>OU342572.1:2500-10002500 GCA_910589295.1 Noctua janthe | reverse complement strand
CCCAACTGAATGTTGGGGTCGGCTTCCAGTCTAATCGGATGTAGCTGAATACCAGTATTTTACGTGGAGCGACTGCCTATCTGACCTCCACAACCCAGTTAGTACTGAGTAATATGATATCCCTTGGTAAGACTGGTTGTTAGACTTTTTGGGCCACTAATTACCTGACGACTGTCAAAGATCTCCGAGACCGACGGGACCAACGGCTTAACGTGCTTTCCGAGGCACGGAGGAAACACAGTATGTAATGGGTGGTCACCCATCCACAGACCAACCTAGGCAAGCGCAGCTTAACCTAAAGATCCACCCGAGCGGCTGTTATTATTTAGCCACGAGCTCCTTAAATCCAATGAAACTTAATCAATATAAATAAAAATGAAATGTTTTTAGTTGGTAACCGCATCTCTTGAGAACGGCTGGACAAATTTGATTAAGATTTTTTAATGTGTTTTAAGCAGGTAAAAAAAAAACAAATACTTATTTGATTCAGACAGGACAAAGTCTCTCGTGTCAGCTAGTTAAATATTAAAATACAAACTCTATTACAAAACGCTGTTACAAAATAACGAAATCTAAATCCGTTTCCAATTCGTAGCTTAGAGTATTTGCTTCATAAATTCACAAAAATGGAAGGCAAAATTCGTACAGTCGAACAAGCTGTTTGGTATATAGGGAGCCAACTTGCAACTACTACTTTAAACAATGTTATTAGTTTTGAGTCGTCAAATATTTTCTATCTCTCTCATATTTATTTAATTACATACTATATTGTGCCTAGCTTTTAAGAGAAAACCAGTGTGATGTTTTATGTTGTGCACTAAATAAGTTGTTATTAAGGTGGAAGTGCCAGGGTAGCCCAAAAATATTGAAATTTTTGTCGGTTTGGGCAATTTTCAGGTCAGTGTCAGGCTGTATGTTGAACCGAATATGATTCGCAACCGTAACTCGTATATATTTCCAGAATTATAATCATTACAATCGTCAATACAACCCGCTATGTTAATTTAATCCCATTGAATTACTATTTTTGAAAAATGTAAAAAAAGTATGAAAATTTCACGGGCTACTCTGGTGCTTCCCCCTTACGCCGAGCGCTCAAAATCCAATAAATTGCATACCTTCTATGTTCGAAAAGTGAACTTTTAGATTTCCGACACTCGACTCAACGACGAGAATTGCAAATAGCAGTACGAAAAAAAACACTTTTACCTGTATACCAAACAGTTTGTTTGACAGTACTACAAAAACGTGTCCAAGCTAGTGTACCTACCTACTTAGGGGACCCGTACCCCTCGCTTTGACTATTTCCAAAAGAAATATTTCTGTCTAGACTTATCGTTGTCTAGCTCGTCTAGACGTAGAATAGACGCGACGACGGTTTGATTTATATCAGGTTTCAATGTTGCCTTTTCATTGAGATGTCTCTTTGTTTGGATTTGACAGAAAACTATTGCTATATTTTTGTATTTTGTAATATCATCAGATTCAATCTATTCATAGTCTGTCTGTTAGTCCTTACTTAAATACACATAACACACACACATAACTATAACTCACACATCTAACTTCTTCTTTTTCGTGTCTCAAAAAAAACTCTGACACCAGATGACTAACCTAATGTCAGAGTTTTTATGCCACCCATGGGCCTCTGACTTGGCTTTACATGCCGTCGAGAAATATCTCCCAGGCATGCTAGTTTCCTCACGATGTTTTCCTTCACTGAAGCAAGTGATAATTATACAATACGCACATGATTCCGAAAAATCAGAGGTGCGTCCGTCTTGGGTTCGAACTCGAGACCTATGACTTGGCAGTCCGTCGGTCACACCACTAGGCCATCACTGCACGCACTGATGTTGTTTACTGGGCCTATTCACAAAGAGAGATAGCACGAGCATTGATCAGTACGCTTGCTCATGACGGATTGGCGCTCACTGCTGGACACAGGCCTCACCCGAGCTACGCTACAGCACCCTGGCATCCGCATTCCGCATTCAGTCTGCCTCAGCCATCTTTGGGGCCATCCATAAATTACGTCACACGTTAAGGGGGAGGGGGAGGGCGGGAGGGTTCCTTAATTCCGTGACGTCACAATTAAAAAAACTTTAAAATATTTTCAACTCTGTATGAACATGTAAAATCCAAAATAAGTGACGTCATATTAGAGAGGGGAATCACACAAATGTGAACAACTGTGACAAGGGCGTCAAAAATTCATGAAATTCGTGTGTCATAATTTATGGATGACCCCTTTTTAAGGTCGTCGGTTCATCTAGTGGAGGACCATCAAACACGCTACGCTTGCCGATACACGATCTCCTCTCCAGGAACCATTTGCTCCGCTGGCCATCGGCCCTCCTACAAACATGGCAAACCCTGATGAGTTGCAACGTCGTTAATTCGTCTTCTGTCCTAGTAATTTACATCTACGATTTTCGGTAAATATTAAGATAATGGATAGGCATCTACCAAATAAGGAAATTCTAAAGCGTTACTGATTTCGGAGCTTCGGGTCTAATTATAGACAGACTGCTTTAAAGAGTCCTCCGCCTTGCCCCATCAAAGGCACAATAAGCGTCCACATAGTCCTAACAATATCCCACAGGTTATTTGCTTTAAAATAACCATAATCCACGTAAATTACGATACTAATGGAACCAATACGTGATCAACCTTCAGAATATTCCATTTAAATTGATACCTTCGCGAGGACTCATTAAAGCGGTCGGTCTAAACATCTTTTTGCTTTTCAAATTTACACCTTAGCAACTTTTAAGTTGCACACAACAGCTAAGGATGATTGCCAAGTAGGCAACTTGGCAATCATCCTTACAATGACACATCATTAATTTGTTTGTCAGTTCACGCTAAGTTACAATAGAAGCGCATTACATGAACAGGGGACATCCATTAACGTTACCAAGTCAAATTTAAGTTAATGGCCGTTGACATTATGCCAGTAGTACTTCCAGTCCAGTGCTGGATCGCCACAAAAATAGCGTTTTGATTATTTTGATATTAATTAGGTACCTACTAAATTGATGGTCTAGTTCAATACAGTGCAACTTTTCCATAGTAAGGGGCTGGAATGTTCTAGCGAAAGCAACTCCAGTAGTATTCCAGTGTATTTTATTAATTAGTTTCATCTTTAAGAATTTTGCACCGCCAATCACTAAATACATTTTAACGCTTAACATACATTATTCAAACATTTCTCCCTGTGTCATCAACAAGATATAGCCCAAAAAAAATATATGCAATTTCTGGTGCAAAGTGTCACAATCGATATTTTTAATAAAAGGATTTTACAAGTCAACGAAGTCTTTTAATTGTTAATTCCTTTTCTGACTGGATTTCGTTTACCCTGTTCCAGTCAAAGCTCAAATATAAAAGAAATAATGCTTAATAGAATCGTTTATTTTACTAGAAAACGTCCATTACAGAATAGAGAAAAATCACCATCTTTTATTTTATGTCAAAGAGAAACAGCCATTACAAACTACTCCTGTCTCACTCACACTGTATTACATTGAAACTCGGTGTCTATTTTACAACACCCCATAAATAACTAACTGGAACAGCGTCACCGACATCCAGTCCAGTCCAGCGCTCGAGATTAAACTCGCTAGAACTAGCGACTGGAATAAAGTGAATCGACCAAAGAGTTAAGTTAAAGTCACTGCTCTATTTACTTGCCACAGTTTGGTCACTTAGTGCTACCATTAAATATTAGTTTGAAACGTTATTAATCTTTGCAAAGGGATGGAAACTTGAAAGTCATTGGTTTCTGTATTAGTTTGAGAGTGTGTTGATGTAGATGGGGTTAGGAGATGGATGGGAGGCAAGTTTGAAAGTCATGTTGGTTTTATGTTATTGGGTGGCAAGCCAACAGACGAGCCACCTCGTGATAGGTATATACCTGGTTACCGTGGGCTATGAGAATCTGCAATGCGTAGATGCGTTGTCATCTAACAGAAACAAATGCGAGTCGGACTCGCGCATAAAGGGTACCATCGTAGTAGGGGAGCCCCAGAGAAATAGATAGACCTATATCTGTGGGGAGCCCCCTTTAATTTTATTTTATTTTTTTATTTGTTGTAATAACAGAAATACACATTCTGTGAAAATTTCAACTGTCTACCTTCTACGGATCATGAGATACAGCCCGCTGATAGACAGACGGATGGACGGACGAACGGACAGACTGATGGACGGACGGGCGGACCGACGGACGGACAGCGGAGGCTTGGTAATAGAGCCCCATTGGTTAGGTACCCTTCGGGTACGGAATCTTAAAAAATAATTGAAATTAATGTCTCATATCTGCTCATGTTTGCGGAGCTAACATGGCTAGAGATCGCACAGGATAGAGAGATATGGAAGGAGAAAGAGGTGGCCTCTGCCCAGCAGTGGGACAGGAAGTGGGCTAATAAAAAGAAATGACTCATATGCTTATATTAACACAGACACCCTTCAAAGTAGTATATATGTCACCGGCCAAACCCGATTTCAGGCCAAACTAGTTTGTCCTAGGCTAAACCAGTTCACGTGTTTATCGTGTCAGGATACACTAACACAAACAAAGCAATTACAATACGCCCAACTTTGCTGTGGGGCTCATCGGCCTTCTATGCGCCCTTGGCTCGCGCGTGGTGGGTCACAGTTCTAACCTAAATTAACCCATGTCAGAGTGCCTAGTTTGGCCTAGGACAAAACAGTTTAGCCGGTAACATATATAAAGGAACGCTGTTGGCTGCAGAAAATGTAGGAAACGAGATCATTCATACACAACAATAAAATATTTGTTATTGGAAATTAATTTACCTGGTCTTGAAAATCTGTCATGAATCTGTTTTATACTAAATACTAAATGATTTTGTTAATTTTGATTATTGTGTATACTAAATGATATACTAAATGATACTAAATGATTTTGTTAATTTTGATTATTGTGTATTAATGAATTAGTGACATTATTATTTTTATTTTTAAATTTTTCGAATTTCGAAAATGTATTTGTTTAAGAAAAAAAATACCTTTGATTTTTTGTATGCCTTTTGGCGGGGCACAGCTCGGTCCTAATTTATTTACGAGTATAACATCTTCTGTATACACCCTGTGTTCACGAAATAAATGAATTTGAATTTGAATTTGAAAATGTAAATACATGTTTCTTAAATAATGTAAACGTTTGCATGCCGAAACGTAAAATAGGTATGCCTGAGCTTTCATATTTCACAACAACTATTGTGCCCATTTTCGCAAAATAAAATTCTAGTCTATTCTATAAAGGGTGTAACAAGACCCTTAACGAAGCCGAAAGGCATTGCGATAATTTTTTTGTTCTATATCATACCTGGGAATCGTCTAGTTACGGAGATATTGGGGGTCAAAGTTCTAACTTTTTCACAAGTTTTTTTTTTGAACATGTTTAAATGTAAGAACTTTACTTTAAACACGTTCACGACCCCATTGAGTTCTATCGTAAAACGTGATTTTACACCCCAAAAAAAAAGTCGTTTTCCCTCAATCATTTTTGCGTAAAGTAGTTTTTTAGTTTGCTGTTCATAATCAATTAATCACTGCCTGGTTGACGGCTTCGTGAAGGGTCAGTTTACACTGATACATTTTTCCACCCATACGTAAAATACTCGCTTGGTAGTTGAGTTGTGGATTCCTGCTTAATCTAAAACGCAATACAAACCCTGAGCACTATATTATTTTAGCCCGTAGCTTTCTAGTAAGTAAATATAATTCCAGCAGGATTAGAGTCGACTTCAAGATCAGCAGACCTTTATACCTAGGATTAAGCAGCGTCGGCGGTGGTGGACATAGCAAGGATAAACTTTATAAGAATCTGGTTTAATATATTGTGAATGAAACTTATAAAAGTTGCAGTACTTTGAATGGGTTTGCATTTTGTTTGCACCAGTCCATAAAAAAATCAGTTAATTGATTCCACAGGTGACAAATCTTGGGCTGTGGGACTGTTCGAAAGAGATACCGCGGCCCTGGAACACAAAGGTCGAAGAAGGACCATGGATGGGTTTTAGTCAGTACAAGTCTACAAGTCTGACACTCCCTTCCGCTCCGCCAAGAGTGGGGGGGGGGTCATTTGATGATATAACATCGGAAAAAAAAGGGGTCAGTTTTTGTCAAATGCAGTGATGAACCCAGCCCTCATAATGTGTCATCAGCAGTAGACGGCTTCAGACTGAATTTTCTTCACACAGAAATCCTACTGTAATATTATAAATGAGAAAGTTTGTGAGGATGTATGGATGACTAAATGTATGGATGTTTGTTACTTTTTCACGCAAAAACTAATGAATAGCACACGGTAGTTTATATCCTGGATTAACACATAGGATACTTTTTATCCCGGTAATATGATCCCGTGGGACAATTAGCGAACTGCACACGGGTAAAGCCGCGGGCATATACTAGTTATAATATAACATAACATCACGCCAATAATCTCCAAAGAGTAAGGCAGAGATATCACACCCGCAATTCACCAGTTATGTTTAAGTCCCATGTAATAGGAGACGAGCCTTTTGCCATCAAAAGTTAAAAGGAACAAATTCTAGTCTATATAAGGTCTAACTATTCATACACGAAATATTTTCAGGGAATCATCTAACGGCTATAACAAAACCATTTCAAGGATTTTTTTTTTATATGAGTATATTTTTTTTATAAAAATAAATAATTAAAAATTACTTGACCCACAAAATAAATACTGGCTCTTTATTTTTGAACATCCATTATGCTCATTTACTACGTCGTATTTAGCTACTGTCATTGTTACTCGTAGAATATGGGAGTAAAGGTTTTATGCAAAAAGTCTCAAACAATTTTAGTTTTTATTATTATTTCGTAAAAAAAAACACTCAGATATTTTTTTTTTTTCATTGCTAAGGCGACTTTACGACTTATAGAAGTTACTCTTAAAATATTTCGTGTATGAAAAGATAGGCCTTATATACACCCAAATAAACAAGTCCCCAAGACACCACTCAATGATATTAGTTCAGTTATTAACTAACCGGTACCAAGCAAACATGATTCCAAAGCATTCCTTCCCACAATCAAGTTAGCAAACGGCAGTGCCACTTACCGTCCACTTTAACTCGACCCCCCCTACCCCCACGGACCACTAAATTGCTCTTTAATGGACACCCGCATAAATTATTACGGGTCTTCATTGGATGGTAGGGTCCAGCAAATGTCAAGGGTGCGTTTTGTTTGTTTATTTTTGCCAGCTGTTTTTAGAGCTAGCCCTGTTGAATGTGGGCCCTTTTTTATGTGTTTTGAAAGGACGGGTTTTGGGATAAGGACATAATCTACGCGATTGGCTGACGGATTAGAAATGGAAGTAGGTAAGTCTTTTTGTTTCAATTTTACGCAATATTCGCCTTTGTTGATAATAACGAATTAAAGGTAATAATAATATGTGGTGGCCCGAGTCTTATCTGATCCGCTTCTTACGTCCCAAGTAGTGAGTTTAAACCCAGCAAGTATCAATATGACTTTTTCAAAGTCATTATGTACTTTAATGGCGACTAGTGAGTCTGTAATCGCCAACGCCGATGAGCAAGCTTGGTGATCAAGCTCATTCCTTCCCTCTGTATGGGAAGTGGCCTTTGCCCGATATTCGGTACATTACCGGCAACAAAAAAGGTGATATCATATGGCAAGCTTCTTTACAAAAGGCATATATTGTCACCGGAGCTCACTATACGTAGACAAAGTCTGCGATGGCTCCATAGGGTTTTAAATCAGGTAATACAGCTCTAAACATGATATGCTATTTGGGAATACTTAAATTAAAAACATATATCGCTAAATTTAATCTTTTTTTACCTTTGGCAATTTTTTGGATCCATCCCAGAAAGCATCCGTCGAATAAAAAGCGACGAGACATTTTTGACCAGAACAGTCAGTATGAATAATGACTTTGAAAAGGTAGGACAGACTCTACTGGGAGTAGCGCCAAATACGCTATAAAACCATATCATCTGCTCATAGTTTGAAAGACATCGGAAGATGAAACTAAAAAAAAAAAAATTTGCAATTTTCATATTACATCATTAATTTTTTCTCTCGACTTCAGTTCAACACAAGCCGCTTAACACACAGAACTCACAAAAGCTGATAAAGCGCAAAGAGACAGAAATAACTGCTTGAAAAGAAAACAAACTCATTGACGAAGTTAGTAGAATTTATTGCAAGTTTAGTTGTCCATACATTTTCATGGTCCTTCGTTACTCCCACCGCTTTTTACTTTTCTGTGGTTCAGTAACAAACAAGTTCTACTACTTTGTTATAGACTCAGGGTTGGCAGTGGATGGAGATATTAATTTACTAGCTTTTCACCGTGGCCTCGTCCATGTGTGGAAAGTATCCCAAGATACAGTATTACCGGGATAAAACGTCCTAACACAGTTCATGGTCTGCCTGTATATGAAACATCGAAATTCATTCAGCCGTTATAGAAAATGTTACAGACAAACATAAATTACTTTTGCATTTATAATAGTGTGGTTTATAAAAAAAACACACCTGTTTTTTCCTAAGGAGCTAAGCAAAGGTGATTTTATAAAATCACCACACAAACATCATATTAAAGTCCCGTTTAATATAGGGCGAGCCTAAAGACATCAAGCAAATTCCGTGCTGCTGCTGAATTTACTATGGAAAAACTCAATAACCTGGGACCTCATGCAACAGCCAAAACGGCTGCTATGGTTTGAAATCGACTGTAGTAACACACAAAACGTTTTACACGAGATTTACGCTACTAATTTACTTGATTTTGCCAAAATCAATATCACGAAAGTTTTCACGGTCCTGTCCGTTCTTCGTTCCTCGTTCACGATCTAATAATGAACGGTCGAATGTTTTGGAATTTTATGACGTCATAAAATTCAAAGCCCGCATTATGGCATCGTACCTATAATCTCACATTTTTGTACTAACTCTTGGCCACGAAATACACGCTATAGGCGTCAGTCACCACCCGCTATTATCGAGAACCGAGAAGAGCCAGCAACTAAAAACGAGGCGTTTCTTCAACAGTGTCCTCGCAGGCAGTGTGAACAGTCGGTTTTTTTTTTTTAGGTAGGGCCACTCGCAGTTCAACTCGATAAGGTTGCAATACTAAACCGGACTATAGTGTGAACAGTCGGCGATCAATCAACCTATCAATAATTATGTATGTACGTATGTCTTGCACAGACAAGGGACGTACAATATTTTGTACGTATTTTGGCCGAAAAAATAGTCGCTACACATAGTTGCTTCAATCGATCTTCAGGTTAAGCCGCGCTTGCCTAAATTGGTCCGTGGATGGGTGACATACCGAGTTTCTACGTGCCTCGGAAAGCACGTTAAGCCGTTGGTCCTGGCTGTCATTTGTAGATCTTTGACGGCTGTTGCAGGGGCATTGTCGCTTTTTCGTTAGCGGTCGGTGATATAGATGCCTAAGCGACACGCGTCATGCGACAGAGACAGCAGACAAAACAAAAGAAGTAATTTTTTTAGAGCATGAATGCATGAATAACAGCAACGCAACTTGCGGAGCGATGATATTCACGCGAAGGAAACAATAAACGCGCGCGTACCGCTTGACACAAGTTGCATCACCCGACGTCGTGAACGAGGCTTTATTAGGACGGTATGTAACAACGGAGGTTTATGCTAACGAATATTCTTAATATTGGAACAAAATAATAATGATTGTAGGGATATTATGCTGTTCGAAATGCTGGCAATTTAACATTCTTTGTCGAAATCAATGAGGAATTTACAAACGAATGATGAATTAAGCCGTATTATATACATCCACGAATATTTCTGCCCATTGATTAATAAGATACACCCGACTCGTTAGTCTAGAGGTCTCAATCACGACTGCTGAGCATGAGGTCCTAGATACGATTCCCGAGTCGTGAAAATTGTTACCTTTTGGGTTTTCCATCAGGAATTTCTCAGTAGCAGCCGACGGAGTCTGGATTTGAGCCCGGTAAATGGCAATAGACTCGCCCACTATTACATGGGACTTAAACATAACTGGAGAAATGTGGGTGTACTATTAGCTACACCTCTGCCTAACCCTTCGGGGATTACAAGCGTGATGTTATGTTATGTTATCTCTGTCATTTTCTCAACCTGCCACCCCTTACAACGCAACAATCTAGACTGTTGCGAGGTTTCTACAAAGTATGAACGGAGAAGTTTAATAATTTCATTTTGTCGTCTGTTGCGCTTTTCTCGGTTCAATCGAGTGCAGTAAATATGAGTTGATTTACACGTTTCATTGTGTGAGGGCTGCTGGGACCTTTAGTTATGTTTGTTTTGTTCTGTTCACACCAAAGCTGCTCTTCACCTACGCAGCTACGGTTTTAAAAAAAATATATTTTGTAAATCGAATACATGATATATTTTAAATCGACCGACCCTCGATTAAAAAAGAAAGGCGTTGTACGTTTGAAGTGTGTTTCTGTGTGTCTATCTGTGGCATCATAGCTCCTGAACGGATGAACCGATTTTGATTAAGTTTTATTCATTTGAAAGGAGTCTTAACCGAGAGAGTTCTTAGTTATGTTTTAAGAAAATCTGCTCAGCCGTTTGTAGATTCTCATCTGTTTTCTAGTTGATGAAGAGATAATATAAACCACTTCCACAGGTTTTGTCGATTTTAAATCCTGTCACTTGTCAATGATATTACAAAAGTATAATAACCTTGATGCGCAGGCATCTCCAAGATCAAGCAAGATACCCAACACGCCAGAAGAAGTCTTCAACGGCGAACGGCATCTACCTTGTGTTTGAATATTTTTTTTTTTTTATGCTAGATGAAGTCGATGTTATGCTGTTAGTCAGCATAACATCGACTTCACACAAACACAGAAATAGACTCAGAGGTTTAGAACTTAAGCATGTCTTACAGTCTCTAAATAGTCACTAGTTATATCATAGCTAAAAATAGAAACAGAATTTGTATATGTCGGATCCGATCGTACGGACTTGGAATGAATCGCAAGCGCGCCAGTGGTGACATCACGCGACCTATTTACAAATCTACCCACACCATAGCGTGCTTCTACAGAGACGTGATGTTTACAGCTCGAGGCGAGGACGACATTGAATTTCTGATCGCAGCGGAATTGAGACGTCCTGGAACTGTACCCGATTCATTGTGCCCCGTGTTATTGTGTTAAATTGTAATTTCAAGTAATTTGTTAGTTTAATAGAAACAGTGTATCGCACCGTGTGTTTTTATAGCACGAAACCCATATTCTGCCCACATGACGTACGAGCCTAACGGAATAAATCCTGACAATCCGACCTATAAAATTATCGTACATTAAGTGTCCTCTGAAAACAAATTTAGATCTTCTGATGCGGCCTCAACTTCAAATTATACTTCAAAATTGCATCACAGTCCAATAAAAATATTAAATTTAACAAACCCTATTCGTAGAAACTTCTTTTTATGACTTACAAGTATCAATATTTTTTAAATTGCTACGTTAGTACTTCAGTCACTACTTAGAATCGCGATCCCAGACGATCATTAAAATACTGGCCAAGTGCGAGTCGGACTCGCGCATAAAGGGTCCCGTACATGAGTACATCGTAGTTGGAGAACCCCCTTTAATTTTTAATTAATTTTTATTAATTGTTGTTATAGCCCGCGTGGTGGATTATAGCCCATTCCTTCTCATAGAGAGGAGGCCTGTGTCCCAGCAATGGGAACCCTCTAAGTTCATATAATCCCATTGAATGACTTTTTCATGAAATAGTCATTTATTCGTGGGGCTCTAGAGACCTAACGCGTGGGCCGATTTTGGTGATTCCTACGTCAAACGATTTGCTGTGCATGGCGCAAAAAATAAATTTAACTTAAATATCATTGGCAATGTGGATGTATACCATATTTAGGACTACCCAGTCAACCCAATAAATTGGTCATCCAGATAATGTGATAGTAACTAACCCATAAGTACAACCCTCATTTACAATTCCCAGGTTTCATCGAATGAATACCACGTTTGCGTAGCTTCAGTTTACAGTTTCAGTTTACATATCGGTAGGTACTTATTGATGAAATGCTCGGAAACGTCCAATGTGGACAATAATTGTTTGCTCGTAAACATGAATAGTTCGATGCATTATTGCGGGCTGACGCAACGGGCATTTCCAATATAACCGGTCCCTGGTAACTAACATTTTGTGAGCATGAATACTATCTAGAAATATTACTAGATAGTATAGTTTTGGTAATAGATTTACCTATAAGTATAAAGCAAGGTTTAACAGAAAGAGTATAGTCATATGAAAGGATATGCTACAGACCATCAAACTGAACAACTTTCCCCTTGGGTCCAATATCGTAAATGCGAAAAAAATATCAGCTGTCCCATACAAAATTTTAATACCTAGTCGACCCAGTTCGATGGTCTGCAGCATATCCTATCGTATGACTATACCCTTTCTGTTACACCCTGTTTATCGGAGCTGGCAGATAGGTATGTACCTATAAGTATTCAATCTGTGGCGTCGAAAGTGCATTGACAGTACAATTTCTAACACGGACTGCCTACAGAGTTGCTAGTTTCTATAGGGTGTAAAAGGACCCTTCACGAGCCAAGTATTCTGTCATCAAACTAAGTAACACTGCTCAAAAAGCATTCCAAACATTGTTCATATGGATGCTGATGGAGCTTTAGCACAGGGGTCATGCATGGAGGTGTTTAAAGTAATACGCAAAACCAGTTTGTTTCCAAACGTGTGAAATGTAGGAACTTTGCGGTGTGGGTTAAAATTAAAACCCACAGAAAATGCAATTGCAATAGGAATTCTTTGAATAAAATCACGGGTATCACAAACTAGGCAGATACCTCCCTGAAACAATTACCCAGAGACACACACGGTTGCAACTCAATTATGTCTTAATGAGTGCCAATTTTGTGACTCCGCTGCCACATGGAATTTAGAAACAAGAGCATTCTACGTAATTAAATAATTGGTACACCACTGTTTTAAAAAGGACAGTATCGTTTTAATTAGAATTTTGCGTTCCATTGCACGTTTTGTTAGGATAATCGGAGTTTGCCGAATTATTGAAAGAGTAATGTATGTTAAAAGTATTGGAAAGTAACCTATGTCAAAATGTATTTCATGGTACGGTAAATGCATTCAATTTCTGTATGAATCGCTCCCCAGTTTCTATAGAAATTGAAACAAAAGACTATCTAGTGAACTTGCCAAATCGGAGGATTATCTAGCGATTATCTAGCTTTGTGGAACTTGTGTTTGATCGGATTTTAACAGTGGGCCGTTCAGATTTCAGATCTCCTGTGCGTGCTAGATAATTTCTTTAGAATAGAATCATAAAGAATTAGATTAAAGAGGGTGAAAGGGACACCGACACTAAAATGGTTACCACGTATTCAGTACATTATTCTGAACCTCACTTAGAAAATTTTCGTCAGTTATTTTTTTTTTTTTTTTCCTAACAAACTACAGTACCTTCACGGTCAAAATGTATCCATACATTTTGACCGTGAAGGTACTGTAGTTTTTTAACAGCAAATTTACCAAAAATACCCATGAAACTTTTTTATGTAGGGGTTCAGAATGATGTACTGATGGGAGATAAGTTGAATTCATGTATTTTGATTTTTATTTCACTGTTAACCGTTCCGGAAGTGAAAGTACTCATTATCATAAACAACATTGACTATGGGATCTACTACGAAATATCAAAAAATACACATATTTCCTTTCTCTTCTATTTATAGGTATTTATTTACGTTTTCATCAGGTAAATATTGCATTTTTGTATGAAACGGCTGAATTTTTTTTTTCGTTATTGCAGTGTTTGTTTAGTAGTAAATCTTGCTTAATTATTAGGCGTACTTTCACGCCCTGAAACATTAACAGTGAATTAAAACTCACCGTGTATTTATTATATGAAAATGCATCAAAACTGCAGTTTCACACTCGAATCTAACTTTTCTCCCATACTATAAAATCAAGTACAAACAAAAACCCTTCACTTGACGAAGTGACATGTCTATAGGAAGGTTAGCCCAAGTTTCATACAAAAGTGCCCATGATCCTTTATTGGATTCCCATAACATTCATAAAATAAATTCTTGTACCGGTCATCTTAGTATGATATACTGAATTCTCCCCATCAGTTTGCGAAGGGCTACCCCTTAAACCCTGTATATACATAATAGTTTTATACCTATCACAACTGCGAAGTATCGCTAGCTAATTTAAATTAACCTTATTTAAACTATCGTTGGAGTTAGATCTAGTGCAGTACGTAGACCTTTACGCCAATACGATATTCATAACCGTCGTTCCATTTTAGGTAATAAAGACAGATGTTTACAACCTATCATCTCGTTTTGAAATCCAAACCATTTATATTCAGGGCTTATTTGATTCCGGTTGTCCATAGCAACCGAAGGCTCAAGGGATTATGCCTACAATGGCTAAAACATGTTTATGTTCACAACAATTTACCGGAATAATAATTTGTAATCTACGTAAAGGGCAAATATTATGAGTTGGCTTTACTGAACAGATTTGAAATCCAGATTTTCCAAGGAATCACGGATTAATATTTTGATTTTGGAAAAAAATATTGGTAGATCAAATTATTCTTTGTTAGTTTGTGAATTGAGTAGATAGATATCTTTTTGTACTAACTCCTCATCATCTGCCTAGCCTTTTCCCAACTATATTGGGGTCGGCTTCCAGTCTAACCGGATGGAGCTGAATACCAGTATTTTACATGGAGCGACTGCCTATCTGACCTCCACAACCTAGTCAGTACTGGGTAATACGATACCCCTTGGTAAGACTGGTTGTCAGACTTTTTGGGCCACTGACTGGGTGGTCACCCATCCACAGACCAACCTAGGCAAGCACGGCTTAACCTAAAGATCGACCCGAGCGGCTGTTATTATTGTACTAACTACCTATTCAGAAAAAAGTTAGAGAAACAAACCGAGGAATGACCGAACACTCAAAAACATTGTCTTCATCTGCATCTGCTTCCGGATGCAATATACATACCTAACCTAGGCATTCTATATTGCTCTACTATTAAGACGCTCGATACGTTATCGATTTTATAGTGGACGTAACGTACGACACGCGTTTGTTTATCTATGTTGTCATTGTGCTTGTCATGCAATGCTGGCACAACAATACAA
This sequence comes from Noctua janthe, assembly GCA_910589295.1. Lineage (NCBI taxonomy): Eukaryota > Metazoa > Arthropoda > Insecta > Lepidoptera > Noctuidae > Noctua > Noctua janthe. Next base: position 9,987,258 of record OU342572.1, on the reverse strand, counting down.
TTCACTACAGATGGACGAAGAGGCCGACATGAAGTGAATGTGTAGTGGATATTGAAGTTCACTATATGTGTAGGTACGTCACTAAAAGTATAGGTTTCTATGTTGTACCTACCTTAAAAGTGTCACGGATCAACTATAATCTCGGTAGATTTTTAAATTCACCCTATAAAAATAGATATATTTGGTATAAAAGCTTGTTAAATACAAATAATAAAGGAGAAAAATACAAAACAAAACTTTTTTATACTCAAATTCCGTGTTCGCCCTGCTTAAAATAACTGTCATCGTTAATTGACTTTGACAACTTACTTGACATTTAAAAACAGACTGACGTGTTTTTGTGTACGCCTAAAAAAAGTCTTGTTTGTTGTAAACTAGCAAATAGATCATTACAAGTAAGCTATAAAGGATTTTAATCTTCATTTTTAAAGGTTGAAAAGTGTTTACAATGTTGAAAGCTGTCATACTTATTGGAGGGCCTCAAAAAGGTAAGATTTTTTACATCCGCGTCGACGTCACCGGCTTTTCTTATCAATCAATTGTAATAAAACATATAAATACGTATTTTATCTAATTATATTAGATTTAGAAACTACCTATGCTTAATTAGTACAGCTATCAAGTCTGTTAAAAGGTCTATTTGTCTTTAGAAGAAAATTTTTCTGAGTGTGAAGGTTATGTAAATAAAATAACAATTTTCTGCCATATACTCAGCATGAAGTAGATTGATAATTGTAACTACTTTAATAAATATAGATATGACCTTTTTGTTTATGTTTGATAAGGATCTGTTACAAATTAACAGCATACTAAAGCTCTATTGCAAAATGTCTTAGTTTTTCGTATTATCTAACAGCCTGCGATTTTTTCCTTATAATTATACCAATTATTGATGAGTATTCTTGGCATTAATCTTTATGTCCTAGAGAATGTCTGTCTTTCTATTGTTAGAATAAATTAATGTTTGGACAACAGATGATGTTGAATGCAATACAAAAGTATATCTGATGCTTGAAATTGTATGAAAAGGTATCTTATACTGAATTTCTTACAATATTGCTATAATACCAGCAATACAATTACTGGGGGTTCATGGATGGCTCAGACTTCAAGTGCGTATGTTTCGTCTCCCCACAAACAATGGCCCACCTTCCATCTTGCACCGAACCTATAACCTGCGCTCTTGATGAATGAATGAATGATATATTTATTTGCAAGAATATAGGTAGGAAACATAAGTTCTTATGATCTATGGGTTTCAATATATTCGGCATTTCAGCTGTACAAATATTTAGATTTTACATCTTGGTTATACTTATATAAATAGCATGCAGTACATGTTTAGTAATTAGACATAACAATTTCATTATTAAAATTAAGATTAAAATGCTATTAATGAATTAAAATTAAATACAATTCTATTCATTTAAAATAATAATTCATATTAAAAATAGCGTGCAATAATAATTAAATGTTGTGTCAATAAATATAAGGATAATGAAAATGTTTGAATATTGTTTAAGTAATGTCAATAAGTAGATGTCATAATAATTATAGTAAATAAGTTTTACATTTTACACTCAAAATATTAAAAGATGAAATAAAAAAATCTCTCACACAATATAGCTTTCTATTAAATTCTAAATCTGTAGCACTTCTAAATTATTTGGCTAAGTCGTTATATGATGATCTACTTACTGCGTCAGTGAGCGGGGTTCGTAAGGCTGAGTTTTGGGCTAAACATGTCTGAATGTTTTGTAATTGATACACTAAGAAGAAGGTTACTGTTCCACTGCAGGGCGTAGGCCTCATCTCATATTGATTACCATGCTTGCTCAAGGCGGATTTGACACTTCTAAAGGGTGTAAATATACCCTTAACAAAGCCGAAAGGCACTTGTTCTACCTGTCATTGCGATATTTTTTTTGTTTTAGACCATGCCTGGGAACCTTCTAGTTACGGAGGTATTGGGGATCAAAGTTCCAACTTTTTCACAAGTTTTTTTTAAATACAGGTTTTTAATGTAAGATGACTTTATACACCCTCACAGCCCCCGTACTATTCAATCCATCCATCAGCACAATGCTTTGAGTGCGTTCCATCGAGTCCTACCGTAAAACGTGTTTTAAAAATTAAAAACGTAAAATTTTTCACCCCCCAAAAAAAAACGTTTTCCAGCAATAATTTTTACGTAATGTTACTTAGTTTGTATGTTTGGTTGATGGCTTCGTGAAGGGTCTGTTTACACCCTGTATAAATGATGTGGCCAAGTTCCCACTTTCTCTTATGTAATGTTAAAAAAATGTAATCTTTCCGTTTTTAGGCACTCGCTTCCGCCCTCTCTCTTTAGACACACCAAAGCCCCTGTTCCCAATAGCAGGGCTCCCTCTGATCCAGCACCATGTGGAGGCCTGTGCCAAGCTGGAGGCCTGCAAGGAGATCCTTATCATTGGAGCCTATACCACCAACACGATGGCACAGTTTGTCAATGATATGCAGAAGGAATATCATATTATTATTAGGTGAATATTTGTTTTATATTTAAAATTTTATTTGATTTTGACCATTGAGGTAGGAAATTATTCCATGGAATATACTATGGCCATGGGGAGGAAAGTATTGTATGTCCTAGTTCAGGTCATTGTCTACATGGATGGAAAACAAGACTGATATACAGATTGAGTTACTTTTGCATTAATCTGTATATAATTATAAAAAAACAACTGCCACATGTATGCTAGAGCATCACTTCAGGACGGCTCGAGTGATTTGGCTGATTTTTTTGTTTGTGTTCATAACTTCAGTACAATGTTTGAAATTGACAGAAAAAAGTGGTGTTTAATATTCCATTACTAAATCTCATCCGTGCGTATATTAGTAAGTATGGAATCTGGCTCCGAGAGTAATTGTGGAAAATAATAAAATTACACTCTACGAAAACAAAAGTGAAGAAATTTTAATAGTCCCATGTAATAAGGGGGATGTTCTCGAAAACGGCTCTAACGATTTCGATGAAAATTGCAAAATCGGTCTACCTAGGTCTCATAACTGTGAAAATTCGTTTTCTCTATTTTCACGTGAGCAGAACTCGGACTTCCAGGTACTATTAACAATAGTACTCAGATTTTGAGGTTTTAAAGTAAAGATCTCATGTTCTCTCATATAAATTACAGATACCTACAAGAGTTCACTCCCCTGGGCACTGGCGGTGGTCTCTACCACTTCAGGGATCAAGTCCGAGCTGGCAACCCTTCAGCGTTCTTTTTGCTGAACGGAGATGTGTGTGCTGACTTCCCTCTCAAGGAGCTCTTGCATTTCCATGAGGAGAGGGCTGATGCTTTGGTAAGATTGAATACTTTTTATTGATACCTTTAAACTTGAAAACAGATCAACGAGGCTGACATCTGTACAACAAATTTAAATGTACTCAAGTAAAGACAGAAGTGTTACATACAAAAATGAACTTTATTAACCTAATCAATAAGCCAACCGAAACACTAACCTTCCAGAAAATGGATTTCATGTTCTTGGTGCTTTTATGTATAAGTATATCCATTGTAAGTCACTATCCGTGTGGATCATTCCTATTCAAAGAATTTTTTCATTACACATCATCATCATCATCTGCCTAGCCTTTTCCCAACTATGTTGGGGTCTAGGTCCCTAGGATGTAGCTGAATACCAGTATTTTACATGAAGCGACTTCCTATCTGACTTCCACAACCCACTTAGTACTGGCTGGCTGGCTGGCTGTTTTCATTACAGCTCATCATCTGCCTAGCCTTTTCCCAACTATGTTGGGGTCGGCTTCCAGTCTAACTGGATGTAGCTGAATACCAGTATTTTACATGGAGCAACTGCCTATCTGACCTCCACAACCCAGTTAGTACTGGGTAATACGATATCCCTAGGTAAGACTACCTGTAACGACTGTCAAAGATCTACAAATGACAGCCGGGACCAACGGCTTAACGTGCTTTGCTAGGCACGGAGGAAAAAGTTGGTATGTAATGGGTGGTCACCCATCCACAGACCAAACTAGATAAGCACGGCTTAACCTATTCAAACAAATTCATGTTTTTCGCACAAACAATTGCATTATGAGACTTGAGATGAGCTGTATAATATTATTTTTACACCACCTGCTCGCAACTGTCAAATTATATTTCATGAAACCTAACGTAAAGTAAAGCTCGTATGTTTTATGTTTGTTAAATTTCTCACAGGTTACAATAATGGGCACGGAAGCGACCCGCCAGCAGTCAGTCCACTACGGCTGCATGGTCCGCGAGCCAGCCACGAAGTCGGTCACTCACTACGTGGAAAAACCGAACAGCTATGTGTCCACGCTCATCAACTGCGGCGTGTACATGTGCTCGCTGCAGGTGTTCCAGACTATGGCCGAGTCGTTCCAGAAGAAGCAGGATGGGTTCTACAGGTAACATAACATAACATCACGCCTGTAATCCCCCTAGGATTAGGCAGAGCTGCACCTAATTGTCCACCCATATTTTGTTAAGTTTAAGTCTCATGTAATAAGGGGCGAGCCTATAGCCAACAACAGAGCACAAATTCGCAAAAGCTGCATTATATATAATATGTTATTTAGATGTAGGTTTAGATTTAGGAAATAGTGTGTAATTTTATAGGATGTAGATTAAGAATTTAGCATGTAAGGCCACTCTATCGCATTGGATTGCAGATCTGTAATGGTAGTTTATTTGTTTTATTTATTTGGCTCACCAACAATTGAATACACTGCTTCAAACATATGAGATACATTCAATAGAGTCACAGACAAGTGTGTCAACCTCATACAGGTAAGTACATCATGTACTACTTATTTGTCGTTGAGTGCCTACTTAAAATCAGATGAGTGCCAATCTACTCACCGCACACAACTATGGTTTTTAAATACATAATATAAATTAAATTAAAATCAAATAAAATGAAAATGAAAATCACAATCAGTATCAAAATTAAAATCAAAATTTAAATCGAAATTAAAGTCAAAAGGTAGTTGTAGGTAAGAGTTCATAAATAAATCTAGAATCCGTCGCTGCTACTGAGAAATACCTGGTGGTAAAACCCAATAACACTTTTTCTGACCTAGGAATCGAACCCAGGACCTCATGCTCAGCAGTAGCGCTTGCGACCACTATACCAACAAGGCAGTGTATAGGGTAGCTTTTATTATTTATCATCATCGTATGTCACTACATGGAAAAGCCCAACAGCTATGTGAACTGTGGAGAGTACATGTGCTCGCTGCAGGTGTTCCAAACTATGGCTGAGTCGTTCCAGCAGAATCGGGATGGGGTCTGCAGGTAATCCGTATTTTGAATGGTCATCATCTTCTCTGCCCGAAGACGTTCACTACTGGAGTGCTTTTTCATCATTCTCCTGGCTTTCTTTCAATTTGTTTGAGGTCAGCGCAGTTTGACTTCTTCCATTCTTGTCTATTACTCGTTATCTCAGCAGTCATCTCTTTTCTATTATATTATCCATGGTATAATAATATACTTCGCCTGGTATTCTCTTCTCGTGACAGCTGGGTCACGTGATTGGCTCAAGAATACGTCATCAGTTGCGAGGCTGTAATGAAAAAAAATGCATAATACCAGGCAAAGTATATTATTATACCATGATATTATTCTCCACACAGTCCATCCATCATGTCTTCGGTCTTCCTCTACTCTTGTTGTCATCAAGGAGAGTTTTGTTTATTGATTCATTTTTACATCTACGTGGGGGATTTCTAAGACAACAAGAGCAGGCAAAAAGATAAGTTTGTAATAGCAAAATAACAGCTTTTTACTGATTGCATATGAAAATATACGGTAGGTACTTATAACAAAAACACGCTTTTTTTCTTTTTTTGTCTGTCTGTTTGTTCCGGCTAATCTCCGGGACTTTTACTGGCAGATAGCTGATGTTATAAGGTCTAACTTTGGCTACTTTTATTTTAGAATAAGAGTTAGGGTTCCGTGCAAAAAAAATTAACAAAATCATCAATCAAAGGATACAAAAGATGGAACTAATATTTTTTATAATAATTTCACGCGAACGAAGGTGAGACCAACAGATGATTTAAAGTTTGCTCGAATAATCGAATCACCGAGTGATATCCAGCTTCTACAAAAAGATCTGAACAGAGTTGTTAAATGGTGTGAGACTAACAAAATGGAACTTAACTTAAAAAAATGTTATCATTTGTCATTCTCAAGAAAGTCTCATCCAATACACTCGGAGTACTTCATAAATAATAAAAAAATACAAGAAGTGGATGCTATTAGGGATCTGGGAGTACTGTTTGATAAAAAAGTAACCTTTGTCCCCCACATCGAGAACATTATTAAGAAGGCGTCGAGAATGCTTGGTTTTGTAATAAGAAACACCAGGGGCTTTAAGCAGGTTGGTACCAAAAAGATGCTGTACTATAGCCTTTGTACGAAGCGTTCTAGAGTACTGCAGTGTTGTATGGAGACCACATTACGCCACACATAAGTTGCTTTTGGAAAGAGTTCAAAAACGGTTTTTGTGGCACCTTGCATTTTCTATAGGAAAAAATAAACAGCTGCTCTCCTATAATACGCGTCTTAAATACTTTAAAATGCCCTCTTTGTCAACTCGGAGAGAAATTATAGATGCCTTGTTTCTCTATAAGTTGCTTAGAAACAAAATTGACTGCCCAAACCTACTGAGTCTCCTAAAATTCCGTGCCCCAGCCCGATATCCGCGTAATCCTATCACACCATTGTACCCTCCCTTGCGCAGAACAGTTCTGGGTGCCAACTCGCCGATTTCACGCATGTGTAAAAACCTAAACAGTTGCAGTGATCTTACCGATATACACCATGACAGCATAGGACAATTTTACAAAGTAATTTTCGAGCACTGTTCTCACAACCAATTCCGATAATAATGTTGATTTTGTAATTTTGAGATTTCTGTTATTATCATTCTAACTTTTAATGTTTTAATTTTAATGTTATAATTTTGTTATTTTTATTTAATTTAATATTTTAAGTTTAATTTAATTTTTAATTTAATTTTGATTATTTTTTTTTTTAATTTATTAATATTATTATTCTGTTTATTAATTTATTGTAATGTTCTTAATTTTTTTTATTGTTATAATTGCAAATTACCAAAAACTTTTGAATAGCTTTAAATTGTATATATCGTTTTTGGCTTTGTAATATTGCACTTCTACGTTATAATATTGATAACCATAATTGGTGCATGTTGTGTTAGCCTGTAAGAAATTGTTGCACTTATAAACGTACTATTAAGAAACTTTAATGTTAAATGTTTTGTGTAAACAATTGTTGGTTAACCTAAATAAATAAATAAATAAATAAATAAATAAATAGTGAAATATAAATACCAAAAAAAACTTTATTCCCAAAAATATAACAAAAAGGTTACATTGGCCCCAAACCAGAGACAAAATTCAGATCGAGGGTTTACCATTGGAAAAAATTAAAACATTCGGTGGCATGCAGTGTTACTGTATGAACACGAAAACTGTAATTCTATAGACCGACCGCTTTAATGGGTCCTCCGACTTGCCTCATCAAAGGCACATTAAGCGTCCACAAAGTCCTAACGATATCCCGCTGGTTATTTGCTTTAAAATAACCAGAATCCACGTAGGTATTACGATACTAATTAAACCAATACGTGATCAACCGTCGGAATATTCCATTTAAATTGATACCTTCGCGAGGACTCATTAAAGCGGTCGGTCTATAACAAGAATTGTTGAGATCATTTCGTTTTCTTTGTAGTATTATTATTCAGGTTAATTATCCTAAAATGATCTGCTTGTATTTTAGTGGTAACGGCCAGACCAGTCCCCACCCTGGATACATGTCTTTTGAGCAAGATGTGCTGATGCAGCTGGCAGGAACCAACAAATTATATGCTATGCAAGTGAGTACATTACAAACATATTTACTACCATAGAACAACATTTTGCACTTTTCCTTGTCAAATGCATTCCTCATTATATTTATACTGTCACTTACGGGATATCTTCCGTGATTGTTCATTATTTTGAGCTCCCGATATTTCGACGCTGTTGCAAGCGCCATGATCGCAGGTTGACCGGTGGGTTGGCTCTTTGAAATATCGGGAGCTCAAAATTTCCGAACGAGACGATTTTGAGGCATTCTTTACCTTTTTAAATTCAAGCAAACATTTTTAATCGATAAAGTGCGAGGACGCCATTAAACCTTTCAGGAATTAATTTATTGTATATCCTCAGATAACAAACTGGTGGTCTCAAGTGAAGACGGCTGGGTCAGCTATCTACGCGAACCGCCACTACTTGGAGCTGCATCGAGACCGCGAGGCTAGGCCCACACCTTGCACCATACTGGCCGATGTCTTCGTACATCCTACTGCTAATGTTGACTCTACTGCCGTGGTAAGTACTAAGATACGAGACCAAGTGTCTAAGGACACACCCTGCACTATACTGCCCGATGTCTTCGTACATCCTACTGCTAATGTTGACTCTACTGCCGTGGTAAGTACTAAGAGACGAGACCAAGTGTCTAAGGACTCACCCTGCACTATACTGCCCGATGTCTTCGTACATCCTACTGCTAATGTTGACTCTACTGCCGTGGTAAGTACTAAGATACGAGACCAAGTGTCTAAGGACACACCCTGCACTATACCGCCCGATGTCTTCGTACATCCTACTGCTAATGTTGACTCTACTGCCGTGGTAAGTACTAAGATACGAGACCAAGTGTCTAAGGACACACCCTGCACTATACCGCCCGATGTCTTCGTACACCCTACTGCTAATGTTGACTACTGCCGTGGTAAGTACTAAGATACGAGACCAAGTGTCTAAGGACACACCCTGCACTATACTGCCCGATGTCTTCGTACATCCTACTGCTAATGTTGACTCTATTGCCGTGGTAAGTACTAAGAGACGAGACCAAGTGTCTAAGGACACACCCTGCACTATACTGCCCGAGGTCTTCGTACACCCTACTGCTAATGTTGACTCTACTACCGTGGTAAGTGATACATGGGATGCACATAACAATAACTCATCAGAATAACTCCACAGAAATGTACGGGGTCAAATTAAATTAGCTAGAGAGACTCCGGAGACGTGGTAGCTAATAACGATAAAAGAAACATTTTCTTTTCTAAGGTCATAATTTTAAATGACTACACGACCATGTACGTTGACCCCGTAGTCAGTTATAGTTCTTCAAGATTATTTTTCGTTTATTTTCGTTAGATATCAATATCAATCACATCACATTTGCAGTTTTGCCAGTGAATTTAATTTAACCAGGATTTAGCCATTCAATAAAGCAGTTTTTGACTTTTTCATCAACGTTATGGCTGATCGAATATCACTAGGCTTTCTGCTCATAACTTAAGCTAAACGATAGCACACTAGTACAAAAAGCTGGAACAAATATGTATTTTCCACACAGATTGGGCCAAACGTGTCGATCGGCGCAGGAGTGACGATCAAGGCAGGCGTCCGGATCAAGGAGTCCATCGTCCTCAATAACGCTACAGTAAACGAACATGCTCTCGTCATGTATTCTGTTGGTAAGTTCACTTTTACTAAAAACAGGTTAAAAGTCAGGTCTGGTTGCAATTGAGTACCATTTTTTTCCCTTTAGAAAATACTAGATTTCCTGATGATTTAGGCAAAGGCAAAAATTTACCCTTATTTACTCTTTATTTGCGTTCCATAATATTTAACAAGATATTAAAACAATGGCTTGAATGCATCTTACGCTAGTTAGTCGTAGTTTCGGACAGGGCTTGGAAACGTTATTTAAAATAACGTTTTTAAAACGTTTTGAACAGTTCTTTGTAGATCATTTTGTTCGGAACGAAAACGAAATGAGAACGTTTATTCCGCAGGGTAAAAACCTGTTTATTCCGCAAGACGTAGCCGCGGACGGCGGCCTGCGACAAGCATGAACTTTTTTAGTTGAATCGGGTACCGTGTGTATGGAATGGAATGGAAAAAAAAACGGTTAAAAACGTTTTATTAACCAAGAACCATTTAAATGTTGTTGTTCGTCAAAAACGTTTTTTATAACGTTCCGTTCGAACGTAACCGAAACAAATCATTTCTTAGGTATTTAAGACGATACCGTTTCGAAAAATATACCGCTATCCGAGCCCTGGTTTCGGATGCTTAGTGGCTTAAACAGGCTGTTATTTACAAACACAAACCGATGTAAAGTAATCAATAATAACCAGTAATCGTACATCATGCGGATGTACGATTACTGACCTAACAAAATAAAAACCTGTTTGCTAAAAATCTGAAATAATTAGTAGAAGAACCTGAACGTGGACGAGGCAAAAGGAGTATACACTATGTGTATGTATGTAAGAACCTATGTCATAGTTTTCAAATAAACTGTTAAATGAAGACTAAACTATTGTTATTTTGTTCAGTGGGTCAAGAAGCATCAGTAGGAGAATGGTCCAGAGTTGAGGGCACTCCTTCAGACCCGGACCCAAACAAGCCGTTTGCCAAGATGGACAACACTCCGCTATTCAACACTGATGGAAGACTCAACCCGTCTATCACTATATTGGGTGAGTCCATCTCTTAGAAGGAGACCTTAGAAGGAGCTCGTGGCTAAATAATAACAGACACACGGGTCGATCTTCAAGGTTAAGCAGCGCTTGCCTAGGTAAGTCTGTGGATGGGTGACCATCCATCACATACCAAAGTTTCGTCCGTGGATCGGAAAGGACGTTACGCCGTTGGTCCCGGCTGTCATTATAGATCTTTGACAGTCGCTACAGGTAGTCAGTGGCCCGAAAGTCTGACAACCAGTCTTCCAAGTGGTATCGTGTAACCCAGTACTAACTGGGTTGTGGCTCCATGTAAAATACCGGTATTCAGCTGCATCCAGTTATACTGGAAGCCGACCCCAAGATGGTGAGGTTATATTAACCATTATTTTTATTAACAGGTGCAGGCGTAGTGGTGCCAGCCGAAACGATCCTCCTCAACTCGATAGTGTTGCCACACAAACATCTAACAAGGAGTTTCAAACACGAGATTATTTTATAGTCCTTTAAATGGCAACATTTAACGGTATGTAACAGAATGTTATAACAAATATACAAAAGAGTTTTATGTAATGAACTGTGGATTGACACAGACTACAAAATATTAGAGTCCTAAGAATTTTTATGAATTTTATAATTTAATAGCAGATAAAATATATTTTTTTTATTTATTAGTTTTTAAGATAATACATTGAATTGTAAAGTTTTTTTTTTTATAAATATAAACTATTTAAATATCGTTATCTATTAGATAGATACAATATACCATATGTAAATGCTTTGCTTTTTAACTTACACTGCCATAAAAAGGGCTGAGAGGACGGATAGGGACGGTTCCTTAAGCGCAAGCCACACCGCTAGCTAGCGACTGAGCGAGCTGGCTATGCTAACGAGTCGAATGAATACCATCGCTGGCATCGTCGGATGTTTCGTTCGCATCGTTTATATCGCTGACGTAGCTAATCTCTGTACTTCGCGGTGTGAACCAAAGTATGAAAAGAGGTGAAACGTTGCCTCGCCCGACTCGCTCGCTCGCTCGCTAGCTGCGCTCGCCTGCGTTTTATTGTATGACCTGTTTCAGGACGGCTACTGAGAAAGTATAAAGCTCTGTTGTACATTAGATAGATTCCTTTTTTCTTGTAAAGGAATAAATGAGAAATGACATCACACTAACTTATTTATAAATAGACATACGATTTACGTATGACTTTTATTCTTAAAAAAAAAATCACCCATGAAATTGCATAAGTAAGTCGCTTTTCGTTGACATTGAAGTTCCTCACGTTCACTTTCGAACATTTTAATTTTAGCTTAGCAACGTTCTGTACAAGTCCACCCACTTTTGTTTTTAGCTATCTTTTGCTGACAAAACCTTCGTTTCCGATATTTCCTGCTTCCGGTCTGCCTCCTTTAGGAAAGTTTTGTTCTGCGACAAAAAATTAAACAATAATTATACTTGTTAAACTTATACTGTCACTTACGGGATATCTTCCGTGATTCTTCAATATTTTGAGCTACCGATATTTCGCGCGCTATGATCGCGGGTTGACTGGAGAATGCGGGTGGATGGAAAATAAATTGTTAAGAGCAGACCAGTCTGTCTATCCTCATTTTTTACTTTTTGTAAACCGTGAAAGCTTTTAAGCCCGTCACAGACGTAGCTAAAATATATCGAGATATATATTATAGTATAGCAAGCTACCACACACGGGAGCTATACTACAATATATATTTTGCCCTTACTCGGTGTGCGGTCGTCCTTTGCCAAAATATACCGAGATATATTTGTCGACATAATTTGGTGACGTCATAGAAATATATATTTTAGCTGCGTGTGCGGTCGCTTGAAAATTTATATAGAAAATTTGTCGTAATATTTCTGCTATGATTCATATTAATATATATTATAGCTACGCTGTGTCGGGCTAAAACAGTGTTTCAATTATACTTGTTATATTGAATAGTCACGTAAATATGTCGATTTTATTAATCGAAAATACAATTACCCTTTATCATGTTTTGTTAAATTGTTTGCAACAAGCACAATCAGTATCATCCATAGATATGAATAAATTGTTGAAATTATGAAGATCTATACTAATATTAAATCAAAAGGTAAAGTTTGTGTGTATGTACGGGGTTATCTTCGGAACTACTGATCCGATTTCGAAAATTCTATCACTAACGGGAAGCTACATTATCCACGTGTGTCCTAGGCTACATTTAAAATGTTCCCGTGGGTTAATTTACGGATCAGTAGTTCCGAAGATAACCCCGTACATACTACGGGGTTATCTTCGGAACCACTGATCCGATTTCGAAAATTCTATCACTAACGGGAAGCTACATTATCCACGTGTGTCCTAGGCTACATTTAAAATGTTCCTGTGGGTTAATTTACGTACAAAACGGAAGCAAAGCCACAAGGAAAACCTAGCCTAACCTCCTATGTGAACGCTCAGACCAACAAAAAAGGAAGACGGCGCGCTGCGCACATCAAAAGTGAAGCCACAAAAACCGTGCTCCTGCAACTAAATATGCTACGTACGTAGCGATGAGCATGGTTTTAGGGTAGGCGTGGGCGTGAGCGTGTGAATGTTTATAATCGACTTATTCACGTTAAGTTTACACCGCGCGCTCGTTCTAGGGCCTCTGACGGCAAACGATGATGCGGACGGCTACAGTTCACACTTGCCTTGCAGTAATGATTTAGTCATTCAACAACAACATCCATTTTTTTTCAGGCTACTTTGGCCCATAGATAATATACCTTACAGACTAACATACATACAGGGTTTAAGGGACAGCCCTCCACAAACTGATGGGGTGAATTCAGTATATCATACTAAGATGACCGGTACAAGAAATTATTTCAGGAATGTTATGGGAGTCCAATAAATTGGATTTGTTTTATTTCCTCGTACGCAATGTAGCGTGACCGTGGAAAAACGCACGTAGCGAACGGCAAGCGCGACGACGAGTTCGATGAACTCTCTAGCCAGGCAGGAAGTGAACAGCTGATTTCACGCGTCATTCGTTAGAGTATTACAACATCCATTGTTGGATTTTTTATTTTAGCCGTATTATTTACTTAAATGGAGTGCTCCGTATAGGGAATGTAATTTTACATTGAAACAAAGGAATAGCAAACGAAAAAAAAAACAAAAACCGGAGATAAATTCCGGCGGTACCTTAATGAATACTTACGAGTATTTGGCTAAATGTTATTGCACTGTTGTTATTTTAACTGTCGGTGCTTTGTTAAGTGTCGAAAGTCAATTAGTGCATTTAGGCATTCATGTAGGTGACTTTTTAATTTTTAGAATCTATCGTGTGTCCCACTGCTGGACAAATTACTCCTAACGTGTCGCTTAGTGATTTAGATAACGGGCATTAGAGCCTGTCGCACAGGACAACAATAAAACAAAATTAAAATAAATAGAAAATAAAAAATAAAAATTGTCGTACATTAAAATAAATTGGTCCTATACGAGGCCAAAAGCCTTTTCAGCATGGTACAGTAATATTTAAAAAAGAAAAAAAATATTTAAAAAAACAAAGATTCCAGTTTTTTTCGACGTTTCTTATATTGTATGTGTTAGCGAGTAGATTATGTAGTTAGCTAAATTTTAACACGTGCAATTATTGCATTGCACACAAGTCTTTGTGAATGTGGCCTCGCATATGTAAGTTAGCATAAGGCTGGAACATAACGTATATTCTAAATCTAAACCAAAGCTTCCAATAAAATATACAATACAAATAAGAAAATCTTACACAATTAATGCAATCAATTTTTGCCCGCGGCGCTAGCCATTGTGTGACATCTTTTCTCGTGTGCACAAGATACAGGGTGGAAAGGCCACCGACACCAAGACGGTTACCACGTAATCAGTACATGATTCTGCATTAGGTAATTTAAAAAAAAAAACAGATGTTTCCTACAAGAGTGTAATACCGGTAGGTATTACACTCTTGTAGGAAACATCTCTTAATCTCTCATAATCTTACACGGTCAAAATGTATGAAAAATTTGTCTGTGGCGACCGTTTTAGCGTCGGTGTTTCTGCCACCCTATGCATATAGACGCGAGACTAACCCTGGTGAAGAAATGTGCCAGTATTTTACATACGACCTTACATCACTGTCAAAACTACAATGATATTTATTCTTATTTGAATAAGGTTCATGTTGTATTGCTGCCACAGACAAGTCTATCAATATTTTTTTCTTGTTTGGCTACTGCGGTGGTGCTCGTGGCTAAATAATAACAGCCGCACGGGTCGATTTTAAAGGTCAAGCAATGCTTTCGGGGGTCACGTAGTGGCTCCCGGCCACCGTAGGCGCGGGCCTGTGGACGGCGAGTTATGGGCCAGCTCGCCGTCCAGCCGTCTTATGACGACAGGCCGTGTCGACGGCGCGTTCGTGTTCCACGTGCGCCTCAAAGAGATGTCAGCAAATAAGTAGGGGTCCGCAAGGGCCGATGCCTGCCAGGGCTGCGGGACTGTTCGAAAGAGATACCGTGGCCCTGGAACACAAAGGGCAAAGAAGGAGCATGGATGGGTTTTAGTCAGTACAAGTCTGACATTCCCTTCCGCTCCGCCCAGAGTGGGGGGGGTCATTTGATGATTTCCCATCCGGAAAAAAAAAAAAAAGCAATGCTTGCCGAGGTCGGTCCGTGGGTGACTATTATAACATACCGAGTTTCCTCATGCCTCGGAAAGCACGTTAAGCCTTTGGTCGCGGCTGTCATTTGTAGATCTTGGACAGTCGTTACGAGTAGATAGAAGCTTAAGTCTGACAACCAGTCTTATCAAAGGGTATCGTATTATGCAGTCGCTCCATGTAAAATACTGGTATTCAGCTGCATCCGGTTAGACTGGAAGCCGACTCCAACATAGTTGGGAAAACGCAGGCAGATGAATAAGGTCACTGTTAGCTATCAGGGAAGAGCTATGTACTGACAAGCTCCCGTTAAGCAACGCCGTGCGCATCAATGTGTGACTATACAGAATGACTTGTAAACAAGGAGTTTTAAACTCCTTGTTTACAAGTAAACATTCCAGTTCAAAAACTTACTCTGTATATTAATTTGATCTTCTACAATACTGCATGCATCTTTTGGCGCTCTTATGACATTGTCGATGAGGCGATGTTGGTATTTGTGAACAACAAGATGGCCGCGTCACTTTCGATTCAGCCACGCGCCAAAAGATCCATGTACAAAATATAGCTATTTTTGAAAGACAACACAACTGAAGCACATAATATAAAATAATAATATTATTTTTAATAAAATATTTGTATTTTCATAGATTATACTGTTATGTAAATAAAATGTAATATAGTTTTAAGATGGTGCTGCGAATAAATGAAATGAGCACATTTTCGACTTTCATTCTTTTCTCACAAGCCTTAAAACTGGAGATACCGATATAACTTGCAGAATAAGTAAGCAGCTATCCGGCAAATATAGGGTTTTGTCGTACCCAACGAAATTAAAGATCACCGTAATTTAAACCCTATCTATCAGCACGTAAACACATTTTTCCAAGCTCCTGTCCTTTTCGGCCGCTCAGAACCTTCATTTGCTAGAGCGAGAAAGAGCGTGCCGCCGAGCGCAAAGTCGATGCTGCCGCGTGCGATAGCACTGCTGCTGTTTTTCTGCCAGTCTGCCAATTGCAACCCACTGCTGGACATAGGCCTCTCCCAGCCAGAAACAAGTTCCTGCACCCCTTCCGCATCCGTTCTAGGGTCGACGGTCCATCTGGGAGGCGGGCGTCACCAAAGCCACGCTTGCCAATATGCGGTTTAAGCTCCAGCCCTCGTATTCACTAACGCTTCGATTCGAGAACTCATGCGTCTATCTTTTTTTTCATTACGAAAGCGAGGGAGATAGATATTTGTGAATACCTGGGCAGGTCTCGTACGCTCCATCGGTTTTCTAACCAACAACGGGACACTTAATATGGCGTCCTGCGTGTCCTGTTGTTTGTTCATTACAGGAACTGATGGACGCTACTAAACGCGCGACAAACAACACGTATCCAAATTCTAGGGCGACTTAATTTATGGATAACTCTAGATTATCATCGACAAGGTAAGAAGAAAACAAGTTTCTGCTGCATAATAATTACCGGTATGTGACGCTCGTGCAGAAATGAGGTCACAAAACCTTATAATAAATTGGGCAGGCTCGATTCGCCAAGAAATTTGGTCACGCGACTCGTGAGCTGATTCAGAAAAAGCCACGATTTTATGACGTGACATCTGCTAATTTCATTCACAAGCTCAAGACTTGTTCAGGTAAGAAAGTAATGACATCATGCCTCTAATCCCTGAAGGATTAGACAGAAGTTACTACAAGTACGCACGGCGGCCAATCAAGCTAGGTATAAAAAACCAGTTTATGCGGATCTCTGATTGTATAGGAAATCTATACAAAGCGAGGCCAAGTTATACTGGAAATGTACAGCTTCATGTGCCGCAGTGTGTACCTACTACTTATAGTACACCCAATTTTTGTCAAGTTTAGGTCCTATGTAATGGGCTTGCAACCGGGCTCAAATCCAGACTCCGTGGCTGCTACTGAGAAGTTGCTGATAGAGATACCAACTATCACTGACCTGGGGGGTTACTATGACGTCTTAAAGCAGAAGTCATTCCAGTGTGGGAAAGAGACAGAGCTATACAGGTCGTCTAGCGCCATCTCTTTCCCACACTGGAATTACTCCTGCTTTACGACGTCATGGTAGGCCATCTTGTGGCCTACAATGACGTCTTAAAGCAGGAGTAATGAACAGAGCTATACAGGTCGTCTAGTGCCATCTCTTTCCCGCACTAGAACTATTACCCCCCGGGGGAATCGAATAATAGACCTCATACTCAGCTTTTGCGCTTGCGCCCACTAGACCAGCGAGGAAGAAAGTATTTTAATTGAATTATAATTTATATCTACAGCCAATCGGTTTAGCAGAAAAACATTAATTTACGCAGTTTCCTAATCACACGATTATACCGTATCTCGATAGAGGAATGTTTACGGTGAAGTTTTAATTTTGCATTTCAAGTGTTCACATTTTAATTTAATTCAGGTATGTAGGTACGAGGGCGGGTCAATAAGTCCGTGACTTTTTGAATTTCTGACCTCTTTACTGAAACAGCAACACTGCTCCTGTCAACAGGCATCTGTCAGTTGACTCCTGTCAAAATTTAAACTTGCTGCGTCAGTTAGTTTGTGTTTGACAGCTATTTTTATCAGACTACTTAACTACTAATTTGAGGAGAAAATGGAAAAAAGTGAATTTCGTGTGCTTATTAAGCATTATTTCTTGCGAAAAAAAACCATTACCGAGACCAAGGCTAAGCTTGATAAATACTATGGGGACTCTGCACCATCGATTTCAATGGTAAAAAAGTGGTTTACTGAATTTCGTTGTGGCCGTACAAGCACTGAAGATGCCGAACGTCCTGGACGCCCAGTTGAGGTCTCTACACCCGAAACAATCGAAAAAATTCACGATATGGTGTTGACCGACCGAAGATTGAAAGTGCGAGAGATTGTGGAAGCCGTAGGGATCTCGCATGGCTCAGTGGTTTCAATTTTGAATGATCACTTGGGCATGAGAAAGCTTTCCGCAAGATGGGTGCCGCGTTTGCTCACAGTCGACCACAAACGCAATCGTGTAACAACTTCACAGGAAGCTTTGGCGTTGTTTAATCGCAATATGGAGGAGTTTTTGCGCCGTTTTGTAACCGTGGACGAAACATGGATCCATCACAACACACCAGAAACCAAACAACAGTCAAAACAGTGGGTTTCTAAGGGTGAATCGGCGCCAAAGAAGGCCAAGGTGGGTTTGTCAGTCAATAAAGTTATGGCGACTGTTTTTTGGGATGCACGCGGGATAATCCACATTGACTACCTTCAAAAGGGAAGAACAATCAATGGGGAATATTATGCCAACTTATTGGACCGATTCAATGACGATTTGAAAAAAAACCGACCTCATTTGGCCAAGAAAAAAGTTCTTTTCCACCAAGACAATGCAAGGGTGCACACATGTGCAGTTGCCATGGCAAAAATCCATGAATTGGGCTATGAATTGCTCCCTCATCCGCCCTATTCTCCAGATTTGGCTCCGAGCGACTACTTCTTGTTCCCAAACCTGAAGAAATGGCTTGGTGGAAAAAGATTTGACTCCAATGATGAAGTCATCTCGCAAACAAAGGCCTATTTTGAGGACCTCGACAAATCATTTTTTTTGGAAGGGATAAAAAAATTGGAGAAGCGTTGGACAAAGTGTATAGAGCTCAAGGGAGACTACGTTGAAAAATAAAATTATTTTTTTATCAAAAAATCTGTGTTTTATTCCAAAAGTCACGGACTTATTGACCCGACCTCGTACCATCATTGCGTAGGTAGGATTCAGGTTCCGTTCCTATAATAAAGGGTGTAAAAAGACCCTTAACGATGTCGCAAGGCACTTGTTCTTCCCGTCATTGCGATATTTTTTTGTTCTAGACCATAACTGGAAACCTAGTTATGGAGATATTGGGGGTCAAAGTTGCAACTTTCTCACAAGTTTTTTTTTAATACATGTTTTTCATGTATTTTTACTTTAAACACCTCCACGACCCTCATACTATTCAATCCATCCATCAGCACAATGTTTTTAGTGCGTTACATTGAATCCTACCGTAAAAAGCTTCGTGAAGGGTCTGTTTACACTCTGTACATAAAAAGAATCATAAATCGTCGCAGACTTCGTGTACCTAGTCATCGCGGAGTTTTGTGTGAACGATACCTACAATCATTAATAATATTAACTGCGATGAGAATACTTACACATACGTAAGTACTGACATAGTTAAAGTACAAAGACATTCAATTATTTATGAGCGATAGACAGGACAAGAGGAAGAAAATTGTAATACAAAACTTATTACTACTTGGTACTAAATCGTTCTGTCTAGTGTCATACGCCCGCTTGTCAGGTAGCATTCGTGTGTCAAAATCGAAAATGTTCGGTATCAAAAATTTTGTGTGAAAATAGTCCTAATGTCCGCTCTATAAGTATTTTAAATCTCTTTGGTAAAGTATGATTGTAGGACCCCTAGTGGATTAATTATTTCGTAGACACAAACACAGACCGCCGTCGTTGCCGTCGAGGGTCGTCTCGACGTCCCAATCCATGTCCACCCCAAACCTCGCTCGAAAAACCCGCGCTATTGAGCTGTAGGTACCTAAATTCGTGTCTAAAGGTCTTAATCTGATCCAGCCTCTTTCCCTTGCTTCTATCCCCCAGCGTCGTCCTAAGCCGAGGTCTGTATCCCACACGGGGTACCCTAGGCGTGTAGTCCATCAGTTCCTAAGTTAGTTGATCCGGCTGGAGGCCTTTTTTTTTTTTTTTACTCTCGCGGCACTCACAGGATTGCCCGGCTAAACCTTCTCGGTTCACTTGCCAGATGCTAAACAAAGAAATCCTTCGTACAACTGACTGATCTCAGACATGACTATTTTGTGCAATTTTGCATTAGGAATAAATGTTTTGGGCGGGACCTCATTATTTATTTATTTATGAATGAGAAGTCAGCTTTCTCGCTCCGGTTTTTATTGCGCACGTGACTCGCAAAACAGCTGATCAATCTATGTATTTTATTCTGCAGAATACAAAGAATTAGCTATAAAATGTTTGGTAACAGCGATCAAATTATAATATTTTAAATTACAATGTTGACATTCTGCATGATTAAAGGTACGGACAGATTGCTCACCGAGCACAGAAGGATACTTTAGTTACTATACAAAATACAAATACAAATACAAATACAAAATTTTTTATTTCAATATTACACGTTATACACACGTTATACAGTTGGTGGCGTCCCCTTTTAAGCATATAGATGCCTGTGCCAGGAGGCGCCGCTCCTTTACATCTTAACACCAGTGTAACATGTTATTAAACAAAAGTTATTAAACAAAAGTTAAACAAAAATTATGAAAAAAAAAAAAAAGTTAAAAGTTAATGAATTTATTATTTTTATTTAGTCTGTTGGTGTGTGTGTATTATATATGTGTGGGTGCGTGTGTGGTTATGTGTACGTGTATGTGTTAAATGTGAATGTATGTATCTGTGCGTGTGTGGTTGTTTTTTTACGGAAAGGGTTTTACCCTATATCCAGTAGAATATTCTCTACTTCATCGTAGCTTAACCCGTTCATCCACTTAATCAGCAACGATTTGCTACTATATAGGGTGGAACACGACATGGACACAAAAACGGTTGCCATGTGTACAGTACGAATGTATGCACGTACGTAGGTATTTAATAAGATAAGAATTTATTTTGTCCGATGATGACATGCACAACAAATAAAAGATATCTACTTAGTAAAAAAAAAATTAAATAAATAAAAATTAATTTATTTCGGATAACTTGATCCATACATCATCATCTGCCTAGCCTTTTCCCAACTATGTTGGGGTCGGCTTCCAGTCTAACCGGGTGCAGCTGAATACCAGTATTTTACATGGAGCGACTTCCTATCTGACCTCCACAACCCAGTTAGTACCGGGTAATACGATACCCCGTGGTAAGAATGGTTGTCAGCGTTTTTGGGCCACTGACTACCTATCGACTGTCAAAGATCTACAAATGACACCCAGGACCAACGGCTTAACATGCTTTCCGAGGCACGGAGGAAACTCGGTATGTAATGGGTGGTCACCCATTAACAGACCAACCTAGGCAAGCACGGCTTAACCTAAAGATCGATCCGGGCGGTTGTTATTATTTAGCCACGAGCTCCTCCCATAACTTGATCCATACAGTCCGATTTAACTTCAGAATTTAGAATTTATTTAAATAGTGCAATAAAGAAGCGCTAGACCCCAACTACGATAACCTGTGTCGTGGGATCTAGTTATTTCAGCGTTATAAATAGTTTTACGTGAAATATGTGTCAAGATTAATAACATTTTATTTTAAATTAGCTTAAGGAAATATTTGTAAAATTTCACTTAAATACGCATTATACGATAATGTAAAATAATATATGCATGACCTAAAAAGGCGAAATATGGTTCGTGCATAAAACACCAATTTTAACAACTGGTAACACCTGTATTATAAGCAAATAAAAAATTCTTATTCTGAAATTCACATGGAAATTTTTCAGCGATAATTTAAAATAAGAACAGCTGCTACCTACAAAAGTGCAATAGGTAGTTACCTAGACAGTCAAAATGTTAATTACCGACAAAAAATTTCTATGTGGGGGGGGGGGGGGAGGGTTCAGAATGATGTACTGAATACGTGGTGACTGTTTTTGTGTCGGTGTCCCGCTGTGTATTATCTGAGAGTCCGTTGTGCGCAGGCGCGTTAACAATTTCATTCCAGACCTGTTTCAAGGAACCTTAAAAGATTGTCCAGAATGTCATCATTTTATTTATTGGCGCCAACACATCAAGCTACTACAATCTATCAATGTCTCTTTAATAGATTTTCAACTTGATCGCTAAAGCTTTAGGTTCAAGGTTGATTGGGAAAATTTGAGGTAAGTAGGTTTTAAGTTGCAGGTAGCTTGATGTGCTGGCGTCTGTCCCTAGATAGCTATGCCTTGATTTTCACCACGGTGCAGCGGTGTTAGAGCCATTCTTTACCGCATTTTTCAACTACAACGGATTTATTTTAGAAAAGAGAAAAAAATACTTGGTAAAAGTTAGATTAAGAAGCGAAATCTACGCATTTTTGAAAACGTCTGAACTATTTAGATTTCGAAACGATACCCTATTTATTTATGTTTATCGATTAAAATATGCAATAACGATACTTTCAAATTCATAAAAGGACTAACGGTCCTAAACTTCATAAACTTCTAAACAAAATATTCAAGGACGAAAAAAAGATTCCCATGCCAACTATTAACATCTTAATTTGTATAGAATAAAATTAATTACTCAAACACATAAATAAAACTGGATTATTAATTGGTTGGGCAAGGTTGACGTTTTGCATCACAAAGTGAACAAGACTTTGCAAAGATGTATTCTTTAAAAAAAAACTACTGATTCATCACGTGTTTTTCTTATCAAATTTTTAATTAAGAATCGCCTATTCAATATCTGCCTCATAAATGCAAAAAACTACAAAGAGGACTGTTTTAGATCTAATTATAATAGCAAAATACTTATCATCTCCCGCCAAAACATAAATGATGCCATTTTAGAATAAAAAAACAATAGATGACCAAAAATTTTTTTTATTTACGTTTCAAATAAGCAAACTTACGATGAAGTTTACAAATAATTGTATCAAAATCTAGTTTGGAACGTATAGTGTAAATAAACGTTTGAATTGTTGTGGATGCGGTCGTAAGCAAGAGGCAGTTCGTTCGGAGCCACCATCGAGTTTGGCTGTATGCGTTTTTACTTGTGGCGGACAGTGTGTTTAAAAAAAAAATGAATTTCTTAATAACGAGACTAACATGGACTAATGGGACGCGGATAAATCAATATCTTTTTGCTATTATTAGTGAGTACCATTTAATTATTTATTTTATTCTAGGAAGTGTAGTTTTATCCGTTTTTATTTTATTTTGTATTTATTTTAAATACTGAAACCAAACTTACAATATTAGGAATCAATATTTTGTCGTGTGTGATGGTAATTAAGTTATTTTAAAATTATTAACAATAAATATCTACTAAATTAAAATTTTCTCAAATTTTGAATACTATATTTTTTTCTCCTGCCCTTATCCAATTTATTTGGGGTGAGATTGTTTTACTTAAAAAACTAGTGTTCGGAATATAAATCTTATAAAATAATTCTGATGACGTCACCGCTTTATTATTATTTTGCCGTGTCATAATCACACCAAAATCATGCAAGATTAAAATTCAATTGACATTTTAGTGAATTTACATTTCGTATGCATTTGTCTACTTTTAAAGAATACTAATGCGATGTATTCATGTAAAAAAACATAAAAAAGAATTAAGTACCTTGTCTTGAAATAGAAACTAAACTTTTGAATTCTAAACGCGGGTAGCTGAATACTTAATTTTCGTTTTATGGTAAGATGTTCTTTTTAAAACTTTGCTTTTGCTGTTTAAAAGTTTTTTGACCATGCAGCCTTTTTACCCGACTGTGGCGAAGTCAAAAACGAGGGTTATGTATTTGTTTTATTATTATAAGCCTACGCTAAAGAGAGAAAAGGCTAGGCAGATGATGATGTTGTCAACAAACCGCCCCTAAGGGGATTCTCTGACCTGTTCTCCCACACCAGGTCAAAGACCTCCTTTCTCTCTTTCCACTTTTCGCGATCTAATGACATTGTAGGCCAATACTTTAAAAATGAGTGCAGCTCACCCCTCCATCTCCTTCTGGGCTTGCTGCGTTGTCGTTTCCTGCTGTGCCCGCGATACATTCTTTATAACATTAATTCGTCATCATCTGCCTAGCCTTTTCCCAACTATGTTGGGTGGGGTCGGCTTCAAGTCTAACCGGATGGAGCTGAATACCAGTATATTACATGGAGCGACTGCCTATCTGACCTCAACAATCTAGAAACACCACAACCCTCACTTACAACAACAACAATCCTCCTCAACCCAACCCCCAACCCTCAACCCTCCTTTATAACATTAATTAACTATGGCAAATAAATCTTACCTACAATATTTGTTTTAATAATATTTAATTACGCGACAAAAGATCAGAAATGGCCAGTGATATATTAATCTATCTTTTACAAAAATATTTAATATATCAATGGTAATGGCCATTGTTTACAATTCTTTTGACAATCACAAATTAAATGCTCCATCCGTCCATCACACACGAATTGTTGAAAAATTCACTAAAACGTAAACAAATAACTTGCAATGAATGACTATGACAGGCATCTTAAAATTTCGTACGTTTTCATGTTTGTTTAACATAAAACGAAAAATGCTTCTTAGAATAAACAATGAAATATTTATCAAAGGAAACACCAACTGTAATAAACAAACCAATATCGATTCGGCTATTTCCTGAGTGGAGCAATACGTCAAGCGAGTTGCGGCCAATCGAAAGCCTATTTAGTATTATCATCTGCCTAGCCTTTTCCCAACTATTTGGGGTCGGCTTCCAGTCTAACCGGATGCAGCTGAATACCAGTATTTGACATGGAGGGACTGCTTATCTGACCTCCACAATCCAGTTAGTACTGGGTAATACGATACCCCTTGGTAAGACTGGTTGTCAGACTTTTTGGGCCATTGACCAAGCACGTTAAGCCGTTTGTCCCGGCTGTCCTTTGTAGATCTTTGACAGTCGTTACAGGTAGTCAGTGGCCCGAAATTCTGACACCAGTATTACCTAGGGGTATCGTGATCGCATTACCCAGTACCAACTGGGTTATGGAGATCAGATAGGCAGTCGCTCCATGTAAAATACTAGATAAGACTGGAAGCTCACCCCAAAAAAAATTGAGAAAAGGTTGAGTTTCACAGTTATTTTAGCTCTGGTGTTGCATCATTGTCAAAATTATCCTTAATGAGGTTGCAGTAAGGTTGCTCCCTGGGTGGCTGTCAGAGGTGAAAAAAAACCTTGAATGGACTTTACAATATTTTTATAGGTGGCAAGTTGTATGCACAATTTCTGGAACGATAATTATATAAGACAAGTGATGCTGTCGAAGACCGGCCGTTGATAAATCATTCAAGAGATCACGTCAGTTTACCCCGTTTGAGAATATTAATATAATTTAATTGCATTTATTCGGGTAATTTACACCCATCGCCATTTATAATATAAGCATAATCAGCCTCTAATGTTCTCACTGCGGGGACACAGGCCTCCTCTCTATGAGAGGGAATGGGCTATAATCCACCACGCGGGCTCAGTGCGGGTTGGTAGATGTCACATGTCTTCGAATTTTTGGTTCTAGGATATGCCGGTTTCCTCACGATGTTTTCCTTCACCGTTTTGAGAACAGTGGTGATGAAATAACTTACACAAAGTAATGCGCCTGGCTGGGTTCGCACCCACGACTTACTGCTCGTAAGTCGGGGTGTCCACCACTGGGCCACCGCTGCTCTCTTTTCACCATTTATCACAATATAATCACACTATATACAGACTACAAATAGAACTAAACTAATGATAAAAATAAGACTAAAAGTAAGAAAATATAAACATCTAAACAACGACGACAATAGGACACTTAGGCGTCAAAGTACTCCTCCGCATCGCTGTCATCTGGAAACGTGCCCAGAAGACTGGCAGCATTGCCACGCTGAATGGCAATGCTAATTCTTTGGCCAAAGAAACAGCCAGCCCTCTGGTCACGCGAAGTGTCGACCAGTCGATCACACTACATAGTGTCAATTTTTGTAATAGGTAAGCCGGAGTACATATCTTTAATGTGATTATATTATTTGTCTATAGAATACTGACTGTGCCATTTTTCAAAGGGAATCCGGTAGGAATCGATTTGTATGGAACCTTCGCCACTACATACACAATTAAACAGATAACATTACAATTTAGATAAATAAAATAAATTACAATACTCATAGAAGTGTCTGAAATACAATGACATACAATTAAAATTCACTCAACTCAATTAAAATCAAATTCAAATTCAATCAAAATGCAATACAGGTAAAATTCAACAAAATCAATTAATACCCAGAATAATATCTCATATCTTATCGTTGTTAAACGTTGTTCAGTTCATGGTCCGAGAGACCACATGGGAGCTCTTGAGTTTATTATTTTACACCATGTAATAGTTGACGTTTTGCCGTTTTGTTCATAAAGCCCGTCCTCAGTTCGATTATTTTGGTAATCGTACAATAATGAACCATTTCTTTTGCGTAAAGTTAATTACTAAACTTGTTTTATACTGATAACAGCACCGATGTTTGTTCTGATCATCATTATCCTGCCCTCATCCCAATTTATTTGGGGTCGCAGCATGTCTTCTTCTTCCATACTTCTCTATTACTCATCATCTCATCAGTCACCTCCTTTCTTGCCATATCATCCTTCACACAGTCCCTCCATCGTTTCTTTGGTCTTCCTTTACTCTTATAACCATATTCAAAAAATTTCTCGTTTTCCTCATTCCTGATTAATATCTGATCACCAAAATACATAGAAAAGTATGTCCTCATATTTCTAAATATGAAAAAATAGGGACTTACACTAAATCCCCATATAGCGTAAATCCCTATTTTTTCATGTACGATGAAACGAAATGACGTTCAAAGTGTGTATTTAATCAAATATTATAGTTTAGTCACTAAACTACTGGATAAATAATATTTTATTGAATAACGAAATGACATAATTATGACTGCACTAGTACACTTCAGCCAAATATTGGTAAACCCAAATTAGTGGCTAAATAATAACAGCCGCTCGGGTCGATCGTTAGGTAAAGCCACGCTTGCCTAGGTTGGCCCGTGGATGGGTGGCCACCCATTACATAAAAAAGTTTCCTCAGTGACTCTGAAAGCACGTTAAGGTGTTGGTCCCGGCTGTCATTTGCAGATCTTTGACAGTCGTTACAGGTAGTCAGTGGCTCGAAAATCTGACAATCAGTTTTACCAAGGCAAGGAGTGTCGTATTACCTAGCACTAACTGGGTTGTGGATGTCAAATAGGCAGTCGCTCCGTGTAAAATACTGATATTCAGCTGCATCCGGTTAACCTGGAAGTCGACCCCAACATAATTGGGAAAAGGCTAGGCAGATGAGTTGACAAAATATTCGATTGCACTAGAACTGAAAGTGTTTTTATTTATTGTATATGTATAATTGATATAATAATCTTTATTATGGGCAACATACAAATTACAGGTATGAAAAAGTAGTAATTTTACATAGGATGACTACTTTTCGCCTCTTTTCTTCTTTCGCGACAGTATATATATTTTGTTAGCGCAGACCTTCGCCAACTCCACGGCGTCGTCTGTGGCAGCGCTGAGGTCACTGTGGTCCGATGTTATTGGGCTAAGAGTACAAGATAGGAGGCCAAGGTTATCGCTAAAAGTGATCTTTTCAATACAATATTTGCGTTTATTACAGGGCGAAGGACAGACAATTCTGTAAAAGACGACGAAAAGACGACGACGACGACGTTTCGTAAGACGTTATTAATGGAACGAAAAATTTCGAGAGTTGTAAGCAGGGTGCGATGGTCTAATTAGTTAAGACGTCCGGTGTACAGAATCGGAAGGTCGTAGGTTCAAACCCTGCTCGCACTCGAATTTTTATTTCCATATCAAAGCTGTAATCCCCAACGCAGGGTTTGCGTAAAAAACATATTTAAAATTCTGTAAAAAGTCTGGTAGACTATGATTTTTTGTAAAAACCGCCTAAAATAATCCATTGGAGTCTAGAATCAAGTACCTACTGAAACCTTGTTAAAAGTTTGTCCCTAACACAGTGTATATGTAATTTGATTTTAATCTTACTACTATTATAAATGCTAAATTTCGGATGGATGTATAAATGGATGTTTGTTACTCTTCAAGCAAAACCGTAGTTTTGCTTGAAGAGTAACAAACATCCATTCAGTACCGTAGTACTGAACGGATTTGGATGTTGGAATTGGCACACAGATAGTTTAAAACCTTAATTGACACATAGGATACTTTTAATCCCAGTCGTACGATCCTGTGGGACAACGTTAATCACGCGGGGGACACCGTGGTCATAACTTCAAAAGCTAGTAGATCAAAAATTCTGCTAAATTGCTAACCTAACAATACGGTTAGATAAGTGCACATGTAAATCGTAAAGTACTTATGAATTTTTCATGAATCTTTCAGTGTTACAGTTCACTACGGGCTGGCCAGTTTTCGCACCGACAACTGTATTATGTGACGAATATTGTATAATACTGTGGAAAACAAAAGAATACCGTTTCTTTTTTTACAAAGGAAAAAGTAACGGACTAATAAACACGTGATAACTGATAATAATAGGTTCAGGGAACCTACCTCAAATCTACCTACTATTGATTTTGTGTTAGCTAGTGTTATGAAGAGCTCGTGGCTAAATAATTGGCGCTCGGGCCCATCTTCAGGTTAAGCCGCTCTTGTCTAGGTTGATCCGTGGATGGGTGACCACCTGTTACATACCGAGTTTCCTCCGTGCCACGGAAAGCCCGTTGGTCCCTGGCTGTTAATTATAGATCTTTGACAGTCGTTACAGGTAGTCAGTGGCCCGAAAGTCTGACAACCAGTCTTAACACGGGGTATCGTATAACCCAGTACTAACTGGGTTGTGGAGGTCAGTTAGGCAGTCGCTCCATGTAAAATAATGGTATTCAGCTGCATCTGACTGGTAGCCGTACTCAGCATAGTTGGTAAAAGGCTAGGCAGACGATGATACCTAATAAAAATAGGGTGTTTCCACAAAATATGGACAAACCCGTTGCTTTGCTCGACTGCGTTTTGTTTTGAACGTTTGTTATTAAATAATAACACATTAAGATATTCTCAGTAGTCGTGTTTAAATGAAACATTAATGAAGTAATAAAGAATACCTACTCGACGGAATAATATAAATTACATTAGTTTAAGTTTTTGTTTCAAAATGTCATTAAATCTAATTGCCAAGACTACGAACTTCCTTATTTATTCATCTGCTTCTCAAACCAATCTAGAAGCGGATTTTCAGTCTAACCGGGTGAAGCTGATTAGCTGAACACTAGTGGAGCCCTCCTTCTGCGAAGCAGTCATGCTAGTGAAGGAGGTGGCGGGACGTGAGAGGGAAAGAACCTCACGTCCCAGTCGCCGCGGGAGACGCCCTGGGCGTCGGGGGTCACGTGGTGGCTCCCGGCCACCGTAGGCGCGGGCCTGTGGACGGCGAGTTATGGGCCAGCTCGCCGTCCGGCCGTCTTATGACGACAGGCCGTGTCGACGGCGCGTTCGTGTTCCACGTGCGCCTCAAAGAGATGTCAGCAAATAAGTAGGGGTCCGCAAGGACCGATGCCTGCCAGGGCTGCGGGACTGTTCGAAAGAGATACCGTGGCCCTGGAACACAAAGGGCAAAGAAGGAACATGGATGGGTTTTAGTCAGTACAAGTCTGACACTCCCTTCCGCTCCGCCCAGAGTGGGAGGGGTCATTTGATGATTTCCCACCCGGAAAAAAAAAACTAGTGGAGCGAAAAATCGTCATGGATCAATGACTTAACTACCTATCTGACTCCACAACCCATGTACTGGGTATCACAATAGCGATTCCCCTTGTGAGAAGAGATGGCAGTCACAATAAAACATACTGATAACAACATCACGCCTGTAATCCCCTAAGGTTTAGGCAGAGGCGTACTTAACAGTACACCCACATCTCGCCAGTTATGTTTTTAAGTCCCATGTAATAAGGGGCGAGTCTATTGCCATCAACCGGGCACAAATCCAGTCTCCGTGGCTGCTACTCAGAAATCTTCGATGGAAAAACCCAATAACAATTTGCCTGATCCGGGAATCGAACCCACGACCTCCTGCTCAGCAACCGCGCCAGCGACCACTTGACCAACGAGCAGTCACATAACATACTGATATCGTGGTTATTTTCGCAAGCAACACTCGCAATTAGTAAAATTACACGTGGTTTTAATTGCCAGCAAAACACAAACTAAGTTCAAGTTCAATCGAGTTCACGGTTGAGCAATTACGGTTCTAACTTCCAACACACAAGGTTCCATTTAGTAATTTGAAGAATCTTGATAAAAATACCATAGGATCCATATTATGGCTGTTTGAGTAAATGGATTGTGGTGCTTCCGGAAGTAAGGCCTATGACCTTATAGAGCATTTAAATGATTGTATAAACGAGATTGATTCCTATGCAAATCTTGTAGATTACGGAAGATCTATGGTTGTTTTTAATGAAGCTTTTTGCCTTGAATGTGGTGAACTGGCGATGTTTTGAGTGCTGCTAGTCTCTGGACAATTTTCACAGAGCGAACTTAGATTTATTTTTACATTGGTGAAAAAAGTAAGCGACCCACACGGACGTGTACTTTATGTTTATGAAAAACTTGTCCACAGTTGTTTAATTTACAAATACGACCGTTATGCTGATAATAATACGGTTCTCATTCGTTTACATACGAATGTTCCAGGTTTTTTAGCAAAGATTTGACTTTGCTGAAAAAAGCTGGTCTTATTTGTGTTAATTGGCCCATTTTGCAATTTGTTGTGACTGCCTCCTTGGCATAGCGATTCTTCTTTCGTATTAGTTTGCTCTACGTATGACAACAGCTCTTGCCGTTGATACACAGCCAGCAAGGTGATAATGGGGAAATGCGAAAAATTGCACCGGACGTATGAAGGTTTGTGCTGATTGAGGAGCTCGTGGCTAAATAAAAACAGCCGCTCGGGACGATCTTCAGGTTAAGCCACGCTTAACCTGAAGATCGTCCCGAGCGGCTGTCTAGGTTGGTTTGTGGATGGGTGACCACCCATTACATACCGAGTTACCTCTGTGCCTCTGAAAGCACGTTAAGCTGTTGGTCCCGATTGTCATTACTAGATATTTAACAGTCGCTACAGGCTTACAGGTAGTTAGTGGCAGAAAAGTCAGACAACCAGTCTTACCAATGCCAACCAGTCTTACCAATGCCAAGGAGTTACGGTACCCCTTGGTAAGAATGGTTGTACCTAGTACTGAATGGATTTTGGAGGTCAGATAGGCAGTCGCTCCATGTAAAATACTTGTATTCAGCTGAATCCGGTAAGACTGGAAGCCGACCCCAATAAAGTTAGGAAAAGGCTAGGTAGATGATGTGCGAAGGTTTGGGTTGCATATTGCATTAAAAATTGTCGCATCTTCTACATAATATATTATTATGCATATTGTTACGGGCCGTCCTCTCGCGGTTCTTTATTCTGCATCCAAGACTGGATTTAATTTGGCTGCCAGCTAAAAAAATGCCAAAGTTAAAGCCAGGTAT
Organism: Noctua janthe; assembly: GCA_910589295.1. NCBI lineage: Eukaryota > Metazoa > Arthropoda > Insecta > Lepidoptera > Noctuidae > Noctua > Noctua janthe. The sequence continues at coordinate 9,955,702 of OU342572.1, read as the reverse complement.
TTTGGGGGACTGCATTATATAATTTGAACGTTAAAAGAGTGCTTGCAGATTCTTCGTCTAATTTAATTACATGACTGTTGTTTGTTTTTTAGTGACATTTGATCAAAAACTAGATATTGGAATTATATATAAATATATTTCTATATTAGGCATAACTTATCCCAGTCATGAGGTATATGGGGGCACCTAAAGGAGATTGCAAGGACTGAGATCGCAGATTCCGATTTCAATTCTCATTCGGTCGTGAATTTCACAGGGTTACACATGAATGTAAACAGCCCGGAAACAGGACTTGTCCCGGTTGATGCAAATAGGCTCACCCGTTTTACGTGGAATATAAACATAACCGGCGAAATGAGGTTGTACTAATAGTTTGTTACACGGTTATACCTCTCTCTGCTTAACCTTTAGGAGATTACAGGCGTGGTTTTGTTTTCAAGTGTTGCATAAACACATGAAGGTCATCGACCTCCAGATGTCACATATTCTGTGCGTCATCCATCCTCATTTATTTTGAAGTATTCTAGACCTCTTTCTAGATATTTTCATGCCTAATTGCTTCATTAGAATCTGAAAGAAAAACATTTTGAAGGCAATTTATATATTAGTAGGTTGACTTATGAACAACATGCGTTATTTTTACATCGTTTTGTTTGGCTTATTCTTTGCTAATAACTGTAATAAATAACGTGAACTTGTTTTGTTATTCGTAGTATAATATTTGCCATATAGAAGTTTTTGGTCAAATATTTATTCTGTTATATGCTCGTCCTCTATTACGCGAAATGTGGATGCACTGGGTATTAAGTCTTCCGGGAAGTAAGATTTCCATTTTCTCTCTTTGTCTTATTTTGCCGTGTTTGGCTAAATCCGAAGAACATACCAGTTTTCTTCTGCTAAGGATTCAGTGGAGTGAGGGGCTGTTCCCGCAAGTAAGTCGAAACTTGGACTGCGGTGTCCTTGATCTTCATTCTGCACCATGTCATCATCTACAGCTCGACTTCACCCACTGCTGGGTATAGGCCTCTCTTTGCTTGTGCTAAACACCACGTTCTCGTGCCAGCTTCATCCAGAACATTCTCGCGATAGCAACAATGTCGTATGCCCATCAGCCGCCGGATGACCAACACTTCTCTTTCCAGTCCTTGTACGCCACTCGGTCACAACTTTACTCCACTTGCCATGACCACGCCTTGCTAGGTGTCCTGCTCAACTCCATTTGAGTTCCATAACGAATTCCAGTATCGAAGACCTTCGTATGTCTCCGAATTTCGACGTTTCGAACTCGGTCTACAAGTTTTATGCCGAGCATGGAACGATCCATGGCTCTCTGTGCTACTCTGACTCTGTACACAGCCTCCTGTGTGAGCGTCCATGTAGATTAGTATTATTAATATATTGGATCCATGGATAACTCTGCTGGCGCGATGTAGGTTTTGTATGACGTCAGATGCGATGCCTATACTTCGTTATATTCCAGTTTTTCTCGATTATAGAATGCTCTCGTGCACAGTTTGATAACTGCCAAGCTTTGCCAGCTGGTGCTTGTAAAAAACCGATACTTTTAACAAATCTGGCCAGACTTAATCAAAGACATCACGAATTCGAGCAAAAAAAAAGCGAAAATCTTTAACAAGACTCCAATTTTACAATCCAGGTCAACAATTAACAGGTTTTCGCCTAAAATTAAATGGCGCCGTCTCCAAATTTCTTCGCATAAGGTCTTTATACGGCGACACGTACGGCGTACAATCTCCTACTGAGTGAAAGTCGTTGATAACGATAGATAGTTCTTTTTTATAACAAATTCTTCAAATTCTTGGTACGGTGTCATCAATATGTATAATATAATATAATATTTGAACAAACGTCCGGGGTTATTAACCTTGGTCTCTCGCATTGCCAAAGTCTTGATATTGCGTATTTTTGTTTTCTCTTTTCTCTTCCCGCGTTACGTCTATGTAGAAAGAGCTACTCTATTTGGTACATCCTGAGTTGTCAGCCATGCTATCCTCGTGTAGGCTTACTAATATATATTTATCTCGACACGAACTATCCCCGAAATCCCGTTGCATTTGCTCCGATTAGAGACCATTCGTACACTATTAGGTACTCAAAATGACAATACTACAGGTACGGTTGCAACAAAAAAGTATTTTTACTCGAGATAACAGACAGAGTAGTATAATCATCTATACATATAATAAAATTGTAACAGGCCGATGTCTGTACATAGAAGATAATGAAAAAAAAAAATATGGGGGTCTTTATTAGAGCAACAGAAGCCAAAACAACAGTTTTACAATTTCGAAAATGGAATTGACCAACGATTAAAAAATATGCAGCCAGTACGAAACATTGAAACGAGTTAGTCCCAAGAAAAGAATAGTCACCATCCCAAAATATATCATAACAGGTATTAATCCGATGGAACCTGTTACCTTATCAAACAAATTCTGAAGTTTGGGTTTTGTAATATGACGTCATTACACGAGCGCATAATTTTTTGCGAATAGTCATGATGTTGATGGCCTAGTTGTAACGGCCTCTTATTACGTGATGTAGGTTCTGGGTCTAAATCCAAGTAGGCTCTTTCCTATTTGTAGATTATTTCATAACCACTGCTGTCAAAAGGTGAAGGAAACCATCGTGAGGGAATCGTCATGTACATGAATCAAAAAGTTTATCACTGTTTTAAGCTTTCACGGTTTACAACTAGGCTTATACTGTCACGGAATATCCTCCGTGATTGTTCATTATTTTGAGCTCCCGATATTTCGACGTTGTTGCAAGCGCCATGTCTCAGGTTAACCCGCGATCATGGCGCTTGCGACAGCGTCGAAATATCGGGAGCTCAAAATAATGAACAATCACGGAAGATGTACCGTAAGTGACAGTATAAGTCAAAAAGTTTGTCATATCATAAGACAAAAACTTTTTGGTTGGTTGTTCTATATTAAAATCCAAGTACTTTTTTTAATTTTATTTCCTTATTTATTTATTCCAAATATTTATGCTCTTTTGGCTTCCGTACGTTTTTTCTCTGGTGACCACTGAAAGCCAGCGCTGGCTGTGCTGGGGGCTTCTCATAGCACAGCATCATGCTGAGTAACCAGCTTGTCGCAGTCACGACGTGCAAGCTGTCAACATTTTTTGTTCCGTCCTGTTGTATTTATAAATTGTGTTTATTGTTTATACCTTTATTTTTTTTCGTTACTTAAGTTATTTTGTATGCACGTCATGTCCCTGCGATAAAATAGGTTTTCTTTCGTTTATCCTTAAAGATATGCGACATCCACCAATCCGCACTAGGTCTGCGAAGATTATTATATGGCCCACTCCTTATTACAGAGATGAGGTCTGTGTTTTTAAAAAGAAAAAAAGAAAAAAGAAAATTAAGAAAATAACAGCATCTTTGCGCGTGTAAAATTCAAATAAAAATTCAGATGTAGTCCAAACATTAATCAATTATCTTTCTTTGGTGATCTCTGACACATTTAAGCAAATAACCGTATTATGGTATGCATTGACACTTCCTTATAAATGAACGAATAAGTAGATGTGAAAATTTATAACAGGTTCATTATTGCAAAGCTAAATAAGACGTAGTCGGTCATCGAGGGTCAAAAGGTGTCATGTCTGAGTCGTCCCAGTGGTGTGCAAAATTGATAATATATTTTGGAATCATTCATCTTTATCTGCCTAGCCTTTTACCTCGCTCGGCTCGGCATTTAGGCTCGCCGAATGCAGCTGAATGCCAGTATGCCCGAAGCTGGGTGATTTTTCACAAAATCCATCAGTCGTTTCTTAATGCCCCGTTCACATTATTCCAGTATCATTGCAGTACAGTGATCTAATCCAGCGCTGGATTACAACTGGAATTATCTGAACTCTAAACCGTCACTGGAATGCACTTGATCCAGTGAGGGATCCAGTTCAGTAAATAAATTGGTGATCTACTTTTCAATACAGCGCACCCATTTCAGCTCTACTGGTGTCATGTAAACAGCCAATCCAGTGACGGATTAAACGGTGAAACACGTATTGTTGCACTTTGTGAATACGCATTGTTTTAATTCCTTAATTCTTAATAATGATTGGTATTACTGGAATAATGTAGACGATACGATCCAGTTCAGCACTGGACTGGATTAACTCGCTTGATTACTGGACTGGGATAATGTGAACCGGGCTTTAGTCTTCCTCTAACCATATCCAGCGATGGAAACATAACAGGTTGATTAAAATGATTATACCCTCCTATTAACAATCAATAATGCTCCGTAGTTAGACCATACTACACCATTAAATCCTCATTCATCTATTGTACTTTGTCGTATAATCGCGTGTCACTACTAGTCCTAGATCAGCTTAACGTTCGTGCTCTCTGACAATTTCTACCCGTTTCAACGGCAGTATTTACTTGATTATTATCTTCATTTAGTCATTATTTACTACAGGATCCGAAGTTAATGGTACATTACACGAACGACCCTAATTATCTCCAAAATTGTAAAATTATACTGTTGACTATTTCACGTCTGTTGACAATGCTGTAGTTTATGAGGTATGAGGAGCAGGAGCTCGTGGCTAATCGCGCTTACCTATGTGGGTCCGTGGATCGGTCCATGACTATCCACTACGTACCTAGTTTCCTCCGTGCGTCGGAAAGCACATTACGCCGTTGGTCCCGGCTGTCATTTGTTTTTTTTTGACAGTCAATACAGGTAGTCAGTGGCCCGAAAGTCTGGCAAGCATTCTTACCTAGGTGTATCGTATTACCTAGTACTAAATGGGTTGTGGAGGTCGGATAGGCAGTCGCTCCACGTAAAATACTGATATTCAGCTGCATCCGGTTGGAGTGGAAGACCCCAACGTAGTTGGCAAAAGGCTAGGCAGATGATGAATTCATAAATGGATTATGTACAGCCATTATCCTGGTTTTTAAAAAGCACTTGAATGATGAAATGAAAAATGCAGCAGGCCCCAGTTTCTAGAAGCATATTCCAAGTTTAAATCAAAACGATAATTATGTGTCACATAATATAGGTAGCCTGAAACGTTGTGAATAAGCTACTGTTCATCCTGGATAATTGTATAAACATATAATATACAAGGTGTAAACGGACCCTTCACGAAGCCGTCAACCAAGCATTCTGTGCCGATGGTTGGATTGAATAGTACGAGGGTCGTGGAGGTGTTTAAAGTAAAAAAAAATACATTAAAAACATGTATTTAAAAAAAAAACTTGTGAAAAAGTTAGAACTTTGACCCCCAATATCTCCGTAACTAAAAGGTTCCCAGGTATGGTCTAGATCAAAAAAAATGATCGCAATGACAGGGAGAACAAATGCCTATCGGCTTCGTTACAGGTCCTGTTACACCCTTTATGTAAACGGACATCGTCTTGTCTCTAATATCTGTAGAAGGGATTAATTAAAATAAAACCATAAAAGGTTTTCTCCAGATAACACTAGCAGGTCCTACATAACATGTTTAAAAAAGTGGTTCGATTAGGTTCTTTTTTGTGGGTAGTTTATGGTATCAATTTTCAATCAAAAAACTTAATGCAATTTTGTGAAATGACATGGGTCACATATCAAACATGTTGCAATAACCTTTTTCTTTTTTGTCGCACATACAGGTAATGTTTGTACAAGAGACAGGTTTGAAGATAAGTCTTAGTCACATGATTGATAATTTGTTGTTACTGAGTTTTGAGTTGATTCTATACACATATTTTTAAGTACCTTCTGTACAAGAGACAGGCAGGCAGGCCTTATTTACGCAAAAAAATGATTCAGATTTTTATTTTTTCAATCGACTAAGACGGATTAAAACCCCTTATAAAAATTACACAAAAAATATATTATTATGTAGTAAACAATGTTTTAAGTCTATGAAATCATAATGTTCCTAAATTACGAGTAACATCACGCCTGAAATCTTCGAAGAGTTAAACAGATATGCAGACACCGGATAGCACACCCACATTTCGCCACCAACTGGTCACAAATCCAGACTCTGGAATACTACTGAGAAATTCCTAGTGGAAATGTTCGATGCTAGGTCATCATCATTCTCTTGCCCTTATCCCATTTTTTTTGGGGTCGGCGCTGCTTGTCTTTGTTGCTAGGTCATCATAATCCTTCTGCCCTCATCCCAATTTATTTGGGGTCGGCGCAGCATGTCCATACTTCCATACTTCTCTATCACTTCCTTTCTAGCCACATCATCATTCACACAGTCTATCCGTCGTTTCTTTGGTCTTCCTCTACTCTTATCCACATTCATACTCAGGTATCTGTTGCAACGGTTGGAATTCAAATAACGAACTTTTTGGCCTCCATTCAAACACAACTTAACCTCAATAATTATCTCCACATTTCTAATCAACACTATATTATAACCAATTAACCATTATCAATGAATTGATTTCGTGTTCAAACATCGTTTCTTCGACGAGCTATCGTAATTATCTCTCCATTCATTAATATCAGGTTGTGCAGCATTTCCAGTCTGTATTGGATCTGTCAGGTTGTGGTCAGCATTCCTGGGTTTCTCAGTTTATTTTTAGCTTTGAAAATAATCGGCCGATTGAAACGAGATGGGACAAAAATAGTTTGAACTTAGTACGAGTAGGTAGGATACAGGCTAAGCAGCTGCTTGCATTACCCTGTGAGCGGACGTACGTAATGGGTGTAAAAACAGCCTTAACGAAGCCGAAAGGTACTTGTTCTCCCCGTCATTGCTATTATTTTTTTATTCTATTATCTGGGAGCATTCTAGTTACGGAATATCTCCGTAACTAGAATGCTCCCAGATATGATCCAGGAGGTCTAAATTCCACCATTTTCACAAGTTTTTTTTTCGTAAATACAAGCTTTTAATGTTTACAGCATTAAAAACGTGTATCTAAAAAAAAACTTGTAAAGGACTTTACTTTAAAACCAGTCATGACGGCCTGTATTATTCAATGCATTCATCAAGACAATGTTTTGAGTGCGTTATTATGGCCCGTATAACATTGGCCAGTAGTCGGGTTTTTTAGTGGTAGTAGGTACTTATACCACACAAATTCCTGTCTGTAAGAGGGGTTAAGTTGAGCATGGCATTGCTAAATACGTTCAAATGTTTTCCGACAACGCCCCTTAATGCAACGTCATTTGAGCGCCAAAATATCGTAGCCTTGCAGTTCTTTATTTAAAAATACCTACATAATAAGTTAAAAACATGGTCACAGATAAAAAATATAGTGTGGTTCTCTTTTTCAAATGTTGTAAAAGTCATGTTGCAATCTAATTAATATTTTTTGTGTCTTTTGATGAAGTTTTAATCGACGTAATTAAGCATTATGAACCTGTATTTTTGAAGTAGGTAGTGATTAAAAAAGGCCGTTTATTTTTGAGGGGCTTTTACCTCCACGTAAAACCCCTAAAAAATAAACGATTATTCTGTAAGTAAGTTTTGTAGTAATTAAATTATCACACATCTGGATGTTTTAGCGATATGATTCAAATATCACTAATATCACATTTATTTATCACGATTTCAACACTATTTTCACTATTCAATTCTCATTTCTCTTTTTGGGATCCTATCCTTATTTCCTTTCTCAAGGTCCATCTTCAGTACATCATTTTGAGCCCCACCACATAGATATCTATATATACATCGGTTATTAAAAAAAATCAGCTGTTCCGTCCATTTTGACAATCGAAATTCAATAAATTTTTAAATTCGACAAAAACAAATCTAAAGAAAATAAACCTATATACGTGGTGCTATAAATTCATCGGTTATTAAAAAAAAACAGCTGTTTCTTTTTTTTTATAGTAAAGGTTTATTTTCTTTATATTTGTTTTTGTGGAATTTAAAAATAGATTGAATTTCGATTTTCGTAACCAGATTAAGAATTTGCACGAAGTATTCTTTTTTGTCATAGTCTACAACTTCAACAACATGTTCTTACTTTGCGCGTTATCTACATAAGCATCAGCATTGAACTTGAACTGTAGCCAAGCTATGTACCTATGTAGTGTAGCTATGTATGTATCTATTTCTAGGCTGCACTACATTTCCTGTGTTATACTGATGTGTTAGGATTATCTGATGCGTGAATGATCTACCTAGGTACAGACACCAGCACATCAACCTATTACAATCTGTGAAATTTCTTTAATAGACTTTCAAGTTTATCGCTGAAGGTTTAGGTTCAAGGTTGATTGGGAAAATTTGACAGTTTGATGTGCTGGCGACTGTCTGTCTGACTACTGAGTTCACTGAGGGCCTACCCCACTTCTTTCTTTTCGAACTTATGCCCTTATCCGTGACCATGGTGCTTACAACAGCGCGGAAATATCGGGAACTCAAAACAAATAGTAAACATGATAAATATCCCGTTTCTAGTGGTAATGTGAGTGACCATGACAGTTTACTTATGTCTCCCCCAGTCTTCCATTCTTTTTAACCGACTTTCTTTAAAAGGAGGAGGGTCTCAATGCTGTCGTATTTTTTTTGTTTTTATTCCGGCCAATCTCGCAAAAATACTTTATGTCGTCACACCATCGTTTTCTAGGCCTCCCTCAGCGATGACGTCCATTTCTGGGTATTGTTTTATCTGTCGATACCTACCTGTAGAAGACAACGTAAACATGTTGTTTCATAACTAAATTAATGACATGACTCACACACAACTAGTAATTGCCTTGGTCTCTCATGTCCTGGAAACCAAATAAAAAACTTATAAATAACCAATTGCTCCGGCGTCGTGGTTCGAAACAGCATTAATTATGTTGATGTTATAATAAAACTGGATAAATACAATGTTAAGTAATAATTATTAAAGGTTTTGTATATAAATGCGACGACAAACATGCTAGGCTCAGAAGGAGAAGTATAGAAGCTCTGTTTCTTATATAAGCAACCGATATTCTTGATACTTACTTTGTAATGCTGTTTCAAGTGAGTAGGTACCAGTGGCGAAGGTTCCAAACAACACGATGCCTACCGAATTCCCTTTGAAAAATGGCACAGTCAGTATTCTATAGACAAATTATATAATCACATTAAAGATATGTACTCCGGCTTACCTCTTACAAAAATTGACACCTCGCTACTGGTAGATACCTACATTCTGTAGATAAAAATACCAACATTTCTTTACCATCTGTTAGACTACGTAACCTAAGAAAACATTTCATACACGAAGAAATGGGACTTCGACGCACCACAGAGCGACGCGCGACTGCTGAACATGAGGTCCTTTGGGAATTCATCAGTCGCAGCCACGGCAGTAAGCTCGCCCCCTATCAAAATCAAAAATGATTTATTTCAATATTACACCTTGTACATTATACCGTTGATGGCGTCTCCGATTAAGCATATAGATGCCTATGCTAGGAGGCACCACTCTTTTATATCTCACAATTAGTGCAACATGTTACTATTCATTTGACTACCTATTACTAAGAGAAACGAAAGAAACTCCATGGACACTCTTGATGATAATGTCCCATACATTATCATCAATACTCAATACTCAAATTTTTATTGCATCAAGAGTGTCCATGGAGTTTCTTGCCCATTCTTCTCCATAGAGATCTACGCTTTGAAATGTGCAACTGCAGTACTTTCTCAAGTTAATATGTCTTGTGACTGTGACTGTAGCTTCGCTTCTTTTTGTTTTTTTGACATTCAAAAGTGCCTGTGATGGACTAATTGAAATAAATGCTTTTGACTTTTGACTTTTTTGACATAACTGGCGAAATGTGGGTGTTCTACTATTATTTATTAGGTCCACCTCTGCTTAAACCTACGGTGATTACAAGCGTGATGTTATGTATAATAACCAAATGGAAAACCCACATTCTCTATGAGAAGTCTATATTTATAATTCACTCGGGGAACACAGAAACGTACTAAGTATTGTTAATTACCTATTAAACATGTTCTAATTGGTTGCATTAATGATGGTAATTTTGACGTTCGAAAACAAGACGTGTTTTGGAAAATTACTGTTCCAAAAATCCCTTAATTATTTAAGAGGTAAGTTTAAGTTTATTAATCGATTCTAATTACGGAGGGATATGGACTAAATAAATAGGAGGAGCTCATGGCTAAATAATAATCGCCACTCGTGTCGATCTAAAGGTTAAGCCGCTCTTGCTTAGGTTGGTCCGTAGACCGGTGACCGCCCATTACATACCGAGTTTCCTCCGTGCCTCGGAAAGCACGTTAAGCCGTTGGTCCCAGCTGTCATTTGTAGATCTTTGACAGTCGTTACAGGTAGTCAGTGACCCGAAAGTCTGACAACCAGTCTTACCAAGGGATATCGTATTACCCAGTACTAACTGGGTTGTGGAGGTCAGATAGGAATTCGCTCCATGTAAAATACTGGTATTCAGCTGCATCCGGTTAGACTGGAAGCCGACCCCAACATAGTTGGGAAAAGGCTAAGCAGATTATGATAGTACCTATACAAGATTTAAGGTTGTACTGGAACTACTATTATTTTCTATGTGGTGTCCGACTGCAACCTCGCGTGACCTTCTGTAATGAAACTGATTTGAATTCCCGCTCTATTCATAACAAAAATAAACAAGCGTGTTTATTATTTTCTTAGTTTTATTCTATCTGCTTGAACTTGGTTTAAGTTTATTTTTACATTTCAACTTATCTATTAAATATTTAGAGGTGTGCTTATTGCAGGTATTTTAATATTTTTCTTTTTTGATATGTATTCTGATTGTGTTTTAATTGTATTTTTGTTAGCTTATGTAAGTTATTGTATCTTGGTGGTGGTAACATCGCATTGGCGTTATAGCTGTAAAGGTGTTATTTCATAATTTTAAATAAATAAATAAATAAATCTCTGCAGCGAAGTGTAGAAACTATAGTTTTGAATAGATTACCTACAATCAATTTAAATAAACAAGAAGTCCAGTACAGTCGTTACAAGAACTGCTTTCTCCAAGATGTCATCTGCCTAGCCTTTTCCCAACTATGTTGGGGTCTACTTCCAGTCTAACCGGATCCAGCTGAATACCAGCATTTTACATGGAGCGACTGCCTATCTGACCTCCACAACCCAGTTAGTACTGGGTAATACGATACCCCTTGGTAAGACTGGTTGTCAGACTTATTCACTTTTTTTTTTCTCCAAGGTTTGTGCTCTCTTTCATAATTCAATATTAAGAGAACTCACCCCGCCATAACTAATTCTGTTGGAAGATGCTGCGTAAAAGCTACCCCTCGAAGTTACGACAGGCGATGAAATAATGATATACCTTTTGATAGTTCACAACTCAAGATCCCGAGAGGACCTCGTGGCTAAATAATAACAGTCACACGGGTCAATATTCAAGGATAAGCAGCGCTTGCCAAGGTTAATCCGTGGATGGGTGACAATTTATTACATATTGACTCATTTGTAGATCATTGACAGTCGCTACAGGTGATAATCAGCGGTCCTAAAGTCTGACAACCAGTCTTATCAAGGAATGCCGTATTACCCAGTACTAACTGGGTCAGATAGGCAGTGGTTCCATGTAAAATACAAGTATTTATTTACATCCGGTTACACTTGAAGCCGACCCTAACATAAGTTGGGAATCGGCTAGGCAGATGATGAGACCTCTGCTAACTTTAACAATTTGTTCTTTGTCCACAGTAACAATACCGCTGCTAAGTTTCGGCATGGTACAAGGATGGCTGTCCCCCATGATATCAGTCCTGCAGTCCGACGACGGGCCCTCGCCGGAGCCCTACACCAGCTCCGACATATCATGGATGGCCTCCGTTACTTACATCACGGCCATCATCTTCGGCGCGCCTATGGGGTGGCTCACTGATCGGTATGGCCGGAAGCTCATGACTCTGGTTACCACGCTGTCACTTATTGTGAGTAACTGTTTTTCTTTTATTTTTAAGCATAAGGTCTGCTAACCAGTCATCATTATCGTCATCCATAGCCCAGAATCTTTTTTCATTGCATGCTGGGCCGTAAAGAATCTTCTTTATGCCAGCATTCTAACCCATTCAGTACTATGGGTCTAATCAAGGACTTGTGTATTTTCGCCTTTAACGTAAGGGGTGAATCCGTAAAACAAGTTGTTCCAGTGGAATAACCAAAACAGGAGCTGTATGTTTAACCTAAAATGATGCTTTCATTCGTAACGCGGTGATAGCTTAGTGGTGTGACCGTCGAACTGCCAAGCCATAGGTTTCGAGTTCGAACCTCTGATTTTTCGAATTCATGTGCGTCTTGTATAATTATCGCTCGCTTCGGTGAAGGAAAACACCGTGAGGAGCCTAGCATGCCTGAGAGATATTTCTTGACGGCATGTAAAGCCAATTCAGAGGCCCATGGGCGGCATAAAAACTCTGACACCAGGTTAGGCACTAACCACACGATAAAGAAAGAAGAACTCGACCAATTTACCAAATCGGCCTACACAAAAAGTCGACCACATGACACACCGTAACTAGTGCACCTTGACAAATTACTAATTACTAGATTATAAAACTTACCTATGTTATCAGTGACAGCAGTTTCCATTAATTCAGAATGCATTTGATAAGACGCAATAACGTTAATGAAATAAAATTATACGGTTCTCGATAAGAAAGTCGAGTTTGTACATAAACCTGTTAATTTCTGAACGGTAAAACTAATCTGGTAATTAAATGCATCCGATGCCGATGCTTTGAATTGGAATCAAGTTGAAGGCGACCGAATGAGTTAAACTGGTGAGGTAATTGTGTAACGCACTTCAATGGCAATGCCATTCGTTTTTACAGTTCAATTACATTCATTGCGTTATTTACGTTATCACACGCTTATTTAATCATATACAACAAATAATTGGGAATTCTCTTAACATGACTGAAATTGTGACCAATTAGGTTGCCGGATTTCTTGAGTTTTGCGAAACTTCGTCGAGTCTTTTCGTCACGTATTCCACAGAGCCTAAAGGCTAAGGTCTTCAAGCAGTGCGTCCTGCCTGTTATGACTTACGGGGTCGAAACGTGGACACTCATGGTACGGCTGGTCCTTATATTCAAGGTCGCTTAACGAGCTATGGAACGGGCTACGATTGGAGTATCTCTGAGAGATTGCATCCGGAATAAGCTCTTAGGGTAAGTAAGCTGAAGTGGCAATGGGCCGGCCATATTAACCGTAGAACCGATGACCGTTGTGGTAGACGTATTCTTGAGTGGAGACCGCGAATCGGCAAACGTAAGGTGGCACGCCCTCAGGCTCGGAGGAGCGACAATCTTCGCAGAGTGGCTGGTATCAACTGGATGAGAGTTGCTGAGAATCGAGTTGAGTGACGTGCAATTGAGGAGGCCTATGTCCAGCAGTGGACTGCTGTAGGCTGATGATGATTTCTTGAGTTAGGGTTGGAATTGATTCATTAACCTTCCTTAAGAAAAGCAAATGATATGGTAGGTAACAAAACAATGCACCCAGAACTCACACAAACTGTGTCTTGCCCACACAAACCAGGTCACTAAAGGTAGACCCAGCAAGAGACAGGGCCATGCACAATCACGCGTTCCTAAATTGTATTGAAACAAAACTCGGGTTACGGCACTATAACCAACACCATTTGAAGGCTTATCCTGCTTTTGCTTGTTGTAGAGGTCAGATAGGCAGGCGCTCCATGTAAATTACTGGTATTCAGCTGCATCCGGTAAGACTGGAAGCCGAGCCCAATAAAGCAAAAGACAGTCTGTTGATGATTTTCAGGCTTATCCTGCGAGCCATGAAATCTGAAATTCAACGACGATAATCATAATGGAGAAGTCAAATAGACAAGCTACTGAAAAATTAATGTACAGATCCGGTTGAAATATGTTATAGAATAACGAAACGATAGCCTCTTTTCTTGAGACATTCAGCCTTGGTGGATTGGACTTCTGCCAAGGCTGCGGGACTGTTCGAAAGAGATACTGCGGGCTTGGAACACAAAGGGCAAAGAAGGAACATGGTTGGGTTTTAGTCAGTACAAGTCTGACACTCTCTTTCGCTCCGCCCAGAGCAGGGGGGGGGGGGGGGGGTCATTTGATGATTTCCCATCCGAAAAACAAAAGCCTTGGTGACAACACTATCTGCCTGGAGAGAACCATACAAAAACTATCGTAAACATGGAAGAATCTCGTACATATTATAACTTAAAAATAAAAGATGCTGGCTGAATACATAACCACCTCTTTTTAGAAGTCAGTTAAAAAGTAATAAAAGTTCATACCTACTTATTTTGCGCATAAAATAAATACATTTTATTAATAGGTTGGTTTTTCCACATACGTCGGTGAGACGGCAAGAAGTTAATAATAGACTAGAACAAATTAAAACAATTACCTACAGTCAACTTAACTATGATTTGAAAATTCTAGATACAAAATCTATTAAAAGTATAGAAAGTGTTTTTTTTTGTAATCTCTTCTAGCTTCAGTTTAATGAAAAGTAGATATGGTTTTCGTGAGCGAAATGACTTGAAGAAAGACAATACTCGAGATTTTAAATCTGTAACAATCAGTGCTTTTATTTTATTTATTTAAACTTCATGTACAAGAGTGGTACACAGGCGGACTTAATGCTACAAGGCATTCTCTACCAGTCAACCTTTGGGTCAAATAGGACAACATTGTGATAGAGTACAAAAAATAAATAAGAAAAATACCATTTTGTTAACATAAATTGATATACATAACTACTACTACTAATGCTTTTCAAGATTATTTAGACACACAGGTTTTTTTACAAAACATTGTAAAAGAATACAGAGTCTGGATTTGTGCTCGGTTGATGGCAATAGGCTCGCCCCCTATTACATGGGACTTAAACAAAACTAGTTAAATGTGGGTATACTATTCAGTACACCTCTGGCTAACCCTTCGGGGATTACAGGCTGGAGATTGGTATGTAAAAAAATTATAACCTTATTTTGGTTTAACCCATCAACGACAAAGCCAAAAGAAAGGGTCGGTTATAGTTATAATAATAAATCAGATTTTTTGCCAAACTTAGGAGAATAAGTGTCAAATTTAGGAGATTTTCTGTACATAACCCAAAAATACAATAGGGTGGCAACACTAACATTGACCTCGGTCCCCTGTGTGTAACATAATCTCCCATTATTCACGGACATGGTCTCAGTAATACGATTACAGTTTTTCTCCGCCGACCAATTAGTTGTTGTAATTACCCACTCATTTAAGTAAGCACCTTCCTTTATCTTTGTGTTGGAAATTCTTAGGCGCGTGAGGCCTTTTCAGGCTAATGTATGTACACTTTTTTGTTATGTTCCGGAAATCGGACAAAATATACTTCTCATATCTCAAAGAGAAAGAATGAGCTTGATCACCAGAATCACCACGCTTCTTGAATGCGGTTTGGCGACTTCAGACTGAAGTCCAGGGTTCCTCACGATGGTTCCCCGTCATCGTTAGTCAGTGATGTCTAAGTAGAAACTCCTTGGAAAGTAGGTATGACTTTGAAAAAGTCATTTTGAACTCGCAACTTGGGGCGTAAGAAGCGGATCAGATAA
This sequence comes from Noctua janthe, assembly GCA_910589295.1. Taxonomy (NCBI): domain Eukaryota; kingdom Metazoa; phylum Arthropoda; class Insecta; order Lepidoptera; family Noctuidae; genus Noctua; species Noctua janthe. The sequence goes on along the minus strand of OU342572.1, from coordinate 9,940,145 downwards.
GAAACGTGTCACCAAGACATTAAGGGAAAAAGGGTCCTTTTTAAATGTCTTTTTATAATTCTGAGCAATTTATTACTCTAACCGTGGTTAGCAATCAAAATTTTAGGTAATTCGTAAAAAATGGCAATATAATTATGGCCAACAGGATTATAAATACTTACCTAAGACTTCACATTATTGAGCATCATCATCATCTGCTAGCCTTTTCCCAACTATATTGGGGTCGGTTTCCAGTCTAACCGGATGCAGCTGAATATCAGTATTTTACATGGAGCGACTGCCTATCTGACCTCCACAACCCAGTTAGTACTGGGTAATACGATACCCCTTGGTAAGACTGGTTGTTAGAATTTTAGGGCCACTGACTGCCTAACGACTGTCAAAGATCTACAAATGACAGCCGACACACACACACTCACAGACACACTACACACACACACACTTCACATTATTGAGCAAATCTTTTTAATCCCTTTGCGGACATCCTTTAACCACATGACGTTTTTTCCCTCCTCCTAGCATCACGTGTATTTTTATTAAATAAATAATAACTAATAAAATCTTTATTAACAGGTGATTGTTCAAACATCAGTGTAGCTCTGGCTCTTGTACTAGGATTCCCTGTATCACAAGAGCCAGACCTCTCAATTCACAGGAAACATATAAAAAACGATAGACAAAAAAAAAATGGGATACACTATAAGATATGGCATGCATTAAAAGTGTTTACAAACATAAAATATAAAAGAGAGAGAAAAAGAAAATCTGGGATTTTTATTAGTAATAAAAATAGATAAAAAAAAACGGTTTTTATCGACACAAATTCGCTCACTTGAGTTTTTGTGTCGTCGCACAATTCGACGTAATTCATTATTGGTAAAAAATATAATTTACACGTCAAAAAACCACACGTGATTATCCCACTCCTCCCCATCTTGATAAGAAGATTACAAGAATCAGTGGAAGCCAATACCTACCACTTCACATTATTGGAGAAATCTCGTTAATTCGCTAGCTGTCTGATGATCCCATCACTCATTCTTTATTGGAGAATCAGTGAATGCCAATAACTAATACTTCACACGCTTCGTAAAATCTTGCTTATCCTAGAAGTCTCAAGATCTCATCACTCATATCTTAGTTGGGAGAATCAGTGGATGCCAAAACACAAGTCTTCACTAATGTGTATAAGACTGATAAGGCGGCTTTGGAGATTGTCCAATTATTTTGACAAATTTCCGAAATCCCTTATCAGTCTCATCACTCATTCTTTCGTGGGAGAATCAGTGATTTATGTTGTGCTGAGTGGATCAATATAATATACCTAACATAACATCACGCCTGTAATCTCCGAAGGGTTAGGCAGAATTGTACTTATTATTAGTACACCCATATTTCGCCAGTTATGTTTAAATCCCAAGTAAGGGGCGAGCCTATTGCCAACAACCGGGCAGGAATCCAGACCCCGCGGCTGCTACTAAGAAATTACTGATAGAAAAACCAAATAACACTTTTCCAGACCTGGGAATGGAATCAAGGACCTTATGCTAGCGCTTGCGATCGCCAGACCAACAAGAATAATAAGACCAACCAATATATATACGTCTACATATTAGCAGACTTAAGACTGACTAAGAATTCTTGGAGTATGCCCACCGTACTCGGTGTCCATTAAGTTATTTTCAGCTGAACATAAACATATCCTTCTAATAAGCTAACAATAAAAATCTTTTATTTATGTCATAAGTTCGACCCACTCAGCTATCTCATTAGTGTTATCCACAATACCTGTTTTATTGCTCACAATTTGAATGACAATATCAATTACGTGAGAAACACAAAGTCTACGAATAATGGCGGCAGGTTTATGTTCATCTTTTATGAAAGAAAAATATAATAATTATCATATAGATACAATATACATTCGACAACACGCCTCCACGAGCCTTCATGAAGCATCATGATGGCTCGTGGAGTCGTAGCTTTATATGGGGTCGAAGGGAAACCGACGTGAAAACGGTGACCCCGGGGTGAGTCCCCCACATAGAGATTTTTCATCAGTTATTAAAAAAAATTTTGCTGTTCCATACGTTTTGACAGTGTAGGTATAGCATTTTTGTAGGAAACTGTTTTTTTTTTAATAACCAATAAAACATTTCTATGTGGGGTAGCGGGGCTCAGAATGATGATCTGAATACGTGGTAACCGTTTTCGCGTCGTTGTCTCTTCCACCCCCGTATTATCAGCTGCACGGGTCCATCTACAAGGTTAATAACGCTTGCCAAGCCCGATCTGTGGATGGGACCATCCATTACATACAGACACTCCTTCCATACCTCAGAAAACTCGTTAATTTTAGTACTGGCTGCTATTTGAAGGTCTGTGGCAGTTCTCACAGGTAGTCAGAAGTCTGGCAACCAGTCTTACGAAGGGGTATTACACAATACCCCTTGGTATTGTGTGTACCAGTAACTGGGCTGTGAAAATCAGATAGAGACAGTCGTTCCACGTAAAATACTGGCACTCAGCTGCATCTTGAAGACATCTGTTAGACTGGAAGCCGAATCCAACATACAAGGCGTAAACGATCAATCAAGCATTCTGTACATCAAACTAAGTAACACTGCCCAAAAACTATTGCTGGGAAACGACTTTTTTGGGGTGAAAAGTCACGTTTTACGGTAGGACTCAATGTAACCCACTCAAAACTTTATGCTGATGGAAGCATTGAATAGTACGGGAGTCGTGGAGGTATTTAAAATAAAGTTATAACATAAAAAAATTGTATTAAATAAAAAACTTGTGAAAAAATTGGAACTTTGACCCCCAATATCTCCGTAACTAGAAGGTCCCAGGTTTGAACTAGTACCTTTCGGCTTCGTTAAAGGACTTTTACACCCATTTTTTTTTTTTTTTTTTTTTGGATGGGAAATCATCAAATGACCCCCCCCACTCTGGGCGGAGCGGAAGGGAGTGTCAGACTTGTACTGACTAAAACCCATCCATGTTCCTTCTTTGCCCTTTGTGTTCCAGGGCCACGGTGTCTCTTTCGAACAGTCCCGCAGCTCTGGCAGGCATCGGCCCATGCGGACCCCTACTCGGTTGCTGACATCTCTTTGAGGCGCGCGTGGAACACGAACGCGCCGTCGACACGGCCTGTCGTCATAAGACGGCCGGACGGCGAGCTAGCCCATAACTCGCCGTCCACAGGCCCGCGCCTACGGTGGCCGGGAGCCACCACGTGACCCCCGACGCCCAGGGCGTCTCCCGCGGCGGCTGGGACGTGAGGTTCTTTCCCTCTCACGTCCCGCCACCTCCTTCACTAGCATGACTGCTTCACAGAAGGTGGTGACGGCTTCCCATTCCCTCTCGCTCCGGACCATGGCTTGAACCAGGGACTTTTACACCCATTAGGTGGGAAAGGGTAAGGGTGTTATCACACCAATCGATCGACAGTTTCTACTATACCAATTAATCGATCCTCGTCATTTCTACCATCGATCAATTGGTGAACGGCGATCGATCGACTGGTGTGGTAACACCCTTAAGGTAGTTGATGAACATAGCCTCATCAAGTGAGCCTTTTATAGTCACTTAATAATTCTATGTTCGGTTTAAAACTGACAATTACCTTAGCCCGAGGCGGATAGATACGCACTTTGACTCAATCAAAAAAAAATCAAATCATAAAAAAGCTGTTTCTTCTATCCTACGCCAGAATGGGGCCTTTTTTGGTTCAAATTCTATAAGATATTTGTAATTGCTAAACTAACACATTCACAATGATTATTATTATTTACGTATTCGAACAGACGATTTTTTCAAACTTATGGTGCAATGTTTTAGGATTAATTTGTCAAAATACTGTGGGTTGTAAGTGTGGAATATAGATACAGAGTGGAAGGGACATCGACACACAAACGATTACCACGTATTCTATCCCATATACATATTCGTTTTCTTTCCTTATCGTATTGTATCCTTCTGAACCCAGTAAAAAAAAATCTGCTGTTTCCTACAAAAGTAAAAGTACACGGTCAAATTGTTTAGAACACCTGATATTTTTAAATCTCCGTTGAAAAATTGCCATATGGAGGAATTTATGGCAATAGGCTCCCCCCCCCCCCCCCCCTATTACATGAGACTTTAAAATAACTGGCGAATGTGTGTACTATATTAGACCCTTTGTCAATAGCCACATAATCACTTATGAAGAATGCCACGAAGGTTACGTTGAACGTAGGCACAACTAGAAAAACACATTGTAAATATGCGTCTAATAATGCGGGTGAACATGGTACAATCGTAAATATAGAAATAGGTAGTAAATACATACAATCAGGTAAATATAGGATTCTAAAATTAGCTTGATTTCTCTCGAACTCGATACTTGGATGAAGTTGAACACCAATTTATATGCAACGACAAAATAAGTATTCAGCCTTGCTAGCTAGAAAATAGAATTGGAAATGTTGCTGTTTGTTTTCTTTGTTTAAGGTGAAAGCACGAGGGTAGTCCGCGAAAATCAAATTATCTTACGTTTTTTGCGAATTGCTGGTCAGCGACAGCGCAATAACTTCATTTTATCCGTGATCATGGTGCTTGCAACAGCGCCGAAATATCGGGAACTCAAAACAATCAGTGAACATGGTTAATATCCCGTTTCTAGTATTAATGATAATGATTATAATGACCAATACCTGAGGAGGCTCTCGTTAGGCAGCTGGACCAAGGGCTTGATTCAAAAAGCGGTACTCCTGGACACGGTTCCTCTCTCTGGAGCCCTGACCGCCGATAGCTTGGACCCTGATCCCGATACCGGTGGGCTACAATTTTTTTATATTTTTAAATGTTTTTTTTTATTTTGTTTTTTGTAAGAAATATTTAAAAATATAAATAATTTGTATGGAAATAAATAAAAGAAATAGTATGATTATAATAATTTAAAATACAAAGATATTACCGTGTTACGGTCGCGAATCGTATTTTATTTTCATACTACCTGACATAGACCTGCAGATTGCAAGAAACGTAAGGAAATTTGAATTTCACGGATTAGGCTGGCGCTACCCACTTAAGGACTGAAAATCAAAAATTTAAGTACCTATTTTGCTTTAGATTAAACAGCGTTCCTGGTTCAGTCTCCTGTTTTATGGATAAAATTATTTTAGCACTCACATAATTATCCAATCATTCTGAAATCAACTTTATTTACAACTAGTCAAAGTGGAAATAACATAAATCGGAAAATAAATAGTTTCGAATCAAAACTTTGAACTCACTACGTCACAGAAACCGTGATACGCGTGTTATGACTAAAACATAATAGGTTGTACCACGTCATGACTCTTTATGTATCACCGTATTTCACTTAATAAGGTGTTAAATAAATATAACAATAATTATGTCTAAAATTATAAGCGATGGACATTATGGACATAGCTGAAATGGGCTAATTTCATCTGATTTGTTTGGTTTGTTAATTAGCATTATAATCAAGCTAGCGTCCCGCCCCTGCTTTACACGGATATACGGTGGCTTGTATTGTATTGTATAACGGGCTGGTGTCCGCAACTCCACGTCAAAGCGCGTATTTTGCGTGCGGGTGGGAAATCTATTCGATCCACCCTAACTCCCCGAGAAAGGCCAGCAGCGCCTTGGTGTTGCTGACAATCTCGCGGAGAGTACCTGGGGTACCGAAGTACTTTGGCTTGATTTATACGGTGGATTGATCACTGTATTGTTACTGGGGCGGCATGGCAGTCTGTTAATAGTGTAAGCATAGACTATGGTGTTTTCTGGTCGGACCTCCTGCCGTTGACTGTTGAGTGCAATCTAAACACCGTAATGCCAAAGGCCGAGCAAACTCCAGAAAAAGCCCCTAATAAAGTGTTACGGCGCGAGCGAAATAACAGTCAGATCAGAAGGATTTGATAAAACATCAAGATTTCTATGTCCAGCCGCCAGCGCATCAAGTTACTACAAACTGTCTTTTCTCATTCGATTTTGAACTTAACCTTCTACATTTTATGGTTTAAAATAATTTGGTGAAATTTGATAGTTTGTGGTAACTTGACATGCTGGCGACTGTTCACAATACCAATCACATCACATCAGCTATAATCCTCGAAGGGTTAGGCAGAGGTGCACTTAATACTACACCTACATTTCGCCAGTTTTATGTTTGAAGTCAGGAGGCGAGACCATTGCCAGGGTACTAATCCAGGCTCCGTGGCAGATACTAAGAAACTCCTGATGGAAAAAACTCAATAACACTTTGCTGAATTTGTCAATCGAACCCAGCACCTCCTGCTCAACAGTAGTGCTTGCAGCTACTAAACCAACACGGGCAGTTAACAGGTGGAGGTACAGAACACCTACCTTCCGAGATGCGTCATATTCTGAATTCCGGTGAAAACCGCTTCAATATTTGTTGAGTTTTTTAGAAGAAAGATGCGGTCACACAGACAAACAAGCAAACTTTAATTTATGCCTAATATTTATAGGTATAGATTACATCAACTTAGCAGAACGATTCTACTTACATAATATTGATAATATGTAATGATGTAATTTAATCAGCACTAGGCTCTCCCGAACTATTCTTGTTTAGGCCAGCCTCCGCTCTCGGCGGCCAAGCGTACAGCAGAGACGCGAAAAGACGTGAGCGGTGTACGGTGAGAGGTGTTCCGCTTTGCACATCTCCGCACAGCGTCGGTGGATACAACCATAGCTCTTACGCATCTCATCTCTTCTACGCTTCGCACATGTCCGCTCATCTCCGCTTTGGTGGAGTCCGGGACTCAAGCGATGCGTTCGGCGCGACACGAGCGCACGTCTTTTGTTTCCTTCCCCCGAGTATCGTCACTCCGCAAGTGGCGTCGATATCTAGCATAATCTAAACATCTTGTTTCATTTGTTCTTTTCAACAGGCTTTTATTTGCTTCACTTGTAACTAACAATGTAAAAAATCTTAGAAGTTATATTTGGCCCACTTCTTCTCACCCGGTTTCCGACTGAGCTGAAATTTATCATACATATTTAGTTTGGATCATTGCTTGGTTAGTTTAGTAAAGTCATTCTAAATCCAATATGACGGACTCCCAAAGATGGCGGACTTGATATTTTTTATGCATTCCCATGATCTGGATATCAAATGAAAGGGTTTGCTGACAAAATACGAGAAATAAAATGACGTCACTCTAAATAAACTAAACTAAAAACTTGTTTTACAAGTTTTTAGTTTTTTTTTAAACTATATTATTATTTTTATTTCTCTCCAACCGTTGTCGAGACACGCTTGTCGTTTAGAGCGTATTAATCCAGTCTATCTAGTTTTGATACTTTGGTACCAGTCACGAGTGAACCCGACAAGTCCCTATTAAAAATAAACCGATTAGTTTATTGTTTACCTTGACATATTCAATTGGTTTTAGAAATTAACAAAATAGAATGAATTTGACATATCAAATGCAGTTTATTGAGGAAAATGTTGGTGATTCAGGTCAGGTAGGTACTATTTTGAGTCACTTACATTACAATTGAATATGTCAAGGTAAACAATAAACTAATCGGTTTTTTTTTAATAAGGACTTGTCGGGTTCACTCGTGACTGGTACCAAAGTATCAAAACTAGATAGACTGGATTAATACGCTCTAAACGACAAGCGTGTCTCGACAACGGTTGGAGAGAAATAAAAATAATAATATAGTTTAAAAAAAACTAAAAACTTGTAAAACAAGTTTTTAGTTTAGTTTATTTAGAGTGACGTCATTTTATTTCTCGTATTTTGTCAGCAAACCCTTTCATTTGATATCCAGATCATGGGAATGCATAAAAAATATCAAGTCCGCCATCTTTGGGAGTCCGTCATATTGGATTTAGAATGACTTTACTAAACTAACCAAGCAATGATCCAAACTAAATATGTATAATAAATATAAACCGCAATACCAATAAACTGCATTTGATATGTCAAATTCATTCTATTTTGGTTTTAGAAATTAACAAAATGAAACAATCGCAGAAACTTGATTTGAGAATAACTATCTTGTTTGAATGCAATATTTATGGGAACTCTGAACCCCGAAAGTCTAAGAAGGTATGGGGCATAGTTTCTCAATAACTGGGTTATGGAAGTCAAGCCAGAAGCAGGTGCGTGAAGTAAAATACTGGTATTCATTTGCGTCCGGTTAGACTGGAAACCGACCGTAACATGGTAGGGAAAAGGCTGGGCAGATGATGACCTAAGACACCTTTTATGAGAGTTAACATACATTCTTCTTTATCGTGTGGTTAGTGCCTAACCTGGTGTCAGAGTTCTTATGCCGTTTATGGGCCTGACTTGGCATTGCATGCCTGAGGAATATTTCTTGCCGGCATCGTCAAGAAATATCCCTCAGGCATGCTGGTTACCTCACGATGTTTTCCTTCACCGAAGCAAGTGATAATTAATTATACAATACGCACATGAATCCGAAAAATCAGAAGTGCGTGCCCTGCGTTCGAACTCGAGACCTACGACTCGGCAGTCCGATGGTCACACTACTAAGCTATCACTGCTAACATACATACATTAAAACTACATAAACAAGACACTTTAATATCTAGTTTTATAGTTAGAAATAAAATAAAATATAAACACCATGATGCGAATTACCAGACATTGTAAAGTGAAGTGAATCTGAAATAATAGCAATACATAAAAATACTTAAAGCATTATTACCCTGTAAAATATCACCGCCTTGGCTGAAATTAAGAGCATACGCCCTTTTTTCATATCTAGTTAATAAAAAGTATAGCTAACACTGTCAAAGGCCTTTGACAGATCTAAACGCGGAAAGATAAAATCAGATGATCGTTTTCTTGAATAAAATCTTCTTGTTTACAAATAGATAATGGGTGGCGTCCATTCAGATCTCTTCAAGCGTAAAGTGAGGTGTAGAAAAAGTGAGGAGTATTGAACTCAGTAGCTTCCTTCCTTCCTTTCTACGATTTGTAGTATTGTTCCATTTCTTGTGTTACCTACTTTTTGTCTTTGATCTCTTGGGTGCCTGTTCCGTTGTTATTGTGTGTGCTTTTTTTAAGCCTGGCTGGTCATTTACTTTTAGTTTTTCTTTAACCAATTTATTCTTCACAACTTGTTTTGTTCTATAAGTTTCGATGAGAGTAATTTATCGTCATTAATAAGAATTTTATAATGAATCAATTCTTGAGCTTTTTCATTGATCTCCTAATACATCTTGGATGTATTATTGTTTCTCGATGTAAAAATTATACTTGTACTTCAACGTCTATAGATCATGTGTCAGTATTATAACCAACATCATCTCCGTCCTTACCAGCTATGTTTAGGTCAGCTTCCAGTCTAGTGTTTTAAGTCAGATGCAACTTATTAATTTTACATAGAGCTACTTTTTACCAGAACCCAGTTACGGTGTTTTGATCTTCTGAACTCTGCAAACGTTTCTAAACCCGGAAGATTAAGCCGTATGGCTGTTATTATTTAACAAAGAGCAGCCTAATAATACTACATTTGGTGTAATTGGATTGTATTATAAATGCTAAGTAAGAAAAATTGTGTCAAAACCTTAAATCATCATACTATCATTAATGTAGCATAAAGCGATTTTTGACGCAATTGTTTCTATTCTTCAAAACTAATAATAACAGATATTTATCAAAATTATTATTCAACGCACAAACAATAGGTTTACTCGTAATAATGAGAACAATAGGGATACACGCGTAATTTATATAGTGGCATAATTTTATTGGCAACAAAAACGTAAGACAGTTCATCTTTTTGTTCTTAGGTAATAATACTTATTAGCCTTCAATAAGCAGTGCTTTGGATGCAGGTAGCAGCCTATAGTCTAGCTAGATGACCATACTTGTATTATCCATCTACATCATTATCACATCTACATTGTTATCACTCTCCTGGCTATATTCAATTTTATTTGGGTTTTGCGCATATCTTCTTCTGTCATACTTCTCTATTAGTCGTCATCGTAATGACTCTCCATTCACTTTTAAAAGGTTTAGATTAAATTGGCTAGCGAAACTCTGGAGTCGAGGTGAATATCGATATGTAAACGGACCCGGTTTTGTGCTCGTGGATATTGGAAATCATACCACAAGACTACGTTCTTGTACTGGGATAAATAAGTCACCTAGGTAACAGACAGGCTTTCGCATTTATTTCATTAGCGCCTTACTGGCATAATATCGTAAGCGATACTGTTGAGCATAATGGTGTTGGGTTCGATTCTTAGGTCCGGAAAAGTGTTATTGGGTTTTTTCATTAGGAATTAGTAGCAACCACGGAGTCTGGATTTGAGCGCGATTGATTGCAATAGGCTCGCCCCCTAATAAATGGGACTTTAATAATTACTGTCGAAATGTGGGTATAGGTACACCTCTTCTTAAACATTCGGGGATCATGTGTTATGTGAATATTACTATGGATGACAAAGTACTTTTTCCTATCCTCAGATCTACTGGCAGATCAAGCTGTTTTGCCTGGAGCCGTGGGCCCTGATCCTGGCTCGAGCAGTCGCTGGTATCCCTTGCTCGTCTTGCTACATCGTCCTCCCTATATACCTAAAGGAAATCAGTGATATTGACCTCAGAGGAGCGCTGGGGTCTCTTCTTATTTTAAATAGGTAAGTTTACTTTAAAACTATTATTAGTCAGATCCCTACTGCTAGTCATCATCATTCTGCTCATCTTTTCCTAAATGTATTCAGGGTGCAATGAAAATAGCCTCCACACAGTCAAACTTGCTGAAGAGTTTTCTATTGGCCAGATTATTCTTTACTACACAATTCCATAAGACGAAGGGTTTCCGATGTTCCCACGATACATCTTTACTAATATTTTGAAGAGGTATTTATTTGTAAGTTTGTGTGTTATGTGTAGGGGGTAATTTCCGGAACTAATGATCCAATCCTAAATTTTATTCGTAGGTGCTATAGACTACAAAATTATTTTTATATATCATGCATATTAGTCGAAATGTCACACTTTTTGCGAAAGAAGTCTCGGCTGGAGTGCTAGTTGAAGATAAACAAACATAATAATACAATAATTTCTATCGAACAATAGATAAAGGACTCTTGATCAATAACAAATATCGATCAAAGGAAAAATTATTTACTGAATTTTAAATTAATTCGTTACATGACTCACTTGTTGCCGTGTTTTCCCGGGCCATTGGTTGCGTAACTACGAGAACAAATCTGGTTGTAATCCTTCATATACATTTGTTTACATAATAAATAGTATTACATCAATTTTATCCATCGTTATTGTAATGATTGTTTGTATTTTAATGGTTGTCATGCCGTTTGTAAAGAACCATGGAAGCCTGTTATAAAAACCGGCGAAGTACTAGTCGCACCAAGGGACTTGCGCATCAAGGGTTCTGTACCATCGTAGTAGGGAAGCCCCCTTTATTTTTAATTTATATTTATTATTTGTTGTAATAGCGGCAACAGAATAGACATTCTGTGAAAATTTCAACTGTCTATCTTTTGCGGATCATGAGAATACAGCCCACTGACGCTGACGGACGGACAGCGGAGGCTTAGTAATTGGGTCCCATTGGTTACCCTTCGGGCATGGAACCCTAAAAACCGCAGGATATTTTATGTTCCAAGTAAAGCGTAGCATTCCGGGCTGCTACTATAAAAATCCCCATGACACTTTGCACGACCTAGGAATCGAACGCAGGACCTCATGCTCAGCTGTAACATTTGTATCCACTATGCTGACGAAGAAATGAACCAGTTCGAAGCAAAAATGGTACACAAACTCAAAGAAATTATAATTCAAATAGATCAGTTTCTGACACTTTTGAATTGACAAGAACAAAAAAATAAGCTTCAGTCCAAGCCACAAGCCGCCACAAGGCATATTTTCTGTGAAAGCATTTAAAGAATTGAAGTTATCAGAAGCATAAATGTTCTCACATGAGTATGTGAGATCATTTATACCTGAGTAGGTACCTACCTAACCTATGTGGTTGGAACATCACGTGAAGCTGTTGTATTAGTGCATTGACTAAACTAAAAGACAAAAATGCCGCCAATAGGAAGCAACTTGAAAGTCAGAAACCATTTGAACTGAAGACCATTGTTATCTATTACTGGGTAGCGGAAATCAAGTGTTGCCGACAGTAATGGAATTCTGCGTGGAATAAGGCAAAGCCTGATTGCACTTTTATAAAGGGTGTAAATACAACCTTAACGATGCCAAAAGGCACTTGTTCTTCCTTCTCCTTCTTAATTTTTGGACCATACCTGGGAACCTTCTAGAGGAGGAGCTTTCTAGAGAGATGCAGACCGAGGAAACGATGGATGGATTGTGTGAGGTTGAAAGAAAAAGGTGTAAATGGTTGTGTGACGGTTGACGGGGAGAATGCAGGAAAAAAAATGTGTTGTGCTGATCCCAAGTCACATGGGACAAGGCCAGGAAGATGATGAAGACCTGGGGACCTTGTAGTTAGGAGATATTGTAGTTTCCTGTAAAAAAATACAAGTTTTAAATGTTAACTTTACTACTTTCAAAAGTTTTTGCACAGTATTACTTAGTTTGATGCATAGAATGCTTGGTGGACCGCTGTAAACGGATCCTTCACGAAGCTACCTACCTAAATCAAAATGAAAGAGGTAAATAATCATGGTTTCATGAGGAGACAGAGCAAACATATAATAAGAGTTAACCGCTGATATTTTTGTTTTTTTATGGCACGACATCGCATCATTTGAGGAGCTTGTGGCTAAAAAATTACCAGCTGCTCAGGTCAATCTTCAAGTTAATACGCGCTTGCCTAGGTTGGTCTGTGAATGGGTGACCACGCTAAGCCGTTGGTCTCGGCTGTCATTTGTAGATCTTTGACAGTCGTTACAGGTGGTCAGTGGCCCGAAAGGCTGAAAACCAGTTTTATCAAGGGGTGTCGTATTACCCAGTGTTAACTGGGTTGTGGAGGTCAGATAGGCAGTCGCTCCACGTAAAATACTGGTATTCAGCTGCATCCGGTAAGAATGGAAGCCAACCCCAAGTCCCCAACATAGTTGGGAAAAGGCTAGGCAGTTGATGATGACATCGCTTCATTTTATCAATCACGCACGCATTTACTTCTCCGCGAATTCGCGAGCATCACTAGCAGGTACTAGCTACCTAAGTATTCCCATAGAATATAAAACCAATGTACCATACCTATGGGGGATACTTCGTGATGATTTAATAAAGATACGTTAAATAAGTACATAATTATGCATGTAATAGTTCAACGAACAGACTTGACCAGATTGTTCCGTTACGTAGTGACCTCAGAGCATCGCTTTTAGAATAATCATTACATTGCAGGGACTTTGTTCGAGATCTTATATTATTATATTGATTTATATATACATACAAAGTTATCAGTTTCATCAATGTAATATATTTTTTATTTTATTTTATCTATTTACCAATGTTGTCATTGTCAAAAATTAATCAATTTTGTCATAATTCTGTTTTTTTACTATTTCCAATCTTAATTTTATTTAATTGAATATTTCGCTTAGTATTTACTAAGCTTAGCTTGTTTTCCGAATTTATTGTTTTGTGCATGTGGTGTTTACCTCTAAGTTATTGTTGCGTATCCAGTGTGAAAAATTGTGAGTAGCCCTAAAAAAGAAAGACCCGAACAGAGCCGCCCAGGCTCGCCCAGTACTATTTGTTTATGGGACAACAACCTCGCTCCCAACAGTAGAAGTTATTGTTGCGTATCCAGTGTGAAAAATTGTGAGTAGACCTAAAAAAGAAAGACCCGAACAGAGCCGCCCAGGCTCGCCAAGTACTATTTGTTTATGGGACAACAACCTCGCTCCCAACAGTAGAAAACTGGGGTACATCCCGTTTGGTAACTTTCCCGTTTTGCCAACTAAACAAACGACATGCAAAACAAGTGAAAAAAAGTCCCCAATCGTAACTATTTTAATCTTCATACATTGATGCCCGTCTCGTCAACCATAAATTTCAACTGTTTTTTCTGCGGTACAGTCAGCTCCCAAAGTTACAAGGAAACCTCTTGTTGATGTTGATATTTTTTGTCTCTCTCTGGCACACTAATAAGGTTGGTTACGAGAGAACTCAATTTAGAATTTGAACAGAAAGTACTAGGAGAACAGAATCAAGAAGGAGATGATTTCGATTCTTCTACCACTTTAATTTGTTTCACCTTCCAGGAACATCGGCTACCTGTTGAGCTACGTCTGTGCAGACATGCTGAGCGTGAAGACAATGCTGTGGCTAGGTCTTCTGGTTCCGACTGTGACCTTTTTCATCTTCTTCGCCATGCCGGAGACGCCTGAGTATCTGGTTAAGCAGGGGAAAGTTGATGTAAGTATTCTATGTATTTTGATTGTGATTATAAGGTGATTTTGTTCAGAAAGGCCAGGTGCGTAGTAAACGCAACCTGCGTGCGTGTTGTAAGAATCGTCTTTATGTAGTGTCTGCCTGCCCAGGGAAAAAAGGCTGTGAATAAGGTCTATCTTTTCCTACACGAAATATTTTAAGAGTAACTTCCGTAAGTCGTAAAGTCGCCATAGCAACGAAATAAAAAAATATCTGAGTGTTTTTTTTTTACAAAGTTATTATAATTCTAAATTTTTTTGACTTTTTGCATAATACCTTTCTCCCCTCCACTAACAATGACAGTAGGTAAATACGACGTAGTAAACTACCGTAATGGATGCTTAAAAATAAGGAGCCAGTATTTATTTTGTGGGTCAAGTAATTTTAAATTATTTTTTTTATAGAAAAATATATTCAGATAAAAAAAAAATCCCTTGAAATGGCTTTGTTATAGCCGTTAGATGATACCCTGAAAATATTTCGTGTATGAATAGTTAGACCCTATATGAAAAGGCTATTTCATTGAAAAAGTCTATACAACGTGGAAGAGACACCGACGCACAGATGGTTATCACATATTCAGTACATCATTTTGAACGCTGGGGGCGTTACATGGAAATTTTTCATCGGTAATATACAGGGTGTAAACAGACCCTTTACATATCCGTCAACCAAGCATTCTGTACATCAAACTAAGTAACTTTATGCAAAAATTATTGCTGGGAATCGACTTTTTTTTTGGGTGAAAAATCACGTTTTACGGTAGGACTCGATGGAAAGCATTTAAAGCAGTGTGCTGATGGATGGATTGAATAGTCGGGGGTCGTGGAGGTGTGGAAAGTTAAATCTTATATTAAAAACATGTATTTAAAAAAAAAATGTGAAAAAGTTGGAACTTTGACCCCCAATATCTCCGTAACTAGAAGGTTCCCAGGTATGGTCTAGAACAAAAAAATTATCGCAAAGACGGGGAGAACAAGTGCCTTTCGGTTATGTTAAGGGTCTATTTACACCCTTTATGTTAACACATCAATCGGGAAGGTGCAGAGAAGTGCTATGCTTCCACATTTATTGTCCGAATCGCCAGTCGGTGGAGTTCACTGCCGGCTTCTCTGTTCCTTGATCATTATAATCTGGATCTATTCAAAGTTCTAGTGAATCGGCTTCTTCTAGGCAAGCATGCTCCACCTTAGGCCGCGTCATCGCTTCACATTAGGCGAGTTGCGGCCAAACGTAACCCTATGAAGTATAAAAAAAATCGTCATAATTACACAATAATTACAAAATAGCACACGGCGACACATCAAGGTATACATATCCAGTATAACCTGATCTTGCTTTCTATGAGCTTCCCGTCCAATGAGAGATCAGCTTAATTTGGAATTTATAGCTTGATTGATCGTCGCCATAGAGCGTAGTCTTGGTCTTTGGAAGCGAAAATAAATAGACAGCAAGCTATGTGTGTAAACATAATCTAAGATTCAGTCATAATTACACTCAAAGCCACCATCTTGCCTATCAATAACACACCTGTACTGATACTGAACAAAAGTAGACCAAGAAATATGGAGGACAATCATACCGTTACTATTAAGTTTTTATCGAATTAAATAAAAAAAGATAAAATAAATAATGAACGGAACCGTTATGTGATCTTTTTAACACAAATAAAAATGTAAACAGACCACAGTGACATGCAAAAAGAAGAATAGCTGGATTTTTTAAATATCTATTTACTAATAAAACACCATTTTATCAAGGTCAACGTTAGAATATCAATTTCCATTAGAATATAATATTACAATCGATAGAATAAATAAAATTGAATTGTCTGTTTGTAATTTCAAAATAACACCTTTTTACTGAATGCGTATGAAAGTAAATACGGTACCTATAACAAAAAAAAAAAAACATTTTTTTGTTTTTGTTGGTCTGTCTGTTTGTTCCGGCTAATCTCCGACACGGCCGGATCAATTTTGACGGGACAGGATTTTTACTGGCAGATAGCTGATGTCTTAGGGAGAGTAACTAAAGCTACTTTTGTTTTAGAAAAAGGACCAAATTAAAAAAAAAATAAAACCCTTGAAATTGTTAACAAAATCCGATTCAAATAGGGAAGTAATATTTTAATAAGTACCTAATAATTTCACGCGGTCGAAGGTCGTTGGCATTTGCTAGTTAGAACATAATATTACTATAACTAATAAAAAATCACTTTGCATCAATGTCTTCCTAGCTAAATCGAAAACTAGGATCATTAATATTCCATTTTATTGTCATATAAATTCTCATTAATTCAGTTCCGTAAGAATTATAGCGTTATTGTTTCTTCTTATGTTAATAATGTAGTATGTTAAGAGCATTATTCCAAAAATAGTAATATCGATAATCTTGTCGATGCAGTTTACGAAATGAAGTATGTACCAACCCACTGCAAAGAGCATTTTTAAAGCACATTTTACATTCTCTTCTTACTATATAATAATACTCGGCTCTGGCAGACAAAGGAGCTCGTGGCTAAATAATAATAGCCGGTCGGGGTCGATCTTCAGGTTAAGCCGCGCTTGCCTAGGTTGGTCCGTGGATGGATGACCACCCATTACATACCGAGCTTCCTCCGTGCTTCGAAAAACACGTTAAGCCGTTAGTCCCAGCTGACATTTGTAGATCTTTGACAGTCGTTACTGGCGATTCCACCTTATTTTTTTTTTATTTGTCTGAAAATTATTACCGTACAATACGATAAACTAACCCTGCAAATGTTCACGTTACAGGAAGCCAAGACAGTGCTCGCATGGCTCCGAGGCGTCACTGTGATGGATCGCGGCGTGGAACAAGATATTGAGAGTATCGTGAGGGTTGATAAGCAGACGCAAGCTGATTCACAGTCTGTCTGGAAGATTATTCGTAAGTACTTACTTATTATTACTATACTGTAGCGGCACTACAGCGCCATCTATGACACATATTAGTCCTTCATATGTTGCATAAATGGCGCTGTAGTGCCGCGCGACATCAAAATTCTAAATAGCGCAGTTAAAGTTATCCGCAAATCCGTCAGGCAGTAGCCCACCAGACACAACACCCCTCTGGTCGGAGGATCCTCGCTTTTCTACGGGGGATGAAGAACTTTACACCCTATTCTTCGTACCCCTCTAATACTATTTTTTAAATTTGTCCATAAATTGACGAATTTTCGTTTATGGTTACTCAGTATGTGGTTTTGACCCTCTGATAAGACAAGTCGACTATTTATTCTATTAAATTAGTGCCCGGCCAGTACGAGACACACAGAAGGCATGCTTTTTCGATCTTATAGTCGATCTTTCAAATACACTCTGTACCGTTTCGTAAGTTTCAGCCCCCAATAAAGTATTGTTTGGCACTGAGTCAGATCAAGACAAAACAACCAAATTAAATGATCAAAACGTATTCGTACGTAACAATGATGGTCAGAAAGCTGCCAACCCCGATCCTGATACTCGAGAAGCCTCCCATGAAACCAATGAAAACGGCAGATATTGATCTTGATTAATTTTAAATGCACACGTGATATTTAGCTCCTACATTCAACATCATCTGCCTAGCCTTTTCCCAACTATGTTGGGGACGGCTTTCAGTCTAACCGGATGCAGCTGATTACCAATATTTTACATGGAGCGATTGACTATCTGACCTCCACAACCCAGTTAGTACTGGGTAATACGAAATCTTTTGTAAGACTGGTTGTCAGACCTTCGGGCCACTGACTACCTGTAACGACTATCCTACTCGTATATTATAATACTCAAATATAATCCTCTTCTATGTCTTCCACAGTGCATGACAAACCAACCTTTAAAGCCTTCATCATAACGCTGATAATCAAGATAACGCAACAGTTCGACGGCTACCTCATCGTGCTGATCTACGCCGGCTTCGTGTTCGAGCGAGCTGCGGATTCCATCAGTCTGAAGCTCAGTCCCAACAAGCAAGTCATGCTGATTGGGGTTGTGCAGCTACTTGGTTCTATAGTCGCCACTTGCTTTGTTGAGAAGACTGGCAGAAAGGTATGAAACTCTAGTTTTCCATCTATTTTAGTTTTGTCTTTAAACGTGCTTTAGCGTCCATCAGCTACAAAAATCTGGCTGGAATCTATAGACACCACTTCTTTTGTTTTAAAAGTTTGCATAAAAGTGACGGTACTTATTTCTGATTCCTTAGTAACTTTATTGTTTCTGGTTAGCTGGCCTCAGTCGGAAATATCTTTCTTAGGTCAAAAGATTATCAGACTTAATCTCATCCTTTTAGGTGCGAAAGTTATAGTACTGGGAAAAACTAAGAATCGACTGGGGTCAGAATTGATTGCCCAAAATGGACTCTTGACAACCACTAGTAGATTATCTGCACCACGCGGCAACGTAGAAAAAGGTGATGGGGTTCCAGTCAGAAAGACACCAACTGTTAGACTTCCTTAGATAAGTTGTACAGAATCGAAGGCGAAATGTCTTCCGGTAAAAAATCATGTCACCCGATCACATCCTTTAATTTTTTTTTGTACATTCCAGCTTCTCCTAGTAACAACATCATTCGCGGTCGGCGTGGGCATGGTGATCCTCTCTGCGTGGTTCTACATGACCTCGTCAGGCATCTGGCTGCCCGGCTGGCTGCCGGTGCTGGCCATGTGTCTGTGCATCTTTGCTGATGCTGCAGGGTTCCAGCCTATCTCCTATATTATTATCACGGATCTGTTCACTTTCCAGGTTAGTTAAAATTTTATTTTCTAAAAGATTTAATCATTATCAATCTAGTCTTAAGATTTTAGAATTTCTCTCTTCAACGTCTTATTGCTCTGATATAATCTACAGTAGGTAATCGTATTAACAGTAGTGTTTAATTAGTTAGTGTGTAGTTCATTAGTTCCCAGAAATTGATCCTTAATAGCGACGCTTTTGGATGGTGTTATTATACAGTATATGTTTTTTTCCAAAATCAACGGGTTCTACTCCTGTCTAGGAATGTTGGTTTTTCAAAAATTTAATTGATGCAGTTTTAGTTTTTATCAAAATCGGGCCCGAGACACCTTTGAGTATTTTTCGCTATTCCTCATAGTTTTAGATTTGTCCATACACGCTCACTTGAAAAAATCACCCTGAATATGCGTTCTTTGTTAGATTAAGTTACATCGTCAATAAGTTAAACATTATGGTCCAGAAAGGTTCAGTCACTGCTAGAACTAATGCTTGATACTTTTAACCACAAAGCAGAAACACATCAGTAAACCATGCACCAATACCATATTACTGTAGCCTTGAAGACACTCCTTACCAAATTCAACCTGGCTGAAATAACATTGGCCACTAACGGCGACGTCAAAAAAAATCTTGTTCTACGGAGACTCCAAAACTAAACGTACCGATATACATTCTTAATCTCACGCCTCTTGCCCATGGGGCAGGCAGAAAGTACAGAACGCCTACGACCCTTAAGTACTCCTTTTGCGTCGTTCACGTTCATACACATCTGGGAATATACGCACACCAGTTGCAATAACTAATATAACCTTCTCATTTTCCAGCTCCGTGGCACCGTTTCCGCCTTCGCGAACGTCTGCGCGAAAATGAGCAACTTCGTCCAGACGAAATGGTTCACTATCCTCTGTGAGCTCATCGGCATACATTGGACCTTTCTCTTCTTCGCCATCGTTTGCTTCGTTGCGTGCTTCTATACCGTCATCTACTTCCCTGAGACGAGACAGAAAACCATCGATGAAATATACTCTAAGCTCTCAGGTAAGGTCAAGAAAGAAGACAGCAGGATCGAGTCTGTACCTTAAGTTGTTGATGTACGGTTTAGTTTTAATCTGTCGTAGTCCTACCTGGACAAAGACCTCTCAGAAGTTGCCACAATACCTGGATTTTCGTAGATTTGTTTAGCATTTACATTGTAATTTATTAAGAACTTATCTTGGTTTGATAAAATGACATCATCAATAATGTCACTTGCAGTTTTATTAACCAATGAAATTGATTTGGTTTATATTCGGTTGTAAATAATTTTTAGAAACACCAAAAATCTGCGAATATTGTTGTGTAAGCTGAAGCTATCATTGTCTACAGTCTACCCTGTGATCATCCTCGTATAACGCTCTATGAGAAGGTAAAAGAACCATGGGCAACGTTCTATGAAGTCTGGGCGTAAGACCAATAGAAATGCAATACGTTAAAATTTCTAATAGTAGCTTGTAATTAGGACTTTACTAAATTCTAAAACAACAAGTACCTAATGCGCCGGAGAACAGAGATAGGGGGCATCTGCCTTTTATGTATTTTTCCAAAGATTTGACTTAATATGCAAAGTATTAAAAAACCCAGTTTAACAAGAGGGTTCCGTTCCACAAAACTAACAGTTCTTAGTCGATTGTAGGACTTCGCTGGTCTAGTTTGGATTAATGGCTGCTTTAGCACAATGTATTCAACATGATCTGCTTTAAAAACAAAATAATGACTGTTGTAGTCAAATCTTCGTCAAAATACAGCAAATTCCAATATTTTCAATTGGCTTGTTGTAATAATTGGAGTACTTATTATGAGCTATGATTTAAGATATATTTCGATTCTGTTGGACTTACGTCCGTTTTGTCCAAGACTCTTTGTATCCAGTCGTTTGATGTGAGCCCAAAGATACAGACAGATATCTTTGGGCAATATTGTTTTAATTTAATGTTGTGATTATTTCGTCATGTTATTTATACTTATTATTATTGGTATTTTATGTTTTAATTTAATATGTGTATTTTACTGTATGAGAGTGTGGCATTTGAATACACTGAGTGTATTTAGTGTCTGTTGTGTCGTACATTTGTTGCGTGCGGTTTCTACAAATGTCATAAATGGGATATAGTCCTCCCTTTCACAGTTGCCTTTGGTGTTGCATCACTGTCAATGATACAGTAATCCTTGTGTTCATAAAAATGCGGTTGGTGTTGGGTTGTCGTTGCTGCAACTGATAAGTTGAGCTAAACCACTGTGGTCTTTAATTTATTTTAGGTTCATTCAAATTGCCGCTGTGTCTATGGTGAATTAACTGTACTTTTACGTGATCTGTGTATATAAATTGTCAAGCGAGATTAGACCTAGTGTCGGAAAGTTTCTGAAATAAGAAAGAAAACCGACGAATGAGTTCCATGTAGATGGCGCTTAAATAAGCTGTCATTGAGTTCCTAAAACATTACTCAAGATGGCGCTAGGTGTTGTCGTTTTGCCGATTGGTCGCTTTTCATTCAAGATGGCCGTCAAGTGATCATGACACACAGCGCCCTCTCACGGCGAAGCCTCGAGTAAACAACCCCATTGTATTTTGGTTGTCAGGTTAAAATGTTGAGTTGAGCATGTTAAACTTTTCTTATGAGTCATTTAATAGTTAATTCGACAAGAAAAGTCTCAACTGTGCAGATCTCGATCATACGTGAGGTGCTATTATATGCTTGACAATATTGGTTTAATAAGAGCTGAATTCATTTTGTAATACCTATTTTCATTAACACAGCTCAAAGTAATGCCTTAATAAAGTACTTTGTTGAATTATCACCGTTGGTTATATTTAGGCATTGATATAGATACCGCTTAGCGGTAGTGAAAGTAGGCATAAGTCGTTCAAGCGTTTCAAGATGTTAATATACTTTGAAAGATGTGGTTGTGCTTGTTTTTTTTTTGTGCCAATGCAATGGTTAAAAGTGCTACCTTGTGTGTGTTTTAGAATTAAGTATATAGAACATAATTATTGTGTCCTACAATCATCTAAAGAGTTGTGTATTTTTATGAATTAATGTAATTTTGTAAGTTCCAAATAAGTTATTTAAAGTTATAAATAATAGTATGAATAATTATGTCTTCCGTAGTCTTAAACTACATATTTGAAGGACATTTAAAATGTCAATTTAAAGAACAATATTTCAATGCTATAAACGTTATATTAATAAAATTATTTAAATAAATATTATGTATAATGTTTTGTAAACAAACGATGTCCCTACAACATTGATTATCAGGGTTGTGTAGTATGTCATGAAGTTATTTACAATTTGAATCGAAGATTGATATCATTAGATTTTGCATATAGCGCCAAAAAATTATTAAATTTCTGTTTCGTTTCCATTGCAAACGACATTTGAATAGTTTCGTCTCAATCACTCAAACTGAAAATTGTATCTAGTATTCCATGTTGAATTTATAAGGTCGAATGATTTAATTCTTTGATTTGAACGTAAAAAAAATGTCAACCTTGACATAACATCCATTTCCATGACCTTATAAAATATTTCTATGGAAAGTCAAACCACTTGACGACGGAAATGAAGTGATAGCAAGAATGAATCGTAACTTACTACCATACTGCTCAATCTTGATGATATTGATGAAACGACTCGGATAGCTAATGGAGAATAGTCCCCGTATTCACAAACGCTTCGATTCGAGAAGTCGTATGTCTATCTTTTTTTAGCATTACGAAAGCGAGCGAGATAGACATAAGACTTTTCGAATCGAAATCGAATCGAATCGTTTGTGAATACGAGGGCAAGAAAGATCAGAACGGCATTTAGTTAGCAAAAAAACCTTTTACTTGAAATCATTCCATTGATGTTAAGATTTCTTTGAGAAGTTTCCTTATCTGTTAAATTAAGAATACAGTTAATTATTTCACAGTGGACTAGATCAATAGTATCTACAAGGTGTAAACGAACCCTTAACGGGAGCTTTAGGACTTCGTGGAGGGTTCGTTCCAGGCATTCTGTACATCGAGAAAAGTAAAAATCATTGCTGGAAAACGGTAAAACTCAATTTACTCACTCAAAACATTATGCTGATGCATGCATTGTATAGGAAACGGGTCTTGGAGGTGTTTATAGTAAAGTAGTAATACTAGTATTGTAGAAAAAAACTTGTGAAAAAGTTGAAACTTTGACTTCCAGTATCTCTATCTCTATAGTAGAAGGTTCCCAGGTACGGTAACAAAAAAAAACTGATCGCAATGATGTGGAGAACAAGTGCCTTTTGGATTCGTTATTGGTATTTTACCATTAGGGACTTACCTATATTCTTTAACATTATTGGTCAAAGTGGACACCGACAAATTAATTTAGTATCTGACTGTATTAAAGAATTTGTCAGTGTTATGTCCGCAGTTTGTCCTTATCAGTCTGACTGATCCTTTATTGATACTGTTCCCTATCACTTTTTTCTTTAAAATACAGGGTGATTACTGTAGTGGTAGTTGACTGTATTTTTAATTCTTTTACGTACTTATATTTTATTCAGTACTAGCTGTTGCCCGCGACATTCGTTAGCCTGAAATTATTATTAAAAAAATATTACTTCGCTTTGAATTAGATATTGTTACAAAATATCAAGGATTTTTTTTTGCACGGAACCCTAATTCTTATTCTAAAATTAAAGTAGCCTAAGTTACTCCTTATAACATCAGGTATTTGTTAGTAAAATCCCGTCGAAATCGGTAAAACCGTTTCGGATATTAGTCGTTTGAATTGGATTTTGTTAACAATTTCAAGGGTTTTATTTTTTTTGCACAGATCGCTAATTATTTTTCTAAAATAAATGTAGCCTATGTTAGCTATCGAAAGTCAAAGTCGGTTTAGCCGTTTCGGAGATTAGCCGGAACAAAAAGACGGACAAAAATTAAAAAAAAATGTGTTTTTGTTATTAGTGCCGTATTTATTCTCTTCATTGCATTAAATAAAAAGCTGTTATTTTGATATTACAAACAGACACTTCAATTTTATTTATTTGTATAGATTACGAATAATATTTTTAATTATAAAGAACGAGCCATGATATTGCATAATTATTAATAATTAACAATTATTCACTGTAATATAATAATTGTTAAAATAATGTAAATAATGTTTATTGATATTATGCCTTATGTAAAGGTAATCCTAAAAGGATTTTAGTTCTTAAAAACGCCACCAGGGTTGTGATGAGCAGTAGTGAAACCATTGTAGGAAAATGGTGCCAATTATTTAAAAGTTTTAAATAAATAATATATTAGTAAATTCTATTTGATACTGGTTTCAAAAAGATGTTTTATTTGGCGAAAACGAACTACACTCTTTTGATATTTATATCAAACCTCATTCTTTTACATTTATATAAATGAAAACAAGGTGTTTTATACTGACACAATTTGACCTAATTAATAGTTCCATAATCTCCAGACAGAGGCGCTGCTTATACTGTCGCCAGTGTCGCCGCCAAACAAAACAAATGACAATAATTTAAATCATACCTTCTCTCACTAGATGGCGTTAGTCACTTTAGTTAATAATATAAATAACTCTGACCGGCTCCCAAACGGGAAGCCGTCGCGATGGTGCGTTTTGAAAGCGTATAATGAATAATAAATTGTAAATATGTGATAATGATAATAATTATAAAATAATACTTAATTATATTGTAAGATAAAGACTTGTTAATAATAAACAGTTATTGAATGAATCTGTATTTTTTTTATATTTTCTTCATAAAGGCAACGTTTTGCTCCTTTAAGGACTTCAAGAACAATGGTCCCTAAGTAAAAACAGCTGCGACTTGATAGTCGCAGGTTCGAACAAAGGCAAGCACTTTATTTTGTGCAAATGATTTCATCACATCATCAAAAAAACATCGTGAGGAAACTAGGATATCCCTAGAACCAAACTTCAAAGAAATATGATATCACCAACCAGCACCGGAACTGTGTGACACATCCCTCTCACATAGATAAGGCCCGTGTCCTACCAATGGGTGGACACTGACAGTACTTTTTAACTTTATTACTAAGAGCTGAGGGAGAAAAGTGGCATTACAGGTTGATTATGCTGCCAGTGCTTCGATCACAGGGATGCTATGGGAACACCCGGGACCGAAGCTTGACGTTGCCCCTAAACAAAAATATAGCGGATGACTTACAAAAAATAAACATACGCCACGTAATCTAAGGTGCGTTCATACTGCACAGAACGTGACGTCACAATGGCAAGCCAAGCTTGTATGAAAGTACTAAGTGATAGCTATCACAGATGCCAGAGGCAATAGCATCTATGAGTCATTATAGTGCCCAGTATTTTTTATCAAGCCGTTGTAACCACTGATAAAATCTAATGCCAAAACATTTATCTGCAGATTGATGCTAGTAACATTTTGGTAGGCGTATTTTTCTAATCTCCACCAAGTGTAAAGTTCACTCTAAAACTCATTCAAGTTACACCAAACAAATTCAAACCCAACTACAAATAACATAAATGCGAAAGTTCGTGAGAATATTTGCTACTCTTTAACGCAATATTGAACGATGGATAAAAATTGACACACAGAACTAATTCGAGCTGTATTAGTTTTTCCGAGTAACAAAGTTTGGTTAAAAAAAAACAAATGATAATCTCACAATGTGCCATAACATTTACTCAAAAATCAACTTCTGTGTACCTAACTACTCTGTTTTACTCAGATTCAACTTGGCTGACTTTGACTGACAGTACCTATTTTAGCAATCACTAACTAGTGAAACCTCGGCAATGTTTTCGTAGTCTAGATAAGATAATTTTTAAAAGAATTAAAACAACAACTACTTGCCGAACAAGCGAAAGTTAATTTATAATATCTAAGAATTCCCTAGCATTGTAAACTCAATGCATTTAAATAGAAGTATTCCAACTGACCTTTGCCCACGTCCTCACCATCATTCTCCTGTCCTTATCACAATTTATAAAGTCGTCGCAGCACGTCTTCTTCTTCCATACTTCTCTATTCCTCATCTCAGCAGTTACCTCCTTTCTAGCCATATCATCCTTCACACAGTCTATCCATCGTTTCTTTGGTCTTCCTCTACTCTTATAGCCATCTTCATTCATACTCAAAGCTTCTACTTCGCCCGGAAAGCCAGAAATTATCCTACGGCGACGAATACGGATAACAAGGAAAAAAACCTTTAAACCCAGATCAAATACTTGTGTGCCAAATTTATCGAAATCCATAAAAATAAGATACACAAACAGATGGAGTTTTTTCCCACTTCTAATATTGGTATAGATTCAACCATTTACAGGCAATTATGAACAGTTTCCAACTCTTTAAATAGGGGTGAAATCACATTTTCACTCACGGATCAGCCATTTTGTGCACCTTTAATCATCTCACTCTGTCATTTAAAGGATGTCATTTGCTGGTTCGAGAGGCTCGGTCGCAAGCATCCGCATTCATTAGCATCGTAAGCCTCTTTAACGTGCAGCTGGATTTTTTACTCTAATCATCATCATCTTCATTCACCCTATTTTTAAATCTGGAGATCGTGACCGTGTCGAAAACTATAGGCCCATATCAGTTCTGCCTGCGATGTCCAAGATACTGGAAAAAAATATAAATACAAGGCTGGTTGCATATTTAGAGGCACGAAATGTTTTGTCGATTAACCAATTTGGTTTTCGAAAAAATCTATCCACTGCTGATGCTGTCCATAAATTGGTTAATCACATAGCTCAGAAACTTGACAACGGTAAGAAATGTGTTGCATTGTTCCTGGATCTCGCGAAGGCATTCGACACGGTCTCGATTCCCATCTTATTATCTAAGCTCGAATGCCTGGGTATACGAGGTACCCAACTATCCTTGTTTCAGAGCTATCTTACAAATAGAACACAGAGTGCTAAAATTGGAAATTACTCCAGCTCTGATCTAAATGTGGCCTTTGGTGTGCCACAGGGCAGTATCCTTGGCCCCAGTCTATTTCTAATTTACATGAATGACCTGTGTTGCCTCAGCCTAGAAAGCGGTACAATATTTTCCTATGCGGACGATACAGCACTTGTATTTGCGTCGGACAACTGGGAAGAGGTATATCGCCTTGCTCAGAAGGGTTTCCATACAGTCAGGGAATGGCTTAAGAACAACTTGCTTACTCTAAACATATCGAAAACAAAAGTAATAAACTTTTCGATTCGAAATACCAATGTGTCAGTTACAAGCTCACTAAACGTTGCTTCACAGTTTATACTATCTAATGATAGTAGCGACGGCAGTGGCACCCATGATCACTGTAACATTGAACGAGTCACTTCGATAAAGTATCTTGGCATAGTGATTGACTGCAACCTTTTATTCAAAGAGTACATAATACACCTATCAAAAAGAGTGCGCAAACTAATGTACATTTTTAAACAACTGCGCAATTCAGCAGATGCTGTTGTCATGAAAATGACAT
This sequence comes from Noctua janthe, assembly GCA_910589295.1. Classification (NCBI taxonomy): domain Eukaryota; kingdom Metazoa; phylum Arthropoda; class Insecta; order Lepidoptera; family Noctuidae; genus Noctua; species Noctua janthe. The sequence continues at coordinate 9,912,504 of OU342572.1, read as the reverse complement.
ATCAGGCACTGTGTCAATCAATTTTGGTCTATTGTATCTCGTCCTGGGGCGGGGCAGCCAAATCCCACTTTATTCTGATTGAACGTGCGCAGAGAGCGGTTCTTAAGGTGTGTTATTTCAAGCCAAGACTTTACCCCACCGTCAAGCTCTATGATTATTGTTAAGTCCTTACGGTTAGGCAATTGTTTGTACTGACCACTGCTATTAAGCAACACTCTATTTCTAACTATTCACAGCAAACAAATCGCCGTAACCGTATAGTTGCCTTGGCTACTCCTCTTAAAACCTCTTTTAGTCAAAGATTCTTTGCTTTTCTTGGACCCTATCTTTACAATAAATTAAACCAAATTCTTTCCCTACACACACTGAACAAACATAATTGTAAAATCGCTTTACATGCCTGGCTACAAAGCCAAACATATACCGCCACAGAAGCTCTCTTTAACGTATTAGTCTAAACACTCATCCACTAACACTCTCTCCAACACACACACACACATACACAGACACCCATACACACCCACACACACACCCATACACTCACACACACACACACACTCACATTCACACACACACACACAAACACAATTCTGCATTCATAAAAATCACTCAACATACTCGTACTTTAACTTTTTAATTGTTTTACTTTATTACCCTAATCTCGTCTCTTTTTAAAAAAAAAAAAAAAAAGTCACTAATTGTTTGTAACTATTGTTATTTGTTGTTATACTAATTGTAAGCAATCAAATGTGAACCTTTAAACAGGTGGGGCCCTGGTGACCTGTAATACAGGTGTTACTACCTACCACTGGCACCAGTGATTCACAACCAAAATCGTTGGCTACTGCTGTGTCAATATTGTTTGTATATTTTGGCTTATGGTGAAAAATAAACACTTATTTATTTATTTATTTATTTTTTTTATCTTCCTGCTATTGTCCCATGTTACTTGGGTTCGGCGTAACACGTTTTTTTCTTCCATTGTCCGCTGTCAACCGTCAAGCGATCACTCCTTTTTCTTTCATATAATTCCTCCGTCTCCTTGGTCTTCCTCTCCCTCTCCATCAATCAACATTTATATTTATCAATTTTTAAGTCACATTTGTCCATGTGAAGACAAACGATTCCCTTTCAACTTTTTAGTAACTGGCGCAACTTTTCAACTTCCTCTAAAATGAAATAACTTCTCTCTGACAGAAAGAGAGAAATATGCAAGAAAATGCTGGTCTGTGCTTGTATTTTTACCCTACATGCGTAAAGAAGAGTAGATTCCTATGTAGATGAACGAGTTATGAATCAGGTAATCAAGTCATCCATCACGTAAAATGAATTTTGAAGTCAAGGATTACCTGTTATCAGCCTTCGAGGTAAGGTACAAAATTAATTGACACTTCTTGTTTATCAAGAGGAAATCATGCAAATGTCAAAGGAAGGAAGAATAATATGCAATGGTAATATTATTGTTGTAACAGTGCCGCTACCTAAAGCACTTCCTGCAAGAAAAGTACTTATTAGAAGGTTGACAAAACATTTCAAACTGATGACTTACATTTTTGTCACGGTCGACTGGAAGAGAATGTTTTATTTTGCGATCGCAGATCAATAGGAGGTTGTCGTCTGCTTATCCTGTGGGTGCCTTGATTGTAAGGCCTGCTGCCAGGTATAAGTGACATTAGCAAACACCAGTTACCTTTAGATATAACACTTTTGGTTCTAGCTTAGAGATTGCGGTTTCCTCGCGATGATTTCTTTGACAAATATTAATACTAGGGACACTTGTTTCATGAGCTTTCAAGAATATACGGCTGGTGTAAACTTTGCTTCTAGACTAATCAATACACAGTTTCTCTAATCCGTCAGCATCAGCGTGTCTTCATCAAGGTCTTTCATTTTCTAATTTCAGTAACTAGTTAGTTACGTCACAATCACTGACAGTTACGCCTATGATTTTGACGTAACTGGAATAATGTGTTGAAAGATCATCATAAGATCTTCGATAGGTTCTTGCTTCCCATGTTAACACTTTTGTCAATCTATGCTCCGTTTAGTCTATCTGTAAAAGATGTCCATTCTTTTCTTGTCCGAGCTGGGCCAGTACTTTCACAGTTATCCTGCCTCAGAGTTGACATCACGGTAAAAATCAGAATGATTAATTTAATTTTTAAACTTATACAGTCACTTACGGGATATCTTCCGTGATTGCTTATTATTTTGAGCTCCATCTAAGTAAAAACCAAATAAAAAAAAAACAAAAAAAATCGAATATTGGGAGCTCAAAATAATGAACAATCACGGAAGATATCTCGTAAGTGACAGTATAAGTTTAGTTGTAAACCGTGAAAGCAGTATCTTAGTTTTTTGTTACATTAGAGCTGCTGTACAATAACTGCAGCATGATAATGCGACCTCAGTACCAAGCAGACAAAAATTAATCTTACAGTTTATCTTGAATAGGTAAGGTACAAAAAAAAAAAAAAAAAATGTGTTTATTATCTTAAATCAATACAAATAAGTTGCCGGGGCTTCCCAGAAAGTAATCCGAAGATACTTGTGATGGGATAAACCTCGCTCTTCCTCAATTAATTAACAATTGATTCGTTATGCTAATTAGGTATTTTTTTTTTTTTTTTTTTTCCGGATGGGAAATCATCAAATGACCCCCCCCCACTCTGGGCGGAGTGGAAGGGAGTGTCAGACTTGTACTGACTAAAACCCATCCATGTTCCTTCTTTGCCCTTTGTGTTCCAGGGCCACAGTATCTCTTTCGAACAGTCCCGCAGTCCTGGCAGGCATCGGCCCTTGCGGACCCCTACTTATTTGCTGACATCTCTTTGAGGCGCACGTGGAACACGAACGCGCCGTCGACACGGCCTGTCGTCAAAAGACGGCTGGACGGCGAGCTGGCCCATAACTCGCCGTCCACAGGCCCACGCCTACGGTGGCCGGGAGCCACCACGTGACCCCCGACGCCCAGGGCGTCTCCCGCGGCCACTCCTCAAAGAGGGGACTTATCGCCACTATGGTAGCGTGCCCTGCACGGGGTTGCAACAGTCGCTCTCTCCATGTCGCCATGAGATCACGCCGGAGGTCTGGCCGCTGAGCGGCAATTTGCCGCGGCAGCGGAGTTTCCCCCCGACGTAGTGCCTCCGCGCGCCATTCATGCAGGCGCGCGAGGACTATCGCCTCCAGATCCCATGGTGGCAATCCGGCATGGAGGCTAGCCGCCTCGCCGGAGATCGTGCGGTACCCCCGGATTAGCCTTATGGCTATCACCTTTTGGGGCGCGTTCAGGTAGTGGGCGGCTTGCCGCTTCAAAGAACGCGCCCACACCGGGGCCCCGTAAAGGGCCATGGACCGCACGACCCCTGCGTAGAGCCTCCGGCAGGAGGCGTTGGGACCCCTCAGGTTGGGCAAGAGCCGCTTGAAGGCAGCCCCTGTCCGTTCCAGTTTTGGAGCCAAACGTCGGAAGTGCTCCACGAAGTTCCACCGGCTGTCGAGGACGAGTCCTAGGTACTTCAACGTCGACCCGACGCCGATGGAAACCCCTCCTGCCGTCAGTAGGGATCCCGACGGTGGCGCATTCCGAGGCCCATGAAAACAAATGGCCTCGGACTTGTGCAGTGCCACCTCGAGTCCCAATTGCCGGATCCTCTCCACGACTATCGCAACCCCGCGTGTCATGTCTTCGGCCGCCGCCTCGTGCGACCTCCCTTGTGCCAGTACCAGCGTGTCGTCAGCGTAGCAAACTACGCTGAGGACTACGCTAGGGAGGTCGGCGCGCAGCACCCAGTCGTAACCGATGTTCCACAAGGCCGGCCCCAGAACCGATCCCTGTGGAACACCGCACGACATCTCTCGCCGGTTCCATTCTCCGCTTCGACCAGGGTAGATGACGGCTCTATCCGTCAGGTAGTCCCCGACCACACGACGAAGGTAGGTCGGCACCCGGTGATACCGGAGTGCCTCCCCAATGCAGCTCCAGGGCATGGAGTTGAAGGCGTTGGCGATGTCGAGAGACACCGCCAAGACGACCCCGCCCCGGGACACCGCGTCCCCCGTCGTGAGGGCTCTCACGCGCATGATGGCGTCCACCGTCGAGCGCCCCTTGCGGAAACCAAACTGGATGCTAATTAGGTATAAGTTACACATTTTTACAAAACAATAAAAAGAAAAATGAAAGTCGTGTTTATGGCCGTGTGTGAGAACTATAGTGGGTTTGTATAATTGTGTGTTTATACGTGTGTATGATTGTGTGAATGTGTAATTTGTGTTTATGTGTGTGTATGTATGTATGGGTGTGTGTGGGTGGACGTGTGTGTGTGTGTGAGGATGTGTGCTGGAGTGTGTGTGTGCTTGAGTGTTTGAGTGTGTTTGTGTGTGTGTTGGAGTGTGTATGTGTATATGTGTGTGTGTGTATCAGTATGCATGACGTTCAACCCAGAGTCGCCAAAATGCCTTCCACTGCATCGTAATTAAGTGTGAAGAGGCATTCCATCAATGTCCTCTTACAGTCATACAGCTGCATAGGGTAAATGTTAAGTATGCGATTAACTTTATTATAAACGCGTGGGGCTTGAGTTTAGATTTTGGCGACTAGCAAAAATTGAACGTGCTGAGTATGAGGGGCTACTATATCACACCGTCTTATTTTAAGTTTGGCATGGCTAAAGGGTAGAATTTTGTGATATCTTAGTACCATGTGTAGTATGTATAGTTTTCTAACGGAGAGCAGCTTAGAGCTTGTGGATAGAGTTTCAGTGGGGAACCTGTAGGGCTTACCGTACATGACCTTAATCAAGGATCTCTGTGCCCTCTCTAGATCTATAAAATACGACTTAGCTGCTCCACCCCATACCGAGATACAATATATGATTACAGATTGGGCCAGTGGGATATAGATTTTTTTCCGTAGTTCTGCATCCATAACATGTCTCAAAGATTTGAAAACCCATATGAGTTTTCTTACCCTCCCTATAGTTAGTTCGAGGTGTGGGTACCAGCTTAATCTTTGATCTACTACAATACCTAGGTACTTGACGGAATTTACCTTATGAATAACGGGGCAACTACAGGTAGATTGGGTTGGGGTACGACAAGAATGTATTCTAATGTTAAAGTCAGGCGCAGGCTGAGAGTTTGCGTATTTAGTGAAGCAGACGTAGTTGGTTTTTTGGGTATTTAGCGTAAGTAGATTCTCACAAAGCCAATCACTAACTCTAGCCAGTCCACTCTCAGCCTCCAGTCTAACTTTGTCCCAGGTCTTAGCAGAGAAGATAATTCAAATTCAAATTCAAATTCAAATTCAAATTCAAATCATTTATTGTTTGTCACATGTAGATAAAGATGTCATAGTCATAATAATTATAGGAGCAATGTAACATACCTATAAGGTGTACAATATTTTTGGCGCTTTGTTGTTGACTTACGATAATATACATTTACACTTTATCCCCATAATAGCGGTGTCATCCGCGTAGGACAGTATCCTCGCACCGTTGATAATAAGGTTACACAGTTCATTAATGTAAATCAAAAAGAGCGTCGGGCCGAGGACACTGCCCTGCGGGACGCCATACATACTACTGTCACTTTCTCTTCGTCACTAATATGGTTTTCAATTTTCACCCCCTGCTTTCTGTTTTGGAGGTAACTGCTGAGAAGAGAGAGAGCAGAACCTCGAAATCCTAAGTTTTCCAGCCTGTGTATAAGTTTAGAGATAGAGACGGTATCAAAGGCCTTCTTGAGGTCAAGAAAGGCCACTAGGCATTTGTTCCCCTTATCTACTTCCTTGGCTATCACAGTAGCAAGTTCCTCCGTAGCATCCTGGGCCGACATTCCCCTTCTAAAACCATATTGAGAGGAAGATAAGACGTTATATTTAGTCAGGTAGTTAACTATTCTAGAGTTCAAGAGCTTCTCAATGATTTTAGAAATGGAGGCCAACACAGAAACTGGCCGATAGTTGTTAACGTCGTCTTTATCTCCACTCTTATACACAGGGGTAACAACGGAGCGCTTAAGAAGGTAGGGGAATATACCTGTGTTAAAGCATAGATTGGACAGGTCACAGATCAGCGGGACTAAGATCTCCTTGGCCTGTTTTAGGAAAAGGGTAGGAATTCCGTCCCACCCCGGTGCACTCCCAGAGTCTAGGGACATCAGTATATTTTCAACTTCCTCCTGAGAGGCGTCCAGGAGAACAAAGGAGGACAGATTAGGGCTGTCTGTGTTACAAGATGTAGGGGGTACGTAACTATTTAAAATTTTCTGAGCCAAAGCTTGTCCAATGTTAATAAAATAATTATTAACATGGTTAACTGAGTCTTGGGGACATGATTTTATTTTAAGTAGGTCGCTATTTGAGCTGTGTGTGGTGGCTTATAATTTGTGATGTCATTTATGGTAGACCACAATGCCCGAGGGTTTTTAGCAGATGCTTTGATTTTTTCTTTATTAAATTTATTTTTTAGTTTTTTTATTAGGTTCCCACATAAAGTCCTATATCGTCGATATGTAATCACTAGAATTTGATTATGTGGGTTTGATTTGAGTTTAAGGAAGATTGAGTTTCTCAGTCTAATACACCGTAGGGCACCTGTTGTTATCCATGGTTTAATCGTTCTTTTGCTATTCGTGATAATTACATTTTTAGAGTTCAAAAGTAAGGCTGTCTTGACTAATTCTATAAGCGCAAAGGCGTAAGTATCAGGGTCTTTGAAGATGTTGAAAAAGGAGGTATCAATATTTTTTAAACTATTATGAGCATTTTCGTAGTTGACTATTGTTTCGTGCTTTTTAGGTATATTATAGCAATATTTATTCTCAAGAGATAACAAATTCAGGCAGTGGTCTGTGACGGTTGTATTTAAAACCGCTGTAAAAGCTATTTTTTTTTGTTTATCAAGACTCAGGAAGATGTGATCTAGGCATACTTCCCCCCTCGTGGGTAGGTTGTGAGATGGTAAAAGTCCATGCGTAGATAGCATATTTAAGTAGGTTAGTCTATTGTTTCTTTCATAATTTGTTTCAGTAGGGGAAATAATTAAGTCAATATTAATATCCCCTAAGATTAGAACGTTTTTACTAGGAGTAATATTATCAAGATGATTGTTAAGGGATCTAATGAAGTTACCTGCGTGTAGAAATGATGGGGAACGGTAGATTCCCAGTATAGTGTAATTTGATATATTTAACTCGAGTCCGGTGGCATTTACAAGGTTTAGTTCATTAAATTTTACTGATAATTTATTTGTGATGTATACAACTACCCCGTCACTTTGGTTAATTTGGTGTTTTGTTTGGAAAGATGTGTAATTCATTAATTGTGGTATGTTTTTTTTGAGTTTAACCAACATTCTGTGAGAATCAAAATATCTACTTCATATTTTAGTTGTGATAGGGTGAGTTGTAAGTCATCAAAATTTTTGTATATACTTCTAATGTTTTGTGTTAAAATAATTAAATTGTGAGGAGAATTACCCGTGTTTAATTTTAGTTCCTGTATCTTACACTTTATCGAATCTGATGGTTCAATCTGATCAATTTCCTTTAATGTATCGAAATTATCCATTTAAACATGTCAAGTTAGTACTCACGGGGTTGCAACCAGGGTAGTTAGATGGTATGAATATGAGCGGATCAGCCAGGGGGGTAACAAATTGTATATTTAGAATGTAAGTAGTAGAGGTTTTCTATTAATATAGGTTTCGAACTATTATATCTGGGGTTGTATACGGCGTGTAAGTATGTTGATATGTTTGTATTTTGAGCGTGTTTTTGTTTTCTGTCAGAGATCATGTGATGTGTATGTAGGATATATCGTTGGTAGTTGTAATTGTGGTATAAAGGTGTGGAGGTATGTAAGGGTTTGAAAGTGGATTTCTGTGAGCACTCTAATATATAGTAAACGTTTGATATTACTTTTCTCATGCTAGTCAGTCCATACCCAGCTTGACAAAGGCAACATTGTGTGTAGACGTGTATGAGTGTGTAGACGTGTATAAGTGTGTAGAGATGTATAAGTTTGTGTATAGACTTATGTGCGTGTTTTGTTGTATAGTAGCCATTTAACATATTAGGTTTTGGGCTTAAGTAAGCTGTTTTGAGTAGGAGAAACAGTTTTAAGATATATATACCCATAGTCAGTCATTGTTCTTGCATTAGTTGTTGCACCTGTGCTTCGTGTTGTATATGGATAATTTTAGACGTGTCATCTTTCCGGATCAAAACCTTTCCCAAAGAGGTCCAGCAGTACTTATATTTTTCAGCCTTTTTCAGGTCTCGAGCCAAGAAAAACAGACGAGCCCCCTTAGGAGTAAGTTGTTCAGTTATAAAAACAGGAGAGTCTTCGTTGCTTGTGAGGCCTAGATGTTTAGCCTGTAGTCGAGTCCTGTTTATAAGGTTGAATTCTTTCACTTTTTTCAGGAGGTCGGATCTCAGTATTGCTGACCTTAATTCCACCACAATTGTAGGTTTTTTCTCCCCTTCTCCTCAGGGTTTCAGGCGGCAAATGTCGTTTAGATCGCATCCATTTAAACCAAGATGAATGGTTTTTGAGAGATTTACAACCATTTGTATCAGATCATCCCTGGTTTCTTGGGGCTTTTTAGGGACATTTTTGATTTCTACGCAGGTCTTGCGCGACTGCCTTTGGAGGTCTTGTAAATTAGTAGGTACATACCACAGATATAGATAGACTATCTGTGGTACATACTTTTTTTAAATCGAGACCAGTCGCGGCCTGTAATAAATCCCAAAATGGTGATAGATGGCGCTGTGCATTGACGTCACGTTTCTGAATCGCGGTGTTAAGATTCTCCGCGACCGAATGTACCCCCTCGGTTTTTGTAATGCAGTTATCGCTTCTCGGCCTTTTGGCTAAGATCAAAGTGTAGTATCTGTTCTTTTCAGCTTAATATCTGAAAGTTCCCTCACTGAGGGACCAGTATATTAATCTGATTTTTGTAAGCTGACGGGATGTTCGGGGCTCGCTCCACTCCCGTCGCGGGTCGGCCCGGCATTGCAGTGCCGCCGGGATCGGCCCACATAATACTTTGTGCAACTAGGGAAATAATCTCGACGCAATATTGTCAGCTTTGAGCTCTCTTGCTTGAGAGACATCTTGATTCAGATTTTCGGAATCGAATTTCGCTAAATAAATCGAATTAGCGAAGTCTCGATTCGGGGGTTGACGGGGTTGTTTTAGTTGGCTCTGTTGCAAAATCTGCACTGGACCGAAATCGTGCACTTCTCACAAAGTGCACTTCTCAAAATATGGATCACTAAATGATCGGTGAGTGCAATTTGCTAATAGGACGTTTCGATACGGAGCCGTTCATTTTGACATGTGCTCATTTATTGAAGCCCATTTTGAAAAATGCCCTTTGTGTGAGAACTGTACGTTTTTTGTCCAGTGCACATACGACGGAGCCACTAAAACAATCCCTAAACCCACGAATCGAGACTTCGCTTTAATTAGGGAAATCTCGATTCCGGTGTTCTGAATCAAGATTTCTCAGGCGAGAGAGCCGTAATTGACAAGCTTGCCTCAAGATTTGTTTCCCTAGTTTCAAAGTATTATGTGGGCCGATCCCGGCGGCACTGCAATGCCGGGCCGACCCGCGACGGGAGTGGAGCGAGCCCCGAACATCCCGTCAGCTTACAAAAATCAGATTAATATACTGGTCCCTCAGTGAGGGAACTTTCAGATATTAAGCTGAAAAGAACAGATACTACACTTTGATCTTAGCCAAAAGGCCGAGAAGCGATAACTGCATTACAGAAACCGAGGGGGGTCATTCGGTCGCAGAGAATCTTAACACCGCGATTCAGAAACGTGACGTCAAGGCACAGCGACATCTATCGGTGTTTTGGGAACCATTTACCGGCCGCGGCTGCAGATCTCAAAAACACATTACGTGACTATTCAAGAGAAACAATAACACAAATCTGTTAGGTATAACATGTGAATCGCAATAACAAAATACTAATTCACTAGCTCGGATAAAAAAGATTATTGAACATACCCATAAACAAAAACCGACGATATAGTCACAACAGTAAGAAGCAAAAGCCTGTCCGCCCTGTCGCTGATCTAACAGCACTTTATCCGAGATAATATGCATAAATGTTTATCTATGTATATTGTGGGGCAACGATTTTTTATAAATAAAAAAAAAAATCCAAAATCACAGATGGTTAGGTTACTGGGATTAGCTAAGAACCTCTTAGTGAAAATAAAAGATGTAGATGAAGAAAAGCTAAGCAAAACAACTGTGTACTGATTAGTTATGATTAAGAAGCAAAGCTTAGAAACCTTATATTCTTGAAACCTCTTGAAGCGATCGTCACTGGTTTACTAACTATCTAAGTAAAACAAAAGTATTACTTAGATAGTTAGTACTATATCGGAGAAGAAAAACGTCACAAACCAAACAAAACATCATGAAAAACAAGTAAATGATAGCATGACAGCTGACAAGGGAGAATGGAAGAAAAAAACGAGTTACGCCGCCTCAAGTAACAGTAACCCTAAGTGCAGTGACTGAGGTGAATGGAAGAATAAAACGCAATGGGTTGACCCCAATAGCTCTATTACCTGGAGCTGGAGCAGCACGTTATTGAAAGAGCACGGCCATCGTAAACAAACACTGAACTAAAACAACCCCCGAATCGATTTTTCGCTAATTCGAATTACGTGGCGAAATCTAGATTCCGGAAATCTGAACGGGCGAGAGAGCTCAAGTTAACAATCTTGCCTCGAGATTAATTCCCCTTGTTTCAAAGTATTATGTGGGCCGATCCCGGCGGCACTGCAATGCCGGGCCGACCCGCGACGGGAGTGGAGCGAGCCCCGAACATCCCGTCAGCTTACAAAAATCAGATTAATATACTGGTCCCTCAGTGAGGGAACTTTCAGATATTAAGCTGAAAAGAACAGATACTACACTTTGATCTTAGCCAAAAGGCCGAGAAGCGATAACTGCATTACAGAAACTGAAGGGGGTCATTCGGTCGCGGAGAATCTTAACACCGCGATCCAGAAACGTGGCGTCAATGCACAGCGACATCTATCGGCGTTTTGGGAACCATTTATCGGCCGCGGCTGCAGATGTCAGACATACAGTACGTGACTATTCAAAGGAAACAGTAACAGCAATCTGTTAGGTATAACATGTGAATTCCAATAACAAACTACTACTTCACTAGTTTGGATAAAAAATAATTGAACATACCCATAAAAATATACTGAAGATAGAGCAACAAAAGTGAGAAGCAAAAGTCTATCACTGATCTTTCAACATGTTATTCCAGTTATGTCAAAATCACAGACGGTGGAGGTTAATGGAATTAGCCTTAGGAATCGCTTATTTAAAATCAAAATAAATGGATATATTGCGTGAGGAATGATAATTATGACAGAAAAACAAGTTAATGATAGCGTGACGGCTGACAGGGGAGAATTAAAGGACAAAAACGTGTTACGCCGACCCCAGGTAATAGTAACCCCAAATACAGTGACAGGGGAGAATGAAAGACAAAAAAAACGTGTTACGCCAACATCCCAAGTAACAAGAGCAGAGGATGATGAAACAGCAAGGTCATCGAAAACAAACACTGAATTAAAACAACCCAAATTTGACCTAACCCATGTCACACACCATTTAGACAAACGTTATGTCTATTTTGGTAGTAAAACGGAAACAATTACTATGCCATTGTCTTCTCCCGTACATTCGTCATTCGTATTCTGAGGACTTCAAAGGACCATAATAATGCTATGCATTTTCCAGTATATTCTGAACTCTTATTGTAAAGAAATCACGTACAATACTAAGCGTATTATCATCATCTAGGGTAGGCTTCCATTCTTACCGGATTCAGCTGAATACTACAATTTTACAAGCAGCGACCTCCGCAACCCATTTAGTACTGGGTAATACTATAAGATCCCCTTGGTAAGACTGGTTGTCAGACTTTCGAGCCACAGACTACCAGTAACGACTGTCAAAGATCTATAATACATGACAGCCTAATACTAAGGGTAAAATAAAAGCAAAGAGATTAAAAGAATTATGGAGCGGACATTGGGAATAAAGTCATACAAAAATTTCGATCCCGAACATTTTTAATTTTGTCACACGAATGCTTGGCGCAGCATGTTTTCTTCTTCCATACTTCTTCATTACTCATTATCTCAGCAGTCACCTTCTTTCTAACCATATCATCCTTCTTACGGTCCATCCATCATTTCTTTGGTCTTCCTCTAAACAAACGAAATCATCTTGAGGAAACTCACGATGATTTCCTTTGTTGTTTTGAAAGCAGTAATGTTAGATGTTTAAATAAATTGCACAAAGCAAAGTGTACGCAGGTCCTGCTCCTCATATGTAAGTACTATAACTTGAAACACGTCGTGTGTACAAATTGTACCATCTGCTGAGTCATCGAGACTCACCCTAAATGATTCGGGAAGTATTCGGTTCTACGAACTGATTATCATAATAGGTCATGTGGTTACAGATGTAACGCTGTTAGAATCATTAATTTGCGATAATTAACTACGTACGTGCTTCTTCTAAAGTCTGTTATATCTATGTTGGATGTTTATATGGTTGGTAAATCGTTTATTTTTGTTACACTATGAGTATGTGCCTAACACCCGTATTTATAGTCAAGTTAAAGTAATTATTTGAGTTTAGGTAATTACTTAAGCAACCATTTTTATGCAATAGACAAGAATTTGAACGAAGCAAGAACCGTTAAAGAAAGCAAAGCTAAGAATTCTAACTTTAAACAGTTCTAACTTCAAGCAATCACTAAATTACAGAATACAAATCGTATTTAAAATTATTACTTTTACTCAAGTCATTACTTTGACTTGTTCACAGATAAATATTTATTTTGTAGGTTCTTCTCATTACAATTTGATTGGATTCCTTTGTGTTTTTTAATAATAATGGAACCTTATGAAGAATATACGCGAGTGAATGAGATGGGATTTTTGCATTAATGTGTAAATAGGCTGAGTTGACTAAAAAATGCACAGCAACCACTTTTGATATGAAGATAATAAACTTATACTGTCACTTACGGGATATCTTTCGTGATTATTATTTATTTTGAGCTCCCGATATTTCGACGCTGTTGCAAGCGCCATGATCGTGGGTTGAAATAATGTACAATCACGGAAGATATCCCGTAAGTGACAGTATAAGTTTAGTTGTAAACCGTGAAAGCTTAAAACAGTGTATGAAGATAATATATATTATTTTGTCTAAATGATTGTTTGTATACCATAAAACTTCTTTTTAAACAAAATTAGTTCCATTAATATTCCACCAGCAATGAGACAACAATATAAATCAATGGTATTTTTCCTAAAATCGCGAGTTTTAAGTAAAAACATTGTTTGTTCAAGTATTCATGTTATGCATTTTAAACACAATAATGTAATAAACATAGTTGGCCATAAAAATATATGTTTGACAGATACAAACAAATAAAAGACGAATAAGACAGGCAAACACTAGGGGTTCCAGCTACCCTAATACATATTTACTTCACAATCTGGCGGCAAAATACTGGACAAACGTTAATTCAAACATAGAACTAGCTCTAACGGTCACTGAAGCAACTGTGTTCGCGGCTGCGGGACTGTTCGAAGGAGATACCGCGGCCCTGGAACACAAAGGGCAAAAAAGGAACATGGATGGGTTTAGTCACTAGATGTCTGACACTCCCTTGCGCTCCGCCCAGAGCAGGGGGTCATTTGATGATTTCCCATCCGAAAAAAAAAGCTACTGTGTTGCCAATATTATTTATTATATATTATTATTCTTCCATTCTCCTCTGTCAACTGTCACGCTATCATTTACTCCTTTTTCTTTCATATCATTCCTCACACAATCCATCCATCGTTTCCTTGGTATTACTCTCCCTCAACATGTATATTCATCACCCTTTGGTCACACGCGATTGATAAAATTGTTTCAGTTCGATTACGAAACGAAACAAAATTGGAGCCTATGGCAAATTACAAACTTAACAATATTCTCTCAACATTCCATCACAATTTCACTAAAACAAAAATGACGACCTTTCATAAATTGCAACAATTATTAGATAGTATCTACTGAGGACAATAGACTATTTGACAAAACCGAAAAAAAAAATGGTCCGTCAGTTAGATCACCAAAAAATGTTGGACACGTATTTTTTCTTTTGTCACACAATCAAAAAATGACGACGATACAACGCATTAAAGTTCAAGAAAGAGGGCTTGTGACGTCACTGGCACTAGCCAATGTCACAAGCCCCCTTTCTGGAACTAAAAAGTAACAGAAATTGTGACGTCACGCGAGATTTGAACGCGCTGTATCGTGGTCATTTTACGTTTACATGACAAATGAAAAAATACGTGTCCAATATTTTTGAAAATCTAACTGACCGACTAAACAGGTTTTTTCAGACAAATAACCTATTAACTTTTAAAAGCAAAACTAGATTATGGCCGCGGCTTCGCCCGCGTGATGTTCGGTATCTGACCCACAGAATCATACTACCGGGATAAATAGTATCCTATAGGTTAATCCAGGTTATAAACTATCTATGTGCCAAATTTCATCCAAGTCCGTTCAGTAGTTTTTGCGTGAAAGAATAACAAACATTTATCCATCCGTCCATCCTCACAAATTTCGTATTTATGACATTAGTTAGATAGACACTCAGTTTCTTAACATTAACGTGACATGTGAAAGGAGAATGATCTCCTTCGCAGAACTTCAGCATAATCCCTTAGATATCCATGTAAATAAACATTGACAGTTGCATGACTCAATTCATAGGAATATGTGGCTTTCTTTACTTGCTCTGACTAAACTATTGCGATAATATTTGCTCTGTACACTTCATGATTTACTACTTCTTTGTCAGGCATAGTAATTACTGTAGGCGTTAGTTTTAAATATAGGGTGTAAGAAACTCAACCAATTCCTGTTCTTTTATCTTCTCATGTGTTACATTTTTTTCATCAGCCTGTTCATTATTTATTACGTAACCAGTACTTTCAAAACGGTGAAGGAAAAACATCGTAAGGAAATATCCGAGAACCAAAAAATCGAAGACTTGACATTCATGACCCGTTCTGGTTCATGAATGTTATCTCCATCAAGTTACCACAAACTGTCCTCTGGACTAGATTGAGGTCAAGAGTAAGCCCAATCAGTATAAAAAAAAAACTGTAAAAATTTTCCAAATGATTTTAAACCATAAAATGTTGATGGTTAATTTTAAAATCGAATAATAAATTTTGACAGTTTGTGGTAAGTTGATGCGCTGGCGACTGTACGGATTATGACTATACATCGAGAGTCACTGGAATTATGCGTAGGAGGAAGTCCTGAAATGATATTGAGATGATGACGATGAATGATATTCAACCATATTTGTGATCTGGGGTCTATGTCTGCTATTTTTATAAATTCGTCATTCCAACACGATCCTATTGTCATTTTGCTAAAAGTTCGTAATCTGCTAAATTCATAATGGTCGATCATTGGTTTGGCAATGGTCTCGTAATAGAATTGGGTGATAATGACATTGTCGTATTGCCATTATTATAAAACCCGTTAGTAGAAATGATTTTCGAAAAACCACTACTAAAGAACATTTATTCATGCCAGATTTAATTTATATATATTTTTACATATTATTTATTATTTATCAGATTACCATTCTATGCCATTTCTTTCAATGGAGTGTCAGCGGGTGACCATTGGAAAGTCATAATGACGCCATTATAACGGGTGATTTTTTAAGAGGTATAGGATTTGATTTTCAAAAAAAAACACAAAAAATTTGAAAAATTTGATGAAATCTTTATTGGAATCGATAGAACGATCAATATAATTTAATGTTTGAAGATGATTTCATGCAAATGCTGGCCGCGGCTCCGGTTTAGATGGCCCATTCGCAAGGCCCAATTTCGGCACACTCTCTCCAACATATCAGCCGGTATATCACGAATAAATGCTTCAATATTGGCTCCCAGTGCGTCAATCGTTGCTGGTTTATCCCTGTAGACATGAGCCTTAACATGGCCCCACAAGAAATAGTCCAAAGGCGTTAGATCACACGATCTAGGCGGCCAATTGACGGGCCCAAAACGTGAGATAAACTGTTCACCGAAGGCGGCTCTCAATTGGGCCATTGTTTCGCGTGCCGTGTGGCATGTGGCAACGTCTTGTTGAAACCACATGTCAGGCATGTCCAATTTTTCCATTTTGGGCAAAAAAAAATAAACCGCCTTCGGTGAACAGTTTATCTCACGTTTTGGGCCCGTCAATTGGCCGCCTAGATCGTGTGATCTAAGGCCTTTGGACTATTTCTTGTGGGGCCATGTTAAGGCTCATGTCTACAGGGATAAACCAGCAACGATTGACGCACTGGGAGCCAATATTGAAGCATATATTCGTGATATACCGGCTGATATGTTGGAGAGAGTGTGCCGAAATTGGGCCTTGCGAATGGGCCATCTAAAACCGGAGCCGCGGCCAGCATTTGCATGAAATCATCTTCAAACATTAAATTATATTGATCGTTCTATCGATTCCAATAAAGATTTCATCAAATTTTTCAAATTTTTTGTGTTTTTTTTGAAAATAAAATCCTATACCTCTTAAAAAATCACCCGTTATTATTAGATTACCAAACTTGTCAAAATCAACAATTATGAAATCAATGATAGACCATTCTGACACAATTGTAATAGCAGACTTACAACAACTTAACTAAAGACTTACAACTCTCTTGCACTAACTTCTTTATTTGGACTAAAGACAGTATATCCATAGGTAAACCTTCCAGTTTTTAATGAATAGCGCGATGAAACGACAAATACAGTGTGGAAGGTACACCGACGCTAAGGACGCCATATATTACGGAGCATCATAAAATTGACTCAAATATTATTTCCATCTGCCGATCAACAAGGCTAAGGAAACATTAATTGTGGAATAACCAATACCTTGATTAATTGTCGTCAGTGACAGGAATTACCTCTTCCATTTCAAGCAAAGTCGAGTGGTGGTTAGATGGTGAATAACAATACATTAGGACTTACCACCCAATAGAAAAAAAAAACGTTGATGATCAATAAAAACCGGACCCATTATCAAACCCTGGGGAACTCTCGTTTTTCCTTACGAGAAAGGTGAAATTGATCGTTTATCCAAACGTAAACTTGCATGGTTATAATTAAACAAGCTGCCTTTAACTAATGAGCTATTTAAAGAGGGTAGATCAAACTTATTGCACAAATTAAAGAAAATAATTAAATTAAGCAGTTCAGCGCACAAAAGAAACGTATCAACTTTTTAATTAGGCAAAAGTAAAACCACCTTTATTATTTACCTTTATAAAATAATCGACACGTATTCCCGTAGGCGTTTATTATATGTAACGTATCCTCATATACATGTGCGAGCTTTTGCCTTACATACTTAAGTTTTTTCTTTATTTGTTTACATTGCTTTGGTTAAAACTTTAAAAGCAACTGAACGCAGCGTTTGGTTCAGTGCGTGGAGAATGTTCGTGACGGACGCACGTACTCCGTTGCCGTGTTTTAAATATCGAACTCAGTAACGGGAAGCGGATTTTTTTAAATTTTAAACTTTTAATTTCGAATCTTTGTCTTTCAATAACGTTTTTTATTTTTGTGATACTTTAAAGTGTTGTGTGGCGAGTACTTAACAATCTTCAAATCTAATATTGTGATAAAATCGTACTTATTTTACAAGATTTTGGTAAAAGAGTTTTAATTCGGTATAAATTAATATTAAATCTCTATTTACACTTAATAAAATACTTAAAATTAATCATAATTTCTGTAAAAGTGTTAAAAAGTGATATTAGTAAAGTAATTTTACAAGTGACCGAAAATATTCTGTGATCCAAATTAAAAGTGATTTAAAACTTTTTAAGAATCGTTAAAATAAAGTGTAAATGTGCGCATAACAACTGGAACTTTCGTGAACCCTTAGTGAAATCGTAAGTGAACGCTTGTACTACATTTCAACGTTGTCATTATAAATCAGTTTGATTCGTTTCTTGAATAGAGAGCGCCTTTCATGATGAATCTCAAACAGATACTACGACATGTTTGTAGAATTTAAACGTTTATGTCGTATTTCTATTACCATCCATTAATTATTTTTATTCTGCTCTTTAAACTGTGCATAAAAACATCGTCAGGATACCGGCATGACTTACAACCAAATTAATACAAGTATTCAAAGACATTGCCCGTGTGGTGTATTACGGCCCATTACTTTTTTCACAGAAAGGACGCCCGCGGCTCAACATGGGAATGTTATAAGCCGATTATACTGTTCATTCATTAAAAAAATGGCGTCTGGACAATTATGATTGTAAAATATCGAATGAAAAAAGAAACGATGGATGCATTGTGTGTGAGAAAGATGATACGGCTAGAATGGGAGTGACTCCGATGATGGCTGATGGAGATGTTTTAAAGGAAACATTGCTCGATTCCAAATAAATTGGGATCAGGATAGTAGAAGGCTGAATAGATTATGTTGGAAAGAGACATGCTCCTCCCCAAATAAATTTTGATGAGAAGTAAATGGTGAATAGATTGTTCATTCATAATTTTTAACCGGCGTGCCTTGGAACGCTAAGCCGTTGGTCTCGGGTTTCATTTGTAGATCTTTGACAGCTGTCACAGGTAGTCAATGGCCCGAAAGTCGGTTGTAGTGTACGTAACGGGGCATAGAGGAAAAAAGATAGAATTTTTTAGCCAATAAAGTGTTAGATGCAAGAGCGAGCGTAGTGAGCTCGGGACTTCGGGCACCCCGACGTTAGTTTAGGTTAGGTTACTTTAAACCCTGCAGAGAGAAATAGGACTTTTTCATAGTGCCCCGTTTCGTATCCACTGACCCGAAAGTCTGACAACCAGCCTTATCAAGGGGTATTCGTATTACCCAGTACTAACTGGGTCGTGGATGTCAGATAGGCAGCCGCTCCATGTAAAATACTGATATTCAGCCGCATCCGGTTAGACTGGAAGCCGACCCCAACATAGCTGGGAAAGGCTAGGCAGATGATGATGATGAATGTAAAAGAGTGAATGAATTACGATCATTCATACCTTTTAACCGACATCAAAAAAGGACGAGGTTAATTGTAATATGAAGAATAGAACGTTAACTAATACAAGTACCGAAGTATTGTATATTTTTTAATGGTATTGACTTCAATTTGGTGTGTGCTGGACACTTATAATTCAAAGCAATTGTAGTTTTTTGTGCGTTCACTACATTGCTTTCATAAATGACATTGATTAATTGAATGAGTTGTTCAACAATGTTATGAACTGTGAAGGGTATAGCGCTCAAGTTAGCACGTGTAAAATAATTTTTGGAATATTCTTCCTTATAAGCATGTATTTTTATTAGGTGTTGATATACATATATCCCTACGGTAAATCTATCGTATTCCTTTTATTATGAGTTTTTATGTTTACATTTTTCAGCATTGGTTCATAGTCAATATTTAACTAGGATTTATTTTTATTGATTAATTATATTTTAAATGGCGAAATAATTGGCATCTATTTGCGTAGTTGAAAATTTTCTAAAAGCAATATAGATACTTGTAAAAATCATAAATAAAAACAATTTGCAATTGCTTGCTTGAAACCGATTTATTTTTTAAATAAATAATGTTTTATTTGATTTAGTTTTACTACATGCATACATTTTATAAGTGCCTACCTTGTTAAAAAAACCATACATTATAAATTGGTTTTTGATGTAGAAAAAGCAATTCAATATAAATAAAATATAAAAATATATATTTTATTTATATAAAATAGAAAAATAAAATAAATAAACTTTACTACCATAATACATTTCAAACTCGCATTTCAATATAAATTATATTTTTATAACCCATTTCAAAGTATACTAATAATAATACTAATGTTCTACTATAGTAGCTAAACTGAAAACAACTCTTAAAACTATCAATTTATTAATAAACCATTAAACCAGACAGTATTAAAAAAAAAAACATAAAAAAAACTGACTACATATATGTATGATTAATTATTCTATTTTAAGACGGTTTGGTTAAAAAAACACAAACAACGTGCCTATATTTAAAACTTTTCACATAAATGAAATTGAAGTGTCTGTTTGTAATTTGTAAATAACTTTTTTTTTTAAATTTACTGACTGCGTAAAGCAAATACGGTACTTATCACAAAAAAAAACATTTTTAAATATTACTCTCGCTCTTTCTGTTCGTCTGTTTGTTAGGACTAATCTTCGTAACGGCTGGACCGATTTTTTTGACGGTTATAAGGAGTATCTTAGACTACTCTTTGTTTTAGAAAAAAGATTAGGGTTCCGTGCAAAAAAAAAACCTTAGTAAAATTTTTATAATAATTTCACGCGGACGTAGATCGAGGGGCACAACTATAAATAAACCAATAACAAAATAAACTCACAATTAAAAAAAATATGACTACCTATAAAAATAACTATCGAACATAGTTTAACTGGCAATTATGGCATGTAGCACTGATCGTCCTGTGACCACAGAATAAATAGTACAAGTCTGTGACCACAATTTTATTTTCATTGCTCTTAATAAAATTTAAAAAAAGTTAAATATTAAAATTCAGGGGGTTGCTATGACGTCTTAAAGCAGGAGTGATTCCAGTGTGGAAAAGAGACGGAGCTATACAGGTCGCCTAGCGCCATCTCTTTCCCACACTGGAAAATACCCTGAAGGCATGAAGTGATATTATGACAATCTATCAGCGACAGCGGCCAAAATCATTTGTCAATTCTGTTAAATACGAAACGGCTTGAAAGCGACTGCCACTAATTTTTCCCGATTGGTAATTAATACAAAAAGCAGTTAAAAATGCAATGAATTCAATAGCGCACGGAATGGGCCGCTGGTACACGGAAACTATTACTAACAACAATTTGTACCTACTCGTAACTGAAGTATCAGCAAAAAAACTTGCATATTTCTTGTTAGTAGTCTCTCGGAACGTGCCATAGACATGAGGGAAGAGTGACGTAATTATAGATCATAGAGTGAGAAAAAAAGAATAAAAAATATTGGTCAACTAGCTTGCGCCTGGCCCCCGGCTTCACTCGCGTAGATTGATTGTATCTATTTACTATGCTTATAACCTTCGCACAAGCGCAAACAATAATTTGATAAAGTTTTGTCGTAGTCGGAAGAACGGTACGGCAGCGCATAAAATATGAACCAACAAACAAATTTTAATTTTTATAGATAAGCGGACAAAACACAATGAGGATAAAATGAATTAAATTGATGGGTATTACATGTCATAGTTGTCCTGTCCTTTACAAAATTTACTTGGGCCTAGCCAGTACCGCTCTGGGCTTGCATGGTGGGTTACGGCCCAATGTCTGTAGCAGAGGTGAGCCGTGTGTCCCAGTAGTGGGAACGATACAGGATGGAAGGGACACCGACGCGAAAACGGTTACCACGTATTCAGTACATCGTTCAGAGAAATATCCCCCCCACATAGAAATTTTTCATCGGTTATTTATAAAACATCAGCTGTTTCATATATTTTGACCGTGTAGGTATTATACTTTTGTAGGAAACAGCTGTTTTTTTTTAGATAACCGATGAGAAATTCTGTACGGAGGGAGTCTCGATTCTGTCAGGATGAAGTACTGAATACGCGGGAAGCGTTTTCGCGTCGATGTATTCCACCCCGTATAGCCTGATTGCAATATCTACCTGTCTTCTTCTCAATACATCTCTTAGCCGTAATCTAAACCATATTTCTAACCTCATCATTGTCATCTTTCATACTATTCACACTTTATTTATTTAGTCCATCTTCTCATCTGCTTAGCTTTTTCCCAAACTTATTGGGGTCGGCTTCCAGTCTTACCGGATGCATCTGAATACCAGTACTCTACAAGGAGCGACTGCCTATCTGACCTCAACAACCCAGTTAGTATTGGGTAATACTGTACCCCTTGGTAAGACTGGTTGTCAGATATTCGGGCTACTGACTACCTGTGACGACTGTCAAAGATCTACAAATGACAGCTGGGACCAACGGCTTAACGTGCTTTCCGAGGCACGGACGAAACTCGGTATGTAATGGTGGTCACCCATCAACAGACCGACCTGCGCAAGCGCGGCTTAACCTTTAGATCGACCCGAGCGGCTGTTATTATTTAGCCACGAGCTCCCCCTGTTTATTTAGTCGATATCCCTCCGTAATTGGAATCGATTAATAAACTAAAACTTACCTCTTAAATAATTAAGGGATTTTTGGAACAGTAATTTTCCAAAACACGTCTTGTTTTCGAACGTCAAAATTACCATCATTAATGCAACCAATTAGAACATGTTCAATAGGTAATTAACAATACTTAGTACGTTTCTCGGTTACCCAGAAGGAATGTTACGATACCAATAGTTCTACGGAACGAACTTCATTGAAAAATGGTCAAGGTTTACTAGTAAACTGCGTTCAGACATGATAAGCGTTTAGATAAATTATTGTGGCACAAGCTTTGTGTACTTGCTCACATTACAGTTATATAAATTTTAATTAAATCAATGTATCAGAAACAAACAAGATATTATCATTACCACTAGAAACGGGATATTAACCATGTTTACTGATTGTTTTGAGTTCCCGATATTTCGGCGCTGTTGCAAGCACCATGATCACAGATAAACTGAAGTTATTGCGGGAGTGTGTTTATGATCGATGTACCCTCTTTCTACTACTACTTCTTTATTTCTCTTTTTACTTCAGTTTATCAGTGATCATGGTGCTTGCAACAGCGCCGAAATATCGGGAACTTAAAACAATCAGGGAACATGGTTAATATCCCGTTGATAATGTTAGTAATCATGATAGTTTAAAACTCAAACAAGATAATTTTTCACAAGAACTGTTCTTCTTAACATATAAGCTACAGTTTCTTTTTATATACTAAATGTAGGCTTGCGTTTGGCCGCAACTCGCCTGATGTGAACCGATGACGCGGCCTAGAGTGGAGCACGCTTGCCTAGAAGAAGCCGATTCACTAGAACTTTGAATAGATCCAGATTATAATGATCAAGGAACAGAGAAGCCGGCAGTGAATTCCACAGACTGGCTGTTCGCACAATAAATGTGGAAGCACATAGCACTGTTGATAATTATGATAGTGTTTGATAATACATAATTTCGATGGGCATAGTTCCTTATCCACATGTACGAAGAGGGTTTTGGACCATCCGTTTCCAGAATACGATCAGTATCTTACCTGTAGAACACTGTTTTAGTAGAAACTAATAACTCCATGGACACTGTAGACCCGTAACCAACTTCTTCTCCCTATTCTTTTTATTCTGATACAAGTTCTTTTCAAGGGCTTTGACTTTTTATAGCTGATCCTACCCACTCGTATTGTGACAACCCATACCAACCCATCCGGGTGCTCTCGGATTATATGGTTACCACAATACGAGATGCGTCCAAGTAGGTAACCGAGTCCACTCGGTCTGATCGTGTCAGTGCGGCTTTACAGCTGCTAGGTTGAAATAGAACTGGGCTGGACAACGCGGCAGGCCCAGAAGGAGATGGCTGCGTGAGCTGGCCTACAATCGCAGTAGATCGCGAAAACTGGAAGGAGGGAGCCCTTTGACCTGCAGTGGGACGGTAAAGGCTTATAATAAGCGTATCTAGCTTCTCCTCTTTCAGTACTTATCCACTTTTCTTCTTCTACAGTTGCAAAATAGTTACTGCTCTGGAAACCTTTGACTTTAGTGTCAGTTCAGTTACCTGCGTATCTACTTCAAGTCATAGATACCTATTACTCATTGCTTGCAAGGCAACAGTTCGGAGACTAACTAGGGATGTCCGAAAAACAACATAATTAACACGATAGCAACTGCGTAATGTTTGAGGTCATATTATGAGCTTATTGGGTTAACCACCGGCATGCTATTTATACATCGTCTGTTCTATCAATAAAACTGTTCGAATAACAGATATTTTAAGAACTGATGTCCCAAACGTATGTAGTTACATAATGACTACTTTATCATGAGTGATTAAATGAGCATGAGGTGTAAGTTTTTAGTAGCCTACGTAGTTGATAACGTCATTGGACCAGACACAAATATACCTCAATCTCTCTTTCACTCCTGATCACTCAATTCAAACTCACACAGTATTTCCCACGCTTGATAGCATTATGATTGAAGTTTCTCCTGCAAACACTATTGTCCGATAGTCTCGCTTGACGATGATTCGACTCCGGTTTCCCCGACGTCAAGGAGACTAGGTTACAATGTCAATTCAACAATGCATATCGGAGCCAAACCGATGACATCGTACAGCCCAAAGGTATATAAGACATAGCAAAGAGGTGATCAGAAGAAATTTCATTAAAACAATATGATCAAATGTCTCGGTGACGCTTTAAAGCATCATTACCCTTCTTTTGACTTCGCCGTAGTCGGTTAAAAATTACAATGCCCAGTTTGACACACACTGTTTGTAAGTTGATTACGATTTTGTTTGCGTTGTTTATCATAAGTTCATCTAAGACTAGACCCGCCCTTGCTTCGCACAGCGCCACCTATCGGGTCCAAAACTATATCTAATGTAGCCTATATTTTAAGTTAAGCTTCTAGCAGTAGAGCGGTGAAAACTGCGTTCAAATCCATGCAGTAGTTTTTGCGTGATGCGCGTACAAACATACAGACAGAAAGACAGACAAACAAACAAAAATTCTAAAATCTGTTTTTTGTGGCTTCTATTGCTCTAATAAAGACATATAATTACATATAATTTTTTTTCAATATCTTCAATGTACAGACAACGGCCTGTTATAATTTTATTACATGCATAGAAGTCTTTGGTACAACCCCAGATTATTCCGGTTTCTCAGACCTCCATGGCAGACTATTATTGTCATAGTCAGATGCCCTATTGAAAAGAGAACATCACAAAAGGCTTTTTATAATTCACAAAGCATTCAAATTCTAAGAAAGAAATCCATTTTTTTTTTTTTTATTTGAAAAAAAAAAACGCAGGTAACACCTGTCGAGAGTATTCTTCCCGCGGTGTTTTTTTTAGATTAAACCTGTTGCTAGCCTATGGTTTAATAGGCTCATAGCTTAGGGTTCCGTCGCGACGCGACGCGACGGTCTGTCACAGGGTCGCTATAACAAAAAACAATAGCAATACAGTGAAGATAAAAATTAGATGGGGTACGGAACCCTTCGTGTGCGAGTCCGACTCGCAATTGGCCAGTGGTTTTTTAATGTGGTTAACTTTTTATGCTTCGATCGTAACTAGATCGTAATTCAAAATTGTCGCACCCTTTACATGACCCTAAAAGGAGATTAGGATGGGCAGATATTCCAATAACTTGCAATGAAGTTATAAAGAATGTAGCTGCCTGAGTAGTATTTTCACTGTGTCATTTATCTTATTTAAAAATACACGTTATCCTAATCTGCGTACCTAAACGTAATCAAAACCTAAAAACGGCGGGTTTAAAGAAATATTTTATGAAGTTTTGTGACAAAGACTTCAATTATTTTAACACAAATTACACCACTTCTCCTCAAAACCATACTCATCATCATTCTCCTGTCCTTATACCAATTCATTTGGGGTCGGCGCAGCATGTCTAATTCTTCCATACTTCTCTATTACTCGTCATCTCAGCTGACACCTCCTTTCTTGCCTTAACCACACTTCTCCTTAAAATATCATTACAAAATAATACACTATAACAATAAGAATATTATTATTATGTTATACTTATGACATTTTACAGCAAATGCATGTTGTGATATGTGTGACAAATTAAACTATTTGTGCAAAAAATTGTATTCTCGTCTTCGTTTTAATTACTGCAAAAACCAAATTCGCCATGAACTGTTTTTGTTTATTTAACACTAATTATGACTGGCAGGTGCGACATTTCTGCTGTTTCTTTTTAATCTTTGGCTGTCCAATTGTTTTTCACTAGGTACCTATACGTATTATTTTGGTTCCCGAATTTTTAAATTTGAAAATAGAATTATACTAAGTTAAAGTAAAAAATCAAAATCAGAGCATTTATTTCAAGTAGGCCAGTTACAGGCACTTTTGAATTATCGAAACAAAGAAAACAATTAAATGTAGCTACAGTCTCAGTCTCAAGGCATAAAAACTGTAAAACTTATGAAAGTACTGTAGTTGCCCATTCCAAAGCGTAGATCTCCATTGCGATGAACGGGCAAGAAACTGTATGAACACTCTTTTAAATCAGAATATTGTTACAAAACCGTGGTAAAATTATGTAAGAACGATGTAGCAAGATGTAGTAGATCTAAAGACAAAAATAGTATAAAAGTGTAATAAAAAAATAGTAATCAGACATATGCGTTTAGTACAGGATATACAGAAATAACTTGAACTTAGCTTAAGCTTCTAGTTGCTTGGACCACTTTTCCAAGTTGTCACAGAGTTGAATGCGGTTTGTCGGCAAGTCATTAGTCCCATACAGTTGTATGTACTGTTCATTAGTGTACATGGTACGGTCGAGAAATGGGATAAGTTCAAGTTACCTTTACATGCGTACTTTAAAACATAAAACACAGCCATGTGAACAATGGCAAACTTAATAATAATAGGCTTCTTTTGGGTTAGCTCGTTTCATCTTCGACCTCATCTCTGTCCTCAGGACTAGATTGAGGTCAAGAGTAGGCCCATTTAATATTAAAAAAAAACTTTATTAACTGAGCCCATACAAAGTGTTTGGCAACGTCATTAACATAAAAAAATTGGTAGAATAGAATATACTTAATTGTACAGTTGTACATGCATCAAAATTGAAACAACTGTTTTACAGTGCTGACAGTGTCTGGCAGCTGCTTGCAGTCTACTTCCGCAAAATGACAATCGCTTCAATTTTAACACATCTGTCTTTGCAAGGTGAATTCTTATTTAATTTGTTTAAAGAAATTCACATAATATGTTATTGAACTTCTAACTATAATATCACTGTTCAACGCTAATGAAATTAATTTAAAAAAAAAAACGTACGTAGCAAGTAACTAACTGTCAAATTTTCTCATTCGATTTTGAACTTAACCTTCAACATTTTATGGTTTAAAATTATTTGGAGAAATTATGACAGGTGACGTCACGTCACGTCGTCGTCATACGTTTTTTTTGTTTATTTTGGAAGATGTACACTCCTTATGTAGGTCGTCTTAGTAGGTCGTCTATCGGCTGATCTTGATGAAAGCTAAACTCATCCTCTTCTGGATTCTTACATTTCTTCCCGCCATCTTCTTCGACCACAAGGTCCACCATGACGCCAACACGTCTAGCTGTGCCAGGGATCCACATACCCACTTCCCTAGCAGTTATTTTGGTCCACAGCAACTCATTGCCATTCGAGGTCAGCCCAGTCCCATTTAAACTATGCGACTTATGTCATAATGCGACGTCGCTGGAACTAAAATACACTAACTTTCCACGCCTGACAGATGTAAAAATACACTTCCCCGTTCTATCTTTTTTTCCGAGAAGTAATTAGATACAATAGTACTGTATGCCAACGCTCTGCAGACACGGTCAGACAACGTGGGGGCCGGTGACACGACACTTAGCGAGATGAACTTTTTAAGTGTGAATGGCCAAATCTGAAACTGTAGGAAATCCTTATTCTTTATCATACACACGGCGGCACATGAAGCTGTACTATTCCAGTATAACTTGGCCTCGCTTTGTATAGATTTTCTATACAAAGAGAGATCAGCATAAACTGTTATTGTATAGCTTGGTTGGCCGTCGTGCGTACCTACGCATAAATTACATAGATATTGTTATAACATTACTGTATATGTACAAGTAAGGGCGAGCTTAACCCAAAATTTAGTTTTCTGACAGTAAGCCTTAATGCGGTAGCAAAAGAGTGTTAATAAAACATACACTAAAAGTCCACAATTGTTAACTTCAAATATTAACTAAACTTACTTAGGTACATCATCTTAAAACGTCATAATTGTGTCGGATATAGGCCACCCCCCCCTCCTCCCCTTTAAACGTCGCCACGTCGACAGTCGATCCTGTGCATAAAAAACTGCGAAAAAAATATTCCTGGCTTGTAGGTAATAATCAAATTTCTTTAATAGATTTTCAACTGTATCGCTAAAGCACTAGGTTCCAGGTTGATTGAGAAAATTTCACAGTTTCGGGTAGCTTTATGTGCTGGCGTCTATACACGACATTGTCCATTTAATCTTGATCATATGTCTAACGAACTAAGGTACTTTCATCGTCTTACTATCACTATAGCTATTATACCCTTATCTTCGAGATAATTGGGAAGCTGCATCTGTGTACAAGATAAAATGTTAACTGTCTCTTAATCATCTAGGTACCTGCCACCGAGATAAGGCCGGTACTGATAACACTCATAAATTAGATTGTTCAAGGTGAAGATATTAATACCTACAATAAAAGTGCGGGATCTTAGATAACAACTAGATGTGCCCCGTGATTTTCGCCTGCGTGAAATTATTAGAAAAATATTACTTCCCGATTTAAATCTGGATTTTGTTAACAATTTCAAGGTTTTTTTTACGGAACCCTTATCCTTTTTCTGAAATAAAGCCTCAGTTACTCTTTATAACATCAGCTATCGTCCAGTAAAAGTCCTGTCAAAATCGGTCCAGCCGTTTCGGAGATTAGCCGGAACAAACATACAGACGGAGAGACAGTCAAAAATTAAGAAAAATGTTTTTTTTTTGTTATAAGTACCATGAATACTTTTAACATAAATTTAATAAAAATGCATTATGAAAGTTATAGGCCTATGTCCAGCAGTGGACGTTTTTGGGCTGAAATGATGATGATGAAAGCTATTCGTTGTTTTGAAATTACGAACAGACATTTCAATTTTATTTATTTGTATAGATCAAACAAATCGTGAAGTTGTAATAAGAGGGCACCCTAAATATCATACAACATAATTTAAAAGTACGCCCATGAAACGTCTCGTCCATTCCAGTAGTTCCAGTAGCAGCCACGGAGTCTGGATTTGTGCCCGATTGATGGCAATAGGCTCGCGCCCTTTTTTACATGGGACACGAACATTCTGGTGCAATGAGGGTGTACTATTCGGTACACCTCTGTCTAACCCTTCGGTGATTACAGGCGTGATGTTATGATAAGAAGTTAAATAATTTTCTATCAAACAGCTTCTTCGTAACGGATGAAACAACCGACCAATAGTTTGATGATTCTTAGTTTTATCCAAACAGAACTAGTTGCAATTGAATGTTGATACGCGGAACACTTCAACACTACATCGAACACTCTATTTGTTGGGTGTGTCATCATCGTGATCAGATCGAGAATTTTATTAAGTAGAAAATAATTTGTGTAAAAATATCCTTAACAAACTCTAAAGGCACTTGTTCTCTCCGTCATTGCAAACATTTTTTTGTTCTAGAGTTCTAGACCATACCTGGGAACCTTCTTGTTACGGAGATATTAGGGGTCAAAGTTCACAAGTTATATTTTTAATACATGTTTTTAATGTTAGTTTTTTAATACCTCTACGACTCCCGTACTATTCAGTGCATACATCAGCACAATGTTTTGAGTACATCATATTGAAGCTTACCGTAAAACGTGATTTTTCACTCTCAAAAAAATGTCGTTTCCCAGCAATAATTTTTACGTAAAGTTACTTAGTTCGATGGTTGACCGCTTCGTGAAGGGTCCGTTTACACCCTGTATATTCAACACAATGCAAATTGTTTTATGAATAAATGAAATTAAAATAATTTCGAAGCACATACTTTTTCTGGTTTAACTATATGTTAAATTTGTAGCGGCTATTTAATGTAATAAACACAAAAATAAGATAGCCTTGTATATGAAAACTGTCCCAGAATAAATACATATAATAGAAACACGTGCCGACGAAATGTGCGTGACAAAGACCATCAACTAAAGACTATCATGCATTCATTCGTTAATTTATATCATAGCATAACTTCAGGCCGCGGCTGCGCCTCGTGTCTGTCTAAAATTAACAAACGGGGAGGTACTACCGGAATATAAGTGAGAATACAAATTCTGTTCCATTTCTGAATTTTAAAATTCAAAAATGGAACAGAATTTGTATAAACTGTTCATCACAATGGTATGACAATAATTTATCATTTATTTCGTTGTAATTCCAATCAAATAATACACCTTACATATATACATAGTTACATTATATTATGCATGTAGACATGCAGACATACAAACATAAAAACAATATTCATACACGCAGCCAAACATACATAAAACAAATGAACAGAGACACAAAAAAAAAAATCTGCTGTCACTTAACACAGAAATAAATCAATCGATACGATCAGAACACTAGCGCATTCATTAAATTGTTCTCAATCGATTATGACCGTATCGAGAGGGCTACTAAATATGGACGATGGGTGTAACCGGTATATTATTTTCATGTTCTTTTGTTTTTTTCTTTATTGAATACTTTCAATGGTTTATGCATGGTTTCTTGTAAACACGTTCCGTCATCGGGAGCATTCGCCTGTAATGTAATAGATACTTCTACAAAATCGAATCATGGAAACTAAAACACTTGAGTAAAAGTAGAATCTATGACACCAATATCTTCGTAACTAGAAGGTCCCCAGGTATGGTCTAGCTAGAACAACAAAATGGTCGCAATGACGGGGAGACCAAGTGCCTTTCGGCTTCGTGAAGGGTATTTTTACACCCATTATATTTCTGATGCAATAGGAGGCGAGCCTAGTGCCAACCGGGTACAAGTCTAGACTGCTTACTGAGAAATTCATGATGGACTAACTAACCCAATAACTTTATGTTCGACCTAAGAATCAACCTCAGACTACTTGTCAACACTAGACTAATGAGGTAGTTCTTACAACAAGGTTTGCTAAAGACGTCAATGTAAAAGGCCGAAAATTATGAAGCATCAATAAGAATTTTTTGTTACCGGTGACGAATCAATTAATTTTGATCAACTGTATTTTTTCGTGAATAGTAATCGCCAGGCCATCTGAAAAACTCCTATTCTATCTATACAATAATATATTGCAGGACTAAAGTCACTCGACCATCATTTTGAATTCCGTTCATCATTTCAAACACTGTTTTATGCTTTCACGGTTTACAACTAAACTTATACTGTCACTTACGGGATATCAACCCGCCATCATGGCGCTTGCAACAGCGTCGAAATATCGGGAGCTCAAAATAATGAACAATCACGGAAGATATCCCGTAAGTGACAGAAGTTTCGTTCATCATTTACCTATTATCCTAATCGCTGTTTTTTAGACCATCAATCACATTTTTTAGTAAAAAATGGGAAACGCAAGAAACGATCAATTTAAATTAGTTTTTGCTGGTAATTCAATGAGTATTAACAATTCGCAATGCTCATGATCGCCTTGCAAGTCTTGCCAATTTTTTTAGGTAGCAGGAAAAACAACACATTAATATTACCATGAGCTAAGATAGTCTATGGCGTACCTTCATTTAAAATATTATTATAGTTTATGGAATATTTTACCTTCCTCATTCTGATAGTCGTGTCAATAATACGCAAATTCTGAAAATTTGCAGGATTGATGTCAGGATGTCAGCTATTTTTAAAACTGAACTAAAAACTTTTTTTTATTAAACTTATAATTATATAATATAGTAAGTATTAATGACGGGTATTAGGGTAAGCTTGATACAGTTTGAAAATCGTTAGGAACACCTAGGTATGATCATCATGCCGAAATATGTTGATGATGAATTTTATGTTGCCATGAGCATAGTATTTTGGACACCCCCATACTACAATAGGTCTTATCTCAAAGTTGCAATCGACGAAGTTGCACGTAGAATAAGTGGAAATCAGTTTTGAGTTTTGCTGAGTCTATACAAATTAGTGCTCGTAAATATGCTCGTGGCTAAACAATAACAGCCGCGCGGATCAATCTTCAGGTTAAGCTGCGCTTGCCTAGGTTGGTCTGTGGATGGGTGACCACCCATTACATACCGAGATTCCTCCGTGCTTCGGAAAGAACGTTAAGCCGTTGGTCCCGGCTGCCATTTGTAAATCTTTGACAGTCGTAACAGGTAGTCAGTGGCCCGAAAGTCTGACAACCAGTTATAAAGGGGTATCGTATTACGTGTGAGGTCAGATAAGCAGTCGCTTCAGGTAAAATACTGGTACTCAGCTGCATTCGCTTAGACTGGAAGCCGACCCCAACATAGTTTGGGAAAAGGCTAGGCAGATGATGACAGGATGTACCGAAAACAAAAGATCCTATCTATAAAAATCGTCATAGCCATAGCATGCACTCACGCAATCAATGTCAATGTCACAGATGCAGCGTGACATATCATGTTTATGTAGACGCACGCTCCATAAAGATAATACAAATATTTCCATTGTTAATATAACACTACTTATTATTTAGGACTTGTGAGACTACTGTTCAAATATAATAATGTCTTTAATCTAGGTAAACTAAATGCAATAAAGTTTTAGTTTCATCAAACGTCAGACTATACAGGGTGGTTTTTATGCTTTACTGGTATTTTTTACCCCCTCTGTGGGCCTCATAGAACGGGCAATGGATATTGTTTACTGTGTTGCGAATCCATGATTGTATCAATATTATGGAATCGTTGATGTCGAATTCTCAATCTCAATAAGACGTGCATCTTGAAGACAATGAGCATCTATTTTAGACCGAATTGTGCAGTTTTTAATTTTTTCTCTTGAAGAGGCTGTCCATATGGATTCTACGATCATGTACCTATAGCATCACGGTGAGAGGGACATCGACGCGCAATCAAAAATTATATGAATTATACAGGACAGGTATAACGCTACGGGGTGTAGAATTACACCCCGTTGCGTTATTTTTAGCGCTATTTTCTTAATTTCAAAATAAGAAACTGATCGGACAGATCAGATTTTCTTAAATAAACGAAAGTTTTAAGAATTACACCCCACAGCTTAAAACTTTCGTTTATTTAAGAAAATCTGGTCTGTCGGATTAGTTTCTTATTTTGGAAATAAAAAAATACGTTGCTGTTTTTTTCAATTACTAAGATTAAAATCCACCATGTATAATTTTCTATCTTTTTCACGTCATTGACTCACACTACACATTACGTGACATTCGCATGTCACAGAACTACTTATGATTAAATACCAATATAAGCTATTATCTAACCTCTAGCCTTTGCTTGCTGTGCGCAAATGATGAGCAACCTCCATGACTCACTGCTCACTGAAGAACGCTAAAGACAATGATTAGCTCCGAAATGTTTCGGTTTTATTGAAAAAGAATCAGCTGTTCCATACTAAATTACCAACACGATCAAAATGTACAGGACTGCTAATTAATTTTTAATAGCCATGTAAAAAATCATTTTAAATATCCAAAATCTCCTTACTGAATCCGTGCTAAACAATTGTTTCACAACGCAACTTACAAGAGAGCCGCGGTCGTGGGTTCAAACCCAGGCAGGCGCATTACTGCTCAAAAAACGGTAAAGGAAAACATCGTGAAGAAACCAGCATGTCCTAGAATCAAAAATTTGAAGACATGTGAGATCTACCAACCTGCACTGGGCCAGCGTGGTGGATGATAGCCCATTCCCTCTCATAGAGAGGAGGTCCAGAGTCCCAGCAGTGGGAAAATCATAAGCTGATTATGCTGATGCTATGGTGTAACTAATAACGTGTATATAAGTTTTCTATCTATGCCCGTATCAGAGACAAACACTAATGATTATGGTGATGCCATATAGCCGATTTCGTCAACAGCGACTGCAATCGATTGTTTTCTACGGTGGTTGTCGAGAGCTTAGGTTAGGTATGGTACTCTTTCATGTGACTAATATATCCAACTTTGGCCGAGAAACTACGAGCAGAAAGCAGACGTCAGAACACCATTGACGACATTCTAAGATGAGACAAACACTACACACTGCGTGATAAACGCATGTCATAGAGCTAATTATAATAAAGCTGTTATCTATCCTCAAGCCGGCTGCGGCATGCTGGGACCAAATGATGAGAAAACCTCCATGATGACATACTGCTCATTGAGGAATGCTGAAACGATGATTGACATTGATTTGTGACACGCGCGTGTGATTGACTCTTGTTTGGGACGAGCGGTTGTGATGTTATGCATAGATATGTGTGTCGTAATTTTGTTGGTAGTAATGACGTTTATATACGCTTTTAAATGTAATTCAACTGATTCTGAAGTCAACGTTTTAGACTACTTTTAGTTTCAAAATTTATACTTTGTTTTAAGCAACGTTATCAGCAAAGTCCTTGACGTTGCAGAAATCTTAAAGTCTACATATAGATGACTATCGGTAGCAACCGTCCAAACTACCAAACACCAACCAAAGTACCAACTTGCCACACAGTCTGCCAACATCTTTATCTTCTCTTCATCGGATCCTTATCCGTTTAGGGGTCGACGCAGTGTCTTGTGGTCTTAGTCAAAAGTAATTTATTTTACCAGTCATGTAATTTTTACACAATCCGTTCTTCGTTTCTAACCTTCTTTCTTAGCTCATCATCACTGCTGAGTATAGGCCTCGCCTCTCTGGTGCCATGCTTCCTTGGTCTGCATGAGTGTCAACCAGGTCTTACCCGAAATCTGAATGCATTCACGTAAACCTGTACTCTCTTCTCTTCTCTTTCTTCTTCAACCTTTGGCCACCCAATGCTGAGTGTAGTCTCTTCCAAATCTCTCCACTTTTGGCAGTTTTGTCATGGCTATCCAGTTTCTTTCTGTGCTATTCATATTCAAATTAAGACTGTTCTCACGAAATGTCTCTTATTCCGTATCACATACCAGGGGAACGACAGACGAAGGGAACAAATAAACGTATTTGTTTTGGTTCAAAGCAGATTACTCAAGAAGATAAATCTAGCACGCGTCTAATAACTGATAGACCACAAGATCCACTTCATTCTACCCTATGATATAATCTGACATGACCTGTGACATTGACTGCACGCTCAGACGAATATGTTGACAATACGTGCTCATACTGCTCATTATATTGACTTGAAAGTTAATCGAGCTGAATATTGTGTTATGTGATTTACGCGTCAATAGATTCTGGATTTTTTGTAAGATGTCTGTGTTCGGGGATCCTTCCCGTAATGCAAAGCAATTATAAAGGGTGTAAATAGACCCTTAACATAAAAGAAAGGCACTTGTTCTCCCCGCCACTGTGATATTTTTTTTGTTCTAGACCATACCTGGGAACCTTCTAGTTACGGAGATATTGGGGGTCAAAGTTCCAACTTTTTCACAAGTTTTTTTTAAATACCATGTTTTTAATGTAAGATTTTTTGACCCTCGTACTATTCAATCCATTCATCAGCACAATGCTATGAGTGCTTTCCATCGAGTACTACCGTAAAACGTGATTTTTCACCCCAAAAAAAAAGTCGATTCCAAGCAATAATTTTTGCGTAAAGTTATTTAGTTTGATGTACAGAATGCTTGGTTGACGGATATGTGAAGGGTCTGTTTACACCCGGTATGAATGGTGGCCAAATCCACAACTTTCGTCAGGTAGTTTTGAGTGATATCTTAGGAGCTCACGTCGGTAATGACAACTAATGACAGACCTGACCACACAAGCCAAGATAGAACTTAGGTATAACTTGGTATAAGCTATATTCTAGCTTGTAAATGTAGGTCCGACCTCAATATTATTGGGTCGCTTGCAAAACGAACCGAATCCACATTCAAAAATAGTAGTACATTATCACTACGAAGAACGTGGTCAAGTTTTCGCGTTTTCGTTTCTTCTTTTCATAACTTACTTTATTATTTCTAAGTTTTCGAAAAGATGGAACTCTATGTCGTACTGCATACGATTGTTTTTTTCCTTTTTGTGCGCTAACGTCTATAGCTCTGTGTGTGTTACTTTATCTGCTCCAGAACCACTGTATTTCAATGTATTTCATTGTTCTCCGTAAACGTTCCTGGAAGTCTGCGGTCAGCTTCTAATTAAACCCATATAAAATCTATTTTTAACTTCAAAACCGCAATTTTAATAGGAAATACTGATCTTCTGTTGTTCAGTAGTGGTGCAAGAGGACCAAATGAAACCTTCCTTAAATCGCTTTCCAAAAGTTTCGTATTTCTATGACGTATTTCGGGAGGATATCGTATGACTTTTCGATAGCTTATGTCAATGCAGTACTATTGTTGACTTTTCCATCATCTTTATCGTTGAAGAATGTCACTTTGTTAACGTCCTCTGCTTTGTCACAGGTGTTAAGATAAAACTCTCTAAACTTTAAAAAATCTCTTCAAAAGCCAGTTTGCAACAGCTTGACATTGTTATCTCAATCGCTTCATAAAATATAATGCGTTAACTGCAAGTGAACGGTGTGCTGACGCGGTAAGACCTTGATCAAATTGGCTTAGCAAGGATTTATGTACCCTTGTTTATGATATACCACATTACTGCCTACTTCCTTTGGCAGCTGCTGTACGTAATCACGACTTTGCTGGTCGCTAAACAACAAGATAGATAGTTACTTGCGTACTTGGTATACTTTGTTACCCATAGACTCTAGATGTAGACACAAAGAGGTCTGTACTCTTATGATACACAATAGGAGGTCCTTATCTGATCTACGAAAGTCACACACAGTTTTAATCTATCTTACATAACATAACATCACCTCTGTAATCCCTGAAGGGTTAGGCAGAGCTGGTGTCCCTAATAGTACACCCACATTTCGCCGGTTAAGTTTTAAGTTCCATGTAATAGAGGACCTATTGCCATGAACTAGGCACAAATCCAGACACCGTGGCTGCTACTGAGAAATTCCTGATGGAAAAATCTTACATCTTAATGAACTTACAAGGATTGAAATAGATACCTATATGTATCCTATAGGACATAGGTACATACGTTGCTAGCTTTTTTCGTGCGTGTCTGCAATTTTTAGTAGCACCATACAATTCGCAAAACATAGCACGACTGTTTCAGTCAGGGTTCCACCGTCACGGGACTAGTTCCAATGACTTACATAACATAATAAAAGTTTGGTGCGTTGATCAGTCAATGCAAGCTCGGCTGAATAAGGGGATGAAAGATTTTTGTATAAATCGTGGCCTGCTTAATTTCCGCCATTTTAATTTATTTTCAAAATAGCGGCGACGCATAGGCTGCGTTTCCACCAGAGATGAGCGAGGGATGTGTGTGAAACTAGCCAATAATATCGCTTCTATTTCACAGCTTGAGCTATTCTAGCTATGTGATTGGTTAGTTCCACGAACATCCCTCGTTACGCATCCGCGCTCATCAGAGATGACCTGGATAGCTTATATCTCGGAAACGTAACTCTTTAGAAGATTTAGTTTAGTTAATACAGGTATAATGCATAGCATAGCATGGCATAGCATAGCAGCAGCCTATGATATTTCCACTGCTGGGACACAGGCCTCCTCTCTATGAGAGGGAATGGGCTATAATCTACAACGCGGACCCAGTGCGGGTTGGTAGATGTCACATGACTTCGAATTTTAGGTTCTTGGACATGCCGGTTTCCTCACGATGTTTTCCTTCACCGTTTTGAGAGCAGTGGTGATGAAATAAATTACACAAAGTAATGCGCCTGCCTGGGTTCGAACCCACGACTTACTGCTCGTAAGTCGGGACCGCCACCACTGGGCCACTGCTGCTCCCAGGTATAATGCGTGGCCCTTATTTTGAAATTTAAATAAAATGCCGGAAGTAAGGTAGGGCAAAATAACTCCAAGACCTTTTTAAAACCACCTGTAGTTGAAAACATGTCTAACATAACATTGACAAATTCCAGCCACGAGCTACAAATGATTTGGTAGATAAGTACTGTAAAACAATGAGCACATTGTTTCAATGTTCTAATTGTGACGGTCCACTGACCGCTTGCTAATTTAATTTTGGTAAGCCATTATGGTTGCAGGAAGTGGAAAATTATCAACTTAGTCATCTAGTTGAGTTTTGTTTTAATTGTTAGTGTTGCACTGGTGTTGCTCAATATCACCACCATATTGTTAACAAACCACTACACGACATTTTCTTTTAATAATTAGATTATTTGAAATCTGAGAAAGTCTGACAACCAGTATTACCAAGGGGTATTGTATTACCCAGTACTAACTGGGTTGTGGAGGTCAGATAGGTAGTCGCTCCATATAAAATACTGATATTCAGCTGCATGACCGATGACCTGGTGAAGGTTGCAGGGATCCGCTGGATGCAAGTCGTACGGGACCGGTCAATGTGGCGACACTTGGGGGAGGCCTATGTCCAGCAGTGGATGTCTTTCTGCTGAAATGATGATGATTCAGCTGCATCCGGTTAGATTGGAAGCCGACCCTAAAATAGTTCAGAAAATGCTAGGCAGATGATGAAAATTGTCGTATTACGAGTATCAATATCTAAATGAATTTGAGGCCTCATTTTCTGGTACCTACACTAAAACTAATAATCAACATTGATCTTATTAGTTCTTGATAGAAAACATAGCAATGCTACTTATGTATCTTTCATAATTATGGTTATTTTATTCAAATCTCCTTTTCTTGTTATGCATTTTCGAATTGTTTAAGGATACAGTCTAAAATAAAAAACTGATTTATTTATTTATTTATAATTTATTAGCTTAAAACATGGTATGCAGAGGTTTTATTACAGCATATGAGATCATACACGTTTTGCTTAAAATTAAAGCATGCAAACTTACACGTATAAACAAATATGAATTGATAAACATTATAATTTATGGTCAAAAAAATCCGATTAACATCCGACACCTCACAACTCCAGGTCCAGTTGTAACCCAGCATCGAGAACTAGTTATCTGGCATTTTTGCTAGTCTGCGCCCATTTGGCGTAGCCGTGAGGCACACATTTCTGTTTCTATTATTTTTCAGAATATGTTGTCGTGTATTTTAGCCTGCGCTAAATAGGTAGATATTACTATATTTCTTTAATTTTGTCTGAGTATTTCAAATATCTTTGTTTTTTTCTCCACAGAATCCGTTCCCCGGACCATGCCCGCATAAGCGGCGCGCACACACGCGATACCGGAAGTAGCGCAGCGGCGCGCGCGCGACATGCTCGGGGTACTTCCGGTGCGGTGGGTCGCGCGCCTCAAACATGGCGGAGTCGTCAACCAGTTCCTTATGGCCACTATGGGTGAGTTTTATGACTTTTACGTTTTTTTTTGTACACATAAGATAAATAAGCTTTGGATGTGAAATTCTTTGACTTTGTTTCAACTTCGTGAATGGTGAAAAATATTATGCAATTAAGCTGTTCTTTATGAAAAGGTAAAACATGATTTTTTTAAAGAATTTCTACATCCCAACCTTCATTAGTGCGAATTTTAATGATGAAACTATACCTACGCGGTCAACGGAACCGTAATCTCGAGCTGTCAGTGTCATATGATGATACTGACAGCTGAAAACTAAATTCATCGAAGCACTAATGAAAAGGAATAAATACCATCGCACAATAGCCATTTGTATACAGAGTGGAAGAGACACAAACGAATACCACGTATTCAGTACCACAGCATTCCGAACACCCCACATTTTGTTTTAAAACAGCTGATCCCTACAAAAGTGCAATACCTATACGGTCAAAATGTATGGAACACCTGTTTTTTTTTTAAATTGCCGACTAAAAATTTCGATGTGTTGTCATCGAAATTTTTCATCAGAATTATGTTCTGGCTATGTGGTAGCCGTTTGTGCGTCGGTATCCCTTTCACCTTGTTTACATAGTTACATTGCAAATAATGCAATACCTGTATTTAGGTACAAAGCATAAAGGGTGTGAACAGACCCTTCACGAAGCCGTCACCCAAGCATTATGTACATCAAACTAAGTAACTTTACGCAAAAATTATTGCTGGGAAACGAGTTTTTTTTGGGTTGAAAAATGACGTTTTACGGTAGGACTCGATGAAAAGCACTCATCATCATCTGCCTAGCCTTTTCCCAACTATGTTGGGGTCGGCTTCCAGTCTAACCGGATGCAGCTGAATACCAGTATTTTACATGGAGCGACTGCCTATCTGACCTCCACAACCCAGATAGTACTGGGTAAAACGATACCCCTTGGTAAGACTGGCTGTCAGACTTTTTTGGCCACTGACTACCTAACGACTGTCAAAGATCTACAAATGACA
Organism: Noctua janthe; assembly: GCA_910589295.1. Classification (NCBI taxonomy): domain Eukaryota; kingdom Metazoa; phylum Arthropoda; class Insecta; order Lepidoptera; family Noctuidae; genus Noctua; species Noctua janthe. The sequence continues at coordinate 9,872,161 of OU342572.1, read as the reverse complement.
GCCGGGACCAACGGCTTAACGTGCTTTCCGAGGCACGGAGGAAACTCGGTATGTAATGGGTCACCCATCCACAGACCAACCTAGGCAAGCACGGCTTAACCTAAAGATCGATCCGAGCGGCTGTTATTATTTAGCCACGAGCTCAATGGATGTATTAAATAGTAGTACGGGGGTCGTGGAGGTGTTATCTCCGTAAATAGAAGGTTCCCAGGTACGGAACAGCACAAAAAAATTAATACAATGACGGGGAGAACAAGTGCCTTTCGGCTTCCTTAAGGGTCTTTTTACACCCTTTATAAAAATCGGAACCCATGCTGGGTTTGGCCATTTCCCCATGCAGAGTACCATTGTACAGTCGCCAGCACATCAAGCTACCCGAAACCGTCAAATTTTCCCAATCAACCTTGAACCTAACACTTCAGCGATAAAGTTACAAATCTATTAAAGAAATTTGACAGATTGTAGTAGCTTGATGTGCTGGCATTTGTACACAAAGAAATAATCAGCTGTATTGACATAGGCTCGGCCATAACAGCCCACATTCTGATTACTCGTCACATTCCATCAGTATGTTGGTATGTATGTAGGTAGCATTCGCAGGAACTGCATTGTCACGTCTGATGCGATTGCGATAAAGATAGTTTCGTGCTGGTGCATACGAAATAAAAATGGGGTTTTTGGTAGTTATTTTGATAAAAACACTATACATATTTAATTTTTTTTGTTTTTTATTTTTTTGATGATTTGGGAAAATCTCGATCGCGCCAGTATGCCGAGATCTCGACACCAGACTCGACACAGGGATTTCGGGTGGCCAATCTCGAGTCTTGGTTGTATACCTGAAATACAAGCTATTTAATTTTAATCCTGTCATCTCCTACGTTAATAAGATTGATAAAAAATTTAATGTGTTCGCATTCTTTGTTTTTCTGACATTCAAAAGTGCCTGTTATGGTCTAATTGAAATAACTGCTTTGAGTTTGAGTTTTAGTTTTGAGTTTAGTGGCAAAAAGATAACAAAAAGGTTTCCCAGGTCCAGTTGAAAACTACTGTCGGGCACTAATTGTCCTGCTTTTTTTCTGAGCGGGGCCTATTTGGCGCAGCCGTGAGATGCACAGAATTTGAGATAATCAGTTTAGATTTAAATCATTTTTTTTTTTAAATATATTTTTGTCTCATATTGTGTGCACTTGTGACTTTGCAAATGCCAAATGAAGGTATTTACTTTATTTCTTTCACTGGCACCAAACTAGACAAGTCCGTATCTTGAACACCAATGGCATTGTTGTTGAGATTCGGTTAGATAAAAATGTTCCGCGATGTGATGCAATGCAGTAATATCGTGTCACTAAATGACACAGCCACGTGTACGTTATTGTCTTGCTGTTGTTTACAAACATAAGCGGATTGTCGTTAATTGGCTTTTCTTAGCTTTGTTTGTGTCGAACACAATCAAAGTCAGCCTAATGGACTAAAATGTGTAACTTTACCAAGTGAGACAAAGGACACATCCTTTAGATAGACTTCGAAAATTTAGCCATTCATTTCGTGCATCCATTCATTGTTACTATTGTCTACAATTTTATTATTTTTAGGCACCCGCTTTAAAAAAATAATCTGATTAGTAGTTACCTACATAAGCTTGCGTTTGCTTACTATGAAACATGAAAGCATGCAGAAATTACAAACCGTATAGGTATCTCCTAGTAATCGGTACTTTTAGGAAGGGATTTTCGTTAATAAGGTTACTCTCCTGCCCCCGTAGCATGACCACCGTAGACAAGGATTTCTTTGACGGAAGAATCGACAAAATGACAGATAATGCAAAGAAATCTGTCATTGTGTCGACACAATCTGTCATTTTATGATGTTTTCCTACAGGGCACAAATAATAATTGAAAGGGGTCTCAACTATGAGCTTGGTCATGTTTAAGTATTAATGTTTTAACTATAGCTATTATAACTTATAATATTTTTTTTTACGTAATTTTACTGTTTATATTGTTTTATTATATGTTGTAGCATCGTATTGGACTTGGTCTGTAATGTGGTTATAATTTGGTGGTAAATAAATAAATAAAATAATAAATAAATTTTGTCGATTCTTCCGTCAAAGAAATCCTTGTCTACGGTCGCCATGCTACGGGGGCTGGTCCGAGACAAAGAACTCCCAGTACATATATTATTTGGTACTACGTTTGGGCAAAATGGCAGCGAGTGCATCGAGTTATCTTAAGTACCTACTTAGAATGACGTAACTTCAATTACTTACCCATTATTACGCAAGATTGATTGCACTGTGTTTGTTGTAGATACTTGATTGGTAACGTTACAAGCAGCTAAGATTGTAATGACTTTTTCAATGGCCAGAGTATTACTCAAATTGGGTCTGTAGTTCTTGAGATAAGATCACACACACAAACTTTCTCTTTTTATTGCGGCTCCTCGTGGGACATGCACGTTTTGTTATGTTATATATGTTAAGTCTATTAAATGCTACGTACTATTGGTATTTTATTGATTGAAGCCTTGTTAGTAAGATTTGGTATATATGAGATGGAAGATCTAAGATATGATATGGATAACGGTACGATAGTTTTATAAAAATACAATAACTATTTAGGGACTAATTACACTTATGTCTCAAGTAGGTAATAGGGACGACTGGGCCTCCTTGCCACTAGAACTTACCTACTAATAAATATAAAAATTAAATTATTTTGTTATACATATAAGATAACATCACGCCCGTAATTCCCGAAGGGTTAGGCAAAGGTGTACCTAAACCCATCCATATTTTGACAGTTATGTTTAAGTCCCCTTTAATAGAAGGCGAGCCTATTGCCATCAACTGGGCACAAATCCCGACTCCGTGGCTGCTACTAAGAAATTCCTAATAGAAAAACCCAATAACAACTAGCCCGACCCGGAAATCGAACCCACGACCTCATGCTCAGCAGTCGCGTTTGGGACTACTGTAGCAACAAGACAGTCTTGTTGGACAGAACATAGCCTTAGCCACTGCGTCTAGAAGCATGCGATTTGAATCCATGAAAATTAATTCCCTAAAGGAGTTAAATAGATAATATTTTTTTTTATGGAAGATGGCCGATTGAATATCCCATCAGGTTGTGGCCTCATAAATATCAAAACGTATATTTCACGCTTGACTTTTCTTCGTAAGATACTTCCTTGAGAATCTTTTCAGCTGGATAGACCCTGACCATAATTCATTACAATAATAAAAAGGAAAACAAAAAAAAAAGTAAAGACAAAGAAATTTTTTTTCCCCCAAAGTACAATTACATTATAGAGGTGTTCCAAATATAGGAGGTCCAAAAGTTTGTGGGAGTCAGGAATCCAAACTAGGATACCCTGTGCTATGGAATCCTGGCCCACCTCGCCGAGATTGGGATTATGCCAATTGTAGTATAAAGGATGTAAATAGACCCTTAACATATCTGAAAGGCACTTGTTCTCCCGGTCTTTGCGATCATTTTTTTGTTCTAGACCATACCTGGGAACCTTCTAGTTACGGAAATATTAGGGGTCAAAGTTCCAACTTTTTCACAAGTTTTTTTTTTAAATACATGTTTTTAATGTAAGATTTTTACTTTACACACCTCCACAACCCCCGTACTATTCAATCCATCCATCAGCACAATGCTTTCAGCGCTTTCCATCGAGTCCTACCGTAAAACGTGATTTTTCACCCCAAAACAAAAAGGCGATTCCCAGCAATAATTTTTTCGTAAAGTTACTTAGTTTGATGTACAGAATGCTTGGTTAACGGGTATGTGAAGTGTCTGTTTACACCCTGTATAACGCCACGGTAAATAATAATCACAGTAAGGGTAATTAAATTGTGACGCAACACACGTCAAATGTGACGTAATCATGAAAGAATGACGTTGACGTCTGACATTTGACATTTCAGTTTAATTTGCGATAATTATTAATGAGTAACAGATAAGATGATGATGCACGCGCGTCGCTTCAGATTAAATTACTTCTTATTGAGAAAAAACAAATATGAGTACGAGTGAGTAGAAAGATAATGTCCCAAGTCCTGATTTTTGAGCTTCTGATCTCAAAATACAGGACTTGGGGCATTATTAGGGTATTACTAAGCCTCCGCTGTCCGTCTGTCTGTCTGCGGGGTGTATTTCATGATCCGTAATAGGTAGACAGTTGAAAGTTTGACAGAATGTGTAATTTCTGTTGCCGCAATCAATAAAAAATAAATTAAAAATTAAACGATGGTACGGAACCCTTCATGCGTGAGTCCGACTAGCACTTTGCCGGTTTATCTTTTTTATTTTGATTGGTTATTAAACTCGGGTGGTAACCCATGCGTGGAACAACCTAGGCAAGCGCAGCTTAACCTGAAGAACGACTCGAGCGGCTGTTATTATTAACCACGAGCTCCTCGACATAAGCATGAGACACCAAAAAGCTCCAAACAATCCTGTAGAAATACAAAACGTTTGAAAGCGATTGCCACATTTCCCTTTGTTCTCCGCATGCAATACTTACATATTCAAAACAATAATTACCTCCCACATCACAACAGTACCTACACAAAGTGTTGCAAAACCTGCGCATGAGTCACTATCGTTCTCGAAAGCTTAGGAACTGGTTCCGACTGTCCCACACGCAGGCGCGGTGACATCTATGAGGTTATGCAAGTTCATGCGAGCCTGGTCAATTACTATCTAACTGTCGCAAATGTTGGTGGCCAATGCACATGGAATGGCCAACAAACAATTGAAGATGAATTGATGAAAGCCTTTGTGGAGCAATATTCAAATCACTGTCAGTCGGCGCGGCGTATGTATCGTCAAAATCGTCTACCGTTTTGTAAACGCTTTGGGAGTGATTGTATTTCTCTTGGCTTTCTGAACTCCTGGTACACTACCGCTCGAAAGTTTATCCTTTGTCATCACCAGTCTGTTGCTATGTTCTGTTACGTTAGTTTCAGTCAATGAGAGCCTGGCCATTCTCATTCCTCAGCTATTTCACCAGATCTTCCCTGAAATTGTCCCAGTTTTACTGAATGCCAACCACAAGGGCCTGCGCAGTCTTAGGACTTTTGTCCGTACCTAAATCCCATTGTCAACGAAATAGAAACATGAACATTTTTGGCGTAGTCGACGGACTTCCCTCGTCTGCGCAGGCCCTAATGTTGCCCATTACTATATTTATGTTTCAAAAAAAGTTTTTTTTATACTCAATTGACTTGCGATGGGCCACAACTCGCCTAATGTGAAGCGATGATGCGGCCTAAGCTGAAACACGCTTTTTTTTTTTTCGGATGGGAAATCGTCAAATGACCCCCCCACTCTGGGCGGAGCGGAAGGGAGTGTCAGACTTGTACTGACTAAAACCCATCCATGTTCCTTCTTTGCCCTTTGTGTTCCAGGGCCACGGTATCTCTTTCGAACAGTCCCGCAGCCCTGGCAGGCATCGGCCCATGCGGACCCCTACGTGGTTGCTGACATCTCTTTGAGGCGCGCGTGGAACACGAACGCGCCGTCGACACGGCCTGTCGTCATAAGACGGCCGGACGGCGAGCTGGCCCATAACTCGCCGTCCACAGGCCCGCGCCTACGGTGGCCGGGAGCCACCACATGACCCCCGACGCCCAGGGTGTCTCCCGCGGCGGCTGGGATGTGAGGTTCTTTCCCTCTCACGTCCCGCCACCTCCTTCACTAGCATGACTGCTTCGCAGAAGGTGGTGACGGCTTCCCATTCCCTCTCGCTCCGGACCATGGCTTGAACCAAGGCCGGACGCGAGAGATCGCTGCCGCCAATCGCCGCTATGAAGACACGGCGGTGCTCCGCCCAAAGCTGAAACACGCTGGCCTAGAATAAAGCGATTCACTCGGAATTTAATAGATTCAGATTATAAATTATCAAGGAACAGAGAAGCCGGCAGTGAATTCCACAGACTGTCCAATAAAACTACGCCGACAGTCCTGCTAGCTTTGACACATTTCCTCATTGTTAGATAGACCGTTCTGACCCCATAACCTCGTCTAAAAGGTTAAGAATGTGTGATACACATAACGTGTATCTGTTAAAACAATCTCTTCAAGTTACGCTCCGTTTATGGACATAATCTTTCAATCTTTGTACAGGTTTATTTACCTACGAAACGCATGTGACTAAAAAGTGATGGACATGAATGTTGATGAATGGAGAGGGAGAGGAAGGCCAAAGAAAAGATGTATGGATTGTGTGAGAAATGATATGCAAGAGAAAGGAGTAAATGATGTCGTGACGTTTGACAGGGGAGGAATCTGATTCACAAGCCTTTCTACTTTGTTATGATAATTTGAGTATCCTTAGCCGCTTTCTCTGACCACCAAGACATACTTTTCTGAAAGTATCCTCCTTTTTGGAAGCTCATATTTCTTATTCTAACCAGATATTATTTTATTTTGTTGGTGGTTTGCGAATAATTTTCAGGCTAAATATCCAGCCAGCTTTTTCTATTTAGTAATTTCCCCTTTTTTAGGGCAGACCTCGTAGAAGATGGCGGGACGAGCTGGACAAAACTAATGCCCAGTGGCCCACATTAGCCCTGGATCGTAGCAACTGGAAGTCATGGGGAGAGGCCTTTGCCCAGCCGTGGGATGACGCAGGCTAACAGTATCAGTATTAGGGCGCCGTACCCGAAGGTATTACTAAGCATCCGCAGACCGTCCGTCCGTCCGTCCGTCTGTCTGTCAGCGGGCTATATAATAGGTAGACAGTTGTAACTTTCACAGAATGTGTATTTCTGTTGCCGCTATATTAACAAATAATAAAAATGGAAGGTTACTCCCCTACTACGGTGGTAAGGAACCCTTCTTCCTTACCACCGTAGTAGGGGAGTAACCTTCCATTTATTTTTTTTGTCCGACTCGCACTTGGCCGGTTTCTTAATATAAGTCTTGATAAAAAACCTAATCAGAACCGAACCGAGTTCGAAAGCAACAAAGCGCAATAACAAGTCACAACAAACATTTTGTTTTTAATTAATGATTACCAGTCGTCTTAGAAGCTGCACTAATTAATATAGCGTGGGTTCTAATCAACGGAGCAGAGATAACCATGATCTTCTTGAACGCTATTCTAAAGGTATGCGCACAGTATCCTCTCTGAGAAATCGATTGTCAGTGATTCGGTAATTTGTACAGATTATCCTTTATCTATCTATACTAATATTATAAGGAGGTAAAATTTGTATGTAAGTTTATATGTAGCGGGTAATCTCCGGAACTAATGATTCAATTCTAAAAATTCTTTCACAAGCCGAAAGTTACATTATTCCTGGGTGCTACAAGCTATAAATTATATTTATATCATGCATATTAGCCGACCTATCACAATATTTGCGGATGAAGTCGCGGGCGTAGTATATACTAGTCCAGCATAATTATCTGATTGCACCTAATGGGCGAATTTTATCAACAAATGACTCGATCGAACTCGAATAAGTCATCCAACCAAGAGCCACCGAGTCATCTCGGTCGTACTTGTATCGCAAATAAGTAATTTTATTCTTATTACAAGCACAAAGCACAGAGGCGGACTTAATGCTATATGCATTTTCTACCAGTCAACCTTTGGGTGATGCAGAGACAAACAGTGGTAGGTATCTTGAAAAAAATAATTTATTACAAAGATTAACTACAAGGATATATAAAATACTATAACAATATATCAGAATACTGTAAATATATATCAATATTTTATGTGAATAGAAATTTACACGGATATGCTAAAATAAAAAGACAAACAATGAAGAAAACATTAACGTTGTCACGAAACTGCCAGCTTTTTCTGAATGTACTCGCGAACTCTCTCCTCTCTCTCTTATTCTAACGTTCAACACATTGACAGCTCTAAACGCGGTTTACGTGTCAAGCAAATCATTATGCCGGATAGTAGTAGATTTATTTATGTCACACAATATTGCGCTAGCGCACAATATTATCAACTTCCAGGATTCAGGAAGGTAAATTATAACAAGGAAAAAGCAATGCGCCTGCACATCAAGGTACGACAATAAGTCACATTTCTTTAATAGATTTTCAACTTCATAGCTAAAGCATTAGGTTCAAGCTTGATTGGAAAAATTTGACAATTTCGGGTAGCTTGTACTCCAGAGTTTACTGACGGTCTATCACTTTTCACCCTTATGACCTAAGTAATAAGGTTGCAAAGTAGTCGACCGTCATTGAATTCGGTAGTACCTATATTAGTTTTAGTTTACCTTGTTCCATAATTTTGTTTGTCCTTGGGTTGAAAATTAAAGAAACCAGCTTCGTTTCTTCGTTAATTTAACTGAGGAAAACATGTGCCAAACACGTTATTATCATAATTAACCTCATTTTCTTCAATTGCCTAAGGTAACTCAGCATTTATGATATTATTATCCTCTATTTTGTAGAAGGAGAACTTGCACGTTACTTCTGATATATGATCGTTAAACCTACTAGGAAAATTCGTCTTAAAATTAAGTACAGTTATAATCATTATCCCCTCTCTAGAGAGGAAGCCGTATGTCCCAGCAGTGGGAACATTATAGGCTGATTATGCATAATCATTATCCTCCTGCTCTTGTCCCAATTTATTTGGGGTTGGCGCGTCATGTCTTCTTCTTCCATACTTCTCTATTACTCGTCATCTCAGCAGTCACCTCCTTTCTAGCCATATCATCCTTCACACAGTCTATCCATCGTTTCTTTGGTCTTCCTCTACTCTTAAGAACAACTATAATGTTAATAATATATTATTTTCCATATACCTGTTCTTGTTAGGTAAAGCTGAGTACATTTAACTACAGTTTTAGTACCTAATAACTTTTATATGTCGGATAGGTCAGGATTTATTCCGTTAGTCTCGTACATCATGTGGGCAGACGATGTATTTCGTGCCATGAAAACACACTGGGTGCGATACACTGTTTCTAGCAAACTAATAAATTACTTGTTTTACAACTTAACACAATAACACGGGGCACAATGAATCGGGTACAGTTCCAAGACGTCTCATCTCCGCCGTGATCAGACAGTGACTGTCGCCCTCGCCTCGAGTTGAACATCAGGGCTCTATAAAAGCACGCTGTGGTGTAAGTAGACTTGTAAACGTATCAAGAAATAAACATAATGGCAAAAATTTTACAAAAAAGTAGTAAATTAGAAGTATTTTTGACAAAGCAGGGTTGTGACTGCAAATATTTTGAAATAAGTATACGGGAATTGCTCATCAACCTTGCTAATTATTTTAGAATAGTCGTGAAAGACACATATAACATAACATCACGACTGTAATCCCTAAAAGGTTAGTCAGAGGTGTACCTAATAGTACACTCACATTTCGCCAGTTAACAAGTCCCATGTAATAAGGGGGCGAGCCTATTGACCTAAACCCGGCGCAATTCCAGACTCCGTGGCTACAACTGAGAAATTCCTGATGGAAAAACCCAAAAACACTTAACCCGACCTGGGAATCGAACCCAGGACCTCATGATCAGCAGTCGAGCTTGCAACTTGCAGACAACGAGGCAGTCGAGGCGAGCAGTAAACTTTAATATCCACTATTAATTTCATTAGATTAACTCTTCCCCTAAAATAGTGTGTCCCTACCCTTATAGCCAGAGTCAGCAACACATAAATCTGACTGACCTGTTAGGACCCGATCGAACCGGCCATCTTGGTTGGTAACTCATCTCTTAACTACTTGCCTGTGTTTATTGACTGAGACATCGATATTTTTTGTGTGAACATACGAGCTTGTTATGAGGTGCTGTGTTCATGAACTTACTTTCCGCATCTGCTGAGACACCAATACTTAATTTTCCTTGTCTCGCCTAAAACTTAACCTAAAGAAAAACTTGCCAAACTTATTAAATATCAAATTCCAATTAAACTATACCTATTATTAGAATAAACAGTCACATTAAACTTTTTAGACTGAAGTGAACATCTTCTATACAAATAAATAAAATTGAATTGTCTGTTTGTAATTTCAATATAAAAGCTTCTTACTGAATGCATATGAAAGTATACATGGAACTTACGAGTATAACAAATGTTTGTCTGTCTGTCTGTTTGTTCCGGCTGTACTCCGAAACGGGTGGACCGATTTTGACGGGACTTTTACTGGTAGCTGATGTTATAAGGAGTAACTTAGGCTACTTTTATTTTGGAAAAAGAATTAGATTCAAAAAAAAAAAATGATTATTGGATTAGGGTAAAAAAAATGAAGACCCATGATTTTTTAAAGAAAATCCGATTCAAATAGGGAAGTAATATTTTTACAACAATTTTACGAGGACGAAGGTCGCAGGCAACAGCTGGTATTGTCTATAGATGACTATGTAGGTACTTTGTTTTGCTTATAACACTGAACATACACATAAAACATCAAATCGCAGACAATCATCGAGTCCTTTTATTGATGGTATCAATTGTTTTAAATCTAATATCTCAATTTATGCTCTCTCGTGTCTGCACTTATCTGTATACTGACAGGCCAATTCACATCGTAGCGATCTAAAAATATTCCACCTATCCTACAAGAAGTAGGTATACTTTTGGTTTGGGACTTCAGATTAGTTGTGGAATCAGTCGTTACTCTGTGCAAATCTATGACATTGAAATGTTGTGCAAAATGTTTGGTGTTACTTCCGCGAAAAAGATGCAGGCTTAGGTGCAGCACCCCATCCACCCGCAATAATATGCACATGCAGAAACTGCGAAAATTAGCATGCCTTGCACCCAAACCTATACTCGATACGTCGTTCGCCCCTCCACAGGGCATCCCCAGGAGATACCCTACCCTGATACCCTGCTCGCACTAGAATTTTTCTTTCCATGTCAAAACAGCTAGTTCCCTACGCAGGGTTTGCGTATAAAAATATTAAAAATCCCCAGGAGATGTTCATAAGTCGTCATCATCATCATCATCATCCACAGCCCGACAATCACCCACTGCCTCTCCTTTCTTGTGCCAAGCTCCACGTTCTTGTGCCAGCCTCATCAAGGATATTCCTGCGATGGCAACAATATCGTCTGCCCATCATGTTCATGTACACAACCTAAATAAAATAGCAGTAATGTAATTCAATTAAATCCGCTTGTAGAATTTAGCTGAAGCAATAGCTACCTTCCCAGAATGGTCTAAGATTTATTAATTTATTACTTTTTTTATTATTATTTTTTTATTTGTTCGTGGTGAAACAACATCTTTGAAATATCTCCGTGCCTCGGAAAGCACGTTAAGCCGTTGGCCCCTGGTTGGCATTTGTTCGTCTTTGACAATGGTTACAGGTTTGACAGTGGCCCGAAAATCTGACAACCAGTCTTACCAAGGGATACCCCTTGGTAAGTATTACCCAGTTCTGGGTTGTGGAGGTCAGATAGGCAGTCGTTCCATGTAAAATACTGGTACTCAGCTGCATCCGGTTAGACTGGAAGCCGACCCCAAAATAGTTGGGAAAAGGCTAGGCAGATGATGAAGCAATATCTTCGAAATGGTTTGGGAAGTCTTTCTAGCCATAATTCGGTCCTGATAAAAATGCATTGTAGTAGTTACAAAATAATCTTGAGAACCTACTTGAATTTACGTAATGTATCCCTGATTGACTGCAATTATTTATAAGTACAGTCGCCAACGCATCAAGCTACCACAAACTGTCAAATTTTCTCATTCGATTTTGAACTTAACCCTCAACATGTTATGGTTTAAAAACATTTGGAGAAATTTGACAGTTCGTGGTAACTTGATGTGCTGGCGACTGTACATAGTCACTTGGAATACTCACAAACTTAACACATAGGCGATAATCACGCCTGAGATCATTATGTTTACACACTTCTGTGAGAACGTTTACGTCGTAGTCAATTTATCATCGAGGCTTGTTATCATAATCATCTCTCCAGACCGTTAATGGCCACTGATAAGCATTGACCTTGTCGAAGAACGTGTACGACGATATAACGTGACCACTGCTGGCAGGAAAAGAGAGGGTGCTGAAAGTAGCATCGGTGACAGAAAAGTTATGTGGTAATCGATGATCGTGGTACGGTATGTGATGCGGAGGAATGAGGAAAATGTCGTGATGAATGTTTTGAGTATGAATGTGGATGGGTATAAGAGTAGAGGAAGACGAAAGAAACGATGGATAGACTGTGTAAAAGCTATATGGCTAGAAAGGAGACGACTATAAAAGAACATGCTGAAAATCCCAAATAAATTGGGATAAGGGCAGGAGAATGATGACTGCTGAGACACAGACCTCTTCCTTGTGGACCATAATCCAGCACGCGGACATAATGTGGGTTAGTGGATAGCCAATGTCTTCGACATTTTGGTTTTGGGACATGCCAGTTTCCTCACAATGAGTTCCTTTGCCATTTTGAGAGCAGACTTGACTATTAGTTCATCAGGAACATGCAGACTGCTTTTGCCATAAATTTTTCACCAAGATAAAAAGTAGAACTGCCACGTTGGTTTAACCAGAGGTTCTGGGTTCGATTCCCAAGGCGGACAAAATATTATTTATTGGGTTTTTCTATCAGGAATTTCTCAGTAGCAGCCCCGAAGTCTAAATTTGTGTCTGGATGGTAGCAATAGGCTCGCCCCCGGCTCAGCTATGTTAGCGCACTATGGGTGTACTGTTAAGTATACCTCTGCCTAAACCCATTGGAGATTACAGGCTTGATGTTATGTGGTAGGTTTGCACCAAGGTGTGAAAGCAGGGACTCAGTCCTATTTTGAGTTGTGACTAGGTATGTGGATAATAAAGGGTGTAAATAGACCCTTAACGAAGCCGAAAGGCACTTGTTCTCCCCGTCTTTACGATATTTTTTTTGTTCTAATCCATACCTGGGAACCTTCTAGTTACGGAGATATTAGGGGTCAAAGTTTCAACTATTCTACAAGTTTTTTTTTTTAAATACATGTTTTTAATGTAATATTTCTACTTTAAACACCTCCACGACCCTCGTACTATTCAATCCATCCATCAGCACAATGCTTTGAGTGAGTTCCATCGAGTCCTACCGTAAAACGTGATACTTCACCCCAAAAACAAAAGTCGTTTTCCAGCAATAATTTTTGCGTAAAGTTACTTAGTTTGATGTACAAAATGCTTGGTTGACGGCTTCGTGAAGTGTCTGTTAAACCCTGTATGGTCTAGAATACATACTTTCTGTTTACAATATTGGAACATAATAAACCTAAAACTGAAATACCTGATATAATATTATGTACTAATGAAAACTTGAAATGATTGCATTATCTGCGGTAGACCACAGTATGTATGACATGTTTATTCAATCTATTTTTAATACAAATATCTACGAATGTTTGTAATAATATTTAAAAGTAGTGACCCACTTTCAGGATTTTACGTCGTAAGTCAATTTCAAAGTTTGCACCGATAACCTTTTGACCCGGAAGTAAATATTATCTAAATTCTACAAATAAAGTGATTCATGAATGCGAAATGTATATGTGCGTTGTTAATGTAAATAATTTAGTTGTCACAAAAGTGTACTGTCACCAGAACCAAAGGTGTGTGCAAAATTACAGCTCAATCGATTAGGATGAACTGGTTTGAAATTCAACTGTTGTTCCGACCGGACCTGATCATATTTAAGTTAGTCCGAGTGTTCTTTAATTAAGTAGAGTAAACTAACTTAATAGATTATTAATTAAAAACTATTAAATAACCTAAAATAAATAAACTAAACTAACAACAAACTATAAAAGGGCATCAAAAAACTCCTTCTCAACGCTGTCAGCTGGTAATGTGCCCAAGAGACTGGCGGCGTTGCCACGTTGTATGGCAACACTTAGCCTCTGGCCGAAGTAAAAGCCAGCCCTTGGGTCACGGGAAGCGTCAACTAGGCGTTTCGAAATTTCCTTAAACAAGCTGAGCACTCGGACCCCGGACCGGACCTGACTTCTATAAAAACAATAAGAATACCATCCCACAATGTCTCACAACCAAGATTTCACTAGGTGAATCGTCTGTATATGTCATTAGGCAACATCATCAGGATGCTCCTCACGGCTGTCATCGTAAGGAGCCCTAATTTATATTCAGTGACCGACGGATACGACAGACAAACTTGCTTTGATTAGATCGAATGATGTACTGATGTTTTAGGCAATCATGCGTCTAATTTAGTGGATTTTTAAAACTATTTATCATTCGTCTCAAATACCTACTGACTTCTGTGTTTTATTCCGTGCCTGGACTTACAATAGCTTAAAGCGCAGGCCACACTGCCAGCTGGCGGGCGGGCGAGCGAACGCCGCCCTTTTCATACTACGTTCGTATCTTTCGATAGTTCGCGGTGTGAACCAAAGTATGAAAAGAGGTGAAACGATTCGTCTTTCGCGTCGCTCGCCCGCCCGCCAGCTGGCGGTGTGGCCTGCGCTTAAGTATTTATCAGCCCATAATACAAGAGCAGCGGTGGCCTAGTGGTGGAGACCCCGACTTACGAGCATTAAGTCGTGGGTTCGAACCCAGCCAGGCGCATTACTTTGTGTAAGTTATTTCATCACCACTGCTCTCAAAACGGTGAAGGAAAACATCGTGAGGAAACCGGCATGTCCTAGAACCAAAAATTCGAAGACATGTGACATCTACCAACTCGCACTGGGCCCGCGTGGTGGATTATAGCCCATTCACTCTCGTAGAGAGGAGGCCTGCGTCCCAGCAGTGGGAACATTAACAGGCTGATTATGCTATGTTATGCTAATACAAGAGCTGCCATTGGTGACCTGGAAGTCTTTAAATAGACTCCGGATACAGGTTGGCCGAAACAAGGAAAACCTATTAAGGTGGAGATTCATAGATGACTCTGCCCTGGGGTGTAAATGTGGTATTGTTTCACAAACGATGGGACATTTGATATCGTGTCCGTGATGGACGCTACTGAAAGTGCCAAACTCCCCAAGTAGCAAAATCATGTCATATAAATGGTACAATAACGTTTTTTATTTAACTTTCAGCCATATTAAAATGGTTTTATAATAGTTTTTTATACGTAAATATAACGGGGGTTTGGGCGCAGATTATACAACATTTTAATCGTGTAGGGGTCGTTTTGCAGTCGCGTCAGCAACAATAAAGTTGAGTAAAAATCACGTAGACATTGTAAGTTTAACTGGTAAGGTTTGTAATAGTTTCTAGTAATACTCTTATATAACTATATCATCGTATAGACGTTTTCTTATGCAGGTGGTCGGTCTGTGGTACAAGCTAGACAATTTGTGTGACAATATATTGTGTTGTTATAAAACTTATAAAAAAAGTATAAGTCAAATGTTTTAATATTATTTATTAATTTAATGTAAAGAAAGCTTATTATGGTCGAAGATGACGAGCGGTGACTTATAGTTGGGAATTTAAAATTTTCGACGATATGTATGATTATCTTCGTTAATATTTTAATGGGCCTCCATAATATTGGTGTTTCAATATTATTTATAAAAATAAAATACATAATTGTCATCAATAATTTCCGCCATATTGCCAATAGACAGTGCGCGACTGCTTTTAGACTTCTATATAACTATTGGTCTTATAAATGTTTTTTGTATCATCTATGGCGTCCACCATGACGGTTGCAATTAGGGTTCTTAAGTTATATTAGAATAACGTTTCAACCTAAAAGTTACTTAAAGGTGGTATATACGACCTACTATGACGATTCTATAATAGTTAACTATAAAATCATTATATAACAGTTTGTTATTTAAGTGTTGAATAAAAGGTTCTAAATTTACAAAACATGGCGACTCATCACTATTTTCTGACTGAAACGTTTACTCGACTTAACGTTTTATGAACGTCATATAAATTATTGAGATGACGTTTACCAGACACATTAATATGACTTAAATTATTATGACTAATGCGTCGAACTGAATACTACTTTACAACTGTTTAGTTGCTGCAAAATTGTTATAAAGCCCTTACATGTCTGTTAGTTGTGTAGTTCTAATATTATATAACTTTTTTGCTAGTTGGGTCGTCGCCAAATTTTGGGCTGATTCAATTCAGGTCGCCATCGATACGCGCAGAAGAAGCCCATAATGTTCAAATGCTGGGGAACAGGATCTTCCCTGTGAGAAGGAGAAGGCATACATGAAGAATGTTCAATACTTTTGACTCTGTTGGTATATACTTGGTAAACCATGAATACCCACATTTCTGATTCGTTTATCCAATAATATCGTATAGCCCAGTAATTAGGTAGTGGAGGTCAGATAGGCTGTCGCTACATGTAAAGCCGACCCCAACATAGTAAAAAAAAGGCTGGGAAAAGGCTAAGCAGATGATGATGATTTCTGATTCGTTCACTTTAAGCATAGCCCTTCTATAAGGTCATAAAAGACCCAATTTGAGCGACCATTTTTCGGCGCCATATACCACCCACTTATCAAATACTTTCGTCTTGACACGTTCCTTATTGCACAGCTTCCCGAACAATACCCAGCCGAGAAAGATTCACAAAATCAAGACTTTGGTGTTTTTTTTTACTGTAAACTACAACTGAGCTGACATTAATTAAAAATCAGTTAATCAACTCATAACCTTGACCGACGCCGAACACTCCAATCAGCTGTAAAAGGCTTTCACGTTAATCAAATAAAATAATGCAGTAAAGGCTTATCTTTATGCGTTAATTGAAATAATTGACTGCAACAGTTACTTGACGCATGGCTGAAGAAAAGCGTGAATTTCGATTTTCGTTTGGCACTACACGTAAAATCTATTATACATTTTGCCAACGACCCACCCAACTGAACACCACCGACTATCAACTCAGCCTATCACAGTCCATTGCTGGACACAGGCCTTACCCAAGCTGCACCTATTTGAGGTAATCGGTCAACCTAGCTGGGAGGCGTCTCATTCTACGCCTGAAAATGCTCCTGGTTATTCCACTTGCCAACGGTCATTGGACAAACATCGCCAGCACACTGCTACTTCAATTTGTATACTCCGCCAGCTATGCTGATTTGCCATACAAGAGACATGGCAAATGCGTTGCCCTCCCTGAGATAGCTGATACTTTCTTTAACTACCGACCAATGCATAGAATCTTTGAGAGCTGACATTACTTTCCCCTGTCTTTAATTGGCTCCATGGAATTCAAGTCGCCTCAATCTCACTTGGTATAGCAACACCATAAAATCCCTAATAATGCTCATAATCGACATCTAGGTACCAAACGAAGATCTTGGAACCCAGACAAAGAGACATTTTATCAACGAATGAAAAAGTCAAAAAAGTCTAATTACCACAAGCTACTAATAAACGCAATGCTATTTAATCCATACAATGAGAACATATATTTTGATATTTCTGAAATATCATAAATTAATGCAATTAATTGCAGTGATTTAGAATCAAATTAATTTTTATTTTTTTATTTTCTTGTTGTTTATGTATGCAACATTAATGTGCCTTAAAAATAATTTTTAAGTGTGGCTACACACACTTTTTCTTTTTAGCATGTCAATATCGTAACTCGCCCTTGTTTTTCCTTTTTTATTGAAATATAAGTGAAATCCATTTTAACTTTCTCTCTTTGTTTTATTTCAAACCCTGTTGAATTTCAGTCGCTGTATGCAAGACGCTTCGAAAGTGGTGACCATATTTGTCTAGGCTCTTTCTTATATAGGGTGTAAACAGACCCTTCACATAGCCGTCAAACTAAGCAACTACATCAAACTAAGTAACTACATCAAACTAAGTAACTTTACGCAAAAGTTATTGCTGGGAATCGACTTTTTTTTGGGATGAAAAATCACGTTTTAAGGTAGGACTCGATGGAAAGCACTCAAAGCATTGTGCTGATGAATGGATTGAATAGTACGGGGGTCGTGGAGGTGTGTAAAGTAAAAATCTTACATTAAAAACATGTATTTTTAAAAAAAACTAGCGAAAAAATTGAAACTTTGACGCCCAATATCTTCCTAACTAGAAGGTTCCCGGGTATGGTGTAGAACAAAAAAATGATCGTAAAGACGGGGAGAACAGGTGCCTTTCGGCTATGTTAAGGGTCTGTTTACACCCTTTATTGGCCCAGTCAAAGTACATTTCAAATCAAAGACAATAAAGAATTATTCAAATCTGTCCACAAACAATACGATACACGTCAGTCAGCCCGAAACATAGTCGTCGTTAAATTTTATTAGCTTTTTATCAATGCCCGCTGTTTTCTATTGTATTTTCTGATATGGAATGTAATTTATTCCTTCTTTAATCGGTAACGAGTGTTTGTTTAGCTGGTTTGGGACTAGTTTAGAATATGAAACTGTTACAAGGTTTCTTGAAAGCCTATTGTCTTGTGCCTACTTCAGTTTAGTAGCTATAGGTATTTCGTCAATCTATCATTCTCACAAAAGTAGGCATGGGATTTTATTACCGATCAGTTACTTAATGACATAACAAATGACAACACGCCTGTAATCCACGAAGGGTTAGGCAGAGGTGTACCTAATAGTACACACACATTCCGCCAGTTATGTTTAAGTCCCATGTAATAGGGGGCGGGCCTATTGCCATCAACCGGGCACAAATCCAGACTCCGTAGCTGCTACTGAGAAATTCCTGACGGAAAAACCCAATAACAATTTACCCGACCCGGGAATCGAACCTAGGACCTCACGATTAGCAGTCGCGATTGCGAGCACTAGACCAACGATGTAGTCAGTTACTTGATCAGTGTTACAGAAAAGGCACCACAGCACCCGATACAAAATTTCAAATTTGAATCCAATGTTCGAGTTCCCTCCTCCGTGTTTAAAACATTGACAACTGTCAATGTTTGAACGAACTTTGGATGAACAAAGTTTGGATTTAGTATGTAATGTACACTTGTACACAACTCCTCATACAAAAATTAATATGGCTACTATGTATCGTCATATCACGGACATTAATCACACCTAACACACCACACCACCCACCAACACACCTATTCATACATTTTCAAAAGTCTCTTCTTCGACAGATTCGATGTTCAAGACTCTGTCTCCTAGTCTGATTACATTCAGTCGCAAAAATATTCGTACATACAATTTGAGATACCTGTCGCAACTACCAGGTGCACGACATTGCAAGCTACACTCATTATTATTGAAAGTAGCAGTAAAATTTATAAGTTTAGCGAATGACATAGTTAGCTTATACTAACAGCTTTTTTTTTTTTTTTTTTCCGGATGGGAGATCATCAAATGACCCCCCCCACTCTGGGCGGAGCGGAGGGGAGTGTCAGACTTGTACTGACTAAAACCCATCCATGTTCCTTCTCTGCCCTTTGTGTTCCAGGGCCACGGTATCTCTTTCGAACAGTCCCGCAGCCCTGGCAGGCGTCGGCCCATGCGGACCCCTACTTGATTGCTGACATCTCTTTGAGGCGCGCGTGGAACACGAACGCGCCGTCGACACAGCCTGTCGTCATAAGACGGCCGGACGGCGAGCTAGCCCATAACTCGCCGTCCACAGGTCAGCGCCTACGGTGGTCGGAAGCCACCACGTGACCCCCGACGCCCAGGGCGTCTCCCGCGGCGGCTGGGACGTGAGGTTCTTTCCCTCTCACGTCCTGCCACCTCCTTCACTAGCATGACTGCTTCGCAGAAGGAGGTGACGGCTTCCCATTCTCTCTCGCTCCGGACCATGGCTTGAACCAAGGCCGGACGCGAGAGATTGCCGCCGCCAATCGCCGCTATGAGGACACGGCGGTGCTCCGCCCAAGCGGGGCAGACCTCCACGGTGTGCTCCACCGTGTCCTCCGGACGATCCTCGCAGTGGAAACACCCGGGCGTTTCCTCCCGCCCGATTCGGTGCAGGAACCTCCCGAAACAACCGTGTCCGGTGAGGACCTGCGTCAGACGGTAGGTGAGGGCGCCGTGGCGCCTCTCTAGCCACTCCTCAAAGAGGGGACTTATCGCCACTATGGTGGCGTGCCCTGCACGGGGTTGCGACAGTCGCTCTCTCCATGTCGCCATGAGATCACGCCGGAGGTCTGTCCGCTGAGCGGTAATTTGTCGCGGCAGCGGAGTTTCCCCCCTATATAGTGCTTCCGCGCGCCATTCATGCAGGCGCGCGAGGACTATCGCCTCCAGATCCCATGGCGGCAATCCGGCAAGGAGGCTAGCCGCCTCGCCAGAGATCGTGCGGTACCCCCGGATTAGCCTTATGGCTATCACCTTTTGGGGCGCGTTCAGGTAGTGGGCGGCTTGCCGCCTCAAAGAACGCGCCCACACCGGGGCCCCGTAAAGGGCCATGGACCGCACGACCCCCGCGTAAAGCTTCCGGCAGGAGGCGTTTGGACCCCTCAGGTTGGGCAAGAGCCGCTTGAAAGCAGCCCCCGTCCGTTCCAGTTTGGGAGCCAAACGTCGGAAGTGCTCCACGAAGTTCCACCGACTGTCGAGGACGAGTCCTAGGTATTTCAACGTCGACCCGACGCCGATGGGAACCCCTCCTGCCATCAGTAATGATCCCGACGGTGGCGCATTTCGAGGCCCATGAAAACACATGGCCTCGGACTTGTGCAATGCCACCTCGAGTCCCAATTGCCGGATCCTCTCCACAACTATCGCAACCCCGCGTGTCATGTTTTCGGCCGCCGCCTCGTGCGACCTCCCTTGCGCCAGTACCAGCGTGTCGTCAGCGTAGCAAACTACACTGACGCCGGTAGGGAGGTCGGCGCGCAGCACCCAGTCGTAACCGATGTTCCACAAGGCCGGCCCCAGAACCGAACCCTGTGGAACACCGCACGACATCTCTCGCCGGTTCCATTCTCCGCTCCGACTGGGGTAGATGACGGCTCTATCCGTCAGGTAGTCCCCGACCACGCGACGAAGGTAGGTCGGCACCCCGTGATACCGGAGTGCCTCCGCAATGCAGGTCCAGGGCATGGAGTTGAAGGCGTTGGCGATGTCAAGAGACACCGCCAAGACAACCCCGCCCCGGGACACCGCGTCCCCCGTCGTGAGGGCTCTCACGCGCATGATGGCGTCCACCGTCGAGCGCCCCTTGCGGAAACCAAACTGGTGTTCCGCAAAATCCGGCCCCATCCCTGCAAGGTGCCCGGCGAGGCGGTTGGCAATGACTCTTTCAAAGAGCTTGCCCACCTCGTCGAGCAACACGATGGGCCGGTATGCGGACGGAGAGTCCGCAGGGCGCCCTGGCTTCCGGATTAGGACCAGCTTCCCCGTCTTCCAACGAAGCGGGAACTGGCCTCTCTCCAAGCATGCGCTTAGGAGCCCTTCCAGTCGGGGCCCGAGAGCCTCAAAGGCCAGGACCCAGGCTTTGCCAGGCAAGCCATCGGGTCCCGGGGCGGTATTTCTGGCTTTCAGCCTGCGTACCGCCACTCTCAGGTCTACCCCAGTCACCTCCGGAACGTCATAGTCGTCATCGGTGTGGTCCGCTTCCGGCACCGCACGCGGTGACGGAGCCATAGGCGGGGGAGGATGCTCCCCTCGCGAAGGGAACAGAACGCTCACCACGTCCTCCACGAGCTCAGGCCGGAGACTCTGCGTTAGCGGGGGGGCCCGGGTGCGGAGTTTGTCCCGCACCATCTTGTAAGGGCGCCCCCACGAATCTCCGTTCAGAGACTCCAGCATCTCCTCGCGGGCCAAATTCTTGGCCCGCCGGACAGCCTCTTGGAGGGCGGTCTTCGCCGCTCTGTACCCCTCGTACAGCTCCGCCTCAATGGCTGCCGCATCCGGAGGGCGGATGCGGAGCCTGCGATGCCTGGCGTACAGGTGCCGCGCGGCAACGCACGCCTTGCGCAGAGACGTCAGCTCTTGCGACCACCAGTACACCTGACGCCGGGCGCTTCCTGGCCGAACTCGGGGCATTGCCACGTCGCAAATCTCGGACATGGCCTCCTGGAACCAACCCGCCTCGTTGTTGATGTCGGCAGGCCTGACCGGTGATGACACCCAGGCCTGCACGATTGAGGCTTCCAGGAGGAGCTCCCGGTCCAGCTGCTTCAGCGCCCATCGCGGACCACTCGGGGCCTGTAGGACCGGTGCGCTTGAGGTCTGAGTGGAGACGTCGAACCGGATGTACCGGTGGTCGGAATAGGTCTCCACCCCCTCCATGACGCGCCAGTCGACGACACGCGGTGACAGAGCGGGGCTAGCGAACGAGATGTCCACCACCGACTCGCCCCGCATCCGCACGCACGTGGGGACAGAACCCCGATTTAGGACGACTAGACCTGTCTCCAGAGCCCAGTCCTCCACCATCCTACCCCGCACGTCCGTGTAACGAGAACCCCAAGCCAAGTTCTTGGCATTGAAGTCCCCGAGCACAAGCACGGGGAGGGAATGGCTTCCGATGACGACACTCAACTCCGTGAGGGAGTTGTGGAACTCGGCGAGAGTTCGGCTCGGGGAGAAGTAGACTCCCACTACAACGATCTCCCCGAACCGTGCCGCCACGCACCCCTGACCCTTCCTGACACTCTCAAGGGTCGGGGTACCGGCGGCGGCCGACGCAATTATGGTCACTGAGCCGCTAAGGTCCTCCACCCAGTCATCCCTGGGCGGGACAAAGTACGGCTCAGCGACCACGGCAATGTTAATCGACCACTGCGCCATGCTCTGGAGCAACAGGTCCTGAGCGCAGGCGCAGTGGTTGATATTCGCCTGGAGAAGGCGTAATGGGGCCGTTACTGGCACTCCATTTCAGCCCCCTCCCGAGCCCCCTGCGAGGGCACAGCTGCGGAAGTTGCAGCAGTAGCGGCAGCGGCGGCGACAGTGGCGGCGGCTGCGGTGGTGGCGACGGTGGGGGTTTTGACGGTGGTGGCGGAGGGCCTTCCCTTGCCCCTGGCCTTGGCGGGAGTACCGCAGGCCTTGCTCCCTGCCCGGTGATCGGCCGGCCTGCCAGCTGCCGCGCATGCGGCGCAGTGTGGTGCGGCAGAGCAGGCCGCGGCCAAGTGACCGGGCTGGCCGCAGCGGAAGCACAGGCCACTGCGGTCCACCTCGGAGGTGCACCGGACCGACACGTGGTGCCCCACATGACAGCGGAAGCACCTCAGAGGCCTGGGTTCCAGCAGCTTCACCTGCGCTGACACCCAGCCCACCAAGAGCCTTCGGCCCTCCACAATGGCTTTCGCCGCCGTCACAGGGCAGCTTACCGTTACGGTTCGCATGCCCGACAGATCCGGACGTAAGGTGCCTGCTTTGACCTGCTCGGCAGGACACCCACCGGTCCTGGTGACGGCGGCCACCACCTCCTCCTCGGTCACCGAGTCGTCCAGACCCAGGATGCGCAGGTCTGCGCATTTGACGGGCCTGGACACTCGGGCCTCGTCCGCATTTAAGGACGCTCTGAGCTTTTCGGCCAGAGCGTCAGCGGACGAGCCACGGGTTTCGCCGGGGATCTCTAGCACTCGAGCCCCTGTTGCGGTCACTCTAAGCCGGAGGCCCCCGGCGATCCCGAGCTATAATATAATTTATTCCTTCTTTAATCGGTAACGAGTGTTTGTTTAGCTGGTTTGGGACTAGTTTAGAATATGAAACTGTTACAAGGTTTCTTGAAAGCCTATTGTCTTGTGCCTACTTCAGTTTAGTAGCTATAGGTATTTCGTCAATCTATCATTCTCACAAAAGTAGGCATGGGATTTTATTACCGATCAGTTACTTAATGACATAACAAATGACAACACGCCTGTAATCCACGAAGGGTTAGGCAGAGGTGTACCTAATAGTACACACACATTCCGCCAGTTATGTTTAAGTCCCATGTAATAGGGGGCGGGCCTATTGCCATCAACCGGGCACAAATCCAGACTCCGTAGCTGCTACTGAGAAATTCCTGACGGAAAAACCCAATAACAATTTACCCGACCCGGGAATCGAACCTAGGACCTCATGCTCAGCTCGCGATTGCGAGCACTAGACCAACGATGTAGTCACTTACTTGATCAGTGTTACAGAAAAGGCAATAATTATGTATTAAAATGTACTTAGCCTTGAGAGTGTTTGCTCACTGCACCCGATACAAAAATTTCAAATTTGAATCTAATATTCGAGTTTCCTCCTCCGTGTTTAAGACATTGACAAATGTCAATGTTTTAAACAAAAATGAACGAAGTTTGGATTTAGTATGTAATGTACACAACTCCTCATACAAAAATTAATATGGCTACTTTGTATCGTCATATCACGGACATTAATCACACCTAACACCTAACACCACACCACCCACCAACACACCTATTCATACATTTTCAAAAGTCTCTTCTCTGTCTCCTAGTCTGATTACATTCAGTCGCAAAAATATTCGTACATACAATTTGAGATACCTGTCGCAACTACCAGGTGCACGACATTGCAAGCTACACTCATTATTATTGAAAGTAGCAGTAATATTTATAAGTTTAGCGAATGACATAGTTAGCTTATACTAACAGCTTAGCTGGTAAAGCATTAGCTGTTCGGAATTCACAATGCACCTGCTGGCTTAATTATTGGCTTAAGACTCAACTTTCTCACGCGGTGCATCTCGTAGTGTATATTCCACTATAGTTTTTTTTTTGAAGAAAAACGTTGTTTCTCCTGTATTATAGGTCCGTTTACAAACATTTAAACTCGCATACACAAACAGTCAGACCTGGAACAACTACCTGTACGTCATAAAAATATTTGATATATTTTTATGACGTTTGACATATACATGTAGGTCATACAAATAAAGGGTGTAAATAGACCCTTAACACATCCGGAAGGCACTTGTTCTCCCCGTCTTTGTGATCGTTTTTTTGTTCTAGACTATACCTGGGAACCTTCTAGTTATGGAGATATTGATATTGATTATAAAACCTGATTTTTCACCCCAAAAAAAAAAGTCGATTCTCAGCAAAAATTTTTGCGTAAAGTTACTTAGTTTTATGTACAGAATGCTTGGTTGACGGATATGGGAAGGGTCTGTTTACACCCTGTATTTGTTCCGTGTGGGGATCGAACCCGTGACACGCAGCACAGCAGCCAATCGCTCAGACACTGCGCCGGCCGTGCCGCCAAGCTTTGACTATTAAAAAAAGTATTCAAAAAAACTAGCTAAAAGGCAAAGCGAGTAAGGCCCCATTCACACGGCGCTTAGTACAATATTTTCCTGTATAATTTTGTTTTCACGTGACATCACACTGCGTTTGTTTTTACCTGTCGCAACTACCGTACCGTAAACAATCATGCTAATCGGGGCCTTAATCAAATATACTTAAAGGAGTAAATCAAATAACTATGTTTAGTAGGCATGTTGGTGAACACATCTTTACATAGTATAAAACAATGTCACTCCCGCTGTCTGTACGCTTAGATCTTTTAAACTGCGTAACAGATTTTAATGCAGTTTTCTGCAGTAGATAGAGTGATTCAAGAGGAAGGTTTATCACTCCACAGTGTCCCAAATTAGTATCTACATTGCACCCGGGCGGGTCGCTAGTTTATTAATATACCAAATAGTCAAAAGGAGACTATATTCTCTTATTTTGCGAGGGCGAAAACGTCTAGATAGGTGTCGTTCATCTTCTGCCTGCTTTTTCTCAACAATGTTGGGGTCGGCTTCCAATCTAACCGGATGCAGCTGAATACCAGTATTTTACATGGAGCGACTGCCTATCTGACCTCCACAACCCAGTTAGTACTGGGTAATACGATACCCCTTGGTAAGAGTGGTTGTCAGACTTATTTTTTTGGGCCACTGACTACCTAACGACTGTCAAAGATCTACAAATGACACCCGGGACCAACGGGCTTCACGTTCTCTTCGAGGCACGGAGGAAACTCGGTATAAAATGGGTACCCATCCACAGACCAACCGAGGCAAGCACGGCTTAACCTAAAGATCGACCCAAGCGGCTGTTATTATTTAGCCACGAGCTCCTCAGGTAGCTGTCGTTAATACAATATCTCTAGTATTCCTTAATCGATTACTAATTAGGTAGTAACAGTATTATCATATACATAATATATTCTACTTATGGACTACTAATGATTACACGGACTTAAATAGATGTAATCGAATGCTTGAACACTTTATTAACTTGTACCAGTAGAATGCATGCTTTCAAATTCATGAATATTCATAGGCAAATGCACTTGACTATGTGTGAAATTTTTACATCGTGCCTGATTTTAAAGATAGCTCGACAGATGAATAGGTGGTTGTTGCGCTAACTAGAACGGGTGTAAAAAGATATTAAACGAAGCCATAAGGTACTTATCCCCGTAATTGCGATCATTTTTTGTCCCGAGAACCTTCTAGATAAGGAGATATTGGAGGATACGATAATTTCGTTTTCAACCCACAGTTCTCTACATTTATCGAAAAACGCCAATTACAAAATAATTTATCGAACACTGATTACGAAATGATTACGTAAGATTGATTAATAGTTTGTTGATACAGCCGCTAATGCTAACAGTGCTAAGCACGAGGCACCGTACGCTACTTTCTACGTAAACATTACTGTTTTCACACACTGTTTTCACATACGTATTCCTGCAAGGAGACAGATGTTATAGTTAAGTTGTTTAGTAATGTGAACTGTGACAAACTTAAGGTGCCTAGTGTACCTTTAATAAATGCTTCATCAAGATCACATTTATTAAAAAATTATTGGTAGAGTATACCAAGGAGGAGCTCGTGGCTAAATAATCACAGCCGCTAAGGTCGATCTTAAGGTTAAGCCGCGCTTGCCTAGATTGGTACGTGGATGTGTGACCGCCCATTACATACCGAGTTTCCTCTGTGCCTCGGAAAGCACGTTAAGCCGTTGGTCCCGGCTGTCATCTGTAGATCTTTGACAGTCGTTACAGGTAGTCAGTGGCCCGAAAGTCTGACAAACAGTCTTACGTAGGGTATCGTATTACCCAGTACTAACTGGGTTGTGAAGGTCAGATAGGCAGTCGTTCCATGTAAAATACTGGTATTCAATTGCTTCCGGTAAGACTGGAAGCCGACCTTAACATAGGTGGGAAAAAGCTAGGCAGATGATGATTGGTAGAGTATACCTTGCCATTAAGCCTAGAAGGAAAAAAGATTTCCGGAAAAAAACATCGATCATCTTTAATTTTTTTTTAAATAATTAAAAATAAACACTTTCAAAAGAATGATGGCAGGCAATATAATTAAAATGGTAGGCATAATTATCACAGTAACTTTAAAAAACTTGAAGATTCTGCCCACTACACCTTACTATACCATGAGCATGCTATGAACGATTCAGGCAAAAAATCTGATAAACAACACTTTTTAAATGTCAATATAACATAAGAGTCCCCCAGAACCCCTTCGCGTTTGCAATGAATGAATCTGTTTATCTACGTGCGAATGAAGTTGTCAGTGAGCAATTATTACAATAAGGCTGCTGTGGAGTCATTATCATCAGGATAAAATAATTATAAATGTTCTATAAATCTATCTAAATGATTCAGCATGATTTATGTAATACTGGTACTGTATCTATATCAGTTCTTTTAATAAGTGCTAAGCAATTACAATTATGTTGATAGGTAGTGGCACGTGCGTCAATGGCAAGTTATTTAAATACATAATTACATATTTCTAAGGATTTTAAGCCTGGTAACTCATGTGCAATTCTGTGTCCAAGCTGTTACCACCATTCCCCGTATTCATAAACGCTCCGATTCGATTTCGATTCAGAATATGTTATCATCGTCTTTATGCCAATTTATTTGAGGTCGGCGCAGCATGTTTTCTTTTTCCATACTTCTCTATTACTCGTCATCTCATCAGACACCTCACAGTTCATCCAACGTTTCTTTATCGTATCGTCTACTAAAATTTTTCACCGGTAATTTTTGAAAGAATCGTCTGTTCCATACATTTTGGCCGTATAGGTATTGCACTTTTGTAGGGATCAGCTGTTTTTTTTTTAAAATATATTACTGGTGAAATATTTATATGTGGAGTCGTTCAGAATGATGTACTGAACAAGTGGTACCCGTTTGTGCTTCGATGTCCCTTCCACCATCTGTAACTTCATAATGCCAAAAAAAGATAGACATAAGTACGATTTCCCGACGACGGGTTACGAATCAGAGCGGTTAGCCAATCGATCACCTAAAAACATACCTTCCAGGGTTAGGAATACAGGTTAACTTGTGCTATCTTCTTCTTTGTGTTTGCCCTATCTACTTTTACTCAACCCTCATATTCGTCATAAAAGATTATGTAAGTTCACACGCACTTGACTCATACAACGGCAGATCTGCCATCAGATCCGTTTGAACGGAATGTGTACCGTGTGTGGCTGTTACG
The DNA here is from genome assembly GCA_910589295.1 of Noctua janthe. NCBI lineage: Eukaryota > Metazoa > Arthropoda > Insecta > Lepidoptera > Noctuidae > Noctua > Noctua janthe. The sequence continues at coordinate 9,843,834 of OU342572.1, read as the reverse complement.
GCCTTAAGATACATAAATAACAGTCCTTTCAAAGTTATTGTATTTCTGTACTTGCCTCACTGTCAAAATCACAGTTATCTTGAGGCCGTTTTCACACGGCACCGTGCGTCCGCGCTGTCGAGCGGTGAAACAGATCTCACGTCGCATTGGCTTGTATTTATAATCCATTGCTGTGTACACAACACACGTACACCGCCCCGCGCGGACGCAATCCGCTTCGCCGCGCCACTCTTCCGCGCGGTCGGGTTGTGTACGTGGGTGCGATTCACAATTGGGTTGTTAAGTGGTAAAATTAATATAGGACAAGATTCCATGTCTCCATTGCAATTTCAAAAATTCTAAAACTCTTTCTCCTTTGTTCCAGTCACAATCCCAGCCCTAAACTTCGGAATGCTGATGGGCTGGCAGTCTCCGATGACCCCCATCCTCCAGTCGGCGGACGGGCCAGCCCCGGAGCCAATCAGCGACGAAACCATCTCCTGGATGGCAGCTATCACCTTCTTGCCCCCCATATTCTGCGGCTTCATGGTTGGAGACCTCGCTGATCGGTGGGGCAGGAAGTTAACTACGCTATTGACTGCGTTGATGCTTGTAGTAAGTTTCTAGAAGTATATTTAATTATTTATATTATGGGGATAATACCTACTCAAGTTCAACAGTAATATTTGAGGAAACCTGGATGAAATTAACGGCATGGTTGAAGTGGCTGAGCGATTGACTGCTGCAATGAGTGTGGCGGGTTCGATTCCCGCACGGAACAAATATTTGTATGGCCTTCAGGTAGTTGTTCCGGGTTCAGTTGTTTGTGTATGTGGGTTTAAATGCTTGTAAACGCACCCACGATACAGGAGAAATTGGTAGAGACGCACAAAGTTATAAATAAATTGGTGTGATATTGCCAATTTGCTGTAGGTAAACGTCGTCGTGATAAAATTTCGATAAGCTTCTACCGAACAGTCGTATTATCCCAGTACTAACTGGGTTGTGGAGGTCAGATAGGCAGTCGTTCCATGTAAAATACCAGAGTATTCAGCTGCATTGCACATATGTCTTGTCGATTTTTTGTTAATATAATCTCATCTAAGATAGTTATTTAATTATGTAATGTATTCACATCACTTGAATAGAATAAAATAAATTTAAAAAAAAATCGTTTAGACTGGATGCCGACCCAATAAAGTTGGGAAAAGGCTAGACAGATGATGAAGTCTACTGAACAGAGAGTAATTTTGGCAGTTAACATTATTGTATTTATCAAGCGCCATTGGCCACAAACAAAGCAAACAGATAAAGCGGTTATAACCACATGTGGTAGAAAATATCCTAGCAGTTACCAGTTCGTATAGTTACAGAGCAACATAAAACTATTGTTTACTAGCAGCTGTATCAATTGGCGTTTATTGGAACTGATCTGTTGTTTTGGGTTAGATCACTTTGATCAGCTGTTATATGCAATCAATTAACAAAAGTACTTACAGGCGTACCTATTGTGTAATCATAGTTTAAGGTACCCGATGATGTTTTTGACGAGCTCCTACACTCCTTCGAGATATTCATAATTTAGCATTGTTGAATAGAGATTGCAAACGTCCACTGCTGATCATGAGCCATATCAACATGAAAGGCTTCTGCTAAAAAACTCCCAAAACACTTTGCCCGACCTGGGAATCCAACTCATGACCTCGTGCTAAGCAAAAAAGTCTTGTCGCTCCATGTAAAAATACTGGTATTCAGCTGCATCCGGTTAGACTGGAAGCCGACCCCAATATAGTTGGGAAAAAGCTAGGCAGATGATGATGACCTCGTGCTAAGCAGTCGCGCTTGACACCACTTAACCAACCAGGATTAATACCAATTGAATTAATTTCAAGGCTGGCTTCTGGAGTATCGAATAAATTCCAAAATCATAGATCCCATATTTGTCATTATTGTTTACCCATTCAACAGACCTAGCTTGTACGATCCTATTTTCGCGATGTGTGAATTTAAATCTAGTTTTCTTATTTTTTATTTAATTAACTGCCACGTTGGTCTAGATGTCTTTTGTTCGACTTCCAGGTCGGGCAAAGTGTTATTGGATTTCGGAGTCTGGATTTGCGCCCGGTTGATGGCAATAGGCTCGCCCACCATTACATGGAACTTAACCATAACTAGCGAAATGTGGGTGTACTATTAGGTAAACCTCTGCCTTACCCCTCGGGGTTTACTGGCGTGATGTTATGCATTCGGTTGTTAAGACATTTGTAACTGTTACAATTTCGACAGCATCACTAATTATCCCTTACTCCACAGATAAGCTGGACCATAACCCTTTTCTCTCTGGCGCCGTGGGCCCTGATCGCGTCGCGAGCGGTGGCCGGGCTGGCCTGCGCGGGCTGCTATGTCGTCATACCGTTATATTTGAAGGAGGTAAGTAGTACGCATTACCCTGAGATAAACATATGTGTATATTAGTAGGGGTTAATATGCAAAAAAATGCGTATGGCTCTCAAAAGCGGACTCCGTTGCCTCTGATTGCCAATGATTTAACTACTGCATGTTTTCATGGATACCTAGCTAAAAAATGATTTTCCAGAACATTACTAAAAACCTCTCGTTTTTTAAACACGGAATAAAGTTATGCCAACACTAAACTACAAACAAGAATTTGTTTGGTATGCTACAACTAAAAAACCCGACTTCTGAAATCATGCTCTAATTAAATTCGGGGTTTACAAGGTAAAGTCGACTCCTGCTATTGTTGAAGTCGGTTATATTATATGTGTATGTAGCCTATGTTACTTGGGCTATAATAACGAATCGATTGACAACTTATTCATCAAAATCGGATGAATAGTTTAGGCGCTACGGAGGAACATACCTAAATACAAACATACATACATAAATAGACTGCTAAAATTATAACCCTTCTTGACTTCGCCGTAGTCGGGTAAAACATACGGTTACATACAAATAAACTGTTTATTTTTTCTCTACCGGCTCGTAAAGAGTCAGTGAGCCTACTATAGCGAGATATTTTTTGACTCGACGAAAGAAATATCTGGGGTTGTCCGTTATCGTCGTTAATAGATAGGTACTTAACTATAGACCGACTGTTTTAATGAGACCTCCGCCTTGCCCCATCAAAGGCACATTAAGCGTCCACAAAGTCCTAACAATATCCCACAGGTTATTTGCTTTCAAATAATCATAATACACGCAGGTATTACAATACTAATTGAACCAATACGTGACCAACCTTCAGAATATTCCATTTAAATTGATACCTTCGCGAGGACCCATTAAAGCGGTCGGTCTATAGTACGTACGTCTTTTTTTCGATGAGACACCGATAACCGGCATATTTCCCATACATGCGATGGAATTAAAAAACAGTAGGTAGCTGTAATAGTTTAATGTATTAGTGAAAAACAATGGAGATATATTACCTACGTTAACACATTTAGAAATAACCTGAAATTAATCAGTTTTATTAAATTTTAGCCTGTTAGCAGTACATACATTCATTTCCAACAGTTTTAGTACCTAATATAAGTACGTCATTACAGTCGTACGTAAATTAAAATCTTGGTAAACGGGTTTTTCTCATGATATCAGAAGAAAGGTAAAAGTCATCGTTTTGTAGTGGGTACGTAGTGTGGGTGTGTTTGTGAGGCATACCTACTTTGTTTATATTATATTATTTCCTTGGTGTGACGTCTGAGGAAAGTTTATCCCGCGTCAATGGTAGAACCGTAGAAGTACTGACAAAAATAGGTAAAATACAGGGTGTAAACAGACCCTTCACATAGCCGTCAACCAAGGATTCTTCATACATCAAACTAAGTAACTTTACGCTAAAATTATTCCTGGGAATCGACTTTTTTTGGGGTGGAAAATATCGGTTTACGGTAGGACTCGATAGAAAGCACTCAAAGCATTGTGCTGATGGATGGATTGAATAGTACGGGGGTCGTGGAGGTGTGTAAAGTAACAATCTTAGATTAAAAACATGTATTTAAAAAAAAACTTGTGAAAAAATTGAAACTTTGACCCCCAATATCTCCGTAACTAGAAGGTTCCCAGATATGGTCTAGAACAAAAAAAATATCCCAAAGACGTAGAGAACAAGTGCCTTTCGGCTTCGTTAAGGGTCTATTTACACCCTTTATAGGTTTAGCTGCGGTGTAGCCATCTGCTCACGTGATTACGTTACTAACACTAGGCTTAACATGCACTGCGCAAAACCGCATATAACCACGCACTGCGGCTGGCGTTTTTCTTAATTTTATTTCAGTACCACCATGGATTCCTGGCGAGTAGCGTGTGTGGCTTTGTTTTTCAAATTAAGAAATAGAAAACGTAAATAACGCTGTCGCCATAAGTACTGGGTTGTACATCTACTAACAGATCAAAGACATCTGAAAGGATACTTTTGCAAAATGTACAACATCCCGATAAGTTTTTTAATTGCTACAGAATGTCGAGTGGTACTTTTGATAAAGTAATATGCAATAAAAAACGGAATGCGGTTAACCGCTGTACGTGCGCCACACTACACACATTCACTACACTACACTACACTACACTACACTACACTACACTACACTACACTACACTACACTACACTACCATACTACACACTAACACACACTACACTACACTACTCTACTACTACACACTACTACTACTTCACTATTCTACTATTACTATGAGACACATAAAAATCGCGCGCTTACAAACCGCGATCCGAAATGTAGCAAGTTACGTTTTTAAAATCAGTCACTGAAAAAGTCTCTAATGCGTGAGCTTGTATAGAAAGCAATGTGTTACATTTTTTTTGCGGTTCAGACGTACAGTTAAACACACACACGATACACACAACACACACGATACACGATTTATTATCGTTAAACAAAAAAAGAAGATCGTAAAATCCGATGCGATGCGACCTGTTTGCTGGAAATAATCCTTTAAACATAACTGGTGAAAAGTGTACACATTCCTCTGCTAATCCCTTAGGGGATTACAGACGTGCTGTTATGTTATGTAAAATTTAATAGTTTCACAACAGCCCGAACAAGAAACCTCAACACAAATCATCACTAAAGCCCTATCCTCTCCACAGATCGCCTCAGACAACATCCGCGGCGCTCTAGGCTCGCTGTTCATCCTGTCGCAGAACCTAGGCTACCTAGTGGTCTATGTGGCAGGCGACCTGCTCTCCTTCGACGCGGTGCTATGGCTCTGTACTGCTGTGCCAGCCATCTTTCTGGTCGCTTTCATTGCTATGCCGGAGACGCCTGTGTTTTTGGTTAAACAGGGGAAGATCAAGGTAAGGGTATTTTTTTTTTTTGTGAATTTATTGGAAACTAGCTGACCCAGCGAACTTCGTACCGCCTAACAGTCGATGCTTTATTTATTTTTTTCAGGCAATTTTTAAAATTTTTCTCTCCGAAAGAACCATCCTCGTACTTCAAGGAATATATTTAAAAAAAATTAGCGAAATCGATTCAGCTGCTCTCGAGAATTGCGCTTAGCAACAAATTCAGGGATTTATTTTTATATTATAAGATAGATGCCCCATTAGTTTAGTCGTCGCAAGCCTATTGCTGAGCATAAGGTCCTTGGTGCGATTCCCAATTCGGACAGTCATCTTCCTGCTATTGTCCCACGTTATTTGGGGACGCCGCAACACGTTTTTATCTTCCATTCTCCCCTGTCAATCGTAACGCTATGATTTACTCCTTTTTTCTTTATATCAAAGAAAAGATGGATGGATTGTGTGAAGAATCACATAATCCATCCATCTTTTCTTTGGTCTTCCTCTGCCTCTCCATCCATCAACATTTTAATCATCTCTCTTTTAGTCACATAGTCTCATCAATTAATGTCCATACCAAGACAGACGACGCCCTTTCATATTTTCTGTAACAGGCGCCACTTTCAAACTTCCTTAGACTCATTATATTATATTTGCTCATTTCTTACTTTATCCATTTTAGTTACTCCACGCATCCATCTCAACATTCTCATCTCTGCTGCATGCAATCTTTTTTCATCAGTCTTCTTCACTGCCCAGCCCCAAGCCGGGTAGTGTTATTGATGTTTTCAATAACAGCACGGAGTCTTAATTTGGGTCTTTTTGACGGCAATAGACACGCCGACTGTTGAATGGGGCTTAAAAAAAAAATACTGCCTGACGAAATATGCCTGTTTTCTCCAAAGAGTTAGGCACATTTTGGCTATATCCTAATCTCAGTATCGAAGTACTTTCTTTTCAAAGTCATTCTTAACCGTATTTGATGCTGATTCTGAAATGACATTGACGGACAACCACTTTTAGCCCTTATGCCCTGAGTAATAAGGCTGAAATATGGTCAACCGTCATTAAGCGCAGTACAGTACCTAAGGTATCTTCCGTCCAGTCACAGAGATTGACCCGGACGATGTAAAGAAATGGTATTTCCCAGCGCAGCCACTTTCCCCTGCACAAGTGAGCAGTGGAAAGACCAGATGCTAATTACTGCTTGTAAAACATGTAAAAGTTGTTCTTTGAAGTGTTGTGTGATGGGCAAAGAAGCGCCACTGTAAAGCCTTAAATAAATATGTCTGTATATTTATCCTTTCCCGCATTTTTTTTTTTTTTTTTTTTTTTTTTCCGGATTGGAAATCATCAAATGACCCCCCCCACTCTGGGCGGAGCGGAGGGGAGTGTCAGACTTGTACTGACTAAAACCCATCCATGTTCCTTCTTTGCCCGTTATGTTCCAGGGCCACGGTATCTCTTTCGAACAGTCCCGCAGCCCACAACAGTCCCGCAGCCCATCCTTTCCCGCATCCCAAAGAGATTTAAAACACATATAGAGCGGACATTGGGAATATTGTCATACAATAATTTTCATCCTGACAAGCGGACGTATGACACTAGACAGACCGACTTGTTACTAAGTAGTAACATTTTTTTTTATTTTTTTTTTTTTCATTTGGTAAATCATCAAATGACACCCCCACTCTGGGCGGAGCGGAAGGGAGTGTCAGACTTGTACTGACTAAAACCCATCCATGTTCCTTCTTTGCCCTTTGTGTTCCAGGGCCACGGTATCTCTTTCGAACAGTCCCGAAGTGTTGCAGTTGGCTGGATGCGAACTTGCGCCTCACAGATTCCACCAAGAATCGACCGGTGGCTGGGGCCGTTGAGCCACCGTTACTTCTTAAGTAGTAACAAGTATTGGATTACGATTTTGTTCGTCTTGTCATGTCTATCGCTCGGAAATATTTGAATGTATTTGCCGCATTCTAAATAAAGCGATCAAAAAATGGAAAACCAGAAGGCATCCTCTGCCGGAGTCGCGAATGCCACGTCCTAACCAAAGTAATCATCGCGCAAAAACACGACGACGTTGCATTTATTTTGATCAGCAAGAAGGCCGCCTCTATTGACGTTCAACTTAAACATAAGTGACGAAGTATGAATATAGGTACTATACACCTCTACCTAACCCCGCGGGAAAATACAGGCCTGATGTTATGTTATGTGAATATGTATAATAACTTGAATAACAAAATAGTGTAGGTTGTACACGTGTGGATTCCCATAGAGATGAAACTGATATTGTATAGGTACCTAAACTAAACCTATAACGTTAGATTTTACCTCCTTTTAACCTAATGACCGCCACGGACGTCTATGGACGTCAAATCAAAAAGTGCTCACGACGCCTCGGACGGCATGGCACGTCAAAAATAACACTTTTTTAACCTTTTTTGATTTGACATAGACGTCCGTGGCGGTCAATAGGTAGCGATTTATAAACCGCTACTGTGTATTAAAAGAGATTAAAAATACATCTACCTAGTAATTACTCGTTTCAATTGTTCTTTAAAGTCATTTACTTACTGTATAGAATTTATTTCAATTTATTTTTTTATCTTTTATAGACCATGAAAACCGTTGAGCAATCTATGAAATAAAAGAAAATACTTCAAATCCTTTCAAGCCGACCCCAACATAGTTGGGAAAAGGCTAGGCAGATGATGACTTCAAATCCTTTCAAATATTACTTTGTTTCCTCTTATCCATAAACAATTATATTTTAACAAAGAGGTAGATATCGCACTAGCACGCGCAAATTGTTGCAAATAAATTCAAACAATTGTCGTAATTTAAATACTTCAATAGGTATATCTCTTTCTGTATCGTACGTTCCGTATTTGAACGCCGCTCAGTATGAACGTAGCGTATCTTCTTTATAATATCATTGTCCATAAACCGACATATAGGTAAATCATCTACAACATTATTTTACCCCTATCCTTATTCCAATTTATTTGGGATTGGTGCAGCATGCTTTTTTGTTCCATACATCTGCAACAGTAAAGAAATAACCTTACACTGTCACTTCGGGATATCTTCTTTCATTTTCAATTATTGTGAGCTCCCGTGACCGTAACCGCGAAGCTAAGCTTAAAACAGTGTTAGTAAAGAACATATCATCATACCGATAATCCCCGTAGGGTTAGGCAGAGGTGTCCCTAATAGTACACCAACTTTTCGCCAGTTATGTTTAAGTCCCATGTAATATGGGCAAGCCTATTGCCATCAATCGAGCGCAAATCCAGAGTCCGTGGCTGCAACTGAGAAATTCCTGATGGAAAAACCCAAAAACACTTTGCCCGATCCGGGAATCGAACCCAGGACCTCATGCTCAGCAGTCGTCCTTTGGACCACTAGATCAACGAGGTAGTCAGTATTAGTGTTATTAAAGAAATATACTCAAAATACAAACTAATATTAGAAACGCGACAAAAATCTGTGTCTGCCTGTGTGTTACCTTTTCACACTTATAAGTAGAACGGAGTTTGATTAAAGGATCACGACTCGACTGACGACTGACCATGACTTGGGTTAGGACAAAATATAATTCGCTATTAAGTTCCTGTGGGATAATTTTCGACCAACACGCGGAAGCTGTTGGATAAAAAGCTTGTTATAACGAAAAATTTTGGTGTTCTTACAGGAAGCTCGTGCAGCACTAGCCTGGCTCCGGAACACTACCATCGACGACAAAGACCTGGAAGAAGCTATACAGCAGCTGGAGAGAGAGGAGGAACACTCCAGGAGTATGAAGAAAGCCACCTGGAAGAGTATAGGTAAGCAGTTCTTGCTTGATAAAGGATCTTTAATTACCACAACCGAGAATATAGAACTGTAAACTGTGAAGGAGTGAATTAGAACTATAGCTAAGTAGCAACCGCCGTGCGAATGGATAGATTTGAGAGGTTAAGCTTTGCTTAGCATGCTCGATGGCAAACAATCTTCTTCACAAAACCCTTCGGCCCTCTGTGCGTCGAAGGGAGGACACGTAAAGCAGTAGGTCTCGCGCCTGACCTGTCCCTGGTCGTTTCAGAATGCCATCTCATCGGACTGTGAGGGATTGCGCCTGTGTTTACGCACACACTAGTGTACTGTAAGATCTTCTGCGACCTTGACTAATCTCAGTGGAGATTGGCTGCCTGAACGAAATTCAGTCGAGACTCGGGAATTACCAGACCAGCAACGGACTAAGATAGACTCAGTAAATTGATTGATCACTGATAAATCTTCTAAGCGATCAGAATGACAGTGCTATTATTTTTTACATACCCATTCGATTCTGCCCTATTCCTAACTCTGCAAAATAACTCGGGCTTCGCCATCAACTCCAAACACCAACTGACACACCACTTACGTCATATTAAGAAGATGTAAGTAGTCACCTGTAACCACAAGACATTTGCGAGGATTTAATTGCATCCCAAGAAATAAGAGAAACCACAAAAAGTTCCCCGTCTACGTCAGCTGACGACAATGCATCTTTCACAATAATTATGAAAGATACGTTCACCAACAATGTTATGATAGAGGGAAAATTATATTTAAATGACGCAAAACCCTTGTCATGAAGACTAACTGCAGATTTTTTGAATCTCTTACAACTTATGAAAGCCCCTTGACTTACCGCGCCCGACTTTGGAACTCGCATTATGTAAGCTTGATTTAACCATACAATATGAAAATCGTGGGAAGAATACTCTCCAAGAAATTATAAAACGTTGCATATACTCGTAGAACCGTGGTGGCCCTGGTCATACGGACCCCATAGCTGTGAACTTAAGTGATTTGCTGCAATGCTGCAAACAGTATGCCATTAAACGGTGTCGAGCAATGATTAAGTTGGAAGTTGGTAGCCCGCAAAATTCAAATTTTCTTGTGTTTTTTGAAATTTACAGTTTTGTGTCAGGTTGCATGTTGATGAAAAATAAGTCGCGCAAGTAACACGTATATTCTGTATACAACCCATAATCAATACAACCCTCTAAGTTTATTTAACCTCACTGAATTGCTTTTTCATGAAATAGTTATTGAATGGGGTTAAATGAACTTCGAGGGTTGTATTGATGATTTTAATGATTATAATTCTGTAACTACATACGTGTTACTAGCGCGACTCATTTTTTATCAACATTCAACCTGACACTGACCTGCAAATTGCAAAAAACGTAAGAAAATTTTAATTACGTGGGTAAGCGTTGATTTACTTTAAAACTAGTAAATTCAACTGTGCTAGATTCGAAAAGAATATTACATACGTGAGGTCACAAAAAATTGCTACAGTTAACCCAAAAAGATAACTCATACTAAAATTATAAAAACAAACCAAAATATCAATAAAATTTCCCAACAACCCATTCAAGCCGGTTCCCAACTGACGTCAGATCCAGTCCCTGGGTTCCAAGAAGTGCTCTCACTCGTGCAGATATATTTACCGTCAAGTGTAATGAGCTATGGCACGCGACGGAAACACAGGCTGTACTTATATTGAAACCTCTTTTAGTGACAACATGGCTGTTGGAAACCGTTTGGTTGTTGATTTGTAAACTTGCCTGAGTATATCTTAGCACGGAAAGGAAATGTAGAATAATCTGACACAACAATTCTCGGTATTTGAAAGCCTAGCAAACTCTGAATTTATCTGCTTTTAATTCATGCTCCAAATATGTTATGATTGTATTTTACAATTTGCTTAAGTTACCGCAAGTAGGACGCTACAGCTGAAAACGGTTGTGCAGTGACTAAGATCGTGAATAAAGGAGGTACCCCATAGATTTGAATGTAAGTATATCTCTGAATACACGCATACATACAGGAAAGAAACGTGGTCGCTCACAATGGGCCTCATCAGAAGGCTTAAAGTCACCCAAAGGGCAATGGAGAGGGCTATGCTCGGAGTTTCCTTGCTTGATCAAATCAGAAATGAGGACATCCGTAAGAGAACCAAGATTACCGACGTAGCCCGAAGAATAGCCAAAATTAACTGGCAGTGGGCAGGGCACATTGCTAGCAGAACGAATAGCCGATATGGCCGAAAAGTTCTATAGTGGCGACCGCGAACAGGAAGACGTTGCGTTGGAAGGCCTCCCACTATGTGGACCGATGACCTGGTGAAGGTTGCAGGGATCCGCTGGATGCGAGTCGCACGGGACTGGTCAATGTGGCAACACTTGGGGGAGGCCTATGTCCAGCAGTGGACGTCTTTCGGCTGAAATGATGATGATGATGATGATGATAAGTCTGAATTAACCTTCTTTTGGACTTCACTGGCGGCGAGATTTTCAGACGACATTGTTACCATCGCAGTTATATCCTGGATGAAGCTGTCACAGAAACATCGAGCTCGGCACAAGTAAAGAGAAGCAGTAGGTCTCATAGCCAGCAGTGACTGAAGTCGGGCTGTGAATAATTATGAAGGCCTTTAAAAAAAACTTTACATTCGATGAATGCTACGTTTATAGGTCTCGAGTTTGAACCCAAGTCACGCACCGTTGATTTTTTGGATTCATGTGCTTAATGTATAATTATCACTTGCTTCGGTAAAGGAAAACATCGTGAGGAAACCAGCATGCCTGAGAGATATTTCTCGACGGCATGTAAAGCCAAGTCAGAGGCCCATGGGCGGCATAAAAACTCTGACACCAGGTACTACCCACACGATAAAGAAAGAAGAATGAACAAGTTGCAACGATAAAAATGACACAAGACACAACACTTCTCGTAACAAAATATTATGCTAACAACATCCTGTACGCTCATAACCTGATACCAATCAAGGCACACTCGAATAATTCCAAAAGGGTGCCTTCACATTCTCCAACCAAGCTTGTATCAATTTATAACTCGTGCGTGCCCGCATAATATTTCGTCGCGAACCAGCTAAATAAAGCGAGACTTCATAGCAACCGGTTGATAATCAGTTAGTTACTGAATAAGGAGACAAGTACTGCTGGATTATAAATGAAGTGGTCATCAGTAAACGCAAAATTGTAGTTGTAGTGAAAAATATAAAACAAATGAAAGTGAGAAACAAACAATAGCAGCTGAGAGCTAAAACAAATAACAATCGTTTTCAAATCGTTTCTTATTTCTTCGACTTTCAACTCTTATGACAATCCAATACATACCTGTAATCCCCGAATGGTTAGGCAGAGGTGTATCAACCATCCAATAAGGTTTTTTTTTGCAATCATCGAGTTCGCTGATAGATATGTCTCTTTATCTAGGACCTCTGGGATGGCCCCGCTAAGTACAAAATGCATTAAGTGTTCCTGTGTATTTTTATTTTATTTATTTAAGCCTCTTTAATTCCTTAGCAATAAAATCATAGTTTTTTTTAAATTATTTTTTTACATAATTATAACTAAGGACCTCTCAACGAGTACTCCATCTCACTCCACTTTTTTCCTATCGTGGGCTGTTCCTGTGTATATTATATACTATTCGGTTACCGTAGACACTACGTAGCACTCCTTGTTCCCGAAGGGAAACTGGCAGGAATCGGCTTCTAAGGTGTCTTCGGGTCTGGTGTTTAGATAGATTACCCACCACACACAGTGTGGGAAAACAACCGAGTAGTTTTACCTTTGTGATGGACAGACAGTGACGAGACAATTGTAAGCAGTCCATCGTAGAGACCATAATGACGGTGTATTTACTAGAACCTTGAACTTATAGTAACTATCGGAGATAGGACCAGACATGGTCAAATACCATCTACACAAACATGTAAATAAACTTGAAGTGACAAAAACAACAGCTTTTTACTGAATGTATATGAAAATATATTGGTACGGTACTTATAATAAAACTTTTTTGAATTTTTTGTCTGTTCGTGTTTGTTCTTGCTTTTGTTCCGGCTAATTTCCGAAACGGCTGTACCGATTAAGACGGGCAGGTAACTGATTTTATAAGGAGTAACTTAGGCTACTTTTATTTTAGAAAACGGATTAAAAAAATCGAAATCCGATTCAAAAGTGAAGTCATATTTTTATAATTATTTCACGCCGACTAAGGTCACGGGCAATAGTTAGTAAACACTAAAATCAGAAAGGACGTAGAAACATAAGAAACATATAATTACAACAAAAATATCGTCTCCCCAACTCCTAAAGTTACTGAGATAGATCCCTGTGACAGACAGATACAGTATGTTTAGTAATAATGGCCCCAATTGGCACCCTGGTGGCTCAGCCTGACACGATAATCAGTCTTCCTTTAAGTCAGCATTATATTTCATAAACTACATCGCAATTTTTCATCTTATTCCAAGACATTTGCACATAACTTAAAAACGGTTTCTGCAACTGGTTTATTTAATAACCTGGCTTTTCCTTGGCGTTTACCTGGTCACTAGATAGATTATTATTATTTATATTAGGTACATATTAATAAGTAGTTAACGATTATGTAAGTAAATGATCGGAAAACACATCTCACATTTTTTTCGATTTTAAGGAAGGAAAGCGAAATGTCTTGTGGAAATCTATACTTCATAACATTACATGAATTATAATTTCGTAGGCATAGGTATCTTAAGATACTTCTGAAGACTTATGGTGAAAGTGCCAGGGTAGTCCGCGAAATTAATAATAACTATTTCATGAAAAAGTCATTCAATAGGGTTAAATGAACTTAGAGAGCTGTATTGATAATTTTAAGGATTATAATTCGTAACTACGGACTACGGACGCGAATCATATTTTCATTAACATCAACCTGACACTTTTTTTTTTTTTTTTTTTTTTTTGGATGGGAAATCATCAAATGACCCCCCCCACTCTGGGCGGAGCGGAAGGGAGTGTCAGACTTGTACTGACTAAAACCCATCCATGTTCCTTCTTTGCCCTTTGTGTTCCAGGGCCACGGTGTCTCTTTCGAACAATCCCGCAGCTCTGGCAGGCATCGGCCCATGCGGACCCCTACTCGGTTGCTGACATCTCTTTGAGGCGCGCGTGGAACACGAACGCGCCGTCGACACGGCCTGTCGTCATAAGACGGCCGGACGGCGAGCTAGCCCATAACTCGCCGTCCACAGGCCCGCGCCTACGGTGGCCGGGAGCCACCACGTGTCCCCCGACGCCCAGGGCGTCTCCCGCGGCGGCTGGGACGTGAGGTTCTTTCCCTCTCACGTCCCGCCACCTCCTTCACTAGCATGACTGCTTCACAGAAGGAGGTGACGGCTTCCCATTCCCTCTCGCTCCGGACCATGGCTTGAACCAGGGCCGGACGCGAGAGATCGCCGCCGCCAATCGCCATCAACCTGACACTGACATGCAAATCGCAAAAAAAGTAAGAAAATTTGAATTTCGCGGGCTACCTCGGAGCTTCCACCTTATCAAGGTTTGACTAAACGTTTAGCTACAGAATAAAACCAAGTTTAATGTGTAGAGGTAACAAGAGCATTCGCCTGTAATGTAACAATCCAAGATTCGATTTTATACAGAAACAAGTGAGTGTTACAAATTGTATCGTTACAAGTTGCGCACTGTAATGCTCTCCTCACTCACTAATGTAATGCTTGAATCTGAAGTGTTGCATTACAGGCGAATGCTCCCGGTCTTCAAATGCCTAAACTACTTTTTTTGTAAGCATATAGCTTTTGCCCCAAGTTATTTAATTCTTACCCGACTACATAAAAATATTACCGGCCAGAAAAAAACAGTGCGTCATCATTTTATCATATTGCTATAAAATTCTCAATTCAATTCAAAATAATAAAAACAAAACACATTTATTTTTATGCATGGCTTACAACCAGTTTTTTAAACGGTAGAAGCTTTCGCGATGTTCCATTTTTAAAACCTGTCTGTTCGTGCAAAAAAAAAAATAACGACATTTTATGCACATTTATATACTAGCTTATGCTCGCGGCTTCGCCCGCGTGGATTTCGGTAATTATCCCACGGGATCGTGCTACCGGGATAAAAATTAACCTGTTTGTTAATCCAGGCAATAAACTCTATGTGTGCCAAATTTCATCCAAATCCGTTCAGTAGTTTTTTGCGAAGGGTAACAAACATCCATCCACCATCACAAACTTTCGCATTTATAATAGTAGTAAGACTACCTGTTGACCGCGACTTCGTTCGCGTGGAAATTTTGATGTTTTTGTATGAAAAAATTTTTACTAGATTCGTTCAACCGTTCAGGCAAACATTCATCCATCCAAACTTTTGCATATATTAGTAGTAAGACGACCGTATCCGATTAAGCCAATTTAGAGACCTGTAAGGCCTTATAAGACCAGTTATTCCACAAACGGTGTATCGAATCCTGCGTATCCTGTTATTTACTCTGTACAAGAATAGGCTTGCGTTGGGCCGCAACTGGCCTGATGAGAAGCGATGACAGGGCCTAGGTGAGTTTAAAGATTAAGCCTTGTCTAGACTGAGCCACCAACAAGGACCAATAAACAAGAATTTGTGTGCAACAACTAAAAACCCGACTACCGAAAAATCAAGCTCTAATTAAATTCGGGGTTTACAAGGTAAAATCGACACCTCCTAGTGTTGAAGTCGGTTAAAATGTAGCATATGTGACCCGGGTCATACTAACGAATCGATTGACGCCTTATTCATCAAAATCGGATGAATAGTTTAGGCGATACGGAGGAACATATGTAAATTCATACATAAAAAATAGACTGCTAAAACCATTACCCTTCCTTTTGGCTTTGGTAAAAAGTCGAGACTATGAAGCGTAGTTTACAACAGCAAAAACATTTTTTTTTTTATGATGGTGTGTCAGAATTCTATCGGTCCTGTCAAAATTATGAGCAGCTGTTTAAACACTGTAAGGTACCGCGATAGGGCGCGTTCCCACTATGTCGTGACGATTACTTTATCGTTGGATAATATTTGAAAAAGTCGTGGACAACAGTGAATCGTGTCTTCCTCTATGTGAACACCTCCATTTAAATACACAAGCCACGATGCTTTAAACGACACAATAATCTGTCGTCACGACATAGTGGGAACGCGCCCATAGGGATTTTCCATCGCTCTTTACCAAGAATATGTTTTTCCTAGATCATAAATAATATGTTGTACCTATAGTTAAAAACAAATTTCTTTCGAAGCTTTACTGCGAGTAGGAAAAATAAATCAGAGGAAAGACTTCCTCGGAATCCATTTCAATCTAACTTAGAATAAATTAATGTTAATCGTTTCTGTAAACAAGTTTTTATGCAACTTATTATTTTTTATTCTTTACTTGTTTTGTTTACTGGATTTGTCTGCATATTTCTGTCTCAAGATAGACTTTGCATAGAAATTAACTGTACTCAGGCTTTAAGCGCAGGCTCTTTTCATACTTTGGTTCATACTTCGAACTACCAAAAGAGCTGAAACGAAGTATGAAAAGAGCCTCGCCCGGCTCGCTTGCTCGCTCGTTAGCTGGCGGTGTGGACTGTGCTTTACTCGCGTGGACTCTTGAGACTTACTACACCTAATCGGCTTATAGATAATTTTCCCACTGCTGGGACACAGCCCTGCTCTCTGTGAAAGAGCTGGACGTAATCCACCACTCAATTGGTCGGGTCGGTGGATGTCACATGTTACTACTAATATAAATGCGAAAGTTTGTGAGGATGGATTGATGTATGGATGGATGGATGTTTGTTACACTTTCACGCAAAAACTATTGAACGGATTTGGATGTTTGGAAGATAGTTTGTGACCTGGATTAACACATAGGATACTTTTTTATTCCGAACTCCACGCGGGTGAAGCCGCGGGCATAAGCTTGTGTATTCACTTTTCTGGGTCCAGGATATCTCGATATTTTCCTTCACCGTTTCGTACAAAATGTAGCCAGACAACAATCTGCGAATCAAGTAAACAATGCAATTTGGACAAGGCTTTTTTGAGTACCTAATACTGGCACTAATGGATATACAGGTAGACAGACAGACTCTTTATACGTGAGACACGTGTTTAGGAAATACGTTATAAAAATCCAGTTTGGATTCCAAGAATATACGTCTAAGTAAAAAATACCCAAAACGAGTTGTAACAAAAACAATATAAAGAATATGCGTACGATAATTTCTTGGAAGGTGCAGAGGTCAAAACTTTTGTATTTATCTCAAGTAGGGTTGCCAACCTGGTTGTCCTACTATTTTAGGTGTCTAATTACTATTATTTAAAAAATAATTATATTATAGTTGGCGAAACTAATATATTATCAGCAAAGTCGCTAAAATCAGTCTCGTATAAAAACCTATTAATAAAAGCTAAAGGCAGCAAAAAAAATTCAGAAATATATATTTTTAATTTACTATTTTTTTTAATAATTCCCTTTCTACTATATTTTTTTTATTTACTAAATTTGGTCTAAAAAAGTTGTCAACCCTAGTCTCAAGTAGGTAATCGGTTTGAAGACGAACTTTGGGACTTACCCAGATTTATTATGATACAATAATGTGGTATTAAATTATGGTTTAAAAATAAACAAGAGTTTCCTTTTTTTATCTTTCTAGATGTCTACCTTAGCCCCGACTTATCACCAAATTGTTTTATGAACTTTCTCACGTTACGACCATCATCACGAATCCTCAATATTTCTTTGCATCATTTTTCATAGACCTGCTACATAAAAACTCATCTGGCTAGTCTTTTCTCAAGTATGGGATAAGATCGGGATTCAGTCTAAACGGAGGCAGCTGAATACCAGTATTTTACATGGCGCGGCTGCCTATACCACCACAACAACCACCGCCACCGTATCGCCCTATCGTGCTATCTGACCACTACTCAGTTGTAGTGGTCAGATAGCACGATAACCTTAATAAGACTGCATGGTTGTCAGTCTTGCAGGATTCTAACCACCCGTATCAACTTTCAAAGATCTACAAATGACAGCCAGATCCAACGACTTAACGTGTTTTCCGAGGCACGGAGGAACTACTCCCACGGCAGCACGGCTGACACTCCTCTCCGCTCCGCCCAGAGTGGGGGGGGTCATTTGATGATTTCCCATCCGGAAAAAAAAAAAAAAAAAAAAAAAAAATATCACGGCTGTGATTTCAGACAGCTATACTTATCATCAGGAATTTCAATCCGTTTTTTTGTATTAAGTCCAGAACCTACAAATAACAGCCAGGGTCCAACGGCTTAACATGTGTACCATAAAAAACTGACGAACCATAATTTATTTCCAGTGCAAGACAAAACCACCTTCAAAGCGTTCCGAATCTCCCTCAACGTGATGCTGTCGCAAGAGACGTGTGGTTACCTGGTGGTCCTCATGTATGCTGGCTCCATCTTCGAACAGGCTTCGGAGTCCATCAGTCTGAAGCTGTCGCCGAACAAGCAGACGATCGTGGTGGGGGCTATCCAGTTGTTGGGCAGTATTGTGGCGAGTTGTATTGTGGAACAGACTGGGAGAAAGGTGAGGCAAATCCTTTTTTATAGCTATATCTGTGCATCATTGACAAATGATTTGTTCCTGTTTTTGTGAGGAAACTTAGAATTTTGTCGGTTCTTGTCGACTGAACTACCTCGTTGGGTCTTCACCTCAAGCCCCACCCGGATATACCCCAATAGGCTGGACGCCTGTGCCCCAGCAGTGAGGAAATTAAAGGCTGATTCGGATGTCAAGTTTCGCACATTTTGTACCATGCGTTGCGTAATCGCAATTATTCTGTCAAACCACTCACCGCCGAGTATAGGACGCTATAATAACGACAGACGGCTTGGCAGACGGATATGAAATCGGAGTAGGCATTTTTTTATGATTCTGTTGTGGCTTCGCGACGCACTACAAATGATTCTAAGAATGCATTACGTAATAGGTTGTTCGTGTGCATTTTGTAGACACTTTTTATTGGGGAGGCACCTTCTAAAGGCGTCAGGGCCTTTGGGGATAAGACCAGGTATTTTAGGACTCTATCCTCATTAAACCACTCCACCCACATGGAGTTCCGTGCTTTCTATAACCAGAACGTCTATATTCTGTTGGCCACATCCCAGGGACATCTAATACATCATCATCGGACCATAACGTACACACAAGCCTCCACCGTTATTACTATTATTTATTCTGTGCTCCACTCTAATATAAAGAGTCGGATATTAATTACAACGCGGGCGCAGTGCGGGTTCGTCTTGGTCACATTTCTTCGAATTTCGGACGAGATTATAATACTTACTGTACCCTAAAACAACTGTTTCTTTCTTTCATTTCAGTGGCTGCTAGCCGGCACCTCCCTGGCGACGGGAATCTCAATGCTGGCGTTAGGAGCGTGGTTCTATATAACCTCGTCAGGTATCTGGCTGCCTGGTTGGCTGCCGGTGATGGCCATGTGTCTATGCATCTTCGCGGATGCTGCAGGGTACCAGCCTGTGCCATATGTTATTACTTCGGAGCTATTTAGTTTCCAGGTAAGCAATGCTGGTTAAATTAATCAGATATTAGTTCAAGATTTATTTCAAAGAACTGCATGGTGGTTCTAGGGATAACTATCACCCAGGCTTAGACCTTGTAAAAGAAGACGGGATGGGTTGAAAAAAACCAGTCACAAGTGTACCACATTAGCCATGGATCGAAAGGGACTGAAAGTCGTGGGAAGAAGCCTTTGTCCAACAATGGGATGATACAGGCTAGAAGTAACAAAAAGGGTCTTCGTCATACTTGTTTATTTGGTTATCTACCACTGATAGTCTTCGGAACTGAACCTCTTTTTACTTTTTCGTTGAAGAGGTTGACTGTTCGACCTAAAATTAACCAGAAGGAAATAGTTCAGAGATTGGCTAACTGTGAAGCAGCTGGATAAGCTGACAGAAAGCCTTCTGTTTGAACTACTGACGAAAAAATACTCCATATTGCAATTAGTTTCTTAAATCGAAGATTGCAGCCGAATATTTCAGTTTTGAAGTTTAACCAACTAATAAAACTTTATCATTTCCAGCATCGTGGCATGGTGACCTCCTTCGTCAGCTCCGTGGACGCTCTCAGCGACTTCCTCCAAACGAAGGCCTACGACCCGCTCCTCAAACTCCTGGGCATCCACTGGGTCTTCATAATGTTCTCCATGGTCTGC
Source organism: Noctua janthe (assembly GCA_910589295.1). Classification (NCBI taxonomy): domain Eukaryota; kingdom Metazoa; phylum Arthropoda; class Insecta; order Lepidoptera; family Noctuidae; genus Noctua; species Noctua janthe. The sequence continues at coordinate 9,823,438 of OU342572.1, read as the reverse complement.
TTCCTGGGCACCTTCTACACCGTCATGTGGGTGCCAGAGACTAAAGACAAGTCTGTGGAAGAAATATACGCCCTTCTAGAAGATAGTAGGAAGAAAGAGAAGAGGAAAGCTAGAAGAGAAGATTTGGAGAATGGGAAAGAGATGAGTAGATTATAAGTGATGTTGGAGACTTGTCGGATTGAGGGTATTCAATTTCCTTTCATTTTATGATTTTGCAGTGAAGTGATCTTTATTCTCATTTACATAAGGTTTATGTTAGAAGTAAACTGAGCAAGGACTTTATAGTGACATTCGAAAAAAAATTGACTTTGATTTGAATTTAATTTGTTACTTAACATCATCCATTTAAGAAGGATCTCGTGCGAGTTTATTTTTGTACACGGTTAATCGAATATTCCTTTAGTTTGACTTGGGAACAGTCTGCAACGGAAAGCGGGTTTTTTTTTTAAACTCAATTCGATTTAGCATTAAAATACAGAATCTCTATGCAAAATCTCAAAAAATCTTACACAATATATCCTTACACAATTTTTTTTCCCACTAGCTATTTATGTAGGTTTAAATAATTAAGGGGAAGCGCTAAGGCAGTTCGCAAAATTCAAATTCTCTTACGTTATATGCAATTAGCAGGCCAGTGTCAGTTGCATGTTGATTAAAAGAGGGTTGTATTGATGGTTTTAATGATTATAATTCTGTAAATAGATGCGTATTACGGCCGCAAATTATATGTATTTTGTTAGAAATACAAAAATTGCAAAAATCGTAAGAAAATTTGAATTTGGCGGTCTACCCTGGCGCTTCCACCTTAATGTATGGAACATATTCTTAAACTCAGACCTCATGTTAGCCAACTTAATAGATAACGGTAAAAAAAAACCTCAAAAAGTTTACCAAATTTTGTTGCAGACCTCACCACAATGTCTGTTTCCTTAGCTTTAATTTGTTCTCAAAAAATGACAGGTTGTCTGTGGAATGTTGTGTTTAACTGCCAGGGTCAGGTTCATACCTGAGTCATAAGCAAAAAAAGATCTAAGAAATAGAAAGCCTGTGCCACTATGAAGCCTTGGAATGTTTTTTTTTTTTGTATGACTAAGACCTCTTTTGTCAGGATATACAGTGAGTTTATAATAAAGCGGTGTTCTCACGAGGCGATTTTAAAAATCGATCGACTTGAATTTCGTTGACGAATGGAATAAAAGAAAAAAACTGACTTTTTGCGCGTTATTGTGTTACATTTTACTTGACCAACTGTTCGGGAAATTCAGCCTATCCATTAGAGAATATGTTCTTCTTCAGCCTGCCATTTTAAAAAACTTTTTTCTTTTTTTTTTTATTCCATCCCCTATATAATGTTACATAGACTATACCACTTTTCTATTAATATAGACTATACCACTTTTCTAGACGCTATCATAATTCGTTAAACAATGGATGCACCTTTTCTTTCTCTTCTGTCATCATAATCTTCTTGTCTTTGTCCCACGTTATTCGAAGTCGGTGCAACACTTTATTTTCTTCCATCCTCCCCTGTCAGCCGTCACGGTATCATTTACTCCTTTTTTCTTTCATACCATTCCTCACACATTCCATCCATCCATTATTTTTCCATCCTCTCCCTCCATCCATCAACATTATTATTAATCACGGTTTCCGTCTCTGTCTATATTATAGGTACGTTAAGTTTTGATCAACTAAAAGTTGCCCAACTGACTCGCCTCGTGAGAACACTGCTTTACGGAGAAGAATTTTTAAATCTTCCGGTGTATCGATTGAAGTTTTTTATTATTTATATTGATGCCTCAGATGATTGTGAAAGTAATAAAAAAATATCTTGTAAAAATAATTACAGCCAGTATGTTTCTCTTTGCTGTTTTTATTTTTCTTTATGTAATGGCTAAATAAAAAGCCTGAGATGAAATAAGACAATATGATATATAGGTATTCAATTAATTACAAAGGTTTTGTTAAGTATGAGAACACCTCAATTCGACAAGTTTTTACAACCAATCAAAATGTACAGAAAATTCATTAAGATCTAATTGACAATGACACAGAACAATGAATTTTCTGTTCATCATAATTCTGTAACAACCAATCTTTCTGCACACCGATTTTGTACCTTTAACTCATGAAACTTTCGTACATTATCGACTGCGCAGGAAGGTCGTGATATGTGCCTCCCGACTACCGATTGTGATATTATGACGAATTAATAATGTTTAGTATTTTGGTATTATTAGATTAAGATGTCTAAATGACGTTAAAAAAATAATTTATATCAAATGACCATTGCCTTTTATTTAAAATTACCCATCATCATCATCATCTGCCTAGCCTTTTCCTAACTATGTTGGGGTCGGCTTCCAGTCTAACCGAATGCAGCTGAATACCAGTATTTTACATGGAGCGACTGCCTATGTGACCTCCACAACCCAGTTAGTACTGGGTAATACGATACCCCTTGGTAAGACTGGTTGTCAGACTTTTTGGGCCACTGACTACCTATAACGACTGTCAAAGATCTACAAATGACACCCGGGACCAACGGCTTAACGTGCTTTCCGAGGCACGGAGGAAACTCGGTATGTAATGGGTGGTCACCCATCCACAGACCAACCTAGGCAAGCGCGGCTTAACCTAAATATCGATCCGAGCGGCTGTTATTACTTAGCCACGAGCTCCTCAGCAGCTCCTTTTATTTAAAATTACCCAATCTAATTAAAAAATACCCCATCATCACATCAAACAGTTAGTTTTCTCTATGTCGGGGTCGTTTTTCAGTATGATATTATTATTATTTACCTTTGCACGTAACGACTATCAATGATCTACAAATGACAGCCGGGACAACCGACCAACATAAGTCAACAAGTAACATTTAATTAAAAGTATCAAAAAATCCGACTACAAATTGTATTATGGACCTATATGTATTTATAAATATATATTTGTAATCTCCTTTTAATTTCATTCATTTTGATACCCTACTCAATAGGTTTGGTTGAAAAAAAAATATTAACGACTTACAATATTTAGCACAAAAATCCGCCATTTTGTTTTTTTTTAGACACCAATCTAAGGACACTTGGGTTTTTGAGACGAATCTAATGAAACCTTAATCGTTGAAATGCATCCAGTAATTTTAAACATACGATGTAATAAAAAAAATTACAAGATACCCGCGAAAAACAAAAAAAATAAGCAGGCCTTGGCAGTCGAGTAAAAAAATATTGCGCGAATATTACGACGGGCTGTCAATTTTCCTAGAATGTGCCTATAACGTAGAAGCCTATAACGTACTTTCCGAATTCAGAGAGTCGACGAGAACTCGGTACGTAATGGATGATCACAGCCCATCCACGGACCGACTCGCCAAGCTTTGATTAACCTTAATCGATCCGTGCTGCTGTTAATTTAAAGTAATAATTTTTAACCGCCTTAAAAAATGGAGGAGGTTATGTATTCGCTGAGTGTCTAAAAAAAAACGATTCTCGACGAATATGTTATTAGTTCTTTCTCAAATTTTCAAGTCTCTTAAAAAAAATAAAACAAGCTATGGGTAGCATATAATTATATAGGCATCCGGTAGGTACTTACTCCGGCCAAACATTTCACAATTTAGAATAAAAACATAAATAAATAATAAACCAATATAAAAAGCAGTACAATAATAATAACTCCATAACAATAAAATTCATATCACACACCTACCTACTATGTACTACATACGCGTGTTATACACATCTTAATAGGTTTAAGATGTGGAATAATTTGTTCTTGGTAATATTAACTTTAAGTTGCACTAGAAACTATGGAGTTAGAAGTTATAAATCAGTTGGTAAGTTTTATTTTGTCGTGAAAATCTGTCAACGATATGTAGGCCAAAATAACCACAAAGGTAGATCTCGTAGAAGATGGCGGGACGAGCTGGATAAAACTGATGACCAGTGGTCCATATTAGCCCTGGATCGGATGATCTGGAAGTCATGCGGACAGAGGCCATTGCCCAGCAATTTCTGTCCCTGCTGAACAGTCAACTAAGCCAGTATCACCAGCATACGTACACACGGTGACATATTATGCTATACATTTCCAGTTTAACAATGAGAGATTGAATAGTTTGATTGGTCGCCGTGCGATCAATCGCACGTAAATAAATCTACACCTTCTTCACATGAGGAGTAGGCGAAAAATACAGAATCATCGTCCTAATTAAACAAAATATCACTTCTGAAATCTCCAAAGGGTAAGGCAATGATGTAGAACCTTGTCGTACACCAACATTGCCCGCCATGCCAGTTATATTTTAGTGTCTTGTAATAAATAAACAGGGGGCGAGCCTGTTACCATCAACTGGGAACAAATCCAGACTCTGAGGCTGCTACTGAGAAAATCCTGATGCAAAAACCCAATAACACTAAGCATGAAATGGAAATCGAACCTAGGACAAAACATGGATAATTTATGACTCCGCACTATTACTTGAAAATTCCTGATGGAGTCCAAGATCTCGTACCTATCCAGCAGTCGTGCTTGGGACTACTAGACCAGCAAGGTTACCCCTCTTACGATTCATTTAAATGATACCCACTGTTAGCAGGTCACCTTTCAACTTTATTTCCACGCGAAGTAATACTTGATTACTTGCTTGCTTAGCTTGTGAAAAAACCGTAACGTTATTATTTTTTCAAAGACCTCAAAATGAGAGACTTTGGCGGAAATCAACCACATAGATTCGACAACATGCGTCGCAGTGGATATCCCCACAACAAACACAGTCTTCGGATCAGGAATGATCACCAGATCTTCCTGACGGACCCGAAGACCAACCTAAGGATCCGAGGGGGTAACGCCACTGATACGAAGAACTTCCCGTATATGGCGGCCATCATTATAAATGGACGGTTGTGGTGTGCGGGTACCATTGTCGATATTAACTGGGTGGTCACTGCTGCTCATTGCTTGAATTAGTAAGTTACCGGTTAACAAGATGAGACAATTCTGAATGAGAGTACACATTGCTAAACCTTCTACTTCTCCATCTTTGAAGACATGGCTCGACCGTTTTGTCGCAGATTTGGGCCGGAGCTATCCGAACACATGAATGAACAAACAAAACAATTTAAACTTTAAGCTCTCTAGGCCGTTATAAATCTGAAGATAGAACTGTCCCATGTCTTCAGTTACTGACAACTACAATACCATAAACTGGTGATGCGTTGCCAAACTTTTACGTTACGACTTTAAAGAGAAACATTTTGTATTTTTCCTGGTTATAGCAAAAACATACTTGTCGGCGTAACCAAGGGTTATCGTGCTATAGTGCTACCCAGTAAGCGGGTTGTGAAGGTCAGACAGACAGTCGCTTGTAAAATACTGGTATTCAGCCGCATCTGAAACCCGACCTCTACACACTTGGGAAAAGGCTAGGTCGATAATGAGCTAATAAGACTTGTCTCCCACAGCGTCCTCAGTGTATCCCCTCTCAAAACTCTGGGACAGTTCGTGAAAGTCCGAGTAGGTAGTGCCCGCCCTCATGAAGGAGGTACTCTAGTCGACGTGGCAGGAGCTGTCCGGCACCCCAAGTTTGAAGAAGAGCCGGTACCTCATGCTGATGTGGCGCTGTTGAAACTTGCTGAGAATCTAGGTCAGTAGTTCTTAGCTATCTTATTTTAAACTTTCTATCTGGTGTAAAGTACGTTTTATTGTAATTGAACGAAAAACAAGCTGATGGGCTTTCTGATGGGGCTGATAGCGTTTGTGGTAAAATTTTTAGAAGAGCAGTGAATGTGAGAAACTGATAGTCACTGTAGCCGGTCTTAGATTTCATCATTGAAGAAGATAGTTGAGTAATTGGCGGTGAAATGTATCTGTAATTATCTGACATAATAAATTGAAGTAAGTACTACATTCTTAACTGAGGTACGATATAGAGAAACTGTTTGTTCTAGATTTCCACAGACACGTGAGCCACATAAAGATCTACGAGGGTATCAAGGAGCCGTACGCGCAGAGCTTCATCGTGGTCACAGGGTGGGGGGCTACCAGGGTACATCCTTCAGCATTTTCATGACCATGTCTAGAGTCTAATCGCTATTCGATTACGCGTGGTCACCATAGTTTAAGAATAAATCAAAAGTTTTTCTGGCATTTAATTATAAACACTTGCATCGTATGAACAAACGCCAGCACATCCAGCTACCCGAAACTGTCAAATTTTCCCAATCAACCTTGAACCTAATGCTATATATGATAAATTTGAAAATCTATTAAAGAAAGAGAGATTGTAGTGCCTTGATGCGCTGCAGTCTGTACATTGTTGGACGTTGACACTTTGTTTTCTTCAATGGAGATCAATCGGATTTACACATTGGCCTACTGTTTGCAAGCGCAACAGCCAGCATATGGTTCGAACAAAGAGTTATTAAGTCCTTCCATTTACGGTTCCATTCATGTCACGAATTGTGCAGTTGATGGCAATTAATTCACGCCCGATGGGACTTAACGATGCAGAATATTTTTTTCTAACTCCGCTTATCTAGATCCAGGCATTGGTAATGGAAGCAGCAAATTTCTGCAGCTCGCAATAATATGTGCATGAGGAAGGTGTGTTTGTGGGCGGCAGTGCGATGTTGCATAATATATAACTGTCATGAATTTCCGCAAAGTTACAGGTAGTAAGGGGCCCGAAAGTTTGACAACAACTATTTTTTTTTTTTTTTCGGATGCGAAATTATCAAATGACGACCACTCTAGGCGGAGCGGAAGGGAGTGTCAGACTTGTACTGACTAAAACCCATCCATGTTCCTTCTTTGCCCTTTGTGTTCCAGGGGCCACGGTATCTCTTTCGAACAGTCCCGCAGCCCTGGCAGGGACAACAAGTATTACTCAATAACTGGGTTGTGGAGTCGCTCCATGTAAAATACTGGTATTCAGCTGAATCCGGTTAGACTGGACGCCGACCCTAACATAGTTGGGAAAAGGCTAGGCAGATGATAATGGTGGATTCCCGCAAAGTAGCGCCTAATTACATAACTTATTCTTCAACACGTGTAGGGCACCGATACGTCGTTCAGGGAGCACACTCCCGATCTGATGACGGCTCGTCTGAAGGTGCGCTCGCAGCACTATTGCATGGACGCCTACCAGCTCGTCAACGGCTTCCAGTTCACTCCCGACTTCTTCTGTGCCTCACTGAGGAATGGCACCAGGGATGCCTGCTTGGTATGACTTTGTTACTTCATATTTCTTTAAAAGTGCGGTCAAAGTGGGCTGACCGGACTAGCTACGGACGGCAGAATTTGACAGATATTTAAGTTCATTCTGCCAAAGTCCGAAATGAGCTCGTGGCTAAATAATAACAGCCACTCAGGTCCATCTTAAGACTATGCCGCGCTTACTTAGGTTGATCCGTGGATGGACCACCCAATACACACTGCGCTTTAACCGTGCCTCTGAGACTCTGAAGCCGTTGGTCCCGGCATTTGCAGATCTTTAACAGTCGTTACAGGTAGTCAGTGGCTCGAAAGTCTGACAACAAGTCTTACAAAGGGGTATCGTATTGCCCAGTGCTAACTCGGTTGTGGAGGTCAGATTTAGCTGCATCCGGTTATACTGTAAGCCGATCCCGACATAGTTAGAAAAGGCTAGGCAGATGATGATATCTGCCGGAATCCGGAGTCCACTCTCCATTCCGTTGGTTTTAACCTTTACTAGAGAATGCTGAACGTTCGCCCCCCCCTTTTTTTGTTTGTTTTTTTGTTTGATTACCTTGAAGATTTACGTACAATTCCGAAACAACCATACAGCAGACCGCAGCGGCAAAGGTGCCCAATCGAATTGACAGTCCGTTGGGTCACGAGACGACTGGTTGCTATGAAAAAGGCAACAGGCGGTATGTCGCCACTCGTCATCTGTGGAAACGTTTTTAAAAAGTCACACAGTGTGATGTAACATCGACTTGAACAAGACATAAGTACAATTACAGGGTGTAAACGGAAACTTCGCGAAGCCGTCAACCAAGCATTAAGTACATCAAACGAAGTAACTTTACGCAAAAATTATTGCTGGGAAACGACTTTTTTTTGGGTTGAAAAATCACGTTTTACGGTTGGACTCAATGTAACGCACTCAAAACATTGTTGTATGGATTAAATATTACGGGGGTCGTGGAGGTGTTTAAACAAAAATTCTTATTAAAAACATGTATTTAACAAAAACCTTGTAGAATACCTAGATCGAACTTTGACCCGAAAATATCTCCGTAACTAGACGGTTCACGGGTATCGTCTAGAACAAAAAAAAATATCGCAATGACGAGGAGAACAAGCGCCTTTCGGCTTCGTTAAGGGACTTGTTACACCCTTTATAGGACCCGATTTTACTCTTTATCCTGACCTTACTAGATACATGCTAAAAATAGAGAACAAATTGTTCGCGTAACTTTTTAAAAGCATCGATAACAATCTTATAAAACGCATCATTGACTCTTATTGCTCTGAGCAGTCTCAACAATTACCGAGATTAATATCGTCTATAACGTCATTGTGTTTGCCTAACTAGCGGTACATGACTTTACCTAATGTAAGAAAAATATAAGTTGGTAGGTTTCTAAGATCTAAGCTAAGGGTATAATAATAGGTCTTTACCTATGTAATTGGAGATTTAATAACCAGCATTTTCAGATTTAATTATCTGTGGATTGGCGCGCAATTCGAAATTCAAACAAATTATATTATTATTTTTATTATTTATTTTTATTCGAAAGCCGTGTTCTTTTAATTCCAAATTCAGTCATTTGTTTTTAGATAGTTTTTTGTTTTTGTGAAATTGTGGTAGTTTTTGGCGCCATGGATAAACTGAAAATTCGTACATTAACGACGTGTACGGGCCTAGCACTGCTTGCATAAACACGGTCCATTATTAGTTCAATCGTTTTAAATCTGGAAATTTTGAGTTGAAGAAAGAGCCTCGCGGTCGGCCGGTAACTATTGTCGACAACGACGAATTGAAGGCGGTAGTGGAAACGGATCCAACTCGATCTACGGCTGAGCTTGCTGCGGGCCTTGGAGTTAGTGTCAAAACGACATTGAAGCACTTGCGTCAAATCGGAAAGATAAAAAAGCTAGATAAGCTAAAATAAAAAAAAAATACAAAATTTTTTGTTTTTAAAATTTTCATACAAATCTCCAATTTCATAGGTAAAGACCTAATAATTTATCCGTGAGAACAGAAACACGTTAGTACCTTCTATAGGACTAATAGGAGTATCGATTTAGAAACAAGAAAGCATAAATAAATAGTCACTAGGTCGTGATAATTAATTTATCGTTGGTTTTAGTTGGCAAAAGTCGTGGCCGACAGTTAATCGTGCCGTCCTGTAACTGAACACTTCCATTTAAATACACGACGTCGTGGCTCGTGTACTTTTGCCAGCTAAAACCGACGATAAATTAATCATCACGAGCTAGTGACTATTTATAAAAAAATCATAGTTTCAACCCACTATGCACGACGCTTTAAACACGATAATCACACCATAATCTGTCGTCACGTCATAGTGGGAACGCGCCCTAAGTCACTAAAATATGGTTAATTTGTCTAAAACTCGCATACAGTCCATTCAAAATTAATTTTACCTTCGATAACAACCCAAAAAGCCACCAGTAACTTCACCAGTCCCACCGTAACAGTAATATCTACCGCAGCTTAAATATGCCATGTGTATGTGTGTGTGTATGCGTGTGTGTGTGTGTGTGTGTGTGTGTGGCCAGCGAACGAACTCGAGCACGGGGAGTTTTAAGGACAGAGCATTTTTTTAACATTTCGTTCACTCCACTCTTTGCTCTCAGTTCGACGCAGGCGCCCCCGCCGTCCAACAGAACAGACTCATGGGCATCATGAGCTTCGGGCCTGAACGCTGCGGTCATGAGTACCAGCCCGCGGTCTTCGTCAAGGCTTTCTACTTCAGGTGAGCTACCGCTTTATCGTCATCATCATTAATCTGTCGATAGACATCTTTTAGACCTTCCCTAACCCTAACCGCTTACATGATTAGATAGAAAGCTTGTAAAGCATTGGTCCTGGGTTCATTGGCCACGGCTGTCGTTAAGAGGTGTTTGATAGTTCTGACGGGTAGTTACAACCACAAGATTACGGCTCAGTCTGACAACCAGATCAAGCAATCTTGCTAAGACGCTTCGTGTTACCCAATAACTGGGTGGAGGAGCTCAGATCGGCAGTCGCTCCATAAAAATTGTGGTATTCAGGTGCATCGAGGTAGCCGACCCCAAGATACTTGGCGAGACAAATGATGACGACAATTGTAAATAGTAATAATTAGTAATATCAGACTCAACACAAATATCATTATAATTCATAATATTATCTCATTTAGTTTTAAGTAAATTCTATATTGTATATTCAAATTGTAATACTTTAAATCCTTTAAAGCCCTGGCCTCCTACTAGGTGGACCGATGACCTGGTAAAGGTTGCGGGGATCCGCTGGATGCGAGATGCACGGGACCGGTCAATGTGGCGACACTTGGGGGAGGCCTATGTCCAGCAGTGGACGTCTTTCGGCTGAAATGATGATGATGAAATCCTTTATTCATTTTCCTTACATATTACGTAGGTACATTTTAAAAAATACGTAAAAATTAAAAAATATAGAAAATAGTAGCCCACCGTTACCGGGAACATAGGGTCCGAGGCTAACGAGTATTCCTTTATTAATAAGTTCTGAGAACATTATGTTGTTGTCCTATGGTGAATGCTACTTTTATGTTATTTTTATTGTTTCAAATTAATTCTTAGTATGTACAGCTGTTGGTGTACCAAATAAATAAACTGACGGCACGGTTGGCGCAGTGGCTGAGCGATTGATTGCTGCGCTTCGTGTCGCGTGTTCGATTCCCGCACGGAACAAATATTTGTATGGCCTACAGATAGTTGTTCTGGGTCTGGCTGTTTGTGTATGTGAATTTAAATGTTTGTAAACGCACCCACCATACAGGAGAAATTCCTAGTGTGGGGCAACGTATTAAAAAAAAAAAAGACTAACCTGGTATTCATTATACAGAGACTTCGTAAAAGCAACGATACTATCATACAAGACGACTAACGAGGTGATTGAAGCTATCAAGGAGATTGACCAACCCCATCCAATGGGAGTGCCCCCAGACGTTCTGCATATGGGCGTTCATCCAGAAATACCCGATAGTCTGAAGAACGATATGCAGGGAGTGTGGGAAAACATCGAACCTGATCGGAAGCACGACTGATTACATACCTTTTGACTAACTTAATAAAGGATATATTCCCGTAACAGAATCATGCATTTAGTCTTAGGAGGAATGTTGGACGCATAGAACCAGGAAGTGTGGCATAAAAAAGGGGAGGCCTGTACCCAGCAGTGGGTAATTCCGGGCTGCTATGGTAGATCCCCCACCCCCTACACCTAGACGACCTCCTTCACAAGGCTTTCAATTTGTCAAGGCATTAATCAAATTGTCCATGGTCAGGTTAAGGATTTAAGGTTTCCATCCTGAATAATATTACATATACAACATTAGTTTTAGTATATGCGAAACCTGAAACACGTGTCTAGTATTTTTATGTAAAGAATCTATGTACAAAATTTTAAAACTGTATCATGAAAAATCACAAAGTTATAAGCTTGTTCTGTTACCTGGTTGTCCTCACAAAAACGTGGTCGACACGCGGCGTAGCCGTGCGCGCGTCTCCAGCGTCGTCTTGAGCTCATTGATAATAATAATTTGGCAGTAGGTACCTAAATGACTGCGATAGGTACTAAGTGTCGCTCGGTGTCCAACTTGTAACCTTTTTTAAATATTTCTGGGATAAAATATAACATGGTTTAAAAATTATTGGAATTGATTCAGTTACTTATTCTGAACAAATTATATTCAGGTTTCGCATATACTCGTCCGTAATCTCCGACGGGACAGGCAGAAGGATAATTTCCCAGTCTTTTAAGTCCCATGCAATAGGACGCAAGCCTATTGCCATCAACCGGGCACACAAATCTCTGTGGTTGCTACTGAGAAATTCCTAATCAAAAACCCAATAACACTTTGACCTACCTGGGAATCAAACCCAACACCTCATGCTCAGCAGTCGCGCTGCAAATGCAAGAGCCCGCTGGTTCAAAATAGTTCTTTTCAAATTTCAATATTTTATATCTCTCATGTACGTTGTAGAAACACTTAAATGTAAGGTAAGAACATCTATTTATGAAATGTTATTTGCATTCTCAATGTGCTAACCACATCTTAAGATAATGTATTAAACTTCTCTTGTTAATATTTGATCGAGATAGTCACACTGGAGCCCTACCTAAGTATTATAGCATCCTTTTTTTTTTCCGGATGGGAAATCATCAAATGACCTCCCCACTCTGGGTGGAGCGGAAGGGAGTGTCACACTTGTACTGACTAAAACCCATTCATGTTCCTTCTTTGCCCTTTGGGTTCCAGGGCCGCGGTATCTCTTTCGAACAGTCCCGCAGCCCATTATAGCATCCTCAAAGCAAAGATGAGGCTGGGACAAGAACGTGGAGCTTGGCACAAGCAAAGAGAGGCCTATACACAGCAGTGGGCGAAGTCGGGCTGTGGATGATGGTGATAATGAACTTTTAAATTTACTACCGCATGCCAAAACAGCCGTGTATGTGTACCTAATAAAATAAACTAGGTTTCTACAGGGTGTAAGGGACAGCCCTCCACAAACTGATCGGGTGCATTCAGCTCCTTATTTTGAATCATATTCCACCGGAATTTTTCTCCGGTAAATTTTTTTTTTTTTTTTTCATTTGCTATTCCTTTATTTCAATGTAAAATTACATTCCCTGTACGCAGCACTCCATTTGTGTAAATAATTTGGCTAAAATCAAAAATCCAACAATGGGTGTTGAAATACTCTAATGAACGACGCATAAAATCAGCTGTTCACTTCCTGCCTGGCTACGGAGTTTATCGAACTCGTCGTCGCGCTTGCTGTTCGCTAGGTGCGTTTTGCCACGGTAACGATACATTGCGTATGAGGAAATAAAACAAATCAAATTTATTGGATTCCCATAACATTCCTGAAATAATTTCTTGTACCGGTCATCTTAGTATGATATATTGAATTCACCCCATCAGTTTGTGGAGGGCTGTCCCTTACACCCTGTATACCACGTAATGTTGTACATATAACTTGTAATGCAATGTGCTCCATTCATTGCATTCTGGCCATGCATGCAGTAACAGTTACGTCACACCCGGCCGTTATTAGTCTTAACTGGTGTTACATAAGGTGCAACTTCCTTCAAGAAAAAGGCATCTATTTATGGGCATGCTTCCTGCTGCAGTGCTGCGCACACGTCTTCAATATGTTCCATGTTGTGTTTAAGTTCCATGTCATTAAGGCCGAACCTATTGCCATCAACCGGACAGGAATCTGGACTCAGAACTGCTACTGGGAAATATCTGCTGGAATAAACCAATAACACTGCCCGACCTGGGAATTGAACGCAGAACATTGTGTTCGCAGTAGCGCTTGTGTGCGACCTCTAAACTAGGCAGTATTTACTCATCATCATCACCATCCACAGCGCGACTTCATCCACTGCTGGGTATAGACCTCTCTTTACTTGTGCCAAGCTCCACGTTCGTGCCAGCCTCATCCAGAATATTCCCGCGATGGCAACAATGTCGTCTGCCCATGTCGCCGCCGCGCCGGACAACCAACACTTCTCTTTAACTTAAAAGTTAACAAACAGTTATAACTTTAACCTTTTGACTGGCAGAGCATAAACGCATGCGCGTGCCCTCCACGCCAAGCCACAATTTCATCAACCATTTTGTCACATATTTGTGTCGTTTGACATACAGAGCACGCGCTTGTTTGTCACGTATATGTGACAACGGCGGTCAAAAGGTTAAAGCACTGCATGGGATCAATCTCGCCTCCACTCGGTCACAGCTTTAAAATACTCCACCAGCCATCACCGCGCCTTGCTAGGTGTCCAGCTCAACTCCATTTGAGTTCCATAATTCGATTTCCAATATCGAAGACCTTCGCACGCCTCCGGCTTTCAACGTTTGGAACTTGGTCTAGTAGTAAGTCTTTACTAGTTATCTTTTAGTTGTGTGGATATCCAGATCCACAGATCTGTATGTATGCATCAAGTGCCTCTCAGTTATGTATGCATCAAGGAAAAACGGTACTTACGGTTGGCACAGCGCCTGTGCGAATCCCAGCGGCATTGCATGCCGTGTTTTGAGTTCAATTTCCATTATATAGGTATTTGGTAACTAAGTAGGTAAGTAATAAGGATATTAATGCCCCTAGTTAGGCTAGATGATATACGATATGGTTTTATAAATACAACCATGACGGAAGAGAAATTCCTAATGCGCAACAACGCTTTTGTTTTGGTTAAATCTTCTTCTTTGTGAGCCCAAACTTTGTCGAAGAGTTTGGCACTTTCAGTAGCTTTCATAAGCTCCTGTGATGTGCAAGCAACAGAACAGGCAGGACACGATATCAAGTGTCCCATCGTATCATAGTAGGGGTCCGCATGGGCCGATGCCTGCCAGGGCTGCAGGACTGTTTGAAAGAGATACCGTGGCTCTGGAACACAAAGGTCAAAGAAGGAACATGGATAAGTTTAAGTCAGTACAACTCTGACACTCCCTTCCGCTCCGGCCAGAGTGGGGAGGTCATTTGATGATCTCCCACTTCCCATAGTTAGTCACATTTTAGAGAGTTTTATAGAGTACTAAACTTACAAGGAAACCTTCGTCTGTGTAATTTTATGAAGATTCTAGAAGGCGCCCAGGTTCCTAGTACGGACAAATTAATTCTAATAACAAGACCATTTGTAACAGGAAAACTACCCATTGATTTGAATGAAGACTCAACTACAAATGCGGCACAGCGGCACTACCTCATATCAGTATGGAATCATTGATGCTTTCTTTGAATCCGCAGGGAAACCCAATGACTGAATGTACGAACACCATGTTTAGGCTACCCCTCCACGACGATACATAATAGACTTTAATGCTTATTTTTCAAGGTCTTAATTCGCTTGCCTAATTACTAAAGAACGGTCAACGAAATCGGTCAGCCGGTACGCCGCCAAAACCCCACAAGCACTTGATAAAATGCATTCCATTTAAATTTCAACTCTATCACTGATAGATAAGAATCATTTGAGGAAAACTGAAGAGTATGACATAATATTGTGTTTGCATAACTGTTAGCTAGTAGGTACACATGTTGATGATTATAGGTTATAAAAAGTAGTCGTTTGACAGACGTCAGTTGAGTCGCAAGCGCAATGAAATAATCGCGATTTTTTTGACATTATAAATGAAAACGTAAACCGCGAACTACGAAAAGTGATAAGAGTATAGTGATTTTTGTCATGAATCTATTTTTAGTGAAGTGTCTTGTTAAAAAATAACCTACATACGACTTTTATTTTTTTTTTTCAATTTAGGATTCAGAGAACGTATTCATTCAGCCAGTATGGACCGGCGAAAAAACGAAAGTAGTGCAAAACGGCAGATTTTCACCGCTTTAGTAGGTGAGTACTTTTCAAGGGTGTTTTAATTAAATTATTACGGATATTTTTGTTTGAAGACGTCTTAACTTATTGTTAATGTCTGTCACGTTCGCTGACGTACCTTTTGATGCTAATATTTGTGTACATTTGCTTACAAAGTCAGATCTAAAGCGGTCAAGTGCAAGCCAGTTGGAACAAAATTAATTTGCTGATAGCGTACTAGAGTAGGTCAATTTAATGCACCCGGGCTGCATTTTAAATGCAGTTAGATGCGCTATGTAAAGTGTTGCAAAGCAACAAAGCAAATTCATGTAGCTATTGAATAAAATTAGAGTTGAAATCCATCTATCCATATATTAAGTGAGCAATATTTGTAATCACGAAAACGGCTCCAACGATTTTAATGAAACTTGCAATATAGGGGTTTATGGGGGTAATAAATGGATTTAGTTAGGTCTCAAATGGGAAAATTCGCTTTCTCTATTTTCACCCGGGTTGGAGTGTAGCCTTAGGAGCGCTATGGCCCAAGGAAATAATTATTTTTAAAATATTACTTTTTTTTCGGATATTTCCCAATTTTATTGCAGTGTCAGGTTGACCTTGACCATAAAAACCATTTAGGTTCTGAGAAGCATGGCCCTACAACGCACCGTTTCTGAATGATGGGCCTCCGAATTTTATTTTATTTTATATAAAACGCTCTATATTTCCAAAATGGTAGCTCAGATAAAAATCTTTATTGGAAAGAAATTCTTGCTCTAGTGGGAAACTATAAGATAAAAAATCCTTCCCTAAAACGACCCACAGACCGAGCTCCTCAACAATTCAGCACATCACTGATGTTAGCGAAAGGCAAGAAAGTAGCGTCAGCAAATAACTGACACAATCGCAGTTTGTCTGGGAAAACATGAAACTATCTCACGTATTTGATAACAGCACATCCTATTGTGAAACTTTCTATTCTTCTGAGAACAATGTAGTACCTTCCTACTTCAGCACCTTTAGTTTGCTGGTAAACAAAATTACATGACTCGGAAATATTATCTAATAGTATTTACAAAACTGTAATTATACCCACACAACTCTACTTAAGTACATCGGGGTGGAGCGTTAATTCTTTTCTTTTTTTTTTTTTTCGGGGTATTCCTCAAAGCGCAACTATTTTTAAGCGCAACCATGATGAAAAATAGAGAGGGGTATGATGGATTCATTAATTTTTTTTCAATCATAGATAATATTCCTCAAAGCGCAAGCTTTGAGGAATATTATCCATGATTGAAAAGCGCAAGCATTGAGGAATAAACATATAATATTTTTAATTTAAATTTGTAAATGCAACTAATGGTTGCGCTTCGATGAATAATTTAGATGCGCTTAGTTAGTTGCCCTTTGTGGCTTACCCCTTTACTTCGGTCTTAAGGAACACGAAATACTTGCCCTCAACCACCGTTCAAATATTTCCGTAAAGCGTAAAATAGCACTGATTGTGAATCTTAGTCAAAGAATTTGCTTTATTTTCTTTAAAAGACGTCTCGAATTATTCTAAATATAACAAAGTAGAAATAGGTATTATTTTCTTTATAAGTAAAATTATAACATCCCAATGTTAAAACAACACTAGGACAAGAGCGCTGAAAATTGCTGAAATAGCTAAGTTTAACAAACCATTCCATACCATTATCATATATTATGATTGAAGCTAGTATTATTCCAAATATATAGAAAGTATTGACCATGTAAGTCTGTCAGTGAAGTAATGAATTTAATATTTTTATTTAGTAGAATATGTATATAACAGCCGCTCGGGTCGATCTTTAGGTGAAGCCGTGCTCGCCTAGGTTGGTATGTGGATGGGTGGCCACCCATTACATACAGAGTTTCCTCCGTGCCTCGGAAAGCACGTTAAGCCGTTGGTCCCGGGTGTCATTTGTAGATCTTTGACGGTCGTTAGTTAGTCAGTGGCCCAAAAAGTCTGAATCAATCAATCATTTTATTGTCAGGCAACTGAGGCCCATAGATAATAATACACAAAATAATCTTATAAAATAATACATTTAAAAAACCTTATGTAACAAAAACTGAACAGCAATCGTTGACGGCGTCGTGTTTTGCTGCGTGGTGTCGCGTAACCGTCCCCGGAATCGTCGGTATACGACACCTTTCGGCCAAAAGGCTATAGGCTTGCCCCACATTTATTACATGGGACTTCGTAACTGACGAAATGTGGGTGTACTACGACACTTCTGTCTAACCTTTCGGGGATTACAGGCGTAATGTTATGTTAGTTCTCATATAAGCGTTCGGTACCTACGTTATGAAAATCCGAAACTTATGAGGGAAGTTCAAATGAGTGTGGTTTATAAATACGGGCTTGAGTTATTTACACGGATTGCATGCAGTTACACCGATTGGCTTGCATACGCTGTGTTTGGGAATGGTTCAATAAACTTTAGATCTTTTTTTAGCAACACACGAACGAAAACGAATTGAAGAATTGTACTACAAAACGAAGCCAGACGATAAATTACGTTTCACGCAATCATTTTTCGGTATCGGTTGAGGTTCTTTACTTTCAAAACTAATATATGCCTCTAACGGTCTCTTACAGTATCTTGTTTTTAGTAAAATAGTAAAATAAAACCCGACTCACAATAAAACCATCTGAAATTCTCAATATTAATTAAATTCTCAGCAGGTAAATGCTAGAATGCTTAATAAAATCGTTGTTCATTAAAGTCGTAATTATCAAAACTTATACTGTCACTTACAGGATATCTTCCGTGATTG
Organism: Noctua janthe; assembly: GCA_910589295.1. Classification (NCBI taxonomy): domain Eukaryota; kingdom Metazoa; phylum Arthropoda; class Insecta; order Lepidoptera; family Noctuidae; genus Noctua; species Noctua janthe. The sequence continues at coordinate 9,805,071 of OU342572.1, read as the reverse complement.
TTCATTATTTTGAGCTCCTGACAGCGCGCAGTGTTGCAAGCGCCATGATAAATAAAAAAAAATAATAAATAAACAAATGATCGCGGGTTGTTGGGATGCTTGTAACAGCGTCGACATATCTGGAGCTCAAAATAATGAACAATCACGGAAGATACCCCGTAAGTAACAGTATAAGTTAAGTTGTAAACCGTGAAAGCATAAAACAGTGTCGTAATTATCACTCGTAAACGTCAATATCTAAACATGACCTCCAACTAAACACTGAAACCTTCAAGACCTGGAAAAAACCCTGGAAACTTCAAGCATTTTCTAAATACCGTGATTATAGCCATTAATCACTGCTCCATTGTTACATTAACAGAATAAATATACAATTTAATATTATGAATGTATTTGCATCATCCATCATGGTTCAGAAGATATTGTATTTCGTGAAACTGAAAACGACAAGTCACAATGTTGACTCATAGGTGCAAAGTTCGCATCATATTTTCAGTTATTACGTACATTGTATGTAGGTACAGTCACGAGCAGCAATATGTATTTGTATACAATTTCCAAAAAAAGACCAACTTTCGCGAGAAATAACGATTGTAAGTTGGACATAGGATCTTTTTCATAAAAATATGAGTTCCAAAATACTGTCTGTGTTCGTAACAACATGAAATTTTAATAAGAACAGTAGGAGAAAAACATTTTTAAAAGTTATTAATTGGTTACATATTGTTGCTCGTGACTGTACGGACGTTTTCCCAGTACCTAATTTATCTTAACAAAGATAGTGTTTGGACAGTTCTGCTAAATATAGTTCACGTTTTTGGAATACTGTTTGTTCATAACATCGCGTGTGTAATCCCCGAAGGGTTAGGCAGAGGTGTACCTTAGAGTTGGTAGTAGGTACATCCACATTTCGCCAGTTAGGTTTAAGTCCCATGTAATAGGGGGCGAGCCTATTACCATCACCCGGGCACGGACCCAGACTCCGTGGCGGCTCCTGAGAAATTCCTGCTGGTAAAATCCAGTAACACTTTGGGCGACCCGGGAATCGAACCTCAACTCAGCAGTCGCGCTTGCGTAGAATTTTTAGGTAGTTAGTATTCTAGAATTCTGGGTAAGTTAACTAATTCACATAGGTACCTACTAAGGTATCTTGAATTAAGATCAAAATCTAGATATCTAGCTAATATAATGCGCTTATTTTTCCTGACTTGTCGTACCCATTTGTCGGTGTACTCGAATGCATTAAAAAACATCACCGAAGCCGAAGTCCCATTGCTTGTGTACTTACTTACTTGTAAAATAGATAATTTGCACTTCTCTTATTTACATAATAATATGATTACATAGGTAGTTGCATTTTCAATTTACACGAGATATACATGGATATTAGTTTATAGTCCAAAAGATTTTGTCAGTCAGGCTTGATAGCGCGGACGATTGCCCAAGTGGGAATCGTCCGAGTTTCCGCAGAATACATAGGAAAGCCGTCGGTAAACACTCGGAGAAACTCTGAAAAATATATCTGACATACGGTTCCTAGTCAAAATAGCACAACCAAGGATTGAATGTCATGAACTTCTTTCAAAACTGTCCCTGAATGTTCCACCTCGAAATTCTCGCTTGAGAAATCTCCTTCATGCTCCTTACACGCGCACCGTTTACTCTAGCAATAGGGTATTTGACTGAAAAAATCTATTTAGTCCGTCAGTTAGGTTATCAAAACATATTGGACACGTATTTTTTTCTTTTTTCATGTAAACTAAAAAATTACTATGATACAGCGCGTTGAAATCTCGCGTGACGTCACAATATCTGTTACTTTTTACTAGTCAGTGACGTCACAAGCTCTTGAACTTTGATGCGCTGTATCGTCGGCATTTTATTATTACTTTTGTTACAAAAAAAAAATACGTGTCCAACATTTTTTGGGTGATCTAACTGACGGACAAATTTTTCTTTTCAATGTTGTCAAATAGCCTATTCTTATATGCTTCGCTCATTCAAAGCTTGATTAAAGTTGCAATGAACGAACACCACTCAATCGATATGTTTGCAAGCTGCTTAACGACAATTAGTACAGTCTTGTCTAAAAACTGTATTGGGTATTATGCTTATAGTTATTAGTTTGTATTTTACTGCTAACTGTGGAGGCTTGTAAATTTGTAAATGGCTTGTCGTTGATTAGCTCACTATAACTTTTGTATTGTTTGCTGTAAGCCACCCAAACACAATCATCCTCTTCCTGTCCTTGTCCCATTCTATTTGGGGGCGGCGCAACACGTTTTCTTCTTCCATTCACCCCTGTCAGGTGTCACGGCATCATTTACTCCTTTCTCTTTCATATCACTCCTCACACAATCCATCCATCTTTTCTTTGGCCTCCTCTCCCTCTCCCCACCCAAACACAATCAAAGATAATAAACAAATAAACACTCGTGGACTCTTTTAATATACACCAAAACCACACTAGACTTTTTGTAGACTTAAATCTTCGGTGCACAAAAACTGTTTCATTATTTTTACTGTATTTCTGCCACCTTGTTTTGAACTATGTGTCTGTGTGTATTACTCGGATAAATTAACAATTTTATTTTTATTATTAAACCTAACAATAGCTCCCTTTGTATAATTCCAGCAACCATACCAACCTTCACATACGGCATCCAGATAGGCTGGCTTTCCCCCATGGGGCCACTGCTAAAGTCTGACGCAACCCCTGCGCAGGCGCCGCTGTCGGACAACGACATCTCGTGGATGGCGGCGGCACTACCACTGGCAGCTATATGCGGGATACCGTTCTTCAGTTACTCGTCCGATCGGTTTGGACGGAAGATCTGCGTGATTCTTGTGTCTTGTCTCTCTTGTGTAAGTATTTTAAGCTATTGTGGAACCCTGTCGTTCTGAGTTTACTTGAAGACTTAGCGTGAATTTTCTGGCCTATACGATGTTGCAAGTCCTCCCTCTAAACCACATGCAGTATCCTACACTCTGCTTTTCACAATAGACCTGTACATTCAAGCATAGTGATATGCATTTGACTTTCACCGAAACTTCAGTTTTACTGTAGTTTCCCAGCTCAACGTAGTGTTAATAACACTTGCCAAAACCACGCTACAAATAAGGCGTCCGGCTCATTTAGGTACAGCGTCATTTTGCAGTCGCTATATAGGAGTATTTCTATTTATCGCAACTACATAGTTTCGTGGAAATAATTGAGGTTAGACCCTCATCATCAAAATTTTTTATTTACCCACGTGAGCTACAAGGATGTTTTTCTGAATAGCGTTGTCTAAGTTCTAACACCACGTAAGTAAATTTTTGGCGGTTTCAACATTTTGATGCCGTTTGTTAGAGAATCAAGCAACGTCTCTATTTAATTTGAAGTGAACACAAATTATAAAATGATATTGTACCATAGCCTAGGTATAATTGTGCAGTTTTTACAATCTCCTGTGTTTCTGACTTACATGATGTTATAACTTAGCGACGATAAGAAAACTTTTTCCACGTTTCAACAAACAGCTTCTTATGACGCAGCACCAAAATCTTTGCACATATTGTGTCAAAGTAAATAAGTAGATATTAAGTCTTACGAAGTGGTTAGGAGATAATATTTATTTTACATACATTACTGTTGTGTGTACCTACAACATACGCGATGATGGGGATTACGTTGCTTCGAAGGTCACATGCTTGGATGCTAATGTATGTTTCTAGTAATAATCATCATTAATGAATTTAGTTAGTTTTATGCTACGTAAATACCTGTATAATTACTGCAGGAGTGCGTTTATACTAATCTGCTGTGCTCTTTAATTTTCACATTTGATGTGCTAAATCACAAAAGGTCTTTAGTGTACCAAGTACATACAAAAATTCTTTGAACTATATTCTAATCAAGTAATAATATTATAATGCTAATCATATTTGATATTTTCGCAATCGTAACGTTTAGAAGAATGGTTATATTCCCACGTTGCCATAACAACACGCGATTAAATACACTTAGTCCTTTTTACCAAGCTTTATTACCTTCACCTGTAACTAACTATCTAACAAAATCTTAGAAGTAAAATTTAACCCACTTCACGGTTTCTGATTGAACTGAAATTTTGCATACATGTTTAGTTTTGGATGACAATGCATAGTTAGAGACGTCATTCTAACTCCCAAAGATGGCGGACTAGTTATCGATTTCCATGATATGCGCATCAAATAAAAGAGTTTGCTGAGAAGAATCCGAAAAAATAAAATGACGCTAAAGCGTGTGTTTTAGTTTGTTTAAACTATAATAATTTAATGTATGCATAACACTACCTAACTTACATTATTACTACGTCCTCAGGCATAAGCAAACATGCTACATTTGCTTGCCTATAGCTGTAAATCCTATAACAAAACCTATTAATAACTCATTTTGGAAAGCCTGACCTTGACTCACAGACATGAAATAAACAATCTCCTTTCAAATTCCAGATATCCTGGACAATAAAGCTGACCGCGATCATGCCGTCGACCCTCATAGCTGCCAGGGCCATAGCAGGTCTGGCTGCCGGCGGCTGCTTCGTAGTCGTGCCGGTCTACGTGAAGGAGATCTCTGAAGACAGCCTTAGAGGAGCCCTGGGGTCTCTAAATATGACTGTGTGCAAATTAGGTAAAGGATTTTGAACAGAAAGTACTATGCCTTTTTTTTCTTTAAAAGCTAGCAGTTTCTTCATAGCCACTTTGATGTTTCTGCAAAGTTGCGGTGTACAATAATTATACTGCTGTAGAAGATATTTCTCTTCTTTAGACTCAGTGTCATATTGTCAAGATTTTTGGAGGTAAAGTTTGCATACCTTTAGCGATCTTTGCTTGCAATCATGTATCTATAGACATAGTAGGGTTTTGAAGACAATGCCGCTTTTTTATAAGCTCATTGTCGTCTCCTGCCATATTTTTTTGTGGTAGGAACAGCAAGTGGTCAGCATCATCTGCCTAGCCGTTGCCCAACTATGTTAGGGTCGGTTTCCCGTCTAACCGTATGAAGCTGAATATCAGTATTTCACATGGAGCATCTGACCCCCACAACCCAGTTAGTACTGGGTAATACGATACCTCTTGGTAAGACTGGTTGTCAGACTTTGGTGCTTGGCCAATTTTCTCCCAGAAACTTCTACTCTTCCCTGTGTGCTGTTCTCGGGCCCAATTTATCATGAAGGTCTCCAACACTTGTCCTCATTCCATCGTCCTGCCCTCATATTAATTACGATTCTCATCAGCGGTGACATTTTGTATTCCCCCTTTCCAGCCATAACACAACACACAATTAATCTATCCAACGTACATGCCTGGCGTTGTCAAAGCTCCAAAAGAGGACGTAGTGAGAACCACATGACGAATCCACAGATGAATTATTATTTGCATCTAAAAAAGGAAATTGACAAATAATTTTCAAATCATAACATCACATCCCATACTGCAGTGCTAAACGCAAAAGCGGTATCTCAAGGAATGCCAGTTTCGGGAAAATTAATGTTTTGTAAATATAGTTTAGTATACACATTACGGATTGATTTAAAAAAATATCCTAATAAGCAAAAATTTGAATTTTTTATTTGTTAAATAGATACTGCTATTTGGCTCAGTTCCGTAGTTGCGTATTTATTTAAGCTATCCGATGCTATTAAAACCATTTTTTTTTGTAAGAAACCGCTTTTCATTTTTTTCATTTCACCAGTTATGCTTAGGTCCCATGTAATAGAGGATGAACGACCTAAGATTTAATATTAATTTTCATGTTTTATTTTTGTTTGTTTAGGTGTAATCTTCGTCTACGCTGTCGGCATGTTGGTCTCGTATCGCGTGAACCAGGCGGTGTATCTGGCCGTTGCGTGCGCGCACGTGTTCATGTTCTGTTTTATGCCGGAGTCACCCAACTATTTGTTGAAGATCGGGGAGGAGAAGGTTGGTATGTTTTTGTTTACTGACAAGAATTTGGGTTCTTATACACCATGACTTTTTAGTCGTCTTACAAAGGTCGACCACTCAATGTACCCGACGTAAAATAGCTTTAGGCGCGATTTTTTTTTATCTTCCATAATAGGTAGGTACAAAGAAAAATATTAATAAAAAAAAGAATAAAATTATGAAACATCCTGTTAATGATGTTTATGTGTCAAACGGGAGAACATATACCTACCCAGCACTCGAGTCCAATAGATCATCGCTCGCAACATGGTGTTTTAACTACGTTATGCGTCATACCTAATACTGAAAAATATTTTTATTTTATAAATTATTAAAATCTCATAAATACCAATTTTTTTTTATGAATGTTTAGTATTCATTGGATACATGAAGTGGGCTGCCGTTGTAAGACGACTAAAAAGTCATGGTGTATAGTTATTTGAGACTTTTAAGTCATCATCGGCGAATATAAGAAATAGAGTCAACGGATTTAAACTGCGGTTTAGTTTAATTTTGCAAGCAGTGATAGTCTGACTGGTGTGACCGTCGGACAGCCAAGTCACTGCTCTAGAGTTCGAACCCAAGACACGCACCGTTGATTTTACAGATTCATGTGCGTATTGTATAATTATCACTTGCTTCGGTGAAAGAAAACATCGTGAGGAAACCAGCATGCCGAGATATTTTTCGAAGGCTTGTAAACCCAAGTCAGAGGCCCATGGGCGGCATAATCTCCGACGCAAAGTTAGGCACTTACCACACGATAAAGTAAGTTTAATTTTAACATTACAATGAAAAAAATTAAAATGTGGCATTTATCCTTCCCGCACGCCTGTAGGTACAGGTAACCGCTATTGTTTTATACTTCTTCTATAAAAACATTTTTAATGCGAAATTCTATTGCCAAGGTATTAAAATCTAACAGACAGACACGAGTTACTTTTGCATTACTTATATGGTTAGCTCTGCAAGTAGTGGTGACTGAACACAGTCTTCCCGATGTTCGATTTTCTCTGAACATCGTTAGAGCTCAATAGCGGAAAGAAAACTTCAAGAGTAACCAACAGTAGACTTAATATAGACCTTAATTCCTGTTCCAGAAAGCTGTAAAAACAATATCTTGGTTGAGGGGCCTGAGCCAGAACCACAAGGTAGTGGTCGAGGAGGTGTTGAAGCTAAAGGAGGAACAGCGCCAGTTTGAGGAGACCACCCGGCTGTCACTGCTCAGTGTGGGTAAAGTACGAACATCCATCAACAACAGTAAATACAAGGTGTAAACCGACCCTTCACGAAACCGTCAACCAAGCATTCTGTACATCAAACTAAGTAACTTTACGCAAAAATTGTTGCTGAGAAACGACTTTTTTTTGGGTTGAATAATCACGGTAGGACTCAATGTATGATTCGCTGCTAACATTGTGCTGATGTGTGCATTGAATAGTAGGAGGGTCGTGGAAGTATTTAAACTAAAGTTATAACATTAAAAACTTGTGAAAAAGTTGGAACTTTGACCCCCAGTATATCCGTAATTAGAAAGTTCCCAGGTATGGTCTAACTAGAACAAAAAAAATATCGCAATGACTGGGGGAACAAGTGCCTTTCGGCTTCGGGTCTTTTTGTTACAGCCTTTATATAAAATCATGTCATCATATATGTGTATCTATGTTGGGGTCGGCTTCCAGTCTAACTAGATGCAGCTGAATACCAGTATTTTACATGGAGCGACTGTCGATCTGACTTCCACGTCCACAACCCAATTTGCGCTGGGTAATACAATAACCTTTGGTAAAACTGGTTGTCAGCATTGACTACCTAACGACTGTCAAAGATCTACAAATTACAGCCGGGACCAACGGCTTAACGTGCTTTCCGAGGCATGGAAGAAACTCGGTATGTAATGGTTGGTCATCCATCCACGGATCAACCCAGGTAATCACGGCATAACCTAAAGACCGATCCGAGCGGCTATATTACGGCGGCGGCGGTTTTTTGCGGCGGTTATTTAGCCACGAGCTCCTCTACGATCACTTATCAAAATATCAGTAAATAGTCGTAATTGTAATAGTACTGAAAACCACTTTGAGATTAGATAGCGAGGTTAACACCCTTCTAAGTCAGCAGAATACTTGATAATCTTAAAACAAATTTGAAAATCCCGGTAATCAAGTAGGTAACTACAAAATATATCGCAATAAAAAGAAAGCCTCTAATTAACAATAGTTAATTATCCTAATCACGTTTTAAACAAAGAACGAGTCCTGTTATCAATTTTAATGGCATACAATTAGTCCCTTAGTGGGTAATTAAACTATTGTAGTTCCATAATATATCCTGAAAAATTCATTCTGTATAATGCACAGTACCTAATTAAAATATTGTTTAATGTAATAAAACTGAAAAATTCTTGTTACATAATTAAGTAGACAGGTATTTAGTGAGCAAATAAACTGTACTTATGGCAACACTTACTAAGATTATTCATTTAATTGTGCGTTGTTGGCAGTTTACGGTATTTGCATAATTATTCAGATAGTAAAGAAGAGAGTTTGCTTTGTTTCATTAGTATCTAGCTTTAACACCCGTATCTGATCTCTATTCAAGTTAAAACAAAAATTAATTCTGCAAACATTGCCATTGCAACACACACACTCACACACACATACATACATTACATATACACATTTTACACACACACACACACACACACAAACTCTGTGTGAGTAACAACACACACACACGTGTTTTTACACATTTTTATTTACATTTCATTTTTGCATTGCATTTTTTTGCCTTATGCCAACATTTTTATGCAATAGACAAAAATTTAAACAAAGTAAGGACCGTCAAAGAAAGCAAATCAAAGAGTTCTAACTTCAAGCAATTACTAAACTACAGAATAAAAAACGTTTCTTAAATGATTTCTTTTACTCAAGTAATGACTTTAAAGTGTTTAAAGATAAGGGTGTAAGAAATAAACCCACACAAGTAATGCCGTGAGAGCAGCAGTGGCCCAGTGGTGGCGGTCTCGACTAAAGAGCAGTAAGTCGTGGGATCGAAGCCAGCCAGGCGCATTACTGTGTAATTTAATTTCATCACCACTGCTCTCAAAACGGTGAAGGAAAACCTCGTGAGGAAACCGGCATGTCCTAGAGCCAAAAATTCGAAGACATGTGACATCTACCAACCCCCACTGGACCGCGTGGTGGATTATAGCACATTCCCTCTCATAGAGAGGAGGCCTGTGTCCCCGCAGTGGGAACATTATATTTTTATTATGATTATGCTAAGTAATGCCTCACCATCAGAAAACTCGGCATTCTTGTCCAGGAACGATTAAATCAAACAGTTCTTTCCCATTTATGTTTCCTCTAAGAGCAGCGACCCAGAAGCAATTTTATTGTAACGAGCTTCGTACTGTTCTTTAGTCAGTCAGTTTGACAGTGATGGAAGATCGGTAGAGAGGTAAAATTAATGTAGACAGACGATGTTATTAGCAGTATGATTGGTAAAGAAACTGGTGAAGTTTTTATAGATACTACCTGAGGCCATTGAAATATTTGTTCCGTGTGGGAATCGACACGCCGCGCAGCAGCCGATCGCTCAGCCACTGCGCTAACCGTGTTGTTAGGTTATTTGTTAAGTAAACAACAATGACGATCAAATCCATACCGATGGCAAAAACTCCATAAAAAGATTAGGACTCTCAGACCCTGCAATCCCTAGAATTTGTTGTTTTATATACGGGTAGCATTAGGGCGGGTCAACATCTAGACCTAACTATTAGACACTTTCCTATAAGGACCTTGTAGCGCGTTCGTGGCCAAAATAAGGACCAACGACGCCATATCTTTAAATACAATTTCCTAAAATAAAAGCGGTGATAGCCTAGTGGTCTGACCGTCGGACTGCCAAGTTTTAGGTCTCGAGTTCGAACCCAAGACACGCACCTCTGTTTTTTCGGATTCATGTGCGTATTGTATAGTACTAACTGGGTTGTGGAGGTCAGATAGGCAGTCGCTCCATGTAAAATACTGGTATTCAGCTGCATCCGGTTAGACTGGAAGCCGACCCTAACATAGTTGGGAAAAGGCTAGGCAGAATAATGATGTGCGTATTGTATAATTATCACTAGCTTCGGTGAAGGAAAACATCGTGAGAAAATCAAAAATTACTGAGAGATATTTCTCGACGGCATGTAAAGCCAATTCAGAGGCCTATGGACGGTATAAAAACTCTGACACCAGGTTAGGCACTAACCCACGAAAAAAACGAAGACAAAAAATCTTACAAATGTCTGCCAACACGAACCTCCTACCAATAATTCAAGCAATATTTTGTAGCACTTTATGCCTTCGGCTGTTGCCAAAGTCCATGCTTGAAAGTGTTAATATCGCACCTTCGCTTCGGTGCAACAAAGACACAACAGCTCATTTTTTAATTTTACAGGAGTGAACTTTTAAGATTTTTTTCGCATTTATTGCCTCATTTCTGGATTACTAATTATAGTAGGTTTGAAATCTTTATAAAAAATAATTGTTTATTGTGATTGCTGTATTTTTACGTAAAAAACTAATAAAAATACTAATCAAAGACATGACAAGAAAAGTGTCCTGAATTGTGACTATTTACACTAGGAAATATTTAGTTTTATGTCTTAAAAATATATACGTTTTTGTCACTCCAATAAGTGACAATAAAAATGGCCAAAAATACATTTGTGTTGCTGGGCTGTAGCTCCAACGCACATCAAACTCTCGTGGGCACGGGGGCACTATTGTCGAATGTAACTTTGTCGGCCCAAACCGCGTGGGAAAACCGCCAATAACCACAAAGACACCTGCGCCATCTAGTAGAATTTTGAGATACTTTCGGGGATGTCTTTGTTGCCCCAAGTGTAGGCATTCAGAGACAATTTGGCATACGTATCTCGAAGTTGCAGTTTTGTCTATTTGTGACTTTGTTGCACCGGAGGTGCGATATGATAACTACCATAAGTACACATTTCAACAACCAATTATTATTATCAATCTACCCGACTGAATGCCTCGTTGGTCTATTGATCACAAAAGTGATTGCTCAGCATGGTGTCCTGGGTTTGATTCCCGGGTCGGGCAACGTGTTATTGGGTTTTTTCATCAGGAACAGCCACGGAGTCCGAATTTGTGCCCGATTGATGGCAATAGGCTCGCCCTCTATCACATGGGACTTAAAAAAAACATAACTGGCGAAATGTGGCTATACTATTAGGTACACCTCTGCCTAACACTTTAATAATAATAAATTCGTTTATTGGACTCAGTAAAATATAGATTAATACAATTTCATCTATAATGGTCTGTACAAAAAAGGCTGCAAGAAACTAAATGGACGCCTGACTTCCAAACTCCAAACAAAAATTATATTTAAACTGGCTAAGAAATAAAGGAAAAAAAAAACGTGTTATCACGACCTTGCATTTTAATGATAAAGTAAAGTATGAAATCCTTTGGGGATTACAGGCATGATGTTTTGTAACGTTTTTATTAATCCAAAACCTATCTCCACAGTCCGCGACCGCACGACTTTTGCGGCGCTCCGGATGACGTTGATCCTGATGGCGATGCAGACACTCTCCGGGTGCTTCGCCCTCATGAACTACGCAGCCGACGTGTTCCACCGCGCAGGTACCGAGTGGAGCCCTAACACGCTCGCACTAGCCGTGGGCTCCTTGCAACTGGCTGGGTCCTTCTTCACTACAGTTTCCATTGAGAAGTTCGGGCGCAAGGTCAGATATTTAAATATTGTTATCATCAACTGCTCAGCCTTTTCCAAACTATATTGGGGTCGGCTTCCCGTATAAGCAGGTGCAGCTGAAATACCCGTCTATACCAATATTATAATTGCGAAGATTGAATGAATGATGTATAGATCGATGTTTGTTACTCAATCACGCCAGAACGGCTGAACGGATCTGGATGAAATTTAACACAGAGGTAAATTATAGCACATAGGATTTTTTTTTCTTCACTATTACTTATCAACATTTCCACGCAAACTAAGTTGTGGGCAATACCTAGTATTGTTATGTAGTCGGCTGCCTATCTGCCCTCCACATCACAGTTACTGAGTACTGGTTAGACTGGTCGTCAGACTTTCGGGTTTCTGAGTACCCCTACCAATAGTCAAAGATCTAGAAATAACAGCAGCAGTCCTTGTCGAGACTCGGAAAGGTACGTAATGGATGGGTCACCCAACCACGGATCAACCCCAACAAGCGTTGCTTAACCTTTAAGATCAACTCGTGCGGCTGCTAATATTAAACTAGAGGCTATTGATACTGCCTGTTGTTGTTTAGCGTGTGCTAAATGGAATGCATTCATGCATTGTAATATTTATTACTATATAAAGCGAAGAAAATTTATGACAGCCAAGAAGAGTTTTTATACGATGCAAGTTTTTTTATCAATCACATTTTATGGCCCTGGAAAATTATTTACACTATTTACAAGAAGTTTTAATCTATGTGTTCACCACACGCTTCGATTCGACAAGTCGTATGTCTTCCTTTTTTAGGCATTACGAAAGCGAGCGAGATAGGCATACGAGTTTGCGAATCGAAATCGAATCGAAGCGTTTCTGAATAGCTATGCAGTAGTAATAAACTCCAAGGGTTAAGGATAATTACATTATCATTAAAGTGTCGAAGATCTTTTTTTTTTTGCACTGGATTAAACGCTCGCGTACATAGACTAATTAAATTATTAATAAAAAATTTGTAGACATCGTCTCTCAAATAGAAAAAAAAGGAGTGGGTCGATTTTTTTGCACGCAAGTGTATATAAAACATGGCGTTGTGGAGAACGAACTTAACAAATCCATCTGGTTTAAGCTATCGAGATAACGTCAACACTTATACGGCTGCAGAAATAATAATATACACACACGCACAACGATAGAAAAACAAACTGAAATCAATAGTTTCATATATGCACGAAAAAGTAAATCACTTTGTAAAAAAGGACCCCCAACTGAAGCAACTAACAGTAAGAGCTCAATATCAGCGGAAAAAATAATTGAATGATTACGAGGTATTTAATTATAAAATAAACCACAATATCACTCTGATTAGTTATCTAACAATAAGGTAAGTGAGACGACGGCATAATTAAGCTATGACCCGATAAAAGGTCACGGACAAAGTATAAAAACTTTGACATTGTCTAAGCATTTTAAGGACAAAATTCACACCTAAACGGTCTAAAGTTTATGAACGAACTCTTGCCACTGACAAAAGCCTTGCTCATCAGTGTTGCACCAGTTTAATCGCATCACAACTCTTTGCGGAGGACTCTCTAAGGAATATTTAGACCCATCTCTTAACTGTGACCAACTTGGGTACACATATTCTACTTTCAAAAAATCATTTTCTCCATCTGTCCACCTTTGAAAGACAAATTTGCCACTAATAGGGAATTTCTCATACTGATTTGGTAATTCCATCGATTGAAAACCCATGGAAGTCGCAATAGAGTTCATGTTGTAGTCATGGCCCACCAGCAACATTAACTTTGGCATTTCGTCATAATTCTTAAATGTTTTAGTTATGTACTCCATTAACGGTCCCGCGATGTCATCGGCCACTGTTGTATATCTAATGTAGTGATCCTGTCGCGGTATTTCAGTCAAGACTTTCCATTTTTCCGGTGTTGTTATTTGTCCCCAAGCAATATCTTGCACCGGTATGCCGTCGTAGTAACTCATAGTAAACAAGTCCATGGATGAGATTCCTATGAACAGAGGCCCCACGACCCACACTTCTTCACCGACCTTATACGAAATCGTATTATAATTCCCAGTCAAGTCACATATTCCATCCTGCTTGCAAACGTCTGAACCTCCAATGTCCAATACTTTGTTCAATTCCAAAAATGCTGCGTTCAGTTTATGATTATTTTGCACTTTCCTGATTATTTCTTTAAACACCATATCTTTATATGCTTCAGTGGTGTTGTGTATGACAGGTTCAAAAAGTGGATCTGCCGTTTTAGTGTTTTTGTGATGTACAGTCACGTTACAACTTTTGAACACTGAGTCAATGAAAGATTTCGCGGTCGCCTTGGTTCGGCTGGCCGTGTTGGCATACACAAACACTGTATCTTCATCGGGACATCCTTCAGGAAGAAACTCTTCCTTTTTGAACCATTCTGCGAAATATTCCCCCATGTATCCTTCTAGCCGCGCACCTTTCGGAGTCAGTAGTCCCGGCGGGCCAGCTGGTTGGGGCCAGTGCTTCGATGAATATCTTGGCAGATCGTCTCCTAACGGATACCGAATGTTATGTCGACCCAATATAAAGACTTGTTTCAGTTTCAAGTTGTTGGCGACAAAGCCTTTACACAACACAATCAGCAAAAGCAAAGTTACTGATTTCGACACCATTTTATTTGGTTTTATCACTGTAGCTAACTTTTGTGTTTATTGTCCGAATTAAGTTATCTAAATTTATTAATATGTTTAAATATTTTACGAGAACTACTCATGTCGATTGGTTGATCAAAACTAGTTTTTTTGATAAATTTCGTACGGTTCGAGTTACGATACGGCGCTATTTGTTGTTTAAATACCGTGACATTTTACTTTAAATACTAGTGGTTTCACCTGCCTTCGGCGCCCGACCCAGTGCGTCGCATCGCTTGCCCCAGGCTAATACTTCGTTTTTGCTTTGTTTCCGACTTTTTGCTCAGCGTCCGAGGGTCGTAGCGTCATGTTAAATAGACTACAACCTTCCTTAAGGTGGTAGCGCCAGGGTATACCGCTAAATTCAAATGTTCTTACGTTTTTTGCAATTTGCAGGTCAGTGTCAGGTTGTAGGTTGATGAAAATATGAATCGCGCAATTAACACGTATGTAGTTACAGAATTATAATCATTTCAATCAACTGGGCACAGTGGAAGGTGGTAACAACGTTTTTAATCCACCGTGTAAGTAGATTTCTTATTGGTTCGCGTCGGTACCTACGCGATTTCAATAAGTAGGTACGCACGACGGTAAATCAAGCTATACAACACCAGTTTATGCGGATCTCTCATTGTATAGGAAACCTAAACAAAGCGAGGCCAAATTATACTGGAAATGCATAGGTTGATGTGCCGCCGTTTGTAGGTACCTAGTGTCAGAATGTGAACATTTATGCTGTAGAAAAGCCACAATTAAATCAAGAATTTTAGATAGCCATCTTACTTATCTGTTAGCAGCATAAGTAGATATAATTTTATACTTCAATGGTTTGCATCTAGCGCGCCATCATTCAGAGTAATTAATTTTATTTCATCCTGGCTGTATTGTAATTTGTTCTAATTTTATTTTACTACAATCTTTATTTTAAATAATATATTAATGTTGTTTTTAATTAAATTTTTAATCTAAATTTGTTTAAATCCTGATTTTGTTCGAATTTTGTTTTTGATTTAATAAGACTATATAACTTGGTTTTAATCTAATTTTTCTAATTATATTTTTAGTGCGTAATTAAATGTTTAATGTTACGTTAACTATTAAACTTAATTTTAAGTAATATAATTTTGTTACCTTTACTGCATAAAACTTGCCTAATTGGTACCTAAATGGAAGAAGTCACTGGCTCCTGTTCATTATAACAGCCATGTAGCGCGTTTCACTGCCGGTCTCACTAAATATACTAAATACGTACTACATAATAAAAATACAAAACTACTTAATAATAATTAAATTAAATTCATTCATTCACTGACAGACAAAGCCTGCCCTTAAACTATTGGGTCTAGAAGCATGCACTTTTTTTGGCGCTAAAGAAAGTGAGCACTGAAACGGAATTTTGACAATTAGGAAATGCAAGTTTTTAGGGAATTTCGTTATACACGGTGGAATGGCATCGAAGCAGAAACGTTTACCACGTATTCAGTACATCATACCAACCCCCTACATGGAAATTTTTTATCGGTTATTAAAAAAAAAACAGATGTTCCATACATTTTGCCCACGGACGTATTGCACTTTTGTAGGAAACAGCAGATGTTTTAAAAATAACCGTTTGTGTTCGCTTTCTATGAAACCGTTTGTGTGTAGATGTGACTTCCAACCTGTATTTGCCAAATAGAAATGACATTGGGCGTACAAAAATCTTCGAACAACGCCGTCTAAACCACTTCGCATGAAAGGTGTTAAAATAGATAGAACATCTAGGTTTGTAAAAAAAAAAAAAAAAGAGGGAAAGAAAAGTGTGTTTATTGCTATTAAGACAAAAGAAAACAGCTTAAAACTAAATAGATAAACAAGGATATTAGTTTTTGAAGTTAGAAGCGTGGAGTTTTGGAGTTCTGTTTCTAATTAAAAGTTAGAGAAACTCAACCTTACGGAGGTTAAATAGGGGATAAAACCTTAAGTTTATTAACGAAGTCTTGCCAAGGACATAATCCTTGCTCATCAGTGTTGCACCAGCTCAATCGCAACACAATTCTTTGCGGAGGACTCTCCAAAGAATACTTTGAGCCATCTCTTAACTGTGACCAACTTGGGTACACAAATTCTACTTTCAAAAAATCATTTTCATTATCTGTCCACCTTTGAAACACCAACTTCCCGCCAATCGGTATTGTTTCGTACTGATTCGGTAAGTCGATCGATTGAAAACCCATAGAAGTCACAATAGTGTTAATATTATTATCATGACCAACTAACAGAATTAACTTTGGTTTTTGGTCATAGTTCTTAAATGTGTTCGTTAAATACTCCATTAGTGGTGCTGCGACATCTTCAGCTACAGTTGTGTATCTTATGTCTTGATTTTGTCGTCCAATTTCAGTCAATAGATTCCATTTCTCTGGTGTTGTTATTTGTCCCCATGCAATGTCTTCTATCGGCATGCCGTTGTAGTAA
Source organism: Noctua janthe (assembly GCA_910589295.1). Taxonomy (NCBI): domain Eukaryota; kingdom Metazoa; phylum Arthropoda; class Insecta; order Lepidoptera; family Noctuidae; genus Noctua; species Noctua janthe. Next base: position 9,788,229 of record OU342572.1, on the reverse strand, counting down.
TTCGAAATGAATGCGTCCACAACTAAGTGTGCTATTAAAAACGGCCCATCAATATCCACAAACTTGTTGACCTGATACAGTACTGTGTCATTACCTTCAGTCAAGTCGCATATTCCATCCTGCTTACAAACGTCTGATCCTTCAATGTCTAATATTTTATTCAATTCAGAATAAACTGCCTTCAGTTTGGGATTATTTCGTAATTTTCTATTAATTTCTTTGATCACCATATCTTTGTATGCTTCGGTGGTGTTGCGAATGGCAACTTTAAAAAGGGAATCTGGCCCTGTAATGTTTTTGTGATGTACCGTCACGTTGCAAGTTTTGAAAGCTGTGTCAACGAAAGCTCTCGCGGTCGCTTTTGTTCTGCTCCTCGTGTTGGCGTACACATACACTGTATCTTCACCGGGACACCCTTCAGGAAAAAACTCTTCCTTTTTAAACCATTCTGCGAAATATTCGCCCATATATCCTTCTAGTTGCGCTCCTTTTGCAGACAGGAGTCCCGTCGGGCCACCCTGAGAGGGCCAAGGCTTCGGTGAATATCTATGTAGTTGTGTGCCTAACGCATACCGCATGTTATGTCGACTCAATATAAAAACTTGTTTTAATTTGAGGTTTTCCGCGAAATAGCTTTTACACAACACGATCAATAACAGCAAAAAAACGAATTTCGACACCATTTTTCTCATCATCACTTTTAATACACGAAATAAATTAACATATTTTATTTGCCTTGGGTATTTTACGAGTGTTTAAATAGTTCTACTCACATGTATTGATAAAACGTGACTAAATTAGTTTTTGTACTGTAAACGCGTGTGGAACATACAGATAACAACGAACTTGATATGGCCGGATTGTAAGATAAACTAGCGACCCGCACCGCATTCGCACAGGTTCTAACAACAGCACCACCAATGGGGTCCATAACTGTCCTATCTATCTAGGTTCCGTACATTCTAATCTCCGAAACCTAGCTTCCTAGGTTAACCGTCGTAAATTGCTTGTAAGGTAAATACAATGCTGCAAATAGTAGATTACGCCCCAAGGGGATAAAGCATTGTCTTACGTCACGGGCGCTATTTTAACTTAAACCTGCCTCATGAATCACTCCGTTCATTGGTGAGACGAACCGCATGAAAATATCGTAAGGTAGTTCTTGAGTTTATCGCGTTCAGTCAGACAAACGCGGCGGGGGACTTACTTTTATAATAAATGTACCTAGTGATGTTGTGATAAAGTAACAGAATAGTAATTAGTAAGTACCCTTCGTAACAGCATTATGAACTGACCATGTATACTACTCATAAAGAGGCAGGTCACGGATACAATCTGTGACCTTCACATTCCCATTAAACAGAAGGGCATGATTTATCTAACAATGGTTAGAATCAATAAGCATGCCTTTTGTCTAGTCTGGATCAGAACATCAAACCGATTGCATGCAGACGAGAATTCTAAGAGAGATAGGTGTTACTTGAATGATTAGAATTTGATATGAGCGTGCTGCCGAGCCCATCGTCGATGCTGCCGCGTGCTATTATAGCACTCCCGCTGTGTCTCGCTCTAGCAAATGGCGGTTCTGAGCGACAGAAAAAGATAGGAGCATGGAAAAATGCAATTTCGTGCTGACACATACGGTTCAACCCTAAGAAGAATCCTAAAAATGTAATGAATTGCTAAAAATGGCGCTGCGCATTTACTGAAAAATTGTATTGAAATCGGTTGTACTTACGGCAGGTGATAAAGAGGACCGAAACGTTAAAAAAAAATTGAAGAGGAATGTGGATAAGTGGGGGTTGAGGAAGACTTAAGAAAAGAGGTGACTTCTGAGATGAATACTAGGTAATAGAGAATCAGTAAGAACACGTCAAGCCTTAAATAAATTGAAATAAGGGCCGGTGGAAGAGTGTGTACTCCTCAGTAGCGAAGGGTCAATTTTTGTAAGAGGTAAACCGAAGTACGTATGTTTAATGTGATTATATTGTCTTTAGAATACTGACCATGCCATTTTTCAAAGGGAATCCGGTAGGAATCGAGCTGTATGGAACCTTCGCCACTGGTACTCCTCCTGCTTGAGGTTGACATTGACAAGATTTTCCTACAAACAATACACTAATGCCATGTTAAAAAGTTTGCGAAACTTTAACGTTCTTCCATACATTCTATAGCTGTTTCACTATCAATTGCCTTCATATTATGTTTCGAGGCGCGTAGCAAAGTTTGAGGCGCGCAGGGAAAACATTGGGGTTGAGGGGCAAAGCCGTAATTACATAATGTAGCCACGTTTCTCACTATATTTATTAATAAAGGGTGTAAATAGACCCTTAACATCCTTTCATATGCAGAGCTGTTTGTATAATTTTAAGTTACCCCTTTTATTTTTAGTCTTGCATGTTTACATTGTCTACATTTCAATTACATAAAAAATTATAAGTGGAAGTGCGGAGTCTCCTAATACAAGCAATTCCTTGCTTAAAAGGTGACCTCCAATAATATGTATCTAAACGCCCATTGTAATTGAAATAAACATTTTTTTTTTTTTATTTAACGAAGCCGAAAGGCACTTGTTCTCCCCGTCTTTGCGAACATTTTTTTGTTCTAGACCATACCTGGGAATCTTCTAGTTACGGAGATATTGGGGGTAAAAGTTCCAACTTTTTCACAAGTTTTTTTTTTTTTTTAATACATGTTAATTAATATGTACGAGTTTAACTTTAAATACCTCCACGACCCCCGTACTATTCAATCCATCCAACAGCACAATGATTTGAGTGCGTTCCATCGAGTCCTACTGTAAAACGTGATTTTACACCCCAAAAAAAAGTCCTTTTCCAGCAATAATTTTTACGTAAAGTTACTTAGTTTGATGTACAGAATCCTTGGTTGACGGCTATGTGAAGGGTCTGTTTACACCCTGTATACTAATGCCATGTTAAAAAGTTTGCGACCTTCCATAGATTATATAACTGTTTCACTAATCAATTGCTTTCATATTATGTTTCGAGGCGCGTAGCAAAATGTGACGCGCGAAGGGAAATCATTGGGGTTGAAAGGCAAAGCCGTGATTACATAATGTAAATACGTTTCTCACTTTATTCATTAATATAAGGGTATCAACAGACATCTAAAGTTTATCGACGAAGTCTTTCCAAGGACAAAAGCCTTGCTCATCTGTGTTGCACCAGTTCAATCGCATCACAACTCTTTGCGGAGGACTCTTCAAAGAGTATTTTGACCCATCTCTCAACTGTGACCAACTTGGGTACACATACTCCACTTTCAAATATTCAGCTTTACTATCTGCCCACTTTTGGAATACAAACTTCCCGCCAATAGGGAATTCCTCATATTGATTTGGTAAGTCGTTGATCGATTGAAAACCCAAAGCAGTCGCAAGAGTGATCATATTACTATCATGACCAACTATTAACATTAACTTTGGCATTTTGTCATAGTTCTTGAATATTTTAGTTAAATATTCCACTAATGGCGACGCGGCGTCTTCAGCCACTGTTCTATATATTAAGCTTTGCTCTTGTCGTATTAATTCAATCAATAGTTTCCATTTTTCTGGTGTTGTTATTTGTCCCCATGCGATGTCTTGTATCGGCCAGCCATCGTAGTAATTCATTAGAAATGCGTCCATAACTATGCGTCCTATGTACAACGGTCCTTCAATCCGTACCACTCGACCGACCTCATAGAAAATTGTGTTAGGAGCTTTCGTCAAGTCACATATTCCACCTTGCTTGCAAACTTCTGATCCTTCAATTTCCAATATTTTATTCATTTCCGTATATGCGGCCATCAGTTTGGAATTATTTTGTAATTTTCTTGTAATTTCTTTGATCACTATATCTTTAAAAGCTTCGGTGGTGTTGCGTATGTAAATTTGAAAAAGGGGATCTGAATCTGTAATGATTTTGTGATGTACAGGCACGTTGCAACTTTTGAACGCTGATTCAACGAAAGCTCTGCCGGTTGCCTTGGTTCTATTCACAGCATTGGCGTACACAAACACTGTATCTTCATCGGGACACCCTTCTGGAAGAAACTCTTCCTTTTTGAACCATTCTGCGAAATATTCTCCCATATATCCTTCTAGCTGCGCTCCTTTCGGAGTCAGGAGTCCCGGCTCGCCCGTTAGTATGGGCCAGGGCTTTGGTGAATATTTGCCTAGATCGTAATTCAACGGATAGCGTATGTTGTGTCGACTGAATATAAAAACTTGTTTAAGTTTGAGGCTGTACGCGATAAAGCCTTTACACAACACGTTCAATAAAAATAAATGAACTAATTTCGGCACCATTTTTTGCACTGTTAGAAACTTTGTATTAAATTTTCGAATAAAAGGTTCTCTATATTTTTATCCATGTGTATTTATGTACACATGACGTCTAATAGTAAACCAAGACTAATTTACGTCTGAATATGTACCGTCGGAAACGCTTAGTTTCAGTAGTGTGTCACATTTTATATGATTTATACGACTTAAACAATACCGATTTAAACAATACGTATACGTATTGTTTACTTTAATTATGTTTATTGGCAGTATTTATATATACAGAAGAGTTAAAACATTGGTGGCCGTGCATAAGCAAGCTTTTTATTTTCTTGAGAATGCATGAGCCAGTACCACTAGGTCATAGTACAGTTGGCATCCTGACGTACTGCCCAAAATACGCTGGCCTTATGCATCATAGTCAGCAGTAGCCAGCTTCTACTGATGTCCAAATCTAATTTTTTTTTTTTTTTGTTAATAGAGCTCAGGTTACTTTAACGTGAGATTTTTCAGGAAGTAAGATAACCAAACTTGATAAAGCTTTCAGAAACTAGGCCTTAAATTTAGTCCATTAGGTTAATCAAAATACTAATAATAAGGACAGCTTTTCAGAACTCTTTTTCCAGCCGCAGTTATTTGAAATCACTGTTAAAATCATAGTAATCCTTTCGTCGTTGCAATAAGGGCTGCTGGGTTGCTGTCAAAGCTAAACTATCTGTGAAAATACTCTAAGCTGAACCAGCGTAAATTGATCCAAAAAACTATTCTTCTCTTTCCAGATCCCTCTAGCCTGCAGTTCCCTGGTCGTGTCAATATGTATGACGACCTTAGCGACGTGTTTCCTTCTTGGTACTGGCGTGGCAAGCTGGCTTCCAGTAGTGGCCGTGTGTGTGTGCATACTGGCTTATGGCGCTGGCCTGGCCCCCGTACCTATGGTCATAATGGCTGAGGTGTTCACATTTCAGGTGAGATTTTCTTAAGAAGATTTCACTCTTGCAAACAAGCAGCATGACTGTTTTATTTAGTCTACTACAATTCGTTTTGCAACAAGTAGAGAAAGAAACACATTGTTCATTTAGAGTTTTCGACTAAGCATGTCGCTTTACCGTCGGAAGATTTGATTTGATTGGATTGATTTCATTTTTCACCTATCTACTTATTTTTAGTCGTTGTCAAAAAAAAGCCGAAACCTAGGTAGGTATTCAAATCAGCTAATTTAAAAAAACAACTTCGAGGAAACCAGGTAAAAAACTAGTTTCAACGATGTAAAATATCAATATTATTAGGTAGGTATTGTTCATTTTTTAAATCAATCATTTTCTTACATACGTCTCGGTTCACCATGGCAACTCCAGAAGTAAGATTTTTATACAGCTGGCCCTTTTAGTTTTAGGTTTTGGCTCGCTAGCAGATTGTGTTATGTAAAGTTGTTACCTACATATGTAGCCAATAAGTAGGCGTTGACGTACGTTGATTACTCATTATTATGTACCTACTCTATAGAGTAGGTACGCGACTCGATACTGCGTCGGATTAATTTGGATTTCATATATGAAATCCAAATTAATCCGACGCAGTATCGAGTCGATTAATTTGGATTTCATATATGAAATCCAAATTAATCCGACGCAGTATCGAGTCGCGTCGTCCGAACGAATTACATGAAACACGTCATTTTCATTTTTATTGCATGGAGATTTTTCTGATCGGCGCGGCGTAAGCCGATTCGTGTGGTCACTCTCTGAAGAGTGGTACCGCTACAGCCTGTTACTGTTACCGTTAGACATCAACCCACTGTTGGGCAACGGCCCCATGACTTCCAGTTCTTACTGGTCGTTGGTTTTGTCCAGCTCGTCCCGCAATCTTCTACGAGGTCACTGCATCGCCTTCTGGAAGAGCCAGGGTCTCATATAGTGGTTATCTTGGCCTATTGCTCACGGTAGACCACTACAGCATACATAACAATAATTACAAACACTTACCATCTATCCTCAGGTGCGAGCACGAATGGCAGGAGCTTCGATGGCGTTCTCGTTCTTTTGCAGTTCAATGACCGTACTCTTCTACACGCCGATAGCCAATCAGTTCGGAGCGTTCGTCGTGTTCTATAGCTTTGCAGCAGTGACCTTGTTTGGAGTGGTCTACACCGTGCTTTGGGTGCCAGAGACGAAAGGCAAAAGCTTAGAAGAGATTCAAAAGTATTGGAAGAAGACTGAGCCTGTATTTGTGTAGACCAGGCCTTATTTGACTTTGTTATTGTATTGGAGTCTGTAAATAGAAAGATGTAAGGTGCACATTCCCTTAAAAAAGTTATTGCTGTTCCTTGGATGTTGTTCTGAGGTGAATGTATTAGTCTTGGCGTACAGTTCAGAAGCCGCCAGAAAGATATTTCTAGAAGTAAAATACTTGTGTATTGAAAAACTATTATTATTGCTTATTAACCTTTCCAAAAATGCTAGAAGTTACATTTGACTTTTTTTGGGTAATGTAGAAAGTAATTAGTAAAATAAGGGAAAATTTGTAATGTGTTAAATAATTAAGATGTCAAAATATTTATTTTCGAAATATTGATATTTGTACCTGTATTTTTGAAGTACAAAGGTATAATTATTACATCAATAAAATATTTAAGTATAAAGTACCTGTTACTTATTGAAGGTTTATAAAATCTCATTTATTTATCATCATTATTAGTTAATTAACCAAGATTTATGTATTCAGAATACTTATTGATGTTCAGTGTCAGAAACTATATGACATTAGCAGAAAAATGCTATTCTTGAAAATGACCGTGATAAAAGATATTTTTTAAGTCTAAATCGTTTCAACGATCTGTTCGCCTATTTAAAATGAGTTCTATTTAAAAGTACACAAAGATTTTTTTACAGTGTATTTTTCCTGAGTATTTTGCCAAATACAATTTTGAATGTCTTTACGTAATGTTTAAATTACCACATTTTAATTTATCGACTAGTTGCTGTACCGGTGTAACGGTATTATCATAATTCAATATTTATATTGAATGGCCCTCAATCAATTTTTGTATAAATATGTCTTTGAATGGGTTTTATAATAAATGAAAAACTAAAGTATGATAAACGTATGTCTATTTATTGTTATCAGTGAATGAACTCGTTTATTGCCCGTGGATTGACCGCGTAGTCCACTAGTAGGACCAAGGATATTTTTCTTTTCGGTGGTTCTATTAATCACAGCATGGACAAATCAAGTACTAAGAGCAACTTTATTTACCCGCGGTTCTATTAAAACTAGTGAGTATTTAATCTCTTTGCATGTAAACTTCATTCAGGAAAATGTTTTAGATGAAAAAAAGGGCAAAATACACGGGCAATAAACGAATGAACTAATCCTCTAAGCACAAAGGTTGTGACAAGGTAATTAAAACCAAATGGAATAAAATGTAAAACTACCAAGAAATGTGTTTATTATTTATTTTTAATACATAACTACAGAGAATCACTGCGACAGTGGAGCGAGCGCTGTGTCGCTAATATTTCCTTTTTTTGGTACACCTTAAATAAAATGTTTATCAATAAAAAAAAAGTTATTACTTAATGCCGGTCTTGTACGAATGTTCGGGACATCGGAGCGGGGCAGGGGACCCTATAGTAGATACTAATGAAACAATTGGTAGCGACGTCATTACTTACAATAAATAATCTATATAAACCTTATAATTTATTTACCGTCAGATCATACAGTGTATGTATTTAAAAATCTGTGACCTTACTGATCTCGACTTATCGAAATAACATAGTGCTTGTGAAACTACAGGGTTTAATCCCCGATAAAAACCTACATTGATATTTAGAATAATATCACGAGAAATTAAATTAGTTGACGAGTACCTAAAGTTAGAGGCCAATATCTGAGATACGTCGCACGATCATTTATATAATTAGAAATTGGCATAAAATTGTCCAAAACATCTGATTAAGTTTTGCGTCCACAAGAAACAAGTTTCCGAATATTAATTAACTTAATATTACTTACATTATTTTAGTATTTGTTTGATTTAAAAAACGTGTTTTACTCAGTCGTATCTCAGAAACAGGTCAAAATATCGACAACACACATAATAATAACCTTAAAATTAGCCGCTACGATGACCACAGACTGACCGAATATGTCCATCCAACATTACAAAAGAACTGCAGTCAACATTCGTGGTGTCCTCAGTCGAGGTCCAAACTTTACAATACTAAATATAACTAAAAAAAAAATAAGGATACGCTCATCGACCAGCCGAAATGAAATTATAACTAAAAACAACGATAAAACAAACATTAAGATATTAAAACTTATTGATTTAACTCTATAATACAGACTCATTATCTCTATTCGTAGATCGTTATTTTTTTCAATCCAGGAGATGTCCAATCAGTTTTTTTTTTTAGACCATTTTTTTTTTACTTGGCCTGGATGCGGTGTTTGTAACAGTTGATTTTAAAAGGCCAGTGATATCTGAAGACCTATTTACACTCGAGTGATTGCTTAGGCGACAAATCAAGCTATACATATCCTGTATAACCTGACCTCGCTTTGTATGAGCTTCCGGTACAATGAGAGATCAGCATAACTTAGTTTTGCATAGCTTGCTTGGTCTTCGTGCATTTGTCTTTTAGTTCATTGTAAAAACAGAGGTGCATGTTTTAAGCACTAAACTTGATTTTGAGAATACTGATAATGTATACTGTAAATAGGCCTTATAAAGCGATATTTGAACCTATAAGTTATACCTATAGTTGTGTTTTAGCATGGCAATAGCGGTCATTGAACCACATAACATTTAGTGAATCTCTTCTTTTAAAAAACGTATACAAACCTGTTAAAAGCCCCTGAATTGACATTGATTGTGATCCCGAACATTAACAGAAGAAACAATAAGTTACACGGTTTATGGTTTCAGTTCGTGTAAAGAGATATCAGGGAAAGGACAATGACCGCTATTGCCATGCTAAAACACAACTACTATAGTGATTTCGATTTTCAACAACAGTCACATTTTAGAGTTCACCGCCAACTTTCGAGGCCGTCTTTTTGAAGATATTACCCAAGTATCTATGTATACTATTAAAGAAATTACACAGACTCGACGCCGCTTCGACTCAAAGTGAACTTTATGTCATGTTACTGACGGTAGAATTTTCAAAAGAAGTGGCATTTCTTACCATGTTGAAAATTCTGCCATACCTACACGATATAAAGCACACTTTTCAATGTCTTACTGTGAGTTAAGTCGGCTTAAACTCGGTGTCGAGTCAGAAAAATGTGCGAAGTCTTTTAAGCTCAAAGAATGAAACGTGTAAAATAATGTAAATTAAATTCTTGAAGAATGACGAAATTAAAAATATTTTATGGATAAACTAAAATATTAGTTTGAAGGCCGTAAGAAGTGAACGTTGAGCAATTTATTATGAAACCTAGCAATTAATAACGATAATATACATAAACACTTGTAGGTATATTGCTCATAACAGTAATAACCTCTCATTTTCGAATGCTTATGTGCAATTTGCAATTTAGGTATAAATGTAATATAATTCGATTGAATTAATTGCACGATTTACCAGTGCGTTTCATAAAGTTAAACATTATGCTCTGCCCGATTTACATTGTATCCTATTCGATAGCGTAAGAAGATTTTTTTCCGGGTGAATTTATCTTATATAACATGGCTTATCTTTCTTTTTACTTAGGCCCACTTGCACCACAAATCACCAAACGCGTTTTGTGTGAAACGTTCGTTCAGTTCTTGAGAATTGGTTAAAGGTGACAGATACAAAATTATGTATTAATTAAATAACATAATGTCAGAGAAGTGTACCTAAATAGTACAGCGCATTTCGTCAGGTATGTTTAAGCCCATGTAATTAAGGGGCGAGCCTATTGCCAATTGCCTATTGCAACCGGGCACAAATCCACACTCCGTGGCTGCTACTGAGAAATTCTTGACAGAAAAACCCAATAGCTCTTCGCCTGACCTGTGGTGCACGTCATCCTTACTGAATTAGTCCGTCCGAACGGCCTGCAGCTTCCTACCTAAACTGCGGAGTGCGCTTGGCCGACCGTGCGGTACGCACGCGACCCTGCCTCCCGAAGTTCCGATCTTCCACCGCTGCAGTTATTACGTTCCACCCGTACACGAGAAAGATGCGGCCCGTGAAGCCAGAAAGCCTTCAACCCGAGGAAGACCCTATAGAGAAGAAGCTGATAGTGGGAATACTGCGAGTGACTCCGACCACCAAGTACAACGCCCCGGTCCACATTGACGTAGGCGAGCACCATCAGTACCTTGTCTTTGGAAACTCTCACTGCGTATTCGGAGACGCGGCTCGGCAAGAAGTTCAACGGCACGATCCTCACCGTGCTGAACACGGTCAAGCAGCACTACTTCATCGACCGCGACGGTGGTATGTTCCGCCATATCCTCAACTTCTTGCTCAACAATAAGATGCTCGTGTCCGCCGACTTCCCCTACATCGACCTTTTCATTCACGAGACGCATTACTTCCGTTTGGACAACATTGTGTACGCACTGACCGAGTTAAAGAGCGAGCGCGAATGCATGAATCAAGACCGCGAGTGGCTGAGCTAGGCCGCCGAGCGCCTCAAGCAGGAGACTTGAGGCACTCGGTGGCCTGGCTCAGTCACTCATGCGGAACCGGAGAGAAGTCGCTAATCACATTTTTACACTGATTAAAAAACATTAAATCACGAATGTTCATACATGTTTAGGATATTTACATTAGTATGAATTATTTGAACGAAGCATGCTGCAAAATTGTATGGGACAGTGGTCAGTGCCGGGACAGGGCAGACAGTGCCCTTGGTTGGTACCTAAGTGTAACTGTTCAGGGGTAATACAGTTACGAAGCTATCAGCTGAGGGCACTATTCGGTATACGTATCTTATGGTATGTGATATGTTGTGTATAAATGTTTAGCGTTACACGCATTAACTGTTGTGATCGTGGTGCAGTCGGGCCTGGCTCCGTTGTTAGCGACGTATATTGAAATAATGCAGTCTTGCAACTGTTGTAGTACTAGTTAGGAGCTAAATATTATGTAAATCAGGCATTGCTCATGAAACTTATTGATCAAAAATATGAATTTATTATCTTAAGCACATGTCAACTTGAATAGATGATGTAATTCTCGTGATTTATCAAACATTTTCTTCTAATTTTAGTCCGTTGTCGAACATAATTCATATACATCTGATTTATTTACATTTTCATATTAATGTTTTCGATTTATCGTCCGATGGTCGTGGCATCAGATATTTTAGAAGAGAGGGGTTTTAGGAAAACAGACAGCATCAACTAATTGAATGGCAAATTTCCTTATTTTAGATGATCATTAGAAAAGAATTGATTCGAAAAGGCCAGCTTCGTAGTCACAGGAATTGACATATTTACTAAAAATTTAAAATAAGAAATCTCTTTACTTTATCATTTATTTATCTCATGCCAAGACCAACATAACACGACAGTTTAGACAAAATTAAGTTACCGAAGTAACGAACATTCAATGAAGAATGAATGAAATACTTCCATTCACTCATTCGTTCAATAGTTAGGAGTACATACTAGTAGCCAGTCTTCATAGGGTTAAGCTTATAAATACATGACTGAGGTTTGTCCTAGATTTTTTAGTCTGAACTCATAGATATTTTTAGTTTCGATCAATGTTGCCACACTAAATATTTTTGATATTTTTTGGATAATCCCAAAAATGCGACGGAAAATAACATTTAGAATCATAAAAATATCCATGTGTTAAGAGTTAAAAGATAGCAGGTTAATTGACCAAAAACAGAAATAAAGAGCTGTAAGATTTTTGCTCCAGAGTTTTGATATAAATTCTAAACAAATAAGGCTCAAGATTTAAATATTAGCGTAGACTTCTTAATGTTTTCTTGTATGAGAGGTCAATGCAACTGCTACCTCTTTTCAGTATACTCGATATAATAAATCGTCCAACCAACTTCTTGTTGAGATTTGTATATTTTTATGGGTTGTGTACAATAATAAAGTGCCAACATTGCCGATAGATATCCGTGACGAAGTGTTAATTACTAATTATTGAAACTTTATACAAAATGTAATTCATTAATAGTTATAATTACTGTGGGGTGCCAAAGGATTTTTTTGAAATACGCGTTCCTTGTTCGGCTTATAGACCTCATAGTTCTATTTACCGTAAAAATACATTGACATCATTTACATTTGTTGTAGATATTGTAAAACGCGTACTTATTTTGATACAATTATATCTGAAATGTTCGTTATATCTAACTAACCTAACTCTCTCCCATACAAACACGAAAATAAAAAGCAAAATAATTTTGAAGAAATCCCAAAATTCAAGACACCCAACAAAAAAAACAATTGACAGCATATTTTCAATTGCCATACAAATTTGACAGCTTATTTATAAAAGCCATACAACTGCAGTTACTTACAATTTATCATCAAAAATTCATACAAACTCGACAAAAAGTTTTTCATACGACAACGACATTCAAATGTCAAAATCATCTGTCATATAAATCTGACAGCTGACAGCGCCTGTCATTCGAGTACATTGTTATCATGACGTCACAAACACTGTTCGTCGCGTTATCTATCGCTATGTGGTACTTACTCGCTGGGCCTGTGAGACGGTCCAGCGGAAGGTCGTTCTCAGTCACTGACCGTGCGCTTCGCTTGAGGCTCTTCTAGTTCCGTTTCCGGGGGAGTGTCTATGCCGGGCAGTTGTATCTGTGTATCTGATGCTTCTGAGGGCTGGAGAAAATGAGAAGGACGGTTTAGTGGTGATGTCAGAGTCTAGGAGAAAACATGAATTGCGAAACTGAATGGAAATGAAAAGGGATTTAAAAATAAAATTTACTATTTTTAAGGCCTGTTCATCACATTAACTTATATTCAATGCAGACGTTTGCCCAACATCGTTTAACCACTATACTTGATGTGAACGTTCTGTTTACACAAGTTTACGTAGCGTCCACGCTCTGGTCACTCAAGAATTACACAGCCCAAAAACTATATAAATATTGTCACAGGGGGGAGGCCAGTGAGAACATTATATCAATAATGACATATAAAATAGGGCTTCATGCAAACAGGCTTAGAAAAGAGGTATTACCATTGGAATGATGTGATGTGCATGAATGAATAATTTCAGTAATAAATACTTACATCAGTAATCATTAAAGAGATATTTAAAATACTATGTTCTAATGGGTTTACCTTGACGTCAATACCGCGTCCCAAAGTATGCTTGGAAAACATTGTACAAAGTAAATACATATATACTATTTAGTTCAAGCTTTTGACGGGTGATGAGGGTTAGCGAGTTACATACAAGCGACAAATAATATTAAAATTGTGTATACAGGGTGTCAGAGACAGCCCTCCGCAAACTGACATTATTCACCGGGATTTTGCTCAGGAAATTTTTTCTTTTTTTAATAGTTATTTCAGTTACTATTCCTTTATTTCAATGTAAAAATAACATTCTCTGTACGCAGTACTTCATTTATGTACATAATAAGGCTAAAATAAAAAAAAACAACAATGGATGTTGAAATACTCTAACGAACGACGCGTGAAATCAGCTGTTCACTTCCTTCCTAGCTACATCATCTTCATCGAACTCGTCGTCGCGCTTCCTGTTCGCTACGTGCGTTTTGCCACAGTAACGATACATTGCGCATGAGGAAATAAAACAAATCAGGTTTATTCAATCCCCGTAACGTCCCAGAAATAATTTCTTGTACCGGTCATCTTAGTATGATATACTGAATTCATCCCATCAGTCTGCGGAGGGCTGTCCCTTACACCCTATATGTATTAGTAATGTAGCTTTAGGACACCAAAGCTATGGTCGTGGCAACACACGACCGTCGCTATCATATTGTTGGGCGAAACCGAACGCGCACTCGCTGAAAGAGGGCGCGAGCGAATATGAACGCGACGATATGTATTCGTGCAACCAATCAATTTGATTTGAATGTGGGGTTAGTATTACGAAGTGTATATTTGAACCCAGCTGCTTTAAAGGTTGATCAGACCAAAGGTTTTTTTTTGGCAATGAATTGAGACCCTATGATCAGTACCTCAGACTCATAATGTCAAATTGTGCATGATATATAAAGCCGCGTTGACACGATCAGTGTGCACTCGGATGGGTTGGTAACCGAGTACATTCGGTCCGAGCATACTCTGATCGTGCAAACGCGGCTTAAGCTCGGAACAAACGAATGTGCGCACCAGTTTGCACGTTAACTTTCTAGCGTTACATGTCTCATCTGTCATAGTGTATTCTAGATTTAATATATTGAAAAAATAAAAAGATGGCTCTGTCAGCCAAAACACATTTTTGACCATAGACCTTTTTGTGGATAGATTCAAATAAACACCATGAACCACACAAACCAAGCAGTGTATCAACACAAAACCAAGCAAATGCCAATCTGATCGTTATGACCATGAAGTCCGTGCTTACCTCAACATCGTTAGCGTTCTCCCGCTCGGGCAGCGCGCGCAGACGCTTCTTGCCGCGCGGGTTGTTGGCTTCCCCGGCCGCCGGCCTCTTGGGCTGGAACTGTGAGGGGAGAAGGTTCGGTTACATAAGTTTTATATGTTTGCGAGTTCGAAAAGTTGCGATCAAACTTTCGTCTTGGTCCAAGGTTATACATAGCTCACGGTTCTGCAAACGCCGTGGCTTTAAGCTTTTGAACGCCATCATATATTTGTCGTGTGTTCACGTTCACATATTTGTGTGTTTGGCGTACAGGGTACGCGCTTGCTTGTCACGTATATGTGACAATGGCGTTCAAAAGGTTAACCACAAGGTGCGCCGAGTCACTAAAATTACTTTAAAATCGAATACTAGAAGATAGTAGCTAGTACATAGTAAAAACCCAAAATTAAACATGTCCAATGATCACTCTTCCAAAAACGTAGGACGCCTTTGTTTCTGTCAGTGCTGGACTGTGGCCATTTTTCTAATATAGTCGCTTTCTTCATGTCTTGGTGACGAATTTTCGATATAGCACAGCATAATGCATTCACGCAGCGTTTGCATGGCGTTAACGCCTTCATCGTCTCTCGGGTGTAGTGCAATTAAAAAGATTTTTGGAAAAAGTAACTGACACTAAACCAAGTTTGTAAACCCCGAAGGATTAGGCAGAAGTTTTCCTGTATTACACCAACATTTCACCAGATAAACTTAAGTCCCATGTAATAGAGGGCAAGCCTATTGCCGTCAACCGAGCATAACTCCCGACTCCGAATTGCTGCAGAAAGAAATACTCAGAAAACCACAATACTGACCTGTAACTCTGGCGGCAGGAACACACGAGTGTTGACGAAGTACTCCGACTGCGGCGCGAAGTACATGCGCGGGATGCGCGCGTCCGACGGGAAGTCGCGCAGCTCGAAGCTCTGCGACCGCGCCCAGATCACTGACATGGCCAGGTCGCAGACGGCCCACAGTTTCTGTTGACGAAAGAGGAATTAAAAACATAAACATCACGCCTGTTAACCTCGAAGGTTTAGGCAGTCCCTAATAGGGGGCGAGCCTATTGTTATCAACCGGCAGAGAATTCAGACTCCGTGGCTGCTAATGAGAAATTCCTGATGGAATAACACTTAGCCCGATCTGGGAATCGCACCCAATGGAATTCAATCCTTAATAAATTACTTCTAGTCAAGATATTTTACTAGACATGTAATAGTCGTGTATGGACCAACTAAAGGTACTTTTCAGATTGCCCGATTGGTCTCATACTAAAATGGAGGCCATATTCAAAAAACACCGCACAGACAACACACACAAAAGCGCTAACATTTAAGTAGATTAAAGCCCGGAGAGTTGGGCAACGATCGTCACCCGCTGGACGCCTGTCGGACGAAATCGCCGTCGAGGTAGACCGCGGCGAAGGTGGTGTCACGATCTGATCTGGTTTGCGGGGCGAACATGGTCAGATATCGCACAGGACAGAGAGGTTTGGAAGGAGAAAGGAAGGCCTTTGCCCAGCAGTGGGACACTCAAACAGGAAAGAAAAAAAAAATGTTGACAGACGTCAGCAAGATGGCTTCAAAGTTCTTATCTCGAAACTCAACCCAACAGCGTACTTTGCTACTGACCGTGATCACAATACCTCAATGCGTTCCCGAGCTGTCAGTTTCAATATTTCATAACAATGCTGACACTAACAGTTTAGATGTGCTGGGTGCGTTTAGTTTCGTTTTTAAAATTCGCTCTGAGATCAATTTAAAACCAAATTTAGGAGGATTTTCGTCACATAAGGCACTGGCCGGGAACAAGAACCAAAAATAAATAACATGCTTACATAGTTGACGCCGTCATCCGTCTCATTGAGCGCATCCTTGTGCGTCTTCATGCGCTCCACCAGGCTCTTGTAGAAGCCGTAGCAGTAGAAGTCGTTGCGAGTGATCAGCGGCTCCAGGATGAACCACAGGCAGTTCTTTACGACCTAAGAATGAAAGTAGGATTGTTAATATATCCTGGACATCATGTAGTAACACTTTCTTTAATGTTATTAAATGGCAAACAAGCCGACGGGTCGACTGATGGTTAGTATCAAGTCGACGGGTAACATGATGGTGAGTGGGCATCTGCAATTCAAGGGACAACGCAGAAACTCCCATAATCCCAGCATCCCAGAAGAGGAAATGTCCCGTGTGTCTGTAATTACACCCTACCCTACATTACTACTCGTAATGCCACACAAACTTCTGTAAACATTTCATACATAGACCATTTTTTATATTTTGGCCTGAAACACAGGTTTAAATAAACCTAGATCGGGCAGGTCGCTGACATCTAAATTGAACTATTGAATACTTGCGACTGTAGAATATATTTTAGTTATAGTTTACTTATAAGTACTTATAATTAGTATGAGAAATAATACTACTGCGCTTAAATGTACACTTTTTGTAATACTTTTTAAATAAATTATTCTTATTCTTATATTTGAGCCTGATACGCACATGGACTGAGACAGAAATAGCATTAAGTTAGCTCTGCAAGCATTGGACTGATTTGCAAATTTATATTTATCACAGATGATTTAAACTTCTTAGAAGCTGAACAGCAAGGCATTAATGCTATTGCAGCTCCCACGTTTCTGCAGCGCATCTGCTATGTTTATGGGGGCTCGTGCGGACGGATTCACACCTATTTTGCGCAAAAAAATCGCCTCCTAATTGAGTACAGTTCGTACTAGCAGCAATGTCATTCTAGTGGTCTTTGCGGACACATTTGACTGTTCTATTCTAAGTCATCACATGGTTGCTGACTAAAATCAAAACAACATAAAATTGATGTAACTATAATTAGAAGAATTAATTTAAAATGAATGTAACTGAATCACCAAATTTCTTGCCACTAACACAGTTCTTAGATACTTATTCACTAACCTGTAAGAACCTTGTACGAAATAAATAAATAAATATTTGATTTGATATGATTATTTTGGTGTTCTAAAATAAATCTTGAGATGCATTCTGGATGCTTGTGGCTAAATAATAACAGCCGCTCGGGTCGATCTTTAGGTTAAAGCCGTGCTTGCCTAGGTTGGTCTGTGGATGGGTGACCACCCATTACATACCGAGTTTCCTCCGTGCCTCGGAAACCACCGGATAAAAAATCATTTGTAGATTTTTGACAGTTGTTAAGTAGTCAGTGGCTCAAAAATTCTGACAACCAGTCTTACCAAGTGGTTTCATATTACCCAGTACTAACTGGGTTGTGGAGGTCAGGTGGGCAGTCGCTCCATGTAAAATACAGGTATTCAGCTGCATCCGGTTAGACTGGAAGCCGACCCCAACATAGTTGGGAAAAGGCTAGGCAGATGATGATGCATTCTGGATGTTCTACAGCTGACATACCTTGAGTTGCGCAACGCTGTCGTAAGCAGTGAAGGCGGGGTCGTGCGTGAGTATGGGCACGGCAAACACCAGCATGTAGTCCGGCAGGATGTGCGGCAGCTGCGACACGGCGCGCTCCACTGTCCAGATATAAACATACGTTACTTAACAGTCTACATACACAATATGTTTAAAAAAAAACCTGTCCGATCCGAAAAGAGTAAGGTATACCAATAACAGTACCAAATAAAATACGAAATAAAATATTCATGAAAGTAAACTTATGAATGAATTTTAAAATGCATGATTTTTGTGCCCAAATTACCCTAAAATCTAACAAACTTTTAAAACGTGACAACACCATCTTCGGCATTAGTAAGTTCGATCGTCAATAGTTTGTTTATGACGTCACTACCCGAGAAGCGACCGGAGTGTCGCCGCCCGCGCTCGTGTTGCCAGGTAAGTTTCCTCATTTTAGTTACATTTTATTTAATGTTTATTGGGGTGTTTTTTAACCTGTTATTCAAAAAGGATTACATAAATAGAATCTAATTCGACCTAATAATAGCCTCAGAGATCGGACAGAGTAATTATAACATATTGTAGATTTCTCGGGCATAGCTTTTGATCGCCGTTGGCTGATCTGAGCGAACATGTGTCCTAGGCGCTAAAGGTGTCAAAATACTAGTTCCACATGTGTTTGTAACACGCTTTTATTAGCTTCACCTGTAAATAACTATGTACAAAAATTTTAGAAGTTAAATTTGACCCACTTCCCAGTTTTTCATTGAGCCGAAACTTTGCATACATGTTTAGTATGGATGAGAATGCATGGTTAGATGAAATGCATAAAAAATAATTTGTCCGCCATCTTAGATAGTCCGCCATATTGGATTTAGAATGACGTCACTTAGCTACGGATGAGAATGCATGGTTATATGGGTAATAAATGAAAGGGTTTGCTGAGAAGAATAAGAGAGTATGAGACCTTGAGTCTGAAACTTAGGGTACCCGGAATTTGGAGTTGTGCCCTATTGATGGTAATCGTTTCACCTTCTACTACATAGGTTTCAAAAAGAACTAGCGAAATTTGAATGTAGGCCCACCTCCGCCTGGCCTTTCGAGGGTTACATGCGTGATGTTATGTTTATCTATTGTGTAATAATGAGTGTTAGTAAAGCCACGAGTACAATATGTATACACTTGGCAACTTTTAAAAGCGATTTTCTCGTACTGCATTGATTATAGTTTTATGTTGTTATTTCGGAAGCAATCTTACTAAATCTTACTTAATACTTAATATTATAAACGCATAAGTTTGTGAGGACGGATGTATGGATAGATTTCAAAGGTTTTTTTTTTGTTTAGTTATTTATTGTCTGTCTTCAATTAAATTTAAATAATTAATAAAGACAATGTGAAAAAGTTGAATTTACTCGGACGGAAGCCGGTATTATTATGAAATAGGTCGTATTTCACAGTTAGTGTGAATTCACAAGAAATGCGCCTTCAAGTGCGTGGTAATGTAGGCTAGGTGTAGACATATAGCAGCTCAGCCGCGCTCACGTACATAGGTTACCTTTAGTGCCCACAGTGATGTTGCGCACGTACTCGCGCCGCCGCACCACGTCGGCCAGCATGTAGTGCCGCACGGCGCTGCGCAGGCGCCGCTCGGGCTCGCGGCCCGCCAGCGCGTACATGCCCATGAAGTCCAGCGGGAGGCACTTGTTGGGGATGCCCTGCGGAACCATTTCTTTCATTCTAACTTATGCAATAAAAATTAAATATGAAATATCTAGCGAGCTAGACAAGGAATAGCAGCCTCCTAAAGGCATTTTTATGAGTCAAGGCTACAATTCAGTGTCTTGGCTGCAACGCCGCTGCGCCCCTTTCGCGCCTGAATAATACTTATTTCACCGCTTTTCTGGTGCCGGTTTCACCAGCAGGGCACCGGCACATAAGTCATTTTATTCGGTTCACTTTTTTCCGCCGAACTTTACTTTTATAAAAATTTAATAATGCGGGATATTTTGATATTTCGTTCGTTGTTATGAATGTTAACGATGTATCAGTTGTAGACAGCTGTCAGTGTCAATGTTCCATACCATCTGTCACTCGTTACGTTTAATTCCACGGTAAATTCGATCTGTTAATAGATTGTTGAATAATTATTGTTCACCAGGGAAAACTATACCTATCTGTTTTATGAATTAATATATTACCTTTGACAATCCCTTGTGTAGTTTCGTCGCAAAAGCTTCTCTGACTTGAGGTACGTCATCCTGAAAAAGAACAAAAAAGTAAATTACTTGTTTTTTGGTTGAGTCTACCAATATCTAAAGCATTCTTCAGAAAAGTAACTTCACTGTAGCATATCAATTTTCAAGAATACCATAAAAAGTACCTATGCGAGCGAGCTCTGCTCTGCTCAAAATAGAGAACGAATTTTCCGAGATATGAGACCAAGCTAGATCGATTTTTCGCCCCCGCAAAGGCCTATATTACAACTTTCATCGACATCGATAGAGCAGTTTCGAGAACGTAACTACAAATTTTATATGCAAATATTGCTCATTTATTAGTATAAGGATCAGCAATGGGTACTTACAATCATCAAATGCGACAAGTTGTAGAACTGCTCTGCAGTGAACTGATCTCCGACTCCCTTCTGTTCGCAGATCTTCAGCATGGCCGCGCCCGCCGCCAGCCGCAGGTGCGCCATCTCCGCTTTAGACAGGCGGTTTTGCTGAAATAGAAGGTCAATGTAAAGCAGAGTCCACCCAGCTCAGAACTGCTGTCTCTAACTTCATTATGCTATTCAAAAGACTAGCAATCAGTTAGTATTTATTTCCAGGACATCATGGTGGATTTCCATTGAATGTTTCATGATAGTCATTTCAAGACAATAAAGAAAAATATTTTTGAAGGACTATTGAGCTTCTTTGTAGTAAATTAATGTTGCAGAATAAAAACTTCGATTACTACTTTAATTACATTTGTTGTCAAATGCAGGTCAATGCCAGGTCCAAGTTTTGGCACCATATTTGCAGCTCTATTTGTAGTAAACTGGGTGAATCACTCTTTTTATCACTTGGCTATACCCATATTGTGTGTGCTATGTACTAGAAACCTGTCATTCGCTGGAAACCTGCGTCTTTTCTTGACTTGAATGTGCCCTGGCGGTTAGGAGTATGTCATGCTCACTCAAATGTCTCGCTGATGGTGGCACGTGTGTCGGATCATTTAGTTCCCTTCAAAATGGTTGAGTTGAATGGTGCTGATACAGGCGTCATGTTCGTGAACGGGCACTGTCATTGTGACTGGTCATCTCTTATTTGCCACGGCTTATTTGAATTAATTATTTTATTTTTGAATTGTTTTTACTATGGACACTTTTAACGTACACATCTTGCTGCATCGTTCTCATATAATGTACCATCTCAACATGAATGATGTAACCAAGGTTTTGTAACGTATTCTGATTTAAAAGAGTGTCCATGGAGTTTCTTGCCCGTTCTTCTCCATAGAGATCTACGTCAGGGAATGGGCAACTATAGTACTTTCACAGTTTTTGTGCCTTGTGACTGGGACTGTAGCTACATTTCATTGTTCTTTGTTTCGACAATTCAAAAGTGCCTGTAACTGGCCTACTTGAAATAAATGCTTTGATTTAAATATTACCTGTAGCAAGTCTCCCTTGTGCACTATAAACGCGTTGAGCATCCGGAAGGTCTTCTGCGCGGACAGCTCGTCCTTCTTGAGCCCCAGCAGCCAGCGCGCCATACACTTGAGCCCCTCCAGCTTGCAGCGCGTCTCCTCGGGCAGCTGCTCCTCGCTGCACCACGCCTCGTCCGGCACCGGCGTGCTGGACCCGCCCTCGCGGACTAGCAGCTCTTTTACGATCTGAGGACGAATTAAACGTATTGCAAATGTGTTTTTGGTAAATTGATGTAAACAGTAGTTTAGCGTTGCATGAGAATTGGGTTTTTTCGGGGCATAATTCAACTATGGACTCCAAAAATAACGTGTATCTGTCCACTTTACAATCTTCCTATAAAGTAGTAGTATACTCCCGTAAGTATAAAGTGTCGGGAGAAATACTACACATCTTACAAAGTCAGTAGTCACAGTATTGTTGCCCATAGCCTCATACAGTAGTCTCAAAACGCTCGTTCACTATATTCTTCCAAGCTAACAAATTAGTCATAAATTGCAAAATATCCAGTCCCAAGTAACGGGTCTGGGTAGAAGCATAAGTTAGACAGTAGACAACATACTAAGTGCCACCCTCTGGAATTCCGCCAAAGAGCAAGAAAATATGTCCGAGAGACACTATTTAGTATTCTTAATGCACAAAATACAGGCGCAAACTTTAATAACTTCGTACGGGTTGCCGGTTTTAATTTGCCAGCCAATGTCTTAGTATACTTCCATTTCGAATAATGAATGAGCCACTTTTGAAGCGAATACCTACCTACTTATATCTCATAGTCATAGCGGTCATTTTGGAACGGGTGCCTTACCTTTCTAGAGACAATATTCTTGATGTGCACGGCAAAGCTGTCGGGCAGGTTGTGTGCTATGTGTCCGAGCGTCACGATGGCCGTGCGGTAATGTTCCGAGTGGGGGGAGAGAGTCGCCTTCAGAGTATCCAGAATCTCTGTGAAGATCTGCGTCCTTTGTTCTGGTACGTTCACGAATAAGCATCTGAGGAAAGAGTAACATTTTAATTAAATTGACAGGTGAGTAGAGACAGAAGACGCATTATGAAAACAAACTCAATTCGTAGCTATACAGGGCCTACATATCTATCCCTTTTCCACACTGAAGTATGATTAAAATAATGCTACTACAAGAGGTGGTGGAACAGTCCCTGGACTACGGAAGGACTTCATCGAAGATCTTACCTGACAGCATTCTTTGCTTGTTTCGGTGTGCCGACCTCAGCGTACGCTTTACACAGCGTAATCAGTCGCGGGAATAGTGCAGGGCACGCTTCACCTAGAAAGAACATTTTTTTTTAAATTATATTAGTATCGTAACTTATTTTTTACTTCAAATAGCTTGGAGACGCGAATTTCAGTAGTACTGCCATCTCATAGATGCTGCCGCACACAGCAACGCTACTTAGCGAACCACATAGGTATAACGATGGTATTTTCCTGGAAACAAAGGAAAACAACGTTACACTCACTGAGCGGCCGGTATTTGCCTAGGAAGGTGAGCGCGGCGAGTATGTGCGGCGCGACCGACTCGTCGTCCAGCTCCAGCAGCGACGTCAGCCGGTTGAGGATGTCTTCGTGCAGGAAGTGCGACGGGAACACGAACGACAGCATCACGAGGAGCTTGAGACCACGCTCCGCTGCTTTCTTCTCGTCTATGCCTGTGGAAATACGGGAGATTTCAATTGCTTATTCGGTCCACGTTTAATTTGATAAAATCAATAATATTTGAAAGCTTAGGTACTGACATCGGCGATGGGGAACAGAACAACATTCTGAGACTCGAAATTTTTCGGAAATTATGTCAAGACCATACGGCCTGGCTGTCATTCGAAGACCTATGGCATTAGTTTGAAGCCCGAAAATCTGACAATCAGTCTTACCAAGGTACCCTTACTGGTATTCAGGTGCATCTAATTTGACTGGACGCCGACCCATATATTATAAAGTCCCATTAAAATAGATGGACAAATTTTAACACAGCGTTCAGTACGTCTAACCAAAGATATCCAAGCAAAAATAACACTGATTAAAGTGATTATATTTTGACCTAAAATAATTGGGTAACCAACATTTTTAGTGTATTTTCGTTAGCAGATTTTTTTTCTTGTAAGTATCTAATATGTTTTTCTTATTTTTTTTTTACCATTGTCCTTATTTCGGTTGTCAGAATTATTTCTAAAACTTTGTCCATCTATTTAAATGGGACCTTATATAGTTGGGAAAAGACTCAGAAAATGACGACCCCTTATGTCTGTGAAGTTTTACCAATTCATTTGATTAATCCTTGTAAACGTACCGCACTCCTCCGCCATAGAGCCGTCAGTTCCCTTCACGGTGCCCTCCACGTACCCGACGAGTATGAGCAACGAGTCGTGGTCGATCATCACTGAGCTCACCCGCTCTAGCAACATCTTCACTGTGTTGTAGTATAGGTTCGTCATCACTGGCTGGCCGAGCTTCTTCAGGACGCTTGACTGGAATGCGAAGGAAGAAATTAGTATTTATTATAGTTATGGTTTGTTAACACAGCATAAAGGAAGATTAGGCAAGGTTTTAAAAACAAAAAACATGAAAAAAAAATTGAATTTAGAACCTTCAATATGTGATCCCATACAAAACAAAAGAATTAATTACGTGGGTTTGTGAAGAGAGTCTTTACATCCATTATGGGCCTGTTACCCGGGAATTGGGTATGTCTTCAGAATCATGATGTTATAACATACGGATCAAAACAAGTCATTCTTTAACAGATAGTCACACATTTTGATGATGGTATGAATGAATTATGGTATTTAATTTAATTTGAATAATAATTAGTTTTTTTTTTTTTTTTTCTAATTAGTTTTATAAGTATCCTATTAGGTTAAACATAACGTTAATGACATTTGAATTAGATCTTATTATATTGTACCTAGGTTTTACAAATAAATAATTTGAATTTTGACCATATTCCACAATTAACTAAATTCTTCTATCCATCGTTTCTTTGGTCTTCCTCTACTCTTACATCCATCTACATGCTGAGTATGAATGTAGATGACTATAAGAGTTAAGGAAGACCAAAGAAACAATAAATGGACTGTGTGAAGGATGATATGGCTAGAAAGGAGGTGACTATTAAGATGACGAGTAATAGAGAAGTATGGAAGAATTCTGTTAAAAAGGGATGTCAATAGTAAACGAATCAGCAAGATCGGAACCCACCTGTAGCATTACAGGTTAGTGGGTCACCATTCTTACTAGGTCACTTGTCCGCTTAGTGCTACATAATTACATTACGCTAATCACATTCGTAGGCACCTTTTATTACTACACATTACTTTATACATTCCAGAAACTAAATAAATTATTCATTTCAATACAGTGACAACATTGTTACAGACAGTTTAAAGTACAACATATAGACATTATGTTTCACAGATAGGTCCCATGGCTCTTAAACTAGATTTTTACGTGTGAGTTGGGAGACAGTGTTTCACCATTCAAAAAGTAATTATATATATAAGTCATAGCCTCATAGGTAACTAAAAATGTGTTAAAAAAAAGAAGAGGAAATATTAACAAAAAGCAATTTCTCGAATTAAAATATATTAATATAATAAGAAATTGAATTACAATGATTGGAAACATTAAGTCCTAGTGATACTGTGTTGTGTGAGAGGGTGTGGGTGTGTGGGTGTGATGTGTGGGTGTAATGTGTGTATGTGTTGGAGTGTAAAATGCATAATGGTTGTTAAGATTCTAAATGACCCTGTTTAATCAATGAACACTTAATATTACAAAGAGGTAAAGTTTGGATGTAGGAGGTAATCTCCGAGACTACTCATCCGATTTCAAAAATGCGTTTACTAATAAACGACAGTTTTGCCGAGTATCTAGTTATCTAAGCGAACGAAGACGCTGACAGAAGCTAGTTCATCATCATTCTCCTGCCCTTATCCCAATTAATTTGGGGTCGGCGCAGCAGGTGTTCTTCTTCCATACTTCTCTATCACTCGTCATCTCATCAGACACCTCCTTTCGTACCATCTTTCACAAGTCCATCCATCGTTTCTTTGGTCTTCCTCTACTCTTATACCCATCCACAAACACACTCAAAACTTTCCTCACGACATTTTCCTCATACCTCCGCATCATATGCCCAACCACGACAAGCGATTACCACACAACTTTTAAGTCACCTTTTGGCAGAAGCTCGTTAAAAAAATATGTTGTCTAGCGATCGGTATGGGCGACATCGAGACCTAAAATTATGCAAAATTTTGAATTCCTACGTTGTATAGATTACGAGAAAAACCTCAGTGACAGACGGGGAAGAAAGAGAGATTATCTAGGTTCCGTTTTCCCTTGTAATGTCAGAACCTGAAAAGTACAAATTCACTGATTTATCCTTCAATGCCTAGCCCAAACCCTTGGACCTAGAAAGCTGAAATATTGCACGACAAAGATTTTCTTTATGAACTAGACAATAAGGCCGGATTTCCCTCGGGATATAGAATATAGGGCGGACAAGTCACAGGCAAAGTGTAAGTAACAAATAAATACTCACAGTAGTACGAACGCAGACTTCGCAGCTGACATTAGGATTCAAAATGGTCTCCATTCCTTGCAACAATTCAGGAGCCTGTTTCATATGGTGAGAGAACTTGTTCAAGAACTCCTGAGACTTCACCGACTCCGGTAAGAATTTCGAACTTATATGCAGCACTTTAGCTATCATTTCCTTTTGCACGGCCGGTGTCGGCGGTTTTCGGTGAAGCTCGATCCATTCGCCAACCGTACGTCGTACGACCAACTGGTGCTTTTGTAACTCTATGAACGCTTTCGTCGCGTTGTCATCAACATTTGACATTAGATAGAAGAGCTTTTTCATACGAATTGGGGCCGGCAATGTGTATGGAACGAGGGAAGTGTTTAGAAGACGTTCTACCAGCAGTCTGTCTTCTAAAGCAGTCATGTAGTATCCATGAAGGATCTTATCTTTGATCCATTGGACTGCCCTCTCTGTAGCGGCAGGTACGCTCTCTTCTGTTAGAAACTTTTTGTAGATTAGGGCTAGACCGGACATAGCCTCTTTTCGAATTTTGAATTTCTTGTCGAGCGTTCTTTCGCGGACGAAGTGTAGGAGGTCTTCTGATTCGGCGACGGCTTGGAAGTCTCTTTGAGCGGTCGCTATGATAGCCATTACGACTTCGTAACGCACTTGTTCATGAGCATCGTGTTGCCTAAGTTTCAAAGTATCTGTTATGTCATTTCTCAAGTCTGGGTGGTGTACTAAGAAATGCATGCAGTATTGCACGCATTTGATTCTGATTGGTACTGATATATCGTTGAATCTGCCGAGGAAGGCCCTCCATAGTGCTGGGTACTGTTTCGCTAGCTCTGACCCCGGTTCGGAGAACATTCTAGCAAGTAAGGCGACACCGCTGAGTCTTTCCGGGAACTGTGCGGATTTGAGCTTGCATTCTAACTGAGGTAGCACGGAGAGAAGAATGGCGGGGCAGCATTGATACAACTCGTAGATAAGCTCGTACACTTTTGAGTATATGAGAAGATTCTTCTCTTCTTTGCCGAGTATTAGCACGTGGTTGAAGAACTGTGAAAGATAAAGAGAAATTAATATTACGTGAACAAGTGACACTTTAAATTTGACGAATAGGATAGGTTTTTTAATCTATCGCGAATAAAACCGAATCACGTTTAAACGGAAATGTGTGATGAATTTGTGGCTCACCGAATTTGTAATATTACTTTTGATGAATAAACTTTATTTAGGGCAATGTCATTTTCATTTACCACGATATTAATACTGCGACTGTTTAAAGTCAATACTTCAATTAGATCTAATTAATTAATCATCACAACAAATCAACACGCAAGTCTATAATTAGCTAGTACACTAAATTAGGGTAATCTATTTTTATAAGGGTGACTCTCATATTATAAAACGTCATATTACGCCCTCCATCTTGAATTTGCGTGGGTGTAAATCGCAAGAGATTGCGTAGTATTTAATGAAGTGGGATGTAACACCCACATGTAAGTTAATATCATCATAATTACAGTATCCAGGTAACATCGGGATTTAGAGCGGTGTCAGACTAGCGTATTTTTTTGGGTACATAGCTAAATTGTAACCTATATTTGTTACTACTGAACTCTTCCTTTGGTAGTCAATAATTTTACAAAAATCAAGAAAAATTTAATTGACTCTTACCACAAAAAGAAATTTCGAATGTCTTTGACCGCACGGCGAGTGTTAGCAAGCGACGCGCAGTCGGCTAGTCAGTCAAAGTCATAGTAATCTCTAGTAAAAATGTATGTCTGAAGTATTTCGTAAGATACATCCAAATTTAGGTCTCTCTAGAAAATCTGTGATATTTAACTTGCACGGTATTGTTAGTTAAACGACGATATTGAATTTTTATGGTCATGTACAGTTAGCTGCGACAGACTTAATAGTTTAGAAAACTGGGGAGCGTGATGATTGCAAGCGTCCGTACCTCAGCATTATGTATACACGTGATATTCACGTATCTAAACGCATGCACGGTGCAGTTATATGGAGCAACAACTGCGCATTCAATCGTTTAGGCAATTTACATAACTATGAATGTCTTCATTTGGAATTCGGGTGTCTAAAATGTAATATAAGTGGTGGAAGGACACCGACGCGAAAACGGTTACCACGTATTCCGTACATCAATGAAGTAAATGACACACGTGCATTGTAACATAACATAACATCAGGCCTGTAATCCCCGAAGGGTTAGGCAGAGGTGTACCTAATTTACAGTCACATTTCGCCAGTTTTGCTTAAGTCCCATGTAACGAACCATCAACCGGGCACAATTCCAAACTCCGTAGCTGTCACTGAAAAATTCCTAATGGGAAAACCAATAACAACTTGCTCGACCCGGGAATCGCACCCAGAACCTCATCCGCAGCAGTCGCGATTGCGGCCACTAGACCAATGAAGCAGCATTGTAAATTACTTATATGAAGGTACTCACCGCCTGTATATAAGGTTCAAGCGTCTCACTAGTCTTAATGATCAGCTCCTTAGCCAACGAGTACGCGTACTTATGTTCCCTCTTGTTAGGCTCCACGAGGTTCATCAGGATAACATTCAGGAGCTCATTGGAGACCACGTCCGACTCCGTGATGAGGGGGCAGAGGACGTCCAGCATGAAGGACTTGACTTTTGTTGAGTGTTCCGTGCTGTGGAGAGAGGGAGGAGGTTAGAAAAAATGGATTTAGTGGAACATAGTCAAACTTGCATAGCGCTACAGCGTGGAAGAAACGTCGACGTCAATAGGTTTACCACGTGTTCAGAACATCATCCCGACCCCCCCTCCATATAAAACTCTGAACACTAAATTTCCATGTGTGGGGCGGGGGGGCCCCACACATGGAAATTTATAAAACACATAAAAAATCAGCTGTTCCACACATTTTGACCGTGTAGATATTGAACATTTGTAGGAAACAAGCTGATTTCTTATTAAATTACCGATGAAATTTTTATGGGGTTCAGAATTATGTACTGAATACGTGGTAACCGTTTGTGCGTTGATATCCCTTCCACCATGATATTATCTTGCATAAGCATACGCATAAGCATAATAGCATAATCAGCCTATAATGTTCTGACTGCTGGGACACAGGCCTCCTCTCTATGAGAGGGAATGGGCTATAATCCACCACGCGGGCCCAGTGCGGGTTGGTAGATGTCACATGTCTTCGAATTTTTTGTTCTAGGAGAGCAGTGGTGATGAAATAAATTACACAAAGTAATGCGCCTGCCTGGGTTCGAACTTAAGACTTACTGCTCGTAAGTCGGGACCGCCACCACTGGGCCACCGCTGCTCCTCTTATCTTGCATACATATTTAAAATTAGAGTCGCATTTAATGTCTGCCTTTTGTATTTTGTTATTAAGAGAATTTGTTCAGGAAGGCTTTTTTATATTTTGTGTAAAAAATTATTATTTAACTCATATTTA
Source organism: Noctua janthe (assembly GCA_910589295.1). Lineage (NCBI taxonomy): Eukaryota > Metazoa > Arthropoda > Insecta > Lepidoptera > Noctuidae > Noctua > Noctua janthe. The sequence goes on along the minus strand of OU342572.1, from coordinate 9,758,282 downwards.
TATTGTGAAAGTAATCTCGATGTATTCAGTCATTCATTGCGTTGTAAACGCGCGAAACATAAACGAGTCACTAAGTCACTAATACCAAAAAACCATAGGTACTAAGTAAAATGCACTGGCTAAACATTACTCAATTTAGTCTTATCTTATTTTTCATAGTCATATTTGCATAATAAAGGGTGTAAACAGACCCTTAACACATCCGAAAGGCACTTGTTCTCCCCGTCTTTGCGACCTGGGAACCTTCTAATTACGGAGATATTTGGGGTCAAAGTTCCAACTTTTTCACAAGTTTTTTTTTTTTAAATACATGTTTTTAATGTAAGATTTTTACTTTACACACCTCTACGACCCCCGTACTATTCAATTTATCCATCAACACAATGTTTTGATTGCTTTCCACCGAGTCCTACCTTAAAACGTGATTTTTCACCACAAAAAAAAGTCGATTCCCAGCAACAATTTTTGCGTAAAGTTACTTAGTTTGATGTACAGAATGCTTGGTTGACGGCTATGTGAAGGGTCTGTTTACACCCTGTATAAAACTCTGAACACTAAGCCACTGCATAAAAAGAAGTACATTCTTACATTTCCACCCAACAAACCGTATTAAATTCTCAAGAGTAAAACTTCAGAGCCGCCATTTTCGCATGAAAACCTTATTACGTTGAAAAGGAACGTTCTTAGAATTCGCATGTAGTGAACAAGCTCTTCTGGGAAGGTCTTGTTCTGCGAATAAGGATCGATTCAGCTCACTGTAGTTTGTGTAGGTACAGTGTGGGTTTTATACATATCACATCATCGTTCTCTTGCCCTTATCCCAATTTATTTAGGTCGGCGCAGAATGTCTTCTTCTTCCATACGTCTCTATTACTCTTCTGTACAGGGATCACTATGGTGACCAATAATGTGGGTTTTGAAGCGTTTCAAGGCCGGTTTCCACAAAGCGAAGACTGTGAAGATTGTGCAAGATTCAACAGAATAATCACATTAAAGAAAGATTCAATGAAGAATCACAGGATCTGAGTTTCAACCAATTTAATTAGTAAGTTTCTGTCACTTCTTCTCTTCGCTCCGCTCGTCTCCGTTTTTGTCGAACCCCCGGGTGCTAGTCTGTAATTTGGGATTGATTCGGGATTTGCGTCCTTGAATCTGTCGTCGAGTCGACATTTCCTGAGGATGCCCCGTGGAGAGACCAAACACGTGTCGAGAATAGGTTTGGGTGCATGGCATGCTAATTAAAATTTCTTTTTCTGCATGTGCATATTTTTGTGGGTGGGATGGCGGTGCTACATCCTGCATCCAGGCTTGGATCTTTATTCGCCGCGGAGTTAAACTAAATATTTTTCAAAAACATTTTTCAACAGAAACAATGGGTAAAAATTACCACTCAGTGGTTACCAAATAGCAGTAAACGACAACGCGGCAGGCCCAAAAGGAGACGGTGGGATGAGCTGGACTCTCTCTCAAAGGATTGGCCTACAATCGCACTAGATCGCGAAACGTGTAAAGAGGGAAGGGAGGCCTTTGTCCTGCAGTGGTGCAATATAGGCTTATAATATAATAACATTTAATGTCATGGATTTCCTCAAAGTAACGCCTGCTTATATAATTTACAAAAAAATGGAAACAATTAAATCTGTTAACGCGATATCAACTTTTGGGTAACTCTTGGAAAATTACGAAAAAGGTTGCAATTTCGGGGAAGATTTTATCAATAATCCTCAATTCCTCACCCTGTATAAATAACCGTTATTAAAACAAAAGCCTTTCAGTTATGAAATAAGTAGAACTTTTTTATTAATTTTACAAGCTCGGCCGAAAGTCAAAATGTCTGTGGGTTTCAGACAGATACTGAAAACATTGTATTGATTCAAAGTTGTTCAAATAAAACTTGGATTTATGACATAATTTATGGAACGTGCGATGTGTTCAGTGTTTTAACTGGGAAGGCAAGCAATGATAACGTATTTAATTTTAAATTCTTATCACTAATTAATAAGACTAGGTACTTATATTGGAAGCATGGCAAACATAAATAATGCGTGTAATTAAAGTGAAACTGACAAAAATCCTTTTTTTTTTCACTATGGTAATCGTAAGAATTAAGATTATATTCAAAGAAATCCTTAGAAAGTCGGTCTCAGAACTCGCCAAAAATATGAGGCCTCTAAAATATACCTCTGTTTATTCAATCAAACGTAACTTAATATGAATGATTCGGCAGTTAGGCTTTAAAATATTAAGAATACTAGGAACTCAACCTGCTACTAATAGATACGACATTCACATTAGAACATCCTTTCGAATAAAACTAGACAACCTCGAGTATAAGTCAGTTTACATTGGTCCTTCGCATGAGGATTAATAGTTTTCATTTCTAGCAACATGGAGAGGCGAGTGAAGGAGCTCGTGGCTAAATAATAACAGCCGCTCGGGTCGATCTTTAGGTTAAACCGTGCTTGCCTAGGTTGGTATGTGGGTGGGTTATCGCCCATTACATACCGAGTTTCCTCCGTGCCTCAGAAAACACGTTAAGCCGTTGGTCCCGGCTGTCATCTGTAGATCTTTGACAGTCGTCACAGGTAGTCAGTGGCCCAAAAAGTCTGACAGTCAGTCTTACCAAGGGGTATCGTACTACCCAGTACTAACTGGATTGTGGAGGTCAGATAGGCAGCTCCATGTGAAATACTGGTATTCAGCTGCATTCGGTTAGACAGATGATGCTTTCTTCCAAACTGCATTTCAAAAGGAACATACTTCGCAAGTTTGAGACGATAGGCAGTCAGTACCCTGCTTTGAGCAGTTGTAGCGTAGTGGTAACGGTCCCAACTTACGAATTGTAGGTCGTGGGTTCGAACCCAAAAGCGCATTACTATAATGTAATTTATTTCATCACCACTGTTCTCACAGTAAAGGAAAACATCGTGAGGAATCCGGCATATCCTAGAACTACAAATCGAAAACTTGTGGCATCTATCAACCCGCCCTAGGTCCGCGTGGTGGATTATATTATAACCCACTACCTCTCATATAGAGGCCTGTGTCCCAGCAGTGGGAACATTATAGAATGAATACGAGTTACCTGACCCCTATCCTCCTCTTCCGAACCCTGTTAGTAAGAAGAGGGGCTTCTTAGTAACAGGGGTTGGGTAATTAACTGTACAACATTTAAAAAAAAAACACATTAAAAAAACAATCATTCTTCTTATTCCATTACAGAACGTTCTAGAACTCGATCAAACTTTGTCCTCAGGACTAGATTGAGGTCAAGAGTAGGCTCATTTAATATAAAAAAATGATACTCACTTGACAATCTTGAACATAAGCGAGAAGAGCGCGCAGAAGATCTCCTGGCAGTCTTCCAGTTCAAAGCACATGTTGAAGGACTTCACGTACGCCAGGTTCTCCAGTAGGTAGAAGTAGCGCTTGAACGCCGGGTCCTTCGGGTCGCGTAGACCTTGTAACTGGTTTATCAGGAACAGGAATATTGTCTTTACCTGTTGAAGGAGGAAGAAGGATAATTTTATTATATTATCAGGCAACAAAACAAAAGCCCAATGATAAATTACACAAAATAATCTTACACAATAATAAACTAATAAATAAAATAATCTTATACATTAATAAAATAATACATATTAAAAATCTTACTAAACTATAACTATACACTTAACGTTGTCGGCGTCGTGTTTCCCTGCGTGGTGTCGCGTAACCGTCCTCGGAACCGTCGGTACACGACACCTTTCGGCCTAATGTCCTCTTTCAAGAAGGTCTGTAGATGTTGGATTGGAACTTTGGACTTGAAGTTGATGTTGTGGCGGGATTACAACCTTTCGACCCTCAGGGTCCAGTCGGTCTTCGCTCTAAAATACTCCACGACTTCCTCAATCATGCAGACGCGAAATGTACTGCTGCGTCGTAGGCACGCAGGACGTAGAATGGGTCCATTCTGTGCGGTACCGCAAAAATATATAAAGTACGTCCACATTTAGAGTTATTAATCCCGTGTCACAGGCGGTGAACCTATTGCCATGAACAGGTCACAAAACCCTACTCCGAACTGCTCTGAGAAATTCCTGATCGCCTCATCAGTAGCGCTTGCGACTACTATAAGGGGCACTTATAAGGTTGTGGGTATCTATAGAGAATCACCACAAGGGCCGATGCTAGGCTTGCCGTATCCAGTGGATTCCTGCAACCATCATTAGATCGTCAATTTACCGGATGAAAGGTCTATCCATACCGCGACTCTCAATTATCATATTTTTTTCAACATTAATAGCTAATAATAATGACAGAGAAATACTGCATAACAAAAACGATATTATCACCAACCTACTACGCGATGACGAGCGGATCAATCCGATTATGATTTGATAACATTAACAACATCCTGCGAACAGCAATCCGTTGTATGCATCCGTCATCCGTGTTGCAAACCGAGTATTAGCGGTTTATGGAAGGATCTAAGTTTAACTTTGCATTGTATCAGTCTTAAAGGGCTATGTAATAGGGTCCAGTCTATTGGCATCAACCAGACATGCCATTAAACAGGTTGGCCGCTGTAGAAATAATCTGGCCAAATGGGGTATCATCGACCCGTCCCAAATACAATGTCAGTGTGGATCCCCTTTGCAGAATATGCCCCATCTCCTTTTTTGCTCATTTTGCACACCCACCTGCATCTTTCAGGATTTAAACGAAGCCAACGACAGAGCTGTGTAGGTGGCAATATACTGGTCGGGTATTATTTGAGTCTATCGACACGCATAGAAGAAGAACCAGACATGCGATCCAGATCCTGAGCTGGGTGTTTTCAAAAGGAAAAACCCAATAACACTTAGGTCTAAGGGATGGAACTCAACCAGAACCTGCTTCACATGCCCCCTCCCCTCGCAACCAATAAACCAAGGAGGCAGTCTGGAGAAAAGCGAGTACTATACAATGCACCTGTCTTTGTCTTCGAGGAATGTAGGCGAGATATTATGCCAACGCATCATAAAATGCAATTACTAAAGCCGTATTCAAAGCAGAAATATATCGCGACAGTGAATTCAGTACATACTCTATCCATATCATCTTCCGACTGACATAATCCGCATTGACAAATTAGACACTCGAGTGGTTGCACAATCGATTCAGTCATAACTGCGCGCACAGACGGAACGCTCGTGCATTCCGCGAATACTTTTAGGTTCTGATTTACTTACAACGTTGTGCGAATCTGAATTATGGAGAACTTTTAGAAACAGCCTTTATTCAGAATAATAAAAGGCTCTTTTTGAAGGTTCATTTCTTATGGCAGAAGAAATGAGTGATTATGATGATAAAGAATCTTTTGGCGCTCAAATGTCGATGACTCTGTTGATATACATTTTGTGGAATTCATTGTAAAACAAAATGGCGGCGTTAGTTACGATTTTGGTTGCGCGCCAAAATATCCTTGAAAAGCTATAAGAGAAGAGTTTGGGGTCCTGGTGCCGTAATAATTATGACGTTTTAATGTTATCATTATTCCAGTGCGAGACTTTGAGACAGAGAGCCCCAAACCTTCACTAAAATCATGATGGCATTAATACCTCATACTAACGCTGGTTGCAAATTATTGCGATTTTCCAGCAGAAATTTCTCAGTAGCAGGTAATGGGAATAATCCCGATGTTACTTCCCATGTCATGAAGGTTCGTTTTACATGGGAAATACCACCATCTGGCCCTAATTAACTGCATGCAGAGCTTATAACGGTTCCTATACTTACGCTTAGAAACTAATAATACTAAATACATGACTGCTAAGTACATATAAAAGTTTGAGCACTAACTCGCGATATCCAATTAAACTTGGAAAGTTTTTCCTTTAGTCGTGTTAAAAGGTTTCCCGGGTACAGCGTCCATATTCATGAACGTGAATAAAAATCAAGGAATACCGACGACATCATGTTCTGTGTACACACGGCGGCACATGAAGCTGTACATTTCCAGTATAAGTTGGCCTCGCTTTGTATAAATTTCCAGTAAAACGAGAGATCCGTATGAACTAGTTTATGTTGTATAGCTTGTGCCGCGTACGATGAAAAAAATTGTTCTAACATTGCACTTTACAGGGTTTAATTTAATTAGCTAGAAGGAACTCGGTAGACGATATGGATATTACAAGGTGTACAAAGTCCCTTCACGAAGCCGTCAACCAAGCATTCTGTACATCAAACTAAGTAAGTCTACGCAAAAATTATTGCTGGGAAACGAGTTTTTTGGATGAAAAGTCACGGTTTACGGTAGTACTCAATTAATACACTCAAAATATTGTGCTGACGGACGCATGGAATAGTATAGGGATCATGGAGGTATTTAAAGTAAAGTTATGTAGGACAAGATCAAAAAAGGAATGCATGAAAGTGTGTGGAATGGAACGTTGAGGTGTGAGTGAGAGAAAGATAGTAAGGGATGGGGAGAACGATGGATGACGAGTAGAGAATGGAAGTTGCTTATGAAACGGAACTTACAGTTATAACATTAAAAACTTGTATTTAAAAAAAAATTAAGAAAAACTTGGAACTTTGATATCCAATATCTCCGTAAGTAGAAGGTTCTGTATGGAAAAAAAATCCCAGAAGAAAAAAATGATCGCAATACTGGGAGAATAATTGCTTCTGACTTCGTTAAGGGTGTTTTTATAATTATGCAACGACGATAAAACAAAAACCAAATTCAAAACACTTCATATCAAGTAACTACAGCTGAAATTAAGATTTAGACGTTGACATTATTCCTTTCGCAGGTATGCTGGAAGAGATTTCTTTAGAAATAAGCATCACCTTTGTACGTACGCCAATCAAGCTATACCATACCAGTTTATGTGGATCTCTCATTGTATAGGACATCTATACAAAGCGAGGCCAAGTTATACTGGAAATGTACAGCTTCATGTACCGCCGTGTGTGTACTATTTTCTGTTCCTTTCTTCTTTCCTATATTTAGTGTGAATTAAATAAATTATATGTTTAGAAAATCATATTTCTCACGTCTGTTGTTTCGCTAGCTCATAAAATTTGAAGTAGTTACGTAAATGCTTTAATAACCTGTTGCTACTTCATATTCATTTACAATGTATTGATTTTGGCTTCCATGTCATTTATGTTGCGAGTTAATAGCTCTTACCGATTCGTTCTATTAAAAAGTAATTATTGGTCGATAAGCTTGCTGGTAACGGTAAGTATGGCTATCCCGTATGATATTCAGAAAAAACATTGGTTTTTTTCTGTGATAAAAGACGAAGATAAATAAAACATTACCTGCTGAACTTTGTTTAAAATGTTTGAAGTCTTTTCAAGTCACCATATTTTTGTATTTATGTAGCTACATGAAAGCCTAACTTTTTCATGAATAATTTTCTTCACAAAACCGTACAGTCTACAGCTTTTTGAGAAGAAAAGCGCTCCCGACAATTAAACCCCTCAAAGCCCCAGAACCTGAAACTACTTATTATCGATCTGTGAAGTAACTTAGTAAATACTCTTTCGTCATGACTCTCTCTTTTCTTTCGTACCCTGAGTAGTCGTCCATTGCAAGAAGAGTACCCAGCCTTGGGGTTCCCTTATTCAACTTATACTATTTCCAGCTACCTTCACATTGTCGTGTCTCTCCGCTTATATAAATAAAAGCTCACCTGTTCCTGATCTTTATAAGGAGCCTCCGGGGCGTACACCCGGAGCACATCAGCGATGCAGCACGCAATGAGCAGCTGCACATCTCTGGAGGGGTGTGTGAGAAAGAACTCGTCGGCCAGGTGTAGAGCCAGGGGAATGTACTGCTGGTACATGCCCTCATCTTGGCCGAGACCTTGTAATGTGTGTGCTAGGACCTGCGAAAGAAAAATGAAGATGAGAATGCGTCATGCTGATCACGGTCTGGCTGATGTAGATGTAGTGGGCCTCAGTAGCGACGGGTCACTTTTTGTAAAAGGTAAGCCGGACTACATAATCTTTAATGTGATTATATTATTTGCCTAAGGAATACTGACTGTGCCATTTTTCGAAGGGAAGCCGGTAGGAATCGAGTTGTATGGAACCTTCGCCACTGGTGGGCCTACCACTAGCTTTTCTCGTTCTGAATAGCTCCATATTTTTGTAACACTGAAGCAAACTTACAATAATCTTACTACTGTCGGAGTATGAAGAACAAGGTGTAAAGTTCTTCATCCCCCATAGAGCAGGGAGGATTCTCCGACTAGACGGGTGTTATGTCTGGTTTTTGTCGGGTTCTTCTTTAGAGTCTTAAGTCGCGGATAACTTGCGCGATGTAGGTTTGATGTATTTCGATGTTTAGTTCATCGTCTATATCATAGATGGGGTTGTAGTACTTTTTGTTCTGTTGCCGGTTATAGTACTCTTTGTAGCGCCGCTACAATACTATTATAAATGTGAAAGTGTGTGAGGATGTGTGTGTTTGTTCCTCTTTCACGTTAAAATGGTTGAACTGAATTGGGTGAAATTTGGCACACAGTTAATTTATAACCTGGATTAACACATAGGATACTTTTTATCCCGGTAGTACATCCCGTGGGATAATTACCGAACTCGGCGTGGGCAATAAGCTATTACTGCTATAAAAGGAGGTGGTAGGCCGGCAGGTGTTTCTAGTTTACTGGCAACATCATGTTTGAGAACAGGACCAGCTTAGGAAAAGTTGGAATACTACGTTAATGCTGTTTTAATTGAATTTCGCTTAGGCACCTTTAAAATAATAAACCTAAGCTGATTTAGCAAGATTATTTCCACCTGCTTAGATAGATTAGACACGCAAGTCACTGGCCAGCAAATAGATTTTCCAAGGACAAGAGTGCAAAAGGGCTCATAAGTAAATGCTGACTTGACCCATTCGGGGAGTGTCCTGCATTCTTGTTTAGGACGTTAACAAAATAAATAAAACACCAAACTTGGTTGGTTTGTCAGATGATATAAGGGTGTAACAAGACCCTTAACGAAACCGGAAGCCACTTGTTCTCCCCGTCATTGCGATAGTTTTTTTGTTCTACACCATACCTGGGAACCTTCTAGTTACGGAGATATTAGGGGTCAAAGTTTCACAATATTTTGAGTGCGTAACATTGAGTTAGACCGTAAAACGTCATTTTTCACCCCAAAAAAAAGTAGTTTCCCAACAATCATTTTTGCGTAAAGTTACTTAGTTTGATGTACATAATGATTGGTTGACGGCTTCGTGAAGGGTCCGATTACACCCTGTCACGACGTGAACCTTCACAAAGATTCAAATGCATATATAAAAATACTTCTCTCAACCAGAATCGATCCCAAACATAAGTAATGCTCCGATGACCTAAATGACACCTAGTAATCACCTCGATTGAGATGGGCTTAATGCTATTTACTGCAGCATTCCGCCCCATCACGTAGACCGAATCTAGGCCAGGTGTCATGTAGACAATAGAACAATTTGTTCGGAGATTACATCTAGATTCTAGACCACTCTAATGTGACCTAATAATGTGGGCGAGCCATGGAAACCGAAAAAAAATAGAATATTTTTACGCGTTACGAATAACAACAAAGAGATGAACAGAAATTATTATTTGTCAAACTCGGTTTAACAGAAATTGACGTTTGGAATGGCATCACACACTTCGAAATATGTCGCAAAATATAACAAGCATTTGACAGTTCTTATTCCTTGTCTTTATTATTTTCGTGTGAAGACAGCAAAAATCTTAGAGCAGATTTAACTAATGAAACGATGAATTATTCGTGATCAGCTCATCTATAGTTTACAACTTATCTGTGCAGGTGGAAAAACACAGAACTAAAATAAATGTAAGTACCAAGTTTGACATATCGATGCATGAATTTTTTTTGACAAGCACCGCCACCTTGAACTGCACACTTAAAATGGTCGTACTACAGTGGAATTTCTTAAACTTAAACCCTCGAAATCCTTTCTAAATTGTCTTCCGTTGAAGTACAAAAACCCTACAACTCCGAACTGAACATGACTTCCCTGTGATGTACTATTCATACATATCACGCTCTGTAGCTCGAACTACAAATCTAGGTGACTCTATATCTCGTAGAAGCAATAAATGTAAACTGTAAATCGAAATTCTGTCCGTAAGACTCTTTATCTCGAAATCAGTTTAAGTCGTATTTTTAATTCCTCATGACTAATGCTATTCTATAGCTTGAAGTATCATACATATAACATATGCCTATATTAATCGAACTTAACAGTTTAAAAAATTCTCATCTCGAAATCCTCGTTTTGTCGAAGAATCGTTAACTTGAAATTTAGAACCTTTCCCTTGAAGTTCGAGTTAAAGAGGCTTCACTGTATAAGCGGCGTTCAAGAGCTGTCACTGTCATCATAGATATGGAATATTGACTTCTTGAAAGCCGTTTCGCTCTTAGCTTCGTCAAAAGCACCAATTTTTCTTATCAAGCCAATCGCCCGGTTATCTTAGCCTAGTGCTGGACAAAGGTCTGTCCTAGAATAGAAGCATTACCAGTCACTACGCCGAGCGGATTTGTGGCCGCAAAGTCAGCTGGCTCGCACCACTGACGTTGTCATTATCCCCGTGCAGACTATATTGGGGTCAGAGACTAACTAGCAGCGGTTTAATGGAAGTGGTTTGGACCGTAAATAATTACTTTTTGTTTTGTCTTTCTAGCCATCTCATTTTCAGGATATTTTACCAAGACTGCCTGACTGACTTGTTGCTCGAGTGGTCGCAAGCGAGACTGCTGAGCATGAGGTTCTGGGTTCGATTCGCGGGTCGGGGAAAGTGTTGTTGGGTTTTTTCATCAGGATTCTGTCAGTAGCAGCCACAGAATCTGGATTTGTGCCCGGTTGATGGCAATAGGTTCGCCCACTATTACATGGGACTTAAAACATAACTGGCGAAATGTGGATGTACTATTAGGTACACCTCTGTCTAACCCTTGGGGGACTTCAGGCGTGATTTTGTTTTACCAAGACTATTTGGTTTAGGTTTTACAGTCGACCGCCTTCCTAACATCAACCTTACTTGAGAAAGCTGTTGCTGGTGGTTTATCCGTCCCAACTGGGGTGGCCCAAGGTGCTTAACGTGTTGCGCCAACCCCAAGTAATATAGGATAGCAAGATGACAAGAACGGAGGAGGTAGCTTAACTGCTTAACCGTGTGGGGCTTGTACACGTCTCAAGTAACATGCATAGCTTTAATCATTGCGTTCATCACCCGTAAATAGCCCTTCGAGTTTTAGAAGAGGTAAGTACAACTTTTAAGATAGTTCTCTCTGACCTGTAGCAGCTCAACATATCATTTTACGCTTCTGGGTACGGTTAGAAGATGCACAGATCCATCACGGATCATTTTTATGCTCAATTTGCTTGTACCGTGTTCAAGTCTCTAACTTTTGGCCACAAACTACACGCTCAAGAACACACGTCTTGCGCCAGTGCCTGCGTAAAAAACAAATGAAACAAGTTGTTCACGCAACGGAAATAAGCGACACGCGCGAAAGTCGCCTCACTAAAGTCGCATCGCCTGAGGCTTTTGCAGTTGTGTGGACGAGGCCTTATAGGTCGAACGATCCACACTGTCATTTAAGGTTGAACCTCATCTAGTAACGCGGAATCGCACTTTCCCATGCTTCTATCCTTTTCTGTCGCTCGGAACCCTCATTTGCTAGAGCGAGAAACAAAGTAGGAATGCTATCGCACGCGACAGTATCGATGGTGCGCTCGGCAGCACGCTCTCTATTAAGAGTAGATGAAGTTCAACCCTTAGGGATATGGGCCACTACGCAGCCACGACCACGCTTTGTCGCATGATTGGCCGCTATCTCGAACAAAACTGGTCGGTCATGCGGCCAAACTTTCTTCCAGGTCGAAGCTTCCGCGGCTAAGTCGTCGTCGTGCCCGGGTAGTGAGCGAGGTCCATTAGCTACGAGCCCTCTTATTACGCACGATATGCTATCAAAGTATTTGATCGATTGATTGAAATTACAAGTTACACAAACCGCTCTCCCAAACACACTCACACTCACTACACACACACACACAGAGTTGACATTTCTTTATAAATAAATCACTGATAACACTGCACATACAATTACGAATATTTTGTATCTATCTCGACGGAATTAATTTATCTGACTCTATATTTAGATGGCAACTGAAATTACATGCAATATATCTCACATAATTATTTAGTTTTATGACTGAGAAAGCAGAAAAACCAGATGATAACTATATGACAAATAGAGAAGTATGGAAGAAGAATACATGCTGCGTCGACCCCAAATAAATTGGGATAAAGACAGGATTGATGATGATCAAAGCAGGAAAATCCTAAATTATACTATTCATAGTGATAATAACAAACATGACAATGAAACATAAGTTTACGATGAACCAATCTATCCCCAAAGATGTATGTTATCTTATCGTGCTACACGGAACACCCATAGCTTAGGAATGACGTCATCAAAACTCGATAGAAGAGGCGAGCCTATTGCCCGAAGGCACGGCACGAGGCACAAAGGTTTAGCCTTGGATTAAGCTCAGCCTAACGCCAATCAACTATTGGGACGCCGAACTGAACAGGCGAAATTCGATAGATAGGCGAATATGCAAAATCGGGTGAACCTCCGTCAGTTTGGTCTGACCGGATGAGTGCATTCAGAAATACACGGTGAATCTGTTTTGACACGCAGGTCGAGGCTCTTATCCACATAAAAGTCAGTACTCTTTTAAAATCCGTCTTCTGCGAAGTACTCTTACGACCATATCTACATATACAGGGTGTAAACAGACCCTTTACGTATCTTACTTTACGCAAAAATTATTGCTGGGAATCGACTTTTTTTTTGGGGTAAAAATCACGTTTTACGGTAGGACTCGATGGAAAGCACCTAAAGCATTGTGCTGATGGATGGATTGAATAGTACGGGGGTCGTGGATGTGTGTAATGTAAAAATGTAAAAAAAACTTGTGAAAAAGTTGGAACTTTGACCCCCAATATCTCCGTAACTAGGTTCCCAGGTATGGTCTAGAACAACAAAATTATCGCAAAGACGGGGAGAACAAGTGCCTTTCGGATATGTTAAGGGGCTATTTACACCCTTTATACAAGTCAAAGTGATTACTTGAGTAAAAGGAGATAATTATTTTAAGATCCGATTTTTATTTTGCAGTTTAGTAATTGCTTGAAGTTACGAGGGCGGGTCAATAAGTCCGTGACTTTTGGAATAAAACACAGATTTTTTGATAAAAAAATAATTTTATTTTTCAACGTAGTCTCCCTTGAGCTCTATACACTTTGTCCAACGCTTCTCCAATTTTTTTATCCCTTCCAAAAAAAATGATTTCTCGAGGTCCTCAAAATAGGCCTTTGTTTGCGAGATGACTTCATCATTGGAGTCAAATCTTTTTCCACCAAGCCATTTCTTCAGGTTTGGGAACAAGAAGTAGTCGCTCGGAGCCAAATCTGGAGAATAGGGCGGATGAGGGAGCAATTCATAGCCCAATTCATGGATTTTTGCCATGGCAACTGCACATGTGTGCACCCTTGCATTGTCTTGGTGGAAAAGAACTTTTTTCTTGGCCAAATGAGGTCGGTTTTTTTTCAAATCGTCATTGAATCGGTCCAATAAGTTGGCATAATATTCCCCATTGATTGTTCTTCCCTTTTGAAGGTAGTCAATGTGGATTATCCCGCGTGCATCCCAAAAAACAGTCGCCATAACTTTATTGGCTGACAAACCCACCTTGGCCTTCTTTGGCGCCGATTCACCCTTAGAAACCCACTGTTTTGACTGTTGTTTGGTTTCTGGTGTGTTGTGATGGATCCATGTTTCGTCCACGGTTACAAAACGGCGCAAAAACTCCTCCATATTGCGATTAAACAACGCCAAAGCTTCCTGTGAAGTTGTTACACGATTGCGTTTGTGGTCGACTGTGAGCAAACGCGGCACCCATCTTGCGGAAAGCTTTCTCATGCCCAAGTGATCATTCAAAATTGAAACCACTGAGCCATGCGAGATCCCTACGGCTTCCACAATCTCTCGCACTTTCAATCTTCGGTCGGTCAACACCATATCGTGAATTTTTTCGATTGTTTCGGGTGTAGAGACCTCAACTGGGCGTCCAGGACGTTCGGCATCTTCAGTGCTTGTACGGCCACAACGAAATTCAGTAAACCACTTTTTTACCATTGAAATCGATGGTGCAGAGTCCCCATAGTATTTATCAAGCTTAGCCTTGGTCTCGGTAATGGTTTTTTTTCGCAAGAAATAATGCTTAATAAGCACACGAAATTCACTTTTTTCCATTTTCTCCTCAAATTAGTGAGTAGTCTGATAAAAATAGCTGTCAAACACAAACTAACTGACGCAGCAAGTTTAAATTTTGACAGGAGTCAACTGACAGATGCCTGTTGACAGGAGCAGTGTTGCTGTTTCAGTAAAGTGGTCAGAAATTCAAAAAGTCACGGACTTATTGACCCGCCCTCGTAGAACTGTCAAAAGTTACAATTCTTAGCTTTCCTTCCTTTGACGTTTCTTACCTCATTTAAATTATTGCCTATTGTATAAAAATGTTTGCATAAGTAATTACTTAAACTGTAGTGATTACTTTAATTTGACTATAGAATACGAGTGTTATTCTGAATTGTGTGCAAGAAATACATAAATGTATTATTGCAATATTACAGCGTATGTACAAGGCAAGCTTAACCAATACTTGGGGTTTACTCGATCTTGATTGTTTTACATGATCGTCGTAGTCTAAACCAGTGGCATGATGAGTCAAGAAAAGGGTTTAAAGATGAGTTGGATGTAGGATGGTTTTTTAGTTATAATACCGGGTGTAAATAGACCCTTCACATATCTGTCAACCAAGCATTCTGTACATCAAACTAAGTAACTTTACGCAAAAATTGTTGCTGGGAATCGACTTGTTTTTTGGGGGTGAAAAATCACGTTTTACGGTAGGATTCGATGGAAAGCACTCATAGCATTGTGCTAATGAATGGATTGAATAGTACGAGGGTCGTGGAGGTGTGTAAAGTAACATTTTACATTAAAAACATGTATTTAAAAAAAAACTTGTGAAAAAGTTGGAACTTTGACCCCCAATATCTCCATAACTAGATGGTTCCCAGGTATGGTCTAGAACAAAAAAAAATGATCGCAGTGGCGGGGAGAACAAGTGCCTTTCGTTTATGTTAAGGGTCTATTTACACCCTTTATAACTAAAAACTAGCGGCCCGTCCCGGCTTGGCACGGGTGGACAGTTATTTTTTAAATAATAAATATAGCTGTTACTGAGTGTTACTCAGGGATAATGTAGCATTCTAATGGTGAATGAATTTCTGAAATCAGTCCAGAAGTTTTTGAGTTCATTCGTTACAAACATACAAATCTTTCCTCTTTATAATATTATTAGTGTAGAATTGTAGATAAACTGATAAATTGAAAATATATTGCAGCTTTATCATACACGTCAGAAATATCAACTGTTCAAATCAAAGTAATGAGCAAGAAAAGTTGCGTAAATTAATAATAAAACTCCGAACCGATCAGTGGCGAAGGTTCCATACAACTCGATTCCTACCGGATTCCCTTTGACAAATGGCACAGTCAGTATTCTATAGACAAATAATATAATCACATTAAATATATGTACTCCGGCTTACCTCTTACAAACATTAACCCTTCGCTACTGCAACCGATCACAATTGATTCACAATTATGACCTCTAATCCAAGGTGAATAGGAACCTTATTTTCATAATTGAGCAATTTCAAAGTTCCAATCTTTCTTCATTATCTTACTCTATGTGAATATACTTGAAGAAAACAGAGCAGTGGTAAAACCTATTTCTTAGTAAATCTTAGGATTTATCAACAATTCAGGGCAAACACTTGAGATTAAACAGCAATAAAGGTAACTACGAGGGCGGGTCAATAAGTCCGTGACTTTTGGAATAAAACACAGATTTTTTGATAAAAAATTATTTTATTTTTCAACGTAGTCTCCCTTGAGCTCTATACACTTTGTCCAACGCTTCTCCAATTTTTTTATCCCTTCCAAAAAAAATGATTTGTCGAGGTCCTCAAAATAGGCCTTTGTTTGCGAGATGACTTCATCATTGGAGTCAAATCTTTTTCCACCAAGCCATTTCTTCAGGTTTGGGAACAAGAAGTAGTCGCTCGGAGCCAAATCTAGAGAATAGGGCGGATGAGGGAGCAATTCATAGCCCAATTCATGGATTTTTGCCATGGCAACTGCACATGTGTGCACCCTTGCATTGTCTTGGTGGAAAAGAACTTTTTTCTTGGCCAAATGAGGTCGGTTTTTTTTCAAATCGTCATTGAATCGGTCCAATAAGTTGGCATAATATTCCCCATTGATTGTTCTTCCCTTTTGAAGGTAGTCAATGTGGATTATCCCGCGTGCATCCCAAAAAACAGTCGCCATAACTTTATTGGCTGACAAACCCACCTTGGCCTTCTTTGGCGCCGATTCACCCTTAGAAACCCACTGTTTTGACTGTTGTTTGGTTTCTGGTGTGTTGTGATGGATCCATGTTTCGTCCACGGTTACAAAACGGCGCAAAAACTCCTCCATATTGCGATTAAACAACGCCAAAGCTTCCTGTGAAGTTGTTACACGATTGCGTTTGTGGTCGACTGTGAGCAAACGCGGCACCCATCTTGCGGAAAGCTTTCTCATGCCCAAGTGATCATTCAAAATTGAAACCACTGAGCCATGCGAGATCCCTACGGCTTCCACAATCTCTCGCACTTTCAATCTTCGGTCGGTCAACACCATATCGTGAATTTTTTCGATTGTTTCGGGTGTAGAGACCTCAACTGGGCGTCCAGGACGTTCGGCATCTTCAGTGCTTGTACGGCCACAACGAAATTCAGTAAACCACTTTTTTACCATTGAAATCGATGGTGCAGAGTCCCCATAGTATTTATCAACCTTAGCCTTGGTCTCGGTAATGGTTTTTTTTCGCAAGAAATAATGCTTAATAAGCACACGAAATTCACTTTTTTCCATTTTCTCCTCAAATTAGTGAGTAGTCTGATAAAAATAGCTGTCAAACACAAACTAACTGACGCAGCAAGTTTAAATTTTGACAGGAGTCAACTGACAGATGCCTGTTGACAGGAGCAGTGTTGCTGTTTCAGTTAAGAGGTCAGAAATTCAAAAAGTCACGGACTTATTGACCCGCCCTCGTAAATACAATTAAACAGAAGTTTCAAGGCTTGGTAGACTGGCAGCTATGCCAAAGCGGAGTTTTCGACGAATTCTGAAAAGCCGGAATTTGCGGCTGCATATAATTATGTACGTATGAAGTTCTGAAAAAGGCAGTCATTTGGGGCTGTAGGTAGTCTGAAAAGCGAGAACAATCCTATTATTATCACGATTAGAGACAGCATGAACTGTATTCCTGTTTCATAAAAGGCGTTTATAACACAGCTTCAGACCTGTAATCCCCGAAGGGTTAGGTAGAGGTGTAACTTATGCATACTACACCTACATTTCGACTAGACGTATAATTCTGACGTGAAAACTCAATAAAACCTGAAACTAATCCTAAAAATATGATCCTTCATACCAACGTCCTTTGATATCATAACGATTCATTTCTAAATCCCCGCGGGATCATAAAAACCCGGGATAGACGACTTATGAGTTATAACGAAGTCCCGGGGCGTTCCCGAGTAATCGATAAAAACTACGTAATAACGGAATCAAACATCCTGACAAGCAAAATCCCAGAGCTTTCAAACGTCACAAGTTAGTACTCTGATGTTCAATTCTGGGGAAACGCCAGGGTAGCCCGCAAAATTATTTTCTTTTTTTGCAAATTTCAGGTCAGTGTCAGGCTGTATGTTGAACAAAATATGATTCACGCATTTCGGGTCGGCGCATTCTATTCGGCATGATTTGTTAAACAACAAAGCCAGCCCGACGCAAAGACAGATAAATACATAATATATAAGGACACTTTTAACGTACACATCTTGCTGCATCGTTCTCAAATAATGTACCATCTGAACATGAATGATGTAACCAAGATTTTGTTAAAGTATTCTGATTTAAAAGAGTGTCCATGGAGTTTCTTGCCCGTTCTTCTCCATAGAGATTTACGTTAGGGAATGGGCAACTACGGTACTTTCACAGTTTTTGTGCCTTGTGACTGGTACTGTAGCTATATTTTACTGTTGTCTTTGTTTCGACAATTCAAAAGTGCCTGTAACTGGCCTACTTGAAATAAATGCTTTGATTTTGATTTTGAAGGCTTTTATTCAGCTTGTGCCGATTGACAAGCTACGCTGCATTCGGCATAATTATGCCACTGAATTATATTCGAGTCAGCTCGGCACAATTTTAACCAAACCGAACGTGTTTCCACATAATATCGATTTAACCGCCCGGCTGTACCGAATCAAATCGACCCAAACGAGTGTGTACGCACGACGACCAAGCAAGCTATGCAAAACCAAATTAAGATGATCTCTCATTGTACGGGAAGCTCATACAAAGCGAGGTCGGGTTATACTGGATATGTATAGCTTGATGTGTCGCCGTGTGTACCACTTCTTCCTACTCTAGAAGTCCAATAAAAGCAAGTGAAGGATACAAAACGGACATAAGAGAGGATATTGCTACTAGTAATGCACACGTTTCCTATAATGTCGTCGAAGTATGTTTGCACACTTGTACAATTGTACTCACAGCCCGCTCGCCTTTTCTCGACTCTCAGATATTAAATAGTACGGAACGGTTTCTGTGACGGTCTTTAGGTTTGCGATCAAATAAATTTCAGAAGTTTTCAATGTATCCTATATTGCTTAAAACAAAGCACGCTGAACACTTCCTTTCATAGTAGTTAAATGGGTAAACCACAGATATAGATAGACGAAACAATAACACCACAGAATAATAATGTTCAGAAGGTTAATGTTGAACAAGAGTTACCATCGGTCCGCAGGCTTGACATGAAGTGTTATAAATTAGCCTTCATCGAATTGCCTTTTTCGCAACCGATAGCCAAACTCAATTACCCATAGTATTGTAAAGGCAAAAAGCACTTGTTATGATCGGGATAAGTTTGCATGGTATAAAATAAGAAACCCAGAGTATCTGAAAAGGGGTTTTGCTGAAGACATCTTAGTTGGAAACACCAGGACGAAACGGAGGACGCATTATACCGTGGAATGGAGAAAAGAAAAAATTAAGAAACATTGCCTACCCAACAAGTGGGTTGATTTCGGGCTGAGACGATAGAGAATTAAAGACAATAACGGTTTTAACTTTATTTAGACTGCCTCGTCTAGTGTTCGTAAACGCTAGTGCTAAGCATGAGATCCACGGTACGATACCCTTTGTCGGTCAAAACATTCATGGGTCCTTAATTAAGAATTCAGTTGATGGCTTGATTCCAAATAAAACAGGACTTGCATATAACTGGCGAAATGTAGATATTGTTTAAGTCCACCTCTGGTTCTCTGCCTAACCGTTCGAGGTAATACAGGCGTGGTGTTGTTTTTGTGTTATTCAGCTGGTGGTAAAGAATGCTGTACTACTGGTGAAAAGTCTGACACACACGGCCATATTCTTCAATTCAGCACACTAAAATTATTGATTCTCGTGTGATCCTTCTGTGCTCTGTTACTATTGAATGGTGGGCAAAGTCGTATGTGGTAATCGCAACACTTGTATTAACCGTTCGCATTGATTACAAGTTGGGACTATTAATAGTAGTACACAATACGTAATGTACAATAAGTACATGCATGACATCTAAGTTAACCATAGTTTCACGTTTTCACTTTTATAACATAGTTAGACGGAGTCGGGCGTATGTAAAGTAAGTTTTATACAGTTTTATGGGTTAGGATTGATCATTTGTTGAGAATGATCAGGTGGATTTGTGGTGTGACCAGAATAAAACGAAAATTACGTAAGGAATGAGTATGTTAAAGAAAGTTTGGAAGTTGCGCGAGTTACAGAAAAGTTGAAGGGGAATCGAATGTCTGGGTATGGACATGTGATGAGGAGGGCCGAATCGCGTGTGACTAAAAGGGAGATGAATATAAATGTTGATGGATGGAGAGGGGGAGGAAGACCAAGGAAACGATGGATGGATTGTGTGAGGAATGATATGAAAGAAAAAGGAGTAAATGATAGCACGACAGTTGACAGAGGAGAATGGATAAAAAAAACGTGTTGTGCGACCCCAAGTAACGTAGGACAAGGGCTGGAAGATACGGATTGGTCAGATGTATGCACGTGGACATAGCAAAAGGAGTATGTAAGAATTGTAGCAGTTGGTGTTCTGTAGTTTCTGCCTTGCCCCTTGGGAAAAAGGTGTGTTTATAGATGTACTCACATGTGTAGGATTGAACAAAACAAAAAAAATTGCGTGTCACGAACGTAAGAAGTTCATGAACAAGTGTTTTGTTTACACAAGTTAGAAAACTTTACTATTTCAACTAAAAATGGAAAAATAAAAGAAACTTTTTAGTTAAAATAGGCTATTTCAAATAGCCTATACAAATACTTGCTCACTACTCCAATGAGACAGCGAGGTTTCTGAGTAAACGAAAATATTATCGATGATTTTCCAAAAAACGCTAGACTGATTTCGATAAAATTTGAAAGGGACCTCCTCGGCAGTACACCCTTTGAAACAAAAAAAAGATTTTTTCAAATCAGTTCAGGCGTCTTCGAGTAATCGATAAACATACTAAAAAAAGAATGATTCCGACGAATAGAGAACCTCCTCCTTTTTGAAGTTGGTTAAAAAGCTCGCGAATCACCATTCTCCTGCCCTTATCCCAATTTATTCAAGGTCGGCGAAGCATGTCTGCTCCCATACTACTCGTCATCTCATCAGACACCTCCTTTCTTGCCATATAAAAGCTCGCGAATATAAGGGTCATATTATTTAACATGTTTTGCATCGGAAAGTACTGTACTAGTTTTAACGCGATTAGAAAAGCCGCGTAGCGTATCGCGCTTCACTGGTTTCAGGACAGGATTACATTTTGCTTTGACTTACAGGATTTTTGCAGCTTAGATATTATTAAGGCTTTTTATTAATCAATGCATCTAACTGGGAAATATCCATGATAATCTCTACGTTAATGTGTGTCTATACACCGTGACTTTTTAGTCGTCTTACAACGGCAGCCCACTTCATGTATCCAATGACTACTACATTCATAAAAAAAAACGGTATTTATGAGTTTTTATTAATTTTAATAAAATTATTTTTCAGTATTATGACGCATTACGCAGTTAAAATACCCTGTGGCGAGCGATTATCTACTCGACTCGAGCGCTGGGTAGGTATGTTCTCCCGTTTGACACGTAAACATCATTAACAGGATGTTTCATAATTTTATTCTAATGTATAATTTATTTTTCGTTGTACCTATTACGGTAGGGAAAAAAAAAAATCGCGCGTAGAGCTATTTTATGTCAGGTACATTGAGTGGACCACCTTTGTAAGACGACTTAAAAGTCACGGTGTATACAAATATTATAAAAGGGTACAATTTGTTTGTAAGTTATATTGAAAGTTTGTATGTAGGAGGTAATCTTCGGAACTACTGATCCGATTCCGAAATTTCTTTCACTTACAGGAAGCTACATTATCCTCGAGTGCCAGCTTCATTTAAAACGTTCCCGTGGGCTAATTTCCGTTCATAACGGGAGTAAAGTTGCGAGCAAAAGCTAATGGCAAATATTTAGACAAAAGTTCTTCGTCTTTTAGGGCAGTCATCATCTGCTTAGCCTTTTCCCAACTATGTTGGGGTCGGCTTCCAGTCTAATCGGATGCAGCTGAATACCAGTATTTTTCATGGAGCGACTGCCTATCTGACTTCCACAACCCAGTTTGTACTGGGTAATACGATACCCCTTGGTAAGACTGGTTGTCAGACTTTTTGGGCCACTGACTACCTCTGTAACGACTGTCAAAGATTTACAGTTGACGGCCGGTACCAACGATTTAACGGGCTTTCCGAGGCACGGAGGAAACTCGGTATGTAATGGGCGGTCACCCATCTACAGACCAACTTAGGCAAGCACGACTTAACCTAAAGCTTCGTCTTTTAGGGCAGTAATAAAAGTATATTGTGGAAAACGCTTTGTGTGCCTTAATTGTCATGTCCCTAACTTATTAAGATTATTTCTTGCATGTGTCATGTATGTGAAGTGGCTGTGCTTTTCTCAATTTAATAAATAAACTTCATTTTATATGAGTAAAAGCAACCGGCAACCAGTTTTTACTGAGCTGTCTACGTCATGTTAGAGGCTCGGTCCTTCTATTTACAGCGACTCTCCATGACCTTTCGCAACAAATTGCTTTTAGTTTTATTACGGTTCTCTTTCTCTCAAAGAAATTAAACAGACGACGAAATGGAAATGCTAACCATTGTAATAGAATTTTGTATTTAAGTTTGTTTAGAGATTTTATTCGTATTTACAGAAGTGTTACAAAAATATTCATGTTTTTTAGGGAGTTTTGGTAAATTTTCATTTATTTATTTATTTATTTAAAACACATACCACTGTCACCACAGTCTTACCTAATACAATAGTAGTAGTTACAGTTAAGTTTAAATTGCTTACAAAGATTAGAGTTACAATTATATTATTTTATCAAAAAAGAGTCATCATCATCTACCTAGCCTTTTCCCAACTATATTGGGGTCGGCTTCCAGTCTAAACGGATGCAGCTGAATACCAATATTTTACATGGAGCGACTGCCCACCTGACCTCCACAACCCAGTTAGTGCTGGGTAATACGATACCCCTCGGTAAGACTGGTTGTCAGACTTTTTGGGTCACTGACTGCCTAACGACTGTCAAAGATCTAAAAATGACAGCCGGGACCAACGGCTTAACGTGCTTTCCGAGGCACGGAGGAAACTCGGTATGTAATGGGCGGTCACCCATCCACAGACCAACCTAGGCAAGCACGGCTTAACCTAAAGATCGACCCGAGCGGCTGTTATTATTTAGCCACGAGTTCCTCCAACCAAGAGTACTATTACAAAATGCGGCCCGTGTGAATTCACTCAGAGTACAATTGAAGCAGTCAATCAGTTGTGACACCATATTGAGTGTAAACATAAATCATTTACAAAAGAAAACCTTAACTGGTAATGTTTTAAAGATTCAAGACAATGGGGAGTTGAAGTTTATTGTTTTCAAATTATATCATCATCATCATTTCAGCTGAAAGACGTCCAC
Organism: Noctua janthe; assembly: GCA_910589295.1. Lineage (NCBI taxonomy): Eukaryota > Metazoa > Arthropoda > Insecta > Lepidoptera > Noctuidae > Noctua > Noctua janthe. Next base: position 9,735,004 of record OU342572.1, on the reverse strand, counting down.
TGCTGGACATAGGCCTCCTCCAAGTATCGCCACATTGACCAGTCCCGTGCGACTCGCATCCAGTGGATCCCTGCAACCTTCACCAGGTCATCGGTCCACCTAGTGAAAGGCCTTTCAACGCAGCGTCTTCCGGTTCGCGGTCGCCACTCCAGACCTTTTCGGCCCCATCGGCTATCCGTTCTGCGAGCAATGTGCCCTTCCCACTGCCACTTAAGTTTAGCTATTCTTCGGGCTACGTCGGTAACCTTGGTTCTCTTGCGGATGTCCTCATTTCTGATTTGACCACGCAAGGAAACTCCGAGCATAGCCCTCTCCATTGCCCTTTGGGTGACTTTAAGCCTTCTGATGAGGCCCATTGTGAGCGACCACGTTTCGGTCCCGTATGTAATCCAGTGATTACATACGGGGCGGGTCGCTAGTGAATAATATATCGGTGAAATGGAGCCATCATTTTAACGAGAATCCAAAACAACATCCTCAACACGTTGTATAGTTTCTCAGAAAACACGTGCCCTTCATTTTCTCCTACAAGGCTGTTGGCTCACACAATACACGACATGTTCTAACAACTCGTTAAATAGTGTACTACTCAATGTATACCGTCATGATCGAGCGATCGATCATAGCGACGCCATAGTTTACTTTTAAGTTGCGTTATAACACCTGATACATAGTTAGAATAGTTCATTTAATTTTGATCCTAGGATCCTAAAGATATTTTACTTAGAACTTATCGTAACTTAACATCACGTCTGTAATTCCCGGAGGGTTAGGCGCGGCACGCCAGTTATGTTTAAGTCCCATGTAATATGGGCGAGCCTATCAGTAGCGAAGAGTCAATTTCTGTAAGTGGTAAGCCGGAGTACATGTCTATATTATTTGTCTATAGAATGCTGACTGTGCCATTTATCAAAAGGAATCGGGTTGTATGGAACCTTCGCCACTGGAGCCTCTTCATCAACCGCACACAAATCTAAACTCCCGGATGCTACTCAGCAGTGGCGAAGGTTCCATACAACTTGATTCTTACCGGCTTCCCTTTGAAAAATGGCACAGTCAGCATTCTATAGACAAATAATATAAGCACATTAAAGATATGTACTCCGGCTTACCTCGTACAGAAATTGACCCTTCGCTACTGCTACTCAGTAATTCATGGTCGAAAACCTAATATCACTTTACCGGTTTACCCGACCCGGGAATTGAATGCAGAACCTCAAGCTCACCAGTAAAGCTTGCGACCACTACACTAACGAGGTAGCACAACTTATCTTGCTAAACTAAAATCTTAAAAATTCTGTTTTTCCGTCGTTATAATTATGTATCAGATTACTATCGCGTAAATTACGCATATCGCTCGTCTATAAAATCAATATTAAGAGCGATTCAGCTATTATTAGCAACCGGCAACCGATGCGACATTACACAAAAATAATAACAAAAATTAGGTCACCAGCAACACTTGACAAATATGTATTCTGCATGTCCATTTTATGCTACGGTTATTCTTTCAGCACCGTGTTAAAAATAACACAATGTTTATTTTGGCACTTTACCGTGTTACTAAAATTACACTCGAGTTGTCGTTTTACGCTAATTCAGTGCTTTTTGCGAAGTGATTGAAGTCATATTAGTTTGAAGTGCTCTCCGTGATCTTTCACTAGATATATCACTCGCGTGTCACGATCCAACATGTTATTGGCGTTTGTGAAAGAAATGTGAACTTCTTATATTTTACGATGGGAAATATTAGTTTCTGAACAGTTTTTGACATCTCGGTATTGCATTGAACGTGAAATATAGACATGAGGAACGTTCTAATTCTAAGTAAGTAATTCATATTTATAGACCCGTCTCTTCCTATTATTCCACCTAGATGAGCAGAAGCACTAAGCTGTACAGCAGTAAGTAGGTTTGCAGAGAGCTGCTAGACACTATAAACATATTCTCGTTACATTGAAGTATTCACTCGTGAGATTCACAGAATCGCGAAACATATTTTAATCAACATACAACCTGACACTGGAACTGCAAATTGTAAACACCGTAAGAAAATTTGCGGGCTACCCTGGGGCTTTATTATAGGCCCTCCTGTTTTATTTCCACACATAGGCACTGCACAACACTAGTGGCATTCCTCTGTTCATGATTTCATCATCTGCCTAGCCTTTTCCCAACTATGTTGGGGTCGGCTTCCAGTCTGACCGGATGCAGCTGAATACCAGTATTTTACATGGAGCGAATGCCTATATGACCTCCACAACCCAGTTAGTACTGTCTACGATACCCCTTGGTAAGACTGATTGTCAGACTTTTTGGGCCACTGACTACCTGTAACGACTGTCGAAGATCTACAGATGACAGCCGTGACCAACGGCTTAACGTGCTTTCCGAGGCACGGAGGAAACTCGGTATGTAATGGGCGGTCACCCATTCACAGACCAATCTAGGTAAGCACGGCTAAACCAAAAGATCGACCCGAGCGGCTGTTATTATTTAGCCACGAGCTCCTCTGTTCATGATTTAAAAGACGAAAATAATATCGTAAACTACGCTCAAGTAGGTATTTTGACAGATGATTAGACCTTACGCTAAAGTGCTGCCCACCTCGTGGATTATTCTTATTACAGAAAACCTCATTAAACGCACAGATCCGATCGGATGGCGATAAAACATAAAAGGTGACAACTAGATAGCCGTCCGCCGCCTGCTAACATTTGAAAGGAACCCGTTTCCTTGAGTCTCACACCTTGCGGGATGAGCAGATGTTTGGTTTTTATTTAACTCCACGTGGTCAGACGTTTATTACAATCTGTCTGTATTAAATACACACGTTTTAATAAATTCTTGGTAAACAAGATAGCTATATTAATCTATTAGTCGAACCGAAAGTGAAAATATGTTTGAATAAGATTCTCCATGATATTGGTATGAAAGTACTGAAACCACTCATAAACCTAGTCTTATAAAATATTGTGTTATGATCAAACACAACGTATTAATCAATGGTTGGTAAACATGTTAAGATAAGTAGAATTAATTGCGAAGCTTGTGTGGTGTAACTCTGAATGATAAATTGATGAATGGGTTTCTACGAGAACGTTGCGGTTTAAAAGATTTAGTAACAAAAAATTTAAAAGAGTAGGCTTAAATGGTTTGGGCATGTGGAGAGGATGAATGAAAGGCGACTAACAAAAGGTATTTCCAAGGCAACGCTGGGAACGGACGCCCTGGGTAGGACATACACTGATCTATAAATATATTTTGTACGCAAACCCTGCGTAGGTAAATACAGCTGTTTTGATATGGAAAGAAAAATACACTGATCTTATTGGTGAGGTTCTTCAGAAAGATCAAGTGCGTAGTACTCGCAACCGGCGTGCGTGTATGAGATGTGAACGTGGAAGAGGCAAAAAGAGTATGTAGGTGACGTTTCTGCCTACCCCCATAGGGAAAAAGGTGTGAGTTTCGTATGGTAAACATGATAGTCATTTGGTCTACCAATCAGTCAATCCGCAAGCGAGATGTCAAGTATAAGATTCGACATGGATAACAAAGTACTGTCAACCAACAAAGTCTTCAACCAACCTTTTGTCTTTTTTAACATGTGGTGTGACGCTCAATTTCCTGATTTAATTAGCTCTAATCTTCTATCTGGTGAACGAGACCGTTTCATTTATTATACTGGAATTCTATCCCACCTCTGAGCTTCATGTCATTATCCCACTGCTGATACAATCAAATTAAAGCTTAGTAGGACGCGCCAAAAAGAATATAATATTTAAGTGCATCAAACTGAATTAATATTGTTCTATTTATTTAATCATTTATGCGAGGGAAAGAAGTAGAGTACAGTACAGTATCTTACATCTTACTACTATTTTAAATGCGAAAGTTTGTGAGGATGTCTAGATGTTTGTTCCTCTTTCACGCAAAAACGGTTAAACGAATTTGGAGACAGTGAAATTTAGCGCACAGATACTTTATAACCTGGATTAACATATAGGATACTTTTTATCCCGGTACTACGATCCCGTGGGACAGTACCGAACACCGCGGGGGCGAAGCCACGGGCATAAGCTAGTATTAAATAAAATGTACACTGTAATTATTTACGTTACCATTTTCTAAGAATCAAGCGCACGGAGGCAGCCTGAAAGCTTTTATATTCTACTTAGAACGTTGGAATACCCGTCCTCGCGCAATTGCGAGAACCAGGATCAATATTGCACTGGAGGTACGGCACATGAACTATGTAGGTATTATACCAATCAACAAATATCAGCGTTCGACGTAAAATCAATAAACTACGGAGTTCAGGAGTAGTTGTTATACCTGTAAAGAGTAAGTAGGTCAATATGATGTTACGCTGCGCTTAACAATATTGTATTTCATTAGCAGGAAAGGAATTGATTTTCCGTAGAAGGACAATGAAGGAATTGAGGTTGCTTAGGGACAAGTAAGCTAAGTGAAAACAAAGAGGTTAGTCACACGTGTCAATTCTCTTCGAATCACCTTCTCTCTATCTACCTACGCAGTTTCAAACACGAAGCTACCAGTGGCGAAGGTTCCATACAACCCGATTCCTACCGGCTTCCCTTTGAAAAATGGCACAGTATTCTATAGCCAATACAATATTCTATACAGTAAAGATATATACTCCGACGTACCTGTTACAAAAATTGACCCTTCGCTACTGGAAGCTACCTATACATATATGTCTATCTAGTCCCTAAATCAGAAAGCGGACGCCGACAGGATGTTGTGAAAGTTGATATAGGAGACGACAACAAACTAACTGTCGAGGATGCACAAAGTCGAACAAAAGCAAAAATACTTGCTCCGTTCCAATTATTCCAGCTCGACGAAGTTGGCGTGCTAAATGCAAACAAATTATATAGAAATGTTCACGTTTCTGAACGACAAACAACAACAAACGGTAAAGCGATAACCTCTAAGAGGCGAAGGTTTCCGAATAGCGCCGAATACGTCCCAAATTTTGTCCCTTAGGGTGTTAAGCTAAATTCAGTACCAACGCAACATGAATGATGTAACCAAGGTTTTGTAAAATTATTCTGATTTAAAAGAGTGTCCATGGAGTTTCTTGCCCGTTCTTCTCCATAGAGATCTACGTTAGGGAATGAGCAACTACAGTACTTTCACAGTTTTTGTGCCTTGTGACTGGGACTGTAGCTACATTTCATTGTTCTTTGTTTCGACAATTCAAAAGTGCCTGTAACTGGCCTACTTGAAATAAATGCTTTGATTTTGATTTTGACAGAAAGGATCAAAAACCTGATTCGAGAGAAAAATAAAAGAAGCCTTTATATTTACATATTACAAGCAGATTTCCGTTTAACCCAAAGCCACATGTGGCAACCACGTTTAGTACCCTTATTGTTTATCTGCAGTACCGTTGCAAACGTCATGTCATAAAAACAATATCCACATTTAAAAAAAAAAAAATTAACAACTCTCGTACACTAGGAGCTATGCTTACTTATTCCGTGGCTGTGGGACTGTTCGAAAGAGATACCGCGGCCCTGGAACACAACCACAAACCTTCACAAACCTGGAACGCGACACTGGGCAAAGAAGGAACATGGATGGGTTTTAGTCAGTAGAAGTCTGATACTCCCTTCCATTCCGCCGAGAGCGGGAGGAGTCATTTGACAATTTACTATCCGAAAAAAAGGACCAATTCTGAATAATATTAAATACAATTTCCACCTATGATCTTAGCTGGAAATTAATGTTAAAAACCGGCCAATTGCGAGTCGGACTTGCGCATGAAGGGCTCCGTATCATCGTAGTAGGGAAACCCCCTTTATTTTTATTGCGGAAATACACATTCTGTAAAAATTTCAACTGTCTACCTAATACAGACCATGAGATACAGCCCGCTGACAAACAGACAGACGGACGGATAGTGGAGGCTTTGTAATAGGGTCCCGTAGGCTACGCTTCGGGTACGGAACCCTAAAAATTTTGGAGGCGCAAAGTAAGAAAAATACTCCTGTAAACTAAGACCAATAAAGAACATACTTCTCTGTACAGAATCGTAGCTTCAGAGTCCGGGAAGACTTTAGGAGCTCAAAGTTTGGAAGTATCTTCACAAACAACGGTAGTCGGTAGTTCGGTACACCGACAGTTTCAAAGTCATGTTTGTGTCAATGTGAATATTATCTTACCCAAACAATAATCTGTTAAGATTGAATGGGGGCCTAAAATGGCCGCTTTAGCAGAATCTTAATGGGATAATAACAAAATGACAATTTATAATATTAACTGCGTCTGTCACCATTTTTAACGTGATTTATATTATTGTCCTATTATGATTCTGCTTAAGCGGCCATTTTAGACCCATTTTAGACCCCCTGACATTATTAGTAATTGATGAGTAAACAAAAAAAGTTCATTAAACTAATTAAGTACACATTACGTCTAGAATCTTCCTGCATCGTATGGCAAAAGAATAAAACATATTAAACCTACATGGTGAAATAAATTCTTGATAACAAATCGTCTAGTACTTTGTAGGGATCAGAAGAGGGCTCACAATCGATTTATGAAGCAACGTGCTTGAAGGACTGGAAGCGGGTGATATGGCGGACTATGGCGCAACTTTGAAGATGGCTAGGCATTGGATTAGATAGGCCTTCGTTTGGTTCCTATAGCTTATCGACCGAAGGGTTTTAACGACCTTTTTCATTAAAAAAACGTGTTTTTATAATCTTCAATCTATTATTAGTGTTTTGTTTACCTCTGTCACGAAAAAGTAAAAAAAAAATAAAAAAATTAACAACAACAACAATTTCAATTAACATCAGTGCGTTTCTTAACAATGTTTGGAATCACCATATAATATAAGCCAGGAATGTGCCAACTTCCACGTGCCATTGTCCAACAATATACATTTGGTGTAAATTATGACGTCTTAGTTGTGCCTTTGAAGAAGGCCGCTAATTGTATGACAACTCGGGTTATATATAACTTATTGAAGACCAGTTTCTATATCATTAACGACTCCCAAATCACCTGGATTCCTTAATAACAGATGTCTAAAAACAGGGTGAGGCCAATAGCATACAGGTTATATCTAAACCATCAAACCCAGATCTAAAACGAACGAATTAAAAGGGAAACAATATCGATTTCTCACAGACTGCCGTCGTCGTTGCGACGTTCGTTCGTTCATGTATAAATTGCGATGCGATACTGCGTGGTTGCATCACTGGACACCTGTTCATCGCGTGCTACAGCAAATAACTCGAACCATCCGATATCTGTCACACTGCGAGCTTTATTACATTGCCGCCAGCACATAAAGCTACCCAAAACTGAATAATTTGGGGTATTCCTCAAAGTGCAACTATTTTTAAGTGCAACCAACTAACCGCAACTAAATTATTCCTCGAAGCGCAACCATTAATTGCCTGAAAGCGCAACCATTAATTGCCTGAAAGCGCAACCATTAATTCCCTGAAAGCGCAACCATGACGAAAAATAGAGAGGGGTATGATGCATTCATTAATTTTTCAATCATGGTTGCTCTTTGAGGAATAAACATATAATATTATGAAAATTTGAATTTGAGAGCGCAACTAATGGTTGCGCTTCGAGGAATAATTTAGTTGCGCTTAGTTGCTTGGGCTTAAAAATAGTTGCGCTTTGAGGAAAACCCCACAAATTTTCCCAATCAACCTTGAACCAAATACTTTAGCGATATAAAAGAAATTTGACAGATTTTAGTAGCTTGATGTGTTGGCGTCTGTACGTTGTGATAGTGAGCTTTCGCAATCTTTACTTAGTAAGCGCAAAAACAGTAAGTCCTGAACCGTAATTGCATAACAGTCTTAATGATACTCGCTTTCATTTTTACATTATATCAACATCCACTGCGTTGATGGTTCAACTCATTACCTGTCTAACTTATAGACTTCAACAACAACATCCATTTATTTTCAGGCTACTTTGGCTCATAGACACCTTACAGACTAACATACATTATGAGAGGTGTAAAACCAGCCTTTACGAAACCGTGAAATCACAAAGTCATTACGATATTTCCATGTAAAATACTGGTATTGAGCTGCATTCGATTAGACTGGAAGCCGACCCCAACATGGTAGGAAAAACGCTAGGCAGATGATGGAGGAGTGATGAGTGAGCATTGAGCTTTGTCATAGCCAGTGTCCCTCGATGCGCACTGTTGATTCTTTAAAATAATCGTAAGGCTATTTTAGTCTATGAATTTTCCGCCCTATACCTGGATCGTGAAAGTAGGCCATATTTATACCGGGTGTAAACAGACCCTTCACATATCCGTCAACCAAGCATTCTGTACATCAAATTAAGTAACTTTACGCAAAAATTATTGCTGGGAATCGACTTTTTTTTTGGGGTGAAAAATCACGTTTTACGGTAGGACAAGATGGAAAGCACTCATAGCATTGGATTGAATAGTACGAGGGTCGTGGATGTGTAAAGTAAAAATCTTATATTAAAAAAATGTATTAATCAAAAAACTTGTGAAAAAGTTGGAACTTTGACCCCCAATATCTCCGTAACTAGTAGATTCCCAGGTATGGTCTAGAACAAAAAAATGATTGCAGTGACGGGGAGAACAAGTGTCTTTCGTTTATGTTACGGGTCTATTTACACCCTTTAGGTCATGTTTATCTGATCCCTGGTCAAAACAAATGCAGGCTACGGAATGCATAGAGTGGTGATAGAAATATTTCTTTTAAAATTTTGGGGTACACCAGCATAGACAGTCACAAGCAAATTCCTTGCTATCAGTTACGTTAGGCGAAGCGGTCTCTGCTTTCCAGCCCTTCTGCATAGCTATTCACAATCGCTTCGATTCGATTTCGATTCAGAAAGTTGTACGTCTATCTTTTTTTGGCATTACGAAAGCGAGCGAGATAGACATACGACTTTCTGAATCGAAATCGAATCGAAGCGATTGTGAATAGCTATGCAGAAGGGCTGGAAAGCAGAGACCGCTTCGCCTAACGTAACTGATAGCAAGGAATTTCTTATTTAATTTACTCAATTCCCAATACTCAAATTTTTATTGCATTCCATAACTGCCTAGCCTTTTCCCATAGATAGTGTAACAAGGTAAAATATCAATATGGACCCTGTCGGGCACAGTAACATTAGGAGAGAGGAAGAGGGCTAAGCAGCAATTCAATAATATCATATAAATTATTAGAAATTATAAATTTAATTGGATGTATAATTATGAATATATACATAATACATTGTTAGGTTTGATTTATTGTTAGACTCGGTTTTAAGCTCTACCTACCTGCCAGGTTATAGCTCAAACAGAATTTGTATGGAATTATCGGCCTAGAGAAGTTAACCGCAATTAAACAGACAACCTGGTATAAGAGGTCATTCATCATCTGTCTAGCCTTTTCCCAACTATGTTAGAGTCGGCATCCAGTCTAACCGGATGCAGCTGAATACCAGTATTTTACATGGAGTGACTGCCTATCTGACCTCGACAACCCAGTTAGTACTAATTAATACGATACCCCTTGGTAAGACTGGTTGGCGGACTTTTTAGGCCGCTGACTACCTGTAACGACTGTCAATGATCTACAAATGACAGCCGGCACCAACGGCTTAAACGTGCTTTCCGAGGCACGGAGGAAACTCGGTATGTAATGGGTGGTCACCCATCCAGAGACCAACCTAAGATCGATCCTAGCGGTTGTTATTATTTAGCCACGTCATTAAAGTATGCAATATATTTCTTATCAAAGCGAAGAACTGAAGTTATTGCGGGTGGAGTACAAAAAACGAACAAGAAAGAGGGTAGACCGATTTGTCTGCTCATAAACACCCACCCGCAATAACTTCAGTTTATCCGTGATCATGGTGCTTGCAACAGCGCCGAAATATCGGGAACTCAAAGAAAACAATAAACATGGTAAATATCCCGTCTTCTAGTTATAATAATGATAATACCTATTTTTTTTATGAATGATTAGTAGTCATTGGAATCATGAAGTGGGCAGATAGCTGATGTTATATCCTTATAACATCAGCTATCTGCCACTAAAAGTCCCGTCAAAATCTGTCCAGCGGTTTCGGGGAGTAACGTAGAGTTACTTTTATTTTAGAAAAACGTTTAGGTTTCCGTTCAAAACATTAAAACCCTTGAAATTGTCAACAAAATCCGATTCAAATAGTGAAGTAATAAATTTTTTGTAACAATTTCACGCCGAAGGTCGCGGGGCACGGCTAGTATTCTATAATGTTGGCGAGAATGTGTGGACTAAGAGATGTGAAGGAAAAACTTGGCAGAAGAAAGAAATACATCTGATGATGATGATTATTTTTCATAGCGTGTAGATGGTAATCTAAATTGAGTCGGCTAAGAGCAGGCAACATCTCTGTATAGCGTCCATCAGTTCCCGTAACGTGCAGACAACATGACACATAGGACTCGATTTTAACTGCCCCATCTTTTGTTGACCAGCCCCACGACAATGTACTGGACAACTGAACAGCTTGCATAGCCGTTCAGATAAAGACGTGATGGTGTGGGTCTTAACAGGTCGGATTCGACTACAAAGTCAACCTGCATTAGATTGATCTCAAAACGGAAATGCAGATAACTTATCCTCTCGTGCTATCAGGCATGTACAATGTGTACATAGAAGATGTCAATAATTACCAACAATATAATTACAAAAGTTAATAATGAAATGACACTTATCCGTAATGCAAGAACCTCGGACGTATTGACAGTATTAAATTAATCTGCCTGCCTAGCCTTTTCCCAACTATATTGGGGTCGGCTTCCAGTTTCGGCTTCTAACCGGATGCAGCTGAATATCAGTATTTTACATAGAACGACTGTGGAGGTCAGATAGGCATCTGACCTCCACAACCCAGTTAGTACTGGGTAACACGATACCCCTTGGTAAGACTGGTTGTCAAACTTTTTGGGCCACTGACTACCTGTCAAAGATCTACAAATGACAACCGGGACCAACGGCTTAACGTGCTTTGCCGAGGCATGGAGGAAACTCGGTATGTAATGGGCGGTCACCCATCCACAGACCAACCTAGGCAAGCACGGCTTAACGTAAAGATTGACCCGAGCGGCTGTTATTATTTAAATTAATCAGGATCAGATAAATAATGTATCAATTAAAACAGTAAATTTTCATATTATTTTAAGCTTGATAAACAAACAGAATGATAGGAATCGTCACCTAAGTGTGTTACTAAATTCGGTTACTGTGTAGCAGTAATATTAGGGGTTAAAGTATGAAATGGCCGATTAGTATGGACGATTTCGTGAAAAGTGATATTTCGATACAAACATTTTTTTTATATTTCTTGGAAACGACTGAACCGATTATGATGCAATTACAAACTATAGTTAGAGTGAAAAAAGCTGCGCTGCACTACGTATGTTAATTTCTCAAAACACAGTCTATGACAAAAATATACCTACTTGAAGAAGTGAAACCGACGGCACATTGAAACAGGTGTTTTGACACACTACCCTATGAGCTAATATGAAACTACCAGTACGGTTTTAAACTCTAAAAGATACGTAAATTAACAATTAATCCAATAAAAATGGAATTAGGAAAAAATATAACTATACGTCAAAGTTACAAACTGAACAAAATGTGAGAAAAAAAACGGCAATTTCATAGTTAAAGACCTATTATTAACATTCAAAAAACACAAAGTAATCAAGGATACCAGCATTGTTAACCACAAACCCTACAAAATAGATGGCACAAACAGATAAGCTTCAAAGGACCAAATAGGCCGCAAAGCTCGTCAGTGCATTTGACGTGACTGAATATTACAGAGGTCCAACAACAGACAGGGTTGACAGACAAAAGGCTTTTTAATGACAAGCCCGGCTTCCATTGATGCCAAACCTAGTTCAAGTTTGAGGTAAAGCCCCCTCTGCTTGCTAACTTTTTTAAATATGGCAATACCAATGTCATTACCCATTTGTATTTTTTATGTATCTTGATGGCAAGCCTGCCCACCTCTTACTCATTTCATCGATAACCGTCGACTTCCGGCTTGAGATAATCTCATAATATATTTAAGAACTACTTACTATAATATAATTAATTATATAACGCCAATAAAAATATCCATAATCAAAATAACAGCTCTTTACTGAATGCAAATGAGGATTTAAACGGCACTAATAACATTTAAACATATTTTTTTTTAATTTTGTCTGTCTGTTTGTTCCGGCTAATCTCCGAAACGGCTGAACCGATTTTGACGGGACTTTGCCTGGCAGATAGCTGATGTTATAAGTTCTAACATAGGCTACTTTTATTTATTTTTTAATAATTAGGGTTTCGTGCAAAAAAAAATAAAACCCTTGAAATTATTAACAAAATCGGATTCAAAGCGAAGTAATGTTTTTTTATAATACTTGAACGAAGGTCGGGGGCAGCTGCTAGTATTGTTATAAAGTTATAACTTAAGCTCTAATAACTCTATTGTCCTCATTCTGCTGAAAAGGCAATGACTGATAAGATTTATCATACGTATTATGAATGTCAAGTTTTATGTTTTGACAGACTTTTAGCTTTGTTTGAGAACTTTGATTGTTATATCAGGACGTATTAGGACACTGGCACGTTCCTTGAGAGCTCCTTCACATGTCGCTCGTTTGCGTTGCGACAAGAACTCAAAAATTTTGATTTATCGATGTTTTTTGTAGTTGCATATTTAATTAACGAAAGTATGGATTTTCTTATCTGTCATTTAACAATTTGTTACATAAAAGCATGAATTAATTCAGTAGAAAATAAAAGGAATATATTAAAATCATTAACGAAAGTAAGTATTAAATTATGTTACGAAATACGTAAAATAAACCTTTCATCTTTTGATAAAAAATTCCCATTAAAAAAAAATGGCACTACGAGGGCGGGTCAATAAGTCCGTGACTTTTGGAATAAAACACAGATTTTTTGATAAAAAATTATTTTATTTTTCAACGTAGTCTCCCTTGAGCTCTATACACTTTGTCCAACGCTTCTCCAATTTTTTTATCCCTTTCAAAAAAAATGATTTGTCGAGGTCCTCAAAATAGGCCTTTGTTTGCGAGATGACTTCATCATTGGAGTCAAATCTTTTTCCACCAAGCCATTTCTTCAGGTTTGGGAACAAGAAGTAGTCGCTCGGAGCCAAATCTGGAGAATAGGGCGGATGAGGGAGCAATTCATAGCCCAATTCATGGATTTTTGCCATGGCAACTGCACATGTGTGCACCCTTGCATTGTCTTGGTGGAAAAGAACTTTTTTCTTGGCCAAATGAGGTCGGTTTTTTTTCAAATCGTCATTGAATCGGTCCAATAAGTTGGCATAATATTCCCCATTGATTGTTCTTCCCTTTTGAAGGTAGTCAATGTGGATTATCCCGCGTGCATCCCAAAAAACAGTCGCCATAACTTTATTGGCTGACAAACCCACCTTGGCCTTCTTTGGCGCCGATTCACCCTTAGAAACCCACTGTTTTGACTGTTGTTTGGTTTCTGGTGTGTTGTGATGGATCCATGTTTCGTCCACGGTTACAAAACGGTGCAAAAACTCCTCCATATTGCGATTAAACAACGCCAAAGCTTCCTGTGAAGTTGTTACACGATTGCGTTTGTGGTCGACTGTGAGCAAACGCGGCACCCATCTTGCGGAAAGCTTTCTCATGCCCAAGTGATCATTCAAAATTGAAACCACTGAGCCATGCGAGATCCCTACGGCTTCCACAATCTCTCGCACTTTCAATCTTCGGTCGGTCAACACCATATCGTGAATTTTTTCGATTGTTTCGGGTGTAGAGACCTCAACTGGGCGTCCAGGACGTTCGGCATCTTCAGTGCTTGTACGGCCTCAACGAAATTCAGTAAACCACTTTTTTACCATTGAAATCGATGGTGCAGAGTCCCCATAGTATTTATCAAGCTTAGCCTTGGTCTCGGTAATGGTTTTTTTTCGCAAGAAATAATGCTTAATAAGCACACGAAATTCACTTTTTTCCATTTTCTCCTCAAATTAGTGGGTAGTCTGATAAAAATAGCTGTCAAACACAAACTAACTGACGCAGCAAGTTTAAATTTTGACAGGAGTCAACTGACAGATGCCTGTTGACAGGAGCAGTGTTGCTGTTTCAGTAAAGAGGTCAGAAATTCAAAAAGTCACGGACTTATTGACCCGCCCTCGTATAACGAAATTATTTTTAGTTTTATTTTGAAAAACAGTGTCCTGTATTTCTTATTTTTCGGGTTATTACATTATTGTTGCAAACAATAATGACTATTCGCAGGCTTCTTTTTCATCTCATGATTTTTAATAAAGATGTATTAATAAGAACATAAGGAGAAGACATCATAATAACAAAACATGGCCATTCACCAGACCACGCTAGGCCCGCGTTGTTGATTACAATCTAGTCCCTCGGCCCTCCCACAAAGAGGAGGTTTGTGTTCCAGCAGTGGGAACATTCAGCATCCAGTATGCTTAAGGTGGAAGCGCCAGGGTAGCTTATTTTATTCCTAAGGGGGACGCGCCAGGGTAGCCCGCGAAATTCAAATTTTCTTACGTTTTCTGCAATTTACTGGTCAGTGTCAGGTTGTATAATTATTGACTGTTTCTTGAAAAACTCATTCTATAGGATGAAATGAACTTAGAGGATTGTATTGATGATTTTAATGATTATAACTCTGTAAAGCCGTATTTGTGATGGTCGCGAATCATGTTTTGTTCAACAGAAAGTCGGACACTGACCTGTAAATTGCAAAAACGTAAGAAATTTTGAAATTCACGGCTACCCTGGCGCGTCCCCCTTAGGAATAAAATAAGCAAAAGAAAACCAATGAAAAACAGTCAAGACTATTATTAATTACATCATATAGAACCACAGAAGCAGCCTGCGGCGCGATCTACGACGCCACATATGAACTACGTATCACACCTGACGTCACGCATATCCTTACACTGCGCAAGCAGTTATCCGCGACATTATGATATAATATACAGCAGCCCGACAGCAACCGTTGGGCAGTAGCCCACTAGACACAACTCCCGTCTGGTTCAAGGATTCAACAATTTCAATATTGAGGACAAAGAATTTTGCACCCTGTTTCTTACACCTCTAAACCTCCACCCTCTCCACTGACCAAAGAGGATAACAATAAATAAAAAGGTTGTAGGACATACCTTAAGTCTCCTCACAAGTTCATCTGGACCGAGGTCATCGGTGATTGGACGGCAGCCTTGCGGGTACACTATTTCCGCCATGCTGCCAATCTGGAAGAAGAGAAGAAATATGTGTAAGTATAAGAATTATAAGAGTATCTGGGTCTGACCAATTCTACCCTACATAATTCACACTGCCTAATTATTGGTCTAACTTATTTAACAATTGATCCAAAATAAGAGAAATTTTTAAACTCATTTGCAATCTCTGCACACACTTTAAAACCAAATAGATAATAAGTTCAAAAACAATTAGGTATTTGAAACTAACATATAAAAATTTAATGAAGATACCCAATTGCAATATATGGATTTTTGATCCGAAATAAAATACTTGAAATTGAATTTGAATATATTCACACACACACAAGTAGGTTAGTGACCTTTGGGATGAAAGATTTAGATAATAGGTAATTTTATCATCTGCCTAGCATTTACCCAACCATGTTGAGGTCAGCTTTCAGTCTATATGGATGCTTACCAGTATTTTAATTGGAGCAAGTACCTAGATTTGACTCATATCCCAATTATTGGGTATAATCCAGTACCAATAGAATACCCCTTGGTGCTATCCTTTCTGGGGCACTAAAGGTCTCAACTAGTAATAGATGGTCACTATCCTACAGATCAACCGCAGCAAGAAGAACTTAATCTTTGACTGACCCATGCAGCTGTTGTTACTAGCCTTACGAAAAATTAAAGGCAACATAATATCTGTGTGATTTTTTTGTTGACATTATAGGACCTAACTATGCAGCAGATAAATTAACCCTTTGCTACTGCAAAGGGTTAATTTTTTTAAGATGTAAGCCGGAATACATGTCTTTAATGTGATTTTATTATTTGTCTATGGAATGATTTCGCCCGTTTTCAAAGGGAAGCCAGTAGGAATCGATTTGTATGGAACCTTCGCCACTGCTATGCAGTGATTGAAATAAATATAAAAAAGTAGTATTTTCTAGAAAAGGATTGAAAAAGACTGGTCTGGTTGTGTTTTGTTTAAGCACCTTCAGTCGCCGGGAACCCACCTGATGGGTTCACTTAAGTCGCACTTGCGACGCCGGTAACGGAAGAATTGACAAAATGACAGATTTATTTTGTTGATCTGTCATTTTGTCGATTCTTCCGTCGAGAAAACCTGTTTCCTGTAGGGTCCTCTTCTGACTTGCAATATGTATGGTGGGATGGCACATGTACTCAATGAAAAGGAGGTGGACACAAATGTGTTAACTAAATCATTTGGTTTAGTTATTTCTAACTTTACTACTTTAGCCATAAGACAATGAATTTTTCTTTCAAGGGCACTACAGTCCTGCTCTAGCAACATTTGAACAAATAGCATAAATATTTCAAACTAGAACATACAACAGTTTTTAATTTTATTATTCATCATGTTCCTGCCCTGTCCCATGTAACTTGGGGTTTTAGTGCAACAAATTGGTTTCTTGTTTATGTTAAAATGCACCCCCCTTTCAAAGATTCACTCATTTTTCTTTGATATTATCTCTCACACAATCTATCCATCTTTTCTTAGATCTTCTCTCTCACTCTATTCATCAAAATTTATTGATGTGAAACTTGGTTTTTATAACTTTGAGGCCAACTAGAGAGATTTATCCAAATTTCAAATATGTTGCTTTCTGGTAATAACTATTTGAACCATTTGTGTTCACAAATGGTTCCATCCACTGTTGAAAAATGTAATAAAATTTTCTCTGCTGGGACACAGTCTTCGCTGTGAGACGGAAGGAGCAGTAAGCCACAAGAGCATATTCCTAAGCTTTATGATATCATAACCCATGCTTAGTAAATTTATTCTCCTCATTTCTTTATGGAATTTGATTATGTAGGTTACTTAGTCCCCATAAAGTCAGTTAAAAAATAGGTATGGAAGCTTCAAACCACAAAAAAGTGTTTTTATTGTATTTATCAAATCAGTTTGCCTATGGAGTATGAAATACTTTTCCTTATAACCAAATATAACTAAAATAAGAAATGTATGAACTTATACTGTCACTTACGGGATATCTTCCATGATTGTTCATTATTATGTGCTCCCGATATTTCGATGCTGTTATAAGCGCCATGATCGCGGGTTGAACATCACAGAAGATATCCCATAAGTGACAGTATAAGTTTAATTGTAAACCATGAAAGCTTAAAACAGTGTTTAAGAAATATATGATAGATCATTCAGTAATATTTAGTTCAGGTATAATGGTAGATGTAGTTTGAGTATAGATGTGGATGACTATAAGAGCAGGAATGGACCAAGAATCAATGGATGGACTATGTGAAGATATGACTAGAAAGAAAGAGACTGCTGGGATGACAAGAAAAAGAGAAGTATGAAAGAAGAGCTGCACCAACCTCAAACAAATTGGAATAAGGGCAGGAGAATGATGATGATATACAAATTACCATAAAATCATTTTGAATAGTTATTAAAGGCCCTAATTATGGCTATTATACTAAGTGTGGATAACAACATTTGACAGGCCTTTATAATTAGGAAGTAGCATCGTTTAAATATTTACGTAAAGCATGCCATTACTTGTTGTAATGGTACTCCTTAATTTAAACACTTTGCCATCAATTTCTATTGTTTTGCAGTATGAGATAACTCAATATGTATGTTTTTTATTAAGAATAAGCAGAGGTGAAGCATAAACAGGCTGTATAACTGCTTGGACACAGGCCTCCTCTCTTTGGGAGGGTAATGGGCTGTAAATCCAGTCATCATGCAGACCCAGTGTGTGTCAGTGGATGGAAGCGTATGGTACGCACAGATATCACCATCACTGCTGCAGAGAATAAACCCACCTGTTACAGTGCCATACTATGAACCCCATGCTCAAATGTTGTCTTTGACCAAATGATTTGTCCACAAAGATTAAGTAGGTAAGCTGACACAAACATCTTTTTGTTTGGAATGAGGGATTAAAGATCCTTCCGACATTCAGTGTGCATACACACTGTCCAAAGAATTTTCCCAGCCAGAACATGGCCTACTTGCTTGACTATTGAAAGAGTCCCTTCACCTGCACTTTAGAGCACCACAAAATGCAGCTGATGCCACGGTTAACATGATCACCTACTGTGTGCAAGTAATTTGAAAAGCTGTACCATTCACATGAAAGAAGAAGCAAACAGACATGGCAAAGCATTGTGACAAATAAACAATTGACATGATTGGTTTCCAGTGACAAAATTGGAACAGAAACAAGAAGTGCCACAGATAGGGCCCCATTGTCAATACTTTATGCTTTCAACACATTTAAAGCATAAGTTTTACTCAAAAAGTAGGTCAAGGCTTTCAAAAAGGGATAATGCTAACCAGATAATCAGAATACTAGTGTGAGTATGTAGAAGGATCTGGAATGTGAGAGTTATTGCAGCCCTATGTCTAACATGTGGGACACTTACATCAAAAAACTGTTCAAGCTTTAGTCAGAAAACGTTGTTCTAACAATGTTTACCAAGTAAGCTGCATAGTATGACATATTGATTGAGAAAGAAGTTGGTCATGACCATAATGTGCATCCACTAACATCATTAGCTGTATACAAACAGCTTTTGCCCACATTGTACTATCTGTTCTTGACCTAACATGATTCTGACGGCTTATCACCGAAATCTTTATTGATTGTGAGCGATCGAGAAAAATATACGACCATCGTCCTCAAAACAACACCAATATGATGTTTAGAAACATAAAACATGACGTGTCGACCATATTAAGTCATAACTTTTAGTTTTCTCATAGAAATATCATCACGAACGTGATATTTACCCTACCCTGTTGCTGTGCTCGTGGTTTATACAACAATCAAATTATGCTAGATTATGGCAGACCCAGTTTTTACGACCAAGCAAACAACACAAACATAAGAGGTTAATCCACCTTTACTGCACCAAATTATACCAAAATATATCGAATTTGCATCGTGATTACACATAAACAGACAACTAAAAACTATAATGGCTAGAATACGTACAAGAATTCATAGACGTGGGCCTGCGTTCACGTCCCGATGTTTACAAAATCCACCACAATATAACAACTCAAACAAACTGTTCACTGTTATAGCATTATAGTTTCATGAAAACGTCACTGGAATACAAATCATAGGGGTTGAAAAATGTCCTATTGATCTAAATACATAGAAAATTCGTGCTAATAATTTTTTTATCAATCTATGTGGACGCCAAACTGCGGGAAAAACTACAGCGAAGTTGGCATCATATCGCTCGCAATTCAAGGCCGTCTAGACTCTATGATATTGGGAAGTTGTCTATTAGCGCTGCGCTTTTTCGTTTATGGAAATTGTCTATGGTGAATTTTATGATCGGGCTACATTCAAGTACAATCGGGTACACAACTGGTATGCACGTTACTTCCTGGTGGTAATTTCTGGGTGGTAAACCATAATACGCTAAGAAATCCAAATAAAACATATTCATAGTGCTTGTATTTTATGGAATTCGCACCACAAATTCAAATTTGGTAGAAAACTTTATTTACATAAATGACCTCAGACTGTAAAGGTATTCAATTAATAAATTAAACTTGTCTCTTTGCTTTCTTCATTGTGTCAGGAAAATAAAAATTACTGCAGTAATATTTAGAATTTATTTTATTTTACATCTTATAACATACTGTACCCAAAATATTTCGGATGACTTATAAAACCGATGATGAATGATTCCAGAATTATTATTTAGAAGTGCTTTTACAAAATAGCGCTTTTACATTACAAAAGGTGATTAATTTAATGCAGCAGTCAGTTTGTCATGTTGGCAGTCATCTTAAATATACGAGAAATCTAATTGATAAACATACATTGCAACAGATGGCAATGACAATATTTCTCAGGACCTTCCGTTAAGAATGGTAACGTGACACCACCGACGGCTGCCACAAGCTCTCTATAATAGTTAGGTACTAAATAAAAATAAATGTAGGCCTACATAATTAATTATAGAGTGATCTGCCATAAATGTAGTCTCATCAAGATTATATAACTTCACAAGCATGTATTTTATTATTGTGTATAGTTTTTTTTTACTAAATGCTTACCTAATAACAGTGAATGAGATCTATTTGTATACAGTTACATATTTAATTCTATTGAGTACTAACATTTGATAATTTTAATAACAATAGCCATCACAAAATTATTAATTAACTACAAATTAATTATAAACCTTATTTTATCCTGAAAGCAAAGCAAGATTTGAAAACGTACATGTTAATTATAAAAAATATGTCTAACTAAGCTATTCATTTAGATCAAAAATTGCCCAGCAAACTTCCAAATAATTGGAGAAGTATCACTTCTTTTATTTAAAAACAATAATGATTTATTTAAGACTCTAAACTTTAACACCCAACAATATTCTTAATCTAATTCAAGTTTCCTGAAGGACCCTGCTGTCGAGTGAATGTCTTGAGTTAAATCGTTCTTCTCCAGCGCGTGTAAGTCCACCGACATAGCGTCTAACGACAGCAAATCATCTCTTCGCTTCAAGAGGTTGCGTTTCAGTTCTTCAATCATGTCTCTGAGAGGAACGGTGCCTCCGTATTCTTTCGGCAAAATTGCTGGATCCACGTGCTTCATCAAATCATCGCTAGTTCGGTGGAACTGTGAACAGAGTTAAATAAATTTAGAAAATAGAAAAAAAATGGAATCTAGATATACTTTATGGTAGCAAAAGCATAATCAGCCTATAATGTTCCCACTATTGAGACACACGGCCTCCTCTCTATGAGAGGGAATGGGCTATAATTCACCACGCGGGCCCAGTGCGGGTTGGTAGATATGTCACATGTATTCGAATTTTTGGTTCGAGGACATGCCGGTTTCCTCACGATGTTTTCCTTCACCGTTTTTGAGAGCAGTGGTGATGAAATAAATTACACAAAGTAATCCGCCTTGGTTCGAACCCACGACTTACTGTTCGTAAGTCGGAGCCGCCACCATTTTTTTAAACCACCATAGACAACACAAACAAACAATTTAGACAGACAACCTCCACACATAACATCCATCCACCTTGAAAATCTGAAGTAGTCTGTTTCTTCTGTATAAAGATTTTACGACGCGAAAACTTACTATTATTGTTTCATGATCGTCAAACAATTCACAAGGGTTTCTTAAAAAAAGCTTTATCATGGTTAGCTTATAACACATTTGCAGCAATTCTATTTTGTTTATTAAGAAAAGAATAACTAAAATTCGAGTACTTCATTTTAAAAATAATTATATGAAAGAATATTATCATGAAAGCAAAAGATTTTCCTAAAAAGCTTTATCTAACCATTTTCTTTCTGACTGTAGTACTGGGAAACATTTTTTTTTTAATGTGATATGATATAATATTACAAAGTCTCGAGTTCACTGACAAGGAATTGTATTGAAGGGTTTTATTGTATTTGAAGTTGTATTGTATTTAATTGAAGGATTCTACTCAAAGGAAAACACGGTTTTTGCTAGATTTTAATAAAAAATTGTTGAAATTACCATTACACGATCCTTCAGTTTATCGCTGAGCAGGGATACAGCGAACTCGAAGAACTTGACTCCGTAGCTTGGAATGTTCACAAAGTGGGTGCACTTGTGCCTCATCGGCGTTGAGTTCTGAAAAATAAACACCAGCTTGTTTATGGACATGTTCTAAGTAGACCGCGAAATTCAAATAAACTTCGTTTTTTTCTTTGCATTTTTCAGCTGTTTCGATATAGGTACATATGATTCGAGACAGTATAAAATGTGCAGGGACGGAATAATAATGATTAAAACCATCAATGCAACCCTCTAAGGGCAATATGTAACATAGAGACTATAGTTAGCCTCAACTTAACACTTCTACATTTTGCATATTTTGATTTTATATACTTTGTTCGAAGTGTAAGTTTACGCCATAATTGAACAAAATTAATTCAAAATATCCCATGAAAACGTAACACTCACCTGTATACAATTAAGCATGACCCTAACATCAGTGAGGGACCACAGACTGACGTGTGGCATCTGCATGCCAGCCTCATCATTCACATGGGTATATCCCAGCAGCTGTGACCTTGGCTCATCCAGCAGCAGTTCCACAATCATGGAGTGGACGCGGGCCATCACGCAATTGTCAAACTGGTGGGGGTCGAAACGACCTGGAGGATAAAGAGTGCTTTAGTGTTTTGGAAGAATGGTTAGTAGATTAAGAGTTCTCTTATGTATGTTAATAATAATGATGCTTTTGACCGATAGTCCGTGACAGCTTAATTGACGTAACCCACTTAGTCTCTCATTCGTGTGGGTTAAGACTCTTTTTCGGCCTAGTGGGGCTAGGTTTGATTTCTGCTCGGTAAAGGGGACAGTTTTGAAAATAAACAGGTTACGATTCCATCAAGCATCAAAAGTCTTAAGACTCTTCCTTTTCTGAATCTTTAATGCTGACTTTTAACTGGGAGAACATCATATGCTTAAGATGTCATTTACAGTCACTAAAGAGTAACGTTTGTTACATTGAAGTCAGCAATGCGCAAACATCTCAGAATATCATCCGATTTCTAGGAAACCGCACATTATTGTACAAACAATGACTTACAAGGGAAACAAAACTGATTACCTAGCTAGACCGCACCCCACTAAACTTACAATAAAGCAGCTTCAAGCGCTACACATAACTTACCCATACAAGACAGCACCACTCGCCTTCCCTCAGCGTCCCTCTTCGGCAAAGGCACCAGGTACCCTGCATCAATCACTGCAGCAATCTTGGGGTCCAATGGGTCTAGCTTCTGGAACCATTGAGGGTACATCTCCCGGATCGTGAGGTAACGCTCCAGCATCGAACAGGCTTGAGGGATGGAGTATTTCTTCGTCCGGAGGAAGCGGAGGAGGAAGGGCGAATCTGAGGACAGAAGGTTGGTTTTGGTTTGACTTGACTAAATAGGTAAACCTATTTATATAGGACGATGGTTCTAATGGTGACCTTTAAAACCTTTATAATCCACGGATAGGGGAGTTCCAGGATCGTTTGTACGCCCTATACTATACAATCACACTCTGCAAATTTCAAAACCCACTAACCCTGAATTTTTGGGTTCCCAAAACGGGCTCCGATGTCATAATTGCTAAGTATTCTGTCAGTTTATGATATAGCTATACACGGTAGAAAAGACGTTCACCAAAGAATCCTTGGTATAAGTTTATGCCTTATACCGTGTAATAATTATAATGGATCCAAGGCATGTCATATAAAATTGGGCCATCTGGCACACCCGCCCTGCATCCTAGAACTCGATGGTTACTATAATCATTGTGTATTCGAGAGCTGCACTCTAAGGGCTTCACCATGAAGTAACGGATACAATATTTACATACCACGTGGTCTGAATCACAAGTGATTTGTATCATCTGGGCTTAAGGTCTAATTTACCTTAAAGTTTATTGTTTTCTCAAATTGGGGTCAAGAACCTGAACAAACTGTCAGTATGAAGAAATTTTTGATGCAGGATGCTATAAAGTACCTACTCGTATTTTACGACGGGAATAATTTAGGATCACAGTTTGTACCCGTCTACCTTAGTCCGCTTCGACTGCATGTAATCAATGTTGAACTTATTGTTTTGAAATGGATTGTTGCAGTGTCGATGGACAGAGAAATGTGTGCAATCAATGGCGCATGGTGCAAAGGCACGGCGTGGCCTTTACTATAGAACCGTGAACTTTTTTGATGGGCCAAATTTTTACCGAATGAGACGTTTCACAAAAAGACTTCTTACCAGTTCTACATTTCTTGATTGCAGGATGTTTCTCAATAAAGTGTCTCATTTGTGCCAAAGCCTGTTCTCTTAACGCTGGTTCTTCTCTCAGCTCTGTTCTGGCTCTTTCTCTGAGTTCTGGAGGCAGTTCACCAGTTTCCCGCTCCTTAGCTTCAAGGATGTACATTCGATCATCGTCAGTCAACCTCGGCGCTTCGATAATATCATGCTTCGGTTCATGCTCCCTTCGGCAATCTTCGGGTTGCAGCACTGATGTCGCCATTTTGGTTTATCTGGATCAAAGAAAATTTTAAATAAGTCAGAAGCCCGGTAAGGTTGATGGATGCAGATGGTAAGAAACCTTCAATGAAGATTCAACGTTCCACAAGTTTCAAAGTAAGTACATAGGGCGGCTTAATTTACTATTCATAAATCAATATAAGGCCAAACTCTTTAGCATAAAATCCAATAGTTATGTTCAATGCAAATATTAAATTGTGCGACCTTCGAAGTTGCTCAGTGGGCTGTGATGTGTGTAGACACGCAAATGTAAAGTTTTGTTAAATACTTCTAAAAGTAGGTTGTAGTTTAACTCTTAATTGTACCCCCTAGATTATATAATTTATCCTTCAATGATTTTAATTACTCAACTACTAGAAATAATCTTAACCAATCAAGAATTCAGACTGACTGATTTCATAATTAAACTGTCTAGGGGCCTGGAGTAACTAGCAGCACTATGTATGGCCTAGCATACGGCAGGCTTGCTGATAGCATAAACAATCAAGAGAAGCTACCTCAGACAGACACGCCACACACGCGACCGGGGTGGGAAAAATAGTTCAATAAAATAACACGTGTCAGACTTGATATTTCCTTCCTTTCGTCGGAAGTCGCGTCTTATAGTAGAGACTACCTTGTCTCTACACGCGATGCATGTGTTTATAGGTACATTTATATAAATTAAACAAATGTATTCCATTCCCATATAGCGTTGTGAAAAAGGTTTTAGGACTAGGTAGCTCCTCGCCACCGATTCTCGATCCACGTGACTGAATAGACATCAAAGTCTTGTACGTTGATCATGACCGAAATGAAATCCAAAAATCTACGATATCGGAAACCTTTTTAAATTGGATTCAATGTTTTATTAACGTTGATGCAGTTTTTGCAACGTGTACAATTATTTTATAAGTGATTGTCAATATTCTACTGACGTGTGGTCAAGGCTCCATGCAGGCTGTTCGCTGAACATAAAGTAGCAACATGAAGAAACCAATAAAAAGAAATTCTGCCTTGTTTTTGCACACAAGTTCATAAGTTTATGGAACGATACGGTCGTTATGCAACGAAGGACCAATTATTTTTACTCTAAAAATTTGGTCCTTCGAGCCGGATCGTATTGGTGATTATGTCGTTGATTATTCACTCGTATCTTCAAACTTTTATTTACCACAAGCAATATTCTTAACAAATAATTGCTTAGTTTATTCATTTGAATTAAAAACTATTGAAAAAAAATGTTTGCTTTCAAAGCTAAAAAAACTTCGACACACGCGACAACTAGTCACGCCATAGTCAAACATTGACGCACCAAACTGGCTTCTATTTACATTACATAACTACAATTCTTGTAGTGCACTTGACTTAGTTACAACTAATAATTTTTTAGATGGTCTACAAGCCCAGTTTAACTGAATGTGTTATGTATAGAATGGTTAAAATAAAGTTGAAGAGAATACGTGAGTAGCTTTCTTAATGCAAATTATTCGTGAGGCTTTTAAAGATGACTACACACTTGTGATGAGACTTTTGTCTAGCAGAAAGATGACAGCCTAATATGCCTCAATGACTCTGGGAACTGCTCCTATATTAAAAATTAACTTGACGCGAAAAATTACTTGATTTCTTACAAATTTGGTACCTACACATAAGTAGGCCTTTTTTATAAAGATGAAAGTAAGCTGTCTTTTATAGGCGAACTACACAAACCCAACGAGCGAGTCGTGTTTAACCTAGCCACGTTTGGCCTCATGTCCAGTCTCTGAGATTACAGTAATCTTATAAACCTTTAAAAATTATTTTAAAGTAGCAATGTACTTATAGAAAAATAATCGTAACCTTTAGTGTTCCTATAGAAACACTAGTGTGTCTGCTGTGTCTTTTGCTTTGGTCAATGAGTAGAGTTCTTTATCTTAAAGTATAAACAAGATTTTATTTTCAGCTCTAACATACCAATGGGTTACAAGGTGAAGACAACTGTATTGGTAAGTTTATAAATAGCTATGTTTACGTGATACTTTTATACAATTAGGGTGAGTAATAATTAACTAGGTATTACTAATATACTCCAAACGAGTAAGTGTCATATTAAAACCACATCATTTAACCGTTCATTATTTGTGATTGCTTGGATCAGAGATGAGGAAATCATCGAAGCAGGTAGGCGTAGTACTAACAATTTATTCTTCAGTCATCTTAATATGTGGATATCTCATTTGCCGGCCATCACACAAAGAGGATTAAATTGACCATAGCTTTCGTTTTTTAAATATTTTAACGCTTAAACCAGCATACCATCTAATGCCTATTATGAATGACGATAAATTCCATGGCATTAAATTTTCTATTCCGTTCGCGGTCGGCGTCATCACTGACCTTCAAACTGGTTTGCTAAAACTAAACTTTCACTAGCTACTTTCCCCTTTAGTTAGCCTATTACAACGTCGTGATTTTATTTGTGTTTATATTATCATGAAATGGGAACGCGGCATTTTGCATCTGTCAAAACTTGGCTGAGGTGCAGTTAATTTTTTGCTGCAATTTATTTTGTTGGTGAGTGTACAAACTAGTTTATGGTCTAACATGTTCCGTTTAAAAATAGAGTTTTAAAAAATAAAAATGGAAAGTGATTATAAAAAAGCAATACACATGGACTTTAAATGAATTAATCAAATTAGGTACAGAACCTCTAATTAAGCTACATAGGTGAATTGGATTAACCTCTCAGTCACCAATCAACGCAGCTATGGCCGCCTTGATTATGACAAGACGAGAGTTACATTGTAACTAAAAGAGTGGCTTTTTTTTTACAAGTTCTAATGTATTCTATATTATAGCTAACGAATCAACTTATGGATGGACCAAAATCGACAACAGACCTACTAAATACTTGACATTGCCTCTACTTTTGGCTAGTCGACCCCGGCCTACTTTAGAAACATCCATCGCTTTGTAAGTAAGCGTACGCCATCGTCAACGCCAGTTAAACACAGCAATGGACTTTATAAGGGTCGGTAGACCAAGCGCAACTGATTATTGCTTCATGTTGCTTTTAGCGATGTCGCATCAGTATTGTTGCAATACACTGATTTCACAAGACTAAACAACTTAAGATAGCCAGTTACAGCTTACAACATCCAATAAGCACGAGCATTTTTTAAACACTTCAGTTTATTTTTCTTTAAATAATAGGCGCCAAAATTCACATTCATTGGGTAATTTTTTTTTTCCATGGTTGGTAAGGGGTCGTCCATTAATCACGTGATGTTTTTTAGCAAATTTTTAACCCCCACCTCCCCCATGGTGATTCGTGGTGAAATTTTAGACTACCCCTCCCTCCTCCCACCCAAAATCACGTGTATTTTTTTTGGTACAAAGTATCTTAAAAAAAATCAGAATATTATCTTTAAATACAGGTTAACAGGTATAATCTATTTTATTCTGGAAAAATAAGCACCGTGATAAAAATGTCAAGGTCACGCACCGCTTTTCGGTTTAGAAATCGCGCGTTCAAAGAAAAAATAAATACACGTGATATCTCACTACACCTGCCCCTCCCCCTAGTGATATTTCGTGATTTTTTCCGAACCCCCCTCCCCCTCTTTCCAGCCTCACGTGATTAATGGACGACCCCTAACATATTTTCCTACTATCTATCAAATTTTAAATATCAGTATGGTGAAAGACCCAATTGTCATCCTGTAAGTTAGAGTACATTTCCATGTCTTATATCGAGATACAAAGCACTGTTTGATATGCCAGTGACTGTTGTATCGTTATTATCAATAAACCCATTTGGAGTCGACAAACGTATTGCGTACCTACTCATGTCTAACGTCATTGTTTTAAATTTCTCAAGCTGTATTAGACCGTAAACTGTCTTCTTCATGGTTTATTTTGCTTTGTTTTCGATTATAGGCTGACCGAAGTAGACTTATAAAAGACATGGCAATGTACTTAGCCGTGATCACAGGATAAGAGTTTCCTGCCGTAAATTTTTATATTTAAAAATAAAAAAACCTGTGGTTTTACATTTACCTACGTCTTGCATGTTCCGAAACGTTTCAGTTTATTTCTATCCGTTTTTATAACCTTTGTTTTTTCCTTGTATCTCTTTGACATTGCTGAAACTTTAGTCTAGGTTTATCTAACATCGAAGTACCGAAACAAATCACAGCTTTATTGCTGAACACAGTACACATATATAACAAATTGGGTTTCAAGATACCATCGCACATTGTACTGACAGGTTGCCTAATCTTAAGTGCACCAGAATGATTTGATGGGCATGGGACCCAAATTGATGCAACAGATAATAACCCCGCTGATACAATCAAAGATTGTACAATGTTACCATAAACAGTTAACACAATTTGACTCAGATGCCTAATATAATCATTAATTATAGCTTACTGCACGTGCACTTTACTGTACACAATTAAATCGGTAAATTCTGTATTCTATTATCATGGATTTAAAATATCTAGGTATAACTTTTGGAAGTTACTGGGCCTCCCCCAATTTGCGTAGCAGTGGAATTTATCAGGCTAATAGTACCTACTTTTTAAATAAGGAACTCACTAAAGTTTTAAAATCCTAAAGTGGGTAAAGCCAATCTCGTTAGCATGTCTTACATCAGCAAAGGTATTAAATAATAAGTAAACTTCAAACCGCATTCCTCTTGCTAATTAAAGATACATTAGAATAGTTGAATGATTATTTTTACGTGTTCCTGAGTTAACGTGATCATTACATACTTACATACATATTATGCACGATAATTGTTTCGCATGCTCGTCATACTTATTCAGGTCAACGCAACATGAATTATAATTATTCAAGTTCATTTAAACTTGAGATCACGCAAAGAATTTCACGCAACGTCATATATACTTGATATTAGTTTAGTTTTTTTTTCTTAATCTGTAGAACTTACGCCATGCTAGACCAAAATGCATCACTCAAAGTTGCGATTAGCAGCAACTACAAAACAACAACAAAGCGCAATTGTTGACTGGTTGCTAACCCACGGCGTGCGGGCTTTTCTCCCAACTATTTAAAAGAATGCACTTTTTAAAGTGAAATATAATTGTGATCTGTTGTTATTATTTTTTACTATTTTCGGTCATAAATTCCCATTGAAGACAATTTTTTTAATTACATCGTTCTCAATGTAGATTAATTACAGTTATTTTTTTAAATTACTAGTTAAGTGTTGAATGTTTAAGTAAAAACCGTAAAAAGTAAACAAAAGCAGCGCAAAAACAACGCTCACTAAACTACAAATAGGTAAACGCATCAATTACCGTCCATCCGATCACATTTTCAATAATTCAAGGGTGAACACCACTGTTGTCGGCACGTCACACGATAAACGTAGGCCAAGTCGTACTGGCTGTGCTCGGTCGATGCACCCGGTCCTCACCGTTAGCTCCCGAAATATTGCGACATACGGCAAGCCCTCCGAGATTCACGGCATAAAGTACCTTTATAATGGTATTTTTATATGTAGGGTATTGCCCTGTCTGCACCTATGTATGGTAAACATGGCGAACAGAAATTAATTTAAATTTAACCGCTAGAGGTCAGGCAGCTCATATTTTGTTTATTTGGAGCAATGTGAATGAAACCAAATTTTATGTTCATCATAGATTGCATTAAAAAGCCTGATAGTAAACTGCTTTCATGTTTCACCGCAAAGCCATAAACGTTTTATAGAAGAACGTCTTAATGTGTTGACTCAATAAACAATAGGAATTGACAATCATAGCATAATCGTAGAGTTACGAGCAGCGACTCAATAAAATCAACTTCATTACCCCCCCCTACTGTGAGCCATCCGATGAGCCATGACATGACACTGCAATAAAAATAAATCGTCCATAGAATGTCCATCATATAATTCTTACTTCTACTTTCCTAAGATTGGCTATTTTCTTTAAAAAGTGCAGTTCCATAAATTGTACAAAAACACGGCAACTACAGTAACAATTTTTTGTTTGAATTATTGACCCACTTCTTTAAATAACATGTTTACATCTGAGACAAGCACCTGAGCTTACCAACTACTAGAAAAGCATGTTACAACCATTCATACCCCAATGGATAGCCATAAACTCAAAAATTCCACAAGTAACAACGTTTATTATTATAAATAATTTATTATTTATTTATTTAACTTCATGTATAAGAGTTGTCCATATGCAGACTTAATGCCACAAGGCATTGTCTACCAGTCAACCAATGGGTCAAATAGGAGAGTATTGTGATAGAGTACAAAAAAAAAAAAAAAAAATACCATTTTGTTAACATAAATTGTAAACCATTTGACCATTTTTTCCATTTTGTTAAATAATCTAGCGTAAAAACAATAAACGCAGCCATATCTCACGCACTCATAATTAATATTCAATAAATAATGTAAATAAGAATATTATCGGTAGTGTTCCATAAGGTGTGTTCGTAACAGCGTTATGTAAATATAAGCTTGTCTTATCGGTGTTTCTGTAATGTGGAGTTAGGTTTTTGTAACATTCACCCACTGCGTAATGTGTCGGCGAAGACACATCAGCGTCTTTAGTTACAATCGTACAATAACCAGCAGATTCAAAGTTCCCACGCATCGAATTATTTTTATTTCACTATCGGCTATTCCGTAAAGAAATGGCTGGCTTTTTCTTGCAAAGATTGGTGTTAAAAGCGTCGCGTCTACCTATTTATCGAATTAATGCTAAAAAAAAGATATTGATAGAGAATTATATTATAATCCTAATACCGAATTCATATCCATACATTGGCACACTGAGAAGTAAACTTCTTAAGTCCATGAAAACACGGAAACATTAGCTTAAAAAAATCAAGTAGATGCATAGAGCGTATAAGTTATTTGTTTTTATCTGCATTTTCTTCCCATTTTCCTATAGCATCGTCATAATAAAGAGCCTTGTCCATGTTAGTTATTGGAATATCAGAAATCGGAAGACTATATATTATTATATTCATTTGAAAAAAGACTGATGATAAGTAACTTGAGTTTCGAGAATAAAATTACAATCAATATTGTTGACAGATAATTGGGTCTTTCACCCGTATTTTAATAATGCGTCGTGTTTCAGTTCGCCATTTTGTTAACTTTTAATCAATCATAACTTTTATAACTTATTGTAGATGAAAAAAGTTTGAAGCCCGTTAGCGCCAGGATATTACGATCCATAGTACTCCGGCGTTTAAACAACAGAGTGTAGGCACTCATTACGAATCGTATTTAGCTCACTAAGTACACTGCACCACACCCATTCATTACTCTGCTACAGTTCCTAAGTTCATCTATATGAATATTTAATTACTTAGCGTCTCACTACTAACGAGATTGCTTACAAAATAGCAAATATTTTATGATCTTTAAATTAAAAGCCGACGCCAACATAGGTAGTTGGGAACAGGCCGAAATGCTGCACATTGTGTTTCCACGCTTACTTAAGTAGGTAATCAAAACATAGTTAAGTAGCATTATATTATACCTTAAAAGTTTTGGTCGTCAATTACTAATTCTGTGACAAACATCACTCAGAATTCTGTGTTGAGTGTGTTCATTGTTCAAATGTTGATTATTTGTTTTCCTTAGATTGACGTCATTTTAGACTGACGTTCAATCCTCGTAATCCTTACAAATAAAGACGCTTACGTTGACAGTAACAGGACCTAACTTTTAAGGAGCACTCCCCAATTATCTGCCACCAAATACAATTAAGTATCGTTTGTTCTAGAATAAAACACTGCAGATTTATTGACTCATACAATTTAAAATGGCAAAGTAAGCATGGAAACTTTACACTGACATTTTTATTTATTGCAGTTTCCTCGTTAAAGAAAAAGCTCGTTACAATGGCGACTTTTTGTGAAAAAAAGTAACCTATGATTGGAAAGTGGAGCTCGCGGTCGATGCACTTGGCTGGGTCCCGTTAGTGCCGAATCGCGACGTCCCGTGGGACATTATACCTGTTTTGGGTTCCTTAGCGTTCCTTTGCATTATCACCCGTATGGAAAACCCCCCGTATGGCAGATGGCGGAGCTGCGTGCTACCACTAAGGAAGTTTTTTTGCGTAAATGACAAGATATAATTTAGTCGCGCTTAAATTTTTTTTTTATCGTTTCAAATTTAGATTGCCATCGACACGCGAAGAAGAAGATCGTTTCAGAAGGAAATTTGACGTTTGTTACATCATGTTCACATAAAAAATTGCCTCAAATAAGAAGACGAGATTTTTGTAATAAGTCATCATCTGCCTAGCCTTTTCCCAACATTGTTGGAGTCGGCTTCCTGTCTAATCGGATGCAGCTGAACACCAGTATTTTACACGGAGCGACTGCCTATCTGACCTCCACAACCCAGCTGTTAATACTGGGTAATACGATACCCCTTGGAAAGACTGGTTGTCAGACTTTTCGGGCCACTGACTACCTAACGACTGTCAAAGATCTACAAATGACACCCGGAACCAACGGCTTAACGTGCTTTACGAGGCACGGAGGAAACTCGGTAAGTAATGGGTGCTCACCCATCGACAGACCAACCTAGGCAAGCACGGCTTAACCTAAAGATTGACCCGAGCGGCTGTTATTATTTAGCCACGAGCTCCTCCTTTTGTAATAAGTATATTAAACAAAAACAATAAAAAACTACCATAAGTTTTCTATCAACCAACAAAAAAACTATTCTTAATCGTACTCGTTGAACATTCACCAACTATTAAACAGAACTAATTTTTTTCAGCTACGTGATCCACATATTAACCGTAGCAGCGTAGTCACAGGTACTAATCCATTTATTTACATGTCCGCCCTTTTGTCATGCCGTGCTAAACACATTACCTTCCATGTAGGGAACCAATTATATAAAACAATGTGTAGTTAACAGCATCTGTCAGGAAAACTCATAAATAATATGATTTGTTTGTAACTTCTGTTATTTGGTGATGATGAGTTCCTGATTGCTTGGCATTGACGTTGAAATGGTTTAGTCTGTTGCGAAATGATTTTATGGGTGACATAGTTACAGTCACAAAATTGATGTTCAGTTCTGTTTCCTGTTCTGATTAAGGAAATGACCACACTAATCGACGTGGTTGGATCTTGAGCCGATCACTAATCACCACATTGCGATGTTGAGACGAATGACGTCTTTTTTGCTTTTGTTGGATGGACATAATGCTCCATTGGACCAGCTCAAGTCGACACCGCATACGTAGGCTTACTCTCTTACCTAAGAAGTTTACTAAATATCAAGAATTTCTGAGTGTAGTATCCTCAGATTCCGGGTTCATGACTAACAATTGGAACTCTGCCTGATAAACGACGATAAATTTGCCTTCGAAGTACCTACTGCCATAATGTCATAAGTAGAACTATAGAGCCGATATGTTTAAAAATCATTATAGTCAATAGAATGCACCGTGTTATTGACTTATTGTGAACACTTATTTAGACTGCACACAACTCATTATTGCTACAGGCCTCAACGGCGAAACACAATGCACACAAACTCATTTCTCTATTTGGAATTCTATTTATTGAGCAATGATAAAACCTAATTCACTGTTCATATTCTATTCACTGTTCAAAATAATGTAGGTAACAACGAAAGTCACTCAACATTCTTTGTAAATGATTTGTCAATTCTGACCGAAAAATGGACCATGTGATTATGAGCCTCATTTTTGACATTTAAACCGCAAGCCGTTTGAAATCACGACTCGCGTTTTGCAACAATCAATAAAAACTCCAAGATTCGTCTTAAAGCAACATCTTGAACAAGCACGCAGTGAAAGTCTTGGCCAGTAGAGCAGAATGGGGACAGTGACTCAGCCGTTTTAACTGAACTACTGCACACATATGAGCATGGAGGACGCATGGAACTTGTATCCGCCAGTATGTTGCACTGAAAAAAAAATGCAGTTCTGAATCTAAACCAAGTAGGTTTCACACACAAAAAAACTGTTGAAGCTAAATAATGTTGGCCACCAAATAAAATACTGTTCTACTTCGCCGATTGGGAATATAAAGACGCATTGTAAAGCTTATTTCCGCCAGTATGTTGCACCAAAGACAATTGCAGTGAGTGACGCAGTTAACATCTTAAAAAGTAGGTTTAACGCACCAAATTAAACAATATAAGTGAAATTCTATTCGTAATTAAGTGTGTGAAATTCTTTTCAAGTAGAACAGAATTTAAAAAACAAAGACCAAGGTTTATTCGCAGAATATTGTAGGTTTCTCCCTAATTATCTGTTCTAATTGGTCACCAAATGATTTTGTTCTACTTCGCCGATCGTTAATGTACACAAAAATAAATTAAAAGCCAAATTAAAGCTCAAATTTTAGCTTTGCAATAAGTCTTGAAAATAACAATATCTATTCTAAAACACGCATTTTCTCTAAATAGAATCCCGGAAGGCTGTTAATTCTTGAATTTATCCGCGCTGCCTCTACTTTGTCAGTGCTTTACGCCAAGTATCTAACATCAGCGCGTCTAGATACTAACACGTTGGGTTAAAGCAATAAATTGCTACACCTAGGTTCCCACGGTAAATAATGGCTTTCGCCTATAAAGTAATTTCATTGACGTCTTGAAACTGATTTCGGAGAAAAATAAAATGCTTAACACTTTTTCTTTTTTGTTACTACTTTTTCCACATTTTACCCATTCATCAGACAACGTATCATAATAATTATTGTATCAGCTTATCCAGCTTATCTCATATTTTAAAGAAATTTGTTATACTGGGACTGGAATCTTCAAGCAATAATAAAGTGTTTGTACATATTCAACTATTTTGCTGTACTTATTCATTAATATATTGTGTATATCACGAGATCGCTTATAATACGGGAGGTATGTACTGTTAAAATGAAACAACGAGTAGTTTCAGTTTGTTAATGTTAATTAAATTACCAATAATAGTTATTTAAATAACATTGAAACTTAAACCCGTTATTAAACGTTAACTGCTTCTACTAATTTATTAACTACAATTTCTGCAATTTGTTTATGTCACGTAATATAATCGAAGGCACTAGAACCTAACAGGTAGTGAACACCAAATGTTTTGCGAAACACCCTTACTGAGTAGCTGCAGTTACGTAAATATTCACCGACTAACCGACTTAGGTCGATTTTATCGTTTTTCCCGACAACTGCAGTGCTAATGGTAGACTTTCTATGCCTTTTTTGATAAAAAAAAAAAATTCGCTGTCATAATGGACGTTACTTCATTATTTTTATTAAAAAAGACAACGTTTTTGAGTGCTAGGTGTTATGTAAGATATTAAATTGTCGCGAAAGTCTTTTGTGCAAACTTTGTAGGCGTGAATAATGACGTAATATTTTCATTTTATAACGAAACGGTTTAAATTGAATAAACTAATTTAACTATTTAAAAAAAACACGGACGGCTATCATGAACTTTACCCTATTATTTTTGACATAATTATTAATATTTAATGTTACCAGTAACAAAAGTCATTATGGTTTGAGAGAATTTACTACCTCAACGAAAAAGTAGAATCCTAATTATTATTACACAATCAAATGTCAAAATACGTTACTGTTTCTCACAAGGAACTAATTCTTGATACGTGTAGGTAAGCCTTTAATGCGGTATGAGGAAAGAGTAAAGTAGGTACGAGTAGAGAACCCATTACAAATTACCAAATTCACATTTAAACTCTGCGTCACATTTTCATAATCTAACCATGTAATCTTTTAACTTCTTATTGGTACAAGGTATGTAGGTACACGTTTGGCAACTGTAATGAATTGGTTTAATTGTTTAAAACCTGCCTCTCAAAATAGGCAGATTGCGGAGATTGTTGTAGATGCAGTGATCTCAGACTAAAAAAAAAATACCTTGACTAAACTAGAAGTAGGTACGATTTGGACTCATCATCATCATCATCATCATTTCAGCCGAAAGACGTCCACTGCTGGACATACGCCTCCCCCAGGTGTCGCCACATTGACCGGTCCCGTGCGTCTCGCATCCAGCTGATCCCTGCAACCTTTACCAGGTCATCGGTCCATCTAGTGAGAGGCCTTCCAACGCAACGTCTTCCAGTTCGCGGTCGCCACTCCAGAACTTTCCGGCCCCTTAGGCCATCCGTTCTGCGAGCAATGTGCCCTGCCCACTGCCACTTAAGTTTGGCTATTCTTCGGGCTACGTCGGTAACCTTGGTTCTCTTACGGATTTCCTCATTTCTGATTTGTTCACGCAAGGAAACTCCGAGCATAGCCCTCTCCATTGCCCTTTGGGTGACTTTAAGCCTTCTGATAAGGCCCATTGTGAGCGACCACGTTTCGGTCTCATATGTAATCACGGTTTGGACTATGGCTACATAATAAAAATACAGTAAAATGACCTATGAAATACAAATCATTGATAAATGGGCTTAAAGTGGAGCCACCTTCGAAATATTGTCTCCCTCTGACTTGTCTTAGAATTTGTTGACACGTCTGACAAAAGGTACCAAGTAACACAAGCCGGATACACTTAGCAAACAGACATACCTATTATTATAAGCCTTAGAACAGAACAAGTATTGTCCTTCATATGTCTCCAATCCAGTATATCCTGACCGCTCATGATGGCGCTGCTAGCAAAGGCAAATGTCATAAATGTGTCATCTGTCATTTTCGGTTGAGTTCATTCCTTTTCCATCGCGTGTCAAGATTTTCTGGTCCTCGTATAACACATTGTTGACACATACCATCAACACTATTACGCTAATATCATTGGGTAAGAGCAGTTTTCCATCACAAGCCTTGGAGCTCACCGTTTTGGCGCATGAGCAAAAAATTGAGTAACATTCAATGACAAATTGCATAGCATTTGACAGTTTAAATTAGTATAATGATTGCGTTTAACTACCTACTAAATTCGGTTTAATTAACATCAATAAATTAGTTGACAATGTTTTGTGCAATCTCGTTCTGTGATTAAAGTTTTGATTTCGATTGAGCAAGGTTATTGCCATTTTGTTGAGCAAAAGCTCGAAAAAAACTACTTTAACAACAACATTCTCTTTGATGTTTACCATAAAACATTTTGTCTAAAAAACATAAACAGTTATGAGTTCTGATATAAAACAGACCACTTAGGTACACCTGCACGCACGTAGTTCAAAAGATTTTGTAAGAATTATTTTTCTTTTCATCATCTTCACCTGAAAGCTTATCTGATCCTCATGGTGCCATCACCATGAGGACCAGATAAGCTGAGAGAACCTGTACCATTACAGGTTCTCTCAGTTGTTGAGGTCAAAAGCATATCATTAACAGAATAAATTAATCTTCTTCTGGCGATTTTTCCAAAGATCAAGCCAACCATGACTAGACTGTTGCGAAGACAGACCTAAGTAAATAGAAATCTAAATTAAATCTTCTGCAGTTTGTCTGCTTTCTATAAAACCAAAACTATTTTGAGTTGTTGACCAAAATAACTAGCTAAACACAATAAAAATGATATAAAAGCAGCTCCCACGGACGAAAGTAACCTAGTGAAAGAGGTTTCACTCTCAAGCCTCGAGTTTTAACAATAAGATGTATACCTAGTTTAAAAAAAAATCGGAACAGTTTTTTTTTCTTACTCTTTTTATTATATGCTTTGCTGCATACTGGCTGAATTTGCTGATAGAATATGGATTTGTTTGAATTTCTGGCAATGCGCTTTTCAATTAATTAAAGTGTTCTTTTTTTAAATGAAGTAGTGCGTGGATATAACATTTGATCATGCTGATGATGGTGGCATCATCAGCATGATCAGTTAATCATAGAAATACCTTAGCACCACTGCTAACTATGCTTTTGAAAAATAAAATGAACGTTACGAATTTATAATTTTAAGGAAGTCTGACACTACGAAAAAATAATTTTGTTAGCAGGGCCAATTTGTTGCATTTCATATGCAGCAGACGCAGTAGGATGCAAATTGCATGAATAAAGGCCATTTCACCAATAAGGCAAGAAAACATTAAAAACTAAAGACCATCGATCAGGAAGTTAAGTTTTTAAAAGGTTTGCCTGAACTTTCCTATAAGGGTCAACCTACTTTAGGCGCGCATTTCGTAGGACCGCAACTGGTAAACCTTGATCGCTCACTTTTACATCAAGTTTACTTTACGTACGCTTTAATTTTATTTCGAACTTCGAAGGTCTGTGCGTGCAATCAGTTGCGTCATGATGAAATCTCGTTATACTGTACAATACATATGTAATAATGTGCCCAAAATAATAGCCTTTGGACCACTTGTTGAATATTTTAATGGTACGTAACAAAGTTGGTCCACTGTGTGTTCCAGGCGTGATGTTTGGACCACGATTCACGTAAGTTGATGGCCATGTATGGTTGAGTTGATATTTTCGGGGTAATATTTTA
The DNA here is from genome assembly GCA_910589295.1 of Noctua janthe. NCBI lineage: Eukaryota > Metazoa > Arthropoda > Insecta > Lepidoptera > Noctuidae > Noctua > Noctua janthe. The sequence continues at coordinate 9,696,259 of OU342572.1, read as the reverse complement.
TGTTAGGCACAATCAGCTAAGATGAGCTTAAAATTGAAATTTTATTTAAAAAAGCAATTTTCTCTCCCGATTTGTATGAAGTCCATAAAGTTCTGATGGTTTATAATGCGTGTTCCAAATTCCCAATCAATGATTTCTTCTGTCATTTGGATATTTTGATCTTGGTTTGCTTACAGATAGGTAGAGGTACACAGATCTAACACGGGCCCTATTAATTTGATAAGGCGTCAGTGTAGGTACCATCGATACGAAAGAACACTCTTGGTCTTATTAACCACTGCTGCACTGGTGATAATTAGGAAACCACTTTAATTCCCTATTGTGTCATTGTGTCCTATCCTACCTGAGTGTTAAACCTAGTATTGTATCGGTACCAAGAGCAGCTTTCATCTACGAGGTTAACTACGGTTACATCGTGAACACCTTTTATTTAAATATTTTTTCCTATTCTTTTCTACTTCATCTTTTTTCTTTAAACTAAAGTTTATAAAGAATGTGGCTTGATACTTGTCGTAAAATATTAAATTATTAAAAAAACTAAATTATAAAAAAAAACAAACCTGAAATACGGCGAGCCGGAGAGCAAAGGAAATTCCAACAGGAGCCAAGCGTCAAATTTTCCACTAGGGATTTTTCACTGATTGATCAATTTGATTTAATTATTTCACTGACGTTAACACTAAAGTTTAAAAAACAAAAAAAGTTTATTCGAAATTTAAAAATCGTGCGATGGCCGTACCCACCGCACCGAGTGTAGCTTTAACACTGAGATAGTTACGACAATGTACGCGATGTTCACTGTGCGAGCCAGTCGATCTAGTCGAAATAAGCGCAAATGCTACCTATATAAAACCTAGTAGAAAATTACAGCTCTTTTGCCCTTAAAAAACCTTTTTTGGAACCATGAACTGGGATTAGTGTCCCATTTTCAAAAGGATGGCGCGATTTCTCTGATTGGTCGAGCGTCGCGACCGGTTCTCATCGATTGGTCATCTCGACGCGGCGTTTTCCCTAACTTTCTTTGACCCCGTTTTAATCGTGTCGGTACATTTTTTCGTGATTGCGTTTTGATAGAATTTTATTGCAATAATTCAATCGTTAGTGTTCCGATTGCTGGGTACGACGCAATTAAAGGTTGTTTTGATGTTCCATTTTTTATTTATTGATTTTTTTACTTCCGTGGTGTTAAATTGATGCTTTGTGGCGTAAAGCCTGACTTTTCTCTATATCGTGGGCTCAATTATTTTATTGGAGTAGAAAGCTTTTTTGTATTTTTGTATTGACGCTGCCTATTCATGCATTTGTAACAGGATCATTACATTATTTTGAAATATTTCATGGTATTATAACCAACTTCTAATGAATGCAAACAAATTGTGTTTTATAAAATCGGTAGGTACGGTACTTACATTATTTTCTACAAAGTTCTCTGGAACTTGCACCTGTATATTTATCACAGCATAATCTTCTTCAAGGCCAGTATGATTGCGATGGCGCCGTAAAGGCCATCCAGTAGCAGCAGAACTGTTTATTTAAGAGTCACTATTTATTACTATCACTTATGTTGATACATTCTGGCCACCTACTTAAAAATATAAGTAGTTTTGTGGTAGGTATTTTAGTAATTTTTACCTAATGTTTCCACGAGCTGACGAGCACGACTGAAATCTCAGATTAATTAACCAGATTAATATAGTTGAGTGAGATACCGCCATCTGGCCACTATTCCCTAAGAGGTAGACCTAGGTGTAGTTCTTAGTGCAATCTATCCACCAGGGAGAGCGTCTTCTTTCCGGCACACATTAAATCCAGACTCCAGAATGCAACTATGGAATTCATGACGGAATAACTCAGGCCAGTAAGCCTGCCAGCTTTTTGAACATTAGCCACCAACAGGGCAACGGTCCCAATGAAAAGCCGGCCTCTTCGGAAGTACCAAAGAGGATTAAATAACATCTCCCATTGTCTCAGATTTAATATTATTACGGATATTCGGTTTGACCACCAATCGTGCATTTGTAGATCGTGCCAATGTCACGATGCTGATTTCTTGGCTTGCCACCAGTTCAGCATAGAATTTTCCAACGCAGCCCGAGAACGCAAAGACTGACCTTCGTATAGCTCACCAGGCAGCCCATTAGTAAGTTTGCCCAACTGCACTTAGCCGTTTGAATTCACGTATCTATTGACTATTGCGTATTAAGACTTGCGTTTCGTAAGACAGGTCTATAGGTCAAGTGGGTCTCCTTATATATGGGCAGGAAGACTTGGTAGGTTTACAAGTTTCAACTGACTCAAGTTACAGTCAAAGATTGTAGAATCAGCCGTCACATTCCATAATTGAAAAATAATATGAGGTTATTAAAATATTTGTTTTTAAGTCAATGGATGATGAGATATTAGCTTCTAAAGCCTTAATTTCTCTAATTTTTTTTAGTAAGAGGAGGAAAATTTTAAATAATATGGGTTTGCAGAATGTATTCTTTCAACGATCAAAATTCACCCACGTCCTATAGCAAAGAGAAGTATCTCAAAAAATGATAAAAATGGGTATAAATGGATGGCATACTTCCAAATTCCATCTTTACAGTGGGTTAATTTTGTATGGACCGTGCCCCTTCTTAATTTTTTTTAACAGATGGGGGTCATTGACGCTCCTATTTTTATTTGAAACGCATTATAAGAATGAGCGATAAAAATATTGTTATTAAGTGGTTTTGTCTCTTAGTGAAAATAATGAAAATAAAACTTAACAATTGGTAATTAACAAAATATCAAGGGGTAGGCAATTATTGTGATTCGTTTCCTCACATTTTTAAAACGTATCTATCCCATTAACGTGATGATGGCATAGGTAAACGTTGTTGGTCTTGCTATAGGTAAACATCCAAAGTAGAAAGATGTTTATCAAGAATGAACACAATGGTTTCTCGAGACGAGAACTATTATAAGGAGTCAGCCCACTGCACCGTACCATTACCATACCATGACCGTACGCAACCTATTATGACACAGACTACTATGCCCACTAAAACGTATCAACAGCGTATCATACCCGTTTATAACGTCCATTATACGAGATTAAACCCCATATTCTCTGGATTGAAAAGTATACCCACGAGACCGTTCCGTCATTTAGCTGGTACCGATACGCTACGATGGTATGTGACGAAGCAGTGCGCAGAATACTTTATTCTGCAATCATTTTAATAAAAGTAAAGAACGTTTATCCTCTCTTTAAAAGTGAGGTTTTGCTACGTGCATGGAATGCGTAACAATTGTATGACGATGAATTTGTATACCAATCAGAAAAGTCAATGACAATGCAGACAAAATATGTTGCAACCGTAACATGACTGTCACATATATTACGAAAAACCTTCAGCATCAATCGTTTGCAATTTTGAAGTGACAATTTATTCAGCGGATGCGTTAAAATACAGTAGTTGTTGCATGTGAGGTGGCGTGCATGCGGCCTTGTAACAGATGTGAACGAATCTTTGACGTCCACGGTCCAAGGCTCTTCTGATATTGTTCAACAAATTGTATGTAATAAAAACATTGTGGTCAGAATCTTCTTGGTAGGCGAAGTAGTAGTAATATTGAGAAGCATATTCAACAAGAAGCGATGAAACTTTGTTAGCTAACCATGCACAAACGAATAGCGTATGTTGCAGTTTCCTTGGGAGCCATAGACAGCAATATTATTAAAAAATTGCCTTCCAGTTTGTGGAGTAGTGACATTGACAATAATTGACAGCTGTCATTGTAGCAAAACAACGAAAATGGCGAGCGTTCCATTTATTGGGATAAAAACACATTCGCAAAAAGTATGCTCCCTTTACAAAAGGGCTTTACGCAATTTGGAGGCGTATTACGATAGACGGTAAGATCACCTATATACTTAAATCAATAAAAACCCTTTATTCTCATTTGTTTTTCCCATTACGTAATTCTTACAAACATAACCACAATTATTACCTGTTTTTCAGATACCTTTTTATTTTTATATCCTTTCCTTGGGAAAATCCTACACCAGAAGTATTTATCAAGTGTTCGTATATATAAGGTTATTTTAAATTATTGTTTTAATAGATAATTTTTAAACTTTAAAAATATTGCATTTTAAATGAGATTTTAGAGAAACTCAATTTAACAAACAAACTTGTTTGTTAAATTGAGTTTGTCTCAAATCTTGCTCAAATATTTTTACAAAAATATTTAGTAATTTTAGAGAGTATTTATTAAATAGTAGGTGTACAAAACATAAAGTAAAAATAAATACAATTTGATTACTTTTTCAAGTACTTATTTGAATTAGTTGACATCATTTATTTAGCTAATCCACCAGTTATCATTCGGTTTTAATTTGCTTCTGATCCCATTTTTCCACCCCATTTTAATAGTAATCTTGTTAATTTGTTTATAAACATTAATAGTACTGGAGACTGGGAATTGAATAAGAAATTAAAAAATATATCATCCATAAGTGGTCTTATTCAGAAAGCAGCTTTCACAGCAGTAATTGTGTGTAGATTTCTTACTCTGTAGTGATTCTTTATTTGTGTATGTTCCTAGGAAATTGATCTAGGTTAGAAAAATATCCCATGTAGGGAGATGACATCCAGACTGGATGTAGAAGGCAGAGGACAGGGTGTAGCTTGGGAAAGGCATATGTCCAGCAGAAGACTGCAATAGGCAGAATTGATTGAAAGGGTTGTATACTAAAATTAACATCCGGCCTGTACTCCCAGAAGTGTTAGGCAGAGGTGTACCTAATAGTACATGCACATTTCACCAGTTATGTTAAAGTCCCCATGTAATAGGAGGCGAAACTATGAGAATGAATGAATGCTACTGAGAAATTCCTGATGGAAAAATTCAATAAGACTGCCTGACCTGGGAATCGAAACCAGGACGTCATGCTCAGCAGTCGAGCTTGCAACCACTAGACCTTAGTCTTTTTTGTATAATAAGTTGTAGTTTCTTCAACATATTTTATTTTTAATTTTACTGAAATACGTTTTATTTAGAAAAAGAACTATGACCAAAAACATAACAAGCTATTCTCTATATTACAGCAATGTATACCGGTACCAAGCCGTACTCCTCCGGGAGAGGTTCGACAAGAATGCCAAGATGGCTGACATGATCAAAGCTGTAGAGGTGCTGAAGGCAGGAGAGCAAGAATTGTTCTTAGTTCAGCATCCTATTCCTAGAGCTTGTAAGTTGTGTATTTATTTACCACTATGAATTGCTCACAGCTTAATCTGTGTTGGTTAACATACCATGTTCGATACCCTATCAAAATTATGTCGAAAATAGTCATTTAAATGTCCCCGATAATTAGGCATCACTCGTCAAGACGACTAATTATATAGCTGATATTTATTTCAATATTCCCATTAAAAAAGAAAATGTGGTGCGGTAACGTTACGCCAGCAGGAAATGTATTTGTGATATAACTAAAAAACTATAAGTGCAACAAGTTTAAAAATATGCGCAACAATTACTACATTGGCCCTGGATCGAAGAATTTGGAAGTCATGGAGAGAGGCCTTTGCCCAGCAGTGGGATGACACAGGCTAACAGTATCAGTAATTACAGAAGCTGGGCAAATAATTGCTATAACATTTAAATGACTATTTTCGACATTATTTTGGTGGGGAATCGAACATATCCTATGTTACTCAGTTTTAGTGTAAGTTTTCCATCACCAAGTAGTTCAGAGGATTACCTCCTTCATCCAAAGATTTTTCTTTCAATTTTAAATTAGTTCAGATTTTTATTTAGTGCCTTGCTGCACTGTAACGCACTGTACTAATTTTGCTTCTGACAAAGTTGTTTTGGTAAAAAGACTTCAATACCAATAAATAAGGTGAGGAGCTTGTGGCTACATAATAACAGCCGCTTGGGTCGATCTTTAGGTTAAGCTGTGCTTGCCTAGGTTGGTCTGTGGATGGGTGACCGCCCATTACATACCGAGTTCCCTCTGTGCCTCGGAAAGCACGTTAAGCCGTTGGTCCCGGCTGTCATTAGTAGATCTTTGACAGTCGTTAGGCAGTCAGCGGCCCAAAAAACCTGACAAGCAGTCTTACCAAGGGGTATCATATTACCCAGTACTAACTGGGTTGTGAGCTGCATCCGGTTAGACTGGAAGCCAACCCCAATATAGTTGGGATAAGGCTAGGCAGATGATGACCAATAAATAAGGAAGTACAATAAGCGCTAAAACTTCGTTATTTTTGATGATTTTCCACTTGTAGTTCTGGAATCTATTTCATTCACACCCTGAATGGAAGGGTTGTGTCTGACACCATTGTACAGTGAGTGATAACAATTAGCTGACCCACCTTTGCACAAATGGTTGAGATTAAAAAAAAAACGATTTTTTTTAATTTTATAATTATTTTGTATTTTATTTACTTTAGCAAAGTAAATAAAATATAAAAGAATTACAAAATTCTATTGATTTGTTTTCTAAAAAATCTCAACCATTTATGTAAAGGTGTGTCAGCTTAGCGGCGATTGGCGGCGGCGATCTCTCGCGTCCGGCCCTGGTTCAAGCCATGGTCCGGAGCGAGAGGGAATGGGAAGCCGTCACCTCCTACTGCGAAGCAGTCATGCTAGTGAAGGACGTGAGAGAGAAAGAACCTCACGTCCCAGCCGCCGCGGGAGACACCCTGGGCGTCGGGGGTCACGTGGTAGCTCCCGGCCACCGTAGGCGCGGGCCTGTGGACGGCGAGTTATGGGCTAGCTCGCCGTCCAGCCGTCTTATGACGACAGGCCGTGTCGACGGCGCGTTCGTGTTCCACGCGCGCCTCAAAGAGATGTCAGCAACCGAGTAGGGGTCCGCATGGGCCGATGCCTGCCAGAGCTGCGGGACTGTTCGAAAGAGACACCGTGGCCCTGGAACACAAAGGGCAAAGAAGGAACATGGATGGGTTTTATTCAGTACAAGTCTGACACTCCCTTCCGCTCCGCCCAGAGTGGGGGGGGTCATATGATGTTTTCCCATCCGAAAAAAAAAAAAAAAAAAAAGAAGGTGGGTCAGCTAATTGCTATCACTCACTGTACAACTCTAAAAAATAAATAATACGAAAAAAAGCTATTAAAAGGTAATGAAAATGCATCAAGATTGTCTGTTTTTCTTTATAAATTTGATTTCCTGGAATTTTCTTTCAGACTTTGCACCTTGTATTTATTGATTAAAATATATCATTAATAAAGCTCTTAAACATATTAAAAATGTCTTACAAATTACTTGCAGTGAATATTTAACTGCAGTCATAATATCGCAGCATCTTATTGAATAATGCATAGAGGCCTTGTTGGCTGTAATTTAATAATAGCCTACTCCTCGTTGCTCAATTTAACTAGAATATTATCAGTGATAATGGCCTAGCCTTATGAGTTGTTTGCAGTGAGTTCGAACACAGCACCGCCGGTTTCAAAACGGGAACGCCGGCGCCAACGCTCGTACCAACGTTGGTCAGTTAATTTCTTGAGGCGTCCACATGTTGGCTATTATAGTCCTATATCCTAACCCGTCGAGCCAACGTGAAGATGTCCGATACAGAAATCAAAATTGCTCCATATTATTGGATATGGTACTGGTAAACTTAAAAAAAAATCGAAAACTTTTTCATTTGTCCATACGGGTGGTGATTTTGAGGATGAGGATGACATTCTCGCTCGTCGTGCGCTCTCGATGCATGTTGCAACAGGACTCAGGACTGAGCAAAGCGTCAACATGTGGACGGATCGCGAACGTTGGCGCAGTTTCCTTTGATAAAACCGACACGCCTCGGCCAACTCCCAACGCTCGTCCCAACGTTTGTGCCATTGATATTTTCTAGATCCACACGAGTGGCTCTGGGACCAACGTGTGTAGCCGGCCTAAAAGAAACCTATGTTTATTTTAGAGTGTAGATTCCGAAGACAGCAGTCACCAATCTTTCAGGGTTCGTGTAGTAGATAATGGCCACTCTCTCTCGCACTGAGATGAGCCCTGTATCCAAGCCGTGGGGTCTTATCGGCTGGTCGTTGGTCTAAAGGTTGCAAGCGTGACTGCTGAGCATGACGTCCTGGGTTCATTTCCCAGGTTGGAAAGGTGTTATTGGGTTTTTTCATCAGGAATTTCTCAGTAGCAAACACGGAGTCTGGATTTGTGTCCGGTTGATGGCAATAGGCTCGCCACCTATTACATGGGTCTTAAACATAACTGGCAAAATGTGGGTGTACTATTAGACACCTCTGCCTCACATTTTTGTGGGATTACAGGCGATGATGTTATGTCAACAAAAACGTCCATAATCGAACTCAAAGCAACTTTTTTCGATTCCTGTCTCAATCCCACAAGCTACGTATATTAATCCCAACTAATTCTCTGTCCCCAGTCGCAACAAGCATGGGAGGCGTGGCCCACGAGCGAGTGGTAACTCCCCCGGATTGGGTCATCGACTACTGGCACCCTCTAGAGAAGGCGCACTACCCTGAGTACTTCAAACGGCGTGAACAACGCAAGAAGGAGTTCATCGCCATGTGGGAGAAGGAACACGGCCCCGCTGACAAGAAGGAAGAGAAGCATTGATGTGTTATTGTATAGTTGTGTAATATAGTGAACTGCGTTAATTTAGTTGGGTTGTTTTTATTTTCAACCTTTGTACAGTAACAAGCACCAATATGGAAACACTTAACAACTTTTAAAAGTGTATTTCTCCTACTGTTCTGATTAAAATTTCATGTTGTTACGAACATTGTATTTCGGAATTCACATTATTATGAAAAAGATCCTATCTCCAAGTTACAATCTTAACTTTTTGCGAAAATTGCTTTTAAATTTAGGAAAGTGTATACATGTTGGTGCTCGTGATTGTACTTCGTAATTGAATTTGGAAATGGATTGGAGGGATGTGGTGGAACAGTGATGGCCTAACGGTCCCGATTTCGGGGTCACAACGGACTCGAACCCAGGTAGGCCATGTTCATCATCCACAGATCGACTTCCCCCACTGCTGGGTATAGGCCTCTATTTGCTTGTGCCAAGGTCCACATTCTTGTGCCAGCCTCATCCAGGATATTCGCACGATGGCAACAATATCGTCATCAGTGGCGGCCCGCACCGGGTGTCACCCTCTTAGGGGTCACACGACCGTGAACCCTTAGTAGTGCCACCTATAAAATTTCGTAAAACTTTGGCAGATTGCATAACCGCCACTATAGTCCTTTCGCTGTAGGAAGGTGCAGGTGGCATTAGATGTACCGTTCCTTTTCAATCTTGAACGTTACCTTGATTTATTACTTTTATTTTAATTTTTGATTGTTTTTTGGGTTGACACCTACAATATCCGCAGCGGGTGCCACCCATGCTAGCTACGCCACTGATCGTCATGTTACTTTGAGTAATTTATTTCATCACCACTGCTCTTAAAACGGTAAATGAAAACATTCGAAGACATGTCGTCCACCATACCATGGATGACAGGCTACTCCCCGTCACAGAGGGGACCTGTCTCAGCGGCAGCAGGAACATTATGTGCTGATTGATTATGCTAGGCGTGTTACGAAAGGATAGAATAAGAAATGAGTTTGTAAGGGTCATTTTCCACCAAGCGGAAAAATCTTCGCGCACTTTTATGATGTCACTGAAAAAAGGACTGTATAAGTATGGCCTTGAAGAATAAAATTCGACGCAGACTTTAAGCGTCTCGCACGTGCTCCAGGATGCGCGAGAGTCCAAAATACGCGAGGATTCTTCTGCTTGGTGGAAACTGACCGTAAGAGGAAGTCTCAAAGTGGCACAGCAGGTGACTGAAAAGTAGTGTAGAAACCTTCTGTCATGTGATGCGGAGAAATGAGGAAAGTTTTGGAGCATGAATGTGGACGGCCTAAATTCATTTGAATAAGGCCAGGAGAATGATAACTCACTTGGTAAATGGATCGGTGATGGCGGAATGTTGACAAAACGTAAATTATGGAGATATTCAACACTACGACTAGCAGAAGTAAAACCACAATTTTAAACAGCAATTTTTTTATTGTTAAATCAATTTTGTTATACAAATTTATAATTTAAAATTTATAATCTAGTTTATGTCTTGATATCGTCACGTCTTCGTCAATAAAACAAAGCTTAGATATCTATATTTTAAATAAATAAATAAAAATACTACAATAATTATTTCGTGTATCTACTCTTGGTATATTTAGCCGATATGTTATACTGGAAAAGTGGAAACCAACCTCAAAACACAAAAGGAGTTCTTCGTATAGGTGCGAAACGGTGTGTGCGCCCTGCAGGTATGGAGCGAGCCTATAGCCATTGCCCAGCCCCCGTAGCATGACTACCGTAAACAAGGATTTCTTTGACGGAAGAATCGACAAAATGATAGATTGTGTCGACACAATGATAAGATTTCTTTGCACTATGTCATTTTGTCGATCGTTCCGTCAAAGAAATCCTTGTCTACGGTGGTCATGCTACGGGGGCTGGTCAATGGCTATAGGCTCGCTCCTTTATTAATTATATATATAATTAATTTTATTCTAATGTATTATTTATTTTTCTTTGTACCTATTATGGTAGGAAAAAAAAACAAAAATCGCGCCTTGAGCTATTTTATGTCGGGTACATTGAGTAGACCACCGTTGTAAGACCACTAAAAAGTCACGGTGTATATTTTTTTTGTATTTAAATTAGTCTTTTATTAACCTATAAATAAATGCAATTAATATAAATTAAAAAATAAAAGGTAGATTAAATCTAAAAGTTCAAAGTGGGAAACAGGACTTACAGCAAGATGTACCATCGTTTATTATATTCAAAGCATTCCATAGACAATACTTAGAAATCGTTATTTATTTTTCACAGATGATGTTTCATAATCGACAGTAGTTTCCGAGATCCGCACACACAGCTTCCCATTTTCAACTTGATTCGTTGATCAATAATAATAGTTTATGGTAGGTACTGCACTTGTTTGTTGAATTAGGGAGTAACCTCATGACCTGACCACACTTATCGAATCGAAGCGAAGTGCGCTTCAGCTGGCCAGAAAGGCCTAATTATGTCCATGCAACGATAGCGAATGGTCGCGTCGTCCGCGCAGGCGAAAAGATGTATTCGCTTTTATTTGCTGGACATAACGCTTTTTGTTATCTGTGGTCACCTCCCTTAAACTTTTGACCGCCACGTCAATAACGAAAAGCTGTGTTCTCTACGCCAAGCGCTTTAAAAAGTGTTATTTTCGACGTGCCATGCCGTCCGAGGCGTCGTGAGCACTTTTTGCTTTGAAATCCATAGACTTCCGTGGCGGACAAGAGGTTAATTGAAAAAAGAAATATTTATTAACATTCCAGAAAAACATACACTGTCCACGACACTATGTTATTACTTTCGTGGTGTTTTATTGTTTAATAAATTGCAAATGCTATATTCACATATTTATATCACCATACATTGATAATATTAATTTCTGAGAATCCAAACAAGTTAAATCTTTACCTAATAAAAGTCATCAGGGTTTTTTTGCTAGGAATAGAATTCCCACAAGGCTGCCTTCATCAAACTTAGCAAAATCTATCATGTGTTGGTCAAAAGTTTCCGAGACAGTATTGCATGGAGTCAGGTTCGCGATCACAACCTCTTTTGCGATGAGTAGAATTTTTTTTTTCATAGGAAAAAATTCGTGGATATTTTTATCTAGAGAACTAACGGTTTTATTGGACTTTTACCAAAGACACGATAGATACCCCCCCCCCCCCCCACCTCACGTCCCAACCCCTAGCCCCCCAACTCTTCATTCTGAGTAACAAAAAAGGTATATTTCTTTAGGGTCAATTCACACCGAAATGGCAGCGGTCGGCAGCGGCCGCGCGTTCATCCCGAGTCCTTCAAACGATACTATGCATTTCCTTGGAGATAAAGCATGAATTGGTTGGACAGTGAAACTGCTAGTTAGTGCCACACAGTGAAACGGCTTCTGCGCTGCCGACCGCTGCCACTTCGGTGTGAATCGACCCTTATTTGACATTCTACTACTGCATTGCTTTTGTTTGAGTGTAAATAAAAGTCACATGTGTTGTAAAACTTATGCAAATATAGCATTCAGCATAACTTTATTCGACCTATTACAATAATTATTCATTTTTCGCTAAAAAATAGTTAAATCCTTTTCACATCATGATAAAGATGAGTCATGATAAAGGCATAAACGAAACCTGTTCTTACTATTGGCTTCAAAATAATCCATTGACCAATTAAAATGACTACACGCCAGGAAATAAATGAGAAACAGGCAAAAGCCTAGTCAGACTGATTTTAAGATTCACAGTAGCCATAGACAACACCAAGGAGTCTATTAATGTGTTGCCGACCTCACAGAACATAACTACTAGTTTCCAAATGAGTATTTTGAGTTTATATATTTCGATGCAATTTATTACTGGCCAATGGACAAATAAGAGCGGCCAGTATGAGTCTTTGCATTGCCTTACAAACGCAATTCAATGAGCACAAATCCAACTCAACCAGTATTACAGAAATCCACTATAAAGTTTATATCAAACACCAAAAAAAAAAACATCCACACTATAACTTTATAGTACCTAGAAACATTATTTTGCATCCCTAGTTCTCAAGTTGTGATCATAGGTGTATTACAATCCTTCCGCAATTATTTTACCTCTAACTCAAACCTTATTACAACGTAAAATAAAGTTCACTGTACTGTAAAAACAAGAGGTAAAATAACAATAAAAAAAAAACATACTTCAAACTTGAACATACTCTACAAAAAAAAATCATAAACAAAAAATAAAAGCAAAAGCTGTATACACATTGCCTAATAAACTGTCACTAGTAACACCACAACCACATCTTGACAATCGGGACACCGTGTAGAACTAACATCAAAGTCTCTCACTAAAACGTTATTTAGATCAGTTGCCTCCGAGCGCTTGTCCGCGGCCCCAGTTGTGTCCGCCGAACACGGCCCCGCCGGGCCTCGTGGGCACTCGAGTTTGGGGCGCCGAGCCGAAGCCTCCGACGTATCTTGTGTCGGGGAATAACTGTTTTCTGGAGATAGAAAAGTAGGTATCAGTGGCGAAGGTTCCATACAACTCGATTCCTACCGAATTGCCTTTGAAAAATGGCACAGTCAGTATTCTATAGACAAATAATATAATCACATTAAAGATTGACCCTTCGCTACTGGTAGGTAGGATTAGGTAAACTGAATGATGTGTTGAGATATATTCTGTGACATAGTATAATGTCGGGCTAAACCGGATGCGTTTATCATATTTTACGGCTGTTAAAATGATATTACAAATCAATTTTCTAATGAAAACAGATACAACTTATTTAAAAAAAAAATTATAACAACATTACGCCTGTAATCCCCAAAGGGTTAGGCAGAGGTGTACTTAGTAGTACACCCACAATTCGCCAGTTATGTTGTAATCCAATGTTATAGGAGGCGAGCCTATTGCCATCAACCGGGCACAAATCCAGACTCCGTAGCTGCTACTGAGAAATTCCTGATGAAAAACCCAATAACATTTTGCCCGACCTAGGAATCGAACCTAGGACTCAGCAGTCGCGCTCATATCATATTTATGTTAAAATTCACGTTTAGAAATCCACCAATATCCATCTAATCTGTGAAGTTTCACCAGTTAGCCGTATTTGTCTTACGTATAATTTAATGTTATACTTACATGAAGTTAGGCGGCGTGAGTAGGGCGGGGCCGCCGAACTCCTGCGGGTATTTGAACAGCAGGAAGAACGCCAAGTGACCGATGAGGATACCAATCAGCTCCATCACACCTCTGGAACAAAGAACAATGAGTTCATACATGGCACATCGTCGGGAAGGTTTCACGCCTTATCACATCACGGGTTTTTCTTCCCATAATTGGTGTAAATAGACCCTTAACGAAGCCGAAAAGCACTTGTTCTCCCCATCTTTGAGGTCATTTTTTTGTACCATACCTGGGAACCTTCTAGTTACGGAGATATTGGGGGTCAAAGTTCCAACTATAAGTTTTTTTTTAATACATTTTTTTAAATAATGTAAGATTTTTACTTAAAACACCTTCACGACTGTCGTACTATTCAATCCATCCATCAGCACAATGCTTTGAGTGCGTTCCATGGAGTCCTACAGTAAAACGTGATTTTTACTCCAAAAAAAAAAAGTCGTTGCCCAGCAATAATTTTTGCGTAAAGTTACTGTTGACGGCTTCGTGAAGGGTCTGTTTACACCCTGTATTTAAAAATTGAGTATGTCGATCAACGTCAAATAATTGCCAGTTATGGAACGATGTTTTAAATTATTTTGGCGCCAAAGAGCGTTTAGAGACTTGTGGTGCGAGTGGGCCTAAACCTAGACCTTGTGTATAAATAAAACAATCTACTATTGTTATGTCATTGCAATAAAGCACAAATTGGAATGATTTACCCATCTTCATGAAATACAGCAGACGGGTTTTGTCGACGGAAGAATCGGCAAAATTACAGATCAACAAAAGAAATCTGTCATTTTGTCGATTCTTCCGTCGACAAAAGCCATTTCTACGGTGGTCATGCTACGTGTGCTGTTGTTATGTCGGTACACATGCGACAAATTTCAAGAGTATGTCCAAAGACCACGACATTTGTCGCAACTATGACGACACTTATCACGAATTCAAGACACAATATAACACGACACAACAATGACGTGTCATCGTCACTCGTGCGTGGCAGCTCGAGATAGGGAGACTCAACTGTAATTAAAATGTATTATTTACGAGACTTGACGGCGTAGCAACACTATCGCCCACGTTATTTACAATAACCTAATTTATATTAGGGTACTAAAGCGTCATTTAAAATAATTAAAACAAAACATTAAGTTAACCTTGTCCTACTGATTAATGCGATATTGCAATTGAGCATCGACAATGCGTTTTACACACGAAACGAAGACACATCGTGACACGTTGCGACGTGGTGTACCGATGCGATGTCATGTTGTGGAAATGTAAGACATGCATCGTAAAAATCGCGATACACCGTCGTGAAAACTGCCGATGCAACCCTGGGTCCGTCTATTTGATTGAAACTAACTTATCGCCTATGATGTGTCGTTTATCGTACAACGATACGATATAGCGTCGTGATTTGTTACGATGGATGTCGTAATATTTCCACGAAAGGCATTGCATCGGTACATAACAATGGGACGTGGTATCGTGTGTTTTAGCCCTAGATTGGTTGCTTTAAATACGTAAGTTTTAACCAAACTCACCCGCCGCTAATAACGAGGTTGAAAGCCAACAGCACCCAGGGCAGGTACATCGCCTTGAACCTGGTGCCGAACCAGAACGATACGATCACGTCCTTGTTGAGCTGGCACCACACATACAGCACTGACAGGACCATTGGGTCCATGAGGATCTGGAAGAAGAACGATTAATAATAATTAGTTCAAGCTTCTTCTAGCAAATGTTTCGCTGCTAATATGCCACATAGAATTTTATATAAAACTTTGCTTGTAGACGTCATTCACATCATCATCACGTTTCTCCTGCGCTTGCGTGTTTTCTTTGAGCATTGACTACCAAATAACTTAAAAATTGTCACTGTTATCTTTCAGTCATATTACTATGCAATTGGTTTACCGCAGCAAATTGAAAAAAAAAGCCAATTTGCGTATCAATTAATTTCTCTGAATGTACGTGGTGCAGTAACTGCATCATGGGCTGTGTTAAGGCTCTTCTCAGGACTGGTACTGACCTGGTAGTTAGAAGCTTGTATACAACCACGGTTGCAAGCTGCTAATAGAAATCAAAGTTGTTTGGGTAGTTAGCATACAACATGCATAGATCTGGCTTATAAGTCCTTGAGTCTGCGCCAGGCATGGCGCGAAGGTGAATCAGTGCAAGGGCGTCCATTATTCTAAATACTCACCGGCAAGCTAACAAGTAGCCCAATAATCACACAGCACGCCCAGTTGAACAGCAACATATAGAAGTAGTCGGCAGGCTTGCCAGCAAACATGCCCGTCTCAAGTCTCTGCGAGTAGTTGTACAGGAAGTAGCAATTGATGAGGAAGTGGAACCCAGTGCTTGGACTGATCGGGTAGAAGAATAGCGCTGTCAGTGGTCTCCATATCTGTGGAATGAGGACAACAACATTGTATGTGTGGAGTGATATGATAGTTTTACTGTTTTCCTTGATTTCCTTCATTTCCAAACTGTAGTGGGAAAAAAAATCGAAATTATAGTTAAATTCAGTAACTATTGCATTTCATTTAAATATTATCAGAATCAGAAAGCTGATAAAATTAACTAATAATTAATTTGAGGTTTTACAGCCACAGATGGGCCATTTCTACCAAGTTTCAAATTCCAATAGTTCTTAAACTTATAAAAAACAACAAAAATGATAACATGTCTTCTAAAATAAGCAGGAGGATAATGGTGGCCAATTAATGCTATTTCAGCCTGTTTAGATATTTTATTTATTTAATATCAGGCGGGCTGTTGAGACAACTGATAGCGGCCTGTTCCCCACCAGCACACGTAGCAAACGGGTTTTTCCACAGAAGAATCAACAATCTTTTGATGATGATCTGTCATTTTGTTGATTCTTCTGTCAAAACCTGTTTCTACGGTGGTCATGTTAAACATACCGATTTACCTCTTGCAGTATGATATATTTTGTTCTCAACATTTACTGTAATCATGAATTATTAAAAATTTTAATTCTAAATCACTCTTGGTTTCAATGATAAATCTACACAGTGAATTTCAACCATAAATGGTTCAAACATAGACTTTTTGGTTGTGTGAGCTCTGGTTATAGGACTACAAATCCTCTAGTATTAAAATGGCATTTTTACACTATGTAGATGGAATGCAGACTTATCAGATCATTTAAAAACTAATGCAGCATTATTTTAGTTTTATCAGCTTATAAATAACATGTTTTGATAAGCCACCTTCAGTGGCATAAAGCTTTAAATATCTACCATGTTTATTTACCGCTGTGACATGTGATATACAGGTTGGAATTTTTCAACACCACCCGAAGGAAAAGTACTCTAAATAATGAAGATAGATAATTTTACTCAAAGGAAACATTCCTTTATTTTCAAAAAGAAATAAATCTGCATTCAAAGATTTTCGAAAATTCGTTTGCCACTCTCAGGAATGGAAAGTGCTGAATTAAAAAAAAATAACATCCTGTACTTTTATGGCATCAATCGATAGGGTCAATAATAAGAATCAAATCTCTCTAAAAAACATGATAAATTAAATGAAAGGAAAACCATACAGAAAAACGAAAATAATGGAATGTTTCCTTTGAGTAAAATTTTCTATCTCCAGTATTTATATATTATTAATTATGGCAGTGAAAAATTGCACCCTGTATACCTACATGGTGTTGTCATAACACAGCACAAAATTGTTGGTTTAGCTAGCCAGATAGTTTTATACCTTATTGAAATTAAATTAATTATGATAACTTTGTTGGAAACTTTTTGCATGATTATTAGTTATTATTGTGATACAGTTCAAGGAATTTGTAGTCTCATTATCAGTAGAGGTTTGTAGAAGATTTTTCTTTGAAATTTTATTTCTTCATGATGCAAAAAAGAAACTCTGGAATAATCTAGGACAGATAGAAGGATGTACATAACTATACACAATACATTTAATATTTTACCTGGAACTGGTTGATTATGGGGTAGAAGTCGAGCACTAAGTAATAATAGTTTAACAGTCCGAAACGGCCGAAAATACTAAACACCATAGTCAGAGTCAGCCAATACCGTGTAAAAAACGGTACACTGTTGTACCAATCCCTAAATTCGGACATTTTTAGTTTTATTGGCTCCTTTCTAGAATGTAAACACAAACAACTGGGTCAGGAAGAAAATAGGTTGCAAGGGATTTCCACAATACTTAGAGAACAACACTCAGCGATCGTTTGCCCATAAATAGATACTAATGATGAAATTATTAACATTAAATTGTAGGTACACGTGTACTATGAGAATTTGTCGAGAAATACAACCAACAAGAGGATGATTTTGTTGTTTTTGACAATTCAATCTTAATGTTGCCCTTTTTACAAACTTTGCTAGCATTTGCCGAAGAAACTTGTATTTACGTGAGTTGCGTTGTTATGAATTTTCAAGCGAGTTGTGATACTTTTTATAAATTTAGTTTTTATTTAGTATCATTACTTTAATTGTGCCAAAGTACACGTTATTGTCTCTATGCGCTGCTGGTGATAACCGGGCGAACGTAATCTTCACTTCAATAATTCTGAACGCTGCCCTGTCAACCAAACGGCAAATCGACAAATGTCAGTATCGGTGTTAATGTCAACTTATGACAACTGACATTTCATGACATTTATAACCTATCAGCTTATTTGAAAATCTAAAATCCTTGTTTTTATTTGAATTGCTGAAGAAATGAGAGCTATTGTGAACAGATTGTTTACTGCTACTAATTTACCTATAAGACGGTATGCCGTGCGATTTACTTCCAGTGATGGTAAACCCGCTGCAAATGAAAAAAAAGGAAAGGAAGAAGTACAACAAAAAGAACCGGAGAAAATAGAGATCAAAAAGAAAAGTAAGGTTAAAAAATCGCTCTATTCTCAAAAAAACATTAGCAATATTGACTCTTTACCAGTACTTGGACATCTCATAATCATCATTCTCCTGCCCTTGTCCCAATTTATTTGGAGTCGGCGCAGCGTGTCTTCTTCTTCCATACTTCATTAGGCATCAGCACACAATATCCTTTATTTATTTTAATTAATTTATTTTATAATTGTTAATTTCAGTAAATATAGTCCTGTTAATTCTTAGAGTACCCGCAGATTGCAGACTTTTTATTGGCCGATAGTTTAGGGTGGCTCTTAATAAGTAAGAACATGCATCCAAGTGGGTATATTAAAACGTTTCGGTATCGGCCGATAAATCAATTTGATGTGCTACACAATTGCCTTCAAACTGAACCATCGGCGAAGTGCTAGATCAGTATGGCGCCTTTTATACCGCGCGCACATTTGCAGATTGTTTAATCTGCCAACTCGGACGTTAGTTCTAACTAGTAAATTGTTTGAGCATTGGTTGGTCTGGTTTGCAGTCGTCACCAACCCAACCATGTAGTTGACCTAGTGTGTGCTGTCAGCCCAACCTGACTAAACTATCGGCCGATAGAAACTGCAGGGACTCTTAATGCACAAATATTTGTTTTCCCTTCTAAAATATAATATTTCAACTGTGAAATGCTTAAGAGACTGATCTACGGACTAACTTGAAAATGATAAAAAAAAAACATGTTTTGCATGAACTATAATATATCTACATTTTTATTTCAATTAAAATACAACCTATCCACAATAATCTACATTTCAAGACACTCTTTCTTCAGATGCCGTTCTTTATCCAAGGTTGTGCGTATATAATCCTGTGATTGTAATATTGATGTTGAGATAAATAATGATTATGTTACTAATTAACACTAAAAAAAAATCACTTGCAGATATCGTAGTTGAAAAATTTGGACCAATAATGACACTGAACATAGACCGCCAAACTTCACGTAACAGCCTGGATATCCCCACTCTTAGAGAAATGGCCGCAGCCATAGATGCCTTTGATAAAGACAACGATTCCAAAGTCCTGGTTATCAATGGAGAAGGTGGAACATTTTGTTCTGGCTTCAACATGTATGAAATAGGCAAGGAAGGATACCAAAACATGAAGGATGCAGCGGTAAGAAAACAGTTCAATTCTCAACATTAATTTACTGTATGAAATTGTACAAGTATTTTCTTTCTTCTCTTCTTCATCATCTTCATCATTCCCTTAATGTGAATGTGAGTGGCCACAAACAACACACCTCCAAGTTATGTAGTTTTCTTCAGTGTGGACCCCTCGGTACCAGCTGTCTCCATCAGCTTTCTTGATCACCTCTAACCATCTTGCCGGTGCTCTGCTCCTTGAGCGTGTTTACCTTCCACCTGGCCCCTTTGTCACAAGTAGCTTAAGCCCTATGAAGGGTGTTACGGATGACTCGATATGATGTCCGAGAGTAATAGATTATACCATTCCACAAAAGAACCACATATAATATGAGCCGAGCACGGAGTGGTAAATTGTCATGAACTTCAATGTCTGGATTTTCATTTGTAATAATAAAGCTGCTTAAGGTATATGTGATCACTCTACGCACAGGATTATACAAAAGTAGTTTTAAATTATTAGTCATGGCTATTGACTGTAGTATTGACTGTTACCGCAACAGTGATTTGCAACAAACTGAGGGAATAACTGAACTATTTGATAACAGTGTTTAAAAATAACCCACAGGAAAAACTGCTTCAAGCTATGGCAACGCAAATGATAATGAGTGTTGCCATGCCTCGACACAGTTGATCACTGTTGTTATCATTTGTTTTATCGACTGCAATGGACACACATTGATGATATTGTGATATCAACTTTATTTAGTGGGCCTAGCCAAATATTAGGCTGATAACAAGGCCCTCTCATTTGAAGTGTTTGATTTGTATACAGCCTGACTGATACTATAAATGTGAAACTAATTTTGTCTGTCTGTTTACGCCTTATTAGCTAAACGATTTTCAATGGAACAGAGGTAGGGATGACCTAGGAAATACAATATTATGCCTTTTATCTCGGTATATCATCAGTTCACTCTGAGGAGCTCGTGGCTAAATAATAACAGCCGCTCGGATCGATCTTCAGGTTAAGCCGTGCTTGCCTAGGTTGGTCTGTGGATGGGTGACCACCCATTACATCCCGAGTTTCCTCCGTGCCTCGGAAAGCACGTTAAGCCGTTGGTCCCGGGTGTCATTTGTAGATCTTTGACAGTCGTTAGGTAGTCAGTGGCCTAAAAAGTCTGACAACCAGTCTTACCAAGGGGTATCGTATTACCCAGTACTAACTGGGTTGTGGAGGTCAGATAGGCAGTCGCACCATGTAAAATACTGGTATTCAGCTGCATCCGGTTAGACTGGAAGCCGACCCCAACATAGTTGGGAAAAGGCTAGGCAGATGATGATCATCAGTTCACTCTAATTAATTTCTGTTCTCTGCATAGTCCTTTTTGTATTTTGTAGATTCAAATTTGCATGGTTTGTAAAGCTTGTTTTGGTTATATGTATTCTGTGGAAAATGTTGTTGGTAACACATTTGCTCATACTTTTTTTTTTACTTTAATTTAATGTGTCACTGTTTGATTTCACCAATAAATTAAAAAAAAAACTACGCTGGTAAATCCGGAGGAAAGAGCCAGTATAAAAATATACAAATGGAATATAGTTGATAAAACCTTGACGCGCGGTTAAATACTCAGTAGATTAGAGTGTTTAAATGATTGTCTATATTGGTATCATTGCTTTGTATAGATAAAAGTATGTGTGGTCAACGTCATTCCATTATGAGCTATTTGAAAGGAGAGAGGTGATTGGTTGAATAGCTATGACATATTCTACTAGGAGAACTATTTCTTCTCGTGTCGACGTCTTATATTTTGCCTAACCAGCTCCAATTGTTAAAATGGTCACAGACGCCCGCTGTTAATATTTATGAATTGTCACTTTGTCACCATTTAACGAATTGTAATTGTAATTGTAATTCTTATCCGGTTATGACTCTGCTAAAGCAGCCATTTTAGATCCCTAGTACCAACCCAGCAGCCTGCTTGCGTGACTTGCAATTTCAATGCCTATCGTTAGGACAATTCTAAAATATTCATTGTGCTATTTGCGCCGTCACGCAGCCGAATTTTTTAAACATATGAAGCAATGAATTAGGACACTGCGGGACTGTTCGAAAGAGACACCGTGGCCCTGGAACACAAAGGGCAAAGAAGGAACATGGATGGGTTTTAGTCAGTACAAGTCTGACACTCCCTTCCGCTCCGCCCAGAGTGGCGGGGGTCATTTGATGATTTCCAATACAAAAAAAAAAAAAAAAATGGATTAGGACAGAAACTGTCTTGACAAAAGTCTTTCGCGTTGTGATTAGATAATTTAAAAGTGTTATGTAATTTAGGGGCTGGACAGCTCTGTCGTCTGATGGCCATGTTGTATATGACTCAAACTCAAGATATTTGAGTGATGCAGAGACATTTTCATGATCAATATATATAGTATTATACCATAGTGTTAAAATACCCACTAATAAATATAGGTACTATATTTCACAGAGGCGCCTCGAACGCCGTCCTCTCTCAGACAAGGTCACAATTGCGGCGGTGTCAGGGTACGCAGTGGCGGAGGGCTTTGAGCTCGCCCTGTCTTGTGATCTGCGGGTCATTGAGGATACGGCGGTGATGGGCTGTCTTGGGAGGAGGTTTGGTATGTCATCAGAACCACCTACCACCTACTTATGTACTTAGATCTAGTTACTATCATTAAACTAGTACCTAAGTCTGATGATTTAAACGTCGCTTGAATAGCCGCCGAATTTTCTTGGTTTAGTACACTTAGCTAGATAGAGTTGCGAATTGCGCAACACTATGCAAAACGATTGCCTTGGTGGTTTAGTGGTTGCAAGCGCGACTGCTGAGCATGAGGTTCTGGGTTCGATCCCCAGGTCAGTGTTATTGGATTTTTCCATTAGGAATTTCTCTGTAGCAGCTACGGAGCCTGGATTTCTGCTCGGTTGATGGCCATAGTCTCGCCCCCTAATACATGGGACTTAAAACATAACTGGCGAAATGTGGGTGTAGGTACTTAGGTACACCTCTGCCTTACCCTTCGGGAATTATAAGCGTGATGTTACGTATGTATGTAAAACGAATCTCCGAGAAATAGGCTTAGGATCAGAATGGTAACCGAGAGACTACAAAACCGCCTTGTTGTTCACTTTACCCCACAGGTTTAATTATTTCGATCGATCTTCCCGAATCCCTCGTGGTCTTCGCCACCATTCCTTCGATAACCGTTTCTTGTTGAATAATGACGTAAGACACTGAAATTCCCATGACTATTTAACAATATTCATTGCGCCATTGACGTTGTCAAGTAGACGAATTTCCAAAAAAAAAAAAATGAAGTAATCGATTTTGAATTTCCTTAAAAGAAGGTTTCGGATTATGATCGAAAATGTGTTGATTTGTCACTAAATGGGTGGTTATTAATACAATTTACAGGAGTCCCACAGTCTCTATTCGGCGCTCGCAAACTGACTGGCCTGATTGGCCTGTCGCCTGCGCTGGACCTGCTCATCACCGGCCGACTGATCTCGGGAGTAGACGCCAATCGAATGGGGTTGGCGTGTAAACTTACGTCTACGGGCACTGGTAAGGAGAACTATTATTTGTCTTTGTGGTATGTGCTATATATAACAAATTGCAGTAGATATTGAAACATGCAGTGGTTCAATAACAGTGTCTGATTTTCATTGGCGATTTTTCTCTTAAATATTACCTACACGTTTAAACAGACTTTGGGATTGAAATTTTACCATGGATTAAGTGATGGTTTTAGACCTACCAGCAATGAAATTTTTCATCGGTTATTTAGCCTTTAGAACGCTAGAGCATAAACACACGCGCGTGCCCTCCACGGAAAGCCACAATTTACCTACCATTTTGTCAAATATTTGTGTCGTTTGGCGTACAGTATAGGGCGCGCGCTTGCTTGTCACGTATGTGACATTATGTGCGTTCAAATGATTAAAGAAAATCAGCTGTTCAACCTTAGGTATTGCATTTTATGTTTTACTGGATCCTTGGGAAACATTTGTTTCATCAAGTCCCGTGTATTTATTTCGAGTAAATACGGAGTGGAAGAAACTGCCTTGAAAACAGTTACCACGTATTCAGTACATTATTCTTATTAAAAAAAAAACAGCTGTTCCTTACATGTTGACCGTATAGGTAGTTATTGCACTTTTGTTGTAGGAAACAGCTGTTTTTTTTTTAATAACCGCGTGAAACATTTCTTTGTGGGGGGCTCAGAATAATGTACTGAATACGTGGTAACCGTTTTCACGTCGGCCCTTCCACCCTGCGTATTTCTTCGTTTTTTTTTGGTTTGTTGACAAATGTTGTACTCTGCAGTAGACATCCCACGAAACCCATCTAAACACAAAACATCCTTAAATTTCAGCTCTAGGCGAATCAATTAAACTAGCCAAATCTTTGGCGAAATTCCCTGAAAACGCCCTAATTATGGACAAAATGGCGGCGATCAACTCGCAGCTGAATCCCAATAGTGAGGATAGTATGAGAGACGAGGCCATCATGGCTAGTTTAATGGGAAACGCGATCGAAGATATGAAGGAAGGTGTCAAGAAATTCGAAGCAGGTTTGTGGGATATTCATAGTCATTTGTTGCCTTGTTGGGATAAAGTAGAAAATGGTCAGACCATAGTCAATTGATAATGATCAATATTGTGTTGGGTTACAGTTTAAAATAACCAGATCATAGCCAATTGATCGTTTGATAGAAATTGCGATAAGGTCAGATCTTAGCTACCCAAAAGAAAGCGTGCTTCTTGTGTATTTTTATAGTGCAGCCTAATTTTTTTTTAGTTGGTCTCTTGCTTTCTCTTACCCCCTGAAACAAATTATATGTATACTTTATACCTTGAAAGATTACCAACAATGTCAATATTTCATACTTGTTTCACGAGTGCACGTTGATAACTGTAATCTATACCTTATAATACGACATAATGTCGGGAATAGTGCAAATCCGTGAATCTACCATACGTAAAGTGCGCGTATCTGCACTACGAGTAGGTTTACAGGGGAAAGTTATAAGTTTAAACATTTTTTTATTTCAACAATTTTTGACCTCATTATTACATGAATACTTATTAAATTAATTACATGAATAATAGTCCGTGTGGTGTGCCGGACTCAAAGAATACCACCACCCCATCTCATCCAGTGGGTGTCGTAAGAGGCGACAAATGGAAAACAGCATATTTACAATAATTTATAAAGATATGCACAATAGCATTCCCAAGGAGGGTTGACGTCAGGCAGGCGGCCGGTCATAAAATCTCTGCCAAAACCCAAAGCAGTATGTTGATAAGTATAAATGGAAATAACGTTAGGGCTAGGGCGTACCCCGCAGGCGACGCGCAGGGGCAGCACCCGGCCCCTCCGGAAAGTGGACAAGGGTTGTCGCACCAGAACGGGCGGGTGCGACGTAAGACGCAAGCTCGGAGAGTAAGAGATGTAAGAATGAGGTGTGCGAGCTGGAATGTCGGTACGATGACTGGAAGAGGAAGAGAGTTAGCAGATATTCTAAAAAGGCGACGGATAAAAATAGCGTGTCTGCAAGAGACTAAGTGGAAGGGTGAGAAGGCAAGAGAAATTGGAGAAGGATATAAGTTTTATTATTGTGGCAGTGATGGCAAGCGAAATGGTGTGGGAATAGTTTTAGATGGGGAGTTGAAAGAATGTGTGGTGGATGTTAAAAGAGTGAGCGATAGAGTGATAGCTGTAAAAGTAATTCTGGATAGTTTGGTGCTAAATATAGTTAGTGTGTATGCACCCCAGTCAGGTAGTGAGGACAGCGTAAAAGAGAAGTTCTGGGAAGACTTTGATCGAGTGATGTTGGATGTGCAAGAGAGTGAAGAAGTGTATGTGGGGGGTGATTTCAACGGGCATGTAGGAAGAATGAAGGATGGGTATGAGAGAGTGCATGGTGGCTGGGGGTATGGACACCGTAACAATGACGGCGAGGCACTACTTCAAGCTGCGTCTGCCTTCGACCTGGCAATAACAAATACGTGGTTTAAAAAAAGAGACGAACATCTCATTACTTATAAAAGTGGCCACCACGCGACGCAAATAGACTTTTTCCTGGTCAAGCGGGACAGTCTTAAATACGTCAAAAACTGTAAAGTGCTGCCAGGCGAAGCCTTAGTCTCCCAACACAGATTGGTCATAATGGAGGTCAAAGTCAGTGTCTCGGCCAGTAGAAACAAAGAACGGCCCCCACCCAAAACCAGATGGCGTATGATTGAAAATGAAGAATGTACAAGTATGTTTAAGAGTCAAGTAGTAGATAAGATGATTGAAATGAAGGATATGGAAGGAAAATCTGTAAATGAATGTTGGAAAGAGATGGCAGATTGTATAAGGAGAGTAGCAAAAGATGTTTTTGGAGAATCCAAAGGGAAAGGTATGATAGACAAGGATACATGGTGGTGGAATGAAGAGGTGCAAAAGAATCTGAAAGAGAAAAAGGTTGCGTTTAAAGAATGGCAGGGTGTAGCAAACGAGAACGATAGTTTGAAAGAAGAAAAGAAGAGGATCTATAAAGAATGGAAGAGAAAGGCAAAAAAGGCGGTAGCAGTTTCCAAGGCTAAGGCACAGGAGAAGTTATATGACTCACTGGACAGTCCTAGAGGCCAGAAGGAGCTCTACCGGATTACAAAAGAAAGAGAAAGGAGAACGAGAGATATGAATCATATAAAGTGTATGAAAGACGGCGCTGGTAGGGTTTTATCTAAAGATGATGAAATAAAAAGGAGATGGAAGGGTTATTTTGAAAAGCTAATGAATGAAGAGAATGAATGGAGCGGTGTGCTTAACGAGGTACAAGTAAATATGGGTTTGGTGAGGCAAATTAGCATGGATAAAGTGAGGAAGGCAGTTCAAAGTATGAAAAATGGAAAGGCCATGGGCCCTGATGAAATACCAGTAGAAGTATGGAAGTGCTTAAAAGAAGACGGATGTATGTGGCTGACTTTATTCTTCAATAAGTTGTTGTATGAAGGAGCGATCCCACAAGAATGGTGCAATAGTTCGCTAGTGCCCATCTTCAAAAATAAAGGTGATGTGCAAGACTGCAACAACTATCGGGGGATAAAGCTCATGTCACATAGTATGAAAGTATGGGAGAAAGTGATAGAGAAAAGATTGCGAGAGGAGAGTGAGATTACCCAAAATCAGTTTGGGTTTATGCCAGGTCGAGGAACAATGGACGCCACTTTTGCACTCCGCCAATTGTGCGAGAAGTATAGACGTGCACACAAAAACTTGCACATGGTGTTCATTGATCTGGAGAAAGCGTATGATAGGGTACCTCGGGATGTGTTGTGGTGGGCCTTGAAAGAGAAAGGTATACCAGGGAAGTATGTAGAGTTAATTCGTGCTATGTACAGTCAATCTTGTACCTACGTCCGGTCAGCTGCTGGCAACACCGATGAGTTCAATGTGGCTGTAGGCTTGCACCAAGGGTCGGCTTTAAGTCCTTACCTCTTCCTGTTGATTATGGACGCTTTGACGTCGGACATACAGGAAGAGGCACCCTGGTGCATGCTGTTTGCCGATGACATTGTTCTTGTCGGTGAAGATGGATCTGAGATCCAGAGCAGATTGGAGAAATGGCAACAGAAGCTGGAGAATGTTGGCTTGAAAATCAGCAGAACTAAAACGGAATACATGTTCTGCGATTTCGGCGGTCTCTCCAGTTCTGGAGCCATAGCGCTAAATGGCGCGTTTCTTCCTGTCTGCTCCGACTTTCGGTATCTCGGTTCACTCGTGCAAAGCGATGGCGAAATAGATCGTAGTGTAAAGCACAGAATTAACACGGGATGGATGAAATGGCGGCAGGTCACGGGAACAATCTGCGACTCCCGCATTCCCCTTAAACTTAAGGGGAAGATTTATAAAACAATGGTTAGACCTGCTGTCTTGTATGGATCAGAATGTTGGGCCACAAAAGGGATGAATGAAAGGCATTTGCATGTGGCGGAGATGAGAATGCTAAGGGGGATGTGTGGTGTTACGCGAATGGATAAAATAAGAAATGAGTATATAAGAGGAAGTTTGAAAGTGGCGCCGGTGACTGAAAAGTTGTGTGGTAATCGGTTGTCGTGGTATGGGCATGTGATGCGGAGGAATGAGGGAAATGTTGTGAGGAAAGTTTTGAGTATGAATGTGAATGGGTATATGAGTAGAGGAAGACCAAAGAAACGATGGATGGACTGTGTAAAGAATGATATGGCAAGAAAGGAGGTGTCTGGCGAGATGACGAGTAATAGAGAAGTATGGAAGAAGAAGACATGCTGCGCCGACCCCAAATGAATTGGGATAAGGGCAAGAGAATGATGATTATTACATGAATACTAGCAATTCATGAGTTCTATTTATTGTTAACTGTAGAAATCAATAAAATTCATTAATTTAGTCGCTGCAACAATGCGTAATTGAAATTGGCTACATTTTTCGGATACGCGCAATTATCCAATGCTAGTTCCGCGGATTTGCACTATCCCCGACGATAATTCATAAGAAGGCTCATGTTATGCGACGACACATGCCTCTATTAACGTACTATTTCTGTTCAACCCAGGTATAGGCAAGCACGGCAAGTTCTACAAACTAACAGAAGTGCCGCTAAAAGATTGGGAGCTAGAAGAAACGACTGATGAAGTGACCATACAAATAAAAGACAAAGAACCAGAAAAGTAGGACACATAGTAGTCCGGTCAAATTAGCTAAAAAAATAGGGGTAAGGCTAAAATAATTCGCATAGAGCTAAACATTGGTATGACTGTTAGGAACACCATCAAAGTTCGTAATTGGGGTAATGGTATCATAAAAATATTTCAGAAATGAATTGTAGATCATGCAAATATCTATAAATAATGTACTAGTGATTCAAAAAGTTGTGTTCTTCATATTATGCACACTTTTGTACGCACGACGGCCAATCAAGCTATACAAAATCAGTTTATGTGGTTCTCTCGTTGTATAGGAAATCTATACAAAGCGATGTCAAGTTAAACTGGAAATGTACAGCTTCATGTGCCGCCGTGTGTACGCCAACGGTGAGGTAGTTTAATTGGCGCGTTTTTTTTAACGTGTTTACTCAATGAGATCATAAAGAAAGATACGCTACGTTCGACGTTCATACTGAGCGGCGTTCAAATATCGTTGGGTTGTTAAGACTGCGACAGATAATACGGAACGTATGATAGATACATAAAGAGATAGCTACTGCTAGTGCGATATCTACCTCTTTTTATTTATAATATCATTGTATTAACTACACTACTGGTTACCCCGGTAAGCTTATTCCACGATCTATTGTGGTCCTGTTTGATTAAATTTTTAGCTCTATGCGAATTATTGTAACCTTGAATGTCTATTTTGACCGGGGTATAGTGTTAGATGCCATAGAGAAAAGACTAAGGCCCGATTTACATTGGTCAAGGACAGTGGCGAGTGGCGACCACCTAGATAGTGACTGTTTACCCGCTACTGTCCGATCAGTTTACACCACTGTCCTTATCTACTTTCGGTAAACACGACCAATATAAATTGGGCCTAAAAACCGACGCAGCTGGCAGCTGGCCAACAGAATGTCAACCTTGCGACGATTGAAAAAAAGTTAAAAATAAGTAAAATTTAACTACCATCAATCCCTAAGGGTCAGCGCAGACAGAGAGGAATAATCCCCGCCCGGTCTCGGGCATTTTCTTTACGGATCGCGCGTATCTTCGAGGACGCGCGAGCATTTTTTTGTCAGGTTCAAGCATTTATGCACTTTTTTTTAATAATTTTAAAAGTTTATTTTCAAGTGCCTTAATAATATCCTCTCCGCTGCGGTCCGTTCTGTCTGCGCTAAGCCTAAGAGAATCAACGCGAATATTGTTATCTATTTTCGATTGTATTTCAAGAAAAGCAATGTCGATATTTGTTTGGCAGAGAAAATTGCGTTACACTGCGCTTTGGAAGGTCTGCATCGGCTTTTAACTTTTATGAATTTGTTGTTCCGTTTGTAAGGCATTTAAGTTTGAAATAAGTGTTATACTAGTCATATAAGAAGCTTTTGTGTTGTAGTCGTAAGTTTCGAGATAAATATAGGGTTGTGCCAATTTTACTTTTTACTACAAGCTTTTATTTAACTTGCACTGTTTGTATGTTTGTTTAGGTCAAATCTTGCAACTGAAATTTAAAACAGTTAATCCCAACCGATTTAGCTGAGATTTTACATACACGATTGGTTTGAATGACAATGCGTGGTTAAATTAGAGGTGGTGGTGGTGTAAATCCAATATGGCGGACCCTCACAGATGGCGTACTATTGATTTTTTATGTACTCCCATGATATGGATATCAATAAAAAGGGTTTGCTGAGACGAAATAAAAAACATATGACACCTTATGTGTTGTGCATGAATGAAGCTGCCTCCTGGTTTTGATTCTCATATCGGGCAGTGATATTTGTAGATCTTTGACAGTCATTAGGTAGTCAGTGGCGCAAAAAAACTGACAACCAGTCTTACCATGGGGTTTCGTATTACCCAGTACTAACTGGATTGTGGAGGTCAGATAGGCAGTCGATCCATGTAAAATACTGGTATTCAGCTGCATCCGGTTAGACTGGAAGCCAACCCCAATATTGTAAGGAAAACGCTAGGCAGATGATGATGATCGGGCAGTGATATCGAATTTTTCTATCACATTGTAATTTCTCAATGGCAGAATCAGAAACAGAATTTTATTTGCTATGAAAGTAGGTACAGGTTAGGTGTTGTACATAAATTAATGAGACAGCAGCCTGCACTAGTATTTGGGTCCGGTGGATGGCAATGGGTTCCTATGATGTCCCTTCCACCTTGTATACAGAGAGACAAGTCTAGCACAAAGGTCAGGCCCAACGAGATTACAAGCGTTAGTTATGTTATGTGGCGTAAATAAAAACAACCTCATACAAATAGCAAAACTTTATTACAATAAAACCATAAATCTAAGCGTCGGCATTGCCCTTCTCCGCAGCATACATGTAGTGCAGGTCGGAGCAGTCTTCGTTGGAGATGTTGACCCAGCCCTTCTCGCTGATGTGGTAGACGCGCACGATGCCGCCCGAGTAAGCGTCGCGGTGCGTCGCGTGGTAGATGGCGCGGCGGCCTAGCTCTGCAAGTAGAGGAAGAGGTATTAGTAAGGACTTTTATCAGGATGAAAAACGGAGAAATCGTTCTGTGGCGAGCAGTTTGTTAGGGCAACAATCAAGTCAAGGAACTTATGTTCCTAATGATGTGCAGTTCCATGATCAGTCCTATTCATCATAACCAGGCGATAAAAAATACTTTAGATTTTGGCGTTCGGCCTGTTTTGACCCCCTCAAAAGACAAATTTTAGGATAAATAGATCTAAATATTATCCATGGCATTTAACCATGGTATGGTAGAGAGTTTTCATGTTTTGACGCATTATAGCTCTGCTCACGACCTCTTTTGGTCCAAAGCTGCATCGAGGCTGCGGCCGATCAACGTCGATTATTTCGATGATCGTCTCAAAACAAAGTGATAACAATGCGTGTCGCTGCTCGTGCGACAGTAAATTATAGAGCTATCTGTGCATCATTCATTAACGATGAAAGTTGTAGCGATTCAATAAGGCGATAAATCCTGGCAGCTTCTCAATTTGTGCAATCCTTAGAAAATAAATGTATGTTAGCTCTTTACCTTGCGCGTCCTTATCGGACAGGTCCCAGCTGTAGCCGCTGTCGAGCACACCGAACGCGTACACGGAACCGGAGCCTACGGAGAATACCTTGCCGGGCGTGCGCGTGCCTTCAGAGTCCACGTAGTACAGTTGAGCTCCCTGCAAGAATGTGGAATTAGTAATGGAATTTAATGTTTTCGGCTGGCAAATAAGCTGTTTTTTAATGTGTTTATGATCTGCCTAGCTTATGCCCGCGGCCTGGAGTTTGATAATTGTCCTACGGGATCATACTACCGGGATAAAAAGTATCCTATGTGATAATCCAGGTTATAAACTATCTGTGTGCTCCAAACCCGTGTAGTAGTTTTTGCGTGAAAGAGTAACAAACATCCATCCTTCCTCAAAAACTTTCGCATTTATAATATTAGTAGGAAGTAGGATGTTATAAACCACACAGAGAAAAGAGTGGAAGACAATACTTGTTGAAA
Source organism: Noctua janthe (assembly GCA_910589295.1). Lineage (NCBI taxonomy): Eukaryota > Metazoa > Arthropoda > Insecta > Lepidoptera > Noctuidae > Noctua > Noctua janthe. The sequence goes on along the minus strand of OU342572.1, from coordinate 9,664,301 downwards.
AAAAAAAGACCCCAACCCCGATTACCAGAACCAGATAACCCAAACCCAAAATTCGAACAGAATCCAAATACACACGTGTTCTATGAGGTTAAATGCAAGAATTGTTTCAGGAAGCTATTGAGAAGTGACAAACAGGATAGATAGAAATGTTATTGTCTTTCCCATCACAAATCTTCCAAGTGAGGTGAACTAAATTGGTGAAAAGGGTTACTAAACTACCATTAGTTTTTTACAGCTTTTACAGGGCTCTTGACACTGCTGGACTAAAATTGAATGTATGGTTCTACCTACCCAATAAACGTTGTGTATGTATATACACCATTATTTTTAGTATATGCGATACCTGAATATAGTTTGTTCAGAATAAGACAGGAAGACAAGAAAACTGAATCAATTCCAATAATTTTTAAACCATGTTATATTCTGTCCCAAAAATATTTAAAAAAGGTTACAAGTTGGACACCGAGCGACACTAAGTACCTATCGCAATCATTTAGGTACCTACTGCCAAATTATTGTTATCAATGACCTCAAGACGATGCTGGAGGCGCGCACGATACTGCGCCGCGTGCTGACCACGTTTTTGTGCGGACAACTAGGTTACAGAACAAGCTCATAACTTTGTGATTTTTCATGATACAGTTTTGAAATTTTGTAAATTTGTACATAGATTCCTTACATAAAAATACTAGACAAGTGTTTCAGGTTTTGCATATACTAAAACTAATGTTGTATAGTAATTTTAGATTAATTTTATTACTGCTATCTATAGAATTAAAATAAGGGCAAAATAATGAACAATAAACTCACCCTCTTATCAACACCTGCCAACATCATACCCATGCTGAGCCCCATCCCCTTGTAGTTGTACACCATGTTGGCCATCAGTTTGCTGGCGGCGGCCACTGAGATGCGCTCCCTATTGCGCAGCTCGTACAAGCGGCACTGCTTGGCCAGCACGCGGTCCCAGTACACACAGTCTGCGGCACCTCCGGCCAGTGTTCCTGGGAAAAAATAAAGCGAGAAATTATGAACAGTTGCAATAATTACAAAGATGGTGGAGGGAAATGTTTACATCTCTGAAGGGGTAGGCACTTTGGAAATACAGGCATGATACAATTTGTTCAGAATTTATTATAAATTGAACATTATTAGTATACAGCAGTAGCGAAGAGTAAATTTTTGTAAAAGGTAAGCCGGAGTACATATGTCATCTGCCTAGCCTTTTCCCAACTATGTTGGGGTCGGCTTCCAGTCTAACCAGATGCAGCTGAATACCAGTATTTTACATGGAGCGACTGCCTATCTGACCTCCACAACCTACTTAGTACTGGGCAATACAATACCCCTTGGTAAGACTGGTTGTCAGACTTTGGGCCACTGACTATCTGTAACAACTGTCAAAGATCTACAGATGACAGCTGGGACCAACGGCTTAGCGGCTTAGCGGGCTTTCCGAGGCACAGAGGAAACTTGGTATGTAATAGGCGGTCACCAATCCACAGACCAACATAGGTAAGCACTGCTTAACCTAAAGATCGACCCGAGCGGCTGTTATTATCTTTCATTTCATTATATTATTTGTCTATAGAATACTGACTGTGCCATTTTTCAAAGGGAAGCCAGTAGCAATCGAGTTGTGTGGAACCTTCACCACTGGCATACAGTACTAATTAGTACATCAATGATGGTGCAATTTAACAAATTCTGAGTGATGTATTCTGTGTTATTTTGAAACCTATTCTGTACAAGGCTCTTATTTACTTATTATGCCCCTTTAACGCCTAGATGAAAACTTTTATTTTTTTTGTGAAATTGCACAGATTTGAATAACAACTGGTTGGAGACTTACCAAGTAAGTAGTCATTGATCTCCACAATCTTCTTCATGGACTGCGATCCAATGAACTGGCCACCGGTAGCACGGGAGTCCACAGCTAGGAGCACTCCACCCTGTATTTTGCATAGAATGTGTATGGTAAATGACTAGACATAACTATGACTAGACAAATTATTGAGTTTAGAAAATAATGTTTACAAGACAATTGAAAGCATTTTAATAGTCTGCAACAAAAAAGGACTGACTAACTAAAAAGTTTCAGTTACTTTAAACATTTTCTTATTATGATGAATATGAAAGAGTTCTAAATTATAAACACTGCAGGCTGCTTATGAAAAGAATTTATAACTTAATTTACTAGTCATAGCTAGAAAAATGATTATAGGGATTTTACTGGGCAGCTATAATTTCTACAGACAGAAACTATGACTTGGGTATTTTGAAAAATCATCATAGTCATTATAGTTTGTAGTAACTGTTAATAGTTTATTAGTAAAATACATAGAAACATGACAATCTTACCTGGTAACGGAAGCCAAGAGTAGTGGTACCGTGGTCGAACTGGATTTTGATCTTTTTGCCAGTCTCATCGTGCTGGTTGAATTGCGCAAGGGTTTCTATAGGCTGTAAAGAAGACAATGACAAAGTTATTCACGAGTTTGAGACTAAGTTTAAGGTTTTAAAGCCATTATAACCTTTACTTACGTTAGCGAAAGGCGGCGTCGCGAGTTGAGTATTGTTTAAGAAGTTTTCACTGTACCCGACAATGTCATTTTGGAATGAAGCAAGTGCGTCAACGGGCTTTAAGTTAATTTTCTCGTTTAAATTGCAATAATCGAGTAAAGCCATTTTTGTTTTGTAATTTCAAATAAACTTTTCTGTATTGAATGAATGACAAGCGATTTCTTCAAAAACGCCGATTTGTCAAGTTTGACGTTTGCTTTGTGATGTTGCAATTTGTAAAATTAAAGTTGCCATTACTGTCTGAAACAGAATTTAATTATTTTGAAAGAGTAAAACTTTTAAAAACTGCTATGTTTATTTTAATTATTTTTTCACTAAAACAGTTTATTGAAGGTGTGACAGAGCGCCATCTAGTATAAGTCCGTAAAAGTTTTTTAATAACACATGCAACTCGTCAATTGATGTCGCTACCAGCCACTCAAAGTCGCTCGTACAGTGTCATCTATTATGAAGTAGCAAAACTAAATATGATCTTGTAAAACGAATCATAAAGCCAATGGAAAATATTAATAAAGTGGAAACAAAGGACTTAGATAGCCAATATTTTTATTTAGATACCAATGTATTTTTAATCCGAAGCCAAAGTCCATTTCGTCGTCAGGTCGTCAATAGTTAAACCCGAGAAACACAAATTAGGAATCGTATCTATCTTATAATTCGTTAATGAATAGTTCGACCGTCAAAAATGATCAGTTGTAAATAAATTCAAAGAATCGTTCAGTCCAAACATTATAAAATTCACCGAAAAAGAACTGTGCCTAATAAATAGCGGAGAAGTTAGCAAACCTATCATTACGCTATGAGTCAGGGTTTCGATACGATCTGCTTGTCGATATTATTCGAAGCTCCTCAGTTTAAAGTCTGTCATTATATCTAAGATATAGATAGCGTTTGTATAATTTATATATTAGTCATAAGTTGTTGGTCATTTTGGAAAGCTCGCTATCAAGATGTGATTGTTATGTCGTTGTGGGGAATGTGCATCGTTCGATGGTTTTATGAATGATTTCTGCTTTTGTTTTAATTTTGAGCGCAGATAGGAGCAGCTGAAACTTCAGACAAACAACACCCCTACCAGCTGTTTTTCTTCTTCGTTTCAATGGCTCAAAACTTCCCCACTTCCACGGCGTGGTCGGACTCAGCGCAGAGGTCATTGTGGCTGCAATTTTTTTGGTGGGATCTTGGGATATAGTTTGCAACACAGCTCCGCATCCATACACCATAACAGCGGCTTCGGCACTTTTCTGTAGCAGTTTTAACAGTAACCCCTACCTACTATTGTCACTATCATTGCTAGAACTTTTTTTTTTGGTTAGTGCCTAACCTTGTGTCAGAATTATTACACACAGAGTTTTTAAACCTCTGACTTGGCTTTACATGCCGTCGAGAAATATATGTCAGGCATGCTGGTTTGGTTTCCTGCAAATGATAATTTATAAAATACGCACATGAATCCGAAAAATCAGAGGTACGTGTCTTGGGCTTGAATCCAACTCGAGACCTATGACTTGGATGGCCGACGCGACGGTCACACCACCACGCCATCACTGCTTATTGCAAATACTATCTAGGTACTACTCCTATTCCTAGAAAGTATGTTCAAAGTTACCTAGGTACCTATTAGGAGTATTAGGAATTATTTATTCCTAGTCCGGTCCCTAATTTCATTGTTCGACCAAAAAGCTCAAAGCTATATTAAGTTTCAGTTCCAGAATTCCTTTCCATTGCGCTGAACATGAAACGTGCATAAATTCATGCAGTTTCTTACGAAGTGTAAATTGGCTTCATCTGAAAGAGGTTGAATGTCCGAAATAATTTACAAATACTTTCGTAAGTGACTACAAATCTCATAGTGCACAATGAACAAGTTTGTGCTCAGTCTAGTGTAATTTTCAAGGGAGTGAGAATGATGGTCGGGGGTCGCAGGCGCGACTGCTGAGCATGAGGTCCTGGGTCGGGCAAAGTTCTATTATGTTTTTCCATCAGGAATTTCTCAGTAGCAGCCACGGAGTCTAGGATTGGTGCCCGATCGATGCCAATACGCTCGCCCCCTATTAAATGGAATTTAAACATAACTGGCGAAATGTGGGTGTACCTACTATTGTGTACACCGCTGCCTAACACTACGGGGAGTACAGGCGTGATGTTTGTGATGTGATATTCAATCGATCGTTTCGATTCGTAGAAAACCCGGCTAAAGCCGATTTGATCGGGCTGCAACTGTAACGCTTAGCTTTAGTGCTATATCTATAGAATCAAGTCATATCACTACTTTTGATATGGAGTTATGTAATTGTGTCAATTGTGCGATCCACTGCGAGTCTCATACAAACGTTCACTTCTGAAAATCTAAATGATCACTTAGTTAAACAATCGTGACTAGGGCATTATAATTTAAACATTCAAGGCTGTGACTTTGCTGCATCCTAAGTTGAAAGGGCGGTAACAGCTCAACAAACCATATCTTACAAACATACATTTATCTTAAATCCAAAGGAGAATTAGGAGTTTCTCAAAATTGTGGCGCCAGCATCACCCACATCAAAGGTTTGCGTCAAATAAATTCGGGAATCGTGTAGAGTATCGCGGGAGAGTCACGACTGAGCGGGCAGAGACGAGAGACGCACCTAGCGCACAAATGATAGCCTCGAACTCGTAATTGCGAGTTTTAGAGGACGACTGTTACACCGTTGTGTAATGGGTGGGTTGGGATGATCGTTGTAGGATTGTTAGGAGTCAGTTTTACAGTTACAGTGCTCCTTCACTTTGGAAGTTTGATCGTCTGGTACGAATATTCCAGTAGCTATGTGCCGATTGTACAAAGATGTATTAATTTACGTTATATTTTTCTGCATAACTGCGGATATAATGGAGGTTTTAGACAAGCTATAAGTAATGCAGCCAACAGTTTTCAATAAATCATACTTATTCCAAAAAAAAACCCTTATTTCGACATCGTTGCTTTGATTGTAGTCAGATATTTAGCCTCCAAAACGTCACATGTGCAAATGTATGTGCTTACCAGACTTCAAGCTAACACTTTACCCTATCTTAGAGCAGACGTAGTGACAACCCCAAAACTTTCTTCTTTTACGGCCAAACAGAAGGTATGTTGCATATCGGTGTAACATACAGCCTCTTTTAGGACTGATTAACGCATTCCGGCGGTGCATGGTTGCAATTCGTCAGGTCTCGTGTTAAAGTCAGGGCGTGAGGGGTGCGGTGAGCAAGGGGAGGGGGTCAGTCTGATTCCCATAGGAAACTGATGCGACTTGGCCACTTGTCACGCGACACGCAACGGTTTTCGGTAGTCCACTGTGGTGACCATGGCTGGTCTTGATCACGGATTTATAAGCTCTGGTTATGTTTAGTCTGGGCTACCGAAATTAGTGGATTTTGTAATTCCAACACGAGTTATATTCTAGAAAATAAATATGGTCTGAACAAACAAATTACTACTTTGTAAATTTTTGTCTTTCAGTTTTGGCATACATTTCTTGAAGATTTTTTTCACGAATATAAATGAACAGATTATATCTCAAAAACTATGCGTCGATTTCATTAAGTTTACATCTTCTTTTTATTTCTTAAAAATAAATAATAGTAGGACTGCTTAACATTTTATAAAACATAAATCATAACATCATCACGCCTGCAATCCCCGAAGGGTTAGGCAGAGGTGTACCTAATAGTATACCCACATTTCGCCAGTTATGTTTTAAATCCTATGTGGTGGCGAGCCTATTTCCATCAGCCGGGCACAAATCCAGACCGTGCTTAACTTTGCATTTCACTGAAAAAGTCACACTAATGAACTTCAAACAACATGGTACAATATTTATATTAGTTATCAATTTCTTTTTTCAGGATAATCTCAGGACCCCATCACCTCATGGAGTCCCCAATATTAGTGTTAGTGAGTCCACCCCGGGGCTGCCGGTAATGCCTCGAATTTGATAGGCATCTTTAAGACATCAGCATCAACTTGACAATAAGATTGTAGCAGCCGACCTGGAATGATATCGTTTTCATAGGAATGCTAATGTCGTACAGATTGGCGGGGAATTTAGACTTTAGTTATGATAGCTGTGGGATAATGGACGGACTAAAAGTATTGAAAAGGGTTCTAGAAAATGGATAGGGTTTTTTTTTCTAGATTCTTTTAAGCATTTTAACATATGTATCCTATGACTGTTGAAGGGTGGACGTGGCCCATACAAAATGGCCCATCGTTCTTTAGTTTTTTTTTTTTTCATATTTTTATTGTTCGTCGTCCAGTAAATACTTTTTCTTTCTTTATTTAAACCGCAAACAATCATGTGATATGAACTAGATTTAAATCCTACTAATATTACCTATTATATATAAATGCAAAAGTTTGTGATGATGGATGGATGGATGTTTGTTACTCTTTCACGCAAAAACTACTGAACGGATTGGCACACAGATAGTTTATAACCTGGAATTACACATAGGATACTTTTTATCTCGGTAGTACGATGCCGTGGGACAATTACGGAACTCCACGCGGGCGAAACTGCGGGCATAAGCCATAGTAAATATATACATAATGTCTAGTTATGAATATATTTGAGTGTTAGTAAAAATCTATTTGCAAAATAAATATCATTTATCATATAAATAGCCTTTCTTACGATTCCGACCTATTTCCAAACACAATTACATCCCTACTAGTGAAAATTACTAACAACAAGTAACATTTAATTAAAAGTATCAAACAACCGGACTACAAATTGTATTATGTATCTACCTATATATATTTGTAATCTCCTTTTAATTTCCTTCATTTTGAAACCCTACTCGATAAGTTTGGTTAAAAAAAAAAAATATTACCGACTTACAATTTAGCACCAAAAATCCGCCATTTTGTTTTCTTCTTAAACACCCATCTAACACTTGGGTTTTTGACACGAATTTAATGATACCGTAATCGTCGAAATCCATCCAGCCATTAGGAACATAGCGTATGTTCCAAATATTTAATAAATAAATTTACATAGAAACAAACAAAGAAACATACAAGATACGCGCGAAAAACATAAGCTTTCCTTGGCTTGGCAGTCGGGTAAAAAACACCTTGATAGAAAGCTTCGATAATAATTACTCCTACAATGATTCACTCCCTTCCGTTATTTCGAAGATTACCTCTATCATCTCAATGAAACGTAATAAGAGCTAACAGTTCCGTTTATGGCCGCCAGGGGTCGAAGGCCCGTCTGTTCAGCTGGCTAAGACAGTGGCAATCAGGAGTTTAGTGTGTGTTGTATTCTGCGTGTCTTGATTGCGGTAACCTTGCCGTGCAGTGGCGGCCAACAGAACCGACACGCAGAAGTAGGAATAACATATAACGAGATGTACCTAATAGTACTCCCACTTTTCACCAGTTATATTTAAGTCCTATGGAATATGGGGCGAGCCTATTGCCATAAACCGGCCATAAATTCAGACTTCGTGGCTACTACTGAGAAATTTCTGATGGAAAAACCCAATAACACTTTGCCCGACTCGGGAACCGAAACCAGTGCCTCATGGTCAGCAGTCGCGCTAGCGAACAGTAGACAATTAGCAAATACTGTGCGTGTGTGTATCGTTCCGACTTCCGAAGACTGAAAAAATGTGCAAACTGCTACATGACGAGCCTAGGTCGTGAGAACTGACAAAATACTGAGTAAGTAGTTTACTTAACTTCATTTTTTTTCATTACTGTCTCGATTGTCCAGTTGCTGCAAGCGCTTCTGCAGAGCATGAGATCCTGAGTTCGGTTTCCAGGTCGGTCAACATGTTTTTGAGTTTATCCATCAGGAATTTCACAGTAGTAGCAACCGAGTCTGGATTTGTTCCCGATTGAAGCCGATTAGCCCCCCCCCCCCCCCCATCACAGTATGTATCACATAGGACTTGAACTACCTACTTGTGCTACATATTAGTATTCTGTGTATACTTGACTAGAGAAATGTGGGAGTATTTTTTTTTTTTTTTTCGGATGGGGGGGTCATCAAATGATCCCCCCCACTCTGAGCGGAGCATAGGGGAGTGTCAGACTTGTACTGACTAAAACCCATCCATGTTCCTTCTCTGCCCTTTGTGTTCCAGGGCCACGGTATTTCTTTCGAACAGTCCCGCAACCCTGGCAGAATGTGGGTGTATTGAGTATTAATTGGTCCACATCTGCTTAACCCTTCGGGGATTACAGTCGTGATGTTATGTTTATTTTTTTTTTACATTCAAAGCTTAATCACATCATGACTATTTAATTCCACTCATTTCTCTGGCTGTGCGAACATTTCTGCCCCTATGCGCAGACGCACATTAGGCGTCATATAACGCAGCGCGCTCTGTATCTTGTACCTCGTTAGCTGACCACCTTTATGACTTAATCCTTCGCTAGAATCACTTCATTTTTAATTACTTACTTATTCAAATTTCTGTCTGTTTATTTTAGGGAATTTTTTGTGTTTGGATAGAGAATGTTGGACTTGTTTTGATATTTAGATAGGGTTAGACACTATCTTCCAGATACTTTAAGAAAAGATTAAGAACTTGCGCGAAATTATCGGCCAGATCAACCGGAAAAAGTTACCAGGAGGTGATAATTAAATGTAGATGCAGATGAAAAAGAAAAAGAGAAAAAAAAATTTAAAAAGAAATGAATGAAAAAGAGTGTACACCTTTAAGGTAGATTTTTGAGGAACTAATTATTTATTATTAAGATCTCATGTAAAATGTACCAAAAATCACACCAATAAATAAATTTGAATTTGAATTTTGAATTTGATGAATACTAGTATTTTAGATGAAGATATAGTATACAGGGTGTAAGGGACAGCCCTCTAAAGTGACAGGGTGCATTTAGCTCCTTATTTTGAATCATATTCCAGTGGAATTTTTCTCCGGAATTTTTTTCAGTTACTTTTCTTTTATTTCAATGTAAAATTACATTCCCTGTACGCAGCACTCCATTTATGTAAATAATACGGCTAAAATCAAAGATCCAACAATGGATGTTGAAATACGATAACGCACGACGCGTGAAATCAGCTGTTCACTTCCTGCCTAGCTACAGAGTTCATCTAACTCGTCGTCGCGCTTGCCGTCCGCTACGTGCATTTTGCCACGGTAACGATACATTGCGTATGAGGAACTAAAACAAATTAAATTATTATATTGGATTCCCTTAACATTCTGAAATAATTTCTTGTACTGGTAATCTTAGTTCACTCCATCAGTTTGTGGAGGGCTGTCCCATTACACCCTGTGTCTGTAAAATACTGGTATTCAGCTGCACCTCCAGACCCCAATAAAGCCGACCCCAATATAGTTGGGAAATGGCTAGGCAGATGATGATGATGATGAAACTTAGACATAGAAATCTAACTCATGAATGAAATGGTCATTGAAAAAGAACAAGTACGAGTAATCCCGTACTATTAAATGAGCAAGTTTTGTACCCTATATTGCAAGTTTCATCAAAATCGTTAGAGCCTTTTTCGAAAACGTGACAAATGTACAAATATGAATTAAGTTTAATAGTGTAGGATTTATTACGGAAACCTGTGCATTTTGACAAAATACGTTACCTTCTGGTAAATTCATTGCCAGTATCTCTGATCAAAATACCAACCATTATTTTAATGCGAAGTACTTAAAGTATATAATATCATATGTACAGCAACTTTATTACATTAAAGATACACCTACCTAATGTACTCTCATTACAGTTTTCCTTTACTGAATGAGTTATCGGGCAAAGGTAGTAATTACATGCAGCCTATAAACATATGCATACACATAAGTCGTTATAGAACTTAGATAAATCTCCGTTGATCTACCATCTTGCACCGAAAAGATCGACATTATATGAAATTCGAACATTAGAAGAGTTTAGCTATATAGACTTAGAGGTAGCGAGAGGGAGATACAAGATAATGATGTTACCCAATGTGAAATACGGTGTAATGTTGCACGCTCCTTATTAATATTCGAAAATAAAGAATGTTGCCATTTGCCCTCCGGGGTGGGGAGGATATTTTTATACTAGTGCTGACTTGTGGAGTATCGATAATTTTTGTCAAGTGAGGATTAAGAGATTAGTGGTATGATGGCTTAGGTAAGATAAACTTAGGTACTTCAGTCCCCCGCGGACTTGAGGAGGCCTGCAGAGGAGGGCCGGCACTAGCCGGGGATCGTGGAAAGTGCACTAGTTTCCACGATCCCCGGTGGAAGTGTGGGAAGGGAACACCGGGGTGGTTTTGAGTCTGACAGACGCTTAACCTCAGGGCGGCGGACATCCATGAGGATTTTCCACCACGGAACAAAAAAAAGTTAAATTAAGTTTATTTTTCATGTGATTTTCTGAGTCGTGACGACTCTTTGAGCCAAAGCGAGTAGCGAGTGAGCTGATCTTTCCTTCCGCGTGTTTTTCTTTTACTTCGCTTTTTTACCGGCGCGGCGAGTCGAAGTTGTAAATGTCTTTTTGTGTCCAGGAGGAGAAATTAATTTCGTATACATTACTATTTTACAGTTCTTTATTTATAGCTCAAATTAAATATTTACTTCTGTAATATATTATATGAAATAGCCACATTTACCGCCCTACAATAAGGAAAAACATTAAATTCATCGCTATCAGAGATTATAGAAAATCGACAATAAATCGTTGTCACAACACTAGCGGGAGCAGGCTCGATGGTGAGCGATAGTAGTGGTCGAGCCGCGGGCTGCGTGCGCGCCACCCTTTCATTTTCTAATTATATAACTGGCAACACCGGCCCGTGCGCGACCGGCCATCGTAACTTCTTCAGTTTTGAATTTAGAATTATTATTGCGCATTATGCTCTCGCCCGCCGCGATGGACGGACGTGCGTGTCTTTAAGTCGTTATTGTTATTTGTGAGATATGTCCCATAATTTTATGCTCGCATTTTATGTATGATTGGGTTTATCGCATAAGTACTATGATTAGGGAAATATTGCGATAAAGTTTTATATCACATAGCTTGCTAATGATAAAGGATAAACTTGGTATATTAGATGTAATTTGCATGTGAGTCGTCTTGAGGTTTACAGTAATATACACTTTGGATAAAGTAAGTAATGATATGATATGCAAGAAATATAAGTAGACGTTAGCTTGGAATCCAAGCCTTGGATATTAAATTGGTGTCTGAACTGAATTCAAATAGTAATTAAGGTCATTGCACTTAGAACTCGTTTAGAAATCTATGTTTATCATAACATATAACTCTAAACGCTACTTTAAATTAGTCAATAATATTGCTTAAGTGAAATTAGTTTTCTTTTTTTGTTGATGACGAGAAATTGATTTAGAAATAAATTAAATCACGAAAAAGAAGATGCTTCAGACCTTCCTATACTATCTTCTTTATCGTGTGGTTATTGCATAACCTGGTGTCAGAGTTTTTATGCCGACCATGGGCCTCTGACTTGGGTTTTCATGCCTTTAAGGAATATCTCTGAGGCATGCTGGGTTCCTCACGATGTTTTCATTCACCTAAGCAAGGCTGCCTTCCTATTCTATAGTAAAGATACCGTAATCTAGTTTCAAACAGCAGCTCCACCCGCATAGAGGTCCAAAACCATCCCTGGGAACGTACTTCCGCGATAAATAGTAGTTTATAGTAATAGGATGATCACAATGATGGTCATTAACACAACCATAGATGAAATAAAACTCAACTAGCTGCTAATAAAATGATAACACAGTCAACTCAACTTTATCACTAGCTAGCTACATCACGGATTGACGGATACAGATTATAATCCTCTGGTATCGTGTAATAGCTATCCATGTTATTCAAATGCTTGCCATTGCCCGCGGGCGGCCGGGTGCGGCGTCAAGTGCGCGCGCATTTGACAGTGACAGGTCAGACAACATGGCGGATTGGCGGGAAAGTGGGTTTTCTTTTTGTGGAAAAAGGAAATGAGATAAAGTAGATGATTGATAAAGTGCATTCATATTTAGAAGTCAGTTTAGAAAGTGAACTCTTTGATTAATCCAAGAAGGTAGACGTAAGTTCCGAAATTGCCATCAGGTAGTGAGCAAATTTTTTGTTTTGATAAAACTCCTCTTTAGCTGCCTGTATGAGTAAAGGCTTAGTTATTTGCTTTGCAGTGGGACATTCAAAGTTCAATTCTTTGTTTTGCCTACTACGAGTGATTTCTTGATCGGAAAATTATTGGCGATTTTTTCTCGGTATAATCACTGGAGCATAGATATATACACATATTTATAAGGTAGATAGGTAGGTAGGTGGTATTGTTTGAGAAGCAGCTGATAGTCCAAGTAACATGTATAATTAACACCCACGGAGGGAACTTAAGATATACCTACTTAATAAGCAGTTTCTCCGACGAAACGCGCATTGATGCGTAGATATTTCCATAACTAAATGATGTGACATTTAGATTGAACTTACTTTACCAGTAACGTTATCATTAGTACCTCATAAATGCGTTTTGACATGCTATTCTTATGTAAAACTTGATAATAAAGTTTAAAGAGTCATGCTTGCATTTTCGGCTGATGGTACAGTATACCTGGGTAGTTTCGGTTAGAAGTTACAATTATATAGGCGGCAATGTAAGTTAGGTAAATTGTCGCTTGATCCAGGATTGATGCAATATTGTTCTTCACTGGACTATTTCACTCTACTCTCTGTATCATAATTTACTTTATAGGTGACGCAAATAGGGCGAGTGCAACTACTGGCGAGCTGTTGGTCGTTCTAGTGGAAACCAGACAGGCAACACAGAAGACAAGTTTTAGTTATTTATTTCATCACCACTGCTCTCAAAAAACCAGTGAAGGCAATCATGGTGACGAGACCGTGATGTTCGAAGACAAGTGATATTCATTAACTCACACTGGATCGTGTGGAGTCACACTCCCTCATCTTTCTTTTTCTCGTGGTTAGTGCTTAACTTGGTGTCAGAGTTTTTATGCCACCCGTGGACGTCGGACTTGGGCTTACATGCCGTCGAGAAATATCTCGCAGGCATGCATCATTTGGTTTCCTCACGATGTTTTCCTTTCCTAGTAGTAGGACACAGTCAAGTCCACAAGTCAACATACTCACAATTTGTCCGACTTATAGAAAGAGCCTTAAAATGTCCCTTACGAAATCTATGGAAGAGGTATTAATATTACAAATGCGTGTACACAAACGTATACTTAATTCAATAAGATTTAGTACCTCCACATTAAAAGGTAGGTACAGTCATATTTGGCAAGACATACCTATTATTTACTTTCAAATCGTTTGACCTTTTTAGATGAAAACTCAATCTATAGAGTGATTAATCGCTTAGAACAACTGTAATTAAACATTTAACTAAACCATTACGGATTATGTTTTATCACACATGACAAGATGGCGCCTGGAGCAGTACACTAAATGGTAGTTAAAAATCGGTCAAAAGCTCCTATCATGGTCGTAACACGATAACGAGTATATCTAAATGTTTTATTTGTAATTACTCTCATTATTTTGAACAATTAATTGGTGTAATTAGAGTGTAGTTACTGTAGTTAGCAGATTTTATGAATGCTTCACTTTCTTTTTAATTTCTTTATTTATCTGCTGTCATTTGTTTCGACAGGTTTGGTCCCTGAAGTTGTAGCTTCAGGGACCAAACCAAGTTCGCATCTTAGCAACATGACAAAGATTTTTTTATTCACTGGACAGGTCAAGTTCGATTTTGTGTTTTTTTTTTCTGTAACAACATCGTCCTTATTTCACTGGTATGACTGGTTTTAATACTGACGTAATCGGAAAATTTTCTAACTTTTCAAGACAAATTCCAAGCCTGACACAATGTGTTAGTAGCACATAGCTTTTAGGTAGGTACTTATGGATCGTTTAGCAAGTACTTTTTTTACTTGCTAAACGATCCTCCCGTTTTGGTAGCAGAAATCAATCACGCTCTAACGGTAGACGTTCAATGAATCGAAAGACCCTGCAAAGAAACCACACAACCAAAAACCAAAGCCCATCAAAAACAGAACTGCCAAATTTGACAGGAAGAAGCGCGCGAAACCAGTCACAGATAATATCTGGCGCGAGAGACCTCTATCTAGTCTGTGGCAGTCACGTGACCGCCAGCGGGAGGCCACGTGACCGTGTTTACACAATAATGCGCCCTTTATTAACCCGTACTTGAGGCTGAGGGTACTTCATCAAGATAGGGTGGTAAGCTAATAAGTACTAACCCTAATAAGGTCGGTTGTATATTAAATTTTGACAGTATGGGGGAGTAAAGTTAAGTATTTTGGTGATATGGTTTGTATCCACACAAGATGTTCCCTTGCCACCACCTAAGCACTATTAGCACTCTTTCGTCCTATCTTTCTAAAATAACTTCTGTGTGTTCATTGTCAATTTAACCGTCTTTTGAAGTCGTGGCTGTCAGAATCTGCATTGGTACAGGTCTACATTGAACTGTGAATTATAGAGTGATGTGATTTACCAAACTTTCAGTCAGCTGCCAGCTGCCTCTGAAGCATATGTCAAAGACGTAGAGCAGAGCATGTGTATAGATGACCATCTTAGTGTTGGACAAAAGTTTTCACACATGTTCGTTGCAAATGCTAGACAGTCTTTTTAGTCAAAAGTCAAACTCTCTCCGACTTTTTCGCCATCGTCACTTTGGTGTCGGGCAGTCGGTTGTTTATAGTTGCTTCTTTCAGCCGAATTCAGGAATCGTTTTCAGGTTTCCCCATTAAAAACTCCTTAAATTGTTCTGGAACTACTGTAATATTGTGATAAACTTATTGATTTTCACACATAAACTCAGTTCGCAGTTAATATTCTCGAACAACAAATACAGATATTCATATAGCAGAGTGTTCGTTCGTAATCCTGTACGTCAACAGCTCTCTACTCGTATATTGAGTGACGCTTGACATTCGTCGCTCAGGAGGATTAGCAGAGTGTAGGCGGGCTCGATGGTGGATGCGGTAGTTTAGTTGAGCGCAGTTTTTTTGTGGCGTGCTTAAATTGGAATGGAAATAAAGATGTCAATGATGATGAAATTCAGTGATGTTAGGGTCACACCAATCGATCGATCGTCAATCGAAGCCATCGATCGATCGTCAATCGAAGCCATCGATCGACGGTAGAGGTAGAATAGTTAAGACGACGACGACGTCGATCGACAGTTTCTACTACACCAATTGATCGATCGTCGTCATTTCTACCATCGATCAATTGGTGATAGGCGATCAATCGATAGGTGTGGTAAGACCCTTAATGAAGATGAAATGAATTGGTTTTGTATGAGTACCAGCGTGTATACACTACAATGACAGAGAACATTTTGTTCAGTGGTACGGTACATTTAAAAGCTTTTATAAGCAGTTATGGAATCCATATTGTTTCCCTATTCATAATCTTTTAGCGATAGCCGTTTCGTTACTACACTGCTAAAGCACGTCATAGATAAAATATAAACGGATTTTACAACCATCAGCTTTGAATACATCCAACACAAACAGCCAACTCTCGTGCAATTCAACTCTCTCCTTGACTAGTCTAAGCTAACCTAAAGGCATCCAAATGATCTTAAATCAGACATTATGGAGGTGGATGTTCTCTAGGAGTTCCACACGTATACCGTATCCAACTTTACCCACATCGTTGCCACCCAAAAATGAACAACACGGCTCACAAAACCCTTGTTGATTTTTGTTCTCAGCAAGGGCGATCAGGGCGATCGCTTATTCTGTCCGTTTCCCAAGACTGCGCCTCTCAGGGGACTGCAGGACAAATTCTGCTGATATAAGCCTGTTAGCACCCTACGTGAGCTAAATTATATGCAGTTATTCTGGAATGGGTGATATTATTTTCTCTGTGTGAGAGTTTTGGACTTCCGTGGGTTTGACGTGTGTATAGCAAGTAAAATATAAAATGGTAAAATTCTCCGAGGTGCTTTTCAAATTCGAAAAAACGGTTTCAAAACGCTTCAAACGCTTCGGTAAAGTTTTCATAGGTTTCTTAAGCCACAGTCGTTCTGAGAAAAAACATTCTGGAACCTGAAAAAAAGAGGAAACAAAAGACAGTCGTCATTTGAATATTTTTTTTTGTTTTTTTTTTAGTCGTCTTTTGTCATTGTCTATTTTTAATTTCGATTTTAGATTAAAAAATAAAATGTAAGCCGGCAAAACAATAAGTGGATATACTGGGCCCATTATTCTAGAACACTCTTGTGAGCAAAAGATAAGTCATAATTCTTGATTAAAAACCCAGAAACAGCAAAGATTTTTATGAATTCCGAATGTCGTTATGGAGATACTTGACCGAACATCGATCTTGAATAAAGGCCTTGTCTATTAAAGTAGACACATTACCATAACCCCAAACCCGATTCGCCACCCCTCTTATCCCTAAAAAGAGGTCCCATAACTCCATAACTTTATGCATAACTAATATTTATAGGTTTATCTTGCGCATGCGATCCTGCGTCATCAATATGACGTCATTACACAAGATCTGCATAAATGTCCCCGTAGCCTCCTCTGGGGAGAGTTGTTAGATGGAGAAACTGTATTGGGTGAGTGGGTTGAAGGAATTTGAATTGTAAAGTGATGTGGTTGGTGTTTGATTTTGCTTGTGCGTTTGGGTTATTGTGCAGGTAAAGCGCAGTAATTCAGCTTATGGGTGTTTTGAAATTCAATCTTCAAGGCCTTTTATTTGAGTTACCGAGTCAGTCTAGTGTAGGCTGTTCAATCAGACCTCTTGAACTGGATAAACTACTCCTGGGTATGGAAGCTATAGGAAGGCCCTAGACAAGTAGCAATCACTTTCAAAGGATTTAGGAACTATTTCTACAACGACTTTCAAGAGGATCTTTTCGAGAGCTGAACTGACTCGTCGGTGTTATTAGTTTTTTCCATTAGGAATTTCTCCGTAGCAGCCACGGAGTCTGAATTTGTGAACGGTTGATGGCAATAGCCTTGCCCCCTATTACATGAGACTTAAACATAATTGGCGAAATCTGGGTGTATTATTAGGTATACCTATGCCCTTCGGGGATTTCAGA
The DNA here is from genome assembly GCA_910589295.1 of Noctua janthe. NCBI lineage: Eukaryota > Metazoa > Arthropoda > Insecta > Lepidoptera > Noctuidae > Noctua > Noctua janthe. The sequence goes on along the minus strand of OU342572.1, from coordinate 9,646,641 downwards.
CGTGAAGATGTTTATGTTATAGCTTATGTGAGTCTCGTATTTTTTGTGACACCATAGCGGGGCAAGTATTGGCCCACAGCGAATTAAATGATTGTGGAAACTTGTTCTTCTGTTGTTTTCGTGTACAGTAATAATATGTCACCCCATACAGTTATAATAATAATATGCAAATAATACGCATAATTTAGGGTGTACCCGTGTTTTATCTATTTATCTATGGAATTGCTCAATTAGCGATACGAAAGCGATGCAAATCGCGACATTATCTACTCTATGCAATATGTTAAATGATTTATTGTCTTTGGATGGTGTATAATTTGGTGATTTGCGTGTGTCTATGGTCTGTGGTTAAGGATTTGTTTTTTTTTTGTCATCGTGTAAGGGTCGGGTTATAGATTATTTTAACTTTGGCGGCAATATACACCTGCGCGTTGATTTTTAGAAATATTTATTTTTAGTGGAATAAATGTTGTTGAAAAGTTGAATTTGCTATGTCACTGTGGTTAGCAAAGATCGCAATAGTTAGAGTTTATTGTCTTACTTCAAGGACGGAAGTTTTGTAAGACGTGGATAATACATCCCTCTAATTTAACAACTTTATTTCAGAACTTAAAATAACACAGATATTTTTCCGTATGTTTTTTTTTTTACAATAAATTGGCCGTTTTTGTTTTGCGTTTTTCCGCAACTCGCCTGATATGAAGCGATGATGCGGTCTAGGGTGGAGCACGCTTGCCTAGAAGAAACCGATTAATCGAACTTTGAAGAAATCCAGATTATAATGATCGGGAAACAGAGAGTCGGCAGTGAATTCCACAGACTAGCTTTTCGCATAATGTGGAAGCAAAGCGCTTTGTTCGGGTCATGTTATTGTCCTTGAAGTTTAGACAAATAAACCTGGTGATTAGGCTTATTTTACACCTATTTTACTTATTTCCATATTTTCGACTTATCCTGAAAAACAAACGAGGCATTAGAAAATAAAATGTGTTGCTTTTAAGCCTATCACTGGCGCCTTACGTAGTGACACCCCACTCCCATGACCACACGCGTTTGAACCTCCAGACATTAGAGCCTCGTCCTTAAATATTATTTTTATTACGGTCACACATTTGTAACCATTAGCGGCACAACAAAAACTGTAACAAACCACTAATTTCACCGAATCTATAAAAATATATAAATCAAAGAAAAAAGCAAACACCACAGACTATTAATATCTCTATCCTTATACTTAAGTTCGGAAAAGACGATAATTACAGTTCACGAACGTCGGGCTTAACGTTCGAAAATTAAAAGTTGTAACGTTCAGCCAGCACGTATCATTATGTTTGCATTATTTTGTTCTTATTTGTCGACCTGAGGTTAAGTTGGGTCACGACACATCCCAATTAAGGGTGATTAGGCGTCGTAATTTATTGAGTGCGTTTCTGAACGGTTGTGGCACCGCGGCCTCTTTGACTCGTGAGTGTCGTGGCGCCAAATTCTTTTTTTAAATTTTATTTTTTTCAATGTGTTGAGTTGCGAACATGGCCTTCGAAAGTTTGTCGAATAATGCCAGTCATCGATTTAATCGACGCCACGAGCGAGTAATAATATTTTTATTATTTAATGAGGCTGCTTTCTCTTATGGGCGTTGTAATAGCCATTAGGAGTGTGTTATTAAAGTCATAGATTTGACCTCTACTCCACATTTTTTGTGCGTAGCTGCGTAGGTGAAAATTTCACGCTCTTGTTTGGTGTGCGTACATTTTTAAGACGTTTCCTTCCTGCATAGCTATTCTGAAAGCTTCGTTTGCGAAATCACTTCTGAATCCGCGGTGAAATCTTGGGACATAAACATTTCGTATTCTCAAATTGAGTGAATTCGACACTAGCGCCACCAAGTGATGACGAAAGTGAGAGGAATTACAACGGGTGAGTATTTTGACGTTTGTCCATAGTATTTCGTATTCTCAAACACAATTCGCTCGCTGTATCGAAAGTCATCTCGCATCTCACACACGAATTCATCTGTCAAATGAAAAGTTACTTTTTCTTGAGTGAAAATAAGTGTTTCAATAAATATTTATGTGATATAAATGCAAAACGAAAAGAACAATTATCTATAATCATATATTTGTGGTTTTCTTATAGAAAAAAAGTAAAACAGTTAGTATAAACTAATATACCGACCTTAAAAAACTTCATGAACTTATTGTGTTTTCATCTATTTCTAACTTTTGTAGATGTCTCATTCTTTTTTGATATTGAGTTTACTGAAAGAAGCTGATACCCTAGACGTTGCCGCAAGCTGTCGCCAAGCCCAGAACATTAGAAATTTAAACTTATTGAGCCGTGGTCAAGACTATGTGCATGTGTACAGACTAACAGAGGAGCTTATTATAAATTTAGAACAAGAGCTTAGATCTCTATTACCTGTGACCGCCAAAAAAGGAAGAGGTCTGGCCAATAGAATTAAGGTAGATAATAGATATGTATGTCATGTTTACTTATTTTCCTGTTATGCTATAGACCAACATGCAAGTACAAGAATGTTTTTCAAAAAATAAACTTTTTTTCAGTTGCTCTCTACTCTGTCATTTCTGGCCAATGGCAGCTATCAAAAAGTATTAGGCAAAAATGTAAATACTTTTCTGTCTCAAGCCTCAATATCACGTAGCCTTCATCAAATGGTTAATGTGTTCTTCTTCATTACCTACTATTAGCCCAAATTCAGCTACGTGAACTCCGCTAACTGATACAGTCATAAGGTCATCAAGATGGAAGGATGAACTGTAATTAAACTAATTCTTTTAAAATAATTGCACAGCTCAGTCCTCAATTATGAAATATTTAGAAGAGTAACATATACGCCTAAGAAAGAAAAAATTTAAGCAATATTTTCGACTTTAATCCAACTCACAATGAAGGTAACAATAATGAACAATAATAGATTCCAAACCCATTAAAAACAATTTTAATTCATAATAACAGGCAAACCTTATAAACAACTGCCTATGCAATGATGCACGGCTTGCATAATAATGTATGCAAATTGTATAATCTGTTCGTGTGTCTATTACGCTGTCAGGTAAATTACGCGGGAAGGTAGTTTGTCACCGTTTGACCCCCCGCCCCGCCTACGTAGTACGGTAATCATAGGTCGTAATCATTGACCTGGGTAGTTGTAGGTTTATGTTACGCTTCGATATGACGTCAGAACCTCCCTATTTTAAATTAATTTCTACTGTTGGACGGTTAAAGACTTGAGGGAGGCCTTTTTCCTTTTTTTTTTTTAGTTGAATAGAAACAGCAATATAAAAAAAAGAAACACAATTGTGCGAAAAGGCTCTTTCTTAATCAGAGAACAAAGTTAACGAAGGTGTTTTTCAGGAATAACGCCATCATGCAAACAAGGCCAGTCTATTTTTGAATTCTAGAGATCTATCAAATATTTTAAAATTCAGCATTAAAGTAGAGTTCGTGGCAGCTTAAACTGCAACGTTTATCCATTAAAACCAGATTTCAATATGATTTTCAAATTTAACATCTCAAGTCAAGTTTTATCGCTGTAACTCGACGCACTTCACGTAATTTAGGTAAGTCAACGATGTCCTCCACCATAATAGCTTATAATATTTTCTGATTATCAGCCAGTAATTTATTGCAAATCAAAGGTAAGACTGCTATCTAATTATCTAATCATATATTAAATATGCATAGGAATAAAAACAATTGCCAGTGCCTTTGACGTGCAAATCAAAATAATATGACGTTTCATGCACTTGTCTATGCTATGGTAAAGGTGTAATTTTGGCGGGAAATTAGTACTTCTGTGAATGTAGTTATTTTGTCGATTGCGTAATTGCGCAGTGTTTCGTTGGGGAAAACCGTTTCAATTTAATATTTTACGGATTTATTTTTGCAATGCGCCGTACTAACTTACCTGTAATAATGTTAGTAATAAAACACTCGACACAGTAATAACTTTTACTATATCACAGTCTCCTTCTTCGCGTGTCGATGAAAATTTAAATTGCGTCAGTTCAATATTTGGCGCCGAGTTCAGCTCCTGTGATGTGCAAACAATAGGTCTGGCAGGACATGATATCAAGTGTCCCATCGTTCAATTTGTGGGGCAACACTACATTTAATTTTAAACTTCAGGTCCGAGTTATCTATGAATCTTCATCCGTGTCAGAGTGAAAATGCATGATCACCTTCTTTTCTTCTTGCTGATTATTGTCACTTGTACACAAATGCTTCAGGTCGTGGTATGTGGTACTCTACACACATTGTAAAATCTTATGCAATGACGAAAACAAGTTTTTATTGTCAGGCTCACATTCTTAGTCATAATTTCGGTCTGTTACAAAAGTTCACTGCTCATAAGAGAACATGGGCCAGTGGACAAGCGATTGCCACTCCTTTTTGTTTTCATCTTTCCTTACGAATTTCTATTACATTTCACACTCTTCTTATTAGATTTGGAAGCTGCGGGGCCATAAACATAGCGTCCACAATGGCCTTTAAAAACAGTTTATTCTAGCCAGTAAGTCAAGAAATTGATAAAATTAGAATTTTCCGTCATACTAGTCCCGATCAAAGATCGCATTGAAATAAGACGTCCAATGTATGGCATAATGGCATCGAAATTAAACGATGTCTTCCCGTCGCACGGCTTGGCGGCATTTAGATAAGCGGAGCTCTAATAACACAGGTTTGAGATTTAACGCACTTTAGTGCCTGTGTCCACGAACTGCTTCGAAGAAACGTTTCTGTTAATAGAAGGTAAAGGTGCTTCTGCTGGTAGTTGGAGGAAAATATTGATTTGGTTTAAGACTTCTACAACTGTACAACTAAAGTGGAATTGGCGCGCACGCGTGACGATTTTTTTGCAGGAAAAAGATTTTTGACGAAGATTTCAATATCAATTTTTCAAATTTCAATGATCTCGTCAAGGTAAGGCATTATGCCTATGCGAAATGCCCCTGTTCATTTTCACTGTCGCCTGTATCTCTCTTTGTATCTGTGTTTAGTTTAATTAAAACTTTTTACCGTTCATAAGAGTTTAGACTGATGAAAATTTCAATAGAAAATTGTTCTCGGTCAAATTTATATACCAGAAAGTTCAAAAAAAAAAAAAGGAAGTTCAAAGTTAATTTTTCGTGTCAAATTGCCACGAAAAATACAATGCTTCAAAAACCCCGAGTACCCCGTGTACCCAGCCTTCACATCAACTATGCTAATATTGTCGTATTTGTAGATAAGGATCGACTAACGGCGTGTATATCGATCGTATGCTCAAATCACTACAACAATGCTTCAAACCCGAAGCAACCCGAAGCAGCCCGAAACTAAGGCGAAGCAAGTCGTGTACCCAGCCCTCACATCAACTATGCTAATTGTCGTACATGAGATAAGGATCGAGTAACGGTGTGTGTCGATTGTGGTGCTCCGTAATCGTCTCTCGGTTATAGTTATTAGAGCGGCGCGTGCGCTGTCCGGTGAGGTGCGGGCGGAGTGACGTAATTGTACTTAGACAACTTTAGCAAACTTTTCAACTTTTTACATTTAAAAATGTTAAAAAGGCGAAGGTTTGTGAGGATGGATGGATGGATGGATGGATGTTTATTACTCTTTCACGCAAAAACTACTGACCGGATTTGGATGAAATTTGGCCCACAGATAGGTTATAATCCGGATTAACACATAGGATAATTTTTATCCCGTTATTACGATCGCGTGGAACAATTACCGAACTCCACGGCGAAGCCGCGCGTATAAGCTAGTCTTTGATAATATGCAAGACTACGCCTCTGTTAAGCGACCATTTATTCTCGAAAAAGACAAGAAAATACTACGTCGGCGTACTGTCCTAATTAATAACGTCGATGCTTATCAAGAAAATACGGCCCCACCCCATCACTATTTCCCTCTTACATAAACCTTGGACCAACATCTCACTAGCCCACGCGCTAAGTTTTAGTGGCGTGCCGTCGATACGTCGACTGTCGATATGTCATAGATAACAGATGATTTATAAGCAGTTATTACACGCCGGCTTTCTCTATGCTTTGTCTCTATTGACTGTATAAATAGCTGTCTATGGTGATGAGTTGCTTCTCTACGGCGTTAAGATTAAGTTTTCATATGGACGTAAGACAAGGCAATATGGTCGAAAGACTTCGTTCCCTTTGGGGTAAATTAAAAAAACAAAATTTAAGTTTTCATGTGGTGGCTGGAATTTGATAAATGAAGAAACTGTTTGTATCGTATCATCACAGGACGATACATTGTGACCATTGACAAAATTAATATAACTTTTGATAACCTTGACTTTTAGCGTTACAGAAAAGTGATGGAAAACTTCCTATTTACTATTCACCTTGTTACGTTATTTATCTAGATATGGTTTTACAAAATAATTATAAGAATAAATCTCGTCTTTTAAGATGTGAAAAAATAATACTGTTAGTATGGTGTAGTGAAAAAGACATCAACGAAACTATGCTTTTAATGATCCGAAGACACATAATAGTCTATCCAAGGGGTCCCGTATTAACCAGTACTAATTGGGTTGTGGAGGTCAGATAGGTAGTCGCTTGATGTAAAACATTATCAGCTGCATCCTGTTAGACTGGGAGGCGACCGTAACATAGTTGGGAAAAGGCTAGGCAGATGATGAAGACTCAAAGTTCCGTTTTAAGACACACGCTCTATACAATACTAATTTCAAGCCGTATTCCGTCGCAAAACACGTTTAATAACTGTATCATTATAAAAGAACAAAAAGTACTTCAAAAAAACCCAAATTACACGTTTCCACCCCTAACTAAACGCATGACAATCGATTGAACCACAGATATACATAATCACGTTAAGGCCACCGCTGTGGCGCTAGATTGGCACAATTATGAGTTCCGACGTACTGGGGTAGCAGACTTAGGGTCATGCTATTGTCACCACTGGGGTTTTGAGGGGTGATTAGATATTCAATTGTTTTTTTTTGAGTAATGATTAGAATGAGAATGTGGTAAAGAAAGGAGTTATCCTCAAACCAGTACTTATCTATTATTACATGGAACACACTCATTTCAGATTTTGTATTTCCTGTATGGCACTTTTACCCGTTTTCGCTACCAACAAGCATTACAGCATGGTTGACGCAGTGACTGAGCGATTGGTTGCTGCGCTGCGTGTCGCAGATTCGATTCTCGCACTGGACAAATATTTGTATGGCCTACAGGTCGTTGTTCCGGGTCGGGCTGTTTGTGTATGTGAGTTTAAATGTTTGTAAACCCCACGAAACAGAAGAAATTACTAGTGTGGCACTAAAATAATGCGTTTCTTTTAAATAATAATGCACTGATGTAATTTAACTCCCACCGCTGAGTTAATCGTTGAAAATCAAACAGTGTGCTTTTATTTTGTGTAACGTTCCTTTAAGTGTCGACTATTATATTAGCGAAAACGGGGATTCAAAAAATGTAGCATGCTCATCAGCTGAAATGGGTGAGATGCTTCCTGCTACCCTGGGGAGACCGTTAAGGGTCTTCAGCTCTGTGCAGACAGCAGTAAAGATATGTGCAGCGCACGTACCTTAGACTGCGACCTGCACTTGTTGACCTTCCAGCTGCCGTTCCTGATGATGATGACGATGGTGTTGGATGACGATGAATGTAATGGCTTAATCAGAGTTCACTCGAGGTGCGCGTTGGTCGGAGGTAGAACACGAAGTGATAGAACAGATGTTCTCACGATGGCGGATTCGGTGGAACGGTCTGGCAATTTTCACTCTTATGCCCTAAGTAATAAGGGTGTAACAGCAAATCCTTACAGGATTTAGAAGATTGTGCTCTTGTTAAGACACCTAGATCACATTATCACCATAGGCACACCTGGGGGGTTACTATGACGTCTTCAAGCAAGACCAGTGTGGGAAAAAGACAGAGTTATGCAGATCGCCTAGCGCCATCTCTTTCCCACACAGCAATTACTCACTGGAAATACTACTGGTTTAAGATGTCATGGTATGCCACCTGCTTCTTCTTTTTTCTGAACACCACATTGGTCAAAATTGGCACAATTTTCAATGCTAACGTATAAGGGTGTCAGTAGGGTGGGCAGGTTCCATTGTCCCCAACCGCACACCATTGTTGAACCCTTCGCGAATAGTCATTACTCACGTATTGATTGTTTTTAATGAATGAGGAGTGTGGTTGCCGTGGTTGGGTCTAGTATATGTGTTGTGGCTAAAAGCCGAAGTAAGGTTACGCCTAGTTCTAGCCGGCTATACCTAAATGCGGTCAGTAATAGTTGTGTATTATTTTTATTGCTAGGACACACCGACCAAATGGATTAGGTTAGGTTAGGTTAGAACTGTGAACAAACGTGCGCGAGCCAAGCGAGCGCAGCGAGCGGTGTCGCGGTAGCGGCCGGCGAGCACTACATCCAAATTGGTTGCATGTGCTAATCGAAGATAAGTAGGATACATCTAAGTTTAACCGACTGCACCTAGTTGTACCCGGCTAATACTAGGTGAGCAGCACTTCGGCTATTAGCCGTAACATATGCATACATTTTTTAGATCGGAATATCAAATGCATCAACCATACAAACCTGCAGTGAGCACCCGATGTTGATTACGGCCCATTCCTTTTTTTAGAGATGTCCGTGAACTAGGAACATTATACCCCCGTCTATGCTATAGTCGCTAAGGACAGACATCATCATCTGCCTAGCCTTTTCCAACTATGTTGGGGTCGGCTTCCAGTCTAACCGGATGCAGCTGAAAACGTGTACTTTACATGGAGCGACTGCCGTTAGTACTGGGTAATACGATACCCCTTGGCAAGACTGGTTGTCAGAATTTCAGACCGCTGACTACCTGTAAGGACTCAAAGACATGAGCTATAGACAGTATCTTATTATTAGAAGGCAAAACAATCGTAGAGTATAGATAATATTTATAGGAAGGTATAAAATATCGTGTCCTGAAATTAATTTTAACGGTGTAGAGAATCAGCAACGGACTTAGGTAGATAAATTAAAGTTATAATCAAATTCCATTTTATTTCAACTTATTACGTTGCAAAATTTCAATCTTATAGGTTTGTTCTTCGACGGGATAACGTAAGTGAGAACTTAAGAAGTAAGAGCTCTATGCTCCCCCTTCACAAATATATGTAGCAAAGCCTGAATGACACATACAAAAAACTAATGAAGTAAAAAGCTGTAGATTAATTGCCCTCAAAATCTGTTATTAGCTCGAGGACCCCTTATAGGGCTTATCGTCCGATTAGCTAGGGGTCACCGCGCCCTGCCATACTGATTTTGTTTTTTAAGTGCGATAGTGATGTCATTGTATCGATATACGTAGCCAACTTTGACAATTCGCAATTCGAAATGCAATAGGAAATCTGTTTTTTTTTTTGTAAATAATATTAGAACATTTATTTTAAAATCGTTAAGAGAATCCATTTTTATGGGAAGTAAGAAAATATACTTAACCTAAAAAATAACGCTCGATTTTATCGGTAGTTAAAATTGTCCCCTCACTAAATCACAAAGAATTAAACAGTAATATTATTTGGACAACAGTTAATCTTTCTTTGATCTTCAAAGGGGATGTATTCGCCCAAAGTGAATTAGAATATCATCTCGAATTTTAATTAACAAAAATGTTCTTGAAACGAACATTATTCTCTTTTATTTTAAATTTAGAAGATAAAATATTTGTTTTTATTACATGAATGGAAGGAATTGATTTGTGTAAATTAATATTGACATCTTAACGTAGGTAGGTTAGCTCTTTGATGAGTTATTATTGGCCTTCTTTTAAAATATCTGAACTTTGTGAAATAATATTTTTGAAGAACTTATAACTTCAGAAATCTTCGTATTATCATAGAAACTTCTAAAAGTTACCAAACATGAAAATAGAAGTCCATAGCTTTCGTGAAAAGTTTTAAATAGCAAACGATGAGAAGAGAAAATCTACTGATGAAGCTAAATCTGAACACCGTGTTTTGTACGGGTCGTAGGTATTTTAAATAATACAACCCACTTGTAAACTAGGTAGGTTCTATACAACACAATAATCTTACTCATCAGGAAATCGAAACTCTAAATTATATCTAAAGGATCAGCCATACCGTTTAATTACGGAAAAGTTGCGGATAGCTAAATAAACATCACATAAGTAACATTACGCCTGTAAACCCCGAAAGGGGAGGGCGCAGAGGTGTACCAATTAATACAACCACATTTCGCCAGCTATGTTTAGTCTCATGTAATGGGGGCGAACCTATTGCCGTCAACCGGTCACAAATCCAAACACCGTGGCTGCTACTGAGAAATTCCTGATGGAAAAAGTCAATAACAGTTTTCCCGACCTTGGAGTCGAACCCAGGGCCTTATGCTCATCAGTCACGCTTGCGACCACTAGACCAACGAGGCAGTCGACAACTTTCAAAATAATATTTATTACCAGAAAGTTCAACTACATTACACTGTGTACAGATTGAATTTCTTAATTTAGCATTGATAGATGAGCACAATAGGTTCAACCCTGTCTCCTAAACTAGGATAGACCGTGTATCTTTTTTTTTGTTAGCCTGTCTGGCAATTTCTATTTGATTATAGCCCACACCCTCTCATAGAGAGGAGGCCTGTGTCTCAGCAGTGGGAACAATTATAGGCTGGTTAAGCTTAAGCTAAGCCTGTCTGGTGTCCCACCCACCTGTTGGGCTTTATTTTAGAGGGCAATACTATTTTCAGTATAGTATCGTTCAGAGTCCGTTACGAGGCCGGGAACACAGTTTGATTGAACTGTAAGCTGGTACACTAAGACATCCCAATTAGTCTGAATTCCGCGAATTCTGTGTTAACAGTTGTTATTTGAGAAGGAAACCTCAAAGTTCACCTCACTGGTTAAACTAAACACAAACTAAACAATAACAAAGATTCCATAATGTTTACATTCATAATAATATCTCAAAGGAAAGCAAGTTTGAATTTAGACAGTACAAACTCCTTGGTGCTTGAAAACTTATCAATGTAAACCTTTTTGATAAAAAATGTAAGTTTTGTGGTTATTATCAAAGGCCTACCTTCAAATTTTGTTCTATCTACAATGTATGATATACTTTTTTTACATTAGGTATTTATGTTCTCTGTTGATGGCAATAGATAGACCCGTAACGTAAACAACGGTTACGGAATTTAAACATTACTGGTGAAATGTAGATGCTTTATAGGCAAAACTGGTGTAATTTTATATCACACTGTTGTCTATGTAGATAAAATTAACATTCCGTACCAAAAAGTCCAAGTAGCAGCAAATATAAAAAAATGCTTTGACTGTGGAAGCCTTTGAAAAGGATGCTATAATTTCTCAATCAAAAAACCTTAGGTGATCCAAACAGTTCTGTATCATCAAAATTCACACGAAACAAAAGATCATACAAAGTATTATCTCCCAAAAAGAAAAAACAACTTAAGGACGTTTCGACTCTCAAAATGCCCTTAAACAGGGAACGAGGCAAAGGAACACCCATAACAACGCTGATTACACGCAAAATGCCTGAAATATCCGAACGCGTCCGCCTGGCTGCATGCGTGGAATACCTTGAACAACCAAAAGCTAAAGAAAAGAGTATTTGGAGCGAAAAAGTCGTGATAGTTATTCAAAAAAGGAACGCTGGGCAATTACTGGCACGCGAGCGGGCAGTCGCGCGCCCGAAGCGGGTGCGTATACACTGGTTTATGTGAGCAATAAGATTTTCAATTTATTGTTTTTACATGACAAAAGTGTCTTGACGTGCTTATGAGTTGAGCATTTATTATTATTTGCATAGGGCAATAGTTTGAAAGGAATTTTTATCGTCTGGAAAAAATTAAACGAGGATCAAGTTAAATGTTAAATAATTTAAGCGATTGGAGAGGCCTGTGTCCAGCAGAAGACTGCAATGGACTGATGATCATGACGATACGCGCATAATATCTTTAGAAAGATTTTTCCCAGGTCTAGAACTATTGATGAATGTGTAAAATGTTATTACATCGGTTTCTAAGCACTAAGAACAATATAACTTTTCTAATACTCTTTCTTTTTACTTTCTTTTTTTAAACCAATTTACAGAAATAAATATGATTTATGATTTAATACATAATTACTTTCAGCCTGTAAATAAAGCTGTACTTAAAGAGAGGAAACGAAAGTTACGATTGCTTGTGCTTTCTTTTGTAGGCCTCTTATTATGAGTATGTATCACACATCTTTACGAAGTCTCGATCCCAAAATCTAATAGAATTCATGTTTTCGCAAAAAAGTCCAAATAACAGACATTGCTAAGTCTTGATCTAGAATATTTTGCCAAAAAAGCGATAGCTCCGCAATCGGTGTGTCCGCTGGCTTAGGTCGTCGGTCGTCGTGACCGCCGCAAGCCGTTGACGGATCGCCTCCCCGCCCCCCGCCCTCCCGCTTCACCTCTACTACCTTGTATATCTGGGCGCCTGGTACCGGCCGCTTGCTGATTTGCTTCTGGCCTCGCCTATTGTGGGGCTAGCGAGTAATGGGCTATTTATTGCCCCACTCGCTCAAGACTGAAGTGTGCTGGATCATAGGACCAGTCTATTATTTCTGATAAGTTTATGTTATCGTTATGTTTTCTATCTGATAGGTGGAAATTAAATAAATCTTTGAACGCATATTGATAAGTTCAACTTTCAGCAGAAATAACATAAATTACAAGAATTTTACCTAACTATAGTGTAATGGAAGATTGATTTTGCCCATTATCGACGAAAGCCTCTGCTCGTTTGTCTAACAGAATAAATCTTGGTATGATAAAACATATTGGCTTGCGACTTAAAGTTCTTGAGGACCCAAGTACTAATTTGAAAGCCTAGCAATTAGAAAGTCTCGTAAAACAATCGCAATTACCATTTAAATGGTTTGTTTCTTTTGAGTATTTACTAAAAGTAGGTAACGTTAATGAGGATTGTTTTATAAAATCGTTGGAGACACCACTCATTGTTTAACTTGGAAGGAAATATTTATTTAGAAGGGTAACTATGAAGTTAATTTTATTACAGAATTTGCTTTGTATTTCTGTGCAATGTGACTGGAGGGAGTTATGGATCTGAAGTCGCAATCTACGAAAACGAATTACGTCTTAAAATTTAAGCGTTGGTGCTCAATTGTTTAGATACAATTCTCTTTCCTGACAACAATAGTTCATAAACGGTAACTAGCATCCGAACTCCCGCTCATTGTAGCAAAGTTATTACATGGGGCAGATTGTCTTATTCCAATACGAGTTCTAAACCAAATAGCCCCAGGCTATACGGCCCCCCCGACACTATAAAGAACCCAACACTGACTGACGTACCAATACCCGAATATGTTCCAATTAAAAATAAAACCTATTCTTTTTTCGAATCCGATGACGGGAAACGGTTGCAACGCAGCTGGAGTTTGGCAAGAACAATTGACGAAAGTAGACGCGCGTGACGTTTTAAAAGTTTTTAATTTGTTTGAAGTTAGAACTCTTGGAAAATAGACCTTGACATTATACAGATTTAGATTGATCCCACGCAAATTATTAATTAATATATTTTTTTATTCTGCATATAATCTAATCAGCCATAAAATGTTTTGCACTTCTAGGACTCGATATTTCTGCCAGTGAGTGAGGTTATCCATCCCGCAGGCTCAATAAGCCTTCATAAATTAGTATTTTACTTTGCACAAGCATAGATAATCTTATCAGAATTATGATGTTATGTCTGTCAGAGGATAATTTATGCAGTTGCCAAAATTACCAAACAAGGTAAGTACAGAAATCCTGTCCTCCATTAACCGATGTTATAGACAAGCCATTAATCCTTTAGCTACGAAAAAAAAAAACTTAATTCGAAATTCAAATCTCCCCAATTTGGCGAGTGCGTTCGGTTTAGCCCGCGGTTATTTACTCAAACTGAACGCGACTGCGTTTCTATGAAGCAGGGATTATAGCGATCCTTCATTACCTAATGGCACAATACAAGGGGCTGTTGCACGATTTAGTTTTGGCAGCATTGCATTTGATGGTAGTATATTATGTGCTGTTAATCCTTAAGTGGGAATGTGTGTTCCTTGCTTTATGTAAAGGTGAAAGTTGGCCTACGTCTGTAATATGATTCGCTTATCTTTGGGCAAGTTTTATCTAAGGCCATCGCCTTAGATGACTCTGCCATGATACGCTTCCAACTGGTAGGAAAACTAGGGTTAAAATAAAGCCACTTCAAGATCACTATTACTTACTTCTTTATCATCCTACTGACTGGTACACAGCGGCTGTATGACAAAGACTTACATCTTTATCCCTAATTAATTAAACAAATTCAACGAACGAACATCTCAATCCGGCAACTTATCAGTGGTATCTTGGTGAAGCAGTGGTGCCAACATACCGACTACAAGCAACATGCTTGTTAAGCGCGCGGCGGGAACCCGGCGTCCCGTCGAGAGCCGCCGCCGCTACCGACCGCTCTTATTTTGAATTTCGAATTTTATTTCGACATATTGATGCGGTCGTAACGCTTCTGTATTAAAAATAGGTCGATTATGTTATGTATTAATGTAATTTGTTGATGTAAATGGAGAGTATTTGATGAGGAAATAAATTATTGAATTTTCAATAAATTAAATCAGCTGTAGGAAGGAACAGGATTACTTAGGGTCTAGATAAAGTAACATTCTGTCAGCGATTTTATAACGAAGATGGCGGCGTTTGACGCCGCCATCTTCGTTGAATTGGATTGACATAAGCTACGGAAAAGCTCAATCCAATGTTTTTGTATGTTCGGGAAAGAGCATCCTTTTGGCATTATTGTTGTTGCTGCCTGCTAGGATCAACTGGTAGATGCTGCAGAACGTCCTTAATCCGCTTAACGAGTAACAAAGGCTGAAAACTTTACGGAAGAAGCGAATTCCTAATTTTTTCCGATGAAATCTTTGTCATTCCCTTCCAAACAAGTAAAACCCTTCAAAGACTCATCAGCATTCAGCAACACATGTTAGAAAATTTGGAAAGCTGTGTTCTCCGCAGCGCAGTGATTAAGACCTCTTTTGTAGTGTTGTTCTTAAACAATGACCTGTGGGGTCGCAATGCCGCACCATCGACAATTTGCAATGTCTTGAATAAATAATTGGGGATGTGGTGATGAGGTATGAAAGCAACAGATTGATATCAAACCAAACGTATACATCTTGGTCTATAATTCTAAATAAAACATTATTTTTAGTATATGCGAAACATGACTATAGTTTGTTCAGAATAAGTAACTGAATCGATTCCAATAATTTTTAAACCGTGTTATATTTTGTCCCAAAAATATTTAAAAACAAGTTAAAAGTTGGACACCGAGCGACACTAAGTATTACGTACACTATCTCAATTAATTAGGTACCTACTGCCCAATTAATATTATCAATGAGCTCAAGGCGACGCTGGAGGCGTGCACGCGTAAGCGCCGCGTGGTAACCACGTTTTTGTGCGGACAACCAGAACAGAACAAGGTTATAACTGTGATTTTTCATGATACAGTTTTGACATTTTGTACATAGATTCTTTACATAAAAATACACACGACACAATACACATGTTTCAGGTTTCGCATATAATAAAACTAATGTTGTATATGTTGCCAATCTCTAATTGTTGCTTCGAAAAGATTTGTAGAATGATTAGAGAGTTCAGTTAAAGTAACGGTTGACTGACTTCCCTACTGTACCAGTTCCGACTTTCCTCTAATTTGTTTTTTTCTCTCTTCTTATTGGCGTAGCTATCCTGTCCTTGCTATTGTATATTCATACCTTATTGTAGCATACTTTACTTTCTTGATGAATCTTCTATATTTCTTCTTCTGATGCCTCTGCGATTACTGAAGTTTGCCACCAACTCCATATATTCCTCCTTTCTACATTATAATCGACCTTTATTTTAAAAACATTTAATTTCTTCATAAAACCTGCGTTGGTTATGCATAACGCGTTTTATCGGTACGTGTATAATCACCGCGATCACCCTCCTATCGGGCTGTCACCCTCGAGGTGCACCTCAGTCACGGAGGGTGACGGTGTTTAAACATCACTAGTGGTTACATTTGGAAATTCATTAACTGACTGGACTTAATTGTTTGGTCTTGATTATTGTTCTCGTTCAATGCATGGTTATTTTTTTGACTGCATTTTTTCTGCTTAAATGTCGTAAGGTGATAAGGTGCTTTGCTATGTCGTAAGGTCGTCTGGAACATCTTTGCAAAATGTATCTGTTTCTTTTCTGAAACTGCTGGCAATTAAAATTACCTGCATAAATATATTCTTTCAATATTGTTTATTATATCACCAAGTAAGTATATCTTTTCTTTCTGTTCTGATATTTTTGACGATGTACCGGTAACATAAGTTTCCTTATGTGATTTCAGCTACAAATTGGCATTCTTTCATTCTACACTTAAGTATCCAATCACACCTCTCAACTAACTGGGCAAGACCATCAATCATCTCTTTGATGACGTCACACTATCATGCAACTGCAGCCCCATCATCAAAATCTTCCAAAACAAGGCCCCTATCATCTCCTGTGTATGTTTTACCAATCAATCAAGTTCCAATCAAAATTCACCCTTATTCTCTTTTAGACAATGATCGTTACAGATTTATGAATTAGCGTATGCTCCTAGTGTGTGTCAAATATATGGATATGATGGCGCGGCCGCGTATCGCCGGCGGCGCGCCATCTGTCAACGTTTGGAGAACTACGAGAAGGGATGTGCTGGGATACTCGATGTTTTATTTACGTGGTGAGTCTGTGTGTTTTCTAATTTTAGCATGCTTTTGTTGAAGGTGATAGTATTCGATGAAGAGCTCATACTCATTGAATTGTAAATTTTTGAAGTCATTTAAACTATTTTTTGGTCCTTAAGTACACAATCTCTTCGCTTCGCCTGTGTTGTCAAATTCAAGGCTTAGTAATTGAAAAAAATAATATTTTAAGAGGAATATTCAGTAGTTGGAAAAGCACCAAGAAATCATTTTAAAAACTTGTGTTGAATTCGTCGATGCTCGCAATATCGATGACTCGATAGTGATGTTCCAACAGTTTGCACCGTTACATAATTCATGTTGTAGTTTTTACTCATCACTTACGACTGGTACACAGTCGACAGATGGCGGTGTTTACTGAAAATTAACTGTCAAATGGTGTGTGAAAACATTCACATGGGAACGGCAATTAATGGAAATGAATGAATCATTTGAATGGGAGCTTTCTTGGAAAAAAATGCTGTTAACTATTTATTATAAATTAAAAATAATCTGTTTCAAAATGACTTATGTGTGGATAATGTCAGGTAGTTTGATCATATCTACGTAACCTGCTGTGTAACTGCTCTATAATTGTATTCCTTTGCGTCCACCATCTTGTAACAATCAAAATGAACACTCTATTAAACACAAAACAAATCCATAACCATCCGACCCCAGACATATTAATCAGCCACTTCTACACCACAAATTAATTCTTTATAAAGCCTACTTGGCAAACACCTGTATATTTCATGGCTCCAGCTAAATTAATACGAACATTATAACTATAATGGCAGGAATTCAATTATTCTGTGCACCGAACATGCGCGCAGCGTGGGCCGGTAGCGTGCGCAGTACATGCGTCTGACCATGGACAAAATGTTAAAAACATATTGATATATTGTTTGATGGGGTGGGTACTAAGATATATGGGTAGTAGGGACAAAAAAAGATGTCACGGTTGGTATTGACAAATTGAATAAGGTAATCCAAGAAAAAAGAACGTACGGTCTTTTTGCGTCTTTCTCTTTATCAATGCTCCTTATACTTTAAAGACAGGCCGTATTTTGATGGTTCTGATATGCAAAAAGTCTTTTGTAGTAGTTCCCAAATAAGCTTAGCATTTGGCACCTGATAAGTCCATAATTTTTGAGTTTAAGATTCCTCTTCCCTCCTTAGCAAGCAGGGGACAGAAAAGAGCAAGGCCAATAGGCCCAAAGGGACGTTTGCAACTGGGATAAGCCCAGACGCCTAGCACCACGGTTTTAAATTATTTTTATATTAATGGGCCCTAAATTGTGACCTGTTATATTTATTTTCAGTTGCTTTTGTTATTTTTGACATTTCCGTCATCGTTATCTAATATTAGGGAAATTGTCTAGGCCTAAAGATCCTGAAGGCTACAATATAATTCCAAATAGCAATTTTCACTTGAAAGGAAGTCTTCCCCTCTATCACTTCAACGCCTTGTCGAGTCATAGCTTAGATTTCAAAGAAGACATCACATTTTCTCTGAATTCTGACGTTGTTATTACGTGAAGTCAGATCTAAGCCTTAGAAAACAGCGGCTGTTAGTTTTCTGACGGAAAACTTCAAGGAATCCAGACGTCACTTTGATGACATTTCCCCGTCTAAAGATCTCTACGAATTTAGATTTTAGCTGTGGCAGTTTGAAGACAGTTTAATGAGATTGAGGTCACTACGGTAGGCTGATTTACAGGGAACTATTAAAAGAGGAAAGTGGTATACTTCTTACCTAGAGTTTAAAATAACCTAGAAAAGACTATGAAGGTTAAAATTATTTTAGTAGGTTTCTAAAAAGTAAAAAATGTAATTGTATAATGTTGAAATTAGACTTAGGTAAATAATACCATCTGTATTTCTTCTTATAGAAGGTCTAACTATTCATACACGAAATATTTTCAGGGAATCATCTAACGGCTATAACAAAGCCATTTCAAGGGATTTTTTTTTTATCTGAGTATATTTTTTTAGAAAAAATTAAAAATAACATGACCCACAAAATAAATACTGGCTCCTTATTTTTAAGCATCCATTATGGTAGTTTACTACGTCGTATTTACCTACTGTCATTGTTAAAATGTGGGAGTAAAGGTTTTATGCAAAAAGTCTAAAAAAATTTTAGAATTATAATAATTTTGTAAAAAAAAAAACACCCAGATAATTTTTTTTTTCGTTGATATGGCGTCTTTACGACTTATAGAAGTTACTCTTAAAGTATTTCGTGTATGAAAAGATAGACCTTATATAGTACCTATAGGTGCATACTTCTTACATTTAAAATGTTTTCATTGGTTATAAAAGGGTTGTACTCACGAATTTTCATTGTTCTAAATAACTGAATAAAGCGATCAGGGCTCAAGACTGATGTTATACCTCGTGATGAGACACAAAAAGCTACAACTTTACGAGTGTTCCCGCCATGTAATTGAATAACAAGATGGCGGTATTAGGCTCTGTACAGACTAATTATCAGTTTATTTCATAAACACCGTAATTGCTAATATAGTGAATATTGAGACATCGCGGAGACTGTAGTTTTTCAAGAAGGCTCGATGTAAAGAAAAGCGAGGTATTTTAGAAAAGGAGGAAAATATTATGAAAATGTTACGTAAGATGCCATAATAGTCACCGATTTTAAACTAAAAGGCTTAATTCTTATTATATCTCCCAAAGTGTTACTTCTGATCGGTTACATAAATGTTGGTAGGTAGATGCAAGTTTTTAAAGTAAATATTATTTGGTCAACTTCGAAAACTACAAAAGGCATTCATTTGCAGAGGCAATCATGTATTTACCCGTCTTGTCAACTGAGATGGATGTTACTTACTAGTGACAATTGTGACAAAATTACTGCTTACCCGTGACAGTACAGTACGTTACAGTAGACAGAAACAATTATTGTTGTTTGTTTTATTTACTGCACCCACTTCTATTACTCCATGGAATGAATGTCTTCTTTTCCACGGTAAATGTTTATATTTGTAGTGCCTCAAAATCTCATTTTTTTGCAACAAGGTTTGTTACTGCACCTTTGAAGATCTAAACGGTGCCACCTACTAGGCCCAATTACCTAATCCAAAAAGTACCAGCGACTAAAAGAGGAAAGTTATTGTGGCTAAATTCCTGTTAGGTCCGTACTGGATCGGCTACTTATATATTGAAGTCAGCGTAGTCTATCAATAGAGCTGCCAAGTTTCAAAACCATTATCAACAGACAATCGGATCGCTGGACTTGCGTTTAATTTTCACACCTCGAAATGTGTTTCAGAAACGGGTGTTAGATTTGACAGTCAACGAAAAACCAATCGTGTTTGTCTGCACTGGATTGCTGTTAGGTTACGCTTCATTGATTACTTTGGTTTCGGATGTGACAAGACAGCTCCCCCATTTTTTGGTCAACTTTTTATTTCATCGTTAAAATTTTCTTCTTTTTTTCAACTTTCTCCCTTACAAAATCTATCGTTATGGTTAGACCTTTAGTAGTGGAAGTGTTGTCGTGTCGCGGACGTATATATCAGTCGCGGGGCCCAGCATGCGGCCCGCCAGCGGTATAATGTGGCTACTTTAACATATCAGCGAGGAAATATACCTAGATTTGTCAGGCGATCGCCCTAAAATGGCTGATAATCATTTTAGGAACAGGGAAGTTATTTATTTACTTGGAATCTCCAACTGAGATTGCAAACATACAATAGTACGGTTTGTTCACGATTTAGTTTGAAAGGGAAAATGAGGGTCTGGATGAGTGGTAATCAATGTCAAAGTGTTTCGTTTTTCAGCGACGACTTTCAACTCTTTAACTTTCAGTTAGTTTCAGATAGTAATAGCTTTTCGTTCAGAAATGTCAAAAATAAATTGGATATTTGGATTGACATAATATTTTTCTGATTATAATCGTTGATAGAATGACACTTTATTTTATATAGGCCCTCTGTTATCAATTCTTCGTCTATTTTGCATGGTATGGTCGGTTGTTGTTATTTTAGATAACGATTCAGGATTGTCAGGTTCAGAAAACACATTAAAATGGCATATTAATTACAATAATGGTCATTACCAAATTCAAAACACTCGCTACCCACATTTACCTCTACACACGTTTGGCAAACGTTTTAACAATAGCTGTCGTGAAGCGAACACGCCCGACTAGGGGTCATAAGCTCACAAAGTGACGTCACAAACAGGACCAGTAGGGTTTGCCGTCTGTAGCTTTGATCCGCACAAAGGGCGAATGGGGTATCCTATAATGCCTGTGAATGTAACGAGTTGGTAATTAAATTAAGTGCTCTTTTTATATTTAGATTGCTGTTTTGTTTGTTTTTACGATACCTTTTGAAGCAAATTTCAATAACGACGGAGGCTCAAAGGACCACATATTATTTACAGATTTTGTCATATTTCGACACTGGGTATTATTATTAAGAAACTGAGAAGTTAAATATTGATAAGTATTTATTCTTCAAAACTTGGTATCGAGAGATGTGTGTATTTTGAGTCTGTTAAAAACTTTACAAGAAACATTCATGATTATGGAAAAAAGTATTTTTTTAATTCTGAATAGTTACCTCAACAAAATTAAGATTTAAAGAAACCCAAATAATAAACACCACAAAAATATCACATTTTTATCGTTGCAACAGAATCTATTGCTTTAGCAAACAAGTCTACATATCTGTAATGTTGGCGGCACAGCGTGGCTTCGCGCTCAGCGTGGCGCGAAAATTATAACCTCGCGCGATCAGGCTCGCACAAATCAATTTGTGCCGTTATGGCGATGTTAACGCAGCCGCGACACGGATGCGCGGCTCCTTGCAGTCGTGTCTTTGCCTTTTTGTATTTAAATATGGTAATGACATTAGATGATTTTTATTAATTTATTGTTGTTTGGACGTTTTTAATATAAAATTCGTAATCGGGTTACCTATAGGATCCGATGTTTTTGACAGAAATGTATGAATTAATGACAAAATTTGGCTGAGCGTGAGATGAGTTCCCTCAATTGGTCAGGCCAAGTGTTATTGGGTTTTCTTTTGGGCCACTAGTAGCACAGGTAACGACTGCCAAAGATCTACAAATGACAGCCGGGACCAACAGCTTAGCGTGCTTTCCAAGGCATGGAGGAAATTCGGTATCTAATGGATGGTCACCCATCCACGGACCAAACTTGACAAGTGCTACTAAACCTTCGAGATTGACCCGTGTGGCTGTTGTTATAAATTAAAAGGTAGCTTAACAAAATCGCTTCAAACAAGAAAATCCGTTACTCAAATCAATTTGCACATCTCGATTAGTATGACAAACTGTCAATCAATTTCATAATCATTAACAATGTTTACATCCCCAAAATCATAACATCTGGCTAAAAATTCACTCATTATACTAACAGTAGGTACCATACTGTTTGCTTTCTCCAAGTACCAGGGCGCCATACAAGACAGGAGGCCGGCCGAACAATGCTGTGTACGCAGCGCGCAAAGGCACGACTAATGACTGCTGAATAATTTAACGGAGAAGCGACGCGACTTGCGCTGTCGTCTGTTCTCCGTGGAGGAAACTTAAGATTTCGTAGTTTTTTTTACGTTTTGCAGATAGTAGAATTTAGCAGAAATGAAGTAGTGTTTCATAAAGGTTTCTACTAAAACACGAATTTTCAAAATATTTTTATATTTCTTTATCATGTTTGTGGTCGCCTGAAAAGCAAAATTTTTATCAATGAAGTTCTTTCAGTTTTCTCATTTTCACTCTTCACAGTTAGTAGATAGAACTGAAACTGCACATTCCACGCGTACTCTTTCCGATTTCATTTTATTTTAAGTTCGTGATGTCAACAAAACTTTTTGCAGACCAACGATAAGAAAGAAAGAAAACCCAAACGTGAAGAGCCAGTGTTATGATGGAGCAGCCCTTTACATTCGTCACGCTTTGCTTCACAAAAGTTAACAATGAACCTCTTAACCTACCACAATGAACAACATTGCAAAAAGATCCTTCTTTTATGGCAAAAAAATGCAAAACTAAACACACTTCATTCTTGAATATTGACAAAATACACACCCACGCACAGACAATTGTTTTTTTTTTATTGGCGAAGATATTATGCTCATTCAGCCTGAATCGAATCGAATCGCTAGATCGAGTATGAAATTAATTATTTGTGCGAAAGGTTTAAGCTACTTGAGTGTTATTTTTATGTTATTATCATTTTGAGTTGTAATCGTTCTGGTAAAGGTTTTAAAGAGTTAAAAAGGTTGTATTTGGTTAAAAGGAAAATAAAACTGATGCATTTATTTGCATTTTGTCAGCAGTTTACGTTAATAAGGAGCGTTATTTAGTTATAAACGAAACACGAATGCATATAAATGTTAATAATATTTTCACTTGCATAAAAAGTATTTACCTACTATAACTTTAATTAACAAAGTTGGAAAATATTTTTTCTCCTTTATATCACAAAGTCGCAGTCGCCTTTACTGCTTTATTTTGCCGATGATCATTTGAAAGTAAGCCAGGCTAATTTTGGTCCATAAATCACCTGACATTTTTCTCAGGAGACCCAATTCATTTCTTTAACTATAAGATCATAAAAACGAGCATGTAATCGAAATCCTCGTGGTAAAGTGTGCAGGTTGTCAGTCTAATGAGTTTTGTAGCAAAATAGGTGCGTAGCGAATTATTAGAGGTGTGGCGAATCGAGTGGGTAATGCCAATTTTGAAATAGGAATTGCATCAAGTGTGCGTTTTTTTCTTCTTGAAGTAAATGTAAGTTTTTGTACAGTTTAACCAGGATGATGTCTACGTCCTACAGTGTATTTTCAATTCATCTGTTGCTGAATTTAAAGTGTATGTAAGTAGCGAAAACATTTCGTCACACAGTGGGGGCGTTTTAGCCGACTGTCTCCTGTAAATTTTTTTGACGTTCAAAATATGATGATTATCAGCCTAAGCTCGTGGCTAAATAATAACAATAATAACAGCCGCTCGGGTAGATCTTTTGGTTAAGCTGTGCTTGCCTAGGCTGGTCTGTGGATGGGTGACCGTCCATTACATACCGAGCTTCTCCCGCGCCTCGGAAAGCACGTTAAGCCGTTGGTCCCGTCATTTGTAGATCTTTGACAGTCGTAAGGTAGTCAGTGGCCCAAAAAGTGTGACAACCAGTCTTACCAAGGGGTATCGTATTACCCAGTACTAATTGGGTTGTGGAGGTCAGATAGGCAGTCGCTCCATGTAAAATACAGCTGCATCCGGTAAGACTGGACGCCGACAGGTACATAGTTGAGAAAAGGCTAGGCAGATGATGATGTATCAGCCTTAATCGAATAAATTACTTTTGATTCTATAAAACTGTTTTTCATACAACAGAAATCCATAGAGCAATTTTTGATTCACCTATTGTCTATGCAGTGGTTGTAAAGCTACAATCTCCGCGTAGATTTAAATTCACCCTACAGTTCTGATTTCCCCTTTTAAAAATAGCATCGTAAAAAAGACAATACCCATAATATACCTCGATCTATATCTACATTATTCATCGGTTTACCTTAGTTCAAAGTATACAGAAGGGAGGCCGAATCAAAACGGACTTGTTATTGCAAATTATATTTTTTTCTCAAGGGGAGGATGTTTGTACGAATCCTTAATAGAAACGAAACATTGGTCTGAGAGAAATCTGTATAACTTTAGGGGATGCAAAGGAAATTGCACCTTATCATGTAACAAATAAGAGTGACGTGGCTTGTCATTATAATGTTATTTGAAATCTTCAGGTCTGCCAGCGACAGGTTTATTAATTTTCCTTTTTCTTTCTTTTTTGTTTTTCTTCGGTTTTCGTTTGTGGCGTTTCCTTATTTTTAATGTACCTAACTGTCTTTCCTGATTTCCATACTGATTAGATGTCAGCGTTTCCGAGTACTGTGATAGGCCTCTTTATAGACAACTGAGATAGCTTTGGATTTATTTTGCGGTTACTTAGGTAGGTATCTACATTATTCTTTTTCCATTTCAGCCACTATTAATATGCATCATTTGATATAATATATGCTAGACTATTTCTCCACGTAGGCGTAGGTAGTAGGTACCGGATCTATCTACAGACCTATGTATATGTTACGGCTAATAGCCGAAGCACGGTTACACCTAGTTCTAGCCTGCTATAGGTACCTAATTGCGGCCGGTAACAGTTGTGTATCCTTTTTATTGCTAACCTAACCTAATCCATTTGGTCAGCGAATCCTAAATTCCTAATACACCGACCAAATGGATTAGGTTAGGTTAGGTTAGGTTAGAACTGTGACAAAACGCGCGCGAGCCGAGCGAGCGCTACATCCAAATTGGTTGCATGTTCTAACCGAAGATAAGTAGGATACATCTAAGTTTAACCGGCTGCACCTAGTTGTAGCCGGCTAAAACCAGGTGTAGCCGCACTTCGGCTATTAGCCGTAACATACATACGTGAAGAATAGTAATGTTCTATAAAATATGTAATGTGCCTTCTTATCGGTGTCCGGCTAAGTTTCACTTAAATCAATACGAATAACCAAATACAAGTAGATTGCTATATCACATACACATCTGCACCCAAGTATTAAAAATAAAATTTAAAAAAAACCTTATTCCTGACACCACATGCGTTTTTGCCAGTACACTGTAGGTAATATGTTTTATCATGCGAGTAAGGAGAAGCGACGTTTCATACTCTCATTTTTTTACGTTTTATTTCATGTCTAGCGTGGCATTATTCTCTGGCGGTATGTTACTCACAAGAAAGTTGAAGTGTAGCGAAAATGCAGACTTGCGTCACAGTGGGTAAAGTTAGTTTTTCAATAGAGATTTTTCAGCAAGGAGTAAGGAATTAGATCATTCTTAAGACTAAAGTGACAAATATGGCCACGGGCAAGAGATAGGGCTCTTATAACCTGAGCCTTTCGCAGTCCACAGCTGGACATAAGCCTCATCCAAGCTGGGCCACAACACCCTGGCGGTTGCTTTCTGTCTCAGCCACCTGGTCGTAGTCCTTTTGTATTATTAATCGGTGAAAAATGCCTAATGCATTCCGCACCGTTCGGGGAGACGGTTTGGTTTTGTGGAGCTTGCATCCACTAAAAAACACCGCCGTGAGCGTACTGGCGCCTTGGTGGATGAGCCGCGAGAATGCAACTCGCCTCCGAGCACCAAACTCCTTTGGCGATGTCCGGGCTCACCTGAGACATCGCCACCAAAAGTCGTAGCCCTAGGGTGACCCACGCTAGCTAACCCACGTTATGCTCTTAAATTGAAAGGAATTCTAAATTCTGTAATGCAAAACTAGACTGAAGAATAAACTTTAAAATAAAACAGAAAATTAGGGATACAGAGAAGTCTATCTTTGAGAAAGCATTCAATTGCAAAGATGAAAACGGAACTCGCAAATCATCGACGGTTCTAGATCATAGTACTATCTTATTTATTTATGTACATACAAAATACTTAACAGGACATTACATTAAGGTAAGGGCACAAAGATACTGCTTATTTCATAAGAAATTCCTTCCAGCAGACCTGCGAGAGGAAAGTATTTCAAGTATTTTTTTTTGCATTTCTGAAAATAAAACCTTGAAAGTCTGTACCAAACGGAAATTGTATTTATTTATTTGTTCAGAAATACATTCTAAACTAACAGTTTTTTTTACCAAAACGGTTAAAAGCTAACAATAATCATCTTATAATCACAATATTTCAGAAAGAAAAACAAAAATTAAATGTCAAGTGGTGTCATACATATCACAAATAAAATAATATAAATAAGTCCTAATATGTCAAAAATAATACCTACATATAATATCATGTACATTTCCGGTTAGACTGGAAGCTGACCGAAAAGGTTAGGCGGTATTAAATACTCCACTAAAGCATAATTCTGTCTACATAACAATCGCTTGCATAAACTTTATAGAATAGAATAGAATAGAATAATATTTATTTGCTTAAAAACATGGTATAAAAGATGGTAAAAACAAAAAAGAAAGAGCATACATGTTTTTGCTTAACAGTAATAAGCGTGCAAAAATTTCACGAGAATATTTAACATTTATTGTCAAACAATTCAACATTTATAAACTTAAATCACTTGGAAACTGCCAGAATTCTAGAGAGCATCGATTAGAACCGATACGGTCATCGATTGTCTCGATCCTAAACCTATTTAGGCTCAAAACAACTGCTAGACTTATGAAATCTGTCTTGTTATCACTTTTTCTATTCATAGATAGATAGTCTGAAACCATTTTCTCGAATTCCGTTTTCTTGATCATTCAATACTGTTACCCAAGTCGACGATATCGTCAAAATCGTGGCGAACACCTGGATAAGGGTCGCACAGAACCGGGAAGTGTGGGAGAAGAAAGGGGAGGCCTGTACCCAGCAGTGGGTGACTCCGGGCGGATGTGCCGATGATGAAGATGATGACCCAAATCGACTAACGACAAAAAGCCATGAAAACATGATAAATCTCGTCACTCAACGTCAAGAACGCCAGTACATACAATAAAGCTTTCATACCATTTTCATACAACTATAAAAACAAAACATTTCTCCATAAACCTGCAGGATTTTTAAACGCAACCAAAACATCGCGCTCCCTGCAAAGAGATGTAACTGTGAACGTGTAGGTGTAGTTCGCAAATTTCAACAAAGCTCCCTCTGACAGCAATTCCGTTTTAGAGCCTTAATCCCGACTCTAGTACGAATAAAAGGCATATTTCGTTCGCCGACGCTCGCAAAATTGTCATCGCAAATAGCTTTTGCCTTGGGCGTTACACTTACCCAACTCCAGAACTTTGTAACTCCCCAAAACTTACAACGAATTTTCAACTTTGAACTTAGCGCTTAAAGTCGAAAATATTTTCTCTCAAACTCTCCTGAGTATTGTAACAATGAAAATGCCAGCATTGCACACGTAAATACAATTCGTGGGATCGTTTCGATCGTCTAGGTTTAACGGCTTGAGGAATAAGGTTCACAATCGTTCGAATGGGAAATCTGAACTTGAAAATCGTCGCCTGCCTGACGCTCGATATCAAATAAACATTATTATGGGTGCAAAACGCCTGAAGCAGCGCGCCTTGTTTGAACGATTGTGAGCTTTATTGTTCTTTACTTAAAGTTGGTAATTGAGAAATAATTTCATATTGCTAGGATTTTCGCCGGGGGAAGTAACAAGGATGGCCGGATGCGGGTATCGATAGGAGAGAAAGGGAGAGGAATATAGCTCGGAGCACTGTGATTGGTCAGGAAGGCCGCAGGCTGTGAACAGTAGCCCGCCCTATGTCTACTGTAAACGATGACGCAGCTGCCACAAAAAGACGTAACTAGAGCTGAAGTAGTAACTATTATTTTTGTTCATAGTTTTTTAAAACGTTTGATTGACTTGAACATCAGTGTGAATGTTATTATTTTAAAGATATAAATACAACGACAACGTCTTGCCAGAAAAAAAAAAAATTATAGTTTGTGCGTTTTGATTGTTTGGTGAGTCCTTGTCCATATTTTACTCTTTCAAAAAATAATGACACGCAGCAGCACCTGTTGCTTGTGCCTGGGAGCTATTTTGTGTAAATAAACAGTTATATACGCGTACATTGTACGTCTTTTCATATTGGCTTGCGTGAACGATTCAGAATTGTTCATTTTGATGTATTTTGGCAGCCTTTTTGTAAATTCAATAACGTTTTTACTTTTTCAATGACATTTACCACGAACTTTTTTTTTCTTTTATAGTTATTTTGTGCACAAATGTTGCGAAATTTATCTAAGAAGTGCAGTTACCCATCTGTTATCGGTCGCCGTCGCCGCCGGCGACACCGAGGGCGCTCATAGCTCGGGGCGGGGCCGCGGGGCACGCACACATACACAATCACACCCTCCAAACCTCGTACATACACGGAAAATCTTACGCAAGTGTGCCATTTTCTCTCACACACTTGCATTCACAAAGAAAAACTTCACAAAACCCCATGTGTAAGTAAGTACGCGGTAAAATTGTCAATGTGTGTGTTCTATACAGTTACCTACAATAGAAACTTTTTGGACCAAAATACAAGAATCTTTTTATATTTATTCCACGCACACTTTGAAGTGAGAGTTCTTTTTCCAAGATCCCTATACTTTCCTGTATATATGAAGATGTATAGTTATACATTTTTCTCGTACAAGCAATTTGGTTATGTAACAAGGTTATGTAAAGTTAAATAATTAAGAGATTGTGATGCTCCCCTTAGTACTTTTTTATATAAAAGGCCAGTG
This sequence comes from Noctua janthe, assembly GCA_910589295.1. NCBI lineage: Eukaryota > Metazoa > Arthropoda > Insecta > Lepidoptera > Noctuidae > Noctua > Noctua janthe. Next base: position 9,617,501 of record OU342572.1, on the reverse strand, counting down.
TCTGTTTAAATATAAAGAATTTGTAAAGAACGTGGATTGTAAGGATTCGGGGGAATCAACACGCGAAGACTACCTAGTAATCGACACACAACATCCCACTGCTGGGCAAAGGTCTCTCCCGATGGCTTTTAGTTTTATCGATCCAGGGCTAATGTGGAACACCGGTCGCTGGTTTGGTCAGCTCGTCCCATCATCTGCGGGGTCCGCCTAGTCGCCTTCTGACGGTGTGAGGGCCCAATAGTGTTTATTTTTACCCACAGCTCATGGGACACTCTTTTCATAATTTTTGTAAGTTTTCAATGATATAAATTAATACCTGTTCAATGAATTTTTTTAGTTATTCGACGTTTTATACTTAATTTATAGCATATTCACGCATCTCTATCAAAAAGATTTTCCGACGATTGCCCGATCGAGATTTGAATCGATCTGGAATTAAATATTAAATTTCAAAGGAGTACCTAAAAGAAAAGGGCCTAGTTATAACTCTATAACTACGCTTATTCCCATTTTTTTTCAAGTTAAAAGATCTTAGAATTTAATATATAAGTAGGAGCAGGTTTAACAAGGTTTATAGGTCATTATATAATTTATTTACAGAATAACATTGAAATGAATCAAAATGTTAGTTGACGCAAAATAAAAACAAAAAAAAACTTAATCGTTACCCATTTTAAGAGAAGGAACATTAGTGTCAGCCTCTACTGTCTATCTATAGGGTATTTACTGTCCATTGTCGCAAAGTTAAATTATTAAAACATTATATTTACTAGAAACGTGTGAACTAAAAACCCAAAGCTCGCTGTAAAACTGAAAAAGCCACAAAACTGAACATCAAATAAAATTAAATTACCGAAGAATAAACGAATTATGTCAGAATTTCAAATAAAATCTTTAATATCGATACAATTGGGTGTATGTAGTTATACTGCATTTGTTTCAGCCCGCCGCTCCGTTAGTTTCAGCCGGGCCGTCCTGAAACACGGCCATAGCGCGTCGGCCGACGCCATCTTTTTTTTGAGAAATACCGTTTTTTATTTTATACTGTTTTTTGTTTTGTTTTTTGCAGTTGCGTGGTTATTCATTATGGGACTTTTGACTGTGTGTTAAGTTGACGTTTTTCGGAAAAGCAGTGAATGTTTTCAAATCGGTTAGTGGAAATAAGCTGGTTTTAGCGTGATTTTATAATAAATAAAAAGCTGTAAATCGTTAGTCGTTTTTACGGTGAGATTAATGGTATTTCAATGAATTGTGTGTACACAACAACTTAAGTCTTTTATGCAAGTGTGTTTACGATCAGCCATTTTTTTTATTTCGGGCAAGTTATTAATAAATAAAACATGTTGGTGTGACATCGTAGGAAAATATTCAGGCAGCAAGAGTGGTACATGGTCATTCCTTTTCTGTATAAGTTGAGGCTTATACCCTGCAGTCGGAGAGATAGTAGGTACAACAACATGCTGGTGATAAACGTCATCTGCCTCGCCTTTTCCAACTATGGTGGGGTCGGTTTTCAGTCTAATCGGATGCAGCTGAATACAAGTACTTGACATGGAGCGACTGCCTCAACTCAGTAACACGATATGACGATACCGATTGGTGGTTGCCAGTTATACGTGATATGTATATCTATCGTTTTTATAATAAATACCTCCAAAAAAAAACCTTAGATAATAAACGGAACAACACGCAAATTAACGAAAAAATAATAATAAGTAAAGCTAAAAGGTAATCATCGCGGACCATAATCTCGTTACACAAATATTTGGCAAAATAAAAGAACCGTAATTATTTAAGAAAATTCAACGCACAAAGGGTCTCGCCCCCTCCCCTCCCCGCGCCTGCTGAAAGGGGGTGGACGCCATTGTAATTATTTTTCTTAAAAACTTTCCCGCTACGAATTTGTTTGTTTGAAGAAAAAAATGTAAGACTGCCTGTGGATGTGGTGGTTTCGTGATTCGATATACAGTTGTTTTTTCAGTGGAAGATCTTTTTAATGTATACGTTGTTCTAGCCCCCGCAGCACGACCACCGTAGAAACAGGTTTTGTCGACCGAAGAATCGACAAAATGACAGATTTCTTTTGTTGATCTCTCGGTTAGTCGATTCTTCCGACGACAAAACTCGTTTCTACGGTGGTCATGCTACGCGTGTAGATAAAATATGATTATTTGCTTCAGTGCTTTTTTGCTTTATCATTACATACCGAGTTTCCTCCCTGCCTCGGAAAGCACGTTAATACATTGGTCTCGGCTGTCATTTGTAGATCTTTGACAGTCGTTACAGGTAGTCAGAGGCCCAAAAATCTGACAAGCAGTCTTTCCAAAGGGTACCGTATTATCCAGTACTAACTTTGTTGTGGAGGTAGAAAGGCAGTCGCTCCATGTAAATTACTGGTATTCAGCTGCATTCAGCCGACCCCAACTTAGTTGGGAAAAGGCTAGGCAGATTATGAAATTGATTTATGCTGCGGCGAGTACATTATCCTGTTTTTAATTGGCTCTCTTCTACAGCTTGATCATTACTGGCTGTTTATATTGACATATGGAAGGACCTAGTGTAGATACTACCTACACCTCTATTGACACTTTTTAATACATCATCATCTGCCTAGCCTTTTCCCAACTATGTTGGGGTCGGCTTCCAGTGTAACCGGATACAGCTGAATATCAGTATTTTACATGGAGCGGCTGCCTATCTGACCTCCACAACCGAGTTAAAACTGGGTAATACATTCGTTAAGTTTAAGTTTAAGTTCGTGAGTACATTCGGAAGAAGCTGGCAGTTTCGTCACAACGGTAATGTTTTCCCCATGGTTTGTGTTTTTATTTTGGTATATTCGTGGAAATGTTTATTTACATTAATTTAAATTTTGATATATATTTATAGTATTTGATATATATTTATAGTATTTTATATACCCTTGTAGTTAATCTTATTATTATTTAAAATTATTTTCAGATTTACACCTACCACTGCTTGTCTTTGCATCTCCCAAAGGTTGACTGGTAGAAAATGCATATGGCATTAAGTCCGCCTCTGTACTTCTGTGCTTGAAGTGTTAAATAAATAAATAAATAAATAATACGATACCCCTTGGTAAGACTGGTTGACATTATTATTGACACTTTTTTAACACATTGAATAGTATTTCAATGACATTCACTAGTATAAACTAGATTAAAACGCCTACTGTTAATTTAAATAAATATGATTTCCAGCTCTGCTTTCAAAAGTTTTTGCCACAAAACACAATTCAGGAAATCTACCCAGATATCTTATGGTAATCTAGAACCTCTTTTTACTCAGTCGGTCACGTAAACAACATCCATTTATTTTCAGGCTACTTTGGCCCATAGATAATATACCTTACAGACTCATCATCATCTGCCTAGTCTTTTCCCAACTACGTGGAGGTCGGCTTACAGTCTAACCGGATTCAGCTGAATACCAGTATTTTACATGGAGCGACTGCCTATCTGACCTCCACAACCGAGTTAGTACTGGGTTATACGATACCCATTGGTAAGACTGGTTGTCAGACTTACAAATCAACATACGAACCTCCTTACGAATATATATAAAACTAACATACATATAATAAAATACAAATTGTGTTAGTAAATATAACCTTGAAACTATGTTAGTAACACTTCACTTGTGCACTAAGTCACCGTGCGTTAATGTGGCATATTACCATAATTTAAATCAGAATAACATCCTCAAGTTACAAACGTAACATTATTAGAAAAGTTTGTAACAACAAGGTCCGTATCATTTCAACGGTAAAGCTCAGGGGGTGGGCAAGCTTCGAGGTTACCGACATATTTGTACCTTTGTGGCGAATGTACAATAACCCGTTCGTTTTAAGTATTGCTACCTACCTGCTTATTCAAGAAAATGTAACTCGATTTTTTTTCTATCTATCCAAGGGGAATACGTTGTTACATTTTCTTGTATTTCATACTTTTGAAGTTATTTTTGTTGAACAATGTAATCAACTATGTTAAACCGTTGGTGCCGGCTATCATTTGTAGATCTTTGACAGTCGTTACAGGTAGTCATTGGCCGAATTTCTGACATCTAGTTTCACCAAGGGATATCGTATTACCCAATACTAATTGGGCTGTGGAGGTCGGATAGGTAGTCGCTCTATGTAAAGTACTGGTGTTAGATGGTCTAGTGGACGGTCACAACCGTCGGACTGCCAAGTCCTAGGTCTCCTCTGATTTTTCGGATTCATGTGCGTATTGTATAATTATCACTTGCCTCGTACTAAGCAGTGACAGCCTAGTGGTGTGACCGGCGGACTGCCAGATCATAGGTCTCGAGTTCGAACCCAAGGCACGCATCTCTGATTTTTCGGATTCATGTGCGTATTGTATAATCATCACTTGCTTCGGTGAGGGAAAACATCGTGAGGAAACCATCATGCCTGAGAGATATTACTCGACGGCATGTAAAGCCAAGTCAGAGGCCCATGGGCGGCAAAAAACTCTGACACCAGGTTAGATACTAACCACACGATAAAGAAGAAGTCGCTTTGGAACCCTCACAGAAATTTAGACAGCTTCATGTACATACGCACGACGGCCAATCAAGCTATACAAAACCAGTTTATGCGGATCTCTCATTGTATTGGAAATCTATACAAAGCAAGGCCAAGTTATACTGGAAATGTACTGCTTCGTGTGCCGCTGTGTGTACATACGTATGTTACTCATTCATAGCTTCCCTCTTTATGAAGTACTAACATTTATACAAATAAACTAAAACTGAACGGACTTACGTTACGTTACCATATTGAAAGTTTCAGAAGAACTTCAGTTGACGGTAGAAAGCATGTGTCGTATAGCGTGTTGTTGATTTTTCATCTTTTCGCTGTGGCCGAAGGTTGCAAATACGTTAGCTCGTTGAATGTCGCTTACGGCCTTTCACATTTTCACCGTTGTTATGACGTCATATTTCAGCAAATACGCAAGGGACGGAGTAGCATTGTAACTTTAACTTTATACGCAAATTACTGAAACCTTTATTAATAGCGAATTAACTAAACTCTAGTCAAATAATAACTGAGCAGTGGACTAGTTAAACAGTTTTAACTGAGGGTTTGTTAACGGTTTCCAGACATCCTTTGTGGCTGTGGTTACTTTCAGGGTAGTTCCTAGCAGTGGCGAAGCTTCCATACAACTCGATTCCTACCGGATTCCCTTTCAAAATTGACACAGTCAGTATTCTATAGACAAATAATATAAACACATTAAAGATACTTACTCCGGCTTACCTTTTACAAAAATTGACCCTTCGCTACTGGTTCCTAGGTCATTGTAGGACGATAAGACATGTTTGTTCTCTATATTCTGTTGTTTTCTTAGTAGTTACTACAATGCTACAAGAATCTTTTTGCGATGGAATGATGTTGACGATTGTTTTATGAAATGTATTAAAATAAATATTATAGTTTAAAAAAAGGTTGACGTCATTTTATTTCTCCACTCTAGTGTAGCTATCGGTACTTCAACAGAAACCGAATAATCCTTCTACAGTAATATTTATTTTAGGTGTTTTCTGAAATCGTGCAAGAAAAATTAAACAATTAAAGATTTCCTGTAACCTAGTGGAAAGAAACAAAAATCATGTAAACTTCAACAAACTTATCTGTGCAGGCGGAAAAACACAGAACTAAAATAAATGTATCAAATTTGACATATCGATGCATTTTTACTTGACAAGCAACGCCACCTCGTACTGCACACTTAAAGTGGTCATACTATACAATATTTTTACCTTCATCTTTTGTTTCAGCCAGTGCCGTAACTGAACAAGAAGTTTCAAAAACATAAAAACTATTTAGTGAACATTAAAAACTTTGACAATAGAAAAGTGATGACCGTGTACCGTGGACCAGACTGTCAGAACGATACCTGTGCTGTACTTACATGGTGATGACCGGAGAACTCAGTGATAAGGGTGATAAGGCACTCCATACCTATGTGCGGATCGTGCGATGACATTTCTGGCCCTGGAGCCTAACGGATGGCAGGTGAGTGGAACTTTGTACACAGGATCAAATTATAGATACTTATATCAAAGGTGATAAGACATAAAATATGATGGTGATCTTCTTTTGGCCCGTACTTTTAGGCAAGCGTGCTCCAGGCGATTGCGCAAGCTTATTCAGTGTAAAAAAAGAAAAATTAAGTCGGTTGTATAGATCGAAGTTTGCGGAGTTTCTCTACTAAATTTAATTTGACCTGCCCACTAAAGCAAGTAAAGCAGTGTAAAGAAATAAGCCATGAATCTAGCTAACATCTATACAGATAAGCCCTTTATATTAATTACTAGCGGTTACCCGCGACTTTTATCGCGTGGAAATTTTGACGTGTATATGTCAGAAAACAGTAGCCCATTTACTATTTAAGACTATAGTCTATCTCTGTGCCTTCATCCAGATCCAAGTAACAAACATCCTTCCATCGAAACTTTCGCATTGATATAGTATAAAGGGTGTAAATAGACCCTTAACATATCCGAAAGGCACTCGTTCGCCCCGTCTTTGCGAACATTTTTTTGTTCTAGCTAGGCCATACCTAGGGAACCTTCTAGTTACGGAGATATTGGGGGTCAAAGTTCAAATTTTTTCACAAGTTTTTTTTTACAACTTTACACATCTCCACGACCCCCGTACTATTCAATCCATCCATCAGCACAATGCTTTGAGTACTTTCCATCGAGTCCTACCGTAAAACGTGATTTTTCACCCCAAAAACAAAGTCGATTCCCAGCAATAATTTTTGCGTAAAGTTACTTAATTTGATGTACAGAATGCTTGGTTGACGGCTATGTGAAGGGTCTGTTTACACCCTGTAAATGTAGTAAGATGCAAATTCTATTCGGAGTGATACATAATGTCGGACTTTGACCAATAAAGACTACACGGACCTTATTGAACTTTCCGATGTACTGCGCTATGCCTACTTTTAGGACATCGGTCCCAGGATTTGTAACGATTCAGAAAGTGTCCTGGGGCTGCAGTCTCGACATAGATAGCGACAAAAATCGGTCGTACTTACGTAACTTTATTTCGAAACCTTAAGGTTGAAAATCTATTAAAGAAATTTGACATCGTTATGACTTAACGACCGATTTTTGTCGCTATGTATGTCGAGACTGCAGCCCCTGAAGTACCTACATAATTATGACAGTTACCGCAAAACTTCAATTGACTTGTAACGAGTAAGATAGCAGCCTTGTAGTCGTAGTGTGTTAAAATTGGTTATTTTCAACATAAATGGTTCATCATTCATCATCATCATCATCATTTCAGCGAAAGACATCCAATGCTGGACATAGGCCTCCCCCAAGTCTCGCCACATTGACCAGTTCCGTGCGACTCGCATCCAGCGAATCCCTGCAACCTTCACCAGGTCGACCCACCTAGTGAGAGGCCTTCCAACGCAACGTCTTCCGGTTCGCGGTCGCCAGACCTTTTCGGCCCCATCGGCCATCCGTTCTGCGAGCAATGTGTCCTGGCAGTCCACTTAAGTTTGGTAATTCTTCGGGCTACGTCGGTAACCTTGGTTCTCTTGCTCCTCATTTCTGATTTGATCACGCAAGGAAACTCCGGGCATAGCCGGTTCATAAATGGTTGTCTGAAAATAAATATCAACACACACACACACACACGTGACACACACTCACGTGTTCAACCCTATATTAAACTTTGTCTGCAAACGGACCACGACGACACATCGGTCAAACTGCCGTAAAATCACATTTACCGACTGAAAACCTTATTTCTTCAGCGGAAGCGACGGAACAAACTAAATAGTGCTGCCACCTGGCGGGCCGCGCCGCCGGAAGTGGGCTTTATTGGCGGAAATGGACCGGCCGACCGGATATAGCAATTTACGCGGGCGCCTCCCTTTTGACTTGTGAAGGAAATACACTTTACTCTGAGTTCGTTACTGTTATTTGTGCTACGTTTATTTACGTTTATACTTACCGTGTTGCTGGAAAGAAAATTGTTTGGCGAAAATGTGTTTAAGTTTTTAGAGTTATTTCTGCTGTTAACGAGAGATTTTTTTGCAGCTGAAAAGAAAATTATAAAGAGTGGTACTCTGGTACCATGTGTCATTAGGTTATACATATATGCACCTAGTTTTATATGTAACTAGTGACCCGCCCCTGCTTCGCAAGGGTGCAATATATATAAATATATAAACCTTCCTCTTGAATCACTCCATCTATTACTGATAACCGCATCAAAATCCGTTGCGTAGTTTTAAAGATCTAAGCATACATAGGGACAGACGGCGGGAAGCGACTTTGTTGTATACTATGTAGTGATGGACCAGGAAAGAAAATACACCTTCATTATCTGCCTAGCCTTTTCCCAACTATGTTGGGGTCGGCTTCCAGTCTAACTGGATGCAGCTGAATACCATTATTTTACATGGAGCGACTGCTTATCTGACCTCCACAACCCAGTTAGTACTGGGTAATACGATACCCCTTATTAAGACTGGTTGTCAGACTTTCGGGCCACTGACTACGCCACGACCTAAAAATGACAGTAAATAAACCACACCTTATTATCGAAAAACATCTTTCACAAAAATAGTTACAAAACATGTTAAGAGGAAACTAAACGTCATCTATAGACTGCCCGCTTTAATAAGTCCTCCGTCTTGCCCCATCAGAAAGAAAGAAAGAAAGAAAATACATTTATTTGGCACATGCCACAAGGCCACACAATTTAAAACAAAAATAATACAAAAAAAAAAATACTTAAACAAGAAATGTCATCAAAGGGACACTAAACATCCGTTAAGTCTCAACAGGACGAGGACTCATTAAAGCGGTCGGTCTATAAAATCTAATCTAATTACATAACTACACAAATAATGCAGGAATCTATTCAACCGCGAATCGGAGAGATTCCCCGGAGAGCGGGACGAGCTCTCCACAGACGAATCAATAAGTTCGTGACACGAGCCGGGGTAGAATGCGATGACTTGCGGATAGAGAAATAATGTGTCCGAGTGGGTGAAGAGACTTTATAATAATGTTAATGTTATAAGGAGTACTTACTAACTTAGGCTACTTTTATTTTAGAAAAAGGTTTAGGTTCCGTGCAAAAAATTAAAACACTTGAAATAGTTAACAAAATACGATTCAATCCGCGGACGAAGGTCGCGGGCAACAGACTCAACACTTTCTACGTAATGGCCTCTTGCTTGACAGCTGCACCACATTTTTGCCAATACAATTTCTTAGAATTGAATGTTTACATCCCTCCATTACTTTTCATTACCAGCCAGCTTGCTAATGAATTTAAAACTATACGCGAGAACTTTTTGTTTAAACATATTTACAGAGTTGATCGTGTTAACGATTATCACCTTTTGAGACTTAGCACACGAAGTGTTGGTCAATTAGTCAACTGTCATTTGTAGACAAGTGTCGAATACACTTCAACCAACTTATGTGTGCAGGTGAGAAAACACAGAACTAAAATAAATGCACAAAGTTTGACAGTTTTATTATTATTCTATTTTTAAATTTGTTTGTGGACATTTACTACCTACTAACCTACCTACGACCTGCTAACATTTTATTTGACATGGATAAGTGTTATATTAATTTAATTTTTATAGCTTATTTTGATGTTAAATAAATATGTAATATGGAGTATTGTGTGGTGTGATTTGTCTTTGATTATTTTTTAGTGTACCGACTAACAAAATTATGGATCGTTGCGTCTGAAGTAAAAAATTGAATTGAATTGACATATTGATGCAAATTTTCTTAACAAGCTTGAACTGCACACTTAAAGTGGTCATACTATAAGTGCCTATGTAACAAGTCGTTTTGGTACCAAGAACGTTTATTATGCCATTATTCATCATTGATCAAACTTTCAAATTGGATAGTCTTGTTCGTATTTATGCGTATAAGCATACTATATCTCATCATCATCAACTTAAAGAAACCACACCTTATTATCGAAAAACATCTTTCACAAAAGTAGTTACAAAACGTGTTAGGAGGAAACTAAATGTCATCTATAGACCGACCGGCCACAGACTACCTGTTACGACTGTCAAAGATCTACAATTGACAGCCGGAACCAACATCTTAACGTGCTTTGCGAGGCACGAAGGAAACTCGGTATGTAATGGGTGGTCACCTATTCACGGACCAACCCAGGCAAGCGGGGCTAGAAAATTGAAGCGGTATTATTATAACCAAATACCAGAAAATACTTGTCAGGCTAGGACTGATCTATTGCTAGGGCCAATTCAATGTATTTTAGGTATGTTACGTTTCAATTTTGCGTCTGAGATGTTTCAATTTAGAATGCTCTTGTTTTAAAAGTAGACTCATGATTTGGTGGCCCGTCACCCCGATTTTCAGACAGTAACAAATAAATATTCCATCTTTAAATTCAATTTACATCAAAGTGACCCTAACTGACTCCACAAACACTATCGTCCCCTACAATCGGCGATGTTATCTGATCATATTAAAATCAAATTGCGCGATAAACTGTCCAATTTGTAGCTGATGATGAGATAGCGCCCCCTAGCGGCGCTGGCGCAACTGGCCGTGACTAAACGATGCGAGTCAAGTGTTCATGATTGATGAGGAGCTATGTGGAGTGGGTGTGAAATGCAGGTCTAGCATGTAGGGTAATGATACGGTTGTAAATGTCGAAGGTGAGGTGTCAAGTGGCAGGTATTTAGGCACTGCCTTATGATGTAACCGGCACCCCTAATGCGTAACACACTTTTCTACCAGATCCGAAGGATTTTTAAAGAAATTCGTCAAAATCCGCTGTCGTAAGTAAGTAAGGAATGTCGCAAGTAGCTGTCAAATATTTCGCTGTTTTGATGAATTATATTATTCACTGTTAATTCTAGGCACTCCGAAGGACTAGTGCCTAATTATCTGGCAGCAATCAGCTGTTCCATTCGCGGATATTAATTTTGACTGGCTGTACACATATCTGAGACGCACTGGTTGAAGACTGAACATTAAGCGTGCTGACCCGCGTGTGTAAGATAAGCTTTTTTACCTGAGTTTAGGAAAGAAAGGAGGTGTCTGATGAGATGACGAGTAATAGAGAAATATGGAAGAAGAAGACATGCTGCGCCGACACCTGAATTGGTATAAAGGCAAGCGAATGATGATCTAGGATTGTTTTAAGCTTTCACGGTTTACAACTAAACTTATACTGTCACTTACGGGATATCTTCCGTGATTGTTCATTATTAACACAAAAGTTTCAATCGAGGCTTCAAATTGTCAAGTACGTAATTCAAAAGTAGCAGCCGGCACCGTAATAAAGACTCCACAAAACCTGGTGATACTGTGAGTGTGTTTTGCCGTGACTTAGTGTCGAGTTTCAGTAGTGCACGTAGCAAAAACAAAGAAAGAGGGTAGATAGATTTGTCTGCTCTTAACAATTTACTTCCCATCCAGTCAACCCGCGATCATGGGGCTTGCAACAGCGTCGAAATATCGGAAGCTCAAAATTATGAACAATCACGGAAGATTCGTCAGTGATAGTATAAGTTTTATTTGATTTAGGATGGTTCGATCATACCAAACAGGGACTCAAAACTACAAAACTTAAAAAAAAAAACTGTACATCACCTAATCTAACAAACTTCACAGCTTACTTGCACAAAGACTGCCTCTAAAATCAATTTGACAACAACTTAGTTACTCCGACATGGAGTTTTCATTTCTGCGTGCAAGAGGCATGCAAAATCGCCTTAGGGGGCTACCACTTTCCACAGACCCTTCGCTCACTTCAAAATGCACTTTATTATGGGGTGTTATAGTTCTTTTTGTTTGTTACGAGGGTCCAAGGTGTAGTGGGTGGTTGGTAGAAGATCATCAAGGTGTGTTTGAGCCCGTTTGGGCAATGCCACGGTTGGGATGAGCTGCTGAGGGTTCGTAATAGGCGATGCAATGATGTTTCATGCTTACGACGCCGTTGCCATGGTTACAAATACCGATTGCTTTTTGCAGAGTTGCATCATTTGCATGAGAGACTCTAAGTTTAAGTATTGAGAATAGATGCTTGTCACTCGCTTGAAAGATGAGAATATCAAATATTTTTATGACGTACAGGTAGTTGTTCCGGGTTTGGCTGTTTGTGTATGTGAGTTTAAATGTTTGTAAACGCACCCACGATACATGAGAAATTCCTAGTCTGGGCAATGTTTAAAAAAAAGTTCTATGACGAAATACAATGCTCTAGTTTCTTACTAAGGTCTAGCTTATTAATCAAAGTGTCTACTTGGATACTATTATTTTCAGTTCGTCAAAAACTTTATTTTTCCTTTTATGATTAATACCTACCTATCATGTGTTAGTGATTAAAGTAACTCGCTCGAAACATTTTGTTTAAACTTAACACCTGAATTATTTTCGGTTCAAAAAAACATCGCTGATGCGAATGAATTCAGTAATGGCCGGAGGCAGTGTTGGTATTTGTTTTTATCATATTTTCTTTTGGTAGATGTTAATGCAGGAAACTGTTCATATGTTTCCAGTTTGACTGTATGTTTTTAGTAAATAACACATTTGCATTTATTATTTTCCATTTCAATACGTACTGAAAAAGTGCTCATTTGACATTCAATTCAAAATGGCCGTACACTTAGATGCAGAAATATGAAGCCACAATTTAATTAAAAGTAAGTTTTAATATTGATTTGAATAAATAGTATATTGATTTTTGTTTCTGCTTTATCTGAAATTAGTATTTATCGTTAGTATTTTTTTAAATTAAAACATGAAATCTTCGAGGATCTTAAGACTGTTAAAGTTAAAGAATATTATCACACCCCACAAATGTTCGCTTATTTACCATTTATTCACAATCTGAACTACTACAAAAACGGATACCTACCATAACCCATCATATACCTACAGAATCAAAAATCCCTTTCACAGAATTACCATACGCCCATAGCCGTAGCATACCGTGTCCGGTGCGATACGGTGGAGCGGCGCGGGCGCGGAATCCGAGCCGCGGGCGACGCGCGCAGCTGCCGCGGTGCAGTAATGAACGCACCCTGTACGCTGACGGCTTAGATCGCGTACAGGGGGTGGGCTCATTAGTTCGTAGGTTAGTTATGGTTAGGATTATTTTTTGGTATGGAATAGTTTATAATAACGATATTAATCGCTAATAATTGAAGTAGAGGTGGCTCAGAGTAGAGGCAATGGCCCCGACTTACGTCTCGTAGGTAGGCATTTTACTTGTTGAATTTATTTCATCACCATTGCTCTCAAAACAGAGAAGGAGTTCTCATCACGAAAAAACATCACATCATAGGCATATCTTTAGCTTTTAAGAATTTTTTATATTTTCCGCAGTATGTAACTGTTTTATGTCCCTAATAAATAAAATAAAATAAAATATCTTAAAACCAAAAATTCGAGGACATGTAACGGCTTCCATGTACTGGCCTTGTATGGATGTGTCCCAGCTGTGGGACCTTATCATGTGTCAGGCTAAATATTTAAAGTAGAGCGTAGGATCAATTAAAATAAGCTAAATTATGAAACTGGCGTTTTATCGTTAGTTCATTTAAAACAAAAATAATTCATTACAAAAACACAAAAAGTCATTGTTAAAAAAGCCATAAAAATATTTTTATCATTGAAATTATTTTTCTTGGTCCCAGTCAAGATACGCAAACCGAGTATCTTACCAATAGCTTAAGGCTTGAGTTTAGTGCCACTAGTAATTATTAATTTTATGGTATATAAAACTCAGAGAAGTAATAGAAGGAAAGGAAGAGGAATGAATGCAGCCGTTGGTAAACGACGTCGTATATCAACGTGACATGAATTAACGAGTAATCTTAATGAAATAATTGTAGGCTGGACTTGTAGATAGCGCGTTTAGTATAAATTGAAACATTCAGACATTTACTTGTTTCCTGTATGTTCAATGATTAAGAGAAAATTTCATGTATGAAACAAACTCCAAACAACTTATACAAACCGAGTTTAAGAGCTGTCAGTGTCATTTTTGTTATGGAATATTGACTCGGTTATTTAGTAATTATAGTACCAATCATTCGTCAGCCAGCAGTAGCAGTATCACCCTTTTTTTTTTCTTTTTTTTTTTTTTCCGGATGGGAAATCATCAAATGACCCCCCCCCACTCTGGGCGGAGCGGAAGGGAGTGTCAGACTTGTACTGACTAAAACCCACCCATGTTCCTTCTTTGCCTTTGTGTTCCAGGGCCACGGTATCTCTTTCGAACAGTCCCGCAGCCCTGGCAGGCATCGGCCCTTGCGGACCCCTACTTATTTGCTGACATCTCTTTGAGGCGCGCGTGGAACACGACCGCGCCGTCGACACGGCCTGTCGTCATAAGACGGCCAGTATCACCCTCCTGTATTGTTGTTGTTTTTTTTTACTTTAAGCTACTACTGATTCAAACCCAACATGCTAAACCACCATACAATTTTTCAATTACAAAAACATTTCATATAACAAACATGAAAAACTCCAATGAAAAAACAAAGTTGTAACGATCAAACACCATGTGTTTTGTGATCTCGGAGCACATTACATATTCGTGCGGCATAATAAATGTATCCGCTTAATTATTATTTTGAAAATATCCGCGCCCCGGGCTGGCCGCGCGCTCGCTACACAATCATATTTCTTATAAAAATAAAAGTAAAATGAGTGTGCACTTGTTCGTGGCCCGACTTGTAAACGGGACAAACTTCGGTGAGTTATATGTTGGTCATTTTAAATTGGAGTATATGGGTTTGTTTCGTGATTATTATAAACGGCATCGGCAGTGAACTACACTGCCGATGCCGTTTTTTCTTAGTAAAGTAGTCTTCTGAGACAGAGAAAGACTGGGTTGGCGAGGAATATTACGTGACGTGACGTCATGTTGAAAAGATGATCAAGTTAGGTTCGGAGTGGTCAGGTTGGCAACGAGGCTAACTGATGATGACCAAAAAGTTTTTTTTTGTTACTCATTTGACATTCATTTTGTCATTCTTTCGCACGTTTTCACGACTTATTCATCAACTGGCGAGTGTGAAACTCGCGAGTGCGCGCGAGTTGGCACCTTCCAATTTTACTTATTTTTTGTCGTCAACTCGCTCGACCTTGAAAATCTGACGTTAAATACGTTAGATGTACAGTCAGCTACAAAAACTTCTTCTAAAATGTATAATATAGGGACTTTAAAGTATAACTCGGAGGTAACATGAGAAGGTCAAAAGTAACGTAAAATGTTACAAAAGTCACATTCTGGCAACGCTGGATAGCATGCTTGGATATCATGCGTCGTCGGCCGCATCCCCCTCGCCGTATCCCGAAATCTAAGTAGATAGTCGGTATTTAACCGAATGAGCCAGCGCGGGCAATAGCTAGTTATTTATAGTTATAGGTTTCAATTCGTTTTTATTTGACTGTACTTTATAATGTGCGAGCGAGTTGACGACAAAAAAATAGATAAAATCGGAAGGTGTCAACTCGCACGTAAGCGCGAGTTTCACAGTCGCCAGTTGACAAACAAGTCGTTTTCACTACCTCTAGGCGTAATAAATAAATGTATAAATAAAAGGCGCTGATAGATTGTCAGTGCCGAGAATTTTAAAATTCGAACAGTTCAATCATAATATATTTAAGCTCCGATTAATGTTAATTAATACGAGCATAAGGCTACTTTTGTTACCTTACCTACTTACTATATACCAAAGTCCACCCAAAGTTCGATTATCCTATCCTTGCCATTATAAATCTACCAAGCGTGATGATACACCAGATTTTCGCTACGAAACAAAAATTCGATGCTACGAAATCGCTACGATTGCTACGAAATTGCGACAAAAGTACCAGGCGATCAGTTAGTAAAAGAGGTTTAAACGTACCCAAAATGTAGTGTATTGTAATGGCTCCCGAAAGGGAAAGGGTTGAGCAACCCTTTGCTAAATCATAGACTTTGGAAGGGGAATTGAATACAGCGGTATAATAAGTTTTTTTTTTTTGTTGTGCTCAAATGGCGAAAACAGGTTTTTTTAAAAAAAAACATTGCTCCGCACTAGGAATTTCTCCTGTATCGTGGTTGCGTTTACAAAGATAAACCACCATCCATACATCTATTTTTTTTTATTCATTTTTGTATTTAGTGCATGTTCAAACATTCGATATAAGAATTATACATGTTGCTAGAAGAAGTTGTCTCTCTAGAAACACCTTTTAATGGCTAAAGCTTCGATCTCTAACCGTCTCTTTGAAAACCGCTACAATGTTATACTAAAATCAAAAAGTTAAAACTAAAAACATACCAACTTTTGAACAATAATAAAACCCTTCTCTAGAATATCAAAAGTCTACTCAACTTTAAACAGTCCCTCAGTACCGAGGGCATTGTTACCGATCAATAGCGACTCCTGCTTAAATAACAATCACTCATTCATTCGCTCCGTTCATTGCAGATCTGTTACATTCGAATTTCGAATTAAAATAGCTGCACAATGCTTCGCGTTCTTTTAATTATTTGTTGCCAGTGCGAAGTGTCGCATTTTGAGGGTTATTTTTTGTTTGTCAATTTATTTGTAATATCAAGTACTTACGTGTTGTGTTGATAGTACTCATCAAATTACTGACGACTTGTTTAAGGTGGAAGCGCCAGGGTAGCCCGCGAAACTCACATGTTCTTAGGTTTTTTGCAATTTGCAGGTCAGTTTCAGGCTATATGTGAAACAAAATATGATTCGCGACCGTAACACGTAAGTAAGTAGTTACAGAATTACAATAATTAAAATCATCAATATTTTTGATGAGTTTAATCTATACTTCTATACTAATATTATAAAGAGGAAAATTTTTTTTGTTTGTTTGTACCGAATAGGCCCCGAAACTACTGGACCGATTTGAACCATTTTTTCACCAATAGAAAGCAAAATTATCAGGAAGTAACATAGGCTATAATTTATTTTCAAAAAATTAGAGATCCTTAAGATAATTGCAATAATGTAACTCGAAGTAGACCAACCGATCCGATCCGATCGGATCCGATCTGGTCCGATGACCTGGTAAGGTTGCAGGGATCCGCTGGATGCGAGACGCACGGGACCGGTCAATGTGGCGACACTTGGGAGGCCTATGTCCAGCAGTGGACGTCTTTCGGCTGAAATGATGATGATGAACCCGAAGAAGCAAAATTTTGCCGATAAAATTCATTATTTTATCGGCAAAATATATTATATATATTATATATATAATATATATATATAAATATATATAATATATTATATCGGCATATGCGCTGAGAAAACTATTTATGATATTTAAAAATTATGTACTAAATGATTAAAGTACTCGTTATTACCTACAAAAAAGTCCGCTAGGGAATATATCTAACTATCATAGTTTAGTCACAATAGCAGCTTTTGTGTTCTAAAATATATATAGGTAACCGCGCCGCGCCGGTAGAAACGAAAGTTGGTTAAATTCGTATCGTAGTATTAATTATTATTCGACGCGTATATATATATATATATTTTATGTATTATGTATGACCATAAATAACTTTTTACAGAGAAGTACGATATGTATGCTTCCTTTTTTTGTGAAAAGCGTATATCTCAAAGTTGGTCCCATTTAAAATTGTAAAATCGTGTTTGGACTCATTTCATGCACCGTGATGAGAACTATAGACCTAGCTGGAGTATGACTGTCATCGAAGGTCTGACGATGGAGACGGAAGGCAGTTGCAAGAGGTCCTCAAGAGTTTGCAGCATCTATATCGTGTTTGGGCTCATTTCATGCACCTTGATGAGAACTTTAGACCTAGCTGGAGTATAACTGTCATCGAAGGTCTGACGATGGAACCGGAAAGCAGTCACAAAAGTTTCGCAACAGTTAACAGCAGCTATATGGTGTCTCGGCTCATTTCATGCACCTTGATGAGAACTTTAGACCTAGCTGGAGTATGATTGTCATCGATGGTCTAACGATGGAAACGGAAGGCAGTTGCAAGAGGTCCTCAACAGTTTACAGCATTTATATTGTTATTGGGCTCATTGCATACACCTTGGTGAGAACTTTACACCTGCCTGGAGTATGACTGTCATGTCATGAAGGTCTGACGATGGAGACGGAAGGCAATTGCAAGAGGTCCGCAACAGTTTACAGCAGTTTTATCGTGTCTCGGCTCATTTCATGCACCTTGTTGAGAACTTTTGACCTAGATGGAGTATGACTGTAACCATAAGTAGAATATTTTAGTGATTAATGCAAATATTTCTGAGAAATTAAATTGTTACCTACTTGAGTCTGTACTATATATTAATATTATAAAGCTGAATAGTTTGTTGGTTGAACGCCCAAATTTCAGGAACTGCTGGTTCGAATTAAAAAATTCTTTCAGTTTTGGATAGCCTATTTATCAAGGAAGGCTATAGGTTATAAAACATCACGCTACAATTAAAAGGAGCGGAGCATGAATGAAAAATGTTGCAAATACAAGGAGAATTTATTTCTTTTGAGAGCTTCTATTGCGTGCGTTGCGTAAACGGTTAAAGTTACGCAACAATCATGTATGACGGAATCGTTCCTCTTAAAAATTCAAAAAATAAGTCCGCGATAGCATATGTCTATCTTTTAAGGTTGACTCTCTCTCTCTCTCTTATGTAGCGCAGACGAAGTTGCGCAGGTCAGCTAGTTACATATAACTCGATTCCTGAATTGCCAAATTCTGCCTTTTATTGAAGACATGTTAATAAGTCCTGTCTCATTAAAGCTTGCTTTGATATAATTACAACTCTTGGGCCAAAGACAGAATGGATCCAAGCCTTTCTCCTTTATATTAAGAGCGCGCGTTTACGACTTACGGTATTTCATACAAACTTTCAAGTCCTTTTTTTAATGACTGAACCGATTTAATGAAACTTCATACAAATAAGCAGTATACATACGAGTAGGTCTAAAAAGTTATCTGAGATCATTTTCGAAATGTCTTAAAAAACAGATAATTGGAAATATCTGTTTCTATGGATATTTTAAAATTGGTCTAATTTAGCTGTAACACTATTTTTCGAAAATGTTGTCTGAATACTTTCTAGAGCTATGTATTTTGCTAATGCTTATGAAGTTTCATTAAAATCAGTTCATTCGTTTCGAAAAAAAAAGGCTTACAATTTTGAATGATATGCCGTGAGTCGTAAACGCTCTTATGGCCAAAGTAAAATAATAATTAAAATGTCTGTTGTCTCAAATTTTAGTAATGTCTAGACGGATTTAAGTAGTTACTTTGAAATTAGGCTAAAAATAAGTCTAATTTCAAAGTAACTACTTAAATCCGTCTTTGTACGAAAACTTTGTAATTTACCTACCTCTGCTACGGAAAGTACAGAACCAAACTTTCTCATTGTTTAAATATTAGAGTTTTAATTCAAAACACTAAAGTTTGTGATAATTATTAAGGGGATCAAAACTTGACTCCTTAATTATTATGAAGTTTGAACTCTAAATTCTGGTGGGTAGTTAGAAAATCTTATAAACTTGAACCGAGCCTTAAATAAAACCTAATGCTTGCACTAACTGTAAGCGACAGATAAATAGACGCCCAATTATTGCGCATTACTTACATTTTTAACCCAACAGTGTGCTTTTATTCAGTGAATAATAACAAGCATTTCATTGCAATCTTTCAGACGCAACTGGCCTTAACCATATCTAACATAACTTAACGTTACGCCTGTAATCCCTGAAGGGTTAAGCAGAGGTGTGCCTATTACCTAGTACACCCGTGTAATAGGGGGCGAGCCTATTGTCATTAAATTCCTGATGGAAAAACCCAATAACACTTTTCCCGACCTGGGAATCGAAGCCAGGACTCATGCTCAGTAGTCGCGCTTGCGATCGCTAGACCAACGAGACAGCCATATCTAATTTATTTGAAACAATAGTGGTTTAATTACAACCCCTTAAATTGGAAAATTACACAGCAAAGGAACACTGCAATAATGCCTTGCTCAGTTGCTATTATTTATCCGATAAACTAACAAAACCTCTTTGGTACATAATCACTACTTAACATTCTACCACTATTTCAGGCGATAACCAATCTTAACATCCAGTAAATAAGGGTTTGTAGAAATGCATGTTTAAGTTTGTCGTACCTAATAATGGGTTATCGTCGATATAAAATAATAATATTGTTGGTTATATGACATATCGCAATATTATAGTCACGAAGTTCCGTTCAACTATTATTTATTATTTAAATTATCGTTTATTTATCCTCAATCAATGGTAGATTAGAGTGACGATAAAATATTGTGATTATGTAATGACTTGCGGTTAAAAGTATAGTCTACTTGACAAGGAGATGACATAATCTAACCTTACCTTGAGCAAACATCATGAAGAGCACTATTAAGTAAGATTTTGAGCTGTGACAAAGCTATGACCTATCTGCCCTACGGCTACGTTAAGCCATTATTATTTAGTTTTAATAACTTCCGTTAAAAACAACTGTCATCATCATCATTCTCTTGCCCTTATCCCAATTCATTTGAGGTCGGCGCAGCATGTCTTCTTCTTCCATACTTCTCTATTACTGGTCATCTCAGCAGTCACCCCGTTTCTAGCCATATCATCCTTCACACAGTCCATCGATCGTTTCTTTGGTCTTCCTCTACTCTTATAGCCATCTACATTCACACTCAACGTTTTCCTCACTACATTCGTCACATGTCTATACCACCATAATCGATTACGATAGGTTTTTGAAGATTACAACTAAAAAAAACACATTACAAATATTTTTTTTTTAATTACACTACAGGCCGTCAAATAGGGTATGAAAGTTTCTCGGACACATCTTGTAAAAATTACCAAGATAGGTACCTTTCACAGTATCTTATATTCAGCTGTCAAATTCCAACGAGCATAATCCGATAATAGCTAATATGTAGGCTACATTGCGAGGCAGTTATATCGCCGTAACCACTGGGTGTAGTGCCTTGCCGCGAGGAAGCTAGCCACGCCTCGCGAGACGCACACCTTTCTATGTAGTATGTAGGTACGCATGTACTGGTTTATGTATAAGACAAAGCGCGCACTAGAGTTAACTGATAAACTGGTTAAAACCATTATAATATCGTGTCCGGCGGGTCCTGTGTCTGCACGTTATAGGAATTGAACGACGCCACTGAAACCGCTTAAACCGTAGCCATTTATATTCATTTAGATTGCTATATGAATATGGCTTTGGCCCTTCAATTCATACCATTGCCATAAGTACCAAATTCGCCAGAGACCGATAAATAATTACCGCTAATTGAAAATATTGCTATATTTTCTCTTTGTTTTTTAACGTAGATCATGTTGAAATCAGTTTGCTAAAGCTAAACACACAGTAATTAATCCGAGCTACGCTGGTGGAGCTGAAGTCCTAGAATCGGATAAGGACTGTTAAGGCTGTGTAACGGAACCCCCTTGTTAAATTTCTCTCTTGTCAAATATTTGGCAAAATGCCTAAAAATGGCGGACTTAATGCCTATGGCATTAAGTCCGCCATTTTTGAAATGTTTGGAATCTCTAACCTATCCAATTCCAAGCACTTAAGTACAAACTTCTTCTATGGCACGACCACAGTTCCAAACAGGTGCATCTTCCCCGAGACAGTTGCGCTCCGTTTACTGCAAACTGTTTGAAGTTGCGCCAGTAACCGTACGAGTGAACGTGCCTAGCGAAAATAAACTGAAACTTCTGTACTAAGGACAGTGAGTTGTTACTTTTGGAGTTGTCACCTGTGATGATGTGATAGCTAGGGGCGGTTGAGAAGCGGGACTGTGATATTGCACGTAAGTGCTTTCTAATTTCTAAGTAAATTCATTTATTTCTTTTTGTATAGATGAAATGTTAATAGGCCTGGTTTTTTTAAAGTACCTAATTAATAATGGCGTCACCTAGGTTATGTGACTCTTAAACAAACCAAGAATCTATTTTTCTGAAGGTAAATAGGCTTAACATACCATTTTTACTCAATAAAATTAAATGCAGTAACAATATAAACAACCTGCACGGTACATTTTCAGAAATTACACACAGCAGGCATACAACATTACCGAGATGAGTGGGTGCTGCCAACTGCAGCAACCTAATTGTGCCCCATTGCGGTGTCCCCCCGGCGGTCATGATCTAGCCACACGACTACCCCAAGGGCCGCACTAAATACAACCAACTTCGCGAACGCAACGGAAAAATTCCAAATTCGAACTTTTAATTTGACGTTTCGTAAAATTCCCGCCATAAACGGTAAGGATTGTTTCAATCGTGAGATTTTTTCGTCATATTCGTGAGTTTTTTACTGGGTTTAGCCTTAGGGTTTGTAATTAGAGAAGGCTGATGTGTGCTGCATGTGTTGGCGATGTGACGTGTGAACTGGGATCACGAGTTCGTGATACGCTCCTCATCAGTGCTCTGGATCGATGTCAATTGTAGGGATCGTATTGTTTCTGTGAGGGCCTAATGATGAGGCTGCGCTCTTGAGTAAGTGATTATTACGCGGAAACTCTTCGGTATTTTAGTTGCTCAACTAAGTTTGTGTTAAGGTTTATTGCTTCAAGAGTGAAAAAGGTCACGAATTAATTTATTTGGTTCTTTAAGAAGATATTCACTCGTCTTTTTAAAATATACATAATTAGGTTTATTGATAGTTTCTTAATTATTAATTTTAAAATTAACCTACTGTTGCGTAGTCTCTAGTGGTAATTATTAAAAATACACAGTATTTATTCACAATGATTTCTAATCGTTAAAGAGCTAAGATAAAAAGTTCGTATGATAAAAAAAACGTTCACAAGGTCCAAAAGAGCCAATTTAAAAAAGTCACCACAAACTTTGTCGTGTTAATAGCTGGTATGTTTGTCCCTGCCGTGTTTGGACGATGACAGCACTAGTGCGAGATCAAAGGCGCGAGTTCAATATGTTCATTGATGCAAACGGGGCAGAGGGCTGTAGCTCATACTGCGAGTGTGTTGACAATAAAATTGATTCATAACACGATTGAACAAACTTTTAAATATCATCACCGAAAAAGTCGAGTACGATTCAAGCTTCTTATGAATTGGATTGTGATAAATCACATAAGTTAGCGTCTCGCAAAAGTATCTGTACACCCTGACTTTGCCAGGTATTTTAAAGTCCCGTGTAGTAGGAGACGAAGTTTATTGCGATTACCGGGCGGAAATCCAGTCTACGGGCAGCTATTGAGAAATTTCTGACGGAGAAGCTCAATATCTTTTAGCCCGGGGATCGAAATCAGGCCCTATGCGCTCGCGACCACTACAGCAATGATAAAGCGAGGGAAAATAAATTAATATGCTCGTAGATAGCCGCTTCTGTCTCATCTCTCTCTCTCTTCTTCAACCTTTGGCTACCCAATGCTGAGTTTCTTTAAAATCTCACCACTTTTGGCGGTTGTTTCACGACTGTCCAGTTCCTTCCGGCCACTTTAATGAGATTGTCTGTTCACGTATTTGGTTGTTTTCCCACATGCCTCCGTCTTATATAGATAGCCGCTTAATGGCTGCTAAAAACGCAGAAAGTCACCACCGTGTTAATAAAGTAACGGAGCGTGATTGTCTGTGGTGTTTGGACGATGACAGCTCTAGCGGAGATCAAAGGCGAGTGCTCAATATGTGCAGGGACACAAGTGAGCGGTAGGGAGGGACAGGTCATAGGACTAGTTATCGATAAATTGACGTTCGGGACCGCACAAATATTTAATATACTGTGAAACTTGATTATTATTATTTCAGAAATATGGTAAGCGAAGTTTAGACCGCAATAAAACTTCAGAAAACTTGCGAATATGATTAAATTTTATTACTCTGACGAATGTTACTTTCCATTCTGATTTCATATTTAATTAAACCACAGTTTAATTTTCATTCAAAACGCATAAACCTTTCCTGTAAAAAATATCCGCAATCGACATTTCACATTAGTCACACCACTATTTGAAAAGCTGAATGCACTCTGATAGAAATTTGTTTTTAATCGACCTCAAATTGGGCGCGAAATGAGTTGGACCCTCGGGTGGGGTGCGTCAAAGATAGCTTCATTACAAACGCAGAATTAATATTCTAAACATTTATCATTTTATATTAAATGCCACGTTCTTGTTACTACCAGACTATTTTAATTGAAGATTTTTTGTTGGTTTTGTTAAAAATTAGTGAACTTTGCTCTTTTACGGCACTTGTTTGTCAAAATTCAAGGTAAAGCGAATTATCAAGATTCGATATTTCATTCTATATTCATAATTATATATTTGCAAATCTGATTGAATTGCTTCTCTAAGGTTGATATTTTTATTCGAGCCAATGTTCCGTTTAACTTCAGAGAGTTTGTTGACATTTTAGCACGAAATCAAGCTAGAAATCTTGTGGAAAAACTACGCACAAACTTTAGCTAGAAAACTATGCCTCTAAAATTTTTAAATGTATTCGAGAATAAACATAATGTTTTCATATTGGTTGTGCTGATAAATAGTGTGCCTGTGCAGGATGGATATTAAATCCCAGAACTCCAGAAGATGGTCAGAAAGCCTATAAAATTTAATATAAATACCTTTGCACGTGTAACTAAATGATACAAGCGTGACCACAGTCCAGACCATAATTCTAATTACAATTCGGAATTCAAAACGATTGTTTCCCTCCAAAATCTGACAGCGCAATTACATTCAGCCTCGGACGACATTTGTTCAAATTGCCCATGTTTTATAGATATTACCACATTAGATTGACCACGAAAATAATGCAATGGGATTTTTATGTTTAGTGTTCTAAAGAGCAAAATTCAATGTCAATCAATTTTGGAACTGTAACTTTAACTTTGTAAACATAGGTTCTTTTTACGTTCCATTTCGCGGTTAACTCAGCGTGTAAATGAGTTCTTTATCATGTCGTGTTTTAAGCGACTGTTTATAAAGTTTCGTTTCGGGTGACACTGAAGGGTGAATAAATTAAAATAAAAGCGATAATATAGCGGGAAATGTATGACAAATTGGCCTGTAGCTATAACTAAATTGCTTTTAGAGTTTGTATGAATATGATGAGCCAATGTTCGGATAGGACAAAATTCTAGTGTTAGTGTATGTTTAGAAAGACACTGGAACAGTAACTGTAAGTAAGAAACGTTAGTGACCTCTCTTCTTCCTCGATCCTTCTGTCTTTTTAGTTTTCTAAAAAATCTAATTAAATCATAATGATTAATGTCAAAAATACTAATCTTTCTTTTATTTTGTTTTTTCGTAATGAAAAACGTCGTTTGATTCACGTGGGCATTTTTACTGTTGTTTTCGGCTCCATATCACTGAATTCACGCGAATTCAGCCTCGCCTGAAATGACAAAGTTTCCCCACTTGTTTCAAAATGATTTCATATTCTCTTAAGCTTTCTACAAATGACTCCAGAACACATTATTGCCACTACATATAATTCACCTACCTATATAATATAATACATAAAGACATTTCGCACAGATACATGCGTTCATCGTGCACCTGCCATTCAAATCACGCCTATAGCACTTAACAGCAATAATACTATCGAGACAATACACGAATTTGAACTCTATTGCGTTGGGATAAGGGTTTTGAAATATTGAGCACTAGTAAAGTATTTGTCTTAGTGAAGCGAGCTCTGGGCAAAGATTAAGGATTTAGACTAAAAGACGATCAGATTTGATTGAACGTGGACGAAGGAATAGGAATAGGTCTACCGAGTTCACTGACGGTCGACCACTTTTGACCCTTATGCCCTGAATAATAAGGTTGAAAAGTAGTCGACCGTCAGTGAGCGCGGTAGTCCTTAAGGATCGTTTCAGGTGACACTCTGTAGATTCTGCCTATCTTCTTGTCCTTGTCCATTTTACTTGGGGCGGATCGAAGCTAAAGGAATATCCAACATGCAAGGATCATTGGAGGAGGCGTTCAATAGTTTCTGCCTAGTATCGGTACTTTCATATAACCCTAAAACTTCGACTTGCCCTTATAACTTACTACTCTTCATGATGTTAGGGCTTCTGAACAGTCTACTTGCCTTGTGGGATTGCTGGCCCTAGGCACGCCACTGTAATTCTGCCTAAGTCGGCTGGTCCCCTAGCAAGGGGAACGATTGCTGTGCTGCTACAGAGAAATTCTCAATAAAAAGCTCCATAACACTGCCCGACCTGGGGATCGAACTCCACACTCAGATGTCGAGCTTGTGACAAGATCAACTGGGGCAGGGTCAGTACAACAAAAAGACACGAAAACAAATGGCCAGCTACAAAATTTTCTTCAGCAGACTCTCCCACCTGCGCCCCACTCTATGCCCGCCCGTGGCATACAGTTACCGAAGTGGCAGAACGCAAGCGGAGCGCCCGCAGGCATCACGGAGCGCCCGCGTCCGTACGCACCACACGTTATACTTGCTGCTCTGAAAAACATTCGGTTTTTTAGTCAAGGTGAACGTTATGTGGTCTTGGAACATCTTGAGATCATATCTGCTTTGGAGGTAAAAACTTTCATCTATTGGACGTTTGTCCAGCGTAGCGTTAGTCAGTCAAATGTCTGAAAAACCAGCCAAGTGCGAGTCGGACTCACGCAAGAAGGGTTTTGTAATAAACATTTATGTTTTATTTGTTTAAATTGATTTTTGTTATAGCGGTAACATAAATACACATTCTGTGAAAAATTCTAACTGTCTACCTATTACGGATCATGAGATACAACCCGCTGACAGACAGACGGACGAACAGGGGAGGCTTAGTAATAGGGTCCCATTGGTTACCCTTCGGGTACGGAACTTTAAAAACGTAGTCTCGTCCGACTAACGCCTACTACGTGGCTGGGTAGCAGTTCTCCATTATCGTGTAGTTAGTGCCTAACCTGGTTTCAGAGTTTTTATGCCGCCCATGGGCCTCTGACTTGGCTTTACACACCGTCGAGAAATATCTCTCAGGTAGTAGCAGTTGCTACGCTCAGCGCAGGCATACGTCGGAATTACGCCAACTGCCTCTAAACCGCTGCGTAGCTCCCGCTACGCCGAGTCTACGCGGTGTAAACGTCCGATGCCTTTACATGGGCTCATTTGTGAAAACTTCTAACTGGCTGTTAATATAACATAATAAAACATCACGTCTATACACTCAATGAAAAAAAAGAAGTAATAATTTTTTTTTTAAGTGGATTAGTATTTTCATAATTAATTGTTTTTGATAACTTTGACCAAGGTGTGGTGGCCAAGGTTTGGCCAAAGAAATCAGGGACGTCCTAAAGCTCGTTGGATGAATTGTTTTTGATAACAAGTCACAATAATTTCTTGAAATCGAAGAACGGGCACAGTTTGGTACCTAACCATCCAGTTTTGACCCCTTTTGTTTTATTCGGATGGAAAATCATCAAATGACCCCCCCCCACACTCTAGGCGGAGCGGAAGGCAGTGTCAGACTTGTACTGACTAAAACCTATCCATGTTCCTTCTTTGCCCTTCGTGTTCCAGGGCCACGTATCTCTTTCAAACAGTCCCTGCTACCACCTCTAGAATCCCTTTCAAGGAATAGGTCGAGTTTCCCTGTCACCCTGTATTTCCTTGAAGAATTCATCAGAAGTATACCTTTAGCACACACCTTTCGCTATTAAGCTGTTATTATGTTCTCAGAAAAAGTCGTGACGTCGACAGATAAGTAATTCTGAGGAAAAAGAACATGACTACATTGTTTCGATTCTGTTCATGATCTCATGTTATAAGATCATACTCTAGAGCTAGACAGATTAAACCTGTCCATAGTCAGTATAGTGTAGTGTTTATAGATAATAAGTATTTAGTCAAGCACTATGGTAGTTGGTACACCCCTAGAGATAGGGATTTTGGCCTATGAAAAAAAATAATAAAAGGTGCTGGCTACAAGTGAAGGTTGTTTTTACTGTGTCTAATAGAATCCTCTCGCTGAATAAGATGCCTGGCTGAGCCAAAACACGATATACAGGGTGCAAGGGACACCGACGCGAAAACGTTTACCACGTATTCAGTACATCATTCTGAGCCCCCAAAAAAATATGCTCCTACACGGTCAAAACTTATGGAACTGCTGATTTTTTTTAATAACCGGTGAAGAATTTCTATGTAGGGAGGCTCAGAATTGTGTACTGAACACGTGGTAACCGTGTCCCTTCCACCCTGTAAAGTACTTATTTATTTATTTGAAATAATCAAAAAACCAAAAATTATCAGCTGCTAGAAACCAAACATTAGGTGCAATGGTCATTAACTGTGTTAGTTTGAAATTAACTAAGATCTATTATTGTTAAAGCCACCCAAAGGGCAATGGAGAGGGCTATGCTCGGAGTTTCCTTGCGTGATCAAATCAGAAATGAGGAAATCCGTAAGAGAACCAAGGTTACCGACGTAGCCCGAAGAATAGCCAAACTTAAGTGGCAGTGATATTGCTCGCGGAACGGATGGCCGATGGGGCCGGAAAGTTCTGGAGTGGGGACCGCGAACTGGAAGACGTTGCGTTGGAAGGCCTCCCACTAGGTGGACCGATGACCTGGTGAAGGTTGCGGGGATCCACTGGATGCGAGACGCACGGGACCGGTCAATGTGGCGACACTTGGGGGAGGCCTATGTCCAGCAGTGGACGTCTTTCGGCTGAAATGATGATGATGATGATAATTATTGTTCAAGTACCTGTATGCAAAAAAATCTGATTTCGTGTTCCCCAAAACTACGTGGCTGAAGATAAAAACAAAAACAAGACAAATTACCAAATGACTAAATAACGATATATCTTTCACAACACGTCTACATCTGATTTATTGCTCTAGCTACATAATAAACACATCACTAGTCCACAATAGGCCAATAATTACGTATTGTACTGCAACGAGGCTGCCATTCAATAGGCCGTATTCTTCAGCAGGTGTGGCACATCACTTGGAACATTGTTCGTCTGCTTAGAACTTGTTACTATAAGTGAACTAAACTGGTGTAACTATTACTTGTGATGTGACGTATAGGTTGATATTGATAGGATACAGTAATTTCACGAAGACATGCCAAGCTAAGGAAAATCAAGAACTATTGCAAACAAAAAATAATAAACTATTAGAGTTTATTTATTTATTTATTTAACACTTCAAGCACAAAAGTACAGAGGCGGACTTAATGCCATAGGCATTTTCTACCAGTCAACCTTTGGGTGATTCAGAGACAAGCAGTGGTAGGTGTATATCTGAAAATAATTTTAAATAATACTAAGATTAACTACAAGAATATATAAAATCCTATAAATATACTGGTTACACTGTTTTACTTCTTGAGTAGTTTAAAAAAAAATGTTTTAACAGACCAATGATTTCGTAAAACGTACATACGAATATTACGAACCTATGTATAAAGTAATCTGTTTCTAGATTTTACGAATTAAATGTCATACAAAATATGTAGTTTTAATTCCTCGAAAAAGAGCCAGACCGGGATGCAAGGTGCAACACAAGCCCTCAAAAATATGCTCATGCAGGAAAAGAAATAATAAATTGGTAATGGATGCATGTCACGCTAATTATTATTATTGCTTTTCAATTATTTTCTTATTTAATGCCATGGATCTCCGCAAAGTAACGCCTGATTCTATAACTTAATTTTACGAATGTCACTTTGTCTAGATCCACCACTTTTGGCATCGAGTAATTAGCTGGCCGATGAGTTGATAGACCAAGCCGTTTATACTCTCACTCGAAATACTTTCTTGGTTTAAAGGGGAACTCGGGATACCAGTTAGAAAAGTACATATAGACATTGTTATGAAGATATCGATTATAATAGAAGGTGGGAGGGACACCGACGCTAAAACGGTTAAGTATAGTCCTCCTCTGCCAGGGCTGCGGGACTGTTCGAAAGAGATACCGTGGCCCTGGAACACAAAGGGCAAAGAAGGAACATGGATGGGTTTTAGTCAGTACAAGTCTGACACTCCCTTCCGCTCCGCCCAGAGTGGGGGGGAGGGTCATTTCACGATTACCAATACGAAAAAAAAAAAAAAAAAAAACAATAGTCCTCCTTACCGATTTTGGTAACGGCGACCCTTTACATCATTTTGAACAAATACAGGGTGTTAACAGACCCTTCACATAGCCGTCAACCAAGCATTCTGTACATCAAACTAAGTAACTTTACGCAAAAATTATTGCTGGGAAACGACTTTTTTTTGGGGGTGAAAAATCACGTTTTACGGTAGAACTCGATGGAAAGCACTCAAAACATTGTGCTGATGGATGGATTGAATAGTACGGGCATGGGGTCCCATCTCGAACACATTATAATTAGTCTTGAAAAAATATCATAGATGGCAGCATAGGTAACAGTTATGAAATTAACAACCACTAAAATTAGTTAAACGGCAGATTTTGGCTGAAGTAAGATTAGTAAAAATCAAAACTTCCTTGTTTAATGCTGATTTATCTATTTATACTCACAAATCACGTAATTTCGACAAAAAAAATAACTGAAGACTTTTCTAATTCATTCGAACCCATAGAATGATAAAGTTAGTTAAAGGAGCTATCTGTTATCCATTTTGTCTATAGCTCTTTGCAATAGATGGCGTTTTACTTAAAGCGTCACATACAATGTAACCACAATCGTTGCTAAATATGTTTAGTTAATTCATTTAAAGGAAATTCAGTATTTTTTTTTAAATCTATTACTGTTCACAGAAATGTAAGAAATATTTCTAACATGTTTATGGTAAATAATTATATATTTTTTCATGTAACTAAAACCGGAACTAGCATTGCACGAAACGTTTTCAAAGTAGGTAGTTACTCTGTCTGTCAATGTCAATGTCAATTCTGTTTTGGTCATGTCTGACTCCCAGTACCCAGCTTTGAATGCGTTTTTGTTTTCTTCTAACCGACCTCGGTTCGAACTATGGATTTTAGAAAAGACACCTCCCTATGTCTTGACCTGGACCCTGGATACTGTACAACAACGAATCTTGCACATACGACGACTTATGTTAGTAAAAACTTGGGATTTTGATTTTAGAAAGTACACTCAATATGGCTCCTATCAAGTGCTCATATTTAAGCGAACAGTCATCGAAAGATTTCTCAATGTGTCGGATTCCAACTGGACATGCAAGTCGTTTGGCAGTTTGGTTGAGCAATTGTGGTAAGTGTATTTACGGCTAAAATATTATGTAGTCACTTTTGAGATACTAAAAATAAAAATCAAATTAATGACGAAATACATCAAATTTAACTGGTGTTAAACGTCTCCTGAACTCGCACATACACTGATTTTCAGTTTTAACTACTCATTACAGAAACTAATTAATTTAGGAGTACATAGTATGATCAAATAATTATAATGTAACATTGATAAGTATTGTGTGATAAAGACTCTATAAAATAAAATATGTACTTACTACTAACGTCTATAGCCAATGGTTACTCCAAATTGTTTTTATAAATGTTGAGAACTAACTGAAAACTAATAGCTCAACAATATACATCTAAAATGTGGCCATATATTAGTCAATAACATATTGTTTGTGATTTTAGGAAACATGACGGTAGCTCACCTTAATCATCAGGAACTGCGATGATAAGTTCATTCAGACTAAAACTGGCAAAAGGAAAAAATTATCAAAAATGGCAGTGCCTCAAAACCACAACGATGTGCAATGCTCGGTCATGACACTGCATTCACCATGTCCATCAACATCGCAAGGCATTTTTTTAAATAATCACAATTTTATTGTACCCTCATTTATGGGAATTCTGTGTGTAAGTTTTTAAGAATGACAAGAACTGTTCTTACAGGTCGTCAATAGTTTGTAACATAGAGCTTACGTTACCTTTATATCTGTTTTTTTAGCTCAAGAAACTTCACCTGTACTGAAAATTTTGACTCGCAACCAAAGTGTATAAGACACAACTGACTTGTAACAGTCCAAATGTTGAAGAACCAACTGCATCTAGTGCACTTTTATGTTTTGACACATAAAAGAAAAGGAAATCAACGAACACTCCAAAGTGCAAGAAATTAAAAATGACCCTTCAAATGTCTTCCAGGTTGATCAAAAAAGAAAAAATCAAATATAACAAACTGTAAAAAAACCTAACCTGTAGTAAAACTAATTACTACATAGTATAAAACAAAGTCACTTCCCGCTGTATGTCTGTCCCTGTGTATGCTTAGATCTTTAAAACTACGCAACGGATTTTGATGTGGTTTTCATTAATAGATAGAGTGATTCAAGTGGAAGGTTTATATATACATATATACTGCACCCGTGCGAAGCCGGGGCGGGTCGCTAGTAACATAATAAATTTAGGAAAACATCACTTCAAAAGTAATGCTTCAAGAATTTTTAGTTATTTATTTATTTAAAATAGATACACCTATATACAGGTTAGGGTTCTTATGTAGGTACCAATTACAGGTGTACACAACATTCTCTTAAGTACAATATAGCTATTTTATTGTAAAGTTAAAGAAATAAAATGTAACATAAAATAGAAAACAAAACATCTTTGCCTTAAACTAAAGAAGAGATCAAAAAACTGACTTACACTAATAAACACAAAACAAAATAAAAAAAAATCCAAATAAAACTGATAAGAAACTAATTATAGCCATTTAAATGTAGGTTCATATGAGAGCGCAACAGGCTTTTGAACTTCGGTAGGGAACCAAAGAACACATCCAAGTCAAGTAATTTACAGTTGAGTTCGTAGTATTGAATGCACATTCTCGATACTGGTGAGTTGGTTTGCGTTTGAAAAAGTCTAGAAATTGGCTGTCTAGGACGATTGTTTGGGACTGGCAACATTACACGTTCTAGCAACTGTTCGCATTCAATTTGACTATTGACAACCTTATGGAGAAAAACTAAGTCATGAGTTGAGTCGCTTCGAAACCGTCGCACTGTCGACGGTTTCGAAGCGACTCAAGTTTAAAGAAAGTCAAACGTTCTTCGTATGGACATCGGTGGGATATTCCTGTGGACATGTATGCAATTATGTCTCGTAAACGCTCGCTGGATGTTCTCGAGGCGCTGCGAATGTACAGCATACATAGGATTCCATGCTATACTGGCATACACTAGATGACAACGTACCAATGCCTTGAAAAGGATAATTTTAGTTTTTATTTCAAATGACTTCGCGTTTCTTTTGTTAAAACCTAACAGTTATGCAATTAAAACAAACTAAAAGACAAAAATTAAACTACAAAAGCAGTTAGGTATTTGATTGAAGTATTAAAATATTTTTATAAAATTATTCCGTTTGTTTTTTGTTATTTATGTAAGTTGGTACTTAGTACCTACTTCCATCTTTCATCCTCCTACTCCTAGTACCTACCTTTTCATATCATTTCCTTGCCGCAGTAACTACATTAAATTAAAAGCAATTGTATAGGACCTAGATTTGATTGATTTGAGTACCTATAATGAGCTGCAAGTGATGATCTGCAAACTTTATGGCGGGTCGGAGTATCTTGCAAAGAAACTTGGATCCAATTACATAAACCTAACTGGTGGTTGTTTACATTATGCGACAGACAGCTGATGCGCGTCATATGTAGCGATCAAGTTACGCCAGCAGTCATCAACGGTACTGGGGTGATTGCCTTGAAACCAAAATGCATACTACAAAAGAAAGATGCGACAATATTCACCTATAACCACTTAGGAAGCAAATTTCACATGGAGGCGGATATTGAAGTACCTACACTTAACACGACTATCAACAATTTATTTGATCTAAGTTGGAAAAACGCACAGCTGAATATGACAGAACTGGATACATCTGCAATAAATATCAGAAACATAGATAAGCAAATAATTCAGCAGAAAGAGCAGGAAAGACTACCACAAGGGATAGATATATCGAGTCACGACATATATCTCTACTCTGTGACTTCTCTGCTGTTGGGAGGAGCTGCTTCGTTTGCTGTCTACATTTGGATTAGGAGACTATGGCATAAGAAAACTAAAAGGCCACCTACAAGACAACCTACAGGAATCGACAACAAAGTCGAAATCGAGATGCAAGAAATACGCCATTCGACACCGCCGGAGCCACTATACAGCGACGCGAGGCCGAAACAACTGTTTCACTTTGAGGAGCAGTAAAGCTTATTGTTTTTATGTGTACATGTTTAATTTTACTTACTTACTAATGTTTACTTTACTGTCTTTACTTTTTATTGTGACGTTCTGGGATGTCTTACTTTTATATTTTTACTTACTTAACCTACTTTTATACGGTCTATACTTTTTTATTATTGCGTTTTGGAATTTTTACTTTAAAACGTTTTATGTACTGGATGCTCATCCCGCCTTTTCCCTCGGGAGCATGTACGGTTTACGTACATTCCGTCAGGCTGCAAACGCAGCAACCTACTTTTCTCTTTGGTATTTAAAACAATGTTTAATATGATTTTAAGTTAGTTGACGAATTACATACTTACGCGAACACCGCGGATTAGCATCCAACCCACTTTTACTTTGTTGTGATCGGTACTCTAATAAACCTTTAGTGTTACCAAATCTGTGTGTGTTTACATCAACTCGCCTAACTCCAAGTACTGACTTACCACTTCTCACTTAAAGCTACAAGTGTAAGGTACCAACTACTACGGGACCTTACATTTAATGGTAACTAAGTAAATTTTCTTACGTTTTTTGCAATTTGCAGGTCGGTGTCAGGTTGTATGTTGATTAAAATATGATTCGCGGCTGTAACATGTATGTAGTTACAGAATTGTAATAATTAAAATCATCAATACAACCCTCTAAGTTCATTTAATACCATTGAAAGACTTTTTCATGAAATAGTTATTCAATGGGATTGTATTGACGATTTTAATTATTATAATACTGTAAATACATACGCGTTACGGTCGCGCATCATATTTTGTTCAACATCCAGCCTGACACTGACCTGCACATTGCAAAATGGTAAAAAAAAAATCGCGCGCTGCCCTGGCGTTTTCTCCAGCCAAACCACAGGGCGCGGTGCAGCTCCGGCGCGGCGCCCGAGCGTTGCCGTTCCGGTTTTCTACATACAACAATGTGTTGTAACCACACGGCGCTGTGCGGTGCTCTCCGGCACCGCACCGCGCGCGTGCCTGAATCGAGACGAGGCGGGAATGGATAAACAGAGCGGCGCCGGCGTGGCACCGCACAGTTGTTTGCGATCCATTGTTATTACAGACTGTAGTACGTAGGGCAAGCCAATAGTTTTTTATCGCCGCTGCGATGTCGCACTTCCCGTGTGTTTGTCAGTGCGGCGAAATGGCTTGCGGTACGGCGCCGCACCGTGCCGTGTGGTTTGGCTCTAAGAAAGTTTACGACTTACGGCATTTCATACAAACTTTCAAGTCCTTTTTTTTTAAATTTCTGAACCGATATAAATGAAACTTCATACGCATAAGCAGGATACTTAAGTCGAAAAAGTTCTCAGAGAACATTTTCGAAATGTCATTTTAAAAAAAGAGATAATTGGAAATTTCTGTTTCTATGAATCTAAAATCGTCCTAATTTAGCTGTAATACTATTTTTCGAAAATGTTCTCTGATAATTTTTTAGAACTATGTATATTGCTTAAGTGCATAAAGTTTCATTAAAATCGGTTCAGTCATTTCGAAAAAAAAGAACTTGAAAGTTTATACGAAATGCCGTAAGTAGTAAACGCTCTAAAAGTATTGAAATATTCAACAAAAACAAATGAAGACGCATTCGCCGCAAAGAGATGTTTGTTAGCTCACTCACACAAATGAAACCGTTTCGCCAACTAGAGATATTTTTTGTTGTATTGTTATTATCTATTTGTCCTTGAACGCACGGTGCGATGTAGAGAATCTATGCGCCATCTAGTAGTATCGATGCCACTTAGTATCGATGCCACCTAGAAACTAGGCCTACTCCTAGATGGCGTTGTAAAACTACTGCCTCTGGTAATCAGTGAGACGTTGGTGCTACCATCTGTTGAAAAAATGGAGGACAAAAAATAGCCAGTCCGATTGCCAGTTTTAGGGAGGTATCATTTCTTTGTATGGGATTGGGTATCTGTACGTAGTATTATATTATCTGTGGTACGGGGGTCGTGGAGGTGTGTAAAGTAAAAATATTACATTAAAAACATGAATAAAAAAAAAAACTTGTGAAAAAGTTGGAACTTTGACCCCCAATATCTCCGTAACTAGAAGGTTTCCAGCCTTCCCAGGTATGATCTAGAACAAAAAAATGATCGCAAAGACGGGTAGAACGAGTGCCTTTCGGCTATGTTAAGGGTCTATTTACACCCTTTATGTATCTCAACATAGAAATGTTTCATCGGTATTTTTTTTCAAACAGCACATTTTAACCGTGTATTTTTTGCAGTTTTGTAGGAAACAGCTGTTTGTTTGTTAAATAACCGACAAAAGTTACTAATAGGGGGTAGGTGAGGGTTTCGAATGATGTACTATATACATGGTAACCGTTTTAGCGCCGGTGACACGGTGTCCCGTACCCTGTATTTTACCTTAGCTGTTCAAAGCTCCGGCCTTGGTTCAAGCCATGGTCCGGAGCGAGAGGGAATGGGAAGCCGTCACCTCCTTCTGCGAAGCAGTCATGCTAGTGAAGGAGGTGGCAGGACGTGAGAGGGAAAGAACCTCACGTCCCAGCCGCCGCGGGAGACGCGATGGGCGTCGGGGGTCACGTGGTGGCTTCCGACCACCGTAGGCGCTGGCCTGTGGACGGCGAGTTATGGGCTAGCTCGCCGTCCGGCCGTCTTATGACGACGGGCCGTGTCGACGGCGCGTTCGTGTTCCACGCGCGCCTCAAAGAGATGTCAGCAATCAAGTAGGGGTCCGCATGGGCCGATGCCTGCCGGGGCTGCGGGACTGTTCGAAAGAGATACCGTGGCCCTGGAACATAACGGGCAAAGAAGGAACAAGGAAAAAAAAAAAAAAAAAAAGCTGTTCAAAGCTGCATCACTTTCAATAACAAAAGACAAATGGTGTCAAACTAAACCCATTCTGAATTAGTATCCTGCAATGCCAGACACTTTGTGCAGATCGTTTAGAGCCATTATATCACCTTCTGTCGTAGTCATTAGTTAGACACGCCGGTGGTCTATTTACGACAACATAGCACATAATGTACTCCGGGTAATTTCACAATAGTCCACCGATTATATATTTAAGTAAATAGCACAGATACAGTTTATATTCTACTTGTACTGAGAAAGGTAATAGCTGGGTGTAGGGTGGCAATGAGTTCAGTGGATTGAGGACTTTCTGGTCTAGTTTTAATGGTGGTATATTCTTGAAAAATATCAATGTCAGCAAGAAATTGTTTGCCTGCACTGCCAGGTTTTTAGCTCATTTTGAAAATAGTCTGGTCTGTGGTACAAGTAGGGCTTTTAACAGTTACCAATATCTGCAAATCTGCAATACCAGAAGCATCACAGTCTATCGCCATCCCAGAGACCAAGCTGAAATTCCTCCACCACCTCATTTATTCGAAACTTGGTGGTACAAAAAGGATCCTTACGAAAAAGGGTCTACTACTTAATACATCTTCTTTTCGTGTCGATGATACTATTTAAACCTTTTCGGCCCAGTAAGTAACTAGGCCAAAAACGAGCGTCATTGACGTAATGGCGTTCATTAGATTCTCAAAAGTGAAGTTGTCTACACTCAAGCCAGTAAGTGACAATACTTTCATAAAAGCCTAAAAGCTTGGCTTGCCTTATTACCTACTACTCTTCATGACGTTAGGGATTCTGAAAAGTCTGCTTGCCCTATGGGCATACCCTATTGTTGGCCCTAGACACGCCACTGAGGACATTCCAATAAGTGAGTCACATTTTGAACTGCATCGCACTATTGTGTATCGAACGGGTTTTATAATCTCTATTTTTGTCAAGTTATACTTGTTAAAATCAGTCCCATCCTACCTCGTTGCCGTGGCCCCTCTACACGTGCAATAGTGTAGGTACGGCCAGTAGGTACCAGAGCCGCGGGCTGTCACGATGAATGACCCGCCACGCCGCCACGCCGCCCATACACAATTTCACCGGACTGCGCTCATGAAAAGACTCTTTTTTTTTTACTTTTTTTTTTAAAGCATGATGAGCTCCTTTTTTTGGCCTCGGATATTGTTTGATGGGTCTGTTTTGTCTTTGTTCTGTATGTAGGTGAGATGTGTAGTGTTGCTCGTTTAAATTATTGTTTTGGTTTTATTTGGGTATATTTTTGCACCTTTGGTTTAGTGGTCTAGAGTTGCATCTTGTTAATTATTAAAATTAATTATGATCAATTTTAATGTTATATATCTTTGTGACGTAGTTCCGCCATATAATATTATTTTTCTTCTTTAGTTCAATAATTAGAAGTATGTGTAAGGATCGTAGCAGATAGCGTTCTGTAGTTTTACTAAAGCAACTTGTTATCAGTTGAAGGAAGTCAGATTCAAACCACACCTGGGACGTAAGACATCATTTTT
The DNA here is from genome assembly GCA_910589295.1 of Noctua janthe. Taxonomy (NCBI): domain Eukaryota; kingdom Metazoa; phylum Arthropoda; class Insecta; order Lepidoptera; family Noctuidae; genus Noctua; species Noctua janthe. The sequence continues at coordinate 9,578,927 of OU342572.1, read as the reverse complement.
CATTAAAGATTCAATTAATAATATTAATATTTTAAATGTCACAAACATTCAGTAGCGCAGCGATGAGCGATAAGCACTGTATATGGAGAAAATCAAGACTACTTGAAAAAATCGAAGCTAAAATGTTAAAAGAAAGTAAGTCACAAAAATCAATCACCAGTGCGCCACAAAGTCTAAACAACAACAACAACACAAAAAAGAACTATTCTTTTAATAAACTAGCAAAAAATAACAAAAGGGGATCACCGTCACAGACCCCAAAATTATACCAAAGCCCGACTATAATCACCCTATCTGGGTTTTTTATCGGGGACCCACAAATCTAATATGAGTAATGACGGGATAGCTGAGTGGGCCCTGTAAAGCGCCTATTTGGTACCCCTTGTGTCATATCCAACGATTTATTTGAGACGTAATAATAATGTTTTAAGTGTAGATGAAAATGTAAGATTCGTTTGGAAGTTGGTTTATGAGAAAACAAAGGTTGATACGATAAGTCCGTAGGACTGAACGATATTGTGGTTACTGTAGGTAGTTTCGGTTTTAATGTTTCATTTTGGGAGTTTTATTTAACTTAAGAAGTACCCTGTTTGCTTTTTTGTTACAGTTTACTCAAGTTACTATGCTTTTAGTGACGAGGGCAATGTGTTATAAACCCTCGTCATGTGTTCATCGTTCATGTATTTCTGTTTTCCAAACAATTGTTTTTCACTTGTTTTCTTCAGGTGTAGTTTTCAAACAAATACTTTATTAGTTTTTTGTTTTTGGAACAGCTGTCTTCCTAACTTCCTTGATTCTAGGGGCTTCCTTGATTTTGGGTATAAATTAGTCCTAGAACAGCGATTTGTGATTTTAAGCAAAAGTTCTAAAGTGAAAGACCTCTACACGAGCAATTGTGATCACAGCATCTATCATTGTTCCCCTACCCTTATTTCGATTTATTTGGGGTCGGTACAGCATGTCTTCGTCTTCCATACTTCTCATCATCTCTGCCGTCCAACCAAATAAAACCTTCCTGTTGACGAATTCATTCCTGAAACCAATCACAATGTATCCGTCAATTCATGCGTCAATCAATTGTATGCATCTTTGCGCGGGCGTCGGCTGTCAAAATCACTTATTAAAGCAATTCAGTCCATTCGTTAATTAATAGTTCCTATGCTAACGCGGTCGGCTGATGCTTATCACACCATCACTGCCATCCAATCAAAGCAGTTGTTCCCATTGACAAAATTCGTCATTCCTCAAACCAAATACATTTCCTTAACTCCTTCACCAATCCATTCGTCAATCAATTAGAGCCGTGTGCTTGCACCGTGCGCGGGCGTCGGCGGGTGTCGTGCGCGGGAGCATGCGCGCAGCGGGCGCGCCGCGGGGAGCAAGCACCCCGCGACATGCAGCCTTTGTCTTTGCGCACCTACGAGTTAGCTTTTGTTTCAAAGAGGCTGGCTGATTAGGGAAATATGTTTTTTTTTTATTGATTGACAGGGAATCATAGTTGGCTTGTGGCATGCAGATAAGGTTTGGAAATAGAATGCTTTTGTTTAGAAAAAGGCTGGCTGATAAAGGAAATATGTTTTTTTTTTTATTTGTAGGGGTTTAGCCTCGCAACATGAAGCCTTTGTCTTTGCACACCGTGTTAGTACAGGTTGACTGATTAGGAAATATGTTTATTTTTATTGATAGACAGGGAATCAAAGTCGGATGCAGTCTTGTTATTTTCCCTAGTAGTGTCATGTTCCTACGAGGTTTAACAGTAGAATGCTGAAACATACAACCTAAATCAGTAACACCATGTAAAACTCCATAGACTCCACCAAATTTTTTTTTTTTTCTGTCGAAATATTTGGTGGGTCTTTTGCCAACTATATTGACACCTAGCTTGAATATTATCTACCGCCTATTTTAGCGATGCTTTAGCGTAATGTGACCTTTATAGACGTTTTTATTTTGTCGATGAGTGTAGGTAAGTCCTGAAGCGATTTCAATTAACTTATCAGCAGTTGTATCTAGGATGTTTACCGGTAAAATATTAAATTATTCTGTTCAAGAACTTTACAGAACACTTTAAAGACATTGCAAAGAATAATTATTTTATAATGAGATTTTTATTGTTACCGTGTATGAAAAATTATAACTACTTACGGTACCTATATTTTTAAAGGTTATAATTATAACTTTTCCATCTTTTGAAGGCGCCCTTTTGGTCCCCAACGCAGGTCATAGGTAGGTACGTCGTATTATTGGTTTGTGACTAACTTATCCAGAGTTTCGTATTTCGACAACGACTTTCAACAAGATTGACATTTAAACTTTTCGATAGCTTATGTCAGTCCCATATACCTATTATTGACTTTTCCATCATAGTTATCGTCGGCTGCTTCGTTGATCTAGAGGTAGCAAGTGCGACTGCTGAGCATGAGGTAGATTCGGTTCCCAGTTCGGGCAGTGTTATTCGGTTTTCTATCAGGAATTTTGTAGTTGCAGCCACGCCGTCCGTGTTTTTGTCCGGGTGATGGCAATAGGATTGCCCCTACTACATGGGTCTTACACGTAGCTGGCGAAATGTGCAGGTGTTCTATTAGGTCCTACCTTTGCCTCACACTTCGGTGATAACTGGCGTAATGTTATCACTGATAGAATTTTACTTAGTCTATGTCTATACTCTCTGGATGATGTGAAATGGAACTTTGGAGTGTATTCTAGTATAAAAACATATTTTCTTTCTACGAGTGAATTCAAAACCCACGATAATTACGCCCAGAACTAACAAGCTAATGCAAGGAGCTGTCAAAATTAATAAAGTAGAGGTATCGAGTGTCGACGCGTGGCCCACAATGGACCACTGTTTTTTATTCGTGGCCGATAATGGGCGCCGCGTGGCGTTACGAGGGCGTATTGTACGCCACCCTGAGTCGTACAGTGCTATGATACGGTAACTAAGTACTTGATGGATTCCATCTTTAATTTTTATGCACGTGTGTTTTTGTACAAAAAAGTAACTGAATTTGTGAGGAGTTATAGGGTGAGGTACTTAACCGGTCGTCTGATCAATGTGTTTTGGTAAGCTATTGTCTATGATATGTCTATGGGGGGGGACAAAACTTCTTTTTTCTTCACACGAATCAGGCACAAACACATTATTAGATGAATAGCTGTTATTTCTTGTACCATAAATCTGTAAGTATAAAGTACCTGGGAAATATTTCCTCAAAACATTTCGTGTTCCTGCAACAAAAAGCTGAAATAAGAATTAGTAGCATATTTTGTGAACTAAAAATAATTGTGATGTATTGTGTGTGCTATTAAGTTTTTTCATCAGGATTTTCTCAGTAGCAGCCACGGATTCTGGATTCGTGCCCGGTTGATGGCAATAGGTTCATCCCCTATTACATGGGACTTCAACATAACTGGCGAAATGTGAGAGTACTAATAGGTACACCTCTGCCTAACCCTTCGGGGTTGTTGTGAATTTGATCATAAAACAAATTGCCATTCTGAAAAAGAAAACTGTTTTATTACTCATGTAACAATATGAAAAAAACAACAATTTTCCTTCTGAGCGTTCAAAAATCGTCAGTATTGTTAATTTTTCGCTGCCATATGCAAAAAAATGCATAGAGCACGCGCCACCTGCCAGTTCAATTTGAATTTTGAATTTTCGAACGCTTTCAAAACTTACATTCTGCGTGATGCGATTTGTGGCACGCAAGCGATGCGAGGGCGCGAATCGGAGGGCATCGATGTTTGAAATCACATTCGATTCGCGATTTAAAATGATTTTAGGTTCTTTGATGTGTTATTTTATTTTATTATGATGTATTTTTGACTCAAAAAAAATTGTCATTTGAATAAGTATCGCAAGAAAAGGGTTGTAAAGACTAGTTTACGATATTAATGTGGACTAAATAATACGTCCCACATGCTTAGGTAACGCCTACTTAATAGGGTGACTTTCTGTATCTATACAGAATCTATATCTGTATGTATACCTTATCATTAGTGAATTTACTATGCTAAAAGCTTCGTTCATTTCTTTTTCATGATTTATGGATAAAAGTTTCATTAATTATTATCTTAAGGTGTAATAAATTTTATAAACTAGTGTTAGGTAAATTGAAATTCTCCGAAAGAGTAGGTACGTTTTCCGCTTCATCATAAACATCCTCGAGCATATATAATAATTATAATAATAATCTTATTCTGCCTCCACATTAAATTTTCATCATGAATTCATTATCCGACCCATTAAAACCACTCTCCGTGGTTACTTTACGTTCGACGCACCTGTTCCGATTCGAATATCGAATTACCATAATCGATTTGGGGGTAAGCCACGCAATGTGCTCTATGATGAGATGATGCACAACCCTATAGTCTTCCTTGTATTTAAGTAAAGTTTTACTGTCATAATTTAATTTCACATCATCTAAGATGCTGTCTTTCTTTTATTCTACACGCACATTACTGACAGTTTAATAAAATATTGTTTTAAGCTTTCACGGTTTAAAACTAAACTTATACTGTCACTTACGAGATATCTTCCGTGATTGTTCGTTATTTTGAGCTCCCAACATTTCAACGCTGCCTGTTGCAAGCGCAATGATCGCGGGATGGAGAATGCCATCCACCTGAATGGAAAATAAATTGTTAGGTGTAGACAAATCTGTTTACCCTCTTACTTTGTCTTTTGCCACGTGCACTACTGGAACTCGACACTAAGTCACGGCAAATCACACACACACACACACAGTATCACCAGGGATCAGGAGGGGGAGGGGTATATCGGGAGCTCAAAATAATGTTCAATCACGGAAGATATCCCGTAAGCACTGTACAATGTCCCAAATAAATAAAATGATGAGAAAATAAAAACAGCGGTAATTAATAAAAACAAGTATTTTGCAAGAAGTTTACGTAAGGTTTTTTTTTTACCCACACAATAAGAATTATAATTTTGCCATAATATTACCAAACTCTCTTTTCAGGGAACACAGATTTGGCCCCATTATTGTATTAGAAGAATTTGGTAGTAAATTCGCCATATTGTAAAGGCCTTATAAATCAGAGGATAATGTTGACCGCAGCTTATATGAGTGATCGTGGAACACAATAAATCACTTTTTGGGGATGAATGTGGTCAAATTGAGGCCATATTTCAACATTACGAATTCTGTAAAATGAGATTTTGTATTTTGTTATTTTTTGTTAGAATTACAAGTCTTTGGTTTGTGAGAGCTGCCTACTGAATTAGGAATGAGATTTTTATGGCAAGAATATGCATTTTTAATAGAATACACTAAATTGACCTAAAACAGCGAAGTAACCCTGTTAAAAAATATTATAAGTTTTTAAGAATTTGTAGGTTACGTAAGTATTTTACTTAGACGTAGAATAGGTGACCTAGATGAGATGATTTAGAAGATTTTTGATTTAGAAATTAAAAAGTTAGCCTTAACAGTATTGCTGTTTTGTAACCATTTAAACCCACTTTTCTCGCACATTAAACAACAATTACTCTGAAATTTTCGAAATTCTAAATTCTGGGGACTTGCGTGCGTCCAAGTATCCAAGATGGCGGTGCAATCAATCAGTCAAATTATATTGTCTTAGAGATCGGGCCAAATCGTCCCGATCCGGGGCCGAAACTTTACCACGACGGATTAAATTGTTCTAAATGGAACGTAATTGTAAATATATTATAGTATTTTGTAGATTGAACGTTTATTGCCTTGGTTTTTTTAGGTTCAAGTGTTGGTCGTGACTTATGTTGGGGAGATGGAATGTCGTCCATGTTGTGGTTTAGCATAATATGATTAGGCTGTTAGCAGAGTGCAATTAGACTTAAATTACTCATAACGTGGAACGAATTTACAGTGGTCGGATTCTGATATTTACGAATTAATTTTTAGTCATCTCACTCGTAAATGTGGGTTTCTTCTCTTGAACATTTTTATGCCAATATCTGTGAAAAAGTATTTTAAGAATGACAAAAGAAATCTTAGTCTTAAAATTCGGTATTTTAGAAACAATTGAGGAAAAGAGTACTACACTATAAACTTCGTTCCACCTTATTGTCTAACTGCACTCGACTATGATGAGGATTGGATGCCTATAATGTTGTCACTTGTGGGACACAGGCCTCCTCTCTGTGAGAGAGAATAGGTTGTAATCCACCACGCGGTACTAGCGGATGTTACGTCTTCGAACTTTTGGTACTAGATTTAAAAGACTTCTAGAGCAAACATTGGAAATAATTTCATACAAATATTTAGATCCCGAACATTTTTGATTTTGACACACAAATGCTACCTGACAAGCGGGCGTATGACATCAGTTAGACCGATTTGTTACTAAGTAGTAACAAGTATTGGATAACGATTTTCTTAGTCTTGTCCCGTCTATCGCCCGTACTCGTCCCGGACTAGAGTTTGTGTCTCAAGCTTTCATAGACAAGAATCTTGACCCTCTAAAACTGTCGCAATACTGAGTCCAAATGTGTCAAAATCTATATATAACTACATACTTCGCTATTATCTCAACGGAAGAAGATAATTTAGTGCATTATAATCTTATCACCAAATAAATCAAACCAAATTCAGCTAAAAAACTTATAAGTACCAACTGCAGTCGTGCATCAAATTTTTTGTACCTACAATCAAAATATGAAAGGTTAAAGTCAATCAGGCGATTATCAGATTAGTGAAGTGATCCTTTAGTCGAATTATAATAATTTAGTTTCGTGTTAGTCGATTGTTTTGTTGTTCAAGACTAAAATGGCCAGATCGTTTCAGTAAAAAGTAAATTTTGATTGATAGGATGTAATTTTTCTAATTTGTAAATACAATATGGTGATCATGATGTTTCGAAGGTACGAGAAAGTTGGTTTTGAAGTGGTGTTGTACTTATTATTTATTCTTGTTTTAGCACTAATGTTCTTGTCTCGTGCTAGTTTAGCTATGCAGAAATAGCTCTTGTTATAATAGTGCTACTTGCTAGGTTCGAGTGAAATAGCAGACGTCATCAATGTTGCTTGTTTATACTTTGGTATCGGTATTTGGTGTCGTGGTGGAGTATCGTCAGCTGTTAGGAAAATGCGTTCAATTGTCATGTCGGCTGCTTTGGTGTTTAGGCTCTATTACACATACACATATCACGCACGTTAAGCCGTTGGTCCCGACTGTCATTTGTATATCTTTGACAGTCGTTACAGGTAGTCAGTAGCTCGAAAGTCTGACAAACAGTCTTACGATAGGGTATGGTATTACCCACCCCCGTTTACTAACTGGCTTGTGGAGGTCAGATAGGCAGTCGCTCCATGTAGAATACTGGTATTCAGCTGCATCCGGTTAGACTGGAAGCCGACCCCAACATAGTTGGGATAAGGCAGCAGATGATGATATAATTTCGCCCGCTATCCTCGAAGGGTTAGGCAGATGAAGCTCTTCTTTTCCTTGAATTGTCATTTTTGAACTACTACTTTACCTATCTTCTTCCCAGATGTAACAGAACCTCCCAAATCAGAAAACAAACGCGATAATACACCATAATAATGCCGAAACACACTAACACCCAAAATCACAACCTAACCTCATTATGTTTACAAAAAACGCGGCATTATAATGTTCCTCTAAGTATAGGGTGCTCTCTCACTGATGTCGCGAGCCCACGTGGTCGACTAATCTACATAAACACGATGACCCGACATAGTTCAACACAACCTTTAATTTGATACATAAAATTTTAATAACATAAAAATTATAATTTTCCAACATAATTATGGACCGTTCCAATAAAATGTTAGTGGATTTATATGTTAATAAAGTTTCAGAAGTTACAGTCCATTCACTGTTGTTTTGTGACTTGGCATCACTGTCAAAATCATTGTGATATTTATTCTCGTTACTGTAAGGTTGCTTTTGGTTTGATTGGAATCAAACCAAAAGCAACCTGACGACTCTGTCAAAATTACAGTGAACTTTATGATCAATGTAAGAAGGTGGCTGTTGAGTTGCAGTTGTCAAAGGAAATATATCTATGACAGGACTGTAGCGTTATGAGGATTCTTATCTTTCGTATCAGACTCATATCTGGCAGTTTGTATTGATGTTCGTATTAAAACTATTTTAGAAATTGCCTGCTTAGCATAATCAGGCTATAATGTTCCCACTGTTGGGACACAGGCCTCTTCTCTATGGGAGAGAGTGGGCTGTAATCTACCAAGCAGGCACAGTGCGGGTTGGTATATTTCACATGTCTTTGATTGTTTTGGTTCTAGGAAATGGCGGTTTCCTCATGATGCTTTTCCTTTACAGTTTTGAGAGCAGTGGTGCTGAAATAAATTACATAAAGCAATGCGTCTGCCCGAATTCGAAACCACGGCCTAGGACTCGTAGCCGCCCCGTTACCACTGGCCACCACAGCTACGTAAAAAAAAAAAGTGACTGCTTGATCTGTGGCAAAAGAAAAAAACTTGACGCATCAGCTGTTTCGATTCCCGCCCAAGTTGTGAAACTAGTTGTGAACTAAGAGAAAAGTTTTTGTTTAATGATAAAGTAGACGAAAGATTTTCTAGCTAGGTTTGCTTGGCTAGCACGATGTCTTATTCATTTTGTGACATCATTGCCTTTCTGGCTATCATTGAATTTAATAGACAGACTGGCGTTTGAATAAGTCTTTGTTTTGTTCTCATATTATATATATAGTCTATGGTCTTGAAAACTAGCCTTGGAAAAACTTTTTTTTTAGCTTCTTCCTTCGGGTTACGGGTTTTGCTAACTCTAGCCCTAGATTGTGTCTATGGCAGAGTGAAACCTTTTTTTTAACTACCAACAATAACGGTAACAGCGTTGATTTGGCCTTTTATACTATCTATCCAGAACAATATTGTGAACTTTTTATTTTGACTAGCTGTTCGCGACCTTCGTCCGCGTGGAATTATTGTAAAAATATTTGAATTGGATTTTGTGAACAATTTTATGTTTTTTTTTTTTTGCACGGACTCCTAATACTTGTTCTAAAATAACATACGTTCTTATAATATCAGCTATCTGCCAGTAAAATTCCCGTCAAAAGTCCAACCTTTTCGGAGACTAGCTGGAACAAACAACCAAAAATTAAAAAAAAAAATGTTGTCTATCAGTGCCGTATATATTTTCATATGGATTCAGTAAAAAGCTGTTATTTGGAAATTACAAACAGACACTTCAATTTTATTTATTTGTATGGAGCAATGCAACATTGCACAATGCTACACATTGCTAGACCAACTTTTGTGTGTGATCAAAACATTTTGAAACGAAAACAACATAGAATTCTACAATTTGAAAGGTGCAATGTATACGAGGTATATCGCCTTGCTCAGAAGGGTTTCGATACAGTCAGGGAATGGCTTAAGAACAACTTGCTTACTCTAAACATATCGAAAACAAAATTAATAAATTTTTCGATTCGAAATACCAATGTGTCAGTTACAAGCTCACTAAACGTTGCTTCACAGTTTATACTATCTAATGATAGTAGCGACGGCAGTGGCACCCATGATCACTGTAACATTGAACGAGTCACTTCGATAAAGTATCTTGGCATAGTGATTGACTGCAACCTTTCATTCAAAGAGTACATAATACACCTATCAAAAAGAGTGCGCAAACTAATGTACATTTTTAAACAACTGCGCAATTCAGCAGATGCTGTTGTCATGAAAATGACATATCAGGCACTGTGTCAATCAATTTTGGTCTATTGTATCTCGTCCTGGGGCGGGGCAGCCAAATCCCACTTTATTCTGATTGAACGTGCGCAGAGAGCGGTTCTTAGGGTGTGTTGTTTCAAGCCAAGACTTTATCCCACCGTCAAGCTCTATGATTATTGTCAAGTCCTTACGGTTAGGCAATTGTTTGTACTGACCACTGCTATTAAGCAACACTCTATTTCTAACTATTCACAGCAAACAAATCGCCGTAACCGTATAGTTGCCTTGGCTACTCCTCTTAAAACCTCTTTTAGTCAAAGATTCTTTGTTTTTCTTGGACCCTATCTTTACAATAAATTAAACCAAATTCTTTCCCTACACGCACTGAACAAACATAATTGTAAAATCGCTTTACATGCCTGGCTACAAAGCCAAACATATACCGCCACAGAAGCTCTCTTTAACGTATTAGTCTAAACACTCATCCACTAACACTCTCTCCAACACACACACACACACACATTCACACACACACACAAACACAATTCTACATTCATAAAAATCACTCAACATACTTTAACTTTTTAATTGTTTTATTTTTATTACCCTAATACTCTCGTGTCACTTTAAAAAAAAAAAAAAAAAAAATCACTAATTGTTTGTAACTATTGTTATTTGTTGTAATACCAAATGTAAGCAATCAAATGTGAACCTTTAAACAGGTGGGGCCCTGGTGACCTGTAATACAGGTGTTACTACCTACCACAGGCACCAGTGATCCACAACCAAAATCGTTGGCTACTGCTGTGTCAATATTGTTTGTATATTTTGGCTTGTGGTGAAAAATAAACACTTATTTTATTATTATTTTATTTTATTATAATGTCGTGCACCATAACTGAAGATCCTACAAACAATATATTTATTGTTTTGGCTATAAAATACAGCCAATGACTATGTTTAGCTCAATTACAGGTGTGGTCCAAAGAGGCGCAATTATAAAACGTTTTGTGACTTATCCGACCTCAATTATAAGAGGTTCCTATTGTTTTTGTGGATTTTTATTGATTTTTTGACCTTTGAGGTCCTTTTGAGTTTAGGATAGGTTTAATAACTATTTTTAGGTTCTAGAAGGTTGTTATTAAGTAATTTAAGTATAACCTAAGCTGAAATTATAACTAAAAATCTTTAAATGTAAAATCAAACATTACCAAAATTCACTACTTATTGTGGTTACTGGATAAATAAAGAAAAGCGACCTACTAGTCGACCTATGAAACCACTAAGAATTCAGATTTTAATAGAAAGGTTAATAATGGGTGTAAAAATACCGTTAACGAAGTGGAAATACATTTGTTTTCCCTGTCATTGCGATATTTTTTTTGTTTTTAACTATACGTGGGAACCTTCAAGTTACGGAGATAGGTAGGTATAGGGGGACAACTTTTTCACTTTTTTTTTTTTTGCAATGTTTTAACTTTACTATAATACCTCCACGATCCCCGTACTATTGAATGCATCCATCGGCACAATGTTTGAGTGCGTTACATTTAGTGCTACCGTAAATTGTGATTTTTACCCCAAAAAAAGGTCGTTTAACGGCAATAATTATTGCGTAGACTTACTTAGTACCTATGATATGCTTGGTAGAGGGCTTCGTGAAGGGTCCGTTTACATCTTGTAAGACAATGAACAGTCTCGAGTTTTCCTGACTTGTATCAATGTAAAAGATGATACAGGTAAATCACTCATCATTAATGATAGATTATAGACATGTGTAATTTTCTGAGAACGTCGATATGATGCGTCACCTTGACCCTGAACTGCCAACGCCATTCACAACAGGAGACGAGCAAATGTCACAAAGCATAATAACTTGTATACCATAGACGGTGATGATTTGTGTTTTAGCCTTGGTAGATGGAAAGATTGCAAGTTAAATCTTAACATCATCATGACGAAACAAGATGGCCTTTCATTGATTAATGAAGCATTGGAAATAATGAAAGACGAAATAACAAAGCAATAGTATTCATATTCATAATCTTTATTTGCATTCCGTAATGTTTAAAGAGCTTTCAAGGGGCTTAAAGCTAGATTGTAATCAGCAATCCATACCCAAATTATGCCACTAAATGTTTTGATCACAATCATGAAAAAATTTACAAAATATAGGTACATACTTTTAAAAGGATGTAAGGGAAAGAGATCTAAATACCTACTTAAATTAAACTCAAAAATAATGCTAATTTTTCGAAAACGCGAACACCAAACTCAGACACTATAAAAGGTCAAAATAGTTGCTGAGACAACAATGACCCGATTGATGAAGCAGACGTTATTAACAGCTCAGAAACGCACCAAACATGTACCTGACTAGTTACAATGTATCACAATTACATGACATTAGCATTAGTATCAAGGCCCTAATAGTGAGTATCACATGATATCCGAGTAGGTAATAGAGGTGCTCCTCGCGTGTCTCGTCCCCGAATACCCGAGTAATTGCAGTGGACACGGGTCTCCGAATATTTCGAATTTTTACCAAATTATACACTAGATTGAAGGAATTCTTCAAAATCATTACAGACGAGTGATCTAGTGTTGATTTTGTTTATTTTTAGATAGTTGCTAGTATTAACATCGTCTACATTCCGATCGAAATTGAATCGATGATTAATCAGAAAAGGATTTGAAGTTTTGAACTTTAGTTTGTAAAAAATGTGATTTATTGTTAACGATTTAAGATTTATTTGATGTTTTGTGCATAGTTTGTTAAATGCTATAATATGGCCTTCAATATAGTTAATTTTAGAAGCTGCATTTGATTAATCTCAACTAAATCTACGTAGGAGCAAAGCGCAAAGCCATCAAAAACAAAACTTTTTAACACGCCATAAATCCAGAAATGCGTTACGAAACGCTAATGATAAAAAATGGCGACCTATAAAAAAATTACAAATGACAATCTAATTCCTAATTTAATTTCCAACTTTCCGAATTCGAACAACAAAAAAGTACCGTTACAGAATTGTAATTCTAAATTCGAAAATTTCTAACGGGATGGCGCGTGACTAATAGATCGGTCGGCTAAAACAAAACGACATAAGTAAGAAAATGTGAATTTATCAAATTCAACTGACAGTTTTGTAATTTTTAATTGATGACCCATGGGTCGGGTCGCCGCGGTGAATTAGACATTAATGAGCTGATAATGTGTGAGGCCATTTTTTTGTCAGAAGTTCTTAGTTTTTTTTCTTTAATTCCTTTGTGTGGCACTGTGTTTGTTTGTAGACTTCTGTAATGCCTAAAGGTGTGTTTCGTTGACTCCTATTATTGTAACTTTTTTATTTGGACTGAATTAGTTCTTGTGTTGTGTTATGTGTGATATAAATTAATAGATAGAATAGAAATGCTGCTAAACGAAGAAGTATTTCTTGTAGTGCAGGCACGAAAAGGTCAATATTTGATTGGCGAGTTTGGAAGAAATTAGGTAAGTACAACAATGACGTCGTGTATAAATTAATAATAAGTTTTACCATGACTACAGTAAATGGGGAATCTACAATACAACACATATATTATCTCTTTACGAAAATATTCTCAGTGATGTTGAAATTATAATTTCTTTTCATAACAGCTCCAATGCTCCATATTATTATTAACAACATACCTAATTAAATAAATTAGCTATTCATATCAAATAAATGCGTCATTATCCTTTGTAACATGCAGAAGGGGCATATTTTGCAAACTTTCGATATAATGAGAGTTTCCGAAAACATTTCCGCGCCGACCAAATGTCCAACACCTCGGGGTGGTTATTAAACACACACGGGTAGGCGTGCGTTTCCACAAGAAATTAATTATCACAAATTATCTGAATTATTCGCGATGGCAAACCCGAAAAATTGACAATGTCGCCACCGCAACGCAAGAGGTTGGACCACACAATGGTTTGACAGCTGTCATTTGATTTTTTTTGTGTACTTTTATTATAATTTTGGTCAGGGGTGTTGCTAGTTTATGTATATTGTTGTTTTTAGAAATTTTTACTTCCTTATTTTAGGATGAGGTAATCTACCTGCCTTTGGAAGCTTCTAATGCTGTAAAAGAAACAGCAAGATCTAAGGTTAAAAAGGTCAAAGGGCTTTCTTAAAGAAAACTATACATAAGATTTATAACTTTGTCCAAAAATACGCAATAAACACCAAGATAGTTCTGTTTCCGCCGGACACAAAAATAAGTAGGATAAATATCTTTGTAAAAATTACAACTTATCATTCAGACCTAGACCTAACGGTTGTGAAAAGTTTAGTTTGAAGCAAATCTGGGATAATAGTTCTCGACCTTATGGTTGTACCTATAAGTGAAACTATTTTCAGATTTCAAAGCTACGTCAAGACATTAAAGGTTCTGTTATAATTATAATACACGTAGGTAGGTACTAACATAGCGTATCTATAGCTAGGTTTCTACATTAAAACATAACATCAAATACATTATCCTTATACAAACTAAGTCCTTTTCTAATTTTATTCTTCCTTACATTGTTAGGTAACAATGTATTCATAAGAAGAGGTTCTTCTCCCCTTTGGGGTTCGCCCCTCAACAGGAAAACCCGAAATCCGTTCCCCACACTTTTCCAAGATAAACATAGTAAGATGCGTCCAATGTATGAAAGGAGGTGCTCGGAATATATTAATAACTACCTCCTTCCTATGTTTTCACTATACTGTTCTATCAAGACCTCGTAGCTCTGCTGTATAGCGTGCTTATCAATATTTTGTGTTGTGTTTCTTGTTTTGGGATATGCTTTTTGGGTTGGTTGTTGAAAAAAGTATTGTTTTATTACAGTTTTTCTTATCAAAGGCTTCATGCACCCATTGAAAAATTCTATTGAAAGTGATTCTAAACCAAACTTGCAAGTTTTTGAAGAAAAGGCTTTTGCAAGACAGTTTTTATATTGATGTAAGTAAACTTTGCACCAAAAAGACCTTTTGAACGAAACACAAAGTAAACAGGTGGTATTAACAAAACCAACAAAAATATAGAAACTTGGCGCAACGAATTCAAACACGCTGACACAGAGCCTCCACAAACAGCAGCAAAAAGCGAACAAAACGGTGCGCCCGCGCAAATCTGACACAACGGACGTATCCACTACAAACGAGCTATTCAAACATGGAACACAAACGTCACGTATAACTGCTCACTTAACCCTACAATAGCCATAAAGAATTACAATTAATCGCCGCGACGAGAAATGCCACCGCGCCGGTAAAAAACGTCAAAATATTGTCGGTGGATGCGACACGGTACCCCCACCGGCGGCTACCGGGTAGCCAATAGGGAGGCGCGGTCGAGGCCCGCTACCGCTTTTTAGCCAATGGCGTTCCCTGGGGCGGAGCCTCGAGCTACGCACGGTGTTTCGCCCCCAGCTAAAACCTTTTCGCCTGCAGTCGTTTACAGATAAGCCCGCGGGATGGTCGATTATTATTACATTTCATACGCGTGATTCTGTGATCTACGCGCGTCGCCTCGGGCGCTTACCGAATCGATAGCGATGTACAAAGCGAAGTGCGATACTAGAATTAGTTTTGGAGATATGATAGAACTTGCGTTCTAGTGTTAGAGACATATTGTGCTGTGATATGTTTGCCTTAGTATAGATATAGAGTGCGGTATGAACCTATATATGCAGTGCCATCGTGAGGTATGGATGTATCTATCTTATATGCTTGTGTTACAGCGAGATGAAGCCCGCATCTTGTTAAGGCTTGTGATGGATTGCACCATGATTGTTTACTAGTTTTATAAGTTGGTGTATTTAGATTCTAAGTTCAAATAGCTAACTGCTTAACTACTATTAAGTCAAAGTAAGTGATTGTGGTGGTTTAGTTAGGTATTTACTATACTTACATTAATGTTTGTTTAATTCAATATTATTTGTGACATGTGATGATCCGTCGCTAAATCTATAAAAAAAAACGTGTTAGTGTGTATTCCCTTTATAAGTGTGTATTAATTGTTTGTTTTCTTCTATTAACATACCAAAATAAATTTTAAAAAATTGCATCTGATTTCTATTAAACGGAATACATAGAGGCATAGCAGTGGACGGGTTAAACGCATTAAACCAAACCTTGAATATTAAAATTATATGGATATAATTCCATTATTGATTACAAATTGCCATCAATATTAACTGCTATAATTATTTCATTAATTTCATTGTAATTTGCATAAACCATTTAAATAAACATTCAAGTCAAACATACCAAGTTACAATAAACATGTAATTATAAACGAGAAACATTTTAAATGGAGCAAACGACAAACCACAATTAAAGTTATTTTAAAAATAAAACCGAACTTTGTGAGAGCGGCCGTCGTTGCTACATTTAAAGCATTCCATCAAAGGATATAATTAAATACCCCGTGTTCTCCTCTAAGTTATACTTTAAACTTATAATTGGCGGTCCTCGACAAAAATTACACGTAAGTCAACCTTTTGTAGCTCTTCTATATGTATAAAAACTGGTTTGTTTTTATAAATTTTATTTAAAAGAAAAATCTTTAAATTTTTTAGAAAATTTAACAAAAACTACGTTAAAGTAGACTTTTGTTATAAAACTAACAAATATCTAAAGCATAGGAGACAACAATAATTAAAAAATCTGTTTTGTTATTAAGTTATAAAACACCGATTTTGGACTTATGCCGCTTTCATTGTTGGTCGCTGAACAGAATTTAATTTTTCCACATGCCAGTCATCATCTACCAACATAGTTCGGAAAAGGCTAGCCTTTTCCGAACTATGTTGGGGTCGACTTGCAGTCTAACCGAATGCAGCTGAATACCAGTATTGAGCGTTCAGCACTGTAATTCTTTAAGTTGTTATTTTTTTAGAAGCAACACTTGCATAATTCAATGATTCAGTAACACTTCATACAGCCTCCAGATTTAGCTAAAGCAACAGTAGGTGAGAAACCTAGAGTACTTAAAATATGCAGAGACAAATCACTGCAGTTTTCTAAGTTCTCCATGGATTCTCACAAGCGGAAATTCAGCTTATAACTCCGTATCCCAAGCTAACGATTAGTATTTTTAAATAAGTTATAATTAACACGCAATTACTATGCTTGAAACGGCGCTCTAAGGTTAAAAAAAAAGTATATTCGGCTTGTGTCAAAATGGACAAACCGACTCAGATGAGTAAAATTGTGTCCCAACGAACGATCCGCCACGCCGTCGCGCGTCGGCGGTGGTGTCGGCGTCGGTTCCAAAGTGATAAAAATAAAGACAAACATAATATATTTTTTTATCTATTAGTTCATTAATTTTAAAGGCTCTTTTCTTAAACTTACCTGTTTTCTGTGTTAAATCAAACTTATGATCACTCATCTTTATAGACCAAGGAACTTTAAAATCGAATCCTATTTTCGTGACAAAATTTTTCACTGTTTATTATAGTTAATTGATAGAGGAGCTCGTGGCTAAAAAATAACAGCCGCTCGGGTCGATCTTTAGGTTAAGCCGTGCTTGCCTAGGTTGGTCTGTGGATGGGTGACCGCCCATTACATACCGAGTTTCCGCCGTGCCTCGGAAAGCACGTTAAGCCGTTGGTCCCGGCTGTCATTAGTAGATCTTTGACAGTCGTTAGGCAATCAGTGGCCCAAAAAGTCTGACAACCAGTCTTACCAAGGGGTATCGTATTACCCAGTACAGACTGGGTTGTGGAGGTCAGATAGGCAGTCGCTCCATGTAAAATACTGGTATTCAGCTGCATCCGGTTAGACTGGAAGCCGACCCCAATATAGTTGGGAAAAGGCTAGGCAGATGATGATTATAGTTAATTGATAGCAACGGAGACCGTTTTATTTGTCCTTATTTTTTACCAAGACCGAACTGGACAGATGGTTAAATCCTTCGATAATATTTTTACCTCAATCTGATATTCTGATACCCATCCATCTGCTAAAAAACCCGACAGTTGAATCCACTCTGAAGGAAGTCAGATTTACAAAACGGAACATTATTTTGTTCGCACATCGTGCCGCGAACAATTTGGGTTCTAAAACATCACTTTAATGACTTATGTCGTTTGACTAGGATTTCTAATACTTACGACATATCACACTATGCATAACTTTTCCTTTTTAGTGACGGACTCACTGCAATATTTTAATTACTTATTTAATTTTAACAGTCAAAAGCACTCAAACATTTGTTATCCTGCTTAAGTTTTGCTCCTCTACGCACACGTAGTATTAAAAATTTGCTTGCACTTGACCACAAACTTCTTCACTACCTAAATTATTTATTGACGTGTATGTAAGCTCTATTTTCAGTTCACACATGTTTACATCACATTTCCGTTTTTTTTACAATCCGACATTCAGGTGGCAACTGCCAATTATCCCAACGTACCGTAAGTCCGGATGGTTATTGTCTGTCTGCGGCCGTCGGATTCCCAGACGAGCCTGGGCGCGCACCCTGACCCGACATGACTAACACTGTCTGGTAGTTTTGGCCCATCCTTACTACCTATACGCTTAACATTTCAATAAATGTTCTTCTTGATTTCCTTAACAGTATAAAAACCGTGTCTGTGAACATTTTTCTTGTGTGGAATGTATTTATTTCCGAACCTTATTAATTTTATCTTTTGAGTTACATTCCATTTTCATTTCCATTTTATGAGGCAACTGTTCGCTATAATAAAATTAATAATGCTAATTAAAACTTTCTTAACCAGTCCTCTAATGTATTTTTCATTTTAATAGTCCTGAAATTTACGACTTATCGTCTTACTTTTCCAACAAGTTTGGTTGCCGTGATTGCTAAAGCTCTTCGACGACTTTGGCCTACAAGTGTCCCACTGTTGGGCAAAGTCCCCCCCCCCTTTCTCCTTTCAAACCTCTCTATCTTGTGCGGTTTCTGGACATGTCCGCTTTTAAATAAGATCAGATTGTCACATCAATTTCGCCACGGTCTACCTGAACATCGATTTCCTCCGTCAGGCGTCCAGTGAGTATCGATCTTCTGCCAGCATTTACTTAAACAAATTATTATTAATTGTTCCAAGAACCCTAAAGAATCAAGGTACCCAAAAATCTAATAAATCCATTATCTTATTCAGATTGAAGTAATAACTAAATTAATTTCCACATAAACAAAAGGGAATTAAAATCAAAAAGGAAATAATCTCCAAACGAAATGAAAGGCATTATATTTTTTATGGCGTTGTTCGCGATCCCATTAAGACGCTGTCATCGCTCGTTGATAAGATTTAAATTAGCCGCACAATAAAGCTCCTGTCAAATCCGCCATTAATTTCGAATTTTGAATTTGGAACAGAAGCGGTGTTTGATCACACCACACTGGCTGGTAAAGTGGCCTCTATGCTTTGAATAAAATGAGCGGTGCAATTTAAATGGTTTTGAATAAAGCTTTTGGTTATTTATTTAATGAGTTAATACGTATTTTGATTATAATAAACAAGAGTATTATTGTAAACTCTTCCAGTATCTACGGACCTACACATTATCTACACAATAATTATTATGTCCATGATAAAATCGATGTTACCTTCAATCAAGCTGTCCCATAGAGAAACATTGTGAAAATGAATTAGCTACAGCGATTACAAGTACGTACCTAGCAGACTAAAAGTAAAAACTGAACATGACGATTTAAACTAGAATATCAAATATAAAAAAGACAGTTACAGTACATGATATTCAAGATATTCCTCACACCACACCACTACGTCCGTACCTCGCGTCGCGGCAGAAAAGGTCTCTGAATGTAATTTTAAACTAATTAATTTTGCTCCGCCTGTCCGCTTTTGAATAACACTATTTGGACTTCAATTGTCTGCATGCCAAATATAAAATAATGGTGATTTTGATGAAACGCCACACACGAATTCGTGTAACTTTTTATAAAATTTGAATGCACGACCATAAAGTTTTTGTAGATGTTGTTGCCGCTGAAATGACCGCAATAAATCAGTTTTTTTTGCTTGTGAGCAGTTTTTATTTATTAATTTTATTGTCAAATGCTTTATCGAATAGCTAAGCCGCAAAATTAATAAACATAAAACGATCGGGGCTTGTCAAATTAAAAAGAATATTAAAGTATTTCTGGACAAAATAGAGTTAATCTTATTTGACATTTTTATTTTCGGCATTTTACGTTTATGAAAGTACCTACATCGAATTGTTCTTCTTTTAAAATCAAATCTATTTTTATCTCGAAAAACACAACCACGAAAAAAAAGCACGGAAAAGATTAAACAATGTATCATCATGTTGTACAGCTTACGTCACACTCGGTAATAGATATTGTCAAAAAGATTTAACGACATGTCACTTTGGTCCCGCCCACCGGCCAGGCATAATCTACATCGGACACATTCGATACTCGACTAATTGGCTATTTCGAAATTCGTTTTTCAATAATCATTGCCGATATTATATTTTAATAGGCAATAAGAGCAAGGATAAAAGCTTTTTTTCAATTCTTTTTTTTAATAGTGTACCGCAAGGGACTAAATGAGCGTGTCGTTGTTTTTCAAGTTTTTTGATTTACTACCAATGAATTGTGAACAGCAATTAATGAAGTATTGAGTAGTGTCGCTAGAAGAAGGATGCTTTTATTTTTAATTTTTAATAGCCATCGGGAAACATAACTCTTGTTGTTTGAGCTCCTTTATACTTTAAATCGTAAAGATTGCCATATTGAATGACCATCACTCTGATCGATTGTGAAATGAATGACTTTCTTTCACGTTTGAATCAGAGCTGCTGTCTAGTTTTTCTTTTGCTAACCAAACAATAATAACATTCAAACTCTCTATGGTATATCAACAAACCATTCTATAAAAGTGCTAGTAATTTTTCCCCGTCCACTTTTTTTAATAGAACATTTATAACATCAAATACAAACCTATTGTGTGGTTAATACAGCGGTCAGGCCGTGCACGGCAAACGCTTTTCTAAGCCATAACCGGAATTTATACCCGACATTATTCATGCGATGCCGTTCGGTTGTTTTCCTCTAATTAGAATCCATTCAAGCGTACCCCATTAAAACTCGTCTAAATTAAAATTCGAATAACTTACTAACTAGGTGTATAAATCACAACCGTACATAAAGACAATAAAATATATTGTCCAACTCGGCCGAGGATACGACCGCCGCAAGAATAATTAATACAACAATACACTCACCGGGTAATTAAAATAAACTAATTTCTAAACGTGAATGGCTTGGGTTTTATGAATGAATATTCTATGACTTTTTTAAACTGGCAACATTTCTCATTCTTCGTCTCGCGTACTGACAGTTCGGTTGACGGCGTTCTTTTTTTTGAAGCGCGACCTCGCACAGCGGGGAGCAAGCGCATCCGTTGCGCGCTCGAATTATCTCATTTTAATTTAGGAATCGGCACTTTTTAATGGCGTTATTGAGCTAATAATTTATTTAAAAATCGGAATCAATTATGTGGATGGTTTTGGTATAATTTCGTGGTATTATTTCGTTTCTACTTTCCAGTAATCCCTTTGTTTCTTTCTCACGCTAAGCAAGGGTTGACTCCCACGAATTAGTCTGCTAAGGATTTTTATTTGCGGCAACATCGGATCGGGATGAGTAAATCGGTGTTCATAATTACAACGTTGGGATATTTGGGCGATGGCCGCCGCGTGCACAGTAGCAATAACGTGCAATTTAAATGTTTCACATTTCGAACCGATTCTTTTTTTGAATGCGAATCCGTTGCGTGTGAGCACGCAGGAGAAATATTTGGTTATTGCTGGCTGGAAATGACCTTTAGTCTGGTGGAATGTGTATTTTAAAAGAAGTAACTATTACTGTGTCAAGTAAAAAGTAAACCAATAAACTCTCTCTACGATAATAGCCGATGGACATCTAGGTACCTATAAATTATTTTCTGCCACTTGGCAATTTAATCCACATTATACCTAAAGGATTTAGATTTAGCTCTAAATCCATTAAACCTCTTAATTTTAGAAGGTTACTTTACAGAAAAAAAACTCACGTAATAAATTATAAAATAAGGAAAAATGTATATTAGCTACCTAAATGAACTCTTGCGCATAAAATTGTCTTGGATACCAAAATAAGATTTTAAATAATAAGTAAAATACCTAACAATTTGCATACTATAAAGATAAATAAAATTGTTATTGGCTTTCTAAATATTCTGGGGGCGTGTAGGTTGTCCAAAAAGTTATGTCATCTTAAAATAGCCTGTTTGCATACTAACGAGGTAATGGCGGATAGAGGTCGAAAATCTAGTCAATTGTGAATGTTATCTACACTGTTATCGTAGCGTAAGAAGGAATAGGGGAACAAAGCGATGAATACCATTTTAACTTATAATTGAATATGAAAATAAAATAAAATTGAGATCTCTTTAGGGTTCTTTAGCCGAATGGCAAAAAATGGAACCCCTGTCGGAACGACATATCTGTCTGTCTGTCCATCCGTATGTCACAGCCATTTTATTCCGAAACTATTAGCTTGAACACAGTTGAAACTTGGTAGATAGATGCATTCTGTGAACCGCTTTACGATTTACCCCATACACGGAACTGAAACTATAAAAAAATCATCAAACCGAAACGTGCGGTGTCTATAGACAGGTCCTTAAAAATGACATTAAGGTTCCTAAAACCATTTTTTCTCAAAGTCAATCGTTTGAAAGATAGACACTTCCAAAGTGGTAAAATGTGTCCCTCCCCCCTCTCCCCTATAATAGGAGGAAAATTCTGAGAAAATGTAGGATTGTACAACGTAAAAAAACTTTCAACGAAAATTGGTTTGAATAAGATTTGATGTTTAGTTTTTGAAATATTGGGCTTTTTCATCAAACTGCAGCTGTAACTTTGTTTTTCATTAACATACTATGAAAAACAAATTTTGTTTTGCTGTTGAATGTAATACAACATTCATGAATGAGCCTTCAAAATATGGGGGACGCGGTGTCCCGGGGCGGGGTTGTCTTGGCGGTGTCTCTTGACATCGCCAACGCCTTCAACTCCATGCCCTGGACCTGCATTGCGGAGGCACTCCGGTATCACGGGGTGCCGACCTACCTTCGTCGTGTGGTCGGGGACTACCTGACGGATAGAGCCGTCATCTACCCCAGTCGGAGCGGAGAATGGAACCGGCGAGAGATGTCGTGCGGTGTTCCACAGGGTTCGGTTCTGGGGCCGGCCTTGTGGAACATCGGTTACGACTGGGTGCTGCGCGCCGACCTCCTTACCGGCGTCAGTGTAGTTTGCTACGCTGACGACACGCTGGTACTGGCACAAGGGAGGTCGCACGAGGCGGCGGCCGAAAACATGACACGCGGGGTTGCGATAGTTGTGGAGAGGATCCGGCAATTGGGACTCGAGGTGGCATTGCACAAGTCCGAGGCCATGTGTTTTCATGGGCCTCGGAATGCGCCACCGTCGGGATCCCTACTGATGGCAGGAGGGGTTTCCATCGGCGTCGGGTCGACGTTGAAATACCTAGGACTCGTCCTCGACAGTCGGTGGAACTTCGTGGAGCACTTCCGACGTTTGGCTCCCAAACTGGAACGGACAGGGGCTGCTTTCAAGCGGCTCTTGCCCAACCTGAGGGGTCCAAACGCCTCCTGCCGGAAGCTTTACGCGGGGGTCGTGCGGTCCATGGCCCTTTACGGGGCCCCGGTGTGGGCGCGTTCTTTGAGGCGGCAAGCCGCCCACTACCTGAACGCGCCCCAAAAGGTGATAGCCATAAGGCTAATCCGGGGGTACCGCACGATCTCTGGCGAGGCGGCTAGCCTCCTTGCCGGATTGCCGCCATGGGATCTGGAGGCGATAGTCCTCGCGCGCCTGCATGAATGGCGCGCGGAAGCACTATATAGGGGGGAAACTCCGCTGCCGCGACAAATTACCGCTCAGCGGACAGACCTCCGGCGTGATCTCATGGCGACATGGAGAGAGCGACTGTCGCAACCCCGTGCAGGGCACGCCACCATAGTGGCGATAAGTCGCCTCTTTGAGGAGTGGCTAGAGAGGCGCCACGGCGCCCTCACCTACCGTCTGACGCAGGTCCTCACCGGACACGGTTGTTTCGGGAGGTTCTTGCACCGAATCGGGCGGGAGGAAACACCCGGGTGTTTCCACTGCGAGGATCGTCCGGAGAACATGGTGGAACACACCGTGGAGGTCTGCCCCGCTTGGGCGGATCACCGCCGTGTCCTCATAGCGGCGATTGGCGGCGGCGATCTCTCGCGTCCGGCCTTGGTTCAAGCCATGGTCCGGAGCGAGAGAGAATGGGAAGCCGTCACCTCCTTCTGCGAAGCAGTAATGCTAGTGAAGGAGGTGGCAGGACGTGAGAGGGAAAGAACCTCACGTCCCAGCCGCCGCGGGAGACGCCCTGGGCGTCGGGGGTCACGTGGTGGCTTCCGACCACCGTAGGCGCTGGCCTGTGGACGGCGAGTTATGGGCTAGCTCGCCGTCCGGCCGTCTTATGACGACAGGCTGTGTCGACGGCGCGTTCGTGTTCCACGCGCGCCTCAAAGAGATGTCAGCAATCAAGTAGGGGTCCGCATGGGCCGATGCCTGCCAGGGCTGCGGGACTGTTCGAAAGAGATACCGTGGCCCTGGAACACAAAGGGCAAAGAAGGAACATGGATGGGTTTTAGTCAGTACAAGTCTGACACTCCCCTCCGCTCCGCCCAGAGTGGGGGGGGGTCATTTGATGATTTCCCATCCGGAAAAAAAAAAAAAAAAAAAAGCCTTCAAAATATTTTTATTTTTTATTATATTGTTTGGTCCTACGGAACCCTGTGTGTGTGTTGAGTACGACTCGCACTTGTTTCTGACATACCAGAGATTTATATCAGCCACTGTAGTCCTATTAAAACTGGGCTTCAAAGAAGACCGGAAAAAGCTTAATAATTAGAAAAAAAAAATCTTATGAATAAATATTTCTTCAAAAAAGAAATGAAAGAAATGGCTATTACGTAATAAAAAAGGATATTATAGCGCTACTTTGGACGATAAAACTTGAAACAATGCCTTTGTAACTGATTATTAAAAAGTGAACATAATTGTACTACACTAAAGTCCGGACCACTGTGCTGGCTATCACGTAGCCACAAATAATACCTTTATTGTTCTAAAGAACGAAAAACAGCTTTCTTCGAAATTCGAAATGTGCCTCGCAATATTCGGGTTGAATAAACCTCATTTTACGGCTCTTTTGTTCCTTTTTGACACTGGCCACTATTGTAAGCACAAATTAACAAATGGGCTAGAATTGAATCGGGTACAATTTCTTGAAGTGACAATGTGCTGTTGAAAGATAATAGGCCTTTTCGAATTTTATAATGGGATGGGAAACCTATTTAAAGATGGCTGTCAACCTATTTATTAGAAATTATTTATATTAACACTAGTCCAAATAATTGTCCTGTTCAATTTATGAAATTCTCTCCCTGCGAGAGGAATGATATGAAAGAGAAAGGAGTAAATGAAGCCGTGACGTCTGATATGGGAGTATGGAAGAAGAAAACGTGCTATGCCGACCCCAGATAGAATGGGACAGGGGCAGGAACAGGATGATGTGTCACTGTGAGTACCTATGTATCTCTGGATACTAACAGATGCAGCTGTAAGTGCCACAATCCTCATTTTGGAAGACTTCTAAATACAGGATGTAAACAGACCCTTCACATAGCCGTCAACCAAGTATTCTGTACACTAAAATAATTTATTTTACGCAAAAATTATTGCTGGGAATCGACTTTTTTTTTGGGGTGAAAAATCACGTTTTACGGAAGGACTCGATGGAAAGCACTCAAAGCATTGTGCTGATGGATGGATTGAATAGCACGGGGGTCGTGGAGGTGTGTAAAGTAAAAATCTTACATTAAAAACATGTATTTTAAAAAAAAACTTGTGAAAAAGTTGGAACTTTGACCCCTAATATCTCCGTAACCAGAAGGTAGGTCCCAGGTATGGTCTAGAACAAAACAATGATCGCAAAGACGGGGAGAGGAGGGTGCCTTTCGGCTATGTTAAGGGTCTATTTACACCCTTTATAAGACGACGGGTCGATATGACCAAAATAGACAGGTCATCTTAGTCGTATCGCCCTGTCAGTTTGACAGGTCATCAATACGTTATAGCTGTCAAATTGTATCGTTTGCACTTGACATTTACCTGCATACCAGACACATGTAACATACTCAATACATTAGCTAAAAACGTCTGTCATCGCTATGTACCTAGTAATTAAAATAAATAATGAGTAAACCTTGAAGCAATCGTTTGCAAGCTTAAGGCTACAAACTATAACATGCTGTGATGGGCTGTAAATATAATGTTTTAATAGCTTCACATATTTATTTATTTATTTATTCATATAACAATTCGCATTGTGTTTGAATTGGTTTGTACATTAATTAATATTTTATAGTTATAACAACAAATTATGAATATGAAAAAACAGTAAAGTCTACTCAATTTAAAATCTAAAATAACATAAATGATAAGTATTGTGTCAATAGAATGTAAATAGTAATTATATAATTTAATGTAAATATTATTATGTCAAATACTTATAAATCTATTCTCTAAAATGTAAAAAATCGAATAATGTCTTGAATAAATATTTAATGTCAAAAGGTAAATTACTAAATATAAAAACTATTCACCATCATTTGTCACCAATTCAGTTAAAGAATATAAACATTTATTCAACAGGAACGCTTTGAGTTTGGCTTTGAATAGAGTACCTTTGTAAATCAATGATCGCAGATCAGTAGGCAACTTATTAAATAATTCTACTGCTTGGTATTTAGAGCAATGTTTAGTAATATTAAGTTTCGGTGCAATTTTATTTTTTATAACGTTTCTTCTAGTTTTCTCTCTAAGTTCACGTTCTTCTTGTGATTCATGCTCGTGTATGTATTTCGCAAAGTGGCTGAGTATTACTAAAACATATAAACTTGGTTCCGTCAAAATAGCTAATTTTTTAAAATATTCTTTACATGACTCTTGTTGTGGGATTCTGACAATCGTTCTTAACGCACGTTTCTGCAGTATGAATGCTCTTTGGCAATTATACCCGTAACTGCTCCCCCAAAACATAATGCTGTATCGTAATCTGGATTCTACCAATGCATAATATACAGATTTTAGCTGCTTTAAATCAATATCGTCCCTGAGGTTTCTTAGCGCGTAACAAGCTGAAGATATTGAGGAATCAATGGCGGTGAGCTCTTTTTTCCAATTTAATAGGGAATCTATAAAAACTCCTAAAAATTTTACTTCGTTCACCAGTCCAATATTTTCCTTTTTGAGCTTGACATCTATGCTATCTTTGTTACGTGACGTTGTTTTAAACAACATAACATTGGTTTTATTTGGGTTTATTATTAAATTATTTGCTGTAAACCAAACAGAAAGATTCTTTAAACACTTATTTACATTTTCTGTCAACTCATTTAAATTTGACGACCCGATTATGGCGTTCGTATCATCTGCAAACATTATAAGTCCTGCGTCGGGTTGGGTATTATTCATAAAATTTAGTAAATCATTTGTAAAAATTAAATATAATATTGGTCCTAAGATTGAGCCTTGAGGCACACCGCGGCGTATGTTGGTCATTTTAGACTTATATATTACTTCATTCACACACTTTACGTCACAATTGTTTGAGTTAATGTCTTTTATTTCTACGTACATTCTACGGTTTTTTAAATAAGATGTCAAAAGTTGTAACGCTTTTCCTCTAATGTCATAATGCTCTAGTTTAGCCAGAAGTAGCTCATGATCAACTGTATCAAACGCAGAACTTAAATCAATAAATAAGCCAGCTACCTTCATTTTATTATTCAATTTACTAATAATGTCATTTACAAGATTATCTATCGCATCTGAGGTGCCTATCCCCTTTTGGTATCCAAATTGTCTAAAGTTAATTATTATATATACATATTACCTACATATACAATTATTAGTATATGTTTAACTATATGCACGTGTTCTGTTTAGTAAACTATTTAAATAGTACATAAAAGTAAAAAGATGAAGTATTATATCATCTATTAAATCTATATCATGTTATTAAATCTCATCATGATTGGCAGCCTTGTTGCAACCACTGAGTAAGTATGGTCTCAACCAGCGTGATACTCTTAATTATCATCATCCGTCCAGCCTATATCCAACTATGTTGGGAGTTTACATGGAGCGACTATCTACCTGACCTCCACAACCCAGTCACTGGGTAATACAAATATTATTTTACACAAATCCTTGAGATTCAAGTGATCAACAATATCTTTTTAAGTTTTTGATATTCGAACACCGGAAGACATGACACCTTCGGATTTACAACCATCAATGATAATAATTGACTATGTGTATCTCCGTCTCACATATACTTTTAAGCTCTTTCGTTAAATTTTAGTTTTGCAGATTATTACACCAAATTTTCTAGAGCCATTAAACAATATTAATATTCGAAGGTAAAACAGTCTATGCAAATGCAAACAGTGACAGGTTGCTGCAAAAACGCCCACATAACTGTCAAAACTATTTTATTTTTTACAAAAGCCACAAAAAAGGTTGATTATCTTTTCACAAGCTACTTATTCTAATTAATACTTCTATTGAATTTGCCAACATTCTAATTCTTTGCCTTTTTTTTTTTTTTTTTTTTTTGGATGGGAAATCATCAAATGACCCCTCCCACTCTGGGCGGAGCGGAAGGGAGTGTCAGACTTGTACTGACTAAAACCCATCCATGTTCCTTCTTTGCCCTTTGTGTTCCAGGGCCACGGTGTCTCTTTCGAACAATCCCGCAGCTCTGGCAGGCATCGGCCCATGCGGACCCCTACTCGGTTGCTGACATCTCTTTGAGGCGCGCGTGGAACACGAACGCGCCGTCGACACGGCCTGTCGTCATAAGACGGCCGGACGGCGAGCTAGCCCATAACTCGCCGTCCACAGGCCCGCGCCTACGGTGGCCGGGAGCCACCACGTGACCCCCGACGCCCAGGGCGTCTCCCGCGGCGGCTGGGACGTGAGGTTCTTTCCCTCTCACGTCCCGCCACCTCCTTCACTAGCATGACTGCTTCACAGAAGGAGGTGACAGCTTCCCATTCCCTCTCGCTCCGGACCATGGCTTGAACCAGGGCCGGACGCGAGAGATCGCCGCCGCCAATCGCCGCTACAAGGACACGGCGGTGCTCCGCCCAAGCGGGGCAGACCTCTACGGTGTGCTCCACCGTGTCCTCCGGGCGATCCTCGCAGTGGAAACACCCGGGCGTTTCCTCCCGCCCGATTCGGTGCAAGAACCTCCCGAAACAACCGTGTCCGGTGAGGATCTGCGTCAGGCGGTAGGTGAGGGCGCCGTGGCGCCTCTCTAGCCACTCCTCAAAGAGGGGACTTATCGCCACTATGGTAGCGTGCCCTGCACGGGGTTGCAACAGTCGCTCTCTCCATGTCGCCATGATATCACGCCGGAGGTCTGTCCGCTGAGCGGCAATTTGCCGCGGCAGCGGAGTTTCCCCCCGACGTAGTGCCTCCGCGCGCCATTCATGCAGGCGCGCGAGGACTATCGCCTCCAGATCCCATGGCGGCAATCCGGCAAGGAGGCTAGCCGCCTCGCCGGAGATCGTGCGGTACCCCCGGATTAGCCTTATGGCTATCACCTTTTGGGGCGCGTTCAGGTAGTGGGCGGCTTGCCGCCTTAAAGAACGCGCCCACACCGGGGCCCCGTAAAGAGCCATGGACCGCACGACCCCCGCGTATAGCCTCCGGCAGGAGGCGTTTGGACCCCTCAGGTTGGGCAAGAGCCGCTTGAAGGCAGCCCCTGTCCGTTCCAGTTTGGGAGCCAAACGTCGGATAATTCTTTGCCTCATTAAAGAAACCACGCCTTCTTTAAAATCATTACAAGACTTACCAGTTCGTGAGCGGTGTTTCCAGTTAAAAAATAATCATTCCCGGTATTACGCGGGAGGCTGCAACCGGTCATTGGTCATTGTCGACCTGGGGTCAAGCTATTAATTTTATTACTTTATTACAGCTACCATTTTTCGATAACGCTTATGAGACGGTTAAGTTACTTTTCTGTTATCAAAATTACATTTAGTTGAGTTTTTTGCTTAATATTCGGAATACCGACGCCAAAATTATCCTCAGGCTGTCCTGTCTCGTTTCCCCAAAAAAAAAAACAGACGAATTTCGAACGAAAATACGAATCATAGCCTGGCTAAGGATTAATATTTGAATTTGGAAAGTCCTGTCAAAAAGCCGAAAATTTGCAAAAAATGCATTCAGTTTTCATTTAACTTTTTATAAAATAAATAGTCAGACAAATGACAAGGCTAGTCGATAAGACTAGTCGACAAATCCAGACGGATGTTAAACCTAATCTAGCTTGGTAGACTAGATGTGAATGGTGAAGGACCAAGTCTGACCCAGTACTAAACCACTAGAGAATTCATAAAACTGCAATAAAAATAAACAATCACAGAATACCATAGAGTAATTGAATTTCAAATTATTATTACTAAAGTAGAAAACCCACTCATCATTTTAAAATCATTACCCAATTTAAAAGCCATAACTGAGCTTAGAGCTTGCTCGTAATTCATAACTTGTTGTACAAATAAATAAAATTGAAGCGTCTGTTTGTAATATCAAAATAACACCTTTTTACTGAATGCATATGAAAATATGTACGGCACTTATAACAAAAACACATTTTTTTGCCTGTCGGTCTGTCAGTTTGTTCGTTCCGGCTATTCTACGAAACGGCTGGACTGATTTTGACGGAACTTTCACTGGCAGATAGCTGATGTTATAAGGTCTAACTTCCGTGCACATAAATTTAAACCCTTGAAATTCTTAACAAAATCCGATTCACAAAGGGAAGTAATATTTTTTACAATAATCTCACGCGAACGAAGATCGCGGGCAACAGCCAGTAAGTATTATTACTTACTGGCTGTTGCCCGCGATCTTCGTTAAAAAATAATCATTCCTAAAGTTCCATTTTTTAAGTTTTATCCAATTAGATTTTGTCATAAGAGGTGTATTAACAATTTATGGAGAATTACTGCATTCCTCACAATGTGCACTATTTAAAAAAAGAGTTTTCCTTTTGAACATTTATTTTTTTACATTCTTCATGAACTGCCCCCAAGCTTGGATCTATTCTTGGGGGAATTAAAAAAACAATAGTTTTACATAGCAGTTTAGTGTCATGAATTTCCCCAAATAACTCCTGTTTTCATAACTTAGCGCAGTCTATGCCACACAGAAAACCTATTTTTTATTAGACTAGACATGATTGATTTCACCATCACCATCAACCAAGACAAACCTATTTCTACCCTTCAAAGAA
The DNA here is from genome assembly GCA_910589295.1 of Noctua janthe. Classification (NCBI taxonomy): domain Eukaryota; kingdom Metazoa; phylum Arthropoda; class Insecta; order Lepidoptera; family Noctuidae; genus Noctua; species Noctua janthe. The sequence goes on along the minus strand of OU342572.1, from coordinate 9,547,801 downwards.
AAACATTAATCACAAATACGACCTCAATCTAAACCGCCTAAAAACACCAATTAACCGCTCCAATATTCCACGATATAGGAAACGCCTACCCATAAAATCATTGCCAGTAAAAAAAAGTCATTACCGTGTTACGCGGCTGAACCCGAACGCGTGCCCGAGTCACGACCGAAGCACTAACACGAGTGCGCGGTGTAAGCGTAACGTAAACACGAAAGATTTTTTAATCGAAAATACTAATCTATTGGATTTTGGGTCATTTTTTTTACGACCAGCGATTTAGTATAACCCATAGATAGGTACTTAACTTATTTACCCATAAATATTTACTTAAAATTAACCTCCTGCGAGAATCTAGCACGAGTGCGCGGTTTAAACGTAATGTTAATACCTTTTGAAATTGAAGCTTGTCAGTTTCATTTTAAATATAATTTATTTATATCTATGGCTGACAGTTTTTATTGCAAAATACTATTGTAAAGGGTAATAACGCATATTTTCGATCGTCCGTGTTTACGGTACGTTTACAAACACAGCGCGCTCGTGCCAGCGCCTCCGATTTTATTACTTTACACGAACCGCGCGTAACGCGTAATTGAAGGTTAACGAACAAGTTTCGAATTACGAAGTTGAAAACTCTTGCGATGTTCACGGTTTTAATTTTTGAATTCGGATTTGGAATTCTTTCGTTTCTTTCTTTTTACCATGTGTGCACGGATTGGTTTTTGGCTAATGTGGCATTATAATGTGTACCTATGTACCATTAGCAAAATTGCAAAAGCTATGGAATTTCTCTTTGCGATGAAATTCACTGTAAAATACTGGCAAAATCCCACAAGAGACTATCTACTAATACTTTCGTACAAGCCAAGCTTGACTTGCCCTTATAACTGACTATTCTTCATATTAGGGTTTCTGAACAGTCTGCTTGCCCTAGCCCCTAGGGGCTTGCCGTATTCTTGGCCCCTAAGCATGTCACTGCACCTATTCAATTTTTGTTCTAGAAGGTACCATTCCTAGTACTTATATCAGTTTTAATCTATTCTGTATAGCTCAATAGTCAGATTTCAGTAAAACTTTGAAACAAAGACCCTTTTCTTCCACAAAATGAACACACACATGGAGTACAACCAAATAAAAACCTTCTCATCATATTATAAGCGGCCTCCTATTTTCCTGTAACAGAACAAACCACATCTACCCACCTTCTGTTGTTAACAAAGGACACTGACACGAAATTTAATTGTTTTAGAGCTCATAACTCAACGTCAGAAAAAACTAAAACAAATGAAAGACCACAGCTTCCTTCATTAACAACTTGTTACACCAAACCTTCTACAAAACGACTGGCTGAACGGAAAAAAAGTAAAAAGCAAATAGCACACGGTGAAAATCTGAGAAACAAAATAAATAAGAACTGAATTTATTGATTGAGTTATGCGGTTCTGCTTCTCCTACTTTAACAAAAAAATAAAAACTAATTTAGAAGGTTCGTCAAGCTCTCTTGGATTAGCTCACTTGATGAATTATGTTGTAAGTAATAGTAGGTAAGCAATAGGCCCATTCTTTACCAAGGGACCTACCCATATCGCTAGCCTAAACAAAAGAAGTGACTTCTATGACGCTTCAATTCTCAGTAAAATAACAAGAAATCAGTTTCCTCCTAACCCAACAAACTGTCAGTCAGTTCTATTTTCAAATCAATCTCTTGTACTGGCAGGACAGTGTGAGTGCGGGGCATCGATCATAGAGCCACGCCCCGTAGCCGCCGCGCGACAACCGGACGGAATATAAACTTTTTGAATCAACCTCTTTCGATATTCGAGCGTGGAATTTGTTAATCTGTTTTGGGATTATCTGTGGTTATGACTGGCTGTGTGTTGGGTCCATTCAATTAATGATTTAAAAGGAAGTTCCACCAAATTTTATAATACATAAAACAAAATTAATTATAAAAATGTCCCCAAATACATTGCCTCCAGCCTCTTTCCATAAGCACCAAATCATTAGTAATCAGGAATAAATCGCCATAACATCTAAGTAGTACCTATGAATCAAAAGGGATTTTCCTAATAGGTACGGGCGGGAAATAACTCGGTAACTAGAAAGAAGTATATTTGTGAAATTGAGTAAAAAAAATACCATACTACTGCAAATTGTTCATTAACCCTCTTATACTACATACTTACCTTTAATTATACCTATTTTGCATATTTATTAATAATTAAGTTCCTCTCTCCATTCATGCTCATGCAGAAGGTACAGCATAGCCTAAATAAAAAATGTTATTTTAATTCCAAAGGTTATAATTTTTCGAACCAAAGAATTTCATCTACTGACACGACTTGAGCAACAAAAACAAAACGCTAGCAATTTAAAAACAGCAGAATTTAAAAAGAGAACAGATGGAATGTTGAAAAGAACCGCGCTACCATTTCCAAATACGCTTCAGAAAGTAATAAACAATTTTGAACACTATCTGGATTAAAACAGAATGTATTTTCCTCAAAATTATTTCAACGATATAAGACATTTTAATTTCAGTTATCTTATAATTTGGACTTCCGTTTTACGTTCTTACATGGGAGGAATGTAATTTAATCTGTAAAAGAAAGCAATTAAGTCCAAATTTGTAAAGGGAAGAATTGATACAATAAATTTGTTTTTTTTTTCTCCTTTACTGAAAGTATCGAAAGTAAAAATTTGAATACTTTAATAACTTTTTATGAGCGCCTACAACAATTTTCTGTGGGAAACGCGTCATTATCAACGATTACTCTCGGAGTGCCTTGGATTCACACTTGCAACAACTTGTATCCTACCTAATGTTGGTATTGTTAACCACACATCGAATATTTTTAGATGCTCGTGTAAAAGTTTGAAATCCAGCAGCTCAAAATTAGGTACCAACGACTATCATTCACAACATTTTTTGATTTTTTTTAATCTATGGCTTATGGTTTCATTCAGGATTGAAAAACTCATCTACCTACTCCATAACCTAAATAAAGCAAATTTTACTTTAATTGGAATAGCTTAAAAAAAAAACGCTCTAAAAACGAACGTTAATTACAAAGAAGAACAGAATTACCAAAACAAATGATCCTCCATTCAAAACTGAAAGTTTCGAGAAATAAAAATAAAAGTGAGTTTTATACTTTTACGTGCTATTGTTCTGATTACGAAGTTTTCTGCTTGATAAGACCAACTTTGAAGTGTAACGTATCTAACTTGACAATATGAAGTTATTTTGTCACAGAGAAATGGGATCTCTGACATGTTTTCTGATATCCTCCTAAAACCTTAAATGTCTTTGGAAAATAAACTGGCCGATAGTGCCACGTATTTCACTTGTTCCGTCAGAACAGGATGGAGGACGCGCGGGTTTGCGAGAAGTGGAAGGAGTGGAGCCTTTGCCCAGGGGTGGGATAGAGCAGGCTAGGAGAAAAAAAGTTACATTGATAAGAATGGACGGTACCTATTTCAGGTTTGTGGACATCACATGACCATTTGTCCAAGTCATTGCTTTTAGAACAGGTGCTATTCCCTGTAGCCCTTGTTTTTTGACATAAATAAATCCAAATCAAGCTGAGCACTGTTTCAAATTCTTCAAGCCATATTTACCTTCCCAAAAGGAACTCTCTGGTCAGAATTTAGAACTTTGAACTACTTCACTAAAGGTAACAATAGCGTTATATTAGCGTCCATGTTATTTCGTTACTAACAAACATCCTTCGTCAATGCGCAATTGTTTCACTCCAACAAGAAATTCGGAGCACAATGTCCGTTATTACGCAGGAGAAACTTTAAACAATAGTTAGCAAGCTGCATAGACACAATTATTTAATAATGCATTGAGTACATACTACAAATAAATCTATTCAACAAAACGTTGAGCTACATTCCGCAAATACACTAATTAATCTTTCCGAAACACGCAAAAAATACCAACATAATGATAACTTAGTGCGCGCTACAATGAGGCATAAAATTCTTGACGTCTGGTACTCACAAAAAAGGTTACTTGAAAAAAGCGACCTCTGTTATCGAATAGTCGACCTAACCGCTTTATTACAGAGTAGGGTTTTGTATCTGGCAACTTTTTACGTTGTTTTTTTGGCTGTTTAAAAAATGCTGGAGCTGACCGCACCGCCGCGGGCATGGCACGGGCCGGCCGCACTCTGCCTAGAAATCTTCACTTCAAATCTGTGCTTAATGATTGCGTACAACTTAAAATTACCTGTCAATATTAACTGTGGGCTATTATTTTTATGATGTCGACTATTTAATTTTAGGTGTAAAGAATAAAATGAATTTTGTTTAGTTGATTATGGACCGGATGTTCTTTAATGTTTAAAGGATATTTTGAAATGGCTTGAAATAATAATTGCCCGACAAAACTACTCTAATTGATAATTCTAAACCATTTTTGTGCTATCTATAGTATCATCACGTCATAAGTCCACAATTATATTAAAACTAGGAATAGCAGCTAGAAACAATTACATTTAAAAAAAAAACTATCCCAGAAATTCAAAACCCTCTACCAAAAACCTCACAAAAAATCCTTCGGAATTTAGACCAGTTTCCTGAAGTCTCTAACCCGCTAGACAGAACACGTAACGTCTTTTGTACCCCTACGCCTAAATCGCTATAAAATTATACCCACCAATCATATTCCAATCTAAATTATGATCGCTCCAGTAACGTTGATCGACGCGCGATGATGATTGGCTACAATTATCCCGTCATAAGTCAGTTATCTATAAATCAATAGAGCCTTTTTAAAACGTTTACCTTATTCGGGATGGTTAGTCTTCTAGTCATTGCTGATTCTTTTGTATTTTATGATCAGTGTCAGTCTTTCGCATTTAATCATGTATCGTTAGATTATTATTGATTAGAAGATAAAGAACATGTTTTGCATTATTCAGGACTTACGACACCTTTATTGATTTACTTAAAATCTCGCTACAAAGATAAAAAAAAAAAAAAAAAACTAAAAAAAAAATCTGTTTTTTTTTTTTGCAAATCAGTGTGTAGTAGGTACTCACTAAAATATAAATTTATAATCTGCATCACTAAGTAAGTGTTTTGTTTTGTTCTAGGTAAGCTGTGAGAAGAAGTTTATTTGTATAAATTACTGACCAATTTTGTGATATTAGCGAAAAATGACTTTTCGGTGTGTTCCTACTTTTCAAACTGTATCCAACGATAGCAACGCCACCTGGGTAAGTGTTTACTAACTAAAACTTTTTATTTATGCTATTTGATGCTAGATGGCGCTACTATGCCTTATTACTAAATAATCCGTTCTGTCAAAATTGCTCAATATACGTGATAAAAATAATTATTCTGTAGACATTTAGTGCAATCGCGTAGCTAGCGATAATAATTAATTTAAAAATTATAATTTACTCTCGTTAGCTAGTATTAGACATGATTTAAAAATAAATCCACAGCGCCATCTATTACAAAACCGTAGAACTATTGAAATACGTAGCCAACAAGCTCTTCACTTAGTTATGCTATTTGCCACTAGATGTCTAAACCTATATCGTTATTTCCAGTTTCAAACTAGAATCTTGCATTTTTACTGGCATTTTACTATTGAAAGGCCTGCCATCGAGTCCTTATCATTTGTATCATATTTAGATATTTTTTTTTTATTCCTGTTTGTACTTTACTCGACTGCGGTACCAGAAACTCGTAAATTTTTTTTAGGCCAACCTAGATTCTGCATAATCATCACGCAGTAATCATAAAAAGCAATTAACAAGTTTGAAATCAACGCTTCATTGTCCGTGCTCGATCGTGCTCGGACCATTGACACATGAAGTGTTGTCTCGTTGACATGTCGACGAACTAGTGCTGTGACCTCTGCGATGCGCCCACTCACTCCTTAACCCAGAATTTACAAGTTTATCTCAGCAGTTCGCGATGGCGCTGCTCACTCAAGTCAAACGTCAACGAAATGTCAAATACAGAACAAAAAAAAAATTCCTTTTTTCGCCGCATGTCAGGTTAAATTGTTTTCTTTAGTGAAGAGACATGACTACTTGAAACTGACCCTGTTATTTCCCTGGGAATAAAAATGAAGTAAGGATGGGCGACGATACGTGGGCAGTAGAAGGTGTTATAACTGTTCCGTTAGTTAGGTGTTTATGATTTATTTCCTTTAAGTATTATGTTGTTACTTTTATAAAGTGATGTCTCGAATGAATTAGCGATAAGTCATTTTCGAGTGTGGGTTTTAATCGTGTGATAAATCTTGTGTTAATTACCTATTATTGATTCACGCCTGTTGGTAAAATATACTAACTGCTTTTTAGTTTAAACCTTGATGAACCGAGAAATGATTGGGCGTAGTATTATATTATCTGTGGATTGGGGATGGTTTTTCCATCAGAGTAATTTTAGATACTCCTCGGTCTACCGATTTGATACAATAATGTCGATTACCATTTTCGTTTTTTCTAACCACCAAGGTTTTAACTAAACCATTACTTTAAATTAAAAAACATCTTATTCAAGCTATTTCTCGCAAGGATTTATTTCATTCATTCATTAATCCTATTTCCCATTTTAGCAGCTTCACAGAACAATAATTACTTACAATAGCATTATAAAAGAAAAGCAGTTATCGATGTGTGTTCGGCGAACTAGGTAGGTATTTGTAGAAGATAATTAGCTCTCGTCTGAGGTAATTACAAGTTTAGCACTCATCAAATGCTTGTCATCGCCATCGAGCTAGTTGTTCAGTAATCAACGATTGGTCAGTCTATGGGTAGACCTACTGGTACGGGACCTTATGGTCTACCATGACGTCTTAAAGCAGGATTAGTTCCAATTTCCAATGTGGGAAAGAAATGGCCTGTCCAGCTCTGTCTCTTTCCCATTACTCCTGTTTTATGACGCCATGGTAGTGGGTACCCCGCTGCTCATTGTACTGGATAGGTAATTTCTTATTCTCTCGTATCAGCATCGGTCATACCGGGGTAAAGTATTTGATTCAAAGAACAGCTTAACAAACCACGTAATTCTGGGTATTTCCTGCTCGTACAGACCTGAAAATAGTTTCAGGGTGAAGGAAGAAGATCTCTAATATATTATCATGTTTAAATGGCCTATGCTGGACAAAGACCTCTCCTAAAGCTGTGCCACAACGCCCTGGCCTCCGCTTTCCGTCTGATCCATCACCTTTTCAAGGTTTTCGGTCCATTTAGCTGGGAGGTTCCCAAAGCTCCGATCGTACGCGGTCTCTCCTCTGAAAGAACTGAAAACTACAGTTAATTATGATATTAAATATAGGCGGGCGGGCTTTTTGGGGGAGTGTCCGTTGTAAACTTTGACGCTCAAAGAGTGCTGATTATAAGCATTAAAAAAAAAGTAACTTATGATTTTGAAAAAAATATTAATGCAGTGCAGCTTCCTCCAAAGAGAAAGCTCTCCTAACTGATAAGAAGTAAATCAATCCGTTAGTATACGAACCGATAGTAACTGCTGTAGTGATTATATCTCTGTTGCTAACGACTAACAACGATAATAAAACAATGCTTGGATGCCGCCCGTCGAGAAAACGCCTTGATAGTACAATCTACAACGTACAGGCTGGTACGAGGAGTGAGTCTGTCTGTGTTCATGCACAGTTTCTATAACTAAAGAGGTGTTAATGCTTTGCTTTTTATAAGTGAAATAAACTCGAAAACTCAGCTTTACACCCGAAACTCACTAGATGAGAATTGAGGAAATCTACTTACTTTACGTACCTAAGTATCAATGACTTAGGTATGATTTTTGGACTAAGTTAAAAACATGTATATTTGCAATTTTAGTTCATTTTCTTAAAATCGAATCAAGCAGGTTTGAGACTTAGGTACCTAAGTACTTCTGCTTTTTCAATGTTACCTATGCATACATTTTCAAAAAGAACTTAGGCATACTTGTATTCGCTTTCGATTTAATATTACTTTCCATCCCATAAAACTAAAGAGCTGACTGAAAACACTCCCAAGGCTTACACTTACAAAACTATTCACCACTTCAAAAAAAACTTTCTAAGCTCCCCTTGACATGTCATCAAAAATGCGTAACTATCTACGCGCAGACGCAAATCATTTCACGCACACACATACGCACAGGTACCTACGTAGTTCACACACACACAAACTCATGATCACCTCACAATCAAACCTGATATGAGAGGAACAATGATACACATTCGCCGAAGAGCGAGAAGGAGCTTTTTGCACAGTATATGTAAGAAAAACAGATGAAAACTTGCGACGATGATTTTTCATGACTTGCAACAATGCAAGTGATTTAAAAAACTTTTTGTATGTCTATGGATGAAATAGATAATGATTGTGTAACCATGTTGTCAAATCTAATTTTTCGTCTAGTTCTATGCAGTTTTTTATTTCGCTTCAGCGATGCGTAATCTTTCTCTCTCTCTATCTATCTATCATTATTGTAATGAAGAAGCATCTAATAAGTTTGCAATATTTTCAATGAACAGTGCTTAAAAAATCGATTAATTAGTTAATTCAATCTGACGGATAAATGTGACTCAGTAACCCGTCATGGCACACAAGTGGCAATAGACCCATTTGTTTTCATGTTTCTATGAAAATAACATAATCTAAGCATGTTAGATAGCCAAGGTAGAACTTTATACTATCGTCGCATATGAGAATTACCTGCCTAGGCGTAGATTATGGTTATGCAAAATTATTTAAATGTAAAAATAATCTACTAAACCGATTGACGCAATTCAATTATGCACACGATTAATCTACGCCCGCTCGTCGCCAACCAATTCATCATCAGTTATTAAATGTTAATGTATTTCTTGATCTGCATAGTTACGGTGGTCTGTGGGACCGGCACTCCCCGTCTTTATCGCGGAACGGCGTACGTCGCGCAGGCACTACATGTGATAGCCGCGGGCCGCGTCCGACTGCTCACGTGGGCAACAAACACGCGCCAACATACGAAATTAAACTTTTGGAATTTCGAATTCGGAAACTTTTTAAATTTTTTGACAGTGATTGTGTTTTGTTTATTTTTTTGTTTATTGGTTGTCTGCAGTTTGTTCTTGTCTTTGAGTGTGAAAACTATTTGGTATTTAACTTTTTATGATTAAAGTGACAGTGCGACTTGAAATTAGTGAAGATATTTTTTGTTAGAAAGGTACCTATCTACCAATTGATAAAGTTATTAACAGCAAGAAAATTGAGTAAACCAATCTGCCTGGAGGTAATCACATATTGGTCAGGCAATTTCCTATACCATCAATAATAACGGGGCAAGTAAACAATAACATTATTTGATGTAAGACAGAGACAGACACATACAGAAGAGCGGAACAAAAGAAAATCATCGATCTAAGAAAATAGAATTCTCATACGAAATGTAATGGCGGTACAATAATCGTGTAAAAGTTCACGATAGTTGCCCAACGTGAGGCGGTAACAATACAATAACGCCAACGTATATAGAACTTAAACAAATCGATTTGTGTATACTTGGTGTACTGAAATTAGAGGTCCTAGTACACTGGCCGGTTATAGCGGTCATCTCGGACGATAGATAATGATCTGTCGATGATTTACGCCGCGTTAAACCGACAATGGCACAAGATAACCCCCGGCCGCTGTGCACAATGTGACCAATTAGAAACGCGGAACATTCGCCACGATGACTAAAATGAACGGAATCAACCTGCCAGACATGACCGACCGAGATCTCTCCGTCGACGACATATTCAACGAGAACTTCAACTTGAAAAGAAAGAAAATACAAATCGATTATGAAGACAACAAGAAAATTAACACAACCGATGATGCCCTAAAATTCGGTAACAACAACAATGTAATAGATAAAATAGAATCGCCTCAAAATCTGAAAAGGAAAACGAAAAGTTTCTCGGACAACTATGATATCGATAAGATCGTGCAATCGAACATGATAATCGATAAAGAATCGAGTAAAGTAAGGCTCGAAATGAGGCAGTGTGGTAACGATATAGAATACAAAACAAACGGGCACATTGGTGCCGACTTGAACGAAGTAGGTTCTGTTTCCACTGATGGCAATGACTTCACCATGAAGGATGCTAATGATATAAGAATGGATGGTGCTGCCGATAAGATTCTGAACAACAATCAAGGTGATTACAGCGTCAACGGAAATGATGAGCATGGAAACGATGTAAGTAATGTATGTACCTCAGTAGCGAAGGGTCAATTTTTGTAAGAGGTAAGCCGGAGTACATATCTTTAATGTGATTATATTATTAGTCTATAGAATACTAACTTTGCCATTTTTCAAAGGGAAGCCGGCAGGAATCGAGTTATATGGAACCTTCGCCACTGATGTACCTAGTTGTAAAGTTTTCAACAGATATGACGGACGAGGTCATTCTCGTCCGTCATATCCTACCTTACTAACTACCAAATTAAGAAGAAACAACCTAATTTTGAAATGAAATTAATATGTCTACTGAAATAATATGCAACACATTAATATTCAAAAATATGGACACCTGTTTCTCGATCAACATTTAGAAGCCAATTATGTCAAGCGTCTTTCAATTAAATGTTATCGGATGTCCGTTGTCAAAGTTAGTGAGCTTTGAAAAAGTTATGAATTTATTAGTTGATGCTTAATGAATTCCTTTATCAATTGTTGTTGGTTGCTTTATGAAGGGAGTCTGTCCATCTGCTATAATCGCATTAAAGTTCTCAGCCGTAAGAAATGCGCTGATCACGAAAACATAGTTCCTTGATGCGAGCAGCCGCAGTCACCTGTTGGCTTTTAGCTTTTTTATTAACTTTATGAAATAGACTGTTATGAGTTTCGTCCTTTGCAGATTGTAGATATTATTCGTTAAATCTTTTTATTCTATCAATCGGACTAAAGTATCAAGAGACATCGTTACGTCTACGTTAGATTTATTTCTGAGTTCAGATTATGAATGAAGCGAGTAGCTAGTAACTTGATCAGAGAGCTCACTGGTAGTCAACCTGAATAATCCCTGACTATTAAAACCTTTTAAGATCACCACGTCGTTGTTAAAATGCATTATCTCAAGCTAGACAGAGACAACCTATTCTTAAACGAAGCAGAAATAATTCACAAAACGCTGTCTCGTTTACATCAAAGCGTATAAAATTCGTCATGATCCGATATCGAACGCGATAAGACGCCGAAATTCCGACAATACTCGGCTAATTCCGACAATAGTCGACTAATTTCGACAATGGTCACCCAAATGCCGTTAGTGGACCACAATGGAGTCGCTGAGTGGAAATAATTGCAATCTCTATGCGTTCGATGAGGAAAAATTTGTGGATAATATTCATAAGTATCCTTTCTTGTATAGTCATGATTCACTAGGATCTTGTTTCAGCTCATTTGGGAACCCAAGTAACCCAAAATCATTCAATCACCTTTTGACACTTCACTGCTAGCTTTATCCAGATACACATATTTTTAAGTACGGAAGTAGCTGCTTCAGCATCTTTCTAAATGTTTCTAACAAGTGGGATTTTCTGAGCGCCACATGACATATTAGGAAATATTTCTCCATTAACGTCGTCTAGTCGTTTTTATGTCTTTCAATACCGACTTTTCTTACTTTTAGTCAGAAAACGATACAAATGATTTAATAATAGGAAAAGCTTATAAAAGTCTACACAATAACCATAGACAAAAACTGTTAATCAATTTCACGCCATAAAGACTTCTACGCCATCGTGACCATATAAGAAGCATAGACACTCCCGTCTTTTTTTGTTTCTTGTTGCTGGCCCACGGCAAACAACACAAAACATATTATAACTGTAGTCTGATGCACTTGCCGCTGATAACGTGACACGTGCTGGCTCGCCCGACCCTAGCACGCGTTGAATACACTGAGGTATATATTCAATAAAGTAGGCATACGTATAGGAATGTAAGAACTTGATTTGCTTCAGCTTTTGGTGGTAGAAACTTTTTCATTACGATATTGAAATAGGCTGCAAAGCTGCTGTGGATGAGGCAATATATAGTGTCAGTTGTTACATATCCACTTAAAAAACGTTGTACAACTATCGTTAAGTCTTTGCTTTACGGTCGGGTTGTAAAGGGTAAAAAACAGGATATAAAAATCTGGCCTCAATTTCTTCATCGTCAATAATTTACTTCTTATTGAGCACTTCTTCCTCAAGGTTTGAGCTATGGGTCTTTTCATTTTCATAATACAAACCTTGATTACGTTCAAAGAAGACTTGATTGTTCAATCAGATAAGCCTAACTAAACAAGCCACAAAGCACATCCAAACTTATTTTCTTAACACTCACAATAGTCAACTATATATGCCAAATACACACTTGAAGCAACCAAGAATAAGAATCATATGTCAAGAGCTAACTGACCAAGTCAGAGGTGACACAACTGGGTCGAAGAGGTTATAGATCCTGAGGTTATAGGCTCCTAAGTAGTGATGCACGATACTTTACAGTAACTATCGATACAACAAGACGGGCTTTAACGATGCTTTGGGTCTATACAAACGAAAACGAAAAATGATACAGAAGTACCGGAATTGGAATGAATGGATCGTACGACACATTATCCTAAATTGTGTGATCGGTCAAAAGAAAACATAAGGAGGACACATTAATAAAAGGATTACAAAAGAATTCCTGATTTTTCCTTAACTCTTGGAGGGGTTAATACACATCGTACAGCCCAAAAGACAATATTATATCGTAACATCATAATTCTCCTGCCCTTATCCCAATTTATTTGGGGTCGGTGCAGCAGGTCTTCTTCTTCCATACTTTACTATTACTCGTCATCTCATCAGACACCTCCTCTCTTCGCATAAGATGATTTCGTAACGTCTTCGATAATTTGAGAATCAGATCGAAGTCATCCGATACGATCGATCCGTATTTATCCAGATCGATCTTAACTATCGATACAAATGTAAGAGTGGTGCATCCCTGCTGGTAAGGTTATTTGGGGTATCAGGAGGTTAAAGATAAACTCCGGGTTCGATGGATGTGAATCTGAGTGGATACTGTATTTTCTAAAAGGTTGCCTTAAATACTATTTTACATCTTAACACTAACCAATAAAAACATGTACATTAAATTATAATAAAATTTACAAATAAAAATCCAATGGCATTATCAGGATTTCCACCAATCGCGTTACAGCATTGTTGCCGTATTATTTCCGCGAGGGGCGCTTGTGTGTTCACGGAGGCGCGCGGTTCTCGGCGCGCGCGCAGATGGCATAAATATAGGCGCTCCGTAGTTTGCGCGCCAGTGTCGGGAGGCCACCGCCGAGTGATGCTGTGTTACGGATCGAGTTGACGGAAGATAGAAGACACGCGAAGTGCAGAGTAGAAGAGTGGCCTCACAGCTCCTGACACTCCTATTTCTTTAAAGAATGTCTAAAACGTTAATCGTAATCAGGGCGTCAAAACGTAGTCTAGTTCTTGTCAGAACTGTGTGCTTCCATATTTCCTGTCAGAGCGTCAAAGCGTGGTAATGTGCTGTGGTCAGCGGTGGCTACAGTACTCCCCCTCAAGCGAAGCGTACCGGCAGCTTGACGACACGGCCTGAGCGTGTTGATCTGTTGATGGCGGGCTGTGACGTCACGTTGGCCGTAGGTACTTTTGCTTGTTGCTTGGTAACGGTTGGTGTGGTACTGGTATTCTTGGTAACGGTTGGTGTGGTAACAGCTTGTGTTTTCTTGGTGATGGTCATCTTGCTTGGCGGTGAGGTAATGGTATGCTCTGAGATGACATACGCAGGCTTAAGTCGATCGACTGAAATGTTGGCTTTCCGATTCGGTAACTGTATTGAGTACACTTTATCTGTTCGGCTTATGACTCGATATGGGCCTTCATATGGAGCTTGGAGTGGTTTCTTGACTGCGTCGGTTCTAATAAACACGTGACTGCACTTGAGTAAATCTTGATGCACGAATACGCGTTTGTTATTGCTGTGATGCTCGGTGACGGCTTGCGGTTTGTTTGCTTGAATGACGTCACGTAGTTTTTCGACGTAAGTATAATCCATTGTAGGTGTGTAGGTATCTGTTGTGAAGAAATCGCCTGGTAGGCGCAAGTTGTAACCGTAGGTAAGTTCGGCTGCGCTCACACCGGTGTCGGTGCGTAGTGCGGCTCGTAGTCCAAGTAACACCGTAGGTAACTCGTCGATCCATGTACTCGTGTCGGATAGTTTCGCACGTAATGCAGTTTTGAGCGAACGATGCCACCGTTCGACCATCCCGTTGCTTTGAGGATGATACGGTGTTGTGCGATTTTTCTTAATTCCCATTTGTTTCATTAGATTTTGAAACAGCTGACTCTCGAACTGGCGACCTTGGTCGCTTGTAAGTGTAGTCGGGCATCCAAATCTTGATATCCAATGTTGGTAGACGATATTGGCTATTCGATCAGCTGATATTTCGTCGGTAGGGATTGCTTCAGGCCATTTGGTGAGTCGGTCGATCATTGTTACTAAGTATCGATGACCTTGAGCTGTTGTAGGTAGTGGTCCCACGATGTCGATGTGTAGGTGTTGAAAGCGATCACTTGGCGGGAAAGATGAGATGTTCGAGAATGTGTGACGTTGTATCTTGCTTTTCTGACAATGTATACAGGTTCGTGTCCAACGGCTGATGTCGGTGTTCATTGATGGCCAGAAATATTTTTGCGTTATAAGTTTGCGAGTCGTGCGCGTACCAGGATGACTGATATTGTGCACGCTGTTGAAAACTTCTTGTCTGTGTTCCTCTGGTATATAAGGGCGTACATAAGGCGTAGACGTTTCGCAGTATAACTCGACGTCAGAGTTGGGTATTACTATTTTCTTGAGAGAGATGTTTGTTTCTTGCAGTAATCGTTCAATGTTGCTGTCCTTTTCTTGCGCGCTGACTATTTCCTTGAAGTTTATTGTAGATGGGCATGAGATAGTTTCGATGCGGCTGAGTGTGTCGGCGACAATATTCTGTTTACCGCTCACGTGACGTATGTCGGTAGTGAATTCACTGATAAACAAAAGTTGTCTCGTCCGTCTCGGTGTTTCATTACTCGATTGAGTTTTTGACATGACGTATGTTAGCGGCTTGTGATCGGTGAATATGATAAGGTGACGTCCTTCAAATGTCTTGCGGAAGTGCTTGACTGCCATGTAGATTGCGAGTAGCTCTCGATCGTAGGTAGAATACTTCTTTTGCGCGTCGTTGAATTTCTTGGAATAATATCCGAGCGGTTGCCATGTTTCGTTTAGGTATTGTTGTAGAACGGCGCCAGCTGAGTTGTCGGATGCGTCGCAGAATAAGGCGAGTGTGGCATGATGTGATGGGTGGGCGAGTAAAGCTGCGTTTATGATGCTAGCTTTACATTGCTGGAACGCTTGAGTTGCTTCGTCTGACCACGTGATTGGAGTTTTGTCTCGCTTCTTTACGTTATGTAGGTATGAATTCAGTGGGGCTTGTAGGGCTGCGGCGTTAGGTATATGATCACGATAAAAGTTGATCATTCCGAGAAATCTTCTTAATTCTTCGATTGTCTTCGGTTGTGGGTAATCGGTGATGGCTTGAATTTTATATTGCGGAGGTTTGATGCCTTCATTTGATACAGTGTAGCCTAAGAACTGGGCTTCTGACTTGCCTAGGTTGCATTTGGCGGGGTTGATAGTGATGCCATTATCTTCCAACCTCTTTAGTACGATTTGGAGGTGTTCTCTGTGTTGTTCTTCGTTTTCTGATGCCAATAACAAATCGTCTATGAATGGGAAAACGAAATCCAATCCTCGTAGTACTTCATGGATGTAGCGTTGAAATGTTTGTCCCGCGTTCTTCAAACCGGGGCACATACGTGGGAATTCAAATAATCCCATCGGGGTGATGATGGCTGTCTTCTCGATGTTTTCTTCTCTCACGCTCAGTTGTTGGTAGGCGCGGTTGAGGTCTATTGTTGAGAAGATAGTTTTCCCGGATAGGTGATGTGTGAAGTCTTTGATGCGTGGAACGGGGTAGCGATCTGGTATGGTGATGGAGTTGAGTCGGCGATAGTCACCACAAACTCTTATATCGCCATTCTTCTTGGGAACGATGTGTAGAGGTGACGACCATGGGCTTTTGCTAGGTCGGCATAGTCCTTGTTCCATCATGTTCTCAAATTCTTTCTTCACTATTTCGAAGCGATGTGGTGGTATCGGTCGGGCTCGATTGTGTATCGGTGGTCCTCGTGTTTCGATGAAATGTTGCACGTGGATATCGGTGTTTAATTTCATCGATGTTAGTCTTGTTATGCCGGGATACTGGGCCAAAATGTCGTGGTATGATTGCGACATGTCGATGCTGCGTACTGTAGGCACGTTCGATACTCGTACCGGGGCATTGACTTTTAAGCTGGTAACTCCGTCGATTAATCTTCGGTTTTTCAGGTCGACGATAAGTTGGTGATGCTTGAGGAAGTCGGCTCCGAGTATAGGTTTTGAGACGTCAGCGACGATAAATTTCCACAAGTACGGGCGGCGTAGATTGAGATCAAGAGATAATGTTTTCTCGCCATACGTAGCTATAGTTGTGTTGTTCGCTGCGTATAGCTGGAATGGTAGCGGCGTTGGTACTTGTCCCTTACTTCTCGGTAGCACGGATATGTTGGCTCCAGTGTCGACTAGGAATGCTAATTTAGAGTTTCTGTCGGTGATGTATAGGCGGTGGGACTTTTCTTGAACGCCGGTGTCCGCCACTGCCAACGTTCCGTCTAGTTTTCCGTATTATGTTTCTGTTGTTTGCTGAATGAGCAAGGTGACGTGCAGCGTCTAGCTTGCTCCTTAAAACGGCGGTGATAGTAGCAGAATGGGGATGGAGAAACATCGTGGCTGCGTTGACGTGATGTGCTGCGGTGACGAGATGAGTGTCGACTGCGACGATAGTTGTTGTTGTTTTGATAGCGACTTGACTTCAGTTCCGCTATTTCTAGCGATAGCTTCCTTATTTCGCTAATGAGGAACTGCGTATCTGCTTGCGGTGCGGATTGTGTGGGTGGTGCGGGTGCGTGTGCATGCACGGCTGCGACTTCTGTTGGTGCTGTCTGCTCCATAATTTTGTCAGCGAGTAGTGCGAGTTCGTCGAGTGCTGTCTTGGTGCTGAATGTTTCGCTGACTGCGAGGACTGAGCGGACGTGTGATGGGAGGTGATTCGTCCACATAAGTCGCAGGGTGGAGTCAGGAACCTTGTCTCTGGCGAGGTTTCGCATGCAGCGGAGTAGTTGCGTCGGCTTCTGGTCTCCGAGTTCCATATCGGACAGTAATTTTTGAAATTGGCGGCTGTCGGATTCCTCGTAGGCAGATATGAGCCTGTCTTTGATGGCCTTGTACTGCTCCGTCTCTGGTGGATTGTACAGTAGGTCCATTATCTGCTCGATGTCTTGTCGCTCGAGCTGTGCGATGACCATCTGGGCGAGCTGAGCTTGGCCTTTCTTGAGGTCGTTGGTTGCAGCCTCGAAACTGATGAACCAGAGCCGTGGTCGATCGCGCCAGAATGGTGGAATGCGCATTGTTAATGATATTCCAGCTGCTTCGGCCTTTGGAACTGGATGTGATGTTGAGCTGGATTGTTCTTCAGTTTGGCAGGGATTCGACATCTTGATTTATGTTGATACACAAATTGACAGAGCTTCGTTCTTGGTTCTTCACTGTGTTCAGGCAGGGGTCACCACTTTGGGGTATCAGGAGGTTAAAGATAAACTCCGGGTTCGATGGATGTGAATCTGAGTGGATACTGTATTTTCTAAAAGGTTGCCTTAAATACTATTTTACATCTTAACACTAACCAATAAAAACATGTACATTAAATTATAATAAAATTTACAAATAAAAATCCAATGGCATTATCAGGATTTCCACCAATCGCGTTACAGCATTGTTGCCGTATTATTTCCGCGAGGGGCGCTTGTGTGTTCACGGAGGCGCGCGGTTCTCGGCGCGCGCGCAGATGGCATAAATATAGGCGCTCCGTAGTTTGCGCGCCAGTGTCGGGAGGCCACCGCCGAGTGATGCTGTGTTACGGATCGAGTTGACGGAAGATAGAAGACACGCGAAGTGCAGAGTAGAAGAGTGGCCTCACAGCTCCTGACACTCCTATTTCTTTAAAGAATGTCTAAAACGTTAATCGTAATCAGGGCGTCAAAACGTAGTCTAGTTCTTGTCAGAACTGTGTGCTTCCATATTTCCTGTCAGAGCGTCAAAGCGTGGTAATGTGCTGTGGTCAGCGGTGGCTACAGTTATAAGGCTAGATGAAGTATTAGCAAATTGAACATAATGGGCTCTTAAAGCCTCCAATTATGACCTGCAGCCTTTATGGACAGTAAGTGACGGTCATTGGGGTAATGACAGCTAAACATGAAATTATTTGCTGCAAAGGTTAGATGAAAATTTGTTGTTTGGTGAAATAGATTGGAATTGTGGAATGCTGGGTGTGTTTAGGTATGTTTCTTCGGTAGTTCGCATAAGGTTTACAATAGCAAGATTTCCGAAATATAACTTAAAGACTGTATTCACTGAAGGGTTCGCTAAACGTGTATAGAACCACCACCATTTCCTTAGTTTGGTTCAAGTCCCGTGTAATAGGACCCCCTATTACCAACAAGAGACAAGACGATGACCTGCTATTGAGAAATTCCTAATAGAAAAACAGAGTGCAATTTGAAACAGGCTGTAAATTGCGATTGCTACTGAACGTATACAGTCGGTTTAATTTACTATCCGGATATAAAGTTATCTGCTCCTTTATTATACATATAAATACGTACCCGGTCATCAGACATCATTCTAATTGAAATCTAGATTAACAAGATGTTCAAACATTTTATATCTAAGTTCAAAGGCGTTCGTATGTCTAGATACCTATTAAATCATTGACAATTTCTGTAAAAATATTAAGGAATCCACTTAAACAACTACAATAGAAAAGAAGTAGAAGCTCACTGGATTTGCAATGTTCGCCTCAACGAATAGAGTTAAAAATCTAACAGGGCGTTTTTCTCAGTCATTACATCTACGTGTCGCGTCGTCACCTAGCTATAGTCTTTAAAAAACATATCCACTTAATTAATTTCTAACTGTTTCTCCACACTTTACGCAATCCAAACACTCAAAATTAGCACCTCCGCCACTATCTTCCTCCTCATCAGACGCAAAAGTGCGAACTTTACCAGCTATACCATCTTCTATACGGACTAGGACATTAAAACCCCATCCATTTCAACCGCGTGTCTCATTTGATATATTGTTTATAGTAGCTTTCGAAGTTCTTTCACCTTTAGCACGAGTAAATGTGTCAGCTTGGCCGGTTGACGGCAGACTTTTTGCTTTGAGAAACCAGAATACAATGAACCTTGTTCAAGTGCGAGCGATTGATATGTCGTGTTGGGATCGTTGAAATACGGTGTCGTTTCAGTGTTGGTGGAGGTTCTGGGAAGTGGAATTTGCATATAGAGGTGCTCGTCTATAAAGGTAGGTTGTAGATGTGTTAAGATAACAACTCTTCACTTCTCAATATGTAATACGTAAGGTGTACGCAATGTTCTTACAGAATTTTTCTCGTCAAAATTTTTGGCAGTGTATGTCCCCAATCTTTGTATATAAAACAGAGTGTATTTCTATTGAAGATCTTCAAATGTTTCCCTCCGATCCTGAGTCATTTCTGAAGCAGCTTTTCGATGTGTTTTTGCTTCTTTGTTACTTTAGTACCTAGTCTAGTTATTCTGTGTGTTTTTCACGACTATGTCTTGCGGAGCTCGTGGCTAAATAGTAACAGCCGCTCGGATCGATCTTTAGGTTAAGCCGTGCTTGCCTAGGTTGGTCTGTGGATGTGTGACCACCCATTACATACCGAGTTTCCTCCGTGCCTCGGAAAGCACGTTAAGCCGTTGGTCCCGGGTGTCATTTGTAGATCTTTGACAGTCTAACGACTCAGTGGCCCAAAAAGTCTGACAACCAGTCTTACCAAGGGGTATCGTATTACCCAGTACTAACTGGGTTGTGGAGGTCAGATAGGCAGTCGCTCCATGTAAAATACTGGTATTCAGCTGCATCCGGTTAGACTGGAAGCCGACCCCAACATAGTTGGGAAAAGGCTAGGCAGATGATTTCACGACTATGTCTTGCAAAGCTTTCTAAGCTAAATATTGAAGAATTTATCACGCGAGCTTAGCCCCGGGTACACTTAATACTTAAGTAATTATTGTAATACCATAGACAATTAATTCTACATCTCTATTCCTACTTACAGCCTTATTAACTAGATGCCGAGTATCAACAAAAACAGAAATTATACCAAATTATAATGAATTCATATCAGATCTATCTATTAGGATAATGACATCATTATAGACTGTGCGTCTAGACTTCATGATAGACTGTGCGTCTGGATCTAGATTTTTTGTTGAGTCTAGTTAGACTGACAATGACAGGTATTATTTTGCTGTCTGTCTCAATATTGGTGAATGTGTTTGTTAGACCAATGCACTGAGGAATATATGTGCGATATGTGACAATAGAGTTAGTAGATACTTAGTACATATCTCCGTGGGTGTATGTTGAAGTGTGTCCAATTGTTATCCTCCTAAAATTAATATTGACTAGCAAGCAGAGATTTATCTGGATTTAGAGTGTAAAACGACGACTCGGAATCTTTAACCCTGTCACAAATTGAGGGGAACTCTATGTTGATCTCTCTTTAGAAATGTATGTCGGTATTATAGTGGATGGTGGAAGGGACATTAACGTACAAACGGTAACCACGTATTCAGTACATCATTCCGAACCCCTACTGCAAAAAATCTGCAGTTTTCTACAAAAGTGCAACAACTACTTGGTCAAAATGTATGGAACAGCTCATTTTTTTTTATAATTACCGATGATACATTTCTGTGGGGAGCGGTCGGAATGATGCAAAGTACTGAATACGTGGTAACCGTTTGTGCGTCAATGTCTGCGTCCACCCTGTTTATTGACTAGATTTTTATAGACTGTCAGTATTGGTTCTAATTGGAACTTGGAACCTCATTCCCTTTACATATATTTTTTCTAGCTTTTACAAAATGACGGCTCGTATACACCTCACCAATGTTGCCTACATAACAAACGCTAAGTTTTGTTTTCTCCTATTCCCGACCACCATTTTCCAGTAATCACAAATGATGCCTGGTTGATACTTCGCCCATGCTGCCAACATAACAAATGCTAAATTTTCTTCTATTCCCGTTCACCATTTACTAATGAAGCTTCTTTGACTGCTGTTAATAATATTACAAATAATAAGTCTTGTTTTAACACAGTCCTCATTACGTTGGTCGTGAGTAATATCACTTCACTTGTATGACGCCCACGCCCGCACCTCTGGCTTAGTTACGTAGTTTCACAACAGGTAAGCTACTAGCTGTTTTCGACAGTCAATTTGATGGCTAATGAATGTTAGGGTCTCCGGTTTTGTGCACGAAAGTAAATAACTTTATGTTTCTGTATCGGAGACAGTAATGTTTTTGGAAAAACGTTCTGATCACGACGATAAACTTAATCATATCTTTGAACGCATACGACGGAGGCTAATAGTACTTCTACTTAGTGATTGTGTGAAGGACCATTTAAAGGGATTCTCGGTGTCCTTTACTAGTTTAAATATTAGAAGTAATCATAATTTTTTCATGATATAATTTCTTTTAGTATTTAGGACAGTCATAGGATGACGAATCATATATGATGAATCATTCGTAAATGCTTCGGTAGACGTTAAAAAAGACCAATCAAAGCAACGTGTGGTGTGACCAGCATTACCTCCAACATATTGGCAACACTTAGAACTAGTAATTTCCGATGATTAGACAACTCCTAGAAACAGATACTTAGTTCTGCTCGAAAGTTCAATTAGGTCCGGCCAGTAATGTTCAGTGTTGCCAAAAAAGAAAAAGAAAAAAAACCACAAATCTTGTTTATGCGATTTAAATTATGTTTACTGTAAACTTAATTGGGTAGTTGAGGTTTTTTCGTCTGTAAACATTATACCTACTGTAAGAAGTGGGAAAACAAGGCTAATTAGTGATATAATCCATTTCGTGAAGAAACGGATAGGATATGACTGGCAGGTTTTGGGACTTAAGTGTTACAACTATTGACTGCATTTAAGAGTAGGCACTGTTAAATTCAAAAAGCTTACTTCTTTTTTCAAAACTTAACGTAAACTATCTAATCTTAAACTTTGAGGATTCTTGCAGTTGATTACAATACTAAACGAATTATAAATTCATATGATACTTAGAGAAGAACAAAAAATTCAGTTAACAGAATTCTGTACTCTAGCTGAAAATATTATTCTGGCATATCATAAAGCTAAACTGTGATGAGAGATGACATCATCAAAAAATCTCAAACAAATGACAAACGTCATCATTCTCAAGATAGTGAACTCCCGTGTACCTATT
Source organism: Noctua janthe (assembly GCA_910589295.1). Lineage (NCBI taxonomy): Eukaryota > Metazoa > Arthropoda > Insecta > Lepidoptera > Noctuidae > Noctua > Noctua janthe. The sequence goes on along the minus strand of OU342572.1, from coordinate 9,525,305 downwards.
TCTTATGTGAGTTCACTCACAATGAGTTTAATGAGTTACATAGTGGTTAGTAGTGGTTGGTAGTGGTTGACGGTTGCCACACGCCGTCCGAGCGGTCAACAATAACATACCTTTGGAACACTCCTATTGTGTTTTTTTATAGCGTTGATAGATATGCAGTACACAGATAAGTTGCAGAAGTATTGATGAAGATAGCTCCCTCATTAGCTAATATGTACTTAGTCCGCACGATTGTGCAATAGAGCTAGAAATCTCACAGGTAGACTAATTAGTACGAGTAAAGTGCCAAAAAATAAGCTAGAAATCGAACGGAAATAAACTTATTCCTTAATTTAGTAAATTCTAAAAAAAATATAAACTTTAAGGTAGTACACGTAGGTAGAAGCACTGAACTGGATCGCCATCACATCACCTCATTTTCGGTATTGTCCTAGAAAGAATGGGGAGCGACTCGAGTTATTCATCACCAAAATTCAGAAATAACAAAACCACATTTTTGAAGCGCACCCGAAAATACCTTAACTTTAAAAATCGAACCACAAATTCAAGTTTTCCAAAGTAGAGCTAATCCAAAAAGGCCAAATACAAAGTCTGCTACTAAATAGAATGACAGCTGTCACTCATACGTCAGTCTCGATTGGAATCTTCGCGCGCCATCGTTAGCAACGGCCGCGTTTTTATTTATTGTTTTTTAGATAAATAGGTGATAACCGATAACAAATACATTAAGCTATTAGAACCTACTTGGAGGCTGTCATGTACTTTTTTTAGTATGTCGACTGGCAGGTGATACCGTGCATACAGGAAAAGGTGGTTGAACTGCTACAGTAACTTAGATAGGGTTAACATTTTGGAGTTTAAAAGTCCTGTCAAAAACCCGGACGACTGCAATACCGTCCGGACAAGACACTTAAACCAAAACCCCCATTCGTCAATAAGTCTGGTCATATAGTTGGACATGTCTGAACAAGTACGTACGGATTGTTTATTATAGGTATATGAGATGTAAAAATATTCTGAATGACAAAAAAACATTTATATCGGTAGAAGCCTAGCTGAAAATGCCATAGTTCGTATGAATCTATCCTACTCGTTGTTTGTACCTTGCACCACGCCATAATAGCCCCCACTCCTTTCTAATACAAGTCACAATTATATGATTACCAAACCGAATAAATTATTTCTACATAGATACTTGACATTTTAAGCATGTAAGGAAAAAAGTACCTAGTGATTGTTGGGCGAGAATCGCACAAGTGTTGCCTGATAAATAATTTATGTTCCACCCACGCGTTGTCTAGAATGCAATTTAGGTTTATTTCAGTATACGAATGCGATATTCGATTAATCAAATTGACTCGAAAAAATGCATGCTATTGTTTGAACTGATGACCTTAGGATCATTTAGTCTCATCTGCATACATTCATTCAATATTGTGGTTATTCAAGAATGTTTGTTTGTTCTTCGTGGTAAATACTGCCTTCAGAAAATATACCTTGGCTGGCACAAAATAATATTACTTATCTGAAACAACTGACCAAGAATTTCAATACTGGTGTGCGAATCTATGGTACTCGTAAAAGTGATCGTCACTATTTCCCTTACATCGTTAATAGGAAATTTCTTTTGCATTGATTTATTTAACACCTGATTGAACCTCAATAACCATAAGTACCTCACTAAGTTTTATAAACAACATATCGATACCGAAAAGTTTCACAAAATGCCAAAAAAAAAAAAAAAAACGCCGTAAAAGCATCTGAATTTGTGCGTTAGTTAGAGCGAACCTTTATTTTTTATGACGTGACGACGAATGATAACGTTAGAAAATATCTAGTCCATCAATGATTTTATTGCAACATTTTGCGACATACACAGCAAAAACAACTCCAATTATTGCCAAAAACTGCTAATTAATTCATTCCAAGTAAATAACTGTCCATCACAACCGTCTCGATAAACGATTTCACATCAACGAGTTGATCAAGTTTGTCAATGTTCTCTAAAAAGACGTATATTTGTTAATTACCCACAAATGTATCCTGTTTGCTAAAAAGTCGCTCAGTTGCAGAATTTTGGCAATAACTAGATAAATTGTTGATCAGTGAAAAGATATGTTTCGTAATTGCGTCGTTTTATGATTATTAGGTAACTATACTTAAATTTGAGATGCTAATTAAAACTTGGTCATTACTAACATTAGTATTATGAGTACCTACCTAACTATATTTTTTACGCAATTTTTCTCCAAATTAATTTCTGTTTTCAACTTTCAACAATATTTTTATCTGTATAATCTAAGTTTTCCTTAAGAGTAAATGATGCCGTGTCGTCTGACAGGGGAGAATGGAATAAGAAAATGTGTTGCGCCGACCCCGAGTAGAATGGGATTGGAACAGCAGGAAGATGATGAATTTAAGCTTTCCTTACTAAGTATATTTTTAAAAGGTATATTGTAGCTATAAGCTACTTTTCATTTTGGTATTTTTTTAAAAAGACTTACTGCCGCCATAAGCTGAAACCGGCGTATCTACGGAAAATGTAAGGAAAAATAAACCCAAACGAACACATCTAGTATGGCTCATTTTTTCCCTAATTCCCTTTCATCAGATGGCCTCTGGTTTAATCTATGTTAAAACTAAAGTTACAGTTCAAGCCAACCTGACATAATAAAGCTCTCGTAATAATTAGTCATTAAGGAAAAAGTCGCGAACAAAACTTTAACGCTTTCTACGGCCGCCATAAATTCGGCGACTCAACACAGGTGTTCAGTGACTCACTGCTAAATAATGCCAAATATTTTACAGTTAAAATACAGGTACACCTATCGTAAAATATCTATGGTCTGCTGTCAAACTAAGAAAAAGATTCCATAGACTAATAAAAATATGATATAACAGTTTGTGTTTACGGTGGTCTTTAACGTGAATGTAAAAAGAAACGAAGACTAGAAACATCCAACAGCCCCAACTGGGCCCACGTGGTGGATTATGGCTCACTCCTTCTCATTGAGTAAGGCCTGTGTCCCAGCAGCAGGCACATTATGGCAGATTGTGCTTCTGCAAGGTGAATGTATGTGCTAAAAGCTTCTGACTAATTCATCTGTAAGTTCTAATATAAGATCAAAGTGAATTTAAAGCGGAAATACTTCGCAAGTTCGCTCCACCAATAAAACTTTACAGCCATTCAATTTAGACCGCCAATACAGAAGCAATCTAGACAAAGCTACTCCACAGGTGCTGAATATTAGTCTGTCGCAATTACTTATAGCGTCGTATCTTCTTAATCGTTCTGACGGCCTAAAATTGAATACAGCTACTGAGCTACATTCAATTAACACCGAAATTAGACTCTGCCTAAGATCAAGAAACATTTTAAAAAACAACCTTTTTTCTTCTCCGTGATAACTCTTACCCAGAATCTAGAACATCTAAAAATGACTGGACTGAAAAGTCCACTGCATTTCTCCTGCCTCTGGACCGATCGGGATTCGTCTTCCACTGCAGCTCTAATTCAGTTGATCCATCATCATTCTCCTGCCCTTATACCAATCTATTTGAGGTCGGCGCAGCATGTCTTCTTCTTCCATACTTCTCTATTACTCGCCATGTCTATAATAAATGGATCCTCTTGCTTCGTCCACAGCTGATCGATTACACAACTCCCAAATTTTATCATCTCATTTATAAATCAAGAGCTGTAAATCTAATCGCCTCGGTCCGCATTGTTTGTCGGTTTGTTAGTCACACCCGTTTTATCATTTAATTGGCACCACGCTTGCCGTGGCGTAATTGCTACGACTTTTAATAGAGAGTTTGGACTTGGGGACATTTTTGTAACATACGCAGGAAAGAGGTATGGGATTGTTAGTTACCAGGACAAGAAAATTTCTCAAAAAAAACTTGAATTTCAAGCTTTTTGTAAAACTTGAGGTAAAGAGGTCTTCGATTAAATAATGTCAGGATAAGAAATATTTTCTGTAATTTTACCTTTTTTGTCAATTTGTCCTGGCTTGAGAACTTTTCTGATTAATAGGATTTTTACCGAAGGATAGTTCAGATTTTTTATTAGATATTGTAGTATAGGAAACACTTCTCCTTTTTTATCGTGTGGTTAGTTCCTAACCTGGTGTCAGAGTTTTTATGCCGCCCATGGGCCTCTGACTTGGCTTTACATGCCGTCAAGAAATATCCCTCAGGCATGCTGGTTTCCTCACGATGTTTTCCCTCACCGAAGCAAGTGATAATTATACAATACGCACATGAATTCAAAAAATCAGAGGTGTGAAAAGAAACACTGAAATTAAAAGTAGATCTAAGATCTAGTAGTCCGTAGTAGTTAGATCAGCACAATTTTTTACCAAACATAAGTAAAGTAACATACATGTTTAGAGAAATTCGTCATCAATATGCTCTAAGTCCCAACTTTTAGTGGTACCTCAGTGGCACCTCGTACAAATTTCGACAGTCGTTACGTATTCCTCATACACATACATACATACAAGCCATACTTGTTTATACTTATAGAAAGTTGCTCCCAAATCAGCCTGCTTGTCAACATTACTCAATGCACAAACCAAGATAGATTACAATCAGGAAACTGGATGTCACATGCAATTTCATCTTTAAAACCACTAACGTAAAGATCATAGGAGATTTTGTCGTGTGTTGAATAATTTGGTTGTATAAACCTTTGATTGGGTCACTCGCAGTTTTTTAGGATTTGATTTGAATATAATATAGTGCACAATAAGATTGAAAGCGATGATTCGATTTTTGATTTGTGTGTCCCAGTAATAACTGGGTTGTGGTGGTCAGATAAGCATGCTCTCCATGTAAAATACTGGTATTCAGCTGCATAGGACTGTGTAAGACTGGAAGCCGACCCCAACATAGTTGAGAAAAGGCTAGGAAGATGATGATGATGATGATTCTGTCTGACCCAGTAATGAAACCAACATTTCATCATGAGATTTCATCCTAATTATTCAAATTTTTTGAACAATTCTCATTTTTCAGAACATTCTTTAAAAAAAAGCTCTAATGTAAATTCCGCTCAAATAAAATTTTTATTTTATTTGTGCGGAATGTAGGTACTTTAGAGAGCTTTTTGATAGCAGATTAAATTGATGATGTATAAATGATGATGCTCTTTTTTATTACTATACTTGAAGACAGCCGAGCTGAAAATGTTTCAGTCTTTTTCAAGTGACAGAAGAACCGTTCGTTGTTGATCCACAACAGGACAGAAAACATCATGAAAGCAATTGACACGTCAAAAGCTGTTTCTCCCATCATGATTCTCCACGAAAGTGTTAATTCAACGCTTGTTCCTAATGCCTAAGCCACATTCCGAGGGCCAGGCTTGCCCACGCACAGCCATCAGAATCAGCTGACCACAATGGGCGGGCGCGCAGAATCAATCACGTGTTTCCAAGAACATAACGGTTGCCAGACTGCCAGTATGTGCCGCACGCCTTTTTACTTTCTTTATTGCGTTCCTTTTTCGAAAATTTCGTAATTAAGACCTTTTTTGTGAGCCGAAAAATATTTTGTTAAGAACGCGCTTTATTTCCTCGCTGGTAGATTTACCGCGTTATTTTGATCGTGGCCTTTTGCTGTATGTTATTTTAATTACATAATTTGAGAAATAGGTTGCGTTCTGTTTTAATGTTAACTATTACAAAAAAGGAAGGGGCCTTTCAACTTCAGTATACTAAGCCCCGTGAAGTATGGATTGAGAACATAGATACGATAGATGTTATCTTTAGTGTTGTTTATTCCTTTCTTCATCATCCTTTCTTAAAATTAAAGTCAGACAATCTGTCATGATTTAGAGGATCTATGATTATCGAAATAGTTTTCATCCCGGTCACTTTTAGTTTCCTTAATTTAAAAAAAAAAACATGAACAACAAATGGCATCCTGAAAGCTTTGTGCTTAAAACCAAATCCAGGAAGAAAGCTGAAAACTTCGTACATTATTCATAGTGATTCTCTGAATCACCAAAAAAATCTCAGCAAGACATAAAAATGCAATTAACAAAATGAAAGCTACTCCATTACTTTTGTCATTATAATTTATTTTTACAGTGCTCATTAATGTTTTTTTTTCACTTGCAACCTTCTGACACGCCATTCGAAAATCGAAAGAACAAATTCGAATTAGGAAGGTCATTAGACAAACAGAATCCATATTTCCGGCCGAGAGGCTGGCAACATTCGGCACCCCGCCATCTTGCCTGAGGCGATACAGCCAATCGGCGTACGTTCTTTATTCAAAAACTACTTTTAGCACAATGCACTTTTATTATTTTTCTATTCGTTCGACATTTTCATTGTGTTTAGAAGTAATTGGGTATTCGCGCTTAAAGTAAAGTACTTACATGATTCAGATTTTATTGAATAAAATTACTTTTATTATCCGGGTACGCTTTGAAAGCTCGAAATATTAAAACTGTGGAACTATCTAATATAAATGATGCGTTTATTAGATATTGTTAATATAAAAATCACACAACTGATACAGCGTATAGTAATGTCATAAAACTGAGGCTTATACAGAAAATACATTCTTAATTAACAATGCACACGAACTTACTGGATTGAAAACCTAGAATAGGTCTTCAAGTAACAAACTCAAACCAGCCTTACCGCAATTAACTTTAACAGACACCACTTAGACAAATGAGAGTCCGGGACGAGCTGGACAGAATCAACGACCAGTGGCCCACATTGGCCCTGGATTCATGGGGAGAGGCCTTTGCCCAGCTGTGGGATGACACAGGCTTACAGTAACCGTAACTGAGAGAAATTATAATATAACTTACGTTAGAAAACTTGAGCTACAAACTGTGCCATAACTACCGATAAGATTTTTATAAAAAAAAAAAACAACTGAAATACCGACGTGTAAAAAAAATTGCGAAGACGGATGGGAAGAACAATTAGTGTCTGTAAGGATGCAAGGGTCTTTTTACACCCTACATGTTTCACTTCTGGGCAAAGAAATGACAACGTTAATTTTGAAAAAAAAAAACTAGTTCTAGTCACACTAAACCAGCCAGTATTTTATCCCAGCTATATGACCTTACGTTTGTAGTAAATAGCCGCAGGGCATGAGGAGACAGGGCCGTCCTCAGCGGATATGAACGAACGTCACTTCGATTCCGCTCGAAAGGGGAAATATCGGAGGTGTTGCCAATTGAAAAATGTGAAAATGATTCAATTATTTGAAAATGGTAGAATCGGTTGTTGGAAATTTTGGGGTGACTGAAAATTGCTTCTCAGCTTTTCGGTTTCAGTCATGATTAATACGTAAAAAGTTAATGTAAATTATGAAAAAAAAAAATGATCGATAAAGAGACCTTAAGTCATTCTTCAGCTGGTTAAATGCGGGATCAATCGAAAATCTCTGATGGATACTATCTGATCTGCTTCTGGCCAGAATTATTGAAAGTAAACTTGGATCATATATAGAATATGCAGAATTAACTTTACATTGGTTAAAATTTTTGAACGCTTTTCCACCTTTTTTTCACCGCCAATTCTTGATTTATTACATAGAACTGAATCAGTATTTTGTGTATTGTGTTTGTGTGTTTGTATGTTTGTGTCGTGTGTTGTGTTTTGAGTGTTGTGTTGTGTATTGTGTTTCCACTGCTGCGCTGGGACGTCTGGTTAGAGGGCTTGGTGATCAATAGGCAATGATTTAATTTAATCGAAAATAAATCGTTCACGCATATCTTCAACCTTTTTACACTTCTACAACCCAAAAAAAAAACCCTCTCATTCTTTTGCCACCCGAACAAATACAACATTAGCATTAATAAACCCATTAAGTACAAGTACATAAGCAAGGCTCGCTGCACACTCCAGTGATCACCAATCGCGCGCTCGCGTTGCTGGCTAGTGCCTACTAATTAGCGATCTCTGGTGGGGCGCGGTGGTACTATCGGTTTTTGCAAAGTTGGCGAGTTTGCGTGAGATTTGATCGAGTTTTAGATGTGTTTGCAGCTTTTTTGGGGTGTTGAATTCAATTCAAGTGTTTTTAGCGTTTATTGAATTAGGTTAAGTAATAGGTACAAGTACAGGTTTTCATTCGATTTATTTTGACTTTTGTAAGATTTAAAGACTTTCTCAGGTAAACAGTTATAAATATAGAAGTCCCCCATTACAATAGACAATAGTATAATCATACCGTTTAGGGCCTAACTATAAATAACTCATACAAATCTTTAGCATTCGATCTCCTCAGTAGCTCTGAAATTACAAGATTTGTCGCTAGAAAGTCTCACGCAAAACTCTCACTTAGACCAATAGTGCAAATAGTACCCGTCAAACATTAAAAAAGGGTCATATATCTCGAATATCAATCGTAAGGCCGAGAGCACATGGTTACCCCGAGGGCGGAACGACCGCCCTCCGGCAGTCTGTACCGAGCACGCGACGCGCGCGATCGTAAACCCAGCTTTACGATTTTACCGAAACATCGATTATAAATCCGATAGCCGATCGATTATTGTGAAATAAACTTTAAACACAATCAAAGTCAGCGTTATTATTTTATTAATGAGAGTTAATTACAAATCGGTTTGTTAATTAAAAAATCGTAAACACAGTTAGTAAAATAATCGTAATGTCGGTTTATAACTAACTTCCCGTTATATAGTAAAAAAGTTCATCAACTACTAGTTTCTCTATTTAACAATAATTATTTTATACAGCGTGCTGAATGGGTTTAATCGATTTTATTTGCAAAAGATATTAAATTTAGTGATGGGCACGAGCGCGTATCGACTTAATTAGTCGATAAACTTAATTGACTAAAATTAATTACAAAAAATATTACCGGTTATTAAATATTTCATTAATAGTGCGTCGATGGAGTAGATTAACCGTAATAACTTTTGATCGTTTAGCAATAGTTTGTGTACAGGCAGCGCGGCATTGTTTATCTTCTGTCTTTACTTTCGCAATCGTCGGCCGGCCGATTGATTAATATGTTTCATTAAAATATCATTAGTCACACTTTTTATCTAGATACAATTTAATGATACTGTCTTTTGTATCACTAATACCACCAGGTATTCAAATAAGTTTTATAGCTCGGGCCTTGTTTTTTACCGGTGCACTGTATTATTAAATCGAGATTCCCGCCCCATATTTAGGTTCCTAACAAAATAAATTGCAGCTTTGAAACAGCTATTAAAACATTGTGTATACTCTTTCATAGACTAATGACGTCACCGTTCACGTATGCTTCTGTGATGTACTATTAAGCGGAGATTGCATCTCGTTTCCAACTTTAATAGGCTAGCACGTGATTCGACAAACTATCGACATAAATCCGCCACACGGTAATAAACAAAAAAAAACCATCCAGTAGTCGGCATTCGGTCATCGAGCCGGCGCGCAAGGCAGCAATTTAAAAAGCAATCACTAACCGATTGTAGCCGGAATCGCCCGCCTTTTAAGGGACCGGTAATTATTACCGATACTTGAACATTTACATATCGGTTTTTTGACATTCGCTTTCACCTCACTATTATGGCAATAAATCGATTTTAGCCGCGGAACGACTAATTCATAATTGTCGTGATAATCCGACGCTAATCTTCGTTTTAGTTTATTAATGATTTAAATGAATAAATAATTAATTTTCTTAATTGCATTCCTGTTATGTAAAAACATTGATTCATTAAAATGTATGATACCGAAGTTATAAATTATTCGCGCGCTGCACAAACTAAATAACACATAAACTAACTTTACAAATATCGATTAAGTTTAAATGTAGGTTACATGTTTACCTAATTTTTCATAATTCACAGTGTAATAAAACATCCAAAGAAATAGCCAATTTTACAAAGCAACTAAGTATCAAAAATGTTATCCTAAATACCTCATGTCCCTAAAGAAAGACTATCATGGAGAACATGTAAGCAGGAACATTGAAGTGCTGAAAAGTTCGATTCGTAAAGAATCAGTTTTTTCTGTGAAGTGTATCAAAAGCTTCGGCGCTGGCGTACGTGGATCTATCCAGTGTGATCGAGGTGCAGGTAATAAAAAAAGCTTAAAATTAGTCAAAAAGCTTAATTTAAAAATGCAAAAAGTTTCTCTCCGGCGGGGAATCGAACCCCGGTCTCCCGCGTGACAGGCGGGGATACTTACCACTATACTACCGAAGACTTATCGTATAATTGCGAAATTGTGGTTCTAGTTTTACTTCAGTAGTATAATTTGTTGTAGTATTTCTGTTTTCAGTGTTTTTATTAGCGATTACATTACGATATTTTCACAAAGTATGTTCTTGTTGTTTATTTTTGTTAAAAAAAGTTTCGTTCAAATTATTTTCGTAGTAAAATAAAAGGCGTTGAAACTAAAAACCATAGACATAAGTAGACAGTTAACGGTAAACTTAAAAATAACTTTTTAATGAACTTAAAAATAAAATATTCATTTTACAGTCATTGATCAAATAACCTGTCATCATTAAATGAAGATATTTTGATACTTTATTAGTTATACATAGGTATAGGAGACTAGCTGTATGCTTCGGTTTCGCCCACATACTAGGTGAAATAGCCCGTTTCCTGTCAGCATGCCACAGGCCATACAACACTACCTCAATGATAAATGATATTTATTTATTAAATTGCTTAAAAAAAACACTGTTGGGAAAGTAGTGCGCACGGGGACCAATTTAGCTATACATAACCAGTTTATGCGGATCTCTCATTGTACGGGAAATCTATACAAAGCGAGGCCATGTTATACTAGAAATGTATGGCTTGATGTGACGCCGTGTGTACACACTGTACATGTCAAATCTTTAAAACTAGATGTGGTGGGTGTTTCCAACACCAAAACATACGCAGAGGTCATCTTGGTCATGTCATAATGAGGACCATGCTGATTAGTGAGTGTCTAAGATATTAGTATAGTATTTTGTGAAAAGAACCACACAGACTTGACTAGGCTTGTCCAGTCCAGGGACTGTACCACCATGTCTTATAGCATTACTTCTATCTTTCTTCAGTGTGTGAAAGAGATAGAGCTATAAATAACTTCCTGCATTTCTTTTCCAGACTGTTAGTAAAATAAAAGAGGATTGAGGAGCTCGTGGATAGTAACAGCCGGATCTAAAGTTAAGCAGAGCTTGCCACGTAAAGCAGTTGGTCCCGGCTGTCATTTGTAGATCTTTGACAGACGACAAGTCTTACCAAGTATCGTATTACCCAGTACTTACTGTATTGTGTAGGTCAGATAGGCAATCGCTCTATGTAAAATACTGGTGCTCAACTGCATCCAGTTAGACTGAAAGACGACCCCAACATTGTTGTAAAAAGGCTAGGCTGATGATGACTGATGTAAAATTAAAATAATAGTCAGTCCCAGTATCCAGTCGATATCTCTCGTGGTGGAAAATAACAACAACAAAAATTAAAATTACAACGACAACGAAAATTACCAATTTCATTAATAGTTTCCTGTAGGTATATTTTGCCGAAACATCAAAGCATACCCTTCAACTTTCCCCATATTGTTTCACAATAACGAGTCAATGATTAATAATCGAATACTTCTAAACAATGTCTAATTGCACGAGTCTACTCGGTATGTTAATGAGACATACATTCGAATCGATTTATTATTGCATTCGAATAGAGACGTACATCTAATACACATTCCGCCATTGATTGATGGCGAGTTTCCGATATATAACAGTAAATCTATTTGATTAGATTGGGTATCGATATTCTAATCGAGTTTGGGATGAATGGGAGGTTTCCTTTGCTTGTTTGCATGTTTAGTTTTAGCTAGGGTTGAGTCGTTCTGACATATTATTATTTTTTCACTGAATCTGATTTACCTTAGGTGAAGTTTCCGAGTTTAACAAAGGAAACAGTTTATCTCAAACTGTAGTCAAGGAACAACTGTATTCTTCGACTAATTAATCATTACATTTGTAGCGCCAGCAATAACTATCTATTTTTTTTTTAACCAAAAAACCAGCGTTTTCCCAATAATCGACGCGACATAAACAAAAAGAAATTGGCCATAGCGATGAAATTATTGTCGAAAAAATAAGTTGCTATTGGCATCAAAAAGCAATAGGTAATTCTTTATTTAACACAACCAAACAATAGAAATTCAAACAACACCATTTCGCATATTTATCTCGAAATATTAACAACATACATCATCAAAAACTTCTTATTTTGACAGTTGAAAGTACAGTTACCCGCGCGTATATCTGTCAATTTATCACGCCGCCATTTTTATAGGTATGTCTATCATGGCTTCCTAAATAATGGGCAGTGTCTCCATCTGCGAGTCACCCAACACGCGTTGACCCCACGACCTGGGTAAACAATACCGCCTTTCACCTCCACGCATAGACAATATTAAGAACGTATTTATTTTTGTTTTATCAAGATTGTCTTTCTATTTCCCAATCGGTTTTTTCGATAAGTATCATTTGGGAATCGTTGAGGCGTTTAGGTTGTTACCTAATAAAATAGTGAAACTTTGAATTTGTCAATTGTCATAATGAGTAAGTACTAGAAGAACCAAAGAGGCTCTCCGTGATTTTTTTGCGGTCAAATTTCATACCGTTACAAAAGGTGCGATAAATTGAAAAACTTCGAATCAATGCAGGACACTGGCAAAGCCAAATCGTGCCGATGTCTCGTCGTGTAGAAAACTTACTTAATTTAGTTGACAAGTATATAATAATTATAATGCTATAATCAAATTAAATTCACAAGGAGCGTTGCGTGGTTACGCGCATAAATCAAGTGAACAAATTCAGAACACTTGCGACACGACTCACACGAGCGCCCGCGCAGGTAGCGATAGCAACACAATGTTATAACTGCAAGACTTGTTTATTGGTTTAGGCACACAAAGCACTTAATTAATACAAAAAAATACGTAAAGATAGAAGAGCACAACAGTATTGCTTATTTTTGTAGAATTTTCATCCAGTAGTAAATTGACAGGACAGTTGGATGAGAAACTTGACTTTAAACTGCTTAAAAGGACAATACAGAAAAACTCCAATAGACTTTGGAAACCGTGTGTAGCTATATTAGTATTATAGTAGAATTGAATAAATATCGCTATTGCACAAGATAGGATACAAGGCTACCGTGGACCCATTTACGATAGTAAAGGAAAGAATTTGGAAACTGCAAAACGTCTGACGCAGACAAGACATAAAGATAATACTCTTTTCAGCTTGAGAAACTGAGTTAATAGAGTAGTATTGGCACTAGAGTAGCGCCTAGCTAGACTATTACTACGATCGTGGTGTTAAAAAAAAATGGTGGTACTGACTTTTGTCGACTAAAATTCGATAAAAGAAAGAGTGTGAGGCTGATGACAGATCGTTTTATGTTACCAACAAATTAGTCAATTAAACTATTCCCTGAAGCTATGACTTGAATGATCACTGATGCCCATTGATGAGTTTTTATACTCACCTTAAACTATGATGAATGTAGACCAATTTATCTAATTTTATCACCAATGAAATATATTTCCAACATATTTTTTTTTGCTCTGCTACTACTTGATATCAACAATTAAGTATCGTAGCACCTATGTCATCACATCACGACAAGTTTTCACCACATCCGGTAACAAGGTGCATAAATTAAAACAGATAATAAATAAAAACTAGATCGAAAGTAATCGATTAGGTGTCCAATGCCGTAACTCGATACAGATACCGTAAGTTTTGTAATTGATCTACATTATATTGAGTATAATTTCAACCGAATGGGCTACTCACTAGAGATTTGAAATTGGAATACCTTGACAAACTTTTTAATGCAGTTTAATGGCTACATCTCTAGTAGAGCATGCATGAGATGTGTACTTTTATGACAGCAAAATAGAGATGGCCGCTCTGTTGACCGTTTTAGATAGTCGTTAGCGTAATTAAGTAGTGAATACGCAGCACCGAGATTGAATATCTTGAAAGTCATTAAGAGTTTGGCCTAACTTTAATCATATTTACATTAAAAATTAGTATTGGATTACTATAGTATAATATTAGAAAGTTAAACTGTTTTATAATTCTAACTCTCGCTAGATAGACTTCATTCGGAACACAAGCTCAAATAATGAAATACTTAACTAGAATTTCTAAAGGCCCAATCAAATCTCTAATCGGTTAACTTGGTGTCAAATCTCATTCAAGTGTTGTGATTGGTTGACCAGAATACGGACAGCCAATCATATTTCGTCTTAGTCGACTAATGTTTTGTTTTATTTTAAATACAGCTAAGAATCCTAGATGGATAAGTTTTTCTAGTGACATCCTATCCCGAAAAACATGCCTTCGTCGACATCACACACTGATATATAATTCGATTTCCGCATTTTAGACATATAAATCAAGATATCATTAGAATCAAATTTAGTTCAATTCATTTCGTTACAACAAATTGATTACCATCCAATGGGTATATTTTAAAATGATTATACACCTCATATTCTTATATCAAAGACAGAAGTGCTAATTCACATATTGCGTGTATCATGTAATCATATAAGGTCGTCATTGTCTACGTCTATTCGCTTATTGTAATCTAGCCGAATTTTTCATTGACTTTACTGATGTTGGGGCCGCCTTCCATAGAGAACGGTGCGACGATGTAGAGAATAGCTGCGAACAGTTCCTTCACAGTTTTTTTCCTTTGACTTGGCATCACTGTCAACATCACAGTGATCTTTATTTTTGTCACAATAAGGCTGCTATTTTTTAAACTGCACTCCCACTCCTGGGCAAAAGCATTCTCCCATTCCTTTTACTTTTCTCGATGTCGTGCTTCTTCTCCCCCAGTCAGTCAACACGACTTTAGTGAACAGGCAATAAATAAAAGTCTCACTATACAATTGACATTCGTCATAATTGCATGACTGTGGTGTACACTTGAATCACGAATATTGTAGATTCTTCCTAATTGGGAGCAAATTGTCTCCTTAGACTGCATTGGCAGCTTCTTTGTTGACTAGTGTTTTGCGACAAAGAAAGAATAAAGAAGGAACAAAAGTGAGGTCTGACAGCAATCTTCTATTTAAATATGCACAGTGTGAACCAAGTTTTTTGTCTCGTACCCCAAAAGAAACTTGTATTTCGACGATTTTTAATTAAAGATCAATCAGTTAAATTTTAACATCATAAAGTAGGTACCTATCGCCACCTCACAAAATATGATTGATTAGGTACACATTGATCAGTAGCAATTTCATCCGTCATTTGAGCTTCAAAAGATGTATTAACAACTTTCTCAAATATATCATCACTCTTTTACCGTAGCGTTCGTCATCATTATCCTCCAATTCATTCTACACTTCACCATCTGCCTAGCCTTTTCGGTTTCCAGTCTAACCGGATACAGCAATACCAGTACTTTACATGGAGTGTCTGCCCATCTGTCCTCCACAACACGTATACGTCCGTCCGTTCGTCGTATACGTGTGCGTCGTATTGGTTAATACGATGATACCCTTTGGTAAGACTTATCAGACTTTCGGGCCACTAACTACCTGTAACGATTATCAAAGATCTACAAATGAATTACCAACCAACTTTCTCAAATATATCATCATCTTTTCGCTTGGCATTCGGCGGAGGAACATCTTAATCCTCCAATTTATTTCATACAATAGCATCATTTAGTTGGTATAAATTGCCAGTCTTGCCAGTGTTATATCGAGTGATTCGATAATTACTAGCTTTAATTACTGTATTCTGATTGGATCGCGTCATCGTGAATGATGGCTTTCAACGCTATTACGAGTATCAGGTGTAAGGTGAAGTTATTTAGTTGTTACAATGTTGCATGTGTCGAATTAAAGACTTAATTTATTTCGATTGCAACACCATGGTTTAAAATTACCTTTTTACACCTTATTTTAGTACAGATTTAGTAAAATAGAGTGAGAGTGGAGTCTGCGAACGCGTTATCTCAATTTTGAGTTTACGAGCCATCGTTCTCTTTTAAACCTTTCTAGAGCTTTTTGTTACTGCAAACTCTCCAAAAATATAACCTTCAGCAGCAGGCAGGTAAATCCTTGAAATCAATCATCATCATTATTCTTAAAACGTTAAGATGAGTTTTCTCTTATCCTCTATTTCATGACATCATCCCATACTGTCCCAATGCTAGGCTGCTGCTACACTTCCATTTCTCACGGCTGTTGTAGAAGAATTTCTCATGAAAACATCTAATTCGTCGCGCTATTTTCACTTCACGTCTTCTACGGTCTCGCTTTTTGGTAACATATTTCTAACCGTCCATTTGTTTTGCCGCACAGGAGCGGCTGGGCAGCGGCGGGCTGGGTCTCGGTGGCGGTGGGTTCCGCGGAAGCGCGCAGCCCTCGCTGGCAGACTTCCAGCCGCCTTACTTCCCGCCCCCCTTCGCTCCCGCGCCGCATCCCGCCAGCCCTCATCATCAACAACAGGTGAGTTTGCTAGATGAATAAAGAAGGGTAGTTGAGAAAGCGGGCCCTAAGCTCCATAAAAACAAAACCTGGACTAGGTTATGTTTTACGCAAAATGTCATCTGTTTGCATCGAAAGCCTGAAAAAACTGAGCGGAGCCTTTATCAACATATGCAAAATAAAGGATAATAATAGCTGCCGCGTCATTAATCAGCCTAAGCAGTAGGTTAGCACTGTCAGTGAACTGCTCATTTTGTTCTTGCAACTGAAATGAATCGCGAGAAAAAACTCCACTCTCGCAATGGTATGAAATGGACTGATTATATTTAAGCCTCAGCCGACACCTGTAAAACAAAACCTCCATGTCTCCAAATAAACGAATCCCCTTTTAGTAGAGCCGTGCACTACGGCTGGGGGGGGGGGGGAATTACAGTTAACTAAGTGTTCTGTATATCTATGATTAGCCTCTACCACTATAAGGCTATTCTAGCTTCTGAGCCTGCGAAGTCTACGGTAGGGCCCAATTAATTCTCACCTGTAATTAAACCTCTTTGCCACCAAATCTATAACTTCTCTTCCCTGCAGCAGAGCCATGGCATGGAGTACGGCGGCGGGGGCGGTGGGGGCGCGGAGTACGCCCAGCACTACGCGCCGCAGCAGCTGCTCCCGCGCCACCACGCGCACCACGAACCGCACGCGCATCTGCGCCACCACAGGGACCACCACGACATACATGCTCACCACGTAAGTACCAGAGAACCAGGATCTCAAGAACCAGGTCCCTTCGAAATAAGTGCGCTTATTTTAAGTCAGCGAGCCCGTCTAACCAAATATTTCAAAGTAAAACATGAGTCTAGTGACTTCATTTACATAAATGATACTTGTCTATTGATTGCTTTTACTGGCTATTCTGTCCTCAGCGTTGTCAAATCATAGCCTTGCTTCGACGACGAGGAATCCCGGCCTAAACTTAAGTATATACGAAAATACCGTCCAAATGTCCTGCTGTATTCAAGTATAAATAAGTAGGTATTCCTTGCTAAATAAAGTGCTAATCTTTTCCAGACTTATTGTTCACACGGGCTATCTACGCGAGTAGCGTTACCTTCAAAATTGACTTCAACCTTGAAAAATAAACTTTTTCGTAGGAAAATCTTTCAAACAAATTTCTCACATAAGCTAACCAAATAGTCAATTATCATCCTAAACTAAGAAAACACCCCACTAAATAGATCGATATGCACCACCATGTAGTAAGAAACTATGCGTTTCCCCCTTCCACCCTAGTCACCCCTCGCGAAAGAATCTCCGCATAGTTTACCCTTCGCGGGTATAACATGATTATGTTATTAATATTATAGTAATTTTCCGCCGATTCGATCCTTCTCGGTACCTACTGAGTCTAAATATAATCTACTTATAGATAAAAATAATAAAATAAACACGTGTTTAAATAGTTAGTAAAATTGTTTCATTTCATTTTTAAACATTGTTTTGGCACTTATTTATTGACCTGACTGTACTGTTTCACGCGTGAATCAGCAAAATTCGGGATTCAAACCTATTACGAATAGTTCGAAACAAATTGTAGGTATTTTAAAATACTAAAATACTTTTCCTTATTCATCATTCTCCTGCCCTTTTCCCAATTATTTGGGGTCGGCGCAGCACGTCTTTCAGCAGTCACCTCCTTTCTAGCCATAATATTAACATCCTTCACACAGTCCATGATGTCCATCCATCGTTTCTTTGGTTTTCCTCTACTATTATAGCCATTTACATTCATGCTCAACCTTTTTCTCACTACATTTTCCTTATTTCTCCGCAACAGATGTCATGCTAAAATACTTTTCAATTAATCAATAATGTAATCCTCATAAATTGTCATTGTAGTATGTAAAAAATATTACAACGGGGTCAAATAAAATAAATAAATATTTACAAACATAACAAACGTTTTAATCATCTGACATTATTTAAGTTATTTTATTTTCATAGATAGGCACTCATCTTGATTTGTCCCCAAACAGTCAAATTGATAAAAAATATTTTTTAACTTTTTACAGTCATTGAGCCAATTAAGAGACAACTTTCGTTAGGTACCCGACAAACTCAACGTGTATGGTAACAAGTTTTTTATTGTTTCCATTTATTAGTAAAACCAAAACTTGAAAACGAAGCTTAATCGACTTTATTGTTGACAAAATAAAAGTAATAAAACATCTTTTTACAATAAAATAGCCTCACTCAAAGTTTCGTTCGAAATTCGAACTCGCGAGTCTAGTTTTTTTTTACTGCAGCAACGACAACAATATTTTTCAGTCAACAATAGGCTCTCACAAACGTTAGGGATGGGATCACTTTGGTAGATTAGCCGCTGGTAATGGTCCGGTTTGCAAGAGCGGGCCATTCAATACAATGCTGGCCGATTGCGGGCAGGAAGACTCGATGACATTATACGCTATTGAATGGCAATTTATGAAAAACTTTCGCAAATATTTTAAAAATTATTTGATAAAGCTTTATTGCATTAGAGCAAAGTGTCTTGCTGTAATATTCATTGGCAATTTGTATTTGGACTCTTAATTTGCCGATACACAGTGATGTAGAATTCATTTCGGTTAAGGGATGGTGTTTATCTGTCAGCATTGCACATCAAGCTACCCTAAACTATCAATCAAAATTGTACCTAATGATTCTACGATAAAGTTGAAAATCTATTAAAGAAATTTGACGGATTGTAGAGCTTAATGTGCTGGCCTATACCTCCAAAATTAACGAACCAATTCATTCGGTTTCGGTGTTTTCAAACACTCAAAGCTTCAGGCTAATCCCGATCACCTATCATTAGCCCTGTCATGTCTGAACTGTAATTGAGTTGCCTGCTTGCCGCTTTACCAGTATCTTGCATGGAGCTACTGCCTCACAGCCCTGTACATAACTTGGTAACACGATATCCCTTGGTAAGACTTCGATCTTGCCTAACATTTAATACCGATTATGAACCGGACTGAAACTGAACTGAATTTTCTTAGGTACAACAACCGCATCACTAATCCAATTCTGTACTTTTTTGCCTAGTTGTCACACGGAGGCTTCAGCTATGGCGGTGGCGAGCGGCGGGCAGACTACGGCGCTCGGGAACAGCATGAGTTGGCGCTACACCATGCGCTGCATTCCGCTGAAGAAACGCCGGTAAGCATATTAATAGAAACAGTGCATCAGCTCAACCAGCGGAAAGCGCTTCATTCAGCCTACCTAACCTGTGGTTGTAAAAAGCCAGCTTAATTTTCAAATGATGGCCTGCAGGGTTAATGGTAACCGACTCAGAATCCTAATACCAACAATCTAACTTAATATTAAACGCGAACAGCTGAACGAATCTGGATGAAATTTGGCACGGACATAGATTATAGTCTGGTTTTTATGCTGGAAAGTACTTCCGGACACAATTCCCGAAATCCACGCGGGCGAAGCCGCGGGCATAAGCTAGTTCAACAATATTCATTGGGTCATTTACGTTGTTGAGCAGACAACTGTTTCCAAACCTGACTGTGAGTTATTAAACGTTGTTGGGGTGCTGGCTAATAAGGTTCAAATTCTAAAGGGGAAAACCATCCATATTCGTAGTTGGCCAGTAGGTAGTCACAGCGTCACGGAAGAAGGATCTACTTTTTTCTTTACACTTAAAAGCGCATGCAATGGACTGGAATATGCCAAGAATTCAAACTAGGTCAATGTTATTTCAAATAAATATTATGTGCAACAGGAAAAAATCCACACATTAATATATGTGTGGATTTTTTCCTGTTGCACATAATATTTATGGGTCCGAGAAATATAAAAATGCCAATTATTTGTTTAAAATTTCACCCTCGCATCGTCGATATTTTGATAGACATCCAATATCTGAGAAATATGTGCGCCCAGTCCAATGGAATTTAATAATAAGCTTAGATACTAAATTAAAATGCGCTACTCTAGCGTGGAATGTCGGAAAGTTCATATTTTTCCTTCTTATAATATCGATACATTATGGATACTGAAGATAATAATTTATTGCAACATCAGAATTAAGTAGGTGAGATTAATAAAACTTGTTCCTTGTTACATCTTCAAAGTTAGCCAAGATTCTAAAGACTGAACTTCTTCAATTCTGCAACGAACAAGCGGACAAAATAACGTTAAATTAAAATAACGTTGCAGATTCAGGCATGAAATTGGTCCTTACTTTTTTTTTGACATTTTGTTTTTTTTTTAGAACGCCGGCATGGATGACACTACCGGGTTCATGACTGACCTTCCACTATTAAAAAGTAAGTGTTTCTTTACGTATTAAAAAATACTGTTATTTCAGTGATTAAGTACCTACTTGATTAGTGTCGTCACATCATTTTAATAACTTTCACAGCATGTGGTTTATCAATATCTAGCCGAAAGATTGTATCCGTTGTGTAGATAACCAGATTTATTCTTCACTGGTTTTTTTTTAAATTAACTTATTTTACAACCAGAACAGTTTTATTTTCCAGCAGATGATTTAAATAAATTGCATGTAAATGTAACACAAACATAATTTCAGTAACACAAACGACTCAATAAGTTTCCTTTATAAGGACCATCTGGTCTTTAATTTTCTCACTTTATTGCCGATAACCAAAGATTAAAGGCGTAAAATTATTCACTTAATTCTCCCGCCATACCTCCATATGTAATTTAAATTGCGAACATCAGATAAAAGAACTACACATTATTAACATATCAAATATTTTATTGTTATACGGTTCTAAGATGACCCGCATAAGATAAAACTGTAATTAGACTTCATACCGCACTTATCAAGTAGGTGTATCGATTTTTCTAAGTAGATTGTAAAAAAAATCCGCCTCATTCATCGGACGAATGAATCAATATCAAATAAATAAAAGTTTCGATCAATCAATCGATATTTGAATAGGTAGCGTTCGATTTTGGAAATGACTCTTTGATTTTTGAATTTAAAACTCTTTGCTGAATGTCGTTTTTAATTTGAAAAATAATAAATAGTTATTTGATGTTAACTTTTCTTTTTAATTTGAAACAAAATCATTTTATAATTGCTATTATGTATAGGTTCGTTGAACAAAATAGCGGTATACCTAACTAGAACTACTGTCACACTTCATAATGAAGATTATTCAAATAAAATGTCCATAATAAATGCACTTTTTACATAATTTTATTTGTCAATAATAAAAAATAATAGAGAACACATTTAAGTAGCTACTAAGAAACGACAGTTTACGAGTACAAGTCCCACACTTCGTCGGTTTTTTTCAAAAACATAATTGGCCGGTAATAAGCGTGCGCACCTTTAACTTTTTGTGCAAAAATGCGGGGTGTTAAATAGCCAGTATGGTGCCAACATAATGACATACTAATGTTTATTGTATTAGGGTTGCCATATAGAAATATTACAATAAGAATAGACATCACGCTGCGCTCATGTTTGGGGCGTGGCGATGATTGTTAGAGGCCCTATTGTTGATATTTGAAGCCACGGATTTTTTAATCACTCCAATTTTTGTAGAGCTGTATTTTTAATGTATTTGTAACGATTGTATTTTTTTCTTTTCTCGATATTTTTTTTGCTATCGATGTTCGTTTAGGTACTTGTTAATTTATTCTAGTATCTTAAAGTAAATTCCCATGTCTCATTGGCCCATTACAATTCTGTTCGCAATATCAATTCATCAAACAGTAAAGCAAAAGTTGACCCGCCACCATTGATAATGAAAGAACTAAAAATACTTGGCCAAATACAATTTCCTGTTGGAAATCTTAATGCAGGATGTAATCGATACCTATGTTACAAAGTCATCAATATAAATCTCGTAGCAGTAGGTATGATTTATTAAGTGCTGCTTCATGTAAAAACTGTCAAGGCTTCTAATCCTTCTAAGGTAAGTACTTATCTTAGAAGGATTACTTCATAAAGAGTTTTCAATAAGCACACAATTTCAGTGCTAGGTATTAAATTCGCTTCTTCATCTTTTTTGATGTAAAAGATAACCTGAAATAATTGTTTATATCGATTGATTGATAGATTGTGGCGCAAATCTTGAAATATTTAGGATTGGTTAGACTTTGTTTCATAATGGACGTATCCCGTAATTCAGAACGAAACACAAAACTTGACATTGTTTTAATACAAAGTTTCTAGCACAAGCAATACAAAGTGTCTAAGCACAACTCGATCTACTCTCGAATAGAGACTCTTAATGACTAAATAAAGTTCGCCAATAGGCACAGAAATATGTTATAGCTCCTTTTTTATTTAACATTAACTTTATGCAACACCTTCTGAACGCATCCTTCTTTACAGCAATGAAAGGCCGCGATGGCCTCGGCGGCACGGGATCCTGTGCGCCGAACGACGTTTTCTGCTCAGTACCTGGTCGGCTGTCACTCCTGTCCTCCACCAGCAAGTACAAGGTGACCGTGGCAGAGGTTCAGAGGAGACTTTCACCCCCTGAATGCCTGAATGCGTCTCTACTTGGTGGAGTGCTGCGAAGGTAAGGATATTAAAGCTCCCAACTTATCATTAAGGAGTCAAGACTATAGTGGATCTGAGTATGGAGTCTATACTCTCCCTGGTCTACTATATACAACATGTAACATAATTAACGCACATCCTGAAATTAGTTTGTTCAGAATCGTTTACTGAATCGATTTCTATAATTTTTATTATAGGTATTTTTTTTTCCCAAAAATAATTAAAACTACGTAAATTACAGTAAAAACTCGTTAACTCGTTTCGAACGCGAGCGAATACCTACTAGGCTAACAAGACCCTCATACCTACGTGTGCGACTGTCTGCGTTCGTGGATTTGTACTGTGACCACAACATTCTTCCGGAATTAGTATAACTAAATCAATCAATAATCAATGCTCATATATGTTTAACTAAAAATTCAGTGTATGTATTATGATTATAACATAATATACTAATTGGGGTGTCTGAGGGTGTGCGTTAATTACGTTACATGTTGTATAGTCTTGACCTTTCTTTAATGTAGTCTAGGACCAGCAGTGGTCTTCTAAAATCTTTCACAAAACTATGAAATATTCTAGGGGTGTGAAAAAGCCAAGTAGCCTGATCTTCAAGGATTTCGTAATTCATTTGTACGAGTTAATGTAATAAGTGGTTAATCAACAAAAATTTAATGAGTGCTGAAAGTATTTAATATGATATCGCCTTTTTTTAAACTTTAACTATTTTCAGACGTATCAACAAAAATTTAATGAGTGCTGAAAGTATTTAATATGAAATCGCCTTTTTTTTATACTTTAACTATTTTCAGACGTATACCACCCGCAATTAAATTGACATTTTACAAACTGTAGATGCTTGCCCAAAAAAATAAATAAATAATGACTGTACCACCTACAGCTGCGTATGTTTGATGATCCATACAAGTTAATTAAAACAATAATTACTGTATGCATAATAAATATTAGGCAATTACAAGACAAATTCACATCACCCGCCACCCGAGTCCCGACCATAATATTGAACTTAAACGCATGCTCTTGTTCCGCTAGTGCGGTTGGTTATTTATTACGTTTTTTGCTCTGGCAACACTGTACAGTTTGCGGCGAGCGATAAAGACATGTTTGACTTTTAATATCGGACCGTTTTGGTTAGCGGTTATTAAGATATTTAGGGTACCATGGTGGTAGATACTAGACTTAGTATGTTCGTTATCATCAAACCATGACACTTATAGAAAAGTCATGACCCAATTGTTGATTTAATTATGATTGCATCCATACAAATATTTATGTAGTGGTGTCAAATATTTGGTGATTACAGAACGACTTCGGAACAAAATACAAAGACATTGAAATAAAGTTTTTTATTTCTTGCTCGGCAAAAGCTCACCTTGACAAATTGTTTTAGTTCCACAGCTCTTTACCTCATAAAATTAGCATTACCCAATAAAATTAAGAAACACAACAATTTTAAACTACCTACATAATCGGCCAAAAGTGTAAAAAACCATGTAATTGAATATTCAAGTAACTAGTTTATTTAAATTACGGAACCCGTAAATACTGCTCAAATTACGCTCAGCACTTTTTGTTGCCTCGTCGTTGGTTGTGGGCTGCCATCGGATCGCCATTTCCTTTATATGTTTATTGAATATAATTATCGGGTATTACTTCTAGATATCTCATTGTGATCATATCTTGCTATACATACACCGTTACGTTAAAAGTAGCTGGTTACGTTTATGCTACCTGTTTTTTCTTTTCTAATGAACATGTTTTATGAAAAATCTCACGCGTAAACCTGTTCATTGGAACGCGAATTTCTTTTGACACTTGACAAAATAATAAACTTTTTTACCCCTCGCTGCCTTACACATAAGTTATATTTTAGTAGGATTCAAGCACTGAGTGTGAAGTGCCCGCCAAAAGCTCGTAAGTTTCAGCAAAAAAACTGGCCGGTCATGATTTAATAAAAAATCCAATTATTCCACAAAAGGAAGCCGTAATGACTACCTACCTATCCAACTTATGAGGTCATTTAAGCACATCCTAGTTTGTACGTGATCGCCGTAATGCTAGGATTTAAATTAGGGCATTGCTGAAAAAGTGCAATTAAATGGTTTGATGAGACTAAAAAAAGTTTTCTCTAATTTCAAAAAGGTTCCGTTTGCTGTATTATATACCTGTCACTGGCCACTTGTTTTATTAAATTTAGAACGCAATAAACAGCGCATCATCGTCGCCCTAATTGCCGTCATTACGTGCCGATGGTTGGTTGTCAAAAGGCTATGCAATCAACATTACGGCTTTAGAAAATAATTTATACGATGGCAACATCGAATAATGGCGGGAAGCCGCCAGCTGGCAGTATACATTGACTTGAATATTTCACATTCTCAACTCGGTGTCTCCTTACATGGTAATTACATAAATAATAAATAAATTTTAGCAAAACTAAGAGCGGAGACGACAGACTGAAGTGGAGGACTAGTTTACATATTTAAAAGCGTGTAATTTGACGCATATAAAGTAATTTATATTGCCTACAATGTTTCATTCATCTTGCAGCGATAAATGCAGGTGTTTCTGTAAAAATATTTGTCACTTCCAGGTAAAATAAGTGTTTGTATTTTGTACTTTCGACAAAAGAAATTGGTAGTAAAAAATAAATAGTTGGCGCTATTTGTCATACATCAATAAGCTATAATATAAACCTCTACCCAACTAGGTGCCTACTGCTTAAAAAAATTGAAGTGTGTCCATTTCAAGACAAAATCTAAATGAAATTAATCACTCGTAAAATCTTCATATCCGACGCCTCTTTCCACAAAAGAAATGCTGTCAAAACACAGCTATGCCGCAGACGCCATTATTTCCAAATTCAAAAAACTCATTGTGTCGTAAGTAGAAACGCCATTTTGATTTAATCAATCGCGTATTATTAATGGATCCGCGGCTTTACGATACCAGAGTTATTTTATTATTTTTCATATCGATATGTTCGATTCGGTAATTGGAGATGAAATGATCTTGCATTCAACGATACGCGGTCACATTCAATCGGAATTTCTTTGCAGCCAGTAAAGGCTAAAAAAATATCAATTACTCAAATGTTTAAATCAATGTCAATTTGATATGACGCTTGTAAAGAGTCGAAGCAAATAACACATGTGGGAAATCGGTCAACGGTATCTTTTCGTCATAATTATCGTACTTGAATCAAAGACGTGTACCTGATTGATAATCTGTTTAATCGGACACTTGGATTTTCGATACATACTCGATATTCGATGCCCATTAGTTTACCAATCTGTCGATTCATTCGATTTAGTTTTCCATTGATTCTAAATTTATAAATTCAAATTCATTGTTTGGCTCGTTAGCTGTGCGGATGATTCTCGTTTCTTTTGTAGTTGTCTAAACGAACGTGTGAAAATATTAAACTCGAATAACGGTGCTGTCTAATTACATTTGTGATTATTTTCACCTCAACCATTGTGTAATGAGAAATAGTAAAATCATTGGTCAGTGATCACTGAGTCTGTACCGAGAGCTTTGCGGCTTCTTGTTGGCAAATTAAATTGATATTTTCTTGAAATGTTGATTTTATTCGGCCAGTTGGTTTCGAACTTGGATTTATTTAAGTATTTTTCAATTTGTAGATTAATCTCTTCATTAAATCGGCATAACTACAGTTTCACTAAATTACGTTTTATGATGAAACTAAAGATTTAAAATACGATATCGTATCAATATTCTGCTAAGTAACTACTAGCATCCATGCAACTTCAAGCTGAGGAAAACAACATAGGTAAGTTAAATGTTTAGAAGTCCATAGTTACTATGAAAATTCACAAACTACTACCTAATAACAATTTGTTAGGAATTCGTTCGCATACCAGCTCGATACGAGGGGGCCCGAACACAACACGTCGTAACACAAAATTAGGCCTATTTCAATCTAACGAGTCGAATTTTGTTATATTTGTTGGAGCACAGATTTTATTTATACTGGAGGTTTATCGTTAAATAAGTGAGTTGGGTAAGTTAAGGGGAAGTTCGGTGAAAAACTCGGGAATGAGCACTTCAAATGTTTTAAATCAATAGGTATGCAATTTTATAAAATTTAACGGTTAGATGTTTCGTAAAATTAAGGTTATAGCTTTTTGCTAGTAGATGAGATGGTTTTAAATTCCATGTCTGATTATTATTAATGTAGATAGAGTACCAACAGTGTTAATTGACTTCTGTTGCTGACCGTACCTGCCGTACCTACTAGTTTTGGCAATCAGTGAGAGTAAACTGTCTAAAATTTTGATAACGCATTATTTTCGGGTATAAATTATCGAATAGACTGCAAAAAAAACCATTAACACTGAACTTTAAAAAATCAGGTAGAAGTACCTATTTCGGCTCAACAACCTGTCAAAAACTGAAAGCGCCAATCAGTCAGCATTATTCAATAAATCATAACACAAGGGGCAAACTCGCATTCTTGAACTTTATTCATATACTTCATCAAACTTTATCGAAAACAATTTCGATAACGAGCTTTTATTTTACAGCGGTTAATACTGGTAGCCATTTTTAAATGCCGAACGTAACAACCAAACTTTTTTTTACCGCCTACAAGATACAAATCTTTCGATAAACAGCCCTATTCCGTAGCAATAAGAAAAAAAGTTGATTGTCCAACTACTTCAATTCTTCAACTTTCTATGCGTCAATCACGAATTACAATTTTGACGGTAATCGATAGGTTATCGGTAGCTCCATCTAGCGGTCAGTAGCAGTACTATTGACTGACATGTGACCGTACCAACAATAAAGTGGCTACTTAATTTTTTTACGCACTGACTTGCAATTTGATACAGCAGGGTCAACGTGTAAATCAAATACCGATTGAAATAATGTATTAATTAATTAGTATGCGTAGGAATTCTGCATTTTTTTCTTTATTAAGCAGGGCACAATTCGGACGGAAATATGCAACTGAATTTCGCGCGCGAAATCACGTAATGGCGCTCAACGTAGCAAAGACGTTTTTTTACGCTCTAATTTCCCCCCTCCCTAACCTTGTTTCACCTCTGTAACTACCTATGATAGCCAATTAGAGTTCTTAATTACAAGAAAGTAAAAATGATTAATTTTTTCAGAGCGAAGAGCAAAAATGGCGGGAGATTACTCCGTGAGAAATTGGAAAAGATTGGTCTGAACTTGCCGGCGGGGAGACGGAAAGCTGCTAACGTGACACTCCTCACATCTTTAGTAGAAGGTAATCTCTACTCCTATTACCAATACACTCATTTATTAAGATACAGTCAGTGCCATGCATTATTTGCCCCTCTCTTCTGCTTTGTAGCTTTTTGTGCACTTATTACCTACCTAACCTCTGTTGCAAATCGCACTATCGCAAAGAGGTTGACTGTGGCTTGCTGTCATAAAACTCAATTCCGCATTAAACTCGTCTTTGTTCATAAACTGTAATATTGTAACAATCGGAGGTACTTTTATACTAAGTTATTCCAACAACAATAACAACAATAACAATAACAATATTTTGTTACAGTCTTTAGAAGGCACTATTAAAATACCTGTAAATTTATTACTGGCACTTAGACAAATTGTATTAATTAGAGCAAATAGTGATTTGTAAGCCTCTTAACTAGTAATTTGCGATCATTTATTAATGGGCCGATTTGTCTATTAGATTTATAAATCAGCTTAGAACTGATTATATTTATCATTGATATACGTAAGCAAAGTTATGTAAGGAGGTCAAATTCATATAATAATATTTTATATAAATATAATTTGTAATCTTATGCCAGCATCTCCAGTTACAAATTGAACTGAATCTTTTACGTAGTGTTATTCTATTATCAATAAGTTTTGATTTCAAAAAGTGTATTTATTTCTGGACTGTGCTTAGTAATGAAGGTATCCAGATCAATTTAATTTGTACTTAGCTATTAAGGTTGCGGCCACAGAATGAATGCTTGAGCCAATAACATTTGACACATTTCGTTCTTAGCGATTTCTGGTCGCAACGTCCAGCCTAAAACGAACCAGTTGACTTCTTTTTAGCTTTTATTGTATGGACATTAAGCTCTTTCTGAACGGCTTAAGCCGATCCCGTGTCGAAGTGTGGTCACTCCCTAACGTTATCGATACAATTGTCAGTAGCGTCCTAATCCCAGTTTCCTTGTAAACTGTTTTCAAACATTTCACAGCCAATCCAATAGACTCAAATAATTAGGTTATTCATATTGTATACAACTCTGTGAGCCTTCTAATTGCTATTTTCCTTAACAGCGGAAGCAGTGCACCTAGCCCGCGACTTCGGCTACGTGTGTGAGACAGAGTTCCCCGCGCGGGCGCTCGCTGAATACCTCGCGCGACAGTACGCTGAGCACGACTCGCGGCGTAGGAGGGACTTGCTGCAGGCCACTAAACAGGTAACTATGACATAGTGGTTACTTTGGCTACGTATGTGAGACAGAGTTACCCGTGCGGGCGCTTGTCGAGTACCTCGCGCGATCTAACTGCAATAAAGGCTACATTCGGCTGTCGAAAAGTCAATTCATCGCAATTTACGATAGCAGAAGAAGCATTTATCCAAAGGTTTAAGCTGCCTGGTGCTGCTGCCATAGCTTCGTAATTCTATGACGTGCAGTTTATTACGGCACTCGTTTCCGGAGAACACCTAAGGCCTTCGACTGTTCAACGAAGAGACCAGACGCAATGTGGATTTAAACCAATGTGCCTGGTAGATTCTTAAAAGAAATTATTCCGTTTGCCATGCCGCTTTTAGTAATCCTAATCAATCCAATTTATTTCTACAGGTAATAAAGGAGCTGATGGACCTCTTGAACCAGGACCGCTCGCCGCTGTGCAACACCCGGCCTCCGCATCTCCTGGAGCCGGCGATACAACGCCACCTAACGCACTTCTCGCTCATCTCTCACGGCTTCGGGGGACCCGCCATCGTCGCCGCGTTGACTGCCATTCAGGTGTGTATTCGGCTTTATGTTGAGTGGTTGGACCACGCAGTGATTAGTTAATAAAGTGCTAAGTGCGAGCCAGTAAAATGTTCTATACTTACCTACTTGTTTTGCTTCTTTTTCGTGTCGATGGCACGACAGTATCTTAAATTTTGGTGAAGTTTTGTGCCAACAAAACTGAAATGTTCTGTCTCCTCTGCGACATTTAAATTTGTACTGTAGTCGAGTTGTCTGTTTCTTATATGAACTTATAAAATGTATAAGGTTTACTAATCGGTGGTAAACATCAACATCGATTGATTTTCATTGCCATAATGATGATTACTAAAAGTCGTGAACGCCCACACGATCAAACAAGTCACTTCAAAACAGCTACACATATTTTTCGCGCAATTATAAATCGATTCTTAGCCAGTCGATCTTCCCCCAAATATGTACAATAATTTTAAATGTCAATTTTAATCATTCTAACTGTATCTAAATATGTTTGTTCCAGAATTTCCTTAACGAGTCGCTCAAGCATTTAGACAAGTTATATCCTCAAAGTGGTATGGTGTCATCATCGATGGACAAAACAAAAATGGACCCCGACATCAAGAAGTAACACATGCGTGACGGCGATGACGTCGGTCTCTGCAGCACGGAAACATGCGCAAAGAGAACAAACCTCTTGCGGACACTGTTCCATAGAGTATGCCCGGGGCGGCTGTGGAACTCTTTAAAGTACTGAATTTGACATTTACCTTTGCATTTGACTGTAGCGCTGCAAAAATATACTGAGTGTACTGTAGTACCAAGGCAAAGGTGCCAATCCTACACCAAGGTTACTAATGATATTATCATCTGAAAAAAACTGCCATAATAAATGTGCGTATAAGAGAATGCAAGGAGATTGCGTATTTATTTTTATGATGATCTTCGTTAGAGGCGACCCGCATACAAATAAAGTGCAATTATAATACTCATGATTGTGAGAATCTGTACATATAGCCTAGAATTAAAACTAGTGTTAATTTAAGCATTTATAGAGAATAATTTTCAGCTCAACCAGTGATTTTTGTAATTCAAAATGGATATTTTTTAATAAGAAAAACGTAAAATATTTCATATCCACCGCAATAAAGACACATATCAATAATGTAAATAATAATTTTAGAACGAAAGTTATATCGTTTCTCACAAAAAGATTTCATACTGTTTTTAGATTAAAAGAATAAAACCTCCTTAGTTTTTAATTAGTTAGGTATAGTTTTGCTAGTGATTCAATGTGAAAGTGTGCCAATTAGTTTTAACTGTGGAAACACCATAACGGGTTCCCGAAAATTAAGTATTTAATTAATATTTATTGTGGCTTGTACATAATACTTATAAAATTACTATTCACTTGCCTAATATTTAGTTTTTTTTTCTAAAGTTACTCTAGTATTCGACATCTATCTCTTACTCCAGTCTTTTACTATATTAAGTACTTAAAGTTTAATTTTAATTCGTGATATTGTAAGGGTGAACCATGAAGTCCCATAGAAAAAAAAAAATTGTAAATTATCATAGAGTAGCAACAAATGGAGGATTAACAGGCAGGCCAATCAAAAGCCCACTCGACATCTGTGCTCTCCTTCCACATTTTATTTACTGCTAAATATTAAGTTGGATAATCTGAGCTTTGTGCAAAAAAAAAAATTTTACATGGGTTTCTTCCTCAGATTAATTAACGTAATAGCAAGTCATAAATAACCTGTGAAACGATTTAGTAGTGGCTCGGAAGCATCCAATGAATTTCACTCCATTTATTCACTACTCCGTGTGAATAAAAACTCCGTGAGTGACAAAATTGCACGAAGTATGTTCTTATGATATAATCTTAATAAAATTATCTTATGAAGTTGTAAAAATCTTCGTAATAAAATTGTACTAAAACGACAATAGAAAAATACAAAAATGTACCGACCGATAGAAAACTGCAATTTGTGCGCAGATTTAAGGCGTTTTAAAGTTTTAAATAAAACCTTTCTTTGTAAATAATCTAAATTGACACGTCTATTTACCTCATTCCTCGTTTTATTTCAAATTTCATAGCGCAAGCCGGCAACATACTTTGTTGGAAACTGAATACTGTGGTTTAATTAAAACTTCTGGAAAGAAAATGCAATGATAATTTCCCTTTTTATGCGATGACATTTCTACGGACATGATCGTATGACATTAAAAGGTTGTTCTTCCATGGTGGTTGTTGGCGCGCATTTGGTTTCGCCACACATGAACGCGACTATCACGTATCGCGAGTTCGATCGCTTTGGTTAGGACGTGACCTCGTGATCCTTGTTGTCGTGGTGTCTGGTCCATTGAAATGTCACAGCTTTAGAGAAATAAAATATTTTTTTATACCTACAGAAGAAATAGTTACGACGTTTTTTATTGCAGACCGGAGAAATCGTCATCCCAAAATCAATCACCAAGTCAAATTGAGCTATTTTTTAAATAATTGAAAAACTTGTTTGGCACTTTCGAACCGTTTATCAATTTTAAAATTAAAGAGCACTGTTCTGTAAATTAAAAGAATTTCCTTATTTGTTATCATTTATGTAATAATAAATTGTAATTCTTCCTTTTACCACTGTGTACTTACATTTTGTTTCGTGGAGTAAAGAATGATGTTTAAAATATTTTGTTTTATTTTAGCTTATACCCAATACCTTCACTTAATATAACATTAAATTACATAGTTGTAAACAAAAATAATAAATTAAAGTGAAGATCCAGCATTTACTAATAAATTAATAAAATAAAATAATTGTAACGAAATTTTGAACACCCACAAGCAGCGCCATCTGTTATGGAGTAGCAAAGCCACTCGACTTGGAATCATGATTAGTATTTTAAAATTTTATTTGGTTGTCTTGTCAATCGTTAATTCAATATAAAATTATAAATATATACATAAATTAATTATACAAAAAGTATAAAACATCCAGAAAAACCGACTTCGGCATACAGAATGATTTCCGAACTGAAATGTCAAAGTCAAGATTACTTCCCGCGAGTTCGCAACGAGTGCCATCAATGGGTTTATGGATGGGTTATTTACTTACATTTTATTTATAAACAATTTGTGTTTAAAAATGGATATCAGCTATGATAACAAAGCTGCAAAAAGATGTTTCAAATGTGACCAAAAAGTGCTCAGCAACTTGAATATAGTTTGCAATTCTTCGAACAATACACAAATACTTTGGAATCAATTTCAAATATTCGTGTATGAGAATCTAGAATTCGAGACTCCTGTGATAACATTGTTACCTAAATTTCAAATACACGACGTGGTAATATCTGGTAACTATTTGGTCTGCCTGGATTGCAGTAGGAACATACACACAACTTCTGTAAAGTTAAAAAGTGTCGGTACAAAGAGTTTTAAATACAGTTTTCAGCCTAGAGAACTCGGTATAGTGGCCAGTACGCTCTATGAAGAAGACCACGCCCTATGTTTGAAATACGAAGCCAATTCATACTTCTTAAATCTTCACAAAGTTAACACTGAGTTTTCATTAGTGAAAAATGTAATACTGATTTATGAAGAACATTTACCATTAATACAACTACAAGACAAATATATTTTGAAGGTCCATCTACTCTCAGAAAATCATGTGCAAAACCTAAAAAATGTTTTCAAAGTAGAGGATTTGAACATCAGAAACAAATGCAGTTTAATAATTGTAACTTTTGATAAACTAAATATTTACGGTTGTTTATTTAGTTCTAAAATGACTAAAGAACAAGTGTCACTGGTCAAGCTTTATTCATGCCCATCTGAGATTAGCGGCATGCAAGTTATTGAATCAGGAGAAATTTACATACTAATTGGTCTTGCTATAGGGACAATAATAAGACTGCCTTTAAGAGACTTTAGTAATCCTCAGAATATCCATTTAAACATTCCTATTCATAAATTCTTAACCTTAATAGATTCTATGATATACACAGATGGAAAATCTATGTGGAAAGCAGAAAACCTTATGTCCCAAGATATAAAATTCACTCAATTCTTTGTCAAACATGTGAAAGACTTCACAAAATCTGGAGATCAAATAATCTGTACAACATTCATGGGCCTCATATACAAATTCTCTATAGAAGATTCTGGATCATATTTGAAACAAGAATCCACAGATGAGTACTGTCCTGCAGAGAAAGTTCTAAATAACTCGGAATATTTGCATAAAATTTTTGATGAAGTAAAAAAGAATGATACACTCATTAAAACCTTAAGTAAAGAAAAGGATTATATTACTGCTTTATCTCTTTCTAATAGGCAGGATATAATGGATAGTATTATAAGTCATAAGGTTATAGTTTATGAGAATTATGAAGATGCTATCTCAGAGAATAGCAAAACTATTCTTACAGACCATGTCAGCAAATACTTTGATAAAGAATCTTTCTTTTTCTTATTTAAAATCACCACCACAACAGACCATAAACTTGGTGATATATTATCCAACGAGTTAGGAGACTTGAGAGTCCATGTAACATTAACAACAACTACCAAAGTTATAAAAACAATGAGTATAAAAGTTACAGAACTGAAGAAATTAAGTTTCTTAATGCCATTGAAAAATAAATATCTTGACGTCACAGAAATGAATGTGAAAATTAAAATCATGTCTAATATACCAGGAGCATTGGATACTAAGCAGAAAATATGGACCATCCTCTATAGAAAGCATGTAACTCTCCTCTCTGAACATTTTATAAAATTCAACTTGAATTTGAGTAAGCAACAGTGCTTGAAAAATCTGGAAGAGCCTTTAGAAAAACTGATATTACAAAGTGCAGTAAACCAATATGGGAATTTATTCGAATTTGATGATGCTCTGAGACACAAGTCAAAAGAAAAGGAATGGCATATGTATGTCAGATTACCAGATAAATACCAAGAAGCATTCAGAAATAAGGATCTTACCAAACACTTGACTTCCAAAAAAGTCAATTGTTTTCTTCAACAGTTTACTTCAGAGGACTTTTTGAAGTCAAATAGCAACTTAACATTTGTAATAGGCAACGAAAAAGTTAAAATTGAAATATACAATGACAGTTTTTCTAATCCATTGCTTAAGTTATCATGTACAAATATAAGAATTGTACTGAATATCAGGAACTTCTTGTCCGATTTGATTTACTGTGTTTTTGCCAATTTTGCTCCAGGAAAGGAATTCATCAATCTTTCATCTTATGCTATAGTTGAAGTAAGTTTGTCAATCATTTAATTACAGTAATAGGTAGTCAGCAACAAAAATTAGGAGATAGCTCATTTGGGAACTTCGAGTTGTTTTTATTGTAAAATTACTAGCTGTGCCCGGCATGAGTTGCAACACTTTTTTAACCTACCCTACTTATTATTTATGTTTGCCACTGTTTAAATCTTCCCTGAACTTCCACAAATATTTCAAGATCAAAATTAGCCATATCAGTCCAGCCATTCTCGAGTTTTAGTGAGCCAAACGAACAGCAATTCATTTTATATATGTATATGTACAGATTTGATTGGAATACTACAAATTTATCAATTATCCTTTATTAGTTACAAACTAAAATATGAATACCTAAGCTTTAATTCATAAAAATCTCATCTGAAACTTTGGATAATGTTAACCTACTTTTATGCTGACTCACACAGATTTTTTAAAATCTTTTTTTTTTCTTGTTACAGAATCTACAAAAAGCAGTAAGGAAATGTATAACAGGCTCCTCAGAAGAAGAGATAGAACCACTCGTTCAACAATTTGAGAGAAATGTTATTGGAGTTTTACCTATTTAGGTAAAAGACCAAACCTGAAGACCTGTTTGTAAACAAAAAAAAACAATTACCTAAGTAGGTACTTATATTTTTGCATGATGATTTTAATAAGTAATGTAAAGGTAATCAAAACTGTGATCGAATAAATTGTTATTTTATGCTTTTCAACCAACTCATTTTATTTTCTATCCTAACTGAACAAAACCGGCCCCAGCTACTCTCCGTCAACGAAGATATACGGGCCTTTGGGCCCGGTGTGGCTAGCTGGAGAAAGTAGCTTGAAACATCGGAATCAACCCTACTCACTATTTTCAGATTAATGAGTATTGAAATCTCATAGGAAATAGGGACAACTGTTCCAATTGTTTTTAGTTCCAGCCCCTAACTTATCTTATATCCGTAAGTGGTACGGAGTACTTCGGCCGAAACTACAGGTTATGCAAAGAACTTGATCAATTTATATATGAAGTTGTCAGTTCAGAAATCAGGTAGGGGAATTACCGTACGCGACCGTCGTACCGTTATTGGTCTAATTCCTTAAGAAATAGACGCAACAGAAACCACCTGGCGCTTTTCAACCTAACCACGTCCTTCTGTGACTGAGTGGGCGTGGGCTCGTCCGTCACTAAACTCAGCTGCCGACGGGTAGGTAAATTTAGTCACCTGCGCTAGGACCTGCGCAGTTGAGCGCCGTAAGCGGGGATGAAGGAGTCCTGGAGGGTTGAGCCGAGCGGCGCTGGCCGCGTCCGTGAGGCAACACGCTCTCTTTGGTCCGGATTTCAAGCGAAACGGTGGCCCTACCCAATAAATAGCCTGGGGTAGGGAAATGGCCACAGTGTCCCGTCAGAGAGTCACGGCGAGGGGCGGGAGGTCCGCGGAGGTCGTCCTTGGATGGCCAAAGCGGTGGGTTAAGGTCATGCTGACGGTGTAAGTGAGGGTTAAACCCTATCGAGCACCCGATGTCGCACTGTAAGCCAGCCTCACGCCCCTATATCTCGATGGTAGTCCTAACGGTTGAGCTAGTTTGTAGCGAGACGTTCCCAGGTGCGGGCTCCAAGGAGGGTGGGAAGCCGGAGAGATGAATTCCAAACACTAAACCATGGATACCTCAATAAATACCAACACACACACACACACCAATCACACATACACCAACCACGCACACAACACCCACTCACACACATACGCACACTACACAGCTACACACTGGAGTGGAAGCGAAAGCCAATGAGACTCCTAAGAGAGGTGCTTGCAGCACCTCTCTCGCCCCTGGGCACTCTGCTGCCAACGCGGCGAGCACCAGCGCGGGTGTCGGTCCGGCAGTGGCGAGAACCGCTGCTCAGACCAAATCCAAGTCCCGTAATAAACAAAGGACACCGGCGCTGATTGGGACCAGTACCGATCCTTCCTCTTTTGCAGGCACACAGCCCCCCACGACGGTTAACCCCGGTGGCCGGGGCCCTCTCATACATCCGCCCCCGCCTACGGCTCCTCAAGCCGCCCCGCCCCTGCTGGCCGTAACTGGCCAACCGGAGGAGACCAGCACCTCCGGCAACACGTTCGCGCTCACCTGGCAGGTGCAGAAGAAAAGGCGCCGGGATAAGGATAGAAACACTCGGGATATACAACGTCGCGCAGAACCCTCAGGACAGGCTGCCACAGCTCCTTCGGCAGGTATTGCCAAAACGAGGGACAGACCGTCCAAGAAGGAGCGGCGTCAATTACGGTGGAAAGGTAAGACTCCACAAAAAACACTGGCTAATGCCACGGGTCCGGTTAAACCGACCAGTGGCAACGTCAACTTCTCCGCAGGCATGCGGTCGCAGGTCGAGGCCGGCACTAGCCGACCAGAACCTAGCCGACCGTCAACCAGGGCCGAGGAGGGACCAGCCAAGAAAACAGCACAGCGACCTGTTCGGGAGGATCAGGCCGTGGCCAAGCGAGCTCTCAATGAGACCTCCTCACCTCGAGGGGAGCGCAAGCGGCCGCGGCTTGATAAATCCAAGCGGGCCGCCAATCGCAGCTACGCCCAAGCTGTAAGCTCCGACCTAGATGTCGCAGTCACCTGCGGCCGCACGGGGCTGATCAGCAGGGAAGTGTCGGAGCTGGTTCTCGCGGCTATCCAGAGGAAGATAGTCGCCGAGGCCTGCTCCCCCAAACAGGACTCACCCGCACCGACCTTCAAAGCAAGGCCGGTGTTCATTAGTGGGGTCCTCAAACTGTGGTGCGGCGACGACCACACCTTAGCTTGGCTAAGGAAGCTTATCTCCGAGTTGCCTCCCCCCACCAGCACCTCGCTAGTGGTCAGGAGGCAGGCGGAGATTCTTAAACGAGTAAGATGCGGCATACTCATCCCGGATGAGCAGGGTATTTTCGCAGAGCCGACCAATATTGGGCGCGCTCTGTGCTACCAAAATCCTTGGGTGGACATCAAGGGATGGGTGTTGCTGCACATCAACAAACAGGCCGATGCATGGTTTGTAGTGGTCGGGGTCCCCGAGGACCAAATTCCGACCCTGATGAAGGCTGGACACCGTCTCTCTTTTAGTGCAGGGACGGTGTACATGCGGTTTCAGGGTCCGAACGGCAAATATGCCGACGTCCCTCAGGGATGGGATCCGACATCGGAAACCATTATCGTGACACAGGAGGAGGTGGCAGCTCCCCCTACAAACACCGCGGCTACACCCGCGGATGCTCCTGCAGCAGCAGCGCCGGCCGCACCTACTGCCGTCAGCGTGGGTACCGTCCTCTCCTCGGGCGATGAGCTTGACGGCGACGTCCTGTCGTTGTTGTCGTCGGCATCGGACGTGGAGGGGGAGTTTTTCGACGCGGCGACCTGTTTGCCGGGCTGCGGCTAGCAGGCGACGAGGAAGGATCTTTGGGGTATCAGAAGGTTAAAGATAAACTCCGTGTTCGATGGATGTGAATCAGAGTGGATACTGTATTTTCTAAAAGGTTGCCTTAAATACTATTTTACATCTTAACACTAACCAATAAAAACATGTACATTAAATTATAATAAAATTTACAAAATAAAAATCCAATGGCATTAGCAGGATTTCCACCAATCGCGTTACAGCATTGTTGCCGTATTATTTCCACGAGGGGCGCTTGTGTGTTCACGGAGGCGCGCGGTTCTCGGCGCGCGCGCAGATGGCATAAATATAGGCGCTCCGTAGTTTGCGCGCCAGTGTCGGGAGGCCACCGCCGAGTGATGCTGTGTTACGGATCGAGTTCACGGAAGATAGAAGACACGCGAAGTGCAGAGTAGAAGAGTGGCCTCACAGCTCCTGACACTCCTATTTCTTTACAGAATGTCTAAAACGTTAAAATAGTTCTTCTCAGAACTGTTTCTGATCAGGGCGTCAAAACGTAGTCTAGTTCTTGTCAGAACTGTGTGCTTCCATATTTCCTGTCAGAGCGTCAAAGCATGGTAATGTGCTGTGGTCAGCGGTGGCTACAGATCGACCAGCGATGGCGTCCCCTTCGTCGACCTGTAAAGTTCTGCAGGCTAACCTCCACCACAGTCAGACCGCGACGGCTCAGCTGCGGAAGTGGCTGGAGGTTCAACAAACGGCCATTGCCTCGATCCAGGAGCCGTGGATCAGGGCTGGCCACATACAAGGACTCTCCAATCTTGGTGGTAAGCTCTTAGTTTGCACAGATCACGATCAACCAAGATCGTGTATCTATACGACACGAAATATTAAAACACAGCCACTAACAGATTTCTGTTGCAGGGATCTCTCTGCAGCTAGGCTGCTCATACAGCGTGGGGACACGGAGGTGGCAGTAGTCTTCGCGTCGGCATATATGCCTGATGCAGAGGAGCCGCCCCCGCATGAACTAGCCCGCCTCGTAAAACATTGCGAGAACACTGGGGTGGAAGTCGTCATAGGCGCTGACGCAAACGCCCATCATCCTCTGTGGGGCATGGACACGCAAAACGCAAGGGGTAAGACTTTAGTTGATTTCTTGTTCACTACAAACTTAACTTAGATTAAGCCCCGCAGAAGTACGGATCTTCACGGATGGATCAAAAACAGGTACTGGTACTGGAGCTGGAGTCTTCTCGGAAGATTTCAACATCCACATAGCCACACCACTGGGGGCCCACAACACAGTATTTCAGGCAGAATGCATGGGCATTTCTCTGGCGGCATCAGCCATCTTAGCCAGGGAGGTTGAGGGCCACTCAATTCGCATACTCTCAGACAGCATGGCTGTACTGCTAGCACTAAACAACCACGCAGTAAACTCCGGGTTAATATAAGAGTGTCAACAACGCCTGAACCAGGTTGGTAATCTCAACAATATAACCATCCAATGGATCAAAGGACATAGCTATTCCCGAGGCAATGATGCAGCGGACGAACTCGCTAGAAGGGGATCGAGCATGGCAGCAGCGAGACCTGAACCCATCGTGCAACTCCCTTTCGGGTATCTACGCACACTGGTAAGAAAACGAACCAGTGAACAATACCACAAGCTGTGGCTGGACCATGGCGAGTGCAGGCAGGCCAAGGAAGCACTCCCTACTATCGATGGCCGCCTCACCAAACGAGCGCTTTGGCTGACCAAACTACAGCTGCGCACACTTACAGCCGCCATCACTGGACACGGCTCTTTTAATAAACACCTCTTTGTCATAGGAGTCACAAACAGTCCCATGTGCCGAGCCTGCATGGAGGAAGACGAAACAGCAGCCCACGTGCTTCTACACTGCCCAGTGGTTGCAACATACAGGGCAAAGTACTTCGGTACCCCAGGTACTCTCCGCGAGATTGTCAGCAACACCAAGGCGCTGCTGGCCTTTCTCGGGGAGTTAGGATGGATCGAATAATTTTCCCACCCGCACGCAAAATACGCGCTTTGACGTGGAGTTGCGGACACCAGCCCGTTATACAATACAATACAATAATACCGTACGCGACGGAAACGCAGTGGGTATCACAATTCAGGCGTTTCTCTCAGGATCAAGGTTATTTATAGGAAAATGGAAAAAAAAAACTCATAATAATTATAATCTATGTTTATTATTAGACCATTCTCCTCAGGAGTTCGTTGATCTTGTCCTCACGGTTTCCGAAGTCACCTCCGTCGACGTAGTGGATGGTCTTCTTGCGCCAACCTCCGGTGGGGTTGTTCAGCTTGAATGGCCAGAGGAAGTTGCTGGCGTACTGTTAACAAAAGAACCATTTTAAATGGCTAAGTTACACAAAAGATACAAAACTTTTAGGTTGCTGTGGATAGTCAACAAATCAGTGGTGATACTGAACTAAGAAAGCCATCAGTATTTCAAAATCAACCAATATCATATTCATACCATAGACGCGCAGTTGACTGTACGTTTCACTTCGAGTTTGATTTTTAAATGGTTGACTAATTGCTAAAGACACTTGTATAGGAAATTTTAAAACTATGTTATGCGTTGCCTATGTTTAAAAAACTACGAATCTCACCTTGAATTTCTCTCCGACGCTGAAGATCTCGTGGATGAGGTCCTCCACACAGATGATGTTCTGTTTGCCAAGCTTCTGCTCGACGATTGTGTTGGACGCGATCGGCACGCGCTGTCCGTTCACCTTGGCGAAACCGCGCTTGTAAACCAGCTGAGGAAGAAGATTTATTGGTTAGATATAAGTAATAATTGAAAGGGGAAAAGAATTACCTCCTTTTTTAGGAATTGGTTGATTAAAAAAGAGAAAATACTTTTGTAAGCGAGAAAGCACAGCAATGCCAATAGATATCCCAAAAGATAACTAGCACGCCTCCCTCCCTTACTAGGCCTGCTAAATAAACCTGCAGCAAACATCTTTTAGCTGACGAGACAATGATTAATTAACTTTCAAACCACCTCCATACAAGTTAAATTTAAACACATTTTGCTTGTGTATGATCTTCATTATTTGATGTGGTAAGGAAAATTCAGCTATCCAATAAGAGCCAGCCAGATATGTTCTCAAGATAGCTGGCCACTAGATTTTTTTTTTAACTACCATAATGTTGAGATTTTTTTTTTAATTACCAGTGTTGAATTTTTTTTTAACTACCGTAGTGTTGAGTTTTTTTTTAACTACAGTAATGTTGATATTTCTTTGGCACAATATCACGGTGCTCAGTGATGGCCTGTAAATGATAGGTAGGGACTTATCTCAAATACTGACCTCCCTAACACTCTTAAGGTTGGGGTATCCCCACGCGATGTAGGGCTCAGCAATACGCAGCATGTTGACGGTGGCCTTGTTCAGACGGATGAACACTCCGTTGTTGATCTGGCGCAGTCTGAATAACTGCAGGACTTTGCGAACCTGTCAGATATAGAAAAGAATTAATTTTGTGGCAGAGCAATGAGTCTTGAAAGTGAGAAAAGTGGACCTAGTAGGCCAAGTAAGCTAAGTATTCTTAGTAGGCTAAGTATTCTTTGTAGGTGCACGTATAATTCAATCACTCGTGCATTCAAGCTCATGGCTATATAGTCACAGCCGCACAGGTCGGTCGTCAAGGTGTGCTTGCCAAGATTGGTCCATGGATGGGTGACCATAATTACAAACCAAGTTTCTTATGTGCCTCGGAAACCACGTTAAGTTGGTCCCGGTTGTCATTTAAAGATCTTAGACATTTGTTATGAGTGGTCAGATCCCGAAAGTCTGACAAAGTATTACCAAGGATTATCTTATTACTCAGTTATTGAGTTATGGAGGTCATATAGACAGTCACTTCATGTAAAACACTGGTATTCAGCTGCATCCGTTTAGACTGGAAGCGGATCCCAACATAGGAAAAGGGTAGGCAGCTGTTGATCCGTTATATTCAATAGTCGTAACGGATCTGTGTAGAGATCCGTTACTACTATTTAATGTATGTCTATGTTGAGGCGAGACTTGTGGCACTATGACTAATGTGTCAAGGTCATCATCCTGTCAAATACACAACAACTATCTCAAATGATAATTACCTTGGGTGAAACCTGGTTGATACCACGGATACGGATGACGAAAGCGAGTTTAGCTTCCCCGGGAACATAGTAGTTGCCGCGGTTGCGAGCCTGCAATAAAAATACATGGTGAAGTCATGGTCACATGTTTAATAAGAAATCAATGACAGGAAAGACTCGGTGGAAGTCTTTCCTGAAGTCTTTCTTCAGTGGTCCTGTTATAATTGGTTGAGCAACAAAACAAAAACAAAACAAACAAATCATCAAAAATACAGTATTACAGGAACATCCAAACAGTAGAACCAGGTTACAAAATTTACAACTAAATTTCATGTCTGGATTGTAATGATTGACCTTTAAGTAACTGATAATGAATGCCATACAGAGTGAATGAATTGGGCTTGTTTTGGCAAATTTATGAAATGGCATTTCGTTGTTGAAGTTGTAATGGAAAACCTGCATAATTATACCATGTCATGGTACAATACCATTTAATAATTTATGTTCACTTCAAATAAGATAAATAAGTTGCTTGTTTTTGTGATTGCAAACGGCATCAAAAATCAAAATGTTGCCAAAAATTACTTACGCAATGTTAGAACTTCAACAATTATTTGTTTCTACCAAATCAGAGATAGCACTACACAACAATATTAATGACCCACCTGTCTGGCTAGCCTGATCTCATCTCGCTCCCTGATGCGGTATTCCTTAACATACTGTTCAGCCCTCTTGAAGATTTCCTTACGCTTCTTGACGGCCACTGAACGCCTCTTGAGGGTGACCTGGTAGTAAAAAAATGAATGTTTTTATTTGTCTGTATTGAAATGTAGTGATGTAGAGTGGGTAGATGTTTTCATCAGTTAAGAAAATTAACAGCATCTTAGTCAGATGAACTATGCCTTTAAGTGTTAGGATCATCATGAAAAATGTTTATATTGTTAATTTTTCAATTAGGTATTCGGGCAAAAGTTTAAATGTTAATAAGAACTTAAAACTTAAAGATATCAAGCCAATTCCTATACTGTTGGGAAACTACTTATGAAAAAAAAAATTTAAAAAGTTACTTTGCTGAACTTCTAATGTAAATTTTTAAAATCAGTACCACTTGTCTTTATTACAGCAACATTGCCTGTTTTGCCGTCCAAAACTATTTTCCAAAAAATACAATTCTTTGTGAAATACACATTAGTTTCTAGGTTATTTTGTTTACCTGTAGACGGCGGGTGCGGAGTGCTTCCCTCCTCTTCCGGTGCTTGAGCACTGACTCTGGGACGGCGGGCAGCTTCTTGCTGTCCTCCTTGCCCTTCACTGGCTTCTTCTCGACCGCAGCCTTCTTCTCTGTAGTTGCAACCATCGTGCTGAAATAGTAATTAAACTTATTAGAGAATGGATAGGGAAAAATGAAAGGTTTCTGTAAATGTTTTTATAAAATATTGCTAGTTGTAATACACTTAGAAATAGATGGGCAGGAAGAAGCAGTCCTAAGTAAGAAAGAGGTATTTTGAATGAAATAAAGGTCCAATGATGAGAAGTGGAGTGGTGGTTGTTTCATTACATATGTATTTTAAACTGCCTCATTGTTTTAATTTGTAATGTAGTCCTAAAGATTGGTAATTTATTGAGGGTTTCCCGCTGTGCTGAAGAATATTTACATACCAACATGCTACAAAGAAATAGCACCAAAAATGAGAATCACTACTATTATTTTACATTATGATGTAAGAACGCCTGAAAATGACGATGAAGGTCCAGTAACCACAACAGGAAACAAAAATTGTATTGGTTTTTGGACAGTTTCGATGCCTTGCCACACTTGTATTGACTAAGAGGTTAGGTCGTGTTGCACGAACTTACAAAATTTAATGTAAATAATCTAGGAAATGTGCGCTTTTTAAAACAAATGAATTACGAAACGGTGTAATTCAATCATTCTCATCTCACAAAAGCTTGAATTCATGTAAAAAACAAGGATCGTTGGTGTGGCGGCATGTCACCATCCTACTCATCCAGTTTATCAACACTTTTCACAAAATTCACCAAACATTTTATTTTACTAACACTGTAGTAGTATTCCTTATGATATTACGACCTATTTTAACACTTAAAAACTAATAAATATATTATTTTTTTACAACCTGCGGGGCAAAACTCCACGCGGCACGTGTGTCAAATTATCAAAAGAAAGACAGAATACAGACTTCCGCCAGTCGCCATTTTATTTGATTTTTCGTATGGTAACACCGAG
The DNA here is from genome assembly GCA_910589295.1 of Noctua janthe. Taxonomy (NCBI): domain Eukaryota; kingdom Metazoa; phylum Arthropoda; class Insecta; order Lepidoptera; family Noctuidae; genus Noctua; species Noctua janthe. Next base: position 9,480,324 of record OU342572.1, on the reverse strand, counting down.
GCTTGTTCATTTCATTGTCAAAATATCACCCACTACCGTGACCGCCAAAAGTACAAAATGGTTTTTATAATAAATTATTTTATGTTATTATTTCACCAACAACCTTAATTATGGCGCTGTGTTTGTAATTTTCCGTAATGCTAACTCTAGTTGCGCATTATATCGTACTCGAAACTATTTTAATTTTGTAACTGAATTTATTGTTTTTGACAAATAAGTATTTAGTCATTTAACTAAGAAATCGAAACGGGATCAACTTTTTTGTCGACATCCGGTGGCGCACATTTTTGAAATTATAGAATTTCAAAAATGAAAAAACGTTGGTTCGATAGCGAACCAACGTTTCCATAGTTACAAACAAAAAGAGAAAAACCACAAAACGCTCTAGTTGTTTGATCCAACACAATCTAATATTCTATTAAAAAAATACATAGGATTACATAATGGTTGAAAAAGATCCTCAACTTAGTGCTTTAAATGTAGGAGAGCTAGATTTATTTGTCGACAGCATGGAGCCATCCCGTATGGAATGCATTGGTAATCAGGGGTAAGTTCAAACTTCCTTATAAATTCGTCCCACTTGTAATTGGTTTATTTGAAATACATCATTATCTTTCTAGATGGGTGGAATGGCACCTGAGATTACAAAAACTAAATCAACAAGCAGTCTTGGAAGCTTCTTCGATGCAAGAGGAACTCACGAAAGAAACTCTTATTTCTTCTGGGAAGGTAAATTTAGATCCTCGATTTTACTTTAGTAGATCATAGACAAGAACTACTTGGATTATCTTGTTTTTGAGAGTTGAGACCCACCAGAATAATATTGAAGTTACAAAGCACCCTGTATCTGTACAGAGTGCTTGTAGTCCTTGTCTGGACATCAGGACGTGCACTTTAATTTACCTATTATCTTTGAAAATTTTCAGCTTCCAGTGTTGGTTTACGAAGCCATATGTATCCAAGTATGGCGCACAAAGATATATCCACAAATAATAAAATTGGAGCCTGCGCCTGAAAACACTTTTGGCGTTTATATGGTGGTAAGAAGTATTATACGCTTAGGAAATCTGACTTTTTGTCAGACAGATTAATCTTTTCGTAGCATAGCAAATAAAGAGATCATTCATTCATTTCTAGTGGTCGCAAACTCTGCTCCGTCAAGGTCCCGCGGGAGGTTTCAGTAGATGCCCCGATTTTTGGATGTTCCTATTACGGGTACACACTGCCTAACCATTCAAGCAGTGTTACTCCTGTAAATGCCTTATGTAACACTATAAATGTTATCAGGTCCCTGGGCTCTTCTGATCTACGTCATATTTCCAGTTGTACCACGAAGCAGCGGCCGTGGGTCTACTGGAGACTGTGCTGTTCCACGAGGACGGCGCAGAGTGCATCAGCGAGGTGGTGGTGGACTTGATGCACTATGCCGTCGACCAGCTCACTGCGCTATTGGTCCTCATCAAGTAAGTCTAGTTCCAGCTGCATCACGAGGTAGCGGCCGTGGGTCTGCTGGAGAGTGCTGATCCACGAAGACAGCGCACAGTGCCGTCGATCAGCTTACTGCGCTGTTAGCTCTCATCAAGTAGGTGTGAATCATAAATAATAACGATAAGTATTGTTTTTTTGTTGAGACTATCTTTTTACTTTTTTTTTTGGATTATGTCAAATTGTCAAGCCACTGCCTAACTACAATCGCAAGATAAATAAATTTCGTTACCTCGTGTCAAAGTGGTCAGAGGGTAGCGTTTGTAGATCTCAACCTAAGGTTTTATTCTTAGTAAGACTCTTTTTAGAAGTTACTTACTTTTTTACTCTTGGTTAAACTGTGGTTTCTCGTAAATATAGCAATACTAACTAGTATTTTTGTCGCAGTAACGACTACCTGAAGGCCTTGACCACTAAGGACCTAGAAAGTGAGACTGCCATCGACGAGTTAAACCGACAGAAACGCGATCTTCAATTCGACATCAGCATGAGATGTATTTCCATCGTGCGGTAAGAACTGACTCATCGTCTGCCTAACCTTTTCTGAACTACGTCGGAGTCGGCTTCCCGTCTCATCGGATGCAACTAATCATGAAATGACTGCCTATATTACCTTCACCTTGTAAAATTGTTTGACTTTCTAGCTTCTGAATGACGTACCCATGACGTCATGACAGCCAGGACCAACGGCTTAGCTTACTTTCCGAGGTACGGTGGGAACTCGCACTCGGTGTTTGTGCTTGGATGCAGTCACCCATCCACAGACCAACCTCAGTAAGGATTGCTTAACCTTGAAACCTGTGCGGCTGTAGTTATTTAGACACGAGCTCCACCATACCTTTAACTAGCCCGTCTCCTTCCAGCTACATAGCAGAACACATGGAGGTGGGCGGCACAGGGCCTTCAATCGCCACCAACCTGTACAAGACGCACGACGTGCCCTCTCTACTGACGCATCTGCTCATGCACGAGCCCTGGATGAAAAGGAATGAGAAAGATGACCTGCAGGTTTTTAATTGTAAGGCTGCGTTTTACAACAGAACCATTGAGAACATAATTATAGGGTCAAATTTATTTAATTACAAACTCCGCTAAAACTTGCGTGGTTGCACGGAGCGGGTGTTTGCGTTCAAAATATCCTTAGAAATTCGCCGCATGCGCCTTTTAGCGCAACTCATACTACGCGTGTTTTAGCGGACGCCCTGAGAGATCTGTTATACGGCCGATTTCACGATTGAAACGAACGCGGTCAGCACATGAGCTTCAAATGTGCTGTGAAATTCACCATTAAAAACAAAGATGTGGTTACCATGTACAGTTGGTCGCTGGAGCAAGCCTTCCGCTGAAGACTTGGCTCAGATGCATCGCACGGAGGTACAACTGTGGCTGTGTGTGCGACAACTGTTGTTGGAGCCGCGCCTCGCACACTACTACACCATCGATGAGTGTCGCCGCAACGCTTTCTGTAGGGTAAGATCTAAAATGTGCTGAAGACAATATGTAAAAGCTACCATATCTTATATCAATAAGGTACTATTTTGAAGCGCCGGTGCAGCGGACCACTTCGACAAAGTGGAGACCGCAACGACACTATACTTAAAAAATATGAAAATACTTCCGTAGATGACGACTTGATGCTGCCTGCCTGCTACGGTCGATCGCGGCGACCACAACGGCATTAGTTACTAACAGAGCGCTTAAACTATTTTTTTTTTTCGTTTAAACAAATAAAATCTTTATTGACAAGTGATTGCTCAAACATCAGTGTAGCCCTGGCTCTTGTAATAGGATTTCCTGTATCACAAGAGCCAAGCCGAGTTTACAAATGACTTTGATATGTTCCGCAACCGCATTTAAACTAGTTTCATTGTCACTTACGGTTAATTGCCAACAGTAACGCCACTGCCGTCGCTTTCGGGAGTGTATTTTTGGCATTGGCTCCGGCGTTACCATCACCAGGTAGACTTTCTACACAGTTCCAACGGGTCACTGCCACAAGTTGCGAAATCTTCGGCATTTTTCCCCCATTTTTTTGGAGCACAATTTATTATTGTATTCTTTCTGTAACACATAATTTCTACATCACCTAGTTACAAGCTAAGATGACGGAGCAAATGCTGGACCAGATCCCGCCGCTGGGTGACCTAAAGATGTTCCTGTGCCGGCTAGCTGTGGGGGACTACTCCAGCCTTCACAGCACCAATGGTGTCAAGAAGAACCCGGGGTGTACGCTGATTGAGATCGTGCCACAGGTGATTTGATCATTTCATTAGAGTTAGGCTGCGTTTCCACCAGTGATGTGCGTGGTAGCTGGGCGGTGCGGTGATGCATAGCGAGGGTGTGTAACGGTGCACAGATGAGCGGTGCGAGGATGTGTAGTACGCTGAAAACCTCTATTTCTTCCCAACCACAGATCAAAGACGCCTACCTAAAACAAGTACACAAGCGAACGAAATCTCTCGCGAAGGCCCAACTAGAGTCGTTCCACATGGACGGTTCTGAAGAGTCGCGAGAAATTGCCAAGCGTCTCCTCGAGTCGTACACCAGTGATGCAGCACTAGCATTGGACAGCGGCGGCGCTAAGTGTGCCAAGTGCGGAGAGAAGGCCACTAAGAAGTGCTCGAGATGTAAGACTGAGTGGTATTGTGGTAGGTGAGTGGCCCGCGAGATAAGAAATACAGATTGCCAAATAAGCAGGCTAGTAGCACTAGCAGCAAGCAACATTATACAGGGTGGAATTTTCCACGTGGGCGTGGATGGCTAAATCGATGGATAGCGAAAAATACTTGAAAGAAGTCTCGAGCACAATTTTGATGAAAACTAAAACTGCATCATTGGATTTTTGGAAAATCAATATCCCTAGCCAGGAATAAACCTCTCGATTTAAAAAAAAAAACTTGTATTATTATTTGACGGCACGGTTGGCGCAGTGGCTGAGCGATTGACTGCTGCGCTTTGTGTCGCGGGTTCGATTCCCGCACGGAACAAATATTTGTATGGCCTACAGGTAGTTCCGGGTCTGGCTGTTTGTGTATGTGAGCTTAAATGTTTGTAAACGCACCCACGATACAAGAGAAATTCCTAGAGTGTGGTAAGGTTTTTAAAAAAAAAAAAATTACGATTTTCACTTACGCTATTCCTCATAGTTTCGGATTTGGCCATCCACGCCTGCTTAAAAAATCAGCCTGTATATTTTCTGCACCCCCATGGGAAAAAAGTACGGCTTTCGAGTTCTAAGATACACTTACTATAATCATTCAACTAGGTTTTGAACTAGCTGGCAGTACTGAAAGATTTTAATGATTAAAATCTTTGTTTTTGCAGGGAATGTCAAGTTCAGCAGTGGCCGATGCATAAAGAAATCTGCGATCAGTTCGCAAAAATATGTGTTTAACTTTGTGTACCCATTGTTTCAAGCACTTTTTTCGTGAGTATTCAAGGAGTTCTTAATTCATTATAAAATTGTTCTTATTTATTTGCTTAGAATTAATAATAAGTATTTAATTAAATTATAAAAATTGTTCTTATTTATTTTCTTAGAATTAAATTAATTTGCATTATCTCGTTTTTTTTTTAAAATCAGGTATAAGGTAGGCCTTTTATTTCTGTCAGTTACTAAAAAACCTCGAGGAATCTTCGGCGAAAATGAAAGCAGTGGATGTAAATTTTTTGAATTTTTTTATTGTTTAACTTAAACTCTAGGTGAATGACTAACTCGAAGACTTCAGGTAGTCTTTCAGTACGTCAAGCGCGGGTGTCTCCTCACCGAAGTCCTGTTGACAACAAACAAAGAGTTTCGTAAATAATTTATGACATAACTTACATTGATGTGTGGTGGGAATTCTTTAGGTCTATCCACACATTTTATTATTAATAGAGATCGGAAGAAAAGGTCGAGTATGTTTAAATTAACTTTAAGGAATATGCAACAAAATAATGTTCTTCCATGTCTGTCTTACTTTCCTGAAGCTTAAGTATATAAAGGGTGTAAGGGTGTAAATAGACCCTTAACGAAGCCGAAAGGCACTTTTTGTTCTGGACCATACCTAAAGTTAAAACTTTAACACAAGTTTTTTTTTTATACATGTTTTTATAAATAAGATTTTTAATTTAAACACCTCCACGACCCCCGTACTTATTCAATCCATCAGCACAATGCTTCGAGTGCGTCCCATCAAGTTCTACCGTAAAACGTGATTTTTCACCCCAAAAAAGTCGCCCAGCAATAATTTTTGCGTAAAGTTACTTAGTTTGATGTACAGAATGCTTGGTTGACGGTTTCGTGAAGGGTCTGTTTACATCCTGTATAATTATGTACTCTGCCTATTCTAATCTACAATTTATTATATTATTAGGGTAAGAGCCTCTGGGCAAAAGGGATTGCACCGAGTCCATACAAGCCTAAAACCCTGACTGTGTTAAGTAGTTTTATCAAGGCTGTTCCCTACTATCCATTGTGGAAAGCAGGTAAGTATGTTTGTACGAGTGATAGGAAAGTTGCCTGTGCAAGTGGCGCGGCACCATAGGGTCACTCGATTTGATGTTGCGCTGTTATTTCGTCACTAGCAACGATGTATGCTGATAGTGTTCGTGCTGAGCGCAATGTGAATGTGGGAAACAGAAAATTAGTCCCATAGACAGTTTTTCTGCTCTTGAAGAATAGTAAAGTGTCTTTAGTGATTGTTAACATGGTTAAAAATAACAATAAAACTTTGGTGAGTAATTGGGGAATTGTGTGAAACTGTATCTGTCACTGAGTCACAAATATGAGAATATGCAAGTTTTCTGACATGTTTATGGGCAGTCAATCAAACTTGCGTGGGGGTAGAAATCCTGACACGATTATGCTGTACAGTCACAAGCACCAATATGTAAACACTTATCAACTTTTAAAACAGTTTTTCTCCTACTGTTCAGATTAAAATTTCATGCTGTTACGAACATGGTATTCATATTTTTTTGAGAAATATTCATCTTCAAGTTACAATCATTATTTCCCGCGAAAATTGCTTTTAAAACTTAGGAAACTGTGTACATATGCTTGTGACTACAGTAAATTTGTTAGTTAGACCATACCTTGATAACCACGCACGAGCAGCCGACAATCTTCCTGGCCTTGCCGTCCTTGTCGATTTTGCAGAGACCCGCCCATTCACCGAGCTTCTTGTTGTTGTCCACCTGTGAAATACAGAAACGTGATTTTTGTGATGAAGACTTATCACATCACATTATGTACTTGGAATCAAGCACATAATGTGATGACGCAAAAACAGAAGCAGCAAATGCAATCATACTCAATTTTTCTTTTAGATCTTCATCACCCTTTTTGCTTGCAGAGTAGTGATTAATTTATTTTGAATAGATTGACATCCAAATCTACAATTTATTTAGATTTGATTTTCTGTGAGTTTAATATTTCCATAATTTTCAAATTCTACTACTGCATAACTGAGTATAACTGCATGCTACTAAAGGGTTTAACCTTTTGACCGCCACGTCAATAACGAAAATCTGTGTTCTCTACAGAAGCGCTTTAAAAAGTGTTATTTTCGACGTGCCATCCCGTTCCCTGGCGTCGTGAGTACTTTTTGATTTGAACGTCCATAGATGTCCGCGGCGGTCAATAGGTTAAATAAAAGAACATTGATGTTTAAATGTTCGGGTGCTAGGAAAGTTGACTCATCAGGTTGAGAGTCACCATAGGGGCACACGGTTTAGTCTGCGCTCCTTAGGCGGGACCAGCAATAAACCGGGCTCGCTCGTGCGGAGCGCAATATTGCTTTAGTAGTGAATCAAGCTAAGCAAGGGTAACATCAAAGCAATCTGATTAGGCTGCTATAACTAAGAGCAAATATTAGAAAGAGTATTGGTGAGATTAGTTATGCAAGCCACAGTTAACTCTGGGTGCACGTGCAAGTCCGTGGGACCGCAATTTCTTTTTTTGAAAAGTTTTTTTTTTTAAACTTGGGCAGTTTAAAAAAAAAAAACTCACTAGGAATTTCTCCTGTATCGTTGGTGCGTTTACAAACATTGAACTCACATACACAAACAGCTAGACCCGGAACAACTACCCATACAAATATTTGTTCCGTGCGGGAATCGAACCCGCGACACGCAGCGCAGCAGTCAATCGCTCAGCCACTGCGCCAACGGTGCCGTCAAAGGTACAGAGAAGTTGCAAACATGTTCGTCAGTACCACAGATACAGATAGACTGTCAGTACTTTACGAGTATACATATTTAAATAATGGCCAAGATATTCATTTTTTCTTTCCTCTTGTAAAATCCTGAAATAGCAGATAAGTAGTATGTATTTACAAACTGCTCTTACGCAGTCTTCCAAGCGCACCAAAGAAATTCAAATTATGACCATCAGTTAATATTATTTTATTATTCATAATTATTTACCTTGACGAGTGGGATCTGGTGCTCATTGCAGAGAGCCTGAACAAGCTTCTTGTAAGCAGCCTCGTCACAGTTCTCAGCCAGTACGCACAGGACCGCTTGCCTCCTGTTGTGGACAAAATAAGCAAATTTAAGAAAAAAGAAATACCACCAGTGTCCAATTTCATTATACCACACTGGGCAAATATATGGCCCACTCCATATAATAGAGAGGAGGCTTGTCTCCAAGGAGTGGGAATTTTATATGCAGAATTTTATTTAAGTGTAAAATGTGGCACATATGGGAGGCCACAATGTTGATAACTAAAACAGTGTGGTACTATGAATGTGCGTCTCTATCTGCATCGGAGTTTATCCCGCACAACTCGCAAAGTGAGAGATATTTCCACAAAGCACAGGACTAGAACAGCCCCACACTTAGTGAATATTGGTTGTACATCCAATGCATGGTCATAGGGTTAGCAGAAGTATAATCAACCTATCAGATTCCCACTGCTGTGTCACAGGAGTCCTCTCTGCAAGCATAGCATGACCTATTCTATCTCTATGCTACTGAGAATAGACAAAGTTCTTACTATACAACTGGACATATCTTCTTTCCAAGCATGGGGTGACTCGTAGACGCAAGTTTCTTAGAAGGCAAAGACATAGATGTTGCTAGTGATGTAGAAATTCAAAGAATCCTAGTCTACAAAACCCGTTTCCACTGTGGTCATGCTACGCATGCTGTAAGAGTGTGGGTTTTAATGCGGATATCATAATTATCGTAAGTGTTGGAACCAAATAATTATTCAAGTATTTGGTTCTAACACTTGCCGGTTCCCCAACAACGTTTTCTTTCACCCCTTTGAGAGTAGGTTATTGATCCCATGGAGGTCACAACAAAACAAACTGCCTTAGTCGTCTAAATGGCATTCATACATGGTTTGCTTGGCATGTCCTCTTAAAATGACCACAAGGTAAATAACTAAAATGAAAGACATTGTACAACTGAAAGAGTCTTTTTTTTTAAGTAAAATCGTGCAAAGTTTACTGACTTGTCAAGAACCTTGGCGGCCTCATGGAGTCCGTGGACGAGTCCTCCGTGAATGAGGGCGGTCTTCAGCACCTCCTGCAGGGCTGTGTTCACGTCCATCGCTCCGCCGCTCAGGACGGGGTTCGGGGGTACTTCACTGTAAGCAAACTTAGGTTAATATATCTTCTTCCATCTTGAAATAACATTTTTGAACACTAATTTAAGGCTTTCGGGCTAGTATTCTAGGATATCGAATAGTTTGGATGAAGGGTACGAGCGGGAAAACGATGAAAGTCAAGTTATAGCAAGTTTGGATCATGTTTTGAAGGTTATGTTGACAACATGTTTACTTTTATCTTTGCAATAAATTGCGATTTAAGAACTACTTTAATGTAATAAATACGTTCTTTATCCATAACAAAGACCCGTTAGAGCTAGAGCTAAGCTAAGTGAAGAATTAGATGAGAACAGTGACGAAAACAAAAAGTACTTACACTTCGACTTCAGCCATGGTTTTTTGTGATTAGACGATCTGAAATACGAAATAGAACACGTTAAGAGACACTCCGACATTATTTTAAAACAAACGTAGTTACTACAGGATTAAAGATTGCGAAAATATATCAAGATTCTGAGAAAGCGAACACAGAGCGTTTGACAGTTTACCTTGCGTACCGGAAAAAGACTAGAGCTGTCAAAATCATTTTTGCTTGTGATAATCAGTGCTGCCAATAAAAAAATCTCGATTCCCCGCGTCAGTGTTATCAATTCCCCGAAATTCCCCGCTTCTTTTTTATTCTTTCTCCACAAAATCCCCAAAATGATATTTTTGGAATTGAAACGCTGTTTTATACAAAATTTGTTTAATAAACTATTAAAACTTTTATAAAATACTATACCTTATAATATTAATGAACAATTAGTTAATTATGTAGAAATGGATGCGTTCAGAAATACAAAATCGTGTTCAAATGAAAGTTGAGCAGGTATTTGAGTGGTGTTGCTATTTAAAATTATGTTAGTAATGTCGAGCTGTTTCTGCCAAGTCCAAACGTGATTTTTTAGGTGTAAGTAATACGCGACATAAAATATTTTAGCCCAACGAAAAAATTGGCCTGGATTCCCTGAAATTCCCCGATTTTTGTGTTTCCCCACGCGCTCCCCGTGCTAACCCTCAATTCCCCGCAAATCGGGGATTTTCCCCGCGATTGGCAGCACTACTGATATTACAGTAAAATTTTTTAGGCTTGCAATAATCTTTTCAAATCTGAAACTATAACGTACCACGCACAGAGTACTTTTATATATAGGTATAGAGGCTTTACTCAACGGGTTCAGAAGGAAAGCGTTTGGTGGCGCCATCTATATCCACAAACCTACAACTTTCCTGATATGTATATAATTGTGTAGATGTATACGTCTACCATCATTCTTGCTTCCAGGCAGGTTTTTATTTTAAAATTAGGTAATTTATGTTTATTAACCCCGTAATTTACTCATAGACTAACGTATATGAATAAATTAACACATTGAATGCCTTCAAGAACAGACTGGATGATATCTATCTCCAAATCTTAAGGGTAACAAATATTGTGTTCCATTCAAAATTCCAATTCCAATTTCTTGAAAAATAACAAAAACGACCGTCAGATTGATTGTTTGACAGCTTGCTTCATTGATGCAAGTAAAAAGTACAAAATAACTACTACGACACCAATTTAGCAGGTTTTATTTAGAGTATCACTTACATTAAAATGTATGCCAGTAGTAATGTTTTATTTGTTAAAAACATATTTTATGATTTAATTTGATATATTACGCGTATTTCGAATTTACTTAAAAAGTTTGTGTAGTTTATTTAGTTCAATTATAATAAAATAAACTACTAAACAGACTATTTATTTTATTATTGGTAACATTTGGCGTTCATTTGATGGAGTATAATGAAGCAAGAATAAAATAGTCACTTCGTCAGTGAAGCTGTAGTATATTGCAATCTATTTTCAATTTAGTCGGTTAGCGTCAGCAAACGCCATCTGTATTCACAAACCAGCGATACATGATTTTATAATACGACAAAATTAAAAATGCATTAGGAGAAGGACCTGTTACTAGATTACGGTAGTCTTATAATTTGGGAACATTATTTTCTCCTAGTTGCATGGTAAAATGTTCTAAGATTGTACAGCCTGGTACCACGGTTTACTAGTTTCAGTCTATTTTTCTTATAGTATAGCTTTAACAAAGCAGTGCAGTCAATGGGTTGAAAGTTGATACGGACCCAATGAATTTATAAAGTGGAAACTACATATTGATGCTGGCAACTTACAAAGGACTGCATTGTCCGGTGGCAAGTTTAAAACAAAAGAGTGCCAAGTGTCATTTGATTTTTATAACTAAATTATATTTTTGTTAATTTTGTTTAAAAATATCCTTGTGTTTGTAAAATCGTAACGTTTTAGTGTCTTGTTTACATAACGGTGTATTATAGTTTTAAATTATTATATTACTATTTTGAAGATGTATTATCAGTTAAGTTATACAGTATCATTGTTATTGCAACGATGAGTCGAAGTTCTGATATAGTATTTACATCAGAATACATTAAAAACATTTTATATTTTGCAATAGTAAGACAAGGAAAAGTACTTAAAAATACGGCTGATACACAATATTTTTGTATAGACAACGAATTTGTGTATGAAAACTTTTATTCAGATTTTGGACCTTTAAATCTTGGTTGTGTGTATAAATACTGTAGATTACTAAATGATAAACTGAAACAGTATCTAAACAAGCAAACTGTTGTACATTACACTTCAAATGATCCCAAAAAGAAAGCAAACTCAGCATTTCTACTAGGATGTTACGGAGTGCTCTATTTAAGTTTAACACCAAGAGATGCTTTGAAGCCTTTGATGATTCACGGGCAAAGTTACAGGTGTAGTAAACTTTTAATAAAGTAATTTCTTACTTTTGACCCATCATGACGAGGCATTTATTAGTTTGATTGATCATTACAAAAAGTATTTTACCCAACTGCCTAGGAAGGGTTATGTTTATCTTGTATTTCTTTGTAAACTTTATTACCTCGTACGTTCCAAGTGGCTGAATGAATTTCGACGATTAAGGTGTCATTACATTCGTCTCAAAAACCCAAGTCTACTTAGAAAGGTGTTTAAAAAAAAATGGCAGATTTTTGGTGCTAAATTGTAAGTCGTTAATATTTTTTTTTTTGCCCAAACCTTTCGAGTAGGGTATCAAAATGAACGAAATTAAAATGAGATTACAAATTTTAATTAAATGTTACTTGTTAAAATATACGTACTGACCCTATTCACCATTTTGTAGACCTTTCCAAGACGCAACGCAAGGAGATTCGCTCTACACGATATCTCTGATAGACTGCCTCCACGCTATCAGAAAAGCTCGAGAGTTAGGTTTCTTCAACTTTCAGGATTTCAATTATGAGGAATATGACAGACTTGATAAAATTCAGGGAGGTGATTTAAACTGGATTGTACCTGGTAAGAATGATGTCCGTTCATATGACAATTGCTTTGCAGTTGGGTACATAACAGTTAAGTACCGGGCGACCGCGCTCTGCTCGGGTGAAAAGAGAGAAAAAAAAAATTCCCAGAAAAGACACCTAGCTAGATCGATTGTGGACTCCCTTAAACCCATATTCATGGTCATCGTTAAAGCCGTTTTTGAGAACGTGATTACAAAATTCATCAAAATCGGGTTAGAAACTTCTTTGAGTATTTTCCGCTATTCCTCATAGTTTCGGATTTAGACATCCAAACCCACTTGAAAAATTCACCCTGTACATAGGATTCTATATACAAATATTCTCAATTAATAATAAAGAATTTCTGATACCGGTGGGCTACGTTTTTTATATTTTAAAAATGTATTTTATATTGTTTTTATTTAAGGAATATTTAAAAATGTATACAATTTGTATAGAAATAAATAATGGAAATTAAGGATAAGATTACTTTACACTTGTTACGTCTTCGATTACTAGTTTTGCTTGAATATTTCCAGGTAAATTTTTAGCATTCATTGGCCCAGTTGACTACAGCGTATCTTTGTTCCACCCACCTGAAATGTATATAAATTACTTCATGAAAAATAACGTTAAACTAGTCATCCGGTTAAATAAAAGATTGTATGACGGAAATGTGTAAGAAAGTCTTTTAATTCCAATTAACGAATACGCACATGCGTCCTGAAGATTAAAATTTTGGCATGCTTTTTCCTTTGCAGGTTCAATAATGTTGGTATAATTCACTACGATTTATTCTTTCCTGACGGTTCTTGTCCACCGCGTCACATTTTATTCAAATTCCTCCAGATTACTGAGGAAGCTAGCTGCGCAGTCGCAGTGCATTGCAAGGTTACGAATTTTAGCCGAGTGCAAGTAGACAAAAAATACTCAAAAGGTGAAACGAAGTTTATAGTGCTAGGATTTTCATGGGACTTTTTTTATTGAGTTCCTAGAGAAGTGGAGAAGAAAGTTAAAAATCTATGCGACCGAGCTAATCCAGTTCATTATTCTTAGACACTGATTTTATTGCTTTTTTTTAAATTCCTTTGGAGTATTTTTTTTTTCGTTCATGAATAACTTAAATTCGACGGATTCAAATTGTGACCTAATAGTGTGACCTGCTTGCATGCATTAAACGCGAATTTGGTCTGTTTCTTTGTTCATTGTTGTCGATGTAATGCATATTTCAAGTACTTTTTGAACATTTCCTATTTTCTTCAATTATTTCTAAAATATTGTATTTTAAGACTTAAGATTTCTTTCAAAATTGGTATCTGATGCTTTTTCACAGAAAACAGGATATAAAAATATTCAAGAAAACAACTTTTACGAGTGTAGTGACTTAAAGTTCATTCGCAAATGTCAGAATTCGTCGAATTTGAAGTCATTCATGAACGGAAAACAATATTTCAAAGGAAATTAAAAAGGAAGGCGAGGCGTGAAATATTTTTTTAAACTTTCTTCTCCACTTCTCTAGAAACTTAATAAAAAAAAACCCATGAAAATCCGAGCACTATAAACTTCGTTCCACCTTATTGTCTAATTGCACTCGACTATTTAGTCTGTTTGAGAGAAATCGTTTCGGACCTGTTCCCTTTCTTTCTGTTTCTGATGAAGAACTTGTTCAGGCAGGTCTAGGGCGCACTGGCTCATTGATTGGTTGTTACTTAATCAAACACTACCGGATGACTGCCCACGAAGCTATAGCTTGGATGAGGATCTGCAGACCCGGATCCGTTATAGGACACCAGCAGGTAAAAACTGTAATAGTCATGAAATCGGGTCATTTCTATATTTGCCGGAATAAAATCAAGACGTTTGAATTCTTCTTAAAGGGCTGGCTGGAGCAGCTTGAACCGTGGCTGATTAAGCAGGGGAACCTTTATAGGTAAACAGGTGAAGATTTCATTGATAGTTGATAACAATCGAAATCCTCTTTCGGTAGTCCTCATGTGAGATTTCTTCCAATTCTTAAACGTGACGGATATTTCCGGCTTAAATTGAACTGATAGTAGGAGTTAGCTAATAAAAATTGAAATTAATAAAGTGTTTGACAGGAAACGTACTTACCAGGACACTGAGAAGATGCCGTTGCACGAGTTCGGCGTTTATTCTGTTTCTGAACAGACTATGAAGGAGCGACTCGAGGTCTTCGATAAATCCCCCCTTCAGCGGCCTTCAGCGGCTACTGCTATCCACAAACACTTACGATCGGATGCTGCCCCACCGAGGCAACAAAACTCGAGAATAAAAGAAGGTAAAAAAATAATTTTATTTACATTGTTTTTTTTTTGCCTTTGACCGTTCCACCGCTGTAAAAGAGCGTCTATAAAGCTCTACCTCAAAATTTTGTTTCTTCTGCATTCAGATGGACTGTGAAAGGCTAAATTGAGGTCAGGCTAAAGGCGGGTCCCCAGCGCCAATTTTTTAACAAATCATGTTATCTGTTCACGCCCCCTTTATGTCAACAAACTATGTTTTGAGCTTGTAAAAAATGATAACATGGCGCAGCGGACCCTACTTTATTTGCCTATTTAAAATATATGTACGCGGGTATAGTTAAATATTCAAACAGTGTTATTTTCTTGGTTAACTTTATCTATACAGTCTTTTTACTTATACAATTTATTGTTGTAATTCGTTTAAAGTAACACTGTCTGTAAATACTGTTGGCTTTTCTTACAGCAAAGCTTTACGCAACGCACCGTCAGTTTCTAATCGAGTTTAAATGATAAACAGTGTTATTTTAAATATGGATATGGCGCAAAGTTTTGAAGACGGGCATCAAATGTTGTGTTTTTCGTTTTACGTCCAGACTACGAAAATAAATCAGATCATGAGGAAAATGAAACCACAAGGGACCGTACTATAACGCCTACTACGACAATTGCTCAACGGGACTCTTGTTGTGTAACAAAAGTTAGCTTCCTTACCGGAGAAACCGACGATGTTGATTGCCAATCCGTGAGAGGCGCAGGCTGCTTGTGGTTATGTTTCGAAAATATTTATGAGTGTTTATGGATGTCGGTGGCGGTGCGTTGCGCAAGCTCAGCTCCTAAATCATGTAATGGTAAAGGCTTATGCAGTTTATTCGACTGGGTTCGTAAATTTTTTTTTTTTTCAAATAATTTGATGAGTAAATATGTTAAAAACTAACCAAAAAATGATAATTTATAACATAAATTTGTTTTGACGTAGATTTTTACAAGACGACGGAGAAGGAGTGTAACAGGCGCGTGAAAATGAATGGTTTGCACAACAGCCCTCATAAGACACTGTATAGTGGGTATGTAAATCTTTTTCGATAAATTTTCAATCATCTTACATTCATTAACCTAACAAAAATCATCCTACAACTAACTTGTTTTTTATCTATTAACTGTGTAAATATTTACAATGTTTTTTTATGTTTACTCTAGAGACCAGAATGACTCACACACTACTGAGTCGCGTCGTAGCAGTGGTGCGGGTGACCCCAGAGCTGGGCGTTCAGTTTTTGGAACCTCTCCAATGCGTTCGCAGTCGCCACAGGATAGTTCCGTATCTGGTATTAAGGTATTACCTACTTCAATACTTCAAACCTACTATAATTCTTATTTATTATTAAGTCCCTCTACTATTTACTTTTATTATTCAATCCGTGTTAGTTTTCACAATTTCAGGAACAAGCGTCGAAAAGGGTCCGCACTTACGCAGCACCTATCACAACTTACCGTACAAGCCAAGCTCCAGTAATAAAAAGCGTTAACGAAGCTCGGGTAAAGTTTTTTTTGTAGAAATTATTAGCATTTTTTCTCTCAGTATAAAAATAATTATTCCATGTCTTATCTACTACATATAAAGTAGATTAAAAATAAACTATGTTCATTTTAGAATTACTTAATGCGAACCAGTATTTATAATAACGAACGAGAGAAACAGCTGAAGGCATCTGTAACGGTAACAGTACCTTCTGGAGTTCGGCAACAAAGTCCACCTTTTGGAGTTCGGCAACAAAGTCCACCTTTTGGAGTTCGGCAACAAAGTCCACCTTCTGGAGTTCGGCAACAAAGTCCACCTTCTGGAGTTCGGCAACAAAGTCCACCTTTTGTGAGTTCATCTGGAGGGAACAGAGCTCCATCATTCGACCGTTCAAATACGTACAGTCCTCCAGGTGCCTAAGTTTTATCTACATTATTTCAACTGATTTACAAACTTCTCAATACTTTGAAGATCGGATTACACAGTAAATATATCACTGAACACGATCAGCACAAACGTCAACGGGAAGCTATCAATGTCAAAATTCTGTTTATAATGTGCAATATACTGACTATAATGTGCTGATCGCGTTTAGTTTCATTGGTGAAATTTACCTTAAATCGGTTATAAGTTCAGTTCAAACGTAGTTAGACTTAAATTTATGAAACAGATAAGGTTTAGTATTAAAATAGCTAAAAAAAGCCGTTAATTACCTTGTAGCACCTAAATCTCTGACAACGGGACCACAAATCCGACGGAGACTTGGACGTAGTCCGAGTCCACGAGCTCGGATCGGCAACGAACAGACTCGAGCTACGATGACAGCTTCTCCTTGTGAGAAGTTCATAGTAAAAGATACCCCCAAAACTGGATTTAAAGATGTCTTGTCAAAACTAAAGCGTGAGTAGTTCATCATTCATCATCATTTGTCATCTAAATTCTAGAACCTGGCGCGTTTTTGCAGCGCCAAAATTATTTCTGTCTTCCAATGAAGTTAGAAGCATCTACGTAGCTATTTTCCCTTAACCATCGTAATGTGTAGCATCTCGCATAAAGTCATCCCAGGTTTTTGAACACGTTTCGTTTCACGTTGTTTATAAAATATTTTAACGTGATCGTTTAATACAGCAGTTCTTTCATTTGCCTCTTGCATCATTGTCAAAATTAAAAAGATCCTTATTGCTACGGAATAAGGTTGCACTAAATAATAAATGTGGCGACACTTGGGGGAGGCCTATGTCCATCAGAGTCTTTCGGGTGAAATGATGATATAAAATAATAAATAACAATTTGAAAAGGGCACTCTCACACTCCATCTCCTTCGCGTGAGCAAGCTTAATTATGGACCCAGCGATGTTTCTCAGGAAAATATACCCCGTCTAAACTATAGCAATCTCAATATTATTAACGATACACTGTTCACAAATATTTATGATAACAGTATACTATAGAGGGTAACATACCATCTAAGTTAGTACGAGTAATAGTAACAGCTAATCCATGGTTATCTGTCTATGACTGGCAACTCAGTAAGAATAAGACAAGGAACTTATATACTAACTGGAATGATTACGAACAAAATGTTGATATCGAAAAACCGTTTGAAAATGAACTTTATCTCAAAGGGATAGAGTTCGTATTACTTTAACTAATTCAAAGGGGGGAAGAAAACTTCAGAGCGAGAAAGCGATCCAGAGTGGATTGTGTCCTTGTAAAAAAAATTTTTATCAATCGGAAATCACGTTGATAGCTAAACTAGCACATAAATCGTAACGGGATTAAATTAATATTCAAATACTAAATATTAAAATAATAATTTCTTGCGAAATAAAGTAAGCTAATATAAATTAAATTAGGTATTTATAAATTAAGTTATTTCTGAATGGCAACATTGATGACACGTATGGCCGATTTAATTTCGCGCTGAAGTCATATTTTTGCGTTATCAAGTACTTTTTACATTAGTTAAGTGAAATCTTCCTGTTTAAATATGGTGAAATCGAGTTGTGTGAAGAGGTATAATAGTCAAGGGTTTGCTGGATGTGGAATTTCTTTTTTCAGGTAAGTTCTTTTAACTTTGTTTACAAATTACGACTAGGGTGACAATGTTCTAAATATGTAAACGGGGATCTAGAAAATATTGTAAAGAATACGCCTTTTCTATTATCCATATCGGTATTTATAGACTTGTGCAAATGCGTACAAAATACATCATTTATAATGCAGTAGTAAAACTTAATCAATTACTCCATTTTAATAATAACAAAAATAACTTCTTGAAAATAAACGAATTTTATCTTTACTTTTTTAAATACTGTTTATTGTTTGTGTATTAATAATATTATTTTGTTTCCGGGTAGTAATTAAATCGACTTCTATTTAATAGCCTTTTTCTCCTCCAAAAAACTAGCTTGTCCTCTAAATTACTAAGTCAGCCACCATCAATGTGCATCTAAAAAGTACTATCTCAGCCACCATATATCATCGGTGTAAGCTACTGTAAATTCATCCCTGCATCGTTATTATTTTATAGCATCTATATTTGTGACATATATTCAAGCAATAAGCTTCTAAAATAACTATATACACCAATAAAGTAATTCTATCGCCTTCTAATTTTATAACTTAGTACGTTTAAGACTTAGCTAAGTATGAGTAATTCATAACTCGTCTTATAATTTATTGTTCATAAAATATACCTAAAATGATCATCAAAAAATTAACTATAGCCACTAAATATAAACAACAAAATAACCGTAGCTTGTTTTTTTTTGGTAGAATAGACTCGTTCTAGTGTTTAAATTCACCAAAAGTTAGGTTCAGCTAGGTGCTAGCTAGGTTCATGGGAAACAACAATATTTTGTAATAGGCGGAGTCGACGTAGCCCCGCTGGGCGGGGCTCCTTTTCCTAGCTACAGGGTTTGAAGTAACCTAACACGAACCTAAGACGTTGTTGTTCTTAAATTGACGCTTTTGGAAAAGACGAATTAGTTTATTAGAAGCTTTCTTATTTTCCCGAGGCTGTCATATAAAATCAGAGGTAAACTTCCGTGGACAAGAAAAAAAATTGTGGCTTGACTTATAATTTCCCTTTGTTTCCATGCAGACTCCATAACAATGAAAATCTTCAGCAACGGGCTTGAAGTTGTCCATTTAAAGAAAAAGTATTCAACCTATTGCCTAGTTTGCAACCGTCTTCCATCATCAGCATCTTCGCACTTTTTTTTTCGTTTTTTTTTTTTTTAAATGTAAGGTTACTGACTCATACTAAAACCGACAATAACATAAAACCATACCTTTAATAATGTATAGTGTGATTAATAAATTTATCAAATACTACATATTAAGTTGTTTGAAAATGCTACATGCTCATGCTTCATCTATGTGAATGTTGCAGCCCTGTACGCTTTAAAATCTCTTTACAAATGAAGGATGTAACCCAACATGTAGACCACCGTGAACGAAAATAAGTGTCACGTATTCTTCGCTTCATAGACCTATCCCATTACAGAGTTTTACAGTAGGCTTCGCCCTGTTTTTGATTAAACTGCTACCCATGCAAAGCGGGGGTGCTAGTAAGTTGTAAAAGAATAACTGTCCCAAATGTAAGTACAAATATTGGATACCCTATTAGAAAGGGATGACATCCACTCTCGAAGTTTTCTCGCTCTGGAACGGCTTTCCGCTGCACGTCATCATTTCAGTTAGTATATAAGTTCCTTGGAATAAGAAGTTCTTTTGAATAGAGAACTGTCAAATCTGTCTTGAGTGAATGTCAAACTAGAAAATAACCTCTTTTATTATGATGCAATGCAATTCTTAAAAATAATGGTATAAACAATGTTTACGTGGTGAACGTGCTAATTTAAGTATTGAATATTGTGCTATTGCCACCTGAGATGGGTGCCTTAGTGTCTAAAGCTTTGAGACCGATTAAATCGTTCAATATCGAAAATCGCGCTCATCGGGTGATTTCTAAAGAAAAGCCGACTCCGGCGCCGAGGTATCCTCACAATATAGAAGATTTAAAGCGAACTCTCGAAGCAGAACCTGATATTGACGAGAAATTAGATAAAAAAGACGAAGGCCTAGATAAACGATTGAAAAATGTTTATGTAACCTCACTTGGGAGGCCTGAAGTTGACGTTACCCGGGAGAAGAAAGCTGACAACAGGAGTAGACGACCTTTACCTCAAGACCGTAAAGTGCCAGAGGAGTATGATTTTGGTTTCAAAGAGCCAGAAAGAGTGACTTATGGCCGAACCACTCTTCGCGATGCAATAAACTTTATATCTGCACATCAAGCGAATCCTAATGAAGTAACAGCTTCGAAAATAGCTCTAGAGTATAAACTGAAAGAGGAGGATGTAAGACATGTACTAAAATATTTCAAGACTTATGAAGTATATATACCGGAGACTAAGAAAACGCCAGCTATCTTTGCAGGACCAGCCCAAATGAGGAAACAACTTTATAAACTTGAGAAAAAAGAATTGGAAGCTAAAAAAGAACAGGAACATGCTACAGATGCTAACACAAAAACAAAAATAAAGGATGCAGCTTAGTTACCATTCTGTTATCAAGATGGTTAAATAGTTAAATAAATATTACCTCAATATTTCAGTTTTAGATGAGTTAGTTTCTGTGGTAGAATGTATATTAAAATGAAGTGTTTTTTTATTTGTAAATAAAAACGGCTTTGATATTTAATTTGAATTTACTTTTGCAAACAGATAATATAGTAATTATTATCTTCAATGATTTGCAAGATGCTTGTAGATGTTACTAAATTTACAAATTGTATCCATTAAGTTATGCTGGGGTCTTACATCTATAATGTTAATGGAATTTTTCTTTAAAATGTTATGGAGCTGCAGATCAACTATTTATTATGTCATCAAATTTACTCAACCTGGTACATAATCTTAAAATATTATAGAATAATGGATATTGCTAATAATTTCCAGGCCAATGTGATTTAGAAGTTAGAAATGAAAAATTAAATTGTTTTGTTTTCAATTATCATTTTATTTCGATAACTTATACCTATGGTTTTACTAAGATCTCAGGTATTTTGTTGAATTCAGAGGTTTTAGACAGAAGTGCCTACTATCGCCACCTTACCTACTTACGGTTTGAAGGAATATGGGTGCTGGCGTTATAACAGCGACATGAGACATTTCAATATTCTGCCCTCCAAATTATGAAAACCATAACTCCAATCATACTTCTACAGGTCTGATGATGATGCCATCTAGCCGATTTCGGCTACAGCAATTGCATTCGATGGCTTTCTAGGGAGGTTGTAGAGAGCTTTGGTGTGCTGCTCTGTCATGTGCTCTCAAGTGGCTAGCATACCCAACTTTGGCCGAAAAACTCCGAGCACTAAGAAGGCATACCATTGACGAAATTGTAGCTAGCTGCAGGTGGCCTAGTTTTAAGGTTATCGTGCTTTAAATCTAGCTGTGACCTTCTCTCTTCGAAGGCGTTAGCCGTTGTCTACAGTTCTACCGTACCTGTTAGGAGTACGATTGTAGTTACGGTTGTATTAGTTAGGAGGGCAGTATTGTCTATGTGATGACAACACATCCAAGATGACATTACTTGCATAGCCATCAGTGACCACTCCACATGCGGGATACCACCTCCTAGTTTGCCACGCTTTAGCCTGGAATTGTGGCCCTGGTGTAATGTAGGTGTCTTATAGGTACGCCTGTGCCTAAACGTCGGGGAGGGCTTATAATTTTTTAAAATTTTAAAGCACTTGGTATGTGTCGCGACGGGTCCTTGGGCGCAGCTTCGTTAGGCGCCACTCGAGACGCGCCCGTACCCCGCCGCGCCCCTTCCGTGCGCTCCGACGAGCGACCGCTGGCCACACAGGGTGACTTACTCAACAGCATCAAGGTAAAACATCGTTACCATCTTATACAGTGTGTTTGGCTACCGGTTACCGATACTTGTAGGAGCGCAGACACAGCATTTTGTATTCGATATACGCGCAGCGCTCGGCGACACCAGTGTGCTAGTTCGCCCGTAGCCGCCATAAGTAGGTAGTAATAGTACTCCATTGTAATACGTTTCGTGAGTAATGAAATGTTCAAGTTCCAGCGTATTTAATTTCTCTTCGTACGCACACACATAAAGGACATTAAACAGGGTGGAAGGGACTGCGACGCGAAAACGGTTACCACGTATCCAGCAGTACCGTACATCATTCTGAGCCTCCCACATTGATTTTTTTCATCGTTTATTAAAAAAAAACAGCTCTTTCCTTTAAAAGTGCAATACCTACAGCTACACGGTCAAAATGTATGGAACAGCTGATTTTATTTTTTAAATTACCGATTAAAAATTTGTGGGGAGGCTCACATACCTATGTAGTTACAGAATTACAATCATTAAAATCATCAATACAACCCTCTAAGTTTATTTAACCCCATTGAATGACTTTTTCATAAAATATTTATTGTGTATTAAGTCGCAGGATGGTCGCAGGTATCCCGTTATTTGTTCATAATCAATTGTAATATCTTACTTACATTAATGCCATCTCGCTCCCACTCTTAAATTTGCTGCCTTATCTACCAGCTTTGTATTGTGGAGTCTACGCGCTTGGACAGGGCTATGTTCAATTCGCTATAACTTTTATAATAATTGGTTTCGAGTCAATATTTTGATATCATTTTGTAGGTTGACTCAAATTCACTTGATTAAACATACGCAACCTTCAGGGGTTAATTTTGCACTAGAGTAGAAAATGTAAAAAAATAAGTAATTTTGTTGAAAAAATTCGTAATTTCTCATTTTTTTAGGCTCTTTTTGCTTATTTTTCAGAAAAGTTAATTTAGTAATTCGATAGCCTCGGCATTTACCCTAGCAATAAGATCATTTGCACTTCTCTAGGTCTCTTAAATTTCAAAGATATAAGCATTTTGTTGAACATACCCTTGATCAAACAAGATGGCTGACATGACATTCGCGGGGTGTGGGGTTAGGTGTAAATACACCTAACCCAATACTCATAAACGTGTATTTGTCGATAGAAATGAGTATATAATATGCTTTTAAAGAATCGGTAACATGTACCCAAACACTGTATATACATGGAAAGCACCTTTCTCACCACCAACAAGGAAGTTACAGCCTTTGACTATTTTCTTGCTCAAGAAACGTACAAAAGATTGTAACTACTGTGTCAATAAAAGATATGTTCGCTTTTCTCTGTCTTTCATTGTCGTGTCGGCGGTGAGACATGTCCCATGTGCGATAGATTTGAGTCTTTGGGTAGCCAACGAACTAGTACACCTAATTTAAATTGGACGACAAAACTTGACTAAAGATTACGGCTTGTTTCAAGTTAGCCTGAATACAATTTAAGCGTTCTATTTTTAAGCAGGAAGAATTCTTACGGAACAGATTAAAAAAAATGCGCCAAATCTTACATAGAAGAAGAACCACCACCTAAGAAGACACCACTAGGTAACCATTATCTTCAACCAGCTTAGTTAAGTAGTAATCTACGAGTTCAGGGCCTTCTTCCTATCAGCCAGTTACAAGCCTACTTTTGTGCGGTCCTCATATTTTTTTTATAAATTACAGTTACAAAGAAGAAGACGTGACAGTATGAATTCAGATAAAACCGGCATGTATTATGATACAACCAGGTAAATGATGACAATGATATTACTACCTAGTTGTGCGTAGCCAACCCTAAAAAACCCCAAAAGCTAGAAATTGCAAAAAAGTTTTCTCATACAATTTGTATGAAAATTTTACAATTTCTGCTTAGGAATAGTTTTTTTGCAATTACTGTCTTTTTTAGTACTCCAACGATGGTTGGTGCAATAGAAGTTTTTTATCGGTATTAGTAACAGGATCGATTGGCATTATTTTTTTTTTTTTTGCTTGAAATGGCCGTTTTCTTGCTAACTGTACATTTTTTTTTAAATCTGTGAATGGGGATCAAAATTTCACGGAACATAGATAGTCTCTTAAAACCATTTTCGAGTAGCAACAACTGTTAAGGTAGTTCCCTTAACTGCCCCACTGAAAGTTTCCACCTTGTATTGGTAAACTAAGATCACGCCATACGACCCAACTGTACACACGGCTTCACATCAATCTATACATTTCCAGTATATCATGGCATCGCTTTGTATATGTTTCCCGTACAGTGAGAAATTCGCATAAACTGGTTTTGTATAGCTTGATTGGTCGTCGTGCATACCAGGTAGCCATTAATATTAGGTATGTGGCCAATTCAATAAAAGTAACGATGACCCAAAACCATTAGACATTATGTTCGACAGTCTGTTGCTGGCCATCTGTGAGGTCAAGCCACATACATAAAGCTTTCTCTATTGTAGAAAATGTGCCATTTTGATTAGCCATTAAGAGAATTGGCCATTCAGAGAATTAGGCTTTTAGAGAACCGGCCATTCATAGAATTGGCCATTCAGAGAATTTGCCATTTTGAGAACTAGTCATTTTGCGACTCTGTTGCCATTTTGACAATTAGGCCTTCTGCGCCTAAACCCAAACATTCAAAACGCTGCACCAAACCGATCAACTTGTTTTCGTCCATGATTTCCAACCGACGCCGGCCGCGCCGAATGTAGTAAACACGTCCAGCAGTAAATCTCGCTGTGGCACTACTGAGCGCGGGCGGCGCGGGCTCGCGTATGTAGAACGTATACTCGAACACGCATCTTGCAAGCTCGAGCATGGTCGACCATCAAGTTTGGACGTGTATTTAATTTTGCAATGTATGGAATTGTCATTAGATTAACTTTTCAATAGTCTCAGAAAATGCTCTGCTCTGCTGACGCTTCGTGTCAAAGGGGAGGTCCCCGCACACACGATGTGTTTTTGGTTTTGTTGTGAATTTCTGAGTTTTGCACGACAAAACTATCGCCTTAAGAAGTTATTACCCACATAGTAAAAAATGACAGTGCAGTGGAGAGTTTTTTTTTTTACTTGTACTACTTATTTATACTAAATAGCTTGTTCGATTTATAAGCATGTAATATTTGATAACGATATGAATAAAATGATGTTTCGGATTGTTTCAGCTTAAATCGAGAAAGGCAATCTCCCATTTCTCGTAGTTTCTTCAGCCCAGCACGCCCGATGTCGCCGACCGGACGGCGGAACGTGCAAACGAATATTTTATATTGAATCAAATTTTATAGTCATCATTATCAGCCTACAGCAGTCTATTGCTGATATTGCAGGCCTCTCCAATCAATATTCTCGGCAACTGTCACCCAGTTGCTATCCTGCGAAGATCGTCGCTCCACCTAGCCTGAGGGCGTACTACCTTACGTTTGCCGATTCGCGGCCTTCGCTCAAGAACACGCTTACCTTAAAATCGCGGCGATATTATCGTATAGAAATACTTGACACGACGATAATATCGCCGCGATTCTCTCGTTCGTGGAGACGGCCCCTAAGCTTTACCAACCCATGTTGCTACGAGCATGTTGCGCGAGTGACAGAGACAAGTTATGACAGTTCAGTGTACGAAATTCTTCCGCGACAGGATTTATCTACTATTCTGACCTTAAAAGGAAACAAGGCAGTTCCTAGGCCAGTATATGCCGCAATGACAACTGAACGATCGCTGTCACTCCATGGGAGCATGGTCCGTATTAGACAACTTACTCATAACAGACAGGACGTACTGATCGAAGATTTTATAGGCTCTGTGGAATATGCGACGAGAAGACTAGACGAAGCTTCCCAAATGCAAAAAATTGTTTAGTGACTGTATTAAATTGTCAGGTTGTGTTATTAAAAGTACACTTTTATATTTAAGGTTTTTTTTATTTATTTACACTATATTTACAATTATGTACAATTGGATTTTTAGTATTCATAATTTTTTCATTTGCTTGTAATAGTGTCAAAAGTTCTTAGCATATAACCGGGCAGAAAGGAATTTTATGAAATTAAGGCCCATTTGCACCACAAATCGTATAACTACGTTAAATAGATAAAAGCGCAAATTAAATAGAACGTTCTGTTTTGTCAATCGTTTGAAGATGACAGAGACAGAATGATGATTTAAAAAGGTTAGGGCGGTTTCAGACTAGCTATTTTTCTGCACGTTTAAGTTCGTAACGGCTTACATGTGCGCTTATTCCTGTTCGCTCGAACCGATGGGTTTAGTCAGTAGCAATATTATGTTAGTATCTGTCGAGGCTCGCGCTAAACGAGCTTATAAGCGCGTCAGTGCGTGTGTGGCAAAAGGCGCGCGTATACGCGCCGACACGCGCTTGTAAAAATGAACTTATACGCGCCGAAAAAAAGCTTATCTGAAACTGCGCTTAGCGTAAAAGTATTTAATAAATGTGAACCTAAATGATAAACTATAGGGATACAAACAGACCTTCGATTGAATAAAATATATTCAAAAGGGCTTCAAGCCGCGATATTATCTAATTCATAAGCTCGTTACAAAACGAGCTGGAGGCACAACAAGTTTCAATGCAGCACTATACAGAGTGAATTTTTTAACTGGGCGTGGATGGCCAAATCTGAAACTGTAAAGAATCTAATGATGCAGTTTTAGTTTTCATCAAAATCGGGCTCGAGACTTTGAGTATTTTTCGGTATTGTTCATAGTTTCGGATTTGGCCATCCACGCCCAGTTGAAAAATTCAACCTGTATAGTTATACATTGATCGTTTGGCGCGGGGCCATAATCGGAACTAACGGCGCCATCTTATTTTCCCACAGACAATTTTTCAAATATCAACCAACAGCGCAATCCTGACACCATCATTCATGCGCCAAAAGATCCTTGCAGCACTGTAGTTTTGGAGACTATACGACTAATGGTTAAGTACTAAACACTGTGAACTAGGAGAGGCCGGGGTCGGGGGGCGGCGGCGCCATGCAGTTCCCGTCGGGGTAGCGCTTCTTGAAGGCGCCGATCAGGTCTGGGTCCACGAGTCGGACGCCGTCCACTTGGTTGCCTAGGGTTATCCTGAAACAAAGAGTTGTTTTTCTTTCACTTCGGCGGGTACTCGACTTTATTTCAAACTGGCTGGGTCTGGCTGTTTGTGTATGTGAGTTTAAATGTTTGTAAACGCACCCACGATACAGGAGAAATTCCTAGTGTGAAGTTTAAAAAAAAAATACTTGCTCGTATTCCGTTACGTTGTCCAAATGCGTCGGTTCCGAATTCGAGTAGTCTTTCGAAACCTCGAATAAGGGCTAACAATCTCGCGTAATCGCACCATTAGGCTAGGTAAAAAGGCAGGTAGACGTTTTAGGTAAAGGGCGTAAATAGACCCTTAACATAGCCTATAGCATATAATTTTTTTGTTCTAGACCATACCTGGGAACCTCCTAGTTACGGAGATATTGGGGGTCAAAGTTCCAACTTTTTCACAAGTTTTTTTTTTAAATACATGTTTTTAATGTAAGGTTTTTACTTTACACACCTCGACGACCCCCGTACTATTCAATCCATCCATCAGCACAATGCTTTGAGTGCTTTCCATCGAATCCTACCGTAAAACGTGATTTTTTACCCCAAAAAAAAAGTCGATTCCCAGCAATAATTTTTGCGTAAAGTTACTTAGTTTGATGTACAGAATGCTTGGTTGACGGCTATGTGAAGGGTCTGTTTACATCCGGTATATTGTTGAAGGAGGGTGAAGAAACTTCTGGAAAGCAGCTAGGAATAGGTTACAATTGGGAGAAGCCCGCCACGCAATATTTCGAAACACTGCAATTTCTGATAAGGTAAGATAATTGCTGATATAGCGCTCAACAAGTTTCAGAGAAACGTTCAAATCTTTTGGAACTTGCTACAGAATTAAACAGAAAAGAACAGCAGGGGAAAGACTATACTTACCAATTCGGTTGAACATTGTGTGGTCTTCCAAACAATTCTATTTTTCTTGTGCCAGGACTGAGTCTCTCTGAAAATGTCAAAAAAAAAGTATTGTAATCAAAATTGCTAGGTTTTCAAATTTTCAATAGAAAAAAATAAAGGGAAAAATTGCAAAAGTTAACTTCAGTGTAACTTTTTTACAAAAAAAAAAAACATGATTATAGCTGTATTTCAAGGCCGGTTGCTTTGCGTCACAAAGCACTAAATAATAGGTTTCGCGTCCACACCTGCGTAAGCGCTACGCGCCTCGAATGGCTATGACTCGTCACATTCGAAGCGCGCGAACATGTCCAAAGGTCCATATAGGATGCACGCAAAATGCACAGTTCGTGCACGTGCACAGGTGTGGAATACGTTGCTCTTTTTCTGTCAATGGAGTTGACAGCGACAGGATCATGTTTAAAATATGTTGAGCGTAAATTTAGTCATTTGTAGTACAAGTGGGTCTATGCAAGCTTCCTCACCAATAATGCCATAGATCTCGTCAGGTTTGTGCGAGGTGGCACGCACCTCGGCCACGATGACGTCACAGTCCAGGCCACGGTTCAGGTTCTCTGGGCTACCCTTCATACCGACCTGCAGAAAACGATATTATATTTAAAAAAAATAAACTCACGCATTTTTCCCAAAGGGAGAAGTGGAAACTACCATAGTTGTGAAAGGTCCTCTGCTAAAAGCAAAACCATTATGGTGACAATTTCGGTCGCGCTCAGCAGGGTGCATCCTGTCTTACCCTTACGTACGCGTAGTAGGCTAGGCAGCTGATGATGAATCAGATGGATGCGAAAAGTACAGGATCGGTCTTAATGGCAACACTTTAGTGAAGCCTATGACCATAGTGAACTGCTGTAGGCTGATGACGATATAAAATCAGTTAAGTTTTCCTCGGGGAGACAGTGCAGTGGGCCTAGTGCGAGTTTTTGTCACTCACTTCTCGATTAGGCTTTTTTTTTTCGGATGGGAAATCATGAAATGGCCCGCCCCGCTGTGGGCGAAGCGGAATGGACTCAGACTCGTACTGACTAAAACCCATCCATGTTTCTTCGTAGCCCTTTGTGTTCCAGGGCCGCAGCCCCGGCAGCCATTGGCCCTTGCATCTCTGAGGCGCGCGTGGAACACGAACGCACCGTCAACACGGCTTCTCGATTGGGCTTAATTAAACTTCAATTTGTATGGCTGTCATTTGAAGATCTTTGACAGCCGTTACAGGTAGTCAGTGGCCCGAAAGTCTGACAACCAGTCTTAGTACCCAGTATTAACTGGGTTGTGGAGGTCAGCTAGGCAGGCACTTTATGTAAAATACTGGTATTCAACTGCATCTGGTTAGACGGGATGCCGACCCCAAAATACTTGGCTAAAAAGGATAGGTAGATGATGATGATGACTTGTATTCCCTATCTTTTTGTTACCAGACAGAGCTAGTTCAGTACAAATTGTATGCTATGCGCGATAACTTACCAAGCAGTGTTCCTTCCCGTGGTTGAGCCAGTGCCCCGTCCGCCCGGTGCGTATGATGCGTTGCAGCTGGTTGGTCTTCACCCAGATCAGTTCGTCCACTCGCTCGTAGCCCCATAGCTTGAGGCACTCGCGGCCCAACTCCATTGCTCTGGGGATTACATAGTCAAATGAAACTGAACGCGATCGTAACATCTAACCCGCGTTCAAGAGCTGTCTGTGTGAAGAAAGAAACAAAGTGTAAATGACAGCAATTTTAAAAGTGAAAGGCTAATAGCCTACTAAAAGTTCACACTATAGGCATAGTGTGAACTTTTAGATTCCTAGTCTTTTGAAGAAGTGGCGCAACAAACTCTCAAAGAAAACGTCTCGGTGAGTATACAGGGTGTAAGGGACAGCCCTCCACAAACTGACAGGATGCAGCTCCTTATTTTAAATCATATTCCACCGGTTTTTGTTTTTTTTTATTCCATTCACTGTACGCAGTAGTCCATTTATGTACATAATACGGCTAAAATAAAAATAAAAACCAACAATGGATGTTGAAATACTCTAAACGAACGACGCGTAAAATCAGCTGTTCACTTCCTGCCTAGCTACAGAGTTCATCGAACTCCACGTCGCGCTTGCCGTTCGCTACGTGCGTTTTGCCACGGTAACGATACATTGCGTATGAGGAAATAAAAAAAAACAATTTTTTTGGATTCCCATAACTTTCCTGAAATAATTTCTTGTACCGGTCATCTTATTTACCGGTCTCTTCGGGATTTGTTCGGACGTACTTCAGGCAATCTTCTTGCACTTACTCAAATAAGATAGTAACCCTAAAGGGGGTGTTGTACCTGCCAGTGACCCAGAGGAAGATGAGCCCGCTATCCTGTAGCTGCGGCACGCCGAGACATCTCATCTCGTCGTCCGACATGGTGCCGTACGGGAGCTCCATGTGAATGTCCCACGGTGGGTCCGCCATTATTACTGCGAACTTGCCTGAGAAGAATAAGTTCAGATGTTATGGTATAGAATAGACCATCAATAGGCACTAAAGTTGCGAGACCTACATAATTTATTCGAAATTGGCTGTTTCAGAGCATTCGACAGAAACAGTTCACAATCGCAGACGACGGCCCTGTAATAGAGTAGGTATATTTATCTTATTCTAAAATACCATGCTCGCAACTGGATCGATGCGTTTCAGAAGCAGTTCATCATCATCAGCCTACAGCAGTCTACTGCTGGACGTAGGCCTCCTCAATCGCACACCACTCAACTCGATTCTCAGCAACTCTCATCCAGTTGCTACCAGTCACCCTACGAAGATCGTCGGTCCACCGAGCCTTAGGGCGTCCCACCTTACGTTTGCCGATTCGCGGTCTCCACTCAAGAACACGTCTACCCCAAAGGTCATCGGTTCTACGGCTAATATGACCGACCCATTGCCACTTCAGCTTACTTATTCTGTGAGCTATGTCGACAACCCTGGTTCTCTGTCGGATCATCAAAAATAAAGAAGAGGAGAAGCAGTTACTGAATTGAAAATATACACCGTGTTCTGGACGATATACATAAACTTCGACCAGATGTTCAGACCACGGAAATAAGTATTTTTCATTATGGACACATGTACGTTTTTTTTTTGTACTCTCGGGTTCCTCTCGTACGTGCAAATGAAATGCAAATAGCATTTGATAATTTAATTGCACTAAGTGGCAACACAGGCCAAATTAAAACCCTTTCTTACTGTTAAATGAAATTACAAGTATCTTTGTAACAAAGCCTTTTTAAGTACTTTGTAAGATTTGATTTGTAAAAGCTATATAAGCGTTTGCCAAAGTTTATGGATAACGTAAAGAACACGGTGTATATTGGTGCAACATCGAAGAAGTGGAAATGGATCCCAGCACTGGAATAAAATAATTACACTGATTAACTAGTGTGAGATTGTGAATGCTCAGTGGATGTGAGATAATAGATAAGTTTGTCATACTGATACTGACCTAAGAACGTCATGTCCAGATATCTGAGGTCGCACTGTATCCACTGCGGCGGCGTTAGAGTTAGAACACCATCCGGTTTGGCCGCTGCACTCGTTCCTGATGATAAAAAAGGAAAAATAAAACTATGTTTTTCAATGCCATTCAAGAGTACGTTTTTTCATTCTCTTGGTTGAGTTTACAAACAATCGTTTAAACTCACATACACAAATAGACAGACCCGGAACAACTACCTGTTGTAGGCTTTAAAAATATTTGATCCGTGCGGGTATCGAACCCGCGACACGCAGCGCAGCAGCCAATCCCTCCGCCACTGCGCCTCCCGTGTCGTCAACGTCAGTTTAAACAACGAATCAGTAAGGACTGAAAGTGAAGAAGTAAAAGTTCAGACACAGTAACATGCTCATATCAGCCACAACAACGTTTTCACGGTTGTTACACAGGCCAGGCCCAGTGCGGGTCAGTGGATGTCACCCTCCTATTTTTGGTTCCAGGATCTGCCGGTTTCCTCATGATGTTTCCGTTCAGCGCGCTGGTGGTAAAAATGTGATAATGCTTGACTTCTTGTTTCTGTTACAGTAACGAGATGAAGCCAATTTTTCTTTTCATAGTAAAAACCTTCCTCCGGTTACGATAAGAAGGCTCTATTCCGATAAATTAGCTTACCATTATGTGCTCCCTTGATAACAGTGTCCGCCAGTTTTGGTGCGTTCGCATTCGGGTCCGAGTTGTCCACTTCGTAATGCACATATCTGAAAAAGTTAATTCTTGTAAATTGCTTAATCAAACTCTGAAAATAAGTTTAATTATTCAATGCTGTATGCTGTTTGCTTACTGTTCTCTTTCGTAAATGGATGATTTCCAACAAACGGCTCGCATCGCATCGGTTCGGAACGGATTTAACAATCACTCTTAAATGACATTAAATCGTGGACACAGTATTTAAAGTCTATATTACCAAGGCGCGCACAGTAGTTTGACTGCGGGCGTGTTCCGCGACACGCGATCGTAGCCGAAAGTATGATGCGACGCGCGATCGGTTCCGTTCGCTTGTCGTCGCATCCTTTCAGCTGATTATAACAATTCAACGTTCGCAAGTGACGATACGGAGCCGATCGTATGCGTCTACATCCTGTCGGACGCGATCGGTTGTCGCCGCCGCTGTTCGTATCCTTTCCGATCCGATGCGAAGCGAGCCATTTGGTAGAAATCATCCTAAGTCGTACTGGTGGGCTGCCTATGTTTGTCGAAGGATTGACGGCCGATGGACCAATCGAGAACTGGAGTGGAGATCGCGTTTCGCGTGTCGGCTATCCTAGTGAGAGTGTATCTTAAAGAAGTGGCCGGGTCTGGCAGGCGAAGGACGAGTTGTGGCGTAGCTTGGGAGGAGCCTATATCCAATAGCAGTCTAAGATAAGCTGAGTGGTATGATCCGTGCTACTTTTGAAGTGCAGCTACTTGCAGGCGTATGATTAGTCGGCAGATGACTACTTGTAGCCACAACGTAGAGTGGCTTGTTCCCGAAGGGAAGCCGGCAGAAATCGGCTTCTTAGGTGCCTTCACGCCAGTAAGTAGTACTTACTTGCAGCTGTCCATGTGGAAGCAGGTATTGAGGAAAGAGCAGTCGCCGAGCGACTCGTCGGTGTGGCTCTGTATGATCTTCTTGAAGTGCAGCTTCTTGCAGGCGTAGGATTGGTCGCCGCCCTCCTCGGTCTTGCTTGTCGTGAAGGCTCGCATGCATTCCGCGCGAGTGCCGTGGGGACAGAACTCCATTACTTGGGCGCCTGGACGAAAGAAGAAGTCATATACATGACCAGTGATATAGAAAGGTAAAATATTGTAGAATAGTAGAGTAACTGGTAAGTAGGTCATTGGAAAACCTAAGTCATATTGGTGTTGCCGCTTTTAAAAGCCATACAGTGTTGCAAACAATGTGCAAGAAGATGACCGTCTAAGAGTAGCCACGCACTTGATACGGTTACGACTACGACCACGGCCCGGCTGCCTGCTTGGAGGCCTAACCTGAATTAAGGACAATACACAAACACGCAAGGCTCCAGCTGTGCCCGGTCATAGTCGTGGTTGCCACATACATTGCAAAACGCGCCTTGAGAGGCTATCTTTGAGTGTAAATGTTAAGAAGGCCCTTCCCGGTCCGTCTATCGTCATCGCGAGCATGGTCGAAAAGCTTCTTCTTTCATCTAAAGCCACAGCGGCGATGTTTTTTCAACTCCCCCGTCTCAGAAGGCCCCGACCCCGCAAGAATCGTCTCCCGCGCACCTCACCTCGCCTAATGCGACAACATTGAACGAAAAATAGTGTTCGAAAATTTCATAAACTTGTTCCAGGAAATACGTGTTTTTGAATAAGGCTTACAAGTTTGTGAAATTAATATTTGTCATTTAGAATCTCCATTACATTTGCAAGGTTTCTATCACAATGTTTTCTTTACTTTTACAATTTATGAGTACAATATGAACGGCCAATGTTTAGGTAAATATGTGCAAAATAGCAGATTTTTAAGGCTTATACTGAATTTGTTTCTCCAAATTTTTACTTTTTGCTTTGATAGAAACCTAGATATATTGCACAAGATACCTATCAGTTAAAAAAAAATAAAAGATAGATGTGTTACAACGGCATTATCACGTACGAGCGTTTGCATGAAAAGTATGACGGGTTGGCCGCTCTTAATGAAAACACAAACCTCCTTGACTTTTGAACTTGTCAGCCAGCGACTTCTCCTTGGCAGTGGGCTTGCTGAGCAGATCCATGATCTCTTCACCAACTCTCTTCACTGCCTTCTCTCTACTCGAAGGCATCGCCAGTAATGACTGCAATGAATAGGAATATTTTAAAAAAGAAGAAATATTTGATTATTGGGCAAGATCTGTTCTAATTATTTTGTATTTACTACTTTTTTTTGCTTATTTTGTATTTTCGACTTAGGGAGAGACCCACACTCATCGACGAGGAATCGGCTTTAGCCGATCACTTATTACTATGACCACATTTTTGTAGGCTGTTGTTATTCGGCGCGGTGTCGAGTTGCGTCGAATTGTGTTGTCCGGACCGAAACAAGACGAACGACGTCTTTTTCGCTCTTAATGCATAAAGCTCTTACCAACCGGCTCAAGCCTATTCCACGTCGATGAATGTGGTCTCAAAGACCAAGTCTGTGCACAATATACAGTAACAAAAAGTGTTGCCAGTAAAGTTACCTAACAAAGGTTTTTTTTTTCGCCTGGGAAATCACCAAATGACCCCCCACCCACTCTGGGCGGAGCGGAAGGGAATGTCAGACTTGTACTGACTAAAACCCATCCATGTTCCTTCTTTGCCCTTTGTGTTCCAGGGCCACGGTATCTCGAACATTCCCGCAGCCCTGGCAGGCATCGGCTCATGCGGACCCCTACGTGGTTGCTGACATCTCTTTGAGGCGCGCGTGGAACACTAACGCGCCATCGACACGGCCTGTCATCATAAGACGGCCGGACGGCGAGCTAGCCCATAACTCGCCGTCCACAGGCCCGCGCCTACGGTGGCCGGGAGCCACCACGTGACCCCCGACGCCCAGGGCGTACTCTTATAACGTGATTATTTAGTTTTTTTGTCTTATAGTATGACTATGTACTAAGTATATACCTACCATTAAATCTGTGTCGTTTTTAGCAGTTTTCTTCTCATCTGCAGCAGTTTTAGATACTTTAGGATTTGCAGCTTCTTCTGTTTTGCTGTCACCTGCAAAGTGAAAGTTAAAATGTCTCATGGTCACTATCCGTTATTTTTTAAATTCATTTATTTAAAATTGACCATAACTTCATTACTTCAAGATATCAGGGAGCTAGATGCCCTGTATAGCTCCATCTCTTTCCCACACTGACGTAGTATTAAGGGGGAAGCAACAGGGTAGCCCGCAAAATACAAATTATAGGTTTTTTTGCAGTTTGCAGGTCAGTGGTCGTACCAAAACAGATTTGGCTTTACTTAATGATAATCATTAAAATTACGGTCGAAAATCGTATTTAATCAACATACAGCCTGACACTGACCTGCAAATGGGAAAAAACCAAAGAAAATTTGAATTTCGTGGGCTACCCTGGCACTTCCACCTTAAAGTAATACTGTTATAAGAGGTGGTGGTGCAGTCCCTGAACTCTTTTGTTAGGTTAATAATAAATAATAATAAAATCTATTACTATAATATTTTTAAATGTTTTTTTTTTTTTATATTACTTTGTATATAATTAAAAATGTAAATTGTATGTAAAGAAAATAAATAAAGGAATAAAATCTTTATTAACAGGTGATTGTTCAAACATCAGTGTAGCCTTGGCTCTTGTACTAGGATTCCCTGTATCACAAAAGCCATAAGGTTACTAATGATATTCCCTTTTCTTTAGCCTATACTGTCCCACTGCTGGGCATAGGCCTTCCCCAAGTCTTTCCAAAAGCTCTTGTTCCTTGCTACCTCGAACCAGCACTCGCAGTATGCATCCAAGTCATCCCATCATCTTTGTCTTGGCCGGCCTCGGAAGCACCAACCATCTGTAGGCAACCACTGCATGCAGACTTTGCCCAGCGGTCATTGTGCATTCGGCTTGATATTCTTTAGTGTACTAAATTTTTTCCAGCTGATTTTTTTCATTCATATTACATTCTAATTGTTCCTTGTAAATGGATGGATAGAAATTCTAAGGTTAAATAAGACATGCACAAACCTTTCCTCTTGCTACCAGAAGTCTGTTCCTCCATGAGTGCTGCTAACACGGCGGCCAGTCTCACAGACTCGGCGCTCACAACCTCTATGCTTGCATCTGTTGTGCTTTCAGTTCGTTCTGTTATGCTGAAAGAAATAAAAGGAGGTGCAATAAAATAACTACCAATGAGTATTTTTTTTTGATCAGAAGCTCAAATTCCACTAAAAAATTTATAATATAGCAATCTCATCTCAGCAAATTTTACATACTTTTTTTCAAATATATGTAGGTACTTATATGTATAAAAAAAACTGAGGTCAGAATCCGAATGTTCTTAAATATAAAAGCATTGCTCCTCTGAATGTTCTTGAGAATCAAGCAAATCTTGAGCAGCAACTGTTTTCCAAGAAATTACAAGAAAATTGGTCCAATGTGATTGGTCCAAATTGATTTGAATTTTATTTTACGATCAGATATTTGAGGTAATTATACTTTTTAAGTTAACTAAACTTGTAGAAAATAACTTCTTGTGTTTGTCTAGATTTAAGAAAAACTGTAAACGTTGTACCTTACATTTTTGAACAAAATTTTATTATGTTATTATTATACCTTAACACAATAAAACTGTTAGATTCATCATAACAATATCCTTTTGGGCTTTGCCACAGTCGGGTAAAAAGCTTACGTTATTAGTTTCTGTGTGGCAAACTTCTGCAGTAAGCTGGCAACTATTCCCGCATCAACATCCCCGAGGCCGGGCAGTAACGCACTGGCAGTGGAAGGCAACTGCAGCTGCATGTCTGACAGCACTTGCAGGAGGCGCACCTCTAGTGAGGCGGATGGTACCAGCAGTTTGGGTTTCTCTTGCATTCCTAGAATCACTTTTCTTGGTTAATTATGCTTGCCCTGGTTCCATGTTACTTGGGGTCAGTGCAACAATAAAGTATTTTTTTCCCTCCCCTGTGAACCGTGTTAGCTGATGTGTGTTTCAAATAGCTTCGAAATATTTAGTCTGTCCAATCAGAACTTAAAAAAGTAGTTGTGTGCTTAATAGTAATTGTATTTTTGTTTAAAAGTAAGTAAATACTTACAACTGTTCTATTCTTTCAACAACTTTCTAACTAATTAAAAACAAGTTGCACTGAATAGATAGGTACCTTCATGCTTCAGTGTAGACGGGCTGGCCACTGAGCGTTCCTTCCCGCCACCGGGCGAACCTTCGGACTTCTCGCCAACCAAATTAGAACTCAAGATATTCTGTCGTTCTTTTTTACGTTTCTCTAGCTTCTCGCGCAGGCTGTTTCTTTTGCTTTTAACAGCTTGGATCTCTTCCCAAGCGTCCGACATGTTTTTTATTTTGTTACGAATACCATCAGAAACTGTTACCGGTGTTACGAGATTGCCGCTTTCAAGGGCAATTTAGACAAGTTGAGGGGATTATAATCAAATTCTGTAAAACGAAATACACTACATTTATGTGATTTTCATTCCCAAAGGCCCATTGTAGTAATTACTAGAAATAAAGTTGTGAAATTCTTAAAATATTCAGACACTGGAGGACGCTACACGCATTCACGCTTCGTTTCGCAACAAAATAATTGTTTTCGATTTTGACGTTTGACATACATTGACATTTGACAGCAATGACAATTTTTAATAGGATCAAAGAGTATAATAAAAACTAAACTACTCGAAAGAAATCCAACTTTTCATCATCTTTTTTTTTAGGTAACAAGGCTTTCGGTTTCTATAGAGCAATGCTCGCTTTAAGGTTTGTCCAAACTTTGAGCAAACCAAGCTAAGTTATCGTGTAAAAATTTAAATTTTTGGGTAAAATAAAGTTCAAAATACATGACTTTTCATGAAACTAGCTGAGCGAGATAAAAGTTTCAACCACATATTTTGAACTATTGAAACTGTCTGGAATGTTTTTAAAAAGTAATTTATGACGACGAATGTGTCATAAATTAATTATTTTTGTGAATCTATTGAAAGAACATTGAAATTACACAAACTTAGAAAGGCTACAAGTAAAAATGCCGTTTGCACCCGAATTACGAACTCATGCTCAAAAAGTGTGCGCCCTTTATAAGAAGGCTATGAGAAATGTCGAAGCATATTACGTATCCAGGTAAGCATAATGTTGGTGTTGAGATGTCATGAATCCCACGTGATTTCACGTGAAGGATGAAAAATTGTGAACTAAAGGCGCGTTTCCATTATGCAAAAGATTTGCATACTAGTTGCAAGTTGCATGCAAATTGTATAGTGGAAACAACAACTTGCAAACAAGTTGCAACTTGTATGCAATTAGGTTTAAACTTGTACGCACAATAATCAAGTCGGCACATTTGCACGCAAGTTACAAGCGCATGCGGTCGTGCATAGAGGATTACTTTGTTTATGACTTTATTACTTTGTAAAAATGACTGCTAAATGGGATACGGAGAAAACAATAATGTTTATTGAGGAATATCATAGACATGATTGTCTTTGGGAACCAAAAAACAATCTTTACAAAAATCGACTAACTTGTATACCACTAAAATCTTGTATGCAAGCTGCAAGTTGAACAAAATCGTGTTTCCAATTCAAATCACTTGCACACAAGTCTGACGTCATACATGTATGCAAACACTTGCATAATGGAAACGCGCCTTAACACCCACTTCCTTTTTAGACAAGTTGTACGATATCATCAAGTTATTTTGAGGAGCGAATTTGACAAACATAAGTGCGTTAAAGATCCAAAAGAGCAACGTCGTTTACTGTGGATGGGAGAACACGAACTTTTCTTAAAAGTGTCTCCTTTGCCTCTGTGTAAATGTAAGTAAAACTTGATAAACACGGTAACTTGTATTCAAATTCTGATTAAAAAAAATAAAACTAACAATAATATTTATGTTCACAATCTGCTTTTTTCTAGTTCCTCATTCTGTTGGGGAAGCGGGTGGTGCAGCGTTTGAACGTGTCGTTACGCCTCCAGACTGGGTGCTTGATTTTTGGCATCCTTTGGAAAAAGCTCACTTTCCGGAATACTTTAAAAAACGTGAAGCTCGCAAATGTGAATACATTCAAAAATGGCATAAAGGTGAACTGTATTAGACGTCATTATATTCTCTGGGTGGTGATATGAGTTTGTATTCTTTTTTTGCGGCTTTCTGAACTTTCTGTTTGAATTGATTATAATAATATTTCATTTGAGCGCAAGTTATTTGATTTAAAGGTTTCGAGCGACTAGCTGCTCGAAGCTTTGTAGCACTTTAAAAAAACTGGCTACGATTAAACATTGTTATTTTTGTTGGAATCAGCACGGATAGGTAAAATGCTCGAATATACCTACCTACACAGTATTTTTACGTGCGTTCGTTCCATGTAAAGTACGCAGTAAGCATCTGCGGGTCATTAGCGCTTCAGCGGTTTTGCAGTAACCGCCCGTGGCTGGTGGAAATCATCTCGCTCGATAAGTAGCCATGGACTTAGTATAATACAGTGCATCCATCCATGCCAGTAGCTCTTGCCTACAGAACATAAATACTCTAGGGAGGTCTCGCCCTTGCGATAAAACGCAACGAAATATCAAATTGTCAATTTGACTTGACAATTGATGAATTGGCATTGAACTGTCAGACAGACTGAATGAACCTGAAAAATAAAAGAAAAGAGACAATAATATCAACAGTAGTGTATCTTCATACATTCGGCACAGAGTACTTTGATACAAACGGTCAGAACGCGAGTCATACCTCCACCCTCGAGTTCGGTATACACTCGGTACGCAACAGTCAAGAAAGCACCGCACTGACGAACGAACATTGTGACTTTTTTCAATCAAATATTCACAAATCGCACGCTTACTGTTAACGGTTTTGTAAACAGTAAGCGTGCGATTTGTGAATATTTACTAAATATGGCAAAGAGTTATAATAGACTATATAGTGCTGTCTTTGGGCGCTTGAATTCTTCACTAACGCATCCAGAAAACAGATATTTTTTAATTAACCTGGACTCCGAAAGGTAAGACTATAAAATAATTTATATGTACCTAATAATAGCTATGTAATTTATTTATTTTTTAACTAGCTTATGCCCGCGGCATCGCCCGCGTGGAGTTCAGGAATTGCCCACGGGATCTTACTTCTGGGATATAAGATATACTTCTATGTATGTATAGTAAATACGTAGATTTGCACGTACTTCCTTATAACTTGTAAATATTAGTTCATAGTTAATATCAATTAAATTACATATGTGAAATATTGATACCTTGGTTTGAGATTGAATACCAGTGACAACAATCAAATGATTAATTAGGAATCTATTTATAGACATAATACTTTTACATAATATTTAATATCAATGTCGCGTATCACGAGCCAACGTGAAAATCGGTGGAATAAAGCATATTTACAGACACGTCTAGGTCAGAAAAAGCCTACCTACTTACTAATAGGTAAATACTCCCGCTCCCCGCACGCCCCGCGCAACACTGCGCGCCATGCGCCCGTCTACGTGAGCACAGATAATATAATACTACGTACAGATACCCAATCCCATACAAAGAAATGATACCTCCCTAAAACTGGCAATCGGACCGGCTATTTTTTGTCCTCCATTTTTTCAACAGATGGTACCAACGTCTCACTGATTACCAGAGGCAGTAGTTTTACAACGCCATCTAGGAGTAGGCCTAGTTTCTAGGTGGCATCGATACTAAGTGGCATCGATACTACTAGATGGCGCATAGATTCTCTACATCGCACCGTGCGTTCAAGGACAAATAGATAATAACAATACAACAAAAAATATCTCTAGTTGGCGAAACGGTTTAATTTGTGTGAGTGAGCTAACAAACATCTCTTTGCGGCGAATGCGTCTTCATTTGTTTTTGTTGAATATTTCAATACTTTTAGAGCGTTTACTACTTACGGCATTTCGTATAAACTTTCAAGTTCTTTTTTTTCGAAATGACTGAACCGATTTTAATGAAACTTTATACACTTAAGCAATATAAATAGTTCTAAAAAATTATCAGAGAACATTTTCGAAAAATAGTATTACAGCTAAATTAGGACGATTTTAGATTCATAGAAACAGAAATTTCCAATTATCTCTTTTTTTAAAATGACATTTCGAAAATGTTCTCTGAGAACTTTTTCGACTTAAGTATCCTGCTTATGCGTATGAAGTTTCATTTATATCGGTTCAGAAATTTAAAAAAAAAGGACTTGAAAGTTTGTATGAAATGCCGTAAGTCGTAAACGTTCTTAGAGCCAAACCACACGGCACGGTGCGGCGCCGTACCGCAAGCCATTTCGCCGCACTGACAAACACACGGGAAGTGCGACATCGCAGCGGCGATGAAAAAACTATTGGCTTGCCCTACGTACTACAGTCTGTAATAACAATGGATCGCAAACAACTGTGCGGTGCCACGCCGGCGCTGTGCGGTGCCGGAGAGCACCGCACAGCACCGTGTGGCTACAACACATTGTTGTATGTAGAAAACCGGAGCGGCAACGCTCGGGCGCCGCGCCGGAGCTGCACCGCGCTCTGTGGTTTGGCTGGAGAAAACGCCAGGGCAGCGCACGAATTTTTTTTTTTTACCATTTTGCAATGTGCAGGTCAGTGTCAGGCTGGATGTTGAACAAAATATGATGCGCGACCGTAACACGTATGTATTTACAGTATTATAATAATTAAAATCGTCAATACAATCCCATTGAATAACTATTTCATGAAAAAGTCTTTCAATGGTATTAAATGAACTTAGAGGGTTGTATTGATGATTTTAATTATTACAATTCTGTAACTACATACATGTTACAGCCGCGAATCATATTTTAATCAACATACAACCTGACACCGACCTGCAAATTGCAAAAAACGTAAGAAAATTTACTTACGTTAGAGACTCCGAACCGCCATAAAGTTTGCAGATCATCACTTGCCGCTCATTATAGGTACTCAAATCAATCAAATCTAGGTATACAATTGCTTTTAATTTAATGTAGTTACTGCGGCAAGGAAATGATATGAAAAGGTAGGTACTAGGAGTAGGAGGATGAAAGATGGAAGTAGGTACTAAGTACCAACTTACATAAATAACAAAAAACAAACGGAATAATTTTATAAAAATATTTTAATACTTCAATCAAATACCTAACTGCTTTTGTAGTTTAATTTTTGTCTTTTAGTTTGTTTTAATTGCATAACTGTTAGGTTTTAACAAAAGAAACGCGAAGTCATTTGAAGTAAAAACTAAAATTATCCTTTTGAAGGCATTGGTACGTTGTCATCTAGTGTATGCTAGTATAGCATGGAATCCTATGTATGCTGTACATTCGCAGCGCCTCGAGAACATCCAGCGAGCGTTTACGAGACATAATTGCATACATGTCCACAGGAATATCCCACCGATGTCCATACGAAGAACGTTTGACTTTCTTTAAACTTGAGTCGCTTCGAAACCGTCGACAGTGCGACGGTTTCGAAGCGACTAAACTCATGACTTAGTTTTTCTCCATAAGGTTGTCAATAGTCAAATTGAATGCGAACAGTTGCTAGAACGTGTAATGTTGCCAGTCCCAAACAATCGTCCTAGACAGCCAATTTCTAGACTTTTTCAAACGCAAACCAACTCACCAGTATCAAGAATGTGCATTCAATACTATGAACTCAACTGTAAATTACCTGACTTGGATGTGTTCTTTGGTTCCCTACCGAAGTTCAAAAGCCTGTTGCACTCTCATATGAACCTACATTTAAATGGCTATAATTAGTTTCTTATCAGTTTTATTTGGATTTTTTTTATTTTGTTTTGTGTTTATTAGTGTAAGTCAGTTTTTTGATCTCTTCTTTAGTTTAAGGCAAAGATGATTTGTTTTCTATTTTATGTTACATTTTATTTCTTTAACTTTACAATAAAATAGCTATATTGTACTTAAGAGAATGTTGTGTACACCTGTAATTGGTACCTACATAAGAACCCTAACCTGTATATTTCTATTGTTAAATGTAAAATGTATGTACTGTAGGTGTATCTATTTTAAATAAATAAATAACTAAAAATTTTTGAAGCATTACTTTTGAAGTGATGTTTTCCTAAATTTATTATGTTACTAGCGACCCGCCCCGGCCTCGCACGGGTGCAGTATATATGTATATATAAACCTTCCACTTGAATCACTCTATCTATTAATGAAAACCACATCAAAATCCGTTGCATAGTTTTAAAGATCTAAGCATACACAGGGACAGACAGACAGCGGGAAGTGACTTTGTTTTATACTATGTAGTAATTAGTTTTACTACAGGTTAGGTTTTTTTACAGTTTGTTATATTTGATTTTTTCTTTTTTGATCAACCTGGAAGACATTTGAAGGGTTATTTTTAATTTCTTGCACTTTGGAGTGTTCGTTGATTTCCTTTTCTTTTATGTGTCAAAACCATAAAAGTGCACTAGATGCAGTTGGTTCTTCAACATTTGGACTGTTACAAGTCAGTTGTGTCTTATACACTTTGGTTGCGAGTCAAAATTTTCAGTACAGGTGAAGTTTCTTGAGCTAAAAAAACAGATATAAAGGTAACGTAAGCTATATGTTACAAACTATTGACGACCTGTAAGAACAGTTCTTGTCATTCTTAAAAACTTACACACAGAATTCCCATAAATGAGGGTACAATAAAATTGTTATTATTTAAAAAAAATACCTTGTGATGTTGATGGACATGGTGAATGCAGTGTCATGACCGAGCATTGCACATCGTTGTGGTTTTGAGGCACTGCCTTTTTTGATAATTTTTTCCTTTTGCCAGTTTTAGTCTGAATGAACTTATCACCGCAGTTCCTGATGATTAAGGTGAGCTACCGTCATGTTTCCTAAAATCACAAACAATATGTTATTGACTAATATATGGCCACATTTTAGATGTATATTGTTGAGCTATTATTTTTCAGTTAGTTCTCAACATTTATAAAAACAATTTGGAGTAACCATTGGCTATAGACGTTAGTAGTAA
Organism: Noctua janthe; assembly: GCA_910589295.1. Taxonomy (NCBI): domain Eukaryota; kingdom Metazoa; phylum Arthropoda; class Insecta; order Lepidoptera; family Noctuidae; genus Noctua; species Noctua janthe. The sequence continues at coordinate 9,436,052 of OU342572.1, read as the reverse complement.
GTACATATTTTATTTTATGGAGTCTTTATCACACAATACTTATCAATGTTACATTATAATTATTTGATCATACTATGTACTCCTAAATTAATTAGTTTCTGTAATGAGTAGTTAAAACTGAAAATCAGTGTATGTGCGAGTTCAGGAGACGTTTAACACCAGTTAAATTTGATGTATTTCGTCATTAATTTGATTTTTATTTTTAGTATCTCAAAAGTGACTACATAATATTTTAGCCGTAAATACACTTACCACAATTGCTCAACCAAACTGCCAAACGACTTGCATGTCCAGTTGGAATCCGACACATTGAGAAATCTTTCGATGACTGTTCGCTTAAATATGAGCACTTGATAGGAGCCATATTGAGTGTACTTTCTAAAATCAAAATCCAAAGTTTTTACTAGCATAAGTCGTCGTATGTGCAAGATTCGTTGTTTTACAGTATCCAGGGTCCAGGTCAAGACATAGGGAGGTGTCTTTTCTAAAATCCATCGTTCGAACCGAGGTCGGTTAGAAGAAAACAAAAACGCATTCAAAGCTGGGTAGGTACTGGGAGTCAGACATGACCAAAACAGAATTGACATTGACAGACAGAGTAACTACCTACTTTGAAAACGTTTCGTGCAATGCTAGTTCCGGTTTTAGTTACATGTAAAAATATATAATTATTTACCATAAACATGTTAGAAATATTTCTTACATTTCTGTGAACAGTAATAAATTTAAAAAAAAATACTGAATTTCCTTTAAATGAATTAACTAAACGTATTAAGCAACGATTGTGGTTACATTGTATGTGACGCTTTGAGTAAAACGCCATCTATTGCAAAGAGCTATAGACAAAATGGATAACAGATAGCTCCTTTAACTAACTTTATCATTCTATGGGTTCGAATGAATTAGAAAAGTCTTCAGTTATTTTTTTTGTCGAAATTACGTGATTTGTGAGTATAAATAGATAAATCAGCATTAAACAAGGAAGTTTTGATTTTTACTAATCTTACTTCAGCCAAAATCTGCCGTTTAACTCATTTTAGTGGTTGTTAATTTCATAACTGTTACCTATGCTGCCATCTATGATATTTTTTCAAGACTAATTATAATGTGTTCGAGATGGGACCCCATGACGTGAGATTCGAAGCCCTTTTTGACTCTGTTGGGGGATGATTTTGAAAAAACTGAAACTCAATCTTCACCGATATAAAAAAGTTTCACAGAAAATTCAACACCCCATTTCACCCTCTTAGGGGTGGAATTTCGCCTGCACGAATGGCGCGCGGAAGCACTATGGCGGGGGGAAAATCCACTGCCGCGACAAATTGCCGCTCAGCGGACAGACCTCCGGCGTGATCTCATGGCGACATGGAGAGAGCGACTGTCGTAACCCCGTGCAGGGCACGCCACCATAGTGGCGATAAGTCCCCGCTTTGAGGAGTGGCTAGAGAGGCGCCACGGCGCCCTCACATACCGCCTGACGCAGGTCCTCACCGGACACGGTTGTTTCGGGAGGTTCCTGCACCGAATCGGGTGGGAGGAAACGCCCGGGTGTTTCTACTGCGAGGATCTTCCGGAGGACACGGTGGAGCACACCGTGGAGGTCTGCCCCGCTTGGGCGGAGCACCGCCGTGTCCTCATAGCGGTGATTGGCGGCGGCGATCTCTCGCGTCCGGCCTTGGTTCAAGCCATGGTCCGGAGCGAGAGGGAATGGGAAGCCGTCACCTCTTTCTGCGAAGCAGTCATGCTAGTGAAGGAGGTGGCAGGACGTGAAAGGCAAAGAACCTGACGTCCCAGCCGCCGCGGGAGACGCCCTGGGCGTCGGGAGTCACGTGGTGGCTTCCGACCACCGTAGGCGCTGGTCTGTGGACGGCGAGTTATGGGCTAGCTCGCCGTCCGGCCGTCTTATGACGACAGGCCATGTCGACGGCGCGTTCGTGTTCCACGCGCGCCTCAAAGAGATGTCAGCAATCAAGGAGGGGTCCGCATGGGCCGATGCCTGCCAGGGCTGCGGGACTGTTCGAAAGAGATACCGTGGCCCTGGAACACAAAGGGCAAAGAAGGAACATGGATGGGTTTTAGTCAGACAAGTCTGACACTCCCCTCCGCTCCGCCCAGAGTGGGGGGGGTCATTTGATGATTTCCCATCCGGAAAAAAAAAGGGATGGAATTTAAAAAAAAACCGTTCTTAGTGGATAACTACTCTTCACAAAGAATACGGCCTCCAAATGTGATGTCTCTTGGACCAGCAGTTTGGGCTTTGCGTTGATATATCAGTCAGCCAGTCAGGACAGGTCTTTGTTCAGAAACTAAGTAGATGAAATTAAAATACTGTAGGTGCGGCAGCCCTATCGCGTACGGTGCTGTGGGTAGTTATTTCAAGGACATGGCCGAGTCACAATATTGTAAAATTATATTTATACTGTGTGCCCTCTCCTAACACTAACGTAGAACCGTGGAACACAAATCTGCCTACCTAGGTGTACCTAATCATTCGCTCGTGTTCGTCGGTGCGCATGCAGTTTATGTCGTGTTATATAGGGCTGCCAGATTGTATAATTGGATACAAAAAACTATAACTTGGTTACTGATTGTATCCTCTTTGTATCCTGGACCCTCATGCATAACTAGATACGGAAAGCCTAAATTCTATTATCTGAGTATTTATTAAGATTGTGATCGAGCAAAAATAATTTTACTCCGAAATTTTAACAAAATTTTGTGGTTGACCGTATCTCGGTATCTCGGTTCACTCGTGCAAAGCGATGGCGAAATAGATCGTAGTGTAAAGCACAGAATTAACACGGGATGGATGAAATGGCGGCAGGTCACGGGAACAATCTGCGACTCCCGCATTCCCCTTAAACTTAAGGGGAAGATTTATAAAACAATGGTTAGACCTGCTGTCTTGTATGGATCAGAATGTTGGGCCACAAAAGGGATGAATGAAAGGCATTTGCATGTAGCGGAGATGAGAATGCTAAGGGGGATGTGTGGTGTTACGCGAATGGATAAAATAAGAAATGAGTATATAAGAGGAAGTTTAAAAGTGGCGCCGGTGACTGAAAAGTTGTGTGGTAATCGGTTGTCGTGGTATGGGCATGTGATGCGGAGGAATGAGGGAAATGTTGTGAGAAAAGTTTTGAGTATGAATTTGAATGGGTATATGAGTAGAGGAAGACCAAAGAAACGATGGATGGACTGTGTAAAGAATGATATGGCAAGAAAGGAGGTGTCTGGCGAGATGACGAGTAATAGAGAAGTATGGAAGTAGAAGACATGCTGCGCCGACCCCAAATGAATTGGGATAAGGGCAAGAGAATGATGATGATGATTTGTGGTTGACCGACTTGATAGCTTGAAGAAGAATTGCGAAAATAAGAATTTGTATAATTATTTATTTTATGAAGGTACATATTTTGAACATGTTGTCATTGACAATTAAATTAAAAACGATTTTTTTTTTAGAAACATTTGTATGGAAAGTGATTCCAGATTCACTTTAAATAGGTAAAGTTTTTTTTAGATTTCAACATTGCTGCCACAATCTACGTTGATATTTTCTGAGTTGCCATATGAATGCGCGTTACGCCTGGGAGAGACTGAGTACCATAATAAATAAAAAAAATAACGTAGGTAAGTTCACGTGATTAATCATTGTTATGTATGTTAAAAAAACTTTAAGCACTGTTTGTATCCTGACATTCAATTTTGTATAATTTCAGAAACATTGCCGAATAATTTAAAAATATCTACTGGCAGCCCTGAATTTGACATACAGTGACACAGAGTACAGTGAGTATAGAATAGACTACTATATAAATACCAGGCCAGGCAGTCCAGCAGTGACCATGCTGAACGCGAAATACTAAAATAAATTTTTGAAAAGATTTTTATATTCATAATTATAAGTGTTATTACAAAACTAGTTTGCCTAAAATTTAGTGTAAAAACTTAAATAGCTACTAGTTATGGCCGACGATTTGCCAAAAGAGGCTAAACAGCCGATAACAGAAGAGGAGAGAATCGCGCTGGCTCAGAAAATGGACAGAGAGCTAGACGAGTTTATTGATAGCTTAGAGAAGAAGAGATACACTGAAGGATGGCCCGAGGACAGATGGCAGGTAAAATTGGAAACGTTAGCTTCTTAGTATCAACACTAAATTCAGGCAGTCTGTCTTTTGCATTAAACAAAAAAAACAAGCCTTCCACTGATACACCATATAGTGGCAAAGAAACAGTATTTGATTTTTGTTATAATCCCTAAAAATACTAAAGACAAATGAAAACAAACAATAATTTTAGTGCTGAAATAGCGGGAACTCAAAATAAAAATTAATCAAAATCAAAGCATTTATTTCAAGTAGGCCAGTTATAGGCACTTTTGAATTGTCGAAACAAAGACAACAGTAAAAAAATAGCTACAGTCCCAGTCACAAGGCACAAAAACTGTGAAAGTACTGTACAATACCCATTCCCTAACGTAGATCTCTATGGAGAAGAACGGGCAAGAAACTCCATCAAAATAAATAGTAAACATGACATGGTAAATATTCCGTTTTTACTGTTAATGATGACTTAATAATTGTTTCTGAAATTCCTACTTGAAGTTCATTACACAACAAAGAGCAATATTGTTTATGTATAAAGAGGAAACACTCAACTTGGAAGTTTTTTGCCCAATATTATTTCAAGTCAAAATATTAAGTCAAGTGCACTTATAGATGTTTCTATATAATATTAACATTGTTATTTAATTTAATAAATAAATTTGAATTTGAAATGAGCATAATATTTTTATAAAATATAACCAAAATAAATCACTATGTTTGTAGGAGGAAATGGACAAGCATCCATTCTTCATGAAGTCAACACCAGAAAATGGTGCCCTGTCCCCTCTGGCTGAAGGCCTGGCCAAGCTGAAGTATGATCCTGAAGAGAATACACCGGTGGAACTGGCCGGCAACTACAAAGAGGATGGAAACTTCAATTTCAAACATAAAAACTATAGGATGGCTATTTTAGGGTGAGTTCATTTATGTCACTTGGATAGTTATAACAAGGTTTTGTGGTTATTAATTGAAGTTTGTTCACTAAAATTACACCTCCAGATGTTAATTTATGGTTTCAATAAATTTCAAAATTGTTCATTGAAAATTTTGTTGATTTTGTATTGTATTAGTCTAGGAAAAGGCAACGCAGATGACAGTTTGCCTTCATTTTCACAGTGCAAACAATACTGTTACCAGTTTGAGTGTCTTTTTGAATTGCTATTTGAAATAACGAAAGTATAATAATAGTATCCCTTATATTTGTTTCCAGGTACACTGAAGGCATCAAACAGAGATGTAATGACGCAGACATCAATGCAAGTCTATACAACAATCGAGCAGCATCGCATTGGCATCTAAAAAACTACAGATCAGCCCTATTTGACAGCGAGAAAGCCTTAACTTTCAACCCTAAGCACACCAAGGCACGAGTACGCGCAGCCAAGGCAGCCCTTGCAGTTGCCAAATACGACACCTGCATTGAACACTGTCAAAAAATATTACAAGGCGAAAAAAAAGATCAAGAAATTATAGACCTCCTCAACACTGCGAAAAAGAAGAAGCTAGAACAGGAACGCGATCAAAGAAAGAAAGAGAGAAAGAATGCTAAGGAGGGTGAACAAAAAGAGTTAGTAATCAAAGCAATCATTGAACGAGGTATTAAAGTATTGAAATGTGACGACGATGATGACATAGATCTATCGAAGTTAGAACCTAGTTTACCAGGGATGCAGGACGCGATAGTACATATTGAAGATGGTATATTAAGGTGGCCAATATTATTTTTATATCCAGAGTACCAAATGACAGATTTCGTAAGAAACTGCCCTGAAAACGTGCCTCTGCTAAATCAGTTGGAACAGCTATTCCCAGCGCCTTGGGATCAAGACAATAAGTATAGTTGTTCGAAAATTAATGTTTACTTTGAAGGTTACGATCAAATGCCTCATGTGATTGATCCCTCAAAGAATTTGGGTGACTTATTAGTGACGAAGTATTTAGAGTTGAAGGCTGGAACACCTGCATTTTGTGTTCTGCCCCGCGGAAGCGCTGTTGAGCGCAGGTTTTTGGAGAGTTATATTTAAGTGTTGAGTTTATTTATAAAACAGGCACATCTATACAAATAAATAAAATTGAAGGATCTGTTTGTAATATCAAAATAATAGATTTTTACTGAATGCATATGAAAATATTATAATATGTTATTTCTAACAAAAAAAAAAAACATTTTATTTTATTTTTGTCTTCTGTCTGTCTGTTTGTTCCAGCCGATGGACCGATTTTGACGGTACTTTTACATATACAGCTGATGTTATAAAATGTAACTTAGGCTTAGGGTTCCGTGCAAAAAAAAATAAAACCCTTGAAATTAGTAACCAAAACCGATTCAAATGGGGAAGTAATATTTTTTATAATGAGGAGGTTTGGGAACGATTCTGACTCCGTATTTTTGTCTTTCTGTATTTATGTTCGATACTAGCTGTGCCCGCGGTGTTACCCGCGGTGTAAAAGTTTGCACACGTATGTACACGAACTGAAACTTGGAAAAAAGAATGACATAAAATGAAGAACATTTTTTTCATGTTCTTGTTAATTTGATGGTAAAAGGAAGCTGTGCTACCTCCTTATAATTTTTACTACCCTACCCTACCTACCTATCTACTTGCCTACCCTACCTAGCTACCTACCTAGCTACCTACCTAGCTACCTACCTACCTACGTACCCTACCTACCCACCCTACCTACCTACCTACCTACCCTACCTACCTTTTAACGTTAACGTTAACGCTTTTAATAATTTCACTTCCGCCAAGTAAGCTTCGGTTCGTTGCTTCGATCCTCACTATTGATTCAAATTTTGTGATTTTTTATGGTGCTGTGAGATTACCAAATAATAAGGTGCTAGCACAGCTAGTTTATAGAATATAATTATCTTGTACATTTTGGCAAAAAAAAATTGTTTCTATTTCTCTAATTATCTAAAACCTCTTCCTTACGAAATCCATTTTAAGTAAGACATCTGTAATAACCCTGTAGCCTCCATTAGAAAATCTTACCCAAAAAATACCTATACAATACAAAAGATTGTCTAAAATTATACTAGGAATTGATAGCTAGATAAACCATTTATTTAGTGCACACATAATACATAGCACAACACACAGAAGCACAATCAAATGATAAAGATAGAAATATAAAAACATGGTGCCGATATACTAAAAGAAAAACATTTACGAAAGAAGTATAGTGACACCATGACATAGGTACTTTAAAGCAAAATACGTATTATTATTTCGATGTTATTAATAAATATCGGTTGCGCACCTCTAGTGCAGAGGCGAGCAAATTAAAAAAGCCGTGCCAGCTACGCCACTGTCATCATAAGGTGACAAGAAAGTACGTCATAATTGAACATAGTGCTGTGATGGTATTGACTTGGTTTTATCCATTGTTGTTTTGAATTGTGGATTTAACGCCGAAACTGTGACACATATCATTTTTATTTCTGTCATAAAAGACAAAGCGGGATGAAATAAAACTCCTGTATTATATATTTCCGGTATAGTAAGCTTTTATTAAAAACATACTCAAGGTTAAAAAATAAATAGTTAGTGCTTTATCGATATAATTTCGAACTCACTACTATTTTGTAGGTATTAAAGGATGAATTCATAGCTTGGCGCCGAGGGCACGCTTTTTCTTTTTTTAACGTGGCGGTCAAAAGGTTAAATAAAATAATGAGTATACAAGGTGCGGTGTGCGTCTCAAGGTTGCACTAAATGGGAGTCCAGCTCAGCATGTGTCAGGCATCAGTGGCGAAGGTTCCATACAACTCTATTCCTACCGGATTTAATTAAATGGGCTTACTCTTAACCTCAATGTATTCCTGAGGACAGAGATGAGGTCGACGATGGAACAAGCTAACCCAAAAGAAGCCTATTAACTCGCGACTTAAATAGATTGGGGTCATATGAACTTGGGAACACCGACGCAGGCAGGGAATGTTTATTTTAATGGTGCATTATATTGCTTAACCCCCGAATTTTCTCGACTTTCATTTGTCACTTTCATTCCACCCCAATCAACAGGAAAGAATAAAAATAAATTGAACTTAACATCCGTCTTATTGATTTTGTTTGATTAATAATATGTTGCCTTTATGTCACTTGGACCATATCAAAGAATCGATTGACACCTCATTCACCCAAATTGGCTAAGTACTACTGCTGCTGATGAGTGCTGGTGCTGCTGTGGGTCATAAAAATGTTAAAATCATAACCCCTCTTTTAACGGCTTTGCCATAGTCGGGTAAGAATGTGAGGCTTAACAATAAAAAAGTTGTAATTTTAAGAAATGTATTATTCGATGTCCTGATCGTCCCTGTCGTAGCCTTGCTGGTGCGGGTAGTAGTCTCCTGGTGGTTCGAATTGTTGGTCGTCGCCCATGTCCCCAGGATACCCAGGACGGTGGGGCATCGCGCCCATCCATTGCGGATACCAATAGAGACCCTGGACAAAAAACATATTAAGTCCTTCAATATTTATTAAGTGACCTTAGTGGCCACTGTTTCGTAGCGAGCTTATTGGTGTTTGTGAAATTTCGCGCACATAAATACATGCAGATCAAAATCTACGTTTCGAAGTCTGGTATAAAAAAAAATAGTGGTGCTATTCTTTCTGTAGTCTTAACCGTTCTGAACAGTTTTTGAACGATTACAAGGTATGGTTTACTTTCGGTCATTTCAGATATGCAAAGACTACCTTACTGGCACCAGCAGAGTTGCAGGTGAACCTTTCGTCGTGGATGTCGATCATGTCCAGGTAACTCTTGCCCGCGATCGAGCCGTAGTTTGGCGGGTACAAAAAGAAGCACCCATCCAGTATATCTGCAATATAAGTAATATTTGACACCGTACGGACCATAATGGCAGAGCGATAGGTAGCAGCTGTAAGGCTATGTCCAGCAGTAGTAGCAGTGGGCTGGTGATGATGAAAATGACCATATTCACGAGTTTCATAAAAGGCAAAAGTCAAAAGCATTTATTTCAATTAGACCATCACAATTTTGAATGTCAAAAAAACAAAAAGAAGTGAAGCTATAGTCACAGCCACAAGACAATAACTTGAGAAAGTACTGCAGTTGCACATTCCAAAGCGTAAGAAACTCCATGGACACGTTTAAATCAAAATATTTTTACAAAAATAAAACATTTAGACATAGAGTCCGGATGGCCTTTATTTACGAGTTTCATAGGGTCTGGATGGCCTTTATTTACCAGGAAAATTGAAATACGAAACTACTTGAAGAAAAAAAGAATAGTTAAGCCTTAGGACAGGTTCTCGTCGAGATTATGCGCGGCCCAGATTTGCATAGCCTCGTTGAAGTGACAGAGGCATTAGTACAAAATTGAAATTTTCACACAGACTTAACCTACAGCCGTTCACACGGCAGTTACCTTGCACGATATTTTACAGTAAAAAGTTGGGATCACACGCAGTCAAAGTACATACGGACAATTAATGCAGTACGGAACTACAACAGATCCCGAAATTATATTACAAAATATCGTACAGATTACAACGGAGCCTCATAGTGCGGTAGAATCTTACACGGCACAGTGATGTTATCATCTTCTGCGTCTGGCTTTGGCGTCGGTTCGACGTAGGGCGGCACGGGGTCGATACCGGACCCCGGGTCACCAGGGATCAGGAAAGGACCTGGCATAAAAGGAAAAGATTTAGCGGATGTGCGAGAAATTTTAGAATACTTAATAATAAACAGGGTGGCGCCGACAATACGACAAAAAAATAAACTGCGTATACCTACTTCATGACGTTCCTAGTCTGCATACAAAAATTCATTCGAATATATCCAGTAGTTTAGTCACAGGAAATTATTTTCTATATTCAGAATTTTCCACATGATGTTCACAGGGTAATGATCCCCGTATCGGTATAAACACTAAACACATGTTGCCAACTCGCTACTTCAAAAGCCTTTGCCAAATTCATTCGAATCAGTGCAACTTACCTATATTTAAGGTTAGTAAACCAATATTTATGAATGGTGTTTGTTATATTTCGTTAACAGTTTTATGCTATTTAGTTTGTTTTAATTTCTTTTTTTATTTCGATGTTAGGATTTATTTGATAGTTTTAAAATATTCCTATGAACTAGTAAGTATTAGCAGAGTTTTCATTTATTGTCGTAGCGCCACTTTGTATGTTAAATACATATCTCGAAGATCTCTAGGTATCTACAGATAAAAAATCGGACATTTTTCTCTCTCTTTTCGTCATTCCCTCAAATTTTTAAGGATCGGTACTACATACGACGCCACTCGTCTCCAAGTATTGGTGTCTTCTGCAGTGAGAACCACTCAGTATAAATGGAGCCTCCAAGATCCTCTTTGATCGCGTCTGACTATCTTGTCGATGCATATACAGTAGACGGCATCGAGATCAATGAGTGCCACCCACATTTCTCCTGTTACACACACAAATCGAGACTCCGTGGCTGCTACTGAGAAATTCCTGATGAAAAACCCAATAACAATTTGGCCGACCAGGGAATCGAAGCCAGGACATCATTTTCAAAATACGCGCTTGCGTCCACTAGATCAACCAGGCAGAAAACATGGGAATGAAGAGGACATGTTTGAGAGATACGAAGAAACAGACATATTGACTGAGTAAATCAGGATAAGGGCAGAAAGACCATGATGATAAGATCCTGCTTACACGACTGCTGATGCGCTGTTCCTTACACTGGACAAGGAGGAATAAGTATTCGGAGTTGATGGTCAACCTACATAATGGCGCGATTACTACCTGGTCGTTAGACCATATTCGGGTGTTCGAATAATTTAACTCGAATTCTGGTACCCGATGCATTTATTACACTACCAGTAGTTTGAAGGAAGCCAAATTTTGAAATCAGACAAGATTGTCCGAAGGCAGACGTACTCGATCCCGTTCCTTTATACGATCAAGTATCATTGTGCCATAAGTTGGTGACACACCAAAAGAAGACGAACTAAGCTTACCTCCATAATGGTTAGTGTAGTTCCACTCACAAACATGATGGTCGCAGATCAACGGAGACAGTGGCTCTTTGGTGTAGTACGTGTTACCATTGGGTATAGTCTGCAAAGCAAATGCATTTAAAGTCTGCGGAGAGAGTGATCAAGTCGATCTACCTAGAAATGAATGGACTTGTTTGTATCCAATCTCTAGTCTAGTCTGTCATTTGGGTTGTAATTCGCGACGGTTAAATGTCTATTTCTGAAGAGACACTGTCTCCGAATCACAAAACTTTGAAATGAGCTCAAGTAATTCCTAAGTCAAAACCCAGTAAACTATAGTTGAAATGAATCAATATATTTATTTAATAAATTATATAATGCAGTGGAGGGACATAGTTTTAAAGATCTTGCCATCAAGTATGGAGTATCAAGGTATCACAGCCTTGATAAAACCACTAGTTTCTTACCAACAGGTAGTCGTAATGCCGGTACCGTACGCCCTGTATATTGAAGTCCAGTATGAAGGACCCTGACGTGACGATGCAGGAGGCGGCAGACAGCGGTGGTAGCTTGTACATTTCTGTGCCGCACTTTACGATAGCTTTCGGCAGAGTGGTCACGTCACGAACTTGTTGCATAAGTTTCTTGAAGGGAAACCTTTAGAGCGGTAATCTATCAATATCAATTTCAGAAAACATTTTCTAGATGCAACAGGTTTTTAAGGAATGTTAAAGTGTTTCTTTTTTTAAACCTAGATGTTTATAAATTTTGGTCTATTCATCGAAAGGAAGTCATGACTGATATGGAGACTGTACGCACTGTTGCTCACTTCATTATTTTACGTTAAATTTCAAGTTCAAGGGCACGTATAATTCTCACATAGGTGAAATTTCTGAACATGTTGTGGACTAACCTGAATACACAAATACCCATATGGCACTCCAAACCATGCAGGTAGTTGTCAGTCGGGAAGGAGATACTCGGGTCGTCCAGTAAATAATACTTGGATTCCTCGTGGAAGTGCAGGAATCCCAGAAACACGAAGGATCGGTCCCTGCAGTAGGGAGCCACCCCTTGGCCCATATTGTAGATATCGCTGTAGAGCTCTGAGATGAATATGTACACGTTTTTGCCGCAGTAGAATTCTGTAAGAGAAAGATCCAATACGAATATTGGAATAATAAATGGTTCTCGGAAGTTTAGAGGTGAACGAATCGATTGGAAAGATTGATTTAATTAATGAGATCTTTATGTACCTACTTTGATCATCGTCTACAACATTCGTTGTTTTTGCAACAGAACTTTGTACGATTACACAGGGTGTAAACAGACCCTTCACGAAGTCGTCAACCAAGCATTCTGTACATCAAACTAAGTAATTTTAAGTAAAAATTGTTGTTGGGAAACGACTTTTTTTTGTGGTGAAAAATCACGTTTTACGGTAGGACTCGATTGAATGCACTCAAAGCATTGTGCTGGTGGATGGATTGAATAGTACGGGGGTCGTGGAGGTGTTTAAAGTAAAAATCTTACATTAAAAACATGTATTTAAAAAAAAAAAACTTGTGAAAAAGTTGGAACTTTGACCCTCAATATCTCCGTAACTAGAAAGTTTCCAGGTATGGTCTAGAACAAAAAAATGATCGCAAAGACGGTGAGAACAAGTGCCTTTCAGCTTTGTTAAGGGTATATTTACACCCTTTATAGCTTTCGATGTATCGATTTGACAAACTCTTTTGGCTCAAGTTTTATGGTTTTTGTAGATATTCAAACGGAATCGTCGAATCGTTAGTGGCAGAAAGTCTGACAACCAGTTTTACCATATATCATATTACTCAGTACTAACTGGGTTGTGGAGGTCAAACCCCTATCTGACCTCTAGTCGCTCCATGTAAAAAACTCGTATTCAGCTGCATCCGGTGAGACTGGAAACCGACCCCAACAGAGTTGTGAAAAGGCTAGGCAGATGATGAGGTATTCAATCGAAAGCCTCGGCTCATGTCATGTTAGATGAAGCGACGGTGAGCAACGGCCTATATGACCTCCAAAACCCAGTTAGTACTGGGTAATACGATACCCCTTGGTCACTGGTTGAGGCTTTCGAAGGATGAAGGATAATGTGTGTAAACAACTATAGTGTCTCAATGATGAAATAATTAAGGGAACACATTACCTTGGCTGCTATAAAACTCCATAGGCACGGGGCCACCAGTGTAAGTGGCTTTTCGTTCTGCAGCCAACGAGTTGTGGTTCTCATACATCGTTAGCATGTTGTCTATGACGTCGTCTAATGTGATCAGCAGGACCTATTGAGTGTTGCATTTTCAAAAGGTATGACTCAAGTCTAGTAGATTAATGGTCCATAATAGATAGACTTTTGAGATGAGGAAGGGCAGGTACCTTAACCGTTGTAGCTAAAAGAAAACGTTCTTAGGAGACTGTCCCTTATTTTTTGATTAATAGCTAACTGCTTTAACAGACTTTGGAAAAATGGTAGTTGTATAATTGCCTCATCAGTAGCCATTAGCTGAGTTGTGGACCTTCATCAGCTTAGCTATACATATTGTGTTTTTGTGTCGTTTGTTTGATGTTTGTAAACCATTTTTGGACTTACCTTGAGTTCTTTGATATGTAGTGTAACAAAACGACCTAAATGATCTGATGCTATGTGAACTCTCTCGTTGATAAGGTACTGGGAAACAAAATTCAAAACTTTTGTCAGTTACATTTAATTATGCAATTAAATGCATTATTGCGCAGAACAGAGTTGCGAAAACGGGTGTATTTAGAGGGCCTCAGTGAAGGGATGTACCAATGGGCTACCCTAGTTACCAATATTGCTGACTGGCCAATCTTTTCACCACTGCATGAGCTTGTCTTTTATAGCTCGATGAGAAGTGAAAGAGATCGAAATATTGCGTATACACTCAATCAACTTAACCTAACGTGGTTCAATGCTGGACTTTCTCCTCTCCTAAGCTGCGCCAAGACACCCTATCCTCCACCTTCTACATCATAGTCTGACCCATCCACCATTTTCAGGTCGCCGGTCTTTCTAGCTGAGCAGCGTCCCGCTCTACACTTGCCGATACGCTGGCGGTTTGGAAATCGCGTATAGGTAGGTTGCTATAGGCAGGTACAAGAACTAAAACAAAATATCAGTATTTGGTATAATTATATTCTTTTTATGTTATAGTGCTAGTACGTCAGTACCTGACTCGTCGGTATAGTGAGCGCAAGTGGAAACTGCTGAGCATGAGGTCCTGGATTCTATTCCCAGGTCGGGCAGAGTGTTATTGGGTTTTTCCATTAGGAATTTCATAGGAGCAGCCACGGAGTCTGGATTTGTGTCCGGTTGATGGCATTAGACTCGCTCCCTATTACATGGGACTTAAACATAACTGGCGAAATGTGTTTGTACATATTATTAGTTAGGTACACCTCTGCCTAACCCTTTGGATATTACAGGACTGATGTTGTGGTACCTGGTCTTCAGCAGTCTTGATCCTCAACATCTCGTTTTGGTAGAGCCACAGGTTGTCCAGCTTGTCTGTGGGGTCGTGGCCATAGATCTCGAACGCGTCTATGATCATGGCGAGGGTAAGATTCTCGTGGCCCTCAATGCAACATGGGTGGTTTCGTATGTTGTACGGTCGCTAGGCAGACGAAGGGCGAGTCAAAATAATAAACCAACTATACAACATTAGTTTTAGTATATGTGAAACCTGAAACACGTGTCTAGTATTTTTATGTAAAGATTCTATGTCCAAAATTTCAAAACTGTATCATGAAAAATCACAAAGTTATAAGATTGTTCTGTTACATAGTTGACCTCACAAAAACGTGGTAACCACGCGGCTCGCCCGCGCGCGCGCCTCCAGCGTCGCCTTGAGATCATTGATAATAATAATTTAGCAGTAGGTACCTAAATTAGTGCGATAGGTACTTAGTGTCGCTCGGAGTCCAACTTCTAGACTTTTACAATATTTTTGGGACAAAATATAACATGGTTTAAAAATTATTGGAATCGATTCAGTTACTTATTTTGACCAAACTATATTCAGGTTTCGCATATACTAAAAATAATGTTGTATAATTAGTTTCTAAGTTAGAAATGGTTGTTTTTACAATGACAAAAAATAAGCTGTCTTTGTCGTAGAAACACCGTTTGGCTGAAAAGCAAGGCCAAGTAGCTAGTTAGGCTAGTTTCAAAGGCCCTAAAGGTACTGCGTCACTAAAATCGTTTTCTCTATTTAATTTAAAATCTTGCATTAATATCTAGAAATGGAATTAATTATTTTAGTGGCGCCCACCGTGGTACCTCCACAACTGACTGAGAGGGCCCAGACAAGAAGTGGCAATCGTTTCCAGCATTTCATTTTTAAATAAAAACTTTCAATAAGATTGATATAAGCTTTTCGGAAAAGCAATAAGATTATGATGATAATAGTGCAAACTGGAAATTCAGATTGACTTAAGGGGCAAACCCGCGGTGCACACTATGCACGGACACGCGGTGCATTTTAGCTGCGTGGATTCATTTGTTTGACAACGTGGGTCTACGTTTCCACAGCAGTACACGCTACACACCCACAACGTAGCGTGGGTGGCCCACCGCAGCATAGTCGTGGGTTAATATTCGTGTATAGTGTTTACCGCGTGCACAGCGTACATAGCGTTGACAGCGTTGAGTTATGTGAGCGCCTTATTCGAGCAACCCACTCCAGTACTAATGGCGTCATTTGATGCATAGCGTGTTCGTGGTTTGCAGTGGTACACAATCACAAACATTTTCTTACAAAGCGAAGCTTAACACACGTGCGTAGCCTATCCGTGGGCCGCGGTGGGTTTGCGCCTTTATGTCAATCCAATACATGTTTGGCTTTCCATCATCGTTTTGGGTGATAGAATGTTACTTTTTTTTGTCAAGACCCTCAGTTTAATCTTTAAAATAATAATAATTTAAAGGCATGTATTTAACGGTCAATGTGGCGACACTTCGGGGACGCCTAAGTCCAGTAGTAGACGTCATTCGGCTGAAATGATGATGATGATGATTATGTATTTAATGCGGCGACAAACTAATCTGGTTTAGGGTTTTAAACATAATTAAAATGGGTAGCAAAAATAATAGGTTGGCAGCTACAGTGAAATTCAATCAGTTCAATACGATCAGTGTCATAATTCAAGGACTCTGAAAAAATCCTAAAACAAGGTTATTAACCAATAGATTGTAGATAAGGCGTAGATGACGGAGCCCCGCTGCGAGGGGCTCCTATTTCTGTTTGCAGGGTTTAAAGTAAACTAACACAACCCTTCGAAACTAACCTGTCTGAGTCGGGGTGCCACAAGTCTCCCTCAGTCTTCGCTCGCTCTTGCTTCCTATATTCTCCTAGCCGCAATGACCGGGTAAATAGTTACTTACTTGGTACAATAGTCGCCCATTCAGTATATTGGTCGCCAATTAAATTTTTATTCGCCCGATTAATAATTTCCCTAATTTAAATATGTTTGCTTATAATGTGATTAGCATATACACTATATTTTTTTTAAGAATACTTACGGTTATCTGTATAAGGGTACAAAATAGAAACAGTACGCACGCGTGAATGCGCGCGTCCATCTTGTAAACATGGCGACTGATCGGGTAGCGAGCGCGGGAACAATTAAACAAATTGGCAATTTTAATGGCTACCTTATCATTTTGATTGACCTTGATACTATTTTATTGAGAGGAAAATATTTTAGTGCTTGGGTAAACAAAATTAAATTTTATTCAGTAAAATCGTTTAATGAAGCCAGAATAAGGTCGTATGTTTATGGAAGCAGATCTTAAAAATAAGATCAAAACTAGTCATGTGTCTAAAGATAAAGGTAATCCTCTCCTATTGTGATTCTGAAGGTTCAAATTATTTTTGAAAATATTCATCTCTTCTTTTTTTCTTGAGCTTCTGATAAATCTTTTGATACAATCTGTGTTGTTATTTAACAGACATTATGGCATTATATTAAAAGAAAAGGAAAGGCCTTTAGATCTCAAAAGTTTTTTTCAAGATCACAAGCAGATCGTAGGTACGTCTGATGTAAAATTATAGTGTCGAGGTAGCATCAACGTAAGGGGGTTCTACAGGGCAATGTAATCGGTCCTTTAATATTCATCTTACGCTTCAAAGAAGATTTAGAATTATTGTAATAAAAGAAATAAAACGAATATCGAATAACATTTTATATTATTTAAAATACACACCTAGAACTGTTCATTTCATCACAATACATATTATTAAGTATATTTATACAACATTATTGCACTTGGATACATTTCTAATATTCATATGGATATAAGCTTGGATACTTTAATCAAACTAAACAATTAGGCGTAATGGAAGACAAGCATCTTTATTTTTATTCATATAGTTTTTACCGCCGAAATCTTGGAAGCCCAATTACTTATGCTAGATATACAGATGGTGGATATCTTAGACTAATGCGGGAGTTTTTCTTCATAAAGTCAATATATCCATATTCATTTTATTAGTTTATCAATCTGTTTATTTATTTATGTGTGTTTATTTCAAATCCCTTTTCATAAAGCTATCTGTGATTCATCATATTCGTGAGTGTAGTGTCAACTTGTACCTACGTTCCTTATTACTTGGATATTTGTGTTTTATTATCTTCATCTACAATCATTGATGGCCGATAGCATGCGCCCTCTCCCTCTAAAAGAGAGGATGGCCTGTGTCCCAGCAGTGGGACAGTTATAATCTGATTATGTATGTAGCCTGCAGCTTATAAAATGTTTCATTGGCCGCGTTTTTATCTTTTACATTATTATTGTCCGATGTTTAATTTTTCTAGCTATTATATCGTCCATAATTTTATTTTTCGGAATCACCTGTATATCTAATATAAAGTTCCAAAACGTTGGTATCACAATAATCACATATTCTCACAATATCTTCATGTAACGTAACTAACTAGTCTAATCAACATGTATAATTTTAGTACAATACTCTATTAATATAATCAACAACAATTATATTTAGAAAATGGAAGACATTCGGATATATATACTCGTCAGAATTATAGCTTAGTATACTTCACCAGAATTCATAAATTGTATAAGTTTGTAAATAGATCTTTCGATATGACTAAACCCAATCAAAATTATTAAAAAGACACATTTTAGTGTGAAATTAAACATGTTAAATATAACAGATTTGTTCTTTATTTCAAAATGAAAGTAAATAAGAACTAACTGGAACCTCAATCATTTCACTACGGTACAATACCTAAGATTAATGTAAATACGATCCAAATATGTTTTTGATATTTATACGTACAAGCAAATAATGATGCTTT
Source organism: Noctua janthe (assembly GCA_910589295.1). Taxonomy (NCBI): domain Eukaryota; kingdom Metazoa; phylum Arthropoda; class Insecta; order Lepidoptera; family Noctuidae; genus Noctua; species Noctua janthe. Next base: position 9,417,617 of record OU342572.1, on the reverse strand, counting down.
TTCAATAGCATCATCATCAATGGAAGACTTCGTTGTTACATATTCAAAAACATAAAATATTTTTATTGGAAGCCATTGTATATCATTAATTTGTAGAGTTAGCTAGACAATTATAACTATATACATAAACATCTGGAGTAAAACGAAGTAACGAAGGCAAAAAGCGATCGTCCTCTTATACATTATTATTGTCACTATTCGAAGAAAGTAAGATTCACTAACAAAACCTATTTGCCCATGTACTAAACAGACCTAAGATACAAAACTTATCAATACATCGGTCTAGGTACATAAATCTTGCATTGAACATTCAGTCGCTCAGTTATGGCGACAAAGTATAATTTACGATGTATGCATAAGTCTAAAAATAGTTCAACAATGAGTCTAATATTATGGGAAATTAGAACGGCAAACCTATCTTGAACGCCTTGATCAGAGCTGAACCAGAGTCGTACATGCCGATGACTCCAAAGAGAACACCTAGGCATATTATAAAGTAATCATATGCAATCCTAGTGGTTTCCAGCGTATTGCCTTTCAATTTAAGGTGGAAGTACGCTGGCCAGATGAAGCTCAACATGGTTCCCGTGAAGCTACCGATGAAACCCATCAGAATAGCAAAGTGGGGAATAAATATTGCCATCAAAATAGTTAACATTATCACGCCCAGTCTCCATGCAAGTCCCCACACTTTCAATTCTCCATCTAGCGCATAAATTACAGGGAAAAATGTCTTAGGTTTGCCTCTAAATAGAGCACGTTCGAGCAGATCGCAAGCCGCATAGTAAGGCAGAGGGTAACTCAGTACCGCCTTCACGACGAGGAAAAAGTTTACAAGACCTTTGAACCCAGCTGAACGCAAGTTATTCGTGATAACTTGCTGGGTGTCGTTCTGGAAGGTCAAAAAGCATAAATATCCAAATATGGATTTAAATGCGGCAGCTGCGATATGTGACCAATCTAACATCCATTCGAATTTGGAGCGATCCTCCATATTACCTTCTAACGTTGGCAAAAATATCTGCGAGGTGTACGAGAAAACGATGACTCCCAAACTTATTGGGAAATTTTCAAAATCCAAAGTCCATTTTACCTTAGACCAGCCCCAATCACCGATGTTGAGGATACAATAGCCCAGGACAATAGCGTTAATGATCAGGTGGCTCATGGTGCACCAGAAGGACAGCATACTGACGCTTTTCAGTGACTTTAGGAAAGCCAAGGGCAAAAGGAATATGCCTGTTAACATCATCCAGGACCGTGCGTCAATGGCGCCGTCAGGGAAGGTTCCAATCATGAGATCGCCGCACACAACGACGTAGAGAATACATGTCATGAGGAGTTCAATAATTTGAGCGAGATTGACGATTCTTGCGCCATATTTTCTACCGAAGCATTCTTTAGCGATGCTGACATAAGAGTCGCGGACTCTGACGCGTTGGCCTGACACGGGGTCGTCTTCGTACAAGCATTCGACGAGGATTTTACCAGTGTAGCAGCAAATGTGGGCAATGCCAATCATCGCAGCGATCGCCCAATAACCGCCTTGTAGGACAGCGAACGGCAGGGATACTACGAACATACCCTGGAAGGAGAACAATCATTTTGAGCTACAGTTTCGGTAAGTTATGAGCTCACTTAATTATTTTGTTAAACGTACCTGAATAGCATTGGTGACGTTCCAAGCTGCTTGGTACTCATTGATCTTCGCGCCAGGAGGGCCTCCACCTTCCTCAAAACCACCACCTTCTTCAGATGAAGCGTAAAAATCTACACTTTGCATGCTCTGAGTCCTGAAACCACAAGTAACATGTTATCTACCTCTGATTTCCAGTTTTTTTTTGTTGAAGTTTATCAGAGAGGCTTGTATTACCTAGGAGCTACCCCGTCTTGTTGGGGATACGTGTTCTGATAGCTGGTAAATGAATCCTCGGCCTGCAGGGCTCCGCTTAGGAACGGGTTAGTAGGATTCGTCGACTGGTAGCTTGGTGACGTTGTCTCGTTCATAGTTGAAAGTTCGCAGCTTTCACCCATATTGTCTGGAAGTTTATCAGGAGGAATATGTCTATGTTTTGTTTCGTTTCTTATTTATCAAAATATGATGAAATCTCAAGAAAAGCTATCAAAGTAACTGATTTTTTTACTGAAAGTTTTCATTTTTGATTTGGTTATATCGATTCGAATTAGGGTTTGGAAATTCCGTAATAATCAAGTTTTCTAGATAAGTTTGTGAACAGCAGTCATCATGATTGGCTTCTTTCAAGAATATTAAGTCTAAAGTGTATTGATTAACTTACTGACCTTGTGAAGACTCACCTAGGTTCGCGAACCTGACATTTTGCGGAGGACGCGGGGGCGCGCCTGGCTTCTCCGGTATCTGCTGGCGAACCGTCTGCATGGTCACGTCCAGGACATTCCTCAGGGGAGGCAACTTGAACTTGGCTAGATGATGCATCTTGAAGCTGGGTTACAACCTCCTTGCAGTTTCTATTTAAGCTGTACAAGCCCTCAGACTTTAGCCCTACTTATTTTATTAGGGTTTTAATTTTATTATTGTCGAATTATCGATTTTCTTTTTTTCTTCAATTAAAATTTAAAATTGACATCAACGAGAAGACATCGATTTTTAATAATAACATTAAATATATTTTTTTCAATTCTAATTTTCACGTACTTATTTTAATATATTTTTATTTAATTCTTAACACTATTTTGGAAGACTTCTTTACACTACTCTAAGTTAATTTTTATTACATTATTGTTTCAACGTGCCTTTGGTATTTGGAGCAGCCATTTTTTCCCCGAATTTACGTTCCTTAACTCATTGTTTCTGGAGAAACTTTGGAATTTTTATATCTTCCACTCTATGTTTTATTTACACGGCCGTTTTCGATGTTTCACGTTTGATTTTTGTTAGGTTTTATCATTTTTAAAGCCGTATTCTTAGGTACAATGGCTGCTCGACACGGCGGCTCTCACTGTGGGGTGGTTTCTCCCCGCGGCGCAGGGGATGTGCGCGGTGAGTCGATCGATACATCGACTACACGCCAACGTTTCTCACGGAAGGAATGTTAATTTCTGCTGGAACGTGTAGTCACAATGATACACCTGTCTAAAGGAATACTTATTATTATGATTCAGGGACTGGGGGCTATATTTTATGCAGTAGATTTAATAGTCTTGATAAAATACTTAGAGATGGGAATCTGATTAAAGAAATAGTGTTAATTTGCATATTAATTTTAACTAGGAATGGAAACTGGTAGTTCAGCCAAACTTTTAGTTGGGGCTGATCAGTTGATCTATATTTGCCAATATTATTGTACTCATTAGGTGTGGACCTGCCTATATATCGCTTTACGTAATTCAGTGCCTGCAAAGAGCAATAAATGTCTCATAAGCAACAAATGGGTTCAAATATTACTATGTCAAAGAGCAACAGATGCTCCTACCTGTTTTAGATCGAAGGGTTTTAATGATATAGCTGCGCACGTTTAGGTACACAGCTTACCATAAGTTCAAACAGTTTCGCTAATTGTTTACCTATCCCAATAGTCATGGACGGCTAATATGGCTCGCTAATTTCCATTTTGATTTGCTCACTATACCTTGGAAGATAAACGGTTTTTTTTACGGCTTCGCAAAGGTTTCTACCATAGCCATTCACTCTTCCCAAAGTAGAAACATTAAAAAAAAAACAAAAAAATACTTTTTCTTGTTTCTCCAACAAACAATCTCCTAGAAATACCTCTTACCCTAGTTTATCATTTAAATAGACAGAATATGCTGCAGACCATCAAACTGAACAACTTCCTCCATGGGTTCAATATCGTAAATGCGAAAAAATTATTAGCTGTCCTATACATATGGGTCGAGTAGGTATTGAAATTTTATATGGGACTGATATTTTTTTCGCATTTACGATATTGAACACAAGGACGAAGTTGTTCAGTTTGATGGTCTGCAGCATATTCTTTCATATGACTATACCCTTTCTGCTACACTCTAGATAAGGGTGTTAAAGTTCAATGACCTAATTCAGATCCCGGCAATAAGTCAAGGAAGAAATACTTACCTTTCTTTATTTAAGTAGCTTGGTACCTAAGTAGGTAGTTACTCAAACATCTAGGTAGCCTATTAGGTACCAATAAAAAAAAGATGTAGGTAGTTAGTCAAATACTAACCAAATTGAGTCATAAAAAAATGTAACAGTACCGTCGTACAATCTGGCAATTAACTGCTGATTGGCAATCAATTAGTTCGCTTTTAAATTGTCTTTCGCTTGTTATGTTCTGTGGTTTGACAGTCGGCGTTATGGCCCGCCCTGGTCGAGTGTTATTGCTGCTTATTCTACTTCTATCATGTTTCTTTACGTTAAATGTAAGTATCTGTCTAACTTTATGTACTGACGCAGCGCATCTAGCTAATACAATCTCTTTAATAGGTTTTCAACTCTATCGCTAAAGTATTAGGTTCAAGGTTGATTGGGAAAATTTGACAGTTTCGGGTAGTGATGTGCTGGCGTCTCTACAGTCGCATCGCATCAAGTTACTACAAACTGTCAAATTTTCTCTTTTGATTTTGAACTTAACCTTCAATATTTTATGCTTTAAAATCATTCGGAGCTTGTTAGTTTGTAGTAACTTGATGCGCTGGCTACCGTACTTAATTGGTTTAAGATAACAATGCCCACCACTGCGTGTCAGCGTAGTTTCGCTACCTAATTTATGTTGACTCTGTAGTACATATTAAGCTATAGAAAATCCAGTATAATTTGACTTCGCCTTGTATCGACTTTCAGCTTAATGAGAGGTTAGAGGTTATGCATAGCTTGATTGGTCGTGCGTACAAGGCTTACATTATCCCTGACTGAAGACCACTGGGATTCTCAATGTAGACCAGGGGTAGGATGCATACATGGGGCTGAACTGGTTACTCCCCGTATGGTGATACGGGGAGTAACCAGTTCAGCCTATTGCCTTTTCCCAACTATGCTGGGGTCGGCTTCCAGTCTAACCGGATGCAGCTGAATACCAGCATTTTACATGGAGCGACTGCCTATCTAGTTTGTACTAGGTAATACGATATCCCTTGTTATGACTGGTTGTCACACAATGGGGCAAATGACTGCCTGTAAGTACTGTCGAAGATATGACAGTAGGGTCCAACGGCTTTATGTGCTTTCCGAGGCACGGAGGAAACTGGGTATGTAATGTGATCCATTACATACCGAGTGGCTTGCCTCCATTCACCGATCATCCCAGGCAAGCGCGGCTTAACCTCAAGATCGGGTCGAGCGGCTGTTCTTTAGCCACGAGCTCCACTAACTCCCCTGCCAGGGATATAAAAGAGTTATGCCATTTTCGGTAGCCGAATTTTACAAGAAATTCACTTTACTAACACTTATGCCTTGTCACTTACACTAGGCGACACTTAATGAGTGCCTAAACAAAAATGTGTTGATTTTCACCGATCCACTGAGCGCTGAAAGTTAAAAAACCAACACTGCAATAATATTTACGCGTCAAAACTAGTAAAAATCGCGTCTTATTTCCAGCATTCGTACATAATAGCGAACCACCCATGCTGCCAATCCCCCAACGAGAACATCACCCTAGCTATGGTGATAGACGCGTACGAGATCTACGGCCATGATCCCACGGAGAAGCTGGACTTCCTGGCTCACTACCAGATTGAGATGATGAAGATTAAACGAGCTCCTGATCAGGTAATGGACTTTAGGGGTTAGGAGATGGAATGCCGTTACCAGCTATGCCTCACGGTTTCTGAGTTTTTTCTATTTGCTCGTCTCCTTAAGCTGCGTTTCCAGCGAGGGATGTGTGTGGAACTAGCCAATCATATAGCTAGAATAGCTCAAGCTGTGAAAAACAAGTGATATTATTGGTTAGTTTCGCGCGCGTCCTCGCTCATCTCTGGTGGAAACGCAAACTTAGGGTCGTAGCGTGATGTTAAATGGCCTAGAAGCATTCCTGAAGAATTTGGGTACCAATGCAAAAAAAAAATCTACACCGACTGGTGATCGAAATAGTCCGTGTAATATTATACAGGGTGTAAGGGACAGCCCTCCACAAACTGATGGGGTGAATTCAGTATATCATGAGATGACCGGTACGAGAAATAATTTCATGAATGTTATGGGAATCCAATAAATTTGTTTTTTTTTATTTCCTCATACGCAATGTATCGTTCGTTACCGTGGCAAAACGCACGTACCGAACGGCAAGTGCGACGACGTGTTCGATGAACTCTGTAGCAGGAAATGAACAGCTGATTTCACGCGTCGTTCGTTAGATTATTTCAACATCCATTGTTAGATTATTGATTTTAGCCGTATTATTTACATAAAAGGAGTGCTGCGCACAGGGAATATAATTTTACATTGAAATAAAGAAATTGAGAAACTGAGATCCGGAGAAAAATTCCGGTGGAATATGATTCAAAATAAGGAGCTGAATGCACCCTGTCGTTTGAGGAGGGCTATCCCTTACACCCTGAATAAGAATTTGATTTTTTTTAAACAAACCAGACATCAATCACCCCCTTGACGGGTGCAGGGGAGTAACCTTCGTGTATAGAAAACGGAATACTGTAAAGTGAAGTTTCAGACAACGTTACAAGATTTTTAACAAAGATTTCTGGCTATATTATGGCGTCGGTGATATTAAAAAAATAACTATGTTGGCGGTTCGCCATTTCCGATAACCTAGCTAGATAGATGGCAGGGAAGGAGGTTGTAGCTTTAGATTTAAATGCTACGATTAAAACGTTAAGCAGATGGTTATTTCTCTGTGTCTTTCCTTCCCATCCCCCCGAAATCTTTGTTTTTTTGTGTTCTCAAAGCCTCGGTAAAAGACTAGCGGTGCTTAGAATTTATTATTATTAAAAACTAGCTGTTGCCCGCGACTTCGGCCGCGATAACTATACCTCCCTGACAAATTTCAAGTTTGTAGCACAAAAAATGAAGGACTTTCATACAAACTTGCGAGAGCCCTTAATCCGGCCCTGTCGAAAAATCCGTTCTTAGCGGACGTCTACTAACTATAAACTACCTCTCTGCCAAATTTCATCTTTATACGTCAAGTGTCTGGATGTGAGTCGCACGGGACCGGTCAATGTGGCGATACTTGGGGGAGGCCTATGTCCAGCAGTGGACGTCTTTTGCATAAAATGATGGCGATGATGGTGATACGTCAAGCGGTTTTCGATATTTCGTGGTGAGTGAGTGACCTTTCGCTATGTATTTAGATAGATAAACAATAATTTGTGTTGTATACAACAACTAAAAAACCCGACTACTGAAAAATCACGCCCTAATTAAATACGGGGTTACAAGGTAAAATCGACTCCTCCTATTGTTGAAGTCGGTCAAAATGTGCCTATGTTACCCGGGCCATAATAACAACAATCGATTGACACCTTATTCATCAAAATCGGATGAATAGTTTAGGCGCTACGGAGGAACATACATAGACTGCTAAAATCATAACCCTTCCTTTTGGCTTCGCCGTAGTCGGGTAAATATGGAAAATATCGAAATATAGAGGCATGGGAGGCATAGATATAAATGACATAATTAAAAATATTGCTCTAGTTTTATTTTCAAGGGAAAAAAACAGGGGTTTACCGTTGTATGGGCGAGAGCTCTGGGGCCAGTATCAATCTTTTTCTCGTTTGATACCGTTAATTTGAGGGTCCTTTATTAATTTGTCTAGTAGTTGCAAACGCGACTGCTGAGCACGCGGTCTTGGGCTCGATTCCCAGGTCGAGCAAAGTGTTTTGGGTTTTTAGAGTTGAGTCTGGATTTATGCCCAGTTGATGGCAATAAGCTCAACCGTCATCCCCTATTATCTACATGGGACTTGTACTATAGTCTATGGTAGGCTGAAGTATACTGCTCACAAGGAGTGATGTTATAATCTAACTAGCTGTGCCCCGGCAGGCGTTGCGATGCACCTTTTTTTACCCTACCCTACCTACCTATCCCCTAATCACTTAGCGGTGTGAAATATACTTTACGACCTATTCTTATACCTACCAAAAATACATAAAAAAATTCATATAAATCTGTCGAGCCGTTTCGGAGGAGTGCGACCACAAACACCGTGAACAGGATTTTTATAAAGGGTGTAAATAGACCCTTAACATAAACGAAAGGCACTTGTTCTCCCCGTCACTGCGATCATTTTTTTGTTCTAGACCATACCTGGGAACCTTCTAGTTACGGAGATATTGGGGGTCAAAGTTCCAACTTTTTCACAAGTTTTTTTTAAAATACATTTTGTTAATGTAAGTTTTTTACGTTACACACCTCCATGACCCTCGTACTATTCAATCCATTCATCAGCACAATGCTATGAGTGCTTTCCATTGAGTCCTACTGTAAAACGTGATTTTTCACCCCAAAAAAAAGTCGACTCCCAGCAATATTTTTTGCGTAAAGTTACTTAGTTTGATGTACAGAATGCTTGGTTGACGGCTATGTGAAGGGTCTGTTTACACCCGGTATATAAATAGATGCTGTTAATAATTGCATCGTTATTTCAGTACATAATCAACGAGCATGTCCACATAGCGACGGACCACCTGGCGAGATTCATTCACATGCATGTAAAGGAACTAAAGGTAAGCGTGTAAAAGGTACAACATTGTAAAAACTAAATATGTTTAAAAAGATTAACCATGGGGTGTCTGGCCGGTCTTCTCCTTAGGAAACGACCAACCCGAACCGTGCAACTAAGTTTTGACTTTTCATCAGTGCCCTTCTTTCATCCCAGGGTTTATGTGGAACAAAATATTCCGAAATTGAATAGCCAGACCCAAATCTACCTATATGACTTTCAGTAAGGCCTTGCATTCGACCACGTTCGTCAATTATCGGAAAAGACACAAATAAAATAATTGTACCTGCGCTCCAATTGCGTAACACATTTTTAATCACAATCAGAAGGATTTTAAAGAAAATTCGTAATACACTGCTAAATACGTTGGAAAAAATGGTCTACTCGACAGCGGAAGAACGCAAAATGGGTTGGGACTTGAGAATACAAGCGTGTTACCCAATAATCACGCTGTGTGGATCCACCCTTGAAACTGCAATAATAATAATAGATTGAGTATGCATTTTTTTTTACTTTATTCTGATCTAATCGAAAACTCAGGGACTCTCTTGGGTTCATAACTTTTTCTGCCAATGTGTATTTAGGATCCGCTTGCTTTTTTATGTGCTCCTATCTTAAATGAAATGGGCTGTAATGTACCCCATATGGAACGAACTAACTTAAAAATAACAACGTCGATTTCAGCGTCATAAAAGCACCTACCTAGGAACCTGGTATGCAGACTGAGATATGTTCGGCATCAGGCCACTTTCGGAGACAAACGGAGCGGAGGGAAGACGTGCGTTAATCGACCAATCACATTGGTTGAAATCCACATCGAGTCTCTTTGTCACTTCTGTAAATGGTTGAATCTTGCATAACATGACTACGATCCACTCGTCTCAGCTTTGGTGAATATCGTCCTTAGCGGTCTTAGTACGGCGCTCCCCTGGCAATGAATATGGCTTTGCTACCCAGAGAGCACTGAACGTCATTTGAGTAGGCCACTCGAGGAGTCATAGTTATGTCATAGACCGAATCAAACCAACACCGCCTCCCGAACATCTTCAGGCTATCCGTAATATGAATATGAGCCATACCTTCAATTGTTTCCAGGTATTATTGATAGCACTAGATGACACGATAGACAACATGCTTACGATGTATGACAATCATAACGCTATAAAGACGGAGAGAGTCGCCACTTTCAACTATGCGGCGGGGGGCTCAGTGCCCTCCGAGTTTTATATGAGTCAAGGTAAGATTTAAAAATGTTTGTTAGTGGTCTGCTTGATGAAACGCTCATTCAATGTTCCATTTTGTTTACTGTGCACAAAAATGACGTGCACAATAACTGCTTGGGTTGTGGTCATTATCTTTAGTTTTTAGCCAAATACGGTGGAGCACTAAGGGACGGTAATGTTTTAAGGAGAGCTTGTCAGGATCTACAAGTAGAAGTCAGCTGGCTATTACTTAGCTGTAAGGGTGAATCAAAAAGTTCTTAAAACTATATTATTTTTCTACATAATCTCCTTCTAATGCAATGCATGTAGAATAACCAGTTCTAACTTTCTTTTTTTTTGTTGCGAAAAAAAATCTTATTCTTGACTCTCAAAAAACTCCTTTACGGCAGCCATAGCCGCGTCGTTGTCGTGAAATTTAGTTCCACGAATATGCTCTTTTAATTTTGAAAATAAGTGAAAATCACTAGGGGCTAAGTCCGGAGAATATGGTGGATGGTCAAGGACATTGAAGCCAGCACAGCGGATTGCGTTGACCGCAACTTCCGATCGATGGGCAGGAGCGTCATCGTTATCGAAGAAGCAACACGCCTAACGATAGTTTTCCACGACGTTTTTCTTTAACTGCTTCACGCACTTTCGGAATTAAATTTGCATAATAGGGTCCACTAATCGTCTGGCTTTTTGGCATGTAATCAATAAAAAGGATTCCTTCACTACCCCAGAAGACTGAGGCCATAACTTTACCAGCGGTAGGAGCAACCCGAAATTTCTTTATGCATGGCGACGAATCGACGATAGTCGTTTCCAAGACATGCTCTGTCTCTTAGTTTCAGGATCGAAATGGTGGACTCACGTTTCATCCATGGGGACAAGACGATGGCGATTTTTTTCCACATTTTGATCACACTGGAACATTTCGACATTACGCTTAAAAACATCCAAATGTCGCTTTTTGTTTTCGTCGGTTAACATTCGTGGCACCCATCTTGCCGAAACTTTTTTAAACCGCAATGAATCAATTAAAATGGATTGAATGCTACCAAATAACATCTTTAGGATTCCAGCTAAATGTTTTATTGTTATTCTTTTGTCATCCAAAACCAGATTCTCAACCTTTTTGATATTTTCTTTTGTTACGGAGGTTGAAGGGCGGCCAGAACGCGGGTCATCTTTACAGCTTAATCCACCTTTTTTAAATTCAGCTACACAGTACGCAACCGTAGAGTAGGGTATAACATCATCCCCTAATGTCCTGATTGTCCAATAAAATTTCCATCGTGGAATTTTTTTCCAGACCGAGATATTTTATCAACGCACGTAACTCACTTTTCTCCATAATTTCGTGTTTTTAGGAACTCGTTGTACAAAACAATTTATTGCGTGCGAACGAACTGATGAAATCAAGTGACACTTGGCATAAATATTGTGTGATAGACACTCTTTAAAAGGAATAGCGAACTATCCCATTTAAAAGAATATAAATATGCGCTTCTAAGAACTTTTTGATTCACCCCTGTATTATGTGTGCGTTTACTGCTACGCCACATCTTTATTTAACTAGCGTGATCAGCCCATAACGTTCCCACTGCTGGGTCACAGGCCGCATCTTCATGAGTAGGATTGGGTTATAAGGTCACAATCCACCACGCGAGTCTAGTGCGGCTTGATTATAAGGTTCTCTGTCTGATCTAGGTACATGTTAATTTCCTTCACCAAACACTTAATTGATCGCCAAAAGACTTCTTCCAGAGTTTTACTGCGGCAGGAACGTGTACATCTTCCTCTCGGAGATCTACAGCGACATTTACAACATGGGCCGAGGCCCTACACCCTTCTGCAAAGGCCGAGCCTTCCACTTCCTGGGATTCGTTCACTATATGGACGATAAGCGATACTTTTTGGAAGAAGACCCCAATGTAGTCTTCTCTATGGATAACTTTGTTCATGGACTGGAGTGTAATATCGGGGTTTGTGTGTTCAGGTAGTTAAAGTAGTTTGCCAAATTTTTTTTTCACATCTTTTTTGTTGTATACTGGTCACTTGAGAGCAGCACACCAAAGCTCTCGACAAACACCCTAGAAACCCATTGATTGCAGTCGCTGTGGCCTAAATCGGCTAGATGGCATCATCATCATCATCATCAGTAGCGGTCCTAAAATTGAGCCCTGTGGTTTTCCACAAGCATTTAGCTGGGACCTTATCCTCCGTTGAAAAGGGAGGATCTTAAGACCAGACGGGAGCTGTGTGCGGCGGGCAACTTACTGCCCGACTGTTATCGTGTACTGTATAATATGCTTATATCGTATACTCACGTGCATCTTCACACGCTCCCTTTGTTTTGCTTGTGTCTAAGATTTCAGAGGAAAAGTAGTTTTAAATGAATAACATTATTTCAACAGACCTGCATAAATCTAACACTAGTCTGTTTAAAAGAAGACTATTTTTTCATAAGACAATACATTCAATTTCTCACATAATTTTAATCCTAAAAGCCTATTTATGTTCCCAGGTTCCCATTCAAGAAGCCCCTACAGCACATTCGTGACGTGTCCACTCTTCCGAAGGCTATCGTAAAGTGCGGCACAGAGATGTACAAGTTGCCGCCACTGACTGCTGCCTCCTGCATCATCACGTCAGGATCCTTCATACTAGATTTCAACATACAGGGCGTCAGATTCCGGCATTACGATTATTTGCTGGTAAGTATATACTTTGTCAGCTTATTCGAACGTATGATCTAAGTATTGTCTAGAAAGGTTTACGAAATTGGGCCTGGTCTCTGGAGGAAGGAAACCCCGCTCAATGCAGAACTCTGGCAGGATGATCAGCTGAGATTCAAAGGCTATTAGAGGCAGCTTGTACCGAGCGGTCCACGCTGCAGAAGACCGCATATTTTCGAGACACGTCCAAGACAACCACGACAAGAAGAATAAGGCCAGGTTTAGCGTTGAAAGATCTCTCACAAGGTGGACCAATAATCTTGCGATGTGAAGGCCACGGAATCCTTTAGATACTTGAGGTACAGGAACGGTCGATGTGGTCACTCTTTGGGGAGGCCTATGTCCAGAGGTGAAGTTCTTTCGGCTAAAATGATGATGACGGAATACTGAGTTAAGAACCATTGGCGGAGCTATAACATGTATTTTCGACCAAACCCTGGGCTCAAGGGACGGGGTAGGAGTTATTGACTCGTTGTTGTAGTGTTATAAAGTGCGACTGCTGAGGGTAGCAGTAAGGTCATGAGTGAAATCCCCGTGGTTGAGCAGTGGTACTGTATTTCACTGTTAGAACATTCTCTTCTCTAATCATAAAATGCAAAATGTGGGTGTGCTATACGGGTGGAAAGGACCAAGGGCGGATCCAGCATTCATGTCAAGGGGGGGGTGACATAGTTGTTATCTAGTCAAGACAGTACAACATTCTTTGCGATTTTAGCCTTTTTTAGCGTCGATTTATACTGGGCTACATGTTTATTATTTATACATGTACAATTATACTAACAGCACATAGTCGTATGTGGTTGTATTATGACCACGTATTCAGTGTGTTGAAGGAAAATTTTCAACAGTATTTTTTTTTTAAAGTTTGCTATTTTTGATATAAGTTCATACCTAAACGGTCAAAAAGTATGGAACTGCGAATTTTTAAATAAATTACCAAATACGAATTTCTATTTCGGGGGTTCGGTATGATGTATTGGATACGTGGTAACCGTTTGTACGTTGGTGTCCCATCCACCCAGTATACCTAGCTTATCTCTCTGGAGAATACACGGGTGATGTTATGACTATGGATTGATTGTTATTGTAGCTAATGCCGAACGGCCAAACTTACTACACTAAAGAGAATTATGCTCCCTTGTACTGCGACCACCACGTCTGCGAGTGGAACTACACCAACTTCTATGGCGGTTAGTTATCTGTACCTAATTCACTGTTTGTAAAATCGACAAATTTTTGTCCGGATACGCGGAAGATTTTTCTAGGACATAAACCATCTCCATGATGGTTGAAAGTATGTTCTTATTACTGATTCTACGTTGATGTTCTGGGTTCGATTCCCAGATCGGGCAGTGTTATTGGGTTTTTCCGTCAGGAATTTCTCAGTAGTAGTCACGGAGTCTGGGATCGTGCCCGGTTGCAATAGGCTCGCCCCCTAATACATAGGACTTAAAAATAACTGGTGAAATGTGTGTACTATTAGGTACACCTCTACCTAACCCTTTTGGGATCAAGCATGATGTAATGTTATGTGATTCTACGTAATTATAACTTGCTTTAATTAAAATGTTTAAATGCCACTCCGTGACGGGCCATGTAGGTCATGATTATAAACTGACATTATCATCCTATAAATAAGACCATTACTATTTAGTCGCCATTGCATCAAGCTACCACAAACTGCCAAATTTTGTCATTCGATTTTGAATATTACCATCAACATTTTATGGTTAAAAATCGTTTGGAGAAATTTGTCATTTTGTGGTCATTTGATGTACTGGCGACTGTACCATGTTTTAATGCAAAATGTAAAATCCTGAAAAAATAGTTATAAAAAAAAAAATAGTAGTAAAATAGTTGTTGAGTTTATCCACCAGGATTTACTAGCAAAATGTGGGACAGTGGGTCATCTTTGCTTCCCCATCGGAAGATTACAGTCTTGATGTAATAAAAAAGTCAATATTCTTCTGCAGGTCCATTCATAATCCCCGGTGACCCCGGCACCGGTCTGTCGCCGGTTCCTCCGTACTTAGAGCAGACTACGGAAGCGTTTATAGTCACTACGGACCCGAACAGACTTGGAGAAGACTCCAACATAACTTGTAAGTACTCTGTACTAGTAATTTTTCTGAGTCATCTGCATCATCTCTAACAACCCTTGATCTCTAAATAGGAACTAGGTATTTTTGGAATGTTTTCCTGTTTAAAATTTCTGTAATGTACCCATAGATGTGTTCTATAATATTTGGCTATAGTAGACCCTTAGTAGAGTGATTGTTTCCAAGGGAAGCCGGCAGGAATCGGGTATCTGGGTGTTCTTCGGGACTGAAATCGAGCTACACGACCTGTTCATAGGACAGGTCCATTCAAATCTATGTGATTCTTTCCTTATAAGACCATCTCGGACACTAGGTACCTAAACTGCATGGTCGTCATAAAGTTACAAGAAGAAGGTGATCCATGAGACGACGACTAATAGAGAGAGGTATGGAAGGTGACAAGCTGCGACCCCAAATAAACTGGGATAAGGGCAGAAGAATGATGATATTCTTTCCTTCTTAATAAGTGTAAAATTTAATCCGATGTTTTTAGACTCCCTGGACGGGTGCTGGTATATGTTTCCGCCTAACTACGGCTCGATAGCCGGCATCAGCTACCTGGACCCACTCACTATCAATGAGTATAGATTCACTTGTCAAGGTTCTGGTAATAAGGTACGTTGCATGATCTAAACTCTTACGTAGACAAGAATTTAAGTATAGGAGCTTGGCTTGGTCTGAAAAGTACCTAAGCGGTGCTGTTGCAAATACAGACTACACATAGGTAAGGCATGGATTCCACATGAGAAATTTCTACTTTGTTTTTGGTAATGCACTTATGGCGGACGCGAGACGTCATCTTGCCATTTCTGTTGAACTTGAAACTCACAGATTCTTCATTTGCCACCAATTACTAACATATTGCGTTTTTCTCACGATGTTTTCCTTCACCGTTTTGAGAGCAGCGGTGGCCCAGTGGTGGAAACCCCGACTTACGAGCCGTAAGTCGTGGGTTCGAACCCAGCCAGGCGCATTACTTTGTGTAAGTTATTTCATCACCACTGCTCTGAAAACGGTGAAGGAAAACATCGTGAGGAAACCGGCATGTCCTAGAACCAAAAATTCGAAGACATGTGACATCTACCAACCCGCACTGGGCCCGTGTAGTGGATTATAGCCCAATCCCTCTCATAGAGGCCTGCGTCTCAGCAGTGGGAACATTAATAGGCTGATTATGCTATTATGCTACTAACTTATTTATTTCCTAGGGTCTGTACTGGTACCCACAATGGATGGGCGCGCCCCCCCACCACCCGTACCCCGCTGGCGGCGACGGGCCGAACTCGCTCAACCGGCCGATCGAGCCAATCTTCTACCCGCACCAACAGGGCAACCCGCCCTCCACCATACTGTTGCCAGAAATACACTGAATATATGCTGACTTTATATTGATTGTTTTATTTATTGCGTCTCAAATATATTTTTGCCGATTTCAAAACATAACTGAAAGCTGATCAAACTGTGATTAGTAAACCCCAAAAGTTTTTCATGCTAAAAACGCTAAGCTCATGTTGCTGTATTATGTTTGAACAAAATGATTTTGATGATGTACAGGTTTGTATCTGGCGTTGGTCCTGTGTGGCCGCAGCAACAAAGTAACCAACCTTTTTTCTACGAGTTGCTACGAACCGCGTAATAAGCTGAGTCCGTTACCGTTTCACGGCACGGTTACCGTAGCAGCTGAGCGATTGGCTGCTGTGTTGCGTTTCGCGGGTTCTGATTCCCGCACGGAACAAATATTCGTATGACCTACGTAGTTAGTAGTTGTCCGGCACAACTACCTGTACACACAAATGTGTATGAGAGTTTAAATGTTTATAAAAGCACCCTCGATACAGGAGAGAAATGCCTAGTGTGGGGCTCAATTGCACCATAATTTCTCGGGCAGCGGACTGAAGTCACATTTACTGATTTAGTTTTGATCTGGGGGTTTACTATGACGTCTTAAAGCAGGAGTAATTCGAGTGTGGGAAAGAGACAGTGCTATACAGTTCGTCTAGGGCCATCTCATTCCCACACTTGGTAGGCCACCAGTTTTTTAGAAACCGAGCATCTGGCTCTAGCACTTCATTTCCCCCAACGCCAACTCACTTACTGTTCGCGTGATGAAGCTAGAAGCTACCAAATATTTTCTTCATTGTGGCGAACTACAATTCTACATTTGTTACAATTCTGCATTTTCGGGTTACACTCGGGCCACTACAGCGCAAAGTTTGGGTCCTAAATATTTTTATCGAACCTCTCAATCGTACTTACGACCAATATGGAGCAGTGATAGTGTTGTGTGATCTTTGCTGAATGTGTTATCGATACGAGAAACCAATTACGTACCTAATAATAAATATGATTTTAATATTTTTATTTAGGTTCATTGCATTCACTTTTTTAATAACTCTGACTCTGACTTCAACGTCACTTAGCTAATGATTCAACGGCAATTTAATACCCGCGTGTGAGTATTAGCTTAAATATCGACAAACAATACGCGCTCATTGTGCATCCTTAGTAATATAATTGTTAATTTATGACTCAAAACTTTACGTTTGTAATAATCAGAGTATAGTGGTCTATACAAATCTTGCCATTAACGTATTAAGTAAAATTTAACCTTTTGTCCGCCAGAGCATAAACGCACGTGCGTGCCCTCCCCGCCAAGCCACCAATTTCACCTATCATTTTGTCACTTATTTGTGTCGTTTGGCGTACAGGGCACACGCTTTCTTGTCACGTATATGTGACTATGGCGGTCAAAAGGCTAAGGTACAGACACTAGCACATCAAGTTACCCGAATCGTGTCAAATTTTCCCAATCAACCATGAACCTAATGATATAACGATAAAGTTGAAAATCTATTAAAGAAATTTGACAGATTGCAGTAGCTTGATGTGCTGGCCGTCTGTAGTCTTGAACCAATAAATATTGTTTGTTTAATTAACAAATAAAACCAAATTCAACTACGATTTTTAATAACTTTTATTCATATTCATAATAATCATAATTTACACAAACATAACGATACCTAGAGTCAACTCATTTAGTTGAGAGTTTTAACCTAAATATATTTAAAATAAATGTCGAGTTAAATGTAAGTTAACTTTATTGCACTTAATTTTAATATTTATTTATAAACCAAATGTTTTAAAGTACACTTGAAGAAACAGTTATATGTTTTAACTGACGATGAATGCTTCAAGACCCCAATTCCATAGTTTTTTTCGGGCCCCTGTATAGAAAAACCCTAACAAACTATTTTATATTTTTGATGTGCTTTCGATGTCCATTGGTCCATTTCGTAGAGAAGACATCAATCACAGTATCTAATAAACTTTCAATGGAGATCTAACAAGAGCTAACACGGACCATTTGATACAGGAACATTTACAAATTTTATTTATATTAAGAGTTCCAAAATCCGGAATTGGTGTCGAGGGTAAGGATCCTTAGACATTCGATTGCGCCTAATGTTGCCTATAATCGAGATTTGATATTGAATATTCTAGAATAATTTTATTTAGCAATAGGCTTGGCTTTACAAATTGATGGCAGGCTTATATGCTTATAATACAAATTTTAATGTTACGAATAAATCCATTTAATTTAAAATTGATTGTGATAGACGGTTTTAATACTATTTAGTTTTCATTATCATGAAAAAATATTTATAAGCTCATAAGGCAGCATGTTTATCGATAATTTGAATGCCATTCGTTATTGATTTCTGGCAACACTAGTTACACTTTCATAGTTAGATGTTACCAGCGCACAAAATTATAACTACTATCTACTTACAGCTATTTCAGAGACCTATTTAGTGGGATATCACACTTCAAATATATTATTGTACCACTTGCAAGATTTGTAAGCAATTTGTAAATAATTCGTAGGACAGTAAACTGGTTGGCCAAAACTGATGGGAACAATTTAGTTTAATGTTTAAAATTATAAAGAAATAAACATACTCAATGAAAAAAAAATATTAAGAAAATAGGATTTAAATAAATTCTAATTATTTGACTACCTACGCTCTCATACATGTATTTCAATAGTGAAGAGACTTCTTCTATTATCGACATCGATGATTACAAATATATCAATATTTTAAGGTTTCCACAGACGAGTTTAGGCAGCATAATAGTGGAATGACTATAAAATAAATTCGTTAAAAATAAACTCTTAAAAACCCATGTTAGTAGATTAAGGAGGTGGATAAACGCGTACACAGACAAAGATATCAAACTTTTTCGGTGATATACTTTGAAAATGTGAAGTAAAAGTAAATGCAATAGGATAGGGGCCGGTATGGCTCGAGAAATGTGCACTTATGCTAAACTAATACATAGTGTTTGGTGAAAATTTTTTTTTAGAACATTTTATGAAGATTTTCTTCACCGAAAACCTTGTGGAAGCCATTGTGACATTTTTACCACGGAAGTCCATAATAATGATGAAAAATTGCGTCGCTTTAAAAAAAATCAGCTGTTACATCAATACCTACACTGTAAAAATGTATAGATCAGCTGAGTTTTTTAAAAAGAGACAGTTACATTGCCAGTGGGTCTACAATCAGGTGTTCAATCTATAACATTTTTTTGTGTCACAATGTCGTTAAAACCGTGTAAATGAAGTAAGTTGAGTTGAAGTAAGTTATCATTGAATATTGTGCGAATATCTTTAACTTTCCCCAAACAGTATATCGCCATTCGTATCGACAACACTATGTATTATTACTAAAATTATATCTATTTTACATCATGGTCAGTCCTCAAACTACAATTCGGCGTTAATATAATTTGACGTCAAGTTTTCAATGCATTTATTGACTAAGTATATTGTCAACAAATCGTTCTCTACAGTACACCGGCGACATATGACAAATTGGGCTTTAAAAAGAGATAGCATCATATGTATAAGTGACAGAGACAACGCTCTACAAATCCGATTTGTTTTTGAAATCGATGTGCTGTATTTACGGCTGTGTACTGTAGTTCTTTCTCCCTCGCACACCGAACTTGGCTTAAAAGCAGACAAAATCATGAAGATATGGTTAGCTAGGCTAATGTCACATTATTAGGCCGTATACACTAAAGCGGTGACGAGCGGAGCGGAGAGGAAACGAGTGGGAATCGAGCACTGACATTGGTTGAAATCCACATCGCGTCTCTCTTGTGATTGGTCCAATCTAGCACATCTTTCGCCAAAACGGAGACGAGACGAGTGGAGGGAAGAATCCACATCGTGTGTCTCGTCTCTTGTGATTGGTCGAACCTTGCTGTTCTCTTCCTCGTTCCGGTCGTCTCATTTTTGGTTCCACCAAAGATGAGAGGAGTGGAACGGAGGGAACACCGGGCCTAAGAAGAGATGGCGTCATTCTTGCATATAGTTCTGGCTCAATATAACAATGTATACAATTGATTATATCTTGTAATGATAACATGGCTTCAACTTTAACGTGTTGTAGGAATAGACAGACTGGTTATATTCGTTGGACATGCAACATATAAAAAGGGTTATGAAGATTCAATCGTTTCGTTCAATTTAGGGCGAAATTCACATGTAAACTGCGTTCAAAAGCTGACATTGTAAATTTTCCATGGAATACACACCGACACCGACCGCTTTTGAACGCATTTTAGATTTGCTGGTCACGTTCAAATTCATTGCTGGAATTCGCTCTTAGAGTGTAAACTATGAAAACTCGTCATTTCAATCGTCTACGAACAACTAAGCTATATCCTAGGTCCCTGTTTGATCTCTCCTAATTATTCCCTTACATATATACACATACTGGCATAATAGTATAGGAAGGACCTTGACTCGACTGTCACCGATCAGAACGAAAATATTATAAAACTTTCACTAATTTCAACTTTGTAACTATGTGAACTAAGTTACTTTTTAAATGACAAAAGATTAAAAAAAGTTGTAATCAAAACGAAGCTATATTGTAACAGAATTAAGGGCTACAATCGCAAAACACGTAAAGTAGGTGATGTATAACGAATATCGCCAGGCTGTCGACGCAAAAGCTTGTAATGTGCGCTGTTGGCTTCGCGGAACATTGTGCGTATCACGATAGATGTGACTGTAATGCTATATTGAACTTTGTGTGTTCGACATATCGCTCTTAATAGCTTGGTAGTCATAAGATAATTTTCGTATATTCGTCAGTCAAATAGAACTGTGTGCAGTCGACATGAGACTGAGATTTGAAAGACGTTATGTGTGATGATGTAAACATAGAATAAAGACAATGTAGAACAAATTACTAAGAAATGTCTTTAAAGTACAGTATTTTAAACAAATCAAGTTATGGCTATTTTTGTGTGATCCAAAAAAGTTTTAACATCACAATATTTCGCGCCGCACAATGCATCCGAACTATATTTATCCTTACATTAGTCTATGGCCGGACTGTCTCATGCTTTCTGTTCTACAACGTCATCAATTTCAAATTCCTTCTCCCAGCTTTCATCTGAATTAGCGCTAGCGTCATCTTTCACCTCTTTTTCCCCAAAATAATCTTCAACTAAATTGTTTCCACAAACGTCAGATTTTGCCGCGTTTTTCGGTGACTTTGCGGTTTTATTTTTAGTCTGTTTGTTGTTCATCTTGTCTCTGGTTTGTGCGGCTTTTGTTTTTTTTTTGTCTGTGCTCGTCGTTTTATCTATGTTGTTGTTGGTAATGTCGCGGGAACATGTCTGTTTGGTCATCTTCTTCCCGGCGATCTCTCTTTCGTATTCTTCTAGAAGGAGTGTTTGTTGTTCTTCTGTTAGTTCCACGTCGTTGGCGAAGTCTTCTGTACAGAGGTACGATTATTTGGAACGTGATTTGAATTGTGGTTCTTGAATGCAAGTGATCAATGTTGGGGTTACAAGTTCTTGGATCTAACACTTTGATTTGTGATAAACCTTTGCGGATCGGTGAAGCCAACGATGATCATTGAATAGAAGAACAAATACATCTATGTTTTATATGAAAATATGAATCATGAATAAAAGCATTTTTTCTCTCTAATGTCTAAAAATATCTTTTGCATTTAAGTATTTATATAACCAAGCTATCGTAGTAAAACAGAGTCATTGTGAACAGTCAATGCAAGGGGTACTAGCGCTCCCTCACCGTAGCATTGTCTGTAGTGTAACAATCGAAGATTCGATTTTGTACGGAAACAAGTCATTGTTACAAGTTGTATCGTTACAGGTTGCGCACAGTAATGCTCGGTTACTGTAATGTTCGAATCTGAACTGTTACATTACAGGAATGTTCCCGGGGAGGGAGCGCCTTCAAGGGTATGCTGGCTAGGGAAGATGGAAATCCAGTTCCCGGACATTTACTTTTACCGATTACCCCTTGTATACTACTGATGACGATTACCCTGGTTAACTCTATAAGATCATATTCAAGTGATATTTATTTGTAAAAATACATAATAACATTGTAAAGGAATACAAAAACAACATTTCATACAGAGGTTTTATTCACCAAAATACAATTAAGACAATATAATAAAGACCAATATAGGGACGGTTAGAGTCGATCTCGGCTTACAGACAATCGAATACAGTATCGATTAAGGCGCTCAAAGAATCGATTATACAAGGTTACGTTTAATTAGCTAGCAAAACTCTGCGGATGTGACGGATGTGGATATCTTAACGAATGAATATTTGTGTCAATGATCTCAGTTAATTCATTGGCTTGAAATACACAAGTACCAGAATTTATGGTATTATTGAAGGCTCATCAAACTGAACTGAACCAAATGACCACATTTTTCTGATTCACGCTGTTTAACAGGGAACAGGGACTGCGATTCTTCATACAAATGTATTCTCCTTTTTTCTTCCTGAATAATGCTTCTAGAGCAATCGTTTTTTTTTTTTTTTTTCATAAAATATAGGTCTGCTGTAGACAGTCCCTGTCATTTCCTTTAAAATATGACCCTCCATGCCCCAATTTAACGGCGAGACAAAGCGTACCAGATAAAGTTTTTAACATAAAAGGAACCTAGACATACTCTTAAAATTTTAATGTCAAAAATAATTGAATCGGGACAGAAATGTCGATCTCGTCCAAATTTTTGTTATATAATCAGTCTGAGTTGCAGCTGTCCCTGTCGGCTATGCCCTATCGCACTCTACGGGGGCAGGCTTGATGCAGCGCGATGGCTAAAGTTTCTTAAAATACCCATTTTTTTAATTTTTCGCAGCCCTGTTCCTTCTTAAGTTGAAAAAAGTTGATATTTTTTTGTGTAAACATAACAGACGTGTCGGGAACACTACAAACAAAAAACAAACTTCATTCTTTAAGTTCATACTATCTGCGGTTAATGACCCCAATATTTTTTGTTTTATCTTATTTAGGTATCGATACTCGTCTCGTCTGCGGGGTACCGCTAGCTAATTAAATTCGACCCTGTAGATAAATGTTTCACGCTACATCTCTATTTAGACTTACCGTCTTCCCAGGCGACGACATTGTCCATGTCTGGTGCTTCGAATGGCTTCTCAAAGGACTTTTCAAAGGGTTTATCTTCGTCTTCTTCTTCTAACCCTGATAGGACCTTTTTCGGACTTCTGGAAATATAAAATGGTTAGATTTTAGGCCTACGTTTTGTTGATTGTCTTTAGTGTTCAATTTCTTCGTGCTCTGCAGTTCTGTTTATTATACCATTATAAATGCGAAAGTTTGTGAGGGTGGATGGATGTAGGGATGGATTGTTACACCTTCACGCAAAAAGGACTGTACAGATTTGGATGAAATTTGGGAAAAAGATAGTTTATTACCTGGATTATTACATAGGATGATTTTTATCCCGTGGGACGATTAAATAACATCACGCGGGCGAAGCCGTGAGCATAAGCTATTTCTTAATAAAAATTAAACGAACGGGTTCACCTGTTCGTTTAATTGGAGGCCGCCAGTTCTTTTTACAAATCGGCTTCTAGATGACTCCAGAAGCTTCCACGCGAATATGGCGTTACAAAAGTAAGTTGGAACACTAACGTTTCGATGGGCGTCTGCATGGGCAGGTGCGCGAGCACGGGGTCGTTGGACGGCTCCTCCTGCGGCTGCTTGCGGGCCGCGGCCGCCAGCCGGTCTTGTAGCAGCGCCACGCGGAACAGGTAGCTGTGGGAGACATAACGATAGAGAATAAATATGTTTAGTTTTAAAATGTTAAATCAATAATTCTACGATTTATGTCGCAATACACTATACGTAATAAGATAAACACGCAATGCCTCGCGACGTCTAAGAAGCCACGGTTTGTCATTTGACCAATGAAAACGCGTGGGGTGGCATTGGGTATGTTTCAGTGGCAAAGGTTCCATACAACTCGATTCCTACCGGCTTCCCTTTGAAAAATGGCACAGTCAGTATTCTATAGACAAATAATATAATCACATTAAAGATATGCACTCCGGCTTACCTCTTACAAAATTGACCCTTCGCTACTTGTGTGTTTAACGTAGTCGAAGCACATATTTTTTTCCTATTTTAATTTTACTGTGCTAAGATTTACGTCTATTACTGTCGCTATGTAATAGCTACACTGTCCTAATAAATCCAAGAATACGAAGAGTTAGCTTAACGTCCTACAAATGGTCAGCAGTTTCAGACCCGCCTCATTGTTCTCGAGAAAACAGTATATGACACTCACCGCTCCCAGAAGTCATCGTGTGACACAGCATCGGACACCAGCTTGTCGTACTGTGCCTTTAGCGTGGGGTTCGCGTCGAGGCGTCGGCTTGCAGAGTTCAGGCTGATGAGGCCAGCCTCGTTGGTCTCGAGACTCGCCCGCCAGGCCTCGAACTCTGGGCTGTAGGCAGGGACTAAGAATGTGGCGTCGACGCGTTGTAAGGCCTCTAGTTCTTTCTGTAAATAATTATATTAGTAAAGATTACCGTTAGACATCGTTTTGTGGAACATGTTTTTACACTTTATAAAGAAATAATATAGGACATCAAAAAGAAAAACCTCGTACTGAGTAACAATATGTAATTTTTGATTGCACCTTATAATTTTTTCTATTAACTAAGTGTTTTAATGATATGATAATATAAATAATAATATATATATGATAATATATGATATTTCAGATCTGTATTCGGATATGGATATATGACGAGGAGCTCGTGGGACGAGGAGCTCGTGGCTAAATAATAACAGCCGCTCGGGTCGATCTTTAGGTTAAACCGTGCTTGCCTAGGTTGGTCTGTGGATGGGTGACCGCCCATTACATACCGAGTTTCCTCCGTGCCTCGGAAAGCACGTTAAGCCGTTGGTCCCGGGTGTCATTTGTAGATCTTTGACAGTCGTTAGGCAGTCAGTGGCCCAAAAAGTCTGACAACCAGTCTTACCAAGGGGTCTCGTATTACCCAGTACAGACTGGGTTGTGGAGGTCAGATAGGCAGTCGCTCCATGTAAAATACTGGTATTCAGCTGCATCCGGTTAGACTGGAAGCCGACCCCAATATAGTTGGGAAAAGGCTAGGCAGATGATGATTCGGATATGGATATATGAATAAAATTATATCGGTTTCGGATATGTAATTATTTCGGATTATCCGTTAGTTTCGGTTACGGATATTAGATTAAAGTAAAATATAAACACACACAATTTGGTCGCATTATGTCTATAGAAATCAATTTAATACACAAGACTTTCTTAAATTAAGTATTAATATTTAAATAAAAAACTAACTAGTTATGGAAGAGGTTATGTTATGACTAGAAATAACAAACAAACTGCAACATTCACGTGGCGCGCGAGCGGTGAAACAAAAACCTGTCGAAACATGTCGTTTTATTTAGACTCCGCCCTTATACAAAACTATCCGATACTTGTGAAACGGTTACGGATATATTTTTATTTCGGATATCCGATAGTTTCGGTTACGGTTACGGAGCTCCATAACATCCCTGATGCAAATTACAGTAAGAAAGGAATGTGTTTCTAAATTGCTTAACATTTTCACTCCTTGATCGTTCAAGACGCTACAGGACCTTCTTCGTTTGCCAAAATAATCTTCGTTCCTTTTAGGGGTTATAATCGCTAATCTCAGGACCTACTGGTTCGATTTGTAAAATTCTTTTAGTGTTGGATAGCCCATTTATTGAGGAAGGTTATAGGCTAAAATTTCACGCGGACGAAGGTCGCGGGCAACAGCTAGTTACCTTATAAGTAGACAGCATGGTGGTGTCTCCCGAAGACAGGATAACTTCTGTGTCGTCTTCGTCATCCGGCTCCGGATTCAGAACTGTGCTCACTTGACCTGAAGGATAACAACAATATAATTCAAGGAAGGAATGTGACCAAGGACTGCCTCGTTGGTGCAGTGGTCGCAATCGCGACTGCTGAGCATGAGGTCCTAAGTTCGATTTCCGGGTCGGGCAAATTGTTATAGGGTTTTCCCATCTGGAATTTCTCAGTAGCAGCCACGGAGTCTGTATTTGTGCCCGGTTGATGGCAATGGGCTCGCCTCCTATTACATGGGACTTAAACAAAACTGGTGAAATGTGAGTGTAATATTAGGCAGACCTGTGCGTAACCCTTCGGGAATTACTGGCGTGATGTTATGATTTTAAAGAGTGTCTACAGTTTTAGTTCTGTTGGAGTGAGCTAGGCGTCCCGAAACCTGTAGTTTTGCCATCAAAAGTGCAGGGCACTTTCTTTGAGGTCCTTCTAAAGAGAAAACTGTTGCGTTTAATATGGCCACATACTGGGCTATTTAATACGGTACTTATTCCATTGGCTCGAAGTCTAAAGAAGATTTTTTTTTATGAAGAGTAAAGGCAACAGATTTAACAAAGTACAGTGAGTGATAGCAATTAGCTGACCCACCTTTGAATAAATGGCTGAGATTTTTTAGAAAAAGAATCGATATAAATTTATAATTCTTTTATATTTTGTTTACATTGCTCAAATAAAAAAAAATACAAAAGAATTATAAAATTCTATCCATTCGTTTTCTAAAAAATCTCAGCTAATTATGCAAAGGTGGGTCAGCTAATTGCTATCACTCCCTGTACATATCTTACCAATGAAACTGCTGAGGCTCTTTTTCATCACATTTGCTGGCGACTCTGGCACGTCCAACTGTGAAACAAATTGTTATTCATGTGTAATATGATCAACAGCAACAAGACAAAGGAATTTACGCTGCAGGAGTTATGGCCGAAATAATGACTGACTTCTGGAACCACAAAATTTCCAGGTCATATTATTATTTAGATAAGTTTAACTGAATTAAATGGGAATAACCAGTCTTCCAGTAGTGGAGACCCCGACTTACGAGCCGTAAGTCGTGGGTTCGAACCCAGCAGGCGCATTACTTTGTGTAAGTTATTTCATCACCACTGCTCTCAAAACGGTGAAGGAAAACATCGTGAGGAAACCGGCATGTATAGAACCAAAAATTCGAAGACATGCGACATCTACCAACCCGCACTGGGCCCGCGTGGTGGATTATAGCCCATTCCCTCGCATAGAGAGGAGGCCTGCTTCCCAGCAGTGGGAACATTAATAGGCTGATTATGCTATGCTAATTGGGAATAAATGAATTTAAATAATTTGTAATACATTACATACAGCTAGCAAGGAAGGCTTTGTATTCCGTAAAATCTATCATAGTCTGTTATTCTTTTGTTAATATGTGGATATTGGTGTGGATTACATGTTTGTGATCTTTAGCTTTTTTGTATTTTCAGTAGCATGTAACTGTTTAATGACCACAATAAAATATTGTAAATGTTCCGACCATGGAGAAGACTGTTACATATATTAATTGACTAAAATACTCAGATAAAATGCAGATAATGGGAATTATTTGATTAAGAAAGTTGTACTTGAAATCGTAATTTTCGACTTGGTACTGGTTAAGGTAACAAACAGATAGATGTGTTGCTGAGGAGTTTGTTCCGCCAGTTCTTCACCCCAGTGAAACACTAGGAAGTGACGAATGGCGACCGTTTTGAGGAATATCTTATATTATTTTGACGTTCAAAAATTGCTGATCCACAGTCTAATTTGGGTAAATGAATTTTGATGTCATCACGTGATGGCAAGGGATTAGCTATGGATGTGGTGTTATGCAACTTGGGAGAGACCTATGTCCAGCATTAAATGAGGAGTTGTATAGGTATGGAATAATGCATACCTTTAAAGTCTTCCCGATGACGGTGGACGTAGTACTGAACACATGGCTGGCCTCGCTCTTCACCGCGGTGCCTATCTCGTCCAGGTCCTTCTTCACCATTGTATACACCTCTGCTGACTGCAAATACCGAAATAAAAATTGAAAAAGGGTTCAATACGACCTCCTGACGGTTTTCAGGCATGACGGCAAATTTTTAGCTAAAACTAGTAATCGACTCTGGAGACAATATAGTGCACAAGTGGTAGCATAGGGGTAGGTATTTATACTAAGCGATGGACCAAGGTGGACCGATGACCTGACCCCTTATTCACAAACGCTTCGATTCGAAAAGACGTATTTCTATCTCGCTCGCTTTCGTAATGCCAAAAAAAGATAGACATACGACTTGTCGAATCGAAATCGCATCAAAGCGTTGGTGAATACGGACGCTGGTTAAGGTTGCGGGAATTTCTGCATGCTTCGCGCATTGTAGAACTGACGCTTACGGGAGGCTATGTACAGCAGTGGACGACTTTTGACTGAAATGATGATAATTCCTGTCAGTGCTTAAAGTATTTTTTTTTAAATTTTTTTTTTAGTAGCAGTATAATTGCATAAGGTTGTGTTCTCGTTTAATAACAGTTGATAGCCAGTGTGACAGAAAATTCGTGCTTTCTCTTTATAATATTAGAAGTTCAGATAATGAAACAGGCGTTAAAAGCCAGTTGTCATTAGGCGGTTTCATTATAATATCGTTCATCATTATAGATTAGGAAGCAGCAACAGAACATCTTCCAAACTGCAATGTTCAATCTGGAAATCACTTAACCGTTTGCGGGCCCAGGTTGGCCGCTGTAGAAATAATCTTGCCAACCCAAATACAACGTCAGTGTGGAGCCCCTCTGCAGGTTATTTATTTATTTATTTATTTATTTATTAAGGTTTTAAACTGTACAAAGGCGGACTTAATGCCATCACCCGCCCCACCTCCTCTCGTATCCATCTTGCACAACCACCGCACCTTAAAGAATTTAAACGAAGCCAACAACAGAGCTGTGCAGGTGGCAATATACTGGTCGGGTATTATTTGAGTCTATCGACACGCAAAGAAGAATAGATTGCTGGAGCTGTTTTTTTGACATCTGATGATGGAAAACTTGCGTTAAGATAAGTAGAAGATTACTTATTAACTAAACAAATCCGAACTGTATCAATCTGAAAAGAAGGTCTATGTCGACTTTCAGCAGAAAAAGTCTATTGTATAGCAATATTGATAATGCTAGCCTCGGAAAAGTGCAGCAATAGTGAATGAATTGATATTTACAGCTTACAACATTTTGATATCTATGAGATAAAATAATATTGTTTTGCCTATATACAACATTAGTTTTAGTATATGCGAAACCTGAAACACGTGTCTAGTATTTTTATGTTAAGAATCTATGTACAAAATTTCAAAAGTGTATCAAAAAAAATCACAAAGTCATAAGCTTGTTCTGTTACCTGGCTGCCCGCACAAAAACGTGGTCACCACGCGGTGCGCCGGTGCACTCGCCTCCAGCGTAGTCTTGAGCTCATTTTATATTTTTAAATGTTTTGTTTACTTTTCTTTGTAAAAATATTTAAAAATGTATGAGATAAGAGAAAGAATGAATAAAGGAAATAATAATTTGGCAGTAGGTGGGTTAACCTAAATGATTGCGATAGGTATTTAGTGTCGCTCGGTATCCAACTTGTAGCCTTTTTAAAATATTTTTGAGACAAAATATAACATAGTTTAAAAATTATTGGAATCGATTCAGTTACTTAATCTGAACAAACTATATTCAGGTTTCGCATATACTAAAAAATAATGTTGTAGATAGTGTCTGAAAAATAGTTGTCTTTATTACGATTTATTTTAAATGATGTTGACAAAATATGAAGTTCGCAATTCACAGTTTTTATCTGCTCTACACCAGTTATTACTTCAAGTTAAGTAAAGTTTTATCTAAAAGATAAATTATCACAAAATAAAGCAATGTACACATAACACAGATAATTCATATTATTTACAACTCTGGCCTACATAGATTATTATAATATGTATGTAAGTATAGCGAATCTTTCGTTAGACGAAAATTAAACTCAAAAGGTTTTACCTGAGAGTATAATTAGCCGTTCCCACTGCTGGGAGACAGCCATTTCTACAAGAGTTTCTTGCCCATTCTTCTCCATAGAGATCTACGCTTTGGAATGGGCAACTACAGTACTTTCACAAGTTATTATGCCTTGTGACTGGGACTGTATATGTTTAAAATAAAATAGTTGCGCTTTGAGGAATACCCCAAACGCGAAACGCTTTTGGGGTATTCCTCAAAGCGCAACTATTTTTAAGCGCAACAACAAAACGCAACTAAATTATTGCTCGAAGCACAACCATTAGTTGCGCTCACAAATTCAAATTAAATATTATATGTTTATTCCTCAAAGCGCAACCATGGTGAAAACTAGAGAGGGGTATGATGGATTTATTAACTTTTTTAAACATGGTTGCGCTTTATATATTATTTTTAATTTGAATTTGTGAGCGCAAGTAATGGCTCCGCTTTGAGGAATACCCCTCGCATTTTTGTTTTTTTAACATTCAAAAGTGCCTGTAATGGTCTTATTGAAATAAATGCTCTTAGTTTAAGTTTGAAGAGAGAGTGGGCTATAACTCATGGAGCGGGTCTTTTGCGTGTTGGTTGATTTGGTGCAAAAACTACATTAGTGCATTTTTTTTTAAAATTACCGATGAAATATTTCTAAGTTGGGGGTTCGGATTGATGTACTGAAGACGTAGTAACCGTTTGTGCGGCGATGTCCTTCATTTTTTTATTTTTTTTATTGATTTTATAAGCAGTGGGTTATACAAGTTTTATTAAATATTACAACAAACAACAAATAGGCACTCCGTTTTGTAACCTTCATAGAAACAGGTTTAGAATATTTTTAGTTTCGAGTTCAAAAGCCTTTATGGACATAGATTTCGTAGTATATTTTACACATTTGATGCTATCTTTGTTCCTTATGCTACTTGGGCACTTGGTTTTAGGGGACCCTATTCCCTTTGAGATCAAGGTTTAATATTTAGTAACAGTAGGTAATATTAAGTAGTACCACTTTGTCACAGCTTTATTGGCGGTCCATGTTCTGAGATCCCATCAGTTAGTGGGACTTTAATGAGACGTAATTTTAAAGTAGAGAATCAGATGATTTTTTATTTTTTAATCTATAGTTATACTATAAAGAGATAAAAATTGTCTGTAAGTTTGTATATAGGCGGTAATCTCCGGAACTAATGATTCAATTCTAAAAATTCTTCCACTGGCGAAAGCTACACTATTCGTGGGTGCAATAGGCTCTAAATTATATTTATATCATGCATATTAGCCGAGCTATCACAATTCTTGTGGACGAAGTCGCGGGCGATGTGCTAGTATCTCATAAAATCTTGTGTATCTTGGGCCCAAAAATAGCTCCTAGGGGTACCCCGACACATATTTCTAGTCTTTAAATAGCTTGATAATAGTTTATCGAACATGGTTTTAAAATAGTATTTGGTAATTAATGCTTTCAAACGGGTTCTCAAGGTGGCGATGCATTAAATGAATATCATTACAGTTTACACAATGTTTTAAACACGCTGACCTTTATCATTTATCGGTGACGATAGATATTTTTAGATTTGTGTTAAAATACCTTGTGTTTGTTTACACAAAGTTTTTAATAGCTAGTGTCAACATAACGTAACGTAGCAGCCACGGAGTCTAGATATGTGACCGGTTGATGGGAATAGGTTCGCCCCCTATTACATAGGACTTAAGTACACCTCTGCCTAACCCTACGGGGATTACAGGAGTGATGTTATGTACTTAGTGGCAACCTTATTACGACGTGAATAAAGATCACTGTGATTTAGACAATGATGCCAAGTCTGGAGTAAATTAACTGGGAAAGTACTATACTGTAATGATAAAATACATGCGGTTTTTATTACGTGCGAGTGAGGAAGAAAATACGTGTTGCCTCGTTGGTCTAGCAGTCGCAAGCGCGACTGCTGAGCATGAGGTCTTGGGTTCGATTCCCAGGTCGGGTTAATTGGGCTGACCCAAAATGAGCGTAAATTCAGCGAAGACTTTCAATGATATGAGGCTTTGAAACTACAATTATAAAGAACCAATTAAATTCTAGTCGGTACGGAAAGTAACGTTCGTTCATTAAGAAAAATGCAATTAGAAATCGTCCTCATCAGGAAACCGAATGTAGTCAAATCTAAAATGCATTTGACGGTCCAAGGATTACAAGTTTTTGTTTTTCATCATCAATGCCGTCTTTGTTTACGCCACGCGGCATAAAAATACAACATTTTTTTCTCTTGTCACTACCCAACAACCTAAATTAAGCCTTATAAGCATTACGCTAGAGTTTATTTTTACATGTTGCTTGTGAAATTAGCAACACAGTAGGTCTAGATACGCATGTTTGATCTAAAGTGACTCAGTATAAAACAGTTTCATCGATGTCGGTGACCCCGCTAGTCGTTTCATGCGATATTTCAGTAACATATTGGTTATATGAACATAACAGTAAAAACTGAATTTCTAGAAGCTATGTACGTAGTTGCCGAATCACCGCGTTGCTCGTAAAATTCGGCTGTATGTTACTGTCGTAATAAGTTTATATTAAGAGGGAACAGGGCCAAAAAGTAGGTATTTGAAGAAACGATTATCGTACTACGTCAAGCCTGCCCCCTTAGAGAGCGATTGGTACAGCAGACCTATAATATCACAAAAAATTTACGAGATCTACGTTTCGAATTCCCCTTTTTTCTCCTTGAAAATTGAGCCGATTAAATTATTTTTGACATTAAAATTTTAAGAGTATGTCTAGGTTCCTATAATTTTTTTTTATGTTAAAAACTTTTCGAATTAATCTGGTAGTTGTCTTAACAAGGCCGTAAAATTGAAGCTTTTTTTTCGTTTTTGGAGGGTCATATTTTCTATACTTATTAGTTGCTGAAAAAAAGGAATGACAGAGACGCATTTTATGAAGAAAAAAAAATGATTGCTCTAGACGCATTAATCAGGAAGAAAAAAAGGGAATATATTCGTATGAAGAATCGCAGCCCCTGTTCCCTCTTAAGGCTATAAATAACTGTGGTAGGCTGTCGAAAAATGTTGGAATTTGATCAACCGTATCATTTATTATGCTTTCATAATATAAACCATTTAATGGCTTTTATTTGGAAAAATGAACCTAAGTTTCAGAATATGTTTATCTACTACTTAACTACTGCTATATCGTGAGAAAAGTTTGGAGTACCAGTAAATTTGGATGGTATTAAGAGTGGGAGGAGACCAAAGAAAAGATGGATGGACTGTGTGAAAGATGACATGGTTGGTAAGGGGATTGCGACAGGGGATGACGAACAATAGAGTAGTATGGAAGAAGACAGTCTGCGCCAATCCCAAATACATCGGGATAAGACGTAAAAGATTGTGATAATATTAACAGATTTAAACTAAAACTGAGAAATTACGTTTATCAAATGTATACCGTATATTATGTCAATTTAAATACTTCCTATGTATTTGTTTTGTATAACTTCACCAACATGCATCAGAGGCAAAATGTATTTATTTAGATATAAACAATTACTTTGTATCTCATTGTAAGTGAACCTATGTATTGTTCTTATGAGAATAAAAATTCTTTAAACCGATAAGGGCAGGAGAACAATGATAACGTTAAACGAATGTTAAGTTATTAATGTAACAACTACAAGAACCCGGCAGTTGGACAAGTCAACTTATCTATTTGATAATTTAATTACATACAATCTTAGTATTTATAATTCATAAGTAATTAGTAGAAAGAGGAGCTCTTGGCTAAATAATAACAGCCGCTCGGGTCGATCTTTAGGTTAAGCCGTGCTTACCTAGGTTGGTCTATGGATGGGTGACCGCCCATTACATATAACGAGTTTCCGCCGTGCCTCGGAAATCACGTTAAGCCGTTGGACCCGGCTGTCATCTGTAGATCTTTGACAGTCGTTACAAGTAGTCAGTGGCCCAAAAAGTCTGACAACCAGTCTTACCAAGGGGTATCGTATTACCCAGTACTAACTGGGTTGTGGAGGTCAGATAGGCAGTCGCTCTATGTAAAATACTGGTATTCAGCTGCATCCGGTTAGACTGGAAGCCGACCCCAACATAGTTGGGAAAAGGCTAGGCAGATGATGAAGTAATTAGTAGAAAAAAAACGGAATATTTTAATCAGCCTTGTTTCATTACGCAGAAAATCATACCTTCTATTCCTTTTAATAAACCTACCCCTTCGAGCAAAACAGGGTGTAATATTTTAAGACGCCAGCCGACATTTACTCTGCAGTATCGCAATTGTCAGAACAATTTCCATTCGCAACACTGCATTTGGACGTAATCTTTAATTGGGTAAAACATGTACATGTCTGACATGGCGTAGCCATATAAACCTCAACCAACTTAACTGTGCAGACGGGAAAACACAGAACTAAAATAAATGTACGAAGTTTGACATATCGATGAAAATTTTCATGACAAGCAACGCGACCTTGAACGGCACACTTAAAGTAGTCATACTGTAAACAGTTTCTTTATTCGCTAAACGGTCGAACGAGGCCCGATTAGATTCGCGACAGTTAGTCATGGCGAATAAGTCGGACCAAAGACGTTTCATGTATTTATTTTTCATTCCATTATGTGAACTATGAAGTACAAACCGGGTCCCTGATTCAAGCCATGGTACGGAGCGAGAGGGAATGGGTAGCCGTCACCTCCTTCTGCGAAGCAGTCATGCTAGCGAAGGAGGTGGCGGGACGTGAGAGGGAAAGAGCCTCATGTTCCAGACGCCACGCGTCTGGGGCATGAGGCTTTTTCCGCTAGGGCCGATGCCTGCCAGGGCTGCGGGACTGTGCCGCGGCCCTGGAACACAAAGGCAAAGAAGGAACATGGATGGGTTTTTAGTCAGTAGAAGTCTGACACTCCCTTCCGCTCCGCCCAGAGCGGAGGGGGGGGGGGCGTGACAACAGTAATATTTAGCCTACGCATAGGATAGTACGTCACAGTTCATGTGGGAAGATCCAATATTAATTACAATTATAGTTTTGTTTACGGCTAAATGTTATGGTTACGGCTTGCAACCACAAAAGGCTTTATAATATAAAGGCTTGAATATTTACCACTCAAGTCTGAAATATGTTGCATGAAGTACCTTATATCCTCATCACGATAATCAGTAACTGAAAAGTTTTGTATTGGGCGAAGATTTTTAAAGATGGCGCCACCATCGTTTGTCCTTTTAAGGTTCAACTGAATGACATATCAGTACTACACATCCTGTATTGATCAAGGACCTTTCAATGACTGATATGCACGGTCAAAAGAGATATGACAAAAAGCCACTTAGTGCGGTTTTAACAGTTAG
Source organism: Noctua janthe (assembly GCA_910589295.1). Classification (NCBI taxonomy): domain Eukaryota; kingdom Metazoa; phylum Arthropoda; class Insecta; order Lepidoptera; family Noctuidae; genus Noctua; species Noctua janthe. The sequence continues at coordinate 9,382,308 of OU342572.1, read as the reverse complement.
TGTTTAACATGTGTTTATATGTCCTTGTCATTTTATTGACAATGAAGTGAAAAGGCAATAGATTATGCATCATTCAAAAGATAGATAAGGATTTTTATCGTTGCAAACAGTAATCATGAATCACAATCAGGAGGACAGTACCACCCCCTCTAAGTTGTCAATGTGACCAACCCCTTTAATTTTTAATTGGAAATATAAAAATCATTCCCTGTTATCACTAACACTATTGATAACTAAACTATCTCAGTGCAAATAAATATTAACTTTTTGTCACTTAGCTACTTGCACATGCATGCATCACATCTGGTAAAAGTAAATGTACTGATGGCAATGCAATAAAGAAAAAAAACTTAGCTACTTAACTAATTGTTTGTTAATTTGTATGTATTAAATTAGTAGGGTTTTGGTTTAGAAGATACTACCTCGTGAAATCTACAATTAATATTTCTGCCCAGATGGCCAAAAAATAAAAATAATTCTCAGAGAACACTTGAGCGAATACAAGCATAATAATGAAAGATGTTGTTACTTTGTATTTTCAAATTCCAATGTACACAGACATGATGTCATAATTTGGTTGTTGCCTTAAGTGTTATTATAACAATTACTATGTCATTAGTAAACGTAAAAGAGTGTGCATCCCCGGACTGGATCCAGAAGGCATAGGACAGGCTGTTGTTGCACAGCTTGGGTTGGGAGAGGCCTATGTCCAGCACAAGACTGCGATAGGCTGAGTTTTTTTTATCGATACCTGCAATCCCTAGAGTATGGATGCACAATGTCATCATCCATACTATCCATACATGTATATACACCTATAATTCTGGGATTTGACAGAGGTATACTACTACCTACTAACTAAAATTTCACCAGATATGTTTACATCCCATGTAATAGGGGGCGAGCCTATTGCCATCAACTGGGCACAAATCCTGTCTCCATGGCTGTTATTGACAAATTTCTCACATAGTTTATATTTTGTACAATATTTTGAGCCGTAAATATGGCTAACCTTGTTGAATCACGTATAACAAAAAAGATTTTTTAAACAAAAAATCATACTGAAATTTAACAATTAATTGACATGAATAAAGACGCAATTTGTACCTTTATTCTGAGGTAAATAAACTTAACACAAGGCAATGTTTACTTCCTATAAAAACACAAAGGTATAAAATTTATCTATGAGTAATGTTTATGATGCGGTTGCAAGGTTTTCATTAAAACAATGTCAAAGAAAAATTTATTTTCTATATCATTTATTTTCTTTGTTATAACAAAGAAAATTACTACATTCTTTTGCAAAAATCTAATAATATAATTATTTGATAAATAAATAATAATAAAATGAAATTATGAAGTTACTAGAGACAAAAGTTGTACCTAGATAACCAGGCAATCAATTTGAAAAATATTTTTAATTTTGTATAAGGCTACAAGTTCTTACTGTGCGGTATTTCTTATTTCAAGTGCAGTATTGCAAAATACAAACCTTTCATTTAGACATTTCTTGCAACAAAACATGAGTGAAACATGAAGAAAATAAGATAAAATGAGTTTGTCTAAACATGCTTATAAATTTTAAAATATTTACAGGCTGCAATGGCCACCGGCGCACCAACACTTACCACATATTCAGTACGCACGACAGCCAATCAAGCTATACAAAACCAGTTTATGCGGATCTCTCATTGTACGAGAAACCTATAAAAAGCTAGGCCAAATTATACTGGAAATGCATAGCTTGATGTGCCGCGTGTGTAAATCATCCTTAACACAACCACATAACACCTCATATAACTACCAGTAAACACATAAGTTTTTCATAGGTAATTTAAAAAAAAATCTTTAGTTCCTGCAAAAGAGCAATACCTGTACTGAATATGTGGCAAGCGTTTGTGCCTGGGTGGAAGGCACAAACGCTTAGTTATTTAGATAATAATAATACCTAAATACTGTTTTAAGCTCATGTTCTATTTATTTTGCAGTTGGTGTACTTATTAAACAAATAATTTGTACTAAGACCACATACCTTGGTCTTAGCTGAAGATATCCAAGTGTCCCACCAGTTGCCAGCCTGCTTGTCATCATGCCTCGGCGTACTGGCTGTCTCACTGGGACTGGAATCACTAGACCTATGGAAAATAAGGAGAATGTTAGTCTTTTGAAAAAATAAACCTTTGTTGTCTATGATTAGAGAAGAATAGAAGAAGCTTTTAAATATGGAAATCTTACTATCTCACCAGAGAGAAGGTTTGTGTTCCAGCATTGAGAATATAATAAATTTTGTTTTTTTTTTTTAAGTTTAGCTAATTAAGAGGTTATTTAGATTACTTGCATAATAGCTTAACAAAAATAAAGCTATAAAAGTTAATTAATCCACCATTCAAGCTTCAAAATGATGATGATCCTTAACCAAGGTAAAAGTGGTTTTGCATGTTTTGAGCATAATGTAGTTCCAGTAACAGCTTGGCAAAATTAGAACCAATATGAAAAAAATCTTAAAAGATTAATAATGATATGGTCTTATGTAATGCTCTTCCATTATTAATGCATTTGACTTGAATATGGTATAACAGGGCTATGTGATTGGAAATGTGGCAGTTTTGTTTTCATATTTTCACAAAAGGATGTCAGAAGTGATTCCTTAATGTAGAAAAATAACAAAATCAATGGAAGAGTTATTATCAGCCTCAAAACTCTCCATCTCACGAAAATGAGCTTGGAGACATAAAAATTACTTGCCTAACCAAATAAACCTTAAACAGGTTTCTAAAGTTCCTCAGAAAAGGAAATATATCAGCATCTAGTTAACACCAAAACGATTCGGTTGTTACTGTTATTTGCCTGACATTACTCAATTCGTTTAATTCACTTGTACATTGTCAAAATGAGCGACTAGGAAGCAATGAATACTTCTCCTAATTGAACCCTATGACCTTTCAAAAACATGATTCTCATTTCGCAAATGTTATTACTAGATTTGAAAAAGTAACCGTGTAATCGTTTTTCCACCAAAACAACGCATTTATTCCTCGTTAAGCTCTTTCTTCGATAACCATAGGATGTTGACATGGATTTTGTGATAGCGTAATTACGTGAAAAAACTTACTTTTCAGCCATCACGACGTTTCTTTATTATATAAACAAATTAAAGGAGCACATGGATTGCTGCACATAAATTGTTGTGTGATTTTGTTGTTGTTTTTACACGAAATTTAGAATTAATTTTGACATAGTTTTGTTTGCGTTGACATAAGGATGACGTTCCGTTACACTACGTGTCAATTTACGTGTGATTTTTTATTGAAACGATTAAGGCAATTTTCTTTTAATTTCTAATGTTATTAGTATTTGTATCTTTTATCTCATTTATCATTGTATTCAATTAGAATTGAAATTACATTTCGGAAGGTGTTTATGAATTCCTTTGCCAAGAAATGGAACGTTTCTATTTTACATTTCGGTTAATACGCTGTATTCACAGATGGCGCTGTTTTGCCGTTTATGGCAATGTGCCTTGTGTTATTGTGTATTTTTTTTATTGACAACGACAGTTTTATTTTTCATTGATAACATAGTAAAAGTTAACAGACACAAATCCTGTATTGCTTGCCAGGCTAGGTTTGGTAATAGTTTAATATGGTTTAACCTTAGGAATGTAATGCTGGCGGCAACTCAACAAAAATAATTAATAAGTACCAATTATTTTTATAGATGAGTAATTATCATCTACTTCTACGATTTTAATTTTTTAACAAAAACATCAAAGTAAATTAACTACCTATTTATACTAATTTCAAAAATGTTTACAGCGGGAAACATTTCCTGTCCCAAAAAATCAAACAAAAACGTTTTTCCCATGCACCAGCCTCGTGCATAAAGCAACGCACAAAACTGAATAATAATTACGGCTAATTATATTAATTCGCCGATGCAAAATATTAATTTGCGTCGGGAGAGGCCGTATCTCCCATCTATGGTTCGTCGATTATTCAATAAGGCATTGAAGAGGGATTTTTATAAATAAATCCTTTCGCTTAGCACAAGTTGAGATGTTCTTACTACGATTTAAGACAGGCTTAATGTTTGTTTTAGTTCTCCATCAAACAAAGATGAAGCTGTCAGTATTTTACAAGGCTTGAAATTACAGGTCTTGGATCTTGTAAATCGATGACCGATGCTGTGTTAAACATCTAGCGAGAATCTGCGTTTTGGAGAACTGCCTTAAAAATGTTTAAAATCAAACAATCGATCTGTGTAATCACCGATCAAGAAAAACAATGATGGAACTAACTAACTGAAACGGACGGCTATGTCGAAATACATGGAGAATATTATATCCCTACCTACCTACCGCCTTTCCTTTATTCATAGATGGTTTCGTCCAGGAGCATAATAGCTTAATTTGGTATTGTTCCACAAACGATGGGTATAGGTAGTTAATATCCTATCCTGGGTACAGGAGCGTGTTGGCCACTACTGAAGACGACATACCTACTTGTGACTAAATTCTGGGCCAACCAAAGAATACAATACTTATAAAAAACGGAAGGGCCAACTCAATTTTTTTGTTATTGCCTAAGTCCATGGACACGTTAACAAGAAAACTCAGAACTGCTTTCTTTTTAATTCACCTCATAAACAAACTACTGAAAAAAATAAATGTTTTTAGCACCTGCATCCTACAACATCCCGCGCTAAATTAAAAAATCGAACTTCCGTAAAATTGTCACCACCCACATTAAAACAGACGCCGACCATCTTTCTTACCGTGTCGTATTTTTAAACGTTCGATGTATTTTGTAAAAGCTGAATATTATAATAAATAATATTTGCTTTGGCTTTGCGGGTATCCGAGCACACCCATTGTTTGTCGATCAAGAGATTCGGTGCAGCTTTCTTCGTTATTAATAAGTGCTTGCGAACGATGTTGTAACGGCCTCCATGTACAGGATGATCAGGGAAATCTTATGAAGGATTTTTTTTTTAAAGTTCAGTAAATGTTCTTTGTTGTGTTGTGTTTGTTGGCCTAGGGGTCGCTATTTCAGCAATAGCGACCGCACGTGGTCTAAGGTCCGATTCTAAGTTCCGGCAAAGTGTTATTGGGTTTTCCGTTAGGAAGTTTTCAGTAGTAGCCCGGAGTCTTCATTTTTCTTTCAAGCATGTGGTTGAAAAGCTCGCCCTTTTTTACACAGGATTTCACTATTACTGTAGGATAGGCACGACGAGCAATGAAGCTATACAAAACCAGTTTATCTCTCATTGTACGGGAAATCTATATAAAGCGAGGCCATGTTATACTGGAAATGTATAGCTTGATGTGTCGCCGTGCCCTGCTTAACCTTTCTGGGATAACAGGCGTAATGTTGTGTGTTGAGTAGAAGATAACCTTGAATAGGTGTGTGGGTACTGATAAGTTGGTAAGGAACGGTGGAGAATTTATTTGCAGTGACTTTTTGTGGAGTCAGGTGTGAAGTTCTCACAGTGGGCAGGGACGATCTTGTAACTAACCAGAATTTTAGTCCCTACCTTTATTTCCGCTCATGATAGTTCATGAGCGGAAATAATGAGATTATCGAAAATACAGTCGTTTCTTTTCCCGAGGACGATTGCTTATCCCATAATGTCGATTGACTGGCGTAAGTAAATATACATTATTATATGTATAATAGTCAACAAAGATCAATATTTCACCTCATCATTCTACACATCGTTCACCTCGACTCATTGATTAACCTCCCACATCGATTACTCTAACTAATAATCAACATCCTGTCTACAAAAATCTGAATGGATAATCCTTCGTATAAACTGTAGCTAATAATAATACATGAAATGATCGACGCGGCTCAGCAAAGTTCATCGCTCAATCAGCGCGCGCCTGAGGCGTTGACGTCATCTCTCGTGAGTTGCCCCGCCCTGCCAAGAGATGGCGCTGTACGATCGAAGCGTAGATCCCAAGTCCCAACCCTCACGCTTCGCCGTGTGTGGTTTGATGTTGATGAACGTTGCAGGGGGGTTGATGAACTTGGAGGTTTTTGTAAATATTTTTGTGGGTTTGATTAGGTTTTGATTAAGATTATCAATATCGTAATTGTGGTCTAAGTGTTTAGAGTATAAGCTCAATATAGCTTTTCTAGATCACGTATTCAGCTCGACAGCGGAGTGGGTAATTCGGTGGCGCTCTGCCAAAAAGGGAGGCAGGGGGCAAGTAGTAACTGTACTGGGTAATCAGCACGTCTATTCAACTGTGAGTCAACCAGAAGGTCTTGTTAAGTGCCTTCAAGGTCAAGCCAGGACTTCATCAGGATTTCACCAGGATACAAGGACATTAACAGGATTGAGGTAAGATTTCTTTGGTTAAAGTCACAAACATAACTTCACGCCTGTAATCCCCGAAGGGCTACGCTACGTGTACCTAATAGTAGGTACACACACAGTTCGCCAGTTATGTTTTTTAAGTCCCATGAAATATTGGGCAAGGCTTTTGCCATCAATTCAGACTCCGTTGCTGTTCCTGCAAAATCTCTGTAAGAAAAACCCAGAACACTTAGCCCGATCCGGGAATCGAAGCCAGGACCCCATGCTCAGCAGTCACGCTTGTGATCACTAGACCAACGAAGCAATCAAATAGGTAATTATGTCAATACAATATATTTTTTACTTTTCCAACGTCATTATCGCTTATACATTGTCACTTTGTTGGGCCTCAGACATCACATCACCATCATCGTCACCACACCACTGACATCACATCACACCACACCACTGACATCACATCACCATCATCGTCATCATCTTGACTTTGACATCATTCCAGTGGATCTGACTACTGTCAGATCCACTGGAATGATGTCAAAGTCTGCGGCCATCACACTTGGTCTCCATCGGTACCTTCTAAACTTCAAGATGCAAAACATACCTAAATACCCAGTATTTATTTATGAACAAATAAACGGCAACATACAAATGTTTAAAGTTTTGTACCGACATCAGTTTGTCATAAAACACTTCAGTTCATTCTCAGAACGCATCGAAAGCCTTCTTACGATGCTATTTGTTAGTTTTTACGCTTTTTTCATGCGTTTTACTTGGTACCAAATGCTGAAGTAAGGTGTTTGGGCACAGAATAATAAAATTTAAACTTTCCAGTCTAGTATTGGTATTGTCACTTTTGGAATTTGGAATTTGCTCGGTAAGTACCACCAAGCTGACTATTTCTTCCAAAAAGCAATATTGCTTTGTTCTTGCATTATAGGAAGACAAGGTAGTGATAGCCTTGAGGTGTGACCGTCGGACTGCCAAGTCTCGAGTTTGAAGCATAGACCACTGATTTTTCGGATTCATGCGCGCATAATTATCACTTGCTTCGGTGAAGGAAAACATTGTGAGGAAACCAAACTAGCATGCCTGAGTGATATTTCTCGACGGCATGTATAGTATGAGGCCCATGGGAGGCATAAAAACTCTGAGATCAGGTTAGGCACTAACCACACGGTAAAGAAAGAGGTTGGAAGACTAACTTTGTCCCTGAAATAAAGACATCCAACATCTTGTCACAAAACCGACGATGTACCCTTAAAAACAGTAAGTAGGTAAACAAAAGGAGACGTTACAAGATATGTTTATAGAACATTTTAAAACCATATTCTTTATTGTACACAAAAATACAATGGTATTGTTAAAAGATTTCAGCTTTAAAATGTACCTGCAAAGAGCGAGCTTAACCCAAAATCGGTTTGATGTTATTTCATAACTAATTCATTTCAAGTCATTCGTTATGAAATTGTAATTACGTGCGTTATTCTTCCAGTCTGTTGTTATTCTTCTATTATTTGGCATCGTAGACTTTTGATTGTATGCAAAAATTACAGGAAGCTTTCTCATTGAGGAGTTCTCTGATCTACCAATTTTCATTTTGTACTTCCTAGCACCGTTCTTAGTATCTAGCGGTACCCTAACAGGTACCTATAGCCGTCCATCTTCGTAAGTAATTCCTTGGCAAGTGTCATCAACGTCAATCTTCACCAGAAACAACTAGAAACAATGGAATGTGCGAAATGTGCAATAAGTTCTGAATGAAACCTGCAGTAAGTTGATTGTGTGTAAGACGTAGTAAGTGATTAGGTTAGTAAACATTGACAGAATTGTTGAAACTACTAAAAATAATAGGTGCTCTATTTTTTTATTCCACTCTTAGTGGACGATAAACATTGTACAGGTTTCAAGGTTTTATGACAATGGTATTTTTCCGTAAGGTGGTAAGAAGTAGGTGGCAAGGAGTGAGGGAATGTGCACCAGAAAATAAAGACTTATATCCAGTATTGGATGATGGTGAAGGTTTATAATAAAGTACTAAGGTAAGCTACCAGCTAAGGCTGGTTTATGAAATTAGATATTCAATCAGCAAAAAATTTACCAAGCTCCCAGCTAAGCTAAAACTACATTAGTATTTTTATTGACTGTTGTCACCAGATACAGACGTATACTACAGTGACAATTAATGATATCCCCTTCATTCGATTTGTGGTTGTGCCGATCACTTAAAGAGAAGTATCCACAGCTGCAAGTGTAAAAAGTTAAGTTTGCACCCTCGACAAGAAGAGAAAAAGAAAGAAGAAGTAGAATGGAATATCCTAACACCTTCTGTCACACTAAATCTGTCTGTTAAAGCTGCTGTTGAAGCAATAGTGTTGCGTGACCCCGGTGGCCCGAAGCCATTTTCAGAGACTGTCAATAAAAAAAAACCTGAAAAGAAAACTGTAGTAAACGCCGAAAAGGTTTCTCTAAAACTGTAAAGAACAAGATGATGGACTGATACAGCTACAGTGCATCCTAACCATGATGATTAGTCATTCATATTTCTAATTCATTTACGTAGTAAGGTCATAGATTGCGAAACTGCAAGATATTAAATAACTACGATTGTTTCGTTCGCTGCCCGATCGTTTTATTGATTGGCTGGAAAAATCGTGCCTGGGATGTTAGGGGTAGTACCCGACAAGTTGTTGCGGGATAAGTCCCGCCGTTGGTTTGACATACACGGGCTGTAGCATGATAAATTTTTCTCATCAGGTTGGATAAGAACAAGCCAGGCTACGGTATTTCCAAATGTTTTCCTTTTATGAAAATATCTACCCACTCCCTTGCCATATTTGGACAGATTTTGGTTTCGTCTTCATCATCAAGAGCCATCATCAGTTAGTAGTTCTTTTTCTTAAGTTGTGAGCGGTTTACCTAATCTTGACTGGTGATATGTTTCAATTGAAGGCATAACTTGTGATTCGTTAAATTATCTGTTTTTCAATGTAGACGAATGTTTGGAATTCAGGACATTTGCGAAAGAATTAAAGACAGCCCGTGTGTATGAGCCTTTAGTTATTGATGCCCTTTTGTCTGCTCCTCTCGCACGTATGCATCATCTTAATAAATTCACATTATTGCTATTCAATAAGCATGGTCACCGTACGCACCGTGGGCGAAGCGTGGGTGCCCTCGCGCATCACATAGTGATGCACATTAAATTTGATTGTTACTGCAACTTGCGCGGGCCCACAGATTTATATTATTACGCCAACCGCTCATTTGGTGATTATTAAACGATATAAATTTATTACACGATTCAATATTAATATCGTGACGCTCAAAGGGTAAGTGGGATTCTTTGAAGGCGTTTGAATTTTAAGACGAACTTATGTATTAACGTAAGGAGAGCACAAACTGAGTCATCATTAACATACGAATTACATCATCGTAATATTTCAATAACCTAACTAATTTGACTGTAAGGACCAAACTACATGTACGTTGTTTGGTGTTCGGAACCAGAATCATGTGAGTCCATGTACAAGTAAATATGTATTATCAAGATACCTGATAAACTACTGTATATGGTGCGTTTTCCTTGTTACAGATGCCTTTATGAAGCTACCATAATGTAACAATTTCAAAACCAAACTCCGTTCCGTCGCTGTGTGTACCAGGAGCGCATATCGGCGGCGGCGGTGGCCGCAAAGAATGTCGTCGTCGGATTTATGTGTGCGCGCGCACGCGATGACAGCGCCGCACCGGCCACTACTCTACGCGTATGTCCGCCTGGTACCGCCGACTTGCGTCGAGGCAGTGATTTCTTTTTGTTTCTGAGCATTTTCCTTTATGGTGATAAACAATTATGCCATTTACTTTGTGCTGTAAATCATCCCCAAAAGGTCCCCATGATTTAACTCTTTTCATAATCCGCTGATCTTCACTCACTATTATTAAAATTGTACAAGAAGATAATATATTCATTCATGATTATTAGCAAATATTGTTAGAGAATATTTATTTGTTGGCCTATCCTATTAAAAAATCTCAGGTCTAAACAAATCAATCATGTAGTTTATAACCGTTTTCAAAGAAACTCATAGTCATTAATAACAAACCAGTCGACTACTGTATCCTCGAAAACAGATGCAAGAGTAGCTCTCTGGCATTTTAAAACAATTGCAAATTACGCAGAACACGCACAAACACCATCCTTCTACCACTTCATTTCGGTGAACGCTTCCGACAACGTCGTCGGTCCACTTGTAACTCGCATAAACTTAGTTTAGGTCTGTTCTCTCAGTTTATGTAGGCGCGGTCGACTGTCTACTGCTGCCACAGTATTTATGCTAAAAGGCCCTGCGGCTCGGACCCTTAATAAACAAATGACGCGCTCACAGATTTAAGAGCCAACGTCGCAATTATTTCGCTATTTCGACGCTGCCCGACCAAGTAAAGGCGGCTTTTTCGCTTTATTTGAATTTTAAGTAACCCCATGACGGTAATAGTGGTTGGGGAGTCGGTGGCTCGCTTTTGTTGCTTCGCCGAAGGGAAATGACTTGTTGCACGTCAGAGCGCGCTCCTGACTGTTTTCGTAATGTCATTGGGACGCTTTGAGACGTAAAGTTACAGTGGCATAACGTTGAGGTGCAAAACGTAGTGTTTGGTGCCGTAATGGTAGACTTTAGACTACAAATTGCGCCTTTAAAGAAAATAACAGATGTTAAAAGTAAATACTATTGAAGCACAAGCTACATCTAAAGACGAAACTGAAGTTAAAGTATCTTTTGTTTGCTATGGTGGTAGACGGATTCAGTGATCGTTAAATTTTTAAGATCTGTTTGGGAACTCATAAGTTTTTATTCACGGTCCAAAATGTCACAGCTTGACGAAGATTGATAAGCTCGCATTGGAAGAAATATTGTTAAGACATCATTGTAGATATAAAGGACCAATTTTTAACTGAATAAGCGTATGCTTAACCCACAACAAAAATATAGTGACTGTCCATTCGTGATACTCGACATTTTATCGGATTTCCAGTATGGCAGCTACTGGATACGATCATTTAAAATGATAAATCACCCGCTCCGTCACCGGGCGACTCGTCAAAATGAACTTATTTGTCAAACTTAGATCACTGAGGTGCGATAACTAAAACAGGAAATTGAAATTTTGTATCACCGGACAAAAATCGGCCGCGTCGCCATCTTGGACGCTAATCGCGCCACGATTTGAATATGGAACTCCTTATACATAAATAGCTTTTTACTTTTTTTTATAAGTGTAAGCAGTAAGCTGCCAGTTGATTCATAGGTCTTGACAGGAAATGAGGTCAGTTTTTTAAAGGTCCGTATAGTATTTGCGTGGGAGAAGGGCGCGCACGAATAGTTGATGATGGGAGGCATAAATGGTTGATAGAAATTCCAATTGTAATTTTGTGCCTTTGTGTCGAGTTAAATGTCCCTATAATACTCTAACACGCATGTGTTAGAGTGAAATTCTCAATCAAACCACTTATTTCGCGACAGAAGGGTTCTACTCAATGGAATAATGAAACAGAACTCAGAAAAAGGTAACTAAAATCATGAAAAACAAATAACAAAACAAATAACACCACGCCTGTAATTTTCAGTGCTAGGCAGAGGTACACCTATAGGAGGTACACTAACACTTAACCAGTTATGTTTAAAGCCCTTGTAATAAGGGGTGACCTTTTTGCCATCAACCGGCACAGTTCCAAGCACCACGCTACTAATGGAAAAAACCCAACAACACTTTGCCGGACCTCGTCACTAGACTGACGAGGCAAGGTATAGGAATCGTTGCAGAAAAGCTGATAGGAAGATATTCAAGGTATTGCTTAAAAATACCCGTAGGCTAATCGCAGCTATAAATGAAGGTAGGTATGGCACTAGCAAGTTCGTATCTATTAGTCGAGTTAGTTCCGCTAACATTTCGACTACGACCGTCCGATACAGTACTTTAGACCGACATTATAGTTCTTGCGACATTTGTATGCCTTTTATGGAACATTTTATCTAACCCCTAAGTTAATTTCTTGATTACAGTTGGATTTCAACCCTATAATGAAGGCAGAGAGGTTCGAAGTAGAATGTAGAGTCGGTTCATTTATTTAGTTCTGAAATTTTTGAGAAGCTGTTACAAAGATAAGTTCAATTTACTTAAACAGCTTTCCTTGAGTCAGAATAAATAATTGTTTTTTCTTTCCATGTCAAAACAGCTATAGTTCCCTACGCAGGGTTTGCGTATAAAAATATTAAGAATAAATAATTGTAATAATTAGGGATAACAAATACACAAAGGAAAAATAATCTAGTTTAGCATCCCAAAATACGACGCGGGAAATCTACCTTAGAGATTATCTTACATAAACAAAATAGTTTAGTGTTAATAACAAAAAAATACGACTGGCGACTAGACGTATGTTGCGGATGATTATAAAATTTCAGATTTTTGTCAAGTTTCAGTATAACTAATGACCGTGTTTATATTTTTCGTCTTAGAATAAAGTTGGTGCTGAAAACACAAGAAGAAGTGTTTAGTTTATTTAAAATGGAAGGACTTAAAATCATACTAAAAAGAGATTACATTTTTATAAAAACTAGACAGCATCAAAAGTTATATACCAAATTATATCCTTAAAGTAAATTGAATATCCAAAAAAAAAAACAAATTAAATATTTAATCACACAACCCACGAATCTCAATACAATCGCACCGCACACAACAATCTTCGATCTCAGTTGAAACCAGTGCAACCTTCCCTTCGCCAACCAAACCGAGGTTTAATTAGTTCTATCGCTAATTACTTAGCAGGGCACGACTGCCGAGGACTATTCCAAGCATTCCATGATTTATTGGCCAGGCACTATCCTTTGACCCGCTGGGCTCTATTTGGACAAAATATTCCACATTTCAGTGCTAATGGCTTTAATCGGGGATTAATACTTAGCAGCTGATTAAGTAGGTGTGTTCTGCTATTGGTTGTGATTAATTTATGTGCGTTGGTAAGTAATTGGAAATGGTTTGTGTGTGTAGTGTTAAGTGTTTTTGTTCATCTAAATAATTGTAAAATTTGGTGCTACAACTGCTAATGTGTTTTTGATAAACTTGTGAGTGCTTTATTCTATAAAAAAGCACATTTTATTTATTTACGCAAATTGACAATGCGGATCTAGGATGTGAGTTTCTTAAGCTTAGGTAAATAGAGTAGCAGAAAATATAAAATTCAAGAAATGTGTTTGTTTACCAAGGAATTATTTTCGTCAGGATACTTTTGACTTGAAAACTGATGAGTTCAACTTTGTTAATTCACATCTTTGCGGGATATGGTGGAAATGCATGGCCTCATACTTACTAGATTTATGTAAAAAACACGAACAAAATCCCTAAAAATCTTAATCACTGCGAAACACAAACAAAAATTCCACCTATTAACATCTACTTAAACATATGTAACCCTTGTTATTTCGAATTAAAGTCGCCCGCGCTAGATAAGGAACAATCAGCGGCGGCAGAGAGCGGGTTAGCTTCCCGCTACAAATAAGTATAGATCGGATCGGCACCTTTTTGTTCCCGCTGTCCCTTCCTGTACGATCAGCGATCATTGATCACGGACTGGGGGGACAGACGATGGGAGCTCAGGTGATGTGCCTCATTAACTTAATTTTCTGAATTTTTAACTTACTACAGTTGCTGACAGTGAGGAGCTCGTGGATAATAACAGCAACTCGGATCAATTTTCAGGTTAAGTCTCGCCTGTCTAGATTGGTCTGTGGATGGGTTTCAGACCGAGTTTCCTCAGTGCCTCCGAAAGCACGTTAAACCGTTAGTCGCGGCTGTCATTTATAGATCTTTGACAATCGTTACTGACTACCTGAGTCAGTGGCCCGAGAGTCTCACAACCAGCCTTATCAAGGGGGTCAGATAGGCAGTCGCTCCATGTAAAATACCGGTATTCAGCTGCGTCCCGTTAGTATTGAAGCCGACCCCAACATAGTTGGGGAAAGGCTAGGCGTAGGCAGATGATGACAGTAGGGGATTCTATGCGCCGATGCATACCTTTACATCTACCACCGACTACCGCGTTAGGTTGGTCAACTTTGCGTGTACGCTGCGACGGCGCCGAGTGAACGTTGGCGTGCGTCGTAATTGTTACAAAAGGATATCTAATCACATCTGGCGGTGACTAGCCGTGGGTAGACTTTGAGGAAACATCGCGTATACGTGACTGTCGAAATAAATGTGGCGTTGACGCCGCTCTAACGTCACGTTAACGCAGCTTATACGTACATAGGACAGAGTGGGGGAATTAAGGTTTGGTCAAATCGATAGAGTATGCGGTTTCGAACCGAAGCGCGGCGGACTCTGACAGATAATTTACTGAAACATCTGTCAAAGTCTGCACTGCTGATATGACCGAACCTTTAGAGTCGAATCGTATTTAGCGAAGGCCTACTCGTTAAGAAAGGGAAACTTTTTACCGTAATACAACATTCTATGAAAGTACTAAAATAATAGTTCGAAATACAAAACTGTAGTCCACACTATTCTTTCGCAATGCAATTAAACATTTTTTTAAATACCCCATTAGAGTCCTTAATTTGTAAACCGTTGGGGCTCTAAAAGTCCTTCTGATTTTCTGTACAAGCAACATTCTACTGTATTTTCGGTAAGCAAGGTCCGAAATGGTATAAATGGCTGGTTTTTGTTGCCTTGTACAATATGAGCTTTAAAGCTTCGTTCAGTTTTGTGCTAAAATAAAAGCAGCAATAAAATGTAGTCAGATTACTCGACTGGAACGGTTTGAAGTACATACGTAACTTTAATTTGTTGGGGAAGTCGAAATTAAAACAATACTTTTTTGATTTTTATTCGAAATACTTAAAACGGTATTTTTAAACTCATTGTTCATTTGTTTGTAAGCTGCGGTGTAGAATGAATGAACGTAAACGGCAGAATTATTCTGAAGCTATGAGTATTACAATTTATAACCCTGTTTCTCTTTATCGTGTGGTTAGTGCCTAACCTGGTGTCAGAGTTTTTGTGCCACCCATGGGTCTCTGTCTTAAATTTACATGCCCTCGAGATATACCTCTCAGGCATGCTGGTTTTTCTCATTATTTTCCTTTACCGCACCAAATGATAATTATACAATACGTACATGAATCTGAAAAATTAGAGGTGCGTGTGTTGGGTTCGAACTTGAAACCTATGACTTGGCAGTCCGACGGTCATACCACTAGGCTATCACTGCTAACGCTAATTTACAACTCAAAATCGCGAAGAAAAACAAAAATCGTGAGGTAACTGGCATGTCTCAGAACCATTTTGAAGACATGTAATACCCACTAGCCGCTTGCGGTATGAGTGAAAGATAACGGTCCATTCCTTCTTACAGAGACAAGGCCTTTGTCCCACCAATGGGAACATTTTAAGCTGATGAAAAAGGATTACATTTAAGAATGATTTATGCTCAACAAATGTCATAATATGAACTGTTCTTCTTCTTCAATCCGTCCCTCATTACTGAGGATCGTGGTCACTGGACCCCTTTAAACCGTCAATCTGCCTCCATCGATGCCGGTCCAAAGTTGCCAACACCACCAGCTGACATTTGCTTGAGGAAGTAACTTCTTTTACTTGGTTGGACTCGTGTTCTCTTGCCTTCGGTATTGCCAACAATGACCAGCTTTACAAGGCTGCTATCTCCCCTTCGCATGAACTATTACGTAGTGCTATAAATCATATGATCAGCCGATCCCTTCAGGCTAAATAGTTCACAGAAGTAATGGGCGTAACTAGTCATCCATTAAATTATAACATGGACATGAACTTTTTGTTACATACTTATGAGAATACTTCACACATGACTTCTTTCTTGAACAATATATCACATCACGCCTGTAATCCCCGAAGGGTTAGAGAGAGGTGTATCTAATAGTACACCCACATTTCGCCAGTTATGTTTTAAGTCCCATGAAATACGATCGATTTTTGAGTCGATAATACAAATTATAATATAGCATTTAAGTTATTTTTTTTTTTGCAACAAGCACAATTAGTATCATCCATAGACTTAAATATTTTTTTTTAAATTATGAAAATGTTATAATAAAACGAGTATTTTTATTTTTTAAATCGACGTTTACACCGCGCGCTCGTGCTAGGGCCTCTGTTACAAACTCAGTCAACTTATTTAATTTATAGTACAACACGGATGTTTTGACGCTCGAATGACACTGTCAGGAGCGTTGTTGTTAGTAAACATTTGTATTGAAAAATCAAGATGATGGTGTTATTTCCAATTCAGGCCAGACGCCAAAACATCTTTATACAATTTTATAAAACGGTGGCGAGGTTTGAATTATATTCGTTTGATAGAGCAATTATTACATTTGCGTGAGAGTGGCTTAGGTATAAAACATGATCAGTGATGATCAAAATGATGGAGATGAGACGAGATGCGTAATTCTTGTGAAGAAGCGAAGTTTCAAAAGCAAATCGAACATCTCGTCATCTTACCTATTAACACCTTACGAAAATAATCACGCCATTAGACCTCAAAAACCCTTACACACAACGCTATAATAACCACGATAACATAATCTTGTCCGAAACATTTTTATCCCTGGTCCTTGCAGTTTGTCGTCAGATTTAGCTTGTATTTATATCCGCCGCGACAGGCGTGTGCTACCGGTTCGATACTAAATAACAGTGTCACACTAGCCTTTAAGGACACCGCCGGGATGGTGCTCTGAGAGAGGGAACATGAGCATTGAAATATTTTCCAGGTATTTTACTTTTTAAGGGCGCGTTCAAGAGCTCTTAGCGTCTATTTTTATGGTCTCTGGTGTCAATGTCGACTATTCTGTCACAACTCTCAGTGTCAAGTTTCCGTAGCGATAATGACTTTGACAGCTGTTGAATACAGTTTATTGTGCTGATCGCGTTAAAATTCATTGATGAAATTTACCATAATTTCCCGTTTAACGCTGTCGACCCACAAAATCACATTGGCTGCATCATGCATGCTGTAACACGCTTCTGACACCAAACATTTTCTGGCAAACAAAATTTTTGAAATTGTTCCACTTAACGGTTACCAACTTACACATACGTAAGCTCTCTTTCGCACTTGCTAAGCTGGGATGGACTGGCTGAATGCAAAAGGCAGAACCAAAGAGTAGAATACTTATACCAAACGAGCAGAGCACAGGATTAGTGTCGTGTAGTTGTTGACAGATCCTGCAGCAGTAATGGATCAAATCTGAGGCAAGGAACCAGCTTTCTTCAAGAACTCTCAATTTTACTCAAAGCTATAAAATAACAAGCAAATTAATTGTTAGGTATTCTGAGTTCAGACTTCACTCCATAATCGGCATCAACGTCTTGCTTACTAAACCAGACCTTTAAGAAGAAAATCTGGTCAAAACCCTTAAACCATTTTTGCATGCCTCACCTCGCATATGACCATCCTGCGCACACGCCTTTTTGTTCAATCCCCGGCCGTATTTCGGCTGCGCGCGCTTCCATTTATCTCAGCTATCATCTGAGATACGGCGGCTATCCGCTGAATCTTTATGCGAGCGCGATAGCCGATGCCCGATACTGACCGCTGCTGATTAGCTGATAGGTACGTCGCACCATTCATAATATGTTTTGGCGATTTTAAATAGTATCGATACCAACTCAATATGGGTACCGATTTTCGATATTGTGAAACTTTCTGTGTCTCTATGACGAGTGCTGATTTTCAGCATCGTCTCTTGAGCAATGGCAATGTGATATAAATTATGTTACAATTATTGTGCGATTGCTGTTTTTTTTTTTTTGTTTAGAAATGATTGAAAAGCACTGAAAATATGGTAAAAGAATTGGGCAAACTGCGAAAATTCATTCGGTTCGGGACACTCCTAAAAAATGAAGAACTAATTTCGGTTTTTGCTTGGCTGTTCAAAATGGCGTTATAATAAATCTTTATTTTTTACTAGAAGACTAGTCTCTTTCAGGATATTTTCAGTCAATTCCTGTCTACGTAAAAGTTAGATTATTTTCGACTTTTCCAAAGTAATTTAGCTAAATAAAACGTGATGGTTTCATCATGATTTATTCACCTAATATTTCTTGCGCCATCAATGGTGACTGGTGAGACTCATTCTGATTGCGAGTGATACACTAAAGTATTCCTGAATGGCCCGATCTGTTTACACTGGCGGCGGTTCGTCTTCGGCCTGAAGTTGCTACATTGTGTAGTTTTACTAATTAATTGGGTTTTGATTGTAATTATCAATCTTTTCGTAATTTTAAGAAGTTGTTTTTGTTGTGTGTTGTGTTAGTTGTTGTAGTTGAACTCAATGTTCTGTTCAAACTTTAACGTGCAAACGGGTAGGTTTAGATTATTATGATCATTTCTATTTTGTCATTTTCCTCATTTTTGTCATTTTGTCTTTATTTCGGTTTACTTTTTGACACATATCATATTATCAGTGTTCAGGCCATCAGACAGTCACGTTTTAATTATATTTTGATCTGAAATATCCCGGGCTTTATCATTCAATAGACTTTCTTATGACTTTATCTTTGCCAATATCCCACGCTTTGTTATTGAGAACATCATCTTGGCTCTAATATGTGGTTTTTATCCAATTCGTTGACAATCTAATCATCAATTTTATTGTTTGAGTAATTTCAAGTTTTATCGTTAATAGGTCCTTCGCGATTCCCACGCCTCAGCAAACACGATGCCTAGTATATTCCCTAATTAATTATCGTTTGACAGATCCGATCTCATCCAGATCACCATAGATAACAGCCGGTCAGTTTTTAATATCGTCGCGAATGTCCCGTTCTTCGTCATTCAACATACAGCCCACCGGTTAGCATTGTGTGCTCCCTAATTAATTGTAGTTTGATTGAGCGTCAATCTCATTTAGATTACTGATCGGATTGATGTCGGCTCGTGAATGAGGAGGTATCAAATGTGTTCGATCTGATAAGATGGGTTTGTTGAACAATATACGGCGCGCGGTGTGGGCCGGCCTTTTTGGTCGTTTAGTGTTTGTATGTTGGTACTTGTTGTGTTTTTTTTAAATCAGTTAGTGGATTTGTAAGTGTGTATTTTTGTGGTCGGGAGTGTTATGTGTTAAGGAGTTTGAAAAGGACAATGTCTTCCTTGAGAATTGGAAAGAAGTAGCAAAAAAGCGTGATCTTTGGAAGGAATGGAGGAAGGCCTTTGTCCAGCAGTGGCACAATGTGGGCTGGCTATAGTAATAATAATATAATTAAATAATATTCAACATTTTATATATAGTGTGGCCACGAGCCAAAAGAACCATCTTTTGGCGTGTGGCCATAGTCGAAATTAACGCCGCCATCTTGTTTTTTTTACTACAATTTCCTTAAACAATTTCACAAATGTTTACCAACAGCGGCCTCCTGACGAAGTCATTCAAGAATCAAAAGAACCATTCTGCACTTTATCAAAGTTCATCAAGGTCTGATAGAATGCACACTTGCACCTAAAACATACAATACAATTACCGTACACCAAAGAAACATAGCCTATATTAAAAATCTAGTGCCGGGCGGCTCACAAACAAAGTGCTATAATACCCTATAGGTACTAAGTATTCATAGTCTGTGTCGGCTCTCGGTAGCCTGTCGGCTGTCGTCGCGACAACGCTTTGTGGCGACACCCGCTGCGTACGACGCCGACGGTACGAGTTGAACCATTGTGCATGCACCATGAATATATTGTGATTAAAACTTTACGTATTAGCGTAAATAGATCCCTACAACCATAGACAAATTACTGTCAAAATGTATTCATATTCCCGCCAGTTTGCAACTGTCGAAATGATAGCTGTCATTTTTTTACGCTTTTATTACATGGCGCTGGTAAAAAAGGTTCTATACAGCCTGTAATATACATAGAGGTTGGTCTCCCAGTAGCCTGTCGCATGTCGTCGCGTGCTCTTTGTGGCGACACCCGCTGCGTACGCGCCGACGTCAAGCCATTGTACGCACTATGTGCTGAGCGTATGTACGTAAAGACGGTAATTTGTATATAAACGTGGAGTGGGGTAAATAGTTAAGTATGTCTTTGACTTTTAGACATAGCAATTGAAGTAATTACGTAGGTACTGATAGGTACTCTTTTTAACATGTCGATGGCAACCTATATATAATCAACTCATTTGGCGACGAGTTTGGCACTTTCAGTATCGTCCATCAACTCGTGTAATGTACAGGCAACAGGACAGGTAGGAGACGATGTGGTGTTCCTTCATTTGTGGTACAACAGCACACATATACTCCGGGGAAGAGTCGTCTATGATTCTCCATCTAATCAACTGATGCAATTAATTAACATTAATACAGTTAGTATTCCAGAATGAATAATATCTACTTATTTTAGCAAACCATTTGGAAAATTATTAGCGACCAGCAAATAAGAAAGTACAAAGAGGCGCAATAAGGAACCTTTTGTCCTAACGAAAAGATTGCGACGAATACAAAATCGAGAATCCCATTCTTTTTTCAAAGTTAGTTAAAAATGGTTGAGGATTGGAGGAGCTCGTGGCTAAATAATAACAGCCGCTCGGGTCGATCTTTAGGTTAAGCCGTGCTTGCCTAGGTTGGTCTGTGGATGGGTGACCACCCATTACATACCGAGTTTCCTCCGTGCCTCGGAAAGCACGTTAAGCCGTTGGTCCCGGGTGTCATTTGTAGATCTTTGACAGTCGTTAGGTACTCAGTGGCCCAAAAACTCTGACAACCAGTCTTACCAAGGGGTATAGTATTACCTAGTACTAACTGGGTTGTAGAGGCCAGATAAGCAGTCGCTCCATGTAAAATACTGGTATTCAGCTGCATCCGATTATACTGGAAGCCGACCCCAACATAGTTGGGAAAAGGCTAGGCAGATGATGATGAGTTAAAAATGGTTCAATTTTACATACACTAGCGATAGTTTATAACGAAGCTAAACCAGATTTTCATAACTTTGAAGGAGTATCTTGCTTACACATATAACATAACATCACGCCGGTAATCCCTGAAGGGTCGGGCAAAGGTGTATCTAATAGCACACCTACATTACGCCAGTTATGTTTGAAGTCCCATCTAATAGGGGGCGAGCCTATTGCCGTCGACCGGGTACAAATCCAGTCTCCGTGGTTCCGTGGCTGTTGAGGAATACCTGATGTAAAAACCCAATAACAATTTGCCCGACCCGGGTATTGAACCCGGGACCTCATGATCATCAGTCGCGGCTTTGCTTACACCTCAGATACATTTTAGATGAAATATTTGCTTGTTACTAAACCACACGCATGCTAATATGGGAAATGAAAGCCTAGTTCCAAGTAACAAGTCTCGCGTCACTTGAGAGAAAGCGTTATAGTGCAGCTCATAACGTGAGCGACGACCTATCAACCTGTCGGGTGCTGTTATGAACTTACGGCACTTGCGTGTACGCATGTCTGCTGGGAGGGAACTAGGCGAGACGAGGGAAATTCTTATAAAAGGGACCTGTGATTTAAGAAAATTATCGTAAGGACCTACCTGGTAAGTACTCGATTATGGCATAGAAGAAGGGCTGTCCGACTTTATAGTCGTATATGTAGAGGCAACCTTTCCGGAATTACTGATCTTCTAAAAAGAAACTCCGAAAACTTACTTATTATTTTTGAATAAACCATTAAATTTGTCTTGGGATTGATTAACAGAAAATCGACCTAATACCCACGTAGGTATTAGGTCGATGTAACTAATAAAGCTTTTCTGTTACAGAACCTGTGAAAACAGTTGATTGTTAGAATCGTAAACCGCTCAGGGGTCCTATATAGTCTCCCCAGAGATGTGCCCTAACAGGTGTTTCAAAGATAATGTTGCAGGTCAGTCTTTTAAGAGCTAACGGAACCCCCATATGCTGATAGTGAACGGGGTCGTTTGCGTAAGGTAAGAACCCCGCACTCCCCAATCTTACCACCAACACCCGGGTGCCTTTTGAAGGTTACCACCCGAAAATACAAGAAACTTCTACGTCTGAAGTCCCTTTGAAGTAGATCCATCAACTAACTAGAAAACCTTGAAAAAATCTAAAGACTACCAATATAACTGTTAGGCAATTCATAAGTGTGCCGGTACTCGGTTGTCATGACGGCGCGATGGCGGCTCTCCCGCCGGAAGTCAATTATGCAATAAATCTGCGGCACCGGCGCGCGCGCATAGATCTCCGCGCATTTACATTTACATAGAGCTGAGTGCAAACCGAACATGGACGAATGTGGTGACGAGATTATTGTGGGCTGATCGATATACTGGGGAGATTTGCCTTGGAGTTTGGAGTCTTGAAGAATATCGCGTAAATCAAAAATAGCAATTTTACAGAAGATTGAAAAAACTGCATAAAAAATTATACCATGTAATGGTACAATACCATTTTTAATCAACATCCAAAAGGAGGAGGTTACCAATTCGTCTGAATTTTCTTTTTTTAAGCGTTTTCTTCGCCAATTGTGAAACGATTTTGATAATTCTTCTTTTGTTTGGACGAATATTATTCCGCGGTGGTCCCGTTTAAATTTGGTTAAGATCTGATGCTGGTCTTCGGAGATATCAATGAACTCTTCAATAATAGACAGCAAATCTGTCGTGATTGCTGCAATCGCTTGGATGTTTATTGTTTACATAACACCATAACATAACATCACGCTTGTATGCTCTGAGGGGTACACAGATTTTTTTGTGTTTTTGTAGTCGTTTTTTTTTTTACATTGTGTTCGTTTCAAATTAGATAGACTTTGCTTGTTTCTGTAATTGGCTGAAACAACACGTCTTCCGATTCTCTAGCAAACGGAATCAAACATCAAATTACAGACACTGGTCTGGACACCAGACACGGGCAGATAATGAACAGTATTTGTCAGGGTTCGTTCCGTTTCGGTTTTGATAGAACCTTAAAATGCTTCTTTTCGCTAATTTTCATTTGTTTCATTTGTTATTAAAACATTGAACCCAGGATCTCCAAAAAGTGTTTTAATTAAACGAAAACCCGAGTATTATTAGAAGAAGTCTTTTATATTATTTTTCTTCACTTTATACCTATCAGATAATAGTAATTGTAAATGAAGATGCCAATTTTCATTAAATAATTTCACTTCGAAAGCTGGCTACCAAGCTCACAAATCCTTCAGGTACCCGCAAGATTAAATTAATCTAAACCGCGCACTTTTAAGTCTAGTGCTTTAGATAATGAATACTTTTATTCAGCCGTGGGCTTAGTGGGAGTAGTCCGTAAATCACGTTGCACAGGGGGCAGCGGAGGTGTCTCGGGGCCTCATTTACCTGGCTGGCACCGCCGTATCGAAGAGTCGATATCGCAGATACCGACCATCGATAAATAAAATATTGACGTGTATACGCACAGGAGAGGTTGGATGCTGGTGCGTTAATAGACAAGATTTTACAGTTTTTTTTTAGGTATGGATTTTTTAAGTACATACGTTGTGTGCTTTAGTAGTTTTTGGATGTCGTTTTTAATTTGACCGTTTTCTTTTTTTAGTTTTAATAAGTTTCAGTTGCGGATTGTTTTGATGTCGTCTTCTATTCTTCTTCGTAAAATTATTATTTTGACATAAATTGTTCCTTCCGACAGTATAATTTAATGGTTTTGCTTCCGAAAGATAAATAATGTTGCTTGACCAGCTTCTTAAATACGAATAAGATCGTGACGAGAAGAGAACAAAATAGGAAAACCCCCTAAAAGAATTCTTGCAAAATAACCAACCACAATGCTGTTCCCCTGTACAGCGTAGCATCCAGTTTAAATTAGCGTTTGCCGTACGCACAGGAATCTACCAGTGACCATTAACATAGGAGGGATGCCCTCAGAACCGGCGCATTTTTAGCTAAAAGCCTACAACGCCCCGCACCGGTAGTGGATTCCGAACGCACCCGCAACATTGATAGACCATAGATAATTGGAGAGGTATTCTTTAAGTAATGTGTTGTTTATGGTGTGCTAAATTGAGTTATTTTTTCTTTCGTTTGTATTTTTGTTGTTGTTGTAGTGAATAAAGAAGGAATTAAGTGAATAGGGACGGCAGGTTTATTGATTATATAAATTTTATTGCACCCAATAATATGAGTTCATGTTAAAATTATAGTAGTTATGCTTAATTTTTAGTTATTAAATTTTAAAATATGATCTGGGGACCACACCGTCAGAAAAAGTTTTAAGTCTGTACAATAACTGCAGCGGAAAGACATTATTCGGATGGAAGATACGATTCGACACCACGTCGGACTATTCACTCACTTTTATTGCAAGGACATTGTGAGCGGCTCTAACCGATTCCATGTCTATTAATGTAATCACTCCCTTCAACTAAAAGGTAATTAAATTGCCGTCACATTTTTTTTTTCTTTTGTTGCTATTTACCCAACAGGAGAGTGTTTTAAAACGGAAATTAATAAGCCTTTTCTGTACACAGAGGAATGTAACTTATTCCACAGGGACCGTATAAAAGAGTGCGTTAAACAATGTGGATATAACGCCTCCTTACATTTTATTTTTATAAGGCATATATCCTTGATGGCCAGCGTGATATAGTGCCTATAAAATGTACGTAGTTGTGTCTCAATATTTACTATAATGTCGAGTGCAATTAGACAAAAAGGTGGAACGGAATTTACAATGGTCGGATTTTCATGGGGCTTTTTATCGAATTCCTAGAGGTGTGTAAGTTAAAAAAAAAATTCGCTCATTTCACTTTTTTTTTTAAATTTTGTTTTGTTTTTATGCGTCGAATGTATATTGTGGGGTAATAGTGTGACCGGTGTGCATCCATTAAACGCCCATTTGGTCTGTTTATTTGTTCAAAGTTATCGATTAAAAGCATTATTTTGGATTTTTTTTTAAATTTTCCTATTTTCTTCAATTATTTCTTTCTTTTTTTTTTTTTTGTTTGGTTAGTGCCTAACCTGGTGTTAGAGTTTTTATTTCTTTGTAATTTTAAACGGATATTTTTTCATGGACATGAAAAATTAAAGAAAACTACATTCATGAGTGTAGTGACTAAAAATTCATCCCCAAATATCAGAAACCTTTCTTTAGTACTAAGGTTTGAGGAGCTCACTGCTAAATAATAACAGCCGCACGGGCCGATCTTCAACGTTAAGGAACACTTGCCAAGGTTAGTCTGTGGAGGGGTGGGCGGCAACCATTACATACCGAGTTTTCACGGAAAGCACGTTAAGCCGTTTGTCCCGGCTGTCATTTGTAGATCTTTGACAGGCGTTACAGGCATCTTTGACAGACGTTCAGTGTCCCGAGTGTTTGACAATCAGCCTTACCAAGGGAGGTATCGTATTATTTATTTATTTCACACTTTAAGCACAGAAGTACAGAGGCGGACTTAATGCCATAGGCATTTTCTACCAGTCAACCCAGTACTAACTTGGTTGAGGAGGCTAGACAAGCATTCGGTCCATGTAAAATACTGGTATTCAGCTGCATCCGGTTAGACTCGAAGCCGACCCCATGTAGTTGGGAAAAGGCTAGGCACATGATAATGGTAACAGGTTGGGTGGCTGTCTTGCTGGCTGGTTGCTGTCACTAACAAATCTGTGATAATCATATTGATCTTGATTCTTGATTCTCGTAACGTTAAGGTAGCTGTCGGCGGACTGCATCGTTGATCTAGTGATCGCAGGCGCGACTGCTGAGCATGAAGTCCTGGGTTCGCTTCTAGGGTCGGGCAAAGTGTTATCGGGATTTTCCATCAGGAATTTCTCAGTAGCAGCCACGGAGTCTAGATTTATTTGATGGCAATAGGCCCGCCCCCGAAATGTCGGTGTACCAGTGGCGAAGGTTCCATACAACTCGATTCCTACTGGCTTCCCTTTGAAAAATGACACAGTCGGTATTCTATAGACAAATAATGTCACTTACGGGATGTCTTCCGTGATTGTTCATTGTTCGTTCACGGAAGATATCCTGTAAGTGACAGTATAAGTTTAGTTGTAAACCGTGAAAGCTTATAACATTAAAGATGTTTACTCCGGCTTACCTCTTACAAAAATTGACCCTTCGCTACTGGGGTGTACTATTAATTACACCTCTGCCTAACCCTTCGGGGATTACAGGCGTGATGTTATGTTACCTTGCTGTAGAATTGCTGCATCAGGGGTTAATTAATCGTGAAAGGACTGTACTTAATTGTCTCACTGTTTAGTAACTGGCTGCCATTGATGCAGGACAATTAAATTGATTAAAATGGCCATTTGATTGGCTGCTCATCAATGGTTTGTCTTTGATTCATGGCTGCGGGCTGTCACTTTAATTATGTGTATCGTGAAGGTATTTGCATTCTTAATTAAGTGTATGATGAATTATGAGGGACCTAAAGTACTAAAGACTTTGAATGAAGCAGCTGTGTTATGACGGGAATCTTAGGGACCAAGTTGTGCCGTTCTTACTCCGCCATCATCTGCCTAGCCTTTTCCCAACTATGTCGGGTACAGCTTACAGTATAACCGGACGCAGCTGAATACCAGTATTTTATATGAAGCGACTTCCTATCTGACCTCCACAACCTAGTTACTGGGTAAGACGATACTTAGTCAAACTGCTTGTCAGACTTTCGGGTCACTGACTAGTTACTATACTGTCAAAGATCTACTTTGACAAGCAGGACCAACGACTAAACATGCTTTCCGAGGTATGGAGGAGTCTCGATTGTACACACGGTGGCACATGAAGCTGTACATTTTCAGTATAACTTGACCTCTCTTTAAATAGATTTCCAATACAATGAGAGATCCGCATAAACTGGTTTTGTACAGCTTGATTGGCCATCGTGCGTTGAGTAAGCACGATGGCCAATCAAGCTGTACAAAACCAGTTGGTGGTCACCAGGATTTATTTTTGCTTACAAGTTATTTCTTACTAGCTTTATAAGAAAATTTTAGCTTTACCTTGCTTTTTTATCAATTTTCACATTTTAATTTTATTTCATTCCCCGATCAACCTATAAATCACAATAACATTACTGCTTACAAATTGTTCAAACTTTCTTTATTCTCATTTCAATTGGTCGTAAATCTCGAAACCAATAAAAATAAATTTAAGAAATATCAATAGCCAATAATACAATTTAACAAAATAAATATAAAAAAAAAACAAAATATATGATCAGTCATTTCCGAATCATATCTCAATGCAAATCGAGGAAATGTCGTCTGGCTGTAAAATTACGATATCATGGCACGTGGCCCACAGACCTACAGAAAAAAAGTAAAATATATTTTATTTCATAGAGAATTAATTTTGTATTGGCAAAGGTATGATTGCGTTCGAAAATTCAAATACTGAATAGTGTGTCGTTCCAATAAGGTTTCGTTTCATAAAAAAGGAGGTTTTATAAATGTATTCGAAAATAGAAGTGATCGTGATGAGTGTATGAATACCGCATGTACAGCTAGGGGTGGTCCAACCAGTTTTTTTTTATGAATTTCTAATTTATTTATGAGTCTGACGCGACATGTCGATTTATGAATATTAAATGTGTGTTCCTGTGACTGACAGGCGTCAGTCGATAGTTTTTCTGAACTATTGTAAAATTATGATTAATTTATGAGTTGTTTTTCTGTTCATAATAATATTTTCTCCGATATTATGACAAATTCTACGAATTTAAAATAATGAGCGATGACAATACATGTTTAAAAACACCTTCGGTGTATGATTAACATTTTGCGAAAGATTCCGAAGCCTGATGGACCTCTTTTATGAAGAATTCATCTTTTATACACAGTTAAGGTGAACGTAAAGAATAGCTGCAGCAATCAGTTAAAAAGAAATGAAAAGCATTGGAAACCTGTAGTTTTTTAATCAAAGATTATTCCCCGGTGTCTGTATAATATACCTAAGTAAATATTTAGTACCAACAACTGTTACCAAACTGCAAGTGAAAAAAGCAAAATATCAAGTGTTCCTCATTCGGTTTGGTTTCGACATGGAACTAATAAGTACTAAGTTTGAATTTGAAATTCTGGTGCTAAAGCTGTAATTTCTTTTCACACCAGCCAGCATCCAATGACATGATTAATAACAAATAATAATAATCCATCCATCCTTCAAAGAAAAAGCTAAAAGTGTATGTAAATGTGTCGTGTGTCGGACGGAATATATTGAGGGACAGGATGTGGCGATGACGAAGCGAAACTGTGCTGTTCTTATAGCTTTAATTTATTCATTTGTTTTGACTGAGGATGATAAATATAAATAGAAATATAGATAAGTCTAGCTAGAGTGAATGCGCTTTTGAAAAACGCATCTTTCCCTATATTTCAAGGCTGATGTCCTGCAGGGGAATTGCGTAACACTAGCACTCCCAATGCTATTCGTTCTGGCAGTTCAACAATATTCAAGCAATGGACACATTCAGGGGGCAGGAAGGATCGATGACGAGCAAAACTGTACTGTTCTTATTGCTGAGCGCTATTATATGAATTGATTCATTTTCATTTTTGACTGATGGTGAAAATAGAAGTAGATATATATATATATATAGAAGTCAATAGAATCTATACTTATATTAATATTATAAAGTTGAATGCGCTAATCTCAGGAACTACTAGTTCGATTTGAAAAAATCTTTTAATGTTGTATAGCTCATTTATCGAGGAAGGTTATAGGCTATAAAATTAAAATAAATAAAAGTCTATCTTCTTCTTAGCGAATCGATGGCAAAAAGTTCAAATGTGTTTAGACCAAAACTCAGCCACGCAGAAATATAAATATAAATCAATAGAACAGTCAGAATAGATAAGGATCTTCGACTTGTGAACCTGAGGGTCTAGACAAAGTGACAATCAATCAGTTATTAATGATGGTGGATAAGTCAAAATTATATAAGACTGTCATAACTACTTAAGCTACTAAAAAGCTGATCCCGTTAAAGCTCGTTATATCAATACGACATGTTTTGAAACCGATTGCAACTTGTCTTGGCCTGGCTCTCAGCATATCATCCTCGGTGCATAAGGATAGAGTAATCCACCCAGAAAATTTTCGGCCGATGGAGGCATGGCAACTGAGGCTTTAATATTTGGGAGAATAAGGCTGTTAATTGATATTCTATGATCTGATTTGGCTGAATGGAAAAAACATGGAGCTTTTAAACTGGCTGGACGGTTCCGTATAGATTCAACTGTTTGTAAGCCAAATCTGTTAAGGCGTGAAAAGGTAAAAGCCAGATAAACATAGTAACTTTCGAATTTATGTATTTATTTACTATTTATTTATGTATGGAGTTATGGATTAGCAGTACCATTAATATATTAAACGCAATATAATATAAGAGATTGAGAGTAGCGGTGGCCCAGTGGTGGAGACCCCGACTTACGAGCAGTAAGTCGTGGGTTCGAACCCAGCTAGGCGCATTACTTTGTGTAAGTTATTTCATCACCACTGCTCTCAAAACGGTGAAGGAAAACATCGTGAGGAAACCGGCATGTCCTAGAACCAAAAATTCGAAGACATGTGACATCTACCAACCCGCACTGGGCCCGCGTGGTGGATTATAGCCCATTCACTCTCGTAGAGAGGAGGCTGATTATGCTAATATAATATAAGAGCCGCAGAGGTCTATGCTCATTGCTTACCATTTGCCATTTCCATGTAGTTATCGATTAGAAATAACAAAAAGCACCCAGCAGTTTCCAAAGTTACTCTGACTGTAGGCAGAGTGATAAGGTTTTTTAATAAAAAGGAATCGTTGATAGTAACACTGAGAAAATTCAACATTCGTTTGAAATGTAGATATGTGATGGCAACATCCGCTGTGATAAATCCTTCACCTGCATATACATTTTATATTTTAGATAAAAAAGGCACTGAAAATGTTTTCCAATCGGACAGGGTCAAAAGATTTTACATAAGATTTTTTTCAGCAACAAAAGACTCGCGTGTAATGCGAGTGCTAGGGAGTATTACATGGGACTTAAATATACCTGGAGTAATGTGAGTTGTACACTTTAAAGGTACCTCTACCTAATCCTTCGCGGACTGTAGTCGTGATGATGTTATGTTAGGTTTAGTTGTACACCATTTCTTCATATCTCTATAACATCAGCAGTAGACAGGCTTCAAACAAAATAAAGCTGCACTGCTGTTCAGACGACCTTCTAACCGTAATATCGTTCATTCACGCGTCGTATATTGGAACTGCTCCAATCCGCGTCTGTTATCACGTGCTCTGAAAGTATCCACATTACCGTGTGGGTATAGTTACAGGTATGGTTATGAGTAAGAGACTGTACCGTTTTCATTGTAGATTATCTTAAAAAACTGGAGCTTTAAGAAGGAGAGGCGGCTCTAAGACTGAAGTGATGAGGATATATTATTGTTGCTATTTCCAGAATTATTTAACTATACGCTATTACAACTATAGTTCGTAAGAAACCATACCTTCCATTCATTTACAAGGATATAAATGATTAAAATTATGACTATCCGTTGCATTTCATCTGAAATCGAAGCAACTTTCGTTTGGTACTGCGTTATCCAAGACATTTAAAGCTCCTGACCCAATTTTCTACCACAACCTACCTCAAAATTCACCAAAGAACCGTTCAAAATGAACAGTGTTTTAGCATTCATGAAATAGGTGAGAAGAATAGGGAAACATGTACAACTATGTAAGAATACCATGATCTTATCGAGTTTATCGGCTAATCTCTTTTTATTTCCCCTAGTGTTTGGAAACTAGGTGGCATTACGTCGGGCACAATGGCTCATTAAGCGAGGTGTTTTGGTTTGGCTTCGAAAGTGGGTAAAAAGGACATCCAGTGATAATGTGCACGTGGGCAACTGTGCCGCTTGATAGCGGACTGTTTTTAGTTGATATTCTGTTTGTTTTTTTTTTTTTTGTGTTATGCCTTACTGATTGGTCACCTATTAATCGCTTGTTGGACCGATTGTGTGAATCAGAGAAATGACATTCCAAAAATCCGAAGTAACCGTAAAATTATTTGTGCGAGTGGTTCCGCACTTGATCTGAATTCCGTCTGTCCGTAATCCGAACATTTCTAATTCGGATTAAAGTCAACTCTCAAATTCGGAGAGGATGCATTGCCCAAATACTTTGGTTCAGTCGTACTTTTAAGATTTTGATCTAGAACTTTCAGTAGCAGCCTGGGGTGGGGGGACCTTTTGCAATTCCTGTAGGCGTCTTTTCAAACGGAGAATTATCTGACATTGAATGTCTCTCTTGCCATCTACTTGGAAAGAGCGCGCATTGATGCAGGTCCATTCGGGCTGTGGCAGGCGCTTTTGTGTATTTCTTCAATATAATTTCTCTCCATGCTCTTTCCGATGCGATAGATCGCTCGTAATTAAGTTAAATGTTAGAGCGTTCAACACTCGACTGCTTTCGCGTTAAGTTTAATGGAAAGTTTCATGGTTATACCGTGCTTGACAGAATACGAGGAATTAATACACAGGGTGGATGGGACACCGACAACCAAACGGTTACCATGTGTTCAGTACATCATTCAAAAATTACCGTGGCCCAGGTCCATCACCAGGGCCCATCTAGGATTTTAATTCGGTTATTATAATATTACAGTTTTGTAGGAAACAGCTTTTTTTTTTAATAACCGATGCAAAATTTCTGTTTTTTGTGTGATAAATCTCAGTTCTAAGGAAGGAATTAAGGATGATTCGAGTATCATTCGGCCGTTAAAGAGTTCAAGAGATTAATATGAAAACTTTCAACCTTCAGGAGCGAACATTGGCATTTCTAGAAAACAAGCATTAGTTAATTACTTTTTATGGTCAAAGCAAAGCTAAGATATCCCTAATACCCATCTTTAACAAGCAATTAAACGTCCCTCCACATCCTCGCTATCAAACGAAAAAGTTTTATTCTACTAGTCAAAAAGCACAATTCAAAATAACTCAACGGGGAACCGAACCTTATTCAGTCTGGCGGCTGGCGGCTGATGGCGGTATGCAAACCTGGCTAATAAATGTATCGGCGCTATCTTCAAAGGCGCATCGCTTTGGAGCGGTGCGCTTGCGCCGCTGCCGTTCTGCGCAGGAGTGGCGTAGTGTGTGATGTGCGATGCTGGAGATTTTTTTTTGTCTTGGAGGGTGATGTAGTTGACTGAATGGAGTTTTAAACTGTCAAGTTAATTGTGACTTCTGTCACCACACTTGTAGACTTCCATTTTGGCAATCGCATTAAGCATAATTAATCAGCTTTTAATGTTCCATAAGCTGGGATAAAGACCTCCTCTATGTAAGGAGTAAACTACAATTGTATCATGAATGAAAACCATTTTCAATTCAGTAGGTGACTGTTTCTGAAAACTCAATTGACCATTACCAGTTAATTCTTTTCTCTTTTCTAATCGAGAATAGTTCAAATTTGGTAAATGCTTAATCAACCAGAGCGACGGCTGACTGACAACCCCAGCGGAACGTTTTTATGCATGTTTTTTTTAATTCATGAAATCTTGTTTAATCCACCTCACTATCATCAACCTACATATGCTATTTATCATCATCAATTTATTTGGGGTCAAGGCAGCGTGTCTTCTTCTTCCATACTCCTCTATTACTCGTCATCTCAGTAGTCAGTAGTCACTCATTTTATATCCTCGCATATCTTCCATTGGTTCACCAGTACGTTCCCGTGGTCAGTGCGCAAACGCATATTTTATTGGCTCTCTATTGGCCATTACGTCGCAAACGATTTTTATGTTCATTCAATTTGATCGGCTGCCACGCGACTGCCAATGGTCTAGCTTTGTCACCGTAATTGTGGCTAATTAGCTTATTAATTACGCTTATTGGTTTTAGAATTATGTCTTTATATTGTAAGTAAGGAGTTTGAGATATACTTAAATGTACGTAGGCCTTGAGATAGTACTCCTTAGTAGCTGTAGAGACAAAATTTGTGCCTGGTTGATGGCAATTAAATCATGACTGATACATTGTGGGTACCTAGTGGTAAGAGGTACCTATCAACGAAATACATGTGTGTATGTTATGTTGTGTGAACGATAAGTTGGTACAATTACTTTGTAGGCTTATTTGATTCTCATTAAATTTTTAACGACTTCTGAAGTGTTTTGAAAAAAATAGTTTTCTCCATTTCGAATCGTTAGACACGTAGATACTGCCGAAATACTTAACATGATACAGATACATTCTAGCGCATGTGAATTTTGTGATAAAATAAGATCTACATTCCTTTTTTTTTTTCAAAATGAGAAATGTCGATAAAAATCGAGATAAATTATAATCAAACAAATAAAACATCAGAGATAGATATGACAGGTTCGAGATGTCCCCGAGGATTAAAATGTAAAATAGCGAATAAAAACTTAATTATCACGTATTATAACAGCCTCGCGCCAAAACACGCGCGTAAGGAAACTGTACATAAGTCTGGAAAACGATATTTTTAGTGTGTCGTTCCTTTGATTGAGTTCTAACTAAATATCATACTTACATATAAATTCACGCCTTTTCCATGGAGAAAGGCAGAAACTACATAATTTCACTTGCTGCAATCCTTACATACTCGCCCATGCTCGTACATCAACAGCTAAATCTCATTTATATCAAGATTATTTCCTCACATAGGCTTTGAATGTGCGGTTATAATGCAAGGGTTGGATTTTTCTATTTTTATGGAAAAGTATTGTTTTAACATGTGATTCGTGTACATGTTCTTATTAGGTTTTCTTCTAATCATATATACTTACTGTAATGTGATCATCTTGTTGCTCTCAATAATTATAACGTTTTATTTTTGTTATCTGTGTACCTATTGTAACTTTTATGAATGTCCACACATTTGGTGAATTTTGTGAAATTGGAATAAAAAAACATTCCGTTAGCTTGCGGCTGATAAGAACCGTAGCCCTTAAATACAATTTGCATAAAAATCAATAGCGTGCAATGAAAAATAACTCAATTATACCTCCCAAAAGTTCTCCGAAATCATACTGCACAAACTCAAATCTTCATTTCTGTACTTATATCTGTGTTTTCTCCAAAACGTCAATACATCAATAGCCGTGGTTCTCTCTACAGGGGCGTGATACCGCGGCCCGCTTCGTAATTACAGGCGCGAGCGCCCGCGGGCCGCACGGGCACACCCCTGCCTGCGCAAATTATTTAGTAATTTTAATTTTATTTGGACTTATACCGCTTTCGCTTTGTTTTTGTTGTGTTTAGCGTTTGGCAAGTGTAGTGATGGTAATGTATCATTAAATGTGTCATTAATTTGAATCGATGGCTATCGGAGGGATAAAATAAATATGCGATCCTTTTGAATGCGTGGTATGACTGACTGTGGTATTATGCAACGATTTTGGTGAGAGATTGGTTCAGATATTGAATGGGATGAATTTGTCAAGTTGTTTTTGTGTGTCAGAGAATTTTATCAGTTGTTATTTTAGTACTTTTGTGGATTATTCCATAATGTGATGTTATCATCATATTCAGAATTCGTGGTGGGAGGCAAATAATAAATCAAAAATGCGTATGAATAAAATTTTATTGTTCCTTATAAATTTTCTTACAATTAAGAAGAACTTAGTTTCGCAGTGCGAGTGTTTCATTACTAAACTAAAGAGTTGCAACGTAAATTAAAAACAATTTAACTAGGTATAGTTTTAGTAGAAATAATTATAACCTATGAGATATTTCTTTATTAAAATATGCTAACAGTTTATACAGAAACAGTAGTTCTACAAATTTTATTAACTAAAACAATATAAAAATACGACTTAAAATATATATCTACAGGCTTATTGGAAGAACTATATTTCATTTAATTCGACGCTCTTTTTTATTTTTACTTTTTATCTACGAAATATACAAAAATAGTTACAAATAAATAATCTTTTACATAGGAATCGCATTATTCGCTACCTCTATGGTATACGGATTTGGACGTACAAAAAATATTTTAGGACCTCTTCACATAGCACCAATTCACATTAACATTAGTTATTTTAATATATTTTCAAACTCTTAATAGTTATAACAGTCGCCGTCACAAATTGCTGCCGCTAACATTTCATATACTTTACAATTCTACAAGGCACAGACAATTTTGGAACTTAAAACGTGAGTACAAGCCGTTTCGCTTTTATGATTATAATTATTTTTTAATGTCCTACAAATTGAATAAATTCACTTAAAATACGTTACTCTCCTCTTTAATTTATTCACAGTGTAATAAATAATTGAAAAGTTTTACACAAAAATTACAAAAAATCGCTAAGGTTGCGAACTAGTTAAAAAATATTTATATTTGAGTTACATCACTTTGTCAGCGCGGTATACAATTTTGTGATTTCATTATGTAAGGTTATATAACATTTTGTGTCTAATTTTAGTAGAACAATTTCTTACAATATCACGGTATCCGCTGTGCAAACGTTTTCATCGTACATATATTCCATATTACATTTGGAAGGAAATCAACTCTTTGGGCTACAGTTTAGGAAGAGTCCATTTTTGCTACCCCGAATCAGTCCTTTCTAGTCAATTGCTGTAACAAG
Organism: Noctua janthe; assembly: GCA_910589295.1. Lineage (NCBI taxonomy): Eukaryota > Metazoa > Arthropoda > Insecta > Lepidoptera > Noctuidae > Noctua > Noctua janthe. The sequence goes on along the minus strand of OU342572.1, from coordinate 9,346,377 downwards.
TCTGTCGTACTCCAGCGAGTATGACGCTGAACTCATCCTCGGGTCTGACGTCAGAGCCGGGAGCGCTCGGAGTGTAGTTAGTAGGAGGGGCTCCCGCAATCACAGAGGCGTAGGGAGAGGCGTACATCCTCTCGGAGCAGTACTCGGGGCCGGGCGCTTGCTCCGGGCAGTACGGCGGGCGGAAATTCTGCTGCTGCTCGTAGCGGTACTGCTGCTGCTGCTGATGCTGCTCCATCGGCCCCTCCGCTCCATAGTCCAAGTACTTATCAAACTCCCGCGCATCCACGTCAGACTCGGGAGAGCCCGTCCTTATCTCCGGACGAGAATTCATATAGTTCTGTTCTCCATCCTGCTGCTGGTTCGACGGCGGCTCCTCGGAGAAGTAGCTGCCACCCGTGTCGTACTCAGTTTTTGGTTGATCCGGATAATGACCCACGTACGAGTCCTCAGTTTTATACATCTGTTCGTATTGCTCGAAAGGATGATACTGGATAGTGTATTCCGTTGGCATTGGGCCACTGGGGGCGTTAGAAACCCTTGGTGTAGATGTGCCTAGAGTTTGCTGGTCTTGCGATGTGGCGACCGGCGGGAAGAACGTCCCTGTCACCAGCGGCGGCTGCTCAGTCAAAGTCCTCTGCGTGCACATGACGTACATTCCATTAGCCATGCCCATGGCGGCTACGGGCGCTGGTGAGAACGATCCTGGGGTTCTATAAGTTTTATAGGGTGAGTATGAGTCAGACATCGAGGAAGCATTGATCGCCCGCCTCCTCTCTTCATACTGAAAATTTTCCTTTTCATTTTCGACTGGAGATGCGTCAGGTGTAGGCAGGGGAGCTTCAGCGGGGGCGCTCCTCCTTCCTTGGGGTTCGGGAGACCTCGCGGGGGAAGATTCCGGGGTCTGGACGTGGCCGTTGAATTGTTGGTTGTTTTGGAAGTCCGAAGCGAGGGGCGAGGTGCGGTAGGGGGAGAAGCCAGCGCCGGGGTTGTGGGAGAAGCGGGGGTCGGGCGAGTCGGTTCGGGCGGCGTAGGGCGAGCCGAGCGCGGCGGAGGAGGTCGGGGGCGCGCTGACCGGGGTCGCGGGCTGGTTGGGCCGCGTCTTGTTTTGCTTCCGTCGCCGAGGCCGGTACTTGTAGTTCGGATGCTCAGTCATGTGGATGACCCGCAGACGCTCCGCTTCCTCCACGAACGGCCGCCTATCTTGCGGTGTGAGCGAACGCCACTTTTTACCTGGAAAATAAAAAATGAAAATGAGCCGATTGTGTTCGTCGGTACAATGTTGCTACACGTTTTTACAGAGTGGAGAAAATTGACGCGCCATGCCTTGTCGTGGTGATATTACGATATTATTTATGATACTTTTTATCCGCCGTGTAACAGGGAGGTTTATGCGTTTAGCGTGAAAAGTTGTCACTGTTTTTCTGCAAGACTGCGTATCCAAGTTTGTTGCGAGTTTTTGCAAATCTTTTATGACGTACTCAAATGTTTGCTCCGAGCACATAGGAGCAATATTTTTCTTGAAATATGTTAACATTTTTCCATAACATTTTTAAACTTATTTGCTATTTATCACAGTAAGACAGCTGTAACATTATACTCGTTGTTTATTAGTATTACCTTTCGTATGTAGATAACATCCAAGAATAATATTAGTGGCATGTTAAATAAACAAAATAGATTCAGCCAGTCACAAAGTCAAGCTAAATAATCACGATAGTGTTTTATCAAATAACTATAAAACACGTACTATGAGGGTATCATAAATAACTTCATATATCTTGGAGCAAGAAACGTGAGTCTGCTAGAGAATTTTAAACTTTAGTTTTTGTGTGATACGGTAAGTTGTACACTGTAGGATAAAGTGTGAGGTTCCAAGAGAAATTATCGAGGAGTCCGAACAATCTTTAAGGATATTTATCAAGGCGACACTACTTGCTACCGGCAAAACAAACAACTTCACTTTTAGTGATGCGGCGTGTCGATATAAAAAATGGTAATTTATCAGCCGAGAATTTAAATAGTAGGCTGTTTTTTTTACATTTAATAGAATGGAATGAAGAATATAATTTATTTTTATGTGGTTTAGGATTTTTTGTGCGATTTTTATGATTAATGCAGGGTTACGACTTAAGTTTCTTTTAAACTACCGTAATATTTTTTTTGCGATTTTATTAACATTCTTTCTTTATTTTATTTTACCGTTCATATTTTTTTTGCTGCTATAAAAAAAACTAATAATTTTCATTCAGCTTTTATATTAATAATGTTTATTATTTAATAATGTTTATTTCCAGTAAAGTGATCACAAAGGTTACAAGTACAGTAATATGGTACAACATAAAGTGCATTAAGTATTATCTCCTGGCACCCAAACTAGGTTTATAGCCTGTGACTTGGGGTATTATATGGTTTATCATTTAAAAAAATCTATACTACGCTTATTTTTGATACAGAAATCCACAATAGTGGTACACTATTACATAATTATAATAAACAATTTAAAAAAAAAACGTCACTCAGGTATCAACTACTCGGTTGACTGATGTCAAATGTCATCAAGACAAATGACGGGAAAAGGCTTCCTGTAGTGCAGGTCTTAATCCATTAGTCGTCTAATACTTATCGATGTTTTTTCTATCGATAATTAATGATGAGGGATATCGTGGAGATTAAGAGCACTTGTCAGCGGTCTGGGTGTGTCTTTTTTATTAATCCATTGGCAAACATATTTTGATGTGAAGTTCGTTTAACATTTATTTAAATGTTTGTATACACTCGTTACGTGCGTGATACTCTGACTTTTTTGGTTGCCCTTGTGAATAATATGAATTTAATTAAATTAAATTATGTTTGACTGCATACTAATTTGTGTATAAAGATAACTGATAAAACTGACTAAATAAGGGTTTCAGCAAGCCTCAGCAGATTCTAAAAGATAATATAAAAACTACACAGTGGCTTCACGAACGATACTTGGATTTTGTTTAACTAACAATTCCTTATGAAAGCAACAACGTACGTAAAATAACCGAAATCCACTAATAATAATTGTAATTTGTAGTAAGTAAGTGGTTTGTCTTGTCGATCGCCTAACGACTAATGAATTCGCAGCATGCGCAAAACGACGACCCAAAAAATAATACATCATTCTTATAGCTCCCAGTATCACGCTACACATTCATTTCTCAATATCACTTATTATTAACTACATAATTCACATCCTACACATATAAAACAAAATCATTATTTAAAACACATTTACTGTCGCTCGCGACATTTTTCCTATTAGTCATTTGTCGAGATTTGCGATAAGCATCGACTACTGGATTCCGTGGTGTCACCTCACTACGTAGTGTCGAGAAATATTTCTTTGTAACAACATCTAATAAAGCTTTTAGTGGGCACTTTATTACTGAGGTAATGACCTGAATGGCTTGACACCTGGCTAAACACTTGGAGTTTAAGACCTAGATTGTTAGCGTGCTAGATTTATGCATTATGTTGAGTTTGTTACGTAAATATTTTGGAATCGAGTTTTGAAAGATTCTTAATATTTTATCACGTATTTTGTATCAAAGATTTATCAGTTTAAATATTTCAGCAGTCAATTGCCGTTAATTCGGAATCATTACAGATTATGGTAATGCAGAATAAATATTTCAAGTTTTTAGGTTGCATGTGCAAAAAGAGACTAGGATGTCGAGTACCGTAGAAGTTTAGAATAAGAAACATAAAGTAACGGTAGGAGAATGATGAGTGAGGTTATGATAAGATCAAAAAAAAGTAGTAGTAAGGCGTAGTCCACAGAACTTTTTTTTTTCAGAAACCTCAGGCAAGCCAACCGCTAGAGATTAAGTATCTGTAAAAAGACAGTAATCAGTGCTACCAACACATCATAACAATTACTACAGCTACATATAAACCGATTAAAACGAATCACTTTACCACACAATTAGTTAATACCTATCACGGATAGACCACCGGCCTCGGCAACCGGAGCCGCGCGTTATCGTAGTGTAATTGAGTGGCCGCGATAACGTGGACATGCGCGTGCGCCGGACGGAAGCCATGGCGTCAAGTGCTTGTTTTGATACGGGGAGAAAAATGGGAGAGGTTTTTTCTGAGTTATCTAGGTAGAGGTGGAAAAAGTAGGTAACTTGCTATGAGACGCCCTTTGGACGGCCACAAACTTCAGGACCGATGTTTGTTCTACGTTTTTAAGGTTTGACTGAAAAAAAAGTGACATAAGTAATTTTCCGTTAGTTTTATAACATTGTTAATTTTTATATAACCTTAATTTTCAATTTAGTTCCCTTGAAAAGATCGTTATTGTTCCCAACTGCTGAGCATAATATTCGTTCACTTAATCAGAAAAATTGGAACTTATTACCAGAAAAACTAGTATAACATTAAGAAAAAGCTTATCGTCGAATCACAAACTACATATCAATCAACAACATTCCAAAATATTTCGGTAAATCTCGATTTAAAGCACTTTATACTCCAAATATTCGTAGAAACCCACCCAAGAAAGCGGAATATCTCTCAATCGTAATAAATGGGTGTCCATTAACCAAAAGTTGAGGGATAGAACCGTCCCAGTAATATTGAATGACAGGAATCAATCAACGTGGACAACGACATTTTTTGTAATTCTTGGGTTAGCCCACTTTATGCGTAAGATGATAATGTAGTTAAAACTTTTTTCATATTGACGTTCTAATTTTGAAAAGGTTGTGGTCATTTTTTTTTCTTTTGATAAATGGGCAAACTGTTTTATTTTTCGGTAGGAAGATTCAGCTTTTTATTTACATCTTCAATTTGTTTAATTCTTTCAAAGATTTACAAGATCTTTTTTTAAAGACCTGACTGACTGACTGAGCAAAGATAACATCATTCTCCTGCCGTCATGCCAATTTATTTTGGGATGGGCACAGCACGTCTTCCTCCACATTTGTCGTCATTTCAGTAGTATAATAGACTATTGGAATAAAATACCAAAGGATTCGTTCACCTTGTTATTCTGTTATCAGAACCACTTCAATTTTCTATAAAGTTCACCTTTTTTAAATACTTAAATTCCCAATCAAATGAAACCTTTAATCAATAACTACAATAAAACATACTAAACAAACCACATAAATTCCATACTCATCCCAAAAGCTTGAATAAAACAGATCATTCATTAATATCATCAGATCATTAGGCGCATACGATGCTGATCTAATTAATGACGTGCGCAGGAGTGGACCACCTCGTCATAACAAGCATGATCGATTGGCTCATTATGGCGGCTATCAATTATTTGTTTTTTTCGATGGAGGTACATTGCTTCTGGGTTGGCTGGTTTACTGTTATTAGTGGCTACTGTTTTAGAAGATATTTTAGTAAAAGAATGTAAGTATGGTTTATCTGTGGGCTAAAATAGCAAATAAATGGTGTCCTGACAAAGTGAGATGGGGTTATCGCAGGCCACGAAGGAGATGACAAGACGAACTGGGTGAGTTCTGTCTAAATGGGAAGGAAGATGGTCGGGCTCGCAAAAGATGGAAGGAGTCTTTTGCCCAGGAGATGATGCAGATGGCTAATATAGATACTATTTAGAGCTGTTCACTTGGCACTTTTATAGTTCTAGACACAGTTGAAGGAGTTAGCTCCACTCTTTCAAAAATTACTGGTCCAATAGACAAAACTATTTTAAGAAAAGTATTTGCCCTGCAAAGCATACAAAACAACTGAACTTTTAATAAATCGAAAGATTGATGGTGCATGACAAGAGTTTAATCGAATTCAATCAGTAAATAAAAGCACACGCAGAACTGTGTTCGGAATCGATAAATACTTTTTATTTTTACAATGTCCAGTTATGACAAAGTTTTATATTCAAAACCAGGACTTGCCAAAACCTGCGACCTAAAACCGAATGCCCCCAATCAATCGTTGAACCCGCCATAGTGTAACTAACAACCGATAGATGGCAGCATCGATTTTTTGCGCCGACGGATGTCGAAGAGCATGCGATGCATTCTAAATTTATATTCCCCGTTCCTTTCTGTCACTTTCAACTTTAATGCCGCCGTCTCTTTCTAGCAAAATATTTTTTTTTGCATTTCGATTCCAAGTGCGTGGTCAATTTTGTCGTTTTTTTTTAAAGTCTTGTCTCATAGTCTCCGGACAGTGGCCAGTTCGTTTTATTGTCGTGCGTATGTAGACTTTTATTTCGAATCGCGATACAGGGTCATGTTGAAATTATTGGCTGAATTTAAATCATATGGCCGGTCGGGCTAAAGTATTTTCTGTTTGTAAGTCTGATACGATTGCTGATTGTGGAAATTGTACTTTTATTGAGCGTAAACCGTATTTGTCTTTGGGTTTTATAACGGGGATTTTTAAGAAGTTACAGAACAGAACATAGGCAAGCAGTTCTTGATGTGACTAAGACCAAAAATGTTATCCAGAATTGTTTGACGGCGTATTCTGCTTAGTGATCATGAGTGCAATTAGGTATGTCCAATGAAATATAAATTAGCACCAATAATGTTAAAGTAAGTCCTTATTTTGTATGATATATCATCCCAGTCTATGGATCAGGACTATGAGTGAGCATAATATCGAAGGTGATGATCAGAATTCACATACACAGGAACACAGGATGATGATGAACACTCATACCTTCTACGCAAGAACATTGCCTTGCAGTATGACAACAACAGTCCTCTTTCATTACGGCTAGCCCTAAAACAGTTCGGCACACCTCAAAGCTTACTAACATCGACACAAATGTCAAGCTATTCCATGTTTCTCCACAATCAGAAGCCTACAAGCTCTCGGGTCCAGTGTGTCTGCGAAAGGCATTTTTTCCTTCAGTTCTGAGAAAGGCCGCGAAATAAAACAGCAAAGCTGCCGAAATGCATAAACCGACGCTTTATTCGGTCGAGCTATGTTGGCGGAAACGAACGCTTAAGAGTGGTGGAAGATGAAAGCGGTAGCGGGTTTGAGGACTTATCGCGTATGTTTTCTCGTTATTTGAAGCAGGCTCCATGAAGCGGTGGTCTTCTTGATCGTTGTCATTATTAATGTAACGAAGCTGTTGGTTTAACATATGATAATCTGATGGGTCTGTTATTGTGTCTAAGGAGATAGACTTAAAACAGACTAAGTTGTCATACATCATTTGGAATATTTGACTTTGTGGTCTGTAAAAGTTTGTTCAAGTTAAATACATCAAACAAAGACAATCAATTATTTATGAGCGATAGACGGGACAAGACGAAGAAAATTGTAATCCAAAACTTATTACTACTTAGTAATAAATCGTTCTGTCTAGTGTCATACGCCCGCTGTCAGGTAGCATTCGTGTGTCAAAATCGAAAATGTTCGGGATCAAAAATTTTCTGTGAAAATATTTCTAATGTCTGCTCTATAAGTATTTTAAATCTCTTTGACATCAAAGAATAACTTCAAGATGAGGATTATTTTGTATGATGGCTCTAATTTATCATATTACACATTAAAATTTCGGTTTGATCTTAAATTTCGAGTGTATAAGATCGCTTTGATCGTAGTAGGTATGTTTACGTCAAGTAATATTTCTTCCTCTATAATAAAAATATTGTAGCACCTTCCAATAGCCCGTTTCTCGCCTTGAGCTTATCCCTCGCACTGTACCACACAAACCATCGCATATGTTCATGTTTCTGTGTGTAATAAACTTTAGTATCTCGCCGTAAACGCTGGCCGACGGCGACGCATTGTGCGTGGCGTTCCGAACGCATCGACGACGCCTCTCCGACCAGCTTTATAATCTATTTTATGTACGAAGCTATGAAGCACGTAAAACATGCAAAACCAACAGTTTACGGAATTCTTTGGGAGGAATGTTGTGTGCTGTTTCCATGGAAACTTGGAAAGTCAGCGAGGAAATTATGGACGCACCGTTTTAAAGAAAGAACCAATTTTTTCTGGCCAGTATTGTGATACGGCGAGATTCTATTATGCAACCCATGAGATAACAACTAATAGAGAAGTATAGAAGAGGAAGACCAGCTACGCTGACCCTAAATTAATTGGGATAAGCGCCAGAGAATGATAATGACCTATAGTCCTGTGTGACCCTAAATTTAATTTTTAAAAAGGCCTTTGTGTTTCAGCCAGTGACAGCATCACACAGATTGTTCCATTTCTGAAATTAAGTAAATTAATCCAAGGAAGGTTTTTAAAATGATTCCCTTCTATGACCATTTTATTACGTAGCAATACGCGAGAATAACATTCACAGTACAGGCACATCTCTGAAACCTATAAGGAATATATTTTTCTAGCTTCCTGTTTATATCAGGCTCCTGACTAACATAATAAAAAGCACACGCCAACTGTATACTAAGAATCATACAACACCCATTAACATTACTACTTAAAACCGTTTTCGTACAAAATCACATATTTTTAAAGCATCAACTCCAATATTTATTTCTCCTAATTTGACTGCATTTCTTGGTTACGGGTCGTACTCATTAATCATATAGCTGTCTCTTTTCATCTCGTGTCGCAGTTATAGTGTTGTCTCTTTCTGTCGTGTTAAGATGCGGTGCGCGTACGCAAACGGCGAGCCCGCGCGTGCCGGGACACAGTTGTTTTTTTCGATTACAAGAAAAAGCATAAAATGAAGTGATTGTTAAAAGGCTGGTCTATTGGATTAGTTTCCGTTCGGTGAGGGGCACTGGTGCGGATGATCGACTGGAGAAGCGATCGAGCTGTATCATACTAATATACTTACAGTAACATTTTTTTTGTAAGCACGGTAGTTCAGGACTTGGGTTTAATGGTTGATTAGGTTTTAATTAGAAGCAGATTGTCATCCGTTTCAAAAAAAGTACATTCAATTGTATTGATGATGTTATAAAAGTCGGCCGTACGTGCATGATCAGATGTATGAACGTAGAGTCGTGGAAAGCATAAGCAGTTTGTAAGGATTGTGGAAGGTGTCGTTATGTAGTTCTTGCCTACCCCCATGGAATAAGGTGTGGACTAAAGTATGTATGTTGTCGAAGTATATGATCAAATTATTGAAGTAAAGGAAAAATCACATGATTTTGATTATTCTTCTTGTCATTGCGATGAAGGTTCTTTGTCGTAGCTAGAGATCCATTCGAGGAAAGGAAAACTGCAAAACGGATTGAATATAATAACAATATAGTAAGATTCAGTGACTCACCAGAATACAATATGTGTTACATAACAAACAGATGGCAGTATTGACTGTAAAGACAGAATATAAATCATTAAAGAACAGACTAGCGAATAAAAACATCCAATCTTGAGTCAACCAGAGTTTTCTAGATACAGAAATTAATCTTTCTATAACATTATCCATATAGGTCGAAAGACGAGAACCCTTTATCCAGGAGTGGAGTGATGCAGGAACAGAAATCAAATGACGATCTTCTCAAGATATCATGTTGGTTGATTGAGAATTTGGCTCAGGGTTATAAGTTTAAAGGAATTTAAAGGTGAGGAGTTGTCAAACTTTACGTTAAAATTACTTAGACGAACCCCAACGACGAACTTAAACTAAATTTTTTTTGTTTGCAAAATGCAGGAGAGGAAAGAACTAGGGTTTTTGAAAAAGTATCGTACTTGGTGCACGTATAGTTTGAATTACCTACCAATGAGCTTGTGAAAAACCAAATCTCCAATCTACTCTAGGGATGAACTAAAAAAAAATCCATCACGTTATACAATTTCGTAGTACCATCGTCACATCACGTTGAAGGTTACCTAAGGGCGGCTCCACACGTGCTCATTAGCCGCGCGGGTATTCGCGCCGCGTGTGACGCGCGGTCACGTCGCCAGCACGCGCCGCCGCGCAACTCCATTGTTGTACGACACGATTTTATCTGTGGTTTGTTGTAACTTGTAGTACGCGGGTTTGTGGGGCAATATGGTTGGGAACATGTTTATTATATTTAGCCTAGTTGTTGTTGTAGTTGGTGCGGAGGTTGCTTGTGATAGGATCGTTTCTTTTGCCTTATTAATATTTTAGTTATAATTTTAAAAGTTTTTGTTTGTTCAAAGAAATTAAAGCATTCTCAAATTTTGACGTTTAAAATGGTAGCCTTTCGACCTATGATCTTGATTTTCCAGTTTTTTAAACACCTTATTAATGTCATGGCTACGAATTGTAGTCTTTATAATTCTTAGTTATTTAAGCACCCGTGTTGTCGATGTGGTCTTATTTCTTTGATTAAGTGTATCACTCGCACTTGTAATTCATTCTCTGAATTATTTTTCATACCATTTAGTACCTCTCTTTTTGTGTGGGCAAATTAATTATCTAATTGGCAAGAACGGAGCTTTACCTCTTACCGACTGAAACCATTCCTTTGCTAGTTCCTACTACTAAAACAATGGAAACCTCCACCCCACAGCGGCATTGCACAGGTTTGCGCTAACTATAGCTATTATTATTATCGTCGCGACAACGTGGCCAGGCGACGCGACTAGTTCGCCGAATCGCGCGTCTCCGCGGCAGGAAGTCGCGTCACGTGGACTGGGTACTTATTGTACATAAATACTATTTGGTTATTTTTTTATCGATATTTCTATTTGGAATTTTTGAAATGGAATGTGTTGAGTGATAGATTGGTTGGACATGTTAATGTAGATGGGCGAGTTGTATCGTTCGTTAACGAATATTTTAATTTATTTGCTTTACGTGGTTTTCATTAGTTGTTGTTGTTGAAGTATGTTTTGTATTTTCATAAGATTTTCAAGCAGTTAGAGTCAAAGAGTTGTTTTGTCATTGATGAGTTTTTCTTAAAAAAAAAAAAAACCTTAACCAAGCTAAAATTTTACTTGACTTCTCATACTGAAGAAGATTAACATAGGAACTACCACATCTCACAAGTGAATACCCCAAAATCAAACCAACCATCAAGATGTACCAAACAATCTTAACAATTTGCATTTTTCCAAACTTAAACGCGTTGATGTCTTTTATTTGGAAAAATTGATTGTCGAAATCGTCCTCCAATCTGTTGTACCGGAAAGTATGAATCTCATACGAGTACACAAAATACAACCACTGAGGGGACTGATCCTTCGACAGACACTTTCAAGTGTCAAAGCTAAAAAGATCATAACATACTAAGGTCATACGATCGGTCTCGATTTCTTTCTAGTGAGAACTGTCTTGGCTGAAAATATGCAATAGCACGAAATTCTAAAAAAGAATTTCCAAATACTTCTGAAAAAAAAATGCCACTGCATTCGGAGGGTTTTGAAAAGGTATTAAAAAAAATTAAAAGTGCGATATTGCACAAAGAAGTAGACTTCAACAGTTCCGATTTGTTTCGTTCAATCAACAACTCAGTATGGGCTTGTGGCAGAGTCACCAATCCTTGCTAATACCTAGCTCTGCTTTATATTCAATCCCTCATATATTAGCCGTAGACCGGCGGCTACGTCTCGTCGGCTCCACAAAGCCGCCGTCGACTCACGTCGCGGGCTCGACACACGCGCGTCGGCAGCACGCGGCGCATTAGCATGCGCGGAGCAGCACTAACGGTAGCCACCTTTCGTTAAACTGTATGAAGGAGCGGTTAATACCTTTTTTTATAGGCGAATTATTGGGGTATCGGGAACGATAAGGTCTTGCAAAGAAATTGTAAGGTGTCTCCAGTACGGCGCGTTCTACACAGTTGGAAAACTCATAAATTTTTACATATATTTCCTATTTTATGTGTAACGGAAGACAGATATCCAGTTTTGTCTTTTGCTAGTCTCGTATTCATTTCGCTTTGTTTACGAAATTGATAGATCAATGAGTAAATGTATTGAATCTGCGTATCCTGATGAAGTGTGAACTTTACGCTGGTCGAAATCAAGGAGACAAACTGATGTTAGACTTATGTAGTCATGGATTCAAAATTACTCGTGAGAATTATAGCAACGTTTCACTAGTAAATTAAGTAGAATAATTATGGAAAGACATGACAAGTGAAGCCAAAAAGAAGACGACTTATGGTATGGAATAATCATTCAGTGGTGTTTAACACGGTAATTTCCACATCACGCGACGTCGTGTGATGGTGCCGTAGAGCCATAAAATAGCGGTCGCAGCGTATTGGGTTCTGGTATTTGATTTGGCACTAGGGAAGACATTCAACGAATTTTTCATTTTAGCTATCCAGGTCAGTTCAGTATTTTGGCTTGGCGATGAACATGTTAAATCTTCAATGGCAAAAATAGATTTGGAACAAAAGCGAGTCCAGCAATTAGTATTTTAATAACTAGCAAATTCATAAAGCACAGGTAATTCATTATGTGATACGTCCAATAGTCTTTCAGGATCAACAACTGGACCTGGATAACAGTATCATTCGTCGTCTTCCAACCTAAACCAATTAAGCTAGATATTATTAGCCCAATTAAAACTAACCGTTATCTAACATCTCCACAAAATCCTGTCACACCGTTTCCCTATACCAGTCTATAATATTTTGACACAGCGCACCAGCTCATATATAATGCATGTGGACAGGTGGCAGGCAGTCGGGCAGTCACGACCTAGCAACGATGCTGAATTTCCTACAGCTCGGGAAATTGGTTGCACGTAGTTGAAACATTCATGGTGCTAGAGAGATTTGTTTAGATTTTGTAGCTTTTGAAATGTTGTTGGATCTTGTTTTTGTGATGTTTGAACTCTATGTGAATTAGAAATACAGTGCTGCAAGGATTTTTTGGTGCTCGAATGATGTTGACAGGGTGGCTGAATATTTTTGAAACGTATGGAAAAAAACATGCGGCCAGGCCCGATGTTGTGCTTGAGCTATATTTTTTTTTATGTTATTTTATGATATTATTTTTATTTTTTTTATGATCTATCAAGTTGGTAATTGATTTTATTTAAAAGAACATGATGTTTGTCTTTATTTACTCCTAAATTGTCAGTCATATGCTCAAATGAAATGTGTCCGTCTATTTAGTTACAAAAGTGTTTCTAATAAGCACAAACTAGGGCCAGCAATAAGCAAAGGGCATAACACAATCTGTTATAAAAATCAGTTGTTTAGCTATCATTACGAACTTAATTCCGTCAATTAAAGCGACAGGCCGTTGAATCATCCCTTCGCCTTATTTCTCACAGCCCAGATGTTCCCATACATCATATTATAACGTAAAGTCAACGACCCTAAAAATTCCACAATTCCAAACAAAATTACAGGGGCCACAATCGTTCGTCGCCCAAATGACACGCCCGTGACGGCCAAATGACATAATTGTCAAAATAGTCACTGCACTGACAGCCGCACGTGACATCCACAACAGAAAGAGATAAAGATATGCCACCCCCACGACTTTGACAGAGACAGAGAATGGCGCGTCGGTGTCAATTATAGGCGGGGAAAGAGAATTAGAGAGAAGAACACGCCGGTTTCAAATTTGGAACCGTTTTGTTTTAAATCGATAAATCGTTCGATTTCGTGTTCGATTGCGTGTGGTCGACATTTCTAAGAATAATTGAATATCAATATTAAGTTATGATTCTATATTATTAAAATGATTACCGTGGAGTGAATGAATTCTGATTCATTCATCGCTCAAATGCGAAAACATTTCACGGTGATATTTCATAATAAAGACCATTCTATTAAGGGACATTATTATTAAATATGGTCCACGATTTTATGTGCACATTTATTAGTGTGGTATAAAAATCGGTCATATATTTGCGGGTCGCAGTCCTGCCCTTTCGACGCCTGTCGTGCATAAAGTCCGTGATCATTTCTCCTAATTATACGTGTGGCGAAGAGGGCAGGGACTTTTGGTTCGATGTGGGTGTTCGAAATATGAAATTACGAGTTGGCGCGAACGTGTGACAATGTTTTCTTTTTTAATAATAAATGGAGACATTGATTGCTGTTATTATGCCTAATGTACCTACGTAGGAACTATAAACTTTTTTAATCACCAAAGAGGTGAAGGTTTTTTTGTAATAAAATTTACAACGATAAACGGGGAATATTTATGGGATTTAAAATAAGTGTAACGTAAGGAGATGTCACGCATTCAACGGTGTGTCATGAAAGGGCGATAATTTTATTTATCGCTTTATAATGAGCATGTTTACACACAGTGTTAAAAAGCGGAGTCATTTATTTTGTCATATATAATATGAATCATTTTGAAAGGTTACAATAAAGCATTTTTAATTCTGATTTTCGGTCGATTGCGAATTCAGAAATGAATAAAAATTAAAAAGTATTTTTGCAAGAAGTATGAGTATGTTTCTTAACAAAACTTTTTCATTTGACTAACTACATGGAAAGGTAAATTAGTACAAATGGAACACGGATGTATATTTCATCCACGCTTCAATTCTTGCTTAAATAGCGCGCCGCTTTGTGTGAAATGACGTCAAAATGTACCGTCTAATGAACTTTGGCATGGGTATACATTATAAAACTTCTGAAGGGTTTAGAAGTCTAACTAAGCACTAATAGATTCGTTAAATGACTCACAGGGCTTAAATTATGGGAAACGCTAATATGACACCATATTTGGAGTATTTTCAAATAAAATAAGAAATTCGTCACTATTTAATTGACTTGTTGTGATATTTATATGGAAAGGACTCAATTTTTATAAAAAAGTTTTACTAGTGAATCCTTGTAGTTAAGTTAAGAAAACATGAACGCCATTAAGTTTAAAGGAAAATTTAAAGACATCAACTCGGTTATTCAGTTCAAAGTTTTGCAACAAGACGAACCGTGAAGAGTTTTGTCTCGGAATGAGTAAGATAACATCACGACCGTAATCCCCGAAGGGTTAGGCAGATGTGTACCTAATAGTACACCCACATTTCGCTAGTTATGTTTAAGTCCCATGTTATGGGGGCGACCCTATTGCCATCAAACGAACGCAAATCCAGGCTCCGTGGCTGCTACTGAGGAACTCCTGATGGAAAAACCCAATAACACTTTGCTCGACCCGGGAATCGAACCTAAGACCTCATGCTCAGCAGTTGCGCTTGTGACGATCCGAGCAATGAGGCAATCAAAATGAAATGGAATGAGTAAGATAAATTCTACAAAACTTCACCCATAAAAACCAGAGCATCTTGACTTAATAAACATAATAATTAAACCTATTAAGCCACGCTGACCCGCTATTAATCGATTCAACGAACTATCGTTATTAGAATCAATTATTTCATAATCGATAAAAAAACAAGACACGCGGAAGCTACACTACGGCCAATTATATCGAGAGACAAAAAATCGATTGGATACGATTATGACGGATCGTTTAATCGATTCATGCTTTCGACGTAAGTAGGGAGGTATGGGAAAATTGCTTACGGGTCAACTTTCTTAATCACAATGAGTAATGTAGGCAGTTTTTGTATGTGTGCGTGACTTCTTGTGTGTGTGTGTGTGTGTGCTGTGGACCTTGTTGGAAAGAGGTGAAGTGCTGTGATTACAAGAAAAATGGTGTTTACACGAAGGTGTTGAGGTCAACTGGAGAAAAATAGTAAGAACGTGGTATGCAAATGTAAAATAAATGATGATTTTGTAGTTTCTATTAATGCAAAGTTCTTACAAGTCATAATACCTATCTAGGTTTATTATTAGACAATTTGATATTCAAATTTAATTCGTTTTTAATTACTAACTTCAAGGCCAACTACAAAAATCCTTAGCTCACCCCAAAACTCGAGGAAAACCATCACCCAAGCGGCTCAACCGTAAAATAACCTTCGATTGTCCCCAAAAATACGTCCAATCAATTTCCTGTGCCGACCATTAACTCAAAAATAAAAAAAAAACATGTATAAAAAGGCAAAGTTCGCCGTCTATAGACCATTTCTTCGGGGTCATAGCACCCAACAGGAAATGGCGTCGCGGGTCGGCGCGCGCGCGGTCGCCTCTTACGAAAAATAATACTCTTCTAGGTATAACACATACCCAGTCAGTCGTGTAACTGTACGGTTAAGAGGTTTTTTATACATTGAATCTGAATACTTATAGTTTTTTACCAAAGTACGTGATATAATCCCGCCTGCAAATGCTGAAGCAGAATTACATATTATCTTTTTCTGCGCGCCCTTAAGTGCTGTCTTCAAATGAATGGCTTTAATGAAGGTAAAAGAGTTTGTGATTGATAAAATTGTGTTACGCTTCTATATCGGCGTTGTATAAAAACAATAATAACATCTCAGTTGACAGCTGTTGTTTTTATATGTTTTCTGTTCCGTGCACGTCCATTGAGATCATTTGTTGAAAAACACTGTAACACCGTGTTGGCGAGATGCGAATGTGGCGTTTACATCTGCGTTTAACTTTAAAGATTTAATTGAAATTATTAAGTTCTTTTTCTTATTCTGACGTGTGGAAAGGAAAGGTAAAATTTCGTTGCTGGATACAAAAACTGCACTTGCACTCATTTGTTTTAGGTCTAAAGATTTCTGCCTCTCGTGACACTATTTTGCAAATGCGAACAAATTCTTCCAAAAAACTTATAACATTCATCGCTTGCTTTGAGTAATATTTGAGCACTGAGCGACCAGTCCGAAGCCACCACCAACGCCGTCGAGGTGTCCGAGTTCTCGTCAAAGCTAATTTGACTCTAATAAAGGGAATTATCGACACAGCAAAGAAAACGTATTACTTACCTATATACATTATGTCTGAGTTGATTTCAAACCTAAAAAGTCCTTTCCGATTCTTAAGTCGACCCTCTGTCCGACCCTTCCGTTTTCTCTTGGCTGCAAAATTGATCTCAAACGTAAAGGGAATCCCCAGACTATTCATCAATTATTATCTTTATTCACATACATACGGTTAAACTCACGCCTTTTTCCAGCGTGAGCAGAACACCACTTTTATACTTACATACTCCTTTTCCTTCGTCCATACATCTGGCCACTCACATCTTTCTCAACAACATTAAAAAAAAAAGTGAAACGCTCCCAGCCTTGAACCACCGCGGCAGTCCACACGCATGTGAACCCGGGGCACACGGAAGTGCACGCTCCGTGGGCCCGTGGGTCACATGCCTACCTTGTGTTTACTCCGACGGTGACCCGCCTTCGCCCACAGCGCTAATTACAAACCCTTTGACAATTATTAGGAGATTTCCTTGTGGAGTGCAATCTGCGTAATTGGGTTTAATTGGTTCTGGGGTGAAAGGTTGTCGATGTACTTTGTAGTTTGTGTGAAATGTATTAGACCTAGCATAACTGCTATTAGCTATGGCACAGCTATAGTATGATAAGCTGCAATGCTACTAGTTGTTCAGGTGTAGCTAACATCTAAGTTGAATGTAATTTGGAGCCAAGTATTTCAAGAATTACTAGTCAGCCAGCTCGCCAGCGTCAGTCCAGCTATGTTAGAGATACCTAAATTGGGCCGATCAAAATACTTGGGTGCATGTGTACCTAAGATTTATCTTTATCAAGATAAGTATTAGCGAAATTAGATCTGATCAGTCAACTTTAAAAAAAAACAAATGTGTGAATGTAAAGCACAAAACTTCATACAGTTCGATATAGGCTTGTCTAGGGCTGTGATATAGCACCCATATTTTAAAGGACCCGTTTCAGGATCCATATGTCTTCGCCAAAATCTAGTGCCTATTCTAAAATAGGAAGACCCTCTCAGGTCAAAGTCCACTGACCTTGCAATCACTAAAAACCATATAAATATGTAACTCAATCAGAGTACAGTTAGTGTCCGTCATGGGAGCCCGCGTCTCATGCATATTGCACTACTTCGCCATAAGAATTATGTTTTACTGTAGTAATTATACGCCGGGTTACTATTAGTAATGCTGGGGGTAGCAGTGCATTAAACATCTTTGCCTCGCGTGTTTTTTTTTTTTGAGATGCTGTCTGGGAAATTGTGGAAAAACATTTGTTGGGTGTCGAGCTTTTCGCCTTGGAACGCATGTGGCTAAAAGAATGATTATTATGAATGTTGATGGATAGAGAGGGAGACGAAGACCAAACAAAAATGGATGGATTGTGTGAGGCATGATATGAAAGAAAATGCAGTCAATGATAGCGTGACGGCTGACACTGAAGAATAGAAGAAAAAAACTGTTGAGCCGACCCAAACTAACATGGGACAAGTGCAGGAAGATCATAATGAATCTAGACGCTTGACGGATTTGATTGAAAACAGACTCTCTGCTATCATAAATGAAGTCCTCTGTTGATTACATAAAAGGTGGCGGTGGTGTTAATAAAGTAGACAGTTACAGTCTATATTTCTATCCGGTTAGACTGGAAGCCGACCTCAATATATTTGGGAAAAGGCTGGGCAGATGATTACCGTCTATATTTCTATATGACTAGGCAAGTGAAGAGCCGAATGTAGACCCCTCGAATAGATGAATACATGTCCAGGCCCATTCATGCAAAATTGAAGATGGAGAAGATAGAGCCATTTTCCGCTTCATAGATAACAAATAAGAGTAACTGTTGCTAATGAAAAGTAAGCTTTAACATCATTTGGATTGTTCTAGTCTTTACTTAAAACTGAATGTACAACTGACAGATAAACTGCATATGTTTTTCTATCGTCCAAATAAACTCAATCATAGCCAATTGGGTAAACATGGCTGTTCAGAATGTATGTTTTCGCGTTTAATGCCAATTTACGGACATTAACAAATAAACTATTGGTAGCACATGATAACAAGTAAAGTATTATCAATCTTGCAAACAATGTGAGACTTTTCAATAAAATGGAATGAGACCAAAGGGTAAACCGACCGTTGAACTCCTTGAGTTCTGAGTCGAGCTACACGAGAACTGACAAATGCTTGCACTGGATGGACAGTGGACAGGTCCACAGTCCACTCAAATCTGTGTGGTTCTTTCTTCAAATTGAGCATCTGCATAGTCCTCATGTGAGCTGACCAAGTTTATGTTTGGACCTTAAAAGAGACTATGAGCTCTGAGTTTGTTTCGGCTGTTCTTCTCAGAGTAGTCAGGTACGAAACGCCGGCTTCAAGTACTTTTTTTTAAAAAGACGACGTTAAAAGTGTTTGTAAAAACTTATTTGCAAAATAAACATGATTTTTCATAAAAAAAATGTAGATGAAGAGCAGCGGTGGCCCAGTGGTTTCGGCCGCGACTTACGAACAGTAAGTAGTGAGTTCGAACCCAGGCAGGGGCATTACTTTGTGTAATTTATTTCATCACCACTGCTCTCAAAACGGTGAAGGAAAACATCGTGAAGAAACAGGCATGTCCTAGAACCAAAAAAATCGAAGACATGTGATATCTACCAACCCGCACTGGGCCCGCGTGTGGATTATAGCCCATTTCGTCACATAGCGAGGAGGCCGTGAGTCCCAGCAGTGGGAACACTATAGGCTGATTATGCTTATGCTGTATCATAAAAAAAAAATGTTCGAAGGCAAAAGTGACAAGTAATTTTCTCCTTATTTAATATTTGCTCTTAGAAATGTATTGAAAACAATATCAATTAGATCATCAAATGAATACAAAAAGTAATAATTCAACGGACAATTAATACCTTGTCTAATTAACATAAGCTACATATCAACTGTTTAACGCCAGCACACTAATTTTGTTTGACTATCGCCCCTTGCTAGAAAAATACACTCAAAAACTTATCTTAGTGCATGAAGTATAGAGCCCACAATCATTTGAAAATCGAGGAGATATATGGAATTTTATGGTTGGTCATTTATGATTCTGATTTCAAAGGAATTGAAACTTAGTATTGTGAGCTTTAGGGTTGTTTTCAGATTGTTTTTGTTAATCAATGGGTGGTTATGCTCAGTTAAATTAATAGAAGCAATTAATAAAAAACTAGTGTAAAATACAAGCGATCATATCACACGGTGTTTGTTTGTTGTTTGTAAATAGATGTGTTTAGACACATGTTAGATTATCATAATATTTTCTTTGTGATATGTAAACTCCCGGACAAACATGTTTATGATATCTTACTGGCAGATAGGTGCAATAGTTTATATTTCGTCACTAGTTTCCAATTAAGTATTTTAGACGCCATTGATTTTCTATGTAGGAGGATACGTTTTAATTTCAACTTGTTGCCACCCGAAGCCTTTGGAAAAGACTTACTGCAACCTTCTACTCAGTTTAGTCGAAATCCTATCAAAAAGAAAAATATCTTGAAAATGGACTGTGCGTACACGCTGTCTTTGAACATCAGCACGTTAAGACGTTTATCTCGACTGTCCTTTGGCAGTCAAAACGGGTAGTCAGACGCGCAGGATTCTAATAAATAATCAGATAGACAGTTGCTCCATGTAAAATACTGGTATTCTTAGCTGCACCCGGTTAGACTGGAAGCCGACCCCATCATCATTTCAGCCAAAAGACGTCCACTGCTGCACATAGGCCTCCCCTCAGTGTCGCCACATTGACTGGTCCCGTGCGACTCGCATCCAGCGGATCCCTGCAACCTTCACCAGGTTATCGGTCCACCTAGCTATAAGAAGCCGACCCCAATACAACATAACTGGAAAAAAAGGCAAGGCAGATGATGAATACACGCCGAACGACACTAAAAAATGAAATTATCTCTTCCGCCATCCACAACCTCAAAGCATCTGATTAACCAACTTCATCGTTGAACTGTAATATTACAATTAATTTAATTTAAATTGGCGACACCGCAATTAAGACGGTCGTGAAAGTCGGAGACAATGGCTGCAGGCTCCCACGGAACATCTTGCCGTGTCACCTACATAGTTCAGAATGTAGATCATGGCTTCTGACTAGATTTTTGGTGCAAGCTTTGATGGCTGTTGCTAGATGCTTTTTTGTTTGTCTGTGTGAAGTGCATGAAAGAATCTACTCCACTCTTCTATCTGCAGATCTGTCTGATCACATCTATTTATACTCTTCTCAAGATCTACGCGTTTGACAACTGGGACCAGTGTCCGAAGCATAGTGTTTGAACTTTAGTATTCCTTTTACTAGATGCTTTTTTGTTTGTCTGTGAGTTACAAGAAAGAGTCTACCAAGTAGTTCTTTCTGCTGATCTGTCTGACCTCATCTAATACTGTTCTCAAGATCTCCATGCTTTTGACAGCTGGAACTACTGTTCGAAGCTTGGTGTAAGCTTTGATAGTTCTGTTGTTGACGCATTTTTGTTTGTCTGTGGGGAAGCTCTAAATTGTTCACCATACACTTCTATCTGCAGATCGGTTTGACCTCATCCCTATCATGTGTGACTGCTGCGTCTTTCAGTTCTACGCGCTTGCAAGACGGCAGAAGCGGTCAGTCTGACCACCCTTTCAAGCGAATCCTTTAAACTGATGATGTTTCGGGTGTGGCCACGCATCTGAATAGGCCAATGTATGACAGATATTTATCCTGCATCCGCGGTCGGCAGTCAGTCATAAATTCTTACAAAGTCAGTAATAATAATTAGTACTTATCTGCTAACGAGCAAATTTTAGAACTAGGGAAGTTTTTCAAGAAAACAGACATTCCTCTCTAGTTTTTTTTTTTTTTTTTAAAACAGCGTTGCGGGTAAGGAACTCGTTTCATTTTTATTTTTCAACCTAATAAGGAAAACTGTTAGTAGTTGATTAAAGAAAGCAACGTCTAGAATTTAAACTAATTCTCAGCGGTCTAACCCTCCAATGCTATTTCATATTTGCATATTCTCACGCTCGACCCTTCCGAGGTAAGCAAAAAGAACAGTTAATGGCTACAACTAACGGTTCGAACAATCTACATAAAATATTATTATGTGATGAGATGTGAATGAAATCGGCGTAAAATCGAGACGTTCATCATAATCTACATATAACTTATACAGGGTGTTTTTTAGAAGGACTTTCACAAGTTTTTTAGGGATTGTAGTGTAATTTGCTGGCACAGTTATATATTTTTTTTCTGAAAATGAAAATGAAATTAAAAACAAGCCTTAACTCAATTTCGCAAGCAACAATGCCTAGAAGAAACGAATATCATAGATAGCACCAAAGGTAATATATTAATAAAAAATATAATACTAGTATATGACTCTGCCTATCCTTGGGAAAATTGTGTCTAGCCGTCTGCCAAACACCCTGTACAGAATGAACGCAGTATCGTGCGTATGACCCGTAACGTGTGAAGTGGAGTTACAGTTACTGCTATACCGTAGTTAGATTATAGCTTAGTGTAAATGTTGTGGTTCCTGTAAGTTATCAAACGTCAGTGGTTAAAAGAGCGATTATAGTATGTAAACTAAATATATGATTATAGTATGTAAACTAAATGTATGATTATTGTGTGGAAACTCAAGAGTAGAGAGATGAGAAGATCTTGGTCAACCCAAAAAAGTTTGTTTAAAAAATCGTTTGTAAAACTTGGGTAACTTGGTTGGGTTGGATTGGATTGGGAGCATTCAAAACTGTGGAGGAAAACATCGTGAGAAAACCAGCATATCTTGGAATACAATATTCGCAAACATACAAGGTGTAAACGAGGGTTCGTTTACACCTTGTCACGAATCCGTCAACCAAGCATTCTGTACATCAAACTAAGTAACTTTACGCAAAAATTATTGCTGGGAAACTTTTTTTGGGGTGAAATATCACCTTTTACGGATGGATGCATTGAATATTAAACGGCTCATGGAGATAAAGCTAAAGTTATACCCCAAAACAATAGTATTTAAAAAAAAACTTGTGAAAAACTTGTAACTTTGACCCCCAATATCTCCGTAACTAGAAGATTCCCATGCATAGCTCAAAAAAATCGCAATGACGAAGAGAACAAGTGCCTTTCGGTTTCATTAAGAGTTTATTTCCACTCTCTTATTATTAGGCTGATTATGATGATGTAGTTGCTGGATTGGATTTGGCTAGGTTGAAATTATTATTTGGTTTGAAGTTGACCATACAAGAATAGGATGTAAAGTAAGGAGACTGGTACGTGATAGTGACAAGATCAGCTCCAGCTATGTCACAGGTGGCAGGTTAATATAATTAAGCTCTTCCTCATAACTTGGATAGCTATAAATGAACCAACCAACAATCACCACAGAACAATTACCACATACAGCAGTGAATGGTCACGCAGCAAACTAGAAAACACTAGCGGAACGCAATTTCCATCTCCATTTACCTCTGAACCGTTCATTATTCTACAAAAGGAAGCCATAATAATAAGTCATAGTATCTCAATCACTGCTGATGCCACTGCGGCGCAGCGCGATGGTGCGTCCCGTCGCGGGTGGCTGCGCGCGCAAGTGGAGCAAAGGTGAAAGAACAACTGAACGGCGGACGGTGAAACTCGACGTAACGTATGTAGGCGGGACTACCTATGATTTGTGAGGTTGGTTTTTCTTAGAATTAATATTTAAGAGGGGTGATGATGATGATTTCCAAAGGTTTTCAGTACCGAGTACAATTTCTTTGGTTAACCAGACCACCAACATCACAGATGAAGAAAAACACACCCGAATACTTCGCTGAGACGTCATTTGTCAAAATATTATATGCTTATCCTGAGTAACAGGCGTGCTACACACAAACAGAATTGCCTGACTCGGCACAGGCTGGGCGGCAGAATCAAATGTATACTTTGTTCTGCAAATATAGGGGGAATATTCGGCACAACCCGATCGGCTGTGTGTAGATTTGTAGAAGCCAGAAGAATGTCTCACATGAAGGTGGGTTTCCTGAACAACCCGGCTGTGTCCAGGTTCAATATCTCATTTGGTAAGTAACGAGCAACGCTTCGTGTGGGCGGCCTGACATGGTACCAATTATATTTTGTATATGCAGTATTCAATTTTACTGATAGATTTTAAACATGTTGCCGTCAGCAGGGCCGGTTAGATGTTGTCCTCTTAATGTTTATTTTTATTATATTTTTGTTTTAGTTTTTATTATCATTTGTGTGTGGTCTGTATTTGTGTGTACTCCAATATGAGTTAAGGTTGCTCGAAATAAATGTATTTTATTTTATTTTTATTTTTTTTTAAACTATTGGAGGTCCAACTAGTTAGAATTGAGACTTTGACGTAAAGGAAAGAATGATAAGGATTAGCATTATGAAAAAAAAAATAAAGGAAGTATGGTGTTAGCCCTGACGTGAAGAAGTAGCCGTGTGCGAAGTATTTAACCGATAAAGTTTAAAGGCGCCATTGACTTGATGAAGATGAAGAGGTACAGATCTATAAAAATCAAAGAGTAGGTACAGGATATACATGATTGATATATTAGGTCTTTACCTATGAAATTGAAGATTTGTATGAAAATTTTTAAAAACAAAAATTTTTGTATTTTTTTTTTTTTTAGCTTATCTAGCTTTTTTATCTTTCCGATTTGACGCAAGTGCTTCAATTTCGTTTTGACACTAACTCCAAGGCCCGCAGCAAGCTCAGCCGTAGATTGAGTTGGATCCGTTTCCACTACCGCCTTCAATTCGTCGTTGTCGGCAATGGTTACCGGCCGACCGCGAGGCTCATTCTTCAACTCAAAATTTCCAGATTTAAAACGATTGAACTAATAATGGACCGTGTTTATGCAAGCAGTGTTAGGCCCGTACACGTCGTTAATGTTTCGTGTTGTTTGCGCAGCGGTATGTCCACGTAGGAACTCATTTTGGAAAATTGTACGAATTTTCAGTTTATCCATGGCGCCAAAAACTACCACAATTTCACAAAAACAAAAACCTATCTAAAAAAAAAATTACTAAATTTGAAATTAAAAGAACACGGCTTTCGAATAAAATTTATTTGAATTTCGAATTACGCGCCAATCCACATTCAATCAATCAAACAATCAATCATTTATTTTGTTAAACATAGGTATGGTTACAAATAACAGATAGTATATTGTCTAGAATATGTGCACTATGTTTTGCCAATTTATGGCGTACAAAATTAACAAATAAGGTGGCATGTCAATAGATTACATTAAGAACAAGAAAAAAAACAGTCAATTTAAAATATGTCAGTTAGGTAAAGATACACAGATAATTAAATCTGAAAATGCTGGTTATTAAATCTCCAATTACATAGGTAAAGACCTATTACAAGCACTGTTAAAGATGCGTTCCCATCGGGAGTATTCGCTTTAAAAATAAATAAATAAATTAAATGACGTTTATTACAAAGGGCAGTGCTCATCTTAACTCCGAAAAAATATATATATAAAATCATAAATATTCCGAAACCAATGAAATTCCGAAAGGTTAGTGAAACTCGCTTGAAGCAGCGTGTAGTAACTAGAGACTCGTCGGTACTTGTTCGTGGATTTTCTTACGTGGGCGGAGCCACGGCAAGGTGGGAGTATGATTTGTGTACGATTTCCTTTTACCTACGCCGATGTTATAGGAAATTATTGAGTTTGTTAGGAACTTAAGTTTTTAGTGAAATATAATTTCACGGTAAAACTACGTCCACATCTTTTCTCGACCGCCTTCCTTCTGGTTGTGGGCTCGTGGGTTTAAATCTGGCCAAGTTCCATTTAGTGGCAGTACTTTCATACAAGCATAAAAGCTTGGCTTGTTCTTTTAACCTGCTTGCCTTATGGGCTTGCTGTATTGTAGGCCCTTAGGCATACCACTAGTTCCAATGTGACTTTTACATTTTAATTCACAAGTGCTACAAGGATGTTTTGGCGCTTGAATGACGCACAAAACATTTTTATTATTTTATTAAAATTTAAAGAAAAAAAAGACTGTGGCGTTAGAATCGATTTTGGTCAAAAGATCCGTGTACATCTTTAGTTTCTTGGACATCAATGACATCGGTCAAGGATTTAAGCCAAGTTAATAAAATTTAAACTGTACACTTTAATAGTATTTGGTCGCGTGACAGCTCGCAATAGAGAAAATCACTTTAGATTTATTTCAAGCGTCGCGTTGTAAAACTTCAGGACTCCCTAGAAAAACAATCAGATAATTTTTAATGATAACATTGAAATGACTTCTCTAAATGTACCTTTTGACGTCACTATGTATTTATTTTAAATTTAAATACTGTGACGTATGACATTGATAACAACATCGCTTCTTTTGACGTCAAATAATGACGTCTGCGCATAAACTAATATATTAATAGAACTAACGTAAATACTCTTGAATTATCTTAAGTTACTGAAAATTGTGAATCTAAATGCCTTGTTTTGCTAATTCTTACACTGTCATCGTAAATAATATCTTATGGATGTGTCTTAGCCACAGATATACATATACCTAGATATCTGATAATGTTTTTCTGCCCCCCATAAAATGTATTTGATAAAGATAAGTTTAATTTCAGAGTCTTTGAACTGTCACAGGGATAACAACATAACATAACATCACGCTTGTAATCGCCAAAGGGTTAGGCAGAGCTGTACCTAATAGTAAGTTCCATGTAATAGGGGGCGAGCCTATTGCCACTAACCGGGCACGAATCCAGATTCCGTGGCTGCCATTCAAAAATTCCTGATGGAAAAACCTAAGGGATAACAAGTATATTCCTATTAATTTACTCAGTTGTTGAAAACTGTGGAGTTACTCCATAATAGGTCATTCGGCAGCCTATCAGACTTGCTGGCTGCCTTCAGACCTCGTTTCAGCATAGAATACTAACAACTGTTTCTTGGAGCTAATGATCAACTTGTAACTAGTATTGTTAAGCAGTACATACATTGATGACCTATTTGGCCGTGTGCCAGGGAGTTTCCCATTACGGCACGGGTTCGATTCCCCAGTCGGGACAATGGGTGCTTTCATTTATTTGCATGATACGCTATTGATGTATGGACACCTATATTAATTTATTACCCCTGTTCCATCGTATTGTAATGCGTGAAAGGTGCCTAATATATACAGCTGTCAGTACATTAAAGTTGAAATTGCGTTATGATTATTCCTACTTTTTCGTATGTAGAGTTTAAATTTCGAGTCTGTACTAACATCTTAGGCAAAGTCATTAAGGAGGACTACGCTAGGGTAGCCCGCAGAATTAAAATTTTCTTACGTTTTTTGCAATTTGCAGGTTAGTGTAAGGTTGCACGTATCATCATCTGCCTAGCCTTTTCCCAACTATGTTGGGGTCAGCTTCCAGTCTAACCGGATGCAGCTGATTACCAGTATTTTACATGGAGCGACTGCCTATCTGACCTCCACAACCCAGTTAGTACTGGGTAATACAGGTTGCACGTATGTTGATTAAAATATAATTCGCGACCGTAACGGCTAAGTTCATTTTATCTTGACTTTTTCATGAAATAGTCATTCAATGGGATTCTTCTTCTTCTTTTTCAAGGTCTTTATTTATATAATGTTAGAATACAGTCTGCTTACAAATGATCTTATTCTATTTGTTAGCCAGTCAGGATTTAGTTTGTTACATAGGCTAAATATATCGCCTTTTTAAACATCAAAACATATTATTATTACCTTATTAGGTGTTGACTTAACATATTAATTAACATCGATTAACTAAGTATGTGCAGGTCTTAGTAATGACCCACATAATATTTACAATAACTTAAATACAAAATGTACGTTTTATTATAATGGTACGTTATAATAATATAAGGTAGGTAGCGGGTAGTTTTGTGCAAAGATTGCGAATACACAGCCGGTCAAGCGGCGTCGGCCAGTAAGCGAGCTATCGTCATGATTCGTCACGAAGGAAGTAGTGATGGGGGAGTCGATATCGATTGTACGTTCGAGCGTAAGGCAGTGTCGATAATCTACTATTGCCAATTGCTGATATTAGTACGTTTCGGTGTGATGGGTTTTTGTGCAAATAAAATTTACGTGAAATCTTTAGTATAAAATCTTTTAGGAAAGGAAACTTTATGCGTTTATGTAGTGTTTTAAGATTTGTGCGAAATGGTGTATTGTAGGATAATTTTAAGGCTTTATTTTGAATGGTTTGAAGCTTATTATACTTAGTTTCAGCCACACTGGACCAGACAGGTGCTGCGTATGTTAAACAAGGTCTGACCAATGTTGAATAAATAAGCAGTTTAGTTCTGGGGCTAAGAATGGATTTTCGATTTAAGATTGGTTTTAGTGAATCAAGGGCTTTCGCACCTTTAGTTATGGTTAGTTCAGTGTTTTTGTTCCAGTTAAGCGTCTTATCTAAAATTATGCCTAAATATTTTACCGATTCCCGCCACGCAATTTGGAAGTCATCAATTTTAACGAGTCTAGTAGGTAGTGTTCGCTTACCGGTAAATAGTATTCCTTCGGTTTTTTCTGAATTTACTTTCAGTTTCCAAGTCTTAAAATATTGGCCAAGTAATTCTAATGAAAATTGTAGCCGCCCCGCAATTATGTCGACATCATTGTCTGTCGTGAATGTGGCTGTATCATCGGCATAGATAGCAAGGTGTGTGTGAGCCTGTTTAGGTATATCATTCAGAAAAAGTATGAACAGGTAAGGACCCACGAGCGAACCCTGAGGCACACCGGCTGGGATGGTTTTGGGAGCAGAATGGTCTTTACCTATATAGACAGAGAAAGATCGATCACGCAAGTAACTTTGAATGAGTTTTACTAGACAAATAGGTACTTCGAGTTTTAATAACTTGTGTAAAAGACCATCGTGCCAAACAGAATCGAAGGCTTTTTCAATGTCTAGTAAGATCATGCCTGTGGAAAGACCGAGGTTTAATCCATGAGCTACGTGTTCAGCAACTCTGGCTAGCTGTTGCGTGGTCGAGTGTGAACTTCGAAATCCAAACTGTTCAGGGATCAAGATTTGTGCAGTGGTTTTAGAGAGGCGGGATAGGATGACAGACTCTAGTAGTTTCCCTATGCTTGGTAATAGGCTGATTGGTCGATAGCTAGATGGAATGGACTGATCTTTCCCAGGTTTCTTAATGGCTATGATTTTAGCGTGTTTTAAGGACCTCGGGAAGTATGCAATGCGTAGGCATCCATTAAACACCTTCGTCAAAAACACAATAGCTTTCTGAGGGAGGTTCTTCAGTAAAACATTTCCCAGGCCTTCAAAACCAGGCGCTTTATTTGATTTTAGCTTTGCTACAAGTTTGCGAATTTCGTTTGGCCTAACAAGTGTTGGGTAGTCATTCATTTGAAAACGGTCTAGCAACCTCATTGAATCGTTCACTGCCTCTTCAATACTAGGGTCACTGACCCAATTTTTGGTCAGGTTCATATTGTCTAGGAAGGTATTGGCTAGTGTCTCACATTGCTCAAGGGCTGAGGAGGTGGTGGTATTGGTTGACGTTGATAGCGGGGGAATTGAGTTTGGTTGATAGTTAATCGACTTAACTATTTTCCATAAGTCGGTAGCTGGGTTGGTAATTTTAGATAGTTTATTGTTCCAGACATTATCGTTTTGGATTTGGATCTTATACTTTATACATTTCTGCATGTTGTTAACCTGGGAGAATAATTGACGACGATAAAAGGGATTGGATTCTTCTAAAGCTAGTCTGCGAAAACGATTTTTAACTTTTATTAGTGACCTGATCCGTCGCGGGAGTTGATGACCACCACCACTGGACATTTTAGGAACGGCGTTATCTCGTGCATTTGTTATTGACTGGGTCAAGTGTTCAACGGCAAGGTCAATAGCCTCAGGTGAGTTGAGTGTAGTTTGACTCAAAGTTATGGACTCATTTAAGTAAGATCTGTAGCCCTTCCAGTCCGCCTTTCTGTAATTAAAGAAGTTGTGGAGGTGTCTGTTGACTTTACCATCTACGGTAAAGAAAACGGGTAGGTGGTTGGAGGAGAGGCTAGTGATGACCTGAGGCTCCGAAAGGTGGTAGATCGAGTTAGCCAGAATAATATCTGGAGTGGAAGGTACGTGTGTGCTATGATAGTGGACTAAAGTGGGATTAGAAGGCGCATGGATCTCGTATTCGTTGCTCATCATGTGGTCGAAAAGCACCTCGCCATGGATGTTAGAGTGAGAGCAGTACCAGTAGGGGTGTTTGGTGTTAAGATCACCCATAACCAGTGTTTTTGACTGAACATTAAGAATTACGTCCAAATCTGTAGTTAACAATGATAAGTTAGGTGATTGGTAGGCTGAGATAAAGACCATTTTATGGTTGGATAGGGTCAGTTGAATGCCGACACATTCCAAATTTTGGGTTGGAGGTAAATTTAGAGGGGTATGTGCTATATCTGATTTTACTAAAATTGCAACTCCCTGGCCGCATCCATCACGTTTCTTATCCCGCCTATAACAGGTGAAGCCAGGAGTTTGCAATTTGATGTGGGGGGCTATTCTGGTCTCTGATATAGCTATAATATCAATAGATAGCTCACTTACCAGGTCCAACAATTCTGTGATTTTAGATCGGATACCGTCAGCGTTCCAGTATAGAATACGTACATTTTGTGTTTTACACATATTGACCAAGATGGGTTAAAATAAGTATAACTTTTTCCATCATATTGTTACACCCTATAAATTGGCTTTTGATGGTTTTTATCGTCATTAATATGGATAGCATGTCAGCTGTCGCCTGATCTTGAGAACTTTCTTGGACAGTAGGTTTTTGGGTATTGGCAGCAGCAACGAAGTTCCAGGGTCGCCCATCAACTACGTTCGTCTTCAGTGGTGGCTTCATGGTCCTGGCGGCTTTGTGTTGGTCCTGGCGTTCCCGCAGAATCTTCAGGTAATTTTCGCGCTCTTTGCACTGTCGGAAGTTTGCAGGGTGATTTCCACCACAGTTGCAGCATTTGGCTGGTTGGTCTCTGGTCTTTTTAGAGCATTCTTCAGTCGGGTGGGGATCAGTACATTTTACACAGCGTGGTGCTAAGTTGCAGTTCGTTGACGAGTGGCCGAATCCTTGGCATCTGTAACACTGCGTTCCGTAACGGTTGTTGCTTCGGTACTTTCGGATCTGTACCACGGTGTTGCATAGGAGCCTAATCTGATTCATCAGATAAGTAAGTAAGTTCATCAATGGGATTAAATGAACTTAGAGGGTTGTATTGATGATTTAATAATTATAATCCTGTAAACGCATACGTGTGTCGTGAATCATATTTAGTGTAACGCACAGCCTGACGACACTGAACTGCAAATTGCAAAAAACGTAAGCAAAATTGAATTTCGTGTGGTACCCTGGAGCCTCCACCTTAATGCCTTAGTGAGTTCCTATTTTATTTTATACACCAAAAATCTTAGCAAAATACCTTGAGTGTTCTACATACAGAAATAATCAAAATTACGACCGGCGACGGCATTTGACGTTTCCTCGCAAAAACAACCACACAACGTGACTTTGCATCGACGATATACATACGACATATCTTCATTTAATCACTTACTATACGAAAACCCAATGAAAATCGAAACGTACACACATAAGTATGTATTAGTAAAATGTAAAGCAACCGTCGGAATCAGTCCAGGAGGTCGGATCGCGACTGGTTGCTCAACGTCCAGTAAACGTATTCATCGAAGCGACCCCCGACACTGTTGAATGCTGATTCATATTTATGAACATCTTCTTTTATTGCCTATGTGTACGTTTGTGTAAGGTTGGGTCTGGTTGTTGGTATATGTTTTATGAAAGTTGTCTCTTTAGATAGTTGGTAACTAGAAAATTTACTACATTTCTGGTGATGATGTCCAAACATCCAAATATGGTAATATCGTTGTCAACGTTACCATATTTAAATGCTGATCAAAACGTTTTTCATTGGGTTTTGGTCATAAAGAGATAAAAACACGCCCTGAAAAGTATAGGTAGGTAACCTAAACCTGAAACTGTAGTTATTTAACGAATTGAACCTAATGTGGGTGGGTCTCTAGTTTTCTGTAAGTTCCAGGTACATCTAAAAACCGTGTGTCCACTGCTGTAACGAATAGCATACTAACTAACACTCATGACTAATGATATAAAACCGTGTGTTTTACCAATACCACATTAGAATTGTTCGCTCCCAATTGTTCGTCAAATTCGGCCAAGGGTTACTGGAATATGAACTACGTAAAAACAAACCAATTCTAGCATAATGACAGTCGACAAAGCACTTCACACAACGCAAAACATAAGGCTAGGTGCACAATAACGCCCTTCTGGCGCAATATGCACTTTTTGCGCAATCCGTACGCTGCAATGATCGTGCGAAAAATGCTTCTTGTTCGCCAGTTTCATTGTCATGTGCAAACGATTTATGAATGTGTGTGAGCTCACCTAAATTGAGATTGGCTGGAGATATAGCGTTGCAAAACAAAATGCTTAATTTGTGTGATAACTAGGTAAGGTCTGACCACTAGATCGGTCGATGACTTGGCTTGTTACAGACGTCATCGGTATATTCTCACGGCTGTTATTTTTATTTCAGGTTCTTGTGGATTGTTTTACAGGTGGCAGCAAATTGGATAATTTCATAATTTGATGTGTTATAAATAGAATTTGTTGTTAACATTTTGAGTTGATTTTCAAAATAATGATTTTAGGCGCATTTTCGTTCTGATATTAGCATGGTACAGTGCAGTCAAAGTGAGCGCTGCTGCCGACGACACCGTGGACATGGCGAAGTTCTGGGCCAACTGGAACACCGTCATGTAGGGGTCTTGTAATAAATAAACTGCTACAATTTTATCAGACGTGCTGTATTGCAACTGCAAACAATACAGGACGTCTCTTGCTCACCACATCTCCTATTCCTCAGTTATGTTTGATCAGACTTTGTCTGTTATGTCCTATGTAAGGTTTAAAATTCTGAAAGTGGTACCTACAGTCATATTTATGTAATGAAAATATCTGGCAGATGAGTTAGTAGCCTTTTAAAGAATTTTCCCCTAAATTTTTTTTCATATCGTAAGACTGTGAAACTTTCCGCAGATACAGGCTGTTGCCCAATTTAATTTCAAGAATTACCAAAAATTAAAACTCAACTCAACTAATCGGATTACAGTGCTGACCTCAACTTTAGAAAGGTAAATTACTGCGGTAATTAAGAAAAAACGGTCGGTACATATGGTCGTGCTCTAACGGCTATTGTCTCGGGAAAAAATATTCTTTATACGTACATAGAATCGTTTTTATCAGATTTTCGCACGGTCCGACACTTAACTGTTCATATATACAGTGTGCTTTAACTCGGTAAATTTACGGGTAATATGGCGAAAATATCGTCGGAATTGCGCAGTTAGTTAGTTATTCTTAATTAACTGCTATTTAAAGTAAATAGCGTCAAGTGCGGCGTTGAATTTCAACTGTGAGGTGGTAATGGTTTATTTAAATTTTTAATGATGACAATGAAAGTCTTTTTGCCCCAGATTTAGTTTGATTTCTATTTTCAGTTTTGATTTTTTTATGAAACTGCTTGTGCAATGTAAAAATGCAATTTATAATATTTAATTAATAATTATTAATTAAATATTATAAATTGCATTTTTCAATAATATTGAAGTTCAACAAACCCCTTAAGTCAGAGGAATAACGCTAAATTAACCACTTATTAGTTTTTTATGCAGAGTACTACATAAATGTGTTCATAACATCCGTGTCCAAACAACAGAATCAGCCTGTATACATGTCAGTGTGGCAATTAATACGTTTTACGCCACCTCAGTTGCGCCACAGTTGCCAACCATCCTTGACAAGCGGGCGGCTCCCGAAATATGCCCCGAATGAACTGACCTTGCAACTATTTATTTTTATATTGTCTGAATTACGCGGCATTGTGAAATGAAAGAGCTTTGAGTGTTGTTTAATGATATAATGCTATACTGATTTGTAATTAATCAACTAAATCAACCAAAGTCCACACTAACGCCATCTTGAATCTAGCGGGCGGTTCCCGATTTTCAAAGGAAGTTCGCATTCTACTCTTTTCATGAAGCCTCTAGTAATAGTTTAGCCTTTACATAATTAAAAAACTATCGTGACGTCCACTGCATTCGTTGATTACATTAATTGTAAATGTTTATTAAAACTGCGTGGTAGTATTGATAATTAAATAAATAAATATTTTTATCTGCGCAGAACTGCAAAGGAAGCGAGTATGATGTCACAACTACCTATGTTTACCTGTTTCAACATTAAGAACTAAATTACTGGATGATGTTGGCAAATATATCCCTCAGTTTCAGTTGCTGCCTAGCCTTTTTCCAACTATGCTGGAATTGGCTTCCAATCTAATTGGATTCAGCTGAATACTAGTATTTTAGTTTCAGCGACTGCATATCTGACTTCCACATCCTTTTCACTGGGTGGCTTTACCTTCGCTCCGACCAAAACAATTTCATATTACATTTGTAATCATTTCAAAACTACTAAAAGTACTTAAAAGTTTCCTACGATTCATAGCCGAAAAACATTTGCAAAAACCTTTCAACCATTTTATAAACGTCCCGTTACCAAGTCCGTCTAGAATTTTTTAATTTTTTTTAATATCCTTCTTTGTTCATAGACCAAATTCGAAGTACCAGCTATAAAGGCGCGCGCACACTGGCCATGCATACCAAGTAAGGTGTAGTGTACACGTGTGAGACTTCCGTTCGGCTGGATATCAGCTGATGCATTCCTTTTGTGTTCGTTTGATTAGTGGGACTTTTGAACTTACGTAATTACTTACGAATTGAATTGGCTGAATGGGGATTCAATATTTTAGTCTGGACCCTGGCTCTTTACACTATTGATATAAAAAGCAATAAGCGAGGCTGTAATTAAAAAAAAAAAATGACCGACTATTTTAATTGTTTTTTTGTTCGTTAGGAACGAATAAATGGCGTATTTATGTTATGAAAATAAAGTTGACAGGTCTTATGAAAATTAATGAACAGATGTTTTCTTCTATTTTGACACGTATAGAATTTTAAATTGTTAATTAAGTGCGTCATTTCGAGCCATTTTACTGGTGCTTGTATAAAATTAGCATTATTTTCTAGAGAAGTATCTGTGTATATTGTAATTTTACGCATATGCCTAATGCTAAAATGGCTTAAGGTGAAAATGTTGACAACTAAAGGTTATTATGAGGTTAAATGCAAATATGTGTAGACCTGAAAATGTTAGCAAATTTTAGAAATAATTAGTAGCTGAATTTTATCGAGTTATGAAAAAATATTTTCCTAAATATTATAATGGGCTGAGTCGACGCGCCATCTGATGCCTACTTTTATAGCTCACTACTTCCCATCACCTTATAACACAAACAGTCGTGATATGGGGTAACATAACTCGGTCCAATACCTTATTTATTGGCAAACGTATCCCACATACTGAAGGTCGTTCAATTTGATACTGTTTGTGTGTGTCAAGAGCAAACGCTAGCGCGACTGCTGAGCATGAGGTCCTGGATTCCCAGGGCGGGCAAAGTAATATTGGGTTTATCCATCAGGAATTTCCCAGTAGCAGCCACAGAGTCTGGATTTGTACCCGGGTAATGGCAATATTACATGGGACTTTAACATATCTGACAAAATGTGTGTGTTTTAATGGGTACGTGACACCTAGTTCATTATTTACTTAAAGAATTAGTCAGATTTGCAATATTCTTGCATCTATTGCAAACATTTAAAGGAAGCAGTTTGCAATGAATGGTAGTTGAAAGGCAGATAAAACGTGTGCAAAACAACTTTAAAGCACATAAAGCAGTTTCTAGTCATAAATGCTTTTAAACGAAGTTATAACCTAACATTTTCGCTTGATTATCATAAATTATATACCGTTAATAAACGATAACTGTTTCGCACCGATACACTGCAAAACAACTCTTAGCTGCACACAAATAGAGTCTAAACCGAATGCAAAATGTAAATTGGTAGTTTTCTACACATTAAGTTCATTGTGTATAGTGAAAAGATTTTCCCACGAAAAAAGGAAAACGTGTGTTGAAACGAGTTGCGACACTGAGTTGCGTGTTCTATGGCGCAGTGAATGGCATGCTGTAAGGTCATAGTGCGTTGACATATGAATAAATGCTATAAATAATACACTTAAATGAGGTTTTACTCGATTTTCTGGTGGCTTGTCTATGGTCTTGGAAGCTGGTAGTAAAAAAAGTAAAGACTGATTTGAAAAATGAATGTTAATCAGGGCGTTGTGAAGGACAACAACATGGGTCACGTTTTCATGATTTGAATGTAATTATTTAGAGATGAAATAAAAACTAAAAAAGTAATTCGAGCCGCGAACTGAAACGCATCGAATGAAAAAGTCTTGAATGAAATGAGGGTCAAGTAGGCGGTATAAGTTGTAAGTACCTTCTGAATACCCATGACTTAGAATTCATTGAGACATGATCAATTTACATACCTACTTGATATTCAGATTCAGTCATCCAATCAGTAAGTCCTTGCTATTTACGTTTTCAAGCAAAATGTAGTTTCAGCAAATGAACACCTCATCCAAGTACAATGTTTCACCTATTTACTTTATAGACTAGGTCGCAATTTATTTTTTTACGACTAACAACAGATAAAAAACCTCATAAATTAATCTTGCATGACATTGAGCGATATAATTACGCTAGCGACGAAGGGCACTGGGCATGAAAAAACCTGCCTCCGGAGACAACTTAGTCGTAGTAATTTTCCAGTTTTCCTTATAAAATTAATTGTTGTTTATTCAGTCATTTTCTTGTTATGCTAATAGGAATGTTCATTAAGTATGCTTGTTAATTTAAAGTCTATTTTGTTGTATTTTTAGTCTTTATAAGACCTATTTTTTATGAGTTGGTTTTCACCTGGCCGGACGCAGAAAAATATGATTTATTTGATACTAGCTTTTTTTTCTCTCATACCCTATAATGTGTCCCACTGTTGAGCAAATACGGGAGGTCTTTGCCCAGCACCCAGCAGTGGGACACGTGAGCTTTCTCCTTTCAAACCTCTCTGTTTTATGCAATTTCTGGCCACACATTTGCCCCGTGAACATGCTAAAGCTAGCTAAAATTCAAATATTTTCAAGACGACATATATTGGATTTCATTCAAATAATTTTCCAGCCAACAAAACATTTTCAGTTAAAATTGCGTTTGAAGTTCTATGTAGCTTCGTCAAGGAGCGTAATGCTATAGGCAGAATTGAATGATTACATAAGGCACCCTATACAATATAAAGAAAAATATTACGCTACTTTCAATTACAATATCTAGGCTTAAACAAATTGCCTCTTCCATGTTATCTTGTAGGTAAGTGAAAGCAAAGTTCCAAAAAAAGTAAATTAATTATACGGACGATTAACTACGCAAATATACCTATGTAGCACAGATTAATATCATTAAAACACACGTATGCAGACATATAATGTATGTATTGTGAAGAAACTCTATAGTCTATGCGTATCGTTGTGAAATATTCGTGGGCGGTACTTATATGTATGTACAGATACGGCTATTAATCATAGAGTGAGCTTAATTGAAGATGATACGATTTTTCAAGGCGAATATATGGAAAATAATTACTGGCCTCCGCGGTTAACGAGCGGTTAGATTCTGAAACGGAACGCCTACCAACTGTTGTTGGTTGGTCATTGTTTCATGAAGATGGTTGGAGTAATTTTCAGTTTTATGAATGCTACTGAAATGTGGTTCTTAGTCTGTTAAGTTGTCAGTATATTGAAAAGTAGACGTGGTTGTTCTCAAGTTGTATGGTTCTTCTCCATAGGAAACGACCAACCCGAACCGTGCACCTTTTTGTCGACGTTTTATAAGTGCCCATCTAGGCCTATGTTAAACAAAATATTTTGATTTGATTTTGAGACGATTTGTATGAGCACTCAAAAGCTTTAAGTTTCACAGCTGAAATGTTTTGGGTTCGGTTCAATTTTAATCTATATCTTTTTATTTTATTCTATTATATACAATTCTTTAATAGTATCTTACTTGCCCTTTTATTATTCTGCAAGTTCTGTGTACTTCTGTAAGTGACGAAATCACTATACCTAAAATTGTTTGTGATTTAAGTTTATGTATTTTTTAGTGAGTCGTTGAAGTGCCATATAAATAAATAAATAATGCCCATGTTTACTGACACTAAGTGACACATAAAACAATTTTCTTACACTGATGGAATTTCAACTCTGGTTGCTAAGCTAAGCGTTTGAAAATTCTGTATGTGAAAATGGACGATGACGGAATCAGTCTCTGGAATGCAATCAATCTGTATATTTAGCATCTATTGTTATCATTTTTAGCCGTCTAGAGGACTCTTGGACTAACTTATAATGCCTTATTTCCCCAAACTTAAACAAGTGCACGAAACCTTGAGAAAAAGCCATCGAAAAGCGATGCATCAAGATGAAAATCTGCCAAAAGATTTCCCCTCTCCCGGCGTAGCGATGCGTACAAACGTTTGCTCACAGCGCAGCGCCGGACGGATCTTGCCACAGCCTCATTAAAGATTCTAGGTCGTTCTGCAATCGTTAATTAGCGAGATAAGTACTGTATTAATTGTGTACGCCATTGGAGCGGCTATCGCGCCATCTGTGAGCGGCGTTAGGTTGGCTGTAGATGGGAGGCTTTTTAGGTTGAAGGTTTCGTTAAAAAAGTTTTGTGTTTACCTACTAAACTAACTGTATATATTATTACAACTAACTTACCCGCGCAACTCGTCTGCGTTTGGATTTTTGCCCGTTTTTTGCAATATTTTTCATAAATCATTGGTTGTAGCGTGATGTTATATAGCCTACAGCCTTCCTCGATAAATGGACTATCCAACACTAAAAGATTTTTTCGATTCGGATCAGAAGTTTCTGAGATTAGTGCGTTCAACCAAACAAACAAACTCTTCAGCTTTATAATATTATAAGTATAAATATAGATTAAAAACTATTAAATAAACTAACAAAAAACTATAAAAGGGTATCAAAAACTTCTCCTCAACGCTTTCAGCTGGTAATGTGCACAAGAAACCGGCGGCGTTGCAACGTTGTAAGCAACACTACTTGTATTTTTTATGGCTATTCTGATTTTTGTAATAATTTTCAACAAGAATCCTTAAAGTTATTTGCTGTGGGTGTACCTCATCATTTTCAAAAAAGCAGACCTGGGTTGGAAGCAGAAGGTCCGAGGCCGGGTTAAGTGGCGCGCAATAGAGGAGACCTACCCTCAGCATTGAGTGGATGCGGATTGAAGAAGAGGTAGAGAGTTTTCAGGAGGTATTTATGACTATGGTTACCGATGACCTGGTAAAGGTTGCGAGACAAAACTCTTCACGGTTCGTCTTGTTACAAAACTTTGAACTGAATATGCTGAGTTGATGTCTTTAAGTTTTCCTTTAAACTTAATGGTGTTCATGTTTTCTTAACCTAACTACAAGGATTCATTAGTAAAGGTATTTTATAAAACTGAGTCCATTCCATATCAATATCAACAAGTCAATAAAATAGTGACGATTTTCTAATTTTTTAGATAATACTTCAAATGAAGGGATCCGCTGGACGCGAGACGTACGGGACCGGTCAATGTGGCGACACTTGGGGGCCTATGCCCAGCAGTGGACGTCTTTCGGCTGAAATGATGATGATGATGATGATGGTTACCATTTACTATTTTTTCTTAATTTAAAAACATTAAATTTCTACTTTAGGTATGTAAAGCCGGCGTTTTGTTGTTGCATTTTTAGTCGCCTCTTCAACTATTTTAAGGGTTAAATCTTTTATAACGTCGCTCTACAAAATACTTTGACGAGTTTTTCAATGAGCTTGTCTCTTACGAGCAGTCTAGGCACTTCGTCTGAATCAAGCCTAACCAGGATGATTTTCGTGATTTTACTTAAATTTGCACATTTAACGTCTTTACTTCGAGGTCGCAGTCAAGCTTTTGTAATGCCCCGACAGTTTGTGCTATCAAGAATTAATTAGATGTCATTAATCTAATTTTGCAGCGGTGGCCCAGTGGTGGCGGCCCTGACTTATGAGCAGTAAGTCGTGGGTTCGATCCCAGTCAGGCGCATTATTTTGTGTAATTTATTTCATCACCATTGTTCTCAAAACGGTGAAGGAAAACGTCGTGACGAAACCGTAATGTCGTAGAACCAAAAAATAAATAATTCGAAGACAAGTGAGCAAGCAACTGGGCCCGCGTGGTGGATTACAGCCCATTCCCTCTCATAGAGCAGAGGCCAGTGTCCCAGCAGTGGGAATATTATAGGCTGATTATGCAGTCTAATTTTGTTAAGTTAAATATTAATTCGGATTTCTCAACAATGTACCTAACTAGATTTTTAGCGTTTAATATTCTAAAATAGGTACTTACATTTTATTAATTGGTGATTAGTTTATTTTATCATTATGATTTTTTTTTGTATAACAAAACAAGCCTTGTTAAATCGTAATGTGGTTCCTGTTTTTTAATAATATAAGTAGTTACTTGACGAGTTTTTCTATTTAAATATGGTTATTTTAACTTGTTTAACTACAAAAATTATAATGATTTTAATTGAAAATAATAACTATTTTTTTAGAGCTGTCTTACTGTGACGATGATATAACATAGTTCCTCAAAGAAGACGTCAGCTTACCTGAAAAAAATAAAATAATAATGTTTAAAAAATATGGAAGTAAACTAAAATAAAAATTAAAAATATACTTGTTATTTATTATGTAGGTTAAATGGGTAAATATACTTGAAAACTTCCTTGAAATTTTCGATAGCAAGAAGTTATTTTTTATATATTTATTTTGTACCCTATCACAATGTTTTCTTATTTAACCCAAAGGTTGACTGGTAGAGAATGCCTTGTGGCGTTAAGTCCGCCTATGTATCACTCTTGTACATGAAGTTTAAATAAATAAATATAAAACTTATCACAATACAACTTTATTAAAAATTATATACAGTTCTAAGCGCAAATTAGTGAAATCTCAACATAGTTAAGTCCGAAATCTTCTTCAAAAGGTCAAATATGTAGAGTAAAGAAAGCTTCGCAATAATTCAAACCCGGAAAAGATACTTAATGTCACGTGTATCTTAAAAAAATATTTATTTAATGATAAAAACCTAATCAAGAGAATTAAATCATCTGCCAAGCCTTAAGTTTTGATTGGACCAAGTTGTTATTTTGGTCCACCAATCAAATAACTTGACAGGACCTTATCCAATAATTTGTGTAGAAAATGTTTGCAGAAACTCGGTTTTTGAAAGCCTTTTCAATATAATGGTTACTTTGACAGCTACATAGAAATCCACAAAGTAAGCACGAGGAATAGGTAACTACAAAATATTCCCTTGGCAATAATTTCCAACGTTTCTCGCTGTCTATTCGATTTTAAAGTACAAACAAACATTAACATACGAAGAAAAGCTTCAAACAAATAATAAATTATTCTAAGTACAATAATATTTGTTTTGAAAACCAATACTATTATAAGAAGAGGAAGTATTGAGAAGTATCGAACAAGAAGACATGCTGTGACGACCCCAAATAAATTGGGATGAGGGCAGGAGAATGATGAATGATGATGAATATTGGTTTTTGAAATGAGGAGGATACTTTCATACTATTTCTAATTTGAAAGCTCGTCTGCCAAGAGTGTTTAACCAAATAGGTACAGAACAAATATTTGAGTTAAATCACAGAAAAGCGAGAATAACTTATGATTTGAAAAGATTTTATTAAAGTTTATAACCAAGCTAATATTAAGTTGATGCATGTGTCAGTGTTTTTGCTGCAATTCCCATGTTGTTAAAGAAAATTTATTACTGACAAGCGAAGAAAAAAGTTTAAAAAAAACTGCAAAGAGGTCAGTTATCGGGTGATTAATTTTCAAACCGTGTATCCTATTCGAATTGCGTTCGGAAACGCACCAACGCTTACCATTTCGGATGTGTAGTGTTGCGAAATTAGAACGGATATTGCTCGTTCCTCTCGGCGGCTATTCTGATAGAAATTTGAATTTTGCCGGTTAACTGCCGCCGTCCGGCCTCGTTACACCTCTTTGTTATTTGGACATGTATCCGAACGGTTTGGCGGGAGGTGACGAAGCGTTAAGACGCCATTTTGTTTCGACAGATTAGACGCTAAATGTCTAATTAGCTGGTTGCGTAAGAAAAATGGCTACTTGGCAAAACGTTTTCCTTTTCAGCGATTGCTGTAGTAGAACGACCTGGTGAGTATCCTAAGCTTAAATGCATTGAAGAAAAGATATAGAAACCACAGATGGTCCTTATTTTTGGAAAGTTCAAGTGGAACCTAGGTAACTCTTGTCTAAGTAGGGTAAAAGATAGCAAATATCAGACAAAATAATCAAGAAAATTTAAAAAATCACTGCTCTTTTCACAAAAAATATTTTCGGTCGATACTACAAGAGTTAAATTGCCTAAAACCCCTGTAACAACAGCCAAAATTTAATACGACAATTGAGGCGTGCTTGACGGAAATTAAATGTGCATCAGCCGCGCCCCCGAGCGTGGCGTAGACATTTGTATTCCTTGTATGAAGCTCCGTGGACTGGCTGATCCTTATCCACTCACTTATCTTACCAGAGACAATTTTTTGTTAATTTTTAGGGATAAAATTGAGCACTTCATTCAACTTGCGTTCCGAAATCTTTGCGAAAAACCGTGAAAAAGCTTTTATATTTAGGTTAAGCACAGTGCGTTCCTCTTTTATAGCGTTCCAGTAAAATAGTAGAATAAAACGCAAAACCATTATATCTTTCTTGTGTATTTACGATCCAAAAGAATATTCATGAAGTTCTGGTCACTTTGGGTCAAATCAACCAAATACTCTAACACCTTAGTGGAAAAGCTCCTTAGAGAAAGCAGTTTGTAGTTTTCAGAAGTCAAAAATCCTAACGTTAAAACGCCTAGCAAGTTGACTTGGGCAACTATGCATAGAAGAAGCGCTCACACAGCCCGTCTGACCATATAAAATTGCGCTCCACACCACTGTGTTAACCCCATAACCTCTCTAGCGTGTCATTCCACCATAAATCATATTAACCGAATCTGCATATAGAAAAACGGTATCCTCTTCGATACCAATACTTGGGTTATCACACGGCGAGGGCGCTCCCGTCTAACTGTAGTCACGGGTCGCGGCGCAGGCAATTAGCGGATCCACCCACCCGCGACGCCACTTCGGACTAGCTCGGGCCACTTCGGGTTACCTCGGTTTCGTGCTGGAGATTTTTATTAGAGTTTAAGTTTTGTTATGTATATGGATTTTGGCCGAAATTGTTCTATAAGTGCCAAAATGCTGTTATATAGGTTCAGCTCTCTGTGAGGAGCTGGTCCGGGTAAAAACTACCGCTGTACCTCTCGACCATCAAGCAGCGTAGCTGTAAGCCTGGTTGATGGAAAATGGCATATGAAGAAGCAGCTTTTGGGTCCATTATCGATACTAGAATATTTTGGGCCATCATCTGATGTTGCCGTATTACGTTCAGACGCACATTTGAAGGTCACCCTCGACATGGGTCACCGCAACCGCGCCCGGCTTTGTCACACACATGTACAGGATGGATTTAAATGTTTACTTACATATATTGACAGAGAATATGAAAAACTGTGATCAAGATATACAGTTGGGTAGATAGATTGGTGTTGGCAGTAGATCCGTGAAAATTATTAGCGCTTTTATTTATTCCTTTAAGTTTCTTGAGAGCAACGGTGGCCCAGTTGTGGAGACCCCGACTGACGAGCAGTAAGTTGTGGGTTCAAACCCAGCCAGGCGCATTACTTTGTGTAAGTTATTTCATCACCACTGCTCTCAAAAACGGTGAAGGAAAACATCGTGAGGAAACCG
Source organism: Noctua janthe (assembly GCA_910589295.1). Taxonomy (NCBI): domain Eukaryota; kingdom Metazoa; phylum Arthropoda; class Insecta; order Lepidoptera; family Noctuidae; genus Noctua; species Noctua janthe. The sequence goes on along the minus strand of OU342572.1, from coordinate 9,302,725 downwards.
GCATGTTCTAGAACCAAAAATTCGAAGACATGTGACATCTACCAACCCGCACTGGGCCCGGGTGGTCGATTATAGCCCATTCCCTCTCATAGAGAGGAGGCCTGCGTCCCAGCAGTGGGAACATTAATAGGCTAAATGTTATACCGAATCAAACTGGTAGGCAGACAAAACTGAAAAATACAGACTTGATTTTATTCCGATTGTTGCTCAAAGAATTAAAACGATTAAACTTAGATATGATTAGTACATCGGACAGCTAAGTACGTAAACAAGCAAGCTTATATACTTAGCCGTCTTCTGGAATAAAAAAGCTAATTAAACCTTTTCTAATTACAGCGTAATGGAAACTTCCTGTACATCGCCATGGTCTGTACGCCACGATATGTGTGCAATGAACCGCGAGGCCGAAGGACACGCTGCTGTTATATTATTTATAGAAAAAATACGGTGGCTTTCCCACTAAATATAATGTTTTATAACTAGGTATATGGTTTTTATTTTTTTTATTTAAAATAATATCCCGAATTGAGAGTAATAGAACAGTAGGTACCTACTTGCGCCGTTAATTCTTGAAGTCAGTTGATATATTTTGTAGAGTAAAAACAACGATAAAGAACTCTGCAATCTTCTTTATGATTAGAATTAAATTGTGTGGTTTGGTATTTAAAAGAGCTGAGCATTTTTCAAATAAGTATTGCTCTTATTAAAAAAAAAATAACTGCGTTTTTCTTGCCATTTGAACGTCTGAATCAGCCGAAACTTTTAAAAAATTCATTTCGACTCGCGCATGCAGGGTTCCGTACCATCATAGAAGGGAAACCCCCTTTAATTTTTAATTTATTATGATTTGGTAATAGCGGCAACAGAAATACACATTCTGTAAAATTTTCAACTGTCTACCTATTATGGATCATGAGATACAGCCCGCTGACAAACAGTCGGACGGACGGACGGACATCGGAGGCTTAGTAGTAGGTTTAGGTTCGGTTAGGTTAGGCTTAGGTTCCGCTGGATAACCTTCGGGTACGGAACCCTAACATTGTGGAGGCAGATCGAGCTATGAACTGTTACACCACTGTTACAACATCAAAAAAAAAAAACCTTTAAGCTTTTTTAACATAAGCTCAGATTACCTATACATCTGTCAAACGAAACGAGCTACCACACACTATTAACAAAAATAATAATAAGAAACAATATTTCAATTCTTCTGTTAAGAAACGAAGCAGATGGTGAACGAACCGATCATTTGACTTTTTAAAACTAGTTGGTGTGGTCACCGACACCGACTGACATGACATCATTTATCAAAGATATCGACGTGTGATCAACTGGCTCGCGATGCCGATTACTGACAATATTATATTTACACTTGCACTTAGGTAGCGTTGGCTATTTAATTAGTTTATTTATCGACATTATTTTTGGTGGGCTCAAAAGGCTTCTCAATATAAATGGGACTGGGCAGGACATGTCATCTTTGTCGCATGCCGAACGAGCTATGGGCCCGTTAAGCTCAGGATTGGTGCCCTGAAACAGTGACACGGGGTCGTGCCGATCGCGAAGGAGATGGTTGGACGAACTGGATGCCTTCCTTGAGAATTGGAAAGAAGTAGCACAACGGTCACGCCGTTGCAAGGATTGGGGGGAGGCCTTTGCCCAGCAGTCGAACAATATAACTAAAAAAAACGGTTCTAGAATAATGAAAACAGTTAAAATAAGACCTTGGGAAGTTGACAAAAGTTGCTAAAAAAAGTGAAATGTTGTGTTCTGAAATATTTGACTTATTCTTGTCCTTAAAACTGATATTCTTCAACAGAATATACATACACACCTACACACACACATACACCACACACACACGTGTTGTGGGTGTGTGTTTATACTTCTATGATTATACTAAAAACTGATATTCTTCAACAGAATATACATACACATCTACACACACACATACACCACACACACACATGTGTTGTGTGTGTGTTTATACTTCTATGATTATATTATGGAGCTCCTCATATCTGATCTTTGAAAGAATAATAAAAATATTTGGATTAGGTACAAGTTACCTTAAGAAGTCTTCATCGATTGGCTCTTAATTTTTCATTGACTACAGCTTTCTGCCATATATAATTCCCGATGTTTCTCCTAGTTTAAATCATTATGATGGAACCTACCTTTTATACTTATTTCCTAACGGCACTAGCGATAAGGAACTAAACTTTAACCAACGGCAAAGTTAACTTGGTACTAAAAAGTACCGGTTCATTTCATTCATATTGTCTCCGCGTGTGCCCGCTGATAATTTGATTGATTGCACCGCATTCTGACCTTTGGGACTTATGCAATAGAGGTCATGTCTGTCTGTGTTGTTGGCGCAATAACTGATTCATTCAGCTGTTCCGAGATTTTGAATTTATCTCTTGATTGTAGAATGAGTAATCTTTGTGGTTTTAGAATTAAACTTCTTCATCTATTGTACGAGTTGTATGACCTAACTTTCTTGTGCTACATCTAACAATATAGGGAGCCATTTATAAGCTAGCACTAGAGCATTAAAAACTGTCAATGTCAACATTCCATAGCAATTATGACACTGACAGTTCATTTTTTTTTTTTAGAAAACAATGGTTGCATTCAGTTTTTTTTAGTGAAATCGGCCCTTGGTGGCTTTCAGATTTTTATTCCAGAAAAGTAAGTATTAAGGTAAATCCAGAGGCAGTTTTCGTGACCGTGAAAGTGGTTGCTAAGATTTTATACACAGTGTTTTTTTTCTTTTTCTTTGTTTTCTCGTCGTCTTACACCCACATCCCACCAGTTATGTTCATGTCCTAAGTAACAAAGGGTCACTGTGGGTGTACAGTTAGGTGCACCTCTGCCTAACCCTTCGGGGATAGCAGGAGTGATGATATGATATGGGCTCGAACCTTTAAGTCAAGTTTTCCTCTACGATAAATATAACTAAAAGCTCGTTGATTGATATAGGATAGATTTGATTCTACGAGAGCTATCTTACATAGAGGAACCTCCTAACTTTGCACTTGATATGTTCATCCCTCGAAGAGCCCTACGTAGAAATTGATTCTCGTGAGCGCACTTTAGTTCAAGAGCGTAGTACATCGTACTATGGCCTTATAAAGTACATATCATAGATGTAAGAACAAGTCCTGTTCTTGTTAATTAGCGTTCGACCTGATACATTTAACCCCACAGCCAGTGCGTGTATATTTGCGTACTATTGACGCAAAGCAGTTTCTTCCTATGTAATTAATTTAAATGGTGCGGATAAACTCTGTGACTTGGATTTTAAAGCTACTAGAAGAGCTCATCATCTGCCTAGCCCTTTCCCAACTATGTTGGGGTCTGCTTCCAGTCTAACCGGATGCAGCTGAATACCAGTATTTTACATGGAGCGACTGCCTACCTGACCTCCACAACCCAGTTAGTACTGGGTAATACGTATTGTATTACCTTACCTTACCCTTCGTAAGACTGGTTGTCAGACTTTTTGGGCCACTGACTACTTAACGACTGTGGTAGATCTAAAAATGACAGCCGGGATCAACGGCTTAACGTGCTTTCCGAGGCACGGAGGAAACTCGGTATGTAATGGGTGGTCACCCATCCACAGACCAACCTAGGCAAGCATGGCATAAACCGAGTGGCTGTTATTATTAAGCCACGAGCTCCTAGAAACTACTAGAAGAGCTCGTAGCGTTAAAATATACTGGCCAACGTCAACAGTTAATAAGATAAGTCTGGGCTTGATTAAAAATTTGTAAAAACACCATACTAGTTCTCTACCACACCGGATTTTGTTTTTCAGATTTTTTCAGTGGTTTGTGATTAGTTTTATCTGTCAGTCTGTCACTGAATTTTATATGCTATGGTAGGTAGGAAGGCTATGGTACAACGAAAAAGATTCCGTTCCGCTCGTAGCAAAAGTATTAAACAATATTTCTACGAGAAAACCAACTTATTATAGAAACCTTGGCTAACATTAAGAAATGACTCTTATTTCTTAAACCGTTGAATAATTCTGTGGTATTAGCCTACGTAAAGCAATAATTGTAACATTGGTGAGTATAGTCCTAATTTCCTGTGACTATCGATTATAATGCGAGAGAAACCACGAATCATCTCTGACTGTGGGCGGAACGGAACGTACCTACCTTCGAGTACTGTCGCGGTTACAAGTTTAGCGCGGTAAGAAGATTTTGTAGCGTTTCTAAGTGTAAATAAGTGATTTACTATTAGGTAGTGATCAGAGAGTGAACTTCTACTTAATAGAAAATCCAGAAACAAACCGGATTTTAAATTTTTATTTCAAAAGTGTTACAAGTGCATCAGAATTTAGGGATTTTGTGATATACCCTGAAAAGTTATTAAAAAAAAAAATATCTTGATAATATTCAAAGAATAAATCCTATTTTCATTAACAAACTAAATATCTACCATAACCTTTGATCATAGGCACGTAAATATTTTCAGTAACGACATAAGTTCTCATGAAGATTTTAAAAATATTTTATAATTCTATTTATAGTTGTATCAGTAGGTATTTAATAACCTCACTATCAACCTTCGTCGTCACCAGTACACGGTACAGTCGTAACAAAAAACGTTTTAACATATTCAATTTACGAAGAGGCGCGGCGTCCGTCCCGCTGCCCCGAAGTGTCACGTGACACGTCGCACGCGCATGAAGGCAGAAATGTATGACTTTGGTCAGGTTTAGGCGAGTATTAATTGATTTTTCGAGTACCCTATCACATGGAGTTTCTCGCCTATTCTTCGTCATAGAGATCTACGCTTTGGAATGGGCAACTACAGTATTTTCACCTGTAAATGGACTGTAGCTTCAATTTCTTGTTTTTGATTAGTCAAAAGTGCCTTACTTTGATTTTGAGTTCATGAAATACGTGGAAAAAGACAGCGAATACAGGAAAAATACGAGAGAAATAGACAAATAACCTACATATAAGGTATTTTCAATTCATTGATCTTTTGGGATAGAATTAAACCTCATTACGGCCGCTAGTATTATTTATTCTGTGGTTTGGTTAAACCTCGGGACCATTATTGTTTGTTGCTTACATAATCATTACATAATCTAATCATAACCTTACTTTTTCAGCAAGAATCTTGATATAATCACCACTACCGATCGCACCGGATTGGTGATCGCGGTACAATTTTTATTATCAGACAGTTGTACTGTTTTCTGTCTTCTGAACGTAACATGTATAAGTAGCATTTACAAGACAACGAAGAGAGTTGAAAATACATAATATAAAGCCAAAATACTCACAAATTCCTTTAGACGTCAATTTCCACAAAATCACTTGGAATTGCCAACCAATTATAATGACGGAAAGGTTATATACCTATAACAAGTCAACTTAATAGTTCTCAAGCGAAAATCAAAATTGTGTATTTCTTGAAAATTTGATCTGCACTCGCTTGTAGTATGCGAGAGCGTTTGGTCGTATTAAGTACATAGTAAATCACATAAAGGTTTTATGTGACTTCACTCAACTTTATTGCTTGGGTACCGACAGCAACCGAGGTTGTGTTAAGAATTGGTATTTTTTTGTATTTTCTGCTGATGGAGATGTGGTTTATGTTTTGTGATGTAAAAGACTGTGTGGGTGTTGGAAATATGCAGAGTATTCAAGTTAAACTTAAGAACTCGTCCTGGAACTTAGTTGGGAGTAAACAGACAACTAGTAAATAAAATCCAGTTGACATTTATTTACGGCAGAGGAATAGACAATATCACTAATTTAAAACTAAGTCTACACTTGCTTTTTGGCAATGAATTTTCTAGGTTTTCTTAGCCGCAGAGCACATCGAGCCTGGTTTTAAGTGAGTGAAAACAAATTAAGTCTAATAGGTTATACCTGATGGGTCATTGAATTCAAGAACACTTTGGCAAGAAAACAGTTAAGTCTGGAGTTTTCCTTTTAAATTAAACGATATTTAAAATAAGATTATTCTGCTATCGCCCCCTGCGCTTGCGCTTGCTTGCGGTTACGTGCGAGGCTAACGATTTTTCCACCACCGTAGCACCCGGCCAGCCTCAAGACGTACATACGAACACAAACTATAATACTTACCAACAATTATTCTGCCTCTAGGCAATGGCTTTAAGCATCAGGCAGTATGAAATCAAGAGTATTCAATACAGGATGTTTTGCTTAACAAATTCTTTGGATCGTTGTCAAGAGATTTTTGAGTAACTTTATGAAAATTTTATAGGCTTCATAACTGAGCCGGAAATACCGGAAAATTAACTGTAAACTATAATTATTAGAAGAAAGGTCTGGATGTGTGTCCGGTTGAAGGCAATAGTTTAAGTTTTATGTTGAATGCACATTCAAATTTACTTCCTTATTATGTCCAAATTCGTGCTGAAAACAAACGGTCAAACAAACTAATTATTATGTAACTAACTCAAAGTTTGTCGCCGATTGTACCCCACGAGTGAAATGCAAGTAAAACAGTACTGTAACTGGAGCCCGGCCCGATCTCAATGCATACCCAATGCTGTATTTTTTGTACATGTTTCACGTATACTCGTATATACTGGCTACTTAAAACGTTACACCTGATTTTAAAGCCGTAGGTACTATATTAAGTCCTCCTTTGAATATTTCTTGAATGTATGCAAAGTGAACCGCATATTTTATAATTTTAAATCGTTTCTGGGCTGACGTAGACATAGTGCATGTAATGAAGTAACAACCAAATGGTGTTCGTTTTGAGTGTTTTTTTATTTAATGTATATGATAAAGTGCGTAAGTATGAAAAAATTATCAATTTATGAAAAATCTTATATCTAATTATTTCTCGTTGGAAGACAAGGCATAATTCGATATTTTTCGATGGAATATTCAGTACTTTTACGTAAAAGGCTTACATAGGATAATTTTATTGCTAAGTTAGGAATGAAAACATAAGGTATAATTTTATAATTTTCTGTATAATAGAAATAAACTGTCCCTCTATCATGAATTCATGATGCACGGATGCGTCATAAAATTGGTTTTCCTCATTTTTTATTATAAAATAAGTTCATTTGCACTTTGTTTTACTTTGTTCTTTTATTCAATTGAATTATGCAACTGAATACTAAACAATTGCAGGATAATTTTATGTAAATTGAAAAAAGTAGGTGATGAGTAGTGACTCTAAAAAGAAAACTTGAATTTTGATCAGATCCCGTAATGTATCTAACACTAATCGATTTGTACACAATCAAATTAGAATGTTTGTGGTCCTGTAAGACGACCGAGCAAAAGTTTTACTTAACTTAATGTAGTATTAACGGCTTAAGCTAAATGTAATAAATAAATAAATAAATGACACATAGGAGGTTCTCAGTGCTTTCTAAATGTACACAATCATATAGGCACAGCCACGAGCACTAATATGTATACACTTAGCAAAATGAAAATGCGGTTTTATCGAGGAATATCGATTACAACTTTGACATAAGATCTATTTTACAATGAGGTCCAAAATACTACGAGATAAAGTTGTAACATTGAGAGAAAATCATTCTTAAATGTTGCTAAGTATAATATATACATGTCATGTACTCGTGACTGTAAATGGAGTATTCATTATTAATTCAATATAAAATTAGACAAGATCATACGAAAATAGTGACTATATTTTAATATTGTGCTTTAGAAAGAGTATGTCATACAGGTATGAGTGACCGAGATGACGCTCTACTAATCCGAACTTTTTAAAAAAATCTACGTGCCATATTTACTGCACAGTATGACTTGGATGCTCGTTGGTCTAGTGGTCAAAGCCCGACCGCTGAGCATGAGATCCTGGATTCGATTCTTAGGTCGGGCAACGTGTTATTGGGTTTTTCCATCAGAAATTTATCAGTAGCAGCCATGGAGTCTGAATTTGTGCCCGGTTGATGGCAATAGGCTCGGCCATGATATACATGTGACTTAAAATCATAACTAGCGAAATGTGAGTGTACTATCAGGTACACCTCTGCCTAATCCTTCGGGGATTACAGGCGTGATTTTATGTTATGTCAAACATAGTACATATATTTTTCTGTCTCTTCCGGCCTGCACAGATAGTTAATTGATGTGTACTTGTCTTTGTCTATACGCTAGAGATTCGGTTGCCATGACAACGCATAAACACAAAATTTTGTATAACACATTAGATATTCCGATCTTCTAAGAAGACAGACGGACGTTCTTTCTTTAATATTTCATTAAAATTTTAACTAGATTACCATAACAAAAAGGCTACAGAAAAAAAGTTAATTCATATTATCGATACGTCAGCGTAAAAGCGCTTTGTAATGCTGGCTTGACAGGTTGGGCCAAGACGGCAAACGTTGGGCCAATACCAGAATGTACTGAGATGAACCATACATGCTTGATCCAATGTTGAAACTTCGTTCAGTACTTATCGATCGAATACTAAGTACATAGATGGATCTCGTTTGTAGGATCGTGTTTATCGCACTGTACAGCACGTGTTTTTCAGATGAAATGATACAAAAAGTAACCATACTTTCGTCTTGTTCCGAGATATATCATTTAAAAAAATTAAAAAAAATTAAGTAAAATAGCAGTTGATATTTCAGCTACATTGTTATTACAAAATACATAAATATCTACTCTGACACTCATTCATTTGAGATAGATAAGCCTATGCCAAGCTAATGTCAATTTCAGCTATCATTTGAATGGCTTTTATCCTGCAGTGGACACTGTATAGGTAGGTACATTATCTTTTTCAGCCAAAACTGTTACATGTGACCTTTAAGAAAACAGCTGGGAAAGCAAGAATGCGAAAAAAGCAAATCAGACATTGAAAGTAACGCGGGAGAGATAGGTACATCAGTCCAACAGTGGGATCGCGTAAGGTTTTTTTTCCTGAATATGTTTAAAAAAAAACAAGTGTAGATATTTTCGCTATGGCAAATCGACGTATTACTCATGGCAATGGGCCATGGTCTCCATAATCATGGGCCAATGTGTAAACGTCCCGGGGGGGTCGGCAGAAATCGAGAGTCATGCTCAGGTGTGTTCTCCAGCTAATGGATTTATTGGCGGGATACTGTCAAGATTTCTATCGCTTATTTAAGTAGATTTAGTTTTGATATTGATATGCTGTTTGTTGATCTGGTTATAAAGAGATGCTTTTTTGAATTTTTTTAGAAATATTGGACAAAAAAATATTGTTGTTTTTTTGTAGTTATGTGAGTCAAGAACTGTTGAATTCCTAATTTACAGTTTAAAAACGTATTCTTTGAAAACGACATAAATGTTATGAGTAACATAACATAACATGAGGTTGCGTTAAATTAAAATCATAAGAAAAACCGCAAAACAAATATTTTCAATCATTTGCCTTATATTTGAAGAAACGGGTGAATGTATCGATACCTCAATACCTACATATTTAACACAAAATAAAACTAGTAAACCTAATACTCATAGGAAAACTGTTCTAAACATCACTTGACGCACTTTCCCGCGCGGTGATTGGCTAGTTAACGCATGACGTACAGAGGGGCGCGCGAGCCGTGTCGTCATTGGCTGATAAAGTAACCGCTGCAGTTGACGCACGCGACAATGACATTCAGTGACAATGAGAACGCAGGGTGTGTGTTGACGTCAGAGATAAAGCGGGAATATGGCACTGTTCCTATTTTAAAGCGAATAAGGGGAAATACGGAGTAATTACTGAGAATTTGTTACTAAGGCCACTTACTAGGTGTGGTGTAGACAGCCTGGCCTGTATTAATGCTTGCGATTACGCATTTGAGAGATTCGTCATAAAAAGTTCTAAAGGGTTTACGTAATTTGATTTAAAAATTCAGGTCCTTATTACCAACATCATCATTCTGCTGCCTTTATCCCAATTTATTTGCTAATTCTCTATAACTCGTCAATTCTGTAGTCAATCTTTTGTAGGTTAATAATTTTCACATAGTCCATCCTACGTTTCTTTGCCATACAAGACTAACTTTCAGACATTATTATTCAAGTTATTAATACCTAGGTACGTTGTTTATCAAATTAATCTTAGAACATAGACTAGATATATCAGCTAATGAATCAGTTGTAATAGATATTAATTAAGTCTAAGTACAATTATTAATCTAATTATTGTGATTATTGCCGTCATACACCTATTAAAAATTATTAATGACGATAAAATACGATCAACAGTTTTTTCATCAACGGAACTCAATTTTAAATAATGATTGCCACAGCCAAAACTCAATACAAGAAGTACCAACCTCTCAACACAAAAATGGCACTGGCAACATTGTAATCGATTACAATATATTCGAGTAACAAATCACATTCTTCTATTACAAATGATGGAACGGCACAGTTAATAAGGTAGCACGTTTATCTTATTAAACGTCTGTGGAGAGGCTGCGTAGTGATGGATACGCGGGGCGAGCGATACCGTCGACAAATAACGATTGGGGCTGGGAAAAGTCAAATGTTTTTGTATCGATAGTTTTGCTGGTGTAGTGGTTGAATTATTATTGATCCACGTAAAGTTTGAGCATTCGGCAGTATTTTCGGTGCAGGTTGTAAAGTTTAAGAACAATTTATAATTATTTTATCAATTACCGTTGACCCCACCGCCCGTGGCCCTGGTGGGGTCAACGGGAACAATGTTTAATTATTTTAATTAATTCCCGATGACCCCGCCAAGGGCTAAGGGTGGCGGAGTCGACGGGAATACACCATAAATTTTAATCAAATAAATACATCATTGAGTAGTGATCTAATTGCGGGATACCTAAAAGCTGTATTTGCTAACTACGTTGCTGTAAAAACTCAATGTCTTAACGGTTGCTAAGTACTAACTGGCTTTTCTAAGAGTTATGTTTTCTGTAGCCTCATTTCTTTTTGTCTCAAATGAACCCCTCTCATAAATTTGTAATTTCATTATAATAATAAAATTATAAATAAGTTTAAGTCTTAAACAAATAAATATTGTTTATTAGGTAACTAGCTGTAATATAGGCAACGATAACTCCTAACCTCTTGCAGATGGGAGGTCTGTGTTCCAGCAGAGGAGACATTATAGGCTGATTATAATATTATTATGCTATGTTTTGTTACTTCCTTATCGATATTCAGTACATCACCAGTGTTAGAGCAAGCACACATACCGACACAATTAGTCGATATCGGAACATCGGTGGCTCGGCGCGCTAACTCAACGTTTACTACATTTGTCATAGCCTCCTTGCAGCCGTAGAGCTGCCTGTATCAATCATTTTTTAGAATGGCAATACTGCTCCAAGGAGATCAAACACTTAAAGGTTGAATATTAATTCAAATTATATTAATTATTTATATTTTTCTGGGAGGAAAATGTGTTGTGGTTCAGAGTAAAGTAAATAGTACAGTTGGTTAAAGAAATAATAATAAACCACAAATGTTTTATTTTATAATTTGTTTAAAAAAGCAATTATTAAGGAAGGAAGCTTTGAAAAGGTAAAGGAAAATCATGTAAAATAAAGACTTGCTAAGAACTAACAGCTACAGTGCCTACAGTTGAACATAGTAACAATTCGTTATTGTGCCTTCACCATACTTCAAAAGTAATATCAAACAAAAAATAACGAAACTTGCTTAACTCCCAATATTACCAATGTCATATTATTTATAATACCTAATGTTAAACCACTCTACTGTCTAGAAAGCCATTACTGGGAAGTGTTATCTGTACGAGCCGCTCCATCTTTCATTTTTGGACCGCACGGGACGAAGCCATGAGGCGATAAGAGCGGATTAACTACAACTATTTATCATTTCATTCCACTTTTTTGTTCACTACCGTTCTAGGATGGATGAGGTTCGACCTCCTCGGATTGCGAGTAGGCTGTATGTCTGAGTGCCACTGACAGGTTCATTTTTAATTGTGGAGGTTTTTTTAAGCTGTGGTCGCGTTCTTACTTTGAATTTCGCACGTTTTGGTTTTATTAGGTCGGAAGTTTGGATGATTTTGAAAAAAGACTGCCTGACTCAATGACCTGACTTCGTTGAATTACTTAAGAACTAAAACTAAACAAAGCTCGAAGGAGTTAGTAATTAGGTAATTTGCATAACCCAATTCCTTCGAGAGGAAGTGAAGCAATCAATGCGTGGTCTCTTCGAACTTAGTTGCAGCATTCACTTGTAACTTTGTAACAGACCGTCTCGTCTGAATGTTGTAAGGATTTTGAAAATAAAGTTGAACACCTGTTAACACGATCGTCTATCAGTCTTACAACACAGACCTTGACATTGAAACCCACAACAATAAGACAGCAGTTCAACAAATAATATAATCTACAAATACAAACGTCAAACGAACCACAGTTGAACCAAAGACATCCATTACAGCATCATAGACTAGAAACAATAAGATTTAACCAGACGACGTCACACTAAACAATAATAAAACAATACGTACAACTAAGTTCATTGTTACCATCTTTCACCTATCAACGGAGATATAATCTCGTGAAAACAGCTGATCGGAACAATGACGAAAACCAAATGAACCTATTTAAATGAAAGCTACATAGATGTGAATGAACTGCCTTGAGGAACTCCTGATGTTGGCGCAAATATAAAAGAACAATGCCCTATTGTTGTCGGGCTACGTCATAGGTCGGAATATAGGTCAGTAGAGGTCCAAATGTGGCGATCAGCTGATCCCACGATCGGCCACTACGATACTTTGAATGGAACAACAATCCCGTGCTATTTAAAAAAAAAGATTCTTTTTGCGGCAACACATAATTGTGAACTTTTGTTTTTTGTTGCATTTTTTTTCTTGGTAACATTAACTTACGGTGTTTCCACTATGATATGGGAACGGAGAACAATGCGTTTTATCAGACGAACAGGTTGTAAATTGTCGGGAGAAAATATGAGCAGAATAGGTTCCGACAGTTGATCGTTTAAAGCCACCTATGCACTTGCGCGAACTCTCTCTTTCGTCACACTTCTTAGGTACTAAACTGTACTTGGAATGATACTTGACAAGGTAACAAGGTGAATTTAGGTCCTGTGCACGTTGGCTTTACTCTCTTAATACCTTTGCCAGAAACTAAGCTTTAGAGATGTGAATAAAAGCGAATGTGTCGCAATATTTTTTGCTGGGTACATTTTAGAAGAAACTGACAACACTTTTAATTTAGAATAAAAAGTTAGTTAGACATCAAAGTTCAAATTTGCTTACTCATCAATGTATGATGAAATTGGACCATTGGAAAAAAAGATTTCTAAACGATATGATAAAGTACGGCCCTACGTTGGCCATTTACCTTTTAGATCTTGATATTCAGCTAGGCAGAAGAGAGAGGCATTGACGGAAGTTGCTTTCGTCGCAGCATGTTTGACATAGTATCTACTATCTAAGCGTTCTATGTTGCAGAAAAGCAACGTAGAATATAAAACTTGCCCCTGGAGTATGTATGGAGTATGCTATTTATATACAAATAATTACAAATAACACAACCCCTAATGAACTCCTCCAAACGACCTTCAAACAAATCCCGTAGACAAGAAAATCAAGATCGATCCACACTCGTCGAAAAAACCGCGAGCACCCCATTATCATTTCTCCTATGAGAGCACAATGTGAACGGCCCGTAGGAATCCGTACCGCGACAAAAGACAATGGTACATTGTTTGTTTTCGCCGGTCGAAGCAATTATGTCGACCACGTGCGCAACTTTGTTTACCAATTGTTATCTGCCATCTAGCCCGTCCTTGAGATTTCATTGTTCTTACATCTGGTGACAAGTTTCCGACGCGATTTTCGTGTTGAACTTTCGATTAGTGTGTATTGATGTTTTGGTTCGTTGGTTTTGAATGGCGAACTGTAAAAGTGACCAGAAAACTATTAAAATGAGACTACTTCAAATACTTCGACTACCAATAGATAAGGTCTCCTGCAAACCATCGTTCATACATCATATATTTTCTTATACAAATATTTAGCTCAGTTTCTGATTAACAAGTTCATTTACTAAGTACTAATCGACTAAACGGTATGCACTAACGACAGCACTGTTTGTTTATTAAACAATCGGTTACGAGCTGAACTTACCCTATGTAACCTAGTCATGCCTTTATTGGATAAACTAATTTATACGTGTATCTTTCATTAATAAATCATAGCATTTTATTTCATTGCGCCATTGCCATCTTTACGTGTTTTGTATAATTCAACAAAATTTTGGGAATCGCTGATACTTTTTATTTCCATAGTCAAAGTTCCTTGTAGTATTCATACTTTCAACTGCTTCTATTAATATAATCTATATATAATGTTCCGTATCACGTGTTCATTCTACGTATGTTGCTACCCAAGTTTTCCGGAAAATACATGTTTCCGTCTGTCTAATAAATAGGTTTTTACTAAAAATAAACTAACGGGAATCCTCGTTTGTTGGCCCACGGGCCACGATACTAATAATAAATAAATGATTACATAGATTTCATTATATTTAACATATAACCCGCTACGGATTATTCACCGATTTTTCCCAAAAATCCTTCCTCAAGTTCAGTAGACAAATGAGTACTGGTAAATGAGGTGTGCGCACCGTTAGTCGGTCGTGGCAGTTAGAAGATAGTTGGTGCTGCGACCTGACAGGGACAATTGATAGGTAATGAGTGAATGAGTTGTGTTTGAGGTTTCGAGGTAAACATTAGTGATGGGTAGCACAAGGTGTGCGCTGAAGCGGGGATATGCAAAAAACGGAAAAAAGTGATAGTAAAATATGTCTGCACAAGAAATACATGCTAATTAAGAAGTATTCTTGTCTAAGAACAAATGCAATTACGTCAGGACTTCAGGAGGCGCTGCAGCGCCTCTTATAAACACACATCTTTGATCATCTATAATAGCGATCAAGAATACTTATAATAATTGACACTTACCTGTATAAAAAGGACTTTCTTAACCCGAGACTTTTATTAGGTACTATGCCTCAAGTCTGCAATTAACTTAATGAATACCTAGTTACCAACGAGTTAGCTCGCTATTTCCTTTGGATTATTAACTAACAGTACATTTTGCATACACGTGTCATCGGTTACGGGATGAGTCGTCCGTCAGCCAGTCTTATTAGTCCCCTAGTTATAAATCTAAGTACGGAGTAGTTAAGTATATGACATGTAATAGTTATTTACTGGTTATGACTGCGATATTTTAGTTTTTATTTGAGTAAATGAGGGAACTGTCCCCATCACTATTTTAATACCTCTAGTTATCATCATAGGTAGGTTAACGAAACGTTTCCAGGCAACTTTAATTGTGGAAATAGAAAACAGTAAAATCTATATTAAAATATATAGCTGAAGAGTTTGTTTGGTTGAACGCGCTAATCTTAGGAACTCCTGGTTCGAATTGAAAAATTATTTTAGTGTTCGATAGCCTAGTTATCGAGTAAGGCTATAGGCTATATAACATCACGCCACACAACCAAAAGGCGCGGAGCATCAATGAAAAATGATGCTAAAACGGGGAGAATTGTGTTTTTATAATAACAACGGCTAGTTACAAATATAATTATTGTCTCACTGTGATTTAAAGGGAACTTGTTACAGAAAAGATGGAAGGGAGTCGTCTGTCTTGGCATGGACATTTGTGATGAGAAATGATGAAAGATTTAAACTCACACATACACAAATACCCAGACCCGGAACAACTACTTGTAGATCATACAAATATTTGTTCCGTGCGGGAATCGAAACCGCGACATTTTTTCATTAACTGCTGCGCTGCGTGCGCATGATGTCCGATGTCGAATGGTTTAAATTCTGTAAAAGTATTTTTTTTTTAATTTAATAAATCACGGGATTTTTCTGCTCTTTAATATTAATCTCGGGATTTGAGGCAGATCCACTTTATTCTTTCGCTGTATGAAATCAGTGTAAGTACACAAATAACTCTACCCAATTCCGACCTCTGCTAATTACCAGTCACCCTATATGCTTTCGTGTAGTGAGAGGCCAGCTTTTGCTACACAGTTTGATATGTCGTAATTAAAATATTGAACTAGGTATACGAAAAGGAAAGAGAAACAAACAGTTATGTTTAAAAAATACCCAGTACCTATAGCCATGATAAGGAGCTAGTTATCGTGGCCACTTAATACAGAAGTATTATTTGTATTAATACGGGAGTTACCCGTGACGTCAATAAGATATTGAATTGCGGTTAGATTCTTGAGCGAGATGTAATAGTTTTTTATTTATAGTTTTTTTTTTAACCATCATTACAAAGATTTTATTTTATATAAATTCATTTGAGAAAGGTACATTAGTATTAAACCTTAGTGGTAAGCGTTTTCGCATCGGTGTCCTTTCCAACCCGTATCTACGAAACGGTACAAGTCAAGCTTCGCTCTTAAAAATAAAAACATTTTATTTGAAATTCAGGCCACTCAAGACCATCGCAAGATTTAGCTTCGTCACTTGCGTCATTCTAATAGTGACACACATACAGAAATACTCATACGCTTTTCGTACATTTTGAAGTGTAAATCATCGGATTCGTTTTACGATCTGGGAGTGAACATGAGTTAGGCACGAAGGTTATAACCATACGCACAAATTGGAGATTATACTTTAAAAATTAAAATGATGTATAGAGGTGCAGTTCAAGGAAGGTGCGTTTTATGACATGAGAAAAAGTGAGGGAACATTTTGTATGAGTAACGGTGACGTTTGTAAGGAGTTGAGGTAAGAGTATGTATGGTAGGTGACTTATGTGCTATGTCCAGCCCTGGATGTAGTTTGGAAGCTTAGGTGTAAATGCTTTTCTGATAATCATAACGATATTTACGTGGTTGAACAGAAGATATCTTAAAAAATATGGGACTAGATTTCCATCAAAATCATGTGTTTTGTGTTTTTTGCATTTCCGACTATATTCTGTAGTTCCAAATTCAAATAGACTTTATAAAAAAGATAGGCACGTTTTTGGAATACAGCCCAGTCGGATAGTTCTTTCTGTAGACAAAGTTAAAGAATCCACAGAACGCTTTGGGTGAACTCGTTCCATCGCCGACTATATCTCTGTCCTCAGGATAAGAGTAGGCCCATTTAATATAAAAAAGAAGGAACTCTATTCGAAGCATATTTTTAATCCAGTGTAGCTATAGAAAGACGACATTTATCAGTACAAGCAGCAACAAATATCGCTAGCAATCCTTCGAAATCATTCGGGGAAGCCATCGAATTATCTGCGGGACGATTTTATGTGTCTCATTCGAGTTTACGATCACAACACTGTTGCAAGAGGACCTCAAGTGATTTATTAGGAGCTGCAGACGCAGGGTTACGCGCAACGAAAATTGCAACTCATTTCGTATCGAAAGACATTGTTGCCAAAATGATTGATGTTTGTTTTTAATGTCGGTCTAATGTGTGAAAGGGGCGGTTGTTTTATGTGGTTATGTTGTCAAAATTGGTAAAATTATTGCTTCTGAACGAAGTGCGTAAACAACTTGCTTTGAGGGGTCTATTGTGCACTATGAGAGTTAGTGTGGTGGTTGAAGCGTCAGTATTCTTATCATCTGTCTAGAATTTATAAGTTTTTAAAATATCATGGTCTCTAACATTATCTTACTAGAAACGGGATATTTACTATTTTTACTGATTGGTTTGAGTCAACAATCAGTAAACATGGTAAATATCCCGTTTCTAGTGTTAATTATAATGTCTAGCCTTTTCTCAAGTATGTTGGGGTCGGCTCTCAGTCTAACCGGATGCAGCTGAACGCCAGTATTTTATTTAGTAAAATATTGTTTATGTTAACAGTGTTATGAGTTGTGCAACCGCGACTGCTAAGCATGAAATCCTGGGATCTATTCCCTGGTCTGGCAAAGGGATGTTGGGTTTTTGCATCAGGAATTTCTCAGTAGCAGCCACGGAGTCTGGATTTGTGCCCGGTTGATGGCAATAGGCTCGCCCCCTCTATCACATGTGACTTGAACATAACTGGAAATGTATGTGTACCATTAGGTACACCTCTGCCTAAGCGTTCGGGGATTACAGGCGACATTTTCTTGTTACATTAACACTTACAGGCACGTAAAATTAAACATAGGAGTAGAAAAATAAAGAATTTCGACGCAAAATTATTTGCTTCCAGCAATTTCTGCAAAGAGCACGGAAATCAAGCTCGCATAAAGCTCAAGCATACAGAATAGTGTAGACCCAGAGCTTGGGTTCAAAGTAATTTCTTCAGTTAACACGTTAGCTGCGGCACCAATTTTTGCATACTTTCCGTTCCTGCGGCACGAGGTATAATCGGCCCGTACCGTGACCAGACGTTAGGGCGACACGCGGTCTATTAGACCCCACCTCCTTTTACAGACTAAAATCCATTTTCTGGCGCGAAATCAAAGATAAATGAGAATTTTGGTCCTTATTGATATAGACAGTGAATTGATGAACCCTAATCCACCGTCGCCCCGGGATCTGATGGCTAGTTTAGGAATTATTAGCAAAACAAAATATGGGATCTTATACACCTCGTAACGCACTGAAATAGGGCAAATTTTCGCTGCGATTAGTGATGGGAAAAATAATATCGACGTTTTTAAACTGTCTTAACTACGCAACGACTTGACCGATTTTGATCAATTATATCTCATTAGATCGTTTTAAGGGCAAAACCTGGCAAAACAACACAAAGCTATCAAAGGATACATTTTTTTTTAAATAATCTAAATTGTGCTTGAAGGCGCCATAAAGAAAAAAAAACCGGCCAAGTGCGAGTCGGACTCGCGCACGAAGCGTTCCATTCTATACCATTAAGAGGCACCTATTACAGACTTATTATTGGAAAATAATGGATTACGGTTTATGCATAAGGTTTATCTTTCTATTTGTATATGAAAATCTTAATGCGGTTCACAGAATAGAAAAAAAAGGCAACCAGAAGTAGAAAAGAAACTGTCCTATTTATTCTGCCTCGGGCTTTAAAAATACAATTATTAGAACTTGAATTAACATTAAAAAATCAGTATCAATATACTTTTTTTATAAAAATCTCAATATATATGTTGTACTTATTTATGAGTGTTTTTCATTGAAACAGGGTAGACAATAAGATTTTTTGCACTGAGTGCACTGAGTCAAAATCTTTTTGGATTTTTTATCAGCTTCACGAGATGGTAAAAATGTGCGTAGTTTTTGGTAACAACCAACACATCTTCTCCTTTTTTCACCCTTTTCGAGGCAATGGCGTGCGCTTTCAGGTGCTGAAAAATAACAAAAATGTAAAGATAACGTAATAAAACTGACATTGTTACTTAGGTTAGATCGTAGATGAGAATAACAATGATAATGTAGGTATAACTGCATCAAATGAATGTGTTTGTTTTATACTTAAAATGTTGAAAGAGTAGGTAGGTAAGGTAGCTTAAATTCAGAATAATTAAAAGGAAACAATAATAAATAACTTAATAATGACCAAATGTCAAGCTTAGTTTATGAAAGCTTCAACACGTTGACTGTCAAGAAATATATCTAAGCATTACATTACCTGGGGTCTCATCGATTTCCTTTTTTATTAAAGATTCTATAAGTTTCTCCACAAAGAGTCTTTTTGGTAACTTTTTTCCATCAGTGTTAAGTCCTAATAATAATAACATTATTATCACGATTTAGAATAATAGGTAATTCTAGATATGTTGCAAAGTATTAAGTACGTCAATAATCGTTATTACCAATAATATCTTTAGGTATAATATACTTAAGTAATAATATCTTACGCTTACTTTAGGTACATAGCTACCAAGATAAGAAAAAACTAGGTACTTACTGAAGATTTTTTCATTAAAAACTTTCTGTCTAACTGTTTTGGCTCTGTTTCTGGGTTTTTTAAAATTAACTTCTTCCGACATCGTTTAGACATGTTCGGCGCTGTAAAAGGACGTGCTCTCCAATCGACGTGATGCACAACACTGGTCGCGGGAAGCTCGCGTTGAGTGCGGTACGAGGTCAGGGGGGATATGGGACGTTTTAGCCTCGTTCCGCACTGCATTAAAATTATATTAATTCAGTGCGGCACGAGGCCTAAGACATCCGGTACCAAGGTAGGTACACCACCGAGTCCGGAACCATTAGTGATCTCAAATATATATTTATCTCTTTCCTACACTGGACCAAACCAAAGCTATGCCATTCGCACGACAGAGAAATTCACTTTTTTGCTTGCCGCACCACAGGGAAGTTGCATCAGGGGTGATTTAGGCCTCGCTTCGCACTTAACGTGTTAAGGGGTCCGTACCTAATCCGTGAGGCAGTGAAAGGTGAGCGTTCACTGTAGCGCTGACAACATACGGCTGGGAAGTTGGACCAGCATTTTGTGGGTGGTTGTAATAAAAATGTTATATAGGGTTTCTGGCTCCTGAAATACAGGTACTCTAACCTAGCTCTGGAGACAGGGTCTCATAACTTTTCTTTTTCTTTTCTTTTCTTTATCTAGGTAGTAGGGATAAATTTTCAATTGCACGTGAGAGAAGCTACATCTGTCATCGTCTGGAATCTTTTGAATATTTTTTTTTGGTAAATGAGGATTACATATTACTAAAGAGTGAATAAAGTTCAGGGGGATCTAATTATCTAAGTTACCAGCTAACTGAATATATTTCGAAACAGTGTTCTTTGTATCTTAATGAATCTACTAATTTACTGTACCTACAACTGATATTACGAGTATAAATGTGCAGGCTGCAGGAAATGTGTTAAGATTTCACGGTTTACAACTAAACTTATACTGTCGCTTGGCATTTGTTATCTTTTACAGTCAACCATATTTGTCGAAAGAGACTGGATTCTGTGACACAGGGTATCCTAGTGCAGGATCCAGTGTCACATCTTATTGTAACACGTTTATGAAACAATAAATTTTTATTATTTATTATTATTATTACTTACGGGATATCTTCCGTGATTGTTCATTATTTTGAGCTCCCGATAAAAAAAAAAGCAAAAAAATAATAATAATAATAAATACGGGATTGTAAATGACAGTATAAGTTTTACAGGAAATAGAAAGAAAGAAAAAATATTTATTTGTCGCAGGGACAATGGGAAAAATGGGGAAATGAGGGAAATGTATTTGTTATTCACTTATCACCTCAACAATGCGATGACGTTATATCAAGTTATATATTTTATATAATCTATTAACAAGTGCTGTATTCTTAAATCTGTTTGTTTTTTTTTCCTTGACACAATAAAAATAATGATGTTTACTAGTTTACAATAGATTTTTTTCCTCTCTATTATCATTGTGAATATTGAAAAATATTCACTGTGTCGTTAAAAAAACAACTGATCATTATGGTTATACCTAATGATTTATCATCCGATCGAATACTATAAAATATTATTGGAAATACTCTTTGTTGTACCTAGTTGTTATTGTTTTTTTTTTTTATCCCTGATCGGTGATCTAGCACAATGAACTTTTGCTTGGCTGAAAAACCAGTCCGATGCTAATTTAAAAAAAAAAAAATTAGCTGTTGCCCGCCACATTAGTTCGCGTGATAGGCAGTATGGTGAAAAGACTTTAGCCTTCCCTTCGGGGTAAATCGAAAAAAAAAATAAAAATAAAATTTGTTCGCGTGAACTTATTATTGTTTTCAATTTATTGAATTCCCTTTTTGAATCGGATTTTGTTAACAATTTTAAAGGTTTTAATTTTTTTTTGCAGGGACAATAATTATTTTTGTAAAATAAAAGTAGCCTATGTTACATCAGCTATCTACCAGTAAAAGACAGGACTTTTAAAGCTGTTGTTTTGATATTACAAACAGACACTTCAGTTTTGTATATTTGTATACATGATTTTTTCTTTGTAATTTCAGGGACATACCACCAAATCTCGTACTATTAAATAGTATTTGGAGGAAAATAAATATTGTTTAATTTTTAAACGGCACGTAAGCTGATATTTTTATATGACAAGAGAACGAAGACTTAAAAATAATAATATTGTTATGATTTAAAGGTAAGTTAAGTAGGTTAGGTTAGGTTTAAGTAATGATGTCAAAAGTGGGTCTACACCTACCTATAATACCCAGAAGTGGGTTTTATTTTTTATTTTTTGTTAATTTGCTCAAAACAAAGCATTAAAAACGTTAAAAATACACTTTTACAAAATAAGTACTATTTATAGAAACGTGTGAGTGAAAACCTGTGTTAAGGAGAAACAGGAAAGCAAGGACGCGGTAAAATTCCAGGATGAATTGATGTTGAGAGTAATAATTATCTTGCTACCATCAAATTGTAACTGCCACCCAATGATCGTATAAATAAAAAAAGGTAGATATCGCACTAGCGTGCGGAAATTATTGTAGAAAAATTCAGACAATTGTCGTAATTTAAGTACTTCAAGCGCAATAAATAGCACTCCTTCTGTATCATACGTTCCGTATTACCTATCGCAGTCGTAACAACGCAACGATATTTGAACGCCGCTCAACATATAATTTTGTTCGTTTATTAAGCCCGTCCAAACGTATATCAAATTCATTTTATTCATATTTATCTGACACAATCTTAGAACTTTTCCAGGTAAACTATGTAGCTTATAAATATTTTTAAATATATTTTTGGTCGGTTATTAAGCCGGTCCGAACTCGTGCCCGTATGTGGTCGTCATAAACAGCGTGAAACATGACGCTTGCCGCCGTTTTTGAGCAAAATATTGCACGTTAATTTAACTCAGTCCAGTCGGTCATTTGCGGCCAGTCGGCCTCATTCCACCTCTTTTTACTTATTGCATCTCGCGTTTGCGACGATTCGTCTCGATTTGACGATGAAATTCTCTTTATTTTTGAAGAATTCGCTCCGGAGTCTGTGGAAATGTTGTTAGGGTTTTAGGGCCTTCGGTCGCTCTTTACGATTTGGAAGGTAGTAAAATATTGACGAAATAAGTCAAAAGGTTTTTGGCATTTAAAATTTCGTTAAAATAAGCCCCAAATTATGTGGAGCTTGTAGAATTCTCCATGTTTTGGTGGCCGTGCGTACGGAAAACGTAAACTGACTTATTTGCGTTTTACTTCGATCTTTAACCTTTTGAGTTCCGCATACTAAACGGCCAACAGTTGCCACGTTGCCGTAAATTAAAATACTCAAAACTTTCGTAAATAAACATTACTTGTACCGAGTATTAACACGGTCTTCAATTAGCTATAGGCATCTGCATCTGCCTAGCCTTTTCCCAACTATATTGGGGTCGGCTTCCAGTCTAACCGGATGCAGCTGAATACCAGTATTTTACATGGAGCGACTGCCTATCTGACCTCCACAACCCAGTTAGTACTGGGTAATACGATACCCCTTGGTAAGACTGGTTGTCAGACTTTTTGGGCCACTGACTACCTAACGACTGTCAAAGATCTACAAATGACACCCGGGACCAACGGCTTAACGTGCTTTCCGAGGCACGGAGGAAACTCGGTATGTAATGGGTGTTCACCCATCCACAGACCAACCTAGTCAACCACGGCTTAACCTAAAGATCGATCCGAGTGGCTGTTATTATTTAGCCACGAGCTCCTATCCTTCAATTAGCTATAGGCATTTACTGAAATTCGAATTCACTAGTCCTCCTAGCTGAGGAAACTTGGACAGGATTTTGCGACTAATGACTACCAAACCGCCAGGCAGCTTCTCCAAGACATCAGAATTCTACTGGGCAACTCCTATCCATGAGTCTCTGCATCGAAGCATTCGTTGTCTAGAACTTAAGGAGTGTCATCATGACAAAAAATCATCATGCATCCTGGATAGATCAGTGGTTCTAACAGTTTTTGCTGGTTACGTCTACAATAATGCCTCAATATCATCATCAGCTATATCTTTAGCCTACTATGTTGGAATCGGCTTTTTTGTCGGGATAAGCCTGCCAAACTATTCCCAAACCACTACAGCTTCTGAAAGCCAGAATCAACAGTTACGACCACCAGAAAAACTGCCGAGACAATGAAGCTCGACGAAGTCTCAGAGAAACAATTTAACTGTCTTGGATCCCACAACGAAATTAGTCAGAAAAGAACAGCGGAGGAGTAGGAAAAATATAATTTCCACTTCCCTCCATATCAGCAGGCGACAGAGCAAAACAAGGCCAATAGGCACAAAGGGACGTTTACAACTGGGATCAGCGGCTATTCTAACTGGATGCAGCTGAATAACAGTATTTTACAAGCGGTGACTGCCTATCTGACCTCCATGATCCAGTTACTGAGTAACACGATACCCTTTGGTGAGACTGCAGGTTGTCAGTCTTACTGATTTCTGACTACACGACAGTCAAAGATCAACATGAGTGACAGCCGAGACCAACTAAATTGGTCCTAGATACCATTGTCCTTTTTTTTTGCAGAAAATCACACTCTTCAACATAAAAGACCCGAATTATTCATCCACTCTTGACCGTCACTTAAACAGCCGTTAATTTATATGTCACTTCCTCAGCATAATAAAACATGGTCTGAAAGTTGTATAACAACGCACCAATCAGTGAACAGCTACAGCCTTCTCACGGTCATATTTAAATATCAACGGATTTGTTTATAGTGCTAAAGTATAACAAGAACGAACTCGACCCATGTTTAGACTGATCTTCGATGCATGAATGAATGTAATATGATCGATTATTGTATTTGATTTTCGTTCGAAACGATTGAATGGGGTTCGTGTTGGTGGTTTATTTTTTTTTACTTTCTACGTTTCTATGGATGGTGTAGGTGCATGGTGGTAGAGAATGAAAAAGATTAGTAGAAAAACAAATGACAGGAGCTGAAATGTGAAGATGTTAAGTTTTATCAATTATGCTAGTTCAATACTAAGTACTAGTAGTTAAGGAGTGATAGCATTAGCCTAGTGGTGTGACCATCGGACTGCCAAGTCATAGGTCTCAAGCTCGAACCCAACACACGCCCCTCTGATTTTTAGGATTGATGTGCGTATTGTATAGTTATCACTTGCCTCGGTGAAGGTAAACATCGTGAGGAAACCAGCATGCCTGAGAGATATTTCTCGACGGCACGTAAAGCCAAGTCAGAGGCCCATGGACGGCATAAAAACTCTTACACCAGATTAGGCACTAACCACACGATAAAGAAGATTACGTAGTTATATTATAAATGCGAAAGTAGCTCTGAAGGTATGTCTGTCTGCATTATCTTTTCTCGTCTAAACCACCGAACCGTTCGTTACGAAATTTGTCAGATAGATGGCCTGAGACTTTGGTCCCAGAGAAGACAAAAAGACACACTTTTCACCCTAGTTCGCGAACGACGCGAGTCTTCTATAAATTACTACAAACTTACGCTCTCTTTACAACAATTTAAATCACCGTTAAAGAAAAAATCGTAGATTCATCAGGTAATGTAGTCTGTAACAATAGGGTGAGAAAATACCAAGAATATGAAGAAAATCAGCTCATAGTGGCATACTCAAACAGCAATTACATGAGTATGGGCAGAAAGGAAGGTATTTAACGAAGAGTACTGACGTTGCTATGTGGTGTCAATTAAGCTAGTTAGAAATACTGTATGCCCAAGTATCTCAATCTATAATTATTATAAAAAGGTAAAGTTTGATGTAGATGGTAATCTCTGAAATGAATGATGGACCAAACAACATAATACGACTATTATTAACACTCATTTACAGGTCAATTACTCAACAGCAAAACTAAATTTGTTTTTCATAGTATGTTTATGAAAATATAAAGTTACTGCTGCAGTTTCACGAAAAAATTCTCTATCTCAAGAGCTAAATATTGAATCTTATTAAAAGTAATTTTCGTTGAAAATTCTGTTTATATTCTGTGAACCCAATTTTTTTCAGAATTTTCTTCCTCTTCCTTTAAAATTAGAAGGCATTTAAAATTACAAAAACACTACCTCTAAAATCTCTAAACAAAGCGTAGAACCTGATTTCGATACTTAAACAAAGCTCAATTATTTAGTGGTCTGGGGTAAGTAGTTAAGTATAAGCATAACATAGATAAACATCATCCCCTTCTGGGCATATGTCTCTCTCTTCTCTAACAGTCTCTGGGAGGCGGAGTGGGCCATGAACCACCACCTTCCCTGCATCGCCCCACACGGGCCCAGCATTTATTTCAAGTAGGCTAGTTACAGGCACTTTTAAATTATCGAAACAAAGACAACAATGAAATATAGTCCAGTCACAAGGCACAAAAACTGTAAAAGTACTGTAGTTGCCCATTCCCTAATGTAGATCTCTATGGAGAAGAACGGGCAAGAAACTTCATGGACACTCTTTTAAATCAGAATACTTTAGTGTAATTTACCAGTGTGGGGTGATGCAGGGATGTATATCTCATTCAAAATACAGGGTGGAACACCGACGCACAAACGTATTCGGTAAGTACATCATTCTGAACATGACATTGAAACTTTTCAATGGTATTTTTTTTAATCTTCTTTTCTATACATTTTGGCCGTGTAGGTATTGCACTTTTGCGGGAAAAAGTTGATTTTAAAAAATTACCGATGAAAAATTTTCTATAAAAAGGGGGTTCAGAAAGCTGCACTGAATACGTGGTAACCATTTGTGCTTTGGGCTCTTCCACCCTGTATAGAGAGGTAAAAAAGCCACCTGTCATGAAATATAAAATATAATCCGCTAAGTAACCGCGATAATTACACAGCGCATTAAGATAAAGACATCGGCTCCGGTCCAGCAATCAATTGGACGCGGGCTCGTGGATTGCGTGTGTGTACCGTTTTATTAAATACTAGCTGTATATACCGTCTTTGTGTGTAATTAAATGATAAGTTGACAATTTGGGAACTGACGGCACTTATCGTGAAATCGGCTTGAGCCGGCCAGAAAGAGCTTTCTTCGTCTCTTCTTCTTTAACGTTTAGCAACCCAATGCTGAGTGTAGGTCTCTTGCAAAGGTTTATGTTCCTTCAATAAAAGCGAAGATATTCTCTTTGTTTGGATTAGGATGACACGATTCGAGCATAACCAACCGAAACGAACTACATGCGACAAATAAAATACACGTCTTTTATCGGCTCAAGCCCCGATTTGGCGTCGATTTGTAGAAAAAATCTTTAAGCTTAGGTACTATGGCCTTATAGCTTAAAATGTTGTTTCAGGATACTTATTTCTATTCGTTTCAGACAATTGACGGCGGTTGGCGCAGTGGCTGAGCGATTGACTGCTGCGCTTCGTGTCGCGGGTTCGATTCCCGCACGGAACAAATATTTGTATGGCCTACAGGTAGTTGTTCCGGGTCTGGCTGTTTGTGTATGTGAGCTTAAATGTTTGTAAACGCACCCACGACATAGGATAAATTCCTAGTGTGGGGCAACGTTTTTTAAAAATAAAAAAAAATAAAAAATATAATTAAATTGAGAATAAGCTATTTCTTGGAAGTTTCAAACTATCAGACACCAGGAGAGACAAATTTATTTATTTATTTCATATTTATTGTGCACAAGCCAAGAGGCAAAACAACTATTTAAAAAAAACTTTAAACAAGTACCGACAATGTTTCAAATGCTTGTTAAATTTTAAAATTAAATGTTCCCAATAAATTGTATGTTATTTATTTAAATCGAAAACATAATATTTTTAATGTAATATTTTATTTCAATTTATTTTCTGTTGTATTTATATCTAAAACATGCATCATTAAGTACTTTATAGACATGTTTTAAGTTTGAAGTTAAAAAATAAATAATTCATTTGTTATGGCTTGAAAAATGGCTGATAAGGGGGACCTCGACCAGAGACGTTGGACGAGGTAAGTCCTAAATTGGCAATATCCCTGCTCGAGCTAAAACCTACTTAGGGATGTAATCTGAAAACTTCAGACCTATGAAGCTTGGTCTTTTTGGATTTAACTGTAAAAACATCCGGTCATTTGAATGCAAACCTTTTGAGATTTCGGCCTACGAAATTCATGGTAAAGTAGTTTTTTCGTTAAAATGTAACTCTAAAACTTATTTGAGAGCAGCGGTGGCCCATTGGTGGAGACTCCGACTTACGAGCAGTAAGTCGTGGGTTCGAACCCAGCCAGGCGCATTACTTTGTGTAAGTTATTTCATCACCACTGCTCTCAAAACGGTGAAGGAAAACATCGTGAGGAAACCGGCGTATCCTAGAACCAAAAATTCGAAGACATGTGACATCTACCAACCCGCACTGGGCCCGCGAGGTGGATTATAGGCCTGCGCCCCAGCAGTGGGAACATTAATAGGCTGTTTATGCGATTATGTGTTATGCTAAAACTTATATTTTTATAATAATTCAATTGTGTACAAACTGATTTTCTTGTCAATAATAAACCGTTACACTTTTTATCGTTTTAACAACGGCCCTGTTGCTAATCATGCGCGCGCGCAGTTATTTAAATTATTTACTTTAATTACGAAATTTTAATGTAATTTAAATTATAAGCAAATTAGATTCGCAATCAGAAACCATAACAGCCAGATTAGAGTGTGTAAATATTATGAAGGGTGCTTGGAAAATAAGAAAACATTAGTTTTTAAACTGACAAACACTATGATTAACACTGAAAACGAGATATATTATTACGGGAATATTTTTTTATATTTTGTTACCATGGTTGGGCTGACACTAACATAGTTCACCTGGCAAATGTGTGTAGCTGGGCCTTTTAATTCCGAGCACATCAATACCTCAAATGCTCCTTGGATGACGTTGAGACTTTTTATCAAGCTCGTGTGAGCGACAACCTTTCAGTGTCATAAGTAGCCGACAGTAGGTACGCACTGGTCAAAGGTTTTCGTCTTAGGACACTGCAGTATTTGTAACGAGAAGAGAATATAATAAGCCTTCCTAGTCAGCCGAAAAACCACAATTAATTAAAAAGAGCACATATCCACGTACATATCGTCGAGAATAATACAAATCCGCGAATTTACGAGTACCATAAGTAAAGTGCGCGTATCTGCACTGCATGTAAGGTTTACAGGGAAAGGTTATAAGTTTATATTTTTTTTATTTCAAAGATTTTTGACCTTATTTTTACATGAATAGTAACAATTCATGTGTTCTATGTATTGTTAACAGTTTAAATCTATTAAATTCATTAATTTAGGCGCTACGACAATACGTAATTGGAATTGGCTACATTTGTCAGATACGAGGAATTATCCAATGCTAGTTTCGCGGATTTGCACTATCCCCGGGTGTGCAATGTTCGAGAACCGTATTAAAGTCTTCTGTTTAAACGTTAAAGTGGCCCACAGTCTCATGTTCACCAATGACCATCGATATCTCATAAACCAAGTTAATGGAACACAAACTGAGGAAACCTGTTCATTAACAGTCAAGAAGTTAATGAACGTGTAACTTAACTCTTCAGTGTTTAACTCGTATAGTCAACTGACACGATCGGTTTCAGTTTTAGTTCAATGGCCAATTTATTTACCATGTCAATGACGATATGGCTGACATTCCTTTGTCGTTAGAATTTCAATATATTTGTTTGCAAGGGTCAATGGATTGTTAGTCTGAAAAATAACTATACCTACCATCGAACAAAAACTAAAAGACGTTTTTTTTCAAATTTCGAATTGTATAGTGTTGTGCCACAATAGATTCACGCCTCGATACTGTCTACCGTAACATTCATCGAATAATTCATAAATCGAATAAACAGAATCGTTTAAAATTTAAAACAACAACATTAACGCTATATCTATGTCAATAAAATACGTTAAAAGTGCATTAATGAGGTGCATCAAAGCCACCGTATTGGTTCGACTAATCGAGGCGGTGGGCTATAGTACTGTGATTTGTATGCGCTTCACACCTTGCGTATGTGCACTACGATTATCGGATCAAAACGGCTTAAGCACCAAATTACAGTACAACAATTAGTGCTTAAACAGACGTGTTATAGGTTTTAAATTGAGTGTTAAGTGAGAGGATGATACAGTTTTTTTAATTAGTCGATTTATCAGCGTTGACATGATATTAAATAAATCAATGGAATACCGTAGGATAACGTTTGAATGAACTTAGTTTGGTATTATAGTAAGAAGTATATAATTGTATATATAGCTTTCGTTTTGCGTTTTTGCAATTGCAATAACTTAGAGTTGTTAGATAATCAAGTGTTGCCATGGGTGTAACAGCTCTATATTAGAACCTCATCATAGAGGGTTCGTATTTCCGAAAACAGACGATGACTGCCAAAACCCATACTATTCTTGAGAGATGTATACTCAAGTTATGGACATATTATAACACCTTCTTGTACCTCCAAAAAACCTTCAACTTTCCATCGACTACGTCACTCGTCTTGTCGCACGTCAAAACGACGTGTTATACGTCAAATTGACGTCCAGACACTCGCGTCTCTTTGTGTGCCTACTTTAGTGACAGGCCTTTTGTATCGAGTATGACTTGTGTGTTAATTGTACCGATCGAATCGCTCAGACATTCTGATAATCGATAATAATCGACTAAAATTCTTTATCGAATCGGGGTGTGGCTCTATTGTGACGTAACTTGCTTTAATGGGCAAGCTAGCCACCGATAGTGTTCATAATTTATTGAATTGGTCTATTAGGGCAGTTATGGACATGTTTTCGTTTGATATTTGCATTTAATAAGTGTATTGGCTCCAGCTCGTATCTACTTTTCTCTCGAGCAGGAAATAAAAGTAGTGATAGCAGTTAATCTGATTTTGAATTTAGAACCAGTATTTTGCCTCACGCCTCATAAAGTCGTGACAATTTGTAAAACCTTCGATTTGCACCTGTTTTCACATCTTGATCTTCACATGTTTTCTCGTAATTACTTTCATGATATCGTTGAAATCTTGAAAATATTAATTGGTAGTTGATCGTCCAGTCACAATCATTTACATGAGATATGAAATCTTAGAGATGAATGATCATAACACTCTATCTCGGTACCCTGCAAAGTACGTAAGTTGTGTACACACGGCGGCACGTGAAGCTGAACATTTCCAGTATGACTTGGCCTCGCTTTTTATAGATGTCCTACACAATGAGAGATCCGCATAAACTGGTTTTGTATAGCTAGACAAACCTCTACTCGATACTCTTTTGATACGTTAAACTGCGCTATACTAAGAAAACCCTTTTCTTTTTAAAATATCAAGAAGTTCAGGTCTGGCTCTAAACTCTAAAGAAAATTAAGAAAAAATCGCAAAAGTGCCTCACTGATTTATTTCTTTGTATTTAGGTATCTTAACTTAATAATTTTATTTCAGTCAAAATTTCGCATTTTCAATGATACTCAGTACATTGACCTAAGTTCATTATAATATTTAAATGACCTGTGGTTTTCGCACAACACCTAAACGGGGCAGGGTAGGACCAAATGTTTTATTGCAGAGCTAAATAAGCATAGCGAAATTATATATTGTATGTATTTCTAATGTAATTCGTTGATTAGTAATTACTTGGCTTGTATTAGTAACGGTTAAATTCCATGAAGTTATTGTTGGTGTTTGGTTGAATGACACGTCGCAAAAACCATTTATAACGTTATTCTTAAGACAATTTTCTGACACTTTCGCTCCAACGTCATTTGTTAGTAACAAATGAATAGTTTTGTTTGAAATTATGTCGCTGTGAACCAGTGGTGGCCAGTGGAAATATTTAAAAAAAAGTGATGTCACTATCCACCAGTGGTGCCCAAGAGGAAAATTTTTAAAAGGTTTAGAATTATTTCTAAAAATTGTTTCACTATCCACCACTGGTGGACAAGCCGGTGGTGGACATCGGGAATCATTGTGTTTAACTAGCTAGACTAGTTACGATACAACGTGTAATTTTAACTAATTATCTCAAAATTTTAATGAATCAAGAGTAGCATTGATTGATCTTTTACAATAAGTTTAGGTAACTAGACCAAAAAAAATATACAGCATAAAAAAAAAAAATGTTTATTGTGTCTCAAATGGTTGTGTGGTTTGCGTCTCACATTTACAATAGTGAATGAAACAACAAGTATTATTAATTACTAACTGGGGCGTAAGTAGCTAATAATACTTGTGTTGGGGTTGTTTCGCTCATTCCCTTAGATAGTTGACAATATTGAGACTATTAAAAATTAAATTTAAGAAAGCAATTAGCATAAGCAATGATAATTTATCAATTACAACAAGTATAACATCAAATGTAAAAACATTTGCTTCAGTAATTTTTAAAAGTAAAAATCTGTTTATTTATGACATTACCAATATGAATTAGGGTGTCTGAGGTTTTTCATTATTTCAATTAATTATTTAATATAATTATAAAAACTAAAATACCTTTCATCTGTCGACTTGACCCTTAATTAACCATGTTATTTTCATACGCAACTCTGTTATGTCAACAAAGCACTCTGTTTTAACTAAGTTTAACGTAACAATAACATGTGACACATGGCTTTAAAGGGAAAAGAAGATAATTATATACGTTTTATATTAAAGTAAGTAACCCTTCTTTCAAGTTTAGTCACCTATTGCGAGGCATGAGCAACGTATTTGTCACCTCACCGCAAAGATTCATGGGGTCCCCAAATCCCGATGACGATTTTATTGTATTGTCAATGTTAATTCGATTTTTAAATATTTCTAGTGCTATTCTGTAAGTTCACTTCAATGGGGGGCGGGGGGGCGGTAAAACCTCATTGTAGATGGCGCGACCATAGCTAGGTCTCAATCTGACCAATGAAGTCAAGCTGTTTTGAAATTTAGAATGCCGTTACCAGATTTCAAACAAATAGCGCCATTAGTTTGATAGTTGCCATCCCCATTAAGACATTAGTCAACTGGCTGGTAACAATATTCGAAAGCGAACTCATTTGTTTTTAAATCAAATTAATTCAGATCTGTCCTTCGAAGACTCTGTGTAAACCATTGTTACTATGGGTTTCGAATTCGGAATCGTTCATCATTTCCGTTTCGTTTGGCCTTTGATATTTTCATTTTTAGTCAGCATTACTCATGTTTGTTTGATTAAACCATAATAACTATTTCATTAAAATCACTCAAGTCAGGTAAGGCACAGCTACGTTATTTAAAATAGGGCCGTACCTAAGCTATTGAAGTCTAGACCTACTTAGGGGCAGTAAAAGGGCGTTTAAGTCCACTTAGACATGGCCACGAGCCAATAAAACCATCTTAGTTAGATGGTTTGCAATACAAACTACAACCATCAATTATCTCTAGAAGTCTGGACAGAAATAACTAGTTAGACCACGGTATCAACGAAGGCATCAAGTCTGTAATAACGTTCTGACGTAAGAACCTGTCATTGCTAAGATAATTTAATATCCGTAATTTATTGGCAAAACGTTCTGACCTTGTTACAAGTTATTTTTTCGACCCCTGCACGCAACAAAATGAATGAATTTACGCTTTTTTCTTTTAATTTGTACCTAGTCTTAGTAAAATTATCACAAGTTTTTGAAGTATAATTAATTTATAAGTTCAGTCGATTGTAGATACGAGGGCGGGTCAATAAGTCCGTGACTTTTGGAATAAAACACGGATTTTTTTGATAAAAAATAATTTTATTTTTCAACGTAGTCTCCCTTGAGCTCTATACACTTTGTCCAACGCTTCTCCAATTTTTTTATCCCTTCCAAAAAAAATGATTTGTCGAGGTCCTCAAAATAGGCCTTTGTTTGCGAGATGACTTCATCATTGGAGTCAAATCTTTTTCCACCAAGCCATTTCTTCAGGTTTGGGAACAAGAAGTAGTCGCTCGGAGCCAAATCTGGAGAATAGGGCGGATGAGGGAGCAATTCATAGCCCAATTCATGGATTTTTGCCATGGCAACTGCACATGTGTGCACCCTTGCATTGTCTTGGTGGAAAAGAACTTTTTTCTTGGCCAAATGAGGTCGGTTTTTTTTCAAATCGTCATTGAATCGGTCCAATAAGTTGGCATAATATTCCCCATTGATTGTTCTTCCCTTTTGAAGGTAGTCAATGTGGATTATCCCGCGTGCATCCCAAAAAACAGTCGCCATAACTTTATTGGCTGACAAACCCACCTTGGCCTTCTTTGGCGCCGATTCACCCTTAGAAACCCACTGTTTTGACTGTTGTTTGGTTTCTGGTGTGTTGTGATGGATCCATGTTTCGTCCACGGTTACAAAACGGCGCAAAAACTCCTCCATATTGCGATTAAACAACGCCAAAGCTTCCTGTGAAGTTGTTACACGATTGCGTTTGTGGTCGACTGTGAGCAAACGCGGCACCCATCTTGCGGAAAGCTTTCTCATGCCCAAGTGATCATTCAAAATTGAAACCACTGAGCCATGCGAGATCCCTACGGCTTCCACAATCTCTCGCACTTTCAATCTTCGGTCGGTCAACACCATATCGTGAATTTTTTCGATTGCTTCGGGTGTAGAGACCTCAACTGGGCGTCCAGGACGTTCGGCATCTTCAGTGCTTGTACGGCCACAACGAAATTCAGTAAACCACTTTTTTACCATTGAAATCGATGGTGCAGAGTCCCCATAGTATTTATCAAGCTTAGCCTTGGTCTCGGTAATGGTTTTTTTTCGCAAGAAATAATGCTTAATAAGCACACGAAATTCACTTTTTTCCATTTTCTCCTCAAATTAGTGAGTAGTCTGATAAAAATAGCTGTCAAACACAAACTAACTGACGCAGCAAGTTTAAATTTTGACAGGAGTCAACTGACAGATGCCTGTTGACAGGAGCAGTGTTGCTGTTTCAGTAAAGAGGTCAGAAATTCAAAAAGTCACGGACTTATTGACCCGCCCTCGTAATATGAGGGATTATTAAAATTATAATAATATGTTATACGATAAACACGTGCTTATTAAAGTTAAGGATTCGTTTAGCGTTAAACAATTGAGAGATTAAAATAATTGACGTAAATGAATTGTACTTTTGATTATTTTTATAACAGCTTGCTTAACTCTGACATGTCATACTTTTTTTGTACCTACCAGATAAAAAAGATCTTTTAATTAAAGAAAAACAAACGTGTTAAAAAACATACCATTAGACATCAGATGTAGTGTGCATTAACTTACCTGTAAGAGAAAAGACACAGAATTAATACATTTACTAAGAAATACATTGATAACAAGGAATTATTCTCGATATTTTCCCAGCATTTAACTGGCAAAATATCGATGTACTATTAGGTACACCTCTGCTTAACCCATCGGGGATTACAGGCGTGATGTTATGTTATTTTCCCAGCAAACGATGGTAAAAGGATTTTTAAAGACTACGCTCAGGGGTATCACAAGCATGACAACAGGCTTGAAGTTTGACATATGAAATGAAATTATGTTCATTTCTTTACCTAGGTGGATCTTCTAAGACATTTTATACGTTAATTTATTTGATCAACAGTTTATAAACCAGTAGCAGGCGCCGGAATTTCCTAGCTGACTGATATCTTAGACGAAATACCGAAACTAACTGCAAACTAACTGCCGTGACCAATGTGCCAGTATCAGTATCTTCAGGCACATCAAATAACCAGTTTTTTCTTCAGATCTTTTTAATTCAACTCTAAAAATAGCCAGTCCTTGCTAACCTTTACAAGCCAGCAAAATTATTAAAGCAACAATAGATCACCTACAACAAAAAGTCGATCAAACCATCGTACGCCATTCATTCATGCCTCCCACTTTATAACGGTGAATTTTTTCATCACGACATACTCGTACACCCACGCACGCAAGTAATTCGCTTATAACAACGATTAGCATATCGGATTTTGTTCAAACTTTTTCGGTTCGCTGTATCTGGTTGGTTTGATTTGTGTTAGGTCAAATGAGGTTGGTAGCTTATGTTATCCAAATCTCCGAGCTTGGTTTTAGTTTTTTTTTTTTTTAAGAATTAAATAAAAACCTGATGTGACGTTAGTTACGTAACTCTTGTGTTCCCCTAAAGGATGTTTATACACCAGTGTTAGTATGTTTCGCCAGTCAAGTTTAAGTCCCAGGTAACAAGGGTCGAGCCAATTGCCAGAGGTACCAAGCAAGAGAGGAGGCCACAGGTCCAGCAGTAAGGACGGTCATAGTCTTGATAATGAGTACCCTGACTCCGACTTACTACTTAAAAATTCATGATGGAAACCTTCAGATCCGAGCTAGGACAGCATAGCAGTTGCACTGCCAACCACTAGACAAACGAGGCAGAATATTCACAGTTCATTTGCAACATTTTAATCATAAAAAAAAAACAATGTTCTAACAGCCCTATCGAATTAGCACGAGGTGTCATTGGCATTATGAAAATGTTTGTCCCAAGATGGCGCCTTTTGAAATATTAAGCGAAGATATAATTTATGATCCTGACTGATTGGTATCTATTTATGGTCTAGGTATAAATATGTGTTGAATTATGTATGTTATTGTTGTATGAAGAATATTGTTATACGTATTAAGACGTAACACTTGATACGTGCAAAATTAGTGACTAATTTCCGATTTTTTGTATTCTAGAACCCAACCAAATGCGACAGGCGACCGCCATTTTGACAACTTAAACACGGAGGAAAGGAATTAGTGCCCATTTGCACCACAAATAATTAAATATGATCATCATCATCATTTCAGCCGAAAGACGTCGACTGCTGGACATAGGCCTCCCCCAAGTGTCGCCACATTGACCTGTCCCGTGCGTCTCGCATCCAGCGGATCACCGCAACCTTCATCAGGTCATCGGTCCACTTAGTGGGAGGCCTTCCAACGCAACGTCTTCCGGTTCACGGCCACTCCAGAAATTTTCGGCCCCTGCTTTACGCTAAATAAGTTTAGAGTTCTGCCTCTGTTATCTTCAAACGAATACCCACGGGACGATGATTTAAATACATCTTCATAATCATTCTCCTGCTCTTATCCCATTTTATTTGGGGTCAGCCCAGCATGTCTTCTTCTTCCATACTCGTCATTACGATGTTTTAAATACATTTAGCATTAAACCAATAAAGTGATTAATGGTGCAGGTTGGTCTAAGTAACGGTCCTTTAAAGCTGTTCTAAATCGAGAGATAGTTAATAGACATCTTGAGTAACAATTATGCAACTTAGTACACTAAAGAATCTTAAAGAGCTAACTAGGATCCTTTCGAAGGCGAAGACCTTCTCGCAAAGCGTCTTAAAAAAGCAATTAAACTACTAAAACATGGTGATGTAACCATACGAACATAATTGCTGGTCCTTCGAGACGCAGAACAAAAACCTGGTCCTTATGTCCAGACGAGTAATAAAAAGGTTACTAGATTAACTAGTAAGATCACTATACTAATGAAGACTCCATGTTAATTGATAGCCGTGCATAAAATAATAAGTGATCGGACTGGGTGCAAATATAGAGGATCTGAAAAAAGTTTACACAAATGAGGTTGGGAGGCGAGAATTATTTTTATAATTATATTTGTGGCTAATAACAACTTATTGCTAGCACTAATTCATTATGAAAGTGTCATTTTAATAGACAACTCATTGTAGCCAGCCATATCTGAAAGACGGGATGCGATGGGTATATGTCAAAGAGGTTGATATAAGAAAGAAGTTTGGCATAGAAACTCATACGCAGCAGGAGATCCACATAGCAGGTTATCTACGATCCACATGCGTAAGCATAGCATAAGCATAATCAGCCTATAATGTTCCCATTGCTGGGACACAGGCCTCCTCTTTAGGAAGGACCGTGTTGACGATCCACATGGGTAAAATAATATTGATGACTATTATATATATATATACTACTATACTATCTGACTACGTAATAACCGTGAACTTTCGGAAGAGAAGCTGTCAATAGAATGTCTCTAGCTAGACCTGATAAATGTATAGAAAACACACATGATGTATCAAGAATCATTTCTGAAAATGATTCTCTTCTCAATGAGAAACCACTTCTTGTATGAATTGAATTTTCTGTGTTTGATTGTTCTAGTTCGTCTTTTGCCACTAACATAAGCGACGCGAGATCTCAAGCATAATCACGCTGTACGCGGTAGAATTTGAACCAACCACCACAAAAAAAAAGAAACTAATTAGAAACCCGACCATCTCACCAAGACCCATGGTTACAAGTCCCGTGGTACGCCCACGCTGCGTTCCGTGTTAAATCCGACCCCATTTGCAAGTCTAAACAGGCTGGGTGACGTTGCAGGAAGCGGAGACCTACCTAAATATTACCATGTACGGTAGAATATATTAAATATCGTAGGCTGGTAACACTGATTCTATATTTATTTTAGTAAATTATGGTTGTAGTTGTGTGTGTGCTTATGCATTAGGAGTCAGTATAGAAGTCGTGGTTGTGTTTCAATTGTAACTAACGCATGTGACTAATAGAGTGGTGATTATGATTTTCCATGAAGAGGGAGAGGAAGACCAAAGACAAGATGGATGGATTGTGTGAACAATGATAGCTTGACGGTTGACCGGGGAGAAAAGAAATGAAATCGTAATCATTAACACTAGAAACGGGATATGTCCCCCCGGGATATATTCTCCAGCTTCTAGTGATAATAATAATGATGATCATGTCTCCGAACACCGGACTCTTCTTAAGTGGTTGCCCATACGTCAGCGCAGGGAGCAAAGGGCGCTTACCACCTTGTTTTCTTTTCTTGTTTCTCCCACTTCCCCTAGTTACCTTGCTCCCCACTTTCAGTATATTTGTGCCAACCATAATAGGAGCCTGCGATCATCGCAAAACCGTATGCTTCAATGTCCCTCTCACCGCACTGATTTCATTCACCGATCTTTCTTTGTCCAGTCTATTTCTCTGTGGAATGCGCTTCCCCAGGAAATCAGGATGGCAACCAATCGCTTATCTTTTAAAATTAAAGTTCGTGAGTACATTCGGAAGAAGCTGGCAGTTTCGTCACAACGGTAATGTTTTCCCCATGGTTTGTGTTTTTATTTTGGTATATTCGTGGAAATGTTTATTTACATTAATTTAAATTTTGATATATATTTATAGTATTTGATATATATTTATAGTATTTTATATATCCTTGTAGTTAATCTTATTATTATTTAAAATTATTTTCAGATTTACACCTACCACTGCTTGTCTTTGCATCTCCCAAAGGTTGACTGGTAGAAAATGCATATGGCATTAAGTCCGCCTCTGTACTTCTGTGCTTGAAGTGTTAAATAAATAAATAATGTTAGTGACCATAATAGTTTAAGAACTTAGATGAAACTGTATTGCGCCGACTTCAAGTATACCTGCGAGAGGGCAGAAGATGATGATAAATAAAACTCGCAAAAAAGAGTTAAAGGAGAACGGATAATTATAATTACAAAACAGAAAACGGAATCAGATCCTATTGAACTCATGACAGAACTCTTTCATTTGCTACTACTGAGGTAAAATAATAAACTAACAAAAATAAAAGTCCTAAAACTTCACGATGATATCTAAAGCATCAACATTTTCCAAACAATCAAGTCCATTTCCATTAAAGTAGTAGCTCCTATACATGGAAATCGAAGCCCAAGTTAAATTCAAATACCTCTGAAACACATTCCATACCACAAACTATTTAAACAACAAAAACAAAACAGCATCGACCGGCAAACAAAACACGGATCACCTTACACAAAAAGTACCTAATTTGCATGATTCAAGTGGCACTTTTTCGTTTTAGACTGTCGATAGCACACAATTAGTGTCGGGAGAGTCAAAGTCGGCGATGTCGATAAGCGAACGACATTCGGAGACAAAACGCGATCGTATCGAAAACAGTGATTCATGTAGGGCTGCTTTTTAGGGAGGCTGTGAAATGTTGAGAGAGAATCGTATTGATTGTAGCGGGGAATTGTAAAATGTGTGGTGTAGGTATTGAAAGTATAGAATTCGTGATTGTATATTTTAGGTTACTGATGTTGGTTAATGGCTGAAATGTCGAAAGTAAAATGTTTTATACGCTGGAATTATATTAGACGTTTTGTAGACTGTTTGGTGTTCATATTTGTTACTTTTTCTCATGTATGATTCAAAATTCTTTAAGTTTTGACCAAAATTCAGCTATGTCGACAGAATTAGCATTGGCCACGCAACCTCTTGCTAGATGCGTTTGTGGTCAAACTAAGACAATAGAAATTCAGAGAGTGCAATGTTTCGTCTTTATAGCACCTCGTTCATGTATTTGATTGATAAGGTATCTGTCCCTCCTATTACTGATTATGTAGTCACACACATAAGAGATTGATCATGCTTTATTTTGGTAATTTTAAGCTTTTCCAGTGCCTAGTTAAAGTTTTATTATTTTATGCATATTTGTCATCGTATTTAAACCGTGTCCTTTTACAATTGCTTCAAAATCTTAACGTTATTTCTCGTTAACCAACCATTTGATTGACACTCGCATACTAATAATGTCGTGTGGTTTCCTTCAACGTGACGATATTCCCGGAACAAATACATCACGTGAAAAAAAACGGAATTTCCATATTACAAAAATTTTAGTGTTAGTTTTAATAAACTTCGAGGTTTTCCTTCCGGATAAACTATACCAATACTGATTAATTAATAGTTTTAAAACGGAGATGTTGTGTTTGGTATTTAAAACTCCCATTAAATTTATTGACACGCCCATTCACGTTATTATGAGCAATTGAATTTCATACCCATTTATGATTTACTTAAAATTAATGCGCAACCTAAGAAAAAATCTCTCCAATTCCCACGAAAATGTTCAAAAGTTCCTATTTTTAATAAACATCTAAAAAGCAGTATCTTACACCTCTCAACCCTATCAATAAACAGTTTAAATGGTTTAATTCTTGCGCGCACGCAACTCGGCCATTGGTCGGCGTCTCGCGTCGCGATTGGCTGCCCGGCCGGCGGCGACTACAAAGCGCTTAAGAGGCGGGCTGTCCACGGTACAGCGGCTGAGCTGTCGACTGTCCGAGCCACTATGAATATGGATCGAGTGTATTTATGTAGTCGATAGTAGATGTGGAAAATCGTACGCAGGGTTGCAAATGAATCGATGCTGGTGCGCGAGAGATGTGGGGTTGTTGATGTGATTCATTCTGGTTTATTGGCACGCTATTAGAGGATATTCGAAATAAAGTTGACACTATTTCAGAAAGTCCTTTAAGGAGAAAGTTCTCCACCAGACGAGATTTTCTCCAAGGACTTGGAACGTAGATTTTGTTCTGCGGTGTATGTTACTACCCGAAGCAGAGTATTTGGGGTTACGCAGCCATAGACCCACAAAACGTAGTAATTTCTAAAGAAAAACAGTATTTGCAAAATAATTTAAATACAAGGTAAACTAGCACAACAACACGAAATACAATTAAAACTAAAAAGTCATCAAAACAATTTTCATCTAGAAATCATTTTCAGAAATACTTACAATGATTGCACTGTAATTAGTAGTAATAAATCGAAATTGTCGCTTAAAATAATTTAGTGCTTATTGTCCTTAGTGACTTACCGTGACAATGGCGTTTATAAAGTGCTAAATAGCTCTTAAGAAAAAGAAATCCCCTAAGGCATTTGGCCGATCAAAATTGTTCTTGTTTTGCGAGCTCCAGATCCATATTAATCGTCTGTCCCCTGATTAATATTGATAGCCTGATTAACATCACTTCGTATTGTTTCTAATTTGCAAATTAATTGGCTGTTTACTATGCAAAAATCTGGATATTTTTAAACCTGGACTAGGTTTAAAAACATTAATCAGCAAAAGTAATCACTTTCTACGAGATCCTTATGTCCGACGAATCTATTTTTAAGGAAATATTATGAAATCTTTAAACGGCTCATGTTTCACCATAGACTACATCGCACCCGAAGAAGTGGTCAGGAATTATAGACAATGACCAAAAAGTAAACTTATAATAAAATTCAAGGCTAGAATCCTAGGATCTTTCAAAATTAAAGGCCCCAGAGAGTTCCTACCTACATAAATATTTCCATTACGAAATCAGGAATGCATAAATCCCAAGTTTGGAGTATCCAAATTACAACATTGAGTAGCCTATCGCTTCTATTCTTTTACTTAGTATTACTCGTTACCCATGCAGTCAAATACGACCACCAATGTCTGGTCAGTCTGCAGTCTATCCTGTGTCTTATGATTAATTTCCGAATTCCCTATCTCTATTCCTCTTAGACGAAGCTGTTTAAGGTAAATCTTCAATATTCTGAAGATATCTTCAGAATATTAAGATTTACTGGATTTTTATTTTTTAGAGTTACTGATATATACCAGTAACTAGGTTGTGGAGGTTAGATAGACAGCCGTTCCATATAAAATTCATCTGTATCTAGTTAGACTGGAAGCCCACCACAACATAGTTGGGACAAGAGTATGCAGATGATGATAATTCTAAAATTAGTCCCTAGCAATTTAATACAGTTAACTGTTCTATAACTGGCTTCGGTAAAAGAAAACATCGTGAGGAAACCAGCATGCCTAAAATTTCTCGACGGTATGTAAAGCCAAGTCAGAGACCCATGGGCGACATAAAAACTCTGACACCAGGTTAGGCAAATAGGTACTAACCACACGATAAAGAAGAAAACAGCTAATTCAGTCATACCTGTAGCCTAGATCCGTCAGTGACGTAACGTTACAGGAAGCTCTTCGCTATAATTTCCAAGAGTTTCTAGTCAATTAGCAATTAATTATCTCAGCTGAGATAAGAGTGATCTACAAACATGATCTGGGCGAGTGCATTTTGCTGTAAGCCGTAATTATAGCGCGGGGAGATTAATTGTGAATTGATCAATGAATTAAACATATTTCATGAATAGGTGGGCTTTGATGTTTGGTTTGCTGTGATTTTATTTATTTGTGGAGAATTTTCAATTAGTAAGGTTTGGTGTTAGTTAATTTGGGGCTTGGCAAAAAGGAAAAAATGGTCCCGCGGAGACAATATATATATATATTTTGAATTAAAATCCCCCTGAGGTAACCATCTAATGCGAACGTTATAAATTCTGGATATTGAAAAGACAAAACTCGAAACAACAAGGTGGTGTTGGCTTAAAAACCAATTCTTGTACAAATTGGTGGCTACCGCCATTGCTGCTCCAATTATGAACCCAAGTAACCTTATTTTGCTTACAATATGCTGAAGATTCTGTACTACAGAGTATGCCATCAAAATCTGATAAATTTAAAAATAAGTTTTATTTTCTGCGTAAATATTTAAGACAAACATCTTTTTCAACAAATCAAACAGGGAGGTACCAGGAAATCATAAAGCCAGAAGGAAAATCCTGCGGCATCGGGCAGGACGTGACTCGCTCGACTGCGCCGCTGTAGGTAGCCGACGTGCAATGTTAATACAGCGGCCAGCATTCATATTTAATTGTACGACTGACAAGTGTGACTGATGACTGGATGTTAGGACACCGGTTGGTT
Source organism: Noctua janthe (assembly GCA_910589295.1). NCBI lineage: Eukaryota > Metazoa > Arthropoda > Insecta > Lepidoptera > Noctuidae > Noctua > Noctua janthe. The sequence goes on along the minus strand of OU342572.1, from coordinate 9,259,280 downwards.
GGTAGATCGTGTTTTGTTTCATGTTGGAGATCTTCATGAAGAGGTTGCAAACTGAAAGAAGGTTAGATGCTTTTGAAGTGGTGTCTATAATAATGTACTATAGCTTTACCTTCATGTTTTTTCGGCGCGTTGCCAAAATCGGAACTAACGTTGCCATCTTGTTTTTTCACAAGTCAATATTTTACAAATGCAATATAATACCAACTGCTGCCAATGCGGTTCAAATGCCTAAAGATACACAGAGACTGTATTTGAATTGCGAACGTCTGCAAGTCAAAGTCTATCGAGAATTCGAGAGCACGGTCATTCGAGCCTTCATTCGTCATTCGAGAACCAATCGCCAATCGACCTTCAGGGAATACCTTTTAGTAACCAGAATCTTATTACCTTCAAGTGGGTAATAAGATTCTGGTCGCAGGTTCCAACCTGCATTCGATACATCTAGAAACAAGCTTAATTCGCGAAGGGTTAGGTAGACATTAAAGTAGACACCTGCATTTCACCAGTTATGTTTAAGTCCCATGGAATAAGAGACGAGCCTATTGTGATAAATCCATGCTCTGTGGTTGCTACTGAGAAATTCCTGATGGAAAAACCCAATAACACTTTTACAAAACTGGGAATCAAATCCAGGACACCGTGCTCTGCAGTAGTGCTTGCGACCACTAGACCAAAGCAAAACAAAAGCAAGATGATAATAACTAAGGTAAGTATACAAATGATTTAAAGTAAGGGAAAGAATTTTCCTTATCAATTTGCCTAGATTTTCTCATCCGATTTCAAAATAAATAAATTTTTATCACCGTGAAGTACCGTTAGTAGTGAGTAAGGATCTATGTTAGGGAATGAGCAATGCATTGGCGTACTATGCCAAACTGCTTGCCAAATGTGCCAGATCGTCAGCCGTAATAGATAATGGAGGTTGTACGCATTAGTTGACGTGTTGGACCTGGATAGTTCAGAGTTAGGTACATGTTATGTACCATGTTTTCAGGGTGGTCCAAGCTGTTGTATAAGTTATTTATCACAGTTATAGAAAATCAACATCATCATCAGCTTACAGCACTCCACTGCTGGACATAGGCCTCTTCATATGCACGCCACTTAACTCAATTCTCGGCAACTCTCATCCAGTTGCTACCAGCCACCCAAAGATAGTCGATTCTGCAATTGCAGCCCACACAATTTACAAAATCTGTACAGATGCTCCTTTTTTTACCTATTGAAATTAAAATTCTATCTAGTCTATGCTAAGTGGGAAGTCTTCAATCTGCCTTGAGCAAGCGTGGAGATCGACGCTCATATCTTGTTCATATGAAAAGAGGTCTTTACCATACAGTAGGACAGTAATACAGCGGGTACAGTAGGTTGATAATATTATTTCGTAAATTCGTTATTTCAGAATAAGTAAGCTGAAGTGGCAATGGGCCGGCCATATTAGCCATAGAACCGATAACCGTCGGGTAGACGTGTTCTTGAGTGGAGACCGCGAATCGGCAAACGTAAGTGCGACGCCCTGAGGCTCGGTGGAGCGATTTCGCAGGGTGGCTGGTAGCAACTGGGTGAGAGTTGCCGAGAATCGAGTTAAGTGGAGTGCGATTGAAGAGCATATTATGTCCAGCAGTGGACTGTTGTAAGATGATGAAGATAATTTCGTTTAGTCTTGACGGGGCCGAAACCTAAAAAACCATTGCGCTAAGCTGTGATTTGGTACAAAATCAATAAGTACTGCGTATCTTGCTATCAGTTTCTCTAGGAGTTCAATTTTGGGAAGAAATAAACCTATCATTTTAATATTAGTGACCACGCAACAGTAAAATACTGTATAGCAGCAATATAAAATCCAGTTATCCGCTGATTGAAATGTCTATGATAATGAAACGTGTAAAACTGAGTGATAGATAGATGAATAAGGGTTATCGGTGCACCATCAGTGTCGCTTGACTACTGATTGAACGTCTAAATTGTCTCGCAGAAAGTTGTGTGAACAACTAATGGCAGGTCTTATCATGTAAATGTTGATAAATATCTGAACTAAACTGTTATTTTACACAGCTAACTATTTTGTTTATACATATTGTCTTACAGTTTACCTACATATTTCTCAACACTTTCAACAGATTGACACCGAGGACGTTCGTCGGAAATACGTTAACATCCCATTTTTTTTACCCTGTCTGTGATTGCTGCTTATAATTCACCCTCTCAAATAAATTGAGAATGGAAACTCATTCAGGTTTCTCATTATTGTCACCGACAGACGGCGCGGGCGCGGCTTCAGTTGGAGTACAGATTGAGGTTTATATTACTAGAACGAAATATATAAAACGTGTACTAGGTTCACAGTTGTATCAAGGAATCTGTTTTGAAATAAAACAGTTACGTATTTTGAAACAAAACTTAGTTTGTGTATAATTTTATAAGGTGTTAATGAATGATGCATTAAAGGTGTTTTGAGAAAGTGTGTTGAGTTCAAGTACGTTTCAATTTTATTATGACGATGATAAAACTTCCAATATGTCATGTCATGTTATGTTCCTATCCTGTTCAATTTCTGATCTTTGACAATTGGTCATCTGTGCAGAAATCCTTACCACAAGACTGTCTACTTTCAGATCATTTGTGATCTAGCTTAACTGTCCTGCTTAAAAGAAATGAGGAAACATGAAACTAGTATAGGGATAGTATCTATTCTTAGTTACTAATCCACCAATTAGGTAGGTACATAATACATTGGGACAACCGTTGCTGAATAAGTGTAGCTAGTCGCTTACAGAAAGTGCGTTGGCGCTTTTGCAAACACTTAAAACTACGTCTAGGTAAAACAATTAAAAACGGAATATCCAAAAACCCGACATAGGATAGTCACCACTATTGTCCCTGTCAAAAAAGGTTTTTGTACTTGCAAAATATGCATGCTTAGTAAGGCTTTTCTATACGCGGACGTGGTTTTGCGTGGTTGCCCTACTCACCGAAAAGCTGTTTTCCTAGTTGACATAAGCCATTTTCGCAGTAGCATGAGTAACATTATGGTGTAAGTTTTCCTTCCGATTCTTAAGGAACAATCAATCGTTTGTGGTCGCGTGCCTTATTGTGACAGGACCTGTTTATAGCCATTCAAGAAACTATAAGTAGGTCGTGACTGTCGGCAGTCGTTACCTCATTAACAGTTTCTGTGTAGGTACACTCGCTTATTGAACATAGAAATTTATTAAATATACCCTGTGTTTGAATCAACATGGAGACAGAAAATAACATTCCCTTAAACAATTAAAAACTGCGTGATTAAATAAATATGTGACGCATTTATTTTTCTAACAAACTGTATTTATAAATAAACGATGAGCGAATGACACAACCTAAACACATTAAAACAACCATAAACCAACCCTAATACGGCGTTACATTTCGGCATTCTTTCAATATCAATTTCCTTATGAATTTAATTAGCTTTTTATCTTCCCAGAAATCTATGACACCGCCATTACATACGTCAATTGTCGCCGAAGGGAGCCGAAGACGACCGAATATAGACGAACGGAATCAAGTATGGCCGCACGCATTCCGATTGCATCTAATAACCTCAAAATCGAATGCAAAATGGCGTATTGAATAAATGACGCCGCTCCGTTTAGCATTCCGACATGCCATATGTGTGTACGCATTTTCATTTGGGGCCATTGTCTTGGCAGATATTAGTATTGATTTCAATAAATAAATTAATCGTATGGCTTCGCGAATAGCATTGGTTTGGCACGCGACTCGGGACAGACGATGAATCGATAAGTTCGCGATTGTGTGGCTATGGTCCGTCTGGTTATTACTGAGTTTATATCGTTTGACTCATGTAGCGTACGTGAGCCCGGCCGTTAACATCTATGTAATTTTCATTGTTAACAAACTAAGCAAATAGCTTGCAATTGTCTACTTAGCTACAAGTAATGCGTGCGGACCACACGCAGCCTGCTCATGCGGAAAATTCTTTTTTCACGCTGGCTTTGGTCTTCATCGATTCGATAGCATCTGTACGGACCTATCTTAATGATTCTATAATGACACCAGACTGCACAGCTTTTTTTTGAAAATTTTCAAATGACCCCCCCCCAACTCTGGGCGGAGCAGAAGACACACACTCCTGTCAGACTTGTACTGACTAAAACCCATCCATGTTCCTTCTTTGCTCTTTGTGTTCCAGGGCCACGGTATCTCTTCCGAACAGTCCCGCAGCAACCAGACTAGAGCTTCAAGTTTTCATTCATCATCATCATCATCATTTCAGCCGAATGACATCCACTGCTGGACATAGGCCTCCCCCAAGTGTCGCCACATTGACCGGTCCCGTGCGTCTCGCATCCAGCGGATCCCTGTTTTCATTCGTAACAACAAAAATGGTCTCAAACTCTCATATGGCGAACTCACAGTAAGCAAGCGTAGCCTTGCAGTCCCCTATTAAGAACGATTCTTCAAACTTTTTGGTTGCAAAGTAATTTGCAAACACAACACAACCTAAACCAATTCCCAGAAAAAAAAAATCCCTCAAGGAAATTTTGACATACGCTACCAAAAATTTCAGCTGTGTTAGTTATTTCATACTCCTACGATCTAACGAGACGACTGTTAAACATTAAATCATCAGATTCCAAATAAATCCAACAAACATGATCTGAACAGGTACCGGTACTTGTAGCAAGTGAAACGGTTAGCACAACCTACTTGTTACCACTTGAACACTAGGTCAAGAACACTTGTTCTGGGCGATTTATCTAAAGACTGAATCCTAGGCAAACACCCACGGTATGTCAACACTTAGGAATAAATGCTAAATGAGAATGTTAAAAGGAGTTTTCTTAAATTTGTTGTGATTTTGTATTTAGGTTTTAAAATAGAGGTGGGACATGTTCAATGTAACTGCAATAACGATGGGACAAACCTAAAACGAGTAAAGACTTTTCAGGAAAACCGAAACAGAATCGACTTTGTCAAAAAAAATTTAATAGCAAAAGCAAATTATGAATGTTTATTGAGTACGTTAGTTGATCGAAGTCCATGCTAATCTTGCAGGAAGTAAGAGTAAGAAATGCATTACGTACTAATTAAATACAGACAATTCATCATCATCCGGCAACGATAATATCCGAATTTGTCAAAAACAACATCGCCAGAGACCACACAAGCTATCTTTTTAAAACATCAACAAAAAAGTCAAACAGCCGTTTCGCATTCAGCCTGCAATGACAGCTGTCAATTGCAATTTTAACATGGAATATTGGCGGGAATGCGGAAACTCACCTTTGGATTTATCGAGTTTCGAAAATACTTGAAAGACTTTTAAATAAACCGCGCGAGATCGGAATACGGAGGCTGTCACCTTTACAAGAGAAAACACAATGTTTGCGGTAAAGCTAAAAATAAAAAAATATGGTGAAAGAGAAAATATCGTTAATAATTTTGCTGTAAAAGCAATGGTTTCCTTACAAGATAAAAGCTTTTCATTGTGAAAAATGGTAGTTTGTGGGACACGATTGCGATCCCAGTTTCTAACTCGAAAGTTTTCCTATCGATAACCCCGATGACACTTATAGCCGTCAAGAAATTAGAGGCGATAGTGTTTCATTGTAGAGATAATAGAAGAAGGATCGTGGTGTTCGTTTTTAGGGTTCCGTACCTCAAAAGGAAAAACTGAACCCTTATAGGATCACTTTGTGGTCCGTCTGTCAGTCAAGACCCTTTATCTCAGGAACGCGTGGAGGTATTGAGTTGAAATTCACACCATATACTCAGGTCTACAGTCCCTTGAAGCTGTGAAAAAGTCAAACTTCTAAGTTAACGTAAAAAAATCGGCAAAGTGCGAGTCGTACTCACACGCACACAGGGTTCCGTAGCACCAAACAATATAATAAAAATATTTTGAAGGCTCATTCATATGTTGTATTGTATTACATTCAACAGCAAACTAAATTTGTTTTTTATAGCATGTTAATGAAAAACAAGGTTACTGCAGCAGTTTGATGAAAAAGTCCCTTATCTCAAAAACTAAAGATCAAATCTTATTCAAACCAATTTTCGCTAAAAGTTGTTTTTACGTTCTACAATCCTACATTTTTTCAGAATTTTCCTCCTCTTATTTGTAGATTATTTCAAACTTTTGTTAATTTGTACAGAAGACAGACGTATATTTTGAAAAAACTGCGAGACTCGATTCCTGAACTATTTATAATATGTACCTATAAATTTATAAGGAACCCTCTGTGGGCAAGTCCGACTCGCACTTTTCCGGTAATTCGAAATCGAATAAGTATTAGGAATTTCTATTAGGAAGTTTGTGTAACTTTACCTTTCTGTAAGGGAAATCGCGTTCTAGAGTTTGTAGTGACAATAGCTCTGACGGAAAAAAGATATTTTTTTAATAGGTAGGTCCACTACTTACACATTATTCAATTATTTTTATTATTGTTAAACTAACCTAAACCAACTAAACCAATTGAAATCTTAAGTACAGATTATAAGGATGATTAGTCATTAGATCCATTCAGCAAAGTATGATTAAGAGCGTTAACGTCTTACGGCAGTTCATAGTTTTTAGACTTATGTATCCTGCTTATGCGTACGAAGTTTCATTAAAATCGGTTCAGTCATTTCGAAAAAAAATAAATTGAAAGTTTGTATGAAATGCCGCAAGACGTTAACGCTCTTAAGTAAAAATTTTTTTGACATTTAATTTTCAGGACTGTAATATCTTGTAAATTCTTTTTAGTAAGTGCTCTATTAATAGGATTATTAACTAAGGGTAAGCTAGACGTTAAGACGCTATTAATACTGCACTATCTGTCTCAAAATTACCATACAACGAACCACATACCTAACTACCATAAATCACTGAACTAAATTAATATCAGCCGATTACTCGATTGCAGGGAATCGATTAATTCGTAATAACAATTTGTCGTCGCCAGTCATATCTATCGGGCGCTCGCCTACTTACAATAAAATAATGTATTCGTCGCTCGATCCTACGTAGCGGCGAAGCGTAGGCGCTCGCAGTGATTGACACATCTTGATACTTGAACTGTCAAATTTAACATGTGTTTAAATTGACAGTGATGGGTACACGATTCGGTTAAGGTAAAAAGTGGTTTTGTTGATTATAATGTTGGTGATTTATTGGAACTTGTAAGAAGAGATTGGTTGAAGGTCTTGGTTGTTGTAGTAAATATTGGTTTCTAGTTGAACAGACTTTTAAAAAAAAGGTTTTGATGGACTTAAATTAGGAGAATTGCTAACAATTTGTAATTCATTGCATATTTTGAACAACTGTTTTAATTTTGGTTGGATTTATAGCTACCATCTCCTCTTAACGTTAAATGCTTTATGAGCTAAGAATGAAAGATTTTTGCAGGCAAAACTGGCATTTGCTATTAGTTATTTCCAGAGCTTAATTGCTAAAATGGTGACCTTTTTATTAAATAACCAACTATCAAAACTTTACATCCACAAATAACGAAACGCAATCAAAACTTGGTAAGCGGCATTTATATAGTTTCATACAAACTACATACTATAGTTAAGTATAGTAGGACCGAGTGTCGTGACCCTATTGCGTGTGTGAGTCATGTTAGCGGCGCGTGCGCAAGACTTTGAGGTTTTAAATTTCGAATATTCGAATTTGCATTAAGTTGGAACGATAAGGCACGCAGTGATTGTATTAGATTATATAAAATATGTACTATAGTTAGGTACATAGCGACAAAATCGGCACTGTGAATCAGAAGGTATGCCTATTAACGTGGTTGTTGAAATCAGCATGGGCTTTTATTTTCACCTCTTTGGAAAGTACAGTTCGATAAGTATTTGATGTCATAGAGAGTCAATTATTATTGTTTTAAACTTTTGTCAAACCCGAATTCAGGGTTATGCTCTGGGTAACACCAAATTAATATTTGGTCTAATATATAATGTAAAGTGAAAATCTCACAAAGCATTTGGCTTAAACTATATTCGTGGTAACGGAATGGAACTCAATTTTTAAAAGACCGTCTTTAGAAAAAAGATTTGAGTAAAACAATGTTTGCACTATGGTCTACATAGATGATTTATTCTTTTCACTGATGAGAGAAAGCCCATACAGAGTACACCAAAAACAAGGTTGCCAGTAACAATAATAATGAAGATCCTTAACAATTTATTACATCAAAATCATTTCATAGACAAAATAGAGGTAGTACGGAGTAACGAGTCTATTATACGCTGCGTGGGCTCTATAAGTGTTCGAAGCTAGTTGTTTCAGTAATTACATAGTACTAATTGAAGTCTACTTAGACCGGTTAGGGAATACATTTGAATAATTTGACAATCTTATTTAAATTTTTGACGGTTCAAGGGTCTTATTTGATTGGTGATATCACTTATCATTGTTGTTTTTGTAAAGCTCTATTCTTTTTAAACAAAGCTGTTTTTAAAGTACACCGGTAGCGTAAAATAAGTATAAGACCGACGAGATTGGGTTACCAATTGTGGAAACTTGGTTTTAATTGGGAACTAGATCGAAGAATTATATGTATAGAAAAAGACCAATATTAAACAGACTAAAGTATTCTAAAGAAAACCTGTTTGATTAACGAAAGTAATTCCTTCAATAATATCATCATCGTTATACCATGTTTCAACTCCGCTTGTTTACATTCTAACAGTAATAGAATCACTTATAATAAACTTAACTACACTTGACATACAGCACACGCATTCGCGAATTCTAATTACCTCAAACTAAGCCTCAGGGTCAACACGCCATTTTTAACCGCGGCAAGCGTTGCTTAACCTCAGTAAATCAAACCGATATAGCAACTCAGCTGGGAAGCGTCAAAATTGACTATCTTAACTTTTAATTTTAATTGTTTTTAACGTGGGTTAAAGTGGTAGATATAATCATAGTATTTGTAGTTACATTTTCGAGGTTGTTATTTTTAAAAGTGTTTAAATTCGATTCGATTTTATTTAAATTCAGCCGGAAATTTTAATGAGGTTAGTACCAAAGTGACCCCAAAACAAAAACTTCCTAATGTTTAAATTTAGAAGACACACTTTATACAATAAACTTCCCAGCAAAACTGGTTTAAAAATCTGCTGTTGAAACTAGTAGGCTGTAGTTAGGAACAGGTACTATAAGCATCATAAATAACCTTAAGTCTATATTTGACGCAGCGCTGCCCTTGAGAAAATTTTCCGGGGTGAAAAAAAACCATTGCAGCCTTGCTCATATTTTTGTGATTCATTGTTCAAACTTGAAAACGTTGCAACTAGGTAGTCTCATTCTCACTTGTATTATCTAAGAAAATAGAAGGTTCCTTTAAAAATGAAGACGCCCTTGCCAATTCCAAAAACGCGGACCTCAAAAGCGTTTTGAAAAATTTTGTGTAATTTTGAAGATAAGTTCTGAGTCCTACAGTTCTTTCTGTTGTGTAGGTATACACTATACAGCCTACGCTAAAACGAGATTAAATACCTAAGCAATAATTACACTTATTTATAAGTAGGAAATAGCATATGCGCAGAACCAATTTTCCCAATGGTCTACCTCCCATAACGTGGAGACCCTTTTAAGATTTTCTTTATAGCGACATCAATTTACTAACATACACCTAAACCACATGAAAATCACTCTTATCGTTAACAAATAAAGATCAGTAGATCAGCAAATAGAACCTGGTAAGTTGGTTATCAGATGTGACAAACGGAATTAATTGTATTATTATAGTTGACGTGTGCAGAATGCTAATAATTGTTCGTCGGTTCGCTTTTTGTTCGTGTTTCCTGGAATAGTTTCGTGTTATTCCGTCAGTGTTCGGCCATCGTTCGGGGAATTTGGCGCGGCATGAATATGTCTAGGCTTCGAGTTAACGCGAAACGCTATCCAACTATATCTGTTACTAGTGTGATTTTGGTAGCTTTGAATTTTAGATTGTCACGTTTTCATTGAAGAGGCCGATAGAGTACAAAGCAACGGTGTGTTTACGTAATGGAACCGAATTTGAACTCACAATAGTTTGTCTATGGTCAATCATTAATATTGGTTGCAGCATCTACCACCCGCTGGCATACTGGCATAAGGTCCGCATTCGCAAAAGACTGGGTGCAACCAAATGCAACCAAATGTGTTACACTGAGTAAAACAGCAATATCAATTTGAACATCGTCTAATTGTAAAAAGTACCTACAACTGAAGGGCACTTATATCAATATATTCCATAATAGCTGCGACATGCCTCAGAAGAAATAAACCTCTATCTCATTTAACCAAATTATCACAACTACAGATCATCAACCACACAAAACAAAGCGATAAAGCCTCCAAACCCTTCATTAAATTCATATTTAATGACGTCCACAAAAATATATTTATATACATCAAGATTAATATTACCATTAGCAAGACCTAACCTTATTTAGAAGAGTGTAAAAACTTGTCTCTGGCCCCAAAATGGCGGCTGTACGAGATAACACCAAAAACAGTAGCATTAGTTGGAAATATCCAAGATATGCCTTTTGAGGGGTCTTCAAGTGTTTTAATTTTAAACATAATATTATACTGGAGTTTGGATTAGGAGTGAAAGGTGTACGGGACCCAAAAGACATTTATTTTATGTCTGTTTTTCCTTAGGTGGTGTGGTGCAAATGCGTAAGCATGTGCTTTCAGATTCAACAACGTATGGTCAAAGGTATATTTTGAATAAAACTACGATACAAGGAACGACGACGACGTCGACGTCGTCGTGGTTGTCGACGTTTTTTGTGAACGACTGGTTATTGTCAATGGAATTGTAACTTTTTTTTTAAATGGCCTCTCGCAGGTTAACCTATGAGGCTGACTTCTGCTTAACCGGACTATGCTGTGGGTGCCTTGAGTGTAAAGCCTCCAGCCAGGGGCAAAAAACTTATAGAGTAAGCGACAGCGCGCTAAAGGAACCCCCAGGAGGAGGCTAGGAGGTTCCCTGTGGGGAACGAGCCTCGGCTTAGGGCATCGCTGGGGAGGACAAAGGAACAAGCTGGATCTGAGTGTGATCATTATTTCGGGGCTGATTTAAAACTACTGGCTCAGCATCGCGGGCTGGTTCGAGCAAGGGTCGGGGGGATTTGTAACTTTGCAATAATAACACTTTTATACTGTATGGTCCAATGACATGGGACAACAGTTTTTCTATGACGTTTCTTTTGATAGTTTCGCTTAAAGGTCCCAAAGACGTTCTGGGATGAAAGGCCACAGATTTCTTGATTGAACAGTAGGTGTGCTGTTATCATGCAAATATTTATGTTGCATGAGGTCACTGCATAGGAAAACCACATTATCAGACTAGGATTTTCTGAAATGCCACGCATTTGTGGTGGGTTTTGTGTAGTATTTGCGGTAAAAACAAATAAATCCAAAACTACATTTGATAAAAGATGATTGGTTGTTTTTGTAGAAATAATAACCCGGAATCTCGGGTTCGAGAATCTATCCACGGATTATTACCAGTGGCCATAGTTATCACGATCACGCGATGTAAAAGTAACGTAAATTCGATTTTTCAATCAAAAATAGATCTATCCAATAGGTTTTTTATTTAATTTCTCGATAAACACCATGGACTTAATATAACCATAATAAGTAGCACCCACAGATAAATAAATTCTTAAAACTAAGTAAGTACTATGTACTAAAGTATTTTGAAAACTATAATCGTTCGAATTGATAATACTTAAATCAAAATCAAAATCAAAGCATTTATTTCAAGTAGGCCAGTTACAGGCACTTTTGAATTGTCGAAACAAAGACAAAAACTGTGAAAGTACTGTAGTTGCCCATTCCCTAACGTAGATCCCTATGGAGAAGAACGGGCAAGAAACTCCATGGACACTCTCTTAGTAAAGTATGGAGCGTTCCGTGGTGGACCAAAGAAACAAAAAAACGCTCCACGTATTGACAAATACCGGACCATAGATACCGATTTGTTTTCCCCATAAATAGTAAAAGTTGAAATGACCACACCGGTAGCCTTGGCAAGCGGTAGGTAACCAATCACTCGAACATTCTATGCATCGATATTTTAGGCCAATTTATAGGTTATTGGTTCATTTCGATACTTGAATGGTAATAACTGCACGGAACAAATCAGTTTGCCGGACTTAAGTTTAATACGCCAGCACCGACATTTGCTTCTTTTTGAAACTTGACAGTTTCCATTTTTTTTTTTATTTATTGAACAATGCCATGGATATTAGGAGCAGTGATAGGCCGTGGTAGCGACCTTGGCTTACGAGTTGTGGATCGTGGTTTTGAACTCAAGCAGGTACTTTATTTTCTGTAAATTATTTCGAAAAACATCATGAGGAAACTGGCAAGTCCAAGAACCGATAATTCCAAGACACGCGACATCCACCAACACACACTGGGCCCACGTGGTGGAGTCTGGCCCACACCCTCTCACTGGGAGGGGGTCTATGAACCAGACAGACCAATATTGCTAGATTATCAAAAATAATGCTGTATTTGAGAGATTGTTACGCAACTTTATTGCAATTTATATCTTCTACACATCTAATTGAGTATACATTGTAATAAAAATTCTAAATTAACCGCAATTACACAAAGAATGCAATAAAAGGTCGTTAATAAAAACGCAATCTCTATAAGGATTTCCATAATTCATGTTATGTATGGAGGAAGTATTCTACATAATAACTGTGATACATAATACATCAACTGTCTCAGTAATCTATAGAAAAATATCTTACGACCACCTTACGACTTTGGCTTAGCGTGCTGCGAAAAATGAAATTATGTTACGTAAGCAACATAATATTGCCTTTAAGGGTTATGGTAGATAGGTACCTATCAAAAGTTTATCCACATTTCGCCAGCTGTATTTGAGCTAAATGTAATGAGCGACGAGCTTTTTGCCATCAACTGGTCACAAATTCAGACACTGGGCTGATGCTCTGTAATATCAGATGGAAAAAAACTCAATAACACTGCCCGACCTGGGAATCAAAACCCGAACACTAGACCAAAGAGACTGTAAGTTACGAAGGAAAGTCATACTGAAATATTTTATTACAAGAGTTTTTATGTCTAGAGTTAACAGACGCTTATTGTACCAATTTTATCTAAAAAACTTCATTTGATTGTTCATTATCACGGAAGATAAGGTAAGTGACAGTATAAGTTTAGTTGTAGGTAAACCGTGAAAGCTTAAAACAGTGTTAATTGACGCAATATACAAATTTGAAAATAACAAGAGTTCATTGGCCTCTAAATCCTTACAACCCTGAAAATCCTAAACTCCCAGCAAGTTTTAGTATCCCAGTACTTTTCCGCACTTTTCCTCTAGACGAGACACAAACGCATATCTACTATTCGCCAAATAAAAGGCCACTGGCAAAACCTTATCACCTCCCTGACCTTATTGGCAAACCAAAAAATGGTTGCCCTTAGCATAAGAAGCGCGCCAATAAAAAAGCAATTTCAATAACATAAAGCTTCCTGCACATTCAAATCATAACAACATTACTCACTCCTGACTCAAGTCCAGCATCTGTTTAAGGTCTTCATTTAATTAAGTCCACTAAGTATGTACGGCGAGGCGTACTGATACAAGGATGTCATTATCACAGTGTGGTGCCACCTTAAAAGGCATGCAATTTAGCCAATTAACGATGGCAGCCTCAAGGTCGGAGCGGTTATTGAGAAAACGTGGTGTAACATAGCCTTAAGTGCGGAGTTAGGCTGTCTCTAGAGCGGTTTGATTGAAATTGATGTATGAACTTTTTTGAGGTGGCCCTGGACTTATTTTGGTATTATCATTAAAACTAGAAACGGGATATTTACCATATTTACTGGTCATCTGATCTGTTTATCCGTGATCATGGTGCTTGCAACAGCACCGAAATATCGGGAACTCGAAGAAATCAGTAAACATGGTAAATATCCCGTTTCTAGTGTTAATAATAATGTTAGTGACCTTGATAGTTTAAAATCTATTTTAGTATTATTAATATGTGCCACTTGCCTAAAATCTTCCACCTGGACACGAGTTGCCATGGCTGACCTAGAAGTCAAGTTTAAATAGACTACGGAGACAGGTGGGCCGCAGTTAGGAAAACCTGCTCAGGTGGAGATTCATAGACAACTCTGCCGCGATTTTGCACATTACAAGATCTGATAGACGCTACTGAAAATGCCATACTAGACGCCAAAGTATAGGCTGTATCCATTAAAATTGACATCGACACGCTAAGACATGAAGGTATTAATATCTCTTGAAAGAGAAGAAGAGTGTTCATCGTACAGACAGCGTAGACAAGTGACAATCGGTTTCAAAGCGTGCTAGTGCAAGAATTTTTTTACTTTTTTGCATCGGTATCACTGATAAAAAGTCAATTCGTCTAAGCCCTAAGAACAGACCCAAAGACTTTCTATCTGTTAAAGATGCTTTGCTGACGATGACCTTCGGAATTTCTGCGCTGATGGATGGTCCTCCGAGTTGTAGTAACTTTTCCCTGGAATAACATTCACCTTGTCTTACAAGGACTCATCGAGACAAGCAAAAAGGTTAGGTAGTTTTTATTGTTGTTACATTTTAAATCGAGATTAAAAACAGTTCCCACGACATGCCCTAAGATTGTTATACTAAAACCATGTTTTAGAAATCGAGCACTGATCAGGATCACTGGTATGGTTACTAAGAAAGCTCCCATATATGGAGCGCCAGTTTTTGGGGATCGTCTGTGAACGCAAACAGAGATAGCTAAACTTTGAAGATTAGATGTTTTCGTCTAACGATGCATAGATTTTTTGAGTAATTTTAAGATACGTCCTAATTCTGCATTTCTGGTCAATGTGGTATCGCCAGTTATTGGGTTGTAGAGGTCAGATAGGCAGAGACTCCATGTAAAATACTGATTTTATTTGGGACTCCACAAAATAAATGAGAAAAAACTGGGCATGCAGGATAATCATCTTTTCTTTACAGATATTGCAAAAAATAAGTCAAATCCTAGATTCAAGCGATAATCTCCAAATTCTGAGAATCTTTTGTGCAAATTGGGAAAATCCAACAAAACCGGAGTTGGGTTTAAAAATAAAATTATTTTCTTTTACATTCATTGCCAACTAACATCATTCAACCAATAATACCCTGTAACACAACCACATACAAAACATTTTAGTTCACATCTCAACGAAGGTACAGCTTTGAACTATAACCTCGAGTAGGTACCAGATGATAGGACTGGGGAAATCCACGTTTTGTTTACAATTATTATGGTCGATATTAATTAATGAACTGACGTCAAACTATGGCGATATTGTTCAAATATAGAAATCGGCACCTATTTATAATGACGTAGACAAATAGATACGGGAAGCTGAAGTCGTCAGAGATACAAACTACGTACGAAAGAATGACGATTGTCACATTAAATATGGAAATTGTGACATCACTAGCGATCTGAAAAAATTAGATCGTTTTAATGACGTTTTTAATTGTAATAGGGTCATTAAAATAGGTCATAAAAATGTACAAAAAAGACGAGTGACTGTAATGACACAGACAGATGACGTATTACTAGGAATTCTATTTCAAATTCAGTCATTTGTTTATCGATTAGTGTTTTGTTTTGATCACATTTGAATCTTTTTCGTGAGTTTGGACGCATTCAAAATACGACTAATTATGGAATACAGGTTCCGCCGTGGTAAAATGTGCCGCCAATTTTTTTTACCAGCTAAAATATTAGGAATTGGTGAAAGGTGGGCCATTTTGGGGGATTGTCTGATGTACTATTGACGTTCAAAAAGTGTTGAACGTCAGCCTAAGTTGGCTAATAAATTAGAGTATTACAGTAGGTATATCTGTTGAGTAATCAAACGACTGAATCAACGGTCTGCTTCGAAACTGGGGCAGCGGTGTAAGTTGCCTACGTAACCTAGCCTAGCCTAGCTATACCGGTGACCTGGTGAAGGCCTTGGGAATCCGGTGGATGTGAGAAGACAGGCCCGGGACGGGGCGACGTTAGGAGAAGGCCTATGTCAAACACTGGTAAGAGCCGTCCTGATTACCAAATTTTGCACCAAAGCGGAGCTGTCCTCTTAGACATACTTCTGGTTACACAGGATACTCAGTTGGTTAAAAGAGCTATTTTTAAGTAGGAATATCTGACCATTCCTGGAATGTTAACCGCAATCAAATCCGGTACCACCAAAATAAGGAAACTCTGATATCGACAACATTCGCATAACTTTATAATACTTAAAATGAATGGTCTTGACAGGCAGAAGCAAGGCCCTTCAAAGACCTTTGTGATGTGGTGGAAGATCAAAAGAGCGACAACATCTCTGCGTATGGTTAGGTTGGATCAAGTCTTTATATCATCATCTGCCTAGCCTTTTCAAAACTATGTTGGAGTCGGCTTCCAAACTAACTGGATTCAGCTGAATACAATTATTTTACACAAAACGACTTACCCACAAACCAGTCTCTGGGTTACATATCTTGGATATCCCTTGGTTCCTATCAGAATTGCGAGATAAAACAAGTCCTATTTTTTTGAGCAGAGAGCATATACAAAGTGCCATTCTGACAGCGATACCAACGAAGTAGAAGAAGAAAATGTTTTGGATTGACATTAGCTACCGAAAAGTTACGTCAATCATGTTGAAGGTCGATGCAGAAATATGAAATGCTTTGAAGCTCGATGCAGAAATATGAAATGCTTTGAAGCTCGATGCAGAAATATGAAATGCTTTGAAGGCGATTGCCAGTTGTTTCAGACTTCAGGACGGACAGGATAGACTAATAAAGGGACCTTGGTGAAGAGTGTTAGGTATAGTAGTTATAATATTTTAGTTTTGGAAACCATATTGGGAATGATCTACCACATTAAGGAAGTCGGAAACCATATACCAATATAACCAATATGGTAAATATGTAGATAAAGTATCTGCTACCGCAAAACACATAACTTTCGAGTGAAATTGAGTGGCTCGAATAATTGTATATCGTATCAATAAATTGACAATTTACTTTCGGAGTTGGTATGTCAATTTACTTTTTAACCGACTTCCAAAAGGAGGAGGTTATCAATTCCTCTGAATGTTTTTTTTTTTTTTTGCCACTGATTTCAAAAGCTAAAGTTATTTACACTTTTTGGTTTTTTTTTTAAGTCGAGTTTATTTATAAGCAAAAAAATCCTAAACACTATTACCTATCTTCTGTAGAGTATTTCAAGTTAGTCTTCCACATAAATAGACTGATTTTAATTACCCACCTATGACATACTTATATATATATATAAACCCCTCATGTTTTATATTAAAAGCCTAAAGTTCCCGTATATTGACCGCACTAATTAATTAGCATGTTTAAAAGATGATGTTTTCATTAATTGCAGGACGCGGGATTTCACTCCTACACGTCATACCGATAACTATTTATTAATACAGGCCTTATTAACGTAGGTAAGTCTGTCACAGGCGTCTTCCTCAATACCTAACTGAAAATTCCTTATTAGCCGCCATCACGAAAACATCAACAAACAAGCTTAGAAAAACCGTTCAAATTTAACGAATTTACGTTAATTTAATCCCATATTTGACCGATAAAAATATATACCATTACTCATCAAAGCAGTGAATAATAGCTTTAAGACTGGCCAAGTTACTTTTGCATTTACAAAAACAAATGTCAATCGATTTAAGGCTCTGTCACGCGGCAATAGGTGAGCTAATTTGTTTTGAAGGGTACTTTTGGAAGTTGTTAAACTGCTTACTATTTACTAGTACATGCTGTCTGGTATTATTTTTTTATTCGGGCTTTATTTCATTAAGAGCGATACCATCGTGCCACCCACGCTTCGGTATAATGACTTGCCATATCTAACTCGCATAGTAAGCCCGTACAGTCATGGACACAAGGCGTACCGTTAATTTTGACCCATTTTCATGTCTTAGTCACATGTGTTGGTATCAAGAGGAAGTTATTACAATTATAGTTAATTGTTTAAGTTAAAAAGTTATGACAATGTCTTGAAAGTTTATTAAACTATGTTTTAATAGCAATGGCAAAGGATATAAGTTGTATCTGTTATAGTTATAGGTTTGTTATCTAGTCTAGTTTAATATTATCCGACTGGCTTCTACCTGCGACGTCGCCCGCGTGGGTTTAAATTCATCACATTTTTTTTTTTTTAATTGGATAAGCAGTTTCATAGATTACCTCATGCAATCAAACTTAAAAACTTTATTTCTTTATAATATCAGTAGCTATGTGTTATACCATTCGCTTACTTAGGTTGTTGTTGGTATGAAGATTATTTAAAATATATTTTGGTGAGGTCTTACTGACGATAAGACCAATATAAAATAACTTGATGCGTTAAATTCCAGATGATTAAAATATAGTAAAACCTTTGGGAAAGTAAAAAAAATCTTTTGCACTTTTTTTTTAAATCTGGTTTTATATTGAAGGGAAGTTAGTCAATAAACGTTATCAATTTACATCTATCTTGTGATAAGAGTGCATACCTACATAGCTAGGATAAATTACTTGTTTTCCTCTTGTGAGCCCTGCACGGTAACAATTTATAGTTCTGTGTTAATACAATATTTTTAGTAAGAATTCCATTCCATTTACACAAATTAATGAAATATATTTTATTTTATTTTTAAATTATTAAAACGCAGTCTTTGTATTTATCAATAGATACAGCCACGTACAGCTATTATTTGTTTTTCACGCAATTGACAAATGTTGTGTAAAATTAAACAGGAAAACCACAACACTAATTACGGTAGGTACAATGACTAATTATTTTTTTTGGAAACTACATTTACGAGGTGGTCACTAAAATATATTTTTGTTACTAGCTGTTTCCAGCGACCTTCGTCCACGTGGGTTTTAATTTTTTTGCACGGAACCCTAGTCCTTTTTCTAAAACAAAAGTAACCTAAGTTACTCCTCATAACATCAGCTATCTGCCAATAAAAGTCCCGTCGAAATCGGTCCAGCCGTTTCAGAGATTAGACGGAACAAACAGACAGATTTAAAAAAATATGTTTTTTTTGTTATAAGTACCGTATATAATTTCATATGCATTCGGTAAAAAGCTGTTGTTTTGAAATTACAAACAGGCACATCAATTTTATTTATTTGTATAGATTACAAGCCTGTAATATACCACTGAAGGGTAAAGATCTCCTGAGTCGCCCTCAGGGAGGTCTGGAGGGATAGTGAGAACCAGTCCTTGCTGAAGAAGTCCAGCTCATCCTGTAATCTCCTACTGGGCCTGCCGTGATATCGCTTGCCGTTTATGGGGTTGTCAATTAAACTTAATATAGCAGTGGTTTAAATAACCCTAAAGGAAAACGTAAGAAAAAGAAAACATTCGACCTTTAAAAAGTCACTCTTTTTTTCGGTCTTTCTTCTTAGATCAAGTGACTTATGACGTCATCAAAATCCTCCTTGCATTTTTCACAAATGGCAGTTTTCGCTAACTGCCGCGCTTTTATTCGAAAACATTTAAATAAAAGTGCTCTCTAAGATTTTCAACGGTCGACTCAGCGGTGAGAGTTCAAATTCCAACAATGCCATAATATGTGTCGATTCATTAGTGATACTGAAAATGCCTATATAAAAATGTCCATCGAAAGACTTTACATTACTACTATTACAGATACCAATTAAAAACTAATATCACTTATTTCCCCGACTATACGCAGTATACTACGTCCATTGCGTCATGGCGCACAGTTCATGTCCGCGCCTCCCGTGTTTTATATCTCACAGAGAAAGTTAAACGAGGTCACAGTGATTATTAGTCAGATATAACAATTGACAAGCGCCAGATATATTGTATTTTATTTAAATTCGGACTATTCAGCTACTGAGAAGAGAAGCCAGTATGAATTAATACGCAAGATAGTAAGTAAGGATGCAATTTGCTTTTTTTCAAACATTTCGGTATTTTTTTCCTATAATACCTTGCTATGAGGATGTCTATTTGGCTAACGATAAATTAGCATTATTACTATAATCCAAAACAACGAGACGAGAGGGGAAGAAGTGGACTGCGTTGTTGGTCTAGTGGTCGCAAGCGCGACTGCTGAGCAAGAGGACCTGGGTTTGATTCCCAGGTCAGGCATAGTGTTACTAGGTTTTTCCATCAGGAATTTCTCAGTTTCAGCCACGGAGTCTGGATTTGTTCCCGGTAATTGGCAATAGTCACGCCCCCTATTACACGGGTCTTGAAACATAACTAGCGAAATGTGGGTGTACTATTAGGTACACCTCTGCCTAACCCTTAGGCGATTACAGTTATGTGGGAAGAAATAATGTTTTGGCATTGGGAGAAGAAGAGCCAGAACAATTACCCCAGCATCACTCTGTTTCTTAAGTAAGAAGATCTCCGAATACCTAAAAACAGAGGTATACTATGCTCGTTGTATCGTGGTAACAACATAATATTATGGTAGACATTTTTGTACATAACAGTACCGTTGCAGTTTAGTAAGTTCACAGAACACCACACCGACAGTACCACAGATACAAGGTAAATGCTATATATATTTTTTAATTCCTATTTTTGTCTTTATACCGCATCGTAGAGTAGATTTATATCCGAATAAGGAAAAATACTTTTCTATTAATGTGGATACAAAATGGTCATTTGTATTCGAATATTTAATTAATATTATTGAAAAAATCAATATGTACAAATCAACTATGCTAATCCAGTCAACACACTGAATTGTAGAAATCTATGCTAAAGAAAACACAGTCATGTACACACATACGTGTTTAAACACGTGTACAGTCGTCAACAAAAACCGTTGGTTAACTTCAGTTTATCGGAGCTGACTTCAATTAAGTACACTATAAAGCTCTTTTAACTTTTTTATATCAATTTTTTATTTATCTAAATCGACACAAAACAAGGATTTAAGCTAATAGTGTAAAAGAAAACAGCCTCAACCGACTTCAGTTGCTGACCATACCTACAAACGAGTAAGTAAGTTCAAGTAATCATCGTGATAGCTTAATTAACTTGCTTTACTTACTAAGTATCGCCTTTTAAACGCAGGAATGTTACATTACTAATAAGGAACAATATTGCAAGTTCCGAACGACAATGTTTTTTATACATCCACTCACATTTATGTATTACCAGTTTTTTATTTGTTTTACTAATGAATCTTTATCGTATTAATTGAATTCTTATTATGTGTTGGTAAAGACATTATATTAATATGGCTAAGTGACTGGTAATGTATGTTGATATCTGGTAATGGAGTTATTATAGAGGTATGAGATTAACTAGAATGTGCTTGGAAATACTTTGTAGCGTTCATGAAGTTGGCGTAAAAACATTAAAGAAAAAACTAGTCGCTATTTATAGGTGCGTAGTGGAAATTCTGTTTAAAATCATGTAAGTAAATATGCATTTTATTTATTTTTATTAATCAAAATAATAATGCAAACGTTTTTGAAAACTGGAAGCTGAATCAAAAGTGATTCCCTGAGTAGAAATTTAGGAAAATAATATTTCATAACAATTTTTAGAAAAACCTAGATCATGTTTGTCAAGTCATGACGTCAAGAAATCTGATTAATTATTTATTATTTGAAAACAAATTATGCAAGAATCTGTAGGAATAGTGCTGGCCACTAACAATATTATAAATTATTTAAATTTCGAACTGTGTACAAGATTGGAAGTTTTCTGCTGACTCATTCAGGTTTCGATTCTAAATGTTTGTCTGTCCTATTTTTGTAAAGCTTTAAAGATTATACCTGTTTACAATTACCAAATAATTTAAATTCTAAAAACACCCAGCAAGTGCCTGATAATTATATTTAAACATTAATGAAGAAACTAGTAATGTGACATTTAATTAAAATCATATGAAAAAGCACGCCTGTAAAGTATGCGTAAACATACACAATTAAATTCATGAGTGAGTGACTTACCTTGGATTTCTTTATTGTAAACCTACCTTATAATCATTTTATTTCGTTTGTTACCTACATCAAAATTAATTTTGAATAGGTCTCACATATAAATTATTTTAACCAAGGTGAATCATTAATCTTACAAATAATCGGAATACAAAGTAAACAAATTATTGTTAAACCTCAAAATAAATGAAATATCTGACAAAAAGACCGTGGATACCGAACAAAAAAAATTTCGACAACTGAAAACCTTTGTTTATGACTGTACCTACGCAATCTAATTTAAACACCAAAAATAACATAAAAACAAAAAGAAAACTTAACAGTATATTTATAAAATTCAGAATCACTTACCTAGCATTTTACTCAAATCAGCATTATGCAGGTCAGGATTCTCGTCAGCCAGTTTCTTCCGCTCAACCTTCGCCCAAACCATGAACGCATTCATCGGCCTCCTTATTCTAGCCTCCTTCAACGCCTTAGCCTGGCCCATCTTAGTAGTAAACGGGGCTCTGGCGTACTGTTGAGTCGAGTAATCCCTGCCAGTGTCATAAGGGCTTCTATAGTCATATTGCGCTCTATAGTCTAGGCCATAAGGTAGAGTTGACCATACTACAAGTTCGGGGCTGGTTTGTTCTTGCACCGAGTCGGTACTGTTCTCGACGGCTCCTTGCACGTATTGTTCGTAGGTACGATGGTAGGTAGGGGGGGATTCTGCTATACCTGCTCCTCCGGAATCCATCATGCTGTAAACAAAAAAAATAAGGATTTAATAAGAATGAAGTATAAGTTTCACAGTATTTTTCTCGGTCAAGGAATGTATTTCTACGTTTAAGTCTAATTTTCTTGTCATACAACACATCTTTTGACAAATTAGTATACATACATTTGTGTATAATAATTTTCCCTAAAACTTGTACTTAGTTCCATAAATATATATTTTACCTACACATAAAAATACACCATTTATTGAAATGACCAGTCACAACAGACGGAGCTATAAGCACAAAATACTAAAATAAATAAAATAACAACCTGTATTATACCCAATATAATATTTAAAATAAAATACACATTGGAGAGAAGATGTCCTCATTTATATCAATCTATATTAAAACCCACTGTAGTTATCATTGTGTTATGTGATTTAAAAACATCCTCCTACATAGCGCTCATTTGTTTTATTTTCTTATTGTTCTTTTGTATGTTTTAGAAGTTTTCTGCGAATTCAAAACAAGTGAATGGGAATTTGTCATAAAATCGAAATTTTTAAATGTAGAACTATCGTCTACCCGTAACTTGACCGCGTAAAGTTTCTTGTTTTAACATAATATTCGAGAATACCGTAGCTCGCTTTTAGAGACTTTTTATAACCGGATGAGTCCTCGTTCTCATTAATCTCCTGCCCTGATCCCAATTTATTTGGGGTCGACGCAGCATGTCTTCTTCCTTACTTCTCTATTATTGGCCATCTCACCAGACACCTCTTTTTTTCATGAGTATTTGCGGAAAAACCTTCCTACATTCAAACTTAAACTCTTAATCGCTTTATATTTTATGTTACCGTCGAGAAACATCACTCAGGCATGCTGGTTTGGTTTCGTTACGATGTTTTCCTTTACCGAAGTAAGTGATAATTATACAATACGCACTTGAATTCGAAAAATCAGACGACCGTGTCTTGGGTTCGAACTCGAGACCTATGTCCTGGCAAACCGACGGTCACAACACTAAACTAGCACTGCATACATTATTATAAGGCATCCTTAATATATTAACAGACGGGAAGCTATCCTAATTTTAGAAGCCATGGTCCTATCAATGACGGGTCGGAAAAACTCCAGGAAAATTATTGCAATCACTAACGTTAGGTGTCACCATTTGTTACCATCAGACATGAGGACGCAGCAGGTGACGTTATTGTTTTTTTGGGAATAACCTACAATAATGGAAATTCAATTATTTCGTTGAATCAACATGCAGTAGCACGGTGTTATCGATGGCTGTTATAATAGATACGTTCCTAGTACCTACCTACATTCAAACAAATCTGATTTGTTTGGTGGCCGAGAACAAGATAGCGCGACGACTTAGATGGCTTCCTGATAAATTAAAAACAAAAAGCACAACATCGAAAGAAGTGAAAGAATGAGGGTTTACCCAGGAGTGGGAAAGGCACAAAACACATCAGGCAATAAAAAACAGTACATTTTGATATAATTGGGAAAACTTTGTGGGGGAACTTTTAACTTTTTATTGCATTCGATATTTAAAAAAAAACAATCACCGCCGACTATAGGCATTGAACCAATTTGGACTTAGTATTAAGTATATCTGTGGATTTTTTTATTTCCGAACGCGTTCTGATAAATGAAAAAAATTCACGTGTGTGAAATACATTGCATGTTGAACCTAATCGTAGTGAGATAAGTGTATTGAAAAAACAATTTTAAGAATTTGAACATCGAATACTTTCTTATTTTCAAGTTACATAAATACCGCTTATTTTTTAAAATCTAGCGAAATGAAGGATTATAGGCCCCCTTTGCAAATACAATACTTATAACCAAATGATGTCCCATAATTATGATGGAATGACGCAAGTGTTTCATTTCTGAGGACCTAAATGTCAATGATGCCGCGATAGGCTTGGCAACTCATTGGGCCCAACTCATTTAACACAAAAATATTACATTTACAATCGACTCGAAAAGAAGAAGATCGCTTATTGATTGAAACTGGCCAATCAACACGTCTTACCGCAGATTTCATCAATAGATTCGAACGTGATCAGCGGCAACGTTCCACGGTGATAATGACAGTGACAGCTCTGGAACGCTGTTTGGATATGATGATCGCGTTTAGTTTCATACTTGTAATTCGCCCTTAGCTTCCTACTTCAATGTAACGTAGCTAAATAACTAACGTCATCATTTCCCTAGCCTTTATAAAATACATGCTGATGTCGCTAGATATTAGAATTTTACATGGAGCGACTGCCTATCTGACCTCCACAACCCAGTTAGTACTGGGTAATACGATATCCCTTGGTAAGACTGGTTGTCAGACTTTCGGGCCACTGACTATCAGTAACGACTGTCTATCTGATCACAACAACCCATTTAATGCATATTATAGGTTTGTTATCATCATCATCATCATCTGCCTAGCCTTTTCCCAACTATGTTGGGGTCGGCTACCAGTCTAACCGGATGCAGCTGAATACCAGTATTTTACATGGAGCGATTGCCTATCTGACCTCCACAACCCAGTTAGTACTGGATAATACGATACCCCTTGGTAAGACTGGTTGTCAGACTTTTTGGGCCACTGACAACCTAACGATAGGTTTGTTAGTTAGCTAAATAACTGATAAGCCTTTGATTAGCACCAGACATGAAAGTCTCATCTTTCCTCCTCAAAGGCCTCCCACATTGCCTATAAGTTTCAGGTAAAGTATCAAACTATGGAATTTGAAAAGTCCACCCGTTGCTGTGGTGTCGAGTGCTTTGATATCGCTTACCGTTTTACACCACTATTGCAGGAAACATCGTAAGGAGAGCCGGCAAGTGATAGCGCTATTGCTAATCAATCGACACCCGTAATGTGATTCGTCTCGTCTAGTGGTAGACTGTTGCTAAGCCTATGGCTGGCTGGAGGGAAGGGGAGTCGATAATTCGAGTAAAAAGTAAAATATAGAATACGTTTGGAGGAACGTTATGAGAGCTGAAACCGTTGCACTTATATATATACAATACAGTGCTACTTCAAAGGATTATTTCTAACTAGCTAATGCCCGCGGCTTCGCCCGCGTGGAATTCCGTAATTGTCCCACGGGATCGTACTACCGGGATAAAAAGTATCCTGTGTGTTAATCCAAGTTATAAACTATCTGTGTTCCAAATTTCATTCAAATCCGTTCAGTAGTTTTTGCGTGAAAGAGTAACAAACCTACATCCATGCTCACAAACTTTCGCATTTATAATATTAGTAGGAAGTGGGATGACATTGCATAGCGGTCTATTTTGTAATGGCGATTACAATTCTGATTTTGGCCATGCACACACAGTTCCTGTACCTACAGCTGTAGAAAGAAATTAAATATTCGTATTGAATAGATATAACCACAGTAAAGAGTACCGTCAAATAGAATTAGAATCAAAGAATAGATGGTGAGAAATACAGATCTATATTATAATCGCTATAACACGTTATGAGCACATTACGCATGTTGGAATACATTTAACTGTGTACTGAAAAGATAATTTTCGAAAGCTGACACTACAGTTATCTACTCGTCAGTTAGAATTAAGGTAGAAACGCTAGGATAGCCCATATAAGCATAATCAGCCTATTAATGTTCCCACTGCTGGGACGCAGACCTCCTCTCAATGAGAGGGAATGGGCTATAATCCACTACGCGGGCCCAGTGCGGGTTGGTAGATGTCACATGTCTTCGAATTTTTGGTTCTAGGACATGCCGGTTTCCTCACAATGTTTTCCTTCACCGTTTTTGAGAGCAGTGATGATGAAATAACTTACACAAAGTAATGCGCCTGGCTGGTTTTGAACCCATGACTTACTGCTCGTAAGTCGGGGTCTCCGCCACTGGGCCACCGCTGCTCTCGCGCCACCGCTGCTCTTACGTTTGAACTCTGATAGTCCGCGAAATTTAAATTTTCTTACGTTTTTTGCAATTTACAGGTTAGTGTCAGGTTATATGTTGATTAAGATATGGTTCGCGACCGTAACCAATATGGCTTTATAGAGTTATAGTCATTAAACTCATCAATACAGGTCGCTACTTAAGTATATTCAATGCAGTGGCGATACCCCCATTCAATGGCAAGAGCTTGGCTTGGACACTCGTCATAATTTTAAGGTTACCATGTCTCGTCATACAGTCAGTTTGCCATAATTTGCGGTAATTTTGTTCAGTCTTGGGTTTTACGGAATTACCAGTCTGACTGTTTAGCTTAATTCAAGTAATCAATATCAGTCGGTCTAAGGTGTTATTAGAATCAATCAAATTGCGTGTTTATTGTATCAGTGCAAATTATCCTGTTGTCAACTCTCAATCAAGGTTTCTAAGTCTTGATTAATAAGACAACGTGAAAATAGCTGCTTTACTGACAAATTAGATATTTTTCTATGTTTTATTCCGATTCAATTCATTTGAAAAAAGTAATTGCGGCTGGTTTTTTTTAAATTTAATCGCTCAACGTTTTTTTTTGTTACACTCAATAATTTACGTGTGTTATGAAATAGGTAGATTTCTACCTTAAAAGTTACTTTTTGTTGTGATTCCCCTTCACAAACCTTACAATCGAATCGTTGTGAATAGTTTTGGTTGACATCGTAACATCAACCATAGAAAATCTTTGCATCAAATGGACCTTTTAGCTCTGCAAAAATTTAGAATTAAACAAATTGTATCCACACAGCAGTCACTTCTTGTGCAGCAATATTTGCAGTGTAGGTAACACCACGATCGAGTTATAAAAAGTTATAGTAAAAGCCGTACAAAAGTTACTGTTATCGCGTTTGCTGAATGTGGCTCAATAAAATATGTCTTCGATATGGATCCACCTAAAGACTTTAACACAAGCTTTATCTTTTCTTACAAAACTTAAACGCACGCATTACCCACAAGTGCGATAACGACACTATTTGTCAACACGACGGTAACGCGATACAAATAATGAGTAATTCCAAATTTAAAGGAAAGCGCGGGCGCCGACTACTCGACACCGGAGTTTCTCGGAACGCCCTGTAGAGGCGCCACTGTGTGGGAACCGTGTAGCATTGTTCCTCTGATTTCACTTGAGACATGAGTCTCATCCGACATATGTACCTATGGTAACAGTTCATTAAGAGTGTACCGCAAATTGTCACGAACATGACTGTAGTGTGTAAGATGTTCTGGAAATGTCAAGAAGGTTGTCTGTACCGACTTCTGATTGTACCGAAATAAACTTCTGCTGCAGTTTTACGTGTGAAGATAAGTGGTTATCCCATGGCAGTGTACTTCTAGGATGTATCTCCATATCCGAACCCAGAGCATGAACAAACATCAATGTCTGTTCAGCCGTTTTGGCGTGAACAAGTAAAAAACATCGCATTCACATTTCTAATTTTAGTATGAATATTGACGCAAAGTCATAAGTCTCGAGTTCGAACCCAAGACACGCTCCTCTGATTTTTCTGATTCATGTGCGTATTGTATAATTAACACTTGCTTCGGTGAAGGAAAACATCGTGAGGAATGTCTGAGAGATATTTCTCGACGACATGTAAAGCCAAGTCAGAGGCCCCGGGGTGGCATAAAAACCCAGACACCAGGTTAGGCACTAACCACACGATAAAGAAGAAGAATATCTAAAACACACTCACTAAAAGTCACTCAACCTCAAGTAGTCTTATACAGGCTGGAAGGGACACCGACGCGAAAACGGTTACCACGTATTCAGTACAACATTTTCAGGCCGACATAGAAATTTCTCATCGGTTTTTTTTTTAATCAGCTGTTTCTTTAAAAAGTGCAATATCTACACGGTCAAAATGTATGGAACAGCATTTTTTTTTTTAAATAACCGATGAAAAATTACTGTTGGGGGTTCAGAACTATGTACTGAATACGTGGTAACCGATTTCGTATCGGTGTTCCTTTCCACCCTGTATACCAATCACAAACTTCTTAAATAACCCGCGTACACCTCAAGAATTCCTACAAAACTCGAGACTTCTTACAACTCATGTTAAGTCAACGAAATTGGACAGGTTCAGGGCAGCCGGCCATATATGGGACAGTTTTTAATTGTTGCGCGTTTACCCAATAAGGCGATAAAGTGTGGCGGTAATACTGATGAAGTTTCGCTCGTTTGGTTGGGAACATGTTTTTGAGACAGTGATTTAAGGGGGTTTTAATCTAATATTGAGAAAGTGAGGTTGGTTTTTGCGGGAACTTCGGAGTGTTTAATGTTAAATAGCTTTTTGCTGTATTGCAGAGCGGTGGTGGCCCAGCGGGAAGGACCAACTTATGAGCTGTTGGTCTTAGGTACGAAACCAGACAAGCATTTTACTTTTTGTGTAAATTATTTCATCAGCACTGCTCTCAAAACGGTACAAGAAAACATGAATTGTCTTTTTTTTGTGCTAGCCTGTCCCACTGCTGGGCATAGGCCTCCCTTTTCTCCTTCTCTCTTCGTCCCGCAAACGAGATCAGATCGTCACACCACTTTCGCCGCGGTCTACCTGGACGGCGATTTCCTCCGACAGGCGTCCAGTGAGTGACGATCGTTGTCGATCTCTCCGGGCGCATACGCGTATGTCTTAAGACCGAAAAAATCGAAGACATTGTAACACCCACCAATCCGCG
Organism: Noctua janthe; assembly: GCA_910589295.1. Lineage (NCBI taxonomy): Eukaryota > Metazoa > Arthropoda > Insecta > Lepidoptera > Noctuidae > Noctua > Noctua janthe. Next base: position 9,229,919 of record OU342572.1, on the reverse strand, counting down.
CTAGGACAGTTTCATCGCGTCATAGATGCCGCCTCATTCCCCGTCACACAGACGAGGCCCAACTTCCAGCAGAGAGGACATTACAGGCTGATTATGCTTTGCTATTTTTGTGGGTGCTGGTGTGATTTCAGATACATCAGGCCTTCCGACTTTTGAACACTAAAGCTCGCAATATTTTCACTGACCAACTGCCGTGGCAGCACAAGTCAAAGAATTCTGATTGTTGTGAATAACCCTGAACAGCATGACTGTGCTCAAGTAATGATAATTGTATCCAATTAATCAGACCTTGATATCCTTGGTTAGCTGGCGAAGTGGTGACGATGGGTTAATTCGCAGTTACAATGTTACACGCAACTTTATAGAAGCTAATCACACCTCTAACTGATTTGAGTATGATTAGTTTAGCAACGAAGGGTTATTCTTATAAAAATTACCTCGATAGTAGACAAGAATTGAAGAATAAAAAACCAAATTTCGCTAGAACTCTTGGTTAATAAAGAAAAATAAATGTAAGCAAAAAGTCCATACAAAAACACTTATTCTGCATCTTTTTGCAAAGAGTACCAAATCTTTTGATACTCTCTATGACAAAAAAAACTTAGACGTTCAAATTTCGAACAAAATAAGATACAGCATATTCTGAACTAAAAATTCTTATGACTTACAGCAAATTGTAGATACTCGTAGACAGTCTTAGTTTAATATCTTTAAACTGAAAGAGTACAGATATAGTTAAACGACGGTAGTCACCATAATGGTCATGTCAACTCCGTCAGCAAAGAAATTCTTGAACAAGCATTGATAGGCAACAAGTCACATCAACTATGACTTGCTCACGATGGAGTATAACTATCTATTGTCATTTGTTTCTATCATGTCAAGTAATGATTCAGCAAAAAACAAGCGACTACGCAAGAGTTTGGAAACCAGTACAAACTATTCTACAAACCGTTGCTTTACTGAAAGTCAATTTGTCTATGCCCTTGCCAAAGACACTAAACTGTTGCCAACGGTACCAACCATACTAAATATTTCGAAGTCCCGCTACCAAAATAAATACCTCCATAACTAACACACTTACGATGTTCCTAACGGAAATTATAGCGAATATTTAACTTACCCATTTACTGCAGTAGGTACCAAAACGATAAAATTTGTATTTAATTGTCAACACAAAATCGTAATATTCAAACGTCAAATATTTTGCGCGTATTATTTGACAGCTGTCACAGCGAAATGTCATCTAGGATGTCAGTAATTCATGATCTTGCACACGTTTGTAAAGATAGATGGCTTGAATAATGGGTAAATGAATATTTGATTAGCTTAGGTATTAGGTAACAGAGGCATAAATTAGAATGAATTAAAATTGTTTAGAATTAAATTTTGTATTACGGACACAAATATCAGCTACTGCCTACTTCCATGACAACTAAAGAAGAGCCATGATGAATTTAAATCCATCATTTCTAGAAACAGTGAACGTAATCTCTTTAATAGTTTATTGACAATTTCTTTCATAATAATTTCCATTATTACTAATCTGTAATTACGCTGTAACTACGCTGTGTACATTCTAGAATTTACATAAAAATAATGACGGAATACAAAACCTTGACAGTCGATGATCCAATCACATTTGTTTACGAACTCAAACACACTTTCCATTAGATTTGTTTTACAAACTGAATCCATTCCATCACCGTATTATTTCTAGCGAAAACGTAAATATAATACGCTCGAACGCATTTCTATTGTTTTTCTCCGTTTTATTGTGTAAATATAAATAAAAACTGATTGACACAATCGTTCGCGTCTCTGTTAGAAATCTTGCATTCCAACCGATCTAAACAAATGCTTAAGAATGAGAAATAACATTTAATGTTTTCTCTATAAACATTGTGAGGTGAATTCTTGATTAGTAATGCGTATTGGAATCTAAAACTGGGGTCAGATTATACTTAGACTCATGTTAGAGACAGGGAATTACCGACTTACCGACAAACTGTTGTTCAGAAATACACAACTGAAATAGATGCCTAAAGACGTACTCCCGAGTTTACTGACGGTCGACCACTTTTCAGCCTTATTACTAAGGGCATAAGGCTGAAAAGTGGCATACCGTTGTTGTCTCGGTAGTACCTACCAAAAATCAATTAGTACCAAACCAACAAGCAACCTAATGTCATTCAGATACAATTGAAAATTAGGACAATTAAAGATTGTCTTCTCAACTTAGACATAACTTTGGCAATTTAATATGATGTCACACTCAAACTCATAGCAATTCCTTCAAATAGACCAGTTATAGGCACTTTTGAATTGTCATAAAATAAATAAAAAGATGACAAATGTAGAAAGACCCATACTAGGTAGGTAATTTTATAAAATTTTACTACCCTTCAAAGATTCTTGAAAGATGAAGCTACAGTCCAGTCTCAAGGCATAATAACCAAATGTACATACTAGGAAGATATTAGAAAGATATTTAAAATGTTATTATACTTGAAAGATTCTTAGCATATAATCTTATACTCTTACTTACACGATATCTTCTGTGATTATTCTGAGTTCCCGATATTTCGACGCTTTTGCAAGTGCCATGATCGCGGGATGACACGAAAACGAACGATTACGGATAATCACGGAATTTATCCCGTAAATGACAGTATAAGTTTAGTTATAAACCGTGAAAGCTTAAAACAGTGTTTCTTAGCTTATTCTCCAGTAAGAACAATGATTATAGTATTAAAGAGAGGAGACTGAATCACTCTAGCTTACTAGGTCAAATAGTAAATAAACCATCTGCTGATTAGACCCATATTTTTTGCTATAAAGGCAGCTAACATATTCTATGTTTTGCTTAGTTCATTGAGACAATAATTAACTCAAGACTTCATGGAGATAATGATATAAAAAGACCATTTAATATGTAGTTGTAAAGAACAAAAAAATTCAAATTATAATCAAGTTTATTTTAATGTACCTAAACATCACCTGAAATCAAGCACCTATTTTGTTCAGAATAATGAAGAGTAGTTTGAATATATAAAAGAATAGATGGCTACAGTTTTTTTTATATCGTTACTAGCTAAACCGCGCAACTTCGTCTGCGTCACATATGAGAGAGAGAGAGGGTTTATTAATGTCATCGTAACGTGATGTTATATAGCCTATAGCCTTCCTTGATAAATGGGCTATCCAACACTAAAATATTTTTTCAATTCGGACCAGCAGTTCTTGAGATTACCGCGTTCAACCAAACAAACAAAATCTTCAGCTTTTTAATATTAAGTATAGATATTTCTGGCAAAGTATCGTGCTCCACCATAACTGGGTCGTTGAGGTCAGATAGGCAATCACTAAATGTAAGATACTGGTATTCAGCTGCATCCGGTTAGACTGGAAGCCGACCCCAACAGAGATGGACGGAGTGGCAGATGATGGGAAGTGGGCTGGCTATTTGTCGAAGAACCGATGGCTTATGAAGCAAACGAGGCAAGGAGTGGAGACTAAGGATCGACCCCCAGCTTGATGGACCGATAACATCAAAAAGATGGCTACGACATTACGGGATACGAAAGGCAGAGAACAGCTTCTCAGAGGCCTATGTCCTGTAGAGGCCAGAGATTTTTGGCTTAAACATAAATAAAGAGTGTAAATAGACCCTTAACGAAGCCGAAGGGCACTTGTTCTTCCCGTCTATGCGATCATTTTTTTATTCTAGTAGACCATACCTTGTATTTACGGAGATATTGGGGTCAAAGTTGGAAATTTTTCACTAGTTTTTTTTTTTAAATACATGTTTTTAATGTAAAATTTTTAAACACTTCCACGACCCCGTACTATTCAATCCATTCATCAGCACAATGCTTTGAGTGCGTTTCATCCAGTACTACCGTAAAAACAAGATATTTCACCCCAAAAAAAAAAAGTGGTTTGCCAGCAATGATTTTTACGTAAAGTTACTTAGTTTGATGTACAGAATGCTTGGTTGACGGCTTCGTGAAGGGTCTGTTTACACCCTGTATACATAAATACTATTACTTCTACTACTCAAGCCTTTTTCCCATAGGGGTAGGCAGAAATCAAAGAACGCCACCTGCTACAATCCCTACATACTCCGTTTGCCTCGTCCACGTTCATACATCTAGTCATACACGCACGCCGGTTGCGAGTACTACGCACCTGACCTTTATTGAATCACCTCACTAATGTTATTAGTATGTATATTTAGGTTATGGTACTTATCTATGGGTCTTTGTTACCTGAAATAAATGATTTATTATTTTAATCCTTTAATTATTTTTAAATATTATTTCAAAAAGATATAAAAAACATTTCAAAATATAAAAAAAATTAAGACCACCGGTATCGGGAATAGGGTCAGGGCTCCAGAGAGAGGAACCTCCTAACAATACGAGCCGTGTCCAGGAGAACCGCAGTACCTCCTTTTTTTATTTATTAATAAGGCTTTGGCTTAAAATCTGTTATAAATCTAATCGGGGTAAAATGATTTGTTGGATTATAATGTCATTTTGGGTTTTCCAAAACATTACAATAATGCACAAAGAACAATTACTTTTTCTAATCTGAGCTAGATTTAAAACTAAAACAATAGACATGAATCAATAATTTGATCATCTAATATTTTTCCTTACGTAAACACAACCATAATATCACGCCTGTAATTCTCGAAGGGTTAGGCAGAGGTGCACAGTCAGGAGCACCAATATGTAAAAAAATAGCAACTTAAAAAAAAAAATTCAACTACACTGTTCTGATTAAAATTTCATAATGTTACGAGCATAGTATTCTGGAACTCATATTTAAAAAAAAGATCCTATCTCCAAGTCACAATCGTTATTTCTCGCAAAAATTGATTTTGAATTTAGGAAAGTGTATACATATTAGTGCTCGTGACTGTACACCTACTTTACGCCAGTTATATTTAAGTCCCATGTAATAGGGGGCGAGCCTATTGCCACCAACAGGACACAAATCCAGCCTCTGTGGCTGCTACTGAGAATTTTCCGAAGGAAAAACCCAATAACACTTAACTCGATCTGAGTTTCAAAGCCAGGACCTGAAGCTCAACTGTGGGACTTGGAACCACTAGACTCACGAGGTAGCCCTAACATAAAATGTATTTTTTTTAACCCATTGGGGGACTTAGTTATTTATTATCTTTAACACTAGAAACGGGATATTTACCATGTTTACTGTTGAAATATCGGGAACTCAAAACAATCAGTAAACATGGTAAATATCCCGTCTCTAGTGTTAATGATATTGTTAGTGACCTTGACAGTTTGAAAACTTAGTTATTTATTGTTACTTTTTATTTCAATGTTATTCCTTTTTCAATATGTAAGAGTAGTTTGTTTAAGTATTATTGGAACTGTTTGTTTTTCTTAGTTATAATTCTTATTACTGTTTTTTTTTTTTTCATAGCAGGAAGGTTTGTTTTTGTGGACCTTCTATTCACGGTAAGTTAGAAATAAATAAGAGTTTACCGAATAGTAGCCTCCAGAGTCCTAACTGTACTTGCCGAACAAAATGTTTACCAAACGGGAATGAATATACGCATACTCAAAAGTTGACGAAACAAGGCTCAATGTATGAAGATCAAATAGTTACGAAACGGCACTTTTGTGATGGTATTTTCTTTAGTTGGCGAAACGGCAAAGTTACCAAACGGGACGTACCCGGCAGAACTTATATAACACCACATGCTACCCTCGTTACGTACTTCCTTTTGTTTCTACACGTTCATACATCTATCCATTTAACGCAAATTCATATTATTTAATGTTATTTCATAACATAGAAATCTCATGAGATATTTGAACAAAATCTGATACATTTAAAACGTGTACAGTACACTTCATCATCTGCCTTTTTCTCAACTATGTTGGGGTTGGCTACCAGTCTTACCAGATGCAGATAACTACCAGTATTTTACATAGAGCGACTGCCTATCTGACTTCCACAACCCAGTTAGTACTTGGCAATACTAATCCCTTGGTAAGACTGGTTGTCAGAATTTTAGGACATTGATCTTTGACAGTCGTTATAGGTAGTCACCTAAAACGACTGTCAAAGATCACAGCCGCGACCAACGTCTTAACGTACTTTCTGAGGCACGGAGAAAACTAGGTATGTAATGGATGGTCACCCATCCACGGACCAACCTAGGCAAGCGCGGCTTAACCTGAAGATCAACCCGAGCGGCTTTTATAATTTACCCACGAGCTCCTAAAGACGTGTACATTTAATATGTGTATTTATATTAAAATAATTTAATTTCGCAGCCAGTTTAACCGGGAAATAAACAGCAATTAGAATTAGGCTAGTAACAATCAGTAGTTATTTAGAAGACATTGTAGGTTATTTTTACCGCAACTATAACTACCAGTTCGTCAATTCCTTATAATTAAAGGCATTTATATGTAATTTCCTTTCACAGTACATACTGCGGCACATCAAGCTATACCAAACCAGTCCATGCGGATCTCTCATTGTACGGGAAATATATACAAAGCGAGGCCGTGTTAAACTGGAAATGTATAGTTTGATGTGCCACATTTGAAACCTATTAATATTATTATTATTTATAACGTTTCCTTTTCCTCGAATGGGTTATTTTGTTTGATGTATCAATAATTAAATTAACTATAAATAAATTACGGTGTAAAGTACACAGGCAAAATGTAACTGGATTATCCAGGTCACCCGAGCTCTTATTAAATTAAATTAGTTAAAAAAACTTTTAAGGAACTATCATATCTTGTATACTTGTTTACCTACTTCCAATTTTAACTTAAGTAGCATAAGCATAACATAATCAGCCTATAATGTTCCCACTGCTGGGACGCAGGCCTCCTCTCTATGAGAGGGAATGGGCTATAATCCACCACGCGGGCCCAGTGCGGGTTGCTAGATGTCACATGTCTTCGAATTTTAGGTCATGCCGGTTTCCTCACGATGTTTCCCTTCACCGTTTTGAGAGCAGTGGTGATGAAATAAATTACACAAAGTAATGCGCCTGGCTGGGTTCGAACCCACGACTTACTGTTCGTAAGTCGGGGCCGCCACTCTTGGGCCACCGCTGCTCAAGACTTAACTTAAGTATGTTGACTCAAATTTTTGCTATAAATAAAAAAAAGCCGGAGAGGTGATCTGTACCTCAGGACCTTCCTACTTCAGACACCTTTCGCTTTAAGGGGTGGAAGAGACACCGATGCGAAAACGGTTACCACGTATTCAGTACATCATACTGAGCCCCCCACATAGAAACATTTTTCATCGGTTATTGATAAAAAAATCAGCAGTTTCCTACAAAAGTGCAATACCTACACGATCAAAATATATGGCAGCTGATTTTTTCATGTAAAATTTCTACCTGGGGGGCTCAGAATGATGTACAGAATACGTGGTAACCGTTTTCGCGTCGGTGTCCCTTCTACCCAGTATAAGACTGTGCATATGTGAACCAGCGCCTGTAATTTTTGATGTCAAGATAAATAAAGATTTATGATTTTGAATATGATCTAACCGTTACCCCAGATAGCTGAAACTTCCTGTCATCCTTCTATATCATACCATCTACACTAGTACAATAACAAGTGATCTCAAACTGTAACTTCAGTACCAAAATATGTAAGAAAACATCAATATATTCTCCACCCAATCAGTCCAAAACGTGTCGTAAGCCTCATCAACGCCCTGACGCGACGATCTTGAAAATTTCCTGCACTTCGGAAGGGTGATGTCCATATATTATTTTCAAACATCAGTCGAGACAATAGCGATTGTTGACAAAACGATCCGTCAGCGTTCAGGGGACCCCGCACCGAGATATCGATGAAAACTGCACACGGTAGCACTCGATTCTTCTCTCGATTCAATCGATTTTGATGAGCGAGAGATTTTTTTGTGTCCGTGTCTGGTAAAAAAGTTTTCGTGAAAATGGTGTTTGAGAAAATGCACTGAACTGCAAAACTAAATAAAAAAAATGATAACGGGGAACGTGATTTTCTTATATTATCATTGTGGGATTTTCGGAAATTGACCAAAGAGTATCTGTAGGAACCTAAAACTCTCTGAGTTCATCTTAATGAATTTTTTCTTGCCTGGGGGCCTGGACCACAGGCAATACAGTTCAAAACGTTTCGTCCGTCTACAAAGTCATTCAACACGATAATGAAATTTTTTTTTTTACACCTAATCGGAGTGTTAATCTTAAAGTTTTAAGTCAGAATAGCATTGCTAAAGAGCCAACACCAACTTCTAAATTCTAGAAGGCTCTCGTGTTTGCTCTTTTGATTGAAGGAATTAGTTGTCATACTCATTAGCAAATTAAACCAATTCCGACTTAAAACTTTAAGACTAGCAAATGGTAGATAAATCTCCAGCAAATAAAGGGTGTAAACAGATCCTTAACGAAGCCGAAAGGCACTTGTTCTCCCCGTCACAGCGATCATTTTTTTTGTTCTAGATATACCTGGGACCCTTTTTTTTTTTTTTTTTTTTCCGGATTTGAAATCATCAAATGACCCCCACTCTGGGCGGAGCGGAAGGGAGTGTCAGACTTATACTGACTAAAACCCATCCATGTTCCTTCTTTGCCCTTTGTGTTCCAGGGCCACGGTATCTCTTTCGAACAGTCCCGAAGGTACCTGGGACCCTTCTAGTTACGGAGATATTGGGGGTCAAAGTTCTAACTTTATTACAAGTTTTTTTTTTAAATACAAGGTTTTAATGTTGTAACTTTATTTTAAATACCTCCACGACCCCAATACAATTGAATGCATCCACCAACACAATGTTTTGAGAGCGTAACTTTGAGTTTTATCGTAAAACGTGATTTTTCACCCCAAAAAAAAAGTCGCTTCCCAGCAATAATTTTTGCGTAGGGTTACGTAGTTTAATGTACCGAATGCTTGGTTGACGGCTTCGTGAAGGGTCTGTTTACACCTTGTATAGGTATTAATTTATGTCTGAACGTGGAGATTGTCAATATAATCTGCATTAAACACAAAGTTCTGAGTAATCCAATTAAATATTCCCATGCAACTCAATTATCTGGTACCAAGCAAAATGCCTTCGACCAAGTTTCACTTAAACAGAATTTCGGCTAAGACTTCAAGAAGCCTTGTGACTCACATTAAGGCATTGTAATGTCATGAAATGTGACATGTCGTTATTAAGTATGATTCATTGTCAGTAATACTTGAGGCTCCTGTATTTGTAAGTTTAGGTATCGAAAAAAACCCGACGATATCGGGTTGGTATCGTGTCAAGTCATGCTTTAAGTCTTCAAGTGAGTTTGGAACTGGTCATACTCGTACTTCGTCACATATAAAGTTCTTTTTATTACGACTAGTGTTGCTATACAAAAGAAATGATTACTTACCTATCGACGTCAGACTTGTATCAGAGAAAGACGTCAGAAAAAGAAAACTTTTGACATGCTACAAGAACTCTACAAGGTGTAAATGGTCCATTTCTGTACATCAAACAAAGTAACTCTACGCAAAAATTATTGCTGAGAAACGAAATTTTTTGGGAGTGAAAAATCACGTTTTTCGGTCTAACTCAATGTGACGCACTCAAAACATTGTGCTGATGGATGCATTGAATAGTATCAGGGTCGTGAAAGGATTTAAAGCAAAGGTCTAACATTAAAAACTTGTAATTAAAAAAAAAACTTGTGAAAATTTTGGAAGTTTGACCCACAATATCTCCGTAACTAGAAGGTTCCTAGTTAATGTCTAGAACAAAAAAAAGATCACAATGACGGGGAGAACAAGTGCCTTTCGGCTTCGTTAAGATTACTTTTACACCCACTATAAACAAGGATCAAGTTAGAAACCATTTTAAAGTCAATCGAACTCTTTAAATTAGTCTTCTCTCTTTCTCCACCTTCAGACCGACTAGAGCCAAAACAACTATAAGTCCCAGACCAAGCGACTGTCTAACAACGATAACGAAAGTCATAGCAGAACTAAGAAATGCTTTAAAAGAGAGTGCGACCAATCTAAGTCCTCAGAACTACCACATGATTTTTCGCAGTGACCAGCAGTAGCGAAGGGTCAGTTTTTGTAAGAGCTAGGTAAGCCGGAGTACGTATCTTTAATGTGATTATATTATTTGTCTATAGAATACTGACTGTGCCATTTTTCAAAGAGAAGCCAGTAGGAATCGAGTTGTATGGAACCTTCGCCACTGGTGACCAGTATCCTATGAATTAATTCTTTAAATAGATCTACCAGATCTAAGCAAAATCGGACAGAAGTTGATCACAATTTTCAGTCAGATAATGAAATCAAGAAGGCAACCAGAAACTATACGCAGTTATCGGAGCAGTCTATAAGTCTAATAGACCCGGAGACAAAACCAAATAACTTATAAGTTGAGAAACCAACTTAATAACCGATCCACGTGCAATATTTAATAACATCACTTTCGTGATTAGTCCTCCACTCGTAATATCAAATAAATGTTAGTTGCTTGAAACAATTTGATTGTGGAGCGGTCGCGGTCTGTTGCGTCTAAGATAACGGAGATCGCATATCACTGATAAGCTATCAGTAATGCACATTGCAGTGCGACTGATATGCGCGTGCACATGTGTGGGTGGGCGAACGTTTTGACGAGATGTTGGGAATGGGACAAAAAATAACTTGAGATAGTGCAAGTATGCTGGCTAGATTTTTGAACAAATAATTTCAAAAAATACAATTTAACGCTTTCTAATCTGCATTCCTGCCGAATTATCCAAAATGTTTATTACCTAAATTATAAAAAAAAAGCTACAAAAAAGCTAAAAGCTACTTTTTTCGATCACCGCGATGTTTTTGGTAAGAAAATCCTTTCTACTCTTTTTTGAGTGTATAAGAAGCAGTAAGTAGCATAAAGACAATATGATCACGTGCAGTAGATTGAAACATGATGTCATCATAGTTTGTAAAAGATCTTCAATGACAAGGTATACTGAACTAAGTTTAAATAGTATATTTAGCTTGTTGCAGCTGTAGATACGAAAGGTGTAGGATTGGTCGATGTGACGACGCTTTGTGGAGGCCAATGTCCTTCACTTAACTATATTGGGTGAAATAATGATGAAGACAGCGACGTTGGCACAAAACCTTACCTGACCTAATCTGACTTACCTCCAAAACACACACACGAACTACAAGATGACGAAGAGGAAAGTTGTCCTCAAGTTACCATCACAAATATTATAAACGATACAACTTCTGACACATATTTATCTGATAACACATCGTCATATGAAATTCTCGTGGATCAAAATGAAAAATACCGTTTTAGTTTACAGAGTCGACCGTGTAGGAGAAACATACGGCATTGTGATCGTTCACATAGCACAACACTGTACGTAAACATACAGTACTCGGAGACGGGAGTACAACAAACAGTTCGGGGAAAGCCGGCGGACGAGGCTAGTTCATGGCTACCTAAAGTATCGTGGGGGGAGGTGGGCATTTGTTTCAGGGGTAAATGTAGTTTTCACATGTTCTGAGACCCTAGTAGCAATGGTGGCCCATGATTATCAAAACCATATAAAACTGGTGCTATTAGGAAGAAATTGGTGTATGATGGATGTCTGACGATAACTTATAGTGATGTTTAGGTAGTTAAAAAGAGAGGAAGATTGGTTAGTAGTTGATGATTTAACCATTTTCGAAAGTCTGAGAAACTATCTAACTGAAACAAAGTTAACTAAAGCAAGGCCGACATAAACATTTACAGGTACAGAAAATGGCAAAGTCCAGATCCAAAACACTTGGCACATGGAAACCTCAGAATCGACTTGGAACTAAACAAACAAACGTCATCAGAACAACATACTAGATATTGATAAGAATGATAAGGGCAATGCACGTGCGCTCCCAGTGTTACCATCAAGTGAGGTTAATAGTACAATTGTACTCGCTGATACTAGTTCAGCCAGTTCGGAAGATTTATGTACTGGACATATGTATGCACATACATTATGTCGAGTTTGAAATAACTGGGGATGGAAGACCTGATCTTCTTGAAGGGTTTTAGTAATGGTGGAGTCGGCTTTGGGTATAACGAACGATCAATAAATATGAATGAAGATTGTGATACGTCCTCTAACTTTAACAACTTAGGTAATCACTATACGAGGTATTTCAAAAGTGTGAAATATAGAAATTAAAGGTTATGTATAGGTGGGACATCTGTGAAGGCAGAATAGGATGCTAAATAATTTAGTGCTACGAGAAGATTTATTTGTACCATGGAAAGATTCTTATTTGGACTTTGGACCACGGAAAACTACAATCAATCTACTACGGAATAGTTACGGGCACAAAGGAAAACCTATTCATGAACTGAAGACGGTAGAAGTGATCAAGAAAGAAAGAAACACAAAATATTTATTTTTCGAAAGGTTTGATGGAAACCACAAGTTATGTATGGCAATTTATTCAACGCTAAACATTAGAAACATTTTCCTAATACACAACATAGGCAACAGGTTGGTCACGCCACTGTTGACCGTAACCGACAATTTTTATAAATAATCAGTCGATCAATATTTTTGTTAGATCCCGCCTGGGGCGACGGCCAGCACGCGTTAACTATAGTTAATTAAACTACTGTTTAACTTTCTATAAGTGCGGCTCACGATTCGGACCGGTTCAAAATGTCGCGATACTTGAGTTGCCGAATCTGATTTGAAGAGATGGTTCCGTACGAAAATATTTGGATGCATGGAAAAAATGTGCTGTCAAATCCTTAAAGATTTGCAAAGTCAATGGTCTCATCTGATAGAAAGTGGTTGCCGCCAACTGGAGACATTTGAGCGCCAATGTGTTTTAATGACGAGTGAAAAAGACCTCAAAACTCCTACTGAATAGACGTAAATCTCGGAGAGAACATTAGGTCGGCTAGGGTCCACAGGTCATAAAGAAAAGTGTAAAAAAAAGATAAAAGAAAATGTATGCAGCGCACGCACAGGAAAACCACTCATAGATACTTATAGTGAGATAGTCACTTCAACTCTTGTGTATCCATTTTGCTAAAGAACTTTCTAGTGTTTATTAGGATACCTCACAGATCAGTCAAGAATGCGCAGTCGTAAGAGGATTAGTGCTTGGAACTGTGAAAATGTTATTGATAGTCACTTGTTTTTATTACAACATAAGAATATTGACATTAGCTATTTTCTTCATATATTACACCGAAGGTAAGTGAGAAGATATCAAGAGAATTTTTTTTCATATCATAACATAGCATATAAAATTATCACTACACAAGAAAAGGAATAAAACATATTTCAACATAATAACAAATAAAAAACTTACCTAAGATAAATAAAATAATGGAATATTCAAAGAAAAATATTTGGAGTGGTATTACACAAATGATTGCACAACGAGTCGAAACCAATACCCTGGAGCTAATAACAATGTCTACCTATACAATGTGAATTATCACTTTAAACCTATGACTGGGTTTTTCGTGGCTTAGGTACATACTATCCTACTGAAAAACCCAAAAATAAATATTTATAATAATATATAAATATATTATATTAGTATTGCCAGTTGTCAATACCTACCGTTAATGTTTTGAGATCATTGGATTTTTTGTCATCAACATCTTTTGAAAAATCGAATGCAGAACATAGTGAGTTGCCAAGCCCGAATCGAAATTTGGTAATCGCATTTTGTTTTTAGTTAGAGTAATGCTCCACATTTCCTCGTGGCACTTACTACTGTTTCGTGAAAGCAGAACTAACAAGAGTAGGTACATCTGCACGGGTACCATGATCACCGTAGAAACGGGTTTTGTCGACGGAAGAATCGACAAAATGACAGATCAACAAAATAAATCTACGGTGGTTTTGCTACGCGTGCAGGATCCTTTTTTTATTTCTTTTGTCTATTGCTTGTTCAAAAAATAAATTTATTATTTCAGGGTTATCTGAATTTTGGCGTCTATTATTGTGACTTATTCTTACTTAAACCAGTGATGGATGTTGAGACCACACAATGTTAGATGGTCATAGCTAGTACCTAGTATCAAAATATATCGAGAAACCGGAATTACCTAACAGGATAATATTCGAAAGAACGTTTCCTAACACGAAACTCTCACTTACCTACATGACAGAATAAAACTTGTTCAAACTACAAATAAAACCTATTGCCAGTTATGATAAAGACTACAAAAACTAAACCAATTATTTGGAGAAGTATTAAGGTTTTATATCTGAGCTTACGGTACCCTAAAACCAAAGCACAACGTTCGTTATCGAGGCCACGGAGCTAGGCTGGCGATTTTGACAAATCGTTATTGATGCGTCGTGATCTATTCTGACATTATGCCACCAATTATATTATTTAAACTAGCTACGGTTACCAATTACCGGAGGATAATCTTTTGCGTATAAAAAACAAAACTTGATAGTGAGGAACTATTAAAATGCCTATCGAGTACCAAAGGACCTAACTCCTTTTTCAATTATGTTTTGTGTCCTTAGAACAAATCTCGCCAGGTTTTGACCAAATATATCATCCGATAACTTTATAATTTTAATAATAACATCACATATCAACATATCTTATGGTACTCGGTTATAGTGTAGCTTTGTATAGATTTTTTGAAATCGGAAGACTATGAAATTACCCATTACATCCAAACTTAACCTCTTAAAAATATTTGTCCTTTAAAATTATGATCACAAACAACAAACGCTTCGATTCGGAAAGTCGTATGGTACGAGTATATCTCGCTCGCTTTCGTAATGCCAAAAAAGATAGACATACGACTTGTCGAATCGAAATCGAATTGAAGCGTTTGTGAATAGCTATGCTGATATCTTACTTTTAGACCCAATATTGTTAACAAGAAAAACTACAATAAAGTCACATTTATTAACTAACTCACCGAACCTTATTTCATTACAAACAAGTTACACAAAAACCCTAATCGGATTATCGTGCTTCTGACAGTAGATTAATCAAATTAAAACGACCTATCAAAACATTCTGATGTGATCCTATCAGCTTGGGTTATTGAACCCATTGTGGTTACTGAAGATGACTCTACATTACGATCAGTAAATGTCAAAAGATCCTGGTCCTAAGAGACTCAGAATTTTCCTGTAGGACCTAGTGACAGATTTTAAAATATATTATGTTTGTCGGATCCGGTAGTTATGACATAAAATAAATCGGCAAACGCGCCAGTGGACACTGGTGACATCACGCGATCTACTTACCAGTCTACCCACACCACAGCGTGTTTCTACAGAGCCTTGATGTTCAGCTCGAGGCGAGGGCGACATTCAATGTCTGATCGCGGCGGAGTTGAGATGTTTTGGAACTGTATCGGATTCCTTGTGCCCCGTTGTTATTGTGTTAAGTTGTAATCTCAAGTAATTCGTTAGTTTGCTAGGAACAGTGTATCGCACCCAGTGTGTTTTCATAGCACGAAACTCATCGTCTGCCCACATGATGTACAAGCCTAACGGAATAAATCCTGACATATCCGACATGTTTATGAATAGACAGAAATATTCACTTATGAACAGAAGGCACTCATCAGCATCATAATTTCAGTCCTGAACCATCCACTGCTGGGTATAACAGGCCTCCCCTTGCTGTTGCCACACTTTCCGGTCCCATTTCCGTCCCTCAATCCAGTTGTTTCCCGATTTTAACGCTTTATAGCTTTTGTACGGCCCTGATTTCTTTGGCCTAACCTTGGTCACCATTCGGACAAAGTTTTACTCCATTAGCCATCTCCGCGTCAAGCAGACGGTACTATGGGGACAAAATCAAGTCTGCCTAAACAAGATTTAGTTCATCTAACCATCAATCTAAATCTTGAAACTGAAAACATTAAAGACGGAAGAACTAATGACGTAATCAAACAATCAAATAAAACAGTTTTAACCAAACTAAATCCCAAACTTAGCTTGAGTGTTTTAAATAAAATATTTTCAAAGACAGTTTTGAGCTAAAAGACATAATTGAAAGCACGTGCATACCATAGACGAGACTGATATGGAGCTGCTTACTCATTGACTCATAAGGTTTGATCGTGTTACGTAACAACTCGGTTAGTCGACTCAGTATTAACTATTTAGCGAGAGGAAACCTAACTAATGAGTTAGTAAGGCAAGAGGTTAGTAGGATTTGATAAACTTCTAAATGTTACCGAGATAATGTTGGATTTGCTAATCGCCCACAGTGTACCGAAAGGACCAGTAAATTAAATATTGTTTCTTCTGTTTATCTCGTCTCATCTCATGTTCTATTCGAGCTGATTTCAAACCAAGTTAGATACTGATAGAATTATTATTTTGTGAAGTTTAATTTTCGTCTCAATCTAAATAATATAAGTGTGTCAATTAATTTTGATTTAAAAACATGTTACATAATAATAATCATGTACGTAATTAATAAAATCTACGTCATAACATCGCTTCATTGTAGTATTGTGTAATTTAATCTCTAGAGACGTCAGTACGTACGATAAAGGTCCTTGAGTGACAACCAGCGCCATTGATCTGCTTAAATTATAAGGGACTATTTCAATGAGTATTAATTCAGACCGAAACGCAAATGCATTGAAAGGCAAAAAGTTAAAGCGCAATACGCTGCCTCAGTGGCAGGTGGATCAACAAGCCTAGCACAAAATAAACTCAACTAATGTACCGCAGCTCCACAACGACCATAACTCCACATTGCGACAAAATAAAAACAGAAATTTGCAAACGTATAAAGAAATTGAAAGGTACCGGCGTGCGCGATGCTATCGCGAAATTATTCCAAATTTCACCGTTTTGCCTCTCTGGCTGTGGCGTTTTTTACTTTTTTCATACGATGGCAGTCGCGGGCCAACTCCCATAAATTATAGTTCGGTAGCTCTGTTAAAGGGGTTTTTGAGTATTTTTTTATTTTTGTTTAGCCCTTTGAAGAATTTATGTCCCCGTCTTACTTAGTAGCGGCGGTCAGCGAGTTGCCGAGTTGACCGGCTCCGAGAAATGTTCGGGCCTTTCGATACGCGACGCTATAAGTATTTTGTACTTGCAGTTTTGTTTGTGAGCTTGTGATACGGCTTTCGGGTTATTTTATTTTAGTTTAACTGAAGCCTGCTTGAAGTTGGGAGTTGAAGCACCTTAACGACTAACATGCGACATTCGGGGTCAAAGAAAGCCGCCTGAAGCACCCAAAAAGATTTCACCGCCTCTAAATTCTCCACAATCTGGATCCAACACATCGTCATCTATCTCATTTGGTCGTTCATTCTTCAAAATGGTCTTTCGATCCCCAATTTTTTCTAACCCTCCCACAAGTTCCACCTCTCTCAAGCTATCACTCACCTCTCCATCAACCAGTAACCAGATCAAAATGCTAACATCCAACGCACAGCATTACGTAAGACATGATGACGTAGGGAACAATGGCCATCGGAAGCTGGCACGTGTCACCAAGTCGTGACAGACTAGAGTCACTTGCAATTGTGAGCCTCTCATATTACTACGACATGGTGAATGGGGGGACGGTCATTTGTGTATAAGGTTGAGTATTTCTATGATATTGTAAATGGGGGTCGTACATTTGTGAAGGTACTGGTGTACTGGATTGGGCTGACTCAATTTAAATTGTCATCGACATACTAAGAAGGATCTGCAGATGGATAATAATTTTAGAAAATGTGTATGAGAAGACTTAGTGTTGGAGATTCTAGTTATTATTTTGCAACACCAACATTAAATGTAAAACGTTATGTAAATAGTGGCAACACTAGCCCCTTCCATCTGCGACACTGGTACAACACAGACGTGCATTTTATTACTTGCCATATTTTATTTAATCTTCCTCGGCACCAACGTGCCAGCACCTCATCAGCTACCTACCATCTGTCTACAAGCTATATACTTAGGTCACGTCCTATATTTTACTGACTGATAAAATTCATGAGGTTTGCATCAACCAGGACGTAGCGACAATCGTACCTACCTTTTCTAGTTGGCTAGTTGTAGCTAACATACTTTTCTAAGCGTCGATTGCGTAAACATAAATGCCGAAATGTTACTTATAACCCAAGAAATTAAATTTTGATATAGGAAACGTGTGGGTCTTGTCGTCGTTTGCCAGTAATGTGCACAAGAATATGAATACATTCATAGCAAGACAGGAGAATAGGAAAGTTCGTAATGAAACATCGTAAGATGCAAATGATGTAAGAACTAAGAATCCAATTTGTTAAAGGGCATTCAGAACTCATTTAAAACCCACCGTTAGAAGATCGATCTAACAAATTAAACACAAACTACATAATGTCGGAAATCTCAAGCAAACAAACAAATAATCCCTTAAGATTTGGATTCTTCAAAACTTGGATAATCGAAAGAAACTGGGATCAATGTCAAAAATCCGGATCACATGCGTAAGAAGTGGAAAGGGACATTATGATGCGCAAAAAGCAAAAATTACAAATATTCCGTAACCGAAATAACCTTAAAACGCGATAGCAGACAAAACGGATTCCAAATACTGGCAATTGGAATAGTTTTCAGTTTTTTTTTCTCCGTTTTAAGTTTCGAAGGCATCCTAACGGTATTCGGGAGACATAGCATCGGGACGGACGCGACAACGCTTTTTATGTTATTTTTCTACTGACCTTAGTCGTTTGCGATCGATTTCGGATCTTTTTAATCGGTCCTCCTTAAAAATAAATATGAAAGTCCGATTTTTGCTTTGTTTTCAGCCTGAGTTATGAACTTATGACTGAAATGCGAGTTTCTTGAATTTTATTTATAATTTCACAAAGATGTGGGTGCCGTTGTAATTTAAATTGAAAATCAAGTGATGTCACTTCCTTTAAGATATTAAAATCTTACCTGCAGGTCCTTTAACCAGAAGAATGACAATAAATCATAGGAGTGTTCCCGGATGGAGACTTCAATAAAATTTTAATTAGCATCATAGAATTAAGATAGCGTTCAGAATGCCTTATTAATTATCTTAAGTAGTTTTTAAAACTAACATTATGCCGCGCGGTGATTATGACACAAAAAGCTATACTGCCAACTCTAATTGCGTTCAACGCCGGCCAAAATTAAAAAGAAAAGTCGCACAGCAAGAATCCCGCCTATTTTTAAAAATGGAACCCGACGATGATTCGCCTAATTAATAAACCAATCACGTACAGTCGAGACACGGCGTCGAGGCGCGGCGGACGTGCGGGCGCGGGGGATGAACGCTCGGAAATTCGAATACTATATTTTTTCTGCACTCAAAGCATCGCAATGTTACTTGTAATTGGCTTGACGGCCAATGATAACGAATTTAGAATGCAATCAATTATTTATGAGTTATTACTTTTGATAACAAGAAATTAGCACTTTGTATGAAAAATGTAAAACTAGTTACTATTAATCATTAAGAAATATTTGCAAACGCCAGATGTTATCTGTCTAAAGTATTCACCATGCCCACTAGTTAGAATGTATCGATACAAAAAACTTGGCTCAGTTAATCTTGTCAAATCAATATGAGAAGTATAAAATTAAAACTTCTGATCGGATTCTCAGAACATTGTTATGGGAACGTATAGGATTATATGACACAGCATTATGTTTTCTCTTTTGATTGAATGGACATGAATGGAGCACACATTATTAACAAAAGAAATGTCCACCAGTATTGACACCGAAAAATTAGTTTAAAAAATCTCCAGTTTCGGGTTTTAGGCAAAAAATATCATTTATCAAATAAATGCATTCTCTGTTATGTCTTTGCGCAGCGTGACTGTAAAAACTAGTTGAATAATAAATGCGTTGGTTGGCAACACTGGGCCCGAGGAAGCCCGAAGCTCGGCGAAAAAGGGCGAAGATTAGCGAGCGCGCGCTTTTTGTTTGCATCAATCGATGCGCTCGCGCATTCGCACGATGAATAATTCAAAAATTGACATGAAATGGCGTATGGTTCTTTTTTTAAATGAAAGGTGCCCGATTGAGGACTGTAACCGCCTGACGAATTCATTGGTCAACGGCTTTTTGCGTTCGGTAATTGCTGTATTTACTTTATAGGTTATGAAATGAAATTAATGCAAGCGAACGATCTCGGTCTGTTGTCCCAATGTTAATAGCACGGTTTTTACTAAACTTAGATTATGAATCCATTTGGAGAACGGCAACAGTTTATACAACAGACAATAAAATACGAATTTATAGCCAAACCGCAAATAAAGCCTCGCCTTGGCGTGCGTAAAAATGAAATGTCATAGGGTACTTTACAGAGTGTTACACAACCGCTCAGAGAAGAAATTTAAATCGTTTACGCGTCTGTCTGTCCGTGTATCTAGAAATTGGTTGTCATCCAAGCAAAAAATGTATAATTAATTCGAGTAATGCTGTTAATGATGCATCGAAAACTTGTGTCGTTTTCCAAGTATAAGTAATCTGGTCATCTGAATTCTGGCTGCGATTGGTCGAGAGATCCCCGGCGCAGTTTTTGGATAAATGGCTTCATCCCGCACTACGGGATGCTGTCAAGACCTCTTCGAGTTATGGTTATGACGGCTTTTTACGTGTTTCATGAAGATAATTTCATTATGTCGTTACAAAAAGTTTGCGATAATTTGCCTGTCTCGATTGTAACTAACGATATTTGTAAGGCTGTATCGATGTCATTGTGTATTGTGGGAGAAAACTCGGTTTCTTCTTGTTTCTCCTTTCATTTTTTGTGCTGAAATACCTAGCTGTTATAACGGTGGACATGTACGCAATTTGCTACATGATATTTTTAAAATAAAATAATAAAAATAAAGCGCTATTTAGAAGCATGTTTTGCTAGATAGCTATCGTGTGTCAACCATCAATTTGTTTCTCAGCTAACAATTTACAGTTACTTGGCCTTAGTGACTTTTGTTGTCATCATTGTTAAGTGTCGTATTGTTACTAATTAAAAAAATATTGGGTATAGTAATAACCTAGAATTTTTTGTTGTAAAATTTCGAGGTATTACCAGACATATACATATATGGGTCTTTAACCTGCAGTACTCCTTAAATGTCGCTTCTGTGTGCGAAAGAGATGAAGCTATATACAGATCGTCTATCTACATCTCTTGCCCACATTAAAGTAATGTTAAAATATTATCTAATGTTAGAGGTGATGGTAGGCTCAGACTTTTCAAAAACACCGATCGTCTTTTGTTTATTCACTCTGCAATGCCTACAAATATTCCTCAATAAACCTGACCACTTAGTCTAGAATACATTTATTTTGTTCTATACTCACTTGTAAGAAGAAAACGCCATGTTGTTTTCTACACAGGGTTGATCGTCCACCGCTCCGCCGGTTGTGAGCATCAGGGTGTTCATTCGTGTTCAATTCTCACAAGGCGATCGATTACTTTTTATCGATTAAAATCTATCGGTACACGCACTTCACTATTGGTTCTTCAAAGTCCGCGCGTGCGTCACTGTGACGCGTTCGTACATTATGTACGTCACATCACTAGTGTTTGTGGCATATCTGGAAAGGAAATGATACCAACATAAGCAAAAACGTTCTTAAATTGCAGATCTAATTATTATCTAAAATAACCTAGTTCAACCCAGAGATCAATCTTCCTAACTAATTATGTATGTATATTATCATGTCCAATCCCATTACTTTCTTAGATGAATGACGTTATGTCAAATAATTACTAGAAATTTGCGGGTAGTCCCAGAAGTTGCATACCTAATTAGTGCTCTACCGATGTAAATTACACTTTAACAGTGTTGTAACTGAATTTCTTCAGTCGTGATAGTTTAATAGACTTCGTTAGATTTATCATTTAAAATCAACGAGTATGCTAACAGAAAGTGAATTAACTTGTGTTACTGAAATCAATTGCCTTCGCGTGACATTTCAAACTGATTAAAGAGGTCATAGTTTGTTGGTATAAAAACATTTCTAATCTCATGAGAGCCCTGCGTCAGATTTGACGGAGATAGCGACCCGTGGTTGTAGCGACGGAACCGGCCGGCCGCCATCTTGGCCCTGATTGACAGCTGTCAATGTTGGCGGCACTGTGACGCGTCGCCGCGCCTGCGCACTACGGTACACCGCGCGTCACTAATTCGTTTTGAAAATAATGTTATTTTTTAAGTGCAATTGTTTTAGACTTTTTGGTAATGTTATGATGTTTGTTTTAATTGTTAAATCATACATCGTATTTATTTCTGTAAATTGGTTTTAAAATAAACTTTTACACGTCACATCATGTTATGTTTTAAAACTATATGGGTCTAGTGTTTCGTACCTGACTACTCTGATAAGAAACAGCCGAAACAAACTACCGAGATAGTTTAAAAAAAAAAGCTAAAAAAATAAAAGTTAAAGAAAAAGCTAGTTAAAGCTTATATAGTTATTTTGATTTAGCTTTTAAGTATTTAATTTACTAACTTAATAGTGGCATACTCTCAAACTCCTCCTTTTATAGAAACATATACAATATACTAAATAACATAACATCACACTTGTAATCCCCGAAGAGTCTGTATAACTCTTAATCGTACCTAATAGTATAACCAAATTTTGTTTTTTTTTTAAACCTTATGAAACCTCAATGAAGATATAGGCGAGTCTATGGTCATCAATGTACTAAAATAGTAGGTAGTCATTAATATAGGCGTACTAGAGAAGGTATACATATAGAGGTAAATACTTCCTCATAGCGTAGGCCTGTGCTGTTAATTATTCAACTGGCGGGAAAGTCGTAGAATTTCTTAGTCTTTAATGGCGGCAAGTCGGGGAAACTTATAACTTCTGCATTTAATTTCCCAGTTCCTACTGTTATTGCAAAGGGACTGTTTACTTTTTTTATTTTGCTCGGAGATATTTTAAGGCATCCCGTTTCATTTTTCTTTGATATCCGATTTCAGAGTTTCAGAAAAAGCCGGCCAAGTGCGAGTCGTACTCACATGGACACAGGGTTCCGTGACACCATACAATATAGTAAAAATATTTTGAAGGCTCATTCATATGTTGTATTGTATTACCTTCAATTAAATTTGTTTTTCTTAGTATGTTATTGAAGAACATAGTTACTGCTACTGTTTGATGAAAAAGCCCCTATAATCTCAAAAACTAAACATCAAATCTTAATCAAACCAATTTTCGTTGAAAGTTTTTTTACGTTCTACAGTCCTAGATATATTTATTCAGAATTCCCCCCCCCCCCTCTTACTTTAGAAATTAGAGGGAAGGGGGACACCTTTTACCACTTGGAAGTGTACTTTTATGAATTTGAGAAAAAATGGTTTTAGGAACCTCAATGTCGTTTTTAAACACCTATCTATAGACACCCCTCACGTATAGGTTTGATTTAATGTTTTTTTTAGTTTCAATTCCATGTATAGCGAGCCCCATTTAATCTTTAATTTTTTTTTTATTTTTGCTTAAAAATCGGAAAGCAGTTCACAGAATAAATCCATACAACATACCAAGTTTCAACCGTGTAGTCCTATAGTTTGGGAATAAAGTAGCTGTGACATACGGACGTATAGACAGACAGACAGACCGACAGATATACAGGCAGACAGACAGACATGACGAATCTATAAGGGTTCCGTTTTTTGCTATTCGGCTACGGAACCCTAAAAAAGTATTAGCTCGAAAGTTTTTGTCATTATCTTTATACCAAGATTAGCGTTGTAATTTTCGTATTCTTGGGATCTCATTGAACTTGTTTGGTTTTAGATATATTCTACTTTCTGTCCAGAATAAATGTTAGGTGAAAAACACGATTTTACAAGACCATAGGCATCAGACATTTCAAATTTTAAAAAATAACGCCTTATTGTTTTTTGTTTTGACCAAATGATTTTAGTATATCTACAAAATGGTGTATAAACTGAGAATACATCAGTCTATTTGGTTTCTATTCATCAAGAGGCGACTCATTTTATATAATATTTTATCAATCGCAATGACCAATAAAAATCGGTTAAATAATATTAATAAAACCCTGAACTGTCTTAGCATTTACAAAGTGGGAACTGGTGCAATCTATAAGTTCTTATTTTTATTTAATTGAAGTATATAAATTAACATGAAACATAACTAATAGACTTTGATTAGATAACCTTTTAAATTTGATATTTATAACAAACTTATGGAAACACGAGGAAAACCACTACATAAATCATTAAAATGGCATCGTATAGTAAATCTTATTTTATAGTGCCCTGACGTCATAGAGTTGTCGTAAAAAGA
Organism: Noctua janthe; assembly: GCA_910589295.1. Lineage (NCBI taxonomy): Eukaryota > Metazoa > Arthropoda > Insecta > Lepidoptera > Noctuidae > Noctua > Noctua janthe. The sequence continues at coordinate 9,205,630 of OU342572.1, read as the reverse complement.
AAACATTATGCAGAGATGTAATTGTTGAAACTTCTTGCATTTTTACATTAATAGTTTTTAGTCATACTTATTTAGTTTTAGTGTCCATATTTAGGTTGTAAGGCGTCGATAAATAAATGTTAATGTCAACTAGATTTCACTATTTCTAACTAAATGATTTAGTAATACCTATGTACATAACTGTGTTGCGTTAAAGTTTCACTTTCCACAGCCTTAATAAGTTGTTTTTTTTTTGTATTATTACTATGCCAATCTTAGCAAAGCAAAATTTTGAGTCTCAATTTTGTCCTTTTTAATTAGCAACAACATAAAATCTTTACTTTTATTATTTAATAAAAACCACGTTCGCCACGTTAGATTTCCAAAAATGTAATAATTCTATCATTTTTAAATATTTTTTTCTAATTCTTTTCAAATGGCAGCACTAGTTATTCAGAAACAGAAAAAAAAAGCGCTGAAAAAAGTTTGGTACCCAAAAAGTTTTATTGGTTACTCAGCCAGTCACCTCTAATATTTATAAGTAGTAACATTTATTTATTTCTGCTTGCTGGGTGCGTGTGCGTCCGTGGCTTGGCGGAAAAGATACAGGAATGCTGTCTGGCTCAGCCGGAAAGCGATCTTATTAAAAACCCGGACTGACGAGCAAGAGTGGAAAACTTATGTTGCCAAAATTTTGAACCTTGTTTTTGGACATTATTATTTTTTCTGATGAAAGTTATAATTTTTCATGTTTTTTTAGAAAAATTGTGTTTAATGTATCAACATGCTTTAACTATACTATGCACTATAGTAGCAACATGAAAATAAGGTTCATTTAAGTCTTGAGTTTTAGTTTGCCCTTATCTACTTCTGACTAAAGAACTCAAAAATTCTATACTAAAACATTGGAGAAAGAACCTTTATCAAAAATGAAATCAATAATTACCGCTTTCTAATTTCAAATCCCCGCGCGAAAGCTCAAAAATCTTGTTTTGACATTTACCAAGCCAGTGTCGTTCCAGTTCGGATCAATGTATCGATAAAAATCTCGCTACCAAACTTATCGATAATCACTGAGTGTCACCGCTCTAGACGTAGATGGTAATCTAAGTGGACGGCTTGACACAACACTGTGTAAGCCGATAAAAAAATAGCAGAGTACATGTTGAAAATAATAGCTAGAAAAAGGTTAACAAAAAGGATGCTCAGCCTACCTTTGAAACTTATAAGGGGTAAAAAAATACTTGGGCCTAGTAAAAAAGTTGAAGACTGCAATATAATTAGTTTTCATTTTGCTTGGAAGCAGATGTAAGAATAATAATTCCTATTTTTGCTCTAATGACGTGAGATAGCCCTAGAAGTAAGTATTTCTTTAGTGATTAAACTTACGATAAAATGCAACTGGAAACACCACTTTGGACCAAAACAAAAAAAAACTACATGACAGTTGGAAACTTATGCAAAAAATACAAAACACAAAAATCTTTTCGTAATTCGTAATACTTTAAAAACGTTCTGTACTCTGCGAAGGGTTCGGCAGAGCTGATCAGCACACCGACATTTCGCCATATATTTTTAAGTCCCATGTAATAGGGGACTAGCCAATACCCATGAACCGGTCATGAATAATATCAAATACATTCTTCCTGTCCATTTCGATTCCATTTCAGTACTGTCCCTTCTACCCTGAAGGCACAAAACACATGACTAGAATGGCAACGCGTCAGCTGTTAACTAAAACAGTCGCCATGTTTTGGTTAAGTACAGTCCGCATAAAAAATAACATCCGGCGGCTGAGATATCAATGAACGTGAGCGAATGTACTGTACGTCGTCACGCGGATATGCCTGTGCTAAATATTTTCAGTAAAATTGATTATTATTGAAGATATCTAAGGGTGAATTTTGCAATTGAACCCGAAGGCGATCAGCGCAATAGGTGTTGGTATATTTACACTGATACCTCTTGAACGCCGTTTGGATTTTTTAATCGCGTTTAGTCTCATTGGTGAAGCCGCTCTAAGTCTGTTATAACTGTAACAAGGTGATGTTTCGATGGACATTTTAATAAATAGGATAGGTTCAGATATTTTGTAAATTATATTTTTAAGAACATTTGTTTTAAAGTGGAATTAATATTTCTTGGAAATCTTGGAATTCTTTGCTTGAACATTTCAATATTTTTTTATAATTTTTGTTGCGGCTTGCTTTGCCCTGATTATTTATTTATTTTATAATTTTATCTTATAGAGACTAAAATAGTTTTAGAAATCCAAAACTAGATTCAAATTCATATTTTGTGTTTTGTTATTATCTAGTCAATAGACAACATATCTTTTTGAATTCCATGTTCTGCATATTTATAAGCATCACACTTAAAATGGATGATTGCCTGGTATTCGAATGTGCATTTTTGCAAGCTTACCCCATAATTTCAATTATTTTCAGGTTTGCAACCAAAAAAATGTCGCCCGATAAAAGTCACTAGCAAGATCACTCTTTTAATTATAAACTTGAAATGTCATTTACTCCAAACCGTAAGGTGTGTAGAAAACTATTAAAGAAATACCACAGTGACATATAATAGTGCAAGATATTTTTATAGACATACCGTGAGGCTGAATGGTCAGTTACCGTTTACAACTCAGTCACTGACAGAAAAAAAATAGTGACATCGGTGTAAAAACTTAATTAGTGGCCAGTACCTTTAGCTTGTTGAATGATGATTAAGGTAAAACTCAATTTAACATTGAAATAGTCATTTATCAAGCGGCCCTGTCCTTCACAGGTAAGAAATACTTGACTGAGAATAAGAAAAACCAACATATTTGGTTTTAAAGCGTAATAACTTGGCTTTTGAAAATTATGTCACTACTCCTAAGACACACCACACAAAAGAGAGATGTGGTATTTGTCGAAGGCAAATATCGTCCTTTTAAATTTCGTCAGAATCACAAAACTACGAATGTTTATATTTCAGGTGTGTTTTTCTTTTTATTTAATAACAGTCTGTAAAGGTCTTAATTGCATTTTTTTAATGAGGTATTTAGCAGCTACGGCTCGAACATATTACTATTAAAAGCGAATTTTCAGTGTTACTGATTTTGACGATGATCTTCTTCTGTTAACTTGATCCCGTGCTACTTAGAGGTAGGGAGATAGAACCATTTGTTTTTCTGCTCATCTCTATGGTTTTATCTAGTCCCACCTCATATCATCATCATCATCAACATCAAAGATGAAACTCATCCATTCTAAGCCGAAAATCTCCTCTCTTATTTATTATCTATCTATATCAAAATTAACCTTTGGTTTGTGTAGTAAATAGCTGTAATCTCTTAATAATCAAAGATCACAATACACAGATGCCTTTTAACATAACGTTTCTACAATTCTAATAATCTTGTTTATTCGGATCTTGCGCTACTTAATATCAAATTAACATTATACAAGAGCTAGCAGTAACTTGTAATACCGATAACTGGGTTGTAGGATATTCGATGCTTACTAATTGTGCGATCAGATAGAGGTCCCACGCATATTGTTCATAAATCATAATAATATCTTGTATTAGCAAGGTGTATTGCAGGCGGCGTGTTTTATGTAGATCCTGGTGGGCTACTGTATTGATATCGATTTTGATATCGGTAACGGTCACAGCTTCAATATAACGGGGCTGAGTAATTCTGGATAAATCAATTGTGTTAAACTTCTATTACAATCAGGCCTGCTTGCACCATGAATCAAGCTAAGTTTGAAGACGACAGAAGCGGAATTATGTTTTAAATACGATTTAGCGTTTAACGCGTGGCAATTGTGATGCAAACGGACTTTAGCTACTTTGAAAGCTTTTTAAAGAAAATATAATGTGTTTTAAGCATTCCGACGTGGAAATCTTTCTATTAGGCTCCTCCAGCATCTATCAAAGTACGTAGTATAAAAGCTAAGCAATTACCAAACTTCATCAGACACTGAATGGTCAAAAGTACAAAGCCAAAAGAAAACGAAGATTTTTTTTTCGTGACATGCCTTTGTTTTTTTTGCCTTCTCGAGAAAATCTAATTGCAAACACATTGTGAGTACTTAGTTTCTTTCCGATGAAATGTTTCATGGTGATTGTCACCTTTTCACCTTCGTTGACGTGTATGGACGTCAATGGCCGATATGTCACTACTTTGCGGGGCCAATGTCGAGACAGGGCGTCGCAAGATCATGCAACTTTGTTTTTTTTTTCAATTATTTAATTTTAACCGTGCTGGTATCTTTTTAGATTTTAGATTTTTTTTTATATTTTATATTTCTAACAAAAGTACCATTTTTTTAGGTGCTATTCCAATTTATTTTTGTTACGTTGAAGAATAGAAATCTTTTTTATGTTGCAGTCCTGGAGTACGGTTGCGTCGCTAAGGACATTTCATAACAGAAGTTGCAGAGATTGTCAACCTATCACTTATAGTATGTGCATTAGAAGTAGATAATCTCTAATCTATATTTATGATATTATCATCTTTGTTGTATGTTTACAGAAGTGACATCTTGCCAAGTCATGATTCCTTTGCTTTCAGAACCTTTAGTTTCTGAACACATTTGTAACTTACTGTGGAAAAATATGAAGAGTCCAATTTTTCATCTCGTGCTCTACTGCTAAATTCATCGTAACATGTTAATTTCACTGTAAACTGCTTCTAGTTATTCAAGGTTTTGAACGTTTTAAAATTTAAAATTAAGTTTAAAAAAAAATTATAACCAGTAACAAAGATACGTATTTGAGCAGATTTTCTGTTAACTTGAAGTATTTTAAGTAAAATTATACCTAAACATAGGTTTTAAGCACAGAGATATGTAAACAGTTACTTGTAAATCTCTCACTTACTTAGCCATGTAAGAGCTTGAAGTCAGACTTGTGTCGCAGTTTCATCTTTTTTTTTATGAACAACATGTCGAAAAGTCGTGAAATTAAAAATGAACAAAAAGTTTTTATTTTATGTTTGGTTTGATTTGGACTCCATATTTTTTTCATAATAATATTAAGTACTTTAGTTGTTTTCTTTCTTGTATGTTTTATGTTTTTTACCTTTACATTTATTTTCAGTTGCTTTTGACAGATCATACACAATTTTGACAGCAAATTAGTAATTACCCACCTAGATACCTATTAGCTTGTATGTTGATTAGAAAGTTTGGCTGCCAGACAGTTTTATTGCATTTAATCAAACTAGCTTTAAATATTACAACCAAATCAAAGTATCTATACTAATGCATATTCAAATTAGTACCGGTCGTTTACATTAAAAATCCCGTATCCTTGCTTACCTATAATGTGAATATTAAAATGGAAAATAAACTTGCCATTTCTAGTCAGTTAATGGTAACTTTAAGATGTATATTTTATTATTAACCATTGTATTTAAACTTAAGAACTAAATAATGTGACTTGGACTTTGTGTTACTTAAAGTAATGACTGCATAAAATATAATTGCATATTTTTCGCACATTTTGTCGTTAAAGCTGTTATAAATTAATTGAAACTGCACTTGTTCAGTATCTGTAATGTGCAACAAGATACGTAAGAAAACAAAACACACAATAAACCTAGATAAGTAAGACATACTCCAGTATTTCCATCAAATATTTATCTAGACATCAGCAAATAGTACCAATAAATACGCACCATTAACAAACTTGTGTAACAAACGTATCGTTTTATAACGTCAATGTATAAAGTTATTAATGTACATCACTGGCCGAAAACAATAAAAAGCACAATATTCTTGAAAATTCAGTAAATCCAAAGATTCGAACTTTTACCGCAACTTGCCACTATACCTTTACACATTTGCAAAAAAAAAATAACAAAAGAACTATGCACTTTGACACTTTCACGGGTTTTTTTTAATTCGAATGTCTGCAAAGGTACTCGGAGGTGGTGTGTAAAAAGTTCGTAATAGTTTTGAGTAGACGCGGCGAGGCACTGCGCTGACGGCTGTGCTCGATCGACTGGAGTCGCAAGCGCACCTCTACACGGGCTGCCGCTGAATGCAGGGGTAAGCAACATTCTTTAAGCATTTGTGCTGTTGGCTTTTAACTTCCTTCTTAGGTTTTTCTTTGAAACATAAGTTGATCTTATGTTGGAAATATTTTTCTGGGACTTCTCAAGATTTCCCTTTACACATTATTGGTCTTCACATGGGTATCTTATTTTATTTTTGTTCTTTAGAGCACCACTACTCATGCTGGAGAATAAAATTATTTTACTTAATATCAAAGATACTTAATATTGAAAAGTTTGCCTTACAACATTTTAGCAAATACCTAGAAGGTTACCTACATATAACTTCATATTTCTCTATTTTTTTAGGTTTTTTTGACCAATATTATTACAGTTAGCATATCAAATAATTTGAAGACCTCTGATTTTTATTAATATCAGTTAACAAACTGTTGGTTACTCCTTTTAAAACCTGTTAAGTCAGCGATTGAGAACGCAAAGAACCTTGAAAGTGCAAAGGAAAAAACATATTTGTCTCTTTCCCTCACAGAACAAACGAGCAAACTTTAGAAAGAGACGTCGCCATGTCTATAAGTAAACTCACATAGACCTAGCTTAATTGATACTGCTTCAATAAGTTGTAAGTAAAGTTGGTACGAGTCATTTAAGTTCAAGCTTTGCATCGATTGCAATAAGATGTATTTTCAAAAGTATTTATCTCCAATTTCACAATTTTGGGGAACAACGAGCTTAAAATGTGTTAATTTTGGCAGCTTAATGCGTTTAACGGTTTGAATTAAAACTAAATGAATATGTGAAATTATTTGGTAAATAAAAATTGTGAAAAGTGCAACTGGGGACTTCGAATGATAATTTCGGCGTGGGATGCGTACGCGCACCGGACAGTGGACACGTCTGATTAGTTGCGAGAATACAACTTTTCGTGATGTCCCTTTCGCTCACCGAGTCCGGCAGTAGGTTAGAGGGGGACAACATAATGTTCACATCTTTGTGGACCGAAGAGACGTGGCTTTAATGGGATCTTCCCAGATGTAGTGATCGGTTAATTTTAGTAGGTAGGAGGAAATCGTCAGTTACGACAGTTTTACATAGCGGCCTGTTTTTTATGTTATTTATTAAGCGCTAAAGACGACTGCATTTTAATAGTCATCGGGTAACATGTGGAGTATTTTAATTTATATCTTTATTTATTGCGCTTTTTGTTACGTGCTTGTAATTGATTTTGTTGCCAACTGTACTTCGGTTTTTGTTTATTTTGTCTGTCTGGTCTAATATTACGCTGTTACATGGTTATTTATTTGTTTTGTGTAGGTACTTTAAGTTATAATTATTTTAGTTTATTCATTTAAGGCATTTTTCATAGATATTTAGATAATAAAGTTGTTACTACGTAAATATATTTAATTTTAGATAGATGACGTAAACTTCAACCGTCATCATCATCTGCTTAGTCTTTTCCCAACTATGTTGGGGTCGGCTTCCAGTCTAACCGGATGCAGCTGAATACCAGTATTTTACATAGAGTGACTGCCTATCTGACTTCCACAACCCAGTTAGTACTGGGTAATATGATACCCCTAAGTAAGACTGCTTGTCAGACTTTCGGGCCACTGACTAGACTGACTACCTAACGACTGTCAAAGATCTACAATTGACAGCCGGGACAAACGGGTCAACGTGCTTTCCGGAGCACGGAGGCAACTCAGAATGTAATGGGTAGTCACCCATCCACGGATCAACCTAGGCAGGTGTGGCTTAACCTGAAGATCGACCCGAGCGGCTGTTATTATTTAGCCACGAGCTCCTCCACACGCATACACAAAACACCTAAAACAGGAAAACACATAAATTGTGAAGAGCAGAAAGGTACACTGTTTTATAGACAAAAGTTTTATAGAATTTCGTTTCACACAGGGTGTAAACAGACCCTTCACATAGCCGTCAACCAAGCATTCTGTACATCAAACTAAGTAACTTTACGCAAAAATTATTGCTGGGAGTCGACTATTTTTTTGGGGTGTAAAATCACGTTTTAAGGTAGGACTCGATGGAAAGCATTGTGCTGATGGATGGATTGAATAGTAGGGGGGGTCGTGGACGTGTGTAAAGTAAAAATACAAACATGTATACAAAAAAAATCTTGTGAAAAAGTTGGAACTTTGACCCCCAATATCTCCGTAACTAGAAGGTTCCCAGGTATGGTCTAGAACAAAAAAAATATTGCAAAGACGGGGAGAACAAGTGCCTTTCGTTTATGTTAAGGGTCTATTTACACCCTTTATAAAAAAATTCTCTTATTATCATTTCATAGAATACCTACTCAATACGCAAAACACTTCCTTCGAAAAAGATTAAATCGTAGATTTTTCTTACCAATAAAATTTAATGTTTCTATATTCATATCATAGAATAACAAAATCAAATATTCTTTATACTCATATTGTTTAGTTAATATAAAACTTATTACCAAGAAAAACATTTTATCGAGTGACCGTTTCTAAATGTTTCAATTCATACCTTTGACAAAATGCATACCCTCCTATAAAATAACAACACCGCGTTCACAAAAACAATACGGGTAATCTTGTTATTCTCATTAGTAGTAAGTTAATATACACGTACGTACTGTGTTTATTTTGCGGTTCATAAATGTCGAAGTGCCCTAATTTTATTACTGCGACCAATTTCGACGTAGCGCTCGCCGCTACACGGTGCTCCTATTTCTTTTTACAGAGTTTGAAGTAACGTAACTGTCCTGTCCGAAGTTGGTGTGCCCCAAGTCCTGAGCTCGCTTCATTCGCTCTTGCATCCTAAGTTTTCCTTGCCAAAATGCCTTGTTTATGTTGATGTGGTGAGTAGTGTATACAAATCAACATAAAAAATAGGGGTACGATAGACGCATTCGACTGTGTGTATTATATTTATTTATAAAATTATGGATAGCATAAGGTCTACTTTTACATTTTCTTTGTAATGAAATACCATGGAAAAATACACCGAACAAACAATATTCGTTAAAAAATAATTCTACAGTTTGATAAGATTGTTAAATAAAAAAATGTGATTATAAAATTCATTGAATTGTATTTCTGTGAAATATGTTTCAGTCGAGTAAATAGTCGTTAAAACAATAATATTGGAACTAAAAATACAAGAACCAAATATTATATGAAACATTTTCGGCAAAACGAAATTCTATGAGATTTGTTTTGCAAAACAAGGAGACACCATGTACACTGATTATTTCATTAGAAATACCTCCTATTAGTATGTGAGCGATAGTGGCCCAGTGATGACGACCCCGACCCGTGTTGTAGATCGGTGGTTCGATTCCCAGGTCGGGCAAAGTGTCATCAGGAATTTCTCAGTAGCAGCCACGGAGTCTGGATATTGCCATTAGCCGGACCCAAGTCCGGCTAATGGCAATAAGGTCGCCCCCTATTCCAAGGAACTTAAACATAACTGGCGAAATGTGGGTGTACTATTAGGTACACCTCTGCCTAACCCTTCGGGTATTACAGGCGTGATGTTATGTTACCTTATTTCGTCACCACTGCTCAAAACGGTGAGGAAAAACATCGTGAGGAAAATGACATGTCCTAGAACCAATAATTTTAAGACAGTCATGTGACATCTAAAAATCCGCAATGGGCCTGCGTGGTTGGTTGGAGAGAAGGCCTGTGTCCCAGTATTCAGAACAGTACTGGCTGATTGATTCATGTAACAATATCAAAGTAACGGTAAGATAATCGAGCCTTTTCAGTAGCTCTTCATAAATTCCTAGGAATTGCAAGTGAGCGATCATGGTGCTTCGTTGAAATATCGGGAGTTCAAAATAATGAACAATCACGGAAGATATCCCGTAAGTGACAGTTAAAGTTAGGTGTAAACCGTGAAAGCGTTGTTTTACGCTTTCACGTTTACACCTAACAAAAACAATTTGAAAAGTTTGTTGACAAAAACTATTTGAAAAATTATTTTAACAGGTTCACTGTCCAGGCTCCAGAGTGGGAATGGTCCATAAGTCCAGTTATTTTATCCTTATGATGTGTTTGCCAAGTCCGCATTAAATATGAGACTTTCTTCTTACGTCCATAGTATCAGATGGCTTAGAAATTGTACGGGCGAACATACCACATACGGTCTGTGGACTGATGTGGAAGTCTCTCTACAGACCGTATGTGGTCTGTGGACAGTGAACCGTATTTGAGTATTTACAAATCGTCATCGAAAAGTGTAGTACTTTACCTACTTAGCCATTACTAGAACTAGAATAGATCATTGTTTGTTTCATGATTATTTTTTTATTTTCCTTCCCGATTCCTAGGCAAACGTAGATTGATGAGAGTTTTATTAGCAACTAGCACTGCGCACGCAACTTCATCCACAAAAATTGTGATACCTCGGCTAATATGCATAATACCATCATCTGCCTAGCCTTTTCTCAACTATGTTGGGGTCGGCTTACAGTCTAACCGGATGCAGCTGAATACCAGTATTTTACATGGAGCGACTGCCTATCTGACCTCCACAACCCAGTTAGTACTGGGTAATACGATACCCCTTGGTAAGACTGGTTGTCAGACTTTTTGGGCCACTGACTACCTAACGACTGTCAAAGATCTACAAATGACACCCGGGACTAACGGCTTAATATGCATATTATAATTAATATAATTTATAGCCTTTAGCACCCACGATTAATGAAGCATTCTGCCAGTGAAAGAATTTTTAGAATTGGTTCAGTAGTTTATTTATTTATTTAAACTTTATGTACAAGAGTGGTTTCAAAGCAAATGTTTTAAATAAATAAACAATAATAGCCAAGAACACACAACTCAACACAGATATCTGTGTTGAGTTGTGTGCTATTATTGTTGTGTTGCTATTATTGTTGTGTAGAAGCAAAAGTACACTCAAAGACAAAATTAAACGCATAGCCTTAGAGATAGGTACCAGCAATCCACTATTACAAAGTAGTGGTAGTGAGATGTAGTCGGGCAGTGTTATTGGGTTTTCCAACTCGAATTCTCAGTAGCATCAGAAGTTTGAACCTTTGTACCGTTGATGGCAATAGGCTAGCCCCCTATTACTTGGAACTAAACACAAATAGTAGATGTGGTATAGTACACAAAATACTAAAGATAAAAGATAAAGAAAAAGATATATTTATTGCATAACTGTGTACATTAAGTTCTTATTAGTAAACATTACATTTTTAGTTTCAACAGTTTACCCAAGTCGGATATGCAATGGTATTTTAAGGATTAAGGTGCATACAAATATTATTTTTTCTCAAAGAACTCATGCAGATTATAAAATACATTAGCAATTAACATTTTTTTCAATTTATTTTTAGACATATTTCCATTTAATTGTTTAATTGCTGGCGGTAAGTGATTGTACACACGAATAGCAGTAACACAGGTACTTTTATAAAAAATCACATTGTTAATAACCGGTAAATTAATGTCATATTTATATTGTTTTCGAATGTTTCTTTTAAAATTTGATTTGAAATTAAAATATTGCATATTGTTTTTAACAAATAAACATAATTCGAGTATATAAATACCAGTCAGTGTCAGGAAACCCTCCGTTTTGAAAACATCTCTTAATGATTCGGTACTATGCATGTTGTATATTGTCTTAAGACATTTCTTCTGGAGAATGAATGTTGATTGTACGTTTGTCAAGTTTCCCCAATATATGACACCATAAGTTAACAGTGGGTACACATTTCCAAAATAAGCATTTCTAGTTACACTTGGATTTGTAGTCTCTGCCAGAACTGACAATGCGTAGCATGCACTGGATATCCTTTTATTAATCTTTTCAATATGTGCCTTCCAGTTTAAATGTTGATCTATTGTAACTCCTAAGAAATTTGTGTCTTTTACTTCTTCAATCGCTGTATCAGACATGGTTACATTCACAGTAGTAGGTTTACTTTTCTAATTTCTAAATTGAATTAATTTGGTTTTTGAGACATTGACTTTTAAGTTTATTGACTGCAACCAATCAGTCACAGTTGTTAATATTCTATTTATTTACTACATGCATTACTAAACATTACTAAACATTACTAAAAATGTTTATTTGTTAAAATATAGTACAAATAGATGTTACAATATTGGCTCCAGTATATCCTGCCATAATATGGCGTACAAATATTTTTATACAAAAACAAAGCTTATATTACTAACCTCTTAATAATTTTCGATTAGAGAATAAAATATGAAAAAAATATATTAATAAAGATTGAGATTTTATTGTAGTAATAATAATAATTAATAATGACTATGTCGTTTATTATGTGGTGGACTAAAGGTTATTTTTATATTGATCACTAACGACTTGCTTTAAAACAGTCGTGATGTTATGAAAATAGGTAGGTTGCAGTGGCGAAGGTATATACAACTCGATTCCTACCGGCTTCCCTTTGAAAACGGGCACAATCAGTATTCCATAGACAAATAATAAAATCACATTAAAGATTTGTACTCCGGCTCCCTCGGCTCGGCCTCAGCTTTCCTCTTAAAAAAATTGACCCTTCGTTACTGGTAGGTTGTGTAGTAGTATCTGGATTACATGCTCAAAACTTCGTTTGAACTGCTTTTTAAGTGATACTTACCCTTTCCAGGTTACCTTGTCAATGATTTTACCCCGCTACTCTTCTCCATCATGTTACTATGATAGTGTATGATACCGTAACGATGATCAAGCGAGTGGCGACGAGTGTGAAACCTGTCGACTCGAGGTGTACGCCCCAGATAACATCTTGATTGTGTCAACTGCCTTGTTGAGTACAGGCACACGACATACTGGTGACAACTGGAAACTGGAAATATAAATAAGTAGGTTTACGTAAACGTAATCTAAAGAAATAGGAAAAAAATTGTAAGTAAAATCATTGATTTTTCCAATGTATGACTGACGTAGCTGAAGCCCGTGCACCGCCGAAAATTCTCAAAATACCATCGAACAGACTACAAATTTTTCATTAACAAAATCCATTTTTTACTTATATAACAAAACATCACGCCTCTAATCCTCAAGGGTGGAGGTATACCTAATAGTATACCCACATTTCGCTAGTTATCTTTAAGTCCCATGTGATAGGGGGCGAGCCTTTTGCCATCAATCGAGCACATATCCAGACTCCATGGCTGCTACTGAGAAATTCCAGCTGGAAACCCAATAACAATTTTCCCGACCCGGGAATCGAACCCAGGACCTCATGGCCAGTCGTCGCGATTGTGATCACAAGACCCACTAGGCAGTCACGAGTCTCGAGACGAGATTTTTTCACTTAAAAAAATAAAAATCCTTTCCAAATCGTTTAAGTCTTTCTGAGTTTAAAACTGCGCCAGCTTTCCCTCCAAGTGTACACAAAAATGCGCGCGCATGTTTCGAAGATCATGAAAGTGGAAAATCACCCATAATGGTCGCGCAGTTCTCGGTGCACGTCAACATACCTACATAATACCCATGTAGGTGTATCAGCACAGAAAAACAACGAATACCTAGTTCATATTGGTTCCGAAATTACAAGAAAGCTCACGTCTATGGTGTTTGAAGACGGTGTTATGTCATGCGAGAAAATGACTATCATCATCTGCCTAGCCTTTACCCAACTGTTGGGGTCGGCTTCCAGTCTAACCGGATGCAGCTGAATACCAGTATTTTACATGGAGCGGCTGCCTATCTGACCTCCACAACCCAGTTCGTACTGGGTGATACGATACCCCTTGGTAAGACTGATTGTCAGACTTTTTGGGCCACTGACTAGCTAACGACTGTCAAAGATTTACAAATGACAGCCGGGACCAACGGCTTAACGTGCTCTCCGAGGCACGGAGGAAACTCGGTATGTAATGGGTGGTCACCCTTTCACGGACCAGCGAGCGCGGCTTAACCTGGAGATCTATCCGAGCGGCTGTTATTATTTAGCCACGAGTTCCTCAGAAAAATGAGTATTTGAAGTTTAAACATACATACATAAATCACGTCTGTTTTTTTAAGGGGTTAGGTAGAGGCTTTTTTTGTACCTATTGTACACCCACATCTCGCCAGGTCAATCAAGTCCCAAGTAAGTAATGGGAGGCGAGCCTATTCAGGCCAATTGCCGTCAACTGGGCCCTACTCTAGAGTCTAGGGTGTTACTGAAAAATCCTGATGGAAAATCCAGTTACACTTTGCCTGACCTGGGAATTGAACCCAAGATTTCGTGAACAGCAATAGTTCTCTAAGTTTAGCTTGAAGTTGTTTTTTTTTTTTTTTTTTTTTAAAAAACGTTGCCCCACACTAGGAATTTCTCCTGTATCGTGGGTGCGTTTACAAACATTTAAGTACACATACACAAACAGCCAGACCCGGAACAACTACCTGTAGGCCATACAAATATTTGTTCCGTGCGGGAATCGAACCCGCGACACGAAGCGCAGCAGTCAATCGCTCAGCCACTGCGCCAACCGTGCCGTCAATTGTCGTTTATATCTGAATGTTACCACTGCTTGGCCCAGAGATCCGAAAGTATCCTGTAGGAACGAACTGCTGGGATATTAAATATCCTATGTAAGTACTATTATTGTAAGATTAACGTTCATAATTTATTCTTTAGAGCTGTCAATGACAAAGTTAACTAATGTTAATCGTGTTCCTAATTTTTAAACGCAAAACATAAATGCCCGTATTTGAAATTCAATAGATCACATTCTGATTTCAGATCAATAAATTATTACAAGACAGTTGTCGCTTATTTATATTACAAGCTTTTGTTCGCGGTTTCACTTGCATAAAAATGTCATCCAAGTATTTAAATTAAGAACTTTATGAAATTTATTTAATGGCCACTGATATTTAATTGCTATGGTCAGTTTGGAAATGCTTCACCATATTCATACAAAATTGAAATAAGACCGCAATTTCCCGTGACAACATTTTATTTCGTCTGAAAGCATTTAATCTAAAATATCTTCTTTTTACAAGCTTTTAACTTGCAATATTTGTATGTTTGTTTGTTTGAATTTACAACAGTTATTCTCAACCGATTGAGCTCAAATTTTGCATACACGTTTAGTTTGGATGACAATGCATGGTTAGCTAAGTGACGTCATTCTAAATCCAATATGGCGGAGTCCCAACATGGCGGACTAGTATTTTTTTATGCAAAGCTGGTTTAAAAAAAAATACTATAAGCTTGTTCCAGAGTAAAATTAATAGCCTTGTATGTCCCACTGCTGGGCATAAAAAAGGCCCCCATATCCTTCCAGGTACTCTTCTCCTGCGCCACCTCGAACCAGCCTTCGTGATGCGCGTCTAAATCATCTCGCCACCGTTTTCTGGGCCGGCCTCGGCGGCGCTGTCCATCCTCAGGCACCCATCGTGTTGAGAACTTTGCCCAGCGGTCGCGACCCATGCAGCTCACGTGACCCACCCAATCCCATTAAAGCCTGAAAAATTAGCTCGCAATAATAAAATAAATCGCTCTCTCCGTAAAAACGTAGCAAACGTTCATTTTCACAGTTATCATTTTAGCATCGACACTCAAATGATTAAGCTATTATCAAAATCACATAGGGCTATGTATCAAAGTAGTTTGACAACTATCATCATCTGCCTAGCCTTTTCCCAACTATATTGGGGTCGGCTTCCAGTCTAACCGGATGCAGCTTAATACCAGTATTTTACATGGAGCGACTGCCTATCTGACCTCCACAACCCAGTTAGTGCTGGGTAATACGATACCCCTTGGTAAGACTGATTGTCAGACTTTTTGGGCCACTGACTACCTAACGACTGTCAAAGATCTACAAATGACACCCGGGACCAACGGCTTAACGTGCTTTCCGAGGCACGGAGGAAACTCGGTATGTAATGGGTGGTCACCCATCCACAGACCAACCTAGGCAAGCGCGGCTTAACCTAAAGATCGATCCGAGCGGCTGTTATTATTTAGCCACGAGTTCCACGAGATACTTAAGATCATATGTGTCAATATTTATAGTTTGACAACTATCTCAATAGATATACCTAATGAAGTATATAAATACTTATTTCCTATACTCCTACAGCTCCAGCTGTCTATGTGCTAAATAAACTTGTTGCCGCCTATAACTGGACTGTAATACGGCCAGCTGCTAATAATACCTACAGTCGTAAATTATAGTTCAAATTCTAGTACTGAGCTAGGCAGCGGTATTTATTTTGAAATGCTGCGAATAAGATTTATGGCCGAAATATCTATTTATTTTAATTCTCTATTGGTATTTTTTTAATGACGGAAATCTAAAGAGTTGGTTAAAGATATTTATTTATCTTTTCGCTATAACAAAATACATAACATAACATGCCTGTAATCCCCGAAGGGTTAGGCAGAGATGTATATAATAGCACACCCACTTTATGGCAGTTATGTAATAGGGGGCAAACCTATTGCCATCAGCCGGGCACAAATCCAGACTCCGTGGCTGCTACTGAGAAACTCCTGATGGAAAAACCCAATACGTTTTGCCAGACCAGGGAATTCTCAGGACCACATCAGCAGTCGCGTTTGCGACGACTAGACCAATGAGGTGGTCAATCAATCAAATTCATCAATTTGTTCGTATGCGATACTTTTTCACAAAATGCTACATATTTATGACCAACATCAGTCGACCCTAACGCATGGTCACAGTTGAGAAAATAATCCAATATTACTAAAGAATGGGATATTTGCTCGGATTATAATGAGCTGATACCAATTCGAATACAATAATACCCGATTCATTTTGAGAACTTGTTCTAGCAGGTTGCTTAAGAAGAATTACTACGCCGTAGTTATCTCGTAGCACGTTACTGTAACCTCACAGACACAAGGCAAACCTGGATGTTACGCTACTCCTCACAACAAGGGATATTATGTTAGTAATAATACCAAAATCAGAAAAAATAACTAACAAATGTAGTAAAGAAGGGTGAACCTAGATTATCGTACGACTTCGTAGCCGCGTAGCAATTTTCGTAGCAATATTTTTGCCAATTTCTACGTCCTATAATCTATACAATATAACTAGAATTGTCTGCAAAATCTTTGAATCAAAAGATACCTATTTGTTTGGGTGAAGAAGACAGAACCATGGTTGATAATGTATTTATATAAATCTATAAAGTTTTTATATATACACCGTGACTTTTTAGTCTTCTTACAACGGCAGCCCACTTCATGTATCCTATGACTACTAAACATTCATAAAAAATTGGTATTTATGAGATTTTATTAATTTAAAAATAAAAATATTTTTCAGTATTATGACGCATTACGCAATTAAAACACCCTGTTGCGAGCGATTATCTACTCAACTCGAGCGCTGGGTGGGTATGTTCTCCCGTTTGACACGTAAATATCATTAACAGGAAGTTTCATAATTTTACTCTAATTTATTTTTCTTTGTACCTATTATGGTAGGTAAAAAATAAAATCGCGCCTAGAGCTATTTTATATCGGGTACATTGAGTGCACCACCTTTGCAGGCCGACTAAAAAGTCACGGTGTATAATAATTAATTATAATTTAATTTCTATAATATAATACCGGGTGTAATTCTGTACATTAAACTAAGTAACTTTACACAAAAATTATTGCTGGGAATCGACTTTTTTTTTGGGGTCAAAAATCACGTTTTACGGTAGGACTCGATGAAAAGCACTCAAAGCATTGTGCTGATGAATGGATTAAATAGTCGAGGGTCGTGGAGGTGTGTAAAGTAATAATCTTACATTAAAAACATGTATTTAAAAAAAACTTGTGAAAAAGTTGGAACTTTGACCCCCAATATCTCCGTAACTAGAAGGTATGGTCTAGAACAAAAAAATTATCGCAGTGACGGGGAGATCAAGTGCCTTTCGTTTATGTTAAGGTGTCTATTTACACCCTTTATAATATTATTTTATTATCTATAACATCAAGCCTATAGGCCTTTCTTTCTTTATTTTGTGGTTAGTGCCTAACAGAGTTTTTATGCCGCTCATGGGCTTCTGAGATACTGGCTCCGGTCCCCCCGCGACCGGCCCGGGATTACCAATAGGCGTGTAAACAGGCCTAGGGCTATAGGTAATCCCCGAAGGGTGAGGCATAGATGTATTACCTACAATAGTACACCCACATTTCACCAGTTATATTAAGTTGAAATCACTTACAATAGGGGGCGATCCTACTGCCATGGTCCGGGCAAATACCCAGAATCCGACCTGCTACTGAGAAATTCCAGATGGATAACCCAATAATACTTACCCAAACTGGGGATTGAAGCGAATACTTCATGGTTAGCAGTAGTACTTGCGACCACAAGACCACCGACGTAGACTTACTTAAATTTTTCAACAGACGTTCACGCCACGTTATAACTCTAGATCTAGAACTACTTACCATTTAACCGCCATGACAGTTCAGGGACCTCTCAGTAATGATGATTTGTCGTAATTAAAGCGAAAGGAAGGACGGTCTTGTGCTATCGTGCCATCGAGAAAGTAAGAGTGTGACAATTTCACGCTGGCGACTCACGCGCACTGAACTTGGCGTCTAATGCGAGATTGTGTAGCGACAGCAGACGAGGGCTTTCCGTAGTCAAGATCAATAAAATTAATATTACATAACATATTTACATTCCTGCATTTTCGAAATGACACGTTTCTGCATCACTCAAAGGTTAATTAGTTGTAAATGCGTGTGGCATTAAGTCCACCTCTTTATTTGTGTCATACACTTTTTATCAGTATTCTAATGTAATTTCTCCCAAACTCACTTCAAGGATAGATGCAGAGAGAGAAAGAAATGATGGATGGATGAAAAACAAGTGAACGATAAGGACGAGAAACGATGCCCTCAAATAAAATTGAACCTGAGCAGGCAGGAGAAGATTAACTACCAATTTCTGATTTGAGTATTTGACAAAGTAACAAGTCAAGGTGATTCCTTCAAGTTAATGTAGCTTTAATATTAGTTAGACTTATTCTTAAATTACTCAATAAAGAGGCTCATTGGTGACGACAAGCTGGTTCGTATCAGGCTCCATAGCCTGGCCCACCGGCACAAAGTTGCATGTTTATCGGTCTTTTACAGATTGTACTTCGGTGAGTGTGCCCAAGAGCTCCACGAGCTCATTCCACCATCTCCCTTCTTCCATCTTCTTTCACCCATACCTGGTCGATGTTCCACACATTTGCACGAAGCGCTTTGCTACATCATTTATTATGCGTACAGCCAAGGAGTGGAATTCCCTGCCTGCGTCGGTGTTCCCAAGTTCATATGACCCCAATCTATTTAAGTCGCGAGTTAATAGGCTTCTTTTGGGTTAGCAAGTTCCATTGTCGACCTCATCTCTGTCCTCAGGACTAGATTGAGGTCAAGAGTAAGCCCACTTAGTATAAAAAAATAAATAAAGAAACCGGCCATATGTCTTGTAATAGCTCTAGTGATGTTTTTGAGCTTTTTTTTCTCGTTTACAACAAGGCTCGACTTTGACTGTGTATGATAAACATTTTTGACAAGACTTGCTGCTTGTATGTAAAGCATTTCATTCCGAACCACAATATCAGTACCTAAGTAATGTATGTGCATGTTTTAACGATTTGTTTGAAATGTGTATTGATAATTTGGCGCAGGTCAAAAGAGTCGAACGTGGCCATATTCTGCATCTTTATGTGTACGACATTCCGCACGTCTCGTCTTCTAAGAAGTATGTAATAGAATCATTTGTATACGCAAAACATTTTTCCTAATAAAAATATTCAATTGTTAGCACCTGCTACTTGGGTACTTACACTTTGAGGAAGATTTGAATGTTCTTATCGAAACAGTCCCCAATATTCAACTTAATTTCAAATTGAATTCTAAAGCGGCAGTTCTGTTGAATCTCTGGTAAAAAGAAAAAAAAAAAAAATACTAGAGTTATTAAAACAGCCCCTCAAAATGTCCGTTCTTCGCCACTTCCTAGTTCTAAGAAGAGGCTGAACGATCTCCCCAGAATCTCCACAAAATGACTGGCCAAAAAAACACTACCAGCAAGCTATCAAATAAGGAAGAAGTAAGGAAATCGGAGAGGTTTGGGTTTACAAATACTGTGGACTGTTAGTTGGAAGCAGCATTCAAAAAACCACCGCACCGCACCAGATCCCTTGTCGAGATACCCACCGGCTAACGACCACAGCGACGATCGAAGTTTAGAGAAAGAGAAGTAGGCGGTTGTGGCTACCAAAGGCTGAAAACCACTTTTATCTGTGCGCTGCAAATAATACCCAACTGTAACTTTGTCTGCAACCACTACCCGACTCGAGTCGATGCTTGCGCAGATCTCGCCGAAATTGTCTCTGCGCAATTTCCCGCCACTTTCCATATTGTCTACGATTGTGTAACGCACACATGTTTGGTAATTCGGTTACCTAACAACCAAAGGTAACCACAGAGCATGCTTGTTAAATTACTAGCATTTCTCAATATTGCTTTAGATTTCATCGAGACAGTGTCAATCAGCTGGTTGTCGTAATCTTCGTAACACAAGACGAATGATTGGCCTCATGTCGTTTGCAAGTATGGCTTGCTGGAAAACTGTCTGTTCAAATTCCACGCTGGCCAACTTGGAGTTTGAACAGACAGTTTTAAGTGCGATATCGTTACAGTTTTGTCGAATATCATTGATGATGGTTTTCGTAATCATTTTAGAACAGTTTGTTGAATTATATAGACCTGTATGATTAAAATACATAAATGGTACCTATTATTTATTTAACACTTCAAGTACAAAGTACAGAGGCGGACTTAATGCCATAGGCATTTTCTACCAGTCAACCTGCAAACGCTTATTACTGCTTACTATTCCGCTATTATTTTTGTTGCGGGATCCAAGACAGTCAAATTGTTTCTCTGGGACTTCGTCAAGCTTCATTGTGTCGGCGCTTTTCTGATGGTCGCCACCGTTGATTCTGGCTTTCAGGAGTTGCAGTGGTTTAGGAATAGTGTGGCGGAAACGTCCAAAAACAAATGCTAGCTAGCTATAGTCAATCCAATGTAAGAGTTTCAGGTGCTTGCTGACCAAACTAGTGAGGTATAGAGGTCATATGAAAATGAGTGAAACCAAATGTCGCTGTCGATCGCAGAAATAATAGATCTGCCCCTTTATTGACTTACATTACCTACATAGACGTTGATTTAGGAAAATGAGCCTTAGAAACTGCATCTCGAATAGGTATCCAATCGCCCATTTGTAATCCTATCCTACCATTACCAACACTCTTAACGTTTATGATGACTAAATAACTGCAAGGCATAATAAAATAAATAAATAAAAATATTTTATTGTCAGGCATCAAGGCCCATAGGGTGTTAGTAATACATCTTACTTAAAAAAACTATATTAGTAAGATGCAGGAACTATATATATAACTTATAATGAATTAGGTAAACTTCTCCATCATACACACTTTCCATTTAAAAGACAAACCTACTTGTGTATTCTATCGAATCTTACAACGTTACGACATGCTACTAAGTTGGCAACTTTATAAAAAAAAACAGTCGCCGGTAGCGTGGGGTCGCCACGGAAGGCAATATCCTGTTTCCTGTTAACCCCTTTTTTATTTTAATGCACAATTATATAGTTATTCGCTTGATTTCGTCAGCGCTACTCTGGTGCATATAAATCGACTTATAAAGGCAAAACATGGGGTGGTCCGATGTTTGTTTTACGTAATAATGCAGTTTTGTTTGAGTTATTGCCGCGGGCTGAGGGTTCTAAGTTATTGTTTACTAGATTTTGACCACGGTTTCGTACGTGTTGTCCACGAGAACGTCCTACCGGGCTTGTGTCTAACCTAACCCAGGAAATTTTGCACAAAGGTAGACGATGGTTAATCCTCATTTTTACATTTATAACAAAGGTACAAGCCAAGCCATGCCACAAACGGTTTAACGTGCTCTCCGAGGCACGGGGATATCATACTGCCAACCTCCAAACTCCAAGCTGCTACTGAGACATTTCTAATGAAAAACCCAATAGCACTTTTTGGCCAACCCGGGAATTAAATCCAGGACCCCGCGCTCAGTAGTCGCGCTTGCCTCGGTTCGCAAGAGTCCAACTTTCTCAGGAGTCCAACTTTTATTTTTTATGTACTTTTATTAGCACTATTCCAATTGGACGGTACAGTTACACACATATCGAAACTATTTGATAGTGCCAATGTCATGTTTGATTTATGAAAAATAAATGTGGAGTTCATTGGTTGTCATGTATACACCGTGATTTTTTTGTCGTCTTACAACGGCAGCTCACTTCATGTATCCAATGACTACTAAACATTAATAAAAATAAAAAAAGATATTTTTGAAATTTTAAAAATTTTAAAATAAAAATATTATTAATTATTATGACGCATGACGTAGTTGAAACACCCTGTTGCGAGCGATGATCTACTTGACTCGTGTGCTGGGTAGGTATGTTCTACCGTTTGACACGTAAACATTATTAACAGGATGTTTCATATTAACCCTAAAGTATTACTCATTTTTCTTTTTAGCTATTATCTTAATTCATAGTAAAATATCAATAATTGCGTCTAGAGATATTTTATGTCGGATACATTGAGTAGATCAGTTTTGTAAGACGACTAAAAAGTCACGGTGTATAAACAAAAGTTGTTTCCTAATTGCAATCGAAACTAACGGGGCAACTAGTAGTAGGTACTACTAGTTGTAACTAGTAGTAGGTACTACTAGTTGTAACTAGTAGTAGGTACTAATAGTTGCCGTTGGTTTCGGCAATAAAATATACCTATTGTAGGTACCTACACCCACAATTCGCTAGTTATTTTTAAGTCCTATGTGTGCAGTACTACCGTGTTACTACATACATAGAACTTTTCAACCTTATGCGCTAAGTAATAAAGTTGAAAAGTGGTCGACCGTCGGTAAACTAGGGAGTACGTATATCACCAGTCGGGCACAAATCCAGTCTCCGGACTAAGAGGAAAATATTGATGGGAAAACCAATGAACTCATGCCCAGCAATCCAAGTATAAATCATATAAATGTATAGAATTTCAATTTGCAATAGACTCGAGAGTTATTGTCTATCTGGCCTTAAGTTGGAAGCGCCAGGGTAGCCTGAAATTCCAAATTTTCTCTAAAATCCCATGAATGACTACTTATTTTATATTCCATTGAATGACTATTTCATGAAAAGTCATTCTATGGGGTTAAATGAACTTGGAGGCTTGTATTGATGATTTTAATTCGTTGAGTACATGCGTTTTACGGTCTCAAATCATATTTAAATCAACATACAACCTGACAATGACCTGTTAATCGCAAAAAATAAAAATAGTATTTAACAGCAAAAATTTTGTTTTGTGTTAGTTAAACTTAGTAATATTCTACTTTATTTAGTTACCTACCTAATTTAATGTCTCTGTTTATTATTATTTGCATGCTATTTTTATGGCGAAATGTGTCATTGCACTTTATGTTATTTTTACCACATTTACCGTAAATAAACAATATTGAATTTGATTTGTGACTTCTCTGACGGTACGTAAGGCAAATGCTAAGAAACTCAAAGTACCGTACTAAATAGATTCTAAGATAACAATTATCGACTACCCACCTATCGTGACACTTACCGGAATTAATAATTTCATAAAAAAAAAACTCCAAATAAGTCCTTATTGCACCATATCATGATCTTTCAAATGTCAGCCTTTCAATTACTGGCAATATTTTACGAATTTAATCCAAAAGTATTTGATATTAATATTTTTAAGTTAAAGGAATGCAATAATAAAAGTAATACCAAGATTCTTTAGGACGAACGTCGAATTCCTTTAATTAAGTTTTTGTAATCAGCTGACTTTTGTATTTCAAGGAAACGTAAGCAGCTGTTAATTCAAAACACAGGAACATCAGACAAAAAATTTATTCGTCCTTCGTGAACTTTTTATTGATGCGAAATCGAAGGGAAAGTTATATCAAGATGGTTCAATTACTTAGTTGAAATCTTCTACTTTGTACCTAGCTAGAATGACAAGACACCATACTTGTTTTCACCGAAGGGTTAACAGAGGTGTCGAACCTACATCAACTAAGCGCATACCCAGACTAGGGAATTTGGAACCAGTTCCGGTACCATAGCAAGACCTGGGATATCCGGTTTCTTTCGGATTATTTTTTTCGATTATTATTTTGTAATAGATGAATCAGATTTAATTGATTTTTACATTATTTATTAGACATATATTATTTTATAGCATTACTATTTTTATTGACATAATTATACTTTTGACATTAATCGTAATGGTGAAATCTTAATTTGTTTTTATATTGCTATTTAACATAATAACAGGGGGAATTACAAATGTTTTACTTTTTAATTAATTTCTTTGGTTTCTGTTATTAATGATTTCTATTGTAATTCTTTTAATTTTATAAATTAGTTTAAAATTTCGATACAAGGTTACTGAAATAAATAAATTTTTCTTACTACTGAACCAGTACCGGTTCTGCATACCCTAATCCAGACCTAAAATTTATAAAATTCGTGATACAACACCAAATAGCACTGCGGAATCGAACCCAGCACTTTGGGCTCAACAGTCGCACTTGCGACCACCTGATTTCTACGACGTCACCCATGGCAGCACAGAAGGTACCTACTCCAGTTGAAGATTGAGGCCCAGCCAGGGCAGTAGCCGAGACAATGGTTTGTTTGGGGGTCAATTCAACAACTACACAACATCCACTCTCCGTTTCGGTACATTGGCCAGTTTCTAATGTTGAAATTGCACTATAGAATCGAAAAACTTCAAGTAATATCAGCAAAGGTCGGTCTGTGGATGGGTGTCCCATCCACGGACAGTTTCTTACGTGCCTCGGGAAGCACTTTAAGGCGTTGGTCCCGGTTGTCATTTATAGATCTTTCAGACAATCGTTTTTAATAACGTCATTTGTTAATTTGTAGGTAGTGGCCCGAAACTCTGACAACCAGTCTTACCAGGGGTAACGTTTTACCCAGAACTATCAGTTAGTACTGGGTAAAACGTTGTGGAGGTCAGAAAAGGATGTCGCAAACCGCTCCATGTAAAATATTGGTATTCAGCTGTATCCGATTAAACTGGAAGCCGACCCCAAAATAATTGTAAAAAGACTGGGCAGATGATGAGTTCGAAAATGCACCTGTTTTCAAGCAGAGAAAAGAGTCTGCAGGATTCGTTCGTTCTATAAAGTGCTGCACCCCAGAAATGAAAGTACTCAAAGGTTTCAGAACTTCAAACAGTAGAGTAATGATACTCATAACTGACGAATTCCAGTCTTGTGATAACGCCTACCGTTATTCTCTTGCTTATCAATCGCTAGACGATCAATGTCGAATGTGTGTTTATTATAATATCCTGTCCTGCCCATTCACAACCACTTGCACCTACCAAGATTTTATCGCAGCAAATGTCAGAGCTGTGCAGGTGGCTACATACTGGTCTAACACAATTTGAGATAATCGACACGTAAAGAAGAAGGATATTTCACATGCAGTATTTTATACGTTTTTATGAAAAAAAAAAAAAAAAAGCGTTTATTCGTGGTAACCTCATCATCTGCCTAGCCTTTTCCCAACTATATTGGGGTCGGCTTCCAGTCTAACCGGATGCAGCTGAATACCAGTATTTTACATGGAGCGACTGCCTATCTGACCTCCACAACCCAGTTAGTACTGGGTAATACGATTCCCCTTTGGTAAGACTGGTTGTCAGACTTTTTGGGCCACTGACTACCTATAACGACTGTCAAAGATCTACAAATGACACCCGGGACCAACGGCTTAACGTGCTTTCCGAGGCACAGAGGAAACTCGGTATGTAATGGGTGGTCACCCATCCACAGACCAACCTAGGCAAGCGCGGCTTAACCTAAATATCGATCCGAGCGGCTGTTATTACTTAGCCACGAGCTCCTCCATTCGTGGTAACCTCCAATTACAAAAAATGTTATGTTGTAATGTTTTGTGGTATGTGTGTGTTGTTGTTGTGTGTGTGTTGTATGTTGTCGTTGTTGTTGTTGTGTTGTGTTGTTGTTGTTAATGTTAATGTGTGGTAATATTTTACCTATATTTTTATGTAACAACTCGAAGGTACTAAACATAAATATGGATGGTTGGTGTTATGGATGTTGCTAAGGAAAAATGATCATTTTGTGATAAGTTAAGGTGCGTAGAACGATGAATGTAGACCGTGGTGATGTATGACCGTGGACGAGGCGAAAGAAGTATGTTTTCTTTGTTATTATAAGATTTATTTCATGTTTCGTAGAAATGGTTAATATGAGGATCCTTACTGTTATATGATGTAATGTAACATTTATGAACAAATTATTTGATTTGAAGGATCGTAGCAGGTGGCGTTCAGTGGGCGTTAGCTTACATATGTAAAAAAGAAAAATCAGTGAGAAAATGGACAAGTTACATGTTGATCGAGAAGATCGCATCAAAGTAAACTGTAATTCTGACATTTTGAATAATGATGTGTCCCGTTTTTGTCACCAGACAGCGCTAGTTCAGTTTCAATACGCATCGAAGTTTACGTTAACGCGATCGAGTACGTTTTGCCATCAAATAAGTCCAAAAAGTCGCACTAAGTTCTCAGAAAGCGCAAAGTGACTGTGGCGTTTTTCGAGTTGTGGAGTCACCGGGCATGGCAGCTGTACCGCAGTTGTCATCATCTGCCTAGCCTTTTCTCAACTGTGTTGCGGCTTCCAGTCTAACCGGATGCAGCAGAATACCAGTATTTTACATGGAGCGACTGCCTACCTGACCTCCACAACCCAGTTAGTACTGGGTAATACGATACCCCTTGGTAAGACTGGTTGTCAGACTTTTTGAGCCACTGACTACCTAACGACTATCAAAGATCTACAAATGCCACCCGGGAACCAACGGCTTAACGTGCTTTCCGAGGCACGAACGAAACTCAGTATGTATTGGGTGGTCACCCATCCACAGACCAACCTAGGCAAGCACGGCTTAAGCTAAAGATCGACCCGAGCGGCTGTTATTATTTAGCCACGAGCTCCTCACACCGTAATCGAATTAAATGGTTCTTCTTCTTAGCGTGTCGAAGGCAATCTAAATTGTGTCGGCCCCGAACTGAGCTACTTGTTTGGCGCCTTCAGTTCATGTAATGAATAAAGAACGGGACACACAGGACACAATGTTAAAGGGCCACGTCGTTTGTGGAACAGCATCACATCTACACTCCAAGGCAGTCACTAATGAATCTCCACCTGAGCAGGTTTTAATTGTTACGGCCAACCTGGGTCCGGGGTATATTTATAGACTTCCAAGTCAGCCATGGCAACTCATGTCCAGATGGGATGAGTGGGTTACGTAAGGATACATTACCTCGCCACAGCTTTAGTCTTTCCGTAGACCGCTCGCCAGTGAGTGGGTGACACATTTCAGAAAGCTGTTTCGCCTTTTCAGCTCTTTGGACACACGGGATGTAGTAGGTACATTATTTAGGTAGGTATAATTATGTATTCTATCATTTTCGCAACGTAGGGTAAAATAATAATAAATCAAACACCAAAATATTCAATAAATACTTTAATTTTAAAACAATTCGGGTTTCATCTTACATTATAAATTTTTGAATGTATTTATAAACATTTTTACACTTTTTTTCATTAAGCTTGTTTTTAAGTCACATGGAGCATCTTAATTTAAGTATGAGGCACCTAATAATGAAGTATTTAAAGGTTAATTCATTTATGTATATTTTATTTACATGAAATATTTTTTGTGTGTGTAACATTGACATAATTGAAAATAAATTAACAAAATGTGCGTTTCACGCCATCGCGTCAATGTGTAGCAACTTTTTTGGGACATTTGCGCTTTTAAATAAAGAATTGCACTTAGGAATGTTGTAACCATAAAGCTAGAAGTTTATAAGTGGCCTCGAGTTTCAATTTTTGCAAATAAATAATTGAGATTTCAAATCCGAAGTACAGTCAGCTTAATAACTTTGTGACTGCATACATTCATTTTGCTTTTGTCCGTATATTTAAGTAACATTAAAGTAAAAACTATGGTTAACTGCTTGAAATACTATGTATTATTATAATAAGACTGTATTTTATATGCAAGAAAAGTATAATAGCACCAATGGAACTTATAACATTATACTAACCTACCACCTTCCTTGAGATTTTGTCGTAATCAGGTAATTTATAAATGCAAAACGTTTTGTCTTTACCGTGATTCCAGTCAATATTGCTACAATTAAATTGGCAGGCGCTGCGCATAATAAAAACTACCAATCCGCACTGGGCCCGCGTGTGGCTCTTCCTCCAAGGGAGGTGGGGCTGTATCCCAGCAGTGGGAACATTATAAGCTCAATTTGGGTTAGGCATAATACTTTTCTTGCATATACAATTCAGTCGAGCATAAACACTTATCACAACTTTTCAAAGTACCGTTTAATTGTAATAAAACAACAATTTAATAAGGTAACTATTTAACTATATTAGTTGTCAACTTGGTCAAAATAAAATGATCCCACATTTACATTTGTAAGCATTTTCACAGCCTTCTAGTATTGCCGATAATGCTGTCGCCGTAAGCAAACAAAATGCTCGAATGGAAAAATAAGCCCTACGAAATATAGAAGGCATATCTAGTATCGCAAATTTTTGCTCATTTCCTATCAAAACTTTTTTACAGCGGCAGAATGGGGATTTTCTTGTATTAAAATAAATTTTCATTCCATTGATTTCTCCATAATGATTCAGGACAAGTTGACAGCTAGTTGTTATATTAACTAATCGTATGTATTATTGAAATAACCACAAAACCTAGCTTGTGCACCAACTATAATTAAATCAATTCTTAGACACTGACAATATGGATAACATCGATATCACCTCGCAAGTAATCCATACTAATATTATAAAATTGAAATTGTTTTTTTTTTTATTTGTCTGCTCATAAACACCCACCCGCAATAACTTCAGTTTATCCGTGATCATGGTGCTTGCAACAGCGCCGAAATATCGGGAACTCAAAGAAAACAATAAACATGGTAAATATCCCGTCTTCTAGTTATAATAATATTATAAAGCTGTAGAGTTTGTTTGTTTGGTTGAATCGCGCTAATCTCAGGAACTATTGGTTCGAATTTAAAAATTCAACAAACGGTGGAATCCCGACGCGGAAACGGTTACCACGTACTCATTACATCATTCTAAACCGCCACATAGTTTTGGAACAGCTAATTTTTTTTAAATTACCGATGAAATATTTCTATGTGGGGAGCTCAGTATGATGTAATGAATACGTGGTAACCGTTTTCGCGTCGGTGTCCCTTCCACCCAGTATAACATCACGCTACGACCAATCGGAGCGGAGCATCAATGAAAAATGTTGCAAAAACGGGGAAATCCCGGGGGACGATACCCCGTAAGTGACAGTATTAGTTTTGAAAATTGTATTATTATTATAATTTCACGCGGACGAAGGTCTCGTTCAACAGCTAGTAAAAAATATTTGTTTAATTATAATTGTATGGTTTCCAATAACTTCCAAGTTAATGTCAGAAATTATCATCAGTGTCTAAGAAAAATTAAGTATCAATATAAGTACATACAGTAAGTATGTTTACATAGTATATCGTACTATATCACAATTTACGCTATTCACATGATGAGTTTATTTATCTAAAATGCACTGGTAATCGACGGTTTCTAACAATAAAAGCTAGCTGCTGTATTTTGCATAATACTTGTATTTTACAGGAATTTTGTTTACAAAGATTTCATATCCTGTTTGGGTGGACTGTTAATTCCTTTCACAGTTAATTTTCCTCGACAACAGCAAGCCAATAGAACCCTTATAGCGGCTGAAATAAAGACCACTGTAATTTTGAATTGACGTCTCAGTGGTAGCATGCCAATAACAACGTGAATAGAGATCACTTTGCTTTGATTTCTTAAAGGAGATTATCTAATCAACTGTTTTTTTTTAAGTTGTAAACTCTAAAAGGGCTGTAGTTGTGACAAGGGTATTAATTATTTTAGGTATTAAGTATATTAGTCGGTCTTGTTCTAATATTGTAATACCACTCCCTTATCGAAGTTATGTGGATGCAAGTCACAGTATTGTTTTAAACTTCCACCATCAAAAAATGAATAGTTTGAAATTGAAAGAGGCGAAATAAGTTGCTTTACATTAGTTGTAGGCTAGTAATATTTTGAATTCAAACGTATAATTGTCTATAATTTTTAAATCTCAATCCAGTCCAGTCCAGTTATGTATTTGCATTATTTTGTTAATTCCATAGATATTGTCTGTGATATATGTCTATACAAACCTGTATATATTTTATTAGGTTAGTATCGGTTTTAAAAATCTTTGGAAATAATGCGAGTAAGCAATGAAACCTATGGTTTAGATGCAATGAAATAGTTTGGGTAACCAGTGTCACGACTGTAGCGCAACTGTGTCGCAACAACTAAGTAAAATGCTTAATAAATACCTTACTATTAACAACCGTTCTTCAAGCTATGTCCTCGATCTTCTCAATAATCTTTTCAAACTTCTCTGTTTTGTTCCCGAGTGTGCCCTTACAGACGTACCCTTTCAAAGCGAGCACGCCCCTACATTTGATGTGCACCTGGTAGCGAGCGCACCATTCTAGGTTGTCGCAGCCGACGCCCGCGTCGGTCAGGGTCTTTACTGCGGCTATTGAGAGTAGATCTGTAAAGAGGAAATTGTTCCAGTTAGTTTCGTTGATTATAGAGTAAATAAAAGATACACTCCACTTCGTGTCAAATATTGACGGCAAGCTTTATGTTGTTATACTATTTACAAATATTGCTGCTCAAGACATTATGTAAATGAGTGACGCTTTTTGAAATCTGGTATTAAGTGCCGTCCCATCCCTGTACGTCTATTTAAATAGGTAATTTATATATTTTTAATCATGATTTAAATAGGTAATTTATACAAAATTAAAACAAGGTAAGTCCAAGGACACTACCCTGTGGGAATCCATAAATAAGGCCCTCTTCAGTGCTGTAAAAGTTTGCTATCTTTAGATCCTGAGACCAGTTTGTTTAGTAAGTCCTAAAAATATCAAGAGATAGGCCTCTAATGTCAATTAGTTGCTGTTTCATAAGCAAAAGAGGTACAGACACAGTATCAAAAGCCTTAGACAGTCAATAAAGATTCGGATATTACCGGGTGGGTCGGCGTGTGTGAGGAGCTGCACGTCATTGGCGCGACAGAAGGCGTGCAGGGATGGTGGTACTACGCAGCAGGAGGCGAGGTTGATCTGTGCGATTGCGGGTCGTACTCGAGCCCATGCGTGGAGCTTCCGAAGGCATCCACCACCTACGTCAGCGACGCCTAGTTGTTGGACGCGACCTAGGAAGAAAGATAGTGATTAAGTAGCTGTCTTAAATATAACACTGAAAGTAAATAATAAGCTAGTTTTCCAGCATTGCAAATAGCTTTAAACTTCACTAGATTCGAGAAATAACGCTGCTTAGCGTGATACGAAGTAAAACTTCTTCGTTATAACTTTTGAACGTGCCTGTCCCAACTATGTAGTTAAGTAAAACTATATGTGTCAACAGGAAAAACTATAGCAAAGGCAAACGGACTAAATTCTTTTAACTCCACTTTTATCCATCCTATGGCACTAGCCACACTACGGTACTGTATAAAATAATAAAGAATATTACCTTCTTTAACATAGTCCTCGAGTACGGCCCACAGGATCCTAATCCCAGGCAGGAGGGCCTCGCACTTGCGCGCGTCGGCCTCGTTGTCGGCCTCCAACTCTGCCGTGCTGGACATGCGCACTGAAATTGAAATCAACGTCACTGCTGTGAATCTATTGCGAAAAATCCTGAATATTGAGATGCAAGTGAAAAGGTAAAACAGACCATACACTACATTACACGGCTAATAGTCGTCAAAGACGTCTTCATTTTTCGAGTTATTTTATAAAGCCTGAATTACATGGTGTCATAATTTGGCTGTATGCCAAATTACAGCTTTCTAGTACTATGAGTCTTTGAGTTAAACTGCGGACAGACGGACAGACGGACGGACATGGCGAAACTATAAGAGTTATTTGTTGACTACTAAACCCTAAAAACTGGATCAATGAGGCAGTCTCTCAATCTACAATTTAGCATACGATGTAGGAACAAGTATGGATCACCGCGTGTTGCCTATTTTAGATTTATAGATCAAGCTTTCTTTGTGATGTTTTTAGGGTATCGTACCTCAGTCGTACCGTTCCTCCATGCCTCGACAAGCACGTTAAGCTGTTGGTCCCGGGTGTCTTTTGTCCATCTTTCACAGGCGTTACAGGTAGTCAGTGGCCCGAAAGTCTGGCAACCAGTCTTACCAAGGGGTATCATATTACCCAGTACTAACTGGGTTGTGGCGGTCAGATAGGCAGTCACTCCATGTAAAATACTGGTATTTAGCTGCATTCGGTTAGACTGGAAGCCGACCCCAACATAGAAAAGGCTAGGCAGATGATGATGACCTCAGTCGGCAAAAACGGAAACCTTATAGGATCACTTTGTTGTCCATCTATCTGCTACCCCTTAGAGCAGTTTAAAACATACTTGTAAGTCGACGAGATCAAAAGGTAAGACCGTTTATGTCGCATATTTTGCGATTTCACAAGGGAATCAAAATCTGTAAGGTTGCGCTCACTAACTGCACACATGTTTACAAAACATGCTTCACGTTAATGTTGTCAGTGCTGTGTCTTGGATTTTAATTGGTCTGAGACTGTTATATATGTAAAAATGAACTCACCATTGCTTCCCAGCGAGATTGGTGACGCCTTGGTAGTGTAGGTGGTCTTGACGTTGCTGTCGTCGGTGACGTCATCCCGGTGCAAGTCGGGGTTGTAGGCAAGGATCACGTTGTCGATGTACGTTGTGTGCAGGGCGGTGAATACTGAAAATAAAAATAAAAATAGTATTACAAAACAGAGATATTCAAAATCATACAAAGAAAGAGAATGAGTCACTTAATCATATTAAAATATGGCTTTAAAAGCATACTCGTGCAAATAATAATAGTTTTTGTTTCATGGAAATCGAACCAGAATTTCCAAAGTTACAATGTTGTAAAGTTTCAGTTTTTTTTTTAATTTGCGATCCTTCGCGCGCTACTGCGATGACTTCACGCTGCGAGTGCCATGTCCGATTGTGGGTGTTTACGTTCATACAATTTGATTTGTAAAGTGGTTTGCACTTATTATTTCGACTCGCAGCTCGCAGCGTGAAATCACACGTTAGTCTGATTTTGCCGCGGAGGCCGTACTTCTGTCATTTTTGAAGATAGGAAAAACAACAGAAGCTTTTTGCTCGAGTTACCAATTTTTTAGACATGCTGATAACAAAAAACATTAGTTTGACTCATTAAGCAGGAAAATGCTGCAAATATGTTTATCTGGTCAAAATGTATGGAACAGCAGTTTTTGTTTTTAATAACCGATGAAAAATTTTCATGTGGGGGCTCAGAATGATGTACTGAATACGTGGTAACTGTTTTCGCGTCGGTGTCCCTTCTCAATCAAAATCAAAATCAAAGCATTTATTTGAAGTAGGCCAGTTACAGGCATTTTTGAATTGCCGAAACAAAGACAACAATAAAATATAGCTACAGTCCCAGTCACAGGGCACACAAACTGAACAAAAACTGTGAAAGTACTGTAGTTGCCCAATCCCTAACGTAACCTTCTCTATGGAGAAGAACGGGCAAGAAACTCCATCTTTCTACTGCGTATACTCGTCATCTTAAACCCCAAGGTCAAAAAGCTTTATCCTTATACATATTTAAATAGAAGCTGTATTAATACAGTGACGAAGAAAAATCAATAGAAAACGAGGAAGGCAATCATTTTGCATATAGGAGTTTCCAACAGGAAAGTTCATGTAAAAATAAAAGTCGATCTAATGTTTTATATCCCTGCAAATATCCAAGACTGGAAAGCCCGAGTAGAAAGAGTGAATGTGTTTAATTTTTTTGCAATATTATTATGAAATACATATTGTCTGAATGTAAAGTAGTATATTTTGATGCAAGTGCGTAACGGAATTACACGAGGCGAAGGCGAGGTTATTTTATGATGTTTATAAATGGATAGCCATAACATCTGTGAAGTGTCGCTAGCTAATTTAGTTTGAACTTGCAGTTCTAAAACAGGTACGGTCTACTCGGTTACAAGAACAAAAAAAAATTCAGATCCACAAACACTGAACCTTCTCCTTTTTGGCAGTGGAACGACTCCTTAAAATGTCATCGACACGCTAGTTTTTTATATCCACTAATCAATGAAGTTTATTTCCACTTCCAAACCAACTATTAATAATAAGTTAAGTTCACTATAACTCATCATGTTTACTATACATGCCTTGTTCGCCGCCACGCATAATTTACATGTTACATAAATAAAAGATTAGATGGAGGTACCTACATGTGTGACGTCATAGTTCATCATTTTATAGTTCTTTATCGGAGTAAGAGCTTCAGTGCAACACGCCCATTTTTATCTGCGATTTTGTTCTAAGATTTCTGCTGTACACTCTCCGCAAGGACGATGGATGAATGTATATGTGTATGTGTGTGTTGTGTGTGTGTGATGGAAGTATTTGTCAATCTTGGTGATGGTTCTATTATAGCAGAATCTGCCTAAAATGTTTCAATAGCTGAGATGGGACACAGACCACAGATCTCTCTGTGACCAAAGTGAGCCATAATACCCGAACAAGGCGCTATGCTTCCACATTTATGGTGCGTAACGCCAGTCTGTGGCAATCACTGCCAGCTTCTGTTTCCCGATCATTATAATCTAGATCTCTTCAAAGTTGGAGTGAATCGGTTTCTTCTAGGCAAGCGTGCTCCAATCTAGGCCGCGTCATCGCTTCACATCAGGCGAGTTGCGGCCAACAGCAAGCCTATTCAGTACAAAAAAAGCCACCACGCGGGTCCTGTGTGAGTTGGTGCATGTCACAAGTCTTCGAATGTTTGATTCTTGGACATGCGTACTAAGCACCTGACGTTTTATGAGGAACATCATCAATAAGACATTCAAATTAATCATTGTTTTTGCAGTTTATTTTCGTACTATGCAGGGAGGTACTGATGAAACTTTACTAAGTAGGTACCTAG
Source organism: Noctua janthe (assembly GCA_910589295.1). Classification (NCBI taxonomy): domain Eukaryota; kingdom Metazoa; phylum Arthropoda; class Insecta; order Lepidoptera; family Noctuidae; genus Noctua; species Noctua janthe. The sequence goes on along the minus strand of OU342572.1, from coordinate 9,170,419 downwards.
TTAAACGTAATCATTTAGATAACCATATCATAATCATTGTTTCATAGACCTAGTGTTTATACCTAACTAACTGATAACAAGACCTGTATTTACTTTATTAGGGTTGATAGTTCCGTTTTGTCTAATTTCTCGTATCAAGTCCATCGAATAGTGTAGACGTTTTTTTTTTAAATTTATAATAAGAATTGGAAAATTCTGGTGTAGTCCAGTTGTGGTCAAAAGTTATCACCTCATAATAAACATTAAATAGTTTCATTAATGCGTCGTTTCATGAATATGACAGATAACATTTTATCAAAAACATGTTTCAGTGATCAGTTTCTTCCAAAATTCGATGGAAATGGGCAGCAGCAAAAAGTTCAGGTTTACTTTTAGATGAATTTTTATTTAATTTATTTATTGGCCTATCTATAATTGTAACACTGTTTATCCTAACAATACAAGCATAACAGCTATACATTACAATACACAATACGATGCGACAATATGATGCGATAGACACAGCATGCCAAAAAAACGAAATTATAACATAAAAAGAAATACAATAATAGTGCAGAAAAAACACTTGCAACAACAGTGGCTACAGTAAATACAAAGATGACAGAAAAGAAAAAAGTCAGTTTATTGGTTAGTTTTTGATGGAATAATTATAGGCTACGGCCTAATTGAGACGGTGCCTAAGGCAGAGCTGGCCCACTGCTAGGGAGGGTTGTGGTGATGCGTCGAGAGTTCTCAGCAATCCTGCCCTCGCTGACGAGAGTTAACACGTCTCTTGCATCGCGCATCTCAGAAACCGTAGTTAGGTAGTAATAAATGAACCGAAAAACACAAAACACGAAGAGAAACACCTGAACGATCAAAACTGTCGTAAAGTATAACTGACGGATGACGTCATCGCCGGAAAAACATACTATTATTACGAAGCAACGTAAGTTATCGACATAGTTGGAATACAGAGACTGCTGTTTAATCATAATATTATGGCTAGGTAGGTAGGACCTACATGAGTTGCGTCGTATTTTGAAATCGATGAAAAACTTGAGCAATCAGTTAATTGGGTGGTAAATTTCAGTCGTTTACAGATAATGTCAGGGTTGCTAAGGATGGGCAAAATTATGTGTTAATTTTATAAGAAACCTCATTATAGGAATCCTGAATATCATACGCGGTAATAAAATATTCGCATCATTTGTATACTCTTGCAATAAATGATTCTTGAAACTAAACGTTGGCAACATCCAGGTCTTTAGACCCTATTTCGAAGGACTAAATAACCGCTCTATTTCAGATAGAAACGGTTAGTACATGACTGCATTTAATATTCTTTAGAAGTCTCCAGAACTTTTTTGGGACCCTAACCGCGAACCGCAACCAGCCGAATCGCTGTGCCAGATTGACCAGACTGTAGTTTTAAAACCTCATCCTAACATAGTTTCCAGCAGCAAAGCAAACTAGCAAACTTACAGCTGGCAAACTAGGTGTGTTCCATTATTATAAGACCCTGATAGACTATGAATAATGGGTTACGACAAACCAACATAAACCAATAATGTTATGTCGTTAAGCTCCTTGAGTTGAGTCGAACTGCACGACATTTGACAAATGTTTGCAAATCTGTGTGGTTCTCTCTTCATAAGAGAGAACCACACAGATTTGCAAGTACTTCTCTTCTCAGAAACTAATCTTCATAGTCGTCGTGTGACTTGACTAAGATTATGTCTAGACCTTAAAACAGACTATGACCTCTGAGTTTGGTTCGGCAGTTGCTTCTCAGAGTAGTCAGGTACGAAAAACCGACCCCAACAATTTAAAAAAAAAAATTACGTGTAACAGTTTTTGTAAAAACCTATTTGCAAAATGAACATCACTTATTATTGATACCTAAAACCAACAACACCCACACCGCTTTGACCGTCAAAAACGTGATGGCAACACAAATCAGACACAAGATCTTAATTAGCTGGCAGTAATCAGAACTGATTTGTTGATAACAGAACTCTTTCCGTGTTAACTTATTACAGTTCAGTTGATAATGAAAACCGGCCAAGTGCGAGTCGGACTTATTATTTGTTGTTATAGCGGGCTAGCGCCAACAACACATTCTGTGAAAATTTCAACTGTCCCCCTATTACGGATCATGAGATACATCCCGCTGAAAGACAGACGGACGGGCAGCGGAGGCTTAGTAATAAGGTCCCGTTGGTTACCGTTGGGGTACGGAACCCTAATAAGCAATCGAATAGATACCTATCGCAAAAGTAACTTGTCATATTTTAGCACAACACTGACACGGGAGATTTGGGTTGATTATCGTGTGCGTAAATGACAAATAGAATTTGATTAGTTCGATTACACACTGTTTTTTTCCGCAGTTTATTTGTTCATTCCCCTCAAATAACCCGAAACTCTGGAAACCAGTTTTACCAAGGAGTGTCGTTAAGGGTGCTAGGTGGGTTGTGTGTAAGGGTCAGATAGGCGACTCGCTCCATGTAAAATACTGATATTCAGTTGCATTAGGTTAGACTAGAAGTCGACCCCTACAGAGTTGGGAAAAGCCAACGCAAATGATGTATTTGTTCTTTCTAATTTCAATTATATGAACCTTTTTACACCCCCTCGCGAAACCAATAGTGAAAAAGTCTGTTGCGTTTCATCGACCAGTATCATAATTCTAAACAGCAATACGAGTACGTAAAAATCCTGTCAAGTGCTCTTGATATGAATATGTAGATACGTTTTTTAGTTTTTTCGGCGTGGTTTCCGCAGCAATGTAAACATTGGCGCGGCGCGTCTCTATTGACAATTTATCAAGTTCCGTAAGTTATTTTATGTGTGCCCGAGCAATAAACGTAACTACACTAATTGAAAAATATTTTACGCCTCACCTCACTGGAATATAGCAGCTACTAAAAAACGATAAGGCGCATTTGGTACTAAGATATTCGTTTTGTTTCTGAGGAGATTCCAAGAAGCAATGAAACCCAACTATGTTGGAGTCGGCATCCAGTCTAACCGGATGCAGTTGAATAACTTGAAGACACTACCTCTCTGATCTCTAAAATCCAGTTACTGGGTAACACGATACCCTTTCGAATGACTGGTTGTCAGACTTTCGGCGGATGTCTCTGTTCTTTCTGCGGATGAACGTTTAAAAAACTAACAAAACTCACCATTATCCAAACACTCAATTAACGCCGAAGTACTGTCTTCATTTATGAAAATCTTGACGCCTATCTTCAAATTCTTTCGTTCTTCCTCCGCCATTTTGTTTTGAACGTCATCGTGTGGCCTAGTGATTTTGATCACGTCTTCAGGAGTAGGGGCCGTGGATGCTGACACCACCATGTAATCGGAATAGTGGTGTGAAGTCTGGGGATATCCTGGAGGGCCAACGCCATTCTGGATGGGGACGGCCGCGGGAACACCGTTCTGGGTCCCCCATTCTGTTAGCGTTAACTTGATGCTTTCTGAAAGCTGAAGAAATAAAGTTCGTTAGTGACAAGAATATATATGGCAATAACAGTAAGCTCCTGGTCGTCCGGGTGATTATAGTTATTTGTCCCGTCAAGCAGAATTACAGTGCACGATTGAGGACGTTATTTATTGTCATGGCATTGGCAAAATTTTGCATAAATTTGTGGATGTCTGCAGGCGGCAAAGATTTTGCTTCTGGATGGCCGTCAGATCAGGTGGTTTGACAATCTATTAACCGAATCAAAAAACGAAACTTGTTTTATGTAAGTTGTAAAAATGTTTAGAGGTGGACTGTCTGTCTATACGAGACATATAGTTTGGCTGGGAATTCGAAGATGGTGAATCAATATCAGCTATTTTCCTACACACTGTGTCATCTTTTGGAAAAATTACCTTGTATAACTGAATAAATATGTAGTATGAGTGGACGAATAGTTAAGGAAAACTTTGCTTCCGTAAGTACGGAACAGTAAACTAGGATTCAAAACTCATTGAAGGAAGGAAGAAAAATGTCTAATTTACGTCACTGAAATCGAACAATAACGCATACGCACATTGCCTTGTATGGTGTTTACAAACTCATTCAGTGAAAATAGGTATTCAATGCGGTGTTACCTTTCAGCATTCAGTTACCGTGAAACGTGTTTGTGTGTGTCAGTTGCTAAAGTGTGTGTGTAATGTGCATGTGTGTGACAATGGAATTATGTATCAGTATAGTCATTAACAATATGTTATGTTTAAAATATTTACATGGTTGTCAGTTCATTACTTGATTAGGTACGTGCTTGTTTTAACAATGTAGTACCTAGTTATGACTTATGAGGTCTTTAAACGAATCATTGTACCGAAGTTGTAGGTTGTACAGTAGACCGCAATTCAGTGGCAACAAAACCAGAATAAGATGGTTTCTTCCAATATTATTGAAACTCTGTAACTCCATCGTGACGTCGACTGTACCAATAGGAAGTACGGTATCACTTTGGTAATTGATTAGATAGTGCATAATGCGATATTGTTTACCACCAGGTAAGCTACTTCAATAGTTGCGTAATTTTTATCGATTTTCGCAAGCGGTGTGAAACAACACGTTACGTAGGTATGTGCAAAAAAATGATTTTCCGTTTTGAAGCTTTGCCAATTTTCCTGAACTTGAATAACATTAACAAGATGAAGATGTAATACTGGAGTGGGTGACATAGTTTGCCTAAAATCGGCATAAAGGCTGGTTGTCGTGTCTCGACTCGAAGGACCAATGGCGATGGTGGTTGGAGAGGTAGAGTCCTGGAGACCGAAGTCCAGTAGGTAAAAGAGAGATATGAAGGAGAATGAAGTTTACCAAATGCGTCAGAAGAGGAGACAAAAGACTGGTAATTGATTATCGAATGACTAAAGGCGATTAGAAAGGTATACTAATATTATAAAGTATGATTGTAAGTTTGGATAAAGAATATAGATTCTAGAATCTTCGGAACTAGGTACTGGTCCGATTCCGAAAAGTATTTCACTATCGGGAAGAGCCTACATTATACCCGAGTGTTAAGTGGTTAAGGCTGCCATCCGTCCGGGGATTCCCGGGATTTGTCCTAGTTTGGAAGGCGTCCGGGTAAAACCCGGACTACAATAAAATTAAGGGTTTTTTCATTATTAAGATAGAAAATGATTAAGCTATTACTCACTAATAGTCACGATAACGAGTACACCATGTAAAATTCAAGTTTTCTTCTATCAAGTAGGTACGGAGTAAAATGTAATGTCAAGCAAGATGAAAGTGAATAAAAGCAGGCCTACCGTGGGTTACTGCGAAACGAACCCACGAGCAAAAGCTAGTCGTAAATAAATGCCGTAAAGGCCAAAAAATCTAAAGATTAGTATTATTGTGCTACTCAAGTTCAATGAATTGCGATAAGCTAGTTTTTTACAAGCAATAGGTAGATAAATCAATAATGGACGAATGTAATGCTGTATGACTCAAACGTATATGAATAAATGATAATATTTAAGATACTTGCTTACTTTACAAGTTCTATTAAGATATGGAATGACGAATCATTACTTGGCAATACCTATAAAGGTCATTCCTTGTATTTGAATACTAACTTGTCCTACCTACCTAACTATTATAGGTACATAGGTACTGCATGATCATCATCATCTGCCTAGCCTTTTCCAAACTATATTGGGGTCGGCTTCCAGTCTAACCGGATACAGCTGAATACCAGTATTTTACATGGAGCGACTGCCTATCTGACCTCCACAACCCAATCAGTACTGGGTAATACGATACCCCTTGGTAAGACTAGTTGTCAGACTTTTTGGGCCACTGACTGCCTAACGACTGTCAAAGATCTACAAATGACAGCCGGGACCAACGGCTTAACGTGCTTTCCGAGGCACTGAGGAAACTCGGTATTTAATGGGCGGTCACCCATCCACAGACCAACCCAGGCAAGCACGGCTTAACCTAAAGATCGACCCGAGCGGCTGTTACTATTTAGCCACGAGCTCCTCCATAACCACTACTACTACTGCACTGCACTGTACTGCATGATCATTAAGTAAAATAGTACAGTCACCGTAATCGTTACGTCATCAATTTAAAATTTGTAAAAAATGCTATGTAAGCGTTTTGGAATTCTTTGAACTAAACCAGTATTTTGGTCGACAGATGTATGAGCATGACTGGCGAAAAATGCGATGACCGAATCCTACATTGCGCAGATCCAAATTTTTATAGCATATAACATCACGACTGTAATCCCTGAAGGGTGACCGACCACAGAGGTGAACAACAACCATTTAACATAACTTTAACATTTACTATTTTTTTTTCTTATACTTTTTTTTTTGTTAGAGTTAGTTCCAGGCACAATTTAGATTGCCATCCGGCATCGACACGCTAAGAAGAAGAACGTCCCATGTAATACGGGGCGTGGTTTTTACCATCAACCATGAGCAAATCCAGACTCCCGAGTTGTTGCTGCGGAATTCCTGATTGATAAAGCCAACACTGCCTGAACTTGGAATCGAACCCAAGTCCTCGTGCTCAGCACTAGCAATTAGGAGCACTACACAAATGAGGCAGTCCAAATTTTTAAACCCCTTCTTTGCGCAAAATGCAACATGTTGTATTTATTAAGTCAGCTCATTTTTCATCATAAGTACATGTACTTCAATAAAAAAAACACTAAGTCATTCACAAAAACTGGTACAAGGTAACCAACGTACTCGTACAAACAAAAGTACGATATTTCGTCATTTATAATAGCTATTAATAGCAAATAAACTCTGCTAGGCTACTTTAATAACAAGACAGTAATGTCTCCTTAATTTTCAAAACTCTTCAGTTTATAACCAAATACACAAATTATTTTCAGAAATACACCTACCACTGCTTGTCTCTGCATCACCCAAAGTTTGACTGGTAGAAAATGCCTATGGCATTAAGTCCGCCTCTGTACTTTTGTGCTTGAAGTGTTAAATAAATAAATAATAAATAAATAAATAACCAGGATGAATTATTGCAATTCAGAATCAAGAGGGAGCTGTGGAAGACCAGTCAGTGGTTTTGTGTTTGAATCCGGTCCACAGACATGTTGATTTTTGTCATTTATTTCATTGCAACTGCTCTAAAAATGATGAAGGAAAACCAGTATGTCCTAGATCGAAAAAAATCTAAGACAAATAACATTTATCAACCGCCATTGGGCCTGTGTACCAGTGGGAATTTTATAGCCTGATTATGTTATAATTATTTTTATAATATAAAACATTTAATATTACATAATTTATTATATGGAGTACAGCAGTTGGTAGCGTAAAATCATCCAAACAAACTAAACATTTTATTATTATTAACATAAGCGTAAAGTCATAAGTAGTCGGGAAAATTATGTTCAAGTAAAACATTTTTATTTGATGACTACATCATCACCTGCCTAGCCTTTTCCCTACTACGTTGGGGTCGGCTTCCAGTCTAACCGGAAGCAGCTACGAAAATTAAGTACCTGCCTCTTCCATAGTTTAAAAATAATTTTAAATGGGTATTGTAATTAAAAATAGAGTAAATTGGTAAAACAAACTATAAGTTTTATTTTTGAGTACCCTGAATTATTGTAATAATGTAGCTGATTGGAATCAAATACTGCAAATAAATATTATTATAAGTGAAATTAAAATCTTTATATCCTCTTTAACAAATAGTCAGTGGCCCAAAAGTCTGACAACCAGTCTTACCAAGGGGTTTGTATTAACCAGTACTAACTGGATGGTCAAACAGGCAGTCGCTCCTTGTAAAATACTGGTATTTAGCTGAATCCGGTTAGACTGGAAGCCGACCCCAACATAGTTGGGAAAAGGCTAGGCAGATGATGATAACCTCTTTAACAATTAAGAACCTTTTATAGGATTTTATCTCAGAAGTTCAACATCTATTCTATTCATAAAAAAGCTACAAATTCTCATGCTCTTGGGCGAGAAGAGGCATTTCCCCTTTAGTGGGGAAGAAGTTGAAGTTAAGTTTTTTGTTATGTAATACCAGATTACATAACAAATCTCAGGAAGCAACTTCTACATTACAGCTTTATAGATAATATAGATATTCAGATAAGGAAAACGTTAAAACTTGCCAGTCATCATGATACTAGCCACCTATGTATGACATAGTACACTGAAATAGACACACCACATGAAGCTTGTTATCTCAATAAATAATAATAAAAGGTTCATTCATTATTGCAGATATGTTTTATTGCATAGAAATTGAAATATGTGGGAGTCGGCTGTTATGTTATGGGCATGTGATGCGGAGGAATGAGGATATGTCGTTGGGAAAGTGTTGAGTATGAATGTGGCTGGCTATAAGAGTAGTGGAAATTTTAAGAAATGATGGATGGACTGTGTGAAGGATGATATGGCTACAAAGGAGAAGATGGCTGAGATGATGAGTAATAGAGAAATATGCAAAAAAGATAAGCACAGGAAAATTATGATGAATGATGATTATATTTTATTTCATAATGGATAACATAACTTTTTATTGAATAGTAGCAAGTAGTAGTGTAGTGTGTAGTGTGTGTGTGTGTGTGTGCCTGTGTGTGTGTGTGTGTGTGTGTGTGTGTGTATAGTGTATAGTAGTAGTAGTAGTAGTGTTTCAGTAGCAGTTGATAGTAATGTGTAGGAATCTACTTTATAGTACTTTATTACAAACTTCATCAGGTAGATTGTGTGTGAGTGTGAGTGTGATTGTGGAGTGAGTGGTGTTGTGTTGAATGTGGTGGTTGGTTGTTGTTTTTAATCTTATATGGATGAATTTTATATTTCAATGTGTTGGCCAATATTTACAAAGAATTTGTACTAGATGCACTTCAGTTAATAAACTTTATAATAATTTCAGTTTTTATAAAGTATGTTAGTAGTTGAGTAGTTATTTTTTTTACTGATCTTGATAAGAATTGTCTTACAATAAAGTTTTTAATGAGCTTATTGTTTCACTTTAAAGCTTGGTAACTTTAACATAAATAATAAGCAGTAAATTTGTGCTCTTCTTATTTGGTGTGTCTATTAAAACAAATTCACAACAAGGCAAGATAATATGATTTTAAGTAGTAGCTTAACCCATTTAAATTTTTTATTATGTTGCATTTCAGTAAGCTATCCATCCATTCATTTATATTTAGTAAAATATAAAAATAATCAGCAGTATTGGAAGACATCTATATTGTATTTAACACCACATCTCATTAAGCTTAGTAACAATAGGTAATAATTAACATTGTGTTACTTCCAGATTAATCTCAATTAACTGGGTTCATTGGAACATGAAATTTATGGTTCATTATGAAATTTCCCTTCTAGCTTGGAATGTGCTAGACTCAGGAATGGTTTCAAACATAGAATAGAGCTTGGTAAGCATCAGTGGAATGCGACTGACTAAGTGTAGTGTACTTTGCAGTAAAAATACACATCATAAAAAAACATGAATAAGGATAAGAGCATGATGTCAAGTCAAATAGATCTTAAGATATAAGAATTATCTCAATCTTGATTAAATATAGTATTTTTGATGATGATAACATAGCCATACATAGCACTTGAGTAGCCGCAGTGTGATGTAAGTAAAAATGTAACAACAGACTAGCTACTGGCTAGCTACACAACCAACCATACTATGTTATCCTAGGAATTTAAGTAGTTAGGTACTAACCTCTTCTGTTACATTTTGCGCTGCCTTCTTCTTGATATCGATCAAGTTCAGCACATTCCCAGTATTAATTGTCACTTTAGACGCACTCTTCAACATCGTGACCAAATAGATTAACTTTTTTAATTGTTCGAGTTAGCTACTCCGTCTCACACTCAGCCAAGGTTACCGGCCAATATAACACACAAAAAATACTTCAAGCGCAATATTTGAAATGCGAACGCGCTGCCGACCGCTATCGGCGACTAAGAACGACTGAATACTGGCCTTGCACGCGGAAACTCATAATTTTTATACACAATCAGCTGGAGAAGTTATATCTGTGACGTATTGCAATGTATGACGAAATCGTTCAGTAAGGTTGAGACAACATATTGTAAGGTTATTTTGTAGGCTGCCGAAGATATGGCATTTGAATAGTGAGTCGGCAAAACTAGAATTTCAAGGAATTTTCATATTTCTCGATAAATATTCTATCACGAATGAAATGTCAAAACTTTTTAAGAATGACATAAATGACATTTTGACAGTTGAAGATTGAAGGCTTCTAAGGTATATTTTACACATTACTAATAAAAGTAGTCCATGATGTAGTGTGGTACTAGCTTTACATTACAGTATCTGATCAATCGAAGTGTTTTCTCAAGGTTTTAAGCTGCAACCCCATATTTTATTTAACTTTATTTTAAAGCTCGAGTGCATAGTCTTTACCACCGGTGCGTGTATGACCAGATGTATGAACGTAGCCGAGCCAAAAGAAGATAGGGGGCAAGGAGTGGGACAGAGCAGATTAGGAAAAAATGAACAATAATATAATTAATACCGGTGGGCTACAATTTTTATTTTTTTTTATTTAGTACTCATTGGACGTGTCACATCACTAGCACTTTTTGTTTGCTATCGTAGGACAATGATTGCCTAGATACACGTTAATTTGTCAATACGTGTGTGTTTCTTATTGTGTGGTTATTTTTTCTTCCTGTGCGTTTATAGCAATAGGATGCATGACTTTGTGTGATTGTTAAATTCCTGTAGTGTGCAGTTTACCTCGCCTCCTGCAAAAATAGTCAGAAAATTTTATTCGGCGCGGTTCGCTCCTTGCTGCTTCCATAGCTTATTCCTCTAAGTGTCGTAGGGAGAAACGATGCCAGACTGAAAACCAGTTTCCCCAAGTTATTTTTTTTTTTGAATATTCAATGTGGGTTAAAAAATCCTTGACCATTATAAACAAAATCGTTCATAATGGTGTTTAATTTGATTTCTCTGCTTTCATTTTCATTTTATACACAATAAAATTTTAATTATTGGAACTTGTAAAATCAAACAAACTAAAACTCTTGCTAATTGAAATAGAACGCCTCTACAAATACACGGTTGTCAACTGCAAATTGACAACCGTGCGTGACAAAGTCAAAATGACAAGCTGAATCTGATATCTGAACAGAAAGAAACTTCAACTCAACTGACTGAAAGCACGTATTCGGTTGACTTTATTCAGATTTTATTTAGACGAAAAGTACTTATTGTTTAAGTTAAGCATAAAAACAAAAATGGGCGTCGATATTATAAGTTTTGCTTACGCCGCTTCAGTTGCTGCGGGTGGAATTATGGGTTATGCTAAAGCAGGTGAGTTATCTTTACATTTTTTTAATGATTCGCTTAATAAAAAAAAAAAACAAATGTAACTGTGAATGGAACTACAAGTAGATATGCGCAATAATTTGTAAATTAGGCAGTAAAGTATATAGATTCAAAATGTGTACCATTATCTTTTATGTAATAGTCCAAAATCAATTTGATAAGTACCTATTGTATCTATCTTCTTTACGTAAATTCGGCCTAGCCAATAGGCGGAAGCGGATATGTTAACCCAATCATAAGTGGCTACTCATGCTTTCTTGATAAAATTTTGTGCCTGTAATACTTATTTGTATTTTTTTTTAACATTTTTTCAAAGCATTTTTGATTAGTGCAGTAGCAGCAAAATGATTAGCTACCTATTGATAATAATCGCAGTGTCACTGTTATCAAAGATTTGTATTAAAAGATAAATGCGAAATAACAAATAAAATAATAAATGAATGTATGTGAATGGGTGTGTATATGAATGTGTGTGAATGTATGTGTGTGTTGTGTGTGTGATGTATGATAATGCAAATGTGTAATGATACTTGAAAATTGAGATGCTATTTTTAGCATTGCTAGAATGATATCACAGACATGAACCGTGCTGGCCTCTTCAGAAAAAGCAAAGGGGAATTTATAATCAATTTCATCGAAAAACTTGAATTTTGATTACATTCTTTCAAAATCGAAAACAACCAGGATCTTCTTTCTGGCATATTCCTCAAGTATTTCTGAATTATACTGGAACCTTCCATGACTTTGGCTACCCATACCTACATTTTTTCTGTTTATGTTTTCCTAACACACTTAAAGAATTATTAATGTTGTCATTAAACCTGTAAAGTAGGTACCTATTCAAAAAAATTCGATTTAATAGGTCTTTTATTAAGTGACAAGTTACAAAGATAGTGAATTAACTACAAGATAAAGACATAACAGACACTGAATTATATCCATGTGTAGGTTTTATTTGTTTTTACCGCGAACTGGAAGACGTTGCGTTGGAAGGCCTCCCACTAGGTGGACCGATGACCTGGTAAAGGTTGCGGGGATCCGCTGGATGCGAGACGCACGGGATCGGTCAATGTGGCGACACTTGGGGGAGGCCTATGTCCAGCAGTGGACGTCATTCGGCTGAAATGATGATGATGATGATGTAGGTTTTATCTTCAAAAACACTATTGTATTAAACTTATACTGTCACTTATGGGATATCTTCCATGATTGTTCATTATTTTGAGCTCCCGATATACACACACACACTACACTATTGCACTGTGCTATTGTATTTAAATTGAATGGCCGTGTTTACATTATGGCCACCATCTGCATGAAAATGAAGTTTACAATTGAGTGACAAGTATAATATTGTATTCTATCCATTACTATTTTATTAATTCCCCACACTTACTGTATTGAAAAATGTACCGTTTTCAAGTGAAGTATTGATGCTATGTAATCTCTACTATCCATATAATTTTGTGGAATACTCTGATAACAATTTTCACTAACATACGCATTGTAGGCTACAATGCGTATGTATAAGAGCACTGTTCAATTATCAAAGTTTGGCTCAGCACAATGAGTTTAAATTCACTTAAAACTATATTTTGAATTTCAGTCTTCCTTTTTCAAACTTGGATTTTATTTATTTATTTATTTGAAAAAATGAAGAATGAAAAAAAAAGAATATATGATAAACACATTTTTTTTTTTCAGGATCTGTACCTTCTTTGGGAGCTGGCCTCATATTCGGTTCAATTTTGGGTAAGATAACACACTCATTCAGTTATAATATACTTTGATATAAATGAAACTTCAAACTTGCTAATTTGAATTGAAATGATTTTTCTTTATTCAACTTGTATTGTCCCACTGCTAGGCAAAATGGTGTCTCACATAGCTTTCCACACAAAGAGTAGAATACTATTCCAAAATTTTCACTTCTGCTTATGGGTGGTCTTCTCTGATCAATTGGGCCCAAAAATGCTTCAAAAAACATGCACCCTACAAAAAAAAAAACGCTTATCTAATTTGTGTCGTATTTCCAGGAATTGGAGCTTATCAGCTGAGTCAGGACCCCTCAAACTACACACTTATGTTAGGAACCACATCGGCTCTCGGAGGTCTTATGGGATACAGGTAATTATAATCCTTAATCATTGCGTACTCTTGCCTACTGTCCACATGAAAGTCACTGAGATCTCTCAGCGACTCAATATTTTCGAAGCTAAACAGCCAAGCAACTTAGGTTTACTTTGGCGTGCTCCGGGCTGTATCATATTATCCATAATAGGTAGACAGTTCAAATTGTCACAGTATGTGTATTTCTGTTGCTACTATAAAAATAATAAATTAAAAATTAAAGGGAGCCCCTTTTAATTTTCAGTTTATGTATACGATACTCAACCTCGAGGCAATAACATTTTCGTTCTGCAGGACTGCAACCAACTGCACCTGGATTTCCACATGAAGTTTTGTCAAAGAAAATATGAATCAAAATATTTTTTTTTTTTTTTAATTTCAGGTATTACAATGGCAGGAAGTTCATGCCAGCAGGTCTTGTGTTCTGTATGTCTGTCGGTATGATCGCCAAGATTGTATTCAAACACGTTGGTGTCAATTCCCCGGTAGCCACCAAAGGGTAATTATGGAAAGAATCTTTTTATTTAGTAACTCTTTGGGCAATCGTTTTATATAAAACCCAGAATAAAGTTCCTCGAGTGAAAATAAATTGGTTCTTTAGTTTAAGTGAAAGTGTGAATTACATAAATAGGTTGAAGGAATGTTATTTTGTTCCATTTTCGAACTAATCTGTAAAAGTCAAAAGTTCTCCATTTGTTTTTATTTCTTTAATGGCTTTTATATTTCATTTTTCAATTTGCAATGAAGAACTCGATACAGTGAAGTATACATAGTGCATTGAAAAGCTTTTATTTTAAAAGTATGATGAATTTTTTGTATATTTTGTATTGCGTGTAAGGTGGCCGCACAATTCGTGGTGCAATATTTGTGTTAATTTGTTTGTGTTGAGTAAACTACTTTATTTATGACAAAGTAAACTTAGTTGAAGTTAAATGTGTTTTTATAAAAGGTGGCAAAATAAAAGGTGTTGGGAAGATATTGTTTTATTTAATGTTTTTTCTGAAAAATATTAGGTTTTGTTTAAAAGCGAGTGGGTATCTCTTGTAAATGTGTTGCCATGTTACTAAACTAAATCGGTAGTAGGTACTTGGTGTCAAGTGGTAGAAATTCAGAAGGGTAAAAGTAAAACAACATAATTCCGTATTCATTATTTTCTATATTTTTTCCTTAAAATTTAGAAAGTTTTGGAGGAAAAAGGGATTTTATACATAAATAGTTTGAATACAATAAATAGTTATATCAACGGCAAGTGATGTCAAAGTTACAATATCACTGATCTCCTAGGCATGTTCCATACTGAACCGAAATTAACTGTAAAGTTTTTTACACTATTGGTAACTTTATTATAGATTTAATATCTCTTCATAAATAATTTTAGACATTAAAAACAGCTTAAATTATAACAAAATTGAATTTTTCATAAGAACAAAAAAACCAATTGAAGTTTTGTAAAATGTAAAATTTACTTAAAAAATAAGAAAATAAACCTAATTTCAGAAGACCGCGAACCAGTCGCTCTTGAAGTCAGTTTTAAAAACAAAAAATAAAATAAAAAAATAAATCTTATTTTTAACATTTCTTAATATTTACTGTATAAAAGGCACTTCGTGGCAGTTTCTTTTATGTAACATTGATGATATTTTACAACCTTTTTAACTCAAACCTAAGAGTATTTCTCGTTGTCCAAGACCGCAGGACACTTGGGACTATTCTGTTCCTAACGTTTCTAATATTCTAGTGTACTTATAAGTTCATTAATAACACAATCACATTGTAATATCACTCACGGAACCGTGTCCGACACTTTCATAAAGCATTGTCTTCGGACACAATTTACTTCACACACACTACGCACACTCCCGCATCTACTTATTACCAGTTGGATGTTGGGAATAAAACCAAGCAAATAACGGTCTGCTTGTTTTTATTGCTATTACTTACAGATACGATTATTTTCGAGATTACCTATCGAGTATTACACAATGGATATTTAAAATTATACGAATTGCCGAGGGGATATTCGTTGTCGGGTAGTGTGCGGTTCACAATCTGTAATGTGTTTGAGACTGGAGGGGGACTGCCCTGTGCCCTGTGCGGGCGGTAGTCGCCGTGCGAGGGTCGTGGGGGCAAGTCGCGTCGCTCCAGTGAGACAGTCTTCAAGGCTCGGCCCGCTCTTATCGTTAATGGCGGCTGTTAGAAAAAATAACTGATTAAATTTGACTGTAAATTTTTAAACAGCGATATTAGAAGAAAATGATATCGAAAATTGTATACAATAGTAATAGATTTTTTAAGTAATAACAATCATAGGTATGATATTCAGGATTAAATCCTAAATAAAGACTGAAAACACATGCTTATGATTAAAAGTACATTCGAAAAGACATTATATAACAATAGTAATATGTATAAAAGTGAGTAATATTATTAACATAAGATATATGGCACAAAAACTTAGAAATAAGAGTAGGTATATGTACAATGTAGATGTAGGTAATGTTCCCATAATGTTTGAAGTAGGTTGTGGAAGATATTGGATATGTATGTAGAAGTATTTATGTACATAATATGATGTCATTCCAGATCATGTTTTAGAGTCAAGACTTAGGAATATGCATTTTTTGTTGTAATTTTAAGATGTATTCATCATCATCGCTTGTATTATATTTTCTGATGATTTATTTTGCCTGTTTTTCACTCTATCCATAAGATTTATTAAAAAGAAATGAACAATTTGCATTCCGGATAAGTTATCTGAAGGTTTAGTAGTGAATCAGGCAACAGCGGGTCCAAAATGGCCTCTCTTTAACAGAATCATAATAGGATAGTATTATGAATTACGTTACAATTCCTAAAATGGTCACAAGTGACAATTCATAATATTAACTGCGTCCGTGACCCTTTTTAAAAGGAAACTGTCTAGGTATCTCTATGAACTAAATAGGTACAATCAATGACAAAATTCGGAAGTCAAGACATGAAATAAGAGATCGATGTCGACGTATGAAAGAGAATGATCATCCATCGTCCATCCTTACCAATAATTGGCAACCTATTGTCGAATTAACTCGTCGCTCGTCTGGTTCCTTCGATAGGAAAACATGAACCTCGCCGGCTCTATTTGTACTTGCTGAGAATTCGCATCGGGTCGTATAGAATTATCACTCGACTTCGCTTGAGAGTAATACGTCCCGATCTTAAATACGGGTTTAATACTCTTGTCTTGGTAAGGACTCTTTGTCGTCGACCTTCTAAAGAAGCCATCGAAATCCTCCTTGTTATAGAAACCTCTTTTCTCTGTGCTCAGTGACTGTGCAACTGTTGTCGATGGTTTTGTAGTGAAGTCTTTGAAATCGTAAGGAGATTTCGTTGATGTGATCGAGTATTTGTTTATGGAAGGTGGGTATGTGACGCTCGAACTTGGTCGTTGTGTTGTCGTCGTGGTTTTTTGAGTGAAGTATTGGTAAGGTTTTCTTGTTGTAAACTGGAAGTATGGTTTCTCTGTTGTTGTTGTCGTTGTAGTAATTTTTGTTGTAGTTGTTGATTTTGTAGTGTATGCTGTGCTCTTTTGATAGTATTTTGGGGTTTGTGCGGGTGGCGCCGAAGTACTAGCTACGTACGGCTGTGTTGTTCCATCGTTACTACGTGTTAAAGAAATACAGTATTAGTAATGTGTGCCCCTGTCTGTACACAGGCTGGTTGCAATGAGAATGTGCTGTGTTCTCATTGGCTGGGCCAGTGCTGTGGCGATATTGCGTTGGTGTGCGTGGTATGGTTGTATAAATATTTACTTAATATTTATTTAGCCATAATCTTAAAAAGGTTTTCTAAATTAGAGTTGCTTATTACTAAAAAAAACATCATTAAATACAGTAAACAAACATAACTACCTACGAAAAAATAAAATCTCTTAAAATAATATTCATTTTAAATATCACGACTGTAGAAGTAACTATCACGGTGATAATAACATGATTATAAAATTATAATATCAACTATCATGTCGATAATATCAACTATCACACTGATAATATCAACTATCACACTGATAACATCAACTATCACACTGATAACATCAACTATCACAATGTATATCAACTATCACAATGTATATCAACTATCACACTGATAACATCAACTAACACACTGATAACATCAACTAACACACTGATAACATCAACTATCACAATGTATATCAACTATCACAATGTATATCAACTATCGCAATGATAATATCAAGTATCGCAATGATAATATCAACTATCACACTGATAATATCAACTATCACCATGATAATATCCACTATCACAAAGACAATATCAACTATCCCCCGTATAATGCTAACTATCCCTATCATAATGATACACACCTGGTAATGTTTCCGAAGAACGGGCTCGTTTCAGGACGCACGTAGCTCGGCGTGTGTTGCGAATAGTCGGGGATTATGTTCTCGTGTTCGGTTATACACCGCCCGTTTATACAATACTGGAAGCAGAACACATAAAGGGTGTAAATAGACCCGTAACATAAACGAAAGGCACTTGTTCTCCCCGTCACTGCGATCATTTTTTTGGTTCTACCTATATACTCAAAGTTTCAACTTTTTACAAGTTTTTTTTTTAAATACATGGTTTTAATGTAAGATTTTTACTTCATACACCTCCACGACCAACTACTACTACTCAATCCATTCATCAACACAATGCTATGAGTGTTTTCCATCGAGTCCTACCGTAAAACGTGATTTTTCACCCCAAAAAAAAGTCGATTCCCAGCAATAATTTTTGCGAAATTTACTTAGTTTGATGTACAGAATGCTTGGTTGACGGTTTCGTGAAGGGTCTTTTTACACCCGGTATTATCACAGTAATTGTAATAGAGTATGTCAAAATAACAGTTTCAGTTACAAGTTCAATTGGATCACACATCGGTCTGGAGGTTAATTTGCTAATGTTTACCAAGTGTCTAATGGATAAGTCCGTAGTTGTGTGTCACGACTCTCAGTACTTAGAAGTGAGTGTGTTGGCAAGGATATACGAATATATTTATAGCTAGATAGATGATCCATCTAACTTATATCTTGGACTATGTGAAACAAAATATTCATTCCTAATATTAACAGTGCGATCCTGGCAACGCTTGGTCATAGCATATTATCCAGCAATAGCCGTCTCCTCCGCATACAATTATGATGATAATAATTTAAGTGATGAAGTCTACCTGTCCATCGCCACAAGGCGACCCTTCAGCGGCTGGTCTGTACGCGACGCAGTACCCGCTCGCCGCGTCGAAACAGAACAGCTGAGCGCACACTCGCTCGTCCTTGAAACATGCGCTGAAAATGGAAGGGAATTATGTGACTACACAGTCATCATTATCGTCTGCCGAACCTTTTCCCAAATATGTTGGGGTCGGCTTCCAGTCTAACAGGATGCAGCTGAACATCAGTATTTTATATGGACCCACTGCCTATCAGACCTCCAAAACCCAGTTAGTACTGAGTAATACGATACACCTTGGTAAGACTGGTTTTTGAATTTCGGGCCACTGACTGACTACCTGTAACGACTGTCAAAGATCTACAAATGACAGTCGGGACCAACAGCGGACATATAGTATGTGACTACACAGTATTGCTACAATCTAAAAAAAAAAAAAAAATTAAACAGAACAGGATCATTCCATAGCTGGACGTAGACCTCCTTCGACATAGGCAGCGACCATATGTGAAAAGATGGAGAGGATTTTGAAGATAGCTAACGAACTGAAAGCTATATATTTCGGGGATCAGAAGAAAACGAGATTATAATGCCTGATAGATCATAGATCCCATACGACAATGGCTTACCTCGTCCCTCTATCCTTCCGGCACTGCGCGTCTAACGTCAACAGACGTCCGGGCAACACTCGCGGTAGAGAGTCGTCTTCGTGCGGCGAGTTGTATAGGCAAGTCGCTGTGTCGCCGCTGGAATACAAAATGTTTATGTTAGTCCATAGACTAGGTATGAAAATAAAGTGTTAGGACTAGGCTTTGATACATATTTCATTGTTAGAAAACACGACTATCGCACTAGATTATATGGGTGTTACTCAATAGGAAAGACGTGATAGTCAATTAATTTTATTTAAGGTGGAAGCGCCAGGATAGCCCGAGAAATTCATGTCTTTTCACGTTTTATTTTATTTAATCCTATTAAATGACTGAATGATTTCATGAAAAAGTCATTCAAAGATATTAAATAAACCTAGAGGACTGTATTGATGATTTTAATGATTATAATTCAGTAAAACCATATTTGTTACGGTCGCGAATCATAATTTAATTAACAGCCCGACACTGACCTGCAAATTGCAAAAAAACGTAAGAAAATTTGTATTTCGCGGGCTACCCTGGCACTTAACAATTAATTTATATATATATATTAATTGTCACATCTGTAACAGCGACTATCCCCACAATAAAACCAACTACCCACCAATATCAATGTCAATGTGGTGACACTTGGGGGAGGCCTATGTCCAGCAGTGGACGTCTTTTCGCTGAAATGATGATGATGATATTGATGACCCACCAATAATAAATCACATTAACGCTCTCAATTTCTGTACTCACTTCAAGAAATGATGGAAACTCTGCACGCTGCAGGGGGACCACCGGAATCCCTTCTCGGTGTGTCGCAAGTCCGACATGATGTAGCCGTCCTCCCAGCGGCACTTCTCCGCGCCCGGCCCGCCCAGGTACGACGGCGGGGGGCTGCCGTCGTGGACTGCTCCTAGCCTGGGAGGTGAGGGGTATAGGTAGGGATATGGTTATAGTTGGTGATTGTTGATAATATGATTTTAGTTGGCGACTGGTGATAACTTTAGATTGCTATGGCAAAATAAAGGACATGTACCTATAATACTGAGAAGGCTTTTATAGTTATCGGCCATGTTTGTACTTGCTCTAAGTAGATAAAAAACAGTAGGTGACTTTAATTTTTTGAAAGCGAATGCTGCTGTGTCTAATGTCTGAGTAGATAGGAACTATGAAAATTAAATTAAATGTTGCTATTTTTAGCCAACCAATAACTAGCTCAACAGATTTATCAATAGAGTTGTAGGCAACTCTATCATCAGACATGAGGTAGAGATTTCAGCAACAAGGGGTAAAAGTAAGACTAACGACATAATTTATATGCAATTTGGGACACCTACTCCGATTAAAAACGAAACACTAGAAAATAGAACATAAATTTGGTAGAAATACTTACAAATGCCCGACTTCGTGAGCAGCAACGATGATACCGGAGAAGCCACCGGTATCTTCAATGATGGCGACTGAGTTCACCTTCTCGAGTCTCTTGTTCACCACGCAAGCGCCGCCGACGTACGCAAAACCTTTGCATTAAAATGAAGTGTAAGAATTTTGCATAAAAAAAAAACAATTTTATTGGTTTAAATTGAATTTAACTGGATTTGATTGGCACAGAGCCGTTTTACAAGTCCAGATTTTAGGAACTTAGGTATCAAATCTTTAAGTTTTGAAAAGTAGTTATTTAAAGGTCAATTCAGAGTACAAATTAAATAAAGTAGGTAAGAATAGAACTTTCAAATGAATGCGTGATCGTAGGACTAAGGAGTTTCAGGTAAAAAGAGGATATAAATATTCATAAAGCTAGGCTACTTACAGTTCGATGGTCGATGCGTGAAAAAGGTGAGAAGACACAAAAATACTTAAATAAAATGCTCAAAATACTCACAGTGAAGTGTTGAGGATAAAAAGGAGACAAAAAACATGCATTGCAAACTTAAATAACATGCAGAAGCGTTATAGGTAGTCATCGAGTTAGTGTTAATTTTGTTATCGTCGTCACCGTCATTATTAGTCTTGAACCATTTTCAAAAGCATGCAAATAAGATTAGAAACAGTGCATATTACCTAAAAGAGCTTAATCAAACAAGCAACTTGTATTTATTTAAGAAAATATAAAGTAGAAGCAAGAAGCTCAATATATTAAATTTTCCCGCGCCTAACTGCAAATTGGCGTTTGCGAAATTTTTGACATCAAATCACGTTAGTGACGTGAAGCAATCAATTTTTATTCAGCCACGTATTAGTAAGTCGATTGTGAATATGACTAAATCGATATTATCATTTGTATGGCTCCAGAACATGAAAATATAGTTTGATTTTATTACAATTATCATGTTTCAAGATATAAAAATTATCAGAATGGAAGCAAACATTCAATAACTACAGAAATAAAGTACATACATGCTATTAATTGATTTTTAGAAAGCAGTCCATGCCTAAATTATAACTTTGTTATTTTACGTACTCTGGCGTCATTTTAAATGACGATGAAGTCAGATAGTATCTAGAAAACAATACATGATGATGAAAATAAACGCTTAAATATTTTAGTCAAAATTATTAAGAATAAGTAGAGAGAGACAACGTAGACATAATAAAATACAATAAACTTTTTATGATCAAACTACATAAAATGAAAGAAGATTAATATTTACAACGTCATCTAGATAGATATCTAAAATGATGCATTCACAAAGATTTACAATGTATCTAGAAGAAAATAATTGCAGAAAAGACAGAATATTATTCACAAGGTGCGAATATGACAACACGGAATTGGGTAAAGGTATTCAAGTGGAATATGGATCCATAGTGTATAATCGTGAACATATAGGTGAGGGACTTTGATGAAAAAGGCGTGCTTTTGGAAAATGTAAGATCTCTGTAACACGCCTACCTGCTGTCCCTCTATTGCACGCATCGTTCGGAAATTGTCTTCTGCACATGTCTAGTCTGAAATTGTATGGAAAGAATAAAACTCAATAAGATTTTAATTTTCCTGTTGTTCTACAGAAACCTACGACGGCTCGTCGTGAACTTTTTTGGTTCACCTCATTCCTTGTACGAAATGAAATAAAACTGAAATGTTCTCATACAAGAACTTCGTCTTGTGCAAGCGACTATTGTATAGTGTAACTTTTTTTTAATATTCAGCGCCATTACCAAATCCTTTACCTCATAAATAATAATAATGAAGCAAGTAATTAATGTTTCACTCTTAAGCCTCGGTTAATGCCGCGCCGTTTGACAACACCATCCTAATGAACGCTTGTTTTAAAATTTAATTTACCAGCGGTGCCTTTTGTACAGCGACCACCCTTGCGACGTCGGCACATGTCATACCTGTTGGTCAAATTAGTTTCGTCGTCTTCATAATTTATCCTTGACCGTCACCTTATCTGGACTTACAACTATATCGAGACCATAGTCCGTACTTTATACAGTAATTACTTTGAATAATGGCGCTAAATTATGATTTGAAAGCGTTGATATACTTACCATCTTACCTCTTGTCCTGTAAGTGTTGCAAGGACAATAAAATTTAAATTATAAATTGCTGTTGAGTGTAAATAGAACACAGGGCCTCGTAATGACACACAGGAAAATTTTTAATTTTTCAATAAAGATTTTAAAAAATCTGTTACATTACAAACTATCAAGGCAATGCAACTTTTATTATCACTTAAAACTAGACAATTCTACAGATTTGTTGTATTCAAATTGAAAACAAAGTTTGTTGAGTAATATAATTATCTGTTTTGCATAAAGTTGTCTTCGCGTGTATTTGAGTTCAATAAAATTTGAATAGTTATAATGTTCACACGAGATAGTGTGATCACACAGTTTTGAAATAGTTCTCCACAATTTTATTAATTGTATTTCAAAACTGGTAATGACTCTAACAACTTGGAAGGCTAGATATTTTTAATTTTCTATTCTCTGTTGTAGGTAGAAATCCATAATTTATTTAAATTTAAAACTTTTTAAACAAATCACTATAATTATGTGCAACAAACAGATTATCGCTACAAAATATTAAGAAACACTGCCATGATGTATGACTGTCGACATAGTCGACCTACAAAACATTGTAGAAGTATTATTCTTTCTACGTTTTGTTGCTAAGATTTCAACATTAGGTACGTAAGAAGGATTATTGTAGAAGGTTTGGCAGGAGTCCGCCATACTGCGATCACTGATCCGACCCTTTAGCAAGGGTAGGCATTATTTAAAAAAAAAGAATTGATAATAATTGACACCGGCACATCCTTATGATCCTCATGACCGATTTTAACAATATTTAAAATGACTATGCATTACCAATAATGCCGTTTTTCATCTTAAGACACAATTTATGAATACCAGTTATGAACTCACTTGGTGATGGCAACAGCGATGTCGTAGACTGGCAACCGTCGCTCCCTGAACAGATACTTGCCCATGTCAGTGAGCGCTGCTGCTGAGTCTATCGCGTCTCGACCAACACGATTTCTTTCAAGGTATGGTGTCGCATCCCGACCCTGGAATACAGAAGATTGGTTGGTCAGTATCAGATTCCGACTAACACGTATTAATAAGTAACACTATAAGGTCTATCTTTTCATACACGAAATATTTTAAGAGTAACTTCTATAAGTCGTAAAGTCGCCATAGCAACGAAAAAAAAAATTATCTGAGTGTTTTCATTTTTACAAAATTTTGATAATTCTAAATTTTTTTGAGACTTTTTGCATAAACCTTTACTCCTATATTCTAACAGTAGACAGTAGGTAAATACGACGTAGTAAACTACCGTAATGGATGCTTAAAAATAAGGAGCCAGTATTTATTTTGTGGGTCAAGTAATTTTTAATTATTTATTTTTTATAAAAAAAAATATACTCAGAAAAAAAAAATCACTTGAAATGGCTTTGTTATAACCGTTAGATGATTCCCTGAAAATATTTCGTGTATGAATAGTTAGACCCTATATAAACAGTGTCAAGACAGAAATAATACCAAGACGCTGTAATAGGACAAAGAGAGGACAGTATCGATCTCTGAAGTCTAAACTTACGTTATGACCGTATTTTTAGGCAAAAGTGACCAAAAAACATCGAGACTTAGGTATAAAATAGGTTCCCGTCCGCGTCACGTTATTAAAATAACCGAGGAAGCAGCGTTACTTGAAATACCCAAGGAGATTTATTAGTCACACTATGCTTAAAGGTTTAAAGGTGAACATTTTGTGTCCAGGTAACTTTCCTAACCTTGAATAATCAGATTTTTTGTAATTTCGCAAGTTGGCAACAAAACTTGTTTCATTCGCCGTCTTATGTTTTTGTTTTCGTTAGGTATTATAAATTCACATGATTTTATACCATAACAATTAAATAACCACCATTCATCTCATTAATATTGCAGGTGTTTTTAATTTATACAAATTGATTCTGTGTTTCTTGCTCGCCAGTTGGCCCGTTCAGGTTTTATTGCTCCAAGACTTAAAATGTACTTTTCTCCTTTAGGTTAAATATAGTTTAAATTTATGTTAATGTGGCTATTAGGAAGATATTTTAATGTTTATTGACCTTTGAAACTAACATGTGTCTACCAAGCTCAAAATTGCAGTTTTAATTTATTTGCAAATGACGAGGCTATAATTATTGTGTTATTTGCAAGTGAGGTAATCTATTAAGTTAAAATCCAGTTACTCAGGGAGTGGTTATAAGACATTTTGACTGTGCAATACAAAACAGACCCTAAACTTGGCTTTTATTTAAAACGAGTCACATTAAATTTGCATAATCTTGACCCAAAATATTTTCAATGTAAAGGTAAGCTTTTTGTTATTTCTACATAATTTATTGCTTTATGTCATCACTCACCATAATTTAAGATTTAATATGTCATAATTAAAGCTTTATTAATTTTACATGTTACTAAATCGATATTACACGCATCACTATTTTTCTTTTGGCATTGGCAATAAAAAAAATAACTGTCAAAATCGAACTTGAACGGCGGGATTTTGAAAACAAACAACAATTCGATTCAATTTGTTTTTGAATATTTTTTGTTAAAATGGCTAGTGAAGCAGTGTTAAAATATTTAGTGGATACGAATCGCCCGTACTCATGCGCGGATGTAACAGTTAATTTACGCGGAGCCTTTCCTAAGTCAGCGATACAGAAAGCGTTAGATGCATTGAGTGAAGCAGGAAAAATTAAGTGTAAATTGTATGGAAAACAAAAAGTTTTCGCTGCTATACAAACAGAAATTGTGGCAGACGATGGGGATGCAACAGGTTCAGTACATCACAATTATGATTTTAATAGCAATCTCAACGAAAAGTGAACCATGTTTCTATTAGAAACCTATGTACGACATTTAATCAAATATAATTTTTTAGATTATGATGCTCTATCCAAAACTCTCACACAAGAATTAGCAGACAAAACAAACGCTTTGAAAACATTTGAAATAAACCTCAAGAGCCTAATCTCTACACCAACCACTGATCAAGCCAAAACTAAAATAGATGAAATTAAAAACACAATAAAAGCCACAGAAAAAAAGTTGGAAGTACTGAAAACCTCTACGGAGGTTATGAGTGCTGAGGAAATGAAAATTCTAGCCACTAAGCATGAAACATTATTAAAAGAATACAGGTAAATGTTTTAAGATTCTAGGTGTCAGACCTGAATCCTGAATGTTACATCTCTACTTGCAAATGTGCAATGCATAACCTACCATCATTATTTGATATTTTTTTTAATAGTGTAGGTACAGTACACCATGGTCAATGGTGGCCCATTCCCTGGATCGTTTAGTATATATTTTTTTTATTATATAAATTCTGTCACGAAAACTGAGCTCAATAATTCCAAAGACAATATTTTTTTTCAAAGACCTATTATTTTGTTTTTCGTTTTTTTAGAAAACGGAAGAGAATCTGCAGTAATATGCTGGATGCAATATTAGAAGGCTATCCTAAATCTAAAAAGACCTTACTGGAGGAGCTTTGTGTAGAGACCGACGAAATGGTTGATTTTAAGTTGATGGCAAATTCCTAATCAGAGCCAATGGATGCCTTCCTCAATTGTTTAAAAATGATAATTGTTAGCTGGTGTTAATAAAAATGTACATTTTAATGAGTTTCTTATTTTATACCATGTTGTCATCACGAAAAAGACGTTCGTCGTAGAAACATTTACTAAGTTGCTATTCTAACCAGTGTAATTCTATAACAATGATTTATTTATTTTAATGAAATATCCAATTTTATTATCATATATTATTTAGGTACTTATTTAAAGAAACTGCAAAATATTTCGAAGCAATTTTGCCAAGAGAATATCAATCTTATTTTAAACACATAAAGTTTAATTTTACACAACATTCAACTCACCCTAGAAATAATGATACCGGCAATGGATATCCGTATTCTGGGTCCTTTTAGCAGTTTGTATCGGAGGTCCACGCCGTTCCAAAACGACACGAAGTAGCGTTTGATCTGGACGTTGTCACCTCCGTGTAACCTGGAAACGATAACATAACATCATGCCTGGAATCCTAAAGGGTTAGACAGAGGAGTACAGGAAGTACACCCACATTTCGATAATTATTTTAAGTCACATATAACACGGGGTGAGCCTATTGCCATCAACTGGGCCCAAACCCAAACATTGAACTCCTACTGAAATTTTTGATAGAAAAAATCAATAACACTGCCCAATCTGAGAATTAAATCTAAAACCTCACGCTTAGCAGTACCGCTTGCCACCACTTGACTAACGATAACGAAGCAGTAATCTGGCAACAATAAATACCCATAAGTTTGTTTTGACAACTAAATCCTTACCTATAGCCATCATAATCTACGATGACCAGAATCTCCGGGTATATGACGTAGGGCGCTTCTCTCTTCCGCCTGGAATGCGTCTCCGTTGAGCGTTTCCGCCTGAATCGCTTGCCCAGATGATCTGGCTCCATGAATGCTGTAAATAATAAAAGAGAACTTAGTAAATGTGTAGATTGTGATTTATGAACTGCCTCAAAAAAAAAAAAAAGTTATCGCCATCTGTTGGAGAGTTTAAGTTACTATTCAGGAACGTTTCTGGGCTACTCAAATTTTTTATTCATAAAAATGTGATTTCATTATTTTTTTTTTTTATTATTATTATTTTATAAATAAACAGAGTAAAGTAAGATCTAAGAAGATTTTTGGTTGACTTATAATAAAACTATACCTAATTGTTTAAATAATTCGTTACAAAAAAACTTTTTAATGTGTCATGAACTCATTAATAAATTGTATGCTTTTATTATTTGTGCATTCACTAGATTCTGAAAAAAATTAGGTACCTACCTATCTTCCTATAGAACTAATAGAACTTTGTCTATTTATACGACAGTTTTAATTTAAAATGCAAATGATATTGATTTCAATAACATCGACTATTTACCTAATACCTAACCAAAGCATGAAGGATGGCTAATAAATTAGGACGAACAAGTTTTCTTTTGTCTCATTAATGTTATGTTTTTGATGACCATCTAAATGCCTGGCCGTTCAGGGGCCAATAGAAACCCCATTACGGGCATAGAGCAGCATGTTTTTTTGGCGCTAGAATTACACTGTCAGAAGGGCTATTGGGCATTTGTGAAATTGTTGGTGGAAAATGTGTTCAAAAACAAGATGGTGGCGGTAGTTTCGTTTTCTGTAAGGCGCCTTAAAACAATGCGACATTGAAATATACTATAGGTATGGAATTTTGATTGATCTTTGATAAACAAATGAAGTAGATACCTAATGGATATTGTCTCAATAAAACATAGTAGTAAATCAGATATCCGCAGACAACATAGCCACTCCCAAAGTAATTAAGTGTTCCGTTGAAGAATTTGAATTATGATTTTTTGTTATTGGCCTAATATAATCTAACAAAGGATTTATATTCATTTTGGTATCTTTTATGTAGGCAATGGTAATTTACGTAGTACCTAATGACATGCAGGTAAATATTGTGGTCAAATATCATTAGGTACAGCTGGTAATAATGATTTTCATGACAATGCTGTTTTAAAAGTATTACGCGTCAAGAAATAATATTATATTTCACTAGTTGTGTTTTTACCAGTTCATTTTATTGTCCAGAACTCTAAACCAAATTTTTACCATCTGATGGAAAACCAAAGAATATAGTCAAAGTTTCTTTGTTCTAAATTCAACGTCATCCCATTTGTCATTTTAATTTAAAAAATGGAGGACCATCTCGAGTAATTAATTCGTTTAGTCGATTTTTTTGCGCTAGAATCCTGAATCGATTACAAGTTTAGTCGACATTATTAGACAGCTTGTGACCACAAACAAGTTAAAACCTGCACCTGTGAGGCCTTTGCCCAGCAAAAACACTTAAATAGGCTGCCGTTTCGTCGGTTTTCCCAAAATAGTGGATTATTCATGAACCGCAGAATTATTATAAGCTTTTTTCTATCGTGAATTTAAAATAATGGGTGACGTTAGAGTCTGACCTTATGACCCCGTCCAAGACGGAATAACGAACGAACTTATTAGCAAAACGAGATTTGTCTCGGAAATCTATGATAACGTGACATTATACGAACAATTTTATAATAAAAATATAAAAAAAATATATAATAGTCATAAATATTAATCTGGACAATATATTTTTGCATGTTTTTGCAAAGTTTAACGTTAAAATTAGTCTGGAAGAACTAGAATTTGTTTTAGGTCTTGTTAATGCCCGCACCTATTAAATATAATAAGAAGTGGTATTCATCAAAATTGATTAAAATACCTACATTCAAGATTTCCTGAAACTCCTCAAACCTACACCAATGCTATGCAGTTCACATTTCCGAAAAGTATGACCGTTCATTAGAGAATTTGCTTGTCCGTCTATGTAGTTATTTGGATTTGCGGGGATATCAGAGTGTAACGCGTGTAAGATCAGGAACTCAAACAAACACAGTCACGAAGAGTAGCGTGATTGGCACTAACCGCGTCCGGATCATCAAAATTCTTCACCCATTAAACAATTAAAAGAATCCGCAAATCATTGAACGTAGGGAAACATTGGTAACAAAAGACAAGCAAAAATGTTTTATTGATCTTTGACAGTTCATAGTTCAGAGAAACACTGGGTAAATGTTAGCTCTATTATTTTTTAATTGATAGCTTGATCACATCGATGACATTTTTTTGCAAACCAGTTCGGTTTCCATCTTGGACTTAGATACCTATTGCGTTATAAACTTATGGGTAAAAGGTCATTTCTTCTATCATGCCTAACATAAAGTATAAAGTTATACAGAGTACAGACCTCTGTGACATAAATCAACCCGTAATAATGCACTCATGTTGAATAAACAGTTATTTAGCTAAAGAAAATGTTACAGCTATGAGCTGGTGACAAATCTAGGCACTATCTGTCATCGTAGAAATATAGTCAACCCTTGGTTTAATAATATCTATAATCTAGATTAAGACTATTGTCTTCAATGAAGCAAGAAGATCTCTACAGGATTAAGGGTAGACTGGGCTTAATCTAGTTTTCACCATCCTAGGGCAAGAGCATTGTAAATTGGAGCCAAGTCCAAGAACACCCTATAAAGCTATTTCGACAACCTTAAAAAGGCGACTGAAACAGAATTGGATGCGAATGGTGGCGAACTAAGTGCTTTGGTGCAATACGGGAGAGGCCTATTTTCAGCAGTAGATAAAAGTTGAAGGCTGAGTTAATAGATACTAGTTTGCATGTCTTTCTATGACACGATTTTACTAGCTACTGTCGAATAGTTTACCAATTCTACAGATCACGTGTCAAAAGTTCAACAACGAGTTTAGTAGGTATAAGTCAACGAGGCGTTTATTAAGATTTTAGCGTTAACGCTTATGTCTACAAATTAATACGTAAAATGGGATAAATATGATAATCTTAGCAACTTAGTAATGTGTGAGATAAGATCCAAAAGATATTTAAATGTTAAGTAGTCTAACTGTACTGGTCTATTAATTCTATCTGCCAATACACCTAAGATGAAATAGTCTATTTATCCTATATTTTCTAGCGAAGTCAATTTATACATTATAGTGGTGGTGCGTGTTTTTAAGTATTGAGTATTGAGTATGTGATCTCCCGAATGAGCAGTTGTGATCCGGGGTGAGGTGTAACATGCTATTTTGCTTCAACAACATTCATTACATGTTTTCAGCTGGCGAGCCGACGAATTTTTCAAACATTTGAAGTAATGAATTACGGATTTCTTCAAAATTCTTTGGAATACGATAGATAACTGGTCGCTATTGAACGGAGGGACAATTTATTTAATCCACCTCTTTGGTTAAATGAAAGATGGCTTTCAGTGAACAGGTAGGTTAGTATAATAATAAGTGTTTTGTATACACTTTTGTGTAATTTAGTACATGACCGAGCTTCGCCTGTTTTATAATACTTAGGTATCATTAATCAATTATTATTTTTATTTTTGTAGCGCACCTGTGCATGTTGTGTCGTGTGTGTTGTTTTTTTAAGTTCAATATTAGGATTATACACAAAAGGATTTAAAAGATTCAAAAATTAAATCCTGTTAATGTAAACAGCATTATTATCGAAGATAAATTAGTGACTAATGCATTATTTTAATTCTTTACTAGTAGCAGATGTTTTGATCGAATCGACAAAGTTAAAATCATTTGTCACTGTGATTGGAAACTGATAAAATTAATAATACGGAAGAACAACAATACAAATTAACAACACAATAAAATTTTGTGAATGTATTAAATTAATAATTTTAAAATAGTGCTGACATATCTGGTCAGACTTAAACAATGCTATGAGTACATGAGCCATCGCCGTGCAAATTAAATGTTAAAAGGTGTAATTACTGTCCGCCGGCTCATTGATTTAAATATTTTTATAAGGAAGTTATCAAGTAAAAGCCTTTTTTGTTTTTATTACTAACTGTTTTATTAAAACACAAAAACTTAAGTCCTTAAAAGTTCCGTAACTAGTTATTTTGCGTCACACGTCATCCTCATGCATGTCTCATTCATTAAAATAAAGCATAATATTTTAATTATTAATAGAAATAATATTTCGAAATTATAAATAACTCAGTGCCACACAAAGCATTTGACGTGACCCCTGACCTAATCGACTAAAATATTCGTAATCGGATTGCGTACTCTATAATTTAGTCGAGTCGATCAAGATATCAGATTCCGATGTATAAAGTTATAAGTTTTAGTCTCAGCTGTGGTTATTATATAATTATTGTTGGCCAATTTGTTTTAAAAGTAGGTGACGGTGAAGGTGAATGTTTTGAGTCAATGAAATGGTATGTTTAAGACATGCTATGTGTACAAGCTCAAAACTCTTTCTGTTTCTTGTCTGTTTTTTAAGTTTCAATTTTTTTTAAGTTGGGTTCATTTGTAACAGTTGTACAGTTGTTGTTGTTTGTTGGTGTTGTTGTGGTTACCTTTCAAGTAATTTTCTGAACATATTCACGATTTTAAATCAGTTTTATTGATACAACACATAAGCTTACTCATTCAAGAATCATAGAGGTACGTGTGGTGGCATTCGGAACCGGTACTATTAACATAATCAATTATCTCTTATCTCCTCTATGGATGCGCAATGCACGTGACAACGCTATGGAACTACACGTGTATACAGCTAAGTAATAATGGGGAAATGTCGCTACTGTTTCTGATTTATTATCTATAGTAAGAATTATTTACTGGTAAAATAATTTTATGAGGAGTAAACATGTTTACGAGTTCAGAAACTCGTGTTCTAGATGGCAGACACATGACAAGTGATGAAATGGCTCATCTTGATTTATGTTCTCTTTTTAAATGCAAAGTAAAATGCTTCTTTTCTTAACGCGATTGCGAGTTTTTAAAAAGCTATTCGAATCAGGTTTAGTCGATTATACTCGGAAAAAAGGCGCTTTAAAAAAAACGCTTTCTTTTTTAACGTAATCAGTTATTTTTTCTTTGAAAGTAAATGGAAACTTACCGTAATCTCCTAAATGGTCGTGTTCAGCTTCTCCGGGGTCTCTCTTGATGATTACGTGTTGGGCGCCATTGAGTGCCTGTGATAACCTCTGTTGATCTTCCCTTTTTCTTTTTACTGGAAAAATGTTTATGAATACATTAGATTTTATCCCTGAGACCTTCAGAAATGTATCATAACTGCCAATTGCATAATGCAAATTACTACTCGGTCCGACTCGCTCGCATGCAAATTCTATCATGTGCAACTTTTTTTTTTGATGTCCACACAGACGCCAGCTCATCAAGATACTACAATCTGTGAAATTTCTTTAATAGATTCTCAACTTTATCGCTAAAATATTAGGTTTAAGGTTGATTGGGAAAATTTGACAGTTTCGGGTAGCTTGATGTGCTTGACGTCTGTACCTACTTAGTGATGTTCATCAGAATGATAAGGTGCGTAGGGAACGAAAAAGAACTGTACGAAATTGCAGCCGGCGTGCGTGTATGAGCGTGTATGAAGCAAAACGCGCATGTAAGGATCTTAGCAGGTGGCTTTCCATGGCCTAATAAGGGTAACCCATTGTGAAAAGGCCTGCCTTTGTGATGTTTAGTGGGAAACTCACCTAAAGGCAGTCCAGTGTCGATGGATACCATATCAACCATGCTGGAGGGGTCCATGAACATCTCGTCGTCTTGCGCCGCCGACGTCATGGAGTCTGGGATGGGCCGGATCACCAGGTCGTGACCGATTGAGCCCTCCTGTGCACAGAAAGAACATTAGTTAGGTATTGATAGGAACTCGTAGTTTTGGGAGGTCTACGGCCATTAAATTATACAATTTAACATATTTATCGGATATTAGGCCAAACCATCCGCCTGATACTAATCTGAGAATTTTGGGATCAATCCCAGGAAGTTACACTCAGCAACCGTACTTGCAATGCAATCATATACCAACGAGACAGTGTTAGTAGGAGCTAATTAATCTGGTCATGTACCTAACACTAATATTGTAGACAGAGAAGCTCTACACAGGTGCGTATTTTTGTTTTTCTTGTTTATGGCGCATAAAACAAAACTGTATCTACGGTATCAATCGCACTGACCACGCCAGGGTCAGTATACATTTACAAGGTGTAAACGGACCCCTCATGAAGCCGTCAACCAAGCATTCTGTACAGAAAATGAAGTAATTCTAAGCAAAAATTATTGATGGGAAATGACGTTAAAAAAAACTTGTGAAAAAGTTTGAACTTTGACCCCGAATATCTCCGTACCTAGAAAGTTCTCAGGTAAGATCCAGAACAAAAAAAATACCGCAATGACGGGGAGAAAAAGTGCCTTTCGGCTTCGTTAAGGGTATTTTTACACCCATTATGGCTTGTTACGGAAATTCGACTATCAAACTGCATAATGATTGCAGTCTTTTAGAATAGGCGCAGCACTTTCATGCTAACCTAGTACTTTTATGCAGGTTTAGTCGTAGCAGTCGGTTCTGTACAAAGGTTATTTTACTGGCTCTATTTTAATTGTGCGTTTATCAGCGTCGGTTATCACTTTGAACTTCCAAATAAAGTTCAAATGATTATTTCGTTTCCAGTTTGTTTGGTTTCACTTAGTGGGTTACGAATTCGGTAAAATAAGGTTTAAGCTTAAATATAAACTAAAAAGTAACAAATATATGTAGAGCTTTGAAACTATAAGTTTTATCGATTTTTTTTAAGTTTTTCTATTAGCAATTTTTCAGCAGCACGGAGCTTCGATTAGCCGGTTGGTAGTAATAGAGTCATCCCTTGTGATGGAACTAAGCATATAGAATAACAGTTAAAGTATTTAAAAGCGTTCTATATCTCTGGTTTCCCCCAAAAATTACAAGGGTGATTGAATGGGCGGTGGCGTTTATTACCATGTATGTATAAGATTATATCTATACTAATTTATAAAGAGGTAAAATTAGTTTGTAGGTATGTATGTAGGGGGTAAACTTCGGAACTACTGATCCGATTTAGAAAATTCTTTCACTAACGGGAAGCTTACATTATCCTCGAGTGTGATAGGCTACATTTAAAACGAAATCGTTGGTTAATTTCCGTACATAACGGGGCGAAACCGCGAGCAAAAGCTAGTCATAAATAAATTGCGTCAATAATATTAATATGAGACTCTCTTGCGTTAACTAAGCCATCATAAATAAAGAAAAGATCGTAAAACAATATAATTATTTTACGAGAATGTCTATAAGGAAAATAGCAGAAGGTACGTACTTAATAATTTCCATGCAATCAAAAAGTTTATGGTCCCAACAATGTAGCTTCGATTTTTTTTTTTACTATTCATATTTCACAGAATTATAATAAAATATTGTGAAGAATGTCTTACATCGGATGTAAATAAAAATGTTAATACATTGATTTCACAATTACATAGTTATAGTTAAAAGGGTAGGTTTTATAGTCTTTAGCAGATTATCATTAACACTGAAAACGGGATATTTACAAAGTTTACTAGTGTTTGTTGTGTTGTATCTTTAGCAGATTGTTGATTGTTTTGTATTATGAACAACAACAAATTATTTATCTTATATAATAATATTGTGTTTTTATAGTCTGTAAAACTTCAGAATGAAAAGGAAAATTGAATCCAAATGCCTAATTCCTAATGCCTTTTCTAATGTAGGTATGCGACTGCAATTCCTCACATACGATGCTCCATCTACTGTCCTATTTGTGCAAGTCCACCTACGCATTGAAGGATCTGTCCGAAGCCACTCATATACAGTGGCGTGCCAAAGGGCCAAAAACACGGCAAGCCCATAAGGGCAAGCCAAGCTTTTAGGCTTGTATGGACTATGAAAATACCGCGACTAATTTGATAACGCTGTTGAAGTGTTCAAGAGTTCGGGTCGACACTCGTCTTAACGACCACGACATCGACGACGAGGAAAAATAATGTTGGCATTTAACGTGAAATTTACACAGAATAACTAATCCGTTAGATCGTAATCATGTCCGGATCGTTTTACAAATCTATTCTCTGTGAGTAGGTACTTGACAGCTTAACACAGTAGCTTGTTAAAAGTGTTGATGAAGTTGTTAATTTAATAGAAAAAAATCTGATAATTTATTAATCTACTAATTAGTAAACTCGTTTGTTCTTTTTGATTTTTTTCCTTTTAATATGTGAGAGTGCTACTTTAGATAATTTATCTATCGAGGCATGTATTTATTTTATTAGACTGTAATAATTACCGCCATGACAAAACCTACTTGCTAAAGATTTAAATGAATACTTAATTTCATGAATGGATAGGATAAAATAACTGCAGCAGTTGTAAAAGATTTATCTACTACCGGTGTCTTCTTTCTTTATCGTGTGGTTAGTACCTGACATGGTGTCAGAGTTTTAATACCGCCCATGGGCCTCTGACTTGGCTTTACATGCCGTCGATAAATAACTCTCAAGCATTTCCTCACGATGTTTTCCTTCACCGAACCAAGTGATTATATAATACGCACACATGAATCCGAAAAATCAAAGGTGCGTGTCTTGAGTTCGAACTAGAGACCTATGACTTGTTAGGCCGACAGCGGCGATCACACCACTAGATTATTACTGTTTACCGGTGTCTAAAAGCCTGATTAAGTATCTGTTCAGTCTGCTGTCAAATCTTATAATTTTCTATTGTGCATCAAAATCACGACAGCCAATCACACGAAGCAATGCTTTTAAATCTGTCTAGTCCTATAACAGTTATATTACCGATATATCACGAAAATAAAGTTCACTATGATCCTGACTGACTAGTCAAGAAGTCAGTGATAGGAACCTAACAACAATCGTATTGCTACAAGCATAAAATGTGATTTTGACTGCGATGCAAGGGCGGAAAGGCGGACACAAAATAACTACTTATATATTTGGTCCTCTAACTTTAAAAAACCGAACACTACTCAAAAACCTTACAGCTGATATTCTCGTTCACACCTACGTACCGCGGTCGGCTCAGCGGCTGTTGGGCAATCGACCTTAGTCTTGTTTGTAACGCCATTGTGTCTATGGTCTCACAGCTAGATGTGCTCTCTGCGGATACTAGTAACAGTGGCTTCGATTATATGATAGGTTGTTGTAGTATTTAGCTGCATCCAGTAAAGGCTAGACATATGATGATGTAGGTATGATAACTAAGAAATAAAGTCTTTCACAGAATCGGGGTGTTTGTGAATTTGCGATTCATGTGTTCACAGGGGAAATACTATCATTATTTTTTTAAGAGAGAAATATGATTGTTTGTTTTGAAGCGAAAATATTAATCATAATGGCTACAAAAAAAGTGAAAACTGAGTGGACTGACGACGTCAATAATGAGTGTATGGGTACATACACTCTATAGTCGACGTCAAGAAGTTGACTTCATGTTGTGACGACGACAAATAAGTAAGAGGATGATGTTACTGATTAAAGCGAAAACTAACGCTAGTTAGATACTAGACAAAAATGACTAAACCAGAACTAAACCTGATCATTCAAAAACATTGGAAGATCAACAGCTACAGCGGGAAATTAAACTTTTTACAAGGCTTTTTCTGTCAATACCATCGTCACTCGTAATTGACTCAAAAAACAACAACCATTCATCTAGCAATTTACGCGCCATGTCAGCTACGCCATTCATGATTTGTTTATCTATTTATTTATTAGTAGGTATGCAAATATACTAAAATAATAAACACGTGAATAGCCATTATGGTCATTTCGTCTTTCAGTATAGTTATTTTCTTGTGTTTAAATCGAAGAAATAATGATGATGAAGTCTGCTTGTTGACTTCGTGGTGTAATGGCTGTAAACTTGACTGTTGAGTATCAGGTCTTCGTCACGATCCCCAGGCTGGGTAAAAAGATTTTGTGCTTTTCTTAGTACTTAGGAGCCCGAAGACACTGAGTTCATCTCCTGTTCAAGAACTGTTGAAATAGGGAAAGAGCTCTTGAAAGCTCTTTCCCTATTTCAACAGTTCTTCAATGTCATCAATTTTATTTAATCTAAATTAACCAAGATAATATACATAACTAGGTGGGTGTATCTACCACACACGTCCTATCTTTCGGGGAATAGAACCGTGATGTTATAACCTATTATAACACGCCCATAGCAACATCGTTTCTTCATAATCTTTACTAGTCACGTCTCTAGTTTCTTTAGTTTATGGTTAGCATTGACATTGGAACGTGTCCGAAATCCAGAGATTAACACATCCTGTTGAATGTATGACGTTTTATGATAATCACGTCAAATATTTAGGATCTTGGATCATGCTGGGTTTTCTACGATTACATAGTCCAAGGATAGAGCGAGGAATTAAGTTGTCATTCGAAACTTTTGTAAATGTCATGACTGTTATTGTTTATAGATTTTGAAGGCTAAGGGACAACATTCAGCCTATGACAGGGCCGCTTACAAAATATCAATAACACTATTAATCAGTTTCAAATTTTCAATAGTTCAGTAGTTATTAATCTTTCAATTAACACGACGCAGATAAACTATCAAACCACGAATTATATGTGAACTTTGGCTTTACCAAACAGCAACAGTTTAAGGTATGACGTTTTATGCAAATGGCGCCAAACATTACAACAGCTGTTAAAATTATTAATAAATTCATTCTTGACACGCATCGTTTAACAATTGTGTTAAGGCCCTTTAATTAAGTTGGCGGTCTTGCTGCTTTAATTTTGTTTAGTGAAGTAACTTAGTAACATTATACGTTGGTCGGCAATTCGCAAATTATATTGAGCCATTTAAAACTGCAAGTATGGCTGCAGATTGCGACTGTGTTCGAATTATGAATTGTTTAATTTCATTAGTAGCCAGTGATTATGTTTTTGTCTATGGTGTCACTGTTATTGTTGGTGTCACTGTTGTTGTTTTTGATTGTTAGTTTTACTCGATCCTGGCTAGGCTAGAACTAAGTCAAACATAAGATATACAAGGGGTATGCTAACTTACCACAACCAGCTTGCCGTGTTTGGGGTGTCTTCTGATAAGAAGTGCGGCTCCATTCTTTTCATCCTGGTATAAGTCGCCGACATCCTCTTCATCATCCTGCAGAAGAAGAAAAAAAAAACATTACAGCATTGCATTGATTAAGGTAGGTATTCAAAGATAACAATTTGTGCATTTATTTTTGTCTTCGCTTTATATTCCTGTTGTCAAAAACTACATAGTTGGAATACCTAAATGGCCAGTTGTTCAGTCTCACAAAACAAACACAAAACTGTCTTAAAAATGTCATCGAAAAAATATAAAATAATTTCTAAAACACACATACATACGTAAGAAAAACCTACCGATTTAGTGACAAAATTCTAAATGCATATCTATCTAGCCTATACGTGAAAGAGCGTGGGAACTCACAACTCGTGATCTGAATGGCCGACGGAGGCTGGGCGTGATAGTATATTTATTTACTTACTAGCGACCCGCCCCGGCATCGCACGGGTATTAGTGCATATTATGCCTACATGTTTTGTCTGTCGAGACAACGTTTTCGATGAAAGCTCCCAGCCAGCTTCCGACACTTCCAACAACTATCGTCATATTTCAACCAATTCACACAAAACCTTGAAAAATTATATTCCTAAACTTTCCTCATGAATCACTCTAGCTAGTTTTTGAGTTTATCGCGAACATACCGACAGACACAGACGCGGCGGAGGCCATTGTTTTATAATATGTAGAGACCTCACTCTAACATGCGTTTATTAGGGTTACCATACCGATAATTTGAAAGTTCCTGGCAAAATGCCGGACATACGTACGTAACTCCGGTTATTTAACATTTTCATCTTATTTTTTTTATTTTTTTTTTATTATATTAAGAAGTTCGAAGAAATGACAAGGCTGTACAAAGTCCCAATCCCAACAAACAGAGAGCCGAACTGCTGGACAAGTCCTGAAAAGACGGATGGCAACCCTAACTGGCAGTGATTTATTAACATTAGGTACCAACATAACTTGGTTTAACATGTGCCTGCTCAAAAACATGCGTTTTAATTTCGTGGTTATTGTTTAAAACAAAGGATCTCGTATCACTTTTACTTTCATTGTTTTTCCGTGAGCATTTGAGCTGTTATGGCATGAGCCTTGGAGAATTGTAAGAGTGAGGTCTGTTTCAAATCCATGACATTGAATTAGTTTCAAACAGAAGTCAAGTTTGTAGCTACTTTCCGCATTTATCTTAAACAAGGCGTAAGCTCGATGATATTTCCTATCGGCAAAAGTGAAAATCTTCTATACAAAATTTCATCCCCTATGTAACCCCTCTAAGGGATGAATTTGAATCGCTTACCTTTGTTATAAAAGCATCTTCTTCCTAAGTTACTTTCCTAGAATCTAGACCTAGCCTAGACTAACTGCTAAGGGGGTTGAACTTTCCAAAATCCTTTCTAAAAGGATGCCTACGACGTAATAGCTATCTGTATGCCGAATTGTAGCCCGATTCGTCCAGTGGTTTAAGCGGTGCGTTGACAAAACCAGTCAGAACAAACGATTTTATGTGTATAGATTTCACTGAATAGGTACATAGAACTTTGTCTCAAGAATCTCATCATCATAACGCAGTTTGCATCATCCTACCTTCAACCTAGTCATACATGCTAATTTATGATTGCCAGACCAACAGTCTTGAGGCACAAAATAAATATCGTGAAATCAGGAAATTCCCGACGGTCGCCACGAGATTTATAACTTCATTCTAAGAAATGCACCTTCATGTTTTTTACTTACTACGCTGTCAAGAAGTTACATTAATGTTGGAGAGTCGAAAAAATAATAAATCCCATCAGACAATTTTCCTCCAAAACTAAGATGCTTATAGCTGTAATCTCGCGTTTTCCTCAGCACTATAAAAAAAGTTCGGAAGAAACCAATACAAAATCTTATGTTTCTAGGCAAAAATCTTTTTTCTACACCTGCAAATATTCTTTTTCCAAATCGAGCGACATTCATATTTTTTGCAGATTAATAATTAAGTCGGCTAAAATAGTATGTCACACAACCCTGGCGTATCTTTTGTTTCACATAATTTACCTTCCTCTCGCAAACAGTAGAAGTCACGGATTCACCTTACTACGTGAGTTATTAGAAAAGAAATTAGGTATGTATTTTTTTTACTATTAAAATTGTTTACTTTTTTTCGGGCTTCTCGGGCGTCAAATTCTAACTGCCAGTGACAAACGTGAGCCGGCTGTATTCCTCGTCTTCCTCTATCATGATGTTTATTTATAGTACGTCTGTTTTTTTTTAAATAACTCTATGCGTCTCTCTGTGTGGCTGCGTCATCTAACCACAAATGAATGAAACCCAAAAATATAAAAACCACAAAGTCTTTCATAGATTTGCAATACTATTAGTTTTAGAATAGGTTTTCTCAATAAACAACAATTAATACTTACAATTTGCAACGAGGCCGTACTGACAATATGCAAAGTATTATTAATAAAATAATATTATAACTTATGAAGGTATAAATAAGAATACGCTTCCGTGGTCCATCCCATGATGAATATCATCTCACGATTATTCACATACAAAGAATTTTATGGTACAAGACCATGTATCATACAGTCACGGAGATATTTTTGAGTTATTTTCACGATCTTTGCATAAAAGGAAGTGTAAGCAAGGAAATAATAATATTGTCTATGCATGACACATTTGCCGGTATAAAATATAGCCCTGTTGTCCTTTCATGATTTCCGCAGCCCTTCGATTTGCCAATGAGAAAAGATCGCGCGGGGTAACTTGACGGAAAAACAAAGATGGCGGAAAATCGAAGATGGCGGCTTTAAATTAAATTCAGAGCAATACTAGAAACATTATTTTGGGAACTGATTTAACTGTGTTAAAAGCTGAAGACCTGGATCTTCCAGATACTTAATGTACTGTATATAATTTTATTGTTTCAAAGGTTATCGATTGCGATGGAAAAGATGAACTTCCATACGCAATTTAATATTTCAATAAGGAAGTAATAACTGACTATTTGTTTCACGGTATCATTGCTGCGTACCTATGTGTTGTTTGCCACTATAGCCTCTAGACAATTATCCATTTTATATGCTGATACGGTAATAAAAGGAATGTGGTAGACGCTTCCTCCTATGTTTATTATATTAGGTGATAATTGCTGCTGTAACACGATGTACCATCTGCCGTCATCATCTGAGCAACATCAAGAAACATTGTAGACGCCAATATAGTATCTATAAATTATACTAATAAGTACTAGTGTATAATAAAGCTGAAGAGTTTGTGTGTTTGTTTGTTCCCTTATCTCTGGAAACACCAGTCGGACTTGAAAAATCTTTTTTGCACTTGATAACCCAATTCTTGGGGAAGGCTATAGGTTAATTAACATCAGGCTACGGCCCATGGGAGCTGAGCGGCGGGTGACACCGCGGGGCACAGCTAGTTTAGGTATAATCTGAACACCATCTCTCGATTCGTCCAGATTTTAGCAGTCGGTAGGTAAGGTAAGGTAGCAGGAGTAACCGCCCAGGCTAAAACTGGACGTACTACCGAGTTTACTGACGGTCTGCCACTTTTCACCCTTATGCCTTTAGTAATAAGGTTGAAAAGTGGTCGACCGTCGTCGGTGAACTCGGTGATACATCTAAACCATAAACACTCGTGCTATAGAGGACTTATTTTAATACATTTGCTGAATTCTATGAGGTGTTTTACTTAAGAGGATAGCTGTAATAACCATATTTTAAATGCATTTAAAAACTTAAGAATGCACTATTGTGTAATAAATTACGAAGAATAAATTACATCACAATCATTATATTGTGTGAAGTCTATTTATTACAATAAACTATTATCGTACAATAGTATGAGGCTTGATTATTACGATGTTTTCTTCAATGGGGGATAATATAGCGTTACTTACTACATTTAATATCGTTAACGTAAATTACTGTTGTAACAAATAACTTAAACATATCCACCTCACATCTAGATGCTCTTATTATTTATTTTATACATGTCCATAGAAAAAGTCCAAGTACCTAAGTATATTTATACGCAAGTTCTTATATTATGTTTAAAAGACACCCTTTAAGTAGGTACTGAACACCACCGATCAAACTTTACTTAAATTAATGACCCCAAGCTTTACGTAAACTTTAGTTTCCAGATAATATTTACTTTCGAAGGACTCTGTTTACAGAAATCAGAGAGCACTTATTATTACAAGAAAAGTGAGGGTTTGTAAAATATGGCGTAGGTGAAAAGAAACGCGATACGAGTCGAAAACGAAGCATACATTTCAAAGTTTAAGATTTGGCCCTAATTCGGATAATTAAGTAATTTTCAATAGTTCCAAAACAGTATTCGAAGTCACGTCTGGCATAATTATTTGAATTAAAACTCTATTGAATTGGTAAAACTGTAACAAATACATACTTAATTTAACCAAATCTATTGTCTATTAAGTGTAGGTCGTAAAATATAACCAAACTTCTGAATAAAACATCCGTTTATAGGGACATTAAATTCCTCCAGTATTCAAAGAATAATGGTGATTTTATTATCTGTGGTTTTACTCCAATTCTGTCAGATCATAATTCAAGTGACACCTTTACAAGGCAATTGCATTCATTCGTATTGTATTGATTGTCAATTGTTTTCTTATTTGTGGCCTCGGCTGCCAAATACATCGACTGTTTATGTATACCTATATGGGTTAAGCTCACCTATGTACTGAACAAAAGCTGCAATATTGCAATTTCTAAGTTCTTTTTTGTGTGAGAAATTTTAAAAATAAGAATAAAACATAATAATATCAGTTTCTATTCCGCTTTACTGTTAAGAATTTATAAAATTTTGTCCTAAACCTAGGATTACGAAATTAAAAAAAAAATAAGAAGTTTTATTTTCAGTACCCTATTTCTTCCATCCCCATCACAAAACTTAGCTAAACTGTATTCTTAAAACAATGAACCACAAGTAAATCACCCACATTCCAACA
The DNA here is from genome assembly GCA_910589295.1 of Noctua janthe. Taxonomy (NCBI): domain Eukaryota; kingdom Metazoa; phylum Arthropoda; class Insecta; order Lepidoptera; family Noctuidae; genus Noctua; species Noctua janthe. The sequence goes on along the minus strand of OU342572.1, from coordinate 9,127,076 downwards.
CGAAGATCCAACATCAAACTTGTCAAGACAAAGGGTAAATTATTAATACCTTATAAGCATACACATAATGCTGCATATCTCTGACATCTGTCACGTGACATCAAACCAAGCTCGTTGACAGGACAATGATCTTAAAAACATCAATAAATCAAAATGCAAGTATCTCAAGCCAACCATGAGAATAATGTGAAAAAACAAACAATTTGCTAAGAGGATGTTCCTCGTTCATATGCTAATTGTTTACTGTGGCTTGTTTATTGCGATATTGCAATTATTATTATTAATAATGTGACGTCAGTAATATCACTTGCCTTTTAGGTACGGTCTTTGTACAATCATTGACAGTTAGGTGGTACGAAGTTCGCCGGGTCAGCTAGTCATAATAAAAAAAAATATCACGAAGAATAAATACTCTATTGATCTTTTGTTCTGTTTTGATTCATATTGTCATGGGAGACAAAGAAAATATTTTATTGCAGTTATGGAAGTATGGTATTATAAAAATATTTGATATTTGCTTGTCATGTTTATGCACCATTTTAGGTTTACTATCTTACTAGCTTATGCTGCGGCTTCGCCCGCGTGATATTCGATAATTGTCTCACGGGATCGTACTACCGGGATGAAAAGTATCCCTTGTGTTAATCTAGGTTACAAACTATCTGTGTGCAAAATTTCATCCAAATCCGTTCAGTTGTTTTTGCGTGAAAGAGTAAAAAAACATCCATCCATCCTCACAAGCTTTCTGATTTATAATATGTATTAGTAGGATGGCTCGAGCTTATTTCAGAAATATTTATGACTAATATGACTAAATGGCGGCAAAATCCCACAATTTTCTGCAAACACATCAAACTTTCGATAAGAAGACCTTGTGCAACGGACAAAAATCATAAAAATTGTATGGCTAGGAATAGGTTGGGATCTTTTGGCCTCGTACAGGACCAATTTAATTTGTTTTATCTTTTTCTTATTTTTTTACTTTTCTTACTTTTTTATATAATTTGTGTATTATTGTAATCTCATCCATTTTATTTTTGTTTGTCCCGTGCGAGTCCAATATATACTTTTTTTTCTTTATTTCTTTCTTTAGTTTATGAAACTCAATACTTTTACGCCAGCGCCTGGTTCTCACCTCAGCCGTAAAGCCCATTAAACGCTGTTGTCATAAAATTCAAATAGCTTTTAGCGAACAATAATCAATTTCACTGGGTCATAGAGCTATGTAATTGCTCTCGCATTACGCTCATATTTACGTAATATGATCGCCACATTGTCGCGTAATTTACGCGTCTGTTCGCGCGTAAGCACTTACGAGTACGCTCATGTGACACCAATTATTTTTTGTGTAGGATAGAATTAAGTTTGACTTCATGCTTGCGAAAAAGCACGATTATATGGTTTTTATACCTTTCTTACAATAACTTGGAGTTACTCGTTGGTGCAAGCACTACTGCGCAGCATGAGATTTTGGGTTCAATTCCCGAGTCGTACAAAAAGTTATTTGGGGAACTTCTCAGCAGCTCGGAATCTGGCTTTGTTCCCAGTTGCCGGCAATAGCTTTGCTCCTGATAACATGGGTCTGAAATATAACTTGCGAAATGTGGGTGCCCTAAAAAATTTCTGACCAGTCCTTTGGAAATTACAGGCGTGCCTATTATTATTATAGATAGCCCATATTGTCCCTCTGCTGGGATTCTGTGAATTTATTTTTAATTAGTTAACTTTGTGTGCATTTACCATACCTAATGAATACAAACACGCGTAAATATCAAAAGCACGTGGATGACGACATCAGTCAGCCGATGGAAACGCACGTGACCGATAATGAGATAATATTATAATTTCTAATCATTACTTTTTTATGCTAATTTTACCTAAGATATGGTTTTATTTCTACAAAATACTTTGACGTCCACCTGGAAACTATTTTTTATTTTTCCTTATTTCGGAATACATTAAATGTCTAAATTAAAAGACAGATATTCTATGAAACTACGTCATTACAGTCATTTTAGTTATTTTCTTTTGTCTTGGCATCACTGTTAAAATCAAAGTGATATTTACTGACGTAAATTTAAGGTTGGTATTGAGTTGCTTCCACTGACAAGTCTATCAAGATGACACAGATCTTGTCGTTGCAACTAGGTTGCCGTTGGGTGGCAGTTGTCAGAGGAACCTACACGTCAACCAAGTTATCTATGCAGGCGGGAAAACACAGAACTAAATTATATGTACCAAGTTTGACATATCGGTGCATTTTTCCTTAACAAGCAGCGCCACCTTGCACTGCAAACTTAAAGTTGTCATAGTAGCTTTAAAAACACCAATCAGCAACGGACATACTAAAGACAAGTAGAAGTTGTACTGTCAAAATAGAATAAAATATACCATAAACAACTCTGCCACGTGCCGATAGCGCAAAATATAAATATATGCTAAGATAAAGTAATAGCCCATCTAAATTGTAAAAATATACATAATGGAGGATAATCGTACACGTTATTGGACATAAAAATTTATGGTAATACATAAATAAAATTATGTTACATTTAGTGTGAATAATTGTTTCGACAGAATTTTGGAAATAAGACGAAATAACATTTAACAGATTTTTTTCTATGTAAAAATAATTTTCTAAATATAAATTATTTTTTTTTTTATTTATTTCAGCTCTATTAACATAATATTTTTTTGTAAATTGTTACAAGTAATAGTGACATAAATTCAACATTAATACTCAAATTGATATAAATTCTGGATCAAAATCACAGTAATAAACACTTGTTATGATATCATAAAGTATGGATTTCGCTCGAAAGTGCACGATAAGCACCTGAAATGTTGGACATACAAACATTGTTGTTGTGTATTTGTATATTGAATTGACTCATAATTTTGTGCGTTACTTGATTGAAAGACCTAAGATGAGCGTCTGTTGACCAAAGATGGTAAAAGTTGACAAAAATAATATTGTTACGAAGGAAAGTTTTTTGAAGGATTTAAAACTTGCTAAACTATAGAAAAAATTGTATCGATCACCCGCAATAATTGAAGGCATCATAATCGAGCTGTACAATTTACATTGTTATTTTACTTCTCGTAACTTACGTTGGCTAACCTGAGATTTATGTATAAATATATGTTCTACAGGGAAATCATTCAAACTTCAAGTTGGCCAAATTAACAGCAAGCGGTAAAAAAACTGAGACACAACTGTACCCCTAATACTGCCAGATTTTCTCACCAGCCTGTATTTTTTACTCAAAACGCAAGAAATAAAATTTGCCATTCGTAATAAATGCAAGATCGTCACGCAAATCAAAGTTCTCCATTCCATATTCACCTCATATGTATTCAGCTATACCGTATTTATGCAAATACATATAAATGTACGATTTTGGCTGCCCCAGCCACGTGTGCTAAGCGATGATGGAATAAAAGCAACCTCATTATAATAACTAGCTACTTAGATTTAAATTACAAATGAGGCTTATGATTGTTTGCAAATTGTGACCAGATTACAAAATTCTACATTTTCTAAATAGGGATAGATGAATAATTATGTGGTAGTACATTTTTATGGTTTCGTGAGGTAACCAGCAGTCCAGCATGCTCGAGAGATATTTCTGGACGGCAGCGTGTAAAGCCAAGTTAGAGACCCGTGGACGGCATAAAAACTCTGACACCAGGTTATCCACTTAGCCACACGAAATGAAAGAAGTTACAGGGTCATGAATTTTTCAAGATTACACAAATAAAAATAAAAAAAGTAATGCAGTTACTGGCTGAATACCGATAAAAAGTAGTACTGATTACTGTATTGCCTTTAATGCATATCTCTGGATGAAAGAAAAATAATAAGATAGTCGGCATATCTTTTTGTTTAGTTACTGAATTACATAGAAAACTAATGTTAGAATAACATCTTTGAAATATTTCACGACTATTAAAATCTTTTAATGCAATCTATTTAGAATAGAATTTAAACTAGAGCAGTTTCTGGCGGTCACCTTTATAATGTACATTCAAAATATATTAATAGTTGAAGAGTCATCTTATCTCCATCATAATATTTAATTACCAGCCAATAGTAAAAGAATTAAACAGCAAAATTATGAACTTGATATGGTTTTATTTCAATCTATTAACATACAAGAACATTGACTTGCCTAATTATAAAAAAAATATAAATACAATAAATTGGATCATAAAACTATAGTATTTAAAAATAGAAATGTTTTGATTATTAACATCTCTTCTCCATGGTTTTGCACGTGAGTTGACAAATCACACGAGGATTTAAAAACTAAAAACAAAATACACTCTATGGATACAATTTTTGTCATAAATTATCAAATTAAAGCGAGTTTTAGATCTTGATCGAATTAACATAAATGTGGCGAAATTAATATTAAAACAAAACTAGCATGCACTAATAAAACAGAATATAAAATTAAGTTTTATTAATTAGTTGACATAAGCTAACCTTTTTTATTTTTGATGAAACAGAGTAATATTACCGAATTAATAAAGAAAAAGACTCAACGTGAAGATCGATGATTATTATTTTGTCAGTTGTGCCGATTACAATCTGGGGACGTATTGATTGATAAGCTTAAATGCTTAAACCTTTTATGGGTAAATAAAATAAGCAGTTATTTGAAAAACTAAAAATAGGATTACTTAATCTTTTACAAGCCTTATGATGTAAAAATAACTCATTTCATTTTTTCACACATTCTTCTTCAATCTTCAATCTTTAAATACCATACTCCCCGAAGAGTTAAGAACAGGGGGTTACTTAGTTATTCCAGTGTGGGAAAGAGACAGAGCTATACAGGTCGACTAGCGCCTTCTCTTTCTCACACTGGAATTACTCCTGCTTTAAGACGTCAGGGTAGGCCACCAGGCTTACTTAAAGTGCACCCACATTTTAGCAGATATGTTTAATAAATACTTAAAAAAAAAACTCTTTAGTACAATAGATTTATGATTTCATACCCTTTTTTGACCGACCCACTTTTAACAATACCTCTTTGAAATAATACATAGAAATCCAATCAAGCCGATACGAATATTATACAATCGTATATTCAAATATGCGTTCAACAAATACTGTTAGTTATAAAATCTGGGCGTGGTTCGAATTAAAACAACGATATCTTGTTGATGGACATTGAGAGGTTTAGCGTAAATAGTACAGTTATTACTACGTAATAGTTATGTAAGTTATGATTTTACTGGTGGATGGCTGGGTAACCGATAAAAAAGAATAGACTAATAGAGAAGTATGGAAGAAAAAGACGTACTGCGCCGATTTCAAGTAAATTAAGATAGGGACAAGATAATTATGAAGATGATGATGGCAACTGATGCTGTTTGTGTCCATTTATTTAAATATAGTTGAAAAAACATCAGATTTTTTTTTTTTTTTTTTATATATTGACCTGTGCTGTCCCACTCCTGGGCAAAGGCCTCCCCCCATTCCTTCCGCTTTTCTCGATGTTGCGCCTCTTCTCGCCAATTTACGAGAATGCGGTTATTATTATCTATTATCGTTTATTCACCCTTCAAAATCCGGTGGACTCGAGTTAATTGATATTCATTGAGCAGGTCCCTGGGTATGTGGCCCCAGCTTAGTGTATGGTTTCTACCAAAGCGGAGACGAGCACAGGACAGACGAGAGATGTGATGTGGATCTCAGTCAATATGATTGGCATGTGATTGGTCAATTTCCGTAAGTCCCTGGTTGGGTCGAAACCAGGCCTTAGGTATACGACCTCTTCATCTTATAATCTCCAATTAGACCTATATCATTGACCCAGCATGTGAAATCTTCACTGCAATTAATGTAATCAAACAGCCATAAACATGTCCACCATCATTTACAACAGGTTATCAAAAACGGCTTTGAGACATCCATCGACTTTAATATTAAAAATCAACCTTTTTTAATTTAATCATAAAAAGTTCTAAAATAATACTGATCAAGAATATTGATATGCAAATTCGTCTCTGTCCAATTCTTTGACAATTGAGGAAATTTTTAGGTTTAATTTTATTTTGGCTGTACCTATATATCGTTTTATTTCAATAGGACTGTTCTTAATTTTGATCATCGTTTTGGTTAAAATACGTCCACTGCTGAATTATTCCTTCCCAAATTACCCACAATTACTGATTCTTCTGAATGACGGATTTACATCTTCGTATTTTCATCATGAGATAAGCAATTGTGTTTAATCCTACTAATATTACAAATGAGAAAGTTTGTGAGGATGGATGGATGTATGTTTGTTACTCTTTCACGCAAAAACTACTGACCGGAATTGGATGAAATTTGGCACACAGATAGTTTATAACCCGGATAAATACTATAAGTGGTAACATAGGATATTTATCCGTCGTAGCACGATTAGCGAACTACACGCGGGCGAATCCGCGGGCGTAAGCCAGTGTATAATGAATTACATTTCATGATTCGAATAATCGACAATAATGTCCTAGAAGACAGAAATAGACACAAAACACTTAAACAGTGTTAAAATTACGCAAAAATGTCATAGACAACTTGAAAATCTAGAATCTAGATTCCAAACACGAACCCTAACCTCGATCTAGGTATTCACATCGAACTAAGTGCATTTGCGATCAAGGTAAAGTAAAATATTATAAATGTACAACTAAATGTATGTACTAACTTGTTTTAGTACTTTTGACACCGTTTTCGGCTTCTGTAGTATGCATTATGTATTTATGATAATATAGTCTATTAGCTAGAACTAGAACTAGACCTAGGCAAGACATCTCAGCCGTCAATATCTAGATAATATGATAATTTTATTATGAACTATGATTTGGTTGTCTATGGCTGCTTTTAGGGATCTTATTGGACCAACAAGACTGTTTTTTATGGATAAAGGAGCATGCCTATGTTTTCTAGATTAATTTTAGTGTTTGTCTGTATATCCCTTTGTAATTCTGTATGAGGGATTGCCTGACCATAGATCACGGTCCCTGTTTTTTTTTAAAATAATTTAGACTAAGCTGATTCAAATATTATTCAATAGTATTATCTGTTACGAATAAAATAGCCAACCAACTTTTAACATGAAAGGGTAATTTTCTGTTTATTTTATTACCAAAACGGCGTTATAAAACACTTGATAATAATCTCCAGGGTCTATTTTCGAGGACAAACACGCTTCTAAAGTCAAATATATTAAATTAAACACAATTATAATAACAAAACTGCTCTAGTTCACAAATTAAACAGCGTTATAGAATACAAAACAGTAGCAATTGTTTACACTATAAGTTCGGGCGCAAAAGGGCTCAAAACTGTCATATTCAGTTAGGGCGTACAATTGCTCAAACCTGTTATATTCAGTTAGGGCGCATAATGGCTGAAAATTGTCATATTCAGTTAGGGCGCATAATGGCTCAAAACTGTCATTCAGTTAGGGCGCATAATGACTCAAAACTGTCATATTCAGTTAGGGAGCATAATGGCTCAAAACTGTCATATTCAGTTAGGGCGCATAATGGCTCAAAACTGTCATATTTAGTTAGAGCGCATAATGGCTCAAAACTGACAAGAATACATGGAAAACTTCAAAGGCGTAAATTGGGAGAGGTCTATGTCCACCAGTGGACTGCAAAAGGCAGAGATGTTTGATTGCTTGAGTGATAGGAAACCTCAAACCAATATATTTTATCTATTATATATTACATTGATTGGTAAATCTTTTGCATTAGCGATCTATTTAGACAAACTAGCGATTTCAGTGATTTATTTTTCATGTTTCCAACGGTCCTTCGCGAAAGGAACCTGACCGCCACCGGTTGGGAACTACTTCCTTGATTAACAGATTATTTGAGCAACTCACGAAATATTCAGAAATCATCTTAATGTAGTGTTAGGTATTTAGTCATCATCTTCCTGACCTTGTCCCATGTTATTTGGGGTCAGCACAACACGTTTTTTTCTTCCATTCTCCCCTGTCAGTCGTCGTGTTTATTAATTAGTGACTGACAGATATTGCTAATTGCGAATTCCTACCCTATATTTCATACTAGCATGTCTCCCATCGAGTACGAACAATCGTCTTAGACTGGTAAAGATCTTCTGCAAAAGAAAGGGGCAGATATTGTTAATTTAACAAATAATTTCTAGAGCACTGTTTTTAGCTTTCACGGTTTATAACTAAACTTACACTGTCACTTACAGGATATCTTCCGTGATTATTAATTATTCTGAGCTCCCGAAAATTACGACGCTGTTGCAAGCCCCATGATCGCGTGATGACAATAATCACGGAAAATAACCCGTAAGTGACAGTGTACCTAAGTTTATATTCTTGGGGTTAGACGTTGAGTGTGTACCTCATCTTATTCCACAGCGCACTCGTCACAATTTAAGGCGTCAAATGTAACACGACAAGGTTGTTAAGATCACCTCAGATAAACCCAACAGGCCCAGGCTAGACTGCATTGTACACGATTTTAACAACAATTTATTGTCCGACTTTTATACTCCACCATTAACTTATGTAATCGGCACAAGTTATGTATTCATTACAGTTTGACAAGCCGGTTTATTTGTAATCATTACAGATTGTGTATTGCTAGACGATATTTGTAATAAAAGTTGGTTTTTCAAACATCTGTTGGTTGTGTTGGTAAATCGTTTCAACAGTTCTATTGAGGGTAATGTTGCCATAGTTGTGTTGTTGTCAGAGCTAACATGGCCCGAGATATCACAGGAGGTATGAAATGAGAAAGGGAAGGCCTTTGCCCAGCAGTGGGAAACGAGGTTGGCCAGTAAAAAAAAAGTATTGTTGTAGAAATTCGGAACATTTTTGATGATTGGTCAGCCTCTCAACAAAGTATTGTAAAAGAAGACTTCCATACAGGAAGTCTAAGGCAAAACACACTCACAGTACCACTAGGTTTTGTGGAGTCCTTATTTCCAGTCAACCCGCGATCATGGCTGAAATATCGGGAGCTCAAAATAATGAACAATCACAGAAGATAACCCGTAAGTGACAGTATAAGTTTAGTTGTAAACCGTGAAAGCTTAAAAAAGTATTTACATGTTGCTGCAGAATCGGTAAATTTCTCCTTCACATGTTCCTCTCCAAGCTCAATCCCAAAAAAGTCTACGTTTTTGCTACTTTTTTTCACCCCCTTCTAGTTCTTACTTCTTAGTTCTTAGTAAACAGAAGACACAACTTCACGGTTAGATAAGACCTGCGTGGGAAGGCAGCTTTCACCGCCACAGGCAGGTGCACGCGTTTTTGTATCATCCGCTACAGAACAATTGCGAAGACTAGGGCTGTTACTCAATAGATTCTAATCAATGGTCTTCAATTTAATTAGGTAAGCTCCTTACGATTAGTTGGAAGCCTTAGATCCCAAGTAATATGGGACAAGGGCAGAAAGATGATGAAATGCAGCAGAAGAAATAAAACTTCTTTTATTCTATTTAAAACTATCTTTTGTATGGTTAAAGCAGATAGGATGCCTGAATTAAATGATGTAGATTGAAATTCTTCAACATCTCTATTCTCTACTATTGTCGTTGATAAATATTTCAATTTAGCTCATTTTTGATTGCCTTTTTAATTTCACTGAAGCGTATTTGTTGTACAGACGCCAGCACATCAAGCTACTACAATCTGTCAAATTTCTTTAATAGATTTTCAACTTTATCGCTAAAGCATTAGGTTTAAGGTTGATTGGGAAAATTTGACAGTTTTGAGTAGCTTGATGTGCTGGCGTGTATACAATACAAATTTCTCATTAATTGCCATTCTCTGGAACCTATTACGGTCGGATCTTTGAAACTAAAATCAGGTTGTCTCACAACAGCAAAGCAATGTATTCTGGCTTCAATTGATTACTGATGCCTAGTCTATACTTCTATACTAATATTATAAAGCTGAAGAGTTTGTTTGTTTGGTTGAACGCTCTTATCTCAGGAACTTATGGTTCGAATTGAAATTTTTTTTTAGTGTTGGGTAGTCTAATTATCGAGGAAGGCTATAGGATATATAACATCACGCTACGACCAATAGGAGCCGAGCAAAAAGAAAACAAGCCTGAAGCGGCGGGTGAAACCGCGGGGCACAGCTAGTGTGAAATATAATTTTATTATCTACAGTTCAAGTGTCAGCCCTAATTAATCCGACCTCTTATTAGCCATGCTAGTTATAATTAGTGTTGTCACTTCTCCACATTGTTTGCTATTTCCGAACGATATCGATTCGATTTTCGCTTTTCACTCGATAATAACCGTATATGGGTGAACGATTGTTATCTCATGGGAATGTGAATCGATTATTCAAATCGATTAATTTGTTGAGATTAAAAGCAACAACAACAATCAAACCTGCATCTGATTAATATAAACTGAAATTTGTTTGAGCTGTTCGATGAATTATTATAACATGTAAGATCTTGAACAACTTTTAAACTGTGTGGTTCATGAGAATGAATACCTACTTAGTTTGGTAAAATATAAAATTGTTCCTAACTCATTGACCAGCAAGAAAACGGTGTATTCACATTTCTCATAAAGTCTTGTTTATTTAAACGACACTATTATTTTAAAAAAAAACAAGAAACTAAACAAAATCACTTACCGAAATCAATTCCTCATACTCCACCCCATGAGGCTGGGACTCATTCTGATGCGCCTTCCACATCCTCAAGCCATCCTTCTTCAGCAACCCCTCCTGTTTCTTGAGCACCAGTTTGAGCTGCCTCCCGAACGCCTCCAGGTCTATTTTGTGCACATCCAACTCCTGACCTTCGACCAGCCGTTCAAGATCACTCAACACTGCACTGTCACTATTTTCACTAGAATTCGCCACATCAAAGTTGACACTCACTGTGTTATTTAGATCTCCTATGATGTCCACATCTTTGATGTCTTCCTTTGCTTTCACAAACATTTCATCGTTCAATAATGAAGGTGGACTTGTTTCCGTCTTCCAATGGTTCTTTGAGGGCTTTTCATGAGGGATCTTGGACTTACCCTGGGTCAAGGTGTTGCTGTTATGGGTGCCCGGGATGTGCCGCCTAGATAGGTGGTGTGTGAGTTGGACGAGGTGGTATTTTGGCACCAGGGTGTGGTGGTCTACGTGGAAGACGCGCTGTAGCTCTTCGGGAGTCATGTGCTCGTGGATCTGGAAAGATTGAGAAAGTTCTGTTATTGATTTTGTCAAAAATGGTATACGTTTCAAGTTCTAAGAAATAAGAATAAATATATATCAATTAATAACTTCGGAGTCTGGGTTTGTGCCTGGTTGTTGGAAGTAGGCGCTCCCACTAAAGGGTGTAAAAAAACGCTTAACGACGCCGAAAGGCACTTGTTCTCCCCGTCATTGCGATCATTTTTTTGTTCAGGACCATACCTTCTAGTTACGGAGATATTTGAGGTCAAAGTTCGAATTTTTTCACAAGTTTTTTTTAACTACTAGTTTTTAAGGTTATAAATTAACTTTAAATATCTGAATGACCTGTTTACTATTCAAAGCATCCATCAGCACAATGTTTTGAGTGCGTTACATTGAGTTTTACCGTAAAACGTGATTTTCCATCCCAAAAAAGAAAGTCGTTTCCCAGCAATAATTTTTGCGTATGGTTACTTAGTTTTATGTACAGAATACTTGGTTGACAGCTACATGAAGGTTCCGTTTACATCCTGTATAAATGGGACTCAAATACAATTGGCGAAATGTAGATGGGATGGAATTACAGACCTAAGTTATTTTATGTTTTCTTGAGATTCATGGACAGTTTTCTGAGGTCAAACGTCAGGATCAGGATTCAATTTTGGACACTGTCTTGTTCCATCACATTTGTCGTAACATAAAAGTTTAATCATGTTATTCCATTAACAAAGGGCTTCAGATAATTATAACATGGTGCTTATTTTGAATCTTACTTTTAAACTTAACGAGTTATCAACGAAACCCAATCAAGGATAATTTGTTGTGTTTCTGCACTTCGAAATCCCCCACGATAAACATTTCGGAGAGACTGGTAACCTTGTATTAACATATAATTTAAGAATACACACTTCGGAAAAGTACTAAAGGTTGAACATACTTATATTTTAATACTGCCTCGTTGGTTCAGTGATCACAAGCGCGACTGCTCAGCATTAGGTCCTGAGTTCGATTCCCAGGTCGGGCAAAGTGTTATTGGGTTTTTCCATTAGAAATTTCTAAGTAGCACCCACGGAGTCTAGATTTGTGCCCGGTTGATGGCAATAGAGTCGCCCCCAATTACATGGAATTTAATCATAACTTGCGAAATGTGGTTGTACTATTAAGCACTCCCCTGCCTAACCCGTCGGGGATTATGTTATGTTATGTAATATTTTTAATATATGAAATTATATTTAAGCCATACCCTATACGGAAGTAGATATTACCTATTGATCATTCAATACCAAGACTATCTATGTCACAGCCTCTATGACATATTATCATCTACAACATGATTATTGACATATCCCCAACCACCCACAACTTAAAGTACACTAGCATCAAACAATAACTGTAACACCACATCCGTATCGATGTTTGTTTGAATGTCACCGGTACGAAACTCGAAAACCTTGGCGGAGGTCAATAGTACTTGGCGCAGTCCTTTCTCGATAATATTTTCAGATTTATACGGTGTATTTAACGATGTTTGTGGCCATATTGCCATGTTTGAGGGCATTTATGACTAAGTGGAGCGATTGAGTAGGAGTAGAAGATGTGAATTGATGCTTTTTTGTTTAGTTTTGTGTTGTTAAGGATGATTTCCACCAAACGGCTCTCATCGCATCGGATTGGAAATGATACGAACAGATGAGATAGCCGATCGCGTCCGGCAGGATGTCGACGCAAACAATCGACTCCGTACCATCGCTTGTGAACGTTTCCGTTTCTGCGCCTAGGTTAAAAGTTACGAGAGGCGGACGGAGCCGATCGCGCGTCGCATCGTACTTTCGGCTACGATCGCGTGTCGCGGAAGACGCCCGCGATCAAGCTGCTGTGCGCTGCTTGGTAATATAGACTTTAAATAGTGTGTCTGTGTACATGATTTAAAATCGTTTAAAGTCTGTAACATCCGTGCCGATCTGATGCGATGTGAGCCGTTTGGTGGCCATCATCCTTTAGATTTCTGTGGTTTTTCTAGTTTTGTTGACTGGTGCTTAATTCTAAGCTTTTATTTAACTTGCCATGGTAGTTAATTTGTTAGTATGTATTGGTCAAATCTTGTAGCTGAATTTTAAACCAGTTGAGTTGAAATTTTGCACACACCTTTGGTTCTGGTGACAGTAATTTTTTTTCTTTGCTGGGTGATAAATAAGTGCACTAGTTTTTGGAAAACTATCTGAAGACGAAAGAACTGGAGGTCTTGGGGAGAGGGCTTTGCCCAGCTGTGAGAAGACGTAGGTGTTAGTAGCTCAGTAGGATCACTTTTGTTTAATGCTTCGTCAATCGCTTATTCGAAATGAAATGTCACGTGTTTTCGTATTTTTTTATTTATTTATCATAACATAACAACACTCCGAAGGGTTAGGAAGAGGTGTTCCTAATAGTACACCCACATTTCACCAGTTACGATTTATGTCCCATGTAATAGGGGACGAGCCTATTGCCATAAACCGGGCACAAAAATAGACTCCGTGGCTGCTACCTGAGAAATTGCTGATTGAAAATCTCAATAACACTTTACCCGACCTGGGAACTGAACCCAGGACAAGGAAGTTTAAACTTATTACTTTTTCAAATATCAGTTTGATTTTTGCTCTTACTGTACTAGACAGTACATGACCATAAGTTTTACTATTCTCTTGCCCATAGTTTTCTGCATCTTTTGTTACTGACGTTACATTTAAATATTTAGCATAACTTTATTATTCAATTCATACACGCATGAAAATGTCAACCTAACCCACTGGTCTACAATCATAAATTAACTTAAACCATAATTGCTCAACGTTATAATTAACTTTAAAAAATAACTATTACTTAATTTTACTCTCATTTACATTACGTCACGAGATAAAGCAGTGTGTCAACTATGTCTAATCTAGTTCGACTGTTATGTCAGAACTGGATCAGTGAGTCGAGGTTAACCAGCCGAACAATAGCCGGAGTTTGCCGAAGATAACCGAAGTGCCGTCCCACGTACGAATGCTTCCGATCACTTCCGATTTGGTGGAATGTGGCTGGCTGAATTGAAGGTGGACATTAGGCTTTTAGAGGCATTGTCTAGCGGAACCTGTAGGTTCAAGATATCAGCGTGAAACAATTGATTTATTCTAACTCTCAGAAAAAAAACTTTGGTATTAATGACTATTGACGACTTTTTCAGCCCTCATGGACCTGGCCTGGACCCATGACCGTAGAACCGAATGATGTAGCGACTCTAAGGAGGCGAAAGGATTTTTGTCTAACAGTCGGCTTGCGGTCAAATAATAACAGCCGCTCGGGTCGATATTTAGGTTAAGCCGTGCTGCCTAAGTTGGGCTGTGGATGGGTAATGATTTCATAAATCATTTTCTGTTTGAAGTAATTTTTCTCACTTTACCCGACTACCGTACTACCGTACCGTATGGAGAACAGGGTGTAAAGTTGTTCATCCTCCATAGAAAAGGGAGGATCCTCCGACCAGACGGGTGTTATGTCTGGTGGGCTACTGCCCGACAGTTGTTGTCGGGTTCTTCTATATAGTCTTAAGTAGCGGATAACTTGCACGATGTAGGATTTAGATGTGTTTCGATGTTTTAGTTCATCCACTGTGTCATAGATGGCGCTGAAAAACTTTTTGTTCTAAATTGCTGTAGTGCTCTTTTTAGTGCCGCTACATCGCCATTGCAGTGGAGTCATTTTATAAAAACCAATCTTCCTTTCATTACTTCTGAACTAAGGAACTCAACCGAACCCACAACCCAACAGTTTGCATTGTTATTGTAAACCACAACCGAGTCGCTACACATTTAATTACATTTGTACTGCCATACGAAAATTTTGAACCATTTTTCCGTAAACCACTTCTGTTTACGTTCACTTCCAAGGCAGCCTTTAAAGAATAACCAACCTTTGCAAAACACAAATAAAGTAGAAATTCCATTGAGGCATAATTTATGCAATTCGAAATATCATTCAATCAAATACCAGCCATAACTTTGTAAAGACAAAGTTCAAATTCCATTGATGTAGAATTATAAAATAAGAACAATTGATATTGAGATCTAATGGGTTGGAAACAAGGTCGGATTTCAATTGTTTGTGTGTAAGGGCATATACAGGGTGTTGCGAAACTGAGGCGATGTTGGTCGTAATGAGTCACGGAATGGTAAGACTTAACGTGCAAGGTTACGTTAGAAAGCTTTTGTGATTGTTATGTAAACGCGCGTGAGCTTTCATTAGTCAACGCTTTTAGAAAAAAAAAACATGGCAAGTGCGTTTGCTGGAGCCAGTGCGGAGTTCCGTACAGTTGATTAAACACAATTACCTGATAATTTAATTTTCTCGGTTTTTTGAACCTTTGCTATTTGCTACTAGGTATTGGCTCATTTGCCAGTAAGATTTTCCATGGAACTAACTGAGTGACGTCTTTGTACAAGAATATACTCGAAATATTTTTTTTATTCTAAAATAGATGTACATGATAAAGGATTTACTCATTCATACTACGGAACTCTGGGTTAAAAGTCACGATTAATTTAGTCTAAAATATGTTAGGGCAGGTCAAAAGTCGCTATATGTTTTCGTCAAAAGAAATTTTCTATGTTTAGAACGCATTGCGTAACTTTAATATATCTTGTGGTATACGTAACCGGTTTTTTAAAAAGTGATGTACTAGACAAAGGTCATTATTTCGTGGCAATGAAAACATTGGAATGTCGGTCTTTTTTAATTATTTTAAACTGTAATTATTTGTTTATTATATTATGGTACTTAGTCATTTAAAAATACAAAATTGAAACAACATCCTGTATCTTCCCTTTAAGATATATTTAAACCAAAAATAAAGAACTGTATAAAAACCTTTTTACTAAACAAAACATCCCATCTTACAGATTACCTACAAATCATCACTTTATTTACCGACGCTACAAAGTAAGTGCGTTTTATTTGCCGACGCTACGCCACGACGCGTGCACCAAGGTTGAAGTGCGTTTGCGCACACTGTTGGCTTAGCGAAGGACGCTCGCATAGATTTCGTCGTTGATACATAATATTAGAAGTTAATAAGCATTGCATTTCTTAGAACGACTCTAGAATTAATGTAGATATGATAAACAAGGGCTTATGAATGTAATTTGTAGTTGGAATTGTATATTTAGGTCATATTATTATGATTATTAGCCAATTGTCTAAAAGTGCTAAGTTTTTTTGGTTTGTTAGTGTAAAAGACATCAACGCGCGATCAAGTTTTCTTGCCGTTGTTTACTTGAAGCAAACATTTTGTTTCGGAGCAAAATACCAGTAAAAGCTCGTTGAATTTCGCCCTTGTTGAAAGAGCCCATACGAATCATAATACACAAGATATATTGACACCACCCTGGGCTGTTACCTTCTATACCAAAATTTGCTGACTGGTTCCGTATACCTTATATCTTTTCAATTAATTGGATCATTATCATTCTCTTGACCTTATCCCAATCTATTTGGGGTCAACGCAGCACGTCTTCTTTCTCCGTACATCTCTATTGCTCATCATCAGATACCTCCTTCCTTGCCATATCATCCTTTACCACAGTCGATCCATCGTTTTTTGGTCTTCCTCTACTCTTACACCCATCCGATGGGATGGGTGTAAGAGTGTGTATCATCATGGGATGGGTGTATCATCATCATTCATACTCAGAACTTTCCTTACGACATTTTCCTTATTCCTCCGCATCACATGCCTATACCACGACAACCGATAAATTAATAAACAATGTAAAATTGATAACTATTTCCAATGTACGCAGTTCTATAACCTAGATGACTAGAATACCAGAAACAGTAACATTTCTCAACGTAAGAGACAGATTAACTAAGGAAGCTAATCCTTCGTTAGCATAAACATTAATTACATAACTCCAGTTATAATTAACAGTGTTAGGAAGCGCCGCCTGTCACGATCACCACGAACTGCCGCAGTTCTGATGCTGAGTTAAATAACTATCTCAGAGTAAATTATGTTGGAGGCTCACGAAGTTATGGATGCAATTATAAGTAAGAATAATCTATTGCAAAATGTTCTAGTGGACTAGATGTATGAACGTGGAAGTAAAATCTGTTAAGATCGTAGCAGGCTGTGGCGTGGCTAGGAGCCAACAATATGGCAAGCCCATATGGCAAGCAGACTGTTTAGAAACCCTAACATCATGAAGTCTAGGTTATAAGGCCAAGCCAAGCTTTTTGGCTTGTATAAAAGTAACGCCACTAGAAGAAACAGGTCTATAACGTTCTGTAATTTCTGCCTACTTCCACGGCAAAAAGTCGTGAGGGTATCGATGTAGTATGTTTTACCTTAACAACATTTTTTTGTACAAGGTAAATTTTGGACACTTTTCAAGAACTTAGTATCTAACTATATCAATATCTGTACCCTTAAACATCCTGTCAGAGATTACATCAATGAAATTACAGAAAAGAAAGTAAAAAAACAATTACTGGACTCAACTGTTAGTGACCTATCATATACCTATAGACCTCATGACTGTAAAACTGAACAAAATCATCCAAAACTGAATCTAAAGATATTCCAAAAAATTAACATAGAATCACTGACCTTTACCAAGAATTCAAGAATGCCTGTCTTGAGCAGCTGTTAATGAGTTAAGTGTTATATTAACGATACCGACAGTTGCCATGCACAACAAAGGAAGGCAATTTGTTCACAATCGATACACAATAGCAAATCGATACGAAATCATTCGATTAATTAAAACATCATTGAATCGATTCCGGTGTCGGCTCGTTTAGAAAGCAGGGAACAATAGACCGATAAAACAATTGAATTTCAACTTTAGACAGAAAGTGTGAGAGTTGAATATCGTTTGTTGCGATGGTGTTAATGATAAGATTTGTATTACATAATTTAAAAGATAGTCTTTTGAATGACGAGTAAATAATAATGTTATAGTAATGTCTGGTATTCAAATGAGAAGAGAGATTCATTGTGATGTTCTAACACATAAAATACTCCGTCAGTGCTAGTGTTTATTTGGTATTTTTGAATAGATACTTCAACTAAATTAAAAGTGCTACAAGAAACAATAATGACTAGAATTCAAAGTTTGATAGAGTGCAATAAATTGGAAATACTGACAATTTTTAAACCAAGGCACTGCTCGAACAAAATTATAAGGAAGCTCGAATTTAAAGTAAAATATACCAACTAGTAGAACCGGAAAATAAACACAAGACTCAATATTAAACATTCTATAAAACTTTAATGATTGCTGATAGTTCCCACATCAGTTCGTACTGACTCATTTAAATGATTGCTATCAATTCACACGTGCAATTGATTGATAAGGACAGTGTCAACGTCCGAAATTCAATGTAGCTCCAAATAAAGATAAATGAATAGGCTCAGTATGGAGTTACAAAATATATATATATATATATATATATGTATGTGCACGTTACAATGAGTGCAAAAATACCCTTAACTAAGACGAAAGGCACTTGTTCTCCCCGTCATTGTATATATTTTTTATATAAAAACTTTTTTTTTTATATAAAATATTTTCATTTTTTTTGTGTATATTTTTTTAAATTCTTGACCATACATTATGTTAGAATGTTTGTGGTTCTGTGAGATGACCAGAAGTAAAAGGATTACTTAATTTAGTGGTAATGGCTGATGCTGTACTAAATGTAATAAATAAATACCAGAGAACCTTCTAGTTACAGAGATATTGGGGGTCAAAGTTCCAACTTTATCACAAATATTTTTTAAATACAAGTTTTAATGTTATAACTTGACTTTAAATACCTCCATGACCGTACTATTCAATGCATCCATCAGCACAATGTTTTGAGTGCGTCACATTGAGTCCTACCGTAAAACGTGATTTTTCACGCCAAAAAAAAAGTCGTTTTTCAGCAATAATTTTTGAGTAGTGACTTAGTTTGATGTACCTACTTAATGCTTGGTTGATGGCTTCGTGAAGGGTCCGTTCACACCTTGTATAACACATATTGCCATTGATAGGCATACACATATTAGGAAATTAATAACTCTGAAATAAAATATCACAATACGAGTCAGAAGTCCCTAAGTGCTCGTACACATAAACACGATACGACGTCGCATCGTGCTACGACGGGGCAAAGACAAACAAACATTAAAGAATTATCCGCGTCGTAGCACGATGCGACGTCGTATCGTCGTTTATGTGTACAGGCTCTAAGGATCCATCACAGACGATGTTTTAGGTCAGAAATATAACTACAAAACAGTTGAAACAAGAGAATATGTTTACGCTACTGACTTACGGCATGATCCAAGAATATCTTGCTAATGTAAGTGTATTGCATTCAAAAGTCTTACTACAACATTGACAGCATGCATTGTGGCTATGGTGCATATAAGAAAATGCATAACATTAAGTGATGGTACTCATAGCAACAACAATACAATGTCTAGTTACATGATCAGCGAATCATCATGACAAGCCGATGCATTGTCTGTTGTAGGTAGGTAGGTAGGTAGGTACTAACAATGTTTTTGCTGAGGCTAAAGAGACGTGAGCATTTAGAATGGACAGGCTTAGAAAACTGCAGGCTTGAAAAAAAGTCCTAGGACCGATAACATTCCTTGAAGCTCTAAACAGGATCAACAAAAATCAAAATCAGTTTCAGACAGAAATGTCTTGGAACGTAAAATTATACAGCAGTTACGAATACAAAGTCCCACTTAATACTTTTTTACTGCTTAATATATTAGGTAATCTATAATTAAATGCAACAGCGCGTAATTATCCATTCACGTAACACCACACAGCCCTCTTGGCATTCTCATCTCAGCCACATGAAAATGCCTTACATGGTTACAAAATGCAAGGAACACATCGTCTTTTGTCAGAAATACTTGATAGCTTCAACTAAACCCTGACAAAGCTACTGGTGTAGCATTGTCAGGATTTAGTTAACCAACCCAATCAAATGGCACATCGCACCATCAAACAAAGTTTACATAATGTATCACACAGCCGCTGAGAATTTCATTTGTATGTAGATGTATGAATTGCATGCAAAAACCTAAGAACAATGACCCCAGAACAATGATACCGTGCACAATGAAAGGAAAACGCCTGTTGCTCCTACCGACGGAATATTAAGGGAATAGGTTCATTGCATTCCTTTGGGTAGACGCGGTTTGATGTACAGACAAACAAATAAATCGGTTAGCAGGAACAAATAAGCATTCTCACACTAAGCTATCACTTTCAGTTAACAAGTTATGTATCTATATATTTGTAATCTTCTTTTAATTTCCTACATTTTGATAGCCTACTCGATAGGTTTGGTTGAAAAAATTTTTAACAACTTACAATTATGGCCAAAAATCCGCTAATAAGGATACGTGGGTTTTTAAAACGAATTTAAAGATACCTTAATCGTCGAAATCCATCCATTAGCTACATACGAGCTAATAAAGAAATTTACAAAAAACAAACAAACATACAAGATACGCGCGATTTATTTGGGATCGGCACGGCACGTCTTGTTCTTCCAGACTTTTCTATTAGTTGTCATCTCAGCAGTCATCTCCTTTCTAGCCATATCATCTTTCATACAGACCATCCGCGATTATTATGTTTTTTCTACTCCTCCGCTATTATTTTCTGATTAATTTAATTAAGGTTGATTGTTTCTCTGGGGCTTCGTCGAGCTTCCTTATCTCGGCACTTTTCTAATGGTCGCCACTGTTGATTCTGCTTTCAGGAGATGCAGTAGTTTGGGAATTGCGTGGTGGGCTTGTCCCAATAAAAAGAAAACAGAACATCCATCGTTTCCCTATTCCTATGTACTGCCATTCAAAATTTTCTGCCGACATTTCCTTCTTATCTGTAGCGTTGTGTTTTGACAGCTTTAATTAACAGATACAGGTGTTACATTATTTTAAATTTTGACATTAATCTTAACGACTTTATCAATCAAAAGGATCCGGTTGCATAAAAATTAAATAAAATGAATAGATCAACGTAAACACACCCATTATAGTCACATCAAATTAAAAAACAAGTTGTAAATCACCGTACCTATTTCCATTTTTATGCAAAACTTCACGAATTAATTCTACGTCATACCTATAGGTATCTGGAGGACTACTTAATTTAATTTTTTGTCAAAATTAATTGGCGTTAAATGATTTATTGTCCTTTTTTGATGAAACTACCACAACAAAAAAAAAATGTCCTAAAGATAAATTCAGATTTTAGCCTTAAAAGACGGGGAATAATGTGTTTGAATATTCATGCACTAGGCCACTAACGACCTCTAAACGATCTCATTCCAGCTATCTGTCCAAAAACAAAATTATTTTTGTTAAAGTGAAGCAAATACTGATGAAGTTTTGCAGTTTGTTTTCAAAATATCATTACTTAATGACTCAATCCACTTCTTCAAGCCAGCTAAGCGGAAAAGCCACCTATTATTAAAGCTCCACCATCTATACGAACCGCCTATTTCCGTCAAACTAAACACAACCTTAATAAACATTCCTTAATTGGGGCCTGCCTAGTTGAAACCTCGAATTTACAATCTAAATCAAATATTCATAGTACAATCTTTGTCCTAAACCCATAGCTCGTTGTATAAAGCATATTTTCCCAGCTAGTTGCGAAACGCTCAGTTACTAGAGCAAGGTCGGCTTCGCGGCCATGCTGGTATCATGTCGATGTCGAATGTCAGCCGGCTTTCCACTCGCATCGGAACGTTGTACGATTATCGATAATCGGATACTTTAATCGATTTTAGCGAAAATGCGAGAGGATAATCGGTTTGCTTAATCGATGGTTTCAAGGTTGGAGTTGTGTGGTTAGTTTTGGATTGATGATCTGGATTGATGTTTTGTGTTGATTTATTTTTGTTTATTAAATTGAGATTGGAGGAGCTCGTGGCTATATAATAACAGCCGCTCGGGTCGATCTTAAGGTTAAGCCGCGCTTGCCTAGGTTGGTCCGTGGATGGGTGACCGCCCATTACATACCGAGTTTCCTCCATGCCTCGGAAAGCACATTAAGCCGTTGGTCCCAGCTGTCATTCGTAGATCTTTGACAGTCGTTACAGGTAGTCAGTGGCCCGAAATTCTGACAACCAGTGTTACCAAGCGGCAACACAAATGCTGGTATTCAGCTGCATCCGGTTAGACTGGAAGCCGACCCCAACATTTTACGAAAAGGTTAGGCAGATGATGATATTTGTTTATTGAACTTACAGTAACTTGAGTTATGGACTTACGATAAGCCTTCTTCTTCGTAAAGCCTTTGTCCAAATACCGACATGTTCAGCGCGGTCTCGCGCACAAAGCGATCAGATTACTCAGAAAAACATCATCTTATTCACTTATAAGCCCGAAAACAACGACGTCGCAAGTCCTTTGTAGATCCTGTATCCTTAAAGACACGTTACGCTGTATATTCGTCTTATTATCACAAAGTGATATAACACAAACTACATAGTTATCTAACTGATTCAAACTATAGTCTGCTGCCTAGCCTTTTCCCAACTATGTTGGGGTCGGCTTCCAGTCTAACCGGATGCAGCTGAATACCAGTATTTTACATGGAGCGACTGCCTATCTGACCTCCACAACCCAGTTAGTACTGGGTAATACGATACCCCTTGGTAAGACTGGTTGTCAGACTTTTGGGCCACTGACTGCCTAACGACTGTCAAAGATCTACAAATGACAGCCGCGACCAACCGCTTAACGTGCTTTCCGAGGCACGTAGGAAACGCGGTATGTAATGGGCGGTCACCCATCCACAAACCAACCCAGGCAAGCACGGCTTAACCTAAAGATCGACCCGAGCGGCTGTTATTATTTAGCCACGAGCTCCGTCAAACTATAGTGTTCTCTCTTTTCAATAAATCTAGATCATGGGTTCTGTTTCACATCTGTAGGCCATAAGCCATAAAAAGGCAGCTCATAATGTATAGAGTACAATAATAATTAGTATGTAGGTACAGTCACTAGCACTATATGTATACAAGTAGAAATTTTTTAAAAGTAGTAATTGTTAGTTAGTAATCGTTTTTTCTTATCTCAAAGTTGCAATCAGTATTCCACAAGAAATTCTCTTTTGAATAGTGTATACTTATTAATGCTTGTAACTGTACAACAGCGTTGGTACATACTAGGTTCATACAATTCAAGATATTATGAAGAATATCATTCACTTCATTCTATAATTATTCCTCTTCATTATTGATTGCCGAAATCGAATGAGTGATGCATGAGGCATCGAAAACAAATCGATTATGTATCGATATGAGTAATATTGTGGAACGGACACACGAAATTACAAGAAATCCGATTCCATACATTAATTAAATCATGCAGGTTGAAAATAAAAGCATCTGTATAATTCGGACTATGCAATACAGTCATAAAGCTGAAATTACTGCATCTATCTGCGATTTCTTATAAATAAAACTTTTCTTTTCTTAGTGCATCTTTTTTACTGTGCATCCATTACAAGAATACCTACAGTAAACCCATATTTTTCCCCTTTTTTTTTTTTTTTTTTTTTCCGGATGGGAAATCATCAAATGACCCCCCCCACTCTGGGCGGAGCGGAAGGGAGTGTCAGACTTGTACTGACTAAAACCCATCCATGTTCCTTCTTTGCCCTTTGTATTCCAGGGCCACGGTATCTCTTTCGAACAGTCCCGCAGCCCTGGCAGGCATCGGTCCTTGCGGACCCCTACTTATTTGCTGACATCTCTTTGAGGCGCACGTGGAACACGAACGCGCCGTCGACACGGCCTGTCGTCATAAGACGGCCGGACGGCGAGCTAGCCCATAACTCGCCGTCCACAGGCCCGCGCCTACGGTGGCCGGGAGCCACCACGTGACCCCCGACGCCCAGGGCGTCTCCCGCGGCGACTGGGACGTGAGGTTCTTTCCCTCTCACGTCCCGCCACCTCCTTCACTAGCATGACTGCTTCGCAGAAGGAGGTGACGGCTTCCCATTCCCTCTCGCTCCGGACCATGGCTTGAACCAAGGCCGGACGCGAGAGATCGCCGCCGCCAATCGCCGCTACGAGGACACGGCGGTGCTCCGCCCAAGCGGGGCAGACCTCCACGGTGTGCTCCACCGTGTCCTCCGGACGATCCTCGCAGTGGAAACACCCGGGCGTTTCCTCCCGCCCGATTCGGTGCAGGAACCTCCCGAAACAACCGTGTCCGGTGAGGACCTGCGTCAGGCGGTAGGTGAGGGCGCCGTGGCGCCTCTCTAGCCACTCCTCAAAGAGGGGACTTATCGCCACTATGGTGGCGTGCCCTGCACGGGGTTGCGACAGTCGCTCTCTCCATGTCGCCATGAGATCACGCCGGAGGTCTGTCCGCTGAGCGGCAATTTGCCGCGGCAGCGGAGTTTCCTCCCGACGTAGTGCCTCCGCGCGCCATTCGTGCAGGCGTGCGAGGACTATCGCCTCCAGATCCCATGGCGGCAATCCGGCAAGGAGGCTAGCCGCTTCGCCGGAGATCGTGCGGTACCCCCGGATTAGCCTTATGGCTATTACCTTTTGGGGCGCGTTCAGGTAGTGGGCGGCTTGCCGCCTCAAAGAACGCGCCCACACCGGGGCCCCGTAAAGAGCCATGGACCGCACGACCCCCGCGTATAGCCTCCGGCAGGAGGCGTTTGGACCCCTCAGGTTGGGCAAGAGCCGCTTGAAGGCAGCCCCTGTCCGTTCCAGTTTGGGAGCCAAACGTCGGAAGTGCTCCACGAAGTTCCACCGGCTGTCGAGGACGAGTCCTAGGTACTTCAACGTCGACCCGACGCCGATGGAAACCCCTCCCGCCGTCAGTAGGGATCCCGACGGTGGCGCATTCCGAGGCCCATGAAAACACATGGCCTCGGACTTGTGCAGTGCCACCTCGAGACCCAATTGCCGGATCCTCTCCACGACTATCGCTACCCCGCCTGTCATGTTTTCGGCCGCCGCCTCGTGCGACCTCCCTTGTGCCAGTACCAGCGTGTCGTCAGCGTAGCAAACTACGCTGACGCCGGTAGGGAGGTCGGCGCGCAGCACCCAGTCGTAACCGATGTTCCACAAGGTCGGCCCCAGAACCGATCCCTGTGGAACACCGCACGACATCTCTCGCCGGTTCCATTCTCCGCTTCGACCAGGGTAGACGACGGCTCTATCCGTCAGGTAGTCCCCGACCACACGACGAAGGTAGGTCGGCACCCGGTGATACCGGAGTGCCTCCCCAATGCAGCTCCAGGGCATGGAGTTGAAGGCGTTGGCGATGTCAAGAGACACCGCCAAGACGACCCCGCCCCGGGACACCGCGTCCCCCGTCGTGAGGGCTCTCACGCGCATGATGGCGTCCACCGTCGAGCGCCCCTTGCGGAAACCAAACTGGTGTTCCGCAAGATCCGGCCCCATCCCCGCAAGGTGCCCGGCGAGGCGGTTGGCAATGACTCTTTCAAAGAGCTTGCCCACCTCGTCGAGCAGCACGATGGGCCGGTATGCGGACGGAGAGTCCGCAGGGCGCCCTGGTTTCCGGATGAGGACCAGCTTCCCCGTCTTCCAACGAAGCGGAAACTGGCCTCTCTCCAAGCATGCGCTTAGGAGCCCTTCCAGTCGGGGCCCGAGAGCCTCAGAGGCCAGGACCCAGGCTTTGCCAGGCAAGCCATCGGGTCCCGGGGCGGTGTTTCTGGCTTTCAGCCTGCGTACCGCCACTCTCAGGTCTACCCCGGTCACCTCCGGAACGTCGTCATCGTCATCGGTGTGGTCCGCTTCCGGCACCGCACGCGGCGGCGGAGCCATAGGCGGGGGAGGATGCTCCCCTCGCGAAGGGAACAGAGCGCTCACCACGTCCTCCACGAGCTCAGGCCGGAGACTCTGCGTTAGCGGGGGGGCCCGGGTGCGGAGTTTGTCCCGCACCATCTTGTAAGGGCGCCCCCACGGATCTCCGTTCAGAGACTCCAGCATCTCCTCGCGGGCCAAGTTCTTGGCCCGCCGGACAGCCTCTTGGAGGGCGGTCTTCGCCGCTCTGTACCCCTCGTACAGCTCCGCCTCAATGGCTGCCGCATCCGGAGGGCGGATGCGGAGCCTGCGATGCCTGGCGTACAGGCGCCGCGTGGCAACGCACGCCTTGCGCAAAGACGTCAGCTCTCGCGACCACCAGTACACCTGACGCCGGGCGCTTCCTGGCCGAACTCGGGGCATTGCCACGTCGCAAATCTCGGACATGGCCTCCTGGAACCAACCCGCCTCGTTGTTGATGTCGGCAGGCCTGACTGGTGATGACACCCAGGCCTGCACGATCGAGGCTTCCAGGAGGAGCTCCCGGTCCAGCTGCTTCAGCGCCCATCGCGGACCACTCGGGGCCTGTAGGACCGGCACGCTTGAGGACTGGGTGGAGACGTCGAACCGGATGTACCGGTGGTCGGAATAGGTCTCCACCCCCTCCATGACGCACCAGTCAACGACACGCGGCGACAGAGCGGGGCTGGCGAACGAGATGTCCACCACCGACTCGCCCCGCATCCGCACGCACGTGGGGACAGAACCCCGATTTAGGACGACCAGGCCTGTCATATTTTTCCCCTTACGTATAATCTTTTGATATAGGAGGGAGTGTATTTAAAAATCTATAGGCAGTTATCTAGGAACCCGATTTTCAAAAATGCATGTTTTTATCGTCATTAGGTAGTTGAAGAATATAAATGTTGATGAACGGAGACGAAGAGAAAGACCAAAGAAAAGATGGATGGATTATATGAGGAATGATATGAGGAGAAGGAGTAAATGATAGCGTGACGATTGACAGGCGAGAATGGAAGAAAAAAGCGTATTGCGCCGACCCGAAATAACTTGAGACAAGGACAGGAAGATGACGAGGTAGTGGAAGAATAAGTAGAAGTGAATACACTCACAATCGGCTAATTATATTGGTCCCATAATACAGCGTAAGTTTATTATTATTATAGCTAGCTCATATTGTCCCACTGTTGGGCAAAGGCCTCCCTCCATTCCTTCCAAAGTTCACGATTCTGTGCTACTTCTTTTCAATTCTCAAGGAAGATATCCAGTTCGTCTCTCCATCTTCTCCTCCCTCACTGTTTCATGGTAGCAATCCTGAGCTTTACGGGCCCACAGTTCGTTCGGCATGCGACAGACATATCCTGCCCAGTCCCATTTAAGTTGGGCAGCCTTTTGAGCTTATTAAAAAGCTTATATCTACAAGAACTGGACAAAACTTACATAAGAGTACAATGTTCCTTTCCTAAATGGTTTAGCTGTAACATTGTCGGTTAGTGAGCCAGTCAATCACTTACGGAACCACTTCTTACCGAGAAACGAAGCCAAAATGACCACCAAACAAATCAAATAAAAGTAAGAGTTAAAACAATCAATTATAATTATTTCGCGAGCGATATTTCTCAACAACAGAAGGTCAAAACGAACGGACATACAGAATTACAGCGTGTTCGTGTGAAAAACGGCAGTACTTAGTGGTTTGCAAGGAAACGAGGCATTAGCGGGCTTGTGAAATATGACTGGACAATTGTGCTGTACAATTTGATATGGTAGAGTAATTGAAGATGGATCGGCAATGATTTATTGAAGTAAGTGCGTTTTGGCGAGTCATCCAACAGTTATGGTTGTCAAGAGACGGTAGAAGACGTGTAGGCAGACCAACAGTCAGATGGTAGATAACAGAAGATTGCTGATAAAAACTGGTTGAGAATCGCGCAGATCAAGGAAGCATGGTACGAAAGAGAGGGCTATACAGTATACTCAGCAGTGGATCAAGTCTGCCAATGAGGATGATGGCCCGATAGTCTTTTTGGGTTGGTACCTATTTACGTGTACAGTATACTACTTCGGATCGGGTATATTCAAGACGACAGTATTTGTTTACCAACATAGCGGACCCGAAGCTTCGCTGCACTTTCCCGAACGACTGTGTAAATGTTCGTTTTGAATCCGGTAAAAAAGTAATGAATACAAAATTACTACTAAATTGGGTACTGCTGAAGCTAAACGAAATAGTACAGTTATTGACTTTAATACTAGACTAGGTACTTTGATCGAAGTCAAAATCATGTTCTAAGCAGTAATTGGACTTGAATGAGGTAAATGACAGACAGAGCTATCCATGTCGCTACTGGTCGGACGTAAGACTCATCGATTGGAGGAGTTATTATATTAGTAATGGACGTTAATAAGACATCGATGAATTAAACACGTGTATCATCATCCATTAGAAGCATATAAAACCTCCTTTCTATAAACACATAATACACACTGGCACTACAGAAATCATCGAAACACCTTCGAAGCGAATTCCCATAGCCTTGCAACATTTCACAACACATAGACAAACTACTCTACATTATAACATAACATTTAATAAGAGTAAACAATAGAAAGTAATTATATAATCTGTGTGAAGTTCTCGCTTGTCTATGCTATGCTGTCAACATGTCACTTTTAGGTTGGTTTGACTACAGCTGGTATGGAGAGGTGGTTTTAAGATGAATATGCACTTTCTTTGTGGTTTTAAAAGGAGATTTTCTTATGTCATTTGTGAGTAGATGGTTGATGAGTAATTTAGGAAGGTATCAATGAGGTTAATGAGGTAGGTTTCATTCAGCCGCTATAAAAATATTTGAATTCTGTCAATACAGAAATATCGAAAAAAAATACCAAAGCATTTACATTTCGCAATCTAGGGACCTATATTACTTTGAACTTGAAAAGGCAATTGGGCAGACAACCTCCATTTTAAATTAAGATTATCAAATTGCAAATCGAAACATTAAATATCGCTATAACGGCTTCCGAAAAAGCCGGAACCCATTGCAATGATTGACTTTTAAAACAAGTACCTAAAACCTAATTTAAAATTAATGACTAGGACATTGTAACGGAACAGAATAACTGCGAACAATACCTAAATCCGTTTCTTATCACGCAAAATGTAATTGGGCACAGATTATAAAAGGCCACTGAACTAATCAAGTAATCTCTCATTCATACATTCATTCGTTCATTTCCTGGTTTATTTTTAATCACATCAAGGCCGTCGCGACATTCTGCCTTGTCCAATTAAAAAAAAAAATGCCGCCGTTTTTGAATCCGGAAGGAAATATATCAAAATTCTTTATGGTTAATTGTTGTCATTTCCGAAAACAATTGTGTTTTAATGACAGTGTTAATTTTCTTGGTTAACAAAGGAACGTTTAAGATCGCGTGTGAATTGTTTAATCGTCGGTTAAAATCACGATTAGTTTGTAGTTAGAGTCGGTTTCCGTTAATAAAATAAAATGTACGTGATTTATTTGAGTGTAGAATTAATTATTCGCTACTTCACTATATAACGTTTTTATCCGTTTATAGTTACATTGTTATAACGACGATGTACGGACTTAACGAATGAATGCCTTTAGCGCAACCAGCTCCTTATAATTAAAACAAAATTATAGACTAGCCCTCGACGGCTATTGTAAATAGTGTGTGCAATCAATTTAATGACGTCCATGCCAGTCATTAAAAGTTTACAACAGTTTAGTTTAGGATTGGTGTAATTGACACCAATCTGTCTTAACTAAGGGGATACTAATCGAACAATAAACAAGACCCTTCTACACAAAAAGGCACATCTGGTTAGGCTCATTTTAACAAATTTCCTTTCCTCAAATGCGTCCTTTTTGGGCCCAGATTCAGTTAACGTCAAACATCAGGCATAAAATCCACCATAGTTACAATGTTTTTTTTTTATTAAAACTTTGCCCCGCACTAAGAAAATCTCCTGTATCGTGGGTGCGTTCACAAACATTTAAGCTCACATACACAAACAGCCAGACCCGGAACAACTACCCGTAAGCCATACAAATTTTTGTTCCGTGCGGGAATCGAACCCGCGACACGAAACGCAGCAGTCAATCGCTCAGCCACTGCGCCAACCAAGTCGTCATTTTACTTCAAATCAAAAGTCATTTATTAGCTGAGATTTTTATAGGCTGAAAATCAGCTGTTTTTCGTGAAATTCAAAATTTAATAAGGTCTTTCCCAAAACGTCTGCCACTTCCTAGTATTTTAGCACGGAAGAAGTGGAGGAACAAACTCCCTAGCATACAGCAACTTTAAACTAGCTAAATCCACTGGAGCAAGTAATCCAAGCTAGCAGTAAACCAGCTCAAGCATCCAGGTCAGCTCGCCACGTAACAGCGAATGTAGCGCGCGCTACGCTCGGCACACTTCGGCCACTTTCGTTCTCCGTCGCACTTTCGTTTTCACTGAGACTTGTGACGTCACTTGTTAGGTGGAGGCGTGATCGAAATTGTTGCAGGCTATTGTTTGGTTTTGGGAAGATTAAGTACTGTCAGGTTTTCAGGAAGAGAGAGAGAAAGAGAATTGTTGTGAATCCTTTGTCCTTTTCTAACTCCGGAAGACATTCCAGCACGCTTTTCAGTAATTCGTTTCGGATAGAAAATAAAACAACTGTTTTATACATACAGAAATCCGGAGACAAGAGTGATCTCGTCATGGGTTTCTTATTAAGGTACGGAATCATTATCCATGCAAGTTAATATTGGATTCGTGTCCATTTGTCGGCAGTTGTACACAACCTATTGGTCCTACTGTGTTTATGTTTTCGAAAACCCTTGTTGCTTTTCCATGGTACGTTATTTAGGTATAATTTCATTTTGAATAAAAATTTGGCGCGAAGTTAATAAGTTGAACTTATTTTCAATCAAAATAAACCATTTATAAAACAACGCTTCTTAATAATTACATCTCATTAAAACTTAATGAAAAAGAACTTTTTATGGAACTTTTTCTGTTTCTGTTGATAACTTTTGAGATCATTAATATTTATTAATTTGCGGTCAAAATGAAACACGTATCAATTATTATTTCAATCAGCTTCTAGACAATTAAAAAGCTTTTTGCATTCATTTGGGTTTCAAAAGTCATTGAATTAAAAAAAAAAGGTTGAACACTCGTTTTTCCCGAAATTTTACAACTTGTATGGAAATTAACTTTTAATAAGACTGATAAATGTTTAATATTCGTAAAATAATAATTGCATATATTTATTATTCATCGTCATGTATGCCAAAGTATTCTAGAATATATCTCAAGACATAATTATTATCGTGTTAGCCATTTTAATAAGTTTTTACCAAAAATAGATGTTGTAATATACTCGTAATTCAGTCTCAATTATGACCATATCGGTTTAATTATAAACTGTCAATTTATTGAATTTAAAAATGAAATATAGCACAAAAATCAGAAAACGCTTTGAGCAATAAAAAACAATAATTACACATTATTTATCTAGTTTTCAAAACATGCCACCAAGAAGCTCATTCATCAAATAACGAATTTTAAAATAAAATTATCATAATTATTACATTTTGAATAATTAATTTATTAATTATTAGTTTTTAATTAATTTCATAACAAGTAAACGCTGGCCGAGTTATACTGGCGCCTTGTTCGGTCATAGTTAATAATGTGTTACGCAATGTTGATAAACCGAGTAATGTGGATAACAGCTAATATTTCACAAACGGGTTTCCAATTACATAGAAGATAATTCGATTTTTTATTCGTTTAAAACTTCATAAGAAAATTTAGATCATATAAAACTAGATTGGCTATCTGATCTATAAAGGAAGTTTCCTTGAATACGAATGACGTATTAAATTCACCAATTAAAAAGAAGTGATCAATAAATTATGAACGAAATTATCGTAGGTGCTTTTATTTTTTTAATAATACGAATACGTAACACCGGTTCAAGCAGATGGGGAAAACCCATTACGACGGTGACCTTTAACTATAGGCACTTAATTAACTGCTCATAATTAAGCATCAAATAATACCTAGATTTAACTGACATAGAAAAACAAGGCAAGACTTCTAATAATTATATTCCAATGATCAAATCGAAGAGACCGAAAAAAAAAATCAATTTCCCAGAATGTGATCTTTAACACAGCAATAAAAAGTGTCACTATATCAAAGGGTTATTATGCATTATAACCGGTTGACGACTACTTCAAAAAGTGCGATATTAATACAGTGAAAACAAATTGGCGACTATGAAATTCGATTGTCAATAAAAAAAAACTTTAACAACGTTGTAAATTATAATTTTCGTGTATTTTTCCGATACCGTAAACTAATAAAATACTTTTAATTTATTTGTCATACGCTTTTAAATGTCAAATAAATCTTTTGAGTAAGAAAATAATAAAGTGTGCAGATGACATAAATGTCTAATAATATATTGTTGGATATATATAGGTACATGTGATATTCTGAGAATTAGAGATTTTTATTACATTGTTTTTATTTAGTGGTCGAAGAATATTTTTATGATGTGAGTCATGCACATCAAGCTATTACAATCTGTTCAATTTCTTTAATAGATTTTCAACTTTATTGCTCAAGCATTAGGTTCAAGGTTGATTACGAAAATTTGACAGTTTTGTATAGATTGATGTGCTGTCGTCTGTACAAAAAATGCACTGTCCTGTTTCACAACATCGAATAATAAATACGTTTTCTATTGTTTCTTCACCATTTCCCTTAGCACCGAATTTAAAAAAAAACGGTCTAATTTCTGCATTTTTTAAGAACAAAATATATTATTTCACTATGCTCCTGCAATAAACACCATATAATTAAATTTTCTCATAGACATAACAAAAGTAACTCACATGTGTATTTACATAACATAAAAACATAACAATTATGTGAAATTAGAATTGCAAATTAATTAACGACCCCAGTAAGTTTTACTTAGAAGTGAATGTTGGAATCCGGTATCTAGGTACTTTTATTTTTTTATTTTCTAGGAAACCAGACGTGAAAATCCGGCTGCGAGGAACACACGGATCAAAAGACCAATCATTATAACAATATCCTGGAACATATATCATCATCTGAATAGTCATTTCCCAACTATGTTAGAGTCGGCTTCCAATCTAACCAGATGCAGCTGAATACCAGTATTTTACGTGGAGCGACTGCCTATCTGACCTCCACAACCCAGTTAGTACTAGGTAATACGATACCCCTTGGCAAGACTAGTTGTCAGACTTTTTGGGCCACTGACTACCTGTAACGACTGTCAAAGATCTACAAATGACAGCCGAGACCAACGGCTGAACGTAGTTTCCGAGGCACGGAGGAAACTCGGTATGTCATGGATGGTCACTTATCCACAGACCAACCTAGGCAAGCACGGCTTAACCTAAAGATCGATCCGAGTGGCTGTTATTATTTAGCCACGAAATCCTATCCTGGAACGTACATACATACATAAACTCATGCCATTGTTCCCCAGAGGGTAGGCAGAAATCAAAGAACGCCACTTGCTACGTTCCTTACATACTCCTTTTACCTCGTCCACGTTCATACATCTGGTCATACACGCACGCCGGTTGCGAACATTGAAACGTTACCACGTTTATATGTTGTCGCTGTTTTAATAAATTGTTATACCGACAGGACTTTATTATTGTCATGTGTTGTTAGAAATAACACCAAAATGATTGTATTTTTGGAACAAAAATGAAGCGTTTTTGTCTCGTAACTTGAGCCAACTTTAGGTTTACATCAAATCGACACAACTTTTACCCTTTTTGTACATTTACGCAAGATCCTTACAAAAAAAGAATAATAAGTGAAATCGTAACACGTCATACGTTCTCATATAAACACATATCTTTTAATTTTCTACGTACATGTCACTGGTTTCGTAATACATAGCTCTAATGACCCCCTGCAAGACTTCATGAGAACTTTGAACGAAATTTTCTCATTATTAAGATAATTATATTGTTTTCAGTTCTTATATTATGTCTCGGTATTGAGGAAGGTAAGTAGGAAGTCATTTAAGATGGAGTAAATGATTTAGTAGTAAAATGTTAATATGCTAATTGCCTTCTTAATTTGCATATCGTAATGCAACCGTGGCATCGTGTATTCTTGTTACTCAGAAGGTAATTAGGTTGCGGAGGCCAGATAGGCAGTCGTTTCAAATAAAATATTGGTGTTCATCTGCATCCGATTACTCTGGAAGTCGACCCTAACCAACACTACATCACGCCTGTAATTAGTGAATGGTTAGGCAGAGGTGTACCTCCCTAAGAGTACAACAACATTTCGCATTTTGTTCTATGTAATGAATTGTAAGCCTATTGGCATCACACACACGAATCCAGACACCGTGGCTGCTACTGAGAAATTCCCGATGGAAAAACTTAATAATAATTTGCCCGACCCGGGAATTGAACCCAGGACTTCATGCTCAGCAGTCGCGACTGCGATCACAACAACGAGGAAGTCTCCGACTCTAACAAAGTTGAGAATAGACTAGGCAGATGATGACGCCTAAACCTACTGGCTAATAAGAATCACGATATCCATCAAATCTTAAGAAAATGTACTTGGACAACAGGAACACCATCCCTAAAATTACGCTTATCTATGAGAATTGCATAAAGTTGCAAATTTATACAACAAAGCCTATTATGCAGTTTACATTCCAGTTGCTTTAACCTGCCCAAAAAAGACATACAAAAAACGAAAGCAAACTTCGATTCATTTGATATCTTTAAAATCGTTTGGATGTGTTCAGATTGTGCGCATAATTTATAAAACTAACGATTTTCGGGTCAGGTTTAGTATATGTTTACATTCTGGTTTGGTCCCTTCTTTTATTTTCTAAACTCTCAAAGGGTTTGTATCTGACCTTATAATATCTCACTAAAGGGTTCATTGTCCTCATCATAATGAACAACTTTTACTAAGGAACGAACTCAGCGAACCCTGATTTCGTGTAAAAATAATCAGCTGATGAATGCACTATTGTTGGCAAAAAGAAAATCGGCTGTTTCCTACCAGCTACTTTTACACGATGTCAACACCTCTCCTCAGGGTTTTCAGTTATTTAAATTACACTTTGTATATCTCATAAATAACATATAACATAACATCACGCCTTAAATCCCCGAAGGATTGGGCAGAGGTAGTATCGACACCCGTATTTTGCCAGTAGTGTGTGTCATGTTTAAGTCACATGTAATAGAGGGCGAGCCTATTGCCATCAACCGAGCACAAGTTCACACTTAAGGCTCCTATTGAGAAATCCTTGACGGAAGAACTCGATAACACTTTTTCCTACCCGGAATAAATATGCAGGACCTCAGAACGATTGCCACCAAACGGCTCCTAATGGAAAAACCCAATAACACTTTGCCCAACCTGGGAATCGAACCTAGGACCTAATGCTCAGCAGTCGCGCTTGCGACCACTGAACCAACGAGGCAGTATAACGACGAGGTTGTCTATCTCGTAAATTAAAATTGAAGATACGGCAAGACACACACACACACACACGTCATACATATAACATCAACCGATTATTACTAGCTGTAAAACAATAGCAACATTGTGCGTATGCGTGCGCGCATCGTTCACGCAACGCCTCGTGACGCAAGCGCAGTTCCCACTTCCGAACATCCACTCTTACGCACCGAGCGACATCGTAACGAGGGTATGGAGGTGAGTGATCATTGGATTAAGTAATGTTTAGTGGAACAAGAACAAATGAGGTAAGAGTGAAAGGCAGTGAAAATAATCGTGTTTTTTATAAGCTTTTATTTATTATTATTTTTGACTTGCAATGTTTCTTAAGGTCAAATCTTGCAACTGAATTTTAAAACAGTTATCCCCAACCGATTGATCTGAATTTTGCATACACGTTTAGTTTGGAAGTCAATGCATGGTAAGCCAAGTGACGTCATTCTAAATTCAATATGGCGGACTCCCAAAGATGGTAGACTAGTTATTTTTAATGCACCCCCATGATATGGGTATTAAAAGGGTTTAACGAGAGGAACACGAGAAATAAAATAACGTCAAACTAAGTAAGTTTACGCAAAAATTATTGCTGGGAAAAGACTTTTTTTTTGGGGTAAAAAATCACGTTTTAAGGTAGGACTCGATGGAAATCGCTCAAGTATTGTGCTGATGGATGGATTGAACAGTACGGGGTTCGTGGAGTAAAAATCTTACTTTAAAAACATGTATTTAAAAAAAAAACTTGTGAAAAAGTTGGAACTTTGACCCCTAATATCTCCGTAACTAGAAGGTTCCCAGATATGGTCTAGAACAAAAAAATGATCGCAAAGATGGGGAGAACAAGTCACTTTCGGATATGTTAAGGGTCTATTTACACCCTTTATTTTACTTTGTTTAAGACTTGATCCTCAACTAACTAAACAGTCAAATGGGCATTGGGAAATATGACAGAACACACTAGAACCAGTAGACCTCAATGGTCAGATTCTTGGATTCAGGTCTCTACTGTATATCTGGCCGTTCAAAGGAATAAATAATTAGAGTGCGTTGCTGAAGTAAGGAAAATACATCAAGGCTTAGACATATGAACCATGTATACAAAAAAAAACAAGGAAAACGATACAACAAATAACTGCAACTAACTCAAATTACATCACTGAAATTCGCTAATGCCAATTCTGCTTTACACAAAAAGTACATGATCAACATCTGCACCTATTTCTATCATACAAAGTTCATTATGTCACCGAATCATCAAATCACACAATAAATATCATATAATCACGTTCCTTCCCGTTTGCGAGTGACAGCAGACAGCTGCGCGCGCGCCGGTGACATGACAATACGTGTTACGTCATAATAACAGTGCTAGATGGAGTGGAAGTCTTTCACAGAGTAGAAATTGTGATTTCTTGTACATTATTATGTAGCGAATGAACCGTGACAGTTAGGTAAGGTTGAAAAGTGCTGCGGGCTACGCAAGTGAGGCCTGGGTCCATGAAAGGAGGTGTCGAATGAAGGAGTATCCTTCCTGTTGTTCTTTGAGGGGAACTTATTCCTTCATGACATTTGAAGAGTTAGTGCCTGTTCGATTTTTTTTTGATAAATACATAAGTATTAGTTTTTTCGAAAGAACTTTTCCTTTATTGTATTTTCCTTTCCAGAAGATTTTGTATTCGTTATTTTTATGGAGCCTGCACACCAAAATCGTCGCACGTTGTGGGAAACTTTCGGGCGCGTTCAGTTGGGATGTCTAGTATGTAAGCTCTATTTGCAAACATGAAAATGCCGTCGTGTCCTCTTTACAAGCGTAATATGTGACAAACTGAAGTGAACTGGTGACAGGGAGAGAAATATCTCTGCTGAGTTTTAATCAATAAAACAGAATCAAGGCCATTGTCTTTGTCATCTTTTCTAATGACATGAGCCTCATCACTAGTTACATCACCAGGCGCCACCCGACCGGTTCTTAATTTAAATTTAGCCAGGGATCAGCTACCTGCGCCTACGCATAATGTCAGGCGTCGCGAATCTGTAATAGTAACGTGATTGAGAAACGGACACATTTTCACTTTTGTTATTAGATTGCAAGCTAGTTAATGTAATGTAGAAATTCTGTAGTAAGTTTATCTTATGTCATTGTTAAAAACGACTTTTTAACTATAGAACACTCGTATAGTTGTGAACTTGTAGGTACTATATTTTTTTAGGTTTCTTATCTTTATATTTGGGGGTCAGATATGAAATGCGTACACTCATTCACGTTCAGTCCACTTCTGATCTTTAGTCACTTAGCTGGAAGACGATATTTATACGTTTTTGTATTACTCTTCTCTTCTCCCGAACAAGGGAAAAGATTATTATTGATGTGATAAGAATTTTGCCATATCTCATGTGACTTAAAACATAACTGGTGAAATGTGGGTAAAAGATTACTTCCGCTTAACCCTATGAGGGAAACAGGTGTGATTTTGCAGGTGTGAGAATTGCAGCGGCAACCGCTGCATCCGAAATAACAGCTCCACTTATTCAAAAGTCATAAAAATTTATCCCACTTCTGAGAGTGAAAATAAATATTAGGTCAGATCATTATGACCCTCTCGCGGCGACGACCTACATCAACAACAAAGTACTTAAACACCGTCTTCAGAGGAATTGCACATTAAATACAATTCTTACTTGTTATGTCGAATCTAAAATAAGCATTTACGTAAGTGCGACAAAGTTGCTGGCAGTTGTAAAAAAAAGATCTGTGTGTATTTGACTATACAAGATTATACCTAGTCAAGTCACAATCGTAGTTTTTAACAGCTTTTTCAATTAAGGTTTGTGCCAGTGTTGTAGATGTGGCACAAACCTAAAAGTTCTTTAAAAATGCAGAAGAAATGCATGAAGCATATGATAATCAGGTCGCTGACCCTCTCGACAGGTAAGTCAGGTAACCGTCACACTCCAGATGGCCGACTAAAGGCCCGTGAGTAAGCACTGGATCGCGCAATATGGTGCCTGATGACTTTCGTGTTCCATAACAGGGATCAATTATAACAAAGTAAGTCAAACAAATACCTAAGTTAAATAGCCAATCAGGGGGTTACTATGGCGTCTTAAAGGAGGAGTAATTCCAGTGTGGGAAAGAAACAGAGCTATACAGGTTGTCTAGTGCTATATATCTCTTTCTCACACAGGAATTACTCTTGCTTTAAGACGTCACGATAGGCCACCAGGACTGTTAACACAAACCTCACTGCCATGCCAATTATTTCGCAGGAGATGGTGGGACGAGCTGAACAGGACCAATGACCAGTGGTCCACATTAGCCCTAGATCTGGAACCCTAGATCTAGACCTGATCCCCCCTAGATCTGGACCCTAGATTTGGAAGTCATGAGGAGAGGGTTTTGCATATAGAGGCTTATACATATTTTGCCTTTATAAAATGGTCGATAGGACCATCAGTATCACAAAACATAATGACTTATGCAGAAATGAACCTCCTCACCTGATGTACCTATTACAAAATCTACATCCAACAGCCCACATATTGCTCCAGTGACCTTTACAGACCGACAGAGAAGCATTATATCCAGAACGATGGCCTGCAAACGATGAAGTAACAGTTCGTGATAGCTTAATGTTCTGTGCAATCATAATGCATGCAGTTTTAATGATTCTTTGCGTTCTCAAGATGTTGTTGTTACGATTTACTACTGGCTGGATGGAATTGTGAGGTAATCGATGTAACGAGATTGGCCGAGATGGTCTTGGTGAAGACTTTTTGGGTTTCAATTAGACCGTTACAGGCACTATTGAAGGTCAAAAACCAAAGGATGAAGCTACAGTCCCTGTCACAAGGCATAATAACTTGTGAAAGTACTGTAGTTGTAAAGTATTGTACTGTAGTTGTAAAGTATTGTACTGTAGTTGTAAAGTACTTTGGTGGCTTATAAGTTCTGGTCCTAAGGTCCTTACTACTAGAATTTTATCCCCAAGGTATAGTTTCTTGCCCGTTCTTCTCCATAGAGATCTACGTTAGGGAATGGGCATGGGCAACTACAGTACTTTCACAGTTTTTGTGCCTTGTGACTGGGACTGTAGCTATATTTTACTGTTGTCTTTGTTTCGACAATTCAAAAGTGCCTGTAACTGGCCTACTTGAAATAAATGCTTTGATTTTTGATTTTGATAGCCGCTCGTACATATGGAACTTCTTAACGTCCAGCTTATGAATTCTCTAAAGAATTTTAAGAAGTTCGTATATGTATTCCTATATCAATCTGATATTATCTTTGATAAGGACACAAGAAAATTTTTCGTGTGACGAGAAATGTTTTTTTTTCAACACAACATGGATTATGGAAAAATTCAAAGATATGCGTACAATTTCTAAATCTTCTGCTGTCATCAAAGGCCAATGTCCTGCAGTGCGAGCTTGGGTGATGACGACAATGATCAAGATACCAAAAATACAACTTAAAAAGAAAAAAAAGAGTCAATATGAAAAATGTTGCCATTTCTGTGTTCTGACCCAAGACGAAACCTTTGCGTGACTCATAATCTCACCAAAAAGGAGATTTCATACTTTTTTAGGACATAAACCCTAAAATGTGCACAAAGAACAAAACTTTTTAGGTGTCCCTTACATAAAATACGCACAAATATACACATCACACACGGTTTCGCTTTAAAAATACATTCACTTTATTTTTATTTCGGGTCGAGTAAATGTTGAGACCTACAATTTTCAATTTACGCGAGAATCGAAGGTAATGTTTTCGTCAATTTGTTCGTATTAAAGCTTATTTTGGTCTGGATTATTTCCAATTTTTAAATAAACATCGTATCAGATTTCTATTTATCTTTGTTCTTCAAAAGATTTACAAAAAACCAACCTTTATATTAGCATTTCCACAGACTAAAATATAATTGTCAAGAAACTGGTCCTTTGAGTCGCAATCGTTCTTTATTCCGAAAAACGTGTTTCTTGGTTTATGCAAAGTTACTGCTCTTTGACCTCCCGTTTCGCAACGCTTAATGGAACTAATGACATATAGAAATCAAGTATTAATAAGTTAGTTCACAGCAAACGATTTAGGAATAAATAATAGCCTGATAAACATGAGGACCAAAACATCAACATATAGGTATTAGAAATTTTCCGCAGATCAAAGAAACAAAAAGCCCCACAGTAGTTTAACCGGTTGGTGACTTAGTTAACAAACGCGTCTCGATAATGGAGTCTTATTTACCCATAAAAAACCGGCCACATCAATTATAAACGCATTAAAGTTACGTGGACAATAAACTTGCAAGTCATCATCGCAATCGAGTCGCAAAGGTTCAAAACATCGAGGTCAACCAAAGGTCCCTTGGAATCGATTACTAAGACATTTGTAATCTATAGAAAGCTAGAAACATCCGATATCTTGAGCAAACAATAAAAATTTCAAATTGCGACACTGATTTAATCGAATGCAATTTGAATCTAATCGATTATTGTTTGAACAGTATCGAATCATTTACCATTTTTCAATGTAACGAGAATCTAAGTACGTTCGAAATTTGAACCGTGATGAATTTGAGTTACGACACATTTTTTTATCCTCTTTATATTAAATGGCTCTGCGGCAGCTTAAAAGCGGTTTTTTTGCGGTATCATAATAGATCGTTTTACCCTGCACGTCTGCCCTTTACCCAGTAACACAAATAGTGGCGCGTGCGCCGAAACCTTTCATAATCATGCGGCGCGCTGTCAAACGAAAGACGACACTTGACAGGTGGATTTAAATACCAAATTCGTACGTATCCAAGATGGCGCTTATGTCAAAATTGGTGTTAGAAACATGACATTGGACGCGATCGACGAGACAATGCGTGGTTCGAATTGGAATTAACACTAGGTTTATCAAATTATTGTTGGATGTTCCGGTCATAATCTATTAGGATATCTTTTGTTTTTTGGCAATTTTATTTTGTCTCCAGTCTCCAAGGTTGCAACTATGTCTTTCCGCATTGTAAGGACACTGTAACACACTGTGCTAAATCGAAGAAAGTGTTGACTAGACAAACGGAAATAGGAAGTTTTATTGTTTGTGTTATCTAATTTCCGGTGACATGTTCCACGGAGGTCAAGTTTAAAAAGGTGGAACATTTTTGATCGGCTTTAGTAACCACAAAATTGATCCTACGTCCAAGAAGCATTATGATCAGTTTCTTTTGTTTTCGTCCTAAGTTCCTAACAGATGGCTTAAATATTGCACAAGAATATTCGTACTTACTAAGTGGGCCACTTCCGTGTCACCACGTACTTAAGCCACTTTTGTTTAAAAAACCATTTACAATACAAACGAAAGAAAAAAAAAACAGCGATCTTGAAAACTAACGATCTGTTAAAATTATGCGGAGCAAATTCTCAGTTCGCCATTGACACGATTTAACTTGGACGTAACTGTTTTTGTATGAAACACTATGGTATATAATTAAAATCTAAATTACAGATACAAGAACAGTAATAATGTCAATGTTAGGTGCAGAAAAGAATGTAAACTTTAATTCATCATATTGAGTCGTTGAACGATTTATTACTTTTTAGAATTTAGAGTTTCTCATGTTTTAGAAAAAGGGGTCTTTTCAGCCAAACATAGACTCATACCCTTTTTTTAATGGGGGTAGGCTGAAACTGCGGTTTCAGCAGGATCCTTTTGTTACGACCACATTCATACATAAAATCATACATTTTCCGAGTGAACTTTTATAACATCACTCCTGTAAGCAGAGGTGTGCCTCTGTAGCACACTCACATTTTCCCAGTTACGTTTAAGTCCCTTGTAGTAGGGGGCGAGCCTATTGCCATCAACCGAGCACAAATACAGGCTCCATGGCTGAAAAATTCCTGCTGGAAAACCCCAAAAACACTTTGTCCGACCTAGGAATAGAACCCAGGACCTCATGCTCAGCAGTCGCGCTTACGATGACTCAATCAACGAAGCAGTCAAATCAGGCAGGTTTTTTAGAAAAAAATCCAAAAAAACCCTTACAAAAGACGAAACCGGGTCGGGTTGAAACATTTGTCATAACCAATGAAATCCCACAATTCGTCATTGGAACCAAGTCAGTATGATTGAGATCAATCACCACGGCTCGCGATGCGCGCACGCACCCACTCCGCCTTACATAACGCATCTTCACACGAAACGATGGCACGGCTGTATCTGTGTTACACAACTGGTTTTAATTGCATATTGTTCTACTGAGCTGCATTTAAAATTAGAAGAACAAAGAATTATGATATGAAGTAAATGACAAATGACGATCGATTTATTGGCTGGTCGAAATTTATTCTTAGCTAATAGAGAATTACGTGTAGTATCTATCAGTTGGTAAATTACTTAGTATCAAGCCAAATGATCCATGGGATTATGGAAGTCGGGATGAACAGAAATGTCTTTATTTATGTGAAGAAAACAACTTAAATGATGCTAAGAGTGCTGCTGAACTATTCCACCGCATGACAAGGGGAAATATTCGGAGCTGATGGCCAACCTTCAGTAATCATCAGATGAAGAAAGAGATTATGCCAACTATGTGGTGGCCATTAGATGTTTATTGGCACATTTTTTGGCCAATTTGTCCATGCCTTGTTTCACCATAACAGCTTTACACTCAAAACTGAAGAATTTTCTCACGGACTGATTGCAAAAAAAGATTTACAAAAAATGAGCCAGGAAGTGCCGTATTTGCAAATAATCAAGGATAATTTGTACTGGTACTGTAATCCGAGCAGGATGTATGACTTGCCAAGCGTGATTTAATAAAACAAACAATATATAGTTTTCTTAGAACTTTTACAGGAAATCTGTGAAAATATGAGTATTGAATGAGTAATCTATTTTTGAGGTAGATGTTAAACTAATCTAGATAAATACGGTACCTCTATTATAAATCACTGAGTCATAATAATACGGTACTTACTGTATGTACGTCCAGACTCCAGCACATCAAGCTACTACAAAAAAAAAAAATCTAATTCCTTCAATAGTTTTTTAACTTTATCGCTAAAGAATTATGTTCAAGATTGATTGGGAAAATTTGACAGTTTCGGGTAGTTTGATGGGCTCGCGTCTGTACATCTTACAAGATTGGATGCAGAAATATTTAGAAGAGACAGAATGATAAGCCATGATGATACTTAAGTAGTTAAAGTTTGGGACACAGCGACACATCAAGCAATAGTTTTCCAGCCACAACACGGCCTCGCATTGTATAGATTTTCCGTACAATGAGAGATCCGTATAAAATGGAATTGTATGTTTGATTGTTTGTCGTGCGTACATTCTGGACAGTTAATCCCGTAATAAATATTCCTGTCTTACCTACACTTTTAACTATGACAAGAGAAATATAAAATATCATGTTTACGCGGGTGAAACAGATCCTCATTCACACACATTATTACCAGTTCTAATTGGCACAAATATTTGTCTCAATTTCCACCCAAACCTCATACAAATGTAATTCAACTCACACAATTCGTGGGAGACTTGTTGAATTTCGTAATTCATTCATTGCAATTACTTCCTTGAGGTGGATATCAAAACCGCGACCCACATGCAGCGGTCAGCTTTCTTAACCACTGACCGTAAATGTAGAAAACACATTACTGTGTGATTATTTAGCTTAGGATTTAGTATTAAATTATCACTGGTAGATAGACACAGGAATTGAAAAGAGTTTAAGGCCAAAATTGACGTAATAAAGATCATTTTCCGATGACTTTCATGAAGGAAATACTACACACTTCCTCTTACCGTGT
The DNA here is from genome assembly GCA_910589295.1 of Noctua janthe. Lineage (NCBI taxonomy): Eukaryota > Metazoa > Arthropoda > Insecta > Lepidoptera > Noctuidae > Noctua > Noctua janthe. The sequence continues at coordinate 9,082,665 of OU342572.1, read as the reverse complement.
CAATGACATTCTAATTTGAGTCTGGCTCAGATTGTTCATCAGTAATCTATTGCATTTTATTCAGAGAGGTTCTGAAGTTGCGACCGCGTATTGAAAGACGAAGTGTCTCACAAGAAATCCAATGCTTGCGAGAAGCACAGCATCAGTCGATGTGGTGATGCTTATGGGATGCCTACGTCCAGCAGTGGACGTTTCAGCTGAACTAATGAACATATCGAGATGTCTTAACTTCTTTCAGAGTAAACAAGAGTAAGTCTACTTAAGACACGTTTTACAATAACATTTTGGCGCCTAATATTATTAAAACTGTGCGCAATAAACTCACGAGCTGACGATATAAACCCAACTTATCCATTTATCGCCTTTTTGTCGTACGTAAAAAAGTTGTTTGATGATTTTGTTCTTTTAAATTACAAAAAGGAGGTCACAAGGGTAGTCGACCGAGCTGGCTGGATAAATACCTTCTTGGACAAAATTAAAAAGGTTTTACTGTCTACTGCGTACCGAAAGACCAGTTTAAAAATAGAAGAACTGAAATGTGTCTAGTGTTTTTTTTTTCTATTCTGGTTCCATAACCCCTCTTTATAGGGCCTGTAATAGATGCATATACCTAAACTTTTATTTTATTTTTGTTTCTTTAAAGAGTTTTGGTGTAGCAAATAATAAAACTATAGAAATTTCGTCTACAAACCAATTGTCTTGTTTGTTGATTCTGTAAAATGAGCGAAGTAAATATAATAAATTAATGTGTGTTTACCATGTTGCTTTTCGCCATAAGACGCATGTAAAACTTGTATACGACATGCATTTAAATTTTTTATTAGCAATTAAAGATCGTCAAGTCAATTAAGAGGGCTTAGGGCTTACAATAAATACTTAAAACGTGTTTGTTTAATGACTTAAGAATAGCAAGGTAGCGCCAGCTATTACTTTTGACATAAATTATGTTACCCCTCTAACCTGAAACCTGTTGAAACAGTGCTGTCAAAAGAGTTGTCAAAAAACAACCAAATAATTCTCTACTTGTTTTGCATTCAAAAACATGGACATTTTAAAAAAACAAGATATCCGTATGGGAGACCGGATATGGGTAAGTTATTAAGCATCTTGCTTTTGCATAACCGTGATTGGTTCACCAAGGAGCTTAGTTCAGTTTTGACCATTCAACAGCAGTTATATTAAAGATTACCTATTTGTTCATCAGCTGACTCAGGAATGTTTCTTTTTAAAAAAAAATCTTATAATAGCCAGCCGTTACGCTCTGTTATGCAAAGATTTCTAGACCAGAATAAAAGCACCAAAACTCTATTTACTTTTCAAATTCCGAATCCGAATGTTAATTCAGCTAGTTAAAAACTTTAGGTCATTTATACAACTGTCTATGGTTAATTTTAAAATGCATTTAAGACTCTATGGTGCTAATGACTATGAAGGTCGTACTTTGACTTTTGTTTGTCTATGTTTTTAATGTTATTTAGAGTGGCACATGTTGTGTGTGAATATAAAATTAGCGGTACCTTATGTGAGGTCGACTGTGTACTCTAAGGTTAAACGAATTTTAGTGGGAAACTTGTATATCTTTGAAAAAAATTAAAGGACGTATGACATAAGTCGAATGCGTTAGTCACTCTTTTAAGTTGTGTTCAAAGTCTAGATTCTATTTTCGTAAAGGACTTTAAACTTGTTTTTTTTTTGCTGTAAGCTCTTGCTCTTGTTTTTAAAACCAAACTACATTTTGTAGCCATCATTTCATAAATGTTATGATTGACCTGTGATAAATTACTGGCACTTTTTAATTTTTTAATACACTTTTTTTTAACATTGCCCCACACTAGGAATTTCACCTGTATCGTGGGTGCGTTTACAAACATTTAAACTCACATACACAAACAGCCAGACCCGGAACAACTACCTGTAGATCATACAAATATTTGTTCCGTGCGGGAATCGAACCCGCGACACGCAGCGCAGCATCCGATCGCTCAGCCACTGCGCCAACCGTGCCGTCAAAATAATTACTATGTATAATTCAGATATCTAAGACTTTAGACACTAAGGTAAAAATCGAGAGACATCATTACCTTTTTTAATTTTACACATGTCACGACTTCACACTTATAAAATGAAACGTAGTCCCAAGGACAGAGAATAACCTTTAGGGTCTTTGGCCTACGTGGTCAATGGCCACCTCATGCTGGCCACTTTTCCACAAACTATGGAAAGGCTTCATCATACAGTCATACTTAAAACCGGTTTCACATAATCAACAAATGCAATTTTTCCGCTAATGTGAACCAGCTTTAGGATAGTGCTGTTACTACAGTTTAAGTTTAGTCGATTTTTGTCGACTGAGAAAAAGTCGATTAATTTCAAAACTAATTTTAGTTATTTAAATGATAATTTTGTTGCCAAACCAACAAATAAGCAAGTTTAATACAAAATAAATTGAGTTTTTGCTAACAAAATAGTTAATACATACTAAAAAGGCCATAAATTTATTCAACACTAAGGTCTGTGAAATCGCAAGTACTTTTAAAGTCCAGTTTAAGAAGACCTCTGCAGTACTTCAGGATGAATCACTTTTACTTTAAGTATTGAAAAAGGACAGGTCAACATGTCCTGGTTATATTTGTCTGTTTGTTTTATGTTTGTTTGTAAACCACTTATTTAAAGAGGAGAGTCAATACGTCATTACTGAGGCAAATACATAAACGTTATGACTTCTATAAATAAGTTCTTGAAAAAAAAATGCATATGAATCACGATAAGGCTTCTCTTCATGTACTATTAATATTCTAACCACTCATTCATCAAGGCAAGTAAATAAATTAGGCTCGTAACGTGAAACTAGATTTGAGCTGAGATTAAAATCAAATCTGACAATTTGAACTTGACATTCATGATTAAACATCGTTTTAGAAAACGGCTTTAGCATCACTTTTAAGAACAATAAACTGTTCTAAATATGTCCTTTTTTATTTCCTTACACGACAAGCTTCATCTTTCAATTTCCTTCACTCATCAACTTTTAACCTGCACCTACATTGTAAAACAAAGTTTCTCGAGACAAAACAGAAGAAAATGTTACATTCATGAGCAGAATTTTCTCTCAAATCAGCAACGTATACCTGACTAGTAAATGTGCACATCCTGTATAACTCCCCGGACGACTTTCGACGCGGCATTAAATACAGGACGTCACATGACGACGCGATTATTGTGATAAAAACGTGATATGACGGTGTTTAGAGCTGGGTACTGTAATGTCTTTATTTATACTTCCATCTGATGGTTTACATATGTTTGTGAGTCATTGTACTGTTAGGGAAATTTGCTTTTAAACAAATTGATACCCCCGTTAATTTGTTAAGCTATAGTCATTTCATAGAACTGCCAAACTATGATTAATATCCAGGGACTATTTAAGTTTGCAGTCTGACAACCAGTCTTACCAAGGGGTATCGTATTACCCAGTACTGACTGGGTTGTGGAGGTCAGATAGGCAGTCTCTCCATGTAAAATACTGGTATTCAGCTGCATCCGGTTAGACTGGAAGCCGACCCCAATATAGTTGGGAAAAGGCTAGGCAGATGATGATTTAAGTTTGCAGTCAACTTAGCAAACAATTTTTTTTGCGACTTATTATTTTTGCTGCTAAGGTGTTTTACTTAACTTCTTTATTATTTGAAAATATACTTAATAGTGATGCGTTCACAAAAGCGTATGTTTATTTTTGGTAATCGCCTAATCCACAAAAAAAACCAACGAAACCTGCAGTTGGTCAGCAAAATAATCGAAAATTTTCTTTTGCAATAAGTGATTGATGAACATAAGTAATTAAGTCTGCATATAATGTAAATATAATTAATAACAAATAAAATAACTTAAAAAAAAAAAAAAAATTGTGAAAAGGTAAAGTTCATCATTTGCCACACCATTAGTAGAAATATGAATTGCCACGTGCGAACCTATAATCCTATATTATATTATTAAATCATCAAAGACGTTGTTTATACAAAAAACCAATCATCTAAAAAAAAAATAGATATGGGAAAAAAAATAAGATAAGTCGACTCCTGTGTCAATAATAAATCAAAAACTGAACAAATAGTGAACAGTGGCATTCTATTTTTAACAATAAAAAAAAACACAATTTATTCATTGGATTTATAATTTTTCAATGTAAATAAACAAATAATCTAGTCATAACAACAAAGTCACTACCTTGCGCATTAAGCAATGAAAAAAAAAATTGTCAACTGTCAAACGTTAATCATAAAAATAATTTGCAGCTTGATCATAATTTTTTTTTCATTCTCAAAAAAAAAAAACAAAACTGCAAAGGAAATATTATGCGAAAACGGCATGTCCCAAGACAAAACACCGAAGACACGTGAATGTGACATCAACCAACCCGCTATGAGCTGGCGTGATGAATCCTTTGTCCTCTAATTGATGAGAGGAGGTATGTGTGCAGCAGTGATAACGATATAGGCTGATTATATTACTTGCAACTTACAAAGAACAATAGTAAAAAAAATATGACTCAAAAACATTCGGAAGTAACTCGACCGGTTGACCATCACAGGTTGTAGGCACGAGAATCGATTCACGATATCGATACACACTCGATTTCCGATACAATCGAATAACGTTGACAGGGGATTAAAATAGTCAATTAATTACTGATATGCTGCTGTTTTGTTTGTAATGTGACAAGTTAGACCTTCACAGGTCTTCCTTGTACGGTAACTGTAGAAACTGGTCATTTTTACGTCTTAATTAATACGTTAAGATATCGTAGCCTATAAATAAACTAAATGCGCTAAAAAACAATGTTAGCTCACAAATTTATGACTACGGACACAGATTCCCAAATCTGACATTCCCATGGCCGATATTGGACTAAAATCTTGTCATGCTTGAACGCAGGACTCTTCGTTATGGAAGGGTAGTAATCCACCTCATGGAGTCCAGTGCGGGTTAGTGATGCCACATATTTATGAACTATGGTAATGGGAAACTATGATTTCCTCACGAAGTCTCCCTCTAATTTTTTTTGAAGAAACACGTACATCATTGTGTACCATGTGACCTCATTTCTTGACCAAATTGAGCAATATCACCACATATAATAAGCCCTAATGACCACAAACATGTTATGACCATATGACATTACAGTACCAAGTAATACGACCAATTTCAAAGCGGAAATTGGCAACCAATCACCAACAGCTAACAGGCCAACAGCACGTAACACCAATACACCAACATTGGTTACGAAAACCTTATTTTTTTTAACTTAAAAAGCCTTCAAGTTTGATCTTGGACTGGATTAGAAACATTTTGTCATTGTAGTTCTCACCTCACGTGGACGTTAAGTAATTTTTTGCTGGTATACATAATTCATTGCAAAAAGCTTTGGTACCTTAGTTCTTAAGCCATAAAGGTGGTTTTCGTTTAGCATTCTCAATGGACCTCAGTTTAAGTGTGTAGCTTAATTGCCAAAGCATGTGTGTGCATTTTTATTTTGTGTTTCGTTACGTAAGTGTGTGTTGTTGGGGTGCGTTGTCAGAATTCCTCCTCGTGTGCCTGATGGCTGCCGGTCCCTCTCGATACGTCTGGAGGGAATAGCAGCTGCTGGGCCGGTGCACCCTGGGCGTGGGCAGTATCCTTCCCCGAGGAATGGGAAGAGATTCTTATTCCTCGGGAAATGTTACTGCCCATGGCTAATATTCTGACATGGGGGGTCCCTCATGGACCAAGGGGGCGTTGCTCCGCGTGACCCTCTGAAAAGCAGAGGGCACAGCGGAGGAGCAAGGACGGGCTCGGTGTGCACTTACCCTGCCTCCGAGCAGACAGTGAAGGACGTGCGTCCTTCACTGTCTCCGTCGATATCGTAATCCCACCGTCGAAGTGTCGTGGAACACGTCTCGCGGCTTCGATTGGGACCGAGGGTCTTGGCTTAACCGCCCGGACCACGAGGTAGAAAACCTCTATAAAAAGTTACCCCGAATCTCAAGCGGCGGCGCACCGCGAGGAGATGTATGGCTGACGGGTTCCTTGGGAAAATCAGTCTCTAGTGCGAACCACTGCCGGGCCTGGCTATGGCTTATCTGGGTACAGGGGGCACTGCCCAGATGGACTATTTATTTCCCCCATACTCGTGGGAACAAAATGAAAAATATTTTAACCCAAAAAACGGCCGATAACGGCGAAGGAAGGGAGGAGAGGGATGCGGGGTCGGAGTCCGGTGCCGCATCCAGCGAGGTGAGCGCTGGCTCAGTGTGCTCCCAGCGTGGGAGGCCCGGGGCTGCTGCGGGGAACAGGGAGTTCCTACGCAAGCGGTCCAGGCCGGTAGGCGACCGAGAGTCGTCGTCAGATGGGGAGCTGGCTTCGGCTCGCAAGATCCCCACCAGCAAGCGCGGCGGGATCCGCGGCAAGGGGAGAGGCCTCTCTGCCACCGAGAGGTCGGCGCGGCTTGCCGAGGAGGGGCGCCACCCGGGGGTGGCCGCCGGTCACGAGGTGGCCCGTTCGGGCTATTCTGGCGACGAGGCGGGCGCAGATGGCGGCTCTGATGCGGAGCGTAAGGCCGGACTCGCGAAGGAGGTGGAGGCAGCGCTGAGGGCTGTCTCCTTCAAACAAAAGCCCTCCACCAGGCAAAGGGCTATACCTGCTGCGGTCGCCTCCATTATGGCGGCAGCGGAGGCTAGATTTGCGGGGCCGCCGCCAGACGGCGTGGCCAAACTGAGGGCAGAGGTCGCTCGACTGACAGCCGCCACGGAGCTTCTCAAAGAGGAGAATAGGAAGCTCCGAGCAGACCTGGCCAGTCTGCGCGAGTCCGGCTCTAGCGAGGCGCCCCAAAATGGGGGCCAGAAGCGTCCAAGCCAGCACGTGCCGGTGGAGAACCAGGTCCTGAATCTGGTTCGGCAGGAGCTGGCTGCCTTCCAGGCGCGGTTCTCCGTCCTGGAGGGCATTGTCTTACGCCCCCCCCTGGCGGCAAACAAGGCGCCCCCGGGCCTGAGGGCGGCCTCATATGCGTCTGCTGCGGCCTCCGCACCGGGGCCGCCCAGCCAGCCCCCCGGCAGGGTTATGTCGGCCCCGACGAAATCGGCTCCGATTAAGAAGGCGGCGGCCCTGAAACAGGGCAAGGCGGCGGCCCAAAAGAAGGGCAAGGTGGCGAATACGCCAGCGCCAGCCGCGAGACAGCCGCTATCGCCGCCCCCTCCGCCTCCTAAGACTTCCGTGGCCGAGACCGGGTGGCAGGTAGCTGGAGAAAACGCGAGGGAGCGAAGGGCGGCCAAAAAGGCCAGGAGGCAGGAGCAGAAACGCCGGCAAAAGGAGCGGGGCGTCGCGGTTAGGCTCAGCGCCCCGAAGACCGCAGCTGTAGTGATTACACTACAGCCGGACGCGGAAAAGAGGGGCGTGACCTACCGCGACGTGCTCGCTAAGGCGAAAGCGACGGTGGATCTCGGAGAGCTCGGGATCACCGGGGGCCTCCGGCTTAGAGTCACCGCAACAGGGGCTCGAGTGCTGGAGATCCCTGGCGAAACCCGTGGCTCGTCCGCTGACGCTCTGGCTGAAAAGCTTAGAGCGTCCCTAAATGCGGACGAGGCCAGAGTGTCCAGGCCCGTCAAATGCGCAGACCTGCGCATACTGGGTCTGGACGACTCGGTGACCGAGAAGGAGGTGGTGGCCGCCGTCACCAGGACCGGTGGGTGCCCTGCCGAGCAAGTCAAGGCAGGCACCTTACGTCCGGACCTGTCGGGCATGCGAACCATAACGGTAAGCTGCCCTGTGACGGCGGCGAAAGTCATTGTGGAGGGCCGAAGGCTCTTGGTGGGCTGGGTTTCGGCGCAGGTGAAGCTGCTGGAACCCAGACCTCTGAGGTGCTTCCGCTGCCATGTGGGGCACCACGTGTCGGTCCGGTGCACTTCGGAGGTGGACCGCAGCGGCCTGTGCTTCCGCTGCGGCCAGCCTGGTCACATGGCCGCGGCTTGCTCCGCCGCGCCGCGCTGCGCTGCATGTGCGGCAGCTGGCAAGCCGGCCGATCACCGGGCAGGGAGCAAGTCCTGCGGTACTCCCGCCAAGGCCAGGGGCAAGGGAAGGCCCTTCGCCACCACCGCCAAAACCCCCACCGTCGCCACCACCGCAGCTGCCGCCACTGTCGCCGCCGCTGCCGCTACTGCTGCAACTTCCGCAGCGGGGCCCTCGCAGGGGGCCCGGGAGGGGGCTGAAATGGAGTGCCAGTAACGGCCCCATTACGCCTTCTCCAGGCGAACATCAACCACTGCGCCTGCGCTCAGGATCTGTTGCTCCAGAGCGTGGCGCAGTGGTCGATTAACATCGCCGTGGTCGCTGAGCCGTACTTTGTCCCGCCCAGGGATGACTGGGTGGAGGACCTTAGCGGCTCAGTGACCATAATTGCGTCGGTCGCCGCCGGTACCCCGACCCTTGAGAGTGTCAGGAAGGGTCAGGGGTGCGTAGCAGCACGGTTCGGGGAGATCGTTGTAGTGGGAGTCTACTTCTCCCCGAGCCGAACTCTCGCCGAGTTCCACAACTCCCTCACGGAGTTGAGTGTCGTCATCGGAAGCCATTCCCTCCCCGTGCTTGTGCTCGGGGACTTCAATGCCAAGAACTTGGCTTGGGGTTCTCGTTACACGGACGTGCGGGGTAGAATGGTGGAGGACTGGGCTCTGGAGACAGGCCTGGTCGTCCTAAATCGGGGTTCTGTCCCCACGTGCGTGCGGATGCGGGGCGAGTCGGTGGTGGACATCTCGTTCGCCAGCCCCGCTCTGTCGCCGCGTGTCGTTGACTGGCGCGTCATGGAGGGGGTGGAGACCTATTCTGACCACCGGTACATCCGGTTTGACGTCTCCACCCAGTCCTCAAGCGTGCCGGTCCTACAGGCCCCGAGTGGTCCGCGATGGGCGCTGAAGCAGCTGGACCGGGAGCTCCTCCTGGAAGCCTCGATCGTGCAGGCCTGGGTGTCATCACCAGTCAGGCCTGCCGACATCAACAACGAGGCGGGTTGGTTCCAGGAGGCCATGTCCGACATTTGCGACGTGGCAATGCCCCGAGTTCGGCCAGGAAGCGCCCGGCGTCAGGTGTACTGGTGGTCGCGAGAGCTGACGTCTCTGCGTAAGGCGTGCGTTGCCACGCGGCGCCTGTACGCCAGGCATCGCAGGCTCCGCATCCGCCCTCCGGATGCGGCAGCCATTGAGGCGGAGCTGTACGAGGGGTACAGAGCGGCGAAGACCACCCTCCAAGAGGCTGTCCGGCGGGCCAAGAACTTGGCCCGCGAGGAGATGCTGGAGTCTCTGAACGGAGATCCGTGGGGGCGCCCTTACAAGATGGTGCGGGACAAACTCCGCACCCGGGCCCCCCCGTTGACGCAGAGTCTCCGGCCTGAGCTCGTGGAGGACGTGGTGAGCGCTTTGTTCCCTTCGCGAGGGGAGCATCCTCCCCCGCCTATGGCTCCGCCGCCGCGTGCGGTGCCGGGAGCGGACCACACCGATGACGATGACGACGTTCCGGAGGTGACTGGGGTAGACCTGAGAGTGGCGGTACGCAGGCTGAAAACCAGAAATACCGCCCCGGGACCCGATGGCTTGCCTGGCAAAGCCTGGGTCCTGGCCTCTGAGGCTCTCGGGCCCCGACTGGAAGGGCTCCTAAGCGCATGCTTGGAGAGAGGCCAGTTTCCGCTTCGTTGGAAGACGGGGAAGCTGGTCCTCATCCGGAAACCAGGGCGCCCTGCGGACTCTCCGTCCGCATACCGGCCCATCGTGCTGCTCGACGAGGTGGGCAAGCTCTTTGAAAGAGTCATTGCCAACCGCCTCGCCGGGCACATTGCGGGGATGGGGCCGGATCTTGCGGAACACCAGTTTGGTTTCCGCAAGGGGCGCTCGACGGTGGACGCCATCATGCGCGTGAGAGCCCTCACGACGGGGGACGCGGTGTCCCGGGGCGGGGTCGTCTTGGCGGTGTCTCTTGACATCGCCAACGCCTTCAACTCCATGCCCTGGAGCTGCATTAGGGAGGCACTCCGGTATCACCGGGTGCCGACCTACCTTCGTCGTGTGGTCGGGGACTACCTGACGGATAGAGCCGTCATCTACCCTGGTCGAAGCGGAGAATGGAACCGGCGAGAGATGTCGTGCGGTGTTCCACAGGGATCGGTTCTGGGACCGGCCCTGTGGAACATCGGTTACGACTGGGTGCTGCGCGCCGACCTCCCTACCGGCGTCAGCGTAGTTTGCTACGCTGACGACACGCTGGTACTGGCACAAGGGAGGTCGCACGAGGCGGCGGCCGAAAACATGACACGCGGGGTTGCGATAGTCGTGGAGAGGATCCGGCAATTGGGTCTCGAGGTGGCACTGCACAAGTCCGAGGCCATGTGTTTTCATGGGCCTCGGAATGCGCCACCGTCGGGATCCCTACTGACGGCAGGAGGGGTTTCCATCGGCGTCGGGTCGACGTTGAAGTACCTAGGACTCGTCCTCGACAGCCGGTGGAACTTCGTGGAGCACTTCCGACGTTTGGCTCCCAAACTGGAACGGACAGGGGCTGCCTTCAAGCGGCTCTTGCCCAACCTGAGGGGTCCAAACGCCTCCTGCCGGAGGCTATACGCGGGGGTCGTGCGGTCCATGGCCCTTTACGGGGCCCCGGTGTGGGCGCGTTCTTTGAGGCGGCAAGCCGCCCACTACCTGAACGCGCCCCAAAAAGTAATAGCCATAAGGCTAATCCGGGGGTACCGCACGATCTCCGGCGAAGCGGCTAGCCTCCTTGCCGGATTGCCGCCATGGGATCTGGAGGCGATAGTCCTCGCACGCCTGCACGAATGGCGCGCGGAGGCACTACGTCGGGAGGAAACTCCGCTGCCGCGGCAAATTGCTGCTCAGCGGACAGACCTCCGGCGTGATCTCATGGCGACATGGAGAGAGCGACTGTCGCAACCCCGTGCAGGGCACGCCACCATAGTGGCGATAAGTCCCCTCTTTGAGGAGTGGCTAGAGAGGCGCCACGGCGCCCTCACCTACCGCCTGACGCAGGTCCTCACCGGACACGGTTGTTTCGGGAGGTTCCTGCACCGAATCGGGCGGGAGGAAACGCCCGGGTGTTTCCACTGCGAGGATCGTCCGGAGGACACGGTGGAGCACACTGTGGAAGTCTGCCCCGCTTGGGCGGAGCACCGCCGTGTCCTCGTAGCGGCGATTGGCGGCGGCGATCTCTCGCGTCAGGCCTTCGTTCAAGCCATGGTCCGGAGCGAGAGGGAATGGGAAGCCGTCACCTCCTTCTGCGAAGCAGTCATGCTAGTGAAGGAGGTGGCGGGACGTGAGAGGGAAAGAACCTCACGTCCCAGTCGCCGCGGGAGACGCCCTGGGCGTCGGGGGTCACGTGGTGGCTCCCGGCCACCGTAGGCGCGGGCCTGTGGATGGCGAGTTATGGGCCAGCTCGCTGTCCGGCCGTCTTATGACGACAGGCCGTGTCGACGGCGCGTTCGTGTTCCACGTGCGCCTCAAAGAGATGTCAGCAAATAAGTAGGGGTCCGCAAGGACCGATGCCTGCCAGGGCTGCGGGACTGTTCGAAAGAGATACCGTGGCCCTGGAACACAAAGGGCAAAGAAGGAACATGGATGGGTTTTAGTCAGTACAAGTCTGACACTCCCTTCCGCTCCGCCCAGAGTGGGGGGGGTCATTTGATGATTTCCCATCCGAAAAAAAAAAAAAAAAAAAAAGTGTGTGTTGTTGGGTTTTATCTGATAACGGTGTCTGAGGCTGTATGAAGCGATGGTAGATAGGTGTGAATGTGTTCCGGGTTCCTATCTTTGAAATTGATTTAAAGATCTTTGTGGGAGGATGAAAAGAAACATGCTGTATTTTGATGCTTTGATTTTCAATAGAGAAGGGGTGTTGTTTTTTTACATGTTTTGATTTCAATGGTACTGAAACTGGATCTTTCATAGCTAATCTGGCTCGCTGGTCATCCATTAATTTTAATTAATGCTTGTATTGTATTGCTCGCAATTATAATAGATCATTCTCTAAGCATTTTACGACATTGACTCAATCATTATAAGTAAACCTTCTCCCAGACGACCTTTTTCGCTTCGCTGAACGAAAGACGCGGGGTCTCAAGTGACCAGCAGACCAAGAAATAGTGTTACTAGCTCAAGGGTTATTCATGGTTTCAGACAAATAAATATACCGTCATCATAAGTAAAAATCTGATGCGTATCATCGCCGAGTGTAGGAATATCCCCCAGCTAGAAAGGTGTTTGGGACGGAAAGGATGCTGAAGATGAAGGACGTGGTGGAGACCAATGGTCAGCAGTGGACTGCAAGAGTTTTAATTAAATAAGCAGATATTGCCTTAAGAACCTAATGACACATTTTAATTTGATAAAATAAAACTACTCTGGGGGCTCGCCCGCTATTACTAAGAGACTTAAACGTAACTGGCGAAATGCGGGTGTACTATTAGGTCCACTTCTGCCTAAACCTTCGGGGATTACAGACCTGATGTTATGATGTGTAAAATAATACTACAATATTCGAATGTCTGATGTACAATGTCGGTGAGATATGCTAGAGATGAAAAAGGGGGTTTAACTCATAATCAAAGCTAAAAGCATGCAGTTCGATGACCTCGACATCAGCCCTATTCGTAATGTCGAGTCTTTCGGTACAGATTTCCGAATGAAAGAGAAAAATACGTCTTACCATGCGGTTAATCAAATCTTTACACGAAGTACCTATAATGATTAATGACACATTCACCGCCTATCTTAAAATTCTATCATTTATTATAATTTTTTGTACTTCTTCTCAAGCAAGCGTCCATCTTTGCGATGCTGTTGACGTATAAGTGTCATGGCGGTGACCGCCATATTGACAAGACATAAAAAGTGCAAATGTATACTTCGACGAACATATCTGTGCAGGCGATAAAACACAGAACTAAAATAAATGTAAGAAGCTTCACATATTGTTGCATTTTTTCTTGACAAGCAGCGCCACCTTGGACTGCAAAACTTAAACTGTACCTGCATATTTATTACCTATTTGAACCCTACTCGACCTGTCATACATCCTATGAACATTGATAATCATAAAAGATCAGCACAAGATAAGATTTCACACTTATCTGTCTGTCTGTTTGTGATGTTTTACTGCTAAACTGTTGCGCTGATTTTGATTTGATAAGATTATACTTGAAAATGGTTAGTTTTGTTAAAATTTTCTCGCAATTTAGCCGTAGGCTTAGCTCGTTTTCGACTAAGCTTATTTGCAGTATAATCAAAAGGTTTGGACGGTATTAACTGGTAATAAGGCTCAAATCTGTATTACAGCTAAACATCGAGACCCTTTGACTAACACAATGTTTCTCTGTCACTCGGTCAATGAATTGTCACACTTATTGACCTTCAGAATGACCGTTAATGTTACCATTGTTTGACAAAAAATTAGCTTTTATTTCATTTTTTTTTTTTGCAGTCTTTTAGCATTACAGTGTTAGATTGGATGATTTATATTGAAGCGAAACGTGTAGGCTGCGACCTTTGAACGGGGGACTGGAAGACAGTAGACATATTGTTACAATTTCACAGTTATATAACATCACGCCTGTGATCTCCGAAGGGTAAGGTAGAGATGTACCTAATAGTACTCCCACATTTCGCCAGTTATGTTTGAATCCCATGTAATAGAGGGCAAGCAACTCTGGCACCAATCCAGACTCCGTGGCTGCCACTGAGAAATTCCTGATGGAAAAACCCAATAACACTTGCCCAGCAGTCGCGCTTGTGATCACTAGACCAACGAGGCAGTCTAGATAGTTATTCTAGAAATAATCCTCTTCTTGTGGTTATTGCGTGATCTGGACTAATAGAAGAACACACTCTTTTCTTTTAGATTAGATAATAATAATGCTCTGTAACCGGTAGTTTGAACCCTGTTCCAGATACCGGTGGACTACAATTTTTATATTTTTAAATGTTTTTTATATTGTTTTTTTTTTCTAAGGAATATTTAAAAATGTAAATGATTTGTAAAAATATAAATAAAGGAACAATAAATGCTCTGTAAACTGGACTGGATTCACACATCAAATATTATGTTAGTTCAGTTTTTTAGACCCTAAACATTTGGCAATCTGAGCACGATCGACGGATCCACATCAGTTATCCACATTCCATACCTTGAGCTCACCGCAAAGCTTTAGGCACATCAAGCTACCTGAAACTGTCAAATTTTCCCTATCCCACTACTACCTGATACTGTCTATTTTTCCTATTTTTTTTTTTTTTTTTTTTTCCCTTATGCTTTAGCGAAAAAGTTAAAAATCCATTAATGAAATTTGACGGATTACAGCTTGATGTGCTGGCGACTGTACATATAATTTAAGCCACTCTTATAAACACTATAAATCTTTTATGAAGGATCGCAAAGCAATAGACAATAAAACTAGATTAGTTAGCGTATAGCACAGGATACCTAGGTACTCTCACTTCATAATAATGTCAAATTTATTAAAAGAACATAGTCTATGGTTGGTCGATTAGAATTAAGTAATAAATTGAGAGTTGCAAGTCAGACCTCGAGCTATCAGAGGTCAAAATCACCTGCTTTTTCGATTTATTACAACTAGGGTCTTATCCTTAAATAACTTACTGCTCGTTGTATTGGTAAAATGATGTGTGTCCTTACCTGAAATGACAAAATATCACATTAATATAAACAAACAGGTATAAGTCCTAGACCTATGAGGATCTAGACACCATAAGTTGACGCGAAGGTTTGCATCAATCATATTGAGCCACAAAGACAGGAAAATGCAACAAAATACAAATTTGAAGGCGATTACAACCGCAAAGGCACCCAAACTCAATAGCAATTCCGAGTTGTATCTTATTTGCCATAACTTGCTTAAACGTTAAAACACATAAATATATTATTTGCAAAAGAAATAGTGGGTAGGGACTAGGATGCATCATCTTTAATGTTAAAAGGGGATACGTCTCCTCAGGGATTTCAAATAAAATCACAGTTTATTGTGAACATAGCTACAGGTCATCATCCGGGCATTTCTCGACCTTGACCCATCATCATCATTATATGTAGGTGCTTATGTATATTAGCAATATCAAAACAAATTGGTCAACATTCATAAAGAACCTAACAAAAAAGGTCGTTAACCCCACAAATAATTCGGTTCTTCCTGCCCATGCGTGAATTCGGCAATGTTCGTGCGATCCGCCATTTTGTTTCAAATCTGTCAAAATTGCGTGTTTTACGCAGTGTTGCGCAAAAGTAGTGCAATGTCGGCTAAGGTTGAGTACTAAATGTTGGTTAGTTGCAAGTGCCCAGCCACGCGTAAAGGCCTAATGCTCAATAGGGCAATAGAGCTAGAAGAATCGTGAGGTTTGTCTATGGTGACTTCACTAGACTGCACTTATAAAGTCGTCTCTGATTAGTCGGTCGAGAATATCATCTGCCGAGCCTATTCCCAACTATGTTGAGGTCGACTTTCAGTCTGACAAGATGCAATTCAATACCATTTTTTTACTCGACTGCCAAGGAAGGGTTACGTTTTTCGCGCGTATCTTGTATTTTTGTACATTTCTTTATTACCTCGTATCTTGCAAACGGCTGGATGGATTTCGACAATTAAGGTATCGTTATATTCATCTTAAAAACCCAAGTGTCCTTAGAAAGATGTTTGAGAACAAAGTGGCGGATTTTGGCGCGAAATAGTAATACGTTAATAAAAATAATAACCAAACTTATCGAGTAGGGTATCAAAATAAAGCAAATTAAAAGGGGATTACAAAAATATATCTTAATTAAGTATATGTTTAAATTTAATTAGGAATAATATAATAATATTTGCAGTCGGGCTTTTGATTTTTTTCAGTTACGTTCTGGGTGACACGATACCCCTTGATCTATCGAGAACGAATTCCTGAAATCACATGTTATGACCTTATATCCTACCTGTAGAGCGCTTGATTGGACGCTACATTTATACCTTATGCCTCCTACCATGCATATCATGGATTAGCAACGCTACAGTTCACAAACTAGGTATTTCAAAACTTCCTGAAAAGGTTGTTTACTTGTTCTATGACATTGATGACGCGGTTGGCGCAGTGGCTGAGCGGTTAACTGCTGCGCTGCGTGTCACGGGTTCGATTCCCGCTTACAAATGTTTGTATGGCCTACAGATAGTTGTTACGGGTCTGGCTGTTTGTGTATGTGAGTTTAAATGTTTGCAAACGCAACCACGATACAGGAGAAATTCCTAGTGTGGGGCAACATTTCTTTAAACAAAAAAAAGGTAATTGTCCTTAGTTTTTACGCGCATTAGGGCTGGTTCGAGGTGGCGCAGGAGAAGAGTACCTGGAAGAATATGGGGAAGCCTTTGCCCAACAGTGGGACATACCAGGTCAATAAAAAAAAATTTAAAAAAAAAGTTTTTACAGAGAAAAACAATCTGAACTAGAACTAAAAAAAAGTTATTTCTGATTCATGTTTAGGAAAATTCTGAGAAACTGGACAGTTGGATAGTAAATAAGCCTAATCTAGTATATAATAAGCATATTTATATGGCTACACCACAATTCAAATCTTTTACCAATATTACCAACACAAATGCCTTCAAAGATAAAGACAATTGTCTCACAAACCACACCCCAATTTCATCAACTCGTCATACACACAAATCTAACCCTTACACCCAAAACAATAAAGTATACATCAGCCTAACCACCTTTCTGGTCTAGAAAGGTGCAGCGGGAACTTCGAACCATGACCTGGTAGGCCCTAGTTCCATTTCCTGGTTGCGGTCCAGCTACCTCGGCCTTGCGATAAGGCCGGGAGGTCGCCGACGAGAGATCACCGATAGATTATGAATGATGATGATGAATGATATTTTTATTACTGTAAGGTACTTTTATATGCGTGTGTTCTCAGAGGACTCTCTTGGAGTATTTAGAACTGCCACATTTTGGGTACCAAACACGTCGTCAAATTCTGAGCCGATTTAAACGAAGAAAAACCCAGCTATTTAATTGGACTACTTAATATTAATGGTAAAAACCGGCCAAGTGCGAGACGGACTCGAGCATGAAAGGTTTCGTACCATCGTAGTAGGGGAGCCCCTTTTAAATTTAAATTTATTTTTATTATTTTTTGTTATAGCGGCAGAAATACACATTCTGTGAAAATTTCAACTTTCTACCTACTACGGATCATGAGATACAGCCCGCTGACAGACAGACGAACGGACGACGTACAGCGAAGGCTTAGTAATAGGGTCGTACCCTTCGAGTACGGAACAATAAAAACGCGAGGAATAGATAACGAGATTATCGCCATTGACCGGGCACGATTATCAGAGTTCAGACAGCTGCGAGAATCGGCAAAACATACTTATAACTAATTGAAAGTGTATGGGGTCTAATATATTGTGAGAAAAACACCACCCGGTAACTTCAAGGAAATAGCCATAACAGTTTGAGCTTGATCTGCACCACACCAGGCGCGGAAGTCATAGACATGTTGTCCAGTCGGTGCACAGTTCAACCCTAGATTATTACCGATTATACTAGTCCAGCTATTTGTTACATGGACTTGTCAGCTTGTTATCATACTTAGATAGTATCTGATAAAGCGCTGTTAATGGAGTTAGCACGCTTTGTAACATGGATGAGGAAGTGATTTGCTGGCGAAAGGGACAGAGGAAATTATGTTTTAGTGGCACGTAACTAAGTATAGAGTAGTACAAAGTTAGTAAGGATATAGCTGGTTTTGTTAGAATTGCCTGCCTGCTCTATGCCTACCTGCGAGCCCGCGCGTTCTTCTTCTAGTTGGGACGGAACCTATCCTGTTCGTCCCTGCGTCTACTACGTGGCCCGTTGAGACGCTGGATCACTGTTTCAGGGACTAGTTCCGTGCTAATTGGTCCACAGTTTGTCCAGCATCCTTATTTTGGAGAAAAGACTTGAATATCCACCGTTTCATAGCCAACGAGGTATTCCTCAAAGCGCAACTATTTTTAAGCGCAACCAACTGAGCGCAACTAAATTATTCGTCGAAGCGCAACCATTACCATTATCAGGTTGCGGTTCGAGGAATAATTTAGTTGCGCTTAGTTGGTTGCGCTTAAAAATAGTTGCGCTTTGAGGAATACCCACAGCCAACTACGGAGTCTTTACTATCCTTTCTTATTCTTCATTTTTGTAACAACTCTTGCCCAAATAATTGTGACACAACTAATCTCTTTTCATATAAAACATTCAACCAATATAAATGCCTATCAATTCAACGAAAGACATTTTTATAACCTATCCAGCTACACGTTGGACCTTGCATATCAAAGGTAAAGCTAGGAACATTCTTACGCGTCGCAGTTTGTATAAAACCTCATTACCGCCTCGACGTGTCAGACATCCTAATAACTAGACAGCAGACACGTGTTGTTACTAGGTAATAGGTATTACATGCCGAAACTATGTGGAGAATTCAAGTCGAGGGATTCAGGAGTGAAAATACTTTTATTCTTTTTGAAGGCTTGTCAAAGATAAAGTAATACCTAAAAAATGGAAGTACGGTTATTAAAATTACAAGATCTAGAATGTGCTAGTGCGGTACATGAAAGTTTTAATTTCCATAATTTTCAGAGGTATTATTAAAACGTAATGAAAACACTAATGTATTTCTTAGAAAATTTTCCACGATTTTTAATAAAAATGGACCATGTTAATTACAAATATAGGTACAATAAACTCTAAGTAGCTAAAATAAAAAAAAAAAGCAGTCACAAAAAATCGTCCTATTTACCTACATACATTGACATAACATCATTGACCGCTCCAATACATATAAATTGACGCACGATACATCACTAACTGAACCAGAACTGTCAGTTTGACGTTTGAAAGTAATAACTGTCAAAATGAAGCGTGACCCACGCATGTTTGCGCAAACTTCTTATGAATATGCAAAAACATGAAAGTTCATCATTGCTGTTATACATGCTATGGACATTATCTTTGAATTGTCATTGCGAAATAAACTATAGGTACTAAATATTAAAGACTTCTCCAAAAACAGTTGTCAAAGATGAAGTAAACAATAAGAAACCTTATTATAAAAACTCTTAAAGGCTCTTTCATTGAGGAGGAAACGTTACCGTTGGAGAATACTAGGTTTACATTTAAATACCAATAATTAATTTCATGGATAAGGGACGCACTGAGCCAGGAAGTATGGCAGAAAAAATGAGAGGCCTGTACTTAGCAGTGGATGATTCCGGGCTAATATCATCATCATCATCATCATCATTTCAGCCGAACGACGTCCACTGCTGGACATAGGCCTCCCCCAAGTGTCGCCACATTGACGTCTCGCATCCAGCGGATCCCTGCAACCTTCACCAGGTCATCGGTCCACCTAGTGAGAGGCCTTTCAACGCAATAATTTCAAAGGCATCTAATGTTTAAAAGGAACAGATTGATAAAATTTACATTAACCTTATGTTTTCAACATATAAAGTTAATGTAATCGTGAAACAATAAATCTTTTTTACACTCCCGGAAAATTATGAAACTTAAGGCACTTTCACACACGTCTAGATTTGATGCGGGAGTGTGGAGAAAACTTGAAACGAATGTTTTTTTTTTATAGCGAACCGTATTGACATATCCATTACCCAGCGATGAATTTAGTGACTTTTAAATTAGATTCTAGCTGGATAGTTAGGTGGTGGAGTTGCCATTTAAGCATCCTTCTGAGAGATAAATAATAAATGCGCATTTAACATTCCTAAGGTAATGAAGGGATGTTTAATTAGTCAGGTTCCACACACAAATAAACAATATTTCGACCTTGCACATGTCAATAACAAAGAATGCAGCACCTGAGAGCAGATACCGGTCTATCATAAAATTCGGTTGCTCACCCGTCACCCGGATGTGTACAACTGCCCTTATCCAACTTATGTCCACATTTTTGGGACAAACACATCAGTTCTGCGAAACAACTTTATTGATCAATTATTATTTTAAACACTTCGACTGTAACGGATCTTTTGCGGTCAGTATTTCGTCAATACCTTTTATATTTGAACATTTATATTCATTTGTAGTTCAAAGGACTTCACGAACTTTTAAATGACTAGCTCTTGCCCGCAGTTTCGTTCGTGTTATGGTCGGAAATTGTCTCTTGTTTTTTCCGGATGGGAAATCATCAAATGACCCCCCCCGCTCTGGGCGGAGCGGAAGGGAGTGTCAGACTTGTACTGACTAAAACCCACCCATGTTCCTTCTTTGCCTTTGTGTTCCAGGGCCACGGTATCTCTTTCGAACAGTCCCGCAGCCCTGGCAGGCATCGGCCCTTACGGACCCCTACTTATTTGCTGACATCTCTTTGAGGCGCGCGTGGAACACGAACGCGCCGTCTCCACGGCCTGTCGACATAAGACGGCCGGACGGCGAGCTAGCCCATAACTCGCCGACCACAGGCCCGCGCCTACGGTGGCCGGGAGCCACCACGTGACCCCCGACGCCCAGGGCGTCTCCCGCGGCGGCTGGGACGTGAGGTTCTTTCCCTCTCACGTCCCGCCACCTCCTTCACTAGCATGACTGCTTCACAGAAGACGGGAACGTTTTAAATGTAACTTTTGACACTCGGGGATAGTATAGCTTCAAATTAGTGAAAGATTTTTCGGAATCAGATTAGTATTTCCTAAGATTACCCCCTACATACAAACTTACAAAGTTTATCTCTCTACACTATAAATTAAGTACTGATTTATATTCATTTGTAGTTCAAACGATTCCGCGAACTTATAAATTACCTAAACTTGAACGGATTCTTAGAAAACTAAAGTGCGAAACGGGTTTTATAGATAAATTAGAGGCTATATTAATTAGTCTAGTTTGAACAACACCTGTGTTTGTGGGAAATGAACTCATTTGTCGATGGTGAAGACAGTTCATGGGCAGGTCAGTAACACTTTAGCATGTTCGAGTTAATGCGGTCTCAATGACAGCCATCCATCTTGACTGGCCTTTTCCAAACTGGAGGATCGGCTTCCAGTTTGACTAGATTGGGACTGCATTTCAATGTTGATCATACTGATGAATATCTTACAGACCCATGTATGGTTGTAATCATAACCTAATCTAAAAGGAAGATAAAATAAGCCATAGCCTATTTACCATCTTCCTGATTTCTATTAGAAAACTTAGGTACGCACGGCGGCCAATCAAGCTATGCAAAACCAAATTAAGCTGATCTCTCGTCCTACGGGAAGCTCACACAAAGCGAAGTCAGGTTATACTGGTTATGTATAGCTTGATGTGCCGCTGAATATAAACATAACATTCAGGAGTATAGTGACTTGAATATTCTCAACAATCGAGATTTCATCCTCATCTATCATCTATCTGACCTTATCCCATGTTACTAGGGCTCGGCGCAACAGGTTTTTTGGCAACCGAGATATACGGGGTGGACGGGAGGGACCCCGACGCGAAAACGGTTACCACGTATTCAGTACATCATTCTGAGCCCCCCACATAGAAATTTTTCATCGGTTATTTAAAAAACAACCAGCTGTTTCCTACAAAAGTGCAATACCTACATGGTCAAATTGTATGGAACAGCTGTTTTTTTTTACTACTGTCTACCTATTTCGTTTGCTTTGATGAAACATTGCGCATCAGTCACTAAACATCAAATCAAATGGAACATACAGCCAACACCTAAACAAGCTACTTAAATCTCCAACATTTACGATGCGCAAGAGTTGATTGATTCAAACTTTATTACCCAAAGTGTCGTTACCTCTTTTCAGTCGGATTAACGAGGTGAATCGTTAAATTACTTAATTATGTAGAATTTTCTGTTTTTTGGAACATCTTAAAATCGTTGTATTTTGTGTTGTTTTTGTTAATTTATTTTTCAGATATTTTTCCTCAACATGTTTCTGGTTAAATCGGTCAAACATGGTGGTTAAGACCTGGTTGAGGCACGCACCGACCTGGTATGCATGGTACAAATGGGAGGAGGCATATACCCAGCAGTGAGTGGAACAAGGCTGCTAATAATGAAAATGATGACATCGATCTCGATATTAAAGTTCATTATTATTCGCGGTTAGATTTTCCTAATCAATTGGATGAATGAGTATACCATCTTGAGTCATTTTGAAATGGGGATTTTTATCAAAGGATTCAGGTATATAAATTAAATGGTTTTCCTTCTTAACTTAGTTATTAGTTTCCTCAATACCTACTTGTTTCTGTATCATATTCATATTTAAATTTCAGACTCATCTGGACCAATGACTAAGCTGATGTCGAACGTAAGTACCTAGGTAGGTACTACAATCTCCTTAGAAAGATCAGGTAGTCAGAATAACATAACAACACGCCTGTTATCCCCAAAGGGTTAGGCAGAGGTGTAGGTACATGAAATAGGGGTATCAACCGGGTACAAATCCAGAGTCTGTGACCCAATAGCACTTTACCCGACTTGGGAATCGAATCCAAGACCTCAAGAACCCCATCGTGCTGCTCGACGCCCATCGTGCTGCTCGACGAGGTGGGCAAGCTCTTTGAAAGAGTCATTGCCAACCGCCTCGCCGGGCACCTTGCGGGGATGGGACCGGATCTTGCGGAACACCAGTTTGGTTTCCGCAAGGGGCGCTCGACGGTGGACGCCATCATGCGCGTGAGAGCCCTCACGACGGGGGACACGGTGTCCAGGGGCGGGGTTGTCTTGGCGGTGTCTCTTGACATCGCCAACGCCTTCAACTCCATGCCCTGGAGCTGCATTAGGGAGGCACTCCGGTATCACCGGGTGCCGACCTACCTTCGTCGTGTGGTCGGGGACTACCTGACGGATAGGGCCGTCATCTACCCCGGTCGGAGCGGAGAGTGGAACCGGCGAGAGATGTCGTGCGGTGTTCCACAGGGATCGGTTCTGGGGCCGGCCTTGTGGAACATCGGTTACGACTGGGTGCTGCGCGCCGACCTCCCTACCGGCGTCAGTGTAGTTTGCTACGCTGACGACACGCTGGTACTGGCACAAGGGAGGTCGCACGAGGCGGCGGCCGAAAACATGACACGCGGGGTTGCGATAGTCGTGGAGAGGATCCGGCAATTGGGTCTCGAGGTGGCACTGCACAAGTCCGAGGCCATGTGTTTTCATGGGCCTCGGAATGCGCCACCGTCGGGATCCCTACTGACGGCAGGAGGGGTTTCCATCGGCGTCGGGTCGACGTTGAAGTACCTAGGACTCGTCCTCGACAGCCGGTGGAACTTCGTGGAGCACTTCCGACGTTTGGCTCCCAAACTGGAACGGACAGGGGCTGCCTTCAAGCGGCTCTTGCCCAACCTGAGGGGTCCAAACGCCTCCTGCCGGAGGCTATACGCCGGGGTCGTGCGGTCCATGGCCCTTTACGGGGCCCCGGTGTGGGCGCGTTCTTTGAGGCGGCAAGCCGCCCACTACCTGAACGCGCCCCAAAAAGTAATAGCCATAAGGCTAATCCGGGGGTACCGCACGATCTCCGGCGAAGCGGCTAGCCTCCTTGCCGGATTGCCGCCATGGGATCTGGAGGCGATAGTCCTCGCACGCCTGCACGAATGGCGCGCGGAGGCACTACGTCGGGAGGAAACTCCGCTGCCGCGGCAAATTGCTGCTCAGCGGACAGACCTCCGGCGTGATCTCATGGCGACATGGAGAGAGCGACTGTCGCAACCCCGTGCAGGGCACGCCACCATAGTGGCGATAAGTCCCCTCTTTGAGGAGTGGCTAGAGAGGCGCCACGGCGCCCTCACCTACCGCCTGACGCAGGTCCTCACCGGACACGGTTGTTTCGGGAGGTTCCTGCACCGAATCGGGCGGGAGGAAACGCCCGGGTGTTTCCACTGCGAGGATCGTCCGGAGGACACGGTGGAGCACACCGTGGAGGTCTGCCCCGCTTGGGCGGAGCACCGCCGTGTCCTCGTAGCGGCGATTGGCGGCGGCGATCTCTCGCGTCCGGCCTTGGTTCAAGCCATGGTCCGGAGCGAGAGGGAATGGGAAGCCGTCACCTCCTTCTCCGAAGCAGTCATGCTAGTGAAGGAGGTGGCGGGACGTGAGAGGGAAAGAACCTCACGTCCCAGTCGCCGCGGGAGACGCCCTGGGCGTCGGGGGTCACGTGGTGGCTCCCGGCCACCGTAGGCGCGTGCCTGTGGACGGCGAGTTATGGGCCAGCTCGCCGTCCGGCCGTCTTATGACGACAGGCCGTGTCGACGGCGCGTTCGTGTTCCACGTGCGCCTCAAAGAGATGTCAGCAAATAAGTAGGGGTCCGCAAGGGCCGATGCCTGCCAGGGCTGCGGGACTGTTCGAAAGAGATACCGTGGCCCTGGAACACAAAGGGCAAAGAAGGAACATGGATGGGTTTTAGTCAGTACAAGTCTGACACACCCTTCCGCTCCGCCCAGAGTGGGGGGGGTCATTTGATGATTTCCCATCCGGAAAAAAAAAAAAAAAAAAAAAAAGACCTCAAGAACCAGCAGTCGCGCTTCCGACCAACGCAGTTAATGCAAATTCAGGATTAAAATAACTGTTAAAGAATTGTTAAGTGATGATCATCAATTCATAGTAACCACTAATACAACATTGACAAATAGTAACATTAACTACAACGGTTAACGAGAAATGACCATAGACAATAAAACTTTACATAATAACTGTAAGGCCTGCATTCGGAGTTAAAATAGTCACCAAAAGTCTTAGGTCAATATCCTTTACAAACTTTGAAGACCTAGTTGCATTACATTAGAATTATAAGTACCAAACAAATAGTGTTTGTATGATTAATGATTTTTAAACCACAATAACGGTGTCTTAAGTTATCCTCTTATACGTGAGGTAAAGAGGTCAATATACTGGACAAAACTCTTTGATTTATATTGTTTTGTGGTAAGTCTGTGATCTATGATGCAAAATATTAAAAACATGGTTGCGTCATGGTGTTCTAGGAAAAAGATGAGACTTGAAACATAGATGTGTATTAATCAAAGATTAGCACATTGGTACATTATAAATAGTAAACCCGAAATGATAGGAAATTGTATTGTGTCAATATTAATAAGATTTAAGAACTATTTGAGTGAGAAATTGGAGAGACAAAGACGGAAATAGATCACATTGGAGAAATATACTACAGGATAAGGCCCACCAGTGGCTGTCATGCCTCAGATGATGGTAGTTACACAATCACTGAAAAATCTGTTCAGTGAAGTCACTGACACTAAAGATTTGGAAAGACATAATCAGTTACCTATATCTCATTATTTTTTACGATATTATAACCTTTTAATCCAATCGTAAACTTCAAAGCAAAACCGTGTTTGACATTCGATCAATTAGCTATTAATGATGATTTAATGACGGATTAAAGATAACGGCATTTTTTCCCATTACCATGGGAATATAAAAATCACATTAAAAACTATATGACAGGTCATTATTGGGTTCATATGTCAACGCACTAACTTTTTGTGAGCCAATATTAACGGCATGGTCTGAACATAATTTAACTATGATTTGTGACTAAAGCTAAAGGCCAATTGGATTATGTCTGTGGGAAAACTAATAGATGAATGGAGATTAGGTGGCCTACCATGTCGTCTTAAAACAGTATTGTTTTAATCTTATTCCAGAGTGGGAAAGAGATAACGCTAGACGTCCTCTATAGCTCCGTCTCTTCCCACACTGGATTGACGTTAAAACAATCGTGCTTTAAGACGTCATGGTAGCCCCCCAGTTACAAGAATAGGCGAACCAGTGTTGACTTTCTTGACTTGACTTGACTTGGTTTTGGTGGAGACAAAGTAGTCCCCTGTCACAGAGTGGAGGCACTGTATTTCAACAGTGGGACCATGTTAGGCTGATGATGCTGAAACTCAAAGCATTTAAAATTAACCAGTCACTTAAATTGATAAGGAGACGATTATTCAAATAAAAAAAGATGAAGCTGTTTACTTTGTTGCCCATTCCAAAGCATAGATCTCTATGGAAAAGAACGGACAAGAAAATCCGTGAACACTCTTTGAAATCAAAATATTGCGCTAAAGCAGTGCTCTTGTATATATATAAGCCATCTTAGCTAGGGGTACACTCAACAACCCAAGTGAGATATTTAAAAAAAGACAATTTTTTAGTACCTATCACAGCACATCAAAACATTACGACAGTATGCAGGAATCTTTCGATTTCCTGCTTTTAAACTTGCCAAAAACTTATACAAAGTAGATAAGGTTTACCATCTTCTCAACCATTAATATATTATCTCTGGTATAAACTAACGACCCACCGAAATTGACCCCACAGTTACCGGTACCATAAATTAAAATATGCAAATGTATAAGGAAACTTCCTTTCAAGAAACCCCAACTCCTGACGTATGAGATACACATTAATTTGATATAATTTAGAACGATACTCCTGTTATTAATATTGCTGAAGATTTATTTGGAGACATATTTTGTGTATTCCTTGAAATAAACGGCGTAAGAGAAGTCGGACAAACTATTGTATTGACAGATGATATATTTCGGTTAGTATGTGTTGAAGTTTGCGGGTTCAGAAAAGTTAAATTTGATGTTAGGTTCAAAGACCGTGAGAAGATTTTACATGAGAAGCTAAAAGTTTATAGATATATTATAAATACATGTTTCTGACGCACACATATTCTTAATATTTTTTATACGTAAACCCAGCGTAGGCAATCGGTGTACTGAATCGGAAGGTCGCAGGTTCAAACCCTGCTCGCACTAGAATTTTTCTTTCCATGTCAAAAACAGCACACATATTCTGTCTGTAACACCATCCTGCGCTCCATAATGCACCCGGAGAGATGGTCGCAGCTCGTCACTCACTGGACGCCTGAGGGAGGAGATCCCCGTCGAGGTAGACCACAGAGACGGTGGTGTGACAATCTGATCTTTTTTGAGGGGAGAAAAGGGAAGCCAAGTCCCACCAACAGTGGCACACTATGTAGGCTAGCAAAAATATAAAATGGAGTTGTGCATGTGTCAAGGCAGGTTAGTTACTGTTTAAAGTTTCATTGCACGTGGCATAACTTAACTTTTTGATTAATATTGATTTGCCCTGTTTACCGGATAAGCTTTCCGAATTCTAGGCACATCCTCTAACTTCGCTCAAATAACAGTTTCATCAAAAATTCAAAAGTTCAGCTCTAATTTTATCAAAACATGGAAAGTTTTGACGTTATCTGATCTATTTGGAAATTCTATTCTTAATTAACCTACGCACTTCTCTCACAGGTCACTGAACGATCTCAGGTTCATATTAAAATGGAATATATTATTCATAAGAAAGACCGCTCGCCTTGCTTTTAATTTAGTATTAAATCAGTTTAGATTTATAATTTTATTGGCCTCATTCATATCTAAATCTACTCCTATTATAGTTAGAACCTTATTAAGAATTCATTATTCAACTACATTTGTTATTATTTTTTGTTCATACGCACCAGTGTTTTCCATAGCAACTTTAGTTGTCATGGCAACAGATGTAAATATAACATTATTTATAATTTCAGAGTCATCATTAAGCACTAGAATGAATATGTTTTTTTTTCTATGACTTAAAATCTTCATGGAGTGGGTTGAATAGCAATATTAATGACCAAATGCTACTTTAAAACTCATTAGCATTATATTACATCAATTTTGTAAGCCTATCGCATAACCGAGATGGAAATATACAAAAAAAAAAAAAACAAAAATTGTAATAAAGGTCATTGACCATTTGTTGAGCAGTAGCAGCCACGAAGACTGAAACTCTGGGTGTGTGGCCGATAGATGGCAATATGGTTGCCCCCTATTTCATGGGACTTACAAAAACCAGGCGAAAATAAAAAAAATGTTACCTACTCATCTGCCTAACCATTCGGGGTTTTCAGGAGTGTTGTTATGTAAAACAGATTTTAAGGAAAACACTGTTGGAAACAGAAACTGCCATTATGTGCTCTTACTTTTTAAACACAAAGATAATTTAGTTTTTTAAAAGCATAGTTCTTAAAAGTCACATGATACATATAAGTTCAACTTTGTTTATGAATGGAAATTAAATAAAGGCAGTGTTGAAGCAATAACTTATTGAAAGCCTTAATAAGTCTCATGAGAATGGCTTCGCACGAACAAAAGTCAAGGAAAGTATTGTCCTTCAACTTTACGATCCTGGTTTGCGTGTGGTAAGACCAGATTCATAAACCCTTATTGCAAAGGAATAAAGTACGATGTTCAATGGCATAATTGTAACAGCTCCTGCAATATTTTCTGCGGGCAATGGGCTGTCAATATTTAAATGAATTATTGCACTGGACTTAAACGTTATTGAAGAGTAACCGCAGCAATGATGTATGAAAGTCTTTTTGTTATTACACACAAATTTAATTTTGAACCGAGTTCGAAAGGTAGTATGCATTCGATTTGACGCAGATCATTTTCACAGTCATTTTGATTTGAATGTTGTGTAGTTAATTTCTTAAGATTTTATTAATAATACCAAAGCTACCGAATTTTAAGGTTATGGTCAATGCTGGCCATATTAAACAATGTCAAACTATCTCACTAGGTAACATCGCCTTTCAAACATACGTACTAGTCAAGGAGCCGCTCTAAGCCGAATTCCTTTCCAATCCTCACCAGATATGTCTCAAAATCAACACGAGAATCTTACTGCACCCAATAGCAACACACATATGGCCTTTTGCAACCCAACATGGCCACGATGTACGATGAGTATGTTACGTAAACGATACAAAAACTTGTACAGAACTGGGTCACCATACGACATCTTGATTGATTTAAAACCTACAATGTACCGATTTTTTCAAATTAATCGAAATCACTCGCCAATTATCAATGGAAAATGTCAAGATGAACTTGTGGTTTCGAAAAAGAGGTACGCCTTGGTACAGGTATTGTTTATGATGAGTAAGCTGTAGTTGTGCAAGGAGGTTAAAGTTCCGAGGGTTGTTTTTTTTTGACAGACAACATTCTCTTTTACTTGGGTGCAGTAGAATGTTTGAAGTAATTATATTGTATGAGAAAACCCATCAATACGAATACCTCACATTCGTTGACAAAACAAAAACTGGTGACCAGATAACCTTACTTATTCCTCATGCAAAGACACAGACAAACAAATATCGATTTCCCATTTTCAATCAAAAACCTTCAAAAATTGATTACGGTATTAACATGCCATTGCAATAAATCTTTAAAGCATTAGTAGGTACAGGCAATTTAATAATAACAGCGGAAAAATGACTGGGCAAAGTCAACAAAATTAATATCCATAGACTTCCGATCAATGCAACTCCGCCATTACTAATAACAGGAATCGAACCTGCACCAATTAGCAAACGGAAGGCGCTAATCGAGTCGGTCATAAAATTGAGTATATTTTATCGATTGTTGAAGAAAATTGTATGAGAAATCTGCACGGTCGCAGTAGTTTGGCGAACTATATTAAACGTTTGTCATTTCCACTACGATTTATGAATTAATATCTACTTTTGAATCCTGTATAATAACTCTTTGATGGTCAAATAACTCTTTCGTATAATAGCTCATAACAGTTTCTTGTGGTATTCTTTCAGATAATCTATCGTGTTAATTACAACAATCCATATAACGGTGGTAATACACACACAGAAAAGCTAGTAATGAAATAGTACATTACTACATAGTATAAAACAAAGTCGCTTCCCGTTGTCTGTCCCTATGTATGCTAAGATCTTTAAAACTACGCAACGGATTTTGATGCGGATTTTTAATAGATAGAGTGATTCAAGAGGAAGGTTTATATGTATATTGCACCCGTGCCAAGCCGGGGCGGGTCACTAGTTTTGATACAAGTGGGTAAACTTTGTTATTGTAGCCAAAGCAGAATTCACACCCGAGCCGCAAGCGAAGGTGTTAACTGCAGTAACAAATGCCTACGTGTCTTAAAGCGATGTTTAAAAAAAATCACGAGTGTGAAATACATTACATGTTGAACCTAATAGTAGTGCAAGAAGTGTAAGAAATATTTTCACAAAAGGACGTGAGTTATCGCACGTTTAGGTATGCTCTCTTCTCTTTAGTCCAATTTCCCTGATCTCGAGCCAACAAAGAGGCGACTATCAAATCCTACACGGAATGACTTTCCTATTCGTCTCACGTTACTTACCGCTAATAAATCTATTCTAATGTCAGTGAAATAAATGGCGTCTTATTGCTATTCCGTTCAGACCGACATCTTATTTAGACTCATCTTGTTTAAACAATGCTGAACTGTTTATTATTCGTCTATATTTAAATGTAGTTGATACCTAATTATTGTTGTTTCACTAACTGAGTAGATTAACATAGTGATTATGGACAAAGTTTTTAGAATGCAAAACTGCATAACAGGATCGTTATAACATTCCTAGCCTCTGGCTGGAGGCCTTACACTCAAGGCACCCACAGGATAGTCCGGCAAAGCAGACGACAACCTCCTAGGTTGACCCTTGAGATGCCATTTACAAAACAAAAAACATTCCTAGCCTCCTCGTAGCTGAAATCTATGGTGTGAAAATAATAGTCTCAAGTTAAGGTAAGAAATCCGTGACACCAATTGTCACTGGTCTAAGTACTTGATCAACTAAACATGCATATT
Source organism: Noctua janthe (assembly GCA_910589295.1). Classification (NCBI taxonomy): domain Eukaryota; kingdom Metazoa; phylum Arthropoda; class Insecta; order Lepidoptera; family Noctuidae; genus Noctua; species Noctua janthe. Next base: position 9,051,926 of record OU342572.1, on the reverse strand, counting down.
CATGATTATAGATAAATCATGAACGCATCCAAAACAGACAGCCTCAGTATCTCTCAACTCCTTCCCTAAATCCGCTGACTCAACCACATTAAAAGGCGTGAACACACTAGTAACAATAAGTGTGCCGCAAGCTTGTCACATTACTAGCAACCGGTTGCTTATGAAATCGATCGCGGGCGTGGCAACCAAGTTTATGCCTACTGGCGCTTGATTCTTGATATTGTGTCTTATGCCGACTGTTATGAGTTTATGACTTAGTACGATTTGTGCAGATTTTATCTTGGCTCTGCTGTGGCGTAATGTGATATAATCAGTAGGTGTGTTAATGTTTGTGTGAAATGTGTTATTTGCTAAATTAAGACATGAGAGGTGTACGCTTGTGAGTCTTGCAAATTAAATCTGTAAAGTGATGAGTTTCGGCTTGCAAGTTTAAAACGAAGTCCTATTTTTATGAAGAGTTATCTTTCATGTAATTAACAGCGTCCCGGTAACTAACGAAGCAAAAAAACGAACCTATTAATGAAGAAGAAAAAGGAACAACTACGATTGACTAAAAAGAAGTCTCTTATTATAAAATTACTAAAGCACCACAGGCGATTAATAAAGATGAATGAAAACATACGTCTAGACGAATCGCATTCATGGATATTATTTAAAAATCGATCACATAATACGTTGCATCGATAGGTGATAATTTAATCGAGTGATCTACAGATACTGCAGTAGTTATCAAGTCAATGAAAACTATACTGTCTACTCATCGTAATAAGGAACTTTAAAAATACTCTTTGTAGTTGAATACTAATTAAAAAAAGAAGTTAAGACGCAACAATGACAGAAATAGCGGTAACAGCAAGTTGCCTCTTTCAAAAATTTAGTTTTTACTCATTCGCAAAAAAATAGTCAATCAATCAGAAGGTGTACGACCGATGTTATGTGTCCAAACATGATAAAATGACAATAATGTCGTGTGTAAAGGTTTTTCAACTGCTCAAACGTGCGTCAGAAACATCAGTTTGAGTTAACGACTCATTGATGCCCGCTCAAAAGTCAAAAGGTCAACAGAAAGTATCGCCATATTGAAATGAACTCATCTATTACCACAGCTTTGCGGTTTGCGGCCATTTAAACTCACAAACTAACGATGCTCATTTATTCTGTAATAAAATATTGAAGATTTGCATACATTTTGTTGTTGCCTTGAAAATAGCAACTCTCTGTTAACAGTTTTGCAAAACATCTCGCAAACTGACGTTTAATGCCTCAGATAGAGTGAAAGTAATGCGGTAACTACATGAATTATGTATGTACGTGCGAGCTACTGGAATGCCGTATAACTTCCGAAAAAAAACCGTATTACGCGAACAACTGCACGGCAACCGATAAGTCACGTGTTTGAACAATATTACAAGCATGGCCGCCATACTTTGACAGCTGTCAAATATAACCGCGCTTTTTGGTACGTTATATTATTTTCGGGCATAAAGAAAACGATCTTTGTTTTAATTAGCAAAGTTTTGTTCAAGGTAAGAGACACAGCACGTGGTAGACATTGCAGGGAGCCAATCAATATTTTATGATACTTGGAAAAAAAACGTCGGACAGGTGTTCATTAAATATTAAAGTATTTATATTTATAGATTATGTCTATAATAAGACGTTTAATTAACACGTCGCGCTCTGTAACTTGCGAGTAATCAAATAAAATCTCAATTTTAATATATTTTTTAGGATACAAAACTTGATCAGAAATTATTATAATGCGAATTCGTATTTGGCTTCAAGACTTGTTTCGGGCTCATCAGGCAACTAATAATTTTACATGACATTTGCATTTATAATGAGGTATACAGAGAAAGAAATCCGGATTTTGCTAAAATTTTGTACAAAATAAACTGTAGATCACGCTTAAGTACTAATAATGTCAAGCGTCGGTTTCGTTAAGATTTTATGACTTTTCATAATATTTTTATGTGTTATTTTATCGTCTAATTTCTGATAAACCCGAGATTATTGCAATTAATTTCATCCATTTCATCATGTTTCTGTTCATGCTCAATGAATCGTATAAAGTACGAGAGGCCATTACGTAGTCAAATAGCAAGTAGGTGAACTGATGTTCAAATCATAATTTTAAAAGTTGCTTTTTTATTTCGTAAATTGACATTTAAGTGACATAAATTGTGCAGAGAAGTTCATCTTATGAATAAATAACAGTTTCTTTAGTCTTGAACTTTGGTTACCCAACTTACTTAAACATTTTCTGTTTTTCAGCCAATACTTTGATGCCATACCTATAAGTTTCACAGCTGTCACTTTGACATCTATCATACTTTTCACAAATCACTGACGACTATGAATATAATCTATCTAAATTGCCGATTTCTGATAAATATCTATTGCCTATATTTTATTTTCCCTACTATTAAAATAGAATAGTTAACTCACCTGAGTATTAAGCGTGTGTGTGGAGAAGAAGGAGCAGAGAAGAACGAATGCGGACAGCCAATGGGCCGACACGAACGGAATCGACTCCATAGTGAATCTGTAATAAAAGAGAATACACGTTAATAAGTCATAAACATAAAGATAACGGCTGAAATTCCCGAAGGGTAAGACAGCTAGGTGTGTGTGTCAGTAATAGGGAGGAATCAAACGATGAAATTATAGGATCTTTGCATTTGCGATACAACAGCAATTATAAAACCAATGATCATCAATAAAATTAATGGAGCGACCACACTTGTCGACGCGGAAACGGCTCTTGCCGATCACTTGTCACCACATTCGTTACATTTAATTGCGCTGTGTCTAGTCGAAATGATTTTTCGCCTTTATTGCATTGACATAAAGCTTTTTCTGACCGGTCCGATACCGCGTGTTCTGATATTCTGTAACTATGGTCGCTCTCTATGGCAGACCAATTGTCCAGCAGTAGACTTCATTGATCAGATTAAATGTAACAAATATGCTTTTAAGTCAAAGAATATGTTCAATGCCAATACAGAGTGTATAAGGAATTATTTCAACACTATTTCTAATGTCTAACATTTTAGAACGATAAAATATGTGAATTTAAGAGGTGCATCTAATGAGAAGGCCATTCCTACTTATCTCAATATTGATCATAAACTTTTTATTGACCTTCTAATGAAGCATTTCCCAACATATCATCACACCTGTAAGCCCCGAAGGGCTAGGCAGAAGTGTACATAATAGAACACCAAAATTTCGCCAATCATGTTTAAGTCCCGTCTAATAGGTGGCCAGCCTATTGCCATTACCGCCCGGGCACAAATCCAGATTCCGTGGAAGCTACTGTGAAATTCCTGATGGAAAATAAAACTTAATTCCAATAATATTTTGCCCGGCATGGGAATCGAATCCAAGACCTCATGCTCATCAGTCGCGCTTGCGGCTACTTGACCAACGAGGCAGTAAAACACCAAAACATTACACAATTACCAACAACTTTAGCCATAAACAAGGACCTCAGTGTTGTCATGCAAATAAATTTTCTCGTGTCGGGGTTACCACTTTTCCCGTAGCAGATATTCTCGGTACCAACTTAGATCAAGAGATAGGGTGTTATCATGTGATCACAATTCTGTTGCAAATTACACTTGGTGTAAGAAATTGTGTCCTTATTACGTGTAGCGTTATCTTGTAAGAACAAGATACTTATTGTTGGTATGTGCTGAGATTTTTGAAGATTAATATCTGTACATTTTTATTATGGTACAAGAGTCCCGGTCGCGTCAGCCTGTCTGGCCGTGCTTCGCTTATAACGGGAACTCCGGGTTGGGTTTCAGACTTTTTTTTGGTAAGACTTGTGATTTAATCGTAACAGGTATATTATCGTAGCAGGTTCTGTAAATTTAGTCTACCCCGTAGGACCACTGCAAAAACAACCCAGCTTTACGCTGCTAAATATCTAAAAGCTGATATTTTTGTGGATCTATTCTTGTTTTCTTTATATTAAATCTCTATTTTAATTTTATTTATAATTAGGGATCTCCAAAAAAAGATACGTAAGTACTCAAACACAATAGAAGTCAGCTTTTGCTCAGATTAACAAACAAGTTTTAAAATTATCACCAAATCACATTTCTCTTCGAAAACATCCTGACCCCCAAAATCCCTATGCGTGACCAAAGACAAAATCTCTTCATTTACAAGTCGACATTTATATTTTATTTCTGGTTGCGGTACTAAGGAGGATTTATGTAAATGTATTTTTACTGCTAACCAGTACTAAAGTCGCCCAGATTGACACATCAACGTGTCATGAGATCGGAAGTGAGCGGCGATTGTGCACGAGATCGAGTCGACCTTAGCATCATCTGATAGCTTTCAATGTGTTGCCATTATTATTCTGTGCCTGAGATTTTTATTAAGATTGCTGAGGATTATTTAATTTAGTGTCATTAGACTTGCGAAGGCTTGTGAGTATGTAGTTGTATAGGTACTTATTTTTGACCCGAATATTGAGTGAAGTTAATGACAAATGGCTATAGCAATGTCGATGCAAGAGAATGTCAGCAAAACAAATGATAAAAAATTGAGAGCCTTGTAAATTGTAGTCGGTTTTAGAGGTACGTAATGGTACGTAAGTGTTGGATTCAAATGTTACGTCAATTTTATTATAGTATACGAACATACTAGGAATATTAATTATAAAAATGTGTCTTAAAGTAAATAAACACAACATAAGGTGTTATCTTATCCTTTAACTCAATTATCTACAATCATTTTAATAAAATATCTAAATGAGACTTTCTGCAATAATCCACACTTAGAATGAATCTGTAATTCAAAACATATTAGTTATGGTAAAAATATGACTTGAAAACAACGAATCCAAGAGGTATTGATTTTATTAACCCCATGTAGTTTGAAGAAAAATCCTCTTAACAGGGACTATTTCTATAGAGAACTCCTCATAATCTCTGTCAAAATTAATCTTTTATTTCTCGAATATTTTTCACAAGCATAAAGTTCTATCTGTTATAAAAAATGGCAAGAAAGAGGCTCTGATGGAAATGTTCCTCCTACAAGCCAATCAAATTTTATAGGTAGACACCTGTTGAGTTTAACCCGTAATGGACCCATTAAAAACCCATCTTATTATCATAACGATAAGTAAAGCATTAATTAATCCGTGTGAACATTATGCTAATATTTTCCCCCATAGGAAATGTTGATGATGATGGCACTATTAATCGCTATTCTAGGGAGAATCTCCAAGGTTGACATGTACTATATTAATTTTAGAGATAAACAAATCTTTACTTAGAGGATTATCCTAACTAGACTATCTACGAACTTAAAGCCTTTAATCTATGACCTGCTCACATCTCGCAAATACTACTTACAAAAAAGAATCAAAACAATACTTTACTTTGTTTAATTAATTAAAAACAACAACACCACAAACACCATAGATTAAAAATTTACATTTTCTTTTTGCCGCCAACAGAGCGGACCATAAACAAACAAAAAGTCTCTGAGGTCGACGTTCGCGCTCAGAAGGACAATGTCTTTTCTGAGAAATGGACGCCGCCGCAAAATATTAATAAAGCTCCGTTTGTGGCTGGGACACGTTTCCGCATTGGTTTGCGGACCGGTCCAGGACAGGTGAAAATAAAGCAATGGTTACTGTAGTCCGCTTGGGTAATTAAATCAAGTTTAGTGCGACTCTTGAAGATATTTGTGAAAATGAGATGTTTGTTTTTGTCTAAGAATTGTGTTGATGAATCAGCTATTTTCAATTTTCCGTAAAAATATTTGATTTTCATAATTATTATCTAGTTTCGATTAAATTTATTTTAATTTTCAGTTTCGTAACTTGTTAACAGTTTTCTAAAAACTGTTAACAAGTTACGAAACATGACAGACAACTTAAAGAACGATGGAACAATTTTCAGCAGACAGATCAGAATCAGTTCATCAGTTGTTTGCCGAAAAAAGTGTGACATCATTCTGATCTAGATTAAACTGTAAAAAGTAAGTATTGTTTTTACTTTGGGACTTTCCTCAAAAAAGCAGTAATTCTAAATAATAAAGCTACGGTTAGCAGACAGTATGGTATCCACAGTATGATGTCATCCACACCACGAAAGCTCTCGATTTAATCGTCTTTTTAAAAAGCGCCTTCTTTCTTAAACTTCGTTAATTAGTGTTAAAACTGATACTAAAGTTGAAAGCCAGGTTTAATGAGCTGCAGGCATTAGCACTCCTCCTAATTACGATGTGTTCTGCTCATTTTACTTAAAATTAAATGTAAAAGTGTTTTCTTGTTTCTTTCTTTATGGGCGCTTCTGACCATGCCATAGTCTTTGTGGAACTTCAGATTAATAAGGTGTTATATTCAAAAGCATGATGGCAGTGCATTTTTGACTGCTATAAAAATCGTGCGTTACAAGTTACTTATGGTTTAGGGCCTAAATCAGACTGACAGACAGCCCTGTGCTATCTGTCAGTCTGACAGTGCCGTGACAGTATTGTGACATATTTGGGAATGGTAGTTTACTAAAGGTTTCAACCAACTTCATTAGAGGCATCTTAGGCGGCGTGCGAATAAAAATTTAAATTAGTTTGACTAATAACTCAGGTACTCGATGTTTATTAATTTAATGGTCTATGGCCCGAAATTAAAACCTGATGACCAAAGATCATGACAAAATATCTATTAACTCATCACAACAAAAAAAACAATTTAGAAACTTCTTAAACCATTTCGGATGACAACATCCAAGAAACACAGCCATTAATTTTAAAATGATTTACGTCACCGAGCTGGCCTTTTATCACATTCATTCAACTTTATACATTTCACAAGAGTCGGTTTACCGAACAAAAAAACTAAAATACTTTAATATGACATACGCACGTCGTAAATTAATTTATAATGGCGTCTTTTATCATAAAAATCAGAGATCTAAATGGGTGCCAGGTGAGCGTTTAAAAGATTTTTTTGTGTTTACTTTTTCCAAGATAAGCAAGACAAGTCAAATAGGCTACTATGTATTCACTAAATAGCTGTATAGAGGTACGAATTTACCAAAGAGGTTTAATATTTATTTTCATAAATTCCTGCAAGAAAAAAAATCATATTATTGGTAATTTTTTTCACGAAACAATTAAATTGTTTTGTGACTGTTGTTTCCCAGTTTTCCTGATTTTCACCTATTAAGACCAAGCAAAACAGCCGCTTATTTATTTATGTCTTATCTTTGAAAAAGGAAGGAAAAATGACGTCAGGTAGAAGTAGCATCATAAACAAAAACAAAATGGCTGTCTCTGCCAAATAAATCAAGTAAAGACCGTTTGTCCAATTACGTTCGTGTTTAGGACCGAAAAATATTGCATCAAGTTTCATTGGGCGTAAATTATTGCAGTATTCTTGTAATAACATTTATTAATATGCCGTGCAAGTACGATTCGGTTTATTTTTAGATGTTTTATTAATTGACAACGGTTGTTTCGTTTGTTATGCATTTTAGTTTTTATTTTGGATGAGTGATGTCATGTATTTTTGGAGGACTGAAACTAATTTTAATATAAGTGTTTGTCATCGATTTTCCGAATTCCTTGCAATTTATTTTCTCACGAATCACTTTTCTACCCAACTGTGGTGAAGCCCAAAAGGAGAGTTTTGTGTTTGACCATTCCATTCCATTTTTATACTTTTATATTCAAATGGGCCCCGCCTGCTTCCAACTTTTGTTTACTTAATTTAAAATGTGCTTGTTTTTCAGTTTTTTTTAAATCGGGTTTTTTACATTTTTTAACTAATTTTGTTACATATTTTAATTAATAATTTAGGCATCAGTTTGGGTCTGCCCAACACGACTATGATGGCTGCACTTTGCAGCACTTTGACTGAGGATCTTATAGCTGAATAAGAAGAAGAAGCTGAAGAGAAAATGATGAAAACGCTGGATAAATAAAGGAATGGACCCTTGGACACTTTCATATTCGTTTAGTTTAGTTTAGTTTAGTTTATTTATTAATAATTATCAAAAATTACAGGTCATATTTTGAAAAAAGTAAAAACACAAATCATAATACATTAAAAAAAACTACTGTATTTACTGGGAATATGAAAGTGTCACATTAGAATGCTGTAAGAGAAGGAGAACCTAACGTCAATTTTATCGTTAATAGACAAAACAGCCTCACCCAGCTTACATACATTATCTATTTCAACACACACATAATCAATTTAAATTTATACAACAAGAAATTACTTTAAATCCAAACCCACCAACACAAAGCACTTACGTTTTATCGTAAAACAGTAACATTTTGACACCGATGTGTTTGAGCAAATAACAAGTAACCATCGAGTTTTATCGCTAGGCTGCATTGTCTATGCGTTGCGAAACGTAAGTGTTTAAGACCATAGACCAAGTCACTACTACATACATGATTGTTCTGTGTTCAACTTAGTAAATCGCGTGTGTTTTATGCAAGAGGCAGAGGTAAGTGCGTTCTGCCTGTGAAGTTTCTTTTATGTAGCAGTGTTCATAGTTGTTTTTCGTCCTATAACAAAGTCATGCATCTTTTTGCTTTTTAAAGTTACGGGCACCTAAATTTGCTTCAGTGCCTTTTGGTTCAGAAGGGGTTTAACTAGTAAGTGGGGCTGCGGGACTGTTCGAAAGAGATTCCGCGGCCCTGGAACACAAAGGGCTAAGAAGGAACATGGATGGGTTTTAGTCAGTACAAGTCTCATATTCTCTTCCGCTCCGCCCAGAGCGGGAGGAGTCATTTGATGATTTCCCATCCGAAAAAAAAAGGCTGGATAAGTGGAAATCGCTTTCAAAGTGTTTTGTATTTTTGGAACGATTTTCAACGGATTGACATATCCATTAACGTTTGTTTACTTTCATTGTTTTAGTTTCTAGATCTACCAGAATACAGGGAAGACTGTAAGTAACGTGACATAACAGAGGTTTCCTATGAAACTCTTGACAATATTCTATAGATACCTTTGTGCTTATATAAAATCAAGAAGAGTTTTATACGACTCTTTGTCAATTCAGTTTTACGTCATTATTTAGAAAAAATTAAGCAGGATATTGTATAGTTGTCAAAGTTTACGTGTTTCTATTATTACCGTATCATCATAGCAATCTATTTGATTTACAGCATTTTATAATTTGTTTTATTATATTTAAATATGCATACTTAGCACTGTTATTAGCGATGAATTTATTAATTTATTTTTTATTACAAAATATATGGTTCTATGCAAATTGTAGACAAGCGCATTACCACTTGGCCACGACAAACACGCTCAGGCCACCCGCGTCTTGCGACAAATGAACGAAATTGTGCAGACCATGCTACGAGTCGCCGTTATGCGACGCCCGTGACATGGCCCTCATGCGAAAGGAACAAGTAAATCACGCGCGTGTAGCTGCTCGACGCAAGTCGCGTCCCAAATCGCATCGACCGAGGTCGAGAACCAGGTCTTAGTTACAACAATATATTTCGTTACAACCATCCAAAAATAACCAGTTGCGTTTTTAACGCAATCGCCACTAAGAATTGAGGAAATCGTCTCTCCGATAATTACATAATTATTTAATGTTTGTTTTGTTTTAATTAATTAACTAAACCGCCTTGAGGTTGTGGAGAATCGAAATAATGTTAGTTATTTATTGGTATCGATATTTCTTATTACATACTTCTGTTCGCTACTCTGTAGACAATTATGTTATAAAATGTACAATGTAAGTACTACAAGAGTTCACTGACGGTCTGCCACTTTCGCCTTTAAGCCCTAAGTAATACGGTGGAAAAGTGGTCGACCGGTAGTGAACTCGGTTGTACAGACGCCATAGCTCATCAAGCTACCCGAAACTGTCAAATTTTCCCAATCAACCTTGAACCTAATACTTTAGCGATAAAGTTAAAAATCTATTAAAGAAATTGTAGTAGCTCGATGTGCTGGCGTGTACGTTCTGGTGTTTAAGTTACAATCCAATATAATTGTCGGTCTTATAATAAAGCTTGTAACGTACGATAAATCTATGCGTAAGGCGTTTTTGAGGATTGGTATATATGTCATCATCATTCTCTTGCCCTTATCCCAATTCATTAGGGGTCGGCGCAGCCTGTCTTCTTCTCTCATACTTCTTTATTACTCATCACACATCAGACGCCTGCTTTCTTGCCATATCATCCTTTACACAGTCCATCCTTCGTTTCTTTGGCATTCCTCTACTCAAATACTCATCCACATTATGAATGTGGATGAGTATTTCATACTCAAAACTTTCCTCACGACATTTTCCTCATTCCTCCGCATCACATATCGATTACCACACAACTTTTCAGTCACCTGCGCCACTTTCAGGCTTCCTCATAAGTACTGTTCCTCTTGATCAAAAAGTACTAGATTGAAAATTAAAATCTTTCACAAATACCGTGACTTTTTGGAAAGCTTTTTCATGAACTAATGTGATAAAAAATTAATAAATGCATGTAGTAAATAAAATAAAAACAAAGAATATCTTCAACTTCGAGAACTTTAAGAGTCATGTGAGTTTACATCCGTAACAATAGCGGGTGTCATTGTTAATTTAGAATAAAATCTCGTTTGCCGGTAAAACATGACATTATTTTATTTTAAGTCTAGGAAGCGGAATTCAATATTAATTACTATAGAATTAATATTGTTATTCAATTTCTGTGTTTTCAACAAAAGCTGCTTTTCCTGCTAATCAAAAGTGATAATATAATCGAACATCTTCATCATCTACCTAGCCTTTTCCATGTTGAGGTCGGCCTCCAGTCTAACAGGATGCAGCTGAATACCAGTATTTTACATGAAGCGACTGCCTATCTAACCTCCACAACCCAGTTAGTACTGAGTAATACGATACCCCTTGGTAAGACTGGTTGTCAGATTTTCGACTTTTGACTGACTTTCCACTGACTAGCTTCAATAGTGATAATAGTTGAACATGCCCGAATAATGTTACTTCAGAACAACAACGATGTTAGACGATTGATAACTTAATAAAATCGCCCATAGTACAGTAGCGTTAATATTCTTGGTTTTAATTGTATGGGGTATACAGTAAAGTTTGTATCAAAACAATAAAGTCAACACATCATTTTGAGGTGGAAACGCCAATAGGTATTGAATGGGATTAAATGAACTTAGAGGGTTATATTAATGATTTTAATGATAATAGTTCAGTAACTACATACGTGTTACTTGCGCGACTAATTTTCCATCAACATACAACCTGACACTGCTCTGCAAAAAACGTTAGAAAATTTTAATTTAGTGGGCTACCCTTTTTTATTTTTTATTTTTTTCGGATGGGAAATCATCAAATGACCCCCCCCCCCCCCACTCTGGGCGGAGCGGAAGGGAGTGTCATACTTGTACTCACTAAAACCCATCCATGTGCACAGTCCCGCAGCCCTGGCAGAGTGTGGGCTACCCTGGCGTTCCACCTTAATGATTACAGGTCGAAAATAGGCACAGAAGCTTAACTATTACAAGCAGCCGACCCTCGATTCGCTTTCCATATGACGCTCATTTACAAAATGACACGCTCTATATTACTAAAACCATTTAGTTTCCCAAATCGTCGTAAAATTAGAGAGACCTACAAAAAAAGAAACCGCGTTATAATATTACAAAATATCATTGCATAGAGCGTGTGAACGGCAGTTACGACATTACAAACAAAATGTCCGATTTTACGAAATATCTCCAATTTTGTTGGGAGACGAGACGATTGTGATGCTGCCTTATATCATAGAAACAACGAGATAATTATATAGCCAGCTGTAAAATTTGTAAAAAAAAGATTAATTTTTTAACTAGCTTATGCCTGTGACTTCGCTCGCTTTTTGGTCGGAAATTATCCCATGAGAAGGATTTAAATATTTTTTTGACACTCGTGAATAATGTAGCTTCCCATTAGTAATACAATTTTTGAAATCGGATCAGTAGTTACAGAGATTATTGAGGCGCTCGTGGCTAAATAATAACAGCCGCTCGGGTCGATCTTTAGGTTAAGCCGTGCTTGCCTAGGTTGGTCTGTGGATGGGTGACCGCCCATTACATACCGAGTTTACTCCGTACCTCGGAAAGCACGTTAAGCCGTTGGTCCCGGCTGTCATTTGTAGATCTTTGACAGTCGTTAGGCAGTCAGTGGCCCAAAAAGTCTGACAACCAGTCTTACCAAGGGGTATCGTATTACCCAGTACTAACTGGGTTGTGGAGGTCAGATAGGCAGTCGCTCCATGTAAAATACTGGTATTCAGCTTCATCCGGTTAGACTGGAAGCCGACCCCATTATAGTTGGGAAAAGGCTAGGCAGAAGATGAGTTACAGAGATTACCTCCTACATCTTACAAACATACAAACTTTACCTCTTTATAATATAATTGTGGATTTACAATTGTAGATGAACACATAAAGCACTTAAGTTGGAAGCGCCAGGGTAGCTCGCTAAATTTTAATTTTCTTACGTTTTTTGCAATTTACAGGTCAGTGTTAAGTTGTATGGATTCGCGACCGTAACAAATATGACTTTTTACAGAGTTATAGACATTAAACTCATCAATACAACCCTCTTACTTCATTTAATTCCATTGAACGACTTTTTCATGAAATAGTCATTAATATAATCCCATTGAACGACTTTTTCATGAAAAAGTCATTCAATGGGATTAAATGAACTTAGAGAGTTGTATTGATGATTTTAATGATTATAATTCTGTAACTTCATACGTGTTACGGTCGCGAATTATATTTTTTTTTACATATAGCCAGAAACTGACCTGCAAATTGCAAAAAACCTAAGAAAAATTGAATTTCGCGGGCTACCCTGGTGCTGCCACCTTAATAAACGAAATTAAACAGATACAAGAAAAGAGTCCGTTCTGTTCTGTTCAATCTGTGACATCGTTTCTGTACCCAACTTTTCGTGAAATTTTGTGTATTTAAAACTGTTTTCCTTTTGGGGGATCTTGGTTGCTCCCAGTAGCATACTGTCGGTTAAATTGTCAGCCATCGTGGCTTATACAAGTTTAAGGTAAATTATAATGTTTTCTAGTAATTACATAAAGATAAAGCCGCCTTGATAAGAGTAGGGTGTAGTTAGCAGTAGCGAAGGGGAATTTTTTGTAAGAGGTAAGCCGGAGCACATAATGATTAATGTGATAATATTATTTGTCTATAGAATACTGACTATGCCATTTTTCAAAGGGAATCCGGTTGGAACCGAGTTGTATGGAACCTTCGCCACTGGTAGTAACTTATTGTGCTACAAATTGAAGTGTCTTTCAGCACTAATGAGTTCTTATAGCGATTAAAACAAAAGACTGATGTCTACCCAAAAGGGTTCTTAATGAGAAATCTCCTTTACTATTCATAAGCGAAAGTTATCGTTCATCATTTATCTTATCATACTTTGAATAGCTATGATTAGGTAAGTAAGTAGTCATTTGATAGAATAGTTACGGAATACGATTTTACTCGCCTCCGACTTACTCGTTGGTCGAGTGGTCGTAAGCGCGACTATTGAGCATGATCCTGGGTTCCATTCTTGAGTCGGGCAAAGTGCTATTGGGTTTTTCCATCAGGAATTTCTCAGTAGAAGCCACGGAGTCTAGATTCGTGCCTGGTAGATGGCAATAGGCTTGCTCACGGCACTTCAACATAACTGGCGAAATGTGTGTGTACTATTAGGTATACCTCTGCCTAACCCTTCGGGGATTACAGGCGTGATGTTATGTAAGAATTTTCTTTCAACAATTTTCACATTTTTAATTAATTGCATCGTTTAAATGTATCGTTTCGTATATATTTGACTAAATATTTGTGCGATTGAAATAAATAAAATAGCGTAGTTTTACAATTTACCATAGTTTACATAACTTCTACGCGGACATTATTTTTTTTTTCTAATAATTTTTTGCAATAAAAATAACTACAAATAATTACGAAGCATGTATGGAATTGAGAAGTGTGTGAATTGTTTTAAAGAATGTTTTACACAAGAGGAAATATTTTAATTGCAGTAATTAAGCATAGTCGCCATTGCTGAGAAAGGTATTTTCTTGTAAGACTTGTTTTTATGTGTTATAGTTATTTATGTTTACCAAAAACCAGCTAAGTTACCGGACTTACGTATTAAGGGTTCCGCACCAAGTATATATAAAAAGAATATAGAAAATTCTTACATAACATCACGCCTGTAATCCTCGTAGGGTTAAGCAGAGGTGTACATAATAGTACACCCACATTTCGCCAGTTATGTTAAAGTCCCATGTTATAGGAGGCGATCCTATTGCCAGCCATCAGCCGGACAAACACCGGACTTCGTGGCTGCAACTGAGAAATTTCCTGATGGAAAAACCCAATACCACTCGGCTCAACCCGGGAATCGAACCCAAGGACCTCATGCTCAGCAGTCGCGCTTGCGACCACTAGACCACGAGGCAGTTGAAGTATTTTATCCTTTTCAGTATTCTCTTGTGTCTGTTACTCTTTCAGCGTGATCCATTTTTTATGTTTTAAAATTGTGATAGCTCGGCTAATATACATGATATAAATGTAATTTGTAGCTTATGACACCCACGAATAATGTAGCTTTCTGCCAGTGTAAGAATTTTTAGAATTGGATCTTTGGTTCCGCAGATTACCCGCTACATACAAACTTACAAACAAATTCTACCTCTTTACAATAAAGTATTAGTATACACAGACATAGAGAGTATTAGTGTACTGAGTCTGTATTACGAAAACTAACTAATTATATCGGTTAAGTAATGTGTTATTACATTAATATAAGAGAAAAGAAAGTGAGTTAACTATCTATTGTGCTTGATTTAGTTTTGTTCATTTAACTCGTTTAGTTTGATGATTGATGGCCTCGTTGCTCTAGTACACACGGCGACACATCAAGCTTTACATTTCCAGTAGAACATGGCCTCGCTTTGTATATATTTCCCGTACAATGAGAGATCCCCATAAACTGGTTTTATATAGCTTGATTGGTGCCGTGCGAACCTAGTCGGTTTTTCATCAGTAAATTTCTCATTGAAAGGTGTTCGCTTCTCCCTAATCTATGACACGGGACTTATTTCTGTTTCTGCCGTAGGTGGCGCTGTTTAAGTACGATGTAAAATGGCGTATCAAAATTTTAGTAAATGTGTGTGTGAGCTCGTGCCTAAATAATAACAGCCGCTCGGGTCGATCTTTAGGTTAAGCCGTGCTTGCCTAGGTTGGTCTGTGGATGGGTGACCGCCCATTACATACCGAGTTTCCTCCGTGCCTCGGAAAGCACGTTAAGCCGTTGGTCCCGGCTGTCATTTGTAGATCTTTGACAGTTGTTAGGTAGTCAGTGGCCCAAAAAGTCTGACAACCAGTCTTACCAAGGGGTATCGTATTACCCAGTACTACCTGGGTTGTGGAGGTCAGATAGGCAGTCGCTTCATGTAAAATACTGGTATTCAGCTGCATCCGGTTAGACTGGAAGCCGACCCCAATATAGTTGGGAAAAGGCTAGGCAGATGATGATGTGTGTGTGAAAATGAATAAATACGTAAAGCAATCGTGTGTACAAGTAGAATGTACTTCTTGGTTGAACTTTTTAGCGGTGGTGTTTTCTCAGCAGTTCTTTATGGTGTAACATAAGGGCTTTGAAACTGAGGTGTATTTTATTTATTAATTAGTTTACTTACACGTCTTCATTTCATAACATGGCGTTTATGCATAACTGCTACTTAAAGTTAATAAATGATTATTATCATCGGCTTTACCGTACATTGTTTGACGTTGAAACGTCTCTTAACTTTTTTTTTCAATGAGACCGTTACAGGCACTTTTGAAGGTCAAAGGGATGAAGCTACAGTTTTAATCAAAAGGCATAATAACTTGTGAAAGTACTGTAGTTGCCCATTCCAAAGCTCTATGGAGAAGAATGGGCAAGAAACTCCACTGTAAGTAGAATTTATGAATAAACCACTGTATGTTTATTTTTGCGTGTTTTATCAGGAGGCAAAGTATCTCTTGAGTATTATACAGTTTCCGCTTTTAGTCAAAAAGCCTTTTTAAACAAAAATCCTTTTTCAGTACAACCAAAAAGCCACCATATAATTAATAATAAAACACCACACCAAATAATCCTCAGTCAAGTACATTTCATGCCTCTCGCGCCAAAAACATTTTCTGCTAATTGGGCCCCGAGATAAAACTCTTTGGCGGCCGACTGAACCACAGAAAACGTTAAGTATGTACTTTCCTTTGACGATTATTTATTCGCGAAGATTCGAGATTTAAAAAAAATACAGAACATCGAACTTTCAAGGAAGTTCAGTCCCGATATCCCGAGGAATGAATTTATGGAGATAAAATAACGATGTCATTGTTTTCAAGGCAATTAGCGAAATATTTTATGGTTGTTAGGGTGTGATCAAAAAACGTTGTTGAAACGATATGAGTATTATACATGTTTCCTGAAAGAAGTTTTTGTTGTGATTATTTTTTTAAGGATCCGTACCCGACGGGTAACCAACTGAACCCTATTTAATAAGTCTCCGCTGTCCGTCCGTCCGTCAGTCTGTCTGTCAGCGGGCTGTATCTCACGACCCGTAATAGGTAGACTGTTGACATTTTCACAGAATGTGTAGTTCTGTTTCTGCTATAACAAAAAATAATAGTACTATTACTATTACTTTTTACTACTACGATTGTACGGAACCCTTCATGCGCGAGCCCGACTCGCACTTTTTTGGTGGCCGGTTTTTTGTTATTAAATAAAACGACTCGAACATTTTGCTGAAACTTACTTCTTTCTGATGTCACAATGGTCGTGTAAGGTCCCGCTAATGTTAGTTGTGTGTCCATCATAATTCACTTCATAGTCATTACTACCTACGTGTGAATTTACTGTTGATACATTAGAAACTAAAAGTCAGAGATTAATACAATAATTTCAGATGAAATCAAAATCAAATACCAGTGGTTGAAACCTAATCACTATGTTTACAATCAAATTAATAAATGAAATAAGATATTGCAAATGTACCTATCGTGATTTACCGCACACAAAATTTCATAACACAGAAGGTACACTTACAAACAAAACTTCGTAAGTCTTCGATAAAAAGATGACGTTGACGATTTTACCAGTAAGCTTTAACATAATTATCAAATCTATTAGTATAGTAGTAACAGCTTCTTTAATGCGCGACCAAAATCGAAACTAACGTCACAATCAACAATCCTCGTTGATCTAGTGGTCGCAAGCGACTGCTAAGCATCAAGTCCTGGGTTCGATTCCCAGGTCGGGCAAAGTGTGATTATGTTTTCCCATCTGTAATTTTCAGTAGCAGTCACGGAGTCTGAATTTGTGCCCAGTTGATGGCATTAGGGTCGCCCTCTATTACATGGAACTTAAACATAACTGACGAAATGTGGGTGTACTATTAGATAAACCTCTACGTGGCTTACAGGCGTGATTTTATGAAGATGCTCAAACCCAATCACTCTTTACAGTCGTAACAAACAACTATGTAGATAACTACGAGTAACTGTGAGATCTTCAAGACCCCTCACATTTACAGTTTACCACAGTGTTGTAAAATATCATAACAGCACCAGCATCAACAACACCCCTGTCAATAAAAAAAAACCGGGGGACTGAACGCTACAATTCAGTCAAGAAAATGATAATTTCCCTACATGGTTTCCTTCATCTTCATCGCCCACAACTAAAATTACCAGACAATCGTACGATATCGACAAATTCTGTGAGCCTTCTGTAACTTACTTACACTCCATCCATCACGACCTCTGCCCTCTTGATCAACACAACACAGAAAGACTTTTAGAAGTGATTGACGTCCAAGTTGATTAATCTAGTAAATAATAAATAACTTATATGTACAAACACCTATATTGCATTACGACTTAGGTAATCTGTAATAGATTCTGTCGGTTGCGATTACACTTGCATAGTTTAGAACCGGTACATTAACATGATAGGAACTTAAAGAAAGCAGTCGTCTGGAGCGAGTGTGGTTTGTGGAAGTAACTTTGCATAACGAGCAAAGGATGGTGGTAATGCAGGGGGCATATTTGTCACAAAAGAAACAAAGAAACTTCTGAAACTGGATATCGCCGGGGATATTGCAAATCCGCGAATCTACCATACGTAAAGTGCGCGTATCTGCACTACGTGTAGGTTTACAGGGGAAGGTTATAAGTTTATATTTTTTTTTATTTCAACGATTATTGATCTCATTTTTACATGAATACTAACAATTCATGTGTTCTATGTATTGTTAACAGTTGAAATCTATTAAATTCATTAATTTAGTCGCTACGACAATGCGTAATTGAAATTGGCTACATTTGTCAGATACGCGGATTTATCCAATGCTAGTTTCGCGGATTTGCACTATCCCCGACGATATGTTAGGTTTAATGATACCATCATCGGTAGTTTTAGCGCAGACGGTATCTTTTAGTTACGCACTGCACTTAAATACACTATGTATGTGTCATAATTTTTAGTATCGTACAAAATATGATGAGAGCTAAGTCTAACAACTGCCAGTTCGTAGATACATCTAATAGTCCAGATATAAAACCTATTCTTCTTGTCGAATCGATGACTCAGAAATTGCTGGACCACTAGCAACCTGGACAGCTTTGTCGTTACCCTCATTCTAGTCCTGGAGGCTACAATTAGTTGTGCACCACGACGGGCAGGAGAGAGGGTGTATCCTTGGAGCTCCACACTCGCATTGTGTCCGAAATGGGTCGATTATACCCCATCAAGCCGAAAATACAACCATTTACTGTACAATTCTCATTCATAAACGTGTATTTATCGAACTATTTATTTTTACGTAAAGTCCAAAAAAGGAAATTCTAAAAGCACTTTCACACAGATTCGAATCGGACTAAATAGACGACAAAAGTGGATGAAAGTGAACTTCTTACCAAATGGCTATTAAGGATTCTTCACACGACCATGTTTTCACATGTCCGAGCATCGAATATTATAAATTCTGTTGCCTCGCTCGCCTTGTGAGGGGAATCTAAAACTTTTCGAGCACTTTCTTTATTTCATTCTTCTCCTACGAAAGTTTGTTTATTTGTAAACGCTTTTTTTGTATTGACGAAATGGGAAAGGAACAAAGAGAGCATAACAGTATGCAACCAAAAAGAATAAATGATTTTGCACAAACTTATGTGTTTCAAGTAATCCTGGAAATTCTCTGACTCACTCACTGCAAAGCCGCTGCAACATCCAACAGTGAATGTACTGGCCATAAAATACATGATTATAAAAAATAAATATTAACATATTCACAAGATAACGTTCCTCCTTCGACAAAATCCTCACCATTCAAGTAACAGTTTCAAAACGCGGCAACACTCGGTAATATCACTCAGCATTACATTTTGTGTACCAATCATAAATTCCTATCATCATATTGCTATAAAGTATCAAATTTAAATTAAGCTGTACGACCGCTTGCCTTTGTCTCCTTGCCGCTCAAAAAAAAAGAAAAGCCAAAATGGCGCGGAATAAAGTAAATATGGCGAATTCGTTTAATGAATTTCGTGTCACCTCCATTATTGCATAACGGGATGAACAGTTTTCTGTTAAGCAAACTCATTGGGGATTTTATCAGAGGGTCAAGAAACCTATAATGAGCATCCGAACAGTGGGGGGCGAAAGAGTGTTGATTCGATTCGGTATTTTGACAGTAAAAAATGTGCGGGCCAACGGCCAGGGTCACACTCACGGTAGCTATGGTATCGATAATAATAACATCTGGGAGCTCGGATTTAGAATCGATAATCGGTATTAATCGAGATGATTTTATAAATCGAGATGCGTGACTCAGTTTGAATAAAGAAATGTTGAATCGATTCCAGCTTGGAGTAAGTTGGGAGCAGTATTTAACACGAAAGATTAACTTTACAATATTCTTAAAATAATGTCTGTCCTAACAAAATTACGTCGGCAGTGAAAATTCGATCAAGTAGAGCCAGTTGGTAAAGAAAACATATTGTTTTATGCAAAAAGTATGTAACAATAGTTACTATTATGTATGTGGAAGCAATAAACTTTAAATCCATAATATGGAAAAACCGGACTAAGTCTATGCAAGTGAAAGTCAACATTCACTGTTTATTACTAAAAGTTAACTAAACATAGTTGAAATAAAGGTCGACATTCGACCTTCAATTCAACTGCTTTTGCCTTCTGTCCATCGTCACCGTAATTAGAGACTGACGAAATATTTATTTAAAATGTTTTTTTTTAAACAACTCATAGACAACTATTTGACATTTTCAAACTTGTTCGTCGAAGTGACATAATTTTACAGGAAGTAACGAAATTAAACACAAACAAATCGGCTATTGTCAATCTTTTAGATAATTTTAGATAATAATAAACATATTTATTTCCTTAAATATTCCAAAAAAAAACACCACAAGAAATTATTAAGTGGTTTGATAACAAAAGTTATATTAAGTAACCTTGAATTTACCTATCAGCTGTTAAAATTGTCATGTGGTTGTAAATGGCATATTGTCTATGTTGTGAACGAATGGCGCGGAACCGAGTCGATGAGCCATAAACAAATCGAATGAAATGGGCCTTAAAGTGAATGAAATAAAGCGTGAATGAGAATGAAAGGAAAACGCAGCTATATTGTCTGTTCCGCACGAATCTTAGCATTTATTGAGGGGAACGGTTACTTAATTTTGTTGTTGCCGTTGGATTTGTAAACTGTAATAAGTTGAGTTGTAGTTATTCTTGCAATTTTAGATATCGATTTACAGCAATTTGGGAGAAAATGTAATCTTTTAAAAATTTCCCAAGAATTGGTTCTGAATTGACTGATGGAAAGAGATGTTTATATATAAATTATTCATGTGGTTCAAGTCTTCATAAAGAGTTTGTTTGTTTCTGAACTCTAATAATGTATTGTCACAATAATTGGCAGTGGAATTCTATTTCTCTAGAAAATTTCGTATACAACATTAGTTTTAGTATATGCGAAACCTGAAACACGTGTCGAGTATTTTTATTTAAAGAATCTATGTACAAAATTTTAAAACTGTATCATGAAAAATCACAAAGTTATAAGCTTATTCTGTAACCTGGTTGACCGCACAAAAGCGTGGTCACCACGCAACGCGCCCGCGCGCGGGCTTCCAGCGTCGTCCTGAGCTCATTGATAAAGATAATTTGGCAGTAGGTACCATAATTTTTGCGATAGGTACTTAATGTCGCTCGGTGTCCAACGTGTAACTTTTTAAAATATTTTTGGGACAAAATATAACAGGGTTTAAAAATAATTGGAATCGATTCAGTTACTTAATCTGAACAAACTATATTGAGGTTTCGCATATACTAATTAAAAATAATGTTGTATATTTGTATTGTATATGTCTTTAAGTAATATTAGCAATACATTATTTTAAATGCACCAAAGACCAGAGACAATTAAAATGAATCGCACTTGTCAAACTGTCAAAGCCTGACAAGCTATTGTGATACAAAGATACAAATTACCAAACTATCTGTCAGAATGTTCATTAAAGGTCTTACTTTTTTGTCGCAACTCGTATACTAGTTTTCGTATAACACAATTTACAAAAAACGTTAAAAACGCAAATTGAAAAACGCCTTATCTTTGACATTTTATCTTCATTATTAATGGTGGATAATTCTCAAAATTGAGGACTTTTTGACGTAACGTGAGAAGACGCCATATTGGTAATAATTGTGACAAATGTCAAAGGGGTTTTGGCGCGAAGTTCCTGTTACTCTTGGTTTATGTAGTTATATTTGAAACATGTGAGTCGTGTTAGCGGAAAAATATTGTCGCAATTAAAATTGTCCTTGCGGCACCTTATACGGTTTAGTATGCAGTTGTTAAATAAATAATTTAGTTCAGAAACGCGATCGTACCTACCTATGATATTACAATTTAATTTTGTGTAAGAACTTTTTATTTACAACATGAACTCAAGCTTATTTATTCTACTATAGTTTCCGTAAGCATTGAATGACACTGGACAAACCTAGACAAACACTGACTTTATAGAATAAGATCTACTTTTTGAAGAAAACAGGGCCAAGAGCAAATCAAGAATGACCGTTTAACACGTCAAATGCGTCTAATCTCAAGCCGACATGGAAATTCTGACTCACTTACATAAAATTAAATATACTAAAGAGCCCCCACACAGAAATACATAATTAGAATGCAACGAATTCTAATTATTTTGCATGTAACAGTGAAAAACGATAAAATGCGTTGTGCAAAAAAGTAATTAAGAGCATTGAATTTGCATTTAAGGAATAATAAAATTCTCGACGTCTTAATAAACTTGTAACGTACTGAGGTGGTCCTAAGGCCTGGTTGCCACCAAAGTGGAGCGGAGAGGAGACGTGAGGGAATCGACCAATCACATTGTTTGAAATCCACATCGAGTCTCTAGTCTGTCCTGTGATTGGGTGAATCAGCACCGCTTCGCTCGTTTGCGCTTTGGTAGAAATCGAGCCTTAGAAACGACCTACAGCGAAGTTAACCTTTTGAATTTAAGACACAAATCGGTCCTTTTTGAAATGCCAGATGGCCAGAAAAAGGAACACAATTTTTACCAAATAAATGACTTTTTACGATTAGCGCTGGGTTAAGACACTTTTCATCTTGGAAGAACAAAAAGAATAATCAATGTTAATCCAAAATTCAAAGTGACACGTTTATTTCTGGCTAAGTTAAATTAAACATGTAAGTTTGACCACACACTAAGGGCTCGAACATCCATATAGTGTAGCAGAGACAAGTTTTAAATGATGGCAACATTAGCCTTCTTGGTTAGCAACCAAAAATACTTTCGTAATTATTTCGTATCAGCAAAAGATATGAGATTATTATCCGTGAAAAGATGTAAGTAAGCAAGGCTGGGGCCGTAGGAAAATTATAAAGCTACCATTTTTCCGTGATGGAAAATGGATAGCCCTATTCCGCTTGAGTAAGTCCAAGGGGCGCATCTGAGGAATGGAAAAGGGCAAAAATTTTGCCTTAGCAGATCAGTTTTTTTTTTAAATAAGACTTATTTTTCTTTACATTTCTTTCGTAGTATATTTCTTGAATGTCGTTGTATATGTATTTGTAGACTTAAACACATAAATACTAAGCTATAACATTGTATTTAATGTTTCAACCGTCCACCCATCGTCTTCCAACAAAAAGCAATCTATCTGTTAAGTCATGCAGATCACGGCATAAACTACTTCCTTATTGAATTTGTTCATTGTTGCCGGTGTTGCCACACACAAGCTGCAATATTAATCGTTATTTTAAATTGAAAATAATAATTTATTGTCTATGATTATTGATTTTGCACGTTCTGTGCACATTTTTGTATTTAACTATGAGTTTGGATTAAAAATAAAACAAAAACTTAAAATAATTAATTTGGTTTTCCTGTATGACCAAAAGTTATTAAATGGTCTTCGATATCAGAAGGCCGACTTCCATATCTGCACGCAACAGAAAAAAAAAACAAAAATAATGCAATACAGTATTTATAAACATAAACATTATGTACCTACGTCTATATCCGAAAATAAATACATATATCCAAAACTGCTGAGCTGCATTAAATGGGTTAAATCGGATTAACAAAATAAAATCATTCAGAAGGAGATTAAAATGGGAATTCAGATATTAGAGGAGAACCATTAAAAGGAACTAACTTCGGAATCTCTTAATAAAAAACGAATAAACGTATTTTTAGTGCATTTTGAGATGACAATAAAGTTGTTGGTATTTATGTATTGAAATAACTTGCTGGTCATACTTACAATCATACGAATATTTTTGTGAAGTAAAAATTCATTGTTATGTTACTTAGCCTTTTATTTCTTCTAAAAAGTTCTACTGATGGATGCGATGAAGTAGAAGTTGTCGAAAAGGGACTTACCTGGAAAAAGAAAAGAATAATTAGTTGGGCAGATCATAATTATTTTCTGAAAGTAGAATAGTGAACTTAGTAACCACAAAACATGAGAACAAAAACGTCAGCACATCAAGCTACTACAATCTCCAGGGCCGCGGGACTGTTCGAAAGAGATACCGTGGCCCTGGAACACAAAGGGCAAAGAAGGAACATGGATGGGTTTTAGTCAGTACAAGTCTGACACTCTCCTCCGCTCCGCCCAGAGTAAGGGGGGGGACAATTGATGATTTCCCACCCGAAAAAAAAAAAAAAAATCTACTACAATCTGTCAAATGTCTTTAATTGATTTTCAACTTTATCGCTAAAGCATTAAGTTCAAGGTTAATTGGGAAAAATTGACAGTTTCGGGTAGCTTGATGTGCTGGCGTCTTCTCTTTATGTAAAATCGCAGACGCTTCTCTAGGTTATGTCCCTAAGATTTTGTATATTAGCTCCATGCGCTTTTCATCACTCCATTACAAAAAGTCTAATGAAATGCATCACGGAAGCCACACAGAAAACGTAACCGCAAAGAATTGCAATATTTAATTATGTATTTCCTGAGCTACTAATTTTGAATCCGAAATTATGAAACAACAGAATATTAATGTTTTAATTGAAATTTAACACCAGAATTTAATATTTTTAGTTGTTTAGGAGGTCGTTGCCCTCCAAACACAGATTTTTCAGGATTACGTCAGTAATTGTGCAAGATAATTTTCTGGGCGCTACTATTTTTTAGTACACATGCTGTGGTGACATAAACGCCTTAGGCACAATTGTCATGTGCAATGCATGTTTAAAAATTACGAAAATTGTCTATGAACTTTCCTTTGTGCAATAAGTGGACTGACAAGTAATTTGCACTTGCGCCCTTTTGGAGCCCTTGTGTATATATTAATCAATTAAATACCGATAAAACAGCAATAGGACTGATTGTAAGGCCCAAGGAGAAATACAAGAATCGACTTCCAAAACAGCAATATAAACTAACAAATACAGTTAGTTTCCGAAGTCGCTGACTTTGGTCTATTGGTTAATTGTGGAAAATAATTACATCGGTCAAAAATGCTGAGTTTAAACTATAAACACACTCATTCTACACTTCTACGGTCTACTCTATTCTTACCGAACACAAAGACAAACTCATAGCAAAAATTGCAAAGATTCTAAGAAAAACTTAGTCGTTCTTTAATACCTATCATAACATTATGATTACCTGCGTCAATCAAGACGAAACTATTATGCTTTGTACCAAAACATGGTGACTAATAACTAAATACGTCAATCAGAGCCAATGTTTTCGTTTGACAGGACAACAAATAAAGATTTGTACGACAAATACTGCAAGGTAATTTGTTTTTGTCTTCTCGGAAAAGTTAATAGATACTTAAGAGGGAACAGGGCCTGCGATGTAGGTATTTGAAGAAACTATTGCCGTCGCGATTATTTCACAAAAATTTTGACGAGATCGACGTTATTCCCCTTTTTTCTCCTCGAAAACTGAGCCGATTCAATTATTTTTGACATTAAAATTTAAAAGAGAAAGAGTATGTATAGGTTCCTATAAAATTTTTCTATGTTTAAAACTTTTCGAATCTGTCTGGTAGTCCTCTCATCACGGCCGTAAAAATAGGGCATTTTTGGAGGGTCATATTTTTACCTATTAGTTGCTGGAAAAAAGGAAATGACAGGGGCGTGTCTACAGTAGACCGTGTTTTTATGAAAAAAAAACAAATATTGCACTAGAGGCATTATTCATGAAGAAAAAAGGGGATACATTTGTATGGAGAATCGGAGCCCCTGTGTCTTAAGGGGTTCTACACCGGGTCGGTGTGATTCGATAAACTTTGGAGAAAAAAGTTACTCGAATTCTGCGGAGGCCACCCGAAAATGATTCAAGGATGATAAAGCCGAATATAGTTTTCCAATCCACACAAAGGGAATGGAAACCAAATATGTATGAGTAGTTTTTGCTTCGGGTCGGCTTTTTTTGCTTAGCACTGCCGTATCGAATTTGCAGACAAAAACGAGTGTGTAACACCCCTTACCAGTAAATGTGTGTTAGTTTTCTCAGAAAAGTTAGTTAAAATTTATAAGTTTAGTACGTCATATGTCGGTGATTCTGGCAAATCGTATGCCCAAAAGCGTAGGTACTGTTTCTAGAAAAATAAGAGCGTAAACAAGGAACAATAATGTTTGGCCAGTGTAAAAATTTTAAGAGGAAAACTCTTATGTATACAGGTACTGCTAAAGTAAGCAAGAGGTATACAGAGATACTTATGGTAGCTTTAGGTATAGATTTTTATGTCTCTGAATTTAGGTATACAGTTCTAAGATCAAAGAATCTGGATAGTCTTAAATATAATATTACTACCATGAAAAAGCACGAATGGCACAACAATTTAGAAAATAGGATATATTTTTCGGAGTAATGGGATAATACAACATTCAAAGATAAGTTTTTGAATCTTTTATAGTGGCGGATTTACCAGCAGGCTGAGTAGGCTTTGGGGACCGACTTTTTTTTTTTTTTTTGCAACCTCATAGAAATCAAAAAGATTTTGTCATGACGGCTTTCTGATGTTTTACAGATAGAAGTTTGCAACAAATTTTGCCGATGACGTTGCCCTCTCACTTGTACATTCCGAGTAGCAATCTTCCATATTCTAGAGTAAAACAGCTAGTTCGCCGCCCCCCAACCAGTAATCGGCCTCTGCGCCCTCTGCCCACACTATGTATGAATGAAACGAGCGAAATTGTAGAAAATGTATTTCCCTCTTCCCACTATCAACCCATACATGCCAGTCCTAATACTGGTTGGAGGCTGCAAACTGGATGGTTTGTATATAATTTTAATTTGAATACAGTAAATAATTTACTGAATAATTTTTCAACCAAATTAAATAATTTATTACGACTATACCGTTTCACGAAACATAAAAATATAGTTACTATCAGAAAGCCAAGTTCCTTATAAGTACTTATGTGTAAATATTACGTTGATAGGTTTATCTAATACAGAAAAATATGGGATTGATAGAAGGAATTCCCACTTACGTAAAAAAAAAAAACGTATTTACAATTTCTTTTTTTTTGTTCAGTGAAGTTTGAGTAAAAAAGAACGTTTAATGTAGGACATGACAATTGTAGAGGCAAGGGCATCAAAAACTGTACAGTCTATACCTTGAAAACTTGTAAATCCGCCACTGATCTTTTACATTTTCAAGACTTCAAAGAGTAAGCAGCCCGACCCCACAAAGGTATACTTGCTGACATAAAAACATATAAAAATAAATCTCGAAGGTTTTATATAAAACACAATGGAACAGTTGCGTAAGTGCGTAAATAATTACCATAAACGCATTACTGATTTTGTATGGAGATGTAAAAAAAAAACGGCGACCCTCCGCCATTGGACACGGTATGAAAACACAATGCTTTGGACAAAAACATTACTGTCAATCTGATGTATCATAAAGTTAATTACAATGTTGGTTGATGCTAGTTAGTAAGATGACTGATAAAGTTCCTAGCTTGTTTTTTTACTGCGGGGTAATGGCATCTTTACAGAACTACGACGAATGAACATTGATCACCAAGCTTGCACAAGACAAGGCGCTTATTTTTAAAAGTCTAGTTGGGTTTGTAGTCTTGGTATACGCTCATCCTTTGCCATAGCCAATCAAAAGGCTCCATGTGTGACTCTAGAGCTGACTAAGGTCATCATCTGCTTAACCATTTCCCAGTAATGTTGGGGTCGGTTTCCAGTTTAACCGGATTCAGCTGAATACCAGTATTTTACATGGAGGGACTGCCTGTCTGACCTCCACAACACAGTTAGTTCTGGGTAATGCGATACCCCTTGGTAAGACTGGTTGTCTACTAAGGTAATAATTACAGAAGTTCATCATTCTGTCAATGACTAAATAGTTCATGTGAGGTAATTATAGGAACACCTTCCGTTGCACTACTTTTCAGGGGTGCTAGGAGGCACTTCTAAATAGTTGTATTGAGACCGTTTTTGACAGTCGCTAGACGTAGACCTGGTCTCCTTTACAAAACAATAAAAAACCTATTTGGATCATCACTCTTATGACGATTTAATTTGAAATTTAGCATGTCTACCAATATCAGTAGAAATGAGCATAGCGAAGACAGTTTTTGGTCATGCCCACGAAACGCACCCATATGGTAATGCCGAATGAACAACAAAAGAAACATTCATTTCCCTACTTAACAGAAGTCAGTCGCAAAATTTATTAGGGTTAGCAACGTTTAGAAAGCGCGCATAAAGTAATTATAATGCAATTTCGCTTCACATTACACTGGCGCTTAGGCAACGGCGCGGCGGCCATTTTGCCAAGATTTCGAATGTAACGCGCCGATTTGTTAAGTGGGCTAATTGTCAAACTGATTGCTATTGATATTTCGGTTATTGTTTGAGTAATTACTTAAATTTAGGGCTCGTTGATACGGTTTTATTTGGTCAAGCACTACGATTGACAGAACGACAGGCGATCGTCGCGACAAAATTATAATGTCGTGCTAAGTCTTGACATTTAGTGGATATAAAACACGCACTATATCTAAGTGCACAAAGTGTTGACAACATCATTCGAATGATCTTACTTGTAAGAGTAAGAACAAAATAGAAATTACATGCTTCCTTCAACTTAGAATTTTACTTCACCTCGTGACGTCGGTTTCGACTATATCCTGTTGCTTAGCTGTTTCCAAACGAAACAATCGTTAATCCCGGCTCTAACATAATCAGTATAACCCTACCTTACTGAAGCAGTCCTAAAAAAATCGTGTTGCTTAAGTAACAATTTTCAACTTTAAATAATTAAGTAAATACGATACAATTCGGTAAATCACACTGAATGCTATAATTAACCTTTAATCACGTAAAAGGCAATCTACTTTTACTCGAAATATTTGCATGATTCGTATCAGACATTGAACAGAAATAATATTGCGTTCAAGTACCAAATTGAACCGATTCGTGTTTCCGGGATATTGTGCCGACAAACATCGAATTTATTTTACGTGTTCCGTTCACACAGTGTTGGTACTCGAAAAATGTTTAGAGGACTTAATATTATTAAACCAACATAATTTTAACATTCTTCTTTCGTGTTTAAAGAGTTTTTAATTTGTCAAAGACGAAAGAATTTGCTAAGACAGGAAAATGAAATGGTCATTTTTAAAATGGAAAATGTATTAGCAGGACTTAAAGTAAAAGTCCATGGAAATTCAGAAAATTGAAATGTTTTAGGTTCTACAGTACTACAGTGATGGAAATAACTATTTATCATACAATACAGTGAAACATGAATCTGTGTACCTGTCCTATTTTTCAGTTAATATTAAAAAAATCAAGTCCGAAATCTGTACATAACAGCACCCAGCACCCTCTCTGATTTCGAATATCAAAAAAAAAGTTGAAATAAATAATTGATACTTAGATCACTAATATAAGTATAAATTATTTATTGCAACTTTTTCGCAAACGCAAATAAATTACCGTTGTTAACTTAAAACGCTCGTTAAAACGTAAAAGACCATTCACAATTTCCTCTGAACACGAAATGTATGATTAAAAGGTAACCTTGGTACACCATCGGTTGATGGTAGGAGGTGGTAGGCAGACAGTGTGTCGTTTCTTGCCCAACAGACGTAATTACGGGACAAACAATGAATTTTGTAACCGCGCGGTAAGTCGGTGGTCGCACGATCTTGAGATCTGGCGGGGGCGCTAAAATGACGCTTCAGTTTTTTTTTATTAACTGTATCGTGAAAAGTATTTTTTTTACTTGTGTGTCCCATATTAGTATTGTTAATTTGAGGTGAGCTGTGGACATAAAAATCTCCTCCTTGTATTTTTTCCTAGTATGTTCTGTCCTTCTCCTGGGTAAAGGCCTCCCTCCGCTGCCTCTTTCTACTTCTAAGGATACCTATGCAGTTCGTCCTACCATCTCCTTTCCTTCGTGGCCTGCCGAAACCCCGCGTACTGTCTCAGGGCGCCAGTTTTATGCTGTGTTGAGCTTGGATTACAAATTTTTATTTGCCTTTATGTTGTTTTACTATTAACACCGATTAGATAATAAGTTACCTACTAAACGTGGATATAATAAATATTATCGACACGTCTATCTCAATTAAAAACCTCGTTTACATGTGAATTAAGCCTAATAAATCAATAACAACAACATTAACAACTTCATGCAACACACACTATTTACAACACAGTCAAGCTCTATAAAGCAGGTGTAGAAACAAATTATTTAAAAATAAATTGCCCGTAAAAATGAACAATGTACTACAAACCGTATGATTGACTGATAATGAAATAATTTAGAACGTAACTCACTATCAATAGAGGCTTGTTATTATATCAGATTTTATTATTACAAGTTGACATAAGTTATAACTCAATTATTTGTTAAATACGTGGTAGGAAATAGGCTTGGTTGGGTTTTGGTATTTCTAACCTTCAGATTGTTTTAGAATAGAATTGGTTTAGTTTTCTAAACTTCCCGTAAAGTCATTAGAAAAAGACTATTGGTTATTTTACGTATCAATAAAGGCAGTATTATATCTTCTCAGTGATCATTATTTTGAGATCAGCACCCAAACCATAGCTCTTTATTTGTAAAAACTAGACTTAATTGAGTACATATGTCAAGATACCTATTTTTTTCCTTTAAGTTTGTATCATATTTTCTTCTCAGAGTATTCGGATGCAACGCCAACGCAACTTATAAGACATTTTTTACGAATAGTAAATAGTGTTCTTTTTTAACCAATTTACATAAATGAATACCCTCTATCATGCTACAATACAGGCTAAACTTGATCAACATCAACATAAACAACATAAAAGTACATCAATTATCTAACCCTCAAGCATCATCTTAGCCACCCAGATGTAACGAAACATCGGGGTAAAGGTTGTGATAGCCAGCCGTGAAAAGCCTTAGCTTAATGCACATTTTAGCGGCGCGGACTAGATTTCGCTTTTCGTAATTGATTTTTCGGTCTTCATGCTTTTTTACAAGATTTTAGTCGGTCATGGCTTGAGATTAGCGGTTATTAGATTTTTTTATTGGGTGTTCTGCACCTGAAGATTCTTCAATTATTAAGATTTCTTCAATTTTGGGAGCAACCCTGAGTTTTTTAATCGAATCGAATTTGCATGTTGTACCGCAACTTTTTACTACAGATCATGTTTAACAAAGGAGGTGAGATGACGAGTAACAGAAAAGCATGGAAGAACATCATAGCGTCGCGTCGCCCGCCCCAAACAAATTGGGACAAGGGCAGAAGAATGGCAACAGACAGGATGGCTTGTAAACTGTGTTGCTCTAACATGTAAATACACTAAAGATCAAATTCTTAGAGTCCAGTGTCGAGCTATTAGTAGTGCAGTACAGATATTAAACATACTGAAAACCCAGGACCAAAGGTTGGTACACGAAAAGCATAATTCTAAACATTGAACGCTTACCCAAAGTCCTACATATTTTCAAAAAGCTTGTACCGTCTCTTACCACTCGCACGTTTATTAAATTTAAAGCCGTTTTGAGTACATTTAAGTCTAAAATATTGAATATTCGCTCCCTTCAAGCTGTCACTGTTATTGACAGTATTTGTCATTTTACAGAATATAAAACTTCTCTTTAACGACCCTCTTTGCTGTATTATCTATAGATACTTCTTAAAAGATCTTTGGTTTATGATCCACTAGCACTTCACCCGCGACTGCGTCCGCAAAAAGTGTGATAGCTCGGCTAATATGCATGATATAAAAATAATTCATAGCCTGTAACACCCACGAATAATGTAGGTTTCTATCAGTACAAATAATTTAGAATTGAATAATAAGTTTCGGAGATTACCTACTACATACAAACTTACAAACAAAATTTTACCTCTTTATAGTATTAGTATAGATATGTTGGCTCTTAGAAATTGGTATTCCCGATATGCCATCATTAGATGTAACAAAGATCTTGCAAAAAAACTTCTTAAAAGAAACAACAACACAAACAATGGGTTTATATGAAACTCAAATATAACTGACGTACTTTTTTTTTTATTTGTTTCAGACACAACGATCCATAATTTAGTTAGTAAATACACTTAAAAATAATATTTGTAGGTAATCAAATAATCAGAGACAAATACACACCACACAATACTATTATTAGTAAGTTTTACACAAAATAAAATTTAAATTAAATTAATACAATCATTTTTCGTCAAATAAAATATACAATGTAAAATGTCCGTAATCAAATTTAAAAATAAAATAAGTTAATTTCATTACCCATTCAAACCATTATTATAAAATAAAAATACGTAAATAGTAATGTGAGTCTGCACTAGACCCACATCTCATTACATCAGTTATAATTCACCTCTGCCTATAACCCGTTCGGGGATCCACGTTATGTTATGTTTTGAAAAAGTATATTTCCCGAAATGTACCGTATTTTTCTCCGTTTAAATGTACATAGGTCAGTTATACAACAGTAAAAATAAAATTAAATGTTAACTTTATGAAGTCCAAACGACCTGACAGCCTTACAAAACCAATACCGTGTACAATCGTAATTTTAAAAAACAAGTTCCGTATATTTACTTTCAAACAGTTCTTTGGAAAACCCAGACAGATGTTACTGTATTTTGGGTCAGTAGAATGTAGAATTTAATAAAAAGAAATATATTTTACACGTTTTCATCCATACTAATATTATAAAGCTGAAGAGTTTGTTTGTTTGGTTGAACGCGCTAATCTCAGGAACTAGTGGTACGATTTGAAAAAATCTTTTAGTGTTGGAAGCCCATTTATCGAGGAAGGGCTGTAAAACGGGCAACAGCTAGGATTTTATAAAAATAAATACATTTTACATTAAACTGCTTTTTGACATAACAGTTTGTCCTGCAGTTACAACGAGATCTAATTTTAATGTAGATCTCTGTTACATCGGATCTTTCTAACTAGACGCACAGTTGGAGTATAGCTTTGACCGAAATGTGGTCGTCCTAAAGCGCGTTGGGTTGATGCCAAAGTCGCAGCCTATCGTCGCAGGCAACACCTGGATGAGGGACTTAAAGTACCTGAAAGTATGGCATACAGTATTACAAGAAACCTGCTTGACCGTAACTTGTCAGTTAGCGCGTCCTACTACCCGTTAACCGACAGTAAATGAATACTCAGTAAAATTGTGCTGTAACTGTAACTTGATCAGAACATGTTATTAAGGTTTGGGGCAGACATGCTGGTTACAGCATCGGTGGATGACGTCAGAATATTTCTCACGAAAAGTATATTTTTCAAGACTTTTATGTAGTTTATGATATCCATAATTATGATAAGTTACGATATTAAACTGCACTTCTATTTTAGTAAAAGCTCGTATTTAAGAAGCCTTGTTAGTGAGTATGTATGTATTGGTCAAAACTTGCAACTGAATTTCAAACCAGTTTCCTCCAACCAATTGAGCTGATGCACACGCCTTTGATTCTGATGACAATATATTTTAATGACAGACATGACTTGATCCTGCAGCCATGGCCGCCTCCTGACGAGAGAACTCCTCAACGGTTAATAGCACGGACATGAAACTTTGTATACTCGTTCAATGTTGATTGATAAAACTAATTTTCGTCTTTTCATTTTAATAAAAGCTTAAATTTTATTTAGGTACATTCTAAATGAATTGAAAATTCTTCAACAAATTATCATAGAATTATTATCAGACCTCGTAGAAGATGGAGGGACGAGCTGCACAAAACAAACGACCAGTAGCCCCCTGGATCCTAGCAACTGGAAGTCATGGGGAGAGGTCTTTGCCCAGCAGTGGGATGAAAGCTAACAGTATCAGTATCAGTATTATCAAGCTTAGCAGAATCGAAGCAGTTACAAAATAGCGTTCTACTACGACTGAATATCACACGACGTCGACTCATTGTGCAATGCCAGTTACTTGTTAGTATCGCATGTGTACAAGGCATAACATCAGATCTAATCTCCCACTGCATTCATATTTGTGTAAAAAGTAAGTAGATACGTAGACGTCGTGTAAAAAGTAAGTAGATATAGTAAAAATTTACATAACGTGACGTCATCGTCACTGCGCGTGAGATTGTTCGTATTTTACGTATTGACCCAGTAGTCTAGATATAGTAACGAAAGATTTTCTGCGTGACTTTATTGAATTGCTTATGTTTTGTTCGAAGTTATGTTAGATACTGATTGTTATCGGTGGTCACTACAGAGCAATATTGGATAAATGTCTCTTCAGCTGCCTGGTTGAGGGCAAATAGTTCGCTCCATATTAGGTAGATCTTAGATCTTTGCGTGTCTGTCTGACTCAAATAATACCTGACCAGTATATAGCCACCTGCAAAGCACTTTCGTTGGCTTCATTTAAATCCTGGAAGGTGCAGGTGCCTGTACAGGATAGGCAAGAACGGAGATGGGGCGTATCCTGCAGAGGAGCTCCACACTGGCATTAAATTTGGGACGGGTCGATGATACCCCATTTGGCCAGAATATTTCTACAGCGGCCAACCTGGGCCCGCCAACCGTTAAGGTTGGTTAGGTATTAGGTAGATGGGACTTAAGCATAACTAGCGAAATATAGGTGTACTAATAGGTACCTACACCTCTACTGTAACCTTTGGGAAAACAGGTGTCACGTTATAATAATATAGCTTCACAGATAAATTACAATTACGGATTTAAAAAAAGTCTCTGGCAACGGCTTTTGTCTAAATTACAGATTTATTCAGGCTGTTCTTCTTCTTCATCGTGTGGTTAGTGCCTAACCTGGTGTCAGAGTTTTTATGCCGTCTATTGCTATGGGCCTCTGACTTGACTTTGCATGCCGTCGAGAAATATCTCTCGGGCTGTTAAGATACCTATATGTGTATAATTAGGTATAAAGGGAACCCCAAAAGCACAGAAACACCAAAAAGCTTTTAATCCTTAAACGCAAAACAATTGCACTGACCTTGCACCTTCCTGAATAAGTGGTTTTGTCTATGTTCGCATAGACACGCAATATTCTTTAGCAATTACTTGCTCGACCCTGATAATTGTCAGGTCTACAATGTTATGTCGAAGGTATCATCTACATGTAATTCTTAAAAACAATAGGCCTGCTGGGGATATTAAAGTCACATAATTTTATAAATTCGCATTAAGGCAACCTTGCCTAGTTCGCGGAGTATGTATCTACTTGAGCTCCACTCACAAAACAAAATCCACTTACAAAATCATGTAGCGTTTTAAATACAGTATAGATGCAGTTCATCATCTGCCTAGCCTTTTCCCAACTATGTTGGGGTCGGCTTCCAGTCTAACCGGATGCAGCTGAATACCAGTATTTTACATGGAGCGACTGCAGTATAGATGCAGTTATTACTTTAAATAACTTAAAAAGCACTGAACATGATTAAGTGGGTCTTTTTGTATTTTAACATTACATAACATCACGCAATCAGAGACTACTTAAGGGTTATGCAGACGTAGGATATAGCACACCAATAAGTTCCATGTAAAACGTTAAGCCATTGGTCCCGACTGTCATTTGCAGATCTTTGACAGTCGGTCCAGGTAGTCAGTAGCTCGAAAGTCTGGCCACCAGTTTTACTAAGGGGTATCGTATTACCCAGTGCTAACTGGGTTGTGGATTGCCTCCATGTAAAATACTGGCATTCAGATGTATCCGGAACCGGCTAGGCAAATGATGATGTAATAGGGGGTCAGTCTTTTGCCACCAATCAGGCACAAATCCTCAATCCGACCTGCTAGACAACTCTCTAGAAACCCCAAAATCACTTTTCCCGACCTGGAAACCGAACTAAAGACCTCAAGTTCTGCAGTAGTGCATTCGACCACTAAACCAACGAGACAGGTAGAAAGAAAATCTAGATTATTCCTCTATTTTTCTGCCTTTATTGCTCAATCATGGGTGGAGACAAAAACCAAATCTAGACTATTTAAAACCATGCCTAATTAACACGCCTCAAATTAACCACGAATGAAGCCATCAACACATAATTGTTGCGTCTATGAGAACTTCTAAATGGTAACATTAATGCCCATTTTCACAAACACCAAAAAGAATGCCTAGAAATTATTGCACTGGAGAATTTTCAACTTTCAACTGTGCACCGAGAGATGAGAATCCAACAGCAGACCTTAATTTAGGCGTTCGTTTAGTTCTCGCCTTGTGTGAGTAAAAATGGGCATAAGAAGAAACTAGAAATTATATATAACGCCTGTATTACCTAACAACTATCACAAAGAATCGTTAAAACGTCTCACATTGTAAAATAAGCATTTCCGTGGTTTTGGTTGGTGAGTGTGTAATTATTGTTTTATATGATGAGAGTTTTAGATAATGTGCGGGTTTT
Source organism: Noctua janthe (assembly GCA_910589295.1). Lineage (NCBI taxonomy): Eukaryota > Metazoa > Arthropoda > Insecta > Lepidoptera > Noctuidae > Noctua > Noctua janthe. Next base: position 9,015,466 of record OU342572.1, on the reverse strand, counting down.
AACAGCTGATTTTGTTAAGCAACACAGGGAGAATGACACGAATTCACCATCTTCCTTTCCTTGTCCCATGTAACTTGGGGTCGGCGCAACACGTTTTTTTTCTTCCATTCTCCCCTGTCAACCTTCACGCAATCATGTACATCTTTTTTTCATATCATTCCTCACACAATCCAGCCATCGTTTCCTTGCTCTTCCTCTCCGTCTCCATCCGTCAACATTTGTATTCATCACTCTTTTAGTCACATGCAAATCGTGTCTACTCATCACAATGTCCATGCCATACCATATACACAAATTGAATCGCAAATAAATGAACGCTTTTTCATTCTAGGCCTCTAAGGGCTAACATTATCTACCAATTTAGATAATCTCAAATAACCTTAATGTTAAGGGTATTGTTGGAGAAGCGCTTCACCCATTAAAAAATAGGATTGCAAAAAATAGAATTGTATTTAAGCCCATCAATAAATTAACTAGTGCTGTACAATTTCCCGTACCAACTAAGCAAAACATTACTCTCCCCAGTCGTTACGAAGGAATATACTTCCTCAAGAGCTTTGAAACCCGTTGGTCCAATAAGTGTGATCTTCTGCCACATTATCAGCCTCTATTTGCCATTGCAATATTCAAGGTTCTCTAAGAACTCACTACATCCACTTAACACACAACTCATTTAACTCCTTTCATTAGAATAGAATATATAGGTAGGTAATTTTTTGGCTCAGTGTTACTCATTGTGTGTTTGGAAAGTGCCTGACGTCGCGCGTCTGAATGTTACATTGTCATTGTGTCGCCTCTACATCTACACATACAATTGGTCGCATCCTATTAGACAACTTAGAATACATGCTTTCGTGTTTTTTTTTATTATTTGATGCTGCAACACTGAATTGTCAAGCTACTCAATTTCAGATAGAAGCACTCATAAAAATAAAATATAATCAACTATTATAGTCGGGCATCACTAACAAGGCACTTTCATCAATAACGATCAGACATCAAATAATACAAAACTGTTTTAAGTATTACACAGTTTTACTTCTTCAATGATGCGGAGACCAGTGCGGCAAAGAAGACTCATATAGGAATCTTTCTTCATAGCGTGTCGATGCAATAAAAATTTGAGTATTGAGTATGTCAATCTAAATTGTGTCGGCCCAGAACTGAGCCACTAGTTTGGAGCCGTCAGTAGCTTCCATCAGTTCTTGTAAGGAACAAACAACAGGACACGCAGGACACAATATTAAGTGCCCCCATCGCTTATGGAACAGCCCCACATTTATTCTCCAGGGCAGAGTGGAATCTACTAAGCATACTGATTGGATTCCAAATTTTTTTCTCTACGTAAATTTCTGTTTATTTCACTCCACTAAATCGTTCTTACAGACGTAGATTACTTTCAAGCTGGGTGTGTCTTAGGAAGGAGTTGCTCCATTAAAATAAATAAATACTTTAAATTAACAAAACACCCTTATAACAAGTTATCCTCAAGTACAAAACAGACCACACTCATCCCATGCTAAGGAGTTAAACCCAAGCGTGGGCCATACGCACTGTGAATAAGCTTTGTGTGCGCATACGCTGAATGAGGCTGCCTGTACCGTCCTACATGTACCTAGCTTTAAAGAGGCGAAAGATTAATAGGATGAAGGAGTGAGTTTGTATCTCTCTGGTTAGTATACAGCCAGTATAATTTGGACTGCAGTTGAATTTGGAACTACATTAAAATGTATGTACTGAATATTTTGACAGTTGGTTATTTTCTATCTTTAAAATCAGCAGTCAGCATCGACATACAAGGTCAGCTTATCATAATCAGCGTATGATGGTTTCACTGTGGTGACAGATGCCTGTGACCCAGCAGTCTCTCAATTCTACCTCCTCTCTGTGAGAGGTGGGCCGTCATCTACCACGCGAGCTCAGTGAGTGTGGATGGACATCACAATTTTTTTCCACATAATTTTTTCTTTCACCATTATGAGAGTGCTTGTGAAATATATTAATTAACACAAAGAAAATCACCTGCTTGGGTTCAGATCAATTATCTATGACTCGTCAGTTGCGGCCGTTTCCACAAAACCACCAAGTAGTTCGCAGCTGAACTTAAGCCGGCTACATAAAGTAAGGTGTGTAGTGGGTAGTATGACATTTATATCAAAGGGACATTATACAGGATGTATTATGAACTCAAGCAAGGTCGAAGCATCTTACTCTGCGCCCACGCAGGCTTCGTCTACAAAAGCTTTTTAACTTTGACCTCCTTACTGCTGATGTGATATTTTTTTTTAGATCATAGATAAGATGCAAGATCATCTCGTACATAAGATCTAACTAGGTCAAAAACTAAATACTTAGTTTTAAGTGGGAAGTCTAACGGCCATTAAATCATTTGCAGAAATCAAAGCTACAAAAGCTTTAAAGAACTTTTAAACGGACTCTCATATCAATTAAAGGCATATTATGAAGGTGTTACACTTATTATCACAACTATCGTCCCTGAAGGGTTAGCAGATGTATATCTTTAGTTCACCTGCATTTCGCCGGTTATATTTTACTTCCATATAGTAGGGGACGAGTAGTATCGAGTATCCACGAGGAGCTCGTGGCTAAATAATAACAGCCGCTCGGATCGATCTTTAGGTTAAGCCGTGCTTGCCTAGGTTGGTCTGTGGATGGGTGACCACCTATTACATACCGAGTTTCCTCCGTGCCTCGGAGAGCACGTTAAGCCGTTGGTCCCGGGTGTCATTTGTAGATCTTTGACAGTCGTTAGGTAGTCAGTGGCCCAAAAAGTCTGACAACCAGTCTTACCAAGGGGTATCGTATTACCCAGTACTAACTGGGTTGTGGAGGTCAGATAGGCAGTCGCTCCATGTAAAATACTGGTATTCAGCTGCATCCGGTTAGACTGGAAGCCGACCCCAATATAGTTGGGAAAAGGCTAGGCAGATGATGATGATGATGATGATAGTAGGGGACGAGTGTTTCGCTTTCAACCGACCAGGCATGAATCTAGACTGCATGAGAAATTCCTGATATAAAAATTCCAACAAAACTTGGCCAGACCTGAGAATCAACCCCAGGATGTCATGCTCAGCAGTAACGCTTGCTTAAGTATACTTAACATAACATAACATCACGCCTGTAATGTAAGGGTTAGGCAGAGGTGTACCTAATAGTACACCCACATTTCGCCAGTTATGTTGAAGTCCCATGTTTTAGGGGGCGAGCCTATTGCCAGCAACAGGACACAGATCCACATTCCTTGGCTACTAAGAAATTCCTGATGGAAAACCCAGTAACAATTTGCCCGAATCGAACCCAGGACCTCTTGCTCAGCAGTCGCGCAAAGACTATGCGTAAAGACTAATTAATTCCTGTCGAAGAGAGAGGAACACTGTCTCATTACCCACCATGTCATTTATGGTGTGAAATATTATAATCTTGCATAAATCTTCGTACACTAACAACATGAGTAGTGGGCCGGTAGCGATCAATGCCACTTAGCTATTTAGACAAATTATTGCTACAATGGTTCCGCTCTGAATTACTGTGATTTAGGACCGCTGCACACTGAAGCGTAACGTTCGGAGTTCCATTGACATGGTAAGATGCTTTTCGTACTGCGAGGGCAAGTTCGAGGAGGCACGGGAAAAAGCATATGGAAGGAATTGGGGGAGGCCAACTCGTTTAGCAGTGGGACAGTAAAGGTTGCTAAAAAAAAAAGATGTTTATGATTTCAGGTTAGGTAGGTCAGGCTGAAAAGAGTCTTTCTTCAAGCACTTCAAGGCTGAACTGGATCCAAAGTTTACGGGTATGAACAGGTCAACCCAAATGGTTGTCAAGATCATCATAAAATCATGGTATAATAATATACTTCGCCTGGTATTCTTTTCCCATGACAGCTGGGTCACGTGACTGGCCCAAGAATACGTCATCAGTTGCGATGCTGTCGATGTGTTGCCACGGTGTGTGATTGAATTACCCGAGCAAAATGCATTTTTAACTTAACAAAGCTATTATGAACTAATAATTCAATATTTAAATTAATTTAAAACTAAATAGATGAATCACACTAGTTACTAAATAGTTAAGCTAGTTATTATTTTTTTTATTTTCGTTCACTAAATGAGAGTTCCTAAATTTATTGAAAAGGACAATCAATGGTAACACTTATCGTGACGTAGTCTTGGGCCATCGTGGGAAGAGAATACCTGGCGAAGTATATTATTATACCATGCATAAAATGACATAAATTACTTTAACAATAAGCACACGACTGAGCGTTAACCGTGACATTTACAAGGCCCATTTTTTAAATGTTTTTGTCTTATAATGTCGCCACTGTGCTGGAACAGATGCCTCTGTTAACGTAAGAGGGATTAGGCATAATTAACCATGAGAGCCCAGTGCAGGTTGGTGGATGCAGGTTGGGTTCGATTTCCAAGTGGTGCAAATTGTTGTTGGGTTTTTCCATCAGGAATTTCTCAGCAGCAGTCACGGAGACAGGATTTGTGCCCGGTTGATGGCAATAGGCTCGCTCACTATTACATGGAACTTAAATATAACTGGCGAAATTTGGGTGTACCTACTATAAGGTATACACCTCTGCCTAACCCTTAGAGGATTACAGGCGTGATGTACTATGCATGTATGTTTTCCACAGAAGTCAAAATCATCAAAAAAGCTACACCTCAGTGCACACAGACGTTTCTTTACCAACCAGTTTCACACGGCGACGTAAGCGCTGCGTAACCACGGTATGTTAATGTGTTAGATAGAACTTAATTTATTGCCCGCTATAAGGGTGCTATTAGATGTCGTTATTCAATCAGACATATCGGAAATACAGTTTGGATGATATGTTATTGGAAGCAGAACTTCGTTGCTAATTAGTGCATATTTACAACGTGGACCGATGGAAGAGGAGGCTCGACGAGGAGCTCGTGGCTTAGTAATACCGCCGCTCGGTCGATCGTTAGGTTAAGCCGCGCTTGCCTAGGTTGGTTGTTGGATGGGTGACCACCCATTACATAAGTACCGAGTTTCCTCCGTGCCTCGAAAAGCACGTTAAGCCGTTGGTCCCGCCTGTAATTTGCAAATGTTTGACTTTCGCTACAGGTACTCTTATCAAGGGGTATCACCCAGTACTAACTGTGTTCTGGAAGCCAGATAGGCAGTCGCCCCATGTAAAAGCTGCATCCGGTAAGACTGGAAGCCGATGCCAACATAGTTGGGAAAAGGCCTTGTGGCATTAAGTCCGCCTATGTATCATTATTGTACATGAAGTTTAAATAAATAAATAATAAAAGGCTAGGCAGACGATGAGACAACGTGAACCGACGCGAAGTCAGAGTTGCGTCGAAGTCACAAACTAATTTCTTCAGAAATGATTTTTGTGTCAGAAGTAAAAACGATTTTTGTAGGGAACATTTTGCTGGTTCATACTCATGATTTACCCTAAACGTCAATATATTTAACATATGCAACACAAACCGAACTTAAAAGAAACTATAAAACAGAGAGATGGACTTAGTGAAGGAAACCATCATAATGAAACATGAACTTAACAGTCTGGAATTGTCAACGTGCCTGAAGAAGCTGATGATCAAACTTGACACTTTATAGAGACTTGTAGTATAAAATCCCGCTGAAATCAGAAATACCTTGTTTTACATAAGTACTTACTTAATTATTTTGTGACCTACAAAAGTTTACCAAAGACATAACAGTTTTATTTTCGAGACAAAGGAAGCTAATTCCATAGCATTCATATAAACGTAGTATTAACTAACTACATACACAAGACAAGTACAATATAATAACCATTCAATTACATACGTCCGTCACCTACTTACTACAGTTGGGACATTAGGAAGTCACCGTGCGCGAAGGAAATAGTGTTGAGACACCGCCATTTTGTTGCAACTGTCAGATGATATCTGTCAACACTGTGAATTCGGTTGCATGATTTGGAGAAAATTAGCGGGTCTTATCATTTATAGTGAGTTGGTGTTGACAGTAGCTTTTAGTAAGAGAGGATATGACCCAATTTGAGTCAAAGAAAAAGTAACTAATAGTAAGGTTGTACCTTAAATTAACGGACATTAGTCCCATGCATTAGCCGTATAATATCTTTAGTAATCATTCGTACAAATTATGTGTAAGAGATACAGTCATTTGATATTTCTACCAATACATTGGATATTTATTACTACCACTAGTGTCACTAATAAATTTAGTAGCCAATTATTCTATTGATATTGAATTTACAGCCACTATTTAAGCCGCATTAAAGCAGACTGACTCACAGATGATGTATGAAATTATTTTGTCAATGCACGACAAACAACCGATTCTGAGTTCATAAATTCGTAATGAAGGAACTTGTGTATGTTTTCTTATGATTTTCATAACAAACTACCAAAGTGAATGGTCTGAATATCCTACTGTCCTACTAATATTATAAATTTTTAATATTTTTATACGCAAACCCTGCGTAGGGAACTACAGCTGTTTTGACATGGAAAGAAAAATTATAGTGCGAGCAGGTTTTGAACCTGCGACCTTCCGATTCAGTACACCGGACGTCTTAACCAATTAGACCATCGCACCCTGCTCACAGTTCTCGAGTTGTTCTTGTGAGCAGGGTGCGATGGTCTAATTGGTTAAGACGTCCGGTGTACTAGAATTTTTCTTTCCATGTCAAAACAGTAATATTATAAATGCTAAAGTTTGTGAGGATGTATACCAAGATGTTTTGATGTTTGTTACCCTTTTTTTTTTTTTTTTTTTTTTTCGGATGGGAAATCATCAAATGACCCCCCCCACTCTGGGCGGAGCGGAAGGGAGTGTCAGACTTGTACTGACTAAAACCCATCCATGTTCCTTCTTTGCCCTTTGTATTCCAGGGCCACGGTATCTCTTTCGAACAGTCCCGCAGCCCTGGCAGGCATCGGTCCTTGCGGACCCCTACTTATTTGCTGACATCTCTTTGAGGCGCACGTGGAACACGAACGCGCCGTCGACACGGCCTGTCGTCATAAGACGGCCGGACGGCGAGCTAGCCCATAACTCGCCGTCCACAGGCCCGCATGTTTGTTACCCTTACACGCCAAAATCACTGAACGGATTTGGAGGTTTAACACACAGATAGATTGTCACGTTTGAAACATCCGGAAATGGTGTAAATGTAGACTTTAACCATGAATGACATTATGTCAGGTACAGATATGTGTTTAGGTAACTTTTTAGTTAGATTTTGCATTGACTATTCCTACACAATTTTCAAAACATAACGCTATAGGTACTACAGCAGACCATGATTTTTAACTACTTTTTAACTTAGGTAATTAGCCTTTGTCACGGTGAATGAAAAGTGGTCCACCACCACTGTCAGTGGATGTACCTAAGGACGAATATTATCAAGGAAACTGAACACAATCAGGACGTCTAAACTGCTTTCAAAAACTGTCTCAGTGTCATCGTTGCTATAGAAAATTGACACTAATATGCATTTATAGTGTGACCATTTTAAGTGTTCAGTTCAAGGTGGCGTTACTTGTTAACAAAATATGCATCGATATGTCAAACTTGGTACATTTATTTTAGTTCTGTGTTTTCACGCCTGCACAGATAAGTTGGTTGAAGTGTAAGTCTAATATTTTTATCTATGATCATATTGCTACGGACACTGAAACTTACTCATCATCTGCTTAGTCTTTTCCCTACTAAGTTGGGGTCGGCTTCCAGTCTAACCGGATGCTGCTGAATACCAGTATTTTACATGAAACGTCTGCCTATCTGGGTTTCCACAACCCAGTTAGTACTGGGCAATGCGATACCCCTTGGTAAGACTGGTTGTCAGACTTTCGGGCCACTGACTACCTGTAACGACTGTCAAAGATCTACAAATGAAAGCCGGGACCAACGGCTTATCGTGCTTTCCGAGGCACGGAGGAAACTCGATGCGTAATATTTATTGAAACTTACTGCCAGACATTAAAAAACTATTACACAGCCTGTTCCGGAAAATTAATAGGAAATCAACTTTCCGACGTTATTTCTTCCGGATTCTGAGAGCAAAATAGATGAATAACATAGGATATTATGAGATGATGAGTGTAAGGAAGTTAGTTTCGTAAGAGTAAAGTAATTAAATCTTGGTTTGGCAGGCGTGGAGGCACAGTGAGTGATGAATTAATGTTGTTTATATGGGAAATTGATAGGGTATTCCTCAAAGTGCAACTATTTTTAAGCGCAACCAACTAAGCGCAACTAAATTATTCCTCGTAGCGCAACCCTTAGTTGCGCTCACAAATTCAAATAAAAAATATTATGTGTTTATTCCTCAAAGCGCAATAATCATGATGAAAAATAGAGAATATCATTAATGAATCCATCATACCCCTCTCTATTTTCATATCATGGTTGCGCTTAGAGGAATAAACATATAATATTTTTAATGTGAATTTGTGAGCGCAACTAATGGTTGCGCTACCAGGAATAATTTGGTTGAGCTTAAAAATAGTTGCTCTCTGAGGAATACCAAAAATTGGTTACCATTATTTAACATGCCAAAGGTGCTTGTTATTTTTGATGTGCAATTTGGGTACATGTTTGTTAAATATTGGTTTAAAATAACCAAGATACAAGATAAAGTGTAGATGTTTTTTAAGACCTCGGCCATACTTTGTTACCTACACAATTATCTTGCCTTAGGTAACTTTAGTGATTGATGAAAGTATCAACAGCCAATTTTATAAATTAAATCGAGATAAAACTATACATATCGATCGAATGGCTTTCGAGGTAAAAGTGACTTTTGAGAGCAACCTTCTTCGAGATTACCCAGTATAGCTAGGAAATTACTACAGTTTTTTGAAACTTATGCTAGTTTCTTCGAGTGAACACACCAGATTCATTTTAGTATTACTTACTTCTCCATCACTCTTATGTTAGGAACGTTTCCTAGATTTTCTAAGCACCATAGAAAACATTTTTTTTTTTTTAATTGTTTTTGGGGGTTTTTATCCAAAAAGATATGTCAACCCCATTGTATCTTAAGACTAAATTTAATTCACTATACTAAATGGACACACTATAAAGGGTGTAAACCCTTAACGAAGCCGAAAGGTACTTGTTCTCCCTGTCATTGCGATTTTTTTTGTTCTAGACCATACCTGGGAACCTTCTAGTTACGGAGTTATTGGGGGTCAAAGTTTCAACTTTTTCACAAGTTTTTTTTTTTAATACATATTATTAACGAAAGATTTTTAATGTAAACACCTCCACGACCCCCGTACTATTCAATTCATTCATCAGCACAATGTTTTGAGTGCGTTACATTGAGTCCCATCGTAAAACGAGAATATTCACCCAAAAAAAAAATCGTTTCCCAGCAATAATTTTTGCGTAAAGTTATTTAGTTTGATGTACAGAATGTTTGGTTGACGGCTTCGTTAAGGGTCTTGTTACACCCTGTATTATACTATTACTACACTATACTAAATAGAATATTAAAAAAAAAGATTGGGAACATAATTACACTCATTCACACTGATTCACTACCACCAAACTACAGAGTTGTTTCGCTAGATCAGAATTAGGACGTGACAAAATCGTCGGAACCATAGAACACATTATCATACGAAGTTCATTGAGCTAATTTTGACAGCTGTCAATTTCTGTTGTCTCTGTTTTATTTTTCTTAAAAGACAAAGAGGGCAATATCTTCTTAGGTTGTTATTTTCTTGGTGTAAAGTACCTAGTTAAGTTATTATTTGTTCTCGTTTCTACAACGCTCGCGATAAATTCCTATGTACACCTACTGAGATCATGGACATACCTAGTTTAGATAGTACACACGCAAGCAACTATTGTTCTCCATTTTGTAACAACGTGTCATGGCAACACTATTGTACGGCTTTATTTACTAATAAATATCTACGAATACACTGTTAATTAAATATCAATTTTGTATGGGATAGGTTTAAGGTTTAATTTTGTCTGTAATAAGTGTGTGTTTCGTATTTTAGTTGCATTCTCCGTGAATGTTATGAAGGAAATGCCATCGTATTCGTGTATTGTTGTGAGAATTTGAATTAAGAATATTGGTTAAGTTTATACAGTAATACCATTGTTTGTTAAATTAAATTAAGATTGTTTGTTAATCAGGAAATCTATTCATTTCACTGGTGGTACAGTTAAACTAGAACAATTATGCGCTTCGGTAATCTACGCGTAACAGAATGTCACACTTATGTTATAATGATTTTAATAAATAAATTAATACTAGCGACCCGCCCTCTATCCATTTGCTGAAAATTGCATTAAAATTCGTCGCGCAGTTTAAGAGATCTTAGCGTACAAACAGTGGGAGCGACTTTGTTTTGTACTATGTAAAGATGTGCTAATAGGTACCTAATAGCACATTTCGCCAGTTACGTTTAAGTACCATGTAATAGGGGGCGAGCCTATTGCCAACAACCGGGTACAAATCAAGACTTTTCCCGACCCGGTCAGCAGTCGCGCTTGCAACCACTAGACCAATGAGGAGTTATTTTTTAAACCAGACTTCCAAAAGGAGGAGGTTATCAATTCGTCTAAATGTTTTTTTTTAAATTATTCATTATTAAATTATATTATGTTTAAGTACTGCTTAGAAGAAACGAGAAGAGGCGCAAAATCGAGAAAAGTGGAAGGAATGGGGAGGCTTTTGCCTAATAGAGGGACAGTTCAGGCTGACAAAAAAAAAGTACTGCTTGACTCTGAATGAAGTAGCAACAGCCAATCAAATTTAAACTCTATTGCAGTCTATTTACTAGTAAAGAACTATTAATATACCTTTCAGAAAATGTAAGTAGGTACATGTAAATAAATGGCATTTCCTGATAGTAAATATAGAACAGAAAAATGTGTAACATATATGTACAAACCAAACATAAAAAATGCTGTTCTAAATACAGGCCATATTTAAATTTAAAATGTAGGTAGCAGTACTAAAACATGGGTTTTTTTATAGCAATAACAGGTAGTAACATAAACGATAAATGGTACAAGGCTAGGATAAAATTCTTAAAATCATTTAAAAATACCAACTGGGTAGACAGCAATTAACTAAGATAGCAATTATTGTGTTATCTACTCTAGATAAATATTACATATTCATATTTATAAATTATTTATAAACTTTTTATGTGGTAAGTTAAAGAATGCTGATGTACCTTGACCTACTCTGGCAAAAAAAAAACGAATTCTCTGCATTCATCCTAATAAACGTTAGCTGGACATTATTGGACAAAGTAGTCACTGTAAGTTTGAGAAAGGTAATCTACGTAAATAATATCAACGCAAATAAATCAAATTGAAGTGTCTGTTTGTAATTTCAAAATAACAGCTTTTAACTGAATGCATAATTATACGGTACTTATAAAAAAAAACTTTTTTAAAGTTTTGTCTGCCTATCTGTTCCGACTAATCTCCGAAACGGCTGGTCCAATTTTGACGGGACTTTCACTGGCAGATAGCTGATGTTATAACGAGTAACTTAGGCTACTATTATTAGCTAAAAATGATTAGGGTTCCGTGCAAAAAAACCCTTGAAATTGTTAACAAAATCTGATGCAAATAGTGAAGTAATATTTTTATAATAATTTCACGCTAACGGAGGTCGCGGGCAACAGCTATTATCAAATATATATTATTTCGAAAGCGTTTCAAATATAGGGGGTTGACCTATCTTCATAAACTGGGCATAAATTCAGACTCGATGTCGCTAAGGGTACATCTCTATCTTACTATTCCGGGGACAAGCATTATTTCATGTTAATCTCTAAAGAATATTGCAAAAGGCGAACATATCGCATCGAAGTAGTATCTAAATAAATTGCATGATTTTAGAAGTAAATAAGCCAGGGCACCAATTACCAAATCAATTTTCCAATAAAAAAAACGCCTCAGCACATGTTACTTCATCTAAACAAAAGTTCAACATGCCTGTCATAAATCAAGTAGAACCATCTTACAAGCTGGCCCACGGTTATTACGACGAGATAAAAGTGATTATGTATGTTTAAGTGCCCCGCCCACTTCTGATCACAAGGTTGCCAGAATGTGGTACGGAGGCTGTGCTTATCAGTTGTGGTTCAGTCAAGGGTACCTAGATTAACAGTTTAGTTTTAACTTAGGACCAATTGAATGTAATTTTTCTTTAGTTTGTACTTCATCATCATCATCATCTGCCTAGCCTTTTCCCAACTATGTTGGAGACGGCTTCCAGTCTAACCGGATGCGGCTGAATACCAGTATTTTACAAGGAGCGACTGCCTGTCTGACCTCCACAACCCAGTTAGTACTGGGTAATACGATACCCCTTGGTAAGACTGGTTGTCAGACTTTTAGTTTGTACTTATAAGTTTAATAAATGATTACGGGTGCAATACTGATATGAGTTTTCAGTCAGAGCATCATCTGTTTCCAGGATTTATAAGGCCCTCTCTTTTTGCCTACTTCTTTAGAGCTTTTTAAAATGATTTTAGTCGAAAAAACAAGGCAACTTCTTTGGTTAGTCTGCAAAAATATCTACTATTCGATTTCACATTTTTTATTTATTTTCTATATTATAAAGCTAAAGAGTTTGTTTGTTTGGTTAAACGCGCTAATCTCAGGAACTACTGGTTTGATTTGAAAAAATGTCTTTAAGTGTTGGATAGCCTATTTATCGACGAAGGTTATAGGATAAAAAAATTCACTCGGACGAAGGTCGCGGGCAACAGCTAGTCTCTAATAAAATTATTTTTGTCGAAAAAACAAGGCATCTTCTTGAGCTATTCTGCAAATTAACTATTCTTCGATTTCCCTTTTACCAAGTAAAATTATTTTATCAATCTGCGCATAAGATGCTACTGGCCAGTGACGACAGATACTATTACTCATGTTAATCTGTAAACTAGGTTTCACGTGCTTCAAGCCTTCTAAATTCAAAATCATTAGTTGTCCTACCGTTTGTTTTCTGTCGACAAACTGCTGCTTGATAACTTGAGATCTTTGTCTCTCCGGTCACTTACCTGTAATAAGAGAAAAAAAAACATAAGTGGTTTGCTTTATAACATTAGATTTATACTTTTTATATTTTAAACTGTAATACACAATAATAATATAATGGCCACTGTTTTATCTTCCGACAGACTTTCACGACAAGAGTTTAACGTAATTATGGATTAGCACAGTAAAGCTGCAGTTATCTAAACAAAAACGATTTTTTGTTTAGATAACTGCAGCTTTACTGTTATATAACAAACGTATTACATGATTTGGAACATAAATAACCTATTTTATAACTCATAGATAGAACATTACTTTAGTTAAATCGCTTCGGCAAACAATATTAACAAAACTACATTTTACCGGACCGCAAAAAAGGGGTTATTTTTTTAACAAAACGATTGTTATAGTCACACGATCTTTGGCCCTGAAATTACATAGAAACTTGATAACAACAAGACGTCCGGTTAGCCAAAAGAATTCACAGCTATTTACAATAACCAAACAATGAAATAACAATAAACCAATCAACGGAAGGAAAGTAAACATTTTTCCTATAAAACACAACATAACACAATAATAAAATAAGATCACTGTTGTGTATTATTACTAGACGCGATTAGCCTGCAGTCAATGATCGAAAGTGAACGTTGACGCACACACAGGCGCGCTTCGCGTGTATATCTCGACACGTGCGAAGTGTATCTGAGTGCGTACATCGACACGTGCGGTGTATACGTGTGTGTACATGAACACGTGCTGTGTGTATGTGTGCGTGTTGCGTTTACGCCGCAAGGAAGTAGCACTGGCGCGGAGACGGGGACGATGGAAGCGATCTTGTCACGTAGTGATTTCTCCCATTTATTTTATAGTTTTAATGGTACTTTGTGTGAGATTTGTTTCGTTATTATCTTAATCTAAATTTAAATAAGTCCTGGTGACTCGTAACACAGATATTGTATGCCTATTTCGGGCACAAGTCTCTCACAAATGTTTCGCTAGTGTATTAGATTAAATAATTCGTTCGTGTAACTTTTGTGATATGAAAGTAAACAAATTTTTTATTTTCATTTTGAAACATCTGTAAGACATCTTACTGATTTTGATTTTTAATGCAGGTAATTCTACGCTTCTATGTGACAAATTGCAAACGTTACCTGCGTTTGCAGTTATGGCATATGCCTACATACTTTTAGTTGATTGACCTATTTCTCAATATTTAAGTAAGTTAAGTTTGCCAATTGTTTGTTTATATTGGCGGGAATAGGCGTGTGTTGCCATGGCAACGGGCTAAAATGTTGTTGTGTGGCGGAAAGCTCTTTCTATAAAGGTTTTGTCTAACATGACGAATTTCTGACAGTCTGTGGACACCAGGCACTAACACCCGTAACCATAATCATAACAGTTATGGCATATGCCTACATACTTTTAGTTGATTGATGTATTTCTCAATATTTAATTAGGTATCATCTGTAAAATGACGAACACATCTTATTCACGCTCAAGATAAAATCATGTAAAAATTCATAAGAGATAACACCTCACTATCGCTTCCAGTGAATTCGATATCAATCGTTTTACGAAGTGGCTGATAGATCACGACCGACAACAGTTACGGTGAAAATCTCGACACGGAACGAATTATATTGTTACGTTTTAATATCGATCTTAAATAGATTACGTTTGCAGAATATTGTCAAGAAAACCGCAATTCTACAAATTCATTACAATTTTGAGACACCGGGAAATAGGAAAAAGTTGCAGAATCGCTCACTAAATTTGTTCAACGGAATAATAACTCTATTTTTAGGTGTTTAATGTACATATTGATGTAAAGTTTTGAGTGAAATTTTAAGTGTAAATCTGGCACGTTATGAAAAGTTTATAAGATTAAAATAATAAATAAAACTGTTATTTAAATATTAGACATCGTCTCTCTCTCTAGGCCTTGAATTCAGTCTAGTTCGCAGAGTTATTTTATATTAAAATTCTGACTATGATTAAATATTTATGCTTGTAAGCGATTGACCACCGTCAAGCATATTTGACTGGTAAATCTCGAATCTAAAAGAAAAAGGAATCACGAGACACGAATCAAGATATAATTTCATTTAAGAGCGTTAACTTCTAACTGCATTTCATACAAACTTTCAAGTTACATTGAACCGATTTTAATGAAACTTCGTACACATAAGCAGGATACATAAGTCTAAAGATTTGACAGAGAACTTTTCGAAAAATAATGTTACGACTAAATTAGACCGATTTTAGATTTTCATTGAAACAGAAATTTCCAATTATCTTTTTTTTTTAAAAGACATTTCTAAAAGTTCTCTGTCAAATCTTTAGACTTATGTATCCTGCTTATGCGTACGAAGTTTCACTAAAATAGGTTCAGTCATTTCGAAAAATCACTTGAAAGTTTGTATGAAATGCTGTATTTCACAATTTGAGCGAAAACTCGTAAGACAGGTCATACAGTCAAAATACGTCAGTATCTAGACACATCTCCGCCAAGCAGCATTGGATCGTTAGCTAATTGTGAATATAAATATTATGCTAACATTCGACATAAGATACCGTACGGTATTTAAGAGCAGCCCCAAAACAGAGAGACACACACCCAGTCTCTGAACTGGAATGCACATTATCGAAATAATCATATTCCTGCTCTTGTCCCATGTTCTTGGGGTCGGCGCAACACGTTTTTTTTTCCACGCTCCTCTGTCAACCGTCACGCTATTATTTACTCCTTTTTCTTTCCTATCATTCCTCACACAATCCATCCATCGCTTCCTTGGTCTTCCTCTCCTTCTCCATCTATCATCATTTATATTCATCACTCTTTTAGCAACATAATATTATAAATTAAACGAAAGTCGATTGGTTGTTGTTAATTCAGTACACGAATCACAGCAGTTTACATCCACTTAACTACGTTTTAGCTTTTTGTGTTATTTTTCATTTCAAAATTCGGTTGTTAACGAGCGCTTAATAAAACTGAGACGAGGGATCCTTAAAATTTTTGTAATGTTATTAATGAATGTTTTTTTACTTTTTCTTAATTTAGTTTTAATGTATTTTAATTTTATCTCATTTTATTTTAAATTTTGATTTTAATGTTAATTTATAATATTTTTAATTTTTGAGACTGATTCTAATGTAAATTATTTTTTTTAATTCTGATGGTGATTTCAATGTTAATTTATTTTAATTTTAATCAGACTGTATGGATCAAGTTATCTAAAATAAATGAAGTTTATTTTTTTTAGTAATCATAACTATATCTCAAAAACTGACTCCCTCATTGATCTAGTGGTCGCAAGTGCAACTGCCGTCTGTGCGAGGTAGAACTACAAACAAGAGTAATATAGCATTTCTCTAAGCCGCCGTTTAAAACAAATACGAGAAATACTTGTCTGTTTTGCAACAGTAATGAAAACAACTGTAGCAAATGATCTTGATTTCTAAGGTCTTAGACCCCTGTTGACTGCTCTCTTTGAAAGATTGATCTTAAGTGTACCTAGTTCTGATGTAATTCTTGAGATATAACATAAAATCGCGCATGTAATTCCGGAATGGTTAGGCAGAGGTGCATCCTAATAGTACACCCACATTTCGCCATTTATGATAAGTCCCATGTAATAGGGCGAGCTTATTACACCATTAACCTGGCATAAATCCAGACTCCGTGTCTGCTACTAAGAAATTCCTGATTAAAAACCCATATAACAATTTCCCCGACCCGGGAATCGAACCTAGGACCTCATGCTCAGCATCTCACATGCTAGCGATTAGACCAAAGAGGCAGTATTTAGTAATATGGCAAGCAGTTGATGAGATATGAGAAACACATAATTTAAGAGGCATGTGTCAAGCAGGAGTCTGCTTTAGACTGGTGATTATTTTGTCTATTAAATCATACAGCTCAACCCTACGAATACAAAACGTAGCGTGAGCTTGTAGCCGTGTAGACGAGTCCTCACTTACCCTGGGCAGCGAGTGCACGTACCCTTAAAGTAGTTCATCTACTTACTGATAATTTGGTGGTTTTATTCTAAACCCTAACTAGTGTTTCTTATGAAAATCACAATGGACCTTCTTCTAGTCAACCAATACCATAAAACACACACTTTATTATCATGTTTTATTAGTTAAACAAACTTAATTTAACCATCGATTTTACGACCCATTCACTCAATAATATAAGTTGACCTATACAACAACACACTATCTATCAAAACCAAACTATGTCAGACATGCAGTAATATCAACACAGCGGTCAGATCTCGTGCTCTGTCGAAACACTGCCGAAGGCGCATTGGTACATTTGCAGTTAGTAACCTTTTGAACTGGCTACTCACCTGTCGGTGTGGTCACCTTGTCTAGTACTTTATTAGTTAGCATATAGTTCCATAGTTATATTAAGCTGTAAATTTCCAATATAAAATGAGCTCTTGTAGTTCGGAAAACTTCTGCAATGCTAAGTTATAGCCTAATATTATCTTGATTGTTTTAAATAAATGATGGCATTAGTTTTTGTAAGTTTGTATTTAAACATAATCAACCTTATTAATAGTGGCTTTCTAAAATAACAGCTCTTGTGGGCAAATGCAATGTTAAATAAGACATATTTTTAGCCAAAAATATTAACAAATCTAGTCTTCTACCCTATAACGGGTGGAAAAAGACCAAAGGCCGAGGAAGAAGAAGTCAAAAGGCCGCCATTGCGGTATTTGTACTGTTCTGGATCATACCATGAAATCTTCTAGTTACGGTGATGTTGCAGTTCAAAGTTCCAACTATTTCAGAAGTTTTTCTTTAAATACAACTTTTTAAATGTTATAGCGTTACTTTAAGTACCTTCATGCCCCAAATTCATCTTCATGGTCAATACATCCATTAGCACAGTTTTGAGTGCGTTACATTGAGTCCTAACGTAAACCGTGAATTTCACTCCAAAAAAGAAACTCGTTTCCCAGCAATATTTTTTGCGTAGAATTAGTTTCATGTACAGAATGCTTGATTGCCGGTTTAGTGAAGGGTCCGTTTACACCTTGATTATAATACCGGGATCTAGATCTCCACTAACTTTCTACATCATTTCATCAACCCTGTTCTCAGAAAACCCGACAAAGAATCGAACAATGTGTTGGCGATATGCAAAAAGATACAAGATATAGTGCGACACTCTAGGAAATGATTCGTACACGCGAAGTGAGACTGTGTGTGTTGGTTTGTGTGTGTGAGTGAGTGTGTGTGTGTGAACAGCTGATCGACGAGTTTTATGTAGTAGAGAAAGATGGAAGTATAAATTGTTTGGAGGTTATACTGTTTACTTTTCTTGTTATAGGGATTTTTTCTTTGTGACGTATTCGTTATGTTAAATTTTATCGTCTACTGGTGACGTTTTTCGAGGAGATGTTTTTTATATGTTTTCTTTAGAAATGTGTACCTTTTATGATTATTCGATACTGCTGAATCTTCATCAGTAAGTTACAATGCATTTTAATTTTTTTTTTATTAAAACGTCAGTTAACTTCACTTTATATATGAATCGAATAAATAAATACATCTACATAATATAATATGTTGTTACAAAATATAATTTTATTAAAGTAACCTAACGTTATTTTTGACCTTGATTAAATGCTCGATACGATTCACTCCACAATACTAGATTTCATTCAAATATCAAGTAGCAGCCATGTTTTTCACAGCATGAGTAGAGCTGGCAACCAAACATTCCAGAAAGTTGGCAACATTGCACACTACAAGTACGGTATCCACTTATTTGGCACATTGACATAACTTCTTAGTGATCCTGCCTACGAGGCATTTAGCGGATTACATAGATAGATATTGATACTTTTTGATCGTGGCTAAATAATAACAGCCGCTCGGGTCGATCTTTATATTAAGCCGTGACTGCCTAGATTGGTCTGTGGATGGGTGACAACCAATTACATACTGAGTTTCCTCCGTGCCTCGGAAAGCACGTTAAGCCGTTGGTCCCGAGTGTCATTTGTAGATCTTTGACAGTCGTTACAGGTAGTCAGTGGTCCAAAAAGTCTGACAACCAGTCTTACCAAGGTGTATCGTATTACCCAGTACTAACTGGGTTGTGGAGGTCAGATAGGCAGTCGCTCCACGTAAAATACTGGTATTCAACTGCATCCGGTTAGACTGGAAGCCGACCCCAACATAGTTGGGAAAAGGCTAGGCAGATGATGATAGAGATCACTACACACAAATTCGAAAGAAGTATAATATGTAGACCTGCACGTGAAGACGATGAAATTCGAATTCGAGTTCCAGAAAAAAAAAACGACTACTTGCAATTTGGTCTAAACAATAGACTACCTTGGATTACTAGATTAGATTTCTTAAGAAGTTGTAACAGTAGTAATAAGTTACCTGAAATAGAACCTAAGACAACAATGCCTTATCTAAATCTAAATCAACGTATGTCTCGAAATAGTAAAATGAACCGAAACAGTTGACAATTACTCTAGATCATTTTGCAATTCCGGCGGCGACGAGTAGAGACGTATTAAAGAAGAAGACATGTTGTGTACTTGCGCCATCCTCAAATAAATTGGGATAAGGGCCGGAGAATGATGATGGCGATGACAGGGACAGTTAGACTTAAAAACCAAGCTCACAGTCACATCACTTAATAACTCGTCACTTTTTAAGAATTCACCAGATATTGACAATGTCAAAAACAAATTATGAAAGCAGCACTCGCGAAAATATCACCTAAGTTTTATTACAGTTTTATTTACATTTACATTTTACGTTATAGCTCTGCTGAAATCTTTGGCGGCAAGAACAATATTTTTTATAAAATAAAATATAGTACCAATTATTACCACAATCAATAGTCATTCACTACTCACTATGCTAAACTATTTTTAAAAGAATTCAAAAAAGGAAGTTCTAATTCACGACTTGCCTTTTCTAGAAATTCGTTCTACGGGCCACGCTACCGATATTTCATAATAATGTACTATTGATACTGTAAATTGAAAATGCGATGATATAAGAATCAATTGTTGGCTCTCTTGGTTGACTTATTGCACGGAATACCCACTCTCTTGAAGATGTGTTACATAACGTAAGTAAAGATGGAGTGCTGGGCATCGGATGGAAGCGAATTTGTGTTTGTTTGCATGATTATGTGTCCATTGTTTGCCAATTGTTTGTTTATATTGGCGGGAATAAGCGTGTGTTGCCATGGCAACAAGCTAAAATGTTGATGTGTGGCGGAAAGCTATTTCCATAAAGGTTCTGTCTAACATGACGAATTGCTGATAGTCTGTGGACACCAGGCACTAACACCCGTAACCATAAACAAGTCAAAGTTATTACTTGAGTAGAAGTTATTATTTAAGATTTTCGGAAGTTTAATAATTGCTTGAAGTTAACTGTCAAAGGTTAGAATTCTTTGCTTTAACTTCTTTGACGATTTTTACTTCGTTTAAATTCTTGTCTATTGCATAAAAATGTCTGCACAAGTAATAATTTAAAATCAAGTAATTCATGCAATAAATATACATTCCATTACAGTATCTGCAACTATCCCGTATCCACGACCCATTCCTTCTTCCAGTGTATATCCTCAAGTTTTTGGGTAACATTGGAACTTTATCCACACAGATAAGTAAACAAAGAATGAAGAGTAGTCCTCTCCGACAGCATTTTATTCAGTCGGAACGGCTGTTGGTTGGTGCAAAACATTCTAACTTTACATTTTACCTTCGCTATTACAAAAAGCATCTTCACACCAACCCAGTCACCGACATCTTCTTTCATAACCTATCATCTTAGATCTAACTTTCAATTTATTGAAAGTCATTTCTCCTTGATCATGAGCGACCACGGCCGATGGTCGCCGGAGCTAGTCGCTTGCGACCACGTTGCGACACATTGAGAGGTCAGACTATATCTAGGGTTCCCAGATCTACAAAAAATATTCCCTGAGAAAAATTCCGGATGTTTTAATAAAATTCCGATTTTTCTTTTTTTATGAATTGTACTGCATAATTTATTTTGCGTTTTTTTTTTGCAAAAGTGTATGAAGAAAATAATGTTAAATCATAAAAACTATTAACTTTACATGACCTATGTATTTTTTTTGAAAAACGATTTTATTTTATTTTTGTTTTTTAAAATTTCTGACTTCGTCGGGAAAATTCGGACGTATGGCAACCCTAGCTATATCAGACTGTTTGTTGGTCGCTTTCAAACGCTGGTTTTGTTGGTTGTGACTAGGTTAGTATACTTGAACTTGTGTTAGAAATGCTTGGAGTCAATAATAAAAGATGGACATTCTATTGAACAAGTTTGTGGGTGTCTTCCGAAAACAAGGGTTGGACGATTTTTTTAATAAACTTCGTATCGCATCAGCTATGATGCGAGAGTGCAAATAATACGTAATTTAATTGCTAATCTACACTAATATTATAAAGAGGTAAAATTTGTTTGTAAGTTTGTATGTGGGGTGGTAATCTTCGGGACTAGTGAGGCTACATTATCCCTGAATGTCATAGGCTACATTTCGTTTTGTTCCCGTGGGTTTATTTCATACATACTGGGAGCAAAATCTGGTGCTATATAATTTGTTAATTTTTTTTGGAAGCAGTAGGAACAGCTAAAGGAATGCCTAGATTTGAAGACTGGCATGACTCTTGGTTCTCCAAACATTTTTTTTTCTCAATACAAAAGTAAAACAAAAATCTTTTGCAAATTCCATTGACAACTTTTCGAACAACTTTTACCACAGTTCCACATTGATACCAAAGACGTATACGACAAAACTTGTCTGTACACGCCAGTAACCACAAACCACAGCTATCCTATTGTATCACTGAAAAAAAGCTTATTACCAACCAGTTAACGATTATGTAAACTAAATAGTGATGCACACTTTAGAGTCGGGCAAAAAGCGGTAACGTTACACGTAACAGGTAAAATAGCGGGTGAAATGTAACGCGTTATTGAGTAACGGTTACGGAGGACAGTGATTCGATCGTCACGGTTTGTTGTTGTTGCGTCATATATAATTAGATTACGAGGTGATCGGTATGCAGTTACCTACTGATCATTTTTACTGTATTGTGGATTATCCAGTGTGGATAATGATAGGTTGACCACTACGTTTCGCGGTTATCGATAGGTCAAGTACAGATGTTATATCTCTAGCTGGCCAAATATAATGTCTATTACTAATTCAAAATTGGAAAAGAAAACAACATTTTCTTATTGTTTTTTTTTTGTCGACTATTTGTGCTAAACATTTAAAAATCGATTCTTTTTTTGCACCGAATATTTTGTTTCACAATACCTCCTTTTAAATTGCCTATTTTCCGATTTGATACGCATATAACCAGTATTTAATGCAGTTAACATAAAAAAATGACATTGAACCATGAAAAAAATCTAATTTTATGCTAAACTAAAATCGTCTAGAAAAACAAACTAAACTGCATTGTGAAAACCTAACTTTCAAATCCGTCTGATATTCACTAGAGGACATTTATTCAAATGCATTTGATTTTCTTTATTGATAATTGCTATATGACTTCCTGTTCCTACCTAAGTGCAAAAATATGTAAAAAAAAAACTATACGTATGTACTTATTATACAAACAACCAGCTACCTGGTAGTATACGGTCACCACCGTCTATTGACATTTGCAATAATAATAACACCATCTAGCCGATGTCGGCCACAGCGACAGCGACTCGATGGCTTTCTGGGGTGGTTAGAGCTTTTGTGTGTTGGGGGTCTAAAATGGCCACTTTTTTAATTATTCAATTATGATTCTGCTAAAGCGACCATTTTAGACCCCGTGCTTTTCATGGGCTCTCAAGTGTCTAAATACCCAACTTAGGCCGAAAACTCCCGAAAAAAAAATGCAAAACTAGAGGCAAACGAGTGTAAACCCTGTAGACAAAACTTAAATTGTATGACTTGTCGGTGTAATGAAAGGATGGCATCTTGCTACCGTTCAACAAACAACGTGGAATCTGGAATTGTAGATAACTACTGACGTGACCAGTTACTAACAGTTGAGGGATATGACAGTTGCTTGATTCGATCTTAAAAAAAAACCTTCTAATAAAGGTCCGAATTTTAAAAAACAAATTTTGAAGTACGTTCGGACAAGTACCTAGTAGTGTGGACATAAAAGGTGGGAAGCCTGACTCGGACGCAACAAGCCAGTGGCCTGACATTTGCTTCGGGTTACCTGAGGTTAATTGTAAATATTATAATCTCAGCTTTTAACATTATGAACTGTTGATTTAATCGTATAAAACCATTTTCATGTTAGTTGTTAAGCATTATACGGTAGGAGAAAACTACTAATTAAATAAGTTTAAAAATAAAACACAAACATAGTACATTAAGCAATCTAAATCTGCAATGCTATTTATATACGGTACTCTACAAACAGCAAAAATGCAGACTTTTAAAAAAATGCAATTAGTGATTTCAAATCGTTTTTATCTATTGCAACATTTTCACCTCTTGCTACACTAATTAATTCATTGAAATTTAAGTTCATGGTCAATTGTTTTGTTTTGCCATTTTTCAGAGGCATGCTTTTTGCGAAATTCTTCATTTTTGCTAATTTAGCAAGATGTTAACCGTATAATTAATACAATATAATTCGATATTTCAAATATTTAGCGGGAATTATTATTTTTCCAGAAGCTTGCGAATGTTCCATTACCTTACCAAAATTAAAGTAAACTGAAAAAAAGTACGTCAATGCAATCCATCAATGAATGCAAAATGTGATCAGAGTTAAAAAACACCCTTTTAAGTTTATTTCGAACGTGACAACACCGAATCGGAACTGTCATCAAGAAAACAAATGACAGTGACAAGACGGTGTGAATCCGAGCGATTCGCAATACAATGCCGGTTGCGCAACACCGTTATTTACTACAAACTTGTTATAACTTGCATTGGAATTGCAACATATCGTTGTGCACATCTGCGATGCCCACGCTGCCCACTCAACCGTACGATTGCACAAGAAGTACGCTCAAAAATGTATGATAATAAGGAGTTGGACGTAAATTAATTCAAGTCGCTATTGTTTAATCTATTTTTCAATCGATTTGTTTCATAACTGGTATTGTCAATCTTCTTATAGTCTGTCCAATCGTTGGCGCAATATTTTACAACAGTTTGCAAAAGCCTTAGTTAGATACATTATTTATTGGGATTAGAATATATGATGAACTAGTCAGAAAACAGTTCAAAATAACTGAAAAAAATAAGATTACCAAATCTCAATTTTATAACAAATCCCATCACTAAAGCCCATTTAAACGTCAAACTAATTCCAAAGACAACATCATAAGCTTGGAAGCTTCTGATTTTGTCTATGGAATATGGAAAACTTAAAACAAAAAACTACTCGTTCAACCGTAAATGACCTTAAGTTCGTCGGGGCTTTGTACTCTAAAGTGACTTATTCATATAACACAGACGTACATTACCGTATATATTCATAAAATGAGTATGCTGACAAAGAGTATGTAAAGTTAGTCTCGACTTGTGAGATAACATCGCTTAAACTTGCTTGGAGCAATTCTTTCACTTCAGTATTTATTCCGGTCCATCCAGAGTCTGTTAGGTCATAAAAATTTTTGTCGTAGGGACAGACAGACGTAAAACTTATGAGAGCACTAGATGTGAGATTTTGTAGTAAATTGTATTTTTGAGTGAAATACAAGACATAATTTTTCAGTTTGTTGTAATTTAAATCAGATACCTAGTCATAATACTGGCTCCGTCTGGAATTCTGAATGGATTGAGTCAAACTGAATGTGAACCAGAGTACAGGGTGTAGTGGCGCAGATTAGGCGATGCCCATGTCCAGTCCAACAGAGGACTGCCATGGGCTAAGTGAATTTGACTACAACTATAAATTATTTCTTTCGTACATCATTATCTGTCTAGCCTTTTCTCAGCTATTTTGTGGTCCGCTTCCAATCTAACCGGACGCAGCTGAATACCGGTATTTTACGTAGAGCGACTGCCTATCTCACCTCCACAACCCAGTTAGTACTGGGTAATACGATATCCCTTGGTAAAATTGGTTGTCAAACTTCCGGGCCACTGACTACCTGTAACGACTGTCAAAGATCTGCAAATGACAGCCGGGATCAACGGCTTAACGTGCTTTCTGAGGCTTTAATTCTTCAGCACATATTGGATTAAATATTAACGAGTAAACCAGCCAGTGGACTACAAATTACAAATCACCACAATAGATAACCAAAAAAAAAAAAACAATAATAAAACTTCTTTGTTACCAAACAAAAAAAATTAACAAAACATACAAAGTTTTGACGTAAAAAATGACATTGTAATCCCATTTGTCCAATTAACATTTAAAAGTAATACTAAAGGCAAAGGTCAGGAGATCGGAAGTAGGGCCGGTTACGTCACTAGCTGGCCAACTTTCGTCTTCGTGTGCGCACGCAACTAGACGTTACACTTACTGAGATATGCTGCCCTGGTAGTTGAAATCGTGAGTGAAGTATTTCGGAGTTATGTGGATTAGATTTTTTAACAGTTTAGATAACTTTTTTGCAGTTTTTTGTGTGGGAATGGAAATGATTATAAGTAATTTTATAATTTTAAAATAGTTTTCTTTTTCTCTGTGTTTTTTTTCTACGATCAAAGATAACAATGAGAAAAGAGTCAATAATAATGAAAGTAAGTCCAAACGTACCTTATCAGAAATTACCGTTATCAGAAATTTCACAGTAGCAACCACGGAGTCTGGATTTGTGTCCAGTTGGCGGCAAAAGGCTCGCCCTTTATTTATATGGGATTTAAACATTACTGGCGAAATGTGGGAGAAGGTAATATTGGGCAAACCTCTGCCTAATCCTTCGGGGATTACAGGCGCGATATAAGTCCCAACAGCGTTGTAATAACACGAAGAAAACCACCGTTGAAACTTTAATGGCCGACATCAGCCAAGTTTGAGACAGATATCAATCAATGCGACTCCATTTAGATAACAACCAAAAGGCAAAGTACTTACAAATGCATTCAAAATCTTTTCAGAGATAGCCTAATAGATTTTATGCAAACCAAAGTACATTACGCAATAATATTCGTGCACTAACCTACTTTTCAGTCACGAGAGCAAAAAGACAGACAAAACTGAACTTTAATGAATCCGGAAGTTTTTAAGAAATCCCAGTGAATGTCACTTTGACCGGTAACTGCAGTAAGTGTAAAATTAGCTTGTTATACAACTGGTTTTGTAGAATTAATATAAAATTGTTGTGACCTTTTAGTATGTTATTATTGTACGAATTTTGTAATCGTACGCAATCTTGTAATCATGTGAAGTGTAATCAGAATGGGAATAAAGTAAAGTACTGATGTAATCAGTGACTTGACATGTTTTGATTTTGATTTTTCGGAACTTTTATAAAACCTCGCTTTTGGACGCTTAATTGACCGTAACCACACCTAATGTTTTCGATAAAATGGCATGGTGCTGAACGTTAATTACCTTAGGAACTAATCATTATTTTATTATATACGACAATTATTATCACTACATAGAAAAAAAACAAAATCGCTTCCCGCTGTCTGTCTGACTCTTTGTATGCTTAGATCTTTAAAAGCTTCGATTTTAAACTACGCAACGGATTTTGATGCTGTTTTCAGTAATAGATAGAGGAAGGTTTATATATGTTTATATTTTTTTTTTTTTTTATTTTTATATTGCACCCTTGCAAAGCCGGGGCAGGTCGCTAGTTTATTGTATATTGACAGAGGAGAATGGAAGAAAAAAAACGTGTTGTGCCGACCCCAAAACACAAAACAGTTTCACAACCCTTTAAAAAAAACAGATTTTCCATTACTCAGTTCTCATCAAGATTATCCTCAAACATTTCAACAATACAAATCGATTACTAATTACAAAGTCATTAATGAAATCTCATATAATCGTATAATTACCGGTTCATTGAGAAACATCTGCCTGTCGTCGTCACGAAAACGATTTATTATACTAGCTTCCACCCGCGGTTTCACGCGTTTAAATTCTTTCTTTTTACACAATATTTTGTGTCCCTTCGTCCAGCATACTCACCATGGAATCCTGATATTTCATGAATGTCAAAAAACTGTTCTGAAATAGTGCTAAATAGTGCCCAAAGGAAAAAAATAGTGCTCTTGTACTTGCGAAGTTATAGCCATAGTTCGATGAGTATGCTGGACGAAGGTTTCGCCCAGCATACTCACCTCCGTCCGGAGAATCTGTATACGCTTCAAACATAATTCATACTTCAAAAAATAGTTCCCAAATAGTGCCAAACGGTGCCCAAAAAGAAAAAACAGTGCTCGAATAACTTCGGAGTTATAGGCTTCGTTCAGTGAGTATGCTGGGCGTAGGTTCTACGCCCAGCATACTCACCTCAGTGCGCGAATATCGAACGAGCTATAGGTACAATTTACGTCTCAAAAAATTGTGCTTGAAATAGTGCCCAATATCAGTCCAATTTTTGCTTGACTTTTGACCTAGAAAACCATTAAATTTGATTGTAAACTTCTACATACATTACATTGAGTACAGTCGAATACAATATTATTAACTTTCTTTCTAACAATTTTTGTCTTGTGTAAATTATTAATTGTCTATGTAAGGGAGTATTTACTTTAGAATCGCAATATTATTAATTACACATTATTTTAATA
Source organism: Noctua janthe (assembly GCA_910589295.1). Taxonomy (NCBI): domain Eukaryota; kingdom Metazoa; phylum Arthropoda; class Insecta; order Lepidoptera; family Noctuidae; genus Noctua; species Noctua janthe. The sequence goes on along the minus strand of OU342572.1, from coordinate 8,987,673 downwards.
ATACTTTATAATAATATGATTAAGCCTTCGCGCGTCGCATGGGACCCCGGTAGCTAGGAACAATGATTTTATATATTTTGTCTAGATCACGGCGCTTGAAGGATTAAGATATCAAATGAAGTAAATCATGCATGAAAAATAAAGTTGCTGTTATTAATGCTTACATTACAACTGACAAAATTATTCAAAATAATCATTTTCCGGATCAAGGACGGTACCACAACGTTTACGGAATTGACCTGTATTCCTCATGTGATAAAGTTCAATATAGTGTGGCAGTAATGGATGCACGTACGGTCAATAGGTATGGGGCTTACGACGCGCGGCGCCCGCGACGCAAATGAATATGTTTATGTTTAAATACTAGATGACTTCATTTACGCTTAAAGTTTCATTCATTTATTATTATTTATAAAATATATAATAATGCATTTAATCGAAAGTTTTTGACATGTGAGAAAATACCATAATTATTTCCAATAACATGAAGTCTACAATTAGAAAGTTTAATATTTTTGTCCAAAAACATGTGTCGACGACTGTACCCCATTTTACGTTAGTATGTAGAAGTTTACATTAAAATTTAATGGTTTTCTAAGTCAAAAGTCAAGCAAAAATTGGACTGATATTGGGCACTATTTCAAGCACAATTTTTTGAGACGTAAATTGTACCTATAGCTCGTTCGATATTCGCGCACTGAGGTGAGTATGCTGGGCGTAGAACCTACGCCCAGCATACTCACTGAACGAAGCCTATAACTCCGAAGTTATTCGAGCACTGTTTTTTCTTTTTGGGCACCGTTTGGCACTATTTGGGAACTATTTTTTGAAGTATGAATTATGTTTGAAGCGTATACAGATTCTCCGGACGGAGGTGAGTATGCTGGGCGAAACCTTCGTCCAGCATACTCATCGAACTATGGCTATAACTTCGCAAGTACAAGAGCACTATTTTTTTCCTTTGGGCACTATTTAGCACTATTTCAGAACAGTTTTTTGACATTCATGAAATATCAGGATTCCATGGTGAGTATGCTGGACGAAGGGACACAATATTTTTTATAAATTTTAGCCAATATGTTACTCTAATATGTAAGCTGTATTACCGTACAGTTTCATCAAAATTCGTTCAGGAGTTTTTGAGTGAAAGATTAACAAACATCCATCCATACATTCTTACATCCGCATTCTTACTTTCGTAATTATAATGGTAGTAAGACTATCGAAAAATTGTATTAAATGTAAGACGATTACTTTAATTCATTTGTTTCGGTTTGGTTTCGTTATATTAAAATATCAGATGCATGTGAATTGATTTCAGCATCCTTGAAGATGTTTTATGGTACATTAGAATAGGAATGCTTGTTTCAAAATTCACACATAACTATGAAATATTTAGTTCTTTTATTATGCACCTAAGAAATTTTAATAGTGTTTAATAATAAAAAAGAAAAAATATCAAAAAAATATTTTTTTCTGATATTTTTTAATTTTTTTACAGTTAATTTCAACAGGTTGATGAGTTTGGAGATTTGAGTCTTAACTTTTGGGTCAGTCTACGTTGTCACGTACGACAACGAACGTCGGACGTTGTACGTTTTGTTGTGGACGTTGTCGTTGTGTGTTGTTGTTGTTGTGTGTGTTTGTACGTTGTAGTTGTTGTGTGTGGTGTTCGTTGTTGTGTTGTGTATTGTCTTGTCTAATCTATGTTGTGCTTACTTTTTCAGTAATCGATACCTCGTTTTTCGAAACTGATATCTAAAGTATCAATTTTATGCTCCACTAATTATTCAGCCACGACCATAACAATAAACTAATTCCAAAAACATATGTCCATACATACAATTAAAGGTATCACATACAAAACCTGTATCACACGTATTACATTACTTAATATATGGACATAAAATAGCAATAATTTCTTTGTTACCTACGCCCATTTGCATAAATAAGACACAATCATTAATATTGTTACTATAAAAAATAGACTGCGTCGTTGATCTAGTGGTTGCAATCGCGACTGCTGAGCACGAGGTCCTGGGTTCGATTCCTGGGTCGGGAAAATTGTTATTGGGTTTTTCCATTAGGAATTTCTCAGTAGCAGCCACGGAGTCTGGATTTGTGCCCGGTTGATGGCAATAGGCTCGCCCCCTTTTACATGGGACTTAAACATAACTGGCGAAGTGTGGGTGTACTATTAGGTACACCTCTGCCTAACCCTTCTGAAATTACAGGGGGATGTTATGTTATGTTATATCTCAAGAATTACATCACTTAAGATCAATCTTTCAAAGAGAGTTTAACCCTTCGGGGATTATAAGCATGATATGTTATGTTTTAAAAATATATTTCAGTTACGTCGTATTGTTCAGCTAACTCATATCCGCGGCTTCATCCACGTGGAGTTGGGTAACTATCCGGGATAAAAGTATCCTATCTGTTAATCCAATTTATAAACTATCTGTGTTCTAAGATTCATCCAAATCCGTTCAGTAGTTTAAGCGTGAAAGAGTAACACACATCCTTACAAACTTTATAAGCAGTAAGAAGTAAGATGACAACTAGTGGTTAAGATTTTAGGCGTGAAGATGTATTATGCTACCTATGCCACATTATAATAGTGTTTAATTTTGTTAAGCTGATATAAAACATGTGTAATGTTGTGAACTATATCGAATTGATTTCGAAAAAACAATTGAAAAGCAAAACAATCTGACGTGACATAATATTACATGGCTGATAATGAGTAAATACTACAATTTTCAAATATGTTTTTTACGCAAACCCTGCGTAGGGAATTACAGCTTTGATATGGAAAGAAAAATTCGAGTGGGTTTGAACCTGCGACCTTCCGATTCTGTACAATTTTCAGATTTATTGTAAACGCGAATTCGAGGTTAAAAGCGCTCTTTGTGTAGAAAAAATATAATACTTAGTACACCCAATACATCACAAAACACAAACACACACACAAACAAAACACACATCTGAAAATCAGATGTGTCTTATGAAAAAACATAAATACTTCTGCTTTATTAAAACTACGTATTGTTATACATATGAAAAACAGTACAATACCTTAATAAGGAAGTGAACACTTTGATTTATGACTTTATTATCGAAATTGCCGTTTTTTTGCGCAACGACAACATAATACATGACAACAAGACCAAACAACACAAGTCCAGTTTAAACTGACCTTGTCCTGGAAAGACTTTCGGTACAATAACAGGTCAGCTTATATTGGACTTGTTGTCGTTGCGCGCATATCGAATCTAATATTTTTTTATTTATTATAATGTGAATGCATTAAAAACCGTCGCGAATGACCGTAGAAAAAGGTTTTACAATTATTATTTATTTATATTAATAATAATTTAAATAACTTTTTTAAGTTATTTGATAAATTTTTGATCTTGAAATTGAATTTATTTTAATCTGAGAGTTTTTGTGCTGTGGCCGAATTATTTTTATTTGTAAACAATGAACAAAATGTGACGATTTCACTCGGAATAATCTTAAAGGCAGGAATTAATTAAACAACTACATATTAATATGAAAAAGTTCGAGGTGTTTTTGTTATCTATGAGTTTATGTAATATGATCCAAATGCTCTAATACAGAAAATTGAGCAAGGAAATCATCATCATCTTCTGCCGAGCCTTTTTCCAATCACGTTAGGGTCGGCTTCCATTTTAACCGGATGCAGCTGAATACCAGTATTCTACATGGAGCGACTGCCTGTCTCACCTCCACAACCCAGTTAGAACTGGGTAATGCGATATCCCTTGGTAAGACTGGATGTCAGATTTTCGGCCAACTGACAACCTGAATTGAGCAATGAAATATCATTTGAAATAACCCTCATAGTATAAGTGTTTTCTTTCGTATAGTGTATGAGGATCATACCTACCTACGAAAACAAAAATTATAAATAATTATTAACAACCTCTGAGTTTTTTAGCCAAAACTACAATGTACTAAAAGTCCATTACCTGATTTATGTTACTTTTATCAGTACCTACAAAAAAAAAACATAATTTATACCACCCACATACAAACACGACATCAAAAATATTACATACAATTATACCGTCAATGAGCAAACTTCAAAATTGACAATAAACGCAGTCCCGTTACAGGTTACCGCAGTACATTGTACTACCTAAATATATAAGGTCATAAATATATTCAGAGGCACAAATTATGCATAGTACATAGAAGTGCGATAACCAACACTTCATTTGTGAGCACCGTTAAGCACAGTAAGGGAAACACTGGAGTGTTAAGAAGTTCCTAATATTTATTTATGTTAATTTTACGTAATAACGGAGGGGTAAATAGTTTTGTGCATACCATTTCTTTTATACAGCTAAATCCAAAACTGCACTTATTTTTACAATTTATAGCAAAACGCAACTACTACTCGTTTTCTTACGTTCAAGTTGTAACTCATTTGTCATTTGGTTAAAAGTAAATCATCTACATACCTATAAAGGGTGTAAATAGACCCTTAACGAAGCCAAAAGGCACTTGTTTTCCCCATCTTTGCGATATTTTTTTTTGTTCTAGACCATACTTGGGAACCTTCTAGTTAGAGAGAGATATTGAGGGTCAAAGTTCCAAATTATTCACAATTTTTTTTTGTCGAGTCAGATCCAAAACCAAGTAAATACTGTTCAAGGAACGAATATTTAAATGAAGACATCTTCATCTTCTTGTGGAAGCATGGGCGGAACCTTTTGCGCTGACATCACTCCCAGAGATTATTTTACAAATACTCTTTAATCTGCAAGACCCAGGGTCAGGCATAACATAGCATGGTCAGCTTGCAATGCCCCCACTGCTGGGATACAGGCCCTCTCTCTATGAGCGCAGTGGCAATGGCTGCGGCTTACTAATTGTAGATTCTAGGTTTGATTCGTATTAGGTATCTCTACTGCAGCGAGGTGATAGATATATTTTAATATATTTTTGATAAATAGTTGACTTAATTGATGGATGGACTGTGTACTGAATGATACGGCAAGAAAGGAGGTGTCTGATGAGATGACTAGTAATAGAGAAGTGTAGAAGAAGAAGAAGACATGCTGCGCCGACCCCAAATGAATTGGGATAAGGGCAAGAGAATGATGATAATGAAATAGTTGACTTAAATATATATTAGCAAAGACATTCAAATATTTACTAGCGATACACGGGACAAGACGAAGAAAATCGAAATCCAATACTTGTTAAATACTACGTAACAAATCGGTCTGTCTAGTGTCACACGCCCTATTGTCAGGTAGCATTCGAGTGTCAAATAGAAAATATTCGGGTTCAAAATTTTTATAAGGCTTTTCTTCTCTTTTTTTTTGGTTTTTCTCGTATCCGGCTCGAAGGACCAATTGATTAGACTCGGTTGGGACTTTATAAGAAAACTAGTGGACTGTATATTAATAGATGTAATGCCACAATTAACATATAGTGTGAAGACCGTACAAAGAAATGCCCGTAGTGGTCTGTAATCTCGAGTGTTGTTGTAGGGCGCGCAGCGGCGCTCGCGCAGCCGGGTTCGGTACCCCGAGCCCCGCGCCCTCGCCGCGGTTATCCACGCATATGTGAGGCGCCGACATATTGGTATACCCATAGAAGCTTCTGAGTCACCAAATCTTATATCAACAAATACTGGACGTAAATCTCCACCATTTCCAAGAACTCCACCATTTCCAAGAAACAATCTGGCAATTTTATTCGCCACTGGCTTTTTTTACAATATTTTATTTTCTTTTCGAACACTTCAACACCTTTCAAGTTCTGCACGCGCGTGCCTGTGACCGTTAGAGCACTTATTTGGAAATAAGCCTCTTGACATAGATTTTATCGGCTAGTGTACTTGAGTGCAACGGTTTCTCTATGATCATCGGTTTGTTTAAAGTTGTAGTTGAATAACAATAATATGCATATTAGCCATAGTGGTTTTTCGTAGTATTTATTGGTCTTGGCATACGATGTACTGTGTAACCACAGAACCGCTACTACAGCAGTTAGACCTTAAATAACTGTACCAGGAGTGGATGAGTAAGAAGGAGGTCTTACTCGTGAAGACTTTGTTAAGCAACCGTTTTTACCTGCCGTGTAGGCACGAACTAGCTGGTTAGTAAGGTGATATCAGTGAGACTCCGGCAGTCTCCACCTTGCTGACCAGCTAGTTCACGATTCCAATACATTAATAATGATACAATATTTACATTGTGTAATTATTTCGGGTCAGTACGACACAGGACAATACCACTTATTCTTCCATTCATCTGTATTATCTTTCACACAATTTATTTTTCCTACCTATTGTGCCTGTTCGTGGAGTTTTGATTATATTCGATTTTTCTGGTTTACTCTCTTTTACAATTTCACAGTTAATCCTACCTTTACAAAAAACTAACTTAAAAATATGCACATGTTAAATGCTCTACTTAAACCCTTTATCACGTCTATTGTTATCCTTGTCCCGTTATAGTCCAAGAGCTTCAATATTAGGGACTCACGACACGTCTACAGACGCATGTACATATGTACATACATGTATGTATATAGTGTTGACGAGTGAACTCAGGTCGATGACCCAGGTACAGTTATCTTACGTTGTAATGTCCTTACGGGTTGGTTCATGTCATTTTATTTACATTTTGGTTACATTTTTGTGTTTGTCGTCAATTGTGTTGATTGAGGAGAATAGTTAATCAGAATTATTTTTGTGAAAAATATTTATGATAAAAGACGATCTGGTGTTATGGCAGGCGCAAGCGCTACTGGTGAGTATAAAGTGTTGGGTTCGATTCCCCAGGTCGGGCAAAGTTTTACTGGGTTTTTTCATCAGGAATTTCTCAATAGCAGAATGAAGTCTGAATTTGTGGCGCGTCACACCTTTGAATAATCCTTCGGGGGCTACAGTCTTGATATAAAGTTATTTGTATGTTTCCTCAACTTAAAGTTAAATAGCACTTTACTTTTGTACACAATAACCATTTATCTGATACCATCTAATTTCTCAACACCAAATCTCTTAGTCAATATCTCCAAACCGTTAGTAAACAACAGATAAGAACAGACGTCATTAAAAAATAAACTAGACAAAGATTACAAGACATAAAATTGCTCCAATCATAAAACAAAAAACCTTACCAGCCAGAACTAAGTATGAAATAAACATTTCCGTAATTTACATAACATATATCTAAGTATCTAGATCTTCTTCAGAACCTATTTTGCAACCCAGCACAAAATGTTTATTGCACATAATATAACAAATCATTCTTTCTGCGACACGGAATTACGTAAAAAGTTGCTAAAAAATTATCAACAAATTCCCACGTCATCTTACATGTTCGTAGAGCAACTGAACGTACAGACGGGTCAACCTACCGCGTCAAGGGGTCGCGTCGTCGGCGAAAGCATTACAACATCGATTATAGCTTTTAAGAAGAGTCTATTGCTTCATACACTCAAAAGGTTAGTGGTTATGTAATGTCTGCATGTTCATAGGTCTGTGGTGTATATGAGGTAATTTTGGAGTGCATTAGAAATATCGCAGGATTTATACTGTCTCTTCTTCGTGTGATCTTTAATAGTTTAAAGGTCGGATGGAGATGTGCTGAGAGGTTTTAGTAAGAGTACGTTGTGTAGAAATAGTGGCTTTGTCGGTTCAAATTATGTAAAGGATGGTGAGTGTACTGTTAGTGATATTTTTATGTAATTTTCGGCTAGAATGTACATTCGCGAAACGGAAAGGCTAAACATTTTTTTTAATTTAAACTTACACTGTCACCTACGGGATATCTTCCGTGATTATCCACAATTCTGAGCCCCACGCTCTGACGCTGTTACAAACTCCATAATCGCAGGATGGATAATGAATAATCACGGAATATATCCCGTAAGTGACAGTAAAATTTTAGTTAAAGCTTAAAACAGTGTTTTTCTTATTTGTCTGTCAGAACTTTTTTGCCTTATTTTTTTTTAACTAGGCTCAATTCACGTAAAACTAAATCTGTGCTTGATTTTTTTTTTTGTTTAACTGGACCTACATTTTACCAATAATTACTATCAGATACGATTTAGTGACGGTGCGGTTGTCGCAGTAGCTGAGCGATTGCCTGCTGCGCTGCGTATCGCGGGTTCGATTCCCGCACAGAACAAATATTTGTATCGCCTACAGGTAGTTGTTCCGGGTCAGGCTGTTTGTGTATGTGAGTTTAAATGTTTGTAAACGCACCCACGGTACAGGAGAAATTCCTGGTGTGGAGTAAAGTATTATTAAATAAATAAAAAAATTGCATTATCCCGGTTTCTATGACCTGAAAAACCTAATAAAACTTTGCCTAACTTAAACATAATACCCAGGTTTAGACGTAGCAAGATGAATAAAACAATTTGTCGTTCGCATATTGTGCTGTATTGTATAACGAGCTGGGGCTGCAGTCTCGACATACATAGCGACCAAAATCGGTCGTTAAGTCATAACGATGTCAAATTTCTTTAATAGATTTTCAACTTTATTACGAAACCATAAGGTTGAAAATCTATTAAAGAAATTTGACATCGTTATGACTTAACGACCGATTTTTGTCGCTATCTATGTCGAGACTGCAGCCCCTGGTGTCCAACTCCACGTCCAAAGCGCGTATTTTGCGCGTATGTCGTTCACGTAACGGAAGATTTCTTGTAATAATAAATTATGAGCAATACCTACATTTTACCTAGGAGTCTCATTATATGGCTATTTACGTAATACTGGAACGCTTTTATTAGTACTTTCACTTTTAGATAGACTTATAATTAGATCATTTAGGAAGTCGAATGCAGTATTTTATACCTAGGTAGGTACTATCAACAAGACTGTTGATATAGGAAGACGAATATATTTATTGATCATGTGTCTCTTAGTACAGTCGCCAGCACATCAAGTTACCACAAACTGTCAAAGAAATTTGACAATTTTTGTAACTTGATTTTAAACTATAATATGTTGAAGGTTAGGCTCAAAATCAAATGATAAAATTTGACAGTTTGTGGTAACTTGATGCGCTGGCGACTGTACCGAAATATGTACACAGAAAGATTTTTTTTTGTCCGCATGTGAAATTCAAGAATTCTTAGACACTGAAATTGACTATTTCTAATAAAGGCCAACTGATGGCTACTTTACAAATTCATTGATTGGCTTTCATGACCGAATTTCATAACTGTGTTTTAAAGTTTGATTTTCGCTGAAAACATTCTCGTCCATGTTTACATGGAACTTAAACATAAGTTAAAGTCCCATGTAATAGGGGGCGGGCCTACTGCCATCAACTGGGCAAAAATGTAAACTCCGTGGCTGCTATACTGAGAAATTCCTGAAGGAAAATCCCAATAACACTTTGCCCGACCTGAGAATCGAACCCAGGACCTCATGCTCAGCAGTCGCGCTTGCGATCACTCGACCAAGAGGCAGACAAAAGTAAGTATTCACGAAATATGCGGGCGTTTTAAATAGCTACCCAATAAAACGGTTAAATTGTTACGTCAATCAGTTTGTCAAGTGTCAGGTGAAAACTGTTGAACCAAAGCCTTGCTATCGAACTATTACAACTGCTCGATATTTTTTTCATTCAGTTTCAGCCTATAATTTCATAATCTTACAATGTATACTGCAAGAATTAGCTGGTCTAAGACAGATTAATTTTTTTTTCTTCGACACTCAGGTGCCTTTTAGTGGTCTAGTTTTTTTTTTTTTATATACAAAGAAACGTTAGACGAAACGAACGTGTAGTTGAAACTGAATTGAAATAAACAAACATACGTACTTACACAACATAACATATTAGATAGCAGTGATTGTCTAGAGGTGTGACCGTCGGACTGCCGACGGTCTCAAGTTCGAACCCTAGAAATGCATCTCTGATTTTCCGGATTAATGAGCATACTGTATTTATCACTTGCGACGGTGAAGGAAAACATCGTGAGGAAACCAGCATGCCTAAGAGATATTTCTCGATGGCATGTAAAGCCAAGCTAGAGGCCCATGGGCGGCATAAAAAAAACTCTGATACCAGGTTAGGCACTAACCACACGATAAAGAAAAAAGAATTGAAATAAATTATTTGACTTTGACCAGGTTTGAACTTTATAATGCAATACTTTCGTTTTTTTTTAAAATAGCAAGATCTTCTTTCAGTCATTCCCTAAACACGCTTGCTGCAACACACGCCTTTGAAAGTTGCGAGATACATGATTAACAACCTACGTACCTACGCAATAAAGAACACAAACAATCGAAATAACATTTTAAAACAATACAGAATCGCAAACAAATCATAATAAAATGTATTTTCACAAGAATAATGCACCAAACACTACTCAGGATTGGTCAACAACTGCAACCTAGGTACGTTCACTTCGGTTCCAAATGCTACGTTTTGCAACCTGAAAAAATAACTTCAGTAATGCTGTTAAATTAACTGACATTTGAGAATAAAACCCACTTGAGTACGTAAAGATTTTATTATAAGACAGGCTGACGATCATTTAAGATGACTTAAAAACTACTTATTACACATCGTCTTCTAAGAAACGTTCTTTCAAATAGAAGGCAAGAGCTTTTTTATAATTCATCATCTTCCGGTCCTTGTCCCATGTTCATTGGTCGGGCAACACGTTTTTTTTCTTCCATTCTCCCCTGTCAATCGTCACGCTATCATTTACTCCTTTTTAATTCATATCGTTCCTCACACAATCCATCCATCTTTTCTTTAGTCTTCCTCTCTCTCTCCCCCCATCAACATTATAAGCTTTTATATAGGTAAGTAACGACATAAATAGATCCTTTGGTAAAAACTCTGGTGCAATCTCATGGAAACAGAATAAATATAAAACACGACTCAAATTTGACTCAAAATGTCTTAAACACAGTCATTTTAATACTGAGCTCAGAAACAAAACCTAAACTACACTTAACGAAATCACCAATTCCAAATTCGTCTTTTCGAAATTCAGAGAGATTTTTAAAATAAACTGCTACCGAAAACCATTATTTGATTTAATTCCATGTTATTATTTGTTGTAGCTCATTTTATTTGAACTTCCATATTATTATAGATTGTTACAGAGAGCAGAGAAAATTAAATTCAAGGTTCAGAGATCAAACAAATAATTTGGGCGATTTCTCTTTACTTCTTTTGGATGGCTGATCTTTCGCGTCTCACCAATAACGATGGAATCTTTCACTAGAGCCTCACGATTTCTTTCGAATTACTAATTGCCATACTTGAACTTTCCCACATTTTTACAAGGAAATACATTTACAGGATTATTTTTCTTGTTTAAAATTGACAGTCAAGAAAACTTTCTCAAGAAAAGCCCCTATGATACGCTTTCCCAATAATAAGTGCATTATGAAACAGTTTGTACTGAAGATCTCTGAAGCATTCAAGTCATCGTATCCTAGAAGGGAAACTGAGCATGTCGCACAAGGAATATTCATCAATTCTTTCTGAGACGGTCAAAATTCTGCATGTCCAAATTAATTACTGTCATTACCGTATCTATCTACCCGCAACTAAACGAATCAGACTACCTATTGTACTGGCCAATTTTTCACGTATTATAAAAATAATCCAGTTTGAAGCTAGCTAGTCGATAGTGTCGTAAGCGTAACATAACGTCACGCATGTGCTACTCGAATGATTAGGCCAAATTGTGGAAAGCCAATGACAGTAATATTCACGTAGGTCGCTTATTTAAATATTTATGGCTTATTTGAGCCTTTTGTCAAATAACCTGAATTGGGCACCATAAAAATGCATAAAAGTAGTCTCCACATTCGGTGACATGTAGGTCGATTATCACATCCTGAGCACTGCTACTCACCACCGTACCTACCTTCTTGCTAATTTGCTATAGTTTTAACACTGCTGTAAGTCATAATCAGTGCTAAAGTGCCAAAGAAAATTGGGAGTTGTTTTTGTTCCCAGATTTCGACAAAAGAAAAAGTCTTGTTCCAAATTTTTCCTCGGAAAATCGTATTTTTTTCCAAACAATTACGCAGTCCTAATTTTATAGCTGGCAGATTGTTAACAACAACAAACTCATCGGAGCACTGACCTCGGTAACAATCCTCTTGTTACAAAGAAATGATAGCATGGATAATGTCCCCTAATTTCCTTCAGGGTTGCCAGTTTCTCAAGCTAACCGAGTTAGCCAACGCGCGGCGAGTTGCGGCATCAAACGCTCTACTGCGCAGGCGCGGGCTATACTTTTTTATGCAAGATTAGGGTTGACCTACATACCTCGTTTTACTTTTTTCGCTGCAATAAAGATTTAATAATTATTTCATTGCAGTTGCGTTGGGTGCTTTCTTTGAAAGTCATTAAATAAATGGTGGATGTTTTGTCATGGGGCCTAAAAGTGCCCTTTAGCAGAATCACGTTACAATTCGTAAATTGGTCACAGACGTAGTTAATGTTATGAATTCTCAGTTTGTGACCATTTATTGTCAATTTGATTGATTCTCCCATGGTATAATAATATACTTCGCCTGGTATTCTCTTCCCACGGTGGCCCAAGACTACGTCACGAAAAGTGTTACCATTGATTGACCTTTTCAGTAAATATTGGGACTCTCATTTAGTGAATGAAAATAAAATAAATTACTAACTAGCTTAACTATTTAGTAACTAGTGTGATTCATCTATTTAGTTTTAAATTAATTAAAATATTGAATGATTAGTTCATAATTGCTTTGTTAAGTTAAAAAATGCATTTTGCTCGGGTAATTCAATCACACACCATGGCAATACACCGACAGCATCGCAACTGATGACGTATTCTTGGGCCAATCACGTGACCCAGCTGTCACGGGAAGAGAATACCAGGCGAAGTATATTATTATACCATGGATTCTCCTAAAGCGGCTATTTTAAGCCACCTGTAAAAAGCTTCATATGCAGTTGAATAAGACCATATTATCGACATCATCATAAAATCTGTCGCCCTTATCACAATTTATTTAGGGTCGGCGCAGCCTGTCTTCGTCTTCCGTACCTACTTCTCTATTAGTCGGCATCTGATATGTCACCCCCTTCGATATAGTAACAAAAGAAATAATGCATCGCTGCTGGGACAATTATTTTTTGACAGTTTTCAAGACCATAAAACTAAAATCAAAAAAAGTTGTCAATGGATTACGTACTTTGAAAAATGGTTCCGGAAAAACACAAGACAGATTTTTAAATATTTTAGCTTAGTAAAAGATGAGCTCATTTCAAAGCTATGCACTTAAACAAATACATCCGTAATTTAAATGCTCCTTTTTGTTCTTATCTTTTAAGATTAGCAGAAAATTGTAAAGATTAATTAACTCGGATGCTCAACTATGCAAGGACGAAGGAAAAAGGAATCACTTTTGTTTCTTTAAATAAATTTATGTGCACGTTCTATATGCTAGAGTTCAATATTTATATACCGGTGTGAGAGTGAGATGGCAATAGTTGTGGTTCTCTTCCTAATGTGTCGAAGTTGGCTATCGGTATTGATTTAATTCATTGCAAAAGAGCTTTTCTCGTGTATGTGTGTCGAATGAATTTAAAAGATAGTGGTCTAAAATCGTGCGAAGAGGTCCATACGTGCCAAGTAATGGTCTTCTGGAACCCAAAAATGACAATTTTGACGTCCATTTTTGTCAGTGTCAGGAGTAATTCATCTACTTAATAATCAAACACACCATTTTTCTGTTACACCCACGCAAAGGATCTTTAATATATTCGAAGCCAAACATAAGAATCGATAATTAACCACAAAATTTCTAAAAAAAAACTCAAACATTATCACGTAATAACATAACATACGTAATTTGAGCAAAAAAAGTGTAAAGACGCCATCTTGTTCGACAGTTGACACGTCCGAACGTCAGAATAATGATTTTAACACCCGATGTGTGATGGAAACTCCTGCTAATTGTGACAAGTTAAAAATGAAGTGTGATCACTGATCAGTATAAAACTTATTTCCAGTAATGGAAACAGTCAGCCTAACATTTTCAAACTATGTTGGAGTCGGCTTCGAGTCTAACCGGATTTTGCTGATTCATATCAGCATTTTACATGGAGCGACTGCCGATCTTACCTCCATAACCTAATTACTACGATACCCCTTCGTAAGTCAATAATGGTAACATCAAGCCAAAGAAATAGGTAATAGATAAGAGAAGCGTTAAACAAAGGCAAACATTCTTATCATCCTAATAATCAGCTATAGAGATCCAGAGCTGGACTTGGGCCCATCCCGAAGCGTTGCCACATCCACCGGTCCTGTATTTGCACATCCAGTGGATTCCCGCAGCTGTCATCAGGCCATCGGTCTACCTTGTGTGGGAATTTCCAACGTTGTGTCTCAAAAGGCTTTTAAGACAAGACAAGACTGCCCCTGGTCTAGTGGTCCTGGTTTCGACCCTCGGTCAGGCAAAGTGTTGTTTAGAATTTCTCAATAGCAGCTTGAAATCTGGATTGAGAATTTGGTACCCGCTTAATCACAATAGATCCGCTCTCTTTTATATAGGATTTGAAAAAATCTGGGTGAAATCTGGTTGTAGGTCACACCTCGTTCTATCCCTTTGAATTTGTAAATAAACTGGGTGGAATCTGGGTGAAGGTACACCTCGACCGGACCCTTCGGAAAATATCAACGTGAAGTTGTGTATATACTCGTATGACACATACATACATTTTGTTAATGTCTGTCTACGTGTTATATCTCAAAAACGACAATATAGGTTACGATAAGCGCGTGTCAGATAATATGTTTAAATAAGAACATTTTATGTTTTGTATCGCTCGTGGTGATAACCTCCGATCTCCTAATGAAGCGATTGAATGTGTTTTATCTGAATTTGTATTTATAAACGTGCTTAGCGTAGCAACGATTTACTTTGTGGTCTTAACAGACAAAAGAAAGAAAATAATCCCCAGTTTCCATTCGATTTAAGGCATAGCATAAGCCTAATACAGGGTGGAAGGGACTGGGACGCTAAAACGGTTACCACGTATTTAGTACAGCATTCTGAACTCTTACATGGATTTTTTTGTCGTTTATTAAAAAAAAACAGCTGTTTACAAAACTGGCCGGCTGGCTGGCTGGCTGGCTACCTACATGGACAAAATTTATGGAAAAGCCGTTTTTTTTTTAAATGACCAATGAAAAATTTCTATGCGGCCCGGTTCAGAATGATGTACTGAATACGTGGTAACTGCTTTAGCGTCGGTGTGCCTTCCACCTTGTATAATCAGCCATTGACGTTCCCACTGCTGGGACACAGGCTTCGTGTCTGTGAGAAGGAGTGGGCTGTAATCCACAGGGGCCACAGTAGGCTGTAATCCACAGTGTTTGGTGGTAGATGTCAAAGATATTTTCGAATTTTTGGTTCTGGAACGGTTTCCTCACGATGTTTTTGTTTATGGATTTGATTTAAAAGGGAAACAGGGTAATATTTTGTCTTTTCAATATTCATTATATAATTTTCACCATCCACGCCAGCACATTGATAACAAGACCCTGGACTATCAGGCACGTCTGTTAAATAATGGTATCCAAAAAAGACATTATGAATTCTAGTTTAATTACGAAACTAGCCCTAAACAATGATAACAATAACATGCAACTATTACGCAGCGGGTCGTGTAAACCTGTGCAGTATCTCAACATTTTTTGTGCAAATCGCACCGATAACACGTTTCCACGATGTTTTGCACAAGTCGGATCACGGGCAAGCTTTTGGTATTGTCATTAAGGTACTTGCTTTCGAATTTCCTCATTCGGACCTTTGTTTTGTTTACATTATAGATACTTACATTTTACGAACACTTAGTAGGGTAAAATCTAATTAGTATCTCGTATTTCCCTTATATTTTACACTAGCACTTCTCCCGCGACTTCGTCCGCTAAAATTATGATAGCTCGGCTAATATTCATAATATAAATATAATTTATAGCCTATAGCACCCACGAATAATGTAGCTTTCTGCCAGTGAAAGAATTTTTAGAATTGGATCATTAGTTCCGGAGGTTACACCCTACATACAAACTAACTAACAAATTTTACCCCTTTATAATATTTAAGTATAGATAGGAAAAATACTAAGTAAGAAATAACACTTATCAAAAGCATATAGGCGTTGCAGACCAGTTAACTAGGTAACAGTGTCTCCCTGACCAACAGAACTCAAACGTTCATGGAATTTTGATAATTTCTCCTCTCTTATCGTTCACGAAACGTTCTACTTGTGTATTCTCAATAAAGGAAAACCTCAATTAACAAAGACACAGTATAGAATAGCAAAAACGTAAAGTACCTACAATAAATAACACTGAATGTATGAGAGAGCTAGGCTAATCGCTCTAGCCCATATGAGAACCATAATGATTTCCCATTTCCTTCCCAGTTTTTTTTTCTTTTTCAATTGCCTCATCTTCCGTTAGAACTGTCATTCGCATTAGGAACTTTGGACACTAAAGAGAAAACGAAAACGTGGTTTTAGACTGTTACATAAAATATAGAAAGATGTTTTGGCATTCTGCCTAGAGAAAGAACGGCTCAAATGTTTTTAAGTTTGGAATCTGGTGCTGCGGAAAGTTTTATATCAATAAAATTTTCAAATAAAGAATGCATTTAAAATTTATTCAAATAAAGAATGCATTTGAATATTCTTCTCGATACCTACTTCCAGCGCACTCTGGGTAGTCAGTCTCCTTTTAGTCAGACTATTCTCTCTTATTCGAGTTTCAGCCGATATAAAAGAAGAAGCATATATATATTTTTTTAAATATTGGTTCCTACCTACTCTGTTTTTTTTATTTATTAATAGATAGCTACTGAATTATTAGTTCGTCCATTTTGCAGGTGTGAGGGCACGCAGAATACAACATTATCATTATAATAATAATTAAACAAATAAACAACGTCTTAATGTTTCTAGCCAGTAATAATTATAACTAATTAATTCACTATACCTGCTTTTTCAACATTAATACTAGAATCGCTAGTTTTAGCGCCATAATCTTGATTATGGATATTATGTATTTTCTAAGTTGACATCAGCATTCACAAATCTCACCTTGTGACCTGGGCATAAGGTTAAGTTCAGATTGACGCGATGACGCGCGATTAATGGACGCGCGTTTTAAATATATATTTGCTTAAAGGTGATTCTTATTTTAAATTGGACTGACCTTGACCGCTGTCCTAGTAACTGCATATCGACGTGTCAGCAAACAGAGTAATATTGCCTTAGGAATGTTCGACTAACCAAGTCATCAAAGAAAACAAAGTCACAATTTACGGAAAATTCAGTTTGTTCTTAATCACTCAAGTAGGTCATAGTAACATTGTGAACAATTCGATGATCACACAGCAACCACTCGACGACCACAACGCAGGCTGCGACAGTCTGAACTTAGCCTAAAATTAAGATTATTTAAATTAAAAAAAACTAGTTTTTAATGTTGAACACTATGAATAATTCATTATTTATAATACGATTATTAAAAAATTAATTGAATCTATTAATTCTGCAGAACGAAATGTTTTTTTGGAATAGTTTAGCCTTTTTGTCTTAAAATTGTGCTTTTTTGAGCCTTTTTCTGTCTCGATCTTGTTTGTTCTTAAGATATGCAAATAGAAATAGTTATACAATAATTATTAAGTCGTCCACATCATTTTGTTTGTATTAGAATTCAAATGATAAGCATTAATCGAAAATATGCTACTATAAATAAAAATATGCACGGGTATGTATTTAAATAATTCAAGTAAGGTAGCGGTTTTTGGCAAAAATTTCAATCGGGCAACATTTTTGGATTTTTTGTAGCCGCAATAATATAGAAAACAGGAGGAGGAGCTCGTGGCTAAATAATAACAGCCGCTCGGATCGATCTATAGGTTAAGCCGTGCTTGCCTAGGTTGGTCTGTGGATGAGTAACCACCCATTACATACCGAGTTTCCTCCGTGCCTCGGAAAGCACGTTAAGCCGTTGGTCCCGGGAGTCATTTGTAGATCTTTGACAGTCGTAGGTAGTCAGTGGCCCAGAAAATCTGACAACCAGTCTTACCAAGGGGTATCGTATTACCCAGTACTAACTGGGTTGTGGAGGTCAGATAGGCAGTCGCTCCATGTAAAATACTGGTATTCAGCTGCATCCGGTTAGACTGGAAGCCGACCCCATCATAGTTGGGAAAAGGCTAGGCAAATTATGAATAATATAGAAAACAGTATTTCAGTAGTACAATAATTTGTCAGTTTAGCTTACCTTTGCTCATATAAGGTATAAAATTGTGTGCACAATAATATCATTGTAAAACATTCGAGAATGCCTGCCCTGAACATATTTTCCATGGAAAATCTCCAATACCCGCAAGCGTATTGCTACAAATATAATCAAAAGTTTGACACTACATAAACACTTGACCAAACCGGCTGTCAGGACATTAACGTAAATCATTAAGCTGTGATGACAAGTGAATTAAGGCCATTAAAGGTTATCGCCGAAAGGATGTTCGTAGATGTTTTTTGTGGAAATTACTTGTCTATGAATTGATCAACCGTGTCTTGTGCTATTAAAGCGTAGCGTGGTTATTTTGGCACTTAAATGACATTATCAAGAAGGCACTGTTGGTAAACTTTTGTGAATATGTCTGTAAAAGTTGGGAAGTTGTATTGAAAATACAAGATGGCGGCGTCAGGCCATAATCAGAACCATCTGATTAGGGCCACGCGACAAAAGATACTTGTCTTGTACAACTGCAAGACCAGTGCAGACTGTCAACTGTTTAAATCAAAAAAAGAACAAATAAGAATGGAATTATTTTTGAATGTAGACATAACGCCAGTTTAGTCTTTTAAAAATCAAGCCAGTATTACTTTTCAAAATTAGTGCACGTTTTTGACAAAAGATCAATGTATACTTTAGTGTAAAATTAAAACTTAGTGTTTATTTTCATTAACAGATTGTGGTTAGACTTCGTGGTTATCTTTTTTGCAAACTACCAAATAGGTACCTACCTAAGACGGTACGTCATTCCAAAATATGTATTATGTCATTTTGATCTTTAGTGTAATTTTAAATCTTCCACTCTTTGTCGAAAGTTTTAAATCTCTCTAACCATGTGTAAAATGGAAGGTCGGCGTCGATTTTTTTTTAATGCCAGGTAGTTCTTAAATCTGGGTCTATTTTCGAAGGAAATCTCGTATACTGCCCTATTAATGATGATGTAACGCGAATTGGCCAAACAACAGAATCCGCTTGACACCACAGGTCCTTAAATATTTATACAAGACAGACGGAGTCAACACTGTGATGGAGCCAAACGATGCCGGCATTAGGACTCAATCACACCAACATTGTTTTATTTTTAAACATCCCTAATACAAAAAAAAAATAAAGGACATAACTTGTTATAAAATCTTTTTCTAGGATCGTGACCAGTAACCCCATATAATTTATAAAATTGTTTTTAAAAATCATGAAAATGGACGAGTGAAAATGTAAGAAGAAAAAAATAAAGTTATCCTTATCAGTGTTCATGGATGAAGTCAGATATTCAAAACCGACATGCCTATTTAGATACTAGATACGAGATAATATCTCGCTTTCAACAGAAAAACTTATGTCCTAACACAAAGGAACTATCAATATCTGAATCATTTTCTAAAATAAACACATATCTTCTTCAGTTTTCTTAAAAAGTTTGTTTTGTACAAAACTCACGGTTGAATCTCTCGTCAATATTTAACTTTAGTACGGGTTTTCCACTTTTTTTCTAACACTCGAATTGCCATAATAACACTCAAAACGCAGTCTCGCAGTCTTAAACAAGAAATTAGCATCGTCACTAAAATTATGACCACTTAGTAAAAGTTAAAATGTTGATTGTTTTCAAACAAAACATTATTCAGTACAAAAACAGTTTGAACTTTAGTGACAGTTCGATAACTTAGTTGAAGAAAGCCTATTGACAGATGTAATCTTCCAGTCACATTAAAGACTATTCACCAAACGTCAGACGACAGATGTTTACTTTAGTGAGTTTACCTTCCTATTTGATTAATACTTTATCGATTATATTATTCAATTTCCTTTAATTTTACGATCATAATATAAGAACAGTATGGCTTTTTCGCCCTCAACGCTTTTTTATTTTTACTTCATCAACAGTTACTCATGACGATAACCTCTATTTTAGTTAATTATTAAAAGTAAATAAACTTGGTTTTGATGTGAAATTTGTCAAATTGGGAAGTTCCGCTTTTCTTAGGAAAACTCGTGAAAAGCCTTGTACTTAACTCATACAGTCAATTACACATCTGTGGTAACAATTTGACATTGACAGTCCTTGTCGTAGCAGAAAAGGTATTTTTTTTAATACTAATAGGCTTGTGTTTGGCCGCAACTCGCCTGATGTGAAGCGAGGATGCGGCCTAGGGTGGTGGCACGCTTGCCTAGAAGTAACCGATTCACTAGAACTTTGACTAGATAATTTTGTTTTCGTAGCGAAGTTTCGTACACAGAAGATGAGAATGCTACCTCTTCTCTCGACAAAAAGACATACTACTCGCAAAAAAAAAATTCGCAGAAAATTTGAACCTGATAGAGGCACCTTTATAGTTCAAAGGTTGTCATACAGGTTCTACAAGTGACCGGATTATAGAATCAATAAAATATTTAAAATAACATTAGAAACGACAGTTTTTTTTTTTCGATAAAAAGTATAAATAAATTATTTTGTTTTTAATCGAAACTCCATGTTACGATCGACATAATGCTCTGAGTTATGGGTACTATTGTAACTCGATTTGTGTTTTCGAATCAAAGTAGTTTTTAATATAAAATATTGATTTAAAGGAAAATAATGTATTCTCTGTGACATGATATTTGATATATTTGATTAACTTTTGCGAGCACTTAATGATTGAATATATAATATTATTTAAATATATTCTCTATTATTTATTTTAGTTTTTCCCTCTTTAATTATTTATTACCATATACCATTATAAATAAAATTTATATTTTATGTAAAGAGTTTCAAGTTACTAGTATCACTTAAAGATCCTTGTAACATACCTAATCAAACATAATGCTTAAAGAAGAGATTCATACATATTGAATAATAATATGTTTATAACATATCACTTAGCTTCAGCAAACTTATTTGTTACCTACACTACTTTATGTATAATTGTATGTACAGAGCTACTCGCAATATAGTTAAGCAGGACGTTAAAAGCTACTTAATTTAATTTAAGAAAAAAAAAACTTGTCATTCGCTGGCAATTTGTACTTTATATAGAAATTCAAATTCCTACGTTGCATAGGCCTCAAAAAAACGTCTGTGACAGACGGTCAAGACTGTGATCTCATAAAGGTTCTGGTTTTGCTTTTAAAGTGTTCACCCTAATGATATCAAGTAAAGTACGTACCAGAGCATAGGTTCACGGTTTTCAATTAAATACACTAGAAGACTATTAATTAGGTTAGACTATAATTAACTTTGAGTGCTATTAGTATTTTTGCCAGGAACAGTACTTGAGTATTTAATCTAAAAAAAAACATCGTATTAAAAAATACACTGCAATATATCCTTAGTACTTAAATCAAGTTTTTTGCCAACAAACGAAGTTGAAATGTTAAACACTTAACAACGGAGTTACCGATTGCGTTTTTATTTACAAACACTGTTTAACGAAGTAATTGCTCAACTATCTTGTTGGGTAAGACCAACTATGTATGTGGATATATAATCGTTTTACGTCCGAGCGAGTATTAAGTGTGTAACAATAGTAGGACCTAAGGGTGTCAGGTTACACGTCCTTTTGTTCATAAATTAAATATGTTAATGCTTATAACACCTGATTTTATTAGCATTTAAATATTTGTTTTGCGATTTGGGCTCGGAGATTCTCCGAAAAAAAAAATGTTTTTGTATTTTAAGGATGATGGATGAAATATATTGTGAAAAAAAAAAAGACTTTTTGTTTACTTACTAGTTCAAATAAATATTTACACAACATTCACGCTTCTATGACCTTCAAATCAGACGGGAAACCTATTATATAAAGCTATATCTATAACGAAAAAAAAACCGGATCGGTATCGAACAGTCATTTCAAACAAATACATAAGTGGCGGACGTATGTTGCATTTTATTTAAGTATATTCTAATAAGGCGTCCATTAGCGCCCCGGGCGGAATGTCGGATATTTCAACAAAAATCCTTTCGCAACTTTCAGCAACAGTTCCGAGTTGCATAATAACTGATACTCACCGTGTAAGGGTTAACGTGGAGAGGGAGGGCCGGGGGCACTGACGTAGAGAAAATCACAGTTGAAACACTTGCCAGCCATGCACATAATCCTTCATTGGGTGAATGGGCACAGGGTCTTTTTTTTTAAGGTTCAAACGCACTCGCGACACAATTTTTCCGTGTATGTGGGAAAACTAATGCCGCGCGGCGCGTACGGCGCTTGCGACGGCGAGCGGGTGACTGGCGAGCGCGCGCGCCTCCCCACGTAATAAAACCTTCGCTTTTCAAGAGTGGGGCGCGACGGCTTTTTGAAAATGGAACCTGAACCTTACCTGCTGGATTGGGTCCCGTTTCCCGTTAGGCAGGGTTTTCATTCGGAGGTTATTGGAACTTGGCACTGTTAGATAGCTATTTTTAGTTTCGGATATTTAATACGACTGCAAAGACCAGGTTATTGTTTTTTTTTTCTCATCATTAGACGTTTTATTGTATGCCAAAATGTACTCTGTAAAATGAGTCGAGGGTGTGTGTAACATTTAATAACCTACACTGACAGTATAGCCGAGAGCAATTAGACAAAAAATACTCAAAAGGCGACCCGAAGTTTGTAGTGCTAGGATTTTCATGGGACTTTTCTTATTAAGTTCCTAGAGGAGTGGAGAAGAAAGTTAAAAAAAAAAATTCGCCGCTCGCGACTTTTTCAATTTCCTTTGGTTTTTTTTTTTTTCGTTTATGAATAACTTGAAACGACGAATTCATATTGTGGCGTAATAGTGTGACCTGCGTGCATCCATTAAATGCCAATTTGGTCTGTTTCTTTGTTCATTGTGGTCGATGTAATGCATCTTTCAAGTATTTTTTTTAAATTTCCTATTTTCTTAAATTATTTCTAAAATATCGAATTTGAGACTAAGATTTCTCTTGAAATTGGTAACTGATGCTTTTTCAGAGATGAGTGGACGTAAAAAATAGTCGTCTTTCTTCTCCACTTCTCTAGGAGCTCAATAAAAAAGTCCCATGAAAATCCGTTCCACCCTTTATAGTCTAATTGCACTAGACTAGTAAACCATAAACAATATTTTTAATTTTCTATAACTATTGTGACATCTACGTATCACTTATGGATATAAGATTATTTAGGGTATTAAGTATTAAGATTAGAACAGTTGCCCTTACTTCCAATGTGTTTTCAAAGCTCATGAATCTGCAAAAAAAAGTTTTTCTTTCTTACTTTCTTAAGGTATACAAGATTATTAGAAAAATATTGTATTATTATTTATTTTAATAAAAAAGGCCTACTTTCTTGGAACTTGTCTGAGCTGAATAAAATTGAAATACTTTAATAATAATGTTTTTATAGTTGAACCTGACAATTTATTGTTTTTCTTATTATTAATTAAAAAGCTTACGTGATCAAATATGCGTACCTAAAGCTAGGTTTTGTTTTGTATATTAATGAACTAAATTAATTTATATTTAATAGCTCTGAGTATTATCTTAAAATTAGAGCAACGGATGTGACTAATTTATTTTTTATAACGAAAAAAATTGGCCAAGGGGAAGACCGAACCATAGACTTCCAAGTTTTTAATGCCTTTTCTTATAAATGGTAAAATAATAGGTCGGGGAAAACGTCTTTTCGTATTTTGTATGTATAAAATTGAAGAAAAATACTAACACCACTACTACTATTACTGATAGTCATAGTAATTATTATAAGGTTTCTCGTATTTCGGACTATTTGTATGTATTATAATATTAAATTAGTTTATTTAATTTTACTGTATATATGTATTAGTATGTACTTATTAAATGTGTATAAATTTATGTTAAGAAAATGGTATTTTTTTTATTTATTTTTTGTTCTCTATCACAAGGCTGTCCTCTTTGACCCTAAGGTTAACTGGTAGAAAATTCCTTGTGGCATTAAGTCCGCCTATGTACCATTCTTGTACTTGAAGTTTAAATAAATAAATAAAAATCTCTTGGGTACTGTTTGTATCTGGCTGGTTTTAATATCAATAAATCCTTAAGAAAAAGAAAAGTAAAAAACACTTTCGCGCTATTTTTTAATTGTTTTTATGTCCGTCAAAATGAGTGAATCTTACGAAGAAATTCGATAGATTTTGAAGTTTTATTACAAAAAAGGGAAAAATGCAACACAAGCCGCGAAAAAAAAAATTGTGACGTTTATGTACCCAATGCAATGTCAGTAAGAGAAGCTCAACGGAAAAAGTCGATGCCATTTTTAAAAAAAACTTGGAGCAAAATCGGCATATAAGTAGTTACTACATAGCCGAGGAACTGAGGAATGACCACAAAACAGTTTTGACCCATTTGAAAAAGTCTGGCTGCACAAAAAAACACGATATTTGAGTGCCACACGAGGTCACTGAAAGAAACGATGAATGAAAAGTTGAATGGCGAGTGTGGTGCCCTGATCGAACCATATATCGGCTGCCGGAGTGTCCCAAAACTCCCAAATGACCATTCCTGCACTCTTAACGAACTAATATTCCTCTATTATAATTCCTCTGACGCCGCAACGTGACCAACCTCTGCGGCCAAACAGTATATGATTATAGATTTATCATTGATACGAAAAGAAGAAGCAGTGCAACGGATACGTGAGTGATTTGAATGAATTTAAATGATTAAAAAATAGATCTCGGGGAAGCCAGACCATAAACAAAAAACCTAATTAAAGCCTTTTTTAATGAATCATTAAAATTATTTAAGTATTTTATGTTCTCCTTCACATTTCCTATACCGAGATTCTAAAGTGTTTCTTGGAACTAATACATTAAATCCAAAATAACGAACGTTAATAATTTAATTAAATGATGCTAAAATCCATTATCATAATTTAAATAACATAAAACTTTGTCAACAGAGTACTAAAAAAACCAAAAAAAAAAACAGGAGTTTGTTAAAGTCGTTCCTATAAAAGACATCAACGGGAGGCCACAAAATACAGTATGTGTTTTTGTGTTTTAATTTTTTGCCATAATTCAAAGAATTACCCAGTTGGGTTATTATATTTATTATTACATAGAAAAAATATATAGAATACTTATTTAATAGAATAATAAATTATTTCCTTCCATTTAAGATTTTTCCTCAAATTCTCGTTTTTTTTTTTTTTTTTAAACATTGCCCCACACTAGGAATTTCTCCTGTATCGTGGGTGCGTTTACAAACATTTAAACTCACATACACAAACAGCCAGACCCGGAACAACTACCTGTAGATCATACAAATATTTGTTCCGTGCGGGAATCGAACCCGCGACACGCAGCGCAGCATCCGATCGCTCAGCCACTGCGCCAACCGTGCCGACGTTTTCAGTTCATAAAATATACTTTAGAAAAAAAAACCCATTTTGTATGCATTTTGATGATGACTAATATTGTTTTAGTTTATTAGATTGTTTTAGTTTATTAGTCGTAAGCAGAACTGCTAAGAACCTAGGTTCCATCCGGTTGTACTCAGCATTGTTGAGTTTTTACTGACCAAAACAAGGAGCAGGTTCTCAAGTCCAAGCGCATTTTCTGCGCGATCTGATAACGTTTACACATTATCATCTTTGCTTTACAGTAAATTAATAATGTGCTGTATGTCATCATCATCGCTATCTGCAGAATGAATTTCCCACTCGGTCACAGCTTTGCTCCACAGTCATCACCCAGGTGCCCAGCCATATTGCATTTGAGTTCTATAACGCGATTTTGAATATCGAATACCTTTGTACGTCTTCAGATTTCGACGAAGTATGTATACCACCAATATTTAAACACTTAACAAATTTTAAAAGTGTACTGATTAAAATTTCATTTTGTTACGCACATTGTATTCTGGAACTCATATTTTTATGAAAAGGATCCTATCTCCAAGTTACAATCGTTATTTATCACGAAATTTTTTTTTAAATTGTGCTCGTGACTGTACCTGTACTTAAAAGTCAAATTATCATGTCACGAGTTGCTACCGTTAATTGTCAGATATTCGATAAAAATATATACGAAATTTAAAATATGATTTAATCATACATAATGATATCATATGTCTATCGACTATCACGATACTGCTGAAAAGCAACGGAAATGAACATTTACTTCAATATTATCAGCGTTGCGGATTTATCAATCATTGTTGGAATGCTAACCTTGCTCTTAAATCGAATTAGTGGAAAATCTTTATTGAGTAACAAACTAACCTGGATCATGAGAGCAAGTGATGCTTAAGGTGCTGCAGACTATTGTATTTATATCAATGTTTTTTTTTCTACAAAGTTATATCATAATTGTATCAGGTTACAAAGTTCTTGAAACTCAGTAAGTGTTTTATTTTTCAACTTACACAATTATTTTGCAAAATAGAAAAAAAAAAAGAAAATTTTTATTTTGGAAAGCAATATCCATAGAAGGTTAAATGAAATTAATAAATTATGTTAGTTACAATTTATTATTTATTTAGACACAAGATTGTTGATCGAGGTGCATCTATGCTCCATATACTGGGTGTTTTTTTAAAACGTGGACAATACTTTAGGGACGTGTCGTACTCATGAAAATAAGCAACATTTACTATGGGACCGACCATGAAATTGCAAAAAAAATATCGGCTGATCCATACATCGCGTAACTCGATAGATTTTAAATAATTTTTCATGGTTAGTTTATGAGTACTTTAGTCCCTTATTGCCCACGTTTAACCAAACACCCTGTATAGGAGAGTCGCACCTCCCTGCTTATAGTCTTCAGGATGGGGATGGAGCTGGCCCGTAATCTGCAGAGCAATGACGCAGACTTATGCATTTCCCGTTTCGAGCTACCAAGTTTTTGATTCCGATGTTCTTACACAAAGAGCCAGACTGACTGCCTTCAAAGTTCGAGTGAATCGGTTTCTTCTAGGCAAGCGTGCTCCACCCTAGGCCGCGTCATCGCTTCACATCAGGCGAGTTGCGGCCAACCGCAAGCCTATTTAGTGTACAAAAAAAACAGTAACTCCTCGAACCTCCACTTACTTCCTCTGGCTCCAGGAGTAAGTTCCCGTCAATCATTCAAATTGTAATGTGCGAACTTACTACTCCTTGATTGATACTTGTGGCTTGGCCTTTTAACCGTATATTACCAACATCATTAAATACATAAATAAACCACCTACCGCCTAAATAAGGGTCACTATAGAACTCTTTTCAAGACGAAAGTCTATGACCAGTGTGTGTTGCCAGTGATTACATACGGGACCGAAACTTGGTCGCTCACAATGGGCCTCATCAGAAAGCTTAAAGTCACCCAAAGGGCAATGGAGAGGGCTGGATACGAGACGCACGGGATCGGTCAATGTGGCGACACTTGGGGGAGGCCTATGTCCAGCAGTGGACGTCTTTCGGCTGAAATGATGATGATGCTCGGAGTTTCCTTGCGTGATCAAATCAGAAATGAGAAAATCCGTAAGAGAACCAAGGTTACCGGCGTAGCCCGAAGAATAGCCAAACTTAAGTGGCAGTGGGCAGGGCATATTGCACGCAGAACGGATCCCCGATGGGGCCGGAAAGTTCTGGAGTGGCGACCGCGAACTGGAAGACGTTGCGTTGGAAGGCCTCCCACTAGGTGGACCGATGACCTGGTAAAGGTTGCGGGGATCCACTGGATACGAGACGCACGGGACCGGTCAATGTGGCGACACTTGGGGGAGGCCTATGTCCAGCAGTGGACGTCTTTCGGCTGAAATGATGATGATGGTGATAGAACTCTTTTTGCTTCGTCCACACATACAACATTTAAGATGTTACGTTAGCATCACATAACATCACGCCTGTAATCCCCGAAGGGTTAGGCGGAGGTGTTCCTAATAGTACAACTTCATTTCGCCAGTTATGTTTAAATCCCATGTAATAGGGGGCGAGCCTATTGCTATCAACCGGGCACAAAGCCAGACTCAGTGATTGCTACTGAGAACTGAAGCTTCCTAATGGAAAAACCCAATAACACTTTAATAATAACAAGTTTTTCAATACTCCAAAAAAATACCAGTTAGTTACCGATACTCCAGCTACTCCTTAAGCACGTAACCACCACACCTACTGAAACAAAGAACGTTCACAACCGCTGCGTGTGCGCAACCGGTCAGGGGTAGGTATTCAGGCCGCTACGATCAGCCGAACGAAATAATGCACACGCGATAATTGCCTGCAGTTAAATAATCGAGGTGCTTCAATTGTAGCAGGTCTTTATTAGAAGTTTAGCGGGGTTATTGCATAATTATTGTGTGCATATTGTTCTTTATTCTGGAAAATTCTGAAACTGTAATTAAAATGGTAACTAACATAACATAATATAACATCACGCCGCATGATTCCCGAAGGATTAGGCATAAGCCCATGTAATAGAGGGCGAGCCTATTGCCATCAACCGGGCACAAATCCGGACTCCGTGGCTGCTACTGAGAAATTCCTGATGGCAAAACCCAATAACACTTTGCCCGACCCGGGAATTGAACCCAGGACCTCATGCTCAGCAGTCGCGCTTGCTACCACTAACACGTCGAGGCAGTAAACTGTTAACTCTACCAATGTAATTATATACACTATATTTTATCTATCACACTATTGTTGGTGACTGGTAGAGAATGCCTTGTGGCATTAAGTCTGCCTATGTATCATTATTGTACAGTCGCCAGCACATCTAGTTACCACAAATTGTCAAATTTCTACAAATGATTTTAAACCATAAAATGTTGGTGGTTAAGTTCAAAATTAAGTCAGAACATTTGACAGTTTGTGGTAACTTGATACGCTGGCGACTGTACTATTACTAAACCTTGAATCTGCTCATTTTTAAAACAAAATCCCGTGCACACAATGACGACAAATGTTTACCGTGCTAACCAATAGTATTAAAACAAAAAAAAATACCCTTTTTGTGCAGACCAATAGCAGTAAACCGAAAAATATGCTCGCTTTTTTATTATATTAATGAAATGTTTAAAAGAAAATCTCAGGCTCTTCACAGATTACCGTGGCCCTGAAACACAAAGGGCAAAGAAGGAACATGGATGGGTTTTAGTCAGTACAAGTCTGACACTCCCTTCCGCTCCGCCCAGAGTGGGGGGGGTCATTTGATGATTTCCCATCCGAAAAAATAAAAAAAGGGACTTCTTCACAGATGTTTGACCACCCTTTTTAGACCAATAGGAACGAACAAAAAAAATAGGACCAAAGAAGAGAAAGTTTTTAAGTGTTTATAGCGGCCCGGCGCTGCAAACAGGAATAGTCCTTACGGTGGTCAGATTAAAGTTTCCTTGACTGACATGACGGTTAAAAATCAAAATCAAAGCAATTATTTCAAGTAGGCCAGTTACAGGCACTTTTGAATTGTCGAAACAAAGACAACAGTGAAATATAGCTACAGTCCCAGTCATAAGGCACAAAAACTGCAAAAGTACTGTAGTTGCCCATTCCCTAACGTAGAAGAACAATGGAGAAGAACGGGCAAGAAACTCGTTAAATAAATGTAGTACGAACGTCATCACTGGAAACAGCAGATTAGCTACGTTCGCGAAGTGAGTTGCTAAATTCTCGAACAGCCCCTGAGGAAAATAGTTGTCATCAGTCTAGTCTTTTTCCTCCCATTTTGGAGTCAGCTTCCAGTTTAACCGGATGCAACAGAATACCAGTAGAATTTAAGAAAAAAATATCTGCTTGTATTATTATTTATATTTTTTCAAAGGTTAATTAAGTTAAGTTATTATTAAGTTATGCGTTGTGTTTTAGTCATGCGAATTCATTAGAAGTTGCAGTGTCGTCATATCCGGGAACTTGTGTTAAAATAAATAGGTGAGAATTCAGGGTAACTGCGCACTTGTTCGCGTCACACCTGTTATTCCGGTAGGGTTCAGCAGAGGTGTATTTTAAGCTCAGGATGATGTACAGTCACGACCACAAATACGTATACACTTTCCTAAATTTAAAAGCAATTTTCGTGAGAAATAACAATTGTAAATTGGAGATATCATCTTTTTCATAAAAATATGAGTTCCAGAATACTATGTTCGTAACAACATGAAATTTTAATCAGAACAGTAGGAGAAAAACACTTTTAGAAGTTGTTATGTGTTTACATATTGGTGCTCGTGACTGTACTGAATACGTGGTAACCATTTGTGCAAAGATGTCCCTTCCACCCTGTATAGTAGGTACAATCACATTTCGCCAGTTATGCATTAAGTCCCATATAATACAGGACTACGCCTATTACCATCAGCTGCTACTCAGGACCTACAGATATTGAACCCAGAACCTATTGCTCAGCAGTAGCCCTTTCGACCACTTGACCAATCAGGCAGTCTGTCAGATTTGCTGAAACTAAACAAAATCTGAATAGAGTAAAATCACTAAAAGGATAAGTATATGTAGAAATGGTAAAAGATATCATGTCGACATCATGCTGTGACAAAGAGATATTTAAATATCAATTTTAAACGAAACTGTCACACGTAACTCAAAACAACTACCAATTTCTTTGCAAAGACAATAAAAAAACCTCAAGACAAAATTAATTTTAACCGTATCCGTACATAAAATTCTTTTTTCGAAATGAAGTAGCGACCGGAAGTCAGTTTGACGTCTTTGTAGCTTCCGTTTCCATCTTCCCTATATTGTGAGCAAGCCTTGATTGTTTTCGTACAGCCTTCATTTGATCGATCAGCTTTTCCTACAAAATCTCTAATTTCATGGTAATACCAGTACTTCCGATAATATGACTGTTTCGTTGGTTTAGAGGTCGCAAGTGCGAATGCTCAGCTTGGGGTCTTGGATTCGATCCTCAGGTCGGGCTCGGCTTATTTTGATCAGGAATTCTTTAATAGCTCAGATTCTTGATTAATGCCCGAGAAGTGGGCTCGTCCCAACAAACATGTAACTTGGGAAATAGATCAATACAAGTACTTTAAAGAAGTCAGAAGGCGCCGTGGTAGACCTCGCAGGAAATGGCGGCACGAGGTAGACAGAGCCAACAACCCTATTGGCCCTGGATCGAGGATTTGGAAGTCATGGGGAGAGATCTTTGCCCAGCAGTGGGATGACACAGGCTAACAATAACATTCAGTGCCTTCAGCAGTTTCAAAATGGTGCTTACTTTGACAAAGTACTCTTAGCGTGCTGCATAGATCTTTTGGCGAATGACATGGCTGCTGTGAAACTATCTTGAAATTGTCTGTGGAAATTTGAAGAAAACAATAGAGCGGTGGTAATTTCGAAGAAAGTCATGCGCCAAAAGATTCAAGTACCTACTACAAATGAACTCCACATCGCTGTCATCTGGATGCCTAGGCCTCCAGCACAATCATAATAGGTTAATAATAAGAATCATGTTAAAATGCTTAAAATTGTCACAGACACAGTTAATTATTATGGAGGAGCTCGTGGCTAAATAATAACAGCCGCTCGGGTCGATCTTTAGGTTAAGCCGTGCTTGCCTAGGTTGGTCTGTGGATGGGTGACCGCCCATTACATACCGAGTTTCCTCCGTGCCTCGGAAAGCACGTTAAGCCGTTGGTCCCGGCTGTCATTTGTATATCTTTGACAGTCGTTAGGTAGTTAGTGGTCCAAAAAGTCTGACAACCAGTCTTACCAAGAGGTATCGTAATACCCAGTACTAACTGGGTTGTGGAGGTCAGATAGGCAGTCGCTCCATGTAAAATACTGGTATTCAGCTGCATCCGGTTAGATTGACAGCCGACCCCAATATAGTTGGGAAAAGGCTAGGCAGATGATGACAATTAATTATTATGAATTGTCACTTTACGAACCATTTTACGAATTTTAACGTAATTCATATTATTGTCCTATTATGATATTGCTAAAGCGGCCATTTTAGACCCAGAGGGTACACGTCCAGAAAAATGGCGGCAAAACCTGGAAAAACCCTACATTTATTTAATTTTAACATTTTCTTTACCTACCAGTAGCATAACAGGTGCGTTAAACTACCTATACTTCCTTATTTCTTCAGACCTTGCGCCACCATTTCTTAGAATGTGGATGACATCGGTAAATTTCTTGTCATTCAGGTTTGTTCTCATCGTTTTGTTCATTTGACATCATCTTGCGGTTATCACACATATGTATAGATAGTTAGGTACCTACTTAATTTCGCCCAAACAAGGTGGTATCATGTTTCTTAAAATTAATTATATTTTACAGCCAGTATGGTGACTGTTGGAGCCTGTAACTTATAAAGAGATTAGTATCCTGATTCTATGACGCACCTTTTTTTTTTTTCGGATGGGAAATCATCAAATGATTCAATTTGGCTAGATGGGGTATAATCGACCCATTTCGGCCACAAAGCAAGTGTGGTGCACCAACACAGGATATGCCACATCTTCACTCTTGCTGTCCAGCTGCTGTCCAGATTGCTACGGAGTGGTCGGACAAAATCACTAACGATTAACATTGCTCCCAATCATGTACTGGACTGAACTACAACCACAAACAATCGCATGAAGTAATACCAAAATGCTGACCAATTTAACCCAAAGGCTGACTGGTCGAGAATGTCATGCCTTGTGTCATAAATTCTGCGTATATACCACTTCTGAATTTAAATTTTAAATAAACAAAACGGCCCGAACTGCCCATCTCATATGATTTAAATACGTTTAATTTGCAACAAGTTTATCTACCTAGCTAAAAGACCAAGTCTTTAGCTAAATCAATAATGACAATAACCAATAATACTTAAGCAAACAGACTTAAACATAAACATCAGCTCATATGTAAAACACAAACATGTTTTAAACAAATACGTCGCGTTTATGTGTTCAGGAAGATATGACAGTTAAGACAAGGTTTCACACGACTCGTCGTTAACTTGTGAACATAATGAAGATATTTCTCCAAGGAGTTCCGTGTGCCGTATGTCTGTTTGATCGATTTTACTTATTAATGTCAATGTTATTCTTGTTAATTGGTCGATATTGTAGTCCCACTTCTGATATCAATCATTCAACAGTGCAACTCAATTTAAAATGTTTATGTTGTTGGTGTAAACTGTTAGCAGATACATCAGTATCTGCCTAACCTTTTCCCAACTATGTTGAGGTCGGCTTCCAGTCTAACCGGATGCAGCTGAATACCAGTATTTTACATGAAGTGACTGCCTATCTGACCTCCACAACCCAATTAGTACTGGGTAATACGATACCCCTCGGTAAGACTGGTTGTCGGACTTTCAAGCCACTACCTGTAACGACTGTCAAAGATCTACAATTGATAGCCGGAACCAACGTCTTTACGTGCTTTCCGTGGCACGGAGGAAACTCGCTATGTAATGGGTGTTCACACATCCACAGATCAACCTAGCCAAGCATGGCTTAACCTAAAGATCGACCCGAGCGGCTGTTATTATTTAGCCACGAGCATATCATCTCCGTTGTTTTTCCCGAAAGGATATGCCGTGGTATAGTAGGTGTAGGTAGGTACTGCCACATTTCGTCATAATATTTATATTTATTTATGTTAGTTTCGTGGTAAGTGTAAGGGGGCGACTGTTTGCGTCATTCAGTAGTAGCCAGTCTCCGTCTGCTTCGAAGAATATCTTATCTAAACACTGCTACTAAGAATTACTGATAAAAACCCAGTAGCACTTTACTCAACCTGAGGATTGAATCCAGGACCCTACGCTTAACATTTGCACTTGGGACCACTAGACTGAAGAGGCAGGCAAAATCAAATGATGATTATGAAGGAAACCTTGCAGAGATCCAGACAAATGACAATCACTTTCGACTTGTTTCTTATTTCTTCAGAACTCTTCATAGGTACTGAATATTTTTTTTTTCTATTCGCATATAACATGATACAACACAAGCTTACAATACAAGCAGGCTTTAACGGCTTAAATATGTATTGTATACTATATGATACTGCATTAAATATACTGTTATTGTAAAGTTTTGTATGTTATCTATATGTATTAGAAACCTCAACTGACTTTAAGACCAATATGTACCAAAACTTATTGCAAATATATGATTATGAATATTAAAAAGCTAGTAACAGAAAAACAATTATTCCTACGCGCTAGATTTTTACATATTCTCTGGACTCCACACAAGGATACCGTGTGTCGTGGGGTCCAGAATCTCCCAGGTATATGCTTAACGGTAGCTTGTCAATCTAATGTATTTTAGCCTTCTCAATCATCGTTACCGCTGGTGGATGTCACTTTATGACCCTTAAGACTAGTGCCTCAAAGAGATGTCAGTAACCAGGAAGGGGTCCGCAAGGGCCGATGCCTGCCGCGGGGCTGAGGGACTGTTCGAAAGAGATACCGCGGCCCTGAAACACAAAAAGCAAAGAAGGAACATGGATGGGGTTAGGTGGGTCTTAGGGGGGGGGGGGCGGGGGGGTCAATTGATGATTTCCTTTCCGAAAAAAAAAGGACTAGTGTAGAGGATGTTGTAACAATTCGTATGTAAATCAAAGTTCAATAGAAGAAATCTCTCACTCTCATCTGTCAA
This sequence comes from Noctua janthe, assembly GCA_910589295.1. Taxonomy (NCBI): domain Eukaryota; kingdom Metazoa; phylum Arthropoda; class Insecta; order Lepidoptera; family Noctuidae; genus Noctua; species Noctua janthe. The sequence goes on along the minus strand of OU342572.1, from coordinate 8,952,833 downwards.
ATTAAAAAGTGAAATCAATAACACGAGTGTTTCAAATGTCAAATTCAATTAGGTACAATAGTCTATTTGTTCGGATATTAAATTACTTAGACAATGGTACAATCGATTCGGGTCTTGCATGCAAATTGTCTACATAGTTCCTGTTCCTGTCAATAATGTGTATCTAGACATTTATGGTACCTATGGCTTTCTCCCAATTTCATTTTATAAGTTCAACGATGGATGAACTTTGTAAAGAATGATATGGCAAGAAAGGAGGTGTCTGGCGAGATGACGAGTAATAGAGAAGTATGGAAGAAGAAGACATGCTGCGCCGACCTCAAATGAATTGGGATAAGGGCAAGAGAATGATGACATTTTATAAGTTCAAGCACATCAATATCCGGTAACTTGCAAGTCAGTTCATCAGATATGTGCATTAAAGATTATTCTACCTAACCTCGATCAATTTGCCCTTCAAACGTCGAAACAACGCACAACTTTTGCTTAAGACAATATAGTCACCCTAGAAACCATCTAAGGACTGCATATAGCACCAAAGAACTGCTGACTTCGTCATCATCACCATCGTATCAGCCGAATGAAGTCCAATGCATAGGCCTCATGTCGCGTTGAACATAGGGAGTTTCGTATCGGTCTTTGAGCGTTTACGACTTACGGCATTTCATACAAACTTCAAAGTCCTTTTTTTCGAAATGACTGAACCGATATTAATGAAACCTCATACGCATAAGTAGGATACATAAGTATCAGAGAACATTTTCGAAATGTCTTTAAAAAAAAAGATAATTAGGAATTTCTGTTTCTATCGTGGCTAAATAATAACAGCCGCTCGGGGTCGATCTTTAGGTTGAGCCGTACCTAGGTTGGTCTGTGAATGGGTGACCGCCCATTACATACCGAGTTTCCTCCGTGCCTCGGAAAGCACGTTAAGCCGTTGGTCCCGGCTATCATCTGTAGATCTTTGACAGTCGTTACAGGTAGTCAGTGGCCTAAAAAGTCTGACAACCAGTCCTACCAAGGGGTATCGTATTACCCAGTACCAACTGGGTTGTGGAGGTCAGATAGGCAGTCGCTCAATGTAAAATACTGGTATTCAGCTGCATCCGGTTAGACTGGAAGCCGACCCCAACATAGTTGGGAAAAGGCTAGGCAGATGATGATGTTTCTATGGAAAATCTAAAATCGGTCTAATTTAGCTGTAACACTATTTTTCGAAAATGTTCTCTGATAAGTTTTTATACCTATTATGCGTGGGAAGTTTCATTAAAATCGATTAAGTTATTTCGAAAAAAAAAGGACTTGAAAGTTTGAAAATGCCGTGAGTCGTACACGGTGGACTCCTTTCGTGTACTAATTATGAACAGCGGGGTGGTTTATCCCCAAGAACTAGTCCCTTTTTAAGGTGTCCCCCAGAAATAAAAAAGGCCCCTCCAAGCGTTGCGACGTCGACCGACCCTGTGCTTCTTGCGTCCACCAGTTTCTTATGATTTACATCATATTTATAACACAAATAAAACCAATACACGACTCAAAACATCAAAATCGCCACGTCGACAGCCATATCTAAGTGATAATAATTGCAATGCATCAAATTATAATAATGATGCAAACGTACTAACAATTACAGGTCGTTATAATGTTGTTAGTTTGTTACAATGCTGCGTTTAGCCTTAGGCGTCGGAAATACTACGGAAGTGACTTGCTTAGAATACGACCGCAGGCGAGTAAGGAGCGTTTACACTGGCTAGTGCGGTTTAGCTTAAGCGATATTGAAGTTAGTGGGTAGGCACACCTTGTTATGCCACACGCTTGCTATTTAGGTGGTTACTGCTAATTTTCTACTTATACTCTATTTTTAATCAAGTGGACCGAAAGTCTGACAACCAGTCTTACCAAGGGGTATCGTATTACTAACTGGGTTGTGGAGGTCAGATAGGCAGTCGCTCCATGTAAAATACTGGTATTCAGCTACATCCGGTTAGACTGGAAACTGACCCCAACATAGTTGGGAAAAGGCTAGGCAGATGATGATGATGACTATTATATATCTGTCAATCATTTGGAACTTTGCTCTTTATTTGATATACTTCAACCTATTTAAAAAATAAAGTTATTAACAGTCAAAAAACGCACAACCGCTGGGTCTAGTAGAGTTGAACAGTGCGAGAAAGAGAAACTTTGAATTGCACCAGAGTTTCTTTATGTAATGAAAGTGATCACTAAGGAAAGATTTTTAAGATATGTCCCTTACAGGGGTTTAATAACGGGAGAAAAATTCTATGGAAGTTTTTTGCGGAATCTGAAAATGTGACACAGAAGAGCGTTCGGAATTCAAACTAAGGTCAGTAACAGATTATTTAGTACCTTTTAAACTACCGGAGACAATGACGAAGGTTTTTTTTTTTTAAAAAAAAAAAGAGCCTAGTCGCGAAGACGTTTTAGTACAGACTAAGTAACATAAAACCTAAATCTAATACAATGTTCTTAATACTAGGTTTTTAACTTCTACGGATTCCTGTCGCCGGGTACTAGCTATAACATCCCGGCGTTCCGCCAATGCTGTATCAGCGTAATCCAAGGCGCATACCAGCTAACATGATGTTATACAGCATGCATAACTATATTTTACTCGACCAATGTAAACACTCCCTAAAGGATTCACTTATTTGTATAAAACGGTGCGTAGGAGTGGATGTTTGTTTCCATAACAGGTACGAGTTTCGTGAACTGCTGACGTCATTATATGATTAATAGACTTTAAAGTTGAAACCTTAGCTTTCAATTGTTATATTGGATAACTAAAGGGTGTAAAATACCCTTAACGAAAGAACGGGATCGGTCAGTGTGACGACACTTGGGGTAGGCCTATGTCCAGCAGTGGACGTCTTTCGGCTGAAATGGTGATGATGATGATGAAGCCGAAAGGCACTTGTTATCCAGGTCATTGTGATCTTTTTTTCTGCACCATACCTGGGAACTTTCTAGTTACGGAGATATTTTGGTCAAAGTCGGCACGGTTGGCGCAGTGGCTGAGCGATTGACTCCTGCGCTTCGTGTCGCGGGTTCGATGTTCGATTCCCGCACGGAACAAATATTTGTATGGCCTACAGGTAGTTGTTCCGGGTCTGGCTGTTTGTGTATGTGAATTTAAATGTTTGTAAACGCACCCACGATACAGGAGAAATTCCTAGTGTAGGGCAACGAAAAAAAAAAAAAAATAACTTTTTCATAAGTTTTTTTTTTTATATAACTTTAAATACCTCTATGACCCCCGTACCACTCAATGCATCCACAACACACGTGATTTTTCACCTCAAGAAAAAAAATCGTTTCCCAGTAATATTTTTTGCGTAGAGTTACCGCATTTGATGTATAGAATGCTTGGTTGACGGCTTCGTGAAGGGTCCGTTACACTTTGTATATTATGTACTAATTAAGAATTTACCTAATTACGCAGTGGTATAGAGTATTGTTCTCAGAAAGGGAAGGAGGATAATACCCACGCACTTTTTCCTACTCCTCTCTCTCTCTCTCTCTCTCTCTCTCTCTCTATCTCTCTCTCTCTCTCTCTCTCTCTTCTTCAACCTTTAGCCACCCAATGCTGAGTGTAGGTCTCTTCCAAATCTCTCCATTTTTGCCGGTTTTGTGTCTTGGCTATCCAGCCTCTTCCTACTTTAATCCTACTTTAAATCGTCTGCCCACCTAGTCAGTTGTCTACCCACATTCCTCCGTCCTGTCCGTGGTCTCCACTCCAGCACTTTCTTCTTCCATGTTCCATCCAGTCTTCGGCAAATATTTCCTACTAAAGGAACATTATTGTTTGTGATGATGAAATAACACTCTTCCGTTAGATTTGTTTTGAAAATTCGAAACGGAATTTAATAAAAGAATGTTTTTTTCAATAACTTAAATTCACGCATTTTTAGGTTCCCTTATTATCCCCTATTCTCGTAATAGAAGACTTACTGAGAAGTAACTATTGATGTTCTTTGTAAAAAAAATATAGGTCATACCATAGACAGAAGGTACACCTCTGCTTGACCCTTCAAAGGATACCACCGTAACGATCAAGTTATAGTTAGATTAAAATCAAAACAACTATGATTAATAATGTTTTGCTTTACAAACCGTGGAATATTCTAGAATGACATTTTAATGATTTATTAAGCGTACCCCAATTAATTTCTATTTATTGTACCCTTTTGAAGAACACACAATGCAACCAGTGTAACTTGGTATACCATAATGGCGCTGGCTGCAAAAAAAAGAGCAAATTGTCTATGTCAAATTCAAAACCTAACGATGTTCCATATTTCACCTCATGTCAAAGTAAACTGGCTACCACAATTTTATTCTGTTTCTGAATGACAATAAGCGTGAATAACATTATAATAAAAATGGCGCGATTAACGCAAAAAAACTTTGGTTTTAGTCCTTCACTAAAGAACTTTGGTACTTCAATTATTTCGTAGTTAACAATTCATCCTAATGTAGGTTCAAAAACCGTTCGACCACGTATTAATGACAGCAGAACGAATATCGAATTAATCGAGTCTAAAAAAATCGGTCAACTTACTCATAAGTCGCTACGACACTAATGGGTTCAAAGACTTTGAAAATAGCAAAAAAATGACCTAGAGTCACTATGAGACTATAGGATGAAGACGAATCGCCTTTGCCCCATCTGTCAAATGTATTATGAAAATGAAATAAAGATGGCGGCTTAAGTCAGTAAATAATCATCTGTCATTTTCTTGATCCTGGATGACGGCATAGATTGCTAGACTTCCTAGCTATTGAGTGATGTCTTAGAGTAGATTATACATATGTTTTGCTACGTGATGTATGTGAGAATAGCCTGGAGCTTCCAACTAGCATGATAATTGAAATATATTTAGTACTTGGTACTGCAATTTAAAATGATCACGCGTCTTCGTTGTGTCAAAGTTAGGATCGATGACAACAATGTCCCAAAATTTTTTCTATAGTAACAGACATTTTTATTTTATGCTCCATTTGCATTTCGTACCAAGCTTTAGTAGATCGTTCTTGTACTGAATTGGTAATAATCAAAAAGGGTATTTAACGTGTAACTTAAAAACCTAGACCAGGAAGATCATCCACATCCATCCTAAAAACAAGGACCGATTAATCGGGTTAAAAGGTTAACCGGTTAGACCCATACCTATGTTTGATTAACCATTATACGGGTTAACCCTTATAATATATGGGTTAACCATTTAAATATGAAAGAGACAAAGCACCGAGCGCGGGCTAACTCCGTTACTTTTATGTCCGAAAATGAACTCTGTGCATGAAGCGGTTACTATAGGCTGACTAACCTTATAATACGGGTTAACATTTACTCTAGGGTTTTCACCTAACCCTAAAAAAATAACCCGACTAAAACCCCTCTACGGGTAACCCTTTCAGTAGCTAAAAACCGTCAAATCAACCAACAAAGAAGCATTTGAAAATGCCTATTGCTGGCCATAACAACAGCTAACCGTTGCTTTATGCATAATTCATGAACTGTCGGCGGCATATGTCATTAACCACAGGTTAAGGACGCAACACAATGGGTGCTTCGCGATGGTGTTGCCGAATGAAAATCTGCAGTTCTTATGTAGTCTGTGCACGTTGGAAATCAATTGAGTAATTAGTTTGGTGATTGGTTTAATTGCAATGTTAACAGCAATAAATAAGCTGTTAAGCGATGTGTTGATATGTGTGGTCTCAATCAAAAAATGTGAGCCGTTACGGGACGCCTGGCAGATGTGAAACATCGACATTATTGTGTAAAAGTAATAAACAGAAAATAACAGATTGTGATAGGAACTAAATATGTCATAATGATAAAATAAAATATTACGATTTTTTTTCCAGATAACGATGACTATTTATTGAATAAACATTTATTTTCATTAAATACAAAAATTTACGAATTTATTTCAAATCGTGACTACTTAATTCGTTTAATCAGTGACTTCGGTAAAAGTTATATTCGATGTTGCCTCTGAAGACGGTATTACTGTGACAATTGGTCGATGGTAACTGAAGTATGTTACAAAAGTCAAAGTCAAAAGGCGACGCGTCGCCACGGCACGCGTCGCCACGCCAGAAATCGGTTTTACGTGCGGCTATAGATGTTTCACATCAAAATTAAGCCGTTGTCTTTTCGTCTCTTTTTAACCGACTTCATAAAAGGAGGAGGCTCTGTGTGCGGCTGTAAAATTATTTATTTATTTTCTTTAAGCTCGCTATGAAACAAACAAGTCACCGACTTCCGTTACTACTTTTTAGTGTATTTTTTTGGCAGTCGGTTGTTTTTTTTTTATCCCCCGACGCAAAAAGAGGGGTGTTATAAGTTTGACCGCAATGTATGTGTCTGTCTTAAACGAGTGAACCGATTTGGATGCAGTTTTATTTATTTGAAAGCTAGTTTCTTGGCGATAGTTCGTTTTATCAAAATCGGTGCAGCCATTTACTACTTATGGGGGATGAAAGTGGGAATGAAAAATCTAATATTTTCATATATACCCAAGTGGGGTATCAAATTAAAGTGCATGATGTGTATATTAGAACTAGACATGTTTTATCAAAACCTGCTCAGCCATTTTATTGACTGTTCAAATGTTTATTCGCTTTTCTTTGTTGCGATGGAGGTTTTTTAAATATTAAATTAAATTTTATGTAATAGACTTCTCTGCTGCCGTAAGCAAAAAGAGACGCAACTAATAAGGCTTAGTATTCCTCATTTCCTTTTACTCAGCGTTTCAGACATCGCCATTGAAATATCAGTTTTATGTTGTGACTTACTGACTACTAAACAGTGCATTGAATTTGTACAAACGGTCTAGTGGAAAAGCCATGTGTTCAGTTAAATTGTGCTTTGCACAAATATCAACTTAAACTGCGGAAAGCACCAGCGATACTGATAAGTGGTGGTACTTTCATACAAGCCTAAAAACTTGGCTTACCCTTATAGCCTCCTTACTCTTCATGATGTGAGGGTTTCTGAACAGTCTGCTATACAACATTAGTTTTAGTATAATTATTCGAAATCTAAAACACTAGTAGTCTAGTATTTTTATGTAAAGAATCTATGTACAAAATTTCAAAACTGTATCATGAAAAATCACAAAGTTATAAGCTTGTTCGTTACCTGGTTGTCCGCACATAAACGTGGTCACCACGCGGCGCCGCCGCGCGCTCCCTTCCAGCGTCGTCTTGAGCTCATTGATAATAATAATTTGGCAGAAGGTACCTAAATGATTGCGATAGGTACTTAGTGTCGCTCGGTGTCCAACTTGTAACTTTTTTTAAATATTTTTGGGATAAAACATAACATGGTTTAAAAATTATTGGAATCGATTCAGTTACTTATTCTGAACAAACTGCATTCAGGTTTCGCATATACTAAAAATAATGTTGTAAAAGGCATTATGGGCTTGCCGTACATGTAATTTAAATTTTCTATCTGTCTTCTTAACTCTTATCAAATCCACCAACCGGCACTGTGCCGGCGTGTCCCAAGGTAAGCCATTACTGATAATAGGTACCTACCGTTTCCCGTTATGATACAGAGGTAGCCTTATGTCCAGCAAAAGCCTGATAAGACCCATTTCATTTACCTAAGGCAGCATTTACCTTCCGGCTTATTGCATATTAAATAAAGCTACCGTTATGACTCAAAGGTAGGCAATCCACGATATAATATCGCAAAGATAGCCTTGATCTTACATCTGTCATACGTGTGAGGTTAAGGGCAACTAAACGCAAATACGCATAATTACAGAAATAAATAATGCCTGATCATGTCCTGTTATTGTATTTCCATATTATGATGTGTTATTTCTATGACAGCTATTCTTAGAGAGTCTCTTCCGTGATTTGTTGTTGCTGGTTTGTTTATAACAATTTGATTAATGCCTACTAATAGACTAGGTAAATAATTAATTTCAAACTACTAATAGGGTATAGTAGATAAATAATGAACATAGACGTAATGCGTGCGGAGAGACTTTTAAAAATTAGATAGGTACATTTGAAGAAACTATCGTTGTCGCTCTGCAAGAGCGATTTCGACACTTAATATGCGATAAGGACAACTGCAAATCCGACTGAATAGCCTAAGTAAAAAATTATAATTCGGGGTTTGGCTCTCCACTATGCGTGGCGTTCCTCCTCCAATATTGGACCAATTTAAAAGATATTCCATAAACTAAATAAGAAGGATATGTATATACGTGTCGCTTTGTTTTTCTTTTTTGATTAATACGAGGGCGGGTCAATAAGTCCGTGACTTTTTGAATTTCTGACCTCTTTACTGAAACAGCAACACTGCTCCTGTCAACAGGCATCTGTCAGTTGACTCCTGTCAAAATTTAAACTTGCTGCGTCAGTTAGTTTGTGCTTGACAGCTATTTTTATCAGACTACCCACTAATTTGAGGAGAAAATGGAAAAAAGTGAATTTCGTGTGCTTATTAAAGTAATATTTTTGTCTGATGTATCCAATGTTTGATTCTTTTTAAATTTTGTAAGCTGATTTTTTTGAGCAAAATATTAATAAATATCGTCTTGGGAAACTGGTTTTTCTTAGTTAATTACCAACTGAATAGTCATGGAAATAGAGTCCGATTTTCCTCGTTTTTTTTTTCATAGGTAGGTTTTTGAATACATTATTCGATACAATTGGTTTTGACTCCGTATCGGGCAAGCCAAAACCAAAAAATCTATTTGAATTCGTCGGGTCACAGCGGACCACACGGCCCGCTGATAAAATATATGGCGTGTCCTGCCAGCGTGCCACTTGGCGTGCCGCAAAAGTTCTCTCAAATTAAGCTTGGCGGGTCGCTAAAGAAATGGGATGGGCGGCGCGCCGCCCACATGGCCTGCTGCTTTGGCAAACTGTATACATGCGTGGCGGTGAGAGTGTTAAGCATTATTTCTTGCGAAAAAAAACCATTACCGAGACCAAGGCTAAGCTTGATAAATACTATGGGGACTCTGCACCATCGATTTCAATGGTAAAAAAGTGGTTTACTGAATTTCGTTGTGGCCGTACAAGCACTGAAGATGCCGAACGTCCTGGACGCCCAGTTGAGGTCTCTACACCCGAAACAATCGAAAAAATTCACGATATGGTGTTGACCGACCGAAGATTGAAAGTGCGAGAGATTGTGGAAGCCGTAGGGATCTCGCATGGCTCAGTGGTTTCAATTTTGAATGATCACTTGGGCATGAGAAAGCTTTCCGCAAGATGGGTGCCGCGTTTGCTCACAGTCGACCACAAACGCAATCGTGTAACAACTTCACAGGAAGCTTTGGCGTTGTTTAATCGCAATATGGAGGAGTTTTTGCGCCGTTTTGTAACCGTGGACGAAACATGGATCCATCACAACACACCAGAAACCAAACAACAGTCAAAACAGTGGGTTTCTAAGGGTGAATCGGCGCCAAAGAAGGCCAAGGTGGGTTTGTCAGCCAATAAAGTTATGGCGACTGTTTTTTGGGATGCACGCGGGATAATCCACATTGACTACCTTCAAAAGGGAAGAACAATCAATGGGGAATATTATGCCAACTTATTGGACCGATTCAATGACGATTTGAAAAAAAACCGACCTCATTTGGCCAAGAAAAAAGTTCTTTTCCACCAAGACAATGCAAGGGTGCACACATGTGCAGTTGCCATGGCAAAAATCCATGAATTGGGCTATGAATTGCTCTCTCATCCGCCCTATTCTCCAGATTTGGCTCCGAGCGACTACTTCTTGTTCCCAAACCTGAAGAAATGGCTTGGTGGAAAAAGATTTGACCCCAATGATGAAGTCATCTCGCAAACAAAGGCCTATTTTGAGGACCTCGACAAATCATTTTTTTTGGAAGGGATAAAAAAATTGGAGAAGCGTTGGACAAAGTGTATAGAGCTCAAGGGAGACTACGTTGAAAAATAAAATTATTTTTTTATCAAAAAATCTGTGTTTTATTCCAAAAGTCACGGACTTATTGACCCGCCCTCGTAGTTGTCAAATTTGTACACTAGGCCTCTGTTGACAGTGGTCTAAATAGGCAATTTTGAGCATTTTGTTAGGTCCATTGCTGGCGGCGGCGATCTTTCGCGTCCGGCCCTGGTTCAAGCTATGGTCCGGAGCGAGAAGGAATGGGAAGCCGTCACCTCCTTCTGCGAAGCAGTCATGCTAGTTAAGGAGGTGGTGTACAAATGACAACCGGGACCAACGGCTTAACGTGCTTTCCGAGGCACGGAGGAAACTCGGTATGAAATGGGTGGTCCATTCATTCATCCACAGACCAACCTAGGCAAGCACGGCTTCACTTAAAGATCAATCCGAGCGGCTGTTATTATTTAGCCATTTCATCATACTTCCATCATCAAGGGGGAAAAACATTACCTATGTATTGGACATTATTGTAGGTATTCTAAAGGTCGCCGGATAAAACTCAAGAGTCAAGTCAGACGAGACATATTTATTGCAAGATAATTACTCTTATGTTTGCATGTGCATATAGTAAAACCGATCGTTTGCACATCGATGTGTTGGGTACACTTCAAGTTCTTTAAAAACTGTAAATAATACATTATTGTAATTCGCAGTTTGTAAGATCTGTCGGCGTGAGCTTTGAGGCGGAAATATCGAATATTGTGTATTGTGACGTGGAGAAAAGATAAGCCACTCGGCTAGGTCAAGCGGGACTGGCTGTAGAGGCCCATCGGAAATGCTAAAGTAGCCATCACTTTGTACTAAACCAAAGTGATATAAGATTTTAAACTATTATCGTCACTAAAATTATCATTAACACTAGAAATAACACACTAATTGTTACTTTGTATGCCAACTAATTAATAGTAAAAATAAAAGCCCTCTTCCTCTCTCCTACCTTGCTGTGACCTTACAGGGTCCATATTTATGTACCTAGCTTTAAGCCCTTTGTAACATCTTTTTTACAATATGGAATGCAAAATAAATGAATAAATGGAATATTTACCATGTTTACTGATTTGTTTGAGTTCCCGATATCGGATCAGAATCGAGTTGCGAGTGACAGTGGTAGCGGTACTGAGTATAAAAAACGAACAAGAAAGAGGGTAGACCGATTTGTCTGCTCATAAACACCCACCCGCAATAACTTCAGTTTGTCCGTGATCATGGTACTTGCAACAGCGCCGAAAGATCGGGAATTCGAACAAATCAGTAAACATGCTAAATATCCCGTTTCTAGTGTTAATAATATACCAAATTGGTTGAAAATTAAAGAAAATATTTACATATATGCACTCAAGCAGTGTTTATTTTTTCTGTTATTGTATGATAACCGTTTCATTAAAGTTAAGGACACCCAGACTAATGATTTAAAAAAATGGGCTTAAAAATGTTAAAATCCTTTTTTTACAAAGCACATAATATTCCCATTTACCAACCGAAGTAGCGGTAACATACTAAACGTACGCAAAATTAAATCAATCACATAACTAATTAACATTCAATCCTAATTACTTAACTAGTATTCAGAAGCCCCAATTAAGTCAGTGTTCAGATGCTCACTATTCGGCGCGTTACTAAGCAGTAACACTTACGCAACACTATAAGGCCTCTGCCCCACCGCGAGCCTACGCGGAAGCGAATTTAGTCCTCTCATTCACAGTTATTTTACCTCATGTAATAGGGGACGAGCCTATTCCCGTCGACCGGGAACAAATTCAAACTCCGTGACTGGTATTTAGAAATTCCTGAAGGAAAAGCTCAATAACACTTTTTGCCTGACCTGGGAATCGAAACCAGGACCTCGTGTTCAGCAGCGTTTGCGACCACAATACCTACGAAGCCGTCATACGAGTTCAACATAACTGGTGAAATGTAGGTGTACTATATACTATACTGTACACCTCTGCCAAACCCTTCGGGGATAACAGGCGATGTTAATGTCTGTTATTTTAACTCTGACATCAGCAAACCAACAACAATCTTATGATTACGGGAATAAAGATCACTGTTATACGAAATCAGAGGTAGAAAATAATTACCTGTGGAAAAACCATCTCTTTGAGATTTTCTCGCTCAAGACACGTACAAACGATTGTGGGGTCCGTGTAAGTCAAAGGGATACTAATGTCATATTAATAGTTGAACGGTGACTGTTTACACCGCGCCGCCGACTAATCACTTGTCATAGCGCTATCCAAGAGAGTACTCGCTCAACGTTGCTCGCTTGACAGACAGACAGAACGGTCGCTGAGAGACTCTCGCTTGTTACACACGCATGTAATCGTCGCCGTCGCGCACTCACTGCTCGTCGCTTTCCGCTAATCGCCGGTTTTAGGACATGTGGCTAAGTCACAGCTCATCTAATGAGGTTACCGCAGTGTTAGTGTTCGCTCTACTTACGTCGTCTTTACCCTGTCTAATGTCGAATGTGACGCCTGTCTGTCTGTATGTTTGAAGTAGACTGAGTTTTTTCATGTAATGATACTTATTAAAATGGAGTTCGTGGCTAAATAATATCAGCCGCTCGGGTCGATCTTTAGGTTAAGCCGTGCTTACCTAGGTTGGTCTGTTGATGGGACCCATTACATACCGAGTTTCCTCCGTGCCTCGGAAAGCACGTTCAGCCGTTGGTCCCGGGTGTCATTTGTAGATCTTTGACAGTCCTTAGGTAGTCAGTAGCCCGAAAAGTTGACAACCAGTCTTTTCAAGGGGTATCGTATTACCCATTATTAACTGGGTTGTGGAGGTCAGATAGGCTGTCGCTCCTTGTAAAATACTGGTATTCAGCTGCATCCGGTTAGACTGGAAGCCGACCCCAACATAGTTGGGAAAAGGCTAGGCAGATGATGATGATGATACTTATATTTTTATATTACAGTCAATCATTAGCTAACACTGTACAGTTTCAGCAATTAGGACCGTATTCCTCCTTTTTTTTTCCGGATGGGAAATCATCAAATGACCCCCCCCCCACTCTGGGCGGAGCGGAGGGGAGTGTCAGACTTGTACTGACTAAAACCCATCCATGTTCCTTCTTTGCCCTTTGTGTTCCAGGGCCACGGTATCTCTTTCGAACAGTCCCGCAGCCCTGGCAGGCATCGGCCCATGCGGACCCTTACTTGATTGCTGACATCTCTTTGAGGCGCGCGTGGAACACGAACGCACCGTCGACACGGCCTGTCGTCATAAGACGGCCGGACGGCGAGCTAGCCCATAACTCGCCGTCCACAGGCCAGCGCCTACAGTGGTCGGAAGCCACCACGTGACCCCCGACGCCCAGGGCGTCTCCCGCGGCGGCTGGGACGTGAGGTTCTTTACCTCTCACGTCCTGCCACCTCCTTCACTAGCATGACTGCTTCGCAGAAGGAGGTGACAGCTTCCCATTCACGCTCGCTCCGGACCATGGCTTGAACCAAGGCCGGACGCGAGAGATCGCCGCTATGTGGACACGGCGGTGCTCCGCCGAAGACCGTATTCCTCCTTGACCTTCGCAAATAAAGCCGTTATTGTTTTTGATTAAGAAAGATTATAAATCTAAACAACTGAGCAAAATGACATTCTATCAGCGATTATGATGACCTTCTTTATCGTGTGGTTAGTGCCTAACCTGGTGTCAGAGATTTTATGCCGCCCATAGGCCTCTGACTTGGCTTTACATGCCGTCGAGAAATATCTCTCAGGCATGCTGGTTTCCTCACGATGTTTTCCTTCGAATACCGAAGTAAGTGATAAATATACAATACGCACATGAATTCCAAAAATCAGGTGCCTTGGGTTCGAACTTGATACTTATGACTTGGCAGTCCGATGGTCACACCACTAGACTGTCCCTGCTTTTGATGATGATGTAAAAGTCAAAGTATTAGACTAAAAAGTTACGCTACCGAAAAGCCTAACTATGGTAATCCTATTGAAAATCATTGCAGAAAAACAAATAAAACTTAACGCATTGAAAGCGTCGCGATCGCTACTGGACTAGGCTCTCTTGTGTAAAGAATACATTGACTTTTAAATAAAACAATCATTGCTTAACTACCTACGTTTCCAACGCGCTCTAACGTTGTTTAATCACACAAAGTGTAATACTTTTTTCGCCCACTTACACATACGGATTTACTTAACACTTTAACTATCGCTTACATACAGAACATTAAGTAAAGCTGTGTTTAGTTAATAGTTATAATGAGGTTACCTCAACTTGCATGCCTCAATAGTTCCGTCTGTTCGCTGTCAACGCATGACTGTGTGTTTGTTACGGTGGAAGCAAAAGGGGGTAGGGGAGGGTAGCCCGCGTAATTCAAATTTTGTTACGTTTTTGGTGATCAGTGTGAGGTTGTATGTTGATGTAAATATGATTCGCGCAAGTAACACTTATGTAAATAAATAATTTTTAATTTCAGATAAAACATATTTAAGCTTCACAAAATCAATTTTCAAATAAAAATGCGCATTGCAGACAAAAGAGAATTGTTGGTACTAACGATTTTTGTTATTATTTAGCCACGAGCTCCTCTGTGTCAGGTTGTATGTTGATGAAAACTGAGTCGTGCAAGTAACACGCATGTAGTTACTTAATTATAATCATTAATATCATCAATGCAACCCTCTAAGTTCATTAAGTCCATTAAATAATTATTTCATGAAAAAGTAATTCAAAACACGTCAGAAATTTTGTATTTCCCGGGTTACCACCTTATATAACTGCAATTCACTTCCACCTCAAAAGAACTGCAATTGGGTAAATTAGGACTGGTGTTTTTTTAATGAAATGCTAAATACGCCACTAAGCTCAACGCATTTAGCATTATAATATATCCTTCCCTTTCGATCGACTAGAAAACGAGAAGAAGAATGTTATGCTAAGTAATCACTTACTTGGTCAGTGAACTTCTATGTTAAGTCATCAAAAATATTAACAATTGTGAGTTATGTAAATTTTTAGCGTAAGTAAGCTAATTTAAAGCTATCAAATACACATTTTTGTAGAAACTGGTGACTAAAGCTTTGTATAAATGTGGTCGTGGGAATTACTTACGATTACGATAAAAAATATTATACCGTATACATGAAAATTATCCTATTATCAGATCGATGAAAATACCCAAAGTTTTTTTTCAGCGACATCGAAGTTATTGATGAGAAAATCAATTCCAAAATGACCACCCAGCAAGAACATTTATCTACTTTCGCAAGCCAAACCAGAAAACAATTTACCCTAATAAATTACGTCACTAACTTCAGAAATTCACTTGAATATTGTAATTTTCGAACCCTTCCCTGCCATTACCCTGTCAAAACCCTGTAATCAGCACATAACCCTGGCATGCAGGGGTATTATCGAAGCATGCATATAAAGCACATTATTTCTTCATAGTCTAGCATTTCCTGGACACGACCGAACAAGGGAATATGGGTAACACGAGCACAGAGCAAGTTTTTGTGGAGAATCAAAATGTAGCAATGATTAGATCGAAGTTAGTTTGCTATGTGTTCGTAATTTATGACTGTTTTCCTTACATGGTGAAGAATTCGGTTTTGTTTATGTCAAAAGGAAACGTTTTTTTCTGTAGTAGGTCTTATAATATCGACATCCATTGATTTATAACTGTAATATCTACATAACGCAATACCTTTGGTGGGCAACTTCCCGACTAAAATCTTTAGGCCGTAGCTTAAAGGACACAACATCTTTTTGGTCGGAGGATCCTACCTTTTCACGGGTTTGAATGAGGAGAGGAAGTTCCACCTAGATCCTAGTGCCTCTAAACCCTCAAAGAAACCCAGACTTATTTGATCCTAGTAGACCGAATATGGAAACCTCCATGGCACGTGATCTTGCTGCTGTAGAACCTTTTTTTGATATCGGTGTCATTGCAAAAACTGTTGCCGCCATATTGTCACGATGAGTAATACTGAGTTCTTTTCCTTTATACTTATTTATATGCTGAACAGCGAAAGTACTAACAGGATATTGGAGCTTAAGGAGGCAAATATGAAGCAACCGAAATATTTGTGTTTAAAATAAACGAAGCGGATTTATTTATTGTGGGTGGTGGACAAATGGTTTAATTTTATATCATTCTTAAAACTACACATAAATAATGACATTACAAGTTAGAACATCTGAGCCATACTATGAAGAAGCTATCATTTAAAATAGGTCCTCCGGATGGTCACGGTGGCCAATTTCAGCGGAGACGCCATCGACGCGAGAGATATGCACAAACACAACACACACACCACAAGTTTGTGCGCAGACACAGGCGCACTCTCTGAACCTTCACTCTCATAGTCCGATGGGACGGCAATCGAACACGACCGGACAGAGATCAGGCGCAGGGACAACGGATTAATGTGCATTTCGAAAGCAAAGGCAAGATCAGGAAGCCCAATGCAAAAACTCGCAATATAAGATGTCCAGGTCCCTGCTACCTTCGCAGCTTCTCCACCAATCTGAGCTGTTTTCTACTACCTACTTTAATTCTACCTTGATTAGCTAGGCTTTCGATCAGGTGACCCTTCTAAACCTTACACCTTAATAAACTATCACATCCAAGGTCTTCACGCCTCTGTCCCATCTACACTATTCCTTGCACTCACCATGCCCAACGTCGAACATGAGCCAGTGACGTAACTAACAGCAAGATGCGCTGCGCTTGAGCAACGTCCACATTTGCATGGTAATAACCGCACTTACTTGACACTTTGTATGGCCAGCACGCTTTTCCTATATCTAGGGTAGATAGGCGTCCTAGTGTTGGTAATATGTTTACCTATTAGCAATTAGATAGGGTGTTGGTCCTTCTTACAATAGAGTATCAGTATTACCAATAATTTCCAAAGCTAATTGAGCTAAATAATGATATATTTAGTCACATCTGGTTGCAATGCTAGCCGAGTTCAATTGATTTGAAAAAGAGGTCACCGCTATTTCTGCCAAAATGTATTAAGACTTCATGAAAAGGGAATTGAACAATGTCCTCCTTTTTGTAATAACTGATACTGATACTGTTAGCCTGCGTCATCCCACTGCTGGGCTAAGGCCTCTCCCCATGACTTCCAGTTGCTACGATCCAGGGCTAATGTGGGCCACTGGTCGTTTGTTTTTTGTTTCTCCTTTTTGTGGTAATAACAAAATACAGTAATCACAAATCTATGAAGCGGCCAGCGTCTAGAAGTAGGTATATCTAACTATATATCCAGGCCAGGCTTGTGTCCGCAACTCCACACCCAAAGTGCGTATGGTGTTTCAGGTTATTTTATGTTGATGTTTTTTTTTTATGACAGTTAATTGTGCATTGCAACGGTCTTCCACTTCAGACCTGCAGCAAAAAGTTATGTTATGGATTTCATCTGATGTTCAACTATACGAATCCAACTTCCTTTCTAGATTCGAATACACACATTGCAACAGACGTTTCGATTTTAATTACCAAAACACAAATCAAGTTAAATCTCGTAACATTTCTAACTGAAGCTAACCTAGTCTGTTGCCATCTTCATAGACATCCTTTCGAAATCATCGCAATTAGGAGTTTATGGATACAAACAACTATCGAATTATGTTAGGGTAGGGCGTTATTGGCAAACAATTTAAATCGATTAAGCCATTGATTTGTTGGAGGATTAATATTTTAACTTCTAATGGTGCTAGAAGTCGTATAAATGGCGATTTAAGGTGCTTAGTATTTTGGTAATAACAATAAACTTCGATCAACCATCGGGGACTCTGTCAGCTATGTATAGAAATAATGAATGTACTTTTTGTCCTGCGATCTTTTGATCACAAGGAGGAGCAAAACTGGTTAAGGGCTTTACAAAATGATTATTTAAAAATGATTTTGGTTCTGTCAGGAACACTGAAAAATTCTTCGGCTAAAACTAGCAGCCTTGAGCCATCATCATGATCTTCCTCGCCTTATCCATGTTACTTGGAGTCGGTGCAACATCTTTTTAAGTTCCATTCTCCCTTGTCAACCATCATGCTATCAGTTACTCCTGTAGCATCGACAACTATTCCTTATTATGAGCCTGTTTGTATCCCATCTCAGAGCAAAGGCGTCCCTTCCGACTTTCCATTTTCCTTTCTACTGTTATTTGGGACCAATCCTTCAGGTAGGCATCCAACTCGTTCGATCATTTCGTTCTGGGTCTACTGCGTCAGGTCCTGTTGTTCGAAACCCAATCGATGCTACTAACGCACCTATTACTTATGAATTATGATGTTAGTAAGCGGTCATTAACCTCACCTGAGATAAACTCAACTACTGAGCTACTCTGACCGATTGACCTGCTAAGCGTAGTTTCTTCATGTTTACAGAGTACAGACCTGTAGTAAAATAACATTCTACTCTCCCCGCGTGTTTTTATAATGTGGTAATCTAAATCATCTATTTTAAATAATGTGCTGTGCCCGACAGGGTTCATAATTGTTTCAATTTTTTTTGTTTACAACCTGTAAGTGTACATTATGGATATAGCAATAAACGATTTGATTTGATTTTAATTGATTCGGTCCAGAACTTGGCTACGAGTTTGGCGCCTTCAGTAGCATCCATCAGTTCCTATAATGAGCAAATAACAGGACACGATAGTTTGAACAGCACTACATTTATACTACAGGGCTGAAAAGCGTAGTTGACATCACCAATCAATGTAACTGTGAAACTAATGGCGCTAGCATAGCTTGTACCAACCATTGTCATTGGTTGAAAATCTGTCAATGTCAT
Source organism: Noctua janthe (assembly GCA_910589295.1). Taxonomy (NCBI): domain Eukaryota; kingdom Metazoa; phylum Arthropoda; class Insecta; order Lepidoptera; family Noctuidae; genus Noctua; species Noctua janthe. The sequence goes on along the minus strand of OU342572.1, from coordinate 8,934,092 downwards.
TTTATATTTCAGAATACGTCGACCTCATTGGTCAGATTGGAACCTAGCTATGGATACGCCATCAACAAAGACCTTTGGTTGACCTATTTCATTGACACACTTTTTATTAGCTGTCAAAACCCGATACACCCATTTAATTCTTATGGCAATAACCCTGTGACGTCACTAATTTGCCAATAAATGAACTACCTAAAATGAAATGTTTTATTTATTATTTATTTATTTAAACTTCATGTACAATAGTGGTACATAGGCGGACTTAATGCCACAAGGCATTCTCTACCAGTCAACCTTTGGGTCAAATAACAAAAGATTGTGATAGGGTACAAAATAAATATATAAAAATAGCTTCTTGCTACGAAAATTTATATAGGCACTTATAATGATACTAATACTAATATACAAATACAATAAACTAATACAAATTTTAACAAATACCAAAATTAAAAACGAGAAACCTAATAATAATTACCATGACTCGACTTCTAATAGAGAGAGAGCTATTTATTCATTTATTTAATGTTTTGTGAAGAAGTTTTGACTTGTAATTATAAGTTAATGGTGGTAACCTACAGAATTATCTATAAATCTCTAACTGAGGAGGCTTAATAGTTTCGATTTACAAAGTTCGTTAAACCCACATAGGACCATCTTTTGACCGATACTGATCTTTACTGAACCAGTTCCTATTAATCTATCTACTGACGCTTGCTCTTTGCAAACCGCGGGACGAGGCAATCACTACGCATGTGCGTAGGTAAATAAGTATACAGTCGATTCGAGTCCTTATTTCCAATTGATGTTAATTCCGTTAAGTTAAACGTCAACTTTATGTCAGTGTAAATTAATTTGATCCTATGATGACTAGTACTTGTTGAAAATACATTTTTTTTTTCAGTTGCAGTTCAAACTTAACCTTATGGACTCTACACACAATGCCGCTGTGCATATCTGTGACTTTCGTATGTTGACATGGCAATACCCACATTTGTTTACGTTTTTGGAAACTATATTGCGAATGCAGAATTATTTGTTTACTGATCGTCCACAAGCAGGCAGCCAGTCAGTAATTGCCCACCGTGACATATACCGACCTATCGCCTTTCTCGGGGCTCACACACGTGCGGAATATATTATCAGTATGTGGATTTCCTCACTTAAGTGTTTTACGCAGTAGGTAAGCGTGACAGACCTCGCTGGTCTGTCCGCACTGTTTTGAAGTCTGTTCAAGAAATTGACATTGACCTTTCGCACAAAATAATGGTGGAAAAAAATAATTAATTAACATCGATAAGTAATTTATACCGAAAGAAGCGAGGGGTCCCTATTAAGTGTGAAGACTATTAAGTTCACCATTGTTGATATGAACCTGCTTCTAAATGTAAAGAATAGCCACCACGCCAGACATCCAGGTAACCAGTCTTACCAAGAGGTATCTTATTACCCAGTACTGGGTTATGGAGGTTAGGTAGGCAGTCGCTTTGTTTAACTACTGATATTCAGCTGTATTCGGTTAAATTGGAAGCCGCCAATATATTTGGAGAAAGGCCAGGCTAGATGTTGAAGCAAACTTTAAACATCACAGCTTAGAAAAAAAAATGCCTGCCCAGATTCGAACGGGGACGCTCCTATAACTTATATGTCGCAAAGAAATCTTCTAATGATATCTAGTAACTCGACGATGATTGATCAAATCCTGCCAACAGATATCGCTTACAAAATGATTAATCGCAACTTACATTGTGCAAACAAGTTTTTAAGTATAGATCGTAGAACGGCAAATGTAATGGAGGATGACCCCAACTAGATGACCCGACGACCTGAAGATGGTAGGAATATACTGGATGCGGAAGAAGAACCTAGTGATATGGCGCAATACAATTTAGAGAGGCTAGTGTTAAGATAGAGTATCTACGATATAAATGTTAGTATTGATAAAAGTCTATAAGAAGACCATGTGCGTATAATCGTTGTGTAAATTGAGACAAGGGATGAATGAAAGGCATTTGCATGTGGCGGAGATGAGAATGCTAATGGGGATGTGTGGTGTTACGCGAATAGATAAAAAAGAAATGAGTATATAAGAGGAAGTCTGAAAGTGGCGCCGGTGACTGAAAAGTTGTGTGGTAATCGGTTGTCGTGGTATGGGCATGTGATGCGGAGGAATGAGGAAAATGTCGTGAGAAAAGTTTTGAGTATGAATGTGGATAGGTATATGAGTAGCGGAAGACCAAAGAAACGATGGATGGACTGTGTGAAGAATGATATAGCAAGAAAGGAGGTGTCTGATAAGATGACGAGTAATAGAGAAGTATAGAAGAAGAAGACATGCTGCGCCAACCCCAAATGAATTGGGATAAGGGTAAGAGAATGATGAAATTGAGACAAGTTGAAGAATCTACGGGGGATCCTTAGCAGTCAGCAGGGTGTTGAGTTGAGAGAGAGTTGAGTCATGGAATGGCATGCTGGCATGCTAATTATTGTTTTTCCTGCATGTGCATATTTTTGCGTCCTGCATCCAGGAATAAATCTTTTTCTCGGAACTTAAACTAAATATTTTTCATAACATTAAATAAATTGAAGTATGCATAGCCAAATGACATTACATGAGTCGGGTTGTTTGTAGGACACTTTGCTGATTATTGGGGGCTATCGACAAGACGACAATAAGTAATGGGATTTCCTAATAAATATAATGGTCGAAGATTTATAGTAATTGGTACGAATTCAGAAGTAAATTAAAAAGTTGATCAGGAACTATTTTGAAATTGGTTTTGCGAAACAGAAAGTAATGAACTCAGTGATGAGTTAATACTGAAAGGTAATTTCGACAGTCGAACATTCTACTTACTGCTTCTTTGCACATCTTCAAATCGCTGAATCATTTTAGGTAAGTAGCACCCATTCTACAAACCGCAATACATAACCGTGCAGCAATCAACAACTCAAAAATCCGACTCAAATCAGCCTGAAACACTTAGCCGTCGTATCTTCGCTTAAATATCAGAACAAGACTGTTACTAACATTAGCTGGGCTGCTAATTTTGCACTTTCGACTCACAAGTAATTACAACTTGCAACTTGCGTAACTGAGGCTGAGAGTCGCTTCTGCAGTCACGACGAAACTGTAACACAAACTTATCTTTGCCGCCAAAAAAAAAACTAACTTTCTAAATTCAACTCTACGTCATCGCAAAAAGAAAGATGGCGGATTTTTTCCGGGCGAAAAGTTTTATTGTCAGAACACAAAGCAGTAAAAATTATATCAAAACTCCAAAGGCAGTGGTTGCATAACCTCGTGCTCAATAGAATAATAATAGATGTCGCAGAAAAAAAAACGAAAGTGCAAGAATTGGAGCGGGCAATGGATACAATGGCATAGTAAGCACGATTGTGTATCAAAAACTTATAACAATACTTGATAATAGTGTCTATGGCCACTAGAGGGTTACTAATGTGGTCTTCTGAAAGGAAGATAGCTAGATTTACGCAAGTATTCGAAACGCATCTAGCTCAAACATGATTGCTGTGTCGAAATAAAGATGTCTGCAGTGTAACTCTTGACCTACACAACCATATCCGAAATGTTAAGTTAATCCAAGAGACAGACGTATTTCGAATGACTTAACTGGATTTATTTAATCGATGCCACTTTACAATCTCCATTGAATTATTTGAAGTTTAAATCTATTGCTTAGAAAATAGTTTTTACATCTTTAGGACCTATCGAAGAAATAAAAAAATAACCTAGAAACTTCCAAGTCGATCATGAATGCTTTCTTATCAGTCTACCTCAGTCATTATCGGTCTAACAAAATGTAACTTTGACCCCTAAACAGTTTGTTTTTGACAAAGTAATGAAAGTAAGAAGACGTCTGCATAGTAGCAGAGACAGTAGATAGACACCGCTTGAATTCACACAGAGCAATGACTTGTTTTGTAGACTGATTGCTATTGTTATATTGTGAGATACAGTGAGTTGACTGATAGTCTTAAAGAAATATTTGGCAACAATTTTCTTATTTACTACAGCATTTATTATTACAGCAGCGCAGTCAGCAGTTGAGCGTGGCTTCCTGCATGGATTCGATTTTCCCATCTTCCTACTTCCTAGTAATTCCCAGATAAATTGTTCACATGGAGCGTCTACCAATCTTACCTCCACAATACGAATAATACCACAGAGTAAGACATTTAAAGCAGTGTCATTGGGTTCTATAATGGTATCTAAGCCGGACTACGCATCTCAAACAGAAACGACGTAAGACGAGGACGCGTCGCAGACGCGGCGCCCCTTCAGTTTTCATACAAAATGTATAGAAGCGTCGCGACACAGAATAAACAGAAAAGACAGGGCGCGGACGAGACGCGAAAATGAAAAACGCGTCCTCGTCTTACGTCTTGTCTGTTTGTCCCGCCCCCAAACGTACGCATCTCACTTGCCTACACGCAAGCTGCTGCACCAATATGTTTATTATTTTGTGTGATTTAATAAGTTTTCCCTATTGTATGTCTAATCAGGTACAAATTAGCAGCTACGCTAGTTAGACTGATGTACAAATCGGAAGCCATTTTTTACAAACTTAGCCAATTTATTATCTGTGTGGTTATATCATAAAATTATTTATTACATCTAGTTACCTAAAGACTAAACCAGTAGTAGGCTGTTATGTATTGATCTTTGTTGATAAAACTTTTATGTAAATACATTCCGAACTATGTAACTAAGTGAAATCGACCTAGACTTTAATAATAGAACGCATTGCAATTGGTAAACTTTTTTTACGATTTTTTTTTCTATTCTTCTGCATCAAGGCGGTAAAACCGACTTTGATTGTTATACTGCTGAGCATAAGACATAAAATAGCAATACCACATTTAATTTTCCTATTGTAAAATTATTTTAGTTTATTAAATCAAATGTCATAAAGCACAATAAATTATGACACAGCAATCCTTTTGTTGGAAAAAGGGAGCAAGGCTCAAGTTTCATGCCTTAATTGTTGCAGGTGTTGCCGGAACAAAAAATATCTGTTTTGCAAAGTTTTATCATACAACAAGTTATGCTATACTTAAAATAGTCGGCCTACTTTCAGCGTGTCCACTAGACGAGGAGTACCCCCCTCGAAACTGATGCCATCAGCACGACTCATAGCTGTAGCATAATCAACCTGCAATGTTATCAATGGTGGGACTCAGTAATCTTTAGATTCTTTAGTTTTAGTGAAAGATCACAATATCTTCAATCAGGTCCGGTACGATGAGATGAAAATCTCACCTGGTGAAGCCCGTGGTTACTTTTTGGCCCTTGGGCCTTATTGAATAATGAAAAAAACTCGGAAACTGGGCCCCTGACCGAAGGGCTCTTGTCTTAAACTTTTTAAATGTAGCCTGAGCGTTCTCTCATCACGCCCTACCTACTCAACTATCAAGTTTTCATGATGATAATGCTCTCTCAAAAACCCACTGGGCTTTTTTACCTTTTACCTTCTTGATGATCGTAATTTTATTTACCTTCTGTCAGTCCAGTCGCTAGCACATCAAGTTACTACAAACTGTCAAATTCTCTCATTCGATTTTGAACTTAACCAGCAACATTTTATGGTTTAAAATCATTTATAGAAATTTGACAGTTTGTGGTAACCATTGCGCTAATAACATCCATGACACGACTTGTTTCTGCTTATGGTAACATCCTCAATTTGAACAAAAAATACTAGATGAATATGTTACGACAGCCATATTTAGGTACCATTTTTGGTTTCCATAACCTTTGTAAATGAAGCCCATATAAGCTTACTTTGTTTTTTATTTATTTAAAATCCTTGATTATGGTGACCTTTATTGAAAAGTATTCCAACTAAGTATTATAATCACTATCTAATCGACGCAAATCAGGAAAACTTCAATTTCCGTCACAAGTCTCCAAAATGGTCGAGCTAAATTATAGCTGAATTGCACAAAAAAAAAATAACATTTATGGGAGGGAAACATAATAGACCCGAAAATTATCTATTCTTTACTTTTGGTCAGATTATATTGAGATTTATGATTACTTCCTTATTTCCGTGTATGGAAGATAGATCCTGTATGCACAAATGTAATTATTTCATACACATTCACACGTACATCTACACTCATCACTTAAATCGAAATATTCGACAACATTCCGCTGGGAGTAACACGCATTATATTTGATGTACTGTCTTTTATTTTCATCCAACCTCTCATTTCCGTGAATGGCAGGTATTATAAAATAAATATCCTTATATGGACTTTCTCTCCACATAATCAACCTATAACATTCCCACCGCTGGGACTGACGCTTCCTCTCTGTGGGTCGGCAAAGGGCCGTAATCCACTACACGGAACTCAGCGCGGACTGGTGTATTATATCTATGCAGGATCTTTATAACAAGGCACAAAAGGGCTTCTGTTGGATCCCAGCGAGCGACTATAGAGAAGGCAAAACTTCTTCAACAAGGGACGCTTATTTCTGGACTAAAATAGGTACCTACAAAATAATTGATGTCTGCTAACACGACTAGACATGGACAAACAAATATAATAATAGCATTAAATCACAAATCTACGACATAACGTAAATGCAACAACAAATTCACATCAAAAACACACCTTACCATCACAACAATAGCATTTACAATCCTTTATCATGGCGGTATTAACCGGAACAAAAGCAGTAATAATCCATTGGACTCAAACCTGCGCCTATCCTAGTACTTTCACTGCCTGCTCCCAATAGCAGAGCAGGTCGGACCACTTCCTGAGACATATCTGCTGGTCACGATATAGCTAAATACCTTATTGTCACAATTCTAGAGTACATTTTAGACATACTACCTCCTTCCTTAAGCGATTCATTGAATATATTTGATGAATGGGATAAACGTCTGTGAGTCTGTTTTATTCGTCTACTACGTGAATTAAGTTTTGGACTTAGATGATTTTCGGGAGATTGATAATTTTGAGGCGGGGTCGCGGCAGGCCACGAAGGAGATGGCGTGGCGAGAGGAACTGAATTTCGTGCGAAGTGGAAGGAGTTGAAGTTTTTTATTTCTTTTCCACTCCTGGGTAAAGGCATCCCCCTTTACCCAGGAGTGGAAAAGAAATAAAAAACTTGGTTTTTTAAAATAAATTGAAGATCATCTGGGAAGCTCCAGTAATCAATTTTCCTAACCGTACGCAAATTACGCACTTTGAAGCGCTGTTGCGGACTCCAGTCAAATACAGGGTGGAAGGGACATCAACTCACAAACGAAGAGGTTCAGAATGATCTAATGAATACGTCGTGTTAACCGTTTTTGAGTCGCTGTCTCTTCCATCCTGTATACAACCCGAATTGAAGATGATTTGAAGAAACTGAGCTTTCTGTTTATAAAGACACTCATGCCCCAGTGTGAAGACTCTCATGGTGTGTTGTCAAAGAAGAAGAGAAAAAGGGCCACAATCACTCGTCGATCGACGATCTTTTACTCTAAAACCAACTCCTAAATAACTTTAATAGCAATGAATAACGAAGCTGTGAAAGTAAAAATTTATCGCTGACACGCCGTTTTCTACGAAAGATTGCTATACGCAAAAGTCAATACCAAACTCAAAAGACCTATGTTAGAGTACCTACATAGTATTTATTGAATGGTATTTTCGGGAGGGCACTGAATGAAACAGAGTCAACGAACCAACTGTACACGTAGGTATATTACGCGGCTTAACCGCAACATAATTATAATAAAAAATACCAGTGTTGTAACCTGAAATTCACCAAAATCGATGTGAAGTCTTTGCCAGGGTCGTGCGAGGGTCCCACAGATGCAATAGGGAACGTTGGGAGGCATCACCCTACTGGTGACAAGCACTACAATCTTTCGCGATAGTCTCAATTTCGACATCTTCTAATGTTGGCCAATAAACGTAATTCCTTGCTATATTTTTATTTTAAATTCCCCTAAATGTTCTTTACCCGCGGCTCGACTCGGACAGGTTAGGTTCCAAAGGGATGGCAGGGCCTGCAAACAGAAATAGGAGCCCCGCGCAATCAAGTGGTTAAGCTTGCTTGAGGTGGAATAAGCTTGTTTTAGTTTTTTTCTGTCGTTGAATTATCACACTGATCGATTTGAACAACTAGTAACTCTTTGTACTTTCAAGTCGCCGTTTTAAACATTTGTATTCACCCACTATTTGTCGCCCACTTAGTATATCAGTAGCCTATATCAGTATTATTGACACCTTTAACTTGAATTTATTTTCGCTCGTTTAAATACTACCCTATTTAATTTACTAGCCAAAGATGTACCCATTAAAGGTGATCCAGCATTCTTATTAACAAATAGTTTTAAATCTCTCGCCGAGTGTGCTCCGATCTCCAAATTAACCAAAATATAACCGATCGCTTCAATCCAAGTGCCACTATAAGACTGTAAACAAACATCTTTAGCGATAAGCGGCAACGCCTTGAAGTGTTCACCAAATGAATGAGTACTAATTTCAGACAACTTACTGCCACTGTCCAGCTCGAACGTCATCGCCGATCACTATTATCCATATAATTTTTGATCTCCCCCCGGCGACCGCTCCTCAAACTGGCGGGAATTTCGTTTGCACATAACTTTTAGATGTCCTTTTTGCCCGCAGACGTCACATGGATAATTTTTAAACCGACACACTACTGATCGATGACCGTTCCCGGTACCGCTAACGGGGGTGGCTGGCTGGCAGGCTGTTGCTACGCGCGCTTTGTCACGTTCGTGGGTACGGCGATGGCGGGCGTTCCTTCGATGCTGCTGCCGCTGCTTCCGGTAGCAGCGCGTGCGTCACCACGTCCCGTCGCAAGCCGGTGCATCACCTCGGCCACCGTCACTGACGTAGTTCCGCTTCCAGTGCGAAGGTCACGTCCACCGCCCTCTTGTACATCAGTGTCGGCTCGCCAAAGAGCCATGATCTCATCTCATCGCTCACAAGAACAGACACGAATTGGTCTCGTATGTTTTCTTCAAGACCACTTTTAAAGTTGCACGTGCTGGCCAGATGTATGAGGACTTGTATATAAATGCTCATGCAGGCTTTCGCCACCATTTCGCCGTCTCATTCTAAATATAAAGACGCTCAGCTATCTCTGAGCGCTTTGGTTCGAGACGGCCACCAACTATGTTCATCTATGTTCAACTTTTGGTCTCAGGATAATCTGGCGCACAAAGATCGCACATCAGATTATAAGTAGCGCAATAAAGTGTTCCACGCGTTATGGTCGCGTATGCCGACCATTTTTTCTCGATAAATCGAATTGTTTTATTTATCCGATTTTTTTAATTATAATTTTTTTAAAGTTCTGCTTTCTCAATGAAACATCAAGTCATATAAATACTACAAAAGCTTTGTACTTTGATAAGTAAAACAATGAGGTAAAGCGGTATCTTTCTTATTACTGTAATGAGACATTAACTGCAAATAAATTCAGTTCTATAGGCACAGAAAATGCCAACGTCGTCAAAACAAGTACGATTACATATTTGGGTTATCTTTGAAGGGATCAGAAGTACTTCAGACAAAGGATGAGTTCATCATATCGAAAACATAACAACTTGAATAATTTATCATTATAATTTATTTACATTATTTACTATTTTACTTAAAACCTATTTTACAAATTGGGAGGAAGTTAAGCCTTAAACTATACTAATATAATAAAGCTGAAGAGTTTGTTTGTTTGAACACAAGAGAACTACCAGTCAGTTTTGAAAAAATAATATTTGCATTTGATAGCCTAATTCTTCAGGTAGGTTATTTTGGTTTAACATCTCGCTATGATCCTTAAGCCTGGAGTGGCGACTGAAAACGAGGGGCACAGAACGTCATTTATTATTACCAACATACAGTAGCTGTGCATGGTAGTTAATGGTGAATGGTTTCTTAATTTAAAGAGGCCTGCCCAAAAGTGCCGAGTGCAATAGGCTTGGGAACGGGGCTTGCCAACATTCTTCTTGTCTATTTATGACACAACATTATCCTAGAACATTTAGCTACAAGTCTTTGCCCTATCATCTCTGTGTAGCCAGAGGACCAGACATAGCCGTGACTTTCTCTCCGATCTCAGTAAGCAACTGAGCTGATTTCTGTATGTTCTCAAACTGGTACCCCATGTGGACTGCGATCAGCTGCATCTTCTTCAGATTCTCTTCACTACTCTCTAATTGATGTTCGGTTGATGCCATGTCTCTGGCTGCTTTTGATAGTAGCTGGTAAATGAAAAAACAAAACTTTAAGACCATAGACTCGGAGATCAGCAACAATGCAAGGATTTTGTCTAAGCTTTTGTCTAGCACTGGGGCGATAAAAAAAAACAATGTTATGAATAAAAGATTAAGAAGAATGAAAGAAAATGGTATACTGAATTCCATAAATTAGGGTGCAATTTTTCTTGTAAATAATAATGAATTGTGCAGGGAGACTGAAAGATTACCATCAATCACGTACAATAGGAGCAATGCAAACTACTACGATCGTTACGTGAAAGACTTATAAATAGCTAATTTTGAAACTAAATAAAGCAATCACTGTTTTAAGATTTCACAGTTTAAAACTAAACTTATACTGTCACTCACGGAAGATATCCCGTAAGTGACAGTATAAGTTTAAATAAAGCAATGTTATTTAATTCAAGCTAGTACATCAGTATATTTAAAACAAAAAGTACCTCATTAGACTTAGATCCTCTTTGTATCTGTCGCGCCAAAGATGAGATGTTGTTCATATTTACTTGCACTCTTTCTGCCAATCGCTGTTTTGATTCGGCGAACAATGACCGGGCACTGCTCGACGATGCCGAAGTCATTGCGTGGACACTGCAAATTTTCTTCGTAGTATTACGCGGCTATTGGTGCCCAATGAAGCATTGAAGAAGTAATAGGTAGGTTTTTATTTTACAAAACTTTTCATTTGCCAAACAAACAATCGATCGACAACACGAAATTAGAAATGTCATTGTCATTGTATGACTGACATTTTAAATATCATTCGGAAAAACTAGTCAGCTGTTTATCGAAGATGTTTTACCGCCATATTATTTTGATACTCTTATGCCGCGCTTACACGAGGTGTTTAATTTTGCACACTCGCTGGTATATTCAACATACCTTTTTATGTCTGCGTAATAAAATGTTGTGTATTAATCTTTAGCATTTAGGTATTAATAAACCCTTGTGGTTTTACCATTTGACTTTTCCTTTATTGCTTGTGCTGATGACACTGCACCTATTGATTTCGTATTGAGTTAACATATATCTTATTTTGGAAATAAAATAGCTCTCATTGGACTCATTTTCTCTTTTTTATATTATTAAATAGTAACTTTGGAATTTTACATAAACAGCAGCAGTACTGTAGCAGTCCACAGTCAGAACTTTGTGCCTGGTCTATGGCAAAAAGATCACTCCGTAAAACCTGATACAAAGATAATTGGCGGAACACCGCTGCTTAAAATTTTCGGGATTTCAGGCGTGATGTTATGGTATGTGTTATTGGTTTCACTTATGTTGTTATTTACCGGCACCGAACAAAGGAAAGTAACTATGTGGGATGGTGTCGGTGTGAACAAGGCTTTAGGACTGAGGAAGAATAATATTTCACAGAAGGATTTTGTTTAACAGTATTGAAATGACCATGCAGAGTACTCACATTTTTGTAATTTAAATGAGAATATGATAGTTCTGAGTCATTATGAATTTTTTTTTTTTTAATGATTTCTTTTTCGCAACACCACCGCTCCAGCACCAGTCACATGAAAAATTGATTATTTTTAGCAAAATGGCAACTCCCGAATTTTGTGGCATCCTATTCATTATCGCGTACTTCAAAATGTCGATTTCGAAGTCGAATATCTTTTTTTCGTTTTTATCACTGGTAATTAATTGAGACAGCACTACAGGAATCGAATGAAATATTCGAATTCAATACGACTGAATGAATCCAAATAAGAGGGCTGACTTTTCGCTCGTCACGGAAGGTTTTGTGTTGTAGGAAATTTTTGTAATCTAATTCAATTATTAGCCCTTTTTCCGAAATGTTTGCCTTTAATCTTAACCATTTATTTCTAGTACCTCCCGCTGTAGTTTCTTTCTTGTTTTGTTTCGCCGTAGTATAGTATAATGTCTTATTTACAAGCCTATTGTGAATCAGTATACTCGTCTTCTTATTTACGTATAAAACTAGTGTAATCTGAAAAATGGATAAAGGAGTGACATGTGAACATCTGAATAAACTAGCTGATATTCTCGGGAAGGAGCTGTGGCAGACGAAAGAGGTAAATGTAAATAATTTTCATGATTATAACCTCAAATGTAATGTCATTGGTAATTAGCATTCTTGGTTCAGTCCTAGTTATCATTGTGTAACGCTCGGACCACCGAGTAGTCCTTAGAAAAACGTGCAAACTGCACATAACGCTTGGCATGTTTGATTGTTTGTCTTTGCTTGTTATTTAATACCTCCTCACAGTAGGTGTGTTTACATTTTTTCTTCATAATGAGAGGCTATGGATTGCAGTTTATGGGTTATTTATTATTTACTGCAGCCTGGTGTTCTTTAAACACCATAAAAAACATTTCAACTTGGCATAGTCTGAAAAAACATTATTAAAATTATAAATAAAAACTCTTTGTGTCTTAACTTAACCATCACATCAGCTTATAATACCATTATTATGGCTCTGTATAAAATAAAGGAAGTCCCACATCTCATAAACAATATTTTCTTGCATTACACAACAGTGTCTTATCTTGCATGACACAATAAAAATACAATATCATGCCTTCATAATTATTCAAGTACTACTAATGAGAATTTTAATTGCAATTAGATCCAGTTCAAGAACTCGGAACACTACAAACCTTTGTTTGATGTTCAATGTACCTAGTATCATGCGGTGACTGAATGCATGAATATAATATAGAATGGTTAAGTCCGTTTTCGATCATGTTAATATTTGTATAACTGTGTATAAATTAATAATGTATAATGAGCTTTATTATTTGCATTTTGTGTTCTCTTCGAGACAGTCTTTCAATAGTCCAAATGATATGAGAGAGAGAAAATCACTCTCTACTTGTAGATGAGTACAATTTCTCAGTAGTTGCGGGAGACAGGATTGGTGCCTGGTAGGCAGTAGGCTCGTCCTTGAGATTTTATTCTACCGTTCCTCCTAGCATCACTTGTATTTTTTGTATTGAAAAGATAAGATAGATATAATTAAAGTCTGTCCGCATGCCCTATCACCTGCGCTCTTGATTTGTGTACTGCATCAGTGAGTGGGGTTCGCATGACTGAGTTTTGGGATAAACATATTTTAACTTTTTGCTATCAATACACTAAGCAGAATAAAAAGTAAAATATTTTCGGATTTTTAGACACAAAAACGTTTGAGTTTTTACATGTTTACACAATTCAATTTTTAAACAAATACATGAGATCCCTACATTGTTCCATCCCGCTGTTTGAACCTCACATGATTAAAGGATGACCCCTTAGACACATGAGGTTGAAATGCTTTTGTTAGTAAGTTTAGTACTACCAGAACCCGCCGAACTATCTTTGTTTCAATAAAATCGAAAGTACTATTTTACAGACACTATCAGATAATTTAGTGTATCATAGAGAATACATCTTAGATAACAAAAAAAAGACCTTGCAATCGAAAATTGAAATCTGAAGGGGCTGGCCTTGTAATTAGAAGTGTTAGGCGCAAACAGTGTCAAAAATTCACCAGAAATATAAATATACTAGGAGTATTTTTGACAGATTAAAATTCAAATCAATTGACCAAGTTTTACAAAAAATTCAATATAAAATCACACAATATCTCAATCGTAATGAGGTTTGATGTAGGAAAACCCATTTCTGGGTTAAGTTTGCTTTTCTACATAAGGTGTTAATACTATTAGTGCATATGTCTATGTTTGTTTTATGTATTGTTGTGTGTACAATAAAGACTAAGAATAAGTCTGGCACAAATTCCCACATTATTTATTATTCAAGCACTTTTATAAACAAACCCAAAAACTGAGTCATTCTCCAACAAAAATAATAAATTACACCATCAAAATAAAACATTGCCACATTTGTTGCAGACACTAACATGTTTCGACTGCGGCTGCCCCGGCCCCAACCTCTGGATCTGCCTCCAGCCCGACTGCCATCACATCGGCTGTTCTGAAGTCAAAAATGACCATAGCACACTGCACCAAAAGGTATTGTGGTACAACTATATTTTTTATACTATAATGTAATTGTTTTCATTCTTGTAGCCAAAGATGTATGAATCTTAATACTAGCTGTGCTGTAAGAATCCTAAATCACATAAAGAGATATATTTCCACTAATAACTAGAAGAGACGAGCAGAGTGGAAAGATGCAATCAACGAATCATACAGGGTGGAAGGACACCGACACGAAAACGGTTACCATGTATTCAGTACATCATTCTGAGCCCCCATACATAGAAATTTTCGGTAATTAAAAAAAAAACAGCTGTTCCATACATTTTGACTGTGTAGGTGTTGCACTTTTGTAGGAAACAGGAGATTTTTTTAAATAACCAATGAAAAATTTCCATGTAGGGGGGCTCAGAATGATGTACTGAATACGTGGTAACCGTTTTGGCGTCGTGTCCCTTCCATTCTGTATGATTCGTCATGAACCAAGGAATCAACCAATTTTGACAATTTGAAAAGTGAGAAAGAAATAAAATTTTCTTTAAGTTTGAATTTATGTGAGATAAGTTGTGAAGTTCAACCAACATGATTGGTTAATTCCTGCATAAATCCGCTTCGCAAGTTTTGGCCTAAGTGTATATGTACCCTAAAATTACTCCATGTCCTACATCACCAACAATATAATATCTACACAATAAATTGGAAACAAGTAACTAAAAAAAGGTTGTAGGTAAGTCAACAAATCAGCCAATACAGTGAGCCATCCTTATCATGAATATATGCACCATTAATCTTTGTAGCATGGAAATATTTAAATTCGTGGACTTAATAATTACCACATAAAAAACTAATCAAAATGAAAAAGCATAGAAGCATAAATAAAATGGTATTTCATTACATCTGTGGTGAGTTTAATTTAATGCTCGTTAGGTTCGAAATTTAGGATTCTTTTTTTTTTCGAAATTTAAATTACTATTTTGGTTAGGTGTTGGTGCTCACAACAACCAATCAAGATATACAAAACCGGTTCATTCGGATCTCTCATTGTACGGGAAATCTGCACAAAGTGAGGCCATGTTATACTGGAAATGTGTAGCTTGATGTGCTGCCGTGTTTACTATAAGTACACCTCTGCCTGTCGAGGATTACAGGCGTGATTTTGTGAGGTGGTAGGCAACTGTCATAAAGTCTTAAGAATATTACAATCTAGCTCAATTAAATGCTGATAATTTTATACTGCTTTCCATTCATACATGATCATCTGCTTAGCCTTTTCCCAACTATGTTGAGGTCCGCTTCCAGTCTAACTGGATGCAACTGAATACAAGAATTTTACATGTAGCGACTGCTTATCTGACCTCCACAACCAAGTTAATACTTTCCATTCATTTTTTTTTATGTTAAAAGGCGTTTTCTTACCTTTCTGGAACCTAATGATCCGTTGTGGTATAGCGGAGGTTAATATGTACTTATTAGTGATTATTGAGTACAAAAGCAAACATTATTTTTTTTAACCCCCCACGCAAAAAGAGGGGTGTTATAAGTTTAACCGCAATGTGTGTGTGTCTGTCTCTGGCACCGTAGCTCTTAAACGATTGAACCGATTTGGATGCAGTTTTTTTTTATTTGAAAGCTAGTTTCTTGGCGATGTTTCGTTTTATCAAAATCGGTGCAGCCATTTACTAGTTACGGGGGATGAAAGGGTATGAAAAATCGAATATTTTCAAATATAGCCAAGTGGGGTATCAAATTAAAGTGCATGATGTGTATATTACAATTAGACATGTTTTATCAAAACCGGCTCAGCCATTTTATTCACTTTTCAAATGTTTGTTCGATTTTCTTTGTTGCGATGAGGGTTTTTTAAATTTAAATTTTTATTTTTAGTACCGACAGTCGAGACATATTATGTATTTCACGAATACATATCAGTATACCATATAACAGTCACATGACGCGGTTCATGAATTGCATTATCTATTCTCACATAAAAAGTACCTGGGCGACCGAGCCCTGCTCAGGTTAAAATAGAGCAAACGAATTCTCCCTTTATATATAAGACCTAACTAGATCAATTTATCGCCCCCCTAAAACCCACATATTGCAACCTTCATCGATATCGTTTGAGCCGTTTTCAAGAACGTGATTACAAATATACATGGTGTTTTTTTATATCCCCTAAATATAGGGTATGAAGAATTATTTTTCAATATTTTTTTTTGTTTTCATTTTTCATACAAAATATATCGAAAAAGTCACGATGACAAAACCCTTACGTGACATATGACAACGTCGCATTTTCTTAGCTTTAAATATAAATGATTGCTTTGAATGAAATTTAATAACTCGTATTTATAAAAGAAGCTTAAATTAATTTTTATTATTATATAGGTCTCTACTAAGTCAACTCTGCCCACATCATCAACACTGTTTACCGAAACGATATGCGACATTATGTCGCCCTAACAGACGACAAAGTAAAATACGATTACGGCCAGGAAATGGGTTATTACTGTACTCAATCCGTCGTCGTCGGTGTTTGTCGCCAAAATCACTGCAGTTTGATGCACTTCTTTGGCACATATTCTGAAAATTGTTGGGAACTATATGAGGTTTAAAATGTTTGCCATAAATACATATATCGTCGGGGATAGTGTAAATCCGCGTAGCTGACAAATGTAGCCAATTTCAATTACGCATTGTCTTAGCGACTAAATTAATGACTTTAATAGATTTCTACTGTTAACAATACATAAAACAAATGAATTGTTACTATTCACGTAAAAAAGAGATCAAAAATCTTTGAAAAAAAAATTCTTATAACCTTTCTCTGTAAACCTACACGTAGTGCAGATACGCGGACTTTACGTATGGTAGATTCCTGGATTTACACTATCCCCGACGATATACACATTTACTCTCGTGAACATTGCCTCTTTCAAACTCCGGGTAAGGAAACTGCTTTAGAGAATGCTACTAGTGAAGAACCCATGCCATTTTATTTATTTCTAATAGGGAAGGGAACTGAAACTAATGGCGCTAGCATAGCTGGTTCCAAGCATAGTCATTGGTTGAACATCTGGCAATGGCATTTTATTTTTCAAAATAGCTTGACCTCATTGGTCAAATTGAGACCTAGCTATGGGCGCGCCATCTACAATTAGCTTTAAACGGTCTTTGGGCACATTCGATGGTATTGCTCGTCTTCTACAAAACCCCACAGCATAGTCTCAAATCGAGGATCACCATCATCTGCCTAGCTTTTTCCAAACTATGTTGCGGTTAGCGCCGTTTTACCGAATACAGTTGACTCCCAGTATGGAGGTACATGGAGGAGCGAGTGTTTCTCTGGCCTCCACAACCTTTAGTGACTTGGAAGAATGGTGGTCAAAATTACCGCTCATACCTATCCACCCTACTTGATGGAGGGCGTTTTTGGGTCTGTCTCCATGAATTTTGTTATTCAAAAAGTGCTGATCAACAGCCTAATTCGCCGGCACGGTTGGTGCAGTGGCTGAGCGATTGACTGCTGCGCTTCGCGTCGCGGGTTCGATTCCCGCACGGAACATATATTTGTATGGCCTACAGGTAGTTGTTCCGGGTCTGGCTGTTTATGTATGTGAATTTAAATGTTTGTAAACGCACCCACGGTACGGGAGAAATTCCTAATGTGGGGCAACGTTTTTTAAAAAACAAAAAACAACAAAATTTGAATAAATGACTTCTGATTTTTGTAACTATCAATAAGTTAGGATAAGTCGCCTGACACGCACAATATGTAAAATCATTGGCGTAGAACCATTCAACAAGTAACAATATACGTAAATGTAACAATACAATGATCCGATTCAGTGTAAAGGACCTTACAAAGCGCTTTGTACACTATTTAAGAATAAAATGAAAGCTAAATATAGTCAACAAATGTATCAGACATCAAATCTTCTTTGTGCGCGAGTTTATTTAAATATGCAAGTCATAATTATGTGTGTGAACTGAATCAGATTATGAAGCAAATGAATCATTTATATCAAGCCGCTTTTGTAATGAAGATTTTTGATAGGTACGACATGTTTTTGATGTCTTTATTAGATGGCTTGTCGGATCCACGAGTGCATACTTATATGTACGTCCGGCGAACTCGAGATGATCAGTCCTTCTTACGCGATGATCATCATCTGCTTAACCTTTTCTCAACTAAGTATGGCCAGCTTCCAGTGTAATCGGATGCAACTGAATACCAGTCTTTTATACGGAGTAACTACTTATTTGAACTCCACGACCTAATAACTGGATCAAATGTAACCCAAAGAAGCCCGAAAGTCTGACTAACAAGGTCTCCAAATGACAGCCACGAAAAACGGCTTTAAAGCATGCTTATCCATGCTTTGCAGGCGTTAGAATTGATTACGAAAAGACATTCCCGTCTCTTCGATATCTTTTCTAACACCGAACACATTACGCTTTATAAACCACTAGATACTTTCAAACCTTTATTAATCGAAGGGTGAGGTAAAAGAGCATCACATTTTGTCATAAGAAATAAGGATCGAATCATATACTTATACTTCAACTCTTATTTCATCATGCAACGAAACGTAATTTTTTTTTTCTTTTTTCAATGGAGAAAAACTGACCAGTATCCGACCGTCTGTATTCTATATATAATTTATACATTTTGTTCCAGAACTTTCCTCTGCACTGCGTACACATGAACGTGTCTACGGAGCGGATATGGTGTTACATGTGCGAAAAAGAGGTCCACATCAGAGCAGCCTTCGCATATGCGGTCAGTACATCAACATCTATGTAGAACTAGTACTCAATGTGATCGGGCCTTCTGGGTCCACGAACACCTGCAACATTATAAGTTTTGTTGCAGGGTTGCCAATGGCCAACAAAAACTGAAATGGGCGAAGTGCCTATAACACAGGGCTTGCCTGGTGGTCAACCCACTCCCTCTCAAAGAGAGAAGGCCTGTGCTCCAGTAGTGGATCCCAGCTGATAATCTTAAAGCTAAGCCATCAAGAAAATGGGTAGGCTTTTAAGGAGGACGCGACAGGGTGGCCAGCGAAATTCAAATTTTCTTACGTTTTTTTTGCAATTAGCAGGTCAGTGTCAGGTTGTATGTTGATTAAAATATGATTCACGGTCGTAACAAATATGGCTTTAGTGAGTTATAACCTGCATCATTTGTCATTCAATGGGATTAAATGAACTTGAAGGGGTTGTATTGATGACTTTAATAATTATAATTCTGTAAATACATGCGTATTGCGAGGAGCATGAGGAGCTCGTGGTTAAATAATAACAGCCGCCCGGGTCGATCTTTAAGTTAAACCGTGCTTGCCTAGGTTGGTCTGTGGATGGGGGACCGCCCATTACATACCGAGTTTCCTCCGTGCCTCGGAAAGCACGTAAAGCCGTTGGTCCCGGCTGTCATTTGTATATTTTTGCCAGTCGTTAGGCAGTCAGTGGCCCAAAAAGTCTGACAACGAGTCTTCCCAAGGGGTATCGTATTACCCAGTACTAACTGGGTTGTGGAGGTCAGATAGGCAGTCGCTTCATGTAAAATACTGGTATTCAGCTGCATCCGGTTAGACTGGAAGCCGACCTCAATATAGTTGGGAAAAGGCTACGTAGATGAAATATATGCGTATTGCGGCCGCAAATCATATTATGTTCTACATACAGCCTGACAAGAAACGTAAGAAAATTTGAATTTCGAGGCATACCCTGGCGCTTCCACCTTAAAAAAATCGTCTATCAGAATGAAAATCTCGCCTGTCATCCACCATGTCTGCAGTCTTTTCTAATCTTTTAACTTTGTCTTGTTATAACCCAAGCAGGCAAGTCCAGACTCTACGTGTGAGAGTCCAACTCGCCTGGGCGCCGTGGCTCTAACCATGGCGGACGACGAACTGTCCGACGCGCACGACTTGCACTATGACCCCGACGCACGGTCCAGAGGTGAGACATAACTGTAGATAGATAGATCGTAGATATGGCGCAATGAACAGTCTGTCAATGTTTGACGGCACGGTTGGCGCAGTGGCTGAGCGATTGACTGCTGCGCTGCGTGTCGCGGGTTCGATTCCCGCAAGGAACAAATATTTGTATGGCCTACAAGTAGTTGTTCCGGGTCTGGCTGTTTGTGTATGTGAGTTTAAATGTTTGTACACGCACCCACGATACAGGAGAAAGTCCTAGTGTGGGGCAACGTTAAAAAAAAAAAAAAAAAAAATGTAATACAAATGCTCATAGGCGGTATCACTTACAACCAGCTGTACATACAAGATCAAAGTAACTTGCTATACTCTACAGACTTGATGGGTATCTATTATATCTGAACATAGTAGTGGTCGCAAGCGCGACTGCTGAACATGAGGTCCTGGGTTCAATTCCCGGGTCGGGCAAAGTGTTATTGGGTTTTTCCATTAGGAATTTCTCAGTAGCACCTACGGAGTTTGGATTTGTGCCCGGTTGACGGCAACAAGCTTTTACATGGGTCTTTAACATAACTGGCAAAATGTGGGTGTACTATTAGGTACACCCCTGCTTAAGTCTACGGGGACTACAGGCGTGATGTTATGTTATAATAAAAATAAATATTTTTTGGATCCAAAATCCGTTTCCACAAATATGTCTCATTATTTAAATAACCTGTGACAATAAAATCAAATCATTATTTTTTATGTTTTATTATTTTTAGATAGTGATACCCTTCATGCCTGTCGAATTTCACTAGCTAATTTAATTTGACCTTATACTTATGTTATACCCTGAACCGTTTTTTTTATTTTTATACCCTCAACCTTACGCCTTATGTTATGGTCCCTAGATCCTCCCGCGTCAGGCCTGGTGGGTCTACAGAACATGGGCAACACCTGCTACATGAACGCGGCGTTGCAAGCCCTCAGCAACACGGCGCCTCTCACCTCCTACTTCCTGGAGTGCGCCGCCGCCGTGGCCGTGCTGGCGGCAGACAAGAAGCCCGGCATCAGCAGGTGAGACTTCACGTACATACAACACGCGCTACATGAACTGCAAGCCCTCAGCAACACGGCGCCGCTCACCTCCTACTTCCTGGAGAGCGCCGGCATCAGCAACGGCCTTTAGCCCTAGACTCCGGACATATATTGGCTGAAGCAAGCAAAATATTTTCAGGTGGAGATTCATAGATGACTCTGCCCTGTAAATATGGTGTTGGTTGTTACAAACGATGGGACACTTGACATCGTGTCCTGCCTGCCCTGTTGTTGGCACATCTCAAGAGCCAAATTTAGGGCTGACTCAATTTAGATTGTCATCGACACGCTAAGTTTCATATCATTCCTCACACAATCCATCCATCTTTTCTTAGGTCTTCCTGTCCCTCTCCATCCATCAATATTCATCACTCATTTAGTCATTTGTGTTCCATCCCTCCTCATCACATGTCCATAACAAGACAGTTACAGGCGCCACTTTCAAACTTCCTCTTATATGCTCATTTCTTACTTTATCCATTTTAGTCACTCATGCATCATAATAAAAGTATGGTTTTAAACACTTTTTAAGAGTGTAACTGTAACTGCTTAAGTGCCTAGTTTTATCAAACAACAAAATTACACAACATATTTATTTTTCTACTGTTTAATAAGAATGGCAGACATTTTCTCCGTCTGTTAGATTCTGATTTCGGTCTCTTATAACCTAAAATATCACTTTGTTTAAAACAAACATGCTTTTATTAAAAAGAAAAGAAAAAAAATTAGGTTTATCTATCAATATTTAACACGTATACAAAGTTTTCTGCTCGTGCTATTAACCGTTGAGGAGTTCTCTCGTGAAGAGGCGATCCTGACTGCAGGATCAAGTCATGCCTTAAAAATGTATTGTCACCAGAACCAAAAGTGTGTGCAAAATTTCAGCTGAATTGGGTGGGGGGAACTGGTTTGAAATTCGGTTGCAAGATTTGACCAATATAATGAGTGTAACAATGCCCTTAACGAAAGGCACTTGTTCTCCCCGACATTGCCACTATTTTTTTGTTACGGACCATACCTGGGAACCTTCTAGTTACGGAGATATTGGGGGTTAAACTTCCATCTTTTGTCACAAGTTATTTTTTAAATATAAGTTTTTAATGTTATAACTTTACTTACTATTCAGTACAGCCATCAGCACAATGTATTGAATGCGTTACATTGAGTCTTACCGTAAAACTAAATTTTTCACCCCAAAAAAAAAGTCGTTTCCCAGCAATAATTTTTGCGTAGAATTACTAAGTTTGATGTACAGAATGCTTGGTTGACGGCTTGGTCGGCCGTTTAGACCTCATATTGGTCAAACTAATTAACTAACTAGGCAAGTTAAAGCTTATAATTATGAATTTTGTTCCAGAGCATACCAAAAATTAGTCAGAGAGATGTGGTGTAGGAAGACAAGAGGCTACGTTGTACCTAACGGCATCCTGTATGGCATTCGTAATGTAAGTAATACTTCATCATCATCATTTCAGCCGAAAGACGTCCACTGCTGGAAATAGGCCTCCCCCAAGTGTCGCCACATTGATCGGTCCCGTCCCGTGCCACCGTGCGTAGTAATTTCAAAATAAATTAGTTAGTGAATCTTCGCAGACTTGATGGGTACAAATATCTAAAAAATACACACAATAACATGACACCTGTAATCCCTGAAGGGTTGGGCAGAGGTGTACTTAGTAGTACACCCACATTTTGCCAGTTATGTTTAAGTCCTGTGTAATAGGGGGCTAGCATATTGTCATCAATCGGGCACAAATCCAGACTCCGTGGCAAAATCCAATAACACTGCCCGGCCCGGGAATCGAACCTAGGACCTCATTGTCAGCAGTCGCACTTGCAACCACTCGATCAATGAGGCATTCAGACATCTAAAAATTATACAACAAGAAAGAAAACGATAGATGTGAAGATATTTTTGAAGTTAACGTTCGCAAGTAGTGTAGTGCAATCGTCAAATTATTATGTTTCGTGCATCTTCGGTTTTGAATAATCTTTAAACTGCGTTTTGTTTTCTGAGTTCCATTAGCTAATTTAATTTGACCCTAGAAAATAATAATTTATAAAATATATCATGGAGCCAAGCTAGCAAGTTACTGGCCAAGCATTGTGTGTTTACTTACCAAATTATTGACTTGATTGTTCGTCGGCAGGTGCATCCAATGTTCCGTGGTTACCATCAACATGACACGCAGGAGTTCCTGCGATGCTTCATGGATCAGCTGCACGAGGAGCTCAAAGAACCAGTAATTATACAGGGTGTAAGGCACAGCCCTCCTCAAACTAACAGGGTGCATTCAGCTCGATATTTTGAATCATATTCCACGGGAATTTTTCTTCGGATTTTTTTTTTCAGTTGCAGTTCCTTTATTTCAATGTAAAATTACATTCCCTGTACGCAGCACTCCATTTATGTAAATAATACGGCTAAAAACAAAAATCCAACAAAGGATGTTCAAATACTCTAACGAACGACGCATGAAATCAGCTGTTCACTTCCTGCCTAGCTACAGAGTTCATCAAACTCATCGTCGCACTTGCCGTTCGCTACAGTAACGAGACATGGCGTATGAGGAAATAGAACAAATCAAATTTATAAGATTCCTGTAATAATTTCTTGTACCGGTCATCTTAATATGATATTCTGAATTCCCTCCATCCTTTGTGGAGGGCTGTCCCTTACACCCTGTACAATCAACATCCTTGCTATTATCTGTCCAGCCGTCTATGAAAAGACCCCGCGAAGATCGGGAGGAGAGCACCAAAAGGGCAAGATCTATCATGTTCTCCCCCTCTCCCCTTCCCGACCCTCACTCGAGTCAGCACACGGCTGAGCCAGTAGTTTTAAATCAGCTCCTAAATAATGATCTCACTCATATCCAGCCACTTCCTTTGACTGCCCTACCCAGCGACGACCTAAGCCGAGGCTCGTACCGCACAGAATAGAATAGAATACGGTTTACAATAAGGTGGTTACAATAATATTAAAGAATCCTTGTACATTCTACCATTTTGGCAAACAAACATTGATGCAGTTCATCATAAAACATACAAACATTAACACACAACGAAAATGTATCAGCTAGAAAATCTAGTACGGAGTAGTAACATTTATTTAATAAAAGTTCAGTTAGTTGGTCACAGGGGTGCCCTCAGTGCGCTTTCGCGCCTTACACTCAAGGTACCCACAGGATAGTCCGGTTAAACAGAAGTCAGCCTCATAGGTGGACCTGCGAGATGCCATTCAAAAAAAAAATGTTATTCAGCACCAACTTTGATTAAGTTATTCCGGTCACTGTCGTACAACTGTCATACTTGCAGTTCAAGGCCGATCGGAGATCCTAAAAAAAAACAAAATAAGACCGCGGCCGGAGCATGTCTAGGGCAATGCAAGCGCCAAGTAACGCTCACAAATTTTAGCCAGCTTTCCAGAAGATTCCATCTCAATTTCCTCCTTGGATCAGTATAAATGTGAGTGATCGCTGTCGCTAGGTGTGGGACAGCACATCGGAGGACAAGCTGGGCTCAGAGGCCGACGGCGACCACCAGGACACGCGCAACGTGCACATCCGGCGGCGCGCGGCCTCGTCCGGGGGTGAGTGCACGACCGGCCTCTATACGTGTACGTACTATATTATATCACTAGTTCAAGGGTCCTCACCCAGGTTTTAGTTTACCTCTGTGCCTAACTTGAACGAAATCAGTTCAGACGTAGCAAACAAATTCACTTCCATATTTATAATATTAGTAAGGAGAAGCTCTTACTTAATAATAACAGCCGATATTTAGGCAAAGCCGTTTTAGACTGTACTGACTGAGTACTGTACAATAGTAGTGAGAGTGTACAACATTAGTTTTAGTAGATGCGAAACCTGAAATACGTGTCTAGTATTTTTTTTTTGTAAATAACCACAAAGTTATAAGCTTGTTCTGTTACCTGGCTGTCCGCACAAAAAAGTGGTCACCACGCAGCGTCGTCGTGAGCTCATTGATAATAATAATTTGGCAGTAGGTACCTAAATGATTACGATAGATACTTACTATCGCTCGGTATCCAACTTGTAGCCTTTTTAAAATATTTTTGGAACAAAATATAACATGGTTTAAAAATTATTGGAATCGATTCAGTTACTTATTCTGAATAAACTATATTCTGGTTTCGCATATACTAAAAGTAATGTTGTAGAAAACATTGTCTGACGTACGTTTCTTTTCCTACAGCAAGCGATGCTCCTTTCTTCGCACGGATGAGGCGAAAATCACCAGCGCCGTCGTCTTATAGCGAATCTAGAACTGAAGGCTACTTGAGGTAATTACAACTTACGCATTTACTATAGACCGACCGCTTTAATGAGTCCTCCGCTTTGCCCCATTTAAGGCACGTTAAGTGTCCAGAAAATCCTAACAATATACCACAGATGATTTGATTTAAAATAACCACAATCCACGTAGGTATTACAATACTAATTGTACCAATACGTGATCAACCTTCAGAATATTCCATTTAAATTGATACCTTCGCGAGGACTTATTAAAGCGGTCGGTCTATAGCCGTAGAAACCGGTGACAGTTGAGGTGACGATGTTGAATGGAGCCTGCGAATCGGCAAACGTATAGTGGGACTCACTCAGGCTCGGTGGAACGACAGTCTCCGCAGGGTAGCAGCTACGTGAGACTTGCCAAGAATAGAATTGAATGGCGATTGGAGAGGGCTACATCTAGCATTGGACTACTTTAGGCTGATGATGATAATGATTATTATTACAGCAGCTCCATGTCACGATTAAACGAACAACATAGTGTTGCCAAACTTAAGTTGCAGTGGGCAGGGCACATTGCTCGCAGAACGGATAGCCGATGGGGCCGGAAAGTTCTGGAGTCGCGACCGCGAACCGGAAGACGTTGCGTTGGAAGGCCTCCCACTAGGTGGACCGGTGACCTGGTGAAGGTTGCAGGGATCCGCTGGATGCGAGTCGCACGGGACCGGTCAATGTGGCGACACTTGGGGGAGGCCTATGTCCAGCAGTGGACGTCTTTCGGCTGAAATGAGGATGATGATGATAGTGTTGCAATGGCCTGTCGATAAAGGTTCTTCATCATAGATTCCAAAATATTTTTAAGTTTCTTTGGGCCAATTTCTTGAGATCCCTTTTTGCCTCGATTTGAGTCTGAATTGAATTGTTTTGCTACACAATTTTAAATTCGTTGTTTATGTGCAGAGTGCAAACACAAGAGCCCATGGCCACTCGACACCGGCGTTCGGCTAGCTTCGCGGGAACGCACCATCTGCAATACAACATGTACTCGCAACAGCCCAATGGTAAGGATTGTTTTTTTCTTATTTGCTAACCTGCTCTGTCCCACTCCTGGGGGGTTACCATCACGTCTTAAAGCAGGAGTAATTCCAGTGTGGGAAAGAGATCGCGCTAGACGACCTGTATAGATCTGTCTCTTTCCCACACTGGGACTAGGCCACCTGGGCAAGGGCCTCCCTCCACTCCTTCCATGTCTCGTGAATTAAATTTATTAAACAATAAAATAATTATTGTAATGTAGTGTACATTACAATAATTATTTTATTGTTTAATAGAAAGAAATACGATGTAATTCTGGTCATCAGCTGCATCTGGTTAAATTGGAAACCGACTCCAACATAAATTAGAAAAGCCTCAGACAGATGATGACTAGAATAAATTAGTTATGCCATTGTCTCTGAAACCCCAATCAAGTCCTTTAAATCTCGTGTCAGTTCACAGCTGTTTTCATTAAGTGAGCCAAATGGCAACAATTCATAAGGGGAGAGGAGAATTTAAAAGAAAAATGTAATGCTTACAAAACTAAAAAAAAAATATATTCGAAAAAAGAGTTAACATATAAGTTTTTCAAATATCAAGTTTTCTAGTTTGGCCTTCTTTTTCTTTCGTGTCTTTGGTACGACTTCGAAATTTAAACATGTCGTTACCGATAAAGCGCGCGAGGCGCGGGGTCTGTGGCATCTTTTAGATTCTCTAAACTGCTGTTTTGGGACACTTCGGACAGTCCAGCAAGTGGGACATCGTCTGGTCGGAAGCACCGCATTCACACTGTGTGTCGGATGGATCTTTAATTCCCCATTTTGCCAAATTGTGTTTACAGCTGCCTACTTTGGGCCCTATCAGAATACCAGCGCTGTGACTTTTTTTTTAAATGTTGCAGCACCATGCTGAGATAGGGACCTTTTGGCCTCGTACAGGACCAATTTAATTTGTTTTATCTTTTTCTTATCTTTATTTTTTATATTATTGTGAATTCAACCATTTTTTTTTGTTTTGTCCTGTGTTAGTCAATAAATACTTTTTCTTTCTTTACTTTACTTGCAAACGAGACAGTTTTCGGCCTAAATTGGTGCTGTAAATACCACTATAATAAACAAAACTAACAATACGTTGTTCTACCACTGGCTCAGAAACCATCCGGGGTCAAAACCAGGGGTTGTACGGGTCCGAATCATCCTTGTCGTGGTCGAGCGAAGCGGAGGAGCGGTACGAGACGTGTTCGAGCGGAGCGAGCGATGCGCCGGATACTAGGAGCGAGCAGCAGTTAGTATAACAACTATTTTATTATAAACGTCGCTTTTGTGAGCTTACTTACCTTCTTAATGTGTAATGGCGTCGTGAGGTTAACTTCTCAATATGTAATGGCAAATTCAATGGCCTGTTTTGTTTGTCATGTCATGTCATTTTTTTTGTGATATCATGATTTTTTATATCATTGACGACTTCGTGAATGGTCCATTTACACCTAGGATGAATGATGTTAGTGATTTACATAACACTCACCTAATGATAATTATATTTAGGAAAATAACCACTTTTTGCGAACGTAAAATCCCATTACTAATCCAGAAAGCCCTACGGAATTCTCATAATGAATCCGATCGTCATATCCTCAGGAAAGACTCATTGCAATTGCGTTTGAACAAGCTGGTCGTATATCTTCGAATTATGACCAGTGACGTGTTGCAGCGCCGAACACATATCATGATTTTTGATCAGACGATGTTGTATCGCGATATTTACGATATAAAGCACATCACAAAAAATACTGGATCCATTCATTTCCATCATTTGGTGCAATATTACGGTGTCAGTTTTACATAATCAGTCAATTTGATACTGACCACTTAAATTTTTCGTCGCAGCAAGAGTATAGTCCCAATGGGCGGCGGCGACGGCACTTCGTCGGGCGGCATGCGGTTCCGCAGCGTCATCTCCGACGTGTTCGACGGCAAGCTGCTGTCGTCTGTGCAGTGTCTCATCTGTAATAGGGTATGTTTTACTTAAACAGCAATCTTAACTATACTTCTTTATCGTGTGGTGAGTACCTAACCTGGTGTCAGAGTTTTTATGCCGCCCTAGAGCCTCTGACTTGACTTTACATGTCGCTGAGAAATATCTCTCAGGCATGCTGGTTTCCTCGCGATGTTTTCGTTCACCGACGCAAGTATAAATATAAAATACGAAAATGAATCCGAAAAATTAGAGGTGCGTGTCTTGGGTTCGAACTCGAGACCTATGACTTGGCAGTCCGACGGTCACACCACTAGACTAGCGCTGCTTCCCTATGCAATACTTACACTTAGGCATTGTTCACTGTTATACAGATTGGCCACAACAAATGACCAAGTAATGCGATGGATATCTTTTAACACACGCGGCAGAAGTAACATTTAAGCCAAGACCTATAAACGTTAGTTAACATTAAGTTGGCTAAGTTCTATTCCTGTTAATGTCGCACAAGTGCAAGATAGACACGGTAACATTGCAAAGCACATGCTTAGTAACGTCTAAAGGCCTCTGCGTCAGTTCCCTGTCATTTCATCAACAGCAACAACTTCAAAAAAAATGTTATTAATCTATCTAATTTTTCATAGGTGTCAACGCGAGTGGAGACATTCCAAGACCTGTCTCTTCCGATACCGTCGCGTGAACACCTCGCAGTGATCCGGTGCCAGCAGCCTATCCTCAATCATCACGTGCCGCATGGAGCTCAGGAGTCGTGGGTCAGTACTACAATATCATATCGAATAAGCAGTATAAAACCCGTTGGAGCGGCTGCTATAGAAGGTGGAGATGACAATCTATCAGTAGCGAAGGGTCAATTTTTGTAAGAGGTAAGCCGGAGAGTACATATCTTTAATGTGATTATATTATTTGTCTATATAATACTGACTGTGCCATTTTTCAAAGTGAAGCTGGTAGGACTCGAGTTATAAGAACCCTTCGCCACTGCTGAGACGGTAGATCTATACTATACAAGTATTGCGGCTGTACGCTCTTGCCGAAGCACTCCGAGACAGGCCGAGTGCGAGAGTGTACAGCCAATCGAGCGCTACTTGATACAAGGTGGAAGGGACACCGACGCGAAAACGGTTACTGCTTGTCCAGTACATCATTTTGAACCCCTCCCCCCACATATAATTTTTTTCAGCGGTCATCATTATCGGCTTAGCCTTTTCCCAACTATGTTGGGGTCGGCTTCCAGTCTAACCGGATGCAGCTGAATACCAGTATTTTACATGAAGCGACTGCCTATCTGACCTCCACAACCCAGTTAGTACTGGGTAATACAATACCCCTTGGCAAGACTGGTTGTCAGACTTTTTGGGCCACTGACTACCTAACGACTGTCAACGATCTTTAAATGACACCCGGGACCAACGGCTTAACCTAAAGATCGACCCGGGGAGCTGTTATTATTTAGCCAAGAGCTAATAATAACAGCCGAACAACAGTAAATTTTTTCAACAGTAAATAAAAAAAAAGCAGGCGTTCCATACATTTTGACTGTCTACGTATTTCAGTTTTGTAGGAAACAGCTGTAAGCCGGAAGTTACATGTTGTGATAACGACTAAATAAACTCAAACCTTTGAACCAGGTGTGGTGGCTACTAAGCTGGCTGCGGTCGTGGTTCTACGGTCCCGTGGTGTCCCTACAAGACTGTCTCGCGGCTTTCTTCAGTGCTGACGAACTCAAAGGCGATAATATGTACAGGTATGTCATCGAAATATACTGGTCTACCAAGGAAGTGCAAATTATTTTTTTCTACTCCGAAGAGGAGTATTAAAAACATAATTTCCCTGCTAACTTTTAACTGCTATTCTTTTCTGATTAATTTCGTTGCGGGATCCACGACAGTCAAATTGTTTCTCTGGGACTTCGTCGAGCTTCATTGTCTCGGCGCTTTTCTGGTGGTCGCCATTGTTGATTCTGGCTTTCAGGAGTTGCAGTGGTTTGGGAATAGTGTGACGGGTTTGTCCCAAAAATAAAAATACTGTCTACCAAATTAAAAACTGATAGTCGTGACTTCAGCGAACTATATTTCAGTACTGAGCTGTGCTGCTCGGAACATGGGGTGTCAAGAATGCATTCAATCATCCTGATTCGTTAGAAAACTCATACTCGGTCGGAGCATGATAGTGCAACAATCAGCAGGGCAATTGTGTTAGTTACACGTGAATTTTGATAATTCAATAACATCATTGCGTTTTATATGTTGCTGATGAGACGAATTTTACAAACACATGAAGCAGTGTATCACGAATTTCCTTAAAAATCCTTTGGATTCTGATAGAAAGGTGTGTTATGCAATTAGAATGTAGGTTTACGCTGGTACAATAGAAAAATTGCAAGGTTTCGCTCTTATGCGAAATA
Organism: Noctua janthe; assembly: GCA_910589295.1. Lineage (NCBI taxonomy): Eukaryota > Metazoa > Arthropoda > Insecta > Lepidoptera > Noctuidae > Noctua > Noctua janthe. Next base: position 8,903,155 of record OU342572.1, on the reverse strand, counting down.
TTATTTTTTACCATTGCCACTCGATAAAGGGCATTTGATTCATCAATAACAGTATGTTTATATTTAATCCTTTGGTCTCTTATTACCGATTATATTATAAAATGTGATAAATATAAATACTATACTACTTTTTATTTTATCACAGTCAATGGTAAAAAGTAGAGTAAACAACTCATGAACAAAATCATCTCGGTCCTTCTATCCCGCGCTCCGCTCAGGATTCTAATCTAGAATCTCTTGCCACGCTCGGGATCCAACTTAATTGCTCGAATTAAATTCCCTTTTTTTCAGTTGTATAATCTACTATTAATTCATTCTCTCATTTCCGCCACAGTTGCTCCCGCTGCAATAAACTCCGTAACGGCGTGAAGATGTCGGGCGTGGTGCGGCTGCCGGAAGTGCTGTGCGTGCACCTCAAACGCTTCCGGCACGAACTCATGTTTAGCGCCAAGGTCGGCGCACGAGTCTCCTTCCCCATCAACGATCTTAACATGGCACCTTATACGCATAAAGGTAATATTATAACCGTAGTATTTGAGCGGCCGAGCTCTGATTGGGTGAAAATAAAGAAAACGAATTTTCCCAGAAATGTGACCTAGTTAGATATATTTTTCACTCCCGTAAACTCCGATACTACAACTTCCATCGAAATTGGTAGAGCCGTTATCGAGGACTTGATTACAAAAATTGTTTATTTATTAGTTTAGGATGGAGCATGTATATACGATCAAATTAAAATAACTGGAGAATTACAGACGGGTATGGAAAACAAAAAAGTGAAAAAATAGGTTTCCCGACCAGTGATGGTGCATGAACATTACGCCAAAATCACAGATACACAAAAAAGTGTGATTTTAAAGGTTCCGTTTTTACTGACTTTTTCCTTTTGAGGTGAAAGCCCAAAAAGTAAAAAAAATACTCTTTGATGACCAACACCTGTTAAATAGATCAACACGATTCTTGCATCTTTGCGTGACGTGGCGTAATTATTTATAATAAAAATCATGTACTTTTCTCTAAACCAATTAACTAATTCCCCAGACTGCACATCAAAAATAACTCGCTACGAGCTGTGTGCCGTGATCTGCCACGCGGGCACCGCGGGCGGCGGCCACTACACGTGCGTGGCCCGCAATGGCCGCGCGTGGTACACCTTCGACGACCACTGTGTGCAGCCACTGCCCTACCATCATCTGCCGCACTGCGAGGCCTATGTGCTGTTCTATAGGTAAGGAGAAAGTTGCCCACGGCCTTTGTCTGCGTAAAACTATTATAAAAATATGACTTTTCTATTTGAATAGTATTTTGTTACACTGGACAATTTCAAAGGTTCAAACCTTTGAAATTGATAGCATTTTCTTGCACGGAACCCTAATCTATTTTCTAAATATAAAAAAGTCAAAGTTATTTACAACATCAGCTATCTGCCAATAAAAGTGCCGTGAAAATCGGTCCAGCCATTTGGGAGATTATCCGGAACAAACAGACAGACCAAAAATTTAAAAATTATTATATTTATTTATATTTTTTGTTAAAAGTACTTTGTATACTTTCATATGCATTCAGTAAAAAGCTGTTATTCTGAAGTAACAAACAGACACTTCAATTTTATTTAACTACCTAACTACTTACCGTCGTCGAAAAAATGCTAGGATACTGCAATTTTTTCATTGTTTCGATTTAGCAAGTCAGCCTTCGTTGACAATAAAGTTTTATTTATTTATTTGCACATGTTTATAAACCATCAAACCGTTTTGTGTGGCAGGAAAGTGAACCCCCAAATGGTAACGTTGCGGCAGAAGGCGGCTGAAATATTAGAGTCGACGAGCGTCGAGCCCAACGATATCAAGTTCTACATCTCCAAGCAGTGGATTAACAAGTAAGTGGAATTATTAATGGGTAAAGCGAATTTACAATAAGGCTATGAGGACTTCCGTTAAAACTTGCAAGATGCACAGCTTGCGTGCCCACTTTCAAAATATCCTAAGAAAACCCGCGAACGACTGCCTCGTTGATTTAGTGGTCACCAGCGCGACATCTGAGCATGAGGTCCTGGGTTCGATTCCCAGGTCGGGCAAAGTGTTATTGAGTTTTTCCATTAGAAATTCCTCATAATTTTAATAAATAATAAATATTAGAAAAATTTGTATGTCAAGGTTCCCCGATCTTGACTTTTTGAGGTTTTTAAATGTTGACTGATCAATGACCTTGGCAGATTCAACACATGGGCGGAGCCTGGTCCCATAGACAACAGCGACTTCGTGTGCTGGCACGGTGGGGTCAGGCCCGACCGCGCACCGCATCTGCATCATCTAGCTGCCCTCGTCCCACAACCTCTATGGGAGTTCCTGTACCTGCAGTGAGTATATGACCTCTTTGGAAGTTCCTTTACTTGCAGTAAGCATATCGTACTTCACCATCTACCTAGGCTCTTATATCAACTATGTTGGTGTCCGGCTGCATCTAAATATATGAGGCCAGGTTTTACCAACGTGGATACGACCTAAGCGGAGAGAAGCCGTGCGGAAATCAACCAATCGCATTGCTTGAAATCCACATCGAGATTCTCATCTCTTTTGTGATTGGTCTAATCTTGCTCGTCACTTCTCCAATTCGTTCGATTCACGTTAGTGGAGGCCTACCATGATGTCTTAAACCAAGAGTAATTCCAGTGTGGGACAGAGATGGCGCCAGACGACCTCTATATCTCTGTCTCTTTCCCACACTGGAATTACTCCTGCTTTATGACGTCATAGTAAGCCCCCAAGCCTTTAAATATGTTTTCTTTTCTTTCTTCTTTCTTTCTTTAATAAGAGGAGTGACTATCTGTCTGACCACCACAACACAGTCTTTGGGGATCACGATACCTATTGGTAAGCCCACTTGTAAGTCTTTGGGGCTTCTCACTAGATGTATCAAAGGGATCCTTGGGCTTAACGTGCTTTTTGTGGCACGGAGGAGTCCTGGTGTGCAGTGGATGGTCGCGATTCACCGAGCGATGGCACCAAACATAACTGCCAAAATCATTGTGATCTTTATTTCAGTTAAGATAAGATTTGTGTTGGGTCGCAGCCACTGACAAGTGTTAATAACAATGATCCTTATTCGTGTAAAAATAAGGTTCATGTAGTGTTGCTGCGGTGGTCGGATTGTGAAGGTGTCATAATTAATCCGATGCTATGTGTTCCAGCTTCGGCGGCGGGCCGGCCGTGTCGCACGTGCACGAGTGCGGCGTGTGCGCGCGCGCCGCGCAGCGACTGCGCACGCGCCGCGCCAGGGAGCTCGCGTCCTTCTGCGAGCTGCACGCCAGCTTCCAGGTATGCTGACAGAACGAAAGGGCTTATTGAAAAACAAGCTTTTGCCGTCGGCTTCGCTCACGTTATGCTCGGACATCCCACAGAAACGTTTTAAATGACACTTGGGGATAATGTAGCTTCCCATTAGTGAAAGATTTTTCGGTATCTGGTCAGTAGTTCTGAAGATTACTCCCTACATCCAAACTAATGAACTTCACCTGTTTAAAATTTAAGGAAAGACATTCGTTGCTCATAACAGATGACAGACATGTCAATATTGCGAACTCATCATCATTATTTCAGCCGAAAGATGTCCACTGCTGGACCTAGGCCTCCCCCAAGTGCTAGCAAGTGCAAGTGTTCTATTGCTAACTCATTTCCTTTCAAACAACAAATTCGTTAACGTAAAATGCCCAAAAAATTTAATGCTTAATGGTATGAAAATGTTTAATTCCTCGACTGAGTGCATTGCAGCCTTTTTATGTCTGCTGCTTATTTCTTTCTTATACAGGGTGGAAGGGACACCGACGCGAAAACGGTTACCACGTATTCAGTACCTACATCATTCTGAGCCCGGGGCAAAAAAAAAACAGCTGTGTCCTACAAAAGTGCAATACCTACTCGGTCAAAATGTATGGAACAGCTGTTTTTTTTTTTATAACCCACGAGAAATTTCTATTCGGGGTGACTCAGAATGATGTACTGAATACGTGGTAACCGTTTTCGCGTCGGTGTCCCTTCCTTGTATTGTTGTTGGTTTATGAGCCACAAATATATAAAAATAACATCATATCTGAGTTAAATGGTTAATGACACTTCTAAAAGCCTCCTACAGATTACTTTTCTGATCGTACAATGAATGTTGCTTTTTCATTTTTGTTCCTAGCCTGCTCTATTCCACTCCTGGGCAAAAAATGCTGCTTGCCAGGCAAGATTTCAAAAAATAATATTAATGCCTAATATTTCAACCATTATTCTGTTTCTGTCAATTGCTTGAAGATGATAGAGACGGAATGATGTTTAAAAACACACATCTGAATAAGATGTTGAATGTTATGTTTTAATACACTGAATTTTTACTTTAATGTACCGGGTAAAACGGAGTAAATAGGGGTTTAGGGGTGAAACAAAACAAAACTTTAATTGGGATCTTCATACTTCCCAGAATTTGATCCTTATTAGCGACGCTATCGAATGGTGTTATTACACCATTCGATAGCGTCGCTAATAAGGCGTGTTTTTTTTTCCAATATCAATGGGTTCGATTCCTAGTTAGGAATTTATTATTTTTCAAAAATCTAATGATGCAGTTTTAGTTTTTATCACAATCGGGCTCGAGGCTCCTTTGAGTATTTTTCGCTATTCCTCATAGTATCTAATTTAGCCATCCACGCCCGCTTGAAAAATTCGCCCTGTAACCTTTCATAAGCATTCAGTAAAAACCTGTTATTTTGAATTTACAAACAGACAATTAAATTTTATTTATATTATACAAATATTGCTCATTTAATAGGATAGGATGTTATATGTAAAAGTAATATGTTTGCGACAAGAATCGTTCCATTGTTATAACAAACTTGTGACGCACAGGAACAAGAACGACCTCACGCGATCTACGGCATCAGCATGCACTGGTTCCGGCAGTGGCAGGCCTTCGTGCGCAACAAGACGCAGCAGCCGCCGCCTCCCGTGGACAACTCTGGCATCGTTAGCAAACAGGTATCAGCAACTGTCTTTACGGTTCCGCACCCGAAGGGTAACGGGACCCTATTACTAAGCCTCCGCTGTCCGTCCGTCCGTATGTCAGCGGGCTCTATCTCATGATCCGTAATAGGTAGTCAGTTGGAATTTTCACAGAATGTGTTTTTCTGTTGCCGATATAACAACAAATAATAACAACATTGAAGGAGGGCGACTCGCACTTGGCCGATTTATCAACTATTTGTTGTATTCAAACTTTTTATATTGTGGAAGTTGACCCAATTAATTTGGGGTCGGTGCAGCATGTCTTCTTCTACCATACTTCTCCATTACTCGTCAGCTCAGCAGATACTTCCTTGCCATATAATCCTGCAAACAGTCCATCCATCGTTTCTTTGGTCTTTCTCTACTCTTATAGCCATACACATTCATACCCAAAACATTCCTCACGACTGTTTTCCCATTCTTCCTTATACCAAGCCAACCAATTACCACACAACTTTTCAGTCACCGAAGCCACTGTAAGAAGGAAGGTACTCAGAAAATCAGCAAAATAATCGGCAGTGGAATCCTTCTGCTGCTCAGTTAACTGATGACTTCTTACGAGATAAACTTGCTTAACAAGTGACCTTTACTATGTAATTCAAACCGATGTTCTTAGTGAAAACACGACTTATTTTACATAACATCTCGCCTGTAACCCCCGAAGGGAAAGGCAGAGGTGTACTTAATAGTTACTACACCCACAATACGCCAGTTATGTTAAAAGTCCCATGTAATAGGGGGCGAGCCTATTGCTATCAAACGGGCGCACATCCAGAGTCCGTGGCTGCTACTGAGAAATTCCTGATGGGAAATAACAATAACAATTTTCCCGACCCTGGCACCTCATGCTCAGCGACTTATTTTTGTTTTGGCCTATTTAAGATTCTCCTCAGGACTTAACGGGTACTCGGGATGCAACAGTTCATCGAAAAGAACATAAACTGAAGCTTAAAACAACAAAACTTATCGTAGATACGATTTTTTTGTTCATGTTATATGTGAATTCCCCTTATTGTGTTTTTAATTGTGATGTTTAATTTCCAGGAAATCGACGGCACCACGACACTCACGATCAAACCGGGCTCCGACCACGCTCAGCTCAGCGAGGAGTTATGGCGGTTCTTCACCAGCATCTATGGCGGCGGGCCCGAAGTGCGGCTCAAATCTCCCACCAACACCGCACAGCCCGTCTCGCTCACCGACAAGGACAAGACCTTCGACGCGCGACGACTTTCCCGCAAATATTCAGAGTCGGACAAGGAGGAATACTGCACCAAATCAACCTCAGAAATGGACATCAGAGACGGCCTACACGGCGAACTGCAGAAGAACCAATCACTCCAAAACATTAACCGACGATACAAAGTCAAATCAGCCGCGGAATCCGACGAAGATGTCACATACAGGCGGACGAACTTCCAGTACAAACGGCCCGAGCCCAACGGGAACTATCAGGACTCTGACGATGATGATATGGACGTGAGCCCCCCACACAACTCGGTCTACGTGAACACAGTGCGAATGGAGAATGGAGTCGACAGTTCCGACCACGATGCCAACGACAACCCCGTTCTCCACAAGAACGTTGACAGACATACTGACACCGAACTACCAAATCTAGATAGTATAACGCTTAAGAGCAAACCCTCTAAAAGCGGCAAAGTGAGAAAAATTAAAAGACGGACAGTGAAATGATTCTTTCTCGCTTGCCAGTTTGTTAACAGACTGAGGCGACGAGTCGCGTCAGCTAGCAAAGACTACGTTTAGTAACGTTTGAATTATCGAACATTCCTTTTTTTTTTTCGGTGACTGGTGTTTAAAATACGTGCATTTATAGGTTGGATGAACCTTAAAACTCTGGGACTCTTTGGTCTCTGTCTGTTTCGTAAAAACGATATTTTTCTAAAGCATTATAATATTTGAATCTGCGGCCTCCGCGCCCGGCTACCGGGAGGGTGTTAGTATTTTTAGTACAATTTTAATTTAGTTCAAATTCAGGTATAGAAAATTTAGATACTTGAATAAAAATGATGATATATTATGTGAAAAATAATCATCGAACTTGTATATTTACAATAATGAATGTATATCTGTGTAAAATTCAATTGAAGTTAACCATAACACCTGCTGTAAGTATATAGAAATTTCGTGTTTATAGATAAACTAATAATAATTATCCTGACTGCATTTCTTGCGTTTCCTCTTGTTTACCGTGGATTAGGTATTTATTTTGTTATTTCTGGTTCTAAGTCTGTGTTATTTGTTAAAGAATTGATCAGCAATAAAAAATATTTCATCTATATTGGCTGCATACACTTGTTTTATTATTTTGAGGTTATACTGTCATAGCAGTATATGTAGTAGTAAAATATCTATCTATAGACAGCTCTGACGCATCGTCTCCGGCACGTGAATACCAACACAACTGTCTAGCCGACTGCATTAGAAATCCACCACAAAAAACTAGACATTGAAAGGTCATTGACCCGCGAACTAGCAACGTCATTGATAAATTAATTTTTCCTCGTAACTACTCAGAACTGACGCTGATAGTTTTTCTTATTTCCTCTGGATGGTAAATAATGGCCATTTAATACCGACAATTTAGTAATAATGTAGTGTCGTAAATGCGCGTAAAATCAGACTAATGATACAATGACAGGATGATTAATTGCTAACAAGTGTTTAGCGTCAATATATTTTTTCTTCTTATTATATACTGTTATTGTCTATATTTTTAACTAAATAGTTGAAAGTAAATTATGATTTGCGAGAGGCATTATAATAAAATATCTTTGCCGCGGAAACATAACTTTAAAAATTCGCTATGCATCACTGACAATCCTAAAAAAAAAGACGGGTGGGCGGGAAAACAAAATGGATGTTCCAAATATTTATTACAATGAAGACCATTACATCATGTTATTATAAACCAGGTACAATGTTTATAATTTATTATCATTTATCCTGTGAGGCAAAAATGTTTGCGTTAGTATATCAGATACTGTCATTAGACGGCTGTTTGGTGAAAATCAAGATTTACGTTCTTTAGGCCCAAAAGGAGTGAAGCTGAAAGTACGTACACTCAGCAACGAAAGTCTTAACACTTAGATTTATTTATCGGATACCGTTGCCAACGGTATTTCATCATAAGTTTTTTTTTTATTATTTCACAAGTTGCATTACCCACTATCCTAATTCTTACGGAAAAATGTGGTTCGTAAATCTTGATTTCCAACATACTATAAATCTGAAACGTTACATTATTTTTAAAAACATTCATTATGTATTACTCCATAAAAGCGTAACAAAAATAGATCATTTCTATTAAAATATCATACGTTTCTAAAAATATTTATTTTTTTCATTTTTAAATCAATAAATCTTCTACATTTTTTATTTATTTATTATAAGGCCCCTATGTATGTACCAAAATTACGTATATCGTATATCTATTGATCATTTTTTTTATAATTTTAATTTTTTTGCTACGAGTAAGAGAATACTACTAGAAAAATTGTTTTGTGCAGATTTTTACAACTTTTTAGGTGTTTACAAATGCAAATTTAAGGTAACACTTATTGCACGATTCTCATACAATTTTATAGAACATCTTTCAGAGAAAAAAAAAATTCAAAATGCAGTTTTATTAAAGGCATCGTAAATTAAATTCAACATGATTTAAAAACAATATTATTCTATCACTCACAGCAGCTTCGTTGCTGTAACCAAAACTATAGAGAAATTAAAAAAATATTCGAAACTTTACAGATGTAAGCACAAAATAAAAAATATGATAATAATTATGTATTTGGTATTACACAACATAATTTCGTTTTTACAAAAATATAAATACAAATGAGTTACACTCATTAAAGATAAAACTATAAAAACTGGGGGTACATGAAAAAGTTAACAATTATGCATAGATATTCCCCAATTAAAATAAGAAGGTAAACACTTATAGTGTCGCCAAAACAGATAGATTTTATCGTCAATTGACATCTGTTAACTATAAAATGTTAAATAAATAAATACAGGTAATGAACTTTAATATTAAATATTCAAGTTACATGACAACAAAAACGGCCGTACATGGTAGTCTTTGATATGTTAACTATTTTAATAATTATTTTACAATCTAAAAAAACTTTATAAAAATATATTGCATTGTGTCGTTGTATATTTATGTATCAATAATAAAATATGAGGAAAAAGTATAAGCGCCGATTTCATCTAATTAAGGCCTACAAACCTTATCGTGTAAATTAAATAGTCATTTTTTTTTCTTTGTTTGGTACGTAAATTAGACGTTTTTATAGAACTTACATGATAAAGCTTTTTTTTCTCACACTGCGTTATCCTGTTATGACAAACGTCGGTAATTCCATTGATAGGTATAATTAGATGAAACCGGCGGTATTTATACACTATGTGTAACATTTTGTACTTATTGTTTGCACCAATTGTTGTAAAACTATTGTAAATCGTCAGATAGGTAAATATCACTCAGTATAACTGCCTATTTGAGAATATAATGTACTGCTATTGTATATGACTAGTGGTATAAGGGCATAGACTGAATCCGGGAATTCGGCTTGTGGGCTGGCTTTATTAAAGAAGCATTCGAAGTTTGAAAAGGTAAAAAACACTCACCATATCTACATGTAATTGCTTGCTTTCAAAATTAATGGAAGCTGGCTATTATGATTTTGTCAGTAAGAATTTAGGTGTCAGAATTACGAATAGCTACACAAACCGAAGTTGATTAAATGAATAGGTAGCACAAAAATAATTTAAAGCAATGCAAGCAATTCAAACCCACAAACCGATTGATTATCAGTCTACAACCTCGGGAAGGATTTAGCAAAAATATTTCCAACAAATACATACAACAGTCTAAAAACTTAAACATTAACAGTTTCATATAAATTGTATTTATAAAAAACATTTTTGCGGAAATCTTTTCTGATATCTGCATAAAGGAAATATGTATAATCATCGATATACAAAATATATGAAAATTTCTTATTTTTACTTATACCAAATGTGCGATAGGAAAGGTCCTAACATTATTATAGATAAACTTTTTTTGATTTTTATTTTTTTCTTGCATTTTCTTTAAAATTCCAGATCTTTCGATTGTAAACTTTGTATTAACTGGATTCGAAAACTATCCAATATTGAACTCAAAGGCCACTCTTATAGAGCACAATAAAATAAAAAGCGAAATTAATAATAATCATACATATTTAACTTGTATATCAATCAAGATTTCGATATGCAGCACACACTTATACGTTAAATTAAGACAACAGGTGTTAACTGATTCAACCAGCCCTATGGTCGTGTATTTCTCAAATAGAAAAAAACTAATTTTCTCACTAACCTAACATAGTACAATTAAATTTCTAGAACAGAATAAGTTGCATTTGAGGTAGATTAAATTTTTTACAGTCCTATTAACCTAATAGATTAGAATTATTCACATAATATTCTACATATCAAGCGTGTACATGATCTCACCATTATGCTCTCCTCGCATTACTAGACGCCGAACATTGACCATTATTATTAAAACCTTTATATTACCAAAAATTATTAAACTTAAAATATACTTTTAACATGTTGTGTCAGGAATGAGACTATCTTGTTCAAAATACTTTAGGGCGCTATTGAAATCGGGGTAGGTGGTGTAATTACAAATTTATACTATTCACCATATTCAGGAAAGCAAAAGATTGCATATTGTAAACTAACAACTTATCACTTTAAAACTATCCCAATATTAATAATTACGTTTGATTGAAGGAAAGCTCGGTATAAAGGGATAGTTTCAAACGTGGGTAGTTGTTCCTTTTTTTTTCAGAATAAGGATGTCGAAGAACTCCATAGGTTTCAAGTTCTAAATGCTGCAAAGTAAACTGCTTATTACATTACCATTATGACAAGAAACGACGTAATTTTTACTAATATTATTATAATGATGCTTTAATCTAGACAGCGCTCTAAAAGAAACTGAAATGAACAGCGCACGTGCACAACTCACGATAAGACAACGCGTTAAGACGTTAAAACCTAATTAAATAACCGAAATCAATAAGTGTTATTGTAAAAGTCATCAGAACTTGAACCATGAGGATTTGGGAGTCAATTAAGTTTCGCCGCGCAATTAGATGTGGAGAAATTGCAGTTGCAGAATGTTGTCTGTCGTTATTTGCGGTTTGCTTAGGCGCATTTCTAGATTATGAACATTAAATTTTGAATTGATAATTCATGAAATTGCACACAAGGTGTTGAAGACTTTGGTTTGACCAAGAATCGCAGCGAAAAAGGAGTGTTTCAAATTATTTAAGTATTAGAAAATTGGTATAAAACTAACAAGAATTTAAAACAAAGTGGTTAAATTGTTATTTCTTCTTAGGCAGCTAGTGCGGTCTTACAAAGAAATAATCATCAGGTAAATGACGTCTTATGAGTTGTGCACGCTTAGAATACGCTAAAACATTTATCTGAAAATGCAAGGCACCTAATCCAAGCTATAATATCCTTCCATTTCGCACCGAACAAGTTGTATGTTTAAATTCTCGCTATTATAACATCAACCATCTGACACTTACACATCACTAAACGAATTACATAATTTGGCTCATTATTCTAAAACGTATGCCAAGAAAATTGCTCCTCTGAAGTAACAAGTTGCGAAAATTATTTCTGTATGAAAAATAAAAATTTATTGTGGTCAAAATAATGAAATTTTGGCATACCTATCGTCGTTAGCAGCAGATCGATTGGAAGATCCGTAAGTATGAGTTTTAGTTCCTGCACACGCGAGTCTAACGAGCAACTGAAACCTGGATTTTGATCGCGATCTCGGCCACGAACGTCGACTTCACCTATCCACAATTCTATCACTTTTGGCACATTTTAGTTATAATGAAAATGATAACGCTGTAAATTACCTATAAACGCGAAGTCGTCTACTTTGCTCATCAGACACACACCCAATTTGTATCGTTTATATTATTCTATAGGAAGCACGAATGCCTCTGAGGTATATTGATCATTTTTATTGCATTTTGTTTCCAGCTCAAGTCTGCTGAGTTGTAAGGACTTCGATATCATTCTGTACAATAGAATGAAATGGAACCCTAATACCATACAATATAAAGCCTTTAATTGTATAACTCTGTAATGAACACTTAGCACTTACACATAAGGATGATATAGCAATCTAGTTACAGACAGATCTGATGTTAATCTACTCCGGCAGAATATTACATTCACTTTATTGATTCGAAAGGAATATGCTCTCTGTTGTATTACATTATCGCGTCGAAAGCAGCAAGCCTCTCTAAACATATTATAATAGCTCACTGCTTCCAAGAGCCATACACCCTGCTTGTATTCTGCTTACTATACTCGTACGGGGCGCGCGGTCGCCGGGCGCGAACGCGGCCCGTCTCTACTATGCACTAACTGTATCCCACCTAATAGCTCACAGAGTTGGTCCCAATTATACTCCATAAACGTCATGTACGCTATAAATAAACAATATATAATTCCGAAAGTACATACACGACTAGATCACATATTCATGTAGAATTCGGAAGTAATTTTGGTATACCCGAGACATACAAATATACAATTTGGCAATATAAGCCGGAGGGCGCGCACCCTCTAGCTTCCGTACCTATATGCTTACAAGGTGAAAATATTACAAGTCCATCAATATTACAAATTGCATTACTAACTGCACTCAAGACTATTTACAGCTTAGATCAACCTTACCTAGTGAGGTAGTTCGGTATTCACATAAGCTAAATGCAGGAATCTCAACCTTCACAACCTTCTGATGCCATCCACAGTCTAATTTAGAACTGCTTGCTCCCTCCTTGGTAACCTCCAGTAGAAGATTAAAGTGTAAATGGCATGGAGGCGTTGGTGAGGCGAGGTTAGTGTGGCGGGGGTGGCGGCGGCGGGGGCTTAGAGCTCTGCGCCGTCTGGAAGGCCTGCGTGAACGCTGGCAGTCGTTGCTGGACTCGACCTTCCTCCCCTGTGAATGTTGGCTCACTATCCTCTAACAGCCCTAGCATCTGGCTTGACAAACCTGAAGGGCCCTCGCCCGGATCCATCAACAGGGACTCCACATTCCCTGAATGAAGTAAATGCGCTTCCATTGCGTCTGGCAGCTCCTGCGTCGACAGAAAGGGCAAGTCGGACGGCGTTTGGGAGTATGGCGGAGCTACCATGAACATCATAGGAAACTGATCAACTGGTAGCAGCGTACATCCTGGTGACCCTGGCTGTTCTATCTTTATTTCTATGGATTCCTTTATTTCTATAGGCTCCACCTTTATATCAAGGTCTGGTGGAATTTCAACAATAATATCTGTGGAGGGTACCCTAGTTGGACCTCCCTCTGATGTACTCTCTTTGGGTGAGGGTGATTTCCACATAGAAAAATCAGTACCTTCAATGGGGTACTCAGTGTATGTTTCTTCAAATGCAGATGCCTCAGGTGGGGGTTCACTAGACGTACCTACAGCTGCAGATTTCCACGATTCCTCAGGATGTGCATTTTTGACATGCCGCACCAAATGGTCCTTACGTCCAAACTTTTGAGGACAATAAGGACACAGGAAGTCACGTCTTCCCGTATGCACAACGAGATGACGCCGAACATCTTTAGCTGTGAAGAACTTTCGATCACAATAGTTGCATGTGAACTTCTTATCACAATCATTTTTAACAGTGCGGCTGCCAGTGTGGACTTTTAGGTGATATATTATATCTTGCCGGGTGGTAAAATTCTTATCACATATCTTACACTGAAGATTACCTTCCTCGGCAGAATGCAGGGCAGCATGTTTTCGGTAGCTTAAGAGGGATGTGTAGGATTTCCTGCAATCCGGCCTCTCACATGTATAAAGCTTTTTTACTGGATTATGCACTCTGACATGGTTGGTGAGATGATCCTTACGATTGAAAGTCTTACCACAAACATTGCACGCAAAGGCTCGTGCCTCACTGTGTATGAGATTGTGTCGCACAAGCTTGAACTTAGAGTTGAAACGCTTGTCACACAGGTCGCAGGAGAAGGGCAGCTCGCCAGTGTGCGAAAGAACATGTTGGCTGAGCTTGCCGGGGCTGGAGAAGCGTTTGTCGCAAGTGCCGCAGATATGGCGCTTGGCGTGGTCCTTGCGAACGCGCGGCTCCCGGGGCTCGGGCAGCGCGGGGCCGGGCGCGCTGCCCTCGCCCTCGCGCGGCCGCCGCGGCAGCGTGGGGATGCGCCGCGCCACTTTGACCGTGCGGAACAACTGCTTGATGCCGCTGGGGCCGGACGCTCCGAGCGTCACGTACTGCAGCTTTGTGGGCAGCTGCGATGCGGGCGGCGCTATGAACGTCTTCTGCGGGGCGGCCGGGCGTTCCCCGCTCGGCTCCTCTTTGAACTCGGAGCCACCCTCCTCGCCTTCCTTAGGGTTCGGTGGCGGGCTGGCCATCTCGCGCACATTTTTGACGCGCTTGCCCTATATCGCCGTTCGTTGATCTCGCGTCGTGCTCGTATCGGCTCCGCGGTGGCGCTGGCCCGTCGCGATGGCAGAAAACATTTCTGTCACATTGACGGTCTGGAAGCCCTTTTTCGTATTCGTGTCACATGGTTCTCGCGGAATTTCTCGTGTCCGCAGCCGAATTAAACACAGTGATGGGTTCCACCCGCGTCCCTTAGACACTTTTCGATTGAAAAGACTGAATAAAGAATGAAAACGGATGGAAAAATTACTTTTTTCAAAGAAATACGTAGCGCTTGACATCGAAATCACGAAATGTCAAAATAATGAAATGAAGCCAAAAGCCATGTCAAAAAAAGTCCGCCGAATCGTCAGCTGTGGTCCATTGACCTACATCGAGGGCTTTCAGAATCACAAGTGTTTTAAATATTTCAGCTTTTAATAGTCGATTTGACTAATATTGTTGGGTAAAATATTTTAGTATCAACTCAAGCTTTGTACAAGTAATGGCTATGTATCATTTAAAGTGTTACTTTAATTTCTTTTTTCTTATTTTAATCCAATTTTAATAATTTGAAGATGTTTCAAAGTTATGCAATACAAGATCCCTGGAACGCGACAAATCATTTTCTGTCAAAACGGCTGTTTTATCTTTTACAATTTAGCATTTCTATTATTGATTTAGTCGTGGTTGTAGTTTAACTATCTGTATTATTCCATGTTGCATCCGTTGATCTCTATAATGTCGCAACCATGACTGTTTTATACAGAGTGTCTAGGTTCTATTTCAGTAGTATATATGATGCTCTGTGGTTCTATTCCTAGGTTGAGTCTTTTCGTGATAGCCCAGAGCTTAGCTTTAGGCCACAATTTAAAGCTAACGCACATTTCGGCGGACCACACTCGCATTGCCTGTATCACCTTCTTAAGTACATTTTCTTTGAAAAATTAGTTAGTTACAATTTTGGCATAAGCAAGAATACTGTATTTATTTCGAACCAAAAGCTGAGCAACATTGTTTTCAGGAAGATTTTAATTTTTTCCAGGTTTTAATAATAAAATTGACACTACAATCATCAATCCGAGTATGTACATTTATGTAATAAGTATCATGTAAGATTTAGTCCAGTTAGGTTTTCTTTCGTTTGTCGCACGCAATGCATGAAGTATGATTATAAATGAAACATGCGATTGTTGAAACGCTTGTTTAAAACTTTAGTGCGATTAATATCGATGAGCCCATACCAGTCAACGATTCCAATCAAAGATGGAAAAAAAATGCTTGGATAAACCTTCACTATGATTTTAATTTATTTATTTCACCGGGAAACGGCAGAAACCAGCAACAGATACCAGTATCTAAGTACCGGCAGTGCTATTTTGACTCTGGACTATGTTTGTGAGATGATGATTAAATAAAGGAATCTTGTATTCGGTGTTCTAAAAGGCTCGTATCTGATTATATTGGAAAACGGAAAAGTTCAATTTCATTCATTCTCTCTTTTTCATTCAGTGTCATGTCAGTCAGTCAAAACTTCCAATTGTCAATCACTCTGATTCTGTTAACCTAACTTTCAGTTTTTATTTAATAAATTTGACGATTTCAAGCCAAAACAGCAGTTAAATACTTACTTCGTAAATACTAGAAGCAAATAAATAAACCAGGTAATGTTTAATATCTGCACAGTCACTCTGTTATGACGTCAAAGTTTATTAGCATCCAAGATTCTTGATTCTTGTGCCCTTTGCATTTTTATTTGGAAGACTATTTTTCTCAAATAATTTTTGATGTTAGCTGTTATAAATTGACATTGGTTCGGTGTGTTTTACTAATATTTATATTTAATATATGAATACCAGTGTCGGGAGGTCATAATCTAAATTTAGAATAGCAGTGAAAAGTTGGCGGATTAAAAAACAATAGTAAAACTCAAGATTGTTTAATTGTGAATTTTATAGTTATTTTTTTAAATAGTAGCGTGTGCCAGCGCAGTGGAAGATCTCATCTCTCTCTCAAAAGTACACTTTTGAGTAAGTCTAGTGCTCAAAGAGTTATTTTTCTCTTTGCAAACCTTAATCTTGATATGCACTGTTATTTTCCTTTGAGAGGTGTATCATAGTACAGTTACATTTCACCAGTTATATTTAAGCCCCATGTAATAGAGGGAAACCAATTTCCAACCATTTACACATCCATCTCAAAGCAGACAAACGAAAAAAAAAAAGTTTGAAAAAACAGATATTGTGAGATATAGGTCAGAGGATCAGCTTAGGGGTTTGTGTATGATGCAAAAACATGTATGTTTCAGAAATTTTATGCTAAATCAAACCATTCTACTTTTCCTGTACATTGCACTTAGATTATCTGCAAATGAATCATGAATATGTAAAACTACTGATAATATTATAATCCTTATGCAGAATAACTGATATAATATTGTTTATAAGTCAGTAAAATCATAAATTTTAGTATGTGACTGACCAAATCCTAGATAATTCTAAAATGCCTAGAATTGGTTTAATTGAAATAAAACAGAACTTATTCTAAGTTGAAGAAAGATAAACCTCTTATACAAAGTAACGTTTAAAAACTACACTAAAAAGAATGAGAAATATAATGTAACCATGAAAATCTCAATCAGGCAACACATTTGTTCACAGTCAATGGACTGATTTCAGAAGAAAAAAATAAAAAAGGCACAATGTGGTCAGCTATGA
The DNA here is from genome assembly GCA_910589295.1 of Noctua janthe. Lineage (NCBI taxonomy): Eukaryota > Metazoa > Arthropoda > Insecta > Lepidoptera > Noctuidae > Noctua > Noctua janthe. Next base: position 8,885,883 of record OU342572.1, on the reverse strand, counting down.
TTTGAGCAATGACAATAATTGTATTGTATAACGTGCTTATGTTCGCAACTCCATGTTCAAGCGCGTATTTTGCGTGCTGCAATGATAATAAACATCACCAAGAGTTGTACGGCAAAAACTTTGTCACATTTTGGCTGGAGCCAAAGGTTTGGCCAAGGGTGGTTGGAAGTAATGGGCTAGCTCGCCGTCTGTCCGTCTTATGACAACAAGCCGTGTCGACGGCGCGTTCGTGTTCTACGCGTGCCTCAAAGAGATGTCAGCACACAGGAAAGGGTCAGCAAGGGCCAATGCCTGCCAGGGCTGCGGGACTGTTCCAAAAGAGATACCGCGGCCCCAAAACACAAAGGGCAAAGAAGGAACATGGATGGGTTTTAGTCTGTAGAAGTCTGACACTCCCTTTCGCTCCACCCAGAGCAGAGGGGGGGGGGTCATTTGATGATTTCCTATTGGAAAAAAGGGTGGTTATTTTGATTGAAGGTTACTAAAGCCGAAGCTTCAGTCGTACACTACCGGTTGTTCATATCATGATGCAAAAGCCTTATGTCTGACACTACTTTAACTAATCAAATACACATGATACATGATATATGTGCCTTTATAATTACAGTTGCTTGAGACATAACTAGATATTTTGTCTCTTGAATGGCATTGGCAACACACCTGTAATGCTTCTGAGGTTGCAGATGTGACTTTGGTAACTTAACTACTTACCATCAGAATTGCCAAATATTAGGAACATTAGCATCAGAATCATTTATTCATAAATATATGTAATAATTACATTCAAGATCTTAAAAATTAGGTTGTGCGCTGTTTTCCCAATTGACATACAAAAATATTATAATATTATATTGTATTAAAATATTAATAAAAAGATTATACAAGTGTTAATAAATTTTTAATTTAAAAAAAAAAGATTTCTTTCTTTTTTTTTTATTGGCTTGGTATGGGGGCGGCCTTTGCCCACTACTGGGCAAAGGCCGCCCCCATATCCTTCCAGGTACTCTTCTCCTGCGCCACCTCGAAAAGATTATACATTTGTTAATATTAAAAACAAAAATTATACAAGGGGTACCTACTAAAATAATAAAACAAAAAAAAAATTAAGCGGCGTTCAACGTGTTAAATATTAACATATGTAAAGCTGTGTTACCTGCGTTGACACCTTAGTCCTTTTTGGGCTAGATCTAGCACTTCTAACATTGCCACTTCACTTCACTGCTTTATCCTGGAAAAGACAATCTATGAAATGATAAATGGATTTATAAAAAAGACGCACGACTACAGCAACTGAATAGAAGCACAATAAAAATTAGAAATAAAAATTGAATAAAATAAAAATTCATTTAAATTTTATAAATTAAATTACATTTAAATTTCATTTAAATTTAAAAATTACACTTCCATGCATGTGTATTTTTTTAACGCAACTATGTGTGAAAGGTACGCTTCCCTGGTACCAACAGTATCTTAAGCATGATTGCCAGTCGCTTGGAGTTTGTTTATGTGGGTCGCATTTGCGCAGTTACTCATGGGCTGTCTCAGCAGTGGTCCACCGTTATTTGTTGTGTTGTTTGTTTTTATCTGTGCTTACTAACATTTACTAACAGTTTTTGAGTCATGAATACTCGAATAAAGACATATTCTATTCTATCCATAATACCAAAATACTTCCCTGCATCCATTCATCTTTTTTTTAAATAAAACTTAAACAAAATTTAATCAATTATTTTTTCTAATTTTATTACCATAAACTTCCGTTTTATTGTGTAAATGTAATTGACTTTATTTAGTCCTTTCTGACTCTTAATAACCTGATTTAACTATTTCTAGACTGTATCAGCTTCGTAAGTACCTCCGCTTCAAAAAGTAAGGTGGCAAAGTTGTGTTACTAATTTGGATCATGTTGGTTACAGGAACATGTCTGACCAGCAAGTGGCAACAGCGCCGTCGGCAGGATCCGTAGGGGTCGCGTCGGCGACGAGCGTGGCTGAGGAGCAGCGCTCTGGCAGCGCTGCAGGCACTGGTTAGACTACTTCTTTTTTCATAACTTAACAACACGCCTGTAATCCCTGGGCTAGACAGAGGTGTGCCTAATAGTTCACCCACATTTCGCCAGTTCTGTTTATGTCCTATGTTGGCTGGTGAATGGTTATAGGCCCCTATTACAGGGGGCGAGCCTATAACCATTAACCGGCCACAAACCTAGAATTTGTGGCTGCTACTGAAATATCCCTGATGTAAAAACCCAATAATAGGGTCCGGGTCGCTTGCGACCAGTAGACCATCGAGGCCAATAGTCTAATTTAAATAAATGACTTAGGAAGCGCCGTCGGCTCAGTTGGGGCAACCGTCTCCGAAGAGAAGCTCTACGGGGGCTGCGAAGGTCCCAACGCGATGTACGTGAAGCTGATCTCTTCAGACGGCCACGAGTTCATCGTGAAGAGGGAGCATGCGCTTACCTCTGGCACCATCAAGGCTATGCTGAGTGGTCCCGGGCAGTTCGCTGAGAATGAAGCCAACGAGGTCAACTTTAGGGAGATTCCGTGAGTATACAAAAGCAGTTAACCTTTTGAACGCCATTGTCAAATATATGTGACAAGCAAGCGCGTGCCCTGTACGCCAAATGACACAATTGTGTGACAAAATGGAAGGAGGCAAAATTGTGGCTTGGCGTGGCGGGCACTAATATTTTAGTAGTTGAGTCTTGTTATACGAATTTCAATCATATTTGAAAGATTCTAAAGCTTATGTTTGCCACTATCTTGATGGCTGACTATGGAATCCAGCCATAACTAATATTTCTACGGTGTGCAAGAGACACCGACGCGAAAACGGTTAGCACTTTTGTAGGAAACAGCTGATTTTCTTTTTATATACGATGTAAAATTTCTGTGGGTTGGTTCAGAATTATGTAGTGAATACATGATAACCGTTTTCGCGTCGGTGTTCCTTCCACCTTGTATAAGATGCACTATCTACACAGTTATTTACACGCTCTATCTACACGTAAACTAACTTAATTTTTAAAATGTATACTCCAATTTTAATTTCACTTTTTTTTCTCTCTCTTTTATATTTTATGTTTGTAAACAATTTTAATGCATGCCATATCTTATAGTGTATCCCATTTTTTTTTCTGTCGTTTTTTATATGTTCTGTGAATTGAGGTCTGGCTCTTGTGATACAGGAAATCCTAGTACAAGAGCCAGAGCTACACGGATGTTTGAACAATCACCTGTTAATAAAGAATATTTTTTTATTTATTATTTTAAGCCTCTGCCTCTTAAACTTCAAGAAGAAGAGAAAAGAAGAAAGAAAGAAAAAGAATAGGAAATATGCTTTAATATCTATTTATCAATTAAATTTCTCTTTTCCAGCTCACACGTACTTCAGAAAGTATGCATGTACTTCACATATAAGGTGCGCTATACAAACTCATCGACTGAGATCCCTGAGTTCCCGATTGCACCGGAAATTGCCCTGGAGTTGCTGATGGCCGCCAACTTCCTTGACTGTTAAAGAGTACAGCAATGTACCGGTAGGTGGCGCTAGTGTGATGACGTTACGAAAGAGGTTGGATGAAGAAAGGTTTTAACTTTAGGCCTCTAGAAATGTATGTTTGTTGAGAATATGGAGCCTTGATTGGCTCATTCTTCACAAGATAAATACAGTCCTAGCACAGTTATATTGCCTCAAACACATTAGTGTCATAATCACAATGATATTTATTCTCGGAACAATAAGGTTGCTATCAGAGATATTTGTGATAGGACTGTAGTTTAATATTTAGTCTCACTAGCGCCACGGTGATCAGAAAGTGAATGATCAGTCGTATATCAGTGATCACACATCTGCAATTCAGTGTGATATTGAAATTTTGGAATGGTCGTACATTATCACGGAAATCTTCGGTTATTATATTGGGAAATTATTAATTGAGAGGTGACGAAAAATCTGTGCGGAGAATTTGTCTTGCACTCATCACACTTTTGTTTGTTGTAATTTGATTTATTACATACAAACAGACTCCTTTTAAAGTTACATATACCACCCACATTGTTATTAGGGGCTATGATATTTGGCCAAACGACCATTGTAGCCTTTCCATTCTAACCATTGTAGGCTTTGTTTGTAGAAAACTTACCCTCCATTTTTAACACGTTCATTGCCAAGCCAAAATGCTGAACTTACCTAGATGGCCATAATAGAAAATTCTTGCTTTTTCGAATTTTTTCATATTTTTTTTTTGGGTACTGGTATTTGTTTAGGCCATTAGTTGGCAAAAAAAATACCAGAACCCAATACGCTGCGCCCGCTATTTAATGGCTCGAACATAAATGTAAGGCACCGGCGTTGCGTGAACGGCCACGGCCACTGCAGTACAGGCCGTTTCACGCGACGTCGCGTGAGGTGGTAATGAACGTGTTAAAAAATCTATTTTCCGCAAACTTCCGCGGTGAGTCAGGCGCCCTGATGTCTTCTCTTAAACTGATTGATTCATGTTAATACAGGGTGGAAGGGATATCGAAGGAGAACAAAAAAAAAATCGGCAATTTAAAAAAAAACAGCTACTCCATACATTTTGACCGTGTAGGTATTGCACTTTTGTAGGAAACAGCTGGTTTTTTTGGACTTATGAATCCTTCGGAATGATGTACTGAATACGTGGTATTCGTTTATGCCTTGATATCCCTTCCACCCCGTAGTGTCAACCAATCAAGATAGGTATCTTATGATAACAGATGTTCGCCGATTGGGCTGTCAGAAATGGGGTTTTGGCATCGAAAAACATTGATAGTTGACATGATATCAGAGCAGAACTTTCTATGTAAAGGCTATGAAAGTATTTAAGGGATAGAATGCAAGAATTGTAATTAATTGAAATTAACCTGTTTGTTTAGCTAAAAGTCTGATGTTAAATATATAATTGGAGCCGCTTGTAATTAATGCCAACTGTACATACAGTTAAGGTTTGTTTTTAATAAATCATCCCACTTTCAGTATTTATAAAGTCTCTCTTTGAATATAAGTGGGTATATTCGATATGCAATTACTTATAAAAAACGTTAGTTAAACATAGAAATGGATGAAATAATTGGAATCCAGACTGTTGTCATTTGTCATGATATTTCAGAAACATTTTGTATATCTCTCTCTCTCTGTCTAGTAAAATGAATTAATAAGTGATCTTATGATAATCTTTCCTTTTTCAATTCCAAGTATCTTCGTGTAATAAATATAATAACTGTAATAATGCAAAACCTTATCATATAAAATATAATTCTCATGTATACTCTGTAGTTCGGGATACCGCATTTATAGCAGTTTTTTTGTAGATCCATCCAACAGTTTCTGGAAATCTTCGGACCCTGCGTCTTAATATAAGCGATCGGTCGAGCGAATACACGATTGTTGCGTTCAAATGTTACGCAACCACGCGTTCGTGTTCGCCGAACATATTATCAGATATATGAACGATTGCTCGACTATCGCTTTTATTAGGATGCGGTCTGAAAGTATATTATTAGTTAGCAAATTTTATATTTTTTTGTACCTTAAATGTTCCTTTCAAATAAAGCTTGTATAAACTCAAGTTTTTAGAATTTCATTATTTATTTTGCCAAGTGTCACTTAACATTAACCAAATCGCAATGTTTTGCTTTTTATTTTGTTAATAAAGCGTAAATTCTTATTGTGCTGTTTTGTATAATTATGGTCCTTTACTTTTAGACTCGAGTACTTCAAAGTATTGGTAGAGGTGCCCAGGAGGTATTTTCAGCATTCAGCGTGAAAATTTGATTGCTGATTAGGTAGGCCGTGGTTTTTGGAAAAGAAATCCCCTTGGATGAAAAACGTAGGAAATAAAGAGATAAATTACTGGTTTTGAAGTTCACAGTTTCACACTGCACTCACTAAGTCAGTTGTATTTCATTTAAGTGAGTCTCGGTTAAATGATATACAACAAGGTACCAGGTGAAGATGGTATAAACACGGACATGGTCTTCTCTCTATAATTACAAATTGATTTAATTACATTTTAAAAACAGATATTAGACTACAAAAAATTAAAAAAGAAATAGGTATTTATGAGATATTAATAATTTAATAATAAAAATATTATTGAGTATTATGACGCACGACGTAGTTAAAACACCCTGTTGCGAGCGATGATATACTGGACTCGAGCGCTGGTAGGTATGTTCTCCCGTTTGACACTTAATAATCATTAACAGGATGTTTCATAATTTTATTCTAACATTTTTTTTTTCTTTGTACCCATTATGGTAGGTAATAAATAACAAATCGCGCCTAGAGCTATTTTATGTCGGGTACATTGAGTGCACCACCTTTGTAAGACTACTAAATAGTCACGGTGTATAATACTTTTACATAAAAAGTGGGATAACTCGGACCTAATAACTATCGAGCGATCAGTCTTGTATCCCATCAAGGCCTTCATTAAAGTCATAGACAATCGCATCTTACCTCAGTTGAAAAATTAACAAACAGGCTTCCGAATTTCCGATAACAGGGGTTACTAAGTAATTGCAGTGTGGGAAAGAGAGAGCTATACAGGTTGTCTAGCGCCATCTCTTTCCCACACTGGAATTACACCTGCTTTAAGACGTCATGTTAGGCCACCAGGCTTTTCCACCACTGACCATCTGCATGCATATAACGAAATAATTGAAAAATATCAAGAATTCAACATCCCAAAATATCTTGCCTTCATCGACATCTGAGCAATCAAGATAGATAGATACCACTACATCACCCTTCTTCGTTCGTCACGTATCTCTACACAGCGCTGCCTCGATAAAATTACAAACAGTCGGACCATCATTCTTCATAGAAAAAGGTGTAGGTAAGCAAAGTGACTCGTTTTCACCCAAGCTTTGAAGGTCTTGAAGTAATGTTGTAAAAGCTTTTTTCGTAATAGACTTGACTGAAAATAAGTTTAAAAAAAAAACATTTTTTCCAACCGAAACCGAAATTGGTTGAAAGTACCAACCATTAAGAAAAAAAAACTAGTTTTTTTGTCGCTGATACAGGGTTGTCAGCACAGAGAAGTAAAGTATGTATGTAGGTACATTTATCAGTTTTCTAATTGAAATACATAAAAAATACATCATTTTATTACCAACACGGTGGTATGGTGGTGTGGTTGGTTGATAAGTCAAGAGTATTTATATACTCTTGACTTAATTTCATCCGGCAAACTATTCCTAAGATTGTTAAATACAATATTTTTCATTCGGTAAGCAGATGAGTGAAGTTCGGCCTTAGTCGGGATCTTTGCGAAAGAACCGGTTTTGAAGTTGGAGGGGTGCGGTAAACAAACCGCCGTGCGCCGCGTCGCTAACGACATTATTTTTTTCTCTTCCACGGCGGCAGAACTGGAGTTAATGTTAAACCAAATCAGTGATGCAAGCCTTGAACATAAGACCAAACATCACTAAATACAGGATCAGAGTGAATGTGCAAGAATTGCGCCAGGAAAGAACCGTAACAGGTATGTACTTACAGAATTATAATCATCGAAACAACCCTCTAAGTTCATTTTTAATCCCGTTTAATGACTATTTCATGAAAAAGTCATTCAATGGGATACAAACTAACGACCATGGATTAGCCAGTTTGGATCGAAGGAAGTGGAAGTCATGAGGAGAGGCTTTTGCCCAGTTTTGGTATAATGTAGGCTAACAGTAACAGTATTAGCTAGCGCAGGCAGATAAAAGGTGGGGTGGGATGCGCTGGGTTATATGCTGCGAGTGAGCGCGTTACCCGTCCATTTTATAAACATAGATCATTACACATATATTATATTTCTCTCCATTTGTTTAATTTCTTGTTTGAAAATCGAATGGGAAAAGAAGTTATAAAATGTATGATTTTGGGGAAAAATCAGAAACCTGATCTAGCAACCCTTTCCCCTGTGAAAAATCGATTTGCAGACTCCTCTCTTATTATTATTATACTCTTTGGTGGACTCGCTAGAGTATTAATGTTCTATGTTTGCAGATTCCTTATTGTGTCTCTTTTTTTCATTACTAAAGCGTCTAAAGCTGACCTACCAATGTTATCTGGATTCTGCTTTACATTTTAATAAAAAAAAAAAAAAAAAAAATTAACACTTCTTTATAAACACGATTTTTATTCCCCAGCTGAAAGTTATTTATTATGTTTTTTAAAGTAAGAGTTATCCAGAAATAAATATAAAAAAACCGTCACGTCTGGTTTTGGAAATATTTGTTTACTTACATGAATATAAAAAAAACATTTACAGCATTTTTAAAATTCCTTTTCGCTGCTGTGTTGACAAAAAAGGTATAACTTTTAAATAAAACGATCTGTCGCGATGATCAAGCTCAGATTGACAGACAGACAGATGATCGGAAATATTAGAGCATACTCATAAAGTAAAAATTAAAGAAAAAATCGGGGGCGATTTTAATTTTAATAATAAATTTCTCAATAAAAATTAGCATTTAAAATTGCATTTTTTTTTTGTTGATTTAAAAAAAAAATCCGTACGTTAATCATAGTAGGGCTCATTCAATCTATGTGCATATGTATTATGAAGACTCACACTGTATATCTCATTCTTCCTAGTTCCTCTGGTTCCCTTCATTGAGTGGGACAGTGGGCATGCAGTGGGCTTAGTTAAAATCTAACTTAGCCTATGTATGAGTACCTATACAGGGTCTAAGGGACAGCCCTCCACAAACTGACAGAGTGGATTCAGCTCCTTATTTTGAATCATATTCTACCGAAATTATTCTCAGGATTTATTTTTTCAGTTACAATTCTTTATTTCAATGTAAAATTACATTGCCTGTACGCAGCACTCCATTTATGTAAATAATACGGTTAAAATCAAAAATTTAACAATGTTTGTTGAAATACTCTAACGAACGACGCTTGAAATCAGCTGTTCACTTCCTGCCTAGCTACAGAGTTAATCGAACTCGTCGTCGCGTTTGCCGTTCGCTACGTGCGTTTTGCCACGGTTACGATACATTGCGTATGAGGAATAATATTGTATGATACTGAATTCACCCCATCAGTTTGTGGAGGACTGTCCCTTACACTCTGTATAATAATAGTGGATGCATAGGCCGGAAACAGCTTTTTTGAAACATACAATAGCAACCATTACTGTTATCAGCACTATCTTCACTGATTTATCTAGTCTTGCAGGCTCTCTTCATCATCTGCCTAGCCTTTTCCCAACTATATTGGGGTCGGCTTCCAGTCTAACCGGATGCAGCTGAATACCAGTATTTTACATGGAGCGACTGCCTATCTGACCTCCACAACCCAGTTAGTATTTAAAACTTGAAAAAGACCACCATGTGTATGCAATAACTAATGTAGCGCAGATATCGGCTGAACGTGATGTTCAGCCGATATCTGCGCTGCAACAACCTCCCGGCAACCTCATGATGAGGGACGCCAATTTGTTGTTAGACGAGGTGTAATACTGAGGTATGGTCTAATTTTAATTAATGTTGTTGTATGTAATAACTTAATTTTTTCAAGGAATACTACTCGTGTCGCCAATCGCCATCTCCTTCGGGTCCCTGTGTCTAATTTCACCCAATTTTCTTGCGAAACCAAGAGAACTCGTCATTATTGTTTTTTTTTATCTTACAGGGCAATTTACATATCGCAAACAAAGGCTCTGTCGAATCAGAAATTGAGAAATTGAGAATTGAATTGAATTGTGTTATTGGGTAACTCTGCCTAATCCTTCGGTGATTACAGTCGTGATGTTATGTTTGTGTTGATTCCAGATGTGTTGACATCGCAGAAAGCCTAATAGCAACAGAGGACTTTACTACTGACCCGGATACAATCTTGCTTCCAGAAGTGCCTCGATAGAAGAAGATAGAAGATTACACCACAGGTAATTAACGCCAATTATGAATGTTCGGCGATGTGGGTCTTCTGACGGGGGAGACATACAGATTAACCATCCTGCTGCAATAATACCTACTGACGTCGTGTTTGTAATAACTTCTTCCCGTTACAATCTTTCAATAACGAAAATCTGTATTCTCTACGCGCTTTAATAAAGTCTGATTTTCGACGTGCCATGCCGTCCGAGGCGTTGCTTTTGATTTGACGTCCATAGACGTCCGTGGCGGTCAATATTTTAAAACACAAGAAAGGCATAAGTGTGCGATAGTGTTGATCTGGATGACCATTGGTCACCAAAAGTTCTAACACTAACACTCTCGTTAGCGACATAAATCTGAGGATAATTTTCCTTCACTGAAGTTGAACAAATGCTGGATGGTACCATGCTGGGCGTACCCAGCATTTTTTAAGGGGTGGGGCTGAAGTAAATAAACTAAATAGTAGGAAATTAAAAAAGCTTTTTATTTACTGACTGATACGTTTTATTGACTGCACTACATCTTATTTCAATAATAACCTGCGAGGGTTCTGGCTAAATCTAGCTAAAAATTCGTTTTCAAATGTAGTTGTGCTTCCAGAACACACTCAACATACAGAGGCCGACAAGACGGTTTTCTGTCATTGTTGACCTTAACCAAGTTTTTATTTTAATGTGAAAAATGTTAAAGTACCCAATGAATATTTAATTTTGTCATTATATTAATTTTGTCTAAAAATTCATAGCTTCGGGTCAGAGAGCCGGGTGGGGCAAGCGCCCCACGCGCCCCACCGTGGTTACGCCTATGGATGGTGCATTGGCGTGTGGCCTTGAAATAAACGCTGCCAGCTTATTTATTTATTACAAGTTCCATAGACGCCACGTTACACCACTAAGTTTTTATTATTTAGAAAACAACGTTCAAGAAGAGAACTTGTTATCTATACGGTCATTATACAGCGAGACGGTACATGGTTTTCATGGGTTCGTATTAACGATTACATTTATTTTGCAGGTCCGGCACAATTACAGAAGACAGAATATTTAGGTGAACAAACCCGTTATCGGGAGGCCCTAGGCCGAAAGGCTTTTAAACAACGGGTTGGAATGCAATCTCAAACAAAATAAAGAAATCGAAGAAGATTAATAAGTGAATAGATGAGAAGTTAATTTCAAATAATTAATCATGTTTTTCAACTGCTGCTGTGGTTTCATTCTAATAAACGTGTAGACGTCAGAATGATTTTGTTTTTTTTTATTTAAACTTTAAAATAACATACTTAACATCACGCCTAGATCTGGTAACCCTCTCTATGGTCGTTTCCAGCTTGAAAAATAGAATAGTTTTGAACCCTACAGGTGGCGTCTGTAATTGTACCTATATAGAGATGTAGACCAAGGCGTAGCCAAGAATGAACCACCTGGTAAGTACTGATAAGAGTAGGTATTGAGTTAAAGCTGTCGGCTTAGCAGCGGTGGAGTGCCACTGTTGGACATCGGCCTCTCCTAATCTGCAACACAGCACCCTGCCTTCTTCAGCACACTTTGTCGCAGAGACCTTTTGAAGTGAAACGTTTCATGGGCGTCGCCACGAATTTTCAGTTCAGGATTTTAAGTTGAAACTTAATAGACAATTATGTCATAATTATCTAAGGTTACAAATAAATGGAACTTGTGGACAATTTGATCTCAAATTTCATATCTGAATTAATTTCGTGCTCGCTAGACTCGCTCTTGCAGACACTTTCTCTAGAATCTAGAATTTGAAAATTTAACAATTCTAACCTGTCCGGTGCCAGTTACGGGTGCGAACTCAGGATTTCAAGCTAAGTAAGGCTTCCGTCACTAGTGACGTCACTAGTAGTGGGGTTGAAGCTCTGTTTTGTAAAAAAAAGGTCGGTTAGTATAATTGTGAGGAAATAAAACAAAAAAACAATGATTGACTTGTCCTTTATTCAATGCGTAAACAAAATCCGGTCCACCATTATCAGATATTTGGAAAATAATCTCAGGCAGCTCACTACAATAATATAATATGGACTACGTACTGCTTACAATAACCATTACACTTTGGAATGATATCCTGCTTAACACTAAACACATTAGGAAAATCAACTTTACAAATAAACCGAAGATACGTCAATAAATAAATTCTGATTTTATAATTACAAAACTTACGCTCATACGCTACGAATTCCATCTGAGATCTAAGCTTATAATAAAAACTTTGGATAAACAATTAAAATAATTATTGACAAATTGTTTTGTACATTTTTACAAAAGAAAATTAATCATTTCCGGCTGAATACTGGGTGAGAATGTATAAGGAATTAAATGCATAATATTACAATAAGTTGTGACTTGTAAACGCACCTTACCTAACGAAAAATATACAGATTATCGCAATAAACATTTTACATTAAAAAATAATACTTTCTAATCAATTTCAAATGACAATTAGACAATTATTGTTCTATGGAAGATTTCATTCTTACACATATGCACCAGTACTGGTTGAGTATAAAATCTGCAACACCGTTACACCAAAAAATATAAAATTTGTATGAAAATAACTACAAAACTTACTCATTAGGTGCAAATTTGAGGAATGTGCTCACTGTACTGCGTTACATAGCCGTCCTTATTATAAAAAGTATTCAAATTTTATTGGCAATAATATCACAAATCAATATTATTATGATTTCACAATCAACAGTTCTGAGTGACGTTATGTGAATGTATGAGAGATGTAAAGGAGTGCTCGGATCGTTTGGCGCGTGGCCAAAATCAGAACTAAAGACGCCATCTTGTTTTTTCAATATAATTTCGTGACAATTTCACAAAATGGGTACCGACAATGTCCTCCTGTCAATGTCAGTCAAGCGCCAAAAGATCCATGGAGCACTGTATGTATGATGTATCGAGAACGAACAGAGATATGTCGAACAATAATATTCACGAATAAGCAACACGACATATTTATTTGAAGCACAACAATGCTGATGATATGTTAATAGATATCACTAGATGATCCACATACACGGTCGAAGGGACATTGTAACAAACTTTTTCTATGGATTCAGACCTACACGACTCTATACCATCAATTAGGATTTTTCGTGTTATTTTTTAAATCAGCTGTTACATTATAACCGTGATTAAGGATTTACTTTTGTATGAACCAGCCAATTTTTTTTCAATAATCGGCAAAAAATTAAATGATCCTGGGCCTACTTCATGAGTATTGAAACCATGGTCAAATCTTATGTTAGGATATCCCTTATGCCGTGTATATATTATAGAAATTATATTCATGTAAATGACGCGTTCTTTATTCGCCAATTAATTTATAGAAAAGCGTTTCAATTCTATTTAAAAAGCAGAAATTAATGATGAATCGCACCTAAATACAGATTCAGTTTTCAACAATGGAAAGGCAGAATTTTTATAATGATTAGGCCATTCATTTACTTAGGCTTAGCTTACTGAATTAGTTAAGATTTTAAGTTAAATTTACTTCTTGCAACTTTCAAGACGGTAGATTTCATAACAATATTTAGGTATTCATTTTAACCTATCAGCTGTTTTGCCTTCCCACCATCGAAACTTCTAGAAAAACGCCATTTACACGAATACAACATTAATAAAAGGTTTTGTATATGAACTCCGATTTGAAACGAACGCGAATGGATGGATACACGACAATTTATTTGGCTCACTTAATTCGCTACAGTTAATATTGAGCATTCCTTTGTCTTTTCCAAATAAGCGTCGCACTATAGAATTTAAGCGGCAAACGAAATATCTATGAGCATATCCGGGTAAGTACACTAGTCATACTAATATTAGGTCATAGCCTATGTAAAGCTGTCGACGTCATAAGACGTAAAATAAAAAATGCCACTACAAGCGAAAACGTCATTAGGACATTCACCCCTGGTCGGTGTGACCAATGTTCTGATCTAGAGGGACCATCTTTTTGCTGACAGAGTATATTGGTGGGGAGTCTAGTTTGCCAGCTAAGGCTTGAACTCGACTTTTGACGGATTCCATGGGGGCTGAATCTACTTTGACATCATCAGAACTTGATGAGGAGAATTGGAAGGATGAGGCTTCAGTGTTGCCATATATGTGTTGTGGTTCTCTCACGTTACCATAGAGGTTGTAGTTATGTATGAGGGTGGATACTCTGTTCGGTGCGGCGGGTAGACTGCTATGTTCTTTGGGGGGTTGTTCAGTGACGGTCAGCTGGCTGGTGGTCACTGGTTGGTTGATCTTGAAGTCTGGCTTCGGAGGGGGAGCTTCATCCTCTTGCACCGATGACTGGTTGCTCAGCACCGGGTTCTGAGGGACGCATATTTGGTTTTGAGCCGCGAAGACTTGATTTTGTGAAGTCAACGTTTGATTCTGTGGAGTGGCGACCTGTAAGAATTATTTATCCCTTTTGATTTTTTAAACTTGCCCGTATTATACGTGCTTGGTAAAAAATGGATACTGACTACATACTACCGACTAGATACTTAGGAAACGCTGCATGCAAATGTAAGAAAAAATACGTTAAAAAATGTTGGGTACATTGTTAAAACGTGCAGGTCAATCTTAATGTAAAAGTATGAAAAAGAGATGTACATTAATAAGGTTAATGGATAACTAACTATATTAATTATCTTTTCTACCAAGACGTCATTCCAATCGATAAAATACCCAAACTACTGTTAGCCCTATCGATATCGGTACTGCACTGATCAAAAAGGGTCGGCCTTTTGTTAAAACCACAACATAAATTCCACATTTCGAAGAAATATAAGTGTACAATGATGGGTGTAAAAATACACTTAAAGAAGTCGAAAGGCACTTGTTATCCACTTCATTGCTATAATTTTTTTTTGTTCTGCAACATCTCTGAAAACCTTCTAGTTACGGAGATATTCCCCAATATCTAAAAGTTACAACTTTATTGACAAGTTTTATTTTTAATACTATTTCTTAATATTATTATTTTAAATACCTCTACAACTCCGTTTTATTCAATGCACCCGTCAACACAATGTTTTGAGTGCGTTGCATTGAGTACTACCGTAAAACTTGATTTTTCATCCCGAAAAATTGTCGTTTCCCAGCAATAATGTTTGCGTAGACTTAATTAGTTCGACGTACGTACGATAGAATGCTTGGTGCTTGGCTTGACGGCTTCGTGAAGTGTCCTTTTACACCTTGTATACCTCTGCCGAACCCTTCGGGTGTCCCAGCAGTGGGAACCTTATAAATCTAAGATTATACTTATGTATGATTTACACCGTCATGCAAAATCATGGCTAAAATAACTGTGGCAGGAAGGACTGAGCAACGCAACCCTTTTTCAATCAGCACAGAAGTCAAAAAAGTAATGTGAAACTTACCAGTGCGGTCAGCATGCGACACTAACCTGCGGCGTGGGGCCGGCGGGCGCCAGCGCGGCGCGCCAGTCCACGTGCGGATGGCGCACGCGGATGCAGTCCACCACGTCCAGCAGGTTCTTGGCGTCCATCGCCAGGATGTGCGCTGCCGCTAGCATGTTTCTGAAAGAATTTGGGTGTGTTAGAATGCTGGTTAGTAGATTTCATGTTATTTGCCTTAGCAGATTTAAAAAAGAGGTTATCATGTCATTAATGAAGCTAAATTACTGCAGCAAGTATTCAGCAAAGCTATCACTAGTCGCTGAAGCAACATGAGGTTAAGGTGTCGAGTTTGTAATCATGATCAGCTGTTTGTAATCTATTGGAGTTTATTTAGGATACTTCTTCTATTAAAGTACTTTGGCGACGATACCGTCTGAATAGAAACATAGAATTGGCAAGACAAGTGTATCGTATTGTGTATACTCACTTAGTGTATTCATGCGTGAGCGTGGTGTTGTGATACTGGATGGCCAGCCGCATAGCCTCCACCAGCGCTGCCATGTCTTTGCTCAGCACCTGGTGAGCCATCTCCACCTCCCTGCAAATACAAATTTATATTATAATATAATATTTAAATAAGATAATTATGAATGATGCCGGGGTCTAGGCTTATATGTTCATGGATAAACACTTTGATTGTCCACAACACGACATCACCCACTCCTAAGTATAGGCTTCTCTTTGTTTGTGTCAATCTCCACGCTTACAGAAGCGTAGCGAGATGAGGACCTGGATGAGGCTGGCACAGGCCAGCCTCATCCAGGTTTTATCCGCTGATGGCAACAATATCGTCTGCCCTTTTCGCTGCACCACTGTTCTCAAAATAGTGAAGGAAAACATTGTTAAGAAACCAACATGTCCTAGAACAGAAAATTCGAACAAGTCACGCACTGGGCCTGTACGGTGGCTT
Source organism: Noctua janthe (assembly GCA_910589295.1). Classification (NCBI taxonomy): domain Eukaryota; kingdom Metazoa; phylum Arthropoda; class Insecta; order Lepidoptera; family Noctuidae; genus Noctua; species Noctua janthe. The sequence continues at coordinate 8,869,631 of OU342572.1, read as the reverse complement.
ACTACCCACTCCCTCTTACAGAGAGGCTTACGCCCCAGCATTGGGAACATAGCTGCTTTCTTAAGTACACACCTCTGCGCATGCTGCGGGAAGGGCACGACGACCTTGTCCACCGTGGCGCACAGGTCGCGCAGCTCGGCGCCCACCGCGCGCACGGCCTGCAGCACGCCGGCCGCGCCCGCGCCGCCCGCGGCCGCGCCCGCCAGGCGCATGACGCAGCGCACTACGCCCGTCGTGGCCATGTACACGGGGTCCGGGTTACCGGAGCGGCCCTGGGGGGGATGGAGGTTGGTTAGTTTGGTACGGTTATTTTTTGGTATTAGACAGATTTAACTTTCAATAAAGTCTGAGGTGGTATAATAAAATGTCTGGTTTATAGTTAATCGTTATACAGGGTGTATCAGAAAGGCTGAGAAAGGTGTGAAACTAAACAACTTTCTCAATGTGGTCAACATCGTAATCGCGTACAAAATATATTCAGTTTCAGTTGATTACTTTTTGTTCTGTTTGATGGTTTGGTTTTCCGTTGTTCAGTTCAGTTTTTATGATCGCCGTAAATATGACAATATTTTTCTTATTCATGCTTGTATTAGTTGTATATATGTGTTTGTCTCGAAAAGAAGTAAAAGATAATTACTGCTACTTGTGAAGTGACAGACTAATTATAATTTTAAAGGATCATCCCTGAATTGTTATTCTAGCAGTGAGAGAGTGTCTCGAGAGCCCTCATATTACATACAGATAGTTCTGCAACAGTGGCGTGCATAGGAGCCAACAATACGGCAAGCCCATAAGGCAAGTAGACTTAACATCATGAAGAGTTGTAGAGTATAAGGGCAAGCCAAGCTTGTAGGCTTGTATGAAACTACCACCACTAATCTGCATGGGTCTGTGTAATAAACAGAGAGAGATCAGATACAACTTTTAAATGCTTGCTTACCTTTTCTTCACTGGGCGGTCTTTCTTTAGATACAGTATTCGCTGGACTCGTTTCAGCTGAGGTAGCCGCTGTAAAATAAAGATCAATGAATTTTTTTATGTTTTTAAAATATTTGAATGTGCCACATACAGTATTACAGTGGGACTGCGTCCAGAAGTGGGAACGATATAAACTGATATTGATTATTCTTATCATCTTATGCTTACACACAGTATTTGAAGTATCCTAGGTCGTTTAAGGCAGAAAGTGTTGATCTTAACCGACTGTAAAGCAAAGAGGTTATGTTAATCATAATATTTACCTGACTGTGGTTGACTAGACGCTCTCGGTTCATTCGTACTGTCTGATTTCTGTTCGGTTCCCGGCTCGGACTCGGTTGACAGTTGCACGTTGGATAGACGTTTATTCTTAAACAGAATGCACCACAATGAAGTTTTTTTTCTTTACTGATATTTTAAAGAGAAGTTTTTTTACGAAATATTTTCAGGGAATCATCTAACAGCTATAACAAAGTCATTTCAAGGGATTTTTTTTTATCGGAGAATATTTTTTTTACAAAAAATTAATAATTTAAAATTACTTGACCCATAAAATAAATACGGGCTCCTTATTTTTAAGCATCCACTACGCTAGTTTACTACGTCGTATTTACCTAATGTCATTATTAGAATATGGAAGTAAAGGTTTTATGCAAAAAGTCTCAAAAAATTTTAGAATTATATTAATTTTATAAAAAACAACACTCAGATAATTTTTTTTTTCGTTGCTATGGCGACTTTACGACTTATAGAAAATATTTCGTTTACGAAAAGATAGACCTTATATAGGGGATAATCTTCAGAATTACTGATCCGACTCAAAAAATTCTTTCCCTAACGGGTAGCCACATTATCTCGTAGGTTAATTTCCATACATCGTGGGAGCGAAGCCACGTGTAAAAACTAGTTGTTTATGTTCATACGTAATTAAACCCTCTTCTCAGGACGAGTAGGACTTTTTTTGGTGTAAATTATAATTTTTCGAAAACGTATCATAGAAGTGTAGTATTTTATTTTAGAAAGGTTCCATAAATGTTTATTTATTGCCCGTTTTAAATCAGCTTCTTCGTGTTTGGTTGTTATTATTGGTACCAAGCAATCAAATAAGTATATCATCATCTGCCTAGCCTTATCCCAAATATGTTAGGATCGGCTTTTAGGATGTAGCTGAATACAAGTATTTTACATGGAGCGACTGCCTATCTGATCTCCACAACCCGGTTAGTGCTGGGTAATACGATACTCATTGTTAAGACTGGTTGTCAAAACTTAAGTATACCGTAGATTATTGAGTTTCTTAAAGATTGGCTATTATCGGTTATTGAGTTTCTTAAAGATTGGCTATTATCGAGTTGTTTAGATATTGAAGGTTATTTAAATACTTAGAAATTGGAGGTTATTTAGTCAATTAGAAATTGGTGGTAATTTTTTTTTTAATGATGGTATGGAGTTGTTAATAACCTACTATAGACTGACCGCTTTAATGAGTTCTCGCGAAGATATCAATTTAAATAAAATATTCTGAAGGTTTATAGTATCATAATACCTACGTGGATTATGGTTATTTTCAAGTAAATAACCTGTGGGATATTGTTAGGACTTTGTGAACACTTAATGTGCCTTTTATGGGGCAAGGCGGAGGACTCATTAAAGCGGTCGGTCTATAAGGTTTAATATTTACCAAGTTCTCTTCTTGCATCTGTAACCATCGTCTGTCTTCTTCACTCTGATGCTGTTGTCGCGCTAATTCGGCCAACAGTCGCCTTTCTACCGCTTGTTCGCTGTCGCATTCTGGACTCTATAGTGTACGAAATAAGAGCTATAATCGACTGTATGTACACACAAAGTACTGAATAAATGTTGAAAGAGTTTTGATTGAAATAAAAACTTTTTAAAAGAATCTGTTTGTGATAATTAAGCTTGAGCGTGCATTAAAGGGACTTAATTCTATACATTTTTATAGAACTAACATTGCTGTTAGTGACATCGCCAATTTCCAGTGTTTGTACAAATATTAACATGTTTTTAGTAAATAAAAGTAAAATGTTACCAACCAGACAAGTTTACAGTATTCTTTTTAAGAAATTTTGATAATTACTACACAATGTTAGTTCAATTTATTTATAAAAAATATCAGTGAATTCAGTTGTGAAAAAAAGCATAAAATACAATATTTTCTTCACAAATGTATTCTAAAAAAATAAATAAATGATAAGTAAAAATAAAATAAAAACCGACACTCTACCGGAGCAACCCAAATGACAAAAAATCTGAAAACAAAAAACAAACCAAAAGAAAAAGTATTGCAAAGTAAAAAAAAAACTTATTTACACATACACCCGTCATACACCTTAATATCAGATTCGGGGAATAGGATTGGTGGGATATTTACAACATAATATGGAATTAATATTTGAATTAACTTTAGACCTACTCTCGATCGTAAATCACCAAATTTTTTGCCACCATTAATTTTATTCTGTTTCTTCAATCTCATGTAATCTATTGATTGGTTGATTAGCAGAATAACTACAATACGTGGCATTCTTGGCTTGAATATCTTTAAAATTCTTCTCTCAGATCTGTATTATATAATTAAAATTTTGTTTTAAATCTACTTAGTATGTTTTAATAACATAAGTTAACAAGTGAGGGTTAGATTATGACATCGTATTAATTCTTAATCACTTCTCCCTATGATTACAAATGACTGAAACTTGTTGTTTTTTTAATGTACATAATTAAAAAATAATTAGGAGGTCCATTGTATTTACTTATAATAAAATACTACCACGTTTATGCTTCACTCTTCACGCGTTCCTAGTAGTACCAAGCATGCATACTCTAGTATCTACACACACGTACTAAATACTTTCGCCTTTATGGTGTTCATGATATTTGCAAAACTTGATATTTACTAAAAGAATATTCAGTTATAAGTACTGTTATGTATATTAATGAAATTGAAAATAAAAATGGCTATCAAACTTAGGAATCCACGTTCGCATTAATATTATAATCAAGAAGATCAAAATTATAGTAATTATTATTCAGTCGTTAGGCAGTCAGTGGCCCAAAAAAAAAACCTGACAACCAGTCTTACCAAGGGGTATCGTATTACCCAGTACTAACTGGGTTGTGGAGGTCAGATAGGCAGTCGCTCCATGTAAAATGCTGGTATTCAGCTGCATCCGGTTAGACTGGAAGCCGACCCCAATATAGTTGGGAAAAGGCTAGGCAGATGATGATTATTAAGATCTTCTTGATTCATAATGATTATGTTTATTTTCCGCTAAATACCTACGCATCCATCACTAAAAGTTTTGCATTTAACCATAACACCAATAGCATGCCTTCCAAAAGTAATAAGAAGTAAAAAACTACGCGAACTATCCATTCACCTGCACGGGCTGTGCCACTCCGTGAACATGGGACACTCCGGTGGAGACTCCTTGTACGGCACCGTGTACGGGCATCACGCCGTGTACGGCACCCGACGGGCCGGATGCTGCCGGAGCAGATACCACGGCCGGCTGACACTCCATCCGTGAAGAGAAGATCACGGACGCGTCCGCCGGCTGTACGATCGCCGGACGATACGCCGATCCAAGTTGTGGCGCCTGAGAACTCGCCATTTGAGCCCTATACATCATCGGCTGTGCTCCCGGCACACTGTGTGTATATATCTGCTGACCTCCATACATTGGAGGGACCACGCCCATCGGTTGCGACGCATAACCCTGGACTGGTGCGAAGGGCTGTGGGCTTGCTGAGCGGAGGAATCCAGGCGGGACTTTTGAAGGTCGTGCCTGTCCGGGGGAGTATGGAACTCCTTGGACTACTCCAACTGGGACTCCATAAGCTGAAGAGGGATGTGAAGCCGCCATACTACTCTCACGTCGATACTGTGGCCTTGCCATCGCTCTCTGCGCTGCTACAGCTACGCAACTCTTCACATTATCTCCTCCAAAGTCATATATCTCTTCAACTAAAGCCGGTTCCGGTTGTGTGCGCATTTTGTTCATCACACTGGCTGCTAATTGGGCATTCAAGGATCCTTGGACAGCGAACTGACCCACATCTTGATCTCGACGTGTTCTAGGGGGAGGAGACGCGGGAACCGAATGCTGACGAGTGAAGGGAGCTATGGGGACTGGTGAGCCACGATGGGACACACTTCCCCTCGCATTACGTTCCAAAGACCCCATACGAATGGGAGCTCTTTCAGCACTAGACAACGCGCCTCTTGTATTTCTCTCTAAAGACCGAACGCGGCTGGCATAAGTCTCGGGCACTTCGGGCTCAACGGCCGGGGAAGGCGACGAAGTCTCTCTGGGGGACATGGGAATATTCTGGCAAAGATTGTCACAACTTTCCCTCGCGCCTACAACTACCGTCAGGGTCTCATCGGGGACTTCGGAAGGGGTCGGGGCGGGGACAATAGGATCTAGCTTCTGCAAGCTAGCTGCAGGAATTGGGGCAGTTTGTAAGGGAATGTCGATTTTCTCGTCAGGTCGGGGGTGTATGATCTTTTCGACGATGTCTTGGGTCTCCGGGAGAGTCTCGGCGAAGTCTACGGAGACAGTGTTGAATACCGAGGCGGGGGTCGTGTAGGCCTGCGGGTGGATGGCGCGCGCTTGGTTCTCCCGAAGGAGGTGAGCTAGGACGAGCGGGTTCTGGGCTACGATGTAGGTTTGGGCCGCGTTACCACCGGCTGGCTGGGTTGTTGTGTCACTTACTGTGGACAAAAAAAAAGTTAACTTCATAAGTGTCTTATTTATCTCAACAGGCTATATAATTAGGATCTGGATAATTTTTTCTCTCTATCAAAAACTGAACTTCTTTCCAAAATTTATTTTCGCGCCAGAATTTGCATTTGAAACTTGTTGCTGATAAAATAGAGTGCTTCATGTTGTGTGTTGTCGCATGTTTACGGCCAGTTACAAGACGTATGAAGTTAAAAAAATTGACCTTGTCGAGTGTTGTTTTTGGCACTCATACCAGGATCAGTTTTTTTCTAAAGCTCGATATCTCATATTTACGCCGGTGTAAGTTCGGTATAAAATATCGATGTCTGTAATGAACTACGTACCTGCAATATTGTTAGACGGTCGCTGCGGCTTGGGCGGCGGATCGTCGCTGAAGGAGCCGGCGGCCACGCGTCTGTTCTCGCGCCGCATCGTCTCCCACGCCGAACTGCGCTCCTCTTGCAGGATCTCGCTGTAAAAAAGGACATAACCCAATTGTATTATATGGTAATATTTTTGAAACAAGTTTGCACGCGATAACTAGAAACTGGGTTGTGGAGGGCAGATAGGCAGTCCCTTCATATAAAATAGTAAACAGGGTATTCCGATAATAAGGGCCAAGATGCAAACTTTTGTGGTATGAGAGTAAACAAGGAAGATTAAATTAGTCCCCATAAATGTCCATATTTAAGCACAACGAATGCTGGGCAGTCAGCAATGTGAGCATCGCTACCAACCTTGTTGTAATGTCCTTTATTACTGTAAGCCTTAACTCTAAAGTAACCGTAGAGCAGTAAGAGACCTCGCGCACTACGCGGCCACGACTACGACTTGTCGCATCACGGGCCGCAATCTTGAACAAATCTGGTCGGTCGCTCGGTCGTGCGACCAAATCTTCTTCCTGGGAGGTTACTATGACGTCATAAAGGAAGAGTTATTCCAGTATGGGAAAGAGACAGAGCTATAGAGGTCGTCTAGCGCCATCTCTTTCCCACACTGGAATTACTCCTGCTTTAAGACGTTATGGTAGGCCACCTGGTCGAAGCTTTTGCGGCCAAAAGTCGTGGTCGTGTAGTGCGCGAGGTCTCTAATTTGACAATTAACAAAAGACGATAAACTGACAGTCGATTATATGATTAACAGTCAGTTTTTCCACTTTGATTGGGCGATTCAATCAAGGTCTGTAGCGTCTGCTTTAAAACAGAGGAAATCAAATCTTTGGGTTCTTTTTGGGATCCACAGGTAGGTGGAAGTTTCAAGGTTAAGAGATACTCACAAGAGCGTCTCCTTCAGCTGGTGCGCGGCGGGGCGCTGACTGGGCTCGTAGGCCCAGCAGCGCGACATGACGGAGTACAGGCGGGGGGGGCAGCGGGGAGGCAGCGCTAGTCTCTCTCCGTTCTCCAGCTTGCCGATCACGTCGTTGTTCTTCACGCCGCTGAAGGGCTTTACGCCCAACATTAGAATTTCCCACATGCATACTCCTGCAGAGAGAAAAAAAGTTGCTTAAAATGAATAAACAAAAAAAGGATTAGGTCCCCGTTCACGCCCTCGGGCCATTCGACTTGTTTCCGTCCCTCGGATACAATTGCGTCGCGGTGACACACGGTATGCTCTATTACAATTTATTTCATTTGATTTTTCACAGCCTGAATTCGCCCATTGCTGGGTATAGGCCTCTCTTTTCTTGAGCCAATCTCCACGGTCCTGTGCCAGCCTCATCCAGATTTTCCCCCGATGGCGAATGTCGCCTGCCCATCGTAGTTAAATAATAATAATTATAGAAACCCATAACGTCATAATACAGTCTCTTTTTTTTTCAGAAATATTGACATACGTATTAAGGTCAAACAATAGCATGACCCTGCTCAAACGACAAAAAAATTTCAAGATCAAGTACCAAAATAATATGCCTTACTAGCGAACCGACCCGGCTTCGCTCGGGTGCAATATACATATAAGCCTTCCTCTTGAATCACTCTATCTATTGCTGAAAACTGCATTAAAATCCGTTGCGTAGTTTAAAAGATCTAAGCGTACAAACAGCGGGAGCGACTTTGTTTTATATTATGTAAAAATGTAAAATGTTCAGATATACGTACCGAACATCCACACATCGGAAGCCGAGGTGAACCTCCTGAAGTTGATGGACTCGGGCGCCATCCACTTGATGGGCAGCTTGCCGCGCGACGCCTTGTAGTACGACTTGTCTTCCACCATCTTTGATAACCCGAAGTCTGCCAACTGAGAAACAGGAGAAATAGCTAATTAAGATGGAGAATTAGCGGGTTTTGGGAGTCAAAAGTTACATTAAAATCTCCCAATAGAAGGGTCTATTGGGAGATTTTAATGTAACTTTACACGCACCACTCGTAAACTACAAATGGAAAGAAGAAGTGGTGCAACAAACTTTTCAGTAACATATGGTCAGCTATATTCCAGAGACAAAGCTAATACAATACAATATAGAAACGCTGCTCGGTGCTCTAAATAATGACGGAAGTATTTTCATAGACGATCTCCTAAGACTAGACAAGACAAGACTAACAAATATTTAGGGATGATTTTTCCAACCTCACGCCTTTCTATAGTCAAGTTCGGGTCAGTAGACGCCGCTCAGCCTTTTCCGAACCATGCCGAATACGGTTGACCAGAATATGTATGTCTTTGGAATAAAATTACAATCGTAGAGTTCTGTCAGGTAAAACTGTCGACAGGTCAAAATTCATCCTTGAAGAATATAGATGATGATGATCGTGAGATATCTAGCGTTGAAAAAATCAGCCTTTTATTTTGCCAATCAATTGTGACTAACCTTAACACAAGTAGGTGTGGAGACGAGTACGTTTCTCGCGGCGATGTCTCTGTGGACGAACTTCTTGCTCTCGAGGTAACTGAGCGCCGTTGATAACTGGTAGATGTACAGGACTAGCGTGCATGTTTCTAGTCTGGAACAATACACACGTAGTTAAACATCATTACTGTAACCATTTTACAGTCTATTTTTGAACTTTATAGAACTTGAACTACAAAAACTCACATATGGACGGTGGAATTTTAAAATGGTACAAAGAAGAAGACATTGAGTGTGCTGTTGTTTTTGTTAAACGAACTGCGCAATGTTATGGAATGTTGTCTTTGAAAAATTGTTGTGATCATTATTTCATCAAAATATTGCTACTTAGCTTGATCGGTTTTTATTATGACTTCTAGAAGATAACATCAACCGCAGCTGCATAGAACTAATTACTTAATTTACTATCTGTTTTCTAATTGAAAGTAAAACGTGTTATTACTTCATAGTCAGTGGCGGATTTACAAGTTTTCAAGGTATATGCTGTACAGTTTTTGCCGCCCTTGCCTCTACAATTGTCATGTCCTACATTATTTTTACAATCCAACAATTTCGTCGAAATTGGGTATATTTTTGAGCTCAAGCATGTACGATTAATAAGGCGGGGTAATGTACGCTACTTACACAATAATGTAAAAAAATCAAAATCTTTTGGATTTCTATGAGACAGCAAAAAAAAAAAAAAAAATCGGTCGTCAAATTTGCCGCCCCAAAAATGTGCCACCGTAGGCTCAAGCCTACTCAGCCTGCTGGTAAATCCGCCACTGTTCGTAGTTTATCAAATAAACTTACAAAAACTCTTAGTTTCCGGCTTCCACTAACCTGTGTGCATTCTGCTGCAGATAGGCCCGCATCTCGCCGAGCGTGGCGAGCTCCATGACGATCCAGATGGGCGGCGCGCTGCACACGCCCACCAGCCCGATGATGTGCGGGTGAGAGAACTGCTGCATTATGTCTGGGACAAATATACTAGGTTTTACATCACATAACAGAACATCACGCCAGTAATCCCCGAAGGGTTAAGCAGAGGTGTACCTGATAGTACACCCACACTTCGCCAGTTATGTTTTTAAGTCTCATGTAATAGGGGGCGAGCCTATTGCCATCAACCAGGTACAAATCCAGACTCTGTGGCTGTTACTGACAAATTCCCGATAGAAAAATCCGGTTACACTTTGCCCGACCCGGGAATCGAACCCAGGACCTCATGCTCAGCAGTCGTGCTTGTGATCACTCGATAAATGAGGCCGTTTCAAACTATATTTTAGTTTGAAAATAAATTATTTATACTATTTAAAAATGAATATGAATTAAATATTCCAAATGATTTTTTTCTTTAAATTTCGTAACATTTGCACAAATACTGAAAACTTATGGCTAGACTACTATACTCTAGAGAGCGAATACAATGTACAGTTTATGTACTGTTGAATCATTCTGCAAACTTCATTTATAATTCACGTTTTCACAGCGAGTTTAGGATATTTTCGTCTGTATGTTTTTTAGTACAAATCACAACTATGTAAATAACTATAAAGGATAGTTATCTATTGGAGCGAGTTATATAAAGAAGACACTTATGAACTATTGTTTTGAAAGCTGTGTATAGAATAGTGTTGCTGGTGTACTCACAAGCCTCCTCCAGGAACTTCTCGGCGGTGTCGAGGTCGGCGTCCATCTTGCACGTCTTGACGGCCACGGGCAGCACGGCGCCCGCGCCGCCCGCCGGCCCGCGCCCGTGCGACGGGTGCGAGGATGACGTCACCTTGCATGTGCCTAAGGGATTCATAGGTGATGTTATTGTACAAAGTGAAATAGAGGCGAAGCTGGGCGTTTCGTACCTACGCCTCAAAACTGTTTGGGCGAGATTTTAAATGATTTCGAAGCAAAACGATTATATGAACACGATAGGTTAAAACTTTGTGCAATTTTGGTTGGTTGATATAACGAAACGATGTCCAAAGTTGCCAAATAATACTTGATTACCTTTATGCACGTCTCCAAATTGTCCTTCGCCAATGATGCCAGTCAGTTCAATTTGATTTCGTACTAACTCGTAGTCTCGAACTGAAACAAATCACGTACAATTTATAAATTGAAATAATAAAATAACAAAAATATTTACAATATGGCCTTAAAAACTATAGGTATATAATAATAGGATTCTACCTGAACTAAGAATTAACCTGTATCTAAGGTAACTCACTCGAGTGTTTATACCTAAATGTTATCTAAGATAAATAAAGTATCGTTTCATTTCACTTATTCACATTAGAGTCTACAGACACGATCCATATTTTTTAATGACAGCTTTAATTTTTCGTTTACAATACATTTTTCTATTGTATTTCTAGAAAACTTCTTGCATAATTGAAACGAATAAATAACAAAATGAAAGAAAAAGTACTGAATACTGTATTTCGATTTAAAAAACTTTCTCGTAAAAACTATTTTGAGGTCAGTAACACATACGTACTACAGATTTCACTGCCGGTAAACCACTTTTCAACCTTATTACTAAGGGTATAAGGATTAAAAGTGGCAGACCATCAGTGCTCTCGGTAGTACACCTCAACTATCTTAGATTTAAAAGAAAATAATAGAAACAGTAACGAACACCAATATGTAAGCACTCAACAACTTTTAAAAGTGTTTTTCTCCTACGGTTTTGATTAAAATGTTGTTACGAACTTAGTGTTCTGGAACTCATATCTCAAAGTTACAATCGTTATTTCTCGCGAAAATTGCTTCTAAATTTAGGACAGTGTATACATATTGGTGATCGTGATGGTACAGTGGTCTTACCAGCAGGTGTAGAGTAATCAGCATCATCATCAACGATCTCGGCGTAGTCCTCAGACAGAAGCGTCGCCGTGTTGGCCTCCCAGGAGCTCGTCTTACCTTCCGAAGAACTACTGCTCATCTCGGCTGTTGAAGTAAATGTGAGTTAGAGACATGGATGCACGGAGCTTTTTTAATACAATTATTGATAATAGAAATGGATTATTTTGTTAACAAATTTTGAGTATTGGATTCCGCGATGATTGTGTTTACTTCACACTCTGGATTGATTTTTTTAATACAAAGGACCGATAATAACAGTAAAAAAGACAATTGTATAGCTAATGTTTTACTAACAGAAAATAAAACTAAGGTATAGTTTCGCATTTGACTACTTACTTTTACATTGACAATTGAGTTGTTTCCATACGGTTGCTTGTAGAAAAGAGAAATTTCCAATAAGTTAGACAGCTAGGCAAAGACTGACGATAATAGGCTTGCTTACACCACCAATCACTAAATGCGTTAACCAATTAAAAAAAAAGGTCAGGTGCATAATACTCGAAACCGGCGTGCTTATATGACCAGATGAATGAACGTGGACGAGGCAAAAAGGGTATGTAAGGATGGTGGTTTCTGCCTAGCCCCAGGGGAAAAGGCTTGAGCTTATTTATTTATTTATTTATTTATTTAATAAAGGTTCACCAACAGTTGTTACAGATATACAGATAGGAGCATAAAAGTAATTGTGTCTTATGTAAGTATTAAAAAAATAAAGCCGAATAGAGAACCTCCTCCTTTTTAGAAGTCTAAAAATTTAAAACAAAAATCTGTCTTTGTAATTTTCAAACGATTAAGAGCGTTAACGTCTTACGGCATTTCATACAAACTTTGAAGTGATTTTTTTTCGAAATGACTGAACCGATTTTAATGAAACTTCGTACGCATAAGCAGGATACTAAGTCTAAAGATTTGACAGAGAACTTTTTGAAATGTCTTTTTAAAAAAAAAGATACTGGAAATTTCTGTTTCTATGGAAAATCTAAAATCGGTCTAATTTAGCTGTAACACTATTTTTCGAAAAGTTCTCTGTCTCAAATCTTTAGACGTATGTTATGCTTATGTGTACGAAGTTTCATTAAAATCGATTCAGTCATTTCGAAACAAAATCACTTCAAAGTTTGTATGAAATGCCGTAAGACGTTAACGCTCTTAACATAAATAAAACGACGTCTTAAATACGTGTAGTGCTAGACGCATTTAGAGGTTGGTAGGGCAAGCGGAGTTCAATCTGATATTGTCACACTTCTTATTCGGACAACCAGTTCCGTTAATTCAAGGTTGAAACGCCAGGGTAGCCTGAGAACTTTCGGCCAGTGTCAGGTTTTATGTTGAACAAAATATGATTCGCGACCGTAAAACGTTTTTATGTACAGAATTATAATCTTCACTCATTGCGTTGGAAGGCCTCCCACTAGGTGGACCGATGACCTGGTGAAGGTTGTAGGGATCCGCTGGATGCGAGTCGCACGGGACCGGTCAATGTGACGACACTTGGGGAGGCCTATGTCCAGCAGTGGACGTCTTTCGGCAGAAATGATGATGTTGATGATGAATGGGATTAAATTAACTCTCGTATTACTATACAGGGTGGACATGGACGCGACTACCACGTGTTCAGTACATTATTCCGACCCCCCCCCCCCCCCTCCCCCGACATAGGAACTATTCTAACTAACCGGTGCTAACCGTTTGTGCGTCGATGACACTTAGACTCTGTATAATCATATTTTGTACGACAGCCTGACAGAGACCTGCAAATTGCAAAAAACGTAAGAAAATTTGAATTTCGCAGGCTACCTACTCGTTACAATATTGGTGCACTTACTTGTTCTATTCCACAGAGACGTTGGTGACTCCGTGACCAGTCTACAGTATCCATCTACTAAATCTGCTAAACTTTCTGCAGCCTGAAATGGAGAAAGATAGAAAAATAAATAGAAGTTTGGTTACACATTTTTTCACTAGTGTTGGCGGATGCGCTTGGTCGGTTTTTCATCGTAATATCGTTACCAAGATATAAAACTTAATAACGAGATGGTTCTGCTTACCTCGACACTGCTGCACGTGATGGTAAGCGTTTCTGTCGCTCCCTTCACTCGTAACTGTAACGCGGCCTTACCGCAGGACCCGCTCTGAAATGAATGTATTTGCAGTGAATATTTATTGCAGATAGAGCCTTTTTGGGTAAGCCAGCATGTTTACACAAGTCTCATAAAAATAAAAATAAATCATACGTAAACATATGTTATGTTTACGTATGATTTATTTTTATTTTCACGCCTGTAATCGCCGAAGAGTTAGGCAGAGGTGTATCTAATGGTACACCTACATTTCGCCAGTTATGTTTTTAAGTCCCATGTAATAGGGGGCGAGCCTATTTCCATTAACCGGGCACAAATCCAGACTCCGTGGCTGCTACTGAGGAATTCCTAATGGAAAAACCAAATAACACTTCGCCCGAACCGGGAATCGAATCCAGGACCTCATGCTCAGCAGTCGCACTTGCGACCACTCGGCCAACGAGGCAGTCATACAACATGAAAAATGTACCGAAATTGAAATTTCTTTTGATTAATTAAGAAACTCAACATTCAAAGATGAGCGCATATTGAAATACATAATTATATACTCGTACACTATAAATCATCAGAATCGTAAAGTACAATCGCGGGCTGTTTGTTGTTGGCAGTCTTTTTTATTTTCAAACAACTTTGCACTTAATTACTCTTTCAATAAAGAGTGTTTTTTGATGACCTTAAAATCTTCTGGAAGTTTCAGAGTAGAGGCTTGTTACCTGTGTTTGTGACTGTTGCGTGCAGTTGGACTTGAGCGTCTGCACGGCCACGATGTCGCAGAACGACGCGATCTTCGTGTAGGTGGGCGGCTCGCCCGCCTTGTGCGACACGTACGAAATATCTGCAAGAGAATACAGTCGTTTTGTGACAAAACTCTATTGTTATCAGAGCGTCAGGGTAGTCCGCGAAATTCAAATTTTCTTACTTTCGTTGCAATTTGCAGGTCAGTGTCAGGTTGCTAGTTGATGAAAAATGAGTCGCGCAAGTAACACTCATGTAGTTTAAGAATTATAATCATTAAAATCATCAATACAACTATCTAAGTTCATTTAACCCTATGAAAGACATTTACATGAAATAAAGCTATATTCTCATAATTATGTCTATAATTTCATTGGCCTATTATAACCAAAATCCAGCACACTGAGGTGCAGTATTCTTATTTTATTAAGATCATTCGAATTCTACTCGTCGTCGGTCTCAATCTGTCAAATAGGATTTTTGACAAGTACGACTTGAATTTGACGTATAGACGAGACTTGGCCTTTTGGTTAGCGGCCGGAATACAAAGTCCCGTCTCTACACTGCCCTTAGTTTTTGATGTCACAAATTTCCAATGTTTTACCTATAAAAGGCCCAATGGCGAGCTCCACAGGAATGGAAAAGCCGGTCCCGAGCGCGCCCGTGAACGTCTCGCGGTCGTACCCGTAGTGCGTGTGCATCGTGTCCAGGTACTTAAGCATGCATTCTGTGTCAGCGAGGTTCGCCACCTGGGAATATGAAGGAAATAAATATAATCGGTGTAAAAGACCCTTAAGCAAGCCGAAAGGCATTTTTTCTCCCCATCATTGCGATATTTTTTTGTTTGTTCTGGACCATAACTTTTTACTTTTTTTTTGAACCGTCAATATTTCATTCTGCCTTTTCTGTCTATATTGGGCCACCAAGATACAGGCTGTGCCTAGTTTGGGGCCCACGGCTACTTCTACTTATGCGCTAACTAACTTGTGTGTGTCAATAAATTGATTTATTTGTTTATTAACTTAAATATATAATAAATTGATTTATTTGTTTATTAACCTAACTGTATAGTACAGGGGTATTTAAAGTTAATAAACAAATAAATCAATGCATTCACTAACAAAATGTTTTGAATGCGTAACATTGAGCCCTACCGTAGAACGTGATTAAAAAAACTCGTTTTGATGTACAGAATGCGTGGTTGACTGCTTCGTGAAGGGCCCGTTTATACCTTGTATAATAGAATCCTCGTGTGCACTGGAAGATTATGAGAGAAAGTAAAAAACGAAAGAAGTGCTACATTTTGTCAGTAGTTCAAGACCCATGTAAAAGTACTGCACGGATCTTTTTGAGTTTGAGGGACTTGTTGTAAAGTCGAACGAAAATTAAATAAAATAAAGGTGTCGACTTTAAAGTTATCGGCATCATATATTTAATCTCTACAATTTGTTCTTGGAAAAGGCTACCTTAAGCTAAAGCTAAAATGAAGATCTAAAGTTGTATAACACGCCCTTAAAGTAAGAGGGACTTCCCAGACACAGCTTGAACTAAGTTTGACAACATCACAAAAACAATGAGATTACCTTTTTAAACTGCTGCTGTATCGCTTTCTTGAGCACCTTGGGCTTGATGGCGTCGAGCACCGACTTGGGCAGGAACTTGTGCAGGCCGAACTCTTTCTCCAGGTACTCGATGTTGGACTTCTTGTCCAGAGATATTTGCATATCCTTACAGAAGTATCTGGAATTTAACGGAAAAGTAGAATTAGTTAACAGAGCCAAAGCTGATTGTAGATGGCGTGTCCATAGCTTAGCTTATCTGACCAATGAGGTCAAGCTATTCTGAAATATAAAATGACATTGACAGATTTTTAACCAATGTCGTTGCTCGGTACAAGCTATGCTACCGTCATTAGTTTGACAATTGCCATCCTTCTTGACTGTGTCAATGGGGTTCGGACAAATTACGGACCCAGCTTCGAACACCGGAATCTCGACAGATAATGTCCTGAAGTATCTGCCTGTGTCAGGTGTCCGCAGTCAGTCCAATCAGTCCGTATGTGTTTGAATGTACCTAGACATAGAGATACATAGAACAAAAATGCATACAGGGCCGATACCTAATTAATTGGGATTAGGGCTGGAGAATTATGGCTTCAGGTTATGATCGAAGGATAGATACGCTGTTGTTATTATATGTAATGAGCTATTTAAATTTAAAAGGTAGAACTCACTTAATTTCTAAACAACATATTTGTATCGCCAACTCCTGGTCTACCATAGGATGATTGGCGTTGAGGTAGTCGTGTCGCACCTGAAACATAAAAAGAAGAAATTAAAAGTACGTTACGAAGAGGTCCATACGAATATATTTATTATTGACCAATGGCAGACTGGAAAATATATTGATTTTCCAAAAATCCAGCAATTTTAGTTTTCATCAAAATCGGGCTCGAGACTACGTTGAGAATTTTTCGCTATTCCTCATAGTTTTGGAGACTAGTCTAGAGTTGTACACGTACCTGGTCGTAATAATAATGAAAGGTGACTCGGTCGGCGTCGCACAAGTCGCGCAGGTTGGCGGGCAGATAGCGCACGCGCAGCTCCAGCCGCCACTCGCTCGCCGGCCATTTTGTCAGCAGCTCCGACACTGGCGTGTCTTGGTGGATCCAGCGGCACTGAGGATGAACACGATAAGAGGTTTTATGTCAGTTAGTAGATCAAGTTAATCGTCTGGAAAATAGCTACAATGTAATACTCCAGGTCCCAGGCTATGAGGCTAACTATCTGACAAATTTCATAACGATCGGTTCAGCAATCAGTGTTTAGACGTGAAAAGGTAACAGACAGACAAGCAACAGAGTTACGTTCGCAATGGTAAGTTGTTAAGGATCACAAATGCATATTCCATCATCATCATTTCAGCCGAAAGACGTCCACTGCTGGACATAGGCCTTCACCAAGTGTCGCCACATTGACCGGTCCCGTGCGTCTCGCATCCAGCGGACCCTACAACCTTCACCAGGTCATCGGTCCACCTAGTGGAAGGCCTTCCAACAAACACTGACGACGGTGGGAATGGGCAGGGCACATTGCTCACAGAACGGATGGCCGATGGTGCCGACAAGCTCTGGAATGGCGACCGCGAACCGGAAGACGTTGCGTTGAATGCATATTGGTGTACATTAAATCCTAAAGATGGCAGTCGGCTAGACAATTTGCAAATGCGCCATCATCAGAAAACTGCGACAGCGTAATTTCACTTACAGTCCAAGATACTTCATGCTGTAATGCAGTAAAAGCATTAAGATGGACATCGCTATGACGCCACGAAGATCCAGTGTTTGCGTTGTGTGTTTCTTATGTAAAAAACTTTGAGGAGCCGCATATATGTACGCTGCGCTAGCCAGAGGGGATAGACGTTACAGGTCTAGCCTAGCTAAGGATGCTTTAGCTTACCTTGCCAGTGGTTAGTCTCTTGGCCCGCAGCGCGAAGCAGGAGGTGTACACTCGGTCACCGGCCGCTAGCCTGGCAGCAAGCAGCCGCAGTACAGACCTCACATCTTCGTCTGCTGAGGCTCGGACCACGTTAAAGCCACCGTTGGGGAGGTGGACCTTTAGCGTGGACTGGTCGCCTGCTCCGCCTCCTGGAGAAGATGGAAGGAAAATTTAGAAGAAATTTGTCGAAATTCATCAGTATCAAGCTTCTTATCTACTATTTCGCTGTGTCCGACTGGGTCCGTACTTGCCACCTACATAAGTACACAATGTGAAATGCAATAAATAATTGTGTATTGAGCATCATCTGCTAGCGTTATCCCAACTATGTTGGGGTCGGCTTGCAATCTAAAAAGAAGCTGGTGAATACCATAATTTTACATGGAGTGACTACCGAAATCGATCGAGGTCTACAGCACAATAAAAAAAAATAAACTAATACTGAATTTAATTAATATATATTAAGAGAATCTAATAAGGTACCTATAAGCTGTGTGAAAACTCAAACGAGCGTCACTAGCAGACGTTATAATATTAACTTTTAAAATTGTGTAACTGTGACTGGCTGGCGTGTCTTTAAGAAAAGTAGAAATCACCTTCTTTTTTAATTAACGCGCATTATCAAATATTGTAACTTCTTAATTAAACTGGAGATATTTAGATACTAAAGAAAATATTTTAAAACCAATGATCCCAAAACATAAAATTATTGTCCACGGACTCAAGGCAGCATAACCCTATTGACAATTTCATTCTTAATTTAAATCCGAGCCTCTGATTGGCCAGACATCTCCTATAAACGTCTGGGCCCCCAGACGTTTATGGCAGATACTTTCTCAGCAGTTAAAGTATTCTTGTCACGTACCTATGATTTATGTATGGAGAGAGATTTTTCTGAGAACCTATGACAAATCATGTTTAAAATGAAAGTCGGTGGATGATTTTTTATTTTTGTGCGTTTGAGTATTGGGAAAAGATATATTCGAGAGCAGCGGTGGCCCAGTGGTGGAGACCCCGACTTCCGAGCAGTAAGTCGTGGGTTCAAACCCAGCCAGACCCATTTCTTTGTGTAAGTTATTTCATCACCACTGCTCTCAAAACGGTGAAGGAAAACATCGTGAGGAAACCGGCATGTCCTAGAACCAAAAATTCGAAGACATGTGACATGTACCAACCCGCACTGGGCCCGCGTGGTGGATTATAGCCCATTCCCTCTCATAGAGAGGAGGCCTGCGTCCCAGCAGTGGGAACATTAATAGGCTGATTATGCTATATTGATATGATATGTGGGTAGAGGTCCAACATTATGCTCAACAAGGCTTCAATACAGTGGATAAGTGGTTGTATGCAAGGGCGGATTTGGGCGGGGGTGGAGGGACACTTGCCCCCCCTGACGGTGGAGTTTCCATCACAAAATATATGAATTAAATAACAGAAAGAACATGAGTGAAACTCTCGTCCGTCTCTGTCTGGCATAGCAGCGCGGTGGGAGAGCGCAGGATGACAGAAGAGCGTTTGAATGGACTGGCTTTAATGCATATCCATCAAGACATTGCGACAAAAATGAACACTAATGAAGTGCTGGACATCTTTGAGTATCTTGACTAAATTTTTTCTATAAATTTGCCGGAGAGGTGATCTGTTACACAGTAAGACAGGAGCTTCCTACTTCAGACACCTCTCTCTATTTAAGAATGTGCATATTCTAGCGCCTGTAATTTCTGATGTCGAGATAAATAAAGATTTATGATTACGATTACAACTTCTTTTCGGTTTTCGAGGAGAATTTCCAATTTCTGCTGAGCGTGTAGTCCTGGATTCGTTTTCCAGGTCTGGCAGTGTCATTGGGTTTTCCCATCTAGAAATTCTTAATCGCAACCCGGAATCTGTATTTACGGCAATATGTTCGCGCTTTATTACATGTACTTTGGGAAGTACACATCTGCCTACCTGTCACACGTAAATAGGCGTGACGTTCTGTTCTGCTATATTAAAGAAGAAGATTAGAATATGTTAGAAATAGCAGAAAAATGCGGTGTTTAATGATAAATACTTGAGTTGACACTTGGGTTTTAATAATATAGAAATAGAAATATAGAAATGTGAAGGTCGGAAAACGTAGTGCCTATCTCAATTAAATAAGCTTCGAAAAAGGTAATTAAATTAATATGCGTTTTATTGGTAGGTAAAACGCTTCTATTATAAAACTGTGGTAAGGTTCAAAACTTCCGGTATAATTTTATTATTATTTCTTAATTTATTTTCTATACATATAATTTACATAAAAAAACATTAAAAATATAAAAAATAGTAGCACACCGGTGTCGGGAACAGGGTCCGAGCTACCGGTGGTCAGGGTTCTTGAGAGAGGAACATATTAACGATACGCGCCGTGTCCAGAAGTACAGCTTTCTGAATCAAGCCCTTGACCCAGCTGCCACGCGAGAGTCTCCTCAGATGTTGGTCGAGGCTATTGGCTATTAAGCCATTGGCCGACACGACTATCGGCACAATGACTGCTGTACTCACGTCCAACATGTCGACAACCTCGCAAGCCAGATCTAGATATTTGAATTGTTTATCTTTCTCTGTTAACACGAGGTTCTCGTAATGCGGAACCGTTATATCAACAATCATTGCGCGTTGTTGCCAATAAACCTGACATTGTGGTGCTATCACAACAATGTCAGGTTTATTGGCAACAATAGTCCTGTCAGTGACGATAGATCGATCCATTATTAAATTAATAAACATTATAATCATCATAATATTCATAATAATTATTATTGAGTGCGTTTATCGTAAGCGGCGGTCTTGGGTTAAAGCTATACAAATGAGGTACGGGATCTTGTTCGACCTCAGAAGGCAGCCAATCTGGTGGTCTCTGTGAATTTATCAACACCCGTCTATGCATTCGTCTGTTTGGTTTAGCAGGTGAGGTAATCAAATGTTCTGGTAATTGCAGTATCAGTAGCCAGAAAATTACTGAAACAAGAGATATAGTTATAAGATTAAAAGACAAATACATGTAACAAAATGCCCAAAATGTGAGTGTACTATTTGGTACACCTCTGTCTAACACTTCCAGGATTGATGTTATCTAAACATTTCTACAAATATTATAAAATTGAAGTGTCTGTTTGTAATTTAAAAATAACAGCTTTTTACTCAATGCAATGTACGAGTATATACGGTACTTATAACAAAAAAAAAAAAAATTTTATTTCATTTTTGTCAGCATGTCTTTACTGGCAGATAGCTGATGTTATAAAGGAGTAACTTAGGCTACTTTAATTTTAGACAAAGAATTATGATTCGGTGCTACCCTTGAATTTGTTAACAAAATCCGATTCAAATATAAGTCAATATTTTTATAATAATTATTTCACGTGGAAGAAGGTCGCGGGCACAGCTAGTGAGTTTATACAGGGTGTAAACAGACCCTTCACGAAGCCGTCAACCAAGCATCAAACAAACATCAAACTAATACTAATTATTACTTATAACTTTAGGCAAAAATTATTGCTGGGAAGCGACTTTAAAATCTCGTTTTACGGTAGGATTTTATGGAACGCACCCAAAGCATTGTGCTGATGGATGGATTGAATAGTACGGGGGTCATGGAGGTGTTTAAAGTAAAAATCTTACATTAAAAACATGTATTTAAAAAACACAGTCATGTGAAAAGGTTGGAACTT
The DNA here is from genome assembly GCA_910589295.1 of Noctua janthe. Taxonomy (NCBI): domain Eukaryota; kingdom Metazoa; phylum Arthropoda; class Insecta; order Lepidoptera; family Noctuidae; genus Noctua; species Noctua janthe. The sequence goes on along the minus strand of OU342572.1, from coordinate 8,848,199 downwards.
TGACCCCCAATTTCTCAGTAACTAGAAGGTTCCCAGGTATGGTCTAGAACAAACAAATGATCGCAAAAACGGAGAGAACAAGAGCCTTTCGGCTTTGTTAAGGGTCTATTTACAGCCTTTATAAAAAGAAAGAGATAGTGCCCCTGTGTTTGTACACACTCTTGTGAACTTTAATATTTCCTGCGTTGATGGTTAGTCTCCAGTTCTCCTCTAAGATTGGCGCCATGACAGAAAACGGTCAGGAGGATTAGGTACTATAACAATTAAAGCGTGTACCAGTAAGGTGTTGTCATGTTTTGTACAGACCATCGAACTGAACCACTTTTTTATGAGACCCTAAAACCTCAACTTTATAGTACATGCCGTTTTGGTCCATCCACACACAGATCAGTGCACTCTAATAAGCATCGTATCACCTCGGGATAAGCTAGTAAATTAGCTGCCGCTTACCCTAAGAAGAGACGACTACCGATGCTAGTGTACCAGGGCAACAGTTCTGAAGACAAGTTATGTAGCTACGAAAAAGTGGATAGGTATTTCACACTCGCGTGTACTGTGTTTGTATTTCATAATTGGCAGTCTTGTATCACCGACCGCTGAGTATAAGCCTGCACCCTTTTGTGACATGTTGTCCTGGTCTGTATGAATAGTCAATGAATAAAAATGTATCAAACTTACGTGAAAACAAATTCATAGCTCTCAAGTGATCGCGTTCAGTTACGTACTATTTGAAATGGCTCACAAGACAAAGTATTTATTTAATTGATTTCAGCTTTGGCTTGCTGTTGTGTTAATCAAAATGTGTTGTTTTCACTATTAAGGAAATTATATTTCCATGTCCTTTAATCGATATATAATTCAATATAATTAACTTATAGCGGTAGTAAAGTTTAACCGAATGCTTTAATTTATTATTTATGTCCAAGTCAGTTACACTATTTTATGTTATTTAATATGATATTTAGGTCAGATAGGCAGACTGGGTTGTGGAGGTCAGATAGGCAGTCGCTCCATGTAAAATACAGGTATTCAGCTGCATCCGGTTAGAGTGGAAGCCGACCCCAACATAGTTGGGAAAAGGCTAGGCAGATGATGATGATTTAGGTCAGTTAGGCAGTCGCTCCATGTAAAATACAGGTATTCAGCTGCATCCGGTTAGAGTGGAAGCCGACCCCAACATAGTTGGGAAAAGGCTAGGCAGATGATGATGATCTAGGTCAGTTAGGCAGTCGCTCCATGTAAAATACAGGTATTCAGCTGCATCCGGTTAAACTGGAAGCCAACCCCAACATAGTTGGGAAAAGGCTAGGCAGATGATGATGATGATGTTATTTAATATGATGATAATAATGATCGAATCGTCTGCCATATTTGAGGCATTTTTCACTACTTTTTGCGGAATGACGTCCAAATTAATCTTCTGATAGGTTTTTGGGGTGTATGGAGAACAAGGTGTAAAGTTCTTCATCCCCCATAGAAAAGGGAGGCTCCTCCGACCAGACAGGTGTTTTGTCTGGTGGGCTACTGCCCGACAGTTGTTGTCGGGTTCTTTTATACAGGGTGTAACAAGACCCTTAACGAAGCCGTTAACCAACCATTCTGGACATCAAACAAAGTAACTTTACGCTAAAATAAATGCTGGGAAACGACTCAAAACATTGTGCTGATGGATGCACTGAATAGTACGGGGGTCATGGAGATGTTTAAAGTAAGAATCTAAAAATTAAAAACGAGTATTTAAAAAAAAAAAAAGTGAAAATGTTGGAACTTTGACCCCCAATACCTCCGTAACTAAAAGGTTCCCAGGTATGATCTAGAACAAAAAAATGATCGCAATGACGGGGAGAACAAGTACCTTTCGGCTTTTAAGGATCTTGTAACAAGATACTAGGGTGTAACAAGATTCTTGTTACACCCTAGTCTTAAGTCGCGGATAACTTTACTTGCGCGATGTAGGATTTAGGTGAATTTCGATGTTTAGTTCATCGTCGGTGTCATAGATGGCGCTGTAATACTTTTTGTCTTGTTACACCCTAGTCTTAAGTCGCGGATGACTTTACTTGCGCGATGTAGGATTTAGGTGAATTTCGATGTTTAGTTCATCGTCGGTGTCATAGATGGCGCTGTAATACTTTTTGTTCTGTGTTGCTGTAGTACCTACTCTTTGTAGTGCCGCTATAGGTGGAAGTTCGACAGGTAAGTACACACTTATGATTTATGAACGCCCGAACACTTGCACGATCAATTAGCATGGGCATTCTTTGTTGAAGTTACTTTTACTCGGCACGTTCGCTCTAGGCCGCTGGAGTCTGGGCTAAATATTGCTTCATCTACTTCGTCAGGAATGTCTTTTACTTCTACAAATACTTAGCAGCCTGATTGTCCGATGTTTTAGGTCTCTAACTACAGCTAGTGGCGCGCCGCGAGTGTTGCATATAATGGCGAGAGAAATGCTTTTTCTGAAAACGTACGGAATCTGTTGTCGGTTAGAAAAAAGGCTACTTGAAGAGTAATTTCTTTTTCGAAATTAAAAAATATATCACTTAGTAATATCACTTAAAAAAATCACTTTGTCGAACACACTGTCACTCGATACCGCTCATCCGCGCGGTCGGGCGGTGATCAGTCGCATTGGCTTGTATTATGAATGATGACGTTACAGCACCATACTGAGATACCTCTCCTTTTGGCCTCGAACGGGACCAGTTTGTTTTGTTTTATTGTTAATTCAACCCTTTTTTTTGTGTTGTCCTGTGTGAGACTAATAAATACTTTTTGTTTCTATCTAGGCAAGTATTCTAAAATTCCCAAAAAACAAGCTTGATCAACTGTCAGCTGATCCATTCACAAACAGATCAATTTCATGACAGCTGCGCCTACACACCAACTAAATGTAATGGATGTCACTAAGTAATGGGGTTAATAAAAGGCCCAGTAAATTAAAACCGCTGTGAGGCGTGTCGTTATGGGTGTGGAGGCCAACCCCTGCGGTTATAATGTACTGTAAATATTGTTTATTATGGTTATTCTTGAATAGAAGGTAATATTCAGTCCGAGGTTCAATTTACTTCCATTATTGTTTTCATTAGCGGAGTGCTTTCCTAGACCACAACGTTACCGAATGCTGGAAAAATCTAATGGCTCTACTACATAAATCCTACTTTCTACTAATATTTGTTTATTTAAATGCGAAAGTTTGTGAGGATCGATGGATGGATGTTTGTTACTCTTTCACGCAAAAACTGCTGATCGGATTTGGATGAAATTTTGCACACAGGTAGTTTATAACCTGGATTAAAACATATGATACTTTTATCCCGGTAGTACGGTCATGTGGGACAATTATCAAACTCCATGCGGGCGAAGCCGCGGGCGTTAGCTAGAAAATAATAATTTAGAAAAAAAAATCCAACAAACAATTATTTTAATGGCTAAATAGTGTCTAATCTCTAGATACATAGAACTTACCGAAGTACCCACTTGTAACCCGACTGCAAGGAAGGGTTATATTATATTTTTCGCGTGATCTTGTATGTTTGTTTGGTTTTTGTAAATTTCTTTATTACCTCGTAATCCAACCCAAGTGTCCTTAAAAAAGTGTTTAAAAAAAAAAACAAAATGGCGGATTTTTGGCGCTAATTTGTAAGTCGCTAATAAATTATTTTTTCAACCAAACCTGAGTAGGGTATCAAAATGAAGGAAATTAAAAGGAGATTATACAATTTGTGTATAATACAATTTGTAGTCGGGTTTTTTGATACTTTTTAATTAAATGTTACTTGTTTCTAAAGTTTATTACTATTCAAAACTATATCAAAAAATCTTTTGATTTAAACGATGCCCGAACAGCAAAATCTGCAATTCCTTTTTTTAGCGCTTTCACAAACCAAATTCATTAAACACGTTTGTTTACAGACGTTTTAAATAACGTTTACGCATTATTTTACAAAAACTTTTTTGAACAACGTAAAAGGTAAAACCGCGTAACTCTAACAATCCTTCTTAAAAAAAGTTCCCAGCACACGGCTGAAGTAACTACTTACAACTTTTTCACACACGTTACACGTCCGTGCTTTAATTAAAAGTGTTGCCAGCACAAGGTAAAAGTAATATAATGCTCGTCTCGTTAAAAAAGGACAAACGCCTCCCCGAAGTTAAAGCTGTAATTTATTGGTTGAGGGACCAAGGAAAGAGGAGGACCCTATCCCTCCTCTGTTCTCGGTTTGGCCAGACCAGAAAAGGGGGAGTGTGTGTAATGGGATTTCTGAAAACAAAGACAGTCTTTTTCGTTTTTTTGCTAAAGCCGCGTTGACACGATCAGAGTATGCCCGGACCGAGTGGACTCGGATACCTACTCGGACGCAACTTGTATTGTGGCAACCCATACCAACCCATCCGAAAAAAAGCTGTGACGCTGCAATGGATTGTATTGATTCCAGGACATGTCGGCTTCTTCACGACGATTTCCTTCACCATTGGAGGACATTGGTGATGAAATCATCATCTGCCTAGCCTTTTCCCAACTATGTTAGGGTCGGCTTCCAGTCTAACCGGATGCAGCTGAATACCAGTATTTTACATGGAGCGACTGCCTGTCTGACCTCCACAACCCAGTTACTACTAGGTAATACGATACCCCTTGGTAAGACTGGTTGTCAGACTTTTTGGGCCACTGACTACTTGTAACTGCTGTCAAAGATCTACAAATGACAGCCGGGACCAACGGCTTAACGTGCTTTCCGAGGCACGGGGGAAACTCGGTATATAATGGGTCATCCATCCACAGACCAACCTAGGCAAGCACGGTTTAACTTAAAGATCGATCCGAGCGGCTGCTATTATTTAGCCACGAGCTCGTCTTGCTCATTGGTGATGAAATAAAATACATAAAGTAACGTGCCTGTCCGAGTTTGAAGTTTTGAACTCTAGGCCACCTCCACTGTTCACTCAGATATTATAGATATAGTGCATTAAAGTTCCTCTTACCATGCGCGGGCGCCGATGACTGGTGCCTCTTGGGCGAGCCGCCCGGTGGAGCAGGCTGCATGGCGCGCGCTAGCGGACCCTCCCCGCACCTGCCGCCACCTTCCGGCTCATGGCTGAAACAATAAGAGATAATATGTTAAAAATATTCAGTAAATAATGTATAGGAGAAGAGAAATCAGTTGGCAAATTAAAGTTTGCCATCAGACCATGGCAGGGGAAAAAATACAAGCTCGTGACAAGACCTGTCGTACTGTATGGATCGGAATGCTGGGCTGTGAAGACGATGGATGAAAAAAGGTTGCATGTAGCCGAGATGAGAATGTTGATGTGGATGTGTGGTGTGACAAGAATGGATAAGGTAAGGAACGAGTATATTAGAGGAAGTTTAAAAGTTGCGCCACTTTAAGAAAAGTTGAAAGGGAATCGACGAATCACATGTGACTAAAAGAGTGATGAATATAAATATTGATGGATGGAGAGGTAGAGGAAGACCAAGGAAACGATGGATGGATTGTGTGAGGAATGATATGAAAGATGAAGGAGTAAATGATAGCGTGACGGTTGACAGAGGAGAATGGACGAAAAAAATGTGTTGCGCCGACCCCAAGTACGTTGGGGCAAGGGCAGGGAAACGATGATCAGACTATGGTAGTTCCATTTCATGCACGATTGGGAACGGAGCAACAAGATATAAGATACATATGCACAGGTTTAGGAAGTGAGACAATGAGACCCTGAGAACAACCTATAGGTCTGGCAAAGGTCCAAAATTAAAAGCTGTAACATCCGTAGCAAGTTCCAATGTGAAGAAAATCAAGAAGAAATAAATCTTCCTGCCCTTGTCCCATTCTACTTGGGGTCAGCGCAACACGTTTTCTTCTTCCATTCTCCCCTGTCAGACGTCACGGCATCATTTACTCCTTTCCCTTTCATATCATTCCTCACAAAATCCATCCATCTTTCCTTTGGCCTTTCTCTCCTTCTTTATCAAAAAGAAAGAAATTACGGTGGATTTATTTAGCACAGATTTAAGGACACACAACATCACAATGAAAAGAAGAAAAAATAAGCAGGTACGTAGTACTAATATCTTGGATTCTAGGAAAAATGAATTATCATCAATATTTTTTTCTGCTTTAACGTTCCGCATTTCACCGCTAAGTTTTGTCCCCATCCTTACACATACACTGCATGCTTATATGCCATTAAATAATTTCCACAAACATGTAAAATTAATTCTTCGCCTAAAAATCTCCTTTTCGCAGTCCATTAACTTTGTAAACGTTTCGCAGCGCTCTGTTTGGTACACACATTATTATTCATGAAGATGATAACACTGTTCTAAATCTACATAAGTACATACAACATTCATGCATGCAGTCTACTTTCATAGCTTTTTTACTGAGGTTACCGTCTTAGGCCGGATGTCACTAAAATAAAATACACGCGGTCAGTAAAACCGCGTTTAAAGGCTGTCAGTGTCAAAATTGCTATGGAAAATTGACGATGACAGCTCTCGAATGTTGTTTAGTACACTGCTCGCGTTCAGTTTTATTGGTGAAACTCGTCCATATTTATTTGCCGAAGTAAAAGTAAAATGATTTGTATTTAAAGTTATGATAGTCTTCACGGATATATTATTATTCTAATGTATGTTTATTTAACTCTCACAAACGCCATTTTAATTTGGTCGATTGGTAATTGAAGTGCCATCAATGACATCGTGCGTACCAATCACAAATATAATTACATGTTTTAAGTAAATATTTAGAGAGATTTACAATGATATGACATTTTTATTAGAAGTCTTTTTATCGAATATATTCGGTCAGTGAAACGTAAAGAGTCCAATCACTATCTGATAACGGTCGATTTTGAATTTTACAAAATATATTCAATAACTCAGCAATGTAATATGTATATAAGTAATATATATTGCTGACTAAACAATATTGTATTTAACTATATAAATAAAACACATCGGCTCTTTCAAGTTATTTTAGAACCATAATATAAAGGAACGAAGTTTTTTTTATTCTCAGTGGGAGCTTCACTCAAAAACTACTAAACGAATTTTAATGACAGTTCTGTTCTTCTATTTTAGGATTTCGGCGACCAAAAAGGGTGTAATGTTATGTTGGAAATATGTAAAGGAAGCAACGACAAAATACTATCGACGAACTTCGAGAAAAAAAAATATTTCAGTAGATTTTGGTGAATGTGGACTGCTTCGTTGGTCTAGTGGTCGTAATCGCGACTGCTGAGCATGAGGTCCTGGGTTCGATTCCCGGGTTAGGCAAATTGATATTGGGCTTTTCAGGAATTTCTCAGTAGCACCACGGAGTCGGGATTTGTGCCCGGTTGATGGCAATAGGCTCGCCCCCTATTACATGGGACTTACACATAACTCGCGTCATGTTGGTGTACTATTAGGTACACCTCTGCCTAATCCTTCGGGGATTGCAGGCGTGATGTTATGATATATTATATTGGATGGTGATGTGCTTTCTCCGGGATTTTAAATATGAGCAGAATGCTCATTACCTTGCAGCGAATAAGGAACTGAACTTTATCCAAAATTACAGTAAAAAAAAATAGGCAAAATATCAAAATATGCGTCATGTCATGACTTTTCATTAAACAGCGTTTATTCGGTTCTGAAAAGTTGACAAAACAATAACACTGGCAAGATTTACAAACAATCGCAATTAAATAACAATTAAATTTTACAAAGGAGTTTAACACAAAAGTAGGCAGTATACCTACTACCAAACAATAAAAGGAAACGCCAGCCTTTTGTTTCGCGACCGACAAAAAAACAAAATGGCCGGTCTTAACCCGAAACTTGCAAAGGAAAAATATCCATAACAAAATACCAAATAGTTTCAGCTTTACAGAATTGGTCAAGGGTTTGACAAAAGACGGCAATATGGTGCCGACACGGTCGCCATTTTATCCAAGGGCACATATAGTGTACTTAGGAAATATTGGGTTCCTTTGTACATAGAGAAACAAAAGAGTTATTACATAGGTCCGGCTTTTCATAACGGGTAAATAAATCTGGGGAAAATATAATGTGTGTGTTTTTTTACCGAAAAAGGAGAAGGGAATAAGTTGATTTTGGTAATAGTTTTTAGCAATTTTTCATCAATTTTGATGTGTCCACCAATTTGAATGAATGAATTAAACCTGCACGCGTAGCATGACCACCATATAACGGGTTTTGTCGACGAAAGAATCGACAAAACTTTTATTTTGCCGATTCTTCCGTCGACAAATCTATCATTATGTCGATTCTTCCGTCGACAAAACCCGTTTCTACGGTGATCATGCTACGCGTGTTAGAATAGGGTGTATTAACCAGGAAGTCGTAAGTTCATAACAGTCCAGCATTTAATACAGTATCAAAGCACCAGAATCGTTGAAAAGCAAGAAAAAGAAATGCTCTTACTTTGTTTATTTAACAGTTATGTAGATACTTACATGATATGTACAGACAAGAAGCAGGAAACAATAATACGTGCATATATGATGCTCCTAGGAATAAATACCTACCTACAACGCAAATAAACGTATCAAATCGATTACATAATCTGTATCTACAGACTCATACCCTAGGTAAACAAAAAAACAAGAACCGCATAAAATGAAACCAAATAGTTACGTAGCAACCTAAAGAATCGTATCGAAACATGACTAAGACTTACCCCAACATAACGTTGTTTTATTTCGTAGCGAATTACAGCACAAGAGGATTACTTGTGTGGTGCGTATGTTATACTTGTGTGGGAAGAAACATGCTGGGCTAACGGAAATACGTGTGTACAGTCAAAAGCAATAATATATACACAGAAAGGCAGCAAATTCGGAGCGTTTTTTGCAACGTGCAGCGGGGCGTTTAAAGGAACTGCCTGTACGCTGCCAGAAACGCTCCCCGGAATTTGATGCCTAAGCGATTTTAAAAGAAATATTATAATGTTTTTAAATTTTTTCTAGAACCCGTCCTCTTATGAAAGTCTTATCTCAAAGTAGCAATTGTCATTAGACGAGAAAATAGCTTTTCAATTTCACTAAGTGTTTTCATTTTGGTGCTAGTCACTGTACGTATCACGTGCCTCGTGTTTTATTAAAAGTAAGATAGAATCAGGTAAAACAAAAGAGGAACGAAAAGGATTAGATGACATTAATTCTAGATTGTATTCTTCTATCTGCCAGAAAAGTGGAGGGCTTTTTGTGCGGTATGTGTTGTTGTAAAACAGATAGATTTTGCACAAGTTGTGAAGTATAGACGCTTGTGGGCTGCAAAATAAATTGATTTTACCAATTCGTCGTTTATCGTCTTAAAAACTTCAAACCCAGCGATAAAGCTCAAAACGAGAAAAGATTACTTAAGGACTTCTAATAATTGTTACATAGCCTAACCTGATGTCATAGTTTTTATGCCGCCCCTGGGTTCTGACTTGGCTTTACATGCGGTTACATGCTGTCAAGAAATATCTCTGAAGCATGCTGGCTTCCTCACGATGTTTTCCTTCACCGAAGCAAGTGATACTCGTAAGTGTACAATACGCACATGAATCCGATAAATCAGAGGTGCGTGCCTTGGGGTGGAACTCAAGACCTATGACTTGGGAGTCCGACGGTCACACCACTAGACAACCAACCAAGATTAAACATATAATAATAATAAATAATAATCCTGTCTCTGGAGCCCTAACCACCGGAAGCTTAGACCCTGCACCCGATACCGGCGGACCACTATTTTTTATATTTTTAAATGTTTTTTTTATATTAGAATATTTAAAATGCATAAAAATAATAATAATAATCTTTTATTTCAGACAACATCGCCCATAGTGTTAGACAAAAACAAAAACAAAAACACAAAACAAAAAACAAACATAAACACACATCATCATCATCATCTCATATGTGTTAAACATATATGATTCAACAATAAAGACATTCAAAGAAATGATTAACCAGCTAATTTACGCACTAGTCAATCAGTTACAAAACGCACGCATTTAATCAAGAGGGTCTTCAGCTAATCGATGAAACCAATCAATTTGGCACAAAGACCCGTTTCAATCAGTCGCAGTATCTAATTGTCTATTATATTATCCTGGTTCTGGCGTTATGTAGATGGCTAGTATTGGGCCTAATTTAGTAAAGTTATGGTTGTATGCAAGCAATAGTGTTGTTTATTCCTATTCAGTAAAATAAACATCCTTATTGATTCCTGTACCTGATCATTATTTTGCTGTCGTCATCCGAATTTATGTATTTGGGATTTTACAGTTACACCTTTTTTTCTAGCCATCATCATCATCATCAATTTCATCATGTTTATAACTAGCTTATTCCCGCGGCTTCGCCCGCGTTAAGTTGGATAATTGTCCCACGGGATCACACTACCAGGATAAAAGTATCCTATGTGTTAATCCAGGTTATAAGCTATCTGTGTGCTAAATTTCATCCAAATCCGTTCAATAATTTTTGCGTGAAAGAGTAACAAACATGCATCCATCCTCACAAACTTCCGCATTTACAATATCATTATATTATATTTTAATATATTATATTATATTACATAGTAAGATTCACGAATAACCAACCACGGTGCTCAAAATCTTAGTTTACGGTGACATTTGCCTTTATTGCCTACTTAATCAGTAAATTAACCCTTACTAAATACTAGAAATAAGTCGTGTACAATCAGCTAAACCAGAAACTTCGAAACATCCCCAAAAGTTCTCAATCCCGACAAACCAAACAGAATTTCATGAAACACGATACAAACATTCGAGCAATTTCATATCGCTTCGATTCCGATCAGAGGACGCGATCCGACCCTCGATTGGTTCGAATCAAATTGACCGCAAGGCATCCGAGCCCTTTAATAAACCAAGGGTGGTTTACCCACTTTACTTACAAGCCAAGAAGATGGCAGAAAGCCCACTAACAGCGCAAAATAGGGAAAAGTGACAAGCCACACAACAACGTAAGATTTTTTTAACTTTTTCTAAGTGACACCAAAATCCTAATTTATCGAAATGACCCACCATGACAACCAAACTTCTTTAAGGTCAGTGTAGCATGATTGGTTTTGTCGACGGAACAATCGACAAAATGACATATTTCTTTTGTTGATCTGTCAGTTTGTCGTTTCTTCCTTCGACAAAACCCGTTTCTACGGTGGTCTTGCTACGCGTGCAGGAGTTAAAAATAAGAATGCTTAGAGAACTCGTAGAGATTTTCGGAAACGAAATATCATCAGGAACATTAATTACACTATCCTTATTAAAGAGTCACTCGTATTTCACTCTGGGCCCACAACTGTTTGATACCATGTATGCCACTTAGTACCTCCTGACCAGGGTCATATGTACCAGAATGTGACAGGATTTTGATGTATATATTATTATACTCTATTTGCCCTCTCTTAGACCAAAGTCTAAATCTATTGTCACATTCTGCAAGATTTCTTCGTTATCCTTCACTGTACCTTTTGCCTCTTCGTAAGCTTTACCTTCTACTTCATGTTCAGGCTAAGTTTACCCTACTTCATTACCAAGACATTGTTATGTAGCTAACGGAACTTAGTGCCGGCATTTAGTGTGTTAAGAGGCAACCTTATCCGGCTTGCATCAGACGATGTTATATCATGGAAGCGAAATCTTGAAGCAAGTTTAGTGTTTCAGTATACAGGGTAATGGGTTTGGAGATTATTGCTACATTGTTAGAGTCATAATGAAGAATTTTACAAGTAATATTGGCAAGTAGTAAGTGCAACAGCCAGACGAAAGATAAGATGAATGAAAGTTACTTGGCTAGAAAATGTGTGACTGAGATGACGGCTGATGGGAATAGGTATGAAAGAGAAAGAAAGAAAGAAAACAAAGAAAGAAAGAAATAAAGATAACAAAAAAATTGGAGCACCTATGGATAGAGGATGATAATAATGGTTGCGTCAATTTCATGTGAAAATCAATTACTTACTTAATTTTCATGTATGGCACTTTGGTGGGTCATATTTTTTCTGATGTTATTATAACGGTTTTATCGCAGCGATGTACGGTTATAATTTTGACACTACCATTCTCATGCATGTATTCATATTTTTCTGACGCATTGCGTAGCCAATGCTTGGTTTGTAGACAAAGCATCATAACCGAGAAAAACGGAAGTGAAAAATTATCAGAATCGAAAATAATATCGATTCATTGACAAAGTATTTTATCTATCGACTCTTACACGTTTCTAGGAAAGATAAGCAGGTGAACGGATCTATGAATTGATAGTAATACCAACGGATCAACAAAACATTCCAACAATAGTCATGATGCGAGATACCTAGGCATTGTGGGTTTAGTGCTTCTAGCGGTGGAATAACAAAACCTAAGGATACAGCTGAGAAAAGAAAGAGATATTTTACGGATGATTTATAGGTATTGAAGAGCTCGTGGCTAAATAATAACAGCCGCTCCGGTCGATCTTAAGGTTAAGCCGTCCTTGCCTAGCTTGGTACGTGGATGGGTGACCACTCATTACGTACAGAGTTTCCTCCGTGCGTGTGAAAGCACGTTAAGCCGTTGGTCCCGGCTGTCATTTGTACATCATTAATAGTCGTTACAGGTAGTCAGTGGCCCGAAAGTCTGACAACCAGTCTTAGCACGGGGTATCGTATTACCCAGTACTAACTAGGTTGTGGAGGTCAGATAGGTGTAAACTACTAGTATTCAGCTGCATCCGGTCAGACTGGAAGTCGACCCTAACATAGTTGTGAAAAGCATAGGCAGATGTGATGATTAGAAGTAGTGCAGAACGAGACACAGTAACTGTACACATACATCGCATCACTACGGATAATAAGAAAAAAAATAAGAATACCAAATATCTAGATCTGGCTTGCGAGGTTGTCGAAATGTGGGACGTGAGTACAGCAGTCATTGTGCCGATAGTCGTGTCGGCCAATGGCTTAATAGCCAATAGCCTCGACCAACATCTGAGGAGACTCTCGCTTGGCAGCTGGATCAAGGGCTTGATTCAGAAAGCAGTACTTCTGGACACGGCGCGTATCGTTAGGAGGTTCCTCTCTCAAGAGCCCTGACCACCGGTATTTCGGACCCTGTTCCCGATGCCGGTGGGCTACTATTTTTTATATTTTTAAATGTTTTTTTTTTTATATTACTTTGAATAGGAATATTTAAAAATGTTAATTAAATATAAAATAAATAAATAAAGGGAATAAGAATAATACAGCTATCAATCACGATGATGATAATTTTTTGGGTATTATTCCAAAGTAGCAACAGTACAGACAAAGAACAAACTCCTACAGTTACGAGTAACTGACTTTTAATTTAAACAAGCTTTTTATGCAAATTCCAAGAATTTACAGAATCGTCTGGTCACCTTCAACGACTTAACTAACTGTGAGGAAGATCTATGGATAATAAATTACGGACAGGATGACCTTACACGTCGATCAACTGCTGTGCTTTTTGTTAACAACAAAACAGCAAAGGAATTGATAAATTACTTGGAATTTTGTTGTTTATTTATATCAAGAATCTAAGAAATACTGATACTATGAATGCGCAAGTAACTCTGTCTCTATGCCTGTTGTAACTTATTTCTCCTTGAAGGCAAAACGGAGTTAAGTGAAATTTGGCACACGGCTAGATCATGACCAGATTTATTCCGGGAGTATCTTCCCGTGGTATAATATCAAGCAGGCAAATTGCTGGTTATGAACTAAATAATGTAAGTTAACAGGGCAACTACCCCTAGCAATCGCTATTACCGATTCGCTAGGGGTAGAGATAATGGTCATAAAGCCATTAGAAGGGACGTCTTCCTACAGAGTCATAAGAAATTATGATGATTACTTGATGTCAATCAATAACTACCAGAGACGAAGGGTCAAAGTTCCAGAAGAAAAGCTTGTAGCTACAAAAAGATAACTAGTTGTAACAAACGGTATTCACAAAAGGTAACTTGAACTAGTAACCAAATAAATATACAATAAAAACGCACAAGGACTTACGCGAAAGCTTGTAGATAAATTAACTTACAAAAAAATTAACAAGAATAATGAAAGAACACGGAAAAATATGGCTCAAAATAATTCTTGTGTTCAATTTAAAAAATCCGAAGCTAAGCCCAGCTTAAAATACAGACTACTTTTAGCCAAGCAAAACACAAGGTTCAAAGAAAATTGTAAAATGAGAAAAATGAAGACGAGTTAAGCTCGGGCTAAAAGCTAATATTGTAAAAACAGAAATTTATTATTGTAAAGTAGATATAAATTAGGGTAAACAGGAGTCGAGTTAGTTACTTTGTGGAAGTTAAACGGGTGCCTATTAGGAAAATCCCATGGGTGCTCCTGAATGGGTAATAATTACGTTATTTTAAGGATAATAGTCTCGATTTTGAGAAGCCTAAGGTTGGTTTTAGCGATTCTGCAATTAAAAAAAAAACACAAAAATCACACCAATAAATAAATTTGAATTTGAATTTTGAATTTTGAATTTTGAATTTAAAAGTTTCAACCATCGGCTGCAAGTGTTTTGTAGTTAGGGAAACTTACATATTTAGGAAATGATTATAAGATAGAACAAGAAGTTTTCAAAATTATTTCTTCAAGTCCAAATTAAATACTTGAAATTTTTGATTCACCTGAAGAACCTGAGGAAATAATTTAACATAACATAGCGCCTTGTAAACCCCGCAGAATTAAAATTAGGCAGCGCTATACCTAACTAGTACCTACACTCATAATATTTCTCCAGTTATGTTTAAATAATATTTAATAGACATAATTTATAAGAAATAATTCATTTCTTTCCCGGCAGGAAACTAAAACAATGTCTTTTTTCTCTTTTAACAAAGAAAGAGTGACTCTGTCAGTCCTAAAATATTCTCAACGTTTTGTTGCCTCCACCTACATCGTTCTAAACCATAATCCACAGTTTCTATCAACCAAAACCCGAATCTAGGCTTCCCAATATCCAGTACATGGCGATGGGAAGTTGTAATTATAGCAACAAGGCCTGTCCAGGGGTGACCAGCCCACCCCTTCGCATCCCGCCTTCACCCCCGCACGCATCGATTGGCGGCTTTCGGCGCATGCAAATGCACAATGCCCCTTGCATTCAGACTAGGCAGTGCGGGTAGTTAGGGACACGTTAGGTTAGGGTTGGCGAGGTTCAAACTGTAGATTTTGAAAATATTTTATTTTTTTACGAGTTTCTGATATTAAAAATGACAATAACACTCTCTGCTTTATCTTTGTAGTGTTTAATTTGAAAGAAATTTCATGTACAGAAAGAATTTTAAAAGAATTAAGTTTTTTTGAGCAACTGGATGAGAGTTGCCGAGAATCGTTTTCAAGTTGAGTGCGATTGAAGAGCCTATGTCCAGCAGTGGACTGCTGTAGGCTGATGATGATGAGCTTCTCTTCTGGGTTTTTGCTTCCCTGGTAGCAAATGTGTCAAATTATTTTATTTTTAATAATTTAGCCAACTTTTAGTGCAGCTTTAAATATAACTTCATACGTTATTCCTTCTATTAGCTCTTATTTCAGTCCCTCGACGAGAAATACGGTATCATCTTCAGCTTTCTGTAGTTGCCAACCCTCAGTTCAGGTTGCTCACTTTTGTTGCCTATGTCTGGGTCCGTGTTTTCTTTTGTTTAGGTATTGCTTGTCTAATCAATGTTTTACTAATCAGTCTTTTCTCGTACTATTGTTAGACCTTGTATTTTTAAATCAATTTCTTTGGTTTCGTCTGCTACCGTTGTCCGTTCTCTTTGAAAGATTTTATTTCTGGTTCGTGTTTTCAAAGCCTGTTATATCAATGTTATGCTTGGCTAGTCTATTCAGTGTCCTGTGAGCTAGGTCAAGGAGTCTCGTTACCCAAAAATGTTTGTGGCCTACATTTCATTGCTGTAATAGAAGCTGGCCTATTTGAAAGACTGCATTCTTAAAACAATAACAATGATTAATTATATCAGTAAAACAACACACAAACGCTTTAGTTGCCAAACAATTCTGGTAAAAATTAGTGTCCCGCATATTTTGGCAGGGGGCCCGCGCATGTGCGTCTGGCATCGATACGGTCATACGGTGCAATGCAAATGATGCATTGTGTCATTGTGTAGACCCGGAATATTTGTATTACGTAAGTACCGTTACGTACTGCTTTTGAGGTAGTTCTAGTTTATTTGGTATGGTTGCCAAGAAAATATTTGATTTTGTTATGTACTTTTCGGCACGCGCGTTGGTACCGCCTATCAGTTTTAGATCTTTGACAGTCGTCACCGGTAAGTCAGAGGGATGAAAGTTTGACAGCTTATCTTTTCAAGGGATACCAAACGAAATAATTAGGTTGTGGAGGTCAGGCAGGCAGTCGTTTCGTTCCAAATAAAATACTGGTATTCAGCTGCATCCGGTTAGACTGGAAGCCGACTCCAATATAGTTGTTTAACTATGCAGATGGTTGTGATGATGCACGTATGAACGTAGACAAAGACAAAGGAGTATGTAAGGATCGGAGTAGCTCATTCTGGAGTTCCTGCCTAATCGCCATGAGAGAAAGGCGTGACTGTATGAATGATATTCTTTTTGTTCAGGTTTTGAAGTAATTGTTAAGACCAGACGCGCTAACACGAGTGCGCGTTGTTAATGTAACGTATCTACGTTCTTCTTCTTAGCGTGTCGATGGCAATCTAAATTGAGTCGGCCCAGAACTGAGCTACTACTTTGGCGCTTCCGGTAGCGTCCATCAGTTCCTGAAGTGAACAAACAACAGGACACGCAGGACACGATATTAAGTGCCCCATCGTTTGTGGAACAGCACCACATTTACACTGCAGGGCAGAGTCATTAATGAATCTCCACCTGAGCAGGTTTTCCTTGCTGCGATCAACCTGGGTCCGGAGTCTATTTAAAGACTTGCAGGTCAGCCATGGCAACTCATGTCCAGGTGGGAGATTTTCAGCAGGTGGAACGAATGTGTTAGTTAAGGATGCACTACCTTGCATACGTTGCTTAGGTGTTTAATCAGCTGTTCTTCACAAAAGTGCAAAACCTCGTGTAGGTAAAAAGTCAAAATGTATGGAAAAGCTGATGTAAAAAAAAAAACCATAGAAAAATTTCGATGTAGGGGGTTTCAGTATGATGTACTGAGTACGTGGTAACCGTTTTCGCGTCGGTGACCCTTTCACCCTGTATGATATTTTCAATATTTTAAGAATTTATTTATAAAGGGTGTAAATAGCTAAGTGCAAAACCTCGAGTAGGTAAAAAGTCAAAATGTATGGAAAAGCTGATGTAAAAAAAAAAACCATAGAAAAATTTCGATGTAGGGGGTTTCAGTATGATGTACTGAGTACGTGGTAACCGTTTTCGCGTCGGTGACCCTTTCACCCTGTATGATATTTTCAATATTTTAAGAATTTATTTATAAAGGGTGTAAATAGACCCTTAACATAAACGAAAGTCACTTGTTCTCCCCGTCACTGCGATCATTTTTTTGTTCTAGACCATACCTGGGAACCTTCTAGTTACGGAGATATTGGGGGTCAAAGTTTCAACTTTTTCACAAGTTTTTTTTTAAATACCTGTTTTTAATGTAAGATTTTTACTTTAGACACCTCCACGACCCCCGTACTATTCAATCCATTCATCAGCACAATGCTATGAGTGCTTTCCATCGAGTTCTACCGTTAAACGTGATTTTTCACCCCAAAAAAAAAACCGATTCCCAGCAATTATTTTTACAAAATGCATTAGAGCAATTTACGGACTTCGACCTGACGAATCCTGTATACCGATATTTAAAAAGCTTGGCTTGTTACCACTACCGTCTCTTTACATATACGAAACATGTATGTTTGTGAGGAAGTATAAGGAATTGTTTAATAATGCAAATGATTTATATCCTCGTAACCGACGAGACCCCCACAGGCTAGTATTGGATGTCCTTCCAAGACTAGCTAAATATAAAAGTAGTATATCTATGTGTGTACGTGTTTATAATAAGATACAAAGTAATCTCAAGAATCTAAATATGAGATTATTTAAAAATAAATTGCATGAATGGTTGTGTAGTCATAGTTTTTATAGTGTCAAAGACTTCTTTGATAATAAATGTTAAATATTCTCGTGAAATTTTTGCACGCTTATTACTGTTAAGCAAAAACATGTATGCTCTTTCTTTTTTGTTTTTACCATCTTTTATACCATGTTTTTAAGCAAATAAATATTATTCTATTCTATTCTATTCTACGTAAAGTTACTTAGTTTGATGTGAATGCTTGGTTGACGGATATGTGAAGGGTAGGTTTACACCTGGTATCCATGGATGATACTGATTGTGCTTGCTATAAGATAATTGTATTTTCGATTCAAAAATCGGCCTATTTACGTTACGTTTACACTACGCGCTCATGCTAGGGCCTCTAAGTTCTGCTTTATTATGATTGTGTCGTCATTGTCATAGCTATCACAAGTTACTTCATCAACTTCAGGAACAGTAAGTGTATCTTGCTGCTTATCTGTCTTGTCAGATATCTATTCGCAGTATTATCATCGTTCTCTTACCATTGGTGGGCTTTTTGATTAGCTGTAGACAGTTAGGAGCCACGATGACGGTGAATCATTCTGTACGATAGGTCCACAGAGTTTTATGTTAAATAGGCATGCGTTTGGCGGAAACTCGCCTGTTGTGAAGCGATGACGCGGCCTAGGGTGGAGCACGCTTGCCTAGAAAAAACCAACTCACTAGAACTTTGAAAAGATCTAGATTATAATGATCGGGAAACAGAGAATCCGGAGATATTTTGCAATCCGATGTAGTATTGAAGAAGAATGAAGAATTTGAAGGTACCTTAATGTTATGAGGGTGTATTCAGACAATGCAAAAACGCAAAAATATACCAAATCTTCAACTGTTTTGTTGAATACAATGTGGAAGGGACAGCGACTCGAAAACGTTTACCACGGTTTCAGTACATCATTCTGAGCCCCCCTATATAGAAATTTTTCATCAGTTATTAAAAAAAAAAATATTATATGAATATAAAAAATTATGTAAGGATACATTTTGACCGTACCTACAGGGCCAAAATGTATCCAACAGCAGCTTTTTTTAAAATTACCGTTTCAAAAATTTTTAGAAAATTGCACTTTTGTAGGAAACAGCTGTTTTTTTTATAACCAAAGAAAAAATGTCTAGGCTCAGAATAGTCAATATTACTCAATGGAATTATGACACATCGTTTTGTGTTGTATATAATTATTGATTTAAAAGCTTTAATTGTAATATGGCGATTAATAGGGTCTATAACTAAGAGGTATAACAGGCGAGGTGTGGATGTACTCATAGCCATAGTGCACCTCTGCCCAACTCTTCTGGGACAGGCGTGATGTTATGTTATGGAACTATAATAGTAGGCCATAAGCTTCCTATTAAAGTGGTACAAACTAACAAAGTATGAGCATGTAAGAAACAGTCATAAAAATCAACGTAACATAAAACTGAAAGAACTGGAGATGTTTACAAATAAACAAGTCGTAAGCCGGGTGCGAACAGGTGCGCAATTAAGTAGGCCATCGAACATGTCCGAACAAGCTGGGGGCTGACTCATGTGTATGGAGTAGGTTATATCCAGAAGGTCAAGTTGATATGATGTGCGAGCTAACCACTTATCAAGCGGTATCATTAATAATTAGAAAGATAAAGGATAGCATAACACATCATCACGTATGTATTCCCGAAGGGTTAGAAAGAGGTGTACCTGAAGTGCATTCACATTTCGTCAGTTATGTTTGTTGAAGTCCCATTTAAGTCCCATGTAGTAGCACATACTGGTTAGACAGTACAGGCTAACCACACATCTCGAAGTGTTCTTATTGAAATTTGTGATTGGAAGTGATTTTCGTTACAAAATACTGTACATTACATACCAACATTCATTTCCCATCGCAAAAATTGAAAGGAACAATTAGGTTTCAGCCCTCACACACCACACACACTTTGCTTTATCATCACAGTTTAGTCATATCAATATTGTGTTCACTTTGTGTTTCGCAACTTCTCTATTATATGACTAAGCTAACATCACAATAAATAAAGATATTGCAAAATAGCGTTCACTTAAATCACGACTGTCAGTAGCCCGATTAGAAATGCGATTAAAAATAAAATACGTTTCTATTCCTTATCGCACTTCGAACGGGAATGGTCCTTCTGATAGTTATCTACTCTGTGTCATATTGCACCAGCTTTATGTTATTGAACCCTATGATGAAGGAGATAGAGTCGATAACCCTACAGTCATTGACCACTGTCAATCATTGGTTTTATTGCGAATAATTAAAGTAAATAATTTATGTTCATAATATCCGTGTTTATAAAGTTTTATTGTATGAGGAAATTAGATGGTACCGTTACTTTTATGTGAATGAAATTGACGGTTTAATCCGTCAGTTAAGCCACTATTAATATGGAGGAGGTTGGGCTACGCTAAATTAATATTTTATTAAGATACCTCTTTTAAGTTCTTATCGCTTCAGTAACTTAAAGAATTGTATTGATGATATTAATGATTTATCTGTAAATACATATTTGTTACGGTTGTAATCAATCAACCATCGACATACAAGATGACTTACTGACCTGCAAAAACAAAAGAAAATAAATTTGAATTTCGAGAGCTACCATGGCGATTACGATTCCGCACTTTCTTATTTTTTTAAATAAAGGTTGTAAATAGACCCTTAACATAGCCGAAAGGCACTTATTCTCCCCGTCTTTGCGATCATTTTTTTGTTCTAGACCATACCTGGAAACCTTTTACTTAAGGAGATATTGGGGGTTAAAGTTCAAACTTTTTCTTAAGTTTTTTTTAAATATATGTTTTTAATGTAAGATTTTTACTTCAAACACCTTCACGACCCCCTAATTTTCAATGCATCCATCAGCACAATGTTTTGAGTGCGTTACATTGAGTCCTACCGTAAAACGTGATTTTTCACCCCAAGAATAGTTTGTTTCCCAACAATAATTGGATTGGTTTTTTTTTTTTTTTATTTGGATTGGATTGTATTTTATATATCATTGTAGCTAATCTTAGTAATTATTAAAATTATTTTCTGATATACACCTACCACTGCTGGTCTCTGCATCACCCAAAGGATGACTGGTAGAAAATGCCTATGGCATACATAAATAACTAATTTTTGCGTAAAGTTACTTATTTTAATGTACAGAATGCTTGGTTGACGGCTTCGTTAAGGGTCTTGTTACACTCTGTATATTACAGCCTAGTACCGTTGCCTTTATTTATTTTTTTTAGAAAAGAAACTCCCATTCCACTATGTAACGTTATTAATATCTGACAGCAATGCTCCAATCCATCATAATTAAAATAAAACTTTTTTATCTTCACCAACAATGTAATACATTCCGACATCTTCTGCTGATAGATAGCTAGCTATTCATGCGATTTGATTAATTAATTACTTGCTTTCATTAGCATGCTTACCGTCGCTGAATACTAGTACTAGTGAAAGTTTTGAATACATTCGGGAGGAAAGTGAAAACTGTGAAGATATCTTGACACACATAACTTCGCGCCTGAAATCCCCGAAAGGTTAAGCAGAGGTGTATCTGTTACGGGTAATGCTAGAAGGAGAAGTAAACCTACGTTTACCCGGGTAAACTTAAGTTAGAAAAGTAACTAAGTTGGTTGAACTGTCAAATCAAAACTGTGTCAAAATCGTGACTCGAAAAGTGTCGAACTTGATTTATAATCTGTAGATAATAAATATTTCGTCACGGACGTCACGATTACGTCTATCAAGACATTTGATAAGAATGAAATTCGTGTAACTAGAAATTCTGACGACCAGTCTAAGTGTTTTTTGGAAAAGATTGCGGTATTACGCATTTTACTCTGAAACTACATATGTGGATCGTGAAGCCCGTGGCTAAATAATAACAGCCGCTCGGATCGATCTTCAGGTTAAGCCGCGCTTGCCTAGGTAGGTCCGTGGATGGGTGCCATTTACATAACCAGTTCCTCTATGCATCGGAAAGCACGTTAAGCCGTTGGTCCCAGCTCTCTTTTGTAGATCTTTGACAGTCGTTACAGGTAGTCAGTGGCCTGAAGTTCTGACAACTAGTCTTACCAAGGGGTATCGTATTACCCAGTACGTCCAGTACTAATACTAACTGGGTTGTGGAGATCAGATAGGCAGTCGCTCCATTTAAAATACTGATATTCAGCTGCATCCGGTTAGACTGGAAGCCGATCTCAACATAGTTGGGAAAAGGCTAGGCATATGAAGACATGGAAACTAGGTCTGTTTACAGGAAACGCCGAATAATTGATCAAAGCTATCGAGTTTCAAGCCAGTTATACTCCAAAGGCCCTTACACACAAAATCGGTAACAAGCAACAAACCTATCCGATTTCAAAACCGGAATTTCGGTCCTGATACTAAATCAATTACGGCACATCTCTCGATTACTAGAGACGAACCGGAATATCGAATAATCGTTTTGATTGAACGTCGTTGCATCAAAACGGAATGTATAATACCGATACTAATTGGGAATCGATTGCAATTTTGTGGAACGAAATATCGGATCATTGAACGCGGATTATTCTCGAAATGTTATTGAACTTACATAACGCCAGTAATAACTCAAAAGGGTTAGGCAAAGGTGTTTCTTATTAGGTAGTCCTCATATTTTGCCAGTTATGTTTAAGTCCTATCAAAATCAAATCAAAATCAAAATCAAAGCATTTATTTCAAGTAGGCCAGTTACAGGCACTTTTGAATTGTCGAAACAAAGACAACAGTAAAAAATAGCTACAGTCCCAGTCACAAGGCACAAAAACTGTGAAAGTACTGTAGTTGCCCATTCCCTAACGTAGATCTCTATGGAGAAGAACGGGCAAGAAACTCCATGGACACTCTTTTAAATCAGAATACTTTAATAGGGAGCGAGCCTATTGCCATCAACTGGGCACAAATCCAGACTCAGGGGCTGCTACTGAGAAATTAATGATGGGTAAACTCAATAACACTTTGTCCGACCTGGGAATCGCAGTTATCGAACCCAGGACTCATGCTCGGCAGTCGCGCTATCGGCCACTAGACCAACGAGAGAGCCAATGTCAATGAACTTGTGTCAGATATTTTTAAACATAGCTTTGAAACTATGCTAGGAAACGTCGAAGGGTGGACGGCAATTGTTTTCTCGTAGATCATTTGTTTATTTTCTATGTTCAGCTGTAGATTGTTTATGACCTCAATGGTTCTGTAGAATTTCTTTTGTTTGTTGGTTCCAGCTACTGGCTACCGAACAGATCTTCAAAAGGTTTCTTGTAAATCTTTCTTTCTTCATGAAAGAAGAATACGCATTGGATTTGATCTATACAGGCTGTAAACAGACCCTTCACATAGCCTTTAACCAAGCATTCTGTACATCAAACTAAGTAACTTTACGCAAAAATTATTGCTGGGAATCGATTATTTTTTGGGGTGAAAAATCACGTTTTACGGTAGGACTCGATGGAACACTAAACGCATTGTGCTGGTGGATGTATTGACTAGTACGGGGGTCGTGGAGGTGTTAAAAGTAAAAATCTTACAATAAAAACATGTATTTATGAAAAAAAAACTTGTAAAAAAGTTGGAACTTTGACCCCCAATATCTCCGTAACTAGAAGGTTCCCAGGTATGGTCTAGAACAAAAAAATTATCGCAAAGACGGGGAGAACAAGTGCCTTTCGGCTATGTTAAGGGTCTATTTACACCCTTTTTATTGGTTTTAGCACTTTCAGCTGTAGCTAGCTGATTTAGAAAAATAAAGACGATTTTCAAAAAGTTTTATGGAAACCTTTTTACATGTTGAATCTCCCAATTGATGCGGCAAAATTAGACAAACTCCAGGTACCTGTGTACCACAGTGTTATGTGTAAATCTACCAACTATTATAAATGCGAAAGTTTTTGTGGATGGATGTCTGTTACTCTATCACGCAAAAATTACTGAACGGATTTGGATGAAAGCACACCGATAGTTTATAACCTGGATTGACACATAGGATACTTTTTATCCCGGTAGTACGATCCCGTGGGACAATAAACGAACTCCACGCGGGCGAATCCGCAGGCAAGCTAGCTAAGTTAGCAATTGAATTGCTAATGAAATCGAGCCAAAATAACCGATGACAGACATCGTAATTGTCAATTTTGACAGTTATGGTCATCTCTTTTGAAAGGCGCCATTTTGGTTTTCCGCTGACGTGCCACTGACAAGTCATTATGTTTAAATCAAGCCTGGTGAAGCCATGATTGTTTGGTAAATCCTATTTTGACATTTGTTTTGACCACTGACACGTCATTGTGCATTCATGGCTTTTCTACAAGTTTTTTTATTTACTTGCTTAATTACTATATGCATTTCCAACACAACATAGTCAAGTGACCACTATGAATTTAGAAGACTATGAAATTTTGGAAATGGTAATGACATTTTCTTGACATGGTAGTCGAATGACCAATCATAGAATAAAAGACTTTACACACTTGACAGACAGTAGCTTGTTTTGCATGTCAAATGTCTGACCATGTATTGTTCGGAAGTATTCGGAACTAAAGTATTGTTTTGACTAATACCAATACATACATAGCATCACACTTGTTATCCTCGAGAGGATTGGCAAAGCTATACGTTATGTTTAAGTCCCATGTAATAGGGGGCGAGCCTTTTGTCATCAACCGGGCAAAAATTCCGACTACGCTGCGACTGAGAATTTCCTGATGGAAAAATCCAATAAAACTTTAGTCGACCTGGGAATCGAACCCAGAACCTCATGCTCAGTAGTCAGACAGTACTCACTGTACAAAAATAAATGATCACGATTATAAGACCATACAATCGGCAACCACATAATACAATTACAAGCCAAACGAGGCGTGTAAAGTCATCAAACTCCGGAAAATGCTATCAATGTCAGCCGTCGCTTTAAAATCTAGACAAAAGCCATCACTAGCCAGACAGAGTCGTCGTTAGAACAGTTTCCACGCATCAATGAGCGATAAATCTTATGTACTAAAATAGACGCGAACCGTCGATCACCTTATTCATGCACTATATTCGTCTGTTTCGCCAAAACTAATAGGTAGCAGTACTTAAATTGTGGAGATAAAACATACGTGGTTGTATTTTGAGCTTTTCAATAATGAGGTTATGTCTTTATTACCAGCTAGTAGCTAGGGCAAGCATTTTATGAGCATTTCATGAAAACTACTTTTTGAAATGATCTGGATTAAAAGTTGGAGAATGTCACTTCAGGATATTATGGTCTATCTTCAAACTAACTATGTGAAAAATCTCATTCAAATCCATGAAGCCATTATGCGTAACTATTGAACATTCTGACAAAAATAAACTTTCACATTTAAAATACTTGTAATATGCCATTATCAATGGCATATTACAAGTATTACTATAAATAAATACCAAAATAATATATTAACAACAGATAAATACCAAATTAGTAACAGAATGCGTTATAAAAAAAAAAACAGAGGATTACATTAAAAATCGTTTTTCAATTGAATCCGATGCAAGCTTTAATTAAAAACGAGCATTAAAAGCATCATACAACCGCTTTTAAGCGACAACCAGTTTCAATCGTTACAATGCAATACAAAATGCCACGCATCCTTTAAATTCTGCATATTTCTGCCACACGCGCGGTTTTAAAAGGATCGGGGAATTGGATTATGCCATTTAAATGTGGCACGAGTGAATATTGGGAAAGAACAGTGAGGTTTAAGGAGTTAAATTAATTGCTCGGAAGTTTTATATATTGTTCGTTTTAACCGTTTCTGTGAGGCACGGTTCTCTCGGTGTAGTGTTTCGATTTAATAGATATTAGTGGCGAAGGGTCAAAATTGAAAAAAACATGAGAATTGTAGTTTAAAACGTAGACTGCCTTGCTCCCGAAGGGCCTTAGGGCCTGATAGATATATAAGCACTGTCTCACATCCACAATAGGTCAGGTAGCTGTCACTAATGTCAACTGTCAGTCGCCACGAATTACTGGAAGTTGGAAGGTAAAAGCGTACCCTGGACTGGGGCTTGTTGGTGTTGGTGAGCGTGTGATATAGATAGTCAATTGTGTTATTAACCTATTAGTTCTGCTAAAAGTGGATACTACGGTCGGTTCTTGACAAAATGTTACTGTCGCTCATTATGTTGTGTAGATCTGTCAGCTTCTTACAGAGCTGATTTCTTCAGATTTCATCTCTTGGTGCTACCGTTAGTCATTGTCGCCTGTTAGCGACCTAGTCGAAAGCCCTCGCGGGACGCATTCAGATCGTCTCGCCACCTCTTTATGGGCCTGCCTTGGCGGCGCCGTCCGTCTTCCGGCAACCAGCGTGTGGAGACTTTTGCCAACGTCCACTATGCCCGTTTTGGAACTTACTGTATAAGAGGATTTTTTTTTAAACGCGTTCGTTTCTGTCTTTATTTTAGCATAGGTAGAAAGTTTTATGAATGAAACTTATTTCCACGCAATTTATAATAGATAAGTGATGCAACATTTTAATCAGTGCATTAAGTTCCATGTTAAGATAATAATGCTTTAAAACAATAAACAATCATGACAGTTATTTCAGCTATCGTTATCACTTATCAGTATTGCATTGTATCCTATCTATCACACATTATCATGCATTGCATATCAATGATTTCATATTGAACAGTGCAATAACCTCACAAGTATTGAAAACTAGCCGTGTGTGGGTGTAGTGACCTTGTCAATGTTATTCACTAATGATTTAAAAGATATTTATGTCAATGTCAGTTATGTTATGGTAATTAAGTTGTTTTTTTATTATTATATTTCTCTAGCGAGCCGGTTTTTAGGACTTCAAAATAGATGAAGATGTCTTTGTTATTTTTTTAAAACATGTATGTATAATACATATAAAGCTTTCGGAATAAACTGTGGCAAATAGTGAAGACCGCATCAAAATCTATTGTGTAGTTGAGTAGAACAATGCTGTCACACGAAAAGACATGACAAGTGACTACGATTTATAATTGAGTAAGTAATACACTATCTTCATGTATTTTTCGGCTAATAATTCTGCAGAAATAAGAAGTTATTCTAAAGTACTTTTAAGATTAGGTAATAAAAGACTTCAATGTGTCTTCAAACTATTTTCATCACTGAAGTCTGAAGAAGAATTTTACAGCTTTTTACTCATACGAGAGCGTTGATTGCGTAGCTATTAAACCGCAAAGTAATCTTGGGAAGTAGTGTTGAAATACTCCTAGTTAAAACTAAAACCGTAGCGCGTCCGCCCATAAAACCTGGCCGTATATTTTCATTTCAATGGGCTTGGCGGGTCTCGCGAATAACCAATGCAATAAGTGATATCTATGAATATTCAGGGCACGCCGGCCGCTGTTAATTTGACGAATTTTAGACGACCCCTTGCACGGTACGGTCTATAAAGTCGTAAGTACACTTCATCATTCTCATGCCCTTGTCGCAGTTTATTTGAGGTTGGTGCAGCATATCTTCTTCCATACTTGTCTATTAATCGTCATCTTAGCAGTCACCTCCTTTCTAGCCATATCATCTTTCACACAGAGTCACACATAAGACCCAAAATGAAAAAAATACAGTGTTCTTGTAGGGGTTGAATGACATTGACAGGAGGGCGTTGTTATTGTCTATGGAAATTGTATTAAAAAAAACAAGATGGTGGCGTTTGTTCCAATTAAGGCCAAAAGGCCCATGTAGCACATAATACGTATTTTCAAATTGTTAAGTACGTAACCAATATTATTCAAAGAACCATAAATTGTGGAGTGTTATTCGTAACTAATTTGATAAATGTGAAATTTGTTTGTTTGTTTGTCACGCTTTCACGCTTTAGCGGCTGCTCGAATTTAAACTATGACCTGGCTTAGGTCATAGAATACTTTTACCCTGGAAGTATTAGCCAAAACTAACTGGGTTGTGGGTGTTAGATAGGCAATCGCTCCATGTAAACTACTAGTATTCAGCTGCATCCGGTTAGATTTGAAACCTACCCCAACATAGTTGATGATGATGACGTTGCCGTGAGATAATCTCCGACATCCACACGAGCAAAGCCATGACCAAAAGCTAGTTTGGTAATAAGTGAAGTTACGACTTTATTCGTCTCGCTATATTTAATGCAATGCAGGCCGTTAATTTATTCGGAGAACGCCATCGTTAAGAATTTGATGGAATCGGTTATTACTGCGGTATCACAGTGCAAGTAATTGGGTCAAATAAATATTGCTAAATGGAAACTATCAATCTTTGTGTGAAGTGGCAGTTATGACATTATTAATCTTGCGTTATTTGGTTCATTTTATATTTTACGTACTTTAGTGCGTTAAAAAAGCACAAGGTTATGTCTAAATGACATTGACAGGACGACGTTATTGGAAAACATTCGCAAAATTATCTATGGAAAATGTATCGAAAAAACAAGATGGCGGCGTTCGTTCCAAATAAGGCCACACACTAAAAGACCCATGCTTTCCATAGATTTTTGTTTTTAAGATGGCCATTCGTCTATTCCAATGAATAACATATATCTAAATGTCGTTAGCGTAGATCAAAATGTCAGATGACGTCACCAAACGCAGTCATTGATGGTATTTGTGTAATAATGAGAAATAGCGTGTGAATTACTTGGGGCTTCGTGATCGGCATATGTTATTGGTGATTAATTCAATAGGCTTTTGCTATTGGCGTGAGATCGGACGTTTAGGCTATCATTAAGAAAATGATGGGCTGTTAATATTTCATTTGCAGTTGGATGGAGGTTTTTCAACTAGAAAATGAGTGTAATCATCATATTCTACGACAAACGTAGGACAGCACGAATTCCCGAAAAAGTAATTTAATATTATTGTTACTTTACGTCATTCTTTTTAAATATTTTGTAGTTTTGCAGTTTTTCTATTTCAAAACGAAATGACAACTACGTCGTCACAGTCTCTGAGCTAGCAGCCTAACAAAACATTATGATCCTTTGAGGATCATAATATTCATATTCACATCAGACCATATTCATATCGTTAACATATTTCGTGCCAATACGGGATTGAAAAAATAACGACAAAAAAAGCATGTGTCTGCGTCTGATTCACGAATATTCGCCTAAATTCCTGGATCTAGATTGGACACATGCACTTCTGAGAATAGGCATCCTAAATGTATGACGTAAGCACTGAGATTTCACGTTATTTAGAGTTTTTTCCAGTAAGGAAAATATTCGAAAAACTTTATTTTAATTACAGGTATAAAAAGTAGGCAATTTCACATAAGGACTTGAAAGCTGAAATGGTTTTTTTTAAAGCTACATTTTTATTATTCCTACATGATTAATTTTATTGATATTTCTTTTGCATTATAATTTTTATTCTGCTTCTAATTTGCATTAAATCTACATGCTAATTAGCATTTTGACACCTTTATACAAGAAAAAACGGTAAATTATAATTTAGGGCTACTGTTGTTTTTCTAGGCATTTATAGAAACTAGATTATCTACTAAGCCACGGGTATTATATTAGATTAAACATACTGTGATTTAAAACCATAAAAATAAGCCAAACCTCTTAAAAAATAAACCATCCCATATTAATATCCATTCTAAAATGCCTACATTCTTAAAAAATAAAACAAACAATCTTATCATATTTTCAACATAATTACCTACATTAATTACATGGAAAAATGTATGAAAACACAAGTTCAGGCACCTCTCCTGTCTCCACATACATACATCAGACTAAAGAAAAACACACCGCGCCAGTACGGCCATGGCTGATGCTCTCACAAACAATTGTGTTCAATGAACTTGAAAATTGTTTCTCTCCGTAATGATATTCATTGGAAGCGCGGCATTACGTGTTTTCAGCCACGGCATTTTGTTGCGTGTCGTGTAAAGTATGGTACAGAAGTGAGGAGAATAAAATCGTATGTGTGGTCACTACTAAACTAAGAGTTGTGGAAAGAACGATAAGCATTTTGATTGGTGCTTATGGCAGACTTTCTGTTCATTTTAGTTAAAATGAAAGTATTTTGAAACACAAGCTAGGCAAAGCTAGAAGTATTGTTTCATCAATCAACAGATGATTGGTGTCATTTTAAGATTACTTGGTGATGTTTAGCTGCCAACGCCCACTGAGTGTTTGTTTTTTACCGAAATCAAGACTGTAATTATTGGCTTATTTCGGTATTTGACTCACTTTGACCCATATTTCCGGCGGCATATGTAAACCGGTTATAATAAATCTTTTCTTAGCCCTTTTACCTGCCTTCAAGTTCAAACGTCGTTTTATACGATTCGTGATTCAGTAAAGACGAAAACTAAATAGTACTTAGAGAAGTTGCAATGCGTTGCGTTGCGTTTCATATTTACACACTTTCAACAAGATTGACATAATCTGTTCGGTAGCTTGTCATTACAATACATTTTGTCGTTTCCATCATCAATGTTGATTTGTTGCTGTCAGTATGTCGAGGCCCCCAGGCAAGGTAACATTATTCGTTATTCTCGCTAAACGTGTGCGAATGTAACCACAGCTTAACAGAGAAATTGTCTCTGGTCTATGAGACGGGTGTAATGTTCACAGTGTCATTTAACGCGGTAATATATTGAGCGCCATGATGGAATAGGTGTCGTCGTGTTGCCGCCATTTTTCACTGGAGCAGCCATTTTGTATGCTCATGTAGGTTATATGGGGATGTAACCTTATTTGTATTTTAATAAAAATTGTTTCTGAGATAGGGTGACGAGCGCTACAGAGTAATTGTGTCATTACGTCAATTCAACAATATTCATTGAGTTTTTTTTTCAACATTTAATGCAATAGGTTAGGAATTTGCTTAAAAATATGAATTGTGATAGAAAAGTTTACGCGATTGGGGTGCTACTTTTATCCGTTTCAATTCAAAATCATCTCGATCCACGAAATTCTTCGTAAAAACCAAAAATATCAAAAGTTGCAACCTCTGGCGCCGGCCGGTAACAAAGTGTGAATCATGCACATTCCGACACTTGTGCCATAAGACGTTGACACGAGGATATGTTTGGTGGCTTCTAGGACATTTTGTAGGCAGACTGAGCATTGTACCGATAGATTTGACAGTTAATTCTTAGTAGGTAGTTGTTATTCAAAACTATGTGGACGTGGGATTTGGCGCCATGGTTTTATTTGGTAGGTACTAGATTAGCTTTAACCCGCGGATTCAGCCGTGTGTAGGTCGTAAAGGTAACAGACAGAAACGCAGAGTTATTTTCACATTTATAACATTAGTTTGGTATTTAACGTTATTTTGTAAGTGATGTGATGGATGAAGAATAAATGTCCACCTTTATTCTTGTGGGTGTCTTAAAATACAACTCTACTGTTAAAGTAGTGGGTAGTTGTGTCATAATAATGTCTAATAAAAACAATAAACTGTCTTCCAATCTGTTTTACAGATCTGTCAACTAAGTGATTGATTTCTTTTGGACCCACGTTTATCAGAGCAAAAAGTGGCTATAATAAGTTAATTATTAAATAAAAAAGTTCGTTTAACTGTAAATATGCATTTTTTTTTTTTGGCATCTAAATCACATTCTGCCGTTCGCCTAAAAAAATAAATCAACATAATTTTTTTGGCATATCTCACAGCAAAAATCTAACCGTTTCTAATTAAATCTACATAAGGACGAAAAAACGTTCATTATGTATAAAACAATTAATCATTACTCCATGTATCATTCGTCAGACATTTACATATTTATTCGAGTTGCCATAGCGAGCAAAATTATGCAAAACAGCCCGGCGCGACGACTCATAATTAAATATAATAAAGCATTTTAATCTCATTGGCCTTAAAACGAATAAAAGCTGTCATGGCGTATTAACAATTAGTGTTGTGCGAAATGGGGGCTTTTATAGCTTAGGCCGAGAGAGCCCAAATTAGATACTCATTTCCTTTTTTTTTCTTTGCAGAGTCCGTTATGATTATGAAACGTTATTTTTGTTCAGTTGTTTTTGTTTTGTATAACAAATTGGCCCCTAGACAAAATGTAGGAAATCAATTAATGAAACAGTATTTAGTCTTCTTAAAGATACACCTAAGGTTAGTTCTGAGGTAAAAAAGTTCTACATAACAAATCACTTTTACAGTAATTTGCTGTGGAATGGTTTCGATCAAATTTATTTTTGCATATTATTTACGATTTGTTTTTAATGATATAGGTATCTAGTCCTATTTTTAACCGTTACTAAAGTTTCGGCTGTAGCTCGGCTGAAACCGAAAGCCCGACACTATCAATTTACCAACAACCTTATAATGCCCACACTTCAAAAACCCCTCAATAAATTTAAAAGTCAATTCATATTTACAACCGTAATGTCAGTGTTTGTTACATTAAGTTCGTCATAACTGTACTTCATAATGGATTATGATTTAACTGAGCTCATAAATATCTAAGGAAATGCTTTGTTTTATTATAGTAATAAACTATTCGAAATTACGTTTGTTGATTTACATTAATATTGGGACAGTTAATATCAATATCGTTTTAGAACCGAATCGAAACATAATTATTTGGCATAACTAGTAATGACTAATACTTTCGGTTTCGGCATTAGGTCTAATCGTCCACAACACTAGATAATTATTTTTGAGTCAATTAGTAGAAATAATTCACTTGTCAAATAAATGTTTTATGCAATAAAAAATGCAAAGTAATAAATTATAAACTTGAAGCAAAACTAATTGTGGTATAAATTACAGGGTTATTACAAAAAGTGCAACGCAATGCCAAGTTCACTTCGCATGATACCGCACAATTTTCTTTTCTTCAGAAATGAATAATATTAAAATTATCAATACCAACATAATTTACGTCTTTAAAAAGCGATATTACGCAAATAAACACTCAAAGCTTACCTCACTGATAATGTTATTTATTAAAAGCTTTCCGGCTTTCAAGAAAACCGAGTTGTATATCAGAAAGTTGCGAGATTATTATGTCGAGAAGTTGCTTAACATTAAAGGGCCTGTATATAAAGTCGACAATCCACTGCTACATAGCATATCCTCCAGCCGATTCCCAGTCCCCTGCTGTCCTCCCCCAGAGACGCCCTAAGCCGAGGTCTGTATCCTGCAGGGAGTGCCCTTAGCGTGTAGTCGCTTAAAGTTATTTGCCCTCGCTGGAAGCCTTACTCTCAAGGCATCCTAGTCTATAGCCTCCTAGGTCGTACTGCGAGATGCCAATCGTCAAAAAAAGCAACGAAGGATGTTCACGAAGAGGTATGTTAAGTTAGAGGGCGTCATTTGTTTTTTGCGTAACATGGCCGTGGGTAGCAGTGGACGATATCCAGTCTACATTTTGACACAAAGCGAAGCTAAGAACATGTGCATAGCTTAGCTGTGGGCTGTGGAGCAGT
Source organism: Noctua janthe (assembly GCA_910589295.1). Lineage (NCBI taxonomy): Eukaryota > Metazoa > Arthropoda > Insecta > Lepidoptera > Noctuidae > Noctua > Noctua janthe. The sequence goes on along the minus strand of OU342572.1, from coordinate 8,814,674 downwards.
GCCTCAAGAGATAAGCGACATATGCTGGGGTGTTGTCAACATCACTACACCCACTCGACACCTACGACCAAGATGGCGTAAGTTGGGTCGCCGTATAGCTGTCCCCGAAATGTCGGAAGTGGTTAACAATTTGTTGATAATTTAAAGTGAGTCAAAAAAACCAGATCTGTCCCGTAACTGGATGGACATAAAAACTTGAGGATACTTTGTTAGGGAGGGGCATGATGGCACAAAACCGGCCGAAACTTTATTTTTGATTCTTGAATTTTACCGCTATCATTAGATTTGAGACTAACACAAATTTTCTTAGCATTGGTGTACTTTTTAAACCGTTAATATCAACAACCAAAACCCAGAATTTTTACGAACTATGCGAGAATCAATACCGATGGCAAACAATCGGTAGATGAATTTAGTGACCGAGAATCTGAAGCTTATACTGGGCTATCGCGAATTAGTGTCATAAAACCAATGAAGCATTTCAAGATCAGATATGCGAGAAAGTAGCTCAATACTAATTGGGCCAATTTACTTCAAGTCTTTGATTAAGAGTTAATGCTATACATTAAGCATGAAAGTGAAAAATAATTGGCAACTTGAGACCGTATGAACGTGAATTCAATTGGCTAGTAACTATTGTACATGCTTTGAATCAAACGCGAGGATTGAGATATCGTAAGTTCGATAAACTGACAGAGTGAATGAAAGAGACGCAGAAAATCATTCACTCTTTTCAAGGTTTGAAGGATAATAGCCTATACAGACTTTTTACAGTTCAACCTTAGACATAAGCCCAATGAGAACATTTAAAATAAAATAAAGGTCACAACACCGTCGAAGCAGAGAAAGAAAGAAAGAAAGAAAAGAAAGAAAGAAAAGAAAGAAAAAAAAGAACGAAAAAAAAAACAAAGAAAGAAAAAGAAAATATTTATAGAGACAGAGGACAGAGGATTTTTTGTTTTCGTGTGGTTAGCGCCTAACCTGTTGTCAGAGTTTTTATGCCGCTCATGGGCCTCCCTCTGACTTGGCTGGCTGGCATGCCGTCGAGAAATATCTCTCAGGCATGCTGTTTTTTTTTTTTTTTTAAAAACGTTGCCCCACACTAGGGATTACTCCTGTATCGTGGGTACGTTTACAAACATTTAAATTCACATACACAAACAGCCAGACCCGGAACAACTACCTGTAGACCATACAAATATTTGTTCCGTGCGGGAATCGAACCCGCGACACGAAGCGCAGCAGTCAATCGCTCAGCCACTGCGCCAACCGTGCCGTCTAAGGTTATGGTTAGGTTTGTATTCCTCATGATGTTTTAGTGATAATTATATGAAGAAGAGGTAAAATAATGTATTAAAGAACTGATGATGGATTAAGAAGCTGTGAATGACTATGAGAGTTTAGTAGGCTAGGACTGAAGACTTATTTCGTAACACGCTTACAATTACAATGGCAAAGTCATTCATTTTAGGAATTCACTAATATACATGTCGAGCAAACGAATTTGTCAAAAATCAGAGATGGATTAAGAATTTCTTTCAAAATCTTGCAGTTGATGATCATGTGTTACCCAATTCGGGTGCTAACCAAACATAATGAACCAATTTCTATAACCAAGCAGTTTGTTTCAGAGTTAATAGTAACGTAAATATTAACTAATCACAATGATACACTGCCAGCATTCTTTACCAAAAAAGGCAAGATCAGCATTGCTAATAGAATTTTTACAACGCATCATTTATAGCTTAACAGGTGTTTAAGTTGCAACACAAATACTTTAAAGTTGGACGCCTTGAATTGATTCGTAAGCCCACACCTCAGGCCGTAGGTTTATATCACCGGAGACACGCATTCTTAACACATCAATTTGGAATTAAAGAGGTTTTGGCACTTGTTCAAAAAACTATAAATGTCTAGATAACTAACTAAGAAATATCAATATTGAAAATGATACCAACAAACTGACTTTAAAAACATCTGTATCGTAATATTTATCAAGGAAATTAATGTGATATAAAGGATATTCAGAAGGAATATTGATGACCTAAAAAACCTTAAAAAAACACTAACCTAATTAATACACAATATACATGTATGTGTGTATACCCACATCTTATCTTGTGTTGTTTTCAGAGACCATTTAGCAGCCGTTTGGTTTTTTTAAAAGATAACGCGTTTCTTTTGCAAAATATTTATAAAACTACGCACCTTTTGGACCGGACTCTCGTATATCTCCAAGTATTGCTGCTGTAATGTCCTGAACTGGACGGACACAGTAACAACTGAAGACTGTTCGGTCTCGGCTGCCTCTGCTTCTTCACTCGTAGCTTCACCACTTCTTCCACCTCTAACTTCTCCAACTTCTTCTCTTTCTTCGCCTCTTTGAGTGGCGGCTTCTTGGAGTCCACACTCCATCTGCGCTCATCCATAATCTTTTCCTCCAAATTCAAATGATCCAGCCTCTCTTTGATATAACTCCTTGTTCGAATCAAGTCTGGAGTCGTATCCAGTCTATCATGTCTTCTTATTTCGATAGGAGACAGAGGAGGTCTTCTTGGCTCAAAGACTACTTTGGAGTACTCGTTACTTCGACGCCACAGACGGGGCGAGAGTGGCCAGAACCGCCCGTTTTGTTGACCAGATTCCATCACCATTTTGGATTTTTATCACTTCACTTATATTCACAGACTTTATCGATGCTAAAATTAGAATTGAAAATGTTAAAGCTTTAAATCCTCAGAGACTTATTTAAATGTGAAATATATAACGCGAGCTTAACGTTGGTAATATAATAGAAGACTAACACAGAACACGTCCGTTACATCCGTAAGCTACTCGTATACTAAACGTAGTTGAAATGAAAAGTGCATAACAAACGCGCCCACGCAATCAATCATGCGAGTCGTCTACAGGAACCATAGATAAAGATGGAGTGACTACTCCGATGACTCGATGAGTCAAACAGAAGTACAATTGACGTAAAATGTGTTAGAAATATTTTTTAGGAATATTTTTTTATTTTCCTCAACTTAACGGTAAATAACATTTTTCCTCGTATCAAAAGAGAGCAATATTTTTCTTAATATTGCAAGTAATGTTTGGCGTTCCATATTGAATCGTTTGAGGTAAAGAGGATTAATAATAATTTGAATAAATAAACGGAGTTCCAATGAAAATACAGGAATATAAATATCGGTTCGTAAAAGCTGAAAAAATATGTCAAACCAAATTACAAACGGCCTAATGAACTCTAACCATTTAAACGAGTTTGACCTTAAATGAGACAATTTTTATCAATTTCTATAATTTGTGAATTCTACATCAATTAGTGGAATTGAGGTCAGCGGCCGACGAATCGCGGGTCATTATGTCCAAGCGGCGCTAGCAATAAAGACCTTGTTTTTGTCTTTTATTACAATTTGTGCCAACTATAACAGGATCTTTGTACATTTGGCGTAGATTTAATGGCTTTTTTCCTGTCTACATATCGTTAAATGCGTAATTTAAAAGATTGTTGCACTTTCCGCGCGGAAATGGCTTAAGCAAACAGATTAAAATCTTACAAGAGCATTTGCTGGTAATTTATAGGTAACGGAAACAATGGTTTTATATTTTCCTGCTTTTGTTTGGCAGTTCCAAAAAATCTCAAATCTATTATTATCTCCATTTTAGGAAACGAAATCGTGAGAGCTCCAAATAAAGCAAAAAAGCGGGGCCCTAGATAAATTTTAACAACACGAGAGGGATCGCAAACTGTTGATGACTCCTGACGACGCACTGATAGCCATAAACTGCCGAGGAGTCGTAATGGCTGAGATATCGGATGTCGCCGAATAGCGTTGCATACTAAATGCTGGCTCAGGAAGCGGGCGACAGGACGCTGATATATGTGCGTGCAGGCATGCTAATGTACTGATGTAGTACATAGATAGAGTGTAAGTGGATACAGAGCTTAGTACGACCTTAGGAGCCTTAATTTAGGGTCGCGGTTTGGACAAATGAAAATGAACTGTCACTCTTCAAAATGATCAAGAATTTATTTAAATTAGGATGAGATTCAGAAGTTTCTGAACGTGAAAATGACAGGAGACAGCCCCTGTCTCCCTAGACCCCCCTTCTTACTTACGTTTTAGCTAGGAAGAAGAATTTTGCAACAAGAAATTGGTGTTTGTTAAGCAATGCCATCTGATTCACCGTTTGCATTCAAGGAAAAAATCTCAAAAAATATTCCTCAACAAAATTCTAAGCACCTAACAATACTTACGCAACACCATTTAACGATTAAAGGAAACGGCGATAGTACTTTAAGTCTAAAACAATAATGCGAAACCAAAAGCTCGAAGCCCAAGTAAGGAACGCAGGATGTAACGAAAGGACTCAATGATCTGAATCAACGGAAGCGTTCGATACGTTTGACATTATTATTACAATAGGGCTGAGTCAGCGCCGAGTAAATTCTTGAAATTAAAAAGAAATCAATGCTTGTTGACATTGCGGAGTCTACGTGTGGGATGCGACGGACATTCTTACTTATAGCCTAGCGTAGAAAGCATAATGAGCCTATAATTATCACTGCTGGGACAAAGGCTTCCTTCCAATGAGAGGCTACAATCTACCACGTGGGTACCACGCTACTTGGACAGCGTCACATGTCTTCGATTTTTTGGTTCTAGGAAATGCTTACAGCTTAGTTATGATTAAGTAGTCAGTTATTTAATAGAAATGGTAGGTCACCTCTGTCTGTATTTGGATCTCCTGCTATGGTGCAAGGTCCTTTGAAGCAATTCTTGTTAATTATTTGTTCATGTTAATTTGATTATTTACTTTTAATTATGTTTGCGCCTGTACGGCACACCTTTCGGGGAAATCCTTTGCAATATTTCGTAATATTATGTGAGGAGTTTCCCGAACGGAAGTTTCTGATTAATAATATCTAATCTACATAGTAAGCTGACGTTTGGTGCAGTTGCGTGAATTGGCTAGTGTGTTTATTGGCTTGGCTTTGTGTAAGCTAGATGAAAAAGCAAAGATCCTGGTAGTCCAAATCCGGAATCCCAACGTTAGCAGAAGACCCAGGCGTAGATGGCGAAATCGGTTCATATTAGTTCAAGAACTAGTTGAGTGGAAAAAGAAAAAGGGAGCCATTTGCCGTATAGAGGGAAGTATAGATAAACTTTTTATTTTAGTACCGGTGGTCTAAGAAAGACACACGTTGATCACGCATTTTTATAAGTAAGTATGAAGAAATTCTTACAAATAAAAGAACATAGTTTTGTAATAACACGAACGGTTATTGGCACCGCTAGGTCAACAGCATCGTGTCAATGTGTAGGATGCGCATACGCATCGGAATTGCGTGCCGCCATCCACGTAGTATGGCGCGGTGATTAACGCATTATGAATCAATATTAAATCCTTCGCAAATACTGTAATTTATGAGTACTAACATTGTGGTATATGTATTGTCAGAGATATATGCTTCAAGGATATAATGTAGTAGGGTAACACATAATAACACATTTTTTCGGTTTTTTTTAATTTGTGGCAAATTAATGAACAGGTCAAAGATTTTTTTGTTACGGAATATCAGTAGCAAAACAGAGTTTTGAATAATTTTCCGTAGCTATAAAAGCGAAAGATTGGTAATAATAGATGATGATAAAGACATAAACACAGATAAAGATGTGACTTTTTCACATGAAAAATGATCAATATTATCAACAAAATATTTATCAGAACACAAATTACGTCAAGGTGACGCATTATCATGCGCATTCCAGTTTTCGTGGTTCTCAACGGGCCATGATAGATTCTGACAGAATCGATATCATTTCAGAATCATTAAAATACATTCCTGCCAAATCATGATTTTTTCGGAAATCTTGGCATATTTCCGAAAATGCAGGTGGTATGAGTCGGTTAACATCACAATTTTTTTAATATTAACTACACTCAAAAGCGCGTCGCAAGATTCGTAACTTTAAAGATAAAACAAAGTGATGAGTCGTCCTATCATTGGCCATTCACTGTTTACGGCAGACATAAGCGAAACAAGGAAGGCACTTGCAGACTGATGGTATCTCTCCACGGCGCACTTGCACAAGTTATGGGCTTACAACTTGCACTGCAGTAATCCTTCTGTCAGAGAATAACTTTGGAACTTACTAGCGAAGAGGCGACAAACGGGACACCTTTTCATAACTGTATTGTGAATTTTGTACAATACAAGATAAATTTGAGAAGAGAATGACAATTTTAACATCCTATTAAAATGTTAAGACCATAAAAGAGGACAGAGTATTTTATCTCATCTAGTCCCTAACAACACCAGAATTTAGATAGTATAATCAGCCTATACCGTTCCCAATTCTGGGACATTGGCTTCCTCTCTGTGAGTGGGCTGAGCCGTAATCCACCACCAGTGTGTGTTGCTGGATGTCACATGACTTCAAAGTCTTGGTTCCAGGACGTGCCGGTTTCCTCACAAACAGAAGGGTTGTTGTAGTGCGTTCACAGTTCCATTAGAGTTCAGTTTCATTTCAGACAAGAAAGAAGTCATAGAATCAGTCTGACACATCAGGGGACGACGGTAAGACAAAGATTCATTAACCAACAACCAATGAATAATCCTTTCCAGAAAATTTGTTGATTACTGCGCGAGGTCCTAAGAAAGCTTCGAATAACCCTGGTGCAAGCATTGTCGCTGACAATAGCCGGAAGACGTCGGCACCGTATGTGACTGGTGCCGTACAAGGAGGCCTAATACCGTATGCAGTCGTGGTCGCTCTCTGTTGGGAATTATGAGCTGATGTGACTTTGAGTGATGACGTTTTGGAATGCAGTGGATGTGCAGTCTGGAGGCAGTTTAAATGTTTTCCGTTGAAATCTAATTTATGGGCTATGGTATTAAGTCTAATGTACTTTGATAGCCTCTGTTCAATAGAAGAACAACCCTGAAGAAGACCGTTCAGAATAATCAGATGATGACGATTTCGAGGTTTTCATAAAATTATTTATGCCTATGAGGAATCCGTTTTCCTGTCTTTAGTAAAGTTTTTCTGTCAGTATCATCAATTAATAATGAAGTCATTTTTTAAACAAATCGGCAACTACTGACAGTATTGTTGGCATGCAAATGCTCGATTAGAATAAACTAGTTAACATTCCTCGTAACCATAATTTTAACAGGGCTTTCAAAAAGCGAATTCCGGTTACCATTATTTTCGTAGAGCAGCTGTCTCCTGCCAAGCTGCAGTGAAATCCGGTAGCCGCCATTTTGGGCTGCATAGCACATTGTCCCAGATATTTGGAATAGCCGCGAATGCTACGATTTGGGACGACGCGACGTCCATACAGGGTGGGAACAAATGAGTTTTTATTTTGTTTCGTTTTCGCTTTTGGATTCGATTAATGCATGGATTTCAGTTGTTTATTCGACAATTCAAAAGTGCCTGTAACTGGCCTACTTAAAATAGATGCGTTGATTTCGGTTTGATAGAGGATAATTTTGGAAAGTGTTAAGCTAAAAATAGGAGTTGTTTTTGCAGTTGTTTGTAACTTGAAGGAATATTTGAACACAGATTTGATGGTTTTTGTGATGGTTATCTTTAGATTAAATTCTTAATGGACGAGTGGGGCTTTTTTTTTAATTTACTTTTTACTTCTTTTAATTTAAGACTATCTATTACCGCATAAATTAAGTTCATTGTTTAGAAACTCAAGCTCTCAAAAAAGTTTGATAACAATCTGGTATGAATGTGGCAAGTATTTGCGAATTACCCACATCATTTTTAAAACTATCTTACCACCTTCCATCTTAACCAGATCAGACAAAACCACTTTTAGCCTAAGGGCTGTAGACATGAAAACACCTATCATTCAAGAAGTGAAAGTTATAAAAGACCTGTCTTATACCAAACACGAATTACTTTTAGCCTCAGGACTTCATAAGAGCTATAATTTTGGTCCACAACACGCAAATGAGGTGTAATAATTCAAGCATATATGCTGTGGTGCGGTCTTATCGGCCACAAGCCCGCAAGCCGGGGTCTCCCATAACGCATGGTCAAGCCTGACATATGGCTGTCATCCATCATGGCGCTGATTTATCTCTGTGTTTCCGCATGTCATTTGTTCCGTTTTCGTTGTCCCGTGGGATTACGGTTGAAAGCAATTTTGTATCAGTCTTTTGTTTTTATGTGTTTGAGTATTGGGTGCAAAATCTTTTCGGGGTTGAAAAATTGTACAAATAAAATCTGTGTGTTCATCCTTTATTGTCACATGATTGTGTTTAATCCTTAGTATTCCAGTACGAACCCTGAAATCGCAAAAAAGACATCTGTTTCTACATCACGATTAATGTGAACACGCCTTAATGGGACAAATGTTTTTTTTTTCCTGATTTCAAGATGGATCCCACTGTAGAAAAATAAATCACGATTACACCCATTAAGAGTTGTAGGGTAAATCTATACAAATAAATAAAATTGAAGTGTCTGTTTGTAGTATCAAAATAAGAGCTTTTTAATGAATGCATATGAAAGTATGTATGTACGTTACTTTAAAAAAAAACATTTTTTGATATTTTTTGTCTGTCTGTCTGTTTGTTCCGGCTAATCTCCAAAACAATTAGACCGATTTAACTCGAAGATAACTGATGTTATAAGGAGACTTACTCTAGAGGCTTAAGACTACTTTTAGTTTAGAAAAAGATTTAGGTGCAAAAAAAAATTAAAAACCTTTGAAAATGATAACAAAATCCGATTCAAATAGCGATTTAATATGTATTTTATAATAATAATAATTTCACGCGGACGAAGATAGCCGGCAAAAGCAAGTAAATAGTAAGTTTCTAGCCCTAGAACACAAAGGGCAAAGAAGGAACATGGTTGGGTTTTAGTCAGTACAAGTGTGACACTCGCTTCCGCTCCGCCCAGAGTGGGGGGGGGGAGAGTCATTTGATGATATCCAATTGGAAAAAAAAACACCTTCTATATTTTGTTCCACAATAAAACCTTTTCCTTGTTACTCACAAACTAACTCTCACAGCTAGACCCACTAAACTTTTCTATTAGTGTTTTCGTTCTATTTCGCTCCTACATTACTACCTCTAACTTTCAGAGTACCTTTCCTCCCAATCACGAAATTAGGTACATCATTAACTTCCACCAAATCTTGCTAACGACCACCAACTTCGCTAGCCAAGTTTATCAAACCAAAATCTGTGAACTTGGCCAAGTCTGAAGCGAAACTTGGTAATATCATCACTAGTGGGTAGCTCAATGGGAACTGCTTCGTAACGCCAGTTAATAGGCCAATGAGGGAGTATGTTTGCCAAGTTCAGTGAACGTGCCAAGTATTCGAAGTTTAGGGTGCTTAAAAGATGGATAGGATGATTTTGTGTTTAGTTTTGGTTCATTAGGAGGGTTATTGTACATTAAATTTTATTTGTGGAGCAAATATCGAAATGTTTTGTTTAGATGACAATCTTTTAGACACAGATTCCTAATTGTTTAACTAGTTTTGTTGTATCTGTTTCTTCATTTTTTATTTTGACGTGAAATCCTTACAAAAGTTTTTTTCCGCAACTCCCATATACCAGATGGAAATATGACGATATTTAGTGTTCCTATTCCTTAGGGGTACCTAGTCCTTTAATCACGTGAGGTTCAAAAAGGGGGGGGGGGGGGTCCGCATAAAATCAGAATTAATTTTATTGTGTAACCACGTAAAAACCCGAACAAGCGAATTTGTGTCAAAAAAGCCCCATTTTTTTTTCTAAATTAGATTTTTAAAAATACAAGTGATGCTGGGAGGGAGGAGGAGGGGTGGCGGCATAAAACCTCACGAAATATTGCCAAGGTGGAGAGAGGGATATAAAAGTGGCCCGAAAAACGTCACGTGTTTAAAGGATGGCCCCCTTATTCATGAAAAAATTTCTTGATCATTATTGCGATAAAAATCAACAAGAGTTTTAAACTCAACAATACACAATTTACTACATCATCAGAAAAACTTTACTCCACAGTACCCATTCTCAAAACCACTCCCAACAATAATCTAAACGTTCGAATCTCACGTCCTCCACGCATTTCATGTTCCCCTAGTAACACAGAAACAAGTTAGATAACCGAATGTTTCACCGTATTGTTAGTTTGTAACTGACCGACTGTGAAACACTAAATGGTTGTAAACATTATGAAAACGAGTCGAAAGCATGCTTCTTATTGCTTGTTTCTAATGTGTGTTGTGAAACGTTGGCTAAAGTAGGCCGTGTAAAGTGCAAGTTACCTCAGAAGTTCTGAATGAACTACGATTCTCAGCGTGTTTATTTTGATGTTAGAAAAGATATCGGCAAAGGCTTTTAAAACTGACTAAGGTAGAAATCAGAAATAATTATTTGTAAGAATGTAGTTTTACATAGTATGGTGTTATGGGTTTGTTTAAGTCCTTAACATTCTACCACAACTTATGGCGTACAAATATTCAGATGTCACTCTTAAACAAATTAAATAAGTACAATTATTTTATGATTTGTGATTTACAATAGGTCCAACATGAATTCATATTATTTACTTTAAAATCTATGTCAAAAATTATATATAGAATAAAGGAAGAGAATTTTTTTTTGCGTTAAAGATGCTTGAAGGCTTGACTAAAAGACACTGACTAAAAGAACGGCGTTTTATACACTTGCTTCGGTGAAGGAAAACATCGTGAAGAAACCAAACTAGCATCCCTGATAGATATTTCTCGACGGCATGTAAAGCCAGTCGGAGGCCCATAGGCGGTATAAAAACTCTGACACCAAGTTAGGTACTAACTGCACGATAAAGAAGAAAGACTGTAAGGACAACTAATATGATAGAAGATGCTACGCCGATCCCAAATAAATTGGAATAAAGGCAGGAGAATGTTAAAAGAATGATAATAGTAATACACTTAGAATGGTAATACTACCACTTCGACCTATGACTAAGTTAGAATTTTAGGGCAGTGATACATAACATCACACCTGTAATCCCCGAAGGGTTTGGCAGAGGTGTACTTAACAGTACACCCACATTTCGCCAGTTATGTTTACGTCCCTCGTTATAAAGGGGCGAGCCTATTGCCATCGACCAGGCATAAGTCTCCGGGGCTGCTATTGAGAAATTCCTGACGGAAAAACCCAATAACGATTTGCCCGACCCGGGAATAGAACCCAGGCCCTCATGCTCAGCAATTGATTGAACGTATGCACATTGCAGAATTACAGATAGTAAGTAGTTCTAAAATATTAATATAATAATAATAAATTCATTTATTTCAGGTAAATAACACCCATTGCCAGACATTAATAAATAGAAATCCGAAAACATGGACAAATAATATCCGATAAAATAACATAGAATCAAAATAAAATCAAATAAAACCAAACACAATACAATCAAACCAAGTCAAATTGAATAAATTAAAACCAAATTAAATAAATCAAATCAAAAGAATGTAGTTGATAAAGATCCCCTTCCCCGTAAACGAAGCGAAAATAACTATTGACATCGCTCTTTCTACTTCTAAAGTCAAAGATGTGAAGCTGTTTGTACGAATCCTCGTAAGTGGGTCGAGTCCAGAGGATTTAGAGGATTATGTTACGGACTCGGAGAAAAACTATACTCTTGTTGTGTTTGGCAAGATTTTTTTTATATGTTGGAATTAGTTGAGAGTTTTGCAATAGAGGATGGAAGCATTAGTGGCTGGAGGGGTGTCTGTATTATAGGATGTGGTGTACCTTGACACTTAACTATTCTGCGACCATTAAATTACTTCCAGAGGCAATAAACGTAGCTCTGCTAAAATAAACATAACATCACGCCTGTAATCCCCGAGAGGTTACGCAGCGGTGTACCTAATAGGACACCCACATTTCGCCGGTTATGTTTAAGTCCAGTGTACTAGGGGGCGAGCCTGTTGCTATCAACCGGGCATAAATCCATACTCCGTGGCTGCTACTGAGAAATTCCTGCTGGAAATCCCCAATAACAGTTTTCCTGACCCGGGAATCGAACCCAGGACCTCATGCTCAACAGTCGCGATTGCGACCACTGGACCAACGTAGTTTAAAATAGTTTGGCTCTGCTAAATTATTTTTAACTAGCCTGGATGTCGGATATTATCCCACGGGATCGTCCTACCCGGATAAAAAGTATCCTGTATTAGAATTTTATCGAATCAGTTAAACTGTTTTTGCGTGCTTTCACTTTTATAATATTAGTAGGATTACAACTTCTAACAGAACTTAAAAAAAAACACAAACACACCTACTTTTTTGAAGAGAGTTAAAAATAGGCATAAATGAAAAACCTAGTGTAACAAAGTTCTCGATAAAATAACAAAAAAAAAATACCAACTGTTTTGATAAATAGCAGCTGAACTGTTTATTTCTGGAAAGTTCTACACCTCATCGAATATCTGGGGATTTTCCGTAGACGGAAAGAAGTAGGATCTACAGTACAGCTACACAAATAGTCGTGACCTTTTGCCTCACAATGTAAAGCACTACAATCACAATTACATTAACCCACATTTGCGATATTAAAACGTTTCTGAGAGAGATGTCGTTCATCATATTATTGCGAGCGATAAGACGATGACAAAGTTACTACGTATATGCTTAAATAAGTATGTATAGATTAATTCGATGAGAAGGAATGAAGACTCTTTAGTATTAGGTACAGGGATCTTTTATAAGTGAGAATTACAAAAATTTGGGCTCCTCAAAGCGCAACTATTTTTAAGCGCAACTAAATTATTCCTCAAAGCGCAACCATGATGAAAAATAGAGAGGGGTATGATGGATTCATTTTTTCTTTTTCAATCACAAATTTTAATGGAAAAGTAAAGTAGATTTTTTGCTTATTAACAATAGAGTAAGATGGATGACAAATACGCAGTTCTCGCAACGGATGTGCGTGTATGAAAGAAGTGTAAGGATCGTAGCTGGCGTTTTGTAGCGTCTGCTTACTCCCATAAGAAAAAGGCGTGAGTTTATGGATGATAAGTTAATCAATACGCTATACATATAAATGATCAGACATTGAAATGACATCATTCACAGTGAAACCATCTTACAAGTCCACTAATTGCTTAAAACATGATATTTAGTTTACAATAATCTGTCTCCTCTCGTCACTAAATTCTGCAGAATCAGTTGAAAGATCACAAGCTGTCCTACATGTTTATCTTGCTACTACTGAACTGGACTAGAATCTCAGCACTTCAAAGAGAAAACTCTGTACACAGATCAAAACACACAGTTGCTTGTAAATTGATTCGACTAGCAAACTGTTGGAGTGTTGCACAAACACGCGTGGAACGAGATCGTGGGGTAGTACGGAAATACACAATGGAATGAGGACATAGGTACAGGAGTTTGGTTAGGAGGTGGCAAATCGGCGAATTGTTACTATAGACCGACCGCTTTAATGAGTCCTCGCGAAGGTGTCAATTTAAATGGAATATTCTGAAGGTTGATCACGATTCTGAAGGTTCAAATAGTATCGTAATACCTACGTGGATTATGGTTATTTTAAAGCAAATAACCTGTGAGATATTGTTAGGACTTTCTGGACGCTTAGTGTGCCTTTGATGGGGACAGACAAGGCGGAGGACTCATTAAAGCGGTCGGACATACAGCGTGTTTCAGAAAAGTGTGGTCATATGTCAGGGTAGACAATTACGATGTTGGTCCAATGTAGAAAGTTGTTCAGCTTGATGACCTGTAACACACTCTTAAAGATTTAAGAGTGCATGCATGTAGAAGTAAGAGAGATTCACTGGTATGCTTCAGAATGTAGGGACTTAGCAGAAGTTCACAAACAATGGGTGACAGGCGAGATGACTCCAAAAAAAGCTGGTGAGAGTTGAATAGAATAGAATAGAAATAATTTATTTGCATTGAATGTTGGTACATACATGAGTTGTTACAATAGTAGTTATTTGTTCCTGGTACATTCTACCATTTGGTATGCAAACATTTATACTAATAAACAATTATACAACTTCAATTTAAAAGCTTGAACTTAAATAGTAAAAAATTGAAATTGAATTTTTTTTTTTTTTTGTTGAACTTTTATAGTTGATATTTGACACTGATACAGCTTAACTATTGCTATCTTTTGCTAACAAGCGAAGTTAGAAAGAGACGGAAGAAATATCGTGTCTAAAACACACTAAATACCGACCCATTTCTAAATTGATCGTACAGACAATTAAGGACAATAAAAAATACAGCAATATGGCACAAACAGCTGAAAAATAAATATTTTTTTTTCTGTTCCGGGAATTATGGAAAAAATCCACTACACATACTTTTTTTATGGAGGTACTAATGATGGTAAGCCATTATAATATGTAGGCTTAAAGTGCTTAAACAAACAAAACATTACCTGCTCAAACATGTCTGATTTTTGATGATATGTAGCCAAGAAGTATAAATCGACTCAAAAATATCTTTTTTTTTTGTTGTTTTACTTTTTTCTTTTTCAAATATCGACGTTCCATCACGTCTGTCGAGTTTAGATAGCTAATTAATTTTGAACCTGTATTTGTATCTCGAGTACTATGACGTGTTTACAGACTTATTTAGACATTGTTCATCATAATAATCATTCGAGGTTTTAACAGTTTCGGTGTCTTTACTACAACAGAATGACAATAGATTTTGCTGTGCAAGAGAATCAGAGAAATATCTATATCGAAATAATAAAGACAACTAAATAAATATTCAGTGACATAAATTGTCCATAAATAAACAAATAAAATAAAGTAATAGGGAAGGCGAACATCCTTGTTAGGTCCTAATCGTGTCCCGGGGGAAACTGTCGCACAGAATAAATACAACATACAGAAAGCCCACTCTATACAACGAGCACATACACGTTTACTGGGAGTGAAATCAAACAAATGCACATGACCACATCGCTATGCTACGTTTCCTATGCATTTGCAAAAATGGTTTGAATACCCAGCACATAAAATTTAATTGGCACTACACGTTACGGTTTAAACAAACTTGTATAGGTAACTTAGTAGCCTTTTACATAGCTAGCAAGCTAGGAAGCTTCTTCATTTTAGGGTGAATACTTTCATCCACTAAAACATTTTTCATTACATTTTCAATAGTCTAATCATTCTGAAACCAACTTAATTTCTACTTACATAAAGTTGACTATTCAAATACCATCAATTAGACGAATTTGAAGGAATTTAGTGCGCTTTGCACTCGCAGTACGTGAAGCGTGTCTAAGTGTGCGTGCATTTACACTCTTTGTTTGAAATTACCCTTCTGTAGCTATCTATTCTGCGACTGTTGTTACTATAATTGAGGTAAGGATAGCTACCGAGTTCGTTCACATCTATCGGAAAAGCGTTCCTTTTTGTTGTTACCCTGTTAGTGCTGGAAATAATAGAATTTATTTCAGGATGTCTATTTAAAGGAAGGATAATACAATTTATTTAGTGTATGAACGTGGTAAGAAGTTTTGTTTTAGGAACAATTCCACGAAACGCGTTTATTTTAGTATCAATCAAAATTGAGTTAGTTTTGTTTTATGTTATTTCCAGCTTTTATTATGGAGACTCCTTAGTAAGCGGTTGTTTCTTCGTCTTTTCTTAGAGAGAGAGAGAGAGTAAAACTGTACAGATGGAAGCAGTATAAGCCAATTTGGGGCCCAATGTTATCCAAATCATGTTTTAAAAACGTTAAGATTTTTTTGTTAGGGCCATCTCTGCCCCAACCACTGTATCAGATGAAAGCTAGAATCAATAAAAGCGCCGAGTCAATGAAGCTCGACAAGCCACGGATAACCGATTCAACTGCCTTGGATTCTACAACGCAATCATCAAATTAATCAAAAAGAACAGCGGAGGAGTGAGAAAAAACATAACTTGAACGTGGTTGTATAGTTTTTATAACCACCGATTTTTATCTTGGTTCTCATCACAATCGGCCTTCAACTCAGTTAATTACATGACAAATGACAATAAAACGGAAGACTGACAAATTAAAAACACAACAAAGACTTATTTTTTCCCCAGTTCCCTAGCTCTTGGGAACAGACAATAGAAATACCTATGTAATTTGATCAGTTAAACGACCTGACTAGCTCAATAGGTGAATAATATTTTTTGCCTTGGATTTAGCTAGTAATTAGGTACCTAAAAGATCCAGTCAGATCATCATCGTCACATCAAGTTCAAGATAAAGATCGAGGAAATCGTAGGGCAAAATCTATAAACGCCACATAGCACACACTTCGGGTTAGCGTTATTCCTGTCACTGTCGCACAACTGTTAAACTACAAATGCAAAAAAGAGGAACATCATAAGGTCTTGGCTTTAGTGTAGCACCACATCCACAAAATTATTAATTACACATATCATCGTGATATAACCTAGAATCATCGGTTATCGTGGTATCGTGAGGAAAGTTTTGAGTATGAATGTAGATGGCTATAAGAGTAGAGGAAGACCAAAGAAACGATGGATGGACTGAAGGATGACATGGCTAGAAAGAAGGTGAATGCTAAGATGACGAGTAATAGAGTATGGAAGAAGAAGACTTGCTGCGCCGACCCCAAATAAATTGGGATGAGGGCAGGAAGAATGTTGATGATAACCTAGAATCATCGGACGAAGGGTAGAGGCCTAATCTTGTTTCCAAGCCAACTTCAAAATCATCACAGATACTTTGTTTTGACTGAAACACTACATTTAATATAAATAGTATTAACAAAAACTGTGTTATGACTGAGGCTCGCTAACGACCTGGCGCTGCTCCAAAGGACGATGACTCAGCCTAGGAGGGAATTCCTGACGCTCCTGATGTCACTGAGCTGGGGTATTTTGAGTACTGATAATTAATGAATAGTTGGGTTGTTGAAGTATTTTCATTAATAGCTTTAAATAACCATAAAGGGGAGAAAGGGGAGAAAGCAGTCGTCGATAATTTCGATTTATCATTCGGCTGAGGGATCATTCAATATTTTGTGTACATTTAACTCAATGTTCTATGGCAATCCGAAGGATTTTGAAGAAATTCTTAATACATTGTTTCATTTGTTTGGACAAATTCGTGTGGTCGACAACGTAAAACGCAATGGATGTCGTTGAATTTTCAAAATCAAAAGTATTGGGAATGCGAATGTGTTACACAATAACCCTGCTGGTCCACATGAGGGGGCAGATATGATTCATACAAAAAAAGTAAAAGATGTCAACAGAACCAAAATACTTGGTATTTCGTTTTCATCAGCTCGTTATAATATTTGTTCAAAATAATATTACCACAATTTGAATGAATCACATTCGTATTCAAACCTCAAGTTTCCTGGGTTTATTTATAATAATGATGTAAGATGTGTAACTCGAGATTTTTCAGGGCATATTTCTGTTTGGGAGTAAGATGACTGACGACGAAGAGTGAAGACAAAGACAACATAAAATGGGATGAATATGAATAAAACAGTTTAAAAATCAAAGACAATATTAAACTAAAGAAAGACATAAAAATCGGAGGAAACTTTTACAACAGACTTATTTATGGACTGATTTAAGATGAAAGATATAAATAAACGTCTTATTGGAAAGAAAATGTCTGTAAAAATGATGTAACAGAACATGTAGTTTATTATAAGTACAGGTAAAATGAAAAATAGCTACGACAGAATTTCCCACCCAAAAGTGTTCTCAAAATTATTACTCCGAAGGAAAACCTAACAAACTACAGACCTACGACACAGTCGCAGTACCAAATACAGTCTAAAAGCTAAAAGCCATTACAGTTAACAGCAACAGAGCAACGTCTAGGAGACCACCAACTGAACGGACCGAAAGCCGGGACCATTTAGCTAATGGGATGCCCTGCAAATGGCAAGCCACAAGAAATATATACATCGACGAACCGACAGCGACGACACTGGCAACCAAGAAATTGAATTCTGATATGAGAATGAAGTTGTTGGACTTCTTTCGTTTAGGAGAACAATTTACTTAATTATCGAAGGAACAGTTTTCTTTGGATTTTTTTATTAAAGTTATAGGCGAATTTGCAAATACTTAATTATTTGTGACGCAAATGGCGACTATTTGACTAATGGGATACCTTGTAATGTAAATGGCTAGCCACGAGAAATAGCCGACGAAATTGAATTCTGAGACTGATGTTGTGGGGGAATTCTTCATTTAGGGAAAACAAATAGCGCAATTATTATTGTAGTGAGAAATTTATTTGATGGAGGAAAAGGTTTTCTTTATTATATAGTTATAGGTGATTACGCAGAAGTAAGACCTGTGTCTCAGCAGTGCCAGCAGTAGAGACGTTATAAGTTGTTTATTTATATATGCAATCTTTTTTGACATTTTTTCACAGGTCAAGAAACAGAAAAAAGGTCTGCTTTTGTAAACTTTACCTTGCCTTACAAGCTAAACAAACACAAATTCTCCTAGCCTTCTCCTTGTCTTGTTTAGGCGAATTTGCAGCTTCATAAGTTTCAGCCGCAACAAAATTGCCCGCCGCATAGCCGCGACAATTGAGTTTGTGGAACATCACCACGAAATTGGACTAGCGCACGAAACACTGAAGTTAATCACACTGTTAACTGACACACTGAGTCAGTGACTCATCGACGTGTGCTAAGAACCAAACAATACAGTTATTTTACATCTGATATAAACCTTATGTCTCCGAGAATAGAGATAACTGTACAAAATCAGAGGTACAATAACAATGAAAGGACAGTACACTAGACGGTAGAACTAGTGCAGACAATACTGGAAATAGTAAAAGTTTCAACAGAAACTGTAGTTTGACAATCAATTCACTGAGGGCCGTTTTTGATGATAATATTTGTTTTAGTGAGTGGTTTTGATTTAGGAGTAGTGATACATTATGCAGTTAACTTCCTAGATCGGCGAAATACGTATAGACACGTAAACTTTAAGAATAATCTATAACTACACTAATGTCAAATTATTGATTAATTGACTTATAAAACAGGCACATTTATCTATCGCAATTTATTGCAATCGGCATCTTCTCAGTTCGTTGACCGCATCCACATCAGTCTTGTCTAGATAGGGCTAATGAATAAGAATGTTGTGAATCATGTATTCGTGACCCAGATTCGTTTTTTTAATCGATAGTTAAAACTGTACCTTTGAAATCTTTCAGCATACTGTTTGTAATTCGCAATTGATTCTAATGTCTGTTCAAGCTTTATGTGTTATCGGATTAATTTGTTTTGCTTTTGTCACTCTATCAGACAAATTGATTTGCATTTTTGCATAATGCACTAACAAATTATTTATAACCACGATAGATCTCATGTTAATGTTATAACCAATTTCCAGTCTTGAAATGTTTAGATTCACAATTTTACATCTAACTTTGCAAATAACCTCTGAAATATTCCACCCGTTAAATATTGAGTGACTCAAGTCCACGACCCCAAACTCATTAATTTTACTAGGCATACTATAAAAATATTTAATTACAAGATCATAATTAATAATAGCTTTTCCCACAAAGGATAATTTTACTTCAAAATTAACGTTATTATCTTTTATCGTACCAAGGAGGCTTTATTAAAAAAGTCTTAATTGGAGCTATTATTTTTCTTCTGCGGAAGCTATACTTAGGTTATTATCTCAATGAGACATTAATTTTAAAGGTGGGTTTTCTTGTGTTTTTATATTTTACGTCAATGGGAGTTTTAGCGACTTTGGGAAAATTTGTTCTTTTTTGTTATTTTAATTTTAATATTCTTCATTTAGAAGTCTAAGAACTGTTTAAGGCTAGTCTTTACTAATGACTGATTAGTTACTTAGCCTTATTACCAATGGATGATTAAAGTAGCAAGACCTGGGTTTTTTCCCACCCCACGTTTCTCAGCCTCTGCAAATCTTAAAAGTCAGATTCAGCAGTGGCGAGCACCAGAAACGCGCCGAGGCAAAGAACTCTCGGAGAAATAAATCAATTGTATTAGAGCTTCAATCAATCAATCAATCGTTTTATTGTCAGACAACTGAGGCCCATAGATAAAAATACACAAAATAATCTTATAAAATAATAAACTAATATTAATGCTGCCAGTCTTCTGGGCACGTTTTCAGATGACAGCGATGCGGAGGAGTACTTTGACGCCTTAGTGTCCTATTGTCGTCGTTGTTTAGATGTTTATACTTTCTTACTTTTAGTCTTATTTTTATCATTAGTTTAACTCTATTTGTAGTCTGTATATATTGTAAATAAAATATTTTATACATATAAAAACCTTATTCATCAGCAGCTTCATCAGTCTTGTACTTATTAACTTAACTGATAATATTAGCCTGTGTCATCCCACTGCTGGGCTAAGGCCTCTCTCCATTTTAAGCTTTCATCACGATTAATTCAGTCTTTCACTTCCACATAGCTCTATAGCTTTCATGATTAAATCCATCCAAAACTAACATCACTAAATGTTGGTAGGGCTTACTGAATATGTAAATGCAAAGAGATTACATTCCTTTGTTTGATCAGGACGGCAGGATCATCAATGAACGCGTATTATGTAAGTATTAACAGATTATGCAGGTTTTCATTAATATAGGATCAGCTGAACTAAATAGATCATTATTGTTTTAGTGACTCTCTTTGTTTGTTTAGTTATATCCTCCGGAATCCAACAGAGTTCTTAATCTTGATTTCCAATACAATTTGATAGAGAAACAAATAAAATTGACATCTATGAAATATCAAATGAGGTTGAGACTATAAACTAACGTACCACAGACCATAGTTATTCAACAGCAATAGACAATTGCCTAATATCAATAAAGCCAGACAAATACATTATCTAGCAAACGTAGAATGGAATACAATATCTTAAACTTAGACTTAAAGCACTTATCTTGTCAATTATTAAGTAAATACAGATTTACAAAAGCCTTGTGCTTTATTAGCTTAAATGTCAAATGTTATATCCGTTTTCCGAGGCGGACTTGAGATAAGCAAATGCGAATGCATCGATGGATAAAGTCGCGACGTGAAGGATAAAGATATTGTTGGTATTGAATACTTCAAATACACGTGGCTAAATAATAACAGCCGCTCGGGTCAATCTTCAGGTTTAGCCGCCTTTGCTTAGGTTGGTCCATGAATGGGTGACCACCTATCACATGCCGAGCACATAAAGCCGTTGGTCCCGGCTGTCTCTGTGACAGTCGTTACAGGTAGTAAGTGGCCCGAAAGTCTAACAACCAGTCTCACCAAGGCATAACGTATTACCCAGTACTAACTGGGTTGTGGAGATCAGATAGGCAGTCGCTTCATGTAAAATACTGGTATTCAGCTGCATCCGGTTAGGCTGGTAGCCGACCCCAACATAGTTGGGAAAAGGCTAGGCAGATGATAATGAAAATACGAATAGTACAACATAAAACATGGCGATTTAGTTACTGGGTATTGGAGGTTTTACCCGTCAGACTAATCAAGTTACGCTATAAGTCTCATATCCGATACATGAAAACCAAAAATTTAACCTATGGTAGATAAACTATTTCGATATATGTATGATAAGCATTATTTCCTTTATTTATTTCCATACAAATTATTTATATTTTTAAATATTCCTTACAAAAAACAATATAAAAACATTTAAAAATATAAAAAATTGTAGCCCACCGGTATCGGGATCAGGGTCCAAGCTACCGGCGGTCAGGGCTCCAGAGAGAGGAACCTCCTAACAATACAAGCCGTGTCCAGGAGTACGGCTTTCTAATCAAGCCCTTGTTCCAGCTGCCTAACGAGGTATTAGTCGAGGCTCTTGGTAATTAAGCCATGGGTTGAAACAACTAAGATACTTGATTTGCTTATATTTGATAAGCATTATTGTTAGCAATCTAACATGTGTTTTATTGTGAAAGTTGTTGAGTATGAAGAGTGGAATCAGTCGCTTGGTGATAACCTACTAGATCGGCACCCTGTGCCTCCGGAAACACAAAGTCAATTTTTACAACGCAATTAATGGAAGGTATCTATTATATGATCACCATGTTTCAAACTTTAAAAAGAGATCAAAGGATACGCACGCATATCATATCAATAATTGTCTGCTTATCAATCACGTAGGATCTCTAGTTAAAGTCAACTTGTATGCGACTGTGTAGAACCTTATTACACAAGCATTTTAAAATATACAACCTACCAAGTTTACGTTCAAAACAATAATTTTGATTATATCAAACATTCATTCGCATGTATTTACTATCTGGAATGCAGAAAAATGTCGTGAGGAAAGTTTTGAATACGAATGTGGATGGATGTAGGAGTAAAGAAAGACCAAACAAAAGATGAATGGACTGTGTGAAATATGTAATGGCTAGAAACGGGGTGGCTGCTGATGATGACGGCTAATAGAGAAGTACAGAAGAGAACTCATGCTGCGTCGACCCCAAATAAGTCGGGATAAGGACGGGATAATGATGGTGATGAAGATGAGGAAGAATATGTCAATTTAATGCCAGCATTTTAAAACAAATGTCGTATAAATACCAAGCTTATGTTCAAAACAATATTACTGATACCAAAGCATTAATTCACGTCTATTTACTATCTTGGAATGTAGGAATATCTAGTAACTGGCCATCCCACGCGTATAGTAAGAATCAATCGAGTAAAACTAGTTATTCTGACATAGAAGCGATGCACTACAAACCTGCGGGGAATTATTTACGCCAACACAAGACGGTAAATAAAAAATGTCACTACTATTTTTAGGAAGATTGTTACACATTCTGGAAACATGATACTTGTGACCAGAGAGCCTATACGAAGAGACACTCTATGGTAGCGATGAAGACACTTGAAAAGTAAAAAGAGGATAGGACTGGCATAAGTTAAGAAAAGCGTGTCAATCAGGTTGAAAATCATTCAGGAGTACGAAACGTTTTGATACCGATTGCCACTTTTCTGTACCTTACAATAATTAAAAAATAAATTTTCAATAAAAATAGAAAAATATCTAGAAGAATAGTACAAGACTGAGGACAATGGAGTGATTATGAGATAAGTCCTACATCCAACAGTAGATGCCAGATACGAGGAAGGAGCACTCGAAACAGGTATTCAAGAGCGTGATGAGCTTTATCGTTTCTTCTGAAAGATTAACTGTCATAAGAACAGAGACGTTAAATTGAGAACCGAGTGTCAAGTTGTCGAGTGATACATCAGCTACAGGCAAATTGACACCAATTGTTCCTGGAATAAGCAACCAGTCTTGCAGTTGACACTAAATACTTCGCAACATGCCACTGGTAATTACACTCATCCCGCAATGGAAATAACAAGAGGACAGGTGTAATAACACCAGCAACATATACTCATGTGATTATACCTTGTCCAAACTCGTTTTGCACAAACGTAAATATGCACTCTTTAAGTAAACAAGTCGATGTCCTTATCATATAGGCTCGGTTTTATAATTACGCCTTTCGCTTTAAGGCCCAGGAACTATGATAATAATGCGCTGATAAATTAATATAGCCACATATTTTCCGTAATGTTTTTATTCCGAAGACTGGAGGCCAGACCGTGGTAGGTCGGGGATAATTGAAAAATTGAATTCTTACGGTCGTTAAATTTTGTAGTAAATAAATAAGTAGTCATCATAATTACGTGTTTACTTCGTGGAAGAGCTTAAGTCGGGTTTTTTGCGGCGAAAACAGAAAAGAATATTGAAAAGTATAATAAGCCTATGGATAAAATCGCTCGAAGGCCCCACGAAATTGACAATTAAGGAAATGTTGGATATTGTGGATAAAGAAGCGAAGAATTTATGCAAAATTAAATTACAAATTGAATTGTATGAAACACACGAAAAGAAAATGTTGAACTTGTAGACAGATTTAAGAATTGTATTGAACACACGACGGTAACGATAAATAATGTTTCTGAAAAGTAGGTTAGTGACCCAATCGTAGGATTGAATGTCAAAAACCCATTCTAATAATTGAATCTACATTTCACGAAGTATCTATTCCAAGCGACGAAGTATGCCCTAAAATACTCACAAACAAAGAAAAAAGTGCCATGTAACGCGACACTAACCACGGTTTAGTCAGTTATAATCTAAGTTTAAACCTAGCACGCGTGAGTCAACTGTCCAAAACGGAACGAGACGATTTGTTTAACAACAGCCGGGCTGCGTGTACGCATAAATATGAGTAAATAACGTCATCAAACAGACAACCAATAGTAAAGCAGTTTACGATGAAAATATAAATAAAGATGTTCGAGTAGTTTGAAGAGAAAATTCTAAAAGTTTTGGATGAATTCATCTGTTTAGTTTCACGCAGTAAATTTTAAGTGTTTTGTCTAAATATTTACTTTTCTAGATTGTTGAACTCAGATATAGGCTATCAAAACATGATCTGTAGGAGGAAGATAATACCGTGATGACTCCAAAGGGATCCAAACGAAATATTTTTACGTTTTGTTTAACACAAATTAAAGTATGGTCGTTTTACAAATTGAGGCTGTGTTATTAACACTACAAAACATATTATAATTGATTATGATATATTCAAACGGATTAGTCATGGTTTACTTGTAAATGCCAGGAAATACCACCGATATGGATTTTTTATCGTGAGACCTGACCTCATAATTATTACGCCTCGTAGATTCGTAGATCAAGGCTTTAAAATAAACAAAGATATCTGATTTTCAAACTTACATCAAAATTATCTCAAAAGTTGTATTCTTGATCTCATTCACATCCTTTAGCAATTAAAAACTTCTTTTTATTGGGTGTAACTTCCTGTATTTCTTAATTTGTCACAACTTTCGACTTAATAACGTTGTGTTTTGAAGTTGTATCTTTGTTAATTAGTTATTCTTCTCTCTTTATCGTGTGGTTAGTGCCTAACCTAGTGTCAGAGTTTTTATGCCGCCCTTGGGCCTCTGACTTGGCTTTACATGCCGTCGAGAAACATCTCTCATGCATGCTGGTTTCCTCACGATGTTTTCCTTCACCGAAGCAAGTGATAATTAAACAATACGCACATGAATCCGAAAAATCAGAGGTGCTTGCCTTGGGTTCGAACTCGAGACTTATGACTTGGCAGTCCGACGGTCACATCACTAGGCTATCACTGTCTTATTAGTTATTCATCATCTTTATTTACCTTTTCATCATATTAAAGAATATCATTAGTAGATGCTTCAACATCGTCAATCGTCAGTATTTTATTTGTTACAGTTTTGTGATCCATACTCCCATATTATTATATTGGTGGTACTGGTAAGAATATAATGCATAGAGCCAAAGTAATAAATGGCACATCAAAGCATAATTTAAACTACCAATTCATTTTAACTGCAATTTCAAACAGATTACTGCCGCCATTATTTTCATTTCAGCCATCAATTTAAATTAATACAATTGGAACGAAACCAATGACTTCTCAATTGCGGACAACAACTACAAATCGCCAAATAGCAATATTTACAAACAGATTAATTGCGAAGATAGAACTGCAGTCATATCTGTCAGTAAGACTACTAAACAAACATGAAGAGATTCTGCCTTCTGGGAGGTCGAAGAATGACCCCGTTTTGTTCGAGAATTTAGTTCACATGGATTAAAGTAAATATTGTGAAGTAACACGTTCTATAAATCTTTGGAAAGAAACAATTTGATATTGATAAATGTTGCGATTGATTTTATTGGGTCAATTTTGTATACCTTGTTATTTTTACCGGATTTACCTCTCTGTTTTCTGCTTTTGCATTGATTTCAGCATTTCATCTTCATCCACAGCAAAATCTTTATTAGCAAGTATTCAAATCGCTTCTTTAATTTTAGCTTCTTAAGACACTCACTTATATCTGTCATTTGATTTTGTAATCCTTACCTATGTTTATGCTCAAATATCTTGCAGTAATATCTAAACTACGCAACAGACTTCAATTTTAAGTGTGTCTAGGTTATCAACCGAGACCTAAGGATGTATAACATATAATTTTTATGGCTTGTCTTGTTTTACAGGTTTAAACAACGTTATCTGACCTCTAGTGCATTCCTCAACATCTGTTTACATTGCAATTTCAGTTGTTTATTTATAACCGAAGCTTAAATTACAGGCTGTGGAGGTCTGGCAAAACCAGAAGACGACGAGGCAGATCTAGTAGAAGATGACTATACGTAGAACCACCGACCACTGGTCTACATTGGCCCTGAATCGGAAGAACTGGAACTTATGGCGAGAGGCTTTTGCCCAGCAGTGGGATGGCATAGGCAGTAAGTAACCTAACGTCTGTTCTACAAATGTCTCTCAACCTTTTATCAGCGTACCCCTCAGTATTTACAATACGATCGATAGAATTGTAATGTTGTCTACAATTGGGTCCGTATGGGTGTCAAGTGCTGGGTGGTCTCTGCTACTAATAGATCAAGTCGTCATTTCCTGTGCGTCTGAACTGGGTCTTCAAACAAGAGCACGAGATTGATGGTATCTTGTCACAATTTGGTTGAGGTGACATTTGTTTGAACCCTTTAAGAGAACGAGGACGGCGCCAATTTTTATGTAGGAGAACTTTTCTGTTGGATTTATCTTGGACATGTTCTAAATGGATTTTGTCAGCACAATTTATATCTGTATTATCAACCTTATACAAACATTACTTTTAGAAAAAGTCAAAAATATCCACATTACTTTCAGGATTATTTTAGTGTCTCTCAATATAACTTGTAACTGTAGCTGCACTTAACAATACTGTACGACAATATTTAACGATATTAACATCACAAACATCACTCATTTCACCACAATAAATACAGACGCAACAGATGTGTCCAAACGTTGAAAAGTCCAATAAAACGTAGACAGATCTAAATAAAAATGTTCGTGAAGGGTGACAGCGTCATCTGCAGCAGTAAAACTGTCCCATTCGTAACTGTCGTATAAACATTGATACAACGAACTGTCTCTAATTCTAAACGAGTAGAGAAAATTGTGGAAATTGTCCGCTTACGTCATTTTATTGTCCGGTTTTGTTATGGCCCTTTCACTATTTAATAGGTTTCTTGTTTTTAGTTTTTTATGATGGAAAGCTCTTCTAATGATTTTATGGGTTGAGAATTTATTTTGATTTTGTAATACTTAGATTTTGTTGTGTTAAGATCTCGTAACGTTAGTCGCAAGATAAACGGACCGTTCAGATTATATAGGTACTTTATACCAATTAGACTTTTTATGTCAGCATACATGGCAATTTGACTAGCATTTTTAGTTGCAAATCACATGCTTTAACAGGAAGACGGTGGTCACACAAAAAACATGTGACTAATAAGGCAACCTGGTCTGAGGATCTAAAGCTTCGCAAATAACAAAAAATAAAAATAAAAACCTCTCATAAATTCACAGTTCACAAAAACCCACAGAACAATGGCACATCGAAAAACTTCGTAATATTTCGAAAATTGAACTCGCGGCAGTACGCTATTTCAAATATCGAACGCGCGGTCCGCGCCGCATGCGCAGCGGCCTGAGACTGGCTGGAGTCGGAGCTCACCGATAGCATCATTCACCTTTGTCACCCGTCTCTTTCACACATAAAGAGCTTTTGTAAGTTAGAAGAGGACGGAGAAAGCTAGTGGTTTTTCTCGAGATGACGCGCGGAGGCGTAATTTCGCAAGGCTCTAGCGTCAAGGACGATTTACAAAACATTATTGAAATGAATATAAATAAAATGTGAATTCTTTTTATGTGAAATGTCAGCTGGCTATGTGAATGGTCGAGTATGTAGGCGCGCTGTTACTTTTATTTTTAGGTCGTGTCGTACGGTGCTATTAACACATGCTTTATGGACAAATTAACGTATATAAATAAACGTTTTTTGTAACCACCATGGCATATCTGATGAGAAGTGTGGAGTAGTTAGATACGAGAGTTATTAAATACATACAAATATTTATACGAATTGTATAGTTTTGAGCAGATTTCGGTTAACGTGACCTGTCTTTTATTAGTCTAATAGGTCAAAGGAAACAAAATCTGTTTCTTTTTCCACAAACACATAATTTAATCTAGAAAAAGATATCAATATTCATTTAAAAAACCGTTACGGATAGTCCTTTAAAATATTGATTACATTTACAAAAAAACCGTTACGGATCCAAATTTTAACCGTTTTATGCAAAAATGAAAAATTTATAACGCAAAATAAATTGAATAAAATCACAATCAATAAAAACGGGTCATTATAAAAGGTGCAACATTTTTACTGCTTTTATTTAACTCCATATAAAGTCAATACACTCTGCGATATGACATTAAAAGTAATTGCTCTGTGCTCAAGTTTTTGCACATATTGAGCAGACACCACTATAAAATATAAACAGAAAACCCATTCACTAAACTTTACCAGAAGAACTGAATGGTAAATGCAGGATTACAAGATGTGTGGAATCAATATCAATGATGATGTTATCTTTCTCTCATATTCTTCACAATACTAATATTAAGCTAATTTTAACCAGAAATCAGGCAGTGGTATTTGAACAGAGGCCTTTTAGCTTTGACCTAGCATGCTAGGTCAATTTCTTCAGCAATTAGACCTTGTCCCTTGGGCATGATCTTTTCGTTGTTGATCTACTCTTTTTCCTATCACCTGACAATAGGTACTAACGAGGGCGAGTGTTATATCAATAAAATGCAATTAATCCATCGTTAACCGTAGGTATGCGAGGCTACCTCCGTCCAGTCAATATTTTAGCTCATATCCACCTCCTGTTATATTTATTCATGTACTGGGTCTACCGTTTGTACGATATATGTACGTGTGCTTTTTAAGGCTTTCTGTATTTGGTAGTGATCAATAGAACGATTAGGTGGTAATTCGATCTTAACAGGGTATTTTATTGACTTAACTGCAATTTGTTATTTAGTGTTTTCGAACTGGAGTGATCAAACAATTAGTTCGTGTTTCAGAATATAGGGAATTTAAAAGTTATACGACTTATTGGATTTCGACGTCCGGATATTGCAGTCATATAATAATAATATACCTAATTGCAATATCCGAGGAGCTCGTGGCTAAATAATAACAGCCGCTCGGATCGATCTTTAGGTTAAGCCGTGCTTGCCTAGGTTGGTCTGTGGATGGGTGACCACCCATTACATACCGAGTTTCCTCCGTGCCTCGGAAAGCACGTTAAGCCGTTGGTCCCGGGTGTCATTTGTAGATCTTTGACAGTCGTTAGGTAGTCCGTGGCCCAAAAACTCTGACATCCAGTCTTACCAAGGGGTATCGTATTACCCAGTACTAACTGGGTTGTGGAGGTCAGATAGGCAGTCGCTCCATGTAAAATACTGGTATTCAGCTGCATCCGGTTAGACTGGAAGCCGACCCCAATATAGTTGGGAAAAGGCTAGGCAGATGATGAATTGCAATATCCGACCGATATTAGATTATGCTTATAGAAAAGCTGCACTCAAAATAAAGTTAATCGTTGATATGACCAAAGCCAGTAAGTGGTTAGCTCCTACTGAACTAAAGATTAGGGCTTGCTAATAATAAATAAACTGATTATGGTAAATAATCTCTATGAAGCAGGAGATGAATTCGGTGCTTTAGGCAAAGTAATATAACTATTAAATCAAGATAACTTCGCAAAACCCGGGTACAGAACAGGAAGCTTGCGAACTGATAATAATGAAGATAAAGCAGAACAAAGAACAATTCATAAAAATATAGAGCAAGTAATGCTATGCAAGTATAACAGATATTCAGTTAGATACACAAACAGACAGACACGGAACCGATTGCGTCCGTCAACCTCACACCAGAGGCTGTTCCGCAGACGCGTACTAATGTATGAATTATGGATTATTATTTATAAATGCACTAGACTTGAGCTGCGGTTGTACTTGCTGGTAATCATACGAATATTATAAATGCGAAAGTATCTTTGTCTGTCTGTGTGCAAATTACATCTCAAACACTGAATGGATTTCGATGAAATTTAGGCACACTGCTATACTATGTCCTGGGTTAGGATAGAGGATATTTTTATATCAATTGCACATTTCAGTGGGATAGTTTCCGACCAACATGCGGGAGAAGAAAAGCTAGTTCATATAATTATTACTAAAAATGAACAGTGATTTGATCAGACTAAGAACGGCAATTATGATGACAAAATTTTTGTTAGAGGTAGTGGCAGAGAAACACTAAAGAGAGAGAGAGAGAGATTTAAATAGGTATACTTTGGAATACCGTAGGATTAGTACTGAAATAATTTATGAAGCCGTCCGCACTCAGGACGACCAGATGATTTATTGATTAATTCTAAAACATTCTGAAGTAACACAAACTATAAAATCATTAATCCTTCAGAGAAATGGAATCATTTTCAAGCTTATTTTTGCAAAGAAGAAAAAACGAAAGCAGTGAACGTAAAAGCAAACATAAAAATAGACGAGGTAGGTAGTTGTAAGCCCGTTAATGAGCATACAGCAAACAAGCTCGCTTTCATAGCTAATTAAAAGCAAAGAATCTACCGACAGCGGAAAAGAAACTGGTAAGACGACCGAAGACTAATCAGGATCGCGTGTCAATAATCATATCGAATTTATCTGAAAATGATTCGTTTAATTAAACGTAGATAGATAAATACGTAAAGCACAAGATTCTGCTGGTTTGCAGTGGTATAAGTACCTACTGCTTATTTAATTTACTTTTTAAAATCGTGTGATTGATGTAGCCTGTGTCATTTGTAGATCTTTGACAGCCGTTATAGCTAGTCAGTGGCCCAAAAAGTCTGACAACCAGTCTTACCAAGGAGTATCGTATTACCCAGTACTAACTGGGTTGTGAAGGTCAGATAGGCAGTCGCTCCATGTTAAATACTGGTATTCAGCTGCATCCGGTTAGACTGGAAGCCGACCCCAACATAGTTGGGAAAAGGCTAGGCAGATGATGATGTGATTGATGTAGCCTATTGGTATTGAGGGGGCTGCTATTACATGTTGATGATGATGATAAACAAACGCCGTTGGTCCCAGCTGTGATTCGTAGATCTTTGACAGTCGTAACGGGTAGTCAAAATTCTGAAAGTCCGACCACCACTCTTGCCAAGGAGGCCAGTAACTGAGTTGTGGAGGTCAGATAAGCAGTTACTGTTTAATACTCGTATGCACAACTGTACATAGTTAGACTGGAAGCTAACCCAACATGTTTAGGAAAAACGATAGACCAACGACGATGATACTAAACATACACACAAACAAACAAAAATCTAGCTTAACGAAGAATCTAATAGCAGCAATAATTCATAAATATGTATACGCGCGACCTAGACAAGTAACAGTAAATGATATAAGCAAGCCAATCTCAAAATGTTTAGGAAAAGGCTAGATAGACGACTACGATGACAGACACTAACAAACAAAATCTGATATTACAATAATCTATCTATACTATTACCATGGAAGCCGACCCTAACATAGTTGGGAAAAGGCTAGGTAGATAAGATGATGATACCATGTAATATTTTAAAAGAGGTTAAGTTTGTAAGTTTGGATGCAAGAGATAACCTTCGGAACTACTGATCCGATTCCAAAAATTTTTTCACTAATGGGAAGCTACATCGTCCCCAAATGCCATAGGCTATATTTAAACGGTCCTGTGGGATAATTTCCGACTATAAGGCAAGCGAAGCCGCGGCCAAAAGCCTAGTAATTCATAAATAGGTGTACGCTCGGCCTAGACGGGTAACAGTAAATGGTATAAGTAGATGACGGTACTAATGACTCATGTAAACATTACGATCATGACGAACGTTCACTTTTTACTTATGCGTGTGCGCATCGTGAGCTAGGAAAAGCGAAAGCGATAATTTATGATGTTGCAAATGAAACAAATGCTAGAAGTAGAGATAAATAGCGAGTAGCAGACAAAATTAGCAGCAGTATTGAAGTTGACGAGATATTCTGAGTTGATGGCTAACCTTCAAATAATTGGAGAAAAAGCACCAGAAGAAGAAAGATTGAAATTGTATAGAGGGATAGATGGTTACTATTTCGCGATTATGATGGTGGTCCCATGGAGATGAAGATGCAGTAATTACATTATTTTAGTCGGTAATTTTTCAAAAGCCTGATATCTTAAGCCAGTAAGTAAGGATATTGGAATTAACCAAACATAAAGTGTTAAAACTCTTTTGCGTTCTGACTATAAACTTTATTGACTTTAGCGAAAATATAACTATTTTAATGATTGCGTTTACAAGATTAAGTGGTATTAAAGGGAAAGGCACTGTGGCCAGAGAATTAGCACTGTTTACAGTTTTGACACAATTATTGTTTTAAATGTCAAACACATTAAGATTAAGCGTTTGACCTTTCAACAATTGTGCGGAAAGTTTGTTTTAACTTCGTGACGTGAATGACCTGATATGTTTGCATTTTCCTTAATCCAAAAAATTGTGACTTCCTGTGCAAAATTTTTCCTTAAAAGAAAAGAACTAAGGCGAATTTCACCATGACTGAACGTGATCAGCTCTTGTCAATTTTCAGTGTCATCATTGCTATGGAATATTGACACTAACAGCTCGTGTGCGGTCAGTTTAGTCATTGATGGAATCCTCTTCTAGTTTTTTAGCCATTTGGCTACTACTTTACGATGAATACTTTTACCTGTTGAGTCCATAATTTTGTTTTAGACATTTGGACAGAATGTCATGTTCAGCTATTACGTCAATATTTCCATCTGTTACGCCTACACGAGTATCCACTTTATTAGTAAAAGGAGCTTTCTCAGTAGCTCCTCCATAGCTGTCAGTGTGATTGAACACTTTCTCTCTGTCTCTCTCTTGAACGCGGTTTAGATTTGCTAATCGCGTTCAGTTTCACAAATGTTTACTAACTAACCTAAAACACATTGTAGTCTATATCGCATTAGCTGCGCTCTCTCTGTATCTGCAGCAAATTCAAATCGTGAACCCCGATCGTGACTACCTTTAAACAGGCGATATCTACAAACGTACATTGTACATACATGTGTAAATTAATCGTTTTTTATTCCGCTTTGCCCGCGGCCGGGCTTTGACTTTCCATTTAATTATTTCCGACTTGTAGTCTGGTTTATGAGGTTTGTTTTGACATGTAGCTGTATTAACGCCATCATTGGGCAGCCATGACGAGGCTTTAAGGTCTTTCATGTATCGCTGTACTGTAATTTTTAAATGCTTTTGGGTAAGATATTTATTTCCGTTAAGAATTAGGAGGTCGGAGATACGACGAGAAAAGTGAGACACACAATATTAACTTTTTCTTTTGTTTATTTTTAAGTTTTTATTCTTATTTTTAATTGTGTGTACTTGTGGCAAGTGCCAAATAATTAAGTTTTCTTTCTTTTCTTTATTAGACGTCTTATAACTTCCACTTAAAATTCGAGTGCCGTCTTCAGAAAACAGCGATAGGTGCTTTTTGTATCATTCTTCAACTGATCGGAATCATTGGTCTTTATTTTCGTATCAATGGTACATGTATCTGCTTTATACTTTTTAGGGCCCAGTACGTAGGTAGAGGTGTAACTTATTCGTACTTATCCTTGACTTAAGGAAAACTGTCCAAAATTTTCCTTCTAAGTTCCCCAAGATTTTACCCCACCGTCACCGCAAAATACCCTTTCCTTAATCTTAATATCTGCGGTACAAGCCGGTAACAAATGTTCAGTTATATTGGATAACTTAGGTGATCTTTCTTCGGGTGGCCCAAACTTTAAGGCCACTAGAATGCTCGGCTTATTTCGGACAGTGTCGTGTCCTCAAGTGCCGAAGTTT
The DNA here is from genome assembly GCA_910589295.1 of Noctua janthe. Taxonomy (NCBI): domain Eukaryota; kingdom Metazoa; phylum Arthropoda; class Insecta; order Lepidoptera; family Noctuidae; genus Noctua; species Noctua janthe. The sequence goes on along the minus strand of OU342572.1, from coordinate 8,780,805 downwards.
GGCGCCGCCTTGTATTTATGGTACAGCCGTGTTTTATTGCGCTGTTCGAAACTTGAATAATATGAGGCCACAATGTGCAGCTTGTGGTGGAGTTTGGTGACATTGTCTGTGGTTTTGTGTGTTTACTTGTAACTTGTCCTCACTTCTGCCATTAAGTTCTAGATCTGTGAATGTTTCTTATCTCATACTTTGGCCAAACGTTATTCCTGTCACTGCTGCAAAACTGTCAAAAGGTAAGTGCAACAAAGAGACGGGAACATGTCTAAGTGCAAAGCTCACGCTTAGTGTGGTTATAGATTTAGTCTCACAGGTATGGCTAGGTGTAAAAGAGAAATAGCGCTCACAAAACACGAAATTTTAAGAACTGAAAATGCAACAGTCTTGATACTTGAAAGGAAAGTTTCTTATACAATGTCGTTATGCTGATCCCCACAAGGCCATATTTATGGGCATTGATTTTCTATACGATTGAGACTCTATGCGAGCAAGTCAAAACTACTTACGAAGAAAAATGAGGGCATATCCCCACACGACGACTGCTATTTGATTACCAATGTATAATCTAATTAAAATGCACCCGATACCATACATTTCCAGTTTACCCGAGATTATGATAAAATCTACTTTTCCGATACCCGACCTAGTGCAAATAACGAGAATATCGTCCGATGACATCAAGTTCCACCTGATTGGTCACACGTCATTACAATTACTAAGTATATGTTCCTTATAGGGAACACATGACGAATGTCTGCGGAGGATCGGTGGGCTATTAAAGCATGCCATTTGCATGGGTTAAGCGAACTGATTTGAATGTAAAATATAAACTGTAAGAGTGGAATAAAAGTAGAACATGGTACAATGATGAGGACATTGCTTTTTTGGTCTCAGTTATTTAAAGCCGAAATTTTATAGAGGACTAGCAGCTCGCCCGCGACATCGTCCGCAAAAATTGTGATAGCTCGGCTTATACGCATGGTATAATTTAATTTTTAGCCTATATCACACAAGAATAACGTAGCTTTCTGACAGTGAAAGATTTTTTTTAATTGGATCATTAGTTCCGGAGATTACCCCTTACATCCGAACTTACAAACTTGGCCACTTTATAATAATAATTATAGTATTCAAGGTAAAATACGCCGCAGTGGGCCCGCGTTATAGATTATGGCTCATTCCATGTCACAGAGAGAACACCTTGTCCCAGCAAAGGTAAGTTAAAATATTTCAACTTCAGCAAGATTTTATTACGGTAAAGCAAGCAGTCCTAAAATAACTGCAATTAGCGCTACAATGAGCTAACACGTCCCAAAATAGTATCAAGTATTAACAAATTTAATTCCCCGCCATTCCTCGCAGGCCAAACTTCAAGTCTAGACTTACGTGAGTAATCAGAGTCTAGCCAGAGCCAAGAAGAATGTAACCTAGACATTCCTACAGTGCTTTCACAGTTATTATACCTTTTCATACACCTGGAGAGATGGGCAAAGATCGTCACTCACTGGACGCCTGAGGGAGGACAGCCGTCGAGGTTGAACGCGGCGAATGTGACGATATCATCACGTTTTTTGGGGCAAGCTTGGCCAGAGATCGCACAGGATCGAGAGGTTTGAAAGAGGAGACTTTTGCCCAGAAGTGGGACAAAAAGTAGGCTAGACAAAAAATACATACTTTTCCTCAGTGTCAATTTGATAACATAACATAACTTCACGTCTGTAATCCCCGAACGGTTAAGCAGAGGTGTACCTAAAAGTAGACCAACAGTTATGTCTTAAGTCTTATGTAATAGGAGGCGAGCCTATTGCCATCAACTGGGCACAAATCCAGACTCCGCGGCTGCTACTGCGAAATTCCTGATGGAAAAACCCATTAACACTTTGCCCGACCCGGGAATCGAACAAGCAGTCGCGCTTGCGACCACTCGACTAACGAACCTTTTATCTTCGTAAAAATAAGGTTGGGGTTGAGTTGATACCACTGCACTGACAAGACTGTCAAAATGAAAGCGATCTTTATTCTCTTCATATAGGGTTGCTGTTGGATTACAGCTGTCAGATGTGAAATAAGTTTGAAAGGACTGTACGATCAGCAGTGACGATTAGTATTCGGCTGACGTTTCGCCGTCTCCTGTGGTAGGGCGTGTACAGACGGATGTAGTTACTGGATAACGAGACGGCAATGAGGTTTTGTGAAAGATTGTCTGAAAGGTTCTTTGGGTGAAAAAGACTTTTGGAAGTGACTGTTGTCGTTAGTTCATAAAAGGGTTTGAAGTTAATGGCTACCGTCCACCATTTTTTTTTTTTCAAAGTCCACACTTAAAACCTATATTGATCGATAGCTGGTATTAATCCAAACGAGTTTTGTAAGAGACAAAATGTTCTTTTGTGTCACGTTTCCGAGATAGGAGCTATCAAACTTAAAGTCCATTCACACAACTTTGATTTGATCAGCCACGCATAAAACATAAAACCTATATCAATCGATAGCTGGCATCAACACAAACAAATTTTGTATGAAACAAAATATTCTATAGTGTCACGTTTCCGAGATATAAGCTATCAAAGTTGTGCTGAAGATGCCATCAGTGAATTGACTTGAACTTTGATAACTCATAGGCTGGCGGAAGTTAGGCCGGCCACGCTTCACACAAAAATCTTCCAAGTCCTTTGTCTAGGTAATATACTAATATTATAAAGCTGAAAAGTTCGTTTGTTTTGTTGTACACGCTAATCTCAGAAACTACTGGTTCAAATTGAAAAATTCTTTTAGTGTTGGATAGTCCATTTATCGAGGAAGGCTATAGGCTATATAACATCACGCTACGACCAATAGGAGCCGAGGCAAAAGAAAACAAGCCAGAAGCGGTAGGTAAAATTGCGAGGCATAGCTAGTTCAAAAATATAACATTGCATCGTTATGAAATTTTGTGGAATACTAGTAGTAGGAACTTTATAAATTGATTAAACCGTTACTTGCCTTAAGTATAATTCCTTATTAAGGTTTCCTATAACTCAAGATCAAAATATAGAAACGAAATTGTCTTCAAATGATTTAAACTATGCGGAATCGAAATACATCTGCAATGCAAACCAACACGGAAAATTATGCCAATTCAATTTAACAGCACTTGTGTCAACACACCGTCCATACATCATCAAACAAACGATTCCATTCAACTTAAGCAACTGCTGAATATGCATCGTTACATGATTGCTTTAATTACCAGATCCTGTGGAACTGTGACGGCCATGTTTTTCCTCAGACCAAGAGGTAAAGCGAGTACTAATCATTTTGCAATTAGTCGGAACGATGACTTGGTGTCATAAATAATGTAGATTTTGTTCCAGATTATCTTGAACACTGTTTCCTTTTAACTAAGTAGTGTAGTATTTAATATTGAGGTAGACCATAGTATCGACTTGATGTCTAAAGTTTCTTTTCTTTACTCCCAGGTTCCCATCATCTTCTGGTTCATCGGTGCTGAGTACTCAGATAAAGGTGAGTTGGGTTGAGTTTATCAGACATATGTATCGGCTTATCCTTCATTAACGAAGCAGAAAGGCACTACTTGTTCTCCCCGTCATTGCGATATTTTTTTGTTCTAGACTATACCTGGGAACCTTCTAGTTACAGAGATATTGGGGGCCAAATATCCAACTTTTTCACAAGTATTTTTTTTTAAATACCTGTTTTTAATGCAAGATCTTTTTTTCTCCTCCACGATCCCTGTACTATTCAATCCATCCATCAGCACAATGTTTTGAGTGCGTTCTATAAAATCCACATTGAGTCCTATCGTAAAACTTTATTTTTCACCCCAAAAAAAAAGTCGTTTCCCAGCAATAATTTTTGCGTAAAGATACTTAGTTTGATGTACAGAATGCTTGGTTGACGGCTTCGTGAAGGGTCCGTTTACACCCTGTATACCAGCAACTTATCTGATTATACGATTACTTAGTTAATTAACCTGTCAATACATACGAGGAAACATCAGTTGAATAATCCACGTGCGTTTGAGAGACGATAATGATGAAACCTGATTACGTTTGTACTGACAAGATTCCCCGACATTTTCCCCAATGTGAGTAATCATTGACGAGTGATTTAGGGAAAACGCTTTACATACATATGTTTTGAATACTTATATGTTTACATACGTCATTACATATAAGGTGCTCTGACATTTAGTGTTAGAAGGTCGTAACGATATGTTTTACCGTTATACAACATTATTTTTAGTATATGCGAAACCTGAATATAGTTTGTTCAGAATAAGTAACTGAATCGATTCCAATAATTTTTAAACCATGTTATATTTTGTTCCAAATATTTAAACAGGTTACAAGTTGGACACCGAGCGACACTAAGTACCCATCGCAATCATTTAGGTACCTACTTCCAAATTATTATTATCAATGAGATCAAGACGACGCTGGAGGCGCGCGCGCGGCTGCACCGTGTGGTGACCAGGTTTTTGTGCGGACAACCAGGTAACAGAACAAGCTTATAACTTTGTGGTTTTCATGATACAGTTTTGAAATTTTGTACATAGATTCTTTACATAAAAATACTAGACACGTATTTCAGATTTCGCAATTACTAAAACTAATGTTGTATAATCTCAGTGTTATTGTATGACGCAGATTAAATACGTAATCTTCGTGATCTTCGTGTTAGTTTTGTAATGAATTGCAATTATAACACTGAATTTGATGTTGTTACCGTTGTAGGCGTAAAAAAGGCAAAGTTTCCAAATACTTTTTTTACATCTAAAACTAAATATTCGGTGTTACGATATTAATTATTGCATTTCATAATCAATATTTTAGTTCACTAGTTAGCCATATTTCTTATTACCATACAGTAATATTGCCAAATTAATCGAAACAGCGAAATATTTGACAGCAATTTGCGACGTTGCCCACTTTCTGTATAAACGCTCTTAATCCTGAGGCTACAAGAAACCTTCCTGGAGATTATGTTAAACCCTGCTAATAATCTACTACTCACTATAAATAGTCCCACAGCTACACATAACATAGCACGCACGACTCAGTCGCCATATAGGGAAGCTATCGGAAACTGGAAGGTGGTGCTGTTCACACGATGCCAAGGTCTGCCGTGACCAGCTGTTAGAGAGATGACGGATATTCTCTATACGGATTGCGGTAGGCTGAGTTGATGGGTGGCAATGCTTTACTGGAAAGGCCTGTATAGGTGTCTGAATGTGTGGCTAGGCTCGACAGCATGCGTAAGGTGGGTGCTGTGGTGTTGTGTGGTGACTTGGGAGAAGCTTAAATCTAGCAGTGATCATTAACCCTTAATTGGTCGCGTGGGGTGTTACACACCCCAGTGCATCTTTAAAAGTTTACAACTTTTTAAATTCTGCATTTTGAGCGGTGAAATTCCCGTTAGCTTCATAAAAACACGTGTCCTTTATGTTCAAGTATCGAGCATAATCGTGATTTTGCGAGTATTTCGTATTTGATTAATATGATCGGTGTCACGTGAAATGACCGGTTACGTAACTTTTTAGGCGCACCCAATTAAGGGTTAATACATGAATAATTTTTATTTCGGAAAACTATGAAGATCCATAGAGTGTTAGTAACTTAATTGATATAACTTATTATCTAATGTTAGTAAAAATTATCCTCCGCACGAAAAGTTTTACGATTGGACAGCTAACGCCTACCACTACTGTTCTCAGGATGCTGATGCAAACTTTAGTGTAACAAACATCATCATCATCATCATTTCAGCCGAAAGACGTTCACTGCTGGCCTTAGGTCCCGTGCGTCGCGCATCCAGCGGATCCCTGCAACCTTTACAAGGTCATCGATCCACCTAGTGGGAGGCCATCCAACGCAACGTCTTCCAGTTCGCGGTCACCACTCCAGAACTTTTCGTTTCGTTCTGCGAGCAATGTGCCCTGCCCACTGCCACTTAAGTTTGGCTATTCTTCGGGCTACGTCGGTAACCTTGGTGTAACAAACAAATGAATCTTATTTTTTTTACAAACTTTTTGCTGAATCGCTGTTTTCTTTCTTCGACTTATTTCTTTGTCGGACAAACTCGAATAAGGAAGTTGACTATAAATTCACAATGTCCCAATAGTTCCCAAACTATAGACACCCTACATGAGCTGTTTTTGTAATAAACTTTATTTTATGCTAATCCATTGACTTTGGTTTTATAAATTCTTGTTGGAACAAATAATATTTTATTGGTTGACATAATTATGGAGACAATGCTTTTAGAGGTTACGTAAAATTATAATCTTAAAATAACTTTTTGACAAAAATATAATCTTCCATTCGGTGTCATTGGTAATAACTTTTAGATGTCGCATCTCTAAATTTATCAGGTTCATCCTCGTCTAGTTATCAAAGTCGATTAAAAAAAAGGATTAAGACAAGCGCTTGACAAAAAAAACATGGCGACCGACAATTTTTAATCAACTGAACAACAATGTCCAGCCTAGTTATGCATATTTTGCTAACAATTAACCCATGATCAGTTGTCATAACTAAAATCAATATGGCTTCGTTCACATAACTTGATTATTTGAAATGAAAACTGTCAATGGTTTCAATCAAGTTGAACGCGAAATTGAAACCGATATCGAAATATCGATCAATTACAATCAAAACATTTTCGAGGTTTTGAATTATTATTTAGTTTATGAATAATTATACAATTTGTCTGTTGTAGTCGACAGAACAAAGACAAAACGATTAATATTGGTAGATAAATTATTATAACCGTGGATCAATATTACATTTAAAACCAAATTATTATTAGGTAAATCTTTTATATCCTGGAGCTGTAAACATGTACTATTTTTCGTTGTTTCTAAATTACCTAGAAGGATTACCAAGAACAATCTGCTTCAGACACCTAATCGATCTATTTTAATATTTTAAAGCCAAAGAGTTAGTTTGGTTGAACGCTATAATCTCTGTAACTACTGGTTCGAATTCAAAAATTAATTTAGTATTGGATACAGAATTCCAACCATTCCATTCATCGAGGAAGGCTATAGGCATATAATATCATGCTACGCGGAGCGGAGCATCAATGAAAAATGTTGCAAAAGCGGGTATTATAGTACGAGTATTTTCATAATAATTTCACGATGACGAAGGTCGCGGACAACAGCTAATCACTGATAATAAATTAATCGCAGTATTCCCCAATCACTAATCAGTTCATATCAAATATCAAATAATGTCAATTTTCCTAATCTCACAATCCGAGAAGCGATAAGGATGGATACTAATTAACCTTTACCGATTACTCGATTACGCATCGAATGAGCTCGATCGATACATCGCACCGATACATCAAACTAACAATAACAATAGATAATCTAAACAATCTACACATTATCGGTGCGTCGCCATCTGATATTCTAGGCGGGGTCAATGACCGCGGGACAAAGACTAAGTTTGTAGATAAGATACTCGATTGTAGTGGTCAGTTGAAGTTTTCCAATTTTCTGTGGGCAACTGTTTCAATATAGTGTTGTAAGTGGTTTAGTTTGAGAGATATGGGTGAAGTTCGCTGTGTGTGGGGAAGGTTATGGCTTGTGTTTTTATTAACATTTTGATGTAGTAGTATCTTTATCATGATGCTCTTGCCCTTATCCCAATTTAGTTGGGGTCAGCGCAGCATGTCTTCTTCGTCCATACTTCTCTGTTAGTCGTCATCTCAGCAGTAACCTGTTTTCTAGCCATGTCATCATTAATGCAGCTCGTCCGTCGTGTCTCTATAGATCTTCTCCTATAGCCATCCACATTCATTAGCCAAAGCATTTTTTTAACAGCGTTCATTGACAAGAGACTTGGTACATCGGGGTGACTTTGCCATGGAGATGTAAGGAAGAAAAAGACAAGAACAAATAAATTAGGATACGGGAATTATGATATATCGTGAAAATCATAAGACAAGACGAACAGAAAATGTACGACACACTTGACTTTCTCGCGCTATTTACACACTATTTTCAAAAAGCCCTACATCATTGACAAAGAAGTGTCCTCTCTCCAATAACTAGCCTTGCTTAATCTATGGCCGGGGCAATTGCACGGCTGGCGCTATGCCAGAGAGACGAGCAATTTTATTAAAAACTCTTAGTATTGTTAACATCTGTTGCATCTATACACATGTGTTACTTTTATCATTACTTCATGTAGTCGCTTTTTTTGGGTCGAAACTGTGTAGTTTGGGAAACTATGTGCGGTTAGGTCTCTGTTATGGACTTTGTTCTTTAAAATTGGTGGGTGTGGTAAGCTATCTGTCAGGCGGAGTAATTGGCACCCTCTAAGTTTATTTGTTGTCTCCCTGACCATTTAAAGGTTCTCAGGTAGATCAGCGATATCTATCAGCTACAAGATAGTGAGATTGTTAGCGATAGGACCTGTGTTGTAAGTAGCCTGAATATTTTTTTTTTTTTAAATAAGCTTTGTTAAAATTGTATGTCTGCTTTATTGGCCTAGTAGTCGCAAGCGTAACGGCTGAGCATGAGGTTCTGGGTTCGATTCCCAGATCGGGCAAAGTATTATTGAGTTTTTGCATCAGGCATTTCTCAGTAGCAGACACGGAATCTGACTGAATATTACATGGGACTTATAACTGGCGAAATGTGGGTGTACTATTAGGTACACCTCTGCCTAACCCTTCGGGGATTACAGGTGTATATGATGTAAAATTGTGGTGTACACAAAGCATATTAGATTATATCTGTTTTAAACTTTCACGGTTTACAACTAAACTTATACTGTCAGTTACGGGATATCTTCCGTATCAGGAGCTCAAAATAATGAACAATCACGGAAGATATCCCGTAAGTGACAGTATAAGTTTTATATGATCATATCTATCTAAAGAGTTGAACACTGATCAATCAGTTGTTGTTCGTAGGCGCCGGCGATGGCGATGCGATGTTTTATAGGTGCCAAAGTTTTTCAGTGTAGAGTTGATACATCTAAGACACATCAGGCAGACTTTCCTCAACTGTAGGTAGTTATCGTACAAGGAAACGATAAGGTGAAGAGGACATGTCATTAACATCAAGCGGATTTGGATTTGGTATTCCTTTACTCTTATAGCCATCCGCATCCATAATTAAAAACTTTCGTCACGACATTTTCCTCATACCTCCGCATTACATGCCCAAAGTTTTTTCCATTAAGTTTCATTTTACAATATATTGTAATTGTAAAATGTTGTTGTTTTTAATGTAAACCTGTTAAAAACAAAGGTCTAAAACTGAATAAAACAATCGACCGATACTATACTGTAACAGTCAACTCGCATACATTCTTATTGCCGCGTTCGCAGACAATAATCGCGTGGGTGACGATACTCGACCATAAATTTTGTACACGGCAACACTACCGAATGATTATGGCCATATTGTACTTATACGACACGTATTTTTTTTAACTATACCAAAAATTAAATGGATATACAGTGGGTTCTTCCAAATTAATATGACAATCACTTCAAGCGAACACATTTTCAATCGTACTTACTTCCTTTTTTAAATTTTTGAGTATCTACATCACCTTTTAAACCGTCAAAATTCTTCCCAAACGACTTGCTATTATTGCCCCGACGCATCGCACCCACATATGTATTGTAAACTGTGTGATACATAAATACATATAAACCGTATTATGTTCTGTTGAACTGCGCTGAACTCCTTAAAGGCAGAACTTCGTTTACTGTAGCGTGCAGTGTGGCTTCCGGCTTAGACTACTCTTTGTCTTGTTTCTAAGTGGCCACAGACATAGTCAGCATTGTCTATGCATTTCGTTGGCATTATTCTTGCTTCCATAGCTTCATAGAGTGAGCCAAGACCGTTGGCGATGGAGGACTACCTACTGTGGATACTGTGGACCACCTCTGCCCCATCAAGGGGACAAACAAAACGACTTGACTTATAATGTTAAGTATTTTGACAGGAATGTAAGCACGTTGACCACCGTTGCTGATATCTATGCATGAGAGAGTATTTGTCCTGTACTGGAACACTAACAGACTGCTATTATTAAAATCATACCTGCTTAGTTCTACCTAAAACAACAACTAAAAAACCCGACTACTGAATAAAATGTAGCCTATGTTACCCGGGCCATAATAACGAATCGATTGACACCTTATTCATCAAAATCGGACAAATAGTTTAGGCGCTACGGAGGAACATACAAACATACATTCACAGACTGCTAAAATCATAACTCTTCCTTTTGGCTTCGCCGTAGTCGGGGAAAAAATCAGGTGTGATCATGTGCTCGCAACCATTGTACAGTAGAGACCATAAGTGCAGTAGCAGTTTCACAAAACGATCGCATCAAAACAAGTCGCACTTACGACCTTTTTCCATAACAAACATTTTGCACACATACACGATCTCGTATATCGTTCTCTTTCATAATTATCTAGTCAGAAAGAGTGCGATATAATGATCATAAATTTGCCTTAGTGACAAGCCTGTCATGTCGCGACGGAGTATTAAGTTAGTGATATTTAATTTCAAACAAACAATTATGTGTCTATCTGGCTTAGCGGTTAAGATATAGAGCGCTATAGATAAAATGTCACGCACAGTATAGTCTGCGTTCGAACGCAAGTGACATTACACTTTTTGTGTTTTAATTATAAATGATGCGTTAGACCCGATGAGATATGTTTTTCTAAATATTAGTTGGAACTTATTATTAACAAAAAAGATGAGGGTGAATGTGAAACAAAATAAACTTCTGGATTGAACAAAGTAGTTAGTTATGACGTTGTTAGTTGGTGAACTTTGTTACGAGCGTTTGTGTTATTATTACGATTAGCGTATTGTTTGATTGTCTTTATTCAAGATGCAAGCTAATATTAGTATTGATGACAGGGCAAATGTTGTCACTTTGCGTAAAAATGGGCTTAATATTTCTCAAATTTCAACTGAAACTGGCTTAAAATGTGTAAGTTATTTTTAAAAATTATAATTATTATGATGATAGTTGTGGTGTGTGATTTTCTTATTATTAAATAAATTGCTAGTTGCAAGTGTGTAATCACATTTTGTTTTTTTTTAGAAATTCTGTTAGCCGTTGGGTAAAGAGGTTTGAGGAAGAAGGTAGTCTAAAGAGTCGTCTAAGAAGTGAAAGGCCGCCGCTTATTAACCCGACTCAGCGACGTTTTATGGTGGAAGAATATGAAACAAATGGTTTCATTCCAAGTATAATGTTTGCAGAGCAATTGGATACTACATTACAGACTGTTCGCCATGCAGTCCATGCTGAAGGTTTACATCATCGGAAGCCAGCTAAAAACCATTTTTGACACAAAAACACAGGGAGGAAAGACTACGTTTTGCTCGAGATTATTTACATTTTAACTGGGAGGTGACTGTATTTTCTGACGAGAAGACTTTCAAGTCTTGCCAAAAGGAAGACTTAATTTATGGCGAAAAAATAATAATACTTAATTTAATAAGTAAGTAGACCGGGTAACTAAATATTTAGTAATATTAACATAACCGTAAATAAAATTAAGAAATAAATTTTAAATTTAATAATCTTTAATTGGGGTTTAGTTTCAATATTCTTTTCGTCAAGAAAATGAACACTTAAGCTATAACCTCAATACATTCAATGTGACGTTACATTAAAAAAACACGTTCATAAAGTCTAGTATTCAATTAACTCTGCTGAATACTGATACCTATAATAAGCGGGTATCAACAATTATATTTGTGTTATTAGAATATCCTTTCCGTGTTATGTTATTCTTATTATGAATTGACTAAGTTGGTATACAACAAAAAATCTTATGAACGGTGATAAGAGAACTTTTTTTTGCCTAGATAGGAATGTGACGTTACATTCTCATAAAAGTTTGTTAATTTTATAAATAAATAAAACGAATAAACATTTTTGTTATCATTCAGCATGATTTTTTTATTTCCACCTTCCAACACCGAAAACATAAAATAAAAATCAATTAATGAGGTTAAATAATAATACAATAACTATCTAATATTTAACTTCTTATAAAAAATAAATAATAAGCAAGACTATATTATAAATAAACATAAATACCTAACGACTTTCTGCTTAAAATACAAATATAATTAAGGTTTCAAAGAAACAAAAAACAGCCACACATTGTAATAACATGGATTCGAACTTGGACTTCATTGATCGTGAACCCATGCTCAGCCCAAACAGCTACCAACCCATGTTAATACTACGCGAATTTTAACAATGCAATGGTAAGAACAGGTCATCACTACGATGTGTATTCTAAATGCAACAGAAATATAATGCTATTTCGCGTAGTGTGACGACAGTTCATTAGTGTGTGTTATGTGTAGAATGTTGAGACATCACTCATAGACGCACACGCACACACACTGCTGTATCGCGCTCGCACAGTTCATAGCAATGTAATCTTTAGCATGGTATTGCACTTTTGAGGTCTACTGTACTTAAAATTATTATAACTAGAAAACGGGATATTTATCATGTTTATTGTTTTCTTTGAGTTCCCGATATTTAGGCGCTGTTGCAAGCACCATGATCACGGATAAACTGAAGTTATTGCGGGTGGGTGTTTATGAGCTGACAAATCGGTCTACCCTCTTTATTGGTCTTTCTCTTTCTTCTTTATTGTAGTTAAAAGACAAAAGAATATCGCAAGAAAGCAAAAGAGGTAAACACTGTAACGAAGATATAAACAGCATTTGTAAAACGTGGCGTTCAAAAGTGTCCTATCAACTTCAATAGCTACTTCAACTTCTCGCCCGTTTGCATCACACGAAAATGCAGACACACTAAAATCCCTCACAAATCGAAACTGGCTCACATCTGTATCATTAACATCAATTGAGTTATACATAAAGATGTTCAGTGCATTGATTATGATTGCGAGTGGGATGGGGTTATCTAACCTTGTGTCCGTGAGTCGGTGATTGACGGGTTTGATTGATAATAAGATAAGAGATGGTTAAGCATACGCATAAGCATAATCAGCCTATAATGTTCCCACTGCTGGGACACACGGCCTCCTCTCTATGAGAAGGAACGGGCTATAATCCACCACGCGGGCTCAGTGCGGGTTGGTAGATGTCACATGTCTTCGAATTTTTGGTTCTAGGGCATGCCGGTTTCCTCTCGATGTTTTCCTTCACCTTTTTTAAGAGCAGTGGTGGTGACACTTAGTACAATACAACAACCTTCAACGAGATTAATACGCCATTATGAAAAGTTTTTCAGTAGCGTATGCCAATTTAAAACAATTTTGACTGTTCCGTCAATATCACTGCTAGTAGAATATTTGTGTAAGCCCTCTGAATTTCTCCAAATTCCCTGCTCGTAAATAAGAGCCTACATTTTGAGAGAAATTCATGTCGTTTTCTCGACGTTTTACCTCAAACACCAATGGAATTGCAGGTAATTCCCACAAAATAACTGGATCACCTTTGATCACAGTTTATTTCGTTTCAGTACAACAGAGCCGAGTTAACAGGAATGATTACATTATGATCGAGTGTGGGCGGGCGCTGCTAAGTTATCGCGCCGTCGGACATTACGCAACCAATACGTAGTGATGGGATATGGATATCGATGGCCACAACCTAAATGCTCAAGTGACACGCGTGTGAGTTTTTGACCACGCCCTGGCAACGCAAACATTTTTTTATTGCGAAAAGCGCCATCTATCCCGCAAGCAAATAACTTTTTATTGCAGTGTTGCCACTTGAAATATTTGGTACTACTTGTTAATTTTGCTATTCACCCTTTAGTCTAGTTTCACAAAAAAAAAACTATAATTTAACAGTAATGATTTTTCTACGATGATGCTGACTTCACTGATACCAAAAGTTAGCAACACAAAGTCACAATAACATGAAATTTTCCACAAGTATCTGATTTTATATAAATACTAGCTGTTCCCGGCATGCGTTGCAATGCACCTTTCCCTACTACCTACCTTCTACCTACCTACTGCCTACCTACTGCCTACCCACTACCTACCTAAGAACCTTCTCCTGACAGTAACAAACAAAACAAAAAGAGAATTAGCGAAATCGGTTCAGCTGCTCTCGAGATTTGCGCTTAGCAACAAATTCAGGGATTCATTTTATATATAAAATTCTCGTGTCACAATGTTCGTTCCCGTACTCCTCCGAAACGGCTTGACCGATTCTAATGAAATTTTGTGAGCATATTGAGTAGGTCTGAGAATCGGCCAACATCTATTTCTTTTTTTTTTTTATATTGCAAAACAACATTTGCCGGGGTCAGCTAGTTTTTATATAGATTAGTCGATGCGTGTGACAGTATTTGCGGAAAAAAACAAATGAAAGAACATGCCATGAGTCTCAGCGACACGATTTGCGGAGTGACAGTACTCATTGAAAGAAACAAGTGAGGTGCGCGCGGTTCGCTGGATATTAATCGCATCACCGGAGGTCGTGACCGGCCCTTAGTGTTGATTAATTGGTACATCATTAATCGGTGCGTTGATTTGGTGATGCGGTGCTGTGTTGAGTGAATGATATTAAGCTTTCAATCATCACATACTATACAACATAAAATCAAGCCAGTAATCACCTAGGGGGTTAGGCAGTGGTGTGAGACGTATTTTTTTTTTTTTTTTTAAGTTTTCCCCACACTAGGAATTTCTCCTGTATCGTGGGTGCGTTTACAAACATTTAAACTCACATACACAAACAGCCAGACCCGGAACAACTACATGTAGGCCATACAAATATTTGATCCGTGCGGGAATCGAACCCGCACAAAAATGTCAAATTCAGAAGGCAGAAGTAGGTGCTTCCAAGGGAAATTTATTTCCCTAAATTATCAGTAAGAAGATTCTCACTGCAGAAACTTATGTAATTTAGTTGGAAGAATGTAAATTATATGATATGTCTTTTTATATATGATGGCATCATAAAATATTGTATTGTACTCGTATATTGATGAATAATTTGTTCTATTCCGCTGAACTGCAAGCTAGCTCAGTATTATGCATGTAACATTTATTTCAATAATAAAAGCAAGTTAAAATGAATGTGTTTCAAAATCATCCATGCGTTCCCCAGCGGTGTAAATAATGGATTAAGTTGGCTCGGATTCAAGTTACATAAATCGCGTTGGGCTTAAAAATTGCAATAGTGCATGAATAGTAACCTAGATACGGAAACAGTGACCCATTTTTGTGGAGGAAGTAATAATCGTGTGCGGAAAGATAAGTAGTTGGAAAAATGAAGTATTCTGTTGTATCCAGAGAAAAAAATACAGGTTTTGTAAAGCAAAGACAGGCAGATCTTACACATTTTGAAATTGTTGTCTTTCAAGTAATTTGAGAATAATAAAATTCAACAAAGCTTTATTGGGTTTTCCATCAGGAATTTCTCAGAAGCGACCTCGGATTCTGGATCTATGCCCGATTGATGGCGATAGGCTCGCCCCCTAATATACGCACATACACTTGAATATAACTGGCGAAATGTAGAACTATTAGGTACATCTCTGGCTAACCCTTCGAGGATTACAGGTGTGATGTTGCGTTAAAACTCAGCATAATCATGAATCGTTTAAGTGATTGAGGATAAAATTTCAGCACAATCAGTCAGCATAATCAAACTGCTCTCACTGTAAGTGTCCACTGCTGGGACACAGGCTTCCACTATGAGAAAGGAAGTGTTTAAAAGAAGAAGTTTAAAAAATAATTGATATGTCTGTTTCCCCACATTGTTTTGTAATTAAATACGGTAATAGATATTTGTGCTGTGTACCCAGAAACTAGTTGTGCTAATACAAAAAAGCACACAGTCAAATTGGCTTCAAACCACAATAACTTTTATCGATAAACCAGTCCCGCATGAATCGCACAGCCTCAGGCGTAAACATCTTCATCCTCAATCGGTATGTTTCATCGACACATCGACAAATAACACACACAT
Source organism: Noctua janthe (assembly GCA_910589295.1). Taxonomy (NCBI): domain Eukaryota; kingdom Metazoa; phylum Arthropoda; class Insecta; order Lepidoptera; family Noctuidae; genus Noctua; species Noctua janthe. The sequence continues at coordinate 8,764,832 of OU342572.1, read as the reverse complement.
TATCGACTTATCGCAACACTACGCTATGGTAATTGCCAGCCCGTTGTTTACGACGCCTGTTGAAAAAATATTCGCTTGTGAAATATTCAGCTTTGTCACTTTATGGTTTTTGGAGATATTTCGTAACTCAAAATGTTTTTATGGCTTCATTGTGTTGTCTATGGAGTTTCCATGTTTTTGGTTAAAAATTGGCAAAAATGTATAACTGACTGCGATACAGAGGATCATTGCTTTCCTTATCAGGTCTCCCAATTTATTCAAAGATTTTTATAAGTCTTTCCTGGGGCATATCAGCTGATGACGGATTTTTGTTTATCCAATCTTACCATAATAATAAGAAGCTACCTTGGTCAAGGTAGACCACCTTTATAAATAAGGGTAGAATTAATTATCGGAGCCATCAAACCACAAACGACCTCTAAAAATTATATTATCGAAGTCTTAGAGCGAATTTCACTAATTTAACTGAACGCATTCAGCACATCTAAACAGCGTTCAAGAGCTATCATCGAACCACAAACGAACTCTAAAAATTATATTATGGAAGTCCTAGAGCGAATTTCACTAATTTAACTGAACGCATTCAGTACATCTAAACAGCGTTCAAAAGCTATCAGCGTCAATATTACATAACAACTGTGACACTGACGGCTTTTGAACGAGCTTTAGACGTGCGTTCTTCTAAACCGCGCTCGTAAGCCGTCAAGGTCATAATCATTTAAAGTACCCACACTATTAGCGCGAAGCAACTGTCAAACCTTTAAAGAAAGCACACAAATTAATGAACTCCAAAAGCAAAACACAATAACCCAAGATAATATGTATATTAAAACAAATGAACGTAGCACCTAGTTTATAATTATAGCAATACGAGCTAAGGTCGGGGGTGGAAATGCAATATCCGTGGTTACCCCCAACGCAGTGATTGCGAGCACGGGGATCAATACCCGTACCTATACGTGCAGTAGGTAGGTAGGTGCAGTGCATTTATAAGTGCAGCTAGATTGCATTAATATTTCATGTGCTTGTGAGTGGGGGTACACATGTGGGATAACAGGGATTGCGTCGACTTAATGGGTCGTTGAAAATAGTCGATAAATCGATATGTTGTTGAAATCCCTAAAAAAAATTGGCGAACAAAATAGATACAGAGTGGACGAAAAACGAAATTAGGTTTTTATTTAAAAAGAGTTATGTTGGTTTACAGTCCTGAAATTCGTGGACAAATTGTGAGTACCTTAATGATCTTAACTATTTTCTTAGGAACATTCAAGTTATTTGGCGCTTACTTAATGATGATGTGAATAAAATAAAAATCCTTTACTTAGTATTCTTAGGTTAGTTAAGTATACACAGACATACTACCTTTAAGCTAATTAAATGCGATTACGTAATTCAATAACCGAGGAGCTCGTGGCTAAATAATAACAGCCGCTCGGGTTGATTTTTAGGTTAAGCCGTGCTTGCCTAGGTTGGTGTGTGGATGTGTGTGTGATGTGGACCCATTACATCCGAGTTTCCTCCGTGCCTCGGAAAGCACGTTAAGCCGTTGGTCCCGGGTGTCATTTGTAGATCTTTGACCGTCGTTAGGTAGTCAGTGGCCCAAAAAATCTGACAACCAGCCTTACCAGTGTTACCTAGTACTAACTGGGTTGTGGTGGTCAGATAAGCAGTCGCTCCATGTTAATACTGGTATTCAGCTGCATCCGGTTAGACTGGACGCCGACCCTAACATAGTTGGGAAAAGGCTAGGCAGATGATGATGATGAGTTAATTCAATAACCCTATTTAAAATGTAGCACAAATTAGCCAGAGAATGAGGTAAGGGTTAACTAGAACACTTACCCAGATTACAAGAAGTAGGAAACCCTTCATCTGCAGCGGATAGCGTCTTATAAAGCCCGACAGCAATGCGCATTAAGATGGACGATAAAAATTCTATAGATATCGATAAAAATAATGAATTACCTACTGTTTGGGTGGATAATGCCTTGTTTTTTTTTTAATATACACCATGTTTAGCGCAATTAAATGCATTTTTTTTTCTTTTTCTATTAAGTCTACGTAATAAAGTTTAGCAAACTATACAGGGTGGAAAGGACACCGTCGCGTAACGGTTACCACGTACTCAGTACTCAGAATGATCTGAACCACACAGAAATTATTCATCGGTAATTAAAAATATCTGCTGTTTCCTACAAAAGTGCAAGCCCAACCACGGACAAAATGTATGGAACAGCTGATTAAAAAAAAATACCAATGAAAAATTTCGATGTGGTTTAGAATGATGTACTAATTACACGGTAACCGTTTTCACATCGGTGTCCATTCCATCCTGTATTATTTTCCATCTTTAATAAGAGTGACATTGGCAAGGGGCGTTGTTGGTAATTATGAAATTGATTCGTGGAATTATATTTCAAAACCAAAATGGCGGCGTTTATTCCGAGTTTAACCACAGACCAAAGTATGCTAAACGAAAATAGTAGGTAGAGCCTATTTTTAATAATCTGAACAAGTCAGATTGAACTTATAACTGAAGCAAAAGGGGCCTAACTCGAGAGGATCTTAGTATAAGACGCGATGACGGCTTGTCATAACAAAATTAATGAACTGTCAAGATTTATTTCAGGAACAAATTAACAGGGAGCATACCACCTTTTATAATTATTATTTAAAAGTGGGATATAGATGTAACAATAAAGTAATGTTGTAACAATACTGCTAAAAGAGGTGTTAGAATGCCCCTGGGACCTTATTACCCGTGATTAATAAATACCTTTACAAAACGAGAAAATAAACTCACCCCAGGCCCTTAGCAACAAAACAATAGACAGAGCTTATAACTTCCTATTTAATAATGAAAGCATTCAAATCCTCGTTTAAGTCCTAACAAATAAACAAGAAACAAGATTAAGACATAAAAGCAAAGTTTTGATAAACAGCACATCATGCTGTAGATAATTTATTCAACCACCCTTTTATAGGAAAACGGATCGTAACTTTTACTAAATAGAGTTGGAATTCTATCAATTCGAATGTGATATATGAAACAGGAACCTGTGTAATGGGAAAGGTATCCTAAAATTTACGAAATAGAGTAGAAATTATATCAATTTGAATGTGATATATGAAATTGGAACCTGTGTAATGGAAAAGGCAGCCTAAACTTTTCAAAATAAAGTTGAAATTGTATCAATTTGAATGTTAGTATGAAACTCGTTAGGGCTGTCAAAAGTTGGCGCTTAGTCTGAAATGGTAATGCCTATGAAATGTTGTGACAGATATGGTAGGGTAAATGTAATGTGTATGATTGCATTGTTTTATAAATGGGATATTTTATTTATAAGTAACATAACATGACTATAATGTTCACTAAAAGCTACTGGAAATATTTACAAATATTGCTATTTTTTACTAAATTTGAATTAAATTGAATGAAAGAATTCATTTAGATCAGATATTTGCAGATAGTAAATATTCCTAATCATTATAATTGAATCTAAACGTATAAATTAGGATTTGGTTGCCAGTTTTCTAGAATGAGAATTAGCATAAAATATTAATACCTACTGACAAAATTCCATCCAACTCGATTAATTCACCAGTGTCAAGTAACGTAATCTAACAAAGTCGTGTAAAATATACCTTTACTACCAACAAGATTACAGAAATTAATTAATCGCGCTAAACCTATCGCGTTTCCTAGAGTAACGAATCACAAGCCGACATGCAATAGTAATTATTATCCATCACCCTTACAAGGGTGTAAACACCAACCGTTATGTACTAAGCGCCATTATCAACCGCCACATAACAAAATCTTAACACTAGGCAGCAAAGTCCAATTTCCCTTGCACACAGACCTTTGATTGCTAAAGTTAATCACTAGAAATTGTCTACCAAATAACAACGAGCTATGTTTCACTGAAGGTGAATACGGAACACATTCATTCTAGTCCTAATACGGAATTCTGACGTAAATTTTGCATTTAAAATGTCGAGATAGCGGTAAAATATAGTCATTAGCTATCGGTACAATCGAGCGGGTGGTAATGGGCGGTAAAATGTAGTAAATAATGTACTGAGTGGTTGTCTAGTAAAGTGTGTTTGAACACTAAACTTGCTTATTAGTGGCGCACCCCTAGTGGTATCTAGATTGAAATTACGGCTGGATTAGTTGTTTACAAGATCACGGTATCGGTATATTAAATGCCTTAATGTTTTACAACACTAGTTCAAGATAGTTATCATCATCATTCTTTTGCCCTTATCCCAATTCATTTGGGGTCGGCGCAGCATGTCTTGTACTTACATATTTCTCTATTACTCGCCATTTCATCAGACATCTTCTTTCTTGCCATATCATCCTTTACACAATCCATCCATCATTTCTTTGGTCTTCCTCACGACATTTTTCTCATTCCTCCACATAACAAGCCCATACAACGACAACCGATTACAACACGAGATAGTTAATTAAAAGAATATTTCTCGATAGTCAAAGGAACTATCGAAAAACTAACTATTGAAAATTAAGAGATAAAAACTTGAATTTTATTTCTCACATACTAGTTACAACAGAGGCCCGTGATACCGTGATCTGACTGCTATAAGTCTTGGTGCAAATTTAAAATCAGTTCAGGAAAATCTTTACGCTCTTTCCACACGATCAGACTTTAGGATAGGTGTTGCCTTATCCAGCCAGTACCCCCTACTGGCTGGATTAGTCTAAAAGCTTTCACACGTACGCCAGTAGATTTTACGCGGTTTACATTCACCTACGTTTGTTGCTGGCAGCCGAAACGTGTGAAAAGAGCCTTAGACAATCCTCGTATAAAAAAAACATAGTAATTCATGGCCATATAAAAAGCCATTTAAATAAAGAACATAGATCCTTAAAAGGTGCTCTTCACGACGGGTTTTATGTAGGCGGCAATGTAGTATCTATGTTTATCAAACTATGTATCTATCGGAAGAATTTTTAAAGAGTTAAGAAAAAAAACGAACAGTGTGTGTCGCTGCGGTCGAGCGACATTGCCGCTGCAGTCTGCAGTTGCGGTGTGCTTGAGAAGAGCATCTTTATCCACCACCACAAGACGTCACATGTAAATAGTTCATGTTCATCTTACCGAGGCAGACAGAATGTCACTCGTTTACTTAGCATGCCATGCAGTGCACCTAACTACGGTACGGGGTAGGTGCTTACCTGGAAACAAAGAAAACAGTTTTATTAGATACGTCATGTTATACAAGATCACAAAAATAAAAATATCCAGAAACATCGATGTAGGTTCTACAAAGATTTTATTCGTTAGATTAGCTACACTGCGGCAAAAGATTTCTGTTTCGTTTTCAAGCGAAGTATGACGGGGGCACGTCATCGTCACCATCATCGTTCTGCTGGCCTTATCCCAATCTATTTGGGGTCGGTGCAGCATGTCTTGTTCTTCCGTACTTCTCTATTACTCGTCATCTCATCAGACAACTCCTTTCTTGCCATACCATCCCTCACATAGTTTATCCATCGTTTCTTTGGTCTTCCTCTACTCTTATACCCATCCACATTCATACTAAACACTTTTCTAATGATTTAAATCTTCGGTATCTACTGGAACATAGGCGTGAATCTCAAAACTACGTTCGAAATATTTAAAGAGAAAAGATGGAAGAGCAGGCCTAATGAAATAAGTTGAACTTTGAATAAGTATTATTAGAAAATAAGGAAAAATGAAAAAGATTATTCAGAAATCATCCTACTGAACGATTTCGATATATCATACAGGGCGTGACGCGGGTTCGATACCCGCACGGAACAAATATTTGTATGGCCTACAGGTAGTCTATTGTTGCGCGTCTGTTTGTGTACGTCAGTTTTAATGTTCGTTAACGCACCTACGATGACGACGAAATTCCTAGTTTGGGGTAACGTTAAAAAAAAACCCATACAGACACAATGTATGTTTTTTTTTTAAATTTACTAACAATTGATGACTTTAATCTGTAACACATAACATCACGTCTGTAATCCCCGAAGGATTGGGGAGAGGTGTACCTGATAGTACACCCACATTTCGCCGGTTATGTTTAAGTCCCATGTAATAGGGGGCGAGTCTATTGCCATCAAACGGGCGCAAATTCAGAACCCGTGGCAGCGACTGAAAAATTCCTGATGGAAAAACTCAATAACAATTTGCCCGACCCGGGAATAGAACCCAGGATCTCATGCTCAGCACTGGCGCTTGCGACCACTGGACCAACGAGGCAGTCAGTAACACGTTTCTATAATAAAATATCAGCTTTTGTGTTGTATTATTTTCAAACACTTTGTTTACTAATATTTCCGTTCACATTTTCCAATTCATCAAGCATTTTTTTTTTAGTTGTTCGTTACGGGTAGAGGCACAGAGCTGACTCCCTCCTGAGGGATATGACCTAGTTTTGACGCAACATAAATAAATTGCGGTTTTTAAATGAAACCTGAAAGCTTTTCCTTTTAGCAATATTAATAACAAAAGCATATTGCAATTACTATTCCATTTAATGAAACTGGCTATAAAGATGACTTGTATTACATAGCGTTCACACATTAATGGTATTATATTAGAACCTTAATTACACATAAATATACAGGGTGGAATAAAACAAAAACCAGCTGCTCCATACATTTTGACCGTGTAGCTGTATTGCATGTTTGTATGGAACAGCGGTTTTTTTTTTAAATTACCAATAACAAATTCTATGTGGTGGGTTCTGAATGATGTACTGAATACGTGGTAAACGTCGGTGTCCCTTCTCACCCTGTTTAACCAGCAACCGTAACGTGGCTGTACGACCAGATGTATGAACGATACTAAGTGGAGTAGAAGGTACGAAAGATCGTAGCAAATGGCGTTTTACCAATCAATCAATCAAATCATTTATTTGCAATGAATGCAGGTTAAATTAAAATACAGGTGGAGTAGAAAGGTGTGAGCCATGTACAATCGGCCAAGCTAAATAGTTTACATCGCACACATCGGTAACTGTCATTGTACGAGCCAGTAATGTTCATACAGCCGCTCATTATTATTGTGTGTGTATTCGTATACTGCCCTACACGGGGTTTATTTCTTTTCATTCTGTCTGGAAATAGGAGCTTGTGGCTAAATAATAACAGCCGCTCGGGTCGATCTTTAGGTTAAGCCGTGCTTGCCTAGGTTGGTCTGTGGATGGGTGACCGCCCATTACATACCGAGTTCCTCCGTGCCTCGGAAAGCACGTTAAGCCGTTGGTCCCGGCTGTCATTTGTAGATCTTTGACAGTCGTTAGGTAGTCAGTGGCCCAAAAAGTCTGACAACCTGTCTTACCAAGGGGTATCGTATTACCCAGTACTACCTGGGTTGTGGAGGTCAGATAGGCAGTCGCTTCATGTAAAATACTGATATTCAGCTGCATCCGGTTAGACTGGAAGCCGACCCCAATATAGTTGGGAAAAGGCTAGGCAGATGATGATCTGCCTGGAAATAGGCACGCAAAATTTAAAATAAATAAATGTCAAAAGTATCTAAAAAAAGGAAAATTACAAATTAAGATGTCACAGTTACAATTACTACAATTATGCAATTATACATTGAATACAATTTTAAACGTCAAATTTAAATTTCACTTGAAAATAAAATTAAAATTAAATGTATATTAGGTACATATTATTATGTTCAAAATAATATTAATTATACACATTGAAAATTAAAAAGTTTTGTCCATTATTATGTAGTCAATTAATGACTTATAAGTCATTAATTGAATAGTAACATTTTTCTATTACCACTTAACCCTTATGGCAAAAAGGCCTTAGTTTAAGTATCTAAATAAAAAAATATGTTCTACGGCCTTCATTCAGTAGCACTGCTATCTCGCTGATTGTCAAATACTACGACGCAAGAGACATGCTCACAGAATTGTGTAATAATAATTATGTGAAGAAAGATATGAGACTAATGTTCGAAAGTGTCAAAAAAGAATTTTCACAAGACATGGCTTAATAAGGTAAGTTAAATTATAAACCTGTCATCTACCAAGAACTACTTGAAACAACTGAAACCGAAACAAGCATCGGAAACTCAGTAGCAACAAAACAAAAAGAAGCCAAAAACTCTTTCAAAGAACAAACAAGGCTTCAGTTGGCACACGTTAACTAAAACAAAAGAGGCTCAACTCAAAAGAGTTGCCAAGTAAAAAATAAAACCTTATTAAACGGAATTTTACACGCTGAAAAAGGAAAAAGGTAAACAGATTTCGTCCGAAAGCGAAAAGCTGAAAGTGGATGAAAAGTAAGCACAGTTTTTCAGTTGCATGTTGAATATTACATCATTTTAATGTAACACAAGTGCTCGTGTATTTTATTAGTTAAGAATTAAATACATGTTTATCAACGGAACTTATTAAAAGAAAAATAAAGGGTGATTGAAATTTTAAAGAATAAAATATTAACGCGATTTATTAGCAATACAAGCTTCGTGCCCGACAAATAACGAACTTCCATACAAACTTTCATCTCCTGTTCAATCCTTTTAGGGAATGAACTTTAAAAACCTATCACAAGTGCTCACTTTTGTTTCATAAGGAGCTCTTGAGCAAAATTTCAAGCTTCTAGACCCAGTATTTTAGAATGAGCGTTGACAGCGAATTTAAAAGATACCCTGCAATTGAAAACTTTTTTGTTGTGTATGTCCTACATGGATGTCCTTCGCCGTGGGCGGCGGAGGGATCTGTTAGTCTCCTACTGAATAAAACCACACAGTATTCCTCCTCGTCACTTCTGACTGGGGTGCGGGGACACAATTCCATTCTCCACAATCACCCTAGCAGAAAAGTTACGTAACATAACGTTACCCTCTGAATTGTCTTAAACATCGCTTACTCGGCACACTCGAAGTTCTCCGACGAGATTCACAAACTTTGAAACTTGCTTAATGAGTAGGAATGTAGGTGACAAAGAGTCTCAAAGTCTTCCTGAAGTAATGAAGAACGTTAATGTAGATCAGGTTTTCATAACTGTAGGATTTTAGAAATAAGGTGGTTTAATGAGGCAGACTGTTCAAGAGTTAATGATGGGTGACTTACAGTAGCGAAGGGTCAACATTTGTAAGATGTGAGCTGGAGTACATATTTGAATTTGATTAAATTATTTATCTATAGAGTACTGACTGTACCATTTTTCAAAGAGAATCCGGTTGGAATCGTATTGTATGGAACCTTGCCACTGGTGACTTATAAAGCTTGCAGGCGAACAGTTTTTTTTTCTAAAATCTTTTGTACCAATATACGGGCTAAAAGATTTAAATGTAGCCTACCAAACTTTTTTTGCTCAAAAGACAGTGTTTCAAGTCGTCGATCACTCCTTTCAAACAAGAATAAAGCACATCGCTTTTCAGGACGAAATAATAAAAGATTCCACTCCAAGTTAAAAGGAAACGCCCAACTCTTAAACCAATGTGTCTTTACTACACTTTACCCCCGACTTTTAGTTCCACAAACTTCTGCAATTTTTCCACGTAGAACGCACGATTAATGAGCTGGCGTACCATCTATCGTCATAAGTGCTGTCTTTCCAGAATGTTCCGTAGCCCGACGGTGTTTGGCTTCCATTTTTTCTCGACGCTTTTCACAGGCAGCATAAAAGTATGAAATATTAGCTGAACAGTGTTCACACTCGCTCCCTACGAAGAAGTTTTTAAGCACCTTTTATGAGGACGGTATTTTTTTTTCTGCTTGCTGTGTAAGGGGTAATTTTTTTGGCTACTTCCCATTTGGTAAACTTCCCATTTCGTAAACCTCAAACTGTACCTACTAAAAAGTTGCGTTTGGTAAACATTTCGTTACTTCATACATTTAATCCCATTTGGTAAACTTTGTTAGTATTGTTATTTTTGTACGGTACAGTCAGTGTCAAATTAGTATTAAATTAGAGATGTATATATTTTTAAATGCTTCAGTCTTGAGATAGTATCTCGACCATCAAAAAGAATGGCTGATCAAGAAGAAGTAAAAAAAACGTATTAAAGTCTGTAAAAATACCACGATGCTACTAAAAATACCACGTGCTTTTCCCGCAAAAGAAGCACCGAGCGGGTTCTCAGGTAGGGATTTATTGTCCTTACCATCGTTTTAAACAAAAGGTGTGAATGAGATAGACATAAGTAAGTATACGTAAATTATATCTATTACCGGGTTTAACTTATCAGTTCACTCGTTTTATGCATAGTGCAAGGTCGTTGCAATGTCGGGTGAGGGATCTTCTAGTGGTGCAGTGAATTTAAAAATTATTAATAGTACACGAGGCGGTGAAATTTTATTACGCGCTGGGCATCAATATTATAAACAGAAAAATAATAAGGACTCAAGTTGGTGGCGCTGTGTTAATAGAAAAGATGGATGTTCAGCAAGTGTAACTTTGAATTCAAATCGAAGCCATGTATTAAGAGAAAATGCTCACTGCAGTTCTTGTATTCCGAATTTTGAAAAAAATGAAGTGAAAGTAGCCATCGAAAAATGTAAACAAACTATATGTGAAGATCTGAAGCCGATTCCAGCTACATACAGGAAATGTACTAAAAAGCTGAAAGATAATGGTTATGAAATTATTAAAGAATTACCAAATTTTGACAAAGTTAAAAGCAGTTTGTATAGACACAGAAATAGACAACTAGGAATCACAAAATCTCAGCACTCTAACTCTACAGAAATCGTGATTCCTGACCGTTTTAAAGACAATTTATTGTTTGATGAGATTGACGGTGAAAATAGAATGATTGTGTTTGGTTCAAAGAGTGCAATTGCACATTTAAATGACGTCCGTCACTACTTTGCGGACGGAACGTTCAAATGTTGTGCAAAGCCGTTTCTTCAACTATACGTTGTACACGGAGACATAGGAAGTACAGAAACTGGGACAAATATTGTACCATTTTTTTATGCAGTGTTGACAAACAAAGAAGAAACTACATATGAAAGACTGTTTTACAAACTAAAATTTCATTTACCAGAGTGGACAGCCGATATTATTACCTTGGATTTCGAAAAAGCTCAAATAAATGCAATTAAAAAGACATTTCCAAACATAATTGTTAAGGGGTGTTTTGTTCACTTTGGCAGAGCGCTATTAAGAAAGGCAAAATCTCTTGGCTTATTACAACATGAAGAATCTCACTATCACGTCAAACTATGTATGGCTCTGGCACATTTACCAAAAGAAGACATAAACGATGGATGGCTATACGTTATGAGTCAAAGGTAAATTAATTTTGCAGTATTGAAATGAACGCGTTTAGTTCTGGATATTTCTTCTACCGCCATTTTCTACAGCCATTTTTATGCGTTAGAAACTAGGTAATATATGGTTTTTCGTATCATAATCTTCAACGAATTAATTCTGTTACAGTTTTGAAGAAAAAGCTATAACTGAATTCAATGATTACTTTGTGGATCAGTGGTTGGAAAATGAAGATATGATGAATATTTGGTGCTGCTACGCACAAAGACACCGCACTACAAACCTCATGGAATCTTGGAATTGGAGTTTCAATAGTGAAATTGGAAAAAGGCCATCAATTCTTTTATTTTTCGAAACGATATCAGGCAATATTAAACATTATGAAAATCTTCTGAAAAGGTACATATTTTTGTTTCAATGACCTGTATTTTTAGGCGACACATATGATAAAAATTATACATTATTACTTTAATTAATCATAACAATTTTTTACAGCTTTTATAATAATGGAGAAAGTATATCAAAACGAAGAAAAAAATCTATCCAAAATGATATACGAATTAACAATATTCTCGGCGATTACAAAAGTGGAAAAATATCATTGGAAAATTGTTTGAACGAATTATCAAGAATTGCTTGTATCACTTTATAATTTATTTATTGATTTTTAACTTTGTAGTGTAGGTAGTAAATTTTTTATGTTAATATTCCAAATCTGTGATTATATTTTATAGTTGATTTTGTGTGTAATTTTTAATGTTAATGTACCAAATCTGTGATTATTATTTGTTTTTATATTTAAAAGTTGATTTTGCATGTATTTTTTATGTTATTGTACCAAATCTGTGATTATTATTTGTTTTTATATTTAAAAGTTGATTTTGCATGTATTTTTTATGTTATTGTACCAAATCTGTGATTATTATTTGTTTTTATATTTAAAAGTTGATTTTGCATGTATTTTTTATGTTATTGTACCAAATCTGTGACTGTTTATTTTTATATTTTATAAGTAGTTGATTTCGTATGTATTTTTTTATGTTAATGTACATTAACATAAAAAGATAGTACCAAATCTGTGATTATTGTTTTTTTATATAAGTTGATTTCGCATCTAGATTGACTTATGTTATTAAAAAAATAAAACTTGTCATCGAAATAGTCAAATCGAACTGTGATTTTTCTTAAATTTTTTGAAAGTTATTTGTACACCCCACTTTTTATTTCTGTTTTTAAATATCAATATGTGTAAATGGCATACGTACACATAATCCGACTATTGTACCTGTGATTAAAAATATTTAACAAAATAAATGACAATGTTATCATTAGTTTCGTTTTTCTTTTTTTACTTGACTGTACCCATTTCATCTGAAAGTTTACCAAATGGGATATAACACAAAAAAATATTGAAATGTTTTCGAAATGGGACTAAATGTATGAAATGTATAATGTTTACCAAACGCAACTTTTTAGTAGGTACAGTTTGAGGTTTACGAAATGGGAAGTTTACCAAATGGGAAGTAGCCATTTTTTTGCGAGTAGCCAAAAATGTGAAAGGTTTTTTAAAGATTCTGCAGAAGTGATTTATTTTATTGATTTGTGATTATGTGGTAAAATAGGTGGTGAAATCGGATGTTATGCTATGGGTATGTGATGCGTATGAGTGAGGAAAATGTTGAGTACAGTTAGTTATAAAACGCTAGCTTATGCCCGCGGCTTCGGCCGCGTGATGTTGGGTAACTGTCCCACGGGATCATACTACCGGGATAAAATGTATCCAGGTAACAAACTATCTATGTGCCAAATTTCATCCAAATTCGTTCAGTAGTTTTCTCGTGAAAGAGTAACAAACGTCCATCCATCCATCCTCACAAACTTTCGGATTTATAATATTAGTAAGTTAGTAAGATATGTAGGGAAATACCAAAGAACGGATGGATGGTCTATGTGAAAGATGGGATATCGTAATAAATAAATTGGTGGTACGGTAACAATATTTTTGTAATCGCAAAAATTACAATAAAAAAAAATGCGACAGGCTATTAATTCGTGTTTGCAAAACAGTTGAAACTCACGATTATTGACACCTACAGGATTTTTCAATTTCTTAAAAATGAGGCGTATGTGTAATCAGCATAACTTAAGTTACCAATAAGTAAACAAGGTGATTGTTATTGACCGTTAAAGTTAACTTTATGATAATTGATTAAATTTCATTAGCACGTAATGATTTTTCACGTTATTATAAAAAATAATGAACGAATGTTCTTTTAAGTGGATGCCATTTTACAAAGAGTTTAAAACCTAAATATCAGTTATAGTATACAATCAAACTTTATAGGTTTTCATATCATTAAGTGCTCATCCTACTTTCTACTAATATTATAAATGCGAAAGTTTGTATAGATGTATGGATGTCTGGGTATCTGGATGTTAGCTACTCTTTCACGCAAAAACTACTGACCGGATTTTGATGAATTTTGGCCGACAGATAGTTTGTAACCAGGATTAACACATGGTATATTTTTTATCCCGTAGAACGATCCCTTGGGACAATTACCGAACCCCACGCGGGCGAAGCCGCTGGCATACGCAAGCTTATTATAATTTTTTTAATTATTATTATTGTTTTGATGTAAGTTTTCCTTATAATTCTCCGTCACTTCTCCTTGTTTAACTTTCTCGTGACGTTCTTTACTCTCAGTTTCTAAGCCTGCCTTTTGTCTGTCTTATTTTCACACACACAAATGGCTATTCAAAATAATGGCTCATTATATTCTCAAGTCAACACTCTACAGGTGTGAGGTGTAACTCTTTTTCTCCCGTGTCGTGAAATTATTAGCCAGTCAGCATAGTTTATTTCATCAACTTAAGGCAACATTGCTCATTATATAGAATGTATGTTGTATACAAGGAACATGATGAAGACATTGACTTATGTCATACATCTGTGCCTACTCTCAAGAAACTGTTTAAATGTAATTTGAAAAATAATTAAGTTTAAGTTTAATTCTGTTTGGCTTACCTTACTTTCCTTAACTTACGTAATAGTATCGATACTGACGTTGTTTTCTTTTCTTTTTTTTATTTGTATTCTTAATCAGTTCTTCTTTTTTTTTTCATTGTTTAATTAGATATTTAGGCGCATAATATAGTGCATGTATTGCTCATCTTTAAGTAATGGGGCACTTAGACTTAAGTTTGCAATGTTTTACTTTATTATATGTAATAGTGTACTCATTGTTGAAGAGCCAAATAAAATAAAAGTCTGGGCGAAACCTCTATCATAAATTAAAAAAAAACCCAGCCAAGTGCAAGTTGCACTCGTGCACCAAGGATGTTTTTAAAACTACATATTTACGGTTTTCAGATTTTTTCCTTTACATGTGCTGTAAGACATTGCTTCTTGCCAAATTTAATGATTCTAGGTCAACGGGAAGTACCCTATACATTTTGATTCACTTGAGAGTGTCGAAATCTACATTTTTTGCGGCATAAACGGCCGTATCCTTTTTTTACGTTAATTTAGAAGTTTGATTCACAGCTTCAAGGGACTGTAGACCTGAGTATATGGTTTTAATTTCAACTCGATACGTCCACGAGTTCCTGATATAAGGGTCTTGACAGACAGACGGACAACAAAGTGGTCCTATAAGGGTTCCGTTTTTTCCTTTTGAGGTGCGGAACCCTAAAAATAACGAAGATATGTGACATCCACCAATCCACACTGGGCTGTGTAGACTATGACCCAGACCTCACAGAGTTCTCATTTCGCAGCAGTGGGAACGTAATAGGCTGATTATGCTTATGTCGAGGAATTATGGCCACTCGTGAGTTTTAGTAAAAGAATTTAAAATGTAAAATAATACGTAAACTCATTGAAAACCTTCCTACATAAACTACACGAAAAAAAGCCCAAAATTCACCGCAAAATCCACGTAAACAAATTAAACACGACTACCATTAAACTCAAAACATCCCAATTACAAACCTAATTTAAAGAAAACTGAGGCAATCTGCCAAATGAAGCAAGATTTTATGCGAAAAACCTCGGCTGGGTAGCGCAGCGGAGTGTCTGGTACGCGGGCAAATTGGCTACTTCAGGGGCTCGAGGCAAGTGGCTACATCAGTGCAGTATCTCGTGCCAGTATCTCTTCAGCTCTCGGAGCCTGGAGTTACCGTCGAGTGCCCGATGTTGGCAATGGAGGATATTTTCTTGAAATATTCTATCTTTTTGAGAGGATGTTATTATTTCGTGTTTCCATTTTGTGCTTTTTGTAGCCATTTTTATATGTAGTCTGTCTTGTCTTAAATTGGCCTCTTCAGGGGCTCGTGGCAAGTGGCTAAGGCTACATCATATGATTATTTTATGGTTTTTCTTTTTTAAATTTTGCTGCTTGAGAAGGCTTTGCCAGTCATTTTTATGTAGTCTGTCTCGTTTTAAATTGGTCACTTCACGGGCTCGTGGCAAGTGGCTACATCACGCAGTCTATCGTGCCAGTATCTCGCCTCTTCAGCTCTTGGCAACTGGAGTTATCGTCGAGAGATGGTGTAATGGTGACGTTTTTTTTTTTGAAAGAATTCTGTTTTTATGAGGGTGGTTATTATTTGCGGTTTTATATTTGTTTTGTTGCTTGAGAATTTTTGTAGACATTTTTATTGTTGTATCGCTTTTAATGGCCTGCTGTTATTGCTATGAGATATTTTTGAAGCTATACTACGTTAGGGTCTGTTTTTAATGTTATTTTTTTAATTGTAGTCACATTATATTTAGGCTTGCTTAATCCTGTGCCATTGTTCCTTTTCTAGTTCCAAATACATCTGTAAATTTTTAATATTCTCCTTTATGCTACTCTCAACTAATTGACTAGGACAAGTTTTTTGATGATATTTCGGAATGAAATCATAAAAATAACTGTAGAACTCGAAAATATGAAGGAACGTATTTTATAAGTAACGTTTACACAGAACATCAAGATGGCCGAGAGAGAAAAAAGTGTTGCCAACATAAAGCACTTAAATTAGCAGTAAAGCCAACAGAAACATATAAATAGTTACGTTCTCATTTACTGACATATTTGCATTTCAATTTTAAATCATTTATTCAATCCTTAAGCCTAAAATCAATATCGATCCCCACATACATACGACAAAGCTGCGTGCTATACAGGCAGCGCCGCGGGATTAACCACCCCGTTTGTTTACACTTTTTACGCCAATACCCTGATTAAGAGCTGTGATATCGAATCCTATTTGTACATATCGTTGGTCTGACATGATAAGTATATAAAAAAAGTACGTTTGTTTTGTGTTTATCTTTTCGATGAAACTAATCTTGATTCCACTTATTGCTAAATTTGGCTGACCATGAATTCGACTGCCTCATTGGTCTAGTGATCGCAAGCGCAACTGCTGAGCATGAGGTCCTTGGTTCGATTCTCAGGTCGGGGAAAGTGTTATTGGGTTTTTCTTTGAAGAATTTCTCAGTAGCAGCCGGACACGAATCTAGACTCCGTGTCTGGATTCGTGTCCGGTTGATGGCAATAGGCTCGCCACTTATTACATGCAACTTAAACATAACTGGCGAAATGTGGGTGTACTATTAAGTACACCCCTGCCTAACCCTTCGGAAAGAACAGGCGTGATGTTATGTTATGAAATTCAACCGTTTTGAGTGTCAAATTTCAATGGTTATCGCTTTTCAATGAGTTTCGTATTTCTATTATGACATTCTACAGAATTGACAAAAGCTTTACAGTAATTTATATCAATCCAACACATTCTTGAATTTTCTGCCATCGTCGCTGTTGAAATGATCCCTCAATTAATTTCTATTTAGCAATACCTACACCAAAACATTTGCAAGGTTATTTGCACTACAATAAGAACAATAATTGCATAACGACTTTCCAGACTTTTCTTTCTAAGCTACCATACAAATGCTTACTTCGAAAACAATCCAACTTCGCCAGACATTCGGAACTAGTTTAAAATTCAATAAACAAAAGAAAACTGACCTGCACAACAGTACAGTCCGGTAAAATGAGAAAACTCGCAATAAAACAAAGAATGACAACAAATTGAGAAACCATTGCGTCGTAAATTGGCAACACCGGATAGAATTTTAGAGTAGCAACACTGAGCTGTCAAGTGTCAAGTCAATTAGCTGTCCGAAAGAGGGGGGTATCCCTTTGTTACGAGCTGTCAAAAACGTCTGGAAATTTCCATACCTGACATTTTACTTACTTTTTCCATATTTTCCATGATCCAATGAATTTGCAGTTGTTGGCAACACAGAGAAAGGAATATCTATGCTCACGAAGATTTTCCGCTCTCTTTGGCTTTATAAGCGAGTATATCACCCATATCTTAACAACAAAAAAATAATGATGATGTACTTATGAACTGCTAATCGACCAAGGTCGTAGCTTCTAAAAGTCTGTAGAAACTTCATTAAATAATTAAATGAATCGACATAGGTACATAAAAATTAAAGGGCCCCAGGACTATAAAAATATTCGTAAAGGACTGTTAAAACTCTTCTCATTCCTCAACTCATTCTACAAAGTTCCTTACTCCCTATCTTAATAGCATACCAAATTAAAATAGCCATACAAAAGGACCAGAAAATCTACATTACATTCCAGTTATCAGATCATTAATCATGATACTTGACATTCAGCGATCACGTAAGCAATCACATTTTGTCACTACAGAGTAATTGGCTTACAGAAATAGCTGCAAAGTGATTAATGATGAATGGATATAGCTACGGTCAATATGTGCAGTTCGACAGACAAGTCTGGTGTGAATAAAAAGCAGTAGGACGGCTAACAATTGACGGATTACTATTTGACGGACGGACGAGGCAAAAGGAGTATAAGGATCGTAGCAGGTGGCGTGAAAAACCATGAGCTTATGAATCTATCCAGAAATTGACTGATGGCTAATTGAAGTCTTATGTCCTTGTCAAGCTTGAAAAGTATCCATTTCTCCTACTTCTCCGACACCGAAGATCCAGAAAAAAGAATGAAACAATAAAATTGAAGAAAAACAGTTATTTTTACAAACCAGGAATCAACAATGCAGGAATATGAGAAAATAATAATAGGTAAGCTTACCTACTAGTACTATTTTATTTAATTGGTTATATTGTTCGTATTAATGGCATTCACATAGCCATAGTTGGGGCTATGCTGGCGGAGTCTGACAACTGGAGGGAGGTGACCTCGTTCTGTGAGACCGTGATGGTTCAAAAGGAGGCTGCCGAGCGGGATCGTGAGAAAGCCGATCCCAATAGGAGAAGAAGTCGTCGGGGAGGCAACCGCCTCGCCGCTTAACACGCCGAAACCCCGCCTGCATTACCTAAAGCAGGTGGGACACTGGGTCACGGGCGTCCAGAGTGGGGACTCTGTGCGCTCACCGAGTGACCTTGGATATGACCGGCAGCACAGTGGTCACGTGCTGCCGTGCACACTTGCACAGCGAGGCTCAGGGGAGATCTCTGTATAGTCGCCCCAGGGATGATGGTTTTAGTGCGGTAAAAATCCCACACTCCCCGGTCTTATCCCCAAAGACCGGTCGCCTTTGAAGGTATCCCCACGGAAAAAAAAAATAAAAAGTAAGCTTACCTACTAGTACTATTATATTTAATTGGTTATATTGTTCGTATTAATGGAATTCACAATGAAATTGAACATGAAAATAATTTAACCAACACAACAAGTTGGCAGAATGAAGTAAACAATTAAATGGCCAGAGCTGTTGACGCATAATAAATGAGCTCTGATGAGTTTTATAATTTATCTGTCGCTTTTCCGGCCTTTGTTCGTGTCGCAATAATTGATACTATTGTTATTTACTACTATTTAACGGGAACATCCCGATAAATAGGTGCAATTACTAATGCTAACAATAATTTGATGGGAAAACCGCAAATTCTAAGTAATTTTATTAACATTAAAGCTAGTTTTGCAAAACGCATTACATTCCCTTTGGGCTCCACTGCAGTTGGATAAAAATGTACCTAGACTATTAAGAGTACTAAAAATTAAATCACGTATTCAAAGAAAGAAGTTAATTTTAATGAAATGATTCGAAATTTGAACAAAGGCAAAGAAGAGGAGTCACGTGAATCTCATGAAAACTCTGGAACAGACAAAAGAACCACACACATTGATGACATAACAGACGAGAACAGTAACACACAACAAACATTTAACTTCATAGCCAAAAAATACCAATTCAGAGCAATTTATTTGCCAAAAAGCATTTAACCAGTTAACCGAAAAGTTAAAGCGCCGACCAAAATACAAAACCGACGAGACGAGAATAAAGGGCGTAGTTTTAGCTGACAAAAAGCAAAGCATTGTGCACCAGTTAGAAGTGGTGAGCACAATAGAACTGGAAACTGCTCGGTTTCCAGGTACAGCAACAGTTAAAATAAAGGAAAGTGGTATGACGGAGATGTTTAATATTTTTTTCATTATACTTCTGTATTTTAATGACGTTTTATCAAGTGGTGAAGATGTATGAACGAATAATGGTTTGTCTGGCAAAAATTTCAGGTTTATCTTTCTTATAAGACCAAGATACAGAAGAGACATTGGAGCTAAATTAAGTTTATTACTGGAAAATTTGATTAATATAATTAGACTTGACAAGGACAAACGACGCCCATGCTTCCATCAGGAGATTCTCCAGGGATGAATTTAAAACCTCTTACTAACAGGTAAAACTTTCAACAATGGCATGACAGACAAGGAACAAGAATGTTCTGTACAATCAACTAATACAAAGTTGACCATGTGCAAATATAGAACTACACAAAACGTAGGATAAAAACGATAAGTTAGAGTCTGGATATAACTTGCGAATAATAAACACAAGAAGTAATGGGGAATAATTTGATACCGCTCGTTCTTTATACAATTTTACACGCAAAATGGATAGCTCGCAGGAATGCTGCAATTTGTTGGGACATATGAATGAGATACAGGAATATTAACTAATACAAAGCAAAATAAAATGTATGATAAGTTACTTAACACTTTTCATACAAAATTAAAGATTTTTGTATTAGTGACTGTAAAGTAAGGGGAGAAACTCCTGAGTTATGGAGGTCAGATAGGCAGTCGCTCTCTGTAAAATACTGATACTCAGCTGCATCCGGTTAGACTGAAATTCTACCCCAACATAGTTGGAAAAGGCTAGGCAGACGATGATGTAGTGACTGTAAAGAAAATATGGATGGATTGTGTAAGGAATGACAAGAAAGGAAAAGGAGTAAATGATGGCGTGACGGTTGACGAAGGAGAATGGAAGAAAAGAACGTGAGTCGCCGATCCCAAGTAACATGGGACAAGGCCAGGAAGATATTATATAGTGGCTGTAAAGCAAATAATGCATTAAGTGCTTTCATTCAGATTAAACATGATATTTACGAGACAGATTTTTTTGACAGCATTCTGATATATCTGTTGAACTTTTGCTTCGAAGTACCAAATAAATACCATATCATCTAAAAGGATTGATTCTTCCGACAAGAAACTTTTGAAAGACAATACAAGGATTCCACTCTTTAACACCCATATCATTACTTGGTAAACAGGAACTCGATATAAAACATGAACGCTTTAAGTACAACTACTAATGGAAAGAGAATTCACTTCAAAATAAATGAAAAGTACTCAAAAACGTAGGAAATGAAACATTAATCTGTTAGCCAAGGGTAAGAAAGTAATTTATCATTATCGTTGGCTCAGAAGGTAATGGATTTGTAAAAACAAAGGAACTAAAATGAGTTTGTTCATTTCTTCGAATCGGGGTTGAAGGTTTGAGCAAAAAGGTTTGATGTTAAACGAAACAATTGTTATGACAGTTTGATTTGATTGTGATGTGGCGTGAAATATCCTCAAAGATAGGAAATTAATAATAGATGCAAGTAAAGAGATTTAATACTATAATAGAGAGGTTACCAGAATAAATTTCATAGAAGAACTGTGATCCCATGTACCAGTGAAACCAAAGAGCCAAATGACATAATTGCCAAGTTTGACGCGTTACAATTTGACCGACAACAACCAGATGGTTATTGTACGTAGATTATGATTTTGTTGCTTTGCAAGCATAACAAATAATAATCTTTATTAGAACAAAAACACATGTTTAACGATTCAATTGTGTTCGATAATAAGCAGGTATTGTATTGTATCGTTTTAATAGATAAGTAAACACTGTCACACACACACAAGTAGTCAGGTAGCTGTCACTAATGTCAACTGTCACCACGAATGGCGGGAAGTTGGAATGTGTAGCGTACCGTGGACTCGGACTTGGTTGTGGTGAGCCTGTGATACAGTGAATAAATATTGTTATCAGCCTATCTGCCCTGCTAACAATGGATATTACAGGTACACTTGAATGTCTTTGAATGCTAGCAACAGGAAGATCTCAAACGTTCAGAATCTTGGATATGAAATCAGGTTTACTTGTCAAAGTGTATTTTGTTCACAAATATATACGGAAAGCTTGCATCACCCACATATTTACAGTATAAGCCTTGCAAATACATAATATTATAAAATCCCAACGTTCGTCTGCAAGTTACCGTCTAGAATTTTCCAGCATTAGTATCCTTTGAGCCTCCTTCTCAACATATAGTCTGCTTCATGTCTACATATATTGCAGCTCAATATCAGAACTTCTTCATATGTTTTTATCGAAAACATTTATTTATATTTCTCTCTATTTATTCGAAAATTACGAAGACCGAGTGTGGACCTGGTGTGTTCTGTCCAAGTCGTGTTTGTTGGGAATATTTTTAACGCATACTGCAATGGCTGTCTAAGTATGTTTGGTTTTCATGGAGTTTTCTTTTGCTGTTTGTGTCATTAGCGAAATATGCTGTTTCCTTGTTTGTTATGATGATTCTGATTTTAGTAGAAATATGTCGCAGTGTATAAGTAATAAAAATAGTAATTACTTTATAAAAAAAAAATATTCCAAATTTAGTGTGGCATAAAAATTTATTCTTGAAGAGTATTCATTAATGTTTTCTAAGTGCTCACCCTCGCTACATAAGGGACATATAATCACTGGCGGAACCTAAACAAGAAACACGACAATATTTCTACAAAAACCAGTTAGAATGTCGCGTTAAAATTTTAAAATACCCATTTCATTACTACAGACCAAGAGTAGCTAGTTAAAAAAAACCGTCCTCTCAAAGTTGCCAGTGCTCAATATAAAAGTTGAGTGAATAGACCGAAGAGTCAACGGACACAGCTCACCCCTCAACTTTGTGACCCCAGCCTTTACAGTTTGCTGATCAGCTCAAACTTGGTCTGCAGCATGGAGGATTATTGCTGTAAATGCAATGAAACTTTTTTATAAGTAGTTTTTAAATGGCTATTGATTCTAAGGGTGAATTTTACTTTTTGTGAAACTTTTGGTGAAATCGACATTGAACCTGGTATCTATTGTCTAGTTAAAAAAACAACAATTACTTATACTCAAGTAACTACTTATGCTGTCATTTTGACAAGAATTTGATAAAGAAAGAACCGTTCTAGAAAGCAAGGCTAAGAATCCTAACTTTTGACAGTTCTTATTAAAAATATATATATATGCCGAATACTTATAACCTCCTCCTTTTTTTTTATCGATTAAAATGAATTAGTACCTGATCCTCACAAGTCAAGGCAGGTCAACAAACATGGAAAATTTAATCACGGATAATGTTGTATTCCCAGTGGTGGAGACTCCGACTTACGAGCCGTAAGTCGTGGGTTCGAACCCAGCCAGGCGCATTACTTTGTGTAAGTTATTTCATCACCACTGCTCTCAAAACGGTGAAGGAAAACATCGTGAGGAAACCGGCATGTCCTAGAACCAAAAATTTTGAAGACATGTGACATCTACCAACCCGCACTGGGCCCGTGTAGTGGATTATAGCCCAATCCCTCTCATAGAGAGGAGGCCTGCGTCCCAGCAGTGGGAACATTAATAGGCTGATTATGCTTAATGTTGTATTGTACTGTTAATCACACAAACTGTATAGCAATATCCATCTCTGCAAATAAGACATAAGAAACATTTTCCTCTAATTAAAGCTACAGTGTAAACAGAGATATTAATTTTAACATTTTATTGAAAGTAAATCAGTGCTCGTACAAACAGGATGAAATTAGATAAGTTGGACGTGTCTTACAAAGCATCTCTTTCTCAGAGCTGCTGTTTTTAATTACGTTCATTGGATAAGGCAGATTGGTCAGCCAATGATGCTAGAAGTTGTCAAGATATTATGCTTCGCGAAGAACTTGGAAAAGGCATTTGAAATTAAATAAAATACAAAGAAAAGTCAATAAAATAAATTAAAAAAAAAAAACATCACCCAATAAAAAATGTTGGCAGGAATAATTAAATGACTAGAGCAACAAAACAAGAGCTTCATCATCAGCCTACAACAGCCCACTGCTGGACAAAGGTCTCTTCAATCGCACGCCCCTCAACTGGGTTCTCGGCCTCTCTCATCCAAGTTCTACCAGTAACCCTGCGAAGATCGTCGCTCCACCAAGACAAAAAAAAATAATAATTGTGCAACAATTTAATTTTTACAATTTTCTTTTTAAAATTGTTTAGCGTGCGTAAGCGGCCTTACGCTTGCCGATTTGCGGTCTCCGCTCAAGAACACGTCAACGCCAGCGGTCATCGGTTCTACGGTCAATATGGGTATGTACAAGAGCTTATTCTTTTTTTAGAAATACTGTCAATTTAACTATGTTTTTTCTGTATTTCTTGTCCTGTCTGTGATGTCCGCAAGGGATACCGCAGATGTACATTATTACTACACAATTTGAGAACAAATTAAAACTAAGACAAAGTTATAGACGGAATAGCTGATCAAGACGCGAAGTTGGCAAGTCCGCAAGTTTCAGCCAGCCAGCCTGGCTTCAGATGATTTATAATGTTTTCAGGCTGAAATGTTATTACGAAATCTTTTAGTTTTAAGGAAGCTAGCGTTATATATTCGGGGGTCTTAAACGTTCTAGTAAAGTTTTCAGAATTAAGTATTTATGTAACGGTAATGGAAGAAATTAAAACGAAAATGTCTCATAGAAAACGTTCACTTTGTCATCTTGGCGTAGGTACACACGGCGACACATCAAGCTATACATTTCCAGCATAACATAGCCTCCCTTTGTATGGATATCCAATACAATGAGAGATCCGCATAAACTGGATTTGCAAAACTTCAAGTTTTTAAGCAAAAAAACAAAAAAAAATCCATACACAAACAAAATACAAAAAAACACGCACGCTCACCAAAAGAACAAAATACACACACACACACATCACAAGAATACGACGTTCATCATAATCATACGACGTTAATTGCCTACTATTTTTCAATTAAAATGTTAACTATAACTACCCCAATTC
Organism: Noctua janthe; assembly: GCA_910589295.1. Taxonomy (NCBI): domain Eukaryota; kingdom Metazoa; phylum Arthropoda; class Insecta; order Lepidoptera; family Noctuidae; genus Noctua; species Noctua janthe. Next base: position 8,740,132 of record OU342572.1, on the reverse strand, counting down.
CATTGGAATATTCATTGTAACAATCGAAAAAATGAGAAATCGTCTTAAATGAAAAACCAATTTTCTAACGCACTTTCGTCTCACGAGAAAGCTTGTCAGAATTTTTAATATGTAGCATGACAGGAAAAAATACAACATATTATGAATTCCTTTTGCCAACTTCCTCCATTTTTCCTCCGTATCGTTACTTAGTAGTCACAATGGCGTCCCACTGTTCACTTACGATGAACCCACAGAAAGATGACGAGGGAAAATCCACGAATTTGCATAGAACTCATTGTTTCTGATTAATAATCTAGTCGTCTTTATATGATCTAATATGTAACTGGTATGTAAAGGGAAAACGGATACGGGGAAATTGTCTATTCAAGTATTCATGCATATTTTCTTATAGGATCTATAAGTAAACTAAACTTGTACCGTAACTTACAGGATATCTCCCGCGATTATTAATAACTAGTCGTTGCCCGCGACCTTCGTCCGCGTTAAATTTTATAACCTATAACAATCCTCGATAAATGGGCTATTTAACACTAAAAGAATTTTTCAAATCGAACCAGTAGTTCCTGAGATTAGGGCGTTCAACCAAACAAACTCTTCAGCTTTATAAAATAAATAATAGTAAAGATTCTGAGGTCCCGATATTTCGACGCAGTTGCAAGCGCCATGATCGCGGGATGACTGGAGAATGCTGGTAGATGGATAAAAAAAAAAATTAAAATAAAATTATATCCCGCCATGTAGGTAGACTCCAAAAGAATATGCAGTTATGTGCAGTACACTCCGCCAGATGTTTGAGTATCTTGTGAAAGCAGACTCACCTATTGTCACTAACCAGCAGAAATGTATACTCAGGGCTAGTACGGGAAAAATAATACCTTAATAATTAACGAATTAAGAAAATTTTATGCCGCTTAGACCCATTGCGATCAACACAATTGGTATATAATTACTAATTAATATGTTTACAAACAAACACTGTTTTTTTGGATTGTTTCATAGCCACTTAGAAGAAAAACTTTTATTTTTGTTTATCTTTTCTTTCTCGTGTGGTTATTGCCTAACCAACGTGCGTAGCATGACCACCGTAGGAACTGGTTTTGATGACCGAAGAATCGACAAAATGACAGAGTCAGAGTTTTATGCCGCCCATGGGCCTCTGACTAAGCTTATTTTTGTTTATTAAAGCTATGGACAATGCTTTTCCAGCCAGTAAACGTCCGTGCACAAACAACCCATATTATTGTGACAGAGTTTTCAAAAACAGTCCGTTAGTTTCCGAGTTTATCTTCCCACATATAAACGTACAGTTCAGTAGTGAGTTTATAACAATGGCTGCCGGAGAACAGCGGACAGTGTGCATGTTATCCGGTGACTGTTTAACGAGCTAACCGTTTGTATGCGTTGTAAGTTAAAAAATATAATAGGATTTAAAAAGACAGGCGGAATGCTTGCCGATATAAAGCTTTTCCTTTTCAACGATAGCATGCACAAACTTAATTCTTTGTTTAGTCTTTTTTTTTTTAATTTTGCAACTAACTAAATAAAATGCTCTTGTAATGACTATTTTCGACTTTGGACTGGAGTGGTAAAAGTAGTTGATGTATCTATTGCACTAAAGAGTTTCACATCATAAGGAAACCCTCATGACTTGGAAATCCAGAATGCTAGAAAAAATAAACGATTACAAAATTCTCGAACGTCAGACCGTACATTAAATTCGATCTTCAAAATGTTGGATGTTCTATTCCATTTTTAAAATGACTTTACATTTCTTTTTTATTGGCAACGATAACGTGGTTCCGAAATCACGTCTCGAGGAAGGAGACAAGGCCATTTATTTTACATTAGCACCCTTTTTCACCCTCCGCCGTGTTTTTGACTACCGGGTCGTGTCAAGCGTTTTTAAATAAATGTAGGCAGCTGTTACATTTGCGTGTTTAACGTGTTTTTACTCTGTTTATTAGTGTTAGAACTGTTAGGTCTCGAAGGCGTGTCTGTCCAATGAAAACAAAAGTTTAAAGTTTTTACTACATTGTATATTTTTGAACTTGTAATAGGAAACCTAATCACCAATTTGGATGTTCAATCAAGACAGTGAAATGGCTACGGGACTGTTCGAAAGAGATACCGCGGCCCTAGAACACAAAGGGCTAAGAAGGAACATGGATGGGATTTAGTCAGTAGAAGTCTGACACTCCCTTCCACTCCGCCCAGAGCGGGAAGGGTCGTTTGATGATTTCCCATCCGAAAAAAAAGACTGAAAAAAAGAGATTCTAGCTGAATACATGACCTCTACCTTTCTTAGAAGTCGGTTAAAAAAAACAACACTTGAAGAAATTTGACCCCTGGTATTGCTGTATGACTGAAACACTTTTAAAGGAAGTTCAATACACTACATCTATACAAATAAAAAAATTAAAGTTTCTGTTTGTAATATCAAAAAAAAACAACTTTTTAATAAATGCATATAAAAATATATACAGCACTTATAACAAAACCACATTTTAATAAATTTTTGTCTGTCTGTCTGTTTGTTCCGGCTATTCTCCGAAACGGTTGCACCGATTTTTACTAACAGATAGCTGATGTTATAAGGAGTAACTTAGGCTACTTTTATTTTTTTAAATAACTAGGTTACGGAACGCTAATTATTTTTCTAAAATAAAAAAAAATTAAAACCCTTGAAATTAGTAACAAAATCCGATCCAAAAAGGGAAGTAATATTTTTTATTATAATAATTTCACGCGAACGAATGTCGCGGGCAACAAACAGCTAGTTTACATAATATATTTCTTGAGCAACATACATAAATACATAATCAAATGCAGTAGTAAAATCTTATGAAAAGAATTTAGACCCATGGCACCTCTAAATACCCTAACAGGCTTAGAGCTTCCGCAAAACCCAGTATAACAATGGATCCTCTGAGACTAGCCAAGCGTATCGGACACAGTATAGAGTTATGAGCACACTCGCGGCACCAGTGCCCATCTCCCTAATTTAGTCCCTGAGGCTGCGTTTACAAGATGAACGACGACGATGCGTAGCGAGCGATATGTGTGAAACTTACCAATAATATCGCTGTGTCACAGCTTGCTATGTGATTGGTTAGTTTTTCGCACATACCCCGCTGCATTTTCTTGTAGCATACATAATCAAGTTGACAAAACCGCTAGCGACATCTATGAAGCAAATTAAGAACTAAAATCCTGAATGGCGCTAGAGTTATCCGCGAGTTTAGAACATACAAGGTGTAAGGCACACCGACTCACAAACGGTTACCACGTATTCAGTACATCATTCTGGAATTCCACATAGAAATTTTTCACCGGTATTTAGAAAAGAACCAGTTGTTTCCTACAATAGTGCAATTGCTACACGGTCAAACGGTTTGTGCGTCAATGTTCCTTCCACCGTGTCTATACTAATATTTTAGAAGAAAGATTTGTTTGTTTGTACCGAATAATCTCTGAAACTACTGGTCCGATTTTAACCATTTTTTCACCAATAGAAAGCTAAATTATCAGGAAGTAACATAGGCTATAAATTATATTTATATCATGCAATTTAGCCAAGCTATCACAATTTTCGCGGACGAAGTCGCGGGCGCAGTGCTAGAATACAATAACCGGATTATAACCGTCGGGCAGTAGCTTACCAGAGACAGGAGAACTCTCGTCTGGTCGGAGGATCTTCCGTTTACTACGGGAGATGAGGAACTTTGTACTCTGTTCCTTATACCCATAAATCCTCGTGCATCTCTGGTGGAAACACAGCCTAAGGGCGGTTGTATACAGCCGGGCTAACAGTCCAACACCCGTAGGCTGAGATACGGCGCTGTTGTTTTTATTACCATATCTATAGCCTCCCGTTGTAGTGAACATACTGCGTAATGGATGCCCGACGGCTACCGAGCGTAGTGAAGCGACTGTGTGTATGGTCACTAACTTGCCGCTTCTGTCAACGATAGATAGAAATATATTATTATTACACGACATTCATCTGCCTAGCCTTTTCCCAAATATTTCGGGGTCGGCTTCCAGTCTAATCGAATGCAGCTGAATACCAGTATTTTACGTGGGGCGATTGCCTATCTGACCTCCACAACCCAGTTAGTTCTAGGTAATACGATACCGTTTAGTAAGACTGGTTGTCAGACTTTCGGGCCACTGACTACCTGTAACGGCTGTCACATAACTAAAACTGACAGCCGGGACCAACGGCTTAACGTGCTTTCCGAGGCACTGAGGAAACTCGGTACGTAATGGGTGGTCACCCAACCACGTACCAACCTACGCAAGCGCTGCTTAACCTAAAGATCGACCCGAGCGGCAGTTATTATTTCGCCACGTGCTTCTACACGACATTATTAACTTGAATTGTCTGCCACATTGGTCGCAAGCGCGACTGTTGAGCATGAGGTCCTGGGCTCGATTCCCGAGTCGGACAAAGCGTTGTTGGGTTTTTCCATCAAATTTGTGCTCGGTTGTTGGCTCGCCCTCTATTACATGGGACTTAAACATAACTGGCGAAATGTGGCTCTACTACTAGGTACATCTCTGCCTAACCCTGCGGGGATTACAAGCGTGAAAAACCGCACAAAGACTTATTGCTGGATGTAAGCCGTGGAGGCTCTCTTGTAAGCTTTTCATGATCGCTTCAATACCACCTTGACCCTCGAATGTCAATTCAATTTTATACGTTTTCAAAAACCTTGACACGTGATTGGTTATCGTTTTAATTCTGTCAACTAATTCAAAAAGCTAAAGAAGCTCAGATCACCCTGATCATAGTATCAGATTCATAATATTTTCATAATCCTAGTATGTACGCATCCATAAAATATGTAAATGCAATCAACCCAACCCACAGATAAAACTTTTTTCGCAATAAAAATAAAGCACAATATTTTCGATAAAGCTCATATCTGGCGGATGCAGGACGCAACATAAAGGGAATTTTATCATCACCCGGCTGGCAGCCAAAAAACCGGGTAAAATGTCGCGTAAATACGACCGGTACGGTTGCCCGGTTCCACGGTATGTACATTACTGGGTTACAGTCACCCAGAAACGGTGGCAACAATTCAACATTGGTTTATATTAAATACCTATGCGTTGGCGTTTTAAAAACTGTCCGTGAAGGTTTTTTATTGCATTCAAAAGCTATCGTGGTGAATTTGCCCGAAAGGACACGATGGATGGATTGTGTGAGAAATGATTTGAGGTTTTGTAAAATATTCTAAAGTATTCAGATTTAAAAGAGTATCCATGGAGTTTCTTGCCCGTTCTTCTCCATAGAGATCTACGTTAGGGAATGGGCAACTACAGTCATTTCACAGTTTTTATGGCTTGTGACTGGGACCGTAACTACTTTTCTTGTTGTCTTTGTTGCGACAATTCAAAAGTGCCTGTAACTGGCCTACTTGAAATAAATGCTTTGATTTTGATTGATATGAAGGAAAAAAGAGTAAAATATTGCGTGACGGTTGACAGAGGAGAATGGAAGAAGAAAACGTGTTCCGCCGACCCCAAGTAACATGGAACAGGGGCAGATGATGATGGTGAATTTGGTCGTTGCAATTATATGAAATAACAAAAAAAACGACAGACGGACTATGTGGAAGATGATAAGGCTACAAAGCAAATGACTTATGTGATGACGACTAGAAGTATGAAAGAAGAAGAAATGCAAATGAAGAAATTATTGGGAATTCGTAATCTTATGCTAGGATTCTTTGATAGACTGCATCCCCTTAGGCAAGGCACCGAAGCGTTTCAATGAATACCACAGTAACTCTCCTGAGCTAAAGACGCTGACTTTAATTATTACGTATTGCTCCCTAGAAAATTTCTCTATAAATTCGAAATTTCGATAATAGGTTTCAAGAATTATTTGATGTTTATAATGACACAAAAGGCGACAACAATTGATTGTCAATTGTTTCATGTTCTCTCTTTATCGTGTGATTAGTGCATAGCCAGGTGTCAGAGTTTTATGCCGCCCATGGGTTCTGACTTGGCTTTACATGCCGTCGAGAAATATGTCTCAGGCATGCTGGTTTTCTCACGATGTTTTCCTTCACCGAAGCAAGTGATAATTAGTGCAGTGATAGCCTAGTGGTGTGACCGTCGGACTGCCAAGTTATAAGGTCTCGAGTTCGAACCCAAGGCACGCACTTTTGATTTTTCGGATTCATGTCTGTATTGTATAATTGTTTCATGTTGAAGATTCGTTAAATCAATAACATCATCCACTCCTATCTAAAGATGATTTTGAATAGCCAACGACACGCTAGGATCCCTTTGTTTCATCGAAGCAACCGTGTTGCAACGTCAATCTCACATCTTATCTCAAAGAGTACCTAGATATACCTTTTACCGGTAACGCGAGATATTGGATTGGAGGAAATCTGATTTTCACAGCGAGGAATTGGCTCTAAAAGGCGAGATAGATGTGTAGTAAATTTTTAACGGCCCTTCTTAGCTCCTATCTGGTAAGTTGGTTTAGATAACGGAATATACAGCAAAATTTGCAAAGGAGCTCTTGGCTAAATAATAACAACTGCTCGGGCCGATCTTTAGGCTAGGCCGCGCTTGCCTAGGTAGGTCTATGAATGGGTGACCACCCATTACATACCGAGTTTACTCCGTGCCTCGGAAAGCACGTTAAGCCGTTGGCCCGGCTGTCATTTGTAGATCTTTGACAGTCGTAACAGGTAGTCAGTGGCCCGAAAGTCTGACAACCAGTCTTACTAAACGGTATCGTATTACCCAGAACTAACTGGGTTGTGGAGGTCAGATAGGCAATCGACAACCAGTCTTACCAAGGGGTATCGTATTACCCCATACTAACTGGGTTATATTCAGAATGGCAGTCGCTCCATGGAAAATACTGGTATTCAGCTACATACCGTTAGACTGACAGCCGAGCCCGACATAGTTGGGAAAAGGTGGTTGTCGTCATTTCAGCGGCGTGATGAAGTTATTCACCCTTATAACGGTTTGAAAAAAGACGAAGTGAAGTTTTTTATTTATTTAAAATTACGTAAATAACACCTTAACACACATAACGCCAATTTGATGTTACTACCTACCAAGTTGTATTGGCGTAGTCTCGACGTAACAAAGAGACGAAGTATCCGACGCGACGTTCCGAATTGTCCAAAAAATCAGGAGACCGTCCACAACAGGGACACTAGCCCGCGGCACGGACGTTTTTCATTAATTCCAGAATAAACAAAACGAAAAAGAACCCGGTAATAGGAGCAACTGCCGGGGACGTTCCACCCCCACATCGATTTACATGAAGGGGGTACCACCCTCTGTCGAGATACGACGGTGAAATATTTAAATGGTCGGCTTTAAACACTTTCGTCTCCTCCTCATACGCTTATGGGTTTGTTTCAAAATATTTTAATTAAATTGTTCATGTCAATCTGCGAAACACCCGTCTCATATTTCGACTTCTGTTCAGCTTCAGAATAACCCGTTGAGAAATTAACTTCAAACATGATACAAATCCGTTTGCATCAGTTACGGAAATATCGAGGGAGCTCAGTCGGAAATTTGTATAACCTAGTCGTAATCTCAAATTACCGTCTGAGGCGGCCATAGGAAATAATTATAGTCTCGGATGGAAAGTCTCGAACAAATTGCTGGCTGACTGTGTTAATATCATAGCCTTACAGTTCGAAATACGACTCGACTCGGGATGAAGGTCGATTGGTGTTCGGTTATGCGCTAATCGAGTTTGAAGTGTCGGTATCGATTACGATTCGGTAGCGCCGTCGCCCGAGACTATTTTAAAGTTGTTTGATTTGCAAACTCGTTAATTCGATAGGTGTTGATTGTCCAAGTGGATTTGGCACGGCTCATCAGTTCCGAATCACTGAGTTTGTAAGTAGGGACATGGTTCGGTACATTTGCTATTGGTTAAAGAACTTTGTTTGTTTTAAAAACATCTGAGTTTTAAATTTCAGCCAGTCAGGTTATGAAATAAACTTAGATTCACACAAAAAAATCCCATGCATTTACCAAGTTCATAAGTTCATATATCTTTCGCATTCATTGTTGCAATTCTTATACGTTTTCCTTTTGATAGAAAGATGATAACGGTGTTTATAATATTTTGCTAGACATTCGTACTAGGGATATAGACTCGTATTCTGATGGGAAAGTGCTATCTTCCCACGTTGTTCGTATTTTGTATTCTCAACGAAATATAACCGCAATAGCGGATGTTTGCTAACTATTACATGACATATAAAATTATACAGACGTGTTTCATTTCCGCGCATGCATGGTGCTACAAATATAGCATGAATGTAAACGTGGCGACAAGTCGGAACTTGAATGGGACGTGGAAAAATTTGATGTAGACCTACGCATGTAAGGACTAGACATATTTGAAAGGGTTCTATGCGAAAGTCGTTAGGAAAAGCGAAAAGAAATGGGCTTGGCGTTCCACGTTCCACACCGCAAGTTTGCGCAATAAATAGATGAATAGCGTGATTTTTTGATAGAAAATTCACGGGTTTTCCCTTGTCGATTCCGTTCAACAGTTTTTGGAGAACCTTCTAAAAGTGACATATTCGATATTCATGGATATCCGTTTCGAGTACAGACATATTATATGTAGTTGCCATGTCCGTTTTACTGTTTTTCTCGCGTTGGGATAACACTCATAAGTTTGACGAACAGCAAAAATTCCAAAAGGGACGTCTGGAAAAGGCTCCCGGCTTTTGTCTTCGTCAAAACTCTGGACATAAAACTGGCACATAAAACTCCGCATTTATAGTGCCTGCGATATCGTCCCTTTTTTGAGAGACAACACAATATTGAGCAACAAATTCGTATCGTGCGCTCAAGTTTCTGTCATTTTATAAGTTGCCATATAGGTTTATGTAAAATAATTATAATATTTGAGATAAGGCTGCTTTAGATTCATAACAGTATCGATTTACAAAACCGAGCAAATTTCTAGATTTCACCTAAGCTTCGCTACGCCTAAACTCGGAAAATTCCCACAAAAAGCAGTAAATATATCCCTGGTTACATAACTCGAGGAATCGCTCATTATATCGAGAGTATGGACATAAGGATCCCCAGGATATTAATAACGTACGGGACTAATAATCCTGCTGGCAAACACTTTGTTGGTGGCTTTATCCGCTTAGGACCGACCGCAACAGTCTAATATTATAAGTAGATCTTATTGTTTACGTAATTTTCAAGTAGGAGAAAATGGATCAGGGTTTTTGTGTAAGAATTATCTCCGAATTAAGAAACTGTAGTTTTTCGCAGGTGACTGAAAGAGTCATCATCTGCCTAGCCTTTACCCAAACATGTTGTGGTCGGCTGCCAGTTTTACATGGAGCGACTGCCTATCTGACCTCCACAACTCAGTTAGTACCGGGTAATACGATACCCCTCGGTAAGACTGGTTGTCAGATTTTCTGGTCATTACCTGTAACGACTGTCAAAGATATAAAAATGACAGCCGGGACCTACGGCTTAGCGTGCATTCCGAGGCACGGAGGAAACTCGGTGGTAATCCATTCACGGACCAACCTAGGTAAGCGCGGCTTAACCTGAAGATCGACCCGAGCGGGTAAATACTGGTGGATGGAGAGGGACAGGAAGTCCGATGAAACGATTTATGGATTGTGTGGAATGATATGAAAGAGAAAGCAGTAAATAATAGGGTGACGGTTGACGGAGGAGAATGGAAGAAAAAAAACGTGTTGCGCCGACCCCAAGTAACTTGGGTCCAGGGCCAGAAGATGATGAAACTCAGATTCAACTAGCACGTATTAAATGCTACGAAGATACTACGTGCTAGACGTAAAGGTATTCTATGAGCAGAAGTAACCGTGTAGATTATAGATCTCTACTGGTTCCTTATCTGGCGATCCTGGTAGAAACGATTATTTTGAATCGAACCGTTTGGAAGCATTTTCGTCGCTCCAAAAAACATACTAATCTAAAAATAGAAAATCTTTTATGGAGAAAATGGAGGTTCTTTATTATACACAATAGCACAGAGAGATAAAAAAACATGTTCTCTTGAAACACAATGGTCCACCTTATCGCTTTCTACAAAGCATTTACTTCTCACTGTCCAAAACATGCCCCAAATTTTTTTTTCTGTCTAGTTACATTATTCCTGCCTCGTTAGCCGTTAGGTCACTACTCCTGAGCATGATATCCTGGATTCTATTCCCGTGTTGGATGTTACTGGGTTTTTCTACTCAGAACTGCTCAAGTTGGTAGGTCGGAGCTTGGATTTGCACCCAGTTTGTTAGCAATAACGAACGAGCCATGTTGGGCATCTCGGTCTACGACCGGGTGAAAGACACCGAAATACGGAGACGAACGAGACTTACGGACATAGCAGAAGCTATGGCAAAAAGAAAGTGGAAGTGGAAGTGGATGGGCCGTATATGCCGTAAACTTCTTTTGGGTTAACTCGTTTTATCTTCGACCTCATCTCTGTCCTCAGAACTAGATTGAGGTCAAGAGTAAGCACATTTAAAATTAAAAAAAAATCTGGATGGACGATTACGGAAGAAAGTGTTGAATTGGAGACAACGGACGGGACGGAGTAATGTGGGAAGACAACCAACTACGTGGACAGTAGACGATCTCATTAAAGTGTCCGGAAGAAACTGAATAATCATGACACAAAACCGCCAAAAGTGGAGACATTTGTAAGAGACCTACACTCAGCAATGGGTTTTCAAAGGTTGAAGAAGAGAGAAGAGATGGATAAAGGATCGCTCCCTATTCCACGGAACATAAAACATAATAGAATAGAATAGAAAGATGTTAATTATATCCCTGGTTCATATGTTACATTATGTCAACAGGTCGGTGGTGTATTCGGCCTGTGGGTGTGTCAGTTACTTACAGCCTACCTATGCTTGTCTGAGAGAGATCTATAAGCACAGAACAGCACAGACTACACGACACTTATATAAGTGTCGTGTAGTGTGTGCTGTGAGCTTATTAGTGTGTGTACAGAATTAATTTATGTAAAATTTACAATGTTGTTGTAAATTGCCCTTTCCTATTCACAGCTAATTAAAGTTTATGGGGAAGTGGAGCGGTCGTCCGCTTGCGTAGCAGCCGACTCCTGTCTTTTTTTGGTACATACTCGATTTTACCTAGTCCAGTGTTAGTGATGAGGGGGTTGTGCTGTCCGTATTCAATGTAGGCATCACCAGAAGTCTCTAGGTCCTCGATGAGCATTTTACGTAATCGGCGCAGCAAGTCCTCGTTCAAGTATTGAGCAAGGAACTACCATGGATCCCAATCGAGCATATCCCAGAGTAATGAGGATTCTAGGCGTCTTGGGAATTGTACTCTGGTCTTAAGAGCCATTCGATACTGGCGTTAAATTTTTTGTAAGTTGCTCTTACTGTAACGTGACTTAAAACATAACTGTGGCAATACCTACTGGTACACCTCTGCCAACCATTTAGGGGATTACAGGCGTAAGCTCATGTTCATGTTTACCCTATATTTCGGCTACCCGACCCGTTGAACACTGAACACTAGCTCACAGCCACTGACTAGCTAAACAACTAAGCGGATAGCTGCATGGCCGCTCACTGAACTGGAACCTCACTCGCTTGTTCATTGCACCCTTTATGTGTACTAACTACTAACAAACCAACTCTGGGTGTAAGTTGGGAGTGAATGTCGGTAACAGTTTGCTACAAATATTAGCACTTATATTCGTCTTATTATATAGGGTGACTGGTAATTAGTGACCGATACTTAAACATGTGTTTGTACTCATGATAACAAACAACTTTCCCAAAGAAACATTTTTTTTTAAACGGCTAACAGCTGATAGGTCAAGGGCGCGCGCGTACGTATTTCATCCGGATGTTGAGTTATTGTGATAAAAGTCCGTATATAAATAAAAATGTTCGTTTTGGGAAAGTTGTTTGTTATCATGATTACTATCACGTGTTTAAGTATCGGTCACTAATTACCAGTCATCTATACAGAGTGTAAACAGACCCTTTATATAGCCGTCAACCAAGCATTCTGTACATCAAACTAAGTAACTTTACGCAAAAAATATTGCTGGGAATCGACTTTTTTTTTTTGGGTGTAAAATCGCGTTTTACGGTAGGACTCGATGGAAAGATGATGGATGGTGCTGATGGATGGGTTGAATAGTACGGGGGTCGTGGAGGTGAGTAAAGTAAAAAACTTACATTAAAAACATGTATTTTAATAAAAACTTGTGAAAAAGTTGGAACTTTGACCCCCAATATCTCCGTAACTAGAAGGTTCCCAGGTCGCATACCTGGGAACCTTCTAGTTACACACTAGTTTAACAGTAAACACATTGTTTACTGTTAAACCGATAAAATATCGTTTTACGTACCTATGGAGGTAATCCAACAAAGCGTTGTTATTCAAAGACAGCAAAAACTTATTTCTTTCACGTATTCATGAAATTCTTGCATTGTTACATGCCAAGGTAAGAAAAAGGATGAAATCATAAATATGGCTGGCAGCCACAACAGTCGCTTGAGGAAGTGAGCATTGGCACGGAAACGGAAGTGACACGCTTTAACGTTTGGAAGCCCTCCAACAATGCCCGAATACGGGTCAACCGTAAGATTTAGACACTAGCGTGGAATAGGGCGCATTGTTAAGCTAAACTCACTGACACTCGGCACTTGGAATAGTGTGGAGTTGACATTTGGCTTAGGTGGTTTAGGGAACGTAACTGGATATCAGTGGCGAAGGTTCCATACAACTCGATTCCCTTTGAAAAATGGCACAGTCAGTATTCTATAGACAAATAATATAATCACATTAAAGATATGTACTCCGGCTTACCTCTTACAAAAATTGACCCTTCGCTACTGCTGGACGTGTTTCCTGATGATTGCCTATACCTTATCAGGATGTATAGCCATTTATGGAGCATAGGCAATTAAAAATAGGCGAGGTGGATTATGGCGCACTTCCTTTGTTACGGAGGCCTGTACCACAGCAGTGAGAACATCATCTGCCTAGCTTTTTCCCAACTATGTTGAGCTGCTTCCAGGATAACCGAATCCAGTTAAAAACTAGAATTTTACATGGAGCGACTGCCGATCTGACCTCCATAACCCAGCTAGTACAGGGGAATACGATACCCCTTGGTATGATTGGTTGTCAGACTTTCGAACCACTGACGACTGTCTAAGATCTATCCATGACAGCCGAGACCAACGGTGTAACGTGCTTTCCGAGGCAGCAAGGAAACTCGGTATGTATGGGTTGGTCACCCATCCACAGACCACTAGTTTGGTAACTTTGAACACGAGCCGGAAAATTAATTTCATTTTAAAAGCCACAAACCTAAATTAATTTGGCGCACTAACTTTCTGTGATAACAAAAGCAATTTTAGATATCATTATTATCCTGCTGTCGTTAATTAAAACCACAATTTGCACGTACTAAAACCAGTAGCTGTCTACTACTATCTTTTCTAGCGAAGGGTCGATTTTTGTAACAGATAACCCGGAGAACATCTGTGTCGGATCCGGTCATTAGTACGGACATAAAATGAATCGCAAGTGCGCTGGTGGTGACGTCACGCGACCTACTTACAAGTCTACCCACACCACAGCGTGGCTTCTACATATGCAGATGTTTACAGCTCGGGGCGAGGAGGACAGTTAATGTCTGATCGCAGCGGAGTTGAGACGTCCTGGAACTATACCCGAATCATTGTGTACCGTGTTATTGAGTTAAATTGTAATATCAAGTAATTTGTTAGTTTATTAGAAACAGTGTTTCGCACCTAGTGTATTTTTATTGCACGAAACCCATCGTCTGTCTACATGATGTAAAAGCCTAACGGAATAAATCCTGACATATCCGAAATATTTTTAATCTGATTATATTATTTGTCTATAGAATACTGACTGTGCCATTTTTCAAAGCAAATCCGGTAGGAATTGAGTTGTATGGAACCTTCGCCACTGGAACACAGTCATGCATCTAACTTTATTTTTTTCTCACGCAATCTTCACCGTCCACTTCAATCACTGGAACACCAACAACACAAGACGAGCGAGCCCAGGAGGCAAACTAGTTTTTACAATAAATCTTCGAGCCACAATCTGTGCAAGTATTCCTGCAGCTATAACCTAGTATGTCTGTTATTAAGGATGGTTGCACACGAACCGTTGCGTGAGACCCGCCAATCACTCGTCCGACAAGAGCCTGTGTCTGACAGTTTCCAGTCTGGAGGACGCCTTTTTTTTATTAAGACACGAGTTGTGGGTTTGAAGAATAGGTGCTTGTCATAGATTTGGCAGGGAGTTTTGTTAGTTGCGGTGTATGTAAAATATCGTCTATTGTTTTGTAAAAATTATAAGCAAAAGAATATACCGTCGACCTAATTCTAACATGGCGTAAGTTAAAATTTGGCAAACCAACGATTTTTTGCAATTTAGGTGTAGTGATCTAAAAGTGGTATATCTAACAAAATGGTTAAAATTAAAGCAACTTAAATAATATTTTCGTTGAAATATTAATTTCAAGTTTTCTAAGAACTTTACGGAATCAAAAGGTTTTTTTCCGTATCTTAAACAAATTAGGTCGACGATATGACGATATGACTTCTTGATAGAAATGAAAGTGTCGAAAGATATTACGAGTCTACTGATGTATGCACGACGGCCAATCAAGCTACGCAAAACTAGTTTAAGCGGATATCTCATTGTATTGGAAATCTCCACAAAGCGAGGCCAAGTTTTACTGGAAATGTACAGCTTCATGTGCGGCCGTGTGTACCTAACAAGCCAAAAAAATCTCAATCGATTCAAACCATTATCTAGAGAAGAAAAACCGAACTTTAATACCTAAAATCCCGGATTTTAGGTCCCTACGTTCGCACAAAAATTTTAGAGCAAGAGATAAATAAATTGGTTTCGCAATGGCGTCTAATATTTCAGTCATGCCAACTTGAATTCTAAAGCGGTACAACTTCACTGAACATCTGTTAAGAATTTTGCTTAAAATTGGAAGAATTCCAGTGGATATTAATTTTTAATTGTTAACTATTTTGGCAACATCTCTCAGGCTTTAGAATTTCAGTTTTAAGAAAGTTTTAGCAATAAAAAATAACGATACTTAATGCCGGTTCCAGTAGCGAAGGGTCAATTTTTGTAAGAGGTAACACAACATAATCTTTAACGTGATTATCTTATTTGTCTATAGAAGGAACCTCCCTTCTATAGACAAATAAGATAATCCCTTTGAAAAAGGAAGGAAGGTAGGAATCGAGTTGTATGGAATCTTCGCCACTGGCGGGTTCTGAAGAGTACTTAGCTGCATCTGAGTAAAACACTGACTGGTATTCAGCTGCATCCGGTTAGACTGAAGTCGACCCCAACATAGTTGGGAAAAGACTAGGCTGATGATGATGCGGACTCCTATTATGGATCTGAAATACTATATTTGAGCATGAAGTCCTGGCGAAGTGTTAGGCAGAGGTTTACCTAACAAGTACACACACATTTAGTCAGTTATGTTTAAGTAATATTTAATAGGGGGCGAGTCTATAGCCATCAACTAGGCACTAATCCAGGCTCGTTAAGACGTTTTTGGAACGGGGCAACTTTTTCTTTTTTTTTTTTAAGAAAACATTGCCTCACAGTAGCATTTTTTCCTGTATCGTGGGTGCGTTTCCAAACATTTAAACTCACATACACACAGCCAGACCTGGAACAACTACTCATAGGCTATACAAATATTTGTTCCTTGCGGGGATCGAACCGGCGACACGCAGCGCAGCAGCCAATCGCTCAACCACTGCGCCAACTGTGCCGTCGAATGTTATGTTAAGCGCATATAAAACACACATTGCTGGTACAAACCCGTGTCATATTCATAGTTGTTAACAGCAATAAACCACAAAACTGCCAACAAATTCCAGTGAGGAAAGCTGGGATCCTCATTTCCACTACAATTAATATTTATGGCCCAAAGCCCACATTAAACAGTTTAGACGAAGTTGGACAACGTTGGCCCAAAGCGCTGTAGTAACTGTTTAAAATTTCAACAGTTTTGATGCAGCTTCCAGCATGCAGGAACTGTTGGATTATTGTTTAATTATTAAAGGATTAGTTGAGGATACATTAAATGTTGGAGACGGTTATTGGAGAGGCAAAAGAAAGATTTTATTTAACATTATCCAACTTAAGGTGAAAGCGCCAGGGTGGCCCACGAAATTCAAATTTTGTTACGTTTTTTTGCAATTTGCAGGTCAGTGACAGGTTGTAGAAAATATGATATGACTTTTTCATGAAATATCTAGTTACTGAATGGGATTAAATGAACTTAGGAGGTTATATCGATGATTTAAATGATTATAATTCTGTAACTACCTACGTGATACGAAACCGAATCATATTTTCATCAATGTACAACTTAACACTGACCTGCAAATTGCAAAAAACGTAAGAACATTTGAATTTCGCGGGCTACCCCGATGCTTTCACCTTAAACTAATAAAAGAAAGAGGCTTTTATCTACCGTAACGCCCTTTTTCTTTTTTTTTTTTTCCGGATGGGAAATCATCAAATGACCCCCCCCACTCTGGGCGGAGCGGAAGGGAGTGTCAGACTTGTACTGACTAAAACCCATCCATGTTCCTTCTTTGCCCTTGTGTTCCAGGGCCTCTCTTTCGAACAGTCCCGCAGCCCTGGCAGGCATCGGCCCTTGCGGACCCCTACTTATTTGCTGACATCTCTTTGAGGCGCACGTGGAACACGAACGCGCCGTCGACACGGCCTGTCGTCATAAGACGGCCGGACGGACCGTAACGCCCGTGGAGTAACGGTCATCAATAAGTTCAAGATAGTTCAAGAGATCACTACTCTTGTCCAGACTTTGTTCCCCAATATGACCTTGTAAAATTTAATTTGAAAAAATCTCCTGCTGGAGATATACATATTAGAATACAAAAGAAGAGAAACGTAACGTAACGACTTTGCGGAGCTTGTGTTCAAAAGGTGGTTAAACGCAAACGAATAACTAAAAAATGTATTAAGTCCAATAAACAACACAATAAAGTCTTAAGATTACGATACCAAAGCAGCTTTTGCTAAAAAAATAAAGCTGCAATACAAATAGCCTTAAACGAAGAAATTTCATAAAAACATCACAAGTTAATACTCCAAAATATAGTTACTGATCTTGTAAAAGCACTCCCATTTGCCGTTACCACAAGACTGCTCGTTGGCTACCTCGGACTCCACTGGGCGTACTGCCAGCTGTGTAGCAAATAATACTAGTAACTTACATTATGAAATTGAGAGATACTTTGCTGATCAAATTGTTTTAGAGCATTGGCAACATTGGTGGTTATTTGTTCTGTTACATAAGAGGCTTTGTAATCTTTAAACGGGTCAGTACTTATACAATTAAACAACTTTTACCATGGGACTAGCTCTGAAATATGAAAAAAATAATCAGTTAGTTGTTTCCGACATTTTGTCGAGTTATGCGAACATAAAAGTATAGAGAAGCTGGTTTTTTTTTCGATTTCAGAGATGGACCCATAGCAAAAGTTGTTAATTGTCATGAGACTACTATTACCCCCTTAAAGTAAATTCCTCGTTTAACGTAACATCCAGTATAAAATAATTAGTAAGACAGTATTAAAAGGATCTCTAAGAAAATAAATTCTGAGTGTGATGAATCAATGGACGATAAAATAGTAACTTTTTATGTCTAGTTAGAATTCAAACATAAGCCTTGTAGAAGTGTCTTCGCATAGATTATAAACTCCATCCACATCAGCTTCCATTTCACCGAACCGGATACCTACCATCCAATATCGGTATACCAATCCTGAGTTTCTGACAGACTGGCAAACGGTTCATCGCCAATCAAAGACATTTCGCACTCTGTATTGGAAATACCGCAAACCGGGAAAGCCTTTGAAAGGGATACTAACTACCTCGACGCTACGAGTTAGCTTTTGGCAATCTTGATCAATCTGCCGTGTGGTTTAAAGCCCCGTTCTCTAACTCAGGCGTTGCGACTTGCGTTGAACGACACGCACGTGTTTTACATGTTTCTTTCGCAGTGAGTTGTGGTATAGTTTAAACAAGTTCTTAAATATGCAATCATGAAAGGTGTAGTGTCCGATCAAAACAGAATTTTCAGCCGTAACCGAAACCGGTCCCAGTTTTGGCTGAAACCGAAATTTATTGAAACAAATAGAATTGTATTTTTTTAAGGTATGTTTAAATATAGCGTATTTTACATATATAAGCTAGTTAACCAATATCTGCTTGTCTTCTCATGTTGAGGTCGGCTTCACGTTTAACCGGATGCAGCTGAATATCAGTATTTAACATGGAGCGACAGCCTATCTGATCTCCAACCCAGTTAGTACTAGGTAATATATGATACCCCTGGGCTAGACTGGTTGTCAGACTTTCAGGCAACTGGCTACCTGTCACGACTGTCAAAGATACTACTAATGACAGCTGGGACGACTTCAGCAGATGCCACTTGCGTCTAGCTACGAACGCATATTTCATTTGCTTCCTTCGCCTCGCAGCTCCCCTAAATAACTTCCGTCATTTGTTTTCTCCGCAGTCGCAGTGACACGCTTGTAGCTTGACCGTGTAGTGTGGCCAACGGGTAAGCTTTTGGCAATCTTGAGCACTCTACCGTGTGACTTAACGGTCGGGATCGGTACGGTATGAACGGATTAAATGCCATTTACACGTGATATAGACTGGGGTCATGACTTGTGAACGATAGTGAATTAGTAGTAGATATTTAGTGGGCATTTGAGGTTGACAATACTACGTGGTCATTTTTAAATATGGTTAATTGTTTATCGTTAAACGCATTTGCTTAATTTGTAGTGCCAGCGGGCGTAAATGACTATGTTATATATCAGATTATTGCAACTTCTGCGACATAACCCGCTCAGATTACTTAGTAACGAACTTACAATATTTACATAACCTCGTAATCCGATTTAACCCAGCAATAGGTTACGAAACTATCATTACCCAGTCATACTAAACTGTCTTCGAACTTCTCGAACACACAAATATTATAAGTAAAGATTAAACTTCGAGATATGCGGAATTTCTGCGCGTTTGCAAACTACCGATTCTGGGGTAACTTTGTTTATCGAACATTCCCGAAGTTTGCCGAGGAAGAATTTATAAAAGATTTCCCGCCAACTTATGGGAGACGTGGGTAGTTTGGTAAATGTCACCTGGTAATATGAACTTTGTTGTAAACAATATGTAGGGTTTAAGAAGTTTAATTATTGGCGAACGGCATACACATGTGAGAATATAAGAAATGTTTGAAAGTAGAATTGTCTATGATGCTAAATTGTTTAGCATTCAGATGGATGTACCTAAAGAACAGAAGTATACAGTAGCATTTGAACCATATCGGACATCTGCGACAGCGAATGATACCATCAGTTTAAGATTTTAAACGATCATGGTCACTAACATTATCATTAACACAAGAAACGGGATGTTTACCGTTGTTTGTTTGTTGTGTTTGTTTTGTTTTTTTTTTGTGTGTTTTGTGTGAACTCAAACAAATCAGTAAATATGGTAAATATCCCGTTTCTAGTGTTAATGATACCATTAGTTATTAGTTACTGACAAATTTGGTAGGGTCATTCCATAGAAGACGCGTAAAGGAAAAACTTGATACAAGAAAAGACAAAACAAGCAAGCTAGCTGAAACAAGGCGGTGAGAAACGGTTTTTCGTCAAAAAAACTAAATCAACAAATGCGAAAGTAAGTTTGTTTGTTTGTTACCTTTTCACGCCTAAACCACTGAACCGATCATCCTGACATTTTGCATATACGTTGTCAGGTGTACAGAAACGGACATAGGGTACATTTCATCCCGAAAAAAAATACTGTTCTCGAGGAAAACAGCAATAACGTACTTATGATAATAGATGGCGCCACGTTTCTTTCGAATCATGTGTTAAGAGTTTAATTGTCAAATTCAAAATTAACGCGACCGAAGCTACGGGCAAAAGCAATAGTCAATAAAGAGTTCATTGTCTTCAAAAGTCCCAATGGAGGCGATCGCTAAGATAACGAGTAATAGAGAAGTATGGAAGAAGAAGACATGCTGCGCCGTCCCCAAATAAATTGGGATAAGGGTTGGAGAATAATGCTGATATTATTATTAACACTAGAAACAAGATATATACCAAGTTTGTTAAAAAAAAAATGTAAAAAAAAAAATATGCCGATTCTATTGTAAATGATAATGTTAGTAACTAAGACAGTTTAAAAATGATGATGACGTCATCAAAAATGCCAAAAGAACAATATTTCAACACTTCAAGTTACAATTCGATTAGTAGCTGCATTGTTTTTCCAAATTAACTTCAGCAACGTAACTACCTTCTAAATGGAAAAAGGAATCGAGACATTGGAACTTTAAAGACATTCCCAAGTTTTTAAGCCGCTGGCGAAATGAGTTGGAAAGTAACGACTAGATAGCAAGCCGTCCTTTTAGCGATTAAAACTTAATCTAAATGTTGGAGGAAATTAGATTTAAAGCAGGAACAGCTTGTTTCCCGGGCTTATTTGTTGTTGTAACTACATTAATGTCACTTTTTGGATATAACATAACAGTATAAGAAAAAAAGAGTTTTCTCATTGTTTTAAAATGCATGACAATAATAGATTCGTGCATTATTTATACATCCTGTAGCGGCACTACAAAAAGTACCACAGCAAAAAACAAAAAATTCTACAGCGCCATCTATGACACAGACGACACACCAAAAATAAATGAACACACACAAAACACACCAAAAATAAAAAAAGCACCTAAATCCTACATCGCACAAGTAAAGTTATGAGTCTATAAAAGAACCCGACAACAACCGTCGGGCAGTAGCCCACCAGACATAACACCCGTCTGCTCGGAGGATCCTCCCTTTTCTATCCTATTAAATGAGCAATATTATTTTGTAATTGTAATCACGTTCTCGAAAACGGCTGTAACGATTTCGATGAAAGTTGCAATTTAGGTATTTACGAGGCGAAAAATCAATCTAGCTAGGTCTCATTTTTGGGAAAATTTGTTTTCTCTATTTTCACGTGAGCTGTGCTCGGTTGCCCAGGAGTAAAAACAGTAGTGAGCAAAATATACTTTAGTTATAGAATTAGTTTTACATAGTTAGATACATAGTTTTTTTTTTCTATCAACATGAAAACTCGACAATAGAGCGTATTTCAGGAGTGGATGTCCTGTTACCCTGATGTCATAAAATTCGATTGCTCTCGTCAAATCAAGCATCCAAGGAGTCATAAATCCCCATCGTGTTATGCAAACTGCACCATGAATTTGAAGCGAAAGGGTTTACACGCTTCACTTCTTACCATAAAGTAAACTCTCTTTTTTATGTTGGTCATAGATGCAGGACTGCCCAATCAAGATCCTCTATGGTTATCAGAAAAATTTACAAATATAAAAGATTTTTCGGTTCTTGCTGAATATTCAGAATTCCAGATATTTTCACAAACGAATTGACGACTGACGATAAATTGTTTATTGGTTTCCATATTATGCAAGACCATTGTTCAATTTTATTTATTGACGCAAACATTAACAATCACTCCCCGGAACTCCCCCCGAAATTACACCCCCGGCCATTACCGTAAAATTAATTAAAAATATTTCAATATCGACACTAGATACGCTCTTCAATTCAATCCGACCCCGTTACATAACGCTTGGCAATATAATATGAGTATATGACCCCGTAGAATAAAAATATAAATCATGTGTGAAATCGTACATGTGTGTACCACCCCTGTTTACGTCAGTAGGGGTGTGCGCGCATTATTCTTTAGACCAGAGCTCACCAACATTTTTAACCGCGTTTTCTTTATTTGTTTGTGGGGCTGCAATTCTTTGTACCGCTCTCTGCTCGCAACCGGCATTATTTTTTACAAGGACTGTATTTCCGTTTACTGTGTACAAACGCCGGTGGATAAGCACCAGCGTTTGTATATTTCCGTACGCAAGTATAAATGTATGTCAGGAAACACGAGTATACGAGCCAGATTCAGCGAAAATGTTGATGTCGTGAAATCCGTAATAAAAGACATCTCGCACATGTGTGAAAATAGTTGGAAGAATTATTTAAAATTTTGAATAGACGAAGGTTAAAAATACGCTTTATGGAAATAAAAAAAGGATTAGCTGTTTAAAAAAAAATTACGAGACTCTACTTCGAGTTAGCAGAAACAGTCGAGAACAAAATTAATGTTTGTAAATATATGAGCCGTATCAGTTTTAACTCAAATGAGTATTCTTGAATGACTACTTCTTTCATCTATTTCTATATAGCAAAATACAGGGTGGAACACCGACGCCAAAATATATAAATATATATAAAAATATACAATATTATAAATTTTTCCTCGGTAATTTGACCGTGTAGGTATTGCTGTTTTTTTATATAACCGACGAAAAATGTATTTAAATTATCTATTTTGGCCAGATTGATGTACTGAATACATGGTAACCGTTTTAGAGTCGATGTTCCACCCTGTATTTTGCTAGTAATTTAAGAATACTTAGGTGAGTTACCTCACCCTTTATAAATACACAACTATAGTTATCAATAAATAACTCACAATCATGTTGAGAACCCCTGCTAAACACTCACTGGGCTTGCATCGCGTCATCCGAGTGAAATAATAGACTACACTATACATCTATCCATCATTTATGAAACATAATGTCACACAATGGTTTTAATTAATTAATAAAAGTAAGTTCGCGTGCTCTGGCCCCTTGTCGTGCGAAACTAAAATAAATATGACTAACATATGGTTCGTTGTGTAAAATTATTATATTTCATATGAAAATAATTATGTCAGATTGTAATTGATTCAGTGCAGGTCAAGGATTTTATGTAGACAAGGAATAATACTAACACTGGCTGTCTGACTATAATCAAATTATACCTAGTTTTTTTTTTCAGGTAGTAACATTTTAGCTGGCCCGGGAATCGAACCAAGACCTCACAATCAGCAGTAGCGCTTGCGACCACTAAACCAACAAGGCAGTCTAAGGAGTCTGAGGTTGTGCCTGATTGATGGCAATAGGCTCGCCCTATTACATAGGACTGCAGCATAACAGGCGAAATGTTGGATTACTATAGGCGGTACGTATCCCTATGTAAATATTATAAAAAAAATGATATTATTATATGTGGAACTGCTCCTTCATATAGTAAGCTGTTTAACCCTTCGGGGATTACATTCGTGATGTTATATAACTAACATAAGTAATCAGGAACTAAAACACGCATATATTATGAATTACATAACCCTCAGTACATTTAGATTACTACATATCAACTAGTCATGTGATTTACAAGTTATTAATGTCGAAGGATTTACGTTACATTTGAAATGTGGCTTCTATTTAGGCAAATATGACGTAAGTAGAGTAATATTTACTTCCTATATTTACATCGGTACTAGTCGTAAATAAGTAATTACAGTTATATTCGTTACATAATATTGTGTGAACCGAAATTGATACTCATAATTCTGAACCCATACTAATGTGAAATAACAACTTAAAATGAGAAATTGAAATTACGGAGGAATAGTTTAATTTTAAGTCTTTTTCTTCCTCATCCTGTCTTGAGACTGTCCACTGGAGCGAAGCTCATGAGAAGGAGAGCGGAGCTGTGCTAATATTAAGCAATAGAATTGCATAAAATCTAAACCACGCTCCACTCCGCTAATTCTATGCAATTCTAATGGTCAAATTTGCAAAGCTACGCTCTTCTTTTCTCTTCTCCGCTCCAGTGGACAGGCAGCCTTAGTCCCTGATTATTTGGGATCAGCGTAGTTTTTCTCTTTAATTATCCTTTTGTTTTTAAATAACTCACTTTACATTCATAAAAACATTAAATACAAACCTTTTAACACTACCATATTGTTTACGGCAACACAAAAACAAAAAAAAAAGCAATCACCTCATTCAATCTTGCTCAAATTACGGCGAAACTTTCCGACCTAGACACCGTCAATATCAATTATAAAACCACTCTCTACCCTTGTACCTACCCGCAATCCGCAAATAATAACATTCGTATATCGAGGGTAGTTTTCACTCGGCGGGAGCTATCGATTATGCGTCTCGCCATAAATTTGCGGGAAAGGACCTGGAGCCCTGAACTACTTTAGTATAATGTCGCTTTGGAAAGATTATAAAGAATTGGTCTGGGTTGGTGAAGGCAAGGCTGTGAACTTGAGTTATTGGGGAAGGCTATTTATCACAAAAGTTTTATGAAAAAAAGGCAGTTACATAGTGATGATCATACAAAATAACTATATAAGGTCAACTACGCACACTAAACGATAAGAGAATGGCCCTAATGCCAAGAACTAAGCGGTGACCATCATCGAATCAAAATAAGATCAGACAACATTCAATATTTCTTGTCAGACGCCATCACATCAAGCTACCCTAAACTGTCAAATTTTCTCTATCAACCTTGAACCGAATGCTTTAGCGATAAAGTTGTATTAAAGAAATTTGACAGATTGTAGTACCTTCATGTGCTGGCGTCTGTGAATCGTTAAGCATTTTTAACAAGGAACGATAGTGTCACCCGTGCAACTCGAGGCTGATACAATTTGTCGCAACTTTGGATCAATTTAGCATTATTATTAACTACATAACTATGAGTGCCGTGACCCGGAAATCTGTACCAAACGACCGATAGATTGGCCGATAATAGGCCGAATCTATTGTCAGTTAATTAGCTATCAATTACACTAAACCGGTCAAGTGCTAGTTGGGCTCGTATAAAGACCATTCCGTATTTAATAGAATGTGCAATAAGCGTTAAACTATTTGAATCCAACTTCCCGTTCACATTTGTAACTAATTTGGCTTCGATAATAATTTCAATAGGTTTTAGTTACCTTTATTATCTTCATCAAACTCGTGGCCTCATCCTAACTTAATTGGGTTGCAAGTTCGGGTCAATTCGGCACTGTTCGTGCCGAAACAGACCGCCCCGAACATGACTGTGTCATACGTGTGTTGCACGCCTTAGCAGCATTCTCATCTCTATCAGCTGCTACCTCGCACATTTTGGCCATAAGTGTCATCTTTTGTGCATTTCAATCCACCGTTTTTTCCTCACAACATGTCCGTCACTCCTCCTCAATTAGAAGCAACCAACTTTATAAATGAATATACCCTTTAATAACCTTCAATATTTTCGTCCAGTCATTTAACACTCACCAAAGAGAAAAATATTAAAAAAAAGCAATAAATAAAATCTTTTCGAGATAATTTTCATGAAAGCTAATTAGACTCGGAGTTCCAGCGTCCATTAACGGAATTACTCGAGTTCGAGTTTCCCCTCTTTTGAATCCTTTAAAAATGTTTGCGATGCAAGCTTGCTGGAATAAAGGGCGAGCGACCCCTGCCGCATTGAATTCTGTTTTTTATGGCGTTTTGTACACTATAAGCGTGTGTGATTTTAACGGTAGCTGAAGGGGAGACGACGTTTCATGTGATGTAGATAATTTTGGGTCGCTTTTTTTTTTTCGAAATGGGCCTTTGGCTTTTTGGGAGTATAACTCGCTGTGTGAGTAATGACTCGCGAATACAAAAGTGATGTGAACTTTTTGCTGGAATTGCAGTTATGTGAAACAATTGAACACGGATTCCCGCATTTTGGGGGAATTACTCTTTGTTGAACTATGTTTAATTATTTTAAGGTTCCTCGACTTGCGTAGCTAAGTAAATGTAATTTAAATTCTTTATAACTAAGCGTAGAAGGACTCGTTTCACTAATAGTGGCATACGTTAAATTGGGTTTGGATAATGTTTTGTAGCAAAAGTACCTATTTAGCGAAGTGTGGGTATATGTAAAATGGTAAACTGACTGACTGACTGAGTGATATATCAACACACAGCCCAAACCGCTGGTCCTAGAAACATGAAACTTGGAGGGAGTGTATTTTGTGAAGAATAAGTATCCACTACGAAAGGATTTCTGGGAAATCCACCCACCCCTAAAGGAGTTAAATAGGGGATGAAAGTTTATATGAAAGTCCGTCAGTTCTGAAGTTAGGATGTTAAAATTTTGTGTTTAGGCTGATGATTGAAAATTAATCTATACGTGTCTCAGCGTTATTGAGAATTCTGCCCTCGAAGTGTTAAAATGGGGGATGAAGGAAAGTAATCGGATATTTTTCGACATCCACGCGGGTGAAGCCTCGGGCAAAAGCTAGTACAGTATAATCCAGGTACGAGGGGGCCAAACGCAAAATTGCCATTCGTAAAAAAGCTTTTCATGAAGTTAACACGACTTGTAGTGCCTCGTTGGTGTAGGTGTCGCAAGCGCGACTGCTGAGCATGAGTTCCTGGGTTCGATTCCCGCGCCGGGCAAAGTGGTACTGGGTTTACTATTAAGTTGGTGTACTATTAAGTACACCTCTGCCTAACCCTTCGGGGATTACAGCCGTGATATTATGTTATGTTATGACATGACTTTGAGAGGTCTAAAATCCAGGGTTGCGGGACTGTTCGAAAGAGATACCGTGGCCCTGGAACACAAAGGGCAAAGAAGGAACATGGATGGGTTTTAGTCAGTACAAGTCTGACACTTCCTTC
Source organism: Noctua janthe (assembly GCA_910589295.1). NCBI lineage: Eukaryota > Metazoa > Arthropoda > Insecta > Lepidoptera > Noctuidae > Noctua > Noctua janthe. The sequence continues at coordinate 8,713,419 of OU342572.1, read as the reverse complement.
CGCTCCGCCCAGAGTGGGGGGGGTCATTTGATAATTTCCCATCCGGAAAAAAAAGAAGAAAAAAAAAAAAAAAAAAAAGGGTAAAAGGTCTAAAATAAAAATAACTTGATTGCATTTTTCATTGGTTAAATTCGCCCTAAGTTATAAACCACCATCTTGAAAATAACTTGTCAAAGAAAAAGCTATGGCAGGCAGCCATATTGGATTTCATTTACTTAAGCGGCGAGCTCCTGAAATGATAACCTGAGATGCACTTAGTAGATGAAATATAACTCCTTTGAAAACCTTGGTTCCTTTCACTTAGCTGGCTTTGGATTAAGATGTCTATCAATTGACTTGCTGGGTGCAGTTTGATTTAAAGATAAGTAGTACAGACGCCAGCACATCGAGCTACCCGAAATTTTCCCAATCACCCTTGGACCTGATGCTTTAGCGATAAAGTTGAAAATCTATTAAAGAAATTTGACAGATTGTAGTGGCTTGATGTACTTTAGTACAGAATGCCGGTAGTGAATGATTTTTTTTTTTTATCATTATATTTAATCACATTTCAAGTCTTCAGAAAATGATGAAGTCGGAGATTTTAGATATTCCTTATACTGTATGCAAGTGCTTTATGGAAGTGAACGTTTTTTTTGATATGCAAATAAATATCGGAAAACTCTTCAGGTAATATTGCGTTTTAATTTTATTTTTTTATTTTTATTAAACGGCTGTTTCTATTCACCGCTTTATTTATCATCTGCGGGATAAAATGATGTCCTATCAGCGGTAACGATGATGGGAAAGTCAGAAATAACAACATAACATCACGCCTGTAATCTCCTAAAAGTTAGGCAGAGGTGTACCTAATAGTACTCCCACATTTCGCCAGTTATGTTTAAGTACCATGGGATAGGTGGCGAGCCGATTGCCATCAACCAGGCACTTATCCAGCCTCGGAAACCACGTTAAGCTGTTTGTCCCGGCTGTCATTTGTAAATGTTTGACAGCCGTTATAGGCAGTCAGTAGCCCGAAAGTCTGACCACCAGTCTTACCAAGGGGTATCGTATTACCCAGTACTAACTGGGTTGTGGAGGTCAGATATGCAATCGCTCTATGTAAAATACTGGAATTCAGCTGCATCAAGTTATACTGAAAGCGGACCCCAACAATTGGGAAAAGCCTAGGCTAATCAATCAATCAAATGGGTTTAAGAAAGTCAACAGCCCAATATGACCTTCCCAATTCAAATCACAACCGCGAACAACAGTCATTCGTTTTTCTTTTGTTTATCGCGTTCATTTGTCTATTCCCCACCTAATTTATTCGAATTTCAAACAGCCAAACAGTGACTCATTCTGATTTCAGCCTTATATTAGGCATAAAACTAGGTACAAAACTACAGTCGTAAGCTAGAAACTCGATTAATTTTCGCAATAGTAGCCGATCAGATATCTTAGGATACCGAATGCTGACAATCTATTTGATACGGTCAAATTACCATAACGCACGAACATGAGAACTTTGACGCTGATATCAAATAAATCTGAAATTGGATTATTGAACAGTAAGCTGGAAACTTGTTGTAATAAAGTGCAATGTTATTTATTTTAACAGACAGCTTATTATAAACCCTATTAGCTACTTCAAATTACGGTTCTAAATCTTAGCTAAAACGACCATCATCATTCTCTTGCGCTTCGTTTGTGTACACATGTCTTCTTCTTCCATACTTCTAAATTTCATGACGTCGCATTTCAAAAATCTTATATTTAAGTATTTCTAACACGAAATTTGCAATATTAACGAAAAGCTTGAAAATATTTCTATTAGTACGACCAAGTAAAATTGAAAAATATGTGACGTCACACGGAGGGGAGATCTCACAAACGTGACCAGTTAAGGACGGAGAGCGAGGGTAAAAATATCATGAAATTCCTGTGACGTAATTTATGGATGATGCATGCCCCTAACCATAACCTATCCCAACATATTCAACATTATCCAACCCTCATCACCTCAAGTTAAACAATCAATAACCAAGAGCATCAACACGCCTACCCAAGAACAATTCCAAGACAAATCATTAAGTTTTATAGCCCCATTACAAGCAACTACACAAACGAACGTTCTATAAAAAGTACCAAAACATACTATACTGCACTTAAAACACTTAGCTTCCCCTTTTAGACGGGCTATATTTAAAATGCGTTAGGAAAACACGTACCACCCTTTGCTTTGGTGTTTAAAAAAGTTTTGTTCGTGACGTACTGATTAAGAAGGGTTAGACATTTAATTGTAAAAACTAGAATATCTTAAGACGTGCAGAAACAGAAAAATGTTTAGAACAATTTTTTTTTTTTAAATCTTGCGTCATGCAACGCACAACACTCGTAAGTGTATTTTGTAAGATTTTAATCCATTTGCATTTTTTCTTCATAAAAACGTGCTAACGACAGTGTTTTCAAAAACATGGTAACTTTCCTCAATATTAAATGTGACTAGCTATGTTTATCTTTTCCGTCTTTGATACGCTGCGCTCTTCTTTTCCTCAGGACTCCTAAAGTGCACAATCTTCGGACCACTCGTTAACGGTTGACTAAAAGGAGTATTCCTCAGAGCGCAACTATTTTTAAGCGCAAACAACTAAGCGCAACTAAATTATTCCTCGTAGCGCAACCGTGCAACTAACGGTTGCGGTCACAAATATAAATTAAAAATATTATAAGTTTATTCCTCAAAGCGAAACCATGATGAAAAATAGAGAGAGAGGGGTATGATGGATTCTTTAATGATATCTCTCTATTTTTCATCATGGTTATGCTTTGAAGAATAAACATATTACATTTTTAATTCGAATTTGGAAGCGCAACAAATAGTTGCGCTTCGAGGAATAATTTAGTTGCGCTTACAAATAATTGCGCTTTGAGGAATACCCCGACTTTAACGTTATAGTACACTCGTATGTGTTAAGTACGTTTATTTGGCCACCACGCGGTCTGTAAAGCATCTGATTTTCTAGACAAATCGCAAAAACCATCTTTACGAAAAGCGTCAGACTTAGAAAGGAAATTCATAAAATAATGCTTCAGGACCAAAACAAAATGTCACCCGATCTTTTCAAACTCCAAGGGTCAAGTACCTTTTGAGGATGATAAAGCTGTTTTCCACTTAAGAGGTTCTCGTTGGAGACACAAATTCTGGAAGCCTTTTAACCTCACTTCTGGGGCTTATTATAATGTATTCTGAAGACGGATAAGATGGATTCCTTAGCAGCTTTTGCTTAATGAGGGTTTTGTTTTGTAAGAAGATCCATATTCATATTAATTTTATTGCGTTCCACAATATTAAAACAGGTGTTACATAAGGCTTACAGCTAAGAACAATTATGGACCCTGTTACGGCACAGCAATATACAATATTAAATTTTATATAGTTAATGATATCATAGACAACAATTTCTATAGTCAAAGGCTTTTGAGAATATAAAACCCTGCATTTATAGACACAGGATAAGATTCTAGAAATAAAAACATCGAATCTTGTAATTTCAATGCCGCTTTTCACAATAACAGCGTGCTTACAATTCCCGATGCATTTACAAACAACAATTTTACATCACAAACTGAAGCTGCAAACGTTTTGTAGATATTTTATACGGAGAACTTGAAAATTAAAGGCAGGTCAATAGTAACAGGGTAGGTATTCGAGCCGGCTGCTACATTCGTGAAATATCGTGGTTTTATGTTAATTTCGTCGTCTTGCTCCAACTCATACCGGTCTGTTCGCTGTTTATGTAAAATTTATTCAAAACGTACGCCGCCGCATGAAAATGCATTTATTTTTTATTACATAGCACGTGGTCAAATTAATTTACAAATTCTTGCCGCTTTTAGAGGGGTATGTGTGCAGTTCTGAATGCTCTTCTAAAGTTAATAACGTAATTAGCGTAACTTTATTTGAATGACAGGTACAGCTTACTGTAATCAACTATTCCTTTACAGATCAAATCGACTGTCTTAGATGCAAAATTCCTATCGAAAGTTTAAAAACAATAGGTACCTATTATTTTTTTCGCACAAATACGTCATCTTTTGATCGTCATTTGTTTTTAGATGGATTTCTCAGTTCAAAACATTATAACGTCTAGACTCTATTCTAAATGATATTCTACTTTCAAAGTTGTCCAAATTCAAACAATTTCTATTCGTATGTCAAATAATTCCGATATTATCAGCCAGTATCCAGTGGTCAAAGCTATTTCAAGGGTTCGCCGTGTGTGGGTCGACAATACGTTGTTTGTGTTCCTTGCGAACAGGGTTGCTAGATCAGAATTTTACCCATATTTAATTTTTTTTAATTAAAAATTAAACGTTTTACAATTTTTTTAAATCGAATGATTTAAAACTACGTTCAATTACAAAAGGTACCGCTAGGTATTGAATTTTGTGTCTGTTTATGTATTGCTCGTTCCCGTAAACGCACGACACGATGCGATCAGCATCTAAAACACTTGCAAGTTTTTATTACAACTAATTTCCTCAATTGGACAGTGTTCTTCTTATTTATCCTTGGAAAAAACTTCGCCAAGTACTACATTTCCCGAAAATTCCCCAATGAAGGGGAAAAGTCCCCAATCTACCAACACAGCTTGCGAATATCAGGCAACGCTTCAATGGCGTTTACCTTGTCGATATCGCGACCAGATTCTATTGAAAACGAGACCTGGAGACAGTTTCTGGTTTTAGAGACGGTAGTTATGTTTCCTTTGTTTGGTAACGTGAGCTTTTAGTATCTAAGCGTATGTTTGTAAGGAAGTATGTTTTTCTATGGTCGCTTTGTGTTTTGCCAGATAATTTTGTTAAGGGACCTTTCTGAGGCTACTGCCAATCTCGTCGATGTCGACGACTCGACTAAAATAATTATAGAAATCATTCACACGACGGAGAAGAAGAAGACTATAATGAACCCACTGATGCGAAACATCCTCCTATGAGAGTACCCGCTCTGTGAGAGGGGGCGCGAAGGGGCCAGTGAAGGTCATAATTATATGAACCTTTTATTAAGGTCCATAGAGCATCATATCATTAACAAATAATGAAATAAATCCCATTAAAACCATGATTTACTGCCGCAATGAAGATATCCAGCGCAATATGCAACGTCGAAACTAATACCCATTCTAAATACCATATCAATTTCTGGCTACTGATCCTTTCTAACTCCATTCTAATTATATTCAACTCTAGGATCATCAATTTAGGATTGAAAATGGAGTGTCTGTGTTAATGATCGATTGGGTTGTCGGGTTCGAAGGAGAGTGGCTCATCAAACATGTAGGCCTGTCTACCGAAGTGTTCAGCGCTATTAGCCAGAATGTCTCAATCTGGGGGTTCATCTACTTAATAGATGATTAGTGTGAATCTGAGAGCATATTGCGGCTGCTTCATTGTGAGATGTGAAGGTATTAGCGAAGTCAGAGAGAGTTAGTTCTTTGTGTGGGATAAGGTAGGATAGAGATAGTCTTTGTTTTAAGTGCTGAGTAGGTATTTCATGACCGTTACCAAGATTTGTAGAAATTTTGCTAAAGTGGACTGTAATCCCGGTCCAGTTTACAAATAATACAATACTGTTCAGATCGTAGTGATTTCGTTGCTAACATTAGCTCCAAAATTCTTTAACATCTAATTTTGGCTTTTTTATCCCAGCATCCCATACATATGCGATTTTTTACTCCCAAAACCTACCTGGAAATCTCATGGCCACGGTAAGGATCTTAATGTTATCATCAATTTAATCTGCCATTTGCAAAGCATCCTTTTTAGTTTCATTTGCTAAATTCTGCTCACAAACCGAATATCAAAGTCGGCAAAGGTCAAATATAACGTTTTGAAATCTTAGCGAGAACTTGGCAATAACCGTTTAGACGTTAGAGCATTTAATTTTAAATGCTTAAATTATCTTATTTGAATTCTTGATGCCGGGAGCTTTTTAAAGTGCTTACGTCACAAAAGTTAGCTGGCGAACGTTAATTCTGAAAAGCGAAAACGCGGTCATTCATAGGCCTCGAATAATTCTTAGCGTACATCAAGGTCGTTTCAATGGAGAGTTTGTTTGCTTTCTGCAGCCATTTCATCCGTTCCGTTGGTATTTCGTCTTCAACACATTTCAAAATCCTTCCCGAATCAGTAACGTAAACAATAGCAGCCGTTGTCTATAAACCTATTAAGGATTGTATACTTACGTTTCCAAATACTGGAAGACCCTGTACACCGGCTTTCTGTATACCAGGAATCCATCGCACCGCTCCATGGTCACCACTTTCTTTTACTTTTCACTGTTTAACACCACCTCACGTTATCACGGGACCACCACGAACCACATCCACTATCTACCACATGTACCATCACTACAAAGATTCGTTGATATCGTACAAAAGGATCCAGTAAAAAGGTTTCAATGCACTTCTATTTACATTTACACTAATCCCGTAAAAAATTAAGGCGATCGTCAACTACTAAAAAGTTTACAAAATTCTTTTGGTCCTTTAAGGTGACTTCGTTCTATATTTAAGGCTGATTTATTGGTTACAAGGTATAAATATTTGGTAAAGAAGCACTTAATGTTACACTAGAACTAATAATTTAACGCCTAAAAGGCGATCACAGTCTCCTCTTTTGATTGGATCTCAACGATTTGCCAGAATATTATAGACCTGCTTGTCTGAAAAAAAAAAGAAAGAAAAGAGGTTCAAGTTTTACGAAAAGGTTTGTACAAAAACATACGATAGCTTTTATTTCCCCGTGTATCTGAAGTCTGAGCAAATTGGTATCAAACGTTGAGCCAACAAAAGGCTTCAGGAACACGTATTCCGACCTTTGCGTTAAAAGTCTCCTTTCTCGGCTACCCTTGTCATTATTGAGACGTCAAAATCGCCTTTTCTCGCGCTTTCCAAGTTCCAATGCGTTGTATCCACGCGATCGACATGAATAGAGTCGGAAGGGACATGAAAACAGATGACTTTCAGTAAGTACTCTATTGGCATTTTATCTTACAGTTTCGCTCGGGATACGCGTGTAGGGATTTTCGCAATGAATCATAAGTTCTGCTGATAAATAAATTGGTTTATAAATAGGTACCTATGAAATATGGAAAAAACATTGTGCAAATACTAAAAATACAGCGGCAGTCAGTGGCATACATTATCATGTAGCCGTTGGGACTGTCAGCAGCATCCGGCGGCGGACAATTGTTCCGGCAGAGATAACAAACACGACATACATACAAAACAGTGGCCACACTATTCAGGGCGTCCCAACTAAATATTACTTTCCAAATAATAAATACAAACATGTAAGTAGGTACAAACAGCCGCTAACTTTTAATAAAAATGAGCGCCAAAAACATGTTACTCATAAATAAATTTCACTTAAATTACATTTTTAATTATTTACAGACATCGACCAATAAGGAACCTTGTTTCGAAAGCATGGCTGACCGGCGCCGCGCATGACATGTGTACGCATCGAGTGTCCAGACACGACTGACCAATAAAGCGTCCGCGACATGCATTCTATATCCCAAATATGCGTACGCGCATCGCCGGAAGCAGGTGTCACGCACGCCACCTGTTCTCGTCGCGAATACCAAAAAGCGTGCTGACTTAAACAGTCCGTTGGAACAATGACCTGTCTGCACAACGGGTACCCCACACATGGCTAATTAGGACTTATTTCGGCATCGATACAGGCGCAAGCGGCTATCGAATGTCATCTGTAATCTTTATAACTGAACAACGTGGCATACATACTGTATTGATCAATTTTATGTGTACAGTTAGACGGTTGGCTTTTGTTGTACCCGCAAGTACCGGTCAAGCAGGTTAATAAATATTTGATGGATTGCAGTGCCTTTTAAGTGGTGTTAACATATTCATTAACATACTGAAGATTGAAGGTAAATAATGGGCGGTAAAACTTTCGAAGAAAATGTGGAAGTACAATAGTACATTAATTCTGAACGTGTAATAGCATAAGTACATTTCAACACAGAAGTTAATTATGCTCACAGAGAATATTAGAAGTTAAAGCACTTTCTGCTCTTCTGGTTTCTAAAAAGCATGTAGCACATGTTTATAATTTCACTAACAGCATACAAAATTACACACTTTAAGAGCCAAATAGATCCCAAATCTCAGAAATTATAACCCACCCACTCTAATATTTCATCTAAAATCTTGCATAAAAGCCGAGACGGGACCTGGAAGGCATACTCAGATGCTGCACAGGCTTTTAAGAAAACAGGTCACGGATATCATCCAAAAATATGAAACTTAATAAAGTCTGGATGAGATTTATTCTTGCGGACGCATCTAGTGTATGACAAAGTGAATCTACGTGGGAACAAGTTTGAAAGTTACCAACTGCCGTGCAATGCTGATGTAAGACTGAAGTAAGCAGTAGTGTTGAAGTCACAGGAGTTTGTGCTGTCGTGAACTGGGATTTAGTTTGGAAATTACGTTGTCAGAGAATTTGTCGTGTATTTTGTATCAGTTCATCGTTGTCGGAATTTGATGCTGAGAATTCAGAACAGTGAAACCTGCTAACAACAGAGATCCTTCTTTTTGAGCTGATGTCAACTATTCTGTCAGTGTTGCTACAGTTTGTTGTAGAATACAGACAGGATTGCAATTATAATGACAGTGACAGCTGTCAGTGTCACTATGGCAGAATTAAGTACGTTTGCAAAATCGCGGTGATATTCAATTATGGCTGAGCATTTTGAAATCCATTGTCAACAACATTTTTTTGCAATTTTCGTCTTGTCGTGCTTTGAATTTAAATTGTCCCTTATCACACCGTAACCAGAGCCTTGTAAAGCGACAAAATAAAGTCGAAATCGTAACGAAAATTTAACCAAGTGTTAATACTGAGCATTATCACGCAATTTGTGATTTACTCGGCAATAAAGTTTTCATATCGAGAGGGGTAATCAGCCAAACTTTTCCAAATTGGAGTTAAACACGCTAACTTTTACCCTTCTGGAATTATTAGGCTCATTTCAAATAACTAAGCGTTGTTTGACAATGTTATAAAATAACAAACGTTTTTAATTAATTGTTTTTAGGCACTTGTCAATTAGACGGTCTGAAGGGCGCTATTGGTAAACATTTATTTTGTTAAATTATCATTAGAATAAGAATAATATTTATTTGCTTAAAAACATAGTTTAAAATATGGTAAAAACAAAAAAAGAATAAGCATACATGTTTTTGCTTAACAGTAATAAACGTGCAAAATTTTCACGAGAATATTTCACATTTATTGTCAAAGAAGTCTTTGACACTATAAAAACTATGACTACACCATTCATGCAATTTATTTTTAAATAATCTCATATTTAGATTCTTGAGATTACTTGGTTAGAACTTAAAACGGGACATTTACCATGTTTTGAGTTTTTTTATATTCCGGCACTGTTGCAAGCGCCATGATTACGGATAAAACAATTAATACACATGGTAAATATCTCGTTTTAAGGCTAACAACAGTAACAACAGTGTTAGTGATCATTACAGTTTTAAAAAACGTGAATTGCAATGTGAAAACAACGCGCCAAAAGATTCATGCAGCAGCATACGCTAAATGCAAAATTGAAATCTGTACCCTTTAATTGATACACACACGTGTAAAAAAAAATACAGCAACAGATACAGTTCAAACGAAACTCAATTTAGGTCTTGTTCTGTCGTTTTATCCCTTGATATACCCCATCCCTAATTAAAACGTGCCAGCTACATCAAAGAAACGAAAATCAAGCGTGCCCATTGAATTTCTATACCCCTTCTCGTGCCCGCTCATGTGGACACAGACTAACTACCGCTGGAATAAAACCTCCGAAACTGGAACTCCTTTCAGACGTGTGACACCAGCGTCTGCTTTTTAATTTGTTTATGGGATTAGACTGGCCTTTCACAGTTTATTTACTGCTAGTTATTAAGCTACAGGTAAAATTACTTTGATGGGAAAGTAGGATCAGAAAAAAAGGCCAGTAGGCTCTTGCAAGTAAATTCCGATTTTATTCGCGTTGTCTCGTCTATTGTTAGTTTATTTAGTTAATGTGTTTGGATCAGTCGTTATTTAGTTAATGATTTAAGTATTTACAAGAGTGCACAATAAACGTCGTCTGACAGTCTAGCCATCAGATCGGGTGGGGCAATGAACTGTAATGTCATGGAGTAGTGAGAAATGGAGGGATAAGAATGGATGGAAAGCAGGATAAACTTTTGCTGAGTAGGGTTTTTCGCAGAAACTAGAGATGCAATTTTTATCCGTGCAGCCAAGGGGTAGCGGGCTAATTTGGTAACACACTAACAAATAACGTCATTAATGTTGCTGAATTGACAAATTGGAGGAAAATTTGACAATTCATTTAATTACATGATTTATGTTCTTGTGCACACGAATTTTTCAAATAAATGAAGAAATGGCAAAAAGTGTGTGCTGTCAATTGCGGTGTTAGTTGACTGTTGGCCTTCAAAATAGTAATATGCATGAGTATTCTATTTACTAAAAACTCTGTGACCAAATAACTGACTATAAGTTTGATGCCATTAATGCCATTATAGATTTAAAAGAAAAATCTTCGATAAGTATAACGATTCCTTTGAAGTTATTTCGTAAAATTCTAAAATGCTAGTAGTTAGCAGAGGGTCAATTTTAGCGGCTTTAGTTGCAGTCTTTTTAATTTTAGCCTTCGAAAGCTCCTTTGCGTTGCCATCGACTATAGTCGATATGAAAGGCACAGAGCAGAGGGCAATCGCTTTCAAAGCTTTTCTAGTTTCTACAGGAGTTTAATAAGCTTTTTTTTTCGGTACGTTAAAGGCTATAGCACACATATCAACTCGGAAAGGAATCGTCACCGTATCGCTGCGGTTCGTGAACTTGTCCCGAGGCGAGGCGATTACGTTACGTTTCCGATCAATGTGCGTTGAAGTCGGGAGCTCCATACAAAGAATACTGAATGGCTCGAGTTGATACGGTGACGATCCCTTTCAGATCAGATCCTTTTCAGTGATAACGATAAAAGGAAAGCTAAATAGCTTTCCTTTTATCGTTATCACTGAAAATTAGCACAAGTACAGAGGATGCACTAAGATAGCCCGCTAAATTCAAATTTTCTAATAACGATTTCATGCAAAAGTCATTCAATGGGATTAAAAGAACTTAGAGGGTTGTATTGATGAACTTAAATGATTATAATTCTGTAAATCCATACATGTTACGGTCGAGAATCATATTTTGTTTAACTTACAGCCTGACAATGACTATCTGACCTACAAATTGCAAAAACTGTAAGAAAAATTTTCGCGGTTTACTCTGGCGCTACCACCTTATGAGAAACTAGCGCAACCCCCCCCCCCCCTCCCGGGTGCAATATAGTATATATAAACCTTCCTCTTGAATCACTCTATCTATTACTGAAAACCGCATCAAAATCTGTTGCGCAGTTTTAAAGATCTAAGCATACATAGGGACAGGCAGACAGCTGGAAGGGACTTGCTTTGCTTTATACTATGTAGTGATGCTGTCGACCGCCTTCTACTAACTCACTGGAAGACTAATATAACCGTGAAAAAGGCGGCAAAAACAGAAAAAGTAACCATTTAAAAGGGTGTGCACGCCGTTCTCATAAATTGTTTTACACTATTAAGCAGGACAGTGGGCCATTACGGGAAGCATAAAACCCGTAAAATTACTGCGAAATAATCAACCGAGCTCTGAATTTACGATAGTTTGTAAGATTGGATGCTACCAATATTGTCTATGATATATGAAAGATTGAATGTTTATAAACAAAATATTATAAGAAGGACTATGAATAAGAACATGATAGAATTCTTGTTTACACTGTTTTTGTTACGAAAATCCTCTCGATAATCTATCGAGACATGACCAGACGCACGAGCGCGCGGTGTAAACGTAATATACGTCAATTTTTGAATCGAAAAATACAATTAGCCTTCAGTATTTTAGGTGAATTGTTTGCAACAACCACAATCAGTGTCATCCACAATACGAATAAATCCTTAAAATTATGAAAATATTATTTAAGAAACGAGTATTTTCAATTTGAAAACATTACGAAAAACGACAAAACTCGTGCTAGGACCTCAGGCGGGTTACTATGACGTCATAAAGCAAGAGTAATTCCAGTGTGGGAAAGAGACAGAATACAGGTGGTCTAGCGCCATCTCTTTTCCCGATGGTAGACCACCAGGCCTGATCAGTAACACAATTCGAAAACATGCACTATATATCACGCCCGTATAGACTTTTCCTAGATAAGCCAGTAAGAAAGTATCTTATTCATTAATCCCAGAAGCTTCACAAGTGTCTCTTCAGAACCCAAAACCATAAGGATCCAACGAAGGAATGCAAACACAGAAGAAAAAGCATCTCCGGTCTCCGCTATCTTTTTTAGATGCTGCAAATATATTTTTTCTTTCTTTACTAAAGAATATTCCAGAACAAACTCCTTCAGAGACCCTTCAGATTTTTCTTTAGAATTCTCGTCATGCGACGTTGGATGTCGTATCTTGGTCCCGAGGGAATGTCCTCGATAATAAAATAATACCTACATTCTACATGCCTCTGAGAGGCCCGGGATTAGGGTTACCATCCGTCCCGATTTGGCCGGATATGACCTTTTCATATGTCCGGATTTTTTGAGTAAAGGCGCTGCTAAACCGTTACGGGTTTGTTTCGGCTCTGGACAACGGACTTTGACAGATATTATACTGAAGTATTTGCTAGTGTCCGGTGTCCACAACCAGTCTGCAATTTGTTCACAACGGTTTGACCGAGCATTCAAGGATTTTTTTAAAAACAAAAAACTTGACTGCCTCATAAGTCTAGCGATCGTAATCGCGACTGCTGAGCGTGCGGTCCTAGGTTCGATTCCCGGGAAAATTGTTATTGAGTTTTTCTATCAAGATTACAGGCGTAATGTTATGTAAAAAAACCTAAATGATTGCTCAGCAATTTTAAAAAGTAAAATGACTGTGTTTTTTTCTTTGTTCGGCTGTCGTCAGGACTTTTCACGTTTCGATATGGTAACCTTACGCGAGATGAACTTGAACAATGGTTCCGATAATCGAAGCGCTCTGTAGTGATAATATCATTAGTGGAAACTCGTTTTGTTGATGCAATTGATTGGTGATTGGCATGCCAGATAATAAAGTTCAATTCTGTTTGGCTTACCATAAGTTTAAGTTTAATTCTGTTTGGCTTACCTATTATTATCAATACTGCTGTTGTTTTCTTTTTTTTTGTATTTTTAATCATTTTTTTTTTCATTGTTTAATTAGATATTTAGGCGCATAATATAGTGCATGTAGTGCTCTTCTTTAAGTAATGGGGCACTTAGGCTTAAGTTTGTACTCATTGTCGAAAAGCAATTAAAAAAAAAAAAAAAACATCATCTGCCTAGCCTTTTTCCCAACTATATTGGGGTCGGCTTCCAGTCTAACCGGATGCAGCTGAATACCAGTATTTATGGAGCGACTGCCTATCTGACCTCCACAACCCAGTTAGTACCGGGTAATACGATACCCCTTGGTAAGACTGGTTGTCAGACTTTTTGGGCCACTGACTACCTAACGACTGTCAAAGATCTACAAATGACAGCCGGGACCAACGGCTTAACGTGCTTTCCGAGGCACGGAAAAAAAAAAAAATATGGGTACTTTAAGTGAAATAAGAATAATTCGTGAACACAAACATGTTATTGTTAAATTGATTAGGTGGGTTTCTTTTTTCCTGTATGCTTGTTACTGTGCGGTTATCGGTATTATAAATGAATTCATATTGGACAATAAAAAATATTTTACACTAGCTTTCGCCCTCGGCTTTGCATTTATGGCGGAGAAAAATTATCCCACGGAAACGTACTGTTGAGTAGAAAAAGTATTATATATGACAGAGATCATGGTCTACCGGTGTGCCAAACATCGAAATACCTACAGCCTTTAAGGCGTGAAGAGGTCATAGACAGACAGGGTTACTTTCATATTTTTGCTATTAGTATAGATTCAACAGTAAAAACATAGAGAAACATAGTCCCTCTCATAGAGAGGAGGCCTGTGTCCCAGCAGTGGGAACATTATAGGCTGCTGCTATGCTATGCTATGCAACAGTAAAAGAACCATAAAAGCTAATCATTAGAGACGATTAATTAACAAAGCTGAAAAAAAAACAATAAAACTTAAAATCGTGACAAAACCACATCAGACTACCACCATTAAGTCCTAACACTTTTACAGCAAAAATTACGCTATCTCCTTTTAATTGTTCAATATCCGCTTATGTGAAAGAGATAGCAAGAAGTTATTCACAGTCAAACGATGTTGAAGAAGACATTTGTGGGCATAACATAAAAAGTTACGATGTCATTGTTTCCATGGTTACGTAGAATGCCATTGACTCGGGTACTAGAGAACACGAGCCTTCCTCTAGTCAGGCATATTTGTAATGGAAATAAGGTTTGGGAAGACTGGAAACCTAATTCTTACTGACCACAAGCTAGTAAGACTGTTGGTAAATTATAAATAGTTTAATAACATTAACTTCAAGGAAAATAGAGTAAAATATTGGTTGATTTTAGGTTATTATTAAACACTAACTGGCACTATCAGAACATTTAAACGACACATACAAGTTATCGGTTCAAAAAAACTATAATGTTTTGCGGTTACGTAGCATAAATAGTCAAATTCATTACTGCTATTTCGTAATATAATTTTAATATCAAAGAAATTGAGAGTCCAAGCTATGCATTAGGTACGACAGTGAACTACCAAATAAAAAAAGACAACATCAAGAAAAAAATGTCTATGGCAACCAATGACTTATGGTAAATAAAAAAAAACAAAATCAAGAAATAAAAGTCCTGCTTGTCTATGGCAACTACAGCTGTCAAATCACAGTGCATCGCCCTTTCGGCCCTTTTTTAAACGAAAGAAAGGTGTGAACACACTAAATAAGCATCAAACACGTACCTAATCAATATTCGATTGATTTCATATGCACACGTTATAATTAGCGCGCATTTAGATTCTTGTCATACTTTCCTACTTGGTCTGATTAAGGTATGAGGAACGGTATTTAGAAATTGTTTGTTATTCATGCCCTTTGGTTCATTATGAATTTTATTCACCCTTAATTAATTACTACTTGTTAGTCTTAACAGTTAGGTAAGCACGTAAAGATGACGTAAATATTCTTCAGTTTTACAGATGAAATTTCCAATTTGGTAACACAGGCTCCGTAGATTTCTATCACAAACACCATGAAAGCCGAAGGACGAATAATTCTGAATATTGTTTAACAATGTCGTTTCGTCGCGTTTGTGTGTTTGTCTGTGAGACAGCGTAGTTTTTCTAAACTAGATTTTTACGGGGTTTTTGCTATCACTTAGGCTGCATTTATTCCGGCATAAAACATGAACATTTAACTTAGGCACATTACAAAAATGACGTAGTTTAGACGTATTGCCATTGCACCTGTGCGAAGCAGTGGCGTCGTTTTTATAGCGGTTAAGTAATTAACCAGTTTGATATCTACTTATTCAAGGAGGAGCTCGTGGCCAAATAATAACAGCCGCTCGGGTCGATCTTTAGGTTAAGGCGTGCTTGCCTAGGTTGGTCTGTGGATGGGTGACCGCCCATTATATACCGAGTTTCCTCCGTGCTTCGGAAAGCACGTTAAGCCGTTGGTCAAATTCAAATTCAAATTCAAATTCAAATCACTTTATTTGTAGATCATAGGTGAAAAAAAATACATATATGCAGATGTTAGTGCATCCCGGGTCCCGGGTGCACCCGGGTCCCGGGTGTCATTTGTAGATCTTTGACAGTCGTTAGGCAATCAGTGGCCTAAAAAGTCTGACAACCAGTCTTACCAAGGAGTATCGTATTACCCAGTACTGACTGGGTTGTGGAGGTCAGATAGGCAGTCGCTCCATGAAAAATACTGGTATTCAGCTGCATCCGGTTAGACTGAAAGCCGACCCCAATATAGTTGGGAAAAGGCTAGGCAGATGATGAATATCTACTTATTCAAAGCAAAAGAAAAACATAATTTTACCTGCACTTACGAACTTCCATGCAAGTATCCTCCCATTTAGCCTGGCAATTCACAACTACTCTTATAAAGTCGAACAAATCACAGTAACGCATAGTTTTAAATACAGAAACACGTTCAACCAAGAATATAGTCCGGTTAAGCAGACGACAACCTCCTAGGTTAACTTGCGAGATGTCATTCACAAAAAAAAAACCTCTAAGCTGCACTAGAACAACAACTGAACATAAGTATTTAAATAATAACATCTGTTGTTTTTAATAAATAAATCAAAATAAAATTCGTTTATTTCAGATAACTTGATCCATAGGTGTACAGTCCGAAATCACCATCACAATTTAAACAATAAATTTACATTAGAATCAGTATCAAAAATTAAAAAATATAATAGGACAACATCATTCTGAAGATGTTGTTATACTGAACGCGCAGGACATCCAGTTAATTGTTTTATCAAAAATATATCCTCCAATGAGGTTCAGGAAAAAGCTATGAATAGGTACTGTCGTATATAATAATAAATAATTCTGCTTTGAGTATTGTTACCATTCTTATAAGTTTCATAATGACATGTTTTCGTTGGCTTATAATTAATAACGTCACGATCTTTTGCCTGAAGTTTGTAAACTAGAAGCAAGATTCGTTTTAATCTGCTCACTAACGATATCCTGAAAATATTCTAGTTACAGGCTGAAGAAATCTTCATCTCATTCCATTTGTCATGGTTGACACTGAAATGCAGAACTTAATGCTCCAATCATCATGATCCTACAGGCCTCCTTTCTGTCGTATAAATGACAGAAAGGAGGTTATAATCCCCTCGTGTCCCCTCCAGCATGTTGCTGGTTTCCTCACAATGTTTTCCTTCACCGTTTTCAGAGCAGCATAAAAATTACGTGGCCATAATTCTCTTTTAGAAAAACATATCCATTTTAACAAAGCTAAACTTTACTAACTGTGGGTACATTCAATTAGCGCAGAGCTAAAAACAGAAGCAATGAAAAATAACATACTGCCATACGTTTTAATTCCCACATCCCGCCAACATCTAAACTAAAATCTGAAGCAAAATAATACGCAGCTAATAAATTGTCAGTTTGTGTTTAATCCCAAGGCTTGCAGCACTAACGAATGGTGCACAAACTATGTCGGTCCCTGCCTGCGTGACTGCGTGGTACGAGGAGGAGACGACACGGAAAATACTCTTACATTCAGGATTAGCACGGATAATTTACTTCATTCGCCTCATTTACGGTTTTATTTTAATAAGTCATCAAAGACAGGAATATGATTGTGTTATATCCTTACTTCCTGTGTATGAAATACAGCTATATTAACGTGGATATTTTTAGTGTTAAAATATTGAGGGAATAAAGGCTTCGTAAACCTACGTCGCATCTGAAGAAGTGTAGAATTGCAGTAAGAAAGAAAAGTAAATAAGATATTATATTTAAAATTTATGATTAGTATTTGTTATCTTTATATTAAATCCTAATCCTTAACCTTTCGGGGATTACAGGCGTGATGTTATGTTAAATATAAAATTCGATTAGATAAAAATGACGTCAGTTCACTTACAATTTAACATACTTTAAAAGTGTCTGGCGGGGGTTTTCCGCACACACAATGTGTCTGGCTGTGGCGGAAAAGAATCATCCTACTAGCTTTTATGTAGGCCTTAGCACAACTTTGTTACCTGATATTTGCCAAAGCCACCACGGCCGACTTTTCATAATATCCAACTGTTCTATCTATCCACAGAAAAATTTTCAGCACGGTTCTATTAAAGTAAGTAAAAGAAACAGATTACCAAATTATTTTCGTCGGAAAGAACACTCGTAATATCAAAACATTACCAAAAGCGTTCCTAAAGTAACAGCTCCTTATACCTCTAACAATAACTTATTATTTAAAAGTTCTCCCCCGGCTAAACGGCATGGTCCGGGGTGAGCTGACCCAATAAACAGCATTTACGATGAAACGGAAGAAAAACGAATAACAATAACATCAACCACCTTTTCTCATCTCGGTAAAGTTATATAAATGTTACGGGTAATAGCAGGAGGTAGGATAATGGATGATCTTGGTTAAGTAATGATTTAGGAAATTGGGTTTTATGGTAGAGAAAAGAAGCAATATAAGATTCAGGAGTTTTGACCGATTGACGTTCAGTGGGGTTACCACGGCGTCTTAAAGCAGTATTGTTTTAATCTTATTCCAGAGTGTCATGGTAGGCCACCAAAATTTATGTTTCTAGAAAAAGATGTTGTAATTTATAACGGTCTCAAAAAAGCAGTAACAGACTTCAATCAAAATGTAATTTTTTTATTAAAAACTACCTATAGACCGACCGCTTTAATGAGTCCCCCGCCTTGCCCCATCAAAGGCACATTAAGCGTCCACAAACTCCTAACAATATCCCACAAATTATTTGCTTTAAAATAACCATAATCCACGCAGGTATTACGATACTAATTGAACCAATACGTGATCACCCTTCAGAATATTCCATTTAAATTGATACCTTCGCGAGGACTCATTAAAGCGGTCGGTCTATAATGGTCTCGTTCGGCAAGTGGCCGCAAGCGTGACTGCTGAACACGAAGTCCTAGGTTCGATCCCAGGAATTTCAACCACGAAGTCTGGTTGATGGCAATAGGCTCGCCCCCTATTACATGGGACTTAACATAATTGGCGAAATGTGGGTGTACTATAAGGTACACCTCTGCCTAACCCTTCGGTTATTACAGGCATGATGTTATGTTACAACCTAGTGGTCATATGGTCGCAAGCCATACTGGTTCCCGAATTTGATTACGAGTTATTGGACCCTCTATCGTATTACTTGAACATTTACGTCAAATACCTCTGCCTAGGCCCTAGGGAAAGCAGGCGTATGTTACGATGAAAACAATCCATTTTCCAGTAGAACAATTAAAATTAAATTCTACAATACTTGTACAAGTTGAAAGTTTTACGAGGGAACGTGTAGCGAAGTACATAAAAACGCAACATGATCAAGAAAATTTAATATGTCAGGATCTTCTCCTAACACGTCGACGGCGCCCGAGGCGATTAGAGCCACAATTGCTTCCATATTTGTGGTGGCACGTCATACTAACTAGCTGTTACTAAACTAGAGAATTTAAGCGATAGTAACCACATTGGAAACAAGTATAAACAAAGAGGTTTCTGTATTGTAGAAATAAGTTGTTGCATTTCTAATGTCAACTAGTCGTGATTATATGTCTCTGAGTGCACTACTAACTCTCGGTTTTTGAAACTCTATACAGATGTTATTAAATCTCATGTTGATTGTATCAATAACTTATAGATTTATTGATTCGCAAATTTGATTAAGCTTTCAGAAAAAGGAGGCTTATTTTTTAAGTAACCAGCTGATTCAAACCATCAGCGATATACAAACAGATAGCTAACAGTGGCGAAGGTTCCATACAATTCGATTTCTACTGGATTCCCTTTGAAAAATGGCACAGTCATTCTATAGGTAAATAAAATCCTCCGGCTTACCTGTTCCAAAAATTGACCCTTCGCTACTGGTAGCTAACTAGCTATGTAAGTCTCCACTAGCTAAATAAAGTTATTAGTAGCATAAAGCCGGGTGCATCTGTACTTTCAATGTCTCAATAAACTCAACTGCATTCTGTAAGCACAGCTGCCACGCATACTCTTTAGACAGCTGCTCCCAAAGTTGAAGACATGAAAATTAAATTTAACGCTAACATAACTTTATTGGAGCCCAAATAGACGGGTATGAAGTCTACGAGAGACGGTGATATTATTAAATGCAACCTGCATACCAAAGTAAAGGAGCAATCAGTAGATGTAACAGGGACTTCTCTCGAGAAACCTCATGTAGTAAGTAGACAAGATATTTATGTAGCATATACGGTGAAAAGCGGGCCGGAATATAGTCTGCGATACGGCACGTTTGCCACGAAAAATATGGGCTTAATCCGGTAGAAGACTGCATGCTACTACGCAGAGTTATGGCGAATTTATGAAGCTCGACCCGCAAGCTAGAATGTTGTAGTAGTTGGCATTTGTGAAGAGAACGAGATTTATGTGAACTGTCATAGTGCTGGCTTATATTTACAAGGACTTTTCTGTTATTATAATGAAAAATATTAAAGAGTCACGAATATAAAATTTTGATGGATGGGAAAGGAGAAGAAGACCAAAGAAAATATGGATTGGTTGTGTGAGAAAAAGGAATAAATGATAGAGTGAAGGTTGATGAGAAGAATAGAAGAAATAAAAAACGTGTTGCCATTCCATTCACAGAGATATTGATATAAATCTTGATTCTTTTAAGATAATTATTATTGTTCCCTCATTTATATTTTGTTAGACAAAAGCTGTATCTAAATAGATTTGCGTTTATGGCCAACATTACGCAGGAAGTACCCAATTGATTTGATTTGATGAGGGCCTGTTGGATAGGCAACAATGAAAGCCGTAATAAATTGGAAACATTGCCAGAATTACCATAAATTGTACTTTCCTGGATCGAGTTAATAGGAGACAAGTATTCATTTAAGTATTTATTTTCTCTCACAAAGGAAGCTTGTGTCCCAGCAGTAGGAATGTTATTGCCTGATTATAATGTATGTGCATCTCTCTATTCACTAAATATTTGTTCTTCCAATTGTTAACAGAAAGAAAGCCTACTGCAGAACGAAGAGTGTATGTAAAAAAAGGTTAGCAATTCTAGAAGTTACGGCGCTGGCTAGCCTATAAAGTTACAACTGGCCAGCGCGAAATTGGCAATTCATCAAAAAAAAATATGGCGTTTGTAAAATTAAAAAATGTGTTCCTTTTTCAAACCAACTTCACGCTTACGCTTTTCATGCAAGCGAAACTGCAAACAACCCTCATTTTGTTATCGAACCGCCATTAATTGAACAGCGTTGAACAAACATTGGTTGAAACATTTTTCATTCAGAATTCACATGGATAGCCATTGAAAAGTTGGCCGTCCACTCGACCAACAATACCAACGTGCCGTGTTAATTTACGCCGAGTCCAAGTGCTATTGTTGGCACTAATTGGTGCTTTCATCAAGTGTTCCGTTCAATTTGTTTATTATATCTTTTGCAATATATATGAGTTACGAGCTGAAGATAAGGACTTTTAGCTTTAAGATGAGTTGTATTGTTTTAATCAATCAATCTTATGATTGATTCATTGCTAAAAAAAAGTTGCTTACTAATCAACAGTTTATATTTATACTTTCAACTGTACAGTCAGTGCCCTCTTATTACGTCATCAGCCCCATCTTCTCTTCTTTGTGATTCGCAAAAAGAATTAGTTAATTGAGGGCAGACTGTCCAGCAAATTCCTCCTACTAAAACTCGTTCAAAAGAAGCTTTTTTTTTACTTCCTAGCTCGATTTGAAACCCAGCCCAAATACCATCATAGAACTTAAAAAAAAGAAAGATAGTTTAACTACGCTAAAGCATGCAAAACGGGAGGCATGAACCAATTTAAAATGTGATACCATTACACAAACAAACAAAGAAATCAAGCAGAGATTTCATTAGGACTCAAGAGGAGTCCCAACGCGGCACAATCGATAGAGTGCCGGAGCACAATGGTAGCAATTTGCCGTAATTACTACAGTGGAGACCACGCTTAACTCACCTGAGCGAACCATAGACGAAAGACGAACGCTGGAAGTAATTCAGTATGAAAAGAAAACTTTCTCTAGGGAGCCGATTGCTCAGTTTGTAAATATAAAATATATTTTCTCAGCTTTTTGTATGAATATTTATGTACTTTTGAGTGGATGAAATATTTGCTAAGCCATTTTGGTGACGTCAGATTAATCAGACACCGATTACTGTGGAATTTTTGAACTTAGAACTCCTTTTAAGATTGATAATAAAGTAAAAGGTTTTTCTAGAATGTTTGAGAACGCTTGTTCGTATCCTCAATTCGATTTGAAGTAGAGAATCGTTTGAGTTCTTTCTTAAATTCATTTCCTGGATGACTCGGGAAAGCGGGCGTCTCGATAGATCGAATACCAACCGTGCCTGCCCCGTGTCCGTGTTCCGAACGACCAAAAAGTAAGACAAAAGTCTGTAATAGGTTTAGTGAACTCCATTTTAGACGTGTACTACATTTTAGACTTTGAAGCGAACGGTGACTCTTGTTTGGCTGACGTAGTTATTTTATTCAATGAAGGCAAGGAATCTCTTTGTTTAATTATAGGTACCTACTTTTCATAACTCTGATTTCTATTTAAACATTACTTAGCAAGCACCCTATTACGAGGAAAAATAACAAATAGACGATCATATTCGCAACGTTACTCTAGAAATATGTATTCCCCACTGCATTAGGTAATTACAGACTGCGCCCATTAATAACTTCTAAAAGCTACCTACAATAGGACCAATTAGTGTCCCTACAAATAGACACAAGTATAATTCATAGTAACCATCAACAATAGTCCTTTAATTAGAGCATCTAACCATATTTCCTATAACCTGCTACACAGTATATAAAGAGAACCAGTAAACCAACTAAACGGTTGAAGACGAAATGTCAATATTAGGGTTGACAACTAAACTTTTAGTAGAACTAATAAGTAGAAGAGTAAGTGTTAAGTAGTGTGTGTAACAGTGTTAAGTTAACCGAGGCCCTAGCATGAATTTTACCGTATTAAATCGTATCCTAAACGTTGACTTTGACGTAAGTATTGTACTGGATTTCCAAAAGCGCCTCTACCGTAAGAATGAGGAACTAATTTTGATAGCAAGAACATTAGGCCGTCAGTGCTCTTCTCTTCTCTCAGTAAATATCTCAGAAGCATGCTTGATAATTGTGTAAACGTGTTTACATGTGTGCATGTACAAACTCCGACCATTTGTTCCTAGTTGAAATACTGTACTTAATCTGTCCAGTGTTCTATATCCTGCGAAGCGTACGTCCTAGCCACGTGACGCCTCACACAGGAATGGCGACGCCATCGCCAATGATAATAGACATAACAAAACAATGATTAATAAAGGTACGAACAGACCATTTCTCTCTATTTGGAGCGCACGTGCCTGATCACGGGCGTGATTCAACGACCTGGGTAAAGGTGCTTCAGATGGCAAGTGTGACGTGTTAGGACGAATGTTTTTGTGACAATGTTCTGAAGATATTGAAGAGAAGATGTGACGATGATTTCAGTAATAATTTTGGGAAAATTATTCATTAGTGCATTACATTATTTTCTAGGTATTATGATGTTTTCTTGGTCTTATGATGGATGGAGCGGGAGAGGAAGGCCAAAGAAAAGATGGACGGATTTTGTGAGGAATGATATGAAAGAGGAGTATGCCGTGACGTCTGTCAAGGGAGAATGGAAGAATAAAACGTATTGCGCCGACCCCAAGTAGAATGGGACAAGGGTAGGAAGATGATTATTTTCTCGGTGATAGCGTGGTGGTGAGATCTAGATTCGTGCCCGTGATGGCCACAGGCTCCCCCTCTGTTAAATGGGACTTAAGCATAACCGATGAAATGTGGTTATACCTACTTAGAGTATAAGAACCATTTTTTTTTTTTTTTTTCCGTATGGGAAATCATCAAATGACCCCCCCCCCACTCTGGGCGGAGCGGAGGGGAGTGTCAGACTTGTACTGACTAAAACCCATCCATGTTCCTTCTTTGCCCTTTATGTTCCAGGGCCACGGTATCTCTTTCGAACAGTCCCGCAGCCCTGGCAGGCATCGGCCCATGCGGACCCCTACTTGATTGCTGACATCTCTTTGAGGCGCGCGTGGAACACGAACGCGCCGTCGACACAGCCTGTCGTCATAAGACGGCCGGACGGCGAGCTAGCCCATAACTCGCCGTCCACAGGCCAGCGCCTACGGTGGTCGGAAGCCACCACGTGACCCCCGACGCCCAGGGCGTCTCCCGCGGCGGCTGGGACGTGAGGTTCTTTCCCTCTCACGTCCTGCCACCTCCTTCACTAGCATGACTGCTTCGCAGAAGGAGGTGACGGCTTCCCATTCCCTCTCGCTCTGGACCATGGCTTGAACCAAGGCCGGACGCGAGAGATCGCCGCCGCCAATCGCCGCTATGAGGACACGGCGGTGCTCCGCCCAAGCGGGGCAGACCTCCACGGTGTGTTCCACCGTGTCCTCCGGACGATCCTCGCAGTGGAAACACCCGGGCGTTTCCTCCCGCCCGATTCGGTGCAGGAACCTCCCGAAACAACCGTGTCCGGTGAGGGTGCCCTGCACGGGGTTGCGACAGTCGCTCTCTGCATGTCGCCATGAGATCACGCCGGAGGTCTGTCCGCTGAGCGGCAATTTGTCGCGGCAGCGGAGTTTCCCCCCGACATAGTGCTTCCGCGCGCCATTCATGCAGGCGCGCGAGGACTATCGCCTCCAGATCCCATGGCGGCAATCCGGCAAGGAGGCTAGCCGCCTCGCCGGAGATCGTGCGGTACCCCCGGATTAGCCTTATGGCTATCACCTTTTGGGGCGCGTTCAGGTAGTGGGCGGCTTGCCGCCTCAAAGAACGCGCCCACACCGGGGCCCCGTAAAGGGCCATGGACCGCACGACCCCCGCGTAAAGCTTCCGGCAGGAGGCGTTTGGACCCCTCAGGTTGGGCAAGAGCCGCTTGAAGGCAGCCCCTGTCCGTTCCAGTTTGGGAGCCAAACGTCGGAAGTGCTCCACGAAGTTCCACCGGCTGTCGAGGACGAGTCTTAGGTACTTAACGTCGACCCGACGCCGATGGAAACCCCTCCTGCCATCAGTAGGGATCCCGACGGTGGCGCATTCTGAGACCCATGAAAACACATGGCCTCGGACTTGTGCAATGCCACCTCGAGACCCAATTGCCGGATCCTCTCCACAACTATCGCAACCCCGGTCCCCGCGTGTCATGTTTTCGGCCGCCGCCTCGTATATAAGAACCCTTACGTGAAGGATCCCGCCTGTTATTTTTTCTTGTTATATTTTAATATATTGAAGTTCTTAATCAATCAATATTATGCCTGGGATAGAAGTTCTACACGATTTTTATAGCTCACAATGAGAGGCTCAGCCTCCGCTGTAAGAATCAGACTTTGTCTCTTACAGTTCTTAAAGTAAAATTATTTAATTCACAGTTTCATTCTCCACCCATCAAACACCGCTACAATAGTCCGCAATTCTTTAACCGTGCCCCACAAAAGCTACCCAACTTGTTATTTCAACAAGAATTTCCGTTCCAGTATTACCTACACTTTTCCGTGTGAAAGCACCTCATCCCGTCTATGCTTCGTCTATGGTTTGCTCTGACCGTATCGACACTTGGCAGACCGTAGCTTCGAAATTGGCGGTGGACGTGTTCTGCAATTTTGTTCGAAGTCGGTAAAAATACGAGGGAAACGGATTTACATACGTAATGGCGCGGATTGTTAGCAATACCTGCAGTTTCTTGTTTGTGGTCTAATGGTCAGTGGCGATCTTTTGTTTGCTTGCGAATTAGAGTCAATTACGACCAGGTTTCAATGGATCTTAATGCAAGGCTTTAACATAGAGCCTACGGTTGTCTATGGAATGGCGCTCTAGTTGAATTAAAGTCTCATTCATTTAGATGCAGCCGGTTTCTGAAAGGCCAATCAAGTCATTGCTGTGCTGGTTACTTGTTATTCATTTTCTTCATCGCTGAAGATCGTGCCCATCTTAAAAAGTACTCTTAATCAAATCACTTGGGATTGTCAAAATTAAAAGGCTCTCAAGAACTTCTACAAAATTTTTTCAAGAACTGCTTCAAAATTTACGTCACCCCTCTAAAAAATTCCGTTTTATAATTGTCAGAACTACAGGCACGTAAATATTTCAGCTGATTTTTTTAATATAGACATGCACTATCGTCGGTAGCCAATCCTTACCTGTATTAACACTATGTCTAGCAACCGTGTTGAAGAAAACTAGTAACAAACGCTCTCTTTGATGAAGGCAAAGAAAGCATTGACGGTTTGTACTTTTTCTTGTATATTTACTTCTCCGTATTAAACTTCGACTTAATTTCCATAGTCACCATTGGCACCATTGGCTATAAATTATATTTTTGTTTTAACAACAGTGTCTTCTCTATTTGCTGTTGGCTGCTTGCTTTTTTATATTCTATTCTAGACCATAAAAAGGATACTTACCTATTTTCTGTAACGTTCATATCGTGAAAGCACAAATAGTTCTTATTTATCTGGTGGATGCTCAAATCAATACCTCAATAATGGTGCTACAGCCAGTGAACAAGAATCACCCACGACAACCTTTTTTCAAATATCATTTTACCTACAAACAGAACTCCCAAATCACAGCACCGAGTCAATTTATTGAGCAAAAGAAACCCAATCACTTGGGGACCCCTGTACACCCATGTCAAGCAATCAGACGTCCTATCTAAAAAGGTTGAACTTACCGCCACATTTACCGATCGTTTCACGTTTAACGGTTATTGGAACTGCCACCTTTCAATAAAAACAATTCTAAGCCCAAGGCATGTTTAGTAATGAAAGGGAACGGGATATCTAAATGTAAAACAACTTTTATTTTCAAAGTATAACCCACGCCGCGCGTCGGCTTCGTCAAATGTGTTCGCTTTTGGCGCCTGTACCGTGCAGATGCAAAGCTATTTCAATATGCATCCAAAATACAGGCGTTGAAAAATTCATCTACGAAAAGCATCTTTTACTTTTCCACTTCGAGCCGTCGAAACGCGAAGCTCCTTGCATATTTCACTGCCAGATTGCATTAAACTTGCTAGAAATGTGGGCATAATAAGACCAGATGTTCAAGTCGAAGGTACGTGGGAATGGAGAGCTGCACAATTGGTACAGATGGTATCTGTCTGAAGGCCAGCCAATAGCTAGATTTACGTACAGCCATAATACCGTTATTTCGCTCGTTAGTAAGTTTCTAGGACTGCACGATTATCAATGTGGACAGATATTAAAGGACGATAGACCTTTCCTGGAACATCGGTTCGGTGCGATAGCTTTAACTCAACGGCAGTGAAAGTAGGACGCTAAAGGGCAATTTTGCAAGCGACAGGATAATTAGTAAATTACAGAGAGCGGACGTGAACACGAATGCTCATTACGACTATAGAATTAGGGGCAGGAAACAAAGCGGTAGTTGGTAGTTCCACAAAGCCTTTGTCACGGCGGAAGCCAGCTTAATTCTCACCTGCGCAAAGATAAAAATGGCGGCGTTTATTCCAGAAATGTTTTAATATTGTAAGTGCCACAATTACGTCGCCATTCGAATGTTTAAGATTAAATCAGTGAATTAACAACAAAAAGCGCAAACCACGCTCCTGACGGAGGAAACAGGTCGTTTGCTAAATGAACTTAAAATTCCGGGAGACTTCTCTGGCATACTTTCAAGCATATACATTGTAACAAAAAGCGAAATTGCACATTCAATAGAACATATTGGGCATGGCTGTCGGTCACGCCTGTACATCGAAAGCGTGCCGCTCTATCCAATCCGATGACTGTTCACATGCAAATTCGTGCCGGCAATAGATACAGATAACGAAAGGTCATAGGGAATCGGCAAACGACAAATACCTATATTATCAAGACAACCTTTGTAGCCGGCTTATCGAAAGCGACAGAACTGATTTACCGATAGCTAGGAGTTTAACGATTCGTAAGCGACCAAATACCGAGAGATTATCCGAGCAAGCACGAGTTCGCAAGACTAATTATAAATTATACATTCTGATCATTGAACTAAATTGCGACTAAGCCGAAAACTGGAGTAGCCAACGTAAATTTATCAAAAAAAAACAATTGGTAAAGCATAATTATTTTATTCCACAAATTCTCACAGCAACAGTTGACAAAGAAGTTTCAGTAAAAAGTTTGCAAAGGAGAACATCTTCGGGCAATTGTACCTTGTTCTCGTAACACAGAGAAATCCTGCGGATTACAAGCCCGATCAAACTTTAATCTACAAAAGAAGTCCGCAGACGGGGAGGCTGAAAACTTCAACAAGATTCTAAATATTTTGAAATATTCTTTATCGTGTTTCTTTCACATAGTTCTTCGGATTTGAAGAAAAACATGGGCTAAGTACTTATACAAAAGGCTTTTGTGGGAAAGTATGATTGATAGAGCAGATAAGGGGCTGACTGCCTGTCGCTTAAAAAGCTTTTTCTACTTGCCTAGTAACGGCTCGACTTTTATAAAAAAAAATAGGTGTGCTATAGTAATCGGCAAAGATTTAGCAATGCAGTCAGCATTGCTAAATCTTTGAACCTTTTGCGTTCGACGCCGAGGTTGCGTCGAATGCAATAGGTACTACGTGGTGCTACTGCCGATGTTCTTCTTTTTACATCCTTGCTAATCCAATAAGTATAATTCGTGTTTTATGCACGTACATTCAAATAAACATAAGAAGCGATACGACACAATAATCCGTTGTCGTTTCGACGTAAATAACTGCATTTCTGACATCAATTCCGATGATGTCACGGTGCTCGACGGACCGGAGGCTAAAAATGGCTATAGTCTTGTTTGTGAGGGCTAAGGACGAAGGCCGAATTTCAATTTGGACGTACAGACACAGTTGAATGGGCTCGCCGAACCGACGACCGTTGTCATGCAAATGTGGCACCGCAATGTTTATAGCCAGCCAGTTAGTACGTAACGACTTTATTCAAATTTGGAATGGAATTGGGAATAATGGTTTCGATATTGTTTTTTTCGAACCGGCAAATGTAAGCATAGGTTTAGGATCAATTGTTTTTTGGCAACCAGCATTAAGTGTTAAAGGACGTGGTATTACTCAGTAACGGTTGTGGAGGTCAGATAACCAGTCGTTCCAAAATACTAGTATTCAGTTGCATCTGGTTAGATTGGAAGCCGACCCCAAAATAGTTTGGGTATAATGAATAAGTATTCCGCTCAAGGAATACATACATTTCCTCTACCTAAGCGAAATACAAATTAAAATCTAATTTCACACAACACAGGTTCCTTTTACTCCGAAAAATAGTTTCGAAAATTACAAACGTCTTAGTACAGCCTTACTCAATTTGTTTCGGGTTTATGAATGAACTAAATAGCGAACAACATAATATTATTACGGCCGAAACCGCAGGTAGGATGGTAGGTATGTGACGTCAATTAGGTACAGAGACAGACTACTTTCTCCTCAACTTATAAAGTAATATAAAAAAAACAATGTTGAGTTCGCTTGTCGAATGACCATTTCAATTGTTTTTTATCAATCAATTTTTATAATGTTCCATATGTGAAATGATTTATGATAGCTGTCTAGGTCAATAATTTAAATCTATTCTTAGTGCCAACACGAACGGAATATGGTCTCCTTATCGAGTATCCTCAATTTTGTTCGTTCTTTTATCGCTTATGAAGATAAAATACTTCACTTATTATCTAACGACAAATGCATATTACAACAATCATTATGTTCAGTCTCAAATTAAAACTTTTTTCTAAATTCCTCGCTGCAAAATCGTTTCTCTGTTTTATGATATTGCCTCAAAAGCTGCCTAACAACTCCGCTTTAGAATTAGAAATACCCCTTGTTTCCTGTGTACCCTTGGCCGTGAAACCCAATCAAATTAAACGAACAGGTGTCATTAATTAAGATCCTATTTTCAAAATTCCCGTCATAAAATTTAAAAAAGAAACTGTTTTCCACAAAAGTTTCCACCTACACGGTTAAAATGTATGGAACAGCTGTTTTTTTTTTTAATTAACCCCTGTAAAGCAATAGCTTCCAACCTATTTATCTAAGTAAATATCTCCATTGCTCACCAGACTTTACACAACAAACACACATACAGTCAAATATCAAAACTGTCTACAATTCTCGTTTAAATTAAGTAGAGGTATAAGTTATGTACCTAGCAACGCAAACAAAACACACTGTTATTATAACAAGCCCGTTATTAATAACCAAAGCTACAATTCACAAAGTCAACAAGCGCCATTTTGTGTCGGAAAATTGAAAATAAATGTTCTATGTAGGATTATTCCTCTCTGCCTCACCAATTTTGTACCACTAGTGGGATAAAGCAGAATGTATAAAATGTTGATGTCCATTTTACCCCAGTATTGAGTATGTAACTGGCAGTATTGGTTTAGAGAATTTTAAACCAAGGCGTAAATCACAAAAATAACACTCAAAAAGTCTGTCAATGTTTGACTAAAAGGGATTTTTCTTAATTTTCAATAAGATTCACTATAATTAGCAATACTAATCAATTAAAACTTAAACTGAGCATCCTAATAGATTAATAAAATCAAATTGTAAATTAAAACTAAAATTAGGGTGAATTGAACATCAACATTTTTAACATTCCACTTTGTCCCACAAGTGCGACAAATTGCTAGGGTAGAGTGGAATAACCCTTTATATAGTCTTTGGAAGGTTGTGATCACGCCTGCGCCCACGGCCTGCCTAGTCTACACCATGCTTTAGAACTAAGAGCTACAATCATGAATGATTCATCTACCTTTATTAGCTAATAATAAACTTAGGCCGGGAGACGAGAAGAGGAATTAATACCTTTTGTTATGCTTTTGACGTACTTGTATTGTTTTCAATAGACGTAATGTAGACTTGTTATAACGAAGAATTGTACGAACGAAGCCTTTATTATAAATTAGATAATGAAATCAAGGGAAAATGCTCGTCTTTCGATTTATCTCTTGTAAATACAAGGAGGCCCTTGAACATTTATGTGTTCTAATCTAAGGATAAAATTCACAACTTTTGTATTGAAAACACTTTTTGTGTGACCTGTGTTCCGTCATTTTGAATTTTGACGTTCATAAAGTGTTGATTCTCAGCGTTTTGATTTTGTAAAAGTTTTCTGAGATAGGATACTTTTAGTAAAGATAGATATTTACAAAAAAAAACTTGCTTTGATGTAGGTTGCTTATGGCTCAAATGTGCAAATCACCAATATCATGCCTGGTCAAGGCTCACAAGGGTTACACTAGTGCCTGAAGCGGTCATAGCGATAAAAAAACTAGTTCATTGCAATTTAGGGTTGGGCAACTGTCGTGCGGATATTATTTGACCTACTACGGTAGTACATAACAATTAATTATTAATATAGATCAGTTTTGTAATCAACTTCACATTTGGAAATCGAAGTATCCATGGCAAATACAAGTTCTGATCTTAATTAGATACTGAACTGTAAAAAATCTGGGGATATAAATTGGAAAGACCCATGTCCCACTGGACTATTAAATATATTGATTAGAAAAACTATCAACAAACGCGTAAGAAGAAAAATAGCTTTATAACATAATTACATCACGCCTCTAGTCAGAAGTAAAGCATCATAAACAATAACTTAATAAAAAAGACGCTGCCTCCGAGGCTAGAATACAATTTAGTAATGGCAGAGATTGGCAGCCAACAACACTGTAGGCTGTAAAACTTTATTGTTGGAATATTAATACTGTTTTCGCATGTTGATTAATGAACAAGAGAATAAAGAATAATTTAGTACGACTAGCTTGTTTTCAGAAAGTCATAATAAGAGAAGTTATGATAATGACGATTTTAATGTAAAATGTCGGGTTGATATCCTTTCGATTATCGATTTGATAATCGATACGATCTTAATCCGATTAAATATTAGTGGTATCGAAAAATTATGAGCCATCACACCGGCTTCTTTATGAAATAACGAAAACATCTCTTACATTTTAATTTAAGTTAATGATAATCATGACATTTTTTGAGCTGGCTTAGGCAAGCTCATAATAAAAAAGCTAGGGGCAGTACTCTTTGATACTTACTTGCCTAGATAAACCGATTCAAATAATATAATTATTCAGACAGCGATATGCAATGGCGACGGGGCTCTTGTCAAATAGAAAACATCAACGTCACTCCGACTATATGTATATATTTTAACTTAAAATTATATCCTCAAACAATGTATTTAAACACTAGATAAATTACTTTTAATGCACAAAGTCAGACTGAAATAATTAACGTTGTAACCTAGGTACTAGAGCGCGACACAATTTTATATCAAACGTCGGGGTCAATGCCCCACAGCGGGAGTTAGCTATACGCGCCACTGAAAACCATCATGAATTCATGATCATTTGTGTAATAATATCGTCATACTAGGTATAGCTTATATTATGTTTACTTTGTAATATTTATTTACAATAGTTCAACTGAAATAATAAAACATAAGGACAAAATTCCTAACCTACTAGTCTTATTCTGTTTGTAAGCGTGGCAAAAATCAGTACTAGCGCCGCCATCTTGGTTTTTTCGCTACATTTCGAAAAACAATTAAGTATTATACATAATGTTTACCAACAGCGTCAAGTTCATTCGTGTACCGCTAAAACTCCTTGTAGCGCTGTAGGCTACTGTTTAAGGCAGTTGCTTTTGGATTCTACTCAGTCTACTGGTCTACTGTAAATATTTTTTCCGACTGAACAGAGTAAAATAATCTACCATAGACGGAACAAAAAATTCAAATGACAATAAACATGGACAATGGACATTGGACTGCATTATCGCTTGAAGCGATATCTGCACGTTTTATGTAAAAATCGCGCACTATAGTACCTACATAATAAAAATAAATGTTTGTTCTCTATGGGTTCCTAAACCATTGATCCGTTTGTGATGATAATTTGGTGGGTTCTTCTACGCCTGCGAAGGTTCCTAGTACAAAAGAAAATTTACGAGCCATTTCAGCTAGTACCTACTACTTACAATAATTAAGCAACTGTGTGATTTCATTTTGAATTCGTACCTACTTCCTTTTTTTGTTTTATAAAAACTATGTTCTGTAATTTTCTCAATACCTATCATTTAGCTTGTTTTCCCACTTAATCGATAAAATAACAATCAATATGGGCTATGATTGTTATGACTTCACACAAGAACATTCCAGGAGTTCGGAAATAATCTTTTAAAAATTCACATCTGTCAAGTTGCCACCTGAAATAAAAATAAATGTTTTCCAATCACCGAAAGATTAGACACATACTTGGTCAAATCATCAGCACAATAACAAAACTCATGCCAATAATATGTATTAAAATTATTAATGTAGGTAAGGTACAGTTATATCACAAAATGCTTCTAAATAAAGATCGACCCACTATTTGGTAAAGGTGTTTACAGATCCGCATACTAGGTATTCGGCGATTTGTTCGAAATGTATATTATATGTGTTAATGCAGGCCTTTTTAAATTGTTGCAGGCAATTAACGAGCCTAAGTTAAAAACTATAATTAATAATAATCAAACGTCGACTATGCTTGCAATGCTGAGAACGATCAAATCGATTCGACGACAAGAAATGTCAAGATACGCTCAGATTACGGAACTTTATAACCAATCATTAATCATCAAAAATGGAAGAACAAATTGAAATTGATTGATGGAATTTTCTAATAAAACGCAATAAAAATACCAGCCGTTTATATCAATCGACATTATTAATGATCTGAGTTATTGTTTACGACTTTCATATCAAGTTCTATAAGTTGTGAGAGACCGTCATATAATAAAGCGGTCATCTCAAAGAATTCCTTTAATTTTAACGTTTCTTCCATTGAGTGGAACGCTAATTCTGCCATGGACAAAACTAAAGTCGGAATGTTGTTATATTTTTCGCATATAAAACCGGAATCATAGAAGAGTTGACTTATACAGAGAGTAAGGGGTATCGACGCATAAACTATTCCCATGAATTCAGCACATAATTTTTCAACCACCAGCGTTGAAATTGTACGTCTATTATTAAAAAAAAAACAGCTCTTTATACGACACGAAGTGTGGATAGAAGTTTAGCCAAAACTTCAAAAAATGCGTTCTAACACCAGATTTTGAACGCAAAATAGAATCTTTCCCCAACGGTGTAATGATAACAGCAACATTTATATTTTTAGCTAATGAACGAACAGAAACATGCCGAAGTCGTCTATTGTCTGCAAGCGCCTTTACCAGAGATATGGACGTGACACATTATGACATAGTACAGGATAAATCTGCGTTGTTATTAATTAGTACAATAATGTGCATACGGGAGCGATAGCGTTACGAAAAGGAAAAAACAAGGTCGCCTGCAGCCCTGTGGGTAATAATTCACTAGTAAAGGTGGAATTGGTATTTGCTGAATGAGAAGAGCACAGGATCGGTTGATGTGGTGACGTTTGGGAAAGGCCTATGTTCAGTCCGTTGAGAAGAAGAAGAAATTCTATCTTCACCATGAAGGTTGAATTCCTCTTATTTAGAAATGGATTGTGATAGAAATACAACGAAATAAAACTTACAGAACATAGAGCTAGTATGTTTCGTCGCAAAACGATTGCAATTCTTTTTTCAGGAACCAGCTATTTTTTATGTTGTCTATGGTTCACAGTTAGCTACCTTCTTCTTGATTAAGATCAAAATGAGTACCACCTGATGATGCTGTGATGCTGTAGTGGATAATACTCAAGATTTGGTATTTTTTATCATACTAAAACTATGCATTGGATCGCTTTAGTCACTTTTCCTTACAAAATAACTTCAAATGCTAAACAATTTTAATGGAATTCAGATACGCCTATAAAGACGCCTACGTGGCAACAACCTCTATGGTTAAGTTCAGAACAAAACGTCGGATAATTGGCATAATAGTGCCCTTATCATACCGCCATATTGTTTCCGTTTATATCTTCGCAAAAAATATGCAGCAACAGTTTAAGTTTTTTTCACATGCAACAATTTGTTGTTTAAGCCATTTTCAAAAGATTTGTAGGAAAAATTACATGATCTCTAACGCCTTGGCATTTACCTGAACACTACAAACGTGTTTTCCTGTATTAGCCACGTATGCTAAGTCATATTCCTATAATGTAATCATTCTGCTCTTCAACTATGTATGTTAAGTCACAACCTAATTTCAATACAATACTTGTCATCGTTTCATTATTTTCAATTCATTTGAGCATCTCTGAATAGATTCTAACTTCCAAGTTAAAGCCAGTTCTTCGAAACACCGTAAACATCCGATCCTTTGTCAAACAAGTAATTAATTAGTAAAATAAACCACAGACGAACCCCTCAATTACCAACCAATCACTTGAGCATCGATCCTTAACTTAAACAAATGTTTCCAAAGACAACGTTACAACTACGCAAAAAGCTATACATCATTTATGAAAACACTTTCCGAAATACACCGGTTTTATTAAATTGCCATCAGTATCCTGGGAAGTTGGCCAAAAATATTTTATTTGCACGTATTTCGAGTGAAACTGTTTTTCTTTTCAGTAAAAAGTAAAAGAAATAAAGCTCAGTCAACGGGGAAATATAACCTATTGTAGAAAATTAACTAAAAAGTTAAACAAACCAATGCGTAAAACTTTGAATTTCCGTCACACACTCACTAAACTATGCACTAACTTCGTTAAATGCGACATACAAAAATTCAGCACTTTATACACTGTTATATTATCATTTTATTTTTTGAAAACATTTTTTTTCCCGCACGAATGCCGAAACCTTCGGCGAACGTTCGTCATACGAAACCTACCGCAACGCGACGCCTGTTATCGAACGAATGTTCCCGAATAAGGGGATCCAGTGACGCGGGCGGTGGTGCCGGCGACCGGCGTGGCACTGCGGCGAGCGGCCGGCCGCGTGGAGCCCGCACCGCTCCGAGACCGAACCGCCTTAACTCCCGACACGGCCACGCGAAAACACCCTAAACACAAGGCCACAGAGACGTGTCTCGTGTGCCAACCACCGAGAACACCAATCGATGCTCCTGGAACAGGACAACAGGATCTTTCCGCCTCCGCTCCTGACCAAAACGGCCAATGCGAAAATTTTCGACAATTCCACCGACAACAACAACCGCGTGAGACGATTGCGAAATGAAGCGTAATTTTAATAAGCAAATCGACATTTTGAAACGCATCAGCATCTCGAATTTCATTAGGCAATCGTATATAAAACTCGGAGACTTTAGCGGCACATGTGCAATAAACAGGCTATAAATGCTAAAAATATGGAACCCTTTTACCATAATTTCCTCTTTTTAAATTGTATGCGTTTGGTGCGCTAAAGTGGAAAACACGAATGTTTATGTACGATAAAATGCGGGCCACTCCAAAGCGCACGTAGCAATTACTTTAAAAACTGACAACATTGTTTACAAGGCAGGAAATGGAACCGAATATGTTGGCGACGAATTGAGAATAACTCCTTAATAGCGTGGTGTAAAGGTAAGATCGGAATGGGTGTAGATCAGTTAACCACAAGGATATGAGTACACCCACTACCTGAGCCCACGCTACCACACCTGGATCAGTTGCATAAGAAAACCGAACGGCATGAACTGAGTCAATTCTTCTTGTCTTCTTCAGTTCAAAATTAATATTAAACTTTAGTAATTGCATTGAGAAAGTAACCTATTTCATCCTTTCTGATCATTATGGATTTTTCAACCTTAAAAATGTGTTGTAAAGATCATTTATATTATTCATCGCTGTATAAGCGGTAAGGGCTACCTACGCGCATATTCCAACATCATCTGATGCTGAAGTTTTAGTTTCGTGAACAATCATACCATTACCGTTTGGCAGACGTCAATGGTCACTTTGTCAATGGTCGTAACTTTCTAACCATCCAATTACCTAGCCGATAGAACTTATGTATACTATCCATTTATTTGTACCTACGTTTCGTAGCGCCGGCGGATCGGAACGATCTTGTTTCAATATCAAACACGAGACGGCTCGCATTACTGACAACACATCCTACATGTTTGCAAAACATTTTACATTTGACGGAGAAACTATCTACGCGAACGTGCATGTTTTATATGCATTTCGTAATGTAGACTGGAGTAGACGTGGAGAAAGATAAAAACACTCAGAATATTATATTGGCTAAGTATATCTATCGTTGATTTGGTTTCTTTTAGATCCACTTTTAAGAGTAGCGACAAAAATCCAAGCCGTCGCCGGTGGTGGCGGAAAACAGTTGGTTTTAGATTTATTTCTTCTTTTTTGTCTCTGGCTTTCGTAAGACAGGTGAGCTTTTTAATCGAGTTAGATGAACTCTGAATGCCCTAAAGATAAAAGGTACTACTCATTGTTTAGGGTGTTGGGAAGAATCTCTATTGAATTAATAACAAGTCCACTAACGCATTACAGAGCAATGTAGGACGCTAATATAATAATAGAATAGGTAAATGCTTACATCATAAATACCAACAACCAAGTCCAACCACAACAAAAACTGAACAATTTACAGCAAACCATGTTTTTCGCATAATTGGATTCCGAGAACGCATTAACCGCGATAGTAAATTAGTGTACGGCATTTAAATTGTGTCGTCTGGATTCGCACAAAGCTTTTGACTCGTCGCACCGTGCCTGGGTGAAAGAAGTGACCTGTTCCGCTCTGTGATTCTGTGGCGTGGGAATGGTAAACCAAACTAATGCTAAAAGAGGTTTTGCATTGGCAGAACTAGGGAGTGTTTTTGAGGCATGTGATGAGTAAAAGCTTGTATGAAGGATGTACGGAGTGTCTTCGGGAAAGTTGGCGGCATTCACAGGTGGTTTTTCGTAAGTAAATTAGAGTATCGGATAGTCTAGTAAATGCACCGTAAGTAATTGATACGTAAAAGCAGTCCTACGATGACGATTTGATAGATTAATACCGGCTAATAAGAGTGTGTTTTGTAGCATCATTGGATGCAGTCAACCAGAATATAAGAGGAATGCTATTAACTTTCCGACGCTCTGAATCCCATCAAGAGAATCAGGCGGATAAATCGATTTGTATCAACACATTTCTTGCCCATAACACCGCCATGATTAACAACCAAGTTCTTTAACACGTTAACGCTTGATTACAATTTTCTTGCGCCGCCTAATCACGTCGGCTTATGAGCATCCTCCTTAACACACGTCATTAATTTTAACATTGTATTGTGCACTTTAAAATGAGGCTATTAAGTTTTATTTTACTTTACATAATTATGCATGTAGTGGGAGCGTATTGTTCCAACGATAACGGCCGTCAGCTGTTCCCCATTATGTTTTAATAAGTGGATTAAATATACGGTACACGCGGTTTAGTGCTACAAGTTTTTTGAAATAATTATTTTTCAACTCCGGGGTTTAATAATTGGTTTTTAAAGGCACGTAGGCAACTTGTTTGTTTTGGGTTAGATCCTTGCTTTGGGATATCTCCTCCTAGTGACATTTGAATGGACGTTAATTTACTTTTATATCTTCAAAAACGATGTTATCAAGATGACCTTTATCACTTCTTAGGATACAAATGGACGCACTGTCAGGTCTGTAAAACTTTAAATAGGAGTTGATCTTCTTCTCTACATCATTGGCATATCACAATAATATACCGTCTATTTTAAACTGTCCACTACCAATTCACATTAAACAGATAATCACACACTGCCACTAAAACCAAGCACATGGCAACATTATACTAAGTGCCACATAAAGCTAACCACAGCTGCACCACCGCGTTCCATAACTGCCATCATCCATCTTTTTCTACTTCGCACACCTCTTTAACGGCTTATATTATTATGAAAATTATTCCAGCCAAAGAAAATGCAATTATGCTAAGCTGCCAGTGTCAGTCAACCAGGGGGAATGAAGTTAGTTAGATTAGATCCTGAGGAAGCCAGCTCGGATGAATGAAAAGATACAAGACTGAACACCGCGTTTTGTAGAGGAAATTAGTGTAAACCCGTAACTGCAGTGAACTGGGACAGCTCTTACAACGTTTGGCAAGCAAAAGCCGATTTAAAAATAACTGATTTCTCCTTGTTTAATATCTAATCGACTGCCAACAGATATCACGTCTTGTGTCATAAGTTCTTCATCCCCAAGCTATGCTGCTATCTTGTAATACGGTAGTGATAATGACAACTCATTACGGTAGTAAATGGCAAGAAGTGGTCACAAATCTACCACAACCGCTATGTTTACCGCTGCATCATATAATGAATAATGAGAGAGAAGATCTCAGATTGTAGAACGATGGTGGATGCGTTGAGAAAATATGGATGCCGTTATATGGCAAGAAAACTGAACTTATAAGGTGTTGTTTGTTGAATTTGTAAAACTGGAAAGTGTTGTTCTGAATTTAACAAATGTGGGTTAAAATTCGTCCGTTTTAAATGCCTTTTCTGTTACTTCAATGACCATTGGCTGTCTTTCAGTCAATCACATACTTCACTTCAGTTAAGTTGAGATCAGAGAGGCTTGAATTAGTTTAATTGATTGATTATTGGCACCGTATTTATAAGAAGAGACTATATCTCTGGAGGTCTATGTTTTGCAGTGACTGGTATCTTGTGGAAACCAAGGCTTAGCAGGTCTTATTGAACTGAGAATGGTGATGATGTTCCGGTTAGGCACTTATTTTGAATTTCTTCTTAAAGTAACTGACAATGACAACCTTATACTCCTTTGCTTCTTTTATTAATGTTCGTCATTGAATGGCTTGGGTACGGGAATAAAAAGCCGTGTGAATCGCTGCTGAGGATTCACCATTGTGTATTGTAGTTGTAACTGTAATTAAAGTGATTACCTTTAATAACATCGTCACATCAATGGGTATGTGGTATGAGGTCACCAGCATTGTGTCTGCTTGTCGTGTTGATGAGCTATGCTAAAAACTCTGGAGGTGCAGTTATTTTCGTGTAGATACCTACTAACAATTAATGGGAAAAGCTTGATAGAGAAAACCAATTTAACGGACTTGTCTTTAACCGTCTTTCGAGTTCGAATGATTACCTTCTTCAAATAGCTATATATCATGACAATAAAGATGATTACTTAAATGAAGAGCAAAAATGCACCTCAAATCAGTTCTTCTTAACATCAATTTTCGGAGAGAAGAACAGCCCGCTCTCAAACTTAGCTCTTCAAAAATTAAAACATATCTTCAAAATTATGTTAGAAAGGGTTATTTTAAACATTTTCAAACTTTTCAGAAGTTTGCAGCGCATATTGTAGGAGACGCCGGGCCATTTTCAGAAGCTTTCGTGGTGCTACCGGACGTCCGTAGTCGTACAAAAGTTTTACGTAGTTTTTCTGACGAAAAAAAGTTTAATTGTAAGCCTAGTTTGGAACTGTGCCAATAGATGCGAATTGGCTTGCCGCCTACCACATTAGGACTGAATAACGACAACCGCGATTCGATCAGTGTTTAGGAATACCAAAATATGTGCCTATCCTAACATAAATTTTGTATTGTGGCCATCATATGAAAGGACCAAGACTTGGATTTCAAACCTACATACAGTTAAAGTTGAAAAGTGTAAAGCGAAGAAAAGAAGAAAAAAGGAAGAAGGTAGGAAGGAGGGGGGAGGAGGAAGTGAACAGAGAGTTGAAGAGTGTAAGTTGTGTCTATTTGCCTATGCAATAATTTTAGCTAATTAATTTAAACGTTGATCGGTCAATCTGTCGCACCCACTTATGACCCAGCAGAGTATTTAATTAACACGTTCTACTAAATACTTTGCCCATATGAGGAAGGTCGAGATATTCACATACGGTGTCATGATCACGGACATTTAAGACGCGCTGGCATTTGAGATCTATGAGTGGCATATCTGGCTTATCAGTTACCAATTTATACCTACTAATGCAAATAATACTAAAAAGAGGTCAAGAGGTAAATTATTCTATATTCAAAACGTTCAAGTAGGATAATTTCCGACCAGAGCAAAGTCGCAGCAAAAAGCTAATAACGTTGATAATATCATTATAATAAAGCATTTTCAACCTTCAAAACAGCAGTTAGCTCTCATTTTCATTATACTTAATCGCGGAATCAGTAGCATTCCTAAGCTCATTGAAAGTGCAGTAGGAGTGAATTGCACAGCCCTTGAGATACTAAAAAGTGGGGCACGGTCTAGTCTAAAACATTGCACACGCGCATTCATCCCACACAGATGTGGGATGAATCTATGAAGCTTCATTTCGTAAACAGGTTAAACGTGCGATTGTGCAGCAACATATTCGTTTTAATTTTGGTGACCGGACCTTATCATCTCCTTGCCCTTGTACCATGTTACCTGAGCTCTGTGCAACACGTTTCCTTCTTCAATTGTTCCATGTCAATCTATTTTTCACTGCTTTTTCCTTCATTTCATTCCTCACACAATCCATCCATCTTTTCCATGATTTTTCAGATTAACAGATTTCAACGAAATGGCACAGAGCTTAAAACACCATGAAATAGTTCCCCTATGATGTGAGTAGATCCGCGGACAGACGCTTGTTTTCAACACACATACATTAACCAATATTCTATATGACAGAGGCCAGTGTATATGCTAAATCGGTACCCATTCAAAATCAAATGGATGACTAACAATCGTCGGTCTATAAAACGTAACATAATTTGATGTACCGTTGACCCGTGCAATCTGTTAGACCTTCACAATTATAGACCGTTTAGTAGTCTGTCATTATTAATTTTAGCTTGCTATAATGATAGTGTTCTAGTTCAACAACTGGAACAGAATTACACGTAGCTATTATGAGATTTATTTCTAGAAAAGATTAGTTTGTAGATGAAAAAATTATAAGTGAAGCTAGTCGACATAGCGTATTTCCGTAACAGTTATGAGCTTCGTTAGAGAATAACGTACATAATAAACAGTTAAAGTCCACGAAAAATACTCCAAAATACACCCTCTAATCCGGATGCTTTTCAATCACTGCCAAGCAGCCACCGAAAAGTACCTAAACTTCCTATACCACTTCATTTTCTAACGAAACTCAAACTGTCATAGACGTTGTTGCTAACTGATTCATGGAATCAAGTTTATTTCTCTTCCCATACTATCTTGTCAGTACAAGCTTGTAGTGAGAAGAACAAGTCAGCTAGAAAGGTTGACATTCAGAGTGTGCCTGACATACTTTTGTAATGCCACTCGCTAATTACGCATTGTCCTAGCAAGCATTGCATTTATATTTCTTCCGATTCCGAACCATCAAACCGGATTGCAGATACACATAAAGACAAAAAAACCCCGCATCCCTTTCCAAAATGTGTAGCACATTAGGGGACTTAAGTTCCAAAAACTGTGCACCGCGCCCCCATTTATTATATTTATCTCATATCTCATAGCGCAATCTACACACCGGGTGACGGGGTGACACATTGTTTAATACCGGTAATCCGAGCGGATCGAATCTCTAACGAATCGATCGATTCAGTACAAAGAACTGCGTGACTATGTCTGCACATCAGTTGTGATCGAAACAATATAATAAAAGAGTAATGGTTTTATCTTTATTTTATTGTAATTTGTTATCAGATAGACAAAATCTTGATTAAGAAAAGAAGGCCTTCCGTCGCTGGCAATATCCGAAAAGAAACTCCCGAACGAACTCGGAGTGTGATAAATTCATTTGCGACAAGATTATGCGTGCGTAATCTAAGTTAGGACATCGCCAATGAAAGTAGTATGTTTTGGAGATCATTTTCTTCATCATCATCATCATCTGCAGCTATCTCAATTTATTTTTGGTCGGTGCAGCCTTTTTTCTTATGTCATACAATTCTATTTAATGCAAACATGGATCACATGAATACATATAGAATGGTCCAAATAGAGACGCCGTCAAAATTTGTAGATTCCTCATTCTGATGTCTCTACTTATGACGTCATTTTCAGTTTTTACATAATTTACTAACTATAAAACAACTTAAAATAATTATAAAAAGATGTACGAGTATATGTATCATTTTCTTGTTGGCTAGGAATGGTTTTTCGGTATCTTGATATTCTTATTTTAGTAATCTTAACTAATCTTTTCAGGTTACTGTAAAATGTTTCAAACTCTGAAAATAAAAAATATAAAGCTGAAGCCTTAAGGTTCATAAAAAAACATAAACAAAAAAAAAAAAACAATAATAAAAAAAACAGCATAACAACAACACATAACAATAAACAACACAACATACAAACATAACATACTAATAAATTACTGTAATTTATTTTACTACTATTATTATATATATATATAAAAGCAATGATATAAATATTATAAATATTATAAAATAATCTACTTATTTTCCAATTTCCTTTAGTCTTACGGAATTAAACGGTTTAAATAATAAAAATGCACCCATTACATAAAATATAACTGTAATATCATAATATAGAATAAAAAAACGAATGATATAATCAAATATAATAATTCATTTCTTAATAAATAAATGATATAATTAAAATAAAAAATGGTAAGTTGATAAAAGCGCTCTTCCTCTCTCCTTCCTAATTAATTTAATTTTGCTGTGCCCTACAGGGTCCATAATTGTTTCTTCTTAATTGTTTTTTACCACCTGTATATGTACATTATGGATTGCAATAAATAATTTGAATTTGAATTCGAATTTAAAAAAAAGGCGACATAAATTCATAAGTAAAACTAGAGCGTCTAAAACACTAGCAGAGATTCTAACCTAATTTTTCTCTAACATTTCTGAAAA
Organism: Noctua janthe; assembly: GCA_910589295.1. Classification (NCBI taxonomy): domain Eukaryota; kingdom Metazoa; phylum Arthropoda; class Insecta; order Lepidoptera; family Noctuidae; genus Noctua; species Noctua janthe. Next base: position 8,669,757 of record OU342572.1, on the reverse strand, counting down.
CCACCAAGTCCTCTCAACAAGATTGAGCCTCCTACGTGCTCAAGTGGGAAACTGCGAACCTCTTTTTTACAGGCCAGTAGGTAGGTTACCGGGCCAGCACCTAATTACATACGGCCTACGGATTACGAATGCTATGCAAAGGTGCACAGCGCAAAAAAACTAGCGCAGTTCGAAACTTGTCTGCTTGATATTGCGAACTAGAATTGTGTTATGTAATGTTGCTCTGTGGAACCGAGTGTGGTTTTGCTGGAATTTGATTGAACTAGGATTTGTAGGGCAGAAGTATTTTTATGGAATGAAGAATTTATGGAATGAAGAAAATATTACAGACACCTATTGGCGGCAGCTTTTAACATAGGGATTAACCTGTGCTCCCAAAAGAGTTAGGCAGGGGTGTACCAAATAGTACACCCACATTTCGCCAGTTATGTTTAAGTCCCATGTAATAGAATTTCTAATGGTAAAACCCACTAAAACTTTGCCCGACCTGGGAATCGAACCCAGGACCTCATGCTCAGCAGTCGTGCTTACGACCACTAGACCTACGAGGCAGTCTAAGGAACCAAAAGAGGCGAAATATGGATGAGATCATATCTATAGATCAGGGTGTTCTTTATGGAGATTTATCTCGTAGAGTAGACTATTTTTTAATCCCCTGCAATAAAGGGTAACCTTTCCGGGTTACCCGTAAAGGGGTTTTAATTGGGTTCTTTATTAAGGTTAGGTGAAAACCCTCGAGTAAGGTTAACCCGTGTTATAGGGTTAAGGAACCTATAATAACCGGTTCACGCACAGAGTTCATTTTTGTAAAATATTTATATTATTTTATAAAATATGCAAAAAAGTGATGAAGTTAGTCCACACTTGGTGCTTTGTCTCGTTCATTCTGGTTAATCAGCAATATTTAAATGGTTAACCCGTTTAATGGTTAACCCAACATATGGGGTTAAGGATCTAACCGGTTAACCTGATAAACCATAGAAGATGAGCCGGTATTACGAAATGGTCTAACATCGAAAATTTAAGTAGATGACTATACTACGAGCTAACCAGAATAAGATCAAAGAGAAATTGCAAAAATGGAGCTACAAACTAGATCAAAAAATTTGAATGGCTGGGAATAAGAACAATGAATTCATTTCCCAGTTCCATCTAGATACACATACAGGTCATCTGCCTCGATACTAAAAACAACACACCAATAAAAAGTCTAGAAATATATTAGAAGAACTACAATAAAAAATCAAAACTACTTTCATCATTGTAAACAGGACGACTGACACGAAATAACTGTGTACTAAAACAATTTTAATAGTTTTTAGCTCATAAAATTATGAGTAAAAACTTTTTCAGGAACGGCTAGAGAATTTTTCAATAAATTACTAAATTATTTTCACTTACCAACTGGACCGAGTTGTTTCAGGAAAATGTCACCTGCAAAAAAGAGCTAGTTTGAGAAAATTATATACGTGTATTACATAGTTCATAGACTAATTGGTTCATCGTAGATTTATTCATTCACTTCTTGTTTTAATGGATTCATTATGGTACGGAGGGATAGGGTGGAAAGACTCGCTTCCTGCATTGAAAATAAAGGATCCTTGGACAAGCCGGCTGGTGTTAGTTTGTGATCGATTTCTCAGTAGCGAAAAATTTCTCAGGTTAATAGCAATACGCTCGCCCTTAATAATGGGACTGGTATGGGATGGGATATCCCCATAGTCCCCATACAGAGGTGTAGTATGGGGTGTACTATAGGTACACCTCTGCCGAACCCTACGGGGATTACAGGCGTGATGCTATGTTGTGGGTATTATGAATGGTGGGCTACTATCAAAAGGTTGTTGGGCTTTTGTGTCTAACTCTGCTTGCGCGATGTACAATTTTCAATGATTCGTGTTTCTGTGTCGTTGTAGATGCTGACACAAACATCTGATTGGTTACCTGTTTCAAAATCCAAGCTAGATATTTATTAATAGCCGATAGAAAACAGAATTATAAAAGTGACATGCTTGTTGATGCAAGGAGGTTCAACGCTCAACTTGGCTGTTGAGCGTTCAGCCCCTCCATTTACTAATTAGCACCGGATCAAAACTTACACAGCAGAAGCACCAACCCAACTCAAACCATAGACTAAAATCCGGCTCAGAAACACAATATTGTTGTTAGAGGGCCCGCGAACAAGGCAAGCCATTAGTCCGCGTCATAAGGCGGTGACAGACACTCCAGTGAAGGACAGCTCTAAACAAGCGACGCAAACTTCTCGAGATGCTCTTTAAACACTTCCAGTGTGGCGGATAGATGTGGTAAATATTATTAAGGAGAATCTACCTAGCAACGGTATTTGTTAAAGTTTGTATAACGTAACAAGACGAACGTTGGTATATTTTCTTCTTCATTTTTCTTTGCATCAATCGAGAATTCGAGATTGAGAGCAGTGGTGGGTGGCCCAGTGGAAAAGTCGGGCCAAAAGAATTGTAAGCCGTAAATTCGATTCAATTCCAACTTTGTTTACATTATTTCATTACCACTGTTCTATTCTCTAATCGGTGTAAGGAAGGGATCGTTAGGAAACCGTCATTTCTTAAAACCGAAAATTCGAGGGCATTGTGACATCCACCATCGGGGGGTCGCGTGTCATGGATTACCGTCCACTCCCTGTCACAGACTGGAGGCCTGTGTCTCAGAATTTGGGAAATACTAGGATGATTCTTTAACCTAGAGACGTTGAAATTACCTTATTTTCTGCAAATTATATTAGATTCTGGATTGGTAGCATCGATTTGATTGGCGTAAATTGCTGCCGGCTCCAAGACGTCAAGAATATTACAACCTCCTTTTTCATATCTCAAAATCCATTTTCCAGCACAATAAATAAAAACATAGTTTTATAATAAATACTTGCTGGATGTATGAATGGTGTGCGAATCGTGTCGGTCGGAACGGTCGGCGGCGTCATTTCCGGAAAACGTCCGAACGAAATGGACCAGGCTGTAAATGGGGCAGCGGGACAACCCTGTCTGACGTAAAGTTTTACTATTTATTTTGTAGTTGTTTGATGCATTTGTGCGTAGTTAGCGTTGGGTTTCGATTTTAGTAAACTCTTCGGTAGTAACTTTGTGTCAGAACTTTCCTTTGGCCGCAGTTATCAGCGATTTACTTGTTCAACGAATTAATGATGGAATAATTTTGCAGGCGATGATAATCTATGTGCTGCGAAGAAACACTAAAAAAAAAGAACATTTATAACATGTTGCGCCGACCGTAAGTAACATGGGACAAGGGCAGGAAGATCCTGATGAAGGCCAAGAAACACTGCGTCAAGTTACGAGGACTAAGAAGAATACTTGTCTACACTTTTATTTTCCGAATTGTATCTTCTTCAGATAAATCTCTCACCAGTCGCCAATAGCCTAGATAGGTGTCTCTTCAAAAACATGGAACTTCCCGCAACTGTCAAATTAGGATCGACCTTTTTCAATTAGTGATCCTTCTGTTACATAAAACATCCAACAACAAAATTTATTGGAGTAAAATCCTTGAATACTTATCAGGGATGCATAACCAGTTTTTGCACAGACGTAATTATATGCAAGCCGGGTAAAGTTTCCCTTACTAAGTTTTCAGATGAATGTAGTCGTTTTAATAAAGAGCTAACAGCTGTGAGGATGTTACTTGGACAGCAGAAATTGGTCCAGCAGTGTACTGATTGAGAAAATCTTTTAGTTTACCCGTGAATCCGTTTCATGTAGGTACCGGTATGTTTCCGGAAGCTGTGTCGCATGTCTTGAACCATTCTAATTAATGGGTTGAAAATGCAGGATCTTATTAGAAGCGTATTTTCTGAATAATTGAGACCGCTAAGAAATTCACTAAAGAAAAATCTAGATCTCTCTAGTTTATTTGCTGCACCTGCACAAAGGACTTTTTGCTTATAAGACCATTGACAAAAATAATAAGAGAAAATATTAATAAAGCTCCTGATTGAAAACTGATCGTATAGCTTATAAGAAAAACGGTTAAACAATGTCAACAACTATTGATCGTAATGAAAATGCAGCAATAGATTGTTGATTAATTCCCGCCAAAGAGGGCGACCATTTAATATTCATATTCAGTTGCAGACCAAAGATAAAGGATTTTCAATAAATTGGTATAGACAAGTAGAATCAGCTTTTGACATAAAACTTGAACTATATTAATTCGAAACAAGTTTTATAACATGATTTGACGAAAAGTATCGCATGTTTTTATTCTACACTTTTGATTTTTGGAATCGAAAATAATTTGAGCCAGTTTTGAACCATGAACCGTCGAATCTTCCCAGGCAAGGCACAATTTCCCGCCATAGCGATCCCACCTTCGTGGTGCGCGTCCAGCGGTAGTAATTACGTAACAAACACACTAACAATGGCAATGCCTTAAATTTTGACGGTTCAACAACATTCATTTCGTTAATTTAAATTGTAATGGCAGACATTTTTCCAACCTTATCAAGCAATGAATAAGATGAATTTCCTTCAATCAACAACCTCCGGATTGTGATAAAAAACTGTTTTACGCAATTGGGGTGCAACTACGTAATTATGAATTTAACAAACAATTTTATTATTTTAAACACATATAACTACAAAATAAATTAGGTAGACGTCACCACCATCGTACGGTATCACGTAACGATTTACAAAGGAGCGGGAGGTAGTAGACAGCTTCCTGCGCGACGGTGCTGCCGCTTTCCTGTGTAGCGGGAAAATGGGGAACTAACATGTCTTTGTTAGATTACGTACCACACGACATGGTTTGTTGTTTGAAGTTACACTGCAATTCTCGTAACTATAGTGAATTATGTGACTTTTATTCATCATAAATGCTGTCTTTAATATTATACTTGATTGAAGTAGAAGAAGAAGAAAGATCATAATATTTTTGGAAGTATAGCTGACAGAGGTTCTTAATTGAGGATTAGTAATATAACATTACACAGGCTTATTTTGCAAGTCAAATATCTTGTTGAAAAAAAAACAATACTTTTTATTTGTCACTTATGAAGTGGTCCTTGGAAGTGTTAGAGAGAAATAGTGTAGGGTGCAGTTGGATACAGACTTTAAATAATAATAATAATAAAGAGTATAAAGAGCCCTGACCAACGGTAGCTTGGAACCTGTTCCCGATGCTGGTGGGCTACTATTTTTTATATTTTTAATTTTATATTGTTTTATATTAGAATATTTAAAAATGTGAACTTATACTGTCACTAACGGGATATCTTCCCTTCTTTTCATAAGTTTAGTTGTAAACCGTGAAAGCTTAAAACAGTATTTAAAAATATATTTAATATGTGTAAAAAATAAATAAAGAGTTATTATTTTTATTTAACTTTGAACTTTCAATGAATGGCAAGTAGTTACAGGAAAGATGCTAACCTATTGAGGTCATGAAATAATATATTATATTAAGTAGTATATTCCACTATATGTGAAGAAACAAAATATCCTTAACTAACCACAACGGTTTTCTATATTTATGTCATTCTGTTGATGACATGATATTTTTCTTATTCATTCATTAGGTATTTCAAAAGTTAGACTTTGCTATAGAGGAAAAATATGTTAAATAATGAATTAATACTCTTATAAACTAATGTTTATTATTAGGTTTGCTTTTTTTTGACCCAGGGGTTGGCAGAACCAGGGTTGGGAAACCCTGCACTATGCTTGTTTATTGTTGTAAATTATTATATTTATAAGAACTTATTTCCACTGAAGTCTTAAGCAATAGGTGAAGAATTTATTTTTTCCTTTATCCAGGACAAACAATCAAACAATAACATGCCAGAGAGATTTTTTAAGATTTTTTATTTTTATTTTAAGTTCTGCATTACCAGGCAGGAAAGTTGTCATAGGCACCTAATTATAATTTATGATGATGATTAAAACAAAACTGTAACTAGAGGAAAGTATATTAAAATAGATGGCAATTATATTATTTTCAGTTTAGGAACGGTGCACTTAAAAGCTCAACCAGAGAGCGTGATATATTAATAAAATTTCATGCACACGACAGGTTCTAGGAATCGTTTACGCCAAGTGCTAATGTCAGCAAGATTGTAGCTAGCTTCGCAAATTACGACGGCTTCGAGGCGCCAGCAATGAACGCTCATTACTCGTGTCATTCCAGAGGCTAGCCCAGACCAATTGATTCTGATTAGGCGGTAACCCCGCTATGTTATGCCTCCGCAAACCGGTCGCAAGCAACACCTTTCCAATGCCATGTAATTCTATGTAAATCCTTTTTATTCGCCTATAGTTAACTGATATGGAATGAAGACTTCATTATTTACACATTATCATGTAAACAAAACCCTTTTGTTACTAATAAACATGCAAAACATTGAAATTCTAGCTGCGAAAAAATTACACTTCGTCATAGAAACTTTGGAAATTTTAATGTAATGCTTGGACATCTCAATAATACTTACCGTTTAAATTGTGTAACTAAGGTCCCACTATTTATTGCTTCAAGATTCAGGAAACACTAGTACCGTATTTTATCAATAACAACAAAAGTTTAACGCACTATCGAAATTATTGACACCCTTAGGAACATAGACAACAGTTGCTTTTTTAAAACTAGGTCATTTAAGCGGTCAAATGAGTTTTCACTTTCACTGATGAGCCTCATTTTTTTTAAGTCTTTTTCTTACACTTTCATGCAAGTTGAGAGATGTTTTTCTTAGAAAAAGTTATGTTTTATGCGTTGTAATGTTTTTATTATTTGCCTTTCCAAATAGGCACAACTCGTATACCCCTGTCAAAAAAAAAAAAAGTACTGGTTTTGTTTATGGCCGACATATGATTGCCATCATAAAAAATGTTACTGTTATTGTAGCCGCGAATATTCAACATTTTGTAAGATATTTCAAATTAATGTACGTCACATCACAAATATCTATCTATCTATTTGTTACTATCTCAATTTACACCTACATAAATGTTTTAATTTTCTCTGTTTTTAGATTTGAGTTTTTTGCATTTGGCTACTCTGTATTGACGTCACAACTATGTCAGCTGTCGCAAGACGTCAAGGAAGGGAATGTCATCTAAGTTGTGCTGTGTGTACCATGGACCCACCATACAAACACAAGCAGAATAAAAATTCAGATGCCGTTTGCGCAGCTGCGTAATCTGCGAAGAAAATCAATAACGATTGGGTTCCTGGGAAATTGCTAACTAAGATGGCGCGCATCGCTTATCAGTGAACCTACGTACTTTAGTAGCAAAAATTTGATAGTGCGTATTTTTTAATCTGAGTGTATGAATTTTAATCATTTTCTAATGAGTGAACCAAACATGCATTTTGGGGTTGGTAACCCCCAACCGTTTTTGGGTAATGTGAGTGTACCACCAGGTTTGAGTGGTCATGGGAGTCATGGGAACCAGTTTATACCTATGCCCAATATCCCTACGACAACGGGAGCCCTACAGAGTGGCGCGCCCCCTCCGCTGCCGCCCAGAGTTGATCTGCACCAAGCTCTTGCTCAACCAATGATGCAGAACCAAGGCTATGGCATGGGAGCCTATGGTGGGATGGGTTCGTACGGAGGAATGGGGATGGGCATGGGAGGCTATGGTATGGGAGGTTACGGTGGATACGGCGGCTATGGAATGGGAGGCATGGGAGGAATGTATGGGGGGTACAACCGATTTGGAGGAGGCATTGGAGATGTTGATAGCAGGTAAATGTTTTGTTATTTATTTGTTTCCTATTTGACCTTCATAAACTATAAAGTATCTTTTTTATGGATATCCTCATACAGAACTGTCAATTTGCCTCCTTAAGTAAAATTGTTTTAATACTTAAGACAATAAACAGGTCAGAGGGTCATCTTAGTTTATGAAATATATTATAAACATACAAAGTGAATTTATAATTTATCATAATTATTTTTAATAAGATTTCTAACATTTCTAGTAAATATTATTACATGAAAAACAGAGTTAATTTTCTCAATTCAGTTGTTGCTAAAAGAAAAGTCATATTTAGTTTAGCATTGCTAAGAAAACTTAAACGGCAAATAAATAAATAAGGCCTCTGTATGCCCCGGCTTTCCCAACAAAAAAAAATGGGCCTCTTTCCAGAAGCTCTGAGGTATGCTCTTCTCTTCCAGGTTCATACAGATGGCTGAAGAGAGTTCCCGCCCAGCCTTTGATTCCATTCAGAGCTGTGTGAATGCTGTGGGTAGTGTTGCCATGATGCTGGAGAGCACATTCTTTGCCATAACCAGCTCTTTCAGGGCCATATTAGGTATGTATAGTTGTATTTTGACTTATCATTAACCCTAAAAATGGGATATTTAGCATGTTAAAACCAAAAAGTTAACTGAAAAAAGTTGGCAAGCAGACACAGTGTGTTTCGTGTGTTGGGAATTGAATCAAGTTGTGAGTGACAGTGGTAGTGGTACCAATCAAGCTCATAAAACATACAAGGAACAAAAGTAGATTGATTTGTCTGCTCATAAACACCCACCGCCAATAACTGCAGTGCCTGCAACAGTGGAAATATCAGGAACTCAAAATTAGTAGTAAATGTTCCATTTTTAGTGTTAATGATAGTTTAGATTGTCTCGAAATCAATACATTTATTTCAATAAACCCATTAACAGGCACTTTTGTCTAAAAGTTTGTCAGTTACTCAGAGAGTTGAAGCTAGTTGTCTGTTCCAAAATTTAAACCTCCATAATTAGTCCTTCAAATTTTATGTGATAGTCTAGATGTTTAGTTACTCAAAACATGCTTTATTGGTTCAACAGATCAGGGACAGGGTGACATTTTTCTACAGTTCTTCCCTCATAAAACCCTCAAAAAATACAGTAAAAATATAATAGTATTTTTATTTTTTTCTACTTTTACTGTTTTCAGGCTATGGATGGATTACGATATGGAGTACTTTTTATCTGGGTACATGTAGTAGCGGTAGTTTCATACAAGCCTAAAAGCTTGGCTTGCCTTAACTCTTCATGATGTTAGCGTTTCTGAACAGCCTGCTTGCCTTGTGGGCCCTAGGTGTAGTAGCTTCTCTACATTAAAACTAAGAGCAAACACTGGATGTTTGCTCTTAGTTTAAATATTTTATTATCCGGGAAAAATTTGATAATAACTGTTTTAGGTGCAAATATGTAATAAGCACGGAAATGTGGCATCAACCAAATCAAACATACAATAAAAAATCATTTGTTTTATTTGAACAGGTGTGGCAGAAAACGTTAGCCGACTGAAGTCCCTATTCGCGCAGGTGTGGTCCACATTTGCTGTGATTAGGACCCTGAACTGGATCATCAGAAAATTGATGGTCATCATTGGTATCAGGACTGAGAATGAATTCAAGGTTAGTGCTATTTTTTTACAAAGTAGTTTGACACATGAATGAATATCTTCAGTACTGTACACCTGCACTGTACGCACGACGACCAATCAAACTATACAAAACCAGTATAAGTTGATCTCTCATTGTACTCGAAATGTATACAAAGCAAGGCTTATGTTATACTAGAAATGTATAGCTGTACAGTTTGTACACCCGCTTTTTGCTCCATACAGATTTGTTGTCAATACCTTTATAGGTAAAAAAACCAGACATAAATGATTTGAGCTCGAATTCTTGACAATATTTAGTTTACAAAATCTTCAAATTGATATTATATTTTAATCAGTCATTTCAAATAATGGTGCCGAAGGTTATCTACATATGAATATAATCCAATTACGCAGGAGACTATAAACAATTGTATCACTGAGATCTGATTTCAGTCAATGATTTTTTTTATTGTTTAATAAATTGATAATTTCAAAACATTTTCATTAATAATTAGCGGCCCGTCCTGGCTTTGCACGGGTAGACATTTTTTTTTACTCTGGGATAGTGTAGCATTCTAATGGTAATTTTTTTTTTTAATTTGGTCCAGTATTTTTTGAGTTTATTCGTTACAAACATACAAATATTTACTCTTTATAATATTAGTGTAGACAAGTAAAATACTGGTTAACATGTTTAAATCTATGTACTTTAATCTACCTAAAATAGTGAATGAACTCTAATAAATGCAAATTAATATATTATCTATCCAATGAACCAGAGATCATGCATATTGTTTCTAATTCCATTCATATTGAAACAAAACCACACATAAAATAAAATACAGGAAATAGTTGGTATCAGTAGTTTTTTTATCCTGGTAATCTTTTTATCTTTTATCTCGCCCTTATCATTTGACAACGAATGTACGCTTCTGTTGTATCTAAGTCTGCAATCTGACCTTGTAAAGATGTATTTTCTTCTCCAACGTTACCTCTTTCGGGACGGTCTTAGTCCAAGCCTTACCTATTCTTCTAATCACTCTTCATCATCATCATCAACATCAACCACAGCCCGACTTCACCCACTGTTGGGTATAGGTCTCTCTTTACTTGTGCCAAGGTCCACGTTCTTGTGCCAGCCTCATCCAGGATATTCCGGCGATGGTAACAATGTCGTCTGCCCATCTCGGCCGCCGGCGAAATTAATTTTAGCAGAAGCATTTTAAGTTTTTATTAGAGGTATTCACAGTTTCTGTAAATAAGTAACCTATTCTAGCTACTCTTTCAAATCCATCTGCTGGATACCTAACAACCATGCCGTTGCACATAAGCTAACAGGGTGAAAGGGACAGCCCTCCACAAACTGATGGGGTGAATTCAGTATATCATACTGAGATGACCCATACAAGAAATTATTTCAGTAATGTTATGGGAATCCAATCAATTTGATTTGTTTTATTTCCTCATACGCAATGTAACGTTACCTAGGCAAAACGTAGCAAACGGCAAGCGCGACGACGAGTTCGATGAACTCTGTAGCTAGGCAGGAAGTGTACAGCTGATATCACGCGTCGTTTGTTTAGAGTATTTCAACATCCATTGTTGGATTTTTGATTTTAGCCATATTATTTACATAAATGGAGTGCTGCGTACAGGGAATGTAATTTTACATTGAAATAAAGGAATAGGAACTGAAAAAAAACTGGTGGAATATGATTCAAAATAAGGAGCTGAATGCACCCTTTCAGTTTGTGGAGGGCTGTCCCTTACACCCTATATTGCAACTAGCGACCCGCCCCGGCTTCGCACGGGTCGAGTTATAGAGCAAGGCGGCTTGACTTTTTCCAACACTTCCAACAATTATCGTCATATTTCATCCAATTTACACAAAACCTTGACAAATTATATACCTTCCTCGTGAATTATTCTATCTATTGGTGTAAACCGCATGAAAATTCGTTCAGGAGTTTAAAAGATTTAAGCGTACAGACAGCGGGAGCGACTTTGTTTTATACTATATAAAGATTTTGTGTGTAATAAAGAATAAGAATACCTCTCCCCTTGATTTCCTTACTAGCCGAGTGCAATTAGACAAAAAATACCCAAGAGGTGGAACAAAGTTCACACAAAAAAATCAATCAATCAATCAATCAAATCAATAATTGAAGAAAATAGTAAATTTTAATTTTAATTTAAAAAATCCAAAATTACTTGAAATATGCATAACATGGATAAAGAACAAAGAAACAGACCAAATTGGCATTAAATGGATGCACGCAGGTCACACTATTATGCCATAATATGAATCCATCGAATTTGAAGTTATTCATGAATGAAAAAAAAAATTACCAAAGGAAATAAAAAATTAAAAAAAGTCGCCAGCGGTGAAATTTTTTTTAACTTTCTTCTCCACTCCTCCAGGAACTCAATAAAAAAGTCCCATGATAACCGACCACTATAAACCTCGTTCCACCTTATTGTCTAATTGCACTGGACTATACTGTAAGATTCAATGCTCTTTTCCTTTGCACAGATTGGCCTACTTTTGTAATGCAGGGTGTGAGGTGTCTCAGTATGTGCAGTATATCACTTCGGATGTATGACCGACATCCATACCGCCTGCATAGGACATGTGATTGTGTAGCCGTTTAAAAGAAACTCGGCTACAAACAAAAATCTACAAATTCACCTAGATTAGTTAGGTACTTATCATCACACTAGGCGCGATATCTACGTTATAGTCACGTGTATGAAACCCTGATAACGTTTATTTTGCTATGTTTTATTATTCTTTTTTAATCCTACGTCATGTTTTCATAGATAATAATGAATATGAGTTAACTAAATTTCAAAGATCGCTTTATTCGTATAACTATGTACAACTAATGTTTTGGAAAAGTCTTGAATTTTTTCATAAAACTTTGTATTTCAACCTAAAAAACACGCATTACCGTCTGCTTATCCCAAAATAGTAGACAGTAATGTATACTGTTTTAAGCTTTCACGGTTTACAACTAAACTTATACTGTCACTTACGGGATATCTTCCGTGATTGTTCATTATTTTGAGCTCCCGATTTCAGCGCCATGATCGCGGGTTGTCTGGAGAATGCGGGTCATGGCGCTTGCAACATTGTCGAAATATCAATACAACCCTCTAAGTTCATTACAACTTTAAGTTCATCACCTCATTAAATGACATTTTCATGAAATAGTTACAGAATAGGGTTAAATGAACTTAGATGGTTGTATTAATGATTTTAATGATTATAATTCTACAACTACATACGTGTTACTTGCGCGACTTATTTTTCACCAACATACAACCTAACACTGACTTGCAAATTGCAAAAAACGTAAGAAAATTTGAATTTCCCTGACGCTTCCACCTTAACTGGTACCTATGGCACAAATCTATACTCCGGGTTTACTAATGAAATGCCTGATAGAAAAAAGCCAATAACAGTTTTGTAGATATCAGGAAATCTAACCCTGGACACCACACTCAGCAATCATGTTTCAGACCGCTTTATCAGCAAGGTAGTCCATTCCAGGCTACTCGGCACACAGGGTCGATATCTCCATACACAACCTACCTACTCTATAAAAAATAAACTAATCTTTCCAGGCATGGGCCGAAGCCGTCGCCTCGACCCAGCAATCAGGACTGGTAGACCACCAAGGCACAAGGTCCTCCGGGTGGCCCGTCGTCATGTTCTTTGGAGTACTGGCCGCCGCTCCCTACGTCGTACTCAAGATGCTGAGTCGGCTCAACCAGAATATGCAGGAGAACTGTGAGTATCAATAGCTATCAGAGTTATAATCGTTTGCAGGGCACGTCTCGAGGATAGTAGTCATCATCATTTCAGCTCGCAAACCCACGGCTTGGCAAGGCTCTTTAGTGTAAAGTCGACTGTCTTAGTCATCCGATCGCCTATTGTTTTTCTAAATTGCGGTGCTCGACGAAATAGTTTCGGGTAAAGGACATTAGCCTTTTGAACGCCAGTGTCACTTATACGTGACAAGCAAGCACGTGCCCTGTACGCCAAATGGTAGGTAAAATTGTGGCTTGGCTTGGAGGGTACGCGCGTGCTTTTATGCTCTGGCGTTCAAAAGGTTAATTTGAACTAATAGAAATGACAAGTAGCCGCATTTTAATGCACTATGACCCTATAAATGAGGAAACCGACCCTTTCTTGTGAGGAGACCATGAACCAAAAATTTGAAGACATGTGACATCTAGCCTATTGCCTCTCATAGAGCATATGTCCCAGCAGTGGAAACATTATAGGCTGATTATGATGAACCCTTTATATTGCGCCGCAACTTACAACAATCGAAATAGCGGACAGGTGGCTATGATACTAACGCATAAGGGGCTTGCATATGGAAACTGGTTTTTAGGCCCCGATTTTTCGGACCCTAAAAAAATAAAGTTAAATTTCACTGTTTTAGTCGCCTATACATATTTTATGTGCGAGCCTATACATAAACTATGGGACTGTTTTACCCGCACCGATACGTTCCGATTTACGTTCGTACGGGGAACCTGTACTTTATGCAACCACTCTAAGAAATCAGATGTTAGATAAAGCAATGTCGTTTCCATACAACACGTATCTTACGATATCTTTAAAAACCGTCTAAGATTATCTTCCTGATTGAGTCAATAGATTTTAATCTTACGTTTATATTGACGTTTAAAAATTGTGACTTCTTGATACAGCTGTACGTGTACAAAGATCTTTTGGCGCGTGTTCAAAATCGGAACTAAAGCCGCCATCTTTTGTTTTCAATACATTTTAGAAAATTATTTTTTTACCAGCACGTCACGAGCACCAAAGGATTCTTGTACGAAATTATTGAATAAAATATTCACAATCCATCCACCCTTGATAAGCAAAGATGTCACAAATGAGCAGCATGAAACTGCTCATTTGTGACATCTTTGTTTCTGGGGTCAGTCATCATCATCTGCCTAGCCTTTCCCCAACTATGTTGGGGTCGAATTCCAGTCTAACCGGACAGGTCGGGTCAGTATTCATATGAAAATTTTGCCAGGACGAAAAAGAGATATATCTCCATCCCTTTCGCCCCTTACCCTTTTGGGAAACATTACTAATTCTTTTCTCCTCCTTACAGTACAAGATCCTACAACCTGGCAGGAGCCGTTACCAGCCATCTGCAAGTTCACCTTCACCGCTACCTCTCCCCAGGAGTTATCCTTCCAGGAGAAGCAGGTCTTGAATGTAGCCCCCGCTCATCTGCAGCCCCAGTTGTGGAACTCAGGATGGCTGATGGCTTCCATCGATGGAAGGAACGCAGGGCTAGTACCTGTCAACTATATCAGACTGGTTAACCCTGCTGCTTTACAAAATGCAAATGATACGGCAAGAAGGACTAGCGCTGACCTTAACCCTAGTTCTAGACAAGCCTCGTAACTTGCGGTGGTATAGAAACTTTTTAATGCTTACTCTGTTCTGTCTTGAAATTTTGAATTTCGATTTGCTCAAGATTACTCAAAAGTTCATTTAAAAAAAGAACTGGTAATGTTAGCACATTTGTAGTACCAATAACTCGAGTTGATACTTGCTGAAAAAAAAAATGACAATATAAGTGAGTGATGAATTGTGTAACGAGAGAGCACTCACGACTTTAACCTTTTTACCGCCAAAGTCACATATACGTGACAAGCAAGCGTGTGCCCTGTACGCCAAACGACACAAATATGTGACAAAATGGTAGGTCAAATTGTGGCTTGGCGTGGAGATCACGCGCGTGCGTTTATGCTCTGGTGGTCAAAAGGTTAATAATAAATTGACAATCATTCTGTTAAAGAAGAATAAACGTAGTAAGAACAACATATTTATTAAACCACCCAAAAGCCAGGGTGCCAAAATACTCGACTGACTGTCAACTTTCACTTGGAGTGGGAAAATTGTTAAAAAGGAAAAGAAAGACAGAAAACTTTCTGTTCAATGAAAAGACTGTAAGAATGTGTGCTGTTTCGGCCTTGGCCCAGTTTGACTGGACATTTTTTGTAGTTTGATATTTCGGGAAAAGACTTGAAATAAGGAAGGCTTGCCTACGAAGCAATGATAGTGATCATCAGTACCTACCTCCATTTTTGAGTACATAATACAATTCTTCTAGTCCTGCAGACAGAGATGAGGTCAAGCAAAATGAAATTCACAACTTCGACTCATAAAGTCCTAAAAGGCGACACGAATGCGTAAGTTCTCAAGAATGTCCACACGGTATTTTTATTACGTGTTGGAAATTAATAAAGGGTAAGAGTGATTTATCAACAATCTAAACTAATATTATTAAAGACGTAAAGTTTGTAGGTTCGGATGTGTTTATCGGAACTACTGATCCTATTCCAAAAATTCTTTCACTAATGCAAAGCTACATTATCATCCAGTGTCATAGGCTATATTTAAAACATCCCTGTGGGATAATTTCCGGCCATAAACGAGCGAAGCCGCGGCCAAAAACTAGCAAGCTATATTACACTGCGCTGTACTGTGCTCTCTTTAACAAAATAAAGCAGCCGAGCGCAGCATAGCTTAAGGGCAAGCACCAGGGTAGGCCGCGAAATTCAAATTTTCTTACGTTTTTTTTTAAATTTGCAGGTCAGTGTCAGGCCGTATGTTGATTAAAATAATTAATGATTCGCGACCGTAACAAATATGACTTGACAGGGTTATGATCATCAAAATCGTCAATACAACCCTCAAACTTCATTTAATGCGATTGAATGACTTTTTCCATGAAATAGTCATTCAAAACGTGAGATAATTCGAATTTCGCGGACTGCTCTGGTGCTTTCACCTTAATGTTGAAACGTCACCCTGCTAAGGTTGTGTAACCCCTTTCAAATCAAATTGACAGCGACCAGTAATGCTCCTAAGAAACTAAGTTTTTTTTTAATAGGAGTTTGTTTTGTGATATTTTACAGTCAGACGAAAAATAATGGTGATTTAATTTAGTCTCATTTGAGAAGAAACCATGTTGTGTATGTACTCATTGGAATCAATTGGGTGAAAGCAGAAATCTGCAGATATTATAACTATCACCAATTTCAATGTACGGTTTTCAGGGTTGGTATAATCTGAACACTGTTTTAAGCTTTCATGGTTTACAACTAAACTTATACTGTCACTTACGGAATATGTTCCGTGATTGTTCATTATTTTCGAGCTCCCAAAAGCTGGGAGATATACCGTAAGTGACAGTATAAGTTTGGTATAATCTGTAATGGGTCATTCTTTGCAATGATTTTGACTTTATGACTATTTATGTGTTACCTATTTGTACCTTTCCAAAGTTTTTCGATTCAGTTATTCATTCCAAAGTGATGTTTGAAATTTTGTGATCATGTTTTGAAGAATAGCCCTTATTGAAGGTGGTCTTGGGAAGGCGACCATAACTTTGCCGCTACGGTTTGTGGTGGCGGTCGCTTTGGGAAAAACCTTTATGGTCATTTAAAATGTATTAGTAAATAAGTCAACGTAGTTAGATGTCTATTATATAATTCTATGCATTTTACAAATTATGTCTCAAAATGAAATGGTTTTTCTTTTCTTTGGTTTAAAAGGAATGGTGTAGGTGCAATATTTGTCTATTATTATTTTATAAACCTTTTTGTGTAATTAGGAAAGAATGCCATAAGCTATACACATCCTAAATTCAGACAATATGACGGCCAAAATAATTGTCATTTGACCAATATTTTATTTAATTACCTAAGTGTAACATTAATAATTCTGTACTAGTCAAGCACATATTTATTGAATTACCGTGTGTCAAATTATTTTGGCAATACTAATTATTATTTGAATGTATCAAAATATTGATTTCATCTTTGTAGAGAAAACTAAAATCTATTAAGGTCTGTTAGTGATAGTATTAGTTAATTTGGTAAACGGGACATATATCCTTGACCGATCTAACGAAAAAGCATTCTTTTGCATTTTCTGACACCACAGTTTCTATTATTTACTCAAATTCCGAATAAGTTTAGGTCAAGTTTGTGCCAATGTTATAGCAAAATGATACTTATCAAGATAATATTAGGGCTCGATTAGGCTCTTGATCATGCAGAACCTGTGGACAAGACTCAATAGAATTCATCGCTTGATCTGTAGGCGATGTACCTATATGTAATCATATTTATAAGCTCTCTTCTAATAACGTAAAAAAAATATAATCATTATCAAAATTGAAAATCAGTGAACGTATCAAGGACTGAGTTGATGAATAAAGTCGTCATTTTTCAATATTGTTTTATTTTTTTACAATACTCGTAAGCTGATTCACATAATCGTAACTAGAAAAGGTTACTTTAGATTCAAAACCTAAAAGTGTAATCTGTGGAGAAGAATGGCCAAGAAACTTCATGGACATGACATCAAGACTGGGCGTACGCAACAACTCGTGCGGGTAGGTACATAATATATCCTTAGAATCAAGTCTCAGGCGGCAGAGCCTCATGCTATTTTTCACTAGGCAGTCTCGGTTTATGCGGCCTACAAGTCCGCGTGGGGCAGGGGCGTACTTCTTATCTTTCGAAATATTCTAGCAATATCGCAGCACGCCTGTTTGCCTAGTCAAAAAATATAGAATGAAACTTGGCGTGTTGCCATAAATTAACCAAGTGCCTGACATAATGAACACGTGGCTAAAGTCGCAAAAAGTGACTTCCAGTTCATTGACCAAATCGAAGAAAGATGGTGCAGGACAATGACATTTCGACTTTTATAAAATTTGGCGTTTTAGAGCGGCATTATCAGTGTCATGCCGAATAATACTTTACAGTGCATTCACACAGGCACAGATATTGTATTGTATAACGGGCTGGTGTCCGCAACTCCACGTCAAAGCGCGTATTTTGCGTGCGGGTGGGAAAATTAATCGATCCACCCTAACTCCCCGAGAAAGGCCAGCAGCGCCTTGGTGTTGCTGACAATCTCGCGGAGAGTACCTGGGGTACCGAAGTACTTTGCCCTGTATGTTGCAACCACTGGGCAGTGTAGAAGCACGTGGGCTGCTGTTTCGTCTTCCTCCATGCAGGCTCGGCACAGGGGGCTGTCTGTGACTCCTATGACAAAGAGGTGTTAATTAAAAGAGCCGTGTCCAGTGATGGCGGCTGTAAGTGTGCGCAGCTGTAGTTTGGTCAGCCGAAGCGCTCGTTTGGTGAGGCGGCCATCGATAGTAGGGAGTGCTTCCTTGGCCTGCCTGCACTCGCCATGGTCCAGCCACAGCTTGTGGTGTTGTTCACTGGTTCGTTTCCTTACCAGTGTGCGTATGTACCCGAAGGGGAGTGGCACAATGGGTTCGGGACCCACTGCTGCCATGCTCGATCCCCTTCTAGCGAGTTCGTCCGCTGCATCATTGCCTCGGGAATCGCTGTGTCCTTTGATCCATTGGATGGTTATATTATTGTGATTACCAACCTGGTTCAGGCGTTGGTGACACTCGTGTATTAACCCAGAGTTGACTATATGGTTGTTTAGTGCTAACAGAACAGCCATGCTGTCTGAGAGTATACGAATAGAGTGGTCCACAACCCCCCTGGCTAAGATGGCTGATGCCGCCAGGGAAATGCCCATGCATTCTGCCTGAAAAACCGTGTTGTGGACCCCCAGTGGTGTGGCAATATGGATGTTGAGATCTTCCGAGAAGACTCCAGCTCCAGTGCCAGTACCTGTTTTAGATCCATCTGTGAAGATCCGTAGTTCCGCAGGGCTCAATCCCTCGCAGCGGTGGTCCTCATGGAGTTGGATTTTGTATTTTTTGTCGAATACGAACTGTTTGGGTATCCGATCGTTTATGGCTTTCGCTAGGGGGAACTCGTTATAGAATCCCTCCAGTATTGCGGTGTGCTGTGTGTACTTTTTACCCCAGAGTTGAAGTGTTTTAAGGCGTACTGCCGCCATCGTTGCTTCCTGTTGTATGAACAGATGGAGCGGTGGGAGCCCCAACATGGCTTCCAGAGCCGCGGTCGGAGTAGTCCGCATACAGCCTGTAGTCGCCATGCAGGCGAGTCTCTGGATATGTTGCAGTTTGCTGGAGGCTGTAGCTAGTTTGGTGCGGGGCCACCAGACCACTGACCCGTAAGTGATCATGGGTCGGATCACCACGCAGTATAACCAAAGTATAATTTTAGGGGATAGGCCCCACTTCTTACCTATCATCCTCCTGCATTGCCAGAAGGTTATGCAGGCTCTGTCTAGTTTGTTGTCTAAGTGTCTGCTCCAGTTTAACTTACTGTCAAGGATGACTCCCAGGCACAGATAAATACACAGGCGAAAATTTCACATAAAAAACATTTTTCTGATCGAGGTAAAGATTTCAACTATGATTAGAGAAGAATAGCGAATCTAACAGGTTTTTATGTCAATGTTTCGCCAGTGTGAGACAGTTATATGACTATGAAGAAAAGACTCGAATATTTTTTTAGGTTTATTGTAAAGTCATATTCCTAAGTTTACAAGTAGGGTTCGGGGAATTCAAAGGTAACTTCGCGCCCCGTCAGCTTCTTGTATACCGACTGGAAGGTGTCCACCTGCGAACAATGATAATACTGGATAAGCATGGGAAGAGTAAGTAACTATTTAAGGATGCAAATGGCCAAAATTAACCAGTACACGTTATATTGCTATCCATGCCCTGTTAATTGTGGCGGTTTTGATGGATTGCTTGGGTTATACAAAAAGGCAGTCTGGCAAGGGCCTTTTATTGCCAAAGACACATATTTTCACTGCATTTTCAATATTCATGCTTGATCAAATCTTGTGAGACACAATGGGGCTCCTCTATTATCCCTTCCTGATTCATCACTTAGAGTGTATGCCTGGTGTACACAGAGTAGAGTAATCATTACCTTTATTATGCATACTAATATTATAAGTGCTGTCCATCGATCTGTCTGGATTTTGATGTAATTTTGCACAAAGGTAAACCATGGCCTGCATTAGGACCTAAGATGATTCTTATCCCATTTGTATGTTCCCGTGGGATATATTACGGCCTAAACACAGGCAAAACAATTATTTCTATAAGCTTACCTTGTGTTCAATAGTGGTCTGCTGGTTCTTGTCGAGGTGCACCTTGATCAGCTGGGAGCCGTCCAGCTTGATCCGGATTCGCTTGCCCACAATCTCTGCGGGGAAGACGAGGTCCTCCAAGATGGCGTCGTATACTGAGGTCAGTGTCCTAAAAACAACAAGACAGGTGAATTAAGAAGATGGTAATAAATGGATGCTTATCCACATGCCTCCAGAGAAGAGGTCTCATACAGATATGAGAAGAGGTTTTGCCCCTATGGTGGGACAGTGATGGGCTTGTATTATTCAAAAAGTGGGTTATTATATGGAGAATTCAACTAGTGCAGGATTTTTTTTTTGTGGTTTAATGCAGCTAAACCACTGACTGTACATTGTACTTTGAGCTGTTGTCTGTAACTCCACATACAAGGGGGTATTTTGCATTATGTATGTAAATTAGTGTCCGACCGAAAGTTCAACCGAAGCAAACCTGCCGAAACTACGACCGAAACCGAAACTGCATTTGGGAGTTCTCGCGCTGTGATCGGTCATGTTCGGCGGCCGGCGCGTTGAATTCCATCCAAGCGACGAAGACATTTTGCCGCATCCACGAGCCTAATCATGTCGTGAGTGGCTTGTGTTTGCAGTTGGTTTTGTTTGTTGTGAGTGTTCATGTAATTTATTTTGAACTCGGTAGGTTTTATCACGTGATATAGCTTAAGAGTAAGTAGTAAACATCAAAAAATAATTCAATATAACAAACTAATATATAGATTATAGTAGAATTAAGTTTAACCTATCTATATATTTTTTTGGTTAATTTAACTCTCTTGCTAATGCTATACCTAAACAAATATTATTTAGGTACTTGGTACTTACTATAATGCATTAGAAGTGATAATATTATGGATTCGGAGTTTCAAAGTTCATTTTAATTAACGTTTTCTTTATTTTTCCCTCAAAACCTGATCCTTGTAAGGTAGGTTCCGTTACTGAAATTTGGTTTCGGTCGTAAAAACCAATTTCGGTCGGACACTAATGTAAACAGGTCATTTATTGTTTGCATATACTTACACACAATTCTGATCTTTTTGATATGTAAGTATATGCATAGACTGAAGCAAATTGAAAACTGTGTATTTAGTACAGTAAGGCCCTCGATAATCTGAATGAGCCCACCGCTCGCGCATGCCTCTGTCTCATACAGTATGGCAGTGCCACTCAGTGTTCATTCACTTTGTGTGCTACGTGTACGCGTCGTCTCGTTCATCGTGCGTCGTTCCGCCATTTTGTACATTTCTCTAACCACTTTTGTTTGTTTGAATCATTATACTATCACGCCTCATTATTCCGAACAGGGTGAAACTTGAAGTGTTCAGATTATCGAGGTCGTAGTGTAGATTTGAGTTGCGATGTTGTTTTATAATAATTTTAAGCTGCACATCAAAGCCATAATTTTTTAGCTATGTTGAAGCTATTAAATATTTTTTTAGACTTGGCACATCCTCATTCTGCTGACTTAGTGCAGCATATCTTTTCTTACTCATATATGTCATCATATGCTATTAATACTTTTACTATGAAAGAAGACATCCTATTAGTTATCACAAAAGAAGTTGTATTTAACTGTATGATCTTCTACACAATGCATCAATCATTTCTCTTGATCTTGACTCTTATGTTGGGCAAATAACTACAATAACGATTTACCTAGATCTGGGCCTCTTCTGTTTGTTGGCGACGCGTGTCTTGTGGCTGGGCTTGGGAAGAATCTTGCGGTCTCCAACGAACACAACGTGTTTACCACTGAATTTCTTTTCCAATTCACGCACCAGCCTGATCTGGATCTTCTGGAATGCCTTCAGCTTGGGCATGGGCACATAGATGATGATTGACTGGAAACAGAGAATTATGATTTGAGAAATATTTAAAGAGGATTGAAATTTATTAGTGTTTGTAATGAGCTTTTTTCTTTTTTCGAAGCAGAGACAGTCTGCAATTTTACTAATTTTGTTGTTGCTCAAGGCAATAGTATACCGTACGTATATATATGTATACCTATACGTATACCTTCATAGAGATTTAGTAATGATTATACTTTGTACAAATGTCCTGTAAAAGAAAATCATTAATTGAAGTCAAAGAATATGTGCATGTGTGCATTTCTCTTATCATGAAAATAACTAAGAAACTGACAATCAACAACACACAGGTCAGTCAATACAGTATTTACTGCAATAGAAGTTCAATTGTACCAAGCACACTCATTAAATCATTAAGAAAGAAGTTATGTGTATGCCTGTGTGGATGTCTTTGTGTTGATATACTGTAGGAAACTCTTTGATATAAAGACCATCACCTCCACTCTGACCGAAGCTAAGGTTTTTTCAATTGTTTTACAGGTTAACCAGGCTAGACGTGTCAATAAAATTACACATGGGCAATTTTAGACATTAGGATCCAAAAAAGTAGTTTTAAGCGGGTAATTCATACAATAAGTATGAAATCAATTACTTTAGAATACATCAAAGTTAGTTCCACTCACCTTTTTGTTGTGCAGTTCGATTTCTTTAGCCTTGGTAATGTACAGCTCCCTAAGTTGCGCCTTCAGGTCCGAGTTGGTCTCCAACTCGACCAGGGCCTGTGAGATCGACGTCTCGAAGACATCGGGCTCGGCCGCGCTGGCTTTGATGATCTTAGTACTCATCTGCAACGTACAAACACTAATACAGAACACCACTCCAAGCTTTTAGGTTAGGAAACTTTACTTCACGATTTTAACTTTAAAATTCAAACTTTCACTTCATAACTCAGCCACAATACCACATACACCTTGCATTTAGGCGTTTTGTATTATTTTAACAGTAATCTTATCAAAGTAGCACTTTCAGAAACCAAAACAACGTTGGATACCGAGGGAACAGATTTGTCACCACAAAATATCTAAGTAATCTTTACCGTTAACAATGTAATATTGTCCTAAATATATTACTTGCTTAATATAGAAATAGAAACACTATTTATTTGTCTTACAAAACGCTTAAATACATTAAAATAATCCAAAATTTCATAAGGACGGCTACCTTGAGAACTATACGGGAGAGAAAGAGATAGCCACGTAGTGTTGTCAGCATAAAAACTAAAATCTACTTAGGTAGGAATACAAAAAAGCTGGTAATTTAAATGAAAGTGGAATTGAATGGATGTAGGTGAACATTTATTTTATGAAATCAAACCAAGCTTCAGTAACCCAAGTTTTATTAAAAATATAACCAAATAATATTAGAGCAGTTTGTGTAGGATCAGTCATGGCGGCTAGGGCAACTAATTATGAAAACGCCATAACAATACAATGATAAAACAAATAAAAGATAAAACGATTAAATAGTAAGCGAAATCCTCATCAGTTATTTTTAGAAAGAAACATTCCATAATTAATCGGAAACAATAAAATTTTATTTTCAGTCCTCTAATTTTCAAAATCTACTGATTTTACTTTATTAGCGGGTTTATTTCTATTACCTTATCTATTTTTCTTTTTTTCGAGTTTTATTTTGTAAATTTCAATAGTTTTTTATATAAATCCTTATTCTAACTTTATAAGCTATCCTAGCGTGAAGCTTTTTTTGATATTTTAAGCTGTCTCACCGTTCCCAAATTAGTAAAAAAATGTTCTGGGGTTTCATATCATACCCATGATTATCATAATTTTTCAGTTAGGCAACAATTGATAATTTGTTCAGAAACTATTAAAACTTTTTAAATGGATTAGTATATAATATAATATTGGGATTTGAGCATTTTGATTTATTGCACTATTGGTTGGTTTGATAGTAGTGTTATCCAATTATTGTTGTGCTAAAACTGTTCTAAGCTTCAGTTATATCTGGAAAAGTAAATATAATTCTAACTTAAGCTTCCTTTTATTGATTTTCCCATTCCTGAACTTAGGACAAAATGTCATTTCAACAACCGTTCGAAAACTCAATTTCTACCAAGTTTTGCATCTCAGCCTTTGGGTAAATCGTGCAGGTTTTTAATTCATCTTCTCTGAGAAAAAAGAGCCTAGCTTTCTAGATTGTATTTAAATAGATTGTTAGAAAAAATTAAATGATAAGGAAGGTAAATTATAGCTTTTGAAAATGATTAAGTAAAACGAGTTTTTGAGTGTAACTTTTACGTGACATTGACAATTTGAAAATGTTGTTGCGAATAGCATTTTGACTTTGACATGACGAAGCTTCGCCCTCCGCCTGAATCCGGCAATTTAATAAAATCAATGAATAATTATTGAACTCCAATAATTATATTCGCGGCACTACAAACGCAAGAGATTTCCCTTAAAGTACAACTAGACCCTGCTTATTCGAATTTTTATTTCAATTCTAAACAGAAATAAACTTACTCAGGAAATCGAGCAATAAGTAAACAAAGATGTTAACTAATAGTGTTTCAATGTAATCGGCGGCGAATATTGTATACAGACCTTGAATTGTTTCCATCGCGTATTTTAGCAGCTGTGTAAGATGAAACCCACCGAAAATGGGTGAGTTTTTAATCATTTATTATTCTGTTTGTTACCTAAAGAATTAGTTTTTTATGGCTCCAATATATTAAATGTTGTCAGTAGTAGTCTTCTAGAATATTAATGTTACTTTAAACCAGAACTAAACCACTAGCTCACCACTATTTATTGTATCGTAAATCATTAAATAAATAACACACTTTTACCCTTTGATCAGTGAAATATTTCACAGTTTTAGATACAGCTCATACAATATTCTAAAACTTAAGGGCCATGTAGGTTTTGGGGCTCTTGTACACAAGGCAAGACATACACACAACGCATTTAAACAGAATTGCATCTCTTACTAGCTGGGAACTGTGTACATATACTTTGTTAACCTGGCTATAAAATAAATCTATAAATACTACTGACCCAATGAGGTTGACATAAGTTATAACCATGAAGGCTCCAATCCTAATGAAGGCTCTATGATTTTGAATGACTATAGCCTCGATAATTATAAAACATGCACACATACAAACATGTGTCGCTCAGTGTTCTTCCCCCCCCCCCCCCCCCTCTGACTATGAAAGTGCACGCTCTAGAGTCTAGAGAATTATGTTTTTATTATTAAATATTCCTCCTTCCTCTGGTCAGAAATGCTGGCTGGAGAGGAGATGACTCTGTTCTGCACTCACTCTCCATTGGGATAAAGTTCTCTCTGTCACAATGATCAGCCATTTTAGGCCCCCTGATCCAAAGGCAAATCTTCTGCAGGTTTTTAGACAGCATCATTTGCAAAAAATATGCAAAATACAAATAGAAGAAATAGCATAAATATTCTTCAAAGTTTTACCTGTTTTATTTCCTGAAAAAGTTATTGTAACAGCATCTGACATACTCAGATCTAAATTTGTTTTGTCTTGCTTTCACGGAAATAATAGAGCCAAAATAAATATCTTACTCAATTTTGGATGCAGTATGAGTAGCCAAATTGTACAGACCTAGGCTTTGTAATAAAATAATGCTCAAACGCGTTTTTAAGCGCGCTTCTTTTCGTGCTTACGAGGGCGCTAATCTAAGCGCTAGAAAGCTACCTTAACTCATAAAGCGCGCTTCTTTAAACACTTGAAGACCCGCTAATTATCGCGCTTACAATCGCTCTAGATTTTGCGCTCAAAAGCGCGCTTTAAAAAATCAACCTCGCGTTTACACGCTTTAGTAGTTCAAACTTTATGGCGGCTCGGAAGTTAGCTGCAAGTGACAGTCAGCGTACCTGCGCTGACTGTTACTCGCAACTTCCTAATAACTATTTTGGTTCAAACTTTATTGGCTCGAAACCTCTAACGGTATCAGGTCTTGGTATCAGCGGGCGCAGGAGACGCATCGTCTTGACTGTATAATGCGCAGACCATCATTCGCAGCTAAATTCCGAGCCGCCATAAAGTTCGAACAGAAACTCACGTATGTTCTCAAAATATGAGCGAAAACCTGATAATAACGTGCCATGGGAAAGGCCATATCCAACAGTGGACTGCTGGAGGCTGATGATATTTTTTTATTAGCCACTGCTGCCCCACTGCTGGAAAATGGCCTGCCTCAACTCCTTTCAAATACTCGTTACCCGCGCCGCCTGTTTCGAACCAGCCACAATGGTAAGCGTTTGAATCGTCGCGCCACTTCTTGCTGGTCCGGCCTCGACGGATCTTCAGGAACCCATGGCGTGGAGACTGGAGACTGATGATCATCATTCTCCTGCCCGTATCCCAATTTATTTGGAGCCGCTTCCTCGTGCCTCGTTGGAGTACTCGTCATCTCATCAGACACCTCCTTTCTTGCCATATCATCCTTCACACAGACACGTAAACCATCCAGCGTTTCGTAGAGACTCATGATGATGATGAGCGAAAAACTTGCGGTTTCCGCATCCAGCCCATGAGTCTTTAAAAAATAATAATACTATTCCAATAAATGTAAATTAAATACCAAAGACTATCAATGCAACTAACGATTATATTATATTTTAAAACAAATCAATCATACCATGAAATGTAAGTGTCAGTATTACAAAATACAACATAGCTCAACGAGTTGATACTAGTGCTGATAATGTAATCTGCTTGTAATAGTACTCCGCGGAACATACCGAGCTTATGTTACGCTCTTAAGACTGTATAGCGCGAGAGAAACTGAGGGATAAATACTAGACTCAAATCACACCGAGATTGCAGCGACCAGCACCTCATGGCTCGGCTTTCAGCTTCGTTGTCTACCGCCCGCCTGGTATTCAGTGTTAATCGAGCCTTACGCCTAATATCACACAAAAAATGCAATTAAATTTGGAGAGATTTGTTAACTGATCGCCTACTACTCAGCGTAAATTAAGCCTTAGGCCGAGAATCCAACAAAGTCAACATACTCGTAACTTTGGTAGTAGATCCATTTTGTCCAGAATCGCATGTGAAAGGTTTTCTACGCTGAGGCTGCTGACGCAGATGCAGAATGCCTCACTCGCACCACCTGGTTACTCTGTAATTTCCTTCCTAATACATAGTTACTTTGGGAAACCTTTTTTTGGTTCAAAGATACGAAAAACTGCGATTTCAGAGCCAACTCGACACGCCTGTAATTCAGCCACGAGTCTAGAACACGTGCGCCGCCCGGCTGTAAACAGTACGCCCACGTCATACATTGTATCGTATACTCAATATATTTCCGCTTTAACATAGTGTACAATTTGATAAGAACTCTCCGCAGTGACCTCACTGCCGTTCTCCGGCTCGCGTGTGCTCCTTTGCCGTACCATACTGTGAAAAAAAAAATTTGTGAGTTCTTTTTTTTAATCCAGTGTCAGTCTAGATTTAAAAATAGAGCGGTACTTCATGATGTTCCAGATCAAATAGGTTTTAATTAAAAAGGTTATTCCTTGGAACGGTCTTCTATGCAATTAATTTATTCCGCGTTTAATAAATTACTAATTTAGTACCGGTTTTGTAATGTAAAGTGGAGCGATATGCTGAAAACGTGCATAATTTTTTTACAACCGGATGGTCTGATACACATTTTATTTAAATCGAAAGACTTCTTGAATAAGTACGTGATTAAAACAACGATTACCTACAACTAGAGCTCAATTATAAATTCTACTTGGTACAAAAATACTAAAATCTATATTTTCCCATACTCACGTTCGTCGATAAGTGACATTCACTTTATTTATCGATTATTGATTCTGTTTGAAACTTTTATTTTCCTGCATAAAAGCATCCTCCCTTGCATCAATGCTATTTCTGAATACGAATAGTAATTGTTGGGAATATTAAGAGTAAAATATCTGATATTTGTTTTCATGGCACGCGGGCTCAGTAGCTTTTGACGGCTACACTACTTGCCTACGTGTCGCGGGTTCAGGTTCGATGCCGGCACCACGAAACGTCTTCATCTGTCTAACCTTTTCCCAACAGAAACGGTCGGCTCCCAGTCTAACTGGATGCGACTGCCTATCTGACAAACACTACAGCCCATTTACTGTTAACACCAGGGCTCGGAAACCGGTTGAAATTCTAAAAGTTTAATGGGGTCTCCGGCCCCCGCCACCCTTGCTCGCAGTCTGGATGTTGCCGTAGACGAAAAAAAATACGAATTACGGAATTAACCAGTTAATTTGGGTGTCAAAACCGTTTGTGCTTATGTAACCGGTAACCTTTATCATTTGGGTTACATAAAAACAGTTCACTTGTTTAACCGGTAAATAAGGGAACGATATATTTACCGGTATTTAATCGAAATTAACCGCTCTTTTGAAACCGGTCCCGAGTTTAACAGAATATCCCTTGGTAAGACTGGTTGTCAGACTTTCAGGCTTCTACCTGTAACGACTCAAAGATTTGCAAATGTCAGCCGGGGCCAACGGGTTAACATGCACTAAGGGGTCTAAGCGTTGCAGGTTACTTAACCTTGAAAATCGATTCATACAACTGTTAATATGCCCTTTGGACATTCGGAGCGTGTTTTTGTCAATGGACAGGAAAAATTCCGAGTGTGGGGCAAAGTTCTTTAGATGGTGGCCATTGGGGTCGTCTACTTAATTATACAGGGTGTAACAGAAATGGTGTAATCAAACGACAGGATATGCTGCAGGCCATCAAACTGAACAACTTTCTCCTTGGGTCCAACATCGTATATGCGAAAAAAATTATCAGCTGTCCCATACAAAATTTAAATACCTACTCGACCCAAATGTATGGAAGAGTTGATAATTTTTTCGCTTTTTTTGTCCTTTCTGTTTGACCCTGTATATTATGTTACACTACAAAAACTTACTTCTTTCGTCATTAAATACGAAGATTTTAAAGTAAGCGCTAGGGTAGCGCGCGAAAATTTCCTTAGTTTTTTTGCAATTTGCAGGTCAGTGTCAGGTTATGTCCACCTCAATTAATCCTTGGTACGTAGGTACATACATTGACAGCAATCTCTATATCAAGCACCTGGTCAGTCCGTGGTAAAAGGCAATAAAACATTTTGGCTTTTCACTGAGGAGATTATCTAAATTGATAACATTTATTGACTAATACAGCACTAATCCTGTCAAACTGATAATTCTTATAATTATTGAGGAGCCGTCGCCTATACATAAAACTTGAGTATGTATGTAGATTGTCTTTCTATGTATTGGTAAATTAAACCACAAAACGAATCGATAGATTTTGATACTTTTTTCCTCAATGTTTTTTCCGGGAAGTTTAATCCTTGGTTTAAAAATAAAATCAAATGAGTTAAAATCAGATACTACCGAGGGTGAGGGTCTCCTACCACCCTTATGCCCTGAGTAATAAGGTTGAAAAGAGATCGACCCTCAGTGAACTCGGGAGAATGTAACGGGTGTAACAAGACCCTTAACGAAGCCGAAAGGCACTTGTTCTCCTGGGAACCTTCTAGTTACGGAGATACTGGGGGTCAAAGTTCCAACTTTTCCACAAGTTTTTTTTCTAAATACATGTTTTTAATGTAAGCATTCTATGCTCCTAGTGTGCAAACGAGAATTCGTTCATACATTGAACTTAATTAATATGAAATTAAATGGCACATTTCATTGACAAAGGCGGTGCGATTGAGATAACCTTTCCAATGCATGTTGTAAATATTTTGCTATCATAACCTTCAGATAGATATCAGTCAATCACTGGGATTTCAAGCTGTTGTTTGCTTTAACTAAGTACTATCTCCATTGAGCAATCATAAACTCCATCAATATCATCTTTATGTGCCAATATCATTCCTCTGATGGCAATAGGACCATCAGAGCAATGGCGATGGTGATGAGCGTTGCCCAGCGGCAACGGCCCCGACTACGAGTTTGTAGATCGAGGATTCGAACCTAGACAGGTGCATTCATCATCATCATCATCCACAGCCCGTCTGCATCCACTGCTGGGTATAGGCCTCTCTCTCTCACTATCTTGTGGCAGCCTCATCCAAGATATTGCTGTCAAAACGGTGAAGAATCATGGTGAGGAATCCGTCATGTCTTAATTAGAACCTAAATATCGAAGACATGTGACATCCACCAACGGTGCGGACGGCGTCCGTGTAGTGAATTACATCCCACTCATATAGAGAGATCATCACACAGATAGGAGGCCTGTGCGCCAGCAGTGGGGACATTATTGGTTAATTATGTGGGAACCGACACTCGGCCACTCTCAACCATCCTGTAACAGCTACCACTCGCAGTTGTTCACTCCACTGGGCCTTAAGGCCTTAGCCTCAACTGTGGAAACCAACATCCTACGCTACAGCTTACTTTTTGAGTTCCAGTTCATATCTCGAACGAACCATCATCATCATCTGCCTAGCCTTTTCCCAACTATGTTGGGGTCGGCTTCCAGTCTAACTGGATGCAGCTGAATACCAGTATTTTACATGGAGCGACTGCCTATCTGACCTCCACAACCCAGTTAGTACTGGGTAATACGATACCTCTTGGTAAGACTGGTTGTCAGACTTTTTGAGCCAGTGACTACCTAACGACTGTCAAAAATCTACAAATGACACCCGGGACCAACGGCTTAACGTGCCTTCCGAGGCACGGAGGAAACTCAGTATGTAATAGGTGGTCACCCATCCACACGCCAAGCTAGGCAAGCACGGCTTAACCTAAAGATCGACCCGAGCGTCTATTTACTTTTAATGATCAACAATCATCGTTTAACCGCACTAAGTAAATGTCGCTCATAGGGAAGGTCACCTTTCAGAAGAATAGACATTGTTTTTGTTTACTTTGAAAGTGTTACTATAATGTATACATGTGATGATAATACAACTCTGAATGCCTCTTTAAACTCTGCAAGTAACTTTCACGCCTTATCCGTCAAGACTTCTCGCGTAGCATGACCACTGTGGAAACGGTTTTTGTCGACAGAAGAATCGACAAAATGACAGTACAGCAGCAATAATGTTATTTTGTCTATTCTTCCGTCGACAACATCTGTTTCTACGGTGGTCATGCAGCATTTTATGCGTTTTGGGGTCGCCTTCGAGTCTCACTAGATGCAGCTGAATATCAGTACTTTACATGAAGTGATTTGCAAGTAAACAAAGCACATGATATAATATAGTATTATGTTTTATTATAACGACTTAGCAATATCTATTACGACTGTCCTTAGGTAAACTATCGAAAGTGAATACTTTACAGGACAGCGATTTGAAGATTATTTTATGGATAACTTTGTCAATAATGACTATTTATCAGTATAAAAATT
Source organism: Noctua janthe (assembly GCA_910589295.1). Lineage (NCBI taxonomy): Eukaryota > Metazoa > Arthropoda > Insecta > Lepidoptera > Noctuidae > Noctua > Noctua janthe. The sequence goes on along the minus strand of OU342572.1, from coordinate 8,638,083 downwards.
GGGTTCCCTACATGAGTTGGAAATATTTTTTTATCTTATTTTGATGAAAGTGGGGTCTATAGTTCTGTTGATGCTCCATTTTCTACGATTCTCCTTAAAATTATTAAGTTGCACTCTAAGCATGCAACGCGCACTCAACTTTCCATATGCCAGTTGCTTGCCTGCACCAAAACTTTCCTTTACACAAGTAAACTAAAACTGGAGCGTCAAAAATGACGATAACGCTCCTTTAACATCACTAATCCATTAAAACAAGGAAAGAATGAGGTAATCAGTTGTATAATCTTTCTTACAAGCTTTTCCAATTACAAGATTCTTTACACTGATAGTTTATCTAGACATTTTTGTGAAGACACACGTTAATAAGGAAGATTTGTCATTGTGTCTGATTCAGTTCCGACTTGGAGTTACTATTGGGATTATGGTTAATCGAATACGCAATATGATTCTTACGGGTGTTAACTGTTGAGCCGTATTTCCAGTAACACATTAGTTTGAATGATTCTAGCATTTTTTCACCCTCAAGCATGTCGAGTTCGATTTGGTTTAAATCGAGGCATATTGTAACGTCGCCGTCGGTTGGCCGTATTGTAAGGTAGTGAGAGCAATCATGTTATTTTCTAAATACAGGGCGAAAATTTCCAACCCCACCTGGAGCGAAAGTACTCTAAATACTGGAGAGAGAAAATTTTACTCAAAGAAAACATTCCTTTATTTTTAAATAGAAATAGATAGAGGAATAGAGGAGCTCGTGGCTAAATAATAACAGCCGCTCGGGTCGATCTTTAGGTTAAGCCGTGCTTGCCTAGGTTGGTCTGTGGATGGGTGACCGCCCATTACATACCGAGTTTCCTCCGTGCCTCGGAAAGCACGTTAAGCCGTTGGTCCCGGCTGTCATTTGTAGATCTTTGACAGTCGTTAGGTAGTCAGTGGCCCAAAAAGTCTGACAACCAGTCTTACCAAGAGGTATCGTATTACCCAGTACTGACTGGGTTGTGGAGGTCAGATAGGCAGTCGCTCCATGTAAAATACTGGTATTCAGCTGCATCCGGTTAGACTGGAAGCCGACCCCAATGTAGTTGGGAAAAGGCTAGGCAGATGATGATTTTTAAATAGAAATAAATCTGCATTCAAAGATTTTCGAAAATTCGCTTGCCACAATCGGTAATCGTACCGGCTAAATTCCAAAAAAATAACACCGTGTACTTTTATGGCATCAATCCATAGGGTCAATCATAAGGATCAAATCTCTCTAACAAACATAATAAATTACATGAAAGGAAAAATAAATAAAAAAATGAAAAATTTATAAGTTAAGGTGTCATGGTTTTCCATGAAGTCTTAACTTTTATATTCAATGCGATAAGATAAAGCACTTTTACTCAAGGTCCATCCGATTACTTATGTTAGTACCTAATTAATAATTAATTATCTTTAACGTCATTTATTTATTAAAATGACGAATGGTGCTTCGGCCCATAACAGCAGAATCGCCACTGTCTATGTTAAGGGAACTAGCGATCTATCCAGGAACTGAACTAGTTAAGTTCAGTTCCTGGATTGGTACAAACGGCAACGACATGCGGTGTTTTGCATAAACTTACTTATAAAACAAATTATCCGTTCGTCAGAGACTACTATACAGTAATACCGACTTAAGTTATCAGATACGTCACAAATATGACTGAACCCTATCTAATTTGAAATGACCTGTGAACTTCTCGGACGACCTTTCATTTACACTCCTACGCATTCGGCGTAGTCACGCACATTGGCGCACTCCTAAATTGGTAAGACATAGCTATGTCGCTTTTCTTGTTGATATCTTCCCTAACTAAAGAAAGAAAAAGTATTTATTAGTCTCGCGCAGGACAAAATAAAAAAAAATGGTTAAATTAACAATAAAACAAACATAAAAAAATAAAACAAACGAAATTGGTCCTTCTTCTTCTTCTTGAACCCTTGGGCACCCAATGTTGAGTGTAGCACGCGTAGCATAACCACCGTAGAAACGGGTTTTATCGACACAAGACTATCGACTTTTGTTGATCTGTCATTTTGTCGATTCTTGTGTCGATAAAACCCGTTTCTACGGTGGTTATGCTACGCGTGCAGGACTGCAGGTCTCTTCCAAATCTCTCCACTTTTGGCCGTTTTGTGTCATGGCTATCCAGTCTCTTCCGGCCACTGTAATCAGAAATTGGTCCAGTACGAGGCCAAAAGAAAAAAAGTAATCTGTGTTGAAAAAGATACACTAAGCTTGTAAGAAAGATTATACAACTTATTTACCTCATTTTTTCCTTGTTTTAATGGATTAGTGATGCTAAACGAGCGTTGACGTGATTTTAATGTTCCGACTGCTGGTACACAGCCTCCTCTCTGTGTGAGGCAGCGATCCATCACGGGTCCAATACAAGCCGTATATGATGGCTGTCACATGTCTTCGAATTTTCGGTTCTAGGACAGACCGGTTACCTCACCATGATTCTATTCACCATTTTGAGAGCTGTGGTGATGAAATAATTTACAAAGTTTGTAAAGTTCATGTTTGTTTTCGAATCTACGACTAGCAATCTACATCTTCATCGTAAGGGCGTCTCCACTGGTCCAACTGTATGCAAGGTCACCTCAAAAGTATATTGACTGTAACAATATTATAACAAGTGCACTGTGGATTGCACGATGAATTGGTGACGCTTTTATATGTAACATACCTATTGTTGCATATATGTGTTTGTTTTTACACGCCGAATAATACTTTATGACTTCATACATAATGCGTGTTATTGCTTGAATGATACGCAATGATTGACTGTAAGTAGTAAGCCTTCAGATAAATTATGGTAAATTGTAATGTTATTGCAAGACTTTGAGAATGCTTCGTTGGTCTACTGGTCGCAATCGCGACTGCTAAGCATGAGGTCCTGGGTTCGATTCCCGGGTCGGGCAAATTATTATTGGGTTTTTCCATCAGGAATTTCTCAGTAGCAGCCACGGAGTCTGGATTTGTGCCCGGTTGATGGCAATAGGCTCGCCACCTATTACATGGGGCTTAAACATAACTGGCGAAATGTGGGTGTATTATTAGGTACACCTCTGCCTAACCCTTCGGGGCTTGCAGGCGTGATGTTATGTTACGATGACAATATATCATCATCAACCTAGCCCTTTTCTTAACTATGTTGGGGTCGGTTAACAGTCTAAACGGCAGCTGAATTCCAGTATTTTACATCCATGAAGCGACTGTTTATTCGACTTTAATAGCCCAGTAACTAGAGATATGAAAGATATACATCCACAACCGACAATTCGGATTTGGATGCCCGGTCCTACTTGTTCTGATTTAGTGTAAATTATGGTGTTGAAGTTCTACGCAATAGGATTGTTAAGGGGGCGCCCATTAATTACGTGAGGCAATTTTGGCAATTTTTCGACCCCTTCCAAGGTGGAGGGAGGGGGGGGGGAGACTTGACTCTCTCACCCTTGACAATCTCACGTGAGATTTATCAAAATACGTATTTAAGTGTAAATACGTTAATCTGGGCTTGATTTATTTAATAAACATAATTTACTTAATTATTATGATTGAATATTTATTTAGAGAAACATGTTTACTTAAACCCAGTTTTTTTGCAATTTTACACTGTTTCTTGCGGGGAAAAAATACGTGTTACGTGATAATACGTGATATTTGCTGAATATCACGTATCCTTCGTGAGCTTGGATGAGATTCGGCTCGACGTCCTCGCCCCCGCCTAAACGCCTCACGTAATTAATGGACGCCCCCTAACCATTTTGTTCTGCATGCACCTTTTTCAGTCGTCTTCTATACATCTAAAACAATTGGATAAACAGTAGGTGCTATTCAGGTTATCAGCAGGTGTTTTCAACAAAGAAAGGGTTGTCTGGTAGTGTAGGTGCCTAGTTGTAATAAACATAATAAATGATAGGTACTTACGCTAGAAAAACACTATTGTCTAGCCAGAACAAAACAATACTTGAACAATATTCCACGTCATTTATGTACGTACAATACATTCTTAACATAAACATATTTACTTAGCTCAGTATATAGTTATCGCGTTTCGCATTTGCGCGACACTGTTTTAGCTGGAGTCACTAAGATTGTTGATTGTAAGTGTTTTTATTTGTCGTTTTTTTTTTACATTTTTAAACTTAGCAATCAATTCTTTACATAGTTTTTATGCCATTTTAGTCCGGCTTTTTTGTTAAAAAAAAATCTTTAATATAATTTAAGGAATTGATATTTCAACACTATTTAATTAGGTACTTTCAATAAAGAAATTTGGAGGAGCTCGTGGCTAAATAATAACAGCCGCTCGGATCGATCTTTAGGTTAAGCCGTGCTTGCCTAGTTTGGTCTGTGGATGGGTGACCACCCATTACATACTGAGTTTTCACTGTGCCTAAGTTAAGCTGTTCGTCCCGGCTATCATTTGTAGATCTTTGACAGACGCTACAGGTAGTCAGTGGCCCAAAAAGTCTGACAACCAGTCTTACCAAGGGGTATCGTATTACCCAGTACTAACTGGGTTGTGGTGGTTAGATAGGCAGTCGCTCCATGTAAAATACTGGTATTCAGCTGCATCCGGCTAGACTGGAAGCCGACCCCAACATAGTTGGGAAAAGGCTAGGCAGATGATGACTTTTAATGAAGAAATTCTTTGAAATTTAAAAGTTAAGGAATATTTTAATATTCTTGTTCATTGATGACGTGGTCCTAATCATGGTTCCATAAAGTCATAACCATAGCATGCAAATTGCAATTGAATAAGAAACAAATGAGGAAATTAGCATGCACGGTACTTTATCGTAGTTGAACGCAACGCTTACTATTCTTTGATTTACTAAAATAACTATCAACATTGAAACAATGCCTTTTGAAGTACCCACTGCAAAGTTACCCAATATTAGCCCTTTTATATACGAGTTCCAACAATTCTTGCTTATTCCAACTCCTTTTAAGTTAGTTAGTTAGTATAATTATTCAAAATTTCTTGATGTTTTGATACTTTAGAGATAAAACTCGTAATATGAACATGGAGAACCGGGTTAGTGTAGTGAATACGTGATATTCGGTAATTTGCGTATCTCGGAGATAACGGTGGCATCATCAGTCAATCTCCTGCACGCGTAGCATGACCACCATAGAAGCGGGTTTTGTCGATGGAAGAATCGACAAAATGACAGACCAACAAAAGAAATCTGTCATTTTGTCGATTCTTCCATCGACAAAACCCTTCTGTGTAAGCTTACCGTGACTTGGCGTGGGTTCTCCTAAATTCACTGAAGGTAGACCACTTTTCAACCTTATTACTTAAGGCATAGGGTGAATAATAGCAGAACGCCAGCGAACTCGGTAGATCAGACAGCACAAAACTTGAAAATTATTAAATTTGACAATTTCGGGTAGCTTGCGACACGAAACTGTCAGATTTTCCATCAACTGTGAACCTAATGCTTTAGCGGTAAAGTTGAAAATCTATTAAAGAAATTTGACAGATTGTAGTTTCTTCATGTGCTAGCGTCTGTACATACCTTCTCAGTTATCTGAGGCTTTAAACATAAACAGATATTATTGACGACATAAGACGGTATTTAGAAAAAACAAAAATTTTGTGACTGTGACGGTCAATAGATCAAGAAACACCTATTACCATAAAATCTTTTGTTCCAGAGTCAACATGGCCCCAGCGATCTTAGTGACGGGAGGCGCAGGCTACGTCGGCTCCCACACCGTGACCACCCTTCTGGAAAGACAGTCAGACCACCCAGAATTTGAAATAGTAGTCGTAGATAACCTTTCCAACTCCTGCAGAGCTGAGGGCCAGAAGAAACCGGAACCCTTGAGGATTATTGAGGAGCTGACGAATAAGACGATACATTTCTATGAGCTGGACATCAGGGACAGAGAGGGGTTGAGCAAGGTTTTTGAGAAAGTGAGTATGATTTCTTAAATATGGCATTACTGCGAAGGGATATCGTCGGGGATAGTGCAAATTCGCGGAACTAGCATTGGATAATTCCGCGTATCTGACAAATGTAGCCAATTTCAATTACGCATTGTTTTAGCGACTAAATATATGAATTTAATAGATTTCTACTGTTAACAATACGTAGAACACATGAATTGTTACTATTCATGTTGAAATGAGGTCAAAAACCGTTCAAATAAAAAAAAAATTATAAGCTTATACCTTTTCTCCTGTAAACCTACACGTAGTACAGATACGCGCACTTTACGTATGGTAGAATGACGTAAGGTAGTATGAATCTTTGAGGGGTGTCCCTTACGGTCTTGCCCTGTTCTTTGCTTGTTAGGGCTGTCTGGTACCACTGTGGAGACCCCTCTCAAATTAGCCAAAATTCTGAAGGAACACCTGATGACCCGATTACGGATAAAATTCAACTAACTTCACATACCGTTTTTCCAACTCCTACTAACAAACTGTATTTTCTTACATTACGTAACATCACGCTGTAATACCCGAAGGGTTAGGCAGAGGTGTACCCAATAGTACACCCACATTTCGTCAATTAAGTTGTAAGTCCCATGTAATAGGGAGCGAGCCTATTGCCATCAACCGGGCACAAATCCAGACTCTGAGGCTGTTACTGAGAAATTCCTGATGGAAAAACCCAATAACACATTGCCCGACGCGGGAATCGAACCCAAGTCCTCATGCTTAGCAGTCGCGCTTGCGACCACTAGACCAACGAGGCAGTTTCTTACATTACATAATATTAACAATTGATATATTCCTGCAGCACGACATAGAATGTGTGATCCACTTCGCAGCGCTGAAGGCGGTCGGCGAGTCCGTGGAGAAGCCCCTAGAGTACTACCAAGCTAACATTAGTGGAACCTGTACGCTTTTAGAGGTAAGCAAAGAATTCTTGGCATTTTGATCTAAGATTTTATCCTTGACATTTCTTCATAATTATAAAACAAAGTATTTTTTTATTCCATGGAGCCTCCAAGCCTTTTGTCTTTGTCTATATCTAAGTCCTTTATTAATAAACACGGAGATAATTTAAACTTACACCTTTATGGCAATTTTGAAATACTGGTTGTCCCTTTATTCCACTTTAAATACTGGAAACCAGAAACTACAGCAAGTTTTAAAACAAAATTTTTTTTTTCGCAAAAACAAAAATAACAGACTTCGATTAAGTCAAGTTATTTTTATTGCTACCAACTTCCGAAAGTAAAGTTATTTTTCACTTTATTTGTGTTTTTTTTGGAAGTCGGTTATTTTTTTTTTTCAAAAATGTTTTTTAGTTTTACCATTTTTAGTTGAGACTACAGTTGCCCGCGACCTTCGTTCGCGTGAAATTATATTTCCCTTTTCAAATCGGATTTTGTTAACAATTTCAAGAGTTTTAATTTTTTTGCACGGAACCCTAAATTATTTTTCTAAAATAAAAGTAGCCAAAGTAGACCTTATAACATCAGCTATCTTCCGGTAAAAGTCCCGTTAAAATTGGTCCAGCCGTTTCGGAGATTAGCCGGAACAAACAGACAGACAGACAGACCGACCGACAGACAAACAAAAATTTAAAAAAATATGTTTTTGTAATAACTGCCGTATACATTTTCATATGGATTCAGTAAAAACCTGTTATTTTGATATTACAAACAGACACTTCAATTTTATTTATTTGTTTAAATATTATATACAAATTCTTGTAATATACAAGTTTTACTTTGTAATACCTAACGTAACCCTGTACATAATTTATAGCTCTTTGGTATTTGTACACGTGTCATCGATAAGATATAGGTTATTGTTGTAGCAAACATTTACTTATTGATGACCTGGATACCATAGCGGACTAATAATATTTTTATGACCTAGAGCTATTTGCTCCGAGCGTGTATGTGTTTAGGAATTGTCCTATTTATGTGACACGAGAATTGATAATTGCGGTGACTGTATCCTTGGGTCTAATATATATCACTACTTTCATAAATGGGTTGTAAACTAACTATGTACATTATTAATTAAAAACTATTAAATAAACTAACAACAACCTATAAAACGACATCAGAAAACTCCTCAACGCTGTCAGCTGGTAATGTTCCCAAGAGACTGGCGGCGTACCACGTTGTATGGCAACACTTAGCCTCTGGCCAAGGTAAAAGCCAGCCCTTGGGTCACGGGAAGCGTCAACTAGGCATTTCGAAATTTCTTAAAACAGGCTATGAGTACTCAGACCCCACGGCCCCAGAGTTTCAACCCCAAACGACTGGAAAATATAGTTTCCACAAAGGAGTAATATTTACGCCACTTGAGTTTCTCTGCAGCCGCAGCGGTAGTGCCAGCACAGCACGATGAGCTTGGAAGATGTGATGGCGCAAGAGTATCGACAAATATTGTGTCCCACACTAAAGGCCTACCCATCTTCCAAAGAACTACTTTCATGGTTTTCTAGCCCCACTAAACTGTATGGACCTAAACTTATAATGGGTCTGTAAATAAATCCAGAATAGAAGAGGAATTTAATTACCGATTACTAAAGCTATTGCGAAAAATCTGCATTAAAATCTCAGTTTAGCTACTGTGTCCTAAACCAAATAAAGATATAAATCAAATACCTTTTAGACACTCTTGTAGTTCTGGGCAACACACCTATGAATGCCGATCAAACGTGGTATTGCAAATTCCATGTACAGACGCCAGCACATCAATCTGTCAAATTTCTTTAATAGATTTTCAACTTTATCGCTGAACCATTAGTTTCAAGGAAAATTTAATAGTTTCGGGTAGCTTGAAGAGCTGGCTTGAAGTGCTGTCGTACCCATCATTTCTCGCCTGCAACGGGTACTGTCGATTTTTCCGTCGACATAACCCGTTTCTACGGTGGTCATCCTACGCGTGCTGCTTATTTGTGACTTTGTCAGCCAACTATACGAGATGGAAGCACAAACGATAACCACGTATTCAGTATATCATTCTGAACGACATTTTTCATCGGCTATTTAAAAAAAACCAGCTGTACCATAAATTTTCACCGTGTAGGTATTGCACTTTTGTAGGAAAGAGCTGTTTTTTTCAAATTACCGATGAAAAAATTCTATGTGGGGAGGTTTGGAGTGATGTACTGAATACGTGGTAGCTGGTCGTGCATCGGTGGCCCTCCGACCGTGTATAAAAAGCTAATGAAAGAACACATTCATCCTAATATTTATTAATGCGGGAGTAACTCTGAACTTATGTCTGTTACCGTTTTTTTTTTTCGAATGGGAAATCATCAAATGACCGCCCCCCCGCCCTCTCTCTGTGCGGAGCGGAAGGGAGTGTCAGACTTGTACTGACTAAAACCCATCCATGTTCCTTCTTTGCCCTTTGTGTTCCTGGTCCACGGTATCTCTTTCGAACAGTCCCGCAGCCCTGGCAGGCATATCTGTTACCCTTACATGACTTTACAGCTGAACGCATTTCTATAACACGGTACACAGGTAAAGCATGACCTGGTGTTGGAGATAGGATACGTTTTTATCCCTGCAGTACCGTCCCGTGGGATATTATTCGACCTCCACGCAGCGGGTCACGAGAATAGCCTTATCTACAATAACCGGACCATTTTCTTCCAGGTGATGCGTAAATATGGCGTTTACAAGTTAGTGTACAGCTCCTCTTGCACGGTATACGGCGAGCCAGAACGACTGCCGATCGACGAGGTTCACGACACAGGGCGAGGGCTCACCAGCCCCTACGGCAAGTCCAAGTACTTCTGCGAGGAGATCATGAAGGATCTCTGTACTAGTGATCAGGTAAATAAAAGAAAATTTGGTGATGTAGTTGGGAGTGTGATTTTAAACTTTTATCTTTTCTTAAATTATCAGTTAATTACGATTTATTCAACAAAAGTAACCAAGAAATTAATATATTATCTACAGACATTATTGGGTGTTTAGTATAATACTTAAAGCTTCAGAAAGAGACAGGTATGCATGACAGAGACAGTGCTCCAAAAAGCCAATTTGATCGAAAACTCGATGTGCTATATTTATGGTCGGGTGCAGAAGAACTTTCAGCTTTATCAACGTATCAATCTCAGTTTATCACGATGCGCTTTAATTAAAAAAGAGAGATAAATTATAGGTTATCAACGCAGCATTCTGGGCTTCGAAACACCACGCTGTGTTCCACACGGGCATAGTGGATATTAGCAAGAAGGCTGCTAAGTTAAAATGAGATTGGGCGGGTCACGTCAACCGCATGCACGATGACCACTGGGCAAGTCTCCACACGATAGGTGCCGGAAGACGGACGGCGCCGCGGAGGCCGGCCCCGAAAGAGGTGGCGAGATTTGGACGCGGACGGCGAAGGCTGATGGATGGAATTGGGGGAGGCCTTTGCCCAGCAGTGGGACAGTACATGCTTACAAGACATTATTGATTCTGCACAACATAGGTAAAATTAACTAATAATGTCACTTACGGGATATCTTCCGTGATTGTTCATTATTTTGAGCTCCCGATATTTCGGCGCTAGCGTGATCTCATGATCGCGGGTTGACTGGAGAATGCGGGTGGATGGAAAATAAATTGTTAAGAGCAAACAAATCTATCTGCCCTCTTTCTAAAAACTCTATCTCTTTTTCTTTCTAGGTAAAATGTATTATAACTTCCAACGTGTATGTTACTTGCAGGGTGAAAGAGGAAGGCAAATATCTTTTAACCCGTGTGAGGCACTGTTTTGTGTGCATTGAGGTTAAACGTTATGTTGTGGTTCACATTACAGAAATGGAAGGTGATATCGCTTCGTTACTTCAACCCCGTCGGCGCTCATCGCAGCGGTCGCATCGGAGAGGACCCTGCTGGAATACCTAACAACCTAATGCCGTTCATAGCACAGGTATTCACTAAGTTCTGTAACGTACCAACAAACTATCTGCCACGTTACCTCTATTTAAATAAAAGCTTTGCAGAAACTTTTAAGGGTTAATTTTAAAGCATGGACTTCATTTTTCCATTTCCCAGACAGAACTGACAAGACATCAAAAACAATCGCACATTCACTAACTAAATCGTTTTAATTCAAAATAGTTTGGGCCTGAATGTGGCCAGGCTTATCAAATAACCAGCCTGCATTATTTAAGGCTGATTCAAACTCAAATTCAATATTATTCATTTCATTGTTTTTTCTCATATATTCATTTTTATAACGATTTAAAGTTGGTTAAGGAAAAATCATATGAAATCTGTGAAATCATATGAAATCTGTGAAATCATATGAAATCTGTGAAATCATATGAAATCTGTGAAATCATATGAAATCTGTGAAATCTTTCACTTTATTAAACTGAAAAGCTGGAAAACAAAGTATTTATAAAAACTAAAAAAACCCGACTAAAAAGTAAAAACAAGCGCATTTGGAAACAGGCGCAAGCACATTTCCAAGTTTTAATAATTTTAAATTTCATTGGGTCCCGCCTGTTTCCAAATGCGCTTGTTTTTGAGAAAAAAAAAAGAGGATAAATAAAACTTATTTTTAAAGATATCCCACCATTTTCCTGCCCCAATTTATTTAGGGTCGGCGCAGCTTGTCTTCTTCCATACTTATCTATTACTCGTCAACTCATTACTTATCATACTTTTAGGATTCACTCCTTATATTATATTATATATTTCATTGCGGGATCCAAGACAGTCAAATTGTTTCTCTGGGACTTCGTCGAGCTTCATTGTCTCGGCGCTTTTCTGGTGGTCGCCATTGCTGATTCTGGCTTTCAGGAGTTGCAGTGGTTTGGGAATAGTGTGGCGGAAATGTCCTATTAAAAAAAAACAAGCTATACTTCATATTCCATCCTCTAGGTAGCAGTAGGCCGTCTCCAAGAGCTGATGGTGTTCGGGAACGACTACCCCACAGTGGACGGCACGGGCGTGAGGGACTACATCCATGTTGAGGACCTGGCTGAGGGTCACGTGAAGGCGGTCAAGCTGTTCCAGCAGCCCGGCTTCAGTGGTTTCCATGCTGTTAACTTAGGTTAGATATAATGTCCTTAACTGTATCCTTAAGAAAATGGCCTACCTGCTCTTGCGCAGCATGCCCTGTCACCTTTGCGATTGATGAAATGTTCGCGTAGCCGAATTTTGGGCCAAATAAAATACCATTAACGAAGCCGAAGGGTACTTGCATTGCGATATTTTTTTTTTGTTCTGGAACTTACCTGGTAACCTTCTAGTTACAGGCGATAGACAAAATAATGATATTATGGCTTTAGTTAGAGGGTAAGAACACGTAATACAGACCACGGACTGTACCTTCTACTTAAGCCTACTCAACTACAAATTCTTCTGACATCTCAAATAATCTCTACACATCTTGAAAACGACAGCCAATTGCTAAACCAAATCCACCATTTCCCAGGTACCGGCACCGGTTACTCAGTCCTCCAGATGATAGCTGCGTTCCAAGCGGCGAGCGGGCGCGAGGTGCCCTACCGCATCGTGGGCCGCCGCGCGGGAGACATCGCCGCCAACTACGCAGACGTGTCCTTGTCCCACCGGCTCCTGGCCTGGCGGGCCACTAGGACACTGGAGGACATGTGCGCGGACACTTGGAGGTGGCAGAGCAATAATCCTGAGGGGTTTAAGACCAGTTAGGGGAGAGGTTCTTGAGGGTAGGTGATGGTTTTGGTTGTTCTCGGATATAAAAAATTTTGACTACAAAGTGATGGCATAATAATATGGGTCCCGACTTTAAATTTTTGCCACGGAACCTTAAAACGTAACGGATTATTTAGGTATAGTCGCCAGCATATCAAGTTACCAGAAACTGTCAAATTTCTCAAAATTATTTAAACCATAAAATGTTGATGGTTAAGTGCAAAATTAAATGAGAAAATTTGACAGTTTGTGGTAACTTGATGCGCTGGCGACTGTATATAGATTCTCCTAGTCTAGCTGACCATAACCATTAAAATGCTATTTGCTCTGATTCCAGAATTGAGTCAGCCCGATAAGGAACCATGTCAGAAAACCAAATTCAAAACCTAAGAAGAATGATTTATTAAAAAAAAATAGAAGAACCATAATGTTAACGCAGTTTAAACAAACATGTCTAGTTTAAGGTAGAGCCATTTTAGAAGTTGTAATACATGATAGGCTTTTTTAGGAACAAATAACTAATGTGTAGAAATGCCATCATAGTCTACTAAAAATCGAATAGTTTACATTTTAACTACAAAATTATAACCATATGTTAGTCGTCCATGTTGTGTTGCCATAATATTTGTTAATTTTATGTAATTTTTATATTTATTTAGTTAATTTAGGACCAAAGCGATACCAAATACATGCCAAAGCATTTACCAGTGATTTTAAAGAAATATGTTTTTTTTTTATTGAAAAATATTTATTAAAAAGTACTTATATTTTTATTAAGTTTTGCCGTGTTAGAATAAGCACACGATGTTAAAAAGTATAGAGGGCGTGTCCCATAAATTGGGCAACAAGGGGGAAATTAGAATCCATATGAAAACAGTTTTTACATACTTCATTTTTTGGTCCAGTGTGTTCCCCAATAAATTTGTGAAAGTTACCTAATTTAATTTTTCATGCCCTTTGATTCTCTTTCGTATAAGGATCCTTTCATTGTATGGGAAGAAAAAAATCGGCACAACGAAAGTGGGTAAAAAAAATGAAAAATTCGTTGTTCCTCGGTACAAATTATGAACAGCTTACACTTGACCAAAAACTTAAGTATGCTAAATATGTATTGGGATTTCCCTTGTCAAAACTTAAAATAATACCCTGTAACATTAAATGTATATTAACAATGCGCATTTTTGCAGGAGATGACACGCAGGCCTTTTCTAACTTGCTAGAATCCATGTTATGTAAGTAACAACTTGACGGACAGATAGACTTAAAGACTAACAGACTGACTAGTTCAACAGACTCAAACTAACTGACTATTTGACTGAACAAATTAACTTAAAGGCAAGCTAACCGACTCACAGACAAACTGACAAACCATGTGACGATGAATTTATTTAACTAACTGACAAAGGACATAACAGATAAGACTTACTTACTGCTCTGACAACGTGAACTGACTGACAGAACTCACTGACCCACAATCTTACAAACAGGACCAACTGAAAGACAGATATGACAGAATAATCCAGCCACACCACAGATAAATCAAATTAACTCACAGTCAAACAAATGACGCACAGAACTAAGTAACTTGCAAACAAAATGACCGACAGAACGATGTAAAAAATGACGGATAACACTAGCGTAACAGACAATTAACTGACGGATAAAATGAACGAACAGATAAACAAATGACGAACAGAACTATGTAACATACAAACAAATGAAGGACGAAAATAACTTTTTTAACAAACATAATGACGGACAGAACTATGCAACAGGCAAACAAATGACGAACAGAACTATGTTATAGGCAAACAAATGACGAACAGAACTATGTTATAGGCAAACAAATAAAGGACAGAAATAACTTTTTTAACAAACAAAATGACGGACAGAACTATGTAACAGGCAAACAAGTGACGAACAGAACTATGCAGCAGGCAAACAAATGACGAACAGTACTATGTTATAGGCAAACAAATGAAGGACAGAAATAACTTTTTTAACAAACAAAATGACGGACAGACTATGTAACGGGCAAACAAATGACGAACAGAACTATGTAACAGACAAACAAATGGAGGACAGAAATAATTTTTTTAACAAACAAAATGACGGACAGATTATGTAACAGGCAAACAAATGACGAACAGAAGTATGTAACAGGCAAACAAGTGACGAACAGAACTATGCAACAGGCAAACAAATGACGAACACTACTATGCAAACAAATGAAGGACAGAAATAACTTTTTTAACAAACAAAATGACGGACAGAACTATGTAACGGGCAAACAAATGACGAACAGAACTATGTAACAGACAAACAAATGGAGGACAGAAATATTTTTTTTAACAAACAAAATGACGGACAGATTATGTAACAGGCAAACAAATGACGAACAGAACTATGTAACAGACAAACAAATGAAGGACAGAAATAACTTTTTTAACAAACATAATGACGGACAGAACTATGTAACAGACAAACAAATGACGAACAGAACTACGCAACAAGCAAACAAACGACGAACAGAACTATGTTATAGGCAAACAAATGACGAACAGAACTTTATTATAGGCAAACAAATGAAGTACAGAAATAACTTTTTTAACAAACATAATGACGGACAGAACTATGTAACAGACAAACAAAGGACGAACAGAACTATGCAACAGGCAAACAAATGACGAACAGAACTATGTTATAGGCAATCAAAGGAAGTACAGAAATAACTTTTTTAACAAACAAAATGACGGACAGGGCTATGTAACAGGCAAACAGATGACGAACTGGCATAAGTAACAGGCCAACAAATGACGGACAAGACTAGCGTGACAGACAAATATCTGACGGATGAAATTAGCGAACAGATAAACATGACGGCTGAAACTAGTTTTTTCACAAATAAAATGACGGATAGAACTATGTAACAGGCAAACAAATGACATACTGGCATAAATAACAGGCCAACATATGACGGACATAACTATGTAACAGGTAAACAAATGAAGGACAGAACTACGTAACACGCAAACAAATGGTTGACAGAACTTCGTAATAGAAAATCATCATCAATTAAATGACAGAGAGGACATTACGGACAAGACTAGTGTAACAGACAAACAAATGACGATCAGGTCGGCCGTAACAGCCAAAAAAATGGTTGACAGAACTTCGTAATAGAGGACCAAATGACGGCCAGAGCTATGTAACAGGCAAACAAAAGATGGACAGAACTGCGTAATAGACAAACAAATGATAGACAGGACTAAGTAACTAGCAAACACGGATAAGGCTAGCGTAACTGGCAAACTAATGACGGACAGACCGCGTAACAGGCAAACAAATGGTTGACAGAACTTTGTGATAGAATTAAAAATGACGGACAGAGCTGTGTAACCAAACAAAAGACGGACAGAACTTCGTAATAGATAAACAAACTAAGGACGAAACAAATGATGAACGAACAGGACGACTACTTCGACAGGCAGAGAGGACGAACGAAGCCAAGATTTTTCTGGGTACCAGACCCTTTTCTATAGGCCTGTGGGTCATCTCAAGTAACTTACTTATTTATATAATTAAATGTTAACCTTAGGTGCTAGCTATACCAAATCTTTCGGCGTTGCCTGTTAATTTCGGCATTAAACTGTGAACTTATCATTCCTTGTATCTACTTTTTATCTTATTTATAAAGAAGAAGAGTTTATTTTTGTGTTTTTATTTTGTTGTGCTATTGACTATGTATAATTATTTAATTATCTATTTGATGATGGAAAACCTGTTGCTGTGTAATAAAATATTTATTTTACGGACATTTTGTTTGATTTTGTTCCCATGTTGGGCGGTGTTTGTGTGTTTATCCATTACTGTGTTGTTTTTTTATACTAAACAGGCTTGCGTTTGAATGCAACTCGCCTGATCAGAAGCTATGAGGCGGCCAACGGTGGAGCACGCTGTGTTCGCATCGGCGTAATATTGTCATAAAAAATTTACTCATGGTTGACACCTTTTCTCTTCTCTATCTTATATTGAAGCGCATTTTGAACCTACTGACTTACTCTGTTCCTGATTATTTTACCGGTTATTTATTGTATAACATTTATTTATTTATTTAAAATTATGTAAATAACACCTTTACAGCTATAACGCCAATGCGATGTTACCACCACCAAGATACAATAACTTCCATAAGCTAACAAAAATACAATTAAAACACAATCAGAATACATATAAAAAAGAATAAAAAGAAAACCACTATTAAAATACCTACAATAGGAACACCTCTAAATATTTTCAATGCACTTCAGTGCTACTCCTGTGAACTTCATCAGACTGCAGTGAAATATATCTACCTCTTCTGAGATAATATTTATGGCGCGTGACAAGGGGGCAAACTTGTTAAGGTTAGTCCTAGAGGATGGCTCCAGTAGCGTAGGCGTGGGGCGACGCGCGCAGCCCCAGCTCCGCTAACAGATCGGGGTGGTGTAGCCAGCCGCGCAGCACCCGAAACACGAAGCTACACAGAGCGACGTCCCTCCGCACCGCCAGCCTACTGTACCCTACCATCCCTATTACGAAGAGACTCGGGTACATGAGCGGGAAGAAGGGATAGACGCCGTACTGTTTAAAAAACAAAAAACGAGTGAATTTATTTTGGATTCTTTCCACCATGACACTGTATTTAGCCTCATGAGGGTTCCAAACGATCGCACTCGTTTCAAGATGGCTCCGTACCAACGAATTGTACAGGATTCAAACCACTGCCGTATTCTGAAAGTCTTTGCACTGTCTGAGTATTATTCCAAGATTTCGG
Organism: Noctua janthe; assembly: GCA_910589295.1. Taxonomy (NCBI): domain Eukaryota; kingdom Metazoa; phylum Arthropoda; class Insecta; order Lepidoptera; family Noctuidae; genus Noctua; species Noctua janthe. The sequence goes on along the minus strand of OU342572.1, from coordinate 8,620,627 downwards.
AAGGACTTGCCGCATATGTCTAAGATGTGCTCTCGAAACATTAATTCTGGAACAATTTCCACGCCCAGGTCCCGCACATGCGTGACTCGTAACATGACCACGGCTTCCATCTGATACTGATGCAGCAGAGGTTCACGCGCGCGAGTGTAACTCATTATACCGCATTTGGAAACGTTAAAACCTAACTTATTATCTAGACTCCACTGTACTACCCTATCAATATTCTGTTGAAGCCGTTCACAATCCGAAGTGTCTGCTACCGACAGGAACAACTTGAGGTCGTCCGGGAATAGCAAACATTTCGCCTGCTTTACAACTTCCGGTAGATCATTGACAATGAGTATGAAGCCTAATGGACCGATATTGCTACCCTGACTCACCCCCGAAAACGTGAAATAAGGCTTGGAAACGTATCCACCATATTCGACGTACTGCCGGCGATCGCCAAGGTAGTTCGCGAAGAATTGCAGAAGGTGCGGCGTAAAACCAAATGCCACAAACTTAGCCAACAGCACATCGTTGTCGACGGTGTCGAACGCCTTCCGAAAGTCGAAGTACGCAGTGTCCACCTGCCCCCAGCGTCAACAACTGGCGCCAGGTATGTCATGAAAGACAACAAGTTACTCCCCTTACCTCGACCAGTCCGAAAACCGTGTTGAGCGTCGGTCAGGCGAGAAGTTACTTGATCTGAAATACACTTGTGCAACACCGCCTCAAATCCCTTAGCAAACGCCGACAGCACCGCCACCGGTCGGTAGCCACTAACGTCGGTTCTCGAGCCTCCCTTCGGGACTGCGATCACTCTAGTGATTGTCCATTGGTTGGGATATTGACCTAACTTTAAAAACAAATTAAACATAACTAGCTTTACCCGGCTTGCGTTGCAATGCAGCTTTTTCTACCTACTGCTTGGAGTTTTACTACTCTACACCTACCCTACCTACTATTTCCGGGATTAAAAGCCTGTGTTAATCCAGAATATAAGCTATCTTGATACCAAATCCGTTAAGGCGTTTGAGCGTCCGTTAAGGAGTAACAAACATACACAAATACAAACTTTCGCCTACTACCCTACCTACCTACTATTTCCCGGATCAAAAGCCTGTGTGTTAATCCAGCACATAAGCTATCTTGATACCAAATTCGATATTAGTGTGATATTTTAAGTATCAACTTAATCGTGTTTCATAAGCATAATATTTTTTGAAAAAAGATATGTGTTATGAATTCCTTTTAGCAAGTGATTGTGTAAGAATTGAACCCAGACAAGGTTTATTTACTTTTGCAATTTGGGGGTTTAAATGAACGTAAAGGGTTGTATTAATGATTTTAATTCTGTAACTACATACGTTTTACTTGCGCGACTCATTTTTCATCTACATAAAATACAACCTGACACTGACCTGCAAATTGTAAAAACCGTAAGAAAATTTGAATTTTGCGGGCTACACTGGCGCTTCCACCATAAGTTAAAGATGTTTTATTTTCTATTTTATATTACATTTTATTTGTATAACTTTACGATGATATAGCTTTATTGTACTTAAGAGACTGTTATGTACACCTGCACACTTATAATCCCGAAGGGTAAGGCAGAGCTGTACCCATTAGTATATCCACATTTCGCCAGTTATGTTTAAGTACCATTTAAAAGGGGGGCGAGCTTATTGCCATCAATCGAGCCCAAAATCAGTCTCTGTGGCTGCTACTGAGAAATTCCTGATGAAAAAACCCAATAACATTGCCCGACCTGGGAATCCAATCCAGGACCTCATGCTCAGCAATCGCGCTAGCGACCAGTAGACTCTCAAAGTTAAAAAATAAGGTTAAATGAAACACTCTAAATATTTTAATTAATCTGTATTATCTAAAATTACAAATCTTTCATAATTTCAATCATTACATTACAACTAGTTACCACTTGATTATTCAGCACATACCATTAACTTTGTCGTCTAAAAATATCAGATTTACATTTTTACATCATTCTCTAACGATTAACATTGAGGTTATTTATCTGGGGGGCGAGAGGAGAGGGGTAGAAAACAGTACCTATAGGCAGTCAAGTTGAAATGCTTTTACTGACCACTTTCATGTCATACTGGATACGATATATTATTTATAAATTATGCACAATGCGGAATGGGTAATAAATAAAGTAAGATGCTTTTGAGAAGGTAACACATTACTGTTATTGCATAAGCGATCTTGTATAATCACCAGTTTCACACATCCAGTCAGCATTGCGAAGAAATAATTTAAAAATATACAAAATAAAAAATGCCAAACCTACAAAATTGTGCTGAATTCGTAACTAAAAGAAACGCTAGAAGAAAAACTTGACTTATCTAAGTATTCATTCAGCGTGTTTTAGAAATATTGTTGTTATTAATAAAGCAATAATATTTGAGAAAGTTATTACATTACTTTTTTTGTTCATGACAAACGTAGTTTCATAAAAAAAAAAAAACGTGAAATTAGAAACTCAAAGAAAACTTCTTGATTACTTATTGTAAGTAGGCGACACTGGAATGCCCAATGCTATTATTAATTATTTTTGGATTATACAACCTTACAGATGACTAACGCGTATTACAATGGACATTCAAGTATCGTCAATACCGAAGATATAAAAAATTGATTACCTTAAAATAAACAAACAGAAAAAGAAAGAGAAAAGGGTATTTCATAATATAAACAGTATTTCTAAACAAGCCGCAAAAGAAAATAATTGCACCTATTTCAATCTAAGACATGCGCAAATCTTACAAATCAATACAAGATAAAATGACTTCGGGAAAATTCGTTATCCGAAAATTCCCGAAGAAAAAACCAAAATAGCGCTCGAACAGAACTACCGCGAAACTTTAATCTTGTGTTAATTTGCATTTTTTTCATGATTTTATTTTTCGAGATATTTTTTTAAATATTTTTCGTCAAATATCTGAACATCTTTTGTACTAGACAAACAATGGATTGCATTGATTCGGAAATAAACTTCAGTGCATTCATACATAAGATTCCAATTGAAAAATATTTCACTCATTCAAACTACCAATCAAAAGCTGGAAAGTATAGTTACTCAGATATGAGTGTAGGTACTAAGGGTTACAGGGCACACTAGGCCGCATCGCAGCACAAAAAATCTTAATTATATGAACCATCGCACATTGCGAGTATGTTAGGGCGAAGCAGACTGCAAAACTTTCAAAGGAGTTTGTCAATATTATTAATTAAGAATGCCCAAGTATCTTTCCATGTTAGTTTGTTTTTCAGTACTTTACAAAAATCCAAATGAATGGAATTAGCCAATAACAAAAGTAGCAAAATCTTTCTTCCATGTTTTAAGATGATTTTTCTTGCAATGTAGCCTACTTCGTCCCAATATAATATGCACTTACTATAAGGGCATTATATGGTGTATTTTATACATGAAATCAACACCTAATATCATCTAAAAGCATTGTCGTTACACATACATATTATTGCAATACAGTTTGGAATGTCGACCTCAGAATTTGTGGATGCAAAACATTTAGAACCTCTTTTTAAAGTCGGTTAATCAGTCTTGCTCGGTATTACTGAAGCTATCTGAAGTGTGCCAGAAAATAGAGAACCAAAATTCTTACATTGATGCAGTTTAACTCCATGTAGATCTTGTTGAATAAGTACAGGACTGAATAAGTCCTACAATCTTACATGTTAAAACCTGTCTATGAGAGGGATCGGCCAGAGGTGTACCTAGACACCCACATTCTGCCAGTTATGTTTAAGTCCCAAGTAATAGGGGGGAGCCTATTACCACCAATTGGGCACAAATCCAGACTCAATTTTGTTTCTATACCAGCTCAAAAATCTAAGGTCGACATCTCAGATTGTATTGCATTCACTAATCATCTGTAAGGCAACCATTGGTGGAGTGGATAGTCTAAGGCATTGATGTGGCGGTGTGGGTCTAATTCTTAGTGCGTGATCGTCAACGGGTGGCAGGGGGAATGCGCTCGAGTATTTGTTACAAAAAGAATACACGAAGAAACTGCTAGGATATCTTATTAGATTTTATAAAAAAAAATGATTAATTTGAAATCTATTAAAAAACATGCATTCATATATAGAGTGGAAGAGACACCGACAAACAAACGCTTACCACGTAAAAAAATCAGCAGTTCCATACATTTTGACAGTGTAGGTAACAGCTGATTTTTTTTATTAGCGATGAAAAATTTCTGTGTCTGTTCAGAATGATTTACTGAATACGTGGTAACCGTTTTAGCGTCAGTGTCGGAGCATCTTGTATATTTGCAGCTAAATTGATGTAAAGACAAAATATTACGACATTTACAATTTGATGATGTATGTGGTTAACGTGAATTTAATATTATATTTTAAATAAAACACACTTAAGAAAAATTGAATTTCACGTAAAAATTACAATATTTCTGAAGCAAAGCATTTCTATCTATACTAGAAGGAAATGACTCAAGACCACTATCTTTTTCTCACTTATTGCAAGAAAACGTATTTTCTCTCTTACGCACATTTTGTTCGTCAACTTAGAGCGCATCCCCCCTCCCCGTTGCACGTTAAGTGAAGGTAGCGGTGTTATTTAATACTAATTTACTTTGGTCGTTAGGTAACTTACGGAGCAAGGTAGGAGCAAAGCTAAGAATCAAGTTGACGCCGCCATATCAATGATTTGAGTTGAGATACTAACTATTATTAAGTGCTGTGGCAATTCATGTGAATTTTGTTCTAATTTTGTGGTTTTTAAGGTTCAAAATTGTGTTAAAGAAAGTAGTTATAAATTCTCAATATTTGAACTGTAAATAATGGAAATAAAATGTTTTGTATGTTTTTCTTATCAGTAATAATGTTAATTAAATTTTCTACTCAAACTTATCAGTTATCGTAATACAAAATAAACACGATTTGCCAAAGCACGTATTTTAAGTTTAATATAATGAAACACATTCTGCGAACACTATCGTTTACGGATTCTTTCATACTTATACATAAACGAATGTAAAAAAAACACCCAAATAGATGAGATCCTGGTAGCCACCAGTTTCAATGTGATATAAAAATTAGTGCAAAATTCAAATATAAAGAAAAAAAGAGGTTGTATTCAAGGTTTTATAAAGACCAGTGTTATCAAGAATTTAAAAAATGAAAATTATTTGGCGGCAAAACAGTTGGTTTCTAATCCCCAACTCTCCAACATTGGTTAGCCAAAGCCAGTATTGCGTCCAACGCTCATTTTATTACTACTATGATAAACCTATTTTATATGAGTCGAGCGGAGTGCCATATTGGTTTAATTTGGCCAGCCATTGTGTGGAGTCTCAAGGAGGTTCATGTAGAGTTAAATATTTTATATATTCCTGTATTTTTTTATTTGTATTTCTATAGCTAAATAGAGACAGCCTATTATTAATTTATTTATTTTTTATGTTGACAACACTGATTTAGAAAACTAAAGAATAGTGCTAACGGGATAATTTGTAATTAAAAAGAATGAAATAAATAGATGTAAGTCATTCCTTTGAGGTAAGATATTCATTCACATATTCTTACCCAACTATGAAGATGGGTTATGTTGTTTACAATATTTTAGGCACAGAACTATAAGTTAAGGCACAAGTCTTACATGGCACGACATACAAGAAAAAAAAGATGTGGTAAAACATGTGGTGTGTGGTAGTACAAAAAATGCCTACTTTTTTGAAGCACTATATTTTATTTGGTATGATTCTCGTTTAGTGCCAACATCCTTTCTATAATGCCAAGTGAACCCAAAATAAAACAATCTAGAAAAGGCTTAATTTAGCTACAAATTGGCAGATGCCTACATCGTTAAGATAAATGTAAAATACAGGCACTTTACAACAGACTAGATATTTGACAGACTTGATGCAATAGGTACAGTTCTATATAGCATGGTTATTGAAAATTAATATTGCCTGCATACCCAACTCTTACTTGCGTATCTATAGTCAAGTTAAAGTAATTACTTGAGTTTAAGTAATTTCTTATGCAAACATTTTTATGAAACACGAAGTAAGAACCGTCAAACAAAGCAAAGCTAAGAACTCTAACTTTTCACAGTTCTAACTTCAAGCAATTGCTGGGCTGTAAAGAAGATGGAAGAAAAAATATTGCACATAGCGGAGATGAGAATTTTTTAGGTGGATGTGTTGAGTGACAAGAATGGATAAGGTAAGGAACGTGTATATTAGAGGAGTTACAAAAAATTTGAAAGGGAATTGACTGTCTTGGTATGGACATGTGATGAGGAGGGACAAATCACATGTGACTATAAGAGTGATGAATAAGACCAAATAAACGATGGATGGATTGTGTGAGGAATGATATGAAAGATAAAGGAGTAAATGATAACGTGACGGTTGACAGAGGAGAATGGAAGAAAACAACGTGTTGCCCCGACCCCAAGTAACAAGGGGCAGGAATTACTAAACTACAGAATAAAAATCGTATCTTAAATAATTACTTTTACTCAAGTTTGGCTCAACTTACGGCTTGTTTATAGATACGGCTGTAAGATTGAATGTTACTGGAACATGGTAAAATAATTACAATGGACTTTATATCGATGGGATCTCAGTCATATGTTGGTCACACAAACTATGTAGTACTGTAAATATTGCAGCTATCTTAGCGTCCCATATCTAGTCCATCTTTCAAGGCGAACAAAATAAAAAAGCATGTGAGCGAACAACCAACCTCATTGGAACGTATACATCTAGTGTGAGTACTGTTACATTGTGTCGCTCGTACATATGTTCACTATAGTCTTTAGGGCACTTGATATAAGGGCTAGCCTTCTCGCTTGATGCTGGGCATCTGTGGTGGGGGTTCAGCGAGGCCCTTTACCTGGAATGGACATATATTGGAAATATTAATAAAAATGCATTAAAATTCTCGAACAGTCTTCATACAAATAATTATCATAAATCATGAAACTGAAATTCAACCGTAAACATAAAGTTTAAAACAGGTCTAGCGGTACACATGTGTACCAAGAACATTTTACTCTTCTACGTTAAAAGAGTTCAGACAACAGAGACGACATGCTCTGTGTTTCAAATATCAATCACAGGTTTCGAAATAAAAGAATTTCTTAATGAAATGGTCACAAAAAAGGCGAAAAATTTCAGAAAGTCATTAGTTTTTTGTCTTGCACTGGATTTTCAACTCTCTGTATTGAGTCAAGCATTGCCAATTCACCAGACCATCCAAGTAAGTCAGAAATGCGCACAGTTGGAATGTCAGCATGCGTCATCCTACTCTGGGCCTCTTTCTATGATTTCCAGCGTTACTGATCCAGGGCTAATGTGGACCACTGATCGTGGGGTTTGTCCAGCTCGCCCCGTCATCTTCTGCGAGGTCAGCTACGATGTCTTCTGGCTTTACCAGGGCTGTGGTGGCTAAAATCCAGTGCGCGAAAAATATTACACGTCAAACGACGACTAGCAAAAATATCGCTTAAAATCGCGACCCCAAATGTATGCAGCATGTAAATACAGCAAAATTGCACGCTGCTCAACAAGGGGTTGATTAGTAGGAACCCTGAATTACCCTTTACGACCCAGGGACACTACATGTCAGAACCACGCGGCGTTTCTCATACAAATCAATAGTTGTATGAAGAGACGTGAAAAAATAACAACACGAATATTGGAACCGGTAAAAACCAGTTGTGTAAATAAATGGGATGTACCATAAAATGTGCTATATCAATAGTAATTGAACAAACTCAGGTTACAAGTGTGACTAGCAAAAAATAGCAAGGCATCAACCAATATGTTTTTATGTGGTGTATGGTTGACCACTTTAATACTTTAAGCAAAGTATTGACAAAAACCCAATGAAATGGTAGTTTGAGGAGAAGTGGGGTTCACCACAGATTGGTGAGTGGGTTTCAAGTCAAGGATGCAAATGTTTAAAATGTGACTGCAGTAGCTGATGACGTCATTTTGGAGAACTTGACGACTTAGCCTAAGTTCACTCAGATTTTTGACAAGGCACTACATACTTAGCGCCGCGAGTTGAAAATCCGAGACTGCGCTTTTTTAATGCGCTTTTGGGATGTGCTCTGTTGCATTCGATGCTCGTATAAATACCGAGATTGGTAAATCCAAAGCGCAATAAATATCGTCATGTTAAAATGGCAGGTAGGTGAAAACATGACACTTATTATAATTAGTGCAGTGAAGTGAGTGCCGTCATTTTGGAGAAGATAGCAGTTAGGTTTGGATTGGACAGACCCCTGACGTAGGCATTGGGGTACCCCTTTGCGCTAAGCGAACGTGGAATGTCTGAGAACACAACCTATGATAGCAGCAACCTTACTTGCAACGAGAGTAAAGAAAACGATGGTTTAGACAGTGATGCATAGCAAAGCAGCAGCCTATAATGTTCCCATAGCTGGGACACAGGCCTCCTCTCTATGAGAGGGAATGGGCTATAATCCACCACGCGGGCCCAGTGCGGATTAGTAGATGTCACATGTCTTCGAATTTTAGGTTCTAGGACATGCCGGTTTCCTCACGATGTTTTCCTTCACCGTTTTGAGAGCAGTGGTGATGAAATAAATTACACAAAGTAATGCGCCTGCCTGGGTTCGAACCCACGACTTACTGCTGGTAAGTCGGGACCGCCACCGCTTGGGCCACCGCTGCTCTCCACTTGACACACACACAGTGATGCAAATCAGAGCAAAAAACTGAAAGGATTGTATACAGGGTGGAAGGCACACTGACGCACAAACAGTTACCACGTATTCAATACAACATTCTGAGGTTGGTTTCTGTAATATTTCATGGGTAATTAAAAAAAAAACACTGCTGTTTCCTACAAGAGTGCAATACTTAAACACGTCAGAATGTATGTAACTGCAGATTTATTTTTTAATTGCCGTTGAAAGATTTCTATGTAGGGGGGTTCAGAATGGTGTACTGAATATATGGTAACCGTTTTAGCGTCGGTGTCCCTTCCACCACCATCCTGTATAGACTCTGTTAAACCATCTTACATGAATCTAACGCTGACTGACTGACGCTGATGACGTCAACCAACGTCAGATATAGAAGACGCCATTTTTCATCTGCCTAGCCTTTCCCAATTTTTTTTGTTGTTTCCAGCAGTGTAAGACGCGTATCGCTTAAGCATGAGCTTGTGGCCAAGAGGTAAGACTGGAAGGCACCTTGTTCCCTCAAAAAATGTGTGTTAATCTCACCTTGAGCCGAGCGGCCGTCTTGAGGAACGCGGGTAGCTGCTCCTGCGACACGTTGACTTCACCCGCGTACATGAACTCCAGGATGGCTTGCAAGTGCAGGTATGACACATCCTTCAGGATTATTATAGGGTGCTTTGAGGGATTCTCCTGGAAAATTATAAACACATTAGTTGTGGCTTTACATCGTAGATCTGGGCATGTCAATTCAAGGGCATTTTAAATGAATACATGAAGTTGGATATTTTTTATGCCAAATTTTCCAAAAAATAAAACACCGAGGTATCTCTAATTCAAATTCTAGTGGAATTATATTGACCGCACGGTTGACAGCAGTTCCGACCACATGGTTGGGCGCAAGAATCATAAATTCAAACGCTACACAAAATCAATATTTGGCTGGGCACAAATTATTTAAAAAAAATGCTATATTGGACTATTAAGTTTCATGAATAAGTTATTAGATCGATAATATAATATCTGTACCTATTATTTTTCTATAAAATGTTGATAGACATAATTGAAGACACCTAGCTGTCTTCAGTTCATGATTTTTTGTTCTAAATCTAGGTGCAATACTACAGAATTTATATCAAAACAAGATATATTCTGTAGCTGAGCTGAATAAAAAATGATGGATTTTTTCTATATGTGGCTAGGCGGTAAATATCTATACCTATTGAGTGTCTATAAATTGCTGAGAGACATAATAAAAGATGCCTAGCAGTCTATCATCAAATAAATAGTCGTTCATAATGGTCTCGATTTACTGATTTATTCTTCAATTAACTATCTTTTTTTTTTATAAAAAATAATTCGACAAAATCACGATTATTAATTTAAAATACCTGTGATATATTATTAAACCTAGCGTGACGCTTTACCGTTTCGTGTAGACGAGTCCTCACTTACCCCGGCGGCGAGTGCACGTACCCTTAAGTTAATCTACTTACTGATAATTTTGTGGTTTTATTCTAAACCCTGACTGGTGTCTCTCACAACACCCTTGCGTGAAATATGACAACGTCGGAATTTCTTAGCTTTAAATTTGAATAATTGGTTTGAACGAAAATCTCTTTGATTGATGATATCTTCGAAAGTCTCCATTTTTGGACCACATATACTAAGTATATATTCATATTCTCTAGGACTTTTTGTATTATTTTTACTTATAAAATATGATCTATGGGATATAAAAAAAACACGTTGTATAATAATAATATGCTGACAGACATAATTGAAGTCGCCTAGTAGTCTATCAATAAACTAGGCCACAGGAAGTCACGGCCAATATATCGTCAATTCGGCGCGACTGTACGAACATTCGGCGGGTGTCAAGTTCTCAGGTGCTTGGTAAAACATCCTGAGCAACGCATGTGTTTACTATTCGTTTCCATAACGCTATGTTTTTACTCACGCTGAAATTAAAAACTTCAATAATCAATTTTTTGTTAATGACTTGCATCAATTATGTAGGTATGATTTTTGTTATGTATTTTAAAGGTTTCGATTAGCTCTTATAATTTACTTTATTTATCTCAGTACAAATTTTTTACATTTTTAAATATTCCCAAAAAAAAAATTTAAAACACTTTTAAAAATTGTAGCCCACTGGTATCGGGAACAGGGTCTAAGCTACCGGCGGACAGGGCTCCAGAGAACCTCTTAACAATTCTAGCCGTGTCCAGCGATTAGCTCTAATTATTATTAGTCATTTGAATCTCACTGGCGAGCAAATGCCTTCCTCCCTCCTTCCTCTTATCCCTATTTACTCCCCCCCTATCCACAGCAGTTGTTTTCTTGCCCATTCTTCTCCATAGAGATCTACACTTTGGAATGGGCAACTACAGTACTTTCGCAATTATTATGCCTTGTGACTGGGACTGTAGCTTCATTTTATTGTTGTCTTTGTTCACAAGTAAAAAGTGACAATTCAAAAATGCTTTGTTTTGATTGTCTTTGAATTAAGAGAGTTGGAAAGAAACCTTTGCTCAGCAATGGGACTGAATAGGCTGACCAAAATCTTTGAATTAATTATTTGGCATGTAATACTGGGGAATGGTCACTTTTCAAGTTCTCATGCTGATAGAGAATAGAGAAGGAACGATCATTAATCACCATGCTTGAAAAAAAAAAAAGAAAAGCAAAGTTTTTCTCACAAATGTTTTCCATTACCTGTCACTGATTTCTATGATCAACAATGCAATTGTAAAAGAAGCCCTAAGGGGTAACCTCCTACTTCAAGGTCGAGTTATGAGAAGTAGATATCTTAATATTTGTGCCATGAACAGTCTAGAATGTTCCCACTGCTGGGACACAGGTCTCCTCTCTATCAGAGTGAGTGGGCTGTAATACACCAATGGGGTTTTTAGAAGTCATATTTCTTTGAAATTTTGGTTCTAAAATGTGTAAATAGTTTTGCCACAACAGTTTTTCTGATGATATACTGCCTTCTCATGTGTAAGCTAGCAACATGTCTTTACATAACTTATGTTACTGGTAACCCATCAAACACAGCTGCAGTTACTTACAGTCAGGGATAGTTACTCATCAATTATGCAAACATGCCCTTTATTCGCTGCGGTTCGAATGATACTACTGATCGATATTATCAAGTCTAGCCAGGTTACTGTCATTTTGATAGCCTATACAGGGTGGATACGTTCAGCGGGGCAGTAAGGGGAACTACCTTAACCGTTGCAACTACACGGAAATGCTCTTAGGAGACTTTCCATAATTTTTCGTGAAATTTATAGATTTTCAAAAAAAGAAGTAAGTATAGAAGTTTTTCATCAGTATTAGAAACAGGATGGTTGGCACCAAAAAAAAAATGTTTTGTGTAAAATGGTCATTTTCTTGCTAACTGTACATTTTTTTGCAACTTACTGCCCTGTTGAACGTATCCATCCTGTATATCGATTTATAGGGCAGGCACTAGAATAAGATCACAATTCTCTTTGGGTGATAATTGAATGGTTGACAAAGTGAAAATGAATTGTGATTTCAAACTAATTGTAATATTTTACCATACTAAATTGACTTTTTAAAATGTCTTTTAAGACATTCTTTTTAATAAATTGGGTAACAAAAGTAACTAATTATATACTGACAAAAAGAATGATGTGTCGGATTTACCACACTAACTCTGGAAGAGAAGAGGCCTGTTCCCAGTAGTGGGAGCGCTATGACGGGATGATTGCTGTTGTCCCAGAATTTAAAATTTCTAAGACAACTTTTGCCAACCCACAATAGGCCCATATACCGCTGTATACAAGGTGTAAACGGACCCTTCATGAAGCCGTCAACCAAGCATTCTTCACTGTTATGGTTTGTAATTGTGGCACAGCAAATAAAATACTTCATAAAACATGATACTGCTACCTTACACTAGCTCACCTCTAGTAAACTTTTGAAGTAGGGACTACACGCAGACAATACCATTTTGTGTGCCTTACATGTCTGGCCCTCGCACGCCAGTGTCACCTGAAATATTTATGGAAATTAGTTATGTGAAAGATAGTTTGGAATAGCTAGCCACTTTATACACTCAGGTAGAGATCTAAAAGGCGCAGTGCAGACAGAGCAAGTTTGATCCTCAAGTTTCAACAACTGGCTATTTGCAATTCCCTGTTTGTGACGTTTTTCATTTAATTTTTACACAACATAACATCACACCTGTAATCCCCGAAGGGTTAGGCAGAGGTGTACATAACAGTACATTTCACCAGTCATGTTCAAGTCAAATGTAATAGAGGGCGAGCCTATTGCCATCAACCAGGCACAAATCCAGACTGAGAAGCAGCTACTGCGAAATTCCTGATAGAAAAATCCAATAACAATAAGCCCGACCTGGGAATCAAACCCAGGACCTCATGCTAAGCAGTCGCGTTTGCGACTGCTACACCAACGAGGCATTTAATTTTTGATGGAGAATAATCTGAGCAGACCTAACATTGATACAACTGGCAAGCATTAACGAAAACCATTTAAAAATCAGACAGATCAAACAGTTCCTTAAACTGATGTTGGTATGTAAGCTTATTGCCAGAAAGTTACTTAGCACATGATTTGACTTTAATATGTCCATCTTGCTTTTATAGTTAGACAGTGGAGCAACAGTGACTGTTTAAGTGCTAAGTTTTGTTTAAAGATCCCGACCTCAGACTGAGTGTGAATGCATTTCAATCAATGTGACCTGAGTATTTAACCCATGAAGCAACTGCCTACAATCTGCCCTCTTCACAGTTTTAACAATTATATTCATCGTCGTTTTGAGTGCACTTTGCCCTGTCACTGGTTCATAAGATATTTGTTGGGTAGAAAGAAAAATAAAGAAAAAAAAACATAATAAAAGTTAGTTTTGTATCAAAATAATGTGTGCTCTTGTTCTACTCAAATGTTTATTTGAGTAGAACAAGAGCTATTTTATTTAATCTGTTGATTTAATGAATTTCATGTTGTTACTAATAAACACTGAGTGAAGAGGGAGCTCCACATACTTGCAAAATAAAATATTTCTTGACACCTCATAAGCTTGTATTGTATAACGGGCTGGTGTCTGCAACTCCTCGTCCAAAGTGCATATTTTCATGCGACCACATAAGTTTAAAGACTGATCGAGGTTCATAGGTTTTTATAGAAACAATATTGAATGCATTAAAAACAACTGAAATGTTAAAGACTAAAATGCATGAGTTGTAATCACACTTGAGATTTAAACTCAGTGGATGTTTTTTATAAATCAAATCAAAAATATCTAATAAATTCTGTAGCTGAATGTATGTTGTTAATTTTATGACAGTTGCAAGTTTAATAATGTGCCATCAGAATCATTATCAGAAGAGAACAGAGAATGCAAATATCTACAACAACAGTTTAGGTTATAACAGTTTGTTTGTACACAAATACAAGATTATTTTGTCGTACTCACGTCGGTGAAGCTTTTCTCATCCCTCAAATGCCTGAAAGATGTCACCATATTTGTCTGGAAATCATTCCATTTGAGGAAGAATTGTTGATCACCCATTTCGGAAATTTATTACACTGAAAAACACAAATAAACGCATGAAAGGTATTTTAATCGACACTCTTTTCACTTTTATCGTAAAATTAGTTTGTAGCAGTATTCTAATCACGCTTTTTATATGATACCATCACAATTAAATAGTGCACTTTATATAGTTTACCTACGTCACTAGTTGCAATAGAAATGATGCTTACCTACGATCACTTGGTTACAATAATTATTTTCAATTTTGGTCCCAGTAGACCAACTTGGATTGTTGTACAAGGGCACCACGTTTTATTTCGAAACTATCACAAAAAGTTAAGCAATTGAATCTCAAAATAAAGACGCTGTCTCGCATAAATTAGCGACTTCTTTCTATTTCTTAAAAATTCCTTCATTCACCTAGTTGGGGTTGCCAGAACTAGAATTTAATTTCGCGTGTTTGGAAAAGAAAAAAGCAGGTTGTTTTTTTTTTTAATTTCTTGTAGTTTTGTGCCACTTTAGACTTCACCATACTTGCCATAAGACCAAATCCTCTTTTAAAGACATTTCATTTAAACTAATTACAGACCAATGCCTCGGCCTCGGCTTAGTTCGATATAAACATAATTTTTAATTTACTGGGTCTTAACTGCTGTGTTTTGAATTTAAACGAATAGTTGTAGTTGTGTTGTTATTTAATGAAGTTTTCGTCTACCTAAGGTAATTCAGAAACAATGAAGATGTTTCGATTATTTCATTTTATTAGAAAAAATATTTTGGAGATTTTCTTTGTTGACCATCCAGTAGTCGCTTACAAAATCAAGCCAACCCAAAGAACAAAAAGGTTTTGAGACGAACGAATGAAAACTAAATTACCCTTTTAGTGGGTCAATTCCAACAACGGTATCCCCAATTATTCATTGGCCATCGTTCATTCTAAAACGTTGAGATGCGTTCATTCAATTTATGATTTGATATTTTTTTATCCTGCAGAAGGAAAGTATATTAATTTACAATAAATAATAGCGATGAAAAAAATGTTTTATTAAAATAATTGAATTGTTTATGTCCAATTTAGAGGAATGACTTGATTAATTTTAAAACTTTCACATTTTCAAAGTCATCAGCGCCATCTTGTGTCGAGTAGCAATCATAATTAGTTTTGTTGCTGTATTACGCGGCCATCTAGCGGACATTTATATAAACTACATTTTTTTTCAACTGATGTTATCGGTGAAATAATTATAATAATACTGGTAATCTGCAGGTATTTGTGTGCAATGATATATATTGTCAAAACAAAAAGTTTTACTGACTTATTTTTAACCAAGTTCAAAAAAGAGGAGAAAGGTTTTCATTCTTTAAAGCTTCAATCGTGTGCTTTAAATGTACATCAAAGCACATGTTTCATAGGGTTCAAATAAAAGTTTATTTTATTTTAATAATACACCATTATTTATTTGACAAAAAACCGTTTTTAAAACGACACTCATATTGCATAAAGTAAGAGAGGCAAAAGGTGAATCGTAACATCTTATTATTTAGTATAATAATTGTATGATATTATTACTATTAAAATCATGCGTAATAATGGTAAAATTTAGTTAAACTTACTTATACGAGAGCATAGTTTAAAACACACGAACACTACATTTAAAAGGCCAAGCGGTGTTGCCACAATATCCTTATAACCTAGTAAACTTAATTACTTTTACTAGTAAGTACGAGATTACTACCTATAAACTAATTATAATTATGTAACATTATTTTTTAATGTTATTAAAACAGCAACTCATACCTACTGGCCTACTGGACGAAGCAAAATTATACAAAAACAAATCTAAATAAATATAATTACAAATATCAAAATCATTCGCTTTTTTTCTAACTATAATTGACATGAAGCAGGATTCAGTTAAATTAATAAATACACTTATATAATAAAACTTACTTTGGTATACATTTAATTTTAAACAAATATTATAATTTAAGAAAAGTCACGTCTATCTTTGAAATATTTAAGAATAGTAATTACGTATATCGTCTATTTGGGGTTCTTTCTTGAGAGATGCAAAGTCATTTGCTTCCGTTAAAACTGATATTTTCTGTAGGTACTCCGAATAAAATTATTTCTCTCATGAACGAACCCATAGCATTAAGCAGTACCATAATGTACTAGTACTGTCATTTACACAATTATTGCTTAAATCTGACCAATATACGAAGTGCTCGAAAAGAGCATATATTTATTAAATCCATATATCTAATAATTATTATATAAACCTTACAATAGTACTACTATTAAAATATATTTGGTATATAGTAGCATTACAAATATACAAAGCACATTCGAACTTAGGTATATTCTAGCGTATGATTCGTCGATCCACAAAGGAGACTGTAAATCTTAAACTACCCTACCTACAAGGTTTATAACCTTAACGAAGAAATAATAATATTGCTGCACCGATATTTTACCGATAAAATAATAATTACATTTAATAATATGAAAAGAAAACTCGAATAGATTTTTGAATGACAACTAAATATTTTATTTCCAATAAAATTAGTTCCCAATATGGTTAACGGGCGTCCACCGCAAGCCATGGGTCAGAAACGTAACATAATATTCAGAATTTATATAAAGTTATAAGTACACCTAGGAGATCCTCACCTTTTTCCTTAAAAAATATTCTAACCTCTAGTCTTTGTCAGTAAAGAAATGCCATGAATTTGAGCAAACAAAATGTCATTTACAAATTAACTCACGTTATAAGAAATTAAGGTCGTAGAAAAGTTCCTACTTAAGGTAATACCCTAACACTAGATTAGCATTTAACGACTGGCTTTTGCCCCTTGAGATAAAATGCTATGTACACTGTTCTTAAGTATAAAATAGTTACCTAATATATCTAGAGAAAGAAACAGAGCTTAGCTGTATATACGGTAAAGATAGACAGAAATGTTCAAGAAAATATTATAGATATTTTTATTTTAAACTGAAGTGTCTACAGAGTCTACACTATTTCTTAATTATTATTATTTCAGTAAACCATTGTAATACATGCTTAAAACTATTCATTGGTAGTACAATTGGAGGTTTAACTTTAAATCTTAGAGTTAAATCTAAACTGTAGAATGTAAACTTGATATTTTGGTATTATAGCTTAGAATAAAAAAAAAAAAATTGTTTTAAAAGATGACTAGATCAATTTTGGGTTTGCGAAAATTACGTGTTTTTGGCTGAACTTTATTACTAAAAATGGGTGTATTATGGTACATGAAAAGGTATGAAAAATAGTACCCGACTAGATGGAAATGCAAAATTTATCGGCTCATCGATAGATTAACAGCTAAAACAGTGCATTAAATATAGTGAAGGTTGAGTCATCAGAGATCAGTACTTTTATTGTCTTTTAGATGAAAATATTATAGAATTTCTACAGAAAAATGTTTCGTATTTTATTAACTGAATTGGCCATACTCAGTCGTGTATTTCGTTCAGTCATCGACAGTTTTCCGCTAGAAACAAGGAGAGAAGAAAGAATGGGAAGATTATTTAGATTTTTGGCTCTAAAAGATAGTAAAAAGTGCACATCTCTAACTGACTCTAACTACTGTACATAGTCATTTAAAACTGGCTTACATCACCATGTTAAATACTAAAATACAAGAGTTGAGTACATAATAACTAGAATTCAAATATACAGTGTACTTCTAAGAACTGGCACTAAGAAACCTTCGTTGTTGATTACCCACATTTTTAAGCTTTAAAATAGTTACAGTAAGGCATTATAGGACGGTTTATACTTTAAATTAAGGCAGCTAAAGGCACCTAATTAAACTAGCAAATATTTACACGCTACTGCATTGAAGTGAGTTACCAAAATGGCATCATTTAATGCTTCTACTCGTTGCTAGATGGCGTTGATATAAAATTAAATATTCGTTGAAGCTTCACTTTGGATAAATTCCATTTTTAAAAACTAGAAAATATATTTACAACCTTAGCGCAAACGTCTACTCGTTGATAGATGGCGTTGTACCGTTTTCATTAGCTTTAGACGTTTGAACGTGCATGTTTTGCAACGGTATTTTTAGTCCCCGCGGTGCTAGAATGAGTCTAGCAGGCGTCACGAGGACTATAGCGTACTCTCATTTATTCACGCCAAGGATTTTGGCGGCCTCGTCTGCGGAAGAGAGTAGCTTATTTATGGTTTTGTCGGGGATTCCGAGCAGTTTTCCGATGAGGTCACTATTCTCCGGGTCGTCGGCCTCGGACGAGTATTTGCGCGAAGTCATGTCCAGTTTGAGCTTCTTTTCATATGGAGCGGAGGGAGGAGAGTTGTTGTTGTTGACATTGCTTGGCATTTCATTCCCTGAGCCGTCGTCATCTTGGTAGCGATATCTGTAAAGATAGGAGAAATTAGATACGTGCCTTCGATAGCTTGTTAATAGTTTTGTTTACCAATTGCTTATATTTCACGAAATTCTTTTAATAACAAAATGGTTTAGATTTTAAACAGAGTTTTCTCTGATCTAGATATTGCACTCACCCATTAGTCACAGCATCTTCAAGCGGCGTGTTAGGCGGGGAAGCCTCCTCATCATCAGTGATTTCTTCCCGGTGCTTCTTGCGGTGTCGCAGCATGCTGTGCTTTAGGGTAAAGCGACGTCGGCACAGGTCGCACGCAAACGGCCTCTCTCCCGAATGGGTCCGCATGTGACGACGGAGGTCCTCAGCTGACCAGAATCGACGGATACAGAATGCGCAGACCACCTAAAAATAAATAAGAATTTGTAAAAGGAGGTTCTATTATTAAGATAATGTACATGGAAGTAGACTATCAAAAACAATTAGATGGTTTTATAATCAACAATTTGAATCTTACCTTTCTGTTAGCATGGTCAGGAAACTTTCCTCTTTCATCATCATCAGCGCTTTCGCTCCTGTCACTGGCAGCATCCAAGGCACCCTTGCTGACCAGCTGCTCATATTCCGTCGTATGTCCCGTCGCCAAGTGCGACAGGGCTCCGCTCCTGTCTCCAAACGACGCTTCACACAGGTGGCATTTGAAGACTAGACCACCTTCATTGGTTTCTTCCACAATTTCAGCGTTCGGGGAGTCTTGTTGAGAATCAATCCCGTGTCTTGACGACATATGTTTTTTTAAAGTTTCGAGGGATGAAAAGGTGCTAGTTGGACAAGACACGCATTTGTAAGGCCTTTCTGGCACTGCTCTGGCGTCATTTATTGGTTGTGGTGGGGATACAGTATCAGGGATTGGTTCAGCCAAGACAGCTCTGGCGGTACCTCCATGCTTCCTCAACAAATGGCGGTCACAGTTTGATTTGGTGGTAAAGAGAAGTGTGCAGTGAGGACACTTGAACGGTTTTTGTCCAGTGTGCGTGAGGACGTGGCGACGGAGGGACGATGACCAGGGGAACTTGCGGTGGCAGTATGGACACGATACTCTGTTGGGTGCTAGGCTGTAAGCTGACTTCTTCTTTGGTGGCAAAGCTGTGTCTGTTTCTGATCTGAAAATATTAATAATTAGGTTAATACAAGCATATTGTTGAGTGTGGAAAGAGTGACTTTTATTTCAAAAATATTTATCGGTAAAAGTGACACAAAAGGTTCAACTTACTTATTTTCATCGCTGCCAGAGTTATTTCCCTCACTTGTGGAGGCGACTAGACCCTCTTCGTCTTCTTCCTCGTCGCTGCGAGTAGGCACCACCGGGATAGGCAATGGCTCTTGAGTCGGCGAGACAGAGTTAGTTCCAGACTCAGTCTTATCATTGATAATAGGAACAGGCTTGTTGATCAAGTTTCCAGCGATTTTAATGTCGAAGTCCTTAGTTATTTCCTGTTGGCACGTAGCCATTAGGATTTCAGCGGCTGCAAGGCGCGCCGCAGTGTGATCTTCCGCCTTGTTTTCCTGATCAGGCTCCTCGTCTATTACTAGGGTATCTTCTTCGTCTTCCTCATTGTCGGCTACTTCATCAGAATCTCGTCGCACTGGCGAGCGTTCCGATTGTTGCAAGGGCCTTTCAAGATGGCGAGCTAGCAAAGCGAATTTCATGCGATCAGTTAGTGAGTCAGGTGTTGGGTACGGTGGTGGCGCTCTCGGAGCTGGTCTTCTGACACTCCAGTGCTGGGGATGTTGTTGCTTAACGTGGCGTTCCATGTTAGAACGGAGAGTAAACCGCGCCGAACATTGAGAGCAGGAAAAGGGTCTTTCAGTTCTGTACCTCCTTTGTTTCTGCTTGGGCATCAGAACACCATTCTTTATTACCATCTTCACGGAATCCGTTTGAGAAACGAGAGTGTTATTTATCGGTGGGCGTGGAGAATCTGAGAGTGGCGAAGGTATCGGTGAGATCGATGGCGGTGGCTTCTGTTCTTCTTCCTCAGGCTCAATTTTAGGCTGACTGTCTTGGTCATTAGGGACGAGTCTGCCACCAGACATGCTCAAGCCTCGCATTATTTCTTTCTGTATGTGCTGTTTTATTTCGGCAAGTTCCTGAGAATCAGTTGGATGAGGAAAAAACGGAGGTTGAAGTAAGTAAGGGGCGATAGGAAAGGATGGTGGCAAAGATAAACCATGGATGCCAGGAACTGTGCCGGCGTACAGCTGCGACAGCTGGGTGGCATAGAAAGCTGGATCGATTTTAGGAAGCGAGTTTTCAAAAAGCCTTTGTGAGGCCAAGAGGAATCTTGTCCTATCGTAAGCTGATGCGGCGACGCTCGCTGCATCGGGCTCGAAAGAAGGACGTGGTGCAGCCTTAGGCTCCTCAGAATCGGTGTCACGTTTCTTCTTACTGAGATCAAGAACATCACAACTATTATTGTCACTGGTGCTCAAGTCAACGGGAGCTTCTTCATCGTACGAATCGTGTGAGATGTCGTTAGACTTGTACGTGATTTCTGGTGGTCTAAATTCCGGTATTTGCGTCAGCTGACCGATACCCTTCACTTTAATTCGAGGCTGTGACTGTTCCACGTCTCTTTGAATAGGCAGAGGTAGAGGCGACTCAGGCAATGGTAACGGTTTGGTTGTTAAGTTAGTGACTGGATGTCTGTCGGTAATGAAACTTGGAGTAAAGTGCGTTAGTGGCGTATCGCGTCCCGAACTTTCGTTTCGCCTATCAATGTCAGGGGTATGGAAGGCAAGTGATCTCTTCACTTCATCCCTTGCTAGTTTAGAGTTCACTTCATCATTATTAGGATCTTCAGACGGGTGGTAAATAATTGAGCGTTTCACATCTTCTCTTGTGACTTTGGCATGTCTATTTCTCAAGTGACGCTCGCAGTTGGCTTTGGTAGTAAAAGCGTAATTACAGACGGCGCATTCATACGGCCTGTCCCCGTTATGTGTACGCATGTGACGTACTAACGCAGCCTTATCTAAAGAGGCATGAGGGCACATGTTACACTGATAAGGTCCCGGGCCCGTTCCACTCAAGTGCACTCTATTGTGTCCCTTCAAAGCTCTTAGGTTAGGGAACTTGGCAGGGCACAATCTACAGGGGAACTCTCCTCGCAGCTTCATTCTTCTGAACTCTGCTGCGAAGTTGTCTTGGGTTTCCTCTTGATCTCTGTCCTTGATAATGGTATCCGGAGGGGTAAGAACCGAACTTTCTAAAGACACTCTAGTGCCAGTGAGCCTCTCTAAAAGGCCGCCAGCTGACGTGACGTTTAATATCGATTGAATATCTGCCAAGTCGCGAGCGGCATCGATGTGTCTGATGCCGTTGGTAAGATGATTATCATCAAACTTGGGAGTAAATCTGTCCATGGGTGGAGTTAACGTGCCGGGAATGCCAAAGGATCTGTTTCTAAGATCTAATTTGGCGAAGAAATCCTCCCTGCGATCTCTTTCAGGGCTAGGAATTCGGCTGGCGGAGAGGCACGATTTCCTGTGAATGTCCAAAGCTTGTCCACAGGGGAAGTCTCGACAGCACATGTCGCATCTGTAACGTTGGTCGGTCACTGACACGTGCGGGTTCCTCTCGCAGACTCCTCTGGCAATTTCAGGGAACTTTTTGCTTGAGAAATCGACGAAGGTAAGATCGTCGAAGCCAGTCTTGGTGTCGTCACTGTGCGCAGTGAATCGGTGGATGTCGAAAGCGTTGACCGAGTCGAATCGCTGCCGGCACTTGGGGCACTCGAACCTTGCTGTTCTTTTGTCCATCGGGATGGGAGATGGTGAGGTGGACGCGGCACGTTTGCGTGCTCTCCTCAGGTCTTCCTCCTCGCTCCTGTCAGATCGGTTGTCACTGTCGATGCTCGTCGTCCTAGTGACGCGCAGCTCCTGCTTTTCAATTTGAATGCCGTCCATTTCTTCGTCGGCCTCGATTTTAGCTTCACTGATGACCTCCTCTGTTTTGATTTCTGTAACAAAAGAGTACATGTTACAATTGATTACGGATTGTATGTTTGAATAACGCGGGGCGCTTTCTTACAATTCCAAGAAAAGTCGACAATAGATGAGTCAGGCAAATCACTTGTGCGAGGTCGCCATTTAGAATAATAATATCTGATATTATTATCATCATTGGAATCGATTCTAGCTACAATTTGCTAATAGATTTTTAATGTATTAACTAATTATTTGTTTGTCGCTACTCGATAACAGATGGCGTGGTTTTGTTTTGCGGTAACCTATGCACAAACAAATGCTATCTTCTTCTAATCATAAAATATGTATAGTTTAGAGCACCGAAATAGCGAATCGTCGAAGTAAGTTGAAACCTAAAAAGCTTTTGCCAACTTTATTCTAATGAAATCAACCTTAAATGCCGTTCAATACGATTCATAATCGCACAACAGTCTCCATCCCTAAAATTCTCAAACCACAACAAAGTTCTCGACGGATGATTCACACTATCTTTTGTTTTAAAATGAACCACAACTACGAACAAAAAACCGTTCTAGTTGCTACGAAATAAAGCGTATTTCTCCTTGTTACCATTCCCGTGAGCCTCGCTGAGGCTATAGGGCACAAAAATCAATAAGACTGACACCTAGTGGGCTATAGCTAGAGGAGTGTATGGTTGGCAAGCCACTGAGTCACGTAAATGCTATCAGATCGTTGTTTTGTGAAAAGTAGCGATTGTGAGATACTTTAGGGACGTGCTATGAATAAATACATAAATATGGCGGGTGATTCCATAAGCTTCACGCTCGATTTTCATGATTATGGAAAGCACAATCTTTTTAGAGCACTAAAAGAATCCAGACAAACATTAAATAAAAAAGTGCCTACAAAATATTATATGAATGAAATAGTCTCTGTCGTTTTGTTGAAAACCGAGATAGTATTATTATATTGAAAGGGAAAAACATATTATAAATAAATAAAATTGTACAGTGTAACAACAAAAGAGGAAGTAAATGCTTTTGACATATTCCTGTCGCTGAATGAAAAGTTACTGTCTCTTTTATTTTCTGACAAATGTATAGTCCCAAAACAGTACCTTGCAGTACCCTACACCTAATTTCTACGAACCGTGGAGTAAACTTAAAGGAATTTAAGCCACAAATGATCTTATAGCAACTTGGCTAGCTAGATACGTCTCAAAAACACCCATGTCTTTTGTTTCATTCACACCGAGATTCCCAAGAAAGATACGTAGATTAGAATAAGTCTATCAGATGCTTTCGTGAAATAGTAGCATTTGTAGCATATTTAATGAACGTGCTGTGAATAGTTTCATATGTTTGGCTGGCAAAACACAGATCTTATTGAGATTAGTTCGCGCCAATGTGCGTTTGAATTTGGCGATGTTCTTTTTTGGGTATTTTAGTGTCTATGATTTATAAAAGTGATTGACAGTGAGTTAAAAGAAGAATGTTTTTTCTTAAAGTTTTGATAGATTTTTCTGTTAACTGCCAGCACGAATCAGTCCATTAAGGTTATAATCGCATTTAAGACATTTGATATTTTAGTTAAAGATTCTTGAGGTAGATTAGTCACAAAGAATTTTATTCCCTACTTGCTTTAAAAGAAAACACACTGAATCATCTTCTTATTATTATGATGCGTCTGGCTATCACTTAACGTCTACTCACAATAACGTCTATAAACTGCGTAGTACCTACCCAGACAAATAATTCCATGAATGTATAAATCTTTTAACAAACACATTTTATTTAATCCCATTTAAATAGCAGCACTGTAAAATACACTTCAATTTTAGCAATATGGCAACACTAACACCAGTCCACAGACTATAACTATTTTTATTTATTTACGACATGCCAAGAGCATGGTTCTTCAATGAATGTTAAGCTGAAACAGGATCGCGGTATATGACGCCAATCCTAGCCCATAGTAATTACCGAGCAGGACAATATATCTGACTCATAGTACGTCAGTAACCTACATACAAGATTACTAATCAATGCATAATACCAAATAAGGTATAAAATTATATAATTAATTAACATTTACCGCGTTTTTGGTGAGAGGAAAAGTTTGCTTTTAAATATAGAAGGTTCATCAATATCGTTAGGCAGAATGTTATCCTGAATATTAATGAAATATTTTCTCTATAGTATTATTAAAAATAAAGTTAACTTTAGACAGTTATTTTCTTGGTAATTTATCATCCGAATTTATTTTAACCATGGAACTGTCGACTTAAGTTACTGTTTATAATAAAGAGGAAAGCATCTCGAATGCAGATATAATTTTAAGCTCTGTTTAAGCAATAAGTGGCGTAAATCCAAAGAATGGAAAACAAAATGCGTATTGCATGACGTAAGGTACAAAATTTGACACCTTCCTCCAAGTTTTGTGCGCATTCACCTAAATTACATTCATAAGTCGTATATCACGCCTATTTAGATAAACACATCCGTTGAGACTCGAATTACGCAGAAAATGTTCATATCAATACGTTTTTCTTGCATCGAGAAATATATGAAAATGTTTACAGAATTTTAGGCACACCTATATTATGATTTCAGGATGTATACACACTCTATAGAGGTGAATTTCGTTTGCAAATTTTCCCGGATCTGTTATTGTGGGGAGGGAGATTTACACCCCCATTTCAACCCTCTGGCTACGCCCATGAGATTTCCCCCTAGGGAGACAGACTGCCCCAAACTAGAGGACGGTCGAGGGGGCGGTTTACGCGTCAGGCAAATATCTGCTTTATAAGACGAAAAAGTAGACGAGAATTGCTCTTTATGAAGCCAAAGTTTGTGTAGAACATCTACGGTTTTGACTAGGATTTAGGGGTTTATTCATAAACGCTCCTTTTGAGTCCTGATTCATGCCTATTTAACCATAGATTTAAGTTAAAACATCTCTCAATTTTAACCATCGTTTATCAATATGCCCCTAACTAGAAGCCCCTTTGATTACCCTAACATCAATTGCAAAAACTGAGTGTGCCTCGAAGTCTACACCTTCCAAAGCTTGCAAAAGAGCATTCCCAGTCTGCGAATCCACGATCCTAGATCTTTTATCATCGACATTCATTAGCATAACACCTTTTTCTCAACATAATGCTACTCAGTTCACATAGTAGCAAGCTTTTGAAGAAATCATGAACAAGCAAATGTATCGTGTCGGGTTTTCTTACCAATAATCATTTCACGCAATCTTGTTTGTAACTCGATGCGTGTGCGCATTGTGTAGTGCTGTCACACCGGACTGTAACAGTCTTGTTCGTGGTCCTACTGTGGTTTGTTTCTCATTAATGGGGATTCTCTGTGGTCCTGAGGCATACGTATTATTCAAAATATTTCAAAAGATGTAAAAATATTTGTGGTGTAGGTTAAGCTTTAGAAATAGATGCTTTAACAATGGTATTTGGCATTTCAAAAACTTTGTTTTTTTTTTTTCAAGGGTAGCTAAAATGGAGTTTATTGCAAAATATTTTGTAAGCGTTTTTCCTGTGAAATCAAACTTGGAAAATTCCGAACACCACAAAATGAACCACAGATTAAACGAATGCATTTCCACCAATAACCACGACGGTGTTACTACAGCCATATTTTACGCAACATGTACGAGGAAAACAAAAGTGAAGTTTAGTCGCGAATGTGTCGAAATTGAAAACGTATTTATTCTCAGAAACGCTCTGAAATGCGCTTAATACACGATTTTGGCAGCACGCGTTCAACGAACCAATGAAATAAATATTTATTTGTCAATTTGGACGTAATCGGTTATTTTCTTGTTCATTAACGGGAAAAATGACGTGGGAGCAGCAAATATGGCAGATTTAGAGTCAGCTGTGGTCAGGAAAAGTATGCGCAATTGATTCATTTACAAATGTTACTGACGATGATGAACAGATGAGTTCATGTTGGAATGCATGTGGTTTAGTTTGCCAGTAAAGGTGAATGATCTCAACGAATTTCTTATAATCTTCACAAGCGTCAGATGGGTAACGTTAAGGAGACAATTCCAGGTAAATTGGCCAGTAATACGATGAAGCTGCAGTAAATTAACACGGAAAGCTTCATGGTTATACGTTCTAGTAGATTTTATACTAGACCCGACAATTTCGTCCTTACGTCGGTACACTGTTTCCATAGCGAAAATATATTCTCCATCGGCTACCGGAAAACAAAAAAAGAATTCTAAATTAATATTCAACGTCCAGTAACACGTGTAAAGGGCCATCAAAATAGTACAATCACGGAATAAACACCATCCGAATTCAACGTACACCCGAGTTCAATAACTTCATATACGGAGAAAAGGTGTGACATAGAAGCGCTGGCGCACCGTGACTTCCTCCTTCCCGCTTATTCGGAATTTAAATCGACCTATCGCCATCCCGAAGTGTCCCGAAGTGAGCCGAAGGTGCACGACAATAACTCTTATTGTCTGCATAATAAGATGGTTGTCTTTCTAACGGTGGGCGGCGCATATTATAAGCTATTTGATTGATATGTCGGGGACGTCGCACAGTACCGCTGCTTTCTTCAACACTCCAATGAGCCTCAACGGTACTGAATTACACCATGTAGTATCTCCAAGCCGTCACTTATGGTGTCGCCATCGGCAATTACCTGACCATACGGGTTTGCTTTCGCAACTGTTGTTTTGCTGGGAAATTGGAGTATTTTGCACGGTATTGTGGTCTAGTTAGGCTTTCCTGGCGGTAAAGTTAACTTTGTCTGTGACAACTGAGACAGCTATTGTCTAGAAATTGATAATGTGGTGCGCGGACGTTCATTTTGTACATTTGTTAGCGTTGTACTCGTTTCGGATCTCGGGGGAAACTTAATTATGGGTTTATGCAATTGGTACGACATTTTCGTGGAGATACTTTCTATTTGTCGAAGCAATTTGTCACTTGAAAAGGTGCTCGTGTTTCTTAAAACGGCAGCTGTGTTTAAACGGCTACATTTGAAAGATTCAGCGAAAAGTTTCATTCATAAAATTTTCCAATAACAAACAATTCCTAGAACTAATGAATGAAGTAAAACAAACACGACAAAAAACTAATAAAATCAACAAAACAAAGTTCACCTCATCATCACTCTATGGTCGTACTGTTTATGGTTTTAAGATGGCGTCGTGATTAATGCAAGTCAGGAGCGTGCCTTCCGCAGTAACGGTGCAGTTATGATGCCACGTTGATGTCTGCCTTCAATATTTTATAGGACGTTATAGTTCTGTTGGTTACTGGGACGGTGGACTAGCTCCTGGGCTGCCTTTGGTACATCTAGAAGGCATAGACAAGTGGAATAGTCATGGCGTTTTGTAATGCTACAATGGTTTTCAGCAGGATTGACTGATGTTTTTTGGTAACTTTTGTCAATCAAGTAGAAGTCTGACTTTTCCACCAGCGTTAAATAGCGCTGTAAGAAAGTCAGGCTTTCAGGTTCCGATTTAGGGATGAATGAAATTTAAGAGTTGTGTCTTCATTTCTTCCTAGAACGTGCCACGTAAACGTTCCATTTGCCGTGCATTGTCATCATCCCCATCAACCGGCCTGTCCTTTCCAATTAATTAAATTTATCGGCGCTGAATGCATCTCTTAGTTTTAGGATATCATATTTTATCCACGTGGAAGGCACTCCGTTTTGAAGATAGAGAGAGTTACTTTGGCATTTATAATATCAGTATGGATTAAATCTATCTACAAAATATCTCTATATTTTGAAATGACATTGTTTTCATTTCAGAGGAAGTCGCCGATTTAGTTACTTCTACTTGTTATTAGAACGATCGAGGTATCATATTCGTCATTAACATGTTTATTAATATCTAGTGTCCAAGCTAACACGGGCGTTTCCGAGAAAATAGAAATATTTGGCGTAGTAGGAATTTTATTAATGAATTATGCTGATATAACAGAAGTTGGGTCGTGTTACAGGTTCAATGCCTACGTAAAGACGTGTTTTGACGTTATGGTGGAGATTAGGTGCTGATTCAATTAACGTAACAAATAACGTTACGTTTTAATAGAATAACGTTCTTGAAATAATAGGAAATATAAGAAGTTTTTTGAAGATGCAAGAAAGGATGAAATATTTTCCGGAAATTGAAATGGAAGTGAAAAAAACGTGCAATGAAGTTAATCTTCGATGCACGTTTTAGTTTGTGAGTCGACTGTTACGCAACAAAAACCGGGGTTTTCTTTCAATCAAAGCTGTGTACCTTCACACTCAGACTATTCCTCTATTAGCTGCGAAGCACTCAATCTCAAGAGCTCTTAAGACAGTACAAACAGCCAACAAAGATCCCATTGTACCTTCTCGTGACGTCATCCGATAAAACGAAATCTCGATACGAAATCAATCAATCGCAAGCCCAAAAATGGTTTCCACTCGATCGCTCGCTTTCTCCGAACGGAAAAGCGTCCCAATTAGGCGCATACGCAGGTCGCGAGGGGCACAGGGAGGGGAGGGGGGAGGTACTGGGCAGTAGAGATGTGAATAATTGAATGTTAATTCGTTTAGGGCCCGAGAGATGGCGGGACCGTCGACCGTGGTTCGTGAGGCGGTTACCAAGTAATGCCACATATTTCTTGCTGAGTGCTTTGACACTGAGTTAGTTTGGATGTGGCTTGATTGATAGGCAGACAGACACGCGTAAAGTTTAGTGTTTAATCTGAATTAATAAAGCGTGATTTAAAAGAAAAGCTACCCATTTTACTTACGAGGATAACAAAATATGTACCGTAATATATAAATAAGGCAAGTACAATAAAGATTTGGAATACATACTTTTTTAAAGTGCGACTTTCGTACGTTTTACTATATTAGGGTCACCATCCTGTTAAAATTACCGGGACAAAATAAAAAGTTACAATTAAAACCAAAAAAAAATCTTTTAATAAAACTGCGTCTTGAATACCTATAAAACTAATGCTAGGTGTGTTGCTTTTATGTACCCACGATCATAAAGTAGCAAATTTATTTCATTTACAATAGATTTTACATACACGTGCAAGCTTATTGATTTAATTAAGAGTAGGTAACACAGTTGTTACATTGACGTAGTTTTTCTCAAGTTTTGTTTGAAATCATGACATGCATCTTGTACTTAACAAAGAAATAACAGATGAAAGATTTTTTTTTTTGTTCAGCTGTTCCTCAACTGTCATTTTTACGTCTTGGCCAACAAAATGTAGATTATAGTAATAGTCTATGGTCTTATATAGAAAGTGTGTTAGTCTATGAGTCTTTTATAAGAGTTAGCAGTGACATATTATAATGATCTATTAGTACTTATATCGATAGTGACAACATATTTATGATCTACATGTATTTTAGAACAATGCCTTATTATTATTCCTCTAAGTATTGGGGCGCTCTGTGGAGCTCAGCTTAATTTATCAGCCAGTGACTTCTATCAATTCCTTATTTGAAATTTAATTGGCTGTAGGCCAGTTTGTGTCTTGTTTGGCTGTGAGATATTGTTATCTATGGCATAATATTACAAATCAATGTCTCAAGAGGTTTTTTAATACCAAACTAGTTAAAAAGTGAGAACACAAGATAATTACAAGAAATTTTAACAGGCCTTTAAACAGGTTTGTCATTATTTGCCGTTTTGTATATACAAACAGCAATTAGGGCCGGAAGACGACACAAATGGGTTATCAGATAAAGTACCGTTGGTGCTACACCTTCGACAGACGTCCTAATCGGTCAGAGGACATTGAGAGCACCAAAAATGTTTAGTGAGACATTAAACGACTGATAAATACCTATTTGCATTTGGTACTGATAAAGTAGCTGGAAATGCGAATGTTTCGTTAAAAATTTAAGAGTTAATTTCGTTTTAAATAGAGAATTAATATGGATATCCGTTTTTTTTCTTCTGTTGAGCTAAGGAATGGCACGTGTATCGATAAAATACAAGAGACGATATTAATGTGAATCAAGTGTTATGTCGTAAATTGATTCACATTTTCCTTTTAAGATGATAGTCATAATTAAGCGGAAAAAGGAAGTAGATTAGTAAATCTAATCTAGAGAACGTTTTGTGATTTCCTAATACTGCTACATAAGCATTTGTTCTAAGTGATTCATACGGAGTGCCGTTAAAATATTTATCTTACTCAAAAGTATTTTTCGTGTTCTACTTTCTTTATCTAAGCCTTGATTTTAACGCTAATTTGGAAAGCCTTGTTTTAAAGAAAAAACACCGTGAAAAATGTCAAGTACATCTAATGACAAATGCAATATTTCTCTACCAACTAAGGAAATCAGACCATCTTAGTTATTATGAATAACCGAGTGATGCATGACGTAAGCAGTCAGTTATTAAGCAGTGACAGCCTAGTGGTGTGACCGTCGGACTGCCAAGTCATAGGTCTCGAGTTCAAACCCAAGGCACGCACCTCTGATTTTTCGGATTCATGTGCGTATCTTTAATCATCACTTGCTTCGGTGAGGGAAAACACCGTGAGGAAACCAGCATGCCTGAGAGATATTTCTTGACGGCATGTTAAGCCAAGTCAGAGGCCCATGGACGGCATAAAAACTCTGACACCAGGTTAGGATCTAACCACACGATAAAGAAAGAAGAAAGAAGTCAGTTATTCAACAAAGAAAAAATATTTAAAGCTTCGCATTGTTCCCATTGGAAGCTCCATCCTCCATTCTAGATATCACTGAATCTATTGGTTTAAGGTACCGTTGTCTGCATGAATGGCCTTAAGATGTCTGTTGACACAAGTGTATGACACAAAATGATGTTAGAATCTCTCGAGAGATTGCCGCGTCGTCGGCTGAGCAAACCGAATTCCGTGTCCGATTGTCTTAATGAGTGTCTAATGAGATATTTTGTGTTATGTTTGGCTTACGAAACTTCGCCTTGGTTTTGTTAAATCTTAGGTACTGTTTGAACAGTGGGTCTTAAAGGGCTTTATTGTACCGCGTGCGTAGAAGAATTTCGAGGACGGATCACTGATGGTCTGGGTAGGACTTGATCGGTATGTAATTAGTATGTTATCTGATTTGATGGTATCGTTATACGTGTACTGGCTTATACAGATTTAACCAATCAGATCAGTTATGTTTGAATGAATATCTCGTAACATTTTATGTGAAAGATGAAAAAAAACAGCAATATATATTTCAAATATCATGCATGTAAGAATATTGATAGGTATTACATGAACGCAGAATTTTCTAGCAACGTGTCCTCTAAGTGCCGTAAATGTTATTTGAAATAACAATTGTAGATATACACCTGTGATGGCACGCCAAAGATAAGAAGAATATACTCAGTTTAATTACTTCTATTTGAAGTATCAATAAAATAGACAATAAAAATTTGCTTGCAAGCCTCGGCTATTTTACATAACTATTAATGAAGAATCCGTCAGATATGTCGCTCAATACCGGATGCCAAGTCATAAACATTATCAGCTGTTCTAAAACGTTGTAATAAAATGTGAGGGTAGTCGTACAAATGCTCGGGTGTCGGATACCGCGCGTGCGCGCCATCAGTAGTCAAGGTGCTGTCATTGAACGCATTAGCATCTTGTTGCACCGGAGATGCGATGATTGTTGGTCTTAATATCAATGGACTGAGAATAATTTGTATGAATAGAATGTTGACTTGATAAAGTGGTTATATGATCGTTGAATGATTATGAATAAATCGTGATAAACAGGTACTTACGCTGTGAAGATGGCGTTTCGGCCGCGGGAGGCGCGGGGGCACTGGCAGCACCCTGCATGGCCCGCGACGGTCGACCGCGCCTGCGCCTATGATGACAAAAGAAAAATCTATTAATTAAACCGATAACAATTGGCAAGTTAATAAGAAAGTCGAGATTAAAACCAGTCTAGACTGAAATAATCAAAATTATATAAACGATTGTTTTCAGGACTTGTCCACAGAAATATAAATTATGGTGAACGTATTTTAAAGCAGGTGCTAAGTGAAATGAAATAAAAGTAATCGAGCGACAGAATTATGGAGTTTCATTTTATTTTATTTTTATGTTCTTAACACTTCAAGTTTACTTCTTAATAATGCATAGTACCCGTATGTTTTAATTATAAGTTTAAAGCGGTTTTTATCAAGCACTTGTGTGGTCTTTTCTTAATAGCTTTTTTATATTTTTTGATAAATGTTGAAAAAGAACATTGCTAATTTAAGAAAGAATTGGCACAATATCATGATCAAATTAATATAGATGCTTGAAATACGAAATCTCTATTATTTCGTTACGAAGTAAGGTGTTTTTTTGACGTTTGGGGTTCTGACACGGAAAATTGGATGAGTAAATTGATAAAAAGTTCGTCTGGTAGCTGCATATGGAAAATATAGGTATAGTATGGACATCAAATGCGAAAGTAGTTCCTAAGTACCTCGTTCTAGAAGTATCTAAGAATCTTGCTTTGTTTGTCTGCCATTGTACTCATAGATAGAATTGCAATATTGTAAAAGAGGTCTGTAGCAATTCTGGCGTTCAATAAAGTATACTCTACTTCTTAGCATTTGACGAATACATAACTCCAAACTAAGTAACTTAAGTTAAAACATCTAAAGTAAATAACTGAAAATTCGATAAAACCAGCTCGTAAGTGACAAAGAGCATTGAGTCACATGTTATCTGCGGCTTCCTGCGACACTTGACGCTAATCATCGATCGGCGAGAAATGAGGGTACCTAATCTACGTACACCTATCTGTTGGGTGGGGCCACCAGCTCTGAGACGTGGAGTGAGACTGTCCTGTTTTGGCCTTTGAAAGGTTTCATTTAGAAATTATGGTAAAACTTCGCTGCCTCCGACTGGTACGTAATACCAGCCAATAATAACAAATAAATACAAAGGGTACTTATGAGATAAAAAAAATAAAGATTATCGTCATTATTCTGTAAGAATGTTAGATCATCTGGAATATACATAAAGATGGTAATCAATACACATAGGTACTTAGGTACACAATCAATTTGTTATTTGTAATGATAAAATGATCAATGTGCAAAATTCGTGAAGAACCTGCGAAATCCGATAACGATATAATTGAAAGAGTTGGAACATCTAGAAACAAAACAACAAAATATTTATTTTAGTCGCACCGGCTTAAATAAATCTTTTATTTTCTTTTTGTACTCCGAGTGACTTCACACGAGCCGCCTTTTGTAAAATTACTCTAGGTTGTTAAAATAATATAGTTGTAAGTCTAAACTTTGTAAGCTATTATAACTTTAACTATAACTACACTATTGTATTAGGTAAGCCTGTGATGATAGTGGTATGTGTTTTAAATAAATAAATGAAACAATATAGCCACAGTATCTTGAAGTTCAGTCCATCTGAGCGTGTCGCCGTTTATTATAATCCAGACAATGTATGCTAATATATCTATCAACTGGCATGCTACTAATGCAGGCATGCATGGATTATTGTTAAAAAGATTTATTTTTAGTATCGCTTAAAACATCGACTTACAGCGTAACAGCTGAAGTGTGAAAATTAATGGTAAATAATAACTTTTTTGGGGTCATATGCCTCAACGATCCAGCTGTTGCAACTCATTCCGACACCTTCACTCAGCGCAGAAAACTTCTAGTTTTCTCGTGTTTTTTATTTTAAATTTTTCTCCTTTCTTAAATCTAAAAGAAAATTCATGGCGTACTTTAAAATGTGTTGGGTAAATCACAATTATTTTTTTTTACACAAAAAGGAATCAACGAAATGTTTTTTTTTGTGACCTGTAATTTTCCCCACAGCGCACGGCCACCCTACTCCGTTCGCTAGTGCAGCGCACGCGCGTCTGACCTATTATAGTCCAGACAATGCGAGCGAATAACCCACGGCTGGTATGCGACTACTTATGTATTACTAGTGCTTACTGGTTACTTGCCTCACTGTACTCACGCAAACATACTACAGACAGTGTATTTTCAGCAGTAAATTAAAGTTAATCTTTAGCAACAAACTTTATAAAAAAATGCTGAAACGATGAGAAGAAAACGAAAAACAATGCTTTCACCAACTATTTTTAAATGTCATCCCAGAAGTGCCAACGCATAATAAAAAAAATAGAATAAATACAATAATTCAAAATCGATCGAACAACAGTTGGTCATTCTCAAATTTTGAAGTTTAAAAAATAGTAACGATTTAAATTGACAACCTTCTGTGCACTTTTCACTTTGACAGTGATGCATTGAATTTGTTGATGCAGTAACCTTTTGTTTTTACTTGTAATTTGTACATAATGATTTTATTTTAAATTTTGTAGTTTTAATCTGAATTTTATTTAAAAACTACTCAAAATTGACCAAAAGTGAGTTGACCGATTTCAGACAAAACAAGCGAATAACCCAAGGCTGGTATGCGACTAGTTTTGTTCTTATGTATTACTAGTGGTTACTAGTTAGCTGCTACTCTGCTCGTTACTTAATGTACTGGTAGCGTTATGTTGTACCTAGGTGAACTGGATTTTTACTAGGTTATGTATACATATGTAAAATTGTTGATTGAAGTTGAATCTCTAATGCTTAAAGAACAGATTTACTTGCTATTCTAAATCGAAAAGCAGAGAAAAAAGATTTTTCATCGGTGGTTTTCTTCACAAGTTTTTACTTTTTGACTTTGGAACAACACACTTCTGTGTTCCAAATTCAAATTCATTCAACATATCACAAACTTTTCGGTAGCTAATTATGTCAATCTTTTTTGACTTTTCCTTTATTGTTCTCGCTGATATAATATCTCTTTGTCTAGACCCCGAGTTATTTCATACCTTAACATTTTAACTCTCTAATAAGCTTGTCAAT
This sequence comes from Noctua janthe, assembly GCA_910589295.1. Lineage (NCBI taxonomy): Eukaryota > Metazoa > Arthropoda > Insecta > Lepidoptera > Noctuidae > Noctua > Noctua janthe. The sequence continues at coordinate 8,585,149 of OU342572.1, read as the reverse complement.
TAATTATTTCTCAGTCATATCTCAGTATTTCCCTTGCCTGGAAACTTCACATCTTCTCAGCTTTCAAGAAAACGCAAAATGCACTGAAAACGACGCTCATCGGCGCCTTTGATGATCAGGATTACAGTTTACTCGGAATCGTAATACAATATTAATATGACTTATCTTGGTAGGCGGCTCGCTTTGAACTCAGAAATTGTGGTTATCTATAAGAACTTATTTTGTTCAGTTATTGGTGGATTCTATTCAGCGGTTTTTGAAGTAGTTATGTTCACATTTTGAAAGTATGGTGGCCTAACATTTTGCTTTTTACTATAACAGGAGCTTTTACACTCACCACAATTTAGAATATGGACAATTTTTTAAACTTTTTTTTCAGATTCCAATTAGTTGTTGGTCTAATTTCCAATAGAACTTTCAAGTAAAAAAGTTGTGAAGACAGTTTAATTTCAGCCGTAATTAGCGTTAATTTTCAGCAACAAACTTTAAAATATTAGTTTAAGTGAAAAAAAAACGATACCACCAACATAATTTTGATTTAAAAAATTACATCCATTAGAACCACATTCCAGTTCAAATTAAAAATCGAACGAATTTCATTTGGGTCATTCTCAAAATTCTAGTCTATAAATAAAAAAATATTTAAAATGGCGGAAGGCTTTATTTTTTTTACGATTTCCATTACTGTTACATAAATGAAAATCATGTTCACATTTTCCATGTTTCCATTAAGAATGTAATAAAATAAAGCACCTATTGATTCTGTTATCACGAGTCACAAGGATTTCTTCATTATCAGTGTGCAGACGTGATCGGATGACTGCTTCTAATCTCTACCTATTGTTAACTAATTATTACATGTATTTTTGTCAAGTAGATTGAGTACGTTGGTAAGGTGATTTGTATCACGTATCGATTCTTATGAAATTTTTGTTATGTTGTTCTAGAATTTTATCAAGGTTTCCTATATGTCGCAAACTACCTATGCTCTAACTCCTATCCTGCCCACTGAGGCCCAAATTATGCAACCAAGTCTTCTGAGCTGCCACCAACGATGAAGCCGTGGAAGAGACGAAGTTCTGAGTCAATAAAATATAATATGTCTTGTCAGCAACACGAAGAAAATATTTGTTAGTTTTTGTTGGCATAAAGTTAGAATTTAGAACGGTTTCGGACAAAATGACGATGACACGATAACTCCCCAATTTCCCCTCCGAGGTATTTGCTAAAATGTGGTTTTTCCAGTTTCTAACTGGAGTATTCTCCTCTGTAAACGTCCTCTAGTTTAGTAAATACCTAAGTGAATAATATGAAATAATAACATGTATTAGGAGATGAACAGAGCAGATTTGGTGTGAAATATCTTGGCGCATCTAACCACCGTATTATTGCGAAGTCAACGTTGCTCTTTTAACATTGAGACATTGGCTTTAAAGACTTGTTTGTATCTGATCTAAGATATCTATGAAAAAGGTGTAATTTGGACTTTGAAATTGAGTAACAAACTGAATTAGATTTTAAAATTTGATTTTTTTGATGCTAAGGACCCCTGAATCGTAAGTCAAGAAGTTCTTGAAGACATCAGAATATAAATCATCCATCTCTAATATCGAATTACTGTAGATAAAAAAACACCTATCACAATCAAATGATATAGAAATAAACGGCAATTACTAGATAAGCCAGAAACATCTGTCTGAATGATATCTTTCTGTCCGTGACAAAGTTGTAACGTCTCTACGTTGAGAGGCTGGTTGATGCAATCTGCCCATTACTGCAGATGATGATAAACACTTGTCGTTTGATAGATATGGTAAGGGTTCGAGCACGATTGCGATTTATGGAGACAAGTTGCGATTGTGCATTCTTCTGGTCAAGTGTACTGTCATGATGATACTTTTAGAATTCTGATTATGTAAAGAACTCCTTTTACTGAATGAGACCACTTTTATTTGAACGAGAATCTCATAAGAATCTCACAAGAAGAACATTTATAGTGATCTAATATAAACTTGTATGCTTTGGTCAGTTGCTTGCAATTATGGTCCCATAATTGTAAGCAATTGACCAAAGCATACAAGTTTATTACTTGCTTACCATAATTATTAGAGTTGCAAACCTAAGATATTTTTTTAACTTTCTTCCTATATCTAACCAAAACACAAAGACAATGACGATATTTCCACCGTAGACAATTGCTAAACGCCACGTAACATTCAATCGATAATGTACGCCGAACTTACATAATTGTCTAAAGAGCACATCACGGCTATCTCGCACTTGAGATAGAAGACATTACCGAGATAATGGACGACAAATGTCTCAATGAGAGATGAGATTGGAACTTTATCTAGCAATTACTTATCTGAGCAAGTCTCACTTGAATCATTGTTTCACAACAAGATAAAAGATCTGTTATGTATTTTTTATGATATTGATGAGTTGAAGACGTTTAGATGATTTTTGAGAAACTTAAGACTAAACTTCGAAGACTTTTTGAAGCTTTTCTATATGATTGTTTTCATTCTTACAGTAAACCTTGTTAAAGATAGATGATTGTTGCAATTGATTTATTGATGATGATTATTTTAGAAGGATGGTTCGTTCCTCTAGTTGTCAACATTTTTATTATCGTAATCTTATAGTTTCTGTAAAGTGTAAATGGATCTCACAATTACTGCCCTTGCAATCTGCACTAGGTCTTATTAACGAGGAACAGCCATTTGTAATGGCGTGATAATCTAACTTGGTACTTAGATCACTGAGCATAGTGATTATATTGATATTAGCATCCTCTAATCAGTTGGAATTCCCAAAAAAATGGATATTTCTCTGAAAAACGGCAGAATGCTCAATCATAAGCGTAGCAATAATCTGCTTAGATTAATTGAATGATAATGATTTATCTTTATTTATGACATGCTCGGTCAACCATTAGTAAATAGCGTGATTTCTGGAATTCATTTGCCTGAAAAACATTAACATTATGTATGTATATTGGGCCGTTTTTACTTCTTTTCCTGGGAACAAAATTTTGGATAGCGGAATTTTCCGACGCGTTCGACTCGGGTGTTTAAAATAAATAAATTGCAGAATATCGCTTCTTCTAGAATGTTTTTATTTTATTTTCTTTGTTATGTTGGCGGTTTTCTTTTCTGATTGTTTATTATAGGGGTTTTCTTTTAGGTTTTTAGAAACATTAAAAACACAAGTAGACGGATAGGTTAATTAATAAGAAAATCAAAAAATGAGTAAAAGTTTAAGCAAAATTCTATTCTTATTGGTATTTAAAGAGAAAAGAAAATGCTCATTCGTAATCGCCAAAAAAAACGGCATACACAATTAGGTAGCCAGACAGATAAGTAAAAGAATACACTAAGCTTTGGTAAATAAGCTTAAACTGCTAAGATAAAATAACTTTAACTGCACTTAGCGCGTAATTAAAGCTTCACTTGAGAACACCCGACGGCGAAAGTGTTAATTTTTCATCTCGTTATAAAACGTTTACCTTTGCAACTTTTTAATTATTGTTTTACCAAACAAAACAAATTTGTAGGTATTTCAGGACATAATCTTATTAAAATACTAACTAACCGTAAATAGGTTACAAACTTACAACATATTTTTAGCGCAATCAGATTACGATTTTCGGTAGAAAAGAGTCTTATTTTCAAAAAGCTTTATATATTCATCGTTTGCTGTAATTATTGATTTTTCACGACCGATTGGATTTTTAAGATGACACGTAAAAAAATCGATCACTTTTTTGCATTATTGCAAATGGAAGATTTAACACTTCAAAAATCCTGTCACTTCGATTCACGAAATAGCAAGTTGGCAAACGAAAATTCAACAGACACATTTGAATTACGAATGTTATTTTTTCACGCACTAAATAAAATCGTTGCAAGAAAAAAAAATTCAAGAAGCAATATTCTGCAATAATCGTTTTTCGAACACACAAGTCACCTTCAAGGGCTCAAGGGTCAAGAGACGACAAAACATTCGACTGTCGCGTATCGCACTGAGCCCACTCGATATTAATTACTAGAGGTACCTAAAACACAGGGCGACGCCCGCCGTCACAAACGATAATTTGCATCGTAATCTAATCGAAATAACTTACCCAATGGTGGATAATTTTTGCGATATCAGCCGAAGCCCGAAATAATACGTAAATTAATAGTCCAACCACACACGAAACAGCGTCCAGTCTTTCACAAAACACCTTAAATAATTTTTGAGCACAGATTTACAGTCTTGGATTATTTTCTATTTACAAACACTTTAAAATTTGTAAGGCACTATATTCAAGTAATTCGCGCGTCGAACGTGTGTCGCATCTCGCGCGGGAACGACAACCTCGCGCAACGAGATGTCGTCTCCTAGTGTGATCGTGTGATGAGAGTACGCACTGTCGCTCTGCTCTCGGGGGAGCAAAAGATGGCCGCCGATTGGTCGAGAGCGCGCCCGAGAGAAGGAGAGAGCGCTTCTCGCGCGGGCTGCAAACGAGCGAGACAGCTAGCGTCATTCGTTTCGTCGGCCGGGCGAGATTGTCCGCGCGGGTTCAGGTGGATCAACGTCGAGAGCGCGCAATGATAATAAAGTGGAGATGCCACACCGAGTGGTTCCGTCACTATCGGATCTTTATTTAGCTTAATCACTGCGATTAGGACAATGATGGCGGATGATTATAATTTACCTACTTAACTTTAAAAAAAAAACGGAACATCTTGCCAAAATTAAAATCAGGAGTGCTATTTCAAAGACAGTACGTCACAGACAAAGAATTTATCGAATGTTTGAACTGATTTACAAATATAATTAACCTATCATTGAATTTAATTATAAGTATTTCGAATCAATCATTACATGAATTTAGTTTCATAATGAGGGCACATACCTACACAAATGGGATAGGCACTCATTAATAAATAGGTTAATTGTAATATTTTTTTTCAATACACTTTCTCGAAAACTGATTCTTATCGCACTACGATTAGGTTTAATGTATTTCACAAGTGTGGATTTTTAATATTTTTGAAATAAAAATTTTCACAGATACTATACTTACACTAATTTCAAATGGGTTCAATGACTATAGTCGGCGGTGATTGTTTTTTTTTAAATCTCGCCAAAGAGATATGCGTCCTAACGGCGTAAATATTTTTTGAGAATTTAAATTGTGTTTATAAATAGAATATCATGGATAAATATGATTATTTAGAACAAATATTTAGTTTTCTGATCAAATTATCATTTGTTTGTGTTATAAATTCAGAAATATTTGAATTTTCTATTTTTCATATTAGGCTGTTAGCGGCATCATACCTTTGCTTCTTCTTCAACCAGGCGAAAGCAAAGACCGGAAAAAAAATATCATATAGTGTAGTAGTATCATAGTTTCCCAATAATTCCTGACAAAAATACTTTCTGTTCTAATATTTTATTTCTTCGAAAGTGTATTGAAAAACGTCGTTTGATACGCGTGGGGATTTGTTACTGCAGTTCTCGGCTCTATAACACCCTCGCCTGCAGCTCGGGTGTTAATTGCGCCTCGAATGCAATAACAAAGTTTGCCCACTTTAAATATCAAAATGTACTACAAACTACGTGGATACAGAATTAGCAAACCTAAATGGTTAGTTTTCTTCGCTTTTATGCCAGCACGGTTCTATCTTCTGGTAACAGAAATTAAATGACGCCAGCAGATAAAGATTATGTACGCTGTATTTAATTTTATTACTACATTATCGATAACATTTATTATTGAAGTAGACAGACAATGAACCTGCTGATCGATATTCAAAAGAAAGAAATGCGAACACGTATCGTGCTATCATTAAAAAGATTTCAGATAACCGATTAAATACCCGAATTTATCTAAATAAATCGTAAAAATGTGTTCTTTTTTATCTTTACTCTTTTACGAAAACAACTACTTAAGTACTAAGACGATTTTATAAAAAGGCCTTTTCAGGTTTCTAGAAAAGTGTGATAATGTGTCTTGTTATGAGCGTCGTAAGAGCGATAACTGTCAAAGGCGTGTTGGCGGGATGACGTACGTTAGGTGATCGATCATCCAACCAGTTAGTCTGTACCTACCTGCTTACTTGCTAATACCTATAGAACGATACAAAGCCACACTCTAAGCTAATCTAAAAAAAACGTTTTGTGAAATTTACTTTATTTTTTAAATGCCGAATGTTTGAGTATCTTTAGGAAATCATTAGCTAATTATTGGATGACCTAATTGTTTCCAATGGGCTGGGAACCGGTTGTCTTCGAATGCCAAATATTCAAACCTATTCTATTTCATCCTCAATGTCTACTAAAATGAAAAAAAAAAAACAGAAAATTCGTTCTTTTTGCAGAATTATCTCCACTTGCTTTTTAAAACTCCTTTAGTAATTTATGAATGAAAGTGCTCATTAATTTAGCTGTTATTTCGATAAATTAGTGACGTAGAAGTAGAACTCAAGTATCAATGTCCATAACACAAAGTGTATAAGAAATTAAGAACATAATAGCAGACCACATTATCGTCGTTAAAACATAAGTCTTGTCAATAATTCTCATTCCCTATCAATGAGTAGGTAAATATCGTCATTCCACTATTTAATTAGTACTTGCCCTATATTTTATTGTTTATTTATGTATCTCGGATCACTATGAGTACAACGTATTATTTAAATATTTGAAAAACGAATTCAAAATGTAAAAAAGTCAGTTGATACTTTCGCGCCGAAATTATAGTGGCAGTTGAAAGAAAGATGGCGCTGGGGATTGCAAAAGCGTCAGTTTCGCAACTTTTACCTACTTCGTTATGTGAATTTGCATCATTTAAATTAATTATTATTACACGCTTATGACCTTGAATAAATTATAAGATTAATATTGTGTGTGCTAAAGCTGGAAACTATGATATCTCTTAACGGAGAACATAAATATATTTTAGACTTTGTAGAACTACTTTTGATTGATTCATATTTTAAATTCTGTTGTATTTTTTTTTCATTTTGTGCTAGTTGGCTATCAGAGAAATAATTTGGTTCATTTAGTTCATCAAACCATTTTTTTTAATTCTTATTTTGTAACACAACCTATATTAGAATCTAATTAGAAAAATGATCCTTAAAATCATACGAAGCAGTTTTTCTCCTACATATAATTTATTATTTGCCTGCATATTTACTCTTGTTGCTATAATTGACGTAAGACAGGTGTTTCATCTTACATTGCCGTTGTTCAAATAATAATAATAACTTCACCTACTCTGATTGTAATCCTGCCTTTATGTTTCTTATTTTTACTAACACGATGAGGACTTCTGTAAACCCGATAAAATTTCCTATCGGCAAAATTAGCTTCGGATAAAGGGGATGAATTTAAAAAATACTTCCATCGTTAAGGTTTGTTTTGGAAAAAAAATCGGGCTTCTAGATCTAGGCTCAGTGGTTAGTAATTGTAACCGTCTGTCAGTGAGTTTAATATTGTTATTAGGTAAGTAAAAAACCTCCAAAATCCAGCATGAAGGTCTCAAAAATCTTTAAAGGAATGAAGTAGAAAGCTCTATTTTAATCTCCTAAAAATTATACAACTCGAAAAGGTGCTGTAACCTCATGTTTACTCAAAGGAGGTGATAGGTTCCAATATTTTCAATATAAAAATCGGTTATTTATCAGCCGTCGGTCCCCATCTGGAGCCGACCTCTGGTATCGGTCAGCCGAACGTGTGCAAACATGGCTCCCTCTATCTGTCAACACGAAGCCAACGTCTCTGTGCTGGCCGTTTTTTTAATTTATATTTTTTTATTTGAGAGATGATATTATAGATTAAAAAGAGTGATAGGTATGTAATTTTTGTTTACGTGCCGGAAAGTGCAGACAGAACATCAAAACCCTTAGGATTTTTCTTTTATTTGTTTGATTCAATTCGCCCTGTGTCCATGATTTAATCATTCAGCATTAATCAAGTTCAATTTGCCAACATTCTTCTGAAGATGTTCAGCAAGCTTTAAATGTCATTCCTGATAACATTTAAAGGTTGTACGTGATTATGGGCTTTACAAGACTAGCTTCGTTTACCGGTAGATATTATTTTTGTATTTATCTAACGTGGAAACTGATGACAATACCTATTATAGTCCTACTGATACACAATTTTTGATGCAAATAGTGATATTAATATTCAAAATCTTTGTCCACAAATTCGAATAAAAGTTTAACGAATCAGGAACAAAAGATTAAAGGTCGGACAGGAATAAACGAGTCTGTCACCGCTTCACCGTTCCGCCATGACATCAATCGATATCGTTCGAAGATAAGATGGATCTTAAACAATAAAATATATTGTTTTTCAACACATTTCAAGGATTTTTGTATCTACTAATCTTTAATGAACATTATCGGTTTATAATAGAAACAGACGTGGAAGTGATTATCAAGGAGGTGTGTTAGTGTTAGTTTCTATAAAGTAATGAAGGTTGTGTCTATGATAAGTGTATCTGTCTGTGTGTTGTCTGTCTATGTATCTAAGGGCCCAGACACATTGCTTTCAGTGTTTAGTTTTTCTACAACGACTGTCAATAGGATTGGCAATAGATTTTCAGTGGCTTTATCAATCTAATATATGTTCGACTTTCCCGTCATCATTACCTATCTATGTCTGATAGAATGTCTTTTCTCTAACTAGGCCCTAGGCACCGACAGGATTAGGATATTCCAGGGGGGTGCATCTTCAGTTCCTTGAAAACAGCTCGACAGTTTTTGCATGCCAACTCGGATATATTAGATTTTTGCTTGTCAATTCGTACAAGGAGTAGTTTTGTCGATTTAAACAGAAAAGCCTATCAAAAAAATTATGTGCAAGAGCGAGCGTATCGATTTTGAAAATTTTAACACCCACCTCGAACTTGACAGGATAGAAATAGGGCTAACTGCCTGCTTACAAAGAAAAGCATATAAACGCAAAGGACATAAAGACATCTGAACGAGCGAAGCGAGCTCGAATAATTTAAGATGTTCTCGGATATATTAGGTAACTTTTGTTCATACAAACAAGCACGATAAATAGGAGTACGAGCGAGCGAACCGAGCTCGAAAATATTTGCTTTCCGCCACGAATAGATTCATTTCTCTATAGTTATCCTAGATTTCGCACACAGTACAAGTCTGACACTCCCTTTCGTTTCGGGGCGGGGGGAGAGGGGGGGTCATTTGATGATTTCCCACCCGACAAAAAAAAAAGAGACACTAAATTGACACTAAATTGATTGACAAGGTGATGAATTCGATAGCAACCTAGACACCTTTTTTTTTTTTTTTTTTTCCGGATGGGAAATCATCAAATGACCCCCCCCACTCTAGGCGGAGCGGAAGGGAGTGTCAGACTTGTACTGACTAAAAGCCATCCATGTTCCTTCTTTGCCCTTTGTGTTCCAGGGCCACGGTGTCTCTTTCGAACAGTCCCGCAGCTCTGGCAGGCATCGGCCCATGCGGACTCCTACTCGGTTGCTGACATCTCTATGAGGCGCGCGTGGAAAACGAACGCGCCGTCGACACGGCCTGTCGTCATAAGACGGCCGGACGGCGAGCTAGCCCATAACTCGCCGTCCACAGGCCCATGCCTACGGTGGCCGGGAGCCACCACGTGACCCCCGACGCCCAGGGCGTCTCCCGCGGCGGCTGGGATGTGAGGTTCTTTCCCTCTCACGTCCCGCCACCTCCTTCACTAGCATGACTGCTTCGCAGAAGGTGGTGACGGCTTCCCATTCCCTCTCGCTCCGGACCATGGCTTGAACCAGGGCCGGACGTGAGAGATCGCCGCCGCCAATCACCGCTACAAGGACACGGCGGTGCTCCGCCCAAGCGGGGCAGATCTCCACCGTGTCCTCCGGACGATCCTCGCAGTGGAAACACCCGGGCGTTTCCTCCCGCCCGATTCGGTGCAGGAACCTCCCGAAACAACCGTGTCCGGTGAGGACCTGCGTCAGGCAGTAGGTGAGGGCGCCGTGGCGCCTCTCTAGCCACTCCTCAAAGAGGGGAAACCTAGACACCTTCAGTTTTTATTAACACAGTAACATATTATGAAAATCTAAATGTTTTCTATATATTTTTTTTCCCGACAGGGTGGGCAAGTGGTGGGCAAGTGCACCGCCTTGCACCCTGCTGCCGGCGCCACTGATCTAGCTAGGCCCTCTAGTATCGTTATTGTAACTATATTCTGGAACTTAACTTTTGAAGACTTTTGTTGCCACTTAGATTTTCATCATCTCGAACGATATGGATAGGTATACTTCCTTGAACTTATCTAATATTAATGCCCTAAATAGTACCTACCTCATTATTTTTACATTACCCTTTGCTTTTAAATGCAATGGATTTCGAGTAATTTTCTTCATTATTAGTTTATCACTTATCATATGACTTGTAACTTAGAAGTATACAAATGATTTCTGTATAATGAAAAGCATTTCAATTTAGCTCTTTGTTATTCATTACTATTTCAGCTTGAAAGCCACTATTAATACTATTATCAGTCTGCTCTATTGAATGCCATAACTAGTCATGATTAGCATTTCGCAATTTAGCATAGTCATTCACAAATCAATAACTCGCTAGTTTGGCCTCATTATTGAAAGTACCGATTAGAACAACACTGCTTCGTTAGTCTTCTTGTCTCAAGCACTACATACTGCTGAGCATGAGAACTTGGGATTCCCAGGTCGGGCAAAGTGTTATTGGGTTTTTTGATTTTTTCAGGAGGACAGGGAGAGGTATACCAGAAAAACGATAGATGGATTGTGTGAGGAATGATATGAAAGAAAGAGGAGTAAATGATAGCGTGACGATTGACAGAGGAGAATGGAAGAAAAAAACGTGGTGCGCCGACCCCAAGTAACATGGGACAAGGACGGGAAGATGATGACGATTTTCTCAGTAGCAGCCACAGAGTCTGGATTTGTGTACGATTGATGGCAACAGGCTCGCTCCCTATTACAAGGGACCTAAACATATTTGATGAGAACTCAATGAAATCAGATGCACTATTAGGTAAATCTCTGCCTAACCCTTCGAGGTTTACAGGAGTGATGTTATGTCATGTTAAGTATTGAGAGCACTATTCCAACATACAGTTTAAAGTATAGGAAACTATAATTATTATCTGATAGTAACGTTATTGAACAAACAACACACGGATGGAGGAATCTTATCTTCGGTTACTCAGTGTCCATTAGCAGTATTACTAGATATAGTGTACTTCAAAAATCTTGTCCTAAACGATGTTCCGTTAACTGATAGTGATAGGACATTTCAACACCTTCTGACGTAATGCAATTCGAAGAAGAATAAATAAACATACCTAAATATTTTACTTAACTACCTTTGTAATTATTGCTTTGCTAAATAATAACAACAGCTCGGGTCAACCTTCAGTTTCCTCCATGCCTCGGAAAGCACGTTAAGCCGTTAGCCCCGGCTGCTATTTGTAGATCTTTGACAGTCGTTACAGGTAATCAGTGCCCCGAAAGTCTGACAACCAGTCTTACCAAGGGGTATCGTGTTACCCAGTACTAACTGGGTGGTGGAGGTCAGATAGGCAGTTGCTCCATGTAAAATACTGGTATTCAGCTGCATCCTGTTAGAATGGAAGCCGACCTCAACATTGTTGGCAAAAGGCTTGGCTGATGATGATGTAATTATTGCTTTTCAGAATTCGAAACTAACGATGGATTGCATGATAGTTGATATGGCTAGAAAAAGGCGATTGCTGGGATTACGATATTAATAGAGATATTATGTAGGTGTATGGAACAGGAAGACGTGCTGCACCGACCACAAATAAATGGGGCTAGGACTGGAGAATGACATCATAACTACAGTACCTACCTAATTAAGAACCTACAAAATATTAGAAGACTTTGAAAAATTTAATATCTCCAATGGAATTATGAAAAAGTTTTTACTGTGTGTTATATTCAGCAGATTCTTGAAAACAGTATTCACAGGTACTTGAGGCCGGCTTCCAGTCTAACCGGATGCAGCTGAACTGTACCAGTATTTTACATGATGCAAATGCCTATTTGACCTTCACAACCTAGTCCCTGGGTAATATGATACTTGGTAAGACTGGTTGTCAGAATTTGGGGCATCTTAGTACCCGTAACGACTGTCAAAGATCTAAAAATTCATATAGTATCCGTAGGGCTTACAACAGACAAAACAAACTCGTTATGTAAGTTTCAATGCGAAGGATAAACATTGTCCCTAGTTTAGTTAGTTATACAAACTATTATATAAAGTAAAAATTACCAATAAATGACGCGCTCTAACCACAATATTAGGTGATAAAGAAACCATCATTATTTAACATTATTCATCTGAATTCATGACGCAGGCTTCCCAAATGTAGTAGTTATTCATGCATGATACTCGTCTACAGGATAACAGATCGAACCATGTTGCAGAGGCATTCAATACGTCAATCATTACTCATTGATAAGGAAAAGAGTAAATTATTTAATTAGTAAACCAATTCATAAAGTCCATATGACCAAATAGGTACATTCACAAAGAACGGTATAGGTAGGTACCTGAAATTGGTACGAACGCAACCACAGTTTCTAATGACAAATCGTGTGAGAAAACCCAAGATTTTTAGGTCCCTGACACATTAAAATATGTAGGTGTGTAAAGTAGGAATAATACACAGGAATGTAACAAAGTTCAATACATATACGTTGAGTGATAAGATAATAATAGGACAAATGTATAATAATTTGATAGGTGGATATACTAAATCAATATGGATGATGAACGTTGAAACTACCGTTCTATCTTTCTGTATCAGTTTTAAAAGATCAAGCGAGTCAAGAGACATAACTACGACATTACATCCGGCTATATCGTTTCTACTTCTTACTGATGAGACACAGGCCTGAGTGGCGGTACCTACATTCAAACAAGCCTACAAGCTTGGCTTGCCCTTATAACCTACCACTCTTCATGATGTCAGGGTTTCTGAACAGGCTGCTTGCTAGGGCTTGCCGTATTTTTGGCCCCTTGGCACATCACTTGAGTGAGGCCTCCTCTCTGTAAGAGCGAGTGGGCCATTTTCGTTACACGGGCCCTGTGCGGATTGGATAACTGTTTCAATAGATCAGACTAACAGCATTGTCGTTTGTTTTTATTCTTTTATTAAAACCATCGGTCCAGAATAATTTGATGCATGCCTCAATATCCTGCAGTATTGATATCACCTCAAAACGGATATGAAGTAAATACTATGATTGATTATAAACACGTTTTCTTATCAATACTTACCACTGCATTGTTGGCGATATTATCAGTGACTCATTAATTTAGTACAAGTGATCATTTTGGAATAATATTTTATCTATACTTATTGTTTATACGACCTGGATCTATTTAGCCATTACTGGGTCAGACTCAGTATATCTTTGATTGTAGGATATTTTGTGCTTTAACTTACGTCCTTTAAGCTAAATCTTGCTTTTTGTTCTATTAATTAACAAATTGGTATTTATCATTTTAATCTAATTTTACATAATCACCCAATAAGCCAGTTTGATTGAAATTGCGAAAAACATACGCGGTCCTAATATGGAACCTTGGCGAAGTCTTATTCCTAAATGAAGATAAAAACCAAGAAAACTTGGGTATTATTCTTTAAAAAAATGAAAAAAAAAAGATTAATGTTCTGGCAATGGAATAACTTAATGCCCCAATTAAAGAGGTGCTTATTGACCTTATAAGTAGTTATAAGTTGAACTTCCAACGAAAAAAGCATATTATATTGCTAAGTTTGGAAATCGCCTGCCATGAGAAATGTATCGTCAGAATATTGTTTTTACTGGTTGCTACTTATGTCTAGAGAAGACTTAACTGTGATAACAAGTAAAACAGAAGTATGGAAGAAGAACAAACTGCGCCGACCCTAAATAAATTGGGATAAGGGCTGGAGAATATGATGATGTATTGTTTTTATTGTGTCATGTAATAGTTGAATCGTAATAAAATGTTGGCTAACAACAATTAAATTTACTCAATTGAGTCATACGAATATCATTATTATATTGTCGTTAATTCATGGTTTAATAGTTAGGTATATTACTGGGAACAACGTTAGTAAATTTCCTCGTGGACTCGTATGGTTTTTAGCTTATTATTTAAGTATAGCTTATGTAGGCATGGAATAAATATATAATTGAATAGGTACTTAATGACCAAATAGTAATAACACTTTTTTAATAAATGGGTGATAGTAATTTTATCGTTTTTTAAATAACATATTGGTTTTGAACAATGTGGTTTGGTACAAAATAAATGACGTACGTAGATTCAAATATGATTGACATTTTATTACAAAATGGAACGTTGAGATTGATTTCAGAAAACTAAAGTAATAATTAGTTTCATGAGTCGATGCGGTGATATAATTGTTGTCATGTGCGGTTGGACAGTTTCAAAGATGCAGTCAATGTCCTCACGCGATATATGATCGTGTACACTTCTTCAAGTCAATTAAGACTTAGTTTCATTAACAATAGGGTTTACATTAAAACGTACATGATGTTTAGATAGAGATGTTTGTCCACCGACACGTTCTCCCGCCAAATCGCGGAAACCGCGCGAATTTCATTCACAAACCGACATAGAAGTTTACAAACATCGCTTCGTCAACGGAAAAAATAGATGGACGGGATGTTCGGGCATTTAGTTTACAAAATATAGGCTAGGGTGGCTGCGAATCCCCCAACACAATAGATGTTAATCAAAACCGTCTTTTAGCTAATCGGTTTAGGAATATCAACATTAATCTTGCGTAATAGGATTAATATTTTGAGTTTGTACTATGTGCCTATCTTTGGAATATTTTGCCTAATCGTATTCATGCGTAGGTAATAAACAAATTATATCCTTGATAGTGATTATTTTATTTTAGAGGTTACTTTTAATTGGATAGAACCGTAGAATAACTAGGTACTTTTATTCTCATTCATTTCTCGTAACCACGACATCAATGTAATCTAATGAGCAGGAAACACAATCCACATATTTTTAAATCCAACTAATTACAAAATGGAACGAAACGAACTAGGAAGTGCACTAAACATGATGAACATCACAGTTTCTGTATCGAAAGTGAATGAAAGTCAGGCGTAAATACATCATTTTCATCACGCGACCAATATGGCGGAAGACTGTTGGCGCGAAAATGAATCTTTGTTTTTTTCTTAACGGCATTTATTAGCGCGGGACATTTACCGGCCAGTGTCTGTTACCGCTTGCTGCGTAGCGTAGAAAAAAAGAAAATAATGTCATGCAACCAGCTGTTATGCCAATGTTATAATGCTATGAATTGAATAGCGTTTATGGTTCTACGAACAACGTACATGTTTTGCGTGGTGGGCACCACGCAAAACATGTACGTTGTTCGTTACAATTATTTGTGGTTTCTGTCTAGTTTATGGATTTTCCGTTTAGCTTTTAGGTTTAGGTTAGGGAAATCCATCGAATTTAACTCTAAGGCTTTCACCAATAAAACTGAACGCGATCAGCATCGCTAAACCGCGTTCAATAGTTGTCAGTGTCATAGGTAATTGGAACTAAGGAATATTGACACTGATAGGATAGAAATAGACTTGAACACTGTTTAGATGCACTAATTGCGTTCATTTTCTCTGGTGAAATCTGTTCTAAAAGAGATTTTTTGTGAGGTACCTTTATAAACCGAAATCAGATACAATACCCAAGCTTAGAAGTATTCCGTGGTAGTTTTATCAAAGTGCTTTTAATAACCAATTTTACCAACGATCACGACATTAATGAATTGGAAAATCCTTTCTACTTTATAAAAATACCTAGTAGGTACCTACCATTGCCTGCCTAGTGCAACAACCTTTTTTCTCGTGTTGATAATTGAGTTTTATGACTCGCGTGAGATGATCGTTGATTGAAATTATTTACCTATGTAGATCATTTACATAACTACAACTTCTGTTTTCTTTATATTTCTTTTTTCCATCCAGTTTTAATAACATCTTATAAAACGAAGGACCTTATATTTTATCTCCTCCTATAATATAACTACTTAAACAAGGTAAGTACTAGCTTTTACAGTGCATGACGCCTAAAAATACCTAAATTTATCCCGCCCATTTTTGACACCCAAACTTTTTTCCGGCCGAGTGCAAGCAACGTCTAAATAAACCCTCGAACCATAAACAAAATAGTAACGATACAGACCTCTTCCGATCACATCTATCGTATTTGGCCATATTATTTGTTTGAGTCGGTATCTCTTCTTGGTTGTCAATATTGTCAGAGCGGGCGTTGACCCCGGTGCATCGCACGTGATCCGAATCTCTCGTATATTATACGTAGCTATATGTGATTTGTTCTTTTGAAATGAACTTTTTGAGATATCTTTTGATTCTCGGTACAGAAATCAGGTAAGGTTTAATTTGAACTGAAATCAAAATTTAGGGGCTCTTTCTGTAGAAAGATATTCAGGCTTTCGAGTTTTAGTTCTAGAAATGTTCAGTTATTATTTCTGTCATACTCATACCCATCATATAATCACACATAAAGTAGGTACGTAAGTACTGGTTTTCCCTGTCATTACGATCATTTTTTTGTTCTAGACCATACCTACCTGGGAACCTTCTAGTTACGAAAATATTGGGGGTCAAATTACCAACTTTTTGGCAAGTTTTTTTAAATACATGTTATTTTTAAACACCTCCATGACCCCCGTACTATTCAATCCACCCATCAGCACGATGTTTTGAGTGCGTTACATTGAGTCCTATCGTAAAACGTGATTTATGACCCCAAAAAGAATGAATTGTGAATGAATTGTGCCATCACCCATTTCACTCATTTCATAAATTAAAAGAAAATTAAAACTTAAAATAAGGGAATATAAATATAATGTATGGGTATTCTTTTCTTATTTATATCATATTCAACAAAGCACGTTCTCAATATCGGACTTTACGATACTGTGCTTTTTCCCAATGTTTGGTCGGTCGTTTTATCACTTAAATAGGTACTTAAATATTTTGACTAAGATTTGTAAACAATGTGTCAACAATCCCACATTACTTTGCACTGTATTTTGTTCTTTCTTTTCTTTTAGCCACTTTCTAGTTAACCTAGCTTTGTCAATGCCGTGAAACTCTGTTATTGGCTTAAGAGATAATTGTCATCATCTCGCCGTCAATGTTCAGTGTATGCAGACTTTAAGATGCTAGTTACTTTGTCGCAACTGCACTGTGCTGTTCATTGGTAGTGGGGTGAAATTTCACATAAAATGTCATAGTAATAATAAGCTGTTGAGTTTCCAATAAATAAATAAATAAAAGAAACAATAATTTTTGCGTAAAGTTACTTAGTTTGATGTACCTACATAATGCTTGGTTGACGGCTGCGTGAAGGGTCCGTTTACACCCTGTATAACAGACAACACATAATAAATAATAATCAATCATTAATCTTCCGCTTTCTACCAGTTTTGTCATAAGCACATTGGATGTCTTCGTCCATAGCTTAGACAAACCCTTTTCTTTGTAAATAGAATAGAATAGAAGACATTTATCTCAGATGTAGTCCAAATACTGTTAGTAACACAATAAACCTTATAAAGCTATTGTTAGTACATACAAAAAAAGACCCACAGATAAAAGCGGCACCGCACAGGAGCGCCAGTTCAATACAACCTTTTTTTATTGTTTACTAGTATTCCGTCTGTATGGTTTTTACCTGCCATTGTTTAATACTGTTATTAGTCATTAGAAAACGGAGGCTTCTTTAGTGGATAAGCTTTACTTCACTTTTATTTCTATTTGTTATGCAGACATCTTAAAAATTTGTTTGTGTTGTGAAGTTAAACAAAAGTCGAGGCAAAGGAAATTTTCCACTGGCTATTTAAGGCATTTTATTCCATATGCATTGACATCTAGGCTGAATGAACTCATTGCAAAAGAACTAAATTAAATACAAGACGTTGTATCAATATTGAATGACGATAATTCATTTGTACGTATTGTAATAATCCGGCTGGTATCTTGTTTGAAATTCAAAAGTTATTAACCTCAATTTTTACAGAAAGACCCACCCGCTTGCACATGACAACAGGACTTTAGGCACAGATTTAGAACGTCACTCAAGACTCAAGTACCTATTACCTACTTAAAATTAGTTTCAATTAATGAAATGGCTTGAATACAGACCTAAATGCATTTAATACTAGACAGTCAACATTTCATTTAAAACATCGTCCCGTCTCTACACAGCGTCTCTTTAATCTTCAAACAATAATTGACAGAGAATCATTTTGATGCAAAATCCCATTTTCTAACCTGTTGGAAAAACTAGAAATTAAACTGTAATGATTTTGAAAATTTGCTATATTATGTTTGATTTCTTCCTCCACGTCGATAGATTTTAATGTTATTTGTACCTATTCGTATCTTATCTAATATAATAGTACCAAACCAAAGTAATCAGTTAATCACTACCAATATGTACAAAAAAAACTCATTGCATCATATTTTAGAGTTAAACCATAGTTACTCTTACGAGTACGTAACCTTCCTAGTCTTTATACAGCTGAAATTATACACTGAATTATGTAAAATAATCAAACGTAATAAATTACGCAAAACTCAACTTCAAAAAATAATTAAAATTGCCACAACCGTATTCTGGAACAAGATTCACAAGAATCTCGATTCGAATTTCGAATCACGAACGATACCATACAAATCTTTACCGAAAACGAGCGTTCGAGATGCTTATTGCTCGTGCAGCGTTTGAGATCTAAGATAGAATAAGATGCATATCTAAACCAGTATTTCATGTAGCAGAGGCTTTTGGAAATGACATTGGAGCGTGTAGAGGCCGTGAAATCTTATAATATTCATACAGTTTATAACGAGATAAATAAGAGATAACATGACGCAGTTTTGTTCGTCATAATTACGACACTTGTGCAAATATGGCGGCCAGAGAACATCTGTTATGCTACCATGTTTTGATTGTTATTGAATAGTAATACATTCACCTCTTATATACCGCTTTATAAATAATAGTACACAATGTATGTCGAGAAAATTGTGCAAACATTGTGGGTGGAAAATGGCGGGAATTAAAGGAAATTTTAATGGATTATTTGCCCAGACATTTTCGTTGGAATGTGGCATTGTCCCGTTGTGAGACCTGTTGTTAGACTATCCAAAGGGAAAATTGACATAAAAATAATCCAAGAAAGTTCAAGAAATATATCATCCAATACAACAAAACAACATTATCTACCTACAGGTAAACATAAAAGAAAAAGATAAAACTGTCGAATTGGTCCTGTAGGAGGCCAAAAGGCCCCATCTCTGCATGGTGCTGTAACATTAAAAAAAAGAAAGTCATAAGGTATTTTGATAGGGCCGAAAGTGATGGTCACACGTTCAGATACGAATATAAATTTAAAACGTAAAAGAAGTTTAAAAATATAATAAACATTACTTTATTAGATCTCGATATTTTCACTTTCCTCCTATTTATTTGCAATCATGTTAACTATAGAATGTAAACTATGTAGTTTCTTCGCACGGAGGCGCATTGTTTCACAAATTGTCATTTACGAGTAAATGACCGATGCCAGACAGACAGGCG
The DNA here is from genome assembly GCA_910589295.1 of Noctua janthe. Lineage (NCBI taxonomy): Eukaryota > Metazoa > Arthropoda > Insecta > Lepidoptera > Noctuidae > Noctua > Noctua janthe. The sequence continues at coordinate 8,565,452 of OU342572.1, read as the reverse complement.
GACTATGTGTAATAAAGGTACCTACCACAGAGTCTGAATAAGTTTATAGTATTTAAATAATGTGGATCTTTATGACGTGTTGTCTAGACATAGAGAATAAGCACCAATAATAATATTTACAAGGCTGTAACTATAGATTGTTTCAAGAGATTTGGCTCCTGGTTTTGGGAAAAAGGGGTATTCCTCAAAGCGCAACCATGATGACAAATAGAGAGGGGTATGATGGATTCATTATTTTTTTTCAATCATGGTTGCGCTTCGAGGGATAATTTAGTTGCGCTTAGTTGGTTGTGCTTAAAAATAGTTGCGATTTGAGGAATACCTCGAAATACCCCTATTTCGGGGTATTCCACAAACTAACAATTGGAAGTATGATTTTGATGCCTACTACACTACGTCGGAAAAAACAACTATTTATAAAATGTCAATGGCATAAATTTCAACATGAATAAAGATTCGATATTTTAGTTTTTTTTTCAGTTATTACCGAGAGACAGCCAGGCACAGCATGCATGAAGATTGAATTCGATGGCAAGTCCTAAAACAAAACTATGAATGCCATTATTGTCTATACTATATCTGATCAAACTTCTGTGGTACAATAATGTAATGTGTGTACTTAGGTTCCTAAGTACATTCGATCGTTTGTTGTGGTTGAACTCGAAAACGGCTGCACTTGTTATGATCAACACTTTGGTATTGTCCTGACATTGTAAATATTTTATTCAAAAACAAATTTAGAGCGATCTTTAGGGTTGGTCCATGGATGGGTAACCCGTTACATACAGTTACATACAGTTACCCGTTACAGTTTCCTCCGTGCCTCAGAAAGCGCGTTAAGCCTTTGGTCCCGGCTGTCATTTGCAGATATTTGACAGTCGGTACAGGTAGTCAGTAGCCCGAAAGTCTGACAACCAGACCTACCAAGGGGTATCGTATTGCACTGTATTAACTGGGTTGTGGCTGGGTTGTAGCCACTACATGTAAAATATTGGTACTCAGTTGCATCCGGTTAGACTGAAGGCCAGGCAGATGATGATATCTACATAGATTCTATTACGTAGGCGCTTGCAAAATTTTCGGTTGTATCTGCAAAACTTTGAAAATAATTGCATAATTCAAACAGTTGGCTCCAACTTTTGTTTCGTCTTTTTAAATTAATTAAACTATTACAGAACCTGCACATGTTTATTAAAAATAAAACAACAATTTTATCGGAGCGAGATAAAAATACCGCATAATTTTATCCCAGACCGCATTTTAGGTATTGATAGTGATAATAGAGCGATTCTCGTGGGAGCTTCCGCACGATCGAGCTCGATACGATATGGAACGTGGAGGACATGTTTTTTTAGAATAGGGTTTTTCTTTGTGTTAGTTCTCTTTGAAAACTTCTAGGTAGGTACCTAAGTAATGTATTTTGCTGTCGTTAGTCATCACCTGCCTAGGCTTCCAGTCTAACCAGATGCAGCTGGATACCAGTATTTTACATGGAGCGACTGCCTAACTGACCTCCACAACCCGGTTAGTACTGGGTAATACGATACCCCTTGGTAAGACTGGTTGTCAGACTTTTGGGCCACTGACTATCTAACGATTGTCAAAGATCTACAAATGACAGCCGGGACCAACGGCTTAACGTTCTTTCTGAGGCACGGAAGAAATTCAGTATGTAATGGGCGGTCACCCACGGACAAACCTAGGCAAGCGCGACTTAACCTTAAGATCGACCCGAGCGGCTGTTATTTATTAGCCACGAGCTCCTTTTGCTGTCGTTAGTAAAAACTAGTGTTAGTAAAATGAGTAAAAACTTTAAAAAGGGAGCTTTTAAGGAAAAGTACTGGGGTTAAAAGAGACTTACTATCAGTCCTGAAGGCACCTAAAAAGGCGATTCCTGCCAGCTTGCCTCCGGAAACAAGGCACTCTTACTATACATGCACTTTATGTACTTTAGCAAGACTCATTTAAACGCTTCGAAAGCGATTGCAACCTTGCCTTAAGTCTGGGGCTCTCATGTCAATTTCGCTAATCTTTACACTTCCATCGAGGATGTGTTAGAGTAGCTTCATAATAATTCAACTCATAGTTTTTTTTGTTAATGTTTTTATTTCCTTACAGCTAGATGTTCATTTCTTGGCCTTAGCCTCACGTGTGGCTTTTCTTTCTGCGGCGCGGGCAAGCTGCTTTGCGAGTTTAAGGTTACCTTTTTTGCAGAACCTTTAGTTCCTCAGGAACTTGGGGACTTTGCCATTGGGTTGAATTATGCGTTCTAGAACAGCAGGAGAAAAAGACAAGAGGAAGTACATTACATGACATGACATCACGTCTGAAATCCTCCAATCCCCGATGAGTTAGATAAAAATAGGTAAACCCATATTACACACACACACATGTTTGAGTCTTGTGTTCTGAAGGACGAGCCTATTGCCATAAACCAGGCACAAATTTAGTCTCTGGGCTGCAACTCAGAAATTATTACTATAATTAATTAATTCACCTTTATTACACCCTGCAATACTTAGGTACCTACTAATCTCTATTAAAATCATCTCAAAAATGAGATAATAACCGACCATTTTGTTTAACGAACCTTTACAGAAGGTTCTCGTTACGTTAGCAAATGATCTCGTTGCTTAGAACTTGCGAACAAACTGTATAAGATAGATAATAACCGTCTTATGTTAAGATAAGCCGTTCACGAAACCTTATGAAACGTTTAACTAAATAATTATAATAATACATTGCGCTTGGTATGCGTTTGCATATTTATTCAATAAGATCTAAAGTTTCTAGATGGCGCTACTGTCGTTTGAGTCTGTATATAAGGTCTATCTTTTCATACACGAAATATTTTAACAGTAACTTCTTTAAGTCGTAAAGTCGCCATAGCAACGAAAAAGAAAATTATCTGAGTGTTTTTTTTTACAAAATTATTATAATTCTAAAATTTTTTGAGACTTTTTGCATAAAACCTTTAGTCCCATATTCTAACAATGACAGTAGGTCAATAGGTAAATACGACGTAGTAAACTACCTTAATGGATGCTTAAAAAAATAAGGAGCCAGTATTTATTTTGTGGGTCAAGTAATTTTAAATTATTTATTTTTTATAAAAAAATATACTCAGATAAAAAAAAAATCCCTTGAAATGGCTTTGTTATAGCCGTTAGATGATTCCCTGAAAATATTTCGTGTACGGTCATTGTTAGAATATGGGAGTAAAAATTATAGAATTTTAATAATTTCGTAAAAAAAAAACAGTCAGAGAATTTTTTTTTCGTTGCTATGGCGACTTTACTACTTATTAAGTTAAGTTAGTCTTAAAATATTTCGTGTATGAAAAGATAGACCATTATATATTATAGCTCTAACCAAAACCAATCTCTTTACGATTCAAGGGTGTGTCAGTCGCTTCCAAACTCTCTACATCTTCGTCGTGCTCATAGTCCGTTAAGTAGTAACAAGGTCTAATCATAGCGTTACATTTGAGGCTCATCTCGCGCTCTTACGAAACCCAGTGTCATGTCGTTACGTCATGACCTCTTTAGTCGCAAATCATTATAATTCACGCGTAAATTCTTTTAATTAACACGTTGGCAAACCTTTTTTTATATTAGTTACGGACCTAATATTTTATTGTGGCAAGCTCCGCTGTTTTATTTGCTGTGGCAATAACGCTGGTGTTTGAATTTGGTTTGTTTTTATTTTGACGTTGGTATGGTTTTTTACGCCAAGATATTATTTTTAACCAAGTAGAGTTGCCATGGAATTGATATCCGAAATGCAACCATTCACAATATCCTCTAAGTTATCTTCACTATCACTAAATAGTATAAAACAAAGTCGTTTCCCGCTGTGTGTCCCTATGTATGCTTAGATCTTTAAAACTACGCAACGGATTTTGATGCGGTTTTTTTTCAATAGATATAGTGATTCAAGCGGAAGGTTTATATGTATATATTGCACCCGTGCGAAGCCTGGGCAGGTCGCTAGTTTATTCTAAATGAATTTAGATGCATTATTGTTAATACAGAACACTTAGGAAGGTGCACAACAATCTAGCTAGAAGAAAACCGATAAATCAGGCAAGCCCTAAGCCACTAAAAAGTTAGTTTTTTTTTTTTTTTTTTGCTGATTGGAAATTATCAAATGAGGGGGTCATTTGACGATTCCCCCACTCCGGGCGGAGCGGAAGGGAGTGTCAGACTTGTACTGACTAAAACCCATCCATGTTCCTTCTTTGCCCTTTGTGTTCCAGGGCTCTTTCGAACAGTCCCGCAGCCCTGGCAGGCATCGGCCCATGCGGACCCCTACTCGGTTGCTGACATCTCTTTGAGGCGCGCTTGGAACACGAACGCGCCGTCGACACGGCCTGTCTTCATAAGTCGGCCGGACGGCGAGCTAGCCCATAACTCGCCGGCGTTATGGGCTCGCGGGAGCCACCACGTGACCCCCGACGCCCAGGCCGTCTCTCGCGGCGGCTGGGACGTGAGGTTCTTTCCCTCTCACGTCCCGCCACCTCCTTCACTAGCATGACTGCTTCGCAGAAGGAAAAAGTAAGCATTGAAATAATAATTAACAGTAACTGCCATTGTGGATGTGCTCAATATTCGAAACCCATTTAATCAGGAGAATAAATAAATTAATAAAAGAAAAATTAATGGCATCGGAAATTTTAACGACCAGAGGCTGCGCCATATTTTTTTTTTTTTAAACAGGTTCCGACTATGAGTTACGTACGACGCAACGCATCGGTAATGTTGTTATAATTGTCTTTTGGAAATTATTAATTACAAAGTAATTGTATTTTAAGTACATTGATTTACCATTATTTCCTGTCTAGCTCGTATGTCCCGTATTCCTCAAAGCGATAATAAATAATTGGTTTTAATTTAATGCAATTAACCCGTTTGCCATCTGCATTTATTTTCCCTATTTTCCAATTTGGACATAGTTCCAAATAAACTTCAAAGTAAGAATTTAATCTGACAATGAAGCCGCAAAACAGCCTTTTATTAAAAAAATAAGATTTTTTTTTAATAAAAAAAATAAGACACAAATAAATGTTAATTTGTTGATAAAAGTAAATTGTTTTATAATAATAATGATTATTTATGATAATCTGTTCATACATACAATTTAAATATTAAGGCCTTAAAAACATTCGACTCTTTGGTGAGTTTAAAAAAAAACAATCACTGCGCCTGACTTCTTTATAATAATTATTATAGTGTAGATGGTAGGTAAGTATTAAATTATGTACTCAACTTATACTTAAAGAGATATTAAAATGGATGTGCCTTTCAGATTGAATTATAAGGTATTAAACAATAAACTAAATCGGCCTGGAATGAAAGATAAGAAGACACAAAATGATGCTATAATTTATGACGCATATTACCAAAATACTATCTTATTATAAAAACTCTTAATTACTGAGTAATTACTTGATTGTGTCTAGCGCAATATGTACTAAACTAGCAATTATGAACCTACAATAAAAATTAAGTCATATTCATGTAGCCACTTTGATTAACATTTATTACTACGGCTATGATTAAGTACTTGAAAATGGGTTATATGAATTTTTAATTAAGGTGAACGTAAGTAAGGTGACATTGACTGTAGGTGTGTATTTCCACCCGTGGTCTTTATCAGTGTAAAAGCACCCAAAAGATCTGTGCATGCGGTAAAACAGAGAACTAAAATAAATCTATGAAGCTTGACATCATCATCATCTGCCTAGCCTTTTCCCAACTATGTTGGGGTCGGTTTCCAGTCTAACCGGATGCAGCTGAATACCCGTAATTTACATGGAGCGACAGCTTATCTGACCTCCACAACCCAGTAGTACTAGGTAATACGATATCCCTAGGTAAGATTGGTTGTCAGACTTTTTGAGACACTGACTACCTGTAACAACTGTCAAAGATCTGCAAATGACAGCCAGGACCAACGGCTTAACGTGCTTTCCGAGGCACGGAGGATACTCGGTATCTAATGGGTGGTCACCCATCCACAGATAAACCTAGGCAAGCAAGGTTTAACCTAAAGATAGGCCCGAGCGGCTGTTATTTATTAGCCGCTAGCTCCTATGAAGCCTCGTATGAAGCTTGACATATAGTTGCATTTGCCTCTTGACAAGCAGCGCCGCCTTGCATTTGCAAAAATAAATTGGTCGTTCTGTGGACTGTCAGTTCCTGTCATTCTGACAAAAGAAAAAAAAGGCATCTTCTTGACAACAAAAACTGTATGCTGATGGGTACTTTGATTACCGAGGTATCTGAATAGACTCGGTTAGGACTTTATAAGGAAAACTAGTGGTCTGTATAAATAGGTGCAATACCACAATTAACAGAGTGAGTGCAACGTGTGAAGACCGTACAAAGAAATGCCCGTAGTGGCGGTCTATGAGCTCAGTGTGTGGTAGGGCACGCAGCGGCGCTCGCGCAGCCGGGTTAGGTACCGTGAGCCCCGCGCCCTCCCCACGGTTGTCCACGCATTATGTGAGGCGCCGACATATCCATAAGCAAATTTTAGTAAAATAAAAAAATATTAGAAACAGTATTTTTAAAAGAACTCTCATATTGTCTTTGGACAAAGACCGTAAGTTCATGAGAATTAAATTTTCAGATAGGCAGACCTGACGAAGATGAGAGATCGAATGGATACCGAAAACCTAAACGGCGAAGAACCTAGTGTCTTGGTGCAATTCGGAATAGGTGTGTCCTACAGTGGACCGTGAAATTGTTTTTATTAGATGAAATAATTGTTTAACCTTCTAGTACCGAGGTGCCATTTTACTTACATCCATAATGATTATTTGTGGCCTAATGAATGTAAATACTAAACTATGTTTAATTTCGTTTTCTTTTTTGTCTTACAAATATATCTTCTTAACAAAAAAAATAATAATTTTATAAAAATGTGCCTCAAATTTTATTTAGTGGTCTGTCAGACCTCACGTCTGTACTTAAAGGTCAACAAGTAATGATCGAGTCTTCATTCACAACAAAATTCTCAAGTAACAACGTATGAGTATTTCTATTTGCGACAAAACTCAGAAACCCGAACTGGTTCGGAAACTAAACATTCAAACATCCTGCGTTGCGTGAATTTCATTCAGTTTCAGCTATCACACCAATGTCAAATACTTTGTTTATGTATTTAGCAGTGGCGAAGGTTCCATATAATTCGATTCCTACCGGCTTCCCTTTGAAAAATGGCACAGTCAGTATTCTATACACAAATAATATAATCACATTAAACATATGTACTCCGGCTTACCTCTTACAAAAATTGACCGTTCGCTACTGGTCTGCAGCATATCCTATCATATGACTATACTCATTCTGTTACAACCTGTATAATGGTTTTTCAAACTACGATATTGTCTTCCAAAAACCTCCTATGGGACTAAAACATTTATACAACCAAAATGTGATGTCGAGTAAACGTTGTGGCCGAAACCTTATAGTTGTGTAGGCGTTTATTGGACGTTTACAATATGACTTGTTAGTCACACGACTAAACTGACCCAAGTAGTTAGCTCAGAACCACTATAAAACTGCTATATAACTTAAAGTCGTTTAGATTTCGGACTATATGACGTTTATGATTGTTGGCGCGTCATCTCAGCAGCCATGTCATTCCCTACATAGTTACTTTGGTCTTTCTCTTCCCTTTCTTAGGTATATTTTTAGCAATAAAGTTTATCAACCTCGCACATTATTATGATCACGAAGGCACTTCCTTTGTAGATAGATACTAGATTTGAGAGTACGTGAGACGAATATAATGGTAGACAGTGTGTTTTTTTTATGTAGCTTTATTCAGTAGATTGGCATTCAAAAGAGTGAACAATTTGAAGAGCGTCGCATCCACAAACCATAGAAAAGAAGAATGGATTCCTTGAAAGATGATATGGTTAGAAAGGAGGTGACTACAGAGATGACAAATAATAGAGAAGAAGAAGACATGCTATGCCGGCCCCAAATAAGACCCCAATAACAAAATGGTAACCTACAAAAACAAGACCAACAATATGACATTTTAAAACTGTTTTAATATGGTTTAATACTGAGACTTGAGTTACAGAAAAGTTGAAAGGGAATCGACTGTCTTGGTATGGCCATGCGATGAGGAGGGACGAATCGCATGTGACTAAAAGAGTGATGAATATAAACGTTGATGGATGGAGAGAGAGAGGAAGACCAAAGAAACCATGGATAGATTGTGTGAGGAATATGAAAATATGAAAGTTAAAGGAGTAAATGATAGCGTGACGGTTGACAGAGGAGATTGGAAGAAAAAAACGTGTTGCGCCGACCCTGAGTGACATGGGACAAGGGCAGGAAAATGATGACTGAGACTTGGCTGAATAGGGACCATAAAAACGTTCAGCAGAAGCAATTCTGCAACGCGAGAACGATGATGATGAAGCATAGCGGTTTCCATCAATAGGCATGGAATAATATGAGAATAAAAAATGTGTAGCTAAGGAAAAGGCTAAGTAAATTTATATATCCTAACATACGATCCATTGACGTATGCATGGTTTTGAGATAGTTTAGGGAAACTTACTGAAGCCATATGGGCAAATGACTAATGACTAGACCACAGACCGCTAGACCCTATGGGTTCAAGATTGTTACAGTTTTACCTGTATTATAAAATAAATAAATAAAATAAAATACGTTTAATTCAGGTTAATAAAATGTCCATAATTTGTTAGTAACATTATCTTAAAACAATGTTAGTCAGAAAAAAATCTAAGACAATATGCAGCCTGAGAAGCCTTCCTTCAACTGTAGATTCAGGGGGGTTACCATGTCGTCTTAAAGCAGTCCCAGTCACAAGGCAAAATAACTTATGAGAGTACTGTCTGGCTTTTTAAATGAACCCCTGTCCAGACTGACCAGACCAAAAAGTGATTTGTTAAGGACTGGAAATAAAACCTCTTTGGTAGGAGCCTAAGGAACGTTGCCAAAACCACCTAGATTCCATCACTAGGCTCCTAGATCGCATCAAAAGACTATCTCTCGTCATGTTGACTATGGAAGCGTTCCTTAATCAGTTGGTAGTTTCTATAACGTTTTAGGCATCTTGCCAACCAGTCAGATGTTTCTGTGTGTTGTTTATTACTCATCTTTACGACGTTTCCTTGGTTGTTTCTTCATTTACAATTGTAATACTAGAATTAAGTGGCTGAGTCGGCTGTTAGTTCACACCACATTTTCTATTAGACGTTAAGCCGGTCCCGGCTGTCATTTGTAGATCTTTGATAGTTGTTACAGGTAGTCGTTAGTTCGAAAGTCTGACAACCAATCTTACAAAGGGGTATCACATTACCCAGTACTAACTGAGGAAGTCAGATAGGCAGTCACTCCATGTAAAATAGTATTCAGCTGCATCCGGTTAGACTGGAAGCCGACGCCCATAGTTGGGAAAAGGCTAGGCAGGTTATGATGATGATGTTTGCATTTAGATGCTGTGAAGATTGCCTGCCAAAGAGTATACAATTTGCAGATTGGTGAAAAATGTTTCTGCAGATTTTCATTATTTGATCATATACAGGGTGGAAGGGACACCGACGCGAAAGCGGTTACCACATGTTTAGTAGGTACAGCATTTGGAGCCGCCCCCCACGTAGAAATTTTTCATCGGTTATTTAAAAAAAATCTGCTGTTCCGTACAATTTTGACTGTGTAGGTAGGTATTGTACTTTTGTAAACAGCTGTTTTTTTAATGACCGATTAACAATTTCTATGTGGGGAGGGGGGGGGAGGCTCAAATTATAGACTGAATACGTGGTAACCGTTTCCGCGTCGGTGTCCCTACCACCCCGTATACCCACTGTATCGGTTCCGAAGGAGTCCTGTGTCTTAGGTACAGTACTTACTAACAACTACTTAAAGCTTTTATCAAGTACAGGATACCGGTACCAGAAAACCTCCTAAAATCAATACCGTACCGTTTAAACCATTAAAAAAATATCTCTGAAAAAAACCTACCGGAGATATTCAACGAAGACAATTAATACAAAAAGTTACCTATTGGAAATCCCAGGAAATTATCCTTAGTACCTAACAGTTCCATCAATAAAATTCCATAACAACCAACTCACCATATTACGCTAACACCGCCAGTAGCCATGGACGGAACCTCCGAAATGTGTCGTACGTATGCGCGCGAAAGCGACCGGATGTCTGCGCGTACCGCTCTGCGCTCGCGCATCGCTAATGCACTGTCAAACTTTTCTCTAGAGGAATTTTACGAACGATTGATACCCGAGTCTGATTGCGGGATCGATAGCAAGACTTGAGTGTGAAATGATTTTATAAGTTAAGGTAACCTAAGTTTTTCGACATATTCGGACGAAATTCGTTGGATCGATTTTTGCACAACATCTTCTGTCTCATCTTTTCAATTCATTCACGTTAGGCTAAGAATGAGCACTTTTTTAACGTCAAAATGACATAAGAGAGTCGCTCAAAACGAACGCTTCTATGTAGAGGACACGCTTGTATAATATCTTACTTCTTTCTGGCAATAATCTCGTCCCCTATTGCATAGAACTTAAACATAACTGGCGAATTGTGGGTGTGCTATTAGGTACACCTCTGCCTAACCCTTTGAGGATTACAGGCGTGATGTTATGTATGTGTTCCTTCTGCTATTAAAAATGCGATCGTTTATAAGGAAGAATGAATGTATGGATGGATTGATGTTTGTTACTCTTTGATGCAAAAAGTACTGTATGGATTTGGTTAAAATTACACAGATAGCTTAATAACCTGTAGTAACGCATAGGATAATCTTTATCCCAGTATTACGATCCAGTGGGACAATTACCGCACTCTACGCGGGGGAAGCGGCGACCGCGGCAATAAGCCAGTAAGGCATAGAGTAAGCATACCGTTAATGTATGCACGTATGCAGAAGGAGTACTTATTTTTAATCTTTTTTTATTTAGGGGTAAAGGTACGTCAGGTTCCGTCTTATGACGACAGGCCGTGTCGACAGCGCGTTCGTGTTACACGCGCGCCTCAAAGAGATGTCAGCAACCACGTAGGGGTCCGCATGGGCCGATGCCTGCCAGGATTGTGGGACTGTTCGAAAGAGATACCGTGGCCCTGGAACACAAAGGGCAAAGAAGGAACATGGATGGGTTTTCGTCAGTACAAGTCTGACACTCCCTTCCGCTCCGCCCAGAGTGGGGTCATTTGATGATTTCCTACCCGAAAATAAAAAAAAAAAGGTACGTCAGGTTCATCATATCCTAATCTAACTAATTATTACACGTGATTATAATATTATTAGTACAAATACATTATTGCGAAAGAGAGGGAGATAGTGAGGCGGCAACCATTTCATAAATCAGTTTCGCTTCTCCCGAATTAGGTGTAGATAATATTCTAATGAAAGCCCATCATTCATATACTTAAATCAAGCAAGTTTACTGCTTCTTCTGAAAAATAAAATCAATAGATTAGGAGTTCTTTATAAAAGCCACAATTTGATTAATAATATTTTTATATTGTTTTATATTAGAATATTTAAAAATGTATTTAATATGTACAAAAAATATATAATAATAAGTTTATTTCGGAATCAACAGGTTTTAACAGATACATTGTAGAGGCCTTCTTTTAAGTATGGAGATACCTGTAACAGAAGACCTCAGACCTGATTGGTTAACTTATATAACACTGTTGCAAAAGCACTTAAAAACCGAAATAAAAGAAAAAGAAAGAAAGAAAATTATGTTAATTTAATTTGGCACATGCCACAAGTACACACAAAAATGTAAACTTAAAAAAGATAAAATTGTTGTTCTCACGGCTGCGCCAAATGGCCCACCCATTGTGACTGACCACCCAAATGAGTGATTATTTGTGCCTAAATAAAAAGTCGAAAAATAAAAAAAATTGTTTTAATTTTAAAGTAGTTGAGTATTAATTGGTATTTGATGCCTTTATGAATAAATAAATAAATAAATAAAAAATATTATGTTTTTTTATTCATTTATTTAGGCCTAGATGGGCACTTATAAAACGTCGACAAAAAGGTGCAGCATGGTTACAGTATTTGTACTTAAGTATGGGGGACAGCGTAGGCCCGAAAGAATATCTAGCTCGCTCAAACAATCGATTACAGCTAGCACTATAACATCGATTACTAAGCCACTAATGAGATACCCCTGGCTAATTATCGTCAGTAATTACTCTTACCACCCACGTCGAACATGTCACGTCAGGTATAGGCAGAGCACGTGCCGTTTTATATTATAATTCATTAGTGATTTTCCAGAGAAAACGACTAATAGGGTACGTTGTACGGACACGTTATCAAGTTGAAGAGTTTATTTATTTACGTTATCAGTCCTTTTGTGGCTTTTTCCCCCAAGTTTTGTTCGCCTTTTGTTTCTCGCAAGCGCGGCTGCTGAGCATGAGGTCTTTGGTTCGATTCCTAGGTCGGTCAAATTGCTATTGGGTTTTTCCATCAGGCATTTCTTAGTAGCAGCCTCGGAGTCTGGATTTGTGCCCGGTTTATGGCAATAGGCTCGTCTCCTATTACATGGGACTTAAACTTTACTGTCGAAATGTGGGTTTACTATTAGGCACATCTCTGCTTAACCCTTCTGAGATTACAGGTGTGTTGTTATGTCAAGGTTACCGACGTAGCCCGAAGAATTGCCAAAGTTATGTAGCAGTAGGCAGGGCAGATTGGTCGCGCTCTGCGCCAAAGAATTGCAGAAGCTGCTAAATACATCAACTCGAGAAGATACGCCCGTCTTTACGCGATCATTTTTAAAGAGATGTGATCTTGCATTGCAGCTGAAGGCAAACAGTTCGAACATTTGTTATAAAACTTGGTAAATCTGATTTATAAAAATCATACCTAAAGAAATTCAACAGAATTTTATTTCAAACGCACCTAAAACTAACAAATTACTTTTTTCCTCAATTAAGAAGTAGCATACCATTTTGGACTCCAGACTAAACGCGCCATCTTTTAAAGTTACTTGCCAAAATAGTTTTGTACATTTTTTTTAAAGTTAAAGTTGAGTGATGTAATAATTTTGAATTCAATGTTGGGCAAAAATCTACATTTTATTTAAAACTGAGGCAGTCATGTTTTAACTTTTAACTGTAATTTGCAGAAGGGTTATTCATGGTTACATCACAGAAAAAAAAACTGACGAAAAGTTAATATTTGTAGTCACAGGACTTGAAAGATCATCACAGGGTGTCACTTTTTGAGATTTATTTTTGAATTCATAAAATTTTAAAAGTAGATGACCAAGATTTTTTAAAATATTTTTCTAATAACTGTCAGGACTTGGCTTTTACGTTGATTTCTGGGAAATGTTATATGTATACCACAGTATATGTACCACACCATTACCCCTTATATTTAAATATAATACTTGGTATTAAATATATTTTAATATAACATATTGTTTAATAATAACTTCCTTCCTTAACGCGCTCAATAAAAATTAAAGCAATTAAACCACAAACACCACAGATTTCACATAGCTTTGTTCAAAATTCTAATTGTTCTTATTATGATTCATAGCAACGTGTTGCACGTGTTCACCTGTATTGTATCAAAGAAGGTAAATGTGCGCAAATAGGTTTTTGTTGTGTAAAGGCGCGCCCTCACCGAGAGCATTCGCCTGTGATGTAACAGTTTTGATTCGAGCATTACATCAGTGAGTGAGACGAACCGAGCAACCTGCGCAACCTGTAACGATACAATTTGTAACGATCATCTGTTTCTGTATAAAAACGCATCTTGGATTGTTACATTACGGGCTAATGCTCGCTCGCTGGGAGCGTCTATTTGTAACGTATGCTCAATATCGAACCTTGGATTGTTACATTACAGACGAATGCTCCAGTGGGAAATTAAGTAACTAAATTGGGTATTTTAAATCTAACTTGCGTGGAAGCCCACAAAAGACCGCGGGGAAGACCTGGATGAGTGAGCACAGATTAGGCGTGATACAAAAGGAAGGATGATTAATACTGATGATGATGATGAAGAGGCCAACTTTAACAGTAAGCTCTCTCAATTTTAACTCTTCTATATTTTTCGTAGTGTATGTACTTTTAGTATATCTTGTACAGTTAGGAGCAATGAAATGAAAATTCAAAAGCAATTTTCTCCAATTGTATTGATTAACGTTTTATATTTTCACGAACATAATATTTTGGAAGCTGTTCTATTACGAAATAGGTCTCATCTCAAAAGAAGAAACCGTTAATTCACGCGAAAATCGCTTTTGAATTTTGTATGTAATTTGTAATTTTGTACATTTCATTGTTTGCGACTTTAATAACTCGAGGTACATCATCTTAAAACAGGAAGTTCTCTAGTATGTTTGGACTACTGCACGTTACGTATGTCTACAAAATCTGCAGTGTGGCAGTACAACACAGTGGTGGCAATACAGTGGTGTTCAACCAAGCTGATACACTGTCTCTTTGTCTAGGCCAGGGGTATCGCACTTTTACTCTTCTGCAATCTTACGTCACGACCATAGGGATGGCCAACTCAACCACGCGCCCACTCTGCCCCTCCCAGCGGTCCTCTTGCCAACTTTCCACCTGATTCATCCGCCAGGTGGCGATCAATTAGCAATCGATAATGATCAGTTGCGCAGGCGACGAAGACGATTAACATTCCTCTCGCTACTTAGCCCTCTGACAATTAAGTAATGCGCTTTCCCTTATCGGTTAATGTCGCTAATATGTATTGTTGTGTAACGAGTTTTAATTGTGGTTTTAGAGTTAAATATAGAGTAGATACTTGTAGTGATTTTCCTTGAGTTTAGTTGAAGAAGACCGTGCGATCATCATCTGCCTAGCCTTTTCCCAACTACGTTCGGGTCGGCTTCCAGCAACTGAATATCTTACATGAAGAAACTGACTGTCCAACCTCCATAGCCCAGTTTCTGGGTAACACGATACTCCAGGGTAAGATTGGTTGTCAGACTTTTGGGCCTCTGACTGCCTAACGACTGTCAAAGATCTACGAATGACAGCCGAGATCAGACATGGTGGCAGATTGTGTTTCGAACTCACCATTTTCCATAAATGAATTTGAATTTGAACTCCTTTCCCGAATTTTGAGAACAGTCGAACATCTACAACATCAATATTAAATTACCCATTGTGTCTGTACTTACTCCACATACGTAACAGTCGGCCTTCTTCGTTCCTCTTCGGCCTCCTTCGGGGACATTCGGGCGGACGCGAGTTGACCCGGCCGGTCTAGGTCCCGATGAATATGCAACGCCATCTTTGTTACGTTTTTCAATACAATCCGGAGATGTAGGTACCTACTTCTGTGTTCGTAATACGTTCGAATTACGAAATGTTTTGTTCGCGCCTATTCAGTTTTAATGGTTTTTTTTTTTAATTCACTTAACTGGCCACATCTTTTGGGTTGGGATTTTCAGTCTTCTAGGTTAGTAAATTTTTAGTTTCAACAGTAAAAATCACTTTTTGAGAAATGATGAAAACTAGTCAAGCGTTGTGAAAATACCATAGAGTAATCAAGGATAGAAAACATGCAAGAATAAATTGTAATTTCACACCGACAATGCAGAATTAACTTGTTAATGAGTTAGACATATGTACAGGAGCCAATATAGACATACCAGCACAATGTGGATTTATGCAAAGTCATAATTACATGTTAAAGTGAATGTCAATTGATTCCGAAGGGTCACGGTAACTGGAGACTGCGGGAAAGTCAAAACATGTTATTGTTTTTAGAGTACCCACAAGTACTATCATTGTCCGAGTATATTTGAAAAGAGTTGCGTTACAATTTTGATGTACGATTAAGTATATTTTATCTGTCTGTCTACAGGGTGACACACAAACGAATACCACGTATTCAGAACATCATTCTGAACACCTCTTCAAAAAAATCTTGTTTCCTACAATAACTACACGGTCTAAATGTATGGAACAGCAGATTTGTTTTATTGGCGATCTGGGGGGTTACTGTAACATCTTAAAGCAGGAGTAATTCCAGTGTGGAAAAGAGACAGAGCTATACTGGTCGTCTAGCGCCATCTCTTTCCCACACTGGAATTACTCTTGCTTTAAAACGTCATGGTAGGCCACGTGACCTACGAAAAAAGGAAGACTGCGCGCCGCGAACATCAAAAGTGAAGCCACAAAACCGAACTCTCCTGCAAGTAATATACACGCTCACGCAAACCTCTGACGTCACATGACCCAAAAAGACATCCAGAAAGCAACACTATCAGCAAATTAGTCATATCGGTGAGTAGGCAAGTAGTCAGAGTCGTGGGAAAACCCGGTATTTCACGATTCCCGTGCCCAATGAGTTTCTAGCTATACAGCACAATGCCGAGATCACAATACATGACGTTCTTAGAACCGACCGGTTGAGTTCCTTCGTCTTAAGGAGATGTTGGTATAATTATATGAACCCAGGAAACTGTTCGCAGTATTCCATTGGATAATTCTCACGGGCTTTTTTTGTCATTAGTGTTATTACCATGGGATGTTTTATTTTAGTATGGTTTTGAGAGCTCTGGAATTGATAAGAAATGACGCTTTATTTATTACTGATGTAAATTATCGGAGTTTTATAATCAGACGATAATACGTAAGGGTAATTATTTACGCAAAATGCTTGTGCTTGCTGGTCTGCAGACTAAGGACGTCTAAAGAACTGAATGCGCTTTTAATTGGGTAAGTATATGTCTACTTTATGGATACTAAACATGGCCGTTAGAATTGAGAAATACCAATAAAACTTTGGATAATAATGGAAAACATGAAATGGCCAGAATGGGAGTCAATGCTGCGATAAGGGCTGATGGCGATGTATCGAAGAATCAATCCATACAAATAAATAAAATTGAAGCTTCTGTTTGTAATTTTAAAATAACAACTTGTACAGTGCAACTGGCACAGTGCAAATCCGCGAAACTAGCATTGGATAATTCCACGTATCTGAAAAATGTAACCAATTTCAATTACGCATTGTCGTAGCGACTAAATTAATGAATTTGAGAGATTTCTGCTGTTAACAATACATAGAACACATGAATTGTTACTATCCATGTAAAAATAAGGTCAAAAATCGTAGATAAAAAAAAAAAAAAATGATAACCTTCCCCTGTAAACCTACACGTAGTGCAGATACGCGCACTTTACGTATGGTAGATTCGCAGATTTGCACTATCCTCGACGAATTACGGTACTTATAACGAAAACACATTTTTTTTTAAATTTTTGTCTGTTGTCGATATGTTACGGCTAATCTCCGAAACGGCGGGAGCGATTTTGATGGGACTTCCACTGGCAGAAAGCAGATGTTATAAGGAGTAACTGAGGCTACTTTTATGTTAGAAAAAGGTTTAGGGTTCCGGAAAAAAAATAAACCCATGAAATTGTTCTCATATGGTAATAATTTCTGTTTTAATTTTTGCCGCGGAGTAAGGTCGCGGGGCACTAGTCCCAAATAAGAGACCAGGCGATGATGAGATGACGAGACTTTGATGGTGAGGCTGTTAGAAAAAGTCCAGAACAGTATAAAGCAGAAACAATACTAGGAACACTAGTATAACACGTGTACAACAATATTCTCACGGTAGCTGTTTACCGGAATGTGTGAGATGATCTGCGGTAGGGTTGACACGCCGCTATTGTTTCAAATTTTTTACTATTCGTCGAGTAACAGAAAGGGATGTTGTTTAATTAGCTCATTGTTTAATTATCTCTTTAGGCGCCAGTAGCGAAGGATCAATTTTTGTAAGAGGTAAGCTGGAGTACCTTTAATGTGACTATTTTATTTGTCTATAGAATACTGACTGTTCTATTTTTCAAAGAGAAGGAATCGAGTTCTATGGGACCTCCGCCACTGTTAGGCGCATAATATAGTGCATGTAGTGCTCTTGTTTAAGTAATGGGGCACTTAGACTTAAGTTTGAAACGTTTTACTACAGGGTGTAAACAGACCCTTCACATAGCCGTCAACCAAGCATTCTGTTCATCAAACTAAGTAACTTTACACAAAAATTATTGCTGGGAATCGATTTTTTTTTTGGGGTGAAAAATCACGTTTTACGGTAGGACTCGATGGAAAGTACTCAAAGCATTGTGCTAATGGATGGATTGAATAGTACGGGGGTCGTGGAGGTGTGTAAAGTAAAAATCTTACAATAAAAACATGTATTTAAAAATAAACTTGTGAAAAAGTTGGAACTTTGACCCCCAATATCTCCGTAACTAGAAGGTTCCCAGGTATGGTCTAGAACAAAAAAATGATCACAAAGATGGAGAGAACAAGTGCCTTTTGGGTATGTTAAGGGTCTATTTACACCCTTTACACAACATTATTTTTAGTATATGCGAAACCTGAATATAGTTTGTCCAGAATAAGTAACTGAATCGATTCCAATAATTTTTAAACCATGTTATATTTTGTCCCAAAAATATTTAAAAAACAAGTTGGACACCGAGCGACACTAAGTACCTTTCGCAATCATTTAGGTACCTACTGCCAAATTATTATTATCAATGAGCTCAAGACGACGCTGGAGGTGGATGAGCGGGTGCGCCTCGTGGTGACCACGTTTTTGTGCGGACAACCAGGTAACAGAACAAGCCTATAACTTTGTGATATTTCATGATACAGTTTTGAAATTTTATACATAGATTCTTTACATAAAATACTAGACACGTGTTTCAGGTTTCGCATATACTAAAACTAATGTTGTATACATAGTGTACTCATTGTTAAAGAGCCAAATAAAATAAATAAATAAAGTAAAACCTAAAGTGGAGATGGTAGGACGAAGTCAACCCTCTTCTCAAGGATTGGCCAATACGGTTATGGAAGGATAAATGGTGGATATAAAAGTGTAGGCAGACGGGAAATAGGTAATTGTGACACAATACAGGAGACTGTGAATCATTCGCTGTGTGATGTGATAACTTATATCCTGTTGTGCTTATTAAGCAGATATCAGTCTTAAGATTAATTGATAAGATAATGATGTTATCAGAAGACGGCCCATTTTCCTTAAAATAACAATATGAGTGTGTTTCGGGTAAGGCATGCTTTGATGGTAAAGATTAGGTAATGAGTAATGACTGGCATTTTTTTCAGATGGGATTTCCCATTCAGCAAAAAAGATGAACATCCTTATAAGCTTTTATTCCCTATTTTTCGTTTTTAACTAGAATGGGATGAATTTAAAAATCGCTTATTACTGTTTAGCCATTGCTGTGTAATGGAACTTTCGCTCAAAAGACCATACATAAATATATGCATGCAAATAATAAATAAATAATATTAATATACATATGTGCATGAACCTTGGTGTGTATTTTAGCTTTTATTATTAGAGTATAAAGTATAACAATTGTAGATAGGCCAATAAATAAATAAAATAAATAAAGACTCGGTTAGTCAATGGATTCAAGATTTTTCCCTCTAAGTAAAAACGTATTGCCATTGTCTTGTTTAGTTTTTGGTTAAGTAAATAACAAGTTATTTAACATAGTGATCGACGACACATAGCTCTCATGCTGCTAATATTATATCTAGTTTGTTACAGGCTGCCTGTAGTAACTTTGTACATGCCAGCTTGGATTTGCTGTTGTATTTAGAATTATATAAATTCGCAGCCATATACAGACTACAAATAGAACTAAACTAATGATAAAAATAAGACTAAAAGTAAGAAAATATAAAAATCTAAACAACGACGACAAAAGGACACTTAGGCGTCAAAGTACTCCTCCGCATCGCTGTCATCTGGAAACGTGCCCAGAAGACTGGCAGCATTGCCACGCTGAATGGCAATGCTAATTCTTTGGCCAAAGAAAGAGCCAGCCCTCTGGTCACGCGAGCCATATTGGGTGTAGAGGACATCGATCCACGAACTGTTTCCACAAATTCAGTACAACATGATTCTAGATAACCCAGACGTAGCAAGTTTTCGCCAAAAAAATGCTGTTCTATACATTTTGATCGTAATCTTTTGGTTGAAACTGATTTTTTATTTTTAATAACCGAAATTACCAGATTTTGCGTCAAATGTCTGTGGCATTCTGTCTGGCTGCTCATTTAAAATTAATGCTAGATGACTACACAACATGACATCCTAGTTTGAAGCCGGACACCCCTAAATAAATGCAGAATCAACACGCGGTAAGTATAGAGCGGCACACCTGAGCCCGTAGCTCGTAGTTGAGTAAACATCCTACCTGGGATACATGTGCACTATCAGTGTGCTGCACATTATTAGTATTTACGACATTTAGAAGGAGACTAAATTGATCTTCTGGTTAACCCGCGCTTGCCATGGTTGGTCCGTCGATGGGTGACCACCCACACACACACCGAGTTTCCTCCGTGCCTCGTAAAGGACGTTAAGCCGTTGGTCTCGGCTGTCATTTGGAGATCTTTAACAGCCGTTACAAGTAGTCAGTGGCCTAAAATTCTGACAACCAGTCTTGCCAAGGGGTATTGTATAACGGGCTGGTGTCCGCAACTCCACGTCAAAGCGCGTATTTTGCGTGCGGAAGGGGTATCGTATTACTCAGTACTAACCGGGTTGAGGATGATAGATAGGCAATCGCTCCAAGTAAAATACTGGTTTTCAGCTGCATCCGGTTAGACTGGAAGCTGATCTCCAACATAGTCAGGAAATGGGTAGGCAGATGATGATAGACATAGTCCATACCAGCAATATAAGGGGAAAATAAGAACATGACATAGAGGAGCCTGTTCTGGACACATTCAGTTCCAGGAACATTTTGCTGTGTGTAGAGGGAGGCCATTCTAGCTGCCAAAATCAAAGTTATCTACCAGTTATCTTGCTATGAAGGTTAATTTGACTATCAGGTTTTAAATGTCTCTGGTCCTTTTGTTTATTTCAGGTCCAATTATTCGAGATTATTCAGTGTCAGGATATCAATTTCATTTAATTTTTCCAATTTAACATAACATAATATCACGCCTATTATCCCTGAAGGGTTATGTCAGAGGTGTGCTAATTATTGTACACCCAGTTTTAGACAGTTATGTTTAAGTCCCATGTAATAGGGGGCGAGCCTATAGCCATCAAGCGGGCACAAATCCATACTCCGTGGCTGCTTCTGAGAAAATTTCTGATGGAGAAACCCAGTAACACTTCCAATTTATCTGCACATAATGCGAAATTTGAAGAATACCAACGAGATTTCGATAAGCTGCAAGATAATTAGCTCATTGGGTTTTCTGACGACGTAGATAATTATCTTATCAGCAAATTAATCGCGTGTTTGTTTGTTAGCATATGATTATAAACATTACCTTGCTTGAGATACAGTTTATTATAACTAAACTCTGAGGTATGACAATGTGAGTATGCCACGTAAGGCTGTAACATAATCAGGGCACGCTACCATTGTGGCGATAAGTCCCCTCTTTGAGGAGTGGTTAGAGAGGCGCCACGGCGCCCTCACCTACCGCCTGACGCAGATCCTCACCGGACACGGTTGTTTCGGGAGGTTCCTGCACCGAATCGGGCGGGAGGAAACGCCCGGGTGTTTCCACTGCGAGGATCGTCCGGAGGACACGGTGGAGCACACCGTAGAGGTCTGCCCCGCTTGGGCGGAGCACCGCCGTGTCCTTGTAGCGGCGATTGGCGGCGGCGATCTCTCGCGTCCGACCCTGGTTCAAGCCATGGTCCGGAGCGAGAGGGAATGGGAAGCCGTCACCACCTTCTGTGAAGCAGTCATGCTAGTGAAGGAGGTGGCGGGACGTGAGAGGGAAAGAACCTCACGTCCCAGCCGCCGCGGGAGACGCCCTGGGCGTCGGGGGTCACGTGGTGGCTCCCGGCCACCGTAGGCGCGGGCCTGTGGACGGCGAGTTATGGGCTAGCTCGCCGTCCGGCCGTCTTATGACGACAGGCCGTGTCGACGGCGCGTTCGTGTTCCACGCGCGCCTCAAAGAGATGTCAGCAACCGAGTAGGGGTCCGCATGGGCCGATGCCTGCCAGAGCTGCGGGACTGTTCGAAAGAGACACCGTGGCCCTGGAACACAAAGGGCAAAGAAGGAACATGGATGGGTTTTAGTCAGTACAAGTCTGACACTCCCTTCCGCTCCGCCCAGAGTGGGGGGGGGTCATTTGATGATTTCCCATCCAAAAAAAAAAAAAAAAAGGCTGTAACATAATAAACGCAAGACCTCTAGTATGGTATCTGAGACCATGAAACTAAACTACTTTTGTTCTGTGATTTTTGGAAATTCATAACTTTTTTTTTAGTTTTACTGTACATGTTGATCAGCTGATCGCGTCAGTTCCTATAGAAAGCCAAGAGACCACACGAGAGGTCTTGCGTTTATTATGTTACACCATGTATATAGCTCCACTTATCATCATCATCATATCAGCCGAAGAGGTCCACTGCTGGTCATAAGTCGAAGTCAAATCATTTATTACAATTAGGCCATTATAAGTCGCTTTTGTGCCAGTGGCTTTTGGGCCGTATGGTGCTGAAACATGGACGCTCACGCAGGAGGCTGTGTACAGACTAAGAGTTGCACAGATAGCCATGGAGCTGAGATCGAGTTCCTAACGTCGAGATCCGAAAACGCAAAAAGGTTTTCGATATTGGAAATCGCGTTAAAAAAAAGTGCGGAAAAAATGAGAGGTCTATATCCAGCTGTGGGTGAGTTCGGGCTGTGGATGATGATGAAGTCGCTTTTAATATTCATACTTTAAACATAAAGGAACTAGATTTGATTCTAATGGGCCTCCCCCAAGCGCCGCCTTGTTGACCTCTGAGACACAAGATCGGCCTTCACCAGATCACCGGTCCACCGTGTGTGAGCCCTTCCAACGCTACGCCTTTCACTACGCAGTCGCAACTCCAGAATCTTGACGACATCACCGGCCATCCTTTCTGCAAGTAATGCGCCCTGTCCATGCTCGGCTGTGTCCGTTACTTTGGTTCTCCTGCGCATCTCTTAATTCCTGATTCGATAACTACTCTTGTCTATATTTTATATTTGGGTAACAACACGCCTGTAATCCTCAAAGAGTTAGAGGTGTACCTGATAGTACCCCCACATTTAGCAAGTCATGTAATAGAGGGCGATATGAGAAAGGAAAACAAAAAAGCTTTCAATCTCTACGAACCCCGGTAGCCACTCTTCTAAGATAATTGGCTCAACAATTAATTAAAATATAATCTTTACACCACCCGAGCAATAAACAAAGCAAATGAACGCAAAGTATAAACGTAAACAAAAGAACAATTATCTCTCATTTGACGTCGCGCGCGTGCGTCGCAGAGCGGTAGTGTACGACAAACTTATGCACAAAACCCAATCAATCGTTAATAGACCTTATTCCTTCAAAATAAGGTGCTGGCAACTTGTAAAGTTATCTTGGTATTCGTGTATAGATGCGCACGCAGGCCGACAACGACCAATGACCGCGCTTTCACTGTCGTCCATCTTGCGGTATGATTTTGATTTTAAAATTGGAACGCCCAACGGTCGCTGTTCATGATTAGAATTATTGATTTTCGGTAACGGAGAATGTGGGTTTATGATATTTCGTCAAAATTACTGTTAAATGCCAGTGGACGATCTTATTTTATAGAATTCAACAAGCTTGGTTGCTGGCCTCAATAGAAAGAGCAGGACATTAAGTACAGTATCGACAAGAAGAAACCATAAGTTGAAGAAAAGCACACAGCAACAGCGCAATTGTATAAATTGTAAAATAATGATCATTTTGGAAAAACCACAGCAAATACTCACTGTCTCACTCACGACAGCAAGAGCTGTAAGAGAAAAAAAGTTGCATGTGATGAAACAATTAGCCGGTCAGGAAGATTGGTAGCGGGGTTACTGCTCAGTGGCTGCGATGAGAAGATAAACAAGACACCTAGTCTGGTAGCAGGATTAACTGCCCAACGAGTCGGCTAGCCACTAGTGGAAGCTCCTTTATAGATTTTACATCTGAAAATTATCGGTCAAAACAATTTTACTCCGGATGCAAGAATAACAGGATGTATCCAGCAGACGAAGTCTTTGGCTACTAAGGTGATGATGGTGATGATAATTTTCTTCTGTCAAGCAAAGACTTAGTAAGTAGATACGAAATAAATAAAAAAATATGTTTTACCTACTCATCCAATATTCTTTACTGATTAATTTTGATGCGGGATCCAAGACAGTTAAATTGTTTTTCTGAGATTTCGTCGACCTTCATTGTCTCGGCGCTTTTCTTGTGGTAGCCACTGTTGATTCTGGCTGTCAGGTGTTGCAGTCGTTTGGGAATGGGCTTGTCCTATCAAAAAAAAAGTAGAAACAGTAAATTTTCCCTACAGCAGTAACAACGACCCTAAATCCGTCATAAAGGACAACATTCTACAATTAGAAATATCGCAGAAAACTGTAATTACATAACGAGCAAATAATCTCATAAACTATCACTTTCTATACTATAAAGATCGTCGTAGTGAAACAAAGCATAATGCTAGTAAATAATAAAAAGCGGCGCGGACTAACTGCGCCGGAGTTTCGATCTCGGGCCTGCGACCGTAACGGAGTCATTTACACATATGCATGGTACGAGTATAACTAGGTTGTTATACTTGTTATCTAGTGCGGGGTGATTATGAGATGATTGGCATGTTTAAGTTTTATTGAAAGAAACACAGAAACACGCATAACTTTTTTATTTGTATTTTTTGGGAGGAGGAGAACAGGCAACGTGATATAACAGCTAACGATGGCTGGACTCATGAAGCTCGTGGCTAAATAATTACAGTCGCTCGGGTCGATGTTCAGGTTAAGCCGCGCTTGCCTGGGTTGGTCCGTGGATGGGTGACCCATTACATACCGAGTTTCCTCAGTGTATCGGAAAGCACGTTAAGCCGTTGGTCCCGGCTGTCAATTGTAGATCTTCGACAGTCGCTACAGGTAGTCAGTGGTCCGAAAGTCTGACAACCAGTCTTAACAAGGGGGTACCTAGTACTACCTGGGTTGTGGAGGTCAGACAGGCAGTCGCTCCATGTAAAATACTGGTAATCAGCTGCATCCGGTTAGACTGAAAGCCGACCCCAACATATTTGAGAAAACGCTAGGCAAATGATGAGAAACGATGGCTGGACTTTGTGAAAGATGATATATCTAGTAAAGCGGGTGGCTTCTAAAATGACAGCTAATAGAGAACTATGGAAGAAGTAGAACTTGCTGCGCAAACCCCAAATAAATTGAATAGGTTAAGGGCAGAAGATGGACGATGTGTTTGTCTTATAAGCCAGGAGGCAAGATTAGCAGGGTCCACTGCCATTCATGAAAGCGATTAGGATGGTAGCATGTTTTGAATAGCTTGGTTGTCGAAACCTAGCGAAATTTAAATATAAATGCAAGTATGGTACGGTATGGTGTGGTATGGTATGAGCATGTGATGTGGAGAAATGAGGAAAACGACGTGAGGAAAGTTTTGAGTATGAATGTGGATGGCTATAAGAGTAGAGGAAAGTTGAACTATGTGAAGGATGATAATTATGGCTAACAAAAAGGTGTCTGATGAGTTGACGAGTAATAGAGAAGTATGGGAGAAGGAAACATACTGCGCCGACCCTAAATAAATTTAGATAAGGGCAAGAGAACAATATGGTGGGTAGGTAATGCAAGTCACATTACAACCTCCTCATAGTAGGATGCCTTTCTCCCGGTAAAAAAGAAACTCCAACCAACAAGCTTGGACAGATCAACAAAAGAAATCTGTCATTTTGTCGATTCTTCCGTCGACAAAACACGGTGGTCATGCTACGCGTGCAAAAGGAGAAGTGATACCTAGTCATTTGTTTTTCAAACAGCAAACGCTTCGGGTTTTTCTGGCACGGCACCTACCATGAACAAAGTAAATGATCTAACAGCACCGGTTACTGAAGATAATAAATCAGGAGCCAGTGAAGCATGGCTGATGTGGAAATGTCGGCTACAACACGAAATGTCGTGAAAAAATCGTGTCGTTTTCGTAACGAGCGCTGCGCCCGCGATCCCTGCCGATGTCAGTGATTTGTTGTGAGGGTTGCCAGGTTATAAAAGTTAATTTAGGAGGTAATTATTCATTTGATTTCAGTGCCCCAAAAGTTTGACAACTAGTCTTACCAAAGGGTAACGTGTTACCCAGTACTAACTAGGTCGTGGAGGCCAGATAGGCACTCGCTCCATGTAAAATACTGCCAGCTGAACTGGACGCCGGCCCCAACATAGTTAGGCAAAAGCTAGGCAGATCGTCGATATTCTAAGATCTTTCGGATCAAGCGAAATTGACGTGAAATTTCGTTTTCGATTAATAATGCTGAATGCTCATGAATATTACTACGATTTGTTACGTAATTGGTAGACCTTCGTAGTACATACATTTATTTTCATTTTTGTACATTTTGTATCTCTTCTCCTGATTGGTAAGTATCAAATGTGCTAAACAACGACCACTTGGCCTTATTAACCGACTTCTAAAAAACGAGGAGGTTATGTATTCCAACGTATCTTTTTTTATTCATGTTCACCCATTTCTCCGTGATTACTGGTCCGATTTAAGTGATTCTTTTTCCATTTGGTAGAATGACCTCGCGCGGTGGTCCCATATAAATTTTATTAAGTACTTATTTGGAAGCTAATAGTTTAGTATTACATGTTTACCCATAGCAAGCTATGGCTGCTACGGAATTTGAAGACCCTCAACGCAGCAAAATCAGCCTATTTTTAAAGACCTTCTCTCAATGAGAGGGAGTGGGCTGTAAACGCTGTAATACTTCACGTGCGGGTTGAATATTTTCGTCATTTTCAATACTTTACTATTAATTTCTCTAGAAAAACCAGTTGTTTTTCTTACCTGCCAACACCGAATAGCCGCTCGGGTGAAGATATGGCGCGCCTACAATCAGGATGCGCGCGCGACACGCAACCGACGCGTGCGCTCACGCGTCGCTATCTGTGTACATTGTGATTGGGATAGTTATTGATGATTACTTGCTGTTGAAAGACATTGTCACTAAAATAACTAAACTGACGGCTTCGTTGGTCTATTTGCCGCAAGCGCTACTGCAGAGCATGCCGAGGTAGTCTTTTTGTTTCGATTCCCGAGGCTGGCAAGGTGTTACTAGGTTTTCACCTGGAATTTCTCGGTGGTTGGAATTGTGCTCGGTTGATGACGGTTGGATTGCCCCCTTATAATGGGACTCGTACAGTACACCTCTCTCTGCCATTGGAGTGATGTTATGTTAGAAGAAAACTTCACGGTGAAATCCACACTAAAGCTGCGTTGACACGATCAGAGTATGCTCGGACCGAGTCGGCTCGGATACCTACTCGGACGCAACTTGTATTGTGGCAACCCATAATGCGAGCGCACTCGGATGGGTTGGTATGAGTTGCTACAACATGCGTTGCGTTCGAGTAGGTATACGACTCCTCTAAGTCCGAGCATACTCTGATCGTGTCGCTTTAAGGAAGTGTTTGTTAACACTTCCTTCACAAAAAACATCAGCAGCAGCCTATAATGTTCCCACTGCTGGGACACATTCCTGCTCTCTATGAGAGAGAATGGGCTATAATCACCACGCGGGCCCAGTGCGTGTTCGTAGATGTCACATGTCTTCGAATTTTAGGTTCTAGGACATGCCGGTTTCCTCACGATGTTTTCCTTCACCGTTTTGAGAGCAGTGGTGATGAAATAAATTACACAAAGTAATGCGCCTGCCTGGATTCGAACCCACGACTTACTACTCGTAAGTTGGGACCGCCACCACTGGGCCACCGCTGCTCTCAATATGACAACGATATCAAAAAATTAAAAAAAATAATAATGAAAGAATAATGAATGAATGTTCCATTTTTTTATTTCTCGTAGACATTTGGGTTTTCATTCATTTAATCTAGTGTCACTTTTTAGTTAATTTGCACTCATTTAGTGTTCTTTATTTGGGGTAGACTAGCCGAATATCATGTAGCAGTTTTTTTTTAAATAATCCGAGTTCGCTAGTTGTGATACTATTCGATTTTTTGTGTAGTCTTGCTAACGAAGCCTTAATTTTTCTTACAACTGCCAAATAATCAGCAAAATAGTTGATAACATAATGTGTTTTCAATTTGTAAAGTAAATTAAAACATAATTAAGACCTATTTATGTACCGGGTGGCAAAGGTCGAGGTGTTCTGCCAGTGACGTCACAAGGCTCCCGTATTTGTGAATATTTATAAGCTGTCATCCAGTGTTTTGCAGGTTTTAGTAACGTTTTATTGTCATTGGTTACGTAATTGTTACGTCTACATTTAGTTGGATTTTAATAATCATGCATTACGTCTTATAATAGATCTAGCTACCGCCTCTTTTTCGGCTGAACCCGATTCTATATCGTCGATTTGAAAATCGAAACAAAATCAAAGGCGCCATTTATAAAAACGCTGGGACGCGGACACAGACAGCTAACTATTTATAGATATTAAGTATACTTAATGGAAGGCACTTTTTCTCGTCATTGCGATATTTTTTTTGTTCTAGACTATACCTGGGTACCTTCAACTTATGGAGATATTGGGATCAAGTTCCAACATTTTCACAAGTTTTTTTTTAAATATAAGTTTTTAAAGTTATAACTTTATTTCAAACTAGCTGTTGCCCGCGACTTCGTTCGTGTGGAAATTTTCAGGTGTATGTGTGAGAAACAAACGATAGCCTATATCATTCCCCAGGATATAATCTATCTCCTTGCCTTTCATTACGATCCAATCAGCCGTTTAGTCATGAAAACGTAACAAACAAACAAACAAACATAGTTACTTTAATTATCTATAATAAAATCCCTAATCTTATTAAGCAGTTACCAACTAGACTATACAAAATACAGCTTAAAAAAATTCTTTTAGCCAATTGCTACTACAGCTTATCAGAATTTTTAAACGAGTAAAAAACAATAGGTACATCGGCAATTAAGTTAGGTACGACATTTCTTATTTTAATATTCTTATTTTAATATTTTTAGTTAATAACGTCTATTTTTTTAACCCTATTGTCTAAGCCTTTTTTTTTAAATTTTATATCTTTTATAATAATTTTAATATACCCTATTGTATAAGCCATTTCTCGTAAATTTTAATATTTTAAGGTAAAAACTCGTATTTTTTAAATTTAGTTACTACCTACTAGTTTTTTAGCCTAACATTTTTTTTTTGTACGCCGTTCCTATATGGCAAAACATGTAGAAACTTCATTTGTATTTATAAGACCTGTATAGTGCATACCATACCACTCAGGTTTTTACAAAATAAATATATCTTTATCTTTATCTTTCGCATTTATAATATTGATTATTTTGGATGGATTATTTTGTAGCGGATGGTTAGGAATATACAACGACTTAAGAAAAATAATAGGCTAAAAATATAATAAATGAAATAATTTAATTTACTTTTTTAATGTTATAACTTTATTTCAAATATCCCCACGACCCCCGTACTTTTCAATGCATCAGCACAATTTGCTGAGTGCATTACTTTGAGTCCTACCGTAAAACGTGATTTTTCACCATAAAAAAGTCGATTCGCAGCAATAACTTTTGTGTAGACTTACTTAGTTTGATATGTACAGAATGCTTGGTGAAGGATCTGTTTTTTTTTTCGGATGGGAAATCATCAAATGCCTCTCCCCACTCTGGGCGGAGCGGAAGGGAGTGTCAGACTTGTACTGACTAAAACTCATCCATTTTCCTTCTTTTCCCTTTGCCCTTTGTGTTCCAGGGCCACGGTATCTCTTTCGAACAGTCCCGCAGCCCTGGCAGGCATCAGTCCATGCGGATCTTTACTTAGTTGCTGACATCTCTTTGAGGCGCGCGTGGAACACGAACGCGCCGTCGACACGGCCCGTCGTCATAAGACGGCCGGACGGCGAGCTAGCTCATAACTCGCCGTCCACAGGCTCGCGGATACGGTGGCCGGGAGTCACCACGTGACCCCCGACGCCCAGGATCTGTTTATACCTTGTATAGAAGAAACGATTTTCTTTGGTGTCTCTGCTACCTTCCATCTGATGGTGAAGGCAAAGTTCAGCCGCCAACTGGATCAGGATCTAAATAGGGTCCTCCCATCCTGTATCCCCAGTTGTGATCCATTCATCATCATCTGCCTAGCCTTTTCCCAACTATGTTGGGGTCGGCTTCCAGTCTAACCGGATGCAGCTGAAAACCAGTATTTTACATGGAGCGACTGCCTATCTGACCTCCACAACCCAGTTAGTACTGGGTAATACGATACCCCTATACCCAGTTGTGATCCATTGTTTGACTTTATTTGTTTTGGGTAAAAAAAAAATTCTGAAAATATTTTTCTTTTTCGCGTATTTATATGTATTTATTTCCAACGGATGATTGATACTTAAAATAAATCGCGTTATTTATAACCAATCTAAATTCTTATTTGGCGTCGGTTAAATCCTCGTTATCAGATAATGGGTAGAAAATATTTTGTACAGACATAAATATTATCGTAGATATAAGATCTAGGTATTATTTACGAATTACTGAAGACGATAAGATAAAGAATCGAGACCAAACAGTTACTTGTGACCAATATAAGGTTTTCCGAAGTTATCTATCAATATTGTCGCGTGGTGCAATCATTGGTACCATTTTGGACAATCACTCTCGATTAGACTATAAGAGCTCGTGGCTAAATAATAACAGCCACTCGAGGGGTCGATCTTCAGGTTAAGCCTCGCTTGCCTATGTTGGTCCGTGGATGGGTGACCACCCTTTACATGGTTTTAAAGTTTCCTCAGTGCCTCGGAAAGCACGTTAAGTCGTTGGTACCGGCTGCCATTTGTAGATCTTTGACAGTCGTTACAGGCAGTCAGTGGCCCAAAAGTCTGACAACCCAGCACTAACTGGGTTGTAGAGGTCAGATAGGCTGTCGCTCGTTTGTCCGTGGATGGGTGACCACGCATTACATACCGAGTTTCCTCTGCGCCTCGGAAAGCACGCTAAGCCGCTGGTCCCGGCTGTCATTTGTAGATCTGTGACAGTTGTTCCATTTCGTATTATGTAGTATCGACTGTGGTATCGACAAGTGACAAAGACGACCTCCTACAAAGCGATACTTTTTTCAAAACTCCATGAACCATATACAGCCAGAAACATTATTTAACATTATTTTTAGTTACATACACCTACAAACAGAACGCGTTAATTGACTGGCCGGGGTCAGCTGTCTCGCCTGTGATCGCGTCCGACCTGCGCACGCATTTGAATACAATGCGCATGCGCCGCCGGGACGCTATGGTGCCGACAGCGCACTTGATGTGTTGTTTGTGTAGACGCTTATATTATGGACAGGAATTTATTAAGGAGTAGGGAATTTTATTGATTTTCTAGCTGTGGGTATTTAAACATAACATAACATAACACCTGTAATTCCCGAAGGGTTAGGCAGAGGAGTACCCCAAACCCACATTTCGCCAGTTATGTTTAAGTCCCATGTGACAGGGGGCGAGCTTATTGCCATCAACCGGGCACAAATTCAGACTCCGTGGCTGTTACTGAGAAATTCCTAATGGAAAAGCCCAATAACACTTTGCCCGACTTGGGAATCGAATCCAGGACCTCTTGACCAACGAGGAAGTCTGTGGGTATTTATCGGGGTCTTAATTCAGCCTAACATCAACTTGAATGCTATGCTCTAGACCTGACCATGGATCTCTTGCTGGAGCGCAAAAAGTATATAGTACACCTGCACCTTAGAGGACATAAAAAGCCTGGCCATCAACCTTGGGACCAAGTTTTTTTGATGAGATATACCATCAACCTAGCCTTTTCCCAACTATGTTGAGGTTGACTTCCTGTCTTACGGGATGCAGGCTGAATTTTAGTATTTTACATGGAGCAACTTCCTATCTGAACTCCACAACCCAGTAAGTACTGAGTAATACGATACCCCTTAGTAAGACTGGTTGTCAACTTTCGGGCCCCTGATTACTAAACGTCTGTCAAAGATCTACAATTGACAGCCGGGACCAACGGCTTAACGTGTTTTCCGAGGCACGAAAAAAACTCGGTAAGAAATGGGCGATCACCCATCCACGGACTAACCTAAGCAAGCGCGGCTTAACCTGAAGATAGACTCGAGCGGCTGTGTATTATTTAGCCACGAGCTTCCTCCACGAGATTTAGTTAAGATCGATACAAAATAAGAAGAGGAAGATTTATGTTTACGAGGAATGCTATGGGCTGTCATTCGTAGATCTTGGACAGTCCTTACGGTTAGTTAGAAACCAGAAAGTCTGAGCACCAGTTTCAGTAATGGGAATCATGTTGCATAGTAAATGGGTTGTGGAGGTCAGATAGGCAGTCGCTCCATGTAAAATACAGATATTCAGCTGCATCCGGTTAGACTGGAAGCCGACCCCAACATAGTTGGGAAAGGGCTAAGCAGATAGATGTAGAAGAAGAAGAAATAAACGATGGATCGGTACTCAAATCGTTTGAGGAGGTTTGTCAAACAGTGGCTGGCCCTCATAGGCTTATGAAAAAAGAAATCTATGGAGTTTACAAAGCTCCCTGTGGCAGACTATCTAAGGTGTACAGACAGTTCCCAATAGACGGGCTGGAAAATCTCAGAGCCGAACTAGTGTGAAGGCGAACGAAAATAGTCAATCAGCAAGAAATTACAAAGTGCAATGTCCTGTAACAATTCGATAACAAAATAACACCTCTGCTTTTCATAAGTCACATTAAAACCTTATTCACTCACAATCTAGACCTTTTGTTATTGTTGTACGTTATCTATACTAATCTTAGTTTCTATACTAATATTATAAAAAAGGTATTTGTTTGTAAGTTTGTATGTAGGGGGTAACATTCGGAACTAGTGAACCGATTCCAAAAAATCTTTCATTAACGTGAAGCTACATTATCCCTGAGTGTCATAGTCTACATTTAAAACGTTCTCGTGGGGGCATTTTAGTACAACGGGAGCGAAGCCGCGAGCTCGTGGCTAAATAATAACAGCCGCTCGGGTCAATGTTTGGTTAAGCCGCGCTCGGGTAGGTTGGTCTGTGGATGGGTGACCACCCATTACATACCGAGTTTCCTCCGTGCCTCGGAAAGCACGTTAAGCCGTTGGTCCCGGCTGTCATATATGGATCTTTGACAGTCGTTAGGTAGTCAGTGGCCGAAAAAGTCTGACAACCAGTCTTACCAAGGGGTATCGTATTACCCGGTACTAACTGGGTTGTGGGGGTCAGATAGGCAGTCGCTCCATGTAAAATACTGGTATTCAGCTGCATCCGGTTAGACGGGAAGCCGACCCCAACATAGTTGGGAAACGGCTAGGCAGATGATGATGGGAGCGAAGCCGCGAGCTAAAGCTAGTATTATAAAATAAAGCTGTAGAATTAGTTTGTTTAAACGTGGTAATATCCGGAACTACCAGTCGGACCTGAAAAAATAAGAAACATTTTATAGCCCAAGTCTTGTGGAAGATTATAAGCTATTTAACATCACGCTACGGTCCTTAAGAGCCGAGTAAAAACAGAAATGACGCCTGAAACCGCAGGGCAGAGCTAGTCTTACATAAATAATAACAAAGACTTGCAGCCGTCACAAGAACGAGTCATCTGTGTAATTGCATAAAGCCACTTTTCCACACGTTGCGTATGCGCTATGCAAATCTTGTGCGCCCGCGCAGCTGAGAAGCAGCGGCTGATTAGGGTTGGCGGGAAATGATGAGTGTGCAGTTTTATTGTGTTAGTTGTGTTTACGTTATTTTCAACTACATGCTTTTCAGCTTCGCAAATTGTAGTACTTAACAAGTCATAACAGTTTCGCAATATTGGCAAATCGTTTTAGTATTTTGGTGACCCAAGTGTATGTATATTTGAGCTTTAATTTTTACCCGACTACGGCGAAGCCAAAAAGAAGGGTTATGATTTTAGCAGTCTTGGTATGTATGTTTGTATTTACGTATTTTCCTTCGTAGTGCCTAAACCATTCATCCGATTTTGATGAATAAGGTGTCAATTGATTCGATATTATGGCCCAGGTAACGTGTTCTACATTTTATTCAGTAGTCGGTTTTTTTGTGGCAGATTAAAAAAATAAATAAAAAAAAAAATCTTATTACTGTTGTCTACTTTGGTTTTTGTTTTTATTAAATCACATTGCTTTATAAACACTATGATACACAGATCTGTTTATTTTTATTTGAAGAACATGACTCTGAAGCCTGAAAATTAATAAATAACACAAATATTATTTTTCACGGTTTTGGCAACCCTGACGCGCAAGTCGCGCGCTCTACCTCACATATTACTTGAACGATGAGTTATGCTATCGTTACAACATTAAATGCATAATTAATACTTATTTTTTACACAGCCGTAATTATATTCTCATTTCTCTATTAATTAAGGGCTTATTCAGAAGTGTTTTGAATCGTACTAGGGTTAATGGGCTATTAGGGCAATTACATTGAATTTTCTAGCTGCAGTTCATTCTAAAACTATTACTTCGTTTTTTGAATCGGATTTTGTTACCAATTTCAAGGGCTTTTTAATTATTTTTCTATAATAAAAGTAGACTAATTTACCCCTTGTAACATCAGCTATCTGCCAGTAAAAGTCACGTCAAAATCATTCAAGCCGTTTCGGAGATTAGCCGGAACAAACACACGAATTAAAAAAATGTTTTGTTGTTATGAGTAGGCCATTATGCATTCAGTAAAAAACTGTTATTTTGAAATTACAAAAAGACACTCATTTTTTTTTTATTTGTATATAGTTTAATCGAATTTCTAATACTGGAAACTTATCATTAACCATGGTTGTGTGTGTATGGTGATTATTTTATGACAGAATTGAATGATTTTAATTCGTGAGAAAACCAAAGAATGGCTTCACGATTCTCGACTCTAAGGAACGGTTCCAAAAGGAAGATTTACAATACATAACGAAAAGGTACATTATTATCAATTTAGCAAGATGTGTGTAACCAACACTGCAGGTCTGCACGCGATGCTCTTTCGTTTAATCGTTTCATTGGACTGTGATTCCTCAACGCTCTGATTTGGTTCGCTTTGCTCAATCGAAGGAAACTCGAGACGTGGATGTAATGTACCGAAAAATTACACTTATGAATGATGGATTGGCTATTACACTGTAATAGCAACTAAGTAACTTGTGAACGCGATTGCCTTTGCAACCTGGACGGAAAAAAAATGCTCGAAATATAGTCAAGGGTAATGTTCTTTCTATCTGTGTGCTTTCATGTAATTCTATCCAATCATTTATGAAAATATGACTATTGTAACTGTTAACACCCTCTCTCTCTCTGTTACTGTCTGTTGCTATTTTTAGCATAATTTTGAGAAAATAACTTTAGAATTACCTAATGCATCTTCAGAATCCCTCTGTGGACAAACTTTTAGAAATCATTCAGAACACCAAAATAAGGACAAAGCTTATATATATACTTACTAGCTGTTCCCGGCATGCGTTGCAATGCACCTTTTCCTACTACCTACCTACTACCTACCTACCACCTACCTACCACCTACCTACCACCTACCTACCACCTACCTACCACCTACCTACCTATAAATAGTATCCTATGTCCGTCTCCTGACTCTTAAGCTACCTCCTCACCAATTTTCAGCCTTATCGGTAAAGCCGTTCTTGAGTTATAAATAGTGTATCTAACACGACTTTCTTTTATATATATAGATAAGAAAAGAAATCAGCTAACGAAAATACGCTAAAAATGTTGGTTAACCCAATGCATAAACACATCCTTGTCTTAGTTATCTCATAATTCTGATACTACAAAATGTGCGAATGCAAGTACCTACCCATAATAGATGTGTTTATTCTGGAGTGCCGGCAATTTCATTATTTTAGGTCAAAATAAAATCACTTAAATCAGTGATTTTTTGCTTGGATATCTTTGGTTAGACGTACTGAACGCTGTGTTAAAATTTGTCCATCTATTTTATAAATATACATATTACCCTCCTCAGGCTTGGTCGTTCCTGAAAATAAATCCACACGGACTTTCTCAATAATCATCCGCTCAACGCAGTTGATTGGCAATAGCCCAGTTTTCCTTAGCCGACATCACCGAACTAAAATCTAGTTATGCGTTGCGTTACATCCTGCGAACAACGAGTGCTTCACTTTACACGATCTAATAAGCATCGATCGATTACCAAATAGTCATGAAATGTGCACTGAAGTATTTGAGAAACTAGTACAGTCACGAGCACTAATATGTACGCTGTACAGCATATTTCAGTCATATTTCAGGATGTGACTGAGACCATCAAATTGATCAGGTTTCTTAATGAAACAAAATCTAGTATGGACTCCAAAATAATATGTTCACGACAGCATAAACACACTATTAAAACAGTAGGAGAAAATCACTTTTAAGTTGCCTACTGTACTCGTAACTAACAATATCTTTGAAACCTTTCAGATAAGTGCCACGCCCTGAATATATGAGGTCACGATAGTACGACGGTTGAATAGAACGGAATCTGAAGTTTATTACTTCTCTACTAAAAAGTAATACTTTATAAAGTTACACTATTTCGTAAAATGAGTAGTGAGGTAGACAGAAACTGTACTGTGCTACGGTCCTATTTTGTGTCTTCAATATTTTTTAATCTTTTCATAAAAAAAAGTCATTTTTTGTTAAAGTTTCGGCATAACATACTAATACACGTGCTTTAAAAAAGAAAATGGCGGTATGCGGTTGTATTTTATGTAAGTCTTCGGGGATCACAGGCATAGGTATTCTTTAAAAAGTAATTTTAGGTGATCTTCCAAAGATAGTCCTAACGGAGGCATTCAAAATTCATTCCTCACTTACCGATAAAACCCTTCAAAGTGAGAAAGCCTACAATTTACACAAAGAAGCGCACCCCATCCCATTTGTACTGAAAATCCATTTCAAATACACCCCGAACAGACATGGCAGCGAGATTATCGAAATGGTCTCCCTCCCTCACACCACCCGGTCCCGGGGAGAGCGATCAATACCTTGGCTTCTAATCTCACGGAATCTTGCGTCCTTGTCGCTCGCGAGATGTAGATGAACTGCCTTCATCCTGGACTGAATTTCTGCCTTATGGCCGATGAATAAAGTTGGTTTTGAACTGAGTGTGGAAGTAAAGAGATTATGTACTGACTATAATCTTCTAGTTATATAGTGGTATGCGGTTGTGTAGGATGGTGCCACGTACATGAGTTTTGCAGAGAATGAATCGCTGTATTACTACTGTACTGCAGTTTTCCTCTGGTATCTGTACTCAGAAATCTCTGTGTGATAAACGGGTGATGTTACGGGAATTTCCGGTAAATTTAATTCATGTGAAAACACCTGAATGAAATTTGGAAAAAAAAATGTTTTTTTTTTTGTTTTTTTTTTTTTTAATCAACATACAGACTGACACTGATCGGCAAATTGCAAAAAGTGTAAGAAAATTCGAAAGTCGCGGGCTACCCTGGCACTCACCATAAGGGAGTACTTTCCGCCTTCGTAGGTACCTACAAATTTTCTTTGTGATGACGTTTACTCTAAATCCTCTTACTAATTTAGCTTAGAACTTATTAGTATAGATTGCGTGAGATCCAAGAAAATGGAATATAACATTGAAGGTAGATTAGATAATTATCATACTTACCTATTTATTGTTGAGTTATCTTGAAATTTTATAATGAGTTCAATAATAAACCGGGAAGTCCCTTATCTGTAACATCTGTACAGCATATATCATATTCATCAGCATACGTAAGACTCATAAACTGAAACTGTAAATACCAATCATCGCGGCATCTTTCAAAGCTTTTACACTTCAGTGGTATCTTTATTAATCTTAAGCATTTATACAGGGTAGCATTTAATGCATTTATAAAAAAACAGCTGTCACATGCATTTTGACCGTGCATGTATTGAACGTCCGTTGCGTTGGAAGGCCTCCCTCTAGGTGGACCGATGATCTGGTAAAGGTTGCAGGGATCCGCTGGATGTGAGACGCACGGGACCGGTCAATGTGGCGACACTTGGGGGAGGCCTATGTCCAGCAGTGGACGACTTTCGGCTGAAATGATGATGATGATGATGATGAAGATGATGTATTGAACTTGTGTAGGAAGCAGCTGTTTATTTTTTAAGTTTGCTATGAAAAATTTATTTATGGGGGTGTTCAGAGTGACGTACTGAATACGTGGTAAACGCATGTACGTCGGTGTCCCTTGCACCCTGTATATTCTACGGTAATCACCAGTATTTTTCAGTTAATTTAACTTGGCAAAAACAACCTGAAATCAAGGTTAGGCAAAACAGATTTCTGCTTTTTAATTCAGCTCTGTTTTTTTATTCGATCGTAAACGACTTTGTGTCATCTTGAAAATTTAACGAACAACGACTTACCTAAGATTTTGAGAAATTAACTTGAGAGAGTTGACGCACTTGTAAAAATATGATTAAATAAGACACGTATGATATTACAACGCTCTTTGGTGTAAAGAAGCTGTAAAACTGATTTATTTAGGTAATACAACCTATATTACGGATCAAAAGGCACTTTAGGGTGCAAAAGCATTACGATAAGAAAATGTCAAAGAAGATTAACAAGAAGAAAGATCTTTTTAAAACTAAACGTACTAAGATATGGTATTCCATATGTCGGATATGTCAAGATTTACTCCGTTAGGCTCGTACATCATGTGGGCAGACGATGGGTTTCGTGCTATGAATGCGACTGGATGCGATACACTGTTTCTATCAAAAGTAATGAATTACTTGAGTTTACAACTTAACCCAATATCACGGGGCACAATAAGTCGGGTACAGTTCCAAGACGTCTCAACTCCGTCGCGATCAGACATTGAATGTCGTCCTCTCTGCGAGCTCAAAACATCAGGGCTCTGTAGAAGCAAGCTGTGGTGTGTTTAGACTTGTAAGTAGGTCGCGTGATGTCACTACTGCGTACTTGCGATTCATTTTAAGCCCGTACCTATGACCGGATCCGACACATACATTATGAGTATCGTTATCATCAAATACATAAGATAGACATAAATAGACACTGTGCTGTGACGTGATGTAAAGGGTGTAAATAGACCCTTAACATAACCAAAAGGCACTTGTTCTCCCCGTCTTTGCGATCATTTGTTTGTTCTAGACCATACCTGGGAACCTTCTAGTTACGGAGATATTGGGGGTCAAAGTTTCAACTTCTTCACTAGTTTTTTTTTTAAATACCTGTTTTTAATGTAAGATTTTTACTTTACACCTCCACGACCCCCGTACTATTCAATCCATCCATCAGCACAATGCTTCGAGTGCTTTCCATCGAGTCCTACCTAAAGCGTGATTTTTCACCCCGAAAAAAAGTCGATTCCCAGCAAAAATTTTTGCGTAAAATTACTTAGTTTGATGTACAGAATACTTGGTTGACGGCTATGTGAAAGGCCTGTTTACACCCTGTATAAAATACTATCCCACTTACGTATAGTAAGGAAATACCTGTTTAGTGAGCTAACCATCTGAAAGTGTATAAACCGCTTTCGTAATAATATATGATGACAAAGGTGTGCCTTAAGTTCTTCAGTTATTCCTGAAGTGATTCAGTTTACGTCACCTGTAAGTATCTACTTTTGAATCTGCCTCTTCAGAGATAGATTACAATATTATAGTGATCACTAGTTGTGCCCCGCGACTTTCGTCCGCGTGATATTATTATAAAAATATTACTATACATAATATTATTGGTTTTAATTTTTTTCACGGAACCCCAATTTTTTTTTAAATAAAAAAAGCCTAAGTCGTTCCTTATAACATCAGCTATCTATCACTAAAAGTCCCGTCAAAATCGGTCCCGCCGTTTCGGAGAGATTCGTCGGAACAAACAATTATTTATTCAATTTACCGTTTTTTCCTGTTGTTTTAATTTTGGATGTTAATTTGGATGATGTTAAGCCGAAGACCAAGAAAATGTTATGCACGTCATAAAGGCTATTAAATATCTGTAAAAACGTAATTTCTTTATTACAAAATCCACATGTTCTTTGTTCCATTCTAAACCTAGCTTATAAAGAGAGAAGAAAGATGGTTTTACATCCTTTGTTCGTAACACTAACATGCAGGGTTCAATAAGTTCTGTTTCTAAGAATTGAATGGCTTATGAATATGTCTATGTACGTGTTAAGGTATATATCAATTGTGTAGTCATAATGTATTGAAAGATCAGCTTTGACTCACTATTAGTAGTTCCACAAAGACATAACATCACGCCTGTAACCCCCCAAAGACAGGGGTGTACATAATAGTACACCCACATTTCGCCAGTTATGTTTAAGTCCCATGTAATAGGGAGCCAGCCTATTGCCATTAATCCGTCTCAAATTTAGACTCCGTGGCTGCTGCTAAGAAGTTCTTGATGGAAAAACCTAATCATACTTTGCCTGAGCAGGGAATCGAACCCAGAATCCAAAACTATTAATTTTTCATCGCTACCAATTTTTTAAAACAAACTAGCTTTTACCCGCGGCATCGCCCAAGTGTAAGTCGCAAATTATCCCACATGACATGCTTTGGTGCTAGTCCAAATCAAGGTCTACCAGCATGCAAAGTTTCATCGGCATTCGTTAAGGTGGAAGCGCCAGGGTAGCCGCGACATTCAAATCTTCATAAATTAAACGACTTTTTCATGAAATAGTTATTGAATGGAATTAAATAGCTTAGAGGGTTGTATTTTAAGGATTATAATTCTGTAACTATAAAGGGTGTAAATAGACACTTAACATTAACGAAAGGCACTTGTTCTTCCCGTCACTGCGATCATTTTTTTGTTCTAGACCATACCTGGAAACCTTCTAGTTACGTAGATATTGGGGGTCAAAGTTCCAACTCTTTCACAAGTTTTTTTTTGAATACATGTTTTTAATGTAAGATTTTTACTTTACACACCTCCACGACCCTCGTACTATTCAATCCATTCATCAGCACAATGCTATGAGTGCTTTCCATCGAGTCCTACCGCAAAACGTGATTTTTCACCCCAAAAAAAAAGTCGATTCCCAGCAATAATTTTTGCGTAAAGTTACTTAGTTTGATGTACAGAATGCTTGGTTGACGGATATGTGAAGGGTCTGTTTACACCCGGTATACGTGTTACTGGCGCGATTCATATTTTCATCAACATACGACCTGACACTGACCAGCAAATTGCAAAAAACGTAAGAAAATTTGAATTTCGCGGGCTTTCTTGGCGCTACCACCTTAATAATAGTAAGTATAGATTTCACGATGTTTTTACAACAACATTAGCCTGAAAGACTTTCCATACAATATTTCCACTTACATTTTTCAAGCTACAAGACACGTCTCACAAAACCCACAAAGAAAGAGCCGGTGGGGTGAAGGCTCGAATATTAATTATCGCCGCCACCCCTTCTCTCCCTTGAGGGGGGAGTTAGGGGGTGAACTCCTGAGACAGCGCCTGGCACCAATACTCCTGGTTCAAGAGTTAGGGAGGGACGACTGGCCGTGGATTTTAATGGTAAAGTGGGAGGAAAATGTAGATTAATTTTCTTTGTCTGAGATGCGATTTGTTTTGAGGTGGTCTCTGTTGTGTTTATGGCAAATCCATTTGCTTTATCAAAAGTGATCTTGAAATACATGAATTTTAACGTGACTACGGTTGCTTTACCTCCATCATTCATTTGATTTGTACGTGTATAAAATTGTAATAAAAATCACAAAAACGTCATCATTTTTCCAACTTTATTCAACTTTATTGGGGTCGGCTTCCAGTCTTACCAGATGCAGCTAACTACCAGTAAAAAATTACAAAAACATTAATTAGAATATAGGGACATTAGTAATAAAAGATTTGAATTATAAAGGTATATATAAAAAAATCAACCTAACTCCTGTACTACAAATAAGATTTAAACAAGAAAGCTTCAGAATGAGAACAAAGGCTTTTGTAACAAAGAGGTGTTTCTTCACGTTTCATGGTGTCGTGAGTCAGCGGTTACGGGAGAAAATTAAGGGCGTCGTAAAAGGAATATGCTTAGCGAACTATTATTACTACCTATACATATTTTTTTATAGTCTGCAAAAATGTGGTTTCTAAAACCATGCTATTCTTCGGCAAAAAATTTGAAGCACCTCAAACACTTGTACAGACACCAGCACACCAAGCTACCGAAAACTGTCAAAATTTCTGAATCATCCTTGAACTTAATGGTTTAGCGATAAAGTTGAAATTCTATTAAAGAAATTTGACAGATTGTAGTAGCTTGATGTGCTGGCGTCTGTACAGGAGTTAGAGATGCTTTAACTTTTTTTGCCGAAAGATAGCATGGTTTTAGAAACCACCTTTTTGCAGGTGGTGCCTGTAACCATGATTTCACACTATTCGAGTGCCTATGTACTTGTAAATTACCTAATATTCAGTTATTTCCAAGCTAAGATTATTTTTATTTTGTATCATTTTTTAAACTGACGTATAAATAAACATTATGCTTTCTTTTCTTTTCTTTCTTTTCTTTCTTTTCTTTCTTTTCTTTCTTTTCTTTCTTTTCTTTCTTTTCTTTCTTTTCTTTCTTTTCTTTCTTTTCTTTCTTCTCTTTCTTTTCTTTCTTCTCTTTCTTTTCTTTCTTTTCTTTCTATTCTTTCTTTTCTTTCTTGTCTTTCTTGTCTTTCTTGTCTTTCTTTTCTTTCTTTTCTTTCTTTTCTTTCTTTTCTTTCTTTTCTTTCTTTTCTTTTTTTTCTTTTCTTTCTTTTCTTTCTAAGTTTAATACCAAGTTATCCAACAGTTTACAGGGAAGTCAGCACTGATGATGAGATAGTAGTAGAGATACTACCCGGTTTCTAAGTATACAAGTTGTAAACGGACCCTTCACGAATCCGTCAACCAAGCATTCTGTACATCAGACTAAGTAACTCTACGCAAAAACTATTGCTGGGAAACGACTTTTATTAGGGTGTAAAATCACGTTTTACGGTAGGATTCAACGTATACACTCAAAACATTGTGCTGATGGATGCATTGAATAGTACAGAGGGGCATGGAGATATTTAAGTGACTGGTGACATTACTAAACGTAAACATGCCTTAATTAACAGTAAAGCTAACGAAAATTACAGAAGCCCATGACTTTAACGTTAGCTTAGGCATTATTTACAGTATAATTCGCGAGAACTGAAACATCTGTCCTGTAATGTTGTCAAAGGCGGAGGCCTGGAAATAAATTGTAGTATTCAATAGTAGCTAGTAATAATGTAGGCGGAATACAACGATGTCCGTGTTATTTGAATAATTATTCAAGAGTTCTCCAGGGAACAGTAGCTACGTATTATTTTACAATTCTGGGTTAAGCTCGCCTTTGTACATTAAACTCCTGTCTTTTATCGTGTGGTTAGTGCCTAACCTGGTGTCACAGTTTTTATACCACCCATAGGCCTAAGACTTGGTTTTACATGCCGTCGAGAGACGTCTCTCAAACATGCTGCTTTCCTTACGATGTTTTCCTTCACCGAAGCAAGTGATAATTATACAATACGCACATGAATCCGAAAAATCAGAGGTGCGTGTCTTGGGTTCGAACTCGAGACCTATGACTTGCCATTCCGATGGTCACACCACTAGGCTATCCCTGCTTACATTGAGCTAAATCATCATGATTCTTCTGACCTTATCCCTATTTATTTGGAGTCGGCGCAGCATGTCTTCTTAACAAAGCCGCAGGGCATTATTCTCCTTATCATTGCGATATATTTTTTGTTCTAGGCTATACCTGGGAACAATCTAGTTACATCCATTACAT
This sequence comes from Noctua janthe, assembly GCA_910589295.1. Lineage (NCBI taxonomy): Eukaryota > Metazoa > Arthropoda > Insecta > Lepidoptera > Noctuidae > Noctua > Noctua janthe. Next base: position 8,521,541 of record OU342572.1, on the reverse strand, counting down.
CCATGAGATATTGAAGGTCAGAGTTTGAACTTTTTCACTCAATTCCTGTGCTACTCAATGCATCCATCAGCACAATGTTTTGAGTGCGCTACATTGAGTCTTACCGTAAAACGTAATTCTTCACACAAAAAAAAAGTAGTTTCTCCGCAATAATTTTTGCGTAGAGTTACTTAGTTTGACGTACAGAATGCTTGGTTGACGGTTTTGTGAAGGGTCCGTTTATTTACATCTTGTATACCAATGCAATTTTTATGTTAATTTGTGTGTACAATAAAGAATAAAAACAAGAAAGAAGGTATACCGCATTTCAGTGATAAAACTTGCTCTACGAAAATCACCCTTACTACTACGGCATAGAAGCTCCTTCAGTGACGAATTGTTACGCAGTTGACTGTAAGTGTTCACTTTTATTTTGACAAGCATGTTTTAAAAGCCGAAAAAAATGTTGAAGGATTGTCAAACAATAGAAGCTAATTTAAAAGAAAAAAATCTTACTGACTTATCTACATTTATTGTTGGTATGTAATATATAATAATAGTTCCTCTCATGTATAATGTGCTCTCACGTCCCTCTCAACCAATAGCAATACTCATTCAATCTTGAATGAAATCATTCTACACCAACAGATACAACTGAACTCCCTGTTAACACCATCTCAAGCCAAACTCGCCCACAAACCCATTAAAAATTCACAACAATACGGCTTAAATTCAAATGACAAGGATGAGTGTCGTTTAAGTCATTCAAAAAAGGAATAAGAAACGAGATCGATTCTCTTAAAATGAGAAGTGGTATCCGAAAATGAATCTTAGCACCGAAGTATTGAGTCTAAATTGGAATGGACTCTACAAAATTATAGAACAATTTAATATGGAACGGGCAAAGATGGTTCTCTAGGGAAAAACCACGGGGAGCGCACGCAATAAAAGCCCTTATGTATTGGAATTTGAAGCCATTTTCCTGTGGTAATGTGTCAGTTATGACTTTATGATGTCGGGGCGTTCGTTCAAGATCGATTTGCTCTGGATACAGACAAAGTATAATAATAGTGGTAGAAAATGTTCTATGTGGGGTATATTGCGGATTTTCCTTGAATGTATTTTATTTAAGGACGCTAGTCGAGTGATGATCAAGTATTACTTATTTAAGAAAAAAAATATCTAAAGATTCACCCGATTTTCATGTTTCCTTGTTACTGAAATGAATGAAAGAGCTGCTGCTGCACTTGCTTTTATGTTTTCCTACGTGTTATAGAGTTTTTCCGCATTCTATTTAACAAGTAGTGTAACATTCATTTACCTATTCCAAAGACAAAGTTAAAATTAATAAAACTATTTTATTACGAGACTAACCATAATTTGCTTTGGAATAAAATTCTAAAAGAAAACATTTGATTAAATCTACCTACATATCCACAATTATGTATACATGCACACACTCTACATATACACACACACATACTATACATTTACATATAAACAGACTCAACCCACTCATTCTCCCTGACAGACGCCGACGCCTCCTACAAGAACAAAGAACATTCTCGTAGCAACAACATTCATCACTCCGTAGGCGCGGCTAGGGCGGGCGAGATGCCAGGGCGGGCGGCCACTCACACACACACACCCGCCCTGTACACACAACACAAGGTGTGGGTGTGTGAGTGAAGCTGTGAAGAGTGGGTTCGTAAATAGGAGGTGTGTAGGTGGGTATAAGTATGTGGGTGATGTTAATTTGGGTTAAGAGTGTGTATGTGTGATGTCAATATGTATGCGTGCGCGGAGAGTATTGTATTGTGTGATTATTATGGATGTAATTCATATTTGTACAAATAAATAAAATAGAAGTATCTGTTTGTAATTTCATTTAACAGCTTTTTACTGAATGCATATGAAAGTATAAAAATATACACGGTACCTATACCTTTGGAAAAAAAAAACATTTTCTAAAAGTTTTGTCTTTCTGTTTGTTCCGTCTAATCTCCGAAAGGGCTGGATCAATTTAAACGGGACTTTTATTGGCAGATAGCTGATGTTATAAGAAGTAACTTAGGTAACCTTATTTTAGAAAAGGACTAGGGTTTTGTGTGAAAAAAATGAAACCCTTGAAATTGTTAACAAAATCTGATTAAGTAATCTAAATATATAAAATCCCGTGTCACGGTGTTTGCGGTCGCACTCCTCCGAAACAGCTCGACAATTTTTTTTTATGTGTATTTGGACCGCTCAATGTGGCGACACTTGGGGAAGGCCTATGTCCAGCAGTGGACGTCTTTCGGCTGAAATGATGATGATGATGAAAATGTGTATTTGGTTGGTATGAGAATAGGTCGTAAATATATTTCACAACGCTAAGTGATTAGGGTGTAGGTAGGGTAGGGTAACAAAGGTGCATTGCAACGCCGGGCACAGCTAGTATTATATAATAATTTCATACGGACGAAAGTCGCGAGCAAGAGCTAGTTATATAATAAAAAAAAAATTGGAGACCTTACAAACTATTAAGCAAAGGTTCAAAGCTTATACATTAAACTTTAGTTTTCCGTGAAAACGAGGATCTTCGTGAGTACAAACATAAATTGTACTGTGGTACAGTCACGAGCACCACGCTCGTGAATGTACATAAAACAGGAAAGAGCGAGGGTGAACTGAAAAGGGGTACGAGAACGTAGATTGGGGAAACCTTTCAGGGTGTTTTTTTTCTTTTACTTAGGTATTTTTCAATACGCGATCTCTATTGACAACATAACTTGCTTTGACTGCAAAATTACTCCTCAACTTACAGAGTGCTAGATGTTTTACGTCTTATGTTTTTTTTATCAGCCTGTACTGTCCCACTGCTGGACTAAGGCCTCCCCAATTCCTTCCTTGTGCTCTTATCCCGTGTCTCTTCGAACCAGCCCTCGCTGTACGCATCCAGATCGTCTCGCCACCTCTTTCTGGGCCGGCCTCGGCGGCGCCGTTCGTCTACCGGCACCCATCGTGTGGAGACTTTTGCTCAGCGCTCATCGTGCATGCGGTTGACGTTGACAAAAGTTGTATGATGTATTGAGTTTTATTGAAACTTTGGCGACATCACAAAGAAAATTTTCTGAAATACATTGTTTTACGTCGCTACACGATATTCATAAAACAGTTTCCTATCTAATGACAGTCTCCTCTCACCCACATAATCTAAACACACATAGTATAAGAGCTAGGCATTTAGATAACATGATGGAACGGGGAAGCGAACTAGGCGGCGAGCTCGAACACTCAGCCGATAAGAGAACAGCAGCGTTATTCTGCATATTATGTCTATTAGATTTTTACTAGCTTCACGAAATTAACACATCAAGTAAAACAATAAAGAATGATTTCCACCAAATGCCTCGCATCGCATCGGATCGGAAAGGATACAAACGGATGCGGCGACGACCGATCGGTCCGTACCGTCGATTGCGAACGTATCCGTTTCTACGCCTAGTCAAATAGTTTTATTTTTACCGTGTCGGATATAACGACAGACGAACGGAGCCGATCGCGCGTCGCAGCATACTTTCGGCTACGATCGTGTGTAATGGAAAACGCTCGTGGTCAAACTGTTGTGCGCGGCTTGGTAATATAGACTTTAAATACTGTGTACACGATTTAATGTCGTTTAAAGATTGTAAAATCCGTTCAGATCCGATGCGATACGAGCCGTTTGAAAATCATCCTTAGCAGATCTAATAACTAAATGGCTTCAAGGACTGACCTACCAAGAGACGGAAAACCTCTTAAGTACAATGTCGTAGTATAATTACATACACAAATACACACAGACACACACACACACACACACACACACAGACACACACACACACATATCTAAACGCAATTACACCCACACTTACACATCTCTATTAAAAATCTCGCTCACACGCGCATGCATACAAAGAAAATTTTCCTTTAGTTTTTAATTTCTACCTTATTTTATCTTTTGTTTTCTCGCATTGTTAATAAAATCTAGATTGCATAAAAAAAAAAAAAAAAAAAAAAACTTTGAATCTCGTGTGAAATTGTCTTAAAATTTTATAGGGAAAAGGGACTGGTATCTTTAACACAGGTTACTCTGTAATCTAGCTAAGATGCCAGTTGCGATCCGTACTGTGACTATAAAACCACGATCACTGTTATTTTTGTAACTATCTAATCTTAAGGTTTTATACTGTGAGAACAAATAAAGCTTTATTATTATTATTATTATTATTATCTCCTTATGGTATGGTTTAAAGTGCGGGGTAAGTTGAAACCCATCTTCCCGGTTGATGTAAATATGTAAGTCAGAGTTGCTGCTAGTCTTTACACAAGATGGAAAGGACAACGACGCTAAAACGGATACCACGTATTCAGTACTTCATTCTGAACCCCCCCGGACAGAAATTGTTCGTCGTTTTTTTTAATTATTTTTAATTATTTATTAGTCTGTACTGTCCCACTGCTGGGCAAAGGCCTCCCCCAATTCCTTCCATGTGCTCTGTTTCCGTGCCTCCTCGAACCAGCTCTCGCTGTACGCGTCCAGATCGTCTCGCCACCTCTTTCTAGGCCGGCCTCGGCGGCGCCGTCCATCTTCCGTTATTAAAAAAAATATCATCTTTTCGTCGGTTATTAAAAAAAAAATTCCTTCTAGTTACGGAGATATTCGGGGTCAAAGTTCCCATATTTTCACATTTTTTTTAATAGAAGTTTTTTATGTTATAACTTTACATACCTCTACGATCCCCGTACTATTCAGTGCATTCATCAGCAAAATGTTTTGAGTGCGTTATATTGAGTCCTAGCGTAAAACGTGATTGTTCACGCCCAAAAAAAAGTTGTTTGCCAGCAATCATTTTTGCGTAGAGTTTGATGTACAGAAGCTTGGTTGACGGCTTCGTGAAGGGATCGTTTACATCTTGTAATATACAATACTTGCTTTATGTGTTATAAATTGTTGCAGAATAAGCTTCACTTCAGATACCATGAGTCAGGGCCACGCCTGCGCATACGGGTTCCGGTGTTCCCTAGAAAACTGTGTACATAGGTACATCGGTAAATATCATGCTGGATGTTTTCTATCGAACCGTGAGTGTGCTCGCATGGGCAAATTCATACTCGGAACATTCGTATGTATGAATATGGTGATTATGACGATTATTTAGATCACACATGCATATTATTTATGTATGAAGATGGATTTCGTCATGGAAGTAAGATGATGAAATGTGCCAGAGGTATTACTACTCGCGATGAGTATTCTGTAAGCTCTAATTTCAGCTCGGAAGCTGCAAAACGGTGGCGGTGTTGTAACAGTGGTTTTTCCGGATCCACGTTTTCAACTGTTTTGGACAATCCAGATCTCTTTAGTTACTTTACACACGTGTGCTGTAATCTTTCGTAGCACTATGTCTGCTTTAACCTGCTTTATCTATCTTAATTTTGGTTGTATGATTTTAGTTTTTGATGTTTTTATGTAAACTAGCGATCTGAGCGGCAATCCTTGGAAACATCGATATATTCTTTGCTACATGTAAGTTTAATACTGATTCTCAAAATTTTGGTGTAAAACGCATCAAAAACCGTTGTACAGTTTCAAAGAAAATCGTGGTCACACATACAGACACAACAAAAGGGACTTTATTTTATATTATGTGTAGATATAGCTTCGTAATTCAAAAGGAAAACATACTTATTTAATTTTCACTGACACATGTTACTAGAGCCACTAAAATATTTATCGACAACATGTGTTTCAGAGCTAACTTTTAGAACCTCCGGTGCTTCGGGGATGTTTGCTGGGAAACATAGTTGTATAACGGACCTCAGACACGCAATTACACTGAATTACGTTGAGTTTCCACGTGTAAGAATTTATTGTAGTAAAGACACGTACTATTATAGGGATACAAGTCCTTGGTTTGATGGCATTTATGATGACGATGATGCCATCTAGCCGATTTCGGCCACAGCAACTGCATTCGGTGGATTTCTAGGAAGGTTGTCGAGAGCGTTGGTGTGCTGCTCTATCATGTGCTCTCAAGTGGCTAGCATACCCAACATTGGCCGAAAAACTACGAGCACTAAGTGGATATGTCAGACCACCATTCACGAAATTATAGGGTATACCTGCAGGTGGCCTAGTTTTAAGGTTATACGTATCCTATCAATGTTTAATATGAGAACAAATGAGGACGAGAGTAACCAATGGGCCACCATTGGCCCAGCTGGCACCTGGCTGCCCTCGACGTGAATGTCATAGGACGAAGGGTTCGAGCCCAAAAAGACACTTTGTTTTGCACTACTGTTCTTAAAATGCCAAAATAAAACATGGTAAAGAATCTGACAAAATTCTAGAACCAAAAAATCGAATGCTTGTAATATCTACCAACCGCCAAGGGTCCCGCGTGGTAAATTTTAGCCCACTACCTCTTTTCTTCCAAAAAGATTATCCCGAACAGTGAAAAGGTTTCTCCTCCGCGTTTATTCTGCGCAAAGCTAAAGTGTGGAACTCTCTGCCAGCATCCGTGTTCCTTACCACATTTTTTAACAAGTCTGTTTTTAAAGCAAGAGTGAATAGGCATCTTCTGGGCAAGCTCGTTCCTTCATAGACCTCATCCACTTTCCATCAGGTCGATCAGGATCGAGACAGGCCGATTTTTCAATAAAGACAACATAGGCACAAAGGGATGTTAACAGTCACGTTGCGGCCCTTCTATAACCATAGACGATGTCGCGATGTCAACAAAAATTCGAGTGCTACTTACTTTTTAACATTGACGGTTGGTCAAGTCGTTCTCAATCAAACACCAGGCCATTCATAAAAATTTTACTCCATGATGATGATGCTTGATGACCTTATTCTCTGCCAGGATATACATGTAAGAATCTTATGGTGAAAGAGCCGATTGTTCCCAAAAGGATCGCTGTCCGGACAAATAGGTATGGCACACGTAAATTACAAGGAAATATGCGTAAGTTAGATACGTCACTCGGTCTAGACTTACTGAGTACTAGCAGGTATTGTTGACAGATTTTCCTGTAGTCTTAAATATGCAATTGAGAAGGAAATATTGTTTAAATGAAAGATGTATGATGCAACTTTCGAGAAATTGATCAAATTAAATAAATATATGACATCAAAAGTCCTTTTATGGTTAAAAACAATTTTTGGAAAGATTTATCTATTCTTTTTAAAAGGGAGGTTTCATTTGAGTATATTTTGTACTAGTTTTTCCCCGCGGCTTCGCTCAAGTAAAATTTCATTGTATGCCCTAATCCAGGTCACCTGGTGGTGTACCTGTGCTTCAGCAATTATTGCGTGAAAGAGTCAGACACGCAGAGTTTGGATTGTATTCAAACCAGAATCTTTTACGTCGGGTCAGAATCAGAATCAGAATATTTATTTGTGAAACATAGGTATTACATAAAGGTCTTAGGTTAATTAAATGGACGCTATGTTTTGCCGTGAAGGCGTACAAATATTATAGAAAATAAAAGCAAACAGTAAAACATAACACAAAAACTCTCACAGAAACGGCAAAATTAAACACTTACAAGAAAATAAACAAAAAATAAAAACTATTTTAAAAGAGATGTTTGATTTTAAGCCATTACTATGTACACTAAATAGATAAATAAAATAAAAAATAGGGGAATTTTGGGTCGATGATTCCCTTTATTACACTCAAATACCTAATTGTCGATCAGAACTCTGCCACCTCGACGTCGTTGCTGGTGGCTTCGGACAAGGCCCTAAAAGTGTAGGAAGAATAACACATTGAAACCACGACGAAAATGACGCATATCGCTTTGCCGAGATTTAAAAAAAAATACACCGGCGACTAAAATCATTGAACCCATTTGGACTTAGTATGAGTCGGTATAGTTACTTAAAGGTTAAAATAAAACTTCTATGGGGTGTTCGGAGAGATGTACTGGGGGGTTACTATGACGTCCTAAAGCAAAAAAAGGGTTATGATTTTAGCAGTCTATGTATGTTTGTATTTACGGCGTCGGGAATTCAAGACCGTATTTCAACTCTGTTGGTCTTACACCCATTTTTACCAAAACCGTTAGAAATTTCGATTAAAACTAGCTCAACTGAAGATCTAATCTGCCTTTATCTCAACAGGTGCTGCTTCTGCCTCGTCCAGGAATGATAAAACGCTATCAGCCTATCAATATCGCATGAAAGTACTATCACGGCGCGGTCCACTTGTGGGGTATCTCAGAATTCCAGGCCACGCTTATCTGATATTTTGGACTGTTGTAAGATTGGGGCTTGTGGCCGTATTCTGGTTAATTATGGATCTCGATAGAGCTTGCTCGAATATCTAAATCGACAATCACAGGTATTAATCTGCCTAATCAATTGACTGCACAACGACGGACAGACAGTACCAAAATTTTTCTACATTTTAAGTCTTTTCAATTCTCAGATTTGTCGATGAAAAATAATCAGCAAGAATCGCATATCATTTTCTCTAACTTCGCGCGAGCAGAGATTCAAAATCGAAAACAATCGATGTTTTTTTTTCACAGTTCTATTCAGAATAAGGCCACGTAAACAAAGTGTGTTAGTTTCCGATAAAATGTCTGACATATCCATCACTTAAGATAAACTGTTAATAGTAGCTAATCGTAGCACGAGAAGTGGTTATCAAACGCCACTGGGCGATAGGAATTTCGTGTGCCATATTTAGTACAAGTGGTTTCCGGAATGACCTACTAGTAATAATTGTAAGAACGACAATTGTTTATCATTATATAGGGTCTAACTATTCATACACGAAATATTTTCAGGGAATCATCTAACGGCTATAACAAAGCCATTTCAAGGGATTTTTTTTATCTGAGTATAATTTTTAATAAAAAATAAATAATTTAAAATTACTTGACCCACAAAATAAATACTGGCTCCTTATTTTTAAGCATCCATTACGGTAGTTTACTACGTCGTATTTACCTACTGTCATTGTTAGAATATGGGAGTAAAGGTTTTATGCAAAAAGTCTTAAAAATTTTTAGAATTATAATAATTTTGAAAAAAAAAAAACACTCAGATTTTTTTTTTTTTTTTCGTTGCTATGGCGACTTTTCGACTTATAGAAGTTAATCTTAAAATATTCCGTGTATGAAAAGATAGACCTTATATACATACAAATGGATGGACTGTGTGAGGAATGATATGAAGGAATAAGGAGTAAATGATAACGTGACGATTGACAGAGAAGAATGGAACAAAAAAACGTGTTGCGAGGGTTGGGCCGACCCCAAATAACGTGGGACAAGGGCATTCCTGCCCTAAGATGAAGATGATGATATTATACATACCTCCAAATCTATCATAGCCTGCATTAATCGTTCTTCAGTACAGTGTAAGCATGAAATAGTTTCTGAAAAAGGGTTCAGTGGTTTTCAGAGCAGTTGTAGCATTTCGTCAAATAAATAATGTGTTTGTTACTTTTACTCTTTTAGTTATTAAAATCTTTTGAGTTACTTTCGGGATCCTTAGGGCTACGTATGTACTAGGGATTAATTAAATATTTTGAATAAAGTAGGTTTTCCCAACTATGTTGGGGCCAGCATTTTACATGAAGCGACTGCAAATCTGACCTCCACAACCCAGTTAGTACGGTAACCCAGTCGGTCCACTGCAGGTAATCCTGCAGCGACTGTCAAAGATCTACAAATGACAGTCGGGACCAACGGTTTAACGTGCTTTCCGAGTCACGGAGGGAACTCGGTGTGCCATTACATACCGAGTTCCCTCCGTGACTCGTCCGTGACGTGGTCACACATCCACAGACAAACCTAGGCAAGCTGTCATTATTTAGGCATGAGCTCTCTTTGTTATCTAAAATAATGCATCAAATAGCATGAAGCTGCTTGTAGTTGTATTTCACAATGATCAGTTTGTTTTTTATTTAGGTACTTATTTTCCGTTACAGACAAGGACAAGTAAAACTCCAAAATAAGCACTCGGTTGGTCTCAAACAAACGTAGAACATATCTATACCCAGGAGTGTTGCACAAACAACTTCCTTCACAAGATAATCTTGGAACGAATTATTGAACCATTATCGTGCTAAGTGATAAGGAACTAACCCGGTTGGCGAGATAAAGTGCTTTTGATGTGCGCGAAGATCCACTATCTAGTTATTCTTGGAAAGTAATGTAGGTATGTACCTACCTATGTATTGCTCGTATGTAATGTAAATAGAATAAGCACGTGGATGTTTCCTGATACAGAACTTAACGAGTAGTGTTTCCTGGTATGTACAAAATAACTTATTACTGTAATTTCTTACTGTTTTCTTGTAGAGGAATATCGTTCGATTGGATGGTTTTGCCAGTCACACAAAGCTTGTTCACAAGCCAGCATAGTGAAATCAGTGGTGGAGAGTGTTACTAGCTCATAAAATATGACATTATCCTATAATGAGCAGCACACTCCGAGGACGGTAGGGAAGAGCATTTTATAAAGGGTGTAACAAGATTTTTTTTTTTGGATGGGAAATCGTCAAATGACCCCCCCCACTCTGGGCGGAGCGGAAGGGAGTGTCAGACTTGTACTGACTAAAACCCATCCATGTTCCTTCTTTGCCCTTTGTGTTCCAGGGCCACGGTGTCTCTTTCGAACAGTCCCGCAGCTCTGGCAGGCATCGGCCCATGCGGACCCCTACTCGGTTGCTGACATCTCTTTGAGGCGCGCGTGGAACACGAACGCGCCGTCGACACGGCCTGTCGTCATAAGACGGCCGGACGGCGAGCTAGCCCATAACTCGCCGTCCACAGGCCCGCGCCTACGGTGGCCGGGAGCCACCACGTGACCCCCGACGCCCAGGGCGTCTCCCGCGGCGGCTGGGACGTGAGGTTCTTTCCCTCTCACGTCCCGCCACCTCCTTCACTAGCATGACTACTTCACAGAAGGAGGTGACGGCTTCCCATTCCCTCTCGCTCCGGACCATGGCTTGAACCAGGGCCGGACGCGAGAGATCGCCGCCGCCAATCGCCGCTACAAGGACACGGCGGTGCTCCGCCCAAGCAGGGCAGACCTCTACGGTGTGCTCCACCGTGTCCTCCGGGCGATCCTCGCAGTGGAAACACCCGGGCGTTTCCTCCCGCCCGATTCGGTGCAAGAACCTCCCGAAACAACCGTGTCCGGTGAGGATCTGCGTCAGGCGGTAGGTGAGGGCGCCGTGGCGCCTCTCTAGCCACTCCTCAAAGAGGGGACTTATCGCCACTATGGTAGCGTGCCCTGCACGGGGTTGCAACAGTCGTTCTCTCCATGTCGCCATGATATCACGCCGGAGGTCTGTCCGCTGAGCGGCAATTTGCCGCGGCAGCGGGGTTTCCCCCCGACGTAGTGCCTCCGCGCGCCATTCATGCAGGCGCGCGAGGACTATCGCCTCCAGATCCTATGGCGGCAATCCGGCAAGGAGGCTAGCCGCCTCGCCGGAGATCGTGCGGTACCCCCGGATTAGCCTTATGGCTATCACCTTTTGGGGCGCGTTCAGGTAGTGGGCGGCTTGCCGCCTCAAAGAACGCGCCCACACCGGGGCCCCGTAAAGGGCCATGGACCGCACGACCCCCGCGTATAGCCTCCGGCAGGAGGCATTTGGACCCCTCAGGTTGGGCAAGAGCCGCTTGAAGGCAGCCCCTGTCCGTTCCAGTTTGGGAGCCAAACGTCGGAAGTGCTCCACAAAGTTCCACCGGCTGTCGAGGACGAGTCCTAGGTACTTCAACGTCGACCCGACGCCGATGGAAACCCCTCCTGCCGTCAATAGGGATCCCGACGGTGGCGCATTCCGAGGCCCATGAAAACACATGGCCTCGGACTTGTGCAATGCCACCTCGAGACCCAATTGCCGGATCCTCTCCACGACTATCGCAACCCCGCGTGTCATGTTTTCGGCCGCCGCCTCGTGCGACCTCCCTTGTGCCAGTACCAGAGTGTCGTCAGCGTAGCAAACTACGCTGACGCCGGTATAGGTCGGCGCGCAGCACCCAGTCGTAACCGATGTTCCACAGGGCCGGTCCTAGAACCGATCCCTGTGGAACACCGCACGACATCTCTCGCCGGTTCCATTCTCCGCTCTGACCGGGGTAGATGACGGCCCTATCCGTCAAGTAGTCCCCGACCACACGACGAAGGTAGGTTGGCACCCGGTGATACCGGAGTGCCTCCCTAATGCAGCTCCAGGGCATGGAGTTGAAGGCGTTGGCGATGTCAAGAGACACCGCCAAGACGACCTCGCCCCGGGACACCGCGTCCCCCGTCGTGAGGGCTCTCCCGCGCATGATGGCGTCCACCGTGGAGCGCCCCTTGCGGAAACCAAACTGGTGTTCCGCAAGATCCGGCCCCATCCCCGCAAGGTGCCCGGCAAGGCGGTTGGCAATGACTCTTTCGAAGAGCTTGCCCACCTCGTCGAGCAACACGATGGGCCGGTATGCGGACGGAGAGTCCGTAGGGTGCCCTGGTTTCCGGATGAGGACCAGCTTCCCCGTCTTCCAACGAAGCGGGAACTGGCCTCTCTCCAAGCATGCGCTTAGGAGCCCTTCCAGTCGGGGCCCGAGAGCCTCAGAGGCCAGGACCCAGGCTTTGCCAGGCAAGCCATCGGGTCCCGGGGCGGTGTTTCTGGCTTTCAGCCTGCGTACCGCCACTCTCAGGTCTACCCCAGTCACCTCCGGAACGTCGTCATCGTCATCGGTGTGGTCCGCTTCCGGCACCGCACGCGGCGGCGGAAACATAGGCGGGGGAGGATGCTCCCCTCGCGAAGGGAACAGAGCGCTCACCACGTCCTCCACGAGCTCAGGCCGGAGACTCTGCGTTAACGGGGGGGCCCGGGTGCGGAGTTTGTCCCGCACCATCTTGAAAGGGCGCCCCCACGGATCTCCGTTCAGAGACTACAGCATCTCCTCGCGGGCCAAATTTTTGGCCCGCCGGACTGCCTCTTGGAGGGCGGTCTTCGCCGCTCTGTACCCCTCGTACAGCTCCGCCTCAATGGCTGCCGCATCCGGAGGGCGGATGCGGAGCCTGCGATGCCTGGCGTACAGGCACCGCGCGGCAACGCACGCCTTGCGCAGAGACCTCAGCTCTCGCGACCACCAGTACACCTGACGCCGGGCGCTTCCTGGCCGAACTCGGGGCATTGCCACGTCGCGGATCTCGGACATGGCCTCCTGGAACCAACCCGCCTCGTTGTTGATGTCAGCAGGCTTGACTGGTGATGACACCCAGGCCTGCACGATCGAGGCTTCCAGGAGGAGCTCCCGGTCCAGCTGCTTCAGCGCCCATCGCGGACCACTCGGGGCCTGTAGGACCGGCACGCTTGAGGACTGGGTGGAGACGTCGAACCGGATGTACTGGTGGTCGGAATAGGTCTCCACCCCCTCCATGACGCGCCAGTCAACGACACGCGGCGACAGAGCGGGGCTGGCGAACGAGATGTCCACCACCGACTCGCCCCGCATCCGCACGCACGTGGGGACAGAACCCCGATTTAGGACGACCTCTTGACATCGCCAACGCCTTCAACTCCATGCCCTGGAGCTGCATTAGGGAGGCACTCCGGTATCACCGGGTGCCAACCTACCTTCGTCGTGTGGTCGGGGACTACTTGACGGATAGGGCCGTGATCTACCCTGGTCAGAGCGGAGAATGGAACCGGCGAGAGATGTCGTGCGGTGTTCCACAGGGATCGGTTCTAGGACCGGCCCTGTGGAACATCGGTTACGACTGGGTGCTGCGCGCCGACCTCCCTACCGGCGTCAGCGTAGTTTGCTACGCTGACGACACGCTGGTACTGGCACAAGGGAGGTCGCACGAGGCGGCGGCCGAAAACATGACACGCGGGGTTGCGATAGTCGTGGATAGGATCCGGCAATTGGGTCTCGAGGTGGCATTGCACAAGTCCGAGGCCATGTGTTTTCATGGGCCTCGGAATGCGCCACCGTCGGGATCCCTACTGACGGCGGGAGGGGTTTCCATCGGCGTGGGGTCGACGTTGAAGTACCTAGGACTCGTCCTCGACAGCCGGTGGAACTTCGTGGAGCACTTCCGACGTTTGGCTCCCAAACTGGAACGGACAGGGGCTGCCTTCAAGCGGCTCTTGCCCAACCTGAGGGGTCCAAACGCCTCCTGCCGGAGGCTATACGCGGGGGTCGTGCGGTCCATGGCCCTTTACGGGGCCCCGGTGTGGGCGCGTTCTTTAAGGCGGCAAGCCGCCCACTACCTGAACGCGCCCCAAAAGGTGATAGCCATAAGGCTAATCCGGGGGTACCGCACGATCTCCGGCGAGGCGGCTAGCCTCCTTGCCGGATTGCCGCCATAGGATCTGGAGGCGATAGTCCTCGCGCGCCTGCATGAATGGCGCGCGGAGGCACTACGTCGGGGGGAAACCCCGCTGCCGCGGCAAATTGCCGCTCAGCGGACAGACCTCCGGCGTGATATCATGGCGACATGGAGAGAACGACTGTTGCAACCCCGTGCAGGGCACGCTACCATAGTGGCGATAAGTCCCCTCTTTGAGGAGTGGCTAGAGAGGCGCCACGGCGCCCTCACCTACCGCCTGACGCAGATCCTCACCGGACACGGTTGTTTCGGGAGGTTCTTGCACCGAATCGGGCGGGAGGAAACGCCCGGGTGTTTCCACTGCGAGGATCGCCCGGAGGACACGGTGGAGCACACCGTAGAGGTCTGCCCTGCTTGGGCGGAGCACCGCCGTGTCCTTGTAGCGGCGATTGGCGGCGGCGATCTCTCGCGTCCGGCCCTGGTTCAAGCCATGGTCCGGAGCGAGAGGGAATGGGAAGCCGTCACCTCCTTCTGTGAAGTAGTCATGCTAGTGAAGGAGGTGGCGGGACGTGAGAGGGAAAGAACCTCACGTCCCAGCCGCCGCGGGAGACGCCCTGGGCGTCGGGGGTCACGTGGTGGCTCCCGGCCACCGTAGGCGCGGGCCTGTGGACGGCGAGTTATGGGCTAGCTCGCCGTCCGGCCGTCTTATGACGACAGGCCGTGTCGACGGCGCGTTCGTGTTCCACGCGCGCCTCAAAGAGATGTCAGCAACCGAGTAGGGGTCCGCATGGGCCGATGCCTGCCAGAGCTGCGGGATTGTTCGAAAGAGACACCGTGGCCCTGGAACACAAAGGGCAAAGAAGGAACATGGATGGGTTTTAGTCAGTACAAGTCTGACACTCCCTTCCGCTCCGCCCAGAGTGGGGGGGGTCATTTGATGATTTCCCACCCAAAAAAAAAAAAAAAAAAAAAAAAAAAAAAAAAAAAAAAAAAAAAAAAAAAAAAAAAAAAAAAAAAAAGCATGTGGGTTTGGTTGCCTCACTATTTTACGTTCTTTACGACATAACATAACTGGCAAAATGTGGGTGTACTATTATGTACACCTCTGCCTAACCCTCCGGGGATTACAGGCACGATGTTATGTTATGTTGTAAACTCTTCTAGCACCTCAAAACATTCACAACTCTTAAGCCCTTACACACTTTCAAATCAAATCACAGAGCTCGCTACCATTGACCTATTGCGATGTGCTGTGATTTCAATATTCGTAGTGAATGGTCGGGTCACGTGGCACAGCATAGATAAGTGGAAAGTGCGTTTGGTTAGCAGAATTGTTTGTGCTGTAATTAGCAAGTACACGACCGTTTCATTCATTCACTGCGAGGCGAATTCCTTGTTAGTCTGTAGTACAAAGAAGATAGGTACAGAAGATCAGATTCATATGACGAGCGAAAACGCACGCACATATAGACATGCTTTTTTTATTATTTTTTTCGGATTGGAAATCATCAAATGACCCCCCCCACTCTGGGCGGAGCGGAAGGGATTGTCAGACTTGTACTGACGAAAACCCATCCATGTCCTTCTTTGCCCTTTGTGTTCCAGGGCCACGGTATCTCTTTCGAACAGTCCCGCAACCCTGGCAGGCATCGGCCCATGCGGACCCCTACTCGGTTGCTGACATCTCTTTGAGGCGCGCGTGGAACACGAACGCGCCGTCGACACGGCCTGTCGTCATAAGACGGCCGGACGGCGAGCTAGCCCATAACTCGCCGTCCACAGGCCCGCGCCTACGGTGGATGCTTCACGTACAGCCAGTGCAAACGCACTGGCGATGGCGACTGTCATTTGTTTTAAATAGTTTCACATTACCGTACGTCATCACCATCTAGGCACCTAACCTTTTAGATCTGAGGCTCATCTTTTGGGGCTGTCTTCTTGTATAACCGTATCAAACTGACTGATGTTACTACTGCTACTGCTGAACTGACCTCTCAGCCCCGTTTTTGGGTAGCCCCATACCATAAAAGACTGGTGGTCAGAATTTCGTGCTTTTAACCTAACTTCGAAAGCAACGACTGTGAAAGAAAGTTTGTGTAACTGTTTTTCCGCATTGGATGGTCCAGAGCTTCTGCACATATTCATTTTGTGGCCGTAGTGTACAGATTCTCTCGTCATTATGTCATTAAGTTTGTAAGTGAATGCTCCTGCATTCACACTTGCTACGATCACCGTTGGATGAAATTTAAAAGTCTAAGATTAGCTCTAAAGTGGTAACAGATTTGCTTTGATTTAAGTACGATTTACACTGGCAAACGTGCGTCGGAGGAGTATACTTTCCTATGTGCTTAATGATTTTGAAGCGTTTTATGAAGTTAAATATTACATTTGCAAGGTCTTTATGCAGCTTAGAATGAGTGTCCGATTTACACACATGATAAAGTAGCCGGTGTAAATGCCATGCAAAAATCACATTCTTAAACGCTGCAATTTTCTTTAAAAAACGAATTTCAGGTCCAACCTCTTTTATCCCGAGTTTTTTAAATAAAGAATTAATTTCATCATTCCTCTTCGCCTGCCAGTAACAACTGTCAAATGCTTCACTCATTTTTCTACCATAACTTCGTCATTACAAACTGCACGTCACAACGTTTCCAATTGACTGATAATACCTCCTCAGAACCAGCAGTGAAGCATCCAAAACAAAAATATCCCGCTACATTTCTCCAAAGCGATTCAATGGCTCCATTCACTGAGTCGATCATCGCATAACGGTAATGTTGGTCTATCAACCTTCGGCCAGCATAAACAGACCTCTTAAACTTACACCAGGTCCTTCGATTACCTTTCTTTTGATGGTTGGAAAGGGGGCAGGGGAGTTCTGGTGGTTTTGGGCTGTGTAAGAAGACGTGTTTTCGATTCAGCTCTCGTCCGCCGCGCTTCCTCGAAGTCTTGCTATGTGCACGTATCGTCAGTATGAATGGACGTCGGTACGATACGAAAATTCCAATGATTGCCCTCGATTTTTCAGTTGAAACCTATATTTGTTGGGCTATGATGAAAGTGGATGGAGGTATCTGATTAGCTATTCCGGTGCAGGTTATGGTAAAGTGTCGTTGTGATGTCTCATCAATTTCAAATTAAGCCAAATTTGGGTTGAACGGCCGAATGCAATGTCCTCATTGAAAACATGTTGTACCAAAAGGTAAATCAAATATCACTAAGGACGAGAAATGAGAGCCAATACTGAGTTATGAACAGGCTTCTAGGATCACCATACTATACACCCGAAAATGCTACAGCATTCGCACCTAAGCCATTTACTTGGTTGTTCTAAAAATACCTTCACATGATAGACATTGTTATTTTCGGTACAAGTGGCCGCCGGCACGTGCTAGGTATTAGGAATGCTAGACCTATCCGTACAATTTATTTCGGCATGCGAATTATCACCAATGTTTCCGCGAAACCATTGTCTGCCAAATTATGTGACAGAGTATCCGCAGGTATTACCACAAATCTAAGTATACTCGACTGTCATCAAAGAGCTATCTTCTTTTCTGTTGGGACCATTCGTTCGTCACAGTACTCCACTGCATTGCTTAGTAGACCTGCGTCCCATTTACAGAAATTATGTTTTTCTTCAAAAATCGTCTGATACTAAACGTAAAATGGTATGAATTTTATAGAATTTTCACATTAGAATTGGCATTGGGATTATGAGAGTATTATACAATTACCTCTTTACAGCTTTAGGTGAAGAAACATATCATATGTTGAAAAATTCTTAATAGATTTCTATATCTAGCTCATTTGATACCTAAGTTTTCTGTACTACTAGATTAAGCTGTTTGTTCAATCAATCAGATAATCAGAATTATTCATTTTCTAAGAACAATAGTCATCTTTGCAGCCCATACTCAAGCATCGCAAACTATTGATCAAAGATTAGACTGTAATTCATTTCCATTATGATTCATATGACACGATTGATGTATACTTGCGTCATCTGTATTTTATGATCGACGGTGCAACCTGATCAGAGAAAACCATTTAATCCTGGACCCTCAACAAATGTAGATTGTTAACTATCAGAGGCCGGTAGATTAGTCCACTAGATGGTACATTATGACATGGCCTACAAGAGAGGCACTCACAAAGAGGCCTGTATTCCACCAGTATAATATTACGGTGCGTTCGCACTGCCCAAACATTTACGTAACAAAAACATGCTGTCTGATAGAGATACAGATTTCATCTAAGAGAAGAAAGACAAGAATAAAGATCTCAACATGTTTTCGAAGGAGTAAATGATATCTTGACTGCTGACATGGGAGAATGGAAGAAAAAAACGTGTAACGCTGACCCCAAGTACACTGTACAATATGACAGGTAGATGAAGATGATGATGGTTCGGCAGTCCGAAAAGATAGCGGCTTACATATGCGACCAAAGACTGTCTAATAAACCATCTGAATTATCAAACTCAGTTCCCATAAAACAAAAAAGAAAAGAAAAAAAGGCATTAAAACCAAAACGCACATCTCACGAAAGGAAGTTGAAAAATCCGTGCGCGCGGAAGCAGCGGCCATTGCCTCCCGACGCTGTGCCCATACTGATGGCGGTGAGGTGAGATGCTAATGATCGATCGTGGGTCGTGAGAGGAGAGGCTTTGCATACTGCGTGACTTGGTGGGCTGGCTGTAGCCGAGTTAGTTGTGTGTGAGAGATGTAGCAGACCTGTAATAGATGACAAAATTAATGGTACTTAAGCAGGGGTTGTTCAGTTTTGGAAACCATGACTTTCAGACGCAAAGGCTTACAAATTTATCGTCGGTTATTAAAATAAAGCTGTTTCCATACAAATCATTAATATCCGACGAAGCATTTTTCAAATCAAAAATCATGTAGATAGGTGTCCTCCAAGGTGTCACGGTGTCCGTTATACCATGTATGGTGAATAGGGAAACATTTAAAGTTGACTTTAAACCAGGTTAACTCAGCAAATAGTGATAATTATAATTGATACTCTTAATTGATACTCATAATGTCACCTTTTTCATCGCTTATTATGAATGAATTTCACAGAATTAAATGAACTCATATAATGTAGTTTCAGAGAGCAAAATTATGCACCTATGTACCTGCATCAATAAATAGTATACGGAATAAAAGGACTGTAACCATGGTGCTTAGAAGACGAAAATTTAAATACTATCTACACTTTGAAAGCTCATTTTAACGTACAAAGATTTAGAAATTGCTTCATCTGCATATAAATAACATTATCATCCGTTTAAAACGCATCTCGGGTGTTAAAATTCCGAAGTGTCAAGTTCGAGCGGTCCACACTGTGATCGGAATTACGAGTGACGTCGACCAGCATACATTGATACGCGGCTCGAAAGGAAACTGTATTTAAATGTACGATTTTCGTCAAATTTTTGACATTTGGCTAAGCGAACAGCGACACCCTGATCTGTCAAGATAAGCTGGTTATTGCTATTGAGTCCAAAGAAATGTGATAAAATCAAGTACTTTTGAAGGCAACAGTTTATGTTTTTAAATAAATAAACTTGGTGAGGTAACTAATTGTGTTCATCATGATGTATGGAAAAAACCCATTAAAAATCAAAAAGTTTCGGACTTTAAAATCTGCGCAATATAGTGATCTACAGTGATCTATTTGGAAAGCACTAATCCGTTGTTAGTTTAACCCGCCGCTGTAAATACAATTTGATAGGGTATTATCGATTCTTTCAACACCCAGAGCAAATATGCGATGTTCTTGGCCAGACTATGTTCCATCTGCTGGCGTAACCCAAATATAAGTTCACCCACACTTTTTGATCTGAACAACATCTCTGACACCGCAATAATCGTGGTTATCCGCTGGGCCCTAACATTTATAAATAACACATCTTGATGGATGTATTGTCAACATCAAAACAATGTTAAAAAGAGTATTGTGAAAGACATTAGACTGTGTGAAGGATGATATGACAAGAAAGGAGGTGTCTGATGAGATGACGAGTTATAGAGAAGTTTAGAAGAACAAGACACGCTGCGCTGACGCCAAATAAATTGGGATAAGGGCAGGAGACTGATGACGATGAGATTGATTGTGAAAATCATTCAAAGTCAAAGTCAAAAGCATTTATTTCAATTACACCATCACAGGCACTTTTGAATGTCAAAAAAACAAAAAGAAGCGAAGCTACAGTCACAGTCACGAGGCATAATAACTTGAGAAAGTACTGTAGTTGCACATTCCAAAGCGTAGATCTCTATGGAGAAGAACGGGCAAGAAACTCCATGGACACTCTTTTAAATCAAAATATTTTTACAAAATCTTGTTTACATCATTCATGTTGTCATTATTCAAGTCATCATTGTCAAGATCCCTCAACCATATTCTTTTTATGTAAAACATGAAAAACTAAAAAACAATACTCGGTAACATCTACACCTACGATGAAAATATACTCGTAAAAGTAACAGGATACAAGATTACCCTAAGATGGCGCCGAACGTCCAGTACAAACGTAAAGTTAATATTTCAGATAACATGTATTGACAAGAGATCGATCGATGGCGTCAAAATCAATATTAGTTCACGAGATTTATTTAAAACCCGTTCCCAAGAGAAGGCGGGCTTACTCCGCTTGCCTCTTTGGTGTAGATACTTTATAGGAGGAAAAGTGAATAATAATATTCAGAGAGCCTAGACAAGTATGAATTTTAAGATTTTTGTATTTTAATTACTTTCAACAGGATTGAATTGAGCTTTTCGATAGCGTATACTGTGTTAATCCAATTTCTATTTATGATTTTAAAAGTTATGCAAACTTTCTTTTTTCTAACTATTTTTTAATTACTAAAAAAAGTATCATCATCATCATCATTTCAGCCGAAAGACGTCCACTGCTGGACATAGGCCTCCCCCAAGTGTCGCCACATTGACCGGTCCCGTGCGTCTCGCATCCAGCGGATCCCTGCAACCTTTACCAGGTCATCGGTCTATCTAGTGGAAGGCCTTCCAACGCAACGTCTTCTAAAAAAAGTATAGTTTTAGGTAATTGCTAAATTATTGGTTTTCCTGCATGTGCATATTTTTGCGGTCGGGATATATTTGCTAAATCGTGCATCTAGGCGTGGATCTGTTTCGCGGAATTAAAACTACATATTTTGCAAAACATTTAATATCATGTATTTCCGCAAAGTAACGCCTGATTCTATAACTTATCCATTTCTGACTTTTTCATCATCTCTATAATTGCTGATAGATTATCAACATGTCTAGGCCCCCAGCTAAAAAAATGTAAAGGTTATGAATCAGATGTTGATGGTGCTATTTTGAAAATAAAAATCGCAAAATCAAGCCTTATACAGGAACGTTTGTCTTTGCTATCGAATCATTTCCTTACTTGCAGACCAGTGAAGAAAACCCATATAAAGTAGGTAATCAGGTGTGCCAAACAGGTGTAGTGTTTAAACCGACCGCTCGTTTAAATATCATTTAGCTACCTAACATGACACACGTCACACGGGTGACAATCCTGTCAGATAATAATTTAAAAATAAAATATGGATAATATCTTTAGTGGAGACCGAGAATCGGCAAGCGTAAGGTGGGACGCCCTCAGGCTCGGTGAAATAACGATCTTTGCAGGGTGGCTGGTAGCAACTATATGATATACAACAACGAGTATGAGAGTTGCCGAGAATGGAGTTGAGTGGCGTGCGATTGATGAGGCATATGTCCAGCAGTGGACTGAAGTAGGCTGATGATGATGAAGATCCTGACACAGACAAGCTTACGGTGTAATTGCGTAACACTAACAATGGCAATGCCTTTCCCTTTGACAATTCAGTTGAAGAATTCAAGCAACCAAAGACAGCACAATATAATCTATTATAACTCTTTGCCATATTTAGTAAATACTTGTACTTATTTCAATCGAATATTCACAAATCACACGCTTACTGCTTACAAAACCATCACAACGATCGTTGGTCAGTGTGGCGCATTCGTGACTTCTTGGGTACTGCCTGTGTACCAAACTCGAGGCGTATAGGTGTGACTCGCGTTCCGACCGTTTGTATGAAGATACACTACTGTAGATATTATTGCCGTGCTTTTGTTCAGGGTATTCAGGGCACGTTTCATTCTATTAATTTATTCTCACACTACATATTGCTTTTGTTAATTACTCACTTGTCTTGGCAATCTATCAATAGTTTACGTAATTTCTTGGTAAGAGGAGGATTTTAATGATTTCTTAGTAATTAATCAATATTCTATAAGTTTATGTTTAATTCTCTATTTCCGTTCCGTATTAGACAGAATTAACCGACTGAAAACCACACCACGGGATTTTCCAAAAATAATTATATTAAATTAGTAAAATATTTTACCCATAAAACAACATAAAATCAAGACGGTAATACCTGAATCGTTAGGTAAATATATACCTATAGTAGACCCACATTTTGCCAGTTATGATAAGACCCATAGGGGGCGAGCCTATAGCCATCAACTGACCATACCTCGGGATGCTCCTTTTTAAAATTGTTTCTTTTTCCTGATTTTATGCAAAAGTAAATGAAATTTCGAATAAACCGCAGAATTTCACAAGATTGTCAAGACGAGACACATGACATGATCATTCAAGAGTCAGGATGATATACAGGAGTCGTACCTACTCCTACTCAAGTAGACAGGCACACAGCTATACAAGACAAAAATCTTCGCCAAGCAACAAGGAAAAGCCTCGATCCTCCAGCCCGTAACAGAACAACCGGCATCGTAAACATTGATTCCCGGTATCACATAATGCTGCATTGTGACATCTCCGCCGTTATCAATGGCCGAACTCGACACTCACGCATTCTTTGCATACTCAACTATCTTGTAAGAGGAGCGCCCAAGCCAACGTCTGAGTATACTTTCTGGATTCAAAATCTATTAGAATGGTGAAAGGTTGAAATCTACAATAAAATCTCTGAGGTTTCAATAGGAATAACATGTACTGCTGCTTTAGATTTGGGTGAGGCATTTGAATAAGTCAGTCACGGTGTCGGACATCGATGCTAGAAATTGTAAATAATTTAAGACTCCACAAAGAACGTATACATTTCCCATTAATAAAACTGCTGTATGAAAGAAAAAAGCAATATCTAGACAGTTCTTTTAAATAACAAGCAAAAAATTCAACGTTTTCAAGAATCATGCACTTACTGAATTCATTGTAACAGTTTGTGCATCGGTTTGGCTTTTCTTTATTTTCATTGTGTAGTATTAGTAAGCCGATAAATACTTCCATATCTTACTTAAAAGTACATAATTATTGTAAACTACAGTAAACGTGAATTTTACTTCTCCATGTACATCATCATGGTGGCAAACTTACTTAAATATAGGGTGTTGCGCATTGCATTCTAAAAATAAATTAAACCAAGATTCACACGGTTTACGTCAAGAGAGCAATAAACAAATGAAATTGTACAATATTTGGAATGCGCCTGATCAGAATACAGATCCCACCATGATTTACAATGAAGGATATTTTACATCTTAGGCTGATTTATTTTGGTATCCATTTTAGATGCACTTTGATGCACTTGGATTTCGCTTGAATTTTAGCAGTTATTTTAATTATACGGGGTAAGTTTTTTAGTATATAATATATGCTTTAATATCCAATAAATGCTAAAGTTAAATAAAATGTTTTCATAAACCAATACCTACTTAAAGCATGATGTTTTTCCGGAAGATTTTGTCTATACCACAAGTCGACAGATTTTGCAGTAGGTAATCGGACTAGTAGCATTTTCCTTATGAAACCATTGTTTGTTTAACTTAACAGAACTGATAACGGGATGGTGACCTACAAGTTTGCTTTTTTAAATGCGATAATTCTTGCCTTCCAGGAAATTACGTCTACTGACCTACTTAACTCTAATCGAAAAAACTTACTATGTGATTTTCATAGGTTAGTTTTAATATAATGTGTGTAAAAATACCCTTATCGAAGCCGAAATACACTTATTCTCCCCGTCATTGCGATATTTTTTTTGTTGTAGACCTTCCCTGGGAGCCTTCTAATTACGGAGATATTGGGGATCAAAGTTCTAACATATTCAAAAAAAAAAAAAAAAACAAGTTTTTAGTGTGTTACTTTACTTTAAATACCTCCACGACTCCCGTACTATTTATTGCATCCATCAGCACAATGTTTTGAGTGCGTTACATTGAGTTCTATCGTAAAACTTGATTTTTTACCCCAAAGAAAAGTCGTTTCCCTACATGATGGCTTAAAAATATATAATACATACTACTTGATGATGGAGGAGCTCGTGGCTAAGTAATAACAGCCGCTCGGATCGATATTTAGGTTAAGCCGCGCTTGCCTAGGTTGGTCTGTGGATGGGTGACCACCCATTACATACCGAGTTTCCTCCGTGCCTCGGAAAGCACGTTAAGCCGTTGGTCCCGGGTGTCATTTGTAGATCTTTGACAGTCGTTATAGGTAGTCAATGGCCCAAAAAGTCTGACAACCAGTCTTACCAAGGGGTATCGTATTACCCAGTACTAACTGGGTTGTGGAGGTCAGATAGGCAGTCGCTCCATGTAAAATACTGGTATTCAGCTGCATCCGGTTAGACTGGAAACCGACCCCAACATAGTTGGGAAAAGGCTAGGCAGATGATGATGATGACTACATGATAGCTAAAAAGAAGGTGAGTGCTGAGATGACGAGAAGTATTTTTTTTTTCTTTTTTTTTAATGTTGCCCCACACTAGAAATTTCTCCTGTATCGTGGGTGCGTTTACAAACATTTAAAATCACGTACACAAACAGCCAGACACGGAACAACTGCTTGTAGGCCATACAAATATTAGTTCCGTACGGGAATCGAACCCGCGACACCCAGCGCAGCGCAGCAGTTCGCTCAGCCACTGCGCCAACCGAGCAGTCAAAAGAAATGAAGAAGTATGAAAGAAGAATACGCACTGCGATGACCCCAAATAAATTCGGATGAGAACGATCTTCTTTATCGTGTGGTTAGTGCCTAACCTGGTGTCCGAGTTTTTATGCCGCCCACGGGCCTCTGACTTGGCTATACATGCCGTCGAGAAATATCTCTCAGGTATGCTGGTTTCCTCACGATGTTTTCCTTCACCGAAACAAGTGATAATTATACAATACGCACATGAATCCGAAAAATCAGAGGGGCGTGTATACTTTTTAACGATAATGGATAAAGATAAATACATGAACAATTTCTACAGATATAAATTTCTCGTCGGTAAAGAGATTGGGTGGCACATCCACACAAGGAGCCCACACGTATTCGAGCATTTATTATTAGCTAAGGATAAATAAGAAGTGAAAAGGAAACATAATTCAAAAGCAGATCTCGGTGGGATCCATTTAATAGTATGCGTGAACGCGTGCCAGCACGTCGGCGAACATCGACTGCGCATTCAGATCGACTCTGCGCATCTCGGGAGAGGTTTTGAGGAAAAATGTTGTTTGTGATCTGGTTATTGAACTCTTTTTTTTCCTTGAAATTGTTATTGCGTAATTGATTGTCATTTGATTCATTTGGCTCATTAAAATGATGATTGTTTTGGCGAAAAGAGAGCTTAGACAAAATCACATAATAACTGTGATCATGATGACAGAAATGTGAAAAATGTATTGGCTTGCCTTATCTATCAGAAAGATTAGGTACAGTCGCCAGCACATCAAGTTACCACAAACTGTCAAACTCCAAATGATTTTAAACCAAAAAATGTTGAAGGCTAAGTTTAAAATCGAGTGATAAAATTTGACAGTTCATAGTCATTTGATGCACTGGCAAAATAGAAATATTAAACGCTTTCTAAATGATTGCCAATAGTCTTGAACCTAAGGAGTGTATGTATTTATACACCTGATACTCCTCAACACTGCAAGGATTTTCACATTTGAGAGAAGGGACCTAACAGTGATGAGAGCTTAAAAGAGTTGTAAACAGCCAAAACAGGCAAGATACAACTGTCGAAAATAACCGCAACCAGGAATTGAAAACTAAAATGTAAGCCCGTTCTTGACCTATTAGGTTAAATTAATGACGCAAATTCGATTGAGGAACATAAACAAAGTGAATAAGGAACAGTCATTAATTCTTCTCATAATAAAGAGGTTTTTAGATTCAGTACGAACAATGAGGGTCACTGAATCATAGGTCTTAAAAAGAGGGAAAAAAATGCAGAGGGAATTTCCGTGGTGACAATCATTACAATTCCCAAAAGTTGCTCAATCAACCACAGTTTTCCGTTTAAATCTAGAACTTTGTACTTATTCTGGATAGCTATTGTTTTGTTATCGACATTATCAAGATTCCGGTTTGGTGATTGTTTCAAATGAACATAAGTAACTAGAAACAAGGAAAACAGAAACTGGGCAGTCAAAGGTTACCCTTTTATCAATAATTATGACGATGTCAATTGTCAAGCAACTGACATTTTATTTTATAGAAGAAAGTACAACTTTATAGCAAAATTCTAGTCCTCAAAAAAAAAAAAAAATATTGCTTAGGTCTCAGTTCCCTTCTTGTATTTTTATATGTCTGTAACTGTTCAATAATATTTTGCAATTACTGCAAAACAGAGAACAAACTGTGAACAATTCGTTGCCACCTTCTTGCCACCTCCTCGACAAACTATCGCAAATTTTATTCCACACGACACCAAGATTAGAGATCCGTGCTCACGTACCAAAAAGGTGTATGGATAAAAATTCGTGAGTGCCACTTACATAACTAATAACTATGTAGTTTCTACAGCACAGAATAAGGACACCCATCGATTTCACCGCCGCCATTGTATTCGGATTCTGCGTATCGAAAGATCACCGAACGTGGCCCGAATGGTAATCGAGGTGAAGAAGGCGTGATGACGAAGGCGGATTCGTTGGAAGATATGTCATCTTCGTAATAAAGATGACAAAATATTATGTGAGTACCCAGAATATCTCTCGTGTGGATTGATATAAAATTATATGACATAATGGCTGTATTTCGAAAAAGCAAAAAGCAGCGGCGTCCTTATAGTTACCCCCACATTATATCAGTACAGATATATGACATACAAAATGCAACAATAGAGAAAGACCACCACTGCAGTAGCAAAAGAATTTGAGAAATAGCTTGAAAGTGAGAACAAGTTGTGGAATTCAGAGCAGGAGGAGTTGAAGCGAGTAGCGTCCAAAGACTGAAAAGAGAAGTGTTGGTCATCCGGCGGCGAGACGGGAAGACGACATTGATGCCATCGCGGGAATATCCTGGATGAGGCTGGCACAAGAACGTGGAGCTTCGCAGTCGCAAAGAGAGGCCTATACCCAGCAATGGGTGGAGTCGGGCTATGAATGATGATGATGATGGAGTTGAAGCTGATGAAGTTGTAAACGTTTTTAAAAGTAGATGTGGTTGTCTACCTTTTGAGGCAATGAAAAAAATCATTTTATTAGGTAATATCGAATACTTCAAGCTTACTAACCATAACTTTACACAATGACTAACAGGTCCTTTAAAAAGATTCTGAGAGCCATTTTACCTGTAAGTATCGCGGCTACGGGAAGGATGGGTAACAATTTTCCCTATTCTAATGAAAAAGAACACGAGTGCGTCACTAAGAATTAGGCATGAATCAAGGAAGTCTAGATCAAAAGTACCCACTTCAATTTACATCATCGCTGATCTACGTGACTGTAAGTAAGTGTGCAAAATGATGAATTTAATTTATTATTGGGTAGGATAAACCTGGAGCAGCCTCAACCACTAAATGCGATCATTTTTGTGCCTACTACGGCGCGAATATGACGGTATTATGTGGTCTGTGTTGTTTTTGATTTACCTTTAAATTTTATAGAACCTGCGT
The DNA here is from genome assembly GCA_910589295.1 of Noctua janthe. Lineage (NCBI taxonomy): Eukaryota > Metazoa > Arthropoda > Insecta > Lepidoptera > Noctuidae > Noctua > Noctua janthe. The sequence continues at coordinate 8,493,317 of OU342572.1, read as the reverse complement.
GGTGTAAGTATTTATATTGGCTTCATTAGCCTCATTTAACGTCCTAGTCACTTATTTTTTACATAAGTTATCCGCTTTTAGTCGAAGTTTATTCTTAACTGGGCTTAAATTGTCAGGAGTTAGGAATTCATATTGAAGATTAAAAGGATAGGGATGTTCAGAACATGAGCTAGGTTAGAACGTGGGATACTTTTTACCCCAGTGGTACGATCCTGTGGGATAAATTCCAAACTAAACACAGGCGAAGCCACGCGAAAAAACTAGTAGGAAAGAAATTTCTCTAATCAACATTACCACAAAAAAATCGGTTTTTATATCAATAATCAGAATAGTAAAGCTTCTGCTGTTTTCCTCATACAACGAAAAAGGTGCGCTTCTTGAGATGCGCGTGCGCAAACCGAATGCTAATCATCTGCCCAAAAGAAGATAATGAATAAGATTTGAATGATGCGATCATGACTGGGCGCCATGTTAGGTACCTGCCGAATCTTTTGTTGCCTGTTTCAGAGAGTATCGAAATTTAATTAGGAACTTAACATAACATCACGCCTGTAATCCCCGAAGGGACATGCAGCGGTGTACCTAATATTACAACCACATTTCGCCAGTTATGTTTAAGTCTCATGTAATAGGTGGAGATCCTATTGCCAACAAATCCAGACTCCGTGGCTGCTACTGAAAAATTACTGATGGAACAATTCACTAACAATCCGTTTTCATTAAAACATTCAAAGTTTAATTTTGGTCACTTGAAGAATGATGGGATCTCTTTTTTGCCTCAACAGGCGAAAAGGTCTGTCAGACTCTTACTGACTAAATCACGCGGTGTTCTTCAACTACCCTTGGGCTAGCGCTGTTGCAATTGTGCAGTTCGTCACGCTCCCCCGGCCAGGAATTAGCCAGCATGAGAGACTAGCGGACCACGGCTCACCGTATCTGTTCAGATGGCAGATTCCCCAAGCCTGCCACCTGCAAGCCACACAACATGATAGGTCTACTCTATTGGTTTCACTGAGTCGACATCATCTGCCTAGTTTGGGGTTGGCTTCCAGTCTTACCAGATTCAGCTGATTACCAGTATTTAAAACGAAGCGACTGACTATCTGACCTCCACAACCCAGTTAGTACTGGGGTACGATACCCCTTGGTAAGTCTGGTTGACAGATTTTCGGGCTACTTACTACTTGTAACGACTGTCAAAGATCTATAAATAGAAGCCGGGACCAACGGCTTAACGTGCTTTCCGAGGCACTTAGGAAACTCAACATGTAATGGGTGGTCACCCATTCACGGACCAACCTAGGTAAGCGCGGCTGATATTATTTAGGCACGAGTTCCTCTTGGTTTCACTGACTTGAATATAAAAACAGGTCATTACAGAATAAAAATATTTACCACGTATCTTTACATTACTATGTACCTTTACCAGTTAATGAATAATTTTATCTACTCACGATAATTAAACATTAAATGACCACCTTGCAACAATTTACAAAAATTACACCAATATCATGATAATCTATCTACTGGCCACAAAAATAATGGTCACGAATACACAAAAAAAGAACAAGTAAATATGTACATTGCTTACATATTTTATTCAAGTAAAGTAAGACAATTAAGTAGCTATGGAATCGCCGAATTTAAATGAAAACGACGAAGACCTCGTATATATTGTCAACTACTTAATATATGCAGACGGAAATAAGTTGAAAGATAAAATGAGTTGTTTCTACCATTCCTTAGTAATGGGCGACGAGGCGGTTTCGCATATATAAAGTAAGATGTGGGGGCTATGTAGGCAAGGAGTCGGAATGTAAGTGGTATTTCATTGAGAATTTTTCTTTGTTTGAAGTTTCGCTTTTGTTCCCATTTTGATCACTGAAAATTGTATTGCTCATCTGTAATGTGAAAGAAAAGTAAGGAAGGAAGTCTGTGTTGATTTGTAAAACAGGAAAGAGGATGTCCTTAATGCCGATGGTTGACTGGATTGAGGAATAAAGATACAAGTTTGTTTGTGTCTCAAGTGATAATGTAGGTACTGTCTGACATAAGACCGCGCTCGCCTCCGTATATACTTAGCTGTTCTGTGTTAAAAATCATTAGGCGCGTGGCCAAAATCGGAAACAACGCCGTCATCTTGTTTTTTCAATACATTCTCAACAGACTCTTCCGAAAATGAAGACACACAACACATACACACATACATGTCCTACAAGTGCCAAAATAGCCATGAAGCAGTATAGATCTGAAAAGCGCGCATTCTGTCTGCTCGCCTTTTCCAAGATGTTATTGCAAAACCAAGGTCCGGTATCAGCTCCTCTCGAAAACATTACAAATGCAAGATAGCGAAGAGATAAATCGTCCATTCGATGATTAAATCGATAACTTTATCTAACGATGAAAGATAACACATACTTTCAAGTGTCATTAATTACGATTGTTTAACAAGATAAAATATGAATTTTCTCTCTAATAGATTTTTTTTTTGTGTTCCGTAAAATTGCAAGTTTGAAAAACTGAATATTTTGACAAATTGACACGACATAAGGGCTAACCCTACATTTCATAGTAGATTTTAAAGAAATCGCCTTTAAGTTTCTCTAGACTAACGTTCGGCACTTTTTGACGGATTGGCCTTTTAAACAAGGCTCACATTTGCATTTAAAAGTTTTCGTCAATTTGAATTTGACGAACCGTTGAATTTCTTAAATACCGTTTCATTTCAAGTGCAACACATAACTTTTCGAATCACAAGCCTGACTCCTATACTAACATGTTTTTTCCTCCCGTCTCGACATGCTCAGACCAGCAGAGCCACTGGCCCGTGAAGACATCGAGGGACACATATCCTGCCTTCTCCTAATGAAATAAATTACCTATAACACACCTACATAACAGCATAACCGACACTTGAAAACCTTCTGAAAAACCAACTGTATTTCGAAGAGTTAAGATTGGATTTAAGTTGGAAGGTCAGTAGTCTCTGAGAGGATGAATTTGTAACCTTTTTACTCCAATACATGGGTGGTTGTACGCAGGCCGCAGCTCGTGAGAACAGGGAGCAGTTCTATCTGAATAAGTAATGCTTGCAGGTGCGGATTTGAAACGGACGAGTAAAGGGCATCACGCTATGCTATAGTGACTGTTATGTTTAGACTTTGTCGTGAGTAATCGACTCTTTACGACTAACACTGTTTTGGCCAATGACCTGATCGGATCTGAAGGTGTTGGTCAAGACTTGTTGTGTTCTAAGTCTTTAGGATTGATGTCTAGTCATTAGTATTTAGGATAGTAAGAACCATTTTAAGAAAAATAATCCTTAGTGTGAAAGTTGAAAGGTGGTGACTAAGGGGATACGGAGATGACAAATAATAGAAGTATGGAAGAAGAAGACAATCTGCGCCGACAACAAACAAATTGGGAAATTATAAAAATGGGATTATCTAAAGTCCTCAACTTTTTAGCCATAGAAGAAACCTAATTTCGGTTAAAACAATTTTTTATTTTATCCTGTCGCAACTTACTTAAGTAGGGATTTCTGCAGGTGGTTCCGTAGTTTCTGCCCCCATTACAAAAAGACGTGAGTTAAGTAATACTAAAGTACTTATTTAGCTAGCACATAATGTGTCTACCTAACATTGGAGCGAATTCCGTAGATTTGATAGTTAAGATAGTAAAATATTTAAGAACTGACGTGATACAATCATTCAAATATTAGGTATTTTTATTAAGCACATGACACACACAGCATATCTTCGATAAACAATAACTAATCGCCCTATTTAGATAAAACAGTGCTTAATAATTATGACGAAGCAAACACTGAGAGATGTCGCATTTCAAGGATAAGTGAGGTCGAGGAAGATTCGGGAAAGGAAAACTATTGAGTAAGTTGATGACGGTAAGAACATGAACAAGACGGAAGACATGCAGGAGAGTTGAAAATTAATTGAAACATAAACTGGACTCATAGCAAAAATTGATGAAGAGGAAGATAAGGAAATGAAGAAACATGCAACTCAAAGCCACACAGTGATTGAAACTCTACGAGTACAACTATATGGCCATTCCATTGGTAGTACGACTTATGATAAAATCTCTAGATTACGAAGAATATAAACCGACATCAGCAAAGTTAAAGATTAAAAAGTTACAATACTCCGAAGTGGAGGAGCCCGTGGCTAAATAATAACAGCCGCTCGGGTCGATCTTTAGGTTAAGACGTGCTTGCCTAGGTTGGTCTGTGGACGGGTGACCGCCCATTACATACCGAGTTTCCTCCGTCCCTCGGAAAGCACGTTAAGCCGTTGGTCCCGGCTGTCATTTGTAGATCTTTGACAGTCGTTAGGTAGTCAGTGGCCCAAAAAGTCTGACAACCAGTCGTACCAAGGGGTATAGTATTACCCAGTACTAACTGGGTTGTGGAGGTCAGATAGGCAGTCACTCCATGTAAAATACTGGTATTCAGCTGCATCCGGTTAGCCTGGAAGCCGACCCCAATATAGTTGGGAAACGGCTAGGCAGATGATGATGATGACTCCGAAGTGAATGACGATGAAAATGATGGAGTACTTGTAGATGCAGGTGAAATATATTTATATTCAGCAGTAGGTAAATTATACGGTGATTCTAAACAACCATCGCGTTCATTGTTCCTAGGTAAGGGAACAAAGAAACACGAAGAGTATGCTTATCAGTAGTTTAGTTTTACTAGGAAATTGTAAATGCAAATGAAGATAATTGCTTACAGCACTCGTAAGAGAATAGATCAGTGGCCTACCTATACTTGCGAATATAGATATATTAAGTACCCCAACTGTTCCCCGCGACTTCGCTCGCGTGGAAATTTTGATGTGTACGTGTGAGAAGAAAAAAGATAGCCTATGCATAAGTAGATGTGTATGTAGATTATATCCTGGAGAAGGCCCAAGGATATAATCTATCTCCTTGAGAAAATTTATTACGATCCGATCAGCCGTTAAGTTGTGAAAAGGTAACAAACAAACAGAGTTACTTTCGCATTTATAATATTAGTATGGATAAGCGTGGAAGACTTGTAAACACAGATATATACGTGGAAGAATGGAAAATAAGATCGTTGAAATCATTGCGCAAATCAAGAGGTTTAATTTAAAAAAGGAAATATCATCATCTGTTCGCATTATCTAATCGAAATACTCATCAAAAGATTGTATTGTAAAAATCAAGATCCGTTTGTTCTATAAGTCACAATTTTGTGGCATGTAACCCGATCTTGAAATAAGGAAAGAATCTGAAGTGTCTATTTGTGTAGACAGGACATCCATCAATGGACCTTGGACTTTTTCTAACTAAGGTAATGATGTAAAATTAACGCCTTTATTATACAGTCTTTATCACTGGTCTTACATCGTTGACGCATTATTCATTTTAGTCGCCTCTATTGCCATCGAATTTATGTTCCTAAAAACCTACAGTGCAGCCATTTACTCATCTTCTTAGATCTACCCAGCTCCGTCCCTGGAATTACGAGATGCATTTGTCGCTCCAATGCGTCCGATAACACAGCATTACATAAACCGATCGAATCCCGAGATAACTCTTACGATACACAAGATGCATCATCTGATACCAATTTATGTGAGATTTCATATTGAAATTGTTAGGTAGGTAATTAGGTTTATAACTGTAGGTACGCGTGTTTTTGCAAAATTTCACATTAATTTTATCAGATCGATTCTCAACTATGCTGCTATTAAAGATAATAGAATCAGCGGCATGTTACGTCAAGGGGATAGGCAAGTGTGGTGATGATAGCAATGTTATTTCAGAACAATCAAATGATGATTCAGGGGTTCAATGTTCAACTACCTGATTATCAAGCAACATATCTGAACTAAAGGTTAAAGATATCATTGGAAAGGAATTAACTAAGTCTACCGATCTCGTACTTTCCCTAAGTCATTGTGCCATGATCATGGCTTTCCCAAAAACTACTATCGTCTCCGCAATTGTAAGAATAGAAAACCTTACAATTCATAATTTTGAAAACAAAGCCTGCCTCTGCATACACGATTTTATCGCCATTAAAGCCAGGCATAATAGACACATAACTTGCCATCTAAATGCTGTAATAACAGGTACACTCTTACCGACTTTTGTAAAGCAAAGCAATAGTCTAATACCACAGTTTAACAAATACCTCCTGTAATAGGTCTCCGGTCTTGAAAACCAGTACTTATTCCCAGCAATTTGCAAGTCCAAGGACAGGAGTTAATAGGTTTTTGCCTGGGAGCGGCGAGGGAGATGACTTGGTCACGCTCGGCTGGGTCAGGGGACCTAGTCGCCACATCTGACCAGTTACTACGTGGGTCATAAATATTTAGCAGACATTTAATTTGTGGTTGGCTTCAGTTTAATGATGCAGTTCTGATACTTTTTTTCTCCCGAAAGACTTGCTGAAAAGAGTCCTTGAAAGCGGTTGTTTATTTGAAGATAGAACGGTGGTTCCGTGGTTAGTTTATTAGTGTGTTGGATCCATGTCGCTGTTACGCGATGTATGGTTACCAAAAGAGCATACCTGCTTAAAGCTATTTAAAAATAAGAACGATAACATCGATGGAACACTTCGGAATACAAAAGAGTAGTTAAACGGGTCAAAGCTACGAGATGGCAAAAATTGTCTCTAAATATTGTCAAAAGGATGGTAATTGGTAGAGGTTTCAAAGTATTGAAATTTAATCATCTGAATGATAATCCAAGCCTTTCTCTCTCGATCCTGAGACCGAAGACACGAGAACAAAGCATTTTAAGGATGACACATACAATACATAACAAATAAAATAATGCCTGCTTGGGAGCCGCAGAGATGAATCGTCAAGCATGGCTGACTCCGAGGGTCAGCCCACAGCTTTTACGATTATGAAGACAGGTTTTAATATAGACTGGGCTCCGGGTGCTTGTCTTTTGTTTTTTAGTTGTCAGTATACAAGGTGGAAGGGACACCGACGCGAAAACGATTACCACGTATTCAGAACATCGTTCTGAGCCCCCCCACATAGACATTTTTCATCGGATTTTTTTTAAAATCAGTTTTTCCATACATTTTGACCGTGTACCTACTCTGTAGGTATTGTAATTTTGTAGGAAACAGCTGTTTTTTTGCTGGATGCGGAAATTTAAGGGCAGGGAGTTGTTGCTATGTCCAGCAGTGGACAGCCACACGAAGGCATAATATTCAATAAATTTAAAATTATCTAAGGGAACACTAGAATATTGGATTTAGCTATGCATTTATAGGGGGAAAATAATTAAGCTCGGAAACTATACAATGAGCGGTTGCTAAAAGCTTATAAATTTTGCACTTTGCTTTGCGTAATGGGTTTTTTTTTAACCCCAGACGCAAAAAGAGGGGTGTTATTCGGTTCATAACCTCACTCAGAATCCTTATAGGATCACTTCGTTGTCCGTCTGTCAAGACCCTTTTTTATAATGTAATAGATGTCTGATCAACATCTTATCTCTACATAAACTTTAACCTTTATTTTTTTCACCGTCTGTAAAATGAAATTTATCGTAACGGAATTAAAATATGATAATTAACCAGTGAATTAAAATTCACATACGAGTATTCATGGTTTGAAGTTCACTTTGTCTCACGCAATCATACGTATATCGTATTTAAATGCAAGTCATAAAGCAATCGGTGAAAGCCGCCATCTTTTTTTTTGCCACCAACATTATGCAGACAGTTAACCCATATTTTAATTAGTGCTGTTACATTTACGTTTATAAACGTAGACGGTATATATTACTGGACATAGTAAATAAGGTTTGTCTGGCAGTTTGTTTATTCATAAATTATGTTAAGAAAGAGTAACTGTTCTGTAGTAATGAATGTGTTGTAAGTTTTATTTTAACCGTTCGTGACTAGTGAGTAACTAACAACTATAATAACAGTATTTAAATATAAACTTCAATAAAATCAACACTTATAAACTTTTAAAAAGCTTTAACAATTTTCTTTATTAATCTTTTATTAAACAGACACACGTTTTCTTTTTCAATATTTTGCTGAGACTCCATCCTCCATTTTAAAATGACCAGAATTACTGACAGCTAAAATGGCGGGAAAGGGCGAGTGAAAAAATATTTTAGTGTCTGCTTTTTTATTCCGCGTTCCGTTTCGTCACGCGATCGCCGTGTCGGTATAATTTTTTGTTATAATTTCGTGAAATTGTGTATTTATTTCGTTATCTCCCGTTTTGTTGACGATTAATTTTGTTTTCGTTTTATGCCACGTATTCATACTTCTTGGTATTTGAATTAAATAGGACGTTGTAGGCTGTATGTACGGCCTTTTTCCTCGAACTTTGGTGATAGCGACGAATGTTCGTCATATAAATTTATAAACGCATTATCCTTTAATTTACTAAGAAGATTGTTTTAAATTTTTCGAAACCACAATACCTATTAAAATTGTGGTTGTGATTGTAACCGGTTAGGCTTATTTTAAACCAAATGTTGCTTATACAATTACACATAAATCAATACCTATAGGTAGTTATTTGGCAAAAACAATAATTACATTATAGGTACCAGTTTTCACTCGAACTTTTCCACATTTCCCTACACAGTACCAAAATCGATACCCATTCCACGCTATTCTCAAGCTTCGGTAGCCAAAACAGAAAAAAAAGAAATTGGAAAACAAACAAGATGAGCGTCCGTCGATTGGTGGACGCGACGTTGCCGTTCTGGCATCCCGCCGAGATGCGCAGCACCTGTCCCTCTCATACTTACGGACCGGTACCTATATTTCTATCTCTTTCTTCAAATGTCCGCAGGATCGTCTCGCTTGAAGACGCAACAGAGATATTTTATCCGAAAGCTTTGAACTTCGAACGCGTCGTTCGTTTTTGTTTTGAACTGAGAACCAATGGCGTCTGAGTGAGATTATTTTATTGTTTGTTTTTGTATAATGTAATTAGGTAGTTGTAATTTAGGTGGATATTGATAAAAGGAGGGTTTTTTGAAACGAGAATTGGAATGATAAAGCGTCTAAATATAGACTACAAAGATAATATATTGTATCAAAGATTTTTGCGGCACTTCCAGCTGCTAAAAGTTCACAAAGGTCAGACTTCCTTAGCACTTATTTAGTTTAGTAATTTTAACTTTAACATTCAAATTATATTTCAATGGTAAAAATGAGAGCTTTTCGATAAAACTGATAGTATGTGTACCTATGTCTGTTGAGACGTAATGTCGGACCTAAGAGGGAAGGTCGTCTTTTTAATGTCCAGAAATCATAGTCACTTCAGAATTACAAACCAATATGAGTGGAGCATGGACTAGAACGACGATCTCTTTTAATACTATAGTAATCGAATGTTCTGAGGATCTAGACAAAGGGACCAACTTTCTGGGATAACGACGATGGAATAATCAACAAGCGTACAATAAAGAAAGATTTTTTTAAATTGGTGTGACGCCATTTTTTTCGTATTCTTTTCAGCAAACCCTTTTAATTGATACCCATTTCATGGGGGTGCATAAAAAAGAACTAGTCTGCCATATTTGTGAGTCCTAACCATGCATTGTCATCCAAACTAAACATGTACCTACCTATGCAAAATTTCAGCTTAATCGGTTGGGGATAACTGTTTTAAAATTCAGTTCATTCATTCAGCAGGATTTGACCTAAACAAACATACAAACATTGCAAGTTAAATAAAAGCTCGTAAAAATTAATAGAATTGACATTTCACTGAAAAGGTTTTTTCAATCATAATGAGAGCTGTTGTAAATAAACGAGACGCTGAGAAGGCGATTCACTTGTGGTAATCGCTTTCTCAACGTCTCGTGTATCAGCGTCTCTGATCCTATAACTTTTTTAGAATCTACTCTCGCAAAGCATTTGCGAAACTTATAAAAAACCCTAGAACGAGCGCGAGGTGTTAATAAAAATAACTTAAAAACGTCGATTTTTGAGTCGAAAATACAATTATCCCATAGTATTTTAGTTAAATTGGTTGCAAACAGGCACAATCAGTATCATCCATAGACGTGAATAAATTCCTTAAATTATGAAAATATTGTAAAAGTGACACGTGTATTTTTAATTTTATAATCGACATATTTCCGTAACGTTAACTCCACGCGCTCATGCTAGGACCTCAGATCAGTCTCTTTAAACCACGATGATGACACATTATCTAAACTCGACCACATCTAACATCAAATAATGGTACAGATCATATCAGATCGGGGCAGGTCGATGGGTTCAGGTTCAAGGCCATGCATTGTTCTTTTGTTACCAGCGTTCAGTTCAAACTCAGATAGATTCAGAGACAAAACAAGCTTTGGTTATTGTGAGCAAAAAGATCTATGAATATTGAGATAGATTTTATGGAAGTTTTATCTACTGTATCAGACCAGAATCAATAGAGTCAATTATATTTCCTTTGTTTTAAAGGTTGGCGTTCAAAAGTGGCTTAACTAAATTAAATGGGTTGACTGACTCGATGAGTACACCATAAATTATTTCTATTTAAAAATCTAGTTATAGTTCACAACTAGAATTTTTCCTTATTAATAGCCACGGCTTTTGTCCATTAAATGTTTTTTAAAGCTTTCCTAATTTCCAAGTATTTTTTAACCCATTTTGTGAGCCTCAAATCATTCAAAGAAATCATTCGCATTGTTAAAAAAAAAAAATTACCTTCTCACTCACCTAGAGGTTAATAAGATGACATTTTAGTTCCTCTTAGAACAAAAGTTTTAATTTGTTACAAATTAATCATGAGATCAGTTGGTTGATCAAGCTTACCTTTTTGTAAACTTCTGATTTCATTTTCCACATTATTAATTTTATAATGTCAACGAATTCTCACGCTTTTTAGACATCGGGAAGGAGTGTCTAAAGCAATAATAACTAACAATATTTTTTGTAGAAACTGGACCGCCTGACGTTTTTTAATTAAACTTACAGTAACTCGACTTACCAATTACCATACCGACACCCGACATCAGATGCTTCACTTTCTTCATGTTTGTCTTTCATTCGACATTTTGTCACTTGAAGCTTGAAGTAAACAGGTAGGTACAAAACGAAACAAAAGTGAATGCGGAATTACCAAATGAATCAAAAGTGAAACCGGACAAGTGCCAGTTGGACTCGCGCACCGAGGGTTCCGTATAAACTTGTAGGTATTTTGTTATTAAAGGTATTTTGTTATTGAAGAGATTTTTTGAATTTTTCCCTTTACATGTGCTGTAAGACATGGCTTCTTGCCAAACATGATTCTAGGTCAACGGGAAGTACCCTATAGGTTTTGATTCCCTTGTGAAATCGCAAAATATGCGACATAAACGGTCATATACAGGGTGTAAATAGACCCTTCACATAGCCGTCAACCAAGCATTCTGTACTTCAACCTAAGTAACTTTACTCAAAAATTATTGCTGGGGAACGACTTTTTTTTTGGGGTGAAAAATCATGTTTTACGGTAGGACTCGATGGATGGATTGAATAGTACGGGGGTCGTGGAGGTGTGTAAAAAAAAATCTTACATTAAAAACATGTATTTAAAAAAAAAAAAATGTAAAAAAGTTGGAACTTTGACCCCCAATATCTCCGTAACTAGAAGGTTCCCAGGTATGGTCTAGAACAAAAAAAATGATCGCGAAGACGGGGAGAACAAGTGCCTTTCGGATATGTTAAGAGTCTATTTACACCCTTCATTTTGATCGCGTTGACTTAAAGATTGTTTTTTTTACTGTTCCACAGGATAGCAAACCTAAGTATTTGGTAATAATTTCAGCTTGATACCTCCACGCGTTCCTGAGAAAAAGGGTCTTGACAGACGGACAACAAAGTGATACTATAAGTTCCGTTTTTGCCGACTGAGGTACCTTAGAATGAACGTTCGGTCGAGTAAAGCGTGTGATCTCAAATAAAACGTTTACTCTGTGCAAGTCGTTTGCATAAAAACTTGGACATGTAGTCAATAATTCAGGCAGGTTCAGACAAAACTAATAACACTTTCTAAATGCAAAGGCTGAACTTTAGACAAAGTGGAGGCAGTAAAGCATACTGTCACGCGAAGTCGACACCTTTACGATGTTATCGTGCATTCGTTTTCGTAGTCAATGAGTTGGGCTGTTTATATTATTTACTAGCACTTCACCCGCGACTTTATCCGCAAAAATTGTGATAGCTCGGCTAATATACATGATGTAAATATAATTTATAGCCCACGAATAATGTAGCTTACTGCCAGTGAAATAATTTTTAGAATTGGATCATTGGTTCCGGACATTACCCCCTACATAAAAACTTACAAACAAATTTTACCTCTTTGTAATATTAGTATAGATTATATGAGAAGCTGCTAAAGATAGCATCAGCAAGAAGCGTAGAATCGACAACAAATGCGACGAAGTAACTACATCAAGTTATTGGAAAAGCTTCTAGAAAACCACAGATGGGACACAGTTGAAAGTCAAAACTTATTACATAAAAATTTTCGGATTATAAAATGAAAGAACAAAATTAAACATGACCAATTGTTACCTGAATGGAAGCAGCAAAAGAAGGAATTTGAAGCTACTGATCATAACTCCATTAAGAAAATACATTCCGACGAAGGAATCTAAAGAGCTTCGATTTATTCTTTTTATAATGTAGAGTTGACGTTAAAACAAATATATTTGTATAAACCTAACTATATATATGCACGTAAGTAATTGCGTTACCAATTAAGCTCTTAAGGTATATATATATAGATATATATATTAAATACTGAAGTTGCTTGTGGAGAAATAGAAGGTGGATCTCCTGGACTATAAATCGATAGCCTGGCTTTAAACTATCGTTACTTATTCACCACTACTTTCGTAGTTACAAAGTTATGTCTTGACTATCAGCTGTTCATCTTGTTTCATAATAGTCAATTAACCAGTGTTTAAAAATAGAAATACATGTGCCAATATCAATAATGTTCTTAAGGCCAGGACCAGGCGCGGTCCCAGAGGGGGCTGGGGGCGAGGGGTCACATTACCTCCTCCTATATAAAAAAGAAATCAACCCATCCCAGAGCGGAATGCTAAAATTTTCTCGCAGGCTTCGCTCGCCAATATATCATACATCCTATACTTTTTCAATTCTGGAAAAGTTGACAGAGTCCCTCTTACTGTGTGAGCTTAATTCCGAGGAAGAGTGCAAAAATTTTCGAGCTCGCTTCGCTCGCTCTTGTGCGTCTATGTACCTACAAGCTAGAGATACACCCTCCCGGAAATAAACCTGTAGGCGCCCATGACCGTTTTGCATAGGTAAATCCAGAGATGGTTGATATAATTTCGGTTTTCAAAAGTTGTTCTTACTAGTTTAACATTTACTAGGTTCTTGGGACTGTCCTGTTAAAAATAATACTCTTTTTCTTTAATAAAAATAGTGTAAAGTCACTAGTGGACCTCTTCGGGTATAAATCGCCCTCATCGTGAGTAACGGTCGCCTCTTCGCAACTGTCTTTTGAGAAAGGGATGGTTCGTTGTGCGCAATCGACTGAGACGGACCTTGGAAATGTATGGAGGTGAAAGTTTTAATATTAATGAGCATAAACGAGTTTTTTTTTTTTAGAGGATTTAATGTATTTTAGGCAACGTAAAACTGAACTACTAAGATAATTAAACGAAGGTAGGATGGCTAAGTTGATATTTTAAGGATCGCTAAATAATATTCTAAATTACTTCTAATTATTTGATAAATCACCTATCCTAGATGTAAAAGTTAATACGACTAGAATGGAAGAGTTCTGAGATGAAAGCAAAAACAGAGGTATGGAGCCGAATAAACTTGGGAAAAGCGCAGGAGGATAATTTATTAATTCATTTATTTCAAATCTATACTAATATTATAAAGCTGAAGAGTTTGTTTGTTTGGTTGAACGCGCTAATCTCACTAACTACGGGTTCGAATTGAAAAATTCTTTTAGTGTTGAATAGCCCATTCATCGAGGGAGGCATATCCTATATAACATCACGCTACGTAAAAAGAAAACAAGTCAGAAGCGGTGGGTGAAACCGCGTGGCACAGCTAGTAATAAATAAGACAATGATGATAATCTTCAGTCCAAGATGTTAAGCAAGCAAAAGTTGGCTAAAAGAAGACATAACAGCATGAACTATCAGGCCTTTTCTAGTTTTGGATGACTCATCCCATAAAAGTCAGCATTAAGCATCTGCAGGCCTAAGTTATGCAATGATACCTCCAAGTAGATCAACCCTAGTACCAATTAAAGTAATTGTAATAATTTCTTCAATAAAGAACGCAGTGTGAAGGGTCTTGTGGACCTCTGCTACTATAAATCGCCCGTGCTGATTAACGGTCGGTTCTTCGCAACTGTCTCCTGAGAAAGGGATGCTCGTAGTCGCGTGCGCAGCCAGCTGAGACGCGGCTGTGGAATGTGTAGAGTTGGCACGTAAGTCCAATCGTGGTTTAAAGTTATAAATTGATCTGAGGTTTGAAAATAGTCCTGCTGACCGTTCGGTCACGGCTAATCTCAGAGTAGAGCATCGGGGAAATATTATAGTGTGAAAGTGTGCATAGATACACTCTCTCTTTTCCCTCAGTCTCAAAGTCCGATGGGACGCCAATCTGGCAGTTGATCTGTTCGGGTATAGTACCTCTTTAGTTTCCAAAGATCCTAATCACTTCACATTGGCATGCCTATCTGCAATGCCTAAGAACTTGAAGAAGCGTTTATGCTTGAATATTTATAATTATATTTAGGCTTATATGCTTCTTGAAGTTCTTAGCAGCGGATCAAAAGCCAATCGGTCTATTCGTGTCTATTAAAAATTATTAAACTTTCTTATAGTTATTTTCATCGATTTCTTCTTTTGGCCTTCCTTTCAGTGAGTAAAGATTTTTCTTGAAGTTCTGCGTCCATCCGTGCACTGCCTTCAAGACCGATTTTAGCGCTGGTGATGATTTTACTTAGAAAAAGGTCTGTGTTTGCTTATTACATTGACATACAATACAATTTTTAATATTTTTATACGCAAACCCTGCGTAGGGAACTATAGCTGTTTTGACATGGAAAGAAAAATACACAATACAATTGTTTACTATACAAAAAATTTATTTACAATATTTAACTGGTATACTAAAACGCCTTTAACCCCACAACCTCTATCCATTCCTAGGTCTACACGACAGGTGCGTAAGCGCGTCACCTTTGAGAAAAAATGGCGGCGGCGGGGGAGAGCCCCCAGTGCCCCACGTGTCACGATATACTTTTTATACTCGAATTAATACAACTTACTATCTTATGGTGGTTGTACACTGCCCTTTATTTGGTATCCTGGGATATTCAAATTATAAAGAGTCGTTATTTTTTGCGTTTCTGTCCCAAAAATTGGCGGGTAGGTAATTAATGTTTTTGTCGAGTTTCGCATAGAGTTGAGAGGATAGCTTGATTTGATTGATTAAAAGATCTTTGACCTGTTGTAATCTGCTTGAATATAATTGAAATTGCGCCTGATAATCATAATTTTCTAATACAATACTCGTAGTTTCTGACGATCCAAAAAAAGTTACGTTTTAACCTATGAAGCTAAGCTTGGGAAGTAAGGACTTTTGATAAGTACATTTATAAGTACTTACTTGAAAATGACAAGTGAAGAAATTCTTGCTGGTGACGGCAGTAGTAGCAAGCAGGAAATTATTTATTTTAATGAAAGTGCTCTTGGCGCTCTTAAACGCCGTTTAGAGGTGTTGCAAACTTTCAGTTTTATTGGTAAAATTCGTAATTAATATTTTTAGTAAGACGTATCGCGAATACAGTCTACACTCAGACGGTAATTTCACTTTGCCATAATAAACAACCCTGTTACTTGCAATTAATGACACTTACTTATTTCATATCTTTTACAAATAACACTCCTTTACACATCGTATAAGTGTCCAAGGACCTTTAAAAGACAGCTATCTCCCTGCCCGGAATATAAATAGTTAATTTTGTAAGAAGGCGGTTATTTTAACTACTTTATCGTGAGTCGTGACCGTCGCACGCGCATCTACTATTGGATTTCACTTCAACTCTTCACCTGGCTAGAAAGGATAATTTTTATTAAATTATTACTTGTAAACTGACACTTGGTTTATTTATTGTTGTTTACTAATAACTTTTTAATTCTTTGTAAAGAAATTGCTTGTAGAAATTGTAGTTAATTTCGTTGTATATGTAAAATATTTAGAATATTTCGCTCGTATATCGCAATTAGTTTTAACCTAAATGTCAGTGATGACCTTTGGAATTAATTGGAAAGTTTTACTTTTAATCAAATGTAATTTGTGTTGGCTGGTTGATAAATTGAGGATTCAAATGAAAAAAAATTGTTTTTTTGCAAATGTAAAAAATAAATCATTCGGTATGTCTACTAGTTGGTATACAGGGTGGAAGGAACACCGATGCTAAAACGGTTACTACGTATTCAGTATATCATGAACCCCTCCCCACACAGAATTAAAAAAAAAAAAATTCAAAATCATTTTTATTTGTGTAACAAAGGTGGGTAAAAAAAAATTCAAAATCATTTTTATTTGTGTAACAAAGGTGGGTAAAAAAAAATTCAAAATCATTTTTATTTGTGTAACAAAGGTAGGTTTTGTAAATTAAAAAAAAAACCGCTGTTTTCTACAAAAGTGAACCTAGACGGTCAAAATGAATGGAACTGCTGTTTTTTTTAGCGTCCCTTCCACTTAGTATAAACTAGATTTAATTATTAATGGACAACGTTTTTTTTATGTTTTTCGGAGAGAGTTATTTAATAAGCGCTAGCACATTCTATTTCTTGTTTTACTGGTGTCAACAAATTTGTGACTTTGCTTGTCAAAATTTATTTAAGCATAAAAATAACAAAGCAGGCTTTAACTTTTTTTTGTAGTCTTGTATGTCCCACTGCGGGGCAAAGACATCCTTCCAGGTACCTACTCTTCTCCAGCGTCACCTCGAACCGGCCATCGTGATGCGCGTCCAGATCATCCCACCACCTAACATTGCAAAAAGAAAATCCCATGACACGATATCAACATATTTACCTGTCTATGCACCTGGGTAGCTTGCAGTAGCGAAGGGTCAATTTATGTAAGAAGTAAGACGGAGTCATTCATCATCATCATCATCATTTCAACCGAAAGACGTCCACTACTGGACATAGGCCTCCCCCAAGTGTCGCCACATTGAACGGTACCGTTTCCCGTTTAAGCTGGAGTACGTATCTTTAATGTGATTATATTATTTGTCTATAGAATACTGACTGTGCCGTTTTTCAAAGGGAATCCGATAGGAATCGAGTTGTATGGGACCTTCGCCACTGGTAGCTTGCACGAGTACATTCTTCTTTACATATAGGTACTTTAACTCGAGTCCAGCTCAATACATAAAACACTTAATACATAACAAACAATGTATGTATCGCCTCTTTATATAAACACATGATGAAAATGAAAATATTATCACTATGAGGATCTGTGATCGATTTGTTATGAGTCCAGCACGAGCCGAAGCAATAACACTGAGGACAAATGTATTATACGAGCTGGCATAATAGTATCGGTTATTTGAAAAAACAGCCAGTATTTTCAGGTTCAACCTGAGATTGTTTGGAATTAGTCATTGGAAGGTAGGAGTGCTCGATATTTGAATGAAGATATTTTTTTTTCTTAATTGGTATGTAAGGCGTCGCGGCAGACTTCGGTAGAAGATGGCGGGACAAGCTGGACGAAATCAACGACCAGTGGCCCACATTAGCCCTGGATCGAATCAACTGAAAGTCATGGGGAGAGGCCTTTGTCCAGCAGTGGCATAACGCAGGCTAACAGTAGATATTTAAGTCATCATCATCTGCCTAGCCTTTTCCCACTAATTTTGGGGTCGGCTTCCAGTGTAACCGACTGCAGCAGAAAACCAGTATTTTATATGGAGCGACGGCCTACCTGACCTCTACAACCCAGTTAGTGCTGGGTTGCCAGACTTTTGGGCCACTGATACCTGTAACGACTGTCAAAGATCTATAAATTACAGCCGGGATCAACGGCTTAACGTGTTTTCCGAGGCACGGAGAAAACTCGTCATGTAATGAACGATCACCCATCTACAGACTAACTTAGGCAAGCGTGGCTTAACCTGTAAATCGACCTGAGCGGCTGTTTTAATTTAGCCACGAGCCATAAAATATTTCTCCATCATATGTAAAGAAGAATGACCTCTGTCGTCTACCTTAAGTACTAAATACTAAGCACCTGGGTCAGCCACAGTCTGTCCTTTGTGACATTGTATTGTGCTCACACAGTGTCAATGTACCTGTAATTTCACAGGTGATTGTATTTTACAAATCAGACCCCAACAACACTGGATTGCATAGTGGTTGCAGGATGATGCACTGTTGCTCTTCCATAAAATTTTCTACTACTTACAGCTGCTCACAAAGTGATTTATAGGTACTTTGTTTCTGGTCCTCCCCCAGCGACGCCCTTAGCCGAGGCTCGTACCACACAGGGGGTGTCCTTAGCGTAACGCGTAGTCTTAGGCTTAGTTTGTAAGTTCTTTGCCCTGGCTGGAGGCCTTACACTCAAGGCACCCACAGGATAGTCCGGTTAAGCAGACGATCTACGTTGCCTCCTAGGTCGAACT
This sequence comes from Noctua janthe, assembly GCA_910589295.1. Taxonomy (NCBI): domain Eukaryota; kingdom Metazoa; phylum Arthropoda; class Insecta; order Lepidoptera; family Noctuidae; genus Noctua; species Noctua janthe. Next base: position 8,474,634 of record OU342572.1, on the reverse strand, counting down.
GCGAGATGCCATTCACAAAAAAAAAAAAGCTTCACGAAATTAACCAACTAATGTTGGTACGAGTTTTGGCGGCAACGTGTGGCGCGGGTGTAAAACAAGAAAATAAAACCACCCAAAAAAACACCTTTTTCGCATTACCACATTCACGCATAATTTTTAAGGCACATTAGTACCAAGAGGGTCTCCCATGGCGTAAGCTCACCGCGCACTTCCGATGCCGGGGGACAGGGGATAAAAACCTCATTTCCGGTGAGAACCCTTCCTTTAGGGGAAGCTCGGTACAATCAGTACGTTGCTATGGTGATTGTGTATGCGTGTTCTGGAAGTTTCGTCATGGGGTGGAAGGTTGAGAGGAAACCCTGCGATATTGGCGGTGGTATGTTCTTAAATATTTTGGTGGGATTGATTAATGAGAGGACTTTCTAACAAAAGGTGAGATAAGCCAATGTGCCAGTGGGCTGCGGGACTGTTCGAAAGAGATACTGTGGCCCTGGAACACGAAGGGCAAAGAAGGAACATGGATAGGTTTTAGTCAGTACAAGTCTGACACTCCCTTCCGCTCCGCCCAGAGTCGGGGGGGGGGGGGGGGGGGGGGGCATTTGATGATTTCCCATCCGAAAAAAAAATAGCCTATGTGCCAGTGGCGAAGAAGGTTCCATAGAACTCGATTCCTACCGGATTCCCTTTGAAAAATGACACAGTCAGTATTCTATAGACAAATAATATAATCACATTAAAGATATGTACTTCGGCTTCCCTCTTACAAAAATTGTCCCTTTCGGTACTGCTATGTGCATACTGTTTAGAAGAGTAGTAGGTAGGTAATTCTAAGTAGCTGTTGCTGGCAATTTCTGTTGCATGTTTAGGAAAGTACTTTATACTCGTATGTTACTAGCTGTTGCCCGAGTGAAATTATTATAAAAATATTAGTTCCCTATTTGAATTGGATTTTGTTTACAATTTTTAATTTTTTGCACGGAACCCTAATCCTTTTTCGAAAATAAAAAGTCTTAGTCTAAGTTACTCCTTATAACATCAGCTATCCGCCAGTAAAAATCCCGTCAAAATTGGTCCAGCCGTTTTGAAGATTAAACGGAACAAACAGATATAGAGGTATTGAGAAGAAACAGAAGAAGAACAGAGATCTAAATTACAGTTGCGTATCTTTTTTTTTTTTTTAAAAAAAAAGGTAATCCCAATAAACCGCACACAATACAGCTACAAAGTCAAAACCCACAATAAATCAAATACATTCAACACACAAACTAATTACCATCTCGTGGGGTGCGTTCGACTTCACGTCCGATTCGCCATGGACCGAGGGGAGTTATCAGCGCAACAATAGGTAAATCAGACATGTGTGGCGCCCCCCTAACGTAACGAGCGTAATGATACAGGTGATAGTTTTGTTTTATCGATTTTGTGCATGATTGAGTGTTTTTTTGGGGAGCAAAACGGAACAATTATTTTTAGATCAGACTGGCTGAACAAGCGATTTTACTTGCCTCTAAAAACTTTTTGTAAGTACGCGAATGAAAAGCATTCTGTAGGTCAGTCATGCATTAAGTAACTTCTGTCAAACGTCAGATTCCAATGCGATGTTAAAAATGTAAATAGAACTTACATCTGTGCTATGAGATTCGTAGACCTCTGTGACAAACTCAATGGCTCATACTGACACAAAATATCGTTTCAGCATGATCCATCTTAATGCACAGCATGGTATAAAGATTGGCCAGGTATTTGGAGCTTGGAACGCAGCTGAGCGCGATTTCTCATAAATAGTATGCCAAGTAGCCCCAAAAAATAACCTGTTTAAATTATGCAAATGATTGCGTAAAAGCTAAAGGATATTATGATGTGAAAAGGTCTCTTTTTATATGTGTTATTGATATGTTGGTAACTGGCGAAATGTGGACCTACTATAAGGACCACCTCTGCTTAGTCCGTCGGGGATTACATGCGTCGTGTAGGTACGTTTATATTGAAATGTTTTTATGTATTCCTAGTCTCAATGTGTTTCTGATGTCGCTTTCAAAGCGTCGATAATCAAGTATAAGTTCAGAATTTTTTAAGGACCCTACTTGATGTATGTATGAGCGTAATCCTCTCTAAGATACCCACAAAAAATAGCAACAGAGCTGAGCAGAGCAGAGCTATTAAACTCGAACAAAGAAGAACCTGACAAGTTACACTTTGACTGAAAACGCCCGCCACTACCCATACCACCGAGCGATCCGCAACAATCTACCCAACCTACCTGCCGTAATACAGCACATCGTCTTCTGGGAAGCCAAGGCGGTTGCCATGGCAACGCGCCGCATCAACACGCCAGCCATCCACACGGGCGCACACATACAGCCGTGTGACTGTACAGGTGACCTGGTTGGGACGGGGATACTATGGGAGCGAAATTATCTAGAAGGTGAACTTATTTAAGCCAGTGCCTTAAATGTCGTTTATCAAAATAATTTAGTTAAAACTAAATATACGTAGAGTAACCAAAAGAGTATGCTTTGAAACTTACATCTGAAATAACAGGTTTTCTGGGTTATTTTCTCAAGACTGGTCCCTGAAAATGCATTTCCACCTTCACTGAAAGGTCCCCATTTGTAACTGAAACACTTATACGACACGTCGTATGTAAAGGATTCTGCCCACTACGCCGTACCATACCATGCCCGTGCTGTGAACGTATCAGGCAAAAAAATATTCTTTGTATTGAAAACTATGATAATATGCCCACCGACCAACACCGTCGTGTGTCAAGCACGTATACCGGCAAAATATTGTCGCTGGCAAATTGTTGACGCTCCGTTCATGGCACGCGACGGTGACGGAACGGTGTAGTGGGCATCGTTTCATACTTTTCGACACAAAGAATATTCAACACCGTTCTAAACCCGTTCTAAATGGGTATGGGTTGATAAGTTCTAGTGGGCAGTCTGTGTCATGTTTCTTTCCGTGTCTGATACGTTCATAGAAAAGTCATGGTATAGTATGGTGTAGTGGGCAGACTCCTTTAGCATCCGCTTATTCACACGTCAAGATATAGTCTAAACAAAATTCAAAATGCAATGCTGTATTTTTTTTTGCTGCAGCTCTAAAAGTTGAGCCCATTGGGCAGATCTTAAATATGCCTAAATGCAGATAGATACAGAACCAGTAAGATGCGAACAATTATAATCCTAGAGCAAAATATTAAAGTCTTCGTGTCCCCCTTACCTTATTCATCACAATTTGCTAGTGTGCGTGTTTGAGGTCGGCGTTTATCTGGCGCGGCCACGTCACGATGTCATATAGCACACGAGTACATTAGCGAGCTGAGTAGATAGATAGGGACCTATGTGAAAGATACTAGGAGCATAGAAATACAGAGATAAAGGACAGTAGACGATGGTCGCTGGATTAATGACGTTTAATACTAGGCTGGTATCGGTAAGAATAGCTCGAATTTTTGTGCGCATATTTTTTTAAGGTTTTGTTCTTCAGTCACATCTAGGAAGTAGGAACAGGTCCTGAGGACACAGGTCTAGAACATCATCTTAGTTGATAAAACCTGAACTAGTGACTTGTGGCTTTCAATTAATGTTAGTATGATATATGTCGATATTTTAGTAGGAAGTCTGAAAGTGGCGCCGGTGACTGGAAAGCTGTGGTAATCGGTTATCGTGGTATGGACATGTGATGCGGAGGAATGAGGAAAATGTTGAGTATGAATGTAGATGGCTATAAGAGTAGAGAAAGATCAAAGAAACGATGGATGGACGGTGTGAAGGAAGATATGGATAGAAAGGAGGTGACTGCTGAGATGACGAGCAATAGAGAAGTGCAGAAGAAGGCATGCTGCGCCGACCCCATACAAATTAAGATAAAGGTTAGAGAATGATGATATGTTCTGGTAGACATTTAGGGAATGTCTTGTGAGGACAGGAAGGAAATTTAGAAGACACCAAATGGTTCTGAACCGATTCTTCTCTCTTGTCAGTCTTTATAATAGAAATGTGTCGCCTCAGAACGTACACGCAGCAAAAGGAGTATGCCAGGATCGTATCAGGTGGTGTATGTACTACGCGCGTTTCATACGGCTGTTGTGTTATTGTGATAAAAGGGAAGGAGTATAAAAAAAATTAAAATTCTTTGGGAAAGTTTATTGTTATCATGAGTACAGTCACGTGTTTAAGTATCGGTCACTAATTACCAGTCATCTATATAGATATGTAGGTACGTGTAGTCTGAGAGATGAATTAAGGACATTGTGTATCTAACTACAATATCTTTCAACTCTTAATCTCATTTTAATGTGAGTAATGAAATGACCCACATTCTTTTAGTAGCCTTTGCCGATGTTCGACACATTCACACGAGGCGCTTTGCTACATCTTTTATTAAGCGCACAGCCAAGAAGTGGAATGCCCTGCCTTCGTCGCTGTTCCCGGGTTCATATGAATCAAATCTATTTAAGTCGCGAGTTACTAGGCTTCTTTTGGGTTAGCTCGTTCCATCATCGATCTCATCTCTGTCCTTAGAACAAGATTTAGGTCAAGAGTTTTTTAATATAAAATGCGCCTGCATTAAAAAGGCGTACGCATTTAAATAGTTAAAAGACATTCCTATTTGCTATGACCTGAGGCGTTAGTAGTTGCGATGTTAACGCAAATAGGACACTCACTAGATAGAGACGTGTCTAGGTGTTTGTCCTATCGATTTTATGAACCATTATAATAGGAGTTGGAGTAGCTGGCTAAGGGTTTTCTTTGGCCGATGTCTGGTTAAAAATACACAAACTTTACGAAAAGGCACGATGTTTACGCCGTATGTGTTTCCGAACGTCAACCGTCTGGCAACACCGTTAACAGTAGCCGCGGCCAATCGTGGCCCTTCACCATGACGTAGTAACACGTCAACCTATGGCGTAACCGCAACAACACCGCCACGTGACCCGCGGGAACCATTACCTTACCAGCATAACTGCACAGCACATTCGGTGCTCCCTTTTTATATGTAATTGCAATACTTCCTGTGCCTTTAAACGTAAAATTAAACCCAAGTCAAATCAACAAGTTTCAGACTATTATTTTAAAGTTTGTTCCCTATAACGTACACATAAATCAAACTAACTCAATCATGATCAAGACATGGTTGTTTTCACAACGGGTAGCAAAAATGTGTTGCCATATTTAAGGGTGTTCAGGCCATTCGGTTAAAAACTAAAAAGAAATCTCCATGGGACCAACATGATGATGGTGTAACTTGCGGAGTTACTTTCTTTTGAAATTCATTGTTTCACTATTCTGTGACGAATGTATACAAATAAATAATATGCCTAAAATTTAAAAACCAGCATACATACATTAGGTATATCAATTATTGTAAGAATCTGCATTTTAGCCGACGTCATCGTAGCTGACGGTCACTCTGCCCTCCTTCCACTTATCCCTACACAATGCTGTCTGTGGTCAATTCTTAAAATAACATTAGAGTTCGTCCAACCATCTCCACCTGCCCTCGTAGCAAGACCACCGTAGACAAGGATTTCTTTGACGGGAGAATCGACAAAATGACAGATAGTGCAAAGAAATCTGTCATTGTGTCGACACAATCTGTCATTTTGTCAATTCTTCCGTCAAAGAAATCCTTGTCTACGGTGGTCATGCTACGGGGGCTGGTGAACTAAGGCGTCCCTTCCCTCTTTCCACTTTTCTCGATCGAATGCGATTGTAGGCCAGTTCTTTAAAAACTTCCTCCTCCTTTAAAGATCTGGTGGTCTATGAGTAGAAAACAAAAAACGGTTTCCGCTACATTAGTATTGTATTGTTACTGTTGAGTATCGGAGAAAAACGAGTTCGTGTCATCAGAAGGCGGTATGGTTTTGGGTAAGGGTGTTTCTACCGTCAGCACTCCGTCCCGGGACAGTGTGGAGACCACCATCTCGGGGTTCGTGCCTGGAGGCAGCTTGAACTGTCTGGTGAAGGAAAAAAGAAACAAGAAATTGAATTGACCCCGGTTAAGGCCTAGTTTCCGACAAGTGGAGTGGAGAGACGACGTGCCAGATTCAACCAATCACGGAAGAGACGAAAGCGATTCCAGCGCGTCTCCTCTCCGCTCAGCTCGTCTTCACTGTTAGTACTGAAAACTAGAGCACACAACGATAGGTCAGTACAAGTCTGACACTCCCCTCCGCTTCGCCCAGAGTGGGAGGTCATTTGATGATTTCCCATCCGGAAAAAAAAAAAAAAAAGCACACAACGATCCCGCCTGCTGAGTTGTAGGTAGTAATTTCAAAAGTGAAAGGACCGCTACTCTGAGTAATTCACCTCATCGCCACTGCTGCCAAAAACATGAAAGATGACATCGTGAGCAAATCTTCAAGTCGTAGAACCAAACAATCTAGATGTGGTGGATAACAAGGCTCTGACTCTCATAGAGAGGAGGCCTGTGTCACACCGATAGAAACATTACAGTCTAATGATGCAAGGCACCAACATCATCATCATCATCTTTCTGTCCTTGTCCCGTACTTATTCCATTCTTCCCTGTCAGACGTAACAGCATCGTTTCCAAGGCACACAATATACACAAAAATCTGTAACCTGTTGTACTCCCGATACACCGTGGTGTCCTTCGACTTCTCCTCGTGACTCGCGGTTACGATTAGCAGATCGTCTAGAAGCTTTACGTTTACCTGAAAAATTAGAAAATTGTTTATAATTGGTATTCATCTTCATCCGGTTACACTGGAAGCCGACCCAAACATAACTGGGAAAACGGCTAACCGGATAAATGTACGAGTATATCAAACTGAACACATTTCTCAATGGGACCAACTTCGGAATCCGTCATTATCATTAACCCTGCATCACCTTTATTTTGACCCTTGTCTAGATACATCTATGCAAATAAATAAAATTGAAGTGTCTGTTTGTAATTTTAAAATAACTGCCTTTTACTGAATGCATATGAAAGTATATGCGGTACTTATAAAAAAAAAAACTCTTTTTAAATTTTTGGCTGTCTGTCGTCTGTTTGTTCCGGCTCAGCTCCGAAACGTCTGTACCCCTGTGATATTTTGACGGGACTTTCACTGGCCGACAGCTGCTTTAGTTTAAGAAAAAGGATTAGAGTTCCGAGCAAAAAAATTAAAACCCATGAAATTGTTAACAAAATCCAATTCAATATTTTTATTTAACGCGGACGAAGGTCGCGGGCAAAATAAATAGCTAGATGGATGTTGTACCTCTGCAGGATCAAACTGGCTGACATCAAACTGCAGCTTCAAGCACTTCTCATTCCCTTGGCCTACCACCAGTGGACAACTTTTGAGGACCTCCCAATCGGCCGTTCGTGCCTCGCCCGTGGAGTTTCCGTTGTTTGATTGAACAGTGGAGTTTCCAACGTTTGTCTGAACGGTGGAGGTCTCGCCGTACATATTCATGAGGTCAGTACTGGGAGGGACAAAATAAATTCATGTTTAATCATACCTTTGGCGAATATTTGATGATGTGGTTGGAAATACTTGCGGAGAACAGTCACAAATCTATACTAATATTATAAAAGTCCGGTCATTAGTACGGACATAAAATGAATTGGAAAGCGCGACAGTGTGCAGTGGTGACATCACGACGCGATTTACTTGCAAGTCTGCAGACAACACTGCGTGCTTGTATAGAGCCCTGATGTCCAACTAGAGGGAGGACGACAGTCAGTGTCGGATCGCGGCGGAGTTGAGACGTCTTGGAACTGTACCCGATTCATTGTGCCCCGTGTTATTGTGTTAAGTTGTATTCTCAAGTAATTCGTTAGTTTTGCTAGAAACAGTGTATCGCACCTAGTGTGTTTTCATAGCACGAAACCCATGGTCTGCCCCACAGATATAGATAGACCTAGATAACGCAAGAGCACCTACTTCATGTGCCCGACTTAAGCTAAAGAAACTTAACGTGGCCACTGTCATGCTGTCTGCATTGATGCGCTACGCTAGTCAAAGCTGCAAATTCGTACTGCATTGCGGCTTTTACTTGGAGAGGTTGATGCGACGTTCTGTTTTAACAAGTGATGAATATCGAAACAAGTGATACTATCGTATATCGCTTCGGTTTCGTAGTACAGGTGCTTTTGTCTTTTTTCTGTCAATTTTATCGATTAGTGCTGTTCATCGTACCCAACACAAAGCGATTCTCGAGAATCGATTTCGGACACAGATTTCAAAGACAATTTTAATAAATAATCCTCAACGTTTCGTGATTTTTTAGTTTTCCACATGACGGTAATTATAACTTTTCTTTTTGTAAACGTTAGTCGTCTTACAAAGGTCGCCCACTCAATGTGCCCGACATAAAATAGCTCTAAGCGCGATTTTTTTTTTATCTGCCATAATAGGTACAAAGAAAAATAATAATAAAAAAATTAGAATAAAATTTATGAAACATCCTGTTAATGATGTTTACGTGTCGTGTTTCCTCCGTGCCTCGGAAAGCACGTTAAGCCGTTGGTCCCGGCTGTCATTTGTAGATCTTTGACAGTCGTTAGGCAGTCAGTGGCCCAAAAAACCTGACAACCAGTCTTACCAAGGGGTATCGTATTACCCAGTACTAACTGGGTTGTGGAGGTCAGATAGGCAGTCGCTCCATGTAAAATACTGGTATTCAGCTGCATCCGGTTAGACTGGAAGCCGACCCCAATATAGTTGGGAAAAGGCTAGGCAAATGATGACGTGTCAAACGGGAGAACAACACCTACCCAGCACTCGAGTCCAGTAGATCATCGCTCGCAACAGGGTGTTTTAACTACGTCATGTGTCATAATGTTGGAGGGTCGCCTCATATTTCATGGGACTACATAACTAGCGAAATGCAGTTGTACTAGAACACTTCTGTACATAACAGGCGTGATGTTAAGTTATATTTCAGTAGTCCGTATCCAGTTTTAGAACTAGTACTCAAATAATTCTAAATTAGTGGGTTCCGCTACCGATCATTTTTTAGAATACTAAATAGGCTTGCATTTGGCCGCAAATCACCAAAGAACTCTGATCCTGGTGATTATGCCACTTCATCATCATCATCAGCCTACAGCAGTCCGCTACTGGACATAGGCCTCCTCAATCGCACGCCACTCAACTCTATTCTCAGCAACTCTCATCCAGTTGCTGCCGGACACCCTGCGAAGATCCTCGCTTCTTACCTGTAGTTCTTCATTTGCTCGTCAATTCGAGACATCTCCCGTTTAAATCGTTCTCTCATTGAGGTATATCCATTGTCGAAGATAACCATGTCTGTTAACAATACGGGTACATTCTGCGGTTTTGCCAAGGCATTGCGTTCGGTTGGCTGGTTCCGGGGTTTTGGAGTCATTTTGTATGAATCTGTAGCGGAAATCTGAGATGATGGACTTATGAATTTTGAGTCGTGATTTTTTTACATTATTTTTGTAGACGTTTTCTATCAAATATTGTCAAGAATTCAAAGAGTAGAAATACTTAGACGAAAAGCAGGCAGTTAATACTTATTTATGATCTCTGTTTAGTTTTCTATTTATGAATAAAAAGTTTGGTATGCTTTTGTCCCCTACAAAGTTCATAAAATAATAGGTACCATTTGAATTAATTTAATTATAATAATATCTTGACTACAAGTCTCACCAAGATGAAAAGCCTAACGCAAAAAAAATCATAATAATAAAAACTCAATTAACCTTTCACCATCTCTAAATGTCAGTGTTGCCAGATAAGTTAACGTCCCCCCTGAGATGTGGTATTTAGGCGCCGTCAGGGGGCGGGTAGGCAGATTGACAATCACCCACCGCTGCCATGGTGACGGCGGTCTAAACACGACCCTATTAATCTCGAAGCGAGGGCGTGCCGAATTTGGAGGGTAACCAGAGCTTTATGAGATTAGATTTTACGCTATACGGCGTACTATAATGATATTATTATAAACTTATTGATGTTGTGATGATAAATTAATCTCAATTACTTTGTATCTAAGAAGCGTGCACTTTTATTAATGCTTTCGTCATTTTTAGGGGTTATGATATTTTTCATGGCTCTCTTTTTTAGGAGCTAGTGGCTAAATAATAACAGCCGCTAGGGTCGATCTTTAGGTTAAGCTGTGCTTGCCTAGGTTGGTCCGTGGATTTGTGACCACATGCCGAGTTTCCTCCGTGCCTCGGAAAGTACGTTAAGCTGTTGGTCATTTGTAGATCTTTAGACAGTCGTTACAGATAGTCAGTGGCCCAAAAGTCTTGCAACCAGTTTTACCAAGGGGTATCGTATTACCCAGTACTAACTGGGTTGTGGAGGTCTAATAGGCAGGCGCTCCATTTAAAAGACTGGTATTAAGCTGCATGCGGTTAGACTGGAAGCTGACCCCAACATAGTTGGGAAAAGGCTAGGCAGATGATGATGATATTTTTTCATTAGGTTTGAAAGTACTTCTGCAATTAATTACTCACATAATCAGGCTATATATTCTCACTACTTAGACATATGCCTTCTTTGTAAGAGGATGTGGGCTATCTATAATCTGAACTGATATCAGTGATAACAACCACAATTATAAACTTCCATGATTATTCATTATTTTGAGCATGATTCAGAATCAGAATCAGAATCATTTATTTATTCATAAACATAGGTAGTAAATTACAAACAAGATCTTAAAAATAAGGTTGTGTGCTATGTTTTGCCAATTGACATACAAATAATTAAACAAAGAGAAAAAAATTAATAAAGAAAATATTTGAGTACCATAATATGATTCACGGAAGATATACCTAATATATCCCATAAGTGACAGTATAAGTTTAGTTTTAAACCATGAAAGCTTAAAACAGTGTTTAACCACAATTATGTGCCTTTTTGATTTGGTACCATTAAATATAATCCTATCAATCATATATCAACAAAATAAATAAAACCCTGTATATCTAACATCTGCTATTATCATCCTACAATCAAATGAACAATCTTTCCCTAAAAAATACAACAATAATTATTTCACCAAATGGCAACTCTAAGTGGCGAGGGCGCGAACCGCCGCCGCCGCCAAATTGGCGGGAAAGCTCCTCGTTTGACAGATCATTTTTTATTCCATTCGGAAATTCGGTGCCATTGTTCCGCTGATTACCAGCTGGTCAGGAAGTGAATTGTATGCTTGTATTTATAACGTATTGATTGATATACTTTGAAACTTATTTGTTGGGTCTATATTATGTTTATTTTATTACTTGTGATAATTATTTATCAAAAACTAGCTCTTGCCTGCGGCTACGCCCTCTTGGAGGTCGGAAAATATTGATAACGACTGTGTGCCAAGTTTTATTTCTAGTTCTTTTTTTACTTTCGCATAAATATGGTTTAGTCATGGCAATAAGATATAATGTAATGTAAGATCGGTGAAGTGACGCCTTTACTTGCTCTGGCTTGCAGGGAAAGAGATTTATATCTGATTAGGTACAGTCGCCAGCACATCAAGTTACCACAAAGTGTCCAATTTCTGCAAATTTATTTATTTATTTTATTTTTAAACCATAATATGATGAAGGTTAAGTTCAAAATCGAATGAGAAAATTTGACAGTTTGTAGTAACTTGATGCGCTGGCGACTACCTAAGACTAGTTTACTCTACTGCGATAAATGGATGAAATACGAACTATTATAAACCTTATTACTTATTTTGAACACAGACAGCTTTCACAGTAATTCAACATCACCTTAATAAAAACAGAAATATTATCGTACGCTCTCTCTAAGAGATTTAATCAACAAAATACAAGATATGAAAGGGGAGGTCGGGGTAGCGTTTTTAATTCCCGTAAAACGTCACGTCATATCTCGGGGGAGAGTGAGCAAACATCGTTATACCGTTGTTACTAGGTGTATGTTTGTGTTATGTCAATATGTTAGCGTGGGTGCTAGGAAGTTGGGTGGACAGGGGAATTGCGTACTATGTTTTTGTTGAGAGGACTGGGGAAAGTGGGGAGATGGAAATGTTGTGTAACACTTCATCATCATCTGCCTAGCCTTTTCCCAACTATGTTGGGGTCGGCTTCCAGTCTAACCGGATGCAGCTGAATACCAGTATTTTACATGAAGCGACTGCCTATCTGACCTCCACAACCCAGTTAGTACTGGGTAATACGATACCCCTTGGTAAGACTGGTTGTCAGAGTTTTTGGGCCACTGACTACCTATAACGACTGTCAAAGATCTACAAATGACACCCGGGACCAACGGCTTAACGTGCTTTCCGAGGCACGGAGGAAACTCGGTATGTAATGGGTGGTCACCCATCCACAGACCAACCTAGGCAAGCGCGGCTTAACCTAAATATCGATCCGAGCGGCTGTTATTACTTAGCCACGAGCTCCTCATGTTATATGTTGTGTAACACTTATGAATACTAATAATTATGAACGCTAAACCAATGCAAGGATAAGATTTAATCAATCTTTCATTTATGTAGCCGCTCAAACGCTGTCATTTTCTTTTACAAAATGCTTTTTTTAAGTAGGTAAGTGTTATTGGGTTTTTCTATCAGGAATTTCTCAGTAGCAGTAACAGAGTCTGGAGTTGTGCCCGGTTGATGGGAATAGGCTCGCCCTCTACTACATGGGACTTAAACATAACCGGAGATATGTGGGTTTACTATTACATACACCTCTGCCCAACCCTTCGGGGATTATACGTATGATTTTATGTTATGCTTATGTTTTTTTAAGTTTGTAGTCGGTTTCAAGTTTCTACAGTCACTATAGACCGACCGCTTTAATGACTACTCGCGAGGTATCAGTTTAAATGGAATATTCTGAATGTTGATCACGTATTGGTTCAATTAGTACCGTAATACCTACGTGGATTATGGCTATTTATAGCAAATAACCTGTAAGATATTGTTAGGACTTTGTGGACGCTTTATGTGCCTTTGATGGGGCAAGGCGGAGGACTCATTGAAGCGGTCGGTCTATAGGTATTTACATACACTATGATTGCTCATGGCGGGGGAGGTGGGGGTCAGGTTTCCTCACGATGTTTTCCTTCACTGATGTCAGTGATATCCAAGATAAAAATAGTAGTAACAGAGAAAATAAAATAATTGTTCAGATCTGACAGCTATTCCGCAACTCAACCTTATCAATAAGGCGTTAGATCTCTTATGTACACACGGCCGCACATGAAGCTGTACGTTTCCAGTTTAACTTAGCCTCGCTTTGTATAGATTTCCTATACAATGAGAGATCTGCATAAACTGGTTTTGTAAAGGTTGATTGGCCGTCGTGCTATCTTCAGGTTTTTCCTCTACAAGCAAGGTTTTCCCACCAATTAAAAAAAACCATTAAGATACCTACGTATTAATATTTCTATTTAATTTAGAGATCAAATCTGACGTCACAACTTATCTTATTAATATTTCATTTTAATCTTTGAATATTAATATTTCATTTTAAAACGATTGCCTACGCAATTACCATTCCACCATTACCTAGTGACATTGATGACGTCACTAATGTCATTTAGTGACGTCTTACCTTGAGTTCGTTTGAAAATAATGTCATGACATAGAAAGAACAGTTTATTGATATGGGATAAAAAAAAAGGCCAAGTGCGAGTAGGACTCGCGCATGAAGGGTTCGTACTATCGTAGTGGGGGATCCCCATTTCATTTTTAATTAATTTTTATTATTTGTTGTTATAGCGGTAACAGAAGTAGGTACCTACACATTCTGTGAAAATTTCAACTGTCTACCTATTACGGATCATGAGATACAGCCCGCTGACAGACAGACGAACGGACAGCGGAGGCTTAGTAATAGTACATAGTTACGTAGTACGTAGTATTATATTATCTGTGGTAATAGGATCCCGTTAGTTGCCCTTCGGGTACGGAACCCTAATAACATGTAAAAGTTCATAATTATTTATAAGTGATAAAAACTATCGTATAAATATTTCTATCAAATTAAATGTTTTATTTAAAACAATAATCAGTGCCTACGCAATAATCATTACGTCATTACATTACTTAGCGTCATTAATGACGTCACAAATGTCATTTGACGAGATTTGAGTGACGTCATGACTTCGTTTGAAAATAGAAGGCGTGGGTAACATGACGTGAAAAGAACAGTTCATTGTGATTCATTTAGTTATTGGTCATTGGACAAAGGTCTTCGAGACTTCGTATTGTATTGGGTTTTCTTTCATTGTCTTTTATTGAGGCTGAAATGTTATTATAAACTTGACGCTTCTAGTGACTAATATCTTCCTTCTTACAGCTGAGTACCATAGATACCTTCGTACCAGTGGCGAAGGTTCCATACAACTCGATTCCTACGGGAGTATTCTATAGATAAATATATAATCACATTAAAGATATGTACTCCGGCTTACCTCTTATAAAAATTGACCCTTATCTACTGCTTCGTACGAGTACATTAATGTAATGTCTCCTTTAACAGCTTTAATATGTTTAATTTTGTCTGTCTTTGTCCAGGTTTCAGCGAGGTGAAATGAGATCAATTAGAAAGGCCATAGGTCGTTAGGTAAGCTCGAACATATTTTTCGATACAAAACGAAACCGCAATGCCTAAAAACCCTTCTTTTCAAACCACGTATCCTGCCAACGATGACCTACGGCGCCGAGACATGGACGCTCACAAACGTGATTATTCACCGAATACGAGTTGCACAAAGGGCCGTGGATCGAGCTATGCACAGCATAACCCTACTTGACGAGAGTAACACAGAAATACGTCGTCGGTCAAAAGTCTTCGACGACGGGGGCAGGGACGCCTAAAGTGGAGTTGGGCAGGTCATCTGGCTAGACGTGGAGATGGCCGATGGAGTAAGGTTTCGACCGAATGGTGGCCGAGGTTGGGCCTAAGAAGCCAGGGCCGTCCAAAAGCGCGTTGGATTGACGATATCGTCAAAATCGCGGGAAACAGATGGATAAGGGACGCATAGAGCAGAGAAGAGTGGCAGAAGAAAGGAGAGGCCTAAACCCAACAGTGGGTGATTGCCGGCTGACATGATAATGATAGGTTTTTTGATTGAATTAGGTCCATCTTCCTCTTAGCGAGTCGATGGCAATCTAAATTGTGTCGATCCAGAACTGAGCCACAAGTTTGGCGCCATTAGGCCCATGTCATTCAAAAATTCATTCCCTTTTTATTTATTTCCGGATGGTCAATTATCAAATGATCCCCCCACCCCACTCTGAGCGGAGGGGAAGGGAGTGACTTGTACTGACTAAAACCCATCCATGTTCCTTCTTTGCCCTTTGTGTTCCAGGGCCACGGTATCTCTTTCGAAGAACAGTCCCGCAGCCCTGGCACGAACTCATCCCCATTACTTAATAATTTTGAAATATAGGTTTATACACATTATTCTCTACTTTTTACACACTATAGCCTACTTTTTCATTTCTCCTTTTTGCGGGTCCGCTGGCAGAAATTTCTTTTGAAATAAGCAGCACCTTTGTACTCATATATTATAATGTCATTTTCCTGTGTTGTCTTCTGTGTATAAATAGTTAAATAAATAAATGATTTTGCATGATACCGTAGATATTGCATTTACAAACGTTAGAATAAAATCTCTTTTCACATCTTTCTATGACAAAATCATAGCGGTACACCTACTTAAATTCACACCTACTACCCGTGGGTACACCAGGACAGAAGTAACAGAACCCCACCGGCTACGATCCTTACATATTCGTTTTGTTTCACACACCTGACCTTTTCAAAGGTCATCACCAATAACGTCATTGTATGACCTTTTAAGACACCCCTCTCAGCGTATCCGCTCACATCTGCCTTGCTAAAACTTTAAATAAATCATCTAGATCAAAATCAATTACTTAATCAATCAAATTAACTGAACGTAATTAATCACTTCATCTAGTTTTTTGTTTAATTTCCTGTCGGGAAGTTTATCCCACCGCTGGACTGGGGTGCTGGGGATGCGATACGATCTCACGCCGCTCGCGTGTCCAGTTACAGTTTGCGCACTTATACAACCATTACTAAGCGTTCGTGTTGATAGGGCGAGAATACGTCGAGTTTTTTTAAACGTGGTGTAGTTTAGAAGTTCACTGTGCTGTTGTATTACTACTAGCTTATACCCGTGGCTTCACCCGCGTGTATTTCGGTAATTTTCCCACGGGATCGTACCACCCGGGATAAAAAGGATCCTATGTGTTAATCTTGGTTATAAACTATATGTTTGCCAAATTTCATCCAAATCCGGTCAGTAGTTTTTGCGTGAAAGAGTAACGAACATCCAGACATCCATACACCCTCACAAATTTCCGCATTTATAATAATTAGTAGGATTATAGTAGGATGTATTTTCCTGGCCTTTTCATCCTCACTAACATATTCCTAAGACTGGAGAGTTAGAAACCTGAATCTATGTTCTTAGGCCACATAGTGGGTTGGCGAAAGACGTGTCATCATTATCCTCCAAAATTATTTGAGAACGTCGCAGACTCGCAGCATGTCGTATTCGATTTCTAGTACCCAGTGTACCCAGTCATCATCCTCCTGGTCCTGCTCTTATCCCAATTCATTTGGTCGATAGCACCAGCCGGCCGGTCGCCGATGCGCACCGTGTCTTCTTCCATACTCCTCTAGCACCTACTGCTAAACGGTATTAAGTTAGTATTATCAGAGTACTCTGATCTTATATTACACAACTGCTTCAAGAAAGAGATTTTGCAACTGCAGAAAACATAAATAGGGTATTTTCTAAGCTACACTGACTGCATGGGCACACCAAACTCACATCCCCCAGAATCGAGAACCCACAGTATCACCCCGGTTCGTCCCGCGCGTGTTTTTGTTGATGCAGACCAATTTACTGATTGCGCTGGCCGCCGAGCGAGCGGTGAGCAAATTGATGGGGATGGGGTCTGTGTGCCGTGATACTCAGCTCTAATCAGCGGTAATGAAATATTACATCGATGGGACCGCGTGGATGGTATTGGCATGTTGATGTAGGTAAGAGTGGAAGGTTATCTATACTAATATTATAAATCTGAAGAGTTTGTTTCATTGTTTGGTTGAACGCGCTAATCTCAGGAACTACTGGTTCGAATTGAAAAAAAAAAATGTAATGTTTGATAGCCCATTTATCAAAAAAGGCTATAAGCTATATAACATCACGCTACGACCAATAGGAGTGGAGCATTAATAAAAAATGTTGCAAAATCGGGGATAATTTATTCCTTTTAACCGTTTACGCAACAATCATGTATGACGAAATTGTTCCTCTTAAAAAGTTCTAAAATAAAATTCCGCGATAGCACACGTCTATCTTTTAAGGCTGACTTACTGTAACCTTTTTTATGGTAATCAAATCTCTCTAACGCGCTCTCTCTCTCTCTCCGATATGACACGCAGACGAAGTTGCGTGGGTCAGCTAGTTTTGTATAATTACAAAGGATACTAAAACACTGCCTATAAGTTAGATGACATTTTTACGACGTAATATAATAATACGCGCTCTTTTTGATGCTAAATCGACTTGCGTTTACCCGCTAGTCGCCTGATGTAAAGCGATGACGGGGCCTAGGGTGGAGCAGGCTTGCCTAGAAGAAACCGACCTCTTACGTTGAATTTCATCATATTCATCGGCTGAAGACACTGGAATTCGATGGTTTGTCCACTCTAAAATACGGGGATCTTATCTCGCCGATTCGCTGGACAACTTTCTAGTTGTCCAGCGAATCGGCGAGAATGTATTAAGGGTATGTATTAAGGGTGCCTACCAATAGTTCCCATCAACAAAGCTTAGATGCCATCAAAAAGAAGAATTTAATACAAGTTTTGACACCTACAGGCTCTTATTAATCGATTTCTAAAAAAGACACTTTATTGCTTGATATTTCAACAATAATTCCATGTTTACTGACCTTGCTTTATAAAGGGTGTAAATAGACCCTTAACGAAGCTGAAAGGCACTTGTTCTCCCCGTTATTGCGATATGTTTTTAGTTTTAGACCACACCTGGGAACCTTCTAGTTACGGAGATCAAAGTACCAAGTTTTTCACAAGTATTTTTTTCAATTCTAGTTTTTAAGGTTATATACTTTACTTTAAATGCCTCCATGATCTTTATATTCAATGCATTCATCAGCACAATGTTTAGAGTGTGTTACATTGAGTTTTACCGTAAAAGTGAAATTTCACACAAAAAATACGTTTAAAAGCAATAATTTTTGCGTATGGTTACCTACTTAGTTTGATGTACAGAATGCTTGGTTGACGGCTTCGTGAAAGGTCCGGCGTTTACACCTTGTATGAGCTTTCCGTACAATGAGAGATCAGCTTAATTTGGTTCTGAAGAGATTGATTGGGCATGCGTACACGCACCAGTTGACTCACACTTCACCTCACCATGAAAACGCATTCACACTCACCTAAACAAATCATCGCCCATTAATCCATAGCGAATGCAGATAAAACATCGAACATACTCCCCTCACAAAGGTGAGATCTCCCTAGTCGCGTGCGCGCACGCAGATGAACTTAATCACATCGATCATTGATCCGGAGGGCGGTTGATTAACTGCTAAATGGGATGGTAAAAGGTCAAGTAATGATGTTGGTTAATGGATCAGAAAAAATGAGATTACTAGCAGCTTGACTTTGAAACTTTTGGGGTTCAGAATTTAATAGGTATATAGCGAAGATATATCTTTGCATTTAATATTGGGCTGGCTCTTTCTTTGGCCAAAGAATTAGCATTGCCATTTAGCGTGGCAATGCTGTCAATCTTCTGTGCACGTTTCCAGATGACAGCGATGCGGAGGAGTACTTTGACGCCTGAGTGTCCTATTGTCGTCGTTGTTTATATTTACTTACTTTTAGTCTTATTTTTATCATTTCTTTGTATTATTGGCGAACTATTTACATTATCAGTTTTCGAACCTCTACAGCCAAAATCATACGATGTCACGGGCTCACGGATTTTCTTGCTTAAAGAAAAGTGCCCAAAGTCGCGTTTACTTACCTTTGATGACTTAAAGAATGCCAATAATGCCGCAACCAACCAGGTCTCGTACAGGACTCACAGTTTATAGTAGTCTTATCAAAGCATAACATAACGTCACGCCTGTATTTTCTCGAATGGTTAGGCAGACGTATAAGTATAGTTCACCCTCATTCCGCCAGTTATGGTTATGTCCGTAGACACGAATGAAAACTTTTTGCAAAAACACATATACCTCATCATCTGCCTAGCCTTTTCCCAACTATGTTGGGGTCGGCTTCCAGTCTAACCGGATGCAGCTGAATATATAACATGGAGCGACTGCCTATCTGACCTCCACAACCCAGTTTACTAACTGGGTTGTGGAGGTGGGTAATACGATACCCCTTGGTAAGACTGTTTGTCAGACTTTTTGGGCCACTGACTACCTAACGACTGTCAAAGATCTACAATTGACACCCGGGACCAACGGCTTAACGTGCTTTCCGAGGCACGGAGGAAACTCGGTATGTAACGGGTGGTCACCCATCCACAGACCAATCTAGGCAAGCACGGCTTAACCTAAAGATCGATCCGAGCGGCTGTTATTATTTAGCTACGAGCTCCTACACATAAACCTACACATCTTATAACAACATCACATAGCTTTACTGATTATCATAATTAATAAGTGAGCTACCATTACACCTACCATGCACCTCTCTATAATATTTACCAATGACATGCTCGTCACACTTGGAGGCGCCGCCAACGTCGCGGGCGCACTCACGACGTCATTGTCTCGGAGGAGATCGTGAGCGATCGTGAGGCAGCCGCGTGATGCTCCCGGCACGAGCCATCCGCGTGCTGTCTCGCTCTAGCATATGTATTTAGTAGGGTATAGAGGAACTAGGTAGGTATGACATTCTAGTTGATCCTAGTCAATATGTCACCTCCAAAAAATATTTTATCTTGTACCACTCCTAAATGGGTCCTACGGATGTCGCAATAATTTAGCTAAGTCGGATGTGGGACCAGTTTGCCATCATCAATTTTGAAAAGGGGTAGGCATGGTATGTTAATATACTTCGCCTGATATTCTCTTCCCACGATGGCCCAAGACTACGTCACGATAAGGGTTATCATTGATTGTCCTTTTCAGTAAATTTAGGGACTTTCATTTAGTGAATGAAAATAAAATAAATTACTAAGTAGCTTAACTATTTAGTAACTCGTGTGATTTATCTATTTAGTTTTAAATTAATTTTAATATTGAATTATTAGTTTATAATTGCTTTGTTAAGTTAAAAAATGCATTTCAGCTCGGGTAATTCAATCACACATCGTGGCAACACATTGACAGCATCGTAACTGCTGACGTATTCTTGGGCCAATCGCGTGACCTAGCTGTCACGGGAAGAGAATACCAGGCGAAGTATATTATTATACGATAGGGGTAGGTAACTGGTCCGTGGGCCCAGTTTCAAGTGCAACGAGCTACCCATAAACCGAAAAAATGGGTGTTTACCGCTTTGTAGGACCGTTGCCAGGCAATATTGTCAAAATAGCAACTCTGGGGGAAGGGCTGTCTGCAACAACAGTCGAAACAATTCAACTATAAAACGTAAGTCGTGTGAATGCTTTGATCCTTAAACCTGGTAACGAGCGTAACTTCATAAATCATGCTTGACTTGAAACCAGTAACCAGGTAACCAATCTAAACTGAGATAAGACCATGAGTATGGATGTGGAATCATAATCCAAGGGTTTGTCAGACATAAGGGGACTTCTTAGACTCCTATAAAGGGTGTAAAAAAATCCTTAACGAAGCTGAACGGCTTGTGATTATGTTCTCTTCGTCATTGCGATCATTTTTTTTGTTCTGGACTATATCTGGGAAGCTTCAAGCTACAAAGATATTTGAGGTCAACGTTCCAATTTTTTCACAAGTTTTTTTTTAAATGCCAGTTTGTAAGGTTATAAATTGGCTTTAATTACCTCAATGATCTACTGTTTACTATTCAAAGCATCTATCAGCACAATGTTTTGAATGCGTTACTTTGAGTTTTACCGTAAAACGTGATTTCACAGCCATAATTTTTCGGTAGGGTTACTTAGTTTTAGGTACAGAATGCTTGGTTGACGGCTTCGTGAAGAGTCCGTTTACACCCTGTATAAGAGTAAAATGTACTTTTTATTTATAGCTAGCTATCCCTCAGCAAATTATAATGATTAGCCACGTCCACATTACAACTTGGGTGGGACACGATCATGTCTCCAACGCAGCACTTCGTGAGGCATCGGGCACGCGCCGGCCTCGTGCCGTCTCGCTCTCGCACGAGTGCCTGACCCACTCCGGAATATTAATAGTATTGGTTATTAATAGTGCAGGAGTCTATCGTCACTTTATATTAATTGGGCTTAAAATGGCTGTATTTATAAGATTGCGTTTTCCGCATCATCATCATGACGTAACGCCTGTCATCTTCGAAGACACACACACACACACACTCACTAACACACACATTTACATATCATCATCATCTGCCTAGCCTTTTCCCAACTATATTGGGGTCGGCTTTCAGGCTAACCGGATGCAGCTGAATACCAGTATTTTACATGGAGTGACTGCCTATCTGACCTCCACAACCCAGTTAGTACTGAGTAATACGATACCCCTTGGTAAGACTGGTTGTCAGACTCTTTGGGCCACTGACTGCCTAACGACTGTCAAAGATCTACAAATGACAGCCGGGACCAACGGTTTAACGTGGTTTCCGAGGCACGGAGGAAACTCGGTATGTAATGGGTGGTTACCCATTCACAGACCCACCTAGGCAAGCACGGCTTAACCTAAACATCGACCCGAGCGGCTGTTATTATTTAGCCACGAGCTCCTCACACACATACAAATATGCTGTTTGAATACATATAATATGAAATATTCACATTTCGCAATTAATTATGTTTGAGTCCCGTATAATGGAGGCTTGCCATCAACCGGGCACAAATCCTTACACCAGGGTGCTACAAAAAACATAACATAACATAACACCACGCCTGTAATCGTCGAAGGGTTACGCAGAGGTGTACCTAACAGTACACCCACATTTCGCGAGTTGTGTTTAAGTCCCATTTAAAAAAAAAATATATATTATACAAATACAAATCTTCTCCGTGACTGCAAGTGAGAAATTCCTGATGGAAAAATCCAATAACACTTTGCCCTAACCGGGAATCGAACCCAGGACCTCATTCTCTACAGTCGCGCTTGCGACCTCTAGACCAACGAGGCAGTCAAACAAAAAAATCGTGATATGAAATCGATGAGAATTTTTCTTTACCTAGCAATCGAACCCAGGAACCCATGCTTTGCTGTATAAAGGGTGTAAAAAGACCCTTAACGAAGCCGAAAGGCACTTGTTCTCCTCGTCATTGCGTTATTTTTTTTATTCCGAACCATACCTGGGAACCTGCTAGTTACGGACATACTGGGGGTCAAAGTTTCAACTTTTTCACAAGTTTTTTTTTTAAATACATGTTTTTAATGATAGTTTTTACTTAAACAACCTCCACGACCCCCTAACTAATAAAAAAATGCAACCATCAGCACAATGTTTTGAGTGCGTTACATTGAGTCCTACCATAAAAAGTGATTTTTCAGCTCAAAAAAAAGTCGTTTCCCAGCAATAATTTTCGCGTAAAGTTACTTAGTTTGATGTACCTACTTAATGCATGGTTGACGGCTTTGTGAAGGGTCCGTTTACACCCTGTATGTGACCACTAAAACCAACGAGGAAAACTTTATCCTCATTTTGGGACAAAGACGCCTGAATGACAATAGGTTGTCAACCTGATCCTTTTCACAGAACCTATGTTCTCGACTGGATTCCATTCAATGCGTTCTCTGCATTTCCGGTGAGCAGGCTTTCCCAAACATACGAAGCAATTGATGTGGGTTTTGATGTTAATAATATATAACCTTCGGACTAAATGCGACACGTTACACCGGGATTAGTCGATGGGAACAAGACGAATAAATTATATGACTTTTCAATCGCGCCGATTAAAGCCAACTTTTGCCTGCTTAGATTCAAAACCCCCAAAAATCTGTTATTTATGAGGTTAGTATTATATTAGCGAAATAGATATGATTGTGGTGTGAAGACCAAAGAAACGATGGACGGTATGGCATGAAAGAAGGTGTCTGATGAGATGACGAGCAATAGAGAAGTATGGGAGAAGAAGACATGAAAGAAGGTGTCTGATGAGATGACGAGCAATAGAGAAGTATGGGAGAAGAAGACATGCTGCCGACCCCAAGGATATAATAAAATTACTATGACAATATGATCCTTTATAACTGTGCCCGGATCCAATATTTAAACGTCATTGTCCTGCCGTTATCCTAATTTATTTGGGGTCGGCGCAGCATGGCTTCATCTTCTATACTTCTCTATTACTCGTCATCTCAGCAGACACCTCCTTTCTTGCCATTTCATCCTCCACAAGTACACAGCAGTGATAGCGTAGTGGTGTGACCGTCGGACTTACAAGTCATAGGTTTCAATTCGAACCTAAAGCATGCACCTCTGATTTTTTGTATTGTTTGATTATCACTTGCTTCGGTAAAGGAAAACATCGTGAGGAAAGATAGATATTTCTGAGAGAAATTTCTTGACGGTATGTAAAGCCAAGTCAGAGGCCCATGGGTGGTATAAAAACTCTGACACCAGGTTATCATCATCATCATCATCTGCCTAGCCTTTTCCCAACTATATTGGGGTCGGCTTCCAGTCTAACCGGATGCAGCTGAATACCAGTATTTTATATGGAGCGACTGCCTATCTGACCTCCACCAGGTTATACCACATGATAAAGAAGACAAGTCCATCCATCGTTACTTCCCCTTCTCTTCTAGCCATCCCCATTCACAACTCAGAACAACTTTCCTCTCAACATTTACCCTCCTCCTCATCACACGCCCACACCTAATAACAACATCCAAAATTCATATCTTTGTTCATTTGTAAGTTATCAAAAAATCAGCTCCATACACGCAACGTTACGAAATAGATATGACGTAAAATAATAAGAGTATGTCTCTCGACCTCTAAACAGTGCGCTGAGCAATCCATCATAACTTAATTAACGCCTCTTTAATTAACATGTGGCGGTGAAACGTGGAACTTGGGCATTTGTAAAATTGACGCAAGTAATATGATGATATATATTGATGAGTAATAGATGTTAGGCCAGAAGGATTCGCCAAAGTTTCATCACCATCGGATCCATGGTTTATAAACGCGTAAAGGACAAACATACATCATCTGCCTAGCCTTTTCCCAAATTTATTGAGGTCGGTTTCCAGTTTTATCGGATGCAGCTGAATATCGGTATTTTACATGGAGCGACTGCCTATCTAACCTCCACAACCCAGTTAGTACTGGTAACTGGGTAATACGGTACCCATTGGTAATACTGGTTGTCAGACTTTCGAGCTACTGACTACCTGTAACGACTGTCAAACATAGAGGACAAACATACAAACAATCATTTTATTTATAGAGATTTGCGTTTGTCTGCATGTGCGTTAATTATGTTCTGGGCTCTTGAACTAAAAAACAGATCTGATCATGAGCATGTTTTTTAGTTCAAGAGCCGTTAAATTCTCTTAAACTCTTCGTTAAGTCTTGCTTATAAAAATAAAGGTAGAGCATGAGCAATGAAATACAAAAAAAAAAACTACATCATCTACTTATCAAATACATGTTTTGATCCATAAAAACTCTACATTTCGTAGTACTGTTACTAGTATTCTATAACAAAATTAATTATTGCTTGTTTTCTTTTTTATGCTTTAAATATGTATAATGATTCGTGTATAAAGGTTAGTAGAGTGCCTCGTTGTTCTAGCAGTTGCAAGCGCGACTGCTGAGCATGAAGTCCTGGGTTCGATTCCCGGGTCCGGCAGTGTTATTGGGTTTTACTATCAGGAATTTCTCAGTAGCAGCCACAAAGTCTGGAATTGTGCCCGGTTTAAGGCAATAGGCTCGCCTCCTATCCCATGGTACTTAACCATAACTGGCAAAATGTAGGTCTACTATTAAGTATACCTCCGCCTAACCCTTCAGGGATTACAAGCGTAATGTTATGTGCACACTTATAGTAGCGAAGGGTCAATTTTTGTAAGAGGTAAAGCAGAGTACATAATCTTTAATGCGATTATATTATTTGCCTGTAGAATACTACCTGTGCCATTTTTGAAAGGGAAGCCGGTAGGAATCGAGTTGTATGGAACCTTCGCCACTGCAATGTTATATTTTATGGTCACGCCATATTGTTTTTTTCCATATCGAAGTAGTCATATCTCTAACTGCCCTATACTGTACTCTGCCTACAACAGTATGTAACATGTCCTCGACAACTCCTCTCCATTTCACGCGCAACCCACTTGCTTTTTAACTTTTACGCTTATTTGAGTACTTTTGTAAGTAATTAGCATTTTTCTTTTATTATAATAAACAGTTTTATTTTAATAGTTAACAAATCTTAGCTAGTTACAAACACAAGTTATTTACATTAAAGTCTTTCCTCGTAATCTTTATTAATTTTACTTTGTTGAAGGCACCCAAAAACATACGAGTATAAAGGGTGTAAATAGACCCTTAACGACGCCGAAAGTCACTTGTTATCCCCGTTTTTGCGATATTTTTTTTTGTTCTAGACCATTCCTGGGAACCCTCTAGTTATGGAGATATTGGGGATCAAAGTTCCAACTTTTTCACAAGTTTTTTTTAAATACATGTTTTTAATGTAAGATTTTTTTTCACACCTCTACGAACCCCGAACTATTCAATTCATCCATCAGCACAATGCTTTGAGTACGTTCCATCGAGTCCTACCGTAAAACGTGATTTTTCACCCCAAAAAAAAATCGTATCCCAGCATTGATTTTTTCGTAAAGTTACTTAGTTTGATGTACAGAATGCTTGGTTGACGGCTTCGTGACGGGTCTGTTTACACCCTGTATTGTACCAGTTTTAAATTCCAAAAGGACAACGTGGTAGGCGCCTTTTGACCCACATTAGTCTTTACCATCCCAGTAACAGTTAAAGACACCAATTGTAATGAAACCGTGAAAGAATTGATCCAGAAAGGTCTTCAGCCCCTGAAAATTAATTTGTTATCCCGGGATAATTCCCAAGAGGTAGCATTGGCAAGATGAGAACCGCGCAGCCGCATCCAGTTGCGTAGCAAACGGCTACGAAATTCGTAGCGCTCTAATACATTTCTAATTCAGGAAATAAATTCACCATAAATACACTTCACCGATAAAAAATAAAAAAAAATCAACGTTTAGGTTCTTTTTACAAGACTGCAGAGAAGAATTTTAAACAACCATTTATAAGGTGGCCAACCGCTTGGCTTGGCGATGTCCCGAAAGCCTAGGCACTTAGCCCTAGTGTTTCAACCCCAAACGGCTCAAAGAAAGAAAGAAAGATAGATACCTACCAATGAGGTAATTCAGCATTGCCATCCAACGTGGCAATGCTGCCAACCTCCTGGGCACCATTCCCTTTGACAGCGAGGCAGACGAATTATTTGACGTCCTTTTATGCCTTTCTCCATTTTTACAAAGGTACATATTTTTATAATTATTTGTAAATATTCATAAAAATAAATCATCCAAACCCTGTTCTTGATGCTGGTGGGCTACTATTTTCTATATTTTAAATGTTTTTTTTTTATAATTTTTATTTATAAAAATATTTGAAAATGTAAATAATATGTTAGAAAAATCATCATCATCATCTGCCTAGCCTTTTCCCAACTATGTTGGGGTCGGCTTACAGTCTAACCGGATGCAGCTGAATACCAGTATTTTACATGGAGCGACTGCCTATCTGACCTCCACAACCCAGTTAGTACTGGGTAATACGATACCCCTTGGTTGTCAGACTTTTTGGGCCACTGACTACCTAACGACTGTCAAAGATCTACAAATGACACCCGGGACCAACGGCTTAACGTGCTTTCCGAGCCACGGAAAAAACTCGGTATGTAATAGGTGATCACCCATCCATGTTAGAAAAATGAATAAAGGAAATAATAATCCGTAACTTTATGAGGGAAAGAAATTATTATGAATAGCCGCAAAAGAAAAACCTCGACCTAGGCCGCGCCGTATGTCCGTCCACACATATTTCTAACATGATTCAGTCTGCCTGCCCTCACATTGCACCAGCGCCGCCCCATCCCAAGTCGGTAGTTGCCCCACAGCTGCTACCTTACACAGGTAGTCGTAATCACTAAGTTTATTGCCCTGGGTCTTAATTTATTCAGGCACCAGAGGAATTCCGGGTCATCAAACCGTCTAAAGATATTGGGCTTGCGACTGCGAGGCTTGATACAAAAAAAAACTACTTCAGACCTCAAATCCGTGGCCTGAAAGGTTAGTTAACCTCTTGTGGTTTTGTGAATGAAACACCACCAGTTTGCCGATATCACATACAAGATATGTTACGGCTAGAGGTGAGTGTGGAAATAAACTTAAGAGCGTTTACGACTTACGGCATTTCGTTCAAGCTTTCAAGTCCTTTTTTTTCGAAATGACTGAACCGATTTTAATGAAACTTCATACGCATAAGCAAGATACATGGGTCTAAAAAGTAATCAGAGAATATTTTCGAAAAATAGTGTTGTAGCTAAATTAGACCGATTTTTGATTTTCCATAGAATTTTTCAATTATTATATTTCGAAAATGTTCTTACAATATTTCAATACCTACACGACCCAAGTTTACGGGACAGCTGATAATTTTTTCGCATTTACGATATTGGACCCAAGAAAAAAGTGGTTCAGTTTGATGATATGCAGGATATCCTTTCATAAGACCATATACCCTTTCTGTTACACCCTGTATATTAGTTTCTACTTCAGGTTAATAAGTTCATTGCCCTGTGTCATCATCTGTCCAGCCTTTTCCCAATGTTGGGGTCGGTCTAACCGGATGCAGCTGAATACCAGTATTTTACATGGAGCGACAGTTCACTGCCCTGTGTGGTCTTAATATATGCAGGCACTACAGTAATGTCCGGTCAGAAACCGTGAAGGTTGCCATAGGGTGCCCTCCAAGATGGAACATAAAAAAAAACATTCTGAGACCAAGACCATGACGTCATCAATGCCAAGGCTTAGTGTGGACTGTCACGTTATTGTTGTGGATTTGGGGTCGTGGGTTGGAATCTTAGGTCGGGCAAAGTGTATTTAGGTTATATCAGGAGTTTTCCAGCAGCTGTATTTGCGCCCGGTTGATTGCATTAGGCTCTCCCTTACCAGCGAAATATGAATATCCTGTAGGTACATCTCTGTTCGACCCTTTGGCGATTACAAGCGCGTGATGTATTGTTGTGTGTGCAATAAAGTGCAAACCCCTGCTCTATGTAATTTTTTTGGGGTAAGTAGTGTCCGAATATATCAAACTGTTCAAGATTCATTATAAAGATTCATCTTACAATTCTACTAAAGTCATAAGGAAAAAATCGTGAGCAAAGAAGACAGATCTAATTAACATAGCATTAATTTAATATCCAATTGTCCTTAGAAATATCAATAAATGTTGATGAGTAACAACATAGTTACAATAAATTAAAAATTCTATTCATGTACGAGTTTCTACGTCTAATAGAGACTAGATGGCATACAAAGAGCGTTGACTTCTCTTATAATTATAAAACAATAATAAATTAAACAACCAACATACAAACATAATCCACAAAACAACCTTCAAATCTTATCTTGCAGAACTAAGACTCAAATTCGTTCGTCAATCATTTTTGCGTCAGCAGATAGAATGTAAGTAGTTTCTGATAAAAAAGAGGTCGAAAACAAAGGCGGTACGAACCTTTTTGGTGGGTGATGGCTGAGATAAGGTGGCTGGTGACAAATATGTTTGTCTCAGATTTATAGAGCATCTCGTTATGATTGCAAGTGAGTACTTATACTACGGGAGCTGGGACAAAACAATATGTTAGCGTTCCTTTTATTTCGGAGAAAAAACCTGTAACTTTGTGATCGGCTTTCAACCAGAATATTCTATAATGAGGTTAAAAAACGAAATGGGAAATAGACAATGACAGAAGGTGAGGATTGTCAGGTTCTTTGCCTTTTACAAAATTAAAACGACCGTGTCGTTTTATTATTTGGATGGTCGTGCCGCGCGGTATAGATGACCATTATATCTATCTATCTATATAAATAAAATAATGATAAACTGACTGACTGACTGGGGATATATCAACACACAGCCCAAACCGATGTTCCTAGAGTCATGAAACTTGGAGGGTGTGTTCTTTGTGAAGAGTAAGTATCCACTAAGAAAAGATTTTTTGGGAATTCCACCCCTAAAGGGGTAAAATAGGGGATGGAAGTTTATATAAACGTCCGTCAGTTTTGAAGTTAGGATCTTCAAATTTTGTGTTTAGGCTGACGATTGAAAATTAATCTATACGTGTCTCAGTGTTTTTGAGAATTCTACCCCCGAAGGGTTAAAATGGGGGATGAAGGTAAGTAATCTGATATTTTTCGACATCCACGCGGGCAAAGCCGCGGGCAAAAGCTAGTTTATAATATACGTTAGAATTAAAGAAACTACATCATTTTGATATCTTGCAAATTTTAATGACCTAATGCACCCAAAAGCCTGTTGATTGATATTTCGCTGGGGTCGATTGGACGCTGGCGGCTCATAAAATCTAAAATATCATCTCAAATAAGACGATCATACTCCCGGTCAACTACTCAGTATTCAGAGCTCATGCGCAGCTCAGCTACTGTTTCCACGAAGGCGCACCGAATAAAACCGAGCAGTGCCGAGATGCATTGACATTTCCATGACATTTGCATGTCTAACGCATCATCAAGATATTATGTAGCAAACGTGAGCTTATTCGCGAAATATTTAGGTGAATCTTGCGTTTTTTTTGTTGTTATTCATTGAAGGCTTTGGAGAAGAAAGAATGCCGACTGTGACGAATTCTTTTAGTTGATAATAAAAATGAGAGTTTATTGGTTTCGAGTACAAGAACGATGGTGACCGTCAGGACATATGAAGGACGAATGTCGCTACGACTTTTTTCTTTACTTTTATTATTTTGAGTGTATACCAGTCAGCATCCTATTGTTTTTTATTCCTTTAGCCAAATTATCATCTTAATAGCAGCAATTATGCCAAACATGAACTCCAGTGTGTACCTAGCTTGCAGAATATGTTGTGTCTTTGCTATAGACCGACCGCTTTAATGAGTCCTCTTACCAATACGTGATCAACTTTCAGAATATTCCATTTAAATTGATACCTTCGCGAGGACTCATTAAAGCGGTCGGTCTATAAATAAACGTATTTTCTTTCTTTCTTTTATCCATGGTTTCTGAAATCGCCAGAATAAAATGTCTCTCGACAAAGTTAAGAGTTCAGTCAAAAACAAGATATCGAATCAGTAGTCAGTCAGTGTCCTGAAATATCTGGCCAATCTAAATAAAGAAGACAGAGGTCAGACAATGCAGGGCTGTACTACCAACGATCAAAAATTCCGTAGTCATATTTGAATGTCTTTAGGTAGAATACATGATCAGTAAGAATAGAATTTAGCATAATCACCAGACTTCAGAAAAGAAGAAGACCAGACCAGAAGAATAACATAACATCACGCCTGTAATCAATAGGGGGCGAGCCTATTACCCGGGCACAAATCTAAACTCTGTGGCTGCTACTGAGAAATTCCTGACGGAAAAACCCAATAACACTTTGCGCGACCTGAAAATCGAACCCAGGACCTCATGCTCAGCAGTCGCGCTTGCGACCTCTAGGCCAACGTGGCGGTCGGTTTCGAAAGAATGCTTTTGAATTGAGGAGCGAACATTCTCCAGTTTCCTATCGCAATAAAGTCTGACACTCAACTTTAAAATATCTTAAATTTCCCGTTTTTGTGGACCCTTGATACCGGTAGATGTGTGGAGAGTATTTATCTAAAGGTGTGGACGAACGTTTTAGTCATTATCGCGCAGACGCAGCCGGGAATGTCGCTATTATCGTGCGCACGCGCCGGTCGCATAGACCGTAGAAGTGTATTAGAAGGGACAGGCGGGAATCTAAGAGAATGCCTAAGTTTTATGACCGCCTTTGTGTCTTTCTCTGTTGCAATAATTTTTAATAAGTAACTCTTTTGTATAAAGGGTGTAAATAGACCCTTAACGAAGCCGAAAAGCACTTGTTCTCCCCGTCTTTGCGATTATTCTTTTGTTCTAGACCGTACCTGGAAACCTTCTATTTACGGAGATATTGGGGGTCAAACCTCCAAATTTTCACAAGTTTTTTTTCATCATCATCTTCCTGCCCTTGTCCCATGTTACTTGGGGTCGGCGCAACACGTTTTTTTCTTCCAATCTCCTCTATCAACCGTCATGCTATCATTTACTCCTTTCACCTGCATATCATTCCTCACACAATCCATCCATCGTTTCTTTGGTCTTCCTCTCCCTCTCCATCCATCCACGTTTATATTCATCACTCTTTTAGTCACATGCGATTCGTCCCTCCTCATCACATGCCCATACCAAGACAGTCGATTCCCTTTTAGCTTTTCTGTAACTGGCGCAACTTTTAAGCTTCCTCTAATATACTCGTTCCTTACCTTATCCATTCTTGTCACACCACACATCCACCTCAACATTCTCATCTCGGCTACATGCAATCTTTTTTCATCCATCTTCTTCACAGCCCAGCATTCCGATCCATACAGTACGACAGGTCTAATCACGGATTTGTATATTTTCCCCTTTAATTTGAGGGGCATCCGTGGGTCGCAAGTTGTTCCAGTGACCTGTCGCCATTTCATCCATCCTGAGTTGATCCGGTGCGTTACGTCTCGGTCTACTTCGCCATTCCCTTGGACAAATGACCCGAGGTACCGAAAATCGGAACAGATCGGTATGGGCGTTCCGGCAAGTGTTATGGGCACAGGACTGGAGAGACCGCCGAAATCACAGAACAAGTATTCTGTTTTAGTCCTACTGACTTTCAGGCCAACATTCTCCAGTCTTTGCCACCACACCTCCAATCTGTTCTGGACCTCTAGGCCACTCTCGGCAACCAACACAATGTCATCGGCAAACAGCATACACCAAGGAGCCTCTTCCTGGATGTCCGACGTAAGTGCGTCCATTATCACCAGGAAGAGGTAAGGGCTTAGAGCCGACCCTTGGTGCAAGCCGACCGCCACATTAAAGTTGCCGGTATTGCCCGCTGTAGACCGAACTTGGGTACTACATCGACTGTACATCGCTCGGATCAACTGCACATACTTCCCAGGCATACCTTTCTCTTTCAGGGCCCACCACAAAACTTCACGAGGTACCCGGTCGTATGCCTTTTCGAGGTCGATGAACACCATGTGCAAGTTTTTGTGCGCACTTCTGTATTTCTCGCACAGCTGGCGGATGGCAAAAATGGCATCCATCGATCCCCGACCAGGCATAAAACCGAATTGATTTCGTGAAATTTCACTCTCTTCTCTCAGTCGTCTTTCAATAACTTTCTCCCAAACTTTCATACTATGCGCCATCAGCTTTATTCCTCTATAGTTATATATATTTATATATGTTTATAGTTATATATCTATAGTTAGATATATTTTTAATGTAAGATAAAATCTTACTTTAAATATCTCTACAACGCCCGTACTATTCAATCCGTCCATCAGCACAATGCTTTGAGTGCTTTCCATCGAGTCCTACCGTATAAGGTGATTTTTCACCCCAAAAAAAAAAGTCGATTCCCAGCAATAATTTTTGCGTAAAGTTACTTAGTTTGATGTACAGAATGCTTGGTGAAAGGTCTGTTTACACCCTGTATTATGTAGAATTGAAGAATGATTGGTCAGTCACATCTGAAATGCGGGTTCCGATAAAGAACTATTAGTATATTAACTATTTGTTTATTTGGTGTATTTGCTTTCAAAAAACTGAAAGTAGTTATGTATGTTTGAATACTACATATTGACGGGGTTACCTTACGTTAGCTTTACAATTTGATTTTCTAGTACAAAGGATTTTAGATCGTATAGGTATAAAAATAGAAACAACTGTTCAACACAGAATCAATTTGGTTGAACGACAGACACAGACCAAACCGTTTACAAAACTAATATTTTGTGAGTAAGTTTTGGTTTGTGATTTGTGTAGTGCTTTTATCAACCCATTTCATTCCGAACGTAGTACTTGAGTCCTTGAGTCGGTTTTATTTGGGATGAGGGAAACCTGTCTATCCACTCTGCTGTCTGCGGTCAGGGATGTTGGATTCATCTCTCGAGTATGTGTAGCTCAGACGGACGTTATCTCGTCAACTGGTCGTAAACCGACGGCCAACTGACTTTAGATAACGTCCTCTTAAATTTTACTACAATCGGTAAGTATCGGGAGTTTGGGACAAAAGGTATGGAAGTGAATGCCACTTCGCCACTGGTCGATAAAAAATCTTAAGTATGGTGCAGTGGCGAAGGTACCATACTACTCGATTCCTACCGGATTCCCTTTTAAAAATTGCACAGTCAGTATTCTATAGCCAAATAACATGACATTAAAGTTATGTACTCCGGTTTACCTTTTACAAAAATTGACCCTTCGCTACTGGTATAGCGGTTTATAAAAAGTGATTGCTACTAGAAAACAACAGCAGTAAGAATGTTAAAAAGTAAATACTTAGTATCTACTCGTTTTACGCAAGCTTTAGCAAATTCTGATAACCAGTTCGAACTCATACTTCAGATGATGCAAGTACCTCTTCTAAGAAATACGACATTTCGAAATAGGTACACATAACATCACGCCTGTAATCCCCGAAGGGTAAGGCAGAGGTGTACCTAATAGTACACCCACATTTCGCCAGTTATGTTTAAGTCCCACGTAATAGGGGGCGAGCTTATTGCCATCAACCAGGCATATATCCAGACTCCGTAGCTGTTTACTGAGAAATTCCTTATGGAAAAACGCAATAACATTTTGCTTGACCCGCGAATCGAACCCAGGACCTCATGCTCAGCAGTCACGCTTGAGACTTGAGACCTATGCATCTGTCTGGTCGGTTTATTTAAGCTAAAAGTTTACATCAGTAGGTAAATCAAGGCGTTTGTCGAAAAAAGCAAAAGTATAGTAGGTAAAGTTAAAAAAATATGCTCCCATTTCAATAAATACAATTCACATTTGTATGAGTGCCACATAGCCTTTGCGCTAAAGTCATTACACCTTCCATACCTATACAAATAAAAATAAACAGTTGCAGAAAATAGATTCTGACGTAATACCAACTACTCTATGTTAAAAATAATACACAATGCACATGGAATTGAACCATAATCTTGTTAACTATAGGTACTATAATAAAAATGCAAAAATAACCGTATGTATGTCACCTTTATACACGAGGAGCTCGTGGCTAAATAACAACAGCCGCTCATGTCAGATCTTCAGGTTAAGCCGCGCTTGCCTGGGTTGGTCAGTGGATGGGTGATCACCCATTACGTACCGAGCTTACTCTGTGCATCGTAAAGCACGTTAAGCCGTTGGTCCCAGCTGTGATTAATAGACCTTTGACAGTCGTTACAGGTAGTCAATGGCCCGAAAGTCTGAATACCAGTCTTAGCAAGGGGTATCCTATTACGCAGTACTAACTGGGCTGTGGGGGTCAGATAGGCAGTCGCTCCATGTAAAATACTGGTATTCGGCTGAATCCGGTAAGACTGGAAGCCAACCTCAACATAGTTGAAAAAAGGCTAGGCAGATGATGATGTCACCTTTATACTCACTTATTCACTTTATGTCACTTTATAGTAGATACATAGGACATAGGATTACTTTGTATCCCGGCAGTTCGCCTCCGTGGGATAAGTTACGACCTCCACGCAGGCGAATCCGTGAGCACAAGCTAGTATATAACACAATATTAATTGAGAACATAGCGAGGCTTTTGTCAATAAACGCTAGGAATCTAGTTCAAGCTAAGTTAGAATTGTTTAAGATTTTATGAGGGACGATAATTTTGCCTTTTCAAGGAAGTTCTAGTATTATACTCACTGGTTTTAGACACGATTGTGATGAACTAGATTTTTCTATGGAAAGTTTTCTGTAATGTTTATTTCTGCATCCATTTTCTTTACAACTCAAGCTTGCAATACGATACCAGCATGTCAGATTCGATTGACGGCCATAGGCTCGCCCCTTACATTGGATTTAAACAACTGGCGAAATGTGGATGTACTATTAGGTACACCTCTGCCTGGCCCTTCGGGGATTACAGGCGTGATGTTATGCTAAGTAGTTGAGAGAACGTTCAGAAGGGGACAAGAGGCAATCATTTTAAAATCATTTCTTATTACTACAGGACTTTTCAACGAGACTTACACTAATGTCAGTTCCGTAGTTTACGTTAGCTTATGTCAGTCTCATACATTTCTGGCTTTCCGTCTTCGTTATCACTGTACAGTGTGACCACTTTAAGTGTGCAGTTCAAAGTGGCGCTGTTTGTCAAGAAAAAACTACATCGATATGACAAACTTAGTACATTTATTTTGGTTCTGTGTTTTCCCGCCTGAACAGATAACTTGGCTGAAGTGTATCACTGAAAGAAAGTCACTTTGTCTAGGGCTCAAGATAACTTCGACCTCCTTTGTCGACCCACCTAAGTGAGGTGCATTGATCTCTGGTGATTATATTCAATAAGGTAGTTGACCTGCACTGAGTAATTGTAATAATACAACCAGCTCGATTGTTTATGGGACAATGGACATCATAATGACATAGCTTTCTACGGATTTTGGACTAACAATATGGTGACTGCCAAAATGATCAGAACCTTTCTTTGGTCAGTTTTTGATACCAAACACTGCCGAATATGAAGAACTTAAAATCATAATTATTTCTGTAAATTGATTAAAACAAAAACGGTTTTACACGTCACCTCATATTACTCGTATGTTTTAAAACAAGATAGGGCCGGTGTTTCGTTCCTGACTACTCTGAGAAGAAACATCCGAAACAAACTCAGAGGTCACCGTCTCTTTTATAGTCCAGACATTGGTCAAGTCATATGAGGACCGTGCAGATAAGTGTATGAGATGATCTTTTGGGATGTTTAGCATAATCGGCCTATAAAGTCCCCACTGCTGCAGAACTGGCTCACTTTTTTTTTTAGAAACGTTGCCCCATACTAGGAATTTCTTCTGTATCATGGGTGCGATTACAAACATTTAAACTCACATACACAAACATCCAGACCCGGAACAACTACCTGTAGATCATACAAATATTTGTTCCGTGCGGGGATCGAACCCGAGACACGCAGCACAGCAGCCAATCGCTCAGCCACTGCGCCAACCGTGCCGTCAAGATTTCTGTGAGAACGAGGGGGCTGTGACCACACCACGCGAGCCCAGAGTAGGTTCATGAAACTTTTGTTTGTAGGACATGCCGGTTTCCTCGTTATGTTTTCCTTGATTGATCAAAATATTGAAATAAATTAGCATACCCAAGACCTTCCCAGAACCCATAGAATCGGGGATTATGGTGATTCGATACGACTATGCATAAATGCCATTCCACCCGAGCTTACCTTGACGTGAAAGGCTGAATAAATCAGACATTATTAATTAAAACTAGAGAATCCTTTGTGGAGTTTGTAACTGATCTCACAGCTAAAGCGATGAGTTACATGTTTTTTTGGAAGCTCTTTATTGTAAGCAAATAGTTTAAATTGTTACTATAGATTACAAAACAAAACATCACGCCTGTAATCCACGAAGGGTTAGGCAGAGGTTTACCTAAGAGTACACCCACATATTACCAGTTATTTTTAAATTCCATGTAATAGGGAACGAGCTTATTGCCATCAACCGAGTAGAAATCCAGACAACGTGGCTGCTACTTAGAAATTCCTGATTGGAAAATCCAATAACACTTTGCCCGACCTGGGAATTGAAGCCAGGACCATGAGCTCAGCAGTTGCGCTTGCGACTCCTAGACCAACAAGACAGTCTAATACAGATTATAAAGGAAAAAATATGGTTTCTTAGGTTTTAGTAAGTAAGAGTTTGTGTAGATAGTAGGTACCCACTGTCTCCAGGTCGTGTCATTCCAAGTCAAACAAAACCAGAGCAGTTACAATAGATCTTGGGTAGGTATAGGGTGGTAGTTTAATATGAGACCCTAGGCCCAAAAAAACAAGGTACTTTATTGGACCTAAAAGACAACCACAGGTGGTACCTGTGATTGTTGTCTAAATATATCAAATCACCTATTTCGGTACACAACGCACAAAGCTATTCATCTCTCAGACTATTCTCACAGCCACAGAGTACGGTAACCACTAAACAAATTAGCTAACTATCTTCCTAACAATAGAATGATAGAGGCTGTTGTCCACCCCGCCATGCCACGCCGCTGTGACATACTGAGCTTACGTAAAAGCATAGTTTACTGTACGATTCGTGTTGTTTTCCATTTGTGTCGACACTGAGAATTTTCTCTTTTAAATTATCAGCCTTTTTGCAAGGCCCGATTGGACTGACATAACATTTGTGTAAAAGTCCCTAATAACAAATAAAAAGAAAAAAGAAAACTTTTTCGCAGAGATATTAAAGGTTTCGGTTCATCTGGGTGGATGAAGTACGTAACTAAGAGGTTTATTTTATAATTAGAAATAATTTTGTTGTAATTCCACACGTTTGTAAAATGTTTATAATAAGAATAGTTGGACTACCTCTGAATACAGCTTACCAGGTGTAAAAAGTTTGACAAATGACTTAAATTGTCAAGTACCGTGGCTACATATTCTTCCTATATATTGTATAACGTCGAGTTTTGAGCAAACAAAAAAAATCCCATATCATATCATATATTAGTTTATTAATCCAT
Source organism: Noctua janthe (assembly GCA_910589295.1). Lineage (NCBI taxonomy): Eukaryota > Metazoa > Arthropoda > Insecta > Lepidoptera > Noctuidae > Noctua > Noctua janthe. The sequence goes on along the minus strand of OU342572.1, from coordinate 8,436,694 downwards.
AATATTTAGTTTAATATAACTATAATAAATAGTAGTAGCAATAGTTTGTCTCTGCATCACCCAAACACTATTGGTAGGTAATGCCTTTGGCGTAAAGTCCACCTCTATACATTTGTGAGCTTAAAGTACTTATTCAATAAATAGCCGTTTGAGTCATACAATAGATATTTACAAGCCCAAACATAATTTGATCCTCCCCAAAACTAATCGTGACACATTGTCATAATATGACAAACTTACGCAAATCAGTTTCACCGTTAGCTCGTCAGCGTTCCCTTTGGCGTCGAGTTGCGGTCAACGATGCGTTTGTTTGCTAATTTATGGTACTACATATGTATGTCGTATTGTGACGTTGCTATTTAATAGACTGGCGAATAACGCTGCCTTAATACTTGTTTCTATAAGCTAATATGAAGCTTTTGAAGGTAGTTTAAAAAAAAGGAAGAAAAAAAACTAATAACTTGCGACAACCTTGTCATATTCAGATGTTGATGATCTTATGATGCTGTTTAAAAAGATGATAAATATTATTGCAGTTAACTTAAAAACTAAATCAGCAACTACTTAGCCTGGACTGTAAAAGTAAAGGAATCACAGTCTTTAAGATAGATTTAAAATAGATACTTTCAATTCAGTAAGACGTTTCTTTTTTTTTTTGTTAGCCTGTTTGTGTGTCCCACTGATGGGCAGGCCTCCCCTTTCTCCTTGCAAACTATCCTGTGCAATATCTGGCCATGTTCAAGACGTTTCTTAATCAGCAAAATTTCTTTTTAATATTCATGTATCTTTGTCATGTGTCGACATCATTGGAAAACCACCACTCTCAGTGATATCTGCGTGACGTGTAATCCTATAGCCCGACAGATAATAGAATTAGTGGTGACTGGTGGCCGAGAGTTGTCCCACGCGTGTCTCACTCCCAGCCAATTGTGCCAACTGACTCTTGTTCACGTAGATGAGGTGTAATGTGGGGTTTCGAGAAACAAATGACGTTTGTCGTTAGGTGTTAGAGAAACTTTGTAGATGGCAAGGTATAAAGCGCTTGTGTCAAGGATGACGTATAACGTTTTATAAAAAACTAAAACATTAGTTTTTTCGATGTGGTTGGTAGTCAGTATAAAATTAAGTAACAAAATATGTAAAATAAAACTTTCATCGTTTGATAAAAAGTTATGCACCTTTTATCAAGCAAAAAAAAAAATTGACAATAAGGAAAAACATTTTACTGCAACTTAAACAAACGCTGTCTATTTTTCGAGTAGTCATTATCGTCGCAAAAAAAAAGTGAAATATTGTGATCGTCTCTTGTTATTAAGTACCAGATAGAAGGCATGAAACGAGCGTAATTTTATCTTGTTTTCAGTGACGTAAGGGAATTTTTTTGGGTCCAAGGCGACTTCGTTATTATACCGTGTACCCAGGGTTAGAGCTTCTTGCAGATATACTCTGAAAAATGGGGTGTCATAAATGTATTTTTAATGCTAATAATTAGCACGTTAAGCCGTTGGTCATGACGTTAATTTATAGATCTTCGACAGTGGCATGAAAGTCTGACAGCCAGTCTTACCAAGGGTATCGTATTCCCCAGTAACAGTACTAACTGTGTTCTGTAGGTCAGATAGGCAGTCGCTTCACGTAAAATACAGGTATTCCGCTGAATCTGGTTAGACTGGAAGCTGACCCCAACAAATTGGCAAAAGGCTAGGCAGCTGATGAGATGCATCGGAACTGTTTTAATCAGCTTGCTCAGATATTGTTGATAATCATCATCACGGTATAATCATCACCACCGTTAATCTCATCATACAACTGTATACATACAGAAGTAATATAAAATTGTAAGTTTATAAGGTCTATCTTTTCATACACGAAATATTTTAAGAGTAACTTCTATAAGTCGTAAAGTCGCCACAGCAACGAAAAAAAAAAATTTTCTGAGTGTTTTTTTTTTTACAGAATTATTATAATTCTAATTTTTTTTTTTGACTTTTTGCATGAAACATTTACTCCCATATTCTAACAATGACAGTAGGTAAATACGACGTAGTAAACTACCGTAATGGATGCTTAAAAATAAGGAGCCAGTATTTATTTTGTGGGCCAAGTAATTTTAAATTATTTATTTTCTTTTTTAAATATACTCAAATAAAAAAAAATCCCTTGAAATGGCTTTGTCATAGCCGTTAGATGACACCCAGAAAATATTTCGTGTATGAATAGTTAGACCCTATATGTCAGATTATTTTATGCCCTATAATGTCCTGTACGTTCGGCCCATCAGATCAAAATTTCAGTCCATAGGGACTGAAATTTTGAAAATAGTTCCAACAATCAAATAACATAGAAAACACATACAATAACAAAAACACTCGATCACAAACAACCCATCAATTTTACCTGTAGTGGAAAACTCAACGAAAAAAAACATCAAATATGTCTGCCGTTTCCGAATATCCGAAAAATGATACGGTGTCCACAATTCAGGGAAGTGGAAGCCGCATTTATCCAGTTTTCGACTCGGGCATAAAAAGAGCGGGTGCCTGCCGCCCCCTCCCCCCTCCTGGGCGCCTGGACTCCCCCTCTGGCGCCGGGGGAGTGCGCTGAATCGATATGCAAGTAAAATGTACACCTGTAGTGACCATGTGTTTGGGATTTTCAAGGAATTTTGCGGTTATGATTTTGTCTGTTAGAAAATGTATAAATTTCCGGTGATAGTTTTAACGATGGATGGACTGTGTGAACGACAATATAGCTAGAAAGGAGTTGTCTGATGAGATGACGAGTAATGGAGAAGTGTGGAAGAAGAAGACATGCTGCGCCGACCCCAAATGAATTGGGATAGGGGCAGGAGAATGCTGATGAGTTTGATAGAAAAGTAAGTGCATCATGAAGTTGTATTTACATATTTTGGATGTCTCAAGTTATTTACTTATTTTGTTGCCAGAAATATTTTCTTTTCGCACTCAGTTAAAGATTATAAGTACCTTAATTTCAGCCTATCCAAAAAAATGACAGACTGGTTAAAATAACCTAAATGTACGGACACACTACAGACAAGCTGTGGACATCAGAAACTGTAAGATTCTCTGTGTGTATCGATATGACCGAACCCTAATGTGTGAAGAAAGAAAAATCTCTATAAATTTGACCCTTCCACCACCCGAGCTCTATCCAACCACCTCCGCAACTCATGGTCACCGCACACACCCTCAGTCAGGTGAGTCACTGCTATCTGTCCGTCAGTGTGGGTGTACGCATGTGTGTGTGTGCGAGACTCGACGGCGTCTGTCATTGTAGTACGAGCGAGGTAGATTGGCGTAGTTATTGGAAGGTAGTTATTAGAGCTGTTTTAATTGCAGTTAGTCAATGTTGGTTTATCGATTGGTTGGTTTAGTTGCAAGTGCAGGTTATGATGGCCTGTGTTTGATGTTGACGGTTTTTACATAACATCACGTTTGTTTTAATCAAAGGCGTAGGCAGTGGTGACCTTTCCTCTTTTCTATACTTACTTACTTATATTTAAGTTGTCCTTCGGTTACGGTTCACGGTTTCTATCTTCGTGAAAATAAATTAATGGGATTGATTTTTGTTTTTTGTCTAATGGGTACTCGGGCACGTCATGTGGTATTTTTTCTTCACTTTATGACTTAATGTCTAACCTGGTAGACTTTACTATGTTTGGAATTTAGTACTTACATCATTACTTAAGAGAAGGCCATTGACTAATTAATTGGTTAATTCTGTATATTCGACGAATGCTAGCTGTGTGACTGGAGATAAGCCTTAGAACCCTGGTTTTGACTGTCGATTTGAACTCGTCTAGTCCTCAGGTTTAAGGGCAGCGGTGACCCAGTGGTGGCGGCCCCGACTTACGAGCAGTAAGTCGTGGGTTCGAACCCAGGCAGGCGCATTACTTTGAGTAATTTATTTCATCACCACTGCTCTCAAAACGGTGAAGGAAAACATCGTGAGGAAACCGACATGTCCTAGAACCAAAATTTCGAAGACATGTGACATCTACCAACCCGCACTGGGCCCTCGTGGTGGATTATAGCCCATTCCTACTCATAGAGAGGAGACCTGTATCCCAGCAGTGGGAACATTATAGCCCGGTTCTGCTAGTACTCAGCTCTAGTTATTGTTTATACGACCTATGTTTCGTTGGTATTTTTAGCACTATTTGATACCAATCCAACAAACCCCTACTATCCATCGGCAGTTAGGTGTTGTTTTTAATATTTCACTGCGCGGACTGGAGACACGCGCGTCTCGGGGGAGCATACACAATCATACACAGACATACACAAACACCCACCAACATACACCACACACACGCACTAACAAGATAAACTTTGCATACGTATTGTGTAGACACACCTTTATTTAGCCGAGATATGTATGTTAGGGTGCATTTTAGGGTTAATACTGAAGAGATATTATTATGTTTGTGACTTTTTATCTTGGAGGGTCAAATAGGACATGTGGGATCAATGTTGCGCGCGCCTGCGCTATTAAGAATCACCTCTGTTTGTTGTTGTGGGCAGTGCAAATAAGAGGGCTCTCGTTCGGTAAGAGTTGGGCTCATAAAAAACAATCTTTTAGTGCGTATTGTTCAGAGGTTCCTCTATCTTAGAACTCTGGCCAGAGGTGGCTTGAAGTGTGTACTTAATAGATCATACTACCCTCTTCATCTAGAGGAAAAACGTGTATGTGTTCTTCAACCACCTCCTTTGGATTAAATCGTATAATGCTATTGCTATGTAAGTCCTTTTTCCTAGTTAAAAATGGCATTAGCTATGGGGGTTCAGTGGTGCCTGCCACCACTGCTCTTAAAGTCTCCTAGAACCACCCTTGGACCCCTCCCTCACACAAAGAAGTCTATGTCATAGCATAGCCCATTATTCGTGGTTTATGCCTAAGCTTAAAAAAAATATCATAGAATCTAAGTTCCACAAGAAATCACTCAAAGTGAAATCGTTTTCTTCAATCAATTAGGTTAACATTTCCTTGGCAGCTGGTCTTTTACAACGATTTCCACGTAGCTCTATAAAAACAGCAGACAGTCGCATATCAATGGCGACGTAACTTCATCTCGACACATTCCCATGCAAGACTGAATTGAATCATGTGGAGACATAAAGTAGTAAGAAATGGAGTAAACAACACTGCGGGCATGTTGTCAAATCTGTTTGTCATTAAAGACTCTCTTGAATTCACTCTCTAGAAGGAAAATACGTGTTTTATTTGCCACAAGCCCTCTCCCTCAATTCACCAGCCCACAGCTGCATACAAAATCATACATGGTCCTTCGAGCCGATTTCAAAAGTCTTTAATGACAGGCAGATTTGACAACATGCAAGCAGTGTTGCAAGAATAAAAAAATATTAAAATAAAATGTTGGGGATGCCAACAATCATATCAGCCGTAAAAAGTTCAGTGCTAGACAGAGGCCTCCCAAAAGCGTCGCCACACTCGCCACAAAGGTCTTGGAGTGGTTACCTCGTAATAGAAGTTGCAGCTTTGTAAGGCCTTCCGCAAAGCAGAGACTTGGTGACGGCAGCAAGAAACTGCTGGTTGCTCAAACAGACACAGAATTCAGAAACACCTTTCACATAGCATGTTGTTTGGGCATCCATCAGGTCACAGATGCCATTTTACTATGACATGTTGCAGTGGCTGATTGACACTTATGTGACGTATATGATTGTAAGTAGTCTCTATTTCACCGACTATTTCTAAAAAGTTGTTGGAAAAACATAAAAATCGATACGATCACTTTACATCATTACAAAAACGCGTCGCACTCCATTTACTAACGTATCGATGCACAAAACTGTGTTTTACGTAACTTTTGCATAATTGACGCTTCTGCGCACCTAGTAGTGTTGCGTTACTGAGAAATGCAGCATAAACTACAGATTTTTATTGAACTAACTTACTATACAAAGTCGTTCGTTAAAGATACTGAAAGATTTATTTCTACAGATGTTTTTTTTTCTATCTAGCTGATCCACTTTCATGAAAATATAAAGGGTGTAAATAGACCCTTAACTTAGCCGAAAGGCACTTGTTCTCCCCGTCTTTGCGATATTTTTTTTTGTTCTAGACCATACCTGGGAACGTTCTAGTTACGGAGATATTGGGGTCAAAGTTCCAACTTTTTCACAAGCTTTTGTTTAAATACATGTTTTTAAAGTTAGATTTTTACTTTACACACCTCCATGACCCCCGTACTATTCAATTCATCCATCAGCACCATACTTCGAGTGTTTTCCATCGAGTCTTACCGCAAAACGTGATTTTTCACCCCAAAAAAAAAGTCGATCCCCAGCAATATTTTTTGCGTAAAGTTACTTAGGTTGATGTACAGAATCCTTGGTTGACGGCGGAAGGGCCTGTTTACACCCTGTATGATCATTTTCCAGGATAGATGTAAGTTATCCCATGTCCTTTTCTTTCCCTCTTCCAAGTAAGCTATGAGATAAGTTTGTCTATCAATTCTACCTATCACAGCACAGTCCACTGGTGGCCTCAACACACTTTCACACCCAATCTGTCACAGGCAACTTTTGAAAATCGTCGGTCAATCTACCAAGGGGAGCAATTCGATTGTCAGTCAGTGTCTACGATTTCGGCACCGTTCGGCAGTTGGTACACGCTTTGCGGGATAGACTTGACGAAGTTTAACCCAACTGGATCCTTCTGTCGGCTTCTTTCTCAAAGTTATGTCTTCCAAGCTGGATGGGTTGCCTCAGCACGCGTAGCATGACTACCGTAGAAACGGGTTTTGTCGACGGAAGAATCGACAAAAAGACAGATCAACAAATGAAATCTGTCATTTTGTCGATTCTTCCGTCGACAAAACCTGTTTCTAGGTGGCCATGCTACGCGATAGGCCTACGATACGATAGGCTGCGGATTTCTAGAGAATGGGCTGTAATCCCCTTATCGCGCAATCAATTTTAATTTATAAGAATAACGAAATAGTTACAAATATTTAGGCTTATCAAAATATATGAATTAAATATTCTAACAATGTTTATTAGAGAAATATTTAAATGTAACATTAATGGGAAGTAGAGCGGTAACGTGACGACGCGATAAATTAAGTAAATTGTTATATTTTAAACCACACATCATGTTTTCACATAGCTCAAGATAGTACTATACAGTAGCGAAGGGACAATTTTTGTAAGAGGTAAACCTTAGTACATATCTTTAATGTGATTATATTATTTGTCTATAGAATCCTGACTGTGCCATTTTTCAAAGGGAATTCGGTAGAAATCGAGTTGTATGGAACCTTCGCCACTGGTACTTTATCCAACACGAACGTATGGACTTACATTTTAGCGTTTTTATTGTTCACTTACTACAACCAAAAATTCAAAGACATGTGTCGTGATCTGCCATCTATCCACCGTGGTGGATTACGGCTAGTGTCCGACCGAAGGTCGACTTCTGGTCGAAGCTGAAGACGATTATTCGGCTGTCGCCAAAATCTTTGACCGCAGCCGAGACCGAACGGGAAAGTTTAATAATGCTAAGAAATTTAGTTAAAGATTGGTTCCTCAAGCGGCGCAAATACTGTAACCTTATTGGTTACTACAGTTATGAGCCGTTTGGGGTCGAAACGCTCGGGTCATGGGGCCCGAGTGCGCGTCTCCTTTTTAAGGAAATCTCTCACCGATTGGTCGACACTTCGCGTGACCAGAGGGCTGGCTCTTTCTTTGGCCAAAGAATTAGCATTGCCATTCAGCGTGGCAATGCTGCCAGTCTTCTGGGCACGTTTCCAGATGACAGCGATGCGGAGGAGTACTTTGACGCCTAAGTGTCATATTGTCGTCGTTGTTTAGATGTTTATATTTTCTTACTTTAGTCTTATTTTTATCTTTAGTTTACTTCTATTTGTAGTCTGTATATAATGTAAAGATTGGTTAAAACTGAATAAATAATACAGGGTGGAAGGGACACTGACACTAAAACGGTTTCCACGTATCCAGTACATCATTCTGAACCCCACATAATTTTCGTCTTTTATTTTAAAAAAACTGCTGTTTCCTACAAAACTGCAATTCCTCCACGGTCAAAATGTATGGGAACAGCTGTTTTTTTTTAAATTACCGATGAAAAATTTTTGTGGGGACTTCATAGTGATGTACAGTAGACGCTCAAAAGTGCAGTACCATGCTAAAGATTAGTGGTAGCTGTTTGGGCTGAGCATGGGTTCACGATCAATGAAGTCCAAGTTCGAATCCATGTTATTACAATGTGTGGCTGTTTTTTGTTTCTTTGAAACCTTAATAATATTTGTATTTTAAGCAGAAAGTCGTTAGGTATTTATGTTTATTTATAATATAGTCATGCTTATTATTTATTTTTTATAAGAAGTTAAATATTAGATAGTTATTGTATTATTATTTAACCTCATTAATTGATTTTTATTTTATGTTTTCGGTGTTGGAAGGTGGAAATAAAAAAATCATGCTGAATGATAACAAAAATGTTTATTCGTTTTATTTATTTATAAAATTAACAAACTTTTATGAGAATGTGATGTCACATTCCTATCTAGGCAAAAAAAAAGTTCTCTTATCACTGTTCATAAGATTTTTTGTTGTAAACCCACTTAGTCAATTCATAATAAGAATAACATAACACGGAAAGGATACTCTAATAACACAAATATAATTGTTGATACCCGCTTATTATAGGTATCAGTATTCAGCAGAATTCATTGAATACTAATATATGAGTTAGACTTTATGAACGTGTTTTTTTTTAATGTAACGTCACATTGAATGTATTGAGGTTATAGCTTAAGTGTTCATTTTCTTGACGAAAAGAATATTGAAACTAAACCCCAATTTAAGATCATTAAATTTAAAATTTATTTCTTAATATTTTTTATTTTTATTTACGGTTATGTTAATTTTACTAAATATTTAGTTACCCGGTCTACTTATTAAATTAAGTATTATTATTTTTTCCCCATAAATTAAGTCTTCCTTTTGGCAAGACTTGAAAGTCTTCTCGTCAGAAAATACAGTCACCTCCCATTTAAAATCTAAATAATCTCGTGCAAAACGTAGTCTTTCCTCCCTGTGTTTTTGTGTCAAAAATGGTTTTTAGCTGGCTTCCGATGATGTAAACCTTCAGCATGGACTGCATGGCGAACAGTCTGTAATGTAGTATCCAATTGCTCTGCAAACATTATAGTTGGAATGAAACGATTTGTTTCATATTCTTCCACCATAAAACGTCGCTGAGTCGGATTAATAAGCGGCGGCCTTTCACTTCTTAGACGACTCTTCAGACTACCTTCTTCCTCAAACCTCTTTACCCAACGGCTAACAGAATTTCTAAAAAAGAAAACAAAATATGATTACACACTTGCAACTAGCAATTTATTTAATAATAAGAAAATCACACACCACAACTATCATCATAATAATTATAATTTTTAAAAATAACTTACACATTTTAAGCCAGTTTCAGTTGAAATTTGAGAAATATTAAGCCCATTTTTACGCAAAGTGACAATATTTGCCTTGTCATCAATACTAATATTAGCTTGCATCTTGAATAAAGACAATCAAACAATACGCTAATCGTAATAATAACACAAACGCTCGTAACAAAGTTCACCAACTAACAACGTCATAACTAACTACTTTGTTCAATCCAGAAGTTTATTTTGTTTCACATTCACCCTCATCTTTTTTGTTAATAATAAGTTCCAACTAATATTTAGAAAAACATATCTCATCGGGTCTAACGTATCATTTATAATTAAAACACAAAAAGTGTAATGTCACTTGGGTTTGAACGCAGACTATACCGTGCGAGACATTTTATCTATACCGTTAACCGCTAAGCCAGATAGACACATAATTGTTAGTTTGAAATTAAATATCACTAACTTAATACTCCGTCGCGACATGACAGGCTTGTCACTAAGGCAAATGATCATTATATCGCACTCTTTCTGACTAGATAATTATGAAAGAGTGCGATATACGAGATCGTGTATGTGTTGCAAAATGTTTGTTATGGAAAAAGGTCGTAAGTGCGACTTGTTTTGATACGATCGTTTTGTGAAACTGCTACTGCACTTATGGTCTCTACTGTACCGACTTCTTTTTTACGTGTCGATGAAAATCGGATTTTGTTAGAACAGTATGCAGCCACCTGCACAGCTCAAACGTTTGTTTCAATTAAATCCTGATCCTGAAATGATGTACTGGATACGTGAATGGTGTCCCTCCACCTTGTATGTGCTAAAACTCCCAGACCCCAGTCCTCTTTCAGACCTTCCTGAAAGAGGACTTTTGGCTGAAAGGTGTCATATACCGACGATTCCGAGGACGGTTACGCGACACCACGCAGCAAAACACGACGCCGTCAACGATACGTGGGTCTATAGTTATTGTTCAATAAGGTTTTTTTTTTAATATATATTCGTTTATTATTGTTTAAGACTATTTTGTGTATTTATGGAACTTAGTTGCCTGATAATAAAATGATTATTATTAAAACTTTTAATTATTCACTTTTCAATTAAAAGTTTAAATTGACTGTATGAACCACTAACCACATTAAAATATTCTCGTCAAAAATGAAAACACTTAAAATGTGTGAAACATCGCAAATAACTTTAAACGGTATTTTTGTGCAATACAGCGATATTTCGTTATTTAATTAAGCAATAACTAATTAATCAAAACAGACACATATTTGAGAGCATTTTCAACGTTGAAAATTGTCGAAATAAACCCTCTTCAGGCTAAAACGAAACATAATTGTTTGCGGATGGATGGGCGGAGTTTTATCGTTCAGGGTCTGGTATGTCTGGTAGTACTGTGTGAGGAATTTATGAAAGTGTTATTATCCTTCTTTTGTTTATGTTTTGGGCCCACGTGGTGGATTATAGCCCATTCCCTTTCATAGAGAGGAGGCCTGCGTCCCAGCAATGGAAACATTAATAGGCTGATTATGCTATGCTTATACTATGTTTATGTTTTCACTTCAAATTTTGTTTTAATTTGTTATGTTGTATTATATTTTAATTTGTGTCATAATTGTCTCTTTTATTTTTATAATTTTCTTTTGTCTTCTGAATTCAAAATAACATCGAAAAAAAAAACAATTAATAACATTAGTAGGTGCGGTAAAACTGAACCACAGACACGCCTGTGCGATGAAAAACATCTATTCACCCCCATCTCCAGGGAAATATACAGAAAACGTCGCCTTTATAAACACTCAACTTTTTGTACATACTCGTCATTTCGTTTGAAAACTTTGATGTCAATTAATTTGTATATAAAGCTACACGAATGATTGTTCACCTACCATAAAGAAAACTGTGGTGTTTTTACGTGTTTAAAAAAAAAGAGAAAACTATAAAACACAATAAAGGTACAGATAATAAATAGAAGGAAACCGTACCGTGAAGTGTTAACTTAAATACTTCATCTTTTTAAATCTTTTGGGAATCATCCTCGGACGACTAACATTCGTCATTTTTTATTTATTTCATGTTTAATAAAAAATGACCTCAACAAAGAATCAAACAAAATAAGAGCCGTTCTTAATTGACCACGAAATCATTTTTTAAATAAAGATATTTTTTTAACCCGTTAACATTCAAGGGGGTAATTTTGACCGTTCACTGCCCGAGGCTTTACCCAACCTTGAGTTTATTCCACGCAGCGCACGTAATGACAAGTTATTTGTTACAATTACAAATGTACTGGAATTCTTGCGTCTATTTCTAGTTAATATAATTTTCTAGGATTTTTCAATCATCAAAAAGGTTGCTAGCGTTTGACTATTGTCCCACCAGATATTGATGATATCATCGATGATACTGCACGTCAGTATTATTAATTAAAAATATAATATTTGTGGAAATGCCCTGGAATTAATCACCCAAAGAAATAAAAAATGCACCTTAAGAATTAAGGAAATGGACGTCATTATTTCTCTGTAAAAATAACTTTTTTGTTTCAGTTACTTATAATTCTGTGAGCACCAAAGATATCCATTCTGTTTCACGCACTTAAATATTTCTTGATTAAAGTCTCGTTCTTCGGTAGACGGAGTCGATTGCAAGCACCTTATATTCAGCAATTTAAGAATCCCTTTGGTCAAAAATATCGTTTGAATTTTATCAATAAAAGATCTTCTGAAGTTCTCTTAGAAGCCTTCTTTTTAAAAATGTTTTTCAAATAAATTTGATTTTCAGTAGTTTGGAAAATTTTCTTGAATCGCTTTTGTCCTATATTTTCGTACTCAGGTTGGAGCAAGCCTTCTATAGGTTCTTCAAATATATCTTGATCGAGTTTGGGCACTTCATAAAATGGAAATATTTTATCTATATTATTACTTTTTGTATTTTGAAATTCTCTAAACAGTGACTCTGTGGCTGGTAGCAGTAGAAGAAAATATGCGAGCATTTTAATGTTTTGTGTGACATCAATCTGCCATAATCCAATCGTTACTGTGGAAATCAAATGTGGCGTGAATTGTAATCAGGTTTTATTTCTTGCTTAGTTTGCAATGCTGTTTCACTTGCTATTTTTTATAGACAATTACTGATTTTTTTAAATTTACATTTCGTTTGTTTCTTTTTCTCAAAAATATGTTGTGAGTCGTGTAACGTTATGTGAGCACTTCGTGGCTAAATAATAACAGCCGCTTGGGGTCGATCTTCAGGTTAAGCCGCGCTTGCTTAGGTTGGTCCGTGGATGGGTGACCACCCATTACTTACCTATTTTGCTCAGAAAGCATGTCAAGCCGTAGGTCTCGGCTGTCATTTGTAGATCTTTGACAGTCGTTGCAGATTCAGTGGTTGTCAGACTTACGTAAAATACTGATATTCAACTGCATCCAGTTAGACCGGAAGCCAACCCCAACATAGTAATTGGGAAAAGGCTAGGCAGATGATGAATCGTGTAACGTAATGCGTAATGTAGATAATGCTAAAAGTATAATTCTAATATTACTACTTTAGTCAGACCATCAATTATTGCAATGATTTCTGTACGTCTCGGTCCTTTTTTTTTATTTTTTATTTACAAGTCAACTTTTGGTTGATTTTAATGATATTACGGCCAATGTGTATGAGATAATCCTTAACCTTATAGTAGCCATCTACTGAGCCCAAGAAATTTGATAAGTCGTACATCAACGAGTCAACGTTTTGACATATAAAAAAACAAATGTCAGACATTCATAATATCCAGTGTCAACCATTCTCTTTTAAAATGGCATACATACCTACAGCTAATAATAAAAACCTACCTTTTATTCAACACAGCTCATTCTTAACCCCAAAGAATAAGGCGTCTGTTACCCCATTCATCATCTTCCGTTACACCTCTAATCCCAACCCTTTCATTACCCCGAGACCAAAAGGGTCAAGACTCGTTAATTGGAAGGGTCACTTCTATTGTCCATCTTGACCAATCCCTGTTTTTTATAAACTTTATACCTTTGTTCGAAATTGGTCCAGATGACCCCTGGTCGCATTTCAGTGTTATTTGAGAAGGGTCAATAGGATTTGAATGAGTGGTCAGTTAAAGGAGTAGGGTAATTCTGACCCGCGTGGGATTGGGAAGGTTAAGAGTTATTATTTATAGCTTCTATTCAAAAGATTAAATTAAAATAAAAAATAAATATTTTTCCTTTTCTCAGACTATTAGATTTTATCAATAAAGAATACTTAGTTAATAAATAAAAAACATCTCATCAACTAAAATGACAATAATATATATTTGGCGGTAACTTAATCAACCCTTCAAAAGCAGATGAATGACAAAAAATAGTAATAAAAATAGTAATAATATTGATATAACGGTTCCGCATGACGAGAACCTCGTGAAAGCAGAGAAAGATAAACAATTCAAATATCTAGATCTGGCTCGCGAGGTTGTCGACATGTGGGAGGTGACTACAGCTGTCATTGTGCCGATAGTCGTGTCGGCCAATGGCTTAATAGCCAATAGCCTCGACAAACATCTGAGGAGGCTCTCGCTTGGCAGCTGGATCAAGGGCTTGATTCAGAAAGCAGTACTTCTGGACACGGCGCGTATTGTTAGGAGGTTCCTCTCTCAAGAGCCCTGACCACCGGTATTTCGGACTTTAATAAAAATAGTAAGACAAATACTTGCATGCCAGGAGTGTCCGAAATATTGCAAAACAAAACAAAATATAACGAAATAAATTCCCGAATTATTTTTAATTCGCTACTTTTCATTTACACTAAGGTGGCTAGGTCAATAGATATGAGTGTGAAATTAAGAATTTATATTATCACTACATAGTATAAAACAAAGTCGCTTCCCGCTGTCTGTCCCTATGTATGCTTAGATCTTTAAAACTGCGCAATGGATTTTGATGCGGTTTTTTTTAATAGATAGAGTGATTCAAGAGGAAGGTTTATATGTATATATTGTACCCGTGCGAAGCCGGGGCGGGACGCTAGTCTAGTTATAAAGTGCTTAAACAATCAAACCAAGAAACAATACTCTACCGTTTCTACACCTCGTCCTCTTACCAGGTTTACAATTCTGTTTCTTTCCGTTTTCTTCAGATTCCTCATAGTCAGGACGATCTTCATTGCTTACTATTTCAAATCGTGACTGACGCGGATTTTTTACTCTTCTTATCATGACACTGAGGTCTGTATCCTAGATATAGCCGTCCTTCATATTCTTCTGACTCTTTTGAATGTGCTCGGCCTCTCAATTTCAAGTTGTCCGAATTCAGACCACCAGGTCTCTTTTCTAAGGCTTTGATAATATAGTAGAAAAGGTTCGGTGCCACTTCATTTTTCATTTCATCGTAGTGTTTCATTTGTTTAGCTGCGTTTTCGTCTATTGCAATTATGTCTTCTGAATATATTGTTAGCAGCAGTAAAAGTAAGTATACGAACATATTCATTATTTCTTTTGTTTGACATAGATCTTTCGTCACCAAATTGCTACTGAGGATAACGAATGTGGCGTGCAATGTTATCAGAATTAACCGCTGGCTATGTTTTCAATGCAGTTTCACTTACAGTAAATAAAATAAGTGCATAATAAACGCTTTTCTTAAAATTGTCTGTATGATAGCTGTGTCCGATGTCCGTGGATCTCTAGTGTCGCGATCGGTTCAAAATGCTCGTAGTGAAATGTTTTCTGATTTGCATGTTCTGCATGTTGGTAGAATATGCCTACTAATATCCATGATCTGTTCTTAACCATAGTGTATCTATTCTTCCACTTTTTTGTTTTTTTTTTTGGTTATAGATTTTCTTTACGACTCAAATCGTTTTAAATTCAACGGTTGAACAAACCCTCTCCAACATTGACATAAATGTACGTACGCACGACGGCCAATCAAGCTATACAAAACCAGTTTATGCGGATCTCTTATTGTATAGGAAATCTATACAAAGCGACGTCAAGTTATACTGAAAATGCACAGCTTCATGTGTGTGTACACAACGCCGTGTGTACACTACACACACAGTCTTTTGCAATATGATTATACGCATTAACTGCAATCGTATGTTGCGTTAATAGGCGATATAATTACAGGCCTTTAATTAAATTACAGTTAAAATTACTTCGTCATTTAATTAGCGAGCTAGCGATTAGAGCGATCGAGACTTGTAGACACGTGTAGCACTTATAGGAGTATTATTTTTATTTTACTTCCGTTCGGGCAAGAGATGGAACTAGACGTCCTGTATAGCACCATCTCGTTTCCACACGGAGGTGACAATGTGGAAGGTGATGGTAGGCCGCCAATATTTGATTTTAAGGTGGAAGCGTCAGGGTTGCCCGCGAATTTGACGGCACGGTTGGCGCAGTGGCTGAGCGATTGACTGCTGCGCTTCGTGTCGCGGGTTCCATTCCCGCACGGAACAAATATTTGTATGGCCTACAGGTACTTGTTCCGGGTCTGGCTGTTTGTGTATGTGAATTTAAATGTTTGTAAACGCACCCACGATACAGGAGAAATTCCTAGTGTGGGGCAATGCCTTTTAAAAAAAAAACAAATATTCTTACTTACAACTTTTTTGCCATTTGCTGGTCATTGTCAGGTTGTTTGTTGATTAGAATATGATTTGCGACCGTATCAAATATGGCTTTACGGAGTTAAATTCATTTAACTCATCAATACAATACAATACGAATGACTATTTCATCAAAAAGTCATTCAATGGAATTAAATGTACTTAAAGGGGCGGTATTGATGATTTAAATGACCACTATTCAGTAAACAAGTACGTTTTACGGCCGTGAATCATATTTTGTTCAACATAAAACCTGACACTGATCGCCAAATTGCAAAAATTCTTATTCTATTCTAAATTATTCTACTCGCTCGACATCATTACTGTCATCTCAGACTTACTACGACTAGACTCCACTCTGTACTAAAGTAAAATAAATAATTTACCTGTTGGGGCAGGATTCTTTCATACAACAACACATAAAATCGTCAGACTTTCATTCTATACTTTAAAATATGAGTTCATTCAAGGATTGCATCCTAAGCTTCCAAGACGGCGCTGCATCCAAGCCTGAATATATTTCTCGTAGTTAAAACTAAATACTTATTTTGCACAACATTTAATATCATAGATTTCCGCTAAGTAACCGCAGATTCCATAAATAATTTGAGTTCAAGTTTATAAAACCTATTATTAGTAGTAACAGATCAATTGGATCTATAGCTACATGGGAACTTCATCCAAATCTTCACACAGACGCAAATGGCCATCTAAAATTTATTCTGCAATGTTATTTTTAACTAAAATCCAACCGTCAGCTGCCGAAATAACAAAAGATGAGAAGACCGTTATACGTGCAAAGTTTTAATTGCCAAAATTTGCATAAACACTCTTAGGGACGTTGCAAAAAGGTAGAAGACAGAGACACAGGACAGTAGGGACGGATTATGATTGATTATAAGTGGTCATGCTAGAAGGGTAAAGGCAAGTATTGCGAGAGATTCTTAATCTTGTGTTTGTGTAGAAGCTCGCAAAAAAGGTGTGAAGGGATTGTTTTAGAGGACCGAAGAGATATTGTTTTTTAGAAACTGTTGCTTAGATAATGCTAAAATTTTTGTAAGAGTACTAAGTATATTGTGTAGCTAAGAATTATATGTATTTGCTATAGCTGTGAAAGCCTAGTGGTGTGACCGTCGGACTGCTAAGTCATAGGTCTCGAGTTCCCAAGACACACTCCTCTGATTTTTCGGATTCATGTGCGTAATGTATATAATTATTACTTGCTTCGGTGAAGGAAAACACCGTGACGAAACCAGCATGCCTGAGAGATAACTATCGACGGCATGTGAAGTCTAGTCCGAGGCCCATGGGCGGCATAAAAACTCTGACCATCCAACCAGGTTAGGCACTAACCACACGAAAAAGAAGAAGAAAGAAGATGAATTTATACACAATTCGATATGGATAATAATTATTATTTTTGGATGAGGCAATCATGGAGTTATTATCGTCATCTACAGCTCTACTTCATCTGCTTCTAGACATCGATGTATCTTTCCTTGTTCGCACTAGTGTGTTGTGCTAGTCTCCTCCTGGGTTTATATACGATGTTAACAATGGTTTTTAATTTAATAAAATTACATTTTGGATTAAGTATGTTCATTCTGTTGACGTTGTAACTAAACGCAAACGATGAGACATTTTTGCAATTTTGGTCTACGTTTAGTTACGATATTATGTTACTTTCCTGAGATATCAAATACAATGCCAAGTATTATAGACAATTGCACTTTCTAAGGAAGGCCTCCATCCGTAAAACGAGATAAAACTAGTAAAAAAGCGTATTTTTGTTGGAAATTGACGAAACAAAGCTAAAAAAAAATTATAACCACTAAAAATCTTTTATCCTAAGCGTTTAAATCTCTCATTGTAATAACCGAGAGAACACGACCACTAATCCCATTTGCGACAAGTCAGCTTCCGAGTCCCACGTCCAAAAAAAAACAAAGATATTTAACAATAAACGTCCAAATTACCATAAACAACGCATCATGAGACGGTTGGAACCAGTCCAAACCGGTTATATCCGGAAATTGTCAGATCCTATAGTTCCGTGACACCGCTCCACAATTACCCCTTTTGTTTCATTTTTTACCTGCCGATCTGACCGTCTCGCATTTGGGGGGTTAGGCGATTAACAGTGAGAAGATCAAACAGGGTCATTTTTGTTTAAGATGGACGCTGGAAGGGTTGTGTGAGGGTTAGATATTGTGTGTTATGATCTTAATAGCCGGATGTTAGCAAAATGGGGTTTTGTTCGGTAAATTAATTGTCATTTTTTGGCGGGACTTCTCATGAGAGTGCAACGATGGGTTTGTTTGTATCTTGTTTGAAGTATTGAGTACGGTGGAGAATTATAAATGACTAACTTTTGCCCGCGGCTTTACTCGCGTTAATTTAGAATTTGACAATCAATTCGGGTTTTTTTAGAATAGAATAGAATTTTATTACGCAAATATGGGAGATACACATTAGTTGTTATGAAATATCAAAGCTCAGCTATATTTTACCATTTGGCTAGCAAATAATTACATTATAAAATAAAACATGTACCTACTAAGTACTTTTTAAAGACCAGATCGATTATATTACGATTATCATTCAATAGATCAGTTAATAAATTATATCATTTTCATTACAATTGTAGTTCAATAGGTCAATTAATAAATTAGCATCTTCATTACAATTACTGGTTGTACTCTGCTTGTAATAATATAATTCAATCATGATTCGAAAGACACGTGGCGCCATCTATTATCATAAGAACGTTGTCGTTTCCTCGGGAACAGTATTTTTTTGGAATGAAAGGTACCCTATGTCCGTTTCTGTACACCTGACACCTATATGCAAAATTTTAGGATGATCGTTTCAGTGATTAAGACGAGAAAAAGTAACAAACTTACTTTCACATTTATAATATTAGTTATGAAAGTTAAGAGTATAACTTTAGTAAGAACATGAAATGAGTACCTAATGTTATGTTTAATCATAGTGCTCTTAGCTCTACAATTCTAAAGGGTGTAAATAGACCGAAGCCGAAAGGTACTGGTTCTCCCCGTCTTTGCGATATTTTTTTTGTTCTAGACTATACCTGAGTAACTTCTAGTTACGGAGATGTTGGGGGTCAAAGTTCCAACTTTTTCAAAGTTTTTTTTTAATACATATTTTTAATGTAAGATTTTTACTATAAACACCTCCACGACCCCCGTACTATTTAATCCATCCATCAGCACAATGCTTTGAGTTCGTTCCATCGAGTCCTACCGTAAAACGTGATTTTTCACCCCAAAAAAAAAAGTCTTTTCCCAGCAATATTTTTTGCGTAAAATTACTTAGTTTGATGTACAGAATGCTTGGTTGACGGCTGCGTGAAGGGTCTGTTTACACCCTGTATAAGTACCATAAACAAATCAGCCACATCGTTCGTAAATTAGAATTATACTTGTACGTAGCTTGCAGCGGATTGCATCAGAAAGCCAAGTCCTAGTGGATATTAGGAAAACATTAATTTCTTTTTCATTTTTCTTTCATAATTCTTATTTGCTTGTTACTTTTAACTTGCACACACACTTCAATTCGTCTAATTGAGTAATCCCTGCACGTTGAAATCCCTTCGAAAAAGGGTAACCAATTAGTTACTTATCGCCTGAACCGCCATGGTCTTATTAGGGCATTTAAAAGGAATTCTCTCAAAACGTTGTATAAATTGCCCCCATATTTAGTGAAACAGTCGTTTTTCTCCCCATTTTCTTGTACTTACTGATAACGAAATGAGCTTCAAAGGTGCGAATCGTTGACCTCAATAGCTTACTTATTTACCTTCCTGAAAACTAAAATCAAACGGTTTTCAACCTTAATTGTAGAAGAATAAGAGCTACGGAGTATATTGATGTAATTTTAACTTTGGGATGTGCTCACAGCATATGTAATTGTACACTCACTTCGTAACGATATCTTTGCAAGATTAGCTCTGCTGTCCAGCTAAACCCTATCCCCTCGTACGTAAGATCGATTTTTCAGTAATTTACTGGTAAATAAATGAAGTTCAGTATATTTAAAACATGCACTTATCGTGGAAACATGTCGCTTTATCAGTACGCTTCAGTGGGCTCAGCAGATGTGGATTTAGTTAAAGACAACTGTCTGACTATTGGTTTGTGTAACGTTTTCTTGTTTTAACGGCTTTTAGAACAAATAAAGTAATGGGCAATCGAAAGGGCTATGCTCGGAGTTTCCTTGCGTGATCGAATCAGAAATGAAGACATCCGCAAGAGAACCAAGGGTACGTAGCCCGAAGAATTGCCAAACTTAAGTTGCAGTGGGTAGAACACATTGCTCGCAGAACGGATGGCCGATGGGGCCGAAAAGTTCTGGAGTGGCAACCGCGAATCGGAAGAACGTTGCATTGGAAGGCCTCCCACTAGGTGGACCGATGATTTGGTGAAGGATGCGAGACGCATGGGACCGGTCAATGTGGCGACACTTGGGGGAGGCCTACGTCCAGCAGTGGACTTCTTTCGGCTGAAATGATGATGATGAGAACAAATAACCCGTGTGTCTGATAGGATTTAAAAATCACGAAATTCCGTACAAATTTTCATCCCTTTTTCACCCCTTTTAAGAGGGTAATGTTTTCATAATCCTTCTTCTTGAGGAACTCGTAGCTAATAATAACAGCCGCTCGGGTTGATCCGTGGATGGGTGACAACCCATTACATACTGAGTTACCTCCGTGCCTTGGAAAGCTTGTTAAGCCGTTGGTCCCGGCTGTCATTTGAAGATCTTTGACATTCGTTACAGGTAGTCAGTGGCCCGAAAGTCTGACAACCAGTCTTACCAAGGGGTATCGTATTACCCAGTACTAACTGGGTTGTGGGAGGTCAGACAGGCAGTCGCTTCATGTGAAACTTTGGTATTCAGCTGAATGTAAGACTTAAAGCCGACCCCAACATAGTTGGGAAAAAGGCTAGGCAGATGATGATTTCATATTAATCATCTAAGGAACTCTTGATTAAAGTGTTTTTGACCAAACTTGTCAACCTGTTAGTGCCACATAGTAGGATTGACAGCATCATTGACCGCTTCGTTGATCAATAACTGAGCCTTGGCACCTGGGCCATAGCACGAGAGCCCGGTGTAAAAGTATAACCCGCGGTAAACGCAACGGTAATACGGCAATTTTTAAATCGATAATACAATTATTATCCTTTAGCATTTTAGTTAAATTGTTTGCAACAAGCACAATCAGTAACATCCATAGATGTTACCTCCATAGATAATAAATACTTTATTAAAATTATGAAAATAAAATATAATCTGTGTAACTTTTAAAATCGACGTATTTACATTACGTTTACACCGCGCTCTCATACAAGGGCCTCTGGAGTTCAGTTGCAAAACAGGTACCTAATTATTAGGTTTTTCTAAGTAGCAACACTTGAATTTTGCCTGGTTAATGGGCGAAAAGGCTCGATCTCGCGTCCTATTTCACGGAACTTAAAGTAACTTTTGATATTCTATCTATTCACTTCTACTTCTGTCTACCCTGTCTGGAAACAGGCGCGATGTTACGTAGGTACTGTAACCTTGATCCAGGCATCATTAAGAAGCCGTCGCGCTCGTTGACCGAGCTGTGACGACTTGGTTGCCAACTTGTCATTTATGCGGGCTGATAAGCACTTTAATGTCTCAACTTACTAAATACTTACTCAGTTACTTCTGTTAAACTGAAACCTAATGAGTTGAAATTAAGAAGATACGGCGTAAACGAAAGTATGTTTATTTTTTAACCGACTTCTAATAAAAAAGAGGAAGTTCTCAATTCGCCTGTATTTTTTTATAATAAAGCGTGTTAATAGACCCTTAACGAAGCCGAAAGGCACTTGTTCTCCCCGTCTTTGCGATCATTTTTTTCTTCTAGACCATACCTGGGAACCCTCTAGTTACGGAGATATTGGGGGTCAAAAATCCAACTATTTCACAATTTTTTTTTAAATACATGTTTTTTTATGTAAGATTTTTACTTTAAACACCTCCACGGCCCCCGTGCTATTCAATCCATCCATCAGCACAATGCTTTGAGTGCGTTCCATCGAGTTCTACCGTAAAACATGATTTTTCACCCCAAAAAAGAAATTTGTTTCCCAGCAATATTTTTTACGTAAAGTTTGATGTATAGAATGCTTGGTTGGCGGCTTCGTAAAGGGTCTGTTTACACCCTGTATTTGTTACCTTATAAGTCCGTGATTACTAGTCCGATATACGTGATTAATTTTTCAGTTCCAACGTATGCTTGTATTCATGTATTCAATATTTATAGTATTTATGTATTCAATATGAAATAAAAACAACATTAACGGAATGGCTACTGGATCAGGATTACCTACGGACAGAATCCTTAGTTAAGTACGTCTCCTAAGTACCTACATATCCCAAATCACACACAACACACCCACACGCACACACACGTGCACACCCGCACCTATACACACACGGACACACACACACACACACTCACACACACGAAAACAGTCACACATTTCATGTATTAAACATTTACTGTTACTTAAATTAGCTTTATATTCATAGTCGCTCAGGTAGATCGACACAGTCTACTAAATAGCATCACTTTTTAAGCTGAATCACTGTCTCTCAAGATACAGGTTTCCTAGTTTGAGAGGCAGGGTTTTCCATATCGTGTACAGATTTCTGTTTTAGTTTATATTGCATTGTGTTACTACCAAGCTCATTTAAACTGTGTTTATATAAAACATGTTAAATCTGTATTTTTGTGAAATAAAGTTATTTATTTATTATTTCCTTTATTTATCTTTACACAAATCTTATATATTTTTAAATATTTCTTAAACTAAAAACAATATAAAAAACATTTAAAAATATAAAAAATTGTAGCCCACCGGTATCGGGAACAGGGTCCAAGCTACCGGCGGTCAGGGCTCCAGAGAGAGGAACCTCCTGACAATACGAGCCGTGTCCAGGAGTACCGCTTTCTGAATCAAACCCTTGATCCAGCTGCCTAACGAGAGCCTCCTCAGGTATTGGTCGAGGCTCTTGGCAATTAAGCAATTCTTATTTATTTATTATTATTATTATTTATGCTTTGGTACAATACAAACAGAAAAATCCAGCCTCCCATTACATTCCCAAAGTACCTAGTAGGTACCAGTAGTTAGCAGTTACTTCCTACTCATAACTTCTCAAATGTCTTTTGCGGGCATTCATCTCATTACGGAGAACTGTGAGTCAGAGACGAGATGCTGGCTGACCTCTGACTGTGTATACGTGCTTGCACCGGACCGTGTGGTAGGTATGTAGGCACGCAGACAGTTTACTTTGACATTGAACATTAGACTATACTTCAACCAACTTATCTGTGTAAACGGATAAACACAGAACTAAAATAAATGTACCAAGTTTGACATATCGATGTATGTTCGCTTGACAAGCAGCGCCGCCTTGAACTGCACTTTTAAAGTGGTTATATTTTACCTCAGATGGATGACCTCATATTGTGACGTGCTGTCTGGTTGGTACAGATATTATTTATTCAGGCTAGTTTAATTACCTTTTGCGTATGTACCACTATTATTTACAAACTATAAATAGAATAAAAAATTTGTAACAAATTATTCTTCACATTAATTTCAGTTAGGCGTGCACCTAATTCAAAATCGAAAATCAATTGGAATTTCAGAATCAATTTCTAACCAGACCTGATAAATTAGAATCGAATTAGATATTATTTTCTCTAAGATAGGTACCACTAACTGAACAAGCCTAGATAGACCATGAACCAAGATCAACCGGAGACCGGAATCTGCTACTGACTTCGGTATGAACTACATTCTTCTTCACTGTTCTCTTACTGCTGAGGATTACGATCACATACACTTGCATCTTAGGTCGGTAAATGCTGCCTCCAACTTCTTGAACGCGTCTAACCATCAATCATTAAACTGTTCGTAAATATAGAAAATTCATTTATGAAGTTACATTTTATGTAATCTTGTCAAACGCTTTATAAGAAACTTCAGATTACCAGGTGAAGAAAAAAGTAGAACACAAAACTGAATTCTATTCTAATTCCTTCTCTGTTCATGCAGTACGTTTGTGGAACTCACTTCCGCCTAACATTCGTGACTCTAAAACTTTATTTCTGTTCAAAAAGCAAGTCAAAGAACATTACCTCTCCTCTATACTGTGATATTCTGGATATATATTATAGGTATATATTTACAGTACAAGTATTTATTTTATATGTGTATATTTGTATGTACATACATACAATAAACATTTATATGTGTATATTTGTATGTACATACATACATAAAATAAACATTTATTTTATATAGGTATAACTTTGTTTTAAGTTCCAATTTCAATTTTCCTGTTTTGTCTTTTCTACACACTGTGTCTACATTTCTAATCCTACTTTCCTCTCGCAGGTCTGCTGGAAGAGATTTCGCATGAAATAAGCAGTACCTTTGTGCTCTTCTATCTAAATGTTATGTCTTGTTGAGTATTTTGTGTGTACATAAATAAATAAATAAATAAGAATGACCGTTAGACAAACAAAAGAACGGCCAAACAGAACCCTTTTACACTACAACGTCAAATCTGCAGAAACTCACATCACACCCAATATATCTCAAGTGATCCATAGTCTCCGCCGTCCATCTTCCCATCTCACAAAGCTACCTCCATTGTTCGTGACCAGCCAATTTGCATAACCCTGCGATGCGAATGAACAATACCACACTATCCTACACTACCTGCCGGTTATACTGACCCATTTCTAACTGTTAGTCTATTCAGCGAACGCAAAAATTCTCACTGGCCAAACAAAGACGGCTGTATGACCAAACCCTTTTCGCGCACCGATTTTTATGGGAAATAGTTTTCTATGCTCTATTTTTTGCATTGTCCATCAACGCCCTACGGATTCGCCGTTGGCAAATGTTTATGTGATTTTAATATAATGCGAACATAATAGCATGGTCGGTATTGCTTATTATTGTTGAATTATGACCGTTACACGTCAGGCGTATGTAACAGTAGCCGGTATCAAGTATTCGTTAACGTTAAGACAAGATTCTTTGCTTGGAAGGGTTGGTTTTCTAGAAATGAGTGGAACGGAAATTAAAGCTCTATTCTACAGGAAGACTCCATTTTTGAAATAATAAAAACAGTCTTGAAAAGGTCTCAAAAGTAGTAAAGTAGGTTAGTACAAAGAAACGTTGCAATTGATTGATATTTATAGCAGCTATAACAAAACAATTGACTACCGACTATATTATTCCATTGATCCGATGGAAGCCGACAAAACAGTTCAATAGAATTTTAGAGCAACATAAAATTGTGAACTGCCATACCTTCCAGTCGTTACTCGAACAAGTATCCTCATAAAACGTTACAAATAGCTGCACAAAACTATCGACTAAATACTTTATAAAAGAGAAAGGTTATCGCGATTTTCCAAATTGCCGTTGATGCACGGTGCACCGTCTCGTTTTAATCGTCCATTCTTGGGCAGGGTCAACCCGGCCCGTCCGGTCCAGGTAGCCAACCCGTGCTGACCCGCACACACAATACAAAAGGTCCCAGAGGTCACAACAACCCTTTACGCCAGTTTAAACACCCCGAAATCGCTGCACCGTGAGTTATAGGGTCAGCCCTACGCCTCGAGTGACCTTACTGACCCTTCTTTAGAAGACCACCCCTTTCTTACAAGGCATTATTTGTAATCCCTTTCGCGAATCTATTTTATTGTTCGTCGTCCATTCAGTTTCGATTTTCGGACGTTTGTCTATCGGCGAAATTTTTGCGTTGCGTGAGAACGGACTAGTTTCTTTGCAAAACTGTAACAAGGACAAAGGAGTCTTGGTCCTTTTTAAGTTGGATATGGGAAAGTTGGTCCGTTGTCTGTTAGACAATAGAGTGGACTCTTTTTAATGATTCGCTTTGTGTTTAGCAAGGTGGTTGATACAGTTTTTGTGTTGGGTCATTTTGACCGTTGCTCAACGGATTTGCCGATAGTATTTAAGGCGGCGGTGTAACGGTTGAGAGCATTGGGTGTCTTGATGCAGTTGAGCCCAGAGCTCCTGGTGTGGCTTTTAACGATGAAATTAATGTTTTCTAGCTTCAGCTGTTGGTCAAGATTGTTATTTTCAACAGGGCAGCGTACAAAGTGTACAATGATTTTACTCATGTTTGTAGATATTGCACAAGACAGTCAAGTTGGTCAATCAGAACAATGCTTTGTCTGGTCTAATTTAACGACCAAAATATCTTGTTTATTAGTTATTCTCACTTTTAGATTGTTTTCATAGCTGCTGTATTGCAATGCATATGATTTTGCAAAATTTCAAAGTCAATATCTGATTTATTCTTTAAAGCAACATTCGAAAGTAAATCAATCTTGAAGACATCGCGGCAGACTAAGACCCGGACTCCACTAAAGCGCAGAAGAGCGGAGCCGAGAGGAGACGTTTGGAAACCGACCAATCAAACTAGTTGAAATCTACATCTTGTCTGTCGTCTCTCTTGTGATTGGATGAATCTTGCACAACTCCTCTCCGCCCCGCTCGTCTTCGCTTTGGTGAAGTCTGGGCCTAAGTTGAAGATGGCGGGACGAGCTGGACTACTGCCGTACGGACTGTTCCGACCCTAGCATAAACCAGAATTGTTTGGAAAAGGGAGAGCGAGACAACTGCCTAGCAGTAACACAATACTGGCTAGTATATTTAGTAAAAAAAAAAGTTCCTAAACAATAGTTAAGAACCCAAAGTACCTGTATCACCAAAGATGATGAATAACCATTACTATTTTAATAAAACTAAAAGAAAAAATAACCAATACCATTAAAAAGTAGAATAACAACAAGTCGAAGGCTGTGGCCGGATGCAGCGGAAGCAGCGAGGGGTGGCACGGGTGTGCGGTGCGGGGGCGCAGTGGGAGGGGGAGGGGGGGCGACACGGGACAGTTGGCACGTGCCCACGCGCAGGTGCCTACACCCTCGCCAGGGTTAAACAACCTTTTGTTGATGGACTTAGTTGAGAGAAATCTTTGTGAGCTCCTTGATGTCTTTTATAATGCCTTGTTGGGTTAATGGTCACAAATGCAACTGCTGAGCGTGAGGTCCTGGGTTGGGTTCCCAGGTCAGGCAAAGAGTTATTGGGTTTTTGCATCAGAAATTTATAAGTCGGGGTCTGGATTTGTGCCCGGTAGATGGCGATAGGCTTGGCCTCTATTTCATGAGACTTAAACAAAAACATAACTGGCAAAATGTGGATGATGCTGCATGATACTATCAGTTACGCCTCTGCTTAACCCTTCTGGGATTACAGGCGTTATGTTATGTTAATGATCAAGCTGAAAGCAGAAAAGCAGTTCATTATTGCATTTAAAAATGAAGAAAATACTGTGTAGACCACACATTAACCAAAACAAAACAAAATGTCCAACTTCCTTTCAATGCTATTCCTACTACTGTACTGACTGCTCTACTGTTGAATGCTGTGGTCAGCTTTCACAAAACCAAATGTTGATTTTCCATTAGGTATCCCAATTCCTTACATCGAAGACGTAGATAAATTCTGCTCGAAACTCATTCGATTCGACGAATAAGTAAACAAAAAAGCAAAATGTTGCGCACCCCATCAGTTTCCTCTCAACCGACCGCGCATGTGTTGATCCGTTATTTATTTTTTACTCGTTTTATATCAAGATCCAAGACCAAAGCCTGACTGCTTGACTCTTGGCCTCGATTACATTGAATTCGTTATTTTATTGCCTACTTACTAAACTTTGATATTTAGCTTTATTTTTACAATATACGTATATGTTACGGCTAAAGATGGGTGTGAACACAAACTTAAGATTAGCCGGCTATAACCTAACCTAACCTAAGCTTAGCTGGCTACTCTTAAGTTTATGTTTACACCCAGATGGGTGTAATCTTTACCCGTAACATATACATTCATTGTTTACTAATTATACAGACCTAAAATAATAATAAAAATGTGTGTCTTTTTGATAAATGATCAAAAACAGAAAAGAATTAAAGTGCGTCAAAAAACTTGCCCGCATCGCTGTCAAACTTAGTCACCTGGTCTAGATGGCTGATTTTAGGGTTCCAGGATCAATCTCCAGGTTGACCAAAGTGTTATTCAGTTTTGAATTTGGTTTTCTTTTTCTATGGTTTTTTCTTTTCTTATTTTTTTTTTTGTTCTCTATCACAATGCTGTTCTATTTGACCCAAAGGTTGACTGGTAGAGAATGCCTTGTGGCATTATGTCCGCCTATGTAAGACTCTTGTACATGAAGTTTAAATAAATAAATAAATAACATAAAGGAAATACCGCGACATCATCATCATTCATCATTCTCATGCCCTTAACCCAACTTATTTGGGGTCAGCGTAACATCTCTTCTTCTTCCTTCTTCAGACACCTCCTTTCTAGAAATATCATCTTTCACACAGTCCATCTATCGTTTCTTTGGTCTTCCTCTACTAACAACCATCAAAATAAAACATACCGCAACATAAAGTTATGTTTTAACTCTACACTCCTAAATTGTGATGATGTAATACAACCTGGGTACATTGGTGATGACAGCCTAGTTATCTGATAAGAGTTTCTTATCAATCTGTGAGTGACTGCTACATTGATTTGAAATTAATCTGTTCAAGCATAGGTCACGTTTAGTGATAAGAGATACTATTCATATAAATAAATATAAAATGATAAAAAGACATAATATTATGGATAAATTCAGGAAAAAAATTAAGTCAAAAAAATTTGATTGTGCCTTTCACAGACTAAGGTAATCTAGACTAAATTACTAGATAATATTATAAAGAGGTAATTTTTTTTTTGTAAATTTGTATGTAGGACGTAATCTCCGGAACTAATGATCTAATAGTTATCTAATTTTTTAGTCTCCTGGGCACGTTTCCAGATGACAGCGATGCGAAGGAGTACTTTGACGTCTGAGTGTCCTATAATTTTGACGTCGTTGTTTAGATGTTTATATTTGCTTACTTTTAGTCTTATTTTTATAATTACTTTAGTTCTATTTGTAGTCTGTATACCATATACATAGGGTGTAAACAGACCCTTCAGATATCCGTCAACCAAGCATTCTGTACCTACATCAAACTAGTAACTTTACGCAAAAATTATTGCTGTGAATCGACTTTTTTTTTGGGGTGAAAAATCACGTTTTACGGTAGAACTCGATGGAAAGCACTCATAGCATTTTGCTGATGAATGGATTGAATAGTACGAGGGTCGTGGAGGAATGTAAAAATCTTACATTAAAAACATGTATCTAAAAAAAAACTTGTGAAAAAGTTGGAACTTTGACCCCCAATATCTCCGTAACTAGAAGGTTCCCAGGTATGGTCTAGAACAAAAAAATGATCGCAGTTACAGGGACAACAAGTGCCCTTCGTTTATGTTAAGGGTCTATTTACACCCTTTATAATGTACATATTATTAAACAACTAATAATTAAACAATGATCTAATTCAAAAAATTCTTTCACTGGCAGAAAGCTACATTATTTGTGGATGCTATCGGCTATAAATTATATTTATATCACGCATACTAGCTGAGCTATCACAATTTTTGCGGAAAAAGTCGCGGGCGAAGTGCTAGTTAAATACAAAAAAAGCAAAACCGGGGAAAATATATCGGAACAAACACAGGTATACACATTCATAACTTTGTTCCTATAAGGATATACAGAAACTAGAGAAAGCCAGCTGCTACGATTCTCGCATATTCCTTTCGCTTCGTCCACGTACTGCGTTAAAAAACGAAAATACCTATTAATTACTACGCTTTTTAGACAAAGAAAAAATGTTAAAAAACATAGTAATTAAGAAGAAATATCTCCGATTCCTAGATGCTTTTACCTCGGCAAAAACAGGTGCTTGCACCCCGTTGTGCAGACGCAACCTTTTCTCCGGCGCGGCCCTTTGTTTCTGCGCACGAATGGAATTAAATACAAAGCCTTTATAAAAGGACAACATTATCTTTGACATTGTACTGTAACAAGAAGTCTGCAGCTCTATGGCCAATTTCAGTAAAATGTTGCCCGTAGATTTACTGTAGGTATGCATGATGGTTAATTTAGTTCTCATTTTCAATTAAATTAAATAACTAAGAGTTGATTAAATTGTAATATTTGCAAGGGTTATTTATTTTATTAGTAAATTATGTTGCCATGTCGTTATACCTAATTATTTAATTGATGACATTTTTTACATTATACCCTACATCATCCTCTATCAAATCACATTTCACCCTACCATATTTTTTTTTTTTTTTTCGGATGGGAAATCATTAAATGACCAATGACCACTCTGGGCGGAGCGGAAGGGAGTGTCAGACTTGTACTGACTAAAACCCATCCATGTTCCTTCTTTGCCCTTTGTGTTCCAGGGCCAAGGTATCTCTTTAGAACAGTCCCGCAGCCCACCCTACCATATTACAGCATCATTCGAATTATGAACTATACGATTTTATACGACTAACAAGAGAATAATAGAGAAGTATGGAAGAAGAAGACCTGCTGCGCAGACCCCAAATAAATTAGGATAAGGGCAAGAGAACGATAAATACCGCGACCTTGGAACACCAAGGGCAAAGAAGGAACATGGATGGGTTTTAGTTAGTACAAGTCTGACACTCCCTGCCGCTCCGCCCAGAGTGTCAGTCATTTGATGATTAACCATCCGAAAAAAAAAAGCCATAACTATGATCACTTTAACTTACAAACTTATAAGCAATGCGTTTTCTGCTATATATTATATAATGAAAATCAAGATTTTAATCATCAATAAGTCAAAATGTATCGCAAAAAGACACTGCATCAACTTTTTTCTCAAAACAAAATGACCCAACAAATTCAGTTGGTTCCTCGCCATTCCCGTTTAACAAAACACACATTGCATACAACCGTTAGAAATTAAAACTGTAACATCCCTTCATTCCTTTCATTGACGTGTTTCTTTGAGGCGGCGTCAATTTGCGCGTCATATGCAAGACGTTAGCGTTATTACGTCACTGACAAGTGGCTACGACATGCCTTAAGTACGTTACGGCGGTTAAGGACCTTAGATGTGTGGGCATTTGAAGTATGGATCAGACTAGGTGTTTTGACATTCTGGCTCACAGAAGTATTGGACAAAGTAAACGATAATTTTTAATAGAGAAAATGTCGATACTCGTACTTTGGGCTTATTGCATCCGACGAGGTATATGAATAAATTGTAATAAATAACAACGGAAAGCCTGTTGAGAAGTAGCATCTGAAAAATCTAAGGAAACCTGGTCCCATGAATCTGGACGACACTAACCCTGGTATCTATAGTCAAGTTAAAGTAATTACTTCAGTTTAAGTCATTCATTATAAGTAATAAGTCATTCATTACTTATGCAACCTTTTTTGTGCAATAGACAAGAATTTAAACGAAGTAATAACAGTCAAAGAAAGCAAAGCTAAGAATTCTAACTTTTGACAGTTCTCAATTCAAACAATTACTTATACTACAGAATGAAAATTGTATCATTCTTGATGAGCATTATTCGCACTACACAGGTGTCATTGGTAGGAAACTTAACGAATGGTAATACCTAGCAATCCACTTGACTACTATGCGTTATCAAGAGATCATAATTCTGCCTATAAATCATTAAAAAAGTAAATTATAACATTTTAAACCCTTTCTATCATCACACCGCAACAGTAATAACGGTAATAACTCTAGAGAGTACCAAATAAGGCACTCTTAATGCGTGCATCTGTACAAAAGGACGTCATACGTTCTTATAGCTTGTCTTATTAATACCCCATGACTTTGAAATTAGTGGCTTTCAATTATGGGACATTTATCGAGATGGTTTTGAAGGCGGCTTCCGATAAGTCTTTTAATTAAATAGTTATAATAATGTCTTCATCTTTATGTCAATTCAAGAATGTATTTTTTTTTTTAATGTCGTTTATGCATTTTTTCTTCTTTGAAAATGGTTTTGAATTGAACTAATTGTGGGGTTATATTTGTATAGCTTGCAGCAATTTGTGGTAAATAAAGTTTAATGTTACCGTCTTTTAAAAGAGGCATTTTGTTTAATTGCTCGTATATGAAGGTGGGTCCATCTTACTACCTATTGAAGGAGTCACGTTTAAGTAGTTTTAGCACAAATTAACGCAACCAAATTGAAAGGTACTTTTTGAGGAGGCTTGAGATCTGAGGAGAAAATGTTTTAAAAGTTTTTGTTTAAGATATTCGAGATTCTTACAGCCGTATCTATAAACAAGTCAAAGTGATTACTTGAGTAAAAGTAATTACTTAAGATACAAATTTTATTCTGTAGTTTAGTAATTGCTTGAAGTTAGAACTGTCAAAAGATAGAATTAATTAGGTTTGCTTCCTTTGACGGTTGTAACTTCGTTAAAATTCTAGTCTAATGCATAAGAAATCACTTCAACTCAAGTAATTACTTTAACTTGACTATAGATACGGGTGTTAGACTCAAGAGAGCCTAGATCTAGACAAAGCGATATTGAATGAGTGACAACAATGATGGAAATGACAAAAATGTGTTTAAATTCGGTTTAAAGACATTTTATTTTCTCAAAGAACAAATTACAGTTCACTTAAAGAGAAACTTAACTAAATTAACAATAGGTTGTGTCACATTACGACGTTCAAGCTATCCAAGAAACTGAACACCATAGCTTCATGCATAAAATAGCAAGTATACAGTACTTGCTACAGACATAGTTTAAATGTTTGCAAACGCACTCACAATACAGGAGAAATTCCCAGCGTGGGACAACAAAAAACAGAAAAAAAAAACGAAAGAAACAATCCACGTTCAACTTATAAGTCTAATACATAATTCCTTAGGCCTTTCTTAAATGTTGGTATACTTGTACACATAAAAAAAATTGTCATAATTTTCCGGGTGACAGTGTTATTGTAGAAATAGAAATGCTTAGCCACTTATCTAGGAGTAAGATACTCATGATGCTTTGAGATCAAAAGCCTTTAATGCCCGTAAGGTTAAAAAAAAAAAAAAAGAAAATGGCAGAGGTGTACCCATATTTCTCCAGTATGATTCAAAGTCAACTCTGTAATAAATGACCGTCCTGAATAAGAAATCTACTTTCTTTCAATGCATTCAAAACTCAACTTAGCCAGCATATAATTGCGGATCGATCACTTCGGGAGAAATGAATGCATTGGATGTGTAACTATTAACTTGTAATACTGATGACGAAGTTTTTGTAATTTATATATGTATGTTTTTTTAGTATTGTGCTCAAGTAAGTGACATAATAAAATGTCTTTATTGGGAATAAAGTTTCTTTGAACCGAAGTCACATGTAGTAGGGGGTGAGCCTATTACCATCAACAGGGCACAAATCCAGACTCCGTGGCTGCTACTGAATGATTTCTGATGAAAAAACCGAATAAAACTTTGCCCGACCCCGGAATCGAACCCAGGACCTCATGCCTAGCAGTCGTGCTTGCGACCACTAGACCAGCGAGAGAGTCTAACGCCTCCACTGTTCAAATAATCATCAAAGAGTCCTTAAACTTACAAACTTGATCAACAATAAAGTGATCTTTACGGATAATTTGGGCAGGGTGAGAGCACGTGTTATCGGCAGGTGGGCGCCCAGGTGCGATCGATCACAACTTACGTAATATCATCGTGGAAGCCGCATGTAACCGCAATTGGGGGTTACACCTTGTTTTTTGGTAATTCAATGTTCTTATTGGAAGCGAACGTAGTAATTATAACTTCAATGATAAATAACGAAATAAAATGGGCAATGTGATTAAATTAAAGTACAATGTGTTTTAAAGTTATTTTTACGACAACAAGCTTGCGTTTATTATTTACATAATTATAGTTTAAAACTATTTGCATTAAAGTCTTATAATAAAAGAACAAAGGAGATGGTCAAAAAAAATTCTGAATAGCCAGAAATTTCATATGTGCTGTTTTTATAGGCATAATATGTACATCAAAAATGTATAATAATTTACTGTAAAACCGACTTGGTGTACCAAGTTTTGCAGTCAATTATAATACTAAATTATTTGTTATTGATCAATTAAACAATAACAAATATTTGTTACATTCAGAAAAACCTATTGAAGCTGTGATCTATGAATTTAAAACAAAAGGAAAAAGGCGTAAACAGCTTACTTCGCGTCAAAAAATATTGTTTTTTAAACTTAGTATAAATTATAATAAGTATAAGATAAACCTTAGTATATTTTTAAATAGCATTCTTAGTCTTGTCCCAACGAAAAAATAAATAAGTACTCAATTCGGTTACAGTAAATTGTATTTCCTCATAATGATAACATTACTGTCACATAGAATGTAGCTTAATAAAATATTGTCTCAACTTTGCATATTTTTATAAAACTAGTGCTCTAAAAGTACCGCAATGTTATTATCATGTTACATCGGCATCAAATAGAGATAATATCATGTGACATATCGTTGTATAGTTAGCACGACTTTATTTGATAGTTAAAACGTGTTACAATATTGCAGTAAAAATATTAGATAAGCAGATAGTTAATTACTTAGCTTTTGGAAAAAAACATACCTAAATATTTTTTTCTCTGTTAAAAATAATATGGTTGTGTTAAACATTTTTCAGCATAAAAAAATGATAGAAATTAACTATCAGTTTGCTGGTTACACAAAATATTGACAGCTAAAGTAATTACCCATCAATAAACAAGTAACATCCCAGAAAATACCTATATAAATATGGATAGGGTGACACAAATTGATAAACATTTTTACTTTCCAGTAATAACCACGAAAAAACAAAGATTAAAAAGTATTATTTTTTCAATTAAAAAGCTACACTTGACCTTAAAAAATGATAATTTTAACATCATGCTGCTTACCATCCTATAATAGGTAAAGAAAGCATTTTACTAGACTAACCTATAGTTGGTAGTACTAGGAACCTATACATAGGTTAGACCTTTGATAGTCCAGATGCGTCTACCTGCGTACCTAACCTTTAAATAAAATTACTTAAACTTAGCTCTATAACAACCATAAATAAAAAAATAAAAAAAAATGTTGGACCACAAAGTAGACCATTTATAAATTTTGCCTCTTCTATAATCACTTTCTTATTTACTTAAAAAAAAACAACATTCATAGACACAAAAACTAAATATATTTTATGGAACAGCTTTTAAAAAAGGCAAGAGGAAGTATTTTATCAGCATCTTAATCTTATAGGTAACCTTAAGCTTGCGATATAAATTACCATTAAAAATTCCTGTTGTAGTGTTGCCTGCTTTAAAGAAAGTAATTTAGTTGCTAGACACACCAACATTCTGCCTGACCAGATGTAACAGCCTTGCATCGTTAAATAAACTGCGAAATAAAAAATAAACAAATAGAACTTATGTTTTAATCGATAAAATTCTTTAAGCCTACCTACGTACAATAGAAAAGTTTTTAATTGCATTGTAAGTTAAAAAATGTTTTTCTTTTTATAAAAAGAAATGAAGTTTCCCTGACTTCTTTTTGGGAAAAAAAAAACATACAAGTAAAATCATTGCTCATTAAAAAAAAAATTGTGAGTGTGAGACGGAAAGTTCCAATTTTTATTTTTTTTTACAGTGATATCAACTGCTGTTAAACTTTAAAAAAAGTTTTTAACAGTGACATCTCATTACAAAAGACTTAAAAAACAGCTATTGCAAAATTTAAAAACAAAAAAAATCATAAGCCTATAAAAGAAAGCATTTTACCGAGCTACGCTAGGTCACTGACAGTCCAGATGCGTGCGCATCTGCCGCCGATCGGTGCTTACACCCTATATTCCTTGGCTAAGGTGCGAACTGCGAAGGGGAACGCACTTAGTTTTACAACTCACGACAGTTGTCTAAGAGGGCGAGTAGAATAAGAATTCTGAGTGATTAAAAAAACTTGGGTATGTATTAGTCACATTACGGGTCATAAGTATAGAGAACTGTAATTATGTCTACCTTTCATAAAATGATTTCTATATCAAGGAAAGATGATTAAATTTGCGGTATTTTCCTTTTAGCCTTTTAGCCCACAGTCTGTGCGTTTATTTAGTCAATTTCCTCAATGAAACTACCTACTCAACGAATTTTGTTATGCAGTATGATATAAGGGCAAAGTGAATTAAAAGTCAAAAATATATACACTTCAACCAACTTATCTGTACAGGCGGGAAAACACAGAACTAAAATAAACGAACTAAGTTTGACATATCGATGCAAATTTCCTTGACAAGCAACGCCATGTGCGCCACTGCACATTTAAAGTGTCATTTACTATAGAAATAATCGAAAGCTTTTTGTCAATCCCTATGAAAATCGCTGTAGAAATACGAAACATTTGGAAAGCGATTGTCGATTGTCTTGGCTCTCAGAACACCTCAAAAACGCAAATTCAAAACCAATTCACGCTTACTTAACCATCCTACTCACAACAGATCGATCAGAACCCTCCACAAACAATCGTACCGACTTCCCTCACCGCAGAAGTCCCACCAAGCTACCTTTACGTGCCTAGTCCACACAATTCGATATCAAAACAAAAGTCCACACTCCACCGGTATAGGATGTAGCGCATGTCCGCTGTCCGGTCGTCCGGTCGGTCGGAAGGTAACCCGAGTAGCAAGGTAGGAAGCCCCACACGACGTCCACTCGACTGTGAGTATGTGTGAGTAGGCTTATGAGGGAGCTGGAATCTTCTTAGTGAACTAAGAGTTGTTAACGGAGGAATAATGTAACATTACAACTGTTTTCGCCGACGGGTAAGGTGTTCCGTAAAAATGATGACACTGACAGGTCTTGGATTTGCACACGAAGCATAACCACCGTAGAAAAAGGAGAAGAATCGAAAGAATGATAGATCAACAAAAGAAATCTGTAATTTTGTCGGTTCTACTATCGACAAAACCCGTTTCGACGGAGGTCATGCCACGCGTGTTGGTTTAGAGGAAAGTCACTGATCGTGTTGAAACGGCCCTTATACCACATACATACTTTCGCCAGTAATATCTAAGTCCCAACCAGACCGGCCAAAAATCCAGACGTCGAGCGGCTACTGAGAAATTCCTGGTGGAAAATCCAAAAATACTTTCCCCGACCTGGGAATCGAGCAGAAGCCATCATGCTAAAAAATAAATAAAGAAAAAATAAATAATAATAAATAAATGCTTAGCCGTAGCTTTTGTAACCACTAAACTAATAACGGCGATGTATGCAACTGTGAAACTAATGGCGCTAGAATATCCAGCTATTCTATTTCAAAACAGGTTGACCTCATTGGTCAGATTGAGACCTAGCTATAGTCGCGCCATCTACAATGAGCTTTTAACGGTCTTCCCAATTAACAAAGCAAGGAATACCTTACCTTGCATGTACAGCAAATGATACAAAAAAAATTGTCTCTAGTGAATCTGTCCCATCTCACAGAACTCATCGGATGTGAATCGGGAAGCTGCGGTGTACCAAGTTCCTTTACACCTACGATCTCAGTAAATACTGATTAATACTTGGCTCTTGATCATGTCTACACGACAAAGAACTGTCTAAAAGCTTACTATCAACATTAACAAGCAGAGTTATAGGATCTGTGCGGTAAGTCAATAGTAATGAATAATTATCATTGTAACAATTCAATCATATTCATTCAACTAAATGTTTTGGAGTAGACGAAGTTTTCTAACATTAAAAGCAATGTATAACTGTATAAGGACTTTCTTCTCGAGTTGTGATTGAAAGAATTTATGAAAATAAGTGTCAAAATTGTACAGAATTAATTGCATGTAGATACATTCAAATTTATTTTAGTTACGTAGCAATATTTTTCATTAATTTAATCAGAAATTAAAAAGCCCAAATTCAGTCTCTTTTTTATGTTTTCTGCCAATCAACGGAAATTAGAATACAAACTGATTTTGTAAACACCATTTACCTATTCAATTTCCTAACGAGCATCCTGCTTTTAATCCAAAAAAACAACAAATGAGTATTTTATACAGAGGCATGCTAAACTATTGACATCTCCGGAAACTAAAAGAACCATTTCTGAGAAATTAACGCAAAATGTCACAGGTTAAAAAACTAATTGCGACTAAATTAGGGTTTTGAAAATCGACTAAAGTAAATTGAACTTTGGTCCGAAGATTTTTGTATTAACATAGAGATCTCTTTAAATTGGATATATTGTGATTTTGAAATCAGGGAGTTCCGTTACTAAATTGTCTTATTAGGACGTATTTAACATGTTGTTTTACATAATTCCTTTTTTTTCTGAGAGAAAAAAATTAACGGTTGATTTATGCTAAGCTAATTAATGTGTGTTGCATGTTTTCGATGTTTCGATCAAATCTACGTGTATGTGGGTTTATGGTAAAGAGGTTGTTACAGCTTTGTAATTATTTAAGTAAACATACAAATAAATAGTCCAAGCTAATAAGTAACAAAGCTTATAAGCCAAAAAGACGCTATGAGAAGTAACGTCATAGAAAAAAATATCAGCGACACGTTAATATATAATTTGACAATCAATTCGGGTTGTACTCTGCTTGAAATAATACAATTCAATCATGATACGAAAGACATGTGGCGCTATCTATTATCATAAGAACGTTATTGTTGTATTCCTCGGGAACAGTACCCTTTTTAGGAATGAAAAGTATCCTCTAAGTCTGTTTCTGTACACTTGACAACGTATATGCAAAATTTCAGGATGATCGGTTCAGTAGTTTAGGCGTGAAAAGGTAACAAACAAACTTACTTTCGCATTTATAATGTTAGTAAGGATTGCCATAAAAGCAATTAATTAAATGAACAACCAGTCGTTGATTCTATGCATTTTCAATCAACCTTAGGTATAATTTGAAAAAGTCCTAGTAACCTATTTTACCCAAAAAAACACAAAAAGAAATCTATTGTCATAATCACAATTTACTTAAAACAGGTAAAAAGAACCAAAGCTTATTATTTGTCCGCCATTTGCATTTTATTTCCATTAAATGCTTCAAAATGGCGTGAGTGACAAAACACCGGAAGTTCTGATTTCAATCGACTAAGCTTTCAATAAAAACTATTACTAATGGCTGTCGAATTGTTAAACTGTTTCTTTTATCAATAATTTGGAGTTTTTTACGAGATTGGGTTAATGCTACCGTTGGTTTTTTACCCGACTACGGCGAAGCCAAAAGTAAGGGTTATGACTTTAGCAATCTATGTATGTTTGTATTTACGTCTGTTCCTCCGTAGCGCCTAAATTATTCATCCGATTTTGATGAATAAGGTGTCAATCGAATCGACTTCAACAATAGGAGGAGTCGATTTTACCATGTTTTTTCAGTAGTCGGATGTTTTAGTTTTAATATACCACACAAATTCTTGTTTTTACCTAGAATCTTTTACGCATTTAGAAAAACAGAGAAAAAGAGCTAATTTATATCAATGAAATTACTATGTTTTCGAATTAGACTGTTGCAATAAGCATAGCTTGCAAATTAAGTTAGACAGGATAAAATCTTTTCTTGTTAAAAAAAAATATAAATCGAATTGTGCATTAATTACTGGTCTTGTAAAGCTTGATTGGCCGTCGTGCGTACCTACACCGTGTACGAATATTTCAGAACGGCTAAATGGTTCCTAAACCATATTCTGTCTAGAAGTTCTTTACAACACACTAGTTAGGTGAGTACTGTCTAGTTTCTGTTAACAACTTTGTCAATTCACAAAAAAGTAGAGGACGTCCTGGTACTGAACGCACTGAAGTAACATTAAAGTACGTGGTATTGCTTAGGGGTCGTCCTTTAATCATGTGAGATTTAAGGGGAAAAAACACGATGGAGGGGGGATAATGTAAAAATCAAGTGTATTTTTTTCGTGGGACGAAAAACATTAATTGTATGTGTGACGTGTATTTTTTACGAATAATAATTAATTAAAAAACTTGAGTAAGCTATTTTTGGTCTACAAAACCCGCGCAACAGAATTTTTATCTAAAAATCCTTTAGAAAATACTTTTTTATTAGTACAGATTCTAAAACTATCTGATCTTTTCAATCATAAAATATACACGT
This sequence comes from Noctua janthe, assembly GCA_910589295.1. Classification (NCBI taxonomy): domain Eukaryota; kingdom Metazoa; phylum Arthropoda; class Insecta; order Lepidoptera; family Noctuidae; genus Noctua; species Noctua janthe. Next base: position 8,396,448 of record OU342572.1, on the reverse strand, counting down.
GATGCTGGGAGGGGGGAGGAGGGGTAACCTTAAACCTCAACACGTATCTCCAAGGGGGAGGGGTGCTATAAAAGTATCCTAAAAAACCTCACGTGATTAAAGGATGGCCCCATATTAGGTGATGGAGGAAACGAATGATTAATATTAGACCAATCAGACCTTCATGGAATGACTGATTGATTTGACTTGAATCATTGAGACCGTTCACAAACAAAATGGTCTGATATGTTCATCGCAAATATCACGAAACAGTTAAAATATCGAAAGCTGTGTCCACTGTCCTCGGTAGTTTTCCCCGAGACTGGTCGAGTTAAGTGAGATGTACAGCTTGCCAAGTTGCACTCTCCGACAGTTAGCAAGCAATGTAGCAATTTGACGCCACGCTGGGCCACTGGGTGCCAATCTGTAACGCATCACAGATCGCCTGAATACCTATATATGACTATCATAGTGTGACATCTCATTTGTGTATTTCTTAAGCAATAGGACTGAAAGTGGTGGTTTGGTTCGGACTGATGTAATAAGTATACTAGTTACAACAATTTGTCTAACTTGTGAACTAGATTTTACTTAGTTGTACTAGAGATTGTCTGAGTGCTATGATCATATTGCAGGACAAAGACCCCTTCAAATTCAAATAAAGAACGAGCATTAATCCCCGCGTTATTTCCTAACATTACATTTTCAGACGACCAAATTTAGCGTTCCAATTCGGTAACACATTCGAATTGACAGCTGTCATTTTGACGTTTCAGCTATATCCATTCAGCTTGATGAGTCTACCGGTCACGAGCGGTACTGCTGAGCATGAGATCCTGGATACGGAATTATATCTCAGTTGATAGCAATTTTCCCCTATTACATGGTAAGGCGTAACTGGCGAAATGTGGATGAACTATAGTCACATCTGCAATCTGCAGTCATCAATTACAAAATCCAGAAGACGAATCTTCCAAAGACACAAAGTAAAGGATGTTGCCATGCAATTAAAGAACAAGTTCCATCAATGAACCTTACATAATAACAACAGTATAATTAACAAAAAATACCTTTAAAAAAACCTGCTTCAATGAAATAATCCTTATAATATCAATCTCGTGGTGTAACGAGGTACATTGACATCGCAGGTGCGCGCGTGCTCGGCACCTTGCGTTCGCTCATGAGATTCAAATGAGATTGTATTGTCTCTCGAGTCTTGGTGTCTCGGAGTCTCGGACGTTTTTATTGAATGTTTTACGGTGTAATCGGTAAAATAATCGTCTAAATGATGTCGATTATGTTGGGTGTTTAGTTATAATGTTATTCTTTTTTATGGAAAGCCGCTATCGTAAAAACTTTAAACAAAGAAATTACGAAATTAAAGTATATCTTAATCTACAATGGCATAGCTATTTCATTCGTCTTGGATTGGTGAAATCACGATTTTCTGATTTTATTTTTGTTAAAATCAATTATTAAGGTTATGTTAGTTAATCAGAATCTATTCAAGTCGCAAGTTAATAGGCAAATAATAGGGATAATAGGGGGCGGATAATAAGGTTAACTCGTTCCATCTTCGACCTCATCTATGATCGCAGGACAAGAAAGAGGTTAAGAGGAGGCCAATGTAATATAAAAAAAACTTTAAAAAAAACAATAACCAACTTCCAAAAAACACTAAAAACGTCTAAAATCAATTCACTTTCGGAATTTGGTGACTGTTTTTTTCACAGACTTTTTTGCCACCGACTTTCACATATCAAATCGGTTCATAAATGACGGAGTTATGAGGTAACAAACATAAAAAAAATACAATCTAATTGAGAACTTCCACCTTTTTTCGAAATTGGTTAAAAAACAACTCTTGTCAATACCCTCTGGATAAAGGACCTCATATCTGCACGCGTAGCATGACCACCGTAGACAAGGATTTCTTTCACGGAAGAATCGACAAAATGACAGATAGTGCAAAAAAATCTGTCAGTGTGTCGACACAATCGGTCATTTTGTCGATTCTTGCGTCAAAAAAACCCGTTTCTACGGCGGTCATGCTACGGGGGCTGGACCGCTAGCGAATTGGTTACAATTTTACTTAACCAATGCAAATGGATAACATTCTTAAGATCCGCACCTCTGTGGTGCGGATCTTAAGAATGTCTCAATAAGAATCTAATAAGATTCAATCACCAATGTCTCACGTTTTTTTATACTAAAACTCTAGTTTTTATTGAAAGCGATATACGATTGTATGCTTGAACTTTTTATTGTGAGGCGATTTGTATTCCTAATCAATTGCACTTCTTAGTCGATTGATTTTTCATCGCTCGATTAGCATATTAACTAAAGGGGGTTTAAGCCGAGTCTGATAAGCTAACCATTGTTAGCCAGGGTTTTTTTTGGAAAGGGTAACTCCCATACTGCCATTGCAACTCCTAATCCAAAATGTATAGTTGGCGTGGTTAGTTGCCAACTAGAACAGCTCCAAAGCAATGCTCCAAGATTCCATAACATCCTCGTCTGCGGCTCGGGCGTGAATTCTCCCTCAGCTGCAATAATAAAGACTCCACACTTGTATCAAAATGTACTATTTCTCAATCTATTCCAAAAGCGTCAACATAACTTCTAAATCTATTCTTCTTCTTTCTTCTTCTAAGATCAGTAGCCGCGGCAGGTGGAGCAAAACTGCTATACTTTCCACTAAGACGAGTCCTTAGTCGTGTATTGTTATAGCCAAAGCAAGAAAAAGGCGGTAACGACGAAACCGTTTATTTACAACTAGCTTTACCCTGCGACCTTCGTCCGCATGAATTTATTAATATATCCGACTTTGTTAACAATTTCAAAGGTTTTAATATTATTGCACTGATCCCTTATTCTTTTTCTACAATAAAAGTAGACTAAGTTACTCCTTAAGACATCAGCTCATACCATTAAAGCCTCGTCAAAATCGGTCCAGCCGTTTCGGAGATTAGAGTTCTGTATATACTTTTGAAATTACGAACAGACACTTCCATTTTATTTATTTGTATAGATTGATTTATCAAGTACTCTTGATCCTTTCTTAATATTACAGAACTAAATAACAAGCAACATCTATTTATAGATCCAACAATAGAAACAGTTGCAAAAAATTAAAAAACTACAAACAATACGCCATTTTTTAGTTCGTATAATGTAATTAAACATTAAAAACTGCAGACAATAAAATGATTCAACGAGTACCCGTGACTCACACGTCTGTCTGTCACGGCGGTCGGAATGTTTTGAATATTTTTGTATTAATCTCCCCTTCGCAGACTCTGAGTCATGCGCGTACGCACAATAATACTTATTTAGTAATTAATTTGTTGTGGTTACAGTTCATCGTATGATTGCAGTTGTTGTATGGCGGTTGCGTTAGTGAGGTTGAATGGAACTACCTACTTATTGGATGTGGCATTTTCGCTGTTATCAAGTCTGCAATGTCTAATAAATAAGTACTATGGGTTTGGAGTAAGTTCGTGTTTAAAGAAAAGCTCGATTTAAAAATAATAGTAAAGCAGTGACCTACTTTTTATTGGGTTAATTGATTGTTGAATTCTTATTTACAAAATCATTGAAGAAATAAATGCTGTCACCAAGCTCCTTTAAATGCTTAAGCATACGTCGCCAAGGACATTCATGCCATCATCATCTGCCAAGCCTTTTTCCAACTTTGTTGTATTCAGCTTCTACCTCCGCTGAATACCAGTATTTCCGATAAAGCTGTCTATCTGACCACCACAACTCTTATGTAATAGCAAATCTAAAGCGGCGTCAATTGGCATTAGTGCGAGTTTTGAACAGTGCGAATTTACGACCTACGCCAAAACGTAGTAGTACGCACCGACCGTCAAACAAGCTATACTAAACCAGTTTATGCGGATCTCTCATTGTATAGGAAATCTATACAAAGCGAGGCCAAGTTATACTGGAAATGTACAGCTTCATGTGCCGCGTGTGTACTAGTGAGAACACAAACTCCTATTAGTTTTAAAGTAGAACTGTGTAATAATATTACAGGTAGAAGAAAAAGCAATTATTGTTCCCATTAGTTCTACGATTTTGTAACACCTCATATCGTAGGACTAGTGGGAAAATATATTAAATTCCCATTAGTTTCGGAATGTCTGACAACCAGTCCTTACCGGGGCATATCGTATTACCCAGTATTAATTCGGTTGTGGTGATCAGACAGGCAGTCGGCGCACCGACGCGAAAACGGTTACCTCGTATTCAGTACATCATTCTGAGCTAGGTAGACCATGCCAGCGGTTCCTACTCTGAAGTCGACAAACGCACTGAAAGGAAGCATAAGGAAGTGACCGCACTCATTTTGCGAAAAAATAAGAATAGTTTTCTTAAAATAAATACATTTCCCTTATGGTTTTGTTTCTCTTTTCTACATGCGACAAGCCTTACTTATATATTATATATTTACTCCAAGGTTTATTTTCTTCTTTTTAGTGCTTTTTTAAAAGGTTTTTTTACTTACAAATAAATAAAAACTATTATATTACCTAAAGTAAATAAACTAACAACAGACTTTAAAAGGGTTTTAAAAAAAGTCCTCCTCAACGCTGTCAGCTGGTAATGTGCCCAAGAGACTGGCGGCGTTGCCACGTTGTATGGCAACATTAGCCTCTGGCCAATGTAAAGATGTGATGGCGCTAGAGTATCGACGCATGTTGCATCCCACACTAAAGGCCTACCCATCTTCCAAGGAAACAGCGACATTTTGTCCAGTCTTTTGCCATCGTCGCGTGCCAAGCCATGGGGTTCTAAAACAGCTGGGACGCCGACGACGGTGACAAAATTTAAATTTACAAAAATTTACTCAAATTGTTTGCTATTATTGCCTAGACTCTGACCGACGATGTGGTTTCATTCCCTTAAGAACATAGATACTTGTTTAATAAGTAATTCATGTTTTTAGATGTTGTCAGAGTCGCATGGAGTGGTTACGTCAACTAGAGGACTTCGCTCTTTCGCTCAGAGGATAAGGAAGTACTTACGATAAATAATAATTACCATGACCTATTTTATTTATAAACTACTTACTTATTTAATAGTTTATTTGTTTATTGTTATTGTAAATCTAAACTAGTGTATCATGCATTCATGTCTACGCAAAGTAATTAGGTTATTTATAGTGACTGTCCATGGAGTTTCTTGTCCCTTCTTCTCTTTAGATATCTCGTTTTGGCCACTAGCTTCAACTTTCTAACTTAATGACCGATCTCATTTTTATAACATTAGTCTATGATGATCATGACAATCAATTCAAAAGTGCCTCTAAATGGTTTAAGTAATTAAAATAAATGTTTTGAGTTTGAGTTTTTGTCAATTCCACATAAAATGGCTGAGATACGATGAGATAGATATATTTTTTTGTTTTTTTTTTTTTTATAGGCATGTTTCACCACCTACGATTAAGTGCCCGTTAATTTCCTTGGTAGGTAACTTGATACAAATTCTGTTCGTTTTCTGAATTATTATTATTTATTTTTTTTAAACACATCGTGAAACAGGCCCCTAAGTACAGCCAGACTAACAGACGCCACGAATATAATATACGAGTACACTTAAGATACTGGTGATAAAATCAATTTATGAAAAATTGATGATGACCAAAGAGTATTGGTAGTATTTTTGAAGCCAACTGTCACCAGACAAAACCACCCATAAAACCTTATTTTCCTTCAGAACAAATCGCTAGAAATCGTCCAATAAACTTTGACATTTGAACAAGATTCCAGGTCGTAACCGCCACAAGGGCTCCCCCATCGGCTAGATACTAGCAGATAGTGATGGGCAGTTAAATCCCGCAGCTGCCGTGTGCCGTGTGCCGCCCACCTGCCGCTCATACGGATTTCCCGGACGATGACCCAACACTAGGGGCTAGGGACGTTGCGTATTGAGATTATTGGATTTTGTGTTGCCGCATTATTGTTGATAGTGTTTTTTTCTTATTTGATTTTGACGAGTTGATTTTGTGTTTTGGTGATTCGTTTTCTAGCAGGTTTTTGACGTTTAATTAGTAATTTGCATGAAAATTTACAAATCATATTGAATGAACTGTAGGTACAGAATACGGACAGATTTATTTCCAACTGCTTTACTAGTTTCAATTATGAATCATCCCGATCTTTAACAGTGATGGAAAGGCCAAAATAAAAGATGCGCTAAAAGCGATTATTACTTGTCTAGACTCTCAGAATTAATGCAAGACCCCGAAAACGAGACAGTAATCTACGTTTAATTCTTTGTTTCCAGACATGACACCACCAGCTTGCAAGCAATTGTTTTTATCACAAAGAACATTTCACCGAAGCGTGAACATATCGATTTAATAAAAATGATAATAATATCATTATTATTTCATTATGCTAAATGAAACCTCATTAGTCTTTACTGCCATTTCCGTCCTTTCGCGAAAAAAAAAAACAAAATACTGTATCAGAAACATATAATTAAGGAATAAATACCATAAAAAATAAATTTCGTCCTTTATAAATATTAAATTTCGATCACCATAAAAAGCTGATTAAAATAAAAACGAAGTACAATGTAACTTTTGGAGTTATTGAAGTCACTATGGTCAAATTAAGGTCTCTGGGTCAAATACGGTATTTTTTGACAAACAACAGGTGCATTTAATAATATATATTCCAGGTGTAAAGTTAACGAAAACATTGACATGTATTAAAGTCGATTTTTACTTACTGATTATCTGTAAGCTGGTTCTCCATAAAGGGCTGCGAAGGCTAAGGAAATAAAGGTGTGTTGCATAATTCTGGATGACTCAACAACCTTTTCCCTGTAGATCATACTGGTTTCCAGTCTGGCAGACATGGAGACTGACATTGAATTTGACTTTAGACCAGTCTGGTAAAATTATATAGGAGACGGCTGCGGTCTTATCCTTGTCCATTACTCATTTCCTTTAATACGAAGATGGGAATATCTGAAAAAGTGGTGCAGAAACGACATAGTTTTGTTTCTGACTGTCTAAACATAGTTATGTTTTACATAGTAACGAACGACAGCAAAAGGCTTATCAGGACAGCAAATGCAAGAGCAGATAAACTAATATATTGATACAAAAATATTGATTACTAGTAAAATGGGTACAGTAAATCTCCGTTAATACTAATTTGGTCGAATATAATGTGCACTTAAGTGTCAAAGGAGTGCTTTGGCACTCGTACTAGGATTACACTGTATCACGAATGCCATTTAATTATGCTAATAATAGAATTAGGACCTTTATTTAGACAAAAAAATGTTTCCCAGATTATTAAAGATTCCAACAAGAATATTCTTACAAGTTTAACTTCCACGACTATCCTGAACCTACAAATACCACTAGAACGCATAAGCACAAATTATTCTTATAAGAACCTAAAAAAACCCATTAAATTCATAGCTCATCATCCCAATTTGGACAAACAAATCCTCGGCAATAAAAAACGTTAAAAAGCCGCGACTCCGCCAGGTAGCGATCAGCTGGGCAGCAGGTTGTTGTGGACGTGCGCGTGCGACGAGATGAGAGGCGCGTCTGTGTGCGCCGACAGATGCTGTGAACATCTGCCGCGGCGCGTGCGCAGGTCGAAGGAATAAAGAGTTTTGATACTTGGCATGTTGAAATCCTCTACCAGTTTTATTGTAAAGGATTTGAAGAACTAATGAAAATAGGTAAAAGTATAGGAGCTGGTCCTCAGGCCTCATCATGATCATAGCATCTCAGCTAAAACAGGTCATCTGCTAGATAAAGTGTAATTAGCTTTTTAATATTAAATAGGCCTACTCTTGACCTCAATCTAGTCCTGAGGACAGAGATGAGGGCGACGATGGAACCAGCCAATCCAAAAGAAGCCTATTAACTTCGCGACTTAAATAGATTAAGGTCATATGAACTTGGGAACACCCACGCAGGCAGGGAATTCTACTCCTTTCAGTATGTCTCGCTCTGCTTCAGACAATTTTTTTTTTAATTTTTACAACCACAAATGCATTAAAAAAAAGTTACAAAACAATATTTCTGATTGCCATCTACTAGATGTGAATCTAGCATGCATATTTTTATGTAAAACACTTACAATTTGACAAAAAAAATAAAAAGACAATTAGCTAAACGAAAAATTACAAGTTGTGACTCTTTCAAAATAATCAAAAACTTTTGGGAAAGAAAAATTAAACATAAGAAAGAAATATTAAAAAAAAAAAACAATATTCTTTCTATGATTAATATTTCTATACCAGTTACACCAAACAATATGCAAATTCCAAAGAAAAAATCTGTTGGGAATGAACTTCTTCACCCTTCAACAGGACTGAAATAAGTATTTCGGTAGTTAGTGGGAAACTAATGCGTATGGCTACCGCTGATACAATGGCACTAAATTTAGTTTCAAGCCCTTTCGGTCCACAACAAAGTATCATCTTCGTCTTTCGATGGCACGCTTGGCGCAGTGCGCTGCGTATAACGGGTTAGATCCCCGCACGGAACAAATATTTGTATGGCCTAGGTACTGGTACTTGTTCCAGGTCTGGCTGTTTTTATATGTTAGTTTAAATGTTTGTAAACGCACCCACGATACAGGAGAAAATAAAACTTGGGCGTCCTTGTTCCACCTACTGCTAGTAAAGGCTCCTCCCTTTTGTTCTTCCCTGGTCCAGGCAACTCTCAAGCAGGTCTTACCTGCGGTCTTCTATACGTCATCAACCCATCTGATTCCTTCTTCTACCGTCTCTCGGTGACCATTCAGCGAAGGCTATCTTACAAAAGTATGCAAGTATCAAGACTAGTGCGTCGCGGTCGCTCATCGGTCAGCTGCTTCGCAGGCAGCGCGCGCATCTCGCGTCTGTCTGTCTGTGTGTCGGTGAGGCTGCACAGCACTGGACAAGGGAGGAGAGGATAGCGGGGAACAGCATAGCAACGTAACTGGAGTTATGTTATGGATTTGTCCGTGCCTTATTGACGCTAGGGTTGTGCTTCAAAATTAGGTATATTTCACCACACCTTTTCCTACAACAATTATTTCAATAGATTATAACAACACTATCGTCATTCGCATAAGTCCTAGTTTAGACCGTTGCTATTTTTGCCAGCGTTTCTTACTGCAGAAATATCTATGGTCATAAGATTGAGTGATGTCCGATTTTTCCACCAATAATATCTCAGTAGCAGCCAGCTGTATTCGTGCCTGGTTGATGACAATAGTGTCACCCTCTATTACATGGGACTTAAACAAAACTGGCCAAATCTGAAAATTTACTCACTGCTGGGTATAGGCCTCTCTTTTCTTGTGCCAATCTCCACGGTCCTGTGCCAGCCTCATCCAGGTTTTCCCCCCAATGGCAACTATGTCGTCAGCCCATCTCGCCTGGATATACTTCATACTTCTACGTGTTAACCCTGTGGGGAACACAAGCGTCATGATATGATGCGATGTTAAATAACCCGAGACACATAAGAACTCGATACCGTTAATGCCTTTGTAGGTACTGAAAACACTTCATTTTACCCGATCACAGCAACAACAAAGGCCCTACCCGCTACCGCTCATAACTCACGCTACAGTGAGTCACCACGACATTGACCGCGCAGTCTCTCTATAATTACAACGTTACATCTCCTGCGCGTGCGCGTGCGCGTGCGTCACTCGTCCACCTTTACGTTACCACTTCTATTACCGCAGTTATGTCAACGATATGCGATAATGACTAGAGTTAGATAGATGTTCTGTGATAGCGGGGAACAGTCAGCTGCCATCTGTTTCTAGCCAGTTCAGAAATAGAACAAAATCGAATTAACTCTTTATAACTTTAAAAACTATAACTATCATCTTCCTGTCGTTGTCCCATGTTACTCGGGGTCGGCGCAACTCATTTTTTTCTTCCATTCTCCTTTGTCAACCGTCCCGCTATCATTTACTCCTTTTTCTTTCATATCATTCTTCACACAATCTATCCATCGTTTCCTTGCTCTTCCTCTCCCTCTCCATCCATCAATATTTATATTCATCACAATCATCACTCTTTTAAACACATGCGATTCGTCCCTCCTCATCACATGTCCATACCAAGACAGTCGATCGATTCGCTTTCAACTTTTCTGTAACTGGCGCAACGTTCAAACTTCCTCTGTGACTATATCGCCTGCACAAGGCAGGCGATATAGTCTATTTTTGAAATCTATGAATCGGTTTCGATCGAGTGCCAAAAACTTAAACTTACACCTTGATAAAACTGAAAGAGCCTAACTGAATCTCCTTGTCTGACATTTTTTCTTTTGATTAGTCTCTTTATTTATTCAATTTCGTTACTATTCAACTTTAGAATCATTTAAAACGAACAAAACTTTAACAATATCCTGTTTCAAACTAAAAGAACATTTAAAATTAATTGTAGGAAGTAACAAAAAGTATCTCAAATAGTCGATATCCTGTTGGCCCGTGCCATAGACAAAAAGTGAGGTTATGGCCAGTTGCTCTTCTAGGATAAGATATATTTATTTTACTTTTTTATTCAATTGTAAGATTCGATGCAGAAGTTGTTTAATAGGAGAGCACACTATTTTCCTCTTAGGGTTGAACCATGGGAACGATGATCTCTCTCTAGCAAATGACGGTTCTGAGCGACAGAAAAAGAAAGAAGCATGGTACAGTGCGATTCCGTACTGCCAGATGAGGTTCAACGCTTACCCTTTTTGGGTGCTTTGGCGCTCACACTTTTTACAGGTGGTTTTATACTTATAGGTAAGATCTTAACGACGTACCTAACGATCAATAAAAAGTTTATAGGTCCGAGTGTTTAAGATCATTTACTGATTCTGTTTAAAAGAGCCGGCATTATTTTTAGTGCTTACCTAACTGATATTGACGTAAATTGTAACTGGTGTGTGCGATTTTGAAAGCAAAACTCCAAACCCACACACGGGCTTATCTTAAGGGAGAGCCGACAAGGTAGCTCGCGAAATTCAAATTTTCTTACGTTTTTTACAATTATGCGCCGGTCAATGTTAGGCTTAAACTTAAAGTGGTTATACTAATGATTTTAATTATTATAACTCTGTAAAGCCATATTTGTTACGGGCACGAATTATTAAATTAATCAACATAAAACCTGACACTGACCTGCTAATTGCAAAAAACGTAAGATAATTTGAATTTTGCGGGCTACACAGGCGCTTCGCCCTTAACAAAACCTAGTTGTACCTACCTGTGTTGTACTTACACTACTTACAGCATGACCACCGTAGAAATGGGTTTTGTCGACTGAAGAATCAACAAAATGACAGATCAACAAAAGAAATCTGTCATTTTGTTGATTCTTCCGTCAACAAAACCCGTTTCTACGGTGGTCATGCTACGCGTGTTGGACAATTGTAATTTATCTCAGCGTCAGTCACATGACTCAGAAAAAATTTCTTTGAGAATTGCTAGGTAAGCAGAATTTAGTGATAACACTTGATAAATACAATACCGTAATGTCGTCAGAGTGAACCTTCGACAATACAGTCCGATAATGAGTCACATTCAGGATGAATGACTCATAATCATGATAAAACAAAGAAAAGTAAGAATAGATTGAGAACATCCAACCTCGATCATAACGTCTAGACTTCTTGGTGACTCAATGTTCTATTTTCATACCTATCTATGACAGGTCACCGTCTGACCACATCTAACGCCAGCAGTTCGTCTGTCTACCTGTCCGTCCGTCAGCGTGGAGAGAACAATGTGATGCTACAAAAAACTGGAGAAATTAACGGAACCACACAAAAACTCCGACGACAGATGCTGACAAAGGGTGTACAGGCAAGTACTGAAGACTTTTGTCGAATATAAAAGTGGATTAAGTGAGTGCAATGAATAACGTACCTGAAATTGGCTCCTTTTTACGAGTTTAGGTGAGCTTTAAAAAACAGCTTAGGTAATTTTAGAAAAGTCAGTCGGGGATTATTGGTGGGCTACGGCCCGTAAGTAGGAACCTACTCGGAGTTTTGTCACTTGACGATTCACTTTTGCTAGGTATACCTACCACATTGGTCAAAACTTAACATACCCATCATCATCATTATCATTTCAGCCGAAAGACGTCCACTGCTGGACATAGGCCTCCCCCAAGTGTCGCCACATTGACCGATCCCGAGCGTCTCGCATCCAGCGGATCCCCGCAACCTGATGGAGAGGGCTATGCTCGGAGTTTCCTTGCGTGATCAAATCAGAAATGAGGAAATCCGTAAGAGAACCAAGGTTACCGACGTAGCCCGAAGAATAGCCAAACTTAAGTGGCAGTGGGCAGGGCATATTGCTCGCAGAACGGATGGCCGATGGGGCCGGAAAGTTCTGGAGTGGCGACCGCGAATTGGAAGACGTCGCGTTGGAAGGCCTCCCACTAGGTGGACCGATGACCTGGTAACATAATCATAAAAAGAAAAAAAACACACTAAAACATATAACAGCACGCCTGTTCTGATTCCCCGGAAGATTATATTCAGGTGTTTCCATTCCACATATCGACAGTTGTGTAACCGGGCAAGAATCAAGTACCCAGGACATACTTCTTAGAACGAGCTTCTTAACTGATGATGCTATCCAGCCCTGCAATCCCGCTACCAACCATACTACCAGCCTTATTACCTTCACCATGAAAATTGCATAAAAGTTAGATACAAACAAATTAACATACCTTCTACTACAGCATTCAAAAATGAATAAATCCTTCAACAACACTTCAGTCACTGCCAGTACCGGAAGTCAGTCGGTGTCGGCACGAGCTACGGACCGGTAAAAAGTATTCGATTGTATTACATCGATCGACGAGCACCATAGACTATCGCCTTCTGATTGTTACATCTTAAAGCGTTACTAAGGGGGCGGTAATTAAGAAATTGGTGAGGTTATAAACCAGGACATGGCTTGCTCTACGTCAAATTAGTACTTATACTAGGTTTTCTTGAGGAGCTCGTGGCTACATAATAACAGCCGCTCGGGTAGACCTTTAAGTTAAGCCGTGCTTGCTTAGGTTGGTCTGTGGATGGGTGACCACCCATTACATACCGAGTTTCCGCCGTGCCTCGGAAAGCACGTTAAGCCGTTGGTCCCGGGTGTCATTAGTAGATCTTTGACAGTCGTTACAGGTAGTCAGTGGCCAAAAAAGTCTGACAACCAGTCGTACCAAGGGGTATTGTATTACCCAGTACTAACTGGATTGGGGAGGTCAGATAGGCAGTCGCTCCATATAAAATACTGGTATTTAGCATCCGGTTAGACTGGAAGCCGACCCCAACATAGTTGGGAAAAGGCTAGGCAGATGAATGACTAGGTTTTCTAGCTTAAGACCAAAGAAACGATGGATGGACTGTGTAAAGGATTATACGTCAAGAAAGGAGGTGTCTGAGGAGATGACGAGTAATAGAGAAGTATGGAAGTAGAAGACATGCTGCGCCGACCCCAAATGAATTAGGATAAGGTCAGGAGAATGATGATGAAGAGGTTTTCTAGCCATTCAAATTTTAAGATCTGCATCTACTGGTGAATATGGGTCTAGATGGATAGGTCTGAAGCAGATTTGGTCCTTTGAACACCTATGTATTAGTCTTAGAGACATCAGTGTCGCTGATCTCAACGTTTTGCTGTCTTTTGTTTGCGAATTTCCAGCATTAACACTAAAATCAGGATATTTACCATGTTTACTATTTGTTATGAGGTCACATGGTATATATCCCGTTTTTAGTGTTAGGTAATAATAGGGTTAGTGACCATGTCAGCTTAAAAACTTACATTGCGAATTTTCCTACATCCAGATTGAAGAAACACTGTTTTAAGCTTTCGTTCTTAAAAAAATATCTTATACCTACTGTCACTTATGGGTTTACATCCGTGATTATTGATTATTTTGAGCTCTCGATATTTCAACGCTGTTGCAAGCGCCATGATCGCGGGATGACTGGAGAATGCAAATCTCTCTCACTCTCTTGAAACAATTTAGACTTCTAGAGTCTATTATTAGCTACCAACCACACACCAATAATTAACTTCCATTAATTACAAAACGAATAAAAGACACTACCTGAATCCTAAAATTAAGTATTGCCAAAATTACAGACAAACCGTCCACGATATAATTGGGAGAGAGTTGCGCATCTGTCGGGACACTTTCCCTTGTTAAGGACATAAAACGCATACAATTCGGAAGTGGCGTTTAAAAAGATGTGTCTTCTGTGGTTCCGGAATGTGCAGATACCCTGGTTATGTTGCAACGGAATGACGTGTTAAAATAAAGTACCAGACGGCCATGTGGTGTTTCGGACCATGAAACTGAACTTCATTTTGTTCTACAAGTTCTAGAAAATCGAAAAAAAAAATTCAACCATCTGTTCTATATTCGATCGGCTGATCAACATGTATGGTAAAACTAAAAAAAGAATTATGAATTTCCAAAAATCATAAAACAAAAGTTGTTTAGTTTCATGGTCTGAGATACCACACGAGAGGTCTTGCGTTTATTATGTTACAAAAGATTGCGACTAGTGTAGGACTTCAGAGTTCAGATAAGCGTAAGAGTCCTGATAAGTCATATCAAACCAGTCAGCTATAAAGGGTGTAAATAGACCATTAACGAAGCCGAAAGGTACTTGTTTTCCCCGTCTTTGCGGTCATTTTTTTGTTCTAGACCATACCTGGGAATATTCTAGTTACGGAGATATTGGGGGTCAAAGTTACAACTATTTCCCAACTCTTTTTTAAAATACATGTTTTTAATGTAAGACTTTACTTGAAACACCTCCACGACCCCCGTAGTATTCGATCCATCCATCAGCACAATGCTTTGAGTGCGTTCCATCGAGTCCTACCGTAAAACGTGATTTTTCACCCCAAAAACAAAGTCGTTTCCCAACAATATTTTTTGCGTAAAGTTGCTGAGTTTGATGTACAGAATGCATGAATGAATTTACACCCTGTATGTGTCCGGCTAGCGAAGGTTGTCATGTAAAATTTCTAGATCACCTACCTATGCAGGTAAAAGCTACCTACTCCTAGCCTAGAAAAACAGTTTTAATTTCTTATTGGAACGAACTTCTCGTACTATAATTACCACATCTATTGGAAATTTAGGGTGCGATTGCGATTTGACCTTGATCATTTAATTTTTCAGGACAATTTACTTTTATATCTTAATTTTCATAGCTTTGATATGGAAAGAAAAATTCGAGTGCGAGCAGGGTTTGAACCTGCGACCTTCCGATTTCTGTACACCGGACGTCTTAACCAATTAGACCATCGCACCCTGCTCACAGCTCTCGAATTTTTCAGTCTGTATGAAATCACCTAAGTCGAAAATTCCTAACAAATGACTAGGCCAAAAAACAGGATAAATCCGA
Organism: Noctua janthe; assembly: GCA_910589295.1. NCBI lineage: Eukaryota > Metazoa > Arthropoda > Insecta > Lepidoptera > Noctuidae > Noctua > Noctua janthe. The sequence continues at coordinate 8,381,057 of OU342572.1, read as the reverse complement.
ACCGATTTAAAGAAAAGAAAGAAAGAAAAAAAAGTATTTATTAGACTCACACAGGATAAAACAAAAAAAAATGGATGACATTACAATAATACAAAAATTATATAAAAAAGTAAACATAAAAAAATTAAATTGGTCCTGTACGAGGCCAAAAGACAATCGAGGATTGGTAATCTTAATCGGAAATCCAACGGGTATTAGCGAGGAAATGAATAGGTATAATAACCTCAGTTTTTTACCTATCCAGCAAATAAAATCTCCACTCTCTGTAATCACATACATCTTAACACAAACTACTTAGTTCTAATTTTTATCTTTTTAACATCTCTTAGATAATCTTTGGTAGTAGTTACACATCTACTGATCATTCTCTTGCCCTTGTCCCAATTCATTCGGGGTCGGCGCAGTTTGTCTTCTTCTCCCATACTTCTCTATTACTCGTCATCTCATCAGACACCTCCTTTCGTGCAGTATCATTCTTCACACAGTCCATCAATTTACACATCTTCTTACTCCGATTATCTTTTTCTCAATAACAAATCAGGCATATACCCAAAAATACACATTTACAAAGATAAAATAAATAACTCAGATACAGTCTGAAATCTCAACAGTACTACACATCAACATTATATACTTATGTCAACCTCGTCCGGTAGAGGGGACTGGATGCTGCGATCTCGAGCCACGCCCCTCGCGAGATCGACCAATCAAGAGCCAGCATCTCGCTCGGCGACTCTTATGTACAGTATGCTTGTCAATTGAATCTGATGTTGGTAATGTATGAGAGGGGAAAATTGTAGGTATGTGAGGAGATAGGGAGAAAGGAGAAATTATAGGGGCGAGTGAGTCAGAAGGGAAAATAGGTAGTGGATGGTACCTATGTATTTTTACCCGACTGCCAAAGAAGGGGGCCAATTGCAAATTATAAACCGAAAGAAAATTAATAGGTTCGGCTTTCTACTAAACTTAATGCGGGTATTTTACTTAGGCTTTCAGGCTTCAGTTCATAATAAAAAAAACTGAAATAGAGTTTACTTTGTTTATGTATATATATATATTTTGTTCTATTCCATTCTCAATCTTGTTCGGTCTTTTTAGTGCATTGCTTTTAAATTGTCTACTTTCTTTACTTTTAATAAAATAAAAAAATAAATAATTTCCAAAAATAAACCGGTTGTCGGGTTTTTTTTAAGTAATGCTTAGTGCATTTCTTTTAAATTGACTACTTGCTTTACTTTTAATAATTAAAAAAAAAATTCCGACAGCCGGTTTTTTTTTGTAAATTATTTATTTTATTTCTGTTGTATACATGTGTGAGATTAGATTAGCGAGAGATTCGCATATCTGTTTAAGCCTACTAATTATTAAATAAGGCGCCCTTTCAAAATCAAAGAACGCGCTTTTTCGACATTGATTTACTTAATGCCTAATCTATACTTCTATTCTAATATTATAAAGAGGTAAAATTTGTTTGTAAGTTTATATGTAAGGAGTAATCTCCGGAACTAATGATCCAATTCTAAAAATTCTTTCACGGACAGAAAGATACATTATTCCTGGGTGCTATAGGCTATAAATTATATTTATATCATGAATATTAGTCGAGCTATCACAATTTTTGCGGATAAAGTCGCGGGCGAATTGCTAGTGTTTTTACAGTGACCTACTGTGGTTGTATTATGAAGTTACACGGCAACAACTGCGCCAACATTTGACAGCGGCTTTTTAGCCGATTGCGTCAGAACGAAGGGTTATTTTCATAGAAGTTTCGTGAAACAAGTGCTAGTTACCTATAACCAACGACGTGCGGTTGATCATAATACGTAAGCAGATGCGGTCGTTTCGAAACCTATAGAAATTACACTTGGGTAGGTACGTAGGTACCTGTTGGTAGACTGCAGCTGGGTTCCCATGTCCTACAGCACAAATCAAAACCTTTGGTTTATAATTTTACATTACTTAAGTGATTTGCCCACCTAAAACAATGACTTTTAAATTTTTTTTTAATATTAATGTCCATAAGTTCCATAAGACAGACCGCTTTAATGATTCCTCGCGAAGGTATCAATTTAAATGGAATATTCTGAAGGTTGATCACATACTGGTTCAATTAGTATTTTAATACAAATAAACTGTGGGATATTGTTAGGACTTTGTGGACGCTTAATGTGCCTTGGATGGGGCAAGGCGGAGGGCTCATTAAAGCAGTCGGTCTATAGATACCTACTGGTAGACTTCTTGTATTTTTTCATTGATATCGAATTTTTTCTAGGAACCATGTCCACCGTGTTCTCCCCCATTATTCTCGAGAAACTGTGTGTGAGTAACCGATACCGTCATCATAACTCACAGGGTTGTGTTGTGAAACTATTTCTCTCCGCAGGTAATAACTACACATGAGTGTGTAGTTACACAGGTAGGCGAACTGCGGCGAACACAAAATAGCCAGAAAGAGCTTTAAGAGCAGGGACACCGCCAGCTAGCGAGCGAGCGACCGAGACGGGCGAGCCCCGTTTGATACATCGTTTCGGCTCTTTCGGTTAATTCGCGGTGTGAAAGCATGAAAAGAGGTAAAACGATGCCTCGCCCAGCTCGCTCGGTGTGGCCTGCGCTTTAGAGTAGTTTCAGACTAGCATATTTTCGGTGTGTATAATCCTGTATCAGTTTTACGAACGAGTTTAGACGCGCCGATAAATCGCTAATCTGTAACCGCCCTTATATAGCCATACATACATCCATACATTAGGTAAAATCTTGAATGTGAACTTGGTGTTCTTATCTTTTTAGATATAGAAACTATAGGTAAGAGAACTCTTGCCCGCTCTGCATTACCCATCACCTTTTTGATTGGTCGTTCCATTGCTTGCCTCCCCGTCCAATTTTTTTTATTGATTTCGAATAAGTCATCACAGATACTCTTGCTGCCATCTATTGATATAATTTAGAACTGTCAACAAGGTTACTTAATATATCACAGGTGGCACTGCTGTAGTTTTCAATGTGGAGTTCTACTACTCGACACAAGATGGCAGTGTTTTTTGTAAATGATTTGAAATGATTAATTATTTTTTTTAATAAATCTTATAGTACAGACGAGCAAAATTAATTTAAATAATTCTAATTAAAATTACACTTATAATTACATTTAAATAAATTGTAAAATTGTCGCTCAAACAGTAAAAAGACTTTTAACGCGCGGATATTTGAATGAATGGTCAAGCAATCTTCGGTTTTAAAACTTTTCGTACATTTCTCTTATATTCTGACTAAAATTTTTATTTAGATTTTAGTTATGGATTACGGATATCATTGTTATTGAATATACACATTATGACGACGGAAAAAACAGGAATTTACCATTGGAAGCTGGGCGACATAGCTCTTGCACGACTTTGTAAAAAAGTTTACTCAAACGTGCAAGTTGTGAAAAACGAAGAGGGATTATTTTATGACGACAAAGGTAAACATTCAATTGTTTCGATTTAGACAAAATATTATAACAAACGCACTGTTTATATTTTTCTAGTTAGGAATGACGCTCAATAACATGGGATTTCCCGGCATTATTTCTCTCAGGTGTAATTTATGAATACTCGCAGATTTCTTGGAAGAACTTGAATAGAAAATTGTTCTAGGTACCTAAATATTGCTAATTATAACAGATAACATTCTCCTTTAGATCATGTAAACAGCTATGTACATCGTATAGGCATATACAGAAACACGATTAACAATTCTACCTTTATTTTCATTGCCGTTGTGCACCTTCGCTGCTGTACCTTTGATAATCGCGGACACATGAAAAATAATTTACTTATATTGTAAAAATGTGCGAATACATGATTATCTACTAAGTACTTCATTATTCTGATGTAAAAAGGTCACATCATCACATGTAAGGAGAGTTTTGAGTATGAATATATAGATGGGTTTATGGGTAGAGTAATGATGACAAGTTAGGAGGTGTCAGATGAGATGACGAGTAATAGAGAAGTATGGAAGTAGAAGACATGCTGCGCCGACCACAAATAAATTGGGATAAGGGCAGGAGAATAATGAACGAGATCAGAGGGCCAATATTATGTGGAATGTTCAATGCAAATGTTTAAATAAACAATATAACAGTCTACTAAAATGCAGGTATGAAAAACCCAGTAGGTAGGTTGTGACACAACCTGAATAATAATCTCTCCCAACTTGTATAGACCCTAACATAAAAATAATTCTCAGTTCTAGGTATATCAGCCAATGAGGATGGCTCTATCACAGTTACTGAGGAGTTATGCTACTATGTGGAGGCCTGTAACACCAAGAACAGGTACTGGATACCCTACACTAGCTTGCACCTGGCTGGAAGGTCCAGACCTTTCTATGGACCACAACATAAAGCACCTAAGATTTCTCCTCCCAAAACCCCTGCAGTTCCCAGAAAGGTATTTATAAACTTCAGAAAATGTTGATTCTTATTTCAATTTTAAGTGTTGCCAGTCAAATCTTGGTAGTAAAACTTTAGAGTTACTTACTCTAAAAAATAGTGTCTGATTTTGGGGATAGCTGTTTAAATAAAAAAGATGAGCAGTAAAGTAGATATTTTATTATAAAAAGGCTACACTTGAGCAAGCCAGAATACTGGAATAAATGCCTTCCACTATTTTATTTTATGTATTTGGCTCACCAACAATTGAATACACTGCTTCAAAGATACGAGATACATTAAAATAGAGTCACAGACAAGTGTATCAATCTCTTACAGTTAAGCACATCATGCACTACTTATTTGTTATTGGGTGCCTACTTAAAATCGGATGAGTACCTAACTACTCACTGCACACAACAACAATAGAATTAAAATCACTATCCTTCCACTATATTTTTTGCTTGAATAGGGTTAATATACATATAAGGTGACACATGTAACAGAAGTTCTTTAAACATTATTCTAAAAAACATCATTAACTACAATCTTAATCTAGCTATACTTTCACCCTTTTCAGAGAAAAATAAAAGAAGACCTGACTGTACCTCTTAATGTAAAACTAAACACCCAAAGAGAGCCAGACCTCAATGCTACATATGACATAATACACACTCCACTAAAACAAGGCAGATACGAGAATGCCTTCAAAGAATTCATCCGTCGTGGCAAAGAATCCCTCTTTGACCAGTACTATAAATACTTGCAAAGCGACATAGACACAAACGCGAAGTGTTTGGATTATTTGATGAATGTAGATGCGAGTACTGAGGACAAGTTTGAGATGGTCATCAAAACTATAGCTTCAGAAAAAGAAATAGAGAATTATTTGCATCAGTGTTGGAGATACAACTTTGTTCGTAAGCATACGGATAATATTAAAGATGCATCTGATAGTTCTGTGAGTATATTGTAATTCAAATTGTGGGAAGATTGCCTCATTGGTCTACATTGAAACTCAAACTCAAGAGAGACCTCTTGAGTTTGAGTTTCATCAGGAATTTCTCAGTAGCAGACCAGTCTGGATTTGTGCCTGGTTGATGGCAAAAGGCTTGCCACTCTATTACATGGGCTAAGAGCTAGTGGCGGTATTTTCATAAATCAGCTTGGCTTGCCCTTATAACTTACCACTCTTCTTGATGTTTTGGTTTTTGAGTAGTAGTCTGCTGGCCTTATGGACTTGCCGTATTGTTGGCCTCTAGGCATGCCTTTGTAAGGGCAAGCATAGGGTGGGACAGGTGGATTAGGTAGATTAGGGTGTTGTAGCTTGGGAGAGGCATATGTCCTGAAATAGATGGATGACTGACTGATTTCTTTGATTACAGAACTCATCATCGCCAGTAAAGGCAGTGATTTCCCTGCATACTCCCTGGTGCCTCGTCTGCGGGAAGAGAGACCGACTCCGAGAATGTCCCAACTGTCCCTCTGCATTCCATCTAGCTTGTAGGAGGGAATGGCTGATCACTATATTGCGTATGTTCTCTTGATTCACATCTTTTTAAAATACCAGGACTGATGATCATGTAATGTGTTGAAAAGAATACCTACCTGGCTTTTCTTCATGTGAATTATTCCCATAGATGATGTGGTACCCCAGACTTACCCACTAGAACCTCGAACCTCGCGATGCTTTCTTATACTGTTCATTGGGACTACAAGAGACGTCATATAGATTTATTGCACTTCCCTTGCAAGTATTAGCCGTTAAAGGAATAGGTAGGCGTCATACACTTGAGAATGACTACCCTCAAACTAAATTTTTTACTCATAATTTATGTATTTGTCAAGAGCGAGGCGATCTATTGTTTCTGTTATGTAAAGTAAACAGTTTGTTTTTCATTCTTACACATTAATATTCGCTAGTTACAGAGTGGTGCCCAGCCGTGTAGATTCCCGACACATGGCGTAAAAATAAATCTTTCCCTATCTGAACTCCTGTCATATCTCTATATAATGACTACCCAACATCAATTTTATATAATGAAAAATAGTTCATTCGTTTAGCGCCTAATCATTTATGCATAGCAATAACACACTCTTCCAACACTTCCAGATCGCAAGAACCCGCCGAAAAAAGAAACAAAGCCGGTGACCCTGATAGAGAAGATACTGTCCAGTACGCGCACCATATGCTCTGTAAGGAAAGAGAAGGAGAATGTCGAACTATGTCCCAGTTGCATGTGGGGACCTAGGGTCGGGTAAGTAACCATGATTTAACCATTTTTAGCGTAACATAGGGCGCCCACCAGCTTGATCAGGGATTCCCAACTTTTTACCCTATGCACCTCACTCAACTTTCTGCTAAAATATCCCTATTTTTTGTTGCAAGTTCGCCCTCCAGTTCGGCCTGAACTGAAGGGTCGAAATCAAAATAAAAAATACTGGTTTATTCAAATTCGTTTAAGTTTATTTTATAACACTGATTAAAAATATTTGCCCAGTGTTTTGCAAAGTTTAGATCTGAAGCCAATTGACGTACCCCCCGTTAGACCACCCTACGCCCCACAAGTGGGGCGCGCCACTGGTTGGGAATCTCTGAGATAGATGGACCAATGAAAGCGCTAGGGTAGCCTGTTCACATTTTGTTTTTTTTTTATTCAATTTACAGGTCAAGTTGTATGTTCTCCTTAAAAGGCAATTGGCCTGGATGCAAAATGCGGAGAAGCCAGTGTTATGGCGCAACTTGAACCAAGCCCATAGGCTTGGTTCAAGTTGCGCCATAACACTGGCTAAAAACACTGGCTAAAATATCCGTTGCTGGACATATCCAGCAACGGATATTTTATTTTATAGCTGTTTTTGACATACGAAACTAATTTGCGATGGTCTCATTGGTTAAGACGTCCGGTGTACAGAATCGAAAGGTCGCAGGTTCAAACCCTGCTCGCGCTCGAATTTTTCTTTCCATATCAAAAACGGCTGTAGTTGTACGCAGGGTTTGCATATAAAAATATTTAAAATTTTATTTTATGTTTGATAGCACTAGAAATTCTATTAAATGTTTACTTGTTTCTTTTTTTATTTATTCAAAAACTGTATAACAATAACATATAAAAAGTCTGCCAAACTGTAAAACAGTTTGTCGGCAGTAATTAAAATACGATGGGATGATAGCGCTAGAAATTCTATTAAATGTTTACTTGTTTCTTTTTTTATTTATTCAAAAACTGTATAACAATAACATATAAAAAGTCTGCCAAACTGTAAAACAGTTTGTCGGCAGTAATTAAAATACGATGGGATGATAGCGCTAGAAATTCTATTAAATGTTTACTTGTTTCTTTTTTTATTTATTCAAAAACTGTATAACAATAACATATAAAAAGTCTGCCAAACTGTAAAACAGTTTGTCGGCAGTAATTAAAATACGATGGGATGATAGCGCTAGAAATTCTATTAAATGTTTACTTGTTTCTTTTTTTATTTATTCAAAAACTGTATAAGAATAACATATAAAAAGTCTGCCAAACTGTAAAACAGTTTGTCGGCAGTAATTAAAATGCGATGGGCTGAGTAGATAGATTAACTGCATTTCATTGTAAGACAGGATACATGGGCACGCCACCATAGTGGCGATAAGTCCCCTCTTTGAGGAGTGGCTAGAGAGGCGCCACGGCGCCCTCACCTACCGCCAGGTCCTCACCGGACACGGTTGTTTCGGGAGGTTCCTGCACCGAGTCGGGCGGGAGGAAACGCCCGGGTGTTTCCACTGCGAGGATCGTCCGGAGGACACGGTGGAGCACACCGTAGAGGTCTGCCCCGCTTGGGCGGAGCACCGCCGTGTCCTCGTAGCGGCGATTGGCGGCGGCGATCTCTCGCGTCCGGCCTTGGTTCAAGCCATGGTCCGGAGCGAGAGGGAATGGGAAGCCGTCACCTCCTTCTGCGAAGCAGTCATGCTAGTGAAGGAGGTGGCGGGACGTGAGAGGGAAAGAACCTCACGTCCCAGTCGCCGCGGGAGACGCCCTGGGCGTTGGGGGTCACGTGGTGGCTCCCGGCCACCGTAGGCGCGGGCCTGTGGACGGCGAGTTATGGGCCAGCTCGCCGTCTGGCCGTCTTATGACGACAGGCCGTGTCGACGGCGCGTTCGTGTTCCACGTGCGCCTCAAAGAGATGTCAGCAAATAAGTAGGGGTCCGCAAGGGCCGATGCCTGCCAGGGCTGCGGGACTGTTCGAAAGAGATACCGTGGCCCTGGAACACAAAGGGCAAAGAAGGAACATGGATGGGTTTTAGTCAGTACAAGTCTGACACTCCCTTCCGCTCCGCCCAGAGTGGGGGGGGGTCATTTGATGATTTCCCATCCGGAAAAAAAAAAAAAAAAAAAAGACAGGATACATATTTTATAATCCTGAAAAAGTTTATGGCACCAACAAGCTGTCACGGGTAGTCGCGAAAGACAGGAATAAAACGCCAGAATTGTGATTCACCATTTCTACTTTAACCAAGATTGTTGTTAAAAAACCGAAAGTAGGATTTAAGATGCGACCCAACATCTGACTGAACTAATCTGAAGTGATGATCCTCCAAAGGTTTGCTGTTAGCTGTATATAGTACACCCCCATTTCTCTAGTAATGCGTAAGTCTCCTGTAATTGGAGCGAGCCTCTTGTCTTTAACCGGGCCAGTCTAGTCCAGACAACTGGATGCTATTCAAGACCGGATCCAGGGGGGGGGCGTCATGGGGGTCATGACCCCCCCCCTGGACTGGCCAAATTATAATTTTAATATTCTCTATTTTTTTATATTATTAAGTATAATTTTTCTAATCTCATTAATAAAAATACAATAAATACTTTGTGTGATGGCAAATACAATCGCGAACGAACGCATAATACAACCACATACGACTATACGTACGTGTACGTGCCAAAGCAACTGTGCTCGATTCGCGCCACGCGATAAACTGCGAAATTTTGGGACTATTTTCACTTTTTGCTCTAAAACTGAAAAACTATGCATTTTCGACGGATAACATTCGGTATTTATATAAAGACATCTAACTTTGGAACAATTTAAGCCCAACCGCAGATATCTAGACCTTATAGAAACCAAGCTATGGCCCTTCAAAGATGGTAAATTTTTCCCAAAAATTGATTGATAGAGAGAGATTTCCTCGCTGTCATTGATTCAATTTTGTGCTGCTCATTCTTCGTGACTTGGGAAGTTTCTTTTGGAGCTGGAGAAACTGCTCAATGAATTCCTCCGCACAAAGGAAACAAATGCTCACGAGATTCATAGGGCCCATGTTCTTGAGGATTGTGGAATTTGATCGCCTCCACGACGAGCACATGTTTTAGCACTACATCGGGTAGGTCAGATTTTCTTTTGACTATTTATACAGGGGTTGTGTAGGTACTCAGACGCAAGAACGAGCGAAGCGAGCTCGAAAATTTTTGCACCCTTTTTCAGATAAATTAAGTTCTTTTTGTTAATTTATACAGGAATGAGTGTAGAAGGAACTCTGTCAACTTGTGGATAATTCAAAAGTACTGGATGTATTAGCGAGTGAAGCGAACTGGAAAATTATGGCACCACTTCTTTTTTCATTTATACAGAAATGAGAATAGTAGCACGTAGCACTCTGTCAAGTTTTGCAGAATTGAAAAAGTATAGGATGTATTGGCGAGCGAAGTGAGCGAAAAATTTTTTGCATTCCGCCTAGGATAGGTTGATTTCTTAATAGTTGTCGGAGATTTCGGGGGGTTGAACCATAACGCCCCCCTGCCTACGGCCCTGCCCCTGAGATAGTAAGATTTTCAAGTTTTAAGATGAAGTGAACGCAAGAGCGTGTGAAGCGAGCCGGACCTCTTTTTTTTATTATTTAAATCAATGAGTTCAAAAACATGATCACGGTCAACCTAGGCCCAACCCAAGCGGGGTGGTCATAACGCCCGGCCATGATCCCTCCACCCGGATCCGCGTGATATCGTGATCGTGATCACTGACTTCATCCAGCTTTTTCAACGACTTCAAGAACATCGGGCCTTATGAATCTCGGGAACGTTTAGTTTCCTTTGTGGTGAGGAAATCACTGAGGAGTTTCTCCAGCTCCAAAAGAAACTTCCCAAGTCACGCAGAAATGAGATGTACAAAATTGAATCAATGACAGCCGGGCGAAAATCTTTATGTATTCCTGCTACACTACCAGTTAGTGTAGCGACGGGAGAAGGGCTTTTCCACTCTCAGAAGGCTCAAAACTTGGCTTAAAGCTTCAATGGCAAAAGACCGCCTAACTGGACTGGCTCTTCTCCACGTTCACAAAAGTATACCCATTCAAGTAGAGCAGTGTTTTTAAAGCTGTGGGTCGCGACCCCCTGGGGGGTCGCGAAGCCTCTATAGGAGGGTCGCAAGAGGTCGCGAAAACTACCAAAGATAGACTTAATAAGAAAATGTTAACTAAAGGACACATACATTTGTATGTTCATCTTCTATAGTATAAAAATGAATCCCTGAATTTGTTGCTAAGCGCAAATCTCGAGAGCAGCTGAACCTATTTCGCTAATTCTTTTTTTGTTTTGTTTGTTATTGTCAGGAGAAGGTACATAGGTAGCTAGTACAAAATAAAAACTTATGAGTACTCGTTAATCTTAATACGAAGGTTGTGCTTAGCAGGTAGGTAGCAGGTAGGTAGCCGGTAGGTAGCAGGTAGGTAGCAGGTAGGTAGCAGGTAGGTAGCACGTAGGTAGCAGGTAGGTAGAAGGTAGGTAGAAGGTAGGTAGCAGGTAGGTAGCAGGTAGGTAGCAGGTAGGTAGCAGGTAGGTAGCAGGTAAGTAGCAGGTAGGTAGCAGGTAGGTAGCAGGTAGGTAGCAGGTAGGTAGTAGGTAGGTAGAAGGTAGGTAGAAGGTAGGTAGAAGGTAGGTAGCAGGTAGGTAGCAGGTAGGTAGCACGTAGGTAGCAGGTAGGTAGTAGGAAAAGGTGCATTGCAACGCATGCCGGGAACAGCTAGTACTAAATAAAAACTTATGAGTACTCGTTAATCTTAATACGAAGGTTGTGCTTATTTTTCATTACATAATTTCTCCCATCGTGGATCCGTTTTTGCTACATTGAGAATTAAATCGTTATCCAAAATTAAAATAAAACGTATTAATTATTGTATTTATCCGAATTGCGAATCTTAACTATGCAAATGCATACAAATGTTGTACGGATTGAATATTTGTAACATAATAAAATACATGAAAAAAAGCGAAGGGTCGGGGGTAGCGAAATTTTTTTCATACTATGGGGGTCGTGTCATGAAAAAGGTTGAAAAACACTTAAGTAGAGGATGTCATAACTCGTTTTGGGAGAAGACAAGATTAATCGAATTCGAGCCTGTCATGACTAGATTACAACTATGTGACCCCCCCTTGACATGAAAGCTGGATCCGCCCTTGATGCTATTGAGGAATTCCTGCTCGAAAAACCAAATAACATGTAGTAATATTATAACTTGTACTACATCTGCTTTATATTTATGTTGTCCTGTCATTCCAGCTACGACGATGTGGTGTGGCACAAGCTGGGCCCGTGCCCCTGGTGGCCGGCGCGAGTGCTCACTCCGGGCGCGACGCCATCTTGTTTACTAGCCACGCGCCACTCGCCGCACCACTGGCCACTCAAGTACTACGGTAAGTTCTAATGTCAACTATGTTCCTGAAGGCAGAGGTATGAAACTTCTACCTACGTGAACGCGGCACACAGAATATTTAGGGATCGTAGCAGGTGTGTTTTGTCTTGTCGCTCCGTCAGTGCGGCTCACACACTTGGTGTGTTTTAATTGTTATGTTGCTCACCTGGAGTTTTAATGTCGACGCCAATATTTATTTAATTTTCACATGCCTTTTTAATTTTGAGTGCCTGGATGATCTTAAGGTCACATTCACTACTGCTGAGTTCAGGAATTTGTGGTTGGTATCTTGATTGAGAAGAATGAAGAGGAAAGAACATATAAAATCAACATTTATTTGGTACTAATAAACCTTTTGACCGCTATAGTCACCTATACGATACAAACAAGTGCGTGCCCTGTACGCCAAACGACACAAATATGTGACAAAATGATAGGTGAAATTGTGGCTTGGCGTGGAGTGCAGGCGTGTGCGTTTATTCTCTGGTGGTCAAATGGTTAAGCACCGTGTATTTGGCACTCTTAGAGTCACATTCGTCATTCCTATTACATGGGACTAGAGCCCTTTCACACTAGCGTTTGTCCAGAGTAGGCGTTCGATGAACGTATGCGCAGCACAGGCAACAATGCAACGCGCGCGTCGCGTTGTCACGGCGTTTGAGTACGCTGCTCACTTCGCATACACTAAAACTAATGTATACCTTTGCCGTACCCTTCGGGGACCACTGGCGTAAGTTTATGTTGATTATTATTTCCTTTATTTATTTTTATACAAATCTTCTACATTTTTAAATATTTCATAAACTAAAAACAATATAAAAAACATTTAAAAATATAAAAAAATTGTAGCCCACCGGTATCGGGAACAGGGTTCAAGCTACCGGCGGTCAGGGCTCCAGAGAGAGGAACCTCCTAACAATACGAGCCGTGTCCAGGAGCACCGCTTTCTGAATCAAACCCTTGATCCAGCTGCCTAACGAGAGCCTCCTCAGGTATTGGTCGAGGCTCTTGGGAATTAAGCCATGGGCTGATACAACTATCGGCACAATGATCGCTGAGTCCACATCCCACATGTCGACAACCTCGCGAGCCAAGTCAAGATACTTGATTTGCTTATCTTTCTCGGCTTTCACGAGGTTCTCATCATGCGGGACCGTTATGTCTACAATCATTGCGCGCCGCTCTGACCGATCCACCACCACTATATCAGGTTTATTGGCTACAATTGTCCTGTCAGTGATGATGGATCGATCCCAGTACAATGTGATACTGCCATTTTCAAGAACTGGGTCGGGCACATACTTATAGTACGGTACTTCCGATTCCACAAGGTTGTATTTTAGAGCAAGTTGCTGATGGATAATCCTGGCAAGGTTGTGTCTATGCAAGTACTCTCCGTTAGCCAGACGAGAACACCCGGAGATAATGTGACGGATTGATTCGCCTGGACGGTGGCATGCCCGACATATGTCAACCGTACCGTCCTTCACAATAAATCTCCGGTAGTTATTCGTCATCATAACTTCATCCATAATTGCACAGACAAAACCTTCGGTTTCTCCGAAGAGGTCCCCGGAACGTAGCCAGGCTACGGACGCTGATAGGTCTACATCGGGCCCATGCAGGGCCCGGAAAAAGCGTCCGTGAAGCTCCTTACTCTGCCATATCTCCATGCGGTCGTTAGTGTCAAGCACTACAGGTTTGCGCCAGTTCTCTTTAGCCAAGGAGAGCGGGGTGAGCCCCTTGTCCACCGCGACCACATCTCGATGCATCCCCACGTCGGTTTCAAGGAAATATTCCCTGAGACTGCATATCTCGCGATTGTGGAGAGTCTTAGCGTTTAAAAAGCCTCGACCCCCACACCTCCGCGGGATATACAGTCTCATAACAGAAGAACGCGGGTGATGCATTCGATATGCCGTCAACAATGTACGGACCCTCCTATCCAGGGCGTCTAGTTCTGTCTGAGTCCATTTGAGTATGCCGAAAGAATACATCAAAACCATCATTATTGTTGTGCCCATTGTTAAAAATAAGACTGGAGATGCGAGTGAAAAGAACAACTACAGGCCTATATCCCTGGCTACCATCATTGCAAAAGTGTTGGACAGTCTTACTGATCAGCAACTGGATAAGCATCTAACACTCCACGACGCCCAGTTTGGGTTTAAGCCACATTTATCCACGGAAACAGCTATACTATGCCTGAAACAGACTGTTCAATACTATGCAAGTAGGAAAACACCTGTATATGCGTGTTTTCTGGACCTCTCCAAGGCTTTCGACCTCGTATCTTATGACTGCCTATGGAGGAAACTGTCAAATGTTAAAAACCTCCCAAGCGATGTCATTAGGATGCTAAAGTATTGGTATAAAAACCAATACAACCATGTTAAATGGGCGGGTGTCCTGTCGGATGCATACGGGTTGGAGTGCGGTGTGAGGCAGGGGGGAATCAGCTCACCCAAGCTATTCAACCTATATGTAAACGAGCTGATCTGTGAGCTCAGCAATGCCAATATCGGGTGCTCCATTGACGGGCACTGCGTCAATAACATCAGCTACGCTGATGATATGGTATTGCTGAGCCCATCGATCAGTGCACTTAGGAGGCTTCTTCGCATCTGTGAAGACGATGCGGTGGCTCACGGCCTTAGGTACAATGTGACCAAGAGCGAGCTACTGGTTTTCAAAGCAGGTAACAAATGTTATGATACTGTCCCACCAGTCACCTTGGGGGGCGCTCAGCTTTCCAGGGTCACGAAGTTCAAGTACCTGGGGCATTGGGTCACCGATAGTCTGTCCGACAATGTGGACGTGGAGAGGGAACGCAGAGCATTGGCAGTTCGATGTAACATGCTGGCTCGTAGGTTCGCACGTTGTACTAGGGAGGTGAAAATTACACTCTTTAGAGCGTATTGCCAATCTATGTACACGTGTGCCCTATGGGTCAGCTATACAAAAAGCTCGTACAATGCTCTGCGAGTCCAATACAACAACGCCTTCAGAATTATGTTGGGGCTGCCGCGCTTTTGCAGTGCATCGGGGATGTTTGCGGAGAATGGCGTGCCAGATTTTTACGCACTGATGCGGACACGGATAGCATCCTTGATGCGGCGAGTGCGCGACAGCTCCAACAGCTTGGTGGCTATAGTAGCCGACAGGATGGATAGTCCAATAATGTGGCAATGGATGACCAGTCATCGTGCGTCATTCCAATATTTGAAATAAGTTGTTTATAGTGTAGTTTTTGTGTAGAATGTGTTTTCATGTATATATTGATGTTGTATGTTTAATATTGTAATATGTGTTTGTTTATGGACTTATGGTCTGAAATAAATTTTATTATTATTATTATTTTGTTGTTTTTTATGTTTCTTCTCATTTAAGAGAGCCTAAGAAACCTTACACGCGGGTCGGAACCAAGGATGTAAGGTGAAATTTAGATAGAGAAAGTGGATGATAATGTGGAAGAAGTCAAAAACTTTCGGGTGATTCGACAGGTGTTGAGAATGGTGGCTTTTTGCAGCATATAAAGTGTGTGATTCGGCATCTGTAGTGTGTTGAGGCTTTGTGTGAGAGATTTTGGTATAATACCAGTAGATGAGAGAACAATGGGGACTATATGAACAGTTTGTACTTTCCATTGGGTTTTAATTTCAATGGCAAGATCTTGGTATTTACTGAGCTTTTCGGATATTGTGGTTTGAATATTATTGGTGTTAGGTATTGCTATGTCTGGGCTGCGGGACTGTTCGAAAGAGATACCGTGGCCCTGGAATACAAAGGGCAAAGAAGGAACATGGATGGGTTTTAGTCAGTACAAGTCTGACACTCCCTTCCGCTCCGCCCAGAGTGGGGGGGGTCATTTGATGATTTCCCATCCGGAAAAAAAAAAAAAAAAAAAAAAGGTATTGCTATGTCTATCAGATAAACTGTTTTATTGGTTTTGTCGTGAACGGTAATGTCGGGTCTATTGTAATGAATTGTTTTATCGGTTATTATAGTTCGGTCCCAGTAAATTTTTTGATCGTTATTCTCTAATGCTACTTCTGGTTTATACTTATAATACGGTATCATTTCTGAAACTAGTTTATATTTAAATGCTAACTGTTGGTGTATGATTGCAGCGACTTGGTCATGGCGATGTTTATAATCGGTTTGTGCAAGTGATTTACATGCTCCTGTTATATGTTGTATAGTTTCGGAGGCATTGTTGCAATGTCTGCACAAGTCAGTCGGCTGGTTTGGGTCTTTTATAATGTATTTTCTGTAATTACGAGTTGCTATTATTTGATCTTGTATGGCCAGCATAAAACCCTCGGTCTCGGGAAACAATTCGCCTCGTTTGAGCCATTCGTTCGACTTTATTTTATCGACGTGTGGCTGTCTCAGACAGGCTCGATGTCTTCCGTGTAGGGCTTTTTCAGACCATGCTGCTATTTTTTGTTGTGCACTTACTATATGTTCATTTATTTGTGTGTTTCGGTTTTGTAGGTTTAGTGGTGTTAGCGAGAGCTGGGTTCCCACAGATTCCACAATCTCCCCTCGCTTTACATGCATGACCGCACATTTGTCCACACCAAATTCCATCCTGATGGCGCTACTGAAAGTTTCAGTTACTTTCAGTAGCTCCATCAGTTGCAAATCGTTGGGAGCAAAGAGTTTCAGGTCATCCATGTAAAGGAGGTGAGATATAACTAGACTACCTCTCCTCAACCGATAGCCTAGACCTGAATCCTCCAGCAGCGTGCTAAGAGGATTCAAGGCTAAGCAGAACCAAAGCGGACTCAAACTATCGCCCTGAAATATACCTCGCTCTATCCTTATCGGCTCGCTATTCCTCTGGATTTGCCGACATCCTGGATAGCGAAGGACCGTCCTCCATTGCCCCATACATGACATCAGCTCTAGCACCCTCATGAGCCATGTATGTGGCACCGAGTCATAGGCCTTCTTATAGTCTATCCAACATGTCGACAGATCCTTTCGGGAACGGCGAACCTGTTGACTAATGGCCATATCAATGAGAAGTAGCTCCTTAGTACCCCGGGACCCGTTCCTACATCCATTTTGAGAAGCGGACATTACAGAATTGTCATCAATGTGTTTGTTAATTTTAGCTCTCAAAATAGATGTAAGAACTTTATAGACCGTCGGAAGACAGGTAATCGGTCTATAATTTTTGGGTTCCGCAGTACTACCCGATTTATGGAGCAGGTGGGTTATACCTGTTGTCAGGAACTCTGGCAGCGACCCTGACTCTAAGGCTGACTGGAACAGGATCGCCAGGCGAGCGTGCGATCTTGTAAACCATTTAATCCAGAAGTTGTGCAGTCCATCCGGCCCTGGAGATTTCCAGTTAGGCAACGGACGGACTGCACGAACTACGTCTTGGGGGCTGATATTGATTGCCCCCATTTCTGGTACTAGATCGCACGCTCGCTCGACCCTCCGAGTCCATTCACCCTCGGTATGGCTAACAGGCACCGACCAGATGCTGCGCCAGAATGAACACATGGCATCATCATCCGGTAGGCGCGTGTCAGCCACACCTTGGTCCGGTCGCTCCCAAGCCCTAAAAACCCACCTTTCATCTCTTTGAAATGTGCGATTCTGAGTGTATCGGTCCACCCGCCGCTTATACCTACGAATACGGTTTGCCCATGCATACACTTTCTGCTTCAGGAAGTCGATGCGCTCTGTGACACGGGACATGTAGTCTCGAGGACTAATATCAGTCCCCGAGAATGCCCGCCTCACAAAACGCATCACTCTAGGGCGAGTATTGCCCTCCCTGAAGCAGATCAGTTTGCCGATGAGTGCTCTGGCCCCATCAATACGTCGTTCAATCCTGTACTGCCATGCTGGTACGGCTGGTTTAGGTCGTGTAGCTCTGTCATGAGAAAATTTGACATGAGCTACACGACATGCCGTTACAGCCGCACAATACAGAATTGAGTGAGCATCGGTGAGGTCTTCGCAGTTGTCAAAATAGTTTGACAACTGCGAATCCAGAACAGCCACCAGCGCCCTATTTTTGTTATGCATGGGCAAACGAGATATGCGTGGTCTAAGGTCGGGTTGCATGAACCGATATTCTCGAATCGCACCTTCCAAAGCACTCCTCATTTCCTCATTGCACTGGGTACTTACATTAGTAACCATGTCATTATTCACGTTATTAGCGTGATTAGATATTGTACTAGACTGTGGTAGAACCACAGCCTGCACCGACGGGGTAATGACATGGCTACTCTGCATTTCAGTTCGTAGGCGATCAAGTACAGTGTCATCCAACATACGATTACGTTGGATGACTCGCACCTGATCCGATAGTCGTTGCGCCGACACGTTGACAGCTGGCTCAAGCACCTGAAACAGAGAGAGCATCCGAACACGGTACGCGGTCAGGTTGTTACCCCCCTCTGTAGCCCCATAGTATGCGCGCATGACATTTGCATTAATGGATTGCGTCCATCGCATGCGCGGCACACTCCCGCCGGGAGCTGGGACCCTATCAGAGGCCGGTGGGCCTCGAGGTCCTAAACCGTCCGGCGGCCGGCGTCCTCCTCGTCGACGAACAGGTGGTGGCGTCGTCGGCGGAGAGAAATACTCGTCGCTCGAGCTCGACGCAGCTGCCACGGCCGGTGTCACAGCACTCACGACGGGGCTGGATTCCGGCGGCGGCGAGGCGGAGCTGAGCGACGGGTCCGGAGGCGATAGGCGTGCGCGTCGTGCCGCTGATCTCGTCAACATTTCTTCATATCTTTAATCTTTACTAAAATTGATAAAAAATGTTGATAATTATTATGCATTTAAATTTCTTCAGGTACACTAAACCACTCATGGGGCGAAGTATCTCGCATGAGTCTCTTCCTCCCTTCCCACGCAGACACGGCTCCAAGAGATGAAATGCTCGCCAAAGCAATGCTAGACGCCTGTGATGATTATATCTCCGTCTACCTTACTTAGTAAGTGTTTTACCGTTGTATAATGTTGATTGACTTGCATGTTTTTATTCCTCTGTCTACACTAACAGTAAATATGCAGTAACTAATTGACCTAGGTAATTAGACAACTGTCAGGCTTTATCGGTTCCTGCAGATATCATCCACAAACTGGAAACAAGCGTTTGTGTGGAATTGCCAGCAATAAAGCTAAACGCGATCAGTGCATCTAAAAGTTGTCTACTGTTTTGATTGGCTATTAATTGATTCAGTAATAGTCTTGTTTTTACTTTTGATGGCACATCATACTCGAAACTGTCAAAGTTTCCCAATCAACCTTGAACCTAATGCTTTAGCGATAAAGTTGTATTAGATTGATGTGCCATCTGTACATCACAAAAGTTTGCATGTGTATGTTTTATACTAACCAATACTAGTTTTCAGCAACCAATGAGTCTTTTTTTTATAATTTCTATCTGTTTGGACTCCATTTATTAGTGGTTTTACGAGTATAAGGAAGATTTTTCTTTTTTTTTAATTTTATTGGATGTTATATTTTTGTACCCAGTGGTACCTATATTTTAAATCATGAGAATTACTTTTAAGTTTGACCAAAGATTAGTGTAAGACTACTATTAGATAATAAGCATGCTAGTAAGAGACTGTATAACAAATAAAATTTAGAAATAAAATAAAATCTGTTAATTCAAGTTTTAATCTTTTTTTTCGTAAAAGACTGAGATAGTAGTAGTTTTGTACATTAGGCTAGCGTCTGCAATTAAGTCAAGGTATAATGGGTGTATAAACCCCTTCACGAAGCCGAAAGGCACTTGTTTTCCCCGTCCGCATCATTGCGATCTTTTTTGTTCTGGACCATACCTGGGAATCATCTTTAAGGAGATATGGATGGTCATAATTCCAAGTTTTTCACAAATGTTTTTATAAACACAAGTTTTTAATGTTATTTTAAATACCTCCATGACCCTGTACTATTCAATGCATCCGTCTGCATAATGTTTTGAGTGCGTTCCATTCCATTACCGTAAACCATGATGTTTCACCCCAAAAAAAAAATTTGTTTCCCAGCAATAATCGTTGCGAGTTACTTAGTTTAATAAACAGAATGCTTGGTTAACCTCTTCGTGAAGGGTTCGTTTACACACCTTGTAGATAGGTGGTAAGTAAGAAACTACCATCGTACATTCTAGCGATAATTTATACACAGTTTTAAAGGACATTGTAATTGTGACAAACTTTTACCATACGGGTCCAAAATCGCTACGATTTTGGACCCGTTTGGTTAAAGCCCTGAGTAAAAGTATGTTACTTGTGTCACAAAAAATATTATACACGAACAACTGTTTCTGCCAACTGATATGTAATAATGTAAATGATTACATCTAAACTAATAAATTGTATGATACTTTGATTTCGAATATTGGAAGTAATTTTGCTAGAGTATACCTCGCTAATTTTATCAACGAACATTGTGGAAGGTACCTACATACGTGAGTGGATAAATGTCTTATAAAAATTACTTGAATTTTACCTATCTGCTTGGGTATGATCACATTTTATTATCAATAAATTAAAATCCACGATAAAATTATGACGAAAAAAGATAAAAGCAAATTGAAAAACGTTTAAATATCGATCAATCATAATTAGACAGGAGCTTATGATAATTTTAGTTTTATTTACAACTGAGGAATAAAATCATTAAAAATTATCTTTTAAAATTTTGATAAAGATGAAAGTGTAATTTTGTTTTTATTTTATCAATAAAGTGGTGGTAAATCTTAATTATATAAATTAGGTTTTTATTTTCCCCTGTGTACTTAGGTTGATAATATTTTATCAGTTTGGGAATGTCATGATTCACTTTTATTACATTCGTAATTACTCAATTAGTCTGTACTTACGTTAGGTTTTCCCCTCGTTTTCTTTAGCACGGACAGAAGATACGTGTATGTATGGATCGAACTCGCTAAATTTAATCGCACCAACTTGATGCGGAGCGGTGGCCCAGTGGTGGCGATCCCGATTACGAGCAGTAAGTCGTGGGTTCGAACCCAGGCAGGCGCATTACTTTGTGTAATTTATTTCATCACAACTGCTCTCAAAACGGTGAAGGAAAACATCGTGAGGAAACCGGCATGTCCTAGAACCTAAAATTCGAAGACATGTGACATCTGGCCCGCACTGGGCCCGCTTGGTGGATTATAGCCCATTCCCTCTCATAGAGAGGACGCCTGTGTCCCAGCAGTGGGAACATTATAGGCTGCTGCTATGCTATGCTAACTTGATGCGGACTCACTCTCACTCGCCACTAGCGGACCTGGAGATGTCGACGATAGTGCCCTGCCACCTACCGCTTCCAACTATAACTAAGAACCATAGTAGTAGGGGTCAAAAAATTGCTAAAAAAATCAATCACGTGATTAATGGACGACTCCGTAAAACCAAGAATACAAAAAAAAACATTTTACTCGATCAATCCATTTAGGAAGACAAAAATAACGAACATGTCCAGATTACATCATAAGATAAATATTTGGATGCGATTTGTTGTTCGCAATTATTAGAATTGTACACAAACAACAATTTTACTGCAGTCTGTTACAGTTTTTTGCAATCAAAATGTAGCCTGCCTACGCTCTTTGAAACTCCAAATAAATAAAACAAAAAAAATACATTATTTACACATTTTATTCATCGTTTTTACAAAATAATACTTTTTATTTAATCAACAAGTTCGAAGCAACATCTATGTGATTTCCAGTTGACAATGTTTTGTACTTATAAAATTATATTTTCAACACTATGTTACATACGAATTTCTTTACGGCTGCACCCAGAGACGCTTTTTTCCTTAACAAAACGTTTCTGAGTGCGGCTGATAGTGCTAATTTTAACATTTATTAAGATTAGCACAGAGTAAAAATAGTTTAATTTATTTTATTATTAGTGCTGACACTGTAGGCTCCTTACTTTCGTCACCGCTCCATACAAAATAATATTTGTGTAATCTCAACACAAATTCAGTTTTGTATATTTGTATGGGACGGCAACGAATCGTTACATACATTAGGAACCTACGGGAGCGATATTCATTGTTACCCTACAAATACCTATTTATTGCGTCTAGAACATGTCTATATGTCTCTTAAATCGAATTTCACGAATTCTTTGCCTTAGATTGGCACTACCGCGAAGATAAATGTCATGTACAAAATTTGATAAAAAAAAAACCGTGACACCTCTCACGGTAGTGCTACCTAAAACAGTTCATTTTAACATCACGCCTGTAATCCCCGAAGGGTTTGACAAAGGTGTACCTAAAGTACGCATTTCGCCATTGACTTATTTTTATTAAAATTTTGGCTTTAGACCAAATTTTACACCATAATTTCATCAACTAAAGACACATATGGTGTGCACATATAAGCTTTATTTCCACTGCGAGGATGCCATTAGCCCGAAATTAAACATACCAAACTGCAAGACAAAAGCACAATCTTTTAAAAATGTCATGCAGTTATCTTCCAGTTCTTTACTTCATCGTTGCCCTTATTAGTTAGTCAGCAAGTTGGAGTCACTGTTCTCCTATGGCTACAGTAATGTTAGCTCGCAGTGGAAAATACTAAATCTGTTCACTATCTTAGTTTATCTACGCTTTAACTATGGGATTTAGTACAATAACGTCAATTTAGAATTCTAATCATTATTCTGGAACTATTTCGTTGATATAGAGGTTTTTTTTTTTTAATTTGGTAACTTTCCTAAGGAACTGACTGATTTTAATTTCTTACTTTTTTTTTTAATTTAACCTGCATGGAATAGCCCGTTGTTTATGAAAGAGGTACTGTCAGAGGTATGTAATAAAAAAAACCTGAATAAACGTCGATGATGTTTGGCTCAAGAGATCTAAAATTGGTTCGAGTCTCGCATTTAATCCAAGTTTAAAACTTCAGCTTAATCAAGGCTTTTTAGAATTACCCGCAGTTTAATTACTTACTCCAAACATAATTAGGTTTTATCAAACAAAACATTTAAGTTAAATTTAGCGTAATTATCAATTATGATCCCATTATACCGACCATCATTATAAATTACATAAGGCAAAATGGCTGACACAGACGACCACAGAGAACATTTATTATTTTCTTAAATTTCAACACATGCATTATTTTACTTAAAATTATTCAAACAAAAGCTAATAGTATTGTTAGTTCTACACTAAATGCACGCGCTCGCACTATTTCGCAGCATATTTTATTTTAAAATTTTCAATTAACCGCCAAAATACAAAAATGGAACACAAAACAAAATTTCGATTTTTATATTTTTTTAATTATTTGAATTCCAAAGGGTTTTCGTTACATAAATAAAGCTTTTTAAATGCAGATTATTTTAGTTTACCACTTTGTTATTGTACTGTGTAATTAAAAGTAATTCAGCATACATACAAGATCACAGACAAGAAGTACAAAAATATTAGTATAAACGATTATATTTAAACGCACCCGGCGTTATTTAGAAGCATTTAAAATATATATTTAGCTAATTTATTTATATAATTTTATCTAGTAACATTCACACTAGGCTAGAAAAATAAAGTTTGGCAATCTAATTTCTCGCCTGTTTTACGGAACTTTGATTTCCAAAACAGCCATTCAATGAAAAAAAAAACTATTACAATTTTATTAGGTAAGTTCCATAATTAGGTCTAATGTAATAAAAAAAATAAGCACCTTCCTATTTCTTGTATCCTTTTTGAATCAGCTCAGATTCCTATCCTCACAAAAATAAAACTTATTGAGTATATCCAAACTGATTATTAACTCCACCCATTTCTTCTACTCATCAAAAGTACAACTAGAAGCCAACATTTTATTTGTAGATGGCAACACCATCTACTTGGCTCAGAGGAAGACTGCTTTCCTTAGAAAGAATTTCAAATTACCCGACTACATTTTATGAACAAACTGAATTGTTGTTTCAAACTGGAGATGTTATTTGCACCCGTAAATGTCATTGGCATGAGTTCTCTTTAAATACATTTTTTGTTTTCTTTGTTTTATTGTAGTCTTAACTCGCGCCGGTATAAATGATCCTCTAATAAAACTTATCAGCAGAACTCACCGAAACCTGTCTTTAGATAAGTTTTTTATGTTAGTACTACCAACTTTGCAAAAAAACCTTATACTGCGTGTAACAGAAAGCGTATAGTCATATGAAAGGATATGCTGCAGACCATCAAACTGTACAATTTTCTCTAATCAGCTGTCCCATACAAAATTTCAATATCTACTCGACCCAAATGTATGGGGCAGCTGATAATTTTTTCGCATTTACGATATTGGACCCAAGGAGAAAGTTGTTCAATTTGATGGTCTGCAGCATATCCTTTCCTATGACTATAGCCTTTCTGTTACACCCTGTATGTAGTGCTGCATGGTCCTCTTGGCTCGTGACATTGACAGAAGTGCGCTGGCGGTTAACATTGTGAAATTGGAGAAACATCCACACACCAGCCCGTTATACAATAGAATACTATTGTATAACGGGCTGGTGTCCGCAAGTCCACGTCCAAAGCGCGTATTTTGCGTACTGCTGTGGAGATTGTATTGAAAAAACAAGATGGCCGCGTTTGTTGTCATTATGATGCCGCGCCAAAAGACCCAAATACAACTTTATTTTAAGTAATTATTTACTCGTCACTTTTGGATTAAAAACAAGTTTGTTTTTATCAATCGTTCAACTTCCTAGAAACAGGATACTCTTACTATTTTTTTCTATAAATAATCTTAGCACTGAATCATTGAGCCGTATCGTGTGTCTGTTTTGAATTAATTTCGATACATTTAAGTTCAAACTTCCGTTATCATAATTACGTTTGCAGGCCGATTTCAAATCTCATTATTTTATTCGATTTTTAAAATATTCCTCACCAATTTTTCTTCATATTAATACATACATACAAGGCAAAGTTAAAAAAATAACATTGAATTTTGATTTATTTGCTTGTTTCTGAGTTTCGAACAAAGCATCACATCACATTTTACGTAGTTTGAAAAATATGTCTATTAGGTATTTTTTATCTTTGAGCCATCTATTCCACCTCCGTCAAGGAAGCTAGTAGGTATCGACGATTTTGTCACTCGAGACCCATACAAAAGATTTTAGGTCAGTAAAATAGATACATATAGTTATTAGTTGATCGTTGTCTGTTCATTCACACTGTAAGCGAGAACTGTCAAACTAAACACTCTTATGAGTTGCTTGCTCCTCTCGTTTGAGTTGCTAGCTCCACTCGTTTGAGTTGCTAGCTTCACTCGTTTAGGTTGCTAGCTCCACTCGCTTCTCGCTTATCGCCGGCAGTGAAATAGATGATTTAAAGACACAAAGGAACATAAATTGTATGCCATCTTCAAAGTAGCGACGTGTTCTTGTCTTGTGAATGAAATTACTTTTATAGACACTTGAGACTGAAAGATATTTATCGCGGCATAGTTAAGTGGTTACCTAGCAAATATCGGTAATCAGTAAGAGTTAGACCACTTTACTTATGACACGCACTCAGAAGATATTTACGTGAAAGAAAGCAATAGAAGATAATGATGAAATGGATTCATGTTGAAATATAAACTTTTCAGCACTTACAAAGATAGAGATTCTGATATAAACTCTCAAGTACACAAGACAAGGAAACTATTAGTAACAACAACTAAAAACCCACAATTGAAGACGGCACACAATTGATATCCGTAATAATCCCAACATAGTAGAACAACACTATCTTAACACTATCTGTGGGACAATCGGTTATCAATGAACGTGCCACACGTACCCGATAGGTTGAATATTAAAAACTTCTGTTTAATCATTAACAATGAAAACGGGATATTTACCATGTTTACTGTTTGTTTTTTGAGCCGAAATATCGAGAACTCAAAACAAATAGTAAACATGGTAAATATCCCATTTTCAGAGTTAATGATAATGTTAGTGACCATGTCTGTTAAAAAACTTATTATTTTTGTTTTTTTGTGACAGTACCTCTTCATATACCATGTCAAAATAATAACATTTGCAGTAAAAGTAACTTTGTAGTGAGGTATTGACAATTATAAAAATACTTTTTTTTTAAGATTTTACAAAAAATAAACTGTCATTTATGTTCACAAACATCGATTAGGTTGTCGAGTTTCTGAACACAATTAAAGGCAAAATTTGTCGATACTTTCATGCACCCTTTACATTATTAATACAAAAAATATAATACATACTTAATTTACACATGTTTTGTTAAAGCGACGCCTATCTGGGCCTTCAAACTATTGAAACGTTCATATAAAATATGTTGAAATCTCTATTTCTCTCTCTTTTATCTCATAACACAACATGTATTCATATGAAAGTTTCACCAGCGCGTGCGCAACCAAGGCATAAATACGACATCTGAATCATTAGCTAAGCTAGTGTTGTTCCAACAATTCCTAATGCTTCATCTTTACTCTTTAAATATATATATAAATAAGTGAGATTGTCTATAAATCAACAATGTACAGTACATATTGTCACTTACACATAGGTACAAAACTAGGTGTCTATTCACCGGGGCCGATGATAAGGGCGCTCACTGCGAAAAACAGGAACACTAGACCACCGATTATAGTAACTGTGAAAGAGAGAAAAACATAGGTTAAAAAAAAACACTTTTAAACGTTGCCCCACTCTAAGAATTTCTCCTGTATCGTGGGTGCGTTTAAACTCGCATACACAAACATCTAGACCCGGAATAACTACCTGTAGGCCATACAAATATTTGTTCGTTTTGTGTGGGAATCGAACCTACGACATGCAGCGCAGCAGCCAATTGCTTAGCCACTGCGCCAACCGTGCCGTCCAAAAAATTTAACGATTACTTTGGGGTAGGTACTTTGTCAAAAGGCCAACCCCTGACATGCATATGGTAAAGACAGTATTGATAAAAATTACAATTTACTGCCTAGCTATTAATTTTCCTGAATATACAACGTGCAACAGAAAGGGTATAGTCATATGAAAGAATATGCAGCAGGCCATGAAACTGAAAACTTCCTCCATGGGTCCAATATCGTAAATGCGAAAAAAATATCAGCTGTCCCATACAA
Source organism: Noctua janthe (assembly GCA_910589295.1). NCBI lineage: Eukaryota > Metazoa > Arthropoda > Insecta > Lepidoptera > Noctuidae > Noctua > Noctua janthe. Next base: position 8,353,865 of record OU342572.1, on the reverse strand, counting down.
AATTTAAATACCGACTCGACCCAAATGTAACAGCTGATAATTTTTTTCGCATTTACGATATTGAACTCATGGAGGAAGTTGTTCAGAAACCTTTAACATAGTTATGTTTCATCTATAACTATCTTCACAATGGACGTTATAGTCCCTAAACAATGTAGTTAATTAATTTGTTTATTCGCGTAAATCATCCTCTGTAAAGCAAAAACCCGAAATAACTTTCATGGCACCCGGACGTTTGCCAATGACACCGACTTGCGTCATTACTGTTTATGTCTTTCAACTGTTTTTTTCGTTGACATTTTTATTTCCATCAACATGGAATCCAGTTGGGAAAATATGATATCTTTCCCTTCATTTTTACAAAGGACCATTTTTGCATGAACCTTACTGCTGACAGAAATCAGACTAACCCACTTGTATTTGTATATGCTTTGTCCCTGTAATTCTAACACAACTAGTCACAACACGTTTTTTTCTTGCTTTCACCCCAGTTCAGTCTAGCGTCACGCTAACACGCACTCTCTTTACCCACATATCATTTCTCTCAGAACGTCCATCTTCTCTGTCTCTTTTAAAAAAATCCAAATACTCCAACTCACCAGTCCTAACAGAAATCTTGGCGGCAACCATTCTGCCGCCTATCACAGCGAGTCCCGTACACAGGGCATGGCCCAGCGAGCCGCCGACGACCACGCCGACCGCATGCTCCCTGGTCGCTAGCACTACTGTGGCCAACTGCGACCGATCCCCCCACTCGGCAAGGAAGGTCAGGGAAGCAGCTTGGAAAAGAACCTTCAGGACAGCGTTCCGTTTCCGCCGCCTTTCGACCTGTCCTTGTTCTAACATGTCGAGGGTTTCTTCTTTTTCTTCCTGGAATTTTGAAAGGTGGTTTAGTGGGCGAAAGAATTGGGTCATAATTTCTCGAGTTTCTTTTAAAGGACACCGGTTTGTCGTTTAAAAGTTTTGTCTTCTATTTGACCGACAATATTTATGTTTTAGTGTGTAAAACTACTACCATTGCTGGCAATCTAACACACTATCGCGACATTTTATGTCACTTTGTATCTTGCTAGACTAGACAACTTTCGTCGCCTTTTACAACATTTTCGGGAAAAATTGGGAATATAAAAAGTTAAATATTCTTCTTTCTCTGTTAAGGAGCCTTTGTCTATAGCATTTTATTTGTACTCTTTAGAATACAAAATAAGGTTCAAAATCACTTTGTTTTTGAAAAAAAGTGAATCTCGGTCACAGAGAAAATATCAAAACAAATATTTTTACAGACATACTATTCTAAAATTAGTCCACAGCTATTTGCAGGACTTACTGGAATTACAGACATGTATATACAGATAAGTACATGCTAAGCGAGACAAAAGGCTGAAACGGCATCAACAACATTATTTATGAATGGGTTTATTAAAAAAAAAACAAAGGTTGCTTGTAAAGAAAATGTTGCAGTGACTATGGTGCAACATTTTATAGATTGTTTTATAAATCTTTTAATATTGTATAGTGAAAATGGTGTATTTCAGCTTCAGCCTTTAAGTGTGACTTTACACTACAGTCATAAAATAGGGATGAGGTGATTTAAGAATCAAAATGCATAAATTTATACATTCCAGGCTTCAAATATGCAACAGATTGGTAAGCAAAGTGGCAGCATTTATGTATGAAAAACGTTATTTATTTCGAATAATTTTCTGGGATGATTTTGACACAATTTTTGTTTTTTATTTTACACTAACTCAAGGTATAGTAATAACCTAGTTTTATTTTAGATACCTTTTCACTTTATACGTATAAAATATTTGAAGCCCAAAGCCAATGAGCTTGCCCAGAAAAATGGAATCACTTTTCATATCATAATAACCTTAAAAAATTTCAGAATCGATATCAATTTTTTTCTGGTCAGACAAATTAACAAAAGTATGAATGAAATACCAATACGCGCACTAAAGCCGGTATTACACAATCAAAGGTTAACAAATTCAATGTTTTACTATTTGATGGTGTAACGCCTGCCTAAACAACATTCTAATCAAATGCTGAATTCCTTTGCATAATCGATTCAATTGATCTATCGAAGCCTTTCTCAAACGAAATAATGATATGGTCTGTGCGTAACAGAACGAAAAAAAAGCTAAGGCTAAAAGAAAAAATAACTAGGTGTCATTCGTACTGCCAGGCATAATGACGTAAGATCACCCTCAGCGGTTCTGATTGCGTCGAGCTGCCCGCTTCAGGCTCCCGTGGGGACTGTGGGGCACTCTTCGTGTCTCTTGGTACCGAAGGCCCCGGGCTTTGGGAACCAGCGGTCACGACCGACGTCGCATCAGGAGACGTCGATCGCTCTTTAAGCGCATCCTGCAGTGTCATACTTTTGAATCTCGTACTGGCAACTTAAGATCGAAATTAATCTCGGTGTTCAAATATAAACCGTTATTTTGAAATCGACAAATAAAAGAACAAATAGAATTGATATGTAAAACCGAATCATCTTTGAAAGTAGTACTGGCAACATTTTTGACTCGATTTTCAAAAATCCCCTTTCCCTTTGGTCATAAAGAAAACTGCGCTTCTTGTGTGCCAGCTGTAACTAGGTCAATAAAATAAAGAAAGGAATTCAACATTTGCAGCTAGGTTAAGTCTGAAAAGAATCTACAAATACTAAAATATCTCAAAAAACACTATCTTATCTAATAAACACAGTCCTGTTTAAAGTAAGATTTCGTTGGTGATAAATAAGTATTTGATTCGACTGAATTGACCTTCATTTAAATAACGATTAGTAAGTTATTATTCGACCTCATTGCTACCGTCATTCTATTGTGTTTAGACTTCGTTTCAGCATAATCTGAAGAGGAGTGACTTTGAAATGATAATAATTTATTCGCAGCGAAGTCGATGACTGCTTTCATTGCAACCTCTCGATCAAAGTACTCATGAAATGATGGTATTAAGTAAGTCTTAGGTCTAACTGCACCACAAATCACTAAGTACTTTAAAACATCGTTCTGTTTCATTCAATATTTTGAAGATGAGTGAGACAAAAGATGTTTTATTGCTCGACGCATTCAGTGAATTCTGGTGTAAGCACGCCTCAGTCTGTATTTAACTTAGCACGGCTATTTTATTTGTGACAATAAAAAATGTAGGCACCATTACTTAAGATAAATTTAGTAGATACCTAGATAAAGAATATCATTTTATTTTGATACAGATCATGTAAGACAGCAAAGATATTAAGTCAGATTAAAGGATAAAATTTTACAGTGTGTCATGAAGCGATAACATGGTTTTAAAAAAATGACGTATCAGAGATTTTTGTGCTAGATAAAAAACAGTAGGTAAGGCCAATTAGCAATGAATTTATTTGTTATTGAAGAATTTGATCAAGTATACTTTCTTGCTAGAACAACAAGAGACTAATAAAACAGTGTCTAAGGAGATTCTTGCCCGTTCTTCTCCATAGAGATCTACGCTTTAGAATGGGCAACTACAGTACATTAACCTATATAATGCCTGTTTTTTTTTTTATTCGACAATTCAAAAGTGCCTGTAACTGGCCTACTTTAAATAAATGCTTTAATTTTGATTTTGGCCACTGTCAAATCTGGGATTATTTATTATTTTAGGTTGTACCGATGAGTCTCGTAATTTAGTCCTATGGAAATTAAATGAGTAAAACGTATTTAATATAATACGTAACAAAGCGAACGGCCAATTCGCGATATTTAAAAAACTGAGGTTGTGAAATTTTAAAGTGTAAATGAGTGCGCATTATTTCCATGACCATAGCGCTTAGACATACCAACTAAGCAACTATTGGTAATCCATGGTAACTATTGCTAATTCTGATAATCCATTTGTCGCAAAAAGTAACGGGTGTCTTGACTATCCTACGCAATGAAGGCTGAATTAACTGTCACTTTGTTTTTTTGAGAGCAGCGGTGGCCCAGTGGTGCAGACCCCGACTTACGAGCAGTAGTAGTTCGAACCCAGCCAGGCGCATTACTTTGTGTAAGTTATTTCATCACCACTGCTCTCAAAACGGTGAAGGAAAACATCGTGAGGAAACCGGCATGTCCTAGAACCAAAAATTCGAAGACGTGTGACATCTACCAACCCGCACTGGGCCCGTGTGGTGGATTATAGCCCATTCCCTCTCATAGAGAGGAGGCCTGCGTCCCAGCAGTGGGAAAATTAATAGGCTGATTATGCTATGTTATGTTATGCTATTATTTTTCTGAGCAATCAACTACTGCTACAGAAAAAAATATTTTATGGAAAAACATTTGATGGTTTTGGTCAAGTACTGATAAGAATATCAATCATTATTCTCTGTTCATCATCATCATTCTCCCTTATCCCAATTTATTTATTTTATTGTCTGTTTTTTTGATAATCTTACTACTACTACAAATATTAAACGCTAAATATTTCACAATTTTAAAAGGCATGTTTATAATGAAATAATTAAGTAACGATTAATCAACGATTATAATCATTATCGGCATGTCAGATAGGAGGTTAGATTTCATAAAAGCCGCAAATTCGATAAGCGTGTGAATCCAATATTCTGATTTTAGATTTCCCTAATTGTTTAATTTTTTTAATAGAAGAATTTAGTAGGTAGGTATCGCATTGAAACGGTGTGAAGCTTAAGCCTTCCTCTTTATTAAGAAGGATAAAATGTTTAGTTTGTCTCAGAAACAAATTAAATAGCCAATACTCGTCAATCGAAAATGAATATTAGATAAATAATTTATGAAACTTTATTGTATGCATTTTATTTGATATCATAATATTTCGTTTGGTAGTCTGATCCGTCAATTCAAGCAAGACTCGATTTGCGCCTCAATATTTGCGAACGATTACCATAGAGATCGTCACATGTTTTTTTTTATAAATGACATTCTATCTATCGAGGTTTTTAGCACATCGCCAGTAAAGACAAAATATACAAAACAATATGTTTCTGGCAAGTATTTATAAAAAATATTATATTGTTTATTTAGTGGTGGAGACCCCCACTTACGAACAGTAAGTCGTGGGTTTAAACCCAGCCATTACTTTGTGTAAGTTACGAGGGCGGGTCAATAAGTCCGTGACTTTTTGAATTTCTGACCTCTTTACTGAAACAGCAACACTGCTCCTGTCAACAGGCATCTGTCAGTTGACTCCTGTCAAAATTTAAACTTGCTGCGTCAGTTAGTTTGTGTTTGACAGCTATTTTTATCAGACTACTCACTAATTTGAGGAGAAAATGGAAAAAAGTGAATTTCGTGTGCTTATTAAGCATTATTTCTTGCGAAAAAAAACCATTACCGAGACCAAGGCTAAGCTTGATAAATACTATGGGGACTCTGCACCATCGATTTCAATGGTAAAAAAGTGGTTTACTGAATTTCGTTGTGGCCGTACAAGCACTGAAGATGCCGAACGTCCTGGACGCCCAGTTGAGGTCTCTACACCCGAAACAATCGAAAAAATTCACGATATGGTGTTGACCGACCGAAGATTGAAAGTGCGAGAGATTGTGGAAGCCGTAGGGATCTCGCATGGCTCAGTGGTTTCAATTTTGAATGATCACTTGGGCATGAGAAAGCTTTCCGCAAGATGGGTGCCGCGTTTGCTCACAGTCGACCACAAACGCAATCGTGTAACAACTTCACAGGAAGCTTTGGCGTTGTTTAATCGCAATATGGAGGAGTTTTTGCGCCGTTTTGTAACCGTGGACGAAACATGGATCCATCACAACACACCAGAAACCAAACAACAGTCAAAACAGTGGGTTTCTAAGGGTGAATCGGCGCCAAAGAAGGCCAAGGTGGGTTTGTCAGCCAATAAAGTTATGGCGACTGTTTTTTGGGATGCATGCGGGATAATCCACATTGACTACCTTCAAAAGGGAAGAACAATCAATGGGGAATATTATGCCAACTTATTGGACCGATTCAATGACGATTTGAAAAAAAACCGACCTCATTTGGCCAAGAAAAAAGTTCTTTTCCACCAAGACAATGCAAGGGTGCACACATGTGCAGTTGCCATGGCAAAAATCCATGAATTGGGCTATGAATTGCTCCCTCATCCGCCCTATTCTCCAGATTTGGCTCCGAGCGACTACTTCTTGTTCCCAAACCTGAAGAAATGGCTTGGTGGAAAAAGATTTGACTCCAATGATGAAGTCATCTCGCAAACAAAGGCCTATTTTGAGGACCTCGACAAATCATTTTTTTTGGAAGTGATAAAAAAATTGGAGAAGCGTTGGACAAAGTGTATAGAGCTCAAGGGAGACTACGTTGAAAAATAAAATTATTTTTTATCGAAAAATCTGTGTTTTATTCCAAAAGTCACGGACTTATTGACCCGCCCTCGTATTTCATCACCACTGCTCTCAAAACGGTGTCCTAGAACCAAAAATTCGAAGACATGTGACATCTACCAACCCGCACTGGGCCCGCGTGGAGGATTATAGCCCATTACCTCTCATAAAGAGGAGGCCTGCGTCCCAGCAGTGGGAACATTAATAGGCTGATTATGCTTATGCTATGCTATTGTTTATTCCATTCTTGGGCCATGTTTTACAACAAAATTCCAACGAAAAGGGGAAGGAGATTTCAGTAAAGATAAAATTAATGAAGAATTTACTATTATTTCTGTACAGTACTGTATAAAGATCATTGTATGAACTACGTAAAAATTAAATCGATTTGTAGCGTTGCCACTCGTTCAGATTTTAAAACTGATCGAAACTCTAACACGATCGGTCTCTTTACCAAGTCTCACCTCTACCACCCTAGAAACAAAAACTAAAATCACATACCTGATCTTCTCTTCTCTTCAATTCACTCTGTACTTCCTCCAATTCTTCTTGTCCCTCATTTGGGTCCATTTTCCATCCATCCCTTAACATTTTAATACCAAATATCGCGAATAATACAGCACTGGCGTAGTGCGTATATATTCTCGGTATGACGGTCGCTATCCATCCAAATGCTGCTGATAGGATTGTCATGAAGACCAGTGCTGATATGGCTCCAGCGAAGACTATTATTCTAGGGTGTTTCATGGCCATGATTGCAGCTATGAAGAAGGTTTTGTCGCCTAGCTCCGATACTATGACCACGGAGAGAGACGCAAGGAATCCTTGAAGGAAACTGCCCTGGATTGCTGCTCTCTGGAAAGAAAGAAATGAAGGCATGTTACAAATATATTTTGACAAAAAAGTTATAGTCTGAGGACATTAATTTTACTGCACGTTCGCACATGCAAAACATTCACATAAAACATAATTATATATATGTATTTTTCTCTCTCTTAGACATCTCTTAGATGGAATCTTTATCAGATTTCTCTATTATACAAAATGTTTATCGCCAGCTGAGTTATTGTTTTCTTTCGAGTACGTAATTAGTTATTCACACAAGAATATGGACTTGATCATAAAATCGGTCAGTCTTGAATCAAAATCAAGCCGCATCGTCGTAAAACGGTTCTTGGTCCATTACTTCTGTTAAACACGAAGTTGTATAACAAGTTAAGTAAGCTCTCGCTTTTTATTGATGTATAATGTAAACTCATTGTCATAAAAGGGTATACGTGGCCCGTCAGACGACTTTAGCAAAGAATCTGCAGGGCATTAGAAAGTTATCTCACAGCTATCAGGACTTCAAAAACCTAGACCGGTTTAAAGCAACAATTTAAGTCATTTTAGTGTGTTTTTATAAAACCTGATGCACCTTTTATCACGTGACCAAGTGCCAAGGGCTCATCTTCATGTATTTGAGGTTGACGTTACTTAGAAGACTTATTTTGAAGACTCACATAATTATTTGGGGCTATGAATCGTGGGCGTTTTCTTCAGACTATAATTACAATAATGTAATGTGACATTGGTGAAATTGAGAAACGAAAGAACTCCTCAAAAGTCACAAATTAATTAATTTAAGCCTCAGAAATTGGCAATTTACAAGATATAATATACATATAGGCTACTTAATCTAGACATAACTCGAAATTAACGAAAGAGAGAAAGAGAAAGCCACAGACACCCACTTGCCGTACAAGACCACGTGCCGAGCTAAATACGTTGATAGAAAATATATTAAGGACGGGGAACTCCTAAGGCTTTCCGCGACGAGACTAATTAATTCACCAATCATAAAAGTGCAGTGACGTAATTTTATCGAAGCAGGCCAATGTAGACATCGATACAAAATGTATCGAATGCACTTGATGGCTCGAATGAATTTATTGGTGTCGTTTGTAATCAATGGCACTCTTGGGTGTCGTAGGTCATTCAAACAAAATGGACAGATATGGGAATTTGGGAAGCCTACATTAATTAATCGTCGGCATTATGCTGTATTTAGTGAATTCCTACACCTATACAGTCTATTTAAAGAAAAACGGCCAAGTGCGAGTCGGACTCGTACACCGAGGGTTGCGTATAAACTTGTAGAAAACTACATATTTGCGGTTTTCAGATTTTTTTTCCTTTACATGTGCTATAAGATATTGCTTCTTGCTAAATTTCATGATTCTAGGTCAGCGGAAAGTACCTACCCTATTGGTTTTGATTCCCTTGTGAAAGCATAAAATATGCGGCAATCTTTTGATCTTGACTTACAAGTGAATTGATTTTTTTCACTGCTCCAAAGTAGCAGACCTGAGTATTTGAAATTAATTTCAGCTTGATATCTCCGCGCGTTGTTGAGAAAAAGGGCCTTGACAGACGGACAACGAAGTGATCCCATAAAGGTTCCGTTTTGGCCGACTGAGGTCCGTACCTCTAACCACCCTAAAAAACGATTTTGCTTTGCCTTAAACCTGCAAAGCAAATATTCTCCAAGATCGAAGTGAAAAAGACGAAATGGATTCAAAAGAGAACAAATGTGTCCGCATTTCGCCAATAGTTTCAAGACTAGCAACGGGCTGATTTGTTTGGCCTAGCGAAAAGCCAACAGACTCCTCGTGCAGTAACGATAATACACGCTAAAATATTGACACACACAATATCTGCTGCAATGGTATCGCTAATGTTGATACGCGATTATTTTAATCAACTTAAATAATTTTAATTTCTCTTTGTTACCTATGCTTGATAATTATGAACTGTACCTTGTTTGATAAATACACATTACTACATAGTATACCAGGTGTAAACAGACCCTTCACATATCCGTCAACCAAGCATTCTGTATATCATACTAAGTAACTTTACGCAAAAATTATTGCTGGGAATCGACCTTTTTTTTGGGGTGAAAAATCACGTTTTACGGTAGGACTCAATGGAAAGCACTCATAGCATTGTGCTGATGAAGGGATTGAATAGTACGAGGGTCGTGGAGGTGTGTAAAGTAAAAATCCTACATTAAAAACATGTATATAAAAAAAAACTTGTGAAAAAGTTGGAACTTTGACCCCCAATATCTCCGTAACTAGAAGGTTCCCAGGTATGGTCTAGAACAAAAAAATGATCGCAGTGACAGGGAGAACAAGTGCCTTTCGTTTATGTTAAGGGTCTATTTACACCCTTTATGACAAAGTTGGTTCCCGCTGTCTGTCTGTCCCTATGTATGCTTAGATTTTTAAAACTTCGCAACGGATTTTGATGTGGTTCAAGAGGAAGGTTTATATACATATATATATTGCATCCGTGCGAAGCCGGGGCGGGTCGCTAGTTACGTATAATGCCTTGCTTGTGTGCTTTCTACAACGACTTCCATGTTTAGTCATATACATGCCGGTATCTGTCGTGTAGGATTAGTCTTTAGTGCTTATTAATCTTCTGTAAAGATTTCTCTACCATATCCGTGGAAATTTTCTAGGGATTCCGTAGTTGTGCTGAATTGCATAAGCTTACTGACGGATACGTATTATTACGGCTGAGTATTACGCTATCATCTAGAATAATGTAAACTGCAGTGTCATAAATAATAATGAGTAATTACACACTGCAACATTGTCTAACACATGTAATATTTTGTAAGGATGTTAAGTTGAACGTCGAAGCCACAATTTAGTGTTTTAACGCCATAATAGTCTCCGACCACTAATCTTTCCTGATCTTGATCATAAATCCAATTAAATTATGATAAGAGCCCGAAGATGATCAAAACCCTATGACTGTTGGAAACACCGCAGCGTAAATTTCAACACTTTTACTGACTAACTGCTTCATCTAACGACCACCCGGACGGAAACTATTTATGCATGAGAGCCCAAATTAGTTTTAGCATTTTTAAGGTCAAACTTAGTTGAAAAACGGACGAGGAAAACTACCGGACATCATTTTTTTATATCTCTGAAAACAATACGAGGTTACAAGAACTTTTACTAATCTTGTTTTATATTTGCACGTTCTGCTTCTACTTTTATGGTTGATAACATTTAAATTGCCGCGCACTAAAAAGATACCACAATCACTACATTGTATAAAACAAAGTCGCTTCCCGCTGTCTGTCCCTATGTATGCTTAGATCTTTAAAACTACGCAACGGATTTAGATGCGGTTTTTTCTTAATACATAGAGGGATTCAAGAGGAATTTTTATATGTATATACTGCACCCGTGCGAAGACAGGGCGGGTCGCTAGTAAAATAATATAATTAAGAACGGAGTTAAGTCATCATCTGCCTAGCCTTTTCCCAACTATATTGGGGTCGGCTTCCAGTCTAACCGGATGCAGCTTAATACCAGTATTTTACATGGAGCGACTGCCTATCTGACCTCCACAACCCAGTTAGTGCTGGGTAATACGATACCCCTTGGTAAGACTGGTTGTCAGACTTTTTGGGCCACTGACTACCTAACGACTGTCAAAGATCTACAAATGACACCCAGGACCAACGGCTTAACGTGCTTTCCGAGGCACGGAGGAAACTCGGTATGTAATGGGTGGTCACCCATCCACAGACCAACCTAGGCAAGCACGGCTTAACCTAAAGATCGATCCGAGCGGCTGTTATTATTTAGCCACGAGTTCCACGAGATACTTAAGATCATTATTATGTGTCAATATTTCTTATGATAAGAACGGAGTTAAGTGCCGTTTTGAAAATGAGAGGTGTGTTACTTTTCATTTTGTTTAGTGGGAGGATTTTCTTTTGAATGTATTGGGGGTGGAATCTGACAAAGAACATTCGAGAAACTCGATGCTCGAACTAAGGTTACGAGTCAAGTTCGAATCGGTCCATTTGCACAATCGTTTATGCAAATGGAGCTAATACTTCATCATGATCTTCCTACCCTTTTTTTTCTGTTGGGAAATCATCAAATGACCCCCCCCCCCCCTCCCCCACTCTGGGCAGAGCGGAAGGGAGTGTATCTGCCTACCCTTGTCCCATGTTACTTGGGGTAAACGCAATAGAATTTTTCTTTAATTTTTTCCTATCCATGACGCTCTCTTTACACTGTGCTAGTACATCATACCATACGTTTTCTTGAATTTGCACGTGTTGTAGAGTATTTGTCTCTTGGCAGCCTTGCTTGTATGGGATATTAATAGCCCAATCTTTAGTGACAATAGACATTTGTAGATTTTGTAATACACCGTGACTTTTTAGTCCTCTTACAACGGCAGCCCACTTTAAGTATCCAATGAATACTGTACTGGTATTTATGAGATTTTAATAAATTAAAAATAAAAAAAAAATCAGTATTATGACATAGTTAAAACATCCTGTTGCGAGCGATGATCTACTGGACTCGAATCCTGGGTAGGTATATGTTCTCCCATTTGACACGTAAACATCATTAACAGGATGTTTCATAATTTTATTCTAATTTTTTTTTCTTTGTTCCTATTATGGAAGATAAAAAAAAATCGCGCCTAGAGCTATTTTATGTCGGGTAAATTGAGTGGACGACCTTTGTAAGACGACTAAAAAGTCACGGTGTATAATCTTGATCGCGGTAAATGGTCGCGTACACGTGTGGACGTGTGACTGACTTTGTGTCTTTTTTTAGATTTAATCTCTTTATAACGAAATGTGCAGCAGCTGAATATAGCAACACTCATCCGATCCTAATGGGGGTAGGTTATGTTTATCACTAATAAAACTAAGCAACCATGTGTGATCCTTTGCCTCGAAAAGCAAATTAAGCTGGTGGTCCCGACTGTCATTTGTAGATCTTTAACAACGGCTACCAAACTAAAAAGCCCGAAACTCTGACAACAACTATTTGTGGAATTAATATAAGCAGACCCTCCATGTAAAATACTGATATTCAGTTGCACCCGGTTAGACTGTAAGCCGACTCAACTAAGCTGGAAAAATGCTAGGCAGATGATGAACCAGGCGAGACGTCATCTATCGTACAATCTAGAAGAGGCTACATTTATTAAATAAACGTGAATGGAAAACAACTGCGGTACAATACACATCAACTGTGATGTTGTCATAGTTTCTACAGTCAACAAAAGATAAGTATGCAGCTTACTACAAGTACATAATTTTGAACCAGTGTCGAGCGTGTGTTCAGTTTGCAAGTCTGACATCACTGTAGTGTTTTAAGCATATACGCATGTCAAATAGTACGAGGAGAAGCGCTAACATGGAGCTGCGTCCATCTCTGTATCAGGGACAGGTCCCACCGCTCGGACAACACCCTCAGGACACTGTTCGAGCTGCTTCGTACGCGACTTAATAGTAAAGCGCTCCGTTTCCTTATAATCGAGAAAAAGTCATCGGTTCGCGCCTCAGCAAGCATAGTCGAAGCACTACAAAACTGCGGAAGCATATGCCGCGGATTTTTGCCATGATACAGATTTGGGATGGCACACAGAGCATTGGCACATTGTATAAGGTCTATCTTTTCATACACGAAATATTTTAAGAGTAACTTCTATAAGTCGTAAAGTCGCAATAGCAACGAAAAAAAAAATTATCTGAGTGTTTTTTTTTTTACAAATTTATTATAATTCTAAAATTTTTTGAGACTTTGCATAAAAACTTTACTCCCATATTCTAACAATGACAGTAGGTAAATACGACTTAGTAAACTAGCATAATGGATGCTTAAAAATAAGGAGCCAGTATTTATTTTGTGGGTCAAGTAATTTTAAATTATTTTTTATAAAAAAAATACACTCAGATAAAAAAAAAATCCTTAAAATGGCTTTGTTATAGCCGTTAGATGATTCCCTGAAAATATTTCGTGTATGAATAGTTAGACCCTATTTAGGTGTTACATGCTGGTCCGTAGGTCGTAGGTCTGTACAATGTACAAAAGAGATTGTAATATGATAGAAAATATTACGCATTGTATCACAATAACCAAGAACAGTTCATAGGTGTTGTAATGAAACACGTTTGCCCTAATAATTACAAAATGTGATACTTATTAAATGTCTGTTGATAAAATGTGATAAGAAGATAAACTAGTGGATTACTGTAATTGTGTACTGTCCACAATTAATATAAGTGCTATTTAAATTAGACAATTAAAATGATGGTGGTTAGAGTATTACAAAAAGAAATGCTAAATGAAATTCTTATTATTAAATACTTCTATACAATTCCGTAAACGTACGTAACAACATTAAATACATTATACGAAAATATTGAATTCGGCACATCCTGCTGAATCACCGCGAAGCGCTGGTCACCACAGGAAACAATCCAAGATCAAAAAAATGCGTAAACATGTTCACACGATCTGGGCTCTGACCTTCAATGATGAAATGACACAAGATGATGTGTCGCGGACATTTTGGGAAACCATGGGGTTTTCCTAAAATGTCCGAGAATGTGACGATGTTTCACGAAATAAGTCCTTTTTGTATGGACAAAAAGGACTTATTTCGTGAAACATCGTTCCGCGTGAAGTTGTCACTGAATTTCGAGCACAAACGAATATCAAGCAAAACAGTATAGCCATCGAAAGTAACGTGTCGCCGGCTAGCACGATACTTAGATCCATAATAATTTAGGATGAATTTCACCAATGAAATAGAAGGCAATCTGTACATCTGAACCGTTCAAGAGCCGTTAGTGTCTTTATTACATAGCAACGATGGCAACAATGACACATGATAACAGCCACTCGTGGTCGATCTTCAGGGTAAACCGCGCTTGGCTAGGTTGGTCTGTGGATGGGTGACCACCCCTTATATACCAAGTTTCCGCCGTGCCTCGGAAAGCACGTTAAGCCGTTGGTCCCGGCTGTCATTTGTAGATCTTTGACAGTCGTTACAGATAGTCATTGGCCTGAAAATCTGACAACCAGTCTTACCAAGGGGTATCGTATTGCTCATTACTAACTGGGTTTAGATAGACAGTCACTCCATGTAAAATACTGGTATTCAGCTGCATCCTGCGACCTTAGTACTTCGTACGAAAACTGTGTAATTTCTTTAAAAACTACGCAAACACTCGAAAATTTTCAGTTTACATAATACATAATTTCCACAGTTCATGTCATAAAGTCATGTTGGTAAATATTATACTTTTATTATTGTTTACCGCCATAGCGTGTTGGTGGCTGTAAAGAGGCAATATCCGCATATTTAAATAACTTCATGTGACATTGACATCGGAAAATGTCGTCAAAATTATATATTTATAGACCCTGGTCACGGATCAGCGAACACGGATTGACAACTTTGACATACGGGAAAATAGTTAAACATGCAGGCAACGGTTCGCAAACTTCAGCCAAGTGTACCTTCTATTCCAAGAAAGGCGATTCACTCTTTAAGAGCGTTAACGTCTTACGGCATTTCATACAAACTTTCAAGTGATGTTGTTTCGAAATGACTGAACCGATTTTAATGAAACTTAAATCTAAAGATTTGACAGAGAACTTTTCGAAAAATAGTGTTACAGCTAAATTAGAACGATTTTAGATTTTCCATAGAAACAGAAATTTCCAATAATCTTTTTTTTTTAAGAACATTTCGAAAAGTTCTTTGTCAATTTTATAGACTTATGTATCCTTCTTATGCGTACGAAGTTTCATTAAAATCGGTTCAGTCATTTCGAAAAAAAATCACTTCTAACTTTGTATGAAATGCCGTAACACGTTGACGCTCTTAAAAAGATTTCATGATCTGTGATAGTACGTAGAATATAATTGTTATCTGGGAGCTCCTATTCTTAGGTACAAGATTACATGTAAAATCTTCTTTGATAAGATACTTTGTCACGTTCGAATGATGTCTGCTGTAATTTCAGACACTTTGTAGTGATAAAGATAATTTCTGAACTAAACATAAAAGAATTAGTAAATCATGTCGATTTTGGACTAAGTTAAAGAACGATTTTGCAAAATCTCGCCTTAAGGATGACCTCCTATCTTGGGCTGCGGGACTGTTCGAAAGAGATACCGTGGCCCTGGAACACAAAGGGCAAAGAAGGAACATGGATGGGTTTTAGTCAGTCTAAAACTCCCTTCCGCGCGCCCAGAGTGCGGAGGGAGGTCATTTAATGATATCCCATCCGAAAAAAAAAAGAAAAAAGGGATGACCTATCTTTCGTTTTGAGTTCAAGTTTTGCATAATTACTGAGAGATGAATCACTTCGGTTTAAGAGCTAACCAAAGCTAACTAGGTCTGGCTGATTAAGATCTTAGTAAGCAACAATAGGCGATTTTTTGCCCCCTTACTTTATGACAATATCGATTTCATTGCCTTATCGAACCGCGTCATTGCCCGATTGGAGTTTCGACAATATCATGAGTATCATATCTCCTAATACTGTATCTTTCACGTGTAGAGATACTCTTTAGGACGTCAAAAATATGTTTATCAAGCATCCGCGACTGATAAACATCTTGTCACCCTATGAATGCATGGTATGTCACCAGGGGGCTAAGTATAGAGTAATAAACTTCAAATTCGATGGGCATTTAATGTTATTAGGGAAAATGCAAATTATTTAGATACCCTAGACGTCAACCAGTCACTGTCCAATGAGGATATGTCCCAGTTGGAAACGTCCCTTTGTGTCTATTCGCCACTGTTTTGTTCTGTCTCCTACTAATATGGAGGGAAGTGGAAATTATGTTTTTCCTACTCCTCCGCTATTCTTTTCTGATTAATTTCGTTGTGGGATCCAAGACAGTTAAATTTCTGGTACTTCTTCGAGCTTCATTGTCTCGGCGCGTCTCAGGAGTTGCTGTGGTTTGGGAATAGTGGCTTGTCCCAAAAAAAAACGAACAATGAGGATGAAAAACCAAAGAATAGTAGGAGTAAAGCATTGAAGATATGGAAACATCAAAATGATTAACATCACGTGTATGTAGATCGTGCCATTGTCAAGGGTGAATAAAACAAGACGGTACGGCGAAATCGCTTACGTCAATCTCATGCGGCGGGATTTTGATGTCTAATGGAGGGGGGGGGGGGGGGGGGGACTTGGATTCAATGGAACATTCACAATGACGCATGGCAATGTACATAAAGGCCAAAACAAGAGCAAAATCTGCGTCAGTCTCAATTCCCTGAAAATGTGCAAGAGATGTATACCATACTTAATAATACTATTATTATACAAAAATTAATACTAATATTATACATGCGACAGTAAGTCTGTCTGTCTGTTACCACGCCTTAACAGGAAAACGGGTTTCTATGAAATTTGGTAGTTACACATGTTGACTATAACCTGTGTTAGGACATAGGATACTTCTTATCATCTGCCTAACCTTTTCCCAATTATGTTGGTGTCGGCTTCCAGACTAACCGGATGGAGCTGAATACCAGTATTTTACATGGAGCGACTACCTATCTGAGCTCCACAACCCAGTTAGTACTAGGTAATACGATACCCTTGGTAAGACTGGTTATCAGACTTTCGGGGCACTGACTACCTGTAGCGACTGTTCCCCGCACAATCTATACTTATAAAATCGTTTGTCCTGACTGACTATCAACTCATAGCTCAAGCCACTGGACGGCATATAGGTAGCCAGTGTGACGCAGCATTTTAGTAAAAACAACCCCTAAGCGGGTAAAATAAAGGTAGATAGAAAGGTTATATGAAAATCCGTCACGGAGCGAAGCTGGTGTGGGTCATCTAGTGCGTTATATTCTAACTTATCTGTATCCATGCGGGCCAAGCGGGCAGAAATGCTAATCTGATATAATTTCCGCTGTAATTCAGTACACTACGACAAATTCAGAATGACCCCTTAAATGACCTTCTTCGGTCGAGGTCACGTAAGCAGTGAAATTCGTCCGATTAAAGATTCGGAAAAAGCCGGTGAAACGATTTTGTTCGTGGATTCGTGATACCCTTAAATATTGTTGGTGAAACGAGCGCTATTCGGTGAATGGCATTAGTAAATTAAACGTAAGGTGGATATTTTAATTATATGTTGTTCTAGTTATTTTTTTTACATTTTTGAACATCCTGGTTGTTGACCCAAGAATTCTCCAAACATGATTTACATTTCATTTCAGATTTTATTGTTTCTCACAAACGCTAAAAAGTTTTCATTGTTTTATTGAAATGTCTTTGTTAACATTTCTTACTAGCCAGTAATTTTGACCGTGGAAAATGTAATCAACCTAGTATAGGAACCTGCAAACGTCTATTTCTGATCATTTGCAGGACACTTACAGTTGGAGTGAATTCTTCTGTAAAATACAGGATGTTAACGGACCCCGGCCCTCAACCAAGCATTCTGTACGTACATCAAACTATGTAACTCTACGCATAAATTATTGCAGGGAACGGTTTTTTTGGGTGATAAATAACCTTTTACGGTAGGACTCAATGTAACGCACTCAAAACATTATACTAATGGACGTATTGAATCGTACGGGGGTCTTGGAGGCATTTAAAGTAAAAACTTGTATTTATAAAAAAAAATTGTAACTTTGACCCCCAATATCTCCGTAACTAGAAGGTTCCCAGGTATGGTCTAGAACTAAAAAGTTGTCGTAATGACGGGGAGAACAAGTGCCTTTCGGCTTTGTTAAGGGTACTTTTATATCCATTATTTGTTTATACATGAACCTATTTTAGTAACCCTAACTAACTGGAAAACAGGTATGGTGTCGTATTTTGGGAGAGGCATTACACCAGCTCGTGCGTTATTCTGTGAGGACAGGCAAAATTAACTAAAAAGTATTAATATTTAAGTATACGAGATTGCGAAAGGTTCTTAATTAATTACTTCCTTTTAATTACTACTTGCTGCCAAGGCTGCGAGTTCTCACGTGTAGAATATCCGTAGGACTATACTGTAGATACTATAAACAGCTTTAACATCCTAGCTGTTTTCGAGATCTGTCCTCGTTCATATACTTAATCTATGCACAGTGAACTTTATTACAGAAAAAAAATATAATTAGAACTCACAAACACTGGCTGGTAAAAAAAAAGTACAGTATTTTAAATTAAGAATTACGTACTGTAACCGCAAAAACCTTTCTAACACAACCCATACTATACTCATTACCTGATACTTGTTACAACATTATTTTCATCACCGAACCAATCGATACGACACAAATCATGAACACAAGCCATGGTGAAAGATTATTATGTAACAGTTACTTTTGCAATGCGTACCTATATCTATGGCACACAAACAGTGCATAACAGACCAATAATAGCGATATTGGAACAAGTATTTTTAAGATTTTTTATCGTCCTCATTCCTAAAAATATATTGAGAATGAAAATTTGAACCGAAAAAGGATTTTTGAACACGTAGCCTTTGGACTAAGACCATTGGGCAGCCCTGACTTATATCCTCTATTATATACAATAACATCACGCCTGTAATACTCAAGAGTTAGGCAGAAATATACCTATAGCACACCCACATTCGCCAGTCATGTTTAAGTCCCAAGTAATTATTGCTAACCAGGCTCTCTTATTTGTTCATAAAAAAGGCGCAGACGCATGAAAACTGTTCAAATTCAGGCCTTTCGACTCGATGTATTATCGTAACAACGTTGGGCGTGCAAACAAATCAGCTGAGATCGATACGATAACAGTCAAGTTCATGGCCCGATATATCCGAGGTACGCTCGTAAGTTTGGTCCGCACTGTACTTTGGTGGTCCGTCCTTTTTTGTTTTGTTAGCGAGTCATTTTTCTGGTCGTATGTGCATTTTAGCGATGTTTGATTCGCGGATAAAAGGACACTGAATCCATAACTACTACTGTCTTCTAGATTAAATTTTCCGATAACAATGATCTGAACAGCGGTCGTTCTGAATGTCGCTATCTGATTGAGAACAGCTTATAGTCTCCCAAAATCGGAAACTTAATCTACTTCGTGAGGAGGAATTATCTCTAAATTATTTCCGTTTAGATAGCATGTTTAGAGGAGCGGACAAACCGAGCAGACCGGACTGCGGACATCAGACTGACAGATAATGTGATGAAATATCTGTCAAAGTCCGCGGTAAGTCCATTCGGTATGAACGCCACTAAATGCCCCTATTAAGACGACAATCTATTACACCAAAGCCATTTACTGATCTGACATCGCGAGACTTTGACAGATCACGTGTACACGGAATAGACACGTGCTTCATACCCATACATTTCACTAATGCTAGGAACTTTATTGGCAAGGCTTACTCAATATAATAATAGACTATAGGTAGTTACTGCTCATTCAATAATCTTCCTTTTCACTTTCAGCTGCTCGAGGTTTCATTTTTATACGAATACTAGCTGTTGCTCGCGACTTTCGTCTACGTGAAATTATTATAAAAATATTACCTACTTACTTCCCTATTTGATTCGGATTTTGTTAAAAATTTCAAAGCCTTTTATTTTTTTTTGCACAGAACCGTAATCAATTTTCTAATATAAAGTTAGCCTAAATTACTCCTTATAACATCAGCTATGAGCCTGTAAAAGTCCCGTCGAAATCGGTCCATCCGTTTCTGAGATTAGCCGGAACAAACAGAAAGTCAGAAAATTATAAAAAAAAATGATGTATGTATCGTATTGTACATTGTTTTACTCTAAATACCTTACAACGTCGTTAAAGTATCTTTCATAGGCATTCCGTAAAAAGCTGTTATTTTGAAATTACAAACAAACAATTCAATTGTATTTATTTGTATAGATTTCAAAATCAGTAATGAAAAAACGTGTAATTTGCTGTTGAAATATCAAAAATTATGTTTCAACAGTGTTTTTGGCAAGGCCGAATGGCCGTTTAAATTTAGTTAAAGCTTGTTGCGTCAATGGCAGGTACTTTGCGATTAGACTATCATGTTTACATGAGTTTTACGACACTTACGTTTATGGGGTGTAGTAGTGTGGGTACCTACATTCATTAAATGTTGAAGTTTCAAATATTATGTACCCAAGGGTAACCAACAGAACCCTATTACTAAGCCTCCGCTGTCCTTCCGTCTGTCTGTCAGCGGGCTGTATAATAGGTAGACAGTTGAAATTGTATGTCTTTTACCGCTATAACAACATAATAACAAAATAAAAAAATAAAGCGGTAAAAAATAGGGGAACCTGTTACCGACGATGGTACGGACCCTTCATATTTGAGTCCGACTCGCACTTGGCCGGTTTTTTTTTTTTAGTAATATTATCAGTCAACAAGGTTTATCCGTGTGACATTATCAACACAACAAAACAAAAAAAAAAAAAATATTTTCATCAATCTTCATCTTTTTGCTACTCACAGATAAGTTGAAAGTCATACCAGTCTGACCTTAACTGACTAAGGTGTGCTTGTTACACATACCATAATGAAATTGAAAGATTCATATTGATATTTTGAAAATGATCTCATATTAGAACATGTAACAATCTAAATGCGTACCGAACGTTGGGCGCCAATCTACAGACATTTTTAACCGACTTCTAAAAAAGGAGGTTTTGTATTTCACCAGCATCTTAACATGAATTTATAACAATATGATTCTAGACACCGAGCGAAGAAAGCAATTTCATTATACATGGTGTTTTTTTATATATCCCATAACTCGGTATGAATGTAACCATAATTATCAAAGAATCAACTGGCATAATTATGAAATATTTTTCAATTAACATATTAATGTAAAACACCCTCACGTGAAATACGACATCGTCGCATTTTCTTAGGTTTAAATATAAATGATTGGTTTGAATGAAAATTAATTACTCGTATTTATCAATGCAACTTAAATTAATTATGATTGATGATATCTTCGAAACTATGCATTTTTGGCTCACATATTCAAGGACTTTTTCTTTTATTTTTATTTATAGAATATAACCCTAGAATTATGGGATATCAAAAAAAACACGTTGTATTATACGCAGGTAACATGGTTTGTTTTGACAGTTCAACGACTTTTGGCTTTTTGACCGAAATATCCCACATTCAGTCAAACCACAGTCCCTATCTCCGGCATGACTCTCATTAACCTTCCTCAACTAACTCCGGATGTTTCATCAAATCCCTAAGACCAAAACATAGATATAACAATGGGTTTCGCAAATACAGACAATCCTTTAAGCCTAGGCGCCACTGCAGACGTTCACAAGTAACATTATTCTAATTCTGTAATGGCAAATAGAGATAGTCTTTTACAAGACACTCTTTCAACATTACTGGTTTATTTTATAGTTGCAGTCATCACCACTGCTCTCAAAACGGTGAAGGAAAACATCGTGAAGAAACCGGCATTTCCTAGAACCAAAAATTCGAAGACATGTGACATCTACCAAGCCGCACTGGGCCCGCGTGGTGGATAATAGCCCATTCCCTCTCATAGAGAAGAGGCCTGTGTCCCAGCGGTGGGAACATTATAGGCTGATTATGCTTATGCTAAGGTAAAAGTAGCACGAGTCGCCGAAGATGACAACAGACAACATATGAACACAGGGCGACACATCAAGCTATACATTTCCAGTATAACATGGCTTCGCTTTGTATAGGTTTTCCGTCCGAATGAGAGATCATTAGACGGAAAACTGGTTTTGTGTAGCCTGATTGGTCGTCGTGCGCACTAAATTAAAATAAATTTTGTGAAGTATTTTATCGCGATATGACAAATTTTTCGTTACATGAAACGTAAATATAAGTGTGATGATCACATAAAAAAAAAGTACGACAGGGTTATTTTTCTGTTTTGGGGTAAAATCTATAAATGAAATACAAGTTTCTTCTCTGTGTGGCCGCGTGGTTGTACGAAAATTATGCAACAGATGTTGTTATAGTTTTAGCATACATTCCTGATAGGAATGAAAACTCAAACATATAAAATAAGATGGTTTACCAAGCTACAAAAGCCGTACAAAGCTTGGGCTGGCTGCTAATATTTTAACAGAATATCATGACAAGGCAACTTCTGAAATTTCCGATATGGGTCTTCAAAACGATGGCCTAATATGATGAATTCTGGTTTCTTAACCTTAATTAGCTTCTGTTCCATTGAAGAAAAACTCAAATTATAATTACAATACAATTTCAGCACGCGTATTAGCTCCTATTGACGATTCTCCATACTTTATACAAGTAGTCTTATTG
Source organism: Noctua janthe (assembly GCA_910589295.1). NCBI lineage: Eukaryota > Metazoa > Arthropoda > Insecta > Lepidoptera > Noctuidae > Noctua > Noctua janthe. The sequence goes on along the minus strand of OU342572.1, from coordinate 8,331,402 downwards.
TTTGATTGAAATATTTTGAAACTGTTCATGATTTAATTAGTAATACTGCTACCACGTAAATATTGGTAAATACTTCATAATGACTCAAGAATACTTTGAAATAATAATGACAATATAAGTATATTTTGTCTTACAATAGAATAATGGACGACTGTTTTTGCAAGCAATTATTCTGTCCGTATGATTGGGCCCGCCTTTATAACTGCCGTGTAGATTTCAATGCGTTCCGCACAATGATGTAAGGTTTTTCTGTGTCAATTCAACGCATGAGCAATGATCATCATCATCATCATTTCAGCCGAAAGACGTCCACTGCTGGACATAGGCCTCCCCCAAGTGTCGCCACATTGACCGATCCCGTTCGCATCCAGCGGATCCCCGCAACCTTTACCAGGTCATCAGTCAAGCATGAGCAATGCCTTAATTAAATGCGATGCACATGCTTTATTTGGTGGCTTTTACTTACAGCATATTTTAAAGATCAACGCCCAAGTATCCAGACGTGGAAAACACTAGAATAGGTCATATATTCCAGTTCAATTCGTGAAAAGAATTATATAAAAAATAACTTTAGTGGTGAAATAGTACAAAAAGGTTTTACATTGGCCCCAAACTAGGCAAGGCCTGTATCTTGGACACCAACAGTGATCGAGGGTTTACCATTGGAAATAAAAAAAATTAAAACATATGCGGTGGCGAAAAACAAAAAATTAAAATAATTCGTCTCTAAACTACAAATAAAAGAACAGGACATGGACGTTTAACAATCAAAATTTATATCAAGTAAACATAATCAAACAAATAATGATTTGAGTTTTGCCTAAGATTTCATATTTATCTTCTTAGCGTGTCGATGGCACACAAAGGGCAAAGAAGGAACATGGATGGGTTTTAGTCAGTACAAGTCTGACACTCCCTTCCGCTCCGCCCAGAGTGGGGGGGGTCATTTGATGATTTCCCATGCGAAAAAAAAGCGTGTCGATGGCAATCTAAATTGTGTCAGCCCAGAACTGAGCTACTAGTTCGGCGCTTTCGGTAGCGTCTATCAGTTCCTGTAGTGAACAAACAACAGAACACGCAGGACATATTTAAAATTTACAGCCGTAGTCAAAAGTCATTAGTACCATCTGAGTACAAAGTCAACTACCAAAAATCCAATTAATATTTTCTATTTTGCAGATTTCAAAAATCATCATGTGCCTAGCCTTTTCCCAACTATATTAGGGTCGGCTTCCAATCTAACCGGATGCAGCTGAATACCAGTATTTTACATGGAGCGACTGCCTATCTGACCTCCACAACCCAGTTAGTACTAGGTAATACGATATTTTGGTAAGACTGTTAGTCTAACTTTTTGGGCCACTGACTACCTGTAACGACTGTCAATGATCTACAAATGACAGCCGGCACCAAGGGCGTTACGTGCTTGTTGTTTTCGTGAAACTGCAGATTTCAAAAATAACAAAAAAAAGTCCTGTATCGGTACTATTTGATAGAACTACTTATACATGTGCCGTAGCCTTCAACGAATGCAAAGATGTTGATGAAAAACACCAGTTTACTTTGAACAAAGGTATAATATTTTCAGTCGAGCATACTGCGTCACCATTCATGTTTCAGTCTGTATGATTCACATTTATTTAACAATAATATTATACATTATTCAATGAATGAATCGGCAATCTTTTTGTAACTATTTTAAATATTATCAGGTGGATCTATAACGATGGCCTACAATGGTGCCAAATGGTTCTACCAAGTTGCTTTTATTCTGACCTATAACACTTCTAATGACTGAAAATTGATTGAATAGGAATTAACAGGTTTTAAGAACCTCTAATCTCTCTCTGTGTCTGCCTCGTGGGTTTAGTGTCGCAATCGCGACTGCTGAGCATGATATCGGGCAAAGTGTTATTGCGTTTTTCCATCAAGAATTTCTCACGGAATCTGGATTTGTGCCCGGTTGATGGCAATAGGCTCGCCTCCTATTACATGAGACCCAATAACTGGCGAAATATAAGTGTACTATTAGGTACACCACTGCCCTTCAAAGATTACAGGTGTGATGTTATGTTACGTAAGACCTCTAAGGAAACTCGATGACTCTCATCGAGCAGTTTCGGTTATTTGCGCGGAAAATTCAGGTCAATGCATGTTTCCGAATATGACAGCTGTTACAATAAAAAAATGATGAGCCTAACCTGGTGTCGAGAGTTTTTATGGGCTCCGCTCCGCTCACGGGCCTTTTTTTTTTTTTTTTCGGATGGGAATTCATCAAATGACCCCCTTCCGCTCCACCGAGAGTGGGAGGGCGGAGCGGAAGGGAGTGTCAGACTTGTACTGACTAAAACCCATCCATATTCCTTCTTTGCCCTTTGTGTTCCAGGGCCATGGTATCTCTTTCGAACAGTCCCGCAGCCCTGGCAGACATCGGCCCATACGAACCCCTACTTATTTGCTGACATCTCTTTGAGGCGCACTTGGAACACGAACGCGCCATCGACACGGCCTGTCGTCATAAGACGGCCGGACGGCGAGCTAGCCCATAACTCGCCGTCCACAGGCCCGCGCCTACGGTGGCCGGAAGCCACTACGTGACCCCCGACGTGAGGTTCTTTCCCTCACGGGCCTCTGACTTGGGTTTGCATGTCATCCAGAAATATCTCTCAGGCATGCTGGTTTGATTTCCTCACAATGTTTTCCTTCACGGAAGCAAGTGATAATTATACAATACGCACATGAATCCGAAACTCTGAGAATTTTATGTCGAATACACAGATACATTAAGGCCTCTCAAAATACAAAAGGACTCGCAATGTCTTGAAGATATACCAGCTCTATAATCTAGAACAATATAGGCTATCCGATAGCGTCTCCTATCGCCAGAATAAGTGATTCAATCGATAAGAAACGATGTCTATTCATTACAATTAAAACTACTAGTTTTCCTCCATATTACAACAATTCAGATCGGGTATCATCATCTGCCAAGCCATTTCTTAACTAAGTTAGGTTACAGCAGAATTCCAGTATTTTTTTCTTTTGTTGGTAAGACTGGTTGTCAGACTTGGGACCTCTGGCTACCGACAACGACAATCAAGATCTACTAATGAGAGCCAGCAATCAACAATTACTGATTGGGTAGTCATTTACAATTAAAGGAAGCAAGGACAGTAAGGAGAGCAGCGGTGGCCCAGTGGTGGCGATCCCGACTTACGAGCAGTAAGTCGGGGGTTCGAACCCAGGCAGGCGCATTACTTTGTGTAACTTATTTCATCACCACTGCTCTCAAAATGGTGAAGGAAAACATCGTGAGGAAACCGGCATGTCCTAGAACCTAAAATTCGAAGACATGTGACATCTACCAACCCGCACTGGGCCCGCGTGGTGGATTATAGCCCTTTCCTTCTCATAGAGAGGAGGCCTGTGTCCCAGCAGTGGGAACATTATAGGCTGCTGCTAATGCTAATGCTTACAATTCAAATCTCTTCTAAACTGCGCCATCGCATGCCAAATGCTAATGCGTTGTAACGAGCACAAAACATCCCAGATATATAATTAATACGGCCTTGTGCTTATACTCAAATGTACTAGAAATCGATAAAACATAATTTTCTTTGAAACAGGTACTACAAATGGAGAATTAACCTTTAATCCACGTGCTTTAAAAAATGTTTGGTCGCATCTAGTTGTGGAAGTTGGCTGTGTAATATGAAATAGCATATTGATGAAGCCAGCCAAGCATATTTTTCTTTAAATCAATCTAGTGATTGGCCATTATGCCCTAACGATGCATGCAATTTTGTTTATTTTGTAATGCGCGTTATTTGTGCAGAATAAACAGTTTATCTTCTTAATAAATATTTTCGACAAAAAAAAATATAGGCACGTAATTGTCACTCAACCCCAGGGGGTTGAGTGACAACCTCCTCGTGATTAATCGTGGTTTTTTTCTAACCACTTAGAACCTCACGTGATTTAAGGACGACCCCTTGGTTCTTTCTAGAGTGAATAAAAAAATAGAAACATGAAAATAATACTATATAGATTGTGTCATTATAAAACTGAAAGCCTCCACCCCTTTTTGGAGACATTGCTGCCCCACAGCTAGACAAAGGCCTTCCTTCACGAATCCTTATAAAATAAACAATAACATATGATTTAATTCAACAATTGTTTTTTTTTGCTTGATTTGATTGTTGACTCATTTCATTCATAATTTAAGTGCCGGCCTATCGTTTTATTATTTACTACTCGCCAGGCTATTGACCCACCAAACTACTATTTTATTTACATTGACATTTTCGTAAACAGATACCGTAATGATATGAAGGTAGTCATATAATTTATGACATTTTAAAGATTGAGATGTTTTTGGTATTTTGTATGATTTTGACCAAAATCCTAGCCTACTGCTGAGTTGCATATTCAGAAACTTATTGTTTTTGAAAACAATATTAAAGTCTATACATATAAGGTCTATCTCTTCATACACGAAATATTTTAAGAGTAACTTCTATAAGTCGTAAAGTCGCCATAGCAATGAAAAAAAAAAAATATCTACGTGTTTTTTTTACGAAATTATTATAATTCTAAATTTTTTTGGGATTTTTTGCATAAAACCTTTACTCCCATATTCTAACAATGACAGTAGGTAAATACGACGTAGTAAACCAGCGTAATGGAGACTTAAAAATAAGGAGCCAGTATTTATTTTGTGTTATTTTTTAAATAATTTATTTTTTATAAAAAAATAAACTCAGATAAAAAAAAAATCCTTGAAATGAGTTTTGTTATAGCCGTTAGATGATTCCCTGAAAATATTTCGTGTATGAATAGTTAAACCTTATATATTCAAAGTATTTCAAAACCGTGACCATAATGTTATGGAAAAACGTCTCATAAGTCATGCCATTAATAACAAGGTTATGAATCCTTGTTAAAATCTCTGTATAACTTGAAGTGCAATATTTTAAACGTCATTAGTTTTTATTTTCACAATGCCGATAATTATACCTTGCAGTCTTTGATCATTATTCACTGATATTAATATCATAATACATTACGACAACTCAGTCAATAATCCATTATTCAATGTTGTTATAGAAACTTTGACTTATTGTAGCATAATTAAACTATGTTTGTATCGTACTATAATATTAGTAAACAAACCTGCACAATCAAATCCGTCAACCACGTCCTGAAATCAGGAGCCGCGGTTGAAACCTCAGGCATCATTGTTGTTGAAAACTCCATAATATCGCTAATATTCATTTTCAAAAAGTAAACAGGCTGTCCGCCTAACTTCCTTTGCACAAATAAAACACTGTTTGGTTCCCGCCAAAAGTACGAACTGTCACATCGCGCGCCGAAGAAAGAGTGTTAATAAAAGCTGATAAAAGTATCATTTAAACATCTAGATAATATAAAATATTTCATAAAAACATTCGTCATGGACGCAGCCAGTAGTTCGAGTGTGTGCGACGATAACACACGACCGCGCGGCTCGTGCTTCGCGCGACGACTACTAACAATACGAACTACCTTTAGCAGAAAACTATATAGGCACCTATAGACACAACACAGGAATAAACAAGTAAGTTCACACACAGTTATTAAATTCTTAAATGAAATCAAATTGAGTCGCTGCCAGAATGTATTTTTGGTTAATTTTAAACTCTCTGTCTATGGATTAATTTGTCAATGTTATGATAAAAGTTGGCGTGAGCAAATATTATTTTTATCCATAATATTTTCGCGCACGGTTTGACGTCAGACAAACTGTCTGCGGAGGTGGAGAGGAAATTGTGAAATTAGATTCAAATGACATATCAGACTGTCTGGCTGGCGATAATATTTATTTATTTTCTGAAACTAATTACAAAAGCAATAACCATGTGCCAAATCAGTCAGTGACTTAATAATTTGAAACGTGTATTTTGTCAACGCCTTTGTCAACTACTAGGTGTTCTGTACTGTCCCACGGGATCGTAGTACCGGGATATAAAGTATCCTATATGTTCATCCAGGTTATAAACTATCTGTGTGCTAAATTTCATTCAAATTCTTTCAGTAATTTTTGCGTCAAAGAGTAACAAACTTCCATTCATCCATTCTCAGTAACTTTTGCATTTATAATATTAGTAGGAAGTAGGATTTACGATCTATACTATCATGTAAATGACAAGAAACTTACATGATCAAACCATCAATAAACAAAAAAAGAAAAAAAAAATGACAATGTCAGTTAGTTTTGGTCTCCATATCGAAGGGTGTGTGTGGGATTTCCGTACGGACTGACATGAGCTATTGATCGCTCGCGTGGTACCTACGTAAATGTCATTCCTGATTTCCCAACATTTTCCATGGTTTTTTTTTCTCAGCCCTTTGTTACGCAATGGGTTCACTAATTGTCATTAATACATGCTACTGCTTTATTATATCTACCCTCAAATACAAAAAAAAGAGTGTCATGGTATATTTTGTAAGACCTACCTTATTTATGCCTTTAATGTTAATATTAATTTATGTATGGTATTTTAATAGTAATAATATTATGTATTATGCATAGTTGACATGATCCGTGTTAAAATAGAATGATTTATGTAAAACAGATCGTTAATATCTACTACCAGTATTTTTAACCTACTTCGGGCTATTTTAATCTGAGAACTCTGAGATACCGCAGATGTTTGTAAATATTGGAACTTTTACGTCTTATATATGCAAGATTTGAAAATAGAAAAAACGAAACACTTATAGATTCGTCCTGTCCGTCTGTATGTCACAGCCATTTAGTTCCGAGACTGTTGGAACCACACAGTTGAAATTTGGAGTGTAGGTGTCTTCTGTGAAAACCACAGAGAACAGAAGTGACGTGAAATTATGAAAAAAAAAAAATTGTGGTGTCCCCATGTCTATGAATAATTCCCTGTGTCGATTCCCGCTATGTCAACTCGTGAAACAAATGACATCTGTTTTAAAAAGTTTACACTTATCTTAAGTATTGAGGGTTGAAATAAAAAAATCTACTTTAAACTGTGTTAGGTGTCTATCGATAGGTCTTGATAAATGATATTAAGGTTCCTATTTTTTTTTTCTTATGTTTGTGGTGTATGAGATGTTCGCTTCTAAAGCCGTAAAAAGTTGTGTCCTTAACTTCTACCTGATCCCAAGGGTTTTCCTACGACTGAAGTTTAGTTAGGCTAAATCTGTGACTTCGGTTGTCCCATCCGTCAGTCCGTGTGTTTTATTGAGCTCAGGGACGGTATTTAGCCGATTCATATTGATGAAGCTTCAGTTTAGCATAATACAACCATTACAGTACCTACCGGCTTTTTCCAAGCTCTGTCTCAAGTACTCTATAGTTACTCTTTGCTATGATAGGAATAGGAATCTACTCTTTGGAACATTACAACTTGATGTACTTAATTGAAATAAAAAGCTTTTAGTTCATTCCATTCGATGAGGTTCCTCACTGTATACTGTGTAGGCGTTTTAAAAGGCGAAATTCTAGTTAGTTTTCTTTGGTAATTAGTACCTTACCTTTATGTTCTTACATGGGTATTTTGATACGCAGTACGTCGTCAATTATAAGCGTAAACAAAGGTTATAACACATTTATTATGTTAATTAACATTTATCAAGGCCGACAATAACGTGCTATCTAATATAAAACTAATGAATAATATCCGGCTCGAAGGACCCAAAATTTGTTGCTTTTGATTTTATTCCTCTTTTTTTTTATACCGTTTTGGTTGTTTACTCTAAGTATTTCATTAATTCCATAATTTTGTGCCTTGCAATAGGTAGCTAAAACAAGTTTACTTTAGAAAACTAGACTAACGTGCTATAAATTTCAATGGTTTTTATTCACGTTGCAACGAAATTTGTGCAACTTGTACTACTAAGTCCTTCCTAGTTAACAAATTATCAATTTAACTCATGATAAGCAGAGATAACTGTTGTCCTAAAGTTCTAACACATACAAATAAAACTGATTAGAAACCTAATTGATAACCGGACCGAATGTGGGACCATTGCAATAATATCAATACAAATGTGAGTCATTCTATATGTTTCCTACGTTTTCACGGTTAAACTATAGGAATGTTGCAGTGTTGATAACTTTTGGCAGAAGAGTATTATTTAGCTTACTTTCGTCTCGGAAAATATAAAATTTTCACGAGTGAAGGAACCATGATTTATAATAGGTCTTTACCTATGTAATTGGAGATTTAATAACCAGCATTTTCAGATTTAATTATCTGTGGATTGGCGCGCAATTCGAAATTCAAATAAATTTTATTCGAAAGCCGCGTTCTTTTAATTTCAAATTCAGTCATTTGTTTTTAGATAGTTGTATGTTTTTGTGAAATTGTGGTAATTTTTGGCGCCATGGATAAACTGAAAATTCGTACAATTTTCGAATATGAGTTCCTACGTGGACATACCGCTGCGCAAATAACACGAAACATTAACGACGTGTACGGGCCTTACATTGCTTGCATAAACACGGTCCATTATTAGTTCAATCGTTTTAAATCTGGAAATTTTGAGTTGAAGAATGAGCCCCGCGGTCGGCCGGTAACCATTGTCGACAACGACGAATTGAAGGCGGTAGTGGAAACGGATCCAACTCAATCTATGGCTGAGCTTGCTGCGGGCCTTGGAGTTAGTGTCAAAACGACATTGAAGGACTTGAGCCAAATCGGAAAGATAAAAAAGCTAGATAAGCTAAAATAAAAAAAAAAACAAAAATTTTTGTTTTTAAAATTTTCATACAAATCTCCAATTTCATAGGTAAAGACCTAATATTAATGCTTTGCATTCATCACTGAAGGTACTCGGCAGCTTTTAAATCGAGAATTAGAACTGTATCCCGATGAATTTGTAACCCTAAACACAGAAGGCAGCAAAAGCCTGGCGGGTATCCATTTCATGATTTTGCTTTTGTAATATTAGTTGCGGCTTTCGTATAATGAAAGTCATTTTGGCTAGCAAACAAAGCTACCTCCCCGATGAGGCACCTGCCTTTTGTACAGGCTTCGTGCCTACAAACTCTGGCATTCGATGCCTTGCTAATCAAAATACTCAGCCTTTACGACCTCCAAAAATTAACTCGTGGCCGTTATTTGGCAGAGTTAATAAATGGATCGTTGACACGAAGGTCCAAAATGAATTAGTAATACTTATGCCTTTCGCAAATGATGGTACCAGGATGACGCGACAGGATTTCGTTGGATATTCATGACATATATTGTGATTCAGCAATATCAAAATGTCTCGGGTTGAAAAGGTTTCGTAGGCAGCGTCTCCATTAATGATCTATGCCTGAAGAATAGGTAGGGAATCTATTCCTCATTACATTAGTAACTGAACTTGTGGCAAAGTAGTTTCAGTAATGGTACTGAGATTTACTGTACAATAAGTAGATCCTTTCTAATATCAAAGATCAAAAACTGTCCCAATATTTTGCTGAAAGCATCGGAGTACTTCTCTTAATATGAGAACGATTTACCAACAGCACATCAGTCTCTTTCTGGACATCGGTTCTGTAAAAACCTCGCCATAGTACGCTTCTCCGCAAAAATCGTGATAACTGTCATTCCCAAAGTAGAGTTCTTTAAATTTGGGCACTGAGTAACTTCGCGTACAAAAGCCGTATTTAGCGGTCATTCTAAGGGCACCTTTCATTACTATGCCCCCAAGGCCCAAGGTCATTAGTTACCATGGTGATGGTTTGATACTTGCGTATCCACACAAAACCTTCAAGTTCAAGGTTGTCGTAAAGAATCGCGATACGCAGGTTTTATTCACTGTGCACGATTTTGAATTCTATTGGTTTGCGAAGTAAAATTGTTCTTCAGCACGATTTAAAAACAATACTTTTTAAGCGTATGTTGTTTAGTCAAAAGAATTTTATTTGCCCGATAGAAATTTACTTTTTCAAATATAAATTCTGGAATATGAAATTCTTCGTCTCTACTCGCTACTAAATTGGTGCATTCCAAAACAATAATTTTATCATTTGCCTAATAGCATCGTCACTCGTCAGACTAACATAAAATAACCTTCTACACAGGCGTGTAACGAGTAACAAGTTTGTCCCTCATCTCTCTATTTTTGCACGTACGCCACCAAGGTGAAAAGCCCGGCTACCTTCGAAATACTAACATTGATGCTACCGCGTGCTGCAAATCTAAATAACTATGTCTTATGTCTATCAAAATTACGTGAGTAACATCGATTCGGTTCGAAGGACCAAAATTGTCTAAGGCATTAGAAAGAATATTTTCTTACCGAAATATATCATAATTGAGCAGGGTATTTTTATAGTTCTATTAGTCGCTATGACAGATACAGATTGCTTTACTTTTTCATTCTAGTCTGTAGTTACGTGTTTGTTACCGTAATCTGACAAAAACTGATACAATAAACGTCTGTAAGGAGACACGTTTGGCAAAACTATGGATACCTAATCCCTATCATATAATAATCCATTACAGTTTAATCGCTTGATATAATTTATTTTACTACATCCAAATGAAAATAATAGCAGCTAACACATGCGTTCACAGGACCAAAATAACACAAGATTATATACCACTTTTGGACTATCTTGGCAATAATTCAGACCGGTCAGTCCAAGGTTTTGGGCATAACCGCTTAATCAGACTATTCCGGACCTATTACCAACTATGTGCGTGCGTGCGTTATCGTTTAAGTTCTGCCTAGATATAAATCTAACTACTAATTTTGCAGTATTATGTAACTGAGGTATTTAAGAGCTCTGAATTTTTATTTTGTTCAGGACAATAAGAATATTTTATTTTTTAATTTCTGAATCAACAATACTTAAAGCTTAATCGGTTTATTATATTTTTAGCCCTCGAAAAAAAAGGGGTGTTAAAAGCCCTTTTATTTGCTGAATATTACGATTAGTTTTTCGCTGATCACCAGAAACTACACATCAATATCAATCTTCCTGCATCAATGTAAATGTTGTTTTCCCAACAAACTCGTGAAAAGGACTGTTCCTTATCATGTTATCACAGTCTGTCATAAATTCAGAAAAGTTTTAAGGCAAGCCCTAAAACTTTCATAACATTACGCGCCTAGCGCCTAGGTTCTGCGCACAATAACCTAGACACAACGATATTGGCTATAACTTTTTATAGTTCATAATTCTTCGAACTTAACTAGCATCTACTTATAACCCAGTCTCGCCTCCTAGCTTTCACCTAATGAGCTTCAAAAGAACTCTCATATCGTCTTACAATTAGCTAAAATGAGGGCTAGCTACCCAACTTTCTTTGTGAAATTAATACATCAACACCTGTGTCGCCCACAACATCAATCGTAACTATGCATAAAACACATATTCTTCTAAAATTATCCTTTACACAGTCGGACTTGTATACGCTTAAGAGAGTGGTCACAGAGGGCTCCTAAAGCAGTACTGGCTACTTAGCAAGACTACAAATTAACTGACATGCATGATGCAGGTTAAAAACTTTAGTTGCATAAGACGTGGTAACAAATTAACCCATTTTCCACTAAAGAATGCGGTTTCAAAATATACAAAACAATGTCTGCATATGAAAACAAATTTAGAGATAAAGAATCACGTAAAGCGGTCATCAGCTACGGGAGCGGTCGGCGCCTCGTCCTTCTATTACCGGCTAGGTGGGCAGACGTCCTAGGTTACGTGATGTTTGTAAACAAGTTATCTATTAATACGTTCACGCGTCTAATATTAGGTTTGAATTATATTTGTAATTGCTCACGATAGTTATTAGTCGCATTGTGTGGATGGATGGACTGTGTGAAGGATGATATGGCTAGAAAGGAGGCGACTGCTGAGATGACGTGTAGGTAATAGAGAAGTATGGAAGAAGAAAAACATGCTGCGCCGACCCCAAATAAATTGAGATATGGGTAGGAGAATAATGATGATGGGTTATTACCAGCTATGGCCCACGTGTAGGATTATGCCACACTCCCTAACTTAGAGAGGAGCCCTGTATCCCACCAGTGGTAAGCAAAGTGGCTTTTTTAAAAAGGCAAGGAAGAATGTAGGCAAGCTTACTTCCACGTACATTTGGTGCGTGAAGGACTTGTGAATATTACTCAGTTCTACCACTAGGGGTGTTGCTTCAGAAAATCCCGCCACTGTATACAAGATAACAAATTACCTACATTCAACATTTTTAGTTTCCAACGCGTAGTGGTTCAGCCCGATTTGTGCCCGGAAAATGACAATTGGTGCCCTGCCTGTTACATGGGGCTTGCTTAAACATAACAAAGCAAAGTTGCGGGTGTACCATAGGTCCTCTGCCCAACTCTTAGGGGATTACAGGCGTGATTGTATGTTATAAAGGGTGTAACAAGACCCTTAACGAAGCCGAAAGGCACTTGTTCTACACGTCATTGCGATATTTTTTTTGTTCTAGATCACCCAAGTATGGTCTAACCTTCTAGTTACGGAGATATTGGGGGTCAAAATTCCAACTTTTTCACAAGTATTTCTTAAATGCATGTTTTTAATGTAAGATTTTTACTTTAAACACCTTCAGAACCCCCGAATGGAGTCACGGATCATGGAGGTATTTAAACTTATAAAACGTAAAAACTAGTATTTCAAAAAAACGTGCCAACTTTGACCATGGCATGGTGCAAAGTAAAAAAAAAAAAACAACTAATCAACCACGAAAATTGAATTTTCGCTACTGATAACACAGTTGCTGAAATTCTTGGTCAGAACAAAAACCTCTGACGTAACGTTGACTTTCACTCGGTTTCAGTTAATTACATAATGAATAATGTCAATATCGATTCGATGAAGAATATAATTAGTTTTATCGAATTATATCAGTTACGTGACTCGGTTATCAGAATTTCTTCACTCGAGTGTTACGGTTTACTTTATTGACTTTTTTTTTTTGTTTCTCGGCAATGACAACAGAATTTTTCAAATATGGACCCACGCGTTTATTTAGAACTACATAGAGCTGGTTAATTCTCACTTCCAGCCCCCGTACCATGACCACTGTAGACAAGGATTTCTTTGACGGAAGAATCGACAACATGACAGATAGTGCAAAGAAATCTGTCATTGTGTCGACACAATCTGTCATTTTGTCGATTCTTCCGTCAAAGAAATCCTTCTTTACAGTTTTGCCTCACAAGTACTGGTCATTAGCATGATGGGAACAAGGGAAGACGTAGCCGATTCACCTGGACGTTACGGTATCATTTCTGAGGTATCAACCGTTCCGTCTTTTACAAACTCTGGTAGTTGTTCGTCATAACAACTTCGTCCATAGTTTCATAAATCATTATGAAATTAAAGAGTATAGTTTATTAGGATCTTTTAGCAGAAATGACATTGACAGAGGGCGACATTTGTGAAACTGTCACGAAATTGTGTTGAAAAAACAAGATGGCCACGTCAGTTCTTATTTGTGCCACACAACTGATAACAAACACAACTGAACACTTTTGTGCAATATTCTCATAGCATAGTAATTTATTATACGAAGAACGTGCTCGTAGATGTCAATTACTGCTGTTAGTAGGTATTTATTTTTGATGGAGAGAGAGAGAGAGGAAGGCCAAAGAAAAGACGGATGGATTGTGTGAGGAATGATATGAAAGAGAAAGGAGTAAATGATGTCGTGACGTCTGACAGGGGAGAATGGAAGAAGAAAACGTGTTGTGCCGACCCCAAATAGAGCGAGACAAAGGCAGGAAGATAATGATTAGGTATTTATATTACTAACAAAGACAACGAAATAAGCGCTTACTCACATGTAAGTACAGTGGGTGCACTAATTAAGTGTGGGTAATTAACAACTACTTTTAAAAGCAGGCGCAGGCGCAGACGCTATGAGATCACGGCATTGTCATGGTTTGTATGAGTGTGTCAAGTTCCTTACATAGTTTACAGGTGTTTATTGTTTTCATTCATACCTACCTACTGGTGCTGCATGCCTAGTCTTCTGCTTACTGTACTACTTGTATTTATATTTTTTGGTCATTCTCATGGTTGTGAGAGAAAATCCCAAATTCGCTTTTGGCACGAAGTAACCTCTATATTTATTTTTAACAAGTAGGCCATTTAAATGCAGTTTGTATAAAACCCTTTTAAAACTTGATACAGTTTAGACCTTCGTCTTAATTTATGAAAAAAAAACTCGTCTCATTATCTGAGCGAGGTTGTTTTGATTACCTTTTTTTTGCAAATACCTGCAGAGCATTATCACACTAATTTTCTTGCGAATATTTTGAAATGACGCTTACGATCCGATGAAGCGGTGAGCTTGGAGACCTTAGGTTGAGAAGCACGAAGAAACCAAACAAAATTATACACACATCATCATTACTTCTCTTGCCCTTATCCCAATTCATTTGTGGTCTGCGCAGCATGTCTTCTTCTTCCATACTTCTCTATTACTCGTCATCTCAGCAGATACCTCCTTTCTTGCCATATAATTCTATTCACATCCTATCAAAATCTCAAATACACAGATTTTGGCAGGTAACCCTAAGCGACAGCTAATCTGTTACGTCTAAACAGCGCAAGCGTGCTGTGTTGTGCAGTAATATTTAGGCATTACCTACATTAGGTGTCATCTTGTAGATCTTTGACAGTCATTACAGTAAGTCAGTAGCCCGAACGTATAACAACCAGTCTTACCAAGAGGTATCGTATTACCCAGTACTAACTGGGTGGTGGAGGTCAAATAGGCAGCTCCATGTAAAACACTGGAATTCAGCTGTTTCCGGTTAGACTGGAAGCCGACCTAGCATGGTTGGAAAAGGCTAGGCAGATGATGATGACCTACATCAGGTGTTCATCTATTGTTAGTGAAATATTGGCGATAGCGCTAAAGGTTGGCGTTCGGGTTTATAGATAATTGCTCGATGATCGGGCACAAACTTTGATAAAAAAAGAATGTTCGTGGATATTAATTTATGAATTTAAATCACACATATTAACATTGCTGCTTGTCGCAGTCACGACGTGCAAGCTGTTAACTTTTTTCTTTTTTTTTTGTTCCGTCCTGTTGAATTTATAGTTTATTGTTTATTTTTTGTAATTTTGTATGATGCACGTCCTTTCCTTGCGACAAATAAATATTTTTTCTTTATTTCTTTCTTTCTATTAAGATCTGTATTCGTGTTAAATAAACATTGACTTTGACCATGACCATAGATCAACTTTAAGAATAAACCACAATCCTTAGTTTTTATTGGCAGTTTATTATTTTTCTAAGTACCTTAAAATATTGTGAGGTGGTAAGTCAAACAATTTTGTAACTTATTTACACCACGCAACATAACATTAACGCACGGTGACATAGTGCACAAATGAAGTGTCACTAACATACTTTTAAGGTTCTATTTACTAACACAAATTGTATTTTAACATATTTTGGTTAGTCTGTAAGGTATATGGTCTATGGGCCAAAATTGCCTGTGAATAAATGAATGTTATGTTATATAACATGTTTGTAACGAGGCGTTGTAAAAAAAAAAAAGAAGAAAATCTGATCGACCGAAACGGTTATTTAACTTTATAATTTAGTTTGTAAGCCCTAGCTGGGGGGCTTAAATTTATTTGAGGTTACCACAAGATAGTCCGGTTGAGAAGTATCGCAACCTTATAGAGTGCACTACGAGAGGCTATAACATAAAATAAAAAAGGATGTTTTGAAAGCCGACCCAACTCCTCGGAACATAGCTTGCCTTTTTACGAAGATGATCAACAGACAATAAACATGCCGAAATTAACTAAGAAACAAATATAGCAAGACAAATGCAAATTCTTAAAGAAAATGTATGCCATCTACTCAATTAATTTAGAATTAGTCGATGTCTTATTGTAGAAATTGTAGTAGGTACCTACGATTCCGTTAACAACAATAAGGACTAATACTTCTTATCGACAATGACATTATTATGGACATTCATTCATCATCTGCCTAGCCTTTTCCCAACTATGTTGGGGTCGGCTTCCAGTCTAACCGGATGCAGCTGAATACCAGTATTTTACATGGAGCGACTGCCTATCTGACCTCCACAACCCAGTTAGTACTGGGTAATGCGATACCCCTTGGTAAGACTGGTTGTCAGACTTTTTGGGCCACTGACTACCTATAACGACTGTCAAAGATCTACAAATGACACCCGGGACCAACGGCTTAACGTGCTTTCCGAGGCACGGAGGAAACTCGGTATGTAATGGGTGGTCACCCATCCACAGACAAGCGCGGCTTAACCTAAATATCGATCCGAGCGGCTGTTATTACTTAGCCACGAGCTCATTATGGACACTCATTATTATGCTTTAATTAGTTGAGCTAGGTATTTACAAACAATGAAACCATCGATCACGATTGCCTCGCCTTGACTCCATATTATCTGGTTCATAAGACCAAAATGTTACAAAAGAACCAAAAAATATTATCTACCGAACCGTACTTCCAATTCGTAGTTTTTTTTTTCTGCAACTTTTTCAAATGTAAATTAATTTCCATGTCATCTAATAATAAATCTGATCGTACCATATTGAAGTTTTTTGTTCCAACTAAAGTCCACAACATACTTTTTGTAACACTACTAAACGTATACAACAATATAACTAATGATCAAATGAACATTGAATGAATTTACATACCTAGTAAAATCAGGCAAATTGACTGCCAACTTAAATTCTCTGTATATTCAAATTACATCGTTTTTTTCCGACATGGCACTCGCAGGGCAGCCTATGAGGCTGACGTCTGCTTATCCGGACTATCCTGTGGGTGCCTTGAGTGTAAGGCCTCCAGCCAGGGTCAAAAAACTTGTAAACTAAGCAAGAGCTCACTAATGGGATCCCCTGTGGGGTACGACCCTCGGCTTAGGGCCTCGCTGGGTAGGGCAGGAAAGGGACAGGCTGGATCCTGAGTGACATTATTTTGGGGCTGGATTAAAACTACTGGCTCAGCATCACGGGCTGGCTCGAGCAAGGGTCGGGAGGAGAGGGCGGTCCTCAAATTACAGCGGTCGTTCTTTGCTATAACATGTAAAATCGGTCAAGTATGTCAACTCGATAAACAATTACTTCCTCTGACTGTACCTCTGAATGACAAACATTAGGTAGTTCTTGAGTGTTTTTTCTCACGGTTCCAAGGCCAAAAGGACCTGTATAAGAAGTTTTTTTCTCTTTCGCAAGTTTTTTTGCAATACCACCCATCTTTGTGCGGCAACGTCAACAACCTCAATTACCATTACCATAATTACATAATACAACCTACGCAATTTTACACATCAGTCATCATCAGTTCATCAGAGTGAAACTGCCACAAAAAAATATGTGTGTAAGAAGGATGTAGCTCTGTCACGTGTTTTTTTTTACAATGTATTTTATTGATTTATTATCCTACCTATCACTGGCTTTTGTAAATAATTTCTTTCATCTTAGTGATTCTCCATAATTATCTATTAGTTTGTGTATCAAAGAGCCATGGAGCGTTCAATGCTCGGCATAAAGCTGATAGATCGAATTCCTAACGTTGAAATCCGAAAACGCACAAAGGTTTTCGATATTGGAAATCGCGTTACGGAACTCAAATTGAGTTGGGCAGGACACCTACCAAGGTGCAGTGATGACAGGTGGACTAAGGCTGTCACCGAATGGCTTCCAAGAACTGGCAAAAGAAACGTGGGGCATCCGGCGGCGAAATGGGCAGACGACATAGGTGCCATCAGGGGTAAAACCTGGATGAGACTGGCACAGGACCGTAGAGATAGGCACAATAAAAGAGAAGACTATACCAAGCAGTCGGTGAGTTCGGGCTGTGGATGATGATGTGTATGAGAATCATTATTATTTTTTGGGCCTTTAGTCAAAGGGTATTTTTAGAATTATTTATGTCTATTATTTAAGGATATAATTGACCTTTCAAAATCTAAGTATGTATCCATGAGATAGGTCGGCTTATTTTCGCACTTTTAATGTATCCCACATTGTGTGTGGGTACTTCTTTGTAAATACTCAACTGATCCCTTAATTAATTTTGTTTTTCACCAGCTAATCAAAGCAAGACTTAATCGAGACTTTACAAATAGCATAAAAACATAATGCGTGTATTTCTACCTATTGATGGTTGCAAATAGTCCTGCGACAACTCCTAATCTAGGTTCATCGAACTACAGTTTGACAAAATGCATAAATAAACCTTATCTCAAGCCAGGCTCCTACCAACCCACGGTTTTAACAAATTACCTACGCTATTGATTAACATAATTATCTATTTTTGGAAGCAATTTAAGAATAAAAAACTTTAAAATGAATTCAAATTCAGAGTACAATGTTCTCATTATCGAGCCTTTAAGTACGTTTGAATTCGCAATCAAACTGTTTCTCAAAATGTTTTAACGCATTTTAAGAATAAAAAACTTTAAAAAGAATTCAAATTCAGAGTACAATGTTCTTATTATCGAGCCTTTAAGTACGTTTGAATTCGCAATCAAATTGTTTCTCAAAATGTTTTAACAAAGAATTTCCCGAAAACAAAAAAAAAGGTTAAATCACCTCCCAGACATGACTGCACTCGGGCATTACTAACCAAACAATGCAGTGTGCCTTTGCCTGCCTATTGGACCACTAGCCAGACCAACCTAGTCGCCGGGATTCGCATCATCACATATATTATATCGCTAAGAAACATCATTTATTTGCAACAATGCAATGCCATCAAAAGGGACTTATTTAGTTTCGCCCGTTTGTCTCTGCATTTTTTTTTCAATTGCGTAATCCGCATAGAAGCTCTGTTTGGGGAAAACCGGAAAATGGAAGATTATGTACTTATGTTGAACTCCCACGGACTACAAACCCACAGTTCCTGCTTATTTCTTTATCGTGTGGTTAGTGCCTAACCTGGTGTCAGAGTTTTTATGCAAGGACCCAAGGATCTCTGACTTTGTTTTACATTCCGTCAAGAAATATCTCTCAAGCATACTGGTTGCCCCACGCTGTTCTCCTTCATCAAAGCAGGTGATAATTATACCTTGCCTGCCTGGGGTTCGAACTCGAGACCTATGACTTGGCAGTCCGACGGTCACACCACTAGGCTATCACTGTTATACCATGCCACGGTTCCTGCTACTACCATAATTCGGGTACCCTGGAGATAGGTACTGTGGTGACTGAGACGAGAGACGTAATACTCTAGTGCTCAACCCCTAACTGACTGTATATATTACCCTGGTATAATATTAACCCACTTTTCTTTTGATATCGCTGCGTGAAATGGGCACGTCTACTTACACGTGTCTGTATAATTTTAGTCTATGGGCTATAGTTGTACGAATATAGCCCAGACCATGGCGAAGTTTAGCCAGTCAAGGCTGACTACCAGGGTGCGCCGGACGTTCTTAAGTATTACCAGAATACCATCCGTGTAGCTTTTACATAAACATAACAATACGCCTTCAATCTCCAAAGGGTTAGGCAGAGGTGTAATTATGGTAAAGAATAAAAAAACATTTATTTGTCGCAGAGACATGAAGTGCACACAAAATGGCAACAAACAATAAACACATAATAATAAACAAGCAGGTTACCACTCAGCATGATGCTGTGCTATCGGAGGCCCACAGCACAGCGCTGGTTTTCAGTGGTCACCTGAGAACTCTTTACGTCTCTTTACTCTTTAAGTCATTATATAACAAGGGAAGAGCCTATTGCCATCAATCGAACACGACCTCGGGCTGGTACTCAGTTTACATGAGTATTATTTCCCGGACACCAACATCGCCCGAATAGATTTTTGAACCCAAGTCCACGTGCTCAGCAGTTGAGTTTGCGCCCAATTAGACCAACGATGTTGTCGAGGAGCCTTCTTTAGTTCTATTGTATCTTATTATTCTCATTCTTTCCTCTATTTCTACACAATTTTTATAAATTTTAAAAGATTCCTTTCAAAAAACAATATATAAACATTTAAAAATATTAAAAATTGTAGCCCACCGGTATCGGGAACAGGGTCCGAGCTACCAGCGCGGTGGTCAGGACTCCAGAAAGAGGAACCTGCGGACAATACGAGCCGTGTCCAGGAGTACCACCTTCTGAATCAAGCCCTTGATACAGCTGCCTAACGAGAGCCTCCTCAGATATTGATCGAGGCTCTTGGTAATTAAGCCATGGGCTGATACGATAATCGGCACAATGATCGCCGAGTCTACATCCCACATGTATACACCGTGTTCTTTACGTTATCCATAAACTTTGGCAAAAGCTTCTATAGCTTTTACAAATCAAATCTTACAAAGGAAGTAGTACCTACTTAAAAAGGCTTTGATACAAAGATATTTGTAATTTCATTCAATGAAATTTAATTGAGTTATGCAGTAAGAAAGGGTCTTAATTTGGCCTATGTTGCCGCTTAGTGCAATTAAATTATCAAATGCTATTTGCATTTCATTTGCACCTTCGAGAGGAACCCGAGAGTAAATTAAAAAAAATATATTAAGAATTCATTCATCATCATCATCATCATCATCATTTCAGCCGAAAGACGTCCACTGCTGGACATAGCCCTCCCCCAAGTGTCGCCACATTGACCGGTCCCGTGCGTCTCGCATCCAACGGATCCCTGCAACCTTTACCGGTCATCGGTCCACCTAGTGGGAGGCCTTCCAACGCAACGTCTTCCAGTTCGCGGTCGCCACTCCAGAACTTTCTGGCCCCATCGGCCATCCATTCTGCGAGCAATGTGCCCTGCCCACTGCCACTTAAGTTTGGCTATTGTTCGGGCTACGTCGGTAACCTTGGTTGGAGAATTCATTCATGTGTCCATAATAAAAAATGCTTATTTCCGTGGTCTGAACATCGGGTCGAAGTTTATGTATATCGTCCGGAACACGGTGTATATTATTCTCATTATCTTTATACACATTTTCCAAAGAGACAAGAACAGGTTTAAAACCGTGGTAATATTAAGTCAAGCAATTTTCCTGCGGTTTTCCTTATTACGGTAAAGAACCTATAAAATCATATCACAATGAATGCTACGGCTTACGTACTGAATAAATAATACTTTACTGTGGCTAAGAAACACATAAAAACAATGGTGTCTTCGTAAAAAGCGAAGATAAGTGTTAGAAGTGAGATCATGTTTTTATTTATGTACATTTGCACCTATCGGCTTTTGTATGTCGTCCTATTTGACCGGAGTCGAGCTATAAAAATATTCTTACGTAAGCACCAAAGAATAATGGTGATCTTCTGCAGATTACAGCGATTACTTTGCGGAATTCCATGACGTTAAATAAATAAATAGTATAAAGGGTGAAAACAGACCATTAACGAAGCCGAAAGGCACTTGTTCTCCCCGTCTTTTGCGATATTTTTTTTGTTCTAGACCATACCTGGGAACCTTCTAGTTACGGAGATATTGGGAGTCAAACTTTCAACTTTTTCCCAATTTTTTTATTTTTAACTTCGTGTTTTTAATGTATTTTTTTTTGCTTTAAACACCTCCACGACCCCCGTACTATCCAATCCATCCATCAGCAAAATGCTTTGAGTGCGTTCTATCGACTCCTACCGTAAAACGTGATTTTTCACCCCAAAAAAAAAGGCGTTTCGGTGCAATAATTTTAGCGTAAAGTTATTTAGTTTGATATACATAATGCTTGGTTGACGGCTTCGTTAAGGGTTCGTTTACACCCTGTATCTTGAGTATAGGTTTGGGTGCATGGCATGCTATTTATTGCTTTACTTGCATGTGCATATTTTTCCGGGTTCGGGCAGTGCTGCATCCAAGCCTGAATCTTTTTTCGCGGAATCAACACCGAATGTGTTGCATAAAAATTAAGCTAGTGTATAATAAATATTCTACGCTGAAAGGAATTCGAAATATCGTGTGAAAAGACGAGTTAATTTCGTCTGAACAGTTTCTGTCCACCGGTTTGTGTCATTACTCGGTTTATGGAATTGCTAATGACTTTAATGAGTTTTGTCAAGGTGAAGATTTTTCCTCTATTTCGAGATAAACGGTCAACGTCGATTTTTTTCGATGTTAATCTAGAAAGGAAAATACTTAAATGATATCAAGGAAAATTGGCGATAAACACTCAATGATCAAGCCATAAAATCTATCAAAGGCTACTCGAACATTATCAGTTAAGTAGGAAATCCTTTTTTGCAGGTTACAGCTGGCATGCTCAGTGCACCCGCGCGAGTTTTAGCTTACGCCCTTAACTAGGTACTGTTCCTAACATTTTTAATTCTGATCATCATCATCATCATTATTTCAGCAGAAAGACGCCCACTGCTGGACATAGGCCTCCCCCAAGTGTCGCCACATTGACCGGTCCGGTTAATTCTGATGTCATTTTAATATTCACCCACGTTCAAATAAGTCGTGTTTTTAAATTGTGATTTTTCTCCTCACACACTACCAGTAGCGCCATCTCTTGAACTAAGCGTGAACGTTTATCGCGTGTTTGCAGAAAGCAGCCGCAACAATCGTGGCTCCGTAGCCACGCGTGACTGCGTAGATAAGTACTATATCAACGTAGTTCCAAATATTACCACGAACTTTTCTTGCCGCGTAGACGACAACAGCGCCACTAAAGTCTTGCTAATTACACAGCATTGTGTCAAGGGCTCTTGGGCAGTAGCATTCACTTGACCTTAAATTGTTTTCAAAATCAAAAGTAACATCACGCCTGTAATCCCCGAAGGGTTAAGCAAAGGTAGGTGTACCTAATAGTACACCCACATTTTCGGGAGTTATGTTTAAGTCCCATGTATTAGCGGGCGAGCCTATTGCCATCAACCGGGCACGAATCCATACTCCGTGACTGTTACTGAGAAATTCCTCATGAAAAACACCAATAATAATTTGACCGACTCGGGAATCGAACCCAGGAGCTCATGCTCAGCAGTCGTGATTGCGACCACTAGACACTAGGACCTAATAAGTGAGCTGACATAATAAACTCCCCCAGCAACACATCAGTCTCGTTCTGCGATGAAATTCGCTCGCCAGACAGACACTGGCTTTTGGTGTACCAACCTCTGGGGTGGTGACTATAACCTCTAGGGTGGTGGCCCCAAAATTGCCAAAAGCGTAGCATGACACAGGATCACCAGTGCGTTTCATCCTACCATTACGATGGTCTGATGATGACGCCATCTTGTTAATAGGAGTAAGACTTTATCCCTGACCTTTCCATGGTCAATCATGGCGCTGTGTTACCAAGCATTTTTTTAAATAAAAGTTGAGGTTTACTAAAAACAATTAGTCTTAAAAAATTACGGACCGGATGTCGACGCCGGACTTTACTTAAATATCTGTCAGTGTCCGTAGCCGTCCGCAATTTGTCCGTACCGGTTTGTCGAAACCTTTACTTAAACCATTGTTTACATTTGGTTAGTAACAAAGTAAACGATAACAATTGAACTAGGTCAAGTCATAGTAGTGACGTAGTGAGTTTTATTAAGGTTGTGTGCGATTTAAATTAACCAAAACCACAATCATAATAGCGATCATTAATTTATTATTATTTTCTGTCAATCCATAGTTTAATATTATAAATGCAAAAGTAACTGTCTGTCTGTAGCGACACTACAAAAAGTATTACAGCAACATAGTACAAGAAGTTCTACAACGCCATCTATGACACAAATGAAGAACTAAAATCAAAATTCTAAATCGCGCAGTTAACGTTATCCGCGGCTTAAGACTATAATAGGTAAACCTGACATCAACTTTTGCAGACACAATACCCTCTGATCGGAGGATCCTCCCTTTATTGTAGGGGATGAAGAACTTTACACCCTGTTTCTCATATTCCTAAATGTCTGTTACCTTTTCACGGGTCAACGGCTGAAGGGAATTCGATGTTCGGTACACAGGATGAATATGAATTAGGATATTTTTACCCCGGCAGTACAGTTCCCGTGGGATAACGAGCGACCTCTACGCGTGCAAGCCCTGGGGCTTCGCTAGTTACATAAAAAAAATACTTTTAAAGTCATCTTTATGTCAACAAACCTTAATAATAAAAAATTCTTAATTCTTTTTTTCAGTGATTAATGTAGAAAAATAAAATTGAAGTGTCTGTTTGTAATTTCAAAATAACAACTTTTTACTGAATGCCTATGAAAGTAATACGGTACTTATATGTGGTCATATTTTTGTTTTTTTTTTTGTTATAAAACAAAGACACATTTTTTTTTTAATTTTTATCTCTGTCTCGCTGTTTCTTCCGGCTAATCACCGAAACGCTACTTTTTTTTTAAAATATAATTAGGGTTCCGTGTAAAAAAATTAAAACCCATGAAATTGTTGTGAAAATCCGATTCAAATAGCGAAGTAATATTTTTTATAACAAATTCACACGGACGAAGGTCGCGGGTAAAGCTAGTGCAGCATATACACTGACCTCAAGGTGAACGTACACTTTCACTAACAAAAACTTAGAACAATACAAGTTGTGTCTAGGTCTTCGACATTTTTATGAGTTTCTTGACACGAACCTTGCAGCCAAACAATCTTTATCTCAATTAAGTATTATTATTGCAGTCAAAATAACAACAGAAGTGACGGGTCAAGTTTATCTCCAATTTGTCGTAAAAATATAATAATCGATGTTAAAAATTTTAAATGGTGTAAAAAACATTGATCGCGTAAGGGATCTGCACGTTCGGCTCTGCGCTGAAAGTTCAAAATCACACAGCACGCTCAATTTGCTTTACTTACACTATCGAATTGTTTAAGTGAATTACTTACTTGCTCATGTATAGGAACTTGAAATTATTTTAGTTTTTAATGATTGATAAGTATGTATGCTTATCTGCTTTGATTCTAACAATGTGTAACATATTACCAGTTTTAAATTAATTATTATCAATGCAGTTATTAACCTATTAATAATAGGTAATCATTCAAATGATGTGTTTATTTCATTCAATAATTATTGTGTTTGACTTCAGAAAGCTAACACAGCGAGATAATCAAATGACTGCAGCACTACTCGTCAGTCTCTTTAAAATAAATCCAACTCAATAATTAGGTAACCAAAATTCTTATAAACCAGTTAGCCAGCATAACCCAAAGAACTATAAAACTCCTTTGAACTCAAACTCAAAGCTGGCCTGGAAACATAAACCCCAGCCGGCTCAACAGACTATCACAACATAAGGTGGCTGTGTACACTTTCGCCGAGACACTCCGAGGCAGGGCGAGAGATTACATAGTAGCATTCGTCTCGAATCGATGTTCCTCGCTTAGCTGTACACTCTCGCACTCGCGTTGCCTCGGAGTGTCTCGGCGATGTTTTATTTTAGTAACCGCATCAGATTTGAAACATTTAGGAGGAGCTCGTGGCTAAGTAATAACAGCCGCTCGGATCGATCTTTAGGTAAAGCCGCGCTTGCCTAGGTTGGTGTGTGGATGGGTGACCACCCATTACATACGGAGTTTCCTCCGTGCATCGGAAAGCACGTTAAGCCGTTGGTCCCGGGTGTCATTTGTAGATCTTTGACAGTCGTTATAGGTAGTCAGTGGCCCAAAAAAAAGTCTGACAACCAGTCTTACCAAGGGGTATCGTATTACCCAGTACTAACTGGGTTGTGGAGGTCAGATACGCAGTCGCTCCATGTAAAATACTGGTATTTAGCTGCATCCGGTTAGACTGGAAGCCGACCCCAACATAGTTGGGAAAAGGCTAGGCAGATGATGATGATGATCAGATTTGAAACATTTAAGGTGGAAACGCCAGGGTAAATCGCAAAATTCAAATTCTGTTACGTTTTTTGCAATTTGCCGCTCAGTGTCAGGTTTTATGTTGAACAAAATATGATTAGCGGCCGTAAAACGTATGTATTTACAGAATTGTAGTAATTAAAATCATCAATATAACCTCTTTTAGTTCTTTTAATCCCATTGAATGAGTATTTCAAGAAAAAGTAATTCAATGAGATTAATTGAACTCGGTGGGTTATATTGATGATTAGAATGATTATAACTCAGTAAAGCCATATTTGTTAAGGTTGCAAATGAATTTTAATCAATATGCATCCTGACGCTGTTCTGCAAATTGCAAAAAAACATAATAAAATTTGAATTTCGCTTCCACCTTAAATGTATTTTCAATACACTTTCTCCTCGAAAACTGTTTCTTATCGCACTACGATTATTAGGTGCAACATGCAATGTATTTCACACCCGTTTATTTTTAATATTTATCCGCACACGTGTGGAAATAAAAAATTTAAGGGATAACTAAACTCATACAAGTCCAAATGGGTTCAATGACTATAGTCGTCGGTGATTGTTTTTTTTTTAAATCTGCGCAAAGAAATATGCGTCTTTACGGCGTAAATATTTTTTGAGTATTTAAATTGTGTTTATAAATAAAATATCATAGATAGACAGGATTATTTAAAACCAATATTTACTTTTATGAACAAATTAACATTTATTTGTATTCTAAATTACAAAATATTTGATTTTTCTATTTTTCATATTAAGCTGTTTAGCGGCATCATACCTTTGCTTCTTCTTCAACCTAGCGAAAGCAAAGCGCGGAAAAAAGCGAAAGTAAATTATAGTTTCCTAATAATTCCTAACAAAATTACTTTCCGTTCTAATATTTCATTTCTTCGAAGTGTATTGAAAAATGTCGTTTGATAGGATTTGTTACTGCACTTCTCGGTTGCATAACAACCTCGCCTGCGGCTCGGTTGTGTGAATTCCGCCTCGAATGCAATAACAAAGTTTCCCTACTTATATCAAATTGTACTATTTTAGCGATGCCGAGCAAATCAGCGCACAATGATGCACGAGGTGCGCATTGCTGGCTGTACATTGCAATTCATTGAGAATTGAGTTTTGTGTTAATGGCTTGCCTTATGGTGGCTGTGGCTTGTACACTCTCGCCGAGACACTGCGAGGCATGGCAAGTGCGAGAGCGCACGTCTAGCCTCGATGTTCCTCGCTTGCTCTCCGTCCCGTGACCGTTTCTTGCGAGACGTCTCGAGTAAGACGCAGAGAGTGCTCTCGGCCGAGAGTGCACAGCCTTTAAGGTTCATATTTGCATGTGATTTTGTTTTATCGAACACTTTCAGGTGCTTGTGTATACTGCAGCATTAACAAAAAGTTTATTTCATGAGCTTTGCTGCTACAGATTTATCATTAACACCAGAAACTGATTTCCGATGTTTGTTTTTCCGTGATCATGGTGCCTGCAACAGCGCCGAAATATCGGGAACTCAAAAAATCAGTAAACATGGTAAATATCCCGTTTCTAGTGTTAATTATAATGTCATTACCATGATAGTTTAACATGCTACAGATTTGCTGTACATATATTCACATAACAAAGATTCATTATTATGTATGCTCGGCAGAGTGCTTACGTCTTTTCCGATACGCTTCGATAAGCTCCGTCAGTTACATTATGGACTACTTTTACTCTACTTATTTTCATTAGCAGAACTCCCGTAGTTTTTAATTGGTAACTAGCACCTTCGTCCTTAGATTAAAACCTCCTTTGTCAACCAATTCGATATTTAAAAAAAGTAAACATACCTCTGTACTAGAATCCAAGGAGGGGTCGGCGGAAGGCAGCAAAGGAAGATGGTCCTGCGCCATCGAGATGGCAATAGTCCCCATGAAGACTGCCACTGCTAAGCAGACCGTCCTTTTCTTCAGCATCTTGACTCTGTAAATGTAGTTAATGGTTAATTAGTATCTTTTCTTAAACAAAATTAGTGAAGTAGGTAACCAATTCAAAAATCGATTAGGCTAACATACATATATCATACTGCAAGAAGAAAATCTAGTGGGGAACAGCAGGATACAGGCAGCTATCAGTTGTCTCAACTGCCTGCCTGATAATAAATAATAATAATATCCTGGATGAGGCTGGCACAAGAACGTGAAGCTTGGCACAAGCATAGCTATACTCAGCAGTGGGTTAAGTCGGGCTGTAGATGGTGATGATGATGAAAGTCATCTTCATCATCAGCCTACAGAAGTCCACTGCTGTACAGACGCCTCCAAATCAAGCTAGTACAATCTGTCAAATTTCTTTAATAAATTTTCAACTTTATCGCTGAAGCATTAGGTTCAAGGTTGATTCGGAAAATTTGAGTAGCTTTTGATTTGGATAGCTTGATATGGTGGCGTCCGCGAACCGGAAGACGTTGCGTTGTAAGGCCTCCCACTAGGTGGATCGATGACTGGTGAAGGTTGCAGGGACCCGCTGGATGCGAGTCGCACAGGACCGGTCAATGTGGCGATACTTGGGGGAGGCCTATGTCCAGCAGTGGACGTCTTTCGGCTGAAATGATGATATTGATGATGATAATATGCTGGCGTCTGTACATAGGTCTTTCCAAAAGCACGCAAATCAATTCGATTACTTGGCAACTCTCATCTAGCTGCTAACAGCCACTCTGCGAACATTGTCGCTCCACCTAACTTGAAAGAGTCCCACCTTATTTTTGCCTATAACAGGGTGGAAGGGACACCGACGCGAAAACGGTTAACACGTATTCCTACACAGTCAAACTGCTGTTTTTTTTTTTTAATAACTGATAAAAAATTTGAAAAATGATGAACTGAATTTGTGGTAACCGTTTTCGCATCGGTGTCCTTTCTGCCTGTATAATATTATGTAGGTATATTTTAAAGAGCGATAGAGGAATGAATAAAAACAAAGTGAATTACAAACACATGCAAAGGTAGAAAATAAAAATGTGAATATGTGATAGGTACCTACACAAGTTGACAGTGTAAAACAGAAACTAATGCATGAATAGATAAAGGTGTTTATTACCTTTTTGTGGCATTCTTATCAAGTTATTAAAAACATGGAGTAATTTCGTCCTAGCTGTGAAAACCTTGATGAATAATAATGATAAAATGATTGAGCTTCCAGATATGTCTATATCTCAGTCAAAAATAATTTGACTGGTTGAAAAATAAACTAGTTTTATAAGCCAATTACTACTGCTACTGCTTATTACTTAATATCGTGTCCTGCGTGTCCTGTTGTTTGTTCACTTCAAGAACTGATGGACGCTACCGAAAGCGCCAAAATAGTAGCTCAGTTCTGGGCTGACTCAATTTAGATTGCCATCGACACGCTAAGAAGAAGAGATAAGCCAATTCCCAAGAACTATAAGCACTCAAGAAGTTAATAGCGCTCATAGCATTGGCAGGTATCTTCTCTAAAATATAGCTGTATGTTTAAGAGCGTTAACGTCTTACGGCATTTCATACAAACTTCCAAGTGATTTTTTTTCGAAATGACAGAACCGATTTTAATGAAACTTCGTACGCATAACGATACCTACTAATAGGTACACCTCTGCATAACGCGTCCGTCAGAATCGCGGTTGTATGACTTTGAAATAAAAAATAAACTATCTAAATGTACTTAAAATGTATTAAATTAAGTATTAATGTACGTGTTGTATGTGTAGCAAAAGTCATTTTAAAGCAAGCCGCCACCCTGCCGTCAGAATGGCGGGTAGATTCTAAACCAATCAAACTATTTTGATCAACCAAATAGCAAATAAATGTACGTCTTATGTTCTTATCAGATTGTAAAACAAAACTCAATTAAATAATTCATAGCATGATTCAATCAATTTCATAACATTTACCAAAACGTATATTTATTTAGTTTTTTTTTTATTTATTTGGAAGTTATACTCCTGCGATTCTAAAGGACACTGCATAACCCTTCGCGGATTACAGACGTGTTATATATGATACTTATATACCGTGACTTTTTAGTCATCTTACAAAGGTCGACCACTCAATGTACCCGACATAAAATAGCTCTAGGCGCAAATTTTTGTTTTATCTTCCATAACAGGTACAAAGAAAAATAATAATAAAAAATTAGAATAAAATTATGAAACACCTGTTAATGAAGTTTACGTGTCAAACGGGGGAACAATACCTACCCAGTGCTCGAGTCCAGTAGATCATCGCTCGCAACAGGGTGTTTTAACTACGTCATGCGTCATAATACTGAATAATATTTTTATTTTAAAATTATTAAAATCTCATAAATACCTATTTTTTTTCATGAATGTTTAGTATTAATTTAATACATGAAGTGGGCTGACGTTGTAAGACGACTAAAAAGTCACGATGTATTGTCCAATGATCTATTCATTATACTATATTAAAATGGAATCCCAAGTCCAAATTTTTGCATACCTACAATACAATGCAATACGATGCACGGTGTAATCACATGAGATCTGCAATTTGCTTTGTCTAGTTAATAGCCTTATTAACGTCATGACAAATTGACTTACTATAAACATAATGAATTAGTGTGGTGTATTTGATAGATTATCCATTCATTTAATGCTAAGCTGTATTTTACACAGATTATTGTGGATATAATTATGCATTTACTGGGTAATAAGTATTATATGGTCCTTATTTAAGATTATGATTATAAACACTGTTTCTATCATAGGATGATGTTGGATAAAGATAATTTTCTCCGAGTCAAGTCAACAAATCTTTAATCAATAAAATTAAACTATTGTGATTGGTTGACCAAAACAAAACATAATCTAAACGGTTTAACACAGAAGTTAGCAATAAAGTAATGATTACAAAAGTATTTCAATACCATCCAAATTAAAAAAATTAAAATATATTTTTCATACCTAGTATTGGCATATTTTCACATTAACGGTATTTGACATACCAACATGCACTGCACAACACAATCCAAAAGTTTCACCATTGGTTTTCATAGACCATTTAATTTATTATTTTATCACTAAAACATTCGTTTTAAATTACTTTTATACCTACAAATTCCAATGTAAAACCAAACAAGCCTGACATTAAAGAATTTATATTAATCACAACACTATTGTGAGTCAGCAATGGATGTCTTTTGGCTGATATGATAATGACAATTTTATTTTTAATATAGAATTATTGGCAACAAACTTGTATTATATTAAATTTAATATAATATAATAATACATATTAAATTAAATTTATATTTATATATAGCAAAAAATGCCTGATTAACATTTTTTGCTATATGTTTAATTTAATATTTATTTACAACTTTTCATAGAGTTATATTATTATATTATATTAAAATAAATTTAATACAAGTTGATTACCAATTAACAACAAAAGCATTTATCATAAGGATAAGGAAATGAAAAATTTATTGAATACAGGTTTTGTTTGTAGCTAAAACAACATTAAACAAGTTTTGTATAGTAGGTATAAGAATTTTCAAGGGTATTGGAGAAGCAATGAATCATCTTTCTTATTAATTTTATTGGTCCTACTAGCTTAGGTTTTTCCTATATTAGTGGTATACTTTGCAAATTATAAATTCAAAATGAAGTCTGTTTGTCTGTTACCTTTTCATGCCTGAGACCTGGAGCAGGACATAGGCTGCTTTTCATCCTACATTGCAGGCAAGTTGCAACAACTAGTATAGAATGTATTACAGTGCCAAACTTTGTGATACATCCTATTAGGAGTTTTCATTCTACAACTTAATTTCAAAGGTTTTTTATATCTACCCGAAATAGGCTTGGCCACAACCTGCCTGGTGTTACTGCCTACCTGCCTGGTGTGTCGCTTAACACTAGGCAGATTGAGGCCTAGCTGCATCATCATGCAGCCCAGGGTGGACCATGCTTGCCTAGAAGAAACTGATTCACTCTAACATTGAAGAGATTCAACAACTCGGTATTCATAGTGATTTTGTTGATTCCAATTAAAGCCACCAGGGTCTGACAAGCTTGTTCCAACAAGGGCTACTGTGTAGGGCATGCAAAACCCGGTTTTGGAAATCTGGTTTTTCCCAGTTTTACTATGGGACCAAAACTCGGTTCAGCAAGCCCATGGACTGTGTTACCCAGTAACTTCGTTGTGGAAGTCAGATAGGTGGTCACTTCATGTAAAATACAGTTATTCAGCTGCAATCAGCTATGGCTGGAGGCCGACCCTAACATAGTTGGGAAAAATCCATGTCGATAGCTTGTTCTGTCTATACTAAGTCCCTCTACCAACCCCTTTGGAAAAAAACAATGTGATGTTATTCTAACTACACTTAACACCAACAATAGTTTTAGCCACCATTAATTAGTAGAATGAAAATAAAATTACTGTAGTGGTAATAAACATTTCATATTAATTCAACACTTGTTGCCCACAAGGCCAAGCTCCAAAGGGACTGTTTATACAGTTTCAGTTTCAAAATACTAGTTACCATAGAGACAGTAAAGAGGTTCATAAAATAGTATTTAATCGCCAACTTTGATGTAAGATTAATTAATTTAGGTATAATGTTAATTGATAAGTTCCCATTGGTGTTAATGAGTGATCTGCTGATAAAATGAGTAACATAATAAAATAATTTTATCATTAAGAGAAAATGGTTTATGTAGAGGTGTTAATAAGAATAACTACTTAGATGCTAACTATTGACAGGTTATGGGTTAGGCCTTTGCCAGCAGTAGGACGTACAAGGCTATTAAAAAAAAAAGGCCAACAGCGAACCATAAATTATTGGATTAATTATATTAACAATATTCCTCACTAGAAAGGCACAGCTAAAACTCTTACAATAATTTCTCCAAACAATAGGCAAATTGTGTTTGAGATAAGGTTTATTCAATTGTGTATCTGATATAAACAAAATTAATATAAACACCAACATGATTTGAGCTTGACAATAGCATGCAATTATACAGGTACTCTTATTGATAGATGATGTGATGATGATGTTGTTGGTATTTTGCAAATACTACTACACTTTTACAAGTCTTTTTTTTAAACTAGATGAAGCTGGTGTTTTTGATACCCGACTACGTACTCTGGGAAGAAACAACCGAAACAAACTCACGAAGTCCAGACCATAATATTGGTCAATTCTCATGAATCACAAAACGCGAGTTAGATACCTAGGTACTGAGCGCAGTCAACCTTTGTTTCTTTCGTCAACGCTTAACGACTACGAACTGGACAGGCAAGACCATTTGCTATCGAATACCTTAATAACCTATTAATCGATTTGAATTCTTCCACACATTATTAGAATTTGTGTAACACGCTTTGAAACGTCACCCTCAGAACGTCCGTCGTCGACGTGAATGTCAGACAAAAGTACTTACATTTTATTCTTACTTTACGCGAAGTCGATACGCACAAGTTATAACAAAAATAACTAGCAGTTATCCTTATTTCATAGCGGTGCCAATTTATAATATTTCAATACACGTTTTTTTATAATCTATTTAACATTTTCGCTACCCAAAATCGAAATAAACTTGATCGAACTGACGTTTCAGTTGGCAATTTGACATGACTTCAGTGTCATCAGTTAACCGACTGTTGACGACGTTGACGTTTAGTGTAATGTTGTCATGTACTTTCACTGAGTTCAGAAACCATGTTAAATTCAAATCTCTTCTCTTCTTTTCTTTCTTTTTACTATTGTATGTACACATGTTTGAGCAAATAAATATATCTTATCCTATACTGCACGGTGGAGCTAAAGCTGGGATTTGCGATTAAAGAGCAATTATTGCGTAATTTTTGCCATCGCTACACTTCTGCAAGATACGTAATAAGCCCGCGAGTCTATTATGTTAGCAAACGATGTTTTGAGTTTGTAGTAAGACACGATGGCATGGCGCAGCAAGTCCCGGTTTTATGCTTGAGGCCTAACAAAACTAAACGAAGCGCAGCAAAACATCGCATCACTATCAGTCAGTCAGTGTCAGGTCAGACAGACGTCAGTAAAAGTTTGTTTGAGGTTATGTGAAGCGGGGGACCAATGTATTCATAACAAAAATCAAAATACGATCAAAATGCCTCTCGATTACCGAAGATTCAACGGCCCTGAAGACAGTATATCATACAAGCGTTTCACAAAGGGTTATTTAAAGACCTACGATGAACTTAACAAAGAGTTGCTGGATGATAAAGGAGTTCGTAAAGATGGGCGCGCTTTATCTGAAGCGCGTAGCATGTGTATGTTTTGTATGTACTGGTTTGACTTTAATGGCTGTTTCTATATGAGAATTGGAATTTTAACTTGAGTGTTGTATTTCAGTCGCTAGGACGGACATGGTGTCACAGGCAAAGGGATCCTCGTACGTTGAACTGAGAAAAACAAAGGTCGTTTGTTCTGTCTTCGATCCGCGGGAAATACCACACCAGAACGAATTCAGGTATATAATACTTTACTGACTGAATGTTAAAATTCTCATAACATAGGCTCACAAGCCACAAAGTAGATCACACTGTTTAATAAAAGTTTATTATCTTTCATAATACGAAAAAGTTTATCTTTCGTGTCGTATGTATTTATTTGAATAATATTGTTTATACATTATAACTATACTCCTATACAAGATAAGTGATTTATCTTCTTATCTTCATCATTTAATTTCCATTTTCAGTCAACTTGGCCAAATATTCTGTGAGGTAAAATTCGCGCCATTTTCGTGTCCGCGCCGGCGGCGGCCGCACGTACCCGATGCTGAAGAGAAAGCTCTATCTGTGGCTCTGAGGAAAGCCCTGGAGCCTACTGTGTGTAGACACATGTTCCCTAACTATCAGGTACTTAAGTGTTCTTCATCATTCCTCTGCCCTTAGTGCAATTTATTTGGGGTTGGTGCAGCATGTCTTCTCTTTTGATACTTCGCTATTACTGTTTATATCAGTACTCGTCCCTTTTACAAAGTCCATCCACAGTCTCTTTGGATTTCTTTCAGGTAAATTCATTATTTTAAATTAGGAACATTAATTTTTACTGCCACTATATTGATACTGGTAAAAAAAAAATTCCCACCCTCACCCCAATGGGTTGGGGTGTATGATACTTGAGTAATTATTCTGAAGCTGAACACAGGATATTTGCACTAGAAGCAACACTGAAAAAGAACAACTTACTTTATCAAAGTAGTAGTTTATAGAAAAAGTAATATATGTTTACCTGCACCCCCTCATGTTCAAATATCTTTTGTTCAATTTATGTCATAAGCTAATGAAAATGTTTCCTAATATTTGACATTTTCTTAACAAACCTATACCACTTATGCCCCCCACATTATAAATACTAAAATGCCTTCTCATTTACAGGTTGATGTCTTCATATACATTCTGGAAAACGATGGAGCGTGTCTATCAGCGGCAATCAATGCTGCTGGCCTTGCCTTAGCAGATGCCGCCGTCCCAATGTATGATGTCATAACATCTTATTCCGTTGCCATAGTAGGGGACAGGATGTTTGTAGACCCAACAGAAGCTGAAGAAAACTTCGCTCTAATAAGCCCAGAGACTCCCACAAATCACGGAGTATTAACACTATCAATGCTCTCCGAATTAAAACAAATATCAGACTTCACACAAGTCGGGTCTATGGACGTTGAGTGCATTGCGCAAGCTATGGAAGTATTAGAAAAAGAGTGTGCAAGACTTGTGCCAATGATGCAAAAAGTGCTTGTTGCAAATGTTTTTAAGTGTTTCGAACAACGGAAGCGGTTGGAGGAGGAAGCAAACGAAAGGGAGCAGCTTTTAAACGCCAAGATGGAGGAGTGGAAGAAATTATTAAATTTTGCATGAGATTTGCTGTTTGTGTTTTATTTTACTTACCAAATGATGTATGTAAGATGCTATAAGCATGATAGCTACTTCAATAGTTCAATCAAGACATGTGTAATGAAAAATGGGATGAGAAGTAGGACAACTAAGTCATCAGCTTAGCAGCCAATTTATTGGGGCGTAGTTATAAAGCTCTCTTCTCTCACCATGCTCATCCCCAGATGGTGATGTATTTCTGTATTGGTGATGCACCTTGAGACATAGCATAGGTTTTTGAGTATCATGTTATTTTACATTTGCTGTATTATTATAACATTAGAGTTGCAAGAGCTGTACCCCATACAACCAGACAGGTGTAAGGACACTTGTATATGAGTAGATTTTTGGCTTTACTAAGCTTACTGTTTCGATCCAGTATTCAGGATAGGCCAGAGTATCGAACTTTGAGTTCCATTCTTAGTTTTGATATGTGTCTCCATGTAAGGCGTCGGTCTAGGTCTAGCCCAAGACATCATACACTATCTTGATATGGGAGCGTAGTATTTTCCAGATTTAGAATAGGACAATTTCCTTGTAGCAGTGTAAACATAACATGTGCTGATTTTGATGCGCTAGCCTTTACTCTCCATTTTTGGAGCTTGGCAATGTCATCAAGGCTTGTTTTAATTTTTGTGTTGCAAGCTCCCCTGAGCTTACTGGTAGCAGGTCAGATGTAGAATGTTTAGTATACAATACAGGTCTCAGGACTGATCTTTGTGGCACGTCAGCCTCTATTTGGTAGAAGTTTCAAGTGGAGTAGGCTTTCTGCACCTGGAAGAGTCTATCCAACAGGTACGAACAGCAGATGTTAACTGTCGGGGAGGCTTTTCCTAGTTTTGCAGAAAAGTCCTTTTTGCTGTACTCTAAACAAAAGCCTGTTATATGAGAAGAAAAAGACTGAAGAGCAATACTCTGTATCTATGGAATTGCTCTACTGTGGAATGTTGTTGCCTGAAGCCAAACTGGTGATTAGGTATGGCATTATTTTTCTGTAGAGGATTTGGTGTAGTAACAGTTTCTCGAAGACCTTAGATGAGATTTGCAGTAAGCTGATAGGTCCGTAAGAGGTTACTTCATTATAGCAGGATTCAGTATTTGTGTAGTGCTTACAGAATCCTCTCATGATAAGGTCTGAATTTTTCTGGGCCTGGTGGACAATAAGTTGGTTCACAGTAGGAAATCAGTTTTTTTTTGCCTAGGTACTCTAGCTTTTATTTGACATCCTCTAGTTGTTGTAAATCGGGAGCTCCAACTCTCATTTTTAGCATTAGCATATAGCAGACCCCTCCTGCAATAAAGCGATGTCTAAGTGCGCCACTAAAATCTGAAAACAGTTTCACTGATTTTATGTTTAGGTGAAGTGGTAAAGTTGGGTACTAATTTTGTATAGAATTTGGATGTAGCTCTGTATATAAGTAGTACCTACACTAACTATGCTCATTAGCTGTGTAGAGGAAGAAGTTCATACAAAAAACCACCCTTTTCACTTCTTAATACTTTAATGGAAAGTTGGCAACATCACTTCACATAATATTGCAATACACCACATAAATTAAAGAGAACTTAGAACTAGTAATAGTATTTTAATCTTCAGGCTTTTCCGGAGGAGGACCGCAAGGTTGAAGCATTCTTTCCATGAGGTTGAATTTCACTCTAGCCTTTGACTCGTTTTCAACGATAGCAAAGTAGCTTAGCAGATCCGGGTGACCCATGTAACTGCAGCAAGAATCTCGGTGCTGATTGGTTAACCACTCATATTTCGTCGTATCCGCGTGTCCTGTACCGATGTATTTGCTCTGAAGATGCTCAAGTTGACTGTGGATATTGTATCTTTCACCCATTTTTACTGCTTAACACAGCAAAATAAGTTTTGAGGTTAGGTTTCGTAAATACTGCAGAAGTTTTTTTATGAGTTCTCTTTGTGGCAAATGTTTATAAACCCAAAGCGGCAAAGCTCAACAAAAAAACGTCAATTTTTTTTTATTTTTTTTTTATTTACCCCGAGGGAAGGCTATAGTCTTTTGACCATACTGCCTAGTCTTACGTCCATTGCGTCAAGTCAAGTAGTCAACGTCAGTCAGACAGTTAGTGTTTTTTTTTCCATGTTTGCAATATTGCAAAGGAACAACATCAAACAATCTATCTGTCTGTCGTAAAACCGGACGCACAGAATCCTTAATAGTATCATTTTATACATTTATATATTATCTATAGTCATCCCGCGATTAAGGCGCTTGCAACAGCATCGAGATATCGGGAGATCACAATCACAGAGTACTTTTATAATCACATTAATGAATAATCACGGACGGTATCCCGTAAGTGACAGTTTAAATGCTCAATAATTTACTTAATACAAAATCTTAGATATGTTTATGCAAAAACTGCCAACCATAATAATGGATTTTTGTGGCCCAAAACTATCCGAACGTGTTTTCCGATTGAGACATTAAAAAAGCAACTAGACTGCCAGGCACAGAGTATCAATATAATACTGGCTTCCAGGCGCCATTTTCAAAGTTTGATCGATTATTCAACAATTGCGAGAAGAATTTTACTTTAGAAAAATGTATTTTTAAACAGATTTAATCATGAATAAGACACCAAAACTATCCTATTTAAAGGAAACCGAAGTTAAATTGCGTAAGCAAGCAAAAACACTATTACGCCAAAAAAACTCAGATGTCTTCAAAAAACAAACACATTTGTTTATGCATGAGAAGGAAATAACTAAAATTGTAAGTATCGCATTATCCTATCGAGTGATGGGTATTATATTCTAATGGCTGCATGTGGCGGGCCACAGCTCTATCTCTTCATTTTCCGCCCAGTTGACGGTTTTATGTTATTGAGTTTTGCAATTGGCACTTTAATTAATGCCTATTTTGTTCTTAGATTAATTTTTTTTTATACCTTTTTCACAGCCTGCCCCTAAGAATCCAAACCACTTAGTATACGCCTACTATCACAATAACAAGCTAGCAAAAATCGAAAACCTAGAAAATTTTTATAATGTCACCCATCTACACTTACAATGGAACAAAATTACCAAACTGGAAGGTTTACGCGCGTTGCATCGTTTAAAAAAGCTTTACCTGGGCAACAATAGGATCAGTGTAGTAGAAAATTTGGAAGGGTTGAAGTATTTGGAAGAATTGCATATAGAAAAGCAGAATTTGGACAGTCCAGACTCCCTATGCTTTGATCCTAGGACCGTCATCTTTATTGGTGTAAGTATGACTTGATAAAAAAATAATAATAAATGATTTGATTTGATAGTAAGGGAAGTGTTGGTTGTCCGGCGGCGAGACGGGCAGATGACATTGTTGCCATCTTGAGTAAAAACTGGATGGGGCTGGCACAGAAGATTGAAGATTGGCACAGAAGCGTGAAGATTGGCACAAAAAAAAGTGAAGCCTGTACCCAGCAGTGGGTGAAATCACACTGTGGATGATGGTGATGTCTAGCCAAACTAAACTTCAACACGATTTCCTTTGTCAATTTTTGTAAAACTGCTATTTGTTGCCTCGTTGGTCTAGTGGTCACAAGTGCTGCTGCTGGCTGAGCATAATAGTCCTGGGTTCGATTTCCTGGACACTTAATTGTTGTTGGGTTTAGCCATCACATTCTCAGTAGCAGCACGGAGTGTGACCTCAAGCCCGGTTGGGCAATAGGCTCGCCCACTATTAAATAGGGCTATAACAGGTGAAATGTGCGTAGGGACTACTGCACTCACTAACGGTCGACAACTTTTCATGATACTA
The DNA here is from genome assembly GCA_910589295.1 of Noctua janthe. NCBI lineage: Eukaryota > Metazoa > Arthropoda > Insecta > Lepidoptera > Noctuidae > Noctua > Noctua janthe. The sequence continues at coordinate 8,291,966 of OU342572.1, read as the reverse complement.
TGGTTTGATTTCTAGGCTTCCTTAAGAATAATAAATGTATCAGAGAATAAACTGTCGGACATGTCATGGGTGAAGCCTCTCAGACGACTAGAGGTGCTCGTGGCAAAAAAGAATTTGCTTCACGATTATCAAGTAAGTACTGACTGTTCTCAATGAGAACTTACGACTGGAATATCTAGCATGTGGAATAACTTACCTCATGGCATTTGACCCATAACTATAAATACAGAACAGTATGCCTTGGCCTCGGCCTTGATGGTTACGGCCGTGACAAGCAACATGTGGCATGTCGTTTTGACTAATTTGTGGATGTAAAAGTACCCTTAACGAAAAGCCGAAACGCACTTTTTCTCCCCGGCACGTCATTGCGATCATTATTTTGTTATAGACCATCCCTAGGAATCTTCTAGTTACAGAAACATTGGGGGTCAAATTCCAACATTTTTTACATGAAATACTAGTTTTTAATGTTATAACTTTACTTTTAAATACCTATACGACCCCCGTACTATTCAATGCATCCATCAACACAATGTTTTGAGTGCGTTACATTCCTAGCGTAAAACGTGATTTTTCACCTCAAAAAAAAGTCGTTGCCCAGCTATAATTTTTGCGTAGAGTTACTTAGTTTGATGAACAGAATGTTTGGTTGACTACTTCGTGAAGGGTCCGTTTACATCTTGTAAGCAGGAAGCCACCCGTATTGTGTGGTATCACTGTTACTTGTCAATTATTTATTTCATTATCATTACCACTGCTTCAAAGACGTGCCAAAAATCAATCCCCACTGGGCCCACGTGGTGGATAACAGCCCACTCCCTCTCATAGAGAAGTAGCTCGTGTGGCAGTAGTGGGAACATTATAGACTAATTATTACGCTTATGCTATGCTACGTGTAAAAACAAACAGTTTCGTAACCATGCTTAACATAATTTTACGAAACCCAAAGTATCTGGTTATTAATGCATGTTTGCACTTCAGACCGTTGCTGATAACCTGTGCACGCTGGTGAGTTTAGTGGAAATCAACTTTACTGGCAACCCTATGGTTAGGAAGCATCGGTATAAAGAGACAATCATCGCGAGGTGTTCACAACTACGTACGTAAACTCAATTATTTACTATGTTATGGCCCTCTTGTTTTTATAGGTCCGTAACATAAAATTATATCACACCAGCAATCCTCGAAGGGTTAAGCAGTAGGTGGTTCTGACAGGGCTGCGAGACAGTTCGAAAGAGATACCGTGGCCCTGGAGCACAAAGGGCAAAAAAGGAACATGAATGGGTTTTAGTCAGTACAAGTCTGACACTCCCTTCCGCTCCGCCTAGAGTGGGGGGGGGGGGGGGGGTCATTTGCTGATTACACAAACGAAAAAAAAAAAAAAACAGTAGGTGGTTCGCAGCTACACCCTGAGGGTGTAGACATAAAAGAGGTTGTCACCCTTATTTCGTTAGTTATGGTTAACTCCCTTGTAGTATTTAACAAGCCCCGAGCCGCTACTGAGAAATTCCAATGTGATGTGTTGGAAAACCCCAACAACGCTTTGACTAACAGAGGAACGGACCCATAGGACCTCATGCAGTAGCACTCTGTTTTTGCAACCACTAGAGTTCACTAGACCTGCCACGCTGGTCTAGTGAACTCGAAAGTTTTGTTTTTATACATTTCGATGCACAGGTAATTTTATCCACATGGACATTTATCTTATTTATTGCAGGCGTACTGGATACCATAGTCATTCACAACACGTCGAAAACCTTCATGCAGAAATTTGACAAGGTAGTCCGCCTCCGTCAACTACATGCGAAAAACAAAATCGAGGCGAACCGCCATGGGGTCGACGAGTTCTTCTATCTCAATATGGTGCCGGGACCGAGGGCTCAAAGCGCCCTCTATATGACTGAACCGTTTGACAATAAGCCTAAAGGTAATCACCCCTTTTTAACAGTAAAACAGGTACACACGGCGGCACATGAAGCCGTAAATTCCAGTATAACTTGGCCTCGCTTTGCATAGATTTTCTATACAAAGAGAGATCCGCATAAACTGGTTTTTTATAGCTTGATTGGGCGTCGTGCGTACTAATATAGTTTTCTGCTAATTAATAATCCAAAACTAATAATCTATCATGTCTTGTAATCTTTCTTTTTTAGGTTTAAAGATATTTATTCTCAAAAAAGACACAAAGTCACTTATTCATAATCATTGACATTTTAATAACAGCTACGGGATTCCACAAAATATTAGTATGCCTTCGCATGTGTTGCAAACAGGTTGTATGCGGTATTAGTAGACCCTTCTTATTGTTACAATGAGTAATAACCATGTTTTGTTGCAGTCACTGCTATCGATTCTACCTATACATTTATGCCACGTGCTTTCTGGCGAAATCGAACAGCGGTCTCTCCCCGTGAGGGCATTGCGCCACCATTGGAGACCCCGCCGCCACCGAAACAGCCTCTTGAAGGCGCTCCCATCAAAGGAATATTGAAGAAACCTATGCCTATGAAATTTATTTAAAATTATTGTATTATTGTAACAAAATCAAATATGTGCCTGATTAAAATATGTCTTGATACAAAAATGTGTGGTTTACTATTCGAATACAAGTATTTTACTTCTTTTACCAGATTTTAACGTCACGGTTTGTTCGTGTGATGGTGAATTGGTAATGCTAGATATCGACTATTAGATAATAGGACTTCTTTTTGCTGATTGTTTAAAATCATCATCATGTTCTTGCCCGCCTCTAATGTATTATTTGGATCTCTACTGAGCACAGCTTTTTTTTCCACGGAGCACACAATCCGGCAGCGTGCAGAGACGGGAGTGAATAATCGTGGAGCGCAGGCCTTATTCATTCATGTCTTGTGATATAGTCAGGTATAAATAAGGACCTTAAAAATATCTGAGCCACTTTGCCCGCTTCCTCTGTCTTTCAAATTGAAAATATAAATATACTTTAACTCTAGACCATCAATCAAGTTTATTTTTCTTCACTATATTGCTGCGAAGCATCGTTCGTGGCTTTCGGGGCGGGACAAACAGAAAAGACGTAAGACGAGGACGCGTTTTCCATTTCCGCGTCTCGTACGTGCGCTGTCTTTTCTGTTTATTTTGTGTCGCGACGCTTTATACTTTTTGTATTGAAGGGGCGCCGCGTCTGCGACGCGTCCTCGTCTTACGTCTTTTCTGTTTGTACTCCCAGTATAACGAGAATATCAGTTGGATTTGTCTATGGATTCATCCGTCGGCTGTCACAAGTGTCACAACACAACGATGTCAAATTTGAATATTCGTCTGTTGCTTGTTGTTGCGTATTGTGAATAAAATTGTCTGCAAAATAGCAACTTTAAAACTGTAGAAACGTAATTCTGAATAAAAATGAATGAAGAAAAATTGAGTGCTGATAAAGTACCTGAGAAGTTCGCAGAATGGCTTCTGTCAATGGGTTGTCCGCCAGATAAAGTGCCTTCCGTAGATAAACTTGCCGAGTGAGTCTTTCAATCTCTTTGTACATATTATAGTGGCAGTACGTTCATAATAATTTAGGCCCTTATAACCTCGCCCCTAAGAATACTCACTGACTCTTACTACTCTTCATGATGATAGTTAGGGTTTCTGAACTGCTTGCCTTATTTTCGACCACTAGGCACGGTACAGGATATTCAATATAGCTTGTTAGCACAATAAAATTATTGAATTGTGAAAAAGCAATATAAAGGACATCAGTCATTTCGTACCCAAAAATAAGAGTACCGGACAGAAAAAAAAAAATTCTTATGGGGAATAACACCTTCAAATTTTATTACTATTCCAACCATGGGGATACAATAAACCCTGTGTCTGCTGTTTGTTTGAAGGTACCAAAAAATGCCCAATGGGCGGGACAAAGCTGATCACAATTTAATTATTTATGTTAGATTGATTGGTAAAAAAATTTTTTTAGCCAACAATATTTTTGGTGCTTTATGTTCTGCATATAAATTAAAATTATTTGCTGTTGTAATCAGTTGTCATGGTGTGGACATGTGATGCGGAGAAATGAGCACATTGAATGGAGGAAAATTTCGAGTATGAATGTGGATGGCTATAAGAGTAGAGGAAGACCGGTCAGTGGGTAATCTTAGGGGCGGAGTTAAGACCAAAGAAATGATGGATGGACTGTGTAAAGAATGATATGGCTAGAAAGGAGGTGGCTGCTGATATGACGAGTAATAGAGAAGTATTTAAGAAGAAGACATGCTGCGCCAACCCCAAATAAATTGGGATAAGGGCAGGAGAATGATGGTGATGATCTTGGATAACTATGCATTTAAAGATGAAAAAAGTTATTTGATTTACTGAATTTTAATTCAAAACTTGTAATCTTAAGATAAGATTAAGAAGTAAGAAGAAGAGAAGGAAGAAGTAAGATTTCCTCTAAGATTTGCTCTTGTCCATTCCTATTTTTTTCTCTGCTCTCATACAAAGCCTTTGGTGTGGGGTAGATACGAAAGGCGCGCGCCCGTCCTGGTCTTGTGTCTGTTCAGGTGACAAATTCCCCCAAATCTGCCACTTGCCGGTCGCGATACGAGGCCTCTGCTGCGAATAAAGAGGGAAGTCGAGTCTTCCCGCTCCCTTTCCGCCGCCTCCTCTGCGACCATCACTTTCTTGCAAAATGAGCACGCCGCGGTTTATCCCCACCGACCGCTGCGACGAGATCACGGCACTGCATTGCCTGCGACTTGACAGTCCTCCATAGTGTGCGGCGCCATGTCGAAACACAGGTACTTTCCGAAGCATCCTTGCCCGGAGAGTACCTGTGTCAGCCAGAAAAGCAGAGGGCCATGCCGTCTCTTCAGCCACTCCTTCATCACAGGTCTTACTTAAATATTTGGAACATTATTTAATAGAGAGCGTTAAGTATGTAGTACTTAACGCTCTTGTCTATTTCTACTTTGGGATAACAACTTAAAAACTGAAATTCAGCGAATCAATAACTACGCTACAATAATCTACGCTTTTAAACAAGTGACCAAAATATTTTATTTTTTTGGCCAAACTTAATGGAAGTTCGTTGTAGTAGTAAAAAAACCGTCCAATTGCGAGTCGCACTCGTGTTTAAAAGGTCCCGTAGCACCAAACGATATAATAACAGTAATTTTAACTTATTTGATATAATTATTATTAGTCAATATATAGTCAACAGCAAAACTAAATTTGGTTTTCATACGTTGTTAATGAAAAACAAAGTTACTGCTGCAGTTTCACAATAAGTGCCTGCTCTCAAAAAGTAAAAAAAACGAAAAACGAAACGTGAAACGTGAATCGTGAAACGTTTTGTTCAAATCTTATTCGAACAAATTTTCTTTCTTTTTAGTATAATTTGTTCGAAACCTGAAAGATGACCTTTACGTTTTTGTAGTGGGTTTGTGTCTGCGTTTTTTGATGTGGGATGCAACTTCGGCCGACAACTTTGCGTCGTCCCGTCTTCCTAGCATGGCGTGCTGTGGTGGGGCGGCTCTTGCATGTGCTGAAAATCTCAAACAGCACAAATACAAAAGCTTAATTGATTGGTATCTTAGTGTTTGAACCGTTTGGTGTTGAAACGCTAGGATTCATGAGGTCCGAGTGCCCACCTTCCGGGATATCGCCATGCGGTTGGTCGACTCTTCATGTGACCTGGCTGTTTGTCTACATGTGGCTAGTCTTTTTTTGGCGAAAGAAACAGTTTTCTCGGCGCTTTTTTCGTTGAAAGCGATGCGGATGAATTTTTTGGCGCCCTTTTATTTCTGTTAATATTATTATTATAAGTCTATTTGTAGTTTGTAAATAATGTACGCATGATAAATAAAAAGGGGTTTAGATACTGAACTTCATTTTTGCGTAAGTACTTCATCTCCCGTATGGTCTAGTGGCTAGGATACCTGGCTTTCACCCAGGAGGCTCGGGTTCGATTCCCGGTACGGGAAAAACTTTTTGGGTATTATTTCTTTAATAAATATATTTTTTGCTTGCAATAAAAACAAAGTTTTAATTTAAAAAAATAATAGTATTCTGTGTTCTTAGTATTTTATAAAAAATCGTGGTTTTATACTAATTGATTCTTGGAGCGATTTCACCTCGACCTTATCTAATTCTTAAAAAATATGTTCATTCTTAACTTTAAATTTTCTAGTTTAAAGGTCATCAAGCCATCATACTCGTATTACAAACTTTATTAGCATTACCTACATATTTTTATTAGACGACACGGTTGGCGCAGTGGCCGAGCGATTGACTGCTGTGCTTCCTGTCGCGGGTTCGATTCCCGCACGGAACAAATATTTGTATGGTCTACAGGTAGTTGTTCCGGGTCAGGCTGTTTGTGTATGTGAGTTTAAATGTTTGTAAACGCACCCACGATACAGGAGAAATTCCTAGTGAAGGGTATAACAAAAAAAAAATAATGGAAGAAGAACCCCAGAATAAATGCACAATAATGTGTAAAACATCAACTTTGCTATTAGGTTAGGTTTAGGTTCGTAAGATCATCTATCTAAAGGGTGTAAATAGACTCTTAACATATCCGAAAGTGACTTGTTCTCCCCGTCTTTGCGATAATTTTTTTGTTCTAGACCATACGTGGGAACCTTCTAGTTACGGAGTTATTGGGGGTCAAAGTTCCAACTTTTTCACAAGTTTTTTTCAAAATACATGTTTTTAATGTAAGATTTTTACTTTACACACCTCCACGACCCCCGTACTATTCAATCCATTCAACAGCACAATGCTTTGAATACTTTCCATCGAGTCCTACCTTAAAACGTTATATTTCACCCCCAAAAAAAAAAGTCCATTCCCAGCAATAATTTTTGCGTAAAGTTACTTAGTTTGATGTACAGAATGCTTGGTTGACGGATATGTGAAAAGTCTGTTTACACCTGTATACTAAGTATACAGGGTGTAATGTGTTATGAAAAGGTACAATTTGTTTGTAAGTAGGGCGTAATCTTCGGAACTACTGATCCGATTCCGAAAATTCTTTCACAAACGGTTAGCTAAATTATCCCCGAGTATCATAGGTTACATTTAAAACGTTACAGTGGGGTAATTTCCGTACATAAAGCGAGCTAAGCCGCAAGCAAAACCTAGTAATTAAGCATCTTTGTCTTTTTTTTCAATATTTAGCAGCCAGCGAGAAATTATTTAAGTTCTTTACTAGTTTAATTTGAAATTGGAACCCTAAAAAGAATATAAAAAAAGTTAAAATGTTATTTTAACTTTTTTTTTGAGATAGTAGTTTTCAGAAACTATAGAATACCTCAGGGTACAACCTCTTCTTGCATCGTACATTAATATTAATATTAGCTTGACTTTTACTTGCGTGTATCAATTTTTGAAATTATCCCCGATCTGTTGAATTAATAAGTTTGTGGTAACACAGAGAGAGAGAGAGAGGTGTACCAACGACGACGACCAAGCAACCGACGTGCAAGCTGTTAACTAGCTAGTAGCTTTCTTCTTTTTTTTTTTTTTGTTCCGTCCTTTTGAATTTATAGTTTATTGTTTATTTTTTGTAATTTTGTATGATGCATGTCATGTCCCTGCGACAAATAAATATTTTTTCTTTCTTTCTTTACCTAATAGTACAGCCTAAATTTCGCCAATAGTGTTTAAGTCCCATGTAAATGGAGGAGAGTATTGCCAGCAATCCAGACTCCGTGGCTGGTACTAAGAAATTCCTGATGGAAAAACCGAATAACTGTTCCTGATCTGATATTAAAACCCAGGTCCTCATTCTCAGCAGTTGGCTCGCAACCCTACATTGTGCGTGGTCCGACACCCCGGTCCGATTTTTCATATATTTATCAAAATGTTTCTACCAGAATGTGCCGCGGCCAGTACTATATGGTGTGGCGCAGTTTGATGGAGCATGTGGAACCCAAGGAGACTATCAGACAGAAGAGGCTGCAAGTCTTCTGTAATGATGTTCAGCGCTGCCAGAAGAAGAATGCTTTCTGCAAGGTTTGTGATTTTGGTTTTGCTCTAATTTAAAATTTGGAAAGAAATGCTTGATAGTTTGATTATGAAGGTCCCAAATTTTAGAATATAATTTTTAAGAGTGGCATAGAAGACACTTTGAAACCAGTCTTACTAATGGGAAAACAGGATGGATGAGGTCTTTGGGCAGTTGTTCCATCTAAAATAACATTACATCACGCCTGTAATCTCCGAAGGGTTAGGCAAAGGCTGATAGTACACCCACATTTCGCCAGTTAAGTTAAAGTCCCATGTAATAGGGGGCGAGCTTATTACCATCAACCAGGTACAAACCCAGGACCTCATGCTCAGCAGTCGCGTTTGCGACCACCTAGCCAACGAAGCTGTCAGTTCTTTGGATTATTCAAACAAAAATGTATTATTTACTTAGTTATTTTATCTACACCTCCGTGTCTTCCGTTAAAAGACTAGGCAGTGGTGAACGGCATGTTTTGGGGCTTATACAGGTTGTTACAGAAAGGGTATAGTCATTTGAAAGGATATGCTGCAGACCATCAAACTGAACAAATTTCTCCTTGGGTACAATATCTTCTTGGGCTTTTTTCGTAAATGCGAAAAAATTATCAGATGTGCCATACAAAATTTCAATACCTACTCGACCCAAATGTATCGGACAGCTGATAATTTTATAATGTTCCAACTATGCATATAATTAATATAAATGACTTTTGATTTTCTTTACAGCCAGATTCAAGTGTGGTCGTGCCTGAAGAAATGTCACTATGGAAACAACAGACTGAGCTAAGAGAGAGAGTAGAAGATGCAGAAACGAGAGTACTGCAGGCCAGGCAGGAGTTGAACCACCTGGTGGATAAAGTTTCTAGCAGGTGTAAGTTGTTGTACTGCTTTTTATCATTGCAAGATCACTTTACATTTCATCGACGCGGTGTCGAGCCGTACCGGCTGCCATTTGAAGATCTTTGACAGTCTTAACAGGAAGTCAGTGGTCCGAAAGTCTGACAACCAGTCTTACCAAGGGGTATCATATTACCCAATACTAATTGGGTTGTGGAGGTCAGATAGGCAGTCACTCAATGTAAAATACTGGTATTCAACTGCATCCGGTTAGACTGGAAGCCGCTTATAGCAGTTTCTTAATTAGGAATGAGAGTCCTTTTATTCTATTCTTTTTGTTGAGTGTCTAGAAATACGATTTGTCTATGTTCTAACAATCAGCAGGCTAAGCTAGATCTCTCGGAGCATAATAGTAATTGATCATTCATTTATTGTTTCACTTTAATCTGAATTGTGCTTACCATACTAAAGCAGTACCATATATTTTTTTTTTTTTTTTTTTTATTGTTAGCCTGAACTATCCCACTTCTGAGCAAAGGCCGCCTTCCCCCCATTCCTTTCACTGTTCTCTGTAGCGTCTCTTCTCGCCAATTAACGAGAAAGTCATTAATCTGATGAATTACTAAATGCATGTTGTTACACAACTACAACAACACTCACCCAAAATGTTTGATACAACCTAAATATTTCCTCCAAGATATTTATAATAAACAAAACTACCGTTGTCACCCCCGCAGTATCACACCGCAATCTAGCCCGCGGGCGGGTGCAAGACGCTCAGCGTCGCGCGTGGTTGCTGCAGCAAGTGGCTGAAGAGTTGAGCTCTAAGAAGTATAACCTTGGAGAGGCCCGGAACATCGCCGACTCGCTGTGCAGCGTTGAAGACTGTGGGGATGTGGAGGTAACTATACAATATTATTTTTAGTATATGCGAAACCTGAATATAGTTTGTTCAGAATAAGTAACTGAATCGATTTAAATCATTTTTAAACGATGTTATATTTTGTCCCAAAAATATTTAAAAAAAGTTATAAGTTGGACACCGAGCGATATTAAGTACCTATCGCAATAATTTAGGTACCTACTCCCAAATTATTATTATCAATGAGCTCAAGCCAACGCTGGAGGCGCGCGCTGCGTGGTGACCACGTTTTTGTGCGGACAACTAGGTAACAGAACAAGCTTATAACTTTGTGATTTTTCATGATACAGTTTTGAAATTTGGTACATAGATTCTTTACATAAAAATACTAGACACGTGTTTCAGGTTTCGCATATACTAAAACTAAGGTTGTATATACAATGGCACAAATTAATAGACACACATACATAATAAGTTCAACCTCTAGTGTGGTGTCTCGCACCATGAAACTGAACGACTTTTGTTCTACGAGTTCTTGAAATTCGCAAAAAAAATGAACTTTCTATAGGAATTGACGCGATCAGCTGATCAAAATGTATTTTAAAACTAGAAAAAAAGCTATGAATTTCCAAAAGTCGTGGAACAAAAGTTGTTTAGTATCATGGTCTGAGTCACCACACGAGTTTGTACGTTTATTATGTTACACCTTGTATTTTATGTTACACACTAACAGGCCAGAATATTATTTTCTAAATGATAGTGTTAATCGCATCAAAAACCGTCACGTATGTTAGAAGAGCGCTCTCAACGCGTCTTCAAGTCATGGTCTACCTGTGAGCCCAACAACGACATCCATTCAGCCATTTTTTTGTGAAATCTTAATAGACAGACTACACAGCAATAATATGGATGAATAACACTTGTACTGAACAAGAGCGAGAGAGAGGATGCTGAATGGAAGTAAATATTAAAAACTACCCTTGCGAATCGATGTGGAATTAATTCTTCAAGATCTAAACTGACCCTTCACGAAGCCGTCAACCAATCATTCTGTACATCAAATTATGTAACTCTATGCAAACGTTATTGCTGGGAAACGACTTTTGATGGATGCATTGAATGGTACAGAGCTCATGGAGGTGTTTAAAGTATAACACTAAAAACTTGGTATTTTTTTAAATGAAAATGTTTGACCTCCAATAACTCCGTAACTAGGAAAAAATTATCGCAATGACGGGGAGAACAAGTGCTGCCTTTCGGCTTCGATAGGGTCCTTTGATCTACAAAAGCGCCTTTTAATGACTTTATTGAAATAAATGGTTCGATGGATGGTTTGACTCTATTGTGATACCATAGCGCAGTGCTGACAAATTATTAATTGATAAATCTATTTGTAACATTTAAGAGTAAGCTAGACAAGGTGACATCTCGTCGTCAGAACAGTCAGCCGGCCGCTGTGAGCGTCGCTCCGCTGTCCAGCTCGTCCGGCATCTCTAGCAATGGAGACGTCAATGATTCTGGTCAGTCTTCCTCTAAGCTATCACTATTGGCTCATAACTTAAAGTATTAATTTCTTTTATGGGTAAAACATTATGGTCTAAGCTCTAAGGTCACTGGAGCTATGAATTTTAAACAAAGTGCGATAATTTTGGTGGATTTTTGTCCATTAACGCTCCACATCTTTGGGATGAGTGAAAGGCGACTAACAAAAAGGTATTTACAAGGCTGATGTGAGTGGTAACGCCGGGAAGGTACATACACTGACCCTATTGGTAAGGTTCTTCAGAAAGGTCAGGTGAGGAGGTCAGGACTTTTACTGGCAGGTAGCTAATGTTACAAGGTCTAACATAGACTACTTTTATTTTAGAAAAAGAATTAGGGTTCCGTGGTAAAAATGATACTGGTATTCAGCTGCATCCGGTTAGACTTGAAGCCGACCCCAATATAGTTGGAAAAACGCTAGGCAGATGATGATGATGATGAATTAGGGTTCCGTGCAAAAAAATTCAAACCTTGAAATTAGTAACAAAATTCGATAAAAAAAGGGAAGTCATAATTTTTATAATAATTTCACGCAAACGAAGGTCGCGGGTAATAGCTAGTGGTTAAATAAAAAAAAACATCTTCTATTGATGTACTTTTGTACTTCTGATGTGTGTTACTTACACACATGTTAGGGTGCATGCATCAGCGCAGCCTTTCGGCTTAGGCGATCGGTTTGGTTCGAATTGTGTTCAGCCGATTGGAAAATGATTCAGAGTTTGTCGATGAGCACGAGCTGATGAAAGACGATTATGTGCAGTATAGCCGGCTCGGCTTTGTGGTTCAATAAACTGCTGAAGAGAACTTGCATATTTTCTTCTATTGCAGATTATGAAGGCTTCACATAAAATTACTTTTTTTTTTAGAAGCCTGTACTGTCCCACTGCTGGGCCAAGGCCTCCCCCATTCCTTCCATGTGCTCTTTTCCCGTGCCTCTTCGAACTAGCCTTCGCGGTACGCGTCCAGATCGTCTCGTCACCTCTTTCAAAAAATAACTTGTAAATAGATATTTTTGTGTTAACAGAAGAGCAGATAAGTTCCCTAGCGAGATGCGGCGGGGCGCTGTGGCCGCAGCTGTGTGAGCGGCGCGCGGCGCTCACCGCCGCACTACACGCGCCGGCTGAACATGACGCGACCGAAACTAAGAGGTAGGGTCTAATAGACCTCTTTATAATATTATTCTTGACATTCAAAACTACAGTTGGTGCTGTGGCTGCTGCGCTGCGATTGAGTTCGATCCTCGCAATGAACAAATATTTGTAAGGCCTACAGGTAGTTGTCGTATGTGAGTTTAAATGTTTGTAAACACACCCACGTTACAGGAGACATTCCTAGAGTGGAGCAACATTAAAAAAAAAAAAAAAAAAAAGCAGTATTTAATTACTCAGTTGTGCCCGACGCCCATGACGAGTTCGTAAAACCTACCTACTTTTTCCTTGTGTCACAGTTTCAAAACAGCATCCTACTGCAAAACCAAATTCAGTTTAGGTCAACGCTGAAAGTAATATTTTCCTAAGTATCCATTTTGTCACAACTACAAGACTATTCGTCGCTAAAAATTTGACTAATAAAAGAAAATGATTATCCTCGTAATGGCCCTTTCGTATAGATAAAAACCTCCTATTATTATTGTAAAACGGGCTGGTGTCCGCAACTCCTCGTCAAAACCACGTCAAGGTATTTTGCGTGCGGCACAGTACCCCCTATTGTTAACAAAGAATAAAAAAATAAAAAGCAAAAGCTTCAAAAATTACAGCGGAACACAGACACTCTTTTTGAGTGTAACGAGAAAACCATTTTAGTAATTAGAAGATTTTTAGCAGTGGACAAAACCATTTTAGTAATTCGAAGATTTTTACACGCTGGTAATTTTAACAAAAATAATCCAAAACAAATCTATTAACTTAAACATAATATTCTACAGGATAACTCCACAATGGGTACTAGCGCACACATCATCACTTCAATGCACGCTGGCTCTCAACGCCATCAAGAACAAGGTGCACACGAAAAACACGCAGAAGAAACTCGCTGCCTCACTCACACAACTTAATGTAAGTATTCTCTCTTTCATAGTACACTGTTGGGATAAGGGCACCCGCACAGTCATTTCGTCTTAGTTCTTTTAGATTCTAAAGGAAGCTTTAGAGCAAGATTCACCGATCTGACCGACATTATTTATTTATTAAAACTTTTTGCACGTTTTCTACCAGTCTATCTTAGGGTGACGCAGAGCCAAAACATAGTAGGTGCAATGGTGCAGAAAATTTCCAAGAATAAAATATAATACAGAGTGTAACAGAAAGGGTATAGTCATATGAAAGGATATGCTGCAGACCATCAAACTGAACAACTTCCTCCATGGGTCCAATATCGTAAATGTGATAAAAATACATAGTAAAGAGAGATAAAAATACATAAATGGAGAAAAACAAATTAATTGTGGGATGAGTCTGCCAACTTCTTATGTAAGTGTTCGCGAGCTTAAATGTGATATTACTTTGCTAACAATAGAAAGCGTGTCATACAAATATGTACTTTATTTTTGTAACTTTAATGTTCGTATTCGTATGAAACGCTTACTTTACCTACTAAGTAATGTCAAAACGCGGTGAATCTCGCCCTTCGTGTTCGTTTCTACTTGAGCAGAGACGCTGAAGTTGCGACTATTTAGCGATCAGTCGAATGTTGCCCAGTCCGCTCGTGTCCGCACCCTCATACGTCACGTCCTGTCCTCAGGAGTACCTGTCCGGCGAGTCGTGCGAGCTGCTAGTAGTGCGGTGCGACCGCGCGCGCGCAGACGCCCGCGTGCGCGCGCTTCGTGAGCTGCACGACGACGTGACGTCACGGCGCGGCTTGTTCGAGGTGGCCAGCGGTAATGTGCCCGACAGGCAGGCAGCTAAACAGATTGCAGTTATTGATAAGGCTATTGTGAGTGGCTTTTAAATGATTTGTTTAATGTACTGAGCTGAGAATGTGTAGATTTTGGTTAAAAGTCGCAGTAACGAGCCCTCATAAGTTTCATCATCATCTTCCTATCCTTATCCCATGTTACATGGGGTCGGAGCAACACCTTTTTTTCTTCCATTCTCCTCTGACAACCGTCACGTTATTATTTACACCTTTTTCTTTCATATCATTCCTCACACAGTCCATCCATCGTTTCCTTGGTCTTCCTCTACCTCTCCATCCATCAACATTTATATTCATCACTCTTTTAGCTCTCTTCAGTTATTCTATCTTTATTAATATCTAGCTAGTTCTCACTTTTACAGACCCTCGTGGTGGGAAGCTTCTTCCTTCATATGTTGCCGAATTATTTGGGCCCAGTATGTGGCGTCAGTGGCGTTTTTATGTCTTCTAAACCTTTGTGGACACACGTTAGAGTCTGAAGTGCAGGTTGGGCAGTGTTCACTCTGACAAGTAGGTCATGTTTAGGAATACCACATTCACACCGAGTTTCGGAAGGATCTTTCTTCCTTGCAGCGGCCCACTAAGGTGCGCAATCTTTGAGTGTATTGCATACAGGCTGCAGTGGCCAGTCACGTCCGACTGGAGGTCCCGCAGGTGGTCCTGGGGTTCGACAAAATTAGGTGATGGAATCGTTAGCAGTTCTAGAGAAAAAGTCTAGCCTAGGTTGGTCCATGGATGGATGACCACCCATTACATGCCGAGTTTCCTCCGTGCCTCGGAAAGCACGTTAACCCGTTGGTCCCGGCGGTCATTTGTAGATCTTTGACAGTCGTTACAGGTAGTCCAATAGTCAAGAGTCCCGAAAGTCTGACAACCAGTCTTACCAAGGGGTATCGTATTACCCAGTACTAATTGGATTGTGGAGGTCAGATAGTCAGTCGCTCCATGTAAAATACTGGTACTCGGCTGCATCCGGTTAGACTGGAAGCCGACCCAGTCCTCCTTTTCCTTTTCTAGTTGGGAAAATGCTAGGCAGATGATGATGAGAGTGACCTCCTTTGTAACTTTTGGCGTTCAAATATAACTGATTCTCTACCGAATTATAATACGAATAAAATGTTGCAGGAAAGCAAGCGAGATGAGCTGAAGCGTCTCATAACATCGCTCGCTATAACTGAGCGTAAGATACAGAATGTGCGAGAATGCCTCATCACTGTGTTCAACAGCTTCCACAGTGATGCCGGGCAGACCGAAAGCGACCGGTTTGCAGGTAGGTGCTGCAGCTAGGTTTTGTCATAATGCTTGTTGTTAATCATACCTGTGACTGTGAGAAACAAACTTGCCAAAACGTCTCGATAAAAGTAAATCAACTTCTATTCAAACTTTATGGCGGCTCGGAAGTTAGCTGCGAGTGAGTCTGTGCATTACTCAAGACGATGCTTCCTCTGCGCTCCGCTGATACCTACAATTGTGTTCTGCGCAGCTTTACGTTATACCTGCGCAGACCGTCACTCGCAGCTAACTTCCGAGCCGCCACATAGTTTGAACAGAACTATACAGACCTACCGCTTGACTTAGACGATGTCTGATGCCGATAGCATTAACAAAATGACACCAGTTCCCGGACGAATGACTGAGCGCTCACTGACGCTATACCCTCCCGCACCGCGCAGCTACCTCATGCATCATCTGAGTTATACGGCGACCTGTAATATCATGTCATAATACAGGATGGAAGGGACACCGACACGAAAACGGTTACCACGTATTCAGTACATTATTCTGAGCCCCCCACATAGAAATTCCAGCTGTTTCCTACAAAAGTGCAATACCTACATGCTCAAAATGTATGGAACAGCTAATTTTTTTCAAATAACCGATGAAAAATTTCTATGTGGCGGCCTAGAATGATGTACTGAATATGTGGTAACCGTTTTTGCGTTGGTGTCCCTTCCACCCCGTATAGGACAACATCTTGAGGAAACCAACCCGTACTGGGCTTGTGTATGAGAGCCGGACTTCACCGAAGCGGAGACGAGATAAAAGGAGAGGACATGTGTAGTACAGATTCAGGCTGTAGTGATAATATAGCTTATATGATGTATTTTATGACACGGAAAGTTATATTTGGAGACTGCTTAAGAATAATGAATAAAATAAAAAAAACGGTCCAGCTCCATACAAAAAAATATTAAATCGCAGATAACTTGTTAAATAACAGCTTTACCAAAAAAAGGTCCACTACATAAAATATTGCTATTAAGTAACGGAATAAGCTGGCATCTTTTTTTTTTAAAGTTAGGTACTTGATTTTTGAGCGACGCTAAGTCTATGGAGCTTCATTTTCAGCCCACCGTGCGGCGTGCGGCTGTTGTTGACCTGGGCGTGCGTTGCCTGTACACACATCTATGCTCCGGTCTAGCCAGTACGCTTCTCCGCACAGCTACGGTGGATACGCCTTAGCTCCTAATCATCTTCTCTCCTCTCCACTTCGCACATCTCCGCACGTCTCCGCTTTGGTGGAGTCTGGGCCTTACAGCCCACTTCTAATAGAGAGGTGACCTGTTTCCTACCATTGGGAACATAGAGTGCTTATGCTCATGTTTTAGTATCGTTTTGCACTAAATACATAATATCGTTTACTTGTTCAGGCCAATTGTCGCTCCCACAAGAGTCAGTGTCAACTCTTCGCCGATTCTACGAGGAGAGGCGAGAGAGGCACAGGAACAAGGTCAACCTGAGCATGGACCTCGATACCTCAGAGAACTGCTCCTATGATGCTGCAGGTAAACCATCGTACCATAAGAAGCCTCAGGCACTGCGGCCAGTGATTCCACACACTGTAGGACGTAAACATAACGTAAATACGAATGATTTTTTAAACTCGGAAATACATCTACCTGATAGCATTTCGGATTATTGCACCCAACAATTTTATCCTCCAAAAATATGAATTAATATTCTTTATTGCACACAAAATTAAAAGATATACACACAAATCTACACTAATATAATAAAACTAAAGAGTTTGTTTGGTTGAAAGCGCTAATCTTTTTCAATTCGAACCAGTAGATCCTTACTGGTTCGAATTGAAAAAGCTTTTAGTTGTTGGATAGCCCATTTATCGAGAAAGGCTAAAGGCTATATAACATCACGCTACGACCAATAGGAGCGGAGGAGCAATGAAAAATGTTGCAAAAACGGGGAAAATTGTATATTTATAATAATTTCACGCCGACGAAAGTCGCGGGCAACAGCTGTTTATAATATATGTATAGCTTATAGAATAGAATAGAAAAAAAATATTTCAGACCGAAGTCCATAGGGTTAGTAACAAATGCGAGATACGAGAATTGGGTTTTCTTACAGCAAACCCTACTTCGATTGCGAGATTTATGCGACTGATGAATGAGTATAAACCAGTCTTACCAAGGGGTATTGTATTACCCAGTGCTAACTGGGTTGTGGAGGTCAGATAGGCAGTCGCTCCATGTAAAATACTGGTATTCAGCTGCATCCAGGTAGACTGGAAGCCGGCCCCATATAGTTGCGAAAAGGCTAGGCAGATGATGATGATGCGAGTGATGAATGAGATTAATCTTAAAGCCAAGTAAATATTGTGTGCAAAACGAGTGTTTGCAATTTTAAAATCGTAAAAATTTACGACAAACTGATGAAAACAAATGCGCATCTTGCACATTACTACACTTGGCCACAACGTCCAACTCTTGACTGTGAGCAACCAGCTCGAAATCCTACAAAAATCCTCCATTAGAATGTAAAGGAGTGGAGAGAAACAAGTTTTTTTTGTTTTTTATTTAAAAGAGTGTCCATGGAGTTTCTTGTCCATTCTTCTCCATAGAGATCTACGCTTTGGAATGGGCAACTACTGACTTTCACAAGTTATTATGCCTTGTGACTGGGACTGTAGCATCGCTCTCTTTGTTTTTCTGACATTCAAAAGTGCCTGTGATGGTCTAATTGAAATAAATACTTTGAGTTTTAGTAATTAAGATCGATTTTCTTTTAAATCTTTTCGTGTTGATGAAAATTAAATTGATTTTTCAGAAAATGCGAACCCAACATTCATTGATGAGCTTAAAATCTACTTGAAGAAGTTCAAATTGGAGAAGAATAGAAAATTGGTGTTGGATAGGTAAGCATACGACCATCTAGATATACCCAAGCACCGTTGGTGTGATCCAGTCTGGGTGATGGTAAAGCTACCGACACATGAGACTGTTCAGCTTAGCCTCTGGAATGGCAATGCGTCTGCGATGCCATCGGTGTGGCTGATAGGTAGCGATGACCACTTACCATCAGGTCGGATGCCAAATTTAATGCAACAACAAACAACAGGACATAGCATTTATTTTTTTCCAAAAGGGTTATGAAAAGGTGTTTTATACATTACACCAAATATAATAAGATAGGTAGGGACTAGACTGTTAGCATCAGCAGGGCATATATTCGGATTTCGTTCTGCTTGAAAGATAAGAAAAGAATACGCAACAAGCATTATTCTGATTTAAGCTTATGTTTGAGTCCCATGTAATAGGGGGTGAGCCTATTGCCATCAAACGCCTATGGATATCTGCATTACCAACATTGCATTGCCATTACAGAGAGAAAAAGCCATTTCTCATAACATAACATCACGCCTGTAATCCCCGAAAGGTTAGGCAGAGGTGTACCTAATAGTACCGCATTCGTCTATTCCCACATTTCGCTAGATATGTTTAAGTCCCAGGCTCCCATGTAATAGGGGGCGAACCTATTGCCATGAACCGTGCACAAATCCAGACTTCATGGCTGCTACTGAGAAATATCTGATGAAAAACCCAATAATACTTTGCTCGACCTGGAAATCGGACCCAGGACCTCATGCTTAGAAGTCGCGCTTGTGACGACTAGACCAACGAAGCAGTTAAACAACGAAAACTTTAGTATAATAATCGTCATGAAATCCGGTGTTGGGAAATGCGTTCTCAATCCGGCCGACTGACAAAACTTTAATAATTCTCGAGTTACCAATACATGTCTTCTTTCAGCGGCGAAAAAATCTGGATATTCGAAACCCTCCAAGCCTCGATCGACAGACTCCACTCGAGTTGGCAACGCGACGACGTCAGGTGCTCGCTAATGTGTCCATCTGTCAGTCTATCGCGTAATCTGCTGCGACTCATACTCCTGGTGGAGAAGAAGGAACATTTGGAGGGAATGGTGAAGGCACTGGAAGGAAGTCACAAGAAAAATTTGGCTATAGGTAACGTTTTCTGTATATTTCTTGTTTTCAATTAAACCTGCCCCCGTATTCACAAACGCTTCTCGATTCAAGAAGTTGTGTCTTTCTCGCTCGCTTTCATAATGCCAAAGGAAGTTACAAGAAAAAATTGACTATTGGTAACGTTTTCTGTATATTTCTTGTTTTCAACGAAACCTGCCCCCGTATTCACAAACGCTTCTCGATTCAAGAAGTTGTCTTTCTCGCTCGCTTTCATAATGCCAAAAACAGATAGACATACGACTTCTCGAATCGATGCGTTTGTGAATCCGGGGGCTGGACCGTTCAAAAGCGAGTTGGGCTTGACAAGTCGCCGGAGACAGGTTAATGAAGGATGCATTGAACTGGACAGTATCGCAGCAGAAGGGAAGGCCTATGCCGAGGGGTCTGGCTAGAATTATTGCTAAAGGGGAAATGTAAATCACTGGTATCACTCTTAGAGCTACATGATTAACAAAAATCAGGAGAAACACAGTCGTTTGCTATAAAATTACAACCCCAGTTGAAATTTTTAACAAAACCCCATGCAAATAGGGAAGTAATATTATAATATTTTTTTATAAGAATTTCACGAAGGACGAAGGTCGCGGTGACCAGCTAATGTAATCTCAATATAATCTAAATAAATAAATAAAATTGAAGTGTCTGTTTGTAATAACAAAATAACAGCTTTTGACTGAAAGCATATCAAAATATATACAGTACTTATAACAAAAACACATTTTTAAAATTTTTGTCTGTCTGTTTGTGTGTTTGTTCCGGCTAATCTCTGAAATGGCTGGACCGATTTTCAAGGGAATTTTACTGGCAGATAGCTATAAGGTTTAACATATGCTACTTTAGTTTTAGAAAAATAGTTAGGTTACCGTGCTAAAAAAATAAAAACCCTTGAAATTGGTAACAAAATTCGATTCAAAAAGGGAAGTGCCTATAATAATGGGGTTTTTGTTAAAAATAATTTTACGCGAACGAAGGTCGCGGGCAACAGCTAGTATTTAATAAAAATAGGATGACATTAAAATGTTCACCACTCCTCCAACTACCTATTTGCATATTGTCTTTACATTTCGTCTAACTCAACACCATCGTATTTCCAGATATTTCATCAGAAACAGAAGAGGAACTGATAACCATAGACAGAATTAAGAAACGACTCAACGAGAATCTCATTAGCCTTCAGAAAACCTCGAAAACCCTGGACTTGGGACATGAGAACCTTCAACTGTGGTCAGATAATAATTTGAAGAAACATATCTCTGATAACAGAACTGTTGATGGAAAGACTTATAAGGAATACGAAGGATACTTTCTGGAGAGTTTACATCTTAATATTTAAGGGAGAAAATTTGCCCGCGTAATTCAAATTTTCTTACTTTTTTTAAACTTATTTGTTTCGGTCGCGAATCATTTTTTAATCAACATACAACCTGACACTAGAGATGGGCAAAATGTATCACTGAAAAGAAAAGATTGAAATGTATCTTTCGATCGCTGGGATATGTATCACTCTTTTATATCTTTATATCCTTATGTATCCGCACACGACACGCAGTGGCATTGCTCTGTGCTGCTCACTGCTCAGCGTGGCTTGCTTCGCTCAACTCAATCCAATAAGTAATAGTGATAGATAAAAACCTACGCTGTTTGCACTTTGCTTGGTCGTTACATTACGTAGGTATCTCTCCGATTTATTGGACTACTGTTTCAAGCTCTCGAATCTACTGCTTGAAGCTTGAACTAATGAATGAAGCAAACTGATTAACTGATATTTTGTTTAGTTTTGTAACCAGAGCGCCAAAAGCACTTGATTTTGAGTGACTATAGGCAAAGTACATGTGCAGTCAAAACCAATATAATGAATTGTAAAGATACACTGACTGATAGAGTGATACATTCGGATGTGAATGGATATACAGAGTGATTGATGGAAACAGATTGATTCTTATCTTTATTATCTATCTTTCCTGAGTTACCCATCTCTACCTGACACTGACTTGCAAATTGCAAAAAACGTAAGAAAATTTGAATTTCGCGGGCCACCTTACCTAGCGCATCTTCGCTGCAGACCGTATCGACTTGGTTGTAGCGACACGAGCACGCGTCCCTTCCGGTCGAGGACGTTTCAGGGAAACGGAAACAAGTCTCTGATTATAGATAAGATATCAACAGTTTATTCGTCAGTTCACAGTAGTAAATTAAAATAGTTCGGGACAATGTATGTATTCGCGGACAATATTGGCGCTTGGCGTCACGGACCGACTTGTACGTGTATTATACAACATTAGTTTTAGTATATACGAAACCTGAAACACGTGTCTAGTATTTTTATGTAAAGAATCTATGTACAAAATTTCAAAACTGTATCATGAAAAATCACAAAGTTATAAGCTTGTTCTGTTACCTGGTTGTCCGCACAAAAACGTGGTCACCACGCGGGGCCGCCGCGCGCGTGCCTCGAGCGTCGTCAAGAGCCCATTGATAATAATAATTTGGAAGTGGGTACCTAAATGATCGCGATAGATAATTAGTGTCGCTCGGTGACCAACATGTAACTTTTAAAAAATATTTTTGGGATAAAATATAACATGGTTTGAAAATTATTGGAATCTATTCAGTGACTTATTCTGAACAAACTATATTCAGGTTTCGCATATACTAAAAATAATGTTGTATAAATGATGCTTTGCGCTTGCTCGAAACATCTTCTTTTTAAATTTATTCCCTGCGCAGTCGATGTCAGCGTACGACGCGTGTCGTTTGCGCGTATAAGGTCGCGACCAAGAGGTTAGAAAGCGATGTCGATTGTATTGTATCTTTTTTATTAAATGATTATCTTCATGATTTGGTTGTTTTATTTGCTAATTGATATTGTATAAGAGTTTGTTTATGATATTGTTTGGTTACCAACGCATATGGATATCTGCATTCTGCATTACCAGCGGTACATTGCCATCTCAGAGAGGTAAAGCCATTTCTCATAACATAACATTACGCCTGTATTCCCCGAAAGGTTAGGCAGAGGTGTACCTAATAGTACCACATTCGCCTATTCCCACATTTTGCTAGATATGTTTAAGTCCCAGGCTCTCATGTAATAGGAGGCGAACCTATTGCCATAAACCGGGCACACATCCAGACTCCGTGGCAGTTACTGAGAAATTCCTGCTGGATAAACTCAATCACACTCCCCCACTCCCCGACCCCGGGAAACGAACCCAGGACCAAACTCAGCAGCCGCGCTTGCGATCACTTGACCATCGATGCTGTCATTGGCCGGCGATTCTGACGTTCACCTGTATATGTACGGGTAAATTGGTGTACTTCCACGCGACCTGCACCAGCACGAAGATAATAGATGATTGATGTTATATCATGTAAATATGATTATCTTGAGTGGAATGGTTGATATTCCTAAACAGAACACGAATCACATCAGTAGTAAGTAAGTAAGTATATTTATTTGCGTAAAATGTGGGCATGTACAGGATGTTATAGAGCAGGACACATTCCGCCATAATAGTAGCATGAAAAATATTTATTTAATTTTTTTTTTTCTAACAAGAATTCCTAGTGTGGAGCAAACCACACTAGGCATTTCTCCTGTATCATGGGTGCGTTTACAAACATTTAAACTCACATACACAAACAGCCTGACCCGAAACAACTATCTGTAGATCATACAAATATTTTTCGGGGATCAAACCCGCGACACACAGCACAGCAGCCAATCGCTCAGCTACTGCGCCAACCGTGCCGTCAATTGCTGGCAACGACTTTTTTGGGGTGAAAAATCACGTTTTACGGCAGGACTCAATGTAACGCACTCAAAATATTGTGCTGATGGATCCATTGAATAGCACGGCGGTCGTGGGGGTATTTAAAGTAAAATAATAACACTTGTATTAAAACAAAATTGTGGTAAAGTTGGAATTTTGACCCCCAATAGTATGGTCTAGAACAAAAAAATACTGCAATGACGCGGGAGATCAAAACGTGCCTTTCGGATTCACCCTTTAACCGCCAAGATTTGATACCTTTGACTTACCTCCAGCGCCACGTCACTTTAGATATAAGTTGGAACAGTGTTGGGAATACTTAATATCGATGCATAAATTCTTTATTTATTAACAAAATTAAAAGCCGGAAATAAAATCAATGTTTTATTTACTTAATTAATAATCTAACATTATTCAGTCTTCAATCAATTAACTACGT
Organism: Noctua janthe; assembly: GCA_910589295.1. Classification (NCBI taxonomy): domain Eukaryota; kingdom Metazoa; phylum Arthropoda; class Insecta; order Lepidoptera; family Noctuidae; genus Noctua; species Noctua janthe. The sequence continues at coordinate 8,268,330 of OU342572.1, read as the reverse complement.
AAACGTACTTGTGTAGTTACTAAATCAGTACTCGGGAGATGGGCACGTTGTTCGTTCTTCTGTTGGTGACGATTCTCCACGAGCATGTCGTATTAAATTTAATATTTTCATGTAAACTTCTGAGCGGATTTCCGGCCGTACAGTTTCCAGCTCAAAAGCTACTAAAGACGCGAAGTATTCAACACGAAAAATATCTACAACACTAGTTGCACTGAGCGATAAAGCTTTCCCGTGATTTCACGGTGACGGCGCTGAGGCAACTGACAATACAGCGCGATTTAACCTTGAATCTTCTTGGCCGCACGTAATATTACGGTGATGGCGACCGGCGACTGTCTGCACTAGTGAGGTTCCGCGTTATGAGATTTCTATATTTTTGTAGTAAAAATTATTATTTTTTAAACTTAAATACATTTTATTGTGTACAGATACTTGTATCAGAGTAACACCATGGTTATTTTGTAATGAAAGTACCCACTTTCATTACAAAATAATATAGTGCCTTGTTTATTCATAGACAACCTATTAAGTATTTTCCGAATTCGCCCCATCCCTAGTACTCGTAAAATTACGTGATTGGCGATACAGGTAAGGAGACGGTGATCACAATGTATTTGAACATCAAAATTCACAGTATTTATCATTCAAAACATTGAAAAATGTCAATAACAAAAAAGATTATACCCTACATCTTAAAATTGACACATTTTATATGGAGTTTGTGCATTATGAGAACTTTTTCAATCAAATAACGTAAATATACGTGTGTGGCGATTCGGGCACTGTTTTCAGAGCCCGTAATATTACGGTGTCGGCGCTTAAAGGGTTAAGGGTATTTTTTCACCCACTATATATGGTGCCTACCCAAGTAGCAAAATCATGTCATATAAATGGTACAATAACGTTTTTTATTTAACTTTCAGGCATATTAAAATGGTTTTATAATAGTTTTTTATACGTAAATATAACGGGGGTTTGGGCGCAGATTATACAACATTTTAATCGTGTAGGGGTCGTTTTGCAGTCGCGTCAGTAACAATAACGTTGAGTAAAAATCACGTAGACATTGTAAGTTTAACTAGTAAGGTTTATAATAGTTTCTAGTAACACTCTTATGTAACTATATCATCGTATTGACGTTTTCTTATGCTGGTGGTCGCTCTGTGGTACAAGCTAGACAATTTGTGTGACAATCTATTGTGTTGTTATAAAACTTAAAAAAAAAGTATAAGTCAAATGTTTTAATATTATTTATTAATTTAATGTAAGGAAAGCTTATTGTGGTGGAAGATGACGAGCGGTGACTTATAGTTGGGAATTTAAAATTTTCGATGATATGTATGATTATCTTCGTTAATATTTTAATGGGCCTCCATAATATTGGTGTTTCAATATTATTTATAAAAATAAAATACATAATTGTCATCAATAATTTCCGCCATATTGCCAATAGACATTGGGCGACTGCATTTAGACATCTATATAACCATTGGTCTTATACATGTTTTTTGTATCATCTATGGCGTCCACCATGACGGTTGCAATTAGGGTTCTTAAGTTATATTAGAATAACGTTTCAACCTAAAAGTTACTTAAAGGTGGTATATACGACCTATTATGACGATTCTATAATAGTTAACTATAAAATTGTTATATAACAGTTTGTTATTTAAGTGTTGAATAAAAGGTTCTAAATTTACAAAACATGGCGACTCATCACTATTTTCTGACTGAAACGTTTACTCGACTTAACGTTATATGACCGTCATATAAATTATTGAGATGACGTTTACAGGACACATTAATATGACTTAAATTATTATAACTAATGCGTCGAACTGAATACTACTTTACAACTGTTTAGTTGCTGCAAAATTGTTATAAAGCCCTTACATGTCTGTTAGTTGTATAGTTCTAATATTATATAACTTTTTTGCTAGTTGGGTAACTGCCTACCTACCTAGCTATGGTATTACCGACCCTAACGGCCTACGGCCACAGCATCCATAATAGGGCCTACCACACTTATATATATAGGTAAGCGCATGACGCAAAATAAGTAGGTATACAGGCAAGCCACTGCAACACCGCGCGCCGCCGAGGTTAAAGTTTCTGATAAAACCTCAATTTATCTACCTATGTATGGCCGTACTTTGAATCCTGCGAAAAAACTTTTAACATAAAGGCTCCTTTCTTCTCCCTCTGGATTTTCGCATGATGGATCGGTATAGACAGAGGATGACATAAATAAGGAGCCCCTTGTTCCGAGGCCTTTTTTGGGAAATCATCAAATGACCCCCCCCACTCTGGGCGGAGCGGAAGGGAGTGTCAGACTTGTACTGACTAAAACCCATCCATGTTCCTTCTTTGCCCTTTGTGTTCCAGGGCCACGGTATCTCTTTCGAACAGTCCCTAATACGCCATTATGGCATGCATAGGTACACTAGGTTACAAAAAATGGAGCTTGTGGACATTTTGATCTCAACTTACATTTTATTATAATATCTGAGATTATTGTAGGCTAGATGTAAAAAAAATATTTACGATAGCCTGTCGGCTAAGGGTACGGAATGGCTCACGACTACACATGAGCTCGATTTCAACCTTCACATTGTAAAATGCTTGTACATCATAAAGATAAATTCGTATAAAAAAAGCGTCAAAGAAAGATATGAAAAAAAGACCCGACTGTAAAGCTCAAAAAATAAAATAAAAAAAGAGTGTCGACACTGCGAGCTATTTTGAGATCTAAGATGACGTAATTTTAAAACTACCGCAAGGCATTTTCAACTTTTCGGGCTATCGCATTGAGTTTGTTTTCATTTGTCGTTACGTTGCTACATGATAAGAAACATTGAGTTAGTAAGATGCCTCTTTAAAATGAAGAGTTTGGAACAGCAGCGTCAGCGTGGAACGAGTTTTGAGAAGGTACCTATTTTTAACAGAGATTTATGAAGGATACTAATTCAGAACTGGTACTATTCAGCTGCATCCGGTTAGACTAGAATCTGAAACCAAAATAGTTGACAAAAGGCTAGGCTAAAGGATGTTACCTGCATCCAGGATCGAATATCAGCAGTACCTAATGATTAAAAATATTTATAAATTAAAAACAATTTTAAAACGGTCTTGTGTTAGTTGGAAGAACAAGCCATGTAGGCTTTCTATTATGGTTAGTAGGGCTTATCCTAATCTTTAAGGACATATAGAAGCAACAATTTGCTACTCCACAACCATAGGGGCAAACTAATTGATTACCATGTTAGATTATTGTGGAAGCTGTAGAAGATTGTAAAATATCCTTGCTTTGTATAGATTCCATATGTTAGTATTATATAATTGCATAACACATGTGTGAGTACTATGTACTGTAAGGCTACAATTTACATTTTGTTATTTTTCATTGTGAGTGTGTGGTGGCTGAGAGAATGTCGTGCGCACTCAAATGTCTCGCTGATGGTGGCGGGTGTGTCGGGTCATTTAGTTCCCTCCAATATGGTTCAGTTGAATGGCGCTGATCCATGCGTTATGTTGAACGGGCGCTGTCAGTTGGGATTTCTAGCTGCCACGGTTTATTTTAATTACTTTATTTTTTTCATTGTTGATTTAATCTTTTACTCTGGACGCTCTTAATGTGTATGTCTTTTACATCGTTCTCACATATATGTATAATCTCAACATGAATGATGTAACCAAGATTTTGTAAAAATATTTAGATTTAAAATACTCCATAGAGATCTTCGCTTTGGAATGTGCAACTGCAGTACTTTCTCAAGTTATTATGCCTTGTGACTGTGACTGTAGCTTAGCTTCTTTTTGTTTGACATTCAAAAATGCCTGTGATGGTCTAATAAAATAAATGCTTTTGACTTTGACAAGCTACTTATAAATTAACAAAAATAAATTAAATTAAATTAAAGTTGTATTTATGGCGAGATATACCTTGATGGCTTATATCTCGGAAACGTGACACTATAGAAGCTATTGTCTCATACAAAACTTGTGTGTATTGATCAATACAGGTTTCAAACGTGACCACTATTTTAAAAATAGAATAAATCGGCTTAACTTAAGCAAGTCATAAATTCAAAGCCATTTCTATATCAATTTTATTTTTAAAACTACCTGTTTCCTAAATCTTTTTAAAAAAACTAGGCTTGCATTTATCTAAAAAAAATTGGTACTTTATCGATCACTTCCTGAGTCACCGAGACCGTAATAACGAATCGAATGACATCTCATTTATCAAAATCGGATCAGTAGTTTAGGCGCTATGGTGGAACATTTAAATTTTACAAACATACGTACGGTAAGACTGCTAAAGTCATAACCCTTCCTTTTGGCTTTATCGTAGTCGGGTAAAACTGGGATCACAGAGGTGAGGTGAGGTGGTACATATTATTTTGCTTAACCACTGTAGGATTACAGGCGTGTTGTTAATCTAATCAATTATCATTACTTAGTTTAGCTAGTTGATTATTATCATTTGACAGAAAAGATTATTAATTGATTTTAGAATTTGCCTTTCAGAACCAATATTAAGTTATTGATAATAAATAGGTAGCTTTTATCACTATATGAAATGGTTATAGTTAACATTTTAATTAATTAATTAAAATGGATCATCAATATACATACCTACAAACTCGCCCAATAAAAAACATGTATTATCACATTTTATAGTAGTTTACCAACCAATTTAAATCACGTTGCATTCATAAAAGCTCGAGGTCATTGCCGTTCCTATTCTTATTTGAATCGTATCACCAGTTTAAAACGGCGAACAAAAGTGTAGGTAATCATACCAATTACCAAACTAAAACTTTGCGCACAGTGTGCTGGATTGGTGGAATTCGGACTAGACACCAGTCACAGTAAAGATCGGTGGCGGTTGACTGTGGTGGTTGTACTTAAATAAAAATACTATAAATTTTCCACTGTCACAGGTAGCGAGTACTAAAACCTACTCATGCTACTGTCTTGTGCCTCTAAATCAGAAGCACGGTAATAATATCTACAGTACTGTATATTCATACAAACGGTCGGAACGCGAGTCATATCTACACGCCTCGAGTTTGGTGCACAGTCAGTACCCAAGAAGTCACGAATGCGCCGCACTGACGAACGAATGATGTGATGATTTTGTAAGCAGTAAGCGTGCGATTCGTGAATATTTGATTGAAATAAGAATTTGTTATTTCGTAATTTGTTTATTTTTAAAAAAGTAGGCATTTCGCTTTTTCCACGGTGTAAAATACCTGGATTAATTAATAAATAAGTGGATAGGGTGAAAAAAAGTGTCACACAAGTGATTTAGATACCTACGCTCGCGTTATAAAGTCTCGAATATAATTTCTACTAATCAAAAGTCACAATTTGTGTTTTTTATTGAACAAAACTTCTTATTTCATTCACAACTAACTTAATTTTTTCAAATAAAAAATATGATATTTTAATCACAAAACTAAAAAGAAATTCAAATAAGTGGATGAAATTAAAATACTGTAAGCGCGGCAACCCTGTCGCTTGCGAATGTACCGCTCGGCTGTAGGTAATTATTTCAAAGACAGGGCCGAGTCACAATACTGTATATATTTATACTGTGTCAGAAGAGTCTCGGTCGAGCTCTAAAACGGAAGTCCTTTTTGAATAAACCAGGCCCGTTTAGGTGCCCCCGTGGCTTCAGTGTCGCCCCACTATTTCTCAGTTTGGGTCTGAGCAACAGTACTCGCTACGCTATTGTTTATTTGAAGCCATAAAAGATACATTTAGTGCGAGTACCAAAGGCCGCACTAACTGTTACTACGAACTATTACAAAGTATGAATATTTTTATCAATGGGCGCAGACAATATCATTCTTTATACTATTACTAGCAAAAATTCAAAGAAATAATAAAACACTGAATTTTACGACGACCCTCGGCAATAAACAAATACAATAATTCCCAAACGCCAAAGAGTTTCTAACATCTGGCTAACTTTCTAAAATGGTTACTATTTAAGGGTACACTAGTTGTTCCTAAAGATAAAAATAACACGTGCCTAAAACTGAATACTATATCACTAACTGTTATCACTATAAAATGTCCTCGTCACACACAATTATCACTTAGCAAAAAAGATTATTAATTGATTTTAGAATTTGCCTTATCATAATAACATAATCAAAAATTGAGTTGATAATATAAATAGGTACCTTTTATTATCTGTATATGAAATGTTTATCACACACACACACGCACACATTTTAACTAATTAATGAATTAAAATGGATTATCAAGATACATACTCACCTAATAAAAAACATGTATTCGCATTGTATTATTTATCATATTTTGTAAAAATTACCAACCAATTTATTTCACGTTGCATTCATAAAAGCTCGAGGTCATTGCCGTTCCTATTCTTATTTGAATCGCAGTTAAAAACGGCGAACAAAAGTGTAATAATACCATAATCACCAATCTAAAACGTAATAGTTTTCAGTTGGACGAGTTGGATCGCCACTTAAGAACCGTTTAGTTACATTAATTTCGTGATAATCACAAGTCAAGCATGTAAGATAATCGACTCAGATTTGATTTGAGATTGGATCAGTGGCAATTTTTCCAAGTCGGATTTTATGATGAAAAATGTGTTACGTAAACTAAACTTGTATAATTTTTTTTTACCGCAAGCATAGTTTTTTAACACTTTTATTAGCTTGGTTTGTATCTATGTAACGGAATTTTTTAACATGATTTTCACCCAGTTCAAAACGTCGGATTGAATTGAAACTTCGTACACTTAATCTTGGGCCGATGACAATACAATAGCTTAATTTTAAAAAAAAAACTTAATGCCAAAAAAATCTTATTGACAGATATTGGTAAAAGTTAACTTTTATCTGTCAATAAGATTTTTACAACAATTGACATCTAGCACTCCATATTTTTTACGATAAAATACTTTTTTCTTAATCACTCTCTTCGTTTTTTGAACTTACAGACAATTATTTCCTTCCTTTTAGTTCGGCTAGTTACAAAAGCGAGTTTATTTCTAACATTTTTATTTTTTTAAGGAGTTAGGAAGCGTTCGCGAAATGACTTTTCGTGTGTATATTTTCAAATAATATAAAAAAATAATTTACTTTTCAATTGTATAGGTATTGTGATGTACAGTTAAAGGAATACACTCTATTTTATCTTTATTGTCATGTGCCATAAAAGATTTACGATTATAGTCATCACCTAGGAGTTTTTGAGCAATATAGTTATTTACTTCAAATTTAAGGTTGTAAGTCACATGTTACTTGTAGATATTACGAGACATATTTTCCATCTTGAAGCTTAGACAAATGAATTATATTATACTTGACCGATCTCTGGTGATCAATCAAACCAAACTCATACCCATACCGAACTGGGGATTATTATTATTAATGCCGAGTCCGTGGTGTCGGGTGAACGCCACCCTACTGTCAGTGACTCCCACCCTGAACTCACCCTGAACCCACCCTTTGCTATTTTAGACGGGGGGTAATACCGGCGCATATCTCCCTCACTTAGTTCTCCTCCTGAGAACGCAGCCTTTGCTCGTATTTGGTTTGCAAAAGGTGGAATATGGCTGCCTAGTCTGAATCCGTTTCGATCTTAAGATGATCCCGGTTTGTTATGTAGCACATTGTACATTGTGGATAACTATTACTCCCGTTTCCCAACTTCGTGTCTACTAAGTTCTGCCGGTGCTGAGAGGGGTTTCAATAATTATAATAGTACAGTCGACTGAACATTGGTGGCAAGTGTAACACGAGAATCGCTCTCAACGCTACGATATAAAGGCGCCATTAATGTCAATTTTTTACCATAGATGTGCGGTTGTAGGTAAAATTTAAGGAATCAATACTCTGGTTTGGGAGTTTGTTACTTTTTATATATTTCGGCAGTTGTCACTCATCTACTAACCAGGCCCGTACCACCCCTTCTTATAGCAGAAATACTTGAAAGTCACTTCGGTGTGGGAAAGAGACGGAGCTATATAGTACGACTAGCACCATTTCTTTCTCACACTGAAGTCATATTGAAACAATACTGCGATAAGAGGTCATGGTAGGCCCCTTGGTTAGCAACGCCGGGAGGGGACGCCCTAGAACAGGGATTCCCAAAGTGGTCGATATCGATCCCTTGGGGTCGAAACCGGTTTTCCAGGGGTCGACATAAACGAAAATTGCCCTTTACCTACTTGATATTTACTGAATTTTATCTCTCTCTCTCTCTCTATTTATTTTGTTTGACGAGAAAATGATGTCAAGTTTACTCACTTAACCAACTGCAAAGTTATTAAATTAATTAAATCCTATCTCTAGTTTTTTCCTATTGATACAAAAATAAATACGGTAAGTATTTATTTTTGTATCAATAGGAAAAAACTAGAGATAGGATTTTTAAAGCAATTTTGCTGTGGGGGTCTGAGGTATCAGTTCATTTTTGAAAAGGGGTCTCTTGCCCAAAATAGTTTGGGAATCCCTGCCCTAGAAGTACATACACTGACCTTATTGCTAAGGTTCTTCAGAAAGGTTAGGTGTGTAGTACTCGCATCCGGCGTGAGTGTGACCAGATGTATGAACGTGGACGAGGCAAAAGGAGTATTTAAGAATCGTAGCAGGTGGCGCTCTGTGGTTTCCGTCTACCCCCATGCGAAAAGGCGTGAATTCTGACTATGGCCAAATAACCATGCAGCACTATACTCAATGGTACAATGAGACGAATTCATCTGTGCTAAACCTAAACAATAAATAAAATCAAGATCTATGTACGTAACATAGCACTTATAATACCTTTTATAAGTAACATAGTGCTGTTACTTATAAAAGGTATAAAAAGGTAGGTGTAAAAAGAAAAGTATAAAATTGCTCACTCCGCTCCCTCGTACCATAAAGTATTTTATATAGAAGTTCTTACCAGTATAACGCAGACAGGGTGGGGAGGTAGGCGATAGGAGGGGGTGGTCCACCTTTGGCTCGCCCAGGTTCTATCGTACGGTTTCGCTCGCAAATTCTAGCACCCCCAGGGATCAGGAACTAACTCCACAAGGTATAGAAAAATCTATACTGTGGAAATTTTCCATGAAATTTCTGCTTTTTGTGTTGAAAATTGACCGCATCTAAACATTTTTGAGGGTCTGGCTGGGTTAGCAGAAGTACAGTCCCAGTTTAAAGTTAGTTTAGCTGTATTTAAGATTAAATTTAGTTTGCTAGGGTTTGTTTGTTCCTACCCAAATGTTCGACTCCTAATACTAGGTAATATTGTGGTTGATATTACTTAAATTACCCAGTATTTTAGTGTTACGAAATTAACTACAAACGAAAAACTGTTGAATGTCTATTGTTAAACCCTTTGAAGGATTTTTATTATAATCAATCGCATAATGCGTTCATTAATAACCAATGTAAAACGGGTTTCACTAATAACCACTGCAAAACGCATTTCATTAATAACCACTTCAAAACTGCTTTTCACCACCCACCTACCACAGCAACCCAGTGCAAGTTTTTTAAAACCACTACGAAATAGGGTAATATGGGTTTTATTAATAACCACTTTAAATATTATTTCAGTAATAACCATAACAATGGTGATTTATTTTGTGATAGGTGCACAATAAATGCAATTAAGTATTGTTTATTAATTTTATTGGGAAGTCCCGATTGTCAATTCAGAAAATTTATTTAGATATAAAAAACGACGCGCCTGAATAAAACACAACGTGTCCAAAAATATGTAATCAATACGTAGACATTTTTCCTTTGCATTAAATAAGGTAAAATCAGTAATTTTATGCACTCTGTCTATACATTACATACGTAGGTACTTACCTTCATACAAGAACCGGTATTTACAATTGTCTGTGAGATGTAGTACCTACCTATAGGCAATTTACAGACGCCCGTAAATATAAAGACTGTCATAATATCTTGTTACGGTATAATATTCGGGTCTTGTACCACCTTTTTTTATCAATATTACGAAGTGAACGCGTTACCCTATTCGTTTTATGACTATTAACAATACTAAACAATACGCTCGAACCCTTAATGCCTCCTGCAAGGCCACCCCACGTAGGTGGACCGCGCGTGGGTGCACACACACAAAGTCGCACACACACGAACATATATACAACACAAACACACACAACTTGGGCGCTTGTGAGTTTGAGACCATAGATTAAAATAAGTTTGAACGGAGAGTTCAGAACTTGAGGACTTTAGACCGACTCGCTTGCTTCGTATTTTAGTAGGTATGGATTACGGATATTATTAAAAAAACAGATTTTTAGGACATTCCGGAAACCATTAGAAAACATTCCGGTCCGAAATGTAGAGAGGTCTAATTTACGAGTTTTACGTAATATTGAGTCTTTCGGAATATCGCCAAGCGAAGCGGTTGGTCGTCTTCACAAGATGGCTGACCTATTTTAAGGTCAAAGAACCAGAATTCAACGTGGCAAAGCTGCAAGCCAGATTGAGACAATTTTGCTGTTGACAGCGATGCGAATTTTTTATTGAAATTGTACGTTATTATTTTATTTTAAGATTTGAATGTTAGCTACATTTCTTACAAAATTAAAATAATATGTTTGTAATGTTTATTACTAATATATTATTAAGATATGAACTCTTCTAAAAATATTTGAGTTTAATTGTAAGTATTGTAAAGGAGCTCGTGGCTAAGTAATAACGGCCGCTTGAGTCGATCTTCAAGTTAAGCCACGCTTGCTTAGGTTGGTTGCGTGGATGGGTGACCATCCATTACATACCAAGTTGCCCCAGTGCCATGGAAAGCACGTTAAGCCGAGGTTCGCGACTGTCATTTGTAGATCTTTGACAGTCGTTACAAGTAGTTAGTGAGCCGGAAGTCTCGACAACCAGTCCTACCAAGGGGTATCGTATTACACAGTACTAACTGGCTTGTGGAGGTCCGGTAGGCAGTCGCTCCATTTAAAATACTGGTATTTAGCTGCATCCGGTTAGACTGGAAACCGACCCCAAAATAGTTGAAAAAAAAGGCTAGACAATTGATGAATTGCAAGTATTGTAAATCAAGGTCGTGTGTATTTTCCTTATTCACGAGGATGGTATGATAACCTGCCTATTCTTTTGTAACAGTGTGAGTTTATTTAATAAATAAATCTATGTGCCGTTACTGGTGCTTTCAATTTGTTTACATATAACATCCTGTTCTACTACTAATAGGTACTTTTCCCTTTAATCAATTTCCAAACCTTGAATATTGAAAGTTATAGCAAAACTTATAATTGTTAAATATTGACTTAATATGTCTTACACTAGGTCAAAATTGTTGCAAATAACTTCTAGTATCACCCATTTCAAGGAATTCACCCAATTACCAATCATCCTGTATAATCTAAACATCATCAACACTTCAGCTACGAATAAATTTCAATGTTGAGCACGAAAATGCGGGACCAATGTGAAATATGAAATGGCGTACTCATTCATTTCCGACCCTTTTTTCGGAGAGATGACACTGTCGGGGAAATGCGTAGGAAAAGGAACTTTGTCCTTGGGGCTTTTCACCGAAAAACGACGAGTATGGTCGACTGTGTTATTTCGGGGGGTTGAGGGCTCCCGAGGCTCAATATTGACCCCGTCCACATCTTTCCCCTTTTTGTTCAAATTCGTACTTACAGATACAGAGTTACAGACTAGATAAAGCAGGCTGCAAGAACGAGCGAAGCGAGTTTGAAAATTTTAATACCTTACCTCGAATAAATCTCTAAGATAATTTGAGATCAAACATCGATTCGATTCGATAAGACGATCGACTCGATTCTAAGCTCGAAAAAAGTCATCCGGCTAGGAGAGGTTAGGTTTTCTTTTGACCATTCAAGCAGATACCTACATAAGTTATTTTGCCAACTTACTTAACAGTGGCGAAGTGTAGTCTAACGTAGACGTGGACGAAATTGTATCAGCGTCCCCTTTTCTTTCAGTAACTGTATTCTCAAGATCGATTCAAAGATTCTACCATATTTTTATATACATTTATGATGGAGAAATGTAAGTGCGCGGAGAACATGCAAATGCATATTTTTGATGATTTACGTGATTTTATACAAAAATAAAAAAAACTAAAGGCCTGTAATGAGGCTATGAAGATTTATAGTTGATTTTTGAAGCTAACTCTGCTTCGATTGATAGTATTCCTAAAGCAGACATTGGTCCCGTTCTCAAATAATCTATACTTACTTCTAGTTACCCAGCGGGCTCAAAGATTTTTGCAATTTTCACAATGTGCACACAGTTTAAAATTAAAAGAATCTAAACTGCAAGAGTAAACGAAGCGAGCTCGAAAATGAAAGTACCCCACTCCAGATAAGTAAGCCTTTTTTTTGACCTTATATTCAGAAATAAAAGTTACTTTATATTTACAGATAAAATTTTGAGGACAAAAAGAACTTTGTACTATTTAAGTAGGGTTTTCTTTTGACTTATACGTAAAAGAAGAAGAACGAAGACAGTCCAGGCTTCAAGAGCGAGCGTAGCGAGCTCGAAAATTTTGACAAGCTGTCTCGGACAGGTTAGAATTGTATTGATAAGTTCAAGATTGAAGATAAAGCACGCTGCAAGAGCGAGCGAAGCGAGTTTGAAAATTTTAACACCTTACCTCGAATAAATTTAGATAATTTGAGATCAAACATGCTCGATTCTAAACTCGAAAATTTAGGTCATCCGGCTAGGTTGGTTTTGACCATTCAATCAGATACATAAGTTATTTCGCCAAGTTACTTAATTTGAAAAAAAATCCGAGAGCTTAGAATGTATAGCGAGCGAAGCAAGCTCGAAAACACACTGTAATTTTGAATTATCCTAAATTAATCATTATTTTTCCGTTTCGCCCATGCCTACCTACATCACTGCAGACTGACTAAACATCAAGGTATGCTCGGTACCTATTAGTAAGCTGATAGGTACAGAGTGAATGAATGGATTTAGTACCAAATAAAAAAGAGGCTCCATACGTTTTCCTTTTTTCTATTTCTTTAGTGTAGATACACACGGCGACATATCAAGCTATACATCTCCAATATAACATGGTCCGCTTTGTATAGATTTCCCGTATATTGAAAGATCCGCATAAACTGGTTTTCAATTCTTGATTGGTCGTCGTGCTTACTACGTAGGTACCTATATTTTTTGAGTCATTCCCTATTAGGTACTTCACTAAACAAAAGATAACGAGGCAAGGTAATAATAATATGCGAAAGCTTTAGGTCGACCACTAATATTTTAAAAATCTCTTTGCTTTTGATCAAATAAACACTTTGTCCGATGGCAAACACATACGCGAACGACACGCATATTTCGACTATGAGCTAATAGCTATATGCAGTGGTGTTTTTACCCATTGGACAAGAGGGCTATGGCTCGTCGCCCGAGGCGGTGGGCTGTTTTTATGTGATACAAGGACTGCACTCTTGCTCCGTAGCTTCCATATCTGTATTTATGTTCAAAAGGAAATTTAACATATCCGAGGCGCAATGCAAATATTTTCGAGCTCCAATCGCTCGCTTCATTCTGCATCCACTTAGTTTTTTCTTTATTATCTGCATGACTCGACTAGACTACGTTAGACCGTAATCCTGTTTCTGTATGAATGCAAAAAATAATTAAACCTGTCCTAGCTATATCAGGCGGGTGTCTAATATTTCGAGCTCGCTTCGCTCGCTCTTACGTTTTATTTATCCAAACTGGAAAGCTGGATCCGCCCGTGAACCTACCTATCTAGTAGGTATCTCAATTTATAATAGACTAGGATCAACGTAATTATGTTGTTTGTTGTTGTTGTTGTTTATTTTGCATAATTATGCAAACCGTGCGAGACCAACCAGAAACGCTGCCCTACCTTTCAAGAACGCAAGCAAAACGAAACGTCGACACCCGATTTATGATCATTGATCATTACTTAAAACACCTACTCGAAAATCGACACGAGTCGTCGTACTTACACGGGTCGTTGTACCTACCTAGCTACTTCATTTACATTCCACGTCAGCGTTAGCACACGCCAAGGTCAGGCGGCATAGCAAAATACACTGATAAGCTACCTACATGATAAAGTCCATATATTGTCGAAACAATCTTACATAAATTATATCGGCCGCCATTCTACCAAGCAAAAGATTGACTGCCTAGCTAAAGTTTAATTCTTATTATTACCTACATTCGATAATCTCAGCGTCGATATCGATATGGCATAAACCCAACGGCACAAAACAACACAATAATAATACTAAAACGTTATATTATGTTGCCTGCTGCAGAAAGAGAGAGAATGTTCGCTTGACTGCTCACGAACCGGTTTGAACCAGAATACAGTGCTTGTCCGACCCATGTATGCCGCGGTAGGAGGCCCGCTCGATAATGTCCGACAACAACAGCGAACTACGGAATGAACCTTTTTTTCTTTTCTCGTATTGTTCGAGGATTAAGACTTTCCATTCTTTTCTAGGAAATGTTTGAAAACACACCACACATAGGTACTACCTAATATAACTAGTTACTTTGATTAAGATAGAATTATATTATTATTATGGGTAAAGTTATTAAGTACCCTACCCATTTAAAACAAAGCCAGTTAATGTTATTTCATAATAATAGAGACCCTTGTGGTATTTATGTACTAAACTTGTCTAGGTCCCTTGATCCTATTTAAACTACTAAAGTAGGTTTTAATTGACTACTATATGTACCTAACTACCTAGAAAGATGAGGCATGTAAAAACGAAGAAGAAAACTAATATTTATTTAGCAATCGTAATTAAACTTTAATTTTATTTCGGTTATTCAATCAATCAATACAATCATAATAATCATCAATCGTATCGGAGCAAAGCGCAGTTTCTTGGCTTAGCCCGCATGGCTCAATTATACATTCCGTGACTCAACATTTCGGCTCGATCCGCAACCAGTATTATTATTACTTCGAGGAAGCGTTCTGCATTGCTTACCACTCGAGCTACGAGCCGAGCGAGCGCGCGAGCGAGGTCATTACGGACAAAATGGGGGCGAACCATTCCGATAATATACCACTATGTTGTTGCCCGTAGAGTTATTTATGCTTATGTTGACTGTCGTCGCTTACGGACCGAGCAACAGAGGCAGATATATCGACTATCGCCCGGCCTGCTTAGTTAGACAGAGATAGGACACACTGCTGCCGACAACCGCTAGGAATTTGCCAGCCGACCAATACTGGCAGTCCGCCATACTGGCATAGGCAACCGTGTCTCCGCGTCTGCCTGTGAGTGAAAGGAACAGAATTTCGTTCTACCTCAGTGAACTGAGAGTGCGTTTCGAATTTTCGATCGAAAGACGTAGGTCAGCCACTTTACTTGAACATTATTAGAGTATAATTTACATAATTGGTTTACAATAATTGTAAACTTAACCTGTTTGACGTAAAACGTCAGCGAATAAAGCTGAATACGTTCAATGGCTATCGCCGGGTTTTAATGGAACACTTGATTGACTTTTTTGACAGCGCTCCTTTATTTGGCCGGCCATTTTGTATTTTCATGCAGAAGCGAAGTGACAGTAGGAACTACAGAAGTTAGCGGAAAATAAACTATTTGCATTTTCCCAGTGTATGTTATAGTTTTCTCAAGGTTAACAATTTAACATATAACACGTGAAAACCGAAAGCGGTCGAATATCGGACGGTTGTCTTCGTTACGGCTTGAATAACTCAAAATTGGATTGTAAACGAACGTGTTGGATTGTGCCGGATTTCAAGTGTTGTTTGTGTGAATATGAACAAAAATACGCCGATTTAGGTGTAAGACGCGGCCACAATTTCATTAATAACTGGATAATGATCGTGAGTATACCTAAAAAGATTTACTTTCATAGTTTTGTGGCATGAGATTCTGTCTACTTACATTGTTTTTGTGTTTCAATGCTATTTTAGTTCATTTTCATCTGCAATGTGTATGAGTTGAGATACATTAATTTGAAATTGAAAATGTTCAAATAATGAAAACTCTTGCAACTTAGAATCGTGTGTGGAACTTTTATTGTAATATAATTAAATTCTTTAATTTTGGACACAATTCAACTCAGCAAACCTAACCTCAACTGCAAGCAAAACAAACTTTATTTTGCAAAGCTTATCAGTTTAATTGTTTTGAAATTTGAATGTTTTGAACCTATTGTTTTTGTATTGAAATGTGTTGTGTTTACTTACTAACAAAAACTATCTGTGAATGAGTTTATAACATTATTAATTTCAACCTACCAAGCAATGAAAAATCCAACATTGTTAAACATATAAATAATCAAAATAGGTTCTAACCTTGGCTGTTAAATAACTTACTTTGTACAAAGCTAACCACAACAAATTAGAAAACCAATGTCATCTAAAACCAAAAAAAGCAGAAAATACAAAAGTATGACCGTCCAAAGAGGAATTATTCTAAGGATGTTATTATACTTGTTCACAGGTATCGTAGATGATGGCCACTAAGCATGAATCTGTTATTTCCTCACCACCTACAAACAATGACACAGGTTAGTTTCTTTAAATCCCTCCTGTATGCTTTTTTATTTATTTATGCTTTTTACAGAAATATTTAGTTAGAGAATCTAGTTGGTGTATTGTATACTGGGCTGGTATGATTATTGTTTGTTTCCAAATATTTCCAGTATTCAGTTAGTATATAAAACTGGCTTAAAGCCCACAATCCAACTCAGTTCGATCTGGTCTCTGCATTTAGATTAGGGTCTGATCTGTCTGGATGTGTCCGGGTTATGGTCCCACGTCTGGAATTTTCAAATTTGGAATTGGTTACCATTTCTAATTAAGACATATACAATGCAGAAGCGACACCGACACTAAAACGGTTACCACAGTACATCATTCTGAACTCCCCCACATAGAAATTTGTCATAGGTATTTTTTTTGTAGGAGACAGCTGTTTTTTTTTTATAACCAAAGAAATATTTCTATGTGGGGATGTGTTCAGAATGATATACTGAATACGTGGTACTGTTTTAACCTTCCACCCTGTATTGCCAAAATACCTATACTTTACAATTTATTCAATCTTCGTTTTTAATTTTCGACCAATTAGTATGACTATGCTTGATTAACAAAGACCAGTGTCATCAGTGAAGACTTTATTCATAATCTTGAGTTCATGACTGAAGTAATTATTCATCACTCATTCAGTTGTTAGTTTCAATCATGACTTTATCACTGATGGTTCTGATAAATTGGTGAAAGGCCCATGGGACTGGGTCTGATGCTATTTCAATTATAAATCATGATAATTTTGATTAAAATTGATACTTATCAAACACTAGTCATCGCAAACTAAGGTTCAAAGTGATATCTATAATTATATCTTGATAATTATCTTGATGATAACAAAAATTTTAAAACTATAACTAATAAACTTCATGCGCATACCCAAATGCGTTAAGTGTCAACTTTAAAAGAAAGTGGTCACAAACATTTAGTTTAATTAATCAAATAATTATCTTGATAATTATGAACCCAGTCGCAAACTGACTGAAACTAATTAGTCAGTCAGACGGACAGTCAGTCAGATAGACAGACTGTTTCTGTGTCAGTTTGACATCTTCTATCTATAGTCAACTGAATTGTGCTCAACACGACTTTTGTGTTCTTGTGCCATGTCTGTAATTGACAATTAGTAAGTGGTTGAGTACACTAAAGTATTTTACTTAAGTAGTTGAGTGCATTAAAAGATTTTCAATAAGTAGTTGAGTGCATTAAAAGATTTTTAGCAAGTGGTTGAGTGCACTAAAATAATTTTAGTAAGTAGTTGAATGCATTAAAAAAAAATTAGTAAGTGGTTGAGTGCACTAAAATATTTTTAGTAAGTAGCTGAGTGCATTAAAAGATTTTTAGTAAGTAGTTGAGTTTCTTAAAGTAAGTAGTTAAGTTCACGTGTGTATTATCTTCTTCTTTGCATAGTATAAAACCGTACGCTTAGATCTTTTAAACTACGCAACGGATTTTAATGCAATTTACAGCAATAGAGAGTGATTCAAGAGGAAGGTTTATATGTATATTGCACCCGTGCGAAGCCGGGGCGGATCTCTTGTTTATTTAAACGGTACTTCAATGCGTAATACTTTATTTAATTGATACTGGAATGCGTCATACTTTATTTATATGGTACTCGAATGTGTCAGACGATAGTTAGTAAAATTGATACTTGAATGCGTCAGATGTTTAATTGGTACTTGAAAGTGGCACTATTTATTTAATTGATATTTGAGTGCGTTATATTTTATTTTATTGATACTTGAATGCGTCATACTTTTGTTATTGATATTTTAATGCGTCTCACTTTATTTAATTGATACTTGAATGCGTCATAGTTCAGTTGTTTGATATTTGGATGCGTCATACTTTATTAAATTGATTCTGAATGTATCTGACGATCATTTATTGGAATCATAAGACGTAAGTCTTTAAAAAATAAATTTTCAAAAAAAAAAACCTCGGCACGAGTTAAGTTTGTTTAGTTAGATGTCTAAGACCGATTACGAAAATCTTTTGTTAATACATAAATTATACTCGTCAGTATTTTACAAAAAGTTTCGTTTTCTTCCTTTAACATTTAACACGGAGATAAACTAATCTGATTTAGGGTTTTAAAAATAATTAAAATGAGTAGCATAAATAATAGGTTGGCAGCTACAATTAAACACTAGATTGTAGATAAGGCGTAGTCGATGTAGCCTACTCGGGGCTCCTATTTCTGTTTGCAGGGTTTAAAGTAACCTAACACTAAGGGGATACCGGGGTCTTAGTTCGCTCACTCACTAGAGCCCGCCATCCCCTTCGAACCTAACCTGTCCGAGTCGGGGTGCCACAAATCTCTCTCAGCCTTCGCTCGCTCTTACTTCCTATATTCTCCTCGCTGCAATGACCGGATAAATAGTTACTTACTTGGTACAATAGTCGCCCATTCAGTATATTGGTCACCAATTAAATTTTTATTCGCACGATTAATAATTTCCCTTCAACAAACAATGCAAAAAGTACGTACGTAAGACCCTACTTAATCAGAAATGCACGTTGATTTATTACTAATACGTCACACTTAAAATGTTAATAACTGACACGTGCCAGCACTGCCAGCATTTTGGTGACTAGTACTGCAATACATAAACTCGTTAAATTGACCTATCTTTAAATCGTAAAAATAAAAGTAAATTTTTTCCTGTTCTCTATAAATCAAAGTTGCGCCGCACATCCGTTATTTTTATTATACATGGTTTAAATCGAGGAATGATGTGTTATGACTATGTTGCGGTTTAAAAGACGCTGTGGTGACAAATATTGGGATGAACCGAGGAGTATGCTTAATTCCTACACGGTCAAAATGTATGGAATCGCAGATATTTCTTTTTGTTATGATGCTTAGATCAAGCATATTTATTTTGTATCATTTATCATCTTTCACTAGCTTCTACAGCTCCATTTGGTCATGAAATCAATATAGAAAGCAAACCTGCCTCGGGCGTAAGCGCAGCACATCTGGCCTATGTTGCGAGTTGCGCAGTATTAGAATTTCTCCTTTAAGTTATTGCTAGATCTAGCACCAACAGTATACGGTCGACATAGAATGATTTATTTTTATGTTTACCCGATTAAATTTGGTTGCTTCATCCAAATTGAGAAGTAGGAGGTAGGCACATTAACGGTGAAGGAAAACATCGTGAAGAAACCAGTACGTACTAGAACCAGTTTTCGAAATTCTAAACATAATTATTTTCTTTGATAAATTATCAGTTAATTATCGTATAATCCATCCACGGTGATATATATATATATATATATTTATTTGTTAAACGTTGCCCACTAGGAATTTCTCCTGTATCGTGGGTGCGTTTACAAACATTTAAGCTAACATACACAAACAGCCAGACCCGGAACAACTACCTGTAGGCCATACAAATATTTGTTCCGTGCGGGAATCGAACCCGCGACACGAAGCGCAGCAGTCAATCGCTCAGCCACTGCGCCAACCGTGCCGTCAAAAAAATATAAAATATAATAAAAATATTATGTAAATAAAAAGACATTTATTATGACTAACATGTTTAATATTTTGAAACTTATTATTTATTTATTACTGGACGCCTGTCGGAGGAAATCGCTGTCTAGGTAGACTGCGGTGGTGTTGTGACGATCTGATCTCATTTGCGGGGTGAACATCGCACAAGTCAAGAGAGGTTTGGAAGGAGAAAGGAAAGGCCTCTGCCAGCAGTGGGACACTCAAACAAACAAACAAAAAAAATTAAACATAACATAAAGGGCTTAAAAGATTTTTGTACGATGAGTTTTGACGTCAGCTTTTGAGGAGCTCGTGGCTAAATAATAACAGCCGCTCGGGTCGATCTTTAGGTTAAGCCGTGCTTGCCTAGGTTGGTCTGTGGATGGGTTACCATCCATTACATACCGAGTTTCCTCCGTGCCTCGGAAAGCACGTTAGTTGGTCCCGGGTGTCATTTGTAGATCTTTGACAGTCGTTAGGTAGTCAGTGGCTCAAAAAGTCTGACAACCAGTCTTACCAAAGGGTATCGTATTACCCAGTACTGGGTTGTGGAGGTCAGATAGGCAGTCGCTCCATGTAAAATACTGGTATTCAGCTGCAACCAGTTAGACTGGAAGCCGACCCCAACATAGTTGGGAAAAGGCTAGGGAGATGATGAGTTTTGACGGCAATAAGGTTTTGTGAAAGATTCTTTTGGTGAGAAATTTTGGGAGTAACAGTTGTCGTTAGTTCATAAACAGGTTTGAATTTAATGGCTACCTTCCGCCATTTTGGACATTTATGGTGTTAATAAATAATAATATTTTTTTTTTCAATGTTGCGGGCACCCTTAATACCTGTATTAATCGATAGCTGGTTTCAATACAAACCAGTTTTGTATGAGACAAAATGTTGTAAAGTGTCACATTTCCGAGATATAAGCTATCAAAGTTGTGCTGAAGATACCATCAGTAAATGGACTATAACTTTGATTGCTCATATCTCGGAAACATGACACTTTAGAACATTTCGTCACATACATAACTTGTTTGTATTGATACCACTATCGATTAATATGGGTTTTATGCGTGGCCGCAACTTTGAAAATAAATTAAAATGGCGGAAGTTAGACCGGCCATTAAATTCAAACCCCTTTATTTTTTTTTTTGATAATTTAAAACTGTTTATTGATTAGCCTTTTGAACGCCAGAGCATAAACGCACGCGCTTGCCCCCCAAGCCAAGCCACAATTTCACCTACCATTTAGTCACATATTTGTGTCGTTTGGCGTACTGGTCACTCGCTTGCTTGTCACCTATATGTGACTATGGCGGTCAAAAGGTTAAACACAAGATTTTAGACAGTGTTTTTTTAAGTTGATACTTCACGCGTTTGGATACGGGCGGAAGCGGCAGATTGCGTTTTGATACATGTCAAGTGTATTATTTTATGATTTTTGTTATTATCAAGATAATTATCAAGGTATAATTATCAAGATAAATATCATTATGTAATTATCACTCCCGAACCCTGACTAGAACCGAAAATTCAAAGACGTGGCTTTTCCCAGCCCGCATTGCGCTTGTCATAGAGAGGAGACTTGTGTCCCAGCAGTGAGAACATAGTAGGCAGATTACGCTATCCAAATTGACCTTAGGTAATCCGTGTGATTCTTGAGTTAGCGACTGATTCTCTCATTACACTTCTACAGCCTAGCCTAGCCTAGGTTCCGTAGCCGAATAGCAAAAAATGGAACCCTTATAGATTCGTCATGCCTGTCTGTCTATATAAGATCCATCTTTTCATACACGAAATATTTTAAGAGTAACGTCTATAAGTCGTAAAGTCGCCATAGCAACGGAAAAAAATTTATCTGAGTGTTTTTTTTTTTTTACAAAATTATGATAATTCTAAAATTTTTTGAGACTTTTTGCATAAAACCTTTACTCCCATATTCTAACAATGACAGTAGGTAAATACGACGTAGTAAACTACCGTAATGGATGCTTAAAAATAAGGAGTAAGTATTTATTTTGTGGGTCAAGTAATTTTAAATAATTTATTTTTTATAAAAAAATATACTCAGATAAAAAAAATCCCTTGAAATGGCTTTGTTATAGCCGTTAGATGATTCCCTGAAAATATTTCGTGTATTAATAGTTAGACCCTATATATCACAGCCACTTTATTCCGAATCTATTAGTATTACACAGTTGAAACTTGGTAGATTATTAGATTATAGTATTCTGTTTTTCATCAAGCCTGTACAAAATCAAAATCAAAGCATTTATTTCAAGTAGGCCAGTTACAGGCACTTTTGAATTGTCGAAACGTACGTGCGGGGTTTGTACGTGCGGGGTGTCTATAGATAGGTCTTTTAAAATGACATTGAGGTTCCTTAAACCATTTTTTCTCAAAGTCAATCGTTTGAAAGATAGACACTTCCAAAGTGGTAAAATGTGTGTCTCCTCCCTGTAATTTCTAAAGAGGACGAACTTTCTGAAAAAAATTAGGATTGTATAACGTAAAAAAAACTTACAACCAACGAAAATTGGTTTGAATAAGATTTGATGTTTAGTTTTTGAAATATGGGACTTTTTCATCAAACTGCAGCAGTAACTTTGTTTTTCATTAGCATACTATGAAAAACAAATTTAGTTTTGCTGTAGAATCTATCTTTCACCGTAAAATTGTAAATACCGTTATATTATAATCTATCTCGCAAGATTGTAAACTGTCGAAAGATTGTGAACCGTAACATACTACTTACAATTTAACGCATTATTTTCGGTATATTATTAAATATATTCTATCGAAGTGAAACCGTCAAATTGTGAAATGGTATGCGACGGAATGCACCTCGCGCGCTGCCATATTTGTTGTCGAATGTACACAAACAGTGTCTTGGTGATTGTTAATTGATTTCGTGTTGAAAATAACTCAAAACTGAATTAGTGAAGAATGTTAATAAAGAATTAGTTATATGAAATTGTTGTGCAAGTATAATGAATTTGTGATTAACCAAAGAAATGCAGTTTGAATGATAAATAAGTTAGTAACCGAACGTAGCCTACCTACTGCAAGACCGACCAATCTTATAATCAATCCAGCCTTCTGACAGTTGACAATTTATTTGTGATTTAACAGTTTCACTTCGATAGATTATATTCTACCGAAAAATAATGCGTTAAATTGTAAGCTGTTGTTACAGTTCACAATCTTTCGACAGTTTACAATCTCACGAGATAGATTATAATCTAACGGTATTTATTTATTTTATTAATTTTACGGTGACATATACAATACAACATATGAATGAGCATTCAAAACATGTTTATTATATTGTTTGGTGTTACGGAACCCTGTGTACGTGTGAGTGTGATTCGCACTTGGCCGGTTTTTTCATTTCAGCCCGTAGTATGAGCGAATCATTTATCATCATAAGCCTTTCCCAAGTTTATTGAAAGCCTCAAGGACCAGAAATCTTTTGAACGAAACTCCGTTTTTGTACTATCATTAATTTTCCTTAAGAACCCCCCTTTTACGCCACCATCTTTCCATACTTAATCATGAAGTACGAGAGCCCAACCACTAGTAGAGGGCGTAAATGCACGCCTCGTGATGGTAATTCCATCTTTATTGCTAGAAGAGATGTCTAGTTTGTTTTTGCTACCCTCGTTTTCTTATAAGAATCCAGGATTAGCAAAATTAAAAAAAAAAAAAAAAATTCAATACTTACACATCCTAGAAAACTGACTGTTATCGCACTACGATTAGCTTCAACATGCTATTTATTTCACACGCGTGGATTTGTTAAATTTATCACAACGTGTACGGAAATAAAAGTTTTCTCAGATAACTTTTTTTTATACTAAATGGGCTTACCTTAATCTAGTCCTGAGGACAGAGATGAGGTCGACGATGGAACGAGCTAACCCAAATGAAGCCTATTAACTCGCGACTTAAATAGATTGGGGTCATATGAACTTGGGAACACCGACGCAGGCAGGGAATTCCATTCCTTGGCTGTGCGCATAATAAATGATGTAGCAAAGCGCTTCGTGCAAATGTGTGGAACATCGACGAGGTATGGGTGATAACCTGCAGTACGTCTGGACTCCCGATGGAAGAAGGGAGATGGTGGAATGAGCTCGTGGAGCTCTTGGGCACACTCACCGAAGTACAATCTGTAAAAGACCGACAAACATGCAACTTTGTGCCGGTGGGCCAGGCTATAAAGTATACTTATACTAAGTCCAAATTGGTTCAATGCCTATAGTCGGCGGTGATTGTTTTTTTTTTTTAATCTCGGCAAAGAGATATGCGTCTTTACGGCGTAAATATTATTATTAATAGAAAATCATAGATTAAAATGGTGGCTAAATAATAACAGCCGCTCGGGTCGATCTTTAGGTTAAGCCGTGCTTGCCTAGGTTGGTCTGTGGATGGGTGACCACCCATTACATACCGAGTTTCCTCCGTGCCTCGGAAAGCACGTTAAGCCGCTGGTCCTGGGTGTCATATGTAGATCTTTGACAGTCGTTAGGTAGTCAGTGGCCCAAAAAGTCTGACAACCAGTCTTACCAAGGAGTATCGTATAACCCAGGGGGTATAGTACTAACTGGGTTGTGTAGGTCAGATAGGCAGTCGCTCCATGTAAAATACTGGTATTCAGCTGCATCCGGTTAGACTGGAAGCCGACCCCATTATAGTTGGGAAAAGGCTAGGCAGTTGATGATAGATTAAAATGATTATTTAAAACAAATCTTTACTTTTATGAACAAATTAAAATATATTTGTGTTTTATATTTTAATTTGTTCATATATTTTAATTTTTTCATATTAGGCTGTTTAGCGGCTTCATATCTTTACCTTTCCTTCAACCTGGCGAAAGCAAAGCGGGGAAAAAAGCATTTAAATTGCTTTCCTCGCCTTGCATAGTTAATAATTCATGACAAAATTTTTTCTCTCTATTATTTTATTTCTTCGAAAGTGTATTGAAAAACGTCGTTCGATGCACGTGGGCATTTCTTACTGCAGTTCTCGGTTCCATAACAGCATCGAAATATCGGGAGCTCAAAATAATGAATAATCACGGAAGATATCCCGTAAGTGACGGTATAAGTTCAGTTTAAGCAGTCTTTCTGTGAGGTTGGCCACCACGTGGCCCTAGTACCACATTTGACAATTAGTTTTGACTTTTAACTGGCAAGCAGCTCTTATCTTGGTGAACAGGAAATAAGCATAAAATTGGTTGGCATAACAAAGTTGGTATATAATAGTCGGTAAACGGACGGTAATAAGTCGTAAAAAGTAATCAACGTAGTCAGAAAAAAAAACAGAAGTTTAAAACATTTTTTTTTAATTTCTTACCGAGAATCGGCACTAGCTAAACTCAAATTATAATAAACGGCACCCCTATAACGCCACCTTTCACCGATTATAAACTTAGAAATAATCATTTAATCATATAAAAGAGACGAAATAAAAAAATAGAACGCTATGATTAAAAAATATAAAACAGATTGAGATTTTTTTTAATGCGTTGACATGCGCCGACTAATGCTGGTAAATTAAAGTCAAAATAAATATAGTTATCCAATACCTAAGGTATGTGAAATATTATACGGTTTAAATTTCAACGAAATCAATTCAATTTGATTGAAATGCACGAAATTACTGGTAAAGCCAACGTTAAATGTTACTGACGCCACTTATGCTATGTTAAACGATTCGAATTGGTTGATTCTACCAAAGCGAATTACAAGTCGACGGTCAAACTTACCATAACTTAATTTAAAATATATGTCGCAGTTGGAGCATTCTCCTCGGCATCGTCATTATTGGTCATTAGTGGTTAAGTGGACGACATTCAGGTGAAATGAGATCACAAAACAAAGTATTCACTGTTTCACACAATTTAATGGCAGTTTTTACAACGTTGAGAATTACTGAAGGAATCAATATCTCACAATAAATAATTTGCTTAAATAATTATATTCGAGCACCAGGTGCGTGACACCAATTTAACTTTATCACCAGCGATCCACCTCGATCAACCACCGTTCTTCCAACAATCCTCGCTCCGTCACGCAAAAGATAAGAAAGTCAAGATGGCGCCTCGACACTACTCTAGATTTATCCTCTGCTCTGATTAGCCGTTATACAATGCAATGACTTTTAAATAAATAAGTGAGATTTTACACAATATTAAAATGTCACTTATTTATTTAAAAGTCATTGCAATAATAATCCAAAACAAATTAGATTAGGATTTAACAAGTTATTTTTAATTAACAATCAAACTTAACAACTAAGCGTACGCAATCAACAATCAACTCTCCGTGTACTTCCTCTTCCTCCGTATAAGAATCTCGTGTGACTATGTTCGTGCACGCTAATTTCCGTAACCACCCAACCGATTTCAATTAAAGTTTGTGAATGTGTGTGGTTGGTTCCAGTTTGAAAGATTGGATAGTTTTGGACCCGATTGGTAGCGCCGAGCGACGCAGGGGCAGGTCGTTAGTATTAAAACTAAAGGTACAGTTCCGAAGGCGACAGTAGGCGGCAAACTGCAGTGATTGACCGCAGACACTAATGGTTTCTTGGTAATTCTATGAAAATGCTTCGGTAGATAGCGACATTGCCGCCTGTTGCTACGGTCGAGCGGCAATCGCAGACTGCGTACTGGGCCCTATCCAATAAAGCTGACAATCCGACAAGTCCGACATATGTCAAAAAGTGACAACTCGACAAATTTTCTGTTTAATAAAACTTACAGGCGACAAAATTGTCATGGTGGAAAATTCACAAATATGTCGGACTCTTTTTTTTTCTTAACATTTTTCTGTTTTATAAAACTTTATATGCGACAGCTGACAGGTGACAATTTGTCGTGAAAAACTTGTCAAATCTGCTTTATTAAACAGAAAATTGTCGTGACATGTTGACATATTTGTAGAATTGTCCGACAATTCTGACAGGCGCGTTACCCTCTGTCGCGAAATCATATTTTGAATTTTGAAGGTGTAAAAAAGTGTATTGAAAAAGTTTATTACAAAAAAATGGTACTTACATCGAGCAGTGAGAGTAGTGATGATGAATACTTGGAACAAATACAAACGAGGAGGCAACGACGATCATTTAAAAGCAGAATCAATTTCTCCTTCTCAATTACAGATTTCTGCTTTAAAGAAAAATTTCGGGTATGTAAATCTACCGTAGAATATTTAATTGATAAAATTGCTCATCGACTTCAACACGGTACAAGCAGAAACCAAGCACTTACACCCGATAAACAAATTTTATGCGCTTTGCATTGGATGGGTTGTGGTTCACAGTACCACGTTATTGGTGATGCACATGGGCTTAGTAAAACAACCGTACATAATTGCATAAGAAGGGTATGTGGAGCCGTGATTACTGAATTACTCGGAGAAGAGGTTCGCTGGCCTGATAATTGTAACCGAATACCAACACTTTTCATGAGGCATAATGGGATACCTAGAATATCTGGTATTGTGGATGGTTCGTTAATTCCTCTAGATGCGCCTTATCAAAATGAATCTGCGTTTGTAGACAGGAACGGAAACCATTCAATTAATATTATGGTGGTGTGCGGGCCAAACTTAGAAATTTTCTACGCATCTGCAAGATGGCCTGGCTCTGTTCACGATGCCAGAGTGATGAGATGCTCTTCTTTAGCACGGACATGGGAAAGTGGATGGAGACCATTCCCAAACGCAATAATCCTGGGAGACAGTGGATATGGTTTAAAAAAGTGGCTTATGACGCCTAATATACCAATACAAATACCAAGGACAGCATCACTGGAAAGATTCTTGCGTGCTTTTAAGTCAACGAGAAGATTGGTAGAAAATTCTTTGGGAATCATAAAAGAAAAATTCCCGTGTCTAAATCACCTTAGAGTTCAGCCAATAATTGCAAGCAATGTAATATTATCTTGCATTGTTATGCATAACATTGAAAACCGCTTAGGCTCAAATGCACCCTATTTAGAACAAGTTATTAGCGGAAATGACAATGATACAGTTGTAGATAATAACAATGTGGACGAAGTATTTGATGAGGAAGCGATTGCAGTTTTACAGTCATTAATACAACTATTTGAATGAATAATTTATTTAATCCTTTTAATAAATGCATGATCGATTATACTTAAAGATTTTCATTCATAGCACTTATTATAATATCGTTGACTTGTTCATTATCAGCACCCGACTCTGTTGTTCGAACAATTTGTTCAATTTGTTCAGTACAAACATCAATAACCCGAGCGTTTTGTAAATACAAAGGTAGTGTAAATTCTGATGGCTGTATGTTTAATTCTTTTTCAAGTTTGAGTAGCTCCAAATCTAGCTTGTATTTTTCTCTTTTTGCAATTTGAAGTTTTTCTTTAGCAATATCTACTTCTATTTCCATTTTTTGTTTCTTAAAATCAAATAAGTCATTTGATAAATCAACTGGGGGATGTGATTTTCTTCGTATTGGATTTTGAGGTTGAGGTGGTGTTTCTGCTGTAAAAACAGGCACGGATACCTGTGTTTCATTTGATCCTGAAGATTCTGGTATTTGAAGTCCATCTATTGCTGGAGAATCCTTTCCTATGATTTTTAGTATCATTTCATCAGAATCGTCATATTTGCATTTTTTTCCTCCCCCAGAACCAGTCTGCAGACGATTATCTCTCTTTTCCTGAAAGATTTATCGTACCAGTATATATAAAAACGACAAAAAAATCATGTCTGTTGTATGGGAGCCCCCTTAAATATTTATTATATTCTGTTTTTTAGTATTTGTTGTTATAGCGGCAACAGAAATACATCATCTGTGAAAATTTCAACTGTTTAACTATCACGGTTCATGAGATAACGCCTGGTGACAGACGGACAGACAGACATACAGACAGACGGACAGCGGAGTCTTAGTAATAGGGTCCCGTTTTACCCTTTGGGTACGGAACCCTAAAAATCGTTTCCACATACACAATGCGAATATTTCATACATACCTACACAATATAATACATCATATCTAATTGATAACTTCTTTATTGGTTAACGGTCTAAATAAATAAAAAAAAATTACGGATTGATGAAGGATAAACTAGTTAAAATAAACTAAACCTTACCATGGTCCTTTTGCGCCAATTTTGCCATGTAGTGTCACGAAGGTATTTCCAGTCTTTATTGAAAATACCTAATGTTCTTAAGTTTTCGGCTATTTCCTTCCATTTATTTATTTTTACATCGTGGGTCAATTGGTCACTAAACTTCCCAAAAAGTATATTTTTACTTTCGTAAATAAGGCCCAAAATGGTAAGTTTTCTGTGCATTTCCATCTTACACGCGATCATAACACAATCGAAGTTACACTAGTGATTGTTTTATTCTTGTACTTTGATAATATCTTTTTCAATTTTACCCTCATCCAGCTTCATAAAACAAAATTCTTTGCAAATATATTATGTCAAAAGTCGACATAATTGTCACGACAATCCGACAATATTGTCACCGACAATTGTCAGAAATATTGTGACTGTGGTTTTTTGATATGTCGAGTTTTATTAAACGTGTTTTTACATTAAAAATATGTCAAGATTTCACCTGTCGATTTTTGACATATTTGTCACGTTTATTAAACAGCTTAAGCGCGACAATTCTACAATTTTGTCATTTTTTGACATATATGTCGGATTGTCAGCTTTATTGGATAGGGCCGTAGTGTTTTCAATGGCTGTCACGCCTTTCACCAACCGAGCAACTAGCGACGTATTTTTTTACACATGACTCACGAAAAAAAATGCCGCAGTCCGCAACGCATATGCCGTCTGAAGTCTACCTTAATGCTGTGCTGGATAAAATCCTCTCAAGCCTCGTTCAGCTTATATGTAACCACGTAGTTAGTAATAAAACCTCACTCTTCAGCAGATCTAGACAAAACCGGTTATGAGATCTTGAGGCATAGCGATGAGGCTAGCAAGCTGGTTTCGTCGAGATGCTATAATCGCTATAATAACTTCACTGCAAGCACGTCTTGGATGCTAAACTTACAAACACGAAAGATAATTATGTTCAGTGTGGAAAAGAAATAAAACTACATAGTTTTTATTTTTTTTTGTAACTAACCATTTAATCAATCATTGTTGTCTGAGCAAATAATTCATGGGCATATAGCTCTATGCTTTTGGTAGCACCTTTTTTTCGGATTGGAAATCATCAAATGACCCCTCCTGCTCTAGGCGGAGCGGAAGGGAGTGTCAGACTTGTACTGACTAAAACCCATCCATGTTTCTTCTTTGCCCTTTGAGTTCCAGTGCCGCGGTATCTCTTTCGAACAGTCACTCAGCCCCGGCAGGCATCGGCCCGTGCGGACCCCTTCCCGTTTGCTGACATCTCTTTGAGGCGCGCGTGGAACACAAACGCGCCGTCGACACGGCCTGTCGTCATAAGACGGACGGACGGCGAGCTAGCCCATTACTCACCGTCCACAGGCCCGACCTTTAGTAGCCCCTTAAACATAGTTATTTTCGGTTGGAGTGCGAAACTCCCAAAGTTAGGTGATGTAGAATTTGTGGATTTTCAATAGATGGGTCGGGATTGAAGCCATTCATGGTATGATTGGATTGATTGATCCCATTATCTAACTAGATGTTAAGGAGTAACCAATTTCTTTGAATTTGATTGAGGTCTTTTGTTGCCATCAAAGCATCAGCTAACTCGGCGACTTTGAAAATTATGTACTTTCGCATGTTTTTACTGTTTTTCCCTAAGCAACTCCTCAAAGTGTAGTAAGATTTGCCCTTTAACCACGAAACCAGTGGACACTCGACTCGGGAGTACATGAGCCGGCAAAAACCTATTTTCGATAAAGGGTGTAAGACCCTTACCGAAGCCGAAACGTACTTGTTCTCCCCGTCACTGCGATATTTTTTTTATTCTAGACCATAACTGGGAACCTTCTAGTTACGGAGAAATTGAGGGTCAAAGTTGGAACTTATTCACAAGTTTTTTTTAAAATACATGTTTATAATGTAAGATTTTTACTTTAAACACCTCCACGACCCTCGTTCTATCCAATGCATCTATCAATAATTTTTGCGTAAAGTTACTTAGTTTGATGTTCAGAATGCTTGGTTGACGGCTTCGTTAAGGGTCTTGTTACACCCTTATATAAGTTTTTGCCGCCCGATACGATCCTTAGTTGAAGTTTGAGCGGGTTTTTGTAAGGGCTTTTTGGAACTAAACCGGAGATCCGATTTTGTTTATCGTTGGCATCTATGCACCATTTGCTTTACTGGGATGAGAACTAACAAAAATGTAATGTTGCCTTGGATAATCTTGAAATACAAGTGTTTTTACAGTTATGTGGTAACAGTTAGACCTGAATACGAGTGAGCCGGCAGTATCAATAACGGCTTGATAAAGCGGGGCTAACCGCAGTTCCTTAAAAAAATAACAGAAAAGTATTACAAGAAATGCATAAACAAAGAACATGATTATGGAGTTCGCACCTGCCACACACTGTTATGTCTTTCTCCACCTGCTTGTAAAGCAGACTAAGCTAACATTTTATGTAGACCGATTTATGTCTCCAACAAAGATCTTCGTTACATCAAATCCTATGATAACTTATCTGTCTTCTCAAGCTTTTCCCCCGATGACAAATCCCGGCACAAAATGTTCCACCCGTTCTCCAAACTCATGCCAAATTCTACTTTATGCTGCAAGATTTTGGGGCCAACTTCGTATTCTCGGTCAGAAGTCCTTTCGTTGGGGATCTATATGAAGTATGTTCCGTAGGTTGTAGCGTGTACTTCAGACGACTTCTGAGCGGGGTTCTCTCCTAAGTGCAGGCTTATGTACCTATATATTTATGTGAGGCAATGGATGCCAGTGATAGTACCCCTAGGTGCTTTGTGTGTTAGACCAGGCTGGCCAGATTCATTGCTGGTCCACACTAGTTACTTGTTTTTGAACAATTGGTGTTAAATGCGATGATATGAAACAATTCGATTCGGTTTCATTTTCGATATATCGACGAACCAATAATATTTTAACACCATAGTATCGACGATTCGGCCATCTCGATTTCGCCCCAACGAATGCCATTTGATAAAAATCACCGCGTCATTTTTGACAGACCAAAATAATATACCCAAAAATATTTTTTTTTTCTTAGTATCGAGTGCCAAACCCAGCGCAGGTCCCCCTTATATTCCGAAGTGTGGATGGAATTTCCGTGTCTCGTAGTGGTAGTTAGAGCCGGTTCTAGGGAGTTATTGCAAGTACTTGACCCTACAGCATCTCGTGAAGCTAAGGCAGTTACGAGTGTTCTTATCTTATCGATTAGGTAGTTTGCCACAACAACGGTTAGTCAGGTGCAGGTTCTGTTATAATAAAAGCCCAGGGAAACAACACAAAAATGAACAAAAATCTAAACGATATCAGTTTAATTTACAAAGTGACATATTAGAAAAGGAAAAAAAACTGTCCTATACAAAATTTCAATACCTACTCGACCCAAATGTATGGGACAGCTGATAATTTTTTCGCACTTACGATATTGGACCCAAGGAGAAAGTTGTACAGTTTGATGGTCTGCAGCATGTCTTTTCATATGACTATACCCTCTCTGTTACACCTTGTATAAACAAGTCAAAGTGATTACTTGAGTAAAAGTAATAACTTAAGATAGATTTTCATTCGGTGGTTTAGTAATTGCTTGAAGTTAGAACTTTCAAAAGATAGAATTCTTAGCTTTGCTTTCTTTGACGGTCCTTACTTCTTTTAAATTCTTGTATATTGCATTAAGATGTTTGCATAAGTAATTACTTAAACTCAAGTAATTGCTTTAACTTGACTATAGAGACGGGCTGTTAGCTTTCTTTGACGGTTCTTACTTCGTTCAAATTCTTGTCCATTGCATAAAAATGGTAACATAAGTAATTACTTAAACCCAAGTAATTACTTTAACTTGACTGTAGAAACGGGGTGTTAGCTTTGTTTTCTTTGACGGTTCTTACTTCGTTCAAATTCTTGTCCTTTGCATAAAAATGGTAACATAAGTAATTACTTAAACCCAAGTAATTACTTTAACTTGACTGTAGAAACGGGGTGTTAGCTTTGTTTTCTTTGACGGTTCTTACTTCGTTCAAATTCTTGTCCTTTGCATAAAAATGGTAACATAAGTAATTACTTAAACCCAAGTAATTACTTTAACTTGACTGTAGAAACGGGGTGTTAGCTTTGTTTTCTTTGACGGTTCTTACTTCGTTCAAATTCTTGTCCTTTGCATAAAAATGGTAACATAAGTAATTACTTAAACCCAAGTAATTACTTTAACTTGACTGTAGAAACGGGGTGTTAGCTTTGTTTTCTTTGACGGTTCTTACTTCGTTCAAATTCTTGTCCTTTGCATAAAAATGGTAACATAAGTAATTACTTAAACCCAAGTAATTACTTTAACTTGACTGTAGAAACGGGGTGTTAGCTTTGTTTTCTTTGACGGTTCTTACTTCGTTCAAATTCTTGTCCTTTGCATAAAAATGGTAACATAAGTAATTACTTAAACCCAAGTAATTACTTTAACTTGACTGTAGAAACGGGGTGTTAGCTTTGTTTTCTTTGACGGTTCTTACTTCGTTCAAATTCTTGTCCTTTGCATAAAAATGGTAACATAAGTAATTACTTAAACCCAAGTAATTACTTTAACTTGACTGTAGAAACGGGGTGTTAGCTTTGTTTTCTTTGACGGTTCTTACTTCGTTCAAATTCTTGTCCTTTGCATAAAAATGGTAACATAAGTAATTACTTAAACCCAAGTAATTACTTTAACTTGACTGTAGAAACGGGGTGTTAGCTTTGTTTTCTTTGACGGTTCTTACTTCGTTCAAATTCTTGTCCTTTGCATAAAAATGGTAACATAAGTAATTACTTAAACCCAAGTAATTACTTTAACTTGACTGTAGAAACGGGGTGTTAGCTTTGTTTTCTTTGACGGTTCTTACTTCGTTCAAATTCTTGTCCTTTGCATAAAAATGGTAAAATAAGTAATTACTTTAACTTTAACGAGAATTTGACTAAGCAGAAAATTAGAGTAACTTTGAAAATGCTTCTAGCTGTGGCTTTGTTAAATAAGGCCCATCTTAGCTTGCTGTACCGTATTCAGGACTCAAAAATCTTTAACTTGTGGGTCTTGATTTTGAAAATCGAACTTTTGGGGGCTTGTAATTTTTGACGTTACAAAAGTGGTAATTTTTAATAGTCTGTTATCCGGTCTGCTTACAAACACGGCCGAATCGATTTATCCCTAAAATGTGCCTGTCCACAGTACCCTGTCCAGGAGTACATCAGTCATGTCAGCGATGATAGATCGATCATACCGCTTGGCCACGACCCACAAACTCTATCAAGTGAAACGAGTGTTGTGACAGCGAAAAACAAATGAAAGAAATTGCTTGCGACGTGACGATAGTGACGCGAAGGAAATAAAAAAAGCACGCGGGTGTCGCTTGATGCAAGGCTTGTCGCGTCGCAAGGTGCATCGCCTGAGGTCGTAAATGGGGCGATAACATCTACCAGCTAGGCCAGTCGCGTGAAATGACCCTTGATAATGAATCATGCATTGCAGAAGTGGCACTAGAGAAATACTACTCTGCGGTCGCGGCGTCCTGCATCTTTAAAGTACCTACTTGTCTTATTACAGCATCGGGTCTTGGTAGTAGTTAGTATATAATGTTTTGTTATGAGCTCTCATCGTGTACAGTAGACCTCAAAAGTGCAGTACCATGCTAAAGATTACATTGCTATGAACTGTGCGAGCGCGATACAGCAGTGTGTGTGCGTGTGCGTGTGTGAGTGATGTCTCAACATTCTACACATAACACACACTAATGAACTGTCGTCACACTACGCGAAATAGCATTATATTTCTGTTGCATTTAGAATACACATCATAGTGATGACCTGTTCTTACCATTGCATTGTTAAAATTCGCGTAGTATTAACATGGGTTGGTAGCTGTTTGGGCTGAGCATGGGTTCACGATCAATGAAGTCCAAGTTCGAATCCATGTTATTACAATGTGTGGCTGTTTTTTGTTTCTTTAAACCTTAATTATATTTGTATTTTAAGCAGAAAGTCATTAGGTATTTATGTTTATTTATAATATAGTCATGCTTATTATTTATTTTTTATAAGAAGTTAAATAATAGATAGTTATTATTTAACCTCATTAATTGATTTTTATTTTATGTTTTCGGTGTTGGAAGGTGGAAATAAAAAAATTATGCTGATTGATAACAAAAATGTTTATTCGTTTTATTTATTTATAAAATTAACAAACTTTTATGAGAATGTGACGTCACATTCCTATCTAGGCAAAAAAAAGTTCTCTTATCACCGTTCATAAGATTTTTTGTTGTAAACCCACTTAGTCTATTCATAATAAGAATAACATAACACGGAAAGGATATTCTAATAACACAAATATAATTGTTGATACCCGCTTATTATAGGTATCAGTATTCAGCAGAGTTAATTGAATACTAATTTTTTTTATTTTTATTTACGGTTATGTTAATATTACTAAATATTTAGTTAGCCGGTCTACTTATTAAATTAAGTATTATTATTTTGTCGCCATAAATTAAGTCTTCCTTTTGGCAAGACTTGAAAGTCTTCTCGTCAGAAAATACAGTCACCTCCCAGTTAAAATGTAAATAATCTCGAGCAAAACGTAGTCTTTCCTCCCTGTGTTTTTGTGTCAAAAATGGTTTTTAGCTGGCTTCCGATGATGTAAACCTTCAGCATGGACTGCATAGCGAACAGTCTGTAATGTAGTATCCAATTGCTCTGCAAACATTATAGTTGGAATGAAACCATTTGTTTCATATTCTTCCACCATAAAACGTCGCTGAGTCGGGTTAATAAGCGGCGGCCTTTCACTTCTTAGACGACTCTTCAGACTACCTTCTTCCTCAAACCTCTTTATCCAAAGGCTAACAGAATTTCTAAAAAAAAACAAAATATGATTACACATTTGTAACAAGCAATTTATTTAATAATACGAAAATCACACACCACAACTATCATCATAATAATTATAATTTTTAAAAATAACTTACACATTTTAAGCCAGTTTCAGTTGAAATTTGAGAAATATTAAGCCCATTTTTACGCAAAGTGACAATATTTACCCTGTCATCAATACTAATATTAGCTTGCATCTTGAATAAAGACAATCAAACAATACGCTAATCGTAATAATAACACAAACTCTCGTAACAAAGTTCACCAACTAACAACGTCATAACTAACTATTTTGTTCAATCCAGAAGTTTATTTTGTTTCACATTCACCCTCATCTTTTTTGTTAATAATAAGTTCCAACTAATATTTAGAAAAACATATCTCATCGGGTCTAACGTATCATTTATATTTAAAACACAAAAAGTGTAATGTCACTTGGGTTCGAACGCAGACTATACTGTGCGAGACATTTTATCTATAGCGTTAACCGCTAAGCCAGATAGACACATAATTGTTTGTTTGAAATTAAATATCACTAACTTAATACTCCGTCGCGACATGACAGGCTTGTCACTAAGGCAAATGATCATTATATCGCACTCTTTCTGACTAGATAATTATGAAAGAGAGCGATATACGAGATCGTGTATGTGTGCAAAATGTTTGTTATGGAAAAAGGTCGTAAGTGCGACTTGTTTTGATGCGATCGTTTTGTGAAACTGCTACTGCACTTATGGTCTCTACTGTACATACAAAATGGCTTCTCGGTGCTGCTAATCTTTCAGTTCTCATATGTGGAGACGACCCTTACTTATTCTATTTTTTTTTTTTTCTATGTCCAAGTAGGCAACGTAATATACATAGAAAAATACATTATATTTAATTGCGGAAAGGTAAATACAATAATTAAGTTAAGGAATTAGTGGAATAATTAGTATTTTAGAACTGCTGTATCTAGTTATGTTCCGAACCTAACGCTGTAGCCATAAGTCCAGACGTTGACCAAGCACTTTTGCTATCAGCCGTACGTGACTTTACGTGCGGCGCCACCGCAGACGCTATAAGCTGGTGGTGGCCGACCACCAGCTTATAGGTAAGTTTGGAATGTAAAGCGATGAAAGCACTGTATTAAAATGAAGATAGGCAAAGTTAGTTTTACATGAACTTATGTAAGCTCGGGTCGTAATAATGGTGTTTCCTTGTTTCGCAGACAAAAAAATCATAGAATTTCGTTTCGCAGCAAATGTTTCATATAATATTTGGGCCTTGTATTTTTATTTCGAATAATATTGTTTTAACAGCTATTTACTAGAATGAAACATATTTCACAGAAACACAATTCAATGAATTTTATACTCACATTTTTTTATTTAACAAACTTATCAGACAGTATAATTATTTTTAACGAATACTGTTTGTTCAGTGTATTTTTCCATGGTAAATTATTTCAACGAAAATGTAAAAATAAACGTTATGCTATCCATATTTTTTTATAATAAATATGGGTACGTATTTGAACGTCGAAGATTAAAATACCTACGGGTAAAAGGTCAATGTTAGAAACATCGAACATTTAAATATTGAAATTAGTTATATAAATTAGCTTAAAATGTCTAAGATTAAAATGCCGAGTGATTAAAATATAGTCGTTATACCTAGTTCAAAATGTCAACATTTAATACAAACACAATATAATAAATTAAATTAAAAATAATGATGTTTCATTTGTACTCTGAAAAGACAGTGCGTAACGAAACGTTATCGAATGTAAGCGACGCTAAGGCTAACGTTAGACAATTGTCACTCGTCTATTATATGTATACCATAAAATTGTAAAAACCGTTCGATTATGATCTATCTAGCGAGATTGTAAACTGTCGAAAGATTGTGAACCGTAGCATACTGATCACAATTTAACGCTTTGTTTTTCGGTAGTCAAATTGTGAAATGGCATGCAACGGATCGCATTTCGCGCGCTGATTGGTTGAACGTCATGATGTTGAAGGTGGGAGACCTTTGATCACGCAAGGAAACTCCGAGCATAGCCCTCTCCATTGCCCTTTGGGTGACTTTAAGCCTTCTGATGAGGCCCATTGTGAGCGACCACGTTTCGGTCCCGTTTTGAAACTGTTACTCAATAAAACGTTTTTCTTGGTAATAAGTTTTATATTAACAATAAAGAATACTTGATTTGTTATTCTATGTTATGAATATCGAAACATCAAATTTTATTTGTATCAAAAATCAATGATTTAAATGTTTTCAAAGTATTCTGCGTATATATTGATTTCTATTCTATTCGATTTTGATTATTCCATGAAATAGATTTTATCAGATTTTTTTAAATATGAAACGAAATTCTATTCAACCCGTAATAATAAACTCTTATTTCGATATCAGCATAAAACTCAGTCTCATATCCGCTCCAGAAATCTAACTTATTATCTAGTTTATTTAATTGATTATTGCCATGGTAACTTCGAGTAAAATGTTATTATTATTGATAGGACCTTTACTTTCAGATAGGTTAGAAGTTGCTACAACACTGGGCCCAAAGTCCAAACAAATTGCCCGTCCTTCTTTAGGGTCAATTCACACCGAAGTGGCAGCGCGCGCGGCCGCTCGCGGCGCCGCGAGAAGTCACGCGGCCCGAGTCTTTCAAACGATACTATGCATTTCCTAATCGAGATAAAGCATAAAATGCCTTGACAGTGAAACTGCGCTGCACTTCGGTGTGAATTGACCCATATCCGTACTCCTATTGACTTCTTATAAAGTTTACTTAGTATTACGTGTTACGACTGCGACTGCGGAGAATGAAGTTGTTTGTCACTATGACGCGACCAAGTGACACTCGCGTCAGCCGCTTGACGTAAGTCAAGACCATAGGTCGAGGCGCAAGTCTTATTTCCTTAGGCCTTTATTCAGGACAGTATTACAGAACGATGCGAAGATATAAAGTATTTTACCAGCAGAGATTGCATTCATTTTAGCTGTAAATTGAGATGCATGACTATAATACTGTGTATTTGAATTTTTTATTCGGTGTCCCTTATTTATTGTTACTTAAGTAAGATCGTAAGATATGCAATGAAGCCTTAGTTTACAGATATTTTAGCATAACATGTTAGTGTATTTTTTTTGTTCTCTAAGTAGATCTTGCTTGAGCACGTGACATACTTTTCGCATATCACGTGGCCAAAACGTTACGTCTTACGACCAACCTTTCATTTATTCTAATCGCTAAAGACAACCTTGGACAAAATTGTTAAACTTTAGAGGTTTGTCTAGACCTCACTCTAGACGGGCGGATAGTAAACCTATACGACCTTAACTTCTAAGATAACTATACCATAATCATATTCAGAATACCTACCTACAAAAATACTTCAAAAAGTTTTTAAGTGGGTAGAACCACCCACTTATCAACTTTTTTAAGTATTTTATTTTCACAGTTATTTTATCTCTGACAACCGTCCAAGTAGCAACCCAACAGCAACCTAATTGTGGAATAAAGATTACTATTTTTGGCGGTTATACAAAATCAGTGGTAAAGTATCTGTGTAAGGACTGTAGTTGCCTCTCTTACGTCCCGTTCACGAACTCGGGCGATGCGTCACGCGCGTGTCACTTGTTTCTTTCGCTTAAGTACCGTCACGTCACAAGTTGCGTCACGGCGGCATGCTATAAGCAATTCCTCTTTACGCTTGTCGCTTGAGTGTGTAGCTTGTGGGCCGTATAAAATAACTTACGATTAAGTACAATTTTAACATACTTTAATGTGTCTGGCGGTGGGTTGCCACCTTACAAAGTGTCTGGCAGTGGAGGAGGTTAATCATACTATCCCTTATGTTATATCTAAAAATCACGCTTTATAGTATGACGTAATTGAGCAGCTATTCGGCACACCTGTGTTTTTTCTACTAAATAGTCTTGCGTTAGACTGCAACTCGTCTAATGTGTCGCGAGGATGCGGCCTAGGGTGGAGCACGCTTACCTAGAAGAAACTGATTCACTCGAACTTTGAATAGATCCAGATTATAATGATTAGGAAACCGAGAAGCCGGCAGTGAATTCTGCAACTGGCGGTTCGCACAATAAATGTGGAAACATAGCGCTTGTTACCTGATACCAAAGACACCACCACCAACTTTTAATCCCTAATCGTTCTTACGTATAGTAGGTACTTCCCCAGAAAAAGTTTCAGCTTTTATGAAATAACTTAGTTTTGGTCACGGGATCTCCCCTCAAAACCACGGTGTCTGCCCCGGTTGGCCGTGAGCAACGTAAGTAATTCTGATATTAAGACCCGGGTAACCGACTTCAGGTAGCTGTCGGTTATCCGGGTCCTCGGTCTGTCATAATATTAAACGGGTATTACCGACCCGCCCGGCCTTTAATTAAGGTCTTATAGTATTCTCGGAATGGAGAGCTCACGGCTCGGCTATACTATGTAGCCATTATTAGTCCACGCCCGGGTGATGATATGGGGTGAATCTTTTTGTTTTTCATCTTTTGGCTAGTAAACCACAAAAAAGAAAGAGGTTTCTATTTACCATGATCAACGCTTTTTTTTTTTACACCAAACATATTTCGTCCGTTGAAATATGTTTGGTGTCTCATCATCTGCCTAGCCTTTTTCCTATGTTGGGGTCGGCTTCCAGTCTAACCGGATGCAGCTGAATACCAGTATTTTCCACCAGAGCGACTGCCTATCTGACCTCCACAACCCAGTTAGTACTGGGTAATATGATACCCCTTGGTTAGACTGGTTGTCTGACTTTTTGGGCCACTATCTGTATCATCTGTCAAAGAGCTATAAATGACAGCTGGGACCAAAGGCTTAACGTGCTTTCCGAGGCACGGAGGAAACTCGGTATGTAATGGGTGGTCACCCATGCACAGACCAACCTAGACAAGCACGGCTTAACCTAAAGATTGACCCGAGCGGCTGTTATTATTTAGCCACGAGCTCCTATTTAGCCACAAGATCCTGTTTGGTGTCTGCTTTCGTTAAATACCATATTCAAAGTAAAGAAATATATACAACTGAATTAATAATAAATGTTAAAGTACTTTGTTTGATCAAAGCATAACATTAATTAGGAGCCCGATATGGCCATTACTTTACTTGATTAAGTATCAACTCACAAGTGCTTTTTTTGGTTACCATTGTCGGACACATTTGATAGACCAGTATTTCTGTCGGTCCGCTCCTACAAAGTCGTACAGATCGATAATATTTCAGCTATACTTACTAGGTAATAGACTTAATTATTTCCATTTTAACCCTCACTGGCCTGTAGCAGCTGTATTTAGACTAATTTAGAACCTAGTCGCAGGTGATAAGGTGCAAAATACCTTTTAAGCTATGTTGAGGTTGTGCTCAAAGGGTCAGAGAGCGGAATCCTTTTGTATTCCCCTGTCGGTTCTTCCTCCCGGCTTGGCTGGGGCTTACAATAAACCCTTTTTGGTTCATATCTGTCGTATAACGCTAAACCGCTTTTCGGTTGAGTGTAAATTTTCTACCCAACACGAGAGCAGAGGCGATTTTATCTTTAAGCTTTCATTTCAGTGACTAAGAAGATGGCCACATAATGGTCCTAGTCAGTTTGTAGCTTAGTCCTCTCGATACGGCTGGCTATAGACTGACTCACGCCACCCAATGCACAGCTACGTCTCAGTGCCCCAGAGGCTGAATAGTCGTAAAAGTTTTCTTGGGTGTGTGGGCCCAGCTAGCCCAGTCAATTTCAACGCCTCCACAGCAAGATGCAATCTCTGGCGGGAGCGGTTTAAACCCCCTGACAACTTCAACGATCCATCAGAAAACCTTCCACCTGGACCCGAGTTGCCGTGGTCGACTTGGAAATCTCTAAACAGACTTCGAACCCAAGTCGGCCGGAGCAAAGACAATCTCTGCAGGTGGAGGTTCATGGACGGCTCAAGTGCCTATGCGGCGTCTCCCCACAAACAATGGCCCACCTTCCATTTTGCCCCGCATGCCCTATCTCCTGCGCTCTTGCTGTTTTATTTACTGCATCAGTGAGCGGGGTACGCGTAGCTGAGTTTTGGGCTAAACATTTAAAATTTTTGCCATCGAAACGCTAAGAAGAAGAATGGTCCTAGAATTTTGCTCAATCTATCCCTAATTTAAGATAAAGATTTCCCGAATATACCTCCATGAACATACAAATGAGAGAGATATACTAGACCGATAAACTAATATGTGCTTAATCTACTTTCCAGATGACGAGGCCGCTGACTCAGCAGGCTCAGAACAAGAAGAAGAGGATCTAAAGGCAGGAGCGAGTGATGTCGCGAACATTCTAAAGAGGCTCCAGTCTACAGGCGCCCTCATCAAGAAACCCAAGCAAGAGTACCGTTGCTTCACGTGCGACGAAGACTTCCGAAATTGGGAGGAACTAGAGAAACACTTGATCCAACACGTGTCCCTGCCCTCAGTGGTAGTCGACAAGCTGCCTTCCGACGACGAGGATGCCCCTCCATCCGGAGATGAGAACTGGTCTGATGAAGACGAAGAGCCAGCCCCACCACAGACCCCCCAGAAAGTCACACCGACTAAAATTGACATATCACAACTACTCAAAAAGACTGGCATATCCCTCAAAAAGCCGGCTGACAATGAGAACAAGAGCTCTGATTCTGCGCTTAACAAACTCAGTGGATTAGGATTCACTATAAAGAAGAGTATTACGCCAATTAAGAGTGAACCAGAACAAAAGAATAACGATGTAATGCAAAAATTGGGCAAACTCGGCGGTATCAAACTAAAATTAAAATCAGATGGACATAATGCGAACTCGTTCAAAGTGATCAATGGGCTCAAAGATTTTGATGCGTCTGATAACGAGGATGAGGGAAGCGGGAATGATGAGAGTAGAGAAGAGCCAGACTTTGATGAGGATCTAGACAAGTCAGGCGAAAACGATTCTGAAGGCGAAAATGATCAAACGCCGCCCAGTACTCGTAAAACATCAGAAAGCGATGATTCAGAGAAATCTGCAACATCGAAAACGAGCCTGAGCCCTTTGAAAAATTTACAGGGGATGTCTATAATTCAAAAGAAGGATCCTCTTACGCCAGCTAAAGTTC
The DNA here is from genome assembly GCA_910589295.1 of Noctua janthe. Taxonomy (NCBI): domain Eukaryota; kingdom Metazoa; phylum Arthropoda; class Insecta; order Lepidoptera; family Noctuidae; genus Noctua; species Noctua janthe. The sequence goes on along the minus strand of OU342572.1, from coordinate 8,225,093 downwards.
CAGTACAGCAACCGAAGCCGCCTGCAAGACCGGCGGTCAAACAGACTCCGAAAAGAGGAGCGAATCTTCCTATACCTCCCAAAGAAAATACGCTCATTACTTTGCAGGCGAGATCCCCTGCTACTCCAACAAATGCTCCTACCCCAGAAAGACGGGAATCATGCACAAGCGTGGATAACGTTGTGGTCAAACAAGAGGTTGAGACAGTCGAAACCCAGTCATCCAATGTTCCTATATTCTCCAGCTCCACTCAGATTAAGTCTGAGAGGTCTTCTCCGACGCCGACCGATGGGGGATCCACTCCAATATTGGCCACTGTGAAATCTGAACCAGACGCTTTAGCATCTCACCAGAGCGCACCGCCAAGCGCTTTAGCTTTACATTTGACCAACAATACACTCCTCCCAGTTACCAAAAAGGAAGAACCAGGAGTGGTAACTGTTATAGAGATAAATGGAGATTCTAATGACGAAGATGATGACTGTTGTGTGGTGTCAGCGACACCGGCACCGGATATTAAACCTGTAGTTCCTAAAACCGAACCGGCTCCGAGTCCGACTGTGACGTACCCGCCACCAGCGTACCCGACCACGCAGCCGAGCTATAGTTCGTCAGGCATGCTGGGTACACGCCTTACCGCCCCGTGTTTAGAAAAGCAACACAACTTCAACTGGAACGCCCCAGATTCCAAACCACCTTTGGATATGCTCGAAAAAAGCGCTGATGACATATTCGAGAGCCTACTCTCAACATCCACCAAAAAAGAAGGCATGTCTATATCAGATGCCAGTGAATACATATCCTTAGACACTTTAGGCCCCCAACATTCGTGTGATATATGCAATACTAGATTTACTGATATATCTTTGCTGGATGAACACAGAAGGAGGACGGGTCATACAAAAACGCTAGTTCTTCCATCATCATCGTCCACACTTATGCCATACAATCCGACTTCAAATATTCTGTCTAGCTTACTACCTGTAAAACTAGTAGACCAAGTTGGAAAGTTATCTACAATCGGAGGAAGTGGCCCAGGGTTTACTCATCAGCAGAATGTTATGATCAATATCCAAGCGTATCCTGGCGGCGGCGGCATGATGATGAATCCCCAGGGAGGATACAACAGTTATCCTGGCCAGCCTGGACAGAATGTGCAACCTGATTATGGCAATAATATGTATAGTCAACAACAAACGATGCCTGGACAGTATCCAGGGCAGGCTTTTATGGGTCAAGCAAGCGGTTATGGGCAGTTCCAACAGCCAATGCAAAAACCAGCAGGCTACCCTGGTGCTATGCCGCAGGGTCAGTACCCACCTTCGTCATCTCCTTACTCCGTGGCTTCTCCACTTCACGGTATGCAGCAGGCGGTGTATAATCAAGCGCCTTCTGGCGGAATGAACTCACAACTGGGACAAGCGTTAGGTCAAATGGGTCCACCCGGGTCATCCTACGTGCCTTCCTCAAGCCCAGGAGGATCTATGAAACCACCTGCAGGCGGCATTAAGATCCAGAATGTACAAACCTTCCCAACCGGGCAGGCCGTAGGCATGGCCGGACCAGATCAGATGGGTTTACAACAACCAGCACCCGGCCAGATGGTAGGAGGACAAATGCCTGCGCCAACCCAAATCAGAATGGCACCCGGCGCGAATATTACAGGTACAAGACCACGCATGGCCACTCCTAGAGGCCCTCGACCGGGAATAAGGCCTGGCATACAGGTACATGCTCAAGTTCGCCAGCAGAAACCAGGAGTGCGAATGCCGATGAAGAGGCCAGCGCCTATGGCAGGTGGACCGGGTCAAAAACGTCGCACAGACATGTTGCTACCAGGTAAGCATGACAACGAAGACTGTCAAGTCATGGCGATGCAAAAACAGAGGGAAGGGTTGCCAATGATACAGAGTGTGCAAGGAGCGAAAGACAAACTTAATCTAGGCAGCCAAATATCTATTACAAAGAAGACGGTGAATAAAGAAGCAAATGCCATGGCTAATGTGTTAGCTTCGCGAGGTATTAGCGTTAAACAAAAGCAGAAGAGTCGTTCGCCGACTCCAGAACGTCCCATCCCTCATATCCCGAACCTAGGCGCCGGGATGAGCATCAAACACACGTCAAAATCAAGCAATTTTTCCATACCAGAGGCTAAAGTCGGCGGTGGCATGCTTTCCTGTAAAATATGCAAGAAAATGTTCGCGAACCACAACTCTTTGTCAGTTCACATGTCCAACGCTCATCCTCAGAGCAAACTAACAGTCTTCAAGTGTGAGGAGTGTCCGGCTTCATATCCAAAATCCTTACAACTACAACATCATAAAAGGGTATTCCACAATGTCACCGGACCTAACAGAGAACTGGGATTGCCTGTTGTAGACTTATCACAGGAAGAGAACCTCAAACGGCTGAGTAGTTTAGGCATATATAGTTTTATACCGCTAGCGAATAGGGAGCAAGCGGGAGGATGTTTCGGTATACCAGTAATCTCAGTACATAATGTACAAAATGGCATAAATAACAGTTTGCAAGCTTTAGGAGCTGACGGACTACTAAGTTTAGGGCCTCTTAAACCTTTACCTAACTCATAGACTGTGTAAACAGTACGTTTTGTGAAGAACGTCGTGTGAAAGTGGCAAACTGTGATTAAATAGGTTTTGTGTAGACTTGAAACGGTCACAAATATTTTGTAAAAGACTTTATTTTGTTTAGTGAACTCGAAATAGTTTATGTTTTTGTAATGAGTGAAATTATTTGTATTTTATATATTCATCTATACCTATACATCATTATTATCCAGTTTAATTCAGTCAGCTCAACCTGATCTCTCTTCCTCTTGTTTTCTTCTTTATAGAAAGTGTTCGGTAATGCAGCGCCCTGTGTATATAGGGTGACTGGTAATTAGATACCGATACTTAAACACGTGATTGTACTCATGATAACGAAACAACTTTACCAAAGAATTTTTTTTTATATACTCATTCACTTTATCACAATAACACAACAGCCGTATGATATTCGCGCGCGCACGTCTTTGACCTATCAGCTGTTAGCCGCGTGACGCCGTTCTGTCACATTAATATCGTACCGTGCAACAGTGGGTAGGCAGCGCATCCGCGCGGCTGGCAAGCCCGTTCCGTAAGTTTTATTGTAATAAAAGTGAATGAGTATAAAAAAAAATGTTTCTTTGGGAAAGTTGTTTGTTATCATGAGTACAATCACGTGTTTAAGTATCGGTCACTAATTACCAGTCACCTTATATACACAGGGCCCTACATTACCGAATCCTTTCTACAAATCAATTATTTGTTTTTTTTTATATATTTTATATGTATAAGCAGCTAATCAGTATCATTTCTTCATTCTGGAGACTCAACTGACGTTTCATGACGGTTCAGTTTTGTAATATTTCAAATAGTTTTATCACAATCGATTCGTGCACAAGAGTATAAAAAAAAATTAAGTAACTGATTTTATTTTATAAATAGTCTTGATTTTATGAACAATAAATAATAGTGCCTTCTGTTCAAGATTAAATTAATAATACTTCAAGCATTCTGATGTTCTCTGATATACTCTATTAGTATTTTTATTTACTTATTGATTTATTAACAAAGTATTTAGAAACATGATGTGTCAAGATATCATCTTTTTTCTCCTATTCTTATCCCAATTTATTTGGGGTCGGCGCAGCATGTCTTTTTCTTCCTTAATTCTCGATATGTCAAGATATTAGTTCAGTATATTCACAATCAGCTACTGCACAATCCGAAAGATTATTAAACCCCTGAACCAAACTGACAGAATTGAGTCTTCAAGATTAAAAAAAAATATTTTGTGTAAGTCCCTTTTGTTCCTCGCAATGTTGCCAGTATGACTGCTAACATTAATTTAAAACATTAGTAGTAATCTAGAAATGTAAGGACGAATATTTTTTTTGCTTGCAATCTATTGACTTGTTTCATACTTATAGAAATTAGATGATTTTAACAAGGCATTTGGGATTTCACAAACCTAATAATAATTAATTTTTAATATGATTATCTTTACTAAATCCAACACATGTCATGCATTTAGTACTGCCTCGTTGGTTTGATAGTCGTATGAGTGTCGACAGCTGAGCATAAGGTCCTGGATTCGATTCCCAGGTCGGGCAAAGTGTTATTGGGTTTTTCCATCAGGAATTTCTCAGTAGCAGCCACGGAGTCTGGGTTAGTGCCCGGTTGATGGCAATAGGCTAGCCTCCTATTACATGGGACTCAAACATAACTGGCGAAATGTGGGGTGTACTAATACACCTCTGCCTAACCCTTCGGACATTACAGGCGTGATGTTATGCATTTAGTAGACTTCTTGACGTGAATGTTTTTATAAAACAATACGCTTTCAAATAGCATATACAGGGTGGCGCCAACACTAAATGAAAACACTGGTAAAACTGGTACATAGGAATATTTTAACATCGAAATTTAAAAAAAAAACTAAATAGCATAAAAGTGATTACAAAATAAAACACCATTTATAATTATTGGTTTACTCAATTTGCACTAATTCGCATCTGGAAATAAAATTTAAATAACGAATTTGGGTAAGGTTTTTGAAGTAGCGGGTTGGCAACATGTATTTAGTGTTTCTACCGATACGGGGGTCGTTAACCTGTCGGTGGTAGCCTATTAATCTACATATAGAAAATGCTGAAATTGAAAAGTAATGTCCTGTGACTAAACTACTGGATATATTGGATTGATTTTTTGTTTGCAGACTGAGAACGTCATAAGGTATATGCTGTTTAATTTATTGTCGTATTGTCAGCGCCATCCTGTGTATAATAAGGCTATAATGTTCCCACTGGGGGCTTTGTTTCTGAAAGGGAGTGGGACCACAATCCAACATGCGGGCTCACAATCCAACACGCGGGCCCACTGCGGGTCAGTGAAAGTGACATACCTCAATTTGTTTTGTTCTGCTATATCCCACTATACTTTGCTTTACCATTTATTATGAACTGAGTAAAAATGCAAATAAAGATATAAATATGAATAATATATCTAATACATGATACTACATTTGCAAAAATAAATGCCCTCCAGCATACAACCAAACTGCCTTGTTAAAATTCATAATAACGTATATTCACATAAATCAGAATGGCTGACATTGAGCTGTAACCATTTACATATTTTTATACTTAATGTATAAACTTAGAAGTAAATACACTGCTAATGTCCGATAACTATGTAATAATAATATATTATAATATCGTTTAGAAACTTGACGTAGCGTAAGTAATGATAGCTGCACAAGGATCTGTTTTGGCGCTTGTCCAAAAACGAAACTTGTTTTAACAAATATAATTTCACAAATATTTACGAACAGCGTCACTGTCAATGTCATTCAAGTGTCAAAAGATCTTCACACTTAAACCAACTTATCTCTGAAGGCGAGAAAATGTACTAAGTTTAAAATATTGATGCATTTGAACTGAAATCTTAAAAGTGGTCACACTGTATAACACTGTAACTAGCTATTGCTTGTCAAAAATGAAATTCCTATGCCATGAACGTGTTTAGTTTACGTTGTAGATGTGACATTTTTTTTTTGGTGCAGGAATAAGGCCTTCAAAGTCAAATAAATTACTCAGCGAAACTTCAGAAACGATGGGAATCTATAATGTAAACAAAACGTTGATCAGAACGTTATTTTTTTGGGATTCCATGACAGTTTCATACTGCATATTTTGTTTTAAACTGTATGAATGGATTTTGACTTATGATCAAAACTTTTTACCCGACTGCGGCGAAGCCCAAAAGGAGGTTCATTAGCGTAAGGTTTTTCTAACTCCTCCATCGTTCTTTTAAAAATAGTTTTTCTGGGACTCCGAAACTAGCTGGCGATTTTCTGGTGGTCGCAACTGTGGATTCCAGATTTTAGTAGTGCAGTTGTTGCGAAAGTGTTTCAGGCTTCTCCCAAAAAAACATCGGACAAGATGGTGTCCTGTCTATCTGTACATATTGTCGCCTAATTAATTATGATGAAAGCAAGGAAAATAAAATAAGTATAGCACTCGTCCGTCACGGCTATAGAGTTCCGCTATTAATTCAATCTCATCACAATGCTTGTGCAGAATCAATAGTTCAAGAATGAGAACCTGTCTTGATTATTTACCCACATTGTGCTTTCATACTCGTGGCGAAACATCCTCTAAGAAATCGAAATACTTTTTGTTTATTTAATAATAAATCTTACAATGAATGAGCAAAATCGTTAATTTTGACACGGACTGCAAAGTGTAAGTAACTGATATATTTTTATAAATAAAATTATGAGTTTCTATATAACATATAATGTATCCTAATTTATATTATGTTTTGCATGCGTACAACATAATCTAATGCAAAATGTAACCTACGTACTAATATTTATGACAAAAGGCGCGTTGTTGGATTTTCATCGCTCAGATCAGTGTCGAAAGTAAATAATCCGACAGCGCACTTTGCTTTAGGCATTCATTTATGTATCGCCTAGACTTAGTGAAACTAGGCATTAGTCCTATAACGTATACGAAACTGGTGACATACTTGTATAAATCCGTTGTTTGGGCTAGAATGTATTCATATTTGCACTCAGAGATTTATACAGGGTGGTATCCGACACCGACGAAAAATGTATATGTGGTTCAAAATGATGTACCTTCTGAATACGTGGTAACCGTTTTAGCACCGGTATGCCTTCCACATTGTATAAATTTACTAGACGAATGGATCAAAGCATCGTCTACTTGCAATAACCAACTGGTTGCAGTCCGTACCAGTGTAATGTGTCAAACTTTGCAACATTGTCAGATCATGCTTTGCAACATTACAGTTTTTATATAACACTTCTTCTGATAGACCATATATACCATCTTAAATCTCTTTTTTTGCATTGTAAGACTATGTTGGCACACCCATTTTTTTTAAAAACCATTTTTACTGAGTATGTAAAAATACTATAACTAGTCTAAAGGAGGGGATGGAGGGGGAAGGTCTGAGAGGGTATGGCATCAAAAGGATGTGTGGTCTAAATTACGGTTTTGATAATAAATACTCAAACGATATCAGAATGTAATAATTATTATTAGATGCGGTATTCCTATTTACCCAAAATTATGGGGTAATATTCACGGTACAATAATGTATGTAATTATGTATATTATTTATTTGTTTTGTGAGTTTCCATTTAAAACGCATGTTCTGACAGGGAAAGAAATTGTTTATCAAAATAACACAAGATGTCAATTTCATCCAACAACTGTCAAAGAATGACACTTGCGATTTGATTATACGCTCAATTTAAGTTTGTAGTCTCTGTCCTATGAGGTGTCACTTACTGAAATGTGTATGTAACCGTGCAGTTGTATGGACTTTTGTTGTTTAATATTGAAGATACATATTGTCCCTATTGTATTGTATAAGGGGCTGGTGTCCGCAACTCCACGTCAAAGCGCGAATATTGACTATCCTAAAACATTATCTTAAATTTTATATGGCCTTATGATTTCGAGATTCGAAAGTTGTGCAATCAACCGATCATATTGTAAATGTATTCAAATTCACTTGAATTCAGTACCTTAGATTTATCAAGTTTTAGAACAATAAACTCAATGTCATATAAGACACAGATCAAATTCCGTTTCAGCATGTATTGACGAATATTAACCCAAAAATAATTTTTTACCACATAATTATAAAATAGCTATTTTAGTAAATAGCAGTGAATGTGAATAATATAAGATTCTGAATTCAAGTAGACTATTTCTAGTTTTTAAGGATACTGTGTACTGTCTATACACAAACAAAACGTATAATTATAGTCTATGGTTGGCTTTGTTAAAAATGCGCGTTCTTAGTGCATTGTATAACTTTAGTATAAGGAGAGATTATTTTTAAGTTAATTAAAGCGAGTGATTGCAAGTTTTGTATTTGAGTTCTATTTAAGTGTATCTACTATAGGAGAAAAGTTGAAATAAGGAAGACGATTAAAATTACCTTTATGAATAACTATAACTGCTTTTTACTTATTATTCCTTAAATATTATATCGTTTACAACACACTTTACACTATACAGGGATTGACTGTTAAAGTTGGGTGTACATACATAGGGCCCCACGATCGATGGGGGCCCCAAGTTCCTGTAACTGTCAAAGCTAGAGGCTGTCAAAATAAATTTAATTAATCCCAGGCAGGACCGCAGTATACTATTTTTGTTTGCTCTCCACAATATCTCTTAACTATGTAGAAGATTCACTATGGTCCAGAAAAAAACAATGATTGCAATGACGGGGAGAGCGGGGAGAGCCTTTCGGCTTCGTCAAGGGTCTTTTTACACACAAATTATACAAAGTCAAATTAGCCAGCAAAACTCCACAGATGCCCAGATTGGTATCGATCACAATCACATTATAAAATCCTCGTTCATCTAGTGGTTGCAAACGCTACTGCTGAGCATGAGGTCCTGGGTTCTATTCCCTGTTCGGGCAGTGTTTGGGTTGCACCATATCTAGCAGCACGGAATCGCACTTTCCATGCTCTGATGAGTAAATGACAGTTCCGAGCGAGGTATAAGAGGTCATTTCAATTGCCCAGAGCGGGAGTGCTATAGTGTGTGTGTGTGCAAGTAGTAGCATCGAGGATGCGCTCGGCAGCACGCTCTGCTTCATGCTGTTCAACCATTAATGTCTGTGCTTAAGAGCGTCCAACCCGTCATACTTTTCATACAAACGCTCGTACGTGATTATGCCGTTTGTAACACATCTATCTTTGATTTTTTTTAACTATATATATAGTATAGGTAGTAGGCATAGGTATCTTGTGCAATATATCTAGGTTTCTATCAAAGCAAAAAGTAAAAATTTGGAGAAACAAATTCAGTGTAAGCCTCCAAACGCGTCGTGTGGTCGGGGACTACCTGACGGATAGAGCCGTCATCTACCCTGGTCGAAGCGGAGAATGGAACCGGCGAGAGATGTCGTGCGGTGTTCCACAGGGATCGGTTCTGGGGCCGGCCTTGTGGAACATCGGTTACGACTGGGTGCTGCGCGCCGACCTCCCTACCGGCGTCAGCGTAGTTTGCTACGCTGCGCGGCGGGCAAGCCGCCCACTACCTGAACGCGCCCTAAAAGGTAATAGCCATAAGGCTAATCCGGGGGTACCGCACGATGTCCGGCGAAGCGGCTAGCCTCCTTGCCGGATTGCCGCCATGGGATCTGGAGGCGATAGTCCTCGCACGCCTGTACGAATGGCGCGCGGAGGCACTACGTCGGGAGGAAACTCCGCTGCCGCGGCAAATTGCCGCTCAGCGGACAGACCTCCGGCGTGATATCATGGCGACATGGAGAGAGCGACTCTCGCAACCCCGTGCAGGGCACGCCACCATAGTGGCGATAAGTCCCCTCTTTGAGGAGTGGCTAGACAGGCGCCACGGCGCCCTCACCTACCGCCTGACGCAGGTCCTCACCGGACACGGTTGTTTCGGGAGGTTCCTGCACCGAATCGGGCGGGAGGAAACGCCCGGGTGTTTCCACTGCGAGGATCGTCCGGAGGACACGGTGGAGCACACCGTGGAGGTCTGCCCCGCTTGGGCGGAGCACCGCCGTGTCCTCGTAGCGGCGATTGGCGGCGGCGATCTCTCGCGTCCGGCCTTGGTTCAAGCCATGGTCCGGAGCGAGAGGGAATGGGAAGCCGTCACCTCCTTCTGCGAAGCAGTCATGCTAGTGAAGGAGGTGGCGGGACGTGAGAGCGAAAGAACCTCACGTCCCAGTCGCCGCGGGAGACACCCTGGGCGTCGGGGGTCACGTGGTGGCTCCCGGCCACCGTAGGCGCGGGCCTGTGGACGGCGAGTTATGGGCCAGCTCGCCGTCCGGCCGTCTTATGACGACAGGCCGTGTCGACGGCGCGTTCGTGTTCCACGTGCGCCTCAAAGAGATGTCAGCAAATAAGTAGGGGTCCGCAAGGACCGATGCCTGCCAGGGCTGCGGGACTGTTCGAAAGAGATACCGTGGCCCTGGAACACAAAGGGCAAAGAAGGAACATGGATGGGTTTTAGTCAGTACAAGTCTGACACTCCCTTCCGCTCCGCCCAGAGTGGGGGGGGTCATTTGATGATTTCCCACCCGGAAAAAAAAAAAAAAAAAAAGCCTCCAAAAATCTGCTATTTTGCACATATTTACCTAAGCTTTGGTTGTTCATAATATACTCCTAAATTATAAAAGTAAAGAAAACATTGTGATAGAAACCTTGCACATGTAATGGAGATTCTAAATGACAAATATTTATTTGACAAACTTGTAAGCCTCAAAAACACGTATTTCCTGGAATAAGTTTATGAAATTTTCGAACACTATTTTTCGTTCAATGTTGTCGCGTTAGGCGGTATGAGGTGCGCAGGAGACGATTTGTGCGGGGTGGGGGCCCTCTGAGACGGGTGAGTTGGAAAAACATCGCCGCTGTGGCTCTGGATGAAACAACAAGCTTTTCGACCATGCTCACGTTGACGATAGACGGACCGGGAAGGGCCCTCTTAATGTTTGCCATCTATCCGATAGCGATATCAACTGTTTCGACTGATATGTTCTTGGGCGTATAGCCTATATATCTTAGCCTCCACCTGGTGGGTCTCAGACTTCCTCTCTGTGAGATAGAATGCGCCGTTACCACGTAATTTTCTAGAAGAAATTGTGTTCTATTACAGCCTAAAGCAAAAAAAAAATCTTTTGACGATTTGAAGAGGTGATATTTGACGATTTGAAGAAAAAATATCTTATGTATGTACCAAATTATTCAGTTTTGCCTATAAAAAGAAAAGTTTTATGATTAGACTGCCTCGTGCTTTATGTTCGCTAGCGTCACTGCTGAGCATGAGGCCCTGGGTTCGATACCCAGTTCAGGCTAAGTATTATGGGTTTTGCAGGAGGCTCTCACCAGCAACTCGGAACGGAGTCCAGATTTGTGAATGAGCTTGTTCACTATTACGTGGGACTTAGGTACCTAAACATAATTGTTAAAATGTGAATACATTAATTTACAATAATAGATACACCTCTGCCTTATCCTTTGGAGAAATACAAGCGGGATATTACAATCTTATGTCAAAACTAGGAAATATGTTTCTTAATAATATCATCAAAATTTTTATGATGGGTACCTATAGACCGACCGCTTTAATGAGTCCTTCGCCTTCGCCCATCAAAAGCACATTAAGCGCCCACAAAGTTCTAACAATATCCCACAGGTTATTTGCTTTCAAATAACAATAATCCACGTAGGTATTACGATACTAATTGAACCAATACGCGATCAACCTTCAGAATATTCCATTTAAATTGATACCTTCGCGAGGACTCATTAAAGCAATCGGTCTATAGATAGGTAGGTACTTTCGTACTTTTCTTGATGTAGGTACCTGAGGAAGGTAAATCAAGGAAAGTACGACGACACAAAGAACCGTGAACTGTGGGAGGCCTTAACCCAGTGTGGGTGATTCCGGACTGATATGATGATGATGAAGATAACCTACCTTACCAAGGTACAGCGCATCAAGTTACTACAAACTGTCAAATTTTCTCATTCAATTTTGAACTTAACCATCAAAATTTTATGGTTTAAAATCATTTGGAGAAATTTGACAGTTTGTGGTAACTTGATGTGCTGACTGTACATAAAAAAGTTGCCGCCACCTCCACCCGCTCACACGCAACATCCGCCCGGTTTCGCTCGACAGCCAGACTTGACGGCCGTTAGGGGTTCAAGTTTTAAGATCATAATCTAAAACCAATGAACTTGATGTTTCGTTTGTGGGCGTAATCAGTTTGTAAGTACCTACATGGCGGTAAGTGCCTTGCCTGCCTGCCCCATCGGGCTCATATTATGGAACCTACGTGTAAATACTAATTAAAATAAGTAGGGGTGTTTGTGGACACAGGCACTTAATAAAGGGTGTAAATAGACCCTTAACATATTCGAAAGGCACTTGTACTCCCCGTCTTTGCGATCATTTTTCTAGACCATACCTGGGAACCTTCTAGTTACGGAGATATTGGGGGTCAAAGTTCCAACTTTTCCACAAGTTTTTAAAAAAAATACATATTTTAAAGTAAGATTTTTACTTTACACACCCCCACGACCCCCGTACTATTCAATCCATCCATCAGCACAATGCTTTGAGTACTTTCCATCGAGTCCTACCGTAAAACGTGATTTTTCACCCCAAAAAAAAGTTGATTCCCAGCAATAATTTTTGCGTAAAGTTACTTAGTTTGATGTACACAATGCTTGGTTGACGGATATGTGAAGGGTCTGTTTACACCCTGTGTATATCCTGGGGCTGCAGTCTCGACATAGATAGCGACAAAAATCGGTCGTTAAGTCATAACGATGTCAAATTTCTTTAATAGATTTTCAACTTTAAGGTTTCGAAATAAAGTTGAAAATCTATTTAATCTAATACAGAGTGGAAGGGACACCTACGCACAAACAGTCACCACATATTCAGTACATCATTTCGAACACCCCCAACTTGGCCATCTGCAGAAAATATTCAGATGTTCCATACATTTTGACCGCGTTATTGCAGTTTTGTAGGGAACAAGTGATTTAAAAAAAAAAACGATGAATCATTTCTATGGTTCAGAATGATCTACTGAATACGTGTAACCGTTTGTACGTCGGTGTTCCTTCCACTCTGTATTATAATACTAACAAAATATATGACCTTTATGTCGCATACTAACGAAACTGGCGAAATAGGGCTGTACTATAGTTACACTACACCTCTTCTTAACACAGGAAAAAGGAAGCAGACTTGATGTTATGTTATCTGCACAAATAAAACTGCACTCGTGCGTCGCGCAATGCAGCAATTATTGTCGTCATTCGCTGACGTCGTCAGTCGTCACCACCACACTGGGAACTGCGCCTAATTGAAACTCACTGGGATCTGAGCGGTCAGGCGGTCAGTGTCACACTCGAAACCGACTTTGATGTACATTGCCGGAGGGAAGAATTGATTGAGTGTTGCATTCCTCGACTGCGTAGGTATTGTTGTCAATTGTAACTGGTTTCTTAAAGAATGATCCACAACGTTTGAACTTTATGAATACTCACCAGGTTTTGCACACGTATGGTCGAAAATCATCCCGCAGGATCGTAGTACTGGCGATTGGCGGCGACCTCTCACGTCCCGCCCTGGTTTAATCCATGGTCCGGAGCGAGAGCGAATGGGAAGCCGTCACTTCCTTCTGCGGAGCAGTCTGCTATGCTAGCGAAGGAGGTGGCGGAACGTGAGAGGGAGAGAACCTCACGTCCCAGCTGCCGCGGGAGACGCCCCGGGCGTCAGGGGCCACGTGGTGGCTCCCGGCCACCGTAGGCGCGGGCCTGTGGACGGTGAGTAATGGGCTAGCTCGCCGTCCGTCCGTCTTATGACGACAGGCCGTGTCGACGCGGCGACGCGCGACGGCGCGTACGTGTTCCTCGCGCTGAAGTGCGCCTCAAAGAGATGTCAGCACACAAGAAGAGGTCCGCAAGGGCCGATACCTGCCGGGGTGACGATCTCCAAGGATAAGGAGCGGTTGTCAAGGTCTGTCTCTGGATGGGTGACCAATGTGCCCACCCAATGGTCACGGCTGTTATTTGTAGATCTTTAACAGACTGGTAGTCAGTTGCCGAAAGTCTGACAACCAGTCTTAGCAAGTGGTATCGTATTACCCAGTACTAATAGGGTCGTGGAGGTCAGATACTAGATAGGCTGTCGCTCCATGTAAAAAACTGGTATTCCGCTGCACCCAGACTACAACCCCAACATTTTTTACATTCATACATTAGTGTATAATTCAGCTCATCTTTTCTTTCAGAGATGAGTAAATAATAATGGAGGCCTCGCAAAGCTGATGTCGCCGATGATGTTTATATCGCCGCCAGTCGGCCACTCAGTCGCTCATCATATTCTCCGTACTTAGCTCCCGGTTATATTCAGTTATTCCTTAAATTAAACAAGTAAACCTTTGGGATGAAGCCATACGATGATGACGTGGCTACAATAAAAAATAGTTTTTCAAGAGTTGAGAAATGTTTACAGCGAACAGCGGTAACTTTAACACGGCACAAATAAAAATAAATGTTTGTTTGTATCTACAGAATAGAATATACAGGGAGGAAACTGATCCTTCGCGAATCCGCCAACCAAGCATTCTGTACGTCATACAAAAATTATTGCTGGGAAACAACTTTTTGTTTGGGGTGAAATATCACGTTTTACGGTAGGACTCAATGTAACGCGCTCAAAACAAAATGGGCCCCGTAAAGAGCCATGGACCGCACGACCCCCGCGTAGAGTCTCCGGCAGGAGGCGTTTGGACTCCTTAGGTTGGGCAAGAGCCGCTTGAAGGCAGCCCCTGTCCGTTCAAGTTTGGGAGCCAAACGTCGGAAGTGCTCCACGAAGTTCCACCGGCTGTCGAGGACGAGTCATAGGTACTTCAACGTCGACCCGAACCGACCGACGTCGTATTGAATAGTACGGGGGTCGTGAAGGTATTTAAAGTAAAGTTTTAACATTCAAAACAGGTATTTAAAAAAATATGTGAAAAAGTTGGAACTTTGACCCCCAATATCTTCGCAACTAGCAGGTTCCCAGGTATGGTTTAGAACAAAAAAATCATTGCAATGACGGGGAGAACAAGTGCCTTTCGGCTTCGTTAAAGGTACTTTTACACCCATTTAGGTACATTTACAATTTACATTTACACATTACAGGAAGCTTAGCTGAAGTGGCAATGGGCCGGTCATATTAGCCGTAGAACCAATGATTGTTGGGGTAGACGTGTTCTTGAGTGGAGACCGCGAAACGACAAACATAAGGTTCGGTGGAGTGATGATCTTCGCAGGGTGGCTGGTAGGAACTGGATGAGAGTTAATGCTGAGAATCGACTTGAGTGGCGAGCGATTGAGGAGGCCTATGTCCAGCAGTGGACTGCTGTAGGCTGATGATGATGATTACAGGAAGAAGGAGAGACAATACTGCAGGTACGTATCCCATCGCAATTCGAACCTATCTGTTCGAACCAATTCGAACCTATTAGGTAACTAGTAAGATTAATATTGTATTTGTATAATTTTATTGTTCAAAATTTTAATACGTTTTGTCTTTTTTGTTTTATACAACATTAGTTTTAGTATATGCGAAACCTGAAACACGTGTCTAGTATTTTAATGTTTTAATATCTATGTACAAAATTTCAAAACTGTATCATGAAAAATCACAAAGTATAACTTTGTGATTTTTCATGATACAGTACAGTTACAGTTACAGCTTCTTCTGTTACCTGGTTGTCCGCACTAAAAGCGTCGTCTTGAGCTCATTGATAATAATTATTTGGCAGAAGGTACCTAAATAATTGCGGTAAGTACTTAGTGTCGCTCGGTGTCCAACTTGTAACTTTTTAAAATATTTGGGGACAAAATATAACATGGTTTTAAAATTATTGGAATCGATTCAGTTACTTATTCTGAACAAACTATATTCAGGTTTCGCATATACTAAAAATAATGTTGTATTGTATCCAATTATAACTAATAGTAATAGAGAAGTATGGAAGTAGAAGACATGCTGCGCCGACCCTAAAAAAATTGGGATAAGGGCAGGAGAATGATGATGACACTGTACAGCGTGAAATAAATAGGACTAACCATCATCATCATCTGCCTAGCCTTTTCCCAACTATATTGGGGTCGGCTTCCAGTCTAACCGGATGCAGCTGATTACCAGTATTTTACATGGAGCGACTGCCTATCTGACCTCCACAACCCAGTCAGTACTGGGTAATACGATACCCCTTGGTAAGACTGTCGACTGACTTGTTGTCAGACTTTTTGGGCCACTGACTGCCTAACGACTGTCAAAGATCTACAAATGACAGCCGGGACCAACGGCTTAACGTGCTTTCCGAGGCACGGAGGAAACTCGGTATGTAATGGGCGGTCACCCATCCACAGACCAACCTAGGCAAGCACGGCTTAACCTAAAGATCGACCCGAGCGGCTGTTATTATTCAGCCACGAGCTCCTCGGACTAACCATAGTAACCATAACATCACGCCTGTAACGCTGCCTTACCTTTCGTGGATTCCCAATCATTAGGCCAATTATATTTAAGTCCCACGTAATCCCCATTACCTGGGACTTAAACATAATTGGGCGAACCAATTGACAATGTAACAAATATTAAAATGTTCGTAACATAAATTACGCGGCGGGTCTGCGAACGTTTCTGCGATTTTGAAACCATCGTCCTCGCGAGCGAAGCCGTAGTCAAAAGCTTGTTAGCTAATGAAAAGGAGGAGGAAAACCATAACCTACCCTGAAAAGCTCCAGTCCTCGTTTGTCCGAAAAGTTCGGCACTTCCCAAGGGAATCGACGTCGATCAACACATCAACAACCACTCGAACAGAGACACGTCACGCGGTGAGATTTATTTATATTAACTTATTAGCTTCGTATTAATGTTTTCTCTTCATTATTTCTTTATTTATTTCTATAATAACATGTTGTCTAGTACATACGGTGGCGGCACGTGTTTGCCGCCGAAATGTAACTTTCTTTTGTTTACTCACCCTCTTCATTTGTTTCCGTATCAAATTAGAAAAGTGACAAATACTTCCCTTTATTTGCTATCCTCGTGACTTAAGAGCGTTTACGACTTACGCCATTTCATACAAAATGTTAAGTCCTTTTTTTTCGAAATGAATGAACCAATTTTAATGAAACTTCTTACGCTTATGCAGGATACATAGCTCTAAAAAGTTTTTTTCAGAGAACATTTGAGAAAAATACTGTTACAGCTAAATTAGACCTTTTTTTAAATTTTCCATAGAAACAGAAATTTTCTTTTTTTTTAAAGACCTTTCGAACATTTTCTCTGAAAAATTTTTAGACCTATGTATTGCTTATATGCTTAAGCGTATAAAGTTTCATTAAAATCGGTTCGGTCATTTCGAAAATAAGGACTTAAGAGTTTGTATGAAATGCCGTTTATACAAACGGCATTTTGGCTTTTCATACGAAAAGCCAAAATAAGTTAGTGCTGAGCTTTTGAAAATAGGTTAAATTTTAAATAATAATTTATGTTAGTAAATAATTTTAGAGTTAGTTGTTTCTTTGTTGTGAGGAAATTCGCTAACAAAATATTCGAGTCATATTGCGTCATAAAAACTCTGACACCAGGTTAGGAACTAACCACACGATAACGAAAGAAGATTCCTCACACAATCCATCCATCGTTACCTTGATCTAAAAATAACTACTTGTTTTAGAAAATTTATATAGTTACATAGATACTAATATACATATACAAATAAAACACATTCAATTCCAACCAATGCAATATATAAAATGTGCCTAAACTGATTCGATGTTTGGTACCCCATTCCATGCCAACATCTCGCCCTGCCACGACAATCGTAGAAGTAAGCATATCATAAATGAAATCACTAATCGAGATACAAAATCATTGTTTCGATTTGTCGCGCCGCGAAAATGATTATAAAGAACAGCCTGTATGTAAATTGAATAATTATCGTGGCTAAATAATACTAGCCGCTCGGTTCGATCTTCAGGTTAAGCCGCGCTTGCCTAGGTTGGCCTGTGGATGGGTGACCACCCATTACATACCGAGTTTCGTCCGGGCCTCGGAAAGCACATAAGCCGTTGGTTTCGGCTGTCATGTGTAGATCTTTTACAGTCGTTACAGATAGACAGTGGCCCGAAAGTCTGACAACCAGTCTTACGCGATTTTTAAGTTGCTATTTAGCCATAAACTTGGGTCTAATAACACTTTTACTCCCGGTGCGCGAATCTGACGAAACGTAAGAAAACAATGGCCATTTTTATCATAATTATCTCGGCTGCTTTAGCAACTAAATGTAACTTAATAAAATGGTTCGTTTACATTTTTCGTGCTAACATCTCAACATAAGATTACAAAATCTTTTTAAATGCCTCTTTGTCTAAAAAAATTCAACCATAAACGATTCGAATTCTGAAGATGACACAAAGGCTGAGAATATTGTTTGCTTTTATTTGTATTTCTAATATAATGTTTAATATGCCATAAAGATATATTATGTACATTACATACAGACTAGAAATACAACTAAAATAATGATAAAAATAAGATTACAAGTAAGAACCTATTTACATAATATACAACGACGAAAATAGGACACTTAGGCGTCAAAGTACTAATATAATTAAATTTTAAATTAATTACTTGTAAAAAAAAATAAACACAATAATCGGTTGAGCTTCTAATTCTCGTTATGCTTTATTAAGCGCACGAGCTGTCGTTCAAACCATTTCTTATGAAGTTACATAAGCTTTAATATTATACAGCCTACTCTCAAACCAAAGATTCTATCTAAATAATAACTAAATTCAAACACTAAAACCAATACAACCAGCTTCTACTACAAAAATGGCAAAAGAACTTAACTTAAAAAAAGTTTATTAGTAATTATTACAGCTAATATATTCCCTTTAAACTAGGCAAATGCACCTGAAATCTCAAAAACTATCTTCACAAAACTAACACATTATCATGACATCAATGGTTGAACTTAACAAAGAAACTTTTCGATTTGCATATCAATGGAGGTTACCTGACGTTGTGAAGTTGCATATTACTGATAAATTGCTTCCCGATTTTCCCAGGTTTGGAGCCAAGCTAAAAATAGCATCTGGGGGGTGGGCAGAGAGGTGCTGCGCATAACAGCAATTGGTCATACACCTATCGATCGAAATAAGCGCATGCGATATTTAGTTGTCTGCGGATCCCTTGGAGTGCAACGTTCCGGACGAGAAAAAAATCTAAAATGCCTGTCTGTGCGGTGATTACTTGCAAATATGGCCTAGAGGGACACGATGGAGCGGCTGAGGGAATCGACTTTCATCCGTAAGTAGAAATTCATCATTTAACTTAAAAAAAATGGCCTGAAAATTACGAATCACCTTACCCGGCGATCATTAATCTGTTGCATTGCGAAAGCTATACATTGCCGTTGATATTCGCTCTCGATGTTCCTCGCGCTATCACAAAAGGGCAGTGTATCACGCTGCGACCGATAGCGACGTGAACTCGAGGCACGTTTCATGGTGAGAGTCGAAAGCTAGAGGTGCCCCCATCATATATTTATGAAGAAATTATCGATAAGGACAATGTATTGTGTTCTATTAGGAGTGTTTCTTGTAATTTGTGCTGTAACGCGATGTTTTAACATGTTTTGTGCGAATTTTGGTAACAATGGATACCCAGGTAATAGTTGTGAGAGTTCATATTGTGTAATATTTTCGGGTTATAGTGAATGTAGGTCACTCAAATTTAAAATATCAAAGTGATTAATGTGGCTTTAAATATTCTCTAATCAGTGTCAAAGCATTCTTTCCCGCGTAATTGAACGGCCAGGCGGTTCAAAAGCGTCTTCTCTTTTTAAAATAATGAGTTGCTAAATGCTAAATTTGGAAAAAAAAATCTGCCTACAGAACAAAGAGGTCACGTCTGCGCAGGCTCGTATCGAAATCTACTTTTAGACAAATATGGCGACATTGTCTTCGACTGAAAAAAAAAATGGAATCACGATTTAAAATTATTTTAACTCTTCGTAAAATAAGGCACATTATTTGTGTACGCCTACATTACTCAAAACTATAATTAACTCATCTTCAATTATTCAGGTTGACTGGTAGAAAATGCCTATGGCATTAAGTCCGCCTCTGTACTTATGTGCTTGAAGTGTTAAATAAATAAATAAATTATTAATACCGGACGGTATCGGTAAGTGCTACGACTCGTAGCACTGCGTAGTGCGTAGTTTTCGTAGCAAAGCGTCGTAGCGGAAGGCCTACGGTGCTACGAAGCTACGCCATATGAAGACTGATATGGGATAGAACGAATGCTCGAATGGTTTAAAATAAGCTTAGACTTCGCATCTCAAGTTTTCTTTATACAGGGTGTAACAGAAAGAGTATAGTCATATGAAAGGATATGCTGCAGACCATCAAACTGAACAACTAACTCCATGGGTCCAATATCGTAAATGTGAAAAAATTCCCATCAGCTGTCCCATACTAAATTTCAATACCTACTCGACCCAAATGTATGGGACAGCTACCAAATGTTGGACATAGTCGTTTTGGCTGTTGATGATGATACTTGACTACTAACAATGAAAGACAAAACATTTTTAAAGACTGTTATGTGAATATAACTTGAATTTGTTACAGGTTTCCGAAAGAAAAAGAGATCAGGGCGAAGTGGGTGGATATGACAGGTCGCGAGGACTGGGAGCCGACGAAGACCGACTACGTCTGTTCACGTCACTTCCGTGAAAACGATTACACCGTCAAGAGGTCTGGTAAGAAGTACCTGAAGACCTCGGCCATACCGTGCGAGTACGTCGTTTACCCTCTGTCCATCTTTGTAAGTAATTAATTTTTTTTTTTTGAACTAAGAAATTTACCCCAATACTGTGTCGGAAGATATTGTGAGGAACGGCATGTTTTTTTTTCTTTTTTAGTGTTCCATTCCTAAAAAGGGAAAAACGGAACCCTTTTAGGATCACTCGCGTGTCTGTCTGTCACAGCCAAATTACTCCGAAACTACTGAACCGATTGAGTTAAAATTTGATAGGTACACATATGTAAGTCGGTGAGTCAAAGACGGAGGTGTAACGTAAATTAATGAATTTTAAACATGGGGCCACTTTAGGGGGCAAATTAGAAAAAAAAAAAAAATATGCAAACGTGTTATCCAAATCTGGTCTTGGTCCGCGTGGTGCATTACCGCCCACTCTCTGTTACAGCTAGAGGAGGTCTGTATCTCAGCAATGAGGACGTAATAGTCTAACTAGCATAACCCGCGGCTTCGCCCGCGTGGAGTTCGGTAATGTCCCACGTGATCGTACTACTGGGATAAAAAGTATCCTACGTGTTAATCCAGGTTATAAACTATCTGTGTGCCAAATTTCATCCAAATCCGGTAAGTAGTTTTTGCGTGAAAGAGTAACAAACATCCATCCATCCTCACAAACTTTCGCATTAATAATATTAGTAGGATAGGATTTATATGTAGAAATATGGATTTGATTTTAGTTTTTAACAGATGGAACTTTTTAAGTCAGGCGTGTTATCGACCGCTTTAATGAGACCTCCGCCTTACCCCATCAAAGGCACATTAAACGTCCACAAAGTCCGACCAATATCCCACAGGTTATTTGCTTTAAAATAACGATAATCTCCGTAGGTATTACGATACTAATTGAACCAATACGTGATCAACCTTCAGAATATTTCATTTAAATTGATGCCTTCGCGAGGACTCATTAAAGCGGTCGGTAGGTACTTTCCTTTTTCAATACTCAAAGGCATTCAAGGAAAGTGGGCTGTCGTATAATGTGTGGGTTTCCAGGAAATCTCTGGGTTTCTTATCATGAGTCAGGGTAAAAACCAGATAGTGAGTTCCTATTTTGATATGCTCTCGAGGAACACAAGCTTGTAATCGGCATAGTATGGCGTTATTCTATATGAAAATTATGTTTTAATAAATTGTTTAGTTCGAACTGGAAGACGTCGCGTTGGAAGGCCTCCCACTAGGTGGACCGATGACCTGGTAAAGGTTGCAGGGATCCGCTGGATGCGAGACGCACGGGATCGGTCAATGTGGCGACACTTGGGGGAGGCCTATGTCCAGCAGTGGACGTCTTTCGGCTGAAATGATGATGATGATGAAATTGTTTAGTTAAATACAGGGTATACACGGATCCTACACGAAGCCGTCAACCAACCATTCAGTACATCAAACTAAGTAACCCTACGCAAAAAATATTGCTGGGAAACCACTTTTTTTTGTGGTCAAAAATCACGTTTAACGGTAAAACTCAATGTAAAACACTCAAAACATTGTACTGATGGCCGCATTGAATAGTAAAAGGGCCATGAAGGCATAAAAAAAAAAGTAAAGTAAAGTTAAAACCATTAAAACTAGTATTAAAAAAAAAACTTGTGAAGAAGTTGGAACTTTGACCTCCAATATCAAAAAAGTGATCGCAAGGACGGACAGAACAAGTGCTTTTAGACTTAATAAAGGAGGTTTAATTTATTGGGACTTCTGTTAGACTTATTTACTTTCGGGAAATAACCAAGTGGTTGGCATTGCCGTCCAACGTGGCAAAGCTGCCAGCCTTCTGGGCACTTTTCTTATTGACAGCGATGTGGACGAATTTTTTGACGCCATGTAATTTATACACTTCTCTTTTGATACTTGTACATATTTTATTATTATAGATTTGTAAATTGTAGTTGGTAAATAATGTAAGTAAAATTTATGATCTTTTTTTTTTTTCTAAAACATTCCATACTTCATAAAATATGATTTAACACCTCTTTTTTACATTTAATCACCAACATAAACAATCATAGGTTATAAAATTTAAATTCAATACCCAATTTAAAATCGCCCACGCTGCAGAGGGTACATCTCTACTGGCTGACTCCGCTAGATACATCTACGTGAGTAATATAGTATGTCTCCCGTCTGGACAGTCCCTCGCAGTACCAGCACTGTGTGTCAATTGTAGAATGATGTGCGAACATTAGTGGTTAATAGATTCACGGGTTTACAACTGTGCATGTATTCTGTGTGATTTCTTTCTTGTGTTGAGTGATGTGTGAGTAAGGTTAGTGAAGGCAGTTATTGTTCCATACCGGTATATTTATTGCGTTATTTGTTTGTGGAAGTTATTTTTGTAAGTGTAAAAAAACAGGCGTGATGCTAATGTTGATTGATGTGAAAAAGTTAAAGATTTTTAAACAAGAGTACTGTAACTCTAAACACGCGCACGTGCACGTGCTTCTGCATTACACTGAGCTGTCGCAGGTGTGTTGAAGACATTTTTGTTTCCTTATATGTCATGTAATTTGTTCTGTACAATGTACCTACCTAGTTATTTACTTTGAAATCAATTTTGAAAATAATAAACAAGCAATTCCTTCACTTTGTTTAAATAATTTATGATATGTTTATACTAATTCTAGTTTTCAATCAAATAAGTTCAATTAGCATTGTCAGGTTTAATTCATCCTAGCAAAAATGTCACATTAAGTACAATTTACATCTGACAACAATAATTAATTTATTTGTAGGGTATACAACGAATTCGTTAATATAAAAATATCAACTGAGAGGAAAAAATACCTAATTATATTATACAACAATAAAATTTAATAATATTAGGTACCCATACTGAAAAAGGGGAAGATCTCATTGTTTAGTTAAAAGTCCACATAGCTGTCAGTGGAATAAGGCTGGCAGCATCGCCATGTTGAATGCCAATGCTGATGGACAAAACAAAAAAAAAACAAAAAAAAAAAACATTGACCAGACCAGAGCCGCAGTCCTCTGGTCGTGTGAACATAGATTATAACAGTATTTACATTGCTTTTTACACCTTTATTTTAGGCTGACGAGTCCTCCGAGGAGTGCGAGTCGAATGAGGCGGCTGTGAAGGAAGAGCCACTAGAACAACCGGAGGAAGAGTCGCTTAATTTAAGAGAACAGGATATCTTTTTTCACTCCGAGCCTACCACTAGTCGATACGTACGTCAGGAGCCAGACTCCACATACCACAATGATACGTGCGAACCATGGGAACATTTCCAAGTAAGTTTTATTAAAATAAATACAATGCAGCTGTGCGTTTTGCTGCGTGCGTGTTCTTAAGGTTTTATTGATACAATAAAAAACCAAAAAAAAAATTGGAAACATAAAACCAACTTCAAAAAACACATTATACACACAAAACATTTTATTTTTTTATTTTTCCGTTTTTAGTTGTAACATCCTACAATTTTTTTCTGTGCATTAATTTTACATTGTTAAAGATGCATTTCATAGTAATAGGCTTATTCTCAATAAAATGGAACTTAAGCATAACTGGCGAAATTTGGGGATATTTTAACTCCTTCAAAGCATACAGGCGCAGTGTTATGTTATGGAATTGTGTAAACAATACAGACTTGCTGTCTATTATTGAAGAGTTCGATTGTATATCTCCGAAGGTTTCTCTATTGTGTTCCCTAACTTTTTTATCCATGATCTAAAGTGCCATAATTTTTTTGTCCTAATCATCATTTGTCCGAATGATAACTTACCCGAACTTAATGTCACGTAATATCACATGCCATAAAATTGAAATCCTTAAATACAATATGCCCTAAATCCGTTTGTCATAAATATTACAATTAATAATATTATACAAAAGACTTAAACCGTTTTCAATAAAAGTTATAAGTCCTAAATTAAAATTATTTAATGTTTATTTATCCTAATAATATTTTAAAAATAAATTTGTATTACAAAGCTTTTGCTATGAACTTCTCTCAGGCGTAACGAAGATACGACCTATATGATTGCGGGTTTTATTTTTTCTCCTATCGCCTTGTTTTGAGATAGTTCACTTGATGTGTAGTTTTGTGTGAAGTAGCGGGATAAATACACCATACATGCAGCAAGCATGCAGCATGCAAGCGAGCATGCAAGCAAGCATGCAACATGTAGCATGCAAGCAAGCATGCAGCTTGCAAGCGAGCATGCAACATGCAGCAGGCATGGTTTCTGTCACGGCTCCGGCGCTGCGGGGCTCCGGTGTTCCCACGCGAGCTTATCGTCGCAGATGGTTTAACGCTCACCACCGCCACTTCATTTTGCTGGGCGGCTTCACCGGCCAGCCTCAGCCGCGGCGGCGATCGTTACAACCACCTGCTCCTCAACTCGTGGGCCACCTCGCCCCTCCGCGCCTACGCGATTGAAAATTACACTCTAGGGTTAGGGCAGACAAGACTGCGTGGAGGTCGGATTTACTCTAAAACCTATTTTTTAGCAAATGTTTTACAATTTTATTATTAATGAACATTCGAAATATAATACAGTACTTAGGACATATGACTTAATTTCTTGCAAAATTAGGATATTCAATTATTACAGTACTCGATATTATGACAGAATAGTTATAGAAGTAAAGATAATTAAGTAAAACTAAATTTCGAATTTTTGAACATTATGGTTACTGAAATTTATAACAAACGTGTTATGGATAATGATTTTCGGACAAACAATTTTAGGAGAAGAAAGGGAGTAACCTCAGAAGATCAGCATCAGATCTTCACTAAATTAAAATGGGACCACTGCGAAATAATAGTATTCCAAACAAAAAAAGAATCACCGATATCGGTTCAAAATTGGCGAAGATAATATAGCAGATCACAAAAAAAAATTGTAAGTGCCCATAAAATTTGAGATCACTTATACTATTCATCATCAGCTCAGCAACATGAGATGATGATTACCAGGCATAATACCTATTTGTGTTTATCATATTTGGAGAGTTCCCTCGATTTCTCCAGGATTCCATAATCAGATTCTGACCTGATGACCATGGGACCACATGAGAACTATACTGTTTCAAACAATGCCCATAAAATTTGAGGGTTGCCCTTACTTTTCCTGTGATCCCATCATCAGATCCTGACGTACCTTCCATCATCAGAGCAGCAACATGAGATGATGATTACCAGGCACAAATATCTGAATTTCGTTAGACAGAATATGAAAAACATTGTATGTGCCTATCAAATTTGAGCGTTGCCCTCGATTTCCCATCCCATCATCAGTTCTCACTGGGTGACAATGGGACCACCTCAGGAGTATAGACATTCGAATTAAAAAAAAAAATTGAAAATAGGTCCACAATTGGCGGAGAAATTGGTGGACTTGTGTACATATATAAAAAATATATACAGTCGAACATCCTTCTTTTTTTGAAGTCGGTTAAAAATATCCCACGTGGACAAGAAGTCTAGCCTTTATAGTAAAGTAAGCAACTACCACATTAATCCATATTTATTTTGTGAGTATTTTGTGTGCCTCTCTTATTGAATATTTTTGAGGAGTACCCATCCAACATCATTATATCTTTTTACAAGCAGTACATTGTTTCATTGTGGTACACTTTCTCAAATATGCCTAAACTATTCGTATTCAATTTATATATTTAAGAGTAAACTAACTATATACATTATTAATTAAAAACTATTAAATAACCTAAAATAAATAAACTAACAACAAACTATAAAAGAGCATCAAAAAACTCCTCCTCAACGCTGTCAGCTGGTAATGTGTCCAAGAGACTGGCGGCGTTACCACGTCGTATGGCAACACTTAGTCTCTGGCCAAAGTAAAAGCCAGCCCTTGGGTCACGGGAAGCGTCAACTAGAATTAATTTATATTCAATTTTGAACAACACTAATACAAACTGCTTATCTTTGTTTTTAGCCCGGGCGTGACTTCGGCCAACGCCTGCCGCCATATTTGTTTGCTGAAGGTTCAGAGGAAGTGGAGGTCGGTTCCTCTGAAGCTTTCGACGGGCGTTATGGCCGGGATGTTGGCGTACGTAGATGATCCATAGATTTTATGCCACTTATCTAATAATAATCGAAACTAATGTTATAAAGCTGAAGAGTTTGTTTGTTTGGTTGAACGCGCTAATCTCAGGAACTGCTACTTTGAATTAAAACAATATTTTAGTATTGGATAGCCCATTTATCGAGGAGGCTATACAACATTTGTTTAAGTATATGCGAAACCTGAAACACGTGTCTAGTATTTTTATGTAGAGAATCTATGTACAAAATTTCAAAACTGTATCATGAAAAATCACAAAGTTATAAGCTTGTCCGCAAAAAACGTGGTCACTATGCGGCACTCGCGTGCGCGCCCCCAGGTTCGTCTTGAGCTCATTGATAATAATAATTTGGTATTAGGTACCTAAATGATTGCGATAGCAGCTCGGTGTCCAACTTGAAGCCTTTTTTAAATATTTTTGGGACAAAATATAACATGCTGTTTTTGATATGGAAACGCCAAAACGAGTGGAGCATGAATGAAAAATGTTGCAAAAACGGGGAAAACGGTGAATAATTATTTCTTTTAATAGCTTCCGTTGCGTGCGCTGCGTAAATTGTTAAATTTACGCAACAATCATGTATGGCGGAATTGTTCCTCTTAAAAAGTTCTAAAAAAAGTCTGGAATAGCGTATGTCTATCTTTTAAGGTTGACTTACTGTGAAACATGGTATTAATCCTTGACCAAATAAGTACGTTGTTATCACAAGTATTTCATAATATTATAAATGCGAAAGTTGGGATGGACGTATGGATATTTGTTACTCAATCACGACAAAACGGCTGAACAGATCTGGATGAAATTTCTTTTTATTTCTCACACACACATATCTCAATTTCGAACGAATTGAATCAGATTTCGTTAACAGTTTCAAGGGTTTAAATTGTTTTGCACGGAACCGTAAATATTTATCTAAAATAAAAGTAAAGCTTAAGTTACTCCTTATTACTTCAGCTATATGTTTTTATATATAATTTGAATTTTGTTTTAATTTTATTTTGATTATGTTTTAATTTAGTTTAATTGTACCTATGATTCAAAGTTGATTGAAATAAAGAAATAATAATAATTTCATTTCCAGTCGGCTCTTAACCCATACCCGCCGGTGGATTTAGGACCTCACTTGCAGCAACTGCCTCTGCCTCGTACTCCTGAACCACCTATCCTAGATGAAGAAACACAAGACAGTATCGCTGGAAGTGGCCCTTCACCACAGATAGCTTACCAGCGGAGCAGATCTAAGCTGGAGACTATAAGGAAGATAGTATCTAAACGAAAGTCCAGCAAGAAGGTTAGACGATAATCATTTTATTATGCTAACACCCGCAGCAACTTTGTCACAGGTTAAAAATACCTCGTCCACGCAAAGATAATGAGAGGTGATGTTTCGCTAGCGATGTCTGAGTCTGGATGTGCAAGCTACAAGGATATTTTGGCGTTTGAATGACGTTTCCAAAGGGGTGCTGTTGTTAAACGTTTAAACTTGTTTTGAATGATTCATTAGACTGTAACATTGTACAGTCTTCGACAAAACGACTGTCCCTAGGTAAACTATTGAAATTGAAAAGTGCTTACGTTTATTCTATGGATAACTTACTTATCATACAGATATAGTCACTTTGTTGACTATATCTGTATAAAAAGGTATTTCGAACTCATGTTGGGAATTTTTATACACATTTATTTATTTATTTATTTAAACTTCATGTACAATAGTGATACATAGGCGGACTTAATGCCACAAGGCATTCTCTACCAGTCAACCTTTGGGTTAAATAAGAAAACATTGTGATAGGGTACAAAATAAATATATAAAAATAACTTCTTGCTATCGAAAATTTAGATAGGCACTTATAATGATACTAATACTTATATACACATTATAGTATTTAATGACAAAGTTATTCATAAAATAAACTTCAAATCGCTGTCCTGTAAAGTAAGCACTTTTCACTTTCTATAGTTTACCTAGGGACAGTCGAAAGTCGATTATCACTACGGTTTTTAAATGTTATTTTTTGAGTTTAATAAATTAATTTAATTTTTTATTACATGTTATTTTTATTATTTTGCGAAGGCTTACCAAGGGGTATTGTATTAGCCACTAATAGACTGGGCTGTGGGTGGTCACATAGGCAGTCGCACCATGTAAAATACTGGTATTCTACAGCATCTAGTTAGACTGGACCCCGACCCCAACATAGTTCGGAGAGGTAAGACAGATGACTTACGGCCACTTTCTATAACTTACTTACGTATAACTGCTAGTTAATATGCCTGTCCCTAGTAGCTATCGGTGTTTTTATAAACAAATTTAACAATGAATAGATAGGAATATCCTGTCCACGTCACCTACCTGTCTCTCGGAGGATCGACTGCTTACCATAGATAAGTTGATTCATAGAAAAAACAAAGAAAGCTTATCTGAGACTTTTTGTTTCTTACTGTCAGTAAGCTAAATGTCAAACAGTTACCGTTGATTGCTTTCTCTCTATTTCGGGAGATGAAAAAAAGATAATCGAATCTATCACGCAGTGTATGTTGTATAATTGAAAACAACAAGTGTTATAAAATGAATTTGTTCAGTGACGACAGTGATAACGATATGTATGAAGACGATGTATTTGATTCTGACCTAAACATTGCTGGATCTGGGCTGGAAAATAGTCGAGTTAACCTTAGTATCAATAGTCGAGTTAACCTTAGTATCATTAGTCGAGTTAACCTTAGTATCAATAGTCGAGTTAACCTTAGTATCAATAGTCGAGTTAACCTTAGTATCAATAGTCGAGTTAACTTTAGTATCAATAGTCGAGTTAACCTTAGTATCAATAGTCGAGTTAACCTTAGTATCAACAGTCGAGTTAACTTTAGTATCAATAGTCGAGTTAACTTTAGTATCAATAGTCAAGTTAACCTTAGTATCAATATCTAGAGAACTGTCTGAATCTGATTTTGTGTAAAGATTTTGACAAGGCAAAGCAGTGATTTATTGTTGGAGATAACTCCAGCTTTGAGGGTAACATCCTCCCGGTGAGTTGATACATTGTCTCTTGGTTGTCGGCGACGAGACCACATCTACGCCTCAGGGTGCAAGTAGTGGCGGTACTAAAAATTCGCGCTTTCACTACAGCCGGTAGCGAGTCGTCAGTGTAAAGTAGAAATTAGATCTTAAGTTAATTTTTTGTGATTATATTCTCTAATTAATTCTTAATAAGATTATTTACAGTTCGTTTTCTTATTAGAATCTCAATAAGACTGATTAATGGTAGTTTAAGCCGGCCGTCTTATGACGACAGGCCGTGTCGACGGCGCGTTCGTGTTCCACGCGCGCCTCAAAGAGATGTCAGCAACCACGTAAGAGTCCGCATGGACCGATGCCTGCCAGGGCTGCGGGACTGTTCGAAAGAGATACCGTGGCCCTGGAACACAAAGGGCAAAGAAGGAACATGGATGGGTTTTAGTCAGTACAAGCCTGACACTCCCTTCCGCTCCGCCCAGAGTGGGGGGGGGGGCGGTCATTTGATGATTTCCCATCCGAAAAAAAAATAAAAAAAAATAGTAGGTAGTTTAAAAGAAAAAAATTGAGTTAGAAAAATTGTCCGATGTAATTACGAAACTTGAAAATGTGAATTTTAATTAGTGCATTTTAAGTAGTACAAAAGGATTTAGGTCGATAAATTAAATAGTTTAGGAAATATGAAAAAATAAAAAACGAAACGCTTCGGAGGAATTCGCTTACTAGGGTAAGAGGTGCTGTGTATTGTTTATCTCAGATAGACGTTTGACAATAAAGTTGTAGAAACGGCAGTAACAGTTAATGTTATTTAAACTATTTATCTGAGATAGCAATCTTCAGTTAACTGTTAGAAAGTTCTTGAAAACGACCGTTTTCAATGACTTACCAACAGTTAACTTAGACGATGTGTAAAAGTAGCAAAGCTTATCAACTTTTCAAACCTATTTTGATACGGTAAATTGTTATTTTTTCAGTGTCCTGTAGCTATTATAGTCGTATTTTTTTTTCAGTTGTTTTGATTCACCTGTCTTTACCTGTGTGCCACCAATAAATTTTAGATAAGTCTACCTACTATTTCGCTTGTTCTGGTATTCAGCCCCCCCCCCCCCCCCGCGCGCATCCAGCAGATTCTTTCTTGCGATTCCCAGTCGTTTTGCAATGCTTAGAAGATGTTTATGTTGCCTAGTTTTTAACCGATTTACAAAAGGAGGAGGTTATCAATTCGTCTGATTTTTTTTTTTCATCTTGATCAGATATGACCGCCATAATGAATCCTATTTTTTTATCCATTAGTTGACGCGTGTTCGTGTTTACCCAACAGACAAATTGTCCATCGTCTGCTTAGCGCTTTAGTATCGTTATATAAAAAAAACAATCCATAAAAAATAACTTAATTAGTGACTGTCATCACGAACATTCGAGAAAAAAATCGAAACGTCTCGTTATTTATAGCACTTCCGCTCACTCTCTCTTCCCTATACAACCCCTAGCAACGCCCTATGTCTGAAGCCGCTAAAGCGACCCTCACCTGCCCAATTAATTGTTACCAAACCGATATTCCATTAAGGTACTCATCATGTATCTACACTAATATTATGAAGAGTGAAAGTAAATTAACTAACATTAGAAAAATTGTGTTTATTCGTCATAGTTAAAAACAAAAACACCTTAAAAAATTAACAAAATAAGTAAACAGCAGAACTGATAATACCAAAAGGCCCTAAGCTCAGCATAATCCCAGATGGCTACACAAGGTGTATCTACCACCTGATGCTAATTTTCATCTGCAGGTCACGAGACAAAAAAGAACGACGATGACAAACAACCTTTGAGAGCCATGGCTCTATGACGTACCGTTTTTTTGAGAAGTAGAGGGCCTTACCTCAGAAACCTCACAGACTGCCTCGTTCGTCGAGTGGTCGCAAGCGCGACTACTGAATATGAGGTCCTGGGTTCGATTCCCAAGTCGGGCAAAGTGTTAATTGGTTTTTCTAACCGGAATATTTTTCTCAATAGCAGCCACGGAGTCTGGATTTGTGCCCGGTTGATGGCAATAGGCTCGCCCCCTATTACATTACATGGAACTTAAACATAACTGGCGAAAAGTGGGTGGTACTATTAGGTACACCTCTGACTGACCCTTCCGGGATTACAGGCGTTATGTTATGTTATAATCTCAGAAACGGGAATCATTCAAACTTCAGGTTAATCTAAATAATAGCTAGCCGTAAATAAACTGCGAAAGTACTGTAGTCTGTACGCCATTTTGTTTTTCCAATACAATTTCACAAATGTCATCCAACAGCGTTCTCCTGTCAATGTCATACAACCGCCAGAAGAACCTTGTAGCACTGTACAAGAGCACCTGGGACCACGCTCTTCACAGGAGGATGATAATGAACAACGACCGTCGCCTCGCCGCTCACGCGCAGGTCCGGGCCGACGCATCCGTGAGTTCCTGGTTTCAGAGTCATAGGAGAACAAACAATTTTACATCTAATTCAGATGAGCCTTTTTTTTAAAACTTTCCAAAAGATGCTTTCAAGACAGCAGACACTTCTCTCTATCGTACAAAAAGTGCGCGTGTGAATGAAATCTTTTTGGGGGAATCAATTACTCGCTGACCACGGAGTAGTAAGCAAATGGAGTCAGCACAACGTTTGTTAAGTTGCACTGACAAGCGCATTTTTGTTTGACCATATCTAACCAATAACGTTGTAATCTCACGAGTGATCTATTCAGACTCATATTATTTGAGTAACAATTAATTAACTGTAATTACCCATATCAGTGCAACTTTTTTATTCATTCATCATTACAGTTTCATTCAACTAACGCATTTTAAAAACTCAATGAGTTCAAATCGAATATACGAGCTTCAGCACTCCCTCCCCTTACTATTACAAGATGTGTACCTTAGCCCATCATTATCATTGCTTCTCATTTTTTTTATATTGTTGTAGCTTATCGCCGCGGCCCTCGCTGTGGTTGATGAGGCACAAAGCCTGCAAATCAAACTGCAAACAGGAGTAATGAATGATCATGACAAGGCAACTGCAGTAATCGCTCTTCAAAATAAACAGATTTCAAAACTACACATTTTATACAAAAGACAAAGAAAGAAACTCAAAAAGATTTCTGCTGTCTTACGTAATGTAAATATTTTTTTTATTTTTATACCTGTATTTTAATGAAGTTTAGTAAACATGCTTAAAAGATAATGCACACGACAGTCCATTATATCACGGAGTAGTAAGCAGTTGCCTGTGAATTTGGTTAATTTCGGTAATTTATCTACAATCAAAGTAGTTTTAAAATGAGAGTTGCATTGGAGCAAATGAACCATTCATATGTAGAATCAAAACTCGACGAAGACGAGGGTAAAGTTTCTGAATCAAGGATGTCTCCTTGATTCAGAGATTTTACACTCAAAAATAACTAATGATGCTTTTACCGTGGTATTCAAGCAAGGTTGCCGCTAGCGGGTACTGCCGTCTTGACAACACGCAAAAATTCTGAATCTTGACGTAGGCCAAAAGCCGTTGGTGGTCGTTAGATCCTCTCTTTTCTATCGGGTAATCATTTCGAAATAAATCATACCGTGATGACGTTTGGTAAAAGTTGATTTGTCGGGTTTTGTCGGCTAACAACTTGGCCCAACCAAAAAGTTTGCATACTCAAAAGGAGACTGAGTAAAATATTTTTTCACTTTTATTTTTCAAAACTGGATCCAATAAATGTTTTCCTGTTTTATTATTATTTTTATTTGGCGATTCTCTTGCTAAAGGCGCAGACACCTCTTGCCTTAAGCCGGGGGTCTCCGTGCTCTAGCACCCATTAAAGTCGAATGGTGAGTACAGAGCACATGAGACACTGACATCAAAATAGATCAGTAATAATCGGTTTTGAGCAATATTTCTACAACCCCACCCGCACGCAGGGTCGGGTCGGCCGATAATAACAAAAAAATAACCTGAATATTAATCAAATCTATCTTTCCTGGATTAAATGCATCACCACTTCGTGCTATTGTAAGTCAGTTCTTTTAAACCAGTCATCAAATGGACATGAGCACCCACGGGGTAGTCTAAAAGCCGGCTAGTAAGCCCCTGTCTATTGCTATACTCTGTCTACGATTCAACCCCTGCCACCCCAGGGCCTTGGCAAAATGGATTTGCACGTGTACACTTGTACCAACCTAGTGACAGCCCTGATTTCATACGGGATAAGCATCAACTAACGACTCACATTATTGTTTGCGAATATCATTAAGCTATCTTTCTGTTTGTTTACTCCTCCGTGTTTATATTAAGTATAGATATTATAGGTAGGTACCTACTTTAGTTTTTTTTTTTTTCATACTATAACCAAAAGCTGTACTTTGTATAATTTAGGACATGATTTTGTATAAAGTACGTGATGTGAGTCATTTTGTACGTAAAGATGCCGAAGGATTGGCTAAACAGTCTAGCTGTGCATTATCTGCTAAAATATACATAGATATCGGCATCGTCTCCCAACCAGTTGCCACATCCTGTTTTAAGGATCTCCCAATATAACGAGGACAGCAAGAACTTAGAACTTAACTTTGGCGATTACGGGCGCGATGTCATCCTGTCCACTGAAAACCACGGATATGCTATGACGTCATTAGTACATGCGTGGCTTGCTCGAATAAGGCGCTTACATAGCTCAACGCTGTCAACGCCACGCACGCTGTGCACGCGGTACACGCTATACACGAATATTAACCCACGACTATGCCGCGGTGGGCCACGCACGCTACAGTTGTATTTAGTTGTGGGTGTGTAGCGTGTACTGCTGTGGAAACGTAGACCCACGTTGTCAAACAAATTAATCCACGCAGCTAAAATGCGCCGCATGCCCGTGCTCAGCGTGCACCGCGGTGGTGGGTTTGCTCCTTAATAGTGTTGGGAAACGATTGCTAATAGTGTGTAGTGTGGGTTTCTCTTTACCTTTAACTTTCAATAGTTGTACAACACTAACGCTATGTTCTTTTCTATTTTAGGGGGAGTAAACTTCTTCGACGAATAAGAGAGGGCGGAGTATTAGCTATAAGTTTCACCACTCTTTTCTCCGATAACACTTCAGTACTTCGCTCAAGTAGGAGTATTGTGTGTTTCTTTCGGTCTTAATGACCAGCCTGTCACTTTCTTGAGCTTTTATTGATAAGAAGTAGAATGTCAGAATGACTATATTTGATGTATACGAGGAAAAGTGAATGTTGTGTCCCCGCTATACCCCATAAGCAGTTGATGGGGCAAAACCTGGCTCAGTGGATAACTCCTGAAAAGTCGGAAAATATTTTATTATGCCTGCGTTTAATTTTAGTCGTGTTAACGGAGAACCGGGCTTAACTGAAAAAAAAAACAAACAAGTACAAATTCCAATACACAAATAAGACTTTAAAAATAACCTCAGAAACTTTAGTTGAAAAGCTCCTCCAAATGCAGGGAAAATACCATAAGATTTGATTATTATTACTGAGCTTAGGAACATGTATCTACATGAGCCCTGAAACTGTTGATTTAGAATAAAGGTAGCTATATATACCTGTTGTTAGTTTACACTGCATACGTATATATTTATGTACTGGCTTAAGTCTGACTGTAAGAAGATCTGTAAAATACAATGAAGGAAAAGCTATGGATAATGCTGAAGCATTAAACTATCGAAGAGAACATCGAAGTAAGCAAATCTTGAGTGGTACTATAAAGAAGACTTGGCCATTTATACAACATATCTATCTACTCCTAAAAAGCTTTTGATGTTAACTATTAAATATTAATAGTTATTGATAAGAAAATGGCAAAATCGCATTAGACTAGAGCGCCATGTAAAAAAATCGATGTTTTTTAATTATAAGGAATGGCAAAGCGAGATGAAAACGTCCTTTATGGTATTTTTTTGTCCATTAGAAGATTGGAAGTTTATTTTTATAAATACCTATAAAATTAAATGATAAAATGGAAAATATCACAGATGAAAACTCATAGATTTTGGAGACATCTGTTGATAAAATCGAATTTGATAATAAAAGAGATCAAAAAGTTTAATGTTTGGAATAAAATCTTGAAGAATCAACTTGTAAATATTTTGTTGTGGAATTGTTGGACCACGTAAGAAGAAATTAACACCCTTCCAGGTAATAATTATCCACAACACATCGTACCATCAAATAATTCAATTCTAGTAAAAAGTCAGTTTGTTTGTGGTGCTGAATATATCCTGAACTTGCAAAATGTGCCATAGTCTATACTCTATAGTATAGACTTAGTCAAGAAAAAAAAAATGTAAAGCGTTTTAAGAGCGTTTACGACTTACGGCATTTCAAACAAATTTAAAAGTCCTTATTTTTAGAAATGACTGAACCAATTTTAATGAAACTTCATACGCTTAGGCAGGATACATAGCTCTAAAAATTTAATACAAGAACATTTTCGAAAAATAGTGTCACAGCTAATTTATACAGATTTTAAAGGAGATGTTTGATTTTGGGCCACCACTTTGTACACTACATAGATAAATAGAAAAAAAACAGGGGAATTTTATAAAAATGCTAACAAATTAATTTGAAGAAACCACAGGCGTATAAAAAAGATCATTTGAAAGGTTTTTTAATAAGATAACCTTATTTTTGAGCAACCATGATAGTTGTGTTTGACATGACGTTTGACGACTTTGACAGTTTTAAGAAGTAACGTCTTTGAGTCTTTCTTTGCTTTGAGTTTGAATTGAATGTGTTTCGGAGTTTTAGTAGTTATTTTTGTTTTGCGACCCAGGTTACTACTACGGACATTGATTGATTGCTTCTCTGCTGACCCCGGCTTTGTTTTATGGTTTCTGTTTGTTTGTTATCGCAGATATTACGAAACACGTCAATCAAATGTCATTGTCAAAATGACATTTTACGCAAACTGCTCATCTGATCCACCATGTTTAATTTTATGTTGTGTTACTTTCCTTGAATAAGTGAATTTGAACGTACATTGAAACGAAGTGAAATTAAAGAAAATTAACAATAGACAACGGTTACTGTATTTTATAGCGATATTTACATATAGTGTACATAGTGCTGGCCCAGGCTCCATACATTTCTGGAACATCTCCTTTTAAATTTTCCATAGAAACAAAAATTTCCAATTATCTTTTTTTAAAACGACATTTCGAAAATGTTCTCTATAACTTTTTAGAGCTATATATATATCCCGCTTATGCGTATGGAGTTATAGAAATTATAGATACCTTCTGTGATACCTACCCTCCGGGGGTAGGTATAATTCTCGCAAAAATAAACTAAAATGTTTTTTTTTCAGTAATACAAGACTGATAATAAGTAGATGGCAACGCAAGGAAGGACCTAAACAGAAATGATTCATCCAGAGCCGTGGAACTGGAACAGGGTCTCTGTAAGATAATCTCGCTTAACGACGGACTAAGTTAATGACCTACTATACAATTATTGAAATTGTTGAATGTAGTGTATACCTGTATTCATTAGGGTACCTTTACCCGACTGTAAATAATATTTTATTGGTGTATAAAAATGTGTGAAAATGTCAGTTGTCTTAGTTCATTTATTAACTACCGACCTGCTCCTGCTTCGCGGGGCGCCTGTCAGGTTAAAAACTGCTATCTTTAAAGCTGAAACCAACCGTACACATTGACAAAATTTCATTGAAATCGATTGGGCAGTTTCGGAGATGAGCGTGTACGAACATAGTCACATGTAATTTTCATACAATGTGGAATGGACACCTAATCTAAAAGGTCAAGTGAGACTGGACGGGCCACTTCTGCCGGATGCCCAATGAGCTGAGGGCCAAAATAACCATATTCTGAATTCGGCAGTCTTCGTAGAGGATGGTGGGATTTTTATACATTAAGAAGATTACCGAAAGATCCATTTCAACACCAACCATGACACATTCACGTCTTTACTTCGTCGAGCAGACGCAACGAAACAAAATCAACAACTGATACAGAGAAATACATTGGTTGGGTATGTTATGCACTATCGCGGACATTGCGGTTGAGGTCGGCAAACAAGCGGGTGACCAACTTTTGAACCTACATAACTAACACACGCCTGGAAGAGGTGTACACCCACATTTCGTTAGTTATGTTTAAGTCCCATGTAACAGTGGGCGAGCCTATTTCCATCAAACGGTACAAATCCAGACTCCGTGGCTGCTACTGATTAATTCTTGAGGGAAAAACACCAATGACACTGCCCGACCTGGGAATCGAGCCCAGGGTCTTTTGCTCAGCAGTCACGCTTGCGACCACTAGACAATCGCGGCAGTCACCCTAATCACCCATACCTTGTCGATATTCCACATATTCGCACGAAGCGCTTTGCTACACAATTTATTATGCGCACAACCAAGGAGTGAAATTCCCTGCCTGCGTCGGTGTTCCCAAGTTCATATGACCCCAATCTATTTAAGTCGCGAGTTAATAGGCTTCTTTTGGGTTAGCTCGTTCCATCGTCGGCCTCATCTCTGTCCTCTGGACTAGATTGAGGTCAAGAGTAAGCCCATTCATTATAAAAAAATAGGTACGTCGGTAGTAACTCTGTCTGTCTGTTTGCCTGGTACCAGTTAAGGTATTCGCACATTAGTGACTCGACTATTTTTCAAGCATTATTAGTAACTTCAACATGGCAATAAATACCTATTTACCTAAATTGAGTCGGCGTGGAGTTTGACGGCTAAACGGATTTTGATAAAAGGAGAAAGGCTCGGCTTCATTCTGTCCTGGGCCCAGGTGTTAACTGAGAGAGGACATAATTACATGGCCTACCTGAAAATTTTGTGGAATTTTCAATCCAGGAATCGAGTTATATGGTGTACCTACATAAATATGATAAAAGTGAGAAGAACGGACGAAAACGAACGAGTGTCTCTATTTAAGGTTCCAGCAGCAGCAGCAGCCTATAATAAAAAGAAAAATAAAAAGAACCGTAGCTAAATCTTATATTCCTTACAAAATGAACTTATTAATTAATTTATCTTATTTTTTCAACTTATGAAGTCGAAAAAGCCGCCAATACACCATTGATGACAAATTTCAGTGTTACCAGAATGATTATATAATAGCTTCCAAATAATCATAATAAAAACTAATTTTATAATCAAACTCAAACAAACAAACTCAAACTCTTTTTTTCTTTTATCGTAAAACTATAAAAGAAAATAACTAAAACTTATCTTAGAGCTAAAAAAATATATCCTTATTACGTAACTTATTTTACTTGTGAGACAGGTGACTGTCGGTGTAATATTTTCTATCATTTTAAACATTTGTATCTGTTGCCAATTATTATTGAGTGTGCCCTTCTGGCTATCTCTCTCGCCTCGGTTATGAAAGCTTGACAAAAGTAAACCCACAGCATGGACCCATATAGTTAATTTTTGTGTTACGAATTTTGGAGTAACAAGTCCTGTTTGTATACTAAGTCCATGGACCAGACTTGTCATCTCTGTAAAATAATCATGGAACTAATAAGTACTAAGATAAATTTAAAAAACTCGATCCGCAATTTTCAATACATTTATAAGCACTAACACAGAATGTGGAAATCGAATAACTTTGATTTCACACACATTCTAAGATTTTACCGATCTATTCATTCGCGATAACTAAGTATTCAAGTTTTCAAATAATAAAATTGTTCTGCAGTGATTCTGTGTAAATAACAGAAAGCACAATTTTATTACCTAACCTCTCAGTCCTCGCGCTCTCTTGCGTGCGACACTTTACACCGGTAGTTTTTAGTCGTGGACTGAACTTAAGTCGGACTTGACACGCCTACTTTTCACCCCATTAGACATATTGACAGCTCCAGTTTGTTTATAATTTGACATAAACGCCTACTTTTCAAGGGTTTTCTAGTACAAGAATCTTTTGGCGCTTGAATGAAGCTGACAGGAGGGCGCTGTTGGTAAACCTTTTGTAAAAAGTATTGAGAAAAGAAAGAGATGACTGCGTTAGTTCGTTAAATGTTTGCCCGCGCCAGAAGATCCTTGAAACCATGAAACTTACGTTGTGGGTGATATATGTACCTACTGAAATTCAAGTGAATCGACGTGTGTAAAATTGTTTTCTTGTTATAGCCAAAGCAAGATGAATTTTGAGGAGTATGTCGATTATTTATACGATACGCCATACAATTATTTATCGTGACCCGATGCCGACAACCCGTTAGAATGTTATAACAATAATCAGTTCCAAAGACACTTTCGATTTCAGAAGGAAACTGTATAAAAATTGGAATGCCATGCGAAAGGTCTTTGCCCAGCAGTGGGACATAGAGGGCTGATATAAAATAAAATAGGGAAGCTACTGTAAAAGAAAACACGGTTCGTTTTTGGTTCCAACGTTTTCGTTCTGGAAATTTTGACCTACAGCCCGTGGACGGCCATCGAGCCTTGTTGATAAAAACTATTTTAATGCAATTAATTATTAGTGTAACTTATTTGTATGTGTGTTGTTGTATATGTATTTGTGTGTAATGTAAGATGTTTTATATATGGGTTATGAACCTGAAATAATTGTTTTTTTTTTAAAAAGAATATTTCTTCCATAGACTACTCAAAAATATTTTAGTGTTGGCGACACTCATTTTCCGCCATCATTGAGAAAATCGGCGTATTGGAAGCCGCGACGCGTGGTATTGGATTTATTAATTCGTGTAAATAAGTTATCTAAGCCACCATGGGAGTAAACGTGGAAACTATTTCTTCTGGAGACGGTAAGCTTTTATTTACTGTTTTCAGTTTTCGTTGGCGGTAAATATCATGTTGCAGTAAAAAAAACTATTAGTTTTCTCGAGTTTTCCTGCATAATTTGCCTGATTTTAAAACATCACGCTGAATAAGATGTTACTAGCAATAATTTAAAGTTGAATCCTGCTCGTATGATAGTGTAGTATTGATGTTTTACTACATCTTTATTTTGCGGTCACCGGAGTGACGCCTCGGTCGTATCATTACGATCGCCAGGTAATTTGCACAAACAATGACTAATCTGTTTTCGATTACTCATTTTCATATTTATTTCCGCCATTACCAGTAATTGAAACAGTATTATCGCGTGACTTCTAATATTCCCATTACATACAGAAACGGTGGGTAGGGCTCCTGCCAGCCTCTATAGAAAAAGCGTGGGAACATACCACGTGTGGAACTACTGCATTATGCTAATATTTTTTCCACCACCTATTAATTCCACTTAATTAGCAAGACAGCATTACATAAAATGTCACCTAGTAATTAAAGTTGTTATCTATTTATGAAAGTTGAGATAAGTGCCAACATGTGATAACAGAATAAACATATATAAATATTACATTAAGTATACAGGTTGATTGCCGTATCAGTCATTTCCCTTGCTAAAAAATATTTTGGTGAAGTCTGTCTTTATGGCCAATGCAAAATCCTACAACCAAGAATCTACCTAGGTTTCATTATGAGAAATAAATAAAGGTCATTGCATGTTGCTGATAGCTAGATGACAATTATTAAAAGAAAAAGTCGTAGGTATTAGATTATGATTTTTAAGACTATCCTTTAATTATATGGCAGTATCCCAAAATGCTTCAAGAAAAGATGAAGTAAAATGGGAAAGTTACTCTAGACATAAAAAGACAAATTCTGCACCCACTCAATTTATGATGAAGAATAATTCCTTAAACTACAGTTTTTTTTAGAGCAATACATTTTATGACTTAACTAAGTAGTATCTCAATACATCTTCCTCAGACTCTACCTACCCCAAGTCAGGCCAGACGGTGGTTGTGCACTATACAGGCACGTTGACCAACGGCAAGAAGTTTGACTCCTCCCGCGACCGTGGCAAGCCTTTCAAGTTCCGCATTGGCAAGGGAGAGGTCATCCGTGGCTGGGATGAGGGTGTTGCTAAGGTAAGGAAACATCTTCGTACTATTTGAGTAATTAATTATTAAGTATATGGACTTGCCTTGTTAACACATTCGTGTCCACCCCCGTTTCATAGAGCATAGTGCTATCCCACCATACATTTTGCATGTGGGGTAGTGGACCTTCCAGGTGGGTTCCCAGCATTGCAAGTGAGACTTGAGTGAACCCACCAAGTGGGTTCCCTGCACTGAAGGTGTTAAAGCCATTTCATACATCTGTCAAAAAGACAGCTATAATTTGAATATGCAGTCAATTAAGTCAGTAGGTTAGGTACTTGCTTATCAATGAATTTTGCTGTCATAACAGACAGTTCTATTCTTGACCCAGCACTAGCTAGCTGACAATAGTTAATTTCTTACCAGTGAGCAAGGAAATACAGACCAGGGTGTGTACAGAGACTACACCAAATATTTCAGAGCAGGACATAAAGACACACCCAAAATGAAAATATTGTGTCTAAATGGAGTCAGACTCAAATAGATCACTGACAAGAATTCATCTGTCTGTCTACAATTTGTGTTCCATAATATTGTAACAATATTTAACTATAATGAAGTACCCAATGAGCAATACGTTTTCTGGATTTGTGGATGTGTGTATTGATGATGATAATAATCCTCTACACTGGCTACAAATTGATACAATATTTTGGCACAAACATTGCAGACAATGAAATTAATTATTTTTATATTTACATCTTTTCGACGCTGACTCAGCTGACTGACTTGTACCTAGTTTGTTTACTGTGATATATTTGGAGAATTTTATTATTATCATGTAATTCAATATTATCTTCTGATTAAATAGACAATAGATAAAATCTGTCGCGTTTTTATTTAGGTCATCATTGTACCCGACCCATTTTTACAAAATGCATAACATCAAACCTGTTCGCCCTTAATTTCTAATGGTAAGGCTTACCTAAGTAGTACACCAACATTTCGCCAGTTATATTAAATACTGCAGGGTAAATTTTAATTGCCATCAGTGTATTTATAATTATACTAATTTCTTTTCACATCTACTGGGTTCTAATTGAGTTTTAGTCCCAGTAGAAAACAGATAATAAGTATGAGAACTGTTCATCATCATCGTTTCAGCCGAAAGACATCCATTGCTGGACATAGGCCTTCCCAAGTGTCGCCACATTGATCAGTCCCGTGCATCTCGCATCCAGCGGAACTTTTGCGAGCAATGTCCAATGTGTGTGTGTGAGAACTATTGCAATGTTTTAAAACAGAAATTGTTTACTACTCTGCAACTCACAATGCCATATGTGCATTGTTTTATAAACTGATACATATGTAGCTTGTTTGAGTCCGACACAATTGTGTTGAAAAGAAACTATATTTTTATAAATAAGAATGTTAAGGAGTTAGTGTTAACTTCATCATTAAAATAAGTATGTAAATATTACTATCTATATCATGTATTTTTTAGTAGCTATCTCTTTACCTTTAGTTTCAAATCAATATATGTATCTGCTGTTAAGTCTTGTTTAATTTTTGGTTAGTTGACCTAAGCGGAAAACCATAGGGAAAAAAAAAAGGAAAGAAAAAATTAATTCTAAAATTTACTTATTTGTTTGTATTCCTCTTTACAGATGTCAGTGGGTGAACGCGCCAAGCTGACCTGCACCCCCGACTTCGCTTACGGCCAGCAGGGCCACCCCGGAGTCATCCCCCCCAACTCCACCCTCGTCTTCGACGTGGAACTCCTGCGCCTCGAATAAAACCTTAATGCAACCACCTACTTATAATTAACTTAGACATTATCTTTTTCAACTTACAACCTTTTTTTTTACCTAATAATAAAAAAGAAAACTTAAATTTGTGGGTACAGAAAATGTCTAAGGAAAACCACTCTTAACTGCCAAGATCAAACTGTCAAATCTCCCAATTTATGAATTTACTTAGCTTGTATTGGAAATTATATCGTAAAAAATTACGTGTAACTCCCTCTGAGTTACACGTAATTTTTTACGATATAATTTATCCTAAGATTCTGCACAATTTTATCTTGTGTCAAAATGTGTTTAATATTTTATGCAACCATTTTATGAAATTCTTCACTTCAAGATTATTTACAAATGGAATTTCACTCTTATTAACGTCAATTACATTTTCACACATTTTCTCATGAGTTATGACATATTCATGGGACGGTCAAAATAATACAAATTTATTTATCTATAGCAAAATATTGATGTATTCTTTCCAATTAGATACATTGTGCGTGAACACTTAGCTCATACGACATTCCTTACGCATTTGGATTACTAGAATCGTGCAATATTGTCTAATAGTCACATTTAGAAGTCTTGTCACTCTTTAATCACAATTATGATGGAGAAGTGTAAGATCTTGATAGAATAAGGCCAACTCGGAGACGTGTGTCGAAGCTGTAGCCCAAAACTGTATATATTGTATGCACAAGATGTACTAACTTGAGTGGACTCTCATTCTGGATGTGTGGTAGGTAAAGGTGATTTCAATGATAGCTTTATC
The DNA here is from genome assembly GCA_910589295.1 of Noctua janthe. NCBI lineage: Eukaryota > Metazoa > Arthropoda > Insecta > Lepidoptera > Noctuidae > Noctua > Noctua janthe. The sequence goes on along the minus strand of OU342572.1, from coordinate 8,181,067 downwards.
TTATAACTAAGATGAATAAACTTATTGTGGAAATTTTGTTTTTTTTTTTTTTTTTGTAATATTTCAAGACCTTCCGACCGAATCCTGTCCTAAGAAATAAATTCTGTAAATCAATACAGTGACAACATTACAGATCTTCGTCAAACTGAAAACCATCCTTAGAGGTGCTGCAAACGCTACGAGTGTTAGTTACTTTGACTAAAATTCAAGTTACCTAAACAATATGAAAGAGGCATACAGCATATATGTATAACAAAATAAGAAACACAAAATTTGTATGGAAGTAATGCATGATTTTTGTGCTCGAATAAACACCATTTCCCTAAAATATATCAAACTTTTTAAAGTTGACGACAACATCTTCGGCATTAGTATTGTCGATCGTCTATTTGTTTATGACGTCACTACCCGAGAAGCGACGGGAGTGTTGCCACCCGAGTCCCTGTGTTGCCATGTAAAGCATGGTTTCCAGATCGCAAGCGATACGAACGGATGCGGCGACAGCCGATCACGTCCGGCAGGATGTCGACGCATACGTCGGTCGCGGAAGACGCCCGCAGTCAAGCTGCTGTGCGCGGTTTAGTTATATAATTTAAAAACTACACGATTTAATATCGTTTAAAGATTCATCCTTAAGTTTCCTCTTTATAGTACATTTATTTAATTTTAATCGGGGTGTTTTTTGTTTAAATTTTGCCCAAAAAGGATTATATAAATAGTAATCCTTATACCTAATAATACCTTCACAGATCAAACATTGTTTTTTTTAACGTTGTATAGGTATTATGTCAAAAGATCCAGAGCAGATAGGAGAAAATGTTAGCCGAAACTTCAGGATGTTAGCTTGACTTCTTGATAATTATGTTTTGGGCGGAGGAGAGTTTAAGTTCATAGGGATAGCAGAAATCCGCGCGGACGAAGTCGCGGGCAGAGTGCTAGTAACATATAAGGGCGGCTAGCGCTGGTTTTCTATTCTCAAGTCGGTAACAGAGATGTATCTGTATACCTAGGCACTGGTAGGAAGTAGGCCAGCAAATCGATGGCACGACGGCACGACGGCACGGTTGGCGCAGTGGCTGAGCGATTGACTGCTGCGCTTCGTGTTGCGGGTTCGATTCCCTCACGGAACAAATATTTGTATGGCTTACAGGTAGTTGTTCCGGGTCTGGCTGTTTGTGTATGTGAATTTAAATGTTTGTAAACACAACCACGATACAGGAGAAATTCCTAGTGTGGGAAACGTTTATAAAAAAAAAAAAAGAAACTCAGCCTATGAAGTTCCCACATCAATGGATCACAGGTCACACTATTTCAGGGAGGAAACGGGACGTAATCTACCAAGCGGCCCCAACCACCACAACATTAATAACTTCACATATATTATTATTCCATTGTTTTGTTCCAGCGCCACAAATTGCCCAAAATATTTTGGCAGGCGCTTTATGTTTTATTTAGGTAAGTACATAATCATCATCTGCCTAGCCTTTTCCCAACTGTGTTGGGGGCTTCTTCTAGTCTAACCGGATGCATCAGAATACCAGTATTCTTTTCTTATTTAGTAAATCGGTAGTCGATCATTTTGTACCAAATCCAATTCATGTGTTGGCGTCGGTTAAAAAAACATAAACATTCATGGAACATGTAGTCGAAGTTCTGAGCGACGGGAAAACCGAGATACCGAAAGAATCAAAAATCAAGAATCTTTATTAGTTTTTTTAATAAAATTTTAATTAATCGTATCTGGATTGGTTTCCGTACTACCGTTTAGGCCATGGCGGCCATCATTGGTCATTCGAACCACCCTACCCTCCAGAAACAGGTTAGGACTCTTAAGTCTGTACAGAACATCTGCAAAAGATCTGGTAATACGAGTTTCTGTTTAATTTTAGCGACGCATTTGAAGAGCACGCGCAGCCAGGTGTCGAGGTCTGCCAGCTCTCCGATTGTGTGTGGTTAAACGCCTGTAAGTAGCTGGTTGAAATTGAAAGAGGGATGGACACGACGGGTTCTGGTTTACAGACTGACGTCCTCTCCTTGCTAGTTCGTCAGCTGCGTAGTTACCCAGTAATCAGCTGTGCCCTTTCATCCATTGCAGATTCAACGTGTTGTAGTTGCTACCCCAACCTAAAAAACTATTTGTGCCTAGTTTCAATTTCCTAAACCGATAGAATAAAATCTTTCATACGAACTGCATTATCGGTTTTTAACCCGACAGGGTTAGATTTTGTGGAAAATCGTTTCACGCTTCCTTACTTTAATGTAAGGATTGTTTATGCCTATTATTAAATAAACCGAAGCAAGTAGTAAAATTATCCCTCAAAATCTCGATTATCCCTAGTAGGGGTTGATTTCCATAATGTCGACACGCCTGTAATCCCTGAAGGGTTAGGTAGAGGTGTAGGTACCTATGGTACATCCACATTTCGCCAGTTTTATTTTAAATTTTCGCATGTGTGTTTTGGGGGGGAAAGTATTGCCATCAACCGGGCACAAATCCAGACTCCGTAGCTGCTACTGATTCCTGATGGAAAAATCCAATAATACTTTGCCCGACCTGGGAATCGAACCCAGAACCTCAAGGGATTGATTTAAAAAACACATAACCAGAAACCCGTATAATAACGGGTTAGAACGGTCATCGTACACGGTTATAATCCGTATGCTCACCGTTTGGCCGCCTGCGCGCATCGGCTTAGCAACGTCGCGTGCCATGCACGGAGCGTAGGCACCGGAAAAATATTCTAGCCGATAATAAAATTGTTGATGCTCCGTGCATGGCACGCGGCGTTATTGGTCGGTGACAGATTGGTCTAGTGGGCATAGTCTCACAGTTTTCAATACAAAGAATATTTTTTGACTGACACGTTCTTAACACGGTCATGGTACGATACGCTGTAGTGGGAGTCGAGGAAAGTCGTGGACTTCGCCTAGCAGTGGGACAATATAGGATCTCGTCTTAGCTCAGCAGGAAAAGGACAAGAAAATTAAAAACCAGATTTACAAATATAAACATTTTATAACAAACATCATCGTATTCCAACCTTACATTTAACACTTAGTGCCAGGCGAAGAAATTAATAAGTAGCCATTTTGTATTATCTAGTTATTTCCATGTTACATAAGGATTTACGTTGTAACTAAAGTTCGAAATAAGAACTGTCATGTGAAGTAGTTTATGGTATGTCAAACCAAAACTGTGGCCTAGAGACCTTGACAAATGGCAAAGGCTTTCATAGTCTTTCGTATTTCAACAATAATATATTTGAATTGAATGAAGGTTTACGGTAGCTTGTGTCGTTTAAGTTCTTACACCACGTAAGTCAAAAATAGCAACTTTACAGGAGGGTGAAAAATCTGCATAATTTTACATAGGTTTCCATGTAAAAAATTATGCAGATTTTTTTATTGCAATAATATTTTAAAATTTGTGTATACTTTCGACAGATACATTGCTGGTTTCATTTCAGTCGCATAGTTAATGTAAATAAACGCATAGTTAACGGCGTCAAAATGTCAAAACCGCTTAAAATTGACATACGTGGTGGTAGAACTTTAACGACGTTACAACCAATTTATACAGTTTCGATTCATTGTTTTATCATCACCGATTGTCACTATATCTAGGCCCTTTGGTTTCAAAATTACAAAAGGTATTTCTTCACATTCTTGGAATCTTTTGATTTTTCACTCACAACACTGCTTAGTCCTTTCAAAAATATTTCACCTTTGACTTTTGCATCACTGTCGTCGTCAAATCGAAAATGATCTTTATTCCCGAGAAAATAAGTTTGCAGTTAGTTTGCTAGAGACTAAGAAAACAGTGTTTTAAACTCTCGTAACCCTATGGGTGCTGTATTGCAGCTCTCAGAGGTAAAATAAATTGTAAGGACTGTAGAGAAGTTTCTTGGAACCCTTTTTGTAAACATTGAATTAAGTTGTTGTTCCTAACACCAATTAACAATAATAAGTTTGCTCTGATTGGATAAAAAGATGGGAGAAATGTACAATGAAACATCAAATAACATTTTTACAAGCATTTTTAGAATAAAGGCTTTAATAATTTATTAAAAATTAACAAGGGTATAAAGTTAAGGACACGTTTAAAACAATCTAATAATTGTCTATTAATAAATTAGCGCTAAAAAGTAAGAAAGAATTGTATTACAAGGATCTTTTGGCTCGTGACTAAAATCAGAACTAAAGCCACCATCTTGTTTTTTTAATACATTTACTCATTTTACTACCTAAAATGGCGCTTTTTCAACGAGCGCCAAAAGGTCTTTGTAGCACTGTAAGTAGGTAATTGAGCGATGTTTCATTGTGCGTAAGACATAGACAACTCATATTTTGTAGATATTTAAAGCTAGACGTTATACCATCACAACACATATTTATGATTTTTGTTAATGTTAATATAAAATACTTTTATGTTAAGTAAAATCGGCAAAAGAGATAAGTATGCGACCTCAGGTGATGCGACTTCGACGTGACCTTGCGTCAAGTGACACGCGCTGTACTCATTATAAGTTTTTATTTAACTTGCCTTGTAAGTTAGTTGGTTCTTTAGTTCCAATATTTGACCATTACAGTAACTTACTGTAATGGTCAAATCTTAGAACTGAATTTCAAACTAGTTCCCCCCAACCGATTAAGCTAATATTTTGCACACACCTTTGTTTCTGGTGACAATACATTTTTATGCCAGACATGACTTGCAGCCAGGATTGCCTCCTCACGAAATAACTCCTCAAAGGGTTCGTAATAGCACGGACACAAAACTTTGTATACGTGTTAAATGTTAATAGACAAACCTAATGTTTTCTTTTCATTTTAATATAGCTTGTTTTTTTTTAAGTTTAATTAATTTATTTGTTTCCTCTACTTGAGAACCGTCGCGTCGTGGTGACTTGTGGGTCTAAGCAAAAATGTCTGTACAGTGACCGCATGTCTGTGGTAGCACTTTGACTCAGCATAATATGTTCAATAAAATAAGAGGCCAACTTACACTGGGTTTTGATACCACTGATGTGCGGCCTCCTGTACAAGTCCACTAAGCAACTGTTATTATTATTGTAAGTAATCAGTATTAACTTCATTTAAAATAGAAAATGGAAGGATTTTCATTACAAAAATGCTTATAGTACACACAGCGACACATCAAGCTTTACATATCCAGTATAACCTGACCACGCTTTGTATAAGCTTCCCGTACAATGAGAGATCAGCGTATACTGGTTTACATAGCTTGATTTTTGGGGGGTTTGGAGAACAGGGTGTAAAGTTCTTCATCCCCTATAGAAAAGGGAGGATCCACCCACCAGACGGGTGTTGTGTCTGGTGGGCTACTACCCGACAGTTGTCGTCGGGTTCTTCTATATGGTCTTAAATCGCGAATAGCTTTACTTGCGCGATGTAGAATTTTAGGCGTATATCGCAATTAATTCATTGTCTGTGTCATAGATGGCGCTGTAGTACTTTTGTTCTATGTTGCTGTAGTACTCTTTGTAGTGTCGCTACAGTTGTCGTATGTATCATGGTAAAGGTAAGTATATTAGCCACGCATAATCATAGGTCACTTGGATCTTAACTCTTTTGCCCACCGTCCATAGGTTTAACATTTTTTTTTTTTAAATAATACACAGAAGGTCGCTACACACAATCAGGGTATTTCAACAATAACTACATTATACTCATTTTATATTTAACATCGATTTAAGCTCGGACTAGAACAATTAATAACAAAACTTGACACTCGACCTCTTTTCCCTCTTTTTTTTTCGAATTGCACAAGTTTAATTTTTTATTTTTCTAGTTATCAAGTCCTTTTATACAAAATACTAATTAACATCACATTATTATCAGTTACAAAAAAATACTTATGTAAAACATCGAGTACATTTTTATAACAAGTACATTTATTATACCAAAAAAATAAAACAATTATAAATATTCAACTCATGAGACTTAATTCAAACAAACACCACGATAAAAAAAAAACCTTTTTTTAATAAGCAGTGTGCACTATTTATTGTTGCCAGGTTTTTTTTTTAAATATATATTTGCATTATTATAACTGAATAAAAAACGTATCATGTCACACCAAGATGTTAAAGATTTTTTTATTAATTATCACATTTTATTAATAGCTGCCTATCTACAAGGATTATTAAGCGAAGACATTTAGAGAAAAAATCTAAGGGGACATTTTAAAGCTACACCGATTATTCTAAAGATTTGCAATTTTTCTGCCATTTTTTAAAGCACAACATAGAGTTTTTTTTATTTTACAATGAATGGACGACATATAAGGTAAAATATAGATTTAGTAATTATAGACTCGTAGCTCGCGAATTCAAATTTTCTTAGGTTTTTTTAAATCGAATCATATTTTAATCAACATACAACTCGAAACAGAACGTAAGAAAATTTGAATATCGACACCCTGGCGCTTTCGCCTTAAAAAAAAAAAATCTTAATTTTAGGCCAGGTTGATTTTGTATTTGTGACAGCTTGACTTCTATTCACTACTGTGACTAGTTTTGCTTGTTTGGTTGAAAGGTAACAGATAATACATGCCCTATGGCTCCTACACACTATGCCGAGCGCCACGACTTCTGCGAGGTTACCGTGACGTCGTAAAGTAGATGACAATACTGATATACGACGTCATGACCTTGACGAGCTGTCAGCGGGTTATTTGGCAGTAACACAGCAGCAATCTAAAGATGATAATGATGACACAAGTATACGTTAATGGGGCTGCAAATTCGAATGTCGTGAGTTACCACACTTGTCGACACGAATGTGCTTGAGGCGGTCAGTACGAGATTTAGGTAGCTATGTCTACGCAATAAAAGCGAAAAAGACGTCATTCGTTCTTAAAACTTATGGACATTTTATAGCTTTTTCTGACCAGCTCAAACATATTCCACGTCGATAAGTGCGGTCGCTAGTTCGCTACCGAAAAATAGTGTGTAGGCGCATTCAGGCTCAGCTTTCGAAATACTTACCATAAAATAGAATGATGGGATTACAACTATGTAAACAGGATAACTTTGAATAACATCCATTTCTAAGTATAAAACTTGTTGGTTAGGTCTAAAATAGACTTTAAGAGGGAGTAGGTAGATTGTTTTTAATAAAATAGATTTGGGAATATTAAAAGAGTTCCTAGCTATAGTAAGCGAATTTGTGTCAAAGTTATTTTCAATGAACGTTGTTTATTTAGATTTTTATTTTACGAATAGTTGGTAGTCCCCTGCTTCATAAGATTTTTTGTTTACGTCATAGGAACACCTTTTATATTTGGGCCATTACAAACACAAAATTTATTTCATAAATCAATAATCAATAAGCGCGAGTTGTGTCTCGATTAATTAGCTAATGCGCACACGCAGGTGGTAAACTGTCAATGAGTCATATACTAAGTGACGTCAAATCAAAGAATAGTTAATAAAAAAGTGACGCTAGCAATTTCAGCAAGTTTTATATTTTGCAAATAATTATTACTTAAATAAAAATGTTAAAATTAAATTTTTGGTATTACTTAATCGATTTCTCGTATCGACAAGTTACACACAACACTAGTACTGCTCCATAAGGGTCGTAAGTGCAAGCGAGAGGTCCGATAAAAATGATTTATGACTCAAACTTTGCGTTTGTAATGTAGTCATTTGACGCGTAGCACGGCCTACGCGGGCAGATTACTACGGCGTAGCAGACTACATGCTACGGAACTACGGCTATTTAGTTGTTCAATATTGCATAGCCCTATTGCTGTGTGTAATGTTATTAGCTAAGTAAAATGTATGGTAAAATTACTGTTTTTTTCGACAAACAACGTTCATAATGAAACAGGATTTATCCAAAGTAGTGCCAATGCCAAATGATTTGGAATGATATGTACGTATCAGAGACTTTATACATGATGTACATGTTTACCTACTTTTTTTCTTTAAAAATGGTTTATGAAAATAGTTTCAAAGGATCTCTTGGCAAAATGAAAAAAGAATAGTTTTTTTTTAATAATAAAGCGAGGTTCTAATTTTTTTTAAATATTTTATAATATGTAGGAAATGCTGTAGCTAGATAACTTCTTCATAGACAATTGTTTTTAGCTTTTAAGCCTAGAGATGGGAAAATGCCTAAAATTGTACAAATTGACTTGTAAGACTTTGAAATGATGTGAAGTAAATCGACAAAAGCTTTTATTTCGATTTTTACAGCTCACCACTATTTTATTTCAAATTTTAAATATTCCTACCCTTACAGAACCCTTATAGGACGGGGTACGTGTCTCTAATTCTCATTTGAACTAGGATTCGATCAAATAGCTAGGTTTAAAATATTTGGCATACGATTTGGCGTTGTAGATGATCATGTATATAATATTCTATGTATATATAATTAATATTTGATCTATATTTGTATGTATTAATTTGCAAAACTCAGCTTTAAAAATATGAAAATTAATAGATTATTATTTTTAGCCTCCTAATTTTTAGAGATACGATAAATAGTCGAGCCGAATAGCAGGGTTTTGATATTACGCCGATTATAATACGGCGCAACCAAACTGATTCACTCAAAGTCCGTCAAACTGGTACGGACAGACTTGACGCCGGACACGGATATCTCCATACAAATACTTATTGATTTGTTTTTCCATAAGTTTGCTGATTTTTTAGAAAAGGCGCAGAATCGTATTAATGATATTAAAAAGAAATATTAAGTGATTTAGTTCAAAATGTTACGTATTGGTGCTATCAAATTGTAATTGTAAAATAAGTTTAAATTGTGGTAACTTTAATTGTACTCCTGCCCGGCTTCACCAACTCTATGTGATACCTGAATGAACGCGTTAATAAAAGCGCACTGTTTGATTTTCAGTGCCGTGAGTTAGGCATTATTTGGGACGCGCTTATTGTTGGTGAAAATGGGCCTTATAATGTTAAGAGATTGTGGTATCTTACTTTCATATTTCGTGTTATTATTACTCAAGAGGTTTATTTGATCATAATTATTACTATTTATGACTAGTTTGTGCTTCATTTTCGACTAAATTAAGTGTTATTATTAAAAAAAAAAGCCACAATCTCAAATCTTGTGGGCTACACTGCCCGACGAGTTGTTGTCGAGTTTTTCTATACAATATGTTAAAAAAAACCATGTCCGATCCGTTAGGGGTATTAATAGGTATCGAGATTAGATTCTGTTAATGGAATCCATTTTGAGGAACAAGAAAAAAAATATCCCGATGAGAATTAAATAAAAAGTACTAAAATTAGGAAACTTATATGGCAACACAAGGGTGCGAGCGGTCGCTTCTCAGGTGGTGACGTTTTATAAAAACAATTGACGATCGTAACATACTTACGCCGAAGTTGGTGCTGTCGCGTTTTAAAAGTTTGTTAGAATTTAGGGAATCGGTGGTAATATTGGACAAAAATAATGATTTTAAAATTCTTTAATATTTTTACTTTCATGTATAGATTTTATTTTTATTATTTCATTTGGCAATGTCCAGAGTACACCTATATGCCCATTTCGAATCGGACAGGGTTTTTTTTACATATAGTCTTTAATCAACTTTAACTGCGCGATTTAGGAATTTGATGTTGGTTCTTCATTTATGTCATAGATAGCGTTGTAGTATTTTTTGTACTATGTTGCTGCAGTACTTTTTGTAGTACCACTACAAAGGTATTTATATTCGTGACTGTACATTTTGTATGAACCGTGTATACTGTATGTATTGAAATGCGATCCATTACGGCACGAAGCGAATTTAATGTGCGCTTGACGTAATAATTACAACTATTTATCCCAGCCCCTAAAATTGTATTGACACTTTCTACGCTATACAACATCCTTGAAATGGTTCAGTAGTGTTTTGTTTTCGTAATTTATTTTTTCTAGTAAAGGATACGGGTGCGTCCGGATCGGACGAGGTATTTTTTGAACATAACAGCCGAGCTGAAGCAATTACTACACATAATCGGCACATACCGACCGGTTCGGCATGTATAAACCAGCACATCAGGCTACCCGAAACTATCAAATTATCGCAATCAACCTAATAATAATAAAAGCGAGAAGAAAATAAGAAAAGTGATAAAGTTGAAAATCTATTAAAGAAATTTGTCAGATTGTAGTAGTTTGATGTGCTGGCGTCTGTACCATCGCTGAATCATGTTCGGGTCGGCTAAGTATCCTAGCTAACCGAGCGGTTTTTCTCGAACGTATACTAAATTATAGCCGACTTTGTCACCTGACTATGCCGATCGCGTGCTGAGCCAAACATGTGGGTAGGTTACCTATAAGGGCAAAACCATCCATCCATTGAAGATATTGCAAATATTCATTTCAGTGGCTCCATGTAAAATACTGGCATTTGGCTGGAGCCGGTAAGACTAGAAGCCAACCCCAACATAGTTGGGAAAAGGCTAGGCAGATGCTGCAGATTATGATTCATTTCGTCTGCCAACCCTCAACGAACCTAACCGAAAAGTACGCATTTCGATGATTGACATGACCTTATTACAATAGAATAAACGTCCACTTCGATAGACTCTGATCTGATAAGCTCTGACGCAGCTAAGTCGATTAATTCAACCCATTGAATATCGACGTGGGTATCATGTGTTAAAATACCGATTTAGGGGCGCTACACATATATGGTTCTGCACAGCTGGGCGCGGCAATAAAATCGAATAATGTTCGAGAAAAATCGCTTGACCGCGCTCGATTAATTTATCTCAGTTTTCTGTGACTTGGGGATTGGTACGTTCTTGCATAACTACGTCCAATTGTGCAAGTCGACTCGAACATGATTTAGCGATGGTAGTTGCCGAATGTAGTGTGCCGACAAATACTGCCAAATCGAAATAGGGTGTAACAACAAAAAAAAAATGCAATCTTGCAATATTTCCTCGTTAATACCTAATTATTTTTAGTAGTTTTGTCTGAAAATGCTATACCCGTAAACCAAGAACCAGTTCAACTATAACCTAAAAAAAGTAAATCTATGAAAAGTTCATAATTAGAAAAGGAATCGCTATATAAAATTCAAATATCAAGATGGCGTCGAATGTGTCAAAACCTCGAGACGCTAGAAATTCGTTCGGATATTGGGACGGAGTGGCGGTTGCGTTCGGAAACAATTATGGAGTGGCTGGTTCTTCTTCTTGATGGTGCTTGGCGAGGGCTAGGAGTATCATCGTCAGTTGTTTTCTGCTTATCTTGCCTTCACTGCTGTATTCGACACCTTGGAGGATCGTTTCTTCGAACTCTAGTAGGTCTTGAGCGTCGTAGTCCTGAAACATATAAATCAGTCGTTTAATATTTTCGATAAGTATAAGATAAATTTGAAAATTATGTGGGGCGTAGTGGTTTCTACTCGTGCCGATGGCAGGAGTAGAAGGTGTAAAAGGACCCTTCACGAAGCCGTCAACCAAGTATTTTGTACATCAAACTAAGTAACACTGCAACTTTTTTTTGATCTGAAAAATCATGTTTTATGGAACTCAATGTAACGCACTCAAAACGTTGTACTGGGGGGTTACTATGACGTCTTAAAGCAGGAGTAATTTCAGTGTGAGAAAGAGACAGAGCGATACAGGTCTAGTGCCATCTCTTTCCCACACTGATGGATGCATTCAGGGAAAAGGTAAAACATTTACTAAAAAAAGACAAGTGAAAAAGTACGAAGTTTTCTTCCAATGACAGGAAGAACAAGTGCCTTTCGACTTGTTTTTAGGATTGAATTCCAAAGCTAGAAAAAAAAGTTTCGCGCAAAAACACTAACCTTTTTAACTAACTCTAATAAATCCTTGAGAAATCCACGAAGTTCTTCGTTCTCGATGGAGCCATTGTTATCCTAAAACAGTTTCAATGGATTCGTTACATAACTTAATTTGAGTTAGTTTCTTTCTTAAAAGGATTTTGTGATATCCGATTTAGAAAAACGAATTTTTTAACGTTTTTTTTCAAGTTCTACTATATGACTATAGTGTAGATCTTGTGCGTCGTGTTTTTTTTAAATGTATCAAAAGTTATTTAATTTTTTAATGTTGTTAATTTCCTTGGGTATAGCTAAATATAACGAGGGAAACACAAATTATAAATAAAACTGTTTTACATCCGTGATCTCTCTAATCCAGGTCCAGTTGAAAACCAGCATCAGGCACTAGTTGCCCGGCATTTTGCTGAACTGGTCCTATTTGGTGCAACTATGAGGCACACAGTGTTACATTTTTTGTTTAGTTTTAAGTTTTTTTTTTCTTGTATTATTTTTGTTTTTTAATGTGTGCACTTGTGGCATGTGTCAAATTAATGTATACTTTCTTTCTATATTGAAAATCGGACACACGCAAAACTTAAAAAAAATATACGTAAATATACTATAATATACACAGTGTCAGGAACACCAACACGCATACTGTTACCACGAATTGACTACATGACTACTAGTGTTGAAATTTTTCGTTGGTTATTACAAAAAAAAAAAAATGCTGTTTCAAACATTTTTACCCTATTTATTTAATCTGGGAAGTATAGAATATGGTTGTCAAACGTTTAAAATTTTCCAGACAAGCCCGGAATTATAATATCAATGTCCGGAAAGCGAGGGCGATTCTAAAGTGTCCGGAATTCCCAAAAAACAGAAAGACTTTCAGTCTAACCGGCTGCTGATGGATACCTACCAGTATTTTATCTGACCTCCACAACCCAGTTATTATTGGGTAATACGATACCCTTGGTAAGACTGGTTGTCAGACTTTCAGGCCACTGACTACCTGTAACGACTGTCAAAGATCTAAAAATGACAGCCGAGACCAACGGCTTAGCGTGCTTTCCGAGGCACGTAGGAAACTTTGTATGTAATTGGTGGTCACCCATCCACGGACCAACCTAGGTAAGCGCGGCTTAATCTAAAGATCGACCCGAGTGGCTGATCTTTAAGTCATAAATTGATGGTACGAGTAACAATTTGCGCCTCGATGTCCCTTACTCCTTTCAGATTATAATATGGCAAGTAGCCGAACTAGCCATGTTATGCCGATATTACATTTACTCCACTGAAGTTCTATAAAACCTTCAACTTTTCTATTTTTGAAGCACTTTCCCTTTTATCGAAAGTGTTCCACAAATAGGATGTATTCCCGAAAAATATCCTTTAGAAAATAATAATAAAACTTCTTACCCTATCGTACAAAGAGAAGACCCTCTCAATATCGTCCTTTGTAAGTTTTGTGGCGCCCTGACAACATAAATAACATTTATATTAGTGTCAAAAAATGTGAAAAAAAACTACTCATGACTAGTTCCATAAGCATAAGCCTAATCAGCCTATAATGTTCACACTGCTGGGACACACGGCCTCCTCTTTATGAGAGGGAACGGGCCATAATCCACCATGCGGGCCCAGTGCGGGTTGGTAGATGTCACATGTCGTCGAAATTTTGATTCTAAGACATGCCGGTTTCCTCACGATGTTTTCCACCGTTTTGAGAGCAGTGGTGATGAAATAAATTACACAAAGTTATGCACCTGCCTGGGTTCGAACCAACGACTTACAGACTAGGTCCATATTGGGCATAAATTTTTCATAATATTTATTATGAAAAATTTATGCCCAATCAAACAAGCGTTCAATTTTGAACGCTTGTTTGATTATATACACATAATTAAACAAAAGCGAGTATTATAATTAAGTATAAAAACAATAAAATACTTGTTTTCAAAGTAATTCAACAAATAGAAGCATTATTACATTTTAAACATTTCACATTGCACTAGGTACCGTACCAAAATAAGTAGTTTAAAAAATAATAAATTAATAAGTCTAGTACTTATACAAACAAACAGTATCATTATTCACAATTTATGTGTAACTATTAATAAAATTAAGTGACGTGCATTTAAACGTTGACCAACCAGCATAACTCCAAAAAATGAGGGAAATAATAACCATTCCTCAAGACTGTGGTTCATCAAATATTTATTGAAAAATCTTTTTTGTGATGTCTTGGCCATAATTTGGAGCCAGCGTGGGCCAGCGTGTAAACGCAGCGTGAGGACTCACCTCTATGCCCTCCTAGGAGTGCAGAGTGCAGACATAAGCGTTAGTGTTAGGATAGACAGACAGACAGGCAAACCAATCATAGTAACGTGCTCATTTTAATTAATTATCATTTTAAGTTTGTACCTTTATTACAGAGTATTGAAATTCTTGAATATTATGTAATTTTCTAAGTTCAAAGTTGTTTTGAGTTAAACTAATAATTATTTGTTTTCAGTAAATATTAGTCGATATACTCGTATAGAAGTGAACTTATTTAAAATTCTAGAAAAAAGTGGAAAATAGACCATAATTTTTAACATGCAATTATAATAATAATATTCTTCCTGACCGTTTTCGGTCACGACAGCCAATCACATCGGAGATTAGCTATCGACACGAAAGATATGCTATGGTGCACAAGTGTGTGTGCAGGCACAGGTGCATGCCGGCAATCCGACACGATCGGAGTGGGATCAGGCACATGACCAACGGCTTCACGTGCTTTCCGAGGCACGGGGGTATCATACCGCCAACCTCCAAATTCCAGGCTGCTACTGAGAAATTCCTAAAGGAAAAACCCAATAACACTTTACGCCCGACCCGGGAATCGAATCCAGGACCTCAGCAGTTGCGCTTGCGATCAGGAGATCAATGGGGCAGGTAATTGTATCTCATAGACATAGCATCTCTAAAATTATACTCTATCTCTTATCTATGTCTAGGTGCCAAAGAGTCACTTTTTTGTAGTCTATTGATGTAAGTACCTGGATACTTATATGATGAATTTTATTGTAGTAAGTTGGTGTGTTAATGTACATATGAGAGTCATGAAAATGTAAAATGTCTGGAATATTTATGAGAATGTATTATTTTAGGAGTTTTATTGTCATTTTTATTATATTACAAGCAAAACTAAATGGAAAGGAAATTAGTGCATATAAACTATGATAATAATGTCACTATCTACTAATTTTCTATCGAAGGGATGCTGCAATGTTCTATATGCAGACCTAGTTATTATTTAACACCGTTAGATTTTTCGTGGCAATTCAGTGTATTTCAGGATAACACAGATTCAATTACTAAATAGTTAGCCATTAAAAAATCTAATGGTAGTAAAAAAAAAACTTTGTTTGAAGTATTCTTTTACATGAAATTTAAGCATGAAGGATGAGATGAACAGCAGCTAAAATGTTATCATAATTATTACGCTCTTATTCTTAATAATCTAACCCCATATTACAATACAGAAATAAATAAATAATTCACTCTTACCACCAAAAGGTTGGATAAAATAAGTTAGTTATTAATAAAAAAGAATGCCCATTTCTATTCTTTAGCTCTGTATTCTGTTTACTCTATGGTTTCATGATACGTGTCGGCAATATGGCGGCTGGATGAACGGTGGCGGGAAATGAAACGTCACTCACCTTGAAGACTTGTCGACAGAGGAAGTTCTCCTTGACGGGCAGTAGCCTGCAACATGTGATCGTAATGTTAATGACCGTGTGACGTATATTTTGTTAATTAAAGCTAGAGTATGATATGCTAGTGAAGGAGGTGGCGGGACGTGAGAGGGAAAGAACCTCACGTCCCAGTCGCCGCGGGAGACGCCCTGGGCGTTGGGGGTCACGTGGTGGCTCCCGGCCACCGTAGGCGCGGGCCTGTGGACGGCGAGTTATGGGCTAGCTCGCCGTCCGGCCGTCTTATGACGACAGGCCGTGTCGACGGCGCGTTCGTGTTCCACGTGCGCCTCAAAGAGATGTCAACAAATAAGTAGGGGTCCGCAAGGACCGATGCCTGCCAGGGCTGCGGGACTGTTCGAAAGAGATACCGTGGCCCTGGAACACAAAGGGCAAAGAAGGAACATGGATGGGTTTTAGTCAGTACAAGTCTGACACTCCCTTCCGCTCCGCCCAGAGTGGGGGGGGTCATTTGATGATTTCCCATCCGGAAAAAAAAAAAAAAGCTAGAGTATGATCAGCCTATAACGTTCTTTTTGTTAGGACTACAGGGGAGAGACAGAACTATTGAGGACGTCTAGCGCCATCTCTTTCCCACTCTGGAACAAGATTAAAACAAAACTGCTTTATGACGTCTTGGTAGGCCACCTGGCCTCCTCTCTTTTAAGGAATTAGCTACGCGGGCCCAGAGCGCGTTGTATCTCGAAATTTTGGTTCTAAGATGTCGGTTTCCTCATGAATAAAAGCATTTTTTACCAAAACAATTTTTATCCGTATAAGTAGTTAAGTTTCAAATATGCAGAAAACACATCAGGTTTTTCATCTTGATAACGATAAGGTATTTAATGACATATCTTAATTAATTAATAAGCCTTCGTACAACATTATTAGGTAATCGTATAACAAAACTCATAGGCTGATTTCATTATTTCTAGAACATTTTGTTGAAACCAACGGCTTTTTAGGTGCAACCCAGGAAGATACTAAACAGATTTTTTTTTTTTTTTTTTTCGGCTGGGAAATCATCAAATGACCCCCCCCACTCTGGGCGGAGCGGAAGGGAGTGTCAGACTTGTACTGACTAAAACCCATCTATGTTCCTTCTTTGCCCTTTGTGTTCCAGGGCCACGGTATCTCTTTCGAACAGTCCCGCAGCCCACTAAACAGATGCTAACAGAAGAAATTTCATAGAAAATTAAACCAAATTTGCCAAAAATAAGTTTATAAACTAACATGTTCAATAACACTATCATTAAACCTAAAAACGGTCAGTATACCATGTTTAAAACGTACAAAAACGAAAAGGGTAGATCGTTTTGTATGCTCATAAACACCCACCCGCAATAAATTCAGTTTATCCGTAACAGTGCCGAAATATCGAAAACTCATAACGTTAACATGGTAAATATCCTGTTTTTAGCCAAGTCAGAGGCCAATGGGCGGCATAAAAACTCTGACACCAGGTTAGGCAAAAACGACACAACACAGGAAGAAAGTGTTAATGCAATCACAAAATTGCCAACAGGTCAACAAAGAAAAAAAATACTTCAGCATCCATTATGTACTTATTTTTTTCACAAAAAGGTCCATCAAAGGAGTTGGTAATCCATAAATGAACGTACTTACACGAGTGGTCAACTTTTGAGCGGCTTACGTACTATACTTAAAGCTTGGGGACATGGCTTCCATTATCTACGTTTAGAGCTGCATGATACAAAGGAGACTCGTCTCTTTGAATAGGTTTGTTTTATGTAGATAGATTGTTATAAGTTTTAAATGTACTTGACAACATTTAAAGTAAGTACATCGTAAATTTTATTATGTACGGATTTGTACTGTGTGAAGGATGATATGGCTAGCAAGGAGGTGACTGCTGAGATGACGGGTAATAGAGAAGTAAGGAAAAAGAAGACATGCTGCGCCGACCTCAAATAAATTGGAGCAATGGCAAAAGAATGATAATGTAGGGATTTATACAAGGCACAGAGCGTAATACAATTTAAGCATTTGGTGTTGGAGTACTGCCGCACGGCTGTAGTGCCGCTTGCTTTATTAGTAGGACCGCTGCAGGACGACAAGCGTAGAGTCTGCACGTTGCACGAATTTTAGTGATAAGATTTATGATTTTATTTTTTTCTTCAGTCTAGCCATGGATTCGAAGGACTTTTTGTGTTGTAGCAACGTATTGGACTTGGTCTGTAATGTTACTATAATTAATGGTAAATTAATAAATAAGTAAATAAAAAACATATGGCATTTGCGACGTTGCCGTCCTGCCGCCGCGCGCGCTGCACCGGCGGCGTCGCCCTACGCTCGCAACGTGTCAATTATGTGGGAAAAAACAAACATTCGTACCCAGTACGAATCTCACTCCGGCGCTGCAGTAGTGCGGCGCTTATGTAAAATAACCTTATACATAACTAGTATAATCTGGGTGTATTACACTTACCCACCCAAACCTACCACTGCGTATCCCTTCAGAGAATACAAGCGTGATGATTTCCCATATTAAAAACAAAATTTATGATTGCTTAGATATTAGTAACAGGCTATGTTATATAGTTCCCAGGACATGCCATTGACGACAGGTGCGGGCACGACCTGTATTCGCCACTACTACCAGTCGTACTTGCTTGCGTGTGCCTATTCGTCGCCTTACGAGCAATCATAATAAGAATTTCTGCAGCTTAGATCTGTTTGCTTTACCCCAGGGAAGGTTTAGACAAATGTTGCTTGATTTATTGAAAAACTAATGTGACTTTGTAATTTCATTGAGCAACACTATTAATAGCTTCATTGTTGGTGTTGTTGATGCTTCACTATTTGTATTAATCTTTTTTGTTATTTACCATGTTGTCTCATTGTTTATCTGTGGAGAACGTGGTTGATTTCACATTTGTTTCTTAATGTGTAATTGTTTGTTTTCCCTAATAAATAAAATAAAAATAAAATAAAAAACATCACTCATTACACCAGTAATCCCTGAAGAGTAAGGCGGAGGTGTAACTATAGTACACCCACATTTCACTAGATATGTTTTAGTCCCATGTAATATGGAGCGGCCCTATTGCCATCCACTAACACTGACACTTCCACTGTCAAATTCCATGGAAAAACTTAATAACACT
Organism: Noctua janthe; assembly: GCA_910589295.1. Taxonomy (NCBI): domain Eukaryota; kingdom Metazoa; phylum Arthropoda; class Insecta; order Lepidoptera; family Noctuidae; genus Noctua; species Noctua janthe. The sequence goes on along the minus strand of OU342572.1, from coordinate 8,162,411 downwards.
GTCTGATCTAAGCTAGGAGCTCCGCAGTAGCGTTTCCCACCACTAATCTACCGAGGCAATAAAATTGAAGTATTAATTTGATGTATCATGTTCTTTAAAGCTATTAAAATTCACTTAAAACTTGCTAACGCTACGACTTTGAAACTCAAGAGTAGCTGCCCACACGCGTTCAATTTATTCCTGGACATGACGTGGTTCAGAATTGGGGATCAATACGGGATTTCCCATTTAATCTGTTCGGGGACCGTCAAAGCTTCGGTTAATTAAAATTTATTTTAAAGTTTTTGGGCGTCGACCCGTTCGGACCCGAATCACTGGAATATCCAATAATCGGGTTCTGGATTGTTTTTGGAACGGAACTGAAATAACTTTCGCCTCGTTTATACATATATAAGGTCTATCTTTTCATACACATAATATTTTAAGAGTAACTTCTATAAGTCGTAAAGTCGCCATAGCAACGAAAAAAAAATATCAGAGTGTTTTTTTTTTACAAAATTATTGTAATTCTAAAATTTTTTGAGACTTTTTTGCATAAAACCTTTACTCCCATATTCTAACAATGACAGTAGGTAAATACGACGTAGTAAACTAGCGTAATGGATGCTTAAAAATAAGGAGCCAGTATTTATTTTGTGGGTCAAGTAATTTAAAATTATTTATTTAAATGGCTTTGTTATAGCCGTTAGATGATTTCCTGAAAATATTTCGTGTATGAATAGTTAGACCCTATATTGGTCTAATCTGATGAACGGGGTTATTTTGAAGGCCTCGTAATTCTATTTGTTCTGGAGTAACCAACCCTATGTAGGCTACATCCTATAGAGTCTATAGTAAAGACCGACCGCAATAAAGAGTCCTCGCGAAGATATCAATTTAAATGGAATATTCTGAAGGTTGATCAAGATCACGTATTGGTTCAAGTAGTATCGTAATACCTACGTGGATTATGGTTACTTTAAAGCAAATAACGTTTTTTTAAAAAAAAGAAAGAATGGAGTTGGTTAGGACACCTAGTGAGTGGCGCGAATGGCAGCTGGAATAAAGGTCGAGTGGCGTCCAAGGAATGGAAAGAGAAGTATTGATCGTCCAGCGGCGAGATGTACTGACGACTTTGTTGAAACTTGGATGAGGCTGGCACAAGAACGTGGAGCTTGGCACAAGCAAAGAGAGGTCTTCGTGAAGTCGGGCTGAGGATGGTGGTGGTGACTTTAATACCATTTACCCATTAAGCTTTCTTTTTACCCGACTGCCAATTAGGGTTATGTTTTTCGCGCGTATCTTGTATGTTTGTAAGCTTCATAACCTTATATCTTCCAAACGGCTGGATGGATTTCGACAATTAAGGTATCGTTATATTCGTTTTTAAAACCCAAGTTGCCTTAGATAGCTGTTAAAAAAAAAAAAAAATGGCGGATTTTTGGCGCTAATTGTAAGTCGTTAATATTTTTTTCATTAAAACATTGCAACACTTGCAATAAAACGCCATTAGTCACTCCGTATTCTTTCTACTATCTTATCATATTGCAAATCCTATGATTACAGCACACTATTGTCAGATTAGTACATTAATTACTTTTAATCGGATTTAATATGTCACGATTACATGCTTAATTGTTTTTCCCCTACAAGTGTGGCGTTGTTTATGTCATATTATCTATTTGTTTTTATCTTTATCTTAAGCGTGCTACGAAAAATGATATTTTTAAATACTGTATCAGTAAGTTTGATAAATAAATATTTAGATATGAAATATAGGTAAAAGTGTCAAATTTTGAAGATTTCGTTGTTTTTTTGGAAATACAGAGATAGGTCAAGCTACTAAAATCTGTCAAATTTCTTTAATAGATTTTGAACTTTATCGCTGTAGCATTAGGTTCAAGGTTGATTGGGAAAATTTGACAGTTTCCGGTAGCTTGTTTTGCTGGCGTCTGTACATAAGATAAAAGAATTATACTCACTTAGCCATTTCCGATAATTGTAGTCTGCCGTCCTTATTAGAATCGAATACTTGGAGCTGTAAATAAAAAAAATAAGATTAAGAAATTTGGATCCTGAACCACAAATCTTGTTGCGCATCTTGATCTATTACTATATGACAATAGCAAGGAGTGTCACATACAGTTCGAAATGCAGGGCTTGACACTTGTTTGTTGTATTACATGCCATTTAAAAAAAAAAATGAAAACATTTATTCATTTTTTTTTTTTCGTTGCTTTCGGAATATCGAAGGCATAGTCAGAAATGGAAGTCGAAGAGACTTCGGGTCCTTTCAGACGATGTTCCTACTTCTGGGACAAGCCACCCCTCTATGAGACGGAGTGGGACATAATTTTTTTCGCGGGCAATGCTCAGTGCGGTTGTAACAATATTTTTTCACGCGGATCCAGGGCGAGTAATAAACAATTATTTTCGAAAAAAAAGAAATGGAAGTGTCATATAACAATCTTATTTATTAAGGTTGTCTCTGGTTCTTTACCAAAGTTCACTACAATTAGGCAGCTAGGTTAATAAAGATAACACGTGAATAATTGTCACAGTTAATGTTTATCATCAAGTATCAGTAACACCTTTTACTATCTGCACCCTGAAACCTCTGTAAGTCTAGAATATTCTACGAAATTAAGGGAGCTAGATTTCCGACTTCCGTATACCTTGATAGGATAGTAGGAATATAGATGTCCGCTTAAAATTCGCGCGGATGCACGAAGCGGGGGAGCACACAGTCAAAATTCCCCCGCGCCTTTTAGTGTTGCTTATAGTTATTTTCGATACAGACACGCGAACGTGAACCCGCGCCCGCATTCGCGCGTTTTTTAGCAGACGCCATTAGATGAGCATTGCATCGCACCTAGAGACCGATCGCTTTAACGAGTCCTCGCGAAGGTATTAATTTAAATGGAATATTCTGAAGGTTGATCACGTATTGGTTCAATTAGTATCGTAATACCTACGTGGGTTATGGTTATTTTAAAGCAAATAACCTGTGGGATATTTTAGGATTTTGTGGACGCTTAATGTGCCTTTGATGGGGTAAGTCGGAGGACTCCTTAAAGTAGTCGGTCTATATGTTCATACTTATTTTACGCCATTAGAGGAGCATTGCATCGCACTAAAATCTTTTGATTCTATCCGGCTATTAGAAGTCCGTGAACCGATGACCTGGAGAAGCATAGGACTGGACGACGTGGCGACGGTTGGGGGAGGCCAACGTCCAGCAGTGGACAGGGCTGATATGGAGCCCAGTTTTATTGCTTTAAGATCACAAAGGCAGTTGTTCCATATATAATACTGGCATTCAGCTGCGTCCGGTTCGACTAGAAGCCGTCCCTAAAATAGCTAGCAAAAGATATGGGTTATTATGGAGAAGTCGAAAATGTAGCATATAGTGAAATTAAACATAATCATAATACAGATAAGACTGTTCCCATAGATTGGTAGTACTTTAAAAATAGACTTTGATGAAAGGGGTTAAGGTCTGTTTTTACCTTCTATGGAAACAAAGAGATTTAAAATACTTATAGAGCGGACATTAGGAATATTTTCATAGACAATTTTTGATCCGGAACATTTTCGATTTTGACACACGAATGCTACCTGACAGCGGGCGTATGACACTAGACAGAACGATTTATTACTAAGTAGTAATAAGTTTTGGATTACAATTTTCTTCGTCTTGTCCCGTCTATCGCTCATAAATAATTGAATGTCTTTGTATGGAAATATAGTATGTTTTAGTTAAGATACCATGGTGTCGGTGTATTCGATGAGTTTGTCTTCAGACACGTCGTTGATTTTCTTTGCTTCCTTCAGAAGATCTCGGAGAAAATTCTGGAAAAGAAAAATTATGTCGATGATACTCAAAACTCCGAAAGTCAATGTTAAGTTTGAATATTATAAAAATACAAAGTGTTTTTAATCGCGTTTATATCAAGGTAAAAAAAACATGTATATTACTTGTCACGTAACTGGATGTATGTATAAATACTCTGTGGTAACTAGTTTTGTTTCGTTTATGATATCTACCACAGATATCTACTGTTACATGACACGTTGTATTCTACAAATATTGTTTGAAACTAGTACCTGTCCTTTTTTTGTTTATTTTTCGTCACATGTAAATGTGGCTTTATTTTTTGCATTTTGTAAATTAAAATAAAACATGAACAAGAAAAATACAATTTAAGTTGTAATTCTCCACCTCTACTAAGGACAATGTCCACATCCAGACTCACAGGCAGCATTTAGTACTAACAATACTAAAATATTTAGACATGAAGTCCCAGACTAATTGCTTTTTATACAAACATAGAAGAAGTCTGACAACCAACCAATATTACCAAGGGGTACCGTAATACCCAGTGCTAACTGGGTTGTGGAGGTCAGATAGGAAGTCGCTCCATGAAAAATACTGGTATTCTGCTGAATTTGGTTATACTGGAAGTCGATTCCAGTAAAGTTGTGAAAAGGCTAGGCAGATGACGTGAAGTTGAGAATATATATATTCAGCATGCGATAAACGTCGTTGTTTACTTCGGGTGAGTGTCTATGCCAAAATTTAAAAAACACTTTTAATTTTCTTAGCAGTCGTTGTCGTAACACTGCCGCTTGAGCGTGTACCTCGTGGTCAAGGGGTAAGAAAAAGTGAAAGTATAAGGGCCGAACTCCACCGAAGCGGAGAGGAGCGGAGAGGAGAGGAGACGTACAAAGCGGCACGCCGCTCATAGCACACCGCTCACTGCACGACGCTCACAGCACACCGCTCACGGCACGTCGCTCACAGCACACTGCTCACCCGACGCCGCTCACGTCTCTTCTCGTCTCCGCTGTCAGCGGACAACTACGAGACTTCTCCTCTTCTCTCTGCTCAACCGTTTCCACTGAAGCTAAGCGGACACGAGAAGTGTGAATAACGAAATTCTATTGGTGGTGTACAACACCTCTCGTCTTCTCTCCTCTCGTATCGTCTCCGCTACGGTGGAGTCTAGCCCTAAGATAGTTAAAGTAAGGAATTAGTTTGTCGTGACTTTATTTACCTTCAGTTCATCGGCTTCTATGTACCCGCTGCCGTCAGTGTCGTATTCTCGCCATATCTAAAAAAATAAAACATAACACCTTCGTCACAAAAATAGTAACTAACCTTTAGATCCAAGGCTAGAATTGAGAAATGCCTTGAAACGTTCTCCTGTATGATATCTACTAAATCGAATGATATCAATTATGTGTTAGTATAGAACTTCATAACATTCTGTATCCCTGAGGTCTATCCTAACCATCACCATCATCCTCCTGCTCGTGTCCCATGTTACTTGGATTGGCGATCCCAGGGACCTTAATTTGGAAGAGCTAAGGTAGCCAGCGAAATTAAAATGTTGTTACCTTTTTTGGAGTTTGCAGTATTAATAGTGTCAGGTGTGATCATGTTGATCAAAATATGATTCGCGACCGTAACAAATGTTGTTTTACTGAGTTATAATCATTAATATCGTTAATACAACCCTCTGAGTTCATTTAATCCCATTGAAAAACTTTTTCATGAAATAGTCTAGAAATTTCACGCGATACCCTGGCGTTTCCACCTTACTAAACTTAAAATACTTCCTTTTAAAATCCTAAAATCTAAATCTTTTAAATACTTACTTTCCTTTCCGTTTACTGCCTTTCAAATTTAAAATAGATACAAACTCAGGAACCATAAAGTCTATTTTCCATTACCGATAAAGAAAAAAATATACCGAAAGGGACTTGCCAGTGCTTCCTTTTAAGGCTAAGAAGGTTCTTCTGATTTTAGAAATCTGTTTGATGTTCTTTTATGATAAGGATTTAAATTACACATGGTAATATATCCCCGAATTACAATTTGATGGCCTAAAGTAAATAGGAGATCCAGCTGTTATGATCTTGTCCAGCACGCGTATCACGAACACCGTAGAAACGGGTTTTGTGGACGGAAGAATCGACATAAAGACAAATCAACAAAAGAAATCTGTCATTTTATTGATTCTTCCGTCGAAAAAAACCGTTTCTACGGTGGTCATGCTACGCGTGCTGAAGGGGCGAATTCGCCGCGAATCGTTACGTGCCAAAGCATATGCGCTTTGGCGAGGTACTGGCTGCCGATACATAGCGTCCACAAACGTCATCCAACTCCATGTGACTGACTGAATCCGTCCCCAAATGCTAGCACGTTGGACGCTCCGCCTGAACAACCACTTAGTTTCTCTGGGTCTCTGTTTAGATGTTGAGGATCTGAGGTGGACTTACCTTCATAAACTCTACACTGGATTCCAAGGGATTGTCGAACCTGAAGAGTAGGAGGAAGTTCTCCTCCATAGGAAGCAGTTGTGCCAACTGTAACAACAGAAACAGATGATAGAAGATACTGTTTATTTAAACAGAGAATTATTTAAAACGCAAACTCTGTTGTAGAAAGATTTCATAAACATTGAGTAAGTATTTGTTAGAAACTTTATACATAGTATAGTATTTGTTAGAATTTGTGTAGTATACTAAAACTAAAAAAACCGACTCTTGATAAATCACGCTCTAATTAAATTCAGGGTTTACAAGGTAAAATCGACTCCTCCTATTGTTGAAGTCGGTTAAAATGTATGCCCTTGTTACCTGGGCCATATTAACAAACCGATTGACACCTATTCATCAAAATCGGATGAACGGTTGAGGAGAAAATGTTAGAACTTTGACCCCCAATATCTCCGTAACTAGAAGTTTCCCAGGTATGGTGTAGAACAACAAAATTACACTCACTAGGTAGGTTACAAGTGCGTGTGCGCTAACATAGGTGGAGTCTCTGTTCTTTTACTGTAGTCCGCAGGGACGGCAATAGGACTAGACCGGGGATAGATCAGGCGCGGGACCAACGGCACTAACTTTGGGCTGCTACTAAAACGGTTACAGTTTGCCCGTCCCGGAAATCGAACCCGGGACCCCACGCTCAGCAGTCACGTTTACAGTCACGAGACCAGCGGGGCTTCATGGATGGTTCCAAAGTACTCACATTTCGCCAGTTATATATAATTCCCATGTTATAGAGGGCGAGCCTATTGCCATCAACTGGTCACAAATTCAGACTTCGTGGCTGCTACTAAGAAATTCCTGATAGAAATACCCAATAACACTTTACGCGACCCGGGAATCCGACCCAGGACCTTATGCTCAGCAGTCGCGATTGCGATCACTAGACCGACGAGGCATTCCATTTGTGTTTTAATTGCGTTCATAATTAAGTGAAGTTTCAACGCCATAGCTTTGAAGTTTGTGTAAATATCCTCTTATTATTTGATGAATAATTCTTCTTCTTAGTGTGTCGATGGCAATCTAAATTGTGTCAGCCCAGAACTGAGCTACTAGTTTGGTGCTTTCGGTAGCGTCCATCAGTTCCTGAAGTGAACAAACAACAGGACACGCAGGACACGATATTAAGTGCCCCATCGTTTGTGGAACAGCACCACATTTACACTACAGGGCAGCGTCATTAATGAATCTCCACCTGAGCAGGTTTTCCTTGATGTGTACTCATGTTTTACAACAAAATATATTCTATTCTATTCTATTCTTAAAGACTTGGTTGCCTTACCTCTTATCCTCTATCTTGAATTAAAACCGTGTTATAATTTATTGTAATAAATAACTGATAATGACAGAATTTCGATAACATTCTGCAGCTCGTCAGTAAATAATATGTTATTTATAAACAGTTATTTTATGATAAGTTAAATCAAGTAGGTTGGTAGATATGATGTCTGTTGTATTTAATATGTGGTAGCTACTCATTAATTGTAGGTACATTGTCATCATGCAGGGATACTGTTCTTTTAGCCATCATCAGGACCTTACAAGCTACATCGGGCGACAGTATTGGGAGTCTGTCACCTGAACATACACTACACAGACAGACACAGCCTGAGATGGCAGTGTACCGTGTCCCGCGCGTACCTCTCAACAGGAACTGCGCCCATAATGCCCGTTTAGGTTCTCAGGCGATGTTATTTGCGTCAAACTACTCGCGCGCCATGTTATAGCCATAAGCCGATGAAATTAAAACATTATTTGGTCATTTGCGCGTTACACCGTTCTTTTATTTTCAGAAATCTATGTTACTGACAACAAGGTTTAACACGCTATTCACAACTCGCGTGAGTACCGCGTTCGCGGTGATTCGTGCATCTAAACGACTTCTTTCATTCGTTTTTTCCTCAGTCGCTTGAGCAAATAGCTCGTGACCAGCGGTTGACGGCCATAAAGGATTATGGGGATTCTGGCCCTGTCGTCAAAACCCAAACGTCCAACAGAAGTTTTATGACTACAGATATTTACCTCTCGTATGTCAATCTTGCCATCCTGATTGTCGTCATAAGCTTCCATGAAGCATGCCTTCAGCTCGACCAGCATTTCATCCGACACCGCCTGCGAAAGAAGAGAAATGAATTTTTAGTTAAGCCACTAATCACTAAGAACCTCTTTGTGTCCCTGTTAACCATAGGAAAGATGTTTTAAATAAAATTGTACATGGATCTTATTGAGCGTCGTAACAATCAGAATTAACGTCGCCCCCTTCTTTTTTCAATACAATTTCCATAGACAATTTCAGCACTGTACTCTTACATTTTACCATTTTTATTTAAACTTCATGTAGGTACAATAGTGGTACATAGGCGGCCTTAACGAATTAAATCAATTAGTAATTTCATAATCACTGCGAATGTTTCGTGTAGAATATCATTGTTTTGTAAAATTACTTCATGTTATCTATATGTTTGTCAATTTCTATTGCTTTCCATTATATTCAAAACTAATATTAATCCCGGACCTCACAACAAGCCAGCTAATAAATTCCCACTATCCTTTCCATTGGTTATAAAACGCTACAGAAATAACCTCAATTCAGTACAACAGAGTAACAGGCTAAAAGTCTAACACTAAATCATGGATCTCTGTTATATAAATGTAGGTTTTACTTCCGTAGTTTCCGTTTTTGCTGCAACGGCCATTGTTAAAAGAGTCTGAATGGGAAGCAATTTTAAACTTAGAACGCCGCGCACCGTCCGCGTCACCCAGTTCTGTCTGGATTTCGAATTAAATTCAGAATTTCACGTTTTGAAATATGAATTTCGCGCTTTGTTAAAATGAATACTGGCTGAATAACTTTTGTGCTTTGGTCTACTCATGTTGTAACAATGTAATATTTTTAGTCTGTGGAAAGGAGTATGGCGCGAATGTAATGCACATTTTAAACTTTTTACTTTAAATTATTACGTTATGTTTGCGACGACTTTTTTGTATTTATTTTGTGAGTGCCGTTCGTTCGATAGGTGAAATAATAAACTCTGTTGGTATTATGTAAAATCCTTATGTATAAAATATCGGTGTGCGTGTGCTCATAATTCTACTCCTACACGGTTTGACTGATTTTGAAGATTTTGTTGAAGGTACATAAGGGGTCAGATTGTTTTTAGCTATAGATGGACGATGTTGGCGCTGTTGTCGACATCCAGAACAAGGATAGTACGTCGGTCGGGTTAGCTAGTACGTATAGCTATAATAATGTCATCAATATGGAAGGCATAGAGAGCAACTTTGGTAAGTCATTTTAAATATCTTTATTTACCATAAAAACAATAAAAAATGCACTTACTTTGCTAACTAATAATACTTAATTATTTGTTCAAGTAACCAAAACAAATACAATGGTACGTAATAATTATGATTATGTATAATTACCAAATTGTCTTAGCGGCCGCCAATATACCGGGTGTAAACAGACCCTTCACATATCCGTCAACCAAGCATTCTGTACATCAAACTAAGTAACTTTACGCAAAAATTATTGCTGGGAATCGACTTTTTTTTTGGGGTGAAAAATCACGTTTTACGGTAGGACTCGATGGAAAGCACTCATAGCATTGTGCTGATGAATGGATTGAATAGTACGAGGGTCGTGGAGGTGTGTAAAGTAAAAATCAAACATTAAAAACATGTATTTAAAAAAAAAACTTGTGAAAAAGTTGGAACTTTGACCCCCAATATCTCCGTAACTAGAAGGTTCCCAGGAATGGTCTAGAACAAAAAAATTATCGCAGTGGCGGGGAGAACAAGTGCGTTTCTTTTATGTTAAGGGTCTATTTACACCCTTTAGGTTGATAGCCTCGCGTAATGGAAGCAGGCAGAAAACCGTATAACTGCAGAAAGATGTCCATTAGCGCATTTATCATGTATTATTACTTATTTATGGATATTGTCACATTTGTTATGATTAGTAACAATAGATAAGTATCAGTATTTAGTAGATATCGCACTTTTGTCAGCGTTGACGGCATCGTGAATAAATAAAAACGAAATACCTAAATGACGACTGTGTGTTTGCGTAGAGCACGCAACGGAAGCTCTCAAAAGGAATAAATTTTCCCCGTTTTTGTGACATTTTTCATTGATGCTCCGCTCCTGTTGACCGTAGCGTGATGTTATATAGCCTTATAGCCTCCCTCGATAAATGGACTATTCAATTCTAAAATATTTTATCAATTGAACTAGCACTTCCTGAGATTAGCGCGTTCAACCAAACAAACAAACAAACTTCAGCTTTACAATATTAAGTATAGATTTGAACCTGTATTAATCAATAGCTGATATCAATACAAAAAAGTTTTGTCTGACACAAAATTTTCTAAAGCGTCACGTTTCCGAGATATGACCTATCAAAGTTAAGTGTAATCTATTCACTAACAGCACAATTAGTACGCATAAAACCTGTAACTGGAATTTGGTTGCTTTGAGTGTTAATACAGGTTTACGATAAAAATGATTGAGGTAAATAACCTACTGTTACTTATTAGAATGCAACATGGCTTTACACTTTATGTACAAAAAAAAAAACAGTATTTTATCAATAATTTGATATCTCACTGATATCTCGGCAGATTTTTATCAAAAAATCCATTTAATTTATTTTTGTCAATTTTTTGATTACAAGTTTATCCTGTTGTGTCACATAATTGGCTGTGTACTGGAATGCCTATTTCTTATTCTAATTTCACTACTCAACAAAGTTCGAATCTTTTTTACCCGTCTTTCCACAGTATGGAGACTTATTCCATCACTACATACGAGTAGTATAAAACAAAGTCGCTTCCCGCTGTCTGTCCCTATGTATGCTTAGATCTTTAAAACTACGCAACGGATTTTGATGCGGTTTTTTTAAATAGATAGAGTGATTTAAGAGGAAGGTTTATATGTATACAAGGTTATTTGTAAAACACCAACAACCTCGCAGGAGTAGATTAGTAACATCATAAACAACAACATTTGTTCTACGGCTTTTCCGAAAACAGACAAAAGCAAAACGACTTTTCATACAAAACTCGGTTCGGACATATGAGTACTAGAACTAATTTGAATATTTTTTTTTTTAAATTCAATGGCTAGTTTAATTACCCGACTGTGGCGAAGCCCAAAAGGGTTATGGTTATGTGTTTGACCTGTATGTCGACGTGTAGTCTTGTTTGTCGCAGCGACAGGAGCTAACCAAAGAGAGTACTCGCTCAGTACATACGCATACTAGCGAGAAATCACATGTCGTCGTCGCGCATACGGTCATGGCCTTGCAGCAAAACTATTCAAACTACACATTCGCTGCTCGTTGCTCGTCAACTCGTTCCTAGTTGCTAGCTCACTCGCTTACCGCTTATCGTCATTATAGGGACAGGAGCCTTACGAGTACCTAGTATATACGGCACAATATAACTCAACCAGAATCACTTTTCGTGGCAAAATTTAACAGACCATTTGCCAACATTACATTATAAACTAATTTATTAGTCGAAAGACCACAGCGATCGATCCCAAGATACTGCTTAGCCCGCTGGCACTTACTTATTTTTATTTATTAGGTTTTCTTTGTAATGCTTCTGATTTAACTCTACCAGGGGCCTAAATTGGCCCCTATTATACAAGATGTAAATGGACCCTTCAAGAAAACCCTTCCGTCAACGAAGCATTCTATACATCAAACGAAGTATCCCAAAGCAAAAATATTGCTGGGAAACGACTTTGTTTTTAGGTGAAAAATAACGTTTTACTGTAAAACTCAATGTAACGCCCTCGAAACATTGTGCTGATGAATGGATTGAATAGTAAACGGGTAAATACTGTTTAAAAAAAAACTTGGAAGAATTTGGAACTTTGACCTTCAATATCTCCGTAACTAGAAGGTTCCCTGATATGGTCTAGAACAAAGAAATGATCGCAATGACGAGAAAAACAAGTACCTTTCGGTGTAGTTAAAAGGTGTCTTTATACCCTATATAGGAATTGAACAAAACGGGAGAGAGTGTACTTTTAGGCTTTTCAGAGAAATGCAGGCGTAATATTATGTTGTTTAACTCTTTAAAACAAAGCCCAGAAGCATAAATCTAGGACAAATGCGGGGAAGCACTCCATCCATGACTACCAATATTTTTATCTATAATCACACTTAATTGATACCAATAATTTAGCGATTACTTAAAAAAAACAAATACATATGATGCGAAAATAGATTACTAGGCTGATAATTCAGTGATAAGACAGTAGTAGATTACCTGTGATTACTTATTAAACGGATTACTGAAATAAAGATAAGTAAGTATGTAAGTTGATTGGTGTCATCGGTGGTGTGCCAGATACCTACATAATTTGCGAATTTATTAACTGAAAGTGGAAGCGCCAGACTAGCCCGCGATTTTTTTATGCTAAATAGCGGAGCACGCTTGCCTAGAGGAAATCGATTGACTCGAACTCTGACGAGATCTAGATTATAATGATCGGGAAACAGAGGTCGGAAGTGAGTTCTACAGACTGGCGGTTCGCACAATAAATAACTATTACAATTAATATTATAAGGAAAAGTCATTCAATGGGATTAAATGAACTCAGAGGGTTGTATTGATGATTTTAATGATTATAACTCTGTAAAGCAATTATTATTTCCTTTATTTACTTCTGTACAAATCAATTATATTCCTTACAAAAAAATAAATAAAAAAAAAACATTTAAAAATATAAAAAAATTTAGCCCACCGGTATCGGGAACAGGGTCCAAGCTACCAGCGGTCAGGGCTCCAGAGAGAGGAATCTCCTAACAATACGAGCCGTGTCCAGGAGTACCGCTTTCTGAATCAAGCCCTTGATCCAGCTGCCTAATGAGAGTATCCTCAGGTATTGGTCGAGGCTCTTGGCAATTAAGCCATGGGCTGATACAACTATCGGCACAATGATCGCTGAGTCCACATCCCACATGTCGACAACTTCGCGCGCCAAGTCAAGATACTTGATTTGTAAAGCAATATTTGTTACGGTCGGTAATCATATTTTCAATCAAAATACAACCTGACATGGACCTACAAATTACAAAAGACGTAAGAGAAATTACGCGGGCTACCGCGAATCATCCTGTCTGTGCAAACATTTGCTTCGCAAAAGGTTGAGTAAAAGCGGTTATACATAATATCGACACGAAATACTACCGGAATTATCGCGCAGTTATACCAGGGCCGTTTTTTTGGAACGTTAAGGTGCTAGGTGACGCTGTAGAACTCAACGAGTACTTTCAATACATTTCGAGCGGAGAGTCAGGGCTGAGGCAGGGTGGAGGTTTTACAGCTGAAATTATATACCTAGTGTTTTGAAGAAACTTGAAGTGGTTTGGAGGAGAAACTCGTGATTCAAAAAAGTTCATTAAGTAGGAAGTAGAAATCAAGAATAGCCAGTAGAAATCATTGTTATATTGTTGACTAAAGCCGCTTTTTTTTTTTTTTTTTTTTTCCGGATGGGAAATCATCAAATGACCCCCCCCACTCTGGGCGGAGCGGAAGGGAGTGTCAGACTTGTACTGACTAAAACCCATCCATGTTCCTTCTTTGCCCTTTGTGTTCCAGGGCCACGGTATCACTTTCGAACAGTCCCGCAGCCCTGGCAGGCATCGGCCCTTGCGGACCCCTACTTATTTGCTGACATCTCTTTGAGGCGCACTTGGAACACGAACCCGCCGTCGACACGGCCTGTCGTCATAAGACGGCCGGACGGCGAGCTGGCCCGTAACTCGCCGTCCACAGGCCCGCGCCTACGGTGGCCGGGAGCCACCACGTGACCCCCAACGCCCAGGGCGTCTCCCGCGGCGACTGGGACGTGAGGTTCTTTCCCTCTCACGTCCCGCCACCTCCTTCACTAGCATGACTGCTTCGCAGAAGGAGGTGACGGCTTCCCATTCCCTCTCGCTCCGGACCATGGCTTGAACCAAGGCCGGACGCGAGAGATCGCCGCCGCCAATCGCCGCTACGAGGACACGGCGGTGCTCCGCCCAAGCGGGGCAGACCTCCACGGTGTGCTCCACCGTGTCCTCCGGACGATCCTCGCAGTGGAAACACCCGGGCGTTTCGTCCCGCCCGATTCGGTGCAGGAACCTCCCGAAACAACCGTGTCCGGTGAGGACCTGCGTCAGGCGGTAGGTGAGGGCGCCGTGGCGCCTCTCTAGCCACTCCTGAAAGAGGGGACTTATCGCCACTATGGTGGCGTGCCCTGACTAAAGCCGCTGGCTTAGTTGAAAAAAAAAAAAAAAAAAAAAAAAAAAGAAAATGCGAGCGACCGCATTTGTGTATCTAAACTATTACTTTTGAGTCCATCTGCCACTGTCGCAGTTAGTTTTTGCGGCTTATATTGTCACTAATCTCACAGGAAGAATAGTCGACATTGACATATTGCCATAAATAAAAATAAAATAGAATAGTCATTCACTAACCAGTATTATATATGATGCTCTGTGGTCACTAGGTACCTGTCAAAGCTACTAATATTTTGTGTTTTTTTGATAAATATTACGTATTTTCGAGTCAAGCTAGGTAAGTAACAGTAAAGTAGGTACATGTTGATAGAAGTGTCCTAAATTGTTTGTTCTCTCGTTAAATCACGTGTTTATCAATCAATCACTCAATCAATCATTTTATTGTCAGGCAACTGAGGCCCAAAGATAAAAATACACAAAATAATCAAAAGAAAGCTCATCGTTGAGAATAGTGTTGGTTCAGGGGTTAACAGTCCCGGCTTACGTGTCGTATCACTCAAAGAAAACATAGTGAGGAAACAAGTCCTACAACCGAAAATCCAATGACTTGTGAAATTCACCAATTCGTAATGCGTGCCTGTTGTCAATAATGGCCCACTCCCTCTCACAGAGGGGAGGCCTGAGTCCCAGCAGTACGTATAAGCTTACCCATCATGTGGGCCCTGAAGCAGTCAGAAGACAATGCGGTAGACCTCTTAGAAACTAGCGCTATGAACTTGACAAAACCAAAGTCCAATGGTCCAAATAAGCTCTGGATCGAAAGAACTAGAAATCATGGGGAGAGGGCCTTTGCCCAACAGTGAGACGATGCTAACAGTGACAGTCTGTAGAAGATTTTTAAATAAAGTCACATTTCAGATGAAAATGACGTTCCTTCTCATTGTGCTAGTAGCGACGGCGGCAACAGCTTCGGAAATCAGCAATAACTTAGTTGAGTCTCATGACCCCCATAATCTGATGAAAATGACGTCCAAAGACGTTGACTTATTAGATGAACTGAGCTCCGAAGACACTTTCCTTGTCCCTACGAGTAACCTGAGCGTAGGTAAGATCTGCAAGGATGATGTGCTGTTAGCCAAGTGAGTAACTTTAAATAATTTATGTATTGAAGAGCTTGTGGATGGATAATAACAGGGGTCGATCTTCAAGCTTAAGCAGCGTTTGCCAAGTTCGGTCCATAGATAGATGACCATCCATTGCATGTCGAAATTACTCCCGTGTCTTGAAAACCACATTAACCCGCGGGCAGTCTTCGTCTTTCATTAATTTTTCAGACTTTTACTTATCTCTTTACGAGGACCAGTCTACACGAACAACCAATGTAACATCATCAATCATTGGAATTTTTTGTGACCTCTCCAAAGCATTTGATTGCGTAAATCACGACACATTACTTTTGAAACTTGAGCATTACGGACTAGGGAAACTTGCACTTAGTTTGGTAAAATCTTATTTGAGTGATAGACAACAACATGTGCAAATAAATGGTGTTAATTCACAGGGTTTAAAAGTAAAAATGGGGGTACCGCAAGGCTCAATATTGGGTCCTTTCCTCTTTCTAGTATATATAAATGATCTCCCCTATTTATTGAAAAACCAACCTCAAAATATGGTGTTATTCGCTGATGACACTTCCCTAATTTTTAAGATAAATAGACGGGCCCAAAATCTAGATGACGTGAATAATGCCCTACTTCAGGTCCATAATTGGTTCACAGCAAACAATTTAGTGTTAAATGAAAAAAAAACGAAATGCTTA
This sequence comes from Noctua janthe, assembly GCA_910589295.1. Taxonomy (NCBI): domain Eukaryota; kingdom Metazoa; phylum Arthropoda; class Insecta; order Lepidoptera; family Noctuidae; genus Noctua; species Noctua janthe. Next base: position 8,146,038 of record OU342572.1, on the reverse strand, counting down.
AGATTTGCTTTACCGAATGTTAAAAGTAGCGATTGTGATATAGTATTGAATAAAGAGAAACTTGAATTTGTAGATAAAACGGTTTTCCTGGGGATTACGCTTGATTCAAGGCTACAATGGGGTTCTCATTTAACATCTCTTGCGGGGCGGCTAAGTTCAGCAGCGATGCTATAAGAAAAATCCGTCAATATACTGATGTAGATACCGCTGCTAGACTGGTCTATTTTAGTTACTTTCATAGTATTATGTCTTATGGAATTTTAATGTGGGGACGGGCTGCAGACATTGAGTCTATATTTATTCTGCAAAAAAGAGCCATCAGAGCCATATATAATCTTCGTAGGCGCGATTCTCTAAGGGAACTGTTTAAGGAAATTAACATAATGACGCTACATTGTCAATACATCTACGAAAACATAATGTATGTAAGAAAAAATCTACATCTTTTTAATTAAAGAGGTGACAGACACAGTTACAGTACTAGAAATAGAGACCAATTAGTTCAGCCAGGCTTCAGACTCGTTAAAGTAGACTCATCTTTCATGGGCTACTGTTTGAGATGCTATAATAAAATTCCACAAAGTATTCTTGAACTGAATGAAACGAAATTTAAAACATGCATTAAACGCACACTATGTAAGAAAGCATATTACAAGTTGGACGATTATATCACTGATAAAAATGCTTGGCTCAATGCCGGTCCTGCTCCTCAAGAACAGGGGCGCCTAAATTGATAGCATTAAATAGTATTGTTGGAGCTGCTGAAGATTGTATAACTATCTTTGCATTGTATAGATTCAATCTCTTTTGTATTATATAGCCGCCTAGCCCATATTGTGTGAGTACTATGTACTAAAAAGCTGTCATTCGCTGGAAACCTGCGTCTTTTCTTGACTTGAATGTGCCCTGGCGGTTAGGAGTATGTCATGCTCACTCAAATGTCTCGCTGATGGTGGCACGTGTGTCGGATCATTTAGTTCCCTTCAAAATGGTGTTGAATGGTGCTGATACATGCGTCATGTTCGTGAACGGGCGCTTTCAGTTGTGACTGGTCATCTCTTATTTGCCACGGCTTATTTGAATTAATTATTTTATTTTTGAATTGTTTTTACTATGGACACTTTTAACGTACACATCTTGCTGCATCGTTCTCACATAATGTACCATCTCAAAATGAATGATGTAACCAAGGTTTTGTTAAATCAATCAATCAATCAATCAATCAATAGTCTTTATTTGTAAACACAGGTTATAACAGTGTGCAAGATGTTACAATAATTGTTATACATTATATAGTTTCTCTATGTTTTGCCATTTGGCGTACAAATATACATTTAAAGGAGGCTTTTGCCAGTTGGGTAAATTAATCTATAGGTGGTACTAGTATTATAAAGAGGTAAAAGTTTAATTCGTAATATCAATATCAATTTTAATATAATGCATTAGGTAATGTCAGGTATTGTCAATCTTTAATGAAATAAGACAATGTCAATATTAAATGGTTATGATGTCAATAAGTTACTGCTAAGAAAAATATCTAAAATTGATATTGTCCACAGAAATGTGAGCGTTGTCATGCTTTTACAGTCATGTTACAAATATATTATGTCAAAGAGATGTCATCAAAGTAGTCGCTGAGAGAGTAGTAACATTTCTGTATTAAAATAGTACATAATTTACGCTTGAAATTTACTAAATTTAGATTTTTTATTGAGCAAGGTAACTTATTAAATATCCTTTGGGCCATACAAAAAAAGCTTTTCCTCGTTAAAGCCGTACCTGCATTTGGTACTTTAAGCTCTAACTTATTTCTGTCCCGTAGTTTCCTATATTGACTTTTAAAAGCTATTTCATATAGGTGCATGTTTGTTTTCACAAATACATTTACCTCATAAATATACAGAGAAGGCAAGGTTAAGATATTGAGACTTTTAAATAGAGGTTGACAGCTGTCGGTACTTTGTAAACCACACATAGCTCTGATGCATCTTTTTTGGGCTTTGAAGACATAGTCCTTATTTACTGAATTGCCCCAATATATTATGCCAAATCTTAGTGTGGATGCCACATAGCCATGATAAGCCATTAAAACAGATTCTAGGCTAACAATTTTAGCCAGTTTATAGAGGGCATATGCAAATTTATTGACTTTTTTACAGATGTCTTCCGTTTGAGGTTTCCAGCTCAAGTTATTATCTAAAACAACACCAAGAAATCTAGTCATAGTTACCGACTCTATTTTAGTGCCCAGGTAGTTAATGTCAAGGTTTATATTAGGAATCCTTTGATAAAAGTGCATTATTTTAGTTTTTTCTAGATTTATGACAAGATTATTATTATTTAGCCAAGTAATTATTTTATTCAATGTCAAATTTATCTCTGCTTCGTATGTATTAGGATCGTCACATTTTACTACTACCGTGCTGTCGTCAGCAAATAATACCATCGGATGCTTTATTTCTCTAGGCAGATCATTTATATAAGTTAAGAATAGTGGAGGTCCCAGCACACTACCTTGTGGGACTCCGTACTTAATAATCCTACTACTAGATCTGTATCTTCTTTCGAAACCAGTGCATGGGCATATACGTTTTATTTCCAAAATCTGCTTTCTGTTGTGTAAGTAAGATTCAATAAGATTCAGAATGTTGCCTCTTATACCATATTTCTCTAATTTATTTAATAGTATTTTATAATCTACGTAGTCAAAAGCCTTTGTAAGGTCCATATATATAGCACATACGGCATTTCTTTCGTCTACATTTGATAAGATAGGGCGTATCAGATCATGGATAGCCATGTTAATTGTCCTATTCTTGCGAAATCCTTTCTGTTCATCGAGTAGAATGTTTGATTTCTCTAAGTAATTATAAAGTGCTTTATATATGACTTTTTCAAATATTTTTGCAAATATGGGTATCAAAGCAATAGGTCTGTAATTTTTCGATAGACATTTGTCTTGCTTTTTATATAGTGGAGTAACTATGGAGGTTTTGAGATTCTCCGGGAAGATACCATTCTCAATACTTAAATTAATTATATAACTTAGGTGTGGGGCTATATATTGAGAGACTGTTTTTATGACTTTTGTGCATATTCCATCACTGCCTACACTGTTTGTATTTCTAAGAGACCTAATATGATTCATGATGTCATGCGGCAAAGTTGGTTCCATAAATAAAGAGTTCAAAGTGTTTGAATGAATGGGAATTTCTTGCGTTATGCTATGATTGGAATTAGATACTTGGTTAATAAAATATTCGTTGAAGGAGTTTGCTATTTCAGTAGGATTCGTGACGATCTTTGTGTCAGTTTTTATTTCAGTTATAGGTTCTTCAGGAAAGTAGGCTTTATTCTTGTTAATTACGGTCCATGTCGCTTTAGATTTATTTTGTGCTGTTTTGATAAAATAATTATTTTGAGATTTTTGGGTTAAAGATATAATTTTTTTAAGTCTACGTGAATATGTTTTGAATGCATTTTTGTTCTTGTGAGTGGGATTAGCTCTATATTGCCACAGAAGCACATGTTTCCTTTTACTGCATTTTTTTATTCCCTTTGAGATCCACTTAGATTTTTTAGTTAATGACTTGGTAATAGTTTCGTAAGGAAAACAGAGGTCGTAAAAGCATCGAAACAAATCCAAAAAATAAACATAAGCCTCATTAGTCCGAAGTAGTGTAAATGTCTGAGAATGAGAGACATTTTATACAATTTTTAAATTTATCCAGATATTCTAGGCAATAAAAAAAAAAAATTTGTGATAGAAAGTGATTAAGTCGGAATTTGGGACCCTATATATACACACAACGATAATACCATGTTCGGTTAATTCAATTGCGCAACACTCAATCAAATTTTTTATACAGTAATTGTTTAAATTTACCACTTTATAGTGATGTCCATTTTTTGTTAAAACACATGCACCACCTCTTTTACAGTCTCTTGAGAAACTTATAGCTATGTTATAGTTAGGTATATTTAAAAGTTCTTCTTGCTCAGGCGTCATAAAATGTTCCGTAATACATACAACATCGATAGATTTTTTCTTACTTTGTAGCTCTTCCAAACAGACACTTAGGATGTCACTTTTGTTTAGGAGTCCGGCGATATTTTGGTGTAGGACATATATGTTCTTATAGACGAAAAAAGTTTGAATTTTCCGTGAGGTTTGCGTTTTGCTCGTTACTGTCGGAAGAATTGTCTTTTATGTTTATATTATTCAGACCAAATAGATGACCATTTGGTGGGTGGTCTACAGGGAATAATTTCATGTCAGTTTTAATTCTATTCATAATGTTTTTAAACCTCTGTAGTGTTCCAGCTTTATTTAATTTACCAGATGTACTAGAAAACATGTCAAATGTTAAACCATAGTTGGTGTCGAAAAAATATGCGTATTTATAATATTGTATGTCCACCTTGTAATTATAAATGAGTGCCCCCCGTATGTATGTGGGCGCTCTGACAATTATATTAGTGTGTGTTAAATTAGCTAGACCTTCATTGATTTCTCTCACTACATTAATGAAGTTATCATTGTCTCTGATGTCAGTTTCTCCTAATATAATTATACAGTAGTCATTTAGGTTAAAATCTCTTAATTTTGATTCTATGCCGGCTAAAAGGTGCTTTATATTACAATTAGGTAAGGAGTAACTACAATAATTAAAGTCGCTGGCGAAATTATCTTCTACACTTTGCAGCCTCCCCCTTTCTGAGCTGTTACTCAGCACACACAATTTTCTATGCTTGATATCTTTTGGAATTGTCTGTTTGGTGTTTAGAGATATAATTTCCTTTTGCGGCGCCGAATTGGTGGCTATGTCGTGGTTTATTGAATTTGGTTCAGCCCTTGAAGTCTGATTACATTCTGTTATTACGGGCGTAGCCTTTTCATCGTGATATGGAACTTTCTTTAGTCTCGGTGTTCTGTCAGTTTTTTGTTTAATTTTACTTTTTTGGCCAGATCTAGGTGTAGCCTTATTTTTGTCTTTCAGATTTATAGTTTTATATGCATCTATAACTTTAAAATATTTCTGAAGGTCTGATTTTAAACGAAAGTTTTCAGAATTAAGGTTCTCAATTTCTTGGTGAGCTATTAGTAAATCGTCCGATAGTTGCTTGACTTTTTCGTTTAAGTCCATTACAGTTTGACTAGTATTTAATGAGGTGTTTGGCAAACTGGTCATGGTCGCATCGAATAGTGTTGAACTGTCTCTGCTGATGTCATTTAAAAAACTGGTTCTTTGAATTTTACGATATGTTATATTGTTGCATACCTCCATTTTATACCTCGATAACAATATCAATATTCTAAATTTTATAAATCTTCGTGTAATGGAACGTCGTCTCAAAAAGCTGGTATTCAATACAGTAAAGTCAGGTTTCCGAACGTAGATTTTTATAACAAGTCGCTGTCAACTTTGTGAGATTGATCCTGATTGGTCAATGGTTTGTCATTTCGTTTAAATGCACCGTTAATGAGTCATCCGTTCTTTGTTTACGTTATAAAAAAATATCTACGACTGTGTCTTGTTGATGATTGTTGTTAGTATGACCCAGTATTCTGTGCGTAGACTTATTGTTTTAAATAATTTACAGCCAAACCTGTTTTTATGGTGTTGTTGTGTTGTTAAGCGAAATGCACTGTTATCTCCTTCTTCAACGCGTATTAGCAACTTCAAGCTTTGATAACACTGTCACTGAAGTTACAACTTATTTAGAGTGTATTATATAGTTTTAGGCCACTTATATTGGGATAATATATTATTTATGAATTAAATCACGCAGATCGATGTTTGACGTTTTTTTTTCCACTAAAGTATTCTGATTTAAAAGAGTGTCCATGGAGTTTCTTGCCCGTTCTTCTCCATAGAGATCTACGTTAGGGAATGGGCAACTACAGTACTTTCACAGTTTTTGTGCCTTGTGACTGGGACTGTAGCTTTATTTTACTGTTGCCTTTGTTTCGACAATTCAAAAGTGCCTGTAACTGGCCTACTTGAAATAAATGCTATGATTTTTTGATTTTGATTTTGAACAGCTCTCGATTGTCGAGAGCTCGATTTCGTTGCTTTTTCTCCAGTGTTGTCAGCCTGGGCCCGCGTGGTAGATTGTGACCCACTCCTTCACCATTTACAGAGATGAGGCCTGTGTACCAACATTGCGAAAATTTTAGGCTGATTATGTTGTTGTCGGCCTCCATTTTAAGATGTCTATTTTCTGTTTATTCAGTGGCACTTATATATATAAACCTTCCCGGGACAAAATCCATTGTAAAGACATATTGATCAAAGGAGATTCAAATATCGTCATTGGTGCTATTCGGGTGAATGAGGTTGGTGCCCCACAGAACGGCAAGGTCTTTATCAAGGAGGGAGGTGTTGGAAATAATTATGTGGTGATCAGGATACAATCAGCCAAAGGATGTTCTTACCAATTGAAGACCGAAGTTTGGGGCGTACAGATTAAGTCCTAATTTACGGTGTAGGAAGATGCACACGGAAAAATGTTTGGAACATTGTTTTTTTTTTGTTCACCGACGAACACTTTCCAAACTGTGTGTGTGGAATCATGTATTTTCTTTGTCTACAATTTGAGCGTCGATGTCTTCTACACTCTGTATTTTATAAGGAATGGTTCCTTCTTTCATCTTCATTTCTACCTCTTGAAATGGGGCTTGACATTATTTTAGACTTGCAGACAGATATTTCGATAAGCAATATTTTAGATAAGTATTAGATGTTGCTAAAATTATGTTATCTATGAAGTTTTATTCAAATAATACAAGGTGTAAACGGACACTTCACGAAGTCGTCAACCAAGCATTCTGTACATCAAACTACCTAACCCTACGCAAAAAATATGTAAACGACTTTGTTTTTTGAGGGGTGAAAAATCACGTTTTATGGTAAAACTCAACGTAACGCGTAAGGTATTTAAAGTAAAGTAATAACCTTAAAAGCTAGTATTTAAAAAAAATTGTGAAAAAGCTGGAACTTTGGTAGGTATGGTACAGAACAAAAAAATGAACGCTATGACGGGGAGATCAAGTGCTATTCGGCTTCGTTAACACATTACACATTTACACAATTTTTAATATTTTATCTGTTTTCTTATTGTTCTCCATCACCATTTAGTTTTCCTTCTACGCAGACTCGGTAGCAGACACTGCACAACTTACCTACACTCATGATAAATAAACAATGATCTTACGTATTCGTTAGTTATTTTTAACCGACTTTCAAAAAGAGGAGGTTATCAAGTCGACAGAATTTTTTTTTTTTTTTTTGTGTGTATGTTCAGCGATATCATCGCCAATTGTGAACCGATTTTGATGATTCTATTTTTGTTTGGAAGAATATTATTCCGCGGTGGTCCCATTTTTTATTTGGTGAAGATCTGACGCTGGTCTTCGGAGATTAACACTGGAACTCTTCAATAATAGACAGCAAATTTGTCGCGATGGCTGCAATCCCTTTGATATTCATTGTTTACACAAAATCAGGATATAACATCACGCCTGAATGCTCTGAGATGTGTACAGTCTACAGTACACCCCCATTACAACAGTTAGGTACGTTAAGTTCCATTTGTTGGAGATAAGCCTATTACCATGGCATGTATTGTTAACGGTTCAATAATGTTTCACCAAAACTCCTTAAACAATTTTTAACCGACATAAAAAAAAAGGAGGAGTTTCTATGTTCGACGGTATGTATTTTTTTTAATGTACCTATGTTCACAGATTTCTCCGCCAATTGTACACCGATTTTCTCATAATTCTTTTTTTTTCGAAAGCCTATACTCCTGAGGTAGTCCCATTGTCACCAAATCAGAATCTGATTATGGAATCCCAGGGAAATCGAGGACAAATCTCCAAATTTTATATTCGACTACTGTGAACCGATTTCGATGTTTTTTGTTTTTAATTTGGAAGAATATTATTCCGCGGTGACTATGTTTAAATTTGGTGAATCTGATCTTCGGAGTTATGCAATGGAACTCTTCAATAGTAGACAGCAAATCTGTCGTGATTGCTGCAATCGCTTGGATGTGTATTGTTTACACAAAATCATAACATAACGTAACGGCTGTATGCTCTGAGGACGTACGCAGATGCGTACAGTACACCCAGATTGCGACAGTTAGGTATATTAACTTCTATTTTATTAGGGACTAGCTGACCCGCGCAACTTCGTCTGCGCCACATAAGAGAGAGGGTTAGAGAGAGTGTGAGTCAACCTTAAAAGATGGTAATATGCTATCGCGGACTCATGATTGTTGCGTAACTTTAACCGTTTACACAGCGCACGCAACGGAAGCTCTCAAAAGGAATATATTTCCCTGTTTTTGCAATATTTTTCATTGATGCTCCGCTCCTATTGGTTGTAGCGTGATGTTATACAACCTTCCTCGATAAATGGGCTATCCAACACTAAAATATTTTTTCAATTCGAACAAGTACTTCCTGAAATTAGTTCGTTCAAGCAATCAAACAAACAAACTCTTCATGTTTATAATATTGGTAAAGATTCAATATTTGCATTAATCGCTAAAATATTCTACTTATGTTTTTCCAAATAAGGGCTTCCCTCGACAGCCTTAAGTCTTCATCCTTAGACACTCGATGACAGTCATACTCCAGCTAGGTCGAAAGTTCTCATCAAGGTGCATGAAATGAGCCGAGACACGATTAAGTTTCTGTAAACTGTTGCGGGCCTCTTGTAACTGCCTGCCGTCTTCATCGTCAGTCCTTCGATGACAGTCATACTCCACGCAGGTTTAAAGTTCTCACCAAGGTACATGAAATGAGCCCTATAACAATATAGCTAATCTGTTATAGCTGTAATCTGTTGAGGATCTCTTGCAACTGCCTTCCGTTTTCATCGGTAGACCGTCGATGACAGTCATACTCCAGCTAGATCTAAAGTTCTCATCAAGGAGCATGAAATGAGCCGCTGTAAACTGTTAAGGAACTTTTGCAACTGCCTTCCGCCTCCATCGTTAGACTGTCGATGAAAGTCATACTCTAGTTAGGTTTGATGTTCTCATCAAGGTGCATGAAATGTGCCCAAACACGATATAGGTGCTGTAAACTGTTGCGGACCTCTTGCAATTGCTTTCCGTATTCAATGCGCATGGAAAGCGATCAAACACACACTCTACAGGGTATTGGCTATGTAGTTTTCAAAGCAGTGTCATGTAGACTAATCTAAAGTACGCTATCATTACTTTTTAACAAAGCCGGTCAGTCAATTTTAAAGTTATCTTGTGAGCACATTTTTATTCATTAGTACCATTTTGGTTCAATAGATGTCGCTGCATGTATCTTTTATATTGATGATAAGTTCTTCTTGAACTCTAGTATATTACTGCTACATTAATACCCTTGATAAAAAAAACGATTTGAATAAGAATTAATACTACGATACGAATGTAACCAACTTTTTACTTTTTTTTATAATGTTGGTGACCATGACAGTTTAAAATCTTATATTGTAACCAACTTTTGTTTCTACCGGGGCGATCTAATTAAATTTTAGAACACAAAAGCTGCTATTGTGAATTAACTATGATAGTTAGATATATACTCTCTTGGACTTTTTTGTAGGTAATAATGAGTACTGTAATCATGTAGTACATCATATTTAAGTATCATCAATAGTTTTCTCAGCGCACGCCAAATAATGAATTTTATAGGCAAAAATTTGCTACTTTGGGTTACATTATTGCAATTTTCTCAAGGATCTCAATTTTCTTTTTAAATAAATTATAGTAGTAGTAATAGTAGTTTCGGAGCCTATTCGGTACAAACAAACAAACAAAAAAAACTTTCCACTTTATAACATTAGTATTGATAAGCCTATTACCATGAAATGTATCGTTAATAATGTAAAATAAATGTATAGCAAATATTTGTATAGGGTTGTAATATCCTATAAATACACTAAAAATGGAAAAATAAAAAATCTTTTCTGCAAAAAATAAAAACCGACTTCAAAAACAAAGAAAAGTGAAAAATAACTTTAGCTTCAGAAGTCGGTGACATAAAAAACTGAATTAAACAAACAACGGTTTTATTTTTTGCAAAAAAGATTTTTTATACTTTTCGAATACTACACCTTAAAAATCCCCATAGTGTTTGGCAGAACTGTAGCTAAAATGCAGCAACTTTTCGTCAGTTCACATAAGAACATAATAAGGAATGTAAATCCAGATTACGTCCAATGAGAAATTCCTAATGAAAAACCCAATAACACCGTGCCCATGATTATCCGTCCTGGGGATCGAATCCGGGACGTCAAGCACAGTAGTAGCGCTTACGACTACGAGACCAAAGAATCAGCCAAAGCACATTTCAATTCAAATTCGATCAAAAAATTGAATTACATATTGTTATGCCGATTTTTAAGGCTTAGCTCTCATGACTATGTGGCAGAGGCTTATTCGAACAACAAATTGGCGTAAGTTCCTTACCATACAAGGTGTAAACGGCCGTACGGTAGTACGGCGATCGTGGGGGTATTACAAAAAAACTTGTAAAAAAGTTGGGACTCTAACTCCCAACATTTCCGTAACTAGAAGGTTCCCTGGTATGGTCTAGAACATAAACATGACTGCAATGACAGGGAGAACAAGAGCTTTTCGGTTATTTTGATATCCTTTAAAATTGTTAACCGACTTCCAAAAGGAGGAGGTTATCAAGTCGACTGAATTTTTTTTTTTTTTGTGTTTATGTTCAGCGATGTCTTCGCCAATTGTGAACCGATTTTGATGATTCTTTTTTTGTTTGGAAGAATATTACTCCGTGGTGGTCCCATTTTTTATTTGGTGAAGATCTGACGCTGATCTTCGGAGATAAACAATGGAACTCTTCAATATTAGACAGCAAATCTGTCGCGATGGCTGCAATCGCTTGGATATTCATTGTTTACACAAAATCATAACATAACATCTGAATGCTCTGTGATGTGATCAGTCTACAGTAGTTATACAATAGAACTCTTCAATAGTAGTTAGCAAATCTGTCGTGATTGCTGCAATCGCTTGGACTTGTATTGTTTACACAACGTAACGGCTGTATGCTCTGAGGAGGTACGCAGATGCGTACAGTACACCCAGATTGCGACAGTTAGGTATATTAGGTTCCATTTTATTAGGGATAAGCCTATTACCTATTATAAATAACTTTAGCTTCTGAAGTCAGTGACTGTTGTTTGTTTAATTCAGTTTATTTGTCACCGACTTCAGAAGCTAAAGTTATTTTTCAGTTTTCTGTGTTTTTGAAGTCGGTTTTATTTTTTGCAAAAAAGATTTTTTATTAATGTTATCGCACGAGTAAGACTTACAAACAGTATCTTTATAATTAAATCGGTGTCATCTAAATTGTGTTTTACTTCGTCACCGATTAGTTAAATGACCGTAAATTATCCAAATGTAGGTCAGATGTAATCTTATCAATGCGTTTGCTTTCTAATTTCACTATAAATACTCAGAATACAACTTATACTCACACTGTCCTCAAAGGAGTTCACTTTAGAGTTTTGTTGATCAAGTCGAAGTAAACATTGGAAAGGTAAGTGATTTCATTTATTATTTATTCCGGTCTACAAAAATGGACTAGACTTTGCAATAAATAATCCCGAACATAGTGAAAAAAATAGCTGAATTTTGGGCCAAACATATATAATAAAAATTTGCCATCGACACGCTAAGAAGAAGTGGAAAAAAAAGTACAATTGAATTTTATGGCTTGCTGTTGTAGAATCAAGGCAACAATTAATTATAAATTATTATGCTAAGTAATTTAAGGCTGTTGTGACTTTTCATGAGGAAATTATTTTTTGAATAATGTTAAAGTATTTGGTATGGCATCTAACAAAAGTGATGTTATAATTCCAGATGAAGAGCGTACTCCTCGTGGTGTTTTTAGCAGCGGCAGCAACAGCTGCAGTAGTCAGCAATGAAGTGCCTGATGTGGCGGAGCTGCCTAACGTGATTGACAGAGACGAAATGGCTGACGTGGACGTGAACGAGATGCCAGAGGTTGTTGTGACTGACGTGAATGAGCTGGCTGACGCGGCTGACTTGACTCACGAGGCTGAAGAGACTGCAGTAGCCTCTCGACGTAACCTGATTCAAGGATCGATCAGTTCTTCAGATGTGCGGTTGTATAAGTAAGTATCCACAGACAGAACATAAGCTATTTAACAAAACAGCCCCCATTGTAAGAGAATATGGTTGTCAGTTAAGGTAAGCTTAGGTTGATTTAGCAAGAAGTTAAGGTTCATAGCATGAAATAGACCTCGGGCAGCTCAAAGCTTAGCCATGAATAGTGGTATTCCTCGGATTTGGATGCTTAATTTTGACTATCTGTATTTGTTGTTTCCAGTAACGACCACAGGGCGAACTTCGTCGCGGGTCATGTGGTAACACGAGATATAACAGTCCGCACGAACCGCCGGATAACTGCGATCCGGGTGATCCACATTGGGGCCTCACAGAACGCAACCCCATCCGTCGTGAGTGGAGGAATTGGAAACTCCTTTGTCACAATCAGGATACGATCAGCTGTAGGCCGCGGATTTCAATATAACGTTCAAATCTATGGCAGATAATGTGCTTGGGAGTCGTCTTGGAAGCATTCGGTTAAGAATTTAGTTTTTTTTTCGTATTGTAGATATTTTTGCAAGAACAAGATATAATTCATTGTGTTTTTTTATAAATAAATACATTTCAACCTATGGTACTGTTTTTGTTAATTGTATAATCATACCATTATTATTCTCAAGTTTCCACACATGTGCATGTACATATATTTTCAAGATTCTACACTTGTGCATGTAGAAAGAAAACAAAACACAGACTCACTCGTACGTGTTACATGGTTTTTTATGTTATTGTTACCAAACAGTAAAATTAACGACTAGTTCATAATGGTGTTAATATAAGTTTGATTTTGTAATAAGAAAATCACAACAAGATAGTTTCTATGTATATATTTGTTTGTGATGAATGAGACAAAACTTCTGGTATATTTAAATAGCGACAGGATAAGAAGCCGTCAACGAAGCATTCTCTACATCAGACTAAGTAACCCAAAAAAATATTGTACCGGGAAAAGACAAGTAAAGAAAAAAATTTTTTTTTATGAAAAATAACGGTTTACGGTTATACAGTGTAACGCACTAAAAATATTGTGCTAATGGATGCATTGAATAGTAAAAAACTAGTAGATAAGTAACGTTATTAGCTAAAACAAAACTTGGGAAAAAGTTGGAACTTTGACCTTCAATATCTCCGTAACTATAGTAGTTGTGTTTTAGCATGCCAATAGCTGTCAATGTCCTATCCCTGATATCTCTTTACACGAACTGAAACCATAAACCGTGTACTTATCGTTTCTTCTGTTAATGTTCAGGATCACAATCAATGCCAATTCAGGGGCTATTAACAGGTTTGTGTAGATTTTTTAAAAGATGAGATTCAATAAATGTATGTGGTTCAATGACCGCTATTGCCATGCTAAAACTCAACTACTAAAGAAGGATCCACAACAATTAAATGATCGCAATGACGGCAAAAACTAGTACCTTTCGGCTTAGCTAAGGGTGTGTTTACATCTTTTACAAGATTTGTGGAAACAAAACGGGCGAAATGTGGGTGTACTTTTAGGCTGTCTTACCCTTCAGAGAAATACAAGCGTGATATTATGTTGCTTAACTCTCTAGAACAAAGCCCAGAAGCATAAATGTAAAAATGATTGCTGTATCGGTGACTTCAATATGAGCAATTTAGATTGGAATCAAAACATTGGCAGCGGCACTACTCACACCTACCCCACTTTCTCAAGGAATAATTCTAAACTAAATCAGGCCCTTCTAGATTTTATCCATATAAATAACCTAAAGCAATATAACAATGTATGTAATGTTATGGATAGAATCCTGGACTTGGTTCTTGTAGACCGTCTCGAATGTACGGTGACTGAAGCCCTAAATAGTCTGACAAAGATCGATCCACATCACCCTCCTCTTGAAATCTTCTTGCGCCTCAAAGTAAATCATAGTTTAAAACCAACACCTAACATTAGATTAAACTTCAAAAAAAGCCAACTACTCTGCTATTAAATCAGAACTAGAAAATACCGTCTGGTATTTTACCTTAGTTAAAAGCAATTCGCGACCACCATGGTACACAAAAAACCTGGAGAGATTGTTGCGTGAAAAAAATAACTTAAGAAGAAGGTATGGTACGTAAAAAAACCCTATGGATAAGATATCTCTTCATTGGTGTAGCAAAAACATCCTGTTAATGATATTTACGTTTCAAACGGGAGAACATACTTTCCCAACGCTCGAGTCCAGTAGATCGTCGCTCGCAACAGGGTGTTTTAAGTCGTCATGCGTCATAATACTGAACAATATTTTTATTTTTAAATGATTAATTTCTCATAAATATCTATTTTTTTAGTGAATGTTTAGTAGTCATTGGATACTTGAAGTGGGCTGCCGTTGTAAGACGACTAAAAAGGTACGGTGTATAAATAGCATAGAACAGAAAATTACAACGAACCCCAAGTTTTTCTGGTCCTTCATTAAGTCTAAGCGGGGTGTTGCTTATGCCTATCCAGCCTCAATGTCAAATGGCGTCAGCAAAACTTGTAATGGCAATGAAATGTGCAACCTGTTTGGGACCTACTTTTCTTCAGTGTACAGTCCAGCTATCCAAAGTAGTTCAAACTTCGCCTTTCTTCGAAAACCTGCAACTCCGACAGCTTTTCCTTGATACAGATTACAAAGGATAAAATAGCCAAGCATCTCAAAAGCTTAGACATATCCAAAGGTTCCGGCCGCGATGAGATTCCCCATAACTTTGTCGCAACTTGCGCTGACCAACAGGCAACCCCTTTATTCTTGATTTTTAATAAATCTCTCAGCGCTGGTATTTTCCCTAAAAAATGGAAGCTGGCCAAAGTGGTACCGATTCATAAATCGGGCGTTGATGATTTGGTAGGAAACTATCGTCCTATATCCATCCTTCCGACTTTTGCCAAGGTTTTTGAAGCAATAGTATGCCCCTGACATACAAAATTATTTTAGGAAATATCTGTCGGATCACCAGCATGGCTTTACTGCTGCAAGATCCACCTGCAGTAATCTAGTAGCTTTCGTTGAGGTTATTGCAGCTTCACTTGACTCGAACCAGCAAGTCGACGCCGTATAAAAAAAGGACGAGTTTCTATGTTCGACGGTATGTATTTTTTTTAATGTACATATGTTCACCGATTTCTCCGCCAATTGTGCACCGATTTTCATAATTCTTTTTTTTTCGAAAGCCTATACTCCTGAGGTAGTCCCATTGTCACCAAATCAGAATCTGATGATGGAATCCTAGGGAAATCGAGGACAAATCTCCAAATTTTATATTTGACTATTGTGAACCGGTTTCGATGTTTTTTTTTTAATTTGGAAGAATATTATTCCGCGGTGAATATGTTTAAATTTGGTGAATCTGATCTTCGGAGTTATGTAATGGAACTCTTCAATAGTTGACAGCAAATCTGTCGTGATTGCTGCAATCGCTTGGATGTGTATTGTTTACACAATATCATAACATAACGTAACGGCTGTATGCTCTGAGGAGGTACGCAGATGCGTACAGTACACCCAGATTGCGACAGTTAGGTATATTAACTTCTATTTTATTAGGGACTAGCTGACCCGCGCAATTCGTCTGCGCCACATAAGAGAGAGGGTTAGAGAGAGTGTGAGTCAACCTTAAAAGATAGTAATATGCTATCGCGGACTCATGATTGTTGCGTAACTTTAACCGTTTACACAGCGCACGCAACGGAAGCTCTCAAAAGGAATATATTTCCCTGTTTTTGCAATATTTTTCATTGATGCTCCGCTCCTATTGGTTGTAGCGTGATGTTATACAACCTATAGCCTTCCTCGATAAATGGGCTATCCAACACTAAAATAATTTTTCAATTTGGAAGTACTGGTTACTTCCTGAAATTAGTTCGTTCAAGCAATCAAACAAACAAACTCTTCATCTTTATAATATTGGTAAAGATTCAATATTTGCATTAATCGCTAAAATATTCTACTTATGTTTTTCCAAATAAGGGCTTCCCTCGACAGCCTTAAGTCTTCATCCTTAGACACTCGATGACAGTCATACTCCAGCTAGGTCGAAAGTTCTCATCAAGGTGCATGAAATGAGCCGAGACACGATTAAGTTTCTGTAAACTGTTGCGGGCCTCTTGTAACTGTCTGCCGTCTTCATCGTCAGTCCTTCGATGACAGTCATACTCCACGCAGGTTTAAAGTTCTCACCAAGGTGCATGAAATGAGCCCTATAACAATATAGCTAATCTGTTGTAGCTGTAATCTGTTGAGGATCTTTTGCAACTGCCTTCCGTTTTCATCGGTAGACCGTCCATGACAGTCATACTCCAGCTAGATCTGAAGTTCTCATCAAGGAGCATGAAATGAGCCGCTGTAAACTGTTGAGGACCTCTTGCAACTGCCTTCCGCCTCCATCGTTAGACTGTCGATGAAAGTCATACTCTAGTTAGGTTTGATGTTCTCATCAAGGTGCATGAAATGTGCCCAAACACGATATAGGTGCTGTAAACTGTTGCGAACCTCTTGCAATTGCTTTCCGTATTCAATGCGCATGGAAAGCGATCAAACACACACTCTACAGGGTATTGGCTATGTAGTTTTCAAAGCAGTGTCATGTAGACTAATCTAAAGTACGCTATCATTACTTTTTAACAAAGCCGGTCAGTCAATTTTAAAGTTATCTTGTGAGCACATTTTTATTCATTAGTACCATTTTGGTTCAATAGATGTCGCTGCATGTATCTTTTATATTGATGATAAGTTCTTCTTGAACTCTAGTATATTACTGCTACATTAATACCCTTGATAAAAAAAACGATTTGAATAAGAATTAATACTACGATACGAATGTAACCAACTTTTTACTTTTTTTTATAATGTTGGTGACCATGACAGTTTAAAATCTTATATTGTAACCAACTTTTGTTTCTACCGGGGCGATCTAATTAAATTTTAGAACACAAAAGCTGCTATTGTGAATTAACTATGATAGTTAGATATATACTCTCTTGGACTTTTTTGTAGGTAATAATGAGTACTGTAATCATGTAGTACATCATATTTAAGTATCATCAATAGTTTTCTCAGTGCACGCCAAATAATGAATTTTATAGGCAAAAATTTGCTACTTTGGGTTACATTATTGCAATTTTCTTAAGGATCTCAATTTTCTTTTTAAATAAATTATAGTAGTAGTAATAGTAGTTTCGGAGCCTATTCGGTACAAACAAACAAACAAAAAAAACTTTCCTCTTTATAACATTAGTATTGATAAGCCTATTACCATGAAATGTATCGTTAATAATGTAAAATAAATGTATAGCAAATATTTGTATAGGGTTGTAATATCCTATAAATACACTAAAAATGGAAAAATAAAAAATCTTTTTTGCAAAAAATAAAAACCGACTTCAAAAACACAGAAAAGTGAAAAATAACTTTAGCTTCAGAAGTTGGTGACAAAAAAAACTGAATTAAACAAACAAAAGTCACCGACTTCAGAAGCTAAAGTTATTTTTCACTTTTCTGTGTTTTTGAAGTCGGTTTTATTTTTTGCAAAAAAGATTTTTTATACTTTTCGAATACTACACCTTAAAAATCCCCATAGTGTTTGGCAGAACTGTAGCTAAAATGCAGCAACTTTTCGTCAGTTCACATAAGAACATAATAAGGAATGTAAATCCAGATTACGTCCAATGAGAAATTCCTAATGAAAAACCCAATAACACCGTGCCCATGATTATCCGTCCTGGGGATCGAATCCGGGACGTCAAGCACAGTAGTAGCGCTTACGACTACGAGACCAAAGAATCAGCCAAAGCACATTTCAATTCAAATTCGATCAAAAAATTGAATTACATATTGTTATGCCGATTTTTAAGGCTTAGCTCTCATGACTATGTGGCAGAGGCTTATTCGAACAACAAA
This sequence comes from Noctua janthe, assembly GCA_910589295.1. Lineage (NCBI taxonomy): Eukaryota > Metazoa > Arthropoda > Insecta > Lepidoptera > Noctuidae > Noctua > Noctua janthe. The sequence continues at coordinate 8,127,970 of OU342572.1, read as the reverse complement.
TTGGCGTAAGTTCCTTACCATACAAGGTGTAAACGGCCGTACGGTAGTACGGCGATCGTGGGGGTATTACAAAAAAACTTGTAAAAAAGTTGAGACTCTAACTCCCAACATTTCCGTAACTAGAAGGTTCCCTGGTATGGTCTAGAACATAAACATGACTGCAATGACAGGGAGAACAAGAGCTTTTCGGTTATTTTGATATCCTTTAAAATTGTTAACCGACTTCCAAAAGGAGGAGGTTATCAAGTCGACTGAATTTTTTTTTTTTTTGTGTTTATGTTCAGCGATGTCTTCGCCAATTGTGAACCGATTTTGATGATTCTTTTTTTGTTTGGAAGAATATTACTCCGTGGTGGTCCCATTTTTTATTTGGTGAAGATCTGACGCTGATCTTCGGAGATAAACAATGGAACTCTTCAATATTAGACAGCAAATCTGTCGCGATGGCTGCAATCGCTTGGATATTCATTGTTTACACAAAATCATAACATAACATCTGAATGCTCTGTGATGTGATCAGTCTACAGTAGTTATACAATAGAACTCTTCAATAGTAGATAGCAAATCTGTCGTGATTGCTGCAATCGCTTGGACTTGTATTGTTTACACAACGTAACGGCTGTATGCTCTGAGGAGGTACGCAGATGCGTACAGTACACCCAGATTGCGACAGTTAGGTATATTAGGTTCCATTTTATTAGGGATAAGCCTATTACCTATTATAAATAACTTTAGCTTCTGAAGTCAGTGACTGTTGTTTGTTTAATTCAGTTTATTTGTCACCGACTTCAGAAGCTAAAGTTATTTTTAGTTTTCTGTGTTTATATAGTCGGTTTTATTTTTTGCAAAAAAGATTTTTTATTAATGTTATCGCACGAGTAACACTTACAAACAGTATCTTTATAATTAAATCGGTGTCATCTAAATTGTGTTTTACTTCGTCACCGATTAGTTAAATGACCGTAAATTATCCAAATGTAGGTCAGATGTAATCTTATCAATGCGTTTGCTTTCTAATTTCACTATAAATACTGGCTCCTTCAGAATACAACTTATACTCACACTGTCCTCAAAGGAGTTCACTGTAGAGTTTTGTTGATCAAGTCGAAGTAAACATTGGAAAGGTAAGTGATTTCATTTATTATTTATTCCGGTCTACAAAAATGGACTAGACTTTGCAATAAATAATCCCGAACATAGTGAAAAAAATAGCTGAATTTTGGGCCAAACATATATAATAAAAATTTGCCATCGACACGCTAAGAAGAAGTGAAAAAAAAAGTACAATTGAATTTTATGGCTTGCTGTTGTAGAATCAAGGCAAAAATTAATTATACATTATTATGCTAAGTAATTTAAGGCTGTTGTGACTTTTCATGAGGAAATTATTTTTTGAATAATGTTAAAGTATTTGGTATGGCATCTAACAAAAGTGATGTTATAATTCCAGATGAAGAGCGTACTCCTCGTGGTGTTTTTAGCAGCGGCAGCAACAGCTGCAGTAGTCAGCAATGAAGTGCCTGATGTGGCGGAGCTGCCTAACGTGATTGACAGAGACGAAATGGCTGACGTGGACGTGAACGAGATGCCAGAGGTTGTTGTGACTGACGTGAATGAGCTGGCTGACGCGGCTGACTTGACTCACGAGGCTGAAGAGACTGCAGTAGCCTCTCGACGTAACCTGATTCAAGGATCCATCAGTTCTTCAGATGTGCGGGTGTATAAGTAAGTATCCACAGACAGAACATAAGCTATTTAACAAAACAGCCCCCATTGTAAGAGAATATGGTTGTCAATTAAGGTAAGCTTAGGTTGATTTAGCAAGAAGTTAAGGTTCATAGCATGAAATAGACCTCGGGCAGCTCAAAGCTTAGCCATGAATAGTGGTATTCCTCGGATTTGGTTGCTTAATTTTGCTACACTTTCCTGACAATCTGTATTTGTTGTTTCTAGTACCGACCATAGGGCGAACGGCGTCGCGGGTCATGTGGTAACACGAGATATAACAGTCCGCACGAACCGCCGGATAACTGCGATCCGGGTGACTCGGCTTGGGGCCTCACAGAACGCAACCCCATCCGTCGTGAGTGGAGGAATTGGAAACTCCTTTGTCACAATCAGGATACGATCAGCTGTAGGCCGCGGATTTCACTATAACGTTCAAGTCTATGGCAGATAATGTGCTTGGGAGTCGTCTTGGAAGCATTCGGTTAAGAATTTAGTTTTTTTTTCGTATTGTAGATATTTTTGCAAGAACAAGATATAATTCATTGTGTTTTTTTATAAATAAATACATTTCAACCTATGGTACTGTTTTTGTTAATTGTATAATCATACCATTATTATTCTCAAGTTTCCACACATGTGCATGTACATATATTTTCAAGATTCTACACTTGTGCATGTAGAAAGAAAACAAAACACAGACTCACTCGTACGTGTTACATGGTTTTTTATGTTATTGTTACCAAACAGTAAAATTAACGACTAGTTCATAATGGTGTTAATATAAGTTTGATTTTGTAATAAGAAAATCACAACAAGATAGTTTCTATGTATATATTTGTTTGTGATGAATGAGACAAAACTTCTATATTTAAATAGCGACAGGATAAGAAGCCGTCAACGAAGCATTCTCTACATCAGACTAAGTAACCCAAAAAAATATTGTACCGGGAAAAGACAAGTAAGGAAAAAAAAAAATTTTTAATGAAAAATAACGGTTTACGGTTATACAGTGTAACGCACTAAAAATATTGTGCTAATGGATGCATTGAATAGTAAAAAACTAGTAGATAAGTAACGTTATTAGCTAAAACAAAACTTGGGAAAAAGTTGGAACTTTGACCTTCAATATCTCCGTAACTATAGTAGTTGTGTTTTAGCATGCCAATAGCTGTCAATGTCCTATCCCTGATATCTCTTTACACGAACTGAAACCATAAACCGTGTACTTATCGTTTCTTCTGTTAATGTTCAGGATCACAATCAATGCCAATTCAGGGGCTATTAACAGGTTTGTATAGATTTTTTAAAAGATGAGATTCAATAAATGTATGTGGTTCAATGACCGCTATTGCCATGCTAAAACTCAACTACTAAAGAAGGATCCACAACAATTAAATGATCGCAATGACGGCAAAAACTAGTACCTTTCGGCTTAGCTAAGGGTGTGTTTACACCTTTTACAGGATTTGTGGAAACAAAACTGGCGAAATGTGGGTATACTTTTTGGCTGTCTTACCCTTCAGAGAAATACAAGCGTGATATTATGTTGCTTAACTCTCTAGAACAAAGCCCAGAAGCATAAATGTAAAAATGATTGCCGTACTATTCTTATCGGTGACTTCAATATGAGCAATTTAGATTGGAATCAAAACATTGGCAGCGGCACTACTCACACCTACCCCACTTTCTCAAGGAATAATTCTAAACTAAATCAGGCCCTTCTAGATTTTATCCATATAAATAACCTGAAGCAATATAACAATGTATGTAATGTTATGGATAGAATCCTGGACTTGGTTCTTGTAGACCGTCTCGAATGTACGGTGACTGAAGCCCTTAATAGTCTGACAAAGATCGATCCACATCACCCTCCTCTTGAAATCTTCTTGCGCCTCAAAGTAAATCATAGTTTAAAACCAACACCTAACATTAGATTAAACTTCAAAAAAAGCCAACTACTCTGCTATTAAATCAGAACTAGAAAATACCGTCTGGTATTTTACCTTAGTTAAAAGCAATTCGCGACCACCATGGTACACAAAAAACCTGGAGAGATTGTTGCGTGAAAAAAATAACGTAAGAAGAAGGTATGGTACGTAAAAAAACCCTATGGATAAGATATCTCTTCGTTGGTGTAGTAAGCGCTGTGACAGAATGGCAAGAGAATGTTACAACTCCTATACACGGTGACTTTTTAGTCGTCTTACAAAAGTGGTCCCCTCAATGTACCCGACATAAAATAGCTCTAGGCGCGTTTTTTTTTACCTACCGTAATAGGTGCAAAGAAAAATAAATAATACATTAGAATAAAATTATGAAACATCCTGTTAATGATATTTACGTGTCAAACGGGATAACATACCTTCCCAGCGCTCGTGTCCAGTAGATCATCGCTCGCAACAGGGTGTTTTAAGTCGTCATTCGTCATAATACTGAATAATATTTTTATTTTTAAATGATTAAAATCTCATAAATACCTATTTTTTTAATGAATGTTTAGTAGTCATTGGATACTTGAAGTGGGCTGCCGTTGTAAGACGACTAACAAGTCACGGTGTATAAATAGCATAGAACAGAAAATTACAACGAACCTCAAGTTTTTCTGGTCCTTCATTCAGTCTAAGCGGGGTGTTGCTAATGCCTATCCAGCCTCAATGTCAAATGGCGTTAGCAAAACTTGTAATGGCAATGAAATGTGCAACCTGTTTGGGACCTACTTTTCTTCAGTGTACAGTCCAGCTATACATGCCTCCAACGTAGTTCAAACTTCGCCTTTCTTTAAAAACCTTCTCTGCATGTCCGACAGCTTTTCCTTGATACAGATTCCAAAGCATAAAATAGCCAAGCATCTCAAAAGCTTAGATATATCCAAAGGTTCAGGCAGCGATGAAATTCCCCCTAACTTTGTCGCAACTTGCGCTGACCAACTGGCAACCCCCCTATTCTTGATTTTTAATAAATCTCTCAGCGCTGGTATTTTCCCTAAAAAATGGAAGCTGGCCAAAGTGGTACCGATTCATAAATCGGGCGCCGATGATTTGGTAGGAAACTATCGTCCTATATCCATCCTTCCGACTTTTGCCAAGGTTTTTGAAACAGTAGTATGCCCCTGACATACAAAATTATTTTAGGAAATATCTGTCGGATCACCAGCATGGCTTTACTGCCGCAAGATCCACCTGCAGTTATCTAGTAGCTTTCGTTGAGTTTAACGAAATCTCGTTCGTACTATATTGGAATACTGCGCTGTTGTATGGCGACTCCACTATGCAACACATAGTCTTAGGTTAGAGAGGATCCAGAAAAGATGTTTATACCATCTTGCCTATTCTGCGGGATTAGACAAAAAAAAATCGGAGCTACGCAAAACGTCTTCAAAAATTATGCATGACTTCTCTCGAAAAACGAAGAAATAATATAGATTTAATTTTTCTTTTTAAAATACTTCAAAGTAAATTAGATTGCCCTCAGTTGTTAAGTAAGTTTAATTTTAATCTACCCCATAATTATCCCCGTCACCCTATAAAACTATTACGTCCCCCATTCCGCAAAACTGTATCAGGATCCAACTCTCCCATCCGCAGAATTTGCAGGCTTCTTAATAATTGCGACGAATCAATAGTTTTTTTTTCCACAACACTTCAAAAATTCAACCGCCAAGTCCACTTAACTAAACTAACCACCATATTGACATTTTTCTTTACTTTTTTGTCATCTTTGCGTTACTAAAACTACCTACTGTTGTTGAAAGTGTTATATCTGCACTATTATTGTAATTTCTTTTTATGTTGTAATTTAGTTTTTTTTTTGCATGCTGTGTCTATCGCATTATATTGTACACTATGCTCGTATCATATTGCTTGTAGTATTAGGATAAACAGTGTAACAATTGTAGATAGGCCAATAAATAAATAAATTTCAATTCAAATTCGATCAAAAAATATAATTAGATATTATTGTGTAGATTTTTTAGGCTTAGCTCTCATGATTATGTGGCAGAGGCTTATTCGGACAACAACTATTATTGGCGTTAAGTTCCTTACCATACAAGGTGTAAACGGCCTCTCCTCGCGAAGCCGTCCACCAAGCATTCTGTACATCAAACTAAGTAACTCTACGCCAAAATTATTGCTAGACTCTTTTGTTTCAGGTGAAATCTCGTTTTTCAGTAGAATTCAATATAACGCACTAAAAACATTGTGCTGATGCATTGAATAGTACGGGGATAGTGGAGGTAGTTAAAGTAAAGTTAGAAAATTAAACACTTGTAGTATTACAAAAAAACTTGTGAAAAAGTTAGAACTCTACTCCCAATATCGCCGTAACTAGAAGGTTCCCAGGTATGGTCTAGAACAAAATTATGATTGCAATGACGGGGCGAACAAGTGCTTTTCGGTTACGTTAAGGGCGTTTTTACATTAATTATAGGTAGGTACTACTAAAGATTTAAATATGATTTAGATGAAACTGTTTTCGCAAAGAAAAATCACGTTGAGAGGTGTGGAGATCATGGTTTCGTTGCTACGCCGTACCTCACTGCGTAGCGCGTAGCTCGCTGCGAACCGAGCTAGCTGGTCGGACTTTTCTACTAGATAAATTTAAAACAAAATACGGCTTCCTTGGATACTATTACAATAGGTATTGGAGACCCACTATATATTTATTTTGATATCCTTTTAATGTTATCACACGAGTAAGAGTTAAAAACAGTATCTTTATAATTAAATTGGTGTCATCTAACTTGTTGTTTACTTCATCACCGATTAGTAAAATTACCGAAAAGTAGGTCAGATGTAATCTTATCAATGCGTTTGCTTTCTAATTTCACTATAAATACTGGCTCCTTCAGAATACAACTTATACTCACACTGTCCTCAAAGGAGTTCACTTTAGAGTTTTGTTGATCAAGTCGAAGTAAACATTGGAAAGGTAAGTGATTTCATTTATTATTTATTCCGGTCTACAAAAATGGACTAGACTTTGCAATAAATAATCCCGAACATAGTGAAAAAAATAGCTGAATTTTGGGCCAAACATATATAACAAAAAATTGCCATCGACACGCTAAGAAGAAGTGAAAAAAAAAGTACAATTGAATTTTATGGCTTGCTGTTGTAGAATCAAGGCAACAATTAATTATAAATTATTATGCTAAGTAATTTAAGGCTGTTGTGACTTTTCATGAGGAAATTATTTTTTGAATAATGTTAAAGTATTTGATATGGCATCTAACAAAAGTGATGTTATATTTCTAGATGAAGAGCGTACTCCTCGTGGTGTTTTTAGCAGCGGCAGCAACAGCTGCAGTAGTCAGCAATGAAGTGCCTGATGTGGCGGAGCTGCCTAACGTGATTGACAGAGACGAAATGGCTGACGTGGACGTGAACGAGATGCCAGAGGTTATTGTGACTGACGTGAATGAGCTGGCTGACGCGGCTGACTTGACTCGCGAGGCTGAAGAGACTGCAGTAGCCTCTCGACGTAACCTGATTCAAGGATCGATCGGTTCTTCAGATGTGCGGTTGTATAAGTAAGTATCCACAGACAGAACATAAGCTATTTAACAAAACAGCCCCCATTGTAAGAGAATATGGTTGTCAGTTAAGGTAAGCTTAGGTTGATTTAGCAAGAAGTTAAGGTTCATAGCATGAAATAGACCTCGGGCAGCTCAAAGCTTAGCCATGAATAGTGGTATTCCTCGGATTTGGATGCTTAATTTTGACTATCTGTATTTGTTGTTTCCAGTAACGACCACAGGGCGAACTTCGTCGCGGGTCATGTGGTAACACGAGATATAACAGTCCGCACGAACCGCCGGATAACTGCGATCCGGGTGATCCACATTGGGGCCTCACAGAACGCAACCCCATCCGTCGTGAGTGGAGGAATTGGAAACTCCTTTGTCACAATCAGGATACGATCAGCTGTAGGCCGCGGATTTCAATATAACGTTCAAATCTATGGCAGATAATGTGCTTGGGAGTCGTCTTGGAAGCATTCGGTTAAGAATTTAGTTTTTTTTTCGTATTGTAGATATTTTTGCAAGAACAAGATATAATTCATTGTGTTTTTTTTATAAATAAATACATTTCAACCTATGGTACTGTTTTTGTTAATTGTATAATCATACCATTATTATTCTCAAGTTTCCACACATGTGCATGTACATATATTTTCAAGATTCTACACTTGTGCATGTAGAAAGAAAACAAAACACAGACTCACTCGTACGTGTTACATGGTTTTTTATGTTATTGTTACCAAACAGTAAAATTAACGACTAGTTCATAATGGTGTTAATATAAGTTTGATTTTGTAATAAGAAAATCACAACAAGATAGTTTCTATGTATATATTTGTTTGTGATGAATGAGACAAAACTTCTGGTATATTTAAATAGCGACAGGATAAGAAGCCGTCAACGTAGCATTCTCTACATCAGACTAAGTAACCCAAAAAAATATTTTACCGGGAAAAGACAAGTAAAGAAAAAAAAAATTTTTTTATGAAAAATAACGGTTTTCGGTTATACAGTGTAACGCACTGAAAATATTCTGCTAATGGATGCATTGAATAGTAAATATCTAGTAGATAAGTAACGTTATTAGCTAAAACAAAACTTGGGAAAAAGTTGGAACTTTGACCTTCAATATCTCCGTAACTATAGTAGTTGTGTTTTAGCATGCCAATAGCTGTCAATGTCCTATCCCTGATATCTCTTTACACGAACTGAAACCATAAACCGTGTACTTATCGTTTCTTCTGTTAATGTTCAGGATCACAACCAATGCCAATTCAGGGGCTATTAACAGGTTTGTATAGATTTTTTAAAAGATGAGATTCAATAAATGTATGTGGTTCAATGACCGCTATTGCCATGCTAAAACTCAACTACTAAAGAAGGATCCACAACAATTAAATGATCGCAATGACGGCAAAAACTAGTACCTTTCGGCTTAGCTAAGGGTGTGTTTACACCTTTTACAGGATTTGTGGAAACAAAACGGGCGAAATGTGGGTGTACTTTTAGGCTGTCTTACCCTTCAGAGAAATACAAGCGTGATATTATGTTGCTTAACTCTCTAGAACAAAGCCCAGAAGCATAAATGTAAAAATGATTGCCGTACTATTCTTATCGGTGACTTCAATATGAGCAATTTAGATTGGAATCAAAACATTGGCAGCGGCACTACTCACACCTACCCCACTTTCTCTCTTATAATTCTAAACTAAATCAGGCCCTTCTAGATTTTATCCATATAAATAACCTAAAGCAATATAACAATGTATGTAATGTTATGGATAGAATCCTGGACTTGGTTCTTGTAGACCGTCTCGAATGTACGGTGACTGAAGCCCTAAATAGTCTGACAAAGATCGATCCACATCACCCTCCTCTTGAAATCTTCTTGCGCCTCAAAGTAAATCATAGTTTAAAACCAACACCTAACATTAGATTAAACTTCAAAAAAAGCCAACTACTCTACTATTAAATCAGAACTAGAAAGAACCGACTGGTATGCATTACTCTCGGATACAGACGACCTCAATATAATGTTGGAACGGTTCTATACGGTACTTTATCAGATCATGGAGCGATTTGTCCCATCGACCTTAGTTAAAAGCAATTCGCGACCACCATGGTACACAAAAAACTTGGAGAGTTTGTTGCGTGAAAAAAATAACGTAAGAAGAAGGTATGGTACGTAAAAAAACCCTATGGATAAGATATCTCTTCGTTGGTGTAGTAAGCGCTGTGACAGAATGGCAAGAGAATGTTACAACTCCTATACACCGTGACTTTTTAGTCGTCTTACAAAAGTGGTCCACTCAATGTACCCGACATAAAATAGCTCTAGGCGTGTTTTTTTTTACCTACCGTAATAGGTGCAAAGAAAAATAAATAATACATTAGAATAAAATTATGAAAAATTCTGTTAATGATATTTACGTTTCAAACGGGAGAACATACCTTCCCAACGCTCGAGTCCAGTAGATCATCGATCGCAACAGGGTGTTTTAAGTCGTCATGCGTCATAATACTGAACAATATTTTTATTTTGAAATGATTAAAATCTCATAAATACCTATTTTCGAACAACGAACCCCAAGTTTTTCTGGTCCTTCATTAAGTCTAAGCGGGGTGTTGCTAATGCCTATCCAGCCTCAATGTCAAATGGTATCAGCAAAACTTGTAATGGCAATGTGCAACCTGTTTGGGACCTACTTTTCTTCAGAGTACAGTCCAGCTATCCAAAGTAGTTCAAACTTCGCCTTTCTTCGAAAACCTGCAACTCCGACAGCTTTTCCTTGATAAAGATTCCAAAGGATAAAATAGCCAAGCATCTCAAAAGCTTAGACATATCCAAAGGTTCCGGCCGCGATGAGATTCCCCATAACTTTGTCGCAACTTGCGCTGACCAACAGGCAACCCCTTTATTCTTGATTTTTAATAAATCTCTCAGCGCTGGTATTTTCCCTAAAAAATGGAAGCTGGCCAAAGTGGTACCAATTCATAAATCGGGCGTTGATGATTTGGTAGGAAACTATCGTCCTATATCCATCCTTCCGACTTTTGCCAAGGTTTTTGAAGCAATAGTATGCCCCTGATATACAAAATTATTTTAGGAAATATCTGTCGGATCACCAGCATGGCTTTATTGCTGCAAGATCCACCTGCAGTAATCTAGTAGCTTTCGTTGAGGTTATTACAGCTTCACTTGACTCGAACCAGCAAGTCGACGCCGTATACACTGATTTCAGCAAGGCTTTTGACAAAGTTTCCCATGAAGTGCTGATTCAAAAACTTGCTGCGTACGGCTTTGCTGTTTCTCTTCTTAATTGGCTGCACTCCTACCTAATGGACAGATCCTTTTATGCCGTGGCCAATGGCCATGAATCTGAAACCTGATCATAGCCTCTGGTGTTCCGCAGGGTTTCCACTTTGGCCCCGTAATATTTATTATCTTTTTGAACGACCTTCCTTATTGCTTCTTTAACTCCACACCATTCCTATTCGCCGATGATTTGAAAATAGTCCGCGTTATAGATTCTCTAGCCGATTCAAAATTACTTCAGGGTGACTTGAACAGACTCTTAAACTGGTGTAAGGATAATCATATGCAATTTAATGTTAAAAAATGTTCTCAAATTACGTTTACTCGCAAAGCTAACTTCATTGATTTTAATTACAGCATGAATGGTGCGTACCTCAGTAAAGTTGATGTGATCAGAGATTTTGGAATCCTTGATCGTAAATTAACATTTATTTCCCACCTGGACAACATTATTAAAAAAGATTCAAAGACACTCGGTTTTGTGTTACGTAATTTAACTGTCTCGTTCGTACTATATTGGAATACTGCGCTGTTGTATGGCGACCCCACTATGCAACACATACTCTTAGGTTAGAGAGGATCCAGAAAAGATTGTTATACCATCTTGCCTATTCTGCGGGATTAGACAAAAAAAATCGGAGCTCCGCAAAACGTCTTCAAAAATTTTGCATGACTTCTCTCGAAAAACGAAGAAATAATATAGATTTAATTTTTCTTTTTAAAATACTTCAAAGTAAATTAGATTGCCCTCAGTTGTTAAGTAAGTTTAATTTTAATCTACCCCATAGTTATCCCCGTCACCCTATAAAACTATTACGTCCCCCATTCCGCAAAACTGTATCAGGATCCAACTCTCCCATCCCCAGAATTTGCAGGCTTCTTAATAATTGCGACGAATCAATAGATATTTTTTCCACAACACTCCAAAAATTCAAGCGCCAAGTCCACTTAACTAAACTAACCACCATATTAATTTTTTTCTTTACTTTTTTGTCATCTTTGTGTTAGTAAAACTACCCACTGTTGTTGAAAGTGTTATATCTGCACTATTATTGTAATTTCTTTTTTATGTTGTAATTTAGTTTTTTTTTTGCATGCTGTGTCTATCGCATTATATTGTACACTATGCTCGTATCATATTGCTTGTAGTATTAGGATAAACAGTGTCACAATTGTAGATAGGCCAATAAATAAATTTCAATTCAAATTCGATCAAAAAATTTAATTAGATATTATTGTGCAGATTTTTTAGGCTTAGCTCTCATGATTATGTGGCAGAGGCTTATTCGGACAACAATTATTATTGGCGTCAAGTTCCTTACCATACAAGGTGTAAACGGGCTCTTCGCGAAGCCGTCAACCAAGCATTCTGTACATCAAACTAAGTAACTCTACGCCAAAATAATTGCTAGACTCTTTTAAATCTCGTTTTTCAGTGGAATTCAATATAACGCATTTAAAACATTGTGCTGATGCATTGAATAGTACGGGGATAGTGGAGGTAGTTAAAGTAAAGTTAGAACATTAAACACTTGTAGTATTACAAAAAAACTTGTAAAAAAGTTAGAACTCTACTCCCAATATCGCCGTAACTAGAAGGTTCCCAGGTATGGTCTAGAACATAAACATGATTGCAATGACGGGGCGAACAAGTGCTTTTCGGTTTCGTTAAGGGCATTTTTACATTCATTATAGGTAGGTACTACTAAAGATTTAAATATGATTTAGATGAAACTGTTTTCGCAAAGAAAAATCACGTTGAGAGGTGTGGAGATCATGGTTTCGTTGCTACGCCGTACCTCACTGCGTAGCGGGTAGCTCGCTGCGAACCGAGCTAGCTGGTCGGACTTTTCTACTAGATAAATTTAAAACAAAATACGGCTTCCTTGGATACTATTACAATAGGTATTGGAGACCCACTATATATTTATTTTGATATCCTTTTAATGTTATCGCACGAGTAAGAGTTAAAAACAGTATCTTTATAATTAAATTGGTGTCATCTAACTTGTTGTTTACTTCGTCACCGATTAGTAAAATTACCGAAAAGTAGGTCAGATGTAATCTTATCAATGCGTTTGCTTTCTAATTTTACTATAAATACTGGCTCCTTCAGAATACAACTTATACTCACATTGTCCTCAAAGGAGTTCACTTTAGAGTTTTGTTGATCAAGTCGAAGTAAACATTGGAAAGGTAAGTGATTTCATTTATTATTTATTCCGGTCTACAAAAATGGACTAGACTTTGCAATAAATAATCCCGAACATAGTGAAAACAATAGCTGAATTTTGGGCCAAACGTATATAATAAAAGTTTGCCATCGACACGCTAAGAAGAAGTGAAAAAAAAAGTACAATTGAATTTTATGGCTTGCTGTTGTAGAACAATTAATTATACATTATTATGCTAAGTAATTTAAGGCTGTTGTGACTTTTCATGAGGAAATTATTTTTTGAATAATGTTAAAGTATTTGGTATGGCATCTAACAAAAGTGATGTTATAATTCCAGATGAAGAGCGTACTCCTCGTGGTGTTTTTAGCAGCGGCAGCAACAGCTGCAGTAGTCAGCAATGAAGTGCCTGATGTGGCGGAGCTGCCTAACGTGATTGACAGAGACGAAATGGCTGACGTGGACGTGAACGAGATGCCAGAGGTTGTTGTGACTGACGTGAATGAGCTGGCTGACGCGGCTGACTTGACTCACGAGGCTGAAGAGACTGCAGTAGCCTCTCGACGTAACCTGATTCAAGGATCCATCAGTTCTTCAGATGTGAGGGTGTACAAGTAAGTATCCACAGACAGACCATAAGCTATTTAAAAAAACAGCCCCCATTGTAAGAGAATATGGTTGTCAATTAAGGTAAGCTTAGGTTGATTTAGCAAGAAGTTAAGGTTCATAGCATGAAATAGACCTCGGGCAGCTCAAAGCTTAGCCATGAATAGTGGTGTTCCTCGGATTTGGATGCTTAATTTTGCTACACTTTCCTGACTATCTGTATTTGTTGTTTCCAGTACCGACCACAGGGCGAACGGCGTCGCGGGTCATGTGGTAACACGAGATATAACAGTCCGCACGAACCGCCGGATAACTGCGATCCGGGTGATCCGCATTGGGGCCTCACAGAACGCAACCCCATCCGTCGTGAGTGGAGGAATTGGAAACTCCTTTGTCACAATCAGGATACGATCAGCTGTAGGCCGCGGATTTCACTATAACGTTCAAGTCTATGGCAGATAATGTGCTTGGGAGTCGTCTTGGAAGTATTCGGTTAAGAATTTAGTTTTTTTTGGTATTGTTGATATTTTTGTAAGAACAAGATATAATTCATTGTGTTTTTTTTATAAATAAATACATTTCAACCTATGGTACTGTTTTTGTTAATTGTATAATCATATCATTATTATTCTCAAGTTTCCACACATGTGCATGTACATTTCTTTTCAAGATTCTACACTTGTGCATGTAGAAAGAAAACAAAACACAGACTCACTACGTACGTGTTACATGGTTTTTTATGTTATTGTTACCAAACAGTAAAATTAACGACTAGTTCAAGATGGTGTTAATATAAGTTTGATTTTGTAATAAGAAAATCACAACAAGATAGTTTCTATGTATATATTTGTTTGTGATGAATGAGACAAAACTTCTGGTATATTTAAATAGCGACAGGATAAGAAGCCGTCAACGAAGCATTCTCTACATCAGACTAAGTAACCCAAAAAAATATTGTACCGGGAAAAGACAAGTAAAGAAAAAAAAATTTTTTTTATGAAAAATAACGGTTTTCGGTTATACAGTGTAACGCACTAAAAATATTGTGCTAATGGATGCATTGAATAGTAAAAAACTAGTAGATAAGTAACGTTATTAGCTAAAACAAAACTTGGGAAAAAGTTGGAACTTTGACCTTCAATATCTCCGTAACTATAGTAGTTGTGTTTTAGCATGCCAATAGCTGTCAATGTCCTATCCCTGATATCTCTTTACACGAACTGAAACCATAAACCGTGTACTTATCGTTTCTTCTGTTAATGTTCAGGATCACAATCAATGCCAATTCAGGGGCTATTAACAGGTTTGTATAGATTTTTTAAAAGATGAGATTCAATAAATGTATGTGGTTCAATGACCGCTATTGCCATGCTAAAACTCAACTACTAAAGAAGGATCCACAACAATTAAATGATCGCAATGACGGCAAAAACTAGTACCTTTCGGCTTAGCTAAGGGTGTGTTTACATCTTTTACAGGATTTGTGGAAACAAAACTAGCGAAATGTGGGTGTACTTTTAGGCTGTCTTACCCTTCAGAGAAATACAAGCGTGATATTATGTTGCTTAACTCTCTAGAACAAAGCCCAGAAGCATAAATGTAAAAATGATTGCCGTACTATTCTTATCGGTGACTTCAATATGAGCAATTTAGATTGGAATCAAAACATTGGCAGCGGCACTACTCACACCTACCCCACTTTCTCAAGGAATAATTCTAAACTAAATCAGGCCCTTCTAGATTTTATCCATATAAATAACCTGAAGCAATATAACAATGTATGTAATGTTATGGATAGAATCCTGGACTTGGTTCTTGTAGACCGTCTCGAATGTACGGTGACTGAAGCCCTAAATAGTCTGACAAAGATCGATCCACATCACCCTCCTCTTGAAATCTTCTTGCGCCTCAAAGTAAATCATAGTTTAAAACCAACACCTAACATTAGATTAAACTTCAAAAAAAGCCAACTACTCTGCTATTAAATCAGAACTAGAAAATACCGTCTGGTATTTTACCTTAGTTAAAAGCAATTCGCGACCACCATGGTACACAAAAAACCTGGAGAGATTGTTGCGTGAAAAAAATAACTTAAGAAGAAGGTATGGTACGTAAAAAAACCCTATGGATAAGATATCTCTTCGTTGGTGTAGTAAGCGCTGTGACAGAATGGCAAGAGAATGTTACAACTCCTATACACGGTGACTTTTTAGTCGTCTTACAAAAGTGGTCCCCTCAATGTACCCGACATAAAATAGCTCTAGGCGCGTTTTTTTTTACCTACCGTAATAGGTGCAAAGAAAAATAAATAATACATTAGAATAAAATTATGAAACATCCTGTTAATGATATTTACGAGTCAAACGGGAGAACATACCTTCCCAGCGCTCGTGTCCGGTAGATCATCGCTCGCAACAGGGTGTTTTAAGTCGTCATTCGTCATAATACTGATTAATATTTTTATTTTTAAATGATTAAAATCTCATAAATACCTATTTTTTTAATGAATGTTTAGTAGTCATTGGATACTTGAAGTGGGCTGCCGTTGTAAGACGACTAACAAGTCACGGTGTATAAATAGCATAGAACAGAAAATTACAACGAACCTCAAGTTTTTCTGGTCCTTCATTCAGTCTAAGCGGGGTGTTGCTAATGCCTATCCAGCCTCAATGTCAAATGGCGTTAGCAAAACTTGTAATGGCAATGAAATGTGCAACCTGTTTGGGACCTACTTTTCTTCAGTGTACAGTCCAGCTATACATGCCTCCAACGTAGTTCAAACTTCGCCTTTCTTTAAAAACCTTCTCTGCATGTCCGACAGCTTTTCCTTGATACAGATTCCAAAGCATAAAATAGCCAAGCATCTCAAAAGCTTAGATATATCCAAAGGTTCAGGCAGCGATGAAATTCCCCATAACTTTGTCGCAACTTGCGCTGACCAACTGGCAACCCCCCTATTCTTGATTTTTAATAAATCTCTCAGCGCTGGTATTTTCCCTAAAAAATGGAAGCTGGCCAAAGTGGTACCGATTCATAAATCGGGCGCCGATGATTTGGTAGGAAACTATCGTCCTATATCCATCCTTCCGACTTTTGCCAAGGTTTTTGAAACAGTAGTATGCCCCTGACATACAAAATTATTTCAGGAAATATCTGTCGGATCACCAGCATGGCTTTACTGCCGCAAGATCCACCTGCAGGTATCTAGTAGCTTTCGTTGAGTTTAACGAAATCTCGTTCGTACTATATTGGAATACTGCGCTGTTGTATGGCGACTCCACTATGCAACACATAGTCTTAGGTTAGAGAGGATCCAGAAAAGATGTTTATACCATCTTGCCTATTCTGCGGGATTAGACAAAAAAAAATCGGAGCTACGCAAAACGTTTTCAAAAATTATGCATGGCTTCTCTCGAAAAACGAAGAAATAATATAGATTTAATTTTTCTTTTTAAAATACATCAAAGTAAATTAGATTGCCCTCAGTTGTTAAGTAAGTTTAATTTTAATCTACCCCATAATTATCCCCGTCACCCTATAAAACTATTACGTCCCCCATTCCGCAAAACTGTATCAGGATCCAACTCTCCCATCCGCAGAATTTGCAGGCTTCTTAATAATTGCGACGAATCAATAGTTTTTTTTTCCACAACACTTCAAAAATTCAACCGCCAAGTCCACTTAACTAAACTAACCACCATATTGACATTTTTCTTTACTTTTTTGTCATCTTTGCGTTACTAAAACTACCTACTGTTGTTGAAAGTGTTATATCTGCACTATTATTGTAATTTCTTTATATGTTGTAATTTAGTTTTTTTTTTGCATGCTGTGTCTATCGCATTATATTGTACACTATGCTCGTATCATATTGCTTGTAGTATTAGGATAAACAGTGTAACAATTGTAGATAGGCCAATAAATAAATAAATTTCAATTCAAATTCGATCAAAAAATATAATTAGATATTATTGTGTAGATTTTTTAGGCTTAGCTCTCATGATTATGTGGCAGAGGCTTATTCGGACAACAATTATTATTGGCGTCAAGTTCCTTACCATACAAGGTGTAAACGGCCTCTCCTCGCGAAGCCGTCCGCCAAGCATTCTGTACATCAAACTAAGTAACTCTACGCCAAAATTATTGCTAGACTCTTTTGTTTGAGGTGAAATCTCGTTTTTCAGTAGAATTCAATATAACGCACTAAAAACATTGTGCTGATGCATTGAATAGTACGGGGATAGTGGAGGTAGTTAAAGTAAAGTTAGAAAATTAAACACTTGTAGTATTACAAAAAAACTTGTGAAAAAGTTAGAACTCTACTCCCAATATCGCCGTAACTAGAAGGTTCCCAGGTATGGTCTAGAACAAAATTATGATTGCATTGACGGGGCGAACAAGTGCTTTTCGGTTACGTTAAGGGCGTTTTTACATTCATTATAGGTAGGTACTACTAAAGATTTAAATATGATTTAGATGAAACTGTTTTCGCAAAGAAAAATCACGTTGAGAGGTGTGGAGATCATGGTTTCGTTGCTACGCCGTACCTCACTGCGTAGCGGGTAGCTCGCTGCGAACCGAGCTAGCTGGTCGGACTTTTCTACTAGATAAATTTAAAACAAAATACGGCTTCCTTGGATACTATTACAATAGGTATTGGAGACCCACTATATATTTATTTTGATATCCTTTTAATGTTATCGCACGAGTAAGAGTTAAAAACAGTATCTTTATAATTAAATTGGTGTCATCTAACTTGTTGTTTACTTCGTCACCGATTAGTAAAATTACCGAAAAGTAGGTCAGATGTAATCTTATCAATGCGTTTGCTTTCTAATTTCACTATAAATACTGGCTCCTTCAGAATACAACTTATACTCACACTGTCCTCAAAGGAGTTCACTTTAGAGTTTTGTTGATCAAGTCGAAGTAAACATTGGAAAGGTAAGTGATTTCATTTATTATTTATTCCGGTCTACAAAAATGGACTAGACTTTGCAATAAATAATCCCGAACATAGTGAAAAAAATAGCTGAATTTTGGGCCAAACGTATATAATAAAAATTTGCCATCGACACGCTAAGAAGAAGTGAAAAAAAAAGTACAATTGAATTTTATGGCTTGCTGTTGTAGAACAATTAATTATAAATTATTATGCTAAGTAATTTAAGCTGTTGTGACTTTTCATGAGGAAATTATTTTTTGAATAATGTTAAAGTATTTGATATGGCATCTAACAAAAGTGATGTTATAATTCTAGATGAAGAGCGTACTCCTCGTGGTGTTTTTAGCAGCGGCAGCAACAGCTGCAGTAGTCAGCAATGAAGTGCCTGATGTGGCGGAGCTGCCTAACGTGATTGACAGAGACGAAATGGCTGACGTGGACGTGAACGAGATGCCAGAGGTTGTTGTGACTGACGTGAATGAGCTGGCTGACGCGGCTGACTTGACTCACGAGGCTGAAGAGACTGCAGTAGCCTCTCGACGTAACCTGATTCAAGGATCGATCAGTTCTTCAGATGTGCGGTTGTATAAGTAAGTATCCACAGACAGAACATAAGCTATTTAACAAAACAGCCCCCATTGTAAGAGAATATGGTTGTCAGTTAAGGTAAGCTTAGGTTGATTTAGCAAGAAGTTAAGGTTCATAGCATGAAATAGACCTCGGGCAGCTCAAAGCTTAGCCATGAATAGTGGTATTCCTCGGATTTGGATACTTAATTTTGACTATCTGTATTTGTTGTTTCCAGTAACGACCACAGGGCGAACTTCGTCGCGGGTCATGTGGTAACACGAGATATAACAGTCCGCACGAACCGCCGGATAACTGCGATCCGGGTGATCCACATTGGGGCCTCACAGAACGCAACCCCATCCGTCGTGAGTGGAGGAATTGGAAACTCCTTTGTCACAATCAGGATACGATCAGCTGTAGGCCGCGGATTTCAATATAACGTTCAAATCTATGGCAGATAATGTGCTTGGGAGTCGTCTTGGAAGCATTCGGTTAAGAATTTAGTTTTTTTTTCGTATTGTAGATATTTTTGCAAGAACAAGATATAATTCATTGTGTTATTTTATAAATAAATACATTTCAACCTATGGTACTGTTTTTGTTAATTGTATAATCATACCATTATTATTCTCAAGTTTCCACACATGTGCATGTACATATATTTTCAAGATTCTACACTTGTGCATGTAGAAAGAAAACAAAACACAGACTCACTCGTGCGTGTTACATGGTTTTTTATGTTATTGTTACCAAACAGTAAAATTAACGACTAGTTCATAATGGTGTTAATATAAGTTTGATTTTGTAATAAGAAAATCACAACAAGATAGTTTCTATGTTGTTATTTGTTTGTGATGAATGAGACAAAACTTCTGGTATATTTAAATAGCGACAGGATAAGAAGCCGTCAACGAAGCATTCTCTACATCAGACTAAGTAACCCTAGCTAAAACAAAACTTGGGAAAAAGTTGGAACTTTGACCTTCAATATCTCCGTAACTATAGTAGTTGTGTTTTAGCATGCCAATAGCTGTCAATGTCCTATCCCTGATATCTCTTTACACGAACTGAAACCATAAACCGTGTACTTATCGTTTCTTCTGTTAATGTTCAGGATCACAACCAATGCCAATTCAGGGGCTATTAACAGGTTTGTATAGATTTTTTAAAAGATGAGATTCAATAAATGTATGTGGTTCAATGACCGCTATTGCCATGCTAAAACTCAACTACTAAAGAAGGATCCACAACAATTAAATGATCGCAATGACGGCAAAAACTAGTACCTTTCGGCTTAGCTAAGGGTGTGTTTACATCTTTTACAGGATTTGTGGAAACAAAACGGGCGAAATGTGGGTGTACTTTTAGGCTGTCTTACCCTTCAGAGAAATACAGGCGTGATATTATGTTGCTTAACTCTCTAGAACAAAGCCCAGAAGCATAAATGTAAAAATGATTGCTGTACTATTCTTATCGGTGACTTCAATATGAGCAATATACATTGGAATCAAAACATTGGCAGCGGCACTACTCACACCTACCCCACTTTCTCAAGAAATAATTCTGAACTAAATCAGGCCCTTCTAGATTTTATCCATATAAATAACCTGAAGCAATATAACAATGTATGTAATGTTATGGATAGAATCCTGGACTTGGTTCTTGTAGACCGTCTCGAATGTACGGTGACTGAAGCCCTAAATAGTCTGACAAAGATCGATCCACATCACCCTCCTCTTGAAATCTTCTTGCGCCTCAAAGTTAATCATAGTTTAAAACCAACACCTAACATTAGATTAAACTTCAAAAAAAGCCAACTACTCTGCTATTAAATCAGAACTAGAAAATACCGTCTGGTATTTTACCTTAGTTAAAAGCAATTCGCGACCACCATGGTACACAAAAAACCTGGAGAGATTGTTGCGTGAAAAAAATAACTTAAGAAGAAGGTATGGTACGTAAAAAAACCCTATGGATAAGATATCTCTTCGTTGGTGTAGTAAGCGCTGTGACAGAATGGCAAGAGAATGTTACAACTCCTATACACGGTGACTTTTTAGTCGTCTTACAAAAGTGGTTCCCTCAATGTACCCGACATAAAATAGCTCTAGGCGCGTTTTTTTTTACCTACCGTAATAGGTGCAAAGAAAAATAAATAATACATTAGAATAAAATTATGAAACATCCTGTTAATGATATTTACGTGTCAAACGGGAGAACATACCTTCCCAGCGCTCGTGTCCGGTAGATCATCGCTCGCAACAGGGTGTTTTAAGTCGTCATTCGTCATAATACTGATTAATATTTTTATTTTTAAATGATTAAAATCTCATAAATACCTATTTTTTTAATGAATGTTTAGTAGTCATTGGATACTTGAAGTGGGCTGCCGTTGTAAGACGACTAACAAGTCACGGTGTATAAATAGCATAGAACAGAAAATTACAACGAACCTCAAGTTTTTCTGGTCCTTCATTCAGTCTAAGCGGGGTGTTGCTTATGCCTATCCAGCCTCAATGTCAAATGGCGTCAGCAAAACTTGTAATGGCAATGAAATGTGCAACCTGTTTGGGACCTACTTTTCTTCAGTGTACAGTCCAGCTATCCAAAGTAGTTCAAACTTCGCCTTTCTTCGAAAACCTGCAACTCCGACAGCTTTTCCTTGATACAGATTACAAAGGATAAAATAGCCAAGCATCTCAAAAGCTTAGACATATCCAAAGGTTCCGGCCGCGATGAGATTCCCCATAACTTTGTCGCAACTTGCGCTGACCAACAGGCAACCCCTTTATTCTTGATTTTTAATAAATCTCTCAGCGCTGGTATTTTCCCTAAAAAATGGAAGCTGGCCAAAGTGGTACCGATTCATAAATCGGGCGCCGATGATTTGGTAGGAAACTATCGTCCTATATCCATCCTTCCGACTTTTGCCAAGGTTTTTGAAGCAATAGTATGCCCCTGACATACAAAATTATTTTAGGAAATATCTGTCGGATCACCAGCATGGCTTTACTGCTGCAAGATCCACCTGCAGTAATCTAGTAGCTTTCGTTGAGGTTATTACAGCTTCACTTGACTCGAACCAGCAAGTCGACGCCGTATACACTGATTTCAGCAAGGCTTTTGACAAAGTTTCCCATGAAGTGCTGATTCAAAAACTTGCTGCGTACGGCTTTGCTGTTTCTCTTCTTAATTGGTTGCTAATGGACAGATCCTTTTATGCCGTGGCCAATGGCCATGAATCTGAAACCTGATCATAGCCTCTGGTGTTCCGCAGGGTTTCCACTTTGGCCCCGTAATATTTATTATCTTTTTGAACGACCTTCCTTATTGCTTCTTTAACTTTAAATCATCGGCGAATAGGAATGGTGTGGACCATTCCTATTCGCCGATGATTTGAAAATAGTCCGCGTTATAGATTCTCTAGCCGATTCAAAATTACTTCAGGGTGACTTGAACAGACTCTTAAACTGGTGTAAGGATAATCATATGCAATTTAATGTTAAAAAATGTTCTCAAATTACGTTTACTCGCAAAGCTAACTTCATTGATTTTAATTACAGCATGAATGGTGCGTACCTCAGTAAAGTTGATGTGATCAGAGATTTTGGAATCCTTGATCGTAAATTAACATTTATTTCCCACCTGGACAACATTATTAAAAAAGATTCAAAGACACTCGGTTTTGTGTTACGTAATTTAACTGTCTTGTTCGTACTATATTGGAATACTGCGCTGTTGTATGGCGACCCCACTATGCAACACATACTCTTAGGTTAGAGAGGATCCAGAAAAGATTGTTATACCATCTTGCCTATTCTGCGGGATTAGACAAAAAAAATCGGAGCTCCGCAAAACGTCTTCAAAAATTTTGCATGACTTCTCTCGAAAAACGAAGAAATAATATAGATTTAATTTTTCTTTTTAAAATACTTCAAAGTAAAATAGATTGCCCTCAGTTGTTAAGTAAGTTTAATTTTAATCTACCCCATAAGTATCCCCGTCACCCTATAAAACTATTACGTCCCCCATTCCGCAAAACTTTATCAGGATCCAACTCTCCCATCCGCAGAATTTGCAGGCTTCTTAATAATTGCGACGAATCAATAGATATTTTTTCCACAACACTTCAAAAATTCAACCGCCAAGTTCACTTAACTAAACTAACCACCATATTGGTTTTTTTCTTTTCTTTTTTGTCATCTTTGCGTTACTAAAACTACCCACTGTTGTTGAAAGTGTTATATCTGCACTATTATTGTAATTTCTTTTTATGTTGTAATTTGTTTTTTTTTTGCATGTTTTGTCTATCGCATTATATTGTATACTATGCTCGTATCATATTGCTTGTAGTATTAGGATAAACAGTGTAACAATTGTAGATAGGCCAATAAATAAATAAGTTTCAATTTAAATTCGATCAAAAAATATAATTAGATATTATTGTGCAGATTTTTTAGGCTTAGCTCTCATGATTATGTGGCAGAGGCTTATTCGGACAACAATTATTATTGGCGTTAAGTTCCTTACCATACAAGATGTAAACGGGCTCTTCGCGAAGCCGTCAACCAAGCATTCTGTACATCAAACTAAGTAACTCTACGCCAAAATTATTGCTAGACTCTTTTGTTTGAGGTGAAATCTCGTTTTTCAGTAGAATTCAATATAACGCACTAAAAACATTGTGCTGATGCATTGAATAGTACGGGGATAGTGGACGTAGTTAAAGTAAAGTTAGAAAATTAAACACTTGTAGTATTACAAAAAAACTTGTGAAAAAGTTAGAACTCTACTCCTAATATCGCCGTAACTAGAAGGTTCCCAGGTATGGTCTAGAACAAAATTATGATTGCAATAACGGGGCGAACAAGTGCTTTTCGGTTACGTTAAGGGCATTTTTACATTCATTATAGGTAGGTACTACTAAAGATTTAAATATGATTTAGCTGAAAATGTTTTCACAAAGAAAAATTACGTTGAGAGGTGTGGAGATCATGGTTTCGTTGCTACGCCGTAGCTCACTGCGTAGCGCGTAGCTCGCTGCGAACCGAGCTAGCTGGTCGGACTTTTCTACTAGATAAATTTAAAACAAAATACGGCTTCCTTGGATACTATTACAATAGGTATTGGAGACCCACTATATATTTATTTTGATATCCTTTTAATGTTATCGCACGAGTAAGAGTTAAAAACAGTATCTTTATAATTAAATTGGTGTCATCTAACTTGTTGTTTACTTCGTCACCGATTAGTAAAATTACCGAAAAGTAGGTCAGATGTAATCTTATCAATACGTTTGCTTTCTAATTTCACTATAAATACTGGCTCCTTCAGAATACAACTTATACTCACACTGTCCTCAAAGGAGTTCACTTTAGAGTTTTGTTGATCAAGTCGAAGTAAACATTGGAAAGGTAAGTGATTTCATTTATTATTTATTCCGGTCTACAAAAATGGACTAGACTTTGCAATAAATAATCCCGAACATAGTGAAAAAAATAGCTGAATTTTGGGCCAAACGTATATAATAAAAATTTGCCATCGACACGCTAAGAAGAAGTGAAAAAAAAAGTACAATTGAATTTTATGGCTTGCTGTTGTAGAACAATTAATTATAAATTATTATGCTAAGTAATTTAAGCTGTTGTGACTTTTCATGAGGAAATTATTTTTTGAATAATGTTAAAGTATTTGATATGGCATCTAACAAAAGTGATGTTATAATTCTAGATGAAGAGCGTACTCCTCGTGGTGTTTTTAGCAGCGGCAGCAACAGCTGCAGTAGTCAGCAATGAAGTGCCTGATGTGGCGGAGCTGCCTAACGTGATTGACAGAGACGAAATGGCTGACGTGGACGTGAACGAGATGCCAGAGGTTGTTGTGACTGACGTGAATGAGCTGGCTGACGCGGCTGACTTGACTCACGAGGCTGAAGAGACTGCAGTAGCCTCTCGACGTAACCTGATTCAAGGATCGATCAGTTCTTCAGATGTGCGGTTGTATAAGTAAGTATCCACAGACAGAACATAAGCTATTTAACAAAACAGCCCCCATTGTAAGAGAATATGGTTGTCAGTTAAGGTAAGCTTAGGTTGATTTAGCAAGAAGTTAAGGTTCATAGCATGAAATAGACCTCGGGCAGCTCAAAGCTTAGCCATGAATAGTGGTATTCCTCGGATTTGGATGCTTAATTTTGACTATCTGTATTTGTTGTTTCCAGTAACGACCACAGGGCGAACTTCGTCGCGGGTCATGTGGTAACACGAGATATAACAGTCCGCACGAACCGCCGGATAACTGCGATCCGGGTGATCCACATTGGGGCCTCACAGAACGCAACCCCATCCGTCGTGAGTGGAGGAATTGGAAACTCCTTTGTCACAATCAGGATACGATCAGCTGTAGGCCGCGGATTTCAATATAACGTTCAAATCTATGGCAGATAATGTGCTTGGGAGTCGTCTTGGAAGCATTCGGTTAAGAATTTAGTTTTTTTTTCGTATTGTAGATATTTTTGCAAGAACAAGATATAATTCATTGTGTTTTTTTATAAATAAATACATTTCAACCTATGGTACTGTTTTTGTTAATTGTATAATCATACCATTATTATTCTCAAGTTTCCACACATGTGCATGTACATATATTTTCAAGATTCTACACTTGTGCATATAGAAAGAAAACAAAACACAGACTCACTCGTACGTGTTACATGGTTTTTTATGTTATTGTTACCAAACAGTAAAATTAACGACTAGTTCATAATGGTGTTAATATAAGTTTGATTTTGTAATAAGAAAATCACAACAAGATAGTTTCTATGAATATATTTGTTTGTGATGAATGAGACAAAACTTCTGGTATATTTAAATAGCGACAGGATAAGAAGCCGTCAACGAAGCATTCTCTACATCAGACTAAGTAACCCAAAAAAATATTGTACCGGGAAAAGACAAGTAAAGAAAAAAAAAAATTTTTTATGAAAAATAACGGTTTTCGGTTATACAGTGTAACGCACTAAAAATATTGTGCCAATGGATGCATTGAATAGTAAAAAACTAGTAGATAAGTAACGTTATTAGCTAAAACAAAACTTGGGAAAAAGTTGGAACTTTGACCTTCAATATCTCCGTAACTATAGTAGTTGTGTTTTAGCATGCCAATAGCTGTCAATGTCCTATCCCTGATATCTCTTTACACGAACTGAAACCATAAACCGTGTACTTATCGTTTCTTCTGTTAATGTTCAGGATCACAATCAATGCCAATTCAGGGGCTATTAACAGGTTTGTATAGATTTTTTAAAAGATGAGATTCAATAAATGTATGTGGTTCAATGACCGCTATTGCCATGCTAAAACTCAACTACTAAAGAAGGATCCACAACAATTAAATGATCGCAATGACGGCAAAAACTAGTACCTTTCGGCTTAGCTAAGGGTGTGTTTACATCTTTTACAGGATTTGTGGAAACAAAACTAGCGAAATGTGGGTGTACTTTTAGGCTGTCTTACCCTTCAGAGAAATACAAGCGTGATATTATGTTGCTTAACTCTCTAGAACAAAGCCCAGAAGCTTAAATGTAAAAATGATTGCTGTATCGGTGACTTCAATATGAGCAATTTAGATTGGAATCAAAACATTGGCAGCGGCACTACTCACACCTACCCCACTTTCTCAAGGAATAATTCTAAACTAAATCAGGCCCTTCTAGATTTTATCCATATAAATAACCTAAAGCAATATAACAATGTATGTAATGTTATGGATAGAATCCTGGACTTGGTTCTTGTAGACCGCCTCGAATGTACGGTGACTGAAGCCCTAAATAGTCTGACAAAGATCGATCCACATCACCCTCCTCTTGAAATCTTCTTGCGCCTCAAAGTAAATCATAGTTTAAAACCAACACCTAACATTAGATTAAACTTCAAAAAAAGCCAACTACTCTACTATTAAATCAGAACTAGAAAGAACCGACTGGTATGCATTACTCTCGGATACAGACGACCTCAATATAATGTTGGAACGGTTCTATACGGTACTTTATCAGATCATGGAGCGATTTGTCCCATCGACCTTAGTTAAAAGCAATTCGCGACCACCATGGTACACAAAAAACTTGGAGAGATTGTTGCGTGAAAAAAATAACGTAAGAAGAAGGTATGGTACGTAAAAAAACCCTATAGATAAGATATCTCTTCGTTGGTGTAGTAAGCGCTGTGACAGAATGGCAAGAGAATGTTACAACTCCTATACACCGTGACTTTTTAGTCGTCTTACAAAAGTGGTCCACTCAATGTACCCGACATAAAATAGCTCTAGGCGTGTTTTTTTTTACCTACCGTAATAGGTGCAAAGAAAAATAAATAATACATTAGAATAAAATTATGAAAAATTCTGTTAATGATATTTACGTTTCAAACGGGAGAACATACCTTCCCAACGCTCGAGTCCAGTAGATCATCGCTCGCAACAGGGTGTTTTAAGTCGTCATGCGTCATAATACTGAACAATATTTTTATTTTTAAATGATTAAAATCTCATAAATACCTATTTTCGAACAACGAACCCCAAGTTTTTCTGGTCCTTCATTAAGTCTAAGCGGGGTGTTGCTAATGCCTATCCAGCCTCAATGTCAAATGGTATCAGCAAAACTTGTAATGGCAATGAAATGTGCAACCTGTTTGGGACCTACTTTTCTTCAGAGTACAGTCCAGCTATCCAAAGTAGTTCAAACTTTGCCTTTCTTCGAAAACCTGCAACTCCGACAGCTTTTCCTTGATAAAGATTCCAAAGGATAAAATAGCCAAGCATCTCAAAAGTTTAGACATATCTAAAGGTTCCGGCCGCGATGAGATTCCCCATAACTTTGTCGCAACTTGCGCTGACCAACAGGCAACCCCTTTATTCTTGATTTTTAATAAATCTCTCAGCGCTGGTATTTTCCCTAAAAAATGGAAGCTGGCCAAAGTGGTACCGATTCATAAATCGGGCGTTGATGATTTGGTAGGAAACTATCGTCCTATATCCATCCTTCCGACTTTTGCCAAGGTTTTTGAAGCAATAGTATGCCCCTGACATACAAAATTATTTTAGGAAATATCTGTCGGATCACCAGCATGGCTTTACTGCTGCAAGATCCACCTGCAGTAATCTAGTAGCTTTCGTTGAGGTTATTACAGCTTCACTTGACTCGAACCAGCAAGTCGACGCCGTATACACTGATTTCAGCAAGGCTTTTGACAAAGTTTCCCATGAAGTGCTGATTCAAAAACTTGCTGCGTACGGCTTTGCTGTTTCTCTTCTTAATTGGCTGCTAATGAACAGATCCTTTTATGCCGTGGCCAATGGCCATGAATCTGAAACCTGATCATAGCCTCTGGTGTTCCGCAGGGTTTCCACTTTGGCCCCGTAATATTTATTATCTTTTTGAACGACCTTCCTTATTGCTTCTTTAACTCCACACCATTCCTATTCGCCGTTGATTTGAAAATAGTCCGCGTTATAGATTCTCTAGCCGATTCAAAATTACTTCAGGATGACTTGAACAGACTCTTAAACTGGTGTAAGGATAATCATATGCAATTTAATGTTAAAAAATGTTATCAAATTACGTTTACTCGCAAAGCTAACTTCATTGATTTTAATTACAGCATGAATGGTACGTAACGTAGTAAAGTTGATGTGATCAGAGATTTTGGAATCCTTGATCGTAAATTAACATTTATTTCCCACCTGGACAACATTATTAAAAAAGCTTCAAAGACACTCAGTTTTGTGTTACGTAATTTAACTGTCTCGTTCGTGCTATATTGGAATACTGCGCTGTTGTATGGCGACCCCACTATGCAACACATAGTCTTAGGTTAGAGAGGATCCAAAAAAGATTTTTATACCATCTTGCCTATTCTGCGGGATTAGACAAAAAAATTCGGAGCTACGCAAAACGTCTTCAAAAAATTAGCACGACTTTTCTCGAAAAACGAAGAAATAATACAGATTTAATTTTTCTTTTTAAAATACTTCAAAGTAAAATAGATTGCCCTCAGTTGTTAAGTAAGTTTAATTTTAATCTACCCCATAAGTATCCCCGTCACCCTATAAAACTATTACGTCCCCCATTCCGCAAAACTTTATCAGGATCCAACTCTCCCATCCGCAGAATTTGCAGGCTTCTTAATAATTGCGACGAATCAATAGATATTTTTTCCACAACACTTCAAAAATTCAACCGCCAAGTTCACTTAACTAAACTAACCACCATATTGGTTTTTTTCTTTTCTTTTTTGTCATCTTTGCGTTACTAAAACTACCCACTGTTGTTGAAAGTGTTATATCTGCACTATTATTGTAATTTCTTTTTATGTTGTAATTTGTTTTTTTTTTGCATGTTTTGTCTATCGCATTATATTGTATACTATGCTCGTATCATATTGCTTGTAGTATTAGGATAAACAGTGTAACAATTGTAGATAGGCCAATAAATAAATAAGTTTCAATTTAAATTCGATCAAAAAATATAATTAGATATTATTGTGCAGATTTTTTAGGCTTAGCTCTCATGATTATGTGGCAGAGGCTTATTCGGACAACAATTATTATTGGCGTTAAGTTCCTTACCATACAAGATGTAAACGGGCTCTTCGCGAAGCCGTCAACCAAGCATTCTGTACATCAAACTAAGTAACTCTACGCCAAAATTATTGCTAGACTCTTTTGTTTGAGGTGAAATCTCGTTTTTCAGTAGAATTCAATATAACGCACTAAAAACATTGTGCTGATGCATTGAATAGTACGGGGATAGTGGACGTAGTTAAAGTAAAGTTAGAACATTAAACACTTGTAGTATTACAAAAAAACTTCTAAAAAGTTAGAACTCTACTCCCAATATCTCCGTAACTAGAAGGTTCTCAGGTATGGTCTAGAACATAAACATGATTGCAATGACGGGGCGAACAAGTGCTTTTCAGTTTCGTTAAGGGTATTTTTACATCCATTATAGGTAGGTACTACTAAAGATTTAAATATTTAGCTGAAACTGTTTTCGCAAAGAAAAATTACGTTGAGAGGTGTGGAGATCATGGCTTCGTTGCTACGCCGTAGCTCACTGCGTAGCGGGTAGCTCACTGCGAACCGAGCTAGCTGGTCGGACTTTTCTACTAGATAAATTTAAAACAAAATACGGCTTCCTTGGATACTATTACAATAGGTATTGGAAACCCACTAAAATTATATTTATTTTGATATCCTTTTAATGTTATCGCACGAGTAAGAGTTAAAAACATTATCTTTATAATTAAATCGGTGTCATCTAACTTGTTGTTTCCTACGTCACCGATTAGTAAAATTACCGTAAATTTCCGAAATGTAGGTCAGATGTAATCTTATCAATGCGTTTGCTTTCTAATTTCACTATAAATACTGGATCCTTCAGAATACAACTTATACTCACACTGTCCTCAAAGGAGTTCACTTTAGAGTTTTGTTGATCAAGTCGAAGTAAACATTGGAAAGGTAAGTGATTTCATTTATTATTTATTCCGGTCTACAAAAATGGACTAGACTTTGCAATAAATAATCCCGAACATAGTGAAAAAAAAAGTACAATTGAATTTTATGGCTTGCTGTGGTAGAATCAAGGTAACAATTAATTATAAATTATTATGCAAAGTAATTTAAGGCTGTTGTGATTTTTCAGGAGGAAATTATTTCTTAAATAATGTTAAAGTATTTGATAAGGCATCTAACAAAAGTGATGTTATAATTCCAGATGAAGAGCGTGCTCCTCGTGGTATTTTTAGCAGTGGCAGCAACAGCTGCAGTAGTCGGCAATGAAGTGCCTGAGGTGGTGGAGCTGCCTGACGTGATTGACAGAGACGAAATGGCTGACGTGGACGTGAACGAGATGCCAGAGGTTGTTGTGACTGACGTGAATGAGCTGGCTGACGCGGCTGACTTGACTTACGAGGCTGAAGAGACCGCGGTAGCCTCTCGACGTAACCTGAGTCAAGGATCCATCGGTTCTTCAGATGTGCGGGTGTACAAGTAAGTATCCACAGACAGAACATAGGCTATTTAACAGAACAGCCTCCATTGTAAGAGAATAGGGTTATCAATTAAGGTAAGCTTAGGTTGATTTAGCAAGAAGTTAAGGTTCATAGCATGAAATAGACCTCGGGCAGCTTAAAGCTTAGCGATGAATAGTGGTGTTCCTCGGATTTGGTTGCTTAATTTTGCTACACTTTCCTGACTATCTGTATTTGTTATGTTTCCAGTACCGACCACAGGGCGAACGGCGTCGCGGGTCATGTGGTAACACGCGATATAACAGTCCGCACGAACCGCCGGATAACTGCGATCCGGGTGACTCGGCTTGGGGCCTCACAGAACGCAACCCCATCCGTCGTGAGTGGAGGAATTGGAAACTCCTTTGTCACAATCAGAATACGATCAGCTGTAGGCCGCGGATTTCACTATAACGTTCAAGTCTATGGCAGATAATGTGCTTGGGAGTCGTCTTAGAAGCATTCGGTTAAGAATTTAGTTTTTTTTTCGTATTGTAGATATTTTTGCAAGAACAAGATATAATTCATTGTGTTTTTTTTATAAATAAATACATTTCAACCTATGATACTGTTTTTGTTAATTGTATAATCATACGATTATTATTCTCAAGTTTCCACACATGTGCACGTACATATATTTTCAAGATTCTACACTTGTGCATGTAGAAATAAAACAAAACACAGAGTCACACTCATACGTGTTACATGTTTTTTTTATTGTTACTAAACAGTAAAATTATTGACTAGTTCATAATGGTGTTAACATAAGTTTAATTTTTTAATATGAAAATCACAACAAAATAGTTTCTTTGTAAATTATTTGTTTGTGATGAATGAGATCAAACTTCTGGTATGTTTAAATAGCAACAGGACAAGTAAATCAGAAAAATAATTAAAATCGGTTCTCAAAGGAAAAGAGAACCTTTAAGAACGTTGACTAAGGATTGAGAAATGCTTTCATATTTGCTCTGAACAAGTTAAATCTTCCAGCAACTCGTACTGGGCCCGCGTCTCACAGAGGGGTCTGCGTCCCAGCAGTGGGACAGAATATTACTTAAAGTCGTTGCAAAAATACATAACATCGTTCTTGTAACCCTATATACTTAGTATACCCACAGTTCGCGATATTTTTAAGTCCCATGTAATAGAGGGTCACCTATAATCGGGAAGCATTCGAGACACAGTGGCTGCTACTTAGCTAATAAAAAGATACGGCAATAGCGCTTGCGTCCACTAGATCAAAGATTTAAAATCTTTGTTAGTTGCCTACGCTATGATTCAGTGACTGATTTTAGCCTTTTAGAATAATAGTAATACTAGTTTGGTATTATAGTATACTTAGGGCAATGTATTGTTGTGGCTCTGTGTGACATTGTTCATAAATAAATATAGAAAATTTGCAATCATTTACTTACAAGTATCATTACTTCTATTACTATTATCGCAGAGATAAATACCTTTTGTTACCGATTTACATATTCTGCATTAACAATCAAAGTCGGGGTTATTTATTGCTGTTGTTCACTAGATACGACGAAGAACGATAATACAATTAGGGAAAAAAGTATAAGCAAATCTACTTGTAAAATTAATGATGAATAAATTGATGATGTCAAAAACGTACAAAATGGAACAAAAATGGATATAGGTTATGTTCAACGAACACGTCACCCTAGGAGCTATTGTTGTCAATGGCGATCTTCTCGAGGCTGTTCGAGATCATCTGGCAAATTCTGGAGTTTGGTAAGAACAACTTTGAGACGGAAGCTAACAGAAGAAATCAGCTGCGCCGGGCAGCATTTGGGAAGCTTTGTTGGATCTTCTCGTCACATATTTCACAGAGCCTAAAGACTAAGGTCTTCAACCAGTGTGGCCTGTTTTAACTTACGGGGCCGAAACGTGGACATTAATGGTACGGTTGGTCCACAATTTCAAGGTCACACAGCGAGCTATGGAAAGGGTTATGCTTGGAGTCTTTCTGAGAAATCGGATCCCGAACGAGGTGATCCGACAGAGAACCAGAGTTATCAACATAGCTTACATAAAAACTAAGCTGAAGTGCCAATGGGTCAGCCATATTAGCTGTAGATTCTATGAGCGTTGGGGTAGACGTGTTCTTGAGTGGAGAACGCGAATCGGCAAGCGTAAGGTAGGTCGTCCTCAGGTTTGGTGGAGAGACCATCTTCGCAGAGTGGCTGGTAGCATGATTTCATGTATTATATTGTATGTTTGTTTGTGAGAGAGGTGGGTTAAACTAAACTGTAAAATAAATAGATTTGACACTTTTTTTTTTTGGATGGGAAATCATGAAATGATCCCCACTCTGGGTGGAGCGGAAGGGATTCCAGACTTGTACTGACTAATACCCGTCCATGTTCCTTCTTTGGCCTTTGTGTTCCAGGGCCACGGTATCTCTTTCGAACAGTCCCGCAGCCCTAAATTTGACACTTGATTAATATCCGTAATAACACCAATATGGGCTGCAACGAAAAACAAAGCAACTAACGATCGGTAATTATTAATGTTATCGCACGAGTAAGAGATACAAACACTATCTTTATAATTAAATCGGTGTCATCTAACTTGTTGTTTACTTCGTCACCGATTAGTTAAATTACCGTAAATTCTATCTAAATGTAGGTCAGATGTAATCTTATCAATGCGTTTGCTTTCTACTTTCACTATAAATACTGGCTCCTTTATAATACAACTTATACTCTCACTGTCCTCAAAGGAGTTCACTTTAGAGTTTTGTTGATCAAGTCAAAGTAAACATTGGAAGGGTAAGTGATTTAATTTATAATTTATTTCGGTCTACAAAAATGGACTAGACTTTGCAAAAAAAAGAAAAATATTTTTTTTCGGCTTGCTGTGGTAGAATCAAGGCAACAATTAATTATAAATTATTATGCTAAGTAATTTAAGGCTGATGTAACTTTTCATGCGGAAATTATTTCTTGAATAATGTTGAAGTATTTGATATGGCATCTAACAAAAGTGATGTTATAATTCCAGATGAAGAGCGTACTCCTCGTGGTGTTTTTAGCAGCGGCAGCAACAGCTGCAGTAGTCAGCAATGAAGTGCCTGACGTGGTGGAGCTGCCTGACGTGATTGACAGAGACGAAATGGCTGACGTAGACGTGAACGAGATGGCAGAGGTTGTTGTGACTGACGTGAATGAGCTGGCTGACGCGGCTGACTTGTTTGCTGTGGCTGAAGAGACTGCGGTAGACTCTCGACGTAACCTGACCCAAGGATCCATCGGTTCTTCAGACGTGCGCGTGTACGAGTAAGTATCCGCAGACAGAACATAAAGTAATTAACAAAACAGCCCCCATTGTAACAGAATATGGTCATCATTTGAGGTAAGCTTAGGTTGATTTAGCAAGAAGTTAATGTTCAGAGCATGAAAAAAACCTCGGGCAGCTCAAAGCTTAGCGATGAGTAGTGGTGCTCCTCGGATTTGGATGCTTCATTTTGCTACACTTTCCTGATATTCTGTATTTGTTATGTTTGCAGTAGGGAGCACAGGAGGAATGGCATCGCGGGTTATGTAATAGTGGAAGACATAACAGTCCGCACGAACCGCCGGATAACTGCGATCCGGGTAACCACCATTGGGGGCTCACAGAACGCAACCCCATACTTCATAAATGGAGGAATTGGAAACTCTTTTGTCACAATCAGGATACGATCAGCTGCAGGCCGCGGATTTCGCTATAGGGTTCAAGTCTATGGCAGATAATGTGCTTAGGAGTCGTCTTGGAAGCATTCAGTCAATAATTTAGTTTTATTTGGTGTTGTCTATATTTTTGCAAGAACAGGATGTACTGTATATACTTTATTGTGTTTTTATAAATAAATACATTTCAACCTATGGTACTATTTTTGTTAATTGTATAATCATACCATTATTATTCTCAAGTTTCCACACATGTGCATGTACATATCTTTTCAAGATTCTACACTTGTGCATGTAGAAAGAAAACAAAACACAGACTCACTCGTACGTGTTACATGGTTTTTTATGTTATTGTTACCAAACAGTAAAATTAACGACTAGTTCATAATGGTGTTAATATAAGTTTGATTTTGTAATAAGAAAATCACAACAAGATAGTTTCTATGTATATATTTGTTTGTGATGAATGAGACAAAACTTCTGGTATATTTAAATAGCGACAGGATAAGAAGCCGTCAACGAAGCATTCTCTACATCAGACTAAGTAACCCAAAAAAATATTGTGCCGAGAAAAGACAAGTGAAGAAAAAAAATTTTTTTTTATGAAAAATAACGGTTTACGGTTACACAGTGTAACGCACTAAAAATATTGTGCTAATGGATGCATTGAATAGTAAACGTGTTAGATTTATTTATACAGTAAAATTATTAGCTAAAAAACTAGTAGATAAGTAAAGTTATTAGTTAAAACAAAACTTGGGAAAAAGTTGGAACTTTGACCTTCAATATCTCCGTAACTATAGTAGTTGTGTTTTAGCATGCCAATAGCTGTCAATGTCCTATCCCTGATATCTCTTTACACGAACTGAAACCATAAACCGTGTACTTATCGTTTCTTCTGTTAATGTTCAGGATCACAATCAATGCCAATTCAGGGGCTATTAACAGGTTTGTATAGATTTTTTAAAAGATGAGATTCAATAAATGTATGTGGTTCAATGACCGCCATTGCCATGCTAAAACTCAACTACTAAAGAAGGATCCACAACAATTAAATGATCGCAATGACGGCAAAAACTAGTACCTTTCGGCTTAGCTAAGGGTGTGTTTACATCTTTTACAGGATTTGTGGAAACAAAACTAGCGAAATGTGGGTGTACTTTTAGGCTGTCTTACCCTTCAGAGAAATACAAGCGTGATATTATGTTGCTTAACTCTCTAGGACAAAGCCCAGAAGCATAAATGTAAAAATGATTGCCGTACTATTCTTATCGGTGACTTCAATATGAGCAATTTAGATTGGAATCAAAACATTGGCAGCGGCACTACTCACACCTACCCCACTTTCTCAAGGAATAATTCTAAACTAAATCAGGCCCTTCTAGATTTTATCCATATAAATAACCTGAAGCAATATAACAATGTATGTAATGTTATTTATAGAATCCTGGACTTGGTTCTTGTAGACCGTCTCGAATGTACGGTGACTGAAGCCCTAAATAGTCTGACAAAGATCGATCCACATCACCCTCCTCTTGAAATCTTCTTGCGCCTCAAAGTAAATCATAGTTTAAAACCAACACCTAACATTAGATTAAACTTCAAAAAAAGCCAACTACTCTGCTATTAAATCAGAACTAGAAAATACCGTCTGGTATTTTACCTTAGTTAAAAGCAATTCGCGACCACCATGGTACACAAAAAACCTGGAGAGATTGTTGCGTGAAAAAAATAACTTAAGAAGAAGGTATGGTACGTAAAAAAACCCTATGGATAAGATATCTCTTCGTTGGTGTAGTAAGCGCTGTGACAGAATGGCAAGAGAATGTTACAACTCCTATACACGGTGACTTTTTAGTCGTCTTACAAAAGTGGTCCCCTCAATGTACCCGACATAAAATAGCTCTAGGCGCGTTTTTTTTTACCTACCGTAATAGGTGCAAAGAAAAATAAATAATACATTAGAATAAAATTATGAAACATCCTGTTAATGATATTTACGTGTCAAACGGGAGAACATACCTTCCCAGCGCTCGTGTCCAGTAGATCATCGCTCGCAACAGAGTGTTTTAAGTCGTCATTCGTCATAATACTGAATAATATTTTTATTTTTAAATGATTAAAATCTCATAAATACCTATTTTTTTAATGAATGTTTAGTAGTCATTGGATACTTGAAGTGGGCTGCCGTTGTAAGACGACTAACAAGTCACGGTGTATAAATAGCATAGAACAGAAAATTACAACGAACCTCAAGTTTTTCTGGTCCTTCATTCAGTCTAAGCGGGGTGTTGCTAATGCCTATCCAGCCTCAATGTCAAATGGCGTTAGCAAAACTTGTAATGGCAATGAAATGTGCAACCTGTTTGGGACCTACTTTTCTTCAGTGTACAGTCCAGCTATACATGCCTCCAACGTAGTTCAAACTTCGCCTTTCTTTAAAAACCTTCTCTGCATGTCCGACAGCTTTTCCTTGATACAGATTCCAAAGCATAAAATAGCCAAGCATCTCAAAAGCTTAGATATATCCAAAGGTTCAGGCAGCGATGAAATTCCCCCTAACTTTGTCGCAACTTGCGCTGACCAACTGGCAACCCCCCTATTCTTGATTTTTAATAAATCTCTCAGCGCTGGTATTTTCCCTAAAAAATGTAAGCTGGCCAAAGTGGTACCGATTCATAAATCGGGCGCCGATGATTTTTTAGGAAACTATCGTTATAAATCCATCCTTCCGACTTTTGCCAAGGGTTTTGAAACAGTAGTATGCCCCTGACATACAAAATTATTTCAGGAAATATCTGTCGGATCACCAGCATGGCTTTACTGCCGCAAGATCCACCTGCAGTTATCTAGTAGCTTTCGTTGAGTTTAACGAAATCTCGTTCGTACTATATTGGAATACTGCGCTGTTGTATGGCGACTCCACTATGCAACACATAGTCTTAGGTTAGAGAGGATCCAGAAAAGATGTTTATACCATCTTGCCTATTCTGCGGGATTAGACAAAAAAAATCGGAGCTACGCAAAAGTCTTCAAAAATTATGCATGGCTTCTCTCGAAAAACGAAGAAATAATATAGATTTAATTTTTCTTTTTAAAATACTTCAAAGTAAATTAGATTGCCCTCAGTTGTTAAGTAAGTTTAATTTTAATCTACCCCATAATTATCCCCGTCACCCTATAAAACTATTACGTCCCCCATTCCGCAAAACTGTATCAGGATCCAACTCTCCCATCCGCAGAATTTGCAGGCTTCTTAATAATTGCGACGAATCAATAGTTTTTTTTTCCACAACACTTCAAAAATTCAACCGCCAAGTCCACTTAACTAAACTAACCTCCATATTGACATTTTTATTTACTTTTTTGTCATCTTTGCGTTACTAAAACTACCTACTGTTGTTGAAAGTGTTATATCTGCACTATTATTGTAATTTCTTTTTATGTTGTAATTTAGTTTTTTTTTTGCATGCTGTGTCTATCGCATTATATTGTACACTATGCTCGTATCATATTGCTTGTAGTATTAGGATAAACAGTGTAACAATTGTAGATAGGCCAATAAATAAATAAATTTCAATTCAAATTCGATCAAAAAATATAATTAGATATTATTGTGTAGATTTTTTAGGCTTAGCTCTCATGATTATGTGGCAGAGGCTTATTCGGACAACAATTATTATTGGCGTTAAGTTCCTTACCATACAAGGTGTAAACGGCCTCTCCTCGCGAAGCCGTCCACCAAGCATTCTGTACATCAAACTAAGTAACTCTACGCCAAAATTATTGCTAGACTCTTTTGTTTGAGGTGAAATCTCGTTTTTCAGTAGAATTCAATATAACGCACTAAAAACATTGTGCTGATGCATTGAATAGTACGGGGATAGTGGAGGTAGTTAAAGTAAAGTTAGAAAATTAAACACTTGTAGTATTACAAAAAAACTTGTGAAAAAGTTAGAACTCTACTCCTAATATCGCCGTAACTAGAAAGTTCCCAGGTATGGTCTAGAACAAAATTATGATTGCAATAACGGGGCGAACAAGTGCTTTTCGGTTACGTTAAGGGCATTTTTACATTCATTATAGGTAGGTACTACTAAAGATTTAAATATGATTTAGCTGAAAATGTTTTCACAAAGAAAAATTACGTTGAGAGGTGTGGAGATCATGGTTTCGTTGCTACGCCGTAGCTCACTGCGTAGCGCGTAGCTCGCTGCGAACCGAGCTAGCTGGTCGGACTTTTCTACTAGATAAATTTAAAACAAAATACGGCTTCCTTGGATACTATTACAATAGGTATTGGAGACCCACTATATATTTATTTTGATATCCTTTTAATGTTATCGCACGAGTAAGAGTTAAAAACAGTATCTTTATAATTAAATTGGTGTCATCTAACTTGTTGTTTACTTCATCACCGATTAGTAAAATTACCGAAAAGTAGGTCAGATGTAATCTTATCAATGCGTTTGCTTTCTAATTTCACTATAAATACTGGCTCCTTCAGAATACAACTTATACTCACACTGTCCTCAAAGGAGTTCACTTTAGAGTTTTGTTGATCAAGTCGAAGTAAACATTGGAAAGGTAAGTGATTTCATTTATTATTTATTCCGGTCTACAAAAATGGACTAGACTTTGCAATAAATAATCCCGAACATAGTGAAAAAAATAGCTGAATTTTGGGCCAAACATATATAATAAAAATTTGCCATCGACACGCTAAGAAGAAGTGAAAAAAAAAGTACAATTGAATTTTATGGCTTGCTGTTGTAGAATCAAGGCAACAATTAATTATAAATTATTATGCTAAGTAATTTAAGGCTGTTGTGACTTTTCATGAGGAAATTATTTTTTGAATAATGTTAAAGTATTTGATATGGCATCTAACAAAAGTGATGTTATAATTCTAGATGAAGAGCGTACTCCTCGTGGTATTTTTAGCAGCGGCAGCAACAGCTGCAGTAGTCAGTAATGAAATGCCTGATGTGGCGGAGCTGCCTAACGTGATTGACAGAGACGAAATGGCTGACGTGGACGTGAACGAGATGCCAGAGGTTGTTGTGACTGACGTGAATGAGCTGGCTGACGCGGCTGACTTGACTCACGAGGCTGAAGAGACTGCAGTAGCCTCTCGACGTAACCTGATTCAAGGATCGATCAGTTCTTCAGATGTGCGGTTGTATAAGTAAGTATCCACAGACAGAACATAAGCTATTTAACAAAACAGCCCCCATTGTAAGAGAATATGGTTGTCAGTTAAGGTAAGCTTAGGTTGATTTAGCAAGAAGTTAAGGTTCATAGCATGAAATAGACCTCGGGCAGCTCAAAGCTTAGCCATGAATAGTGGTATTCCTCGGATTTGGATGCTTAATTTTGACTATCTGTATTTGTTGTTTCCAGTAACGACCACAGGGCGAACTTCGTCGCGGGTCATGTGGTAACACGAGATATAACAGTCCGCACGAACCGCCGGATAACTGCGATCCGGGTGATCCACATTGGGGCCTCACAGAACGCAACCCCATCCGTCGTGAGTGGAGGAATTGGAAACTCCTTTGTCACAATCAGGATACGATCAGCTGTAGGCCGCGGATTTCAATATAACGTTCAAATCTATGGCAGATAATGTGCTTGGGAGTCGTCTTGGAAGCATTCGGTTAAGAATTTAGTTTTTTTTTCGTATTGTAGATATTTTTGCAAGAACAAGATATAATTCATTGTGTTTTTTTATAAATAAATACATTTCAACCTATGGTACTGTTTTTGTTAATTGTATAATCATACCATTATTATTCTCAAGTTTCCACACATGTGCATGTACATATATTTTCAAGATTCTACACTTGTGCATGTAGAAAGAAAACAAAACACAGACTCACTCGTACGTGTTACATGGTTTTTTATGTTATTGTTACCAAACAGTAAAATTAACGACTAGTTCATAATGGTGTTAATATAAGTTTGATTTTGTAATAAGAAAATCACAACAAGATAGTTTCTATGTATATATTTGTTTGTGATGAATGAGACAAAACTTCTGGTATATTTAAATAGCGACAGGATAAGAAGCCGTCAACGAAGCATTCTCTACATCAGACTAAGTAACCCTAGCTAAAACAAAACTTGGGAAAAAGTTGGAACTTTGACCTTCAATATCTCCGTAACTATAGTTTTAGCATGCCAATAGCTGTCAATGTCCTATCCCTGATATCTCTTTACACGAACTGAAACCATAAACCGTGTACTTATCGTTTCTTCTGTTAATGTTCAGGATCACAACCAATGCCAATTCAGGGGCTATTAACAGGTTTGTATAGATTTTTTAAAAGATGAGATTCAATAAATGTATGTGGTTCAATGACCGCTATTGCCATGCTAAAACTCAACTACTAAAGAAGGATCCACAACAATTAAATGATCGCAATGACGGCAAAAACTAGTACCTTTCGGCTTAGCTAAGGGTGTGTTTACATCTTTTACAGGATTTGTGGAAACAAAACGGGCGAAATGTGGGTGTACTTTTAGGCTGTCTTACCCTTCAGAGAAATACAAGCGTGATATTATGTTGCTTAACTCTCTAGGACAAAGCCCAGAAGCATAAATGTAAAAATGATTGCCGTACTATTCTTATCGGTGACTTCAATATGAGCAATTTAGATTGGAATCAAAACATTGGCAGCGGCACTACTCACACCTACCCCACTTTCTCAAGGAATAATTCTAAACTAAATCAGGCCCTTCTAGATTTTATCCATATAAATAACCTGAAGCAATATAACAATGTATGTAATGTTATGGATAGAATCC
This sequence comes from Noctua janthe, assembly GCA_910589295.1. Taxonomy (NCBI): domain Eukaryota; kingdom Metazoa; phylum Arthropoda; class Insecta; order Lepidoptera; family Noctuidae; genus Noctua; species Noctua janthe. Next base: position 8,086,549 of record OU342572.1, on the reverse strand, counting down.
TGGACTTGGTTCTTGTAGACCGTCTCGAATGTACGGTGACTGAAGCCCTAAATAGTCTGACAAAGATCGATCCACATCACCCTCCTCTTGAAATCTTCTTGCGCCTCAAAGTAAATCATAGTTTAAAACCAACACCTAACATTAGATTAAACTTCAAAAAAAGCCAACTACTCTACTATTAAATCAGAACTAGAAAGAACCGACTGGTATGCATTACTCTCGGATACAGACGACCTCAATATAATGTTGGAACGGTTCTATACGGTACTTTATCAGATCATGGAGCGATTTGTCCCATCGACCTTAGTTAAAAGCAATTCGCGACCACCATGGTACACAAAAAACTTGGAGAGATTGTTGCGTGAAAAAAATAACGTAAGAAGAAGGTATGGTACGTAAAAAAACCCTATGGATAAGATATCTCTTCGTTGGTGTAGTAAGCGCTGTGACAGAATGGCAAGAGAATGTTACAACTCCTATACACCGTGACTTTTTAGTCGTCTTACAAAAGTGGTACACTCAATGTACCCGACATAAAATAGCTCTAGGCGCGTTTTTTTTACCTACCGTAACAGGTGCAAAAAAAAAAAAAAAATACATTAGAATAAAATTATGAAACATGCTGTTAACGATATTTACGTTTCAAACGGGAGAACATACTTTCCCAACGCTCGAGTCCAGTAGATCGTCGCTCGCAACAGGATGTTTTAAGTCGTCATGCGTCATAATACTGAACAATATTTTTATTTTTAAATGATTAAAATCTCATAAATATCTATTTTTTTAGTGAATGTTTAGTAGTCATTGGATACTTGAAGTGGGCTGCCGTTGTAAGACGACTAAAAAGTCACGGTGTATAAATAGCATAGAACAGAAAATTACAACGAACCCCAAGTTTTTCTGGTCCTTCATTAAGTCTAAGCGGGGTGTTGCTAATGCCTATCCAGCCTCAATGTCAAATGGCGTCAGCAAAACTTGTAATGGCAATGAAATGTGCAACCTGTTTGGGACCTACTTTTCTTCAGTGTACAGTCCAGCTATCCAAAGTAGTTCAAACTTCGCCTTTCTTCGAAAACCTGCAACTCCGACAGCTTTTCCTTGATACAGATTACAAAGGATAAAATAGCCAAGCATTTCAAAAGCTTAGACATATCCAAAGGTTCCGGCCGCGATGAGATTCCCCATAACTTTGTCGCAACTTGCGCTGACCAACAGGCAACCCCCCTATTCTTGATTTTTAATAAATCTCTCAGCGCTGGTATTTTCCCTAAAAAATGGAAGCTGGCCAAAGTGGTACCGATTCATAAATCGGGCGCCGATGATTTGGTAGGAAACTATCGTCCTATATCCATCCTTCCGACTTTTGCCAAGGTTTTTGAAGCAATAGTATGCCCCTGACATACAAAATTATTTTAGGAAATATCTGTCGGATCACCAGCATGGCTTTACTGCTGCAAGATCCACCTGCAGTAATGTAGTAGCTTTCGTTGAGGTTATTGCAGCTTCACTTGACTCGAACCAGCAAGTCGACGCCGTATAAAAAAAGGACGAGTTTCTATGTTCGACGGTATGTATTTTTTTTAATGTACATATGTTCACCGATTTCTCCGCCAATTGTGCACCGATTTTCATAATTCTTTTTTTTTCGAAAGCCTATACTCCTGAGGTAGTCCCATTGTCACCAAATCAGAATCTGATGATGGAATCCCAGGGAAATCGAGGACAAATCTCCAAATTTTCTATTCGACTATTGTGAACCGGTTTCGATGTTTTTTTTTTAATTTGGAAGAATATTATTCCGCGGTGAATATGTTTAAATTTGGTGAATCTGATCTTCGGAGTTATGTAACGGAACTCTTCAATAGTTGACAGCAAATCTGTCGTGATTGCTGCAATCGCTTGGATGTGTATTGTTTACACAATATCATAACATAACGTAACGGCTGTATGCTCTGAGGAGGTACGCAGATGCGTACAGTACACCCAGATTGCGACAGTTAGGTATATTAACTTCTATTTTATTAGGGACCGCGCAATTCGTCTGCGCCACATAAGAGAGAGGGTTAGAGAGAGTGTGAGTCAACCTTAAAAGATAGTAATATGCTATCGCGGACTCATGATTGTTGCGTAACTTTAACTGTTTACACAGCGCACGCAACGGAAGCTCTCAAAAGGAATATATTTCCCTGTTTTTGCAATATTTTTCATTGATGCTCCGCTCCTATTGGTTGTAGCGTGATGTTATACAACCTATAGCCTTCCTCGATAAATGGGCTATCCAACACTAAAATAATTTTTCAATTTGGAAGTACTGGTTACTTCCTGAAATTAGTTCGTTCAAGCAATCAAACAAACAAACTCTTCATCTTTATAATATTGGTAAAGATTCAATATTTGCATTAATCGCTAAAATATTCTACTTATGTTTTTCCAAATAAGGGCTTCCCTCGACAGCCTTAAGTCTTCATCCTTAGACACTCGATGACAGTCATACTCCAGCTAGGTCGAAAGTTCTCATCAAGGTGCATGAAATGAGCCGAGACACGATTAAGTTTCTGTAAACTGTTGCGGGCCTCTTGTAACTGCCTGCCGTCTTCATCGTCAGTCCTTCGATGACAGTTATACTCCACGCAGGTTTAAAGTTCTCACCAAGGTGCATGAAATGAGCCCTATAACAATATAGCTAATCTGTTATAGCTGTAATCTGTTGAGGATCTCTTGCAACTGCCTTCCGTTTTCATCGGTAGACCGTCGATGACAGTCATACTCCAGCTAGATCTAAAGTTCTCATCAAGGAGCATGAAATGAGCCGCTGTAAACTGTTGAGGACCTCTTGCAACTGCCTTCCGCCTCCATCGTTAGACTGTCGATGAAAGTCATACTCTAGTTAGGTTGGATGTTCTCATCAAGGTGCATGAAATGTGCCCAAACACGATATAGATGCTGTAAACTGTTGCGGACCTCTTGCAATTGCTTTCCGTATTCAATGCGCATGGAAAGCGATCAAACACACACTCTAATTGGCTATGTAGTTTTCAAAGCAGTGTCATGTAGACTAATCTAAAGTACGCTATCATTACTTTTTAACAAAGCCGGTCAGTCAATTTTAAAGTTATCTTGTGAGCACATTTTTATTCATTAGTACCATTTTGGTTCAATAGATGTCGCTGCATGTATCTTTTATATTGATGATAAGTTCTTCTTGAACTCTAGTATATTACTGCTACATTAATACCCTTGATAAAAAAAAACGATTTGAATAAGAATTAATACTACGATACGAATGTAACCAACTTTTTACTTTTTTTTATAATGTTGGTGACCATGACAGTTTAAAATCTTATATTGTAACCAACTTTTGTTTCTACCGGGGCGATCTAATTAAATTTTAGAACACAAAAGCTGCTATTGTGAATTAACTATGATAGTTAGATATATACTCTCTTGGACTTTTTTGTAGGTAATAATGAGTACTGTAATCATGTAGTACATCATATTTAAGTATCATCAATAGTTTTCTCAGCGCACGCCAAATAATGAATTTTATAGGCAAAAATTTGCTACTTTGGGTTACATTATTGCAATTTTCTTAAGGATCTCAATTTTCTTTTTAAATAAATTATAGTAGTAGTAATAGTAGTTTCGGAGCCTATTCGGTACAAACAAACAAACAAAATAAACTTTCCTCTTTATAACATTAGTATTGATAAGCCTATTACCATGAAATGTATCGTTAATAATGTAAAATAAATGTATAGCAAATATTTGTATAGGGTTGTAATATCCTATAAATACACTAAAAATGGAAAAATAAAAAATCTTTTCTGCAAAAAATAAAAACCGACTTCAAAAACAAAGAAAAGTGAAAAATAACTTTAGCTTCAGAAGTCGGTGACAAAAAAAACTGAATTAAACAAACAAAAGTCACCGACTTCAGAAGCTAAAGTTATTTTTCACTTTTCTGTGTTTTTGAAGTCGGTTTTATTTTTTGCAAAAAAGATTTTTTATACTTTTCGAATACTACACCTTAAAAATCCCCATAGTGTTTGGCAGAACTGTAGCTAAAATGCAGCAACTTTTCGTCAGTTCACATAAGAACATAATAAGGAATGTAAATCCAGATTACGTCCAATGAGAAATTCCTAATGAAAAACCCAATAACACCGTGCCCATGATTATCCGTCCTGGGGATCGAATCCGGGACGTCAAGCACAGTAGTAGCGCTTACGACTACGAGACCAAAGAATCAGCCAAAGCACATTTCAATTCAAATTCGATCAAAAAATTGAATTACATATTATTATGCCGATTTTTAAGGCTTAGCTCTCATGACTATGTGGCAGAGGCTTATTCGAACAACAAATTGGCGTAAGTTCCTTACCATACAAGGTGTAAACGGCCGTACGGTAGTACGGCGAACGTGGGGGTATTACAAAAAAACTTGTAAAAAAGTTGGGACTCTAACTCCCAACATTTCCGTAACTAGAAGGTTCCCTGGTATGGTCTAGAACATAAACATGACTGCAATGACAGGGAGAATAAGTGCTTTTCGGTTATTTTGATATCCTTTAAAATTGTTAACCGACTTCCAAAAGGAGGAGGTTATCAAGTCGACTGAATATTTTTTTTTTTTTGTGTGTATGTTCAGCGATGTCTTCGCCAATTGTGAACCGATTTTGATGATTCTTTTTTTGTTTGGAAGAATATTACTCCGTGGTGGTCCCATTTTTTATTTGGTGAAGATCTGACGCTGATCTTCGGAGATAAACTTCAATATTAGACAGCAAATCTGTCGCGATGGCTGCAATCGCTCGGATATTCATTGTTTACACAAAATCATAACATAACATCTGAATGCTCTGTGATGTGATCGGTCTACAGTAGTTATACAATAGAACTCTTCAATAGTAGATAGCAAATCTGTCGTGATTGCTGCAATCGCTTGGACTTGTATTGTTTACACAAAGTAACGGCTGTATGCTCTGAGGAGGTACGCAGATGCGTACAGTACACCCAGATTGCGACAGTTAGGTATATTAGGTTCCATTTTATTAGGGATAAGCCTATTACCTATTATAAATAACTTTAGCTTCTGAAGTCAGTGACTGTTGTTTGTTTAATTCAGTTTATTTGTCACCGACTTCAGAAGCTAAAGTTATTTTTCAGTTTTCTGTGTTTTTGAAGTCGGTTTTATTTTTTGCAAAAAAGATTTTTTATTAATGTTATCGCACGAGTAAGACTTACAAACAGTATCTTTATAATTAAATCGGTGTCATCTAAATTGTGTTTTACTTCGTCACCGATTAGTTAAATGACCGTAAATTATCCAAATGTAGGTCAGATGTAATCTTATCAATGCGTTTGCTTTCTAATTTCACTATAAATACTGGCTCCTTCAGAATACAACTTATACTCACACTGTCCTCAAAGGAGTTCACTTTAGAGTTTTGTTGATCAAGTCGAAGTAAACATTGGAAAGGTAAGTGATTTCATTTATTATTTATTCCGGTCTACAAAAATGGACTAGACTTTGCAATAAATAATCCCGAACATAGTGAAAAAAATAGCTGAATTTTGGGCCAAACATATATAATAAAAATTTGCCATCGACACGCTAAGAAGAAGTGAAAAAAAAAGTACAATTGAATTTTATGGTTTGCTGTTGTAGAATCAAGGCAACAATTAATTATAAATTATTATGCTAAGTAATTTAAGGCTGTTGTGACTTTTCATGAGGAAATTATTTTTTGAATAATGTTAAAGTATTTGGTATGGCATCTAACAAAAGTGATGTTATAATTCCAGATGAAGAGCGTACTCCTCGTGGTGTTTTTAGCAGCGGCAGCAACAGCTGCAGTAGTCAGCAATGAAGTGCCTGAGGTGGCGGAGCTGCCTGACGTGATTGACAGAGACGAAATGGCTGACGTGGACGTGAACGAGATGCCAGAGGTTGTTGTGACTGACGTGAATGAGCTGGCTGACGCGGCTGACTTGACTCACGAGGCTGAAGAGACTGCAGTAGCCTCTCGACGTAACCTGATTCAAGGATCCATCAGTTCTTCAGATGTGCGGGTGTATAAGTAAGTATCCACAGACAGAACATAAGCTATTTAACAAAACAGCCCCCATTGTAAGAGAATATGGTTGTCAATTTAGGTATGCTTAGGTTGATTTAGCAAGAAGTTAAGGTTCATAGCATGAAATAGACCTCGGGCAGCTCAAAGCTTAGCCATGAATAGTGGTATTCCTCGGATTTGGTTGCTTAATTTTGCTACACTTTCCTGACTATCTGTATTTGTTGTTTCCAGTACCGACCATAGGGCGAACGGCGTCGCGGGTCATGTGGTAACACGAGATATAACAGTCCGCACGAACCGCCGGATAACTGCGATCCGGGTGACTCGGCTTGGGGCCTCACAGAACGCAACCCCATCCGTCGTGAGTGGAGGAATTGGAAACTCCTTTGTCACAATCAGGATACGATCAGCTGTAGGCCGCGGATTTCACTATAACGTTCAAGTCTATGGCAGATAATGTGCTTGGGAGTCGTCTTGGAAGCATTCGGTTAAGAATTTAGTTTTTTTTTCGTATTGTAGATATTTTTGCAAGAACAAGATATAATTCATTGTGTTTTTTTATAAATAAATACATTTCAACCTATGGTACTGTTTTTGTTAATTGTATAATCATACCATTATTATTCTCAAGTTTCCACACATGTGCATGTACATATCTTTTCAAGATTCTACACTTGTGCATGTAGAAAAAAAACAAAACACAGACTCACTCGTACGTGTTACATGGTTTTTAATGTTTTTAATGTTTACCAAACAGTAAAATTAACGACTAGTTCATAATGGTGTTAATATAAGTTTGATTTTGTAATAAGAAAATCACAACAAAATAGTTTCTATGTATATATTTGTTTGTGATGAATGAGACAAAACTTCTGGTATATTTAAATAGCGACAGGATAAGAAGCCGTCAACGAAGCATTCTCTACATCAGACTAAGTAACCCAAAAAAATATTGTACCGGGAATAGACAAGTAAAGAAAAAAATATTTTTTTTATGAAAAATAACGGTTTACGGTTATACAGTGTAACGCACTAAAAATATTGTGCTAATGGATGCATTGAATGGTAAAAAACTAGTAGATAAGTAACGTTATTAGCTAAAACAAAACTTGGGAAAAAGTTGGAACTTTGACCTTCAATATCTCCGTAACTATAGTAGTTGTGTTTTAGCATGCCAATAGCTGTCAATGCCCTATCCCTGATATCTCTTTGCACGAACTGAAACCATAAACCGTGTACTTATCGTTTCTTCTGTTAATGTTCAGGATCACAACCAATGCCAATTCAGGGGCTATTAACAGGTTTGTATAGATTTTTTAAAAGATGAGATTCAATAAATGTATGTGGTTCAATGACCGCTATTGCCATGCTAAAACTCAACTACTAAAGAAGGATCCACAACAATTAAATGATCGCAATGACGGCAAAAACTAGTACCTTTCGGCTTAGCTAAGGGTGTGTTTACATCTTTTACAAGATTTGTGGAAACAAAACGGGCGAAATGTGGGTGTACTTTTAGGCTGTCTTACCCTTCAGAGAAATACAAGCGTGATATTATGTTGCTTAACTCTCTAGGACAAAGCCCAGAAGCATAAATGTAAAAATGATTGCCGTACTATTCTTATCGGTGACTTCAATATGAGCAATTTAGATTGGAAATACTAAATCAGGCCCTTCTAGATTTTATCCATATAAATAACCTAAAGCAATATAACAATGTATGTAATGTTATTTATAGAATCCTGGACTTGGTTCTTGTAGACCGTCTCGAATGTACGGTGACTGAAGCCCTAAATAGTCTGACAAAGATCGATCCACATCACCCTCCTCTTGAAATCTTCTTGCGCCTCAAAGTAAATCATAGTTTAAAACCAACACCTAACATTAGATTAAACTTCAAAAAAAGCCAACTACTCTGCTATTAAATCAGAACTAGAAAATACCGTCTGGTATTTTACCTTAGTTAAAAGCAATTCGCGACCACCATGGTACACAAAAAACCTGGAGAGATTGTTGCGTGAAAAAAATAACTTAAGAAGAAGGTATGGTACGTAAAAAACCCTATGGATAAGATATCTCTTCGTTGGTGTAGTAAGCGCTGTGACAGAATGGCAAGAGAATGTTACAACTCCTATACACCGTGACTTTTTAGTCGTCTTACAAAAGTGGTCCCCTCAATGTACCCGACATAAAATAGCTCTAGGCGCGTTTTTTTTTACCTACCGTAATAGGTGCAAAGAAAAATAAATAATACATTAGAATAAAATTATGAAACATCCTGTTAATGATATTTACGTGTCAAACGGGAGAACATACCTTCCCAGCGCTCGTGTCCAGTAGATCATCGCTCGCAACAGGGTGTTTTAAGTCGTCATTCGTCATAATACTGAATAATATTTTTATTTTTAAATGATTAAAATCTCATAAATACCTATTTTTTTAATGAATGTTTAGTAGTCATTGGATACTTGAAGTGGGCTGCCGTTGTAAGACGACTAACAAGTCACGGTGTATAAATAGCATAGAACAGAAAATTACAACGAACCTCAAGTTTTTCTGGTCCTTCATTCAGTCTAAGCGGGGTGTTGCTAATGCCTATCCAGCCTCAATGTCAAATGGCGTTAGCAAAACTTGTAATGGCAATGAAATGTGCAACCTGTTTGGGACCTACTTTTCTTCAGTGTACAGTCCAACTATACATGCCTCCAACGTAGTTCAAACTTCGCCTTTCTTTAAAAACCTTCTCTGCATGTCCGACAGCTTTTCCTTGATACAGATTCCAAAGCATAAAATAGCCAAGAATCTCAAAAGCTTAGATATATCCAAAGGTTCAGGCAGCGATGAAATTCCCCCTAACTTTGTCGCAACTTGATCTGACCAACTGGCACCCCCCTATTCTTGATTTTTAATAAATCTCTCAGCGCTGGTATTTTCCCTAAAAAATGGAAGCTGGCCAAAGTGGTACCGATTCATAAATCGGGCGCCGATGATTTGGTAGGAAACTATCGTCCTATATCCATCCTTCCGACTTTTGCCAAGGGTTTTGAAACAGTAGTATGCCCCTGACATACAAAAATATTTCAGGAAATATCTGTCGGATCGCCAGCATGGCTTTACTGCCGCAAGATCCACCTGCAGTTATCTAGTAGCTTTCGTTGAGTTTAACGAAATCTCGTTCGTACTATATTGGAATACTGCGGTGTTGTATGGCGACTCCACTATGCAACACATAGTCTTAGGTTAGAGAGGATCCAGAAAAGATGTTTATACCATCTTGCCTATTCTGCGGGATTAGACAAAAAAAATCGGAGCTACGCAAAAGTCTTCAAAAATTATGCATGGCTTCTCTCGAAAAACGAAGAAATAATATAGATTTAATTTTTCTTTTTAAAATACTTCAAAGTAAATTAGATTGCCCTCAGTTGTTAAGTAAGTTTAATTTTAATCTACCCCATAATTATCCCCGTCACCCTATAAAACTATTACGTCCCCCATTCCGCAAAACTGTATCAGGATCCAACTCTCCCATCCGCAGAATTTGCAGGCTTCTTAATAATTGCGACGAATCAATAGTTTTTTTTTCCACAACACTTCAAAAATTCAACCGCCAAGTCCACTTAACTAAACTAACCACCATATTGACATTTTTCTTTACTTTTTTGTCATCTTTGCGTTACTAAAACTACCCACTGTTGTTAAAAGTGTTATATCTGTACTATTATTGTAATTTCTTTTTTTATGTTGTAATTTAGTTTTTTTTTGGCATGCTGTGTCTATCTCATTATATTGTACACTATGCTCGTGTCATATTGCTTGTAGTATTAGGATAAACAGTGTAACAATTGTAGATAGGCCAATAAATAAATAAATTTCAATTCAAATTCGATCAAAAAATATAATTAGATATTATTGTGTAGATTTTTTAGGCTTAGCTCTCATGATTATGTGGCAGAGGCTTATTCGGACAACAATTATTATTGGCGTTAAGTTCCTTACCATACAAGGTGTAAACGGCCTCTCCTCGCGAAGCCGTCCACCAAGAATTCTGTACATCAAACTAAGTAACTCTACGCCAAAATTATTGCTGGACTCTTTTGTTTGAGGTGAAATCTCGTTTTTCAGTAGAATTCAATATAACGCACTAAAAACATTGTGCTGATGCATTGAATAGTACGGGGATAGTGGAGGTAGTTAAAGTAAAGTTAGAAAATTAAACACTTGTAGTATTACAAAAAAACTTGTGAAAAAGTTAGAACTCTACTCCCAATATCGCCGTAACTAGAAGGTTCCCAGGTATGGTCTAGAACAAAATTATGATTGCAATGACGGGGCAAACAAGTGCTTTTCGGTTACGTTAAGGGCGTTTTTACATTAATTATAGGTAGGTACTACTAAAGATTTAAATATGATTTAGATGAAACTGTTTTCGCAAAGAAAAATCACGTTGAGAGGTGTGGAGATCATGGTTTCGTTGCTACGCCGTACCTCACTGCGTAGCGGGTAGCTCGCTGCGAACCGAGCTAGCTGGTCGGACTTTTCTACTAGATAAATTTAAAACAAAATACGGCTTCCTTGGATACTATTACAATAGGTATTGGAGACCCACTATATATTTATTTTGATATCCTTTTAATGTTATCGCACGAGTAAGAGTTAAAAACAGTATCTTTATAATTAAATTGGTGTCATCTAACTTGTTGTTTACTTCGTCACCGATTAGTAAAATTACCGAAAAGTAGGTCAGATGTAATCTTATCAATGCGTTTGCTTTCTAATTTCACTATAAATACTGGCTCCTTCAGAATACAACTTATACTCACACTGTCCTCAAAGGAGTTCACTTTAGAGTTTTGTTGATCAAGTCGAAGTAAACATTGGAAAGGTAAGTGATTTCATTTATTATTTATTCCGGTCTACAAAAATGGACTAGACTTTGCAATAAATAATCCCGAACATAGTGAAAAAAATAGCTGAATTTTGGGCCAAACGTATATAATAAAAATTTGCCATCGACACGCTAAGAAGAAGTGAAAAAAAAAGTACAATTGAATTTTATGGCTTGCTGTTGTAGAACAATTAATTATAAATTATTATGCTAAGTAATTTAAGCTGTTGTGACTTTTCATGAGGAAATTATTTTTTGAATAATGTTAAAGTATTTGATATGGCATCTAACAAAAGTGATGTTATAATTCTAGATGAAGAGCGTACTCCTCGTGGTGTTTTTAGCAGCGGCAGCAACAGCTGCAGTAGTCAGCAATGAAGTGCCTGATGTGGCGGAGCTGCCTAACGTGATTGACAGAGACGAAATGGCTGACGTGGACGTGAACGAGATGCCAGAGGTTGTTGTGACTGACGTGAATGAGCTGGCTGACGCGGCTGACTTGACTCACGAGGCTGAAGAGACTGCAGTAGCCTCTCGACGTAACCTGATTCAAGGATCGATCAGTTCTTCAGATGTGCGGTTGTATAAGTAAGTATCCACAGACAGAACATAAGCTATTTAACAAAACAGCCCCCATTGTAAGAGAATATGGTTGTCAGTTAAGGTAAGCTTAGGTTGATTTAGCAAGAAGTTAAGGTTCATAGCATGAAATAGACCTCGGGCAGCTCAAAGCTTAGCCATGAATAGTGGTATTCCTCGGATTTGGATACTTAATTTTGACTATCTGTATTTGTTGTTTCCAGTAACGACCACAGGGCGAACTTCGTCGCGGGTCATGTGGTAACACGAGATATAACAGTCCGCACGAACCGCCGGATAACTGCGATCCGGGTGATCCACATTGGGGCCTCACAGAACGCAACCCCATCCGTCGTGAGTGGAGGAATTGGAAACTCCTTTGTCACAATCAGGATACGATCAGCTGTAGGCCGCGGATTTCAATATAACGTTCAAATCTATGGCAGATAATGTGCTTGGGAGTCGTCTTGGAAGCATTCGGTTAAGAATTTAGTTTTTTTTTCGTATTGTAGATATTTTTGCAAGAACAAGATATAATTCATTGTGTTATTTTATAAATAAATACATTTCAACCTATGGTACTGTTTTTGTTAATTGTATAATCATACCATTATTATTCTCAAGTTTCCACACATGTGCATGTACATATATTTTCAAGATTCTACACTTGTGCATGTAGAAAGAAAACAAAACACAGACTCACTCGTACGTGTTACATGGTTTTTTATGTTATTGTTACCAAACAGTAAAATTAACGACTAGTTCATAATGGTGTTAATATAAGTTTGATTTTGTAATAAGAAAATCACAACAAGATAGTTTCTATGTATATATTTGTTTGTGATGAATGAGACAAAACTTCTGGTATATTTAAATAGCGACAGGATAAGAAGCCGTCAACGAAGCATTCTCTACATCAGACTAAGTAACCCAAAAAAATATTGTACCGGGAAAAGACAAGTAAAGAAAAAAAAATTTTTTTTATGAAAAATAACGGTTTTCGGTTATACAGTGTAACGCACTAAAAATATTGTGCTAATGGATGCATTGAATAGTAAAAAACTAGTAGATAAGTAACGTTATTAGCTAAAACAAAACTTGGGAAAAAGTTGGAACTTTGACCTTCAATATCTCCGTAACTATAGTAGTTGTGTTTTAGCATGCCAATAGCTGTCAATGTCCTATCCCTGATATCTCTTTACACGAACTGAAACCATAAACCGTGTACTTATCGTTTCTTCTGTTAATGTTCAGGATCACAATCAATGCCAATTCAGGGGCTATTAACAGGTTTGTATAGATTTTTTAAAAGATGAGATTCAATAAATGTATGTGGTTCAATGACCGCTATTGCCATGCTAAAACTCAACTACTAAAGAAGGGTCCACAACAATTAAATGATCGCAATGACGGCAAAAACTAGTACCTTTCGGCTTAGCTAAGGGTGTGTTTACACCTTTTACAGGAATTATACAAAACGGGCGAAATGTGGGTGTACTTTTAGGCTGTCTTACCCTTCAGAGAAATACAGGCGTGATATTATGTTGCTTAACTCTCTAGAACAAAGCCCAGAAGCATAAATGTAAAAATGATTGCTGTACTATTCTTATCGGTGACTTCAATATGAGCAATATAGATTGGAATCAAAACATTGGCAGCGGCACTACTCACACCTACCCCACTTTCTCATGAAATAATTCTGAACTAAATCAGGCCCTTCTAGATTTTATCCATATAAATAACCTGAAGCAATATAACAATGTATGTAATGTTATGGATAGAATCCTGGACTTGGTTCTTGTAGACCGTCTCGAATGTACGGTGACTGAAGCCCTTAATAGTCTGACAAAGATCGATCCACATCACCCTCCTCTTGAAATCTTCTTGCGCCTCAAAGTAAATCATAGTTTAAAACCAACACCTAACATTAGATTAAACTTCAAAAAAAGCCAACTACTCTGCTATTAAATCAGAACTAGAAAATACCGACTGGTATGCATTACTCTCGGATACAGACGACCTCAATATAATGTTGGAACGGTTCTATACGGTACTTTATCAGATCATGGAGCGATTTGTCCCATCGACCTTAGTTAAAAGCAATTCGCTACCACCATGGTACACAAAAAACCTGGAGAGATTGTTGCGTGAAAAAATAACTTAAGAAGAAGTTATGGTACAGTAGAGACCATAAGTGCAGTAGCAGTTTCACAAAACGATCGCATCAAAACAAGTCGCACTTACGACCTTTTTCCATAACAAAACATTTTGCACACATACACGATCTCGTATATCGCACTCTTTCATAATTATCTAGTCAGAAAGAGTGCGATATAATGATCATTTGCCTTAGTGACAAGCCTTTCATGTCGCGACGGAGTATTAAGTTAGTGATATTTAATTTCAAACTAACAACTATGTGTCTATCTGGCTTAGCGGTTAACGCTATAGATAAAATGTCTCGTACAGTGTAGTCTGCGTTCGAACCCAAGTGACATTACACTTTTTGTGTTTTAATTATAAATGAAACGTTAGACCCGATGAGATATGTTTTTCTAAATATTAGTTGGAACTTATTATTAATAAAAAACATGAGGGTGAATGTGAAACAAAATAAACTTCTGGATTGAACAAAGTAGTTAGTTATGACGTTATTAGTTGGTGAACTTTGTCACGAGCGTTTGTGTTATTATTACGATTAACGTATTGTTTGATTGTCTTTATTCAAGATGCAAGCTAATATTAGTATTGATGACAGGGCAAATATTGTCACTTTGCGTAAAAATGAGCTTAATATTTCTCAAATTTCAACTGAAACTGGCTTAAAATGTGTAAGTTATTTTTAAAAATTATAATTATTATGATGATAGTTGTGATGTGTGATTTTCTTATTATTAAATAAATTGCTAGTTGCAAGTGTGTAATCATATTTTGTTTTTTTTTAGAAATTCTGTTAGCCGTTGGGTAAAGAGGTTTGAGGAAGAAGGTAGTCTGAAGAGTCGTCTAAGAAGTGAAAGGCCGCCGCTTATTAACCCGACTCAGCGACGTTTTATGGTGGAAGAATATGAAACAAATGGTTTCATTCCAACTATAATGTTTGCAGAGCAATTGGATACTACATTACAGACTGTTCGCCATGCAGTCCATGCTGAAGGTTTACATCATCGGAAGCCAGCTAAAAACCATTTTTGACACAAAAACACAGGGAGGAAAGACTACGTTTTGCTCGAGATTATTTACATTTTAACTGGGAGGTGAGAAGACTTTCAAGTCTTGCCAAAAGGAAGACTTAATTTATGGCGAAAAAATAATAATACTTAATTTAATAAGTAGACCGGGTAACTAACTATTTAGTAATATTAACATAACCGTAAATAAAAATAAAAAAAATTAAGAATTAAATTTTAAATTTAATGATCTTAAATTGGGGTTTAGTTTCAATATTCTTTTCGTCAAGAAAATGAACACTTAAGCTATAACCTCAATACATTCAATGTGATGTTACATTAAAAAAAAACACGTTCATAAAGTCTAACTCATATATTAGTATTCAATTAACTCTGCTGAATACTGACCTATAATAAGCGGGTATCAACAATTATATTTGTGTTATTAGAATATCCTTTCCGTGTTATGTTATTCTTATTATGAATTGACTAAGTGGGTATACAACAAAAAATCTTATGAACGGTGATAAGAGAACTTTTTTTTGCCTAGATAGGAATGTGACGTCACATTCTCATAAAAGTTTGTTAATTTTTATAAATAAATAAAACGAATAAACATTTTTGTTATCATTCAGCATGGTTTTTTATTTCCACCTTCCAACACCGAAAACATAAAATAAAAATCAATTAATGAGGTTTAATAATAATACAATAACTATCTAATATTTAACTTCTTATAAAAAATAAATAATAAGCATGACTATATTATAAATAAACATAAATACCTAACGACTTTCTGCTTAAAATACAAATATTATTAAGGTTTCAAAGAAACAAAAAACAGCCACACATTGTAATAACATGGATTCGAACTTGGACTTCATTGATCGTGAACCCATGCTCAGCCCAAACAGCTACCAACCCATGTTAATACTACGCGAATTTTAACAATGCAATGGTAAGAACAGGTCATCACTATGATGTGTATTCTAAATGCAACAGAAATATAATGCTATTTCGCGTAGTGTGACGACAGTTCATTAGTGTGTGTTATGTGTGGAATGTTGAGACATCACTCATACACGCATACGCACACACACTGCTGTATCGCGCTCGCACAGTTCATAGCAATGTAATCTTTAGCATGGTACTGCACTTATGAGCGTCTACTGTACGTAAAAAAACCCTATGGATAAGATATCTCTTCGTTGGTGTAGTAAGCGCTGTGACAGAATGGCAAGAGAATGTTACAACTCCTATACACGGTGACTTTTTAGTCGTCTTACAAAAGTGGTCCACTCAATGTACCCGAGATAAAATAGCTCTAGGCGCATTTTTTTATACCTACCGTAATAGGTACAAAGAAAAATAAATAATACATTAGAATAACATTATGAAACATCCTGTTAATGATATTTACGTGTCAAACGGGAGAACATACCTTCCCAGCGCTCGAGTCCAGTAGATCATCGCTCGCAACAGGGTGTTTTAACTACGTCATGATAATACTGAATAATATTTTTATTTTTAAATTATTAAAAACTCATAAATACCTATTTTTTTTATGAATGATTAGTAGTCATTGGATACATGAAGTGGGCTGCCGTTGTAAGGGTACTAAAAAGTCACGGTGTATAAATAGCATCAAACAGAAAATTACAACGAACTTCAAGATTTTGAGGTCCTTCATTAAGTCTAAGCGGGGTGTTGCTAATGCCTATCCAGCCTCAATGTCAAATGGCGTCAGCAAAATTTGAAATGGCAATGAAATGTGCAACATGTTCGGAGTAAACACTTGTAGTATTACAAAAAAACTTGTGAAAAAGTTAGAACTCTACTTCCCATATCTCCGTAACTAGAAGGTTCCCAGGTATGGTCTAGAACATAAACATGACTGCAATGACGGGGCGAACAAGTGCTTTTCGGTTTCGTTAAAAGCATTTTTACATTCATTATAGGTAGGTACTACTAAAGATTTAAATATGATTTATAATATAATAATAAAATTTATTTCAGACCACAAGTCCATAAACAAACACACATTACAATTTTATACATAAAACATCAATACATACATAAAAACACATTCTACATAAAAAAACACTAAACAACTTATTTTAAATATTGGAATGACGCACGATGACTGATCATCCATTGCCACATCATTGGACTATCCATTATGTCGGCTACCATGGCCACCAAGCTGTTGGAGCTGTCGCGCACTCGCCGCATCAAGGATGCTATGCGTGTCCGCATTAGTGCGTAAAAATCTGGCACGCCATTCTCTGCGAACATCCCCGATGCACTGCAAAAGCGCGGCAGCCCCAACATAACTCTGAAGGCGTTATTGTATTGGACTCGCAGAGCATTGTACGAGCTTTTTGTATAGCTGACCCATAGGGCACACGTGTACATAGATTGGCAATACGCTCTAAAGAGTGTAATTTTCACCTCCCTAGTACAACGTGCAAACCTACGAGCCAGCATGTTACATCGAACTGCCAATGCTCTGCGTTCCCTCTCCACGTCCACATCGTCGGACAGACTATCGGTGACCCAATGCCCCAGGTACTTGAACTTCGTGACCCTGGAAAGCTGAGCGCCCCCCAAGGTGACTGGTGGGACAGTATCATAACATTTGTTACCCGCTTTGAAAACCAGTAGCTCGCTCTTGGTCGCATTGTACCTAAGGCCGTGAGCCACCGCATAGTCCTCACAGATGCGAAGAAGCCTCCTAAGTGCACTGATCGATGGGCTCAGTAATACCATATCATCAGCGTAGCTGATGTTATTGACGCAGTGCCCGTCAATAGAGCACCCGATATTGGTATTGCTGAGCTCACAGATCAGCTCGTTTACATAATTTTAGCTGAAACTGTTTTCGCAAAGAAAAATTACGTTGAGAGGTGTGGAGATCATGGCTTCGTTACTACGCCGTAGCACACTGCGTAGCGCGTAGCTCACTGCGAACCGAGCTAGCTGGTCGGACTTTTCTACTAGATAAATTTAAAACAAAAAACGGCTTCCTTGGATACTATTACAATAGGTATTGGAGACCCACTAAAATTATTTATTTTGATATCCTTTTAATGTTATCGCACGAGTAAGAGTTAAAAACAGTATCTTTATAATTAAATCGGTGTCATCTAACTTGTTGTTTCCTTCGTCACCGATTAGTAAAATGACCGTAAATTACCGAAATGTAGGTCAGATGTAATCTTATCAATGCGTTTGCTTTCTAATTTCACTATAAATACTGGATCCTTCAGAATACAACTTATACTCACACTGTCCTCAAAGGAGTTCACTTTAGAGTTTTGTTGATCAAGTCAAAGTAAACATTGGAAAGGTAAGTGATTTCATTTATTATTTATTCCGGTCTACAAAAATGGACTAGACTTTGCAATAAATAATCCCGAATATAGTGAAAAAAAAAGTACAATTGAATTTTATGGCTTGCTGTGGTAGAATCAAGGCAACAATTCATTATAAATTATTATGTTAAGTAATTTAAGGCTGTTGTGACTTTTCATGAGGAAATTATTTCTTGAATAATGTTAAAGTATTTGATATGGCATCTAACAAAAGTGATGTTATAATTCCAGATGAAGAGCGTGCTTCTCGTGGTGTTTTTAGCAGCGGCAGCAACAGCTGCAGTAGTCAGCAATGAAGTGCCTGACGTGGCGGAGCTGCCTGACGTGATTGATAGAGACGAAATGGCTGACGTGGACGTGAACGAGATGCCAGAGGTTGTTGTGACTGACGTGAATGAACTGGCTGACGCAGCTGACTTGAATTACGAGGCTGAAGAGACTGCGATAGCCTCTCGACGTAACCTGAGTCAAGGATCCATCGGTTCTTCAGATGTGCGGGTGTACAAGTAAGTATCCACAGGCAGAACATAAGCTATTTAACAAAACAGCCTCCATTGTAAGAGAATATGGTTATCAATTAAGGTAAGTTTAGGTTGATTTAGCAAGAAGTTAAGGTTCATAACATGAAATAGACCTCGGGCAGTTCAAAGCTTAGCCATGAATAGTGGTGTTCCTCGGATTTGGATGCTAAATTTTGCTACACTTTCCTGACTATCTGTATTTGTTATGTTTCCAGTACCGAGCACAGGGCGAACGGCGTCGCGGGTCATGTGGTAACACGAGATATAACAGTCCGCACGAACCGCCGGATAACTGCGATCCGGGTGATCCGCATTGGGGCCTCACAGAACGCAACCCCATCCGTCGTGAGTGGAGGAATTGGAAACTCCTTTGTCACAATCAGGATACGATCAGCTGTAGGCCGTGGATTTCACTATAGCGTTCAAGTCCATGGCAGATAATGTGCTTAGGAGTCGTCTTGGAAGCATTCGGTTAAGAATTTAGTTTTTTTTTCGTATTGTAGATGTTTTTGCAAGAACAAGATATAATTCATTGTGTTTTTTTATAAATAAATACATTTCAACCTATGGTACTGTTTTTGTTAATTGTATAATCATACCATTATTATTCTCAAGTTTCCACACATGTGCATGTACAAATATTTTCAAGATTCTACACTTGTGCATGTAGAAAGAAAACAAAACACAGACTCACTCGTACGTGTTACATGGTTTTTTATGTTATTGTTACCAAACAGTAAAATTAACGACTAGTTTATAATGGTGTCAATATAAGTTTGATTTTGTAATAAGAAAATCACAACAAAATAGATTCTATGTAAATTATTTGTTTGTGATGAAGGAGACCAAACTTCTGGTATGTTTAAATAGCAACAGGATAAGAAGCCGTCAACGAAGCATTCTCTACACCAGACTAAGAAACCTAAAAAAAACTAATGCCGGGAAAAAAAGCCAAAAAAAAAAGAAAAATTTGAAAAATAACGGTTTACGGTTATACTCAGTGTAACGCACTCAAAACATTGTGTTAATGGATGCATTGAATAGTAAACGTGTCATGGAGGTATTTATTTATAAAGTTAAAAAAACTAGTGGGATGAAAAACAAAACTTGGGAAAAAGTTGGAACTTTGACCTTCAATATCTCTGTAACTAGAAGGTTCCAAAACAACTGAATGATCGCAATGACGGCAAAATCTAGTACCTTTCGGCTTACCCGAGTTAAGGGTGTGTTTACACCTTTTACAGGAGTTGAACAAAACGGGCGAAATGTGGGTCTACTTTTAGGCTCTCTAACCCTTCAGAGAAATACAGGCGTGATATTATGTTGCTTTAGTCTCTAGAACAAAGCCCAGAAGCATAAATTTAGGGCGAATGCGGGGAAGCACTCCATCCATGACTACCAATATTTTTATCTATAATCACACTTAATTGATAAAAATAATTTAGCAATTACGTAAAACAAAAAAAAAGAAATTCGTAACGAAAAACCCAATAACCATATCCATGATTGTCCGTCCTGGGAATCGAATCCGGGACCTCCAGCACAGCAGTAGTGCTTACGATTACGATACCAAAGAATTTGTCAAAGCACATTACAATTAAAATTCGATCAAAAAATATAATTAGACTAGCTGTTGCCCGTGACTTCGTTCGCGTGGAAATTTTGGTGTGTATGTATGTGTGAGACCGCCTCGTTGGTCGAGTGGTCACAGGCGCGACTAATAAGCATGGGGTCCTGGGATCGATTGCGGGGTCGGGCAAAGTGTTTAAAAAATATGTGTATTTTAATTACATAAAAGTTATCACACACATGATTTGTAGACCACTTTTTAAGCAAGGAGATGCTTGTGTTAGTGGGGGCGTCCATTAGCGATTTTCGACCAAGGTGGGAGCCCCTTGGTGAGATGTCGTGAGATTTGGCTTGACCCCCTTTCCTCCTTCTAATCTCACGTGAGATTTATCAAAATGCGTGGTTTAGTATACATACGGTAATCTGCGCTTGATTCCGTAGAAATCATTAAAAAAAATTTTTTAGAGAAACATCTTTACTTAACCATAAAGTTCGGTACGGGCCCCTTTGGGGGTCTGACACTCAAACCTCCGCTGGATTGGTACCGGCCCCCGAAGGGGTCTAGCGTTTAAGTCATACGTCATCCTCATTATTTATGTAAATATTTAATATTCTGATTATCAAATACTATGAGTGTACGTTAATTAAGAGAGTTGGATAAAAAGTTCATATGTCTTCGCCATTAAAACTTCTGTATTTAGTGTGCAAGTTTCTTAATTTACCCTTTAAAAATCCAAGTGCATAATATACGGTCATCGCCATTTTGACGTCAGTGCTGGCTGAGGCTAAAAATCATAAAAATTGTGGTTTTTGGACATCCAAGCTCCACTATGTTGAGAATGATTAACTCATTATTAAATTATGTGACGAATTAATCCATAGTTCAATTTAAATCAGCAGTGGTAATGATGAATTTTGATATCCAAAGTCGTAGTTTCGCGCCAATCGTGCGAGCTTACATTTTTATTTTTCACATTACACCACACAAACGCGTATAGATTCGATAACAAATATGACAAATATCATTCCAAATATTATAAACAACACGAGAATGCCCAGATCTTAGCGTAATTTACTAATACGGGACCAATAACTCGTAATATTCATTACGACTCCTCAAATTTGTATTCGAAATTGACGACCATTTTTTTTTTTAATTATTGTGATGTGTGGAAGCGATTGTTTCAATCGATTCGTTTTTTGTAACTTTCGATAATCGAGAAATTAAAGTATGGAATTGAAAAAATCGATAGATGGAATTTTAAAATAATTTTGTTTTAAGCGTAAAATAGAATAAATAAATACAATAATATTTTTTTAAGCTTTATATTGGTAATTTTAATAGTTTTTCGTAAATTGTAGGTACTAAAACCGACACAACAAACAGCACAGACTGATCTATGGCTAAATTCGCGCCGTTTTTTTTTCCACATTTCAATTTAAATTATGAATGCATTCGCTGTTCAAATAATTGATATTGTATTTTACTAGATAATTTATTGTGATTTTTTATATAATTAAAATATGCTTTTATTTAACTTCTCTTGTTAGTAAGTATTGGTCACATCTTGCAACTGAATTTCGAACCAGTTTCCTTATACCGATTGAGCTGAATTTTTGCACACACCTTTTGTTCTAGTGACAATACATTTTTATGATAAACATTACTTAGTCCTGCAGCCAGGATCGTCTCCACACGAGAGAACTCCTCAACGGTTAATAGCGCGGACACGAAACTCTGTATACGCGTTTAAATTTAATAATTAAGATGATTTCTATCATGACCCCATCCTGCAGTCAAAATGGTCATCTCACGAGGGAACTCCTCGACGTTAAATAGCACGGATCTAAAAATCTGAAGACGCGTTCATATTTGATGGATAAACATGATTATTATCATGAACTCATCCCGCAGAGAGAATCGTCTTTTCTTGAGGACACTCATCAACAGTGCATAGCATAACCTAATGATGCGGTATCAGAAATGTACAGATTACAACAAAACTAAAAATTCGAAAATAAGATTATTATTTTAAAATAATTTTAGTTTGGTCGGTTGGATATAAAAAGCCCAGGATCTTGGAAGGCATAATAAAAAATTATTTGGTTCGCAAGATGATTTTAGTATGGTAAAGTTATTATGTTAGGTTAGATTCGTTATTGTGGTATTCACCTTTTACAAATACTTATTTTATCAGCCTGTTCTTTCTCACTGCGGGTCAAAGGCCTCCCTGTGGCATTCCAATTTTCTTTATCTTTTGCCTTCCCCGAGTAATACCTTTAACAGTCAATATTTATGGATACTTAATAAGCTTGGTTTAGTAGCAACCAAACTATTTTTAAGAAAACTCTACTAATGCGAGTCTCTCTTAACTCTTGCCCTGAGGTTTCTGTCGCATAGCTATTCACGGCTTAACTCAAGTGACATGGCCCACGGCCTATGATGGATAACCTGAACTTTGCAGTTGTAAGAAGAGTTTTTAGAGTTGACAGTGAACCGCTTTCGAAGAATAAACTAATCTTTCTTCAGGATACGTCTTATGAATTGCCGATTGCAAAATATAGACATTAAGTTTGTCGGTCGTTGTCACCGAGGCAGGTCCAAGAAACGCTTGCCTGACGATTTGGACTCATTCTTGGCTGATTGGCCAGAGAAGCCAAATCACCAGCAAAGTTGGAAAGGATTGGAGAAGGTCTTTGATCAGCAGTGGGAAAGAATAGGTTAAACAAAAAAAAAGTTTGTTCTAATCTAACACATAACCGACAAAACGCTACCAATCGATACACAATTTTAGGAATAAACATAATTTATCTTATGCGGATCAAACCATTTTTTTTACTATGCCTACCATGATTCTATATCCATTATCCAACCTTCAGATATTACAAAACAAAATTCGCAATAAATGATAAGAGTACATTAAAACACTTAAGTATAAATGTGAAACAAGCGCATTACTAATTTAATTTTAGAAAAAAAAAAAACGCAACCGTGCGTACTTATCTACCTACAATTGAAAATCAATCCATTTTCATTTTTTTTTATTTGCTTGAATATTGTGAAACTTAATTTCATGCCAAATCTCACGCTGCTAGTTCAACGGAAAGTTAGGAGACCATGTATAAGTTTTTAAAAGAAAGGTTAAAGGTTGAAGTTTTTTAATCATCAGAATGTTTACTTAGAAACAAGTTTTTTTTTTTGGGATTACACATTTCAGTGTTTCTTATCATTTATAAATCTCCTTCTCTTGAAATCAACCAGAAGCATCGAATAATTACTAAATGAAATTATTTAAAAAGATAGCATAAAAAGATTAATTTTAAAATTAAATAATTATTTTAAATTATACCAAAGAGTTTTTATTCCATTTCAACTCTTTTTTTTAAAACTTGATTTCATTGCGAGTATCGATTAGGCTTTATGCAACTTTATAATCGAATGATGAAACTTTGGATAACGATCAGCACTAGAGTTTTTAGTAATATTTGTCAAGAATTTGATCGTGTTTTTTCATGAAATTTTGTATGAATAATGGTAAAAATAAGAACGCAGATAGAATGTTACTGACTTTATTTTGCCCTTTCGAGTTTTTTTAGCAAACGAGAAAGTTGCTTAAGTACATTATTTCCAGTGCATCTAAGTTACCTATTTTTTGGAAGGGTGTAGTGGTATGTAATTTACACATATTTGGCAATTGACTGACGCCGTTTTACCGACATCAACACTTTATTAGAGATATTAACCACAAACATATCGTATGAAACAGCTGCCGCGACATATTTTTCATAATAAAATCGAATGCTGAAAGTTCACGAAAATTCTTGAAATTCATTACAATTCGCATCACCCCGCTGATTCAGCTGGTGTGTCATGTGTCATAATCTTGTCGAGCATAGTGGTTAACCCAGTTTTCTCACAATTTTACAGTTTCTTGCGGGATTATGTGATATTTGCCAAGTTGTATATGCAATTGAAAAAATACTATAAATAATAGTGTTATTGGGTTATTCCATCAGGAATTTCTCAGTAGCAGCCGCGGAATCTGGATTTGTGCCCGGTTGATGGCAATAGGGTCACCCCCTATTACATGGGGCTTCAAAATAACTTGCGAAATGTGTTTACGATTAAGTATACCTCTGCCCTCGGTATTTAAGGCGTCATGTTATGTTATGTGTGAGAACTGAATGCCAGATCAAAATGTGATAATGCACTGATGACTACAAAAGGCATCTTTTGGGTGCTGTAATTCTGGGCGGCAGAGGTCCGAAACAAAATTAAATGGCGTTGAGGCGACGATATAGTTTGAAAAAACCGGTTTATATTGGCGCTATACAACTTTTTTTTCAAAGTGAACCTTGTTGGGCGCTTTTTATTCTAATACCGTTTTTTATACAACATTAAATAACTTTTTGCGAGAGCTCTTAGACCTCCTTAATCCGGCCCTGTCGCAAAATCCATTCTTAGCGAACGTATACTAACTATAAACTATCTGCCAGCCAAATATCAAGTTTGTAGCATAAAAAAATGAAAGACTTTCATAAAAACTTGCGAGACCCCTTAGACCTCCTTCATCCGGTCCTGTCGCAAAATCCGTTCCTAGCGAACGTCTACTAACTATTAACTACCACCATGCTAAATTTCGAGTATGTAGCACAAAAAAATGAAGGACTTTCATACAAACTTGCGCGACCCCTTAGACCCTCTTAATCCGGCCCTGTCGAAAAATCTTTCCGTAGCGAACGTCTATAAACTACCTCCCTACCAAGTATCAAGTTTGTAGCACAAAAAATGAGGGACTTTCATACAAACTCGCGAGACCCCTTAGACTCCCTTAATCATGCCCTGTCGCAAAATCCGTTCTTAGCGGACGTCTACTAACTATAAACTACCTACCTGCCAAATTTCATCTTTAAACTTGAAGCGGTTTTCGATATTTCGTCATTATACATGAGTAAGTGACCTTTCGCTTTAATATGTTAATTAATAATTAGATATTATTGTGCAGATCTTTTAGGCTTAGCTCACATGACTATGTGGCAGAGGCTTATTCGGACAACAACTATTATTGGCGTTAAGTTCCTTACCATACAAGGTGTAAACGGCCTCTTCGCGAAGCCGTCAACCAAGCATTATGTACATCAAACTAAGTAACTCTACGCCAAAATTATTGCTAGACTCTTTTGTTTCAGGTGAAATCTCGTTTTTCTGTAGAATTCAATATAACGCACTTAAAACATTGTGCTGATGCATTGAATAGTACGGAGATCGTGGAGGTATTTAAAGTAAAGTTATATAACATTAAACACTTATAGTATTACAAAAAAACTTGTGAAAAAGTTAGAACTCTACTCCCAATATCTCCGTAACTAGAAGGTTCCCAGGTATGGTCTAGAACATAAACATGATTGCAATGACGGGGCGAACAAGTGCTTTTCGGTTACGTTAAGGGCGTTTTTACATTAATTATAGGTAGGTACTACTAAAGATTTAAATATGATTTAGATGAAACTGTTTTCGCAAAGAAAAATCACGTTGAGAGGTGTGGAGATCACGGTTTCGTTGCTACGCCGTACCTCACTGCGTAGCGGGTAGCTCGCTGCGAACCGAGCTAGCTGGTCGGACTTTTCTACTAGATAAATTTAAAACAAAATACGGCTTTCTTGGATACTATTACAATAGGTATTGGAAACCCACTAAAATTATATTTATTTTGATATCCTTTTAATGTTATCGCACGAGTAAGAGTTAAAAACATTATCTTTATAATTAAATCGGTGTCATCTAACTTGTTGTTTCCTTCGTCACCGATTAGTAAAATGACCGTAAATTACCGAAATGTAGGTCAGATGTAATCTTATCAATACTTTTGCTTTCTACTTTCACTATAAATACTGGCTCCTTTATAATACAACTTATACTCTCACTGTCCTCAAAGGAGTTCACTTTAGAGTTTTGTTGATCAAGTCAAAGTAAACATTGGAAAGGTAAGTGACTTCATTTATTATTTATTTCGGTCTACAGAAATTGACTAGACTTTATAAAAAAAAGAAAATTAAATTTTTTGGCTTGCTTTTGTGGTAGAAACAAGGAAACTATTAATTATAAATTATTATGCTAAGTAATTTAAGGCTGATGTAACTTTTCATGCGGAAATTATTTCTTGAATAATGTTGAAGTATTTGATATGGCATCTAACAAAAGTGATGTTATAATTACAGATGAAGATCGTGCTTCTCGTGGTGTTTTTAGCAGCGGCAGCAACAGCTGCAGTAGTCAGCAATGAAGTGCCTGAGGTGGCGGAGCTGCCTGACGTGATTGACAGAGACGAAATGGCTGACGTGGACGTGAACGAGATGCCAGAGGTTGTTGTGACTGACGTGAATGAGCTGGCTGACGCGGCTGACTTGTTTGCTGTGGCTGAAGAGACTGCGATAGACTCTCGACGTAACCTGACCCAAGGATCCATCGGTTCTTCAGACGTGCGGGTGTACGAGTAAGTATCCGCAGACAGAACATAAAGTAATAAACAGAACAGCCCCCATTGTAACAGAACATGGTCATCATTTAAGGTAAGCTTAGGTTGATTTAGCAAAAAGTTAAGGTTCAAAGCATGAAAAAACCTCGGGCAGCTCAAAGCTTAGCCATGAATAGTGATGCTCCTCGGATTTGGATGCTTAATTTTGCTACACTTTCCTGATATTCTGCATTTGTTATGTTTGCAGTAGGGAGCACAGGAGGAATGGCGTCGCGGGTATGGTAATAATGGAAGACATACCAGTCCGCACGAACCGCCGGATAACTGCAGTCCGGGTAACCACCATTGGGGGCTCACAGAACGCAACCCCATACTTCATAAATGGGGGAATTGGAAACTCTTTTGTCACAATCAGGATACGATCAGCTATGGGCCGCGGATTTCGCTATAGGGTTCAAGTCTATGGCAGATAATGTGCTTAGGAGTCGTCTTGGAAGCATTCAGTCAATAATTTAGTTTTATTTGGTGTTGTATATATTTTTGCAAGAACAGGATGTACTGTATATACTTTATTGTGTTTTTATAAATAAATACATTTCAACCGATGGTACTATTTTTGTTAATTGTATAATCATACCATTATTATTCTCAAGTTTCCACACATGTGCATGTACTTATATTTTTAAGATTCTACACTTGTGCATGTAGAAAGAAAACAAAACACAGACTCACTCATACGTGTTACATGGTTATGTTATTCTTACCAAACAGTAAAATTAACGACTAGTTCATAATGGTGTTTATATAAGTTTGATTTTTTAATAAGAAAATCACAATAAAATAGTTTATATGTAAATTATTTGTTTGTGATGAATGAGACCAAACTTCTGGTATGTTTAAATAGCAACAGGACAAGTAAGTCAGAAAAATAATTATAATCTGTTCCCAAAAGAAAAGAGAACCTTTATGAACGTTGACTAAGGATTGAGAAATGCTTTGATATTTGCTCTGAACAAGTTAAATCTTCCAGCAACTCGTACTGGGCCCGCGTCTCACAGAGGGGTCTGCGTCCCAGCAGTGGGACAGAATATTACTTAAAATCGTTGCAAAAACACATAACATCGTTCTTGTAACCCAATATACATAGTATACCCACAGTTCGCGATATTTTTAAGTTCCATGTAATTGGGGGCGCCTATTCCCATAAACCAAGAAGCATTCGAGACACAGTGGCTGCTACTCAGCTAATAAAAAGATACGGCAATAGCGCTTGCGTCCACTAGACCAACGATATAAAATCTTTGTAAGAGTTGCCTACAATATGATTCAGTGACTGATTTTAGCCTTTTGAAATAATAGTAATACTAGTTTGGTATTATAGTATACTTAGGGCAATGTATTGTAGTGGCTCTGTGTGACACTGTTCACAAATAAATATAGAAAATAATAATTTGCAATCATTTACTTACGAGTATCATTACTTCTATTACTATTATCGCATAGATAAATACCTTTTGTTACCGATTTACGTATTCTGCATTAACAATCAAAGTCGGGGTTATTTATTGCTGTTCTTCACTAGATACGACGAAGAACGATAATACAATTAGGGAAAAAAGTATAAGCAAATCTACTTGTAAAATTAATGATGAATAAATTGATGATGTCAAAAACGTACAAAATGGAACAAAAATGGCTACAGGTTATGTTCAACGAACACGTCACCCTAGGAGCTATTGTTGTCAATGGCGATCTTCTCGAGGCTGTTCGAGATTATCTGGCAAACTCTGTAGTTTGGTAAGAACAACTTTGAGACGGAAGCTAACAGAAGAATTCAGCTGCGCCGGGCAGCATTTGGGAAGCTTTGTGGGATCTTCTCGTCGCATATTCCACAGAGCCTAAAGACTAAGGTCTTCGACCAGTGTGTCCTGCCTGTTATGACTTACGGGGCCGAAACGTGGACACTAACGGTACGGTTGGTCCACAATTTCAAGGTCGCTCAGCGAGCTATGGAACGGGTTATGCTTGGAGTCTTTCTGAGAAATCGGATCCCGAACGAGGTGATCCGACAGAGAACCAGAGTTATCAACACAGCTTACATAAAAACTAAGCTGAAGTGCCAATGGGTCAGCCATATTAGCCGCAGATTCTATGAGCGTTGGGGTAGACGTGTTCTTGAGTGGAGAACGCGAATCGGCAAGCGTAAGGTGGGTCGCCCTCAGGTTTGGTGGAGCGACGATCTTCGCAGGGTGGCTGGTAGCATGATTTCAGGTATGATATTGTATGTTTGTTTGTGAGAGAGGTGGGTGAGTATATGTTTTATTGAATACTCTCTAGATGACGTAAAAGTAAACTGTAAAATAAATAGATTTGACACTTGATTAATATCCGTAATAAAACCAATAGCGGCTGCTACGAAAAAGAGAGCAACGAACGATCGGTAATTGTTTAAAAAATAGTCTTTTCACTACTTAGTTTGCAAACAGGCTCAAATGACAGTTTTACAATGCTTTCTAGAGGTGTCAACGGAGGTCACGTTATCGTAGTCGAGTGTGTTACGCTGTAGCTCACCGTAGCATGCCGCGTAGCGCTTCTTATTAATGTTATCGCACGAGTAAGAGATACAAACACTATCTTTATAATTAAATCGGTGTCATCTAACTTGTTGTTTACTTCGTCACCGATTAGTTAAATTAATTACCGTAAATTATCGAAAAGTAGGTCAGATGTAATCTTATCAATGCGTTTGCTTTCTAATTTCACTATAAATACTGGTTCCTTCAGAATACAACTTATACTCTCACTGTCCTCAAAGGAGTTCACTTCAGAGTTTAAAATTTTTCGGCTTGCTGTGGTAGAATCAAGGCAAAAATTAATTATAAATTATTATGCAAAGTAATTTAAGGCTGTTGTAACTTTTCATGCGGAAATTATTTCTTGAATAATGTTGAAGTATTTGATATGGCATCTAACAAAAGTGATGTTATAATTCCAGATGAAGCGCGTACTCCTCGTGGTGTTTTTAGCAGCGGCAGCAACAGCTGCAGTAGTCAGCAATGAAGTGCCTGACGTGGTGGAGCTGCCTGACGTGATTGACAGAGACGAAATGGCTGACGTAGACGTGAACGAGATGGCAGAGGTTGTTGTGTCTGACGTGAATGAGCTGGCTGACGCGGCTGACTTGTTTGCTGTGGCTGAAGAGACTGCGGTAGATTCTCGACGTAACCTGACCCAAGGATCCATCGGTTCTTCAGACGTGCGCGTGCACGAGTAAGTATCCGCAGACAGAACATAAAGTAATTAACAAAACAGCCCCCACTGTAACAGAATATGGTCATCATTTGAGGTAAGGTTGGGTTGATTTAGCAAGAAGTTAAGGTTCAGAGCATGAAAAAAACCTCGGGCAGCTCAAAGCTTAGCGATGAATAGTGGTGCTCCTCGGATTTGGATGCTTCATTTTGCTACACTTTCCTGATATTCTGTATTTGTTATGTTTGCAGTAGGGAGCACAGGAGGAATGGCATCGCGGGTTATGTAATAGTGGAAGACATAACAGTCCGCACGAACCGCCGGATAACTGCGATCCGGGTAACCACCATTGGGGGCTCACAGAACGCAACCCCATACTTCATAAATGGAGGAATTGGAAACTCTTTTGTCACAATCAGGATACGATCAGCTGCAGGCCGCGGATTTCGCTATAGGGTTCAAGTCTATGGCAGATAATGTGCTTAGGAGTCGTCTTGGAAGCATTCAGTCAATAATTTAATTTTATTTGGTGTTGTATATATTTTTGCAAGAACAGGATGTACTGTATATACTTTATTGTGTTTTTATAAATAAATACATTTCAACCTATGGTACTGTTTTTGTTAATTGTATAATCATACCATTATTATTTTCAAGTTTCCACACATGTGCATGTACATATATTTTTAAGATTCTACACTTGTGCATGTAGAAATAAAACAAAACACAGACTCACTTATACGTGTTACATGGTTTTTTATGTTATTGTTACCAAACAGTAAAATTAACGTCTAGTTCATAATGGTGTTAATATAAGTTTGATTTTTAATAAGAAAATCACAATAAAATAGTTTCTAGGTAAATTATTTGTTTGTGATGAATGAAACCAAAATTCTGATATGTTTAAATAGCAAGTAAGTCAAAAAATAATTATAATCTGTTCCCAAAAGAATAGAGAACCTTTATGAACAGTAACTAAGGATTGAGAAATGCTTTCATATTTGCTCTGAACAAGTTAAATCTTCCAGCAACTCGTACTAGGCCCGCGTGTCCCGATACGTCTCACAGAGAGGTCTGCGTGCCAGCAGTGGGACAGTATATTACTTACATAAAATATTGTTTATACTTATATTGTATAATTAATGTAAAACTTATTACTAAGAAAAAAATGTTGTCGAGTGACAGTTTCTAGATATTTCAATTCATACCTTTGACAAAATGCACATCCTCTTATAAAATTACAACACCGCGTTCACAAAAAACAATGCGGGTAATCTTGTTATTCTCAACAATAGTGACTTCATATACACGTACGTACTGTGTTTATTTTGCAATTCATAATTGTTCGAGTGCCCTAATTTTATTACTGCGACCAATTTCGTCGTAGCACCGTTCAACCTAATCAACCTATTTGGTCGGAGTGAACGTAAAATGTTGCAATAAGGCGTAGTAGACGTAGCCCCGCTACACGGGTCTCCTATTTCTGTGTGCAGGGTTTAAAGTAACCTAACCCGGAGCCGGGGTGCCGCAAGTCCTGAGCTCGCTACGCTCGCTCTTACGTCCTAAGTTTCCCTTGTCACAAAGCCTTATTTATGTTGATGTGGTGAATAGTGTATACAAAACAACATAAAAAATTAAGAGTACGAAAGTCGTATTTGACTGTGTGTATATTTATTTATAAAATTATGGATAGTATATCGTTTATTTTTACATTTTCGTTGAAATTAAGTACTTATACAACTTAGTTCGGGAGTGGTATTTCTATGAAACGAAGTGTACAGTGCAAAGCCACATCACATACTATAAACCACCCCCTTGTCTGCTGTTTGAGGAATTCCACCTCCACTTTGAAGGCCCAGTCCGAAGCCACTGGTAGTACTGTCAATGTGGCAAGAGTTCTGGTCAAAAGCTCATGTATAGGAAACACCGACACGACGAAGAACGATAATACAATTAATGAAAAAAGTAAAAACAAATTTACTTGTAAATTTAATGATGAATAAATTGATGATGTCAAGAAAGTTAAAAATGGAACAAAAATGGATACAGGTTATGTTCAACGAACACGTCACCCTAGGAGCTATTGTTGTCAATGGCGGTCTTCTCGAGGCTGTTCGAGAACATCTGGCAAACTCTGTAGTTTGGTAAGAACAACTTTGAGAGGGAGGCTAACAGAAGAATTCAGCTACGCCGGGTAGCATTTGGGAGGCTTTGTTGGATCTTCTTGTCGCATATTTCACAGAACCTAAAAATAAAGGTCTTCAACCAGTGCATCTCGCTTGTTTTGACTTACGGGGCCGAAACGTGGACACTAATGGTACGGTTGGTCCACAATTTCAAGGTCGCTCAGCGAGCTATGGAACGGGTTATGCTTGGAGTCTTTCTAAAAATCGGATCCCGAACGAGGTGATCCGACAGAGAACCAGAGTTATCAACACAGCTTGCATAAAAACTAAGCTGAAGTGCCAATGGGTTAGCCATATTAGCCGTAGATTCTATGAGCGTTGGGGTAGACGTGTTCTTGAGTGAAGAACGCGAATCGGCAAGCGTAAGGTGGGTCGCCCTCAGGTTTGCTGGAGCGACGATCTTCGCAGAGTGGCTGGTAGCATGATTTCAGGTATGATATTGTATGTTTGTTTGTGAGAGAGGTGGCTGAGTATATGTTTTATTGAATACGCTCTAGGTGACGTAAAACTAAACTGTAAAATAAATAGATTTGACACTTGATTAATATCCGTAATAAAACCAATAGGGGCTGCTATGAAAAAGAGAGCAACGAACGATCGGTAATTGTTTAAAAAAAATCTTTCCACTACTGAATTTGCAAACAGGCTCAAATGTCAGTTTTACAAAGCTTTCTAGAGGTGTCAACGGAGGTCACGTTGTCGTAGTCGAGTGTGTTACACTGTAGCTCACCGTAGCATGCCCCGTAGCGCTTCATATTAATGTTATCGCAAGAGTAAGAGATACAAACACTATCTTTATAATTAAATCGGTGTCATCTAACTTGTTGTTAACTTCGTCACCGATTAGTTAAATTATCGTAAATTACCGAAAAGTAGGTCAGATGTAATCTTATCAATGCGTTTGCTTTCTAATTTCACTATAAATACTGGCTCTTTCAGAATACAACTTATACTCACCCTGTCCTCAAAGGAGTTCACTTTAGAGTTTTGTTGGAAAGTCAAAGTAAACATTGGAAAGGTAAGTTATTTCATTTATTATTTATTTCGGTCTACAAAAGTGGACTAGACTTCACAAAAATAAAAATAAAAAAATTTTTGGCTTGCTTTTGTGGTAGAAACAAGGCAACTATTAATTATAAATTATTATGCTAAGTAATTTAAGGCTGATGTAACTTTTCATGCGGAAATTATTTCTTGAATAATGTTGAAGTATTTGATATGCCATCTAACAAAAGTGATGTTATAATTCCAGATGAAGAGCGTAGTCTTCGTGGTGTTTTTAGCAACGGCAGCAACAGCTGCAGTAGTCAGCAATGAAGTGCCTGACGTGGCGGAGCTGCCTGACGTGATTGACAGAGACGAAATGGCTGACGTAGACGTGAACGAGATGGCAGAGGTTGTTGTGACTGACGTGAATGAGCTGCCTGACGCGGATGACTTGTTTGCCGTAGCTGAAGAGACTGCGGTAGACTCTCGACGTAACCTGACCCAAGGATACGTCGGTTCTTCAGATGTGCGGGTGTACGAGTAAGTATCCGCAGACAGGACTTAAGCTAATCAACAAAACAGCCCCCATTGTAAGAGAATATCATCATTGAGGTAAGGTTATATTGATTTAGCAAGAAGTTAAGGTTCACAGTATGAAATAGACCTCGGGCAGCTCAAAGCTTAGTGATGAATAGTGGTGCTCCTCGGATTTGGATGCTTCATTTTGCTACACTTTCCTGATTATCCTCATTTGTTATGTTTGCAGTACACAGCACAGGATGAATGGCGTCGCGGGTAAACAGGTAGTACGAGACTTAACTATCCGCACGAACCGCCGGATAACTGCGATCCGGGTAAGCACCGTTGGGGCCTCACAGAACGCAACCCCATCCGTCATGGGTGGAGGAATTGGATACTTGTCTGTCGGAATCAGGCTACGATCAGCAACAGGTCGCGGATTTCACTATAGGGTTCAAGTCTTTGTCAGATAATATGCTTAGGAGTCGTCTTGGAAGCATTTGGTCAAGAATTAAGTTTTTTTTTTGTATTGTAGATAATTTTACAAGAACAAGATGTACTTTAAATACTTTATTGTGTTTTTTATAAATAAATACATTTCAACCTGTTTCTGTTAATTGTCATATCCTTAAATTTCTTTAAAATTAATTTTCAAGTAAAGCTACACATATGCATGGAGAAATAAAACAAGCCTTAAACACTGACACCCACATACATGTTACATCGTTATTTTCTTACAAAACAGTAAAATTATCCTATTAGTTCATAAAGGCTTTAATATAAGTTACATTCTTTCGTAGGAAGACACAATACATTTTCTCTAAGTAAATTATTATTACTTTCCTATTTGCTCTGAATAAGTTAAATCTTATTAAGTGGCAATGTGCCCTACATTGCTCGCTGAAAGGGGTGGCTGATGGGGCCGAATACTTCTGGAATGGCGACCACGAACTGGAAGACGTTCGAAGGCGATCCGCTGGATGCGAGTCGCATGGGACCGGTCAATGTGGCGATACTTGCGGGAGGCCTATGTCCAGCAGTGGACGTCTTTCGGCTGAAATGATGAATCTTCCAGTAATTCGTACTGGGCCTGCTTGCCTGTGTTCCGTCCCGCTGCGTCTCACAGGGAAGAAGTTCTTATGTGAATGTGTTTAGTATGTAAAATCACAAGTTACAAAAATACACAATATTAGGCCTGTAAACATCAACCCTGTAGGGTTAGGCAGAGATGTACCTAATACCCACAGTTCCTCAGTTATTTTTAAGTCCCATGTAATAGGATGGGCCTCCTATAACCATCAACCGGGAATTATTCTCGACTCCGTGGCTGCTACTCAGAAATCCCGATCTTTTTTAAATTTTTCCATCAGAAATTTACCCGATCTTTTTCGAAGAATCGAACCCAGGACCTATTGCTCAACAGTAAATTTTGCGACCACTAGACCAATGAAATAAATTCATTGTAAAATTGGCGTAAGATATCAATTCAGTGACTGAATTTAGCCTTTTGGAATTACAGGTCAAAATGAATTTCTGGAAAAATCATTTAACAATTTTGAAAGCAGCTTTAGTTCTAAAAGTGATGATCTGTTTAACATAGGAATAGGACTTAGGGCAATGTATTCTAGTGGCTCTGTTTGACACAGTTCATAATTAAATATAGATACAATCATGTACTTATCTTTACTTCCAATAATATTATCGCATAGATACCGATTTACATTATTTGCATTAACCATCAAAGTCGGGGTAATTTATTGCTGTTATTTACTAGATAACTGATATCGTCTTATCATTATGCAATGCTAGTATAAATGCTGCTGCCTTCAGAAGGCAACTACAGTAGCAGTGAACTTAAAAGAGTCAGCTGAAGTGTTTGAGAAACAAGTCGTAGTCACATTAACAAGGTAAGTTACGGTAAATGCCATCTATTGTTTACATTAATTGTTTTTATTCTTCAACTTGTATTGTCCCAGTACTGGGCAAGTCTTCCGCCTTGCTTTCGATTTACCCTGTGCGTGGCGATATTCGGCTTGTTTATTTGGTCAATAAAGATACAATTCCGACCATGCCCGCATCTGCAAACCACAACGTCCGCAGCTTAGTCGCGGCAACAGACTATGGAACCTAACACTCTCATCAAATTTTAAATGAAAAATAACGAAATCGACTTGTAATTTTAGATGAAGAGCGTATTCCTCGTGGTCCTACTAGCTGTGGCAGCGACAGCAGCATTTGTCAGCAATGACTATGTAGATGCTCCCGAGATGATAGTGTCGCATGAGGATGTCGACGTGAGCGACGTGGGTGAAATACCGGCGCCGGCTGAAGTCGCCTCTCGGCGCAACTTGAGCGTGGGCACCATCGGCAACAGCAGGCTGCTCGCCAGGTGGGTAGTGCAAATCTGACACAACAAATTACGGGGCAACACGATACCCCTTAGTAAGACTGGTTGTCAGTTTTCTGTTTTCTGACTACCAGTAACAATAACATTTTGTGTGTTTTCAGAACCACGCACATCAGAGGCGCTGTTAACAACGCTGTGCATGTTCAAGATATTACTTTCCGCAGTAACGTTCGGATAACCGCGATCCGGGTGAGGCACGTCGGTACCGTACAGGGCTCCACCTCATCGATCAGGGCTGGAGGAGTTGGAAGTACCTCTGTCACAATCAGGCTTCAGTCGGCTAGAAGCCGCGGCTACCACTACCAGATCGAAGTCTATGGACGATAAAATGCAAGAAGCAATTGACTGAAGGAGTCATTCGATGTACTATGTTGGTGCTATTTAAATCCATCATGTTTTTTTTAATATATGTTTTCTTCTTTTTACTTTTGTTTTATCAATAACCAAGCACGTCACGTGGCCTTACTATCATCAGTCACTTATAACGAGTCAACTATTTGACAAATAATGAAGCCTTAGTGCAACTCGAAAGAAACTATGTCTTCTCAAACAGCTCTCTTTAGCTTACTATATCGAATTTTTGGGCTTTGACAGGAGTACCGACTATCATAGTCAGCCAGGAAATCTCTTTACCAACTAAGAAATGAGTTGGACCACTGCAGATCCGATGAAACGAAGAGTAGAGTGCAAAGCCACATCACGAACTATGCCCCTCCTCCTTCTCTGCTGTTTGTGGAATTCCACGTGCACTTTGAGGAGTCAGTCCGAAGCCACTGTTAATACTGACAATGTGGCAAGAGTTCTGGACATGAGCTCATGTCAAAAAGTAAAAGCAAATCTTAATAGTTGTAATTAAAAGTCAATTGAAATGATGATGTCAAGAACGTTAAAAATGGAATGACAATGGGGTGACGTGTTCGTTGAACGTAACCTGTATTACGTTCAACGAACACGTCAGACCAGGAGCTATTGTTGTCAATGGCCGTCTTCTCGGGGCTGTACGAGAACATCTGGCAAATTCTGTAGTTTTTTTAAGAACAACTTTGAGAAGGAGGCTAATGGTAGAATTCAGTTGAGCCGGGCAGCCTTTGGGAAGCTTTGTTGGATCTTCTCGTCGCATATTCCACAGAGCCTAAAGACTAAGGTTTAATACCAGTGCGTCCCGCTTGTTATGACTTATGGGGCTTAAACGTGAACACTTACGGTTGGTCCATAATTTCAAGGTCGCTCAGCGAGCTATGCTAGAAGTCTCATTGAGGGATCGCATCCGAGACGAGGGGATCCGACAGAGAACCAGAGTTATCAACACAGCTTACATAAAAACCTAGCTGAAGTGCCAATGGTTCAGCCATATTAGCCATATTAGCGTTGGGGTAGACGTGCTCTTGAGTGGAGAACGCGAATTGGCAAGCGTAAGGTGGGACGTCGTCAGGCTTCGTGGAGCGACGATCTTCGCAGGGTGGCTGCTAGCTATTGGATGAGAGTTGCCGAGAATCAAGTAAAGTGGCGTGCGATTCAAAAGGCCTATGTCAGGCAGTGGACTGCTATAGGCTGGTGATGATGATTACAAGTATAATATTGTATGTTTATGTGTGAGAAGACGTGTAAAAATAAACTGTATAATATAATAAACTAATTTGATACTTGATTAATATTCCTAATAAAAGCAATAGGGGCTGCAACGAAGAGGAGAGCAACGAACGGTTGGTAATTGATTAAAAAAACAACTTTTTGCAACTAAACTTGCAAACAGGCAAATGACAGTTTCACAAAGCGTTCTAGACGTATCAATGGATATCACGTTATCGTGGTCGAGTGTGCTACGCCGTAGCTCACCGTAGACTGCCGTGTAGCACTTCTTATCAATGTTATCGCACGAGATAGAGATAAAACAGTATCTTTATTATTTAATTTGTTGGTCACTTCGTTACTGATTAATATTGTTATGTGGATGTAAATTACCGAATTGAAGGTCAGAAATATTATCAATATACTTACTCGTATATTACTGGTTCCGTCAGAATACAACTTATACTCTCACTGTCCTCAAAGGAGTTCACTTAAGTGTTTTGTGGATCAAGTCAAAGTAAACATTGGAAAGGCAAGTGATTACATTTATTATTTATTTCGGTTTACAAAACTAGACTCCTAGCACCTTGACTATTGATGCCAAACATAGTCGATAAAAAGGGAGAATTATAACTTAGTGCAAAACTTCAAGTCAATTTCTGACCACAATATTTACACATATGTACCTATAGGAACTTGGCTTTCAGATAGTAACTGTATTTTTAATTTTCGTGAAACGGTATAGTCGTAATACATTATTTAATTTGGTTGAAAAATTATTCACCGTCAGCAAATGTATTGTGCTAGTCTTAAGCCTGTAACTAAATTTTTTTTTTTACTACGTAGTATGTTTACCCTTTCACCATTAAAAGTCATATTATATATGTTACCAGTTTATTTAAAAAAATAATCCTTTTTAAAATTAACGTAATGATTTTTTCAACCATAGTCAAAATGATTAAGATAACAAATTAGAAAGTAAATGTATACAAACACTCGACTTGAAAGAGGCATTCATAAGCTTTAACAAAAACATCACTTGAGATAACGCACGTTACCAACGAGTCAACAAATAAAACATTAGGTACAGCGTGGCCACCTGGCACGCGGCGGCGCGCCTTTGTTTATGCGACCGAGCCGGGATGTCGTTTTTATGACTTCGCGCGGTCGGCCAGCAAAAGGATGGTCAACTCATAGTTGCATTCGCCAACACACAAAAAAAAAGAAGTAAGAACTTAACCATAGACATATTATTTGTTGTAGATTGACTACATGAAGAAGAAGACAGCTGAAAAGAGAGTTAGGGATGACAAAGATGCGGTTCTCGACATGCTGTTTGCTTTATTTGAGAAGCATCAATATTATAACTTTAAAGATTTGCAAAAGGTATGTTGCTAACTGAGAAAATGTTTGCAGAAGGAAGTTTTGTTTTTGACTTGTATGTCCCAAACGTGCAAACAATAGACACATTTAATCATGATTATGCTTACAAATGCTACATAAGTTAACCACTTTGCTATAATACAGTTTGTAAGGCCCTCTACAAACTGATGGGGTGAATTCAGTATATGACCTAAGATGACCGGTACAAGAAATGATTTCAGGAATGTTATGGGAATCCAATAAATTTGATTTGTTTTATTTCCTCTTACGCAATGTATCGTTACCGTGGAAGAACGCACGTAGCGAAAGGCAAGCATGACGATGAGTTCGATGAACACTGTAGCTAGGCAGGACGTGAACAGCTGATTTCACGCGTCGTTCGTTAGAGTATTTCAACATCCATTGTTGGATTTTTGATTTTAGCTGTATATTTACTTAAATGGAGTGCTGCGTACAGGGAATGTAATTTTAAATTGAAATAAAGGAATTGAAACTGAAAAAAAAACAATAATTTTCTTTCCGGTGGAATATGATTCAAAATAAGGAGCTGAATGCACCCTGTCAGTTTGTGAAGGGCTGTCCCTTACACCATGTATATTTGAGGAGTATCTACATTTAAAAATATAAAGAAAGGTTTTAAAATAATGAATATTCTACATCGTGCTTCCGTCATTTTTGTTACAGATTACCAGACAACCTAATGTGTACCTGAAAGAGATTTTGAAAGAAGTATGTAACTATAACTACAAGAATCCACACAAGAACATGTGGGAGTTGAAGCCGGAATACCGGTATTATAAGCAAGAACAGACTGCTGACACCAAGGATGATGAAAATAGCTCTGATAGTGACTGAAGTGAACATTGTAGTAAGGATCTACAAAATATAAGTTACTAGTTACCATGTTATTTTCTGCAATATGCACGCAATTTATTATTATGTCCCAAAGTTGTTCCTAGTTTTGATATACATTATCGTGCTTCTTGTTTTGTTAAGTGAAAGCTAACCAACTGTACATCCATATCATAAGGACTGTATACTCTTAAAAATAGAGAAAATAAATATATTTTCGTATTGGTGTCCTGAGTTTCTAATAAACTAAAAGGAAATGGTCCGTGAAAACGGTAACGAAGGGTGATATTCCGATCTCCCTTTAGCGGAAACTCATTGACATG
Organism: Noctua janthe; assembly: GCA_910589295.1. Lineage (NCBI taxonomy): Eukaryota > Metazoa > Arthropoda > Insecta > Lepidoptera > Noctuidae > Noctua > Noctua janthe. The sequence goes on along the minus strand of OU342572.1, from coordinate 8,046,426 downwards.
TGCATCTTGCCCGAGTCGCAGAGGTTCCGCCTTGGAGTTTTCCAAAGGTTAATTTAATGGAATGCAGCATTCTGGGTGTCAAAAGACAACACAGAGTTCGAAACACCATGCTGCGACACAGGCGTAGTGGACAAGCGTAGTAAGAAGGCTGCTAGGCTAAAATGGAATTGGACAGGTCAAAGAGTAGAATACGTCTACCAAACGGCCGGGTCACGTCAGCCGCATGCACGATGACGGCTGGGCAAAAGTCTCCACACAATGGGTGCCATACATGGCGCAGCCAAGGCCGGCCCAGAAAGAGGTGGCGAGACGACCTGGAGGCGTACCGCGCGGGGTGGTTCAAGGTGGCACGGGAAAAGTGCTCATGGTCTGTCATAGAATCTAAAATGAAAAATACCAAAATCGAATTGTAATTACATACAAAGAGCCTAGTCCTTGTGGTTCTGCCAGTAGTGGCGGCGACAGCAGGATTTGTCAGCAATGACTATGTGGATGCTCCCGAGTGATAGTGACTCATGAGGACGTCGACGTGAGCGTGGGCACCATCCGCATAACATATTACTTTCCGCAGTAACGTTCGGATAACCGCGATCCGGGTGAGGCACGTGGGTACCGTACAGGGCTCCACCTCATCCATCAGGACTGGAGGAGTTGGAAGTACCTCTGTCACAATCAGGCTTCAGTCGGCTAGAAGCCGCGGCTACCACTATTATATCAAGGTCTATGGACGACAAACTTGCAAGAAGCAATTGATTCAAGGAGTCATTCGATGTACGATGTTGGTGCTATTTAAGCATAAGAATTTGATCTAAGTTCACCATGTTTTTTTTTAATAAATGTTTTTTCTTTTGTTTAATCAATCACCAAGCGCGTCACGCGGGTTTACTATCATCAGTCACTTATCACGAGTCAACTATTTGACGAACAAAAGCAGCCCTAGTGTAGCTCGAATAAAATTATGTCTTCTCAAACAGCTCTCATCGGCTTACTGTTTCGAATTGTTGGACTTTTACTGGAACACCAACGAACTTTTTAACTGGAACGTGTAGCTTTAATTGAAAACCAATTTTAAAGAAATTAAATGTTATCACAATTAGTAAAAACAGCACCATAGGTTTAAATGTATTTATTTATAAAAAATAATAATATATTGTACATCTTGTTCTTGCAAAAATATCTATAATACCAAAAACAAATCGAAATTCTAAACCGAATGCGCCCAAGACGATTCCTGAGCACATTATCTGCCATAGACTTGAACTCTATAGTGAAATCCGCGGCCTGTAGCTGATCGTATCCTGATTGTGACAAATGAGTTTCCAATTCCTCCACTCACGACGGATGGTGTTGCGTTCTGTGAGGCACCAATGCGGGTCACCCGGATCGCAGTTATCCGGCGGTTTGTGCGGATTGTTATATCTCTCACATGGAAATGACCCGCGACGCCATTCGCCCTGTGCTCGCCACTGGAAACAAAACACATGCAGATAGTCAGGAAACTGTAGCAAAATGAAGCATCCAAATCCGAAAATCACAACTAGTCATGGCTAAAATTTAAGCGGCCTGAGTCCTACTTCATTCTGTGAGCCTCAACTTCTTACTAAAAAACAAAATCTTACTTTAGTCTCTTACAATGGGGGCTGTTTTGTTAATTAGCTCAGGTTCTGTCTGTTGATACTAACTTGTATACCCGCACATCTGAAGAACCGATGGATCCTTGACTGAGGTTACGTCGAGAGGCTACCGCAGACTCCTCAGCGACGTCAGTCAAGTCAGCCGCGTCAACCAGCTCATCCACGTCAGTCACAACCACCTCTGGCATCTCGTTCACGTCCACGTCAGCCCCTTCGTCTCCGTTAGCCACGTCAGGCATCTCCACCACGTCAGGCACTTCATTGCTGACTACTGAAGCTGTTGCTGCCACTGCTAACAACACCACGAGGAGTACGATCTTCATCTAGAATTTTAACATTACCGTTGTGAAATACCATGATAAAATTCACATCATAATTAAACAACAAAGAAACGATTGATGAACTGAGTAACAGATGATATGGCTATAAAACATGAGGTGACGATTAATAGAGAAGTATGCGAGAAGAAGTAATGCTGCGGCGACCACAAATAAAAATGATGTCTTTATTCCATCACAGGAAGGCAAAGGTTTTTCTTTCCCTTCTCATCGACTATGTCTCCAGTTCATTCCTAGGCAGATATATATAAAAAAATAAAGTCACTTACCTTTCCAATGTTTACTTTGATCCACAAAACTCTAAAGTGAACTCCTTTGAGGACAGTGTGAGTATAAGCTGGATTCTGAAAGCGCCAGTATTTATAGTGAAATTAGAAATCAAACGCAAGTGATAAGATTATTTATTTGACCTAGATTTCGGTAATTTACATTCACATAATAATATGACAGCTAATCAGCTAATCAGTATACATCAAGCTAGATGACACCGATTTAATGACAAAGATATTGTGTGTATCTCTTACTCGTGCGATAACATGAATAAATCGATGGAAGAAAATTAAAAAAAAAAATTTCAATGGGACCCCAAGATTATAATTATTTGAATATATATTGGTGTGGTGTAGTATGGAGGACATACAAGCTAGTGCACATCGTAACGCGGCGCGCTACGCAGTCTGTTACCACACATTCTACTCCGTTTTTTGTGATCTCGATGTTATGTATTTTGGAAACAATAGTCAAGCATGTTCGCCAGTTAGTTTTAGAGCAGGTACCTTTTTTTGAGGCATTTTAACAAACCAATCGTTATTTGCCTGTATAGGTCGTATTACGAATATCAGACAAATGTCAAATATATTTAAATAGAGTTTGATATACAGGGTGTAATCGGACCGAAGCCATCACACTAAGTAACGCTACGCAAAAAATATTGCTGGGAAACGAATTTTTTTTTGGTGTGAGTAAACTCAATGTAGCACACTCAAAATTTTGTGCTGATGGATGCTTTGAATGCTAGGCTGTGAAGAAGATGGATGAAAAACGATTGCATGTAGCGATAAGAATGTTGAGATGGATGTGTGGAGTGACAAGAATGGATTAAGTAAGGAACACAGTAGTGAATATTAGACGAAGTTTGAAAGTGGCGCCGAGGCCAAAGAAAAGATGGATGGATTGTGTGAAGAGTGAAATGAAAGAGAAAGGAGCAAATGATACCGTGACGTCAGACAGGGGAGAATGGAAGAAGAAGACGTGTTGCGTCGACCCCAAATAGAATAGGACAAGGACAGGAACATGATGATGGATGTTTGGAATAGCTATCGAGTCATGGAGGTAATTGAAGTAAAGTTATTACCTTAAAAACTGGTATTTCTATATACAGTGTGACTTTTTAGTTGTCTTACAACGGCAGCCCACTTCATATATATAATGAATACTAAACATTCATTAAAAATAGGTATTTATGAGATTTTAATAATTTTAAAATAAAAATATTATTCAGTATTATGACGCATGACGTAGTTAAAACACCCTTTTGCGAGCGATGATCTACTGGACTCGAGTACTGGGTAGGTATAGTTCTCCCGTTTAACACGTAAACATCAATAACAGGATGTAATTTTTTTTTTTTTTTTATTATTATTTTACTTTGTACCTATTATGGAAGATAAAAAAAAATCGCGCCTAAAGCTATTTTATGTCGGGTACATTGAGTGGGCGACCTTTGTAAGACGACTGAAATAAAAAACTTTGTGAAATACTCAAATCAGAAACTAACAGCATGCCTGTATCTTCTGGTTCAAAGGTTCAAAAATAATTATGATATTGGGGTCCCATAGATATTATTATTTTTTAAATTTTCCTCTATCGTTGTTATTGATGTTATCTTACGAGTAACAGATACACACAATATCTTACATACAATTAAATCGTTGTCTTCTAACTTGTTGTTCACTTCGTCACTGATTACTTGTCATATTATATGAATGTAAATTCTCAAAATCTAGGTCAATTATAATCTTATCAATGCGTTTGATTTCTAATTTCACTATAAATACTGGCTCCTTCAGAATACAGCTTATACTCACACTGTCCTCAAAAGAGTTCACTTTAGAGTTTTGTGGATCAAAGTAAACATTGGAAAGGTAAGTGACTTTATTTTTTTATTTATATCGGCCTAGGAATGAACTGGAGACATATCAATAAGAAGGAAAAACTAAATCTTTGTCTTCCTGTGGTGGAATAAAGATATCATTTTTAATTGTGGTCGCCGCAGCATTACTTCTTCTCCCATACTTCTCTATTAATCGTCACCTCATGTTTTATAGCCATATCATCTGTTACACAGTCCATCAATCGTTTCTTTGTTGTTGAATTATGATGTGAATTTTATCATGGTATTTCACAACGGTCATTTTAAAATTCTAGATGAAGGTTGTACTCCTCGTGGTGTTGTTAGCAGCGGCAGCAACAGCTGCAGTAGTCAGCAATGAAGTGCCTGACGTGGTGGAGATGCCTGACGTGGCCGACGGAGACGAAGGGGCTGACGTGGACGTGAACGAGATGCCAGAGGTGGTTGTGACTGACGTGGATGAGCTGGTTGACGCGGCTGACTTGACTGACGTCGCTGAGGAGTCTGCGGTAGCCTCTCGACGTAACCTCAGTCAAGGATCCATCGGTTCTTCAGATGTGCGGGTGTACAAGTTAGTATCAACAGACAGAACCTGAGCTAATTAACAAAACAGCCCCCATTGTAAGAGACTAAAGTAAGATTTTGTTTTTTAGTAAGAAGTTGAGGCTCACAGCATGAAATAGGACTCAGGCCGCTTAAATTTTAGCCATGACTAGTTGTGCTTTTCGGATTTGGATGCTTCATTTTGCTACAGTTTCCTGACTATCTGCATGTGTTTTGTTTCCAGTGGCGAGCACAGGGCGAATGGCGTCGCGGGTCATTTCCATGTGAGAGATATAACAATCCGCACGAACCGCCGGATAACTGCGATCCGGGTGACCCGCATTGGTGCCTCACAGAACGCAACCCCATCCGTCGTGAGTGGAGGAATTGGAAACTCATTTGTCACTATCAGGATACGATCAGCTACAGGCCGCGGATTTCACTATAGGGTTCAAGTCTATGGTAGATAATGTGCTCAGGAGTCGTTTTGGACGCATTCGGTTAAGAATTTCGATTTGTTTTTGGTATTATAGATATTTTTGCAAGAACAAAATGGACAATAATTTCATTGTCTTATAAATAAATAAATTTTAAACTTATTATGTTGTTTGTTTTCAAATATATAATAATTTCATAGTACTTTCGAACCAGTTTTTTTGCCACGATTTTTAGTTAAAAGTTTTTGGTATCATAGTGACAGCAGAACACTGACCCCTAAGTCACAGGATCTCCTAGTTTGGGAGTTAGGGTTAATTCTATCCGTGTGGCCTTTACTGAAATTCATGCGACCAAGTCTTTAAGCAATGTTGAACCTTTTTGAACAAACAAAGATTTTTATTTAATGTAGCTTGATAACGACATAAGGGTTAGTTGTCAATAACACAACATGTTAATAATAACATTTTCAACTGAATGTCGGTTGAATGATATCCATAATAACATATACACAGGCAGTACATCTTGCTGCAGTTTATTGACTTCACTGCTCTAGATGATAATGTGGGTATAAACTCAAATCGAGACACTGCGAGGCAGGAACACTGAGGCTAGAGTCTCGCACTCGCCCTGCCTCGGAGTGCCTCGGCGGGAGTGCACAGCCAACTTCAAAATAAACTGCAAAATAAATAGATTTGATATTTGACTGCTATCCGTAATACCTAGACAGGCAATGAACTATTATTTGTTTCGGTGTCAAACTGGGGAACATACTCGAACAAAAGTTTCCCAAAAGCATATCATCGAGATCACAATAATGTGAGTAGAGTGTGTTACGCCGTAGCTTGTAGCAGACTGCGTAGCATGAAACATTACGATATGCGCTAGCTTGTAGATCCTCCACACTATACAACACTAATGGATTTTCAAATAATTATGATATTGGGGTTGCAATGAAATATTGTTTTTTTAATATTCTCCTCTATCGTTGTTATTGATGTTATTGTACGAGTAAGAGATGAAAGCAGTATATTTATAGTTGTTTGCGCAGATCCATACGTATTGGTAGATTTAAATTCTGAGCCTGGCCCGTTGCATCCTCTCCCCTTCCTTCTCATGCGCACGCCTCTTCACCACGCGAACAAAAAGTATTTGCCCTTAATTCATATTTAGTGATTGGGCAACTAGAGGTATCAGGAAACGAAGGGAAAGACTATTTGAGCTTTATGGCCTTAAGACTTATACAAATATTGAAACTTTTAACAAGCATGCTGCTAAGTATTCAAAAATTTTAAGAAATATTTGCAAGGTTGCTAAAGCCCTGCAAATTAGCAACAGCATGTGGTCCTTTAAGTTCTAAACAGAAAGTAGCTCAAGAATTTGTAAATTTCGTTACCGATATACCTTTAAAAGCTACGGAGGCTCTTAATTCCTCACCTGAAGTCTCAATTGATTTATTAAAGGCGAACGTGTTTGGCTGCCCGACTGTTATGCTTAATCAAATGCTCAATCATTTTAACACCAACAGAATCCTACACGATCAACAGTATGGTTTCACCAAGGGATTTTGTACGACTGACGCCGGTGCAACCTTATTAAAACACATATTTACTGCGTGGGATGAGTCCCAAGACGCCAAAAGAATATTTTGTGACCTCTCCAAATCATTTGATCGCGTGAATCACGACTCATTACATTTGAAACTTGAGTATTACGGACTAGGTAAACTTGCACTTAGTTTGGTAAAATCTTATTTTAGTGATAGACAACAACATGTTCAAATAAATGGTGTTAATTCACAGGGTTTAAAAGAAAAAATGGGGGTTCCACAAGGCTCAATATTGGGTCCTTTCCTCTTTTTAGTTTAAATAAATGCCTACCCTATTTATTGAAAAACCAACCTCAAAATATGGTGTTATTTGCTGATGACTTCTAGATAACGTGAATAATGCCCTACTTCAGGTCCAAAATTGATTCACAGCAAACAATTTAGTAATAAATGGAAAAAGACTAAATGTGTACCTAAGATTTGCTTTACCGAATGTTTAAAGTAATGATTGTAATATAATAATAAATAAAGAGAAACTTGAACTCGTAAATGAAACGATTTTCCTGGGGATTACGCTTGATTCAAGGGTACAATGAAGTTCTCATTTAACATTTATTGCAAGGTGGCTAAGCTCAGCAGCATTAATGCTATTAGAAAAATCCGTCATTTTACTGAAGTGGATACCGCTAGACTGGTCTATTTTAGATACTTTCGTAGTACAATGTCTTATGGCATTTTGTTACGGGGACGAACTGCAAATATTGACTCTACATTTATTCTGCAAAAAAGAGCCTGCCATCAGAGTCAAATAAAATATTCGTGGGCGCGATTGTAAAACTATCTCTGCATTGTATAAATTCAATACCTTTAGTATTATATAATCGCATAGCCCATATTGTGTGAGTACTATGTACAAGAAAGCTACCATTCACTGGAAACATAAGTCCTTTCTTGACTTGAATGTGCCTTGGCGATTGAGAGTATGTCATGCTCACTCAAATGTCTCGCTGATGGTGGCGCGTGTGTCGGATCATTTAGTTTTCTTCAAAATGGTTGAGTTGAATAGTGCTGATCCATGTGTCGTGTTCGTGAACGGGAGCTGTCAGTTGTGACTGGTCATCTCTTAGTTGCACAGGTAACTGGAACTTGTGATTTAAAATCGGTGTCATCTAACTTGCTGTTTACTTCGTCAGTGATTAAGTGTCATAAATTACTGAAATGCAGGTCAGATATAATCTTATCAATTGCATTTGCTTTCTAATTTCACTATAAATACTGGTTCCTTCAGAATACACCTTATACTCACACTGTTTTCGAAGGAGTTCACTTTAGAAATTGTGTATCAAAGTAAACATTTCAAAGGTAAGTGACTTTATTTTTTTATTTATTTTGACCTAGGTATGAATTAGAAACATTGTCGATAAAAGGGGAAAGTAAAACCTTTGCCTTCCTGTGGAAGGAATCAAGATATCATTTTTATTTGTGGTCGCCGCAGCATTACTTCTCTCCCAATCTTCTCTATTAATATTCATCTCATGTTTTATAGCTATATCATCGGTTACACAGTCCATCAACCGTTTCGTTGTTGTTGAATTATGATGTGATGTATATGTTAGGACTAACAGCCGAACTGCGGCTACACCTAGTTTTAGCCGGGTACAACTAGGTGCAGCCGGTTAAACTTAGACGTATTCTGCTTATCATCGGTTAGAACATGCAACCAATTCGGTCACAGTTCTAACCTAGTTTATTTGGTCGGTGTGTTCTAGCAATAAAAAGGATACACAACCGCACCTAGGTACTGCCGGCTAGAACTAGGTGTAGCTGCACTTCGGTTATTAGCCGTAACATATATATTTAATAATATTGAAATAATAGGTCTTTACCATTTTCAGATTTAATTATCTGTGGATTGGCGCGCAATTCGAAATTCAAATAAATTTTATTCGAAAGCCGTGTTCTTTTAATTTCAAATTCAGTCATTTGTTTTTAGATAGTTTTTTGTTTTTTTGAAATTGGGGTAGTTTTTGGCGCCATGGATAAATTGTAAATTCGTACAATTTTCGAATATGAGTTCCTACGTAGACATACCGCTGCGCAAACAAAACGAAACATTAACGACGTGTACGGGCCTAGCACTGCTTGCATAAACACAATCCATTATTGGTTCAATCGTTTTAAATGTGGAAATTTTGAGTTGAAGAATGAGCCTCGCGGTCGGCCGGTAACCATTGTCGACAACGACGAATTGAAGGCGGTAGTGGAAACGGATTCAACTCAATCTAAGGCTGTGCTTACTGCGGGCCTTGGAGTTAGTGTCAAAATGGTATTGAAGCACTTGCGTCAAATCGCAAAGATAAAAAAGCTAGATAAGCGAAAATAAAAAAAAATACAAAAATTTTTGTTTTTAAAATTTTTATACAAATCTCCAATTTCATACGTAAAGACCTAATATTTATATTAGCGACCCGCCCCGGCTTCGCACTGAGTACAATATACATATAAACCTTGCTCTTGAATTATTCTATCTATTGCTGAAAACTGCATTCAAATCCGTTGCGGAGTTTAAAAGATCTAACCGTACAAACAGCGGGAGCGACTTTGTTTTGTACTATGTAAAGATGGCATCTAACAATAGTTAAATTAAAAAGACGAGAAGACCCTATAGAGTTTTATAATGTTAAATCTCCAGATGAAGAGCATACTCCTCGTGGTGTTGTTAGCAGCGGCAGCAACAACTGCAGTAGACAGCATTGAAGTGCCTGACGTGCGCTTGATCGGGATGCCAGAGGTGGTTGTTACTGACGTGGATGAGCTGGCTGACGCGGCTGTCTTGTCTGACGTGGCTGAAGAGACTGCGGTGGCCTCTCGACGTAACCTAAGCCAAGGATCCATCAATTCTTCAGATGTGCTAGTGTCCAAGTAAGTATCCACAGACGGAACATAAGCTAATTAACAAAAGAGCCCTCATTGTAAGAGAATATTATGGTCGTCATTTCGTGTAAGGTTAGGTTGATTTATAAACAAGTTAATGTTCACAGCATGAAAAAGGCCTTGGGCAGCTTAAAGTTTAGCCATGAATAGTAGTGCTCCTCGGATTTGGATGCTTCATTTTGCTACACTTTCCTGACTGTTTTTTTTGGTGTTTTTCCAGTACCGAGCACAGGGCGAACGGTGTCGCGGGACATGTCCATACGAGAGAGATAACAATCCGCACGAATCGCCAGATAACTGCGATCCGGGTGACCTACATTGGGGACTCACAGAACGCAATCCCTTCCATCGTGAGTGGAGGAATTGGAAACTCCTTTGTCACAATCAGGATACGATCAGCCACAGGCTGCGGATTTTACTATAGCATTCAAATCTATGGCAGATAATGAGCTCAGGAGTTGTCTTGGCATTCGGTTAAGAATTTCGGTTTGTTTTTGGTAAGATATTTTTGCAAGAACAAAATGTACAATATTTATTTAATTGTTTAAAAATAAATAAATTTTAAACTTATTACGTCGTTTGTTTTCAAATACTGTTCCATATTCATTTCAAATCAACACACAATTACATATACACTCTCACATTACAACACCGTTTAATAAATTTCTTCACTTCTACATAGTTTAATCTTTTAAAAATAATTTCATTGTACTTTCAAACCAGTTTTATGCCATGATTTTGGTATAATACCGAAATGACACACTTTTTAGTAACAGGTTTTTGGTATCATAGTGGAAACATACGTCCTTTCTTGACTTGAATGTGCTCTGGCGATTGAGAGTATCTCATGCTCACTCAAATGTCTCGCTGATGGTAGCGCGTGTGTCAGATCATTTAGTTCTCTTCATAATGGTTGAGTTGAATAGTGCTGATCCATGTGTCGTGTTCGTGAACGGGAGCTGTCAGTTGTGACTGGTCATCTCTTAGTTGTCACGGCTTATTTGAATTAATTATTTTATTTTTGAATTGTGTTTTTTGTTTTTACTATGGACACTTTTAACGTCCACATCTTGCTACATCGTTCTCACATAGTGTGCCATCTCAACATGAATGATGTAACCAAAGTTTTGTAACAATATGCTGATTTAAAAGAGTGTCCATGGAGTTTCTTGCCCGTTCTTCTCCATAGAGATCTACGCTAGGAAATGGGCAACTACAGTACTTTCACAGTTTTTATACCTTGTGACTGGGGCTGTAGCTACATTCATTCATTGTTATCTTTGTTTCTACAGTTCAAAAGTGACTGTAACTGGCCTTATTGATTTTGATTTTATCGGTGTCATGCACAGGACAGAAGAGGACGGCCACCAGCGGGCTTGGGACCTCGAGGCCAACAGGCCCCGAACAGGGTCCCGCACCGTTCAGTGTGCTGGTGGAAATGTGTCGCGCATGCGATTGACTCAGTCCATTAATGAGAACATCATGCGCTCATATTATGGGGCTGCTGAGGAGCGAACCAACTTGACTGCGTACCGTGGTCGAATGGTCTCTCTACTTCAGGGGCTTGAGCTAGGTGTCAGCGTGTCGGATCAGATACGGGTCATCCTGCGTAACCGTATGTTGGATGACACCGTACTTGATCGACTACGCTTCAATGTATGGAACCTAGTTACGCCTGCTTCGCCAATGATCGCGGTGCAGCTGCATAATGTATCCAGTGCTCCACCGCGATCCGGCCACGGTGGTGAAGAGAATGATGACGAAGTTATATCCGTGAGTACCCAGTGCAATGCACAATGAATGAGTGCTTTGGATGGTGCTTTCCGGGAGTACTGTTTCGAACTTAGACCACGTCTACCTCGTTTGCTAAGCACAAGAAAAACAACAAGCACTGGTGTGTGCTCTAGATTCGCAGCTGTCAACCTGCTTTGACAGCAGCAAAGACATCGCCGATACCCACTCAATATTGTACTGTGGAGCTGTAGCGGCATGTCGTGTAGCTCACGTCAAATTTCCCAACAACGACAGAACTATACGACCAAATTTAGCTGTTCCAGCTTGGCAGTATAGGATTGAGCGGCGTATCGGTAAGACTAGAGCACTCAGGCAAGTTAATCTGCTTCAGGGAGGGCAATACTGGTCCTAGAGTGATGCGCTTTGTGAGGCGGGCGTTCTCGGGAACTGATATTACTTTTCGAGATTACATGGCCCCCGTCACAGAGCGTATTGACTTCCTGAAGCAGACGATCTGTGCATGGGCAAGCCGATTCCATCGGTACAAGTGGCGAGTGGAGCGATACACTCAGAATCGCACATTCCAAAGCGATGAAAGGTAGGGCTTGGAAATGACCGGACCAAGGTGGGACAGACACGCGTCTGCCGGTTGATGATGCCATGTGTTTGTTCATCATCAGCCCCTAAGACGTAACGCGTGCAGTCCGTTCGTTGCCTACCTGTAAATCTCCAGGGCCAGAGAGACTGCACAAAGTACTTCCCCTGCTAGTAGATAACTTTAAATGGTGTCATTTCACTACTTATTTACTTTATCTCTGATTTATTGACGTTGTGTTTATTATTAGACAGCAACAGGTCTGATAAATCTTATCAAAGCGTTTGCTTTCTAATTTCACTATAAATACTGGAACTTTCAGAATATACCTTATACTCACACTGTCCTCAAAGGAGTTCACTTTAGAGTTTTCTGAATCAAGCCGATATAAAATTAAAAAGATAATTTTCTTTGTTAAACTGTTTTGTGTGACTGACCTATTGGTCCTGAGACACAATATCTCTGTTTCATTCCAGATGAAGAGCGTACTTCTCGTGGTGTTGTTTGTAGCGGCAGCAACAGGTGCAGTTGTCAGCAATGAAGTGCCTGACGTGGCTGACGGATACAAAGTGTTTGACGTGGACGTGAACGAGACGCCAGAGGTGGTTGTGACTGACGTGGATCAGCTGGCTGACGCGGCTGAGAGACTGGCGCAGACTGCGGTAGCCACTCCACGTCAACAGAGTTGGGGAACCATCGGTTCCTCAGATAGACTTTTGTACAAGTGCGTATAAAAATATTTACATCATAAAGACGCATATCTCTTTGCCGAGATTTAAAAAAAAAACAATCACAGCCTACTATAGTCATTGAACCCATTTGGATTCAGTATAAGTAAGCATAGTTATCTGTGGAAAATTTTATTTACACACGTGTGCGGAAAAATATAAAAAATCCACGCGTGTGAAATACATTGCATGTTGAACCTAATAGTAGTGCAATAAGAAACAGTTTTCGAGAAAGTGTCAAGTGAAAGTGTGTGTGTGGATGTCTGTTCTTTTTAATAAAAAAAATATTTATGTTGTAAATAACATATTAGAATAACTTTTAACCATGATGATAAATTTTTCTTTTCAGTGCCACGCACTCCGAGGGACCTCGTAATATAACTATTAGAGTAGGATCTAGAATATCTGCCATCCGTGTGACACCTGTAGACACCTCACAGAATGTACGTTTATTGATCGTGAGTGGAGGGGTTGGGAGCAATCATGTCACTTTCAGAGTACAAGCAGTGGCTTCGGGACGCGGTTACAACGTTAGAATAGAAATCTATGGTAGATAAGTGATGAATAAAAATTTCCTGTAACCTAACTATGAAAGACACTGTTCAATTACACGACGTCCCAATTTATCTACTTCAGTTTTGAAAAACACATTTGTAATATTAAAAATAAAAAAACTTTTTTGCAAAAAATAAAACTGACTTCAAAAACACAAAAAAGTGAAAAATAACTTCAACTTCAGAAGTCGGTGACAAAAAAACTTTAATATTACTAATGAGTTTTTCAAAACTGAAGTAGATAAATTGGGACGTCGTGTGATTGTACAGTGTCTTTTATAGTTAGGTTACAGGAAATTTTGTAATATCCTATACAAATAATATATGCTATGCATTCATTTTACACTAGCTTATGCCCGCGGCTTCGCCCGCGTAGAGTTAGGGAGAATCATCAAAATCGGTTCATAATTGGCGAAGAAATCGCTGAATACACAAAAAAAAAAACAGTCCACTTGATAACCACCTCCTTTTGGAAGTCGGTTAAAAATATGTCGTGTCACCGGTCAACCGCAGTGTCAGGTTTGAAAAGAAACCAGTCCTTTTGCTGTCTGACATTGTGATGGTTTTTTCTTTCGAAATGTAGCTTAAATTAAGCACTAGTGAAATAAAAAATTAAACAAATAAAAAATATATTTTTTTGTTCACTTTCTTTCTTAGTTTTCTTTACATTACCTTATTAAGTTTATGACTTCAACGAAATGCTTGAGAGAATATTTCAACCTGCAAAGCTGTTTCTTTCTCCAATTGCACAGCGAGGGGTCAAAGAATAAGATCCGAAATGATTTCATCTGGAAAATTGTCTTATCGACATAGCTTGTAGAGTAGGCAAGCAGAAGTGGCAGTGAGCTGGCCATGTTTGTCAAAGGAAGTGTAGCTTCAGACGCCCCCAGCTCCATGAACCAACGATGTCTTTGCCCACCAGTGGGCTGCCATAGGCTGTGTTAACAGCGACGTATCTGGTCTCTATGTGAACCTATAGACCGACCGCTTTAATGAGTCCGCGCGAAGGTTTCAATTTAAATGAAATATTCTGGAGGCTGATCACGTATTTTTCCACAACCCAGTTAGTACTGGGTAACGTATAACGGACTGACAAGTCTGATAACCAGTATTACCAAGGAGTGTCATAATACCCCTTGGTACGACTGGCTGTCAGACCTGTAACGATTGTTAAAGATCTATAAATGACAGCCGGGACCAACGGCTTAACGTGCTTTCCGATGCACAGAGGAAACTTGGTATGTAAGGCGTGGTCACCCATCCGGACCAACCTAGGCAAGCGCGGCTTGACCGATAGACCCGAATAGCTGTTATTATACATATAGCCACGAACTCTTCGTAAGCTAAAATCGCATACTCCTACGTAGTTTTACTGGATTACATAAATATTAGGTTAGTGCCTAAATTTTAACAGCTGCATGTCATGATCTTCAATGTTAAGCAGTGCTTGCCGAAGTCGGTCCAAGAATGGGTGACCATCCATTAAATACCGACTTCTCTCCGTGCCTCGGAAAGCACGCTTAGTGGTTTGTCTCGACTGTCATTGGTAGAAGACCTACCAATCTCGTCTGAAGCACAGCCGTAATGAGTTAGAAGCCAAAAAGTCTGACAACCATTCTTATCGAGGGGTATCGTGTTACCTAGTAAGTGGGTTATGGAGGTCAGATAGGCAGTCACTCTATTTAAAAAACAGGTGTTTAGCTACGTCCGGTCCGACTGGAAGCCAACTCTAATATAATTGGGAAAAGCTAGGCTGATGATGACATAAATGTTTCATTCACATCAATCATCAACTCGCAATAAATAAAATATCATGAATTCATTAAACAACTTATTTTATTATATAATTAGAAAGACTTACAAAAACGGGGTATTCCTCGAAGCGCAACCATTAGTTGCGCTTAAAAGTTCAAATTAAAAATATTTTATTTTATTTTATTTTACGCTACCATGATTTAAAAAAAATTAATGAATCCATCATACCCCTCTCTTTTTTCATCATGGTTGCGCTTTGAGGAATAGCATAGCAGCAGCCTATAATGTTCCCACTGCTGGGACACAGGCCTCCTCTCTATGAGAGGGAATGGGCTATAATCCACCACGCGGGCCCAGTGCGGATTGGTAGATGTCACATGTCTTCGAATTTTTAGGTTCTAGGACATGCCGGTTTGTTCACGATGTTTTCCTTCACCGTTTTGAGGAATAAACAAATAATATTTTTTAATTTGAGTTTGTGAGCGTAACTAATGGTTGCGCTTCAATGAATAATTTAGTTGCTCTTAGTTGGTTGCGCTTAAAATAATTGCCCTTTGAGGAATACCCTACTAAAACAGTATTACTACTAAAATAAAGCTAAATACATATATCATTTTGGGCTACTACAGAAAAACTAAGCCGTAGTCAAAAAGCTACCCTCCCTAACTATTTGCGCAACCAATAGATGAATAGACAGTGATAACGTAGTCGAATGCACGTCCTCTTACTCCTAATATATTAACAGTTACAAAGCTGCGCCCAAGGCCTCCTGTTTTAATGGTCGGGATGGCATGCTGAGCCGTCCCAGTGCGAGTCACTTGGACTGAAGTTATATTGGTGTGTTCTGCTCCACGGACAGTGACGTCATTGTCATGGATAATGAATGAAGCAGCGGCAACAGTGTGGACAACCCTGTGAAATTATATAAAGTGTAAGCAATTTTTTTTTAAATTAGTGTGACACATGGGTCTTTTTGGTGCTTATATGACAACCGCAGAAGGCCGCTATTGGCACACATTTGAGAAATGTGTTGATAATGCAAGATGGCGACGCTAGTAACACGTAGATCTATATGGAGTAGAAAGAGGCAATAACTTCATGGGCACTCTTTTAAATCAAATAATTATTCATTTACAGGAAATTTTGCCAGTTTTTAGCATCTCGGTGACGGAAAAATTTCAATTTTAAAAAAAAGTATCATAATTTTTCCGATATAACGATGTCAAAAACTTGAAACCGACTGTCTTTTGACTATAGTCAAATCGCTTCAACTGGGAAAAACAATTGAATGTGAACTTGTATCAAAAACTCGCAATTGTAAACGATAGCTATCGCTACCCATATTAACTGTCGTTATATGTCATATACTTCCCTATACTTAACATAATACACAGGTCCTATATTATGATACGCGTGAGATATTTAGCGACAGTCAGTACGTGTAGCGACAAATATCGTTTAAAATTGCGAGTTTTTGGTACAAGTTCACATTCAATTGTTTGACCAGCTTCCTGTCACCATGGATCATTAGTCCCTCTATTACTGTACTCGCTTACTAATGAATTATGCAAATTATAAAAGTTCTCGGTATTTATTCAGGTGTGTGGTACCAACCTAGCCATAAGTCTATCATCAGGGTTGACGACCCCAACAGTTAGACTTTGTCTCTCGTCTGGCACAGTCCTCAAGGGACGCCGGTCTCGTCGTACTCGTATCTTTCGACATCTGTCGCTTTAGCCACGTCAACTTCATTGCTGACTACAGATGCAACTGCTGCTGTTGCTAACAACGCGATCAGAAGGAAGCTGTTCATCTGGAATAAAAAAATGATAATTCGTTTTTTTTTTTTTTTGCTTTTTTACCTGATTTTGTTGCTGCTTTCTGTTGCTGAGCTGATATGTGTATCGGCTCAAGCTTTAGATAAAAATAGTCCGTTTGTAACATAAGCTAGCCAGAAAGCTGACTGCATGGAGTTCGTTAGAACTACCTCGTCACTTGTAAATTTAAGTACCATTTTAATGAACCCCATCAGGGGTCGGCTTCTAGTCTAACGACATAACAGATCATCACGCCTTGTAATCCCCGAGGGGTAAGGCAGAGGTGTGCCTTAAAAGTAGGCAAATATTTCGCCAATTATGTTTAAGTCTCATGTAATAGAGGGCGAGGCTATTGCCATCAATCGGGCACAAATCCAGACTCCGTGGCTGATACTTAGAAATTCTTGATGGAAAAACTCAATAATCTAGCATAGTCTACCACATGGAGTTGCATAAACACGGAGCTACTATTATCTTACTGTTTGAATATTATTTGCACCGCAAACAAGATGATATAGGGTTCAGCCTCTTATAGAGAGGAACCAGCACTAAGTGCGTCTCTGAAAATATGCCCAACCTGGGAATCAAACCCGGAACTAAACTACGAAGCATAATATAAATTGCAAAGAAAATGACCGTCTTTTAGTGTAGCAGAGGTGGAACACAGTGACATTTTCTGCGATGACGCTGATGAAGAAATCAGAAAGTATTAGTTTGCCAATCTCCATCAAAACTGTTGATAGTTGTTGCAGAAAACACTTTGCCTTATGGCTCTCAGGTCTACCATGACGTTTAATCTTATTCCGGAGTGGGAAAGAGATGGTGCTAGATGTCCTCTATAGCTCCGTCTTCTTCCCAGAATGGATTGATATTACAACAATAATGCTTTAAGACGTCTTGGTAACCCCCCAGTTCCTAATTAAAAAATAACAGAAATAAGTATGGCAATAAAAAAAATCACTTACCTTCAAAATTTCAGTAAGACGTGATGTACCAAAAGTGCTCGTTAGAGTGTAGACTCAATAATCAGAAAGGCAGTATTTATATTCCAATTGGTGAAAAACCAAAAGATAACCGTATGTCTTTATCGCAACATCTAAATTACTTACATACATTTTCAGAGTCTTTAAAAATGAAAATAAAATGTACAGGCAGCGAGAAATGTTAATTGTTAAATACCTGTTTGTCGGATCCGGTCATTAGTACTGACATAAAATGAATCGCAAGTGCGCTGGTGGTGACTTCACGCGACCTACTCATAAGTCTACCCACACCACAGCGTGCTTCTACAGAGCCCTTATGTTTACAGCTCGAGGCGAGGGCGACAGTGAATGTCTGATCGCTGAGGAGTTGAGACGTCTTGGAAATGTATCCAATTCATTGTGCGCCGTGTTATTGTGTTAAGTTATAATTTCAAGTAATTTGTTAGTTTAATAGAAACAGTGTATCGCACCCAGTGTGTTTTCATAGCACGAAACCCATCGTCTGCCCACATGATGTATGAGCTTAACGGAGAAAATCCTGACATTTCCGACATATTTCGGTTTAATAAATCTACCGCACGTGTCAATCTTCAAAGTTAAACAGGGTTTGGCCAGGTCGGTCCATGGACCATCATTACATACCCAGTTTCCTCCGTGAATTCCTTCATGCATGTTAAGCTGTTGCTCCCAGCTATCATTTGTCGATCTTTGACAGTCATTTCGAGTCACCACAATCCGGAAAGTCTGACGACAAGTCTTACCAACGGCTATCGTTTTAGCTAGTTAGTGGGTTGTAAAGGTCAGATAGGCATGTTACTCCATGTCAAATAATGGTATTCAGGTGCATCCAGTTAGGCTGGAAGCATATACCGACGTAGTACATGTATGGTGAAGTGGTACTTGCTGTGGTCAGTCCAAGGATGATATGAAATGATTTTTTTTATTAGCTAGAATGTGGTAGAATATAGATGGTCGAGTTTTTTACTGTTGCTCAAACAATTCGCTAAAAACTATCATGCAAAATTATAGAATAAATTAATAAAAAAAACCAAAACCCGTCTACTGAAAAATCACGCTAAAACAAGTGAATTTCGGTTTCGGTATGGGTCTTGTTACACTCTTTATATTTAAATGTATTGCACTTGCGGTTGCACCTGTAATGATAGTTTAAGGCATTTAAATAAATGAATAAATATTATATTTATAGTGATATTCAGAGGATGGCCATGGTCGTATGCCATTTTGCCCTAAAGTTTATGATCCCTTACTGCTGTTTGAATATTAATATTGTTTTTTTACACATAGACAATTAATGTAGAATTATAATTATACTTGTGTCACTGTGTGTACATTTTATTTTCCATTTAAATCTAAAATTAAGTAAGCCGTGATAGCAATTAGCAATATTATGATAAAAACATAGGATTATAATCTTATCATCCTTTGATCAGTTGTAATACAATATAAAGACTGTCTCCTTCGGAAGTATTTTTATAATATTTAGCTGCATTTGAATCATCAAGACGTAGTAAAATTATAAAGGTAAGTGATTTTTTTTCATTTTCGTAATTATTTTGGTCACCTCCTAATCAGGACTTGAGCTCCAAAACTAATGTCATTCGCTTTCAAATTATTTCGTATTTTCATTATCAATGATTTCCACAACAACATTCAAAAAGCTTTTAGTAATTTAAAGCGCTCCCTCATTGTGGTATTCGCTTGTTATGTAAAAATAACAAATGATTGTTACAAATTGTTTCAAAAGCAAGTGTCATTTATTCAAATTAGGGTGATAATCAGCACTTTATGAACGTCAAAGT
This sequence comes from Noctua janthe, assembly GCA_910589295.1. Classification (NCBI taxonomy): domain Eukaryota; kingdom Metazoa; phylum Arthropoda; class Insecta; order Lepidoptera; family Noctuidae; genus Noctua; species Noctua janthe. The sequence goes on along the minus strand of OU342572.1, from coordinate 8,026,876 downwards.
TTACAAGAGACAGTCCCCCAATCAGCACTTTTTGAACGTCAAAGTTTACAAGAGACAGTCCCCCAATCAGCACTTTTTGAACGTCAAAGTTTACAAGAGACAGTCCCCCAATCAGCACTTTTTGAACGTCAAAGTTTACAAGAGACAGTCCCCCAATCATCACTTTTTGAACGTCAAAGTTTACAAGAGACAGTCCCCCAATCAGCACTTTTTGAACGTCAAAGTTTGAAAGAGACAGTCCCCCAATCATCACTTTTTGAACGTCAAAGTTTACAAGAGACAGTCCCCCAATCATCACTTTTTGAACGTCAAAGTTTACAAGAGACAGTCCCCCAATCAGCACTTTTTGAACGTCAAAGTTTGAAAGAGACAGTCCCCCAATCATCACTTTTTGAACGTCAAAGTTTACAAGAGACAGTCCCCCAATCATCACTTTTTGAACGTCAAAGTTTACAAGAGACAGTCTCCTAATCATCACTTTTTGAACGTCAAAGTTTACAAGAGACAGTCTCCCAATCATCACTTTTTGAACGTCAAAGTTTACAAGAGACAGTCCCCCAATCAGCACTTTTTGAACGTCAAAGTTTATAAGAGACAGTCTCCCAATCATCACTTTTTGAACGTCAAAGTTTACAAGAGACAGTCCCCCAATCATCACTTTTTGAACGTCAAAGTTTACAAGAGACAGTCCCCCAATCAGCACTTTTTGAACGTCAAAGTTTACAATAGATAGTGCCCCAATCCGCACTTTTTGAACGTCAAAGTTTACAAGAGACTGTCTCCCTAAACGCTCGCCCTTCTACAATTCCTAGCGTTTTGGCTGGAAAGAAGAAGTGGCGGAACAAACACCCCAGCAACACATCTGACTGTTAGGTGAAAAAGCTGATTTATATAGAAAGTAGGAACTAGAAAACATTAAACACAAAGTGTTAAATAAAATAAATTATAAAAACCACATGTCAGCTAGCATAAGGCAGTATACCAGTAACCAGAAAAACTTAAAAAACTAAAAGACTTGGTAGCTCAGTCCATAGTCCGGAGTTTTAAAACTGTGACCAGTAAATAGGCCATAGGCTTTTTTTGTGGGTGGCATAAAGTCTACACGAAATCACTAGGTATGTCTATGATGTCTGCTCACTGAGTTGGTCTATGGTGAATTAACTAACATTCTTTGCATGAGTAGAAGGCTTTACCGTGCAATGAAAAAACAGCAAGAGAGCCAAATTATAAAAAAAATCGGATAATTGGAATATATTAAAATAGTCGCAATAACTTAGAAACATTTTAGGTGGCAAAACTCCAAAAACGTGAAACATACCTTATTTACTATATAAACCTAAAATAATAATAAAAATATGTGCATGTAAAAAAGAATTAAAGTGCTTGAAATGAATAGAAAAAAGAAAAAAAATATATAATTATTTAGGGTCAATTATCGCAGGTGGAATGATGAAATATGAATTTAAAAAAAAGGTTTCTTTTTGTTCTTGTTTTATCGTGTTTAGATATCAATCCAACGTGTCTGTGAAGATTACACACAACGAAAACTGATTTTTAAATTGATATTAAAAGTGACTAACTGCATATCTTTGATCGTTGATCCAAAAATAAACAATAAAATTTGTTATCGTTTTATCGTTACTCATCATGTCATGAGTTTACCTAACACAAATTAGGCCTTGTATAGGAACTTTCCCCTGCTATCAATTTTTTGATTAGCTTATATTTTTGCGAAGCGAGCTTCTTATCATAATAATACGAGATAAGTAGATTAACGACATTATTTTTTATTCCAGATGAATAGCTTACTTCTCTTCGCGTTGTTAGCAACAGCTGCAGCTGCATCAGTCAGCAATCAAGTACCTGGAGTGCCAGAGAAGGCTGAAATGACTAAAGTGGCTGAAGTGCCAGAGGTGGCTGAAGTGCCACAAGAGGCTGATGTGCCACAAGTGGCTAAAGTGGCTAAAGTGGCAGAGTTGGCTAAAGAGGCTGAGGTGACTGAAATGGATGAACCAGGCGAAATTGAGTACGACCAGGACGGTGTGCCAAAGCGGACTGTACCAGTAGAACGACAGAGCCTTAGAGTTGGAGTCATCGGCCCTGATGATAGGCTAGTGTCTAGGTAGGTAACATTAATCTGAAAACAGGTCATTCTTTAATTTTGTTGCTTTTAGACTTCCTGATGAAAGATGCGTTTAGCTATCAGTGTTTCTTTATTTTGAAGCGACTTTCTAACTGGCCTCTTCGCAATTTATTTTTACTTAGTTATTGGGTAACACGATACCCCGTCCTAGGACTGGTTTTCAGACTACCTATTCTCTCATAGTAGAGTCTCTAGTTATACTCATCATGAGTATAACTCATGATGAGAAATAACTTTTCCAAAAAAATATTTTATTTTATACCTGCTCGTTTACTTTTATCCCAATAACACAACAGCCGTATGAAATTCACCTGTGACCTATCAGCTGTTCGCCGTTCTGTGTCATTACTATCGTACCGCGGCTAATAACTGAAAACGCGCGCGAGCGAAATTCATACGGCTCTTGTGTTATTAGGATAAAAGTGAACAAGTATAAAAAAAAGTTTCTTTGGGAAAGTTGTTTGTTATCATGAGTACAATCAGGTGTATACGTACCGGTCACTAATTAACAGTCACCTATACAAAATTATTTTTAGTATTATGCGAAACCTAAAACACGTGTCTAGTATTTTTATGTAAAGAATCTATATACAAAATTTGAAAACAGTATCATGAAAAATCACAAAGTTATAAGCTTGTTCTGTTACCTGGTTGTCCGCATAAAAACGTGGTCTGGTCATCACTCAGCGCGCCCGCGCATGCGCCTCCGGCGTCGTCTTGACCTCATGGATAAAAATAATTTGGCAGTAGGCACCTAAATGATTGCGATAAGTACTTAGTGTCGCTCGGTGTCCAACTTCTAACTTTTTTTAAATATTTTTGGGACAAAATATAAAATGGTTTAAAAAATATTGAATCGATTCAGTTACTTATTCTGAACAAACTATATTCAGGTTTCGCTTATACTAAAAATAATGTTGTGTATGAAAATTTCTCGTCTGAGTAGGCTGAAATTACAGAATGCCACGTGCTAGACCCTTATTTATAACTTTGCTTTGTCCGTGTTCAAACACCTGGTTATAAACACACACATGATCATGATGTTAATATTGTAATTAAAATGACAATAAAGTTCCTTGCATTTTAGAATCACACACAACGCGTTAGCGTCTCCGTTTACAATCCACGACCAAGACTTTACCTTCAATGGCGCTCATCAGACCAACATCACAACAATCCGAGTGGATAGAGTAGGCGACACCATGCATGCTATCCCGACCATCAAAGCAGGAGGATTGGGGCAGAGCTTCGTCACCATCAATATTCTAGGAGTTAGAGGAAGCGGCTTCTCATACACGATTTCCGTTTATTCTAGAATCGGTTGTTCAAATAGTTAGAGAAAAAAGGATTTATTTTTTGTGGTAGCCCTAAGAAATAAAGTAACGGACTTTTTTTGAGACAACAGTTATGTATGCATTTATGCAAGGTTTATAAATAAATAATGTTGAAAAAACTAATTTAGCGGTTTCATTCAAAATACGGCTGAATTAGCGTGACACAAATACTTCATATATTCGGTACGTACACGAATCTAGACCCTCCAGAGCATCAGAAGTTTTCATCGATTGCCCATTTTACCAAATCAGTCATTCCAAAATGTAGGTAATAGCTGATTTGACTAAGGTTTGTGCCACGACGTCCCTTACACTGTGTTTCAATTTGTTGATTCCACTGTTTGCTGTATAGCAATGTAATATTCCAGCAAACTATTAAGACCACTTTCCACTCTGCATTCAGGTCAACCTGGGGATGGTGAGGCGAACGGATGCCTCAGCAAATCTCGAGGGCAAGGTAGTAGATAAAGTGAGGTGGGGGGAAAGATGTACTGACCAAATAAATTGCTATTACCAACTATGTATGCAAAAGCTTAGTCTTGTCGATTTCCCAGCAGAGTTAAGCAACTGCTGCGATAACTTCGGCTTAAATAAAGAGCACATTGTAATAATTGATAATCTGTACAAGAATATTGTTACGTCACTGCGAGAGGCGGCTGAGGGCAGTGCTGGTTATGTGAGAAAAAGTAGTAATAAACGTACTGTGATAGGGTGGAATAGACACGTTAGGGACGCTCATGGGAGCGCTAGGGTGGCTTTTAAAAACTGGGTTTGGCACGGGAAACCTCAATTTGGTCAGTTGTTTATACATATGCGAGAAACGAGAAAAGTCTTTAAACAAAAACTTAAATACTGCCAGGACAACGAAGAACAAATTAAGTTGGATATTATAGCTTCAGAACATAAGAAAAAGCAGTTCAATAAATTTTGGAAGTCAACTCAGAAGTTAAACACCAGACCTGCTGTACCTTTGAGCGTTAATGGCGTGTCTGAACCAGTGGGGATAGCGGATATGTTTAGAGTGCATTTCTCTGTGACACCACGGTTGCAAGTCAATGGGCAGGAGGGGTGCGGTGGGGAGAGACTTGGGTCGTCTAGCCCGATTTACATCTCGTCAAAGGAGATAGGGAAGGTTATAAAAACCATGACTAGGGGTAAGTCTCCTGGTCATGATAACCTTAGTATAGAACATTTCCAACATGCCGGTCCGCATCTTCCTAGGGTCTTATCTATGTTATATAACTTTTGTATTAGGCACTCATACCTGCCTGCTGAGTTGATGAGGACGATTGCTGTACCTATAGTGAAAAATAAGACAGGCGACGTCTCGGACAAGGAGAACTATCGACCAATCTCATTGGCTACTATAACCGCAAAGGTGCTTGACAGTGTGCTCGGGCGTAGGATGTCTGGACAGCTCAATTTACATGACGCACAGTTATGTTTTAGAGCTGGGCTGTCTACAGAAACAGCTATTTTGGCGCTCAAGCACACGGTCAGTTACTACACCTGCAGGAACACACCTGTGTATGCTGTATTTTTAGACCTTTCGAAGGCATTTGACCTGGTTAATTATAACGTCCTATGGACTAAGTTGCGTGACCGGGAACAACCTGAGGAGAAAGTTGAGCTTCTCAGGTATTAGTATAATCACCAGATTAACCAGGTCAGATGGTCGGGTGCTTTGTCTGAGACGTATGGTCTGGAATGTGGTGTAAGGCAGGGTGGTCTGACCTCCCCAGCGCTGTTCAGCTTGTATGTCGATCAGTTGATCGGGGAACTCAGCAGCGCAGGGGTTGGATGTTCGGTAGATGGAAAATCATAAATAGCATATCTTACGCGGACGACATGGTGCTGCTGAGTCCCTCGATTGAGGCACTCAGACGATTGCTTGAGGTTTGTGAGAGATACGCCTTGACTCACGGCCTCCTGTACAACGTGAAGAAGAGTGTGTTCATGGTGTTTGGGGTTGCTGCAAAGGGTCACAGGGCAGTGCCGCCAGTGTACTTATATGGTGTTGCTCTAAACAGAGTGCCTTGTTTTAAATACCTTGGACACAAACTAGTCGAGAATCTTAAAGATGACCAGGACATAGAACGGGAACGGAGAGCGTTGTCGGTCCGATGCAATATGTTGGCCCGTAGGTTTGCAGGATGTACGAGACCGGTCAAGATCACCCTTTTCAAGGCTTATTGTCAGTCTTTTTACACATGCAGCCTGTGGGTCAGGCATACGCAGAGGGCCTACAACGCTCTTCGGGTCCAGTACAACAACGCCTTCCGGGTGCTGTTGGGGTTACCGCGATTCTGTAGCGCGTCAGCCATGTTTGCTGAATCTACTACAGATAGTCTTTCAGCAATCATGAGGAAAAGAACGGCATCATTGTTACGCAGGATTCGTGGGAGCGCCAACGGCATACTGAAGGTGATCGGGGATAGGCTGGACGGCGTTTTCCTGGAGTATTGGACCCGTATGCACAGCTACGGGTCTGATACTGCAGGAAAATACATGAATTAAATTGTATTGTATTGTAGGTTTTGTTTTGTTTGTTTTTAATTATAAGTAAGTACTAACATAGTTACGTAAGTTGTATCACTAACAAAATATGGAGCAAGTTTCCGAAATAAACGTTTTTTATTATTATTATTTATTTATTAATATTTTCAGTGTTTCATCGACATTATCATCAGCTGACATCACTAGTCCGCTGCTCGATATTTTGGCTATTTGGCAAGGAATGACGGAAAAACGTAAAACTTATAATTGTTTTCGATGATGGCTTACCACTTTGTCTAGATCCTCATCTATCCAGCAAAGTCTGAGAGTGACTTACCGTTTTGACGGCACGGTTGGCGCAGTGGCTGAGCGATTGGCTGCTGCGTTAAGTTTCGCGGGTTCGATACCCGCACGGAACAATTATTAGTATGGCCTACATGTAGTTGTTACGGGTCTGGCTGTTTTTGTATGTGAGTTTAAATGTTTTTAAACGCACCCACGATACTGGAGAAATTCCTAGAGAGGGGCAATGTTTGAAAAAAGAATGAATATTCAATCGTGAATTGAATTGAATTATTGAATTATTGTGAGAGCAAAGTGTATCTATACACGTTGCTCTCACAATATGTGTAGGCATTAACAAAGAAATAAATGAACATCGCAGCCCCACACGGACTGTATATCACTATATATAACACTACATTGAACTTTATGTTTGTTGCAATAAGGCTGTGGTTGCGTTAGTACTGTGCTGTAAAAGTAAATATCAATAGATACTCGAAAATACGGTTAATTCCTACTAGTTCTACTACACAGTTCTACGGTAGAACTATTGGGACTTTTTGTTCCCACTAATTCTACGATTTTGTGCCACCTTAAATCGTAGGACAAGTGGAAAAAAAATAAAAAATAAATATGTAATGGGTGGTCACCCATCGACGGACCAACCTAGGCAAGCATAGTTTAAATAATTTGAAAGCGAATGACATTAGTTTTGGAGCTCAAGTCCTGATTAGGAGGTGACCAAAATAATTACGAAAATGAAAAAAAAACACTTACCTTTATAATTTTACTACGTCTTGATGATTCAAATGCAGCTAAATATTATAAAAATACTTCCGAAGGAGACAGTCTTTATATTGTATTACAACTGATCAAAGGATGATAAGATTATAATCCTATGTTTTTATCATAATATTGCTAATTGCTATCACGACCTACTTAATTTTAGCTTTAAATGGAAAATAAAATGTACACACAGTGACACAAGTAAAATTATAATTCTACATTAATTGTCTATGTGTAAAAAAACAATACTAATATTCAAACAGCAGTAAGAGATCATAAACTTTAGGGCAAAGTGGCATACGACCACGGCCATCCTCTAAATATCACTATGAATATAATATTTATTTATTTATTATTTATTTATTTAAATGCCTTAAACTATCATTACAGGTATATAACCTAATGCAATAGTCAAGTCACACACACAATACTAAAATTAAAGCACAACACATCTCATTATTTGTAACACAGTTTAAACAAAAGTACTTTTGCGAATTCACCCCAGTGACATGTAATATATCTATTTCGACCTGAACGTAATTGATGGTGCGAATTGCTCGAGTCAGAGGGGTTTTGGCCAGCAAATTGGTCCTAGCTGAAGGAACGACCAGCATCGGCGGGGGCCGTCGCCTCCACACATAACGGTCGGGAACGCACAAGCAACCGCAAGTGCAATACATTTAAATATAAAGGGTGTAACAAGACCCCTACCGAAGCCGAAAGGCACTTGTTTTACCGTGATTTTTCAGTAGTCGAGTTTTAATTTTTTTATTAATTTATTCTATAATTTTGCATGATAGTTTTTAGCGAATTGTTTGAGCAGCAGTAAAAAACTCGACCAACTATATTCTACCATATTCTAGCAAATAAAAAAATCATTTCATGTCATCCTTGGACTGACCACAGCAAGTACCACTTTACCATATACATGTAGTACGTCGGTGTCTGCTTCCAGTCTAAAAGGATGCACATGAATACCATTATTTGACATGGAGTGAGATGCCTATCTGACCTTTACAACCCACTAACTAGCTAAAACGATAACCCTGGGTAAGACTTGTCGTCAGACTTTCCGGATTGTGGCGACTCGAAATGACTGTCAAAGATCGACAAATGACAGCTGGGAGCAACAGCTTAACATGCATGAAGGAATTCATGGAGGAAACTGGGTATGTAATGATGGTCCAGGGACCGACCTGGCCGAACCATGCTTAACTTTGAAGATTGACACGTGCGGTAGATTTATCAAACTGAAATATGTCGGATATGTCAGGATTTTCTCCGTTAAGCTCGTACATCATGTGGGCAGACGATGGGTTTCGTGCTATGTAAACACACTGGGTGCGATACACTGTTTCTATTAAACTAACAAATTACTTGAAATTTCAACTTAACACAACAACACGGCGCACATTGAATCGGATACAGTTCCAAGACGTCTCAACTCCTCCGCAATCAGATATTCACTGTCGCCCTCGCCTCGAGCTGTCAATATCAGGGCTCTGCACGCTGTGGTGTGGGTAGACTTATGAGTAGGTCGCGTGACGTCACCACTAGCGTACTTGCGATTCATTTTATGTCCGTACTAATGACCGGATCCGACAAACAGGTATTTAACAATTAACATTTCTCGCTGTCTGTACATTTTATTTTCATTTTTAAAGACCCTGAAAATGTAGTTTACTAATTTAGATGTTGCGATAAAGACTTACGATTATCTTTTTGTTTTTCACTAATTTGAATATAAATACTGCCTTCCTGATTATTGAGTCTACACTCTAACGAGCAATCATTTGGTACATCACGTCTTACTGAAATTTTGAAGGTAAGTGATTGTTTTTATTGCCTTACTTATTTCTGTTGTTTTTAAATTAGGAACTGGGGGGTTACCAAGACGTCTTAAAGCATTATTGTTGTAATATCAATCCATTCTGGGAAGAAGACGGAGCTATAGAGGACATCTAGCACCATCTCTTTCCCACTCCGAAATAAGATTAAACGTCATGGTAGGCGGGGAAAAAGATGGCACGCCATGGTAGACCTGAGAGCCATAAGGCAAAGTGTTTTCTGCAACAACTATCAACAGTTTTGATGAAGATTGGCAAACTAATACTTTCTGATTTCTTCATCAGCGTCATCGCAGAAAATGTCACTTTGTTCGACCTCTGCTACACTCTGCTAAGAGACGGTCAAATTCTTTTGCAATTTATATTATGCTTCGTAGTTTAGTTCCGGGTTTGATTGTCAGGTTGGGCAAATTTTCAGGGACGCACTTAGTGCTGGTTCCTCTCTATAAGAGGCTGAACCCTATATCATCTTCTTTGCGGTGCAAATAATATTCAAACAGTAAGAAAATAGTAGCTCCGTGTTTGTTCAGCTATAAGTGGTAGACTATGCTAGATTATTGAGTTTTTCCATCAGGAATTTCTAAGTATCAGCCACGGAGTCTGGATTTGTGCCCGATTCATGGCTATAGTCTCGCCCTCTATTACATGGGACTTCAACATAATTGGCGAAATGTTTGTCTTCTTGTAAGACACACCTCTGCCTAACCCTTCGGGGATTACAAAGCGTGATGTTATGTTATTTGGTTAGACTAGAAGATCCCCAATGTTCCTGTTAAATCAACTTTTGCTAAGAGACAGTACGATAGGCAATCTTCTCATTTATATAACTTTATAAACAAGGAATTAAATATTTATCCACTTTTGTATCGAGACTGCAAAAATGCTCTGACTGAATGGCTAAAGACAAAAACTTATGACGAGATTGAGAATATAGTCCAAACTATATGTTCTTAGATGCATATTAATAATAATCGGTTTTATTAATGGAGACTACTTTTCTTCACTAGCTCATATCCAATGATATTTAAATACCTTATATTAACATTAAACACACATACACTCGCACTCACTCACACACACACCAACACACGATTACACACCCTCACACTACAGCGCGCCTTTTATGAATCTTTATTTTGTGTTTTTGATTTATATCACTTTATTTTCTAATACCTACTGTAGTGGAATGTCTATTCAATAGCTTATACAAGTTGTAACTACTGGGAGAGCGGAATTTCCTAACACAAGTTTACTTTATACTTAAATGGAAATTCCCTGAAGACCAAATGTAAACGTATTCTTAAGTTATTGAAATAAACATTTATTTAAACATTTATTTATTTATTATTTAGAAGCCGACCCCTGATGGGCTCATGGATGACTTAAATTTACAAGTGACGAGGTAGTTCTAACGAACTCCATGCAGTTACCTTTCTGGCTAGCTTATGTTACAAGCGGACTATTTTTATCTAAAGCTTGAGCCGATACACATATTAGCTCAGCAACAGAAAGCAGCAACAAAATCACGAAAAAAAAAACAAAATTACGAATTATAATTTTTTTATTCCAGATGAACAGCTTCCTTCTGATCGCGTTGTTAGCAACAGTAGCAGTTGCATCTGTAGTCAGCAATGAAGTTGACGTGGCTAAAGCGACAGATGTCGAAAGATACGAGTACGACGAGACCGGCGTACCTTTGAGGACTGTGCCAGACGAGAGACAAAGTCTAACTGTTGGGGTCGTCGGCCCTGATGATAGACTTATGGCTAGGTTGGTACCACACACCTGAATAAATACCGAGAACTTTTATATTTTGCATAATTCATTAGTAAGCGAGTACAGTAATAGAGGGACTAATGATCCATGGTGACAGGAAGCTGGTAAAACAATTGAATGTGAACTTCTATTAAAAATCGCAATTTTAAACGATATTTGTCGCTACCCGTACTGACTGTCGCTAAATATCTCACGCGTATCATAATATAGGACCTGTGTATTATGTTAAGTATAGGGAAGTATATGACATATAACGTCAGTTAATATGGGTAGCGATAGCTATCGTTTACAATTGCGAGTTTTTGATACAAGTTCACATTCAATTGTTTTTCCCAGTTGAAGCGATTTGACTATAGTCAAAAGACAGTCGGTTTCAAATGTTTCAACAATCAAGTTTTTGACATCGTTATATCGGAAATATTATGATACTTTTTTTAATAATTGAAATTTTTCCATCATCGAGATGCTAAAAACTGGCAAAATTTCCTGTAGATGAATAATTATTTGATTTAAAAGAGTGCCCAGGAAGTTATTGCCTCTTTCTACTCCGTATAGAACTACGTGTTACTAGCGTCGCCATCTTGCATTATCAACACATTTCTCAAATGTGTGCCAATAGCGGCCTTCTGCGGTTGTCATATAAGCACCAAAAAGACCCATGTGTCACACTAATTTAAAAAAAAATTGCTTCACTTTATATAATTTCACAGGGTTGTCCACACTGTTGCCGCTGCTTCATTCATTATCCATGACAATGACGTCACTGTCCGTGGAGCAGAACACACCAATATAACTTCAGTCCAAGTGACTCGCACTGGGACGGCTCAGCATGCCATCCCGACCATTAAAGCAGGAGGCCTTGGGCGCAGCTTTGTAACTGTTAATATATTAGGAGTAAGAGGACGTGCATTCGACTACGTTATCACTGTCTATTCATCTATTGGTTGCGCAAATAGTTAGGGGGGGTGGCTTTTTGACTACGGCTTATTTTTTCTGTAGTAGCCCAAAATGATATATATATTTAGCTTTATTTTAGTAGTAATACTGTTTTTGTGGGGTATTCCTCAAAGGGCAATTATTTTAAGCGCAACCAACTAACAGCAACTAAATTATTCCTCGAAGCGCAACCATTAGTTGCGCTCACAAATTAAAATTAAAAATATTATTTGTTTATTCCTCAAAGCGCAACCATGATGAAAAAAGAGAGAGGGGTATGATGGATTCATTAATTTTTTTTCAATCAAGGTTGCGTAAAATAAATAAAATAAAATATTTCGAATTTGAATTTTTGAGCGCAACTAATGGTTGCGCTTCGAGGAATACCCCGTTTTTCTAAGTCTTTCTAATTATATAATAAAATAAGTTGTTTAATGAATTTATGATATTTTATTTATTGCGAGTTGATGATTGATGTGAATGAAATATTTATGTCATCATCAGCCTAGCTTTTCCCAATCATATTAGAGTTGGCTTCCAGTCTGACCGGAGGCAGCTAAATACCTGTTTTTTAAATAGAGTGACTGCCTATCTGACCTCCATAACCCACTTACTAGGTAACACGATACCCCTCGATAAGAATGGTTGTCAGACTTTTTGGCTTCTAACTCATTACGGCTGTGCTTCAGACGAGATTGGTAGGTCTTCTACCAATGACAGTCGAGACAAACCACTAAGCGTGCTTTCCGAGGCACGGAGAGAAGTCGGTATTTAATGGATGGTCACCCATTCTTGGACCGACTTCGGCAAGCACTGCTTAACATTGAAGATCATGACATGCAGCTGTTAAAATTTAGGCACTAACCCCTAATATTTATGAAATCCAGTAAAACTACGTAGGAGTATGCGATTTTAGCTTACGAAGAGTTCGTGGCTATATTATAACAGCTATTCTGGTCTATCGGTCAAGCCGCGCTTGCCTAGGTTGGTCCGGATGGGTGACCACCCCTTACATACCAAGTTTCCTCTGTGCATCGGAAAGCACGTTAAGCCGTTGGTCCCGGCTGTTATTTGTAGATCTTTAACAATCGTTACAGGTCTGACAGCCAGTCGTACCAAGGGGTATTATGACACTCCTTGGTAATACTGGTTATCAGACTTGTCAGTCCGTAATACGTCACCCAGTACTAACTGGGTTGTGGAAAAATACGTGATCAGCCTCCAGAATATTTCATTTAAATTAAAACTTTCGCGCGGACTTATTAAACCGGTCGGTCTATAGGTTCACATAGAGACCAGATACGTCGGTGTTAACACAGCCTATGGCAGCCCACTGGTGGGCAAAGGCATCGTTGGTTCATGGAGCTGGGGGCGTCTGAAGCTACACTTCCTTTGACAAACATGGCCAGCTCACTGCCACTTCTGCTTGCCTACTCTACAAGCTATGTCGATAAGACAATTTTCCAGATGAAATCATTTCGGATCTTATTCTTGGACCCCTCGCTGTGCAATTGGAGAAAAAAACAGCTTTGCAGGTTGAAATATTCTCTCAAGCATTTCGTTGAAGTCATAAACTTAATAAGGTAATGTAAAGAAAACTAAGAAAGAAAGTAAACAAAAAAATATATTTTTTATTTGTTTCATTTTTTATTTCACTAGGGCTTAATTTAAGCTACATTTCGAAAGAAAAAACCATCACAATATCAGACCACAGCAACAGGACTGGTTTCTTTTCAAACCTGACACTGCGGTTGACCGGTGACACGACATATTTTAACCGACTTCCAAAAGGAGGTGGTTATCAAGTGGACTGTTTTTTTTTGTGTATTCAGCGATTTCTTCGTCAATTGTGAACTGATTTTGATGATTCTCCCGAACTCTACGCGGGCGAAGCCGCGGGCATAAGCTAGTGTAAAATAAATGCATAGCATATATTATTTGTATAGGATATTACAAAATTTCCTGTAACCTAACTATAAAAGACACTGTACAATCACACGACGTCCCAATTTATCTACTTCAGTTTTGAAAAACTCATTAGTAATATTAAAGTTTTTTTGTCACCGACTTCTGAAGTTGAAGTTATTTTTCACTTTTTTGTGTTTTTGAAGTCAGTTTTATTTTTTGCAAAAAAGTTTTTTTATTTTTAATATTACAAATGTGCTTTTCAAAACTGAAGTAGATAAATTGGGACGTCGTGTGATTGAACAGTGTCTTTTATAGTTAGGTTACAGGAAATTTTTATTCATCACTTATCTACCATAGATTTCTATTCTAACGTTGTAACCGCGTCCCGAAGCCACTACTTGTACTCTGAAAGTGACATGATTGCTCCCAACCCCTCCACTCACGATCAATAAACGTACATTCTGTGAGGTGTCTACAGGTGTCACACGGATGGCAGATATTCTAGATCCTACTCCAATAGTTATATTACGAGGTCCCTCGGAGTGCGTGGCACTAAAAAGAAAAATTAATCATCATGGTTAAAAGTTATTCTAATATACTATTTACAACGTAAATATTTTTTTTTATTGACAAGAACAGACATCCACACACACACTTTCACTTGACACTTTCTCGAAAACTGTTTCTTATTGCACTACTATTAGGTTCAACATGCAATGTATTTCACACGCGTGGATTTTTAATATTTTTCCGCACACGTGTGTAAATAAAATTTTCCACAGATAACTATGCTTACTTATACTAAATCCAAATGGGTTCAATGACTATAGTAGGCGGTGATTGTTTTTTTTTTAAATCTCGGCAAAGAGATATGCGTCTTTATGATGTAAATATTTTTATACGAACTTGTACAAAAGTCTATCTGAGGAGCCGATGGTCTCCCTACTCTGTTGACGTGGAGTGGCTACCGCAGTCTGCGCCAGTCTCTCAGCCGCGTCAGCCAGCTGATCCACGTCAGTCACAACCACCTCTGGCGTCTCGTTCACGTCCACGTCAAACACTTTGTATCCGTCAGCCACGTCAGGCACTTCATTGCTGACAACTGCACCTGTTGCTGCCGCTACAAACAACACCACGAGAAGTACGCTCTTCATCTGGAATGAAACAGAGATATTGTTTCTCAGGACCAATAGGTCAGTCACACAAAACAGTTTAACAAAGAAAATTACCTTTTTAATTTTATATCGGCCTGATTCTAAAAACTCTAAAGTGAACTCCTTTGAGGACAGTGTGAGTATAAGGTATATTCTGAAAGTTCCAGTATTTATAGTGAAATTAGAAAGCAAACGCTTTGATAAGATTTATCAGACCTGTTGCTGTCTAATAATAAACACAACGTCAATAAATCAGAGATAAAGTAAATAAGTAGTGAAATGACACCATTTAAAGTTATCTACTAGCAGGGGAAGTACTTTGTGCAGTCTCTCTGGCCCTGGAGATTTACAGGCAACGAACGGACTGCACGCGCTACGTCTTAGGGGCTGATGATGAACAAACACATGGCATCATCAACAGGCAGACACGTGTCTGTCACACCTTCGTCCGGTCATTCCCAAGCCCTACCTTTCATCGCTTTGGAATGTGCGATTCTGAGTGTATCGCTCCACTCGCCGCTTGTACCGATGAATACGGCTTGCCCATGCACAGATCGTCTGCTTCAGGAAGTCAATACGCTCTGTGACGGGGGCCATGTAATCTCGAAAAGTAATATCAGTTCCCGAGAACGCCCGCCTCACAAAGCGTATCACTCTAGGACGAGTATTGCCCTCCCTGAAGCAGATTAACTTGCCGATAAGTGTCTAGCCTTACCGATACGCCGCTCAATCCTGCTCTGCCAAGCTGGAACAGCTAAATTTGGTCGTATAGTTCTGTCGTTGTTGGGAAATTTGACGTGAGCTACACAACATGCCGCTACAGCTCCACAGTACAATATTGAGTGGGTATCGGCGATGTCTTTGCTGCTGTCAAAGCAGGTTGATAGCTCCGAATCTAGAGCACACACCAGTGCCTTGTTTTTCGTGTGCAAACGAGGTAGACGTCGTCTAAGTTCAGGCGGTGTGGAACCGTACTCCCGGAAAGCACCATCCAAAGCACTGCTCAATTGTGCGTTGCACTGGGTACTCACGGATATAACTTCGTCATCATCCTCTTCACCACCGTGGCCGGATTGTGGTGGAGCACTGGATACATTATGCAGCTGCACCGCGATCATTGGCGAAGCAGGCGTAACTAGGTTCCATACATCGAAGCGTAGTCGATCAAGTACGGTGTCATCCAACATACGGTTACGCAGGATGACCCGTATCTGATCCGACACGCTGACACCTAGCTCAAGCCCCTGAAACAGAGAGAGCATCCGACCACGGTACGCAGTCAAGTTGGTTCCCCCGTCAGCAGCCCCATAATATGCACGCATGACGTTCTCATTAATGGACTGAGTCAATCGCATGCGCGACACATTTCCACCAGCACACACGGTACGGGACCCTGTTCGGGGCCTGTTGGCCTCGAGGTCCCAAGCCCGCTGGTGGCCGTCCTCTTCCTCGTCGTCGTGCTGGTGGCGAAGTCGCCGGCGGGGAGAAAAACTGGTCGCTCGAGCTCGACGCAACTGCAGCGACTGGAAACACGGCACTCACGGTTGAGGCGCGTCCCGGCGCGCGGCGGTTGCGAGGCGGAGCTGAGCGACGACTTCGAGCTGGTGGGTGTGCCTGTTGTTTTGCCCGGCTTCTAGTCAGCATTCCTGGGTATTTGTTTTGACATTTATTCGCTTTTTTCTGCTTTTTATATTTCGTACTTGTTCCAAATTATTTTATTCCGTTTTTTTTTATATTCTAATTGTCCAAAACATATTTATTTCAATTAAATTAGTCAAAAAAAAAAAAAAAAAAAACATTGAATGGCAGAAAAATGTTGCGTCACATTGACACCCGGGCCACAGATATGATAAGATTAATTATTTATTAGTCCTTTATTTATTTCCTTTACATATTGTTTACAATTATAATTATTTCAAAACAAAGTAATATAAAAAAATATTTGAAATATGAAAAATAGTAGCCCACCGTCATCGGGAACAGGGTCCCAGCTACCGGTGGTCAGGTCTCTTGAGAGAGGAAGATTATTATATTATTTAGATTCATTATTATTTCCTTTATTTATACAAATCAATTATATTTTTAAATATTCCTTACAAAAAACAATATAAAAATAAAACATTGATTGAAACCGGTATCGGGAACAGGGTCCAAGCTACCGGCGGTCAGGGCTCCAGAGAGAGAGGAACCTCCTAACAATACGAGCCGTGTCCAGGAGTACCGCTTTCTGAATCAAGCCCTTGATCCAGCTGCCTCATTATTATTATTATTTTAGTTTTATTTGACATGATCTAAATCTAAGGTTTTGGTCCAAAAAGGCCGCATGTGCATCTATGTTCTCTTGATGTCTAACCCAAGATAAAAAGTAGCCTATACTTGGTATGTGCGCGCAGCTCCCAAAGGTGCGGCGGCCGTGAAAGCACGAGCAATAGTACCCCCCGACCATGTCCCGTTAGGTTAACTAAAATGTAACAATAATATTTTTTGCTTCTGACATGTCGTGATTAAAAATATTTTCAAGAAATAAAGTTATCGATGAAGATTTTGTTTTTACGTCTGACACAAACATTACTGGACTTATCATCTTCCAGCCTTTGTGCCATGTTACTTGGGGTCGGCGCAACAAGTTTTTTCTTCCATTCTCCCCTGTCCATCGTCACGTTATCATTTATTCCTTTTTCCTTCACATCATTCCTCACACAATCAATCCATCTTTTCTTTGGTCTTCCTCTCCCTGTCCATCTATAAACATTTATATTTATCACTCTTTTAGTCACATGCGTTCCATCCCTCCTCATCACATGACCATGCGTAGACAAACGACTCCATTTCATCTTTTCTGTAACAGGCGCCACTTTCAAACTTCCTCTTATGTACTCTATCTATTCTTACTTTATCCATTATAGTCACATCCATCTCAACATTCTTAAATAATATTAGACTATTAACGTATCAACTTATTTAATGGTTTTGTGATCATGAGGCAGCCCTCAGCGCCGCCTCCACCTCCTTCGCATGCTCCGCTTCGGAGCCGCTGTCTGCGCCCGCCTCGTTACCAGAGGAGCCCGAACGGGCCACCCCGTGACCGGCAGCAACCCCCGGTTGAGCGCCTTCGCGGCAAGCCGCGCCGACCTCTCGGTGGCAGAGAGGCCTCTCCCCTTGCCGCGGATCCCGCCACGCTTGCTGGTGGGGATCTTGTGAGCCGAAGCCAGCTCACCCTCTGATGACGACTCTCGGTCGCCTACCGGCCTGGACCGCTTGCGTAGAAACTCACTGTTCCCCGGAGCAGCCCCGCGCCTCCCGCGCCGGAAGCTCTTTGAGCCTCCCGCGCTCACATCGCTGGATGCGGCGCCGGACTCCGACCCCACATCCTTCTCCTCCCTTCCTTCGCCGTTAACGGCCGGTTTTTAGATAACTTTTAAGATTAGCCAGATCGTACTGACATATGATCGTGCGCATATTACTAAATGGTCTGTACTTTTTCGAAATATTTCGACACCAAGAGTTCGTGGACACCAAAGTTTTGATTAGAGGGAGAATACAATCACGACATGTCAGAAGCAAAAAGTATTATTGTTACATTTTAGTTAACCTAACGGGACATGGTCGGGGGGTACTATTGTTCGTGCTTTCACGGCCGCCGCACCTTTGGGAGCTGCGCGCTCATACCAAGTAAAGGCTACTTTTTATCCTGGGTTAGACATCAAGACAACATAGATGCACATGCGGCCTTTTTGGATTATATGACCAAACCCTTAGATTTAGATCATGTCGAATAAAACTAAAATAATAATAATAATGAGGCAGCTGGATCCAGGGCTTAATTCAGAAAGCGGTACTCCTGGACACGGCTCGTATTGTAAGGAGGTTCCTCTCTCTCTGAAGCCCTGACCGCCGGTAGCTTGGACCTTGTTCCCGATACCAGTGCGCTACAATTTTTTATATTTTTAAATGTTTTTTTTTTATTGTTTTTTGTAAGGAATATTTAAAAATATAATTGATTTGTATAGAAATAAATAAAGGAAATAATAATGAATCTAAATAATATAATAATCTTCCTCTCTCAAGAGACCTGACCACCGGTAGCTGGGACCCTGTTCCCGATGACGGTGGGCTACTATTTTTTATATTTCAAATGTTTTTTTAAAATTACTTTGTATTGAAATAATTTAAAATGTAAACAATATGTAAAGAAAATAAATAAATAAAGGACTAATAAATAATTAATCTAATCATATCTGTGGCCCAAGTGTCAATGTGACGCAACATTTATCTGCCATTCAATGATTTTATATTTTTTTTTGACTAATTTAATTGAAATAAATATGTTTTGAACAATTAGAATACAATACAAAAAAAAAACGAAAATGGAATAAAATAATTTGGAACAAGTACTAAATATACATACCTATATCACTTCGCCACCACCACGACGACGAGAAAGAGGACGGCCACCAGCGGGCTTGGGACCTCGAGGCCAACAGGCCCCGAACAGGGTCCCGCACCGTGCAGTGTGCTGGTGGAAATGTGTCGCGCATGTGATTGACTCAGTCCATTAATGAGAACATCATGCGCGCATATTATGGGGCTGCTGAGGGGGGAACCAACTTGACTGCGTACCGTGGTCGAATGGTCTCTCTGTTTCAGGGGCTCGAGCTAGGTGTCAGCGTGTCGGATCAGATACGGGTCATCCTGCGTAACCGTATGTTGGATGACACCGTACTTGATCGACTACGCTTCAATGTATGGAACCTAGTTACGCCTGCTTCGCCAATGATCGCGGTGCAGCTGCATAATGTATCCAGTGCTCCACCGCGATCCGGCCACGGTGGTGAAGAGGATGATGACGAAGTTATATCCGTGAGTACCCAGTGCAATGCACAATGAAGGAGTGCTTTGGATGGTGCTTTCCGGGAGTACTGTTTCGAACTTAGACCACGTCTACCTCGTTTGCTAAGCACAACAAAAACAACAAGCACTGGTGTGTGCTCTAGATTCGCAGCTGTCAACCTGCTTTGACAGCAGCAAAGACCTTGCCGATATCCACTCAGTATTATACTGTGGAGCTGTAGGGGCATATCCTGTAGCTCACGTCAAATTTCAAAAGAACGACAGACCTACAAGACCAAAATTAGCTGTTCCAGCCTGGCAGTACAGGATTGAGCGGCGTATCGGTAAGGCTAGAGCACTCAGGCAAGTTAATCTGCTTCAGGGAGGGCAATACTGGTCCTAGAGTGATGCACTTTGTGAGGCGGGCGTTCTCGGGAACTGATATTACTTTTCGAGATTACATGGCCCCCGTCACAGAGCGTATTGACTTCCTGAAGCAGACGATCTGTGCATGGGCAAGCCGTATCCATCGGTACAAGCGGCGAGTGGAGCGATACACTCAGAATCGCACATTCCAAAGCGATGAAAGGTAGGGCTTGGAAATGACCGGACCAAGGTGGGACAGACACGCGTCTGCCGGTTGATGATGCCATGTGTTTGTTCATCATCAGCCCCTAAGACGTAACGCGTGCAGTCCGTTCGTTGCCTACCTGTAAATCTCCAGGGCCAGAGAGACTGCACAAAGTACTTCCCCTGCTAGTAGATAACTTTAAATGGTGTCATTTCACTACTTATTTACTTTATCTCTGATTTATTGACGTTGTGTTTATTATTAGACAGCAACAGGTCTGATAAATCTTATCAAAGCGTTTGCTTTCTAATTTCACTATAAATACTGGAACTTTCAGAATATACCTGATACTCACACTGTCCTCAAAGGAGTTCACTTTAGAGTTTTCTGAATCAAGGCGATATAAAATTAAATAGATAATTTTCTTTGTTAAACTGTTTTGTGTGACTGACCTATTGGTCCTGAGAAACAATATCTCTATTTCATTCCAGATGAAGAGCGTACTTCTCGTGGTGTTGTTTGTAGCGGCAGCAACATGTGCAGTTGTCAGCAATGAAGTGCCTGACGTGGCTGACGGATACAAAGTGTTTGACGTGGACGTGAACGAGACGCCAGAGGTGGTTGTGACTGACGTGGATCAGCTGGCTGACGCGGCTGAGAGACTGGCGCAGACTGCGGTAGCCACTCCACGTCAACAGAGTTGGGGAACCATCGGCTCCTCAGATAGACTTTTGTACAACTGCGTATAAAAATATTTACATCATAAAGACGCATATCTCTTTGCTGAGATTTAAAAAAAAAACAATCACCGCCTGCTATACTCATTGAACCCATTTGGATTTAGTATAAGTAAGCATAGTTATCTGTGGAAAATTTTATTTACACACGTGTGCGGAAAAATATTAAAAATCCACGCGTGTGAAATACATTGCATGTTGAACCTAATAGTAGTGCAATAAGAAACAGTTTTCGAGAAAGTGTCAAGTGAAAGTGTACGTGTGGATGTCTGTTCTTTTCAATAAAAAAAATATTTACGTTGTAAGTAATATATTAGAATAACTTTTAACCATGATGATAAATTTTTCTTTTCAGTGCCACGCACTCCGAGGGACCTCGTAATATAACTATTAGAGTAGGATCTAGAATATCTGCCATCCGTGTGACACCTGTAGACACCTCACAGAATGTACGTTTATTGATCGTGAGTGGAGGGGTTGGGAGCAATCATGTCACTTTCAGAGTACAAGTAGTGGCTTCGGGACGCGGTTACAACGTTAGAATAGAAATCTATGGTAGATAAGTGATGAATAAAAATTTCCTGTAACCTAACTATGAAAGACACTGTTCAATCACACGACGTCCCAATTTATCTACTTCAGTTTTGAAAAACACATTTGTAATATTAAAAATAAAAAAACTTTTTTGCAAAAAATAAAACTGACTTCAAAAACACAAAAAAGTGAAAAATAACTTCAACTTCAGAAGTCGGTGACAAAAAAACTTTAATATTACTAATGAGTTTTTCAAAACTGAAGTAGATAAATTGGGACGTCGTGTGATTGTACAGTGTCTTTTATAGTTAGGTTACAGGAAATTTTGTAATATCCTATACAAATAATATATGCTATGCATTTATTTTACACTAGCTTATGCCCGCGGCTTCGCCCGCGTAGAGTTCGGGAGAATCATCAAAATCAGTTCACAATTGACGAAGAAATCGCTGAATACACAAAAAAAAAACAGTCCACTTGATAACCACCTCCTTTTGGAAGTCGGTTAAAATATGTCGTGTCACCGGTCAACCGCAGTGTCAGGTTTGAAAAGAAACCAGTCCTGTTGCTGTGGTCTGACATTGTGATGGTTTTTTCTTTCGAAATGTAGCTTAAATTAAGCCCTAGTGAAATAAAAAATGAAACAAATAAAAAATATATTTTTTTGTTTACTTTCTTTCTTAGTTTTCTTTACATTACCTTATTAAGTTTATGACTTCAACGAAATGCTTGAGAGAATATTTCAACCTGCAAAGCTGTTTTTTTCTCCAATTGCACAGCGAGGGGTCCAAGAATAAGATCCGAAATGATTTCATCTGGAAAATTGTCTTATCGACATAGCTTGTAGAGTAGGCAAGCAGAAGTGGCAGTGAGCTGGCCATGTTTGTCAAAGGAAGTGTAGCTTCAGACGCCCCCAGCTCCATGAACCAGCGATGCCTTTGCCCACCAGTGGGTTGCCATAGGCTGTGTTAACAGCGACGTATCTGGTCTCTATGTGAACCTATAGACCGACCGCTTTAATGAGTCCGCGCGAAGGTTTCAATTTAAATGAAATATTCTGGAGGCTGATCACGTATTTTTCCACAACCCAGTTAGTACTGGGTAACGTATAACGGACTGACAAGTCTGATAACCAGTATTACCAAGGAGTGTCATAATACCCCTTGGTACGACTGGCTGTCAGACCTGTAACGATTGTTAAAGATCTACAAATGACAGCCGGGACCAACGGCTTAACGTGCTTTCCGATGCACAGAGGAAACTTGGTATGTAAGGCGTGGTCACCCATCCGGACCAACCTAGGCAAGCGCGGCTTGACCGATAGACCCGAATAGCTGTTATTATACATATAGCCACGAACTCTTCGTAAGCTAAAATCGCATACTCCTACGTAGTTTTACTGGATTTCATAAATATTAGGGGTTAGTGCCTAAATTTTAACAGCTGCATGTCATGATCTTCAATGTTAAGCAGTGCTTGCCGAAGTTGGTCCAAGAATGGGTGACCATCCATTAAATACCGACTTGTCTCCGTGCCTCGGAAAGCACGCTTAGTGGTTTGTCTCGACTGTCATTGGTAGAAGACCTACCAATCTCGTCTGAAGCACAGCCGTAATGAGTTAGAAGCCAAAAGTCTGACAACCATTCTTATCGAGGGGTATCGTGTTACCTAGTAAGTGGGTTATGGAGGTCAGATAGGCAGTCACTCTATTTAAAAAACAGGTGTTTAGCTGCGTCCGGTCAGACTGGAAGCCAACTCTAATATGATTGGGAAAAGCTAGGCTGATGATGACATAAATATTTCATTCACATCAATCATCAACTCGCAACAAATAAAATATCATAAATTCATTAAACAACTTATTTTATTATATAATTAGAAAGACTTACAAAAACGGTGTATTCCTCGAAGCGCAACCATTAGTTGCGCTCAAAAATTCAAATTAAAAATATTTTATTTTATTTATATTACACAACCATGATTGAAAAAAAATTAATGAATCCATCATACCCCTCTCTTTTTTCATCATGGTTGCGCTTTGAGGAATAGCATAGCATAGCATAGCAGCAGCCTATAATGTTCCCACTGCTGGGACACAGGCCTCCTCTCTATGAGAGGGAATGGGCTATAATCAGGCAAGGCTATAACCACGCGGGCCCAGTGCGGATTGGTAGATGTCACATGTCTTCGAATTTTTAGGTTCTAGGACATGCCGGTTTGTTCACGATGTTTTCCTTCACCGTTTTGAGGAATAAACAAATAATATTTTTAATTTGAGTTTGTGAGCGTAACTAATGGTTGCGCTTTGAGGAATAATTTAGTTGCTGTTAGTTGGTTGCGCTTAAAATAATTGCCCTTTGAGGAATACCCCACAAAAACAGTATTACTACTAAAATAAAGCTAAATACATATATCATTTTGGGCTACTACAGAAAAACTAAGCCGTAGTCAAAAAGCCACCGCCCCTAACTATTTGCGCAACCAATAGATGAATAGACAGTGATAACGTAGTCGAATGCACGTCCTCTTACTCCTAATATATTAACAGTTACAAAGCTGCGCCCAAGGCCTCCTGCTTTAATGGTCGGGATGGCATGCTGAGCCGTCCCAGTGCGAGTCACTTGGACTGAAGTTATATTGGTGTGTTCTGCTCCACGGACAGTGACGTCATTGTCATGGATAATGAATGAAGCAGCGGCAACAGTGTGGACAACCCTGTGAAATTATATAAAGTGTAACCAATTTTTTTTTAATTAGTGTGACACATTGGTCTTTTTGGTGCTTATATGACAACCGCAGAAGGCCGCTATTGGCACACATTTGAGAAATGTGTTGATAATGCAAGATAGCGACGCTAGTAACACGTAGATCTATATGGAGTAGAAAGAAGCAATAACTTCATGGGCACTCTTTTAAATCAAATAATTATTCATTTACAGGAAATTTTGCCAGGTTTTAGCATCTCGGTGGTGGAAAAATTTCAATTTTTAAAAAAAGTATCATAATATTTCCGATATAACGATGTCAAAAACTTGACTGTTGAAACGTTTGAAACCGACTGTCTTTTGACTATAGTCAAATCGCTTCAACTGGGAAAAACAATTGAATGTGAACTTGTATCAAAAACTCGCAATTGTAAACGATAGCTATCGCTACCCATATTAACTGTCGTTATATGTCATATACTTCCCTATACTTAACATAATACACAGGTCCTATATTATGATACGCGTGAGATATTTAGCGACAGTCAGTACGGGTAGCGACAAATATCGTTTAAAATTGCGAGTTTTTGGTAGAAGTTCACATTCAATTGTTTGACCAGCTTCCTGTCACCATGGATCATTAGTCCCTCTACCACTGTACTCGCTCACTAATGTATTATGCAAGTTATAAAAGTTCTCGGTATATATTTAGATGTGTGGTACCAACCTAGCCATAAGTCTATCATCAGGGCCGACGACCCCAACAGTTAGACTTTGTCTCTCGTCTGGCACAGTCCTCAAAGGTACGCCGGTCTCGTCGTACTCGTATCTTTCGACATCTGTCGCTTTAGCCACGTCAACTTCATTGCTGACTACAGATGCAACTGCTGCAGTTGCTAACAACGCGATCAGAAGGAAGCTGTTCATCTGGAATAAAAAAATGATAATTCGTAATTTTGTTTTTTTTTTCGTGATTTTGTTGCTGCTTTCTGTTGCTGAGCTAATATGTGTATCGGCTCAAGCTTTAGATAAAAATAGTCCGCTTGTAACATAAGCTAGCCAGAAAGCTAACTGCATGGAGTTCGTTAGAACTACCTCGTCACTTGTAAATTTAAGTCATCCATGAGCCCATCAGGGGTCGGCTTCTAGTCTAACCACATAACATAACATCACGCCTTGTAATCCCCGAAGGGTTAGGCAGAGGTGTGTCTTACAAGAAGACAAACATTTCGCCAATTATGTTGAAGTCCCATGTAATAGAGGGCGAGACTATAGCCATGAATCGGGCACAAATCCAGACTCCGTGGCTGATACTTAGAAATTCCTGATGGAAAAACTCAATAATCTAGCATAGTCTACCACATATAACTGAACAAACACGGAGCTACTATTTTCTTACTGTTTGAATATTATTTGCACCGCAAAGAAGATGATATAGGGTTCAGCCTCTTATAGAGAGGAACCAGCACTAAGTGCGTCCCTGAAAATTTGCCCAACCCGACAATCAAACCCCGAACTAAACTACGAAGCATAATATAAATTGCAAAAGAATTTGACCGACTCTTAGTGTAGCAGAGGTCGAACAAAGTGACATTTTCTACGATGACGCTGATGAAGAAATCAGAAAGTATTAGTTTGCCAATCTCCATCAAAACTGTTGATAGTTGTTGCAGAAAACACTTTGCCTTATGGCTCTCAGGTCTACCATGGCGTGCCATCTTTTTCCCCGCCTACCATGACGTTTAATCTTATTCCGGAGTGGGAAATAGATGGTGCTAGATGTCCTCTATAGCTCCGTCTTCTTCCCAGAATGGATTGAAATTATAACAATAATGCTTTAAGACGTCTTGGTAACCCCCCAGTTCCTAATTTAAAAACAACAGAAATAAGTAAGGCAATAAAAACAATCAAAAAATAAAAACCTTCAAAATTTCAGTAAGACGTGATGTACCAAATGAGTGCTCGTTAGAGTGTAGACTCAATAATCAGGAAGGCAGTATTTATATTCAAATTAGTGAAAAACAAAAAGATAATCGTAAGTCTTTATCGCAACATCTAAATTAGTAAACTACATTTTCAGGGTCTTTAAAAATGAAAATAAAATGTACAGACAGCGAGAAATGTTAATTGTTAAATACCTGTTTGTCGGATCCGGTCATTAGTACGGACATAAAATGAATCGCAATGGCGCTGGTGGTGACGTCACGCGACCTACTCTTAAGGTTTCCCACACCACAGCGTGCAGAGCCCTGATATTTACAGCTCGAGGCGAGGGAGACAGTGAATATCTGATCGCGGAGGAGTTGAGACGTCTTGGAACTGTATCCGATTCATTGTGCGCCGTGTTGTTGTGTCAAGTTGAAATTTTAAGTAATTTGTTAGTTTAATAGAAACAGTGTATCGCACCCAGTGTGTTTACATAGCACGAAACCCATCGTCTGCCCACATGATGTACGAGCTTAACGGAGAAAATCCTGACATATCCGACATATTTCAGTTTGATAAATCTACCGCACGTGTCAATCTTCAAAGTTAAGCAGGGTTTGGCCAGGTCGGTCCCTGGACCATCATTACATACCCAGTTTCCTCCATGAATTCCTTCATGCATGTTAAGCTGTTGCTCCCAGCTGTCATTTGTCGATCTTTGACAGTCATTTCGAGTCGCCACAATCCGGAAAGTCTGACGACAAGTCTTACCCAGGGTTATCGTTTTAGCTAGTTAGTGGGTTGTAAAGGTCAGATAGGCATCTCACTCCATGTCAAATAATGGTATTCAGGTGCATCCGGTTAGACTGGAAGCAGACACCGACGTCAAGTCAAGTACGTCGTAAAGTGGTACTTGCTGTGGTCAGTCCAAGGATGACATGAAATGATTTTTTTATTTGCTAGAATATGGTAGAATATAGTTGGTCGAGTTTTTTACTGCTGCTCAAACAATTCGCTAAAAAACTATCATGCAAAATTATAGAATAAATTAATAAAAAAATTAAAACCCGACTACTGAAAAATCACGGTAAAACAAGTGCCTTTCGGCTTCGGTAGGGGTCTTGTTACACCCTTTATATTTAAATGTATTGCACTTGCGGTTGCTTGTGCGTTCCCGACCGTTATGTTTGGAGGCGACGGCCCCCGCCGCTGCTGGTCGTTCCTTCAGCTAGGACCAATTTGCTGGCCAAAACCCCTCTGACTCGAGCAATTCGCACCATCAATTACGTTCAGGTCGAAATAGATATATTTACATGTCACTGGGGTGAATTCGCAAAAATACTTTTGTTTAAACTGTGTTACAAATAATGAGATGTGTTGTGCTTTTTTTTTTTTTTTTTTTTTTGATGGGATGTCATCAAATGACCCCCCCACTCTGGGCGGAGCGGAAGGAGTGTCAGACTTGTACTGACTAAAACCCATCCATGTTCCTTCTTTGCCCTTTGTGTTCCAGGGCCACGGTGTCTCTTTCGAACAGTCCCGCAGCTCTGGCAGGCATCGGCCCATGCGGACCCCTACTCGGTTGCTGACATCTCTTTGAAGCGCGCGTGGAACACGAACGCGCCGTCGACACGGCCTGTCGTCATAAGACGGCCGGACGGCGAGTTAGCCCATAACTCGCCGTCCACAGGCCCGCGCCTACGGTGGCCGGGAGCCACCACGTGACCCCCGACGCCCAGGGCGTCTCCCGCGGCGGCTGGGACGTGAGGTTCTTTCCCTCTCACGTCCCGCCACCTCCTTCACTAGCATGACTGCTTCACAGAAGGTGGTGACGGCTTCCCATTCCCTCTCGCTCCGGACCATGGCTTGAACCAGGGCCGGACGCGAGAGATCGCCGCCGCCAATCGCCGCTACAAGGACACGGCGGTGCTCCGCCCAAGCGGGGCAGACCTCTACGGTGTGCTCCACCGTGTCCTCCGGACGATCCTCGCAGTGGAAGATGTGTTGTGCTTTAATTTTAGTATTGTGTGTGTGACTTGACTATTGCATTAGGTTTTATACCTGTAATGATAGTTTAAGGCATTTAAATAAATAAATAATAAATAAATAAATATTATATTCATAGTGATATTCAGAGGATGGCCGTGGTCGTATGCCACTTTGCCCTAAAGTTTATGATCTCTTACTGCTGTTTGAATATTAGTATTGTTTTTTTACACATAGACAATTAATGTAGAATTATAATTTTACTTGTGTCACTGTGTGTACATTTTATTTTCCATTTAAAGCTAAAATTAAGTAGGTCGTGATAGCAATTAGCAATATTATGATAAAAACATAGGATTATAATCTTATCATACTTTGATCAGTTGTAATACAATATAAATACTGTCTCCTTCGGAAGTATTTTTATAATATTTAGCTGCATTTGAATCATCAAGACGTAGTAAAATTATAAAGGTAAGTGATTTTTTTCATTGTCGTAATTATTTTGGTCACTTCACATTATTATTGACTTCACATTATTCTTTATGACTTGAGCTCCAAAACAAATGTCATTCGCTTTCAAATTATTTCGTATTTTCATTATCAATGATTTCCACAACAACATTCAAAAAGCTTTTAGTAACTTAAAGCGCTCCCTCATTGTGGCATTCGCTTGTTATGTAAAAATACAATATTCGATTTTGTACAGAAACAAATGATTGTTACAAAAAGTTTCAAAAGCAAGAGTCATTTATTCAAATTAGGGTGATAATCAGCACTTTTTGAACGTCAAAGTTTACAAGAGACTGTCTCCCTAAACGCTCGCCCTTCTACAATTCCTAGCGTTTTGGTTGGAAAGAAGAAGTGGCGGAACAAACACCCCAGCAACACATGTGTCTGTTAGGTAAAAAATACTGATTTTATATAGAAAGTAGGAACTAGAAAACATTAAACACAAAGTGTTAAATAAGATAAATTATATGTACCAAATGTCAGCTAGCATAAGGCAGTATACCAGTAACCAGAAAAATTAAAAAACTAAAAGACTTGGTAGTTCACTCCATAGTCCGGAGTTTTAAAACTGTGACCAGTAAATAGGCCATAGGCTTTTTTTGTGGGTGGCATAAAGTCTACACGAATTCACTAGGTATGTCTATGATGTCTGCTCACTGAGTTGGTCTATGGTGAATTAACTAAAATTCTTTGCATGAGTAGAAGGCTTTACCGTGCAATGAAAAAACAGCAGGAGGGCCAAATTATAAAAAAAATACGGATAATTGGGATATATTAAAATAGTCGCAATAACTTAGAAACATTTTAGGTGGCAAAACTCCAAAAACGTGAAACATACCTTATTTACTATATAAACCTAAAATAATAATAAAAATATGTGCATGTAAAAAAGAATTAAAGCGCTTCAAATGAATAGAAAAGAAATAAAATTGTTTATTATTTAGGGTCAATTAGCGCAGGTTGAATGAAATATGAATTAAAAAAAAAGGTTTCTCTTTGTTCTTGTTTTATCGTGTTTAGATATCAATCCAACGTGTCTGTGAAGATTACACACAAATAAAACTGATTTTTAAATTATAATATATAATTAAAAGTGACTAACTGCATATCTTTGGTCGTTGACCCAAAAATAAACAATAAAATTTGTTATCGTTTTATCGTTACTCATCATGTCTACGGGGAGTTTACCTAACACAAATTAGGCCTTGTATAGGTACTTACCCCTGCTAGCAATTTTTTGATTACCTTATATTTTTAGCGAAGCGAGCTTCTTATCATAATAATACGAGATAAGTAGATTAACGACATTATTTTTTATTCCAGATGAATAGCTTACTTCTCTTCGCGTTGTTAGCAACAGCTGCAGCTGCATCAGTCAGCAATCAAGTACCTGGAGTGCCAGAGAAGGCTGAAATGACTAAAGTGGCTGAAGTGCCAGAGGTGGCTGAAGTGCCACAAGAGGCTGATGTGCCACAAGTGGCTAAAGTGGCTAATGTGGCAGAGTTGGCTAAAGAGGCTGAGGTGACTGAAATGGATGAACCAGGCGAAATTGAGTACGACCAGGACGGTGTGCCAAAGCGGACTGTACCAGTAGAACGACAGAGCCTTAGAGTTGGAGTCATCGGCCCTGATGATAGGCTAGTGTCTAGGTAGGTAACATTAATCTGAAAACAGGTCATTCTTTAATTTTGTTGCTTTTAGACTTACTGATGAAAGATGCGTTTGGCTATCAGTGTTTCTTTTTTTTGAAGCGACTTTCTAACTGGCCTCTTCGCAATTTATTTTTACTTAGTTATTGGGTAACACGATACCCCGTCCTAGGACTGGTTTTCAGACTACCTATTACGACTGTCAAAGATCCACGAACAACAGCCGGGACCAACAGTTCAACGTCATTTTTTGTTTTGGGGCGCGTAGTGGTCTTTATAGTGACTGGTATAAGGTTATACTCATAATGAGAAACAACTTTCCCAAAAAAACATTTTATTTTATACCTGCTCGTTTACTTTTATCCCGATAACACAACAGCCGTATGAAATTCACCTGTGACCTATCAGCTGTTCGCCGTTCTGTGTCATTACTATCGTACCGTGCAACAGTGGGTACGCAGAGCACAGTAGGAGACAGAACGGCGTCACGCGGCTAATAGCTGACAACGCGCGCGAGCGAAATTCATACGGCTCTTGTGTTATTAGGATAAAAGTGAACAAGTATGAAAAAAGTTTCTTTGGGAAAGTTGTTTGTTATCATGAGTACAATCAGGTGTATACGTACCGGTCACTAATTAACAGTCACCTATACAAAATTATTTTTAGTATTATGCGAAACCTGAAACACGTGTCTAGTATTTTTATGTAAAGAATCTATATACAAAATTTGAAAACAGTATCATGAAAAATCACAAAGTTATAAGCTTGTTCTGTTACCTGGTTGTCCGCATAAAAACGTGGTCACCACTCAGCGCGCACGCGCACGCGCATCCAGCGTCGTCTTGACCTCATGGATAAAAATAATTTGGCAGTACCTTAATGTTTGCGATAGGTACTGAATGTCGCTCGGTGTCCAACTTCTAACGTTTTTAAATATTTTTGGGACAAAATATAACATACTTTAAAAATTATTGGATCGATTCAGTTACTTATTCTGAACAAACTATGTTCAGGTTTCGCATATACTAAAAATAATGTTGTGTATGAAAATTTCTCGTCTGAGTAGGCTGAAATTACAGAATGCCACGTGCTAGACCCTTATATATTACTTTGCTTTGTCCGTGTTCAAACACCTGGTTATAAACACACACATGATCATGATGTTAATATTGTAATTAAAATGACAATAAAGTTCCTTGCATTTTAGAATCACACACAACGTGGCAGCGGCTGCGTTTATAATCCACGACCAAGACGTTACCTTCCATGGCGCTCATCAGACCAACATCACAACAATCCGAGTGGATAGAGTAGGCAACACCATGCATGCTATCCCGACCATCAAAGCAGGAGGACTGGGGCGGAGCTTCGTCACCATCAATATTCTAGGAGTTAGAGGAAGCGGCTTCTCATACACGATTTCCGTTTATGCTACAATCGGTTGTTCAAATAGTTAGAGAAAAAAGGATTTATTTTTTGTGGTAGCCCTAATAAATAAAGTAACGGACTTTTTGTGAGACAACAGTTATGTATGCAAGGTTTTTAAATAAATAATGTTGAAAAAACTAATTTATAATTAAAAAAATAAATACTTCATATATTCGGTACGTACACGTATCTAGACCCTCCAGAGCTGAAGTTTTCATCGATTGCCCATTTTACCAAATCAGTCATTCCAAAATGTAGGTAATAGCTGATTTGACTAAGGTTTGTGCCACGACGTCCCTTACACTGTGTTCCAATTTGTTAATTTCACTGTTTGCAGTATGGGAATGTAATATTCCAGCAAACTATCAATATTTTCAGTGTTTCATTGGCATTATCATCAGCTGACATCACTAGTCCGCTGCTCGATATTTTGGCTATTTGGCAAGGAATGACGGAAAAACGTAAAACTTATAATTGTTTTCGATGATGGCTTACCACTTTGTCTAGATCCTCATCTATCCAGCAAAGTCTGAGAGTGACTTACCGTTTTGACGGCACGGTTGGCGCAGTGGCTGAGCAATTGGCTGCTGCGCTGCGTGTCGCGGGTTCGATCCCCGCACGGAACAAATATTTGTATGATCTACAGGTAGTTGTTCCGGGTCTGGCTGTTTTTGTATGTGAATTTAAATGTTTGTAAACGCACCCACGATACAGGAGAAATTCCTAGATTAGGGCAACGTTCTTAAAAAAAAAAAATAATCGGTGTCTTTACAATTTCTTTGTCGAGTCTCAAAACATTTAGATTAGCTGTCAATTTATTACTAATCGCATGTCTGTGGATTAAGTACAGATTAATGCCTTCTGTAATGTAGGATAGATATCAAAGAGAATTAAAAGAATTATAGAGCGGATATTGGGAATATTTGTATACTTAGACCAGTTTATGCCAGCGGCTTTGCCCGCGTGGAATTCGATAATTGTCCCAGACGATCATACTACCTAGACAAAAAGTATTATATGTAATAATCCAGGTTGTAAACTATCTGTGAGCTAAATTTCATCCAAATCCGTTCAGTAGTTTTTGCGTGAAAGAGTAACAAACATCCATCCATCCATCCTCACAAACAATCACATTTAAAGTATTAAGTATTAGCGATCCGCCCCGGCTTTGCACGGGTGTAATATATAAATATATATATATATATATATAAACCTTCCTCTTGAATCACTCTATCTATTACTGAAAACCATATCAAAATCTGTTCCGTAGTTTTATTAAGATCTAAGTATACATAGGGACAGACAGAGGGAAGCGACTTTGTTTTATACTATGTAGTGAAGAAGTAAGATATTAATCCAGAATATTTTCGATTTTGATACACGAATGCTACCTGACAAGCGGGCGTATACGCTACACAGACCTACTTGATACAAAGTAGTAGCAAGTATTGGATTTTCTTCGTCTCTAAATATTTACGAGTAATAGACGGGATTGCTCGTAAATATTTAAATATCTTTGACAGATATACAGGTATTTTTTTGCTGTAGGCCGCAAATTCCTAGGATTTTTTCCTGCAACGTGCAGTGGGGCGTTTTATGGAACTGCTCCTGAACGCACCCCCACCTGTACGCTAAAAGAAATGCTCCTGCGCATTTGCGGCCTTAAGCACTGCTGTATAAATGAGGTTCCTTTAGAGCTATTGTCACAGTAATAGGTGTTGGCAGAGTGGTAACGGCCGTGGGTTCGGTCCCAGGCAGTTGCATTACTTTGAGGAATTTATTTCGTCACCTCTGCTCTCAAAACGGTGGAAAAACATCGAGTGGAAACCGGCAACCACAATTCGAAGAACCACAATTCGAAGCCATATTAACCAATCCGCACCGCATTTTTTTATGCATTCTGGCTTCGTATAAAGTAATTCCAAGTACATCATAATTTCACGATTACACTAAAGAAGTGTAACTAGTAGTAATTATATTTCGTCTAGTGCGATAATGTGTCATAGACTAGACAATGTATGCACAGATTAAATCAGATTATATGTTTTTTTTTAAATTTTATTTTAGCAACAAAAGAAATTAATTATGTTTTTTTTTCTTAAGTCATAATCTTTACTCACTTAATCATTGTAATTTTGATACTATTAATCTTATCGAATTTATCAATATTTCGCTATAAATACATCCGCGTTACATAGCTTACGCTCAAAGGACATACTTTGCTATAGTATTTTGTGGATCAAGAAAAAGTGAAATTGAAAAGGTAATAAGTAATAAATTATTACGAGTATTTATGTTTTTTATCGGACGAAAGGAAGGGTATCTGGTTTTCTGTGTAAAGTGTTAAATAGATTTTTTGGCGCTGTAGTGATGGTAATCAAGAGTAAAATACATACATACATAATCCCACGCCTCTTCCCCAGGGGGATAGGTACACACGACAGAACGCAACACTGTACCCCTCGTACAGTTCCGGGGTACAGTATGTTACCCTTAGCTACTTCTTGTTCTGTAAATAAAAAAAAAAAAAAAAAAAAAATGGGGTCCTAAGTTTCGTATTTCGCCACGTGCTAAAAGATTCTTGTTCAACTGTAAATATGCAAAAGCTATGTTTAACTAGGTATATGTTTATGCATGTTCTTGGTTATCTAAGTTCTTTTATTTTAATATCCATAATCGAAATAAGTTCTAAGTTTTTAATGAGACAATTATAAAATGAAATAATCTCTGTTTCTGTTGGATCGCTTTTGAGTTTTGCCACAGCAAGTTCGGGAAAAAGTAAAAGGATGTTTATGTTACGGGTCAAAACTGTTAATTGGTCAAAACCACTTTTGACTAGTGTCAGTCAAAATCCTTATTATGTTAAAATGCGTTTTCTCCATTTAAAATAAATAGTTTCAGAACGTTGTAATCACTTAGTCCTACAATTACTACAACATAATGTTTTGAAAAGGGACACAAAAAAAACCTAATAAGTTTCTGTGTAAATGTTAGTTATTCTTAAAATAGTTATCACCGGTCAAAAGTAGTTTTGACTGTGACATACATTTTTTTTTCATATTTTAATGATGTAAAGTTCCTCATCCTCCATTGAAAAGGGAGTAAACCTTCGACCGCTTGGTTTCTGTGTATAAGATAGTTAGTAGTAATGCAACTTTTCTCCCGCAAGTTTACTGGAAGATTTTTTTGATGAAATAAGCAGTACCTTTGTGCTCTTCTAAGTGCTCCAATTAAAATTGTCCTGTTAAGTATTTTCTGTGTACATAAATAAATAAATACGCTTCAACCACCTTATCTGAGCAGGCGGGAAAATGCAGAACTAAAATAAATGTACCAAGTTTGACATATTGATGCATTTTTTCTTGACAAGCAGCGCCACCTTGAACTACACACTTAAAGTGGTCATACTGTAGTTGATAATCTGAATACCGCGATGTAGCAACGTCAGTTTAGTTCGCATGTGGTGGTGTAGATGGCACCACTCACGCATAACTTGTGACAACTTGAAAACTTTTTACAGATGAGGTGTCTATTTCTGGTCATGACGCTCGCAGCACTATCGACTAGCTTTGAGGCAGCGCAAGAGTTCCGCCAGATGGAGAAAGGGGTGCACGTTTTACGCCCTGAGGTGGGTGAAGAATCCGAGATCGTGGTACAGCAAGGACCTAGTAAAAGGCCAATCATTGTTGTACGACCAGATGAAGGTGAAAGTTGGCCAATCATCGTTGTACGACCAGACGAAGGTGAAAGTTGGCCAATCATTATTGTACGACCAGACGTAGATGAAAGGCCAGTCAGTATTGCACGACCACAAGCGGATGGAGATTCTGTGGTTACCTTAATGCAAGCTCAGCGTGAAGAGGCGAAAGGGATCACTCGTAGCAACAATATCAGTATGGGAACCATAGGCTTTCGGGACTTCTTGCTAGCTCAGTAAGTAACATTAACACTCATATATACAGGGTGACTGGATCTGGACCCGCCATAGCAAATTCGCATATAGAGGAGGTCATTTACAAATTTTTTTTTTTTTTTTTTAAAAAACATTGCCCCACACTAGGAATTGATCCTGTATCGTGGGTGCGTTTACAAACATTTAAACTCACATACACAAACAGCCAGACCCGGAACAACTACCTGTAGGCCATACAAATATTTGTTCCGTGCGGGAATCGAACCCGCGACACGAAGCGCAGCAGACGCGCTCAGCCACTACGCCAACCGTGCCGTCAAAATTATAATTATTGAACACAACTTTCCCTCACTAAAGTTTTATAGTTTGGGAGATATGTCAATTTGTATACGTCATTGGGATTTTTACAATTTTTTTTTTAACCCTGTTTTGAGGGAAGTCCCGACGTATTTAATTCACAAAGTTTATGACCAAATAATAAGAAATACTAAAATGATGAAAAAAACTGAAGATCTCAATTAAATAAAAAAAAATTACATATCTCATTAAATAAAACTAACTTTAGCTACGGGAAAGTCAGGTCTAATAATTAGCAAATGACCTCTTCTATATGCGAATTTGCTATGGCGGGTCCAGATCCAGTCACCCTGTATAATCAAATTAAAGAAATTGCTAGAGTTTAAGTAATATTTGTTTACTTATGCAAACATTTGTATGCGATAGACAAGAATTTAAAAAAAAAATTATTAACTAGACATATAAAAATATAAATATATACACTAATAATTGTTGTTGTAATAAAATTCTATGTTTAAGATGTTCAAAAATTTGTATGCCATTTTATGGCGAAACATGTAAGTTCACAAACCTATTTATAAGACCTTAATGTACCATGTTTTTACACAAATAAATTATTCTATTCTATTCTATTCTATAACGAAGTAAGAACCACCAGTAACTTTGACAGTTCTAACTTCAAGCAATTTCTAAACTACAGAATAAAAATCGGATCTTAACTAATCACTAGTTTACACGATTTCAATACCCCAGCTGAAAGTTGTTAATAATTGTTTATTATGGAAAGAGTTATCATGAAAAAAAAGATGTGACGTGATAGAATAGTTCTGCTAACATTTTTGTTTGACATGTTAATTAAAAAATCTTGCAGGGTGTCGGGCCAAACGGTTAATTGGCTAATCTATACTAATATTATAAAGCTGAAGAGTTTGTTTGTTTGGTTGAACGCGCTAATCTCAGGAACTTCTGGTTCGAATTAAAAAATATTTTAGTGTTGGATAGCCCAATTATTGAGGAAGGCTATAGGCTATAAAACATCACGCTACGACCAATAGGAGCAGAACATCAATGAAAAATGTCTCTCTTATGTGACGCAGACGTAGTTGCGCGGGTCAGCTAGTAAATAATATAATCACATTAAAGATATGTACTTTTCCCGTTACCAGAGTGCTGGCCTATTTTTTGGTCAAAGAATCAGTATTGCCATCTAACATGGCAATGCTGCCAGCGTTCTGGGCAATATTCCTGTTGACAGCGATGTAGACGAATTTTTTCACGCCCTTTAATGCGTTTCTACTTTTCTATTGATATAATTGAATGATTCCATAGCTTATTTTTCGTTTCAGCTACACTCCTCGCGTGCAGGCCGTAGTGAACCAGGTTGTAATTCAAGATATTAACTTCCGCGGGATTGCGCTCATCCGGATAAGTTTTATCCGCGCGATTCAGACGGCTGGACAGCTGTCTACCGCGAGAATCATAGCGGGAGGACTGGGGATGAACTTTGTGACTATTAGGTTAACTTCAGCCAGAGGCAGTGGCTTCCAGTACTCCATCGATATTTGGGGACATTAAAATATTTTCAAGAAATAAAGTTATCGATGAAGATTTTGTTTTTACGTCTGACACAAACATTACTGCGCGGGCCTGTGGACGGCGAGTTATGAGCTAGCTCGCCGTCCGGCCGTGTTATGACGACAGGCCGTGTCGACGGCGCGTTCGTGTTCCACGCGCGCCTCAAAGAGATGTCAGCAACCGAGTAGGGGTCCGCATGGGCCGATGCCTGCCAGAGCTGCGGGACTGTTCGAAAGAGACACCGTGGCCCCCTGGAACACAAAGGGCAAAGAAGGAACATGGAAGGGTTTTAGTCAGTACAAGTCTGACACTCCCTTCCGCTCCGCCCAGAGTGGGGGGGGGGGGTCATTTGATGATTTCCCATCCAAAAAAAAAAAAAAAAACACAAACATTACTGGACTTATCATCTTCCAGCCTTTGTGCCATGTTACTTGGGGTCGGCGCAACAAGTTTTTTCTTCCATTCTCCCCTGTCCATCGTCACGTTATCATTTATTCCTTTTTCCTTCACATCATTCCTCACACAATCAATCCATCTTTTCTTTGGTCTTCCTCTCCCTGTCCATCTATAAACATTTATATTTATCACTCTTTTAGTCACCTGCGTTCCATCCCTCCTCATCACATGACCATGCGTAGACAAACGACTCCATTTCATCTTTTCTGTAACAGGCGCCACTTTCAAACTTCCTCTTATATACTCTATCTATTCTTACTTTATCCATTTTAGTCACATCCTTCTTAACATTCTTAAATAATATTTGACTATTAACGTATCAACTTATTTAATGGTTTTGTGATCATTAAATAAGCTTGAGAACAAAAGGTTTTTATTAAAACATGCATACATTTTACGTGCATTTTATGCACACAAAGTTTTATATGGAAGTTTGTATTTCAAAAATGAGCTCGTTCGTTGTTCTGTAATATAATTTCCTAAGTACATAACAAAATCAGTATTTTTGTTTTAAATTAATAAAGTTCTTTGCGTTATTAGTTTTGCATCCATGAAAACTATATTTTAGTCTCTGAGCGGTGGTCGTTCAATGCATCAAATTACAATTAGCCATGATTATGAGAATCAGCGCTCCACGTTTGATAATAATCGCAGCAAACAGTAAAGTCAAAGCACTTATTTATTTAGCAATATCATGACAGAAGAAGTTAAACTCTATTGCTAAGTTAATAAGTGAAGGAACACAAAAGTGTGTCTTGAAAATAACATTATCCAACAAGGGTCGGAAGATAGTATTGTGTTGTATTATTCACTTTAAACGGGACTGTACCAATTATTCGTAGCAACCGTACGGAGAGGTCAGGCCATCGTAGCACAGAGCTACGAGCTACGCCGTAGCGTGCCTCGTAGTGCTACGAGATATGCGCTCTGGCGTAGTACGGGCGAAAGACTGAACGATTATAAATCGTGAATCGTCCATTGCTACAAATAAGACAAGACATGGGTATAAGAGTAGAGGAAGACCAAAGAAGCGATGTATGCACTGTGTGAAGGATGATATGGCTAGAAAGGAGGTGGCTGTTGATATGACGAGTAATGGAGAAGTATGG
Source organism: Noctua janthe (assembly GCA_910589295.1). Taxonomy (NCBI): domain Eukaryota; kingdom Metazoa; phylum Arthropoda; class Insecta; order Lepidoptera; family Noctuidae; genus Noctua; species Noctua janthe. The sequence continues at coordinate 7,987,985 of OU342572.1, read as the reverse complement.
AAGAAGAAGAGGAGAATGACGCTTCATTGCTACATAGACATGCACTTAGAGGCTTGCCCAATTGTTTGCTAGACATGTATACTTGCATAAGTCGTACTAAACCATCCCGTCTATGTTTTCATGCGCAATGATGACAGGTCAAAACATCGAGATTTATCTGCTTTTAATACTGAATTAAAATTTCCAGACTTAATGCTCTAAATGATGGTAAAAAACCACTTCGTCATTGTGTAGGAAGCACATAGGCAGACAAAAAAAGCGATTGTAATTTATAATACAAATAAATATAGTACATATTGTTATTGTATATGTCGCAGTGAGATTTTTTTAGCCGTGATATAGTTATCTAGTTATAAATTTCTATACAATGTAGATTGTTCTGAAATAAATGACTTATCGAGATATACCTAACCTGTCCGAGTCAGGGTGACCAAAGTCCCAAGCTCGCTTCGCTCGCTCTTGCATCAAATATTCTTATTTTATTATTTCACTAGATTAGTCTAGTAAGATAGTTATAAATAGCATTCATATTAGTATCTTCCGGGATATTGCTATATCCCTAGGGATATAACTATGTCACGGCTATAACTATCTTACTGCGACATATAGAAATATAAGTTAACCTACAAGACAAGACACACCTCTGATTTTTCGAAATCATGTCCTTATTGTATAATTATCACTTGCTTCGGTAAAGAAACTAGCATGCCTGACAGATATTTCTCGACGACATGTAAAGCCAAGTCAGTGGCCCATGCGCGGCATAAAAACTCTGACACTAACCACACGATAAAGAAGAAGAAGTTAGAACAAAGAGGTAGTTTACCTCTTTGTTTGTCATTCCGTCCATTTTACGGATATTATTATACGAATATTATTATACGAATATTATTATACGAATATTACACTAAAGGTAGAATATGATCTGTAAACAAACACATTATTGGTAGCTTTAAATACAGAATGCAGTGTCGCAACAAATACTCGAGCTCAGAAAGCAATTAAATTTTATTTGCCATAACAATCTACATTTAATCAATAACAATATCCTTTAAATTGCTCAATAAAAAGCTGTGTATCGCAAGCTTCTTCTTGCAATAAACTTTAAAGTTGTGGCAGCCCACGCTGGCAGCACGCCAAGCACTGACAAATCACAAACCTTTGTAGAAACACCAGATGGTTTATAACACGTGGTCTTATTTCATGTAGCAGCTATGCTTAGATATTCGGCGGAGTTTCAGTTGACCACCTCGTTGGTCTGTGTTTGTGGTTCTGGGTTCGATGCCCGGCTCAAGAAAATTGTTTTTGGGGTTTTTCCATCAAGAATTTCTCAGTAGCAGCCACGGAGTCTGGATTTGTGCCCGGTTGATGGCAACAGGCTCGTCTTCTATTTCTTGGAACTTAAAAATAACTGGCGAAATGTGAGTGTACTATTAGGTACAACCCAGGGATTACATGCGCGAAGTTATGTTATGTTTCGGGATAAAAAGATGAAATAGTTATTCTTCTCGCTCTACATGTACCAATATGGGCACAAAATGAAACGACTGTGACGGCGCGCGGTGGCAGAACACAGCAGGGTGAGACCTCTGGAGAAGTTCAAGTGAATCCCGCTTGAGATGCAGAGCAAATATGCACTCGCTTCAAACAGGCAAGAATAGTCTTGTGACTTCCTATATTTTAAAACAATGGACCCACTCGCCGCTTCCCCCGTCCGAGGTCTTTGTGGCCACAGATCAAGAGGACTGTCAGGACTATAGCTCTCCGAGTATCCTATCTGAGATTCGTAGAAGCCGATGATAGATGGCGTTTTTGCGTTAACATTTTCGACAGGCGATCAGAGATTTTTTTTCCTGAACATTTCAGCAGTTACCAAATTAGCTGTTGTCTTTAGGCATTTTCCAAATTGACACAAAACAAGTACCATGACATTCGTTAATACTCTTTAATCTAAATCTAACTTCTGCAGTTAGTTCCTCTCTGAGACTTGTGAAAATATCATAATACTAGCTTATGCCCGCGTGGAGATCGATAACTGTCCCACCGCATCATAATTCCGGGATAAAAGTATCCTATGTGTTAATCCAGGTTATAAACTATCTGTGTGCAAAATTTCACCCAAATCCGTTCATTAGTTTTTGCGTGAAAGAGTAACAAACATTCATCCATCCTCACAAACTTTCTCATTTGTAAAATTAGTAGGAAGTAGGATATATGTATAGGGTGTAAACAAACCCAAACAAATCAAACTAAGTAACACGCAAAAAATATTATTGGACAAAAAAGACAAACCCTCATGGATGAAATCAAGCTGTGATGATGATGAAGAAAGCAGCTCTCTGGGTTTGCACTCATGACCTACAAGTTGCCAGTCAAAATTGCTCTTTAGCTAAAGGAAGAGGTGGACAAAAACCAAGCTGCTACGTCACTTTGTTTTATATTTGTTTTGACTTTTCCAAAGAAAAATACTTTATCCTATATTTATCGATTTACATTTATTATTGAATTAAATCTACTTAAAGAATAATTAAAACAAAATATTTACAAAAAAAGGCCTGATTTATATAAAATATATTGACTGAAGGACTGATTTTTACCCTGTATAGAGGCTAAGTGTTGCCATACAACATGGCAACGCCGCCAGTTTCTTGGGCACATTACCAGCTGACAGCGTTGAGGAGCAGTTTTTCGTTGCCCGTTTATAGTTTGCTTTTAGTTTATTTAATAGTTTTTAATTAATAAACTATATAGTTAGTTATAAACAAACTAACCAAATATATACTACTGAATTAACACAGGGCACTTAAGCTTCGAAGTATTTCTCCACATCGCTGTCATCCGGAAACGCGCCCATAAGACTGGCAGCATTAAAGATAAATGATCGGAAAAGATAACTAACCTTTGGACTTTTATCATTCTACAAAGATAAACCTACTCTACCCCTTGTCCTGTACCTAAAGCCATGTTATCAAACGAGAATTGCTGAACACAAAATCTCGAATAATAAAGAGAGGTTTATTTTTACAAAAAAAACTGATATCAGATAAGTTGTAGGTAATCTTGTAATGTTGATAATTAATTATCTTCGGAAATTAAAGCGGTGAGTAATAATTTTGTTTACTTTTATACAAGTTTCTGTTAATTCTTAAGAACATTAACGACTTACGGCATTTTATACAAAATTTCAAGTCCTTTTTTTCGAAATGACTGAACCGATTTTGATGATACTTCATACGCATAAGCATGACACGTAAGTCTAAAAAGTTGACAGAGAACTATTCGAAATGTCTTTTAAAAATAAAGATAATTGGAACTGTTTCTATGGAAAATCTAAAATCGGTCTAATTTAACTGTAACAGTATTTTCGAAAATGTTCTTTGTTCACTTTTTAGACCTATGTATCCGACTTATGCGTATAAAGTTCCATTAAAAGCAGTTCATAAGCATAAGCATAATCAGCCTATTAATGTTCCCACTGCTGGGACGCAGGCCTCCTCTCTATGAGAGGGAATGGGCTATAATCCACCACGCGGGCCCAGTGCGGGTTGGTAGATGTCACATGTCTTCGAAATTTTGGTTCTAGGACATGCCGGTTTCCAAAAGCGAAAAGCAGTTCAGTCATTTCGAAAAAAAAGAACTTGAAAGTTTGTATGAAATGCCGTAAGTCATTAGCACTCTTAATTGTTGTAATACCTAAAGCGTAAGGTAAAGGCATCGCCAAGTCAGAGGCCCATGGGCGGCATAAAAACTCTCGACATCAGGTTAGGCACTAACCACACGATAAAGAATAAAGAAAGCATCTCCGAAAATGTAGGTTTTAGCCATTATCACCTTCTATCCAGTATCAAGTTCAATTTAAAAAATAATACTTTTCTTTGGTTTAACTCTGACTTTTTTTCACCAACTTTTAAAAGTTCGTTTATTTATTTATTTACTCCAAACATACAAATATCCTTACAGGCTAAACCCAATTCGATATTGTAGCACACTTCAAATTAAAATAGTTCTTTTTTTTTTTTTTTTTTTTTTACTGAATGTTATTTATTAATTACATTATATACAGACTACAAATAGAACTAAACTAAAGATAAAAATAAGACTAAAAGTAAGAAAATATAAAAATCTAAACAACGACGACAAAAGGACACTTAGGCGTCAAAGTACTCCTCCGCATCGCTGTCATCTGGAAACGTGCCCAGAAGACTGGCAGCATTGCCATTTAGCATAGCAAATTATATGTCTTCTTATCAATTCTCCCAAAGTGCAACAGAATAAGTCCTCAGCAATGAGGTTGAGAGAGTGCTGAACGCGCCCGTGAGCGGCGCCTCGTGCAGGAAGTTAGTTCGCACGCGCGGTTCCACCAGCAACCGCGGCTGATGACGACGACCCACATACCCGTCTGGCACGACCAGCTCCACCCTTCGCAATATATCCGCATTGTGTATCTTCCCTCTAATTACCCTAAAAATATAAGTCACTAGTGTGAGTTGCTACTGACCCTTTTTTTTTTTTTCCGGATGGGAAATCATCAAATTGGGGTCATTTGATTTTGCCCACTCTGGGCGGAGCGGAGGGGAGTGTCAGACTTGTACTGACTAAAACCCATCCATGTTCCTTCTTTGCCCTTTATGTTCCAGGGCCACGGTATCTCTTTCGAACAGTCCCGCAGCCCTGGCAGGCATCGGCCCATGCGGACCCCTACTTGATTGCTGACATCTCTTTGAGGCGCGCGTGGAACACGAACGCGCCGTCGACACGGCCTGTCGTCATAAGACGGCCGGACGGCGAGCTAGCCCATAACTCGCCGTCCACAGGCCAGCGCCTACGGTGGTCGGAAGTCACCACGTGACCCCCGACGCCCAGGGCGTCTCTCGCGGCGGCTGGGACGTGAGGTTCTTTCCCTCTCACGTCCTGCCACCTCCTTCACTAGCATGACTGCTTCGCAGAAGGAGGTGACGGCTTCCCATTCCCTCTCGCTCCGGACCATGGCTTGAACCAAGGCCGGACGCGAGAGATCGCCGCCGCCAATCGCCGCTATGAGGACACGGCGGTGCTCCGCCCAAGCGGGGCAGACCTCCACGGTGTGTTCCACCGTGTCCTCCGGACGATCCTCGCAGTGGAAACATCCGGGCGTTTCCTCCCGCCCGATTCGGTGCAGGAACCTCCCGAAACAACCATGTCCGGTGAGGACCTGCGTCAGGCCCGAGGTTTCTCCCCGACATAGTGCTTCCGCGCGCCATTCATGCAGGCGCGCGAGGACTATCGCCTCCAGATCCCATGGCGGCAATCCGGCAAGGAGGCTAGCCGCCTCGCCGGAGATCGTGCGGTACCCCCGGATTAGCCTTATGGCTATCACCTTTTGGGGCGCGTTCACGTAGTGGGCGGCTTGCCGCCTCAAAGAACGCGCCCACACCGGGGCCCCGTAAAGGGCCATGGACCGCACGACCCCCGCGTAAAGCTTCCGGCAGGAGGCGTTTGGACCCCTCAGGTTGGGCAAGAGCCGCTTGAAGGCAGCCCCTGTCCGTTCCAGTTTGGGAGCCAAACGTCGGAAGTGCTCCACGAAGTTCCACTGGCTGTCGAGGACGAGTCCTAGGTACTTCAACGTTGACCCGACGCCGATGGAAACCCCTCCTGCCATCAGTAGGGATCCCGACGGTGGCGCATTCCGAGGCCCATGAAAACACATGGCCTCGGACTTGTGCAATGCCACCTCGAGACCCAATTGCCGGATCCTCTCCACAACTATCGCAACCCCGCGTGTCATGTTTTCGGCCGCCGCCTCGTGCGATCTCCCTTGTGCCAGTACCAGCGTGTCGTCAGCGTAGCAAACTACACTGACGCCGGTAGGGAGGTCGGCGCGCAGCACCCAGTCGTAACCGATGTTCCACAAGGCCGGCCCCAGAACCGAACCCTGTGGAACGCCGCACGACATCTCTCGCCCGTTCCATTCTCCGCTCCGACTGGGGTAGATGACGGCCCTATCCGTCAGGTAGTCCCCGACCACACGACGAAGGTAGGTCGGCACCCCGTGATACCGGAGTGCCTCCGCAATGCAGCTCCAGGGCATGGAGTTGAAGGCGTTGGCGATGTCAAGAGACACCGCCAAGACAACCCCGCCCCGGGACACCGCGTCCCCCGTCGTGAGGGCTCTCATGCGCATGATGGCGTCCACCGTCGAGCGCCCCTTGCGGAAACCAAACTGGTGTTCCGCAAGATCCGGCCCCATCCCTGCAAGGTGCCCGGCGAGGCGGTTGGCAATGACTCTTTCAAAGAGCTTGCCCACCTCGTCGAGCCACACAATGGGCCGGTATGCGGACGGAGAGTCCGCAGGGCGCCCTTGCTTCCGGATGAGGACCAGCTTCTCCGTCTTCCAACGAAGCGGGAACTGGCCTCTCTCCAAGCATGCGCTTAGGAGCCCTTCCAGTCGGGGCCCGAGAGCCTCAGAGGCCAGGACCCAATCTTTGCCAGGCAAGCCATTGGGTCCCGGGGCGGTATTTCTGGCTTTCAGCCTGCGTACCGCCACTCTCAGGTCTACCCCAGTCACCTCCGGAACGTCATCGTCGTCATCGGTGTGGTCCGCTTCCGGCACCGCATGCGGTGACGGAGCCTTAGGCGGAGGAGGATGCTCCCCTCGCGAAGGGAACTGAACGCTCACCACGTCCTCCACGAGCTCAGGCCGGAAACTCTGCGTTAGCGGGGGGGCCCGGGTGCGGAGTTTGTCCCGCACCATCTTGTAAGGGCCCCACGGATCTCCGTTCAGAGACTCCAGCATCTCCTCGCGGGCCATATGCTTGGCCCGCCGGACAGCCTCTTGGAGGGCGGTCTTTGCTGCTCTGTACCCCTCGTACAGCTCCGCCTCAATGGCTGCCGCATCCGGAGGGCGGATCCGGAGCCTGCGATGCCTGGCGTACAGGTGCCGCGCAACGCACGCCTTGCGCAGAGACGTCAGCTCTTGCGACCACCAGTACACCTGACGCCGGGCGCTTCCTGGCCGAACTCGGGGCATTGCCACGTCGCAAATCTCGGACATGGCCTCCTGGAACCAACCCGCCTCGTTGTTGATGTCGGCAGGCCTGACCGGTGATGACACCCAGGCCTGCACGATTGAGGCTTCCAGGAGGAGCTCCCGGTCCAGCTGCTTCAGCGACCCTTAGTTCATTCTATCCGACCATTCCCAAGACAAAACGTTACCTTTAAGATTTTGGGTGAATTAAGTACAAATAAGATCCATAGAAATTAAATTTCTGTCTATTCAAAAATGTGTCAAGTAATTATTTATTTAAAAAAAAAAACCGGGTAAGTGCGAGGCGGACTCGCGCATGAAAGGATCCGTACCAGCGGAGTAGAGGAGTACCCTTTAATTTTATTTTTTGTTGTTATAGCGGCTACAGAAATACACATTCTGTGAAAATTTCAACAGTCTACTTATTACGGATCATGAGATACAGCCCGCTGACAGACAGACGGATGGTTGGACGGACAGCGGAGGCTTAGTTTAGCCTTTTTGTACGGAACCTTAAAAATATCCTCTGAATTTTGTTTAAGGAAAATGTTGATTTAAATACTAAAAGATAACGTTGTATGATAAAAAAATTACAATAGCTAGTTATTAGTTGATATGGCAATTATCTGATGATTCTCATGATTCACTCTAGATTAAAAGTATATGGTGAATTGATGAATGAATTAATCTATTCTAATCTGATAAAATGTAGTAGCGATCAATGACTTAATTTTTTTATTGTGTAACATCCGTTTGGTCATATTTCCATCGTTATCAGTCATATTATTTTGTATTGATTCGGTCATGCGGTGATATTATATCACGGTGTATTATGAAGGGCCTAACAATGCATAATTAAAGAATAATGGTATTTTTTAATCAACCATTAGTAACGAGATGTAACCACAAATTCGGGCTGTGTTAGTTGCAGGATTTCAAATTCGCAATTTTTCATGATCCCCAGTTTGCGTCAAAATTGGCAGTAATTCCTAAAGGAATAAAGAAGGATAATAATAAAAAAAATATAGAACCTCGTGAAAGCCGAGAAAGATGAGCAAATCAAGTATCTTGAATTGGCTCGCGAGGTTGTCGACATGTGGGATGTGGACTCAGCGATCATTGTGCCGATAGTTGTATCAACCCATGGCTTAATTGCCAAGAGCCTCGACCAATACTTGAGGAGGCTCTCGTTAGGCAGCTGGATCAAGAGCTTGATTCAGAAAGCGGTACTCCTGGACACGGCTCGTATTGTTAGGAGGTTCCTCTCTCTGAAGCCCTGACCGTAGCTTGGACCCTGTTCCCGATACCGGTGGGCTACAATTTTTTATTTTTTTAAATGTTATTTTTTCTAAGGAATATTTAAAAATGTAAATGATTTGTAAATATATAAATAAAGGAAATAATAACAATATAATTCATGTTATAATTACGTAGTGAAATCCTCGGTAAACATCAGCGATGGTTCTCGTTTCAATAAAGCTAAATTGGAAACGGTGGCAGCCAAAGCTGGCATCAGGCCAAGGACTGACAAATCATACACCTTTGTAAGAAAAGCAGATAATTTTCATGTAGCAAAATATAATGAACTTAAGCATTTATACACTACTAGCTGTACCGTTGCGTTACAATGCAGCTTTTTACCTACTACCTACCTAATGCCTACGTACTGCCTACGTACTGCCTACCTACTGCCTACCTACTGCCTACCTACTGCCTACCTACTGCCTACCTACTGCCTATCAACTGCATACCTACTACCTACCTACTATCCACCTACTATTTCCGGGACCATAAGTAACCTGTGTTAATCCAGAATATAAGTTATCTTGATACCAAATTTCATCCAAATCCGTTAAGCTGTTTGACCTTGAAGGAGTAGCCTGTCTCAACTATGTTTGGGTCGGCTTCTAGTCTAAACGGATGCAGCCGAATACTAGTATTTTACATGGAAAGACTTCCTATCTGTCCTTCGCAACATAGTTAGTACTAGGTAATACGATACCCCTTGGTAAGACTGGTTGTTAGACTTTCGGGCCACTGACTACGGGTAACTACTGTCAAAAATCTATAAATGGCAGCCGGGACCAATAGCTTAACGACGGGCAGAACAGAAGACACGGAATATCTTGTGACGGGGTTCCGCACTCACATTGTGTTTGGATATATCATTTGATGGATGTTACCTCATCTGGCTAGATCATAATTCGAGCCTGCAGTGTTTCACAGATGGCCAGTGCAAATTCTTATATTGACGAGGGGCCAGGGGTGCAGAAAAGTGAGGGCAGTGGCAAAAGAAGTGGCAGCCACTGACTTAAATACTATAAATAGTTTTACATTTGTCAATACTGCCTTTTCGCATCTAACCATTTTGTATTAACAGAAAAACTCGCGTCGTGGATTAAAAACTCCACATTAGCGGACACGTGTATAAGAGTGGTCTTTTGTCCGCCTGTTTTTTAAACAATTTGGTTATTCTACTTCCATTTTAGTCTGATGCCTGCAGTCGTTTCTCGTAAGCCTAGTAAGCAAAATATGTGCAGTACGAAACTAGTAATACAGTCATCATCATCTTGCTGTACCTGTCCCATTCTACTTGGGGTCGGCGCAACACGTTTTCTTCTTCCATTCTCCTGTTCTTCCATTTACTCCTTTCTTTTTCATATCATTCCTCACACAATCCATCCATTTTTTCTTTGGCCTACCTCTCCCTGTCCATCCATCAACATTCACTAGTACCTAATACAGTCTCAATAAAATAAAATATATTTTATCAATTTTCGGTACAACTGTATCTGAAACGTAGATAAACAATGAAGTGACATATCATTCATTTGCAAGTATAATCATTTTCCTTTTCCTATAGTTTTCCTCCAATTGACATCTTTGTTATTGAGATCAACATTTCTTTGAAACGGCTTCACATGGTCAGACAATGATAGTATAATCTTATCGATATATTGTATCTGTATACTATATAATATACTATCTCCTTTAGAATCTAACTTATTGACACACTACACTGTAAGAAGATATCACCTGTGTTATTGCTGAAACAAAAACTGTAAATGTAAGTAGTTTTTAAATGATTTTTCCCTAGTTTTGTCAATTAATAGCAATATTATAATAACTTATAGAAGACCCGTATTTCGAAAGAAAATTTAAATAAATACCTGCATTTTTCAACACAGTGTAGTAAATACTAATAATTTGGCCGCCATTTTGAATCAAATCAAATCAAATATCAAATCAAATATCTTTATTGGAACAAAAACACATTTCACAAAGTAATTGCGTACGGAAATAGCTGCATTAGTTAAAAACTGTGTCACAGCTATTAACGCCCACCTCCAGGAGGGAGACGACAACGTTCCAGATACAAACATTAAAATAGTAAAAAATAAAATAGTAAACAATTAAAATAGTAAAAAAATAAAATAGTAAACAATTAAAATAGTAAAAAATTAACATGGCAAAAAATAAATTAAATATTATGTAAGTAATTGATGTGCATGTGGGAGTGTTGTATGTGAGTGTAGTGCGTGTCTGTGGAATGTGAGTGTAGAGTGTGTGCTTGTGGAACCCCACAAGCACACTCCGCGCTATTTGTATTTGGTGTGCATGTCTACGGAAGAAAGATCTTTACGGTTTGACTAAGTTCTCCAATTCTTCGTATGTGCGACTATGAAGCCATTGATCAGTAAGTCTTTTGCAATCCCGGAGAGTACATGGATAAATAGAAAGCACTTTATTTATTCTATTATAAAGCACGAATGTTAATGCCTTAGCGGTATTTTAAATTATTAAAGTATACTTAGGTATTAGAAAAATATAGTGTATGTAAAAAAATATCAAACTATTTATTTCAAGATGAAACCATGAAATTATTACATTAAAATAACGCTCAATCTTTTTGAGATACGATTATGTGTGTGTGTGTGTGTATAGTGTACCACTGATACTTTTCGAATGCAAACAAGCCATCATTAAATAATTATTATAACTAGAAGACGGGATATTTACCATGTTTATTGTTTTCTTTGAGTTCCCGATATTTCGGCGCTGTTGCAAGCACCATGATCACAGATAAACGAAGTTATTGCGGGTGGGTGTTTATGAGCAGACAAATCGGTCTACCCTCTTTCTTGTTCGTTTTTTGCACTCAGTACCGCTACCACTGTCACTCACAACTCGATTCTGTTCCCGACACACGAAACTCACTGTGTCTGCTCGCGAACTTACACATGAACAATAAACATGGTAAATATCCCGTCTTCTAGTTATAATAATTTTAGTGACCATGAAAGTTTAAAATCTTACATCATTAAATAGGTAATAATGTGATATTACAGATGAAGGCTTGCCTGTTCCTCCTCGCTGTGCTCGCAGTGCTCGTCACCTGCAATGACGCGGCTGCAGTACGGAATGTCGCCGTCAGGGCGAACATGTACCAGGGATCTGTCAGGCCAGGAGACAGACTGCTTTACAGGTTGGTACCTGCTTACGTTTAACTAAAGCTGTTTTGACATGGAAAGAAAAATTCTAGTGCGAGCAGGGTTTGAACCTGCGACCTTCCCATTCAGTACACCGGATGTCTTAACCAATTAGACAATCGCACCCTGCTCACAGCTCTCGAAACCTTCGTTCCATTAATAACGTCTTACGGCGACGCCAATAATTTTTCTTTTCATGTCAAAACAGCTATAGTTCCCTACGCAGGGTTTGCGTATAAAAATATTAAAAATTACGTTTAACTAAGTCTTGTTCTTTAATTGTTTTGTAAAAGCTTAACCAATCAGCACCCAGGGAAGAAAGTATTAGCAATAAGTACGGAAGACTCTTACAGTGCCCCATTCAATTAAAAATATTAAAGTGTTTTAAAAAAAAAAAGAACTTGTATGAGAAATGTATTCTTTTCTCCTTCTGCTTTCTTTTGGATTACTTTTAATCGAAAGGATATCTTTTTTGAGTCAATCTAATCGGGAGTAGTCCACGAATCTTTTCACGTAATTGGCCTTAGCCGTAAATTCAAGATAAGTAAATAAATTATCATAATCTAAGTTATCAATAGATAATAAGATACACGTAGGACGTAAAAAGCAAGTTTTATTTTAAGTAGATTTTATGAATTCAACAACCACTCGAGATAGTAACTTATTTTCAGTTATTTTCTTATATTTTTCTGTAAAAATAAAATTGATGAGAAAGCCAAAAATGCATAACATGACAGTTGCAAAAAAAAAATGGAAGTAGCATTGAGGTGTAAACCATCTGATTGGTCAAAAAAAAATGTAGTTTTAGACCTGCAAAGTCACACATAGCCTTCTTGAATATTATGTTAGTACAAGTTATATAATAAGTATATTATATTGTTGGCTTTCTTTTGCTAATGAGTCACACGACACAATTGCTGTGATAAGCAATTAATCTGATAACTTTGCGGGTTTGTTGACCGATCCGATAGGACTATCTTGTCTTTCGGACTGAGTGATAATAATTTGTATCATCGTAATTATCGCTTCAGAGGAGCTGATAAAATTAATGGTTTTTTTTACACTTTTTATTCAAATTGATTGCAACTTTTTCCTTGATCTTCATGCTTATCACCTGAGTTATCTATCGCGATTTATTTAGGTATTTTGCTTGGGGTTTATCCAGCAAGATTTGTGCATGACATACTCAAGAGTGCCTAGACAAAACGACGTTCTTTCGGCGATAACAATTACGAAGCTAACAATCTGTTGAAATTAATTTCGGTCGCGCCGTTCCAAATCGCTGTATAAAATTAGAAACGCTTTAAAAGCGATTGCCTGCTTTCTGCTTCACCAGGAATCACCTAGAGCCGAGGTCAAGAGACGAGTGCGTTGTAGATAAAAACTTTTTTGCAAAAAAAAATACTGTCTTCCAAAACAAAACACAAAAAATTGGAAATAAAAACTTTCGGAAGTCGGTGACTTTAAAGTGGTATTTGTTTTACCCTTTTTAATTGTGGTATCTCACACAAATCCTTGTCAAGTATCAATTACATGTAACTAGAAATTGTTACTACACCATCTACATAGACGAAGAAGAAAGAACTCATATTATAGAGGATAACTCATAAAGTACCGAAGCAAAGTTAATACAATTAGTATGGGACCACGACGCAAGCTTCCTCTACCAAAGAATCACTTAAATCGGACCAGTAATGAGGGAGAAATCGGTGTAAATACATGAACAAAAAAAAAAGATGCGGTCTGAATACATAACCTTTTTTTGAAGTCGGTTAAAAATTTATGATTTTTCCTTCAAATGATAAAGTAACAATTTTTTATTTTTTCAGTAACTACTTCTACAAATCACCAATTATGAACTCAGTGCAGTACCAGGACATCACGTACCGAGGAGCCTACAACGTTCGTATCTCGTACATCGCGGCGACCGAGGTCGGTGTGACCCAGTGGGGCATGCCTACTCTCTTACAAGGGGGCGTCGGCTGGAACAACGCCACCATCAGGCTGACATCCGCCAGGGGATATGGTTACTACTACTATGTCGAAATCTGGGGCTATTAATTTCTAGATGAATAGACAACTGTAAAGATTTATTTATTACATTTAGGCTATTAATACTAAATTAACTTAAGTAATCCTTTTACTCAGTTTTTTCACAGAACCACAAACATTTTGACATTATCGTGTTCCATTTATCAGAACAAGGGTTGGTCTCCACGAGTACGTTGAGCATCGTAAGTATATACGGTATAGGGCAGGTGGATCGAGCTACGGTGCGACAGAATGGGACATTAAACAATTGATGCTTTCTAGAGCGATTATAATTATTTCTAACAAATAATTTACACAGCTCCGCTTGTAAATCCAATTCAGGTAAAGATGAAAGGAAAACTGTTTCGTTGAATCGATTTTTTAGGACGGGACTTTATAATATTGCATCTGGGGGTTTTTCAAAGAAACCCCTCAGAGAGTGGTATTATAAGAAATTAAGTTTAAAAGAAAATGTTACATTAGGTTAAGAAAAAGAAGAAAAATGTGATTTTAAAAATTTCTGATTAGAATAAATTATGTTATTTTATTTATTTCCGTGTCTCTGTTTTGTTATCCAAAATGATGTTGAACAGTGCCTGATTTATTTCGAATGTAAGTTCCTGAAAACTTCAGAACACTACATCTTTGTATAAACCCGTTGGCTACGTCCATGTTCATTTATCTACGTTGCTTAGGAAAAAGAAAGATATTGTTTTCCAGTCTCTAACTGGGCGACATCATGATTCTTAATTGTTGGTAGATAGGTAGGTGGGTAGTTGAAATCACACACAACACTTGACTCAAACTCCAACGTCTATTTCTAATAAACCATTTACAAGCACTTTCTATGAGTTGAGCCACCCATTTGCAAAGTCAATCACGGCAATTAGCCGCTTAAAGGATGATTCAAACTAGTCATTTCGTTGTCATTGGCCACTTATAAATATACCTCTTTAGTTTAGGTACCGTTATCGACTTTTGAGACAAGTAGGCATGAGATATTTTGTGTGTTTTGAACAAACATTTTGTTTGTTCATGTCATAATTGAAAAGAAGATCCCTCAGTGCCTAAAAACCTGCCTTTTCAACCAATGTGTCCTGCCAACAATAACCTACGGTGCCGAGACATGGACGCTCACAAAGGAGACTGTCCACCGAGTATGAGTGGCACAAAGGGCCATGGAGCGAGCAGTGCTCGGCATAACCCTCTTAGATCGAGTGTGTAACACCAAAATCCGCCATGGGACGAAAGTTTGGGGACCGGGCGGTAAGCTTCAAATGGACCTGGGCAGGACATCTGGCTAGACGCGGAGATGGCCGATGGAGCAAGGCTTTGACAGAGTGGTGGCTAAGGTTGGGCCAAAGAAACCAGGGCCGTGTTAAAGCTCGTTTGGTCGACGATATCGTCAAAGTCGCGGGAATTACCTGGATGAGAGACGCACAGAACCGAGAAGTGTGGTAGAAAAAAGGGGAGGCCTATTATACCCAGCAGTGGGTGATTCCGGGCTGATATGATGATAAAAAGCCTAGTAAACATACTTATTTATAAAAATGGAAAAGTCACTCAAAGAGAGGATAGGCACATGAAACAGTAGGTGTACTTATAGCTCGACAATCCTTTTCGTCCACGATTTTTCATATTAAATGCGCCTACTCTTGGCCTCAATCTTTTCCTGAGGACAGAAATGAGGTCGATGATATAACAAGTTAACCCAAAAGAAGCCTATTAACTCGCGTCTTTAATAGATTGGCGTCATTTGAACTCGGGAATATCACACCTACAGTCACGGAGTCACGGAACGTGTCTATCATTCTAAGAACCGTCATTTGCTGGAGAAAAACACAGAGCGGGGCATTACGTCCGCCTCTGTACTTTGTGCTTGAAGTGTTAAATAAATAAATAAGCTCAGGAGTCGCGCTTTCGGCCACTACACTAGGCTGTCTTTGTCAGCAATATCGAAATTTTTCATAGCCTTGCATAAATGCGATACAATTCCAAAGAGACCGCAAACAAACCTCAGTGACAATCCGCGCAACGGCCGTCAGAGACTGCAGCGACACAACTGGTTTCTATGTCAAGCGAGCTACACACAATATGTTCTGAATCTGTCTCCATAATCCAATCTTCTTCCATACTTATCTATTGCTCATCATCTCATACACCTCCTTTTTTGCCACATCATCCTTCACACAGTCCATCCATCGTTTTTTTTATCTTCCTCTATTCCAGTGGCGAAGGTTCCATACAACTCGATTCCTACCGAATTCCCTTTGAAAAATGGCACAGTCAGTATTCTATAGACAAGTAATATAAGTAATCACATTAAAGATGTGTACTTCGGATTGCGTCTTACAAAAATTGACCCTTCGCTACTGCTCTACTCTTATACGTATCCACATTCATACTCAAAACTTTCCTCACGACATCTTCCTCATATCAAATCACATGCCCGTACCAAGCCAACCGATTGTCACACAACTTTTCAGACAGACTACTTCAGATATATTGTTTCTTTGTTTTGTTTTTCAAGGAATTTCTTGTTGACTTGCAATCCTCCTCATCATCTGCCTAGCCTTTTCCCAACTATATTGGGGTCGGCTTCCAGTCTAACCGGATGCAGCTGAATACCAGTATTTTACATGGAGCGACTGCCTATCTGACCTCTACAACCCAGTTAGTACTGGGTAATACGATACCCCTTGGTAAGACAGGTTGTCAGACTTTTTGGGCCACTGACTACCTGTAACGACTGTCAAAGACCTACAGATGACAGTCGGGACCAACGGCTTAACGTGCTTTCCGAGGCACGGAGGAAACTCGGTATGTAATGGGCGGTCACCCATCCACAGACCAACCTAGGCAAGCACGGCTTAACCTAAAGATCGACCCGAGCGGCTGTTATTATTTAGCCACGAGCTCCTCTTCTTGTTGACTTGCAATCAGTCAGGAAATATTTCGTTGTTATCAATTTAATGATGAAGTGGTTCGTAACAAGAGTAATGTTCAAAATGAGCCACTTAACAAGGGGGAATCGTGTTATAATTTGTTTGCAAATATTACGAGTATAAATATGCAATCTGTACTTGAAATTTCAAGTGTATGACACAAGTGTATCACGTATGTACTTGCGTCTCTGATCAACTTAAATTGTTTATTAATAAGTCATATCTATAATATATAATTTTCATAAAATTTCTTGGTAGAGAGCAAATCTCCGAAAACCAGCTCTACTGCTTAAGGGTTTAAAACATCAAATAAGAATAGAACAGAATAAATGTATTGCAGGTCACGTAATATAGTGTATTTTAGTTTATGTAAAAAATAGGGGTTACATTCCTGCAAATAAAACACGTTGGTTTTATTTATTATTTATTTATTTATAACGGCTTACACTATCATTACAGGGTTTTACCCTAATGCGACAGTTAAGAACTTAAACTAATATACTAAACTATATACTTACAATAAATAAAAATACAAAAATTAAAACTAACAACATTATTAAATGGTATTATTAAATGATTGTAAAAAAAATGATTGTAATTTTATTTTGTGTACTACTTAGTTATAATATTATTGTGTGGTGTGTATTTGTACTTACTAACTTATTTATGGATCGTTGTGTCTGATGCAAATAAATAAATAAATTAAATTTTAACATAATTCATGTTCTTTTTTTTATTTTTTTTTAAATTTGTTTTCTTTTAAAGTTAATACTAATGGGTATAAAAAGACCCTAAACGAAGCCGAAAGTGTCCCCGTCATTGCGATATTTTTTGTTAGACAATATTTGGGAACCTTTTTGTTACGGAGCTATTGAAAGTTAAAGTTCCAAGTTTTCCAGAAGTTTTTAAAGTTATAACTGTACTTTAAATGCCTACTTGACCCCTGCACTATTCAATACTTTTGTCCTACCGTAAACCGTGATTTTTTAACAAAAAAAAGTTGTTTCCCAGCAACATTACTTAGTTTGATGTACAAAACGCTTGGTTGACGACTTTGTGGAGGTTCAGTTTACACCTTGTTTGTCAATATTAAAACTTCCTGCACTAGGCTAGGCCTGTCCCGAAGGAAGCTAATATGGTAATCTTAATAAATTATTCAATCATTTCAGAGACTACCACTATAGAGCCCCAGAATAGAATATAATACACTATCTTTGGGTCCAGTACTGGGGAAGCAAAGACGTGCGGTACTCGGTCATTCATGTCACCGAGGTGGGGCCCACGAAAGGGGCCACTCCGAGTATCATTGAAGGAGGTGTTGGCGTTAACGACGTGACCATTCGAATGAAATCGGTAGCGAGCCAAGGATTTTACTTCTTGGTCGAAATCTGGGGCCAGTAAACATAGCGTCATGGACATCCGTTACGGCGTTTGGACTCTATTCACAGAAGTCATATTCTCCATAATAGAATTTTTTTTTTTTTAGTTATTTTTGTTTAATACGTTAAATATCACTATTGCAATTCTTAAATATATATTTCAAATATATTAGATTTTTTCTTTTAATTTCCCTAAATGAAGGAAAGCGTTGGAAGGCCTCCCACTAGGTGGACCGATGACCTGGTAAAGGTTGCAGGGATCCGCCGGATGCGAGACGCACGGGACCGGTCAATGTGGCGACACTTGGGGGAGGCCTATGTCCAGCAGTGGACGACTTTCGGCTGAAATGATGATGATGATGATGAAATGAAGGAAGAAAGTGTCATTACGCTTTGCTATTGCTTTATGAATGCTATTAGATTCAGCTGACAGGGAAAAATGGAAATAGAACCAGTGTTGCGCCTACCCTAACGTACAAGGGCAGGATTGTGATGAGATCTACACCAGCAAATAAACCGAACCTTGGAACTCAATGTCATGATTGTTTGATAATTTTCTTTCTATGATTGTTCTGTGTGCCAGCTAGGAGGCTACACTGTGTCTTATGGCCGAATGTCATGATTTTCAAATATTAATAAGATCTGTTGTAATGATGTATTAAAAATAAACATAAACAATTGATAGAATTTGATGTGACCAAAGAGTTTGACTAGATTTTCTCAAAGAGTAAGAAACTTACAACTATCAAAGTTATACCAACAGAAAGTGCGTTTAATGATGATTAAAATGACTGAATTTATTTTAAGTACCGTCAACTCACTTTGTAATCAAGCAACAAACGCGATGCTAACGATTTGTTCTGTTTTGACTAGAGTTTGTGATTAGCGTTCTTCTTTTTTTCTATAATGAGGGTAGTCGGATATTTCTTATCACTTCTTTAGTTTGTGTTCATCGTTTGCTCAAACGCGTATATTTTTGCTACTTTTTTCGATCCGTAATGGTTGGATTGTGTGTGGATATGAAAGAGAAAGGAGGGCATGAGGCCGTGACGTCTGACAGGGGAGAATGGAAGAAGAAAATGTGTTGCTCCGACCCCAAATAGAATAGGACAAGGACAGCAAGATTATGATGATGAATGGATACGACATCTCAAGAACAGACCAAGCTGTAGCACGAAATAATTATGAGATATCATAGCGTGAATATAATCAAAATCAAAGCATTTATTTCAAGTAGGCCAGTTTTGAATTGTCAAAACAATAACAACAATGAAATACAGTCCCAGTCACAAGGCACAAAAACTGTGAAAGTACAGTAGTTGCCCATTCCCTAACGTAGATCTCTATGGATAAGAACGGACAAGAAACTCCATGGACACTCTTTTAAATCAGAGGCGAATGTCACTTTCTGTAAGCTTTCTTCATGGATAATTTATTAATGCATAATGGTATTTAGCATGTCTCAATAAAAGCAGTGATAGCCTAGTGAAGTCATATGTCTCAATATTGACCCAAGACACCTCTGATTTTTCGGATTCATGTGCGTATTGTATAATTATCACTTATTAATCATACTTCGGTGAAGGAAAACATCGTGAAGAAACAAGCATGCCTTAGAGATATTTGTCGACATGTAAAGCCTAGTCAGAGGCCCATGGGCGGCGAAACTGACTCCGGGTTAGGCACTAACTACACGATAAAGAAAGATGTCTCAATGTAAGGAAAACTTTTAATTCATCTTAACTCTCTGTTCATCCATAGCTAGGTAAAACAAAAGAAAAAAAAACATAAATTGCAAAAATAATTTATTGGTAATCAGGTAGCAACCCTGCATATGTTGAAAAAAAAAATGCCATCAGAATGAAAATTGAAACCGTCATCGGAAAAAAAATCCATTATTCGTAAAACTTGTCCATCTATCTTATATAATCTTAACGGCCGTAGATTCGGACCAAGTAGTAGTAACCGAAGCCTCTGGCTGTAGTCAATCTGATGGTTGCGTGGTTGAAGCCAACGCCTCCTGCCCTGAGGGAGGGAACGCCCCACTGGGTGGCACCGACCTCCACCGCCTCGAGGTAGGTGATACGCACGTTGTTGGCTCCTCGGTACGTGATGTCCTGCCACTGCGTTGCGTTCTGACGGGGTTTTTGGTAGTAGGAACTGAAACGATGTTAAAATGGTCAAGCTTTGTGGGATTTACTTCGTTCTCTCTTTATCGTGTGGTCAGTGCCTAACTTGGTGTCAGAGTTTTTATGCCATCTCTGACTTGGCTTACTTAGTTTTATTGAACACTTCCGGTGGATGACGTCACCATGTAAAACTTAAAGTAATTCGTAATGTATCGAAAAAAATACGTGTATAAATACCACTATTCTCCGGTTGAATATTACGATTACTAAGGCTTTAAGTATCAGTAAGGGTGTTACCACACCAATCGATCGATCGTCGACCAATGCCAACGATCGATGGTAGAATGGATTAGTCGACGTCGATCGATAGTTTCTCTCTTTCGACTAATTTAGTCTACCATCGATCGACGATAGATCGATTGGTGTGTTAACACCCTTACATTTATAAAAAATATCTGTGAGAAAATATTATATTTCGATAAACAGAAATAACATCTAAAAAAGTACTCACATGTCGACTACCAAATAGAATGTTAGTGTTAATATATTTATATGTAAGTATGGGATCATAGATACTTCCTCGGTGAAGTCCCTTCTGGTACATAAGCATAAGCATAATCAGCCTATTAATGTTCCCACTGCTGGGACGCAGACCTCCTCTCAATGAGAGGGAATGGGTTATAATCCACCACGCGGGCCCAGTGAGGGTTGGTAGATGTCACATGTATTCGAATTTTTGGTTCTAGGACATGCCGGTTTCCTAACGATGTTTTCCTTCACCGTTTTTGAGAGCAGTGGTGATGAAATAACTTACACAAAGTAATGCGCCTGGCTGGGTTTGAACCCATGACTTACTGCTCGTAAGTCGGGGTCTCCGCCACTGGGCCACCGGTGCTCTCCCTTCTGGTACAAGACTCTTAAATATTATCATTTTTAAGGGGTGCAATAAGAGTCTGTCGTTACCGTGCTTGCTTAACCTGTACCACGCCATTACAATATTCTCGTACCTTTAAATTGTGCCTACTAGAGCGAAGAAGACCTGGTACCAACCTGTGAAGTAATCTGTCTCCTGGCCTGTAAGTGCCTTGGTGCATGTTGGCCCTGGCGGCGGCATTCTGTACTGCAGCCGCGTCATTGCAGGCGACGAGTGCTGCGAGCACAGCGAGGAGGAACAGGCTAGCCTTCATCTAGAATGTCACATTATTAACAATTTAAAGATGGCTCAAATCGCATAAAGATATACGAATGAATAAAATAACACATTTGACTCAGATGTTAACATTGATTGGAAAAATATTGGCAATTTACTTACATTTTCAGTTTTTTAATTTAGTCTTGTAAAAGAGACAATAGCTATCTCCTAAGAGTATAGTTGAAGTATGAGTTAGTAACTGCAGAAGATGTTTTATATAGTATACAGACACAAGATAATGATAAGATGGATCAAAATTATCACTAGCAATTCATTAATAAAAAGCGATTGGCTGCAAGTTCTAAAAAAATAGTCGTTATCTTGTTATCTTTGTGAATTTGGAGAATCCCTTGTTAAATGATAGAGGAAAATGCTTTTTTTTAAAACTTTTTTTACACTCCTGGGCAAAAGCCTCCCCTTTCTCCTTCTATACCTCTACTTCGCCAGGTATTCTCTTCCCACGATGGCCCAAGACTACGTCACGATTAGTGTTACCATTGATTTTCCTTTTCATTAAATTTAGGGACTCTCGTTTAGAGAATGAAAGTAAAATAAAATAATAACTAGTTATTTAGTAACTCGTGTGATTCATCTATTTAGTTTTAAATGAATTAAAATATTGAATTATTAGTTCATAATTGCTTTGTTAAGTTAAAAAATGCATTTTGCTCGGGTAATTCAATCACACACCGTGGCAACACATCGACAGCATCGCAACTGATGACGTATTCTTGGGCCAATCACGTGACCCAGCTGTCACGGGAAGAGAATACCAGGCGAAGTATATTAATATACGATGTATAAATCTTTGTTATGTGCCATCTCTGGCCATGTTTATCACGCAACATGATCAAAAGAAAAAATCAGAGAAAAATGATTATAACTGAAAATATATGTCTGTGTAAGAAAAGAAAAAAGTGTGAATTTTTTTTTTTTTTTTTGTTTATTTGTGTTTTTGTTTTAGTTCTAATTAAAATTGTCTTATTTTGTCTTTTTTTCACACTGTCTACTAATCCAACCTTTTTAATGCGGGTCTGCTGGAAGAATTTTCTTATAATTTTCTTCTATCTTAATGTAATGTCCTGTTAAGTATTGTATGTGGACATAAATAGAAAAAAAGACAAAGAGTTCTGTTAAACTCTCTGACTAAATCTGCACGGTCTCCCTCATGCTGCCATGAATACAAAGTGGTCAACGAAAGCTCACAATTTTCCAGTAACTGGGTTGTGAAATCAAAGAGGCAGCTGGTTCATATGAAAAGACTGGTATTCGATAGTAATGCATCATACTGGTAGACCCTCAAATATTTGGGAACAGACTAGGCAGGTAATGATAGTGATAACAAGGCACCCAGCAGCAATCCAAAAACATCATAATACCAGTAACATCAAGTATAGTCTTTGTCTGTAATACTTCTACCGCACGTTCTCAAGGACGACGCGCACTGAATACATCCCGCCAGCATGCATTTGAAACTGATTAAGCACGGAGTACTCTAAGGACTCTGCCCGTACTTGTTCAGGGAATAAAACTGATTTTGCGACTGGATGCGTGGACAGCTAGATATCATGTAATTAATGTTAACTTAGCATTTGTTTAACATGATCAATTTAACATAGTTTGAAAGAATTGCAGCAATTAACAGTATAAACATAAGAATTGAAAGTAGTTTTCTCAGAATTGATTTCAGATAATTGCGTTGGCGACCTTGTAAAAATTCACAGTTCGATTTATATTTAATGGTAAGCCACGCCATGGTACACGCTAGGAAGAAGAAGTTCGATAAGATTAGTTTCCAAGATGGTCAACGCCATAACCCGCACTCCTTCTCTTGGAGAAAATATAATGACATGATGATCAGGCCCGCTGGAGTAATGACGGCCAGGATACCTGTCAGGAGCGAGGAACGTGACCGAATTACTAGTTAACTCTGTCAATTCTGAAGTGTACTCGTTGCGAAAGTGCTGGTGTTTCTCTTTCTTCTTCATACAAGGTGTAAACGGACCCCGTCAACCAAGCATTCTGTGCACATCAAATTAAGTAACCCATCGACAAAATTATTGCTGGAAAACGACTTTTTTTGGGGTGAAAAATCATGTTTTACGATAGGACTCAATGTAACGAACTCAAAACTTTGTGTTGGTTGGTGGGTACATTGAATAGTATAGGGTGTACATTAAAAACTGATTCTTGATTATTATCTAAAAAAAAACTTGTGTAAAAGTTTAAACATTGACCACCAATATCTCCGTAACTAGAAGGTTCTCAGGTATAGTCCAGTGCCTCTCGGCTTCGCTAAGGGTCGTCTTATACCATTTATAGGTGGAGGAGCATCAGACAGGACTTCAACATAATCCTCTGCATTTTCCTGTCGGAGAGCATTCAAGACGGTTTTTCCCACAAAACAAGTTTTTTTTTTTCATGATAATTTTCCTTGAGGTGTCCCCTAATTAGCAAATCATCCGATTGTATTAAGATAACGAGTAATTTCTATGAAGCGACGGCACTTCTTCACGCTTGATGTCAATGAATATTAGTCATTGATAATACACTTGATACTATCTTATCATTGTACCTGAGCACTATATATAATATTTACCGCAGAAGGTAAATCATATCCACATATCCACAGCTACTGTGATCTTTTACTGGACTACCTAATTAAATAAAAACTGAAAATGTAAGTACTTTTTAATCATCTAATATTTTTTTAACTTTTCCAGTCAATAAGTGAATAATTAAAATTATAAGAAAAAAATTAAAAAATCTTTATTATCAGGTGGTTGTTAGTAACATCAGTGTAGCTCTGGCTCTTGTACTAGGATTCCCTGTATCACAAGAGCCAGTAAAATGTTAACTGTTTACAAATGTTCGCGCGAAACATTTGCGATGTCACCATCATCTACCTAATCTATTCCCAACTATGTTGGGGGTCGTCTTCCAGGTCGAAATATTTGCGATAATCGAGCCATTTTTTAATTGGTTATAATGTGACATTTCAGATGAAGGCTTCCCTGATCCTCCTCGCTGTGCTCGCAGCACTCGTCGCCTGCAATGACGCGGCTGCAGTACAGAATGCCGCCGCCAGGGCCAACATGCACCAAGGCACTTACAGGCCAGGAGACAGACTGCTTCACAGGTGTGTACCTATAATGTTAAAATTAAGTCTTCTTCTCCATAAGAGCTGACAAAATAGTTTTGTAAAAATAATCTAGGGCATCGTGACTCAGGGTGCATATTACAAACGTTTAGTACCGTCATTCGTTAAAGATTTTTAAGTGCACCCCCCAGGGCAGTACCCATAGCTATACCACAAACTATAACATTTAAAGAAGCGCGATGTAACTTTCTATTCGGTTGTAAAATTATTGGAAGTTGTAATCATAGGACATCTTTATACTTGTATCTGTTGATAAAAGGAAATATTTTCTAATAATTGTTGCGATAAGATACCCGTAGGAACTCGAGTGGAGCACTTATGATTTGTTTCCACCTTGCCCTCATGAGGTTATCAAAGATGGTCGACAAAATGTATAAAAATATGAGTTGCTTTTACACTAAACATCCTGATATCTTTTCAGTGCGTACTACTCCAAGAACCCAATCTTCAACGCCGTACAGTACCAGGATATCACGTACCGAGGAGCCAACAACGTGCGTATCACCTACCTCGAGGCGGTGGAGGTCGGTGCCACCCAGTGGGGCATGCCCTCCCTCAGGGCAGGAGGCGTTGGCTTCAACCAGGCCACCATCAGACTGACATCAGCCAGGGGCTATGGATACTACTACTTGGTTCGAATCTACGGCCGTTAAACTTTAAAAGACAAATGGACAACTTATAATTACGACAAATGGACAATTGTTACGACAAATAGACAACTTTTACGATAAATAGACAACTTTTACGATAAATAGACAACTTTTACGATAAATAGACAACTTTTACGATAAATAGACAACTTTTACGACAAATGGACAAATTTCACGATTTTTTTTTTCACGACGCGTACCAATGCGTCTGAGGTTCTCGATATAAGGAAAGGCTTGTTAAAATATAAGGAAGGGTTTATTAAAACAATTTTAACTGAGTAAAAATCTGATTATGTTAAGCAATAAATAAATTACATTTAAGATAATTATTTTATTTTTTATTTTCGTCCCTTACAGAGGTTAAAAAAGGTATGAGTAAAAAGAGAATTCCCTTTACCTCAGTTTCGAAATTATACTATTTTTTTTGTGGATAATCAAAAGAAAAGTATCAGTATAGTTCAAAGTGCAGATTTTTTTTGTCTCTGCTGTTGAAATACCTGCTCAATAATGAAAAATACGACAAATAGCGATCGCATTTTTTAAAGCAACAATTTGGCAAAT
Source organism: Noctua janthe (assembly GCA_910589295.1). Taxonomy (NCBI): domain Eukaryota; kingdom Metazoa; phylum Arthropoda; class Insecta; order Lepidoptera; family Noctuidae; genus Noctua; species Noctua janthe. The sequence goes on along the minus strand of OU342572.1, from coordinate 7,962,445 downwards.
TGGCCCTATTTTGTAGGGCCAATTTACCAAATTGTTAATATACTTGGCAAGTTTAACATTATTATGTAAAACCATCAGGTAATTTTCATTTGTAGAAAAGTAACACTTAATTTAAAGTTGTTTAGTTCCATCCTGCTTACCCTGTATTTTCATTTAACATTTCATTTAATAATTTCACCTTTACTTTTTCGCCAGTAACTGCGCTGTTATAATTTTCTTAGGCCATTAACAGTGTGCAAGATTATAATGGCTAGAACGGGGCGGGGTGAGGAGAGGTATTCAAATAAAAATACAAATCGTTTATTTACATAACCCAGGTTCAGAGGATGTTACAAAAAGTTCATAAGGTACACTTTATTATAACCATGCGAGGTGTGCAAATATATTAGGAACATTATTGATATTCAGTAGTTATAAAAATGATACGGTTAATTTCATCATCATCTGCCTTGCCTTTTCCCAACTAAATTGGGTCGGCTTCCAGTCTAACCGGATGCAGCTAAATTCCAGTATTTTACATGGAGCGACTGGCTATCTGACCTCTACAACCCAGTTAGTACTGGGTAATATGATACCCCTTGTTAAGATTGGTTGTCAGACTTTCGGGGCCACTGACTACCTGTAACGACTGTCAAAGATGCTTAACGGACGGCTTAACGTGCTCTCCGAGGCACGAAGGAAACTCGGTATGTAGTATGCGGTCACCCATCCACGGACCAACCTAGGCAAGCGCGGCTTAACCTTAAGATTCAACCAAGTGGCGGTTATTATTTAACCACGAGCTCCTCTATGTAGATGTTCAATTTCATTACACATTATTAAATTTGGTTAGTAAATTATAAGTAATGTCTTGAAGCAAATATGCTGATACGACCCAAAATTATATTAAATTAATTGGGATAATGGTAGCTAAGGTAAAGGTAGCTTGTTAATAATTCCCACAGGTGTTTGTGAAGAAGGTTATGCTCTTATTGAGTTATAACTTTTATTGGCAGGAATCGAAGAGGTTTGACGATAAAACTAAACAATCTCCCTCTTTGCATAAATGAACTACGTGAGACATAAGTATTAAAAAGCCCAACTATTTAAAATACAAATCAACATACAAATTAATTCGTGCTGATATATCATAAATCATAATGCTGGTGTTTAAAAATCGTTATTTAAAATCCCAAATGGTTCAAAGTGCTTGCAATCAATCGACGTTTAAAATGCTTACAGATGGAATCTAACCAATAATACCAATTTAAAAATATGTACCTACAAGTTTATCGTTGAAAACTGGTAGTTAAACATAATGAGGGTCGATGAAATTATCACGGTCTTCCAACTATGCAAAAAATAATAGAAATAAATTTCTTCAACCGACTAATCAGTGCAAGAGTGAGCGAAGCGAGCTCGGGAGCTTGGAGCTCCACGACACTTTTGGAGCTCCTCTGGAGAAGGTTCAGTACCCTACCGGTCCACCTCGATACAATTGAGGCAATCCCGCAAATGCTCAAGGACTGGTTGACTTGCTGCTTCGGAAAAGACTCGTGTGGCATATGCAGGGACCTAGACACTTAGTACCATCATTGTGTCCATTGGCTTGAGGACACGGCGCAGCATACGCTGGCCAAATGTGTCGTTTGGGAGCAGCACTGTACCCTTGTCTTGGATGGAGGGAGTGACTAGTCGTTACCGACCTTAGTTTGTTCAATGGTTGGCAGCGCAGAGTCAAAGGACTGGGTAACCTTCTGTGAAACAGTAGTGTCGCCGAAGGAAACTACGGAAAGGGAGATACTGAGGCCCGTACCGGCTCGCAGCAGGTGCAATGGGTTTTGGTGCAAAGCGAACAACGTCATCATCTAGCGCTCCTAAAAGGGTCCAGGGGTGAGCGAGTGAGCGAGCTTAGCGATCGGAAGAAGCCGTTGTCATTGCAATTTGTGAATTTGCGCAATTGTATTGTTGGTGTAACCACCATGGGGAATTTTATTGCTCGCAAGCTGGGCTTGATATTTCAAAGTCTACAACATTATTTTTAGTATATGTGAAACCTGAATATAGTTTGTTCAGAATAAGTAACTGAATCGATTCCAATAATTTTTAAACTATGTTATATTTTGTCCCAAAATTATTTGAAAAAGCCTACAAGTTGGACACCGAGCGATACTAAGTAACTGTAGCAATCATTTAGGTACCTACTGCCAAATTATTATTATCAATGACCTCAAGCCGACGCTGGGGGCGCGTGCTCGGGTGCGCCGCGTGGTTACCACGTCTTTGTGCGAATAACTAGGTAACAGAACAAGCTAATATCTTTGTGATTTTTCGTGATACAGTTTTGAAATTTTGTACATAGATTCTTTATATAAAAATACTAGACACGTGTTTCAAGTTTCCCATATACTAAAACTAATGTTTTATAATGGCTGCTAGCAACTGCGCTTCTGGTAACAGGGGCGACGCCGTTTGGTTTTAGGAATTTAACACACTTTTCAGTTGGAGAGCATTTTTCTTTCATCATCATTTTCCTTAAAGATTCTCCTAACTAACAAAGCTTTCGATGGTATTAAGATAAGGAACTATTTTTATAAAACAATGTTGTCGTTAAACTTACCTATTCCTGTGATCAATTATGAATTAGTCATTGATAACACTTGCAATACTATCTTATCATATTTATTTACCCGACGACTGGGTATAAAATCTGTCTCTTGAAGAAGATAACTCATATTCCCATTAAACGTTAAGTAGTGAGCTACTGTGTGTGAACTTTTACGGGACTACCTAATTAAAAAACTGAAAATGTAAGTACTTATTAACCATCCAATATTTAATAAACTTTTCCAGAGAGTATATAAATGACAATCAGATGTGCCGTTTATAAATATTTTACTTCAATATTTCGGACATTTGAGCCATCATTAATATTATTATGTAATATTTCAGTCGGCTTCCAGGTCGAAATATTTGCGATAATCGAGTCATTTTTTAATGGGTTATAATGTGATATTTCAGATGAAGGCTTCCCTGATCCTCCTCGTTGTGCTCGCAGCACTCGTCGCCTGCAATGACGCGGCTGCAGTACAGAATGCCGCCGCCAGGGCCAACATGCACCAAGGCACTTATTTACCCGGAGACAGATTACTTCACAGGTGTGTACCTATATCAAATCGGCGACCTGTAGACTTTTACGATAGCATATTATTTGCTAATCTGTACGTAAGCACAGTGACTCGGTAATTGTACACGTAGTTTGTACGATAAGATACGCCTCGAGTGAGGCACATATGGTATGACGCGTAAAGGCAAGAATCAACCAATTACGTTGGTTGATTTCCATATGCCGTATTTTGTGTCTTTGTTATTGGTTGATTTCTGCTCGTTTTTGCATGTTATGACTTCTTTCACGCGATTATCGACGTAAATAACGACTAAGTAGGTGAAAAAAACTAAATATCCTGTTATCTTTTCAGTGCGTACTATTCCAAGAACCCAGTCTTCAACGCCGTACAGTACCAAGACATCACTTACCGAGGAGCCAACAACGTGCGTATCACCTACCTCGAGGCGGTGGAGGTCGGTGCCACCCAGTGGGGCATCCCCTCCCTCAGGGCAGGAGGTGTTGGCTTCAACCAAACGACCATCAGACTGACATCAGCCAGGGGCTACGGATACTACTACTTGGTCCGAATCTACGGCCGTTAATCTTTTAAAAGTTAAATGGACAATTTTTACGACAAGTGGATTTTTTTACGACGCGTCTCGATGCATCCGAGGTATTACTTATAAGGAAGGTTATATTAAAACAATATAAACTAAAAAACTGATTAGGTTAAGCAATAAATAAATTAATCTTAAGATATTTACATTATTTTTTTCTTTTGATTTTCCACAATAAGAGTAATAAACATAAGGGTTAAAACAAATTGCCCTGAGCACCTGTCTTTTTATGATTCGGTATTGTGGCTTTATGTTCTCAAAATGTAATGACGAATGAATAGGTTCATGTAATAAGTAATGCATAACAAAAATAAGTTTTATTTTTCTTTGACATTCATTTAATATTCTCGTCCATACTATATGGCTAGATCAATGTTCCTATTTTCTTGCAAAGCTTAAAAGGGGTATCTAGTGAGATGACAACTCATTGAGATCAATGGAAGAAGAAGACATGCTGTGGCGAACTCGGATAAAATGGGCAGAACAAGTGCTTGTGCGTGCTCGAAAGTCTGTATTCAAAATATTCGGCTAATATACATGATATAAATAAAATTTACAGGAGAAATATCTAGCGTGGGGCAACGCTTTAAAAAAAAAAAAAAACAAATTATAGCTTATAGCACCCACGAATAATGTAGCTTTCTTCATACAAATAATATTAGTATAGATAGTATGAGAGGTACTAGACGGTCCGGGTGGGCGTGGGCTCCTGCCAGGGGTTTTTCTGGATGCCATACGCGGTAGGGTTTGCTTGATGGTTTTAGCCGTGCATGCAAAACCGACAGGTATAACTGAGTTACATATTACACATACGCGTTATGGTTTGCATGATTCGTTTTGCCGTAAACTCTCAGTTAAGACAGTTGAACCTGACGGTGTGTGTAGCACAGTTATCTATATTTATCTTTACTAGGTACTGTGTACGGTACACCAAACTAACAATGGACGACGATGATATGATAGCTGTACTTGGCTTAACGCTTGTTCCACAGAACAGAAAAAGAGTGAGTGACAAACACTGAGTGGTGTAAACGCTGATTATTGTAAATTTGATAAATGAATTGAGATTTACACCAACAGATTACAAAAATTACCGTTAAATAACCCTCGCAGACAATAAAACACTGAGAACGGAGCAAGCTCGCCGAACGCCACACATGCTCGGTTATGCTTGCGCGCAAACGTAACCGAGCGGCATAAAATATCATCAACATCATCTGCCTAGCCTTTTCCCAATTATGTTGGAGTCGGCTTCCAGTCTAACCGGATGCAGCTGAATACCAGTATTTTACATGGAGCGACTGCCTATCTGACCTCCACAACCCAGTTAGTACTGGGTAATACGATACCCCTTGGTAAGACTGGTTGTCAGACTTTTTGGGCCACTGACTACCTATAACGACTGTCAAAGATCTACAAATGACACCCGGGACCAACGGCTTAACGTGCTTTCCGAGGCACGGAGGAAACTCGGTATGTAATGGGTGGTCACCCATCCACAGATCAACCTAGGCAAGCGCGGCTTAACCTAAAGATCGATCCGAGCGGCTGTTATTACTTAGCCACGAGCTCCTCCGGCATAAAATATTTTTTTTTTTATATTTGCTTGCTTGCTTGTACATGCGCCAATAACTGTACAGTTTTATCACATACACGCTAGGGTTTGCCTGTCGGTTATGCATGCACGGCTGAAACCATAATGCAAACTCTAACGTGTATGGCCACCTTAAAGAAAATTTGACAGTGGGCACCTGCTTCGTGCACTCGTGCGAGTTTTAGCGGACGTCCGAGTATATGGCTGCATGAAATCTTGGACAGTACATATTATCTTAGTGTTACGATTACATAAAAAAAAAAACTATAACTAGAAATCAATTACTTATTAGTGGTCGTAGATTATGCATAAAGCCGAAATTAAAATATTGAAAATATAGGTATTATACAACATTAGTTTTAGTATATGCGAAACCTGAAACACGTGTCTTTATGTACAAAATTTCAAAACTGTATGATGAAAAATCACAAAGTTATAAGTTTGTTCTGTTACCTGGTTGTCCACTCAAAAACGTGATCAGAAGGCGGCGCAGCCGCGCGCAAGTCTCCAGCGTCGTCTTGAGCTCATTGATAATTATCATTTGGCAGTAGGTACCTAAATGATTGCAATAGGTGCTTAGTGTCGCTCGGTGTCCAACTTGTAAACTTTTTAAATATTTTTGGGACATAATATAACATGGTTTAAAAATTATTGGAATCAAATTAGTTACTTATTCTGAAAAAACTATATTCAGGTTTCGCAAGTACAAAAATAATTTTGTATTATAATACATTCTGAAAATTCAATTTGTAAGTCGATCATGTAGCTATACTCTTGCTGTATGAATGGCCTAGACAAATGTAACATATTTGAAACGACCGGCTAAAAATTTTGAGCTCGCTTCATTCTAGCATACACCGTTATCTCAGTAAATTAACCATCAAACCTGCGGTAGCGGACATAGCAACCTCGGATAACAAACATTAAAACTGCTACATACGGCGGCAACGGTAAATAATGCTACATGACTGGTTTCATACGAAATGCCACCATTTTTTAACCTATATTGTCCCACCGCTGGACTAAGGTCTCCGTTATAGCTATTCACTTCTCCCCGTGTGAGGCAAAATGCTACATTATTACAAAATAAATATTGCCCGAAGAAAACAACAACCAAACTGCCTCTTTGGTCTAATGGTCGCAAGCACTACTGCTGAGCTTGAGGTCCTGGGTTCAATTTCCAGGCCGGGCAAAGTGTTATTGGGTTTTTGTAGCAATTTATCAGTAACAGCCACGGAGTCTGGTTTTGTACCGGGTTGATGGCAATAGGCTCGCCACCATCCGGGACTTAAACATAACTGGTGAAATGTGGGTATACCAATAGGTAGGGTCAGACAGGCAGTCACTCCATGTGAAATACTAGTATTCAGCTTCATCCAGTAAGACTGAAAGCCACAAGCGGCGGCGCACCGCGAGGAGATGTATGGCTGACGGGTTCCTTTGGAAAATCAGTCGCTAGTGCGAACCACTGCCGGGCCTGGCTATGGCTTATCTGGGTACAGGGGGCACTGCCCAGATGGACTTTTTATTTCCCCCATACTCGTGGGAACAAAATGAAAAATATTTTAACCCTAAAAACGGCCGATAACGGCGAAGGAAGGGAGGAGAGGGATGCGGGGTCGGAGTCCGGCGCCGCATCCAGCGATGTGAGTGCGGGAGGCTCAGAGAGCTCCCAGCGCAGGAGGCCCGGGGCTGCTGCGGGGAACAGGGAGTTCCTTCGCAAGCGGTCCAGGCCGGTAGGCGACCGAGAGTCGTCATCAGAGGGGGAGCTGGCTTCGGCTCGCAAGTTCCCCACCAGCAAGCGTGGCGGGATCCGCGGCAAGGGGAGAGGCCTCTCTGCCACCGAGAGGTCGGCACGGCTTGCCGCGGAGGCGCGCCACCCGGGGGTGGCTGCTGGTCACGGGGTGGCCCGTTCGGGCTCCTCTGGTGGCGAGGCGGGCGCAGACGGCGGCTCCGAAGCGGAGCGTAAGGCCGGGCTTGCAAAGGAGGTGGAGGCGGCGCTGAGGGCTGTCTCCTACAAGCAAAAGCCCTCCACCAGGCAAAGGGCTATACCCTCAGCGGTCGCCTCTATCATGGCGGCAGCGGAGGCCAGATATGCGGCGACCCCGCCAGACGGCATGGTCAAACTGCGGGCGGAGGTCGCTCGACTGACGGCCGCCACGGAGCTTCTCCAAGAGGAGAACAGGAGGCTCCGAGCAGACTTGGCCAGTCTGCGTGAGTCCGGCTCTCGCGAGGCGCCCCAAAATGGCCAGCAGCGACCAAGCCAGGCCGTGCCGGTGGAGAACCAGGTCCTGAACCTGGTTCGGCAGGAGCTGGCTGCCTTTCAGGCGCGGTTCTCCGTCCTGGAGGGCATTGTTCTGCGCCCCCCCTTGGCGGCAAACAAGGCGCCCTAGGCCACATATGCGGCTGCAGCGGCATCCGCACCGGGGCCGTCCAGCCAGCCCTCCGGCAGGGTTACGTCGGTTCCCGGAAAGCTGGCTCCGGCTAAATCGGCCCCGGTTGGGGGGGCGGCGGCCCTGAGGCAGGGCAAGGCGGCGGTTCACAAGAAGGGCAAGGCGGCGAATGTGCCAGCGCTAGCCGCGAGACAGCCGCCACCGCCGCCCCCCCCGCCCCCTAAGCCATCCGTGGCCGAGACTGGGTGGCAGGTGGCCGGAGAGAGAGCGAGGGAGCGAAGGGCGGCCAAAAAAGCCAGGAAGCGGGAGCGGAAGCGCCAAGATAAGAAGCGGAATGGCGCTGCAAGGCTCAGCGCCCCGAAGACCGCAGCTGTAGTGATAACACTACAGCCGGAGGCGGAAAAGAGGGGCGTGACCTATCGCGACGTGCTCGCTAAGGCGAAGACGATGGTGGATCTTGGGGAGCTCGGGATCGCCGGGGGCCTCCGGCTTAGAGTCACCGCAACAGGGGCTCGAGTGCTGGAGATCCCCGGCGAAACCCGTGGCTCGTCCGCTGACGCTCTGGTTGAAAAGCTTAGAGTGTCCCTAAATGCGGACGAGGCCCGAGTGTCCAGGCCCGTCAAATGCGCAGACCTGCGCATCCTGGGTCTGGACGACTCGGTGACCGAGGAGGAGGTGGTGGCCGCCGTCACCAGGACCGGTGGTGCCCTGCCGAGCAAGTCAAGGCAGGCACCTTACGTCCGGACCTGTCGGGCATGCGAACCATAACGGTAAGCTGCCCTGTGACGGCGGCGAAAGTCATTGTGGAGGGCCGAAGGCTCTTGGTGGGCTGGGTTTCGGCGCAGGTGAAGCTGCTGGAACCCAGACCTCTGAGGTGCTTCCGCTGCCATGTGGGGCACCACGTGTCGGTCCGGTGCACCTCGGAGGTGGACCGCAGCGGCCTGTGCTTCCGCTGCGGCCAGCCTGGTCACATGGCCGCGGCTTGCTCCGCCGCGCCGCGCTGCGCCGCATGTGCGGCAGCTGGCAAGCCGGCCGATCACCGGGCAGGGAGCAAGTCCTGCGGTACTCCCGCCAAGGCCAGGGGTAAGGGAAGGCCCTCCGCCACCACCACCAAAACCCCCACCGTCGCCACCACCGCAGCCGCCGCCACTGTCGCCGCCACTGTCGCCGCCGCTGCCGCTACTGCTGCAACTTCCGCAGCGGGGCCCTCGCAGGGGGCCCGGGAGGGGGCTGAAATGGAGTGCCAGTAACGGCCCCATTACGCCTTCTCCAAGCGAACATCAACCACTGCGCCTGCGCTCAGGATCTGTTGCTCCAGAGCATGGCGCAGTGGTCGATTAACATCGCCGTGGTCGCTGAGCCGTACTTTGTCCCGCCCAGGGATGACTGGGTGGAGGACCTTAGCGGCTCAGTGACCTTAATTGCGTCGGTCGCCGCCGGTACCCCGACCCTTGAGAGTGTCAGGAAGGGTCAGGGGTGCGTAGCAGCACGGTTCGGGGAGATCGTTGTAGTGGGAGTCTACTTCTCCCCGAGCCGAACTCTCGCCGAGTTCCACAACTCCCTCACGGAGTTGAGTGTCGTCATCGGAAGCCATTCCCTCCCCGTGCTTGTGCTCGGGGACTTCAATGCCAAGAACTTGGCTTGGGGTTCTCGTTACACGGACGTGCGGGGTAGAATGGTGGAGGACTGGGCTCTGGAGACAGGCCTGGTCGTCCTAAATCGGGGTTCTGTCCCCACGTGCGTGCGGATGCGGGGCGAGTCGGTAGTGGACATCTCGTTCGCCAGCCCCGCTCTGTCGCCGCGTGTCGTTGACTGGCGCGTCATGGAGGGGGTGGAGACCTATTCCGACCACCGGTACATCCGGTTCGACGTCTCCACCCAGTCCTCAAGCGTGCCGGTCCTACAGGCCCCGAGTGGTCCGCGATAGGCGCTGAAGCAGCTGGACCGGGAGCTCCTCCTGGAAGCCTCGATCGTGCAGGCCTGGGTGTCATCACCAGTCAGGCCTGCTGACATCAACAACGAGGCGGGTTGGTTCCAGGAGGCCATGTCCGAGATCTGCGACGTGGCAATGCTCCGAGTTCGGCCAGGAAGCGCCCGGCGTCAGGTGTACTGGTGGTCGCGAGAGCTGACGTCTCTGCGCAAGGCGTGCGTTGCCGCGCGGCGCCTGTACGCCAGGCATCGCAGGCTCCGCATCCGCCCTCCGGATGCGGCAGCCATTGAGGCGGAGCTGTACGAGGGGTACAGAGCGGCGAAGACCGCCCTCCAAGAGGCTGTCCGGCGGGCCAAGAATTTGGCCCGCGAGGAGATGCTGGAGTCTCTGAACGGAGATCCGTGGGGGCGCCCTTACAAGATGGTGCGGGACAAACTCCGCACCCGGGCCCCCCCGCTAACGCAGAGTCTCCGGCCTGAGCTCGTGGAGGACGTGGTGAGCGCTCTGTTCCCTTCGCGAGGGGAGCATCCTCCCCCGCCTATAGCTCCGCCGCCGCGTGCGGTGCCGGAAGCGGACCACACCGATGACGATGACGACGTTCCGGAGGTGACTGGGGTAGACCTGAGAGTGGCGGTACGCAGGCTGAAAACCAGAAACACCGCCCCGGGACCCGATGGCTTGCCTGGCAAAGCCTGGGTCCTGGCCTCTGAGGCTCTCGGGCCCCGACTGGAAGGGCTCCTAAGCGCATGCTTGGAGAGAGGCCAGTTTCCGCTTCGTTGGAAGACGGGGAAGCTGGTCCTCATCCGGAAACCAGGGCGCCCTGCGGACTCTCCGTCCGCATACCGGCCCATCGTGTTGCTCGACGAGGTGGGCAAGCTCTTCGAAAGAGTCATTGCCAACCGCCTCGCCGGGCACCTTGCGGGGATGGGGCCGGATCTTGCGGAACACCAGTTTGGTTTCCGCAAGGGGCGCTCCACGGTGGACGCCATCATGCGCGTGAGAGCCCTCACGACGGGGGACGCGGTGTCCCGGGGTGGGGTCGTCTTGGCGGTGTCTCTTGACATCGCCAACGCCTTCAACTCCATGCCCTGGAGCTGCATTGGGGAGGCACTCCGGTATCACCGGGTGCCAACCTACCTTCGTCGTGTAGTCGGGGACTACTTGACGGATAGGGCCGTCATCTACCCCGGTCGGAGCGGAGAATGGAACCGGCGAGAGATGTCGTGCGGTGTTCCACAGGGATCGGTTCTGGGACCGGCCCTGTGGAACATCGGTTACGACTGGGTGCTGCGCGCCGAAATCCCTACCGGCGTCAGCGTAGTTTGCTACGCTGACGACACGCTGGTACTGGCACAAGGGAGGTCGCACGAGGCGGCGGCCGAAAACATGACACGCGGGGTTGCGATAGTCGTGGAGAGGATCCGGCAATTGGGTCTCGAGGTGGCATTGCACAAGTCCGAGGCCATGTGTTTTCATGGGCCTCGGAATGCGCCACCGTCGGGATCCCTACTGACGGCAGGAGGGGTTTCCATCGGCGTCGGGTCGACGTTGAAGTACCTAGGACTCGTCCTCGACAGCCGGTGGAACTTCGTGGAGCACTTCCGACGTTTGGCTCCCAAACTGGAACGGACAGGGGCTGCCTTCAAGCGGCTCTTGCCCAACCTGAGGGGTCCAAACGCCTCCTGCCGGAGGCTATACGCGGGGGTCGTGCGGTCCATGGCCCTTTACGGGGCCCCGGTGTGGGCGCGTTCTTTGAGGCGGCAAGCCGCCCACTACCTGAACGCGCCCCAAAAGGTGATAGCCTTATGGCTATCCGGGGGTACCGCACGATCTCCGGCGAAGCGGCTAGCCTCCTTGCCGGATTGCCGCCATGGGATCTGGAGGCGATAGTCCTCGCGCGCCTGCATGAATGGCGCGCGGAGGCACTACGTCGGGGGGAAACTCCGCTGCCTCGGCAAATTGCCGCTCAGCGGACAGACCTCCGGCGTGATCTCATGGCGACATGGAGAGAGCGACTGTTGCAACCCCGTGCAGGGCACGCTACCATAGTGGCGATAAGTCCCCTCTTTGAGGAGTGGCTAGAGAGGCGCCACGGCGCCCTCACCTACCGCCTGACGCAGATCCTCACCGGACACGGTTGTTTCGGGAGGTTCCTGCACCGAATCGGGTGGGAGGAAACGCCCGGGTGTTTCCACTGCGAGGATCGTCCGGAGGACACGGTGGAGCACACCGTAGAGGTCTGCCCCGCTTGGGCGGAGCACCGCCGTGTCCTTGTAGCGGCGATTGGCGGCGGCGATCTCTCGCGTCCGGCTCTGGTTCAAGCCATGGTCCGGAGCGAGAGGGAATGGGAAGCCGTCACCACCTTCTGTGAAGCAGTCATGCTAGTGAAGGAGGTGGCGGGACGTGAGAGGGAAAGAACCTCACGTCCCAGCCGCCGCGGAAGACGCCCTGGGCGTCGGGGGTCACGTGGTGGCTCCCGGCCACCGTAGGCGCGGGCCTGTGGATGGCGAGTTATGGGCTAGCTCGCCGTCCGGCCGTCTTATGACGACAGGCCGTGTCGACGGCGCGTTCGTGTTCCACGCGCGCCTCAAAGAGATGTCAGCAACCGAGTAGGGGTCTGCATGGGCCGATGCCTGCCAGAGCTGCGGGACTGTTCGAAAGAGACCGTGGCCCTGGAACACAAAGGGCAAAGAAGGAACATGGATGGGTTTTAGTCAGTACAAGTCTGACACTCCCTTTCGCTCCGCCCAGAGTGGGGGGGGTCATTTGTTGATTTCCCATCCAAAAAAAAAAAACAAAAAAAAAGACTGAAAGCCAACCTCAACTACACCTCTGACTAACCTTGCGGGGATTACAGGCATGATGTTATGTTATGTCAAAACAACAACCCAATAGTTTCCAGTAGTTGAGTTTGTGACTGATGAAGAATCGGGGCCCAGTCACCTGTCTCCCTAGGTGAGATGGCTCCAATTTTCTCTTTGTACAGACGCCAGCACATCAAGCTACCCAAACCTGTCAAATTTTCCCAATCAACCTTGAACCTAATGCTTTAGCGATAAATTTAAAAATCTATTAAAGAAATTTGTCCGATTGTAGTAGCTTGATAAGCTGGTGTCTGTACCAGAAATTTTGATCCCTAATCTGTTATTATGCCACTATTTTTCCTGAGCATTTATGCTAAAGGTTTTTCCCAATCAACAAAGATTTAGATTGTACTAAGATAAAGAGCTATTTATAAAAAACGATGACACTACTTCCAACTTGTTTTGGTCAATTAAATAAATTAGTCATTCAACACTATCTTACCATTTCTACATGATTACTATATATACTATCTCCTACAGAAAGCAAATCATATTTACATTGAGCTACAAGTAGATAGCTACTGTGATCTTTTACGGGACATCCAAATTAAAAATAAAAACTTAAATGTAAGTACTTCATGATTTTTTATAAGCTTTTCAATCAATATATAGAAGTAAATCACAATGATGCGTAACATACTGATCAAAACTAACAATTTGTGTGATTGGAGCTATCATTAATTGTTTGTAATGTGACATTTCAGATGAAGGCTAGTCTGTTCCTCCTCGCTGTGCTCGCAGCACTCGTCGCCTGCAATGACGCAGCTGCAGTAAAGAATGACGCGCCTGCAGTACAGAATGCCGCCGCCAGGGCCAACATGCACCAAGGCACTTACAGGCCAGGAGATAGATTACTTCACAGGTGTGTATTTATTTTAAAACTAATTCTTTGTTTTCGCTCATAAGTCAAGTGTTCGCGATCTATTCAAGAATACTGTTGTAGCGTGGTGATTACCTAGTTAGCAGGTAGGCATCGTGACTCGCAAAGTACGATAAGAAACCAGCTCAAATAAAACAGCGATGAGTGAAGGCAGGAATCGACAAATTGACGAAAAACTAAGTTGAAGGAAAAAAAATGTCATTTGTTGATTTTTGCAGAAAAGCAATTTAGTAGAAACGCAATTTCGTCTTGATTTCCTTTAAGCGGTTATCGTGAATTTTCGACAAAACTTAGTAATATTTTTTTAAACTAAACATCTTTCTATCCTTCCAGTGCGTACTACTCCAGAAACCCAGTCTTCAACGCCGTACAGTACCAGGACATCACGTACCGAGGAGCCAACAACGTGCGTATCACCTACCTCGAGGCGGTGGAGGTCGGTGCCACCCAGTGGGGCATGCCCTCCCTCAGGGCAGGAGGCGTTGGCTTCAACCAGGCCACCATCAGACTGACTACAGCCAGAGGCTACGGATACTACTACTTGGTCCGAATCTACGGCCGTTAATCTTTTAAAAGACAAACTTTTACGATGAATGGATTTTTTTTACGACAGATTAATTTTTTCTCAGAAAGGATTTACTTAAAACAGTGTTAACTGAATAAAAATCTGATTAGGTTAAGTAAAAATAAATTATTTTAAAGTTAAATATGTTTTTTCTTTCGCTTTTTTACCGAAGATAAATAAAATGCATGGTGACAAAATGATACGTACACACGCCTTTATATGATTCCGTAGTGTGGCTTTTACGTCTCAGAACTCAAAGACGGACGACTACATTTAAATCGTTAGAATCGTTCTATTTTTTTTTTTTTTTTTCATCTAGTAGGTAATCTTAAATTTGGCAGTCAACCAGTCTTGCCGAAGAGCATCTTTCTCCTTTATTGTTGGTTATCGGGTGGCCTAACCTGGTGTCAGAGTTTTTATACCGACTCTGACTTTACATGCCGTCAAGATATATCTCTCAGGCATGCTGGTTTCTTCACGATGTTTTAATTCACCGAAGCAAGTGATAATTATACAATACGCAGATGAAATTGAAAAATCAGTAGTCTTGGGTTCGAACTCGAGACCTATGACTAGGAGTATCATAATACCCAGTAACTGGGTTGTGGTGGTCAGATAGGCAGTGGCTACTTGTAAAATACCAGTATTCTTCAGTCGGAAAACCGATCCCACCATATCTGAGAAGAGAGTAGGTAGTCGCTTCGCTGGTAACTGCGATGTTATTATTTTCTCACGGTGTATATTCAGGTGTGTGACTTGAAGATGTCATCAATAATTTTACCATAATTCGCTAATTCTTGTGTAGATATGTTATGTAGACTGCTGAGAATGAGGTCCTGGGTTTGATTCCAAAATTCTATTGGGTTTTTCCATCAGGATTTTCTCAGTAGCAGCCGCGGAGTCTGTACTCGTGCCCGGTTGATGGCAATAGGCTGGCACCCTATTACATGGGACTTAAACATAACTTGTGAAATGTGTGTGTACTATTTGGTACACTTCTGCCTTACCCTACGGGGATTACAGGCGTGATAATATGTTCTTGTGCAGTATGCCTTTTAAAAGCGATAGGTACCTAAAATGTTTCATAAGGTGCCTACCCTTTTTCCAACTATATTGGGGTCGGCTTCCAATCTAACCGGGTGCAGTTGAATACCAATATTTTACATGGAGTGGCTGCGCATCTAGCCACCACAACCCAGTTAGTACTGGGACAACATATTAATACGACCTCCCTTGGTAAGACTGGTTGTCAGACTTTTGGGCCACTGATTACTTGTAACGCCTGTCAAAGATCGACAAATGAAATTTTTGACGTTATCTACGGCTTAACGTGCTTTCCCAGGCACGGAGGAAACTCGGTATGTTATGGATGGTCACCCATCCACGGACCGACTTTAGCAAGCGCGGTTTAATTTGAAGATCAACCCTTGCGACTGTTATTATTCAGCCACTGACACCAATATTAATGTCACGGTTGAACTGTCTACTTTAGGGGCTGAACCAAGTCTTAAAATTTTTTGCTACCCGACACGAAAGTAAAGTTTTTCTACATTCTGACACTAGATTCACATCTGGAAAATTCACGAATCTTCATATTTCGATTATGATGCATAGCAAATGCATCCAGAAATGCATAGAATAAAAATGAGGATATCCAAACCTTACAACATAAATAAAAACTTACGATGAGTTGTGTGAATAGGTAGTACTACCACACAGCTACAGGTCTATGAAGGAGCTGATGAAAGGAACCTTTATTATGCCACTCAAGTGAAAAATCATGAATATGTGAATTCTCCCTTTTTTATCTATGGATCCCAGACTCGGTCTTTCACAAAAGTTCAAACTCAAGGTTTGCCAAAGTGTAATAGAGCGCAGCATTTTAGGAATCAAGCTAACTCATAAAATACCTACGCATCACACTGTGCTCCAAAACACAAATTACTGACGTTGCTCAAAAAGCCGCTAAGTTGAAGTGGGATCGGCCGGCCACGTCTGTCCACTGAGCTCTAGGTAAAATTAACCGCTTTGTGGAACCCTGACACAGTAAGAAGGCGTGGTGGTGGGACGAGATGGACAAAAGCAACGAACAGAGCCTTGGATCTGAAAACTGTCAATCATGGGGGAGGCCTTTGCCCAATATTGCGATGACGCAAGCTAACGGTATCAGTATCAGAACGAATCCAGTCAGGAACCCTCAGTTCGCGAGTTCTGCTCGCACTGGTCCGAGGTTTTTCAATAAAGGCAGGATTTAAGTAACAAGGAGGAATCTGAATTCTACGTACCTTATGTAATCTCCTATTAATATCATGTCTGGTCATTTAAACTTTCTTTCAAAATAGTTTTCCAAAACGACTGCCTTTCAGCACCGCTTGCTATAGTTTTAACTGAGAAGAAGAGGGTATTGCCCCAACGAAATATGTCTTTTATCTCAGACACCTGCAGCAGTTCACTGCTCAAAAATTGGCTTGGTTCGTATAAGCTCCAACATGGCAACGGCTTCTTAGAGAATATGCGCATTGAAAACATTCACACATGCTAGCCGTAAGAATTGCATGTGAATTTACTCAACAGAAGTTCAATATAGCTCTGATCTTTACATCTAGAGATATACTATTTGCATCGACGAGGGTTTTCCTTCAAAATAAAAGGTTTTTCCCTCATCATTTTCCTTAAAGATACTCCTAATCAACTAAGCTTTTGATTGTATTTAGATAATGAGCTATTTTTGTAAACAGCGACAACTACCTCACTTGTTTTGCTAAATTAAATGAATTAGTCATTCCTGATAATACATTCAATACTATCTTATCATTTCTATATGATTACTATATAAACTATCTCCTACAGAAAGTAATTCATATTCACAATTGTGCTTCAAGTAGATAACTACTGTGATCTTTTACTTGACTATTACCTAATTAAAATATTGAAAATGTAAGTACTTATTAATTTTTCAACGTTTTTCCAATCGATATTAAACATTGTAATCACGACATTCATAATTATTGCTTTCTTCGAGCCAACTTTAATTTGATAAAATTGTGATATTACAGATGAAGGCTAGCCTGTTCCTCCTCGCTGTGCTCGCGGCACTCGTCGCCTGCAATGACGCAGCTGCAGTAAAGAATGAGGCGGCTGCAGTACAGAATGCCGCCGCCAGGGCCAACATGCACCAAGGCACTTACAGGCCAGGAGACAGATTACTTCACAGGTGTGCCTATATTAAAATGAATTATTTGTTTTCGCTTGAATATCATACAACAATATTGTGATAGCGTGGTGATAAGCTAGTTAGCAAGTAGGCATTGTGACTCGCAAATTTGTACGATAGGAAACCAGCTCAACTAAAAAAGCGATAAGTGAAGGCTGGAATCGACCAATTTACGAAAAACTAAGTTGAAGGAAAGAAATAAATTTCATTGATTTTTGCAGGTTTTTGCTTCAGTAGAAACGCAATTTAGTCATGAGTTCGCAATATAGGCGGTTATCGCGAATTTTCGACAAAATTTAGAACTATTTTTAAATTAAACATCTTGTCATCCTTTCAGTGCGTACTACTCCAGAAACCCAGTCTTCAACGCCGTACAGTACCAGGACATCACGTACCGAGGAGCCAACAACGTGCGTATCACCTACCTCGAGGCAGTGGAGGTCGGTGCCACCCAGTGGGGCATGCCCTCCCTCAGGGCAGGAGGCGTTGGCTTCAACCAGGCCACCATCAGACTGACTACAGCCAGGGGCTACGGATACTATTACTTGGTCCGAATCTACGGCCGTTAATCTTTTAAAAGACAAACTTTTACGATGAATGGATTTATTTTACGACAGATTATTTTTTTCTCAGAAAGGATTTACTTAAAACAGTGTTAACTGAATAAAAATCTGATTAGGTTAACACGTTAAGTGCGAAGCGAGGCCTAAATCACCCCTGATGCAACTTCCCTGTGGTGCGGCAAGCAAAAAAGTGAATTTCTCTGTCGTGCGAATGGCATAGCTTTGGTTTGGTCCAGTGTAGGAAAGAGATAAATATATATTTGAGATCACTAATGGTTCCGGACTCGGTGGTGTACCTACCTTGGTACCGGATGTCTTAGGCCTCGTGCCGCACTGAATTAATATAATTTTAATGCAGTGCGGAACGAGGCTAAAACGTCCCATATCCCCCCTGACCTCGTACCGCACTCAACGCGAGCTTCCCGCGACCAGTGTTGTGCATCACGTCGATTGGAGAGCACGTCCTTTTACAGCGCCGAACATGTCTAAACGATGTCGGAAGAAGTTAATTTTAAAAAACCCAGAAACAGAGCCAAAACAGGTAAGTTTTTAATGAAAAAATCTTCAGTAAGTACCTAGTTTTTTCTTATCTTGGTAGCTATGTACCTAAAGTAAGTGTAAGATATTATTACTTAAGTATATTATACCTAAAGATATTATTGGTAATAACGATTATTGACGTACCTAATACTTTACTTTACTCCTAAGATCTTCTATCACAAAAAACATTTTTATGTGGAACACTTAATAAAATACGGAAATATCTGCCAAAGCAAGTTACTAGTTACAAATTGCAGAAAGGCGAAATTATTGGAAAAATGAACAAAAAGGGCGTAAAGGTAATGAAATGGATGGATAAACGGAATGTTTTGAAGTTGACTACGTGCAAAGATCACGATGATAACCTGATAGATACTGGAAAAAAGAAGAGAGGAACCGACGAATGCATAAAAAAACCGGGATGTGTTTTGCTGTACAATAAAACAAAAAAAGGCATTGACTTTTCTGACCAGATGTCTTCTTATTATACAACTTTGAAGAGAGGAATCAAATGGTGGAGAAAAGTTGTAATGGAGCTAATATTTGGTACGGCGATAATTAATGCCTGGATTGTGTTTAATTCAATCAAAACTGATGGAAAAAAGTTACCAAAAAGACTCTTTGTGGAGAAACTTATAGAATCTTTAATAAAAAAGGAAATCGATGAGACCCCAGGTAATGTAATGCTTAGATATATTTCTTGACAGTCAACGTGTTGAAGCTTTCATAAACTAAGCTTGACATTTGGTCATTATTAAGTTATTTATTATTGTTTCCTTTTAATTATTCTGAATTTAAGCTACCTTACCTACCTACTCTTTCAACATTTTAAGTATAAAACAAACACATTCATTTGATGCAGTTATACCTACATTATCATTGTTATTCTCATCTACGATCTAACCTAAGTAACAATGTCAGTTTTATTACGTTATCTTTACATTTTTGTTATTTTTCAGCACCTGAAAGCGCACGCCATTGCCTCGAAAAGGGTGAAAAAAGGAGAAGATGTGTTGGTTGTTACCAAAAAGTACGCACATTTTTACCATCTCGTGAAGCTGATAAAAAATCCAAAAAGATTTTGACTCAGTGCACTCAGTGCAAAAAATCTTATTGTCTACCCTGTTTCAATGAAAAACACTCATAAATAAGTACAACATATATATTGAGATTTTTATAAAAAAAGTATATTGATACTGATTTTTTAATGTTAATTCAAGTTCTAATAATTGTATTTTTAAAGCCCGAGGCAGAATAAATAGGACAGTTTCTTTTCTACTTCTGGTTGCCTTTTTTTTCTATTCTGTGAACCGCATTAAGATTTTCATATACAAATAGAAAGATAAACCTTATGCATAAACCGTAATCCATTATTTTCCAATAATAAGTCTGTAATAGGTGCCTCTTAATGGTATAGAATGGAACGCTTCGTGCGTTTTTTTTCTTTATGGCGCCTTCAAGCACAATTTAGATTATTTAAAAAAAAATGTATCCTTTGATAGCTTTGTGTTGTTTTGCCAGGTTTTGCCCTTAAAACGATCTAATGAGATATAATTGATCAAAATCGGTCAAGTCGTTGCGTAGTTAAGACAGTTTAAAAACGTCGATATTATTTTTCCCATCACTAATCGCAGCGAAAATTTGCCCTATTTCAGTGCGTTACGAGGTGTATAAGATCCCATATTTTGTTTTGCTAATAATTCCTAAACTAGCCATCAGATCCCGGGGCGACGGTGGATTAGGGTTCATCAATTCACTGTCTATATCAATAAGGCCCAAAATTCTCATTTATCTTTGATTTCGCGCCAGAAAATGGATTTTAGTCTGTAAAAGGAGGTGGGGTCTAATAGACCGCGTGTCGCCCTAACGTCTGGTCACGGTACGGGCCGATTATACCTCGTGCCGCAGGAACGGAAAGTATGCAAAAATTGGTGCCGCAGCTAACGTGTTAAGTAAAAATAAATTATTTTAAAGTTAAATATGTTTTTTCTTTCGCTTTTTTACCCAAGATAAATAAAATGCATGGTGACAAAATGATACGTACACACGCCTTTATATGATTCCGTAGTGTGGCTTTTACGTTTTAGAACTCAAAGACGGACGACTACATTTAGTTTTAAAGAAAAATCGTACTATTTTTCTTTGAGATCTCATCTAGTAATCTTACATTTGGCAGTCAACCAGTCTTGAGGAGGAGCATCTTTCTCCTTTATTGTTGGTTATCGGGTGGCCTAACCTGATGTCAGAGTTTTTATACCGACTCTGACTTTACATGCCGTCAAGATATATCTCTCAGGCATGCTGGTTTCTTCACGATGTTTTAATTCACCGAAGCAAGAGATAATTATACAATACGCAGATGAAATTGAAAAATCAGAGGTCTTGGGTTCGAACTCGAGACCTATGACTAGGAGTATCATAATACCCAGTAACTGGGTTGTGGTGGTCAGATAGGCAGTGGCTACTTGTAAAATACCAGTACTCTTCAGTCGGAAAACCGATCCCACCATATCTGAGAAGAGAGTAGGTAGTCGCTTCGCTGGTAACTGCGATGTTATTATTTTCTCACGGTGTATATTCAGGTGTGTGACTTGAAGATGTCATCAATAATTTTACCATAATTCGCTAATTCTTGTGTAGATATGTTATGTAGACTGCTGAGAATGAGGTCCTGGGTTTGATTCCAAAATTCTATTGGGTTTTTCCATCAGGATTTTCTCAGTAGCAGCCGCGGAGTCTGTACTCGTGCCCGGTTGATGGCAATAGGCTGGCACCCTATTACATGGGACTTAAACATAACTTGTGAAATGTGTGTGTACTATTTGGTACACTTCTGCCTTACCCTACGGGGATTACAGGCATGATAATATGTTCTTGTGCAGTATGCCTTTTAAAAGCGATAGGTACCTAAAATGTTTCATAAGGTGCCTACCCTTTTTCCAACTATATTGGGGTTGGCTTCCAATCTAACCGGGTGCAGTTGAATACCAATATTTTACAAGGAGTGGCTGCGCATCTAGCCACCACAACCCAGTTAGTACTGGGACAACATGGTAATACGACCTCCCTTGGTAAGACTGGTTGTCAGACTTTTGGGCCACTGATTACTTGTAACGCCTGTCAAAGATCGACAAATGAAATTTTTGACGTGATCTACGGCTTAACGTGCTTTCCCAGGCACGGAGGAAACTCGGTATGTTATGGATGGTCACCCATCCACGGACCGACTTTAGCAAGCGCGGTTTAATTTGAAGATCAACCCTTGCGACTGTTATTATTTAGCCACTGACACCAATATTAATGTCACGGTTGAACTGTCTACTTTAGGGGCTGAACCAAGTCTTAAAATTTTTTGCTACCCGACACGAAAGTAGAGTTTTTCTACATTCTGACACTAAATTCACATCTGGAGAATTCACGAATCTTCATATTTCGATTATGATGCATAGCAAATGCATCCAGAAATGCATATAATAAAAATGAGGATATCCAAACCTTACAACATAAATAAAAACTTACGATGAGTTGTGTGAATAGGTAGTACTACCACACAGCTACAGGTCTATGAAGGAGCTGATGAAAGGAACCTATATTATGGCCCTCAAGTGAAAAATCATGAACATGTGCGTTCTCCCTTTTTTATCTATGGATCCCAGACTCGGTCTTTCACAAAAGTTCAAACTCAAGGTTTGCCAAAGTTCAATAGAGCGCAGCATTTTAGGAATCAAGCTAACTCATAAAATACCTACGCATCACACTGTGCTCCAAAACACAAATTACTGACGTTGCTCAAAAAGCCGCTAAGTTGAAGTGGGATCGGCCGGCCACGTCTGTCCACTGAGCTCTAGGCAAAATTAACCGCTTTGTGGAACCCTGACACAGTAAGAAGGCGTCGCGTCAGACCTAATAGAAGGCGGTGGGACGAGATGGACAAAAGCAACGAACAGAGCCTTGGATCTGAAAACTGTCAATCATGGGGGAGGCCTTTGCCCAATATTGCGATGACGCAAGCTAACGGTATCAGAACGAATCCAGTCAGGAACCCTCAGTTCGCGAGTTCTGCTCGCACTGGTCCGAGGTTTTTCAATAAAGGCAGGATTTAAGTAACAAGGAGGAATCTGAATTCTACGTACCTTATGTAATCTCCTATTAACATCATGTCTGGTCATTTAAACTTTCTTTCAAAATAGTTTTCCAAAACGACTGCCTTTCAGCACCGCTTGCTATAGTTTTAACTGAGAAGAAGAGGGTATTGCCCCAACGAAATATGTCTTTTATCTCAGACACCTGCAGCAGTTCACTGCTCAAAAATTGGCTTGGTTCGTATAAGCTCCAACATGGCAACGGCTTCTTAGAGAATATGCGCATTGAAAACATTCACACATGCTAGCCGTAAGAATTGCATGTGGATTTACTCAACAGAAGTTCAATATAGCTCTGATCTTTACATCTGGAGATATGCTATTTGCATCGACGAGGGTTTTCCTTCAAAATTGAAGGTTTTTCCCTCATTATTTTCCTTAAAGATTCTCCTAATCAACTAAGCTTTTGATTGTATTTAGATAATTAGCTATTTTTGTAAACAGCGACAACTACCTCACTTGTTGTGATCAATTTAATGAATTAGTCATTCCAGATAATACATTCAATACTATCTTATCATTTCTACATGATTACTATATATACTATATCCTACAGAAAGTAATTCATATTCACAATTGTGCTTCAAGTAGATAGCTACTGTGATCTTTTACTTGACTATACTTAATTAAAATATTGAAAATGTAAGTACTTATTAATTTTTCAACGTTTTTCTAATCGATATTAAATATTGTAATCACGACATGCAATAGTTAATACATTCATAATTATTGCTTTCTTCGAGCCAACTTTAATTTGATAAAATTGTGATATTACAGATGAAGGCTAGCCTGTTCCTCCTCGCTGTGCTCGCAGCACTCGTCGCCTGCAATGACGCAGCTGCAGTAAAGAATGACGCGGCTGCAGTACAGAATGCCGCCGCCAGGGCCAACATGCACCAAGGCACTTACAGGCCAGGAGACAGGTTACTTCACAGGTGTGTACCTATCTTAAAACTTAATTTTCTTCATTTCTCAAATCATCGCGACCTAAACGAGAATATTGCGATAGCCTGGTGATGTGCCAGTCAGCAGGTAGGCGTTGCATTGCGACTCAATAATTGTAATCCACAAAGCATCTTTCGTATTTTCTGTGATTGGTCGATTTCTGAACGATTCCACTTCATTGGAAACATACCTGTAGTTATGAGCTCCTACTAGCAGTTATTGAGAATGTTTGGCAAAACTTATACTCCAGTCAAATAAGCAAAAAAAGGGGTCAAAAAACTGATTTTTGTGACCTTTGACCTTGAATAACTTACGACGCAGACACGAGATTTTATGAGACTTTTGAGACAACTCTTAGAGCATCAGAATGAAGGTGTATACGAGTTTACAGCTTATTATCTCTCATTCCGAGGGGAAACCCTAATATGACTGGACTATTAGTGAAGGTATGTTACTGTTTAAACTAAACTTCTTGTTATTCTTCCAGTGCGTACTACTCCAGGAACCCAGTCTTCAACGCCGTACAGTACCAGGACATCACGTACCGAGGAGCCAACAACGTGCGTATCACCTACCTCGAGGCGGTGGAGGTCGGTGCCACCCAGTGGGGCATGCCCTCCCTCAGGGCAGGAGGCGTTGGCTTCAACCAGGCCACCATCAGACTGACTACAGCCAGGGGCTACGGATACTACTACTTGGTCCGAATCTACGGCCGTTAATCTTTTAAAAGACAACTTTTACGATGAATGGATTTTTTTTACGACGGGGATTAAATTTTTCTCAGAAAGGATTTACTTAAAACAGTGTTCACTGAATAAAAATCTGATTAGGTTAAGTAAAAATAAATTATTTTAAAGTTTAACATGTTATTTCTTTAACGAAGATAAATAAAATGTATGGTGAGTGGTGACCAAATGATACCTTTTTATGATTCCGTAGTGTGGCTTTTACTTCATAAATAGAACTCAAAGACGGACGAACACATTTACTTTTAAAGAAGAATCGTAATATTTTTCTTTGAGCTCTCATCTAGTAATCTTACATTTGGCAGTCAACCAGTCTTGCCAAGGAGCATCTTTCTCCTTTATCGTGTGGTTGGTTATCGGGTGGCCTAACCTGGTGTCAAAGTTTCACACCACCTATAAGTCTCTGACTTGGTTTAACATTTTTTCAAGAAACATCTCTCACGCATGCTGGTTTCTTTACGATATTTTAATTCCCTGAAGCATGTAATAATTATGGCATATGCACATGAATCCGAAAAATCAGTGGTCTTGGGTTCGAACTCGACACCTCTGACTAGGAGTATCATAATACACAGTAACTGGGTTGTGGAGGTCAGAAAGCCGGTGCCACTTGTAAGATACCAGTATTCTTCAGTCGGAAAACGGATCCCACCATATCTGGGAAGACAGTACGCACTCGCTTCGCTGGTAACTGCGATGTTATTATTTTCTCACGGTGAATATTCAGGTGTAAGACTCTAAGTTGTTATCAGATCAATAATTTTACCGATGTCTACTAAATCTTGCGCAGTACGACTTTTTAAAGCGACACCTGAGTTTACCATCATCACCAGATGATAAGATAAATGATCCATTAGATGAATATTACCTTTTTCCCAACTATGTTGGGTTCAGCTTCCATTCTAACCGGGTGAAGTTGAATACACAACCCAGTTAGTACTGGGACTACTGTTATGGACTACTACTAGTACTATACCCCTTTGGTAAGACTGGTTGTCAGACTTTCGGGCTACAGACTATTTGTAACGACTGTCACAGATCTACAAATGAGAGCCGGGACCAACGACTTAACGGGCATCACGTGCTTTCTTAACTCGGTACTTAATGGATGGTCACCCATCCACGGACCACCTTAGCAAGTGGGGCTTTATCTGAAGATCGACCCGAGCAGCTGTTATTATTTTGCCACCGAAATTTAAATTAATATCTACATATTATTGCACTGTTGTTTCAACACAAGGCGCTAAACCGAGCTTTTAAAATGTGGGCTTTTTATTTACGTATTCGTCAAAGTCTTGCTACCCAACAGAAAAGTAGAGTTTTTCTCCATTCTGACACTAGATTCACATCTGAAGAATACACGGATTCTCATATTTAGATTTTATATGCATATCGAATGCATTCGAAAACTCATATAATAAAAACTAGGATATTCAAACTGGACAACATAAATAAAGAGTTTTGATAAATTGTGTGAATCGTTAGTGCTTATTTGTGTCACAACGACGTCATAAGATTGAACAATAAGCCTGGAAGAGCTACTGGTCCATGAAGGAGCTTTTGAAAGGACGCCACTATTCGTATCCCACTTAAGCGAAAAATCATGAACATGCGCATTCTTCTTTTTTTGACCTATGGATCCCAGACTCGGTCTTTGACAAACTTTGAAACATTCAAACTCATGATTTGCCAACGTGCAGTAGAGCGCGCAGCATTCTAGGTGTCCAGCCAACTCACCATATACCTACGCAACACACTGCGCTTCAAAACACAAATTACTGACGTTGCCCAAAAAGCCGTTAAGCTGAAGTGGGACTGGGCTGGTCACGTCTGCCGTCTCCAATGAGCTGTGGGTCAAAATAGCCGTTTTGTGAAGTTCTGACACAGCCATAATGCATCGCGGCAGACCTTGTAGAAGATGGTGGGATGAGATGAATAAAACCAACGACCAGAGGTCCACATTAGCCGTAAATCTAAAAGCTAGAAGTCATAGGAAGATTCAGTGCAGTGGAGTGAAGCCGTGTAAACAGTATCAGTACTAGATCAGTCAGGAACCCTCAGGATGAGAGTCTTGCTCGCACTGGTCCAAGCTTTTTCATTAGAGGTAGGATTTGGGTAACTAGGAGGTAGGTAGGTAAATGGAAACAAAAGAACGGTACTTACTACTACTCATGTCTACTCCTATCAACCTTTTGTCCAGTCATATCCATATTTTGCCAAAATAGTTTAGCAAACATTTTAGCTGGTCTTTTTATTGTTTAAGCTGGGAAGAAGAGGATATATTAAAAGTTACTCCCCAACGACATATCTGGCTGTTGTTTCAGACACCTACAGCAGTTTACTGTTTGCAAGTTGGCTTGACTCTTATAAGCTCTAACATGGCAACGGCCTCTTAGAGAATATGCGCATTGAAAACTTGATAACTCACGCTAGCAGAAAGAATTGCATAGGGATTTACTCAACAGGAGTTCTGTTTGCATTGCTGAGGGTTTCCTCTCAAAATAAAAGGTTTTTCCCTCATCATTTTCCTTAAAGATTCTCCTAATCAACTAAGCTTTTGATTGTATTTAGATAATTAGCTATTTTTGTAAACAGCAACAACTACCTCACTTGTTGTGATCAATTTAATGAATTAGTCATTCCAGATAATACATTCAATACTATCTTATCATTTCTACATGATTACTATATATACTATATCCTACAGAAAGTAATTCATATTCACAATTGTGCTTCAAGTAGATAGCTACTGTGATCTTTTACTTGACTATACCTAATTAAAATATTGAAAATGTAAGTACTTATTAATTTTTCAACGTTTTTCTAATCGATATTAAACATTGTAATCACGACATGCAATAGTTAATACATTCATAATTATTGCTTTCTTCGAGCCAACTTTAATTTGATAAAATTGTGATATTACAGATGAAGGCTAGCCTGTTCCTCCTCGCTGTGCTCGCAGCACTCGTTGCCTGCAATGACGCGGCTGCAGTAAAGAATGACGCGGCTGCAGTACAGAATGCCGCCGCCAGGGCCAACATGCACCAAGGCACTTACAGGCCAGGAGACAGGTTACTTCACAGGTGTGTATCTATCTTAAAAAATAATTTACTTCATTTCTCAAATCATCGCGACCTAAACGAGAATATTGCGATAGCCTAGTGATGTGCCAGTCAGCAGGTAGGCGTTGCATTGCGACTCAATAATTGTAATCCACAAAGCATCTTTCGTATTTTCTGTGATTGGTCGATTTCTGAACGATTCGACTTCATTGGAAACATACCTGTAGTTATGAGCTCCTACTAGCAGTTATTGAGAATGTTTGGCAAAACTTATAGTCCAGTCAAATAAGCAAAAAAAGGGGTCAAAAAACTGATTTTTGTGACCTTTGACCTTGAATAACTTACGACGCAGACACGAGATTTTATGAGACTTTTGAGACAACTCTTAGAGCATCAAAATGAAGGTGGATACAAGTTTACAGCTTATTATCTCTCATTCCGAGGGGAAACCCTAATATGACTGGACTATTAGTGGAAGTATGTAACTGTTTAAACTAAACTTCTTGTTATTCTTCCAGTGCGTACTACTCCAGGAACCCAGTCTTCAACGCCGTACAGTACCAGGACATCACGTACCGAGGAGCCAACAACGTGCGTATCACCTACCTCGAGGCGGTGGAGGTCGGTGCCACCCAGTGGGGCATGCCCTCCCTCAGGGCAGGAGGCGTTGGCTTCAACCAGGCCACCATCAGACTGACTACAGCCAGGGGCTACGGATACTACTACTTGGTCCGAATCTACGGCCGTTAATCTTTTAAAAGACAACTTTTACGATGAATGGATTTTTTTTACGACGGGGATCAAATTTTTCTCAGAAAGGATTTCCTTAAAACAGTGTTCACTGAATAAAAATCTGATTAGGTTAAGTAAGAATAAATTATTTTAAAGTTTAACATGTTTTTTCTTTAACGAAGATAAATAAAATGTATGGTGAGTGGTGACCAAATGATACCTTTTTATGATTCCGTAGTGTGGCTTTTACTTCAAAAATAGAACTCAAAGACGGACGAACACATTTACTATAAAAGAAGAATCGTAATATTTTTCTTTGAGATCTCATCTAGTAATCTTACATTTGGCAGTCAACCAGTCTTGCCAAGGAGCATCTTTCTCCTTTATCGTGTGGTTGGTTATCGGGTGGCCTAACCTGGTGTCAAAGTTTCATACCACCTATTTAT
Organism: Noctua janthe; assembly: GCA_910589295.1. Lineage (NCBI taxonomy): Eukaryota > Metazoa > Arthropoda > Insecta > Lepidoptera > Noctuidae > Noctua > Noctua janthe. The sequence goes on along the minus strand of OU342572.1, from coordinate 7,934,121 downwards.
CTCTGACTTGGTTTAAAATGCCGTCAAGAAACATCTCTCACGCATGCTGGTTTCTTTACGATGTTTTAATTCCCTGAAGCATGTAATAATTATGGCATATGCATATGAATCCGAAAAATCAGTGGTCTTGGGTTCGAACTCGACACCTCTGACTAGGAGTATCATAATACACAGTAACTGGGTTGTGGAGGTCAGAAAGCCGGTGCCACTTGTAAGATACCAGTATTCTTTAGTCGGAAAACCGATCCCACCATATCTGGGAAGACAGTAGGCACTCGCTTCGCTGGTAACTGCGATGTTATTATTTTCTCACGGTGTATATTCAGGTGTAAGACTCTAAGTTGTTATCAGATCAATACTTTAACCGATGTCTACTAAATCTTGCGTAGTACGACTTTTTAAAGCGACACCTGAGTTTACCATCATCACCAGATGATAAGATAAATGTTCCATTAGATGAATATTACCTTTTTCCTAACTATGTTGGGTTCAGCTTCCATTCTAACCGGGTGAAGTTGAATACACAACCCAGTTAGTACTGGGACTACTACTAGTACGATACCCCTTTGGTAAGACTGGTTGTCAGACTTTCGGACTACAGACTATTTGTAACGACTGTCACAGATCTACAAATGAGAGCCGGGACCAACGGCTTAACGGGCATAACGTGCTTTCTTAAGTCGGTACTTAATGGATGGTTACCCATCCACGGACTAAACTTAGCAAGTGCGGCTTTATCTGAAGATCGACCCGAGCAGCTGTTATTATTTTGCCACCGAAATTTAAATTAATGTCTACATATTATTGCACTGTTGTTTCAACACAAGGCGCTGAACCGAGCTTTTAAAATGTAATGGGCTTTTTATTTAGGTATTCGTCAAAATCTTGCTTCCCAACAGAAAAGTAGAGTTTTTCTCCATTCTGACACTAGATTCACATCTGAAGAATACACAGATCCTCATATTTAGAGTTTGATGCATTTCGAATGCATCCAAAAATTCATACAATAAAAACTAAGATATTCAAACCGGACAATATAAATAAAAAGTTTTGAAAAGTTGTGTGAATAGGTAGTACTTATTCTGTCACAAGGACGTCATAATACAAACCAAAATGCCTCGAAGAGCTACTGGTCCATCAAGAAGCCTTCCTATGCCACTCAAGCGAAAAATCCTGAACATGTGCATTCTTAAATTTTTGACCTATTGATCCCAGACTCGGTCTTTGACAAACTTTCAAACGCTCAATCTCAAAATTATCCAACGTGCAGTAAGCGCAGCATTCTAGGTATCAAACCAACTCACTATATACCTACCCAACATACTACGCCCCAAAATACAAATTACTGACGTTGCTTAAAAGCCGCTAAGCTGAAGTGGAACTCGGCTGGCCACGTCTGTCCACTGAGCTCTGGGCAAAATTAACCACTTTGTAAAACCCTGACACAGCCAATAGGCGTCGCGTTAGACCTCATAGAAGGTGGTGGGACGAGATGGACAAAAGCAACGAACAGAGCCTTGGATCTGAAAACTGTAAATCATGGGGGAGGCCTTTACCCAATATTGCGATGACGCAAGCTAACGGTATAAGTATCAGAACGAATCCAGTCAGGAACCCTCAGTTCACGAGTTCTGCTCGCACTGGTCCGAGGTTTTTCAATAAAGGCAGGATTTAAGTAACAAGGAGGAATCAGAATTCTACGTACGTTATGTAATCTCCTATTAATATCATGTCTGGTCATTTAAACTTTCTTTCAAAATAGTTTTCCAAAACGACTGCCTTTCAGCACCGCTTGCTATAGTTTTAACTGAGAAGAAAAGGGTATTGCCCCAACGAAATATGTCTTTTATTTCAGACACCAGCAGCAGTTCACTGCTCAAAAATTGGCTTGGTTCGTATAAGCTCCAACATGGCAACGGCTTCTTAGAGAATATGCGCATTAAAAAACATTCACACATGCTAGCCGTAAGAATTGCATGTGAATTTACTCAACAGAAGTTCAATATAGCTCTGATCTTTACATCTAGAGATATACTATTTGCATCGACGAGGGTTTTCCTTCAAAATAAAAGGTTTTTCCCTCATCATTTTCCTTAAAGATACTCCTAATCAACTAAGCTTTTGATTGTATTTAGATAATTAGCTATTTTTGTAAACAGCGACAACTACCTCACTTGTTGTGATCAATTTAATGAATTAGTCATTCCAGATAATACAGTCAATACTATCTTATCATTTCTACATGATTACTATATATACTATCTCCTACGGAAAGTAATTCATATTCACAATTGTGCTTCAAGTAGATAGCTACTGTGATCTTTTACGGGACTACCTCATTAAAAAAACTGAAAATGTAAGTACTTATTAATTTTTCAACGTTTTTCCAATCGATATTAACATCGGAATCACTAAATGCAATAGTTAATACATTCATAATTATTGCGTTCTTCGAGCCAACTTTAATTTGATAAAATTGTGATATTACAGATGAAGGCTAGCCTGTTCCTCCTCGCTGTGCTCGCGGCACTCGTCGCCTGCAATGACGCAGCTGCAGTTAAGAATGACGCGGCTGCAGTACAGAATGCCGCCGCCAGGGCCAACATGCACCAAGGCACTTACAGGCCAGGAGACAGGTTACTTCACAGGTGTGTATCTATCTTAAAAAATAATTTACTTCATTTCTCAAATCATCGCGACCTAAACGAGAATATTGCGATAGCCTAGTGATGTGCCAGTCAGCAGGTAGGCGTTGCATTGCGACTCAATAATTGTAATCCACAAAGCATCTTTCGTATTTTCTGTGATTGGTCGATTTCTGAACGATTCGACTTCATTGGAAACATACCTATAGTTATGAGCTCCTACTAGCAGTTATTGAGAATGTTTGGCAAAACTTATAGTCCAGTCAAATAAGCAAAAAAAGAGGTCAAAAAACTGATTTTTGTGACCTTTGACCTTGAATAACTTACGACGCAGACACGAGATTTTATGAGACTTTTGAGACAACTCTTAGAGCATCAAAATGAAGGTGGATACAAGTTTACAGCTTATTATCTCTCATTCCGAGGGGAAACCCTAATATGACTGGACTATTAGTGGAAGTATGTAACTGTTTAAACTAAACTTCTTGTTATTCTTCCAGTGCGTACTACTCCAGGAACCCAGTCTTCAACGCCGTACAGTACCAGGACATCACGTACCGAGGAGCCAACAACGTGCGTATCACCTACCTCGAGGCGGTGGAGGTCGGTGCCACCCAGTGGGGCATGCCCTCCCTCAGGGCAGGAGGCGTTGGCTTCAACCAGGCCACCATCAGACTGACTACAGCCAGAGGCTACGGATACTACTACTTGGTCCGAATCTACGGCCGTTAATCTTTTAAAAGACAACTTTTACGATGAATGGATTTTTTTTACGACGGGGATCAAATTTTTCTCAGAAAGGATTTCCTTAAAACAGTGTTCACTGAATAAAAATCTGATTAGGTTAAGTAAGAATAAATTATTTTAAAGTTTAACATGTTTTTTCTTTAACGAAGATAAATAAAATGTATGGTGAGTGGTGACCAAATGATACCTTTTTATGGTTCCATAGTGTGGCTTTTACTTCAAAAATAGAACTCAAAGACGGACGAACACATTTACTTTTAAAGAAGAATCGTAATATTTTTCTTTGAGATCTCATCTAGTAATCTTACATTTGGCAGTCAACCAGTCTTGCCAAGGAGCATCTTTCTCCTTTATCGTGTGGTTGGTTATCGGGTGGCCTAACCTGGTGTCAAAGTTTCATACCACCTATTGGTTTCTGACTTGGTTTAAAATGCCGTCAAGAAATATCTCTCACGCATGCTGGTTTCTTTAGGATGTTTTAATTCCCTGAAGCATGTAATAATTATGGCATATGCATATGAATCCGAAAAATCAGTGGTCTTGGGTTCGAACTCGACACCTCTGACTAGGAGTATCATAATACACAGTAACTGGGTTGTGGAGGTCAGAAAGCCGGTGCCACTTGTAAGATACCAGTATTCTTCAGTCGGAAAACGGATCCCACCATATCTGGGAAGACAGTAGGCACTCGCTTCGCTGGTAACTGCGATGTTATTATTTTCTCACGGTGTATATTCAGGTGTAAGACTCTAAGTTGTTATCAGATCAATAATTTTACCGATGTCTACTAAATCTTGCGCAGTACGACTTTTTAAAGCGACACCTGAGTTTACCATCATCACCAGATGATAAGATAAATGTTCCATTAGATGAATATTACCTTTTTCCCAACTAAGTTGGGTTCAGCTTCCATTCTAACCGGGTGAAGTTGAATACACAACCCAGTTAGTACTGGGACTACTATTAAGGACTAGTACTAGTACGATACCCCTTTGGTAAGACTGGTTGTCAGACTTTCGGGCTACAGACTATTTGTAACGACTGTCAAAGATCTACAAATGAGAGCCGGGACCAACGGCTTAACGGGCATAACGTGCTTTCTTAAGTCGGTACTTAATGGATGGTTACCCATCCACGGACTAAACTTAGCAAGTGCGGCTTTATCTGAAGATCAACCCGAGCAGCTGTTATTATTTTGCCACCGAAATTTAAATTAATATCTACATATTATTGCACTGTTGTTTCAACACAAGGCGCTGAACCGAGCTTTTAAAATGTAATGGGCTTTTTATTTAGGTATTCGTCAAAGTCTTGCTACCCAACAGAAAAGTAGAGTTTTTCTCCATTCTGACACTAGATTCACATCTAAAAAATACACGGATTCTCATATTTAGATTTTATGTGCATATCGAATGCATCCGAAAACTCATATAATAAAAACTAGGATATTCAAACTGGACAACACAAATAAAGAGTTTTGATAAATTGTGTGAATCGTTAGTGCTTATTTGTGTCACAACGACGTCATAAGATAGAACAATAAGCCTGGAAGAGCTACTGGTCCATGAAGAAGCTGTTGAAAGGACGCCACTATTCGTATCCCACTTAAGCGAAAAATCATGAACATGCGCATTCTTCTTTTTTGACCTATGGATCCCAGACTCGGTCTTTGACAAACTTTGAAACATTCAAACTCATGATTTGCCAACGTGCTGTAGAGCGCGCAGCATTCTAGGTGTCCAGCCAACTCACCATATACCTACGCAACACACTGCGCTTCAAAACACAAATTACTGACGTTGCTCAAAAAGCCGCTAAGCTGAAGTGGGACTGGGCTGGTCACGTCTGCCGTCTCCAATGAGCTGTGGGTCAAAATAGCCGTTTTGTGAAGTTCTGACACAGCCATAATGCATCGCGGCAGACCTTGTAGAAGATGGTGGGATGAGATGAATAAAACCAACGACCAGAGGTCCACATTAGCCGTAAATCTAAAAGCTAGAAGTCATAGGAAGATTCAGTGCAGTGGAGTGAAGCCGTGTAAACAGTATCAGTACTAGATCAGTCAGGAACCCTCAGGATGAGAGTCTTGCTCGCACTGGTCCAAGCTTTTTCATTAGAGGTAGGATTTGGGTAACTAGGAGGTAGGTAGGTAAATGGAAACAAAAGAACGGTACTTACTACTACTCATGTCTACTCCTATCAACCTTTTGTCCAGTCATATCCATATTTTGCCAAAATAGTTTAGCAAACATTTCAGCTGGTCTTTTTATTGTTTAAGCTGGGAAGAAGAGGATATATTAAAAGTTACTCCCCAACGACATATCTGGCTGTTGTTTCAGACACCTACAGCAGTTTACTGTTTGCAAGTTGGCTTGACTCTTATAAGCTCTAACATGGCAACGGCCTCTTAGAGAATATGCGCATTGAAAACTTGATAACTCACGCTAGCAGAAAGAATTGCATAGGGATTTACTCAACAGGAGTTCTGTTTGCATCGACGAGGGTTTCCCCTCAAAATAAAAGGTTTTTCCCTCATCATTTTCCTTAAAGATTCTCCTAATCAACTAAGCTTTTGATTGTATTTAGATAATGGGCTATTTTATAAAAACCGAAACAGCTGCCTCACTTGTTGTGATCAATTAAATAAATTTGTCATTCCAGATAATACAGTCAATACTATCTTATCATTTCTACATGATTACTATATATACTATCTCCTACAAAAAGTAAATCATATCCACAATTGTGCTTCAAGTAGATAGCTACTGTGATCTTTTACGGGACTACCTCATTAAAAAAACTGAAAATGTAAGTACTTATTAATTTTTCAACGTTTTTCCAATCGATATTAACATCGAAATCACTAAATGCAATAGTTAATACATTCATAATTATTGCGTTCTTAGAGCCAACTTTAATTTGATAAAATTTTGATATTACAGATGAAGGCTAGCCTGTTCCTCCTCGCTGTGCTCGCAGCACTCGTCGCCTGCAATGACGCAGCTGCAGTAAAGAATGACGCGGCTGCAGTACAGAATGCCGCCGCCAGGGCCAACATGCACCAAGGCACTTACAGGCCAGGAGACAGGTTACTTCACAGGTGTGTACCTATCTTAAAACTTAATTTTCTTCATTTCTCAAATCATCGCGACCTAAACGAGAATATTGCGATAGCCTGGTGATGTGCCAGTCAGCAGGTAGGCGTTGCATTGCGACTCAATAATTGTAATCCACAAAGCATCTTTCGTATTTTCTGTGATTGATCGATTTCTGAACGATTCCACTTCATTGGAAACATACCTGTAGTTATGAGCTCCTACTAGCAGTTATTGAGAATGTTTGGCAAAACTTATAGTCCAGTCAAATAAGCAAAAAAAGGGGTCAAAAAACTGATTTTTGTGACCTTTGACCTTGAATAACTTACGACGCAGACACGAGATTTTATGCGACTTTTGAGACAACTCTTAGAGCATCAGAATGAAGGTGTATACGAGTTTACAGCTTATTATCTCTCATTCCGAGGGGAAACCCTAATATGACTGGACTATTAGTGGAAGTATGTAACTGTTTAAACTAAACATCTTGTCATCCTTTCAGTGCGTACTACTCCAGAAACCCAGTCTTCAACGCCGTACAGTACCAGGACATCACTTACCGAGGAGCTAACAACAGGAGGCGTTGGTTTCAACCAGGCCACCATCAGACTGACTACAGCCAGGGGCTACGGATACTACTACTTGGTCCGAATCTACGGCCGTTAAACTTTTAAAAGACAAATGGACAACTTTTACGATTAATGGATTTAGTTTTGTGACGGGGATTACATTTTTCTGAGAAAGGATTTCAATAAAACCATGTTAACTGAATACAAATCTGATTAGGTTAAGCAATAAATTATTTTTAAGAAATTTATATTTTTTATTTCTTCATTTGATTTTTCCTTCTTAGATCTTACAGACATACTGATTTTTTCTTTGTCATAACAGCGTAAAGTCTATAAGAGCACATTACTGCATAAATAAACAGTCGTAACAGGTAGTTGGACGCCCGAAAGTCTTACAACCATCGTACCAAGGTGCCCAGGTACCCAGGAACTAACTTAAAACTCCAAGTAAAATACTTATTTCGTTGCATCCGGTTAGACTGGAAGCCGTCCCCAACACAGTTGGGAAAAGGCTAGGCAGATGATGATCTCATTAAGTAAACTCATCTTCCTTGGTATCTGCGATTTTTCTAAAGCCACTAGAAATTATATAAGTAGTCATATGGCTGCATCAACTATCAGCTACAACCTATTTTCTAAATCTTGTAGAGTTAACATTATAACGCTGATACTCACTGAGAATCGAAATCAGTACAATAAGGCTACGCTGGAGACCGTGAGACCAACAGGCAGCCGTTGGTCCTGCTCCTGATGTAACCAGTCGTTTTGGATTGCCACCGATTCAAGAAATAGAAAAAAAATAAAAAAATGAAAAACACGTATATTCGTGGTGACCTCCTAAGCCGTACAAAAAATGTTACTTCTGCCAAACTGTAAAGCAGTTTGTTGGCAGATATAGCTCCCATATACATACAATATTAGTGCACCTTTGTATGTTTGTGTACAATTGTGCACTAAAGTTATTAGAAAGGTTAGTGTCAGCTGGAATTGGTAACCCCGGCTGAAAATCAGTCAGGAATCACAGCTTCTGATTGATTTTTTGTCGAGGTTGTCGGTTATTATTGTATTGACATAAAGGATGTAAATAGACTCTTAACATAGCCGAAAGGCACTTGTTTTCGCCGTCTTTACGATATTTTTTTTGTTCTAGACCATACCTGGGAACCTTCTAGTTACGGGATATTCGGGGTCCTAGTTCAAACTTTTTCACAAGTTTTTCTTTTAAATACATGTTTTTAATGTAAGATTTTTACTTTGCACACCTCCACGACCCCCGTACTATTCAATCGATCCATCAGCATAATACTTCGAGTGCTTTGCATCGAGTCCTACCGTAAAACGTGATTTTTCACCCCAAAAACAAAAGTCGATTCCCAGCAATCATTTTTGCGAAAAGTTACTTAGTTTGATGTACAGAATGCTTGGTTGACGGCTATGTGAAGGGTCTGTTTACACCCTGTATTCCTCCTTGTCGGCGTGGTCATTACGGGAAATTCTTCACGATTCTGTGTCAGCCCATTTCACAATCTTCGTAAACTTAGCAATGCACGGCACGGTTGGCGCAGTGGCTGAGCAATTTCCTGGAAAATATTTGTTCCGTGCGGGTTCGATCCTCGGTAGTTGTTCCGTGTCTGGCTGTTTGTGTATGTGAGTTTAAATGTTTGTAAACGCACCCACGATACAGGAGAAATTCCTAGAGCGGGGCAAAGTTTAAAAAAAAATATTCGGAAGTATAATAAAAAGGTTCGTTTGTTGGCGTCTCAAACTTAAGTCGGAGCAGTAAGATTTAAAATTGCTCAAATTTTTGGTCATTTACTACGCGATCTTCAATTCTTATCCTAAACGGTCAAAACCACTGAGCAATGTGTGATATTGCGCAATCATATTCTGGTTATAGGGCCCTACTTAATGGCAAGTCCTGAAGCAGTTGGTTCAGAACCATAACATAACATCACGCCTGTAATCCCTGAAGGGTTAGGCAGAGCTCCGTACTTAACAGTACATTAATATTTTACCACTTTGTCCCCGGCTTCACACGGGTGCAATATATGCATATAAACCTTCTTCCTGGATCACTCTATCTATTAAAAAAAAACGCATCTAAATCCGTTGCGTAGTTTTAAAGATCTAAGCATACATAGGGACATACAGACAGCGAGAAGCGACTTTGTTTTATACTATGTAGTGAAGTCCCATGTAATAGGGGGCGAGCCTATTGCCATCAACCGGACACCGACCCGTGGCTGTTACTGAGAAATTCCTGATGGAAAAACCCAATAAAATTTTCCCCGTCCTGGGAAACGAACCCAGGACCTCCCGCTCAGCAGGCGCGCTTGCGACCACTAGACAAACGAATCCATTGTAGACACCTGCAGCGACTGCAGCTCCTTGGTTCAATGATCGCAAAAAGCCTTTAAGGTGTAGCCTATAAGGTTGAAGATGGCGACGCACAGAATTCTCTCTCTCTCCCATTCTCTCTATTGGAGAATGCAGCATTGAAGGCATGATAACTGCTGGTAGCAGAAAGAACTGCTTACAGATTTAGACGAGAATTGTTCAACATAACAACAACGGGCTCATGGCTAAATATTAACAGCTGCACTGTTCGATTTTTAAGGTTCAGCAGCTTGCCGAGGTCGGTTCGTGTATGGGTGACCATCGATTCCATACCACCCTGCAAGTCTCGGAAACCACGTTCAACTATTGATCCCGGTTGCCATTTGTAGATCTATGGCATTCGTTACGAGTAGTCAGGAGCAAAGTCTTACCAATAGGTATCGTATTTCCCAGTAAGGGCGATGTTGACATCAGATAAGCAGCTGTTCTATGTAAAATTCTGGTATTCGGCTGTATCCAATTAGACTGGAAGCCGATTCTAACGTCGGTAGATGGGAAAAAGTTAGGCATATGTTAAGTTTTGCCTAGCCTTTTCCCAACTATGTTTTTAAATTAGACACAAAAGTTTAGCGTGAATTTTTTTTGTTTTTATTTATACATAACTTTCTTTCTTTCTTTAATTGAAAAAAAATAAAAAAATCGTTGTTCCACGCTAGGAATTTCTCCAGTATAGTGAGTGCGTTTACAAACACAAACTACATCTGTTTAGTACTTGCTATTTTATGCATGAAACTATGGTGTTCAGAGTCTTCGATAGCTTGAACGTCGTAATGTAACACAACCTATTGTTAAGTTTCTTTTTAAGTGAAGTGTAATTTGTTCTTTGAGAAAATAAATCTCTTTAAACCGAACTATGTTGGGGTTGCCATATGATAAGTTCAACATAACAACAAAATCTTTATTTTTCAGCCTGAATAAGCAGCCACGAGGGTTTTCCCACAAAATAAAATATTTTCCCTCATAATTTTCCTTAATGATTCCCCTAATCAACAAAGATTTTAATTTTAATAAGATAAGAATCTGTTTTTTTATGAAACGACGACACTACTTAGCACTTGATGTGATCAATTAATTGAATTAGTCATTGATGATAATACATTTTACATTATCTTATCATATTTTTCTGAATACTATATATGCTACCTCTTGCAGAAGGTACATCACATTTACGCAGTCAGCTGCTGTGATTTTTTACGAACAACCCAATAAAAATACTGAAAATGTAAGTAGTTTTAAATTTTTCTTAGTTTTGTAAACTTTTTCATTCAATTTTAAAACCTGTGTAACATGTAATAGAATCCACCTTAAATGTTCCCACTGTTGTAACACGAGTTTTTTTTTGTAAAAGAGGACCATTATCTATCGCGAAGGCTCAACGTGGCTTGGGATGTCACATGTCTTCGAATTTCAGTTCTAGAACATGCCGTTCATCCTATTCGGAACATTAGTGATTCGGCGCCATCATTAATTTGTATAATGTGACATTTCAGATGAAGGCTAGTCTGTTCCTCCTCGCTGTGCTCGCGGCACTCGTCGCCTGCAATGACGCAGCTGCAGTGAAGAATGACGAGGTTGCAGTACAGAATGCCGCCGCCAGGGCCAACATGTACCAAGGCACTTACAGGCCAGGAGACAGACTTCTCCACAGGTATGAATTGTTTTAAACTAAGATTTTTCCCTCGCTCTGGTCATCCGAGTTATAAGAAAACTAGCGACCCGCTCCGGCTTCGCAAGCGTGCAATATATATATATTATATATATAAACCTTCCTCTTGCATCACTCTATCTATTACTGAAAACCGCATCAAAATCCGTTGCGTAGTTTTAAAGATCTAAGCTTACATAGGGACAGATAGATAGCGGGCAGCGACTTTGTTTTATACTATGTAGTGATATTGCAATACCAGGGTAACAGATTAGTCAGCAGGTAGATAATAGTGCGGCTTTGACCATACAGCACATTCTTAAAAGAACAAAACAGCTACCGTTCAAAGACGTCTCATGTTTTAAAATTGCTAACAAATCTGTTTGATCGAAATACAGAATTTTCCGACTGACATTTGGACTTAGTTCTGGCATATTGACCCAACTTGCAATCTCTTGTCATTTTAGTTAAATACCTCAAACTAATTCCGCATACTAAATGTGGTGTAAAACTTACTATTAAAATTAGTATCATAATTATGTATACATCCAAAACTTATCCTTACAACAAAAAAAAAATTAAATTAATTAGCGTTAAGTATCTAAAATCAGTACAATCTCTTCGGAAAATGAGATAAAGTTTGATGTGGGGTAGGGGAGGGGGTCTCAGAAATGTGGTGACAGAACTAAGCTTATTTGGCAGTTTGATACTTAGGCAATAGCAGAAATCTTAACAGTCAGTGAACAAATGTTTAGTGTGATCTGCGTTCTAATTTGCTTTGTTCTTAGAACTCTAGTGCGGCACTTATCGCACGGAAACCTACACGAATCGACCAATCACATTGGTTGAAATACGTATCATATCTTTAATTTTCTGTGATTGGTCGATTGCTACACATTACCACTTCAGAGGAACGTGCCAATAGCCACGACAACCTTCACACGGCTATCTAAAAAACTAATCATAATGTTATCCTTCCAGTGCGTACTACTCCAGGAACCCAGTCTTCAACGCCGTACAGTACCAGGACATCACTTACCGAGGAGCCAATAACGTGCGTATCAGCTACCTCGAGGCGGTGGAGGTCGGTGCCACCCAGTGGGGCGTTCCCTCCCTCAGGGCAGGAGGCGTGAACTTCAACCACGCGACCATCAGACTGAGTACAGCCAGAGGCTACGGATACTACTACTTGGTCCGCATCTACGGCCGTTAAACTTTTAAAAGATAAATGGACAATTTTTACAACGGGGGCTAAATTTTCACCTAGGGGCATATTTTTTTTAATAAAAGAAAGGGTTTTGATACAAAAAAAGTTAACTGATTTAAATTCTGATTGCGTACAATAAATATTTTTTAAAGCATTTATGTTTTTAATTCCTTTGCTTTTTCTTACTGCTCCAAACCACTGCAACTTCTGGAAGATCCGAAAAGTGCCGAGGCACTGAAACTTCTCAAAATAAAAAAAAAAACACATTTTATCAAAAATTGTAGGAAACAATGAATAACACGAAATCGACAAGTTGCCTACGAAAGGCGAACAGTATATCTAAGTTCCGAGCAAATAAACATACAGGATGTAAACAGACTCTTCACGAAGCCGTCAACCAAGCATACTGTACATCAAACTAAGTAACTACGCAAAAATTATTGCTGGGAAACGTTTTTTTTTGGTAAAAAAACACGTTTTACGGTAGGGCTCAATGTGACATACTCAAAACATTGTGCTGATGGATGGAATGAATAGTACGGGGGTCGTTGAGGTGTTTAAAGTAAAAATCTTACATTTAAAACAAGTATTTAAAAAAAAGCTTGGAAAAAACTTGGTACTGGAGTTATTGCGGGTAGTAACCGCAATAACTCCGTAACTGCATAGAAGGTTCTCAGGTATGGTCTAGAACAAAAAAATGATCGCTATGACGGGGAGAACAAGAAGTACCCTTCGGCTTCGTAAAGCGTCTTGTTACGCCCTTTACGTCTGACAAGCATTAGTCTATCATAGTCTTGTATACTTGAATGCAGAGGTTAAGCAATCGCACCTTGTAAAAATACTTGTATTCCGCTGCATTCATTTAGATGATTACGATAATACGAATAGCAGTGATAAACGATTTCAGATCGACCCTGATAAATAATGTAAGAGCTACTTGTTCTGCTACAACATTGCTAATTAAGTAAATCAGGTGCATGAATGGTGGGGTTGTTGTTCGAAACCTCATCGAAACCTCAGGGTTCGACTCAAAGAGATATCAGCAAACAAGAAGGAGTCCGCAGGGGCCGATGCCTGCCGGGGCTGCGGGACTGTTTGAAAGAGATACCGTACCCCTGTACCTCAGACAGCACGTTAAGCCGTTGTTCCCGGCTGTTATTTGTGTATCTTTGACAGTCGTTACAGGTAGTCAGCAGTGTCCCGAAAGTCTGACAACCAGTCTTACCAAAGGGTATCGTTTTACCCAGTACTTAGATACTGGGTTGAGGAGGTCATACAGGCAGTCACTCCATGTAAAATACTAGCATTCAGCTGCATCCGGTTAGACTGGAAGCCGATCTTAACATAGTTCGGAAAAGGCTAAGCATGAAATAAATTAAACAAAGTAATGTGCAGGCGCCTGAGTTCGAACATACAACCTACGACTCGCGAGTAGGCAACAGCCTTATCTTGAAAAGCCGTAGCTGACAATCAATGGTGGTAATCAATCGAAACAGCCGGAAAAAAAAGGATAAATGAAAGTGTTATTGTTATAAAAAATGGAAATACTTACTGAGTATGATAATAAGTAGATAAAGAATAATTTGCAAAGGCTAATGTTTTGATTAATCTGAATTTTCCGAAGGTTATTTGTCCGCGTGATTATCACGATTAAATATCAGACGATATATTATATATTATTAGACATACTTATCCATTTTTTGAATTAATTTGCAAATTGGCTGATAACTGTGCTTTTATAGAAGATACCGCACTTTTATCGTTGTCGGAAATCAATTTTAAATAATGAATAAGTGGTGACTGACATAGCCTGTAGTGCGAATTCAGTGTTATTTTTAGATGGACTTTGACCTTTCAAATATGATAAACTTGTTAAGGCGGGTCAGTTGCGTAGTATTCGCAACCGGCTTGCGTGTATAACTAGATTTATTTATGAACATGGACAGAGCAAAAGGAGTATGTAAGGTTCTTACATTATATTACAACCTTAGGTCCGGGTTCCACCGAAGTGGACACGAGACGAGAGGAGTGGAGATATGTTGTAAACCACCAGCAGATTATTTACAGTCTCGTCGTTCTAGAAACGGTTGAGCAGAGAAAAAAGAAAAAAAGGAAAAAGAAAGAAAGAAAAGAAAGAGAGGAGAGGTGATGTCTCATATTTGTTCAACGCGCAGCGCAGACGAGGAGGGACGAAACTGAGCCTAAGTAGCGTATACACACATCTCTGCTCCGGTCTAGCCAGTATGCATCTCCGCACGGCTTCGGTGTATATGTTACCGGCTAAACCCGATTTTAGGCCAAACTATTTTGTCCTAGGCCAAACTAGGCACTCTGACTAAATGGGTTAGGTTAGGTTAGAACTGGGACCCACCACACGCGAGCCGAGGGAGCATAGAAGGCCGATGAGCCCCACAGCAAAGTTGGGCGCATTGTAATTGCTTTGTTTGTGTTAGTGTATTCTGACACGATAAACACGTGAACTGGTTTGGCCTAGGACAAACTAGTTTGACCTGAAATCGGGTTTGGCCGGTAATATATACACCCTAGCTCCTATGCATCTCCTCTTGTCTCCGCCTTGCATATCTCCGCACGTTTCCGCTTTCGGCGTGGTCTGCAAGGACATTTCAATTGTTTCTCCTCTACTCACCGAACTTCATTGCCTCGTCGCGTTTCTGGTGGTATCCACTTGATTCTGTCTTTCAGAAGTTGCAGTGGTTAAGAATAGTATAGCCAAAAAACATACGATCCTCATGGTGAGCATATAGCAGGTGGCGTTCTGTAGTTACTTCGTACCACCATGAATCCATAAAAATGTGATAACACTTCTTCTTTGTAGTATGGTTAGTGCCTAACCTGGTGTCAGAGTTTTTCGTATCGCATGCCGTCGAGAAATATCTCTCAAGCATGCTGGTTTCCTCACGATGTTTTCCTGCACCGAAGCAAGTGATAATTATACAATACGCACATGAATCCGAAAAATCAGAGGTGCGATAACACGCCATCAAGATATATCACTTGGACACTTTTTCAAAGAAAATCGATATCCAATTTAACCGTCCCGCATCTTTCTGACTAAAAACGTCTGTGTCTTTCCAAAAAAAGTGTCAAAAACACCGTCTCAATTGAAAGCATTTTAAAATGTATAAGCGGCCGCTTCAAATATATTAAAAAGTTATTTTTATCATTCATACAAGATATTAATTAATTATTTTGTCGTATTATTCATTTTTTTAATAATGCGACAAGTTTCAAAAGTGTAGAGCTCGAAAATTTTAGCTCCCTGCCTCGGAGGTTTCAGATTTTCTTTTGACCAATAATGTAGCAAATTATAGAAGCTACTGAAAAAAAAATGATGAATACGGGAGGGCAGACTAGGAAATAAGGCAACATGACAGGGGGACTCGTGAGGTCACCCCTGTCAGTCAGCCGCCCCGAACCGTGGCCCTCTTGGAGAAGAGTAAATACGCCACCACCTTCACGCCCTCTTTGGCAAGATTAAAAAACAAAACGTAAGTCCCTACTGCAGTCAATCTATCTGAATTTACTATCACTAATAGGATTTATTGCTAATAAGCCTGACAACGTTATGATATATCGATTCGATTACTGCGCATAAATTGTACGTGGTGTCACCCGTGGAATTCAGTAACTTCCCACGGGATCGTACTATCGGGATCAAAAAACCTATGTGTTAATTCAGGTTATAAAATATGTGTGTGCCAAATTTCATAAAAATCAGTTCAGTAGTTTTTCTATCCATCCATCCGCACAAACTTTCGAATTTATAATATTACTATTTATAAAACGAGGCAGATATTACTATTATTACTATAGCTATATTATACTATTATTATTGCTCGAGCTAATAACAACTAGCGCGAGCATTGTGAGGACTCTAAAATGCCCCAATTGGGATATTTTGTCTTTAGTTCGCGTCAAGAAAATCATAGTCTATGCCTTGACCAAACATTTGAAACGCAATCATTGAAATGATAGCCATCTCTATTACTTACGTGTTTATCCTATCTTTTGTACGATTCATTAGTGGAACTTGTCAAAGTGTGTAATCTATAAGTATTGTATACCAGCGAGACTAGATTTGTAACGTCGGTGACTATGAACGTAAAATAAATCTTGTTGATATCATTGATCATAACTACATATTTGTTTAATGTAAAGAAAATGTCATAATTAGGTTACTTAGCTTTTATATTCATTCACACAACCAGACCGCAATAGAGGAAGGAAGTTGTTGAGGTGAAACTTACCTGAAAAAAAAAGAAAACAATCTTTAGTTTGACAATTAAATCAACCAATTTCTACATTTATATCTGTCGGATATGTCAGGATTTATTCCGTTGGCTCATACGTCATGTGGGCAGACGATGGGTTTCGTGCAATGAAAATACACTGGGTGCGATACACTGTTTATAGTAAACTAACAAATTACTTGAAATTACAACTTAACAAAATAACACGGGGCACATTGAATCGGGTACAGTTCCAGGACGTCTCAACTCCGCTGCGATCAGACATTGACTGTCTTCCTCGCCTCGAGCTGTAAACATCAGGGCTCTGTAGAAGCCACGCTGTGGTGTGGGTAGACTTGTAAGTAAGTCGCGTGACGTCACCACCAGCGCACTTGCGACTCATTTTATGTCCGCACTGGATCCGACATATCTGCAATTTATGCACAGTACCCACAGTATAGAAGGTGTAAACAGACCGAGCCATCAACCAAGCATTCTGCACATCAAACTAAGTAAGTAACTCTTCGCAAAAAATATTGCTGGGAAACGATTTTCTTTTTGGGGTGAAAAATCACGTTTTACGGTAACACAAAATGTAACGCACTCATAACATTGTACTACTGAATGAATTGAGTAGTACGTGGGCCGTGAAGGTATTTAAAGTTTTATAAATTTAAAAACTTGTATTAAAAAAAAAACATGTAAAAAAAAAATTTACTTTGACCCCCAATGTCTCCGTAACTAGAAGGTTCTAAGGTACATAAAACAAAAAAAATATCGCAATGACGAGGTTAACAATTAGTGTCTTTAGATTTCGTAAAGGGTACTTTTACACCCATTATTCTGCAATAACCACGTTGCGCATTGATATATATATGTAAGTGTAGGGACAAGTGAAACGACGGTTAGCTGGTAGTACACTGACTTTATTTGACAAGTGACATGAGTTATATAGGATAGTTTGCAGCTACCCACATATTCACAAATAACTACATAACATCTTTTAGCTTATCTTCATTTATTATTGTCAGTAAAAAGGCTTATAACCACCCTTGGTACAGGTTTGCCGTCGTTTGTTAGTCTATCTGGTTGTAGTATCTGACCTGAGCCAGAAGCTACGTCACCTTCACCATGAGGAGCTTCTGTGGCCTCATAAAACACACACACACACGGCTCCGCTCGGCTTCGTACATGGCTTTTTCATATTTCTAATCTCATTAGCATCAAGAGAAATAAAAATAAGCAAAATCACATGAATCGAACAATGAATTTGTAACTCGTCAACGATGAAGAATCGCGGAACATACATTACTTTGTGTAATTTATTTCATTACCAATGCTCTCAAAAACGGTGAAGGAAAACATCGTAAGGAAACCGGCATGTCCTAGAACCCATTTCCTTTCATAGAGAGTAGTGTCTAGGGTTGCCACCCTTACGATATAATAAACTATTGTACGATTTGGGTATTTATACTCTATACTTTATGAGAACAATAAAGTACGCGAAAATACGTTATTTCGGGTGATTTGTTTAAGCGTAAGCATTTTTGATTAAAACGGAACGTTATCGGTTGGTGCCGAAACAACAGGTCTCCAAAGCCATTTAAGCGCTCGTTTTAAAAAAAAAAACTGTAAATGAAAATGTTACAGTCTATTCCTGCCACGTCAGCATTTACAGAGAGTTTTTTTCTGTGATCAATGCAAATGGCGAGACGAAAATGAATTACTTAAGTATTTACTTTAATTTATAAATAGACAAAAAAGATGCTGTGCAAGTGTTTAGCAGCGGTAATAATTTGATTATGCTTGCGAAAAGTAATAAAAATATGTTTTAAAAAATAAGAATTAAAAGAAAATTAAATTGTACTTTATTTTCACACTATGTACTTTTTTTGTCTTACCTTTAATAACCAAGACACTTTAATTGCAAAAAAAAGGTGGCAACCCTACCTGTGTCCCAGCAGTGTGAACATTATAGGTTGATTAAGCTTCTTTTTTTTTTTTGGATGCGATATCATCAAATGACCCCCCCCACTCTGGGCGGAGCGGAAGGGAGTGTCAGACTTGTACTGACTAAAAACCATCCATGTTCCTTCTTTGCCCTTTGTGTTCCAGGGTCACGGTGTCTCTTTCGAACAGTCCCGCAGCTCTGGCAGGCATCGGCCCATGCGGATCCCTACTCGGTTGCTGACATCTCTTTGAGGCGCGCGTGGAACACGAACGCGCCGTCGACACGGCCTGTCGTCATAAGACGGCCGGACGGCGAGCTAGCCCATAACTCGCCGTCCACAGGCCCGCGCCTACGGTGGCCGGGAGTCACCACGTGACCCCCGACGCCCAGGGCGTCTCCCGCGGCGGCTGGGACGTGAGGTTCTTTCCCTCTCACGTCCCGCCACCTCCTTCACTAGCATGACTGCTTCACAGAAGGTGCTGACGGCTTCCCATTCCCTCTCGCTCCGGACCATGGCTTGAACCAGGGCCGGACACGAGAGATCGCCGCCGCCAATCGCCGCTAAGGTTGATTATGCTTATGCTAGGCATGAGGAATTTATTTTCTTTATGACAACCCTATTTGTTCCACCCTGTAGTTTGATGTGACAATTCGGATTATTAGGTATCCGGGTGGTCATCGCCTGAGTCACAGGTAATCAGTAGATTGCCTGTGATTCGGTGTGCTTTTAATAACATAATCTTATTATCAGTATAGATATAGAGAAGCGTACAATATAAATATCCTTCACATTGTAAATTTAGATCTAAAGTCACTCAGCACTTAAGCCGATTAGCTACCGTGATTACTGGACTAAGTTAGACATCGATAATGTAAGTGCGTTTAAGTAATGCTTAAAAAAACAAAGTTTTACTCGCGAAACTCAGAAGTGATTTTCTGAATTTAAAAACAATCTTCATTTTCTAGACATGGTTTAAAATCGTGATTTTGTATTTTATGGCTATACGAATGTTGTAAGAGATTTAAAAAAGCTACTACGGTATACGGGTAGGGTTCCCAACTCTCCCGGATTGTCCGGGAGATTCCGGTAATAATGGTTAACCTCCCGACCTCCAGTGTTGCAATAATTTCTCCGGATTTTCTAAAAATTATACGCATCCATCGTTCGTACGTCGCTACTCACTCTACTAGCGTACCACATCTAGCAAACTTCGATTTTTCATGTAAAAACTTTTATGAATTTGTGGTAAAAAAAAATGTCAAATATTAGATGCAGCTCGACAGCAAAGTAAATTTAAATTTAAAAATTAATGATTGTTATTTTCTTCCCCCCCCCCCCCCCCCTACTCGAGAGATGGCAACCCTATATACGTGAGTGTTGCTATGAAACTATAATGAAGAAGAGCAGCATTAAATCTTTTGGGCCCCCTAAAATGGAAATTATCCAAATCAAAGTGATTCACTGTCTTTGAGTAATTAAACCTAAAGGTATGTAGTGGACAGTACAAAAAGTAATACAGCGCCATCTATTCCGCAAACGAAGAACTAACATCAACATTCTGAATCGCGCTAGCGACTTGAAGACAGAGAGACTTTTTGTGCAGAAAAACCCGACAACAACAGTCAGGCACTACACCACCGATTTCTATGGAGGATGAAGGACTTTACACCCTGTTCTTCATACCTTTAAGGAACCAGCCAGGGCTTACAAACTAGGATATTACATTAAATGAACGTTCACTAAGGGCACCCCCTGTGGGGTCCAGGGATCGGCTTAGTTCGTCATTGAGGGGAGGGCAGCTTGGGTCAGACTGGGTCGAATTATACACAGTGTTGTCCTTTCAGATGAAGAGCTTCATCCTCATCGCGGTTCTCGCCGCACTAACAGTCTACAATGACGCGGCTTCAATCCCTGATGAAATCTCTCCGTACCAAGAAGAAATCATTCTGACCGAAGAAACTGACGAATTCTTCCAAAAAGATTACGATGTAGAAGGCAGATCTGCTGGCAGACTCTTTGATGATGATGAGCTCATCATGTTTTACGAGTATGTAATTTTTTATTATGATTTATGTATTGGGTGACAAACTTAAGGGACACTTGAACTTGGACACTTCCCATTCGAAAAAAATAAAATAAAAAAGGGACACTTGTGCACATGTTATGCACCATTCAGAATAAAGCGGCGCCGAGCGTGGTCATTGTTATGTCAGACAGTACATTACAGTTCTTTCACTACTAGTTTACCTTTACTATGTGATCTTTATTCACCTTAAGAGGGGACAGGGTCTGCGATTCTCCATACAAACGTATTCCTTTTTTCTTCCTGAATAATGCCTCTAGAGTTATATTTTTTTTTCATAAAATCAAGATGTACTGTAGACACGTCCCTGTCATTTCCTTCTTTCAGCAACTAATGGGTAAAGAAAATGTGACGTGCTAAAATTTACAAAACATGCCCCATTTTTACGGCCGTGATGAGAGGAAGAACAGACAAATTAGAAAAGTTTTTAACATAAAAGAAACTGATAGAAACCTAGACATATTTTTTCTTAAAATTATTATGTCATTAAATAATTGAATCGGCTCAGTTTTCGAGGAGAAAAAAGGGGAAAATGAATCGTCTCATCTCATCGTTTTTTGTGATATAATTCATCTGAGCTTCAACTGTCTCTGTCGCACTCTACGGCGGCAGGCTTGACGCAGCGAGACGGCAATAGTTTCTTCAAATACCAACCTCACAGGCCCTGTTCCCTCTTAAAATAAGGTTATTGCTGTCATAGGCAAAATAACTATGAAAGGACTGTAAAATCTGTAGATTGTCATCAGTGAAAATGTGTTTTTGTCTGATAAAACCGCGCCTGCCACTGCATCATTTAAAAAAATAAGTGTTTTGATAAGATTTTTTAATCAATCAATTAATTGCTTATCGATGATATAAATCAAAAACTGCTTCATGAAAACAAAAAGCTTAGCCTTTGAACTGTAGGTACGAGTATAATACCTACTATTTTTGATTTAAAATTCATTCGAGTTTTGTTAAAAAAAAAAAAAAAAATTATGCGTTTATAAGATATTTTTATGTAGTTTTTAGGGTTCCGTACCCGAAGGGTAACCAACAGGACCCTATTACTAAGCCTCCGCTGTCCGTCCGTCTGTCTGTCAGCGGGCTGTATCTCATAATCCGTAATAGGTAGACAGTTGAAATTTTCACAGTATGTGTATTTCTGTTGCCCAATAACAGCAAATTATTAAAAATAAATCAAAAAATAATGCGGGCTCTTCTACTACCATAGCGTACGGAACACTTCATGCATGAGTCCGTCTCGCACTTGGCTGGTTTTTCGTATAAAATATAAAAAATAATTATAGATAGATGCATAGATTATCTGTCTGAGTTCTTACTTCAAACATAAAATAGGGCTACAATTTCGTGTCAGAGGTTTTCTGATGTTATGTCAAATCAAATCAAAGCATTTATTTTAAGTAGGCCAGTTACAGGCACTTTTGAATAGTCGAAACAAAGACACTAAGAACGAGGATATCGTAGGAAGATGTAATAATACATTATTTTATCTTTTCAGAGAATTCGTGAACGTGCCAGCAATCCCGAACGCCGTACAGGTTCGGGAAGTAGCTTACCGAGGTAATTCTACCACTCAGATCAACCGTATCAGGGTGATGAACATCCCAGCACACACTTTTGTTGGAAATTATGGGACACATGCACTTGTCCGGCTTACGTCAGCGTCTGGCCGGGGTATACAAACCCTTGTTCAATTCTCCGGACGCTATACTGACTGGCAATGAACTTATTTACACCATGGAAAACTATAACGAATAAATACGTTTCAAATGAAGTTTGTGTTTTGTTTTTAATTTAGTAAGATTTATTTTTTATAAATATCTAAATAAATATTTAAAATTAAATGAAATTGTTTCTATTTAAATATCCATCCCTCATAAACCACCATCTACCTAGTATTTTCCCAACTATCCATTATATACAGGATGTAAACAGACCCTATTTTTTTATTTTTTTTTTCGGATGGGAAATCATCAAATGACCCCCCCACTCTGGGCGGAGCGGAAGGGAGTGTCAGACTTGTACTGACTAAAACCCATCCATGTTCCTTCTTTGCCCTTTGTGTTCCAGGGCCACGGTATCTCTTTCGAATAGTCCCGCAGCCCTCGAACAGTCCCGCAGCCCGATGTAAACAGGCCCTTCACATAGCCGTCAACCAAGCATTCTGTACATCAAACTAAGTAACTACGCAAAGATTATTGCTGGGAATCGACCTTTTTTTTTGGGGTGAGAAATCACATTTTAAGGTAAGACTCAATGGAAACCACTCAAAGCAGTGTGCTGATGGATGGATTGAATAGTACGGGGGTCGTGGAGGAGTGTAAAGTAAAACACTTACATTAAAAATATGTATTTAAAAATGATCGCAAAGTCGGGGAGAACAAGTGCCTTTCGGTTATGTTAAGGGTCTATTTACACCCTATAGGGTGTAAATAGACCCTTAACAAAGTCAAAATTATTTATTTAAATCCCTTAAAGTCAGAATTATTTATTTGCTGTAAATGTTCTATATATAGAACATTTACAGCAAATAAATAATTCTGACTTTGACTTTGGCTTTGACCGACTTGAGGAATGCAATCCAAATCCAATCCAATGCATCCAATTTCAAAAATGGTTTTCACTGACTATAGCTATTAGTGCCATAATTATGTTTCTTCAACGTGGACGAAGTCGCGGGTAGAAAGCAGTTTTCAATCAAATCTTTCTTGATGTACATACACCAGCACATCAAGTTACCAGAAACTGACAAACTCTAAATGATTTTAAACCTTATAATGTTAAAGGGTAAGTTCCAATTCGAATGAGAAAAATTGACAGTTTGTAGTAACTTAATGCGCTGTACTTTTAAGCTTTCCTCAGATTAAAATAAAGATAAGTTACCCGACAAAATAAAGACAAACTCGTATAACAGGACCATGTCAGCGAAACAAAAAAAATAAATAATAATAGTATGTGGCCATGTATTGACACATCTAGTAAAACAACTCACTTATAGTTTGGATCCGTGTTTGCTTGGTTGGTGATTAGCTACTAAGTGCATATTTGTTAATTTTTAACTATGAACGTAGATTTCCGTGCGCTCATAAACATGTTATTAAAATTAAATTGTTCAGCAAGATAACGTACTTGGTTTAAGTACGTTATCTTGCTGAACAATTTTTTTTTTATTTTTTTATTAACAGTACTAGAGCAGATAAAATACGGGGCACTACGCTACGCTCAAAAACAGTGACAGACGTATTGAAACGGGCTATTTGGCTGAAATGGCATTGGGCAGGTCACGTGGGCCGCATGAGTAACGTCCGCTGGGCCAAGATCTCAACACGATGGGTGTCGGAGGATGGACCGGTGCCACCAAGACCGGCCTAGAAAGAGGTGGCAAGATGACCTAGACCCGCATCACGGAAGCTGGTTCGAGCTGGCCCTGGAGAAGAGTACCTGGAAGGATATGGTGGAAGCCTTTGCCCAGCAGTGGGACATATAAGGCTATTAAAACAAAAACCATTAACACTAGCGACTCTGCCAGTAACTCCTTCTAGACTGTGATATTATCTGAAAGATTGATCACTTTCTTCGACGAGAACGGTTTTCTCTTGGTTCGGAGGGAGAACGGTAGCTGCGTCATAGCATACTGTAAGAGATGACGGTCTTCATCTGAAAGTGCACAGCATCAATATTTAACCACTGCTCGAGCGGCGTAGTTGCTGGAATTTAATTCTCATATTTTGCAATAAATTAGCGATTAATATCGGTATCTACATGATTGATACAACATTCATCATAATCATCTACTTAATTTATCGATACCGCGCTAAAATTCATTTCTCTTATATGCGATATTATATCTTATCCTCGTGAATAGCCCTCACAACACGTGTCTCAAATTATACAATATGTTGTTATTCCTATCATTCGATGAATGTACAAACTCGCTAAAGTCATCGAACTACGTCGATCAACGAAAATCTGAGGGCGCAGACAAAGTAAAATTCAGACTGCGATAACGCCGATAAAAAGTAAAACAAAATCTGTCGATAGACACGGGGACACAGTTACATAAATGAAAAATAATAGAATAAAAATAAGAAAGATGAGACAAAAGAGGAAGAATAGATGAGAAAAGAATGTCTTTGTGGAACCTCAGTCACATGCCTGGAGGGCCACCCCTATTTTTGTTCACAATTTCACACAATGTTTGTGTAGATGTTCGTAGAATTCCCTAGTCCACATAAGAGGTTTAACAAGACCCTTAACGAAGTCAAAAGGCACTTGTTCTCCCCGTCATTGCGATATTTTTTTTGTTCTAGACCATACCTGGGAACCTTCTTGTTACGGAGATTGGGTTTGAATGTATAATGTTTACTTTAAACACCTCCACGACCCTCGTACTATGCAATCCATCGACCAGCACAATGTTTTGAGTGCGTTACATTGAGTCCTAGCATAAAACACAATTTTTCATCCTAAAAAAAAATTGTTTCCAAGCAATAATTTTTGCTTAAAATTATTTAGTTTGATGAACATAATGCTTGGTTGACGGCTTCGTGAAGGGTCCGTTTACACCCTGTATGGAATGTTCGTCAAAAGATCTTCCTACATTGCATTAAAAAAAATTGGTATATATGAGATTTTAAAAATTAAAATATTATTCAGTACTATGACGCATGATGTAGTTAAAACACCCTGTTGCTAGCGATGGTCTACTGGACTCGAGTGCTGGGTAGGTATAAATTCTCCCGTTTGACACGTAAACATCATTAACAGGATGTTTCATAATTTTATTCTATTTTTTATTATTATTTTTCTTTGTACCTATTATGGCAGATAAAAAAAAATCGCGATTAGAGCTATTTTATGCCGGGTACATTGAGTGGACGACCTTTGTAAGACGATTAAAAAGTCACGGTGTATAGTAGTTTTTAGATATCATTACGTACATCCTCCATGTGTTGTTTTTTTTTAATATCTAATGTGACTGTTGAGAAATGAGCATCGATCAAACAAGAAATAGTTTGCACTTTTTGCTAACTCGCTGTCACATTTTTTAAAGATGAATCCATTTTATCGAAACGAAAAATTTTATCTGTGGTCCGGTCGTTGGCGCGTTGTCATAGATTGTGATAATTAATAAATCATGATTTATCTAAATGAATAATATTTATTTTTCTTCTATCAAAAAATCTAGGTTAAAGGTCAAATAAATAGTAATTAAACTATAAGCAATAAGCATATTAACATCCTAAAACTTAAAAAAAAATATTTTATTATAATTTAAAATATTTTCCTGGATATCTCAATGTTCCCACTACTCACAATAACGCGCCTCACGCTGTTATATCTATATATCATGTCAGGCTTTAAAATAAGGTAAAATTCGCTAATGTTTGCCATGGGTATTTTTTCCATACTTAAGGCGCCATGTCCTTTGAGGTTTTGTTGTTTTTCAAAAAAGTCAAAATTAATTTTAAAAAAAATTACACAATATTAGTTTTTCGTGCATACTCACCGCCCAAGTGACTCAACTTTATTATTTTTTCATAGGTATTATCTTATCATTATTTTAGTTCCGTGTAGTTGTAGTATAATATTCTCCGCACCGCTGATGTTAATCAATAGTCACTCGGCGTTCTTAGGAGAAAGAGTTACTGTGATCTTTTACTGGACAAACTGAGACATTGATAATGCAAGTACTTTAAAATTTATAAAATTATAATAATTACTTATATTCAGTGTTTATCTTGTGACATTTTCTTGTTGTACAGAAAGTTTTATTATATGATTTTCCATTGTAAACAATCATGTGGCAACTTAAATAATTTTGGGGTCACACCACGGAGGTGACATATTTAACACTTTCTTAATGATAACTCAGATCACTTTATTAATATTCTTAAACCACATTAAATAAATAAAAAAGTAATAAAATAAATAAAAAAATATAACAAATTTTCGAAAAACGTGTAATTTAGATAAACCTTTCTAATTATAATTGTATCCTAGACACGTTTCAAATGTAAAAATAATCAAAAATAGGAATGACCCTGTGGAATGACCCAAATAAAATTGACATTTAATTTGATTTTCGTTTCAAACATGACAACAAACACGTGACATGACAATAGGGGCATTCGCTTTGAAAGGGTTTTGGTCAAAATGGGCGTAAGTCCAACAGAGTCGAACATTTCAACTCTATCTCAAATCACAGCCCAAAATATATACTGTAGGTCATATTTCTATACTGTTGGTCTTACGGCCAGATTTCATAGAAAATTGCCCATGGTCCTTTGACTTTCAACAGACATGGTATATTTCAAACTTTTCGATAGGTTATGTCAACCCAATAGTTTTTTACCTGCATCATCGATTTTTTCGCTGATAAGAATGTTACGTTGTCTACGACCTATGATTGGGGTTTATTGACGTAGTTCGATGACATTTTTTGACATGTTGGTTCTTTCATCGAATGACAGGAATAACAAATAATTGTAACTTGAAGCGCGTCTAAGCTATTTTCGAGGATTAGATAGGAGATATAATATCACACCTAAGAAATACTAATGTTAGCACGTGATCGATAAATTAAGTTGAAAATGTTGATAATCCGTCGTATTTGATAACTCCTAATACTATTATTCAATCACGTAGATGTTGATATTTATTATTTATCACGAATTTATCGTGAGATGGTATTATTAGTAATGTACAATACAAGGTACACCCCTACCTAATCCTATGGGAATTAGAGGCGTATACAGGCGTACATTTTCGTAAAAAGTGAGAATCTGCACTCTCTGCAACTTCACCATGTTAATTCTGTATCCTTTCAGATGAAGAGCTTCATCCTCATCACGGTGCTAGCAGTACTTACAGTCTGCTATGACGCAGCTACAGTCCTCCCTCCACCCCAAGAGGAAACCATTCTCGCCGAAGAAAGTGATCAATCGTTCACAAAAGATTACGATCTAGAAGGAGTTACTGGCAGAGTCGTTAGGGATGCTGAAAGGATCCTGTTTTACGAGTGAGAACCTTTTTTTTTAATTGAATGGCTTACGAGCCGAACGTCAACTTGATGTTAAATAGACTGTAACTAAAAGAATAACGGAGTGTGAGTTTTTAAACTAACAAGTATAACAAGCGAGTATTCAAGAAATAATAAAATATTTTTATCATTTCAGAGAGTTAGTCGACCTCCGACCTATACCTAACACAGTACAGATCCGGGATGTACATTACCGTGGCAATTCTACCACCTTCATAAACATGGTCTCGTTGAGCCGCCTCCCGCCTGTTCCGGGGCACACGCACGTACGGATGGATTGGACCCACGCCAATGTTAGGTTTACAACAGGGCCAGGCGAAGGCCATCGGTCCGTAGTCAGATTCTCCGGAGTGTACACTGACTGGTCCTAAACATAACAACACCACGGAAAACTGTAATATATTATATGTATGTATTGTGTATTGTATGTATATATTATTAATGTACGACGAATAAATATGTATTTTTAAAACCGAAATTCTTAATTTTATTCTAACTTGATCTTCACACTCAAGCTACACGCGTCTTATGGAAAAACAAATGAATGAATTCGTTTATTCTATGTTTGAATGTCTTCGGCTTTTTCATAGTATATCAGGTATTTACGAATCCGAGCGTAGTTGCTGGTCCTTACATTTTGCATACTCACATACTTACAATGCCTGCACTAGAGGTTGTACAGATGGAAACAGTAACTACGCTAGAGGCCGTGAACACTGATCGGGACCAGAAAGCGAAAATTGTTATGTGTTAATGTGTGATGATGCTCCAAGATATTAAAATACTATTTCACCACCACTAGAGTTTGAGTACAGGATAAAAACTTAAAAAATGTCAAAGCTCCTGGTTTTGATGACATTACGGCGACCAATTAAATTACCTCGGACCAGTAGCTGTCTCCTGGAATCTATCGCTTTTCATATGCAGACAGCCTTGCCTTGGCCGCCCAGACACTTATATTCAAAGAGGCTGAAGAAAAACTGGCGGAAGCTCTAGAAACACTTGGGAATTTCTACGATGAAAATGCCCTACGGCCAAATCCGTCCAAGACCCAGACCTGTGCTTTCCAAATTCAAATTCAAATTCAAAATATTTTATTGTGGGCATATGTTAGTTACAGGTCTAAACAATAAATTTTTAGTTCCAATATGTCCTGCCTAATAGGCATACAATAATTATGTTTCCATCTCCGCAACCGTCAAGCAAACGGAGCAGTGTGTTATTTTCAGAGGTGTAAACAGACGATAAATGTCCCCTCTTGCTTAAAACCATTTCCGGCAGATCAAAGGATAAAAATACAAAGAACAGGTCTTTCACTAATAAATTGCTATGTATAATCTTGTTACTTTTTAGTTTGTGATTAGTTACAGAAACTGATTTAGTTGTAGTTTCAAATTATAAATTCAGTAATGAACATTAAAATCGTATTAGGCGCCATCATCCACAACATTGTGGAATGTTGCCTCATCAATAAATCTTAGTGTGTAATGAGCAATTGTTAAAATCCCAATTGTTACAAAATATTTACTTATCTTAATTTTAACTATAGTTCTAGCTAAAGACTTTTGTTTCATAAATTAATCTTCAGAAGATCTAATCACGAACTATTTCAGTACTAGTTAATACAGAGGCCAATAGATGGCGCTTATCTCTTCTGTCAATCGATACGAATCGTTGTGATAATTGTAGTACTAACTCACAGATGGCAGGATCAATATTATGATGGATTTTATAAATTGATTATTAATTAGATTAATTAATATTCTTAGCAGTTAAACACTCTAGATTTTATGTGTTTTGAGGACCTTTTCTTTATATAGTTATAAAAATGTAGTTTTGTAATGTCGGATTAGTTCAACATCATCATCATCATTTCAGCCGAAAGACGTCCACTGCTGGACATAGGCCTCCCCCAAGTGTTGGCACATTGACCGGTCCCATGCGACTCGCATTATTTAAAGATACTTAATTCAGTCAGTCAGTCAGGACTTTGAATTTTATATTTATATATAAGGTCTATCTTTTCATACAGGAAATATTTTAAGAGTAACTTCTATAAGTCGTAAAGTAGCAATAGCAACGAAAAAAAAATTTTCTGACTGTTTTTTTTTACAAATTTATTATAATTCTAAATTTTTTTGAGACTTTTTGCATAAAACCTTTACTCCCATATTCTAACAATGACAGTAGGTAAATAAGACGTAGGAAACTACCGTAATGGATGCTTAAAAATAAGGAGCCAGTATTTATTTTTTGGGTCAAGTAATTTTAAATTATTTATTTTTTATAAAAATATACTTAGATAAAAAAAAATCCCTTGGATTGGCTTTGTTATAGCTGTTAGATGATTCCCTGAAAATATTTCGTGCATGAATAGTTAGACCCTATATATATTGTGTCATACAATACTTGTTTGTATTGATGCCAGTTATTGATTAGTAAGGGTTTTATGAGTGGCCATAATTTCGGAAAAATGGCGACATTAGGTAGTCCAAAATAACAGCTCATAGCGCCCATAGCAATCTTTTAAAGACATAATTATGCGATCTTTTGTTTAAAAATATGTTTTGCTAGCAACCGCCTGCAGCTTCACCTGCGTTAATTCATGTATTAGTAAGTACACGATATCGCATAGCTTATGTGTTATTCTGATGTATAAGCTATATTACTGTCAAGTTTTATCAAAATCTGTTCAGTAGTTTACGAAAATGAAAGAAAAGTAAAAAAAGTTCAATGGAAAAAGACACTCACAACGCGACATCAATGAAGCGAGCTGATTGGCCACATTTTATCTGGTCAAGCCAAGCTTTGTCATTCGACCACTAAACACGTGTGGGGTGGCGTCAGGGTTACAAGTATGCTGGGGCCTTATCGCAGATAATGTGCTGTGTAGTGTAAATAAAATTGATCGATTAATTATATTTCTTGTTAGATTTCTGATAGCAAGTGGCTTAGTAGCAATTGTTTTATGGTACTCAGAAGGTAGCCTAAAACACTGATAAGACTATCATAATTATATTATATATTATCAATATCACACGAGATAATTATGATCAAACTAAATTTCCGCTTTATTTGCAATTATTTATTTCTTAGTAAGCTTTGTTAATATTGCAAACAAATTAAAATTAGCACATTTTATAACCCCCTATATTATAAGTAACATCTATTTATTATATGAGTGTAATTACATACTTGGATTAGAACTGGACATATCGATCAACTGATGCGAAGAAGAAGAAAAAGAATATCGAACAATATTTGTGAGAAACACTTACACTTTTACATAAAGTTAGGTTTCAGTAATTACTTGAGTTGAAGTAATTAGTTATGCAATCCTTTTCATTTATTTTTATGAGGAGCTCGTGGCTAAATAAAAACTGCTGCTCGAGTCGTCGATTTTAAGATTAAGCTGCGCTTGCCTAGTTTGGTCCATAGATGGATGACCACCCATTACATACCAAGTGTCGTCCGTGCCTCGGAAAGCACGTTAAGCAGTTGGTCCCGGCTGTCATTTGTAGATCTTTGATAGTCGTTTCAGGTAGTCAGTGGCCGCCGGATTGTAGAGGTCGATTAGGCAATTGCTCCACGTAAAATACTGGTATTCAGCTGCAACCGATTATACTGGAAGCCTACCCCAAAATAGTTGGGAAAAGGCTAGGTAGATGATGAATCATTTTTATGCAAAAGAAAAGGATTTAAACGTAGTATGAACCGTCAAAGAAAGCAAAACTAAGAATTCTAACTTTTGACAGTTCTAACTTCAAGCATATAAGACATTATACACTACAGTATTAAAATCGTGATCTTAAATAATTACTTTTACTCAAGTTATCACTTTGACGTGTATCTCTGGAATTATAAGCAATTAATGACATCATCAATACAACCCTCTCAGTTTATTTGTTACCATTGAATGACTTTTTTCATGATATAGTCAATAAGTGAACTCTGTAAAATCATATTTGTTACGGTTGCAAATCATATTTTAATCAATATAAAATCTGACACTGACCTGTAAATTGCAATCAGTTTTCCGTGTGGCCGTCAAGGCTCTTTTACGGCGGAGCCCGCTTTTAATTCAAACATATGGCACGACCTGCATTCGCCACTACTACCAGTCGTACGAATGCCGGCTTGCGTGTGCCTATTCGTCGCCTTACGAGCAATTATAATAAGAATTTCTGCAGCTTTTCTGTTTGCTTTACCCCAGGGAAGGTTTAAACAAATGTTGCTTGATTTATTGAAAAACTAATGTGACTTTGTAATTTCATTGAGCAACAGTATTAATAGCTTCATTGTTGGTGTTGTTGATGCTTCACTATTTGTATTAATCTTTTTTGTTATTTACCATATTGTCTCATTGTTTATCTGTGGAGAACGTGGTTGATTTCACAATTGTATCATTTTTGTATCTTTTTTTTTTTTTTGTTATTTGTATGTTTTCCCTAATAAATAAAATAAAATATGGCGATGTATGAGAGTGTTTACGGAGAAGCGATTTTACGCGCGTTTGCTTGAAATTTAGCGTAGCCCGCAGATGACACCGCAGGCGGTGCACGCGGCGTCACCCGCGCAAATCTGAACATATGGCAGATCACACAGCCTCGTTGCACGCGGCGTTCAACGCGGCGGTGCACGCGGCAGTTCACAAACCAAATAGAACTTAATAATATGATTGTATTCATTGTATGTTCGATTTGAATCGAATCAGAGATCGATTTTTAAAATAAATCGACAACCCTATCGTGCGGGGGCTCCTGCAACTCTTCTTAAACAACGTCGTACATTGCCATAATTATGTTTGTGTCTGGGCGTGTGATAATGCGGACCGCTGCACGCGCCGCCTCTCCGTAAACGGAAAAAACGCGCGACGCGCCTCACTACGCAACACCCGACACGCCGCGTCTCCGTAAATAAGCACTCAGAGTGACTCAGCTCGCATTCATTTTTCTTTGCTATTATCTTATCATTATAGATCCATGTAGTTGTAAATGTTGTAATTTCATTTTATATTATATTCTCGGCACCGTTATTGTTGATCAATAGTCACTCAGCGTTCTAAGGAGAAAGAGTTACTGTGATCTTTTACTGAACTCACCGAGAAATTGATATTGTAAGTATTTTACAATTTTTCTATTATTAAAAATAAAAAGAAAAGTCCTGACTGACTCATCAACGCCTAGCCCAAACCCTTAGACCTAGAAAGCTGAAAGTTTGCACAGAGGTTCCCTTTACAATGTTAACAAGGAATAAGAAAGATTTTTCGAAAATGAACCTCTAAGAGGGTGAAATGGGGTGTTGAATTTCTTGTGAAACTTTTTAGTCTCGGAGTCGATTGACTTGAAAATTAGTGTACATACTCTTCAGATAAAATTATGAGAAACGTGTAAATATTTATAGTTATATATAAATCTATGTATAGTAATACATACATAGATTACTTATTATACCAGAAGTAAGATCCCGTGGGCAAGTCACGAACTCGACGCGGACGAAGCCGCGAGCATAAGCTAGTGATCAATAAATTCATAATGTATCTTCTGATATTTTCTAGTTCACACAGAAAGTATTCTTAATTTGATATTTTGTAAACTTATACTGTCACTTACGGGCTATCTTCCGTGATTGTTAATTATTTTGAGCTCCCGATATTTCGACGCTGTTGCAAGCGCCATGTTCAATGATGATAAGTTTAGTTGTTAACCGTGAAAGTGTTTGATATTTTGTTTAAAAAAAATATGCTTGAACTTGATTTATTTAGGGATCAGTCCCACTGAGGAGAGATTTTAAGTTATTGTTGATCATGAAACAGGTACCTAGTCAATTCATAAATTATAATTATAAAGATATCAGTAGGTAGTATGTAAGATTCAGTATTTCTCTGGTAACATTTTCTTGTTTTAGCTAGTATGTCAGGAGGGTATCAGGACAGTAGCGCTAAATACATTTGCGCGAAGCACACTTGCGCGAAAGGACTTATGCGCGAATGGTTAGGTTAGGTTAGCTGTAGAGTAAACATAACACTGAGGTTCTTCTAAATCGGAATCGATGGATTAATCTTTTTTGTACAAAGTAACAAGAATGTTCTATACATCAATATACATTTGTCATAATGGACATTAAAACAACTGAATTACATTAAAAATCGACATTAATGAAACCCAAAAGCTTGAACAGAAAGTAAAAATCGATTAAACAATAATTATATCTGGCGACACTATTCATGGTAGATACGAAAAAATAATTTGACATGTGACTCGGGCAGTGTTGCCACTTCTCTGTCTCTATCTCATTGAAAATACGAAATAATATGATGTTATGTTTACTCTACAGATTAACCGTAGTCAGTCGCGAGTAAATCTAGTCGCGGAAGTGTCTTTTTGCGCAAAAGTTCTTTCGCGCAAGTGTCCATTTGCGCAAGTGTCTCTGCGCGCATGTGTCTATGCGCGTAAGTGTCTATGGGCGCAAAAGTCCATTCGCGCAAAAGTCTAATCGCCCAAAAGTCCATGCGCGCATATGTCAAGTGGGTTCGCGGAAGTGTCCTTCGCGCATATGTCTTTCGCGCTAATGTCCCAGGTCCTGTCAGGAGCGGGTGTATCGTTCTTGCATTGTGTGAATTACAAAGTAATACACGTATCCCCAATAGGCATTCACACTGACGCAGACGTGGATCGGGCGCGGCGCGTATTGCTTTTGATTTTGTAAATACTTACAAAAAAAAAACAATTTCACCATGGATTATTTTTTTCGTAGACATACTTGTTTGTACGAGTCTATAAAAAAACTATAAAAATGCAATTTAACAGTTGCAAAATATGGATTCGTCGTAGCAACCGCTGCCGCTGTCAGGTCGGCCGCGCCCGACCCGCTGCCGCTGTCAGGTCGGCCGCGCCCGACCCGCTGCCGACACGCGCCCGCGTTGTGTGTGAAGGCAAATAACAGCGCGTCTCTCGACCCGCACCCGCTTTCTGTGTAATTCACGATTTAATGGCTTAAACCAAGAAAAGGATTATTTTTTGCAAAAAGCCTTTTTTTAGATTAGATAGGAGATATAACACACCCACGAAAAACTTCTTTATCATGGGATCAATAAATTAAGCCGATAAAAAATTATGATTATTTGTCATAAATTGATAACTCCATGACGTTATAATATTACACCAATCACGTAGATATCGTTATTTGTTAGTTATCACTAATTTATGTTGAAATGGTTTTATAAATTCGGCTCACCTCTGTCTAATTCTTCGGGGATTACAAGCGTGATGTTATGTTTTCGTAAAAACTGAGAATCCACTCCTGGCAACTTCACCACGCGAGCCATGAATAAAAGTTAATTCTGTATCCTTTCAGATGAAGAGCGTCATCCTCATCGCGGTGCTAGCAGCACTTACAGTCTGCTATGACGCAGCTACAGTCCTCCCTCCGCACCAAGAGGAAACTGTTCTCGTCGGAGAAAGTGATCAATTGTTAATAAAAGATTACGATCTTGGACTTACTGGCAGAGTCTTTAGGGATGATGAAAGGATCCTGTTTTACGAGTAAGTACCTTTTTACCAGACTTCATCATCTGCCTAGCCTTTTCCCAACTAAGTTGGGGTCGGCTTCCAGTCTAACCGGATGCAGCTGAATACCAGTATTTTACATGGAGCGACTGCCTATCTGACTTCCACAACCCAGTTAGTACTAGGTAATACGATACCCCTTGGTAAGACTGGTTGTCGGACTTTTTTTTTGGGCCACTGACCACCTAACGACTGTCAAAGATCTACAAATGACAGCCGGGACCAACGGCTTAACGTGCTTTCCGAGGCACGGAGGAAACTCGGTATGTAATGGGTGGTCACCCATCCACAGACCAACCTAGGCAAGCACAGCTTAACCTAAAGATTGACCCGAGCGGCTGTTATTATGTAACCACGAGCTCCTCACCTTTTTACCAGACTTGAGGAGGGTAATTTGTTTATCACTAAAGACCAAACGCCATATTGGTGTTGTGAAAAATAAAATAAAAAAGTCGAAGAACTACGAGTATGCTAAGTGGGGTATCATTGAGCAGGTATTTGAAAATAATCTTTAGGTTTCGCATAATACATCATTTTCATTTCGAATCATTGAAAATCGAATTTTAAAAAATTGACAGTTTGTATATAGTAGCTTGATTAGCTTAGCTTAAATAATGGAGTGTGCGTTTTAAAACTAACAAGTATAACAGGAGACTAAATCATCATCATCATCATCACCCTATAGCAGTCCAGTGCTGGACATAGACCTCCTCAATCGGACGCAAATCAACTCGATTTTTAGCAACTCTCATCCAGTTGCTACCAGCTACCAGCTACCAGCGAACATCGTCAGTCCACCGAGCCTGACGGCGTCCCACCTTACGCTTGCCGATTCGCGGTCTCCACTCAAGAACATGTCTACCCCAACGGTCATCGGTTCTAAGGCTAATATGACCGGCCCATTGCCACTTCAGCTTACTTATTCTGAGAGCCATGTCGACAACTCTGGTTCCTTGTCGGATCACCTCGACTAATCACACTAAATAAGAAATAACAAACATTTTCATCTTTTCAGAGAATTAGTGCACCTCCCAGCTATACCCCACACGGTTCAGCGCCGGGATGTATTTTACCGTGGCAATTCAACCACCTACATAAACCGTATCTTGATAAGTAGCCTCCAGCCAATTTTGGGATTCATGGAATCTAGCAATTTGGGGACTCACGCCAATGTCAGGCTTACAACAAACTTAGGCGAGGGCATTTTAAACGCCGTAGTCCAATTCTACGGAGTGTACACTGACTGGCCCTGAACATAATAACACCAATGAAACCTGTTCTGTATTTACGACGAATAAATATGTGTTTTTAAAACCGGAGTTCTTAATTTTATACTTATTTGATCTTCACCATAGACTACTATACAACATTAGTTTTAGTATATGCGAAACCTGAAACACGTGTCTAGTATTTTTATGTAAAGAATCTATGTACAAAATTTCAAAACTGTATCATGAAAAATCACAAAGTTATAAGCTTGTTCTGTTACCTGGTTGTCCGTACAAAAACGTGGTCACCACGCGGCGCGCCCGCGCGCTCCTCCAGCGTCGTCTTGAGCTCATTGATAATAATCATTTGGCAGTAGGTACTTAAATGATTGCGATAGGTACTGTCGCTCGGTGTCCAACTTGTAGCCTTTGTTAAATATTTTTGGGACAAAATATAACATGGTTTAAAAATTATTGGAATCGATTCAGTTACTTATTCTGAACAAACTATATTCAGGTTTCGCATATACTAAAAATAATGTTGTAACAGGGTGGAATTTTTCAACGTCACCTGGAGGGAAAGTACCCTAAATACTGGAGATAGAAAATTTTACTCAAAGGAAACATTCTTTTATTTTTAAAAGGAAATTAATCTGCATTCAAAGATTTTCGAAAATTCGCTTGCCACACTCGGGAATCGAACCGGTTAAATTCCAAAAAAAAATACTGAGCTTTTATGGCATCAATCGATAGGGTCAATCATAAGGATCAAATCTCTCTGACAA
Organism: Noctua janthe; assembly: GCA_910589295.1. Taxonomy (NCBI): domain Eukaryota; kingdom Metazoa; phylum Arthropoda; class Insecta; order Lepidoptera; family Noctuidae; genus Noctua; species Noctua janthe. The sequence goes on along the minus strand of OU342572.1, from coordinate 7,896,925 downwards.
ACATTATAAATAAAATAATAGGAAAACCATGAAATCTTAACTTATAAATTCAATGGGATTAGAATAAAGCAGTTTTACTCAAAGGTCCATCCGATTACTTATGTAGTAATAATTAACAATTATCTTTGACGTCATTTATTTATTAAAATGGTGAATGGTGCTCCAGCCCATAACAGCAGACCACCACAGTCTATGTTAATAACCACTTATTGAAGTGGTTATTAACTTAGACCTACCTGATTACCTGGATACGTGGGGTGGCGTCAAGTATTGCAAGTACGCTGCGGCCTTATCGCGGATAATATGCTGCGTAGTGAAATAGACACATTAGTTATATCTCTTATCTCTTGTTAAATTTCTGAGAGCAAGTTAGTAGTGATTGTCGAAAAATTGTAAACGATTGTAAGAAAAAAGTATTGGAATACCTACAAAGTCTCACTTATGATGAGACTGAGCAGCTTCTAACCGTATCTAGATAGACGCAAATATACACCTATATTAATATATATACCTACTCATAGAACCGTATCTCAGTCATGAACATTTCCACTCATATACTGCCACATATCACAAACACACACAACTATAGACACACCCTCTCACACTCACTCATTCACCTAGCATAACACACAAAGAGAGGAACAGACCACTATTACAAAGCTTTACAAGAGTACATACTATTCATTGATACTATAAAATGCAAGCATATAAGAAACCTTATTTAATGTAACTCGAGGGGGCTGGCGCTGTAAGCCGAAATACAGGTTCCTCCTAGTTCGGCTCCAGATGCTAAAACTTTTGTGTACAAAATACTGTTCATAGCATTTATCTGTAAACTAGATTAAGTACTTTTTGTTAAAGAAATAAAATTTTAATATTTCCTTTATTTATTTTTATACATATAATTTACATTTTTAAATATTTTTATACAAAATAATATAAAAAAAACATTTAAAAATATAAAAAAGTGTAGCCCACCGGTATCGGGAACAGGGTCCAAGCTACCGGCGGTCAGGGCTCCAGAGAGAGGAACCTCCTAACAATACGAGCCGTGTCTAGGAGTTCCGCTTTCTGAATCAAACCCTTGATCCAGCTGCCTAACGAGAGCCTCCTCAGGTATTGGTCGAGGCTCTTGGCAATTAAGCCATGGGCTGATACAACTATCGGCACAATGATCGCTGAGTCCACATCCCAAATGTCGACAACCTCGTGAGCCAAGTCAAGATACTTGATTTGCTTATCTTTTTCGTCTTTCACGAGGTTCTCATCATGCGGGACCGTTATTATTATTTATTATTATTGTTTTAGGGTACTCAGAAGGTTGCCTTAAACATTGATAACACGATGATACTTATTAATATTGAAAACGAAATCTAATTTAACACATTTAAAAACCCCCTATAATTAACATCTATTTATATGTGTGTAATTACATACTTGAATATCATATAAAAAGGCGGTTGGATCAAGGGCCTAATTCAGAAGGCAGTACTCCTCGATACGGGTCGCATCGTGAGGAGGTTCCTGTCTCTGGAGCCCTAACCACCGGTAGCTTGACCCTTCTCCCGATACCGGCGGACCACTATTTTTTTATATTTTTAAATGTTTTTTTATATGGTTTTTGTTAAGAAATATTTAAAAATGTAATTAGTGTGTAAGAAAATAAACAAAGTAAATATAAATATCATATAATTTAAACTGGACATATCGATCAACTGATGTGACGATTACGACCACTCTGAAAAGGTTGTGTCGACGAAGAAGAAAAAGAATATCGAACAACTAACCCACGAAGTAAACTTCAGACATACGCAGATCTAGACTCCGGGGTGTTGCTCAGAAATTGCTTTTATGGAATAACCCAATAACACTCTGACCGACCAGGGCACAGCTCTGAAGACCACATGCCCTTGCGGCCTACAATAAATAAATCTATATATAAAATGGTAAACTGACTGACTGACTGACTGGGTCAACTGATGGTAAACTGACTGACTGACTGACTGGGTCAGTCAGTCAGTTTACCATTATCAACACACAGTCCAAACCGCTGGTCCTAAAGACGTGAAACTTGGAGGGTGTGTTCTTTGTGAAGAGTAAGTATCCACTAAGAAAGTAGTTTTGGGAATTTCACCCCTAAAGGGGTAAAATAGAGAATGGAAGTTTATATGAAAGTCCGTCAGTATTGAAGTTAGGATCTTAAAATTTTGGGTGTAGGCTGAAGATTGAAAATTAATTTATACGTGTCTCAGCGTTTTTGATAATTCTACCCCCGAAGGGTTAAAAAGGGGGATGAAGGTAAGATAACTATGTTTGTTCGGTACGTTCCCGTCGGATATTTTTCGACATCCACGCGGGCTAAACCGCGGGCAAAAGCTAGTAAATAATAAAATCTTTATTAACAGGTGATTGTTCAAACATCAGTGTAGCCCTGGCTCTTGTACTTTAAGCAGTATTGTTTAAATCTTACATACGTGTGGGAAAGATATGGAGCTAGAGGTCCTGAGTTCGATTCCTACGACGAGTAGTGTAGGTAATTGGATATTTTCATCAGAAAAATCAGAGTAGCAGCCACGGAGTCTGGGTTTGTGCCCGGTTGATGGCAATCCGCAAAGGTTTTTATTAAGTAGATCTTCCTAAGTTTATCTTGGACATCTCTGACATCGGTGAAGGAATACATCGTGAGGAAACATGGTTTTATAATTAACATATTAATAAGCCTGAAATTGCTAAAACGTCTTGAGCAAGCGTGGTGGACAATGGTCTTGCTTTATCTGAATTAGATGAGGCCTTTGCCCTGCTGCGCAGTGGGACAGTAATATGCTGATATTATTTCCTTTATTTCTATCTTTACATTTTTTTTTAAATATTCCTTAAAAAACAATATAAAAAACATTAAAAAATATATAAAATTGTAGCCCACCGGTATCAGGAACAGGGTCCAAGCTACTGGCGGTCAGAGCTCCAGAGAGAGGAACCTCCTAACAATACGAGCCGTGTCCAGGAGTACCGCTTTCTGAACCAAGCCCTTGATCCAGCTGCCTAACGAGAGCCTCCTCAGGCATTGGTCGAGGCTCTTGGCAATTAAGCCGATAAGCTGGTACGACTGTCGGCACAATGATCGCTGAGTCCACATCCCACATGTCGACAACCTCGCGAGCCAAGTCTAGATACTTGATTTGCTTATCTTTCTCGGCTTTCACGGGGTTCTCAACATGCTGATATTATTATTAAGTAGACAGGCAGAACAATAAATATCTTGTACCATAATATAATCAATTCATCACACATGAACACATAACAATTTGCGCTTTCTGGCAGATCAGAGTTCACGGCTTCTAGCGTAGTGACTGTTTCCATCCGTGCAACCTCTAGTGCAGGCATTATAAGTATTTCAGAATGTAAAATGTGAGGACCAGCAGCTACGCTCGGATTCTCATATCTGATATTCTACGTAAAAACCAAAGACATTCGAAAATGGAAAAAAAATAATCTTTCATTTATTTTTCCATAGTCACAGTCACAAGACGCGTGTAGCTTAAGCGTGGAGATTAAGAAAGAACAAAATTAAGAACTTCAGTTTTAAAAACACATATTTATTCGTGGTAAATATATAACAGTTTTCAGTGGTGTTATTATGTTTACGCCCAGTCAGTGTACACTCCGAAGAATCGGACTATGGACAGAAGGCCCTCGCCTGGCGCTGTTGTAAACCTGACACTAGCGTGGGTCCAATCCATCCGTACGTGCGTGTGCCCTGGGACAGGCGGGAGGCGGCTCATCGAGATCATATTAATGTGGGTGGTAGAATTGCCTTGGTAAGATACCTCCCGGACCTGAACTGTGTTGGGGATAGGTCGGAGGTTCACTAACTCTCTGAAATGATGAAAATATTTTATTATTTCTTGTTTACTCGATTGTTATACTTGTTAGTTTAAAAACTCACACTCCGTCAATCATCATCATCTTAATTAAATCTTTCTTGATGTACAGTCGCCAGCGCATCAACTTACTACTAACTGTCAAAAATTTCTCAGTCGTTTCAGAACTTAACCTTCAACATTTTATGGTTTAAAATCATTTGGAGAAATTTGACAGTTTGTGGTAACTTGATGTGCTGGCGACTGTACTTTAAGGCTGTATGCCCATGAAAACAAAGTGATTAACAGTCTATTAAATATCAAATTGACGGTCGGCTCGTATGTCGTTCAATTAAATAAAAAGGTTCTCACTCGTAAAACAGGATCCTTTCGGCATCCCTAACGACTCTGCCAGTAACTCCTTCTAGATCGTAGTCTTTTGTGAATGATTCATTACTTTCTTCAACGAGAATGGTTTCCTCTTGGGGTGGAGGGAGGACTGTAGCTGCGTCATAGCAGACTGTAAGTGCTGCTAGCACCGCGATGAGGATAAAGCTCTTCATCTGAAAGAATACAGCATTAACAATTATCCATGGCTCGCGTGGTGAAGTTGTAGAGTGTGGATTCTTACTTTTTACGAAAACATAAAATAACATCACGCCTCTAATCGTCGAAGGGTTAGGCAGAGTTGTAACTAATATTGTACCTTATTAATACCATTTAACGATAAATTTGTAATATATTTATTACAAATTTATCGTTAAATGGTATTAACGACGTTATACGTAGATCAATCACGTAGATAAATATATCTACGTGATTGATCTACGTATAACGTCATGGAGTTATCAGATATGGCGGATAATTTAACTTAAATAATCGATCTTGTGCTAAAATGTGTGTTTCGTGGGTGTGATATTATATATCCTATCTAATTCTCGAAAATAGCGTACACGCGCCTCAAATTACAATTATAATTGTTTAAAAAATTGTAATAGTGTCTACTATAACAATTTTTTTAACGTAACGTGATATTCTCATCAGCGAAAACGATGATGCATTTTTGACCTGCATCAAAAATGTATTGAAAGTCAAAGGACCATGGGCAATTTTCTATGAAATCTGGGCGTAAGACCAACAGAATATAATAAGGACTTCATTTTATGCTATAAGAATAAGTACCTAAGGCGCGGGAAAACAGAAATAGAGGCACCTGAAATCTGTTGCTTATTCATGTATTTTCTAAAGATTTCACCCATTATTCATAACGATTTCACAAAACATCATTAAATAGCTGCAGATCTCAGCAACGCTCCAGTCGTCTGGTGATCTGGGATAAACCTCATTTTAATAAATCTTTTGGAAGGAGATCGTTTGCTTTCATGGGACCTTACTTATACAGTAAATTAAATAAAACCCTCAAAATTTTAAAACTGAGAAAAAAAAATTGCTCTAAAGCAGTCTCCCTTTGGCTACTCAGTTTGGACTATGAAAAGACAGAGGACGTGTTAAAGATAATGTCATAAGCGCATAGGTATACGAGTAAGTATCACACTAACACTTGCAACCACTCTTACCCTTCTCACATGCACTCACACACCCACACCTACAACACTACACTCACTACACCTACCGCACTACACTTCCCACACTACATTCACTAAACCACACTCTACAAAAACTACTGAATTTGTTTTAAACCTAGTTATAGTTTAGTTACCTAAAACTAATGTCTTTGTAACTGTACCATTTGAATATGGATTGAAAGAGACTGGACCCCACAACACAGGGAATCCTAGTGTGGGGTTCAGGACTTCATCTACGATTGTAAGCATAAAGAGACAATAAATAATTTTTATTTATTTATTTAATAATAAACGTAGTTAAACAAGGGGGTTCCGTTACAAAACCTTAATGTATAAGTTTTTAAACTCACATGGTTACTAACATTATCAATAACACTAAAAACAGGATATTTACCATGTTTACAATTTGTTTTGAGTTGCCGATATTTCGGCGCTGTTGCAAGCACTATGATCACGGATAAACTGAAGTTATCCTGTTTTTAGTGTTAATGATACCCTTAATAGTCCTCAGTCGACTTTGCCAGCCTAGTTTGGATTAATCATCACTGCATGCTTATCTTTAGCGCAATGCATTCAAAAGGATCTGATTTAAAAACAATATTGGTTGTTGTAGTCAAATTTTCGACAAACCTTACTATTTGTAGCAATAGTATAAATTGGAATATTAATTATGAGCTATGGTTTGAGATATATTTCAACTCGGTTGGACTTACACCCATTTTGACCAAGACCCTTTAAGTTAATCGTTGAAAGCGAACGCCCCTGGTCACGTTTGTTGTCATGTTTGAAACGAAAATCAAATTCATCATTCTCATTTTTATTTTCTTTTTATTTTGAACGTTTTTGAAAAAGGCTATGTATTAGAATAGTTTTTTCAATTTACACGGTTTTCGAATTAGTTATATTATTAAATTTCTTATTTGTTTATTTAATGTGATTTCAAATAATAATTAAATGACCTGAGTTAACATTAAGAAAAAGTCAAATTCTTCAAAATTAATCAAGTTTACAAATGTTTGTTTACAAACTTTCTGTACAATAAGAAAATGTCACAAGAAAAACACTGAATATTTTGTTGTAATTATATTTGATTGTATAACTAGGTACCTGGTTCAAGATCAACAATAACTTTAAATGTCACCTCAGTGGGACTGATCCCTAAATAAATCAAGTTAATGGCTATTGTTTGCAACAAAGTATCAAATTAATAATACTTTCAATGACACTCGAATATTTCAGAAGATGAATAATCAATGTATTTATTAGGTACTTATTATAATATTATAAATTGTAAAGTACTTACATTATCAATTTCTCAGTTAGTTCAGTAAAATTTCACAGTAACTCTTTCTGCTTAGAATGCTGGGTAACTATTGATCAACATTAGCGGTGCGGTGCATATTATATACTAGAACTACACGGATCTTTAATATTGATAAGATAACACCAAAGAAAAATAAAATAAATGCACGTTGAGTCACTCTGATGACGACGCGCGACGGTGCGTAAACACGGAAAACCAGTTTTTTGCAATTTCTTTTTAATTTTGACTTCATTGAAAATTGACAAACCCTCATGTTTGGCAGGAAATAAAGCCGTGCCTCGCGTGAATAATTTGACATGTCTAAAATCTAAATTTTACAGGACGGCCATTTTAAGTTTTGACCTCATTGTAAGGTTACTGTAAATCGGATAATAACACAAACTTAGAAGTGTGGTTGGTATTATAGGTTATTTTATGTCGTATTTTAAATGGTGACATTAAATCCATGAAATTCCCTGGAATTTCAGCAATGATAGAGATGTCAAGCGCTATACACGTGAAAAAAATATATTTATCGAGTTGTCTACTTATTTACGTCAGCAATAATCGGAGTAGGAGTTACCAATAAGTGAAAAACGCTAAGTATGATAAATTAAACCTCTAAAAATTAAGAAATCAACTTTGATGACCAACGTAGGTACAGTAAAAATTGTAAACAGCCAAGCCATTTAAAATCAGTTCAAGTCAGAGGGCGCCTTCCGGTTTCCGAACAAAAAGTGACATATGAACGCGACGATTGCTTTATATTAGGATGACGCCTTACGATAATACACATATTTAAAAAAGGCTAAAAAAAAAAAATTGCTTAAGTCTGGCTTATTGTGCAATATTTTTTTCCACACAGCGGTTTGGAACTTATCACCATAACAATAGTTAAAGTACATAAAAAAGCCTTTTCTACGATATATCGCATGTCGTTATTGGTTCCTAGGCTAGAACGCCCGTTCTCCTTTGTCCGCACTTTGGGTCCACCGATTAACACCATCAGATATCCACGGGCCGGAGGGCGGTGCTTCATCCTGGATCAAGGCCTGGATCTTTATTCAAGGAATTAAAGCTAAATATTTTGCATAACATTCAATACTTTTGAATTTTGGCTAACTGTAGGTATATATTTCATTGCTCGTAACTGTACACCAGTTATGTTGGACTCCCATGTAATAGGGGGCGAGCTTATTGCCAACAAAGGGGCACAAATCCAAACTCCATAGCTATTACAGAGAAATTCCTGATGGAAGACCCAATAACACTTTGCCGGACCTGAGAATCGAACCCAGGGTATCATGCTTATTAGTAGCGCCAAAGCGGCAGAAAAAAATTTCCACAGAGAAAAACCCAGGAACAAAACGAATTAAACTTCTTTATCACTGTTATAACGAAAATCGATTAAAAGATAAGGTTAGTGAAAACAGTATGAATTAATATAGAAATAATAATTACTAGAGTTGTACCGAAAAGTCGCCGACTGTCGGGAAAGCCGACTATCTGACTTGATTGATTAAAATGAAATTATAATCTTTCCTTTATTTTTTTTTACAAGTTCAATTACATTTTTAAATATTAATTAAAAAATAGAATATAAAAATTGTAGCCCACCGGTATTGGGAACAGGGTCCAAATTACCGTCGGTCAGGGCTCCAGAGAGAGGAACCTCCTAACAACACGAGCCCTGTCCAGGAGTACCGCTTTCTGAATCAAGCCCATGATCCAGCTGTCTAACGATAGCCTCCTCAGGTATTATAATCTTTATTGTTAACGTGAAAGTGTCAGGGTAACCGCGAAATTCAAATTTTCTTACGTTTTTTGGAATTTGCTGGTCAGTGTCAGATTGTATGAAGACAAAAAATGTGTCGCGCAACTAACACGTATGTAGTTACAGAATTAAAATCATTAAATACAACCCTCTAAGTTTATTTAACCTCATTCAAATATCACTAATTGTAATAAAAAACTAAAAACCTAAACCAAAAACCACCAAAAACTTTATTCTATTGGGAAAAGGTGGATTTTACGTGGCATAGAGGAGGCATCACGCCATGACAGCGTCATGCCATCTTCCGTCACGGCGTACGAGTCGGTTTTACTGCCTAGGCACGCGCCTATAGATGGTCACATCAGAAATTGTCAAATGAGCCAAACAAAATTAAATGATTTTTTAATTGAAGTTACGAGTAAGAGATGTTGTTACAAAAATGTAATTAAAGTAATTACTGTTTTGGACTGGAAATAATGATTCATTAATTAATTTACTTTCTTTTTATAATGAAGAACCCTTTATGGCACACGATTTTTAAAATAATGAGGATATTATCATAAAATAAAATAAAATTGTACGCAGGTACTAAAAGTTGCTCTAAAAAAATGAATAACAGTCTACTGTTTGGCGGAATAGTTCGCATTCTGTTCGTATTATAGTCATAATGGACAACGCCAACTACCTGGACCAAGACCTGTTCAGTCAGATCAGTTCAGTGGATAGCTGGATCAGGGTTTAATCCTGACGGCAGTTATTCTGTTCACAGGAGGAAGCTTGTATGAGCCTTCACAAGGCTAATGTCCGTTTTCACCAACACTAAGCGACATCTTTTGAATGCCTACTGCCCGTTTTCACCAACACAAAACGACATCTGTATGAATGCCTAATGCCTGCTTTCACCAACACTAAACGACATCTAAATATATGCCTCATGCCTGTTTACACCAACACTAAGCTACACATAACTGAATGTCGATCTAATTTATAAAACCACGTGCTATTGAACTTTCATTACAACTTTGCCAGAGCCAAGTCTAGATATAATGCGTGTAATAATACCCTTAACGAAGCCGTAAGGCACTTGCTCTCCCTCTCACTGCGATCATTTTTTTGTACCGGACCATACCTGGGAACCTTCTAGTTACGGAGATATTGGGGGTCAAAGTTCCAATTTTCATTGGTTACTTAGTTTGATGTAGCATAATGCTTCGTTGACGGCATCGTAAAAGGTCCGTTTACATCTTGTATTGTTTATCTTTGTGCTATTACCGTATCTATTCCGTTCAGTATTATAAAAATAATACCTTGTTGACAATGCTATCAGAAAATAATTTTTCCGTCAGCCAATCACATTGTCGTCCCCCCAACCAATGACGAGCTTTGATGTGCTAGCGCTCATCTTCTGACGACAACACGCTCCGCCCCTTCGTCCACGTTGGATTGTGCTTCCTTGCTTTTTGAATTTAATAGGTATGAATGGTAACTTTTTAAAGATATGATAAGAAGGAGCTGGTGGCAAAGTAATAACAGCCACTAGAGTTGATCTTCTGGTTAAGCCGCGCTTGCCTAGGTTGGTCCGTGGATAGGTGACCACCCATTACATACCGAGTTTCCTCCGTGCCTTAGAAAGTACGTTAAGCCGTTGGTCCCGGCTATCATGTGTAGAACTTTGACAGTCGTTACAGGTAGTCAGTGGCCCGAAAGTCTGACAACCAGTCTTACCAAGGGGTATCGTATTACCTAGCTAACTGGGTGGTAGCGGTCACATAGGCTGTCGCTCCATGTAAAATACTAGTATTCAGCTGCATCCGGTTAGACCGGAAGCCGACCCAACATAATTGGAAAAAGGGTAAGCAGATGATGGAAATGGTTAGTTTTTGAACTTTTTTTTTTTTTTTTTTTGAACTTGACCTGGTTGTGGGGTCCAAACACTCTCATCTAAAGCAGAACGCCGTGAGACAAGGGGAAATAGCTCTCTAAACGTTTTTAAACAACGTAGCTTAATTTTATGCGATTTCATCCATTATTTAGATATTTAAAATACAATACAACTTATAATACAATTTACTGCCTCGTTTGGTCTAGTGGTCGCAATCGCGACTGCTGAGCATGAGGTCCTGGGTTCGATTCCCGGGTCGGACAAATTGTTATTGGGTTTTTCCATCAGGAATTCCTCAGTAGCAGCCACGGAATCTGGATTTGTGACCGAGTGATGGTAATTGGCAATAGGCTCGCTCCCTGTTACATAAAACATAACTGGCCATATCAAATATGGGTGTACTATTAGGTACACCTCTACCTAACGTTTTGGGGATTAAAAGCGTGATGTTATATAACAACTGTGAAAATTATATATAATAAAGAAATTTCAATGGTTATTAGTAGACGTAGACGTGAAATAATATAAAAATAAAGAAATACGACAAACATATCACACTCGTCGTGGTTGATTGAAAAAAATGGCAAATAACAATGTAAGTAACATTTATTGTAGAATCAGAATTTATTTTTAAAAAAATCTTGTCCAATTACAATATTTTCTTTACCACCAAGTAGTGTCGTATCCCCATACTTGGACCATATAGTGGAACCCTCCACCAATAGTCGTGTTCATTATAACATTGGCGTTGTTCTGTCCAAGACCGCTTATAACTCCGGCGAATGCGAACTCGAAGGGCGGCTGTGGGGATAAAGCGATGGCAGTCACCCGAGTGGTGAAGTTGCCGGTGTAGACCACATTCAGGTGCTGGATCACGCCGGGGATGCCTACTCTGCGATAGTTGGCTCTGAAAAGAGAAATGAAATTAACAATTTTGAAATTAACAGTGAATCAGTCAACAGTACTCGTTGTCGCAAGCGTTTTGCTGAGCATGATGCCCTGGCTTCGATTCTTAAGTTGACACTTCCCGTGCCCTAGGGCTGGGTTTTACCTTGGCCAAAGGCTTAGCGTTGCCATACAACGTGGGAACGCCGCCAGTCTCTTGGGGACATTACCAGTTGACAGCGCTAAAGAGCTTTTTGACGTCATTTTTTAAGTTTATTGTAGGGTTAGGTTATTTTATTATAAATGTATATAATACTAGCTTATGCTATATATTATGAGTTCGATAATTGTACCACGGGATCATACTACCGAGATAAAAAGTGTCCAATGTGTTAATCTAGGTTATAAACTATCGGTGTGCTAAATTTCATTCAATTTCGTTCTGAAGTTTTTGCGTGAAAGAGTAGCAAACATCCATCCATCCATCCGCCCTCACAAACTTTCGTATTAATAATATTAGTAAGATTTTACACACCTGAAAAGCTCGGTATAAAAGCTATCAATATCTAGCTTGGCATCTTTTCGGTTCACATAGGCTTCTTCTTGATAAAGAGCGCTGGAACTCTGGGAGGACGCGTCATTGCAGACTGTTAGTGCTGCTAGCACCGCGATGACGATCAGGGTCTTCATCTGAGAGGATACACAAATACATTAACAGTAAACGATTGCTGCAGTTGCTGAGATATGCAACGTGTAGGGGTCGGCTTCCAGTCTGACGGATGCAGCTGATTACCAGGAAATATACATGGAGCGACTGCCATGCAGCGCTGTATAATGGGTGTAAAAAGTCCGACGAAGCCGAATCAATGCAATATTTTTTTTTGTTTTGGATCTCGAAATCTTCTAGTTACGGAAATATTAAAAAAGGTCAAAGTTACAACATTTACACAAGTGGAAAAAAACATTATTAACGTTATAACTGTACTTTAAATACCTCTATTAATTACCTCTGTACTATTAAATGCGTCCATCAGCACAATGCTTTGAGTGCGTTGTATTGAGTCCTAATGTAAATCTTGTTTTTTTTTCACTCCAAAGAAAAGTCCCCAGTTTCCCGCCAATTATTATTGCTTAGAGTTACTTAGTTTGATGTACAGAGTGCTTGGTTGACCGCATCGTAAAAGGTCCGTTTACACCGTGAGTTGTCAATGTCAATAGGCTCTATTGGTAAACATGTGTGAAATGGGCTGTCAAAATTATCAACAACATGGCGGCACTTAGTGGCGGTACTTTCATACAAGCCAGCTTGGCCTTCTACTCTTCATGATGTCCGGGTTTCTAAACAGTCTGCTTGCCTTATGGGCTTGCCGTATCGTTGTCCCCTAGGCACGCCACAGGCGGCGCTAGTCCCAAAAAAAAACACACGCCAAAATAACCATGCAGCTATGTAGTAAATAAAATACACTTACATTTATTGCTCAGGTGTCCAGTAAAGATCACAGTAGTAACTCCTTAATGTGCACTGAGTATTTATATGATTAAACACTGCAAAAAACCTACTCATTACGGATATAATAATTAGATTAGATAGTAATCAGGAAAATACAAACGTATGGTGAATGATATAATCAACTGATCATGTCATCGTTCTAAATCGGTACATCCATTAATCTTAATCTTTTATAAAAGAAAGAGATGTCACCTGACTTCGCCCGATCTCGCCAATTGTAGTTAAAGTGACTTGACACCTCGAACGAAAAGCGCCAAAAACGTAAATAAGTGACTTAAACCATCCTTTGCTACCGATCAACTTTATAGCATTAGTTGTGATCCGGTATTTAAAACTAAATTCGGTCTACGAGCCATACAACATTAGTTTTAGTATATGCGAAAGCTGAATATAGTTTGTTCAGAATAAGTAACTGAATCGATTCCAATAATTTTTAAACCATGTTATATTTTGTCCCAAAAATTTAAAAAAAGGCCACAAGTTGGACACCGAGTGACACTAAGTACCTATCGCAATCATTTAGGTACCTACTGTCAAATTATTATTATCAATGAGCTCAAGATGACGCTGGAGGCGCGCCGCGTCGTGACCACGTTTTTGCGCGGACAACCAGGTTTCGCATATACTAAAACTAATGTTGTATAACACAACACGCTGGGAAATAATGTGAGGGGGTCGGCGTTTACTCATTCCTTCCATCCTGTATACAGGGTGTAAGGGACAGCCCTCAGCAAACTGACAGGGTGCATTCAATTCCTTATTTTAAATCATATTCAAAATAATGAATTGAATATTCCTTATTCTGAATCATATTCATCTGTATGCAGCACTGCATTTATGTAAATAATACGGCTAAAATCAAAAAACCAAAATAGATGTTGAAATACTCTAACGAAAGACGCGTGAAAACAACTGTTCACTTCCTGCCTAGCTACAGAGTTCACCGAACTCGTCGTCGCGCTTGCCGTTCGCTAAGTGCGTTTTGCCACAGTAATGATACATTGCTTATGAGGAAATAAAACAAATTGGATTCCGATAACGTTCCTGTAATAATTTCTTGTACCGGTCATCTCAATATTTTTTCGAAAATTTTTTTCGTCAGCGTAGCAAACTACACTGACGCCGGTAGGGAGGTCGGCGCGCAGCACCCAGTCGTAACCGATGTTCCACAAGGCCGGCCCCAGAACCGATCCCTGTGGAACGAATTTACCCCATCAGTCTGCGGAGGGCTGATCCTTACACCCTGTATAAGATGAAAGTTAAAAATTCTTAAAGTGATGTAGCGATTTACCCGATCTGGTTTTATTTAAACCTGTGTTTCAGGCCATCTCTCTCCTGTGGTAGTTTTAAAGAGGGCAATCACTTTATTAAATGCAAGATTTGGGATTAGCAGCCAGGACGAATGGCTAGTAATTTCCAAGATACTGAGGGACCCACCAACAGCCAACGATATTTTATTAATTGGCCACGAACCCCTACATTTCTTAGTATGACAAGAAACGAAGCCAACGACAGAGCTGTCCAGGTGGCAATATACTGGTCGGGTATTACTTGAGTCTATCGACACGCAAAGAAAAAGAAGTCTGACAAGAATTAAATAAATAATTAAATAATTTTTTAATTATAAGTCTATACGTGAGGATTTGTAGTTGGCTTTCTGATGACTATGGTTTCTTTTATGTTTGTTTTTATTAGCTGTAAGTCTTCCATGTACTAAAATTAATAAATAAAAAGTATCTTTTGTACCAACCTAGTAAATGGTCTACCTATGTGCCAAACATCCGAATTCCTCCAGCAGTTAAGTTGTGAACAACGGACAGACAGATTTTCTTACACAGTTCTAACATTAGTATGAATTCGTTGTTGCTTCCGGATTTAATCAATAAAAAGTTAAAACAGGCGATATTTAGCCAATATTTTGATTTTGAGATAAAAGACTTAAGATTAATTTGTATTATTGATAATATAATCTGCATGTGTTAAGCCATATCATGCAATTATATGCTATATAAACTGTATCCTGTTGAATGGATAGTCACTCTGTTTTCTCAAGAAGTTTAAAGTTGTGATTTTGAAAATGTAAGTGCTTTTAATATAACACAATTATTACACAATTACATGACATTAAAGACGGGGTTATGTTTGTCACGCGTATCTATTTCTCTAGTTAATTTAATGGGTAAAATTCATCGACCGAATTTTGACTTTATTTTGGCAATTACTCGTTTCGGACGTATCATAATCATTCTCCTGTCTTCATCCTCGGAGCAGCCTGTTCTTCTTATTACTCGTTATCTCAGCAGTCACCTTCTTTCTACCCATATCATCCTTTACACAGTCCATCCATCGTTTCTTTGGTCTTCCTCTACTCTTATACCCATCCACATTCGTACTCTAAACTTCCCTAACATCATTTAACTCATTCCTCCGCATCACATGTCCATACCACGATAACCGATTACCACAAAACTTTTCAGTCACCGGCGCCACTTTCAGACTTCCACTTATGTACTCATTCCTTATTTAATCCATTCGCGTTACACCACACATCCCCCTCAGCATTCTCATCTCAGCCACGTGCATCATCATTTTCAACATCAAAACACATGCAATTGCCTTTTATTCATCCCTTTTGGGGCCCAACATTCCGATCCATGAATATTAACATTTACTGTAAAATTGTTGCTGATCCATGCGTCATATGCGTGATCGGGCGCCGTCAGTAGGAACTGATCATCTGTAAACTGCCACAGGTCATATCAATTATTTTATTTTTAATTATTCGAATTTTTGTAATCTTTTTACTCTGGACGCTTTTAACGGACCCGTCTTTTTACATACAATTCACAAATAACAATCTCAAACCGAATGAAACCAACATTTTGTAACAATATCTAGATTTAAGACATTCCATTGAGCTTATCCCCCATTCTTCGCCATAGAGATCTACGCTTTAGAATGGGCAACTACGGTCCATTCACAGTTATTATGCCTTCTGATTAGGACTGTAGCCTCATCTTTTTGTTTTTAGCAATTGATAAGTGCCTGTTATGGTCTTATCATCATTATTCTCCTGACCTTATAAGGCAACCAATCAAATTGTGTCCTTTCAGATGAAGAGCTTCATCCTCATCGCGGTGCTAGCAGCACTAACAGTCTGCAACGCAGCTTCCGTCCCCGATGAAGCCACTCTCGTCAGAGAAGATGCCCCCGTCTACGAAGTAGGGTCTGTTGGCAGGCAGGGAGAATTCGTCATTCACGAGTGAGTGCTTGTTTGAGACTGTGCAACTTATTGTTAAGAGCTTGTAAACTAATTTTTAATATTTTTATACGCAAACCCTGCGTATAAAAATATTGTTGTATAGAAGTCGCCTTACCAAACTAATTTTTAATCGGAAGGAAAATCGGAAGGTCGCAGGTTCAAACCCTGCTCGCACTAGAATTTTTCTTTCCATGTCAAAACAGCTTGTAAACTGCTTGCAATTCTCGTGAAATCGCGAACTGTCACCATGAATCCAGCACCTGTTTTGTCAGTCAAAAAAATACCTACACGGTCAAAATGCACAGTTGTTTCTTTTAAAAAAAGAAAAAAGGAGTTGAAATATTTTTTACATGCGCCTGGCCCAAACTGCCGTCATTTTATTCATAAAACCTATACAGGGTTTAACTGACATCGTCGCACAAACAATTACTACGTGTTCAGTACGTCAATCCACCCCCCCTCCCCCATACTTTTGTAGGAAACAGCTGTTTTTTTCACATGGTTATGGTTTTTATTAGATTTTTAGTTACTTATTTCACAGCTCCGTAGTCTTCTGGATCTAGTCAGCTAGGAGATGTCTTAAGAGGAATTTGAAGGCGGTAGAGTCCCCTTTATCACTATTTAACTTTTACAACTACAACATGTAACGTAATTAACGCACACCCTCAGACACCCCAATTAGTATATTATGTTATAATCATAATACATACACTGAATTTTTAGTTAAACATATATGAGCATTGATTATTGATTGATTTAGTTATACTAATTCCGGAAGAATGTTGTGGTCACAGTACAAATCCACGAACGCAGACAGTCGCACACGTAGGTATGAGGGTCTTGTTAGCCTAGTAGGTATTCGCTCGCGTTCGGAACGAGTTAACGAGTTTTTACTGTAATTTACGTAGTTTTAATTATTTTTGGGAAAAAAAATATCTATAATAAAAATTATAGAAATCGATTCCGTAAACGATTCTGAACAAACTAATTTCAGGATGTGTGTTAATTATGTTACATGTTGTATATTGCGGCTAAAGAAGCAACCGTAACCGAATGAAGCTACTGTTTTACTGGCGCGACTAATGAAAGGTGAATGAATAATTCAAACAATATTTTTTCTATTTTCAGTCAATGGTACCATCGCGACACTAACGGGAACAATACCGTGCTTTTTGATATTGAATACCTTGGCAACGTTAGCGTCAGGGTCACCGGTGTACGAGTTTACTTCCCCCCCCTAGTCGTGGCCCCCGGATCTTTGGGAAGTAGTAACATCAGCATCAGACTGGTAACAGCGTCAGGACAGCGACTGGACTCTAGGGTCGTACTCTTTGGACGAGTGTTTTAATTTTGTGGTTTATAAACGATTGGAAGTCATTCTTTAACTAAACTATTGGTTTTGTTAAAATAATGTAAAATATACAAGTCTATATTAAAAAAATACTGTCCTAAATAAAAGATACAATTACGAAGTACAATATTGTTTTTTCTGTGTTGATGACACAACATTATTATTGGGTTTTTCCATCATGGGTTGATGGCAATAGGCTCGCCCCCTATCAGATGGGACGTAAACATAACTGGCGAAATGCAGGTGTACTTTTAGATACACCTCTGCCTAACCCTTCGGGGATTACTGGCGTGATGTTTTGTGTTGTTAGTTGGGTCAATTACACTTAATAACTTCTCTTTCCGAGACTTAGCCAACTGGCCAACACCAGGTAACCCCCAAAAAAACAACGAGCGAAAACGCATTCACACACACACTGCTCACCTTTGGCCGAGTTCGCCGGACTTATCTATATGTGCGAGCGCCTGCTTGCACATGACATACATACACGGCGCAAGGAACATTGTGAACACAAGATTCTTACAAGGATTCTCCTCATAATTTAAGAATTGAAATTTTTCGACGGTTATTAAATCAGCTGTCCCATACAAACGTGCATGGTTAGAATATGTGGAACATCACTTACACCATGCACTTTGTGCCTTCATTCCTCCTTGCGCTGTCGTCATGTTGCCCAGGGGGGTTACTATGACGCCCTAAAGCAGGAGTAATTCCAGTGTGGGAAAGAGACAGGTCGTCTAGCGCCATCTCTTTCCCACACTGGAATTACTCCTGCTTTAGGACGTCATGGTAGGCCAACTGTGCAGACACATACCCGTCCATTGTACGTATATTTAAACTAGCGACCAGCTCTTGCTTCGCACAGCGCAGGTGACGCTGTGCGAAACGGGTCCAAAACTATATTGAATGTAACCTTTATTTTAAGTTAAGCATCTAGCAGTAGATCGGTGAAAACTGCGTTCAAATCCATGCACTAATTTTTGCGTGATGCCCGTATAAAGATACAGACAGACAGACCAAAAATCTAAAAACTGTTGTTTTATTTTTTTTCAAGATATCGGCCTGTTACAATTTTATTATATGTACAGATATATCCTTGCCCCTATAGAACAGCAAATAAGCCGGTCCTTTAAAAATAAACAGGACCATCAAGTACAACGAACATCATTCGCTACATCTAAGCGCGTCGGTCAACATGAGAGTATTATTACTGTGTATTTTGTTCATAGTCTTATATTTAAATCTAGTGTCGCCTTTACCAATCAATACGAAAAATACTCAAGAGAATAAAGTTGTGATAAATGGTGTCAAAGCTGGTGTCGAAGAAGAAACAGAAAAGGATGGTCATAACGTTGTTTTGGAAAATAAAACTAACGATATTATGGAGAAAATGAATATCCCTCATAAAGTGTTTATTGCGGGAGCATGTCCTTAAGGAAAAGTGAAAGTCGGGTCTATGTGTGTACACAATGACGATTAACCTGTACTCATCACCATCTGCCTAGCTTTTTCCTATCTTAGGATCGGCTTGCAGAATAAACCGGATGCAGCTGAATACCAGGAGTTTATATGAAGCAACTGCCTATCTGAGCTATACAACCGAGTTACTCGGCAATATGATGGTCCTTGGTAAAACTGGTTGTCACAGAGGCATCCAATCTGCAATCCTAAACTGGTATCACTATTTAGCCGAAAATCTATGACAACAGGAAAATAATATAAGAAACTAGCACAAAACTTGAATTCTCTAATAATATGCATGCAAACATAACAACGTAACATCACGCCTGTAACCATTGAAGGACAAGATAGAAATGACAGTCACAATGTGCATAATTTTTGATGAGGAAAACATTCGTTGTGAAGCAGACTTAACAATGACACGACCTAAAGCTGCGTCTACGCTAGTCGAGCCGAACACGAGCGGAGCACGAATTCGCTTAGCGTAAACTGAATTAGAAGCCTCCACCAGCACCCTCGCCAAGGGAATTTGTGCTCCGCTTGTGCTATTTACCTTGTTTAATCTCTTTCTTATGTTTACTTATTTATATAATTTTTGTATTATTGTAAACTCATCCATTCTTTTTTTTTTTTTTTTCTGTGTGAGGCTAATAGATACTTTATCTTTCTTTATTTCTTTCTTTCTCTGCTCGTGTTCGGCTCGCCCAGCGTAGACGCAGCTTTAGTTGTGAAGTATTTTATTAAAGTAGATGCGTCTGTACCAGTACCTTCAAAACCAGTTACTAAAGGTATTGATTTATATTTATAGTATTTTATATATCCTTGTAGTTAATCTTATTATTATTTAAAATTATTTTCAGATTTACACCTACCACTGCTTATCTTTGCATCACCCAAAGGTTGACTGGTAGAAAATGCCTATGGCAGTAAGTCCGCCTCTGTACTTCTGTGCTTGAAGTGTTAAATAAATAAATAAATAAAGACAACAAAGCAGATGTAATTTGTGTTCTGGAGATAAAATCAGAAACAGAAGACAGTGACGTTATTAAAATCGGTGAAAGTGGTGACGCTTAAGAATTTATAAGCTATGGCAGTGTTATGTTATGCGTGCAGATTAGGTTTGCTAACATATGTGTTAAGAAATATTGTTACTAACAAATTGAGTATCTGTTACTAAACTTTCTAAATTTATACGTCTATGTATAAAAATAAATAAAAATTAAAGTGTTTTTTTGTAATTTCGTAATAACAGCTTTTTACTGACTGCTTATGAAATTATATACAGTACTTATAACAAAAAAAAAACATTTTTTAAAGGACAATGGGCAAAAATGTATGGAACAGGTCCAAGTAGAAAGTACACGCTTGTCATATGATTCAAGCAAAAGTTTATCAAAATCCGTCCGAGGGTTCTTTTTTTATGATCATGTTTACCCGACTGATGAGGTCCGATGTTCGATTCCCGGATCGGGCAAAATATTATTGGGTTTTTCCATCAGGGAATGCCCAGTAGCAGCCACGGAGTCTAGATTTGTGCCCGATTAATGGCAATAGGCTACCTCCTATTACATGGGACTTAAAACATAACTGTGGAAATGTGGGCCTACCTCTGCCAAACCCTTCCGGTATTACAGGCGTGATGTTATGTATATAACTTGTACCGAAAACAACCAGTTGACTTTTGCATTTGCTCAATTTTGTTCGCTCTGTGCCTTCTGTCATAATTATATTTAAATATCCTTGTCCTCATAGCATAGCAAGTTATGTAACTATCTAATCAAGTTTTATTAGGCAAAGGCGACCCGGTTCAGACAAAAAATTTGGTTTCTCAAATCGTACGAACAACATAAGCGATACCATCGCCCGTTGATCAACATGCGTACATATTTACCGTGTATTTTGTTTTTATTCTTATATTTAAATCAAGTTTCGCTTTTACCATTAAATACAAAAGTCAAAACTAATCCTGATAATACAATTGTGAATAAAAGTACCGAAGCTGCTGTTGATGAAACAGTATTGAAGGATGGATATAACATTATTTTAGAGTATAAAAGTGAAAATGATATGGAAACAGTGAATACCCCTCATAACGTGTTCAAGCGATTAATTGATCTACATAGTACTGAAATTATTAAAGCAGGGTGTCCTACAGGAACAGTCAGGGTTGGGTATCGTTGTGTACGTGTTGACAATTAATGATCTACACTCATCACCATCTGCTCAGCTATCTTCCAGTCTTACCGAATGCAGCTGAATACGAGCATGTTACTTAAGCGACTCCTTATCTGACTTCCCCAACCCGTTACTGGGTTTTACAATTTAGACGAAACCGAAGACATCAGGACAACGCTATGAGAACATAGCACAAAATTTGAATACTTCAATGATATGCATGATAACAACATCAGGCAGGTAACCTCTGAAGGTAGGAGACCTGGTAGAAGTGTACATAAGTACTGACAACATGATGGTTAATGTGGATAAATTGTTCTATGTGGAGCAGACGTAACATGGCCTTCGTTTTGATGTATTCATAGAAGTCGTTGCGTCTGTACCAGTATCTGCTAAACTAGTTAAGAATACTAACCAAAAAGGAAGAGAAGAATCATCATCATCATAGTCAATTCAGCAGTAAGACGTCCACTATTGGGTATAGGCCTCACATAAGTGTCGCCACATTGACCGGTCCCGTACGTCTCGCATCCAGCGGATCCCCGCAACCTTCACCACGTCATCGGTACACCTATGGGTACACCGTCTTCCTATGCAATGTCTTAGAATATTACTTCACGGTGGAAAATCAGTGGTGTATTCTGTGGTACATACAGGTAATTCGTTTCGAATGAAATTCGGTCGCGGCGGCAAATCATTTTGGAAATTTTCGAAGTACGCTGGATTTTATTGTACTTAAGACTGTACGCTAACACAGACTAACTCTCTGTTTTTTTTACTTTCATAGACCGATAGGACGCCAATCCAATTAACAATACTCGTATAACCAGGGAGATATCAGGCGTAGGCACGACTGCTTTCCGACGGACGGGGGTGTCACACCATCTACTTTGTAACTATAAATCCTAATGGAAAATACTCAATAACACTTTTTTCCGATCCTTGACCGAATCTAGGACCCCATGCTCAGCAGTTGTTCGTTCATGGTCTATACTATTAGTATACAACATTATTTTTAGTATATGCTAAACCTGAATATAGTTTGTTCAGAATAAGTAACTGAATCGATTCCAATAATTTTTAAACCATATTATATTTTGTCCCAAAAATATTTTAAAAAAGTTCCAAGTTTTACACCCGCTCGGTACATTAAGTACCTATCGCAATCATTTGGGTACCTACTGCCAAATTATTATTATCAATGAGATCAAGACGACGCTGGAGGCGCGGGCGCGGCGGCGGCACGTGTTGAGCACGTTTTTGTGCCGAGAACCAGGTAACAGAACAAGCTTATAACTTTGTGTTTTTTCATGATACAGTTTTGAAATTTTGTACATAGATTTTTTACATAGAAATACTAGACACGTGTTTCAGGTTTCGCATATACTAAAACTAATGTTGTTTATCTATACTATTGTTTTATTAATAATATAAATACAAAAGTCCACCGATGGATGTTTATTACTCAAGCACGCCAGAACATTTACACGGATTTGCGTAAAATTTGGCACAGAGATAGATTATAGTCTTGAATAGCACATAGGCCATTTTTTATCCCGGAAAAACACATCAAAATTTCCACGCGAACGAAGTCGCGGGCAACAGTTAGTACTAATGGGTGTAAAAATGCCCATAACGAAGCTGAAAGGCATTTGTTTTTCCCGTCATCCTGATATGTTTTTCTGTTGTGGACCATACCTTCTAGTTACGGAGATTGTGAGTCAAAGTTGAAACTTTATCACAAGTTTTTTTTTTTTTAAATAAGTACAAGTTTTTAATTTCGTATCATTACTACAAATACCTCCATGACCCCCGTACTATTTAATGCATCCACCAGAATAGTGTTTTTAATGTTTTACACTGAGTTCCACAGTAAAACGTTATGTTTCACTCCAAATAAAAGTCGTTTCTCAGCAATAACTTTTGCACAGAGTTACTTAGTTTTGTAAAGAATGCTTGGTTGACGGCTTCATGGAGGGTCTGTTTACACCCTGTATGTATCCTTACTTATATGGCAACTTGACAGCTGTTATTTACTTCCGTGATTCTCGTTTCCGTACTTCACTCACGTGTACTGTCTGCGTCACCGAACAACATTTTTTTTTGTCCCGTAGTGTCAACTTTGTATGCTTTAATATGTCAAACTTGTATTTTGGTAATAAAGACGTTATTATTATTAAATTAAATGCCATTGCTCTTTTTAACTTATGTTTATTTTATAATTTATTTAAACCAGTATTTTATGATTTCAAAAAACATAATTTTAATCAGGTGTGCGATTAACATAATAAACTAATCATTCAAAATATTACTTTACTTTTATAAAGCTGCGGCTACATCAGCGGATAGATTTCTCGTCAGCATTTCTTCATATTGACGGTGCCAATGAGATCGTCGGAAAAGTTAAATATATTCGGTAACTTATTTAGATTATTAGCGACCCGCCTCGGCTTCGCACGGGTGCAATATATACACATAAACCTTCCTCTTGAATCACTCTATCTATTAAAAAACCGCGTCATAATCCGTTGCGTAGTTTTAAAGATCTAAGCGATCATAGGGACAGACAACGGGAAGCGACTTTGTTTTATACTATGTAGTGAACTCCAACTCTGTACTTCAAGTACAAAGTACAGAGTTGGACTTAATGCCATATCCATTTTGTACCAGTGAACCTCCCTTATTATTATTAAATTCTTTGCAGTGAACTTTTGGGCGATGCAGAGACAAACAGTAATCTTACATTAATCTTCTATTAATTTACATTAAAAAAAGGCTTAATATACTATTATACATATTAACGGACACGCCATCATGAATTTAGGAGCAAAGAAGCTTAATTGTTAATGTTTTGCTTGTTTTTTTTTCTGTTTTAAGTTATGTTGTGTTTTGTTGCAATTATTTTATTTGAAAATGTTGATTATTCTTCTTTTTTTATAAAAATTACTAATTATGTGAATTAGTGTACACATTTAAGGTAGATTTTTGAGGAACTAATTATTTATTATTAAGATCTCATGTAAAATGTACCAAAAATCACACCAATAAATAAATCTGAATTTGAATAAGAACTTTTGGCACAGCACTGATGGCGTTGTCTCGGTCTGGTTGTCGTAACGACATATCATTGGCAATTAAATAGCAGCGTCATCGCAATTTAACTCTTAGTACATATCGTCCCATAGCGTCTCTTTAATGACTTTTCCCCAACATCAAAGGTAAACTTCTATCTATTTAAACTAATAAATAATAATTATTTATAATAATACATAGGGTGACTGGTAATTAGTGACCGATACTTAAACACGTGATTGTACTCATGATAACAAACAACTTTCCCAAAGAAACATTTTTTTTTAATATTCTTTCACTTTTGTCGCAATAACAAAAAAAGTTTATTTAGGAAAGTTGTCTGTTAACATGAG
The DNA here is from genome assembly GCA_910589295.1 of Noctua janthe. Classification (NCBI taxonomy): domain Eukaryota; kingdom Metazoa; phylum Arthropoda; class Insecta; order Lepidoptera; family Noctuidae; genus Noctua; species Noctua janthe. Next base: position 7,872,451 of record OU342572.1, on the reverse strand, counting down.
TACAATCACGTGTTTAAGATCAGTCACTAATTACCAGTCGGGATATATATAATAATTGAAGTGTCTGTTTGTAATTTCAAAATAACAGCTTTTTTGTTCCGGCTAATCTCCGAATCGCCTTTACCGATTTAGACAGGACTTTTACTGGCAAATAGCTGATGTTATAAGGCGTAACTTAAGTACTAATTTACTTTTAATTTGATTAGGGTTCCGTGCGAAAAAAATCAAACCCTTGAAATTGTTAAAAAAATCTGATTCAAATAGGGGAGTAGGTAATATTTTTATAATAATTTCACGCGAACGCGGCCGCGGGCAACAACCAGTTTGAAATAATAAAAAAAACAGTTCAATCAGGGTATACTGGTTGGGGTGGTTAATTATAATAACCTGTAATTCAATTGTATTAGACTTGTTTAAGGCGATAACACGATACGACTATTAAATTGTCCGCTCATGTGCACGCGGCGTTAAACTCGGAATAATTACGTACTTAATTATACTGTTTATTTATACAATGCGGTAAGCAAAACTAATATAACTATAAAATGCCGTGTTTCTCATTTAGAAACCATACTACGTCGTGAACAAGTGTTCGAAGCAGTCGCCATGAAGAACGTTTACGTGGCGTTAATTTTTGTGTTCATACTCCACGTCTTTGAGACGTATTGGATCCCAGAAGCTGATGAAATGGAAAAGACTACGAAAGCCTCTTCGTCATTCAAGGAAATCTGGAAATCTTTAAAAGACAAGACTGGATAAACAGAAGAGCAACTGAACTTGTGAATCACAGAGCACGGTAAGGAGCGCCGCACCGGCAACGCCGCTCATCATCTGCCAAGCCTTTACCCAACTATGTTGGAGTCGAGTTCCAGTTCAACCGGTACCAGTACTTCACATGGAGGGACTGCCTATCTGATTTCCACAACCAAGTTAGTACTGGGTAATACGATACCCTTTAGTAAAACTGGCTGTCAGACTTTCGGCAAACTGACTATCTATAACAACTGTCAAAGATCTAAAAATGACAGCCGGGACCAATGGATTTACGTGATTAACGAGGCACGAAGGAAACTCGGTATGTAATGAGATTTTACATGGAGCGACTGCCTAACTGATCTCCACAATCCAGTTATTGGTTACTAGGTAAGACTGGAACGTCTAGAAGAATTACTAGTAAAATTCGTGGTGCCAAAAGTGTGACGAGAGCGCAGTTTCTCTCAGATCGTCTTCAAACTCGTCAGTTTCTGAGCGTCCTTGGTGTCCTAGTGCGAGTAAACGGTTGAAGAGCTTGTCTCGGCCGCTGAGGCATCTCCGTGCTCTGCTATCTGATTGTGATAGTGTGATAAGGTTTTAACTAGTCTAAAGAACACTGCTTTTGTTCTGATTAAAATAATTTAAAATTGTTTGAGTGTATCATTGTTCCATTTTATAACGGTTAGTATTATCCTGTAGATGTGCTCACTTTACGTCATCATTGTACCAAATAATAAGATTTTCATAGAGGCCTTCGATAGCTTATAGCAGAAAGTCATTTCGTTAATTTGAGTGAAGTTTAAGGGTCTAAACACATACAGGCACTATACAATGTCGCATCTTTGCACAAAATCAAAAGTCATTTATTTAAGACGACATTATGTGCCAGCGCCCTTGAGCAAGTTGTTGAGCCGTCGCCCTCAAGGCCTCTCGCTTCAACGCGCACCAACTTTATTCGGAAAAACAATCCTCCTTGTTTTATCAAAGACAATACAAATTAAAGCTGTATATTAAAATATGGGTCATTAAATTGTCTTTTAGATGGTTAAAGTTACATGCAAATACACTCGATAGTTTTTGCGTGATTATCGTTTTTTTGCCCGCGTTGGACATTAGTTTACAAATTAATTACACTATGTTATAAAAATATAATTTCACAATTTCACATATCAAATTATGAAAAAAATTGTCTAGTATAACATATATTTTTATCAAACAAATAAGACTAGAAGTTTAGACGTGATGTTCAATTTAATATCATTAAAAGTCGTATATCTGCGCCTTAAATTGAACTGATAATACTAACTGCCTCATTAGTTTAGTGGTCGCAAGCGCTACTGCTGAGCATGAGGTCCTGGGTTCGATTCTTAGGTTGGGTAAAGTTTTGTTGGGTTTTCCATCAGCAATTTCTCAGTAGCAGCCATGGATATCGGGTTTGTGTCCGGTTGATGGCAATTAGCTCGCCCCTTATTACATGGGATTTAAACTGACTGGTGAAATGTGGGTGTACAGACACGAACACTAATATGTAAACACGTAACAACATATAAAAGTGTTTTTCTCCTACTGTTCTGATTAAAATTTCATGTTTTTACGAACATACTCGTAGTATTCTCGAACTCATATTTTTAGGAAAAAGATCCTATCTCCAAGTTACAATCGTTATTACTCGGGAAAATTGTTTTTAAATTTAGGAAAGTGTTTACACATTGGTGCTTGTGACTGTACTATTAGGTAAACCACTGCCTGACCCTTCGGGGATTACAGGTGTGATGTTATGTTAGTAACGAAGTGATGTTGTGTTTATGTAAACTGATAATTAATCAGCATTTCTTGAACGTCAAAAATGATATGAGGCAGTCATTCAAATACCTACCCTTATATCTGCCCATTAGGTTTAGGGGTGAGGCTCAATAAAGCGGTCGGTCTATAGTGGCTTGTATACAACCTGAGCTTCTGATTTATAAGTGTATTATAAATCAAATTTATTTGACAAAAAGCTGTCAATATTATTCGTTTCACGATTATTTTTCTAGTTTCATATGCGTCTTTTGCACAACTGGTTTGTTATATTATGTTATTAAAAATAACGAATTAGGAATTAAATTAGCATAAGCAATACCAAAATAGGTATGACTATATTACTTTTTGATATAAGAGCTTGTATTTCTCATCAGAAACCGTTGAATGCTAAGCTCCGAAACCAACGATTACGAATCAACTAAGGAGTTAGGCTCAGCTAATGGGGTCTCACCTTAAAAGAAAAATATAATTAGAACTTCTAGAAATATCAAAACAGGGAGTTTTGATACTTTTAGAAGTTCTAATTATATTTTTGTTTAGTGCTTGTTTATAAAGGTACTCTCATAAATCACATAAATTTAACAAAAAAGATAAATGAGGCCTTTTCAGCCCTGGACGTCGGGGGTCACGTGGTGGCTCCCGGCCACCCTTGGCGCGGGCCTGTGGACGGCGAGTTATGGGCTAGCTCGCCGCCCGGCCGTCTTATAACGACAGGCCGTGTCGACGGCGCGTTCGTGTTCCACGCGCGCCTCAAAGAGATGTCAGCAAATAAGTAGGGGTCCGCATGGGCCGATGCCTGCCAGGACTGCGGGACTGTTCGAAAGAGATACCGTGGCCCTGGAACATAAAGGGGAAAGAAGGAACATGGATGGGTTTTAGTCAGTACAAGTCCTTTTCATCATCATCATCATCATCATCATCATTTCAGACAAAAGACGTCCACTGCTGGACATAAGGCTCCCCCAAGTGTCGCCACATTAACCGCTCCCGAGCGACTCGCATCCAGCGGCGGTAAAATGAGGCCTTTTACTTCAATTCAAACATTTCAAACCCATAGGTTGATAAAGTAGGTAAAAGTAGCCATCTTTTGCAAGAACCGTTTCTTGCAAAAGATGGCTACTTTTGCCTACTTACATTGTTTTCATTCAAACCAAGTGTGACACCATTTAAACGCTCGCGACATAATCGACGCAAAAACGGACATGTTTGAAGGCAGGCCGTGACAGAATATGTGTACTCAACTCCCTTAATATATTAGGCTGCCTCCTTAGAAAGTATTATTGGGTTTTTCCGTCAGGAATTTCTTAGTAGCGGCCACGCAGTCGGGTTTTGTGCCCGGTTGATGACAACACGCTGGTCGCCTATTACATGGAACTTAAACATAACTGGCGAAATGTGGGTGTACTATTAGTTACACCTCTGCCTTATCCTTCGGGGATAACAGGCGTGACGTTATGTTATGTAATCTTGACCTTTAAATGATGCCGATTCCGTGCACTGTGATTTATTCATCAATCATTATCCTCGTATGCATTTTTTTTTCAATCTAATCAAGTTTTAGGATTTCGACATTTATATAATGACATCAATCATAAATATGTCTTAAGTTTCTTTGTGATTTAACTTGTTATTCGTTAATTAGGCAAAAAGTAAAGACGTATAAAAGCAGTGTTTCCTACACAGAATGCATTCAATCTTTAAGTCTGTCTTTGGACATTTGTGTGTTCAAAAAGTATTACACTAAATTAAATAAAAACAAATTAAAAAAACAGTTGGACGTCAAAGTAGCTCCTTTACACCACTGTCGTGCCTAGAAGACTGGCAACGTTGCCACATTAAATAAGCACAAATAATTTTGTGTGCTTGAATTGTGTAATATATAAAATATAGTGTATCAGTGCAAAAAACAGTCAAAATGAAGTATATATACGCGGTTCTCCTTGTGTGTTTGATATTCAGTCTTGTAATTGGCTCTCCGCTACCAGTGCCAAGAAAGAAAAAAACTTCGAGTGTTAAACCAACCCCTGATTGGAAAACTACCACGCCAAGAACGTTCATAGTTGCGAACGATTGTGCTCAAGGCTTAACTAGATTTAATAAAATCTGTGTTGCGGATCATTAAACTCATTTTAGTTTTTTTTTTTGTTTTCCTGTCATGTGTCCCATTCGGGCCAAAGGCCTCTCCATTCACAGTCAAAACATCTCATTATAGATATTATTTTTTTTTAAATTCTATTTAGTCGGTATTAAATGTCATCTGCCTAGCCTTTTCCCGCATATGTTAGGATCTGTTTAATTTTTTGCACAAAATTATTTTTCTAAAAACATCAGATATCTGTCAATAAAAGTCCCGTCAAAATCAGTTCAGCTGTTTCGGAGATTAGGGGGAACAAACAGACAGATAGACAAAAATTTAAAAAAGATGATTGTGTTTTTTGTTATAAGTACCGTATTTACTTTCTTTTTTTATATGCATTCAGTAAAAAGCTATTATTTTGAAATTACAAAACAGCCACTTCGGTTTTATTTATTTCTAAAGATTCATTTACAGGAGCTAAGTGTAGGTGGAAACGGGTAAGTAATAGTTTTAAAGCTATATACCGACCGCTTTAATGAGTCCTCCGCCTTGCCCCATCAAAGGCACATTAAGCGTCCACAATGTCCTAACAATATCCCACAGGTAATTTGCTTTAAAATAACAATAATCCACGTAGGTATTATTATACTAATTGAACCAATACGTGATTAACCTTCAGAATATTCCATTTAAATTGATACCTACGCGAGGACTGTCTACAACATTAGTTTTAGTATATGCGAAACCGGAAACACCTGTCCTGTGCATTTTTATGTAAAGAATCTATGTACAAAATTCCAAAACTGTATCATGAAAAATCACAAAGTTATAAGCTTGATCTGTAACCTGGTTGTCGGCACAAAAACGTGGTGACTACGCGGCAAAGCCACGGGCGCGCCTCCAGTGTCGTCTTGAGCTCATTCATAATAATAATTCGGCAGTAGGTACCTAAATAATTGCGATAGATACTTAGTGTCGCTCGGTGTCCAACTTGTAACCTTTTTAAAATATTTTTGGGACAAAATATAACACGGTTTAAAAATATCGGAATCGTTTCAGTTACTTATTCTGAACAAACTATAGTCAGGTTTCGCATATACTAAAAATAATGTTATATAGTGTGTGCGTAGCAATAACGCATGATAAAGTTACAACAATCTCGAAGCGTAAATAGTATAATAGCAAGAAATTTGTTCAGTAATGTGTTGGTATAAACTTTATTCAAAAACTTGTTTCCAATTTGATTGATATTATTTCCACTTTAACGAATATTAAAGTTATTCCAGTGTGTATTAAGTTAATTTCAAAATCACTAATAGTATTGAATAACTGAATAATAAAAAAAAACTGAACTTTACGTATAGTTTGACGGCATGGGTGGTGCAGTGGCTGAGCGATCGGCTGGTGCGCTGCGTGTTGCGGGTTCGATCCCCGCACGGAACAAATATTTGTATGATCTACTGGTAGTTGTTCCGGGTCTGGCTGTTTGTGTATGTGAGTTTAAATGTTTGTAAACGCACCCACGGAGAGCTTAACTGTACTAACCCACCATACAGGAGAAATTCCTAGTGCGGGGCAAAGTTTAAAAAAAAAAAAATATGAATTGTGTTTCCAAAAATAAATATTTGTTTTCGTGTTTAGAAACTAAATCGCTAACGTAGTATATGGCTGTTGAAATTGTAGAAACAAACACATATAATCTTATATTTTAAGTACTTACCATCCTCATTATCTAATATACAAATATTTAAATAAAAAGGTACGTCATACTCACTACCGCATCAGTACACTTTGAATTTTGAAGGAAAACAGTCGAAATGAAGAACCTCGCTGTGTTATTTCTTGTTGCACTGTTCACTATTACGTGTGGTCACCCTAATGAAGTGTCTACAGGAGGGATGGACGTGCAAGGAGGGCCTAATCCTGGGAATAATCAAGAACCACCTTCCAATTCGATGTTTAATGTGGACCCATGCCCGGAAAATGGAGCTAGAGTAGGCTCAACATGTGTTCGTAGAGATTAAAAAGAATTTATACTGAAAGTGTTTTTTTTTTCATGTTTTGTGTGAACTTTGTGGAGCTCGTGGCTAAATAATATCAATCTTCAGGTTAAGCTGCACTTGCCTAGGTTGGTCCGTGGATGGGTGACCACCCATCACATACCGAGTTTCCTCCGTGCCTCAGTAAGCACGTTAAGCCGTTGGTCCCGACCAAAGAGTATAATAATAATATAAAGGAGAAGAGAGCCCTCTTGTGCCATTTCGAAGCCTAGATTCGAAACGCCATCTAGATATCTTGACGGGAACTAAGGCTCTATACTTAGTTATAGGTATATAGGTATGTATGTCATTCAAATTTTCTTGGTTTTTTGTAAATAGCAGCTGTGTTTACGTCGTATATTGATCATAATTCCATTTGCGAATATAATGATGATACATTCTATTATTGATCTTTTTAAGAATCGTGATATAATAAGTAAACGAGCCATCATTTTATTCGCAAACACAGATTCTATTTGCAAAAAAAAAAACAAGAAAATTTGAATGACATACATACCTATCTACGTATAGCTATCTATAGAGCCTAAAAGTGGTTTGAGTAAAAAAATAAAGAAATCAAGTTATGAATCGGCGATAAATTATCTGGCATAAAATATCCGATGATAATAATCGTGAAAATAATTAACTTAATTATTACGACCCCTATTTTTGACCCTAAGACTTAGGTCACGGCCGTTTACACCGGGCCACTGCTGTTTTAACAGACAGCAGTTTTTGTTTCCTGATGATAACCGGTTTCCTCCACCTATTATCACAGAGTTGCTTCCTCCGAGAATAAGTAGCGACTAGTAATTTAGTGACGTCACGTGGACTGATTCATCACAAAACAATCACAAAAGGGTCGGTTCACACTGTTTAGCGACGCCAAGCACCCTTTTTAAATACGTGCTTGGGGGTATGGAGAACAGGGTGTTAAGTTCTTCATCCCCCATAGAAAAGGGAGGATCCCCCGACCAGACGGGTGTTATGTCTGGTGGGCTACTGCCCGTGAGTTATTGTCGGGTTCTTCTATATTATAGTCTTAAGTCGCGGATAACTTTACTAGCACTATGTAGGATTTAGGCGTATTTCGATGTTTAGTTCATTGTCTGTGTCATAGATGGCGCTGTTTTACTTTTTGTTCTATGTTGCTGTATTACTCTTTTTAGTGCCGCTACACTTAATAAGTAATGTATGTTTATTATTGTTTACTAGCTTTTACCCGCGGCCTCGCTAGTAGTATGTTAAGAGTTTTTTATTTTTTTTTTATTTTTTTTATTTAGGTAACCAACAGCGATCCATAAAATTATTAAAAAAATATACGTGTTACAGTTAATATGGCCAATTATAGGTTTCCCTGTATAACTGGGATATTTGTATAAATGCGAACGGACTAATGCCAGATATTTCCAATTAAACAAAAAAATAAATAATTTTAAGTTAAGAGTTTAATTTGACAATTAAACTCTTAACACACTACTAAAGTTTCTATAATAATATAATTCAATCATGATTCGAAAGACACGTGGTGCCATCTATTATCATAAGAACGTTATTGTTATTTTTCTCGAGAACAACAGATTTTTTCGGGCTGTAAGGTACCCTATGTCCGTTTCTGTACACCTGACAAAGTATATAAAATTTCAGGATGATCGGTTCAGTGGTTTAGGCGTGAAAAGGTAACAAACAAACAAACTTACTTTCGCATTTATAATATTAGATTTAGAATTAGGAGAGCTAAGATTAGGATTACGAAGTTAGCATTCGTTTTACAAACATACAACAACTTATTCAATACATCATTCCGAGCAAAGAAAATTTTCATCGATAATTAAAAAAAATAACTGTTCCATACATTTTGACCGTGTAGGTATTGCACTTTTGTAGGAAACAGCGGATGGTTTTTTTATGTTACCAGTTAAAAATATACGGAGGTGTTCGGAATGATGAATAAAAGACATCAACGCGGGAAAATTAAAAAAAAAAATAACACTTTAAATATTTATTAAGTACTTGAATCTCTAATATTCAACATACGTGGTAATCGTTTGTGCATCGATGTCTCTTCCACCCTGAATATGTATAATGAGAGTGTAAAAGTACCCTTAACGTAGCCGAAAGGTTCTTGTTCTCCCCGAAATTGCTTCTAGACCATACCTGAGACCTTCTAGTTAGGTTAGGTTAGGTTCTAGTTAGGGAGACCTTCTAGTTAGGGAGATATTGGAAGTCAAAGTTCCAAATTTTTCACAAGTTTTTTTTTACTATAACTTTTTGAAAATATAACTTTAAATACCTTCACGACTCCCATACTATCAATGCATCCATCAGCACAATATTTTGAGTGCGTTACATTAACTCCGCGAAATGCGAATTTTCACCCCAAAAAAAAAAGTAGATTCCCGGCAAATTTTAGCGTTGAGTTACTTAGTTTGGTGTACAGAATGCTTGGTTGACGGCTTCGTGAAAGGTCCGTTTACACTTTGTAGATACCATTTCGGCTTTACGATGCACCTCGCAGCACTGCCTTGCGTAGCGTGGCTTCTAATGAGAACAGCTTAAAGCCTAGACACGCCTCTATAGCTTGCAAAGAGATTCGTACCTCTTCAACAATTAAAAAAAAAAAAAAAACGTTAAACCTATCGTTTATCATTTATCATATATATATATATATATATATATATATATATATTAACTCCTATCAATCCAATACATTTTTACCAGCTTTTATTCAACTTGCAATGTTTGTAGGTTTGTTTAGGTCAAATCTTGCAACTAAATTTTAAAGCAGTTGTCCCTAACCAACAACATAAAATAACATAATCACGCCTGTAATCCCCGAAGGGTTAGGCAGAGGTGTACCTAATAGTACCTACACCCACATTTCGCCATGAATGTTTCAGTCCCACGTAACAGGGGGCGAGTCAATTGCCATCAGCTGAGCACAAATCCAGACTCCATGGCTACTTCTGAGAAATTCCTGATGAAAAAACGCAATTACAATTTGCCCAATGTGACGTCATTCTGAATCCAATATGGCGGACTCCCAAAGCTGGTGGACTAGTTATTTTTATGCACTCCCTTGATATGGATATCAATTAAAAGGGTTTGGTGAGAAGAACACGAAAAAAATAACGTCACAACTATATTTAAAAGCATGTTTAAAAAAAAGTTTTTCTACACGACTACGGCGAAGCCAAAAGGAAGGGTTATGATTTTAGCAGTCTATGTATGCATGTCTTTACGTATATTCCTCCGTAGCGCCTAAAGTATTCATCCGATTTTGATGAATAAGGTGTCAATCGATTCGTTATTATGGCCCGGGTAACATAGGCTACATTTTATTCAGTAGTCGGGTTTTTTAGTTGTAGTATACGACACAAATTATTTTTTACTATAAGCTTATTGACTTTTCCATTACCGTTGTTGCTGATTACATAACAATTTGTCTAGGTGCCAGTGGCGAAGGTTCCATACAGCTCGATTCCTACCGTACCTTTGATAAATGACATAGTTAATATTCTATGTATAGATAAATAATATAATCACATTAAAGATACTCCGGCTTACCTCTTACAAAAATTGACCCTTCGCTACTGCTGGGTGCTGGGATTTTTTATAAAACATCTTATCTCATCGTTATTTCCTTGTGTATAAGCCTTAAATGACGTAATAACCCAAAAAAAAAACAGAAATTGCTCTGTCATTTCGAGCATAATTACAATAGACGACGAATGAACAAATATAAGGAGGTGGTCATTCGATCATTAGTACACTTTGCTAAGAGAAATAAGACAGTCAAAATGAAGGAACTTTCAGTTTTATTGCTCTGCGTTGCATTAATTAAAACTTGTTTGCGCGGATTAAGCAAATAATGCAATCGAAATTAAAAATTGGCCGTTACAAAAAGGGATATATGACGCACTGCGAAAGAACATAAAAAAAGATACAGTACGACTAAAGGAAGGATGCACAATCCTAGTCACAGCCTCCTTGAGCGTTGAATACCACACAAAACGACAAAATACACCATTTTTCACTTTATTTTGAAATTTCCGTGGTCGCGGCACGAGAAAATTAGCCATTGCAGATTGGTGCAACAGACACATGGTAAGTCGCACGTTCCTTCTCGCTCGTACGAATGCGATTGGCATGTGCGGGAGACGGATGAGGATAGGAATTGCAAACGATTCAATCGAAAACGACAATCTTATACAATGAATTTATCTCCTAATCGGTGTGAATGTAGCCACAGGATCGTCGCAACTACAATTACTAATAGCTTTCCAAGTGAAGTGAATATAGAAACGTTTCAAGAGGTCCATGGTTACAGACTTGAGCAACTTGGATTATTCAGAGATCCCCATCATCTGCCTAGCCTTTTCCCAACTATGTTAGGGTCGGCTTCCAGTCTAACCGGACGCAGCTGAATACCAGTATTTTACATGGAGCAACTGCCTATCTGATCTCCGCAACCCAGTTAGTACTGGGTAATACGATACCCCTCGGTAAGACTGGTTGTCAGACCATTTGAGCCACTGACTACCTGTAACATTATTCAGAGATCCCTGTGGGTGCTATACTCAGTGTAGGTTCTTGTCCTGTCAACAGCGCAAGAGTGGGTTCAACATGCGTTGAAAGAGATTAAATTGTTTGACATTTCAAAAGAGGTTTCATTTAAGTTCTGTTATTGCACAGCCAGCACATCAAGCTACCGGCAACTGTAAAATTAATGCGTCACTACATAGTATAAAACAAAGTCGCTTCCCGCTGTCTATCCCTACGTATGCTTAGATCTTTAAAACTACGCAACGCATTTTGATGCGGTTTTCAGTAATAGATAGAGTGATTCAAGAGGAAGGTTAATATTTATATACATTGCACCCGTGCGAAGCCGGTGCGGCCAGTTAACGATAAAGTAGAAAATCTAGAAAGACAGTGACTTGATGTGCTGGCCATTGTACTATTGTAATGAAAATTGGAATTGGAAGACTACTGTCGCGTCGCTGAAAACTAACCCCTACCTTTTGGCCACGTGGTACATGACTATTACGACAGCGACTCCCGAGAAAACAAATGAAATACGAAATAAACAAATGCCGTCGTATTGCCTGTGAATGTGAACTGACCTTAATAATCGTAATAACCCATAAAAAGCAAAAAAGAAACTCTTTAAGTTTTTGCCTATGTACTCGAATTTTATGGTAAAGATGAACAAGTATGTATAACGAACTTATTGTAAGATTGTCAGTACACCTTGAACTAACCAGGAAAACAGACACAATGAAGAACCTTGTAGTGTTATTACTTTGTGTTGCATTATTTGCGATTGCTCACAGCTATCCCAGTGAAGTGACTATAGAAAAGTTGGAATCGAATGAAGGAAGTAACGAATCAGAATTGAATACTACCCTGGTGTATGCTACATCTTTCATCGAAGGTGATCTTTGTCCTGACAATCGCGTTAGAGCAGGTTTAGTGTGTGTTGAGAAAGATTAAACCGTTTTCAATTTTAACTGTATTTTTTTTTACTGAGATACAAATAAATAAAATTGAAGTGTCTGTTTGTAATTTCAAAATAACATCTTTTTACTGAATGCATATGAAAGTATATACGGTACCTATAACAAAAAAACATCTTTTAAAATGTTTGTCGTGTCTATCTGTCTGTCTGTTTGTTCCGGCTAATCTCCGAAACGGCTGGGCCAATTTTGACGGCACTTTTACTGGCAGATAGCTGATATTGTAACGAGTAAGTTACTTTTATTTTACAAAAAGGATTAGAGTTCCGTGCAAAAAAGGAAAAACCATGAAATTGTTAACAAAACCCGATTCAAATAGGGAAATAATATTTTTATAATAATTTCACGCGGTTGAAGGTCGCGTGCAAAAGCTAGTTAAAAATAAAAGGAAAGATTATATGTTCGACGAGTGTTTTTTTTTCATGGACGCCAGCACGTCTAGCTACCCCGAACTGTTAAATTTTCCCAATCAACCTTGAACCTAATGTGATAGCGGTAAAGTTGAAAATCAATTAAATAAATTTGACAGATTGTAGTAGCTGAATTGATGTGCTGGCATCTGTACGTAATATTATGTACACCTATTTCTGTTTCCCATAGTGTCATATCAATTTTATTAAGGTTTCAGATGGATAGCTTGCATTGAGATGTTAAGCTTCAACAATTATTTTTTTTGTGTAGTAAGCAACGACTTATTGTCGGGCCTACGCTGTTCCCCCATACTTACAAATGCTGTATCCATGATATTTGTAATACCAAATGATTTGAAAAGAGTAACCATGGAGTTTCTTGCCGGTTCTTCTCCATAGGAAACGACCAACCCGAACCGTGCTCCTTTTTGTCGACGTTTTATAAGTGCCCATCTAGGCCTATGTGAACTAAAATATTTTGATTTTGATTTTGAATTAATAAAGTAAGTATTTAATCTACTTAGTCTATATCGACGTTCTTACATTAGAGACCGATTTTCGGCCATGGCGGTCAATGTCGGCTGAGGCTAGGTCATCGTTGCGAGAGATATCATAGCCCACAGGTGTGTGGCGCAGATCCAGGCACCTCTCTCTTTGGTCACTCTTATAAAGAATGAGATCAGGTGCATGACCAACGGCTTGGAGTCCGTTTCCACCAACCGGAAAAATCCTCGATGTAACTTGGTAAAGAAATGTATCACTGTTGCCTTTTTTTTTTTTTTTTTTTTGGATGGGAAATCATCAAATGACCCCCCCCCACTCTGGGCGGAGCGGAAGGGAGTGTCAGACTTGTACTGACTAAAACCCATCCATGTTCCTTCTTTGCCCTTTGTGTTCCAGGGCCACGGTGTCTCTTTCGAACAGTCCCGCAGCTCTGGCAGGCATCGGCCCATGCGGACCCCTACTCGGTTGCTGACATCTCTTTGAGGCGCGCGTGGAACACGAACGCGCCGTCGACACGGCCTGTCGTCATAAGACGGCCGGACGGCGAGCTAGCCCATAACTCGCCGTCCACAGGCCCGCGCCTACGGTGGCCGGGAGCCACCACGTGACCCCCGACGCCCAGGGCGTCTCCCGCGGCGGCTGGGACGTGAGGTTCTTTCCCTCTCACGTCCCGCCACCTCCTTCACTAGCATGACTGCTTCACAGAAGGTGGTGACGGCTTCCCATTCCCTCTCGCTCCGGACCATGGCTTGAACCAGGGCCGGACGCGAGAGATCGCCGCCGCCAATCGCCGCTACAAGGACACGGCGGTGCTCCGCCCAAGCGGGGCAGACCTCTACGGTGTGCTCCACCGTGTCCTCCGGACGATCCTCGCAGTGGAAACACCCGGGCGTTTCCTCCCGCCCGATTCGGTGCAAGAACCTCCCGAAACAACCGTGTCCGGTGAGGATCTGCGTCAGGCGGTAGGTGAGGGCGCCGTGGCGCCTCTCTAGCCACTCCTCAAAGAGGGGACTTATCGCCACTATGGTAGCGTGCCCTGCACGGGGTTGCAACAGTCGCTCTCTCCATGTCGCCATGATATCACGCCGGAGGTCTGTCCGCTGAGCGGCAATTTGCCGCGGCAGCGGAGTTTCCCCCCGACGTAGTGCCTCCGCGCGCCATTCATGCAGGCGCGCGAGGACTATCGCCTCCAGATCCCATGGCGGCAATCCGGCAAGGAGGCTAGCCGCCTCGCCGGAGATCGTGCGGTACCCCCGGATTAGCCTTATGGCTATCACCTTTTGGGGCGCGTTCAGGTAGTGGGCGGCTTGCCGCCTTAAAGAACGCGCCCACACCGGGGCCCCGTAAAGGGCCATGGACCGCACGACCCCCGCGTATAGCCTCCGGCAGGAGGCGTTTGGACCCCTCAGGTTGGGCAAGAGCCGCTTGAAGGCAGCCCCTGTCCGTTCCAGTTTGGGAGCCAAACGTCGGAAGTGCTCCACGAAGTTCCACCGGCTGTCGAGGACGAGTCCTAGGTACTTCAACGTCGACCCGACGCCGATGGAAACCCCTCCTGCCGTCAGTAGGGATCCCGACGGTGGCGCATTCCGAGGCCCATGAAAACACATGGCCTCGGACTTGTGCAATGCCACCTCGAGACCCAATTGCCGGATCCTATCCACGACTATCGCAACCCCGCGTGTCATGTTTTCGGCCGCCGCCTCGTGCGACCTCCCTTGTGCCAGTACCAGCGTGTCGTCAGCGTAGCAAACTACGCTGACGCCGGTAGGGAGGTCGGCGCGCAGCACCCAGTCGTAACCGATGTTCCACAGGGCCGGTCCTAGAACCGATCCCTGTGGAACACCGCACGACATCTCTCGCCGGTTCCATTCTCCGCTCTGACCGGGGTAGATGACGGCCCTATCCGTCAAGTAGTCCCCGACCACACGACGAAGGTAGGTTGGCACCCGGTGATACCGGAGTGCCTCCCTAATGCAGCTCCAGGGCATGGAGTTGAAGGCGTTGGCGATGTCAAGAGACACCGCCAAGACGACCCCGCCCCGGGACACCGCGTCCCCCGTCGTGAGGGCTCTCACGCGCATGATGGCGTCCACCGTGGAGCGCCCCTTGCGGAAACCAAACTGGTGTTCCGCAAGATCCGGTCCCATCCCCGCAAGGTGCCCGGCAAGGCGGTTGGCAATGACTCTTTCGAAGAGCTTGCCCACCTCGTCGAGCAACACGATGGGCCGGTATGCGGACGGAGAGTCCGCAGGGCGCCCTGGTTTCCGGATGAGGACCAGCTTCCCCGTCTTCCAACGAAGCGGAAACTGGCCTCTCTCCAAGCATGCGCTTAGGAGCCCTTCCAGTCGGGGCCCGAGAGCCTCGGAGGCCAGGACCCAGGCTTTGCCAGGCAAGCCATCGGGTCCCGGGGCGGTGTTTCTGGCTTTCAGCCTGCGTACCGCCACTCTCAGGTCTACCCCAGTCACCTCCGGAACGTCGTCATCGTCATCGGTGTGGTCCGCTTCCGGCACCGCACGCGGCGGCGGAGCCATAGGCGGGGGAGGATGCTCCCCTCGCGAAGGGAACAGAGCGCTCACCACGTCCTCCACGAGCTCAGGCCGGAGACTCTGCGTTAGCGGGGGGGCCCGGGTGCGGAGTTTGTCCCGCACCATCTTGTAAGGGCGCCCCCACGGATCTCCGTTCAGAGACTCCAGCATCTCCTCGCGGGCCAAATTCTTGGCCCGCCGGACAGCCTCTTGGAGGGCGGTCTTCGCCGCTCTGTACCCCTCGTACAGCTCCGCCTCAATGGCTGCCGCATCCGGAGGGCGGATGCGGAGCCTGCGATGCCTGGCGTACAGGCGCCGCGCGGCAACGCACGCCTTGCGCAGAGACGTCAGCTCTCGCGACCACCAGTACACCTGACGCTGGGCGCTTCCTGGCCGAACTCGGGGCATTGCCACGTCGCAAATCTCGGACATGGCCTCCTGGAACCAACCCGCCTCGTTGTTGATGTCGGCAGGCCTGACTGGTGATGACACCCAGGCCTGCACGATCGAGGCTTCCAGGAGGAGCTCCCGGTCCAGCTGCTTCAGCGCCCATCGCGGACCACTCGGGGCCTGTAGGACCGGCACGCTTGAGGACTGGGTGGAGACGTCGAACCGGATGTACCGGTGGTCGGAATAGGTCTCCACCCCCTCCATGACGCGCCAGTCAACGACACGCGGCGACAGAGCGGGGCTGGCGAACGAGATGTCCACCACCGACTCGCCCCGCATCCGCACGCACGTGGGGACAGAACCCCGATTTAGGACGACCAGGCCTGTCTCCAGAGCCCAGTCCTCCACCATTCTACCCCGCACGTCCGTGTAACGAGAACCCCAATCACTGTTGCCTTTAAGTATAAAATTGGGCACTCGCGTTTCCACGAGCAAGCGCGAGGAGACGCTTATGTCTGCATCGAATTTTGATTTGGCGACTGATACAGTCCTTAAGTCGAAAGGCAATTATTCTGCCCGTAATTGCAATTTTTTTTTTGTTTTAGATGTCATACCTGGGTATTTTATAGTTACGGAGATGTTAGAGGTCAAAGTTCCAACTTTTTCACAAGTTTTAAAAGTTATAACTTTACTTTAAATATGTCTATGACTCCTGTACTATTCAATTCACCCATTAGCATAACGTGTCGAGTGCGTTAAATTGTATCCTACCGTAAACAGTGAGTTTCCACTTAAAAAAAAAGTCGTTTCCAAGCAGTTGCGTAGAGTTAAGTAACTCAACCAGGTAGTAGTGAAGGCTCCATTTAATTAACACCCTGTATTTCAAATAGTCATACATGAAGTAGTATGGCTTGTTTTTCTGTCAATGGTTTTTGTAGAAATCTTTTTTGTCCTGCTCCTGTACCATACAGGAGCAGGACAAAAAAGATTTCCAAAGGGTTACTAACCTCAGAGGCTTCAAACTCATGTCCTTGTAATTAAAGTTCAACTCACGCTCTTCAAACTAGTACTGATCAATGATGTGATGTTGAGTAATTCGTTACAAACTAATAAAAAAACCTACCCAAAAAAAATGACCAGGAGCGAATAGAACTCGGGCACCGAGGGTTCCTTATTAAAGCTGTTATTGTGGTCGACAAATATTTATTTATTAAAACTTTATGCACATTATGTAAAAAAAACTATACAGAGGCGGACTTAATGCTTAAATATCTCTCAGGAGTGGTGGTTTCCTCACAATGTTTTCCATCACCGCAGCAAGTGATAATAAAATTATACAATACATGAATCCGAAAAATCAGAAGGCAGGTCTTGGCTTCGAACTTGAGACCTATGACTTGGCAGTCCGACGGTCACTGCTCACAAAGCGAAGGAGTCGAGCAGTGTCATTGCGCTTTTCCATCAGGAATTTCTCTGTAGCAGCCACGGAGTCTGGATTTGTGCCTGGTTAAACGGACCCTTAACAAAGCATTCTGTACATCTAAAGTACACTCACACTAAGTAAACTCTACGCAAAAATTATTGCTGGGAAACGACTTTTTTTTTGGGGTGAAAAATCACATTTTACGGTAGGACTCAATGTACCGCACTCAAAACATTTTAAGCACATGTCATTTGATGATTTCCCATCTCAAAAAAAAATCTAGTTTTGGCTAGTATTGCAAACTTAAGTATTTTATATTAATATCAACTTGAATGAATAATGCTTCTGACAGACCGACAAAACGTAATAATTAAGCGATCTTATGAAGGATGCGTTTTTCCTTACAAGATACGTAACCCTAAAAATCAGAAAAAACGCTCAGACAAGTTACATTTGTTATTATCAAAGATGAATGAACAAATATTACTATATAAGAAGATCTAACCATCATACCGCCAGTAGTAAACTTTGTACCAAGAAATGAAGCAGTCAAAATGAAGTGTCTTCCTTTGTGTTACATTATATTATTTCATTGTGTTGCATTATTTAAAATTACGAATAGTTTTCCAAGCGAAGTGACAACAGAAAAGTCGGAAGTGTATGAAGTTAACATTACCAATAATTCAGTCATAGAGATTCCATTGGTACAAAAAACACAACGACCACCATCAGCCTTTGATGCGCCTTGCCCCCGCCACAGTACTAGAGTCGCATCAGCCTGTATTAATGTAGATTAAATAGTTTCTTATTTTAAATGTGGTTTTATTTTTGTCAAACCGAAAGATAAAGAGAGCAGCTTTGGCCCAGTGGTGGAGACCCCGACTTACAAGCAGTAAGTCGTGGGTTCGAACCCAGCCAGGCGCCTTACTTTGTGTAAGTTATTTCATCACCACTGCTCTCAAAACGATGAAGGAAAACATCGTGAGGAAACCGGCATGTCCTAGAACCAAAAATTCGAAGACATGTGACACCTACCACCTCGCACTGGGCCCGCGTGGTGGATTATAGCCCATTCTCTCTCATAGAGAGGAGGCCTGCATCCCAGCAGTGGGAACATTAATAATCTGATTATGCTATGCTATGAAAGATAAAGATGTTTTAGGAAGCGTTAACAATGTAACGCCCACAGGAGATTCGACTGGCGACATATCTAGAGGCGACTAACACGACAAACACACGCGTTTCACTTCTTTCTGGCCACATCGTGGTGACTCCTGGCATGCATTAAGCCATATCTTACATTTTGTTGTTTACGTAGTACCAACCTGGACATAAATGTAAAATTCAATTAATTCAAACAAAAGAAACCGCGTATCTAGCAAAAAGGAGCCCTCTTAAACCCGTGTTATGATATGATCGATGAAGAAAAATTAAATTAAATTAAATTTCAGTATCCTTAAGTACCCTGGTAGTATCAGTGGTGTATAGCTGTATTATTTACACGAAATAGGTCGAATTAGTAGTGAGTTCTACACTTTGGCTGTGTATGCGCATAATAAACGTGGAATAGAAGCGCTGAGTACCACTCGTCGGGATATCAACCAAGTGTGGATGGTATGCCGCAGTACGTCTGCTAGTCCGGTGGTAAAAGGGTGATGGTGGGACCAGGTCTTGGAGTTCCTGCGCACACTCTCCGAAGTACAGTCTGTAGAAGACCGAAGGGCAGGCAACATTACACCGATGAGCTAGGCTGTGAAGCGTAGCCACCAACGTCTCATCGCCTATAAGCCTTTTAGCTCTGCGTTCCACCGAGTCAAGTCTGCAAGCTGGTATTTTGCTGAGCCATCCCATAAGTGGCTGCAATACTCCATGCAGGATCAGACCTGTGCTTTATACAGACTTGAAAGCTGTCCAGATGTGAAGTATCGCGTCACCTTATTGAGGATGCTCAGCTTATTGGCCTACGGCTTTTGATTCGATGGTTGAGCCGAAGTTGAGATCAGATGCCAATTCCATGCCCAAAAGCTGCAGGCACTCTGTAACTGATTCAGACGTACCTCGGAAAGTATGAGATAACTGGAACTAGCTCCTTTTATCAGTGAAAAGACAAGCATTTTTATTTTCTGAGCATTAAATTTGACCC
The DNA here is from genome assembly GCA_910589295.1 of Noctua janthe. Lineage (NCBI taxonomy): Eukaryota > Metazoa > Arthropoda > Insecta > Lepidoptera > Noctuidae > Noctua > Noctua janthe. Next base: position 7,852,865 of record OU342572.1, on the reverse strand, counting down.
GATTGTCGTCACCCCACAGGGAAACGAGATTTAGGGTCAAATTCATTCGCTCCACCATGGCCTGTCTAAGAGTAGCTATTTCCTCTCTGCTGGCTCTCGCACTGGACAGGTATCTTACTGCGACTGAGCTGTCATCTGCGTACCCGATTGCAACAAGCTGTTGCTATAGCTTTGATGTGTAGCAGAAATAAAGTCGTAGAAAGAACAGACCCCTGAAGAACACCGGCATCAATGGCCTTATGGTCCGAAGAGCAGCCACCTATGATCATTCTGATCGATCGATCACTCAGGAAGTCGGAAATCCAATTTCAAAAGTCAGCAGAGATGACGAATGCGGGAAGCTTACCCAAGACTAGCGTGCCAGACCCTGTCAAAGGCTTTTGAATCATCAACTGACACAGCAAGGGCTTCGCCGTGTTTCTCAATGGCCTCGCCCCAGCGATATGTAACATACGCAAGAAGATCCCCAGTTGAACGACCAAGACGGAAGCCATAATGGTTGTCACTGAGGAGCTCATTATGTTCAAGGTATGCTAGCAGCATATTATTAAGTACCCTTTACATCATTTTGCACAGTATGGAGGTTATGGTGATTGGTCTATAGTTGACAGAAACGGCACGGGTACCCTTTTTGGGCAGCCTCCAGGACTCCGGGACTCCGGCACCATCCCGGTTTTCAAAGAGAGGCGAAACAAGCGCGTCAAGACAGGAGACAAATCTGGAACACAGCTCTTCAGGACTCTTGCGGATATTCCGTCAGGTCCTCTGGCTATATTCACGTCTAAACAATATTATGTTTACATAGTCCAACAATAAAAGATATTACTTTACCAAAACAGTAGACTTGAACATTTTCCAAGGCTAGCCACTTTAGGATTATTAAGTGGTTTTGCTTGTTTGGGTTCTTCTATATAAGGCCATCTTTTCATACACGAAATATATTAAGAGTAACTTCTATAAGTCGTAAAGTCACCAGAGAAAAAAAAATTATCTGAGTGTTTTTTTTTTACAAAATTATTATAATTATAAAATTTTTTGAGACTTTTTGCATAAAACCTTTACTCCCATATTCTAACAATGACAGTAGGTAAATACGACGTAGTAAACTAGCGTAATGGATGCTTAAAAATAAGGAGCAAGAATTTATTTTGTGGGTCAAGTAATTTTTAATGATTTATTTTTTATAAAAAATATACTCAGATAAAAAATATCCCTTGAAATGGCTTTGTTATAGCCGTTAGATGATTCCCTGAAAATATTTCGTGTATGAATAGTTAGACCCTATTTATATAAATATAAAAATGAATCTCTATTTCCCTTGGTCACAGCATCACGCATGAACGGCTGGACCGATTTCGCTAATTCTTTTTTTGTTCTGTTTGTTACTGTCAGAGGAAGGTTATTAGGTAGGTAGAAGGTAGGTAGGTAGTAGGAAAAGGTGCATTGCAACAAGCTAGTTCATAAATAAAATACTTGTACTTTGAATATGAAAAAAACAAAACGCGAGCAATTATTCTGTTCCCTCTTAAGAAGAAGATAACTTAATTCCATCGTTCCTGAAACTCGTGGACCAATAAAATGTACTTGCAGAATATGTTGTCCAATACTTTCCGTATGGGAGAACCTCTCAGTTTGTTCTTAAAAAATATATATATATATTCATCCCTACTACGGAACTTTTCACTGCGCATGTGCGCACACCAACTTGGCTGGTTTTTTTTATAATTAATAAGATGAATGTATGAAATTATTATTATTATCAGCCATTTGTGTCCCACTGCACAGCAAAGGCCTCTCTTCCCTGTTTCCACTCCCTATCCAGTGCTGTTATTTGCCAATCCTCGTGAAAAGAGTCCACTTCGTCCCGCCATCTCCTTCTGGGCCTGTCGCGTTTACTGCTGTTTGACACCCGTTGTGTGGTTACTTTAGCCCATAGATCCTCCAGCAAACGACAGACGTGACTAGCCCGTTCTATGAGCTTTGCAGCCGTGTGACCTACATCGGCAATTTGAGTTTTGGACGCAGGATACTTCGCTCCATTACTCGCTGACAGACAGAAATAATAATCATCATCATCATCATCTGCCTAGCCTTTTCCCAACTATGTTGGGGTCGGCTTCCAGTCTAACCGGAGGCAACTGAATACCAGTTTTTCAACCCAATGGTGGTCAGACTTTTTGGGCCACTGACTACCTATCGACTGTCAAAGATCTACAAATGATACCCGGGAACAACGGCTTAACGTGCTATCTGAGGTACGGAGGAAACTCAGTATGAAATGTGTGGTCACCCATCTACAGACAGCACAGACAAGCACTGCTTAACCTAGACATCGAGCCGACCGGCTGTTATTATTTAGCCACGAGCTCCTCAGAAATAATAATGTCGAACGAAATAATAATGTCAGTCAAAATACTATGATCACTTTTCACAGCTGAATTATAATAATCAACCCGGATTCATATAATTTTATCTTTCGTGAAAATATTAACTGTTATTATATATTAGAATTCAGTATGTATCTTACCGGCCAAACCCGATTTCAGGCCAAACTAGTTTGTCCTAGGCTAAACCAGTTCACGTGTTTATCGTGTCAGGATACACTAACACAAACAAAGCAATTACAATGCGCCCAACTATGCTGTGGGGCTCATCGGCCTTCTATGCGCCCTCGGCTCGCGCGTGGTGTGTCACAGTTCTAAACTAACCTAACCCATTTAGTCAGAGTGCCTAGTTTGGCCTAGGACAAACTAGTTTGGCATAAAATTGGGTTAAGCCAGTAACGTACATTATTTACACTAAATAGATCTATAATAACAATAAAAATACATATGCACCCGGATTTGAAAGTTTTACCCATTTAGATCATCTTCAAGGTTGACCACTTCAAACCTATTTTGTGTTATGGCGTTATTTTATAATACCAAAGTTTAACTAATTTGAATCTTGAACAAAGATTAAAGATAAACTAGATGCGATGTTCGTGTCTGTTTGTGTGTGACTCTATGAGAGCAAGATTAATAATGGGTGTAAAAGTACTTGTAACGAAGCCGAAAGGCACTTTTTTTAAATCCAATTTTTTATGTTATAACTTTATTTTAAATACATCCACGATCGGGGATACTACTCAATGCATCCTTTAGCACAATATTTAAACGTGATTTTTTCCCAGCAATAATGTTTGCGTGGAGTTACTTAGTTTAATGAACAGTATGCTTGGTTGACGGCTTCGTGAAGGGTTCGTTTACACCCTTTATGTTCCTCCCGTAGCCTCCCGCGTTCGTAACGACAGACGTGAGTCACCGAAATAAAACTATTGAAAACCAACACTAGCAGTAGATACAGGCCCTATTGAATACAGGGTGTAAGGGACAGCCCTCCACAAACTGTTGGGGTGAATTCAGTATATCATACTAAGATGACCGGTACAAAAAATTATTTCAGGAATGTTATGGGAGTCCAATAAATTTGATTTGTATTATTTCCTCAAATGCAATGTATTGTTACCCCGGCAAAACGCACGTAGCGAACGGCAAGCGCGACGACGAGTTCGATGAACTCTGTAGCTAGGCAGGAAGTGAACAGCTGGTTTCACGCGTTGTTCGTGAGAGTATTTCAACATCCATTGTAGGATTTTGATTTTAGCTCTATTATTTACATAAATGGAATGCTGCGTACGGGGAATGTAATTTTACGTTGCAATAAAGTAACTGAAAAAAAAAAAACAAAATTTTCTGGAGAATAATTCCAGTGGAATATGATTCAAAATAAGGAGCTGAATGCAGGGTGCATTCAGCTCCTTATTTTGAATTAACAGTTTGAGGAGGGCTATCCCTTACACCCAGTATAATAGTGCTCTAAACTGTAGAAGTACTCACTTCATCATCTGCCTGGCCTTTTCCCAACGATTTAGGGGTCGGCTTCCAGTCTAACCGGATGCCTCAGATTTCCAGTAGTTTACGTGAAGCGACTGCCTATCTGACCTCTACAACCCAGTTACTCGGCTATACGATACTCCTTGGTAACACTGGTTGTCAGACTTTCGGGCCTGACTACCTGTAACGACTGTTAAAGATCTATAAATGACAGCCGGGACCAACGGCTTAACATGGTTCCGAGACACGAAAGAGGTCTCACTGATCGACCTCGGCAAGCATAGCTTAACCTTCAATTGGATCGTGACTTTAACACTATATTTAATCAAGATTGATGACTGTATATTTCTAGATGACGGATCTTAGAAGATCTTGGTGTGACCTGAGCATTATCATATCATTAATGCTCTGCCACATCTGTCAAATGTGGGATTTTATCGAAGTTTTATCTAAAACTAGCAGTTTCACTTTTGGTTGGCTTTTATAGGTCATAGAGTGATGTTAAATAGTCTAAAACCTTTTTGCATTTAGTTTTCTAATTCGACTGGTATTTCCAGTTTTTATATTAGTTGTTATTTTTAGTACCTAAAGATGTACAGCTTTATTATACAGGCTGTTTCGTGCATCATTTGCCAAATTGAACGGGCCGAAAGGAGGGGTTCGTTTGCTGTCTCTTTAGTCCTAATAACTGATTCTTGGCCAATAGGATTTTTTTTTCAATTATTTTATTTATTTTTGTAAAATCGTAAAATTCGACATTTAAATCAGAAGGGTTTTAAGTTTATTTTTACTTCTTTAAAAAACTTTGTGAGTTAATAAAAAAAACTAGATGTTATCTACGACCAATTCGATAGGGCCAAAAAACAGTAAACATCAATATTTTTTTTTAATGTGTTTATTTATCTAAAATTGTAATGACATGTTTACCTAACTGACATATTTTAAATTGCATGATTTTTTCTTGTTCTTAATGTAATCTATTGACATGCCACCTTATTTGTTAATTTTGTACGCCATAAATTGGCAAAACATAGTGCACCTATTCTAGACAATATACTATCTGTTATCTGTAACCATACCTATGTTTAACAATATAAATGATTGATTGATTGATTGATATTTAAATTAAATTTGGCGGCATCACACATTACATCTACATATTTTTTTTATATTTCAGTTTAAATGTTGAATTACGTAAAATTTTTGGAAATAAATATTAATAAGAGACAGCAAATGACCTCTTATTTCGGCCCGTTGAACTTGCAAAACGACGCCTACACAACACAATACCTAAACTATAAATGTCACGTCTACCATTAACAACTTCATTCGCGGAATCAATCCTTAGTCAAACAGTCATGAAGCTCAATTTATTTTGTTTAATAATACTTTCACTAAATATATTGACGATAATGTCAAACTTCGTTTATCCAAGTGCGCTAAGTTACGATGACTGGATTTGTGAATACGTTGATGATAATAGTATTAAAATAGTAGAAAATAACTCGGCGGTGAAAAAAAATATAACTGAATTGAACAAGACAGATTTTGAAGAAGATGGAGAAGGCTATGATATTCAAGCGCAGCGTCCCAAAGAGGAAGTGGGTAAGACTACTGATGTAGGAGATAATGGTGATGGGCCAGGAGATACGTTTAAGGGCAAATGTTTAGAAGGTCAAGTTCAATTTGAGGATGGTAAGTGTTATAAAACAGATGAGTAGAAGAGGAAACAAAAATGTGACAATGCTTTATAAAGGACTAGCGGCATTCCAGTTTCGCTCGGATAATCAACAAGAAATTTACGGACGCAGAACGAGGATTCACATGACCTATAATAGTGGTAACCGCTTTAAAAGATTTCTCAGTGCAACAACAACTTTGATAAGGATTTGCTTTTCGGTCGGTCTATCGTTATCGTGGTACACATTTAGTTGGTGTTAATCAAAAGTATCAGGATCAAAACAAACTGAAAAAAAAATCGTTTGACTGTATTATAAAAAAAAACCGGTGGTGCGGTATGTAATTGTGACATGTTAGAGCACTACTATTGTCTATAGATACGTCTTCTATACTAATATTATCAAGAGGTTATTATTTTTTAGTCTGTATACAACATTATTTTTAGTATATGCGGACCCTGAATATAGTTTGTTCAGAATAAGTAACTAAATCGATTCCAATATTTTTTAAACCATGTCATATTTTTTCCCAAAAATATTTAAAAAGGCTACAAGTTGGGCACCGAACGACACTAAGTACCTATCGCAATCATTTAGGTACTTACTGCCAAATTGTTATTTTCAATGAGCTCAAGACGACGCTGGTGACCACGTTTTTGTGCGGACAACCAAGGGCTGCAGTCTCGACATAGATAGCGACAAAAATCGGTCGTTAAGTCATAACGATGACAAATTTCTTTAATAGATTTTCAACCTTAAGGTTTCGAAATAAAGTTGAAAATCTATTAAAGAAATTTGACATCGTTATGACTTAACGACCGATTTTTGTCGCTATCTATGTCGAGACTGCAGCCTCTGGTAACAGAGCAAGCTTATAACTTTGCGATTTTTCATGATACAGTTTTGAAATTTTGTACATAGATTCTTTACATAAAAATACTAGACACGTGTTTCAGGTTTCGCATATATTAAAACTAATGTTGTATACATATTGTAATCTCTGACTGTCTAGTTAGGCTCGCCCCCTATTACATGGAACTTAAACATAACTGGCGAAATTTGGGTGTACTATTAGGTACACCTCTGCCTAATCTTTTGGGGATCACAGGCGTGATGTTATATTATATTGTAATCTCAAAACAAAGTAAACAATTGACATTAGATCTCATAAGCGAGTTGGCGCCAATAGTGATTTTGTTCGACGTTTTGTTGATTACACTATTTGCATACTGTTCCGTATTTTATCAAAAATTAACCTTTTCCTCAAATTTGCCGTATATCATTTCTATCCAGAATTTGATCTCTATTAGCAACACTATTGAATGGTGTAATAATACAATGTTTGATTTTTTTTTCATAATCATTTGGTTCGATTCCTGGCTAGGAATCATGATTTTCCAAAAATCCTATGAAACATTTTTAGTTTTCATCTAAATCGGGCTAGAGACTCTTTTCAGTATTTTTCGCTATTCCTCATAATTTCGGATTTGGCCATCCACGCCCACTTGAAATGTTCACCCTGTATAGTAAAGACAACACCTAAACTATAAATGTCACGTCACCCATTTATAACTTCATTCGCGGAAGCAATCTTCAGTCAAACAGTCATGAAGCTCAATTTATTTTGTTTAATAATACTTTCACTAAATATTTTGACGATAATGTCAAACTTCGTTTATCCAAGTGCGCTAAGTTACGATGACTGGATTTGTGAATACGTTGATGATAATAGTATTAAAATAGTAGAAAATAACTCAGCGGTGAAAAAAAATATAACTGAATTGAACGAGATAGATTTTGAAGAAGATGAAGAAGGCTATGATATTCAAGCGAAGCGTCCCAAAGAGGAAGTGGGTAGGACTACTGATTATAAAGATAATGGCGATGGGCCAGGAGATACGTTTGTGGGCAACTGTTTAGAAGGTCAAGTTCGATTTAAGGATGGTAAGTGTTATAAAACAGATGAGTAGAAGAGGAAACAAAAATATGACAATGCTTTATAAAAGAGTAGCGGCACTCCAGTTTCGCTCGGATAATCAACAAGAAATGTACGGACACAGAACGGGGATTCACAAGACCTATAATAGTGGTAGCCGCTTTAAAAGATTTCTCAGTGCTAAAACGACTTTGATAAGGATTGGCTTTTCGGTCGGTCCATCGTTATCGTGGTACACATCTTAGTGGTGTAAATGAAAAGTATCAGGATCAAGAGAAACTGAAAAAAAAATCGTTCGACTGTATTTAAAAAAAAAAACCGGTGGTGCGGTATGTAATTGTGTCATGTTAGAGCACTACTATTATCTATACTAATATTATCAAGAGGTTGTTATTTTTTAGTTTGTATGCAATATTATTTTTAGTATATGCGGACCCTGAATATAGTTTGTTCAGAATAAGTAACTGAATCGATTCCAATATTTTTTAAACCATGTTATATTTTTTCCCAAAAAAATTTTGTTGTTATTTTTTAGTTTGTATGTATTGTAATCTCTGATTGCTTCGTTGAACTAGTGGTCGCAATCGCTACTGCTGAGCATGAGGTCCTGGATTCGATTCCCGGGTGGCACAAATTGTTATTGGGTTTTTCCAACAGGAATTTCTCAGTAGCAGTCACAGAGTCTGGACATGTGCCCGGTTGATGGCAATAGGCTCGCCCCCTATTACTCGGGACTTAAAGACAACTGGTGAAATACAGGCGTAATGTTTTGTTATGTTGTAATCTCGATAACTATCTGATTTCAAAAATCCGTCCAATGTTGTCAAGTGTCATAGAATTTGTTTCTCCTGCAACATACTGCAACGCATACTTATATGCACTGTAATACGGGAAGTATTCTCTATTCGAATTTTTATCAGCTAGTGAATATGGTTTTAAAGTGGAAGCGCCCGGGTAGCTCGCGAATTTTTTTTTAATTTAAAATTTCTTACGTGTTTTACAATTAGCAGGTCAGTGTCAGTTGGTATGTTGATTAAAATATGATTCGCGACCGTAACAATTATGACTTTAAGAATTATAATCATTAAAATCATCAATACAACACTCTAAGTTCATTTATTCTCATTGAATGACTTTTTCATGAAATAGTCATTCAATGTCATATTTTTTCATTTATTTTAACATATTTTAATTTAATTCAATAATGTTTCTAATTTAATGTAATGTAATTCTGATATTTAGATTTTAGCTATAATTTATGTTTTTATTTTTGTATTTTCATCAATTTTTGGTTTTTTTATGGGTCTGGGACCTGAAATATATGGAATTTATTTATTATATTTGTTACGACCTCGAATCATATGACACTGACCTGCTAATTGCAAAACACGTAAGAAAATTTGAGTTTCGCAGGCTACCCGGGCTCTTCCACGATTCCATTTAGCGAATCTTAAGACTAGTCACCATTTATGAATAAACAAAAATAATATTAAACTTACACTGTCACTTACGGGATATCTTCCATGATTGTTCATTATTATTAGCTCCCGGTATAAATGAACAATCACGGAAGATATCCCGTAAGTGACAGTATAAGTTTAGTTGGAAACCGTGAAAGCTTAAAACAGTGTTTAAAATTAATTTTATATTTCCAACTTTACAATGTATTAAACAATGAGGGTTATCGTTTTTGAGCTCATCACTGTCGAATAAGGTCATGCAGATTTTTTACTAATATTTTAAAATATTTTTTAGTTCAGTGTTTATTATTTTATGTTTACAATGTAAACATACAACAAAATAATGTATACTTTAAATAAATATTAACAATATTGTTTCTTACTTTAGCAAGCATTGTTTATACAATGTGCTTGTTACAAATAAAGTATTAATTACATTTCATAATTATGTGTATTATAATATAACAAGTGTTCAATTCAGTGCGTAACATTACAAGATTAACTCACGGAAGTGTAATTTCTTTATTGAAAATACACTTCCGTGAGTTAACACATACTTTTAAGTATGTAAAAGAGAATGTAATGCAGAGAATGTAATCAGATCGAGGACGTGCAGCATCTACTGATGGATTGTGTCCACAACAGGCGCGAGAGGGAGTCACTTTTGACAGAATTAGATTTAAATAGGCTTAACGTAGGATTAGTACAATCAATTATATCCCAAGTAACTTCCGAAGGTGCTAAAAAGTTAAGTCATTTAATAACAGTCCTTCATTAGTGACTTCTTACCCCAAATGTTTTATATAATTGTTTAATTGTTTATTTATAGTTTAAGTGTTAATAATAAGGTTTAATGTGACAATGTTAAAAGACACGATGGGTTTGACATATCTGTTTAGACAAAAATTCCAAAACATCATCATCTGCCTAGCCTTTTCCCAACTATGTTGGGGTCGGCTTCCAGTCTAACCGGATGCAGCTGAATACCAGTATTTTACATGGAGCGACTGCCTATCTGACCTCCACAACCCAGTTAGTACTGGGTAATACGATACCCCTTGGTAAGACTGGTTGTCAGACTTTTTGGGCCACTGACTACCTATAACGACTGTCAAAGATGTACAAATGACACCCGGGACCAACGGCTTAACGTGCTTTCCAAGGCACGGAGGAAACTCGGTATGTAATGGGTGGTCACCCATCCACAGACCAACCTAGGCAAGCGCGGCTTAACCTAAATATCGATCCGAGCGGCTGTTATTACTTAGCCACGAGCTCCTCAAAAAAACAAAAATTCCAAAACAATTAAAGAGAAAAAAAAAAGAAAAAAGTATTTATGACTTTATGTAAATATTTTATGTATGCTAATAGCATATAAACATGTTTTCGTTTCTGGTTATATAAATGTTATAATAATGTAGTTGTTGTTTTTCAAGAGCTAGCTTTTCCTACGATTTTTATCGTGCACTAGATTTTCAACTCTTTGCATTGAGCTTTAGGATTGAGATTCCAAGAGAGCGGATCCCGGCTCGACAAAAATATTGGATTTTTATCCTTCGGCGGAAAGCAGTGGGTCTAAAATCCAGTAAGCTATAAAAAATCACCGGTGTTTACAAGGACTTAAATATTTGTAAAATTATGTCCATGATATACATACATGTCGTGGACATTTTGTTGATAACAGACGTCATTGTCCAACTCGGGCGCAGTATTCATCAACTCTACTCCCTAAAATCCTTTTTACTGTTATAAAACTTAAAGAGGAAACAGGCATATTTCTAAAAAAAAAAGGTAAAACATCATTTTACTGCAAAACGTCTCCTCAATTTTCTAAGTTCAAAATCGAAATAAGATAATTATAGACCGACCGCTTTAATGAGTCCTCCGCCTTGCCCCATCAAAGGCACGTTAACCGTCCACAAATACCTAAAAATATCCCACAGGGTATACACAGGAACCAATACGTAATCAACCTGCAGTATAATTCATTTAAATTGATACCTTCGCGAGGACTCATTAAAGCGGTCGGTCTGTAATATTTTTTTTTTAAACAAAGAGTTATGTGAAGTTTGAGAAGATTTTTTGTCTGGACTAAACCTTGGGTATGGGCCCAAGCTATGGTAGACTTTAGAACGAGCTATCATTAATTAAACAAGTACCTAAAGAAAATTTCGGAACTGTGCTGTTGACCATTCATGAGTTTGGATCATCTGGAGACAATCCTGGGTGTAGAAGCACATCATGCTTATCAATAAAAATGTATTGTCATCGAAACTGAACCACGAATGAGAGATATGACCTAAAAACAAAGTGACAAACAATGCAAGTTAAATAATCTATATATAATTATATATAAAAAGGTAAACTGACTGACTGACTGGGTGATATATCAACACACAGCCCAAACCGCTGGTCCTAGAGACATGAAACTTGGAGGGTTTGTTCTTTGTAAAGAGTCTACTATCCACTAAGAAAGGGTTTTTGGGAATTGTACCCCTAAAGGGGTTAAAATAGGGGGTGGAAGTTTATATGAAAGTCCGTCGTTTTGAAGTTAGGATCTTCAAATGTTGTGTTTAGGCTGACCATTGAAAATAAATTTATACGTGTCTCAGCGTTTATGATACCCCCTACCCCGGAAGGGTTAGAAAGGGGGATGAAGGTAAGTAATCAGATATTTTTCGACATGCACGCGGGCTAAGCCGCGGGCAAAAGCTAGTAATTTAATAAAATCAATAATATGAGACTGTTGCCCCAGTGCAGGGCAAACCCTTCCCTATTTCTACTTTTCGATTTTAAAATGGGTCGAGCTTATCCCGCCATCTTTTTCTAGGCCTGCCAAGTTAAATAAAAGATTTTTAAAATCAAAAATCATGAAAGCCATTCAAATTAATTAATACCTATTGTTACCAAAATGGGTAACAATAGGCTGTCCCTTTAAACGGCCTTCTTTTGCCACTTCCAGCAAGCGTAGCATGATTGTAGAAACGGGTTTTGTCGACGGAAAAGTCGACAAAATGACAGATTTCTTTTGTTGATCTGTCATTTTGTCGATTCTTCTGTCGACAAAAACCGTTTCTACGGTGGTCATGCTACGCAAGCTGGTGTTTTAGCTGAGGTGAACAATTTGTGGAACTTACTCCCTAGAGCAACACATACTGCGCAACATACAAGACAGCAACAAATACAGATAAATACTTTTTTATTTCTTCACCGTAAAATATCTAAGTTATAATAACACAATAATTTTAAAAACTTACGTCATATCAATCCAAAAAAGGTAAACAACGGCAATAACAATAATATTTATGTGGCAAAGATGAGTCTCATGAAATAATGTAATAATAGTCGACCCTGTATAAAATTTCATCACATCACATCTCTAGAAGTCAATATGGGTGATTATTATTAACACTAGAAACGGGATATTTACCATGTTTACTGATTTGTTTGAATTCCCGATATTTCGGCGCTGTTGCAAGCACCATAGGTGTTGTATTGTATAACGGGCTGGTGTCCGCAACTCCACGTCAAAGCGCGTATTTTGCGTGCGGCACCATAGGTGTTATGTTGCTTGCAACAGCGCCGAAATATCGGGAATTCAAACAAATCAGTAAACATGGTAAATATCCCGTTTCTAGTGTTAATAATAATGTTAATGACCATGGTAGTTTAAAATCTGTAATTCCACAAGCGATGGGATATTTAAAATATCATATCCTGCGTGTCTGTACGTTACAGGAACTGATGGGCGTAGACTGAAGACGTTAAATTCATAGCCTAATTCTAGGCCAATTAGATTCCCATTGCCACGCTAAGAATAACCTTAGATCTAGGTACTCACATCAGGGCTGATATCGGTGAAATTCGCGCTGGACACGAACTCTTTAAGAAAGCCATCCAGCTCTGTTCCCTCGATGTAGCCATTACCTAGAACAAATAAAATAAAGACATGTATTCTATGTTAATGGATAACGATAGCTTCTTTCATTATCGTCATGTTTGTGGACAATAGATATATCTCTGCAGTAACCTTCGGGTATAGAGGCGTGATATTATGATCAGAGGTCGGAATTAGGTAGAGTTATTTATGTACTTGCATCGAAATGTTGATATTAATATGGATCTTCTCGGGATTTCCCGGGATTTATAATATTACAAATAAATAATAATAAAAACCTCAGAGATAGATAAGACAAATAAAACAAAGATAAAGACAAAAAGAAATACAATACAAACAATTTTTATTAGTATTTACATTAATTCACAATACAATTTTTTATTTACATTGCCCCACACTAGGATTTTTCCTGTAACGTGGATGCGTTTACAAAGATTTAAACTCACACATACACAAACACCCAGACCCGGAACAACTACTTGTAGATCATATAAATATTAGTTCCGTGCGGGAATTGAACCCGCGACATGTTTTCATTAACTGCTGCGCTGCGTGCGCATGATGTCCGATGTCGGATGGTTTAAATTGTGTAAAAGTAAATAACTTTTTTATTTAATAAATCACGAGATTTTTCTGCTCTTTATAATTAATCTCGGGATTTGAGGCATATCCACTTTATTCTTTCGCTGTATGAAATCAGTGTAAGTACACAAATAACTCTACCTAATTCCGACCTCTGATTATGACACATGTTAAAACCATGCAGTCATCGCTCCTCTATCGGATCAAAGTCATGTGTCATGCACGAAAAACGTCGTGTGTTTAAGTTAATGGGCGCTATTCTATTCGACCTAGATCTGGCTGAACTCTATTTTATCAAACTGGTATTTCTTGTCCCACTGTGCACGGCTCGATCTTCAAGATGCGTTTTTAAAAAAAAGATAATTAGAAATTTCTGTTTCTATGCAAAATCTAAAATCGGTCTAATTTAGCTGTAACACAATTTTTCGAAAATGTTCTCTATCAAATCTTTAGACTTATGTATCCTGCTTATGCGTACGAAATTTTATTAAAATCGGTTCAGTCATTTCGAAATAAAATCACTTGAAAGTTTGTATGAAATACCGTAAGACGTTATCGCTCTTAAGTTAACAGACTTAACATTAGCAGTTATTACACGAAATAGTAGATGTAGCTACTAAGTAGGGAGGTGTTAGATTATACCGTGGCCCGAGATCTTTTTGAGATTAGAGAGAAAATGGCTGATGAAAAACGTTTACTACGTGGCCAGGAAAACCGCGGAGGTGTAATGTCTAAGAAATAATGTTTTGTTGACCAAAAAGATAGACAAGTTGACGATGACAAAACAATAATAAAAAAATGACCTATTTTTTGGCTGAAGAAATATAACCAAGCAATACAACGTGTTCTTCACGTTATCCATAAACTTTGGTAAACGCTTCTATAACTTTTACAAATCAAATCTTACAAAGGAAGTAGTACTTTAAAAGGCCTCGTTACAAAGATATTTGTAATTTCATTTATGGAATTTAATTGAGCTATGCTTGTTATGTTGGGGCTGCCGCGCTTTTGCAGTGCATCGGGGATGTTTGCGGAGAATGGCGTGCTAGATTTTTACGCACTGATGCGGACACGGATAGCATCCTTGATGCGGCGAGTGCGCGACAGCTCCAACAGCTTGGTGGCTATAGTAGCCGACAGGATGGATAGTCCAATAATGTGGCAATGGATGACCAGTCATCGTGCGTCATTCCAATATTTGAAATAAGTTGTTTATAGTGTAGTTTTTGTGTAGAATGTGTTTTCATGTATATATTGATGTTGTATGTTTAATATTGTAATATGTGTTTGTTTATGGACTTATGGTCTGAAATAAATTTTATTATTATTATGCAGTAACAAAGGGTCTTAATTTGGCCTATGTTGCCGCTTAGTGCAATTAAATTATCAAATGCTATTTGCATTTCATTTGCACGTACGAGAGGAACCCGAGAGTAAATAATAAAAAAATAAGAATTCATTAAGATGTCGATAATCAAAAATGCTTATTTCCGTGGTCTGAACATCTGGTCGAAGTTTATGTATATCGTCCGGAACACGGTGTATAGCAATTATCATCGTCATATCAGCCGGGGGACATACACCGCTAGCCATAGCCCATAGGCATCAAGCATCACCACATCACACGGTCCTGTGCCTCTTTTACCAGTGGATCTCACGGTTTTCACCAGGTCATGTGTCCACCTCGTGGGAGGTGGGAGGCCTTATATAAATACGCCTTCCATCACCACTCCTGTATCCGTCACTCCTAAACGTGGCGTTGCAAAAGCTGACAGTAGCTGTCAGCTTTATCAGCTGACAGTAAATACTGTCGGTTTTTTACTTTGCACAGACCTGCCACGTGCCAAAGATAGCACCCTTCCTATTTCCTGAAAGTGTGTGCGAGTGCAGAACGGCTGTGTAATCCAATTACCCATGATCGACCTGCAGGGCTCCGCTGGATGCGAGACGCACGGGACCGGTCAATGTGGTGACACTTGGGGGAGACCTATGTCCAGCAGTGGACGTCTTTCGGCTGAAATGATGATGATGATGATGACCTGCAAAAAACCCTTACCGTTGCAATTCATGCCCCTTATCATTTAGGTATAAGGCATATAGTACACAATACTCAAGCTAGTATGATATTATGAATAACACTGTAAACGGGATATTTCAATCAATCAATCAAATCATTTATTAACAGATTTTCCAATCCAATTTGATTTGATTTTTTTTTTGTTTTTTTATTAGATTTTTTTTTTTTGTTGCTTTTGTGTGTATTTGTTTTTTGTGTTTGTTTTTACCATAAACCATTTTTTTCTGGAACTCGAAACAAATAGTAAACATGGTAAATTTCAAGCGCCAAGTCCATCAAAACTAACCACCATATTGACTGTTTTCTTTACTTTTTTGTCATCTTTGTATTTCTGAAACTACCTACTGTTGTTGAAAGTGTTATACCTGCACTAATATTGTAATTTTTTTTTATGTTGTAATTTAGTTTTTTTTTTATGCATGCTGTGTATATCGCATTATATTGTACACTATGCTTGTATCATATTGCTTGTAGTATTAGGATAAACAGTATAACAGTTGTAGATAGGCCAATAAATAAATAAATATTGGATTTAGAATGACGTCACTTAGCTAACCACGCATTGTCATCCAAACTAAATATGTATGCAAAATTTCAGCTCAATCGAAAACCGGGAAGTGGGTCAAATATAACTTCTAGATTTTTTAACATGCTTAGTTGCAGGTGAAGCTAATAATCGAATCGCATATGACTAAAAGAGTGATGAATATAAAGTTTGATGGATGGAGAGGGAGAGGAAGACCAAAGAAATGATGGATGGATTGTGTGAGGAAAGACATGAAGGAAAAAGAGTAAATGATAGCGTGGCGATTGACAGGGGAGAATGGAAGAATAAATAACGTGACTTTTTTCAACACAGAAATTTACAATATTCTTAAACTCAGTCAAAAACCAACAGCCTCGTGACTACTGTTGCTGGCAGGGTGATGGCTAAATAATGTGTCACTGGATCGCGGCACACAGACCGTCATTCAGTTTGTGCTTTAGTAAGTTTGTTTAACGTAATTTAGTTAGTTAGCGCCAAGTTGTTTAAATTCGTTATGGATCTCTGGTGGAACCTCGTGTTTCGGGTCGGGGGCTTTTGGGACCGGGACCGCGGTCCCGAATTCCACCTATAAATGCAATAATTATTTTTGAGTAGTATTTTGGGACCACAAATAAAATAAACAAAGATATGTCTTGGGAAAGTACGGTCAACCAAAAGATTTAGAAGTTATACTAATAAAAGTATTTTTATAAAATATTTATTTTATTTCAAAAATGGCAGCCGTCTATTATTCATCAACATCATCATAAAAGAAGAAAAAAAAAAATCTTCCACTGCTGCACATAGACCTGCCCCGAGTGGACCGTGAGACCGGGAACCGAGGAGCTGAAGACCGGCCCCGTGCGTCTCGCATCTAGCGCATCCCCGCAACCTTCACCAGGTCATCGGTCCACCTAGTGGGAGGCCTTCTAACACAACGTCTTCCGGTTCGCGGTCGCCACTCCAGAACTTTTCGACCCCATCGGCTATCCGTTCTGCGAGCAATGTGCCCGCAGCCCACTGCCACTTAAGTCTTTTGGCTTCCCTTCGGATGTCTTCATTGTTGCTTTTTTGTTAACTGTACTTTAACTTCTTATTTCTTGTGGTCCCAAAATACTACTCAAAAATAATTATTGCATTTATAGGTGGAATTCAGGACAGCGGTCCCGGTCCCAAAAGCCCCCCGTCCCGTGTTTCGTGGCCCGCTACATCAAGGTTCAAGGAAATTGACTTGGCCAAATTCCCGCCATTACTCTAAATTTGCATCCTGTCTATCTCCTCGCGGCCATTTAAAAAACCATTTCGGATCTTGCCCCTTTTTCTTATAAGATACTGGTGCTTTCTCCGAATAAAAATGAGAAATTAAAGTGTCTCTTTGTATTTCAAATTAATATCACCTTTTTACTTAATTCTTATGAAAGTATATACGGTACAAAACACCAAAAAAAAACTATTTTTAAATTTTTGACTGTATGTTCCGGCTAATCTCCGGTCAGTGGATACGAAACGGGGCACTATGAAATAGTCGACGTAGCCCCACTACGCGGGGCTCCTATTTCTGTCTACAGGGTTTAAAGTAACCTAACCTAACCTATCGTTGGGATGCCCCAATGGGGGGTTCCCCAACGAAAAGTTCTTTTTTGGAAAAAAATTCTGTCTTTTTTCCTCAGTGCCCCGTTACGTATACTCCAACCAGCTTATAGGTTCTTTTACTTTAAAAAAAGGTTTAAGGACATTAAGGTTCCGTGCAAAAAAGTAGTTATATTTTAATAATAATAATTTCACGCAGACGAAGGTCGCGAGCAACAGCTTGTAATACATACATGCGAAAGGAGCTGTCTGTTAGTTACCGTTTCACGCTTTAACGCCTGTAAGGATTTTAATGAAACTTAGCAAACTGGTAGACCTAGTTCAGGACATATACTTTTTGCCCTGATAATACGTGCTCGTGGGATAATTTCAGACTTATACGCGGGTGATGCTGCAGGTAAAAGCTAGTTGACCACAAAATGTGTTGATCCTGTGGTTTAGGTATCCAGGTTTAGTCAGTAGTTATGTTTCATATGTGTTTGTAATTGAGTTTCACAATAAATACTGTGCTAGACAAAAGAATTCATGCGAAGATAGAAAGAGAGAGAAAAATATATATTTCAAGATTATTTTTAAGGTTCCGTACCCGATGGGTAAACAACGGGACCCTATTACTAAACCTCCGCTTTTCGTACTATTAGATACACCTCTGCCTAACCCTTTGGGGATTACAGGCGTGAAGTTATGTTATATAATGGGCTTCATAACAACTTTACTGCTTTACCCAATTCTCCGAGACGCAAAGCAAGTCTATTTAATTTTATATGAAAGCAATGTCAACAGCCTCTGTGATTCAATTGTGTCAGCGAAGGCAGGTGGCCGCCGTCGCCTACTCTTGTCAACGTTCTCGTCTCTTCGTCGTTGTTCGAACGATAGGGGTGTGCCGTAGGTTATACGATATAGATAAAATATATTAAACACTATATTTTATTAAGTAGAGTAAACTAACTACATACATTATAAATTAAATACTATTAAATAAACTAACAACAAACTTTATAGTACTGTCAGCTGGTAATGTGCCCAGCCAGCCCAGTCTGGCGGCGTTGCCACGTTGTATGGCAAGACTTAGCCCCTGGCCAAGGTAAAAGCCAGGCCTTGGGTCACGGTAAGCGTCAACTAAGCATTACGAAATTTCTTTAAACAGGCTATGAGCACTCGGACCCCACTTCCCCAGAGTTTCAACCCCAAACGGCTCGAAAATATAGCATCCACAAAGGTAAAGGTGCAAACCCACCACGGTAAACGCGGCGCATTTTAGCTGCGTGGATTCATTTGTTTGACAACGTGGGTCTACGTTTCCACAGCAGTACACGCTACACACCCACAACTAAATACAACTGTAGCGTGCGTGGCCCACCGCGGCATAGTCGTGGGTTAATATTCGTGTATAGCGTATACCGCGTGCACAGCGTGCATGGCGTTGACAGCGTTGAGCTATGTGAGCGCCTTATTCGTGCTAGCTACGCATGTACTAATGACGTCATTTGATGCATAGCGTGTCCGTGTGGACAGTGGACACAATCTCATACATTTTCTTGCAAAGTGAAGCTTAACACACATTTAACAATAGAACACGGATCATGGAGGTATTTAAAGTAAATTTATAAAATGAAAAAAAAAAAATTAAAATAAAAGTAAAAACGTTGGAACTTTGAACTCTAATATCTCCGTAACTAGAAGGTTCCTTGGTCCAGAACAAAAAAAAAGATATCGCAATGATAGACAAGTGCTTTTCGGCTTCGTTAAGGGTATTTTTACACCAATGCTAAACGTATGCATATACGTATAACGTATATATGTATAACGTATGTATGCTACCGAATTTGATTTTTATAACTTAAAATTATTTAATTGAAATGTCGCTTTTTATTGCCACTTCCTGACTACCTGGTAAAAGATCTTTGTCCTACAGTACGATAATAATAGGCTGGTATTATCTTCACGAGACTGAAGTGCGCCAGCCCTGCCCTACACGTGTGCTCTATAAACAATAGCACCCGAATGTGAGTGACAAGTCGCTCCACATGCCGACGACAAGACGAAAGCTAATATTCCAACGACAATGTGCGGTTTTGAACTCATAGGGTTAGAAGGGCGCAATATAGGGGACAAGTAGGAGAAATAGAGGGTTAACTTTATCAGCTGATCATCTATCATACTAATCTTTACATAGTATAAAACAAAGTCGCTCCAGCTGTTTGTACGCTTAGATATTTAAAACTACGCATACTCAGCCTATTAATGTTCCCACTGCTGGGACTTAGGCCTCCTCTCTATGAGAAGGAATGGGCTATAATCCACTACGTGTGCCCAGTGCGGGTTGGTCGATGTCACATGTCTTCGAATTTTTGGTTCTAGGACATGCCGGTTTCCTCACGATGTTTTCCTTCACCGTTTTTGAGAGCAATGGTGATGAAATAATTTACACAAAGTAATGCGCCTGGCTGGGTTCGAACCCACGACTTACTGCTCGTAAGTCGGGGTCTCCACCACTGGGCCACCACTCTCTCTCTGTAAACTACGCAACGGATTTTAAAGCAGTTTTCAGCAATAGATAGAGTGATTCAAGCTGGAAGGTTTATAATAATGCACCCGTGCGAAGCCGGGGCGGGTCGATTATATCATAATAGTTTGCTTATTTGTTTGTTTGAACGCATTAATCTCTGAAACTATCAAAACTACCGATCAATATTTATGCACTTGATGGCAAAATCTTGAGGGAGATTACTGGCTAATCGAACAAAAAAAAAACGCCGAGTGAACTCGCGGCGCACAGCTAGTCTAGTTAATAAAAATCTTTAAGTCACTAAGAGATAACGTACTGCCAAACTGTTAGGTGTCGAAGCATGAAAGCTAAAAGTCCCTTATATGATACTTAAAGAGCACTAACTCGTTCATGACTTCAGTCCATGCGACTTTTGTTGCGATTTGCGTAAGGCGATACACGCGTGTGTCACTTGTTTTCTTCCCGTGAGTATTTAGGTGTATCAAGAACAGGGTGACAAACTTCATCAGACTTCACAAACTTCACCACACTTCACAAACTTCACCAGACTTCACAAACTTCACCAAACTTCACAAACTTTACCAAACTTCACAAACTTCACCAAACTTCACCAGGGTGACATCAACAGGGTGGTAAACTTCTTCATCCCCCATAGAAAAGGGGGGGGAGGATCCTCCGGGGTGTCGTGTCTGGTGGGCTGTTGCCCGACAGTGTTTAGCGGGTTTTTCTATATAGAAAGAAAGAAAGAATAAAAGAAAAGAAAGAAAACATATTTATATCTTTTTAACTCGCGGAGAACTTCAATATCGCCATTTTGGAATTTGGTGTTAGTTCTTCCTTTGCCTAATAGATGGCACTGATGTAGTTTTTGTATTATCATATGCCGCTACAAGGACCATCGCTCCGTAAGTGCCGTTGCGGTTTCTCATTGCATAATTTGTTTTTACTGTATCATGTCACCAAGAGGTGAAATTGCACCACAACATTAAAACCTCACTTAAGACATTACAATACTTGACCCAGCTATTAGTGCACTAACTCAATAACGAGAACAGGAAGGGTTGAGTGGATCCGTGTCGGCCGGCTAAATTGGGTCCACAGTGCCAACTTATTTGACAAACAAAGGTCACCTTCTAAAAAAAACAAGAAAAACTAAAACTGCCAACATTATACCAAAATATCATTTAAAAAAAATCTAACGCCTCGGCCACACCTTCGTTCGACTCGTAGTGCGTCAAAAGACACGCGCTCGCGTGTCGTGATGTCTCGTGACATACCTGTATTTTATTTTTACTGTATTGCTTAACCAAGATGTGATATTACACCACAACAGTAGATCCTCTCCAAAGACATTACGATACTTGGCCCGCTAGCTATTAGTGCACTAACTCAATTAGGACAACACGAAGGGTTGAGTGGTTCCGTAGGCGAGTTAAATTGAAGTGTCCCCACTTATATCCCCGGCGGTAAGGCAACTGGTGAGACTTTGGGACGTGGGACGTGTCACAACACTGGTTTATTTTTGAGAGTGGGCTATGTTATTCATTTACATAAAGGGTGCAAATATACCCTTAATGAAACCGAGAGGCACTTGTTCCTCCCGTCATTACCATTTTTGTTCCGGATCATACCATGGAACGTTCTATAGACCGACCGCTTTAATGAGTTCTTGTGAAGGTATAAACTTAAATGTAATATTCTGAAGGTTGATTACGTATTGGATCAATTAGTATCGTGATACCTACGTGGGTTATGGTTATTTTCAAGCAAATAACCTGTGTTAAGACTTTGTGGACGCTTAATGTGCCTTTGATGGGGCAAGGCAGAGGACTCATTAAAGCGGTCGGTATATAGTTACGGTGATATTGAAGGTCAAAGTTCCAACACTTCACACCTATTTTTTTATATGACACGTTTTAAATATTATTAATAATAGGTACTTTAATTACCGCCATGACCCCTGTCCTATTCAATGTGTCTATCAGCACAATGTTTTGAGCGTGTTACGTTGAGCGCTACCGTAAATCGTGATTTTTCAAAAATTAAAAAAGAAGGATTTTCCCAGCAAAAAAAAATGCGCAGTTATGTTTCTAGGCCCTAGCACGATCGCGCGGAGAAAACGTAACGTAAATACGTCAATTTTAAAACTAAAAATAGCCGTGTCACATATAATATCCGTGTCACGTATGGTTGATGACACGGTTGGCGCAGGGGCTGAGCAATTGGCTGCTGCGCTGCTTGTCGCGGGTTCAATCCCCGCACGGAACAAATATTTGTATGATCTACTCGATACAGGAGAAATTTCTAGTGTGGGGCAACATAATTTTAAGAACGGATAGGTATTACTAATTGTGCTGGTTGCGAACAATTTAGCTAAAATGCTATTGGATAATTTGTATTGCCGATTTAAAAATCGACGTATTTTCGTTCCGTTTTCATCGCGAGCTCGTGCTCAGAATCCTTGGTTGAAGACTTCGTAAAAAGTCCGTTTACACTCTGTATAATGGCTTTAGAAACAATAGAAAGAAAATGCTACTTTACGGTTAAATTAACGTGTCTAACTTTAGTATTGTATATGTAAAAAACATTTTTTTTTGCATGACGTAAGATAACATATGGAGACTATGTAAAAAATCAATCTTATCTGTGATTTTCACTACATAGTATAAAACAAAGTCGCTTCCCGCTGTCTGTCTGTCCCTATGTATGCTTAGATCTTTAAAACTCCGCAACGGATTTTAATGCCGTTTTCAGTAATAGATAGAGTAATTTATGAGGAAGGTTTATATATATTGCACCTGTGCAAAGCCGGGGCGGGTCGCTAGTAAGAAATAAATATGATTTCTGTTTAAAATTCTGATCTTGATTCGCCAAGTAAGACATACTCAACCAAGGCACGTATTATAAAATAAACAACACAAAGTAGTTAAAAGCCTCGTAAGCATTTGTGAGACACTTTCCTGTTTCTTATAGCTTTATATCTACATAATGTGTAGTCAAGGAAATCAATTGCTCATCAAATTGACGAACTAAGTCAATTTTCTGTGTTATAGGCATTTCTTAAAACTTTCAAATAATGACAGCTGTGAATTGTAGACTACATACAGTTCACTATGGTTAACAATAGATGTCGCTACAAGTCTTTTTCTTTCGGATGCGAAATCATCAAATGACCCCTCCCGCTCTGGGCGGTATGGAAGGGAGTTTCAGACTTCTACTGACTAAAACCTATCCATGTTCCTTCTTTGCCCTTTGTGTTCCCGCAGCCCCGGCAGGCATCAGCCCTTGCGGACCCCTTCCTGTGTGCTGACATTTCTTTGAGGCGCGCGCGGAACACGAACGCGCCGTTGATTCGGCCTGTCGTCATAAGACGGATCGATTTTGATAAACAATTAATAGTAATCGATTTGTTAAACTATTTATTTACCTGACTTTACTAGACTTGACATTGTTCGTAATTACTATATACGTGTAATACACGTACTACTTAGGTACTTAATGTGTATTGCAAGGTGCACCACATTCCACGACGGTGTATGAATAATTAAAAGCATTTAAAGAAATAGTGAGGGGACATTGATAGTTTAGTAATTTATCGATAAAACCGTTTACGAATTATTCACATTGTGTTGTGGAACTTATCTTCAGAATTAGGGTCCATGGACATTTTTCTATGAAATCTGGTCGTAAGACCAACAGTTTTGAAATATATCTTAAATAGTAGCTTATAATTAGGACTTAACTTCGTACGAAGACACCAAATACCTAAGTCACCGGAGAACTGAAATAGAGCCACTTGAAATATCATATTTTTGTCTGTATTTTGACAAAGATAATACCTAATATCCGAACTAATAATAAAACTTTTTGAAATAGGGGGTTTTCCTTACAGAGCTTTAATAATCCTTTGTCGATTCTAGGACTTTGCCAGCCTAGCTTAGATATTAGACTGCTTTTATGCTACGATGCGCAAGCGGATCGAGTCCCTGGTGCGGAGGGTGCGCGGCAGCTCAAACCATATATTAGACGCTGCAGTGACTTGCACGTCACCTACGGTCGTCGGCTGTCAATATAATGTCAATCAGTGGCGAAGGTTTCATACAACTAGATTCCTAACGGATTCCCTTTGAAAAATGGCACAGTCAGTATTCTATAGAATGATAAATATTTTAATCCCATTTAAGATAAGTACTCCGGCTTACCTTTTACAAAAATTGACCCTTCGCTACTGATGTCAATATAAATATATTGACATTATACTCGTATATTGTGTGGTTATTGTTTTGTGCTGTATTAGAATGTTTAATATATTATGTGTGTAAAATGTATCATTTGTGCTTTTTTGTGAATTATATGTGTGTGTGTGTATTGATGAGTCCTAGTAACTTGAATAAATAAATGAATTATTATGATTACAGTAATTACTGTGTTCTTAGTTTTAGATTCCTAAAATAGGTCAACCATTAATTAATATTTCTAATGGTTTATTTTTCAATTCGCCACTCATAGTGAATGATGAGTCCCGCTTGACATTACCTCCGTTGCCGTCAGGGAATTTTAATTTGTAAATATTCAACAGTTCTTGCCAACTCATGAATATTGACCTTCCTTGTTGAGCAGCAAGGTCATAAAATAATCTAACAAGTATTCTGTCACGTTTTTATTGCATTTTTTGTGTAACTTTAATGTTTTGTTGAGTAAGTGGGGCTAGTTAAGTATTATGAGCAGAGGTCGGAATTAGGTAGAGTTATTTGTGTACTTACACTGATTTCATACAGCGAAAGAATAAAGTGGATATGCCTCAAATCCCGACATTAATTTTAAAGAGCAGAAAAATCCCGAGATTTATTAAATAAAAAAATTATTTACTTTTACACAATTTAAACCATCCGACATCGAACATCATGCGCACGCAGCGCAGCAGTTAATGAAAAAATGTCGCGGGTTCGATTCCCGCACGGAACAAATATTTGTATGATCTACAAGTAGTTGTTCCGGGTCTGGGTATTTGTGTATGTGTGAGTTTAAATCTTTGTAAACGCATCCACATTACAGGAAAAAATCTTAGTGTGGGGGAGGCAACGTAAATAAAAAATTGTATTTTGAATTAATGTAAATACTAATAAAAATTGTATGTTAATTATCTTTGTTTTATTTGTCTTATCTATCTCTGAGGTTTTTATTATTATTTATTTGAAATATTGTTGGCCACACGGGATTGTATTATAAATCCCGGGAAACCCCGGGAAGATCCATATTAATATCAACATATCGATGCAAGTACACAAATAACTCTACCTAATTCCGACCTCTGATTATGAGTGAGAAGCCATGGAAATCTGGTACTAACAAAATATATTTTCTGTACAAAATAATACTTGCTCACAGTTTTTCCATAACAACTTCTAATTGATCAAAACATGGGCATGTTACAATAGTTACAGCTCAGGCGCGATGCAAAGGTGGGGTGGGAGCGAGACAAAAAAACACGCCATGTTTTCGCTTTGTATCTATGTTTATTTTGTTTAGCCTACGCTCATACTTTTTTTTTTTGGTTGTAACTATTTCCTATAGTTGTTTTGTATTATAAAATCTAACTACTATTTATTTTGTTTTCTTATTTTATGTATTCTAATATTTATGCTGCCTCCGTACATTTTTTTACGGGTGACCACTGAAAACCAGCGCTGTGCTGGCCCCCCATAGCACAGCATCATGATGAGCTGTTAACTTATTTTTTTTTGTTTCTGTCCTTTTGTATTTATAATATTTGTTATGCGTTGTATGATTAATGTAAAGTTATTGTATGATTTCCTTTATTATTCATATTTTTTTTAAATCAATTATATTTTTAAATATTCCTTAGAAAAAACAATATAAAAAACGTTTAAAATATAAAAATTGTAGACCACCGGTATCAGGAACAGGGTCCAAGCTACCGGCGCTCAGGGCTCCAGAGAGAGGAACCTCCTAACAATACGAGCCGTGTCCAGGAGTACCGCTTTCTGAATCAAGCCCTTGATGAGCTGCCTAACGAGAGCCTCCTCAGTTATTGGTCGAGGCTCTTGGCAATTAAACCATGGTCTGATACAACTATCGGCACAATGATCGCTGAGTCCACATCCCACATGTTGACAACCTCGCGAGCCAAGTCAAGATACTTGATTTGCTTATCTTTCTCGGCTTTCACGAGGTTCTCATCATGCGGGACCGTTATATCAACAATCATTGCGCGATTATTGTTGTATGATAATTGTTAAGTTATTTTGTTTGTATACACGTCATGTCCCTGCGACAAATAAATATTTTATCTTTCTTTTCTTTTTTCTCATGCCAGTAGCATATAGCTATAAGTACGCTTAAATAACAATACACACAACAATCTGCTCATTTTATTGTTAGGGTTCCGTACCCAATGGGAATAAAACGGGACCCTATTACCAAGCCTCCGCTGTCCGTCCGTCTGTCTGTCAGCGGGCTATATCTCATGATCCGTAATAGGTAGACAGTTGAAAATTTGACAGAATGTGTATTTCTGTTGGCGCTATACAACACGTAATAAAAATAAATTAAAAGTTAAACGGGCCTGCCCTACTACGATAACAAGGCACGTAAAAACTCGCTAGGTACTGGATAGTCACCCATCCAAGGATCACAGGCAAGCGCGGCTCAACCTTAAAGATCGACCTGTGCGGCTGATATTAACTATTTGGCCACGAGCCCCTCGCTCACGTTGAAAATTAATAAACTAATAGAATACTGACTACTTGTTTTTTTTTTTGTAAATACGGGACCCTATTACCAAGCCTCCGCTGTCCGTCCGTCTGTCTGTCAGCGGGCTATATCTCATAATCCGTAATAGGTAGACAGTTGAAAATTTTGTGTACCAATAAATAACCCTGTAGTACCTAGCTCAAAATTATTATATTATTATCAGCCATTTGTGTCCCACTGCAGGGCAAGGGCCTCCCTTCCCTCTTTCCACTTATCCCTATCTAATGCTGTTGTTTGCCAATCTTTTAGAAAAGAGTCGAGTTCGTCCCGCCATCTCCTTCTGGGCCTGCCGCGTTGCCGTTTGCTGCTGTTTGGGACCCATTGTGTTATTACTTTAGCCACAGCTCCTCCGGCATGCGACAGATGTGGCCAGCCCAGTTCCATTTAAGCTTGGCAGCCGTGTGACCTACATCTGCAATTTGAGTTTTGGAACCCAGTATCGAGTTCCTTATACGATCAGTAAGTTTAACTCCAAGGATACTACGCTCCATTGCTCGATGACAGTTCCCGAGTGCGGACTTTTGACGCTTGGTTAGTGACCATGTCTGCGCTCCATAAGTGAGGGTAGGAAGAATGCACGTGTCCATGAGTTTCCTCTTCAGTGAGAGAGGAAGAGGTCCCGTCTTAATTTGCTTCATCGACCAATAGCTCTTCCAGGCGTTATCGGTGCGTCGTGCAACTTCTTTATCTTGTCTTGCCTGGAAGGAGACTATTTGGCCGAGGTGAATGTACTCATGGACATATTCAGTCCTCACACCTCCAATTCCTATGTTGCGCTTGGTGCTGTTGGTCATCTCCTTGGTCTTCGTCATATTCATCGCGAGTCTGACCTCGAGGCTGGCTTTGCTCAGTTGGTTGAGCGTTAGGCCTAACTTTAACTAAAATTATCCTAAACAGAATTTAATAACTCCACAATTTGAATAAGCACCCTATCTTGTTAACAATTTGAATATTCAATTGTCTACTCGTACAACAGCCTCCACTTGGCAATAAGAAAGTTTGAGAGCTCTGACTTGAAAGTTTTCAATGAAAACGTTTTGTTATTTACACAGAAATGGAAACAATTATATACAGAAACTGGCTTGTTTGTCAGACTATTATTAACTTGGGAATGAGTGGGACCTATTGATTTTCTGCCGAAATTTAAGTCGGTTCAATGGCAAACACGTCCAGGGCTGCGGGACTGTTCGAAAGAGATACCGTGGCCATGGAACACAAAGGGCAAAGAAGGAACATGGATGGGTTTTAGTCAGTACAAGTCTAACACTCCCTTCCGCTCCACCCAGAGTGGGGGGGGGGGGTCATTTGATGATTTCCCATCAAAAAAAAAAAAAAATGGCAGACATGTGCTGATGACACGGATTCAGTAAATAATGCGATTTAAAGTTGAAAATTGGCCGTTGAAAGGATGGATATATGACGCAATGCGAAGGAACATCAGAAAATACTCAGTACGCCTAAGGGAAGGATGTAGAATACCTTAAAATCCTCGTCACAACCTCCTTAAGCGTTGAACACCACAAAAACGACGAAAACACTCCAAGTTTCACCCAATTTTCGAAATTTCTAGAGAGCAGGATCGAAAGGTAGTATTGAAGTTTTAGCGGGCCACGTAGCAAAGGCATTCCTTCTCGCTCGTATGAAGGCGATGGGCATGTGAAGGAGAAGGATGGAGAGAGGAAAGCAAATGAGCCAATCATATGAAAGCGATCGTCCAATTTAAAGATTTTAGCCATTACGAAAACAATAATCTGATCCTCATGAATCTAGCCACAGAATCAACGCAACCACGTGCGATAACTTATGAATGGAATATACATTTTAAAATCTCTTCTATTCTTATTTTTTTTTTGACAACATGTTTTTATTTGCCTGTGCCTAGTGGTCGCAAACGCAACTACTAAGCATGAAGTCCTGGGTTCAATTCCCGGGTTGGACAAAGTGTCCTGGGAATTATCAGTAGCAGTCACGGAGACTGGATATGTGCCCGGTTGATGGCAATAGGCTGCCCCCCTGTTCTATTAGGTACGCCACTGCCTAACCCTTCTGGGATTACACGCGTGATGATGTAATGTTATGTTTCTATTTGTGCACTATCAGAATAAAGATACATCTCTACATCTCCTGTGTAGGCATACGTTAACTCCAACCACTGTATTATTCACGAAAAAATATAATTTATTTCCTCTCAGATACCTGCATATTGTCCCAGGGGCAACATATATCCCAATGAAAGAATTCCTTGCGAGGGTAGTTAGAGAAGTGTGTGCTGAATAATACAGACATTCATAGCGAACTTTGGTAGAAACTTTCTTTATGTTTCTTTTGTTATTCTCTGAGCTGGAAAGAGGTCATGTTCCAAGGAGACTTACACATGTAGTTGAGCGTTAATACAAATATATGGGAATGGGACCCTATTATTAAGCCTCCGCTGTCCGTCTGTCCGTCTGTCTGTCAGCGAGCCGTATCTCATGATCTGTAATAGGTAGACAGTTGAAATTTTCACAGAATGTATATTTGTGTGACCGCTATAATAACAAATAATAAAAATAAATTAAAAATTAATGGGGGCTCACGGAGGGACACGCAGAGTAAACATGTCGTTAACACGCGTTTGCCGGTTTTGTAATAAAAGAATATTGTAGATCACAGTAACTTACAGTGCTACATGACTTTTTTGGTGCTTCAATGACAGGAGGACGTTGTTGGTAAACATACGTGATTATTTAATATTTTTATACGCAAACCCTGCGTAGGGAACTACAGCTGTTTTGACATGGAAAGAAAAATTCCAGTGCGAGCAGGGTTTGAACCTGCGACCTTCCGATTCAGTACACCGGACGTCTTAACCAATTAGACCATCGCACCCTGCTCACAGCTCTCGAAATTTTCGTTCCATTAATCCTGGTCGTACGGTGACGTTAGCGCCATCTATTTAAGAAAGTATCGAACTAACTTAAACCAACACGTTGACATTACAGCCAAATCAAACCCAAACCATCAAACCCTGCTCGCACTGGAATTTTTCTTTCCATGTCAAAACATACGTGTTTATTGTTTTCTTTAAACAAGGTAGCGACGCGCTTTTCTTGATTTTGCCAATGGAACATTGTTGGTGACTTTAAATGCGCTATTTGGGATTTTTTTTTAATTAAACAGTTAATGTTAATGAGTACTACAAACGAAAGATGAAAAAGCAAAATGGGCACATTTTTTTTGCAAATATCAAGACCTTTCTAATTTCTTAATGATAACTTTATCCCAACTATCCACTAGGCCTATCAGAGCCTGCCTATCTATCATATCGACGCGAAAATCTTCCGAAGTGTGAATTGGACATCAATTTGAGGCGTCGTCGAGACAGTTTGGAATCTGGCGCTGATTTTGATTAATAACGAGGCGACGACGACGCGCGACGCCTCGACGACGTCGTGAAAAATAGTGAGGTTTAGGATCCCTACTTAAACGGTAAAGATGAGATATTTTTATGAATGGTTTACAAGTTTTATACTTGTTCTCTTTTTATAGGTACTAACACTAGCCCATCGCCAGCGACTGCGTCCGCAAAAATTGTGATAGTTCGACTAATTTGCATATAGCGCCCACGAATAATGTAGCTTTCTGACAATGAAATAATTTGTAGAATTGGATCATTAGTTCCGGAGATTGTTCTCTACATACAAACTTACAAAAAAAAAATTACCTCTTTATAATATTAGTATAGATTATGACACTGCGTTAATGCGCACAGTTGCAGATGGCAGATGGCATATTTTTGTATATTAAGCCTAGCCTGCCTAACTTCAGCCGTTTAATTTAATTTTCAAAATAGCAGCCACGCATAAAACCTGTACTAATCAATAGCTGGTATCAATACAAACAAGTATTGTTTAAGACAAAATCTTCTAAACCGTCACATTTCCGAGATATGAACTCTCTAAATTAGAATCTATTCACTGATGTGACAATAGTACAACTTTCATTTTAATAGTCACGCATTCATAATTATAGAATTTATATATGTATAACCTATATTAATGGTGTAAAACAAAATCTTCTAAAGCGTCACATTTCCGAAACATAAGCTATCAAAGTTGTACTGACGACGAAGATTGTAACTTTCATAGCTCAAATCTCACGTATTTAGGACCAAACCTTCTAAAGCGTCACGTTTCTGAGATTTAAGCTTGTATCTTTGATTGCTTAAATCTCAGAAACGTGATGCTTTAGAAGGTTTTGTCCAATACGTCTTGTTTGTACTGATGCCAGCTATTGATTTTGACAATTTTATTTTTCTATTGAGAAATTTTATACTTGGTTGCTATTTAGAAAATTATATAAAAGGCGAAAGGTTTCAAACCTCTCAAACAATTCAAACCTCTTTAATTTTTTTACCGATTTCAAAAAGGACGAGGTTATCAAGGCCACTGATTTTTTTTAATTTTTTGTGTATTTTGTAGTCTTTTTTTCGCCAATCGTAAACCGATTTCGACGATTCTTAATGTTTGTAGTTTTCATTACGTTTATTTCGTGCTTTCGTGCTAGAACCACAAAAAGTAGTGAGCTTCACACATGTGACGGATATCAATATCAACATACCACAATGAAAGGGAGATTATCTAATTATTTTCTCTCATCATCATTATCTGCCTAGCCTTTTCCCAACTATGTTGCGGTCAGCTTCCAGTCTAACCGGATGCAGCTGAGTACCAGTATTTTACATGGAGCGACTGCCTATCTGACCTCCACAACCCAGTTAATACTTGGTAATACGATACCCCTTGGTAAGACTGGTTGTCAGACTTTTTAATTATTTTCTCTCAAATCGCCTTAATATAATATTGATAACCGAGAACAAGGAGACCTGTCCCACGGTAATACAAATTATAACTAGTACGGCGGTTAGCGTGAATCGGTTTCAAACAACCAGAATTTATTATCGCGTACTGAGTTACAAATTGGGTATCTAATCTTTTAGCTTCATAGAAAATAAGTACCAGTGTATTTTTTTTTTGTAAGGTTATGTTATTTTTTTGGCAAAATAAAGATTATCTTAACTTATCTTATAATATGTACAAAAAAAAAACTTAAGAGGGAATTCTACGGTACCTGTATGATTTATTTAAATTTGACACTTTTCGGATGTGGCCATAGCCTTTCCCTAAACTCGTCCTTTTTTCCTCGAAATAAGCCAAATACAGCAGAAGCATTTCTGTTTAAAGAAATACTCAAAAATGTTCGCTGGCTGGAAAAATCGACGTCAAGATACGAGTATATTGGTGTGAATTTATTCGCTTCACGTAACCAACTACTGGCCCTGTGAGCATTAATAGAAGTAACTGGGGAATTACATCTTCCGAAATGGTTAGGTATTATATAGTAAAGGAGTTTAGTCTGTCTTGGCTTGTCGTACATCTAAAAACTTATGTGTCGTCAATTTAGACACGCGCCGTTAACATTCATTGCTCTCATCTATTATACATTTATAGGCATTCCAAATTATTTATAAAAATGGCCACAGGTTACCAAACCTGTTAGGAAAGAATTTCTTGTTCTATATTGAAATAGAGTGGTCTCTATTTCAATTTAGAACAAGAATTCTTGAAGGTTCCTCTCCTTATAATGCCAGTGTATGGCTTGGATTTTATGAATTGTAAAAAAATAATGTGGTTATTTTAACATTAAAATACCAAAAGATGAAAATCACGAATAAAAAATCAGTTTACTCTCGATGAAATGGACAAACTTTTATTGTCGGTACTTCCGCATCGAAGTTTTGTCTTATAAATAAATGTCATCAGCGCTAAGTGCGTTTTTCTGTCGCCAAGAACTTTATATTCAAGGATTCAATAATAGATACAATAATATTATCTCTAGGTTTGTTTGTCGGTGGATGCTCAAAACAACTTTATGTAAGTAAGTATTTCCATTTAGAAGGTTTTGGAATTTAAAAGTCTGTACGTTGACAATTACTTAAGAGGAAACAGGGCCGACGACGGTATAGTTCGTCGTTTGGCATTCCCCTTTTTTCTCCTCGAAAACTAAGCTGATTCAATTATTTTTGACATTAAAATTATCTTCTTCTTAGCGTGTCGATGGCAATCTAAATTGTATCAGCCCAGAACTGAGCTACTAGTTTGGCGCTTTCGGTAGCATCCATCAGTTCCTGAAGTGAACAAACAACAGGACACGCAGGACACGATATTAAGTGCCCCATCGTTTGTGGAACAGCACCACATTTACACTGCAGGGCAGCGTCATTAATGAATCTCCACCTGAGCAGGTAAATTATAAGAAAGAGTATGTCTAGGTTCCTATCAATTTATTTTATGTTTTAAAACTTTTAGAATTTGCTTGGTAGTCCTCTAATCACGAAAGTAAAAATGGGGCATTTTTTGTCAGTTATGGAGGCTCATATTTTCTTTAGTTATTAGTTGTTGAAAAACAAAAAACGACAGGGACGTGTCGACAACAGACCTTGATTTTATGAAAAAAAAAAAACGATTGCTATAGAGAGGCATTATTCAGGAAGAAAAAAGGGGAATACTTACTTTGGATGGTTTCCTCTTAAGGATTAAATACTGAGAACTGCTGCTAGTGTTGCGACGACAACGTGGGTACGTGCGTTTACGGATGACTGACAACCAGCCTTCATTAGGTGTATCGTAATACCGAGTAACTGGATTGAGTAACAAGTCAAATAATGGGTTTCAGCTGCGTCTGGTTAGACTCGAAGCCGACCCCAACATAGTTGGAAAAAGGCAGGCAAATGATGTTGAGTTACGGTTTAAGTTTATTAAAGTCAAAGTCAAAGTCAAAAGCATTTATTTCCATTAGACCATCACAGGCACTTTTGAATGTCAAAAAAACAAAAAGAAGCGAAGCTACAGTCACAGTCACAAGACATAATAACTTGAGAAAGTACTGTAGTTGCACATTCCAAAGCGTAGATCTCTATGGAGAAGAATGAGCAAGAAACTCCATGGACACTCTTCACTCTTCACTCTATTAGTCTTACATACAGTGTATTAAAAACAGCCTAATTTAAGTGGCAGTGGGCAGGGCACATGGCTCGCAGAACGGATGGCCGATGGGGCTGAAAAGTTCTGTAGTAGCGACCGCGAACCGGAAGACGTTGCGTTGGAAGGTCTCCCACTAGGTGGACCGATGACCTGGTGAAGGTTGCAGGGATTCGCTGGATGCGAGTCGCACGGGACCGGTCAATGTGGTGACTCTTGCGGGAAGCGTATGTCCAGCAGTGGACGTCTTTCGGCTGAAATGATGATGATTTGACGTTGTATTAAAACATCTCTAGCCGCCCCGAGCGAGTGGTGCGATTAATCGCCCGTCGTCGCACCCGTATACTCGCTTATAGCCCAGTGACAAAACTATCCGAACTACACATTCGGTTCCCGCTGCTCGCTAACGCGTTTCTACTTTCTACCGCTAAGGCGGTTAAACTTGGCAACACTTAACTCACATTTTAAATCTAGAACTTCTATTAAAAAAGTATTTAGGGTTATTGTTGAACATGAATCATTTAGAGCGTGGCCCTGACGCCGCCATTTTAGACATGCTTTTATTATCTTCAGCTCAGCAATAAAATGACGTCACTCTAATGCGTGGTTTTTTTTTTAACTGAATTATTATTTTAAATTTTAATTTTACAAAGGTTCTCCAACACCCCCTCTTGTTAATGTCACTAAAGCATCAAAAGAATCATCACTGGAGATACCACCACAATTGTAAAACCATACCCATATTATAAAATCACTACCAGAAGTTTAGTAGTGCGCACGACGGCCAATCAAGCTTTACAAAACCAGTATAAGCGGATCTCTGATTGTATAGGAAATCTATCCAAAGCGAGGCCAAGTTATACTGGAAATGTACAGCATCATGTGCCGCCGTGTGTACGACGATGTTATCTGATACTAAAAGAACGATTGGATGGTGTATCTCCTAGGGATATAAATCTATTCACAGGCACTTTTAAAACTCCCCAGAGGAGTGATAAGTCGGTTTATTTTTAGGCAGAGCTAATTTTTTTATTACAAGATCGGGCAAAGTGTTAGCGTGCGTGCGTGTGTCAGTGTGTTGTGTGGTGTGTGTGTGTAGTGGGTTTTTTAATTTTGCTATCGATACGCTAAGGCGAAGATTTTATAAGGATTTCTATACACATATTATTAAAAATAGATATAATTTCTTTGACGGTACGGTTAGCGCAGTAGCCGAGCGATTGGCTGCTGCACTGCGTGTCGCGGGTTCGATCCCCGTACGAAATAAATATTTGTATGACCTACAGGTAGTGGTTCGAGTCTGGCTGTTTGTATATGTGAGTTTAATCAGTCGGCGAACTGTATAGATTCAATGATGGGTAAAAGGTAAACAATTCAAATTTTCACAGAATATGTTTTTCTGTTGCCGCTCTAAAAATAAATATAAATTAAAAATTAAAAGGGGCTCCCCTCCCAGGGCTGCGGGACTATTCGAAAGAGATACCGTGGCCCTGGAACACAAAGAGCAAAGAAGGAACATGGATGGATTTTAGTCAGTACAAGTCTAACACTCCCTTCCGCTCCGCCCAGAGTGAGGGGGGTCATTTGATGATTGCCCATCCAAAAAAAAAAAAAATAAAAGGGGGCTCCCCTACTACGATGGTACGGAACCCTTCATGCGCAAGTCCGACTCACACTTGGCCGATTTTTTTTTCTAATCAGTTTCCACAGGCTATTTCAGGCGTCATTGAGGCTCCGATAGAACCATGTTCCACTATAAATAATTTAAGTTAATTGAAAAAGGAGTAAGTTAATCTAAGTTCTTAGTTGGAAAGGTAGACTTACCGTCCCTGTCGTAATGGCTCCAGACCTCCATGAACTGGTTTGCTGATAGTTTCTTCAACTCACGAGAGTCAGGATCGCGGAACTGCCTCATGAAATTAGTGGCCCTTTCTAAATTAAGCCTTTTGGCAGACGAATTCGAATCGATACTCATTTTAGTAAAATAATTCGACTAAAATATCACTTATAATCCAAAATCGGTATTATCGATAAAAAATATAACTTGATGTCAATCACTAGTTCGATTTTTTAAATATTTTTTTTTTGTCGTTCTATATTTAAAAGCAAATATGAAATTATTTTTATTTAATTTAAATAGAATCTACTTGATCTATGATTTGGCCTGGATTATTGTCAATGTGGTTATTAAAAAAATATTATTTTAAATAATTTTTAGTTTTAATAACACTATTTTGTTTAAACGGGCTTTTCATCTCATCTGAAACAAAAAAAAAGAAAACTGGTTAGTTTCGATTGAATTATAATCCTGTAGAAAATGCAGTTTTAATAAATAGTATATCTGTTGTTTCTGAAAAACACTCCAACTACATTCTGTTTTATTTTCAGAAAATACAATTCCAAAACATGTAGGTATAATGGGTGTAAAAATACCCTTAACGAAGCTGAAAGTAAGTAAGTTCTCCCCGTCGTCATTGCGATCATTTTTTTTGTTCTGGACCATACGGAGATCATCATCTGCCTAGCCTTTTCCCAACTATATTGGGGTCGGCTTCCAGTCTAAACGGATGCAGCTGAATACCAGTATTTTACATGGAGCGACTGCCTATCTGACCTCCACAATCCAGTTAGTACTAGGTAATGCGATACCCCTTGGTAAGACTGGTTGTCAGTCTTTTTGGGCCACTGACTACCTAACGACTGTCAAAGATCTACAAATGACCAACGGTTTAACGTGCTTTCCGAGGCACGGAGGAAACTCGGTATGTAATGGACGGTCACCCATCCACAGACCAACGGCGGCTTAACCTAAAGATTGACCCGACCGGCTATTATTATTTAGCCACGAGCTCCTCCCTTCTAGTTACGGAGATATTGGAGTCAAAGTTCCAACTTTTTTACAAGTTTTTTATAGTACAAGTTTTTAATGTTATAACTTTACTTTAACACACCTCGATGACCCCTGTACTATTGCATCTATCAGCACACTGTTATGATTGCGTAACATTGAACCCTACTGTAAAACGTGATTTTACACACTAAAAAAATGTCGTTTCCCCAGCAATAATTTTTGCATGGAGTTACTTAGTTTGATGTACAGAATGCTTCGTTGACGGCTTACACCAGTTGTATAAATGTATAAGGCCATGCACCACTTTACCAGCTATAACATCACTACATAATATAAAACAAAGTCGCTTCCCGCTGTCTGTCTGTCCCTATGTATGCTTAGATCTTTAAAACTGCGCAACGGATTTTGATGCGGTTATCAGTAATAGATAGAGTGATTCAAGAGGAAGGTTTAGATATATATTGCACCTGTACGAAGCCGGGGTGGAATGCTAGTAAAACATAAAACGCTTGTATTCACTATAGGTTGACATAGAAAACTCAAACTTCCCCACTTATATTTAAGTCTCCTTGTAACAAAAGTCAAGCATATTGCACTGAGCACAAATCCAGTCTCGGAACAGCTATTGAGAAATTCAAACCTCCCACTTGCAAAATAAAATGCAGCTTTCACAAAATCGTCCTGAAGTTTGAAACCCCTGCACTGCAATGCTAACTGCGTTGCAGATGTAGTTCGGAACAAGGTCTTTTGAGCGTATACCGCGATGCATGCATATTGAGTGGGTTGCGTCACTAGGAAGATGGAAACTTCAATTTGGATTTTTGTTGTGATTTTGAAGATAAAGGGTACCTCCACGGAAAAAGTGCAAGTTCACGAGTCGGTAATCCGGACAGTAGTTTTTACGTGAAAGAGTAACAAACATCCATCCATCCTCACAAACTTTCGCATTTATAATATTAGTATGATAAACTATTCTAGCACTGCTCATGACCAACACGAAAGCAGCAATAGTTCTAGACTAGCTCCAATAAAACCTCCGTAACCTCGAATACAATTGCCAAAAATTTGCCAGCCAGCATTATTGGCAGCAGGTGGCCATCGTTATGGCAACTTGCGAATTTTGCCAATAATATTTTATTGGCTTCTGTTTGCTCTCATAAATGTTTTCCATTACGTTACAATATTTTATGCTTTGTTCGAAATCGTGTTTTGTTTTATTGTTTACTAGATTAATAAACGTGGTACTGAAAAATGGTCGTTAAAGTAATATGAGTTAAAACCTTTTGTTGTATGTGGTAATTGGAATTGTAGGAAAAGCTCGGTTTACGAAAAAGTTTATTGTCCGTACCTTGAAAGAATCTATGTTTATCAACCAAAGACCGTTATTGTGTTGACGACACGATCGGCGCAGTGCCTGGTTCGTTTTGGAACGATTTTTGATCTACAGATTCCGTTTTCGAAAGTTTCACGCTACTCAATTAGTGATGTAGTTAGGTCGTATGCAGATATGATCAATAGATATCGATAAAAAAAAAAAAAAAACTTCAATGTAATATTTATTTTACTCCACATCTAGTTATAGGTTTTTTTTTAATGAATTATGAATTCTGTTATTAACATAAATGTTTCACATCTGCTTGGCGTCTCGTGACGGCTATTTTTTATGGAGTAAGATGAAGGGCAACATGGATGGGTTTTAGTTAGTAGAAGTCTGTTTGATGATATCCCACCTGAAAAAAAAAGGCATGGTGTACCTAACATAAGCACTAGTGCCTCTTCGATAACAAAATACCTCCAATACAATACCTCCGGGGAGAATTAAAGTCGTTTCCAATAAAACCCATAAAAAAAGAAGTAAACAACGAGTTCTAAATCTAAATTAAGTGTCAAATAACAACACGCACACATTGACACTCAAATAAAAGCAAACGCACACCAAAGAACCAGAAACTGTCAAGCGTGATCGATCCTGTGATAAGGGTTCCGTCGCTTCTAATACTGCCATTATTTACAACAACTTTCCAAGTGTTACGTACCTATGAACATTTACGTGGGACTGATATCTGTCTGTTTGTCAAAGGTTTATATAAGACAGTTTCGACATTGGTTTTGTTCAAGTATTGGCTGAATTCCAAATGTCGTAATGTTTGTGATAGAAAGTTTTGAGCCAAAATGGATATCTAGACTCTTATCCAACACAGTACTGGACATAACGGCTTTATTGTGTAACGTATCCGCAAACTTTGATTTTGGCAATACTTTTGCTTCCTTCAGATCGTCGAAAAGAAATGGATCTTACTATTTATGAGTATGGATCTTTTTACGAACTAACTACCATCATATCATAACGCATACTCATAAGTCATTATCTGGCTAGCCTTTTCTCAAATATGTTGGGGTCGGCTTTCAGTCTAATCAAATGTAGCCGAATACCAGTTTTGTTACGTATGGAAATCCTCAATGGATGTCCCTCGCCGTGAGGCCGGGGTCTGTCAGACTCTTACTGACTAAACCACACGGTGTTCCTCCTCGTCACTTCTAGGTGCGGGTACACAATTGCATTCTCCACAATCACCCCAGCAGACCAGTATTTTACCTGGAGCGACTGCCTCTGACTACCAACACCCCGTTAAAGAGTCATTCGATAAAATTAGGCAACACTGATGGATTTAGATATACTTATAAGTACCGTCCATTTTCTTTAAGAATAGCTCCTATCTTGTTAATAATATTGGTCAGTCAGCAAGGTGGTGACGAGGATGTCTGCAATTTATCTGCAAATTTGACTAAAATTATTAGAAGGCCATTTATTACATTGCATTTGGAAAAAAAATATACTTTTTTTTTTTTTTTTAAATACATTGCCGCACACTAGGAATTTCTCATGTATAGTGGATGGGTTTATAAGCATTTAAATTCACATACACTAACAGCCAGACCCGGAACAACAACCTGTAGGCCATACAAATATTTGTTCCGTGCTGGAATCGAAACCGCGACACGAAGCGTATCAGTCTACCGCTCAGCACAGTGCCAACCGTGCCGTCATACTTAACTGTGTTACTTATTATTTTTTATAAGAAACATCGGTTACAATTTCGATCTATAACGAAGTTACTCGTTAATATCTGACATATTACCCGTAAAACCAATAACCGTTGATGTAGTCGTGATCTTGAGTGAATACTGCTCTCAGGATATTTGGAGAGATGATCTTCGCAGAGTGGCAGCTAGCCACGTTGCGTGTCGGCGAGAATCGAGTTGAATGATGATGATGATTCTCAAATATATCTTGCCTCAGTGAATTATAAGTATAAGAATAATGTTCCTCCAACACCGGGTGCGAGTGCGGCGCTCCAGATCAAACAATGCCCCAACTGCTGGAGTGTCCTAGGTATCCGTTAACCTGCACTATTCACAACC
Organism: Noctua janthe; assembly: GCA_910589295.1. Taxonomy (NCBI): domain Eukaryota; kingdom Metazoa; phylum Arthropoda; class Insecta; order Lepidoptera; family Noctuidae; genus Noctua; species Noctua janthe. Next base: position 7,812,666 of record OU342572.1, on the reverse strand, counting down.
TGAATAGCGCCTCTGCCGCAGCAATAAACGTGGCCACCTACTGGGCCCAAACCGTCTAATATGGAAGGAACATCGATACGATAAGAAGAAAAAGTGAATAAGTGTCTTAATAGAGCTCGGATTACGTCAGGAAAATGAACAGCAGTATCCACTTACGAAGGTAAATAGGTATTAACATGATATGCGAGCAATGGCTACATAATCCTATCAAACGTCGCGATTGCGGTGTTATCCCTCTGCAGCGATGAAGCGTTTCATATAAGCAGATTATGTGACGAAATACTGAGTGAAGGATTATGGATTAAAGAAGAGCTTTCGTGTAATATTATTAGTTTAATATGTGATAATACGCCTTACAAATTATGCGGTTTGACAGAAAGATATGACGCGAAGACTAACGCATCTCTAGCGGTAAAAATAAAAAAAACAACATTTGTGTTCCTAATTTGAATAGTAACCCCGAGATATAAATGTACCTTTGTACATATTTATAATATTTGCATACATATACAGAATGAATTTTTCAAGTGGGCATGGCTGTTCAAATCGGAAACTATGAGCAATAGCGAAAACTACTCAAAGAAGTCTCGGGCCCGATTTTGATGAAAACTGAAACTGTGTCATTGATTTTTTTTGGGAAAAAAGGCTCCACACAATATTACAGTATAACTAAAAAAATACCTACTGAAACTGTTACACTCAGTGCCCGTAAGAGCAGTAGAAAATACCCCAAAATAACCGTAAACTATCCGGTTATCGCACATAAAACGTAAACACTCTCATAATATTTAGCTAACCCTTAATCACGGAACCCCAAAAAGGTAGGGATTTACGAATCTTTGCATAAAAAGAAACTTTAGCGTCCATATCCCTTTAAGTGGGCAATAAATTGTAATTTATAAGAGTTTTGTTTCAGCCCCGCGATCCCCTCGAAGACAGATTCTGGTCACGAAGGAAACTTTATATTTTATTTGTTTGCACCGTATGTTTGGGCCTATGTATGCGTAATTTATGGCATACTAGCTTATGCCCGTGGCTTCATTTGCTTGAAGGTCGATAACTTTCACACGGGATAAAAAGTATCCCATATGTTAATCACGGTTATAAACTATATGTGTGCCAAAAAAACCGTTCAGTAGTTTTCCCGTGAAAGTGTAACAAACATCCATCCATCATCACAAACTTTCACATTAATAGTAAGAAGGTGGGCATTTTTTTTTCAGTATAAATGACATTATGCTGGCTAACATGGGCCGGCTATATTATCCGTCAAACCGATGGCCGTTAGGGTAGAAGTGTTCTTGAGTGGAAACCGCGAATCGGCAAGCGTAAGGTGGGACGTCCTCAGGCTCGGTGGAGTGACGATCTTCGCAGGGTGGCTGGTGGCAACTGGATGAGCGTTGCCGAGTGACGTGCGATTGGAGAGGCCTATGTCCAGCAGTGGATTGTTGTAGGCTGATGATGATGTTCACTTAGTACGATATGAAAAAAAAATTAAAGAAGACTAGCTTTTGCCCGCAGTTTCGCTCACGGGAATTTAGAATTCGGGTCTTACTTTGAGTGTATAATATAATTCAATCATGATTCGAAAATCACATTATTGCTGTTTTGATATGGAAAGAAAAATTCGAGTGCGAGCAGGCTTGCTCGCACTCGAATTTTTCTACGCAGGGTTTGCGTATAAAAACATTAAAAATCAGATTATTGTTGTTTTCCTCGGGATCAATACTTTTTTTCGAGATGAAAGGTACCCTATGTTCGTTTCTGTACACCTGACAACGTATATGCAAAATAGGGATGTTTCCATAAACAGTAAAAAATATGATTCTATTTAGTCCGTCAGTTAGATTATCGAAAAATATTGAATACGTATTTTTTGTTTTATCAAATCAATAAAAAATTGCGAAGATAAAACGCATCAAAGATCATGAGTGGGGGCTTGTGACGTCACTACTCGGTAAAAAGTGTACAGAAATGTGACGTCACACGAGTTTTCGACGCACTGTAACGTCGTCATTTTTACGTGAAAAAAGAAATAATACGTATCCAACATTTTTTGAAAACCTATCTGACGGACTAATTAGATTTTTTTGGTCATCTACCCTATTTCAGGATGATCGGTTCATTGGTTTAGGCGTGAAAAGGTAGCAAACAAAGAAACTTACTTTCGTATTTATAATATTAGTAAGGAAGTAAGGACCTGTGATCGACTAAGTTACGCCCACCGCACATGGTCACACTAGCATTGGTCGTCACTTGGCACGTGTGAGTGTTAGTGTTTTTAAAAACCTATGGCTTTTTAGCACCGAGCTCCGCATTTTTGCTCTTATGTGTCGTGAGCGTGAGCGTAGACGCCCGTGTGGGTTAGACACGGGCGACCTACGTCTTGCGAATGGTAGCAGCGGAAGTGTCGTATCTACAATTTAAGTAAAGTCACTCATCAGCATCAGCTGCCTAGCCTTCTCCCAACACGTTCCAGTCTAATCAGATGCAGCTGAATACTAGTATTTTACATGGAGCGACTGCCTATCGGACCTCCACAACCCAGCTAGTACTGGGTAAGACAATACCACTTACTAAGACTGGTTGTCAGACTTTCGGGTCAATGGCTACCTGTAACGACTGTCAAAGATCTACACATGACAGCCGGGATCAACGGCTTAACGTGCTTTCCGAGGCACGGAGGAAACTCGGTATGTAATGGGTGGTCACCCATCCACAGGCCAACCTAGGCAAGCACGGCTTAACCAAAAGATCGACCCGAGCGGCTGTTATTATTTAGCCATGAGCTCCTCCTCCTTGTGTCCTCTAAATCACGATAAAAATAAGGCATGAAGCCTGAAGCTGTCCCAGCCAATAATTTATTCACGAGTTTCCGGGCTTGACATTATTATGTCCGAGGTAGTTATTTGACATTCGGGGAATCGATTGGCTTTTAGTATATTACGTGGTATCTTTTATTAGTAAAAAAAGATTAGTTTTAGAATTTGTATTAAATATAAGTTTTGTGGTACAGTCGTTACAGGTAGTCAGTGGCCCATAAAGTCTGACAACCAGTCTTACCAAGGGGTATCGTATTATCCAGTACTAACTGGGTTGTGGAGGTCAGATAGGCAGTCGCTCCATGTAAAATACTGGTATTCAGCTGCATCCGGTTAGACTGGAAGCCGACCCCAACATAGTTGGGAAAAGGCTAGGCAGATGATGATGATGATAAGTTTTATGGTACTGATATCGGTTTACCGATATCTTTGCCTAACCTATTGGTACACCTCTGTCTAACCTTACAGGGATTACAGACGTGAAGTTTTGTTAAAAATTCTAGCTCCAATATTATTCCACATTATAAGTAACTATTGTACAATGAAAACACATTGTTATTTTGATTTCCTAAGGGTATAAAATAGAGTGATCTAAAACTTTTGCCCCATTTATTGTGCATTTGTTTTTAAATAGAATGTTTAGGTAGGTAGGTACTTTCATTGACGCATTCATTTGTTTCTTGACTACTCAAAGTCTCCCACCAGCCTATATGTTCCCACATCTGGGACTCAGACCTCTTCTAAGTAATAAAAATTTTGAAAAAAGCTTTAAATCAAATATGCTGCTGGCTGTTTGTGTATGTGAGTTTAAATTATTGTTAACGCACCCACGATACAGGAGAAATTCCTATTGTAAGGATAGTTTCTTTTTAAAAAGAAAGAAAGAGCAAATACACTAGCTTGCATAAGAGACAACTAGCTTTTGACCGCGATTTCGTCCGCGTGTTTCAACATACTTAGAACGTTTTTTGTGAACGGATCAATTCTTCTAGAGTACAGGTAGTCAGTGGCCCGAAAGTCTGACAACCAGTCTTACCAAGGGGTATCATACTACCCAATACTAATTGGATATCGGTATTATTGTAGCTGGAATATTAATTGCCATATACGAAGAAATAGTTTAGAAATTATTATTTATAAATAACATCACGCCTGTAATCCCTGAAAAGTCTGGCAGAGGTGTACCTAATAGTATACCCACATTTTGCCAGTTAATTTTAAGTTCTATGTAATAGGCAAGCCTATTGCCATCAGCCGGGCACAAATCTGGACACCGTGGCTGTTATTGAGAAAGTCCTGGTAGAAAAACTCAATAATTAACACACATTTACACCCGACCTAGGAATCGAACCCAGGACCTCCTTATACACAGCAGTGGCGCTTGCAACGACTAGACCAACGAGGCATAATTTGAATAAAGAAAAGAAGAAAGTAGGAAAATCCATTTATTGTCACATGCCGCAAGTACACACAATATAAAAAAAAATACAAGAAAAAGAAAATTCTATTAAAAATACTTAAAACTAAACAAAAAAATGTAGGTAACACTATTTACAATAATATGTTAACAATTTATTGCATTTTTCAGCCTTCTCAGTGCAAAATCCATTAAATCATTGTCCACCTCAAATTATTCGCGTGATATGAATTAATTACTTTTCACTCCGCTCTGTGGAATGACCTAGAATGACAGGTCGACGTTAATGATTTTCTTTTTTTCTCATCGAAGCGATTTTCCACTCGACTTCGCTCGCTTTGTTTGTAGTAGCTTGGAGGATAAAACTGGTGTAATTTAAGGGAACTGTAGATACTAAGAAGATACTGTATTTCTGGAACAGTTTTTCCACCTTGTGCTTTAATTAAAAACCAAATTCCTTAATACAGTGTGGACACCGACGCGAAAAGAAAAAGAAAGAAAGAAAGAAAAATATTTATTTCTCGCAGGGCCATGACGTGCATCATACAAAATTACCAAAAAATGAACAATAAACTATAAATTCAACCAAAAACCAGTCTTACCAAGGAGTATCGTATTACCCAGTACTAACTGGGTTGTGGAGGTCAGATAGGCAGTCGCTCCATGTAAAATACTGGTATTTAGCTGGATCCGGTTAGACTGTAAGCCGACCCCAACATAGGCCCCAACAAAGGCTAGGCAGATGATGAACCGATTATAAATTTATATGTGGCCCCGGCTCAAAATGATGTACTGAATACGTGGTAACCGTTTTCGCGTCGGTGTCCCTCCCACCGTGTATATTTTTTTATTTTTTTTATTATCAGCCATTTGTGTCCCACTGCAGGGCAAAGGCCACCCTTTCCTCTTTCCACTTATCCCTATCCAGTGCTGTTGATCGCCAATCTTTCTGAAAAGAGTCGAGTTCGTCCCGCCATCTCCTTCTGGGCCTGCCGCGTTGCCGTTTGCTGCTGTTTGGGACCCATTGTGTTATTACTTTAGCCCATAGCTCCTTCGGCATGCGGCAGATGTGGCCAGCCCAGTTCCATTTAAGCTTGGCAGCCGTGTGACTTACATCGGCAATTTGTGTTTCGGAACGCAGTATCGAGTTCCTTATACGATCAGTAAGTTTAACTAAAACCGTGTATAAAACAACAAAATAATTTTCTAACTCCATGGATGACCATAAATAAATTATCTATCTGGTTTCACATCTACCGAGCGTCCAGTGACGGCCAACTATTCTTTTTTAGACTTTTGTCCGGGTCTTGAAAAGAGCTATCAACAGATTATACATTGGGGTGACCGGTGATCTATTGAAATGGGATCAGTAGTGTCAAATCGGAAACTCATTATCTGCCCTGCCTTTTTACAACTAAAGGGTGTAAATAGACCCATAACATAGCCGAAAGGCACTTGTTCTCCCCGTCATTGCGATCATTTTTTTTTTTCTAGACCATACCTGGGAACCTTCTAGTTACGGAGACATTGGGGAAAAGTTCCAAGTTTTTCACAAGTTTTTTTTAAATACATGTTTTTATTGTTTGATTTTTACTTTACAAACCTCCACGACCCCCGTACTATTCAATCCATCCATCAGCACAGTGCTTTGAGTGCTTTCCATCGAGTCTTGCCGTAAACGTGATTTTTCACCCCAAAAAAAAAGTCGATTCCTATCAATAATTTTTGCGTAAAGTTACTTAGTTTGATGTACTGGCTATGTGAAGGGTCTGTTTACCCCAGGGCTGCGGGACTGTTCGAAAGAGATACCGTGGCCCTGGAACACTAAGGACAAAGAAGGAACATGGATGGGTTTTAGTCAGTACAAGTCTGACACTCCCTTCCGCTCCGCCCAGAGTGGGTCATTTGATGATTTACCAAACGAAAAAAAAAAAAAAAAGGGTCTGTTTACACCCTGTATATTGGGGTCTAGTCTATCCGGATGCAGCTGTAACAGTGACTGCCTATCTGACCTCCACAACCCAATTAGTACTGGGTAATACGATACCCATTGGTAAGACTAGTTGTCATACATTCGGGCCAGTGACTACCTGTAACAATGTCAAAGATCTACAATTGTAAATAAATAAATCCATACTAATATTACAATTTCGCATTTATAATATTAGTATGAATTTATTCCGTACAACGTTTTATAATGCATAAAACGAACACACTGACATATCTAGCTAACATACCACCTAATTGATTACTCGCTGTATCCGCAGATGAGCGTAAAAGAATTCCCTGAAACAAAAGACGGAAAGGAAAATTGTACCGAAATTCGTAGCTGAATCTGCAAAATCTTTTTCGTTCCGGAATATATGTGTCGTCCCCTACATTAGTTATAATTTGTGCCTGCGTTGTCTTTGCCAGTATTATTGTATGACATATGGGTGGAGAAATAAGGACAAATATATCTCTACACTAATATAATAAAACGAACGAGATTTTTTTGTTCGATTTTTCTTTGTTTTTTGTTTGAACGCGCTAATCTCAGAAACTGTCAGGCGGATTTGAATTTTTTTTTGTTGCATTTAATGATAATAAATCAGCAGTACTTCTGGACACGGCGCGTATTGTTAGGATGTTCCTCTCTCAAGAGCCCTGACCACCGGTAACTCGGACCCTGTTCCCGATGTCGGTAGGCTACTATTTTCTATATTTTTAAATGGTTTTATATATTTTTCGGTACTAAAAAAAAAATTAAAATGTAAATAACATAGAAAATAATAATCATTTTATTATCAGGCAACTAAGGCCCATATATAAAAAAAAAAAAAAAAAAACAATAGAAAAAAAAAATGATCTATAACTATACACGTATCGTTGACGGCGTCGTGTTTTGCATTTGGTAGCTCAATTCTTGAGGAGCCCTTTAAGCAACTTATCATTAAGCTACGTCCCTTGGGCTGCGGGACTGTTAGAAAGAGATACCGTGGCCCTGGAACACAAAGGGCAAAGAAGGAACATGGATGGGTTTTAGTCAGTACAAGTCTGACACTCCCTTCCGCTCCGCCCAGAGTCATTTGATGATTTCCCAACAGAAAAAAAAAAAAAACGCTACGTCCCTTAAGCGCTGAACAAAAAATCAAAAAAGTCAGAAAGAACTCTAAGTGAAAACGAAGCAAAAGTCGGGTTCCGAAGGCGGTGAAATCGCGGGGCACAGCTAGTATGACAAATGGGTGTAGAAATAAGGACAAATATCTACGAGAATATTGTTTGAAGTCAGACATAAACAAAGACATTTGTCAAGAGAATTTGGTTAGGTTATAGATTATTATCTTGTTGTTTTTACCTGGAGTTGGGAAGTTGAAATACATAGATAGAATATAAGTTCATGGCCATTATGAACAGTAGGCTCTGTTGCGTAGCGGGTGAATATGTTTATTTATTTATTATTCCTTAACACACACATTTGTTTTAACAGGTAAGACCCAAGCTAACAAATTCGTCATAAATTGCAAAAATCCAGTCCCAAGTAACGGGACTGGGTAGAGGCACAAGTTAAACAGCAGACAACTTACCAAGTGCCACCCTCTGGAATTCCGCCAAAGAGCAAGAAAGTATGTCCAATCGCCGAGAGACACTATTTAGCATTCTTAATGCACAAAATACAGGCGCAAACTTTAATAAGTCTGTACGGGTTGCCGGAACCTTAAAAGGTCCCTCCCTGTATGTTGTTGGATACATTTGCATAAACTCTTTAGATTTGAGCCCTACTTGATATATGATATTAGCCCGCAATCACCCACTGCCGGGTATTGGCCTCCCCTAACGTTCGGCATATAATAAAAAATGAAATATGTTATTACAAACTATACAAATATCTACCTAACTGGGTTGTGGAGGTCAGATAGGCAGTCGCTCCATGTAAAATACTGGTATTCAGCTGCATCCGGTTAGACTGGAAGCCGACCCCAACGTAGTTCGAAAAAGGCTAGGCAGAAGATGAAACTATAAAAATATCATAAATGCGAAAGTAACTCTGTCTGTAGGTCAATCAGTCAGTTTGTGTGTTTGTTTTCTGTGTATTACGTGTTATCGGCTGTACGGATTCAGATGAAATTAGGCGTACGTATAGACCATGACCTAGTTTAGAACAACGTATACTTTTATTCTGATAGTACGTTCCAGTAGCATGTCTTTTTCTTCCATACTTCTCTCTATTACTCGACATCTCATCAGACACCTCTTTTCTTGCCCTATCATCGTTTACACAGTCCATGCATCGTTTCTTTGGTCTTCCTCTACTCTTATACACATTCATACTCAAAACTTTCCTCCCGACACTTTCCTCATTCTTCCGCAACCCATGCCCATACCACGACAACCAATTACCACAAAACTTTCCAGTCACCGGCGCCACTTTCAGAGTTCCACTTATGTACTAATTTCTTATTATAACCATTCTCGTAACGCCAAACATCCCGCCCAACATTCTCATCTCAGCCACATGCAAATGCCTTTCATTCATCCCTGGGCGAACGCTCATATATACCAACAGAAATCGCCTGTTACGCCGTTTTACATCCACCAAATGGGGGGCCTCTCCAAAAGTTCTGCGAACCACAGGGATGACACTCTGCTTCTCTGCTGGTGAATATGTCCGTCCAGTATTTGACGGCATGGTTGGCGCAATGGCTGAGCGATTGGCTGCTGCTCTGCGTGTCGCGGGTTCGATCCCCGCACGGAACAAATAGTATGATCTACAGGTAGTTGTTCCGGGTCTGGCTGTTTGTGTATGTGAGTTTAAATGTATGTAAACGCACTCACGATACAGGAGGAATTACTAGTGTGGGGTTTCCAAAAAAAAATAAAAGTATGGGATCGCTCTGCGCACGCTCACCTAGTGGATACAGCTCTAAATGAGACGTGCCGAATAATTACTGGTTGTCTTAAACCGATCCCGGTACGAATGCTGTATCCACTGTCCGGCATCGCGTCACCTAAAGTTCGCAGGACTATAGCTAGCCGTATTGAGAGGACGAAGCTACAATCACGGCACCCAATGCACAGCTACGTCTCAGTGCTTCCGAGGCTGAAAAGTTGTAAAAGTTTTCTTGGCTGCGTGGGCCTAACTAGTTCAGCCAATTTCAACTCCTCCACAGCAAGGTGCAATCTCTGGCGGGAGCGGTTTAAACCCTACGATCCATCATAAAACTTCAACGATCCCTCAGAAAACCTTCCACCTGGGCACGCGTTGCCGTGATCGACTTGGAAATCCTTAAACAGACTACGAACCCAAATCGGCCGGACCAAAGAAAATCTCTGCATATGAGGGTTCATGGACGGCTCAGACCTCAAGTGCGTATGCGGCGTCTCCCCACAGACAATGGCCCACCTTCAATCTCGCACCGCATGCCTTATCACCTGCACATCATATCAGTGAGTGGGGTTCGTGTGGCTGAGTTTTGGGCTAAACATAACATTTGAACTTTTTGCCATCGACACGCTAAGAAGAAGAACAGAAATAGAACGTATCGTAAAAATTTATTTACTCTAAATAAAAAAAAACAAATCTTTAAAGTTATCTTGAATAACAACCTCATTTTCCGAATTCCTGTTTCAGTATCTAAGTCAAAACTCAGTTTTCACAATGGCAATAGCAAGCAGAGAATGGTTGTAACAGAATAGCTCAACAGCTTACAGCAACATATTGAAAGCTAAGATTAAAGTCAAGCTGTACGTCGCCTTCAGAGCTATTAAACCAATTTAGCGTGAACATCGACTTGTGCTTCGTTTAGACTCGCATATTAGCTTACCGTCGCTCAGAGACGAAGTTTATTTAGCCCAATTAATTTCATCATAGGCTCATTAAACAATGACATTATTCCTTTATTTATTTTTATACAAATCTTCTACATTTTTTTATATTTCATAAACTAAAAACAATACAAAACACATTTAAAAATATAAAAAATGTAGCCCACCGGTATCGGGAACAGGGTCCAAGCTACCGGCGGTCAGGGCTCCAGAGAGAGGAACCTCCTAACAATACGAGCCGTGTCCAGGAGTACCGCTTTCTGAATCAAACCCTTGATCTTGATTTGCTTATCTTTTTCGACTTTCACGAGGTTCTCATCATGCGGGACCGTTATGTCTACAATCATTTAAAAAATTTAACAATGACATTATTATTTATGATTGTTAACAGGCTTTTTTTAACATAAACTTCATCATCACGCCTGTAATCCCCGAAAGGTTAGGCAGAGTCGTACTTAATAGTACACCCACATTTCGCCACTTATGTCTTTAAGTCCAATGTAATAGGGGGCGAGCCTATTACCATCTAACATCATAACTAGACTCCTTGGCTGCTACTAAAAAATTCCTGATAGAAAAACTCCAATAACACTTTGCCCGACCTGGTTATTGAACCGAGCATGAGGTCCTGCCTTACTTGTTACCACTAAACGTTTTTTTATTTAAAATATCGTCACGTTTCTATTAACTTTTAATGCCAATAAAAGTAGTCTATACAAAGAAATTTAAAATACTTATAGAGCGGACATTAGGAATATTTTCACAGTAAATTTTTGATCCCGAACATTTTCGATTTTGACACACGAACGCTACCTGACGTTCTTCGTCTTGTCCCGTCTATCGCTCATAAATAATTGAATGTCTTTGAGTCTGTACAATGATTTCTGTGAATTCCAGACACAACTAATGCACTGATAAATTTCTCTACTTGCTGGCTTTTATTGCTTACTAGTGGCACTAATTGTAATTATTATTTAATTTATAACTGTAGTTCATGATTATTATTAACACTAGAAACGGGTTATTTACCATGTTTACATGTGTTGTGTTTGCTTGTGTATTTACCATGTTTGTTTGTGTTTGTTGTGTTTTGTTTGTTGTTTTGTTTGTGTGTGTGTTGTTTCTTTCAGTTCCCGATATTTCGGCGCTGTTGCAAGCACCATGATAACACGGATAAACTGAAGTTATTGCGGGTGGGTGTTTATGAGCTTACAAATCGGTCTACCCTCTTTCTTGTTCGTTTTTTGCACTCAGTACCGCTTCCACTGTCACTTGCAACTCGAATCTGTTCCCGACACACGAAACTCACTGTCTCCGCTGATATGGTAAATATCCCGTTTCTAGTGTTAATAATAATGTTAGTGACCATGATCGTTTGAAATCTTGTAGTTCATGATGTTGTTTTGCAAGAGTATTTATGCAGCTATTGGTATGACAATATGGCTTCGTATATGCACTCAAAGAGTGCATGTCCGAGTGTTCATTTCCTAGATAACTAAGCATAGCATAGCATAGCATAATCAGCCTATTAATGTTCCCACTGCTGGGACGCAGGCCTCCTCTCTATAAGAGGGAATGGGCCATAATCCACCACGTGGGCCCAGTGCGGGTTGGTAGATGTCACATGTCTTCGAATTTTTGGTTCTAGGACATGCCGGTTTCCTCACGATGTTTTCCTTCACCGTTTTGAGAGCAGTGGTGATGAAATAACTTACACAAAGTAATGCGCCTGGCTGGGTTCGAACCCACGACTTACTGCTCGTAAGTCGGGGTCTCTACCACTGGGCCACCGCTACTCTCTAATAACTAAGCACTCTGCACAAAACAGCAACTAATAAGTAGAAAAAAAAAAACCGAGCCAAAATCAACTCTCCACTTTCCAATACAGTTTGAAGCCAGCGATTCAAACGAGGCACGAACTGAAAGGCGGATGCCTCAATAGCCAACAGACAGCACTAGATGTATCTGAGTTGCTTGCTTAGCTTTTTATAGACAACAGCGTGTAACTTTGCAAAGTTATTTGACTTTATGGGGTATTTCTCAACTATTTTAAGTAGGATAAATCTATACTAATATTATAATAAAGAGGTAAAATTTGTTTGTATGTAGGGGATAATTTCCGGAACTAATGATCCAATTCGAAATATTCTCATCAACATTATCCGTGGGTGCTATAGGCTATAAATTTTATTTATATCATGCATATTAGCAGAGCTGGTTATCACATTTTTTCGGGCGAAGTGCTAGTTTTGTGTTAAATCTTAAAATAATGTAATGTGAGCTCGGCTATCATAGTGCCGATTGCCGATACATCATCTTTCAAGGCTCCCACTGGGCGGTTGGATCAAGGGCCTGATTCAGAAGGCAGTACTCTTGGATGCGGCCCGCATTGTGAGGAGGTTCCTGTCTCTGGAGCCATAACCACCGAAAGCTAGGACCCTGCTCCCGACACCGGCGAAAACCTATTTTTAATAAGCTTTTTACTTCGTGTAACTTATTCCACTGCTCTCAAAAAAGTCGGGAAACCGGCATGAATTTCAAAAGAAAATTTAAAACATATTTGTGGTATCTACCTACCCACCCTGGACCTGAATGGTGGGTTAGAGCCCGCTCCCCTCGTAAATTAGAGAAGAGCCCTGTATCCCAGCAGTGGGAACGTTCTAGGCTGATTATGATTATACTCTCAGGTTTACGAAAGTGGAATACCTAGTCCTGAATAATATTTTTTTTTTCTTTGTTAGGTTGGCCTACAACAGCTAGCAAACACATGAGCTGCTAAAGTTCAACAAATAAGCTTATCATTATTCCATCCCAATTTCATTTGTAAGGAGAACACAATACCATGTCAATGACAAAGCAATTTGGTGACTTGACGAGTCGACGCGTAGCAGATTATTTATGCATGCTACGAGACCGTAGCCCTACAGCTACACCGTAGCGCGATCGCTACGCCGTAGCAAAAAAACGATAATTTTATTCTCACTACGTACTGAGGATTTATAATGCGTTTATGTGTGTCTCTTATGAAAATTGTTGTCCCGGGTTGTTTGTCGGTCTACACGATATTTTTTCAAGTCTATCTTATTACGATTATGTTGTTTTTATCAAAAATCCGATTATTCATAACAGCAATCGACTGCCTCGTTAACGTTGCTGTTGTACATAACGTAGAAAGGTTTTACTTTACTTTCTTATTATTATGTGGACTAGTGAGCGACTGCTGAGCATGAGGTCCTGGGTTCGATTCCCAGGTCGGCCAAAGTGTTATTGGATTTTTTCATCAGAAATTTCTCAGTAGCCACGGAGTCTGTATCTGCGCCCGGTTGATGGCAATAGGTTCGCCCCCTATTAAATGGGACTTAAGCATAACTGGCGAAATGTGAGTGTACTATTAGGTACACCTCTGCCTAACCCTACGTGGATTACAAGCGTGATGTTATGTTATGTCATACGTGGCACTTAAACACGAGCGAAATGTACTTAAATATCTGTCTTTACCTTCCATGTTTATAGTATGGAAGCATGAATACAAATTAATTGTAAAACGGTTTTCAGTTTTTTCAGTTAGGTTTTATAGTTTTTTTAACAACTTTTTTTGTTTCCAGCTCTTTAGTTTAGTAGCGTGAAAGAATTCGCAGATGATTTTTTTATTATACGAATTGTCACTTTGAATTACTTATAACATAAAAGTAGTTCATATTTTTGTAATTACCCTTTATTTTGATACCCCACTCGATGGTATTGGAAGAAAAAATATATTCGAACGCTACGATATGTCACCCTAAATCCGCCATTTTTCTTTGTTTTTCATTTCAATGTAACCAGTGACACTCGCGCCACCAAGACGAATCTAACGACGTGTAATTTATCCAAATCCGTTTACCCATTTAAGAGTTACGAGGGAACATAGAAACAGACATATACACAGGTCAAACACATCACTCTCCTTTTGGGCTTCGCCGCAGTCGGGTAAAAAGAAGTCGCTAGCAAAGTAATTTAAATACTTTTAAGCTTCTTTCTAGAAAAGGGCTTCGTATAAATAAAGCATTTACATCAGTGTCAGTCCGCCTCGACGTTCACTGGCATTCGATTACGGTATTTCTGAGAAACATCGCGCTCCGATGGAAATAAACACTTTTGGACGGGTGCTATTTGAGGAGGGCTTTTAAATCATAACAGCATGGGTCGATCTTCAAAGTTAAGCCGCGCTTGTCTAGGTTGGACTATGGATGGGTGACCATCTGTTGACATGGAATTATACATCCTCCATGACACGGAAAGCACGTTAAGCCGTTGTCTCGGCTGTCATTTGTAGATTTTTGAAGGTCGTTTCAGGGAGACACAGGCCCGAAAGTCACCACAATCAGTCTTACCAAGGAATATCGTATTGCTCAGTACTAACTGGGTTGTGAAGGTCAGATAGGCAATCGCTCCATGTAAAATACTGGTAATTTAGCTGTATCAAAATAGTTTGGAAAAGACTAGGCAGATGATGATGAGGTAGGGCGCCATTTGCAAATTTCACAGAATACATGTTACTGTGGCCTTCGTTATCAAGTATTAAAAACACAAATGCCCTCAGTACCCGAATCTGAATAAGACTTGACCAGTTCTTGAACAAACCTAGCCAAGTGCTTACTTCTTATTATTTCTAAATAATAGTTAGCTATTTGTGTCCCATGGCAGGACAAAGGCCTCCCTTCCTGGAGGGAGGCCTTTGTCCACTTATCCCTAACCGGTGCAGTTATTCGCCAATCCTTGTGAAAAGAGTCGAGTTCGTCCTGCCATCTCCTTATGGCCCTGCCGCGTTGCCGTTTGCTGCTGTTTGGGACCCATTGTGTGGTTACTTTAGCCCATAGCTGCCCAGACAGGCCAGTTCAGCAGCAGTTTGAGTTTTGGAACGCAGTATCGAGTTCCTTATACGATCAGTAAGATTAACTCCACGGATATTATGCTCCATTAATAATTATATAGCGTTTCCTTTTATACAGTGTGTAAACAGACCCTTCACGAAGCCGTCAACCATGCATTCTGTACATCAAACTAAGTAATTTTACGAAAAAATTATAACGACTTTTTTTTGGGGATGAAAAATTACGTTTTACGGTAGGACTCGATGGAACACACTCAAAGGATTGTGATGATAGGTGGGTTAAATAGTACGGGGGTCGTGGAGGTGTTTAAAAAAAATCTTGTGAATAAGTTGGAATTTTGACCCTCAATATCTCCGTAACTAGAAGGTTCCCAGGTATGGTCTAGAATAAAAAAATGATCGCAAAGATGGGGAGAATAAGTGCTTTTCGGCTTCGTTAAGGGTTTATTTACACCCTTTAACACCATCAATTAACTTCAATACAAACACATAAGCTCAATATTAAATGGTCGTTACGATCAATTTCGCGGTATTCATGGAAAGCATTCAACTCATCGGTAAATATAACTGAATGACTGCTGTACAAGCGATCTGTTTCTTGGAGTTACTGCTATTTAAAGGTTTGGTAAATGTGTAATTTATTGACATTTTATGTACTACGTAATGGATGATTTATTTGATTGATATGAAGGTCCTGTTTGTGAAACGGACATGTTTATTTTCGTTACGGAAAAATTGAGATGGTAGGATATGTATTACGTGTTTTGATCGAGACAAGTATTTAATAGACTGCCTCGTTGGTCTAGTGATCGCAAGCATGACTGCTGAGCATGAGGTCCTGGGTTCGATTCCTGGGTCAGGCAAAGTGTTATTGGGTTTTTCCATCAGGAATTTAATTAAGTAGCAGCACGGAGTCCAGATTTGTGCCCTGTTGATGTCAATAGGTTCACCCTCTATTACATGGGACTTAAATAATAATGAACAATATTTCTTTCAGACCAGTTCAACAATATTTTTAAGCTGGCAAGTATAGCTAGGTTAGCTACACTCCAACAAATCTTATTTTCGTAACCTTTTGTCTAAGTACTAGACATGATAGCGCTTTATTTACAAGAAATCCCCACTCTTGTTTAACTCAATTTAATTATCATCATCGTCGTCATTCTCCTGTCCTTATCCCAATTTATTTGTGGTCGGCGCAGCATGTCTTCTTCTTCCATACTCCTCTATTACTCGACTTCTCAGCAGTTATCTCCTTTCTAGCCATATCATCCTTTACACAATCCATCCATCATTTTTTTTTTAACAAAACGTTGCCTCACACTAGGAATTACCCCTGTATTGTGGGTGCGTTTACAAACATTTCAATTCACATACACAGACAGCCTGACCCGGAACAACTACCTGCAGGCCATACAAATATTTATTTCGTGCGGGAATCGAACCCGCGACACGAAGCGCAGCAGTCAATCGCTCAACCACTGCGCCAACCTTGCCGTCAAATCATATTTTTGGTCTTCCTCTACTCTTTAGCCATCCACAATTATACTCAAAACTTTCCTCATTCCTCCGTATCACATGTCCATACAATGATAACCTCATGGTGTAATTAACATTTTGCACGCATGTGCCCTAGAAACACTCCATAAAACACAATACAATATCTAACAAAATAAATATTATTTAAGGTCTACAATAACCTCCTGAAAACCGTCTACGGTCGCCTATATCCAAATAAATATTCCCGAATATAAAATACAATCACAATATCTTCAAGATATTACCCAATAATATCGAGAAAGCCATACCATTTGTTGTAACTCGAGCTCCAACATTGGCTAACATTGGTCACCAACACCACTCATCTAACGTGTGTGTCGAGAAAACTAGCTGAGCCCCGTGGTGTCACCTCCGTTTTGGTTTTCACTCGGCTCCTGATGGTCGAAGATAACTGTCTTTCCCCAAGAAATTAGCTATCAAATGCAAAACAAAATTTTCAAATGCGACTGATATTTCTAGAGATTAGCGCATTCAAACAAGCAAACTTTTCAGCTTTATTATATTAGTCTACAGATAGCATTAGCCCCAACATTTGCAATATTATATTTCCAATGTTGGACCCAAAGTTCGAAGGCGACGTAATAAAGATAATATTTCTTGACTAAACGGATTCTGTTGGCTTTCGCGGGTAGATAAATATTGATGTCTGGAATATTTACGGTAGAACTATTGCTAGGTATGGTTGAATTACAGGGGAATTATATTACAATCAGAAGCTTCAATTCAAGCTGTGTTTTGTAACTACTGATATAATTTAACATTAGTTATGGAATCAGACGCAACATGCATATATATTTAGTTATAATTCCTGGATCTAGTTTTTAACTATTTAAATATGTCTGCTGCCCCGTCGGTGAAGTGGTCGCAAGCGCGATAGCTGAGCAAGAGGTCCTGGGTTCGATACCCGGGTCGGGCAAAGTGTTACAGTCACAAAACAGGCAGGCAATAATTATTTGTATTGTCAGGATTTATTCCGTTAGGCTCGTACATCATCTGGGACAATCCCAAAACCTAACGAGCACTCCTTTACCATCTAACACTGCTTTAACATCCTTCGCGCTGCTAGATACTGACGAGACTGAGGTAGAAAGTATAATAATGACCTTGAAAGAAGACTGTGCAGTTGGCTGGGACAACATATCGAATAAAATTATTAAAAAATTCAAGGACATTTTGGTACCACCACTGACTTATATTTTCCGCATTTGTTTATCTTCAGGTCATTTTCCAGAGTGTCTTAAAAAAGCTGTAATTGTCCCTGTCTATAAATCAGGCAGCAAAGAGCAAGTGACAAATTACAGACCTATTTCTTTACTACCTTCTATATCAAAAATATTGGAGAAAATAATAAATAAAAGGTTGTTGAAATATTTGGAAGATAAATCGATTCTGTCTGAACGGCAGTTTGGATTTAGACCTAAAGTTTCAACTGCCGATGCGGTACATCATCTGACTGACTATCTAGCGCAAGAACTTGACAAGGGTAACCACACAGTTGGAATTTTCCTAGACCTTGCCAAAGCTTTTGACACAGTTTGTATTCCAATTCTGTTGCGCAAGCTTGAGATCATGGGTGTGAGAGGCACCCAGCTGAAACTATTCCAAAGTTTTTTAGAAGACCGTTCCCAATGTGTAAAGATTGGTGATGTTGTCAGCTCTGTTAAAAAAAACACATTTTTTGGTGTTCCCCAAGGAAGTATTCTAGGGCCTACTCTGTTTTTGATCTACATAAATGACCTTTGCAATCTAAAGCTAGAGCATGGCACTATTATAACTTACGCCGACGACACTGCTTTACTTTTTTCGGCTGATTCAGAAAATGAAGTCTACAATTTTGCGCAACACGGTTTTAATATTGTAAATAAATGGCTTCAAAATAACTCACTAACTCTAAATGCAGGGAAGACAAATTATATTAAGTTTTCGATGCACAAGCATACATCGAATGTCCCTTCAGCGTTGCGTGCTCATTGTTGTCCAATTCCTGCAGATAGCCAGTGTAAGTGTCCCAATATTAAGAAGACTGATAAAATAAAATACCTGGGTATTATAATAGATGAAATCCTTTCCTTCAAACAACATATGGAAGCTCTAAATAGTAGAATTCGTAAGCTGATATTCGTATTCAAAAAGCTACGATTTATTACAGATCCAAAAGTTCTTAGACAAGTATATTTTGCTCTTTGTCAGTCAATTCTGACCTACTGTATTTCTTCATGGGGTGGCACGAGTAAAACTCTGTTATTGCCCATTGAAAGAGCTCAAAGAGCTATCCTCAAGGTGGCTACTTGCCGCCCTTTCCTTTTCTCTACCAACCTCCTGTATAAATCTTGTGAAGTACTAACAGTTCGACAGTTATTTATTATGAGCACTGTACTTAAACAACACGCAGCACTTCCATACAGCACTGAATTTACTAAAAAAAGACGGAAAGATATAGTTTGCCCTCAAAAAAGTACAAAACATGCTTTCACAGCGAAGTTTCATATGTACCTCGGACCGCTGCTATATAACAGGCTAAATGAAAAAATAAACATCTACTCTTTAAATATCAGTAACTGCAAGAAAACCCTCAAGGAGGCTCTTCAAACTATGTCCTATGAAGATACAGAGAAGTTATTACTAGTGCTTAAGTAAATATTGTTCGAATTATTGTTATTTTTTAATTAGTTATCTAAGTTAAGATAATATATTTTATATGCCTTTTTTACATAGGTATAATACATACTACATAGTTACCAATAAGATTAATAAGAAAATGTGATTATTTTATCAATTAATGTTACCTCCAATCGCCTGAAACACAGGATTACCTAGTTCAGGCACAAATCATGGGTGAACTAGACATAGATTTAAGAAAAACTGTAAAAGTTGTACTTTATATTTTTGAATAAATTTATTTATTATTATTTATTTTTATCATGTGGGCAGAAGATGGGTTTCGTGCAATGGAAAATACACTGGGTGCGATATACTGTTTCTATAACAAATTACTTGAAATTACAATTTAACACAATAACACGGGGCACAATGATTCAGATCCAGTTCCGGGACGTCTCAACTCCTCTACGATCAGACACTCAAAGTCGTCCTCGCCTCGAGCTATTAACATCACAGCTCTGTAAAAGTACGCTGTGGTATGGATAGACTGATCAGTAGGTCGCTTGATGTTACCACTGGCGCGTTTGCGATTCATTTTATGTCCGTACCAATGACCGGATCCGCAATACTCGTATTATAATTGTTAAAACCAAGGAGTTCTTACGGGGTGGCGATCGCTGGACGACTTCATTTAACTTGTGAAGTTGGCAATTATCATCTCATATTTACACGGTTTTGTATTAAAATACGACATAATGGTATCAATGTGCCTTTGAAAACTATGCCTCGTTGTTTAGCAATGTCTAGAGCTTACTGCCCTGAACTACATTACAAAGAATTTCTCCTAGACAACATTCTTGCAAGTTTTATTCATTTCGTGTTAAAATGTCTGGCCTTTTATCGTGAGAAAAACAGACACTATTGCTTAGCTACACGTCAGGTTAGTAGTAAGTAGGGGGTGTAGTTCAGCTTTTATTTATTTTTTAAACATTCATGACACACTTCAATGTAATTAATAACATTTGCCCGACTTTTGTTTCACTTTAAATTGAGAGCGATCTATCAAGGTACATAGGAGGAAGATTGAATATTTTGTTAGATAATAATTCGAAGATCCTGGCCAGAAACATTTACATAACATAACATCACGTCTGTAATCCCCAAAGGCTAAGGCAGAGGTGTACCTAATATTACACCAACATTTTACCAGTTATGTTTAAGTCCCATGTAATAGGCGGCGAGTATATTGCCGTCAACCGGGCACAAAATCCAGACTCCGCGGCTGCTACTGAGAAATTCATAATGGAAAAGAGCATTTACACTTTTCCCCACCCGGGAATCGAACCCTGGACCTCATGCTCATCAGGTACATAACAGGTAAGTAAGATATTTTGTTAAATTTGAAAACTTGCGTTATTAACTCGAAACAAGACGTAAAATAATCGAGTTAGCCCGAAGTGCCAGCAGGAACGATTTCTGAATCAAAAATAGAACTATCCAAAATGTTTCCACGAACAAAGTGCATTGTAGATGAAACAAAATTGTCGCGTGCTAAACGATCTTAAAAGCCATGTTTACGGTATTCGCCACTCGGAGAGGACCGGTAAAACCTCAGGAAGAGGAAGGATGAAATTCCTTTCTTCTTTGTTTTTGATTGTAGGTACGTAAACTCACGCTTTCTTCACATAGAGGTAGGCAGATCTACAGAACGCCACCTGCTACATACTGCTTTTGTTTTAACTACGTTCAGGAGATCCTAAAATATCTATTTTTCGTATTATAAAATTATTTTTCTGATGCTGAAGCAAGTTTGAATTAGATTTCCAGGCAAGAGGTAAAATGTTACGAGGTTTTCCTTAAAAAAAACGTTTTGTACGCTATTTCAGGAAATAGCATTTTAAAAAATTTTAATTTTACTACTATTTTAAATGCGAAATTTTAAATAGATGGTCGAATGTTTGTTACTCAATCACGCCAGAACGGCTGAACGGATCTGGATGTAATTTGGCACAGAGACAGATTAGAATAGCAAATAGGTTTTTTTTTTCTCACACATACGCATCAAGTGGATGCGAGTCGCACGGGACCGGTCAATGTGGAGACACGTGGGGGAGGTCTATGTCCAGCAGTAGATGTCTTTTGGCTGAAATGATGATGATGATGATGATGATGATGATGATGATGATGATGATGATGGTGATGATGATGATGATGATGGTGATGATGATGATGATGATGATGGTGGTGGTGATGATGATACACATCAAAATTTCCACGTCAGTGAAGTCGCGGACAACAGCTAAAGGCTTACATTTCCAAAACAGGTTTGGTAAACTTTCTCTAACCCAAAAGTATTTGTGTAACAGCACTATACGACGAATGAAATGAAAATGGAGGAGCTCGTGGCTAAATAATAACAGCCGCTCGGATCGATCTTTAGGTTAAGCCGTGCTAGCCTTGGTTGGTCTGTGGATGGGTGACCACCCATTACATATCGAGTTTCCTCTATGCGTCGAAAAGCACGTTAAGCCGTTGGTCCTGGGTGTCATTTGTAGATCTTTGACAGTCGATACAGGTAGTCAGTGGTCCAAAAAAAAATCTGACAACCAATCTTACCAATGGTATCGTGTTACCTAGTACTAACTGGGTTGTGGAGGTCAGATAGGCAGTCGCTCCATGTAAAATACCGGTATTCAGCTGCATCCGGTTAGACTGGAAGCCGACCCCAATATAGTTGGGAAAAGGCTAGGCAGATGATGACCATACGACGAATGAAAAAACATCAACCTTCTATCGCCTCCCGTCACGTTAGGATAAAAGTACATTAATACTAACAGCTCTAACAAATTCGCTACTACATAAACAACTAACTTCACGAACAAGCAATAATAACCTTTATTGTCGAGCAACACTGTTATTATTATTTACATTTTCCCCTGACGCCTGTGGCGAAACGAGTGCTGAAAATCAAATGTAAATAGGACTTTTCAGCGCTGTAATTTGAACTTTGTCTTCGAAGTAGTAAAGTTGATTTTCGCTGAGTTGTTTTAGATGAAATTCAGTGAAGAGATATCGTTTTGCACTAAGGTGTCTATTTTGTTGCGTGTTCAGAATATTACGCGCTCCATTTTGTTGGAGAATTGTTAATAATGCCTCGTAAACAAAGTTCGTTCTGTGTTTTCTATGGAAATTACAGAAGAAAGGTCGTCAGCTGTCGCTATTCAGTCAAAAGAGGGTCTTTACTAAGTAATTAGAATTTCAAGGGCTTTTCTAACGAACGGTCTGGGCCAAAATTATGTTGACACTAAATAAATTACTTCTCAAATTCAAACACTGTTTTAAGCTGTCACTGTTTACAACTAAACGACTTATACAAACTTATACAAAACTAGCAACCCGCTACGGCGTCGCACAGGTGCAATATATACATATAAACCTTCCTCTTGAATCACTCTATCTATTAAAAAAACGCATCTAAATCCGTTGCGTAGTTTTAAAGATCTAAGCATACATAGGGACAGACAGACAGCGGGAAGCGACTTTGTTTTATACTATGTAGTGATAATAAACAATCACGGAAGATATTCCGTAAGTGACAGTATAAGTTTACTTCTGAAATTGTTGAATAAAGCCGGCCATAAACGATAAGTAATGCATGTACGGCTTTGCCTGTACAGTCAAACCGTACACAGACACAGAAAAACTTCTAGAAGTTGTGGTTTGATTATTTTATCCCCTCGTATCTATTTGTACATATTTACTAAAGCTAGTTTTAGTGTTTTGTTTTTGTACCAATTTGATTTTAGTTCCTTTATATAATTCTATACAAATTAATTACATTTTTAAATATTCCTTAGAAAAACAATATAAAAAATTGTAGCCTACCGGTATCGGGAACAGGGTCCAAGCTACCGCCGGTCAGGGCTCCAGAGAGAAGAACCTCCTAACAATACGAGCCGTGTCCAGGAGTGCTGCTTTCTGAATCAAGCCCTTGATCCAGCTGCCTAACGAGAGCCTCCTCAGGTATTGGTCAATTATTGATTATAGTTTGAGTTGTCAATAGATTATTTAAATTTTATATTTTTACTGTTCTAAGTAAATTGCGCTAGGTAAAGTGATGGTCTCAAAAACAGGTTTAAATAAACCTAGATCGGGCAGGTCGCTGACATCTGAATTGAATTATTATTACTTGCAACCGTTGAATATATTTTAGTTATAGTTTACTTATAAGTACTAATTATACTATTTTATGAGAAATAATACTACTGCGCCTAAATGTACACTTTTGTAATACTTTAAAAAAAAAAATATTCTGTTTTGTTCTGCACATGCGTGCATGGACGTGTGTAGGAGAAAACTGTTCGCTTATCCATGGCTGTACATCAAATCAAATCAAAATCAGTTTATTAAACAATAGAAATAAAACAGTTGTGTCAAATTTATAATCGGTGAGCCACAAACTAAGCATCGCTTGTATCTTGTGGCTCGGGAGTGCGAATTTTAAAAATTTTAAACATTTACATTGAATTGAGAGCATGCAACCTCATATCGAAATATGCGCGTATCCATTCAAAACTAGTGCAATAAGTCTTACACATTCATTTGAATGGCAATTAATGTTAGTAAAAACGGGAATAACGGATACAGAAATCCCTTCCTAAGATTTTAAACTATCGTAGTCACAAACATAGTCATTAACACTAGAAACGGGATATTAACCATGTTTACTGATTTTTTTTTTTTTTTTTATCCGTGATCATGGTGCTTGCAACAGCGCCGAAATATCGGGAACTCAAACAAATCAGTAAACATGGTAAATATCCCGTTTCTAGTATTAATGATAAATCCCTTCCTGTTATGAACAAAACGTCAACACATCTTTGCTTTCGCATCGCAAATACCTTTGTCGTGTAGTAACATTTACCGTTAACAAACATTTACGTAATTTACCATTGGAAAGCAAAATAGTCTTTATTTGTATTAGGCTAATCGCAGGTATTCAATTGTAGTTAATGGAAGCTGTATTATATCAATTACTAGCTCAGGGTTTCAGTAGCGAAGGGTCAATTTTGTAAGGGGTAAGCCGGAGTACATATCTCTAATTTGGTTATATTATTTGTCTATTAAATACTGTGCCATTTTTCAAAGGGAAGCCGGTAGGAGTTGAGTTGTATAGAACCTTCGCCACTGCAGGGGTTCCCAAAGCTCCACGGCGCCCTGATAGCCTGGCGCCGCGCTGTAGAGAGTAATGGGAGGAGCTATGAGTTGCTCCTGTTTACTATTCTTAGGAAACTAAACTTAACAATCTTATGAGCTTGTTGTGATTATTATAAAAATATTATTTCCCTATTTGAAGCAGATTTTGTGAACAATCTGTGAAAGCGATTCCAAGTCGATAAGTGTCATCACTCTCGTAAAGTTACTGCAAATTACTATATGTACAGTTAGTGAAGCAATTAGCTGACCCACCTTTGCATAAATGGTTGAGAATTTTTAGAAAACGAATCAATATAATTTTACGAGTCTTTAATATTTTATTTACTGTGCTCAAATAAATAAAATACAAAGGAATTATAAAATTCTATCGATTCGTTTTCTAAAAAACGTCAACCATTTATGCAAAGGTGGGTCAGCTAATTGCCATCACTAACTGTACCATCGCTAATGTGAGTCTTATCAGTTAACACATACGGCCAACAGACAAAGGGCCCGGGTTATCTCTGGCCCGGATGTACCGGACACAGATATCGAGCCGGATAGCCTAGTTGTCGACCAGTACACCCACATAATTATGTTATTGATTGGTCCATGTTTTGCGCGAGCCTTTTGTTTTTGTTTTCTCGAACGGAATCGGTAGATTTACGAAGTTTACGCATGGAAAACGGAGAACTACCCACATACTTTCCTTACTCATATAATCTGTGAGATCGTTCTTCTTAAATTTAATGTTGCATGACTGGCTATCAGTGGCGAAGGTTCCATAGAACTCGATTCCTACCGGCTTCCCTTTGAAAAATGGCAGTCAGTGTTTTATAGACAAATAATATAATCACAATCAAGATATGTACTCCGCCAGGGCTGCGGGACTGTTCGAAAGAGATACCGTGGCCCTGAAACACAAAGGGCAAAGAAGGAACATGGATGGGTTTTAGTCAGTAGAAGTCTGACACTCCCTTCCGCTCCGCCCAGAGTGGGGGGGGAGGTCATTTGATGATTTCACATCCGAAAAAAAAAAAAAAAGATATGTACTCCAGCTTACCTTTTACAAAAATTGACCCTTCGCTACTGCTGGTTATTCTTATGTGTGTCTGGCGTATCCTGGGCAATTAAGCCCCGCTACCGATTACGATTATTTTTACAACCACCAATTTCAGCTAATTTTAGCCTAGACTCCAAAGATGAAGTTTCTTCTTTAATGAAGTCGATGATGCAAGAGATTTTATTTATTTCAAATAGATTTTAACAAACAATAAAATCGTGTTGTTAAATGGTACCTACCTATTTATTTTTCTAATTTAAAAGAAAAGGTTTCCTGTGTCAACTGTCTACAATCGCTCTTCATTACAAACGTGCCTGTTTTACAAAATAAACTAAAAGTCTAAACCTGAAGCGTCAGGAATATCGGTCAGCCGTTTGTTGACCGCTGTTTGCGGTACAGAGCACGGAGACGCCGGCAACGTCTAGAGACGGCAGTACAAACACCAGCACATCAAGCTACTACAATCTGTCAAATTTCTTTAATAGATTTTCAACTTTATTTCTAAATCATTAGGTTCAAGGTTGATTGATTGTAAAAATTGACAGTTTCGAGAAGGTTGATCAGCAGGGTCAGCAGTATTTGCTTAACTAAAGCCGAATATTCGGATGACATTCGACTTGTGCCCACACACTTTGTTCGGAATCTACCCTCGCTGATTAATTCGAGCAAAACTCGGCACAACTCTAGCAAAACGAAGTGGATGTTTCGAAAATATTTGTCCACATATACAAAGTGTAAACGGACTCTTCACGAAGCCGTCAACCAAACATTCTGTACATAAAACTAAGTAACTCTACGCAAAAGTTATTGCTGGGACTTTTATTTTGGGGTGAAAAATCACGTTGAACGGTAAAACTCAATGTAACACACTCAAAACATTATGCTGTTAGATGCATTAAATATTACAGAGGTCTTGGAGTTATTTAAAGTGAAGTTATAACATCAGAAACTTGTATAAAAAAAACTTGTGAAAAAGTTGGACGGAGGAGTTAACCGACAATATTTTCGTAAAAGGATCCCAGGTCATCATCATCTGCCTAGCCTTTTCCCAACTATGTTGGGGTCGGCTTCCAGTCTAACCGGATGCAGCTAAATTCCAGTATTTTACATGGAGCGACTGCCTATCTGACCTCCACAACCCAGTTAGTACTGGGTAATACGATACCCCTTGGTAAGACTGGTTGTCAGACTTTTTGGGCCACTGACTACCTATAACGACTGTCAAAGATCTACAAATGACACCCGGGACCAACGGCTTAACGTGCTTTCCGAGGCACGGAGGAAACTCGGTATGTAATGGGTGGTCACCCATCCACAGACCAACCTAGGCAAGCGCGGCTTAACCTAAATATCAATCCGAGCGGCTGTTATTACTTAGCCACGAGCTCCTCCAAAAGGATCCCAGGTAAGTCCCAGAATTACATAAATATCGCAATGACGAGCTTTTTGCACCCATTATATTCGATTAGGCGACCAGGCTTTTCCAAAGCATGCAGATGCTTGGTTTGTATGGAAACTGTCAACATCACCTATAGCAGTTGCCGCCGAAGCGTGTCTCCGTGTTCTGTGGTCTACGTTCAACGCGATATTCATTTGTTTTCGTCGCGTCAAATGTAGGCGGGAATTTTTATAGGGCAAGTCTGGAGTCCTACGATAATGGCGCTTATAAAACTGTGTAGGTTTGGGATTTTAGCTAGAGGAATATTAATGGTTAGATTTTGGCTGGAACTATAGATTGGCCTGCTTTGCAAAGTCTTTGTTGTTTACCTTGAATTTAGACAGCTGTACCTAGATAGATTTTTACTAAAGCTGTTTTTGATATGGAAAGAAAAATTCGAGTGTGAGCAGGGTTTGAACCTGCAACCACCCGACCTGACCTGTTTGTCCTGCTTTTTCTTTCCATTTTAAAAACAGCTGTAGTTCCCTGCGCAGGGTTTGCGTATAAAAAATATTTAAAAATAGATTTTTACTAAGTTTTACAAAAATTGTAATTCGCTTGTAATTGCCGAAGGGTTTGGCAGAGGTGTACCTGATAGTACACCCACATTTAGCCAGTAATGTTTAAGTCATGTAATAGGGGGTAGCTCGTGGCTAAATAATAACAGCCGCTCGGGTCGATCTTTGGATTAAGCCGTGCTTGCCTAGGTTGGTCTGTGGATGGGTGACCACCCATTACATACCGAGTTTCCTCCGTGCCTCGGAAAGCACGTTAAACCCGGCTGTCATTTGTAGATCTTTAACAGTCGTTACAGGTAGTCAGTGGCTCAAAAAGTCTGACAACCAGTCTGACCAAGGAGTATCGTATTACCTAGTACTAACTGGGTTGTGGAGGTCAGAGTCATAGCCAGTCGCACCATGTCAAATACTGGTATCCAGCTGCATTCGGTTACCCTGTATCCGACCCCAACATCGTTGGGAAAAGGCTAGGCAGATGATGAGATGATGTAATAGGGAGCGAGACTATCGCCATCAACCGGGCACAAAACAGACTCAGTGGCTACTACTGAGAAATTCTTAATAAAAAATTCCAATAACACTATGCCCGACCTGGGTATCGAACCCAGGATCTAATGCTCAGCAGTCGCGCTTGCGACTAATAGAGCAACGAGTCAGGTTAACATTTTATCCAATATGCACGTAATTCTAGTCCACCCACAGTTTCCGCATCAGAAACTATCTATACAAATAAATAAAATTGAAGTGTCTGTTTTTAATTTCAAAATAACGGCTTTTTACTGAATGCATATGAAAGTAAATACGGTACTCCCATAACAAAATTTGTTTTGTCTCTCTGTCTGTCCGTCTGTTCCGGCTTTTACAGTACTGGCAGATAGCTGATGTTATATAGAGTAACTTAGGGTATTTTTATTTTAGAAAAAGGATTATAGGGTTCCGTGCAAACTTTTTTTTAAACCCATGAAATTGTTAACATAATTCGATTGAAAAAGAGTAGTACCTTTATAATAATTCCACGTTGACGAAAGTCGCAGACTACAGCTAGTTTGAAATAACTTTGGCTTTTTTTTTTCGGATGGGTAATCATCAAATGACCCCCCCACTCTAGGCGGAGTGGAAGGGAGTGTCAGACTTGTATTAACTAAAATCCATCCATGTTCCTTCTTTGCCCTTTGTGTTCCAGGGCCACGGTATCTCTTTCGAACAGTCCCGCAGCCCTGGCAGGAAATAACATTGGCTTCATGTAAAACAATTTCCTTCAAACTCATTGTTTCACCCCAATATTCCTTTATTAATTCGGACTTCTAGTCCTCTCATGTAACATAATCAGTGTAACCGCATTAATCTTTTATAAATTAAGGCTTAAGCGCCATTAACCGTAACAGACGAGCCGGGTAATCCGGATAGTTGCCTAGACCCGTGTATAACCGGGCTTTTCACTCGGTATAACAAGTGAAATATGACGCTTCTGCCTTAATTTGGGCTCAAATCGTGTAGCGTAAATGAAAACTAGGCTGTAATCGGGTCTGAGAGAGGGTTTATTACAAAGAGGCTGTACCCTAGGTTACATAATATTACATCCTAAAACCTAGACAGATCGAAACAAACAAAACATCTCCGAATTCAGACAAATGATTCTCGAATTTGTCTAATTGTTTTTGATGAAGTGGAAATTATGTTATTCATACTCCTCCGCTATTTTGATTTTGATTAATTTCGTTGCGGGAACCAGTCAAATTGTTTCTCTGGGACTTTTTCGAGCGTCATTGTCTCGGCGCTTTTCTGGTGGTCGCCATTGTTGAGTCTGTCTTTCAGGAGTTGCAGTCGTTTCCGAATAGTGTGCCAATTTCATTTCATTTCATTGTATGAGAAGAAAACAATTGGACAAAAGTAGTGGGCCAAAATTAATTAAATGTTTTGTCATACACATTGTTAGTAATACATATTATGTCGGATCCGGTCATTAGTACGGACTTGAAATGAATCGCAAGTACGCCAGTGGTGACATCACGCGACCCACTTACAATTCTACCCACACCATTTAACACGGTTTGGCATAGATACACGTTATATCCATAAATTGTTTAAAATGGTTTGTTCCTGTTTACACTCATCGACCGTTTATAATCTCGCGAGTAAGATAAAATCTAACGATTTTCACAATCTTACGATGACATATCCATTAAATAAATTAGTATCAAACCAAAACGTCACACAAGCTCTGCACTACCCGCAATCACTATTTTCTAGAAATGAAAAAAGTAACAATTGATACGTTTTTATTTTTACAGAAACAAAGAGTGATTGTTTTTTTTAATAAATTGCAGTTTTATTGGATTGATGGTATTGTGTTTATGTACCGTGTGTTGAAATTTTATTGTAGGGGGAAATACAAATACATTTCTTACATAAAAATACATGAAAAGCTCGTGGCTAAATAATAACGCCGCTCGGGTCCATCTTCAGATTAAGCCGCGCTTGCCTGGGTTGTCCCGTGGATGGGTGTCCACCGATTACATACCGAGTTTCCTCTGTGCCTCGGATAGCACGTTAAGCCGTTGGTCCGGCTGTCAATTGTAGATCTTTGACGGTCGTTATAGGTAGTCAGTGGCCCGATAGTCTGACAACCAGTCTTACAAAGGGGTATCGTATCACCCAGTGCTAACTCGGTTGTGGAGGTAAGATAGGCAGTCGCTCCATGTAAAATACTGGTATTTAGCTGCGTCTGTTTAGACTGGAAGCCGATACCAACATTGTTGGGAAAAGGCTAGGCAGATGATGATGACATAGAATGAAATCTTGAGTAAAATAGTGCTTAGCATAAACAGTCTTAACGTTCAAACTGCTAGGACACAAGCCTCCTCTCTATGAGAGGGAGTAGATCTCTGTCTACATTGGACACTGCCGGTTGATAGAGGTCTCATATCTTCGTTTTTTTGTTAGTAGTGCATAAATAACGTTATTGGCTCTAGTTTTTCATCATTATTATATCTACTTCAACAGTAAAATAAACTAAAAGCTGTTTTCGCAACATCAGAAATCTTAAAACACTAAATATGTGGCATGATGTGGCATTATCATAAATTTTTCCGTGCAGGAACTATCAGACATCAACTCTAATTCATAGACAAAAGAAATCGTACGTTGAAAAATCAGCTATAAGTTAAAAAAAAACAAAACACATTACCAAATCCTAATCCCCAATTTATCCATTCATCCCCGAATTCCCCTGGGTTACTTTGTGAAGTGGGCAAAAGCGCCGGGTAGCCGGGATTACTCGCACCACCCGGGTTATCTGTTCATCTCACTCATCCTCAATCGGAGGCCGAAATCATGACAGTTAAACAACTGAATTTTATGAGATTTGAGAAATAACCCGCACTGATCCCTCGAGGATTTCATGTTGATATTTTACTTTGAACTTGGAACAGAAAATTCTCGAATCTTTTATCTTTAAAGGTTTCCGATTGAAACTTTTGGTTCGGTAAAGATCGATCTTTGATTCCCATCAAAGTCTTTGGTCGTTGTTTCTCTTTGAAAGACTTTTCGGCTTTCACTTTGTAAGCATCAAGGTTTTGACGGACTTAAAACAGGTAGCTTTTCTGTATCAATAATCAATATGTAACTACTTAGTTTCTTGTTTTATATTCTCTTTTTTCATAACGCAGATAGATAAAACAAAGCATACGGAAAGAGCTCAAAAAATATTACGAAATAACTTATAATGATGACGACTATTAATGACAAGTAATCACCATTAGTTTTATGTGGCTGTAAAAATAATTATTTTAATCGACTATCATTGTGCCGATTTTCATAATGGCTAATGGCATGATGGCTAAGAGCCTCGACGAACGTCCGTTGAGGCTTTCACTAGGCGGTTGGTTTGAGGCCTGATTCAGAAGGCAGAACTCCTGGATACGGCCCGCATTGTTAGGAAGTTCTTGTCTCTGGAACTCTAAGCCCCGTACCGGTAGCTTGGACCCTACACCGACGGACCACTATTTAAAAAAAAATCAATAAACGGAATAATAATGCAAAAAAAAGTCGGCTGCCCCACACTATATTTCAATACCTACTTGACCCAAATATATGGGACAGCTGACATATTTTTCGCATTTACGATATTGGACCCATGAAGGAAGTTGTTCAGTTTGATGGTCTGCAGCATATCCTTTCATATGACTATACCCTTTCTGTTACACCCTGGATAGTAACATAATATAAGTTTTTTTTTTTTTGAGAGTTTTTTTAAGTCAGAATAAATAGCTCTCTATTAGAAGTCGAGTCATGGTAATTATTATTAGGTTTCTCGTTTTTAATTTTGGTATTTATTAAAATATGTATTAGTTTATTTTATTTGTAAATAAGTATTAGTATCATTATAAGTGCCTATATAAATTTTCGATAACAAGAAGTTATTTTTTATATGTATTTATTTTGTACCCTATCACAATGTTTTCTTATTTAACCCAAAGGTTGACTGGTAGAGAATGCCTTGTGGTATTAAGTCCGCCTATGTATCACTATTGTACATGAAGTTTAAATAAATAAATAAATAATAAATATTTTTTTCCGACCTCACTACAGTTGTTTCACGGTAATTTTACCTCTGACCACAACATTACCGTAACCCAACTAGAATAAAAGACACTGCAATGTTGACAGTGAGGTCAAATCAAAGTTCAAACAACTGTGAATATACTGTAGTCTACCAAACGCTAGCTAAAAAACATAGCACAGCTCTCCGACCAACAAATATGTAACTACGTCACTGTTTATTTGGTGCTTGACTCATGTATGAAGTCCCTGCCGTCAAAAACACTGCAAATACAAATCACACGCACTAACATTTAGTCGGAATCGGGACCAATATTTGTAAGCTGGGTCAGTCGGCAAACTAAAAGTGTTTTCAAATGAATTTGGGTACAAAGAAAACCTCTTGTTCTCTGGTGGGTATCATCACATCTAATTTGTGCAAATGTTGAAGCCAGAAAGCTAGTTGTTTCGCTTCAGACGCTTCTCTTTTTGATATATTTTGCATTTCATTCTACATCTTACACTGGAAGTGAAACTTTTGAACATAAAATGATTCAAAAGTGAAAATAAATTCACTAATGAACCAATCCGACAACACTCGCCTACGGAATGATGGCAAAAGAAAAAATCGTTTTCTCAAGTAAAAGCGAAACTTTTACGTCATTTCACGACCATTCTACCATACCGCTTTAAAAAGTAACAAAGAAAATACATTCCACTCAAAGGAACACAAGCCACTTCATCGAATACAACGCACCATTTGATTTAATCGCAGAACATTAACGAGACGTGCTATCCTTACGAATTGCAGTCTTCCAGGATTACGTATCGGTACTTAGCAATCTTCCCGCGTCCACAACCTCGGGCGATGAGACTTGCAACGCGACTCAAGTCAAACAATACGTGCTTGCGTCAGAGTGAACACGGGCGTTGCTGGCTCGTTGTGTCGTCGCAACGCTATAATTAATTTCAACGCACTGACGGCTTCACGAGGAACGGAAAGTACGACCGGTATCGCAACGCAATTGCGATGATACTAAGCCGTAATGATAAAAAAACCTTCAATGTTAAAAACAATACTGCGTTCCGCTGCGTTGCCACTCCGGCTTCGCACAGCAACAACCCTCCCCACTTTGTCTCTCTGGCCCCTTGCCCCACAAGCACGTTTCAACGTACCCTGTAGCAAGTCGTTTTGATTTTTTAAGTGATGTTAAAACAACTTAACATCTCTTAAAAAATATATTTCATTTTTATCAGTTGTAGTCGCTTCGCTTGAATGAGTAAGTCGTGGCCAAGCACTAACGATACTCAGCAATCTTGCCAAGATCTTCACGGCTCTCGGCAATCTCGCAGAATTATCTTAAGCGAAGGAGTTAATTAAATGAAAAATACTGTTGCCTCCCCAAACGTTAATTTTGTTATGTAATTCTACTTGACTTAGCAGAACTTCGCTTCAGGCCCAAATTAGACGATCAAAGTGTATTAATTTTATCGTTTCTCTGCCAGTCGATGTTTTCGTTTCGTATTAAGAGTATTGATTTGTTAATTAAGGTGATTAAGAGGCGACTTTTGTCCGGGTCTCGCCAAGAGCTATCAACAAATTATAAATTCATTGAGATGGGATCAGTAGTGACAAATCGGAAACTCATATTCTGCCTAGACTTTTCCCAAACATGTTGGGGTAGGCTTCAAATCTATCCAGACGCAGATGAAGCAGCGACTGCCTTTCTAACCTCCACAACCCAGTTAGTACTAAGCATTACGATACCCCTTGGTAAGACTGGTTGTAAGGCTTTCGAGTCACTCAAAGATCTACAAATGATAGCCAATCTGAAACTTTAAAGGTACATGTAGGCGGTCAGGTGGGGAAACGGATCTCACGTCGCATTGGCTAGAAAGGAATCCGTTGTTGCCTGGCACACAACACTCCTGACCTCGCGGACCAGCGGTGCCGTGCGAAAATCACCTTAAGGTGATGTCCAGAAGTCGCCCTTAATCGCAAAATCGCAGCAGCAACGCCCGCGCAGTCGCAACAACAGACCGCAGCGATCCGACTGGTTTTAAGAACCTTTTGAAAACAGTGACAGGGAGTAATATTGTCATCGCCGTTATCGTCGTCTATGGAAGCATTATCATAGACTTTTTTTTTCGGATGGGAAATCGTCAAATGATCCCTCCCCCCTCTCTGGGCGGAGCGGAAAGGAGTGTCAGACTTCTACTGACAAAAACCCATCCATATTATTTCTTTGCCCTTTGTGTTCCAGAGCCGTGGTATCTCTTTCGAACAATCCCGCAGCCCTGGCAGGCAGGTCTCTTTGAGGCGCGCGTGGAACACGAACTCGCCGATTATCATAGACTTACATAGAAATAAGTGTGCTAGCTAGCGATTGTGCTGTAGTTTTCTCTGCGATTTCGCTTTCGGAAATGTACCTTTATGGTTTCCGATTTGGCAATACTGATCCTATCTCTATGTATCACCCCCATGTATAATCTTTTGATGGCCCTTAGCGAGAACCAGACAAAAGCCGCCTTTTAATCACCTTAATTAACAAATCAATACCCTTAATATAAATCGAAACCATCGACTAGCAGAGCAACGATAAAATTAATACACTTTGATCGTCTATTTGAGCCTGTAGCAAAAATAAATTCAAATTCAGCCAATATTTCTACAACGTAATTCGTTTTTTTCTCACAATAGATCAACATTTCAATAATTTTACGGACAAATTTCAGAAAATCGTGATGAAAGGAATGTGAAACGTATCGTTATATTGGTTCGCTTATAGGTATTTACCGAGCACGCTTGATCGCTCTTTTGGACAAAGTATTTTGCAGTTTTAAAGTATATTTTAGTTTTACTCACAAAATACACGTGTGTGTGATAAAACGATCGAAGCACTAACAAGTTTTAAACAGGTTTGTCTGTTTAAAGCATAATCAGCCTATAATGTTCCCTCTGCTAAGACACACATCCTCCTCTCTATGAGAGGGAATGGACTATAATCCACCACGCGGGCCCAGCGGGTTGGAAGATGTCACATGTATTCGAATTTTTGGGTTCTAGGACATGCCGGTTTCCTCAGTATTTTTTCTTTCACCGTTTTGAGAGCAGTGGTGATGAAATAAAATACACAAAGTAATGCGCGTGCCTGGGTTCGAACCCACGACTTACTGTTCG
Organism: Noctua janthe; assembly: GCA_910589295.1. Taxonomy (NCBI): domain Eukaryota; kingdom Metazoa; phylum Arthropoda; class Insecta; order Lepidoptera; family Noctuidae; genus Noctua; species Noctua janthe. Next base: position 7,777,653 of record OU342572.1, on the reverse strand, counting down.
TAGGCCGGGGCCGCAACCACTGGGCCACCGCTGCTCTCAGTCTGTTTAAAACTAGTTATTTTTTTCTTACCTGATCTGTCTGTATGCCACTCCGGGGCAAAATCCTCCGCTTCTCATTGATTTCATCATCATCATTCTCTTGCCCCTATCCAAACAAAGGACAAATAACAACAACAAATACAAATTCATTTGGGGTCGGCGCAGCATGTCTTCTTCTTCCATACTTCTCTATTACTCGTCATCTCATCAGACACCTCCTTTCGTTTTCCTTTTGTTTTATCAAAGTATTTTTAAAATGAACAGAAAATGCTTAATTAACCAGAGATTAATTAAGTAGTTACTTCTTCAAGTACCCCGAATCTACTCCACCACTAAATTACTGTGTATCAAAACAAGTTATTTTACAATATAATATGCTTACCGACAGCTGGGAATTGGATTGAAACATCATGAATACTTGATCCCAGCGGCCTAATAATACGCATACGTTATTACTTGTAACCGAAATTAGGCTCGAATTTATGATGTAATGGGGTTTATAATGCCTCCTTAATTGTTGATAAATTATATGTGAATTCATGTTTTATTGTACCTGGAATTTAGTTTATTACTAGCCATGGAGTTATTGAGAGTGAGTGCTACGATTTATACTGGAGTTCCGATGTATTTTGTAACAACTTTAAAATGATTATATTTAATAATACCCGAAGGGTTAGGCAGAGGTGCGCCTAGTTGTACACCCACATTTCGCTAGCTATGTTGAAGTCCAATGTCGTCGGGGGCGAGCCTATTGCCATCAACCAGACACAAAACCAGACACCGTGCATGCTACTGAGAAATTCCTGAAAGAAAAACCCACTAACACTTTGCCCGACCCGGGCATCAAACCCAGGACCTCATGCTCAGCAGTCGTGCTTGCGACCAATAGACCAACGATTCAGTCGATTATTTCAATCACTTAATTTCATTTTAAAACAATTGCACTATGTAATACAGAGCTTGTGCTCTAAGGCCCTTTCCTGATTTATCGGTGAGGTATCAGTGTGCACCAATCGATCCTATTTGTTGATACAATGGTGTCAACGCAGCTACAGCACATCTCTGTTGGCAAGGCAGGCAGCCTAATTGCTCGCCGTCCGTCCGTCTTATGACGACAGGCCTTGTCGACGGCACGTTCGTGTTCCACGCGCGCCTCAAAGAGATGTCAGCACACAGGAAAAGGTCCGCAAGGGCCGATGCCTGCCGGGGTTGCAGGACTGTTCGAAAGAGATACCGCAGCCCTGGAACACAAAGGGCAAAGAAGGAACATAGATGGGTTTTAGCCAATAGAAGTCTGACACTCCCTTCCACTCCGCCCAGAGTGGAAGGAGTCATTTGATGATTTCCCATCCGAAAAAAAAGGCAGCCTAATTGTTCCATAATGAACTATTCACGAATAATTCTGGTTTTCAAATGTATAATTTCAACGGCTCTGCGTAATCATCTGTTCATTAGACAACAATGGCCCCTCAAATTACGTCATTACTTCTGTCTGGAGTAATTCGACCGGCGCGGCGCAAAATTTGACTAAAATTATGAAATGACATGACGTGCGATTAGGATTACTATAGCATTCACTGCCTCCCTCGTTGGTCTAGTAGTCACAATCACGGCTGTTGAGCAAGAGGTCCTGGGTTCGATTCCCAGGTCGGGCAAAGTGTTATTGGCTTTTTCCATCAGGAATTTCTCATGGCAGCCATGGAGTCTGGATTAGTGCCCGGTTGATGGCAATAGACTAGTCCCCCTATTACATGGGACTTAAAATATAACTGGCGAAATGTGGGTCTACTATTAGGATACACCTCTGCCTAACCCTCCAACGATTATCAGCGTGATGTTATGTTATGTAGCATTCACTGAACAATCTAGAGTTTTTAATAGTTTAGCACACCACCTACATAAATAATAATAATCCCAGCCTATTATCCCACTTCTGGGCAAAGTGCTCATCTCTTGCATTGATCACCAGCACCACGCTTGCTCAGTATAGGTTTGGCTATTTCAGACTATATTTGCGTTAATATTTACTTATATGTATATTTATTTAGTATTATAAGTTAAGTTAGTTATACATATATATTTTTATTAGTTTATATATCTTAGCATTATATATTTATATAAGTATATAAATAGTTAGTTATTTTTATATATTTACTTTGTACCCTATCACAATGTTTTCTTATTTAACCCAAAGGTTGACTGGTAGAGAATGCCTTGTGGCATTAAGTCCGCCTATGTATCACTATTTTACATGAAGTTTAAATAAATAAATAAATATATATTTACTTATATGTATATTTATATAGTATTATAAGTTAAGTTAGTTAAGGCACATATTATATATTTACCAACGTAAACACCCCGAAGACTTAAATTTAAACTACAATGGTCAAACAGTCGACAAAGCAAGTATAGCCAAATTTTTAGGAATATTAAGATCCTTTATTTAACTTTACACAAATCTTATATATTTTTAAATATTTCTTAAACTAAAAACAATATAAAAAAACATTTAAAAATATAAAAAATTGTAGCCCACCGGTATCGGGAACAGGGTCCAAGCTACCGGCGGTCAGGGCTCCAGAGAGAGGAACCTCCTGACAATACGAGCCGTGTCCAGGAGTACCGCTTTCTGAATCAAACCCTTGATCCAGCTGCCTAACGAGAGCCTCCTCAGGTATTGGTCGAGGCTCTTGGCAATTAAGCCATGGGCTGATACAACTATCGGCACAATGATCGCTGAGTCCACATCCCACATGTCGACAACCTCGTGAGCCAAGTCAAGATACTTGATTTGCTTATCTTTCTCGGCTTTCACGAGGTTCCCATCATGCGGGACCGTTATGTCAACAATCATTGCACGCCGCTCTGATCGATCCACCACCACTATATCAGGCTTATTGGCTACAATAGTCCTGTCAGTTACGATGGATCGATCCCAGTACAATGTGATATTGCCATTTTCGAGAACTGGGTCGGGCACATACTTATAGTACGGTACTTCCGATTCCACAAGGTTGTATTTTAGAGCAAGTTGCTGATGGATAATCCTGGCTACAAGGTTGTGTCTATGCAAGTACTCTCCGTTAGCCAGACGAGAACACCCGGAGATAATGTGACGGATTGATTCGCCTGGACGGTGGCATGCCCGACATATGTCAACCGTACCGTCCTTCACAATAAATCTCCGGTAGTTATTCGTCATCATAACTTCATCCATAATTGCACAGACAAAACCTTCGGTTTCTCCAAAGAGGTCCCCGGAACGTAGCCAGGCTACGGACGCTGGTAGGTCTACATCGGGCCCATGCAGGGCCCGGAAAAACCGTCCGTGAAGCTCCTTACTCTGCCATACTATATTATTATTATTATTATTTATTTTTTTTTTTAAACAAAAAAAAATACAATTACAATTGACAGCCAACTTACATGGAAACCACAAGCTGAAGCGTTTTGCAAAAAATTAGGGTCATCAGCGTACGTTCTTTATAACCTTTCCAAAAAGGTAAACATCAACACTATACTGGTTGCTTACCATGGCTTAGTGGTGTCGACTTTAAGGTTTGGCGTCATATTTTGGGGCAATTGTTGTGAACGAGAAAATATATTTAAAGCCCAAAAGCGCTGCCTAAGAGCAATGTTTAAATTAAAAGTTACGGACAGCTGTAAAACTTTTTTCATTGATAATAAACTACTTACTTTTCCCTATCTTTACATATTAGAGCTTTCCATTTTTGTTAAAAGTAATAGTATCTTATTCCCTGCTGTAAGGGACACAACAAACCGAAATACAACAATCAGGTCTCAGTATAAATATAAGTTATGTACCAGTGCTCACAATACATCTTTATTCAAAAAAAGTGTTTTAGGTATGGCGCCTATAATCTATAATAAGGTTCCAAATAGCATCAAGGTGCCAGCCTTTGACAATTTTTAAAAAACAGCTTTCATCTTTATTAATTAAAAAATGTTATTATTCTGTATCAGATTTCCTAACAGATAAAATATAGCTGTATTATTATTGTTACTTAATTTTGATTTTGATTTTTTGTTGAAAGCTTTTAAATTGAAGTTGTATAATTGTTTATAAGTATAAATTTTTGCATACCATATGGTAGAATGTACCAGGAACAAATAACTACTATTGTAATAACTCATGTATGTACCTACATTCAATGCAAATAAATTAATTCTATTCTATTCTATACACATTATTCTCTTCCCTTTTACACACTATTGTCTACATTTCTTTTTCATTTCTCCTTTTTGCGGGTCTGCTGGCAGAAATTTCTTTTGAAATAAGCAGTACCTTTGTACTCATATATTTTAATGTTATTTTCCTTTGTTGTCTTCTGTGTGTGCATAAATAGTTAAATAAATAAATAATATAAGTCCAGGTTTCCTCTACCGATGTCAATAATGCCCAAGTTAAACTTAAAAAGTCCATATGAATTGAACAAAATATTATATTGGTACTTGCCCGGAATTGAATCCATAACCTCATGCATTTAAGGAGAGGCCTTGACCACTGGGCCATCACGACATGCCATTGGCAAAATTGTGGAGTCTGTTCCACAAAAACCATGAAGGAAGAGCTGAAGTCAAAGTTACAATTCCTTGACAAGTCAAGAAGTAAATATAATAAACGTATTCTCCATTCATGATCATCATCATAATTTCAGCTCAAAAAGACGTCCACTGCTGGACATAGGCCTCCCCAAAGTGTCACCACAATGACCGGTCCCGTGCGACTCGCATCCAGCGGATCCCTGCAACCTTCACTAGGTCATCGGTCCACCTTGTGGGAGGCCTTCCAACGCAACGTCTTTGGTTCGCGGTCGCCACTCCAGAACTTTTCGGCCCCATCGGCCATCTGTTCTGCGAGCAACGATATTCTCCATTGACATAGATCAAAGAGACAAAATGGCGCATCTCTCATGACAAAAGAACGACGTAACTTCCGTTTCCTGCCAAAGGATGGTAAAGGTACCTTTGACGTAATGTGGAACGTCATATGAAACGTTCTACATGAAAGGAGCCGGATCCAATTTATGTTGGGAAAACTTTTAATGGGCAAAATGGGAATTGAAGTATATTAAGTTGTGGAGAAAAGCTGCCTAGACGGTAAATCTAATACTACAATATATAAGTATAAGTTAAATTAGTTTTACAATCTTGAGATAAGCTCTGTTCCACCCAATATACAGGGTGTAAGGGACAGCCCTCCTCAAACTGACAGGGTGCATTCAGCTTCTTATTTTGAATCATATTCCACCGGAATTTTTCTCCGGATTTTTAATTTTTTTTTTCATTTACTATTCCTTTATTTCAATGTAAAATTACATTCCTTGTACGCAGCACTCCATTTATGTAAATAATACGGCTTAAATCAAAAATCCAACAATGGATGTTGGAATAATTTAACGAACGACGCGTGAAATCAGCTATCAGAAAGTGAACACTTTCTGCTTAGCTACAGAGGTCATCGAACTCGTCGTCGCGCTTGCCGTTCGCTACGTGCGGTTTTTCCACGGTAACGATACATTGTGTATGAGAAAATAAAACAAAACAAATTTATTGGATTCCCATAACATTCCTGAAATAATTTCTTGTACCGATCGTCTTAGTAGGATATTCTAAATTCACCCCATCAGTTTCTGGAGGCCTATCCCTTACACCCTGTATAATACCGAGTTTCCTCCGTGCTTCGGAAAGCATGTTAAAGCCGCGTTGACACGATCAGAGTATGCTCGGACTGGGTGGACTCGGGTACCTACTTGGAGGCAACTCGTATTGTGGCAACGCATACTAATCCATACGAGTGTGCTCGGATTATGGGTTGCCATAAAGCGAGTTGCGTCCGAGTAGGTATCCGAGTCCACCCGGTCCGAGCATTCGCAACACTCTGATTGTGTCCACGCGGCTTAAAACGTCTTGCCGAATACTTGGTGAGCGTTTGTGCATCGATGTCCCTTCCGCCCTGTAAACTATAGTGTCGTATCTTTTTATCAAAACGATTCAGCGTGCCGTACTACTAATCTTTTTTATCTTGAGCTACTTGATAGTTAAAATTTTCAATTACCCATCCAACACTTAACCACAACTCCGTTGCTTGACCTTAATAAATCAATACGCTTGAACGCATAAAGCCATCACCCACAAGACGTAAGCTAGCGTGATCATGCTTATTCCCTGTTGTATGAGACTCCAGCCTAACAAGGGCACCTCAGCCTTAAGTGGGCTTAAACACAAAAGATCTGCCATTCACCGTGAGGGAGCGATCTTTCTTAAAGATTGAGACACGCGACAGTTAAAGAATGTAAGCTTTAAATGTATGTAAGTATTACTTTTCTCTAAAGTAGGTAATGCATATACAACATTATTTTCAGTATATGCAAAACCTGAATATAGTTTGTTCAGAATAAGTAACTGAATCGATTCTAATAATTTTGAAACCATGTTATATTTTGTCCCAATAATATTTTTAAATAGTTACAAGTTGGACACCCAGCGACACTAAGTACCTATCGCAATCATTTGGCTACCTACTGCCAAATTATTAATATCAATGAGCTCAAGACGACGCTGGAAGCGCGTGCGGGTCAGCGCCGCGTGGTTACCACGTTTTGTGCGGACAATCAGGTAACAGAACAAGCTTATAACTTTGTGATTGTTCGTGACACAGTTTTGAAATTTTGTACATAGATTCTTTTCATAAAAATACTATACACGTGTTTCAGGTTTCGCTTATACTAAAACTAATGTTGTATAAATCTTTGAACTCGCGAACTCGCGGTCAAATAATACGGGTCGATGACGAAAATCGCTGTAACATGCAAATTAGTAATGGTACATGCATGAAACCAACTTTATATTACAGAGAACTTTAATATCGTATGTAATAAATCCTTAAAGAATCTACAGCATAATTTAAAAAAAGTTACAATTTAAAAACCTTACATTTGGAAATAAATTCAATTTGCGGTTTTACTTGCGCTTGTTTGCACATTTTTGTTTTTAATCTGTCAAATGAAAATGAAGAAAGGCGGTCATTGTTGTCTTTCACTAGATCTTCTGTACGCTCGACGACCAATCAAGCTATGCATAACCAGTATAAGCGGATCTTTCATTGTACAGGAAATCTATTCAAAGCGAGGCCATGTTATACTGGATAAGTATAGCTTCATGGCACCGTGTGAACTATATCTAAGTGGAATGTTCTTCTCGCCCACACTTCACTCATACGTCGGAGAGAGCCCGATAAGAATAAAACATATGTCGAAACCGGTCAATTGTACGGACATAAAATGAATCGCAAGTCCGCAGGTGGTGACGTCACGCAACCTACTTACAAGTCTACCCCCACCACAACGTGGCTTCTACAGAGCCCTGATGTTACAGCTCGAGGTGAAGAGGACAGTGAATGTTTGATCGCAGCGGAGTTGAGACGTCTTGGAACTGTACCCGATTCATTGTGGCCCGTGTTATTGTGTTAAATTGTAATGTCAAGTAATTTGTTAGTTTATTATAAACAGTGTATCGCACCTAGTGTATTTTCATTGCACGAAACCCATCGTCTGCCCACATGATGTACGAGCCAAAGGAATAAATCCTGACAAATCCCACACATACATTAAAAAAAAAAAAAAAAAAAAAAAAAAAAAAAAATTAATTGCAAACCACTCCTGCTTTCCACTTTTGCGGCACCGTATTGTCAAAAGATGGCGGTTTCTGTACTTAATTAAAGTTTTATACACATTCACCTTCTTGAATAAACGCTCTCAATGATGATGAAAACCGTATCAAAGTTCGTTGCGTGGTTTAGAAGGTATAAGACTCTAAGCGACAACACAAACTACACAGAAGACACCGTAAGCGTATTAACCTATGTATACATTATGAATTTTGTCGGTACGTGCATGGGCTAGCAAATATAAGGTTAGTGCTGCCTAGAATTTTAATAAAACCTGAATTTTGTTACTCTAGGTCACAATTTTGTGGAGGACGGTAATAAAATATAACCCAAAAAATGTCTGGTAGTAAACCCACTCTCAAACAAAACAATTTATATGAGCTGGGAGGGTTGGCAATATGTACATACTCCTAGTATTTACCTAACTAAAAATGTTGCTACTATTTTCAAAAATAAAACCTGCTGTAGATCTGGAGTGAAAAAGTGTCCATGGAGTTTCTTGCCCGTTCTTCTCTATAGAGATCTACGTTAGGGAATGGGCAACTACAGTACTTTCACAGTTTTTATGCCTTGTGACTGTAGCTACATTTAATTGTTGTCTTTGATTCGACAATTCAAAAGTGCCTGTAACTGGCCTACTTGAAATAAATGCTTTGATTTTGATTTTGGAAAAATAAAACTTGCTGGAACCAAAATCTGAGATCCTAGACAAAGTCACTTTCTATCAACTTAACTTAGGCCGGGACTCCACCGACGTGACGAGAGGAAAGGAGATGTGCTGCAAACCACCAATAGAATTTCGGTATTCATACTTCTCGTCTCCGCTTAGCTATAGTGGAAACTGTTGAGCAGAGAGAAGATTTGGTTTGGTTGCCTGTAATGTCCCGAATATCGGGCAAAGGCCACATGAGCTTAAGCACCAGGCTTGCTCAATGCGGGTTGGTGAGTTCAGACCGAAGTTCAGAATTTCCTCACGATGTTTCCCTTCACCGGTATGTAGAGAGAAGAAGAGATGTCTCATTTTGATTAGGCTAGTCTCCAGACTCGACAGCGGCGCACAGCGGAGACAAGAAGCAATGCGAGCGGCTTGCGGTGCTGTTTACACATCTCTGGTCTAGCAAATACGCATCACCACACAGCTTCGGTGGATGCACCTTAGCTCCTAAGCATCTCCTCTCCTCTCCACTTCGCACATTTCCACACGTCTCCGCTTTGGTGGAGTCCAGGCCCTGTGCTACCGATAAGATTATGATAACCCTGATGAAAGTCGTTATTTGACCACGAAATGCTGTAAAACTGATTGCTTAGGTCTACTATATCTACTACCGTTAAGTAAATCCGCATAAAAAATCATAACCGAATCAAAATCAGCTCGTTTATTTACGAGTTATAAAATCACAAACAAACAAACACATAAACCTAGCCTTTCTGGACACAAACATGGAAATAAATCGTGTGTTTCTTGACCTCGTGTTAGATCTTAATTTCTACTAGTGACTAGATAAACAGAATAGTAAATCAGCTGTGGTATGCGTCATGTAAGGTTATTCCGAGTTGTGTGTTTCTTTGGAGGTGACTGGGGATATTTGACTTACTTACTTTATCTTACTTACTTACGGGAGCTCAAAATAATGAACAATCACGGAAGATATCCCGTAAGTGACAGTATTAGCTTAGTTGTAAACCGTGAAAGCTTAAAACAGTGTTTGATATCTAATTTGTCTTGTGGAAATCGAAGAAATATGTATTTCACTTTGCAGGGTCGAATTAAGAGGAAATGCGATCGGAGAAACTTTTGAAAATGAGGTATTTGAAGATACTATCACTGTCGCACTGCGAGTGCGATTTCGACATTGGTGCGATAAGGACAACTGCGGGTCCGACTGAATAGCCTAAGAAAAAGTCATAATTCGAGGTTCGGCTCTCGACTAAACAGTCGAGCCTCCTCCAATATTCGACCAATTTAAAAGATATTTCATAAACTGAATAAGAAGGGTATATCCTGTGTCCCTATGTTTTTCTTTCTTCATTAATAGTTGTCAAATTTGTACACTAGGCGTCTATTGACAGCGGTCTAAACAGGCAATTTTGAGCATTTTGTAAAGGTTCTAGTGCTTATAAAAATTATGTAACATCAAAAAAGAAAACATAGGGACATAGAAGAAGTTGATATTTATTTTACTGCAATAAATCATTGGTTTAAAGTCATAAACCAGAAAGAAAACAAGCGAGAGCGTTTGTATGAAGAAAAGACCACCCGCATTTCCTCTTAAATGAACTGACGAATGTTATATACTTTACAGATGTGATGGATATTGGTAGCACAAATACATACAGGGTGTAAACAGACCCTTCACATAGCCGTCAACCAAGCATTCTGTATATCAAACTAAGTAACTTTACGTAAAAATTATTGCTGGGAATCGACTTTTTTTTTGGGTGAAAATTCACGTTTTACGGTAGGACTCGATGGAAAGCACTCAAAGCATTGTGCTGATGGATGGATTGAATAGTACGGGGGTCGTGGAGATGTGTAAAGAATAAACTTGTGAAAAGGTTGGAACTTTAACCCCCAATATCTCCGTAACTAGAAAGTTCCTAGGTATGGTCTAGAACAAAAAAATGATCACAGAGATGGGGAGAACAAGTGCCTTTCGGCTATGTTAAGGGTATATTTACACCCTTTTTAACAACATCATATCGCACCTGTAATCCTCCATTGGTTTGGAATTGTCGCGTTAGTACAACCACATTTTGCCAGTTATTTTTAAGGTCCATGTGGGGAGCCTTTTACACTCAACCGGGTATTAATGCAGACTACAAATGTAGAGAAACATTTTTTATGAAAAAAGCCTGCTTTGCAAGACCTTGAAATCGAAACAAGGATCAACGAGACAATCAATCAGTTACTAAACTTAGCCTTCCCGTAAGCTATCACTTACGGGATATCTTCCGTGATTGTTCATTATTTTGAACTCCCGATATTTCGCGGCTGTCGCAAGCGCCATGATCGCGGGTTGACTGGAGAATGCGGGTGGATGGTAAATAAATTGTTAAGAGCAGACAAATCTATCTACCCTCTTTCTTTGTCTTTTGCTACGCGCACTACTGCAACTCGATACTAAGTCACGGCAAAACACACTCACAGTATCACCAGGTTTTGTGGAGCGCCAAAATACAGCGCCGAAATATCGGGAGCTCAAAATAATGAACAATCACGGTAGATATCCCGTAAGTGACAGTGTAAGTTTAATTGTAAGCGGTGAAAGCTTAAAACAATCAGTCACTATTAATATCAATCATGATAAAACAAAAAAAAATAGCTTCATTTAAATGAATAATTAAAAATGGTGAGCAAAATCGACTCAGGTGTTTGTAGCATCTTGACATCACTCTGTCGACATACGTGGTTGGTGTGTGTTTGTGTTCTTCAAGCACCCTCACATCTTTCAAGACATATTTTTATATCCAACGTTACCTACAGCTACCAGAGGAGTTCGTGGCTAAATAATAACAGCCGCTCGGATCGATCTTTAGGTTAAGCCGTGCTAGCCTAGGTTGGTCTGTGGATGGGTGACCACCCATTACAGACCGAGTTTCCTCTGTGCCTCGGAAAGCACGTTAAACCCGGCTGTCATTTGTAGATCTTTAACAGTCGTTACAGTCAGTGGCTCAAAAAGTCTGACAACCAGTCTTACCAAGGAGTATCGTATTACCTAGTACTAACTGGGTTGTAGAGGTCAGATAAGCAGTCGGTCCATGTAAAATACGAGTATTCAGCTGCATCCGGTTAGACTGGAAGCCGACCACAACATAGTTGGGAAAAGGCTAGGCAGAAGATGTTACCTACAGCTACCAGAGAAAATCCTGTTAAAGTATCAGCAGAAAAGGCACCAGAATCCCGGAGACAAATAAATTGTGCGCTTAAAGATAATTGCCTGAAATAAAAAAGTTTCAGTATTAAAGTTCTATTGCTTCAGTGATCGGCAAAGTTTTACAGTTCGAAGCAATAGTTATTGTCAGCCTTGAGAGACAATGGACTGAGAACTGAATTTTAATGTAGTGGTTAAAAAAAATACTTCAAAATACTGTTGGGTTTCTTCATCAGGAAGTTCTCAGTAGCAGCAACGGAGTCTAGATTTGTGCTCGGCAATAGATTGGCATCCTACATAGGACTTACGCATGACTGGCGAAATGTGGGTGTACTATTAAGTACGGCTCAGCGTAACCCTTCGGGGATTACAGGCGGGTTGTTATGTTGTTATTTTTAAAGATAGTTTACAGTATATTTAGTTTACAGTATATTTAGTTTACAGTATATCTGTAATAGAGAAGTATGGAAGAAGAAGTCTTGCTGCACCAACCCCAAATAAGGATGAAAGAAGAGAAGAAGGAAGGTCAGAAAAACGATAGCTCGCCGTCCGTCCGTCTTATGACGACAGGCCGTGTCGACGGCGCGTTCGTGTTCCACGTGCGCCTCAAAGAGATGTCAGCAAATCAGAAGGGGATATCGGAGGTCTCAAATATCTCCGTAAAGTAGGTCCAGGTCCAGTGTCAGCAACCAAGTAGGGGTCCGCAAGGGCCGATGCCTGCCGTGGCTGCGGGACTGTTAGAGATACCGCGGCCCGCGGCCGCGGCTAAGTAGGAACATGGACGGATTTTAGTCAGTACAAGTCTGACACTGCCTTCCGCTCCGCCCAGAGGGGTCATATGATGATTTCCCATCCGAAAAAAAGGGCAAGAAAACGATGGCACTAAGCTTCCCTAAAATTACAATTTCAGGCGACTGAGAACCGCGGATATCTGACCGCAACGACAATACCTACTTGTCTCTATGCAACTTTATGCTTGCATGCTTTTCTTGTGGTTGGTGCCTAACCTGGTGTTAGAGTTTTTAGGTCGCCCATGGGGCTCTGACTACAACTTTATTAAAACCGTAACGGTTCAATCGATTTATGTAGTGTAGTCAGATGTGATTTATTGCCGCCTGTCGTTGATACTAATAATCTATTATTTGTTGCTTATACAAAAAGCTACGTAGACACCTACGCAATATGTCCGTATATGATTATAATGTAGTTTCTATTAACACAATACTTTTACTTCGCAACACGTGTTCCTCAAACTTCAACAAATCACATTACGTTATTCCAGGTTTATTTCCGAATCGTGATTGAAATCGTAACTTTATTCATTTTTTTATTTTTCTTTATTTTTTTTTTTTACTTGAAGGACACAAACAAAACTAACATAACATCACGCCAGTAATCCCAGAAGGGTTGGTCACACAGAATACCCACATTGCGCCAGCTAGATTAAAGTCCCATATGCAACGGGGCGAGCCTATTACCATCAACATGGCTCAAATCCTAACTCCGTGGAGAAATCCCTGATACAAAACCCAATAACACTTTGCCCAACCTGGGAATTCAACCCAAGACCTCGTGCTCAGCAGTACCGCCTGGAACCACTAGATCAAGGACATATAAAAATAAAAACTGTAGGGTAAAAGCACGTGCATGTTACGCGCGACATCAATAAAGTTTATTGACAAAATAATTGCCGTACAGTGGTAACATAATCGTTGGAACTCGGAGCGTATTAATAGCTAGGTTTATGTCTAATTACCATCAATTTATGTGTTGAGATGAATAAAGGGAAATAATGGTTGTTGTATTAAACACAGAATATGGATTGATGGCGATTTATATTCGTTGGTTTTTGCTTGCGAGAATGCTTTACGATCTAGTTCGGACGCCTTGTATGGTAAATTGTAATCAGTGTTGATTACAATTTACCATATAAACTACACCAATGTAGGAGGTAATCTCTGAAACTACTCATCCGATTTCAAAAATTCGTTTACCAATGGGAAGGTACGCTGTAACGGACGAATTTGCGACTAGAAGCTAGTCGAACAATACAACATACATTTTTGACTTTTGTCTTTTTCCGGATGGGAAATCATCAAATGACCCCCCCCGCCCACTCTGGGCGGAGCGGAAGGGAGTGTCAGACTTGTACTGACTAAAACCCATCCATGTGCCTTCTTTGCCCTTTGTGTTCAGGGCCACGGTATCTCTTTCGAACAGTCTTGCAGCCCTGGCAGGCATCGGCCCATGCGGACCCCTACTTGGTTGCTGACACTAGACCTGGACCTACTTTACGGAGATATTTGAGACCTCCAATATCTCCGTAACGTAAGTTCTCACTTTTCCGCAAGTTTTTTGTTTTTTTAATTCAAGTTTTTAATATTATAACTTTACTTTAAACTCCTCCATGACCCCTGTCCAATGCATCCATGATCACAATGTTTTGGGTGCGTTGCATTATTGCGTCCTTCCGTAAACCGTGATTTTTTCATAAAATAAATTTTACTAACTTTAATGTACAGAATGATTGGTTGACCGCTTCGTGAAGGGTCCGTGTACACCTTGTGATCCATATTACTGATAATAAAAAACGGACTTCTGTCCTGTCTACGCTTTTAAAAACTTTTCCGTTAAGAATGTAACCTAATAATCCGAAATGAAGCTCTTAACAGAACGTTCAAAAGTTTTTAAGTTTTTCATACTTTAGAAGTTTAAATGAAAATTCGTCTATAAATCACTTTCCTTGGGGCACCGGCTACACAGAGTTTTGATTTATCTTGTGGTAAGAAATATTACTTAGAAGTTCTATTACTTTGGCGTTTTACCTTACGTTTTATTAGGGAACCATCTGTAGAGATTAATTGCTTTTTAATTGAAGCTACGTTTTGTTAAAGATTTAGTTTTTGTTAGGGATCCTTTGAGGTTCTTTCGATTTATTTCTTACTAGCGACCCGCCCGGCTTTGCACGGGTAGAGTAGAGCAAGATGGGTTGTCTTTTTCAGACACTTTCAACAATTATCGCCATATTTCAACCAATTTACACAATACCTTGACACATTATACACCTAAACTTTCCTCATGAATCACTCTATCTATTAATGAAAACCACATGAAAAGCCGTTTAGTAGTTCTTGAGTTTATCGCGAACAGACAGACGTGGCGGAGGACTTTGTTTTATAATATGTAGTGATAACTGAATGTTTGTCTTTGATGTGAAAAAGGGTACACATCAATCTTAACATTTCCAGTATAACATGGCCTCGTTTTGTATAGATTTTGTGTACAACGCGGGATCCGTTTATACTGGTTTTGTATAGCTTGATTGGCCATCGTGCGAGCCTATGCCAGCGTATGTAGCTTATTTTACCCGTGAGTTAAAAAAAAAATAAGCTAGCCTTTAGGTCGTACGGTCAGAATTTACTTAATCAAAATAACGCTATTGTGAACATGGTCTTATTATTTCATTCATTTATGCCAGTAATGTTTGAGTTCCATTTAATCAGGGGGGAGCCTATTGCCATCGACTAGCCGTAAATCCACTCCGGATTGCGAACGTAATAATAAGAAGATAATGACGTTAAAGTCGAAGGAGCTCGTGGCTAAATAATAACAGCCGCTCGGATCGATCTTAAGGTTAAGCCGTACTTGCCTAGGTTGGTCTGTGGATGGGTGACCACCCATTACATACCGAGTTTCCTCCGTGCCTCGGAAAGCACGTTAAGCCGTTGGTCCCGGGTGACATTTGTAAATCTTTGACAGTCGTTAGGTAGTCAGTGGCCCAAAAAGTCTGACAACCAGCCTTACTTATCGTATTACCCAGTACTAACTGGGTTGTGGAGGTCAGATAGGCAGTCGCTCCATTAAAAATACTGGTATTCAGCTGCATCCGGTTAGACTGGAAGCCGACCCCAAAATAGTTGGGAAAAGGCTAGGCAGGTGATGACGTTAAAGTCGAAGAAAAAACACTATAAAAGACATTGTCAGTTCTCCAATCAATGATTTGCTTCAACAATTTCTTGTGTACAGATACGAGCAATTAAATGTTTACATTTAGCAGAATTGAAAAGCAATTTTCTCGTGATATTGCGGTTTCTACTTTGAGATAAGACCTGTTTCGTAATGCGGCGGCTTTCAAAATACTATGTTCGTGAAAACGTAAAACGATAATAAATACAATAGGAGAAAATCACATTTGAACTTCGCTAAGTGTTTACATTTCATTGCTCGTGATTGTACACATTTCAAACGTCGATAATAAATATAGGTACGAAAATAAATTTGATACGATGACATTCTGGACATCCCACGCACAATTAGAGGTTTTGCGTTCATTACTGGTCTATAAATATCTGTTCATCACTCGTAAAATCTGACATAACTAAAAATAGATTTTATCATAAGAATTGTTCTATTCGTGGGCGTTAAGTACTTAATTATTTATTTATCGTCGATATCGATTGGACGACAACGTGGCCGGCTACCCATCGTGCTTAAGTATAATACATCGACAACTTTCTTCAATTGCTGACGAAATCATTTTCTACAAAGAAATTCAAGTATTTACTGTTCTAAATCTCTTTGATTTTCCATAATATTAAAATTGGTAGTTCATAATAAGAATAGGTTCTTGACTTGAATGTTCTAGTTATTATGCCATTTGAAAAAATATATAATTATAAAATTTTATATTATTGAAATAATAGTCCGGAATTTCAGTCGGCAGTCAGGCATTGCTAGGTGAGGTTAATTGGGCATTTTACTCGCATGAAAAATTAGGCCTGTAGAGATAAAAAAAAATAACAAAGAACTATGCCACTAATATTTTATGAAAAAAATGTAGAAAATCACCTTGTCCTATTTTATTTGAGGTCGGTACAGCAAGTCTTCTTAAGAGGGAACAGGGCCTGCGAGGAATTTGAAAAATAGGTATTTGAAGAAATTATTGCTGTCGCGCTGCGTCAAGCCTGCCTCCGTAGAGTGCGACAGGGACAGCTGCAGCTCAAACCGATTATATCACAAAAATGTTGATGAGATCAACGTTTCGTATTCCTCTTTTTTTTCTGCTCGAAAACTTAACCGATTCAATTATTATTGACATTATTTTAAGAAACGGTATGTCTAGGTTCCTATCAATTAGTTCTATGTTAAAAAAAAAATCGTATTTGTCTGGACGCCCACGCGTCAACTACCCATACAATCCACCCACACCCATCCATACCATCTTTCACACATCCATCGTTTCTTTGGTTTGATATTTCCCTACCCTTATTATAGCAATCCACTTTCATGCTCAAACTATACTCACGAATTTTACCTCATTTGTTCAAAGATGTAGAAAATTATTCTACCTGCGGCCGCAGTTTTGAGATAATCTCTCGTAAAGTAAAATACTAGCTTAAATGTAGTTGAACCTCGGCATTTATTAGCCGACTTTATGCGACAGCAAAAAACGCAAAGAATTTAATTCAAAACCACATTTTATGTACATTGCGGCGCACACAGAGAAATTATCCGCGGTTTACGTTATTAATCTTCAATGTACAGTAGAACAAGCGAATCGGGGTACAACCAAAAAAAAAATTTGTCGTTCAGGCACATCAAGTTACCACAAATTTCTCCAAATGATTTTAAGCCATAAAATATTGAAAGTTAAGTTCAAAATCGTATGAAAAAAATTGACTGTGGTAATTAGACGCGCTGGCGACTGTAAACTTTCGATAGAAATAAACATTTAAGAAAGAAAACTTGTTTTACTGTCACAGAAATACATGCATATAAAAATTTAAAGTAGTTAGATCTAGTTGGGATATCTATTTAGTTGAATAAATTACGAGCATGGAACAGGAAAAGCAGGAAGCTGCAAGTAGTGAATGTGGCAAGAAGTTTTCTACTTAGTACGATGATGTAGGTATTACAGGAAACCTATTGCACTGAGCAGTGGTCATCCAAAAACAACGTACTTACGAATAAAGAAAACGACAGTTTATGGCATAGCTACTAAAAAAAGCATCATAAATGCGCTCCCTTAGAGTATCAAGACGGTGACCAGTCAGTTCACTTTCAAAGTGAAAGCTCGAGAACATATACACAAGAAGTTGGCAGATTCGTCTCAGAACTAAGTTGTTGTAGTTTTCCTTGTTTACCTCTCTTAACTTTATGAGGTTTTATATATGTATGTATATAAGTATTTATTTTTATATGTTTTAGTTATAAATATTTTCTAGTCTTTTTTTTGTTATTGCACCTACTGTATATTGTCTCGGCATCACCCTAAGGTAGACTGGTAGAAAATGCCTATGGCATTAAGTCCGCCTTTGTACAGTTTTTACTTGTGCATAAAGCTTTAATAAATAAATAAATTGAATCTAAAGAACTGACGATTCAGCATACACACGGCATTATTCAAAAGTAGTAGCAAGTAAGCTGCCTGTATACCAAAGCTCTTGTTCGATTGTACATGGAATCCGCAATGAGCGCAGTTGGCACGTGCGAGTATTAAAACTGCAGTCAGGCGTATCTTTTGTTTTTCATCGAGTGTTTCTATCTACATGTGGGTATCCGTTTTTTATTGCAAACAGACGGTACTTAACCTGGAATTGTTTTTGAAAGCCTTGTATACTGCGGTTAGTAAATATTCTTTCAATTCCCATGTTGTTATTTCATAAGTAATCATAATAACCAATGTTTATAGTAATTATCCACAGAGGGGAAAAAACATTATTTTATGTCACGGGCGCTTTTTGAGTCCCAAACGAAGCGAGGGATTATAAGGACTTCCGAGCGTAGCGAGATCTTTCTAGCTCTGAGTTAGCGTTAGCGACTGTCAAAGATCAAATGAACTGAGGAATCATAAACATATTCATATCAAACATCATCATCTTTTTCCAACTA
This sequence comes from Noctua janthe, assembly GCA_910589295.1. NCBI lineage: Eukaryota > Metazoa > Arthropoda > Insecta > Lepidoptera > Noctuidae > Noctua > Noctua janthe. The sequence continues at coordinate 7,759,158 of OU342572.1, read as the reverse complement.
TATTGGGGTCGGCTTCCAGTCTAACCGGATGCAGCTGAATATCAGTATTTTACATGGAGCGACTGCCTATCTGACCTCCACAACCCAGTTAGTACTGGGTAATACGATACCACTTGGTAAGACTGGTTGTCAGACTTTTTGGGCCACTGACTGCCTAACGACTGTCAAAGATCTACAAAAGACAGCCGGGACCAACGGCTTAACGTGCTTTCCGAGGCACGGAGGAAACTCGGCATGTACTGGGTGGTCACCCATCCACGAACCAACCTAGGCAAGCGCGGCTTAACCTAAAAATCGACCCGAGCAGCTGTTATTATTTGGCCACGCGCTCATAGTACGTAAACAAATGAAAAGCTACATAAATACATGGTAAACTTTATAAGTAACTCCTGGAATGAAAACTTTATAATTGTATTTCAAAGATTTTGCGTAAAGTTTCGCTCAGTATATCGCAAGTTGTCGCTAATTCGTTTGCCTGAATGAAACGTTGAACCCTGTTTGACCTTAGACTTTAATTTGAGAAAAATTCTTTCTTAGTTAGCACATAGAAGCTGAAAAGAAAAATTTAGCTTTTTTTCGTTGGCCGACTTCATTAAATTTGTAAATTTTATGGTAATACAATTTTTTTTTTTTGTAGAGATCTCTGTTGCTACATTTGTAATGGATTTACGTGTCGTATGTCGTGTTTGCGAGCCCAGGTTGACACTTTTCCTTGTGAAACGTGTTACATTACACACACATCACACACCACACACATCACATTACCACTTCTTGAATTTTTTGATTTAGGATTCTCAGTAACAGTACAGAATCTGGATTTATGGCAACAGGCTCGCCCACTATTACCTGGGACTTAAAACAGAACTGGTGTGGTATATTTATAAGTACACATCTGCCTAACCCTTCAGCTAAAACAGGCGTAGTGTTATGTTTAAATCTCAACTTCCCAGACCTCGAAACGCACAATCCTTTCGTCCTTGAACTAAGATTAAGAACTCAATTAGCTAAATCGTAAATCAGGTTTCCGGGAGGTCAAACGTCATGAAAAACGCAAATATAACAAGTGGTGACGGCCAGGTTCGGGAGACACGCACTCTTGACATGCGAACATGCTAACTTGGCATGCTTGAACCGAGTTTACTGTTGAAGCTAGTAAAATTAAATCCTTGGTTTGAATCTCTGTGTACCACGCACTCGGCAATTTTAGGGTTACTGAGTCAAGTCCTGCGGTATGGTAGATATAAATAATACTAAGCATTCATTAAGAACATCATATGGAGAAAGAGGGAACATTTAAAAGCAGACAAAGCTAGAATAGGAAATTGCAGAAGGATATAACAGAAAGTAACGATTGTGTCACATGAGGTCGTTATGAAGCAGGTGGTATAGTTCAGTTCAAACTTTATGGCGGCTCGGAAGTTAGCTGCGAGCGGCGGTCTGCTGCATTAATAAGTATAAGCATAATCAGCCCTCTAGCTCTCTATCAGAGGAAATGCGCTATAATCCACTGCGCGGTCCCAGTGCGGGTTGGTAGATGTCACATGTCTTCGATTTTTTTTAAATATTCGTATTAAGAAGTCAAGGAACTGGATCTCAATCGTAAGACATGGCAAGCAATGTTCCTTGAAGGAGTACCGTAGCGTTTTCATCAGAAATGTCAAACTAAGGTAGATTAAATCATAAAAGCACTATGATTAAAGAAAGGCCGATTCCACTATTAAAATTGAACGCTTTCAGCACTTCTAAACGCTTTGGAGAGCCGCCAGTGTCTATGTTCCGTAACAGTGATGATACTGACTAGACTTGTACTCTTTCGCGATTAAACGTTAATCGCGTTCAGTTCGATTGATGGAACTGGTCCTAAGTACAAAGTAAAGTGGATTGGTATCTCTTCACACTCAGCAATATTAGCCTGTAGAGTAGCCATGCCGCATTTAAATCATAACACATTATATATAAAGTAGGTACATGTAATCTACGTAAAAGCACTTTCTCGTACAGCTCATTTTCATAAAACAGTAAATAAACATACTTTTTCCTTCATTCTCGGTATATTATTATAATAATGATGAAAATTTACTGCAAAGGCTGAAATTGAAAGTGTTATGTGAGTGAGGTACTGTGGTGAGCTGAGCGAGAAATGAGCATGGATATGCCACGATGTGAGGATGTTTTAGGAAAAAACCGGCCGTTTATTAGCTTTTTAGGGCTTTTTTTTTTCCTTACATTTGCTGTAAGAAATTGCTTCTTGCCAAAGTTCATGATTCTAGAACGGAAAGTACCCAATTATAGGTTTTGATTCACTTGTTAAATCGCAAAATATACGACAAAAACGGTAATATCTTTTGATCGCGTTGAGTATTTGATATTAATTTTAGCTTGATACCTCAACGCGTTCTTGAGAAAAAGGGTCTTGACAGATGGACAACGTTACGACAAGTGACCCTATAAGGGTTCCGTTTTTGCTGACTGAGGTACCCTAAAAATGTTAAAGCCCATACAACATTAACTGGATGACTGTTCAAATACTTAGAACTGATTAAAATCATTGAATTATTTACAACTCGACTTTAGTTAAGTGCTAAGTGTCCCTAACGTAATTATAATAAAACTAGAACCTAAAAGAAATAAACACACACTTTCTCACAAGCCCTTCTGATTGAACTCGAATTTTTGTACCAACATAAAAACTGTGGTGACTCGTAAACCTGAATTGAAGATGAACTTTCTCGTCAGGGTTTTTTCACTATGACAAAGTTTGGTTAACAGGTTGAATGCAGACAATTTCTAGCACGGTAATCCTGTACATATTATTGTTCCTAATACGTTAGTAAGGTATGTCCAAGTGCCTGATAAAGACAAACTTCCATCAAAACTTTCAATACTTTGAGGGATTCTCAATAATGCTTACCTTCGTCAAAAAAAATTTCATGCATAGACCCAAAAGCTCAGGCTGTGCATTGGTGACAGTCACCATCTAGCCTTTTCCCAACTATGTTGGGGTTGGCTTCCAATCTAACCGGATGTAGCTGAATACCAGTATTTTACACGAAGCTACTGCCTATTTGACCTCCACAACTTACTTAGTACTACTGGTAAGACTGGTTGTCGGAGTTTCGGGCCACTTACTGCTCCTTTCTTTCTTCTTTATCGTGTGGTTAGTTCCTAACCTGGTGTCAGAGTTTTTATGCCGCCCATGAGCCTCTGACATAGCTTTACATGCCGTCGAGAAATATCTCTCAGGCATGCTGGTTTCCTCACGATGTTTTCTTTCACCGAAGCAAGTGATAATTTTATAATACGCACATGAATCCGAAAAATCAGAGGTGCGTGTCTTGGGTTCGAACTTGAGACCTATGACTTTGCAGCCAGTTGGTCACACCACTAAGTTATCACTGCTACTGACTGCCGACAGTGAAGTAGATTACTTCTTAGGTAATCTTAGGTAATAGGAATGAAGTATCTTCATTTTAATTTGATTGTTAAAATGAAGATACTTCATTCTTTTAGTCTAAGAAGCCTACAAAACAGCCAGAAAGACCAATCTAGCTTAGTTTTCACCGCACTGGGGGCCTCAGGCACCCCACCGAAGGAATGAATACTTTCGAAGCCTTCACAAAAGAAGTCATTAGCTGAGCAAACTGGGGCTCTTTGCACCCCAGGGATGTGGCGGTGCTGACGAATTATATACTTTATTTGTTATGTTAATATAAGGTAGGTTTTCATTTGTTTTGCTAATTTGAATGACGTTTTTGAGGGTGTGAAGAGGGACATTGTAATGAGTGTTAATTTTAGCTGTTTTAATTAATGGTTGGAGCTATTTTGTGCTAATTGAAAGAGATGAAACACCAGTGTGTGAAAGTGCGGCATGGCTCGGAATATTTTTATACCCATGGTGAAAATTACACTTAGCCAGTGCCTTTTTTGATTCGTAGCAGTTTAGAAAATTCAACTCTTATTACTAACATTCTATGAACTATTTTTAAATACGCTTGAATTCATCTTTCTCCTGCCTTGAATCCAGTTTAATTCAGTCTCCATTGTTTGTCTAGTTTCATACGTACCTATCAGCTGTCATCTAGTACACACTTCACGTTATCCTCTTACCTGACAGCCTGTCTATCCATCGTTTCTTTGGCAGCTAAAAGTAAACTAGTGATAGTCACTATATTCACTACTTCCACTACCCCCCCCCCCCTACCTTCCCCCCTTCCTTCTTCTTCTACTTCTACTTTCTTTATCACTACTAGTCAGCCTTTGTGGTATTATAGTAAAATATTTGTGTTTAGTTCTATTCAATGTTTATTCTTGTTGTTGATGAAAAAGTACCTTCGAGTAGTTACACTAAAAATATAGGTAATATTTTATGTATATGGGAGCTACATCTGCCAACAAACTACTTTACAGTTTGGCAGAAGTAACATTTTTTGTAATTGGAGGTTACCAGGAATAAACGCTTATATAAATAAATTAAAAAAAATTGTCAGCGAGAAAAAAAAAAATTAATAATATTTTTTTTTTTCACTGACACATTTTTTTATTTACTTATATTAACACAATAGTGAGTAAATAACTTATAGACTAAGCCCCACAAAACCGTAGTAATGGTTGACTGTGGGGTCGGTGAGTCTCCATACCGCATTGACCGCACGGTTGGCGCAGTGGCTAACGATAGGCTGCTGCGCTGCGTGTCGCGGGTTCCAATCCCGCAATGAGCAAATATTTGTATGATCTACAGGTATTCCGGGTTTGGCTGTTTGTGTATGTGAGTTTAAATGTTCGTAAACGCACTCACGATACAGGAGAAATTACTAGTATGGGGCAACGTTTTTACAAAAAAAAAAAACTAGCTTATGTGTGTACATAATACCTAAATAGGTATAAAATAAACGGAAATAATAAAACATAGAACAAACTACCGTTACCTGTTATTTAAACGCAGTAGAGTTAATCAACGCAGTAGCCTTCGATTAATAAACAATAAGAAGTCCGTGAAAGGACCCGTTGGAAGGACAGAGGCCGACCTTACGTAGGTACCAACCTAATAGTCCTACAATATTGTTGGGTACGCCATGCGGTTATTACTCGCCCGCCACAGAGTACTGAAACGTACTTTCTCTACTAGATACGTACGTTCACTACTAGATATGACACTTATAATGGGTGTAAAAATATCCTTAACGAAGCCGAAGGGCATTTGTTTTACCACATCATTGCGATTTTTTTTTTTGGACTATGCTTTTGGGAACCTTGTAGTTACGGAGATATTGGAGGTCAAAGTTTCAACTTTTTTAATGTTATTACTTTATTTTAAATATTCAATGCATCAGTAGCGAAGGGTCAATTTTTGTTAGAGGTAAGCCTGAGTACATATCTTTAATGTGATTATATTGATGTTGATATTATTTGTCTATCGAATACCGACTGTGCCATTTTTCAAAGGGAAGCCTCTAGGAATCGAGTTCTATGGAACCTTCGCCACTGCAATGCATCCATCATCACAAAGTTTTGAGTGCATTCCATTGAGTCCTATCGTAGACAGAATTTCGGACCACTCACTACCTGAAACGACTGTCAAAGATCTACAATTGACAGCGGAGACCAATGGCTTAATGTGCTTTCCGGGGCACGGAAGACACTTGGTATGTCATGGGTGGTCCACCATCCGCGAACCAACCCAGGCAAGCGCGTCTTAACCTGAAGATTGCCCCTTGAGTGTGTGCCGCCGGCTTTGCAATTCCGAGCTCTATGGTCTTCGCTATCGACACGCATTGGATTCAAATATGCATGGATGCGGACGCTAAAGGTCTACAGTTAGCGTTACGACTATGGCGTGGCAATCTTACCTACTAAATATTTTATTTCTTTGTTTACGCCGGTAGAAACCTAAGTACACGGAGAAAACAGATATCTTCGGAGTCAAAAATCATTCGCGGTGTAACAGATGAAGTAGTAACAAAAAAACTTTGTTCGTTTCATTGAATTTTTTGTCACCAACTTCCAAAACTAACGTTCTTTTTCACGTTTTTTATTGTTTTATTGGTAGTCGGTATTATTATTTTTTAATTGTTTATTTGGCTTCTTTTGGAATTTAGATTTTAATTTCTGGTCAAATATAAATTTTACATAGTAACTAGTAACTAGAAGTTATTATGATACCGAGAACTTGTCGCTCAAGCAAAATGAATAAAATTATGCGGGACTACTAGGTCATAAAAAAAATAGCAAACGAATTTTTGTCTTTAAAAACGTTTTTTTTTAATTAAAACAGATTCTAAAACTACCTGCCTAAACTAACTGCCTGCCTAGCCTTTTCCCAACTATATTGGAGTCGGCTTCCAGTCTAACCGGATGCAGCTGAATACCAGTATTTTACATGGACTGCCTATCTGACCTCCACAACCTAGTTATTACTAGGTATTACGATACCCCTTGGTAAGACTTGTTTAAAACTTAACTTTTTATTCTAAAACTATCTGCTGTTTTAAAATAAAAAAAATACACCACCACCACCTTCCACTGCTTGTCTCTGCATCACCCAAAGGTTGACTGGCAGAAAATGCCTATGGCATTAAGTCCGCCTGAGGACTTTTGTGCTTGAAGTTTTAAATAAATAAATAAAAACACGTCGTGATGCTGGACGGGGGCAGGGCTAGTCTAAAACCTCACGACGTATCATCACCAAGGGAGAGGGGGGCTCGAAAACTGTCCTAAAAAGCCTCACGTAATTAAAGGATGGCCCATTAGGTAACTTGAACTACGCTGTCAATGTCAACTGGTTGCCATGGACGTTCGGTCAAACGTAGCTACCACAGAGTACTTTTAATATACTGGGTGTAACAGAAAGGGTATAGTCATAATTATGAAAGAAAATTGTGCAAAATAGTAAATGCGAAAAAATTATCAGCTGTCCCACACAAAATTTCAATACCTACTCGACCCAAATGTACGGGACAGCTAATAAATTTTTCACATTTACTATATTGGAGGAGCTCGTGGCTAAATAATAACAGCCGCTCGGATCGATCTTTAGGTTAAGCCGCGCTTGCCTAGGTTGGTCTGTGGATGGGTGACCACCCATTACATACCGAGTTTCCTCCGTGCCTCGGAAAGCACGTTAAGCCGTTGGTCCCGGGTGTCATTTGTAGATCTTTGACAGTCGATAGGTAGTCAGTGGCCCAAAAAGTCTGACAACCAGTCTTTCCAAGGGGTATCGTATTACCCAGTACTAACTGGGTTGTGGAGGTCAGATAGGCAGTCGCTCCATGTAAAATACTGGTATTCAGCTGCATCCGGTTAGACTGGAAGCCGACCCCAACATAGTTGGGAAAAGGCTAGGCAGATGATGACTATATTGGACCCAAGAAGAAACTTGTTCAGTTTGATGGTCTGCAGCATATCCTTTCATATGACTATACCCTTTCTGTTACACCCTGTATAGCTATTCAATAATGAAAACTATTCGATTCTTTGTAGATAAACAGTAGGCGTAACATAACTGAAAATTATCTATCAACATGTAATTTTATCAAGTCGTAACCTTTGAGTAAGCGTTCGTCAACATTTAACGCATTTTTTTTTCTATTACGGATCATAAGCTCCATGTATGGCGTAATAGACTCGAAAGGTTACAAAACATAGAGTAGGCTCCGATAGAATAAAATATTTATTGTTGATATCGACTTAAAGTATCAACTTCAATGGTAGTTTAATTTTTTTTATTATTTATAGCTATCTATTAATATTTTATTTCATATTTTGATTTAGTTTTAGGATTTGCACTCACGTTTCTGTTTCCGTTTAATGTAACGGTATGAACTGCATTCATTATGCAGTAAATGACGGAATCAAAATGGTTTTGATTGCGTGCTAGATCGAAACCATTCAGAATTCAAATACCAAAATGAAAATCGCTTTACTAGGTGATTGGTTTTTAAACTTTGGCAATACTTTAAGAGCATGTATTAAGCTCATGAAAATAACCAACTTTTACTATGAGACAGACCATGAAATCGCAAAAAAAAAACATCAGCTGCTCCATACATTATTTGGTCGCGTAACTCGAAAAAATGAAGGCAGCAGTGTTTTCCCTTTGTGCGACTATGTAATTGCTTTGCTGTGAAACTACATGTGTTATAATAATAATTGTCAAGGGTGTCAGCAATCATAGCGCCATGGTTTAGTCACGGGAATGTTAATCGTCAGTAATCATAAGTCATCCATTTATATAAAATGGTAAACTGACTGACTCGTGATATATCAACACACAGCCCAAACCACTGGTCCTAGAGACATGAAACTTGGATGGTCTGTTCTTTGTGAAGGGTAAGTATCCACTAAGAAATTTTTTTTGGGAATTCCACCCCTAAAGGGGTAAAATAGGAAATGGAAGTTTATATGAAAGTCTGTCAGTTTTGAAGTTAAGATCTTCAAATTTTGTGTTTAGGCTGACGATTGAAAATTAATTTATACGTGTCTCAGTGTTTTTGATAATTCTATCCCAGAAGACCACATACACGCGGGCGAAGCAACGGGCAAAAGCTAGTAAATTATAAGCCCATTAACACCATCGCAGTGAACTCGTAGCCAAATTCTGTGCTGACTCAATTTTAATTGACATTGACAGGCTTTGAAGTATTGTAAAAAATAGAATTTAGTCAATAACAGTCTAGTTTTATAAGAATTCTTGCTGATCATACAGGTGGTTTAAACAGTGACGTCATAAAAGAAAATGATTCGTCACTCCCAGCCCCCGTAGCATGACCACCGTAGACAAGGATTTCTTTGACGGAAGAATCGACAAAATGACAGTGCAAAGAAATCTGTCAGTGTGTCGACACAATCTGTCATTTTGTCGATTCTTCCGTCAAAGAAATCCTTGTCTATGGTGGTCATGCTACGGGGGCAGGGGTATCCGAAAATACTCCATTGTTCCGCGACTCTTGACAGTTTTCTAATACTAATTTTTAAATTTCTTTTAATTTGGTTACACGATGTTTACGGCTTGTGTGTAATCAGAAGCACCGAAAAGTTTAGAGTCAGAACTGTCAACGGCTTAACGTGCTTTCCGAAGAGTCAGAATATAAGGATGCTAACATAGCTCACCTATCCATGGACCGATCACGGCAAGTGTAGTTTAATTTTCAACCGACCAGTGCGGTATTTATGTTTTATTTATTTTATTTGGCTCTCCAACAATGAGTACACTATTACTAAAAATATATGAAAACATTTCAAACTTAGGTCTAAGTGCCTCATCACTTCGGGCTGCGGAACTGTTCGAAAGAGATTCCGTGGCCCTGGAGCACAAAGGGCAAAGAAGGAACATGGATAGGTTTTAGTCAGTACAAGTCTGACACTCCCTTCCACTCCACCCAGAGCGGGAGGAGTCATTTGATGACAACACAATCAAAAAAAAAAAAAAAAAGTGCCTCGTCACTTAAAGAAGAGCTACACTCCTTGCACTAAATTATGCGCCTAAACAGCTACATAGTTAAACAATGAAAAACACATTGTTATAAGGTTTATGTTATGTAAAACGTGCTAATGGCTAGTTTAAAGCCTGATCATCCAACTGCTTGGCAAAGGCCTCGTAGAAGATTTAAGGAGCTGGACATACCTCTGATCCTCATGAGCCTTTTTGTCATAACGAGAAATCCTCATGGATTCCCTCCGACTGGGGAGCGCGAAGGGTTATGACTCTTACTCACTAAAACCCCTCTGTTCCTACTACTACCAGGAATCGGAGACACGAGAGATAAAAAAAAATTGCACGCACCCCTGACTGGGTCCACAGTAGCCCTGCATCGAAAGAACTCAGTCATGTAGAAGCCTTTCTCCACTTGTCTTCTTCTTTTTTATCGTGTGGTTAGTGTCTAACCTGGTGTCAGAGGTTTTATGCCACCCATGGGCCTCTGACTTGGCTTTACATGCTTTCGAGAAATATTTCTCAGGCATGCTCGTTTCCTCGCGAAATTTTCCTACATCGAAGCAAGTGATAATTATACAATACGCACATGAATCCGAAAAATCAGCGGTGCGTGTCTTGGGTTCGAACTTGAGACCTATGACTTGACGCAGTGATAGCCTAGTGGTGTGAACGACGGACTGCCCACTTGTAATATTAATGTTTCAAAAATGTAGTATCGACCTTTATGTCAAGAGCGATCGTGTACGGCCGTCGGCAGACGTGACACCGTGACACTGACGAGTTCTATTCCTCATTAATCTTTAAAGGCAGCGTGACAGACCGCTTTCGACACAAATAAACTATTTGTCTTTATTATAGGGACACGCGACATTTTGTTGCTAAGTGTTTACTTATTTATAAAAATTTTGTAAGAATTGGACGTTGACGAGAAGTGTTTTTCAGTTGACTCGAAAAAAAATATTATGTTGATATAAACTAAAAAAAATATTTTATTAGATGTAAGAAACTGTGCAGGTATATTATCATCAGCATTGTCTTTATTTGGGGCCAGCGCAACATTTCTTCATCTTCCGCACTTCTATAAAACTCGCCAGTTCAGCAGTCACCTCCTTTCTAGCCACATCATCCTTCACACAGTACATCCATCGTTTCTTTGGTCTTCCTCTACTCTTTTTACCATCCAAATTCATACTCAAAACTTTATAAAAGTATACTTTTAAATAAAACATCGTAAGTTTCTAATCATAATTGCGTAGATAATAAAATTTAAAAACATTTACGACGTCACTAATAATTACCTATAAAGAAAAAATTATACCATGTATATTGCTTACAGTATTCGACAAAACCGTCAAGAACCTAAAGATAAACAATGCGGTACGTACCTAATATTATGAAAACATCGCACCCATATTTTAGTACGTAATAAATCACATGATTGTCTAGGTATAAACCTTACGAGTACATTCTCACTTAACAATTTTGTCACAGCAAAACACGATGGAAAATTCCGAAATAGAAGCAAAAGATACATTTTCATCAACCTGTTTTCAGAGACACACGTTCACGACAATAAACCCGCATTTTCAACCGTTTTTAAAATCAAAACAATAACTTGACGTGACCCAAAAACCATAAAGCACTTACCTATAATTAGGATGAACCTCGAAATGGCGTTCAACAATTGTTTATATTTTTCCACGTAAACTCGCGCGCACTTATTCGACACGACACCCGACGCGGGCAAGCCCCGATTGAGGAATGAATGAATTCAGGGGTTGCGACGGTGGGCGGGGCTGCTCTGTAACACCAGCACCCAGCTGAATTGAAAAGTCGCACCCTCCCTCCACATCAATATGAGAAACGACCTTCTTAATTTCCCAAGTTCGTGGAAAGCTCGACGTGATTCTGCGACTAACCTACTCATTTCAGAAGTTATTTGTCTTTTGAATGTTCGTTTTATGAGCATGTGCTTCTGAATTTGGTTGGTTGTGTTATATTTATTGTGAGGGAGTCGGCTATTGAAATAATTCACAGAATCATGTCGACATAAGGCGCAATGTCTGTCATCTAGCGATGTTTGGATTCCTGAGCTCAGTATGAGATTATTAAATCGTGTAAATATATTCCCTGTTTTAGTACTGATGTAAATGCTGGAGAGAAAATAGCTGAACTTTGATCGTGAATGAGAAACACGTGTATAATACTTTGTCTTTACCCACAAGGATAGAACAACATTAGTTATTATCAGATAGAGGATCCATCAAGAAAATTATAGCCTTCACTTCCGTTATCAAAAAGTAGCACTGCGACCCGCGACTTCGACCGCAAAAATTATGATAGCTCGGCTAATATGCATGATATATATATATAATTTAAAGCCTATAGCACCCACTAAAAATATAGCTTTCTGCCAGTAAAAGAATTTTAGAATTGGATCATTAGTTCCGGAGATTACGCCCTACATACAAACTTACAAAGAAATTTTATCTCCTTGTAATATTAAGCATAGACTTTAGATTACTACAGCATAAAGGACCTTATTTAAGACTCAAAGTCTTCTTCGAACAAGCTATTTGATTACTTTAGCTAGGCTATTATGCTAGATTAATCTAAGAGTTTTGCATAGTAATAACGTTCACGGGAGACGATGGGTAATTACGTACAAAGACGCTCCCCGGGCATTCAGTTCTACGACAAGCCGTATTGACTGTACCAAGCTGATCATACATCAAGGATCTTTTCTTTTTGTAAGCCTGTTGGTTTATGGAGAGGGAGAGGAACACCAGAAAAAAGATGAATTAATTGGATGAGAAGTGATTTGAAACTCGAAGTGAGAATGACAGCGTGACAGTTGACAGGGGAGCATAGAAAAAAAAAACCGTGTTTCGCCGATACCAAGTTACATGAGATAAGGACAGGAAGATGATAATGAGGAATGTATGAGTGGATGAACTTCAGAAGATCACGGGTAAGTCCTGATCGAGACTCGCACAGACCAAACATTAGCAGACACTAAAGGTGGAGGTCTATACGCTGCAGTGCAGCAGTGGCTGGAAATAAGGCTGCCAATAAAGATGATGAAGGATGTGTGCTGATAAGACAAAAGGCGAAACAAATTGCAAAAAAATTCGTACCTCAATACTCAATACTTTATTGCATTCCATAATGTTAAATAAAATAGTTGGTATGTTAAAACATTGAATCAATTATGGACCCTGTCGGGCACAGCAAAGTTAAATTAATTGGTAATAGGAGAGAAAATGAAGGCAGGTAAAAAAAAAAAAAAAAGTTAAGAAATAATAAAATAAATAAAATAGTAAAATGGCTTTTGTGGTATTTACATTATAGATCATTATTATATTTAATTGAGTACTAATAAATTTGTATGGGTCTTTAATGTAATATTTGGTTTTAGTTTATTTTATTGCACCATTATACAACATGTAACGTAATTAACGCACACCCTCAGACACCCCAATTAGTATATTACGTTATAATCATAATACATACACTGAATTTTTAGTTAAACATATATGAGCATTGATTATTGATTGATTTAGTTATACTAATTCCGGAAGAATGTTGTGGTCACAGTACAAATCCACGAACGCAGACAGTCGCACACGTAGGTATGAGAGTCTTGTTAGCCTAGTAGGTATTATATTCGCTCGCGTTCGAAACGAGTTAACGAGTTTTTACTGTAATTTACGTAGTTTTAATTATTTTTGGGAAAAAAAAATACCTATAATAAAAATTATAGAAATCGATTCAGTAAACGATTCTGAACAAACTAATTTCAGGATGTGCGTTAATTATGTTACATGTTGTATACTAAAATTATAAGTTATAATAATCTAAAGCACCTTTTTTTTTTTTTTTTTCACCGTTTTTTTTTTTTTTTCACCTCGAGTGTAGACTGGCTCGATGGTCCAGCAGTCGCGACCGCTATCGCTGGTCATGAGGTCATAACATAACATCACGCCCTTGTCAAAAGGATTAGGCAGAGATGACAACTACACCGATAGGGGCGAGCCTACTGCTATCAACTGAGCACAAATCCAGACTCTGTGGCTGCTACTGAGAAGTTCCTGATGGAAAAACCCAATAACACAGGACCTCGGCGTCTGGATTTGTGACCATTTGATGGCAATAGGGTAGTCCCCTATTCTACAATAAGATTTCCTAAAATAACTATAATAACTGGCGAAAACTAAACACACTATATGGCTTATGGAATACAAGCTTGATGTTATTTTGTAAAATGATGATCCATATTGTCTAACACAAATAGAAAATATCTCTCATCCAGCCTATAGTTGGCACAGCCCTAACTCCATTTAGTACAGTGACACTTCCAAGCTTCATAAAATCTACTGTAAGCGTTAAACAAGCAGTAAACTTTTAACTTATCGCAGTCCTTACATTTATACCGCCCCCTGTGTAGTTAATGTCTTGACTGCTGTTCGAAACGCGTTGGGACGAACTTTAGCTTGACGTAAATCAATGAAATGAGGTTTATATCTGTCACCGTAAAATTGTAAAAACCGTTAGATTATAATATATCTCACGAGATTGTAAACTGTCGAAAGATTGTGAACCGTAACTTACTGCTTACAATTTAACGCATTATTTTTCGGTAGATTATAATCTATTGAACTGAAACTGTCAAATCGCAATCTGTTATCATCTGCCTAGCGTTTTCCCAACTATGTCAGGGTCGGCTTCCAGTCTAACCGGATGCAGCTGAATACCAGTATTTTACATGGAGCGATTGCCTATCTGACCTCCACAACCCAGTTAATACTAGGTAATACAATACCCCTTGGTAAGACTGGTTGTTAGACTTTTTGGGCCACTGACTACCTGTAACGCCTGTCAAAGATCTACAAATGACAGCCGGGACCAACGGCTTAACGTGTTTTCCGAGGCACGGGGGAAACTCGGTATGTAATGGGTGGTCACCCATCCAACCACCCAACCAACGATAGACTAACCTAGGCAAGCACGGCTTAACCTAAAGATCGATCCGAGCGGCTGTTATTATTTAGCCACGAGCTAGATATAAATCACAATCTGTCGCACGTTTAATTGTCAACTGTCCGAAGGCTGTCTCTGATTGGTCGGTCTACAATAGGTAGGTTACGTTCGGTTACTAACACTAACTTCATCATTCAAACTGCACCACTTTGGTTTATCACAGATTCATTATTTTACGGTGGCATATCCATCGACTTCCTGTGATATTTTTGGAGGTACTGATCGCTTATTTTCTCAAGCAATACTCTAGACAAAACAAAAAAATGTCTAAATATTTGTGTTTAGTTCTACGAGTAGTTAATGTTTATTCTTGTTGTTGATGAAAAGTACCTTCGAGTAGTTACGTAAAAATATAGGTAATATTGTATGTATATGGGAGCTACATCTGACAACAAACTGCTATACAGTTTGGCAGAAGTAACATTTTTTTTTTTTTTTAAGTTAGACGTTACCACGAATAAACGCTTTCATTCACATAGACTTAGACTAGATTGTTCGTTAGTCTAGTGGTCGCAAGTGCGACTGCTGAGCTTGAGGTCTTGGGTTCGATTCCCAGGTCGGGCAAAGTGTTATTGGGTTTTCATTAGAAATTTCTCAGTAGCAGCCACGGTGTCTGGATTTGCGCCCGGTTGATAGCAGTAGGACTATTACATGGGACTTAAACATAACCGGCGAATTGTGGGGGTACTATTAGGTACACCTCTGCCTAATTCTTCGGGATTACAGGCGTGATGTTATGTTATAAATACTACAGAGTCAAATAGAGTCGTTAATATTTACACCGTGTTTACTTCATCGTCTGTCTTGCCTTTTCCCAACTATTTTGGCTTTCAGTTTTATCGGATACAAATATAAACATTAAACAAAAAAAAAACAAAAAAAAAATATTACAAAACAAAACCACACAAACAAACAAACACAAACACAACAAACAAACACACAAATAAACAACAACACAAACACGCACTTTTTTTTTGTTTTTATTACAAATATTTACATGTAACGACTGCCTATCTGACCTTCACGTACCGTACATATCACTATTTCCCCTCGGTTAAAAAACTAATTACACAATTTAAAGAGAAATTGACTGGATTTGGGAGTTTTGTCCTTTGCCAAGACTTTGCTAAGACGTGGTGATTTTTCACCTATATTCGATGATTAGACGAACGTGCGTATCATTAACACCATAATCATGAAGCAAGACCAATTTTCCTTATTTTACCTTGCTAACATCAATTCAAAGAAAAATGTTAATGTGATCGAAATACTTTTTCTCAAAAGTCTTTAAAATTTGTACTCAGGTCCACACATTGCCGATAACATCGAGTTGCCGTGGCGCATTGCAGAGCAACGTGACGAGATAGACAAGTACACACCGCACTTGACGGTTTAAATTGCTGCCTACACATGCGAGCAAGCTCCACAACGGGCGTACCCGATTATCATAAAATATGGTCAAAACAAAGTTTGGAAAATTTTACGGGTTATATGGGAAAACTGAATTTTAAATGTTAATTTAATCATTCGTTAACGGTGAAGCTTTTAACGGGTTATGATGTAGGTTAATTTATTAAATGAAGTTCGTATTGTAGGTGTCTGTGAGTTATATTTTCATGTTATTGACGGCGTAGCCCTTATGAGAAGGAGCTCGTGGCTAAATAATAACCGCCATTCAGATCAACTCCAGGTTAAGCCGCGCTTGCTTGGTTGGTCTGTGGATGGGTGACCACACATTAACCCAACGGATCGCAGCTGTCATTTGTAGATCTTTGACAGTCGTTACAAGTAGTCGGTGGCCCGAAAGTCTGATAACCAGTCTTACCAACGGGTAAAAGGCTAGAGACATGATGAGGCGGCAGCGTAATGAAAGTGCCTTTTATTTTTTATTTTATTTTTTTTTTCCGGATGGGTAATCATCAAATGACCCCCCCCCCCCCCACTCTGGGCGGAGCGGAAGGGAGTGTCAGACTTGTACTGACTAAAACCCATCCATGTTCCTTCTTTGCCCTTTGTGTTCCAGGGCCACAGTATCTCTTTCGAACAGTCCCGCAGCCCTGGCAGGCATCGGCCCTTGCGGACCCCTACTTATTTGCTGACATCTCTTTGAGGCGCACGTGGAACACGAACGCGCCGTCGACACGGCCTGTCGTCATAAGGCGGCCGGACGGCAAGCTGGCCCATAACTCGCCGTCCACAGGCCCGCGCCTACGGTGGCCGGGAGCCACGACTAACACATTGAGCGTGATGCGAATAAATGTTTGATTTTATTTTATTGGTCTTATGTCTGATCTCTCTCTGGTCGTGTCGGATTGCCGTTCCGTCATACCATGAGGACGTGGGAAGAGAGAGTGCACCTGCGTCTGCGCACATACTTATGCACTGCAACAATATCTCGCGTCAAAGGATAACCTCCTCTGACTTTAGCCGCCATAGCCCAAAATTCGGTGAAGAATATAACATCACGCCTCTGTTATCCTCGAAGGGTTAGGCAGAAGTGTACCTAATAGTACACCCACATGTCGCCAGTTATGTTTAACTCCCATTTAATAGGGGGCGAGTCTATTGCCATCAACCAGGCACAAAACTAAACTCCGTGGCTGCTGCTGAGAAATTCCCGATGGAAAACCCCAATAACATTTTGTACGACCTGGGAACCGAGCACAGGACCTCATGCTCAGCAGTCGCGCTTAAAACCAGTAGACAACGAGGCAGTTCGGTGAAGAAGACTATTATTATTTTCACCTACTTTCACATGCTTCGTTATCTTTGTTGCTAGGTTCTATCTTTTTCTTTTGAAACTGGTAAAAAGGCCATTTTCAGCCGACTTCAAGCAATTAGATTGAAGATCGAAAATCCACTCAGCTTGAGGCAGATTAAATTCCTTTGATTAGGAAATGAAAGGCAATTTAGAAGGGACAATCTGTTTCTTATACGAATTAAATTGCTCCTATTTTCAAATTACCCTCATTAGGCCGGGTTCATACGATCCCGGTCAGTTTTGGTAAATTTGGAGAAAGAGCCTTTTGTCCTTGTGACCCCAAAAATGCTGGGACTTTTCGCAGAATTCGCGATTAGATTTTTGCTTCACAGTACTGTAGCAGCGATTACATACCTATTCCAATAGTAGACTTATTTTCTACTAGCTGCTGTTACTCGCGACCTTCGACCACGTGAAATTATCTATACAAATAAATAAAATTGAGGTTTCTGTTTGTAATATCAAAATAACAGCTTTTTGCTGAATGCATATGAAAATATGTACGACACTTATGATAAAAACGCATTTTTTACAGTTTTTGTCTGTGTGTATGTTTTTTTCCGTCTAGTCTCCGAAACGGCTGGACCGATTTTGACGGGACTTTTACGGGCAGATAGCTGATGTAACATAGCATAGCAGCAGCCTATAATGTTCCCACTGCTGGGAGACAGGTCTCCTCTCTATGAAAGGGAATGGGCTATAATCCACCACGCGGGCCCTGTACGGGTTGGTAGATGTCACATGTCTTCGAAATTTAGGTTCTAGGACATGCCGGTTTCCTCACGATGTTTTCCTTCACCGTTTTTGAGAGCAGTGGTGATGAAATAAATTACACAAAGTAATGCGCTTGCCTGGGTTCGAACCCACGACTTACTGCTCGTAAGTCGGGACCGCCACCACTGGGCCACCGCTGCTCTCCTATGTAACATAGGCAACTTTAATATTAGAAAAAAAAATAGGGTACCGTGCAAAAAAAATAAAACCCTTGAAATTGATAACTAAATTCGATTAAAAAAGGGAAGTCATTTTTTTTTAATACTTTCACGCAAACGAAGGTCGCGGGCAACAGGTTATAAAAATATTACTTCCTTAAGTGCCTTTCGGCTTCGTTCAGGGTATTTTTACACCTAATTTAAAGACATATTTATATGGTACAGTAAGGCAAGACAGGCAAGCCTTGAAACCTACTGATCTATTCTTGGCCGACCTCCACACTTCCAAGCAAGCTTCTACAATATTAAACCATGAAAATTGGTTAAATTACACCTGTTTGATCAAATATCGATCATATACCGTGAACCTAAGACCTATAATGAAAAGGCAGAATCAGAATATTATACAACATAACATTACACCTGAATTTTCCCTAAATCATATACAGAGACAGCCTCGTTGGTCTATTAGTCGCAATTGCTACTGCTGAGCATGAGATCTTGGGTTCGATTCCGGGTAGGGCAAAGTGTTATTAGGAATTTCTCAGTAGCAGCCACGAAGTCTCGATTTGTGCCCGGTTGATGGCAATAGGGTCGCCCCCTATTACATGGGACTTAAACATAACTGGCGAAATGTGGGTGTACTATTAGGTACCCCTCTGCCTTCAGGGATCACAGGCGTGCTGTTATGTTATGGGATATACAGAGGTCCATTACACAGGATATAAACGGACCCTTCACGAAGCCGTCAACAACCAATACGTATGTTTGTATGGGAAAAGACTTTTTTTTGGGGTGAAAAATCACGTTTTACGGTAGTATTCGATGTAACGCACTCAAAACATTGCGCTGATCGATGGATTCAATAGTACGGGGGTCGTGGAGGTGTTTAATATATAAGATCTTACATTAAAAATATGTTTTTAAAAAAGAAACTTGTAAAAAAGATGGAACTTTGACCCCCCATATCTCTATAAGTAGAAAGTTTCAAGATATGGTCTAGAACAAAAAAAATATATCGCAATGACGGGGAGAACAAGTGCTTTTCGGCTTCGTTACAGGTCTTGTTACCCTGTATAAAAGGTGAGATTATCCTACACACGAGTATTATTATGCAGAATTCTTAACTCAGGGTTACTACTGAAACATTCGTAAGTACAATAATACTGCCAAACCTAGAGAACGAAGTTCCAAAACCCAAACTCAGCAGTCACGCAAGCTCCAGTGACGCTAACGGCATGGCATAATCAGCCTAATATTCTCACTACTAAGACACATCATCATCATCTGCCTAGCCTTTTTCCAACTATGTTGGGGTCGGCTTCCAGTCTAACCGGATGTAGCTGAATATACATTACACCAGTACCACCATTACCAGTATTTTACATGGAGTGACTGCCTATCTGACCTACACAACCCAGTTAGAAGACTGGTTGTCAGACTTTCGGGGCCACTGACTATCTGTAACGAATGTCAAGTATGTGTAAATGACAGCCAGGACCAACGGCTTAACGTGCTCTCCGAGGCACGGAGGAAACTCGGTATGTCATGGGCGGTCACCCATCCACGGACCAACCTAGGCACGCGCGGCTTAACCTTAAGATCGACCCGAGCGGCTGTTATTATTTAGCCACGAGCTCCTCACTACTAAGACACAGAAGTAAGGGGTAAAAGAGGAGCCGTAATTCACTACAGGAGCCGCGTTGAGGACTCACAAAATGATATTTTCTTTAATAAATAAATGGTTCAATCCCAAACCGTTGAATCATTTTATTAGATTGGAGTATTATCTGAAATTGATTCGGTCTGTAAGTGAATTAGGAGTGCTTCATAAAATCGTGATTAGATTTTTTTTTATCTTATCAATAAATCTTGATTTGGTTTGTATTTGTTCGGTTATTCTTATTATTGGTAACTTTATGATGGCTCTTCAGTCGGTTTCCATTCAAAAAATTGACCTTGCAAAGGGCTTTTGTGAAATTCTGACAAATGTCAATAAACCATGTCAGTATACAGGGTGTAACAAGACCCTTCACGAAGCCGTCAACCAAGCATTATGTACATCCAACTAAGTAACTTTACGCTAAAATTATTGCTGGGAAACTTCTTTATTTGGGGTGAAAAATCTCGTTTTACGGTAAGACTCAATGTAGCGCACTCAAAACATTGTGCTGATGGATGTATTGAATTACTATTCAATTAGCTCATGAATAAAACCATACATTTTAAGGGAAGGTACAGTTCAAGTCTTATCGTTAATAGCCACTACCAGACATCCTTTGAATTGACAAATAGACACCAATCAAAGGATAGTAGACTATAGCTCCATTTTTTTTTTGCTAAGAGACCTACAAACATTATTCTATTTATTTTTACCAACATTTCTCTGCGCGTGTCTCGTAGGGCGTCGATCGATGCAATCAATCTAATAGGACTACACATACGACTCACAGATGTCGGGTCTATAAATAGCGCTCTTTGATCCAATCACCTTTGATGTCTGTCGCTAGCAAAACAGATTGAAGGACAGTTTACGTACATCGTTATGTGTTTTTACGTAAAAAATGTGTTAACAGTGATTTGCGAATAATGTGTCTTTAAAAATTTCATAAGACTTTCTGTATTTTAGAAATTGGAACCCTTCGGCAGAGCCTCTTTCGTCAGAGCCTCCTTCGTCAGAGCCTCCTTCGTCAGAGCCTCCTTCGTCAGAACCTCCTTCGTCAGAACCTTCTTAATCAGAATCAAGCTTCTCACAGCGACTTTCTTGAATCATATTTTAAGTAAATATCTTACATTCACAGACAGGCTGAGACAATGCACGATCTACAAACTTGAAATTATGACATGGGCAAGGGTTAAGAGATAGAGAGAGATAGAGAGAGATTAAGTTGATTATGTGTCCAATGTGGGAAAGTTTTTTTCAAATTCATTTTCTGAAGGTGTAATTAGGAGATGAAAAAATGAAAACTCATCATTTGAAGTTACTTTTGTGTATAAGTTAAAAATAAAAAATCTTCTAATACCCCTTCGAATTAATGGCTAAAACGAGCACATGGTTTGTTTTCTCATAAGTCACAGTCTCCTAGTTATACTAAATCGCCGTAAATCAACAAATTATTCAACTAAAACAAACAGCGAAATAATTAAAGTAAATTGTATATTTGAGTTAAAGGCGAGAGATTTTAATCTGAACTACAAGTTAATTTGCCCGCCCGGCAGGGGTTACCAATCACAGACCGCATGACCACAGGAGCGTTTGATAGTAATTGCTTTTCACTCGGCAGTTCGCCATTAGTAGTGGTTTTGGATTGAATTGGAAAATGGCGTCTGTTAAGTCAATCGGCTACACCTTTACTCACGTGCTGAGAAAATCTACAAGCGATATTGAATCTTTTAAGCTGTAATCAATATCATCAACATCCTTCTGCCTTTATTCATCTCCACAGAGCCCAGAATCGCTACGCCGCCAGCAGCGTCTAAAGACGGCAGAACTGATAAACTTCAAAGTTTCTAAGGTATTTTTGATCGGCTTAGTTTCATTGTATTTTCGATCCTAGTTTTATTGTATTTTCGATTCAAAAATTAACGTCATGGCCAACATGGCCCTGGATGACTAGGAAAACGTTTTCATCAAATTACATAGAAAATTGTCATGACACTTCAGTCTATGATTACGATTGGGCGCAATGATACACCTCACCGACACGACGGCTTTGCCGCTGCAGTTTGCGGGTCCGGACGCATATGAATAATATTTTCTTTGAAAGCGTAGTGGTTCAAAGTCAGTAACAGACTTACATATAAAGTAAAATAACTAAATTATTCTAAATACAGGGTGTAAACCGACCCTTCAGGAAACCGTCAACCAAGCATTATGTACATCAAACTAACTAAATCTACGCAAAAATTATTGCTGGGAAACGTTTTATGGTAGGACTCAATGTAACGCACCCAAAACATTGTGCTGTCAGATGGATTGAATAGAACGGAGTTCGTAGAGGTGTTTAAAGTAAAAATCTTACATTAAAAACATGTACTTAAAAAAAAACTAGTGAAAAAGTTGGATATTTGACCCCCAATATCTCCGTAACTAGAAAGTTCCCACTATGGTCCAGAACAAAAAAATGGTCGCTGTGACGGGGAGAATAAGTGCCTTTCGGCTTCGTTAAGGATTCGTTTACACTCTGTATAACGTCATCTGTCCCCTGTTTCAGGTCACCTACATCTCCATTCATCACATTCCACTTGAACCCCGCACATAGCAACACAAGTACCTCCACAGTTCCGAAACTAACGGCTAACTACACTAACTTAGTCTGAACTGCCGGCAACTTGCGACTAGAATGTAATTGAAATCTTTGTTCTTTAACTAGTTCCAGCGTCCTTCGCTACGGAAAACAGTCCTGTTGACGATGAGTTTTTTAATGATAAAGAAGAAAGGAAAGATGGAAAGAAAGATAAATTGGGATTGGAAGAAAAGAAGAAGTTTGTTATAATTATGCAGTAATGAATAAAAAGTTGTTTTGTTAAATGGACGGCTTCAGACGGCAGACGATAGCGTTAAATTGAGAGTCAAGCCTCTAGCGCGTGGTGTAAATGTAACGTAAATATCTCGATTTTTTGGGTTTATGGGTTAATACACGAGTGTCACCAACGCCTGAACCAGGTTGGTAATCACAATAATATAACCATCCAATGGATCAAAGGACACAGCGATTCCCGAGGCAATGATGCAGCGGACGAACTCGCTAGAAGGGGATCGAGCATGGCAGCAGTGGGTCCCGAACCCATTGTGCCACTCCCCTTCGGGTACCTACGCACACTGGTAAGGAAACGAACCAGCGAACAACACCACAAGCTGTGGCTGGACCATGGCGAGTGCAGGCAGGCCAAGGAAGCACTTCCTACTATCGATGGCCGCCTCACCAAACGAGCGCTTAGGCTGTCCAAACTACAGCTGCGCTGCACAGCCGCCATCACTGGACACGGCTCATTTAATAAACACCTCTTTGTCATAGGAGTCACAGACAGCCCCATGTGCCGAGCCTGCATGGAGGAAGACGAAACAGCAACATGCAACATACAGGGCAAAGTACTTCGGTACCCCAGGTACTCTCCGCGAGATTGTCAGCAACACCAAGGCGCTGCTGGCTTTTTTCGGGGAGTTAGGGTGGATCGAATAGATTTCCCACCCGCACGCAAAATACGCGCTTTGACGTGGAGTTGCGGACACCAGCCCGTTATACAATACAATACAATACAATCTCGATTTTTTAATCGAAAATATAAGTGTCCTATAGCATTTTAGTTAAATTGTTTGCAAAAAGCACAATCAGTATCATTCATTGATTTGAATATATTCTTTAAATTACGAAAATATTATTCGTGAAACGGGTTATTATCAGATATGGGAAGCTTGTAATTAGCATATGTCCCTACTTATGCACGGTATTTAAGATTGTTATTAGTCTATAAGCTTTCTTTAAAATTAAATAAATTAATTAATTAAAATCATCGTACTTTCGTTACGTTTACACCGCGAGCTCGTGCTAGGGCGTCTGATAAAAATACTGTTAAGGTCATAAACTGTGGTATGACACGTTAGTGTTCTAAGTTTACCAAATTTGAGATTCTATAGTTTAGTGTGCTCAAGGACAAAGAAAAATGCCGTGTCGTAGATTGTTCCGTGCCGCCATTTCATACATCCAGTGCAAAAGTTTTATCTTCAATGAAAAGAAAAGTTAATTCTATAAAAAACCCAGTTTATGCGGATCTCTAATTGTACGGGAAATGTATACAAAGCGAGGCCATGTTATACTGGAAACGAGTAGCTTTTTTTTTTTTTTTTTTTTTTTTTCCGGATGGGAAATCATCAAATGACCCCCCCCACTCTGGGCGGAGCGGAGGGGAGTGTCAGACTTGTACTGACTAAAACCCATCCATGTTCCTTCTTTGCCCTTTATGTTCCAGGGCCACGGTATCTCTTTCGAACAGTCCCGCAGCCCTGGCAGGCATCGGTCCATGCGGACCCCTACTTGATTGCTGACATCTCTTTGAGGCGCGCGTGGAACACGAACGCGCCGTCGACACGGCCTGTAGTCATAAGACGGCCGGACGGCGAGCTAGCCCATAACTCGCCGTCCACAGGCCAGCGCCTACGGTGGTCGGAAGCCACCACGTGACCCCCGACGCCCAGGGCGTCTCCCGCGGCGGCTGGGACGTGAGGTTCTTTCCCTCTCACGTCCTGCCACCTCCTTCACTAGCATGACTGCTTCGCAGAAGGAGGTGACGGCTTCCCATTCCCTCTCGCTCCGGACCATGGCTTGAACCAGGGCCGGACGCGAGAGATCGTCGCCGCCAATCGCCGCTATGAGGACACGGCGGTGCTCCGCCCAAGCGGGGCAGACCTCCACGGTGTGTTCCACCGTGTCCTCCGGACGATCCTCGCAGTGGAAACACCCGGGCGTTTCCTCCCGCCCGATTCGGTGCAGGAACCTCCCGAAACAACCGTGTCCGGTGAGGACCTGCGTCAGGCGGTAGGTGAGGGCGCCGTGGCGCCTCTCTAGCCACTCCTCAAAGAGGGGACTTATCGCCACTATGGTGGCGTGCCCTGCACGGGGTTGCGACAGTCGCTCTCTCCATGTCGCCATGAGATCACGCCGGAGGTCTGTCCGCTGAGCGGCAATTTGTCGCGGCGAAACGAGTAGCTTGATGTGTAATTGTAAATTTTGTGCAATTTCCATTACACCTATCACAGATAATCAAATAAGCAAGTGATTCCGAAGCATTCCCACGTGCCGTCGTTAGGAGCTCCCCAGCTAACAACATTACCAACTTGAGTCTAGCAGTTAATTGAAATCTTTGTTTTGTTAACTAGTTCCAACTTGCAGCACTGATGCTCCAACTTTGTAGAACTAGTGTTTGTACAAGAATTTCAAATGTTGAAGTTAACATTTTGCAGTCTGGCAAAACAACGAAGTGTCTGAACTCGTTTCCTATTGTGTTCCCTAACTTTGTTATCCATAATCTAAAGTGCCAGAATTCTTTTTGTCCGAATCATCATTTGTCCGAATGATAACTTACCTGCCACACAAACATATCACTCACACACAGACACCATAAAACACACCCACACACCATAAAACATCACAACACACCCACACACCACACACACATACCATAAAACACGCCACACACATACCAAACACACTCATGCATGCATGTTATCACATGCCATCAAATTGAAATCCCTGAATACCACAGATATATCTATATATATCTGTGCTAATACATTATGTGTTAAAAAACTTGAGACATATAAAACAACTGTTTGTTTTTATACTATAATGTTCTAAACTGTTGTATATTTCAAATTGATGTTATAGATATACGATTCAGGGTTGCGACAAATCTATCAGCACGGAACCACATTTTTCCATGGCCCTATACTTTTCTGTCGCTCAGAACCGTTATTTGCTGGAGCGACGAATCAAGTGTAATGTCAATATTGACAGAGCAAGATGTAATTTTAATATTGACATAGCTGACATTTTAATGTAATGTTATTTCATGAGTTTAATTATTTAGTCAAATTATTTGCATTATTATTTATTGATTTATTTTTAGCAATAATTTTTGCGCAAAGTTACCAAGTTTGATTGTTACAATGCTTGGTTGACGGCTTCGTGAAGGGTCTGTTAACACCTTGTATTGCTGACAAAGAAAACGTAACTTTAAATGGACTGCACCTACCAAGAATATTCTCCTTTTAGTAATGAAGCCAATAAATTGAATACTAGAATCGACCCCATCAGTCATCCATGACCTTAGCCGTCAGACGAAACCCAATCGTCATAAAAGCTACGAAAAGAAGTCGTCAACATGAAAACAAATATCTTTAATTATTAAGAAAACAACATTAGGCGTTTCTTGTAAACAAATTAGTTATTTATCGATTTTATACTAACCTGGGTCCTTTGGACGCTCATGAAAATGTATGAAAAATTTCGTATGAAGTCCATATTTTGGTCACAATACTTAATATTTGTGCCTTATTTGTCAAGAGACCTCGTGTCCGGCTGAATAAATAGATGAGATAGTGACGAACCGTGTCTTGTTTGTGGTATCGACAGTTACCCATAGCAGATTTGATTTAAAAATCTTAAAGAGCAGCTAAGTAAGCATCATCTGCCGACAATTTTCCTAACTAGGGGTCAGGTTCCAGTCTTACCGGACGCAGGTAAATACCAGTATTTTACATGGAGCGACTGCCTATCTGATCTCCACCACCTAGCTAGTACTGGGTAATATTATACCCTTGGTAAGACTGGTTATCAGACTTTCGGGCCACTGAGTAACTGTAACGACTGTCAAAGATCTATAAACGACAGCCGCGACCAGCAGTTTAACGTGGCACAGGGGAAACTTAGTGTGTAATGGGTGGTCACCCATCTTCAGTCCGACATAGGCAAGCGCGGCTTAACCTGAAGATCGATCCGAGTAGTTGTTCTTAATAAGCCACGAGCAGCTAAGTGATAAGATTAATGTTAAATTAATTAAATTGCTTCCCAGAACTGTACACGTTGCCGTAATTAAGAATTTCTGGCAAATACGTACAACTTTTCATTTTCCGAGAATCCATTTCACCTTGGCAAATTCTTGGAAGCTTGGGCGGGTACTGAGTTAATCACAATGAAGACTTAATTATTTCTAAATATAGATAAATTCCCTAACAACAAAGGTCAAAACTTACACTGTCAGTTACGGGATATCTTCCGTGATTTTTGATATGTAAGATCCCGATATTTCGACGCTGTTGCAAGCGCCATGATCCCGTGGAGGATTTCCCGTAAGTGACATTATAAGTTTAGTGTAAGTTTAGTTATAAACCGTGAAAGCTTAAAACAACAAAGGTCAACCCAGTATGCACCATTTGCGTACGCAGCTCCGAACACGGACACCTCGATACTCATCTCATCTGATCTTCCTGCCCTTGTCCCATTCTATTTGGGGCCGGCAAAACACGTTTTCTACTTCCATTCTCACCTCCATACTAATACTTGCTAAAAATATCAGTTGACCGGGGTCCACAACTGCTCTGGAACTTATCCGTACCAGTAAAATCGATCCTTAAATAAGGTGACAACATAGGTAGGTTTTTAAATTAAAATCCGGTCGTAAGTTTAATATTTGTCACATTTTTTATGAGTCGAGCTACACAAATAACTGACAAACGCTTGCACTGGCTGGACAGGTCCACTCATATCTGTGTGGTTCTGTCTTCAAAAGATCATCTCGGACACATATCTGCATAGTCCTCTAGTGAGTTGACCAAGATTATGTCTGGATCTTTAAAGAAACTCTGACCTTTGAGTATTTTTCGGCTGTTTCTTCTCAGAAGAGTAGTCAGGTACGAAACACTGGTCTCATCTAGTTTAAAAAAGACGACATGTAAAAGTGTTTGTAAATACCTATTTGCAAAATTGACGGCACGGTTGGCGCAGTAACTGAGCGATTGGCTGCTGCGCTACGTGTCGCGGGTTCGATCCCCGCACGGAACAAATATTTGTATGATCTACAGGTAGTTGTTCCGGGCCTGGCTGTTTATGTATGTGAGTTTAAATGTTCGTAAACGCACCCATGATACAGGAGAAATTCCTAGTGTGGGGCAACGTATTAAAAAAAAAACATTATTAATCATTTAGTTGAAAATCATTCTTTGTACATTTTTATAGAACATCTAATTCCCCTTTTAGCAGTGATCTAGAGAGCTCATATCAATCGGAAACATCCCTGTCAGATTTCAAGATAAGGAAAGTCGTGGCAATAGTCATTATTACTGCGTGTGACAGGCGACCGAGTGACCGCGCTGATCTCATCTGTTACAGCTGATTGGCCTTATAGTAACTAGTTTATGTACCTTACATAACGTGTTGTTTGGCACTTAAAATAATAGTATTCCACGCTTTCACTGGATCGTTGGTCTAGTGGTCGCAAACGCCACTACTCAGCATGAGGTCCTGGGTTCGATTCCCCGGTCGGGCAAAGTGTACTTGGGTTTTTCCATCAGGAATTTCTCAGTAGGTTGGTAGGTTGTACATGTGACTAAGACATAACTGGCGAAATGCGGGTGTACTATAAGGTACACCTCTGCCTAACCCTTCGGGGATTACAGGCATGATATTATGTTACATGTATACCTAATAGTAGGTAATAGTCGCTTCATGTTAAATACTAGTATTCAACAGCATCCGGCTAGGCTTTAAGCCGACCCAAACATAATTGGGATATGTCTAGACTATGATGACCGCCATGAAACAAAAACCGGTACCAGATACCGGTATTTGGTTCCCGAACTAAACCACATCACTAGAGAGGACGTCTACTATTCAGAGGCAATAATTTCTAGTCTAGCAGACAGGGCGACAATAAACGTGTTTACAGGAAAGAAACGGTTTTATTGGTACAATTTATTATTACTATAAACTATTGGTATTCGGTCTGGCCCCGAGTTATTTTTTTAGGACGGAATGGCTATTCTGGCCACGGACTTGTTATGAGTATAATTCATTGTTATATTCATTGTATAATAATATACTTCTCCTGGTATTCTCTTCCCGTGACAGCTGGGTCACGTGATTGGTCAAAGAATATGTCATAAGTTGCGATGCGGTCGATGTGTTGCCACGGTGTGTGATTGAATTACCCGAGCAAAATGCATTTTTTAACTTAACGAAGCAATTATGAACTAATAATTCAATATGTAAATTAATTTAAAACTAAATCGATGAATCACACGAGTTACTTAATAGTTAAGCTAGTAAGTAATTTATTTTATTTTCCTTCACTAAATGAGAAAGTCTCTAAATTTACTGAAAAGGACAATCAATGGTAACACTTATCGTGACGTAGTCTTAGGCCATCGTGGGAAGAGAATACCTGGCGTAGTATATTATTATACCGTGGTTGTATTTAAAGAGGTCTTATAAATATTGAGATTGTAAAAAAATATGACCATGGAGTCTGGATCTGAGCCCGCTTGATGGCAATAGGCTCGCCCCCTATTACATGGGACTTAAACATAACTGGCGAAATGTGGGTGTACTATTAGGTACACCTCTGCCTAACCCTTCTGGGATTACAGGCGTGATGTTATATATTTATGTTTAGATTTTCAAGTTATTCGTTCAGAAAGCACAAAGTCTGGCAAAGGATTAAAATTTATAGGCTCTACGTATAAACCAAGAACTCACGGGAAAATTAAGACCCAGCCAGCTAATCCATTACGCCAATCCGATAATCATGTATTAAGACGCTCAGGTAACGAGATTACCTCGACTTATCCACAGATCAAAGTCACCGCAATAAGATTAATTTCCCAGCAATAGGTATACATTTATAATAAACAGCTTGCAGTGAGACTTGGGGTATGT
Organism: Noctua janthe; assembly: GCA_910589295.1. NCBI lineage: Eukaryota > Metazoa > Arthropoda > Insecta > Lepidoptera > Noctuidae > Noctua > Noctua janthe. The sequence goes on along the minus strand of OU342572.1, from coordinate 7,729,563 downwards.
GTGTTACGCTGTACTAGATATTTAAGTGCGAGGTCAACTTTGAACAGTTTAACATTATTTGAATTGACTTTCGTATATCATAATATACTAGCGACCCGGAGGTGTAAACGGATCCTCACGAAGCCGTCAAGCAAGCATTCGGTACATCAAACTAAGTAACCCTACGCAAAAATTATTGCTGGGAAACGACTTTTGTTTTTGGAGTGAAAAATCACGTTTTACGGTAAAACTCAATGTAACGCACTCAAAGCATTGTGCAGATGGATGCATGTACGGGATTCGTGGAGTTATTTAAAGAAAGGTTATACCTTAAAAATTGAATTTATAAAAAAAAAACCTGAGGGGTCCAAACGCCTCCTGCCGGAGGCTATACGCGGGGGTCGTGCGGTCCATGGCCCTTTACGGGGCCCCGGTGTGGGCGCGTTCTTTGAGGCGGCAAGCCGCCCACTACCTGAACGCGCCCCAAAAGGTAATAGCCATAAGGCTAATCCGGGGGTACCGCACGATCTCCGGCGAAGCGGCTAGCCTCCTTGCCGGATTGCCGCCATGGGATCTGGAGGCGATAGTCCTCGCACGCCTGCACGAATGGCGCGCGGAGGCACTACGTCGGGAGGAAACTCCGCTGCCGCGGCAAATTGCCGCTCAGCGGACAGACCTCCGGAGTGATCTCATGGCGACATGGAGAGAGCGACTGTCGCAACCCCGTGCAGGGCACGCCACCATAGTGGCGATAAGTCCCCTCTTTGAGGAGTGGCTAGAGAGGCGCCACGGCGCCCTCACCTACCGCCTGACGCAGGTCCTCACCGGACTCGGTTGTTTCGGGAGGTTCCTGCACCGAATCGGGCGGGAGGAAACGCCCGGGTGTTTCCACTGCGAGGATCGTCCGGAGGACACGGTGGAGCACACCGTGGAGGTCTGCCCCGCTTGGGCGGAGCACCGCCGTGTCCTTGTAGCGGCGATTGGCGGCGGCGATCTCTCGCGTCCGGCCCTGGTTCAAGCCATGGTCCGGAGCGAGAGGGAATGGGAAGCCGTCACCACCTTCTGTGAAGCAGTCATGCTAGTGAAGGAGGTGGCGGGACGTGAGAGGGAAAGAACCTCACGTCCCAGCCGCCGCGAGAGACGCCCTGGGCGTCGGGGGTCACGTGGTGGCTCCCGGCCACCGTAGGCGCGGGCCTGTGGACGGCAAGTTATGGGCTAGCTCGCCGTCCGGCCGTCTTATGACGACAGGCCGTGTCGACGGCGCGTTCGTGTTCCACGTGCGCCTCAAAGAGATGTCAGCAAATAAGTAGGGGTCCGCAAGGGCCGATGCCTACCAGGGCTGCGGGACTGTTCGAAAGAGATACCGTGGCCCTGGAACACAAAGGGCAAAGAAGGAACATGGATGGGTTTTAGTCAGTACAAGTCTGACACTCCCTTCCGCTCCGCCCAGAGTGGGGGGGGTCATTTGATGAATTCCCATCCGGAAAAAAAAAAAAAAAAAAAAAAAAAACGCACTCAAAGCATTGTGCAGATGGATGCATGTACGGGATTCGTGGAGTTATTTAAAGAAAGGTTATACCTTAAAAATTGAATTTATAAAAAAATTGTAAAAAAGCTTGAACTTTGACCCCCAATATCTCCGTAACTAAAAGGTTCCCAGGTATGGTCTACAACAAAAAAGTGATCGCAATGACGGGGAGAACAAACGCCTTTCGGCTTCGTTAAGGGTATATTTACACCCTTTATAAACCTTCCTTTTGGTCTGTGGATGGGTGACCATCCATTACATACCGAGTTTCCTCCGTGCCTCGGTAAGCACGTTAAGCCGTTGGTCCCGGCTTTCATTTGTAGATCTTTGACAGTCGTTAGGTAGTCAGTGGCCCAAAAAGTCTGACAACCAGTCTTTACCTAGGGGTATCGTATTACCCATTACTAACTGAGTTGTGGAGGTCAGATAGGCAGTCGCTCCATGTAAAATACTAGTATTCAGCTGCATCTGGTTAGACTGGAAGCCGACCCCAACATAGTTGAGAAAAGGCTAGGAAGATGATGATAAACCTTCCTCTTGAATCACAAGATCTAAGCGTGCAAACAGCGGGAGCCATTTTGTTTTATACTATGTAAAGATTATGATGGTTGTGGTCAACAGCTGACGTCTATCGAGTCTCGCCTGACATTATGATTCAGCAGTCCCTTTTCGCTCACAATGGGCCTCATCAGAAGGCTTAAAGTCACCCAAAGGGCAATGGAGAGGGCTATGCTCGGAGTTTCCTTGCGTGATCAAATCAGAAATAAGGAAATCCGTAAGAGAACCAAGGTTACCGACGTAGCCCGAAGAATAGCCAAACTTAAGTGGCAGTGGGCAGGGCATATTGCTCGCAGAACGGATGGCCTATGGGGCCGGAAAGTTCTGGAGTGGCGACCGCGAACTGGAAGACGTTGCGTTGGAAGGCCTCCCACTAGGTGGACCGATGACCTGGTAAAGGTTGCGGGGATCCGCTGGATGCGAGACGCACGGGATCGGTCAATGTGGCGACACTTGGGGGAGGCCTATGTCCAGCAGTGGACGTCTTTCGGCTGAAATGATGATGATGATGATAGTCCCTTTTTGAGTCGAGCTCTTATGCAAGTAATTATAGTATAGAGTGGACATCTATCCTTATAATATTATAAAGAAGGTATTTGTTTTTAAGTTTGTATGAAGGGGGTAATCTTCGAAAATACTGATCCGATTCCGAAAATTCTTTCACTAACAGGAAGCTAGATTATCCCCGAGTGTTACAGGCTACATTTAAAACGTTCCCGTGAGTACATTCCGTACTCACGAGGAGGACGAGGAGCTCGTGGCTAAATAATAACAGCCGCTCGGATCGATGTTTAGGTTAAGCCGTGCTTGCCTAGGTTGGTCTGTGGATGGGTGACCGCCCATTACTTACATTTCCTCCGTGCCTCGGAAAGCACGTTAAGCCGTTGGTCCCGGGTGTCATTTGTAGACCTTTGACAGTCGTTAGGCAGTCAGTGGCCCAAAAAGTCTGACAACCAGTCTTACCAAGGGGTATCGTATTACCCAGTACTAACTGGGTTGTGGAGGTCAGATAGGCAATCGCTCCATGTAAAATACTGGTATTCAGCTGCATCCGGTTAAAATGGAAGCCGACCCCAATATAGTTGGGAAAAGGCTAGGCCGATGGTGATGAGTACATTCCGTACATAACAGGACCGAAGCCTCGAGCAAAAGCTACTAGGGAATATTTTCATACTTACGTACGTGAAGCAGGAGCGAGTCGGTATAACATGCATACTGACTATCTACCTGAACCATGTAAGTTAGGTCCTTCTGTATTCCTACATTATAAAGGCAGTAAATAGACCCTTAACATAACTGAAAGGCACTTGTTCTCCCCGTCTTTGCGATATTTTTTTAGTTCTAGACCATACCTGGGAACCTCCTAGTTACAGAGATATTGGGGGTCAAAGTTCCAACTTTTTCACAAGTTTTTTTTTTAAATACATGTTTTTAATGTAAGATTTTTACTTTACACACCTCCACGACCTCCGTACTATTCAATCCATCCAACAGCACAATGCTTTGAGTGCTTTCCATCGAGTCCTACGGTAAAATTTTTGCGATTGATATGATTCCCAGCAATAATTTTTGCGTAAAATTACTTAGTTTGATGTACAGAATGCTTGGTTGATGGTTATGTGAAGGGTCTGTTTACACCCTGTATGTTAGTAGTCATAACAGTAAGGCACAACGTCATTGTCATATCCTGGTATTTGCACAATAAAGCGAGCCGCCAGTTGACTCGAATTAATTCCCCGTTGCTAACGTAATGGTTATTTTAGTGACTGTAAACACGGGACAGTGTAATGTGGGCGAGTCTATTATGAGTGCTCAGTTGGTTGGTACTCTGAGATTTATGATAGATATCGCAATGAGATGGGTGTGTGGAGTGAGTAGACTAGAGAAAGTAAGAAACTACAACATTAGTAGACAAAGGTTGATTGGTAGAGAATGCCTTGTGGCATTAAGTCCGTCTATGTGTCACTATTGTACATGAAGTTTAAATAAATAAATAAATTAGTTTTAGATTAGCGCCGTTTCTTTGGTATGAGTGTGCTATGAGAAGGGATGAAATGCATGCAACCGAAAGAGAGAAAGAGGAAGACCGACCGATAAGATGGATGAATTGTGTATATCATGAAAAATATGAAATGAAAAAGAGTGAATGATAGGGACGCGCTGGCAGGGGATAATGACAAAAAAATACGTGTCACGTCGACCCCAGATCACATGGCATAAGGGCTGGAAGATGATTTGTATCGCAAAGAAAACAGTAAAACTTTCAAAGAGGCCAAGAGTTCTTCTAAATTGTTTTAGTACGCGACCAAAAGGTTTTACTGAAAGACCATGACTTTTGATTTTTCTCTTATTTTCTAAAACACCTTGCTATAAGTTTCATGGTATAAAAGATATAGGTATCTTAAGATAGATTCCGAGTATGAACTTGTTTACCCACATGTACTCGTACGACCCAAAGTAGCCAAACACAATGTAAATAAAACCTCTTCACGAATGAAACTGCACGAAGCGCAAACCAAACTTCCGACAATCGTCGTAGTTACACAAACGCTCTCCAAGGGAAATAAACACGAGTTTACCGAGCAAGCATCAATTAAAACGAGTCCGCTGCATGAATCGATTTGTTCGAATCGATTACTTATATTTAGATTGTAGTGCTTTGGCGACCGGCTGTTAAAGTTACGACTTACGAAACGACTTGTTTTTGAAATCGAGAAATTGGATTGCGAGTCTTGCGACAGGTAAACAAACACCATGCAGTCACTAAAGGCCTTTCGACACTTTTTCGATGACAGTCTGAATTATTGGCTCATATTTCTAGCATTACATTGGAAAACACCATTCGCGATATCCTAATTTACGCGTTTCATGTAACGTACAGAGCAGCGGTGGCCCAGTGGTGGAGACCCCGACTTACCAACAGTAAGGCGCATTACTTTGTGTAAGTTATTTCATCACCACTGCTCTCAAAACGGTGAAGGAAAACATCCTGAGGAAACCGGCATGTTCTAGAACCAAAAATTCGAAGAAATGTGACATCTACCAACCCGCACTGGGCCCGCGTGGTGGATTATAGCCCATTCTCTCTCATAGAGAGGAGGCCTGCGTCCCAGCAGTGGGAACATTAATAGGCTGATTATGCTATATGTAACCTACGTCAACCTGCCTTGAGAAAACATCATTATTTGCGCTTGTAGCGCGCTGACGTTCACAACGATCGCGTTTTGTCAAAAAGATTTTGTCGGTTCGACAAAAAAAGAGGGCAAGTAATGTGACCCAGAATGAATATGCGTAAGTTTCGAATAAGTATGTTAAATACTGCTGTAGTCAGCTTTTAGGCCGGACTCCACCACACCGAAGCTGTGCATCTCCATGCGCAAAGCGGAGCGGACAGCAGACCGCTCACTGCACGCCGCTCACGTCTTTTCTCGTTTCCGCCCTACGCTTAGCTTGTTAGCTTGGCTAGTCCGGAGGCTGGCCTAAACAATTGCTAGACATCTCCTGTTCTCTCTGCTCGACCGTTTCCACTAAAGCTAAGCGCAGACGAGAAGTGTAAATAATGAAATTCTATTAGTGGGTTACAACACATCTTCTGTCTTCTCGTCTCGTCTCCGCTTCGGTGGAGTCCGGACCTTATGATACCCGCACCAAGGTAAAGGTTATGTTGAGATAATATAATTTAACTACTAGCTAACAGGTCGCTCCACACATTATTACTACCAAGATAGCCTTTTCCCAACTATGTTGGGGTCGGCTTCCAGTCTAACCGAATGCAGCTGTATACCAGTATTTTACATGGAGCGACTGCCTATCTGACCTCCACAACCCGGTTAGTACTGGGAAATACGATACCCCTTGGTAATACTGGTTGTCAGACTTTTTGGGCCAATGACTACCTAACGACTGTCAAAGATCTACAAATACCACCGGGACTAACGGCTTAACGTGCTTTCCGAGGCACGGAGGAAACTCGGTATGTAATGGGTGGTCACCCATCCACAGACCAACCTAGGTAAGCACCGCTTAACCTAAAGATCGACCCGAGTGGCTGTTATTATTTAGCCACGAGCTCCTCGTATTCGTATTCACATTATTACTACCAAGAACAGAAACAAAACAATTCTATTTCGATATTTCCTTATAATTTCGCAGAGACAGGTAGTTTACGTAATAACTTCTAAATACACTAATACAGCAGGTATTAATGATTTCAGGAACGGTCTGGTTTGTGTCCGACTGTTATTAAGAGTCAACAAAGACTATTGACGTGCATTCCTATTTAAATTGCAGGGCTATTCTTGAAAACATCTCACCTGCATGGGATAGTCAGAACTGTGAAGTACTTCCACGTGTCGCTAGTTATACAAGGTGTAAACATACCCTTCGCGAAGCAACCAAGCATTCTGTACATCAAACACTAATTTTGATGAACAGAATGCTTGGTTGCATCTTCGCAAAACATAGTGCTAAAAAATCACCTTTTTTTAGGGTGAAGAATCACTGTTTACAGTAAGACTCAATGTTACGCACTAAAAACATTGGGCTGATAAATGCATTATGTATATTCTATATGAAAAAGTAAAGTAAACATAAAAATCCTGTATTTTTTTGTGTTGTGATAACGTTGGAACTTTGTCCTCCAATATCTCCGTAACTAGAAGGTTCCAAGTTATGGTCCAGAACAAAAAAAATATCGCAATGATGGGGAGAACAAGTGTTTTCGGGTTTGTGAATGGCCTTTACAAACCCATCATCGATGTCTCATGTAACAGGGGACGAAAAATGCTTTTGAACAACTCGAAGAACACTATGCATGACGTGAACGGAATGTTTTGACTTTTACTTTGACCTGTGGACAACCTGAAGGTGCTCAGAGTTAAGAGTAGGCTTTTTCTGTGATATCAATTTTTACCCGACTGCCAAGGAAGAGTTTTGTTTTTCGCGCGTATCTTGTATGTTTGTTTTCTTTATGACCTCGTTTCTTCCAAACGGCTGGATTGATTTCGATAGTTAAAGTATCGTTATATTCGTCGTTAAAACCCGTGTCCTTAGATAAGTGTTCGAAAAAAAAAAACAATATGGCAGATTTTTGATGAGACATAGTAACAGGTTAATAAAAAAAAAATACTTAACCTATCGAGTAGAGTATCAAAATAAAGAAAATTAAGAGGTGATTATTAAATTATACATAAATTATACATTTAAATTTAATTAGGAGTAATATAACAGTAATAATATTAGCTGTCGGGTTTTTGATTTTTTAAATTATGTAACTTGTCTAAGACATACTACTGAGTTCTACATACAGGGTAGAAGGGACACATAGTAATTTTTCATCAGTTATTAAAAAAAAAACAACTGTTCCGTACATTTTGACCGTGTAGGTATTGCAGTTTTGTAGGGAACAGCTGTTTTTTAAATACTGAATACGGGTAACCGCTTTAGTGTTAGTGTCCCTTCCACTCTGTATATGTATAGAAAGAAAATGCTTCGAGAAGTACTTTAAAGTTCTAGTAGGTATCGTACCTATATTGGCAAAAAGCCAGCAATATAAAATACGTAAACACTGAAATTCCACCATGCCATTACAGTCCAAACACGTAGATATTTTAGAAGCGTTTTACAAACAGGTACTATTGTTTAGCGCAGAATCTAGTAAAAGTACTATACCGGGCGAATTGTATCACGACCCATAAGCGGTGCCAACTTTGTGATACAACGAGCTGTGTCGTATTAAAATCGCATAATAACTTTTTTTTTTTTAAAAACGTTGCCCCACACTAGGAATTTCTCCTGTATCGTGAGTGCGTTTACAAACATTTAAACTTACATACACAAACAGCCTAGTATGGCCATACAAATATTTGTTCCGTGCGGGAATCGAACCAGCGACACGAAGCGCAGCAGTTAATTGCTCGAGCACTGCGCCAACCGTGCCGTCAAAAAAATTGATAGAGGAGCAATAAAACCAAGCTCCAGATTGCTTCTAAAAATTTCCAAATGATTTTAAATTTTTTTTTTGTATCATCTTTGATTCAAAAACACAACAGGTATACCTGACTGAATTTTGCCATACATCGCCATTTCAAACTATCTATTTCAAATTTTTCGTCAAATGAATCATAAGCCTTAATTTGACTCCACAAACCCCATTTAATTGTCCAAGGTGGTAGCTAAATTAACCTTTCTATAGTTGCCAGTAGCAGCCAATAAAGCCAGTACTGAACTAAGTGAACAATGGTATCAAATGGCTCCGTAGTTCTGAAACAATAGCTTGGCTTGATTGTTCGATTCGGAGGTAATTTACTGAGAATTTGTTGGGGGTCTAGAATTCGAATAGACTTCTCTGTTAGTGGAAAGAATGGTCATGATTTTATTAGAGGGTTTCACATGTAATGGGAACTTCGTTACATCTGGCAGTTTACCATGTATGTTCTTAGAAACTTAGAGCTGTTGCCAGATGGGTTGTGAGCCCCGTTCTAGCTATATACAAAAATAATTTACATATCGCACTCTTAAAACATAAGTGGCACTATACAAAAAATGTCATTTTTTAGTTAAGTATACAGTCAAAACGCATAAAACGAAACGCGCCTAATGCAAAGACCCCGGTAGCTCTAAGGCGCCAAATTTTTGCTAGATGTCGCTAGTGTCACTTATGAATTTATCACAATTTGTCCAGTCGGTAATTGATAAACCGGCACTACGCAAGTTCGCGTCAAGTCTCCGGAGGGAATCCTTGTCGAGGGGAGTTAAAAATGGCACTTTGTGTAAAGTGCCTCTTATTTAATAAATTTGCTTTCGAATATTTACAGTGAGTAAATGCATAAGTGGCAGTTTGAATATAATGCCAGTTATTTAATAACTTTAGCGTGGATTTTGTTTTTATATGAATTCAATAACGGGCATTTTCTGTAAAGAGCCATTTAATCAATAAATATGCTTTCAAATATTAGCTGTGCGTAATTGCATAAGTGGCAGTTTGAGTTTAGTGTCAGTTATTTTTTAACTTTAATTAGGATTTTGTTCTTATACGAATTTAATAACGGGCATTTTCGGTAGCGCCACTAAAAGGGTCAGTACAAGGAACCAGCGGACTCAAGAACTGCAACAGCTGTATAACCAAAAGTTGAATTTATCTGAAAGAAAAAAGAATGACGTGAAAAGCCTTCTAGATGCTGGTTTGATCCCCAATTTTTTCAATTCCTACTTTGATAGAGTTTTGAACTAGGCAGGTAGAGTAGTGAGAACGCCTTTAAAAAAAACTGTTGATTTATAATTTGTAAGAAGAAGTTTTCGATAAGTTTTGTGATTTATGTGCGAAAATGTTTTTAAGTTACTGTTAGTTTATTAATTTTTTTCTCGGTTCTAGAACTGACGTTAACGACTAAATTGCTAAAAAGCTTTGCTGGTTTTTTCGTAATTCAGTTTTTACAAGATTTTATAGTATGTACAAGATTTTGATACAATATTTTTATAATTTCTTACGGTTTTTTGTAAAAAAAACTATATTTTTAAATTACTGCAAGATTTTTACTGACTCTTATGATAATTAAACCTTTAATACGCTGATTTTTACGTAACTTTTACAGTTCCTACTTCGAAAGACTTTTAACCTTAGCAGATAAGTTGAAATACCTCTAATAATTGTACTGATTAGTAAGTAGTAAGAACAAGTTTTTAATATTAATGTTATTTACGATAAAATGACGAAGTTTCTGTTATTTTGATAATACTTTTATCTAGATTTAAACAGATTTGTTAATTATGAATATGTGTGATAATTTTTACCGAAAACTGTGGGCATGTGCCAAATAAATATAATTCTTTATTATTTTAGTAGTTATATTGTTTTATTTCTCTCTTTTTTATCATAACAATGTAGGTAAAATAACATTTAGAGGTCATTAAGCAAAAAGTTTTGAATAACTAGAAAACTATAACCGACACTATGCTAAACTTTTTTTTTAAATGCTTCTCCATTGATAAATAATCAATAATTTTATCGTATGCCACTGGATACTGAAACAGCGTTAGTTAAACTGTTATTTTAAGCCGATCACAAAGCTTTATTTATATTTTTTTAGTTCCATATCACCCATTCAATTCTTAAAAAATCTTAAAACGGCCATACTGTAAAATTAACATTTTCGTTTAGTGCCATTTATGTTCTAAGGGTGCGATATCTGTTTTTGACATGGAAAGAAAAATTCCAGTGCGACCAGGGTTTGAACCTGCGACCTTCCGATTCAGTACACCGGATGTCTTAACCAACTAGACCATCGCACCCCGCTCACAGATCTCGAAATTTTCGTTCCATTAATAACATCTTACGGTGACGTTAGCGCCATCTATTTAAGAAAGTATCGAACTAACTTAAACCAACACGTTGACATTGCAGCCAAATCAATGTTGTATAGAAGTCGCCATACCAAACTAATTGGCACTGGAATTTTTCTTTCCATGTCAAAAACAGCTTTGTTCCCTACGCAGGGTTTGCGTATAAAATAGAAAAAAAATTACATATGTCCACGGCTTCGCCGCGTGGAGTTCAATAACTGTCCCACTGAATAGTATTAGCAGGATAAAAAGTATCCTTTGTGTTAATCTAGGTTTTAAACTATCTGTATGCCAAACTTCATCCAAATCTGTTTCGTAGTTTTTGTGTGAAACCGACATGGCATTCTTCTTCAATTTGGCCAATGGTTCAACCGAAGTGCGCTGCATTTTTACACAAAAAATTTCTATCAGAGCATGCAATTCGATGTGTCAGTGTGTTAATGATCTTGACTTATCCTCTACAAGTGTTCCTAAACTTAAAAAATATTATGTAACCAGTTCTTCGAAGATCACTGAAACTTCGAAGTTCTATTCACAATTCTGCCAGAGTGCTTTAAATTTTTTTTTCTCCAGCCTGTCTACCATCTCTTGTTCTATCCTTATATTAAAAAAAACTTGTAACTGGCCATCTTTCAATAACCTTTAACTACCTGTATCCTAGATGTACGTTTTCTTAAGGAAGAAAAAAACAGAATAATACAACAATAATATTTGAAAAGAAGAAATATATTTTTTTAGATATTATTTTGTACCCTATCACAATGTTGTGTTATTTGACCCAAACGTTGACTGGTAGAGAATGCCTTATGGCATTAAGTCCGCCTATGTACCACTATTTCACAAGAAGGCAAAAAAAAAAAAAAAAAAACTTAAACCCTTAACACAATAAATATGAAACTTGCTAAGACATCTCCATCCAGTTATATAAACAAATACTTTGAGCTCGATCCACAGTCAACTCCTGTTTGCTCACCAATAGAAATACCTACCAGGGAATTACAAAGTTTTGTCATTCCCAACTTATTTCAGATTTCGTTATACAAAGTTCTCAGTGTTATGAGCAAATAAAGCTCTCCTACAAATTAGGTTTCTACTGAAAATACGAGATCTACATGTACCTACTTAGCTTGGCAAAGACATTCACCAGCACAAATTTTCTTTGTTTGATGTTATCCTTATTAGTTTTTTTACTAGAGTCCCACCGAAGTTTCGGTTTCGGTTTCGGCCGGTTTCGGCCGGTTTCGGCCTGAAAAAAATGTTTCTGCCAAAGGTTCGGTTTCGGCCAAAAAACAGCCGAATTTTAAGGCCGATCCAAAACTTGTACTTTTGAGTCGCGTTCGGCTAACGTCGAGTGCGCTCGGCACGGCTGGCAATGTGACGTGTACGGTGAAATGTTGAAGGTTCAATTCGATAAAAGTAAAACATAGTAGAACCCTGTAATATTAGGCCAGCGAGATGTTCCATTATCTAGAAAGAATGGCCCACTGACATTTTATTCAACGTTTATAAAAACGTTCGGTTTCCGTTTCGGCCAAAAGTATAATCAAAACCGAACCTTCGGTTTCGGCAAAAAAACATGTTTCGGTCCAACACTAGGTTTTACCTTTTGGGTACGAAACTCGAAAAGATTTTACCGTTCAAAATGTTTTTGAAATTACTGTATTAATTAAGGTAGTCGCATGATAATTGTAAAAATCTAATCTTTTCGTAAATCCTGGCTTTTTCCAAAAAACACTTGCACAGCACCAACCTCTACTGACCCAGGAAACTACTTAAAATAAGGCAATTCTTGAGATAGCGATTAGAATATTCGTGAAAATAACCAATGATTTAAAAACGGTGAAGAAAAAACCGTGAATAAAGCCCGAAAAAAAAGGACATCCACCAGCCCACAATAGACCCGTGTGGTGGATTACAGCCCACTTACCCCATAGACAGAAGGCCTGTGTCCCAGCAGTGGGAACATTGGCTGATTATGCTAAACCCCTGAAATACAAATGGCAAATACCTTACCGTTACGTAACATAATATACTAATACCCAGTTACCTACATCGAGACAGATAAACGAGCCAATGACCTTGACCCCAGTATTCACACACTGAACAGAGTCTGGGCAATATTGCCCGCTGCCGGTACAGTACGCTTTATTGCTCACCTAACATGTTTATTGCGTGCTGACGTCATGCCCTAGCTTGTTCGCCGGAATGCGAGGTAAATATTAGTGTGTGATGTAACGTAACCTATTGATTAAGAGCTAGGAATATCTTATACGTATAAGTATTTTGATTCGTATGTTCCGCTACAGAAGGTATGGTTTTCAACGAAATTGCAACCATATGAGATTAAAATTAATCAAAACCGGCCAAGTGAGAATTGGACTCGCGTATGAAGGGTTCCGTCCCACCGTAGTAGGAGCCCCGTTTAATTTATTTTTATTATTGGTTGTTATAGCGTAGCGGCAACAGAAATACACATTCTGTGGAAATTTCAACTGTCTACCTATTACAGATCATGAAATACACTCCGCTGACAGACAGACGGATGGACGGACGGACGGGCAGCGGAGGCTTAGTATTAGGGTCCAGTTGGTTACCCTTCGGGTACGGAACCCTAAAAACCATGGAAGGATTTACATTGACCACGTTGATGATGTTCCTCAGAGCTGTAAGACACGTAGTGCCTAAAGAAAAAAATAGCCCGTCGATATATGAACGTGGACAAAGCCAAAGGAGTATGCCAGGATCTTAACAGATAAAATATAGCTGTATTATTATTGTGTTACTTAATTTTGATTTTGATTTTTTGTTGAAAGCTTTTAAATTGAAGTTGTATAATTTTTTTTTTTTTTTTTAAAGTTGCCCCGCACTAGGATTTTTTCCTGACCCGTTAAAGACCCGTTTAAAAGTATACATTTTTGCATACCATATGGACCAATGTATGAATGTACCAGGAACAAATAACTACTATTGTAACAACTCATGTATGTACCTACATTCAATGCAAATAAATTATTTCTATTCTATTCTATTCTATTCTTAGCAAGTGGCGTTCTTTAATTTCTGCCTACACCCACGAGAAAAAGTCGTGAGATAAAATGGGCAAACGCCTTGGTCGCAGCTATCTTAGAGGGCAGTAGCCATTTCAAACCAGAGTTCAGAATCGGGCTGTTTGTTAGAAATAGGTACTATTTTCAATTACTACAACTCCTACAGTCTATACAAATAAATTATTGAAATGTCACTTTGTGATTTCAAAATAACATCTTTTAACTGAATGCATATGAAAGTAGATACGGTACTTATAAAAAAAAAACATATTTTAAATTTTTGTTTTTCTATCTGACTGTCGGTGTATCTGTCTGACTGTCTGTCGGTGTGTCTGTCTGTCTGTCTTAGCTAATGTTACAAGCAGTAGCTTTTATTTTATAAAAAGTATTACCCTTGAAATATTCAAACAGAGAAGCAATATTTTTATAATAATAACTTCATTTTCATAATTGAAGGCTGGTTCGAGGTGGAGCAGGACAAGAGTACCTACCTGGAAGGATACTTTGGGAGACCTATGCCCAACAGTGGGACATTCATGCGGACGCTGGTCGCGGGCAACAGCTAGTCTATAGCGAATATATTTTCAAAAGCGAAAGCAACGAAGCCCTAAGAACCCCATATTAGTGATTAAACTATCCTGGAACCCGCAACGAGATTATTCAGAAAAATAATCGAATGTGAAGGACACATCCAAGTTTCTATTTCCCTTCGCATCACGCGAGCAACAAAAAAAAAACAATATACAACATTAGTTTTAGTATAGTAAACATGAAACACGTGTCTAGTATTTTAAGTAAAGAATCTATGTACAAAATTTCAAAACAGTAATGAAAAACCACAAAGTTATAAGCTTGTTTTGTTACCTGGCTGTCCGCACAAAAACGTGATCACCACGCGGCACGCTTGCACGCTCGCCTCCAGCATCGTCTTGAGCTCATTGATAATAATAATTTGGCAGTAGGTACCTAAATGACTGCGATAGGTACTTAGTGTCGCTCGGTATCCAAATTGTAGCCTTTTTTAAAATATTTTTGGGACAAAATATAACATGGTTTAAACATTATTGGAATCGATTCAGTTACTTCTTCTGAACAAACTATATTTAGGTTTCGCAAATACTAAAAATAATGTTGTATAAATAAAACAACATATCACCAAAAGGGTACCATCGTAAAACCATCACGACAAATATCTGGGACCCTATATAAAGGGAAATAGCCCGAAATAATACCGTGAGTTGTGAAAGTGATTCCGTTCCAGTCCATAGCCTGGAGCTCGGCGAGGCCTGCCACGCGGCACTTTCACAGGCCATTAAAATTTACAGGCCAAGCTATTAGCACGTGGAGTAATGTTTATTGTTTATTAAAATGTTTATTTACAAGCTACTTTATGTTTTTAATCTAGTTCCCTATCATCTGCCTAGCCTTTTCCCAACTATATTGGGGTCGGCTTCCAGTCTAACCGGATGCAGCTGAATACCAGTATTTTACATGGAGCGACTGCCTATCTGACCTCCACAACCCAGTCAGTACTGGGTAATACGATACCCCTTGGTAAGACTGGTTGTCAGACTTTTTTGGGCCACTGACTGCCTAACGACTGTCAAAGATCTACAAATGACACCCGGGACCAACGGCTTAATGTGCTTTCCGAGGCACGGAGGAAACTCGGTATGTAATGGGACCACCCATTCACAGACCAACCTAGGCAAGCACGGCTTAACCTAAAGATCGACCCGAGCGGCAGTTATTATTTAGCCACGAGCTCCTCGAATCTAGTTCCCTATGTTACGTAATAATCGTTTTTGCACAAGATAATGCTAGGTTACTCATTTACTGAACTTGAAAAACATTTTGTTTGATACCTAATGAATGCCTAAATACAGGATGGGTCTGGAATGGACACCGACGGTGACCACACATTCAGTACAACGTTCCAAATCCAGCCCCCCCCCCCCACCCTCATAAAAAAATTTAATCGGTAATTATACGATATGCCTTCCATCCTGAATTTTTGCACTATTGGAACGACAATTCTCGACGCTGCTGGCCGAGCGATGGGAACGCCGAAGTGCGCTTTTACTTAATCAGGCATTCAATTAGGTGTTGCTTAGTGTTCATGGAAACGGGCGTAGATTATTAATTTACTGATCTTAGTTCACCGCAATTTTCAATTCAAACATTTTATTTTCCGACGTCACGGTTGGCACAGTGGCTGAGCGATTGGCTGCTGCGGAGTCGCGAGTTCGAACACCGCACGGAACAAATATTTGTATGAATGTTGCTGGCTGTTTGTGTATGTGAGTTTAAATGTTTGTAAACGCACCCACGATACAGGAAAAAATCCGAGTGTATTTTGGCCACGAAGTAAAATTACGTGGTTTGACCTTGACTCCACTGCACACAAGAATCAACCAATCTCATGAGACACGAGACACGCGATTTGGATTTCAATCAGTGAGATTGGTTGACTCCTGTGCATCTAATCTCCACTCCACCCGTCAACGTTTTGGCGGAGTCAGACCTTACGTTCAGCATTAAAAATATAAGATCTTCGAACAGAACAGAAATATATTATCGAAGTAAACAAACATCATCATCATCATTTCAGCCGAAAGACGTCCACTGCTGGACCCAATTCCAGCAGTGGACATGATTATGGCAAAAACCCCCCTTCAAGGGTGGCCTATGCCTACCCCGAAGGGGGGGTTTTGCCATAATCGCCAAGCTTGGCAGGCGGGTTGGCGATCGCAGTACGGTTGTTACAAAATCACAGAGAACGCTGCTGCCCATCCTCGGGTAAGCCCCTTAGTTGCCTCTTACGATACTCACGGGAAGATATAGGAAGGTAAAAAAAGAAAACAAACAATACCGACTTATTTATAAAATTCTCAATAACTTCCTAGAAAGAA
Source organism: Noctua janthe (assembly GCA_910589295.1). Lineage (NCBI taxonomy): Eukaryota > Metazoa > Arthropoda > Insecta > Lepidoptera > Noctuidae > Noctua > Noctua janthe. The sequence continues at coordinate 7,713,199 of OU342572.1, read as the reverse complement.
AACTATCAAACACCAGTTTATATGCGCATATAAATAGAACCCCGAGAAACAATAAATAACACGACGGGTTCGGGCCAAAATAATGAAGGGACCAATGAAAGGCCTGGACAGAATGTAGGTACCTTACCTAAGCACAGAAAGCCAGCTCCAATCAGTAATCGAAAACGCGGGCACATATGAAGTCCTGGATTAGATTCTCGGGTCGGTAAAAGAAAGAATTTTAGGCTTTTTATTTAATATTTATAAACTGTTTATTTCAGCCAAAAAAACATAGTGTTAGTAACAAAACAACTTAAAAAATTATGTCAGTACATCCATTTTATTTAGCATATTTGCTGGTTTTAGTAAACGGGTCGATGTATGTAAATCTACTCAGTGCCTAACTAATTAACTTTCAAATTTATCAACAAACACACACTACACACACTATCACTATTATAACTAGAAGACGGGATATTTACCATGTTTATTGTTGTTTATTGTTTAAATATCCCGTCTTCTAGTTATAATAATGTTAGTGACCATAATAGTTTAAAATCTTATATCATCTCTTTTTTAGTACTCCTTTCGCAGGTAGTCTGGAAGAGATTTCTTTAGAAATAAGCATCACCTTTGTACTATTTTCTGTTCCTTTCTTCTTTCCTGTATTCAGTGTGTACATACGTTGTTAAATAAATAAATAAACAAGTATCTTAAGGATGCCATTAGTGCGCAATATACCTAGCACTGACCCAATTCTTTTCCCGATGACTCCGTAGAAATCATCAAAGTGGGCTTCTGCAAACATTTATGATGCACTGCAGAAGCACGAATTTATTGGTAGCAATCCAGCATCTTCCTGCCCTTGTAACTTGGACCCGGCGCATCAGGCTTTTCTATTCCATTCTCCCCTATCAACCGTCGCTATAATTTACTCCTCTTTCTTCAACAATCTACAATCTATCTATTGTTTCTTCTTCAAGCAGCAACTTATTGCCGAACTAGCTTTTATCCGCGGTTTCACTCGCTTTAATTTAGAATTTGACAAACACTACTAAAGTTTCTATAATAATATTATTCAATCATGATTCGAGAGACTCGTGGCGCCATTTATTATCATAAGAACGTTGTTGTTTTCCTCGGATTTTATTTTCGGGATGAAAGGTACCCTATGTCCGTTTCTGTACAACTGACACTAAGTTTGTTTCTTTGTTTGTTACCTTTTCACGTCTGAACCACTGAAATTTTGCATATACGTATATGCAAAATTGGCGGCCTGCACGAATGGCGCGTGGAGGCACTACGTCGGGGGGAAACTCCGCTGCCGCGGCAAATTGCCGCTCAGCGGACAGACCTCCGGCGTGATCTCATGGCGACATGGAGAGAGCGACTGTCGCAGCCGCTCCGCCCAGAGGTGAGAGGGGGGGGGGGGGGGTCCTTTGATGATTTCCCATCCGATCTTCGCAGGGTGGCTGCTAGCAACTGGATGAGAGTTGCCGAGAATCGAGTTGAGTGGCGTGCGATTGGAGAGGCCTATTTCCAACAGTGGACTATTGTAGGCTGTTGACGATGATAAGCCAGGAATCTGTAATTGTGCCCAAATGGCAACAAGTTCGTCAACTTAAACTTAACTGGTGAAATGAGTGTAGTAGATGTACACTTCTGTCCCATACTTCGGAAAAACCATCCGCGATTTTGCACGCGCAACCAGCATGAGATCAGTGTACGAACACGTCTGGATGTGTGTGTGTCTGTGTTCACATGTTTTCGCCTGCATACGGAGCAGACCTTCTGTCCATTTAATTTGGTGGCCTCGATTCAAGCACGGACGGTTCACAGGCCATTAAAATTTATAGCCCATCCGGCAAGACCAATGTTTGTTTGTAACTGCTATTCAATTGTTGGAATGGGCGATTATCGAAGAGATTTAAAACGAATTAAGTATTATTTGACTATGTGTGGTATACAGGCATTAATCGAGTACCCCTACGCATTTTGATAAATAAACATTTATGAAAAAATGGGAGAAATCTTTCTGTTATTACTAAATTACTTATATTTACTTAGACCGGCAATGAAAAATCAAAATCATTTTTACTTTATTATTTATTATATTCGCAGCTTTTCCATTATAACCTATTTTTAAGTGAGACCACAGAACGATACTCTCGCGAGGCGACAATCAAAAAGTTTTATACCCAAAGCGACGAAATGTTGACAATATTGCAAAAGAACAACATTAAACACTGAACATTAAACTCTCTGTTGTAGTTTAAATCTCGTTAAGAAGAATACAAAATCTCAAAATGTTTAAAAAAAAAACAGGCAACCACACGATGGCTTTAGTGACCCAAAAATATCCGAAAGTGTTTTCCGATTGACATATACAAAAGTAACAGAATTCCGGGCGCCATTTTTTATTTAAGTATTCAACTCTGCGCGTTTTTCAAAGTTTAATCGATTATTCTGGTGATTCCTAGAATAATTTTACTTTAGAAAATAGTATTTTAAACAGATTTAACCATGAATAAGGGACCAAAACTTAACAATTTAAAAGCAAGCGAAGATGTCTTAAAAAATCAAACGCATTTGTTTATGAATGAGAAGGGTCTAACTAAAATTGTAAGTCGCAATCGTATTATCCTATTAAGAGATGGCTAGTACATTCAATTTGCCGCATGTTGAGGGCCACTGGCTCATCCTCCATACTTTCTAACACGTTGACGGTTTTATGTAATTGAGTTTTGTAATCAGCAATTTCATGCGGAGCTGAGAATGTTGTGGTGGATGTGTGGTTTGACAAGAATGGATAAGGTAAGGAACGAGTATATTAGAGGAAGTTTAAAAGTTGCGCCAGTTACACAAAAGTTGAAAGGGAATCGACTGTCTTAGTATAGACATTTGATGAGGAGGGACGAATCGCATGTGACTAAAAGAGTGATGAATATAAATGTTGATGGATGGAGAGGGAGAGGAAGACCAAAGAAACGACGGGTGGATTGTGCGAGGAATGATATGAAAGATAAAAGAGTAAATGATAGCGTGACAGTTGACAGAGGAGATTGGAAGAAAAAACGTGTTGCGCCGACCCCAAGTAACATGGGACAAGTGCAGGAAGATGATGAAGAATCGGCAGTTTCATGACTTTGGAAATGTTGTTCTTACTTTATATATTATATTATATATTATTATAGTTAGCCCACCTTGTCCCACTGCTGGGCAAAGGCCTCCCTCCACTCCTTCTAAAGGTCACGCTTCTGTGCTACTTCTTTCCAATTCTCAAGGGAGACATCCAGTTCGTCCCGCCATCTTCTTCGTGGTCTGCCGCGACTTCGTGTCACTGTTTCAGGGCACCAATCCTGAGCTTTACCGACAGACATGTCCTGTCTAGTTCCATTTAGTTGGGCAGCCTTTTGAGCCACGTCAACGATTTGCGTTTTGGATTGCAGCGTAGTGTTTCGTACATGACCTGTTGTTGTTCTTTCATTAATATTTTTAAAACCTTTTTCAGCCTGCCACTAAAAATCCAATCCACATAGTGTACGCCTACTATCAAAACAACCAGCTATCCAAAATCGAAAACCTAGAACATTTTTATAACGTCACCCATCTACAACTACAACGGAACAAAATCACCAGACTGGAAGGTTTAGACGAGCTGCATTGTTTAAAAAAGCTTTACCTGGGAAACAATTCCATCAGCGTAGTAGAAAATTTGGAAGGGTTGAAGTATTTGGAAGAATTGCATGTAGAAAAGCAGAATTTGGACAGTCCAGACTCCGTATGCTTTGATCCAAGAACCCTCGCTTATATTGGTGTAAGTATGACTTGGCAATAAGAGGAGCGGTGATTGACCGGTGGTGAGATGTGCAGACGACAATTTTGTCATCTTGGGTAAAACCTGGATAAGACTGGCACAGAAGCGTGAAGATTTGCACAAAGAACCCAGGAGTGGGGGAAGTTGTGCTGTGGATGATAATGATGACTTGCTAAACTAAAATGCTGCTCTGCTGCCTTTTTTTTTTTTTTTTTTTTCCGGATGGGAAATCATCAAATGACCCCCCCCCACTCTGGGCGGAGCGGAGGGGAGTGTCAGACTTGTACTGACTAAAACCCATCCATGTTCCTTCTTTGCCCGTTATGTTCCAGGGCCACGGTATCTCTTTCGAACAGTCCCGCAGCCCCGGCAGGCGTCGGCCCATGCGGACCCCTACTTGATTGCTGACATCTCTTTGAGGCGCGCGTGGAACACGAACGCGCCGACGACACGGCCTGTCGTCATAAGACGGCCGGACGGCGAGCTAGCCCATAACTCGCCGTCCACAGGCCAGCGCCTACGGCGGTCGGAAGCCACCACGTGACCCCAGTCGCCCAGGGCGTCTCCCGCGGCGGCTGGGACGTGAGGTTCTTTCCCTCTCACGTCCTGCCACCTCCTTCACTAGCATGACTGCTTCGCAGAAGGAGGTGACGGGCTCTGCTGCCTCTAGTGGTCACAATTGCTACTGTTGGCTAAGCATAATAGTCCTGGGTACCATTTCCCTTACCGTCAATTGTTGTTGGGTTTGGCCATCACGTGAGTTTCTCAGTAGCAGCACGGCAGCCTGAACTCAAGTCCAGTTTGGCAATAGGCTCGCCCACTATTCATCATCATCATCGTTTCAGCCGAAAGACGTCCACTGCTGGACATAGGCCTCCCCCAAGTGTCGCCACATGGACCGGCCCCGTGCGTATCGCATCCAGCGGATCCATGCGACCTTTACCAGGTCATCGGTCCACCTAGTGGGAGGCCTTAAAACGCAACGTCTTCCAGTTCGCGGTCGCCAATATTACTTGGGACTTAAACAAAACAGGTGAAATCTGGGCAGGCACACCCACATTTCATCTATTAGTATTTAGTTAAAGTCCTCTAAGTATGAACCACACCTCACCTTTTGGGCATTACAGGCGTGATGTTATGATGCTATCGTTTGATTTCTAGGCTTCCCTAAGAATAATAAATGTATCAGAGAACAAACTGTCGGACATGTCATGGGTGAAGCCTCTCAGACGACTAGAGGTGCTCGAGGCAAAAAAGAATATGCTTCATGATTACCAAGTAAGTATCTGACTCAGTGAGAACTTGCAACGAGAACTTCTGGCATGTGCATTACCTCAACTCATACCTGATGGCATAAAGGCGTACAGAGTAGTGAAGGCTTGGTTACGGTCCTGAATTTGGCCGTGACAGGCACTTCACAGTGAAGCCACACGGGCGTTGCATCATCGCAGCGAATTGCCGAGTGGCTGAGTGCCACACGAGCAATCCGACGTACCAGCGGTATCACAACGCAATGACGAGGCTACTATGTCGCAGCATATAAACTACCCACGTTGTAATAAACTACACTGAACTGTGTTGCGCTCCAATTCCGCTCCGGCGTTGCACTACTGATGTACCCCTCCCCGCTTTGTCCCGATGGCCCGTTTTCAGACGCGCACGAGTTGCATCACTGCACATCTTTTCAACGTACTGTGAGGCATATCGTTCGGATTTCTATGGAGAACTACGCAGCGTCACGCATCGTGTGGCACCACTTGTCAATTATTTATTTCATCACCACTGTTTCAAAGACATGTGATATCTATCAATGCCACTGGCCCACGTGGTCCCTCTCACAGTGTTAGTTTGTCTATAAAAAGACATTTTCTCAAAACACGCTTCTCTTAATTTATGAAACCAGAAGTATCTGGTTATTAATGCTTGTATGCCTTTCAGACTGTTGCTGACAATCTCAGCACGCTCGGGAGTTTAGTGAACCTCAACTTTTTGGGCAACCCCATGAACAGGATGGATCGGTACAAAGACACAATCATCGCGAAATGTTCACAACTACGTAAGTAAACTAAAATAATTATTACGACCTCTTGTTTTCACACTTTCGTAACATAAAATTATATCAGTCCTGCAATCCTGGAAGGGTTAAGTAGAGGTGTTTCTCAGAAGCTAACTCCCATGTAATAGGGAGCGAGCCTATTGCCAGCAACCAGGCACAAGTCCACACTCCGTGCCGCTACTGAGAAATTCCAATGTGATGTGTTGGAAAACCCCAATAATGCTTTGACTAACAGAGGAACGAACCCATAGGACCACAAGCTCAACAGTAGCTCTCTGCGCTTGCAACCACTAGAGTTGACTAGACCAACGTGGCAGTCTACAGTCTTTTATTGCGCATTTCAATGCACAGGTAATTTCATCCACACGGGCTTGTATCTTATTTATCTTGTTCTAGAACCAAAAATTCGAAGACATGTGACATCTACCAACCCGCACTGGGCCCGCGTGGTGGATTATAGCCCATTCCCTCTCATAGAGAGGAGGCCTGCGTCCCAGCAGTGGGAACATTAATAGGCTGATTATGCTATGCTATGCTATGCTATGGGCATCTATCTTATTTATTGCAGGCGTACTGGATACTATAGTCATTCACGATACGTCGAAAACCTTCATGCAGAACATTGAAAAGGTAGTCCGCCTGCGTCAACTACTTGAGAAGAACAAAATCGAGACGAACCGCAAGGAGGTGGACGACTTCTTCTATCTCAATATCCAGCCAGGACCGCGGGCTCGCGGCCTCTTCTATATCACTGAACCGTCTAGCCAGAAGCGTAGTGGTAAGTAAACACACCTTCTAACCATAAAACAGGAACTAATATAGTTTTCTACTAATAAATAATCCAAGGCCTTACACACCTAGCAGCATGTCTCGTAATCCTATTGTTACAATGAGTAATCACTATATTTTTGTTGCAGTCACTGATATTAATTCTACCTATATGTTTATGCCAAGTGCTTTCTGGCGAAATCGAACAGCACCCTCTTCTCCTGAGTGCAAAGCGCCAGTTTTGAAGCCCCCGCCGCCACGGAAACAGCCTCTTGAAGGCACTCCCATCAAAGGCATATTGAAGAAACCACGTCTATGAAATAAAATGATTGTAATATTATTTTAACTTGTATTTATTTCACAAAATCACGTGTTATGTGCGCCTCGTTAAAATATTTCGTGATACAAAATGCTCGATTGTGACTGTTCAAATACAGCTACCTACTGTCCTTCTTTTACAGCCGCTCGGATCGATCTTTAGGTTAAGCCGTGCTTGCCTAGGTTGGTCTGTGGATGGGTGACCACCCATTACATACCGAGTTTTCTCCGTGCCTCGGAAAGCACGTTAAGCCGTTGGTCCCGGATGTCATTTGTAGATCTTTGACAGTCGTTAGGTAGTCAGTGGCCCAAAAAGTCTGACAACCAGTCTTACCAACCTAGCTGGGAAAAGGCTAGGCAGATGATGATGTTCGTGTGATGATGTTGCCAGGTCCTATTAGGTAACAGGACTCTTTGGTGATTGATAATAATTCATCATCATGTTCTTGCCCCCGTCCAATCTATTATTTGGATCTCTACTGAGCATAGCTTGTGCTCAATAAAGAATGCGGTATCGTGTCAGTGAGTACTCGTGGCACCGAAATTGCGTTGAGCTGGTTGAGCCACTGCGCCGTGCTCCAAACATGTCTTATTTCTAGTCAGGTATAAACTAGGACCTTACAAATATCTGAACTGCCTTCGAATTTAAAATAGAAACAAACTTTCGAATTTATTTCTATTTTAAATTCGATTTTATTTTTCTTTTTGGACTTGACTTGTTGCTTTGGAGAGTGTGTGTACAAAAGTACCCACATTTGTACAATGATGGAGTTGTTGTTTAACATTTCTGTGAAATTGTTTTGAGTTATTGAAGTTCCGAATAATGCCTCGCGCTATAAGGTCCTTTAAAAAAACTAAAAAGTAATATCCTAAAAACCAAAAAGAGTATTTTCACTTTTTTAATACAAACCTTTTTGTTCAACGTGCCTTCAATTCCATCAAACTGAATTGACGTTTTTGACAGTTGCTGACCACATGATTTTGATTTTGTTAAAATAATTTTGTACGGAAACTATGCGATGCTAACTTAATTTACATTTAGAATTTGTCCGAATCCTTGTTTTTGAAGCCTTATAAGTTTTTTCGAAACTTTATTTTTGTGTTGTGAAATATCGTAACGCTCTGGATTTCTTGAAGAAAATCATATTTAAATTCGTTTTTGACGCAGACAGTGCATTTATTGAGAGACGAGTAATTTTATAGCAAACATTCGTTGGCTGAGTCATCTAAAAAGCCCCGACTAGCTCCACCGTCTAGGAACGCGATAAAAAACTGCGACAAAACCTACATACACCTTAAACGATCTGGGCTGAAGGCTGCACTACCTAGGTGCAGTCGCAAGTAGCAAAAATTGCTGACCAACAGGCGGGTGCTAAAAAGCACCAACCACTACCGATGATGAATGTTCTAAGGACCATGTTTGGGGTCTGCAGTGGTTCCGCACAAAAGGAAGAGGTCCACGACACGATCCGAAGAGTCTTTGGGAATGATATGGTGATAAAAGACAATACGGATAGACATAATCAGTTAGTATTAATATTGTTTATTTAAACTATACAGGGTGGAAGGAACACCGACGTACAAACGCTTATTCAGAATGACGTTCTGGATATGTATCCAGAACGTCATTCTGAATCTCCCCACATAGAAATTATTCATAGGTATTTTTTTTTAATCAGCTGGTCCATACATTTTGACCGTGTAGGTAATGCACTTTTGTAAGAAACAGCATATTTAAAAAAAAATACCGATGAAAAATTTCTATATGGCGGTTTCGGAATGACGTTCTGGATACATGGTAAGCGTTTGTACGTCGGTGTCCCTTCCACCCTGTATTAAAGTAAGAAACAAGACCATGATATACAGAAATTGCTTCTTGGTGTTTACTTACTGCATAACACACTTTTGTATCACAAATAGAAGGATTTTGAAGAAGTTTCATAATGCAATATTTCATATGTTTAAAAAATTCATCTGCTAGACAAAGAAAAACCACAATGCATGTTGTTTGATTGCCCCAATGAATGGCTTTACGTAAATCAGTAAAAACAAACAGCGAAATCGTGGACAAGAATATTATAATAGTCAATAAGAATATATTCCTATAATAGTCAATTTAAATATATTCTTATTGATCCAATAATAAAATAGGTACGAGGCAACTGTGAACTACGTACTCCTAATGATCTATTTCGTGGTCATCAGTGCCTGAGAACGAAATAACCCGTGACAGCTGACAGCTGTCACTTTGACATAATTCTGAGAAATATCACACAGTAAACATAATGCAAGAAGTTTATAATTAGGGCTCTGGGTTGCAAATAAGGCGATCGTGGCAAAGCGGAGACGTTTTTATAATATTACTATTTTTATAACAAGTAGAACTTGAATGAGGCTAGCACATGAGCAAAGAGTTTGACTCAATCAAAGAGTTTCAACGAATGGGAAAAATATTAAACAAACCCTTTTTGTATTTTTTTCTCATGAGGCTGTTAGAATAATTTCTGATAGATACTGTGTGGGAGTAAAATCTTAAATAACTTAACTTTTGGCCTTCGCTGCAGTCGGGTAAAACTGAACATTGTGTCACTCTTCTTGTTTGTGATTGGTTAGATACGCCTCCACTAGTCTGTCATTTTAGCACATTAAAATACACTTTTTAAGAAAGACGATGTCTACCTAAAGTCTATCTTTTTCAGAAGGAGTAAATACGTGACGCATGTTCGTGAGAACCTTCCCAAGATGTTGGAAGCAAAGATGGTGAACCCGAAGTCGAAGTCCAAGAAACACCAAGCTGCACCTGTACCAGAAGTAAGATCATCTGTAAGACCATCTGAAAAACCATCCGAAAGACCATCCGAAAGACCATCCGTAAGACCATATGAAATACCATCTGAAAGACCATCTGAAAGACCATCTGAAAGACCATCTGAAAAACCATCTGAAAGACCATCTGAAAGACCATCTGAAAGACTATCTGAAAAACCATCTGAAAGACCACCTGAAAGACCACCTGAAAGACCATCTGAAAGACCATCTGAAAGACCGTCTGAAAGACCATCTGCAAGACCATCTAAAAAATCATCTGGAAGACCATTTAAAAGACCACCTGAAAGTCGATCTGAAAAATCATCTGGAAGACCATTTGAAAGACAATCTGAAAGTTCATCTGTAAGACCATTTAAAAGGCCATCTGAAAGACCATCTGAAAAACCATCTGGAAGACCATTTATTAGATCATCTGAAAAACCACCTGGAAGACCATTTAAAAGTCCATCTGAAAGACCATCTGTAAGATCATCTGAAAGACCATCTGAAAGACCATCTGAAAGACCATCTGTAAGACCATCTGAAAGTCCATCTGAAAGACCATTTGAAAGTCTATCTGTAAGACCATCTGAAAGACCATCTGAAAGACAATCTGAAAGTCCATCTGTAAGACCATTTAAAAGGCCATCTGAAAGACCGTCTGAAAAACCATCTGAAAGACCATCTGAAAGTCTATCTGTAAGACCATCTGAAAGACCATCTGAAAGACAATCTGAAAGTCCATCTGTAAGACCATTTAAAAGGCCATCTGAAAGACCGTCTGAAAAACCATCTGGAAGACCATTTAAAACATCATCTGTAAGATCGTCTCAAAGTCCCTGTGATAGACAATCTGAAAGTCTATCTGTAAGACCATTTAAAAGGCCATCTGAAAGACCGTCTGAAAAACCATCTGGAAGACCATCTGAAAAACCATCTGAAAGACCATCTGAAAGACAATCTGAAAGTCCATCTGTAAGACCATTTAAAAGGCCATCTGAAAGACCGTCTGAAAAACCATCTGGAAGACCATTTCAAAGACCATCTGAAAAACTATCTGGAAGATCATTTAAAAAACCATCTGAAAGACTATCTGTAAGATCATCTGAAAGACCATCTGAGAGACCATCTGAAAGACCACCTGAAAAACCATCTGAAAGACAATCTGAAAGTCCATCTGTAAGACTATTTAAAAGGCCATCTGAAAGACCGTCTGAAAAACCATCTGGAAGACCATTTAAAACATCATCTGTAAGATCGTCTGAAAGTCCATCTGAAAGACAATCTGTAAGACCATTTGAAAGGCCATCTGAAAGACCGTCTGAAAAACTTCTGGAAAACCATCTGTAAAATCGTCTGTAAGAACATCTGAAAGACTATCTGAAAGTCCATATAAAAGGCCATCTGAAAGACCACCTGAAAAACCATCTGGAAGACCATCTAAAAGACAATCTGAAAGTACATCTGTAAGACCATTTAAAAGGCCATCTGAAAGACCGTCTGAAAAACCATCTGAAAGACCATTTAAAACATCATTTGTAAGATCGTCTGAAAGTCCATCTGAAAAACAATCTGAAAGTCCATCTGTAAGACCATTTAAAAAGCCATCTAAAAGACCGTCTGAAAAACCATCTGGAAGACCATCTGAAAAACCATCTGGAAGACCATTTACAACATCATCTGTTAGATCGTCTGAGAGTCCATCTGAAAGACAAACTGAAAGTCCATCTGTAAGACCATTTGAAAGGCCATCTGAAAGATCGTCTGAAAAACCATCTGGAAGACCATCTGTAAAATCGTCTGTAAGATTATCTGAAAGACTATCTGAAAGTCCATATAAAAGACCATCTGAAAGACCACCTGAAAAACCATCTAGAAGCCCATCTAAAAGACAATCTGAAAGTTCATCTGTAAGACCATTTAAAAAGCCATCTGAAAGAGCGTCTGAAAAACCATCTGGAAGACCATCTGAAAGACAATCTGTAAGACAATCTGTAAGATCATCTGTAAGCTCATCTGAAAGACTATCTGAAAGTCCATCTGTAAGACCATTTAAAACGCCATCTGAAAGACCGTCTAAAATACCATCTGGAAGACCATTTAAAACATCATCTGTAAGACCATCTGAATGTCCAACTGAAAGACAATCTGAAAATCCATCTGTAAGACCATATAAAAGGCCGTCTGAAAGACCGCCTGAAAGACCGTCTGAAAGACCGTCTGAAAGACCGTCTGAAAGACCATTTAAAACATCATTTGTAAGATCGTCTGAAAGTCCATCTGAAAGACAATCTGAAAGTCCATCTGTAAGACCATTTAAAAAGCCATCTAAAAGACCGTCTGAAAAACCATCTGGAAGACCATCTGAAAAACCATCTGGAAGACCATTTACAACATCATCTGTAAGATCGTCTGGGAGTCCATCTGAAAGACAAACTGAAAGTCCATTTAAAACATCATCTGTAAGATCGTCTGAAAGTCCACCTGAAAGACAATCTGTAAAACCACATAAAAGGCCGTCTGAAAGACCGTCTGAAAAACCATCTGGAAGACCATTTGAAAAACCATCTGGAAGATCATTTAAAACATCATTTGTAAGATCGTCTGAAAGTCCATCTGAAAGACAATCTGAAAGTCCATCTGTAAGACCATTTAAAAGGCCATCTGAAAAACCATCTGAAAAACCATCTGAAAAACCATCTGGAAGACCATTTGAAAGACAATCTGAAAGACCATCTGAAAAACCATCTGGAAGACCATCTGAAAAACCATCTGGAAGACCATTTACAACATCATCTGTAAGATCGTCTGGGAGTCCATCTGAAAGACAAACTGAAAGTCCATTTAAAACATCATCTGTAAGATCGTCTGAAAGTCCACCTGAAAGACAATCTGTAAAACCACATAAAAGGCCGTCTGAAAGACCGTCTGAAAAACCATCTGGAAGACCATTTGAAAAACCATCTGGAAGATCATTTAAAATATCATTTGTAAGATCGTCTGAAAGTCCATCTGAAAGACAATCTGAAAGTCCATCTGTAAGACCATTTAAAAGGCCATCTGAAAAACCATCTGAAAAACCATCTGAAAAACCATCTGGAAGACCATTTGAAAGACAATCTGAAAGACCATCTGTAAAACCATTTAAAAGGCCATCTGAAAAACCATCTGAAAAACCATCTGAAAAACCATCTGGAAGACCATTTGAAAGACAATCTGAAAGACCATCTGTAAGATCATCTGAAAGACCATCTGAAAGACCATCTGAAAGTCCATCTGTAAGACCATCTGAAAGTCCATCTGAAAGACAATCTGAAAGTCCATCTGTAAAACCATTTAAAAGGCCATCTGAAAGACAATCTGAAAAACCATCTGGAAAACCATTTGAAAGACAATGTGAAAGACAATCTGTAAGATCGTCTGTAAGCTCATCTGAAAGACTATCTGAAAGTCCATCTGTAAGACCATTTAAAAGGCCATCTAAAAGACTTTCTAAAAAACCATCTGGAAAACCATTTAAAACATCATCTGTAAGATCGTCTGAAAGACAATCTGTAAGGCCATATAAAAGGGCGTCTGAAAGACCGTCTGAAAAACCATCTGGAAGACCATCTGAAAAACCATCTGGAAGACCATTTAAAACATCATCTGTAAGATCGTCTGAAACACAATCTGAAAGTCCATCTGTAAGACCATTTAAAAGGCCATCTGAAACACCGTCTGAAAAACCATCTGAAAGACTATCTGAAAGACAATCTGAAAGTCCATCTGTAAGACTACTTAAAACGCCATCTGAAAGACCGTCTGAAAAACCATCTAGAAGACCATCTGAAAGACAATCTGAAAGTCCATCTGTAAGACCATTTAAAAGGACATTTGAAAGACCGTCTCGAAAACCATCTGGCAGACCATTAAAAAGACCATCAGTAAGATCGTCTGAAAGTCCATTTGTAAGACAATCTGAAAGTCCATCTGAAAGACAATCTGAAAGTCCATCTGTAAGACCGTTTAAAAGGCCATCTGAAAGACCATCTGAAAGACCATTTGTAAAACCATTTGAAAGACAATCTGAAAGTCCATCTGTAAGACCATTTAAAAAGCCATCTGAAATACCATCTGAAATACTATCTGGAAGACCATTTAAAAGACCACCTGTAAGGTCGTCTGAAAGACCATTTGTAAGACGATCTGAAAGTCTATCTGTAAGACGATCTGAAAGTTCACCTGTAAGACCATTTAAAAGGCCATCTGAAAGACCTTATGAAAGTCCATCTGTAAGACCATTTAAAAGACCGTCTGAAAGACCATCTATCTGTAAGACCATCTGAAAGACCATCTAAGATTATCTGAAAGACCATTTAAAAGGCCATCTGGAAGACCATCTGTGAGACCATTTAAAAGGCCTTCGAAAGACCATCTGTGAGACCCATCTGAAAGACGTTCTAAATTGTTCTGTCACCGTCCCTTTGAATAGGTACGCAGTGTTTTCGCATAATCAGCCTTTAATGTTCCCACTGCTGGGACATGCCGGCCGGTTTCCTCACGATGTTTTCATTCACCGTTGGTGAAATAAATTACACAAGTAATCTGTCTGCCTGGGTTCGGACCCACAACCTATTAAGTAATAAATTTCAGTGTTAAAAATTTATTTTACTGCTTTTCTTTCTAACCGCACAACCGACCAGTGCATAGCCGACACGGCAGCTTTTATCGATACCATATCTATACACTACATTCCTTTCTTGTTTTTGAGTATTTCTAATATCATGATTCATGTTCACTAAACGGTACCTTCACTATTTATGATCAATACTTCTCATTATTGCCTAGCCATTCCACTGACTATGCCAATTTCGGCCTACAGTTCAACCGGAAGAAGATGAATACCAGAATCATCAATGTTAACATGAATTTGTTAAGAGCGTTAACGTCTTACGGCATTTCATACAAACTTACAAATGATTTTTTTTTCGAAATGACTGAACCCATTTTAATGAAACTTCGTACTCATAAGCAGGATACATAGTCTAAAAACTTGACGTAGAACATTTTCGAAAAATAGTAAATTAGACCGATTTTTAGATTTTCCATAGAAACAGAAATTTCCAATTATCGTTTTTTTTAAAAAGACATTTCGAAAAAAAAATCACTTGACAGTTTATATGAAATACCTTAAAACGTTAACGCTTTTAAGACAGAAGACTTTTTCTTCTTGAACCCATGACTCAGATTTTGAGACGACAGAACTATTGATTTGTTTGTCAAGTAGTTGATATTCGTTGTTCGTTGTGCAGTTTTTTTAATATGTAAATTTATATTCGTATCTGACCACTTTGGGCCCTATCGGAATACCAGCGCTGTGACTTTTTTTTATTAATGTTACAGTACTATGGTAAAGTAGGGCCTTTTGGCCTCATACAGGACCAATTTCATTTGTTTTATCTTTTTCTTGTTTTATTTTATACAATTTTGTTTGTGAGTGTAATAAATACTTTTTCTTTCTTTATATTCAAAAAGGGATGATTAATTTAGAATTATCATCTCGATTAGTATAAGTTTAGTCTTGCAAGCTGTTAAATACTTATTAAAACAAAGGCATAACACACACACCAATTATTACAATGTACCTCATTCATTATAATGTTTTTAATTGAGTAGACATCTTACGTTTTAGTTTATTCTTGAGTATTAATTGAATTATCAATTCAATTCAATTTAATTCATTTTTATTTCAGATAAATAACATTATAATTATCCATACAAGTTTTTTTGAAATAATATAATACACAAACAACCCAACACAACAATGACATGTAACAAATAGATACAATAAACGTTGGATTAGGACCGCACTACTCGTGCATGGAGTTTTGTCCAATGCTCCATGAAGGAGCACTCTATGTCCTTTCTCCCAACAATGAGCTGCAGGAAGCTGTTGGGGCTGCCTCGTATGCGGCGCATCAGAGACGCTATTCTTTTGCGAGGTATCGCTTAAAAGCCATCCAATTGAGCGTCTGCAAACATACCTGATACGCTACAAAAATGTGGCAACCCCACCACGTTATTGTATTGTTATTATTTCCTTTATTTATTTTTATACAAATCTTCTACATTTTTAAATATTTCATAAACTAAAAACAATATAAAAAACATTTAAAAATATAAAAAATTGTAGCCCACCGGTATCGGGAACAGGGTCCAAGCTACCGGCGGTCAGGGCTCCAGAGAGAGGAACCTCCGAACGTATTGTTATTGTTATTATCGTTCTCTATCTTTTGCAATTACTGGTTTTCAGCTTCTTAAGGTGTATAACATCGTATTTATTATCCTGTTTTATTATTTAAGAAAGAAAGAAAGAAAGAAAACATATTTATTTGGCCCATGCCACAAGTGCACTCAACAAGCACAAAAAAATATATTTAAAAAATAAAAAAATCTTAATTTACCTGCCTCGTTGATCTAGTGTTCTCAATCGCGACAGCTGAGCATGAGGTCCTGGGTTCGATTACCGAGTCGGGGAAAATGTTATTGGGTTAGTGCATCAGGAATTTCTCAGTAGCAGCCAAGGAGTCTGAATTTGTGCCCGGTTGATGGCAATAGGCTCGCCCCCTATTATATGGGACTTGGAAACATAACTAGCGCAATGTGGATGTACTATTAGGTACACTACTGCCTAACCCTTCGGGGATTACAGGCGTGGTGTATTTTTCCTTATTACCAAAATGTACGTGCCTACTTGTATGATAAAAATATATTAAAAAAAATTAGGCTTGACTTTGAACCAACAACGCGCACAGTTGAATAGCAATGTATACTTTATCCTCCTTCTTAGTAAGACCAATATTCAACGTCGTTCTTTTCTTGTCAGCATAGGTAGATAATTTCTGCTCTGTCCCTTTCTTCTTTTATTTTTAATCTTTATTCTTCTTTATCTCCCATTCCTCTTTTTATTTTCTTGCAGTTCGTGCACTCCAAAGAGCAAAAGGATAGCTGTTATCTTTTCTACTACAACACCCGATGTTAACAAACAAATATTGACACCCGTATTTACATATAAACAAGTCAAAGTGATTACTTGAATAAAAGTAATTACTTATGATAAGATTTTTATTCTGTAGTTTAGTAATTGCTTGAAGTTAGAACTGTCAAAATTTATAACTTTGCTTTCTTTGACAGTTCCTACTTCGTTTAAATTCTTGTCTATTGCATAAAAATGGTTACTGTAATTACTTGAACTCAAGTTATTACTTAAACTTGACTATAGATACGAGTGTGAGCCTTAGTTTTACCAGTTTTCCCATTTAATGACAACTGAACTATATTTGAATATCAATTTTACCCAATTTCAAATAATTTATCCTACTTTACGAACTGTCATCTAGCGTTATGTCGTCTAAGTCGATTTTTATCATAATTAAAGTGAATATTATCCTGATATGCCGAAAAAATTGATTCTTAAACATTTTTAGCTTGTTTTTTTTTTCAAATAAAAAAGAACTTTGCGCCACACTAGAAATTTCTCCTGTATCGTGGGTGCGTTTACAAACATTTAAGCTCACATACACAAACAGCTAGACCCGCAACAAATACCTGTACTCCATACAAATATTTGTTCCGTGCGGGAATCGTACCCGCGACACGAAGCACACTAGTCAATCGCTCAGCCACTGCGCCCAGCGTGCCGTCAGAATTTAAGTAACTAAAGAAAGTACTTGGGTAATATGGGATCCCTCAATTTGTTCGGCAATAGATTTCTCGTCACCTCGCTAGATGAACCGGAATCAAAACATAGGACCAATTCAGTACAAAAGCCGTGCTAGACATTATTTATACAGAAATATAATACAAGACAAATTACATCAGTTAGGCACGGAAATTACCCATTTTTCTAAGCTATTGGTCAAATCGAGCAACTGAATTACAAACCAGTTCCCCACTACGCAACCGATTGAGCTGAAAGTTTGCACGCGTTTCGTTCTGGTGACAAAACATTTTTATGACAGACAAGACTTGATCCTGCTGGCAAGAAAAACGAACGAACTCCGCAACGGTAAATAACACGGACACAAAACTTTGTATACGCGTTCAGTATTGTTAGAAAAACCAATTTTTTTATTTCTTTTGATCATAGAGTGTATGTGTCTGACCTTTCGGCTCCATCGGCCTGCCGTTCCGTGAGCATTGTAACCTGCTGACAACTAACACTCAGGCTGTTCTGCACGACTTAATGTGTAGACATTATTTATACGCCTTGCACATAGTGAGACATAACTTTTTTTGATAACACCGTGTTCTTACTTTTACCTATGTGTCTCAAATAAACATATTTGAATTTGTTCTTCTCTTGGGGGTCCAGGAGAAGAACGGCTATTCATTTCTGATTTGATCAAGCAGGGAAAGTGCAATTGCCATAGTCCTCTTTATTAACTTAGTGACTACACCATACAATAACGTTTACTACTCCTCCGCCCTTCTTTTCTGATTAGTATTGTTGCGGGATCCAAGACAGCTAAATCGTTTCTCTGGGGCTTTGTCGAGCTTCATTGTCTTGACGCTTTTCAGGAGTTGCAGCCTAGTCGTCTGGGAATGGTGTGGCAGGCTTGTCCCAATAAAAAAATACTATAACTTCTTCACATCCATGACAACTTATTCATTTAACTGAATAATAAGACATGGTATTATGCTTCAATATCAATAACCAAATTCAAACTGTTTAATACAAAAGTTGGTTAAACACTGTTTTAAGCTTTCACGGTTTACAACTAAACTTATACTGTCACTTACGGGATATCTTCCGTGATTGTTCATTATTTTGAGCTCCCGATATAAAAAAAAATTAAAAAAGAATAATACTGTACAATCACAGAAGATATCCCGTAAGTGACAGTATAAGTTTAAAAATTGGTTATTCGATTTTTGAAAATTTTAAAGATCTATTTACTGTGTTTTAATATGATACTTTCAGACACCTTTCTTTGTTGTAATTTCAGCCAGTAACAGAACCGGCTGATGAAAGATCCGGTAGAATAGGACCGAAAATTGTTGTATTCGACGCATCTACAGGTTAGTTTACACCGAAGGTTATAACTGTTAGCTGCGGGACTGTTCGAAAGAGACACCGTGGCCCTGGAACACAAAGGGCAAAGAAGGAACATGGATGGGTTTTAGTCAGTACAAGTCTGACACTCCTCCACTCATCGCGAGGCATGCGTTGCGAATGGTTCGTCTCGCATGCCTCGGGCTGTGTGGACGTGTGTGCTCACAGTGAGCATTCGCCTCATACGATCGTTGCGAACGCCGCCTCAGTGCGAGCCGGCATGGTTGTTTGCGTGCTCAGCTCGAGCATGTGTCGTTCGGGACGCATGCATAAATATACCGTCGTATGCCTCAGGCTGAGGCATGCGTGACGAACCATTCGTGACGCACGCCTTGGAATGTCTGTACGCGGCTTTAGGGTCTGTTTCACCACCTACGATTAAAAGCGTTTATACAGAAAGTGGGCAACGTCGCAAATAGCTGTCAAATATTTTGCTGTTTTGATAAATTTGGCAATATTACTCTATGATAATTAGAAATATGGCTAACTAGTGAACTAAAATATTAAATATGAAATGCAATAATTTATATCGTAAAATCGAATATTTAGTTTTAAATGTAAAAAAAGTATTTAAAAACTTTCCAAATGCCTTTTTTACACCTAAAACGGTTATAACATCAAATTCAGTTTTTAATTACTATTCATTATTAATATTCTAGTTCAGTAGTTAGCCATATTTCTTATTTCCATACAGTAATATAGCCAAATTAATTAAAACAGTTAAATATTCGGCAGCTGTTTGCGACGTTGCACATTTTTTGAATGAACGCTCTTAAGTTCCCGTTAATTTACCTGGCAGATAATTACGAGTATGTATAAATTCTGTTCCATTTTTGAATTTATTCGTTAAGTAGTGACTATACGGACATCGTGAAATAGGCCCTTAATATAGAAGGTATGAGTTAAGTACCTTAGTTTTAAACTATTTGGTACTCAGGCAACGTCGCAAAGACCTGTCAAATATATGATGTTGAATTTCTTAAATATAACTAAATGAAAATGCTGTTTTAAGATTTTACGGTTTACAACTAAACTTATACTGTCACTTACGGGATATCTTCCGTGATTTTTGAGCTCTGAGCTCTGAGCTCCCGATAACGTAGCAAAAGATTAAGAAAGAGGTAGACAGATTTGACTGCATCTAACAATTTATTTTCCATCCACCCGCATTCTCCAGTCATCCCACGATCATGGCGCTTGCAACAGCGTCAAAATATCGAGAGCTCAAAATAATGAATAATCACGGAAGATATCCCGTAAGTGACAGTGTAAGTTTAAATGATGACCGCTTTGTGTTGCACTCAAATATTGATTATAAGTTGCAATATCTAAAGTCACACTGAATGTTTAGTTACAGGTTCAAAAAAAGCACTTGGAAATTTTCCAAATGATTTTTTTCATTTAAACTGCTATAACATCTTATTCAGGGTTATTATTGCAATACTTAGTCAGTATTCTAGTGCAGCATAGTGCGATATAACATAATTTAATTCAGTGATATTGATTAAATAATCAAAACAGCGAAATCTTTGACAGCGTTTTGCGACGTTGCAAGCTTTCAGAATGCACTCTCGTCAGCTTAGCTTTTTAATAAATCATATACAGTGTGTATCGTAAAGTTGTATTCATATTTAAAGCTGTGATTCAGACCACACAACACACAATTGAGAGCAGCGGTGGCCCACTGGTGGCGGCCCCGACTTCGAGCAGTAAGTCGCGGGTTTGAACCCAGGCAGGCGCATTACTATGTGTAATTTATTTCATCACCACTGCTCTCAAAACGGTGAAGAAAAACATCGTGGGGAAATCGGCATGTCCTAGAACCAAAAATTCGAAGAGATGTGACATCTAGCAACTCACACTGGGCCCGCGTGGTGAATTATAGCCCATTCCCTCTCATAGAAAGGAGGCTTGTGTCCCAGCAGTGGGAACATTACAGGCTGATTATGCTTAACAGAATAGCTTTCTATATGGGGCCTACAACGTAATCACGAAAAACTAATCAGCTGCCCCATTGATTTGGGTCGAATAAGTATTGGCCTCTTGTATGGGAAAGCTGATTAATTTTACGCAGTTATAATATTGGTCCTATGAAGTAATTGGTTAAGTTCCATGGTCTGACACTTTTCTGACACCCGCTGTATTCAAAAAGGTTTCAATTGAAATCCAAAACAATCTAATTTTAGTTTATACTAGCTGTTGCAAAGTCTGACAACCAGTCTTACCAAGGGGTATCGTTTTACCCAGTACTAACTGGGTTGTGGAGGTCAGATAGGCAGTCGCTCCATGTAAAATACTGGTATTCAGCTGCATCCGGTTAGACTGGAAGCCGACCCCAATATAGTTGGGAAAAGGGCTAGGCAGATGATGAAGATGATGACTAGCTGTTGCCTGCGACCAAAGTCAAAAAAAAAAAAATTACCGTATTTGAATTGATTTTTGTTAACAATGTTTTGGGTTTTATTTTCTTTCCACGGAACCCTTATCTTAAATAAAAGTTGCCTAAATCTAAAATAAAGTTAAGCCTAAGTTACTCCTTATAACATCAGCTACCTGCCAGTGGAAGTCCCGTCAAAATCAATCCAGCCGTTTCGGAGATTAGCCGGAACAAACTGACAGACAAAAATTTGTTTTTTTTACTATAAGTAATGTATACACTTTCATATCCATTCAGCAAATAGCTGTTATTTTGAAATTACGAACTGATACTTCAATTTTATTTATTTGTATAGATAGTACCGTAGCCACATTTTCACAAAATATTCCTCGTTTAGACTCGACGTTGCCTAGAAGCCACATCAAAAACACGTTAACATCTATTACGTCACAAGCCGCTGCTGTCACTGGGCAGGCCTGGAGTAATTATCTCAATTAGTACTGGTACCACGCTAGCCAGACATTTTGGTAATTGCAGTTAAATGGCTCGATGTTTTGTGATTTATTGTTGGTAGTTAGATGTTGTTCCAGTCTTAAAATAATTACTGTTCTTTCATTCGAAGATCGAAGCTCAAAACGCAACTAGAATTACGCAACGCGTTGGCAATTTTTTTTTAACCAAATTTATCAGTATGGTCATGTAGTATTCCGCCAGTATTGCCCCTGAAACAGGACACAAATCGACACCCAAGGCTGTAAATGAACCCTGGTTCAAGCCATGTTCCGGAGCGAGAGGGAATGGGAAGCCGTCACCTGGTGGAGGTGGCGGGACGTGAGAGGGAAAGAACCTCACGTCCCAGCCGCCGCGGGAGACGCCCTTGGCGTCGGAGGTCACGTGGTGGCTCCCGGCCACCGTAGGCGCGGCCCTGTGGACGGCGAGTTATGGGCTAGCTCGCCGTCCGGCCATCTTATGACGACAGGCCGAGTCGACGGCGCGTTCGTGTTCCACGCGCGCCTCAAAGAGATGTCAGCAACCAAGTAGGGGTCCGCATGGGCCGATGCCTGCCAGGGCTGCGGGACTGTTCGAAAGAGATACCGTGGCCCTGGAACACAAAGGGCAAAGTAGGAACATGGATGGGTTTTAGTCAGTACAAGTCTGACACTCCCTTCCACTCCGCCCAGAGTGGGGTTTGGTCATTTGATGATTATTTAGAAAAAAAAAAGGCTGTAAATGAAAATTCTATTAACTTAACCCGATGTGAGCAAAATACTGGCTAGACCAGCAGTCAGAAGTCGTTTTCCGCTGTTTTCCTAAAAAAAACGGCCAAGTGCGAGTCGTACTCATACGCACACAGGGTTCGCACATTTTACGACTTTGGAATTGTCTATCTTTCAAACGATTGACTTTGAGAAAAAATGGTTTTAGGAACCTCAATGTTATTTTTAAAGACCTATCTAAATAAGACACCGCATGTGTGCATATAGGTTTGATGTTTGATGTGAGACCCCCTTATCTTTGTTTTATTTTTATTTTTGTTTAAAATTGTAAAGCGGTTCACAGAATACATCTACCTACTAAGTTTTAACTGTGTAGACCTAATAGTTTCGGAATTAAGTGGCTGTGACATACGGACGGACGGACAGACAGACAGACATGAGGAATCTATAAGGGTTTCGTTTTTTGCCATTCGGCAACGGAATCCTAAAAATCTAAAAAAGTTTCAGGCACAACTTTTCACGGTATCTCCAGGTACAGGCCGCTTAGTCCTGGTTGGTGACGAGAGAGTGAGTGTGCAGGGCCTCTCCAGCTTCGCGACCATCCGGGCCACAGCCTGCGTGTTCGGAAACAAGTGGATGTATGAGGTGCAGCTCGGAACTAAGGGGATTATGCAGGTAAGGCTCAATTTTAGTTGGATAATAGGAGGGAGGATCACGTTGCTAAATAATAACACCCGTCGGATCAATCTTCAGGTTAAGCAGCTCTTGCCTAGGTTGGTATGTAGATGGCTGACCACCCATTACATGCCTAGTTTCTTCCGTGCCTCGGAAAGCACGTTAAGCCGTTGGTCCCGGCTGCTATTTGTTTTCTTGTGAATTAACGATTATAACATTGAACAAAAACCGGTCATCATCTTCCTAGCCTCTTCCCAACTATGTCGGGGTTGGGAAGAGGCTAGGAAGTCTAACCGGATGCAGCTGAATACCAGTATTTTACATGGAGCGACTGTATACACACAACCCAGCTAGTACTGGGTAATACGATACCCCTTGGTAGGACTGGTTGTCAGTCTTTTTGGGGCCACTGACTACCTAACGACTGTCAAAGATCTACAAATGACAGCCGGGACCAACGGCTTAACGTGCTATTCGAGGCACGGTGGAAACGCGGTATGAAATAGGTGGTCACCCTTCCACAGACCAACCTAGGCAAGCACAGCTTAACCTAAAGATCGACCCGAGCGGCTGTTATTATTTAGCCACGAGCTCTGAACAAAGACCGGTATTAATTCATTAAAATATTGTTTGGAAAGTTCTATCTGCATTATACCAAAAAATGTCAACCAATACTTTAGTAAGAACCGTTAATGAATCTTAAGTAAGTTTAAATTTTTTTTTTGCTTGTAATTTTACATTGATAGAGCAGCGGTGGCCCAGTGGTGGCGGCCCCGACTTACGAAGAGTAAGTCGTGGGTTCGAACCCAGCGTATTACTTTGTGTAATTTATTTCGTCACCACTGCTCTCAAAACGGTGAAGCAAAACATCGTGAGGAAACCGACATGTCTTAGAATCAATCATTCGAAGACATGTGACATCTACCAACCCGCACTGGGCCCGCGTGGTGGATTATAGCCCATTCCCTCTCATAGAGAGAAGGCCTGTGTCCCAGCAGTGGGAACATTATAGGCTGATTATGCTTATGCTATGCTAGACGTAAATACGTATGATTCCACCAGGTACCAGATGAATGCAGATATACATCATCATAACAGCGCGCCTGAAATCCCCGAAGGGTTAGGCAGAGGTGTACCTTGTGGTACACCCACATTTCGACAATTATGTTTAAGTCCCGTGTAATAGGGGGCGAGCCTGTTGCCATCAACCGGGCACAAATCCAGACCCCATGGCTGCCACTGAGGAATTCCTGATGGAAAAACACAGTAACAGTTTACTCGACCCGGGAATCGAACCCAGGACCAACGAGGAAATCCTTTTAGTAGTTAAGATCTGTTTGTGTTGGTGAACGGAATCTCAGACAAAGTCCAAGTCAGTACCAGGATAGAATATATCCCGTAAGACCTTTCAATATGATCCACCCTGTATTTATATTTGAAATTTGCAAATTTGTAAGGAAGTACCCACAATTCTACAGCAAAAGAAAAGACATACAAACAGAAATCAAACTTAGACATGGAAATAGACTCAACCTGCCAACTTCACGATTAAAAATGCACTCCTCTAGTGCGTTTGTCACGTCAATAAAAATCTACAATAAATTACCTGAACACATAAAAAACACAGAAACAAACAATATATTTATAAATAAACTAAAACGATTTCTCTTAGATAAAACCTACTACACAATTGACGAATACTTCAAAGATAAATTACTCCTAGAGAAACGAAGATAATTAGAATAACCAAGTAGTACCTAATACATCTATTTACCTTATCTACCGTGCAATATCTTTAATTACTTACTATTTAGTTAATAATAAATTACAGCTAAAATATAAATAAATATATAAAATAATTACCTAATTTATAATTTAGAAAATATCTTTTAATAATAAATAAATAAATATATAAATAAATAAATAAATATAGAAATATTAATAATAAACAAAATTAATATAAATCTACTCATAAATAATATCTACTTAAATATCTAAATATAAGATTTACTCCTTAATTTCAATATTATAATTTCAATATTATTATGTTTTTAAACAAAAAGCGCTTCATCCTCTCCTCTAAAAACTAACTTGCTGTGCCCGACAGGGTCCATAATTGTTTCTCTATAATTTACCTACCAGCCTTGTATACATTATGGAATGCAATAAAGTATTGAGTATTGAGTATTGAGTATTGTATTCCTACACAACAAAATATACTGCCTCCTGATAAATATCCTGCATTCACCAGATCGGCTGGTGCACGTCCACGTGCACATTCTCCATGGACACTGGCGTGGGGGACACGGCGCGTTCCTACGCCTACGATGGAGGGAGAGTGAGGAAGTGGAACGTGGCCACCGCACCATACGGCCAGGCCTGGCTCCCCGGTGATGTCATCGGCACGTGTATCGACCTGGATAAGGGAACTTTAGAGTATTTTAGGTAAGATCTCCGGTAGTAAGGCAAATGAGTATCAGCTTACCGTGTGGTCTCAAAATCAAAATTTTGACGGATCGGCAAGCAAATATGTTGAAGTTAAATATGTCTGGCACAAGTTTCGGCACTTCTGTTTCGGTTTGAGCAGTTGTAGAGAGCTTCATAACAGCGAAAAAAAACACATCAAAATCAAAAGACATTTACACGGTGCAAACGGCCCCTTCACGAGCTGTCAACCAAGCATTCATCAAACTAAGTAACTTTACGCAAAAGTTATTGCTGGGACACGACTTTTTTTTGTGGGGAAAAATATCGTTTTACGGTAGGACTCAATGTAACGCACTCAAAACATTGTACTGATGGATGCATTGAATAGTACGAGAGTCGTGGAGGTACTTAAAGTAAAGTTACAACAAGTTTATAAACTTGTATTTAAAAAAGCTTGTGTAAAACTTGGAACTTTGACCCCCCAATAAATCCGTAACTAGAAATTGAACAAAAAAATTATCGCAATGACAGGGAGAACAAGTGCCTTTCGGCTTCGTTAAGGGTGGTTTTACGCCCTTTATATATTACTCAATTTAGCCTGACAATCAGCATGTTTCGAATATCAAAATAAATATGAAGCTAATAATAGCTGAAGTGAATTAAGTAGCGCAACAAATTCCCTAGAAACATATTTGTATATCTGTTAACCGTGATAAATCTCAATTTTGCTGTTGCAGTTGAATTAAGGCAAAATTACAACAGCCAATCTAAACTTTACGTAAGATTATAACAACAGACAAAACTAGACTTTTAGAAACCAAAACGATGGTAAACGTAAATGATTAGAGCCTAAAAACCATCGTAATGGAAATCTGCGATGCTTCGTTTCACCTGTTAAGCCAATTTCCAATTTCCTACGGTAAATCATTCCCTCACTCAATACGAGGATAAATCAATCAGGAAATTCATGTTCGCTCCAACGGTGCAATCTCGAATATGGGAATCGATTTGTTCTATTTTTACCAATTCGAATACAGGAGCATAGATGGACTGTGTGTGCGCGATTTTGTTTCCAAACATGTCAACAAAATATCGGTATTCAGCTACCTCGAGTTAGTCTGGAAAAGGACCCCAACATAGTTTTAAAAAAGTTCCGCAAGATGAGCGTAAAGATGATGATAAAGCCAATATAGCTTCAAGTGAAAATAAAGCCATTTGGCAACAAGGATTTGATTATACTTTAGATATAAATATGATCGGTACTGACTAATTAATGTCTTGAGGAGCTCGTGGCTAAAACAATAACAGCCGCTCGGGTCGATCTTTAGGTCACGCCGCGCTTGCCTAGGCTGGTCTGTAGATGGGTGACCACCCATGACATACCGAGTTTCCTCCGTGCTTCGGAAAGCAAGTTAAACCGTTGGTCTCGTCTGTCAATTGTAGATCTTTGATAGTCGTTACAGGTAGTCAGTGGCCCGAAAGTCTGACAATCAGTCTTAGCAAGGGGTATCGTATTAACCAGTACTAACTGGGTTGTGGAGGTAGTCGCTCCATGTAAAATACAGGTATTCAGCTGCATCCGGTTAGACTGGAAGCCGACCCCAACATAGTTGGAAAAACGCTAGGCAGATGATGACTGACTTATTAATGTCTCGCAAATGTCAGGGCGAGGGCTTGTTGTTCGGAATAGATTTTCAGATCACGATTTTGCATTGTTAATGTATGGTATTTGGAAGTTTTTAGTACGTTGTTGCTTTTGGTTTTATTTTTAGTTCAACTTGCAAGGGCTTTGCTAGGCCTATCCTTTTCAAAAGACCTAATCCATCGTTTTCTATCAGGCTTCTCTCCTTGTCTGACGCCTCTTTCGATCTTGATCGGGTCACCTCTTGTTTCTAGCTTTATTTTGATAATGCTGTGGACATAGATATTTTCAGTATATTAATGTATTTATAGTTGACCTTGAAGAGTTTTAGTGCTTCCCAGATTGAGATGTGGCTGATAGTATCAAAAGCCTTGTTGTAGTCAATAAAATGCTAAATAAATTCATTTGTTAAATCAATGTACATACTACTCATTATTTGTTCTAATGTCTTTAGGTGGTCTGTTGTGCGGAAAACAGGTTGCGGATCATCGATTTCAGGTGAAATTCTACTAAGGTTAACAGATGTGAAGAGTTCTTGGGTATGTTTACAGGGTGCGGCGCGGGTCCTTTCTTATTTAAAAAATCATAAAACAAAAACTCTTAGATTAATCATTTTTATTATTTTTATTTTACATTTTAGTATTTTTTTTTTTTTTAATACTTTTTAAAAATGAAATGTTGAAGCTCCGTTCTGATCAATACATTGGGAAAGTCAAAGTCGGAAGTTTCGGTCTACTTTGTCCAGCAGGTCAGGTGCAACTTTGCAGGTCTGCGTCGGTTTTGGTAAAAACACCTTGAATATTGTTCTTCAGCTCATCCAGGGTTTTTGGACGATCGGTATACACTAAGAATTTAAGATATTTCCATAAAAAATAATCACGGGGTTCTAAATCTATATTTTTATTTTTCCTCAAAATTGCGGTCAAGCTTTCTTTCGTTTCCTCCACAGGAACGGCACATCAATGGGTGTGGCCTTCGACAAGGTGACCCATGGGGCTGGTCTGGCATACTTCCCTGCAGTGTCGCTGGCGATGCAGGAACACCTGTACGCTAACTTTGGACATGTGCCGTTTGTGTCAGTAAATCCTGGCTTACTATTTTTTTCCCATAATTTAATTTGGTGTCCCATGAATTGAGTAAACGTTTATCGTTGAAAAAATAAAAAAAAAATGTTCAAAACGAAACGTACGAAACGAAACGTAAAAACGTTCGTAAACGTTCGTTGAAATGTTCGTTCAAAAAATATATTGAATTTGAATTTGTTGTTAGTATTTTCTTGATACTGGCAAAAGCCCTCTTTTATTTAGTATCAGCTTAACGGTTTAAAACCTAGCTTTTATGAAATAAGCATTTTCAGTCATGTTAATCTAAATTTTCACAAACACGCTAAAAGAATATTCGTGCTGAAAAATACTTTCTCTGAAATTACAATGAGGCAGCATTTTACAAAATGCTTGTCCCTTCTTTTACGATTTTCGTTTAAGTCTATTACCACAGTTTCCCAGTGGAAGGCTACGCAGCTCTCCAAGCGCCTCCCAATAGGGAGTGCGCGCGCGCTGCGATGCTGTTCAAGTCTCTAGATGCACTGCTGGATGAACTGTCGCAACCTGCTGACATTAAGTCACTCACTGCTAAGAGTAGTAAGGTACTGTGCTTTGGAATATAACTAACAATTTAACTATTGGTTAATTGATGACATGTAGGATTGTCAGTGATGGATAGACTAACTTATTGCCTCCGCAGATAGAAACTAGATGAGACTTACTCACGACCGTGAACAGCACAAGCAAATAGGTTTATGCCCAGCAGAAAATGAACTCTCAGTTTCTGATTTGAGTATCAAACTCTACTTTCGGTGATTCCTTCAATGCAGTGAATGTATGTCACTCAAAATTTAAAACGTCACAACTGAAATTATTTAGAAACCCGCAATAAGTCTATTAGTGGATGGATCATAGTCACTCTCGTCACTATTGGCGAAGCGAGGCGTTGTAGTTTAGATGTTACTAAACTTTTCAGACAGTGTACAGTCGCCAGCACATCAAGTTACCACAAACTGTCAAATTTCTCCAAATGATTTTAAACTATAAAATGTTGATGATTAAGTTCAAAATCAAATGAGCAAATTTGACAGATTACGGTAATTTGAAGCGCTGGCGACTGCACATGGAATAAAATATAACATACTACTCAGATCATCAAACAGTTATGTTTTTAGACAGTAGGTGAAGTGAATATTTGAAAAAAAAACGCTAATAATGTAGAATGTAGAGACATAATCGACAGTTAATAGTAGCTATTAGGAGCCAAGAAATGAATCTTTTACTGAGACAGTGCCTGAAGTAGCTACGCAGTGTGCGAGGGATGTTGACGCCCGTTACTAAATAATTCACTGAGCTAAACGACACGTCAGACCCATATACCGTCCTTTTTTTTTTTTTTTTTTTTTTTTTTTTTTTTTTTTTTTTTTTTTTTTTTTTATTTTTGGATGGGAAATCATCAAATGACCCCCTCCACTCTGGGCGGAGCGGAAGGGAGTGTCAGACTTGTACTGACTAAAACCCATCCATGTTCCTTCTTTGCCCTTTGTGTTCCAGGGCCACGGTGTCTCTTTCGAACAGTCCCGCAGCTCTGGCAGGCATCGGCCCATGCGGACCCCTACTCGGTTGCTGACATCTCTTTGAGGCGCGCGTGGAACACGAACGCGCCGTCGACACGGCCTGTCGTCATAAGACGGCCGGACGGCGAGCTAGCCCATAACTCGCCGTCCACAGGCCCGCGCCTACGGTGGCCGGGAGCCACCACGTGACCCCCGACGCCCAGGGCGTCTCCCGCGGCGGCTGGGACGTGAGGTTCTTTCCCTCTCACGTCCCGCCACCTCCTTCACTAGCATGACTGCTTCACAGAAGGTGGTGACGGCTTCCCATTCCCTCTCGCTCCGGACCATGGCTTGAACCAGGGCCGGACGCGAGAGATCGCCGCCGCCAATCGCCGCTACAAGGACACGGCGGTGCTCCGCCCAAGCGGGGCAGACCTCTACGGTGTGCTCCACCGTGTCCTCCGGACGATCCTCGCAGTGGAAACACCCGGGCGTTTCCTCCCGCCCGATTCGGTGCAAGAACCTCCCGAAACAACCGTGTCCGGTGAGGATCTGCGTCAGGCGGTAGGTGAGGGCGCCGTGGCGCCTCTCTAGCCACTCCTCAAAGAGGGGACTTATCGCCACTATGGTAGCGTGCCCTGCACGGGGTTGCAACAGTCGCTCTCTCCATGTCGCCATGATATCACGCCGGAGGTCTGTCCGCTGAGCGGCAATTTGCCGCGGCAGCGGAGTTTCCCCCCGACGTAGTGCCTCCGCGCGCCATTCATGCAGGCGCGCGAGGACTATCGCCTCCAGATCCCATGGCGGCAATCCGGCAAGGAGGCTAGCCGCCTCGCCGGAGATCGTGCGGTACCCCCGGATTAGCCTTATGGCTATCACCTTTTGGGGCGCGTTCAGGTAGTGGGCGGCTTGCCGCCTTAAAGAACGCGCCCACACCGGGGCCCCGTAAAGGGCCATGGACCGCACGACCCCCGCGTATAGCCTCCGGCAGGAGGCGTTTGGACCCCTCAGGTTGGGCAAGAGCCGCTTGAAGGCAGCCCCTGTCCGTTCCAGTTTGGGAGCCAAACGTCGGAAGTGCTCCACGAAGTTCCACCGGCTGTCGAGGACGAGTCCTAGGTACTTCAACGTCGACCCGACGCCGATGGAAACCCCTCCTGCCGTCAGTAGGGATCCCGACGGTGGCGCATTCCGAGGCCCATGAAAACACATGGCCTCGGACTTGTGCAATGCCACCTCGAGACCCAATTGCCGGATCCTATCCACGACTATCGCAACCCCGCGTGTCATGTTTTCGGCCGCCGCCTCGTGCGACCTCCCTTGTGCCAGTACCAGCGTGTCGTCAGCGTAGCAAACTACGCTGACGCCGGTAGGGAGGTCGGCGCGCAGCACCCAGTCGTAACCGATGTTCCACAGGGCCGGTCCTAGAACCGATCCCTGTGGAACACCGCACGACATCTCTCGCCGGTTCCATTCTCCGCTCTGACCGGGGTAGATGACGGCCCTATCCGTCAAGTAGTCCCCGACCACACGACGAAGGTAGGTTGGCACCCGGTGATACCGGAGTGCCTCCCTAATGCAGCTCCAGGGCATGGAGTTGAAGGCGTTGGCGATGTCAAGAGACACCGCCAAGACGACCCCGCCCCGGGACACCGCGTCCCCCGTCGTGAGGGCTCTCACGCGCATGATGGCGTCCACCGTGGAGCGCCCCTTGCGGAAACCAAACTGGTGTTCCGCAAGATCCGGCCCCATCCCCGCAAGGTGCCCGGCAAGGCGGTTGGCAATGACTCTTTCGAAGAGCTTGCCCACCTCGTCGAGCAACACGATGGGCCGGTATGCGGACGGAGAGTCCGCAGGGCGCCCTGGTTTCCGGATGAGGACCAGCTTCCCCGTCTTCCAAAGAAGCGGAAACTGGCCTCTCTCCAAGCATGCGCTTAGGAGCCCTTCCAGTCGGGGCCCGAGAGCCTCGGAGGCCAGGACCCAGGCTTTGCCAGGCAAGCCATCGGGTCCCGGGGCGGTGTTTCTGGCTTTCAGCCTGCGTACCGCCACTCTCAGGTCTACCCCAGTCACCTCCGGAACGTCGTCATCGTCATCGGTGTGGTCCGCTTCCGGCACCGCACGCGGCGGCGGAGCCATAGGCGGGGGAGGATGCTCCCCTCGCGAAGGGAACAGAGCGCTCACCACGTCCTCCACGAGCTCAGGCCGGAGACTCTGCGTTAGCGGGGGGGCCCGGGTGCGGAGTTTGTCCCGCACCATCTTGTAAGGGCGCCCCCACGGATCTCCGTTCAGAGACTCCAGCATTTCCTCACGGGCCAAGTTCTTGGCCCGCCGGACAGCCTCTTGGAGGGCGGTTTTCGCCGCTCTGTACCCCTCGTACAGCTCCGCCTCAATGGCTGCCGCATCCGGAGGGCGGATGCGGAGCCTGCGATGCCTGGCGTACAGGCGCCGCGCGGCAACGCACGCCTTGCGCAGAGACGTCAGCTCTCGCGACCACCAGTACACCTGACGCTGGGCGCTTCCTGGCCGAACTCGGGGCATTGCCACGTCGCAAATCCCGGACATGGCCTCCTGGAACCAACTCGCCTCGTTGTTGATGTCGGCAGGCCTGACTGGTGATGATACCCAGGCCTGCACGATCGAGGCTTCCAGGAGGAGCTCCCGGTCCAGCTGCTTCAGCGCCCATCGCGGACCACTCGGGGCCTGTAGGACCGGCACGCTTGAGGACTGGGTGGAGACGTCGAACCGGATGTACCGGTGGTCGGAATAGGTCTCCACCCCCTCCATGACGCGCCAGTCAACGACACGCGGTGACAGAGCGGGGCTGGCGAACGAGATGTCCACCACCGACTCGCCCCGCATCCGCACGCACGTGGGGACAGAACCCCGATTTAGGACGACCAGGCCTGTCTCCAGAGCCCAGTCCTCCACCATTCTACCCCGCACGTCCGTGTAACGAGAACCCCAAGCCAAGTTCTTGGCATTGAAGTCCCCGAGCACAAGCACGGGGAGGGAATGGCTTCCGATGACGACACTCAACTCCGTGAGGGAGTTGTGGAACTCGGCGAGAGTTCGGCTCGGGGAGAAGTAGACTCCCACTACAACGATCTCCCCGAACCGTGCTGCTACGCACCCCTGGCCCTTCCTGACACTCTCAAGGGTCGGGGTACCTGCGGCGACCGACGTAATTATGGTCACTGAGCCGCTAAGGTCCTCAACCCAGTCATCCCTGGGCGGGACAAAGTACGGCTCAGCGACCACGGCGATGTTAATCGACCACTGCGCCATGCTCTGGAGCAACAGATCCTGAGCGCAGGCGCAGTGGTTGATGTTCGCCTGGAGAAGGCGTAATGGGGCCGTTACTGGCACTCCATTTCAGCCCCCTCCCGGGCCCCCTGCGAGGGCCCCGCTGCGGAAGTTGCAGCAGTAGCGGCAGCGGCGGCGACAGTGGCGGCGGCTGCGGTGGTGGCGACGGTGGGGGTTTTGGCGGTGGTGGCGGAGGGCCTTCCCTTGCCCCTGGCCTTGGCGGGAGTACCGCAGGACTTGCTCCCTGCCCGGTGATCGGCCGGCTTGCCAGATGCCGCACATGCGGCGCAGCGCGGCGCGGCGGAGCAAGCCGCGGCCATGTGACCAGGCTGGCCGCAGCGGAAGCACAGGCCGCTGCGGTCCACCTCCGAGGTGCACCGGACCGACACGTGGTGCCCCACATGGCAGCGGAAGCACCTCAGAGGTCTGGGTTCCAGCAGCTTCACCTGCGCCGAAACCCAGCCCACCAAGAGCCTTCGGCCCTCCACA
This sequence comes from Noctua janthe, assembly GCA_910589295.1. NCBI lineage: Eukaryota > Metazoa > Arthropoda > Insecta > Lepidoptera > Noctuidae > Noctua > Noctua janthe. Next base: position 7,679,630 of record OU342572.1, on the reverse strand, counting down.
ATGACTTTCGCCGCTGTCACAGGGCAGCTTACCGTTATGGTTCGCATGCCCGACAGGTCCGGACGTAAGGTGCCTGCCTTGACTTGCTCGGCAGGGCACCCACCGGTCCTGGTGACGGCGGCCACCACCTCCTTCTCGGTCACCGAGTCGTCCAGACCCAGTATGCGCAGGTCTGCGCATTTGACGGGCCTGGACACTCGGGCCTCGTCCGCATTTAGGGACGCTCTAAGCTTTTCAGCCAGAGCGTCAGCGGACGAGCCACGGGTTTCGCCAGGGATCTCCAGCACTCGAGCCCCTGTTGCGGTGACTCTAAGCCGGAGGCCCCCGGTGATCCCGAGCTCTCCGAGATCCACCGTCGCTTTCGCCTTAGCGAGCACGTCGCGGTAGGTCACGCCCCTCTTTTCCGCGTCCGGCTGTAGTGTAATCACTACAGCTGCGGTCTTTGGGGTACTGAGCCTAACCGCGACGCCCCGCTCCTTTTGCCGGCGTTTCTGCTCCTGCTTCCTGGCCTTTTTGGCCGCCGATCGCTCCCTCGCTTTTTCTCCGGCCACCTGCCACCCGGTCTCGGCCGCGGAAGGCTTAGGGGGCGGGGGGGGCGGCGATAGCGGCTGTCTCGCGGCTGGCGCTGGTATATTCGCCGCGTTGCCCTTCTTTTGACCCATATACCGTCTTAGGTAAGCGGTAGGTCTGTAGTAGACGACTCTAACGCATAAGTTTCTCAACCAGGCAAAGTCAGAATCTTCGAAAGGAGCTGAAGAGGAGGTGGCGTTACGGATCCACAGCTCAAGATCTGTGTACAGTCAGCGCGCTTCCCCACACGCCATAGGCAATGTGCAGAGTACGGAGCTGAAGAAGATGTCCAAAAAGGTATCCTGCCTAAAAATTCAAGTTAATAATTTATTTTCTGGTTAACTGTACCCTGTACAGTCGCCAGCGCATCAATTTACCACAAACTGACAATTTTTCTCATTCGATTTTGAACTTAACTGTCAACATTTTATAGTTTAAAATCATTTGGAGAAATTTGAGTTTGTGGTTACTTGATGTGCTGGGACTGTATCATTTGCAATACCGTACTGTACAAGTTAGGCATGTCTACTAAGAAAGCTTGTCCTGTAAATGTAACGGTTGAGGTAGCTGCCCCAATATTCCTTTCTCAAATTACCACCTTGCATCTTAAATAACCTCAGACATCTTAAGGCGGCTCGAGATGACAGCTCTGATTTCACCTTTTCTCTTTACTTCTAACAAGCTGACGATGTCCCAGTTGATATAGTTTAGAGCATTCTCAAATTCCACTAACCGCTACCCTGGCTCCAGGGGGCTAGAATAATTAAATTCTTTACTTTCTCTTCATCTCTTCCAGGCTTTCCTCATGTCCCTATCCCGGCTGGTGGTGATTGAACTGGGGGGTACTCTCCGGCTCTCATACGTGGTGGTATCAGAACTGCTGCCTCGTCTGCGGGGACTGCTCGGCCTGAAGTCCAGGAGTATTCAAACAGACCAGGAGGCTGCAGACTTCTTTATGAAGGCCAAAGACGAGAATTTTGTTAGTAGACCTTTCAACCTGTTTAGCCGTTCATGTTAAAATTGGCGGGATTTAAGCTCTAAAAGGTGTACAAAGAAAGAAAGAAAAAAAAAAAAAATTGTCGTAGGGACATGACGTGCATACCAACAAAATAACTTAACAATAATCATACAATAACTTAACAATAATCATACAATAACTTAACAATAATCATACAATGCATACCAAATATTATATTTGATGAGAAAACATTTTAAAAACGATGTAACATGTACTCATTTATTCTTCTTAGCACTAGTACTGAAGATCTAGGTTTTCCCACATTCCCTTTAAAGTTAAGTTGGAAGCGCCAGGATAGCCCGCGAAATTCAATTTTTCTAAGGTTTTTGCAGGTCAGTTTCAGGTTATATGTGAAACAAAATAACTTATCAATACAACCCTATAAGTTCATATAATCCCATTTATTTATTTATTTATTTGACACACCAACGACTTATTCACTAAATTATTACATTAAATATTTTCTAATTCAACAGCTTTGCGGTGAATTCGTCACTTATAGGTGTGCACAGCGCTTGTATAATAAAATTAGAAATAAAAATTGAAATGTAAATATATGAAAATAACAAAATTTAAATTATAAAGTTTACATTGGATTTAAAACGTCAAGTAGTTTTTAAATTAAAACACAGTATAATACCAAAATTTAAAAAAACAGCTCTTACTAATTAAAACTATAAAAAATAACAAATAAATCATTGAATGACTTTATCATGAATAGTCATTAAATGGGATTAAATGAACTTAGAGGGTTGTATTGATGATTTTAATGATTACATTTCTGTAATTACATAAGTGATACGGTCGCGAATCATATCTTAATCAACATACAACCTGACACTGACCTGTAAATTGCAATAGACGTAAGAGAATATAAACGCTTCCAGCTTGTGGGGAAGATTTATAAAACATTGGTTAGACCTGTTGTCTTGTATGGATCAGAATGTTGGGCCACAAAAAGGATGAATGAAAGGCATTTGCATGTGGCTGAGATGAGAATGGTAAGGGGGATGTGGTGTTACGTACATGAATTAAATAAGAAATGAGTTCATAAGAGAAAGTCTGAAAGTGGCGCCGGTGACTGAAAAGTTGTATGGTAATCGGTTGTCGTGGTATGGGCATGTGATGCGGAGGAATGTGTTGAGTATGAATGTTAAAGATATAAGAGTAGAGGAAGATCAAAGAAACGATGGATGGTCTGTGTGAAGGATGATATGGCTAGAAAGGAGGAATCTGATGAGATGACGAGTAATAGAAAAGTATGGAAGAAGAAGACATGCTGCGCCGACCCCAAATGAATTGAGATAAGGGCAAGCGAATGCTGATGATGATGACTGAAGATCTAGGTTTGATTTTTTAACGGTAAAAGTAAAATTAGCTTTATTAGAAAATTCTCGACTCCATTCGCAATTGGGTCAATAAACATCGAAAAGGTTCGACCACTTCAAGATCGGGATTCTATACAGGGTGCAAGGGACAGCCCCCCACAAACTAACAGGGTGCATTCAGCTCCTTATTTTGAATCTTATTCCACCGGAATTTTTCTCCGGAATTTATCTTTTTTTTTCAGATACTATTCTTTTATTTTAATGTAAAATTACATTCCCTGAACGCAACACTCCATTTATGTAAATAATACGGCTGAAATCAAAAATCCAACAATTCATTGTTGGATTTTTGATTGTTGAATTAAAATAAAAAATCCAACAATGGATGTTGAAATACTCTAACGAACGACGCGTGAAATCAGCTGTTCACTTCCTGCCTAGCTACGAAGTTCATCGAACTCGTCGTCGCGCTTGCCGTTGGCTACACGTGTTTTGGCACGGTAACGGTAAAACAAAAACACAAATAAAACCAATCAAATTTATTGGATTCCCATAACATTCCTGAAATAATTTCTTGTACCGGTCATCAAAATTAAAAATCAAAATCAAAGCATTTATTTCAAGTAGGCCAGTTACAGGCACTTTTGAATTGTCGAAACAAAGGCAACAGTAAAATATAGCTACAGTCCCAGTCACAAGGCACAAAAACTGTGAAAGTACTGTAGTTGCCCATTCCCTAACGTAGATCTCTATGGAGAAGAACGGGCAAGAAACTCCATGGACACTCTTTTAAATCAGAATACTTTAACAAAACCTTGGTTACATCATTCATTTTGAGATGGTACATTATGTGAGAACGATGCAGCAAGATGTGTACGTTAAAAGTGTCCATAGTAAAAACAATTCAAAAATAAAATAATTAATTCAAATAAGCCGTGGCAAATAAGAGATGACCAGTCACAACTGACAGCGCCCGTTCACGAACATGACGCATGTATCAGCACCATTCAACTCAACCATTTTGAAGGGAACTAAATGATCCGACACACGTGCCACCATCAGCGAGACATTTGGGTGAGCATGACATACTCCTAACCGCCAGGGCACATTCAAGTCAAGAAAAGACGCAGGTTTCCAGCGCATGACAGCTTTCTAGTACATAGTACTCACACAATATGGGCTAGGCGGCTATATAATACAAAAGAGATTGAATCTATACAATGCAAAGATAGTTATACAATCTTCAGCAGCTCCAACAATACTATTTAATGCTATCAATTTAGGCGCCCCTGTTTATGTGGAGCAGGACCGGCATTGAGCCAAGCATTTTTATCAGTGATATAATCGTCCAACTTGTAATATGCTTTCTTACATAGAGTGCGTTTAATGCATGTTTTAAATTTCGTTTCATTCAGTTCAAGAATACTTTGTGGAATGTTATTATAGCATCTCAAACAGTACCCCTTGAAAGATGAGTCTACTTTAGCGAGTCTGAAGCCTGGCTGAACTAATTGGTCTCTATTTCTAGTACTGTAACTGTGTCTGTCACCTCTTTTATTAAAAAGATGTAGATTTTTTCTTACATACATTATGTTTTCGTAGATGTATTGACAATGTAGCGTCATGATGTTAATTTCCTTAAACAGTTCCCTTAGAGAATCGCGCCTACGAAGATTATATATGGCTCTGATGGCTCTTTTTTGCAGAATAAATATAGACTCAATGTCTGCAGCCCGTCCCCACATTAAAATGCCATAAGACATAATACTATGAAAGTAACTAAAATAGACCAGTCTAGCGGTATCTACATCAGTATATTGACGGATTTTTCTTATAGCATACGCTGCTGAACTTAGCCGCCCCGCAAGAGATGTTAAATGAGAACCCCATTGTAGCCTTGAATCAAGCGTAATCCCCAGGAAAACCGTTTTATCTACAAATTCAAGTTTCTCTTTATTCAATACTATATCACAATCGCTACTTTTAACATTCGGTAAAGCAAATCTTACGCATTTCGTTTTTTTTTCATTTAACACTAAATTGTTTGCTGTGAACCAATTATGGACCTGAAGTAGGGCATTATTCACGTCATCTAGATTTTGGGCCCGTCTATTTATCTTAAAAATTAGGGAAGTGTCATCAGCGAATAACACCTTATTTTGAGGTTGGTTTTTCAGTATCAGTGTGTGGAGGGCTGTCCCTTACACCCTGTATTTATAGCTCTCGTTCTTCTTACGTGAACTCCATGGAAGGTCAACCTCCTACATACATATATTATTACGCCAAGTACAAGTAACAAGGGGCTGTCCCAACGTTCTGGGGAAATCAGAATCTGACCGCATTATAAATGATATATTTCGTCCATGTAATTAACCTTCAACTAAATAGTTACCTGAAACTATCCATCCTTAATAAAATAAATTATATGCTAAATAATGACAGCCGCTCGAATCGATCTTTAGGTTAAGCTGTGCTTGCCTAGGTTGGTCTGTGGATGGGTGACCACCCATTACATACCGAGTTTCCTCCGTGCCTCGGAAAGCATGTTAAGCCGTTGGTCCCGACTGTCATTTGTAGATCTTTGACAGTCGTTACAGGTAGTAAGTGGCCCAAAAAGTCTGACAACTAGTCTTACCAAGGGGTTTCGTTACCTAGTACTAACTGGGTTGTGGAGGTCAGATAGAAAGAAAGAAAAAAAAGAAAGAAAATACATTTTTTTGGCATATGCCACAAGAAAAAAATAAAAAAAAAACAGATAAGAAGGTAGGATAGGTAGTCGCTCCATGTAAAATACTGGTATTCAGCTGCATACGGTTAGACTGGAAGCCGACCCTAACATCTTTGGGAAAAGGCTAGGCAGATGATGATGGTGATATCAGCACTACAGAGATCTTATGTATTTATGCTTTGGTTAGTTTTCTATAGGTAGTTTGTGAGCGCGCATGTATTGGCGGGAAATAGATTGTATTTTAACAACAGGACCTATCCATTTTTAGTAAGAAAACATATTATGACCAACAAACATAGGGCTTTAAAACTACAAAATATATTTCAATAAATTAATTACACTCAATTTAGAAATGAAGTTATTTAAAATAGATTAGTTTCCACTAATTCTTTTTTTTTCTTTTCTTTAAAAAACATTGCCCAGACTAGGAATTTCTCCTGTATCGTGGGTGCGTTTACAAACATTTAAACTCACATACACAAATAGCCAGACCCGGAACTACTACCTGTAGGCCATTGCGCCAACCGTGTCGTCAAACGTTCCATTAGTTTTTGAACGTGGAGCGTGGCACAAGCAGAGAGGCCTATGCCCAGCAATGGGTCAAGTCGGGCTGTGGATGATGATAGTCATGAATTACTACTATATCTTTTTACTTCACAAACTGAGAAGCTTTGCATACCTTGAAAACCTCACCCCCCCCTTCAAAAAAGGGTCTTTTGTCACCCTTAATAAAGGGTGTAAAAAGACCCTTAACGAAGCCAAAAGACACTTGTTCTCTCCGTCACTACGATCATTTTTTTGTTCTAGACCACATCTGGGAACCTTCTAGTTACGGAGATATTCCGGGTCAAAGTTCGAATTTTTTAATACAGGTTTTTTATGTTATAACTTTATTCTAAATACCTCCATTAACCCCGTACTATTCAATGCATCTATCGGCACAATGTTTTGAGTGCGTTACATTGAGTCGTACCGTGAAAGCTGATTTTTCACCCCAAAAAAAGTCATTTCCCAGCAATAACTTTTGCGTAGAGTTACTTAGTTTGATGTGAAATGAAGAGATTGCTTGGTTGACGGCTTCGTGAAGGGCAAAGAAGAAACATGGATGGGTTTAGTCAGTACAAGTCTGACACTCCCTTCCGCTCCGCCCAGAGTGGGGAGGTCATTTGACGAAAAAAAAAAAAAAAGGGTCCTTTATAACAGTTTTAGAACTGATTTTCTGACAATAAAAATTATTTTGTTTATTTTAACATCCATTTATTTTATTTTTTCTCTACTCTAAAAAAAAAGAGGCCAATTTTTTTTATAAAATTATAAAAATAAAATATTTAATATCAGAATACCGGGATATTAAATATCCATTAAAGGTAAACAATCGATTCTAAATCTGTCTATGCCCTTTGTGTTGCGCTGACCTTTCGGTACGGGTTAAAAATATTTTAGGATTTGGGACAGCTTCGGGGAGTGGCACTTTTGAACTCAAAATTATAACCAGTGTAAGTTGCTAAGTGGTTCGTGGTAACCTCTGAGTGCCTCTGAGAGCATTAGAACTCAATTTTGTAACCGGCAGTAGCCCAATGCCTTAACGGTTAATGTGTAAATGAATGCTTGATGTATGAGTGTCATGGAGTGCATAAAGTATTAAGATTAATTTGCTAAAGTCTCTCCTCCGAAAAAGTTAAAGCATAACATAAAATCTCGTAATATCACAGCTGTAGTCCCCGAAGGGTTAGGCAAAGATGTACCTAATAGTACAGCCATATTTCGCCAGATAACTTTAAGTCCCATGTAATAGGGCGAGGCTATTGATAGCGCAGTGTCTCAAAACGAAAGTCTATAACCAGTGTGTGTTGCCAGTGATTACATACGGGACCGAGACATGGTCGCTCACAATGGGCCTCATCAGAAGGCTTAAAGTCACCCAAAGGGCAATGGAGAGGGATATGCTCGGAGTTTCCTTGCGTGATCAAATCAGAAATGCTCGCAGAATGGATGGCCGATAAGGGCCGGAAAGTTCTGGAGTGGCGACCGCGAACTGGAAGACGTTGCGTTGGAAGGCCTGCCACTAGATGGACCGATGACCTGGCAAAGGTTGCAGGGATCCGCTGGATGCGAGACGCACGGGACCGGTCAATGTGGCGACACTTGGATGAGGCCTATGTCCAGCAGTGGACGTCTTTCGGCTGAAATGATGATGGACAGTGGGTCACCGGGCACAAATCCAGACTCCATGGCTGCTACTGAGAAATTTCTGATGGACCCTGCCACGGGACTCCGCCAAGGGGATTGTTAGTTTTAGTATAGTTAACATAACTACTTAAATAGTATAAATGTGTCGGTCAGCGGTGGAAAAAGAAGAGGTTTTCCTCAGCCAAAACGCGGCTGGAGGCAACAACGACGCCACGTTGAAAGAAATCGGAGGCCACGTGGAGCGGCTTAGCATCGTGACCTATATTGTTCTGGCTATTATTGGACTCGTAGTAGTTTATGTGGGCCTGCGGATGTACAGGACCTGCCACCGCACATGGATCCTGGCAGGTACGCCATGTAATGTTGGGGTTCCTAATGGGTGTTATTCAAGGAAACGACCGCATCGGTTACGTACTATTTAATGAATGCACTCGTAATAATATAAAATAATGCATATAAGGTATAGTGCAAACTCAGCATACATACGGTTATAAAGTAGCGTACTTACTTACTAAACTAAAGGAGCATACCTAATTATTCTTACACTTCAAATGACAATTTGCCCGACAATCCAGTGCCCAGAAATCAAACCCAGGACCTCGTGCTCAGCAGTCGCGATTTTGACCACTAGACCAACGAGGTAGTCCGAAGCTTCAAGCTTGTCAAGCTTAAAGCATTTAAGAAATATCGTATGTGATACACCACATCGAGTTTCAGAAAGAGATTATCGCACAATTTATGAGCGACAGAGATGACGGCTCGATATATTAGGCATATCGAGCCATAATGTTATGTTAACGTATGTTAAGGGCTGCGCCCCAACTACCAGAGCGTGCTGCCAAGTGCATCGGCGATGCTGCCGCATGCGCATTCCCACTCTGTTTCCCGCTCTCGCAAATGACTGTTTTGACTGATAGAAAAGGATAAGAGCATAGGAAATGACACCACTGGCAGTGGAACACAGCCCTCTTCCCTACGTCATTTTTATCGAGGCAGTGGGTCGTAACATGATGCAACTTCTATTTCCAGGTGGGCATCGGCTCCAAGTTTCTATCCCAGCCGTCACCTCGTCTGTGTACCATGCTGGATTTACTATGGACCTTCCTGGACGAAGCCGCCTTGTGCGATGTCTTAGAACATAGTGTGGTCCGGGAATGTCTACTATTTGACTCGGTGTCACAGGTATTAATCATTTATATATGACTAGCTTTTCCCGTGGCTTCGCTTGCGTTAATTTAGAATTTGACAATCAATTCGGGTCGTACTCTTCTTCACTCCATAATATATAACAAAGTCGCTTCCCGCTGTCTGTCTGCCCCTATATATGCTTAGATCTTTAAAACTACGCAATGGATTTTGATGCAGTTTTTTTTAATAGATAGAGTGATTCAAGAGGAAGGTTTATATGTATATTGCACCCGTGCGGAGCCGGGTCGGGTCGCTAGTATAATACAATCATGATTCGAGAGACACGTGGCGCCATCTATTATCAGAAGAACCTTACTGTTGTTTTCCTCGGGAACAGTACTTTTTTTTCAGGATGAAAGGTATCCTAGGTCCGTTTCTGTACACCTGATAACGTTTATGCAAAATTTTAGGATAATCGGTTCAGTGGTTAAGGCCTTAATGGTAACAAACACACAACTTTCGCATTTATGATAATAGTTAGGATACCATGTCGTTAAAAACGGTTACACCGGCCATACTCAGGTGCGGCTAGTTTGCTGCATTTGGTTAAACTTATGTGTATTTTCTGTTTTTGCTAAGACACTCCGACCAAATGGGTTAGGTTAGGTTAGGTTAGAACCGTGACCAAAGACGAGCGAGCCGAGCGAGCGCAGTGAGCGGTACCGCAGCAGCGGCTGTCGAGCGCTATATCCAAGTTGGTTGCATAAATTGTCAGTAAAAAGCATGGCTAGACCTAGTTTTAGCCGAATGAAACCGGTTACACCTAGTATAACGTAAAGAGACTTTATATTATAATACGTACAGATATAGATGATTAATGACGATCTTTCAAAAGAGCCATATGCTGGTCTGTTTATAAGTGAAAGCATTTTAACACATATTTATAAATTTCCACAGTCCCTGTAAATATTTCCCTTAGCTCGTTTAAACTGGATTATTAATTTATGCTAAAGTGCTTATTTTTAAATAATAAACACTAATTACAATGCAAGAGACAAGACTAAATAAAAATACGTTCAGCGAACCTGTAGTACTCGCCAAGAACTTGAAAACCTCATAATTTTTTATCCCCAGGACATGTACTTCAACCAGCAAATAGAAGGTGTGTACGTGCTATGTGGACTGATGCAGCACCGGGAGACGAGGCACCATCTCGTCAAATACGTGTTCTTCAATAAAATAACGTTAGTAGTGCAGTATTGCACCAATATAGTTTTATGCAAAGAATTCTTAACGAGTAGAACGTGACCATTAATAATGGGACTTTGAAGTTTAAAATGAAATGAGACACATCTGACTGGCCGAGCTGTCACTGAAGTTTTTCTAAAATTCGATGAAATATGATTAGGGAGCAAGAACCGATTAATAGGGTTAAAAAGTTAACCGGTTAGACCTTCGGATAATCCATATGTTTTATTAACCATTAGACATGTTAGCCATTATAATATTGCTATTAAACCAGAATGATAGAGGCAAAGGACCAACCGCGGACTAATTTCATCACTTTCTTGCAAATTTTAATTTAAAAAAAAATGTAATCTTTGCGTGAGCTGGTTATAATAAGCTTATATACGAATTAATCTTTATTTTTGGTTTTTCAGCTAACCCTAAAAAATAACCCTATATGGGTAACCTTTTCCTTTTTGAAGTGACCACTCGTATTGACGCAGTATGCGCTTGAGCGGGTCAAAAAGCGTGTAATAATAGCGAAAAGACAGAACACGCATCGTTTAGGTTCGGAGAACGCGCCTCGACGTGACTTGACACCGCAACGAGCTAAAAGACACAAATGTGTTGATACGTGATCCGCTCGAGCCGATTCCGCGTCGAAAAGTGTAGTCAACAGCCTTTACACCCACTTACTGTACCTTATAGCGGAACACCTTTGAGCGCAGACTCTAACAAAGCGGAGAAGTTCGGCGATGTGCGAAGCGGGGAGGATAGGAGATGCTTAGGAGCTGGTGTGAATCCCCCAAAGCTGTGCAGAGACGCATACTGGTTAGACGGAAGCAGAGATGTGTTCACAGTCTACTCACGTCCAGATCAGCGCAATCTAAAATGAAAGACATACCTCTCCAAGTCGGTGATGACTCTTCTCGTCTCCTTTGTTCGCTGCGTCTGCTTAGCAGCCGAGTGCGGAGGCTTACCTTAAAAAAAATAGGACATCTTCTCTACTTTCTGCTCAATCATTTGCTCTAAAAATGAGGAGAGGGAGACGAGAAGTGTTAATAACAAAATTTTATTGTTGGTTTACACATCTCCTTTCCTCTCGTCTCGTCTCAGCTTTGGTAATCCAGGACTTAAGCTGCAATATCACTTTCAGGTTCGACAATTTCTTGAACATAAAATGCCCCGATGACAAAGTACTACGGACAGTGGTCAGGAAACCGTGGTGGCAGCGACCTACCTCGGTGCTGGGAGAAAAAGACCCTAGGGTAGCTGGTAGGTATACACAAGCCATAAGACCAAAGAAACCAGGGCCGTCCAAAAGCGCGTTGAGATGAACATAGTTTTCACTAAAGACGGAGCAACTAGGAAACAACAACCAGTCTTACCAAGGAGTATCGTATTACCTTGTACTAACTGGGTTGTGGGGGTCAGATAGGCAGTCGCTCCATGTAAAATACTGGTATTCAGCTGCATCCGGTTGGATTGGAAGCCGACTCCAATATAGTTGGGAAAAGACTAGGCAGATGATGATGATGACGGAGCAAGTAGGTTGTGGGGGTCAGATAGGCAGTCGCTCCATGTAAAATACTGGTATTCAGCTGCATCCGGTTAGATAGGAAGCCGACTCCAATATAGTTGGAAAAAGACTAGGCAGACGATGATGATGACGGAGCAAGTAGGTTGTGGGTGTCAGATAGGCAGTCGCTCCATGTAAAATACTGGTATTCAGCTCCATCCGGTTAGATTGAAAGCCGATTCCAATATAGTTGGGAAAAGACTAGGCAGATGATGATGATGACGGAGCAAGTAGGTTGTGGGGGTCAGATAGGCAGTCGCTCCATGTAAAATACTGGTATTCAGCTGCATCCGGTTAGATTGGAAGCCGACTCCAATATAGTTGGAAAATGACTAGGCAGACGATGATGATGACGGAGCAAGTAGGTTGTGGGGGTCAGATAGGCAGTCGCTCCATGTAAAATACTGGTATTCAGCTGCATCCGGTTAGATTGGAAGCCGATTCCAATATAGTTGGGAAAAGACTAGGCAGATGATGATGATGACGGAGCAAGTAGGTTGTGGGGGTCAGATAGGCAGTCGCTCCATGTAAAATACTGGTATTCAGCTGCATCCGGTTAGATTGGAAGCCGACTCCAATATAGTTGGAAAAAGACTAGGCAGACGATGATGATGACGGAGCAAGTAGGTTGTGGGGGTCAGATAGGCAGTCACTCCATGTAAAATACTGGTATTCAGCTGCATCCGGTTAGATTGGAAGCCGACTCCAATATAGTTGGAAAAAGACTAGGCAGACGATGATGATGACGGAGCAAGTAGGTTGTGGGGGTCAGATAGGCAGTCGCTCCATGTAAAATACTGGTATTCAGCTGCATCCGGTTAGATTGGAAGCCGACTCCAATATAGTTGGAAAAAGACTAGGCAGACGATGATGATGACGGAGCAAGTAGGTTGTGTTGGGAAAAGACTAGGCAGATGATGATGATGACGGAGCAAGTAGGTTGTGGGGGTCAGATAGGCAGTCGCTCCATGTAAAATACTGGTATTCAGCTGCATCCGGTTAGATTGGAAGCCGATTCCAATATAGTTGGGAAAAGACTAGGCAGATGATGATGATGATGACGGAGAAAGTAGGTTGTGGGGGTCAGATAGGCAGTCGCTCCATGTAAAATACTGGTATTCAGCTGCATCCGGTTAGATTGGAAGCCGACTCCAATATAGTTGGAAAAAGACTAGGCAGACGATGATGATGACGGAGCAAGTAGATTGTGGGGGTCAGATAGGCAGTCGCTCCATGTAAAATACTGGTATTCAGCTGCATCCGGTTAGATTGGAAGCCGACTCCAATATAGTTGGAAAAAGACTAGGCAGACGATGATGATGACGGAGCAAGTAGGTTGTGGGGGTCAGATAGGCAGTCGCTCCATGTAAAATACTGGTATTCAGCTGCATCCGGTTAGATTGGAAGCCGACTCCAATATAGTTGGAAAAAGACTAGGCAGACGATGATGATGACGGAGCAAGTAGGTTGTGGGGGTCAGATAGGCAGACGATGATGATGACGGAGCAAGTAGGTTGTGGGGGTCAGATAGGCAGTCGCTCCATGTAAAATACTGGTAATCTGCTGCATCCTGTTTTACTGGAAGCCGACCCCAACGTTGTTTGGAAAAAAATCCACGACCATGATGATGAACGTAAACGACATATTATTGTTTCTTATACACACATTTGTATTTCGTCCAGGGTGTTGTGTCCACGATGTGGAATAGGTATTTGATACACAGGCCAAATAAATAGTGTATGTAGCACAAGAATATGCGTAAAATGAGATTGTAAATATCAGCTTAAAAACAGTTGCTTCACATCGCACTTTACCGAAGTGCGATCAACTATTTTTTTTTTTTAGCGAAACACACACATCTCATATACGTAGATAGTCAACGCCATTCGCAAAAAGCTAAAGTAAAACGAAAATTATTTATTTACAGAAATGGCAGAGAAGGGGACCATTAACCGTTCACCCTTGGCGCCTACAGGGACAGGTATTATTATAATAGGTATCATTATTTATCGTTTATACTACGTCGTACAATGAATGATTAGGACATTGTAAATCTTTATAAGAGCGTTGATAGGTACAGAACGTGGGCAATGTCGCAAATAGCTGTCAAATATTTCGCTATTTTGATAAGTTTGGCAATATTACTGTATGGAAATTAGAAATATAAACTACTATACTGTCACTTAAGGGATATCTTCCGTGGTTGTTGTTGTGTTGTGTTAGGTTGTTTTGTGTTGTGTTGTTTTTGTCAGTATAAGTTTAGTTGTAAACCGTAAAAGGTTAAAACAGTGTTCAAGAAATATGGCTAACTAGTGAACTAAAATATTGATTAAGAAATGCAATAATTAATATCGTAATAGTTTTAGATGTAAAAAAGGCAACTTTCCAAATGCCTTTTTTACACCTAAAACACTTACAACATCAAATTGTTTTAATTGCAATTCATTCTAATATTCTAGTTCACTAGTTAGCCATACTTATTATTTCCATACAGTAATATTGCCAAATTAATTAAATCAGGTAACTATTTGACAGCTATTTGCGCCGTTGCAGCGTTGCCAACTTTTTGGATGAACGCTCTTAATAACGAAACAAAAATTAAATTAAATTTTGCTCCCTTTTAATGTAATAGGAGAAGAACCTATTGCCATCAATTAGACACAAATTCATACTGAGGCCTGTAACTGACAAGCCCTAATAGTACGTAAACGGTAGACAATGTCGTGCTGCATTCAGGCGCTTGTGTACCCTTACTGTACCTGAAGTGTACCTAATTAAAATTTTGGTAATTTCAGACAAAATAATGAGATTAATGCTGACAGCGGAATCGGAGGCGGTACTCGAGGCTCAGTACAGGGAGGACTGCGCAAAGATCACTAAGGCAATTGCGCCCTTAGAGCAAGTTCAAGTGAGTTTGTAGTTTTAATAGATCTCTCGATTTTATCGTTCGTGAAAATAAGCTTGTATTTAAGTGTCTATTCAAAAAAAAAAGTAAAAAAAGGGAAATTATTAATCGGGCGAATAAAAATTTAATTGGCGACCAATATACTGAATAGGCGACTATTGTACCCAGTAAGTAACTATTTATCCGGTCATTGCGGCGAGGAGAATTTAGGAAGCAAGAGCGAGCAAAGGCTGAGAGAGACTTGTGGCACCCCGACTCGGACAGGTTAGGTTCGAAGGGGATGGTGGGGTCTAGTGAGCGAACTAAGACCCAGGAATCCCCTTCGTGTTAGGTTACTTTAAACCCTGCAAGCAGTAATAGGAGCCCCGCCCAGCAGGGCTACGTCGACTACGCCTTATCTGCAATCTAGTGGTTAATAACCTTGTTTTAGGTTTTTTTCAGAGTCCTTGAATTGTCACACTGATCGTATTGAAGCTGCCAGCCTAATATTTTTGCTAAACATTTTAATTATTTTTAAAACCCTAAATCAGATTAGTTTGTCGCCGCGTTAAATACATGCCAAAAAAAACATTAGAAACATCATAATATTGATGCCCTCGTAATAAAGTGCTGATCACTAAGGAAGAATCTGAAAACGTAAACTCGAAACGGTATTCACAGGTAGCCAAAAGTTCTTGTTATATGTTTCCTATCCACATTCATAGTTATGTAAGAAAAGCAACCCATATAAACAGAAATCTAATAAAATAAGTGCAGCCCACAAACTTGGAACAGGTCCAGTTTATGACTTACTTTAATGAAGTCCCAAACTTCGGACACTACATTGTCAGAGATAAATGTTTTGCGAAACTGTTTCATGTTTTGCGATCAAGTTTTTTTGAGGTTGAATAAATTTTAGAGACCACAGATAAAAACTCAACCATAAAGTTCGGTACGGGCCCCTTTAGGGGCTCAAGTCACGAACCTTCACTGGTTCAGTATCGGCCCAGAAAGGGGCTTGGATTTAAGTCATACGTCATTCTTATTATTTATGTAAATATTTAATATTCTGATTATCGTGTGCGTTAATTAAGAAAGTTGGATAATAAGCTCGTATGTCAACGCCATTAAAACTTCTGTATTTAGCGCGCAAGTTTCTTAATTTACCCTTATTAATATCCAAGAGAGTAAATACGGTCATCGCCATTTTGACGGAAGTGCTGGCCGAGGCTAAAGACATAAATAAAATATTTTTCGGACATCCAAGCTTCACTATATTGAGTTTGATTAACTCGTCATTTAATTATGGGACGCATTCAACCATAGTTCAATATAAAATAAGCAGTGGTAATGATGAATTTTCATATCTAAAGTCGAAGTTTCGCGCCAATTGCGGTGCCCGGAGACATGATCGTATTTACGCAGATTGAAAACGAATCGAATGCAGTTATTTACAAGACGGTCAAGTTTGTCGAGGAGATCCGCATTCAGGTCAAAGTAGCACACATCACGATAATTGATGATGGGTAAAATTAAGGGCTGTAGAGGCATTTTGTACAGAGTAATGTCTGGGTACCTTTACGTACGTAAATCTACAACATAACATTACGCCTGTAGTTCCTGAAGGATTAGACAAAGTTGTACCTACTCATTATTTACATATTTCGCAAGTTATGTTTAAATCCCATGTAAAAAGTGTAGATAAAATAGCAGGGATTTAAAAAGAAAGTTTAAGTTAAGCGCGTTTGAGTATCCGGGGGTTAGAGTGCATTTTGTTCTGGAAAATCTAGATTTCTTACTTTGCTTGCATCATCGCCTGCCTAGCCTTTTCCTAACTATGTTGGGGTCGGCTTCCAGTCCGAATAAAATCTGACCTCCACAACTCATTTAGTACTGGGTAATACACTTACTAAGACTGGTTGTCAGGCTTTCGGACCACTGACTACCTGTAACGACTGTCAAAGATCTACAAATGCCAGCTAGGACCAACGGCTTAACGTACATTCCGAGGCACGGAAGTACTTGGTATGCAATGGGCGGTCATCTATCCACGCACCAACCTAGGCAAGTGCGGCTTAACCTGAAGGTCAGCCCGAGCGGCTGTTACTATTTAGCCACGAGCTCCTCTTATATTTACTAGCTGCCAGTAAATTACCAGCCTCAAGCGTGTAGGCACATGCCTAGCTTTCGACCTTGAGCGAGGCCTGAAGCACAACGTTCACGGTAGACCTTGGCCACGAGGAACGCTTGTTTTTTGGCAACCTTCCCACTGTAACCGCGTTGTTATGCAAAATAACTGGCAGAAGCAGCTATTGCACCGATAACTTCCTCTGTCTTGGGGTGTTTGGGATGAACGCGCGGTGGATAAGGCCGTGGCGATGACGATAGCGGGCGCGATTTTAAGGCCACAGTGCTTGATAAGTTGTTGTAGCGGGCTGTAGAAGCTATAGACTAACCGCTTTAGTGAGTCCTCCGCCTTGCCCCATGCAAAGCATATTCAACGTTCACAAAGTCCTAACAATATCCCACAGGTTATTTGCTTCAAAATAACCATAATCCACGTAGGTATTACGAAACTAATTGAACCAGTACGTGATCACCCTTCAGAATATTCCATTTAAATTGATACCTTCCCGAAGACTTTATTAAAGCGGTCGGTCTATAGTCGAGTTCCATGGATGTGTATATGTGGACTCCGCCCCACCTTCCAACAGTCATAGGATACATGGTAATATGCTCAAAATAATCAAGAAAAAAATTTACTGTCTCTCTCAATTGCAAAATCAAGGGGATTTTTTATAATTATAAAAAATTGCTTAAGTTAGGTTCCTTTGAAATATTCAGGTATTCCAGGTAAACCCCACATGTATGAAGAATGTCGCCATAGTAAAAAAATATGTTACCTACAAGATACTTGTTTCAAATCGGTTGGAGGCTGTGGACGTTTCTTCCCAACGTCCTTCCAAACTCAATTTGGCCTCATGATAATGCTTCAGAAGATAATTTATTCAATAGCATAAAAAAATAAAATTTTCTGAGAATAAGAATTGAAAGATAGGCACTCCGACCTTTGCACTAGGTGTCTGCCAAAGTCACTACACCAGTAGCGAAGGGTCAATTTTTGTAAGATGTACGCTGGCGTACATATCTTTAATGTGATTATATTATTTGTCTATAGAATACTGACTGTGACATTTTTCAAAGGGAAGCCAGTAGGAATCGAGTTGTATGGAACCTTCGCCACTGCTGCCTTTGATGGGGCAAAGCGAAGGACTCATTAAAGCGGTCGGTCTATAGCTTCTACACCATGGACTCAATCGCAGATTTTATCATTGTTTAAAAGTTCGCGGCGGCTTCCTAAATTCTTAAAATGATCACAGACGCAGTTAATATTATGAATAGTCACTTTGTGACTATTTAATTAATTGTAACGTGATTCATATTATTATCCTATTATTATTCTGCTAAAGCGGCCATTTTAGCCCCCCAGCAATCGCGTCAGCTCCTTACCCTGGGGGAGGCCTTAAAGTGGACTGTTGCTCACGGAACTGGCGACGGCATTATGTCGACATTTTCGAACTAATTTGGCAACAAAAATGTGGAACTAGTCTAGAATAATATGTTCAAGAAATTTATGAGGAAATTCTTTCAAGGGTAGTAAATTATAGAATGTTATATGGTTTCCGTATATGTGTCCATATTTGTTTAGCGACTAATCACTGTTTTATTCCGCTACATTGTGATTTTTATTAATGACGGCGAAGGTTAGAAAAGACCTGCTTAATATACCTTACATTAAAATATTATAAAAATCCAAAACGCAAATCGTTGACGTGGTCAAAAGGCTGCCCAACTTAAATGGGACTGGGCAGGACATGTCTATCGCATGCCGAACGAACTGTGGGCCCGTAAAGCTCAGGATTGGTGCCCTGAAACAGTGACACGGGGTCGCGGCAGACCACGAAGGTGATGCCGGTACGAACTGGATGTCTTCCTTGAGAATTTGAAAGAAGTAGCACAGAAGCTTGGCCTTTGGAAGGTGTGGAGGGAGGCCTTTGCCCTGTAGTGGTACAATGTGGGCTAGCTATAATAATATAATAATTATTATTAAAATAATATTGCTGTCTAACCGTTTTAAGGCTCGAATTATACAGAAACGGCGCAGCGCATGCGTGTAATTTATAACGAAACGAAACAACGACTGACATACGCCACGCCGCTTGAGTGCCGTACGACACAACGCCTACGTACATTGTATATGAAAACGTTTTGAAACGGCATCATGCCTGTGCTGCGCCTGTGCCGCGCCTACACTTCACCACTTCACCTTACGCCGTTTCTGAATAATCACAATAAACATTGGTGAAACCAGATGGACGATTGTACGATGTACCAGCGATACGTATATTGAAGTTGATAATATAGATGCGATGGATGAAAGAAGAAATGGGATCAGATAATGTAGGGCACAGTCTTTACATAGACAGGGTGTAAACAGACCCTTCATATAGCCACCAAGCATTTTGTACATCAAACTAAGTAACTTTACGCAAAAATTATTGCTGGGAAGCGACTTTTTTTTTGGGGTGAAAAATCACGTTTTACGATAGGACTCGATGGAAAGCACTCAAAGCATTGTGCTGATGGATGGATTGAATAGTACGGGGGTCGTGGAGGTGTGTGTAGTAAAAATCTTACATTTAAAACATTTAAAAAAAACTTGTGAAAAATTTGGAACTTTGACCCCCAATATCTCTGTAACTAGAAGATTCCCAGGTATGGTCTAGAACAAAAAAATGATCGCAAAGACGGGGAGAACAAATGCCTTTCGGATATTTTAAGGGTCTATTGACACCCTTTATTATTTTCTATAGAATACAACTGGAAGGGACACCGAAATTCCTCAACGGTAATTTAAAAAAAAAACAAAGTTCCATACATTTTGACCGTGTAAGTGTTGCAGTTCAAAATTATGTACTGAATACGTCAGAGCCGTTTTAGCGTCGGTATCCTTTCCATCTTGTATAGCCTATAATAAACAGCTTATAAAAAATTAGAAAGCATCGGGATCTTATTATAACAAACCAGCTGGGCCCCGCGACCTTCATACGCGTGAAATTAGCGGTGTGAAATATAATTTACGACCTATTCTCGTTCCTTCCAAATACACATAAAAAATTTCATAAAATCGGCCGAGCTGTTTCGGAGGAGTGCGACCACATACACAGTGACACGTGATTTTTATATATGAGGTTAACTTACTTTTCCCCAACAGCTCGAGTTCCTCCTACTACTTTTGGACAACACAGATGGCACAAATATGGTGCCCTCAACACGGAAGATCTTTCTCGAAAAGTTCAGAAGATACATCATGGACAACTGCATACTCGATATGGTAGATATCGATACTTTCTTCTTTATAATAATTAACGAAAGAATTTTATAGTTTTAACACCATCATCATCATATTGACCGAAAGACGTCCACAGTTAGACAAACAAAGTGTAAAGGGACCCTTCACGTAGCCGTCAACCAAGCATTCTGTGCATCAGGCTAAGTTGCACAGAATGCTGAGAAACGATTATATTTTTTGGGGTGTAACATTACGTTTTACGGTAAGACTCAATGTAATTTATATTATAAAATGACCTGTATTATTATTTTTTTTTTTTTTAAAGTTGGGACTTTGAACCTCAATATCTCCGGAACTAGAAGGTGCCCAGGTAGAAGTGCCTCTCGGCTTCGTTAAGGGCATTTTTACACCTATTATTTATTATGTAAGCCTCTCCTAAATGGGACAATCCAGGTCTTGTGCTTCTCGCATCGAACGGCTTCCTAGGTCCTTCATCACCACGCGTTGCATGACCACCGTTGAAACCGGTTTAGTCGATGGAAGAATCGACAAAATGACACGATTTCTTTTGTATATCTGTCATTTTGTCGATTCTTCCGTCGACAAAATCCGTTTCTACAGTGGTCATGCTACGTTTCATGCTATGTTTTGGCAGAAAAATATCCTTCCTTTTACAGTATTGATGATTGTGATGATCATAATTCTATAAATAAATATTTCTCACTTATTCCTATGATGTTTTAGTGAACATATGATCTGATACTTTCCTGCGAATTCATATTTAAAAATTAGTGGAGTTTAAAATTAGGCTCATTCCCGGCATCGCATGCGCAGTCTTATGTGACATATTCAAAATCTAGAATAAAATCATTTCAAACCAACTCGTTATTCCGGTGATTGGTAGTACGAATTGCGCGATAAAAAAGTGTCAGGAGGCCATATTTCAGAGGTTGTTCAACATCTCGCGGACCTCCCCGGCCATCTCGTGGTGCTGTCACGCCAGGCTGCTCACCGCTGTGCTCAGGCTCTGGACCGAAGAACCTATCGGAATCTCGTGAGTATTGCATACAGAACGGAACGGACTATGAGACTTCAGGGAGTTGAGAGGACTCCAGTGTTAGTGCACACACTTGTGCAATATTACAGTATGTAAACGGACCCTTCACGAAGCCGTCAACCAAGGATTACGTATATCAAACTAAGTAACTTTACGCAAAAATTATTGCTGGGAAACGACTTTTTTTTTAGGGGTTAAAATTGTCGTTTGACGGTAGAACTCAATGTAACTGACTCAAAACATTGTGCTGATGATGATGGTTTGAATAGTACGGGGATCGTTGAGGTATTTAAAATAAAAATCTTAGCTGTTTTGACTTGGAAAGAAAAATTCTAGTGCGAGCAGGTTTTGAACCTGCGACCTTCCGATTCAGTACACCGGATGTCTTAACCAATTAGACACAAAACAGCGAAACAGCTATAGTTCCCTACGCAGGGTTTGCGTATAAAAATATTAAATAAAAATCTTAGTTTAAAACCGTGAAGTTAAAAAAAAAGTTTTGAAAAAGTTTAAGGTTCCCAGGTATGGAATCTAGAACACAAAAATGATCGCAATGACCAGGAGAACAAATGGCTTTCGGCTTCTTTAAGGGTCTTTTTACACCCTTTATATCTCCCGCCTCGACCGTACAACTATTTTTGCATACGGAAAGTTTCAAAGAGCGATTTTTACCAATCAGTTTTAAAAGTAAATGATGTTTTAAATTCTTCAATGTGTTCGACTTGTTTCAATGATCAGGAAATACAGGTGACCTGGAAACTCGGTCGTTTGACTCATTTAAGTCCTAGTTTGGCACGTTCCCAGTGGTGGTGGCCCCGACTTACGAGCAGTAAGTCGTGGGTTCGAACCCAGACAGGCGCATTACTTTGTGTAATTTATTTCAACACCACTGCTCTCGAAACGGTGAAAGAAAAACATCGTGAGGAAACCGGCATGTCCTAGAACCAAAATTTCGAAGACATGTGACATCTACCAACCCGCACTGGGCCCGCGTGGTGGATTGTAGCCCATTCCCTCTCATAGAGAGGCCTGTGTCCCAGCAGTGGGAACATTATAGGCTGATTATGCTTATCACGTTAATTGCCATATCAAGCGACGTCGCGTAAAGCGGCCTGTTATGCTATGGCCGTTCACGCGACGTCGTGCAATAATGTACGAGTCATAACATAGTGGGCGTAGCGTATTGGGTTCTGGTATTGTTTTGGCCACTAGGGAAGATATTCAATTAAGAAGATTTCTCTTCTTGCATATTTAATGCAAGAAGAGAAATCGACTGAGTCTGGTGGGTTACTTGCTCTATTTACAATAACTTAAAAATAAATTTAACTAAAAACTTGACTGGAGTGACTTGACTAAGTGTTTCTAATTCAAGATAAAAGTACTTCGCCGATAGGAAATAGAAAACAGTCCCCAAAATTCATTTTCGTACACGCTAAGAAGACAGAGGCATGCAATTTAAATAATCTAGCAATATATTTGAATAAAACTGCAGCCCTCGTTTATCAAGTCTGATAAGGGTAGCACTTTTATCTTTAAATAGGAATTCACACGTCGCCTCCGTAGCGAGCCAACAATAATTTCGCATTCATGGAGCGTTTTCTAAACATGTTTTGTGCTGTTATTTCGATAAAAATTGTGAAATAAATAATTTCACAATTTGATGAGGTACATAAAGCATTTTATTCACACAAAAAAATACACCTATTTGGCTTAAAAATGTAATAACAATTTACTTCCGTTTTCCGTTAGACAGTACGTAAATAATCATTATTTTAATTATTGTAAACTTAGATGGTCTCCGTAGAACCGTACTGATAAATATGTACTGTATTTTTTTCTATTTTTTATTTTATTTATTTAAGTAACCAACAGCGATTTATAAAAATATTTTACTAAATAGGCGTGTTACAGTGTGGCCAATTATAGGATTCCCTGTAAAACTGGGATATTTGTATAAATGCAAACGGACTATTGCCAGATATTTCAAATTAAACAAAAAAATAAAATTGCAATACAAAATTAGCATAAGCATAACAAAATCTAATCAGCCTATTAATGTTCCCACTGCTGGGATGCAGGCCTCCTCTTTATGAGAGGGAATGGGCTATAATCCACCACGCGGGCCCACTGCGGATAAATACAAAATTAAATTACATAAATTTAGATCACAATTTTGAAAAAAACTAAAAAGGTTGAATAATAAAAGATAGTAAAAGAAGAAGAAGAAGATTGGTTGCTTGTCATTTATTTCCTTTTCTACATTGTGCTCACATTAAAACGCAACAAAATTGTACCCAGGACTATGCAATATCTAAATTGATTTTAAAAGAGTGTCCTTGGAGTTTCTTGCCCATTCTTCTCCATGAAATCTACGATTTTGGAATAAGCAACTACAGTCCATTCACAGTTATCATGCCTGTGGCTGGACTGTTGGTAGCTTATTTTTGAAAGTGCAAAAGTGCCTGTCACGGGTCTATTTGAAATAAATGCTCGTTAATTATTTTTTTTTGTTTTAAAAAAAATGTTGCCCCCACTAGGAATTTCTCCTGTATCTTGGGTGCGTTTACAAACATTTAAACTCACATACACAAACAGCCAGACCCGGAACAACTAACTGTAGGCCATACAAATATTTGTTCCGTGCGGGAAACCTTTAAAATTAAATATCATTGGCACATACATGAATCTTACTGACTTTGTACATATACGGTTCCAAATAATTGGTATTTTTACCGTGAAGTTCTTTACTAATACGAGATTATTATTAACACTAGAAACGGGATATTTACCATGTTTACTGATTGATTTTAGTTCCCGATATTTCGGTGCTGTTGCAAGCACCATGATCACGGATAATGGAACACATCATGGATGATCACATCATCATCATCATCATAATCATGTCTATCTTGGTCACTATTATTAGCTGGCTCATGGTTTCCTTATTTAAATACCAGCAGTACATCATCTGTTCATTCTTTCACATAAACTTGTACTAAGCTTGTATATCACCTAGTTTGTGAAACAATAAATACATTATTACTATCATGACGTTAGTGACCAACATATATTAGTTTAAAAACTAATGAGATGAGATGTTAATTTCAGTCACGACACTCCTCACCTACCAGCCAGGACGTTCATCGACGGAGAGCTGGACTTCTACAACGTCGACCGTCTCGGTGGAGTACTGCCATTTTTAGTCAGGACATTGAGGTGAAAAGCTTTGAAAAAACTAATCTATACTTCCATACTAATATTATAAACCTGAAGAGTTTGTTTGTTTGGTTGAACGCGCTAATCTCAGGTACTTCTGGTTCGAATTGAAAAATTCGTTTAGTGTTGGATAGCCCATTTATCGAGGAAGGCTGTAGGCTATATAAAAAACAAGTCAGAAGCGGCGGGTAAAATCGCGGGGTACAGCTACTTACTACTTAATAACGTCTTCTCTGTATGAGAAGAGGCCATTGGCCTGCTGTGGGACAGTAATATGTTGGTCTACGGTAAGTCTGACATGAGAATTACACAAGTTCTCCAGCCTCCCAGCCAGAGCTAGTTGAAGAAGTTGTGGTTTTAGTCAGTAAGAGTCAGACTGACCGCCGAAACAGCTTTTTTTTAAACATCCTATGTCTATATCTATTCAGTACATCATTCTGAACCTTTTGTAACCTACCCAACCTACCCTACCTACTCCACCTACCCCACCTACCCCACCTACCCCACCTAGCGGTGTTTTCAAAATGTCATCCATCCTTCAGTGTCGCTAAATAGAGTTTACACTGTACAGTTTTAATGTTATAACTTTACTTTAAATACCTTCATGACCCCTGTACTTTTCAATGCATCCATCAGCATAATGTTTTGAGTGCATTACATAGACACCTGCCGTAAAACGTGATTTTTCACCCCAAAAAAAAAGGCGTTTCCCAGCAATATTTTTGCGTAGTTTCTTAGTTTAGTGTATCCTACGAATAGTCTATTAAAAGATGCTGAGTCCTTCAATATACCCCTTTTGGTAATTTTTTTTTGTAATGCTTACAGACAAGACCTCGTCAACGTTTTGGGAGAAGACAACCCCTTCATACAAAGTTTTGAACCCAACTATAACCGCGCTGGAGGAATCGACACAGGTACTTGTAATATAGAGAGAGCTTTTCTGTAAAATTTTCATACTGAGTACCAAGCAATGAAAGATGAAAGTCACATGATTAGGAAAATCACTGGTCTTTGTTAATGAAAACCTGGTCTTTTGGGAATATTATTTAACTTCTCGACCACGTTAACCCATAATATGATAGGTGGACCGCTTGGTCGCCACTCGATATTTGATAGTGAATGGGGATGGAGGGAGTGCTGGAAGCTCGGCTGTGAGAGGACGATGAATGTTTACCAGTTCTCAAAGTCATCTTACATGAAAAGCGACCAGTCGGCTTTGAAAGAGAACACTTAACCTTTGGTATGTGACTGAAACG
Source organism: Noctua janthe (assembly GCA_910589295.1). NCBI lineage: Eukaryota > Metazoa > Arthropoda > Insecta > Lepidoptera > Noctuidae > Noctua > Noctua janthe. The sequence continues at coordinate 7,654,096 of OU342572.1, read as the reverse complement.
TGGATCCGCGTAATCCCGTGACAGCCTATGCACACAGTGCGTGGCGGCGCTGCTCAGCGTCCTGCATGTAAAAATCTATGGTATGTCACACGACGCGCTCCGGCGCCGCGCCGCACTTACACCGGCCCGTGAGACGAGGCGGGGTGTATGCGTTGCGACACCGGAGGGGTACCACAACACCGCTTAGTTGTTGCCGCAGCGGCGCCATAACAACGCCCCGACGTCGCACCATCCGTGTGCCCACCAATGCGGCGAAATCGTGCCGCGCCGGCACCGCAGCGCACCGTATGCACAGGCTCTTATACTGCCGGAACGTGGATCCCCGACAAAACGACATCACGCGTTTTTTCTTTAGATAAGTAACAATAGTTTAGTTCGCGGATCCACATTCGTGGCATACCAAAGAGGCTATCGCACCATCTATGCGGAGCTATGCCAGCTTTCTTTCAGAAAATAAGGTTATTAAAAATATTGATTGTACTATTAGATTTGGCCTAAGACAAAGTTAAAAGTTGCCCGCAAAAATAATAGTTTTATTTCTTCATGTGTACTTAAATATTACCTACCTTAAATATTTCTTAGAAATTTGTTTTCTTAATTTGCTATAAAGGCGTGTCCAGACTGGCCGATCCGGCTCGCTTGGTTGGCGAGCGCCGGTCGCGGTCAGTCCATCACAACTCGCCGCGCGGTTGGTCATCCCACGCATGATACTGTTCAGGATCTCTGATTTAGATAAAGTTTAGCGACACACCGGCCAAAATTACGCAACAAAAGTGCATATTATGTTTTTTTCAAATCACCAGCAGCATATCTGTATCATATATAGTGACTTGTAATTTTCGACGTAATGTGTTAAAGCAACCCAACACGTCGAATTGTATAACTGTGTTGAATTTCACGATGTAACTGAGGCTGGTTCGAGGTGGCGCAGGAGAAGAGTACTTGGAAGGATATGGGGGATGCCTTTGCCCAGCAGTGGGACATACCACTAAGAAAAAAAACGCACGTGTGTCACTTTAACTCAGCCACAACATTTTTTTTAATCGGAAACTGTTAAAGTAGTTGTGTTCAGAACTAACAGAGCCATCTCTTATTTGCAACGTCACAATGCTATCTTAGCTCTGCTCCCTACAAAGCCAAGCTTTGTATAAAAACCTGTGTCCTAAAGATCGATCGCTGTGCACTGGTCAGAAAGCGGCTTAGGAGGTGCTCCAAGAGGCATCAATAGAAAGCCAATAGAAAAATTTTTCGCCTGTAATTTTAATCGGGTTTCTAGACGTCCATGTAAAGACAACTCGCTAAAATAGTCACGGTGCCCTAAAGGGTGAAATTTATTGTAATTATTAAAAAATTTACTTTAAAGGTGCACTTTGAAAGTGCAACTGCTAAACATATGGGCATTGCAGCCCATTCGTAATGACAGGCCGCAGTGATACACCTAGATTCTATGTAATACTATAAAAAAAATTCTTAGGTGGCGACATTGCCGCCTGCCACCGTATTAATATCCACTTACTGCAGTGGTCGCTGCGGTTTGTGATCTTAGGAAGTGTATATTTTTTTCCCCTTTTTTTAAGCTTATAGACTCATCATCTGCCTAGCCTTTTCCTAACTATATTGGGGTCGGCTTCCAGTCTAACCGGATGCAGCTGAATACCAGTATTTTACATGGAGCGACTGCCTATCTGACCTCCACAACCCAGTTAGTACTGGGTAATACGGGACCAACGGCTTACCGTGCTTTCCGAGGCACGGAGGAAACTCGGTATGCAATGGGTGGTCACCCATCCACAGACCAACCTAGGCAAGCACAGCTTAACCTAAAGGTCGACCCGAGCGGCTGTTATTATTTATACACGAGCTCCTCTTCTCTTTAAGCTTATAGACTACTAACTTTATAATAAGTACCAAACTGCTAGTTACAGGCCTACTAATGCACTGATATGAGGGTACACTTTTTACGTTGGTGTCGCTGCACTACTAAAGTGTTCATCATTGAGCTGATATGTTAACATCCTGTATACTCTTCCAAGCCACAGTCAGTGACTACACTTGGAATGTGCCAGGTGTGAGCGACATGGCCGCCGGGTCGCCGGGGCTGGCCACCTTGCCGCAGGTCATATCCTCGATGGCCAGGTTCATGCATCCGCCCATGCCGCCCGTGCCTAACAGGTAATTATTTTTTAATTGGAAGTGTGATTAAAACCTGTCTTTACAAAATCATCTAAATGAAAGCGCAGTGTTTGATTTTCAACAGAGTTGAAATTCCAACAGTGCTATAACATATAGTTGTCACTTACGTGTTGCTGACATCGGCCATTAGTTACAATTATTTGGAATACTATCACTAACAAAATAACAGGAAAAAAGTGCCTTGAAGGCTGCATGAAAAGTAACATAAATTGCTACGCACAGCGGCTACGGCGTAGCCACCGCTACGCTTACTACGGCGTAGCACCACCGATAATAATAATCGGACGGATTCAAGATTAATGGACCTACTGCTTGGCAAGTTTGTTCGAAGGGCTTAGTAGGAGTTTTTTATTGTACTCATATTCGATAGCGTTAACGTAAACTACAGTTTGTACTGAAACTGAACTAGCGCCATCTAGTGACAAAAATAAAAAAAATGTTAGTCGCAGTGACATGACGTGCGTACAAATTAACAAATAAACATACAACGCTTAAAAAATATTTATAGATACAACAAGACGGAACAAAAAGTTGACTGAGCTTTCACGTCGTGACTGTCAAGCAGGCTACCACTCAATATTGCTCTGTGCTATTTGTTCCATACATGTTGAAGTTTAACGCCATAGAGAACGTTTTATTTGTGATAAAACTCGATGTGGCTGACCCTAATGTCTCGTCTTGTCCACATTCAGGACTACAGGAGAAACGGCCCTGGCTCTCAAAGGCACCAGGTCAACGATGCCGGGAGCGGGGTCCATCGACATCAGGTCCTCGTACCTTCGGCTGGTAGACGGCCTCCTTGCGTTGTACCACGGCGCTGCCATCAAGCATGCTGAAAAGGTAGGTTAGGTCCTTGTTCTATAAATGGACTAAGGCTTGTGCAAGATGTGCAAGAATCGACCAATCACAGATGAGACGAGAGTCATGATGTATATTTCAATCAATGTGATTGGTCGGCTTAAACACGTCTCCTCTTCGCTCTGCTCGGCTCAGCTTTGTTGAAGTCCAGGCCTTAGGGACACCCTGCTTCACACATTGCGATTTACTTTAATGTGCAAGTTTTATTTGAATGTATCTTAAACACTTCTTACCTTACTTTCCAGAATAAAATTTCTAAATAATGGTCTTCTTATTATATTTATCGTGTGGTTAGTGCCTAACCTGATGTCAGAATTTTTATGCCGCCCATGGGCCTTTAACTTGGCTTACGGTCGTCGAGACATAAACCAGGCATGCTGGTTTCCTCACGATGTTTTCCTTCACCGAAGCAAGTGATAATTTTGCATACGATCATGAATCCGAAAAATCAGAGGTGCAAATAACGATGATAGAGGTGGTAAATAATGGTGAGAAACCGTATTGAAATCCGTTGCCTAGTTTAGATGGACAAAAGCGATTTTAATCTAAAAACATAAAATCAAATCAAATCATTTATTTGCCAATAATGTAGGTATACAGATATGATGGTAATTTTTATGAGAGTCCTGATACATTTTGCCGTACGGCATGCAAAATTATTTATTTAACATTAAACATTCAGTAAACAAAAAATAGACACATTAAAAAAGCATTTCATTCACTAAGCAGCATTACTAATATGATTAAAAATACTCATATTAAGACATTCGGAATTAAGCACAATGCCAATAGTACAAATTCATCATCATCTGCCTAGCCTTTTCCCAACTTTGTTGGGGTCGGCTTCCAGTCTAACCGGATGCAGCTGAATACCAGTATTTTACATGGAGCGACTGCCTATCTGACCTCCACAACCCAGTTAGTACTGGGTACTACGATACCCCTTGGTAAGACTGGTTGTCAGACTTTTTGGGCCACTGACTACCTATAACGACTGTCAAAGATCTACAAATGACACCCGGGACCAACGGCTTAACGTGCTTTCCGAGGCACGGAGGAAACTCGGTATGTAATAGTACAAATTAAATAAATAAAAAAAATGTCAATAACTTAAACTACAACAATGTTAATCAATTTAATTAAAAATGGCAGAAAATAAAATTAGAAATGTCATTTTTTTTTTTTAAATGAAACGAAATGTCAATAACTCAATCAATTAAAATACAAATTGTCAACAAGTTAATTTTAAAATGTCAGAAAATTTCATTATTAAATTCAATTATAAATGTCAATAAAATGACAAAAAATAAATAAAGTAACATTAGAATTGGAATATAGGAATGTCACTAAAATCACGCGGAAGCAGAATACACCCCTTTTAACAGAAAGTTTTATCAGTAACAAAATCTTTAATTGTGTAGTAACACTTGTCCAGTAGCAGTTTTGTTAACTTTTTAAAAATGGACTTTGGTGGGTTCTTCTGTGTACGCCTGCAAAAGTTCATAAAAACTCTTCACATATATTTAAGTGGCATTAGGTAAACCATAAAATTGCAGAATATATATGTAACAAGGTAGCGTGACTTGCTGAAATAAACTTGGTTTTCATGTCTCAACTGAACAAAATGCAATATAAATCATACGGACTCATAACTTCTGCATCGATACAGTTCTTACAAAGTAATATTATTTGGAGGGCGCCTCGTTTGTTTAGTGGTCACAAGCGCTACTATTAAGCATGATGTCCTGGGTTCGATTACCGGGTGTAGCGGCACTGCAAAGAGTACTACAGCAACATAGAACAAAAAGTACTACAGCGCCATCTATGACACAGATAATGAACTAAACATCGAAACACATCTATGTCCAACATCGCGCAAGTTAAGTTATCCGCGCCATAAGACTATACAGGAGGACCCGAGAACAACTGTCGGGCAGTAGCCCACCAGACATAACACCCGTCTGGTCGCAGGATCCTCCCTTTTCTATGGGGGATGAAGAACTTTACACCCTGTTCTCCATACCCCCAAACAGGGTAAGGCAGTGCTATTAGGTTTTTCTATCAAGAATTCCATTATTGGTCACAGCCTGGAGTCTGGATTTGTGCCCTCTTGATGGACATAGGCTCGCCCTTATTATATGGGACTTAAACATAACAGGCGAAATGTGTGTGTACCTTATAGAATACGCGTCTGTCTGACCCTTCGGCGATACAGACGTGATGTGATGTTATGTTTTTTTTTTGTAGTTATGCGAGCTGACGGACAATCAGGTGGACATGGCCGACTGTCTGCACGACATTGAGAATCGGATATACACCGTCACCACAGAGTTGCAGTCTGTGAGGGGTTGGTTAATAATTATTTTGTTATCTATATACATATATAAAGTAAGAAACTGACTGGCTGACTGATTCACTGACTGATCGATCAACGTACAGCTGAAACCGCTGGGTCTAGAAGCATGAAATTTTGCACAAACTTTCCTTAAATGAGGTAAATGTGCACTAAGAAAGGATTTTTGGAAATTCATCCCCTAAGGGGTTAGACCAAGGGTTGAAAGTTTGTATGAAACTTGGTCAATTTTGCGAAAGAAGTCGTGTGCAACAGCTAGTTTAACAATAAGATTTTCGATTTTGTTTTCTTCGAACTCACTAAAAAAGTCCCATGAAAATCTGACCACCATAAACTTCGTTCTACCTTCTAAGTATTTTTTGTCTAATTGCACTCAGCTATAATGTTTATGTGTAAACTTTGATCAGACGTCAACCGCATCAGCTCGGAAACAGAACAAGACAGGATTAATAAACAACTTATGCAGACAATACTTAAAGAGCTTGAGAGGTCCAAATTAGTATATGAGGTTAGTATGTTCATGATGTTGTTTTTAAGAACGAGCAGAAACAAGGTCTTTAGGCACTTACATGACATGTCAGGGGGAAACTGTTGGTAACCAATCGTGAAATAATTGTTCTGAGAATTTGTTAATACAAATTCTCAGAACAATTATTTCAAACAAGGTATAGTAAAAAACCGTTTTTAAAAACAAGCTTTTAAATATAGGTATCACGTAATAATTTTCTATTTTGTATTCTTCTCAGTAAATCCTTTTAATTGATACCCATATCATAGGGGTGCATAAAAAATAACTAGTCGGCCATCTTTAAGAGTCCGCCATATTGGATTTAGAATAACGTCACTTAGCTAACAATGCATTGTCATCCAAGCTAAACGTGTATGCAAAATTTCAGCTCAATCGGTTGGGGGTAACTGGTTTAAAATTCAGTTCCAAGATTTGACCTAAACAAACAAAAATTGCAAGTTAAATAATAGCTTATAAATAAAAGCTGGTAGTTGACGCGCCAAAAAAAAACCAGTACAACAATATGGCCTTTTCTCCCAATTATTCGTCGAGGAACTCTGTGGAAGACTTTTTATCCTCAAGGCTGATGTTTCATTGTTCATATAATTATTTTCAGGAAAAATTAGAAGCTGGTTCATTGCAAATGGCATGGGTCATTGGTGCTATCTGGACCAAACAGAGGCAGACAGAGCTCGCGAAGCACTTCTCAGGAACATTACACTCTTTGAGACTGGCCTCCGACCCTGACTATGCGACACACGTTGAAGTAAGTTCATTATTTTTCTATTATACATGGTTATTTTTGCGTGTGACATCATCACCATAGAATGGTGACATGTGTGCACGTTTGACCATCCAGTCAGTAAGATGAAGTGTAGCTGGGACATATGAATTTCCTCTCCAAGAAATACGTTACATAAAATTAGGTACCGTCTTCTTCTTTTCGAATCGAGGGTACTCTTTGTGTGCTCAGTTATTGGCCACGTTAATATCGCCAGTGGCGTTTATAGGTCCTCAAAAGTTAATTTTTATGGTCACTTAGGACATTGCACTCATACCCTGAACAGCACCGTACTCACATTGTGTGTCGGACGGCTCATAATCCCCCATTTCGCCAAAGTGAATTTGCAGCAGCCTATATGGATACGCGATATAACTGTATAAAGCTTTTTATATCCGCTCAGGAATATAAATGAGTTATGTAAATGTGAACGTTTATTAATAGAACAGTGTTCAGTACGCGCAGGTGGCGAGCAAGGAAATCCTACCTGGGAAGAGCTCCTTATTGGGAGGAACGAGTTATGCCTCGCTACAGTTAGAATATACGTCTAGTTCGGATCAGAGGTTTGTATAGTTGCTGCCAGTGAAGATCGCAATAGCGGTCATTGAACCACATACATTTATAGAACCTCTTCTTTTAAAAAACGTATACAAACCTGTTAATAGCCCCTGAATTGACATGGATTGTGATGTTGAACTTTAACAGAAGAAACGATAAGTAACACGGTTTATGGTTTCAGTTCGTTGAAAGAGATATCAGGGATAGGGCAATGACCGCTATTGCGTTTCTACTATCATTAGGTGACACCCAAAATAAAAGTCTAAATAAAAGGAACGGTGTTCAATGGTTGAAAATTCAAAAACGTGCTTTTAAGAGACCGGCTGTTAGGGTCAGTACAGATAAAGCAGCAAAATGTTTACAAGAACAAAAAATAACTTATTTAATATATACAATAAACTGAATTGGGCCTGTACGAAGCAAAAACCGACTTCAAAAACACAACAAATGAAAAAATAACTTTATCTTTAGAAGTCGGTAACAAAAAAACTAAATCAAACAAACAAAAGTCATCGACTTCAGAAGCTAAAGTTATTTTTCACTTTGTTGTGTTTTTGAAGTCGGTTATATTTTTTGCAAAAAAGTTTTTTTATACTTTTTATAGTCCTGTGAGTCCAACTTCCAGAGCAACAACACCTCGGACGGGATCTAATTCACAAATGGGAGCATCTAATCGTAAGTGACATACTAATTATATCAACGATATATTGACTTAGGTACTAAATATTCCCAAGAACAAAATTAAAATGCATTATTATTTATTTTTTGTTTATAACATTGTTTATATTATTTTTGTTTATACACCGCGACTTTTTAGTCGTCTTACAACGGCCGCCCACTTCATGTATCCAATGAATACTAAACATTCATAAAAAAGTAGGTATCTAAGAGATTGTAATAATTTAAAAATAAAAATATTATTCAGTATTATGACGCATGGCGTAGTTAAAACACTGTATTGCGAGCGTTGATCTACTAGACTCGAGTGCTGGGTAGGTAATGTTCCCCCGGTTTGACACGTAAACTTCATTAACAGGATGTTAGATAATTTTATTCTAATTTTTTATTATTATTTTTCTTTTTACCTATTACGGAAGATACAAAAAAAATCGCACCTATTGCTATTTTATGTCGGGTACATCGAGTGGACGACCTTTGTAAGACGACTAAAAAGTCACGGTGTATTAGCTGTAAGTTTCCCGATTAGTATAAAATAAAATAAAATAATTGATACAAAAAAAATATCAATTCGTACAATGATTGACTTTAGAATCCACATATAAAACTGTAACTCCTGATCTGCATGCCCTGTTATCCCCCGGTTTGTAAAACCACTCCTCTTGCGCCTGTCCATTTGGTAGAGATGTCTCTTTAGGTGACTTGAAAACTTGATTTATCTCCAATATTTGGTCTACCAAATATTGGAGATAAATAACCACGTTGAACCCAGTATCTATACTGGGTTCAACGTGTAGTCACCCAAACTTTTACGAATTTTTTTATTTATTATTTATTTACCACCGCATATTAATATACCCTACCCATACACGTTGATACCAGAATTAGTAATGGGACCAGACATTTAAAAACCCTACAAGATTTTTGATGAGGCAAAAGAGCTACGTCTTTTGCGAACGGAGGACATCAGGGCTACTTAAATACACCGCCATTACGGCTTAGATCGTACAGGTGGCACAGAATTTGCAGAGTCCCTATTCGCGTTCGTTCCGGAATACCACGTGGACGCAATGTTGGAGCTGTGCAACACGCTACGGCTGTACATGCATCCCACCATACCCGTGCACCAGATACCAGGTGATAAGTTCGATTAATCATACTCTTCAATACGACATGTGTACATTTCGGGGTGAAAGGGACACCGACGCGAAAACGGTTACCACGTATTCAGTACATCATTCTGAGCGGGCCACATAGAAATTTTTCATCGGTTTTTAAAAAAAAAATTGCTGTTTAATACACTTTGACCATGTAGGTATTGCACTTTTGTATGAAACAGCTGATTTTTTTTTTAATAACAGAAGAAAAATTTCTATGTGCTCAAACGGCGTTCTGAATACGTGGTAACCGTTTTCAGGTCGGTGTCCCTTCCACCCCATATAATTAATAAGTAAACTCATCCTTTTTTCTCAAAAATCGAGGAAAGCGTCTCATAGAGCTAAAAATCGTACAGAAATGTTACAAAATCGTAGACAAATGTTACATCTACCAATCTGCTCTGGGTCCGCATGCTGGACAACGTCTCTCGGAGAGAAGGCCTGTGTCCCAGTTGCGAGAATGTTATTCGCTGATTTTGCTGTTTCATGCTCAACCTGATTACCTGGCACAGTTAAACGTCATTTGATGCAGGAAGAGATCTGTTATCCTTATAAAATATCTTCTACCGTCAGAATGGGACGACTTAGTGGTGTCTTGCGCCGCGTTCCTGTGCTCGGAGTTCGCAGACCAGCGGATTGTACTGGCCAGTACGAGGGAGTCCCTGGTCCAGACGCTGGCGTCGTTCGCCACCCAGCCAGCCACCATGAGGGCTATTGAGAGAGTGCCCATCAAACAGTGAGTACGCAATAAGATGACTTCTAACATTACAATCCACCAATTATAAGTCCCGGAAGATTATCCAAAGTACCTTTATGGACACACATTTCACCAATTTGCCATCAACCAGGCCAAAGTTCAAACTGCTATTACTGAAAAAATTGAGATGAAAAACCCAATAGCACTTGGACTGACCTGGCAATGGAACTCAAGACCTCACTATCAGCAGCAGCGCTTGCCACCACTAGATCACCTTTTGATGGGCAATACCATAATGTTGTTCCAGACAGATGAGCATGATAGAGGAGCTGGTGCGTCCGTACCAGAACCGCGCGTGGGCGCAGTCCAACTGGGTGCTCGTGCGCTTCTGGCACGGCTCAGGCTTCGGTTTCCGGCACCGACAGTGGCCGCATTTGGCTGCCAAGTAAGAATGTACAGGTGTACCCTTCACGAAGCTTTCAACGAAGCATTATGTTCAAAACAAGCAACACTGCGCAAAACATATGCTGTTAAACGACTTGTTTTTGGTGTGAAAAGTCAGGGTTTACGATAGTGCTCAATGTTACGCACTTATATCATTGTGCTGGTGGATTCATCGTATAGTACAGGAGTCATGAAGGTATTTAAAGTGAAGTTTTAACAATTAAAGTTGTTTTTACACGTGTAAAAAATTTGGGAGTTTGACCTTCAATAAATCTGTAACTAAAAGCACCTTCAATATATCTGTAACTAGAAGGTTTCCAGGCCTATATCCAGCAGTGGACGTATTTCGGCTGAAATGATGAATAATGATGATGAAGGTTCCCAGGTATGGTCCAGACCAAAAAAATATCACATTGACGGGAAAAACAAGTGCCTCTCGGTTTCGTTAAGGGTGTTTTTACACCCGTTATACACGCTCCTATATTTATTGCTACAACCGACCGATGTATCAACGCGTGATTATACTCATCATTATGAACATCTCTTACGATGGGATAAAACTGAAACCGCGAAAAAGACAGCTGTCCCATACATTTCTTTGATAAGCAGTTCTTTTTTAAATTTCAGTCTTGGTACCATGTAAAAGTTGTTCATAATGAGAACAATCTCAAGTTCCAATATCGGTTAGTTTTTTTTAATTACCAGTCATCATTTAAAGTAATTATTCGATTGGCCTTTGCAAAATAATCCCACACGTGGCTGCCAGTTATTTCGCTCCAGGGCTAAATGGGCTTTTTCTTTAGCTTTTATCCTGCTCGTCCAGCCGTTTCCAGAACTAATTTCACAAGACTTTTGACTTTCGACATTGTATACAAGGCGTAACCGAAAGGGTATAGTCATATGAAAGGATATGCTGCAGACCATCAAACTGGGTTCAAACCCAAGGAGAAAGTTGTTCAGTTTGATAATCTGCAGCATATCCTTTCATATGACTATACCCTTTCTGTTACACCCTGTATAAAAAGATTAAGTATCTATAAACTTGAGTTCTGCTTTTCATTAAACAACCATTAGTGATTTTATCATGAGCAAGATACTCCAGTGCTTTAACAGCAAAAAAAACACCTCGGTATTTCTAGAAAAGTTTTCAAACTAGCAAGCGCTCCCGAAACAATAGCACTTTAACTAGAGCTCTTGATAAAACACTTTCAACTACCCTCCTTAAACAGGGCGACGTGTTTCTCTGTAGAAACACAATGGACGCTCACAACTTTACGGTACTTAAGTCGCTTCAATCAGGACTGGTGTGAGAAAAAGGTTTTGGGAAGAAAAAGGATTGTTTTAGTTCGATGTAATGGGTTAGTTCTACACTATTCCACCATAAAATATTTGATCGGTTCCTTATAATATCATCACTATTTAATATAGTAGTCGTCCAGAGCGAATTTCGGCCATTGCGGCTGATTTAACGGAGATTAGTGAACGACGCGAGAGGTATTATGGTACACAAGTGTTTGAGCACAAGCGCACGAGTGCGCAAGCACAATGGTCGCAGCAGTCGCGGGTGCGAACATTAGACTAAAAATACCAAAAGTGTCTGTTAATTTGGAATCGAAGTGTAATTCACGGGGGTCACGTGGTGGCTCCCGGCCACCGTAGGCGCGGGCCTGTGGTCGGCGAGTTATGGGCTAGCTCGCTGTCCGGCCGTCTTATGACGACAGGCCGTGTCGACGGCGCGTTCGTGTTCCACGCGCGCCTCAAAGAGATGTCAGCAACCACGTAGGGGTCCGCATGGACCGATGCCTGCCAGGGCTGCGGGACTGTTCGAAAGAGATACCGTGGCCCTGGAACACAAAGGGCAAAGAAGGAACATGGATGGGTTTTAGTCAGTACAAGTCTGACACTCCCTTCCGCTCCGGCCAGAGTGGGGGGGGTCATTTGATGATTTCCAATGAGAAAAAAAAAAAAAAAAAAAAAAAGTGTAATTTAATATGAAGCCCCATTTAAACAGACACCACCACACGGACAATATCAAGCAGTATAACTCAAGAGCGACTCGTAGTCAAATATATAGCCTCTACATCATTGAGATTTATCGACGCAATATCGAAATGGAACCTATTGAACTTAGCACGACATAGATACATTGCAGAAAGCTAGATTAAATCTAGTTGTTCCTTACAATAGTCATATATTTAGATGTCGAAATTGTTGATAAACCGTACCTGAGGTTATATAAATGTTAAATTGGATAGGATTTGGCAAAATGAGCTATATACCTCTTCATGCGTGTAATATTGCGTATTCATCCTTTATTTACTTTCGTTAAACATAAATTTACATTTTTTTTTAAAAATACATAGGAAAAAACAACATTAAAAAATATTAAAAAATAGTAGCCTACCGGTATCGGGAACAGGGTAAAAGCTACGGGTCAGGGCTCCAAACAGAGGGACCTCCTAACAATACGAGCCGTATCCAAGAGTACCGCTTTTTTAGTCAAACTCTAGATCCAGCCGTCTAACGACAGTCTCCTCAGGTATTGGTCGAGGCTTTTGGCAATTAAGCCATTGGCTGAAACGATTATTTATTTATTATTATATCTAGCCGTATTATCCCACTGTTGGGCAAAAGCATCCCTCCATTCGTTTTATCGGACATGATTCTGCGTTACTTCTTTCGAATTCTCGTCGTTCCGCCACCGCCTTCGTGGACTGCCGCGTGTTTTACGGATCAAAAGCTCATTCGGCATGCGCCAGATATATCCTTGGCTTAATCTTTCTTTTTTGTTTTCTCGTAAGTAAGAAGAGGATTAGTGGATCAGGAAAGGCCATGATGAATTATTTGTCACTCATTAAAAGACAAAAATTGGGCGAAAGTGGCAACAGATTGGGTTCCGAACAACAGAACCCGGCGACGCGGTAGGCCCAGAAGGAGATGGCGTGACGAGCTGGACTCTTGTCAAAAGGATTGGGCCCAAATGTCTAAAGACAGAGATAAATGGAAAGTGGGAAGGGAGGCCTTTGGCCTGCAGTGGGACACATCAGGCTCATAATAAATAAAAAATGATTGAAAGTGTTGCTATGCATCTAGATATCTTTCATACTTTGGCAAAAAAGTCCATTTCAATCCTCATCTTTAAATCTTTAGTGGGAAAGTGGCTTTTCTAGCCTTTCATATCGAAGGGATCCCACCAAACAAATCATTAGCTGATGATATTGATTGTGACGTGTACATTTTACCACGCAGGTACGGTGACAGGGAGCCGACAATCAACAACCTCGGGGCCAAAGTTGATGCAGGACTTATGAGCCAGTGCTTTGGTAAGTAAGATTCTCTCTTTATCCAAAAAGAGATTTGACTTAAACAGCCTCTTTTCGTACTGAAAGATGTAGAAGAAGTATTGTCTATTACATTTACGTATAACACCACGCCTGTAATCCCCAAAGGGTTAGGCAAAGGTATACTTAATTGTACACCCACATTTCGTCAATTAAGTTTAAGTCCCATGTAATTGGGGGGAGCCTATTGCCATCAACCGGGCGCGAAACCAAACTCCGTGGCTACTACTGACAAATTCGTGAAGGATAAACCCAATATCACATTGCCCGACCTGGGAATCGAACCCAGGCTCAGCAGTCGCACTTGCGACCACTAAACCAACGTTTGCTATTATAAATTAATTGGTTTATACCTATAAATAATTTTCGGTGACTATACTACTTTCCGCGAACGGGAAGACGTTGCGTTGGAAGGCCTCCCACTAGGATCTGCTGGATGCGAGACGCACGGGACCGGTCAATGTGGCGACACTTGGGGGAGGTCTATGTCCAGAAGTGGACGTCTTTCGGCTGATTTGATGATGATACTAGTTTCTCAAATCAGAGCTTTGATGATTAAGAATTCATGATGAATGGTCTTCTATTTCGCACCCCCTTTTAAAATCTACATATGTTTAACGTTTCATTTGAAAGCCATTCTGTGTTGTGAAATATTTCCGTCAATTTTGATTGGTCGTGGTGCCTGTCTGCTGTTTAGGCATAACTTTACCGAACAATTTTAAGATGCGAAGAAAAAAGATGTAGTCACACAAATAATTTAAAACGCTGGTTAGGCTAGGAGTATGGTTTAGTCATGTGGAGAGGATGAGTGAAAGGCGACTAACAAAAGGTATTTACAAGGCAAGACATGAGTGGCAACGCCGCCGGGAGGGAATGCCCTAGAAGGCCATACACTGACCTTATTGGTGACGTTCTTCAGAAAGGTCAGGTGCGTAGTACTCGCAACCGGCGGATGTGATATATGCAAATAAAAGTAGCAAGCAGCTCGACGGTTACGTCGTAAGGCAAACCTGAACTAGCCCTTCTGGCGACTAGACGGTCTCTTCGAGTTGCAAATTACTTACCGTTAATTGAGTGGTTTTAATCTAAACCCCAAAAGCATATCAAGTGATTCTAGTGAACACCACATGCGGCGTGCGTATATGACCAGATGTATGAACGTGGACAAAGCAAAAGGACTATGTAAGGATCGTAGCAGTTGGTGTTCTGTGGTCTCTGACTGATGGGAGAAAGGCGTGCGTATGTTTGTTCAGATGCGTTTACCAAAACAACCTTTATGTGATCTAGGTCCATGCCCTTCGGAGGTGATCCAGAGTCGCATTCGAGACTACCTGGTAGAGCACACCATCAACGCAGCTTCCTTCCTGAACTCCTTACTCAGTCAGCTCAACTGGGCATTCTCCGAGTTTATCACTATGATGCAGGAAGTAATAAACTATAATAATTCATCCTTTTGACCGCCAGAGCATAAACGCACGCGCTTGCCTTCCACGACAAGCCACAATGACACCTACCATTTTGTCTTATATTTGTGTCGTTTGGTGTACAGGGCACGCGCTTGCTTGTCTCGTATATGTGACTGTTGCGGTCAAAAGGATAATACTATCCTTTACTAACATACTTACTTGAATAGTGACAGTAAAGTTTCAGAGCTGTCAAATATGTACAGTCGCCAGCACATCAAGTTACTACAAACTGCCAAATTTCTCCAAATGTTTTAATGCGAAAATTTGACAATTTGTAGGAACTTGATGCACTGGCAACTGTACATATTTGTATATTTGTTTTCTTCATCTTTTCACAAATAGTCTGTATTATACATCACCTTCACTCTGTTCCACGTCCATACTGTACAAAAATAAGGTACTTTTCTTAAGCAGGTCCACGAAATGTCTTTGATCATGAAACTTCATCTAGAAGTGACAAACTTGTAAACTTCTAAGTGTAGTAAATCAGGTAACTCGACCTGATTCCCAGCTTGTTATTTTAGTGTTGTTTTCATACATGATAGAAATATTCTGTGTTTAGATGGACCGTGTCAGCGTAGACTCCCACCTAGAGTTGCGTCAGATCAAGTTGTGTGCAACGTGCTTCGACCTGTACCACGGGTTAGCCCGGGCGCTGGAGATGACCCTACACCTGGTGCCACAACTGCTCACCAAATCAGAGGCCTGCGACAATCAGAATGAACTGCTACTCGGTAGGACGTGTCAGGTAATACGCGTAATACGCGCTTCATGAGATACTTCGCACACAACAATAACTCTAACACCCAAAAACGTGATATCCACAACATCAACATCAAACATAAGCACAAACTATGGCCTCCCACCGAGCCTGATTCACTCACCGATCAAGAAGTGTATAGTTTTCCTTTTTCCTATGGGCCATAGCTTATTAATGAGAATAGTGCCTTCTCCTAAATGAGCCATGGCCCATAGGAAATCATCGTAATGTCCATGCTGATTTACATAGTAAAATTACAGACTGGTTTCCCTTTTTTATGTTTTAGTGTCAAACCTGCAACTTGAAAAACTGCTCTACTGTTGACTACATAAACCTATTTTTCAATGGGAAATGTAACTGTGAAACGAATGGCTCATAGATAGTTCCACGCTTCGTATTTGGTTGAAAATCTGTTGACATTTGTGTTTGTCATTTTATATTTCTAAAAAGCTGAACCACAATGGTCTGATTGGGACTTAGCTATGGAAACACAATCTACAATGACCTTTGACCGACCTTCCCCATAGATGTGAAAATGCTCCTTAAATTCATCAGATCTTCCATTCTAGATCCTAATGGCAGTAGTATCCCGGGTGTGCATCCGCGGCGGTGGCGGCGCTAGTTTCGCTCGACTCGTCGCCCGGGGTCTACCGGACACTGACCGGGTGCACTACTACGTGGCACTGGCCCCCGTGGCTGGGTGTCTCCTCGGAATGCTGAATCCTAAACTGCCTCCAGAAGTAAGTGTGACTTAAATAAGTCCAGGCGTATCTTAGACTGTTTTTTTTTTGTAGATAACAGGCAATGAATAGGTGACCTAAAGACGCAAATGCTTACTGTAATCTAAAATGGTAGGCTCTAGATTGCCGACTGCAGAGCAACCTAACTTACTCACCAGTAACTAGAAGACAGTAACTAGAAGCCAGTAACTAGAAGCCAGTAACTAGAAGCCAGTAACTAGAAGCCAGTAACTAGAAGCCAGTAACTAGAAGCCAGTAACTAGAAGCCAGTAACTAGAAGCCAGTAACTAGAAGCCAGTAACTAGAAGCCAGTAACTAGAAGCCAGTAACTAGAAGCCAGTAACTAGAAGCCAGTAACTTTAAGCCTGTAACCGTACCGTAACAGTATGGTTAGGTCAGTAAGCCATCTGCCTAGCCTTTCCCGAACTATGTTGAGTTCGGCATCCAGTCTTAAAGGATGCAGCGGAATACCAGTATGAAGGTACTGCCTATCTAACCTCCATAAGTCAGTTAGTACTGGGTAATACGATACCCTTGGTAACACTGGCGGTCAGACTTTCAGACCATTGACTACCTGTACTGTCTGTCAAAGTTCTACAAATGACAGGACAGGAACAACAGCTTAACTTGCTTTCCGAGGCGCGGAGGAAACTCGGTATATAATGATCACCCATACACGGACCAACCTAGTCAAACGCGGCTTAACCTGAAGATCGATCCGAGTGGCTGTTAATATTTAGTCCTACCTAAAACTAGTAACAATAAGCTAGTAACTAGAACTAGCAACTAGTTACTTTAAGCAGTATTACATTATAGTATTTGATAATTTATTTCTAATATTGACATATTGCAAAGTAAATGCTTCTTCAGTGTAAGAACCATTGACCACAATGTTTGCGCGTTGCGTGCTGTTATTTAAGACTTCACTTTCAGAGAGATGTCAGACTTGATTCCGATTTCCTCAAGAAACTCAACCCAAATGTCATTATTTTGTTGTAGCATCTGGTCAAAGTGACAAAAGCATTGGTGACAGAGCCACTGTTCAGGATGGATGGGCTGGAGCTCATGCTGGGCAAGTCCAAGAACCACAAAATATTCTCATTTTACAAATGTAAGTTGCTACTTTAATCTATACTTTAATATTATAAAGCTAAAGAGTTTGTTTGTTTGGTTGAACGCGCTAATCTCAAGAACTACTGGTTCGAATTGAAAAATTATTTTAGTGTTGGATAGCCCATTTATCGAGGAAGGCTATAGGCTATGTAACATCACACTACGATCACATTAATAAACCCTCTCTCTCTATTATGTGACGCAGACGAAGTTGCGCGGGTCAGCTAGTTTTATTCATAAAATTAAATGTTGTATGATCTAATAGTTAAAAAGTACAATAGTCTTTATGTACAGTCAAGAGCAGTAATATTAGTTAGAGTAAAAACTGTTAATCGGTTAAAACCACTTTTGTCTTAAGTCAGTCAAAACCCGTTAAAATACGTTTCCTCTATTTAAAATATCTTTTTTCAGAACGCCTCAGTTATAATTACTACAACGCGATGATTTTCAAAGGGTCACAAAAAATCCTAATAAGTTTCTAAATACTTAAATGTTTTTTGATTGATAGAGGCAAAACTATCTATTTATAATAATTTATTTAGGTTGTCCCATCAGGAATTTCTCAGTAGCTACGGAGACTGGATTCGTGCTTGATTGATGACATAGGGTCACCCCGTCTATTACATGGGACTGCAAAAAAAGGTGGGTGTACTGTTAGGTACACCTCTGCCTAACCTAACCTTTCTGGGATTACAGGCGTGATGTTATGAAGATGAAAATAAGCGATCTATTGATTCAATCGGTGTAAAACTGAGTATTAAAATTTCCAAAAGAGCTGAAACAACATTTGTCAATTCTAGATCCAGATGACGTGACAATGGAAGAATTAAAGGCTCTAGAGTTAGTAGCAGACCGTCTGCGCGTAGCCCGAGATACTATCGTGACGGTAAAGTCCCCGGGCTCCAGCGGGGCGCAGTCCGATCTGTTGTGCACCATCTGCTACGCTAGGCATGCGGACACTGCCTTTTCGCCTTGTGGACATCATTCTTGCAGGTTTGTTAAAAATAAAAATGCAACCAGCTTCTTAAAAAGTACTGGCTCATGGCTAAATTAGCAATAAGTGATTGTGAGACGGTACAGGCCAGATATATTAAATACAGCATGAATCAGAAACATCTGGTCATATTTATGGATGTGGTACCCACATAGAGAAAGGTGTTCAGTTTGATGGTCTCTAATAATAATTGTTGAGCGGGTGTCACACAATCGGTCTAGATCACAGAGCATGGAATCGCCACATCGGTAACGACTAGAGACGCAGTACTCATAAAATTCACGATGCCGAAAATGCGTTAATGTTTAACGTAAATAAAAGCTAATTGTAGATGTCGAGACAATAGCTAGGTCTCAATCTGACCAATAAGGTCAAGTTGTATTAAAAAATAAAATGACGTTGACAGATTTTCAACCAATGACACAGTTGGCATCCCCTTTGCTGTCATGGACTGATTTCAAAGCTATCAGTTTCTATACGTCATACGTGTCAAGTACACAGTAACCGCTTGGTCTTTGTGGAAATGTTGACGATGCCGCCTGTAGTAGCGGTGGTCGAAGAGCTGCGGTGGTCGAGGAGCTCCCGTGCTCTGTTGTATAGATCATCATCTGCCTAGCCTTTTCCCAACTATGGTGGGGTCTGCTTTCAGTCTAACCGGATGTAGCTGGATACTAGAATTTTGCATGTATTATCACATGGAGCTACCGCCTATCTGACCACAACCTGGTTGCTGGGTATTACGGACCCGGTCTGACATCTTGATTAATACTTACATCAATATTCTTTGTCCTAGGGCTTGTATAATGCAGCACCTACTAAACAGCAAGCAATGTTTCTTCTGCAAAGCAGACATCGAAGAAGTACACGAAATAGAACCCACTAACGTCTGACGCCATCTTGTTACGTCATCAACAGTAATGGCGGCTGTACTTCAAGTTACATTTTGTAAATCTATGGAAATCATAGTAATCCTACATTGTTTTTATAAAATAAAGTATGGAGACAATTTCTTGTATTTAGAGTCGATATATTTTTACGTTTTGGTTTATATTTATTAAATTATTATTTTTATTTAATCATTAAACATTTTATTTTAATTTTTTTCCCGCTTTGCACATCATCATCTGCCTAGCCTTTTCCCAACTATATTGGGGTCGGCTTCCAGTCTAACCGGATGCAGCTGAATACCAGTATTTTACATGGAGCGACTGCCTATCTGACCTCCACAACCCAGTTAGTACTGGGTAATACGATACCCCTTGGTAAGACTGGTTGTCTTTTTCCCGCTATGCACACAAAACGCAAAAAGTTTCGTGCCAAATCTAAAATAGTTCATTAAAAAAAAAACAAATTCAGTTTTCATAGTTTTATTAAGTACACAAGTTTTTCTAGGGGTATTGGTCAGGGCCCCTTGCTAAGTCCTTGCGGGGAGTACGCGTAGTATGTTAAAGGACACTCGCAGGTCCCTCGCAATCCTGGGTGGCCGCGGGGGCCCATCGGTCCTGAAAACGAAAATGCATCAAAGAATATAAGAATTATTAATTACCAGCGGTTTTAGAACCAAACGACTTGAGACGTGACGATGGCAAGAGACCAGACGGCATGACGTTAGTGCCTTGGAAGGTGGGTAGGCCTTTGGTGTGCGCCATCTCACCATGCAAGCACGGCGGGCTGTGCAGGCGCTGCTGCTGCGGCTGCTGAGATCCTCAAGCGGCGCAAATACTGTACCTTATTGGTAACTACAGTTTTGAGCCGTTTGGGGTCGAAACACTCGGGTCATGGGGCCCGCATCTCTCGCCGACTGGTTGACACTTCGCGTGACCAGAGGGCTGGCTTTTACTTTGGCCAAAGAATTAGCATTGCCATTTAGAGTGGCAATACTGCCAGTCTTCTGGGCACGTTTCCAGATGACAGCGATGCGGAGGAATACTTTGACGCCTAAGTGTCCTGTTGTAGTCGTTGTTTAGATGTTTATATTTTCTTACTTTTAGTCTTATTTTTTCATTAGTTTAGTTCTATTTGTAGACTGTATAAATTTAGATACATAAAATTACATTTCTAATATCACAAAAAAAAGGATTATTATCATAATTATAGGATTGATTGATTTTCTCGTCCTTTGGTGTATTTTTTTTAAATTTTACCTTCTCGTCCTGCATCTCCTCTGTCCCCGGTTCTGCCTGGATGACCTGATGGACCCATTGGACCTGTAAACAGGGTAAACAAGAATGAATTCGTAATAATATCATATTTTCTCGCGGTTTCATTTGCTAAGTAATTCTAGAATACGCTGAAATTTCAACGATAGACAGAAATCGAAGAAGATGAACCGAATAAGAGTTAAAGAAGTCACGATTTCTCATCTAAATCCACTGTCTCATTCATCATCATCATTTGCTTAGCCTTTTCCCAACTATGATGGGTTCAGCTTCCACTCTAACCTGATGCAGCTGAATACTAGTATTTTACATGGAGAGTCTGCTTATCTGAACTCCACAACCCAGTTAGTACTAGGCAATACGATATCCATTGATAAGACTGGTTGTCAGACTTTCGGAACACTGACTACCTGTAACGACTGACAAAGATCTACAACTGACAGCCGGGACCAACGGTTTAACGTGCTTTACGAGGCACGGAAGAAATTCGGTATGTAATGGGCGGTCACCCACCCACGGACCAACCTTTACAAGCAGTGCTTAACCTTAAGATCGACACCCCAAGCGGCTGTTATTATTTAGCTACGAGCTCTTCCACGAATCAACTTAATTGCTTAGAAAACCGGTGATATTGCTACATTACCTATTTGTCCTCTGGGACCCTCGGGTCCCTGCTCGCCGACGCCCTGAGGTCCTCTGTCGCCCTTGTCACCCTTCTCCCCTGCAGGGCCGGGGCTGCCGGTCTTGCCTGTGTCCCCTGTCTCCCCAGGGTATCCTCGCGGCCCTGGCTCTCCGGAGTCACCTTGTATTCCTGGAAATGAAGATTGATGAAAAATAACTAACTATTTTAAGTGTTCTGGGGGCCTAAATTGGCCGCTTTAGCAGTATCATAATATGAATTATGTTACAATTCGTGAAATGGTCTCAAAATGACAATTCATAATAATAATTGCGTCTGTGACCATTTTAGGAATTTGAACGTGATTCACATTACTATCCTATTATGATTCTGCTAATGCGGCCATTTTAGGCCGTCAGTTTTACTTTGGGCAGTTAATCTGGCCTATCTAACTCGGCGTAAAGCATGTTAGCTTTTGTTGAAATGTTAAAGTTCAGATATTATTTGATTAAGTAGTACGATACTATTCGTAATATTAGATATATTTCTCTGAACGAGCTCGTCCAGGGAATTACTGCCTGTGTTTGGTTCCCGGTCAAAAGAAACATTTCAGCTCGAACTGTGGTAAAAGAATCCTTACGGAGTTGGTAAAGGTCAATTCAGACACAACGGAGAAATTGCGCATGCTCTAGCATACTCTGGTCGCAATTCTGACCCTAATTAATAAGTTTATGGCATAGCCTTTGTCCGTCGCTTTATCCGCGTGGAGGCCGAAAATAACCCCGCGGAATACTATCATGATAAAAAAATATCCTAACCTAGGTCATGGTCTACCTAATATGTTCCAAATAATAATAGGTCTTTACCTATGTAATTAAAGATTTAATAACCAGCATTTTCAGATTTATTTATCTGTGGATTGGCGCGCAATTCGAAATTCAAATAAATTTTATTCGAAAGCCGTGTTCTTTTAATTTCAAATTCAGTCATTTGTTTTAGATAGTTTTTTGTTTTTGTGAAATTGTGATAGTTTTTGGCGCCATGGATAAACTGAAAATTCGTACAATTTTCGAATATGAGTTCCTACGTGGACATACACGAAACCTTAACGACGTGTATGGGCCTAACACTGCTTGCATAAACACGGTCCAGTATTAGTTCAATCGTTATAAATCTGGAAATTTTGAGTTGAAGAATGAGCCTCGCGGTCGGCCGGTAACCATTGTCGACAACGACGAATTGAAGGCGTTAGTAGACACGGATCCAACTCAATCTACGGCTGAGCTTGCTGCGGGCCTTGGAGTTAGTGTCAAAACGGAAAGATAAAAAAGCTAAATAAGCTAAAATTAAAAAAAATACAAAAATTTTTGTTTTTAAAATTTTCATACAATTCTCCAATTTCATAGCTAAAGACCTAATACAATAATTTTATCAGACAGAGTAGACACCATAGAAATGAAAGGTAGAAAAGTAGATTAGAGTAGATGGTCTGGATGATTGTTACCTGGTGGCCCAGGCGACCCCGGTCTGCCCGGATGTCCTCGCTTCCCAGCTATAGTGTTCGTCTGCACTGTGAGACTTGACGCCAGCTCTCCTAGACGAACTGTAGACATAAATGTTGTTTATATACAGGGTGTAAGGGACAGCCTTCCGCAGACTGATGGGGTAAATTCAGTATTAAGATAAGCGGTACAAGAAATTATTCCAGGAACTTTATGGGAAATAGATCTTTATGGATCCAAAAAATTTGATTTGTTTTATTTCCTCATACGCAATGTATCGTTGCAGTTGCAAAATGCACGTTGCGAACGGCAAGCGCGACGACGGGTTCGATGAACTCTGTAGCTAGGCAGGAAGTGAACAACTGATTTCTCACGTCGTTCGTTAGAGTATTGCAACGTTCATTGTTGGTTTTGTTTTTTATTTTAGCCGTATTATTTAAATAAAACACATACATAAATGGAGTGCTGCGTACAGAGAATGTAATTTTACATTAAAATAAAGGAACAGTAACTGAAAAAAACGACTAAAAAAATGAGAATTTTCCTGAGAAAAATTCCGGTGGAATATAATTAAAAATAAGGAGCTGAAAGCACCCTGTCAGTTTATGGGAGGCTGTCCCTTATACCCTGTATTTAACAATTTATGTACAAACTTGAAAAGTTTGTATTGTGGCCACACCGTGTTTAAACTTAAGGTTTGTAGCTCATCATGAGTTTACCATTATTATGTTACACTTAGAGCGAACTTAGGCCGACTGGTGAGAATGCCTAAGTACAATTGAAGCGCATATCTATAAAAGCAAAAAAATTATTTGACTTTTTACAGACAGGCAACAGTGTATAAAAGGAATACTGACCTTTAATAATTTCTTCACAAATGTTCCTTATTTCAGCTTCAGAGATTGATGGTGCCTGAAACAGTAACAAATAGAACAAACACTTCAGCCATAGTTGTACGGGGGTGAAAAATCAATCTAGCAAGGTCTCATAACTGGGAAACCTGAGCAGTGCTCGGTCGCCCAGGAACGCACGACGGCCAGTCAAGCCATACGAAACCAGTTTATGCTGATCTCTCATTGTATAGGAAATCTATACAAAGCGAGGCCAAGTTATACTGGAAATGTACAGCTTCATGTGCCGCCGTGTGTACTTTCTCATTAACACCCCGTTCCCGGCTTCGGGCGATGCGAATTGCTTCAAGCGACACGTATGTGCTTCACTAGTTCCCTACACGTGAGTACAAGTTGCAAGTCGCGTCGCTTACGTAACATTAACCAATGACACGTAAGCGAAGCGACTTGACGAATAAACAGTGCGTAGCCACAAAAAAAACCTTTTTGGCATAGTCAGGCAAGAGAGCTCCTACTACTGGGAGCTTCAGTTTGTGAGAAGGAGCGAGTCATTACACCGCACCACGCCGGTATAATGCAGGTTGGCGAATGTCACTAATGTCTGTGAATTTTTGGTTCTAAAACTTGCTGGTTTCCTCACGATGTTTTTCTTCACCATTTTGAGAGCAGCGGTAATGAAATAATTACTTACAAAGTACCTCACGAAATTACCCCTGGGTCACCACCGTCTATTCACTGTTCTGTTCCCATTCTTCGGTAGGATGTACTAAACTTACCTCTCGTACATAGCTGGTGGGTGCCGGTAACCCGGGTAGCCCTGGAGATCCTCTCTGTCCTGGAGCCCCAGGCAGTCCATCCACCCCAGGCCTACCAGGCAGCCCAGGGAAGCCTGCCTCTCCTTTCTGGAAATACATTGACATAATTTGAGATAATACTGCCATCATTACCAGCGGAGTTCCAGACGTACTGCCGATTATGGAGAAATTAGACACTTCTTTCCAGTGAATCTGCTTTACTTTGTTTTAAGATGTTTCACTTCGACTGAAACATCTGAACACAGAATAAAGCCGATGCCAATTGAAAGTCGAGAATAACAAAAAAATGAATCGTCTAACCATATCGGTTATACCACACCTATGATGATATCCTGACAGGTCGTACGCAGAGTTTCTAGACTTCATCCGTTGCTATTTTCGTTAATATTAGAGACGTTTATATTAGAGACTATCAGATCGAAACTACAAAAAAAAACTCACAAAGAATAATAATTACCGGTACTTGATACGGCGCGCATTGTTAGGAGCCCCCCCCCCCCCCCCCTTAGGAGCCCTGACCGCACCGGTGGGCTACTATTTTTTTATATTTTCAAATGTTTTTTTGAGTAATATTAAAATAAAGGTATGTAAGATGATTAAAGAAACAGAGGCACGGTGAGACTTATATAGATTATAGGGTAACAAAAAAGGTGTGAATTATACACAAACGGCATAAGGTGTAGGCGCGGTACAGGCGCAGCGCAGGCATGATGTCGCTTCAAAACGTTTTCATACAAAATATAAGTAGGCGACGTGTCCTGAGTTACACTCAAGCGGCGCAGCACAGGCACGCCGTTCTTTCGTTTCGTTATTAATTCCACGCCTGCGCTGCGCCTGCACCGCGTCTTCACCTTACGCCGTTTAGGATGTTTATTTCTGAACAGTTTTCGTAGTACTAGTGACGTGCAGTTATCGGTACCTACAAAAAAAATCTTAGCCTGGTGATTACCTGTCCGAATGGTCCCTGAGGCCCCGGCGGTCCCGGGACGGAGATCTGTTGTGAGGATGAAGCTGCAGACCCAGGACGCCCGGGAGAGCCTGGCACACCCGGGGGGCCTTCGGGACCCTGAAGGTATTAAGTAAGTAGATTAAGTTTATCAATATAACTGTTTTTTTCCTAATGAAGTGACATTATCAATAGATCTCCCAGGAAACTTATAATCTCTGGTCTAGCTGTTTGTGTATGTGACTTTAAATGTTCGTAAACGCACCCACGATACAGGAGTAATTCCTAGTGTGGGGCAAGGATTTCTAAAAAAAAAAAAATTCAAAAAATAACAATTATCATCAGCCTACAGCAGTCCACTGCTGGACATAGGCCTCTTTGGGGTATACTTGTAAGTAGGTTTTAATGAACTCCCGTATTTCAAATAAACGCACCCGAGATCTTGAATTAAATAAAATCTATTATAATTCCTCGTCTAACAACAAGGTATAAAAGGTGTAACAAGACCCTTAACGAAGCCAAATGGCACTTGTTCTCCCCGTCATTGTGATATTTTTTTGTTCTAGACCATAACTGGGAACCTTCTAGTTACGGAGATATTGGGAGTCAAAGTTCCTACTTTTTTATAAGATTTTTTTTTTTTAATTACATGTTTTTAATGTAAGTATTTTATTTTAAACCCCTCCACGACCCCCGAACTATTCAATCGATACATCAGCACAATGTTTTGAATGAGTTACATTGAGTCCTACCGTAAAACGGGATTTTTCGCCCCAAATAAAAAATAGTTTCCCAGCAATAATTTTTGAGTACAGTTACTTAATTTTATGTACACAATGCTTGGTTGACGGCTTCGTTAAGGGTCCGTTTACATCCTGTATATCATCATCTTATTGCTCTTGTCCCATTCCACTTAAGGTATCACGTTTTCTTCTTCAATTCTCCCCTATCAGACATCATTTACTCCTTTCTCTTTCACATCATTCCTCACACTAGGTTGATAATAGGTCCGTAAGATAAATACCGGCAAGCCGTCGAAGCCCCTCTTTCCCTCTGGGCCAGGTAAGCCAGGAGGACCCATGTTGCCCGGCAAGCCCTGCAGTCCTGTGAAACCTTGCGGTCCTGGTTGACCCTGCAAAGGATACGTGTGAATGAGAACTCCTTTTTCGAACGATGACCAAAAGTTTTCGTATTTACATAACTTAACAACATGTCTGTATACCCTGACGGGCTAGAAATAGGTGTACAGTATACAGAATGATTTTCTTAAGTGGGCCTCAATATTCCTAGCCAGGAATCGAAACCATTGATTTCGAAAAAAAAATACACACTGTTTTATTTTATACACCATGAGATAGTGTCGCTAATCAGGATCAAATTCTGGGAAATAATGACATACGAAGTCAATCCGTTCGATTTCTGGTCAGGAATATTGATTTTTCAAAAATCTAATCATGCAGTTTTAGTTTTCATCAAAATAGGGCTCGAGACTCCTTTGAGCGTTTTTCGCTATTCCTCATAGTTTCGGATTTGGCCATCCGCGCCCTCTTGAAAAATTAATTCTGTATACACCTCCATTTCACCAGCCATGTAGCACGGGATGAGCATTAAGGCCTGAGCGGACTAAATGCGTGCGCATGTTGTGTGACAGCCTAGGTGCATGCGCACACGACACGCACACGTCACGTGCTCGCATTTGGTTTGTTCCATTTACAGGCTGCAAAAATATCCAGGCTGTTTCATCTTGATGAGAAAACTCAATAACACTTGGTCCGGTCTTGGAATCGGACACATAATACTTGCAAGCATTTATTGAGTTTGATTTAAATGAAAAAGCGTTTGTAAGAACAGGTAACATTACCACAGCACCGTCGCGTCCCGGTTCGCCTCGCAGGCCGCCATCCCCCGGCCTGCCGTCCCGCCCCGGAGCACCCGGAGCGCCTTTAGCACCTTACAACATGTAAGTACGTAATACAGGGTGAAAACCGAGCACATCTTTTTCTTCTTAGTATATAAAAATCATGTGTCGCTATGTTATGTTCGTACACGCTAATCTCCGAAACCACATAACTGATTTCAATGAAATTTTGTGAATGCGTGTGGTTGGTCCCAGTTTCAAAGATAGGATAGTTTTGGACTCGCTAGGTGGCGCTGTTGTCACGTATTTATCTAGATATTTTGTCATGTGTCCATTGCAGCGATGCGAAGCACTGGCGGGTAGCTAGTGAGTTATTTAATAATACAAGAATCGCCTAACAGAGTCTAAACAAACTTACCATGTATTAGCGAGGCATTAATGCTACTCGCAGGTCCGGGAGGCCCTGGGAAACCGCGTTCGCCAGGCGGCCCCACAAGCCCTGGTGGGCCAGGCAAACCCTGAACATAATATTAAACATAACTATGTATAACCAGCGCCATCACAACCTCTCACTCGCCCGTTATACTGTGCGAGTGAAATATCATGATAATCTGCCTTTTTTGGACGCCATTTTAGATTATAGTTTTTAATGCTGTGGTTATTACTGTTTTAAAAGTAAGGAACCTTTTTTTCTGGGATATAAATGAAAATGTTAACCATTGACACCAACTCATAGGGTTGTTTTTATGACAAATTGTAATATCGTCGGGGATAGTGCAAATCCGCGAATCTATAATACGTAAAGTGCGCGTATCTGCACTACGTGTAGGTTTACAGGGGAAGGTTATAACTTTATTTTTTTTTTATTTCAACGATTTTTGACCTCATTTTTACATGAATAGTAACAATTCATGTGGTCTATGTATTGTTAACAGTAGAAATCTATTAAAGTCATTAATTTAGTCGCTACGACAATGCGTAAATTGGCTACATTTGTCAGACACGCGGAATTATCCAATGCTAGTTCGATTATGAATCACCCATATCATATTATTTAAACTAAATAGTAACATACTCGTAATATGTAGATATCAACTCACATCTTTACCATCAGTTCCGTTATCTCCTACGAATCCAGGCAAGCCGTGTTCTCCTGGATCACCTGAATGCAAAAATCGTTTTTAATTATTATGTTTAATCGTATTCCTTGGGTTTACAAACTTGAAACGTAGCACAAATACGAGAAACCAGAAACTCGGCACAAATACAGGGAGTAAGGGACAGCGCTCCACAAACTGACACGGACAGCTCCTTATTTTGAATCATATTCCACCGGAATTTTTCTCCTGAAAAAAAATAAATAGAAAAATTAAAAAAAATTCTATTTATTTTTTTTCAGTTACTATTCCTTTATTTCAATGTAAAATTACATAGCCTGTACGCAGTACTGCATTTATGTAAATAATACGGCTAAAATCAAAAATCCAGCAATGGATGTTGAAATAATCTAACGAACGACGTGTGAAATCAGTTGTTCACTTGTGTGCCTAGCTACAGAGTTCATCGAACTCGTCGTCGAGCTTGCCGTTCGCTACGTGCGTTTTGCCACGGTAACGATACATTGCGTATGAGGAAATAAAACAAATCAAATTTATTGGTTTCCCATAACGTTCCTGAAATAATTTCGTGTACCGGTCATCTTAGTATGATATACTGAATGCACCCCATCTGTTAGTGGAGGGCTGTCCCTTACACCATGTGTTTAAAAAAATAATAAAGATCGTTATCATACATTTTCTACTGCCTAAACCTTTAGAGTGCCTTGTTCCCGAAGGGAAGCCGGCAGGAATCGGCTTCTTAGGTGTCTTTGGGCCTGAACCTTAGTGATTCCTATCTATACCTGAGTGACTCGTGATTCAAGCGAGCCTAAATAATTTCGACTTTAAACTATTAAATCGACTAATTTACCTTTTTGCCCTATTTCCCCTTTCTCTCCTTTCGGTCCGCGGCGCCCTGGCTCCCCTGGAGGTCCAACATACCCTGGACCAGATGCCTTTAAATATAATAAAAATATAATAAATTCTTAATATAATTTTCTTCTTTTAATATTTTAAAATACAGCTTCAAGGCGGTTTTAGATTGGCGTATTTTCGACGCATTTAAGTTCGTTTTTTGAAGCGCGTGTACGCGCGTAAGCCGATACGAATTTATACGCGCCGAAAAATACGCTTGTCTGAAACCGCTCTCAAAGTATTGAGTTTATAGCAGGAATTTTCAAAATTATAGCAGTGTCCCGAATGTAAAGGCTACTAACAAAGTTATTAAGAAATACTATTAGTAACATAGTAGGTCTAAGTTACTCGTACTTGTAAAATCAAAATGGATATAAAAATACCCTTACCGAAACTGAAAGGCTTTCATCATTAACACTAGAAACGAAATATTTACTGTTTGTTTCGAGTTCCCGAAATTTCGGTGCTGTTGCAAGATGATGATGATCTCGGATAAACATCCCGTTTCTGGTGTTAATGATAATGTTAGTGACCATGACAGTTTGAAATGCTTCCAATCGCATTGTGATCATTTTATTGTTCGGGACCATACATGAACCTTCTTAAAGGAGAAGGAAGTCAAAGTTTCATTCAGTTTTTTTTTAAATGCATTTTTTTAATGTCCTCCGTGACCCCTTTTTTTTTTCGGATGGGAAATCATCAAATGACCCCCCCCCCCCCCACTCTGGGCGGAGCGGAAGGGAGTGTCAGACTTGTACTGACTAAAACCCATCCATGTTCCTTCTTTGCCCTTTGTGTTCCAGGGCCACGGTATCTCTTTCGAACAGTCCCGCAGCCCTGGCAGGCATCGGCCCATGCGGACCCCTACGTGGTTGCTGACATCTCTTTGAGGCGCGCATGGAACACGAACGCATCGTCGACACGGCCTGTCGTCATAAGACGGCCGGACGGCGAGCTAGCCCATAACTCGCCGTCCACAGGCCCGCGCCTACGGTGGCCGGGAGCCACCACATGACCCCCGACGCCCAGGTCGTCTCCCGCGGCGGCTGCGACGTGAGGTTCTTTCCCTCCGTGACCCCTGTACTACTCAATGAATCTATCTGCACAATGTTTTGAGTGCGGTACAGTGAGTCCTACCGTAAAAAGTATATTTACCACCAAAAAAGCCTGTTCAAAGCAATATTTTTGCGTAGTTACTTAATTTGATGTACTGAATGGTTTTTTTTTTTTTTTGGTTGGGAAATCATCAAATGACTGACACTCTGGGCGGAGCGGAAGGGAGTGTCAGACTTGTACTGACTAAAACCCATCCATGTTCCTTCTTTGCCCTTTGCGTTCCAGGGCCACGGTGTCTCTTTCGAACAGTCCCGCAGCTCTGGCAGGCATCGGCCCATGCGGACCCCTACTCGGTTGCTGACATCTCTTTGAGGCGCGCGTGGAACACGAACGCGCCGTCGACACGGCCTGTCGTCATAAGACGGCCGGACGGCGAGCTAGCCCATAACTCGCCGTCCACAGGCCCGCGCCTACGGTGGCCGGGAGCCACCACGTGACCCCCGACGCCCAAGGCGTCTCCCGCGGCGGCTGGGACGTGAGGTTCTTTCCCTCTCAGAAGGTGGTGACGGCTTCCCATTCCCTCTCGCTCCGGACCATGGCTTGAACCAGGGTCGGACGCGAGAGATCGCCGCCGCCAATCGCCGCTACAAGGACACGGCGGTGCTCCGCCCAAGCGGGGCAGACCTCTACGGTGTGCTCCACCGTGTCCTCTGGACGATCCTCGCAGTGGAAACACCCGGGCGTTTCCTCCCGCCCGATTCGGTGCAGGAACCTCTCGAAACAACCGTGTCCGGTGAGGATCTGCGTCAGGCGGTAGGTGAGGGCGCCGTGGCGCCTCTCTAGCCACTCCTCAAAGAGGGGACTTATCGCCACTATGGTAGCGTGCCCTGCACGGGGTTGCAACAGTCGCTCTCTCCATGTCGCCATGAGATCACGCCGGAGGTCTGTCCGCTGAGCGGCAATTTGCCGCGGCAGCGGAGTTTCCCCCCGACGTAGTGCCTCCGCGCGCCATTCATGCAGGCGCGCGAGGACTATCGCCTCCAGATCCCATGGCGGCAATCCGGCAAGGAGGCTAGCCGCCTCGCCGGAGATCGTGCGGTACCCCCGGATTAGCCTTATGGCTATCACCTTTTGGGGCGCGTTCAGGTAGTGGGCGGCTTGCCGCCTTAAAGAACGCGCCCACACCGGGGCCCCGTAAAGGGCCATGGACGGCACGACCCCCGCGTATAGCCTCCGGCAATGTACTGAATGCTTGGTTGACGGCTTCGTGAAGGGTCCGTTTACGCTTTGTATGAGTTAAATAAATACGTAACGTACATTGACGATGGCCCCCGGAAGTCCCGGCTCGCCCCTGGGTCCATTGAAGCCGGGGACTCCTGGGATCCCCACGCTTCCCTTCACACCTCGTACTCCCTGAAACAAACCAGTTTCTATGGTCAGCCACAAATAATCAAACGATACACTTGATGAATGAGATAAACCATAATAATTTGTCTTTCTTTCTACTTACAAATCGTCATTGAAGTTCTAACACCACGTAAGTCAATTTTGGCGGTTTTTACATTTTGATGCCGTTTGCTAAAGAATCGGAAAACACGTTGTTTAAGTCAATCAGAAACAAGCACCGTCTCTATCCCTTTTTGAAGTAAACATTATAAAATGGTATTGTACCATCACCAAGGTATAATTATGCAGTTTTGCACTCTCCTGTAAAGTTGAGATTTCTGACTTATGTGGTATTAGAACTTCAACGACGAAATGCGAAAGTTTGGTAGGATGGATGGTTGGATGGTTGTTTGTTATTCTTTCAAACAAAAACTACTAAACGAATTTAGATGAAATTTGGCACACTGCTAATTTGTAACGTGAATTAACACATAGGATACTTTTTATCTCAGTGGTACGATCCTGTGCGACGATTACCAAACTCTACGCGGGTGACACCGCGGGCTTAAGCTAGCTAAGTAAATACTCTAATCTCGTTTTTCTTACTACTATAAATGCGAAAGTTTGTGAGGACGGATGGATGTTTGTTACACTTTCACATAAAAACTACTGAACGGATTTTGATGAAGTCACAAAGATAGTTAAAACGTGGATTAACACATAGGACTTTTTATACCGATAGTACGATCCTGTGGGACAGTAACCGAACTCTACGCGGGTGAAGCCATAATACTCAATTCTCGTTTTCTGCAAGAAAATGTAAAAGTGTTTTTTATGTGTCTTACCGGTATACCGGTAAATCCTCTCTCCCCTTGTTCTCCTTTAAAACCACGAGGTCCTGTGGGACCCTGAAACAGAAATATATTTTTACAAAAAGTTTTGATGTCCCCCCCCGTTTTTTGCGAAATTATGTGAAAAAATTAATGGGAAAAACCTGATATAATTTCTAAATAAATTACATACCATCACGCCTGTAATCCCCGAAGGATTAGGCAGAGGTGTAGGTAATACACCCACATTTCGACAGTTATGTTTAAATTCCATGTAATAGGGGACGAGCGTGTTGCCATCAACCGGGCACAAATCCAGAATCCGTGGGTGCTACTGAGAAAATTCTGATGGCAAAACCCATACCGACGTATCCCGCTTTTAGCGGCGGATATGCCCACATAACCTTGCACCTACCATATTCTGCAAATAAATGTCTTTTTCGTTGTCCCGACCTGGGAATCGAACCTAGGACCTCATGTTCAGCAGTCGCGCATGTGACCACTAGAAAAATAAGTATTAACATCAAATAGCTACCGCTGGATGCGAGACGCACGGGACCGGTCATTGTGGCGACACTTGGGGGAGGCCTATGTCCAGCAGTGGACGTCTTTCGGCTGAAATGATGATCAAATTGCTTACTTCTGGGCATGTGGTGTTACAGACGGAAGCCACCAGTGGATCGGCTAATAGCGACGGGTCCACCTCGTACTACAAACAAAATATAAAACCACACAATTTAATTTATTTACCTTTATGGCGCTTAATTTCCAAAGGCAGATGTACTTTTTTGACAAATTGGATTTTCGAAGGATTCATTCGTTCATTCGTTTATGGTGGAGAGGTGGAAAATTTCAAACTAATTTCAAACAATTTTCAAAAACAAACCAGTTTGGACCCCAAGTTATAGGGGTCTTAATTGTTACAAATAAGATCTAGTCGATGAATAGCTGGTCTATCACCCATTTCAAGGAATGCACCCAATTACCAATCGGGCGGTGATTTTGTTACCAGTATCCTTCAAAGTGAACCTTTTTTTTCGGATAGGAAATCATTAAATTACCCCTCCCGCTCTAGGCGGAGCGGAAGGGAGTGTCAGACTTGCACTGACTAAAACCCATCCATGTTCCTTCTTTTCCCTTTGTGTTCCAGAGCTGCAGTATCTCTTTCGAACAATCCCGCAGCCCAAGGAGGTCACCCTGCCCATCATATTAAACAACTTTCCCAAGATACTCAGCTTGTAAAAAAAAAATCAAATTGCCCTACAACAGTAGACAGACTATTTCAATGCATATACAAATACATGCATATAAACTATATTTTTTTTACGATTTGTGTATTCTTTGGGAAATTTAATTAATATGATATTCTTGAAGGATACAGATCACTAAAACGCCACCCTATAGATATTGGTTCAGACATCTCTATTATAAAACAAAAAAAGATGAGTGAGATAGTTTTTTTTTTTTAAATTATAACAAATTCGGACAACACAGTTGAATTTGATTTATGTAGACTCTGATTTCTAAGATTTTTCAACCTGGTATACAATTAAATAATAATTTATTCTAGGCACACTTACTGTTGGAGACGACGTAGCTACTAAATATTGAGGTCTATCCTGAAATTTACAAAAAAAAACACAATTTTAGTTTTGTTTGCCATCATCAAAGATGTCAGCTGGAATGTACAGTGTAAATTAGCTTACGATTTCTTCACAGCTATCCCGACTCAAGTTGTACCGGTCGCAGCTTAAAGACAGCCATTGCAGATCTATCTGAAAATAATAAGCAAAATAGAAAGTCCTCAATGGAGGCTATGGATACAAATCCATGTGAAATAGTTCCTCATGTATTACTAACATAGTTTGTAAGTTTTTTTTATTTAGCTTAGCTCAATCTATGGACTAGAAGCTTATATTATTTGATAGTTTCACACAAATTTGTCGCACATCTCTGGTAGAAACGCAGCCTTAACGCACTCTAGGAGGCGCGGGGGGCATGCCTCTTGGAAAGCTCGTTAAGCCGCTGGTCCAGGCTGTCATACCTCGATCTTGGCCAATTGTTACGAGTCCACAGACGCCTAAAAGTCTGACAAGCAGTCTTACCAAAGGGTATTAGGCAGAAACTGAGTTGTGGAGATAGCAGGAGTCGCTTCATATAAAATAATGATATTAAGCTGCATCCTGTTAGGCTAAAAGCCGACTCCAAGAAGAAATGGTGAGAAAAAGCGAGGATTATGGATTATGACTAAGGTACTTTTCACCGAGAAAACCGTACCGTAACGGTCCCCAATATAAAGTTAAATACAAATTTTCATTCCTACAATGTAATATCGGTTTCAAATTGTCAGACGTCAACCAAAGCAGGTAATACCCGGGTAGCCACATCCGGCCGATGCCCCGGATATGACATATAAGCCGGATTTCCGCAAATCCACGCAAGTGAACCGGAGCAATTCACGGGATTGTTGTGTGGCTCAAATTATAAGGACAGCGGTAAGTAGGTACTGAACGATCATGTTATTTATTAGTGAGTCATTATATTATATTGCATGTGAATAAAGGTAATCTATGCATTTATTCATAGCATATCGGTCTGTCGCAGAGATGTGTCTGTTTTTGCAAGTTGCATAATGTTATAGCCCAAATTCGACATCCGTATAAAAGAGTTGGTAATACATTTGAGTCCAATAGTTTTCTTTTGATGTCGTTTTAAACATAATAAAGTCGATTTTCTTAACTGTATGGCCGTATCGTTCTCCTAAACTATGCTACGGATTTTGATACGGTTTCCACCATTTTAGAGAGCTTATTCCAGAAAGTTTAAATGTGTAAATCATGAATTAAATAAATAAATCAACTATGTTCTATGAAGTCGCCAAAAATCATGCGAAGCAAAGACAGGTCGCTATAGTAAAATAATTTAAATATTAGCCAACTTACAGGTGCAGAGGTCCCGTCATCATTAGACACGATGGTGACAGTGGTAGCGTTGGTGAAGTCGTGAGAACTAATTTTCTCTGGCATTAACTGAAACATGAAAATATAAAACACACAACGGTGAAATACGTCAAAAGGACCTGTAACTTCTGCAGGATAAGTATGTAAACATACACACACATCACACACACACACACATCACACACACACATATCACATTACATTACATCACATCACATCACACACCACAGACACACACACACACGTCACACCATCTCACTCTCACATTTCCGTGATTGTTGCCGACCAGACGATTTTCTAACCCATGGATTTCTTATGAATTTCTTTCAAAATCTTTCAGAATCTGTGGTTGAAAGCGTGTTACACAATCGGGGTCTTCAAACTTTGGATTAAAAGGCATCTTTTGTTTCTTTCATTGTTTTTGGCCACAATTAAATCCAACAGCCGTAAACGATAAATGAGATTATACAGGGTGTAAGGGACAGCCCTCCACAAACTGATGGGGTGAATTCAGTATATATCATACTAAGATGACCGGTACAAGAAATTATTCCAGGAATGTTATGGGAATCCAATACATTTGATTTGTTTTATTTCCTCAGATGCAATGTTTCGTTACCATGATAAATCTCACGTAGCGAACGGCAAGCGCGACGACGAGTTTGATGAACTCTGTAGCTAGGCAGGAAGTAAAAAGCTGATTTCACGTGTCGCTCGTTAGAGTATTTCAACATCCATTGTTGGATTTTTGATTTTAGCAGTATTACTTACATAAATGGAGTGCTGCGTACAGGGAATGTAATTTTACATTTAAATAAAGGAATAGTAGATGAAAAAAAAAAAAGTTCTGGAGAAAAATTTCAGTGGAATATGATTCAAAATAAGTAGCAGAATACACCCTGTCACTTTGTGGAGGGCTGTCCCTTACACCCTGTATGTTCTAAGCATGAGTATGATTCCTTACTTACCTCAACGCAGTCGACAGCAACGTGCACCGTATGGTTAGAAATAGAAGTGTGTATTTTGTGCCAACCTGGAGTGAATATCTGGAAACGAAATCAAAGTCAGTTATTTGTAAAAGTAATAACAACTTTTGCCGAAAATGACCTCGACTACGAATACTCAATTATAGCGATGCTATTGCTTCTACAAAAATGAAACAGAAACTAAAATTGTATTAGCATTTTTTTATAAAACGCTTAAAATAGTAATAGCACATTAAGCACTTTCTAAAGTAACCCTGCATAGACCTCATTAACGAGTTACCCACCTCCCAACTATTAAACATAACCCTGGAGCCTCCGATAAAGACCGCAATTTTCTTGGTGACCGGCAGAAATGTAAGCGAGAACTGCAGGCTGGAGGCTGACCGCGCCCGGACCAGGCTCCACGGGCGCCGCTGCCCGCGCGCGTTGAACGTGCCCACTACCGTGAAGTGGGGCGGCAGGCCCGTCGGGAATACATCACTGAGATAGAAGGGGTTAAATACTTGAAACACACAACCTTCTTTAAGGCGAATCTCACAAGACACCGTTCGTCCGCGCGGTCGGGTGGATGCGGCGAAGCAAATGTATTGGCGGCGCGCCACGCGGACAGGCGTTGAGCGTCGCTGGTGTGCTATGCACCAACGGATTCCATACAAGCTAATGCGGTGTGAGGTCCACTTAACAGCCCCACCACGTGGACACGCGGCGTCGTGTGAGAATCGCCTAAGGAAGACGTTACGATATGCAACGTCTTCCTCTCGCATGTCACACTTGCCCATACCCACATACGTCACCAGGAACTACTTGCGAAAAGCAGTGTTTAACACCCCTGGCGTAAATCTGAACTCCTCATTTGCTTAACGTGTGTCGATGCAGGCGAGTGACCAAAGGTTAAACAAATATGGTTTTGATTTAATTAAATAGCACTTTGTAAATTAAATACTCCGGCATTTTTGAAGTTGAATATTTTAAATCGAACACGGTTCTCACTTCTTAGTTGTTTCACCATACTTACTGCAAAGGCAGTGTCAAGTTAACATTGATCCCGATTCTATAAGCTCTCTGCAGGTCCTGTGACCCTTGTACCAGGGTGATGCCCTTAGTGTCGCGTAGGTCCATCTTGTACACGCCTATCAGGTCCACGGTCTGGAAGTCCACGTCCCCTGACATGTTGGAGGAGCAGGAGGTTGCAATGTCTGCAAGGGGTTGCACTGTAGTGGTGTTTTCTGAAAAGATAACCGATCACCTGGTTATAAAGTTTTTTTTTTGGGTGCAATTTGCGAGGGGACTTGCATCTAGTGCCACGCACGCGTCTCAAGATGCGTCTAAACAAGCAATATTGATACTGCAATATCGTCAACTGTAGTCCGGCCATCACAAAAATATTTTAATCCCGATAATGCCTGAAAAATATTTTCTTATCAATATGTCTGAACCAACATAGCTGGTATTTTTCCCTTGTAAACGCCCAAATGAAACGCATCAGCCATACTAAAAATATGTCGGATGACCGGACTACATTACAAATGTTGCGTTTCTACTGTCGCTGTCGTTGCTCCTGTCTCCAGGCGCATGTCGCTTGAGCGTTCGGCTTGTGGAAATGATCAGAAGATCAAGGCCGCGTAAGGACATAAGAGCAGAAGTATCGCAAGTAACCATTATAGACAAAGCTGAAATTTATGTATCTTGTGTCTGAAATAACACAGGTTTTTAGAGTATTTTCTGGGCTGTGGAGGTCAGATAGGCATTCGCTCCATGTAAAATACTCGTATTTAGCTGCATCCGGTTAGACTGGAAGCCGACCCCAACATAGTTGGGAAAAGGCTAGGCAGATGATGATTTAGCGTATTTTCTACTCTTCAAACGTAAGCTAGTTAGTAGAAGCAGCTCATTTGGGGAGTCCCCATAGACCCCTATAAGTAGTATTTAGTAAACTGACCCATTAAAACTAGACCAAAGAAATACTTCTTAGCAATTATTGAAATTGATATGCTTTCATAATAAGTTTATACGAACAAACGTTGCCATAAAATGGTCTCAAATCAATGCATCAAAATATGAATTGGAAATCAGTTGATATTGACAGAATTGGTACAGACCAATTTGGTCAATTCTGACAAGTAAATTGTTTTTTTAATGGTGATATAGATGTTATGAAGAGTAGAAACTAAAATAGACTACTAAATTGCCTAAAACAAATAATGTTTCAATTATTATCTCACCTGTTTGTCCATTGCTGGTTGGATATGATGATATCACAATTATGAAAATAGTAAACCTGGAAAACAGAAACAAAATGAATTAGCCGGTTAACATTTGGTTTTAAGTTTAACAGCAGGTAGTAAAAGGCTCGCCCATTATTTCATGGGACTTGAACATAGCTGTCAAAATGTGGATGTACCTATTTTAGGGACACCTCTACCTAATCGTCGCGTCGTTGTTGTGTTGTTGAATTAAATAAAATTGCTATAAATCAAAACTTATTTGCTCTGATGTAATCAACCTACCTCTCTCAACACTCACTGACCGTTTATGGCTTTTACAAATTTTTTCGTTATCATTATGTTTATTACCAAACATAGTAAACTACAAAAAATATTTCAATGAATGAGATCTACTTGGTTTCGTTTTTATCCAGCTAAGGAATAATCTAGATACTTCCACCATCTTCCCGACCTTAACCTACCACACTGGCGCCAAAGCGTCGATGCATCAAATAAATAAAACCATCAGCCGTGTTCTACTTTGGGCATCGAATCTCGATATACTCAGGTCAACAAATAATTGAACTGCGTCTCGACCACTTGAATTGACCTTCAACAGTCAATGAGTGGCTAGTAGCCAATTTGATGGGTTCTTTAACGGTATTGTGACGTCTCTTGAGTGGGTCAATGTAACGAAGCACATTGATTCCTCGTAGATAAATTATGTGCAAATATTTTTGGCATCTTCTCCAATAAGTAACTAGATTGGTTTTGTGACTGCTTGTATGATTAACAATGCATTATTATATGTAGACAAGCCTATTACGCCATTTAAATATCGAAATCTGCACACACTATGAATATTTAGTTACCTGGCGAGTTTGAGGCCAGCTACATAAAAGTATCGCGTCCAAAACTTGTCCGTACTGGTTTCTAGTGATTATTTTAGCAAATAATTGATAAGGCATTGGCACTAGAAAGTACGTGGGACATAGACGGATTATACCTAAGCCCTGATGCCTGTACAGTGTACAGTAAAGCATAATCATGTTTGTAGTAGCAAAAATAATGATGGAGATGCAACTGTTTTGCACTAGAGGGATAAACATTATACCTAGTGTGTGGGGTTTATTACAAGTCAATCATAACAAGTCTTTAACTATGAAATTGCCTTTTATTTCTCACATTTTATTCTGTTTGTAACTTTGACGTATAGTTATATTTTTCTTAATTCCATTTTTATTCGATTTATTGTTAAATTACGTACCTTTTACCGTACTAGTAGTTTCATATTACCTCATAGGGTAGTGTGTCAAAACACCTGTTTCAATGTGCCGTCGGTTTCACTACTTCATGTAAGTATATTTTTGTCATAGACTGTGTTTTGAGAATTTAAGATACGCAGTGCAGCGCAGCTTTTTTGACTCTAACTATTGCAATTGCATCATACATAATCGGTTCAGACGTTTCCAAGAAAAATACAAAAATTGGGATGGAAATATCACTTTTCACGAAGTCGTCCATACAAATCCGCAATTTCATACTTTAACCCTAATATTAAATAATATGATGTTAACTGCTGTAGAAACTCAGAATAAGTCGCTGAAACATGTTAAGAGTTTTCATACAATTTCAGAACACAATCAGCACATAAGTAGACTCAAATTCAAGTCTCGTTTTGAGCAAAAAATTACACCTGTCTGGGCAATCATCATCATCATCATTTCAACCGAAAGACGTCCACTGCTGGACATAAGCCTCCCCCAAGTGTCGCCACATTGACCGGTCCCGTACGACTCGCATCCAGCGAATCCCTGCAACCTTCACCAGGTCATCGTTCCACCTAGTCGGAGGCCTTCCAACTTAAAGTCTTCCGGTTCGCGATCACTCCAGAACTTTTCGGTCCGAACGGCCATCCGTTCTGCGAGCAATGTGCCCTGCCCACTGCCACTTAAGTTTGGCTATTCTTCGGGCTACGTCGGAAACCTTGGTTCTCTTGCAGATTTCCTCATTTCTGATTTGATCACGCAAGAAAACTCCGAGCATAGTCCTCTCCATTGCCCTTTGGGTGACTTTAAGCCTTCTGATCCGTCTGGGCAATACTTGTTCCTAATTAACTCTGAATTGAACTTCGTG
This sequence comes from Noctua janthe, assembly GCA_910589295.1. Classification (NCBI taxonomy): domain Eukaryota; kingdom Metazoa; phylum Arthropoda; class Insecta; order Lepidoptera; family Noctuidae; genus Noctua; species Noctua janthe. The sequence continues at coordinate 7,613,135 of OU342572.1, read as the reverse complement.
TTTGTATCAAAACTTTTTGCTACTTTCCTACATAATAAAATGGGTACAGTCGGCCCTAATGAAAACAAATGAAACTTTGTGTTTCGCTATTTCTCGGTCATTGAATCTCGATAGAAAAATAAAGAATAGAATTGCTAGAAATTAGGTTCTTGGCCCTTCTTGTTCAGGGTTACCATTCATCTGGATTTGTGCGTACATGTCCGACTGTTCGGGCCTTCGTCCGGACTTTATCCGGCCTTGTCATATAATAATAATAATAATAATTTATTTATCTACGTAACTACGCTACAGCTGTGGTTGTCTATCAGTAAGGTTGGTCAGCTCCCTGGGTCCAGTGTAGTAGTTGTAGCTCTCTTCGTCCTCGTCCTCATAGTATTCTTCGTCGTCGTCCACGTCCTCGGCAGTCCCTTCCTCGACTCGGTCCAAGAGCTGCAAGTCTTGGCGGGAATCTTTCATTCGCTTGTGGAGACGCTTTTGCTCAATCTGTCTCTTCAATATAGACTTTACAACTTAAGGGGATTTTTAAGAAACAAAAAAAGTTAACTGTTTCTTTGTTGTAGGGGTCGCAATCGCGACTGCTGAGCATGAGGTCCTGGGTTCGATTGTTATTAGGTTTTTCGTTCAGGATTTCTTCAGTAGCAGCCACGGAGTCTGAATTCGTGGCCGGTTAATGCCAATAGGCTCGCCCCTTATTACATGAGACTTAAACATAACTATTAGGTACACCTCTGCATAACCCTTCGGGGATTACAGGCGTGATATTATGGTATAAAGAGTTAATTAAGACTGTCGAAAAAGAAAAATTAAAAGGAAAAATGTCCGGATTATTTTCAAATGGCTTTTACTATCAGAAGTTTTCTAAGAAATTGTAACCCTATTCTTGGGTATGTGCTGACAGCCTGTAAGTTATTTCACACACTAATGAAAAGAAGATTGCTTTGTCACTGTCGACAGTACCTACCTACAATGGATTCAGAAAATAAACTTGAAACATAGACAACAAATACAAATGTTTCTAGTTTTTCGTTTATCTTAACTAGGGTATTAAATAAAAATGGCCCAACAAAACGAACATTGTAGTAATGAAATACGAATAATAATGAATTAAAGACTGCACTGAGTGATTGCTGCCGGTCCAGAGATTTATAAGGTCTGGACTCCACCAAAGCGCAGACGAGCGGAGTGGAGAGGAGTTGTGCGGAAACCGACCAATCACATTGGTTGAAATGGACATAACGTCTCTCGTCTCTCCTGTGATTGGTTGAATCTTGCAAATGTCCTCTCCGCTCTGGTCCTCTGGAATCTGGGCTTTAACATCGAAAGAGAAGCAACAAGGGACATTAATGTTTATATTTGTCTGTGCCTTCTGTTATAGGGACTGCCGAGTACAGGTGGCCTATCATGACGTCGTGGGAAAGAGATGGCGCTAGACTACCTGTATAGCTCTGTCTCTTTCCCACACTGGAATAACTCCTGGTTTAAGACGAGATAGTAACCCCCCTGGCAACCGTTGTTACAGAACGGGGGATGACAACAGTTAGTAGCCTATCTCATCCTGCCTTTTTCTATTAACGGCTGCACTGCGTATGTGTGGTTGTTATGACCTCAACAGCATATTCGGCCAGACTCGTCTCCACTGGCACCGTGGAAACGGGTTTTAACGACGGAAGAATCGACAAAATGACAGATTTCTTTTGTTGATCTGTCATTTTGTCTATTCTTCCGTCGACAAAACCCGTTTCCACCGTGGTGATGCTACACGTGCTGGTACACAGGTGTTGTCTCTGGGAGAAGGGAGTCGGCGGACCACCTTCGAATTTTCAGTTCTAGAACATGCGACCTTACGATGTTTTCCTTTTTTTGAGATCTCAGTTGGTCTCTATAGACACATACGAAAAACATTAAACGATATAAAAATCAATGCTTTCGTTTAGTGTCTGTCTCAGGCCGATCTGCACAAGTTCATCTGTTCCGTTTGCTATCTCCATCGTTTGGTACTACTATCAAGCATCAAGATTTAAACTCGGCATGATAGATGTGGGAACATTCCCTATAAACAAGAATCATGATGACAAGTACATTTTAAGTAGGTACTACATGACATGCTGATCACACGTCTGTCAAAGGCGAATTACTCACAAACATGAACGCAAATGATGAAATGCAAACGTAACGATAATTGTATGTATGTATTTTTACAAGTTTACGAGCGCATGATTCGGCGATGTGATACATCATTTAATTCATTGGTTTCGTTTAGCGAGTGTGCCGCTAACGACATTCGTCATCGTGTTAAGTTCCTTGAATGTCTGTCTAAAGAAGGAGTTACATTATGTGTGCTTACTAAATGCAGTTTTATTTAAAAACTAGCCGTTGTGTGTTACCCGCGACCTCAGTCCGCGTGAAATTATTACAAAAATATTCCTCCCCTAGGTATTTGAATTGGATTTTGTTAACAATTTCAAGGGTTTTAAGTTTTTTTGCACGGAACCCTAAACTTTTAACCTAAAGCAAAAGTAGCCTCAGTTACTCCTTATCAGCTATCTGCCAGTAAAAGTACCCGTCAAAATAGCCGTTTCAGAGATTAGCCGGAACAAACAGACAGACAGACAAAAATAAAAGTTTTTTTGTTAAAAGTACCGTATATACTTTCATATGCATTCAATAAAAACCTGTTATTTTGAAATTACAAACGGACACTTCAACTTTATTTGCATAGATATTTTTGCACTCAGCACTTATATGTACCAGTAATGAGCCGCATATTGAGAGATCATCGATTTTAAGTTAAAGAATTGAGAATACTTTAATTTGCTTGCAGTCCTTTCGTACAGTCTTTTTATTACAATAATTGTGAAAGAAACAGGTAAGTAATTAAAAATACTTGTGTTGGGGTTGTTTCGCTCATTCCCTTAATTGATAGTTGAAAAGTTTGAGGCTTTATAAAATTAAATTTAAGAACACCATTTTTAAGAATAAAGAGAAACAGTGTTTCAGGCCAATACAATAAGTTGGTACCTTACTTTGAATCAGTGATAGTTTGTGTCGGCCATAACTTAATCTGTATAATTATGTATATAAAGATACCTAGTTCAAAAATTGAGTTATATGGTTTTCTTACACACAATGGCACATGCTGTGGCATACAAAACATAATAAGCAGAAAATTAAAAATTACACCAAAAATACTAAAAAAAAAAGCTTTAGGAGATTATTCCAAAACTCCAAACTTAAAATTCAATCCAAGAATTATAATCATTTAACATTTATTTTCTGACGATTTAAATACAAAACATGTTTATTTAATTAAGTAAATAGTTTAAAACATGCAAAAGCTTACCTATAAACCGCCATATTACTCATAACTACGAACTCTCGCGCATAACGAGCGCGCGCGCAGCCTCGCGCGATCCAACCGCTGCGTCTTATCGCACTCCTACTGACTACCGACGCTCACCACCGCTGAGATTTGACAGCCAACTCTGATATATATCAATTAATAAGCTCCTGGCAGCAAGCAACCGCAATTGACCATAAAGTGAAGTGCATAACTACACGTGTCTGCAAAGTCCAATAATTAGTTTAAATTCCTCATAGCAACTCCCCCTGTAACAAGAAAAGCGGTAATTAACAAATAGAAGTATACAAGATATAAACGGACCCTTTTTTTTTTTTTTTTTTTCCGGATCGAAAATCATCAAATGACCCCCCCCCCCCCCCCCCCACTCTGGGCGGAGCGGAAGGGAGTGTCAGACTTGTACTGACTAAAACCCATCCATGTTCCTACTTTGCCCTTTGTGTTCCAGGGCCACGGTATCTCTTTCGAACAGTCCCGCAGCCCTGGCGCAGGCATCGGCCCTTGCGGACCCCTACTTATTTGATAAACGGACCCTTCACGAAGCCACTATCAAGCATTCTGTACATCAAACTAAGTAACTCTACGCAAAAATTATTGCTGGGTAATGACTTTTTTTGGGCTAAACACAACGTTTCACGGTAGGACTCAATGTAACGCACTTAAAATATTCTGCTGATGTATGCATTGAATAGTACGGGGGTCGTGGAGGTATTCAAAGTAAAGCATAACATAAAAACCTGTATTTTAAAAAAATGTGAAAAGGTGTAACTTTGTCCCCCGATATATCCGTAACTAGAAGGTTCCCAGGTATGGTCTCGATTTCTAGAACAAATAAAAAATATCGCAATGACGAGGAGAACAAGCTTTGCCTTTTGGCTTCGTTTACACCTTTTTTTAGTTGATCTGAGGCATACACCCATTATTTCGAGAAAACAGGGAATAATGTGAAAACATATTTCTCTTGTTTAGTACTAAAATGAGATATGCATTTTATATTTCTTAAAAAATATTTAAATGTTCTGATAACGATCCGAAGAGATGACATGAAAACTTACTGCTTTCAAATGACTAAGTAGGTACTTACCTAGGAACATCGGCACACTGCATAGCTCAACTACATCGTGAAAAAACTTGGTAACAGGAGAACTGTGGCGACATTACATTTTAAAACATTTGCATAAAATTTTAATAAAAATATCTTTTGGAAATAACGTTCCCTCCAACTTTGTTCAATTGTCAAAATATGGTGTTAAAATCTTATTTTTTTTCTTGACTGCTAGTGCTAACACGTTTACACAAATCCGAATACCAATAAGGCTTTATTATTTATAAACTTTCCTTAAAAAGTTCAATCAAGAGCATTGTGGCGATTCTTGGGAGAGGCCTATGTCCAGCAGTGGACGTCTTTCGGCTGAAATGATGATGATGATGATGATGAAGAGCATTGTCAAGAGATTATTTTAAATTGATACGGAAAAAGAACAAAGTATTAATGAACCGTGGTGTGACAGCCACATAGATTTCCAATTTTCCTTCCAGGATCTTCTAAACTGAGGGCTGAAATATGAAAATTCTGAAAGGACCCAAGAATAAAAACGTGAAATCCATCATAATATTTTTGATTAGATTACGGAGTCGTAGCAAGCCACTGTAACAAGTCAATTGTCTTCATAACTCAATCAATTTGCATTCATTAAAATTTCGTAAATAAAATGCACCAGCTGGTAAAACAAGACGTCCCTGCCGACCTCGACGGCAAGCTTTAATGAAGACTTAGGTACACATGGCGCCTGATACTCGATCCTTTCTTTGTTTCCGTGGGATTTTAAGAGCTCATAACTTTATTAAAATAATGAGCTGCAGTAAATTCCAATCAGTGCAGTCAGGGCGACTAATTCTAAATAAGAACTAACAAATCAAAGGCACACCGCCGAATGCACGCGTCTACAATCTAGACTTTAGAGATAACATCAGCTTTATTGTTTGTAGGTACTGTCTATCGTGAATTTTGTTGATGAAACTCAAACAAGCTAATACAGGGTGTAAACAGACCCTTCATATAGCCGCCAACCAAGCATCAAACTAAGTAACTTTACGCAAAACACTAAAACTTTTTTAGGGGTGAAAAATCACGTTTTAAGATAGGACTCGATGGAAAGCACTCACAGCATTGTGCTGATAGATGGATTGAATAGTACGGGGGTCGTGGAGGTGTGTAAAGTAAAAATCTTACATTAAAAACATGTATTTAAAAAAACCTTGTGAAAAAGTTGGAACTTTGGCCCCCAATATCTCCGTAACTAGAAGGTTCCCAGGTATGGTCTAGAACAAAAAAAATAATCGCAAAGACGGGGCGAACAAGTGGCTTTCGGTTATGTTAAGGGTCTATTTACACCCTTTTTTTTTTTTGAGAGTCAAATAACCTCTTACATATTTTTTTCTTCTTCTCGAGTCGATTACTTAAATATTATCCGGCCAATAGGAACAGCGTAGCGACTTGGTCAGCTCTGTCGTTCGCCTCACTTAACTCCTAAACAATTATGCACGAAGCGTAGGACAGAAGAAGCTGTATAATATCTTGTGACAGGGGATTACACTCTCACTGAATTTGGGACGAGTCGATGAGATTATATTATGAGTAAATGTCACAACTATGGTCATTTTTTTTATTCCAAGGAATCTGACGCAATGCTGGTTTTGTCACCGTTTTGAGAGCAGTGGTGATGAAATATATTAGACAAAGTAGGTAACGCGACTGTTTTTGTTCGCACCAACGACATACAACACGTAACTAGGAGCTAATTGAACTGTCGCTATTCAGGAAATCTGAAATCAGGATACCTCTGTATCAAGCAGAACTCACTCATAAACAAATCGTCTATGACAAAGCGATGACACAATAATGCATTAATTATTTCAATTAAATCACACTGTCAAGGCTCTGAGAATCTTTAAATAGGCCATCTTCCTAGAACGAGTGCATGCCAACAAGGAATGCGATAGATTTCATTCGTTAATAGGTTTTAATGGGCGGAGAGATAAACGCACACAACCCGTGTTTAATTAACAATAAATAAATCAATAAGTTGCTAACAAATCATTATGACTATGGGGAAGTATGCTGATTTTATTAACTAATAATTAATTTTATTTTGGTACCCAAACCAAACAAAAAAAGAGAATGGTTAGACCTTCTTCCTTAAGATATTTTGTATTCCTAATACTTTTTTTTAATTTTTAAGCTTAATACAAGGCATATTTTTTATGGAAGCATAGAAATCTGTGCCGAGGGCATAAAATTGAAAACCGTAATGATTATTTATGGTTAACAAATTTTTCGAATGCAAGAGATACAAGGAGCGTCTGAGTTTGGGCTAAACCGTGTTTGGCGAACAACAGCACATGTGAGTTATTAGTCGTAAATCAAACTGTTTGTTTCTTGACTCACGGCTCTGTGAGTCAAGAAGCAAACAGTTTGGTTTTTGTCAAATAAGAACTAATGCAACCAACTGGGAACTTCGACACATAACACTGGTACATGTCTGTATGCCCCTTCGTGAATTACTGTCGTGAAGAAAGAATAAGAAGGTTTTATACGCTAAAATTCTACCTCAATTGAATGAAAAAAGAAAAAAAAAAAAACTGCACGATCCGTAGTAGTGTAGTACTAGACCGGAGTTGGTACCACACTGGCGGTGCAGTAGCTGACTTAGACCCGGTTTCTGAGATGAAAATCAACACGAAAAAAGCTAAGCTAATATTGTTAGGCACGAGTACACTACTGTGATTGGTGAAATAAATAATCACAGCCGATCGCATCTAAATAAAATTGAACTTTGACGCGTCGACGATATTCGTTACAGAAACGGGTTAGGAAGACCCCCAAATAACATGGGACAAGGGTAAGAAGATGAAAAGGGTTGGAAATCGATCAGAGTTAAAGTGCACGTTAAATAGCTATAAAGGGACAATGTATACGGACAATCACCTGAAGGTCTAGTATCTAGCCAATACCTAAGAAGACACGAAGGCGTTGCTGGTAAGAGGCGTAATAAATCAATTCCATGGGGCAAAGTTACAGGTCAGGGTTCGCAGTGTTCACTTCATTGTCCGCCCTCTTTATGGTTGATTACAGAATCGACCCAGTTTGATTATTGTAGCTTCAACGTTACCAAACACTAATGTATGGTATTACTCGTATCGAATACGCGGTAGCAATAGGAAATAGAACAAAATACCTACTTATTAAATAAATCCCGTCAGTTTTTTGAAAATCATTGCAAGTCATCCATTCAACGACTTTTTAGTTACAGATGATGCATTTCGTTACTACAAGACTGCAAATCAGTTGTTTAGAATTCCCCCTTATTTATTCTATTAGCAGTTTAGCTGATTGTTTGGCTTTTAGACGTATAGGATCATCACGGAACATATCCCGCCATCTAGCGGTGGTTACTGCTTTTTGCTTAAATCAAAACACGCAATGCTCTTATACAGTATGCAACACTATCAGTTATTGAGATTTCCCAATCAAAATGCCCGCGTTATTTAATTAAATAATTTGTTGATTTTTTATTATTTTTGAATTAGGGTAAAGCTGGGGTAAAGTGAATAGAATCTATTTCGTGACTGGCAACATTGACTACATTCCATTACGCATAAAGATTCACAGAAGAAATAAGTCCGCTTAAATTGTTTCATAATTATAAATTAAATACAGATACTATTAAAAATATTCATGACTTATATTCAATTATATATAAACTGAAAAAGATTATTTATAGTTGACACTATTTATAATTTTACAAAGTTCTAATTTGTCATCAAACCGTAAAAGTCTTTTACTTGTCAAAAAGGAACGTTAAAGTTGTCTTCACTCGTCAACGTGAACAAGTGCAGTATTTCATCATTCTTGTAGTTATTTTCCAAAATTATTAACAAGATAACAAGAAAAACACAAACAAGGTATTAAAATAAGTCGAATGACACTTTAGTAATTTAACAATCCGTAAAAAATAGAATGTATAGGTTATGAATAAAAAAATTGTTTCAGATGCCTCTTTCGTGTCGGTTTTACCAAGAAAAGTATCCGGAGGTGGAAGATGTAGTAATGGTGAACGTAAGGTCCATCGCTGAGATGGGCGCGTACGTCCACCTGCTGGAATACAACAACATTGAAGGCATGATCTTGTTGTCGGAGTTGTCCAGACGTCGAATCAGGTCCATCAACAAGTTGATCAGAGTGGGCAAGACTGAACCCGTCGTCGTTATCAGAGTGGACAAAGAAAAAGGTACCGCTTTATTTTTCGTTGTAATATTATGGAAAAAAAGAGAGGAAAAATTGGCAAGTTAGGTTACTCACAACAAGTTTATTCTCCAATTAGTAATTGTTCTAGGAGCACAATTGAAAACCTATGTAGTGCCGTTTAGGAGTCACTTAATAAATTAAATAAGTTATGTGTTTACGTTGACTACTAAATAATGAAGTTGTTGGTAAACTTGATAACTTATCAACGCTGTTATGGTCAAACTTTTTTGATTTCTTTATAGTGTTGTGATCATGAACCTCCTTCTTTCATAATTTTGTTTAATAGACATGGTAATTTTATAGTCTGCATTAAAAAACATTAGTTTTTTTTTTTTTATACTCGGGTAAAATGCCTATCTGAACTGAATTTTTCTTCCCCTGTTTAGTTTTAAGTGTCACTTTAATTTATAATAACCATAGTTTTCACCCAAAAAATCCAATCAATAAATCAATTTAATCACGTTCCAGGTTACATAGACTTGTCAAAACGTCGTGTATCCGCTGAAGATATAGACAAATGTACAGAGAGGTATGCTAAAGCAAAAGCAGTGAACTCCATCCTACGTCATGTGGCTGAACTCCTGCACTATGAGAGCTCGGAACAGTTAGAGGAGCTGTACAAGAGGACCGCGTGGCTGTTTGAGGAGAAATACAAAAAGAAGGCTTCTGCTTATGACTTCTTCAAACAGGCTGCAGTGTAAGTATCAAATAATTTAAAATGGGAAATTATAAGTCGAGCCAAATTTTTTTCTTGTCTACGGAACTTTACCTCTGATTTTATATGTCAGCCTCGGGAAAATAAGAAACCTTCTAATAAACTAATTCGTCTTTTTTAAAAGCGTCAAGTTAAGAGCAACAATTATTTTTACTTGCATCTGTTTATACCTCACCATCTAATTTACTAAGTCAGCCACGGATTTTGCAAGTCGCCAACAATTTAAGTGCTTTAAAAAAAATGTAGTTCAGGCATCATCAACTTCATTGATATAACTTATTTTTTTTAAATATTACATTGTATCATTTTAACATAAAATTAGAAACTGCAATGATAGAGCGAGACGGGCGCCATTACGCGCTACCGCGCAGGGACGAGTCGTTTCGTGTAATCAGAACAATGATAGTCCACTAGATTGTAAATCTTTTATTTAGTTAAAATAAACGTTAACACAATTTCTTCTAATAAACATCGTAAAAAAGGAAACGTCTTAGGTTTGTGTTAGGTTACTTCAAACCCTGCAGTTAGGAATAGGAGCCCCACCTAGCGGGGCTACATCAGCTCCGCTTATCACAAAATATTGTTGTTTCCCATGAACCTAGCTAGCACCTAGCTGAACCTAACTTTTGGTGAATTTAAACAGTAGAAAGAGTCTATTCTACCAAAAAAAACAAGCTACGGGTGTTTATATTTAGTGACTATAGTTAATTTTTTGATGATCATTTTAGGTATATTTTATGAACAATAAATTATAGGACGAGTTATGAATTAGTCATACTTAACTAAATCTTAAATGTACTAAGTTATAAAATTAGAAGGCGATAGAATTACTTTATTGGTGTATATAGTTATTTTAGAAGCTTATTGCTTGAATATATGTCACAAATATAGATGCTATAAAATAACAACGATGCAAGTATGTATTTACAGTAGCTTACACCGATGATATTTAGGATGGTAGTTTGGAGGAGAAAAAGGCTATTAAATAGAAGTCGGTTTAAAATTACATGGTTTTCTAAAATATATTTTTTTTACTTTGATTAAGAACAAATATTTTACATACTTAGGGGTTTTTAATGGCACGTGTAGGCGCGTCGTATACGGGCGCCATTTGCTACACACGCAACTCGTACGAGCATTTACGCGCTTATAAGCTAGAATAAGCGCGAGGCGCGAGAGATACTGACATAATTATACCTACTGACAGAACCCACCGGTTCGAGCGAATACACGAAAGCGCGCGTGTAAGCGCGTTCGCTTTTTTTGAGCACAAAATGTGGCGCGCGTAAGCTAATACGAGCTTATTATAAAGCGAAAAATATGTTAGTCTGAAACCATATAAAACTAATCTACAAGAATGTCAGGTCTAAAAAATATGTCAGGGTATAATTAATTAAAGGGAGGAAGATTATATCAAAACTGGTGATTGATTGAACACTAGGTGAAGCCTATTTATAGTATTGTCCATTGGCTGAGTTGATTGATGACTTGCCCCCGTAGCATGACCACCGTAGACAAGGATTTCTTTGACGGAAGAATCGACAAAATGACAGATAGTGCAAAGAAATCTGTCATTGAATCGACACAATCTGTCATTTTGTCGATTCTTCCGTCATAGTAATCCTTGTCTATGGTGGTCATGCTACGGGGTTGATTGATACAGTGGCCATTGGCTGCTGTACTATAACCTACAGAATGTTGTCTTGCTGTGCATTCGAAAAACAAAAACAAGTCTGATAGAGAGACAGATTTCAACTAAGAGAAGAATGGCAGAAATAGGGATTTCAACATGATTATACTATGAAAATATTTTTAAATTTTTAATAATCTGATTCTTTGCAAAAACTAGGAGAGAATTGAGGAGCTCGTGGCTAAGCACTAACAGCCGCCCGGATCGATCTTTAGGTTAAGCCGCGCTTGCCTAGGTTGGTCTGTGGATGGGTGACCACCCATTACATACCGAGTTTCCTCCGTGCCTCGGAAAGCACGTTAAGCCGTTGGTCCCGGGTGTCATTTGTAGATCTTTGACAGTCGTTATAGGTAGTCAGTGGCCCAAAAAGTCTGACAACCAGTCTTACCAAGGGGTATCGTATTACCCAGTACTAACTGGGTTGTGGAGGTCAGATAGGCAGTCGCTCTGTGTAAAATACTGGTATTCAGCTGCATCTGGTTAGACTGGAAGCCGACCCCAACATAGTTGGGAAAAGGCTAGGCAGATGATGATGCTTTGCAAAAACTAGGAGTATCTGAAATAAACGACTTTTCGACATCGATCTTTTGTATCGGTAATTTAAAAAAAAAACTGCTGTTCGCCTTTTGACTGTGTAGGTTACACTTTTTTAGAAAACAGCATTTCTTTTTCATAATCGTTTACTGAACACGTGGTAACCGTTTGTGCGACGATGTCACTTACACCCTATATAAAATAATCATTCCTAAACCAATTTTTCAGTGACCCCTCAGTCCTGAACGAATGTGGTCTGGACGAGAACACGAAAGAGGTCCTGCTAGCCAATATCAAGCGGAAGCTAACGTCACAAGCGGTGAAGATCCGCGCGGACATAGAATGTGCCTGCTATGGCTATGAGGGCATCGACGCTGTTCGCGCTGCCTTGAAGGCTGGGCTTGCGTTGTCCACTGTGGACTTGCCAATCAAGATTAATCTAATTGCACCACCTTTGTATGGTAAGTGAAATCCATTCAATCATTAATTTGTTTAAATATGTATTCTATTTTCAAATTAATACACACTCACGGAGAGGAAGCCAGTGTCCATGCAGAGGGAACAGTACAGGCTATATATTTACACTAAATAGCAGTAGCGAAGAGTCAATTTTTGGAAGAGGTAAGCCGGAGTACATATCTTTAATGTGATTACCACATTGTACACTTAGTCTTGACTTTGATTATATTATTTGTCTATAGAATACTGACTGTGATATTTTTCAAAGGGAATCTGGTAGGAATCGAGTTGTAAGGAACCTTCGCCACTGCTAAATAGGCCTGTCTTTGGCCGCAACTCGCCTGATGTGAAGCGATGGTGCATTAGGTCTCAAGAATTATCACATTTTGGCCAATTTACATAATACATTAATTAATTATATATATACATAAGCCTTCCTCATGAATCACTCTGTCCATTCGTGAACACTGTATGAAAATCCGTTAGATAGTTTTCGAGTTTATCGCGTTCAGACAGACAGACACGGCGGGCGGACTTGGTTCTATAACATGTAGTGATAAAGGATATAACACTATTCTCCTTTTCATAGCGAGCATAGTATAATATTCTAAGAGGCCGACTTGTGTTCCATATAAGTCATTCGTGGGGTACTGTTGCTTAGACAGATACATTCATTTTACGTATGTTTATAACTGTGTTATGTTTTCAGTAATGACAACATCAACGCCTGAGAAAGCAGACGGTCTCAAAGCTTTGCAAGATGCCATCGACAAAATAAAGGAGACCATAGACACCGCGGGAGGAGTATTCAATGTCCAGATGGCGGTAAGTAAAATGCATAATGCTAAAAGTTGCCATGCAACGTGGATACCAATAAACATATATTATTACCTATACTAATATTATAAAGCTGAAAACTTTGTTTGTTTGTTTGGTTGAACGCACTAATCTCAGGAACTACTGGTTCGATTTGAAAAATTATTTTAGTGATGGATAGCCCATTTATCGAGGAAGGTTATAGGCTATAAAATTGCACGCGGACGAAGGTCGCGGGCTATGTTTACATATACATAAAAGTATGCATGTGGATGTGAAGGGACTATAGCTGTAAATAACAGGCAAACATCCAACTATATGTCCATATGTATGAACGTGGACGAGGCGAAACGAGAATGTAAAGATCGTAGCAGGTGGCGCTCTGTGGTTTCTACTTATCCCATGGAAAAAAGCGTGAGTTTATACATCTGAACTTTGGTAAAGTGATTGGTACTTAGAAACTCCTTTTGGAGAACCTAATAAAACCTGACTAGATCTGTAGGAATGTAAACCCACGCCCAACATTTGCACTTTTGTCTCATTGAATTGATCATCATCATTCTTCTACCCCTTCATCATCATCATCATTTCAGCCGAAAGACGTGCACTGCTGGACATAGGCCTCCCCCAAGTATCGCCACATTGACCGGTCCCGTGCGTCTCGCATCCATTTTACATAACATAAAATTACGTTTGTTATTCCCGAAGAATAAAGCAGGGGTGTACCTTATAGTACACCCACATTTCACAAGTTTTGTTTAAGTCCAATATAACAGGGGGCAAGCTTCCTGTATTTTGTTTGTTATATTTATGTCAAACCTTGCACTAGTCTTTCGGCTGAAATAATGATTATGATGAAATACAAGAAATATAAATAACTCTTTTTACTTAATTTTTAATAGTCCGAACGTCTTTACCCAGCAAAGTGCACACCGCCATTTTACAACTTCATCTTTCTCACTCTCTAATTATTGTCATTCTCACATAAATAATTATGCTTCTTGTGTGTTACAGCCTAAGGTAGTGACCGCGACAGACGAGGCTGAACTCGCGCGGCAAATGGAGCGCGCGGAGGCCGAGAACGCGGAGGTGGCCGGGGACTCCGCCGAGGAGGACGAGGACCAGGGTATGTACCTGTTCACACATCTTCTGGAATAACTGATAGAAATGGACAAATGAAGAAATACTGTGCCAGAAACAAATAAATTGATAACGATGATGTACAAATACAAGGTGTAAACAGACCCTTCACGAAGCCGTCAACCAAGCATTCTGTATATCAAACTAAGTAACTTTATGCAAAAATTATTGCTGGGAAAAGACTTTTTTTATGGAGTGAAAATCACGTTTTACGGTTTTAGCATTGTGCTGATGGATGGATTGAATAGTACGGGGGTCGTGGAGGTGTTTAAAGTAAACATCTTACATTAACAACATTTATTTTAAAAAAAAGTTGGAACTTTGACCCCTGATATCTCCGTAACTAGAAGGTTCCCACAAAACAAAAAATGATATAGGTATAGGAAATGGTATAGGTATCTAGAACAAAAAATGATGACAAACACGGGGAGAACTAGCGCCTCTCGGCTTCGTTAAGGGTCTATTACACCCTTTATAGTGCTCTGACTGAAGAAAAATTGATTTTTAACAGACTTCTAAAAAGGTTATGCATTCCACCGGCATTTGTTTTTTTTTATGTATTTAACAAACCTGGGTCATGGGTATTTACATGATTCTTTTTCATTTGGCAGAAGATGGTCGAAGACGGCGCGATGGTCCCATATACATTTTATTAACATTGCTTGAGCAGTTTCTGAGATAACGCCTTTAATATTAGTATTTTTTCTTCTTGGACTATGCTGATGATATGTTTGTCCCTAAATAACTTCTTGTAACAACGTAAAATTAATTCATGCTAAGAAATTGTTTGGAATAATACAACAAAAAGGGAAAAATAAAAAACATTTTTGCAAAATAAACAGACTTCCAAAAAAACACTGAATTATCCAAAATAACTTTACTATCGGAACGGTGGCAAAAAAGTCAATAAAACAAGCAAAGTCGCCGACTTCCAACAGTAAAATTATTTTGGACAATTTAGTGTTTTTTGGAAGTCTGTTTATTTCTGTTACTATAATATTGATTAACTGTTTTCCCAGGTATGGGTGACGTTCGCGTGGAAGATGAACCGCAGCAAAATGGCGCGTCGGATGACGATGAAGACTAAGGTCGCGAGATATATGTCACTTTATACATACTACGATAGTACCGTCATGTTACTATACCTAATATACACACGTTTTATACAAGCAACTCTTTCATTTGGTTACAACCAGATCATCATATACCTACCTATCTCATCATTTGCCTAGCGTTTTCCCAACATGTTAGGGTCAGCTTCCAGTCTAACCGAATGCAGCTTCTACCAGTATTTTACATGGAGCGACTACCTATCCGATCTCCACAATTCAGTTAGTACTGGGTTTACGATACCCCTTGGTAAGACTGGTAGTTAGTGTTTTTGGGCCACTGACTACTTAACGACTGTCAAAGATCTACAAATGACAGCCAGGACCCACGGCTTAACGTACTATCCAAGGCACGGAGGAAACTCGGTATTTAATGGGCGGTCACCGATCCACGGACCAACCTAGGTAAGCGCGGATTGAACCGAGTGGCGGTTATTATTAAACCACGTGCTCGTCAGCAAGAAACTACTACTAACAGATAAAATATGTAATACAAAAAAATTTTGGTTTTACAGAACACCACGCATGTAATCCCTGAAGGGTTAGACAGAAGTGTACTTAATAATACACATTTCACCAGTAATGTTTAAGTTCCATATAATAGGGGGCGAGCCTATTGCCATCACCCGGGCACAAGTCTGTGGCAGCTACTGAGAAATTCCTGATGGAAAAACCGAATAACACTTTGCCCGACCCGGGAATCGAACTCAGGACCTCAAGTTCAGTAGTAGCACTTGAGACTAATAGACCAACGAGGCAGTATTTTGCATAAAGGATGCAGCAGCGCTCCCCCACCCGGTAGACTTATAGCATTATTGTGGTACAACAATTCTAAAATTCAAAAAGTAAAACCACAATATTTCATGCATTTAGTTTAACATTATATAATTTATTTACAAATAACAACTATTTACAATATACAGGAAGTAACATAATAGATCTCAAATCACATTTAAAACTACATCATATAAATAATATTCTATAAAAAAGTAACATTTAAATAAAATAATACAAATATTTATACTTTTTTACCATTTATTCTATTCAGTTTGCTTCTATGTACCTTGTCAAAAAATAAAAGTCCTGACGCCTTTTCTATTGCCTCGGGTGGTACCTGTAACAAAATAAGAATAATATGTAAAATAATAATATCTTTTGCCAGCAGCTTAGTAATAATAGCTCGTGGCTAAATAATAACAGCCGCACAGATCTGTCTTCAAGGTTAAGCCGCGGTTGCCAAGGTCGGTCTGAAGATGGGTGACCATCTATTAAATACAGAGTTTCAACCGTGCTTCAGAAAGGTCCAGCCAAGACTGGTTGTCAGACTTTCGGGCATAGTCTGCGTTAGTTCATATGAAATACATCCAAGCGACCCGACATAATGTGCGCGAACCTTTACGAAGTATTTCTGAATATACTACAGATTTTTCAGGGCTCTTCGTGTCAATACGGTCTGCACGGTAGCCTTCGGAATTATACACTGAAGTTACCATAAACGCTGCCACAGGCGTCTCACTGGGTATCTTCTGGTTGGGCATGACGTAGGCCTCCATATCGAGCGAGCCGTCCTTCGCCTCGGCCACCACCACCTTGTAGAAGTGTGTGGGCACCGCCACCGTGTTGGCACCAATCACTTGGTAGTGGACGTAGCACTTGCCGTCCGATTCTTTTCTGAAACGCAATTGGACACAGATTAAAAATGAATTATAGTTGAAATATTGCCATAAACTTATTTTGTTGTTGTCTGTTGCCCACGACCTTCGTCTGCGTGAAATTATTATAAAAATATTACTTCCCTATTTAAATCGGATTTAGTTAACAAATTCATGGGTTTTAATTTTTTTTTACACAGCACCCTAATCCCTTTCTTAGCCTAAGTTACCCCTTATAACATCAACTGTCTGCTAGTAAAACTCCCGTCAAAATCGGTCCGCAGTTTCGGGGATTAGCCGGAACAAACAGACATACAGACAAAAAATAAAAAAAATGTTATAAGTACCGAATATACTTTGAAATGCATTCAGTAAAAAGCTGTTATTTTGAAATTACAAATAGACACTTCAATTTTATTTATTTGTGTAGATGATGAAAACGTGTTAAGCTTGTGGGTAAATAATAACAGCCACACGGTCATATCTTCAAAATATCCTTAGAAGATCCAGTGCTTAGTTTATACTATATTTGAATACAGACACGCGAGCGTGCATCCGCAGCCGCTCGTATTTTAGCATAACCCAATGCAACAGACTAGACTACAAAAGAATTATCACTCTACCTGGATAAGTACAGCGGTCCGGTGCAACAGTACACATTGGTATAAACTTTAGTGAGGTTACGCACATGTCTCTCCAAATCATTCCACGCATGTCTGTTAAAGCCTTCTCCTACCTGAAAACAATGAAAAGATATTATTACGAAAAAAATTCGTCATCCTGTATTAGTTAGCTAGCGCATCCAGTTACTACAGACTCAAATTTTCTCATTCGATTTTGAACTTAAGCATCATCATTTTATGGTTTTAAATCATTTGGAGAAAGTTAGTTTGTGGTAACTTTATGTGCTGGCGACTGTACAAGTAGATATAAGTAGGTTGCAATTGGAAATATCCTACTACATCACTTTTGTACATTTTGTATCAACGAGCATCGCACTCTACAGTCGGTTCCAGACTATGTTATCTGGCCCATTGCAGTTGTAATTCTTACTTAACTTTAGTAGGAAAGTAAACATAGCAACCACCGTAGTTGAGACGGCACGGTTGGCGCAGTGGCTGAGCGATTGACTGCTGCGCTTCGTGTCGCGGGTTCGATTCCCGCACGGAACAGATATTTGTATGGCCTACAGGTAGTTGTTCCGGGTCTGGCTGTTTGTGTATGTGAATTTAAATGTTTGTAAACGCACCCACGATACAGGAGAAATTCCTAGAGTGGGGCAACGCTTATAAAAAAATATCTATATATAAATAACCCTCCCTAGTAGAGGAATGGTACGTCATAAAAGTTTTGGTGATAGAAATGCTCAAAGAAGACCTAATATTTGAAAATAACTATAATTAAAACTGGGTGTATTGTACGGCACACCTCTGCCTAACCCTTGGGGATTACAGGTGTGACATTATGTTACCTGAGGAGCCATATTGGTGAGGAAGAATGTCTGATCCACATGCTTCTGAGAGAGGCGGTGGTTACCAGCGGCCGCCATGTGGCCACGGTCGAACCCTGAACCTTTGTAGTCTGTGTTCTGTGACCTAGAATTAAGAAATCACAAAGCACTGTACAATAAAGGCATAATAAAGCTTGCGCGAGTGCCTGCTGTCAAAACATCCTTAGAATCCCAAAAATAGTTCTTGTACTTAGTTTAGTTTATTAATCCTCCTCTCAATGGGGAGCTCATGGCTAAATAATAACTCAGTTCGATGTTCAGGTTAAGCCGCGCTTGCCTAGATTGCTTTGTGAATTGGTGACCACCCATTAGAATACCGAGTTTCGGCCAAGCCTTCAGCAAGAACATGAAGCCGTTAGTCCCGGCTGTCATTTGTAGACCTGTGACAGTCGTTACAGGTAGTCAGTGGCCCAAAAGTCTGACAACCAGTCTTACTAAGGGTTTCGTATTACCCAGCGCTAACTGGGTTGTGGAGGTCAGATAGGCAGTCGCTCCATGTAAAATACTGGTATTCAGCTGCATCCAGTTAAACTGGAAGCCGACCCCAACCTAGTTGTGAAAAGGCTAGGCAGATGATGATGACTAACTTTATTAATGTTAGAATTACTCTATTTATTTGCGTTATTCTTATAATTGTACACCCTAGGGGTAGGTTGTAATAGACGATTTTTAATTTTTATGTTACCCATCTAGAATATCGATAAATAAATATTCTTTTCTAGTTTCACTCGCTAATTTATTTGACCCTGCGTATGATAGACCCCCAGTTGTAACTTAAATGTATTATTGAATAATGAAATAACACGCTCGGATCGATCATTAGGTTAAGCCGTGCTTGCCTAGGTCGGTCTTTGGATGGGTGACCACCCATTACATACCGAGTTTCCTCCGTTCCTCGGAAAGCACGTTAAGCCGTTGGTCCCGGGTGTCATTTGTAGATCTTTGACAGTCGTTAGGTAGTCAGTGGTCCAAAAAGTCTGACAACCAGTTTTACCAAGGGATATCGTATTACCCAGTGCTATCTGGGTTGTGGAGGTCAGATAGGCAGTCGCTCCATGTAAAATACTGGTATTCAGCTGCATTCGGTTAGACTGGAAGCCAACCCCAACATAGTTGGGAAAAAAGGCTAGGCAGATGATGATGTATTATTGAATAATAAGTGAGAGTTTCTCACCTAAAGAATGGATGTATGCTCTCATCGGGTTTGAAGTCACATTTGCTTCTATCCACCTGGTCGTTCTTAGCAATGTGTGCACGCGTGATGTGCTCAAACACCCAGTTTGGCACTCGGTTGCGGCGGTCATAGGACAGTATGAAGTCATCGTAAGAACGCACATTGTCCAAACTAGGGAAGCCATATTTCATTATTTGTGACACCTGAAATTTGTAATTCACAATTTTGTTAATAATGTAAAAAAACCCTGCGGTGGAAAATGCAGTGCCGGCTTTAAGGGGAGGGCGCGATGGGGTGGGGGCCTAATTTGGGGGGACGCCGAGGTCTAGGGCTGGCGCTAAAGCAAAGATGAAATACTTAATATACATTCACATTGGTTCAGCAAAAAATTAACACTTGATAATAGTGTCCGACCGAAATTGATTTTTACGACCGAAACCGAAACCGAATTTCGTCTACGGTGTCAGTTTCGGCCGAAATCGAAACCGAAACTTCGTTACAAGGATCTTGTTTTGAGGGAAAAATAAAGAAAATGTTAATTAAAATGAACTTTGCAACTCTGAATCCATAATATTATCACCGCTAATGCATTATAGTAAGTACCAAGTACCTAACTAATGTTTGTTTAGGTATAGCATTAGCGAGAGAATTAAATTAATCAAAAGATACTTAGATAGGTTAAACCTAATTCTACTACAATATATGTATTAGTTTTTTTATTTTGAATTATTTTTTTATGTTTACTACCTACTCTTATGCTATATCACGTGACAAAACTTACCGAGTTCAAAATAAATCACACGAAAACTCACAACAAACAAAACGAACTACAAACACAAGCCAATCTAAAAAATGTCTTCGTCGCTTGGATGGAATTCAACGCGCCGGCCGCCGAACATGACCGATAACAGCACGAGAACTCCCGAATGCAGTTTCGGTTTCGGTCGTAGTTTCGGCAGGTTTGCCGCTAAACTGAAACTAAACCGAAACCCATTTTTTTGCCGAAAATCGACCGAAACCGAAACCGAACTTTCGGTTGGACACTACTTGATAATGATTTCATAAGTTTCCTTAAGTGGGCGCCACAATATTCTTGCCCGGGACATCAGTGGCCCTAAGTGTTTATTGGATTTTATGTAATATGATATTAATTTTTGACGTTCAATGAAGTTTTGGTATGACATCTTTGAATATTAATGGAATTATTTTGATATGTTGAGATTGTTTTATTATTGTGATTTTATTAATTTAAATATTATGTTGACATTCTTTATTATTGTAATTTTATTAATTTAAGTATTATGTTGAAATGCTAAACTGGAACTTTGAAACTTATAAGTTTAATTAATATAATGTTTAAATGTGAAAGTTCCTAATGATCTATGTAAGTCATATTAGATAAATAATAATAGACACTCTGCAATATTAGTTTTTAAGTTATCTTGCTGCGCCCTAACAGGGTCATGTACTCACTAGTTTAAGCAAAGCGTGTAAAATTAATTGTGTACATTTTGCATAAAAATAAATAAATAACGCGGGTACTAGGAAAGTGATACTGACAACTACGGATAATATAATACTATGTCTATGTTGTACTTGTACACATAACAAAATTCAAAAGCGATTTTCACGCGAAATAACATTAACATAACATTTCGATAAGAGTATTTTAGAGTTAAAATGTTACACGTAAAGCTTGACCAAGACGATCTTACCCGATCTCCAGCGCCACTGGTTTCCGTGTATGGAGTAGCTGCCGACACCGTACCGAAGACTGGCAGGCCCGGCATGCTCTTCAGACGTTTACCATCAACAATAATTGAGTCATTCCAAAGAAAATTATGGAATTTATCCTTATTTTGTCCGATACAAAATCCGGTCAGGCCTACAGCAGTCAACTGAGCGATATGCATAAGCCGCTTACGAATCATTCTGTATTTAGGTCGATATCAATAAATTAATGTGATTCAGTACTTTTGTAATACGTATTTAAGTCAATATTCATAAAATTATTGTGTTTCAAAGTACGTAACAAACTAAGATTTAGGTTATTTGCAATACTTGACACTGACAGATTGAGATTGTCAGCTGTCTTTTATTTTTTTGAAAGCTGCCAGCCAGTACCTGTAAATTTGGACTTCGTTTTACCAAAATATAAAAGCTTTTTGAGATTGCAAGGTTGTTTGTTAGCCTAGGTTTTTATAGTTTTTTTGATTATTTGAATCCGAAAAACTAGGTTAAAATTCAATCTTAAATAATGACTAAATGAATTTATTGGTGGTTAAATCCTGGCGCCCGGCGCCCACTAGTATTATTTGACACATTCAGTTTTTAGTCATCTGTCTGTTGCTGTCAAACAAAACGGGTTCGTTCCAAAAGAAAACCTGCTTAGTTTATCATATTTTTATTGCTATCACCTTTCAATTACTTGCAAAAGAGCAAGCGCGCATTACAAAATAACACTCACTATACTCGGAACGTGGATCGTGGATTCCGATCTGTGATTCCGATTCTAATAATTTCTTGTAATTTAAAATAACTCAAAAATAGTGATAAATGAAATCATTTACGCGATTTCCATAGTTTTTGTTATTTTCTTAAACAACAAGAAGAAGAACTCAAGAATCATGAGGAATTTACTTATGAAAACAAACCGCACTCTTGCAGCAGTTGTGTCGAAATATAAATATAGTACAGCTGCAAAATCTGTAGCTTCGGTGCAAATAAAAGATAAAGAATTCATAACAGACGATTACACTAATGTTACACCTAAAATTATATCATATTTGGGTAAGAATCTGCACTTGAAGAAAAATAACCCATTATCAATCGTAAGGCAAAGAATTGTTAACTATTTTTACTCTTCGTTCACTCACAGAGGGCACCCAGCGTTTAGCATTTACGATAACTTGCCTCCTATAGTCACAACGAAGCAGAACTTTGATGACCTGCTGATTCCGTCTGATCACCCGAGCAGGGCGAAGTCTGACTGCTATTATATAAATAGAGGGAATCTCCTGAGGGCTCACATGACCGCGCACCAGAGTGAACTGTTGCGGTCTGGTCTGGATAACTTCCTGATGATTGGAGATGTGTATAGGAGGGATGAAATTGATTCTACACATTTTCCTATATTCCACCAAGTAAGTAATGCTATGTATTAATTTTTCGTTCATTTCAAGCAATAACGTTGACAAAGTATTTCCCACCAATTGGCGAGAAGAAGCACAACACTGAGAGAAGTAGAAGGAGTGGGGATAGGCCTTTGCCCAGTAGTGGGACAGTTCCGGATCATCATTCAGCTGCCCTTATTCCAATTTATTCGTGGTTGGCATTGCATGTCTTCTTCCATACTCCTGGGACAGTGCAAAAAAACAACTGCTTTTTGGAGTAGGGATGCCTTTCGTTTTATGATGGCCTTAAAATTATTGAAACTTTAAAAATTGGACTCCATAGGATAAACATAACTACTAACAAACTATTAGTATTATGATGAATCATGCAGTGATTGCGTTGGCACATCTGGGCTGAATCCTACTGAAAAGCCAGCTGTTGTTCAGAGGCTCACACTTTCTAACTAATGTGGCCTCTCAGTTGTAACTCTTAAGCCGTATTCACACACAGCTTATAGTCAGCGGCCGACTGTGAGTGTCAAGTTCAACATGTATGAAAAAACAAATGGCTGTCTGAATTTTCTTCATACATTTTTTACTGAGTGCTCACAGTCTGCGGCCGACTATATGCAGTGTGTGAATGTAGCCTTACTGCTGACTACAAATTTAATCTGCTCCTATCTTCTACTATGTTTTTACCAAACATTTTTTTTAATTTATGAAAAACTTATTCTATTTCAGGTAGATGCAGTACGATCACAGCGTAAAGAGGAACTGTTTTCTGGGCAACCAGATCTAGAAATATTTGAGCCAAACTATGACAACAAGAATCCTCATTCCTTTATAAACTCCATTGATGACCCAATGAAACAAAGCTGCCATACTTTAGAAGCTACAAAATTAATGGAGACACAACTGAAAACACACCTCATTGGTCTAACAAAAGTGTTATTTGGTGAAAATATAAAATACCGATGGGTTGAAGAGTATTTCCCTTTCACTCACCCATCATGGGAGCTTGAAATATTCTACGAAAACAAATGGATGGAAGTCTTAGGCTGCGGTATAGTTAGAAACGAGATTCTAGTCAATGCAGGGCCTTCAAACACCATAGCATATGCATTTGGTCTCGGCTTAGAGAGACTTGCAATGGCTTTGTATAAAATCCCTGATATTCGGTTAATGTGGAGTACGGATTCAGGATTTATGACACAGTTTGAGAATGTTGACATAAACGCAAGGATTACCTATAAGCCTGTTTCGTCGTATCCTCAGTGTACAAATGATATCTCATTTTGGTTGCCTGCAAACTTGACCATAGATACATTTATGAGCAATGACTTCTACGATCTAGTCAGAGATATTGGCGGTGATATTATTGAACAGGTTCGTTATTATATTTATCTACTCCTTGTATTTAATATAAATGGGTATGAGAAGTTCAGACCTAGCATTGACATGTTTCTAAAAACCACGTGTCACTGTGTTCGTACACCCTAATCTCTGAAACCACAGAACCAATTTCAATGAAATTTTGTGAATGTGTATGGTTGGTTCCAGCTTGAAAGATCGAATAGTTTTGGACCTGATGGGCACTGTGCGAAACTGGAGGGTTGCTAGTTTCCCTATAACACCATGAAAGAGCTCAGATCATCTGCCCAGGATATGCTTGCCCAGAAACAAGAATGAAATAATTATGCCAATTCCCTTTATATTGAATTGTTGCTGGTTTCCATAACTCCATGTCCAAGGCGCGTATGGGTGGGAAAATTGTTTATTTGATCCACCTCAGCCTCTGCTCTGTCTTACAATTTATATTATTTTTTTCAGGTGCGACTCAAGGACAAGTTCGTTCACCCGAAGTCGAAGAAGCACAGCCTGTGTTACAGCATAGTATACAGACATCTAGAGCGCACGCTCACACAGGCAGAGGTCAACCAAATTCACAAGGAGATTGAGAAGGCTGTGGTTGACTCCTTCGGTGTAGCCATTAGATAAAACATTATTTATTTATTAATATAGTATGTTGAATTTCATGTGAATTGTTTTATTTGAGACAGCAGTGGTGTCAAGGTCGGATATGGTCTAAAGAGGTTGTTATAAATGTCACCTTGTGTTCTACACAATAAATTCGTGCTAGTAAATAATTATTTTGATTTGATTCGTAACTGCCTCGACTTACGCATCGTAGCATACGTAGCTCGCGAGTTTGTACTTTGTGTCATTTATTTCATCGCCACTACTCTCAAAACGGTGAAGGAAAGCAGCCAAATAACTATTACTTTTGTTTGTGACATTCACGCACCCGCACTTGTCCCGCGTGGTGGACAATGGACGCTCCTTTTCACAGAGAGGAGGCCTACGTTTTCCAGCACGAACTATAAGCTATAATAATTAATGAGCAATATTTGTAAGTACGTTCTCTAGGGATATCTGGGAAAACTCGTTTTCTCTATTTTCACCCGAGCAGAGCTCGGACGCCCAGACACTAGGTTGATTCATCATCTGCCTAGCCTTTTCCCAACTATATTGGGGTCGGCTTCCAGTCTAACCGGATGCAGCTGAATACCAGTATTTTACATGGAGCGACTGCCTATCTGACCTCCACAACCCAGTCAGTACTGGGTAATACGATACCCCTTGGTAAGACTGGTTGTCAGACTTTTTGGGCCACTGACTGCCTAACGACTGTCAAAGATCTACAAATGACAGCCGGGACCAACGGCTTAACGTGCTTTCACTAGGTTGATTATGCATGTTAAATTTGCTTACAAAGCGATGAAAGTAACTATTGGTAAGGGTCACGAGAATCCTCTGGATATGAGACGCCCATGATCATTCGATGTGATGTCATTCATGTCACATTATACTGGGGAGTCCTATGTTATGGCTAGCAGTCTTCTATTACATTTATCACCACTGACGACAAATGGATAAAAAAATCCCAATTGTTGCCACGGGTGACAACTAGTTGTAGTTGTTTCGAGGTAGTCGTTGTATGGGCACTATAGCGGTGGTGTCATTTGGGAACATTTTTGTGTCTTATGTCCTCACTGGCAACATACGATATTACTTTCCCGTTTGTCGCCAGTGGCAATAATTGGGATATTTTTTCCCATTTGTCGCCAATGGTGACAACTGCTAACGACAGACCGACAAACGCTAGCAGTAGACGTACTTTAGCTAAAACGACGATGAAGCGATAAAACAAGAATATGATCATGCTGTGGTGTTACACGCCATTATTAATATTGGTCGGGTTATTTGTAAAGGAGATTAAGGAATGATGATGCTGAGCTGATGCTGAAGCGTGCTGCCGAGCGCATCGTCGATGCTGTCGCGTGCGATCTAGCATTCCCGCTGTTTCTCACTCTAGCAAATGACGGTTGTGAGCGACAGAAAAGTATACACCCACACTTAAAAAAATGCGGGTGTGGTTAAATCCTACATTGTCCGGTCAACCAGCTTGAAATGCTTCAGCTGCTAAGCATGGTTGCTATTTGACGGTCGCCGGTACGTTTATAGACACTTGCGATGCCTCGAGAACCTTTTATTGACTATACGTAAATGTAAAAAATCGTTAGATGTATCCGTACAAAAAAAGTATGTATACTGAGGAGAGAGAGTTTGCCCATATGGAATGCTAGTTACCTTCGTATATTTTGATTGAGTGTCACTACGAGAATACCATTCAAACAAAACCATGTACATTTTTTGATGCGGTAGGGCGGAGCTAACGGTTCATATGGTAGGTGTCTTATACAGGGTGGTCCCACAGATATAGATAGAGGTGGTCCAAATATTGACATCATAAAAAAAATAACTCGATAACTATCAAGAATGTCGGAACATGCATGGGGTTTTTCGCTATTTGAACCACCCAGTATGAATTCAAAGACATTAACTGAAACACAGACATCATTTCTATGATTTTTATTAACACAAAATTAACACCAGTTTCAAGACATTAAATACATTGGTGGATTAAATTGTGATGTGCTGTTAATATCAGGCCAGCCTGTTTTACTTATTTTATATTATCGCAATAACTGCAGGTAAAAAATATCCATCAAGCAGCTGTTTGGTAACTTCTGTACATTAAATGGAAAAATAACTCTTGAGAGAATTTTGAATTGTCGAATTACAGTTTTACATTTAGAAGATACGACAGCGCAGACATTCTGCGCTGTCTAATAATTTATGCACACAGTAATCACATTTACACACAAAATAAAATAAAAAACCGGTTTTGGCGATATCTGGTTAGTGTGTCACGCCTCTTGTAGCAACATTCAAGAGTATTTTTACCATTACCATCATTTCCTAGGATTGAGCAGTTTCAATAGCCCGTGTAAGCCCAACTTAAATTTAATCCCCATACTGAACACTCAGCAATCAACAATAATATTTATTTCGAACTCTTACACCCTAAATTTTAAACGTGGAGTAAAGTTACACAGGAGTAATATCAGTTTCACGGTTTTACCATACATTTTTCATAGTTAAGTTTGGCGTACCTTTACGTCACGCAGAAAGATGTCCATAACAACTTTAAGGAGTAATTGAAATTACTTAAACCCTCATAACTCATTATTATGAACAACTTTTACTAAGAAATGGATGAACAAAGTCAGTGAAATTATTGATGAGCAACTTGTTGATTACAAACTTTAACTGTACCTTTTTTCAAACCACAACTGTCATTCTTTTTTTCTTTTTTTTTCTTTTATTTACTATAGAACGGTAACTTTATGTGGGGTGTCAATTTGCTTGTCAATTAATCTCCCTGACCGTTCAATGACTCTAAAGGTTTTTAGTAATTTCAATTACACCTTGTCTAACATTCGTACTACATACCTATCCTAAAATAATATCACAGAAAATCCATGGATTTCATCACACAGATCCAACATTAGGATTAAAATAGTTATTCTAGACAATTATTATTCTAAATACACATAATCAATACTGTTTTATCATTCATAACTTTATATACAATTTACAAAAATACACCTCATTCTATGGAACTAAAGATGAAAGTATACGTACAAGAAAACACTTAAATATTAACTTAGAACTTACGTCAACCCAAAAAGCAGTAAACAAATTTGTCAAATTCACGTCAACCGATGCGAAAGGCTGTCTGAATGATCAATAGGCATTGTGGGCTAACTCCCTTTTTAGTTAGAAACTGGGTTTTAGTCAATCAATATGGACCTCTGAGTTCACTAACGGTCGGACAAGGTTAAAAACTGGTCGACCGTCAGTGATTTCGGTAGAACATATTTTTTTTTTTTGACATCTTTATTTTGAAATAAGAGAGCGGTTATGGCCAATTAGTTGAAAATTCGTCAATCAATCTAGAGGTTTTGCTTTACACAGCCAGCACAAGTTAGCATAAACATAAATTCCAAGCATAGTATTAGGAAAATTCGGCGCAAGTCACAAAAAAAAATACCTACCTCAAAAGGGTTTTCATTCATAACACATTACTTACTTATTAAATATGAAAGCATGAGCAGCTTGTCTATTCTAGCGATGAAATATTATGGAAACAGTAATGTTTCTCTTCATCAAAACGTCAATATAATATTTTCATGGAAAATATGCACAAGTAGGAATAGTACCTACATAAATTTTAATATTGTAAATAATAACATGGTTATTTTACCGAAAACCTTATGAACACACCTCATCAGTGTTAATCCTATCTGAATCTTACATTAATTTTTATATCTACACTCGCTCGTTTTTTTTTTTATACTTTATATTAAAACGTGGTATGGGCTGTTTCTTAAAATATAATAGTCGATAAAGTATTGTCTGTGTTTAAAAAAATAATGAATTAATAGAACTGCATTAAATTACTACATAATAGAAATATAGTAAGCAAAACAGTTACGCAAATACAGTTTATTTCGTAAAATATTGGATTATTATCAAGTCCAAATAGAATAATGTTTGAGCTAAAGTAAATGTTTAAACTTGGAATGGAATGTGAAACTAATGGCGCTAGTATAGCTGTATATAGTTTCAAGCATAGTTATTGGTTGAATCTGTAAATGACATTTTATATTTCAAAATAGCTTGACCTCATTGGTAGCTTTGACATCCCTTGAAATAGTGTTAGACTTACTTACTCACTTACTTACTTATTCTTTTAAAACACTCTTAATGAGTTAAAACAAACACTATCCTTTGGACGAATAGTAAAATCACTACCTAAATATATACGCCAGGTTGTTTATAAATACATCATGATTTATTTTTGTCAAATTCTAGTTATATCCCTGTTGTCCAAGTTGCGAATGTCAAATACAATTGCCGTCACAGAACACTGCATCGCGCAATCAATATTTACCCTAACCTCTCAGAACATTGGATTCATAGAGCAGCCCAAGTTGATTGGGGCATACCGCCCCTGGCAAGCCGCGGTTTTAAGAAATACTTCGCCCCATTTAGGTTACACGCCTAAAATACAGTGATCCTCATCGTCTTCATTACTCTCACTTGCTTCAAATCCAAATGGTGCTTCTGGGTCTATGAAATCGTTCTCCCCATCACTCATGTAATAAGCTTCTGCTGGTAATTCATTCGCTTCTGAATCACTGTCATAGCCACTCATATAATCATTTTCTACGTCATTTGCTGGCAATTCTGGCTCATTTTGCTTGTCAACCGGCGTTTGTTTGTCTATGTTTTCATTGTCATCGTCATTCATAGTAACATTTTCAATGTCAGCCACTGGTAATTCTGATTCAATCTGCTCTAAGACAGGCGCTTCCCGTCCTATATCTTTGTCACTGTCAGCCACTGGTAAATCTGATACAATTTTCTTTGTAACCAATCTGGGTGCACTCTTATTTTCATTGTTCCTTTTCGCTATCTTAGCTAGCGGTTCATCATCAGAGGAATCATCGGATAAAACAGTAGTTGCGAATTCTTTGTTAGGTTCCGTACGTGATGTCGTTGCAGTGGGTTCGTCATTTGCTTTTATTTTACCTTTATACGTACACTTCAAATCTCTCTTCAACGTAATTTTCTTAAAGTATGGCCGCATAAGCTCAGTGCTATTGGGTTTTGCGCAGTCCAAACCAGCGTCTGAGTCAGCGTTCAAATTAATATTTCTTAAAAATTGTTTCCGCTTTCTTTTGTGGTCCAAGGCAGTACTATTTTGATTAATTTTATTTAGGTTTAATCGTTGTAGAATACTGGGTTTCAGGGCTTTGAACAATTTCACCGGTCTAGCTGGGTCAGTAAAATTTGACGGTTTTGGCTCTGGCACAGCAGCCAAATCTGGCGATTTTGACATTGGCCCAGCAGTAGAATCGTCACCAGACGAATTATTAGTGATTAAAAGTGACCTTAAGCTAGGTGACGTCTCTGGTGATGTATCTGTACCTTGCTGTTCTGGTATCTCATCATCTTCAGTTAGATCGATCACCGATTTCGGTGCAATGTTTCGCAGTGTCGGTGCCGATGGTGGTTGCATTTGTTTTATTGTTCCTTTCATACAAACGTTTATGGGTACAAGGTATCCATTTTCCATGTCTAATTTAAAGAATATTCCTTTATTTGCGCACGCGTATTTCAATTCGTACAAGGAAGTGATTGCCGTTAGCTCGCCAATTGCCGATTGTATTTTCGGAGCTATAGGATGAGTATAGTTCAAGCCTGTGGGTATCAACATTGGCCGTACTATAGTTGTCCCCTGGCAAATGGGTGGATTAACAGGAGGTAGCACAGGCTTCTGAGCAAGTGTTTCCACAACCTCAGGTGCAGGAACTGCAGTTTGTTCATTTTCAGGTGCCACGTCTTCATCAAATATACCTGACATTTCCATCAAATCGGAGAGTATATTTTTAGATTTAGGTTTACCGGGCTCACTTATGCTATTTTCAGGTACCTCGGTACTTACCTCTTGTGTTGCTGGTTCAGGAACGTCTTGTACTTCAATAGTAGTGTTCTGACCTGATGTCTCAGATTGCGCTTCAGCTTGTTCTGTTAATACTTCGTGTACATGAGAGCTTTCAATCTGGTTTGACGTTTTAGCCAGATCTATTTCAGCACTTACATGCTGAGTTGATCGGTCAGGCTGATCTTGTGATTGCTCTGCTGATACTTCGTGTACATCAGTACTTTTAATCTGGCTTGATGATTTGAGTTGCTGATCTATGTCAGCACTTACTTTATTTGATGGGTCAGGATGACATTGTAATTGTTCTGTTGATGCTGAAAACATTTCAGTTTGATTTGACTCTTGGATATTCTCTTGAATGTCAATAACTGTATTTTGGTCGACGTTTTGATTACTTTCTGTAGCTATGACATTAGTGCTTACGCTAGAATCAGTGCGATTTTCTTCTATTTCATTAAACGTATCCATTTGTGAATTATGACTAACATTAGGAGAGCTGTCAATATTTGTGGTTACATTTTCTTCAGTGGTTTGAACGTTGGCCACTAGAGGAGTTTCGCTTACATTAGGTGCAGGCTCATCGTCATCGTCAACAAGATTAACAACTTCGCCTCCCGTGACAGCGGGCGCTGGCGGAACATTTAGTTTATTCAACGCTTGCTCCTGCGCGGCGCCTATGTCCATGTGAGCGCGTACAGCTGCAATTTTCTCAGGCATTTCCTTCATGTCTGTCGCGTTCACCTCCACATTCGGGTCTATTTTGTACGAAACTGTTCCATCCGCCAGCAATATTATATGCACACCTGTCGGTAATTTAAGAGTTGACTGTAAAGCCTTTTTCGCCTCATGGAATAATTTCAAATTAAACGGAAACTTGATCGTGGTCAGCAATATTTTGTTCTTCCCCAAATGTAATGGACTAGCTGTAGGTTTTTCAGAAATTTGTTTACTATTTAAGAATATCATTTTTTCCCTGATATGCTTTGGTGGTTCGAACGGTTTAATGAAGGGTGGCCGAACCGACACATTTGTTAGAATTTTATTTTGCGCCTTAGACTTTTTGACCGCCAATAGTTTTGTTAAACTAGATGGAGAAATTATATTCGGGGTTATCGTTGTATTGGGAGTCTTTATCGCATTGAGTATAATACCTTTAGATTGATTGTCAGAACTAATACATGTGTGTTGATATGTAGGCGTAACTGCCTCTGAAGTCACGCCAGATACGTTGTGATTTTCCAAAAATGGAACTGCAACAAATTTACGCGTAGCTTGGATGGGAATCTGTGGGCTCCGCGCCCCGAGGGGTGGCACCACTGCAGTAGTCGTAACGGACACTTCACCACCCAGCGAAGGAACATCATCTTCTTCATTCACAACTTGCTTGATAAGCTCATTTTCATTAGTATTAGAGGCCTCTACATCTATAATTGGTATCCCTACAGGCACTTGCACCGGTTTAACACCTGAAACTACTGTTTCTACAAGAGGAACTTGGACTGTTGCCACACTAGGAGCTTGAGCCAGAATTTCCCTACGAGCTTGACGGTCCGCTTTTAGTATAGGATTTTCGTTGTCACGCACAGTATTCACGCTGAGACGCGTCCCTCCCCTTACAAGAGTTACGTTACCTGCATTTCTTTTTGCATTTGGTGCTTTAATGATTTGCAATTCATTGTGTTTCATTGCCTCGTCCTGCAAAATAAAATCTTTCAACAAGTGGCGACAGCAACACTGACACATTCTGGCACAGCCGTGATGCGGTATACGGTCCCTATGAAATAACAACTGTAACATTCTTTGTCGCGCCCAACAACAATATGGAATCGTCTTTTTAGGCTGCTCGCTTCGTTTATCTGAACTTTTATCTTTGGCAGGATAGTTTGTCGCTGATTTTATATTAATTCTGGGCCTGTGGCACTTGGTATTTAGCTCTTCGGAAGTTACAGGCTCGTCGTAAGTTGCAGGGTCTTCGGAAGTTACAGGCTCTTCGGAAGTTAAATGCTCTTCGTAAGTTACAGGGTCTTCAGAAGTTACAGGTTCTTCGGAAGTTACAGGCTCTTCGGAAGTTAGAGGCTCTTCGGAAGTTATAGGCTCTTCTTCACCTGCTACTATATTCATATATGAAGAAGGATCATCATATCGATATAGCTTCGGCCGTCCACGTTTTACTTTCTTTGGATTTTTGGGCGGAACTACTTTCGGTTCTTTTTTATCAGTTAATAGAAATAACATTTTGTTTAGAGCATCTAAAGTTAGGAGTGTCTCGTCACACTTTCTAGAATTAAGGGTTACGTCGTAATTTTTAGTTAGCCAAGGTATTTCGGGTCTAAAATGCCTCGGCTTCCATGCTGTGGATCTTGGCGGAAAAACTCTTTTCCCATTTACAATTCTCGGCGGTCGGCCAGTAATTATTGTATGCCGAGGTCTGAAGCCATCAATAAATCTGAAATCAGTACGTCTTACACTTGATTGAGTATGTTCAGTACTCGTTTTGGCTGGCGAATTGTCTATCATTTCAAGTAATTTAGGTGGACCTCTAATGTCGGTCGCATCTGTTACTGTCGGTCGTGAATCTGGGACTGTTATAGTTTGTTGCGGAGAGTAAGTCGGAGTGATGGGAGATGTGACAATAGTAACTGGTACTTGTGGCTGATTATTTTGAACTTGGATAGGAGTAACCTCCGCAGTAAGGAGTCGTTGGTTGATGCGACGTATTTCAGTAATGTCTGGTAGGTTTATTACTTTATTTCTCTCACTTGTTGGAGCTATGTCTACAGGCTGTCTCGAGGCTTCCAAACATTGGTGTAACATAGGAAGAATATCTGCTACTTTTGAATTATCAATGAGACTCTGAGCAGGCATGGCCGAGGGCACTACTGAAACGCTATGGCTTTCCGTATCATCGATAACTTCTGTTTTAACGGTATGGTCGGCGGGTTTAAGATATAGTGTCCCGGAGATAAGTTTAGATTCGAAAGTTTTACTTAGGTCAATAGTCAAGGGCTTGCACGATTTGATCAGTACCCGGTTACGCGGGGAGCCAAAGAATCCCACGCTTAACCTCTTTAGCCTAGTGTTAAAATCAGGGTTTTTACACAACTGTATAGGATTGTATCGGCGACTTCGTGGTTTATGTAATAAGTGGCTAGTTGGTTTTACTTTAAGGCTTTCATCTATACTATCATTACAGTCACTGTCATCAGATGTAACATTATCATCACTTTCTGGTTTATATTCAACGGGTCCTATCTGATCTTGTGGAGAAATTGTTTCACTGACTTTTAGCGGTTCTTTAACTATTTTACTAGTATTTGTTGGGACACATTCAATTGTTTTTTTGTTATCATTTACTGTTACACTTTCAATATTTATATCAGAATAGTTATTAACAGTGTGATTTGCGATAGTTTCCTTTTGAATTGGTTTGCTTTGTTTCGTAATGGCGTCTAATAATTGTTTGTCATTAATTTGATTGAAGGGCTGTGTAAGACACAGGCCCATGTCATCTAACCTGGTTGTGTACACGATGGGGCACAACAGCAGCTTCGGATCAATTTGTGGAGTATCTTCACCTTCTTTACCTTCGCTGTCTGTTTCTGTAACAATGTTACGAGTTTATTAAAATCTATAATAGTATAGTAATCCACAACATCCATCAGACATGAGAAATGGAGAGAGTAGAGCTTTTTGCCCAACAGTGGGACCGTATGGGATGTTTTAATGATAAATAAGGCACGATGTCCATTGCATACAAGAGTTTTTATCTGTTATTTCACTAACGGCCTTGATCGTGAAAACAAAGATTAATATATGCAAATAAAGATATATTTATTTTGTCAAAACATGAGTGAACATAATATACAGTTGGTGGTCACACCCTTGAATATGATCACACCGTTCTGACACACGCTGTATGTTAGATTGTATTGGATACGAGGCTTTTCAATGTCCATACGACTCGGAAACATGTATCAGATAAATCAAAATTTAAATAAAACAGGACTTTAAATTAATTATCTTCCAGATCAGCAGAATGGAAACAAAAGGAAAGGGATGAAGCAAAGGTATGGCTGAGATGGAAATGCACAAATGATGCACTATTGTACAGTCAACTAAAGCTACGTCTGCTCATTTTTAAAACAAAACAGTGCACACGATGACCACTTCTGTTTACCGCCCCTTTCTGTGTGGAACAGTTATAGTTTTATAACAAAAAATTCCGTAATATATGTGAGCTTTTTTTATTATATTAATATTTTGTTTAAAACAACATTTCAGACTCTGTTAACCTTTTGAACTCCTGCGCATAAACGCACGCGCGTGCTCTCCACGCCATGTCACAATTTCCAAACTGTGAGATTAAAAAAAATAAAATTTCAATGTTCCAAACATTGAAATTTTATTTAATCTCGCACTAATTACTATTAATTTATTTCGTGTTACAGTGCACCGCAATTGTCGTCACATACTTGTGTCGTTGGCATACAGGGCACGCGCTTGCTTGTCACGTATATGTGACAATGGCGATCAAAAGGTTACTGATCACAGATGTTTGACCACCCTTTTTCGACCAATAGGAAAGAACCCAAAAAAAGACCACGGAAGAGAAAGTTTTTAAGTGTGTTTAGTGGCCGGGCGCTACAAGCAGAAATAATCCTTATGGCATGGTGGTAAGACGCAAGTTTGGCTGTAAATGAAGTTAATTGAAGATTAAATAATAAAAACAAACTCACCATTCGGACTATCGTCATCAAAATAAGCCATGCCCTTGTCCACGAACTCGATCCCTTCGTCCGCGAAAACTATACCAGGTGGCAGCTCCCCGAAATTGAAAAACTTTGGTTCAGGTTTTACATCTATCTCTATTTTCTTATCAACATCATCTGCGCTGACTTTTAACGGCTCAGTTGAGGGAGCTTCTAAAATTTCAGGTGTATCAACCTCCATAGGTGGGTCTATGATACTTTTTGATACAGGTTTATTTTCTTCAGTAGTTTTATGTAGGTCTTTGATAATGACAAGGTCATCTACAATGTCATCGTCATCATCTGAATCAATAATCACAACAGGCTGTGAAGGTTTGTCTATGATTTCTACATCTTTAATTTCTTCTGCTGTTTTGGTAACTATAGACTTATTGGTTTGAGCATTTAAAACGTCTTCATTCAAACGCCTTCCGTCTTCGACGTTACCGGTCACACTAGTTTCATTTTCGCTACTGATAGCATTGGTAACATCTACGCTACCAATTACATTGGTAACTTCAACGCTACCGAGAACACCGGCTTTGTCCACGTTACCGCTCACACTGGTCTCATCTACATTACCAACAACGCTAGTTTCGTCAATTCGACCCAAAACATTACTAGACTCAACATTCCCAGAGGTATCATAATCATCATCACTGATTTCGTTTATTTCATCAGGTATATTATCACCAGCTCCTGAAGTAGAACCTCTAACAGTATCCTGAATATCTTCGATATTGTAAACATCGTTTTTATCGTCACTGCTGACTTCGATAACTTGATCATTATTTCGGTCAATATTTTTATCCATACTATCGCAATTATCATTATTTTTTTCGCCACCGTCGACACTATTAACGTCACAAGCCTCAAGTGTGAATGTCTCACGAATACCGGTATTTATATCATTACAGATATTAGTATCGTCAACTTTATCACCAACTCCTGTATTTCCAATGTTGGCATAGGTTCGACCTTCGTCTATGTTAGCGAGTACACTGGTATCAGTGACATTACCGAACACGGAACCAATTTGAGGCATGACTGATTCTTTTTCATATCTGACAGTATTCTCTTCAATTTCTTCGATGTTATTGTCATTGTTTTCATAGTCATATTCTTCAGAATCCATACTGTCAATTTGTAAGTTTTCTAAATCTGTTGATTCTAGAACTACTTCGAACATGGACTTCTTTGGGGGTTCTGGGGGTGTTTCGTCTACTTCCATGTCATCTAGCGGTTCTTGTTTTATCCTTACTAATGGTGGAACAGGTGTTCCTTCTTCTTCTGGCTTATCCTGTTCTGTCGCGTTATCATCTGGTTCTAGTCTGAGGTCTATAGTGTCTATTTTTGGTTCTATCATCACCAAATCCGGTACATCTGGGGATTAAAAGTGTAGAGTTGAGGTGTGTAAAATTTGAAAATCAGGAGAAACAGAATTTATGAATGATAAAAAAGTGTAATTAAAAATAACGAATTGTTATAATAGGGGTACCATCCGTTAGAACTTTTCCCGGCCTTTCATTTAGCTGGACTTTTCATGCATTTTACAAAATATAGGCATATATTTATTTACTCAATGAAAATATCGTTAAAGAAGTTCGGAATTTCAGTGTGTTCACATTGGTTTTGATGATAATTTGATTCCACTCACCTACAGATGGTTTCCGTACAGCTGGTTTCCTCCTTGCAACTCTTTCTTTCATTTTCTTTTCCTGAAATATGCTAACATTGGTTAACACCGCAGAACAAGTTTCACAATACCCGAAAGCAATTAGGTAAGTTAACGCAATTATAGGTCCACTATAGGACCCATTGTGAGCTCATTATGCCATTATTATTATTGACCCTTATACGGGCCATTGTAGGACCATAAGGGAGACAGTAAGACCATTATAGGACCCATTGTAGGTCCACTATAGGACCCATTGTAGGATTATTTTAGGACCATGATAAGACCATTATAGCTGATTCTACTACATCCATTTTGAAGAGAGCTATTTTCCCGAAATTGTGATTCTTGGCATATTTAAAACAGTAAACGATATTCTTAAGTGTCAAAGAGATAAGCTATGTAATCCGACCAGAACATTTGTATAGAACTAGGGCACACACCCTGTTCTTTCAAGGTGTTTGAGAACCAGGTTCATTCCCCTTTTTAGAACCCCTTTAGACACACACCAACAAATCAGTGGATATGGTTCAACATTACTGCAAGTTTAGACTAGACCACAGGAAAACCAGATTATTCAGAAACTTTGAAATTCCAAAGAGTAGGTTTTTATAAGCCAAAGTTTTGGGCTTGTCTGGAAGTATCAGTAACATAATGTCAAAGATGGGAAGGAGTTCTTGATAGCTGCATGGGGATTTGTCACTTTTGCTGCTGCTCCATCGTTCACATCCTGTCTCTGCGCATTTAATGATCTACTGACTGCAGCAATGAACGGAGTTCATGTGGACTTATGGGCCAAGTACATTTGAACTTTTTGCCATCTTCTTCTTCTTAGCGTGTCGATGGCAATGTAAATTGTGTCAGCCCAGAACTGAGCTACTAGTTTGGCGCTTTTTGCTATCGATACGCTAAGATGAAAAATAAATAATCTTCCTGCCCTTGATGTTACTTGGGGTCGTTGAAGAAAAAGAAGAATAAATAAATAATTAATATTAATTGTTACTTACAAATTCCTCGGGCATTGTCACCAGTCTTTGTTCTATCATTTGCTCCCACTCGAGGAACGGTTGAGTTACTAATGATTTAAAACTGGAAAGTAATGAATTACAATATTAACTTAGTATTCAATCAATAACAATTTGACGGCACGGTTGGCGCAGTGGCTGAGCGATTGACTGCTGCGCTTCGTGTCGCGGGTTCGATTCCCGCACGGAACAAATATTTGTATGGCCTACAGGTAGTTGTTCCAGGTCTGGCTGTTTGTGTATGTGAATTTAAATGTTTGTAAACGCACCCAGAATACAGGAGTAATTCCTAGAGTGGGGCAAGGCTTTAAAAAAAAAAATATTCATGTTTAAACATCATTGTAGATTATAGGGCTTATACTACATTCTGAAAGGTATTTTTTATAGTTGGGAAGAGGCTGTTTTCCCAACTATGTTGGGGTCAGCTTCCAGTCTAACTGGATGCAGCTGAATACCAGTATTTTACATGAAGTGACTGCCTATCTGACCTCCACAACCCAGTTCGTACTAGGTAATACGATACCCCTTTCGTGCCACTATTTTTGTATTGATTACCTTTACAACAATGCCTAAAACTACGTACGCCCTGACAGGTGCCTTGCTTAGCGCATAGACTTAACATGTGGTTACTTGCTAGCATATTAGCGTGAAATTTTAGAACGTTCGTTTCACTTCGCTAGGCGACTCGCTAGGCTCTAGGCGCTACCTGTCAGTGCGTATGTAACCTAAGAGAATCACAGTAATGAAAATTATTGTGACAATCTGTTAGCAATGTTTTTTTTGTTGACCAACTTGTCAGAAATTAGTCTGAGTTAGGTCAATTGGGTAAATAATTAAGAATCAAACTTTTTATAGTAACGGCCTTCAGTAGGCTTAAAAACATAATAGCATTATCAGCCTATGAAATTCCTGCAGGGGGAAATTCATACAGGCTCTATGATAAGCAGCGGGTCGTACTGTGTACCTATGAGTTCGATGTCACATGCGTTCGTATTTTTAGTTCTAAGGCATGGTCAGTTTCCTCTTTAAGTATTCCTTCACCATTTTGAGAGCAGTGATGATGAAATAAATTATACTGAGTAAGATGCCTCTAATCACTAGGCTAAACTTGTGAATTGGGCTAAAAGAGCCCTTCTTGCCTTTGTTCCATGTTACTTGCGAGTTAGCTAAACACATGCCATCATAAACTGACTTTTCTTTTATATCAAAATCAAAGCATTTATTTCAAGTAGGCCAGATACAGGCACTTTTGAACTGTCGAAACAATGAAATGTAGCTACAGTCCCAGTCACAAGGCATAAAACTGTGAAAGTACTGTAGTTGCCCATTTTCTAGCGTAGATTTCTATGGAGAAGAACGGGCAAGAAACTCCATGGACACTCTTTTAAATATGTATCATTTCATAACAACCCACGCTGGGCTCGCTTGGTGGATTCAACCCACTCCCTGCCAAAGAGAGAAGGCCTGTGTACCAAAAGGAACATTACAGGCAAATTATGGAATCCTTACATCATCCATCTTTTCTTTCATCCATCACCATTATATTACATCACAAATGAATAGAAGAAAAAAATACATACGTCTTAGCAATATTAGTTTGCAAGGGTGTCGGCCTAAACGGCTCTGCATGGTTGATTCTGGTGGTATTGCCCCGGTAGGCGTACCAGAAGTCATAGAATTTGAACCTGGTGGCCTCTCGCAGTTGGTACCATCGCCGCTGCAGCAGCATAGGGGAGCATTGGTGACCTCTGCGAAACAAAAAGAAAAAAATAAAGTGACTCTCTCGCTCCAAACTTAAACTTACTTTTCTTACGGGTTCAGAAATGACATAACGCCACCAGCTACGATATTACATACTTCTTTACTTCGTCCACGTCCATACATCTGGTCATACACGCACGCTGGTTGCGAGTACCACACCTGACCTTTCTGAAGAATAGTGAGGTCAGTGTAAGTTCTTCGAGAGCGACCCTCCCAGGGTTTTAAGTCACACCTGCCTTGTCATGATACCTTTTGTCATTAAA
The DNA here is from genome assembly GCA_910589295.1 of Noctua janthe. NCBI lineage: Eukaryota > Metazoa > Arthropoda > Insecta > Lepidoptera > Noctuidae > Noctua > Noctua janthe. The sequence goes on along the minus strand of OU342572.1, from coordinate 7,573,167 downwards.
CCATCAGAGCATACTGTTTTCAATTGCAACATTGCTGTACCTATCACATACCCACAGTCAGAACGAAAGTGACTGAACTCAAAATTAAACAACTTATTTAAGTAATAGTACAAAAATTACAATATTTTGGAAAGTTTTTTTTTGAGTGTTTAACTAACTAATAAATACTACTTACTACATTATGGTTTATCCAATTGAAATAGGCCAAAAAATGTACTGGCAGCATAAATATGTAAATTCCTTTTCATTGAAATAGTTGTGACGTATTTTATTGAAAACTCCCTAAAACACGAACACAATTTTGTTATTTCCCAAAAAAACGCAAATGTCGTGTTAGGTCACTTTTGTTCTCTGCGATATCATTCCTTTCAAAGTTACACCACAGATGCTTCGTAAGGAAAAAAATTAGTCTGATGTCAAGTTTTTGTAGCTGATTTTCCTTGCTAACCCCATGTTATATATGGAGATTAATTAAAAGATTTCTACTGAGAAATGACAATACAATACATTTGAACCATTTTTACCTGAGAAAGTTATTATGTAGTATTATTTGTGTAAAACTTACTGGTTATTATAATACAAAGTAGCCAATGACCAGGCCTCAGCCAAGTTGTTGCCAGATAGATTCTCGACGTTGAATATCTTAACTATCTCGAACAGGTCCACCAACACTGGGGAATCTTCTTTGTTATCTTTAAGGTTGTCCTGAAATTTAACAAATTATTCGTTAGTTGAGTGATGAATATAAAAGCGTCTAAGGACACAAAATTGCTATTTAACCTAAACATAATTGATATCAGTCTCTGTTCATAATTTGAATAATTTTAAGTGCATTTGTATTTGAAAATAATCTACATTGACAAGAACTTTCTCTTTCCCTTTCATTATAAACAATAATCAACATAATTACCTGGCCAATAAGGTCTATTTTCTGGTGGACGAGCACCAGGTCGAACATCAGCCAGTCTGTAAGCGACATCCTGGCGGGTGCAGGCACGGCATCCGTGCAGTCCTTGGCTAAAAAGAGTCGGTTCAGCTTCTTCACTGTTAGGGCCCGCATTCGCGCCCTGGGTACAAAATATGTACTTACTACAGGTATACACAGTGGAAAGGGACATCAACGCCCGCATGCGCCACATAATATTCAGTACATCATTCCGAACCCCTCCACATAGAATATCATTTTTTTTTTTTTTTTTTTAATTTGTTGTTGCATACATTTTGACTTGAAATAGCAGTTTAAAAAAAAACTGATGATTAATATGTGGTAATCGTTTGTGTGCTCAATGTGGGATTCCACCCTGTGGTTTAGTCGTGATAATAAAATTATTTTGTGACCAGCCACAAATTCAGGCTCAGGGCTGCTATTAGATCTGACATTGAATTAACATGTGCTAGGTCAGCAAAACTTACCACAGCAGTTCGCAGTCGCACCCAGTTTCCTTCTTCAATTCCTTCCATATTTCCTCCTCCGGTTTCTTCTTGTTCACCAGCAGACGAGCTACGGAGCGGATTAGTCGTCTCTTGAACTTGTCTAACTCTATCGCAGCCTTCCTAACGTGGGCAGGCTTGTCTGGACAGAAAAAACAAGCATGAGTTATTCAGTTTTAGTAAAAGAGAATATGATCCATGCCACAACAACAACAACAACAACAACAACGTGATCCATGCCATCATCAGAACTACTGATCATATGACATATGTTTTATCATGGGTGTACCCAGAATTTTTATGGGGTGGGGCAGAAATGAATAAACTAAGTAGTAGAAAACTAAAAATGCTTTTTATTTACTGACGGATTAGTTTTATTGACTGCACTACATCTTATTTCAATAATAACCTGCGAGGGTTCTGGCTAAATCTAGCTAAAATTTCGTTTTCAAATGTAGTTATGCTTCCAGAACCCTCTTTCTATGCACACTCAACATACAGACGCTGACAAGACGGTTTTCTGTCATTGTTGACCTTAACCAAGTTTTCAATTTGATGTGAAAAATGTTAAACTACCCAATGAATACTTAATTTTGTCATTATATTAATTTTGCCTAAAAATTCTTAGCTTCGGGTCAGAGAGTAGGGTGGGGCAAGTGCCCCACCCTGTCCCCACCGTGGGTACACCCAATGCATTTTATTATTTTTTAAGCTAAATAGTCAGTTGCAAAAAGGTCCACTATTTGGCCTAAGTGATCATTGCTTTCGGTGAGTTCAAGGGGCATTAGTAATGTCTATGGTGTTTCATGTACAGCTGAGTCACTCGCATTGAGTACATCATACAACACATCTTGCTTGCATATGCTGTACGGCAGTAGCGAAGGATCAATTTTGTAAGAGGTAAGCCGGAGTACATATCTTTAATGTGAATATATTATTTGTCCATAGAATACTGATTGTGCCATTTTTCAAAGGGAAGCTGGTAGTAATCGAGTTGTATGGAAACTTCGCCACTGCTATATAGTCATAGAAATTCTAAATTAATTATCCTGTCAAAAGTAGAAATTATATTTTCCATGATTTAAATTCAATAATGTAATACCAAATTAAGAGTTTTGATTGCTGGATTAAATAACAACTGTAAGGATGCTTACTATAAAATTTTAACAATAAAGGTTATAATTTAATTTCAATTACTTTAGCCAATTAGTTGGCAGTTTTCACCGACTAGTCTGTACATCTCTATATATAAAGCATGACAGTACTTTTAATTAACGGATTTACCGAAATATCTTCTAGAAAATTGTAATAATTTATTCATCACAAGACAGGAGATACCTATATAGATGCCAAGTTAAAAAAACAAGTTTCTTAAGTCGTTATTTTTTTTTAACTCTTATTTTTCCTCTACTAGTAGGATAAACGTCTGGCTAGAATAAGATGCCTATGAGCTAAATAGAATCCACTGAGCGGGTGAATTTTGCTGGTGTAATAAATTAGTCCGTTACTGAAGAAAATAATGTAGAAATTCCAGTGAACGGAAATTCCGTTCACTCAGAAATTCCAAAAAAATAATGTTTATGTTTTGACATCCACGATTATACGAACTTGCAATTTGATCGGCCAAGAGCAAGTTGCACTTGCTTCCATGATCTATCATTCCATTTCCATCTATCCATCCATACTAACATAAACATTATGAATTTTCAACATGGGCTCAAGGCACAACTTTGAAGTTTGAACGGTTATGACTTCAGTTTCAAATTTTTGCTCGAAATTTTGACATCTACTCTTCTGACTTTTGTAGTGTTGCCAGATGTTGAAAATTTTTTACAATTTATATTAGCCTGAAGTTTCCGAATTATTTCTAACGCCACCGTCGCACTTATTTTTATGACAAGTTACTCAAAATATAGAATGTAGCACTTAGTTTTAGAAACTGAGGTCCTATGAACGCGTATTGTAAACATAACAAATACGACCGATTTTTGATTTGAAAAGACAATTATTATCCAATGGCAACTACGATAGATTATCCTAATAAATAAAAACCACGATGTTTGTTCACGCTAATCTAAGAAAGCACCCAACCTATTCAAATTTTGTGTGTGAGTTTTGAAAGATAGCATAGTTACAGACCAGATAAGTGGCGCTATAGCCTTCCCAAGCAGGGGAGAGTCACTAGTTATTATTTAAATAGGCAAATACACAATAGTTGTGTTATCTATACTATCTATATAAATAAACAAAATTGAAGTGTCTGTTTGTAATTTCAAAAGATCAGTTCGTTACTGAATGAAAAAAAAATGTAAGTTGGGCTACTTTTATTTTAGAAAAGGATTAGGGTTCTATGCAAAAAAATTAAACCCCTTGAAATTGTTAAATCCGATTGAAATAGGGATTTTTTATTATAATTACACGTGGAATAAGGTCGCGGGCAACAGCTAGTCAGTAATAAAATTCTGGAGTTAGTGTTTTTTTCTCTACCTTCGACGTTATGATATCCGACAAACAAATGAATTTCAGTCGAATTTCGACCAAAATTATAATTAAGTACCCGAAATATATCCTAGTACGCATGCGTTTGCGTGAGAGCGTTCTGTCAAGTAAACTTTAGAAAAATATTTTCCAGCTGCGAATTTATGTATGGTATGGTTTTAAGAACAATTAAATTGGGCACGGTAATAGCGATATGCGTAACGGGCGGCTGGTCGGCGTAGTTTAACTGCACGCACGTTGTTAGCCGATACTACCTATTCGATAGTAGTCACAAACTGTGATGACCTTTCAGATCTACAAGGCTTAAATATCGTTATACATCAAGCCAACCCATCCGGCCAATCACTTCAATTAACCGTACTGTGCTAAATAATGCACTATCACCGGCCTAAGGGCTCATTTATGGAGACGCGCCGTGTGCACGGCCCGGGTTATAGCACGCGCAAACACAAACATATGACAAATGTTGTGGAGACGCGGGGCGTGAAGCGGCGCGTGAGACGCCGCGTGTGACGCGACGTGCTCCGTCGCGGATATCGCTACCTTTCACACGTCGCTTCTCCGTGAACAAAGTATTAAAGGAAATCGCTGGCCGCGACGCTGCGTGCCCTGCTGCCGCCGCTTTGAACGCCGCGTTGAACACCGTGTGCGACGCGGCATTTTAATCGATTCTTCGTAAATGCTCTCATACACCGCCGTGTTTTAATTTATTGCGGACCACGCCGCACAACGCGCTGTGTATCCGTAGATGAGCCCTTACATTTGCATGAACACTAATTCGTCAACAGATCTCCGCGACTGATCAGAAAAATGCTCCAGCAGTTTTTCATGAAATCGATGATAAATTTAATAACTCGCCCCTATATTGACCCTTCTGACCAAAGTTGTGATGAACTTAAATAAATTCACCGATGTAATTAGGCCGCAAAACAGTTTTTTACATCGTTGTACTATATCATGCCTGTTTGCCATTTTGAGGCTCGTCGTCGCCGAGAGATTTAAGCAGAACAGAATTTCAGATAACATAATTAACTGTAACCTAATAATAATATGGACATTATTAATCTTTGTTTAGCTTATGAGCGCGGCTTCGCTCGCGAGGTGGTCTCGGTTGCGTAGTTAAAAAAATGTAACTTCATTAAAATGACATCTGTCAGAATGTACATACATAATTAAGCCGATAATTTTAATAAGACTATGTTTTTTTATACTTTAACTCAATTGGCCCTGACTAATACCATATTTACATATCGGAAAATACTGACTGCATAAATATGCATTTGTAATTATTTATTTCAATTTTACCAAAGCTACTAGTCCTTTTAGTTTGGCAGCTGTCTTTTTAATCAAGTTACATGTCATGGACTATAACCATCCTACAGACGTCCTTCCGGGATAAAGTGTCTTTTGTCCTAAACCAGGTCATGGTCTATGCGTATGTAATAATTATAAATTTCATCGAAATCCATTCAGCCGTTAACGCGTGAAAAACAAACACACTTTCATATTAACAAAATTAGTTAGGATTCATGCGTTTAATGAAGTGGAGAGCTATTATATTATGTTAATAAATGTACATACAATTAAATTATTTTTGTATTCAGATTCATGTTATTTAAATAATCTCCTTTTTTTGAAGTCGGTTAAATTATTCAAGTTATGTTTAAAGAATGTTCATTAATTTTATTATGTTTGTAAGTATGTTTTTAATAGCTGTTAAAAATAAAACATGGCTTATTTAAATTTTAAAATAATTAAGAAATAATTCTTCCGCTTGAAACGTTATCCTGCACTAAGAGTCAAACACGCAGCACGCGGCACTGGTTCTGCAAAGTATAATATTTAGGACAGCGCCATCTATTACGACTACAAAATTAATCAACATTTTTTTTTTTCATATTTTATTATAATTTTATCTTTCACGAAACCCTATTGAAGATCGTTTAAATACATCTTTTATAAAACAAAAATATTTTTACCATAGAGGTTTTAATTTCAAGGTACGCTTACAAAGTACTGCGTTTCCTACATATTCCATGTCGATCCCTTGCTGATCCCACGTGTATTTTTAGTATTTAAAAATACAAATCCGATGTATTCATTAAATAAATAAAAATGGGGGACCGCAGCCCAATACGCGGTATACATTCGCGATCATCGTGTGATTTGTGAATGTTTAATTAATAATATTTTGACGATAAAGTATGAACGCATCCCAAAATTATCTAACAAAAATCAGTCAAGAAGCACACGTCCGTGCTACTTCATTATTAAACCGGAAATACCCAAACAATTTTTTTTTTTTTACAACTTTCTTGAATTGAGAATTGTGTCTAATAATAATAATAATGACCGCATCCCTCTGATTAAATTAAATTGACCACAAATAAAATAGGTACGTTTTATTCATTTTTCTTGTTTTAAATCATTACGCATTTATAAGTTGTCTAATTTCTATTCTTATTTATTTTAACTAAGTACACAATAAAATGTACCTAAGTAATTCATTATCGTATTATTATCTGAAATGCCAGCAGAACTCAAAATAGAGTCCAGTAAAACGACTTCAAAATATAAGCGGCTGACACGTCTGCATGCTTCTAATGCGACCTCACAAATGAACGCTTCTGAGTTTTCTTGACCGAACTAGACGTAAGAAATATCAATATATAAATACCCATTGAATACAGGAAACCCCGGAACACGAGCTTTTTTTATCACATTTATATCAGCAATCACATTCACTAATACAATAACAATCTAAAGTCTCCTTTCACAGTTTACATTTTCATAACACTTGCGAACACGTCAACGTTTCAAAACAAAATGGCGAAAACGTACATCGCTCAATGAAGACCAACAGAACCGCGCCGACTCCATGACGTGCGCGACACGAACGCGAATAGATTGTCGTTCTATCCCTGTCGTGCATCATAGCGGGACTTCAGACAGAGGCGTTGCGTAAGCGAGATACCAACATTTCAAAATCATAAGCCATTTTGAATGTACACTCCACACAGGTCGGACGTATATGTATGGCCGCGGAGTGCCGGAAAATTATATGGTGAACCGCGTTAATTTGAAACCAGCATTATTAATTTATAATTGCACAGTGGCCTTTAATTTTAACTGAGATTTTACAATTGTATGTCTAATTATTTCGTCAGTAAAATAATAGTGAGCGTGAAGAGTTTACTAACAAAGTAGGTTACCGCCGCGCCGACCTTATGTCATCAATGGAATAGAAATCGTTGCGAGAAGAAAAATGTGCGATAGCTGAGTATTTAGTTCATTTAATTCTGTTGTTATTAAGGTGGAGGTTCATAGAGAATCTTACTACATAACTTCAATTTGATCACAGCAATTCAAAAGTAAAACCTGATTTGTTCAGGTAGGCGTGTAGTTTTTCTCAAGCGTTTCAAAAGGCTCCGAATGCCAACACGAAACTCGTTATCTCACTTAGATAAGAGCCCCTACTATTTATTTTCATTAATAGTGAGCTAGTGAGAACTGCTCACTCAAAATAGATTTTTATATAGTAATGTTAGCGACAGTTTTAACTTTTAATGAGAAGGATATTAATTTTTAAACAGGAAATTAAAATTTACACTGTTGTCAACCATTAATTCAGGGAATATCTAAACGTAATATAGTTATATGAATTATTCAAAGTGATGTTTACAATTAACATATGAATACAATACAACATAAACAAACATAGGGAAGTAATCGTTAATTGATCAACACTCGATGACTCTACTATCGAGTACCGATCGATTTGTCGTATTGGCGCACATAGTAGTGACCGAAATGAGCTCACGGCCGCCAAGTTTGTGCCCATTGTCAAGTCTGCAAACAAAATTTGTTACGAATAATTTGATTAATGAAACTGGGAAAAATATTTTAATTGTTTTCATTAAAACTTGTCAGTGTGTTTCAGTAAAGGCTTTATTTTAATGACGAGAAAGGCTAATATAAAATTAAAGCAGCCTAATAAAATACATAGATGTACGGTATTTTTATCTCAATGCATATTATGAATTATTGGGAATGGTAATGCCTCGTAAATACAAATAGCACCTATGTAGTATTCTGTCTAGGTCTAAGTTCTTGAAAATAAATTGGGTATTACGAAAAAAAAAAAATAATAAAACACAATATAAAGTAACGACAACATAGAGCGAACACTTCTACTACTACTTCTGTGCTGTCACTACGTTATGTTGTGTTTTTTTAATTTTTTTAGGACAACACCTATTTAACCCAAAAGTTGACTGGTAGAGAATGTGCCCTGGCTGGAGGCCTTACACTCAAGGCACACACGAAAACCTCCTAGGTTGAACTGCGAGACGCCATTTCGAAAAAAAAAGGTAGAAAATGCTTTGTGGCATTTAGTCCGCCTCTATACGACTATTGTACATAGAATACGAAATTTAAATTTAAAAAAAAACTGGTTCACTCACAAAGGGTCTATAACAGTTTTCAGCTGTGTTTTTTTACACGATAACGATATCGTATCGCCCGACTCTTGTTTATGAAACCGTACCAGCCAGCTGGTAACTTGTTTATAGGTAGTGTAGATAGCGTGTTTCTGTGCACACGATTATAAGCTTTGTTCTCTACGACTTAAAGTTTACTTTCGTGTATTTGAATGCTTTTGTACTTTGACGTTCTTTGACCTTTTGTGATGTAAATTATTCAACGAGTTTGTGACGTAATGTCTCGTGCACTCTACATAAAATGTGTCTTCATTCTTCAAGCGCGTTTTTGACCACTGTTACCAAGGCAACTTTCCAAAAACAATAACACATTATCAACAAAAAAAGCCAGTATTCGGCAGCAATAAAGAAAGGCTAAAATGTTGTGTTTGATTAAACGAAAGGTTCAACGACCTTTCATCTTATTCATTATTTTTGTAGCTTTCAAATCCATGGCTGTCAAATCGAATATTATAATAAGTTAGGCAGGGACAGCAAAACAGATTTTTTAGATTATAATTTTTTATTGCAAAAAAAATTATAAAAGGATTTACATTGACCTCAAGCCCTCAAACTAAGCAAAGCTTGGTGGCCTACCGTGAAGTCTTAAAGCAGCATTGTTTTAATCTTATTCCAGAGTGGGAAAGAGATGGGGCTAGACGTCCTGTATAAAGCCATCCCTTTCTGACTTTAGAATAACAATATAAAAGACTTTTTAAGACGTCGTGGAAAGCCCCCTGGGCACAATACAGTAGGTAGAGCGAGAGTTTACCTTACCAAAAAAAAAACATATTCGGTGGCATAAACACAAAACAATTCGTTTGAATAAACCAGTCGTTTCTAAAATGTTTTAGAAACGACTGGTTTATTATATATAATACAAATATACAAATACAGGGTGGAAGGGACACCGCTGCGAAAACGGTTACCACGTATCCCCCCCCCCCAATCTGTTCCGTACATTTTGACCGTGGTGTGGCACATTTTATGAAACTAAGTAACTCTACGCAAAAAAATTTGCTGGGACACGACTTTTTTTTTGGGAAAAATCACGTTTTACGATAGGACTCTATCGTCTCCATCGCACTGAAAACATTGTGCTGGTGGATGCATTGAATAGTACGGGATCGTGGAGGTATTTAAAGTAAAGTTATAACATTAAAAACCTGTATTAAAAAAAAAAACTTGTGAGAAAGTTGAAACTTTGACCACCATTATAGACTTTTCTAACTATATTGGGGTCGGCTTCCAGTCTAACCGGATGCAGCTGAATACCAGTATTTTACATGGAGCGACTGCCTATCTGACCTCCACAACCCAGTTAGTACTAGGTAATACGATACCCCTTGGCAAGACTGGTTGTCACACTTTTTGGGCCACTGACTGCCTACAACGACTGTCAAAGATCTACAAATGACAGCCGGGACCAACGGCTTAACGTGCTTTCCGAGGCACGGAGGAAACTCGGTATGTAATGGGTGGTCACCTATCCACAGACCAACCTAGGCAAGCACGGCTTAACCTAAAGTTCGACCCGAACGGCTGTTATTATTTAGCCACGAGCTCCTCAAGAGAGAGAGAGTACCTAGAGACTTTTCAGCCATGCTTGCAAAAGTGGCGGGAAAAGAGTTATAAGACCTCATTGATGTAATTGACGACTACTCTACGGAACTATACAAAACCCAGACGCTCTCTCTCCGCGTAGAAAGACGACGGAGAGCGTATGGCAGGCGCTTAGGCTAGACAAGCAGGTACTTTACGAGACGGGTGAAGAAACTCCGGAGTCGCGGAGACTGATTTTGGCGAAGCTTTTTGACTTGTCCACATTTTGCCTCAATTATAAAAAACGTAGGAAGCTACATAATATCATAAACACTGCAAAATCCAGTCGTGTTATGCACCTATGCGTAAGTATTATTTTTATAACTCAATGAACGTTTCGCGGCGCGCTGTGGTGGGTGGCGTTCAATCAATAAAACTGCGCCGATTCCGCTGCGCAGCCTTTAGTCCTCCTACGCTTCTATTTTGAGGTACCTACATTCGGAAGTAATATTTTCGTTTGTTTTATATCAGGATAGGGTTTTATCCTGGTATACAACTGAAACAAAAATAAAATATGACTTTCCTATTTGAATCGAATTTTGTTACAATTTAAAGTTTTAATTTTTTTGCACGGAACCCTAATGCTTTTTCTAACACTAAAGTAACCTAAGTAACTAATTATAACATAATTTTTTTAAATAAAATGTTTAATTTCATGGTCTTCCTGCAATGTTAAGAAAAAAAATATCTTTAAATTATCCTACTTGCGCCCTTTCGACCGTTATCATAAAATACATGTGTTTTGTTTTTTTCACATTTGGCGGGTTCGATTCCCGATTCAGGCAGCGATTATTTAAAAATCTTTGAACACAGTTCATATTTTTTTTTTTTTTTTAAATCAAAATAATTCTTTTTCAGTAAACTATCTATGATGGGTGCAAAAGTACCCTTAACGAAGCCGAAAGGCACTTTTTCTCCCCGTCATTGCGATAGTTTTTTTTGTTCTAGACTATACCTGCGGACCTTCTAGTTACGGAGATATTGGGGAGTCAAAGTTCCAATTTTTTCAATAGCTTTTTTTTAATACAATTTTTTAATGTTATATAACTTAACTTTAAATACCCCCACGATCCCCGTACTATTCAATGCATCCATCCATCAGCACAATGTTTTGAGTGTAATAGAGTCCTATCGTAAAACGTGACTTCGCTCAAGAAAAGTCGTTTCCCAGCAATAATTTTTGTGTAGTTACTTAGTTTGATGTACAGAATGCATAGTTGACGGTTTTGACCTACAAATTGCAAAAAACGTAAGATAATTTGAATTTTGAGAGAAAATTATCTATTATATCTTAAGAAAATTTAAAGTTTTTGCATCCCAGATAGGTTCGACTTTCTTTTTACCATAATAATCAGTCTATTAATGTTCCCACTGCTGGGACGCAAGCCTCCTCTCTATGAGAGGGAATGGGCTATAATCCACCACGCGGGCCCAGTGCGGGTTGGTAGATGTCACATGTCTTCGAATTTTTGGTTCTAGGACATTCCGGTTTCCTCACGATGTTTTCCTTCACCGTTTTTTTCTTTTTACCATGAATACAGATAAAAAAAGGTGGGTGGCAGTCTAGAGTATAGTGCTTGTATTTAGAAAATACGTATTTTCACTTATACGAGAGGTTGTATGAAAAGCCGTTTCACTGCTTGGTTGTCCTTGTTTTTACAACATGGTCACGATGACAATAGTAAACACCTGATATGATAACTATGACCTGATGCTACCGCCTGGGGCGACCTGGCTCTGCTCTCTGCCGCCCCTGCAACGCGCCGCCCGGGGCCATGACTCCCTCTGACAGTGTCAGTGGCGTAGCGTGGGGGACGCTACGCCACTGACTGAATATTTTGCAATATCCACAATATTACATAGTTACTGCTTGAATTGATTACCTACTTTGAAGTCAGTTAAAAAACCGGCAGCGTGCGAGTCGGACTCGCGACTGAAGGGTTCCGTACCAACGTAGTAGGGGAGCCCCATTTAATTTTTGTTGTTATAGCGGCAACGGAAACACATTCTGTAAATATTTCAACTGTCTTAGGTAGACAGTTAAAATTTTAGGGATCATGAGATACAGCCCGCTGACAGACGGACGGACAGCGGAGGCTTAGTAATAGCACAGATAATATAATACTAGTAATAGGGTCCCGTCGGTAAGGTTACCCTTCAGATACAGAACTCTAAAAATGAACTCACATAAGAAAATAACACTGAAAAGTTATGGTTTTGCTTTTACAATCAAATAAATAAAACACGAAATCAGCATTCAAGTGTAATCCGAAGATACATAATTTCTATTCTACTGCAGCAACTTAAACATACGGTTTTTGATAAATGACTAGAAACAATACAAAACTTATGATAAACTTAGAAAACTAAACGTTTTGGGAATGTTTACATAGTAATAAGATACAATACATATCACTCTCAAAGCCCCCAGTCTATAAATCGTTCCTGTAATTTTGTTGTTATCACTTTAACATTTCTTTTCGAGTCAAGGTGTTCGAACTCTTACTTGTACACACGGCGGCACATGAAGTTGTACATTTCCAGTATAACCTGGCCTCGCTTTGTATAGATTTCCTGTACAATGAGAGATCCGCATAAACTGGTTTTATAAAGCTTGATTGGCCGTCCTGCGTACTATACTTCTGCAATACTGAGGTAAGAAATGGAGAGAACCCGCAATTCTGTAGTCTAAAGGACTCCTTACCTCTCCAGCAGCTTTACTGCCACTCTGTTGACTAACCATAATTTACCCTCTTAACTTTCAAATACATATATATATATTTAATACTAATAAATAGTAAATATACAGTCAGTATAAAACAAAACAGTTCTTAAAGAGATTACAAAGTGGCACTACAGAAGTTAACTGTTTGAACAGCTGTGAAACTAACATTGATGATTAAATATTGACATTGATGTTTTCATCAATTAATCAACTTGATTGTACAAGTCTTAGTACAAGTGTACATCTTCGGTATCCACATCTGAAACAAAGAATAGTTGAGTGTTAGTACAATCAGCAAGGAAATGGTTACTGAAAGGGAAAATATATGATAACTGGCCAGTAACAGTTTTTTTTTTTCTTAAAAAGTCATAAGTTTTGTTATAAGAGGTTTTACTGTGTCTTTTTTACAGTACTCTCCTAATTGAAAATAAGTGGCCAGTATCAATAGATATAAAAGCTAGCATTTCTAAGTGTCATTTCCCCTGCTTTAGGGTATAATCCAGGATTTCGAAAACGGTACTTATTCCAACTTGTTCCCTGTGTTTTGAATATAAAGGCTGTGAGAGTCATAGACACACTATTACCATGAATTTTGACACCTCCCAGAATAGAAAATGTGATGTGTTAATGAATGTTCTATACATTTTCAAGTATCCATTTATATGAAACAGCTGTTTTGTTATGACAAAAATTAATTACCTTTCTTCTCATTCCCATTCTTCTTGTCCATTGCTTCTTGAAGCTTAATAATGGTTTCGGCCAAGTTATTCACACCCATCCACATGTCCCAAGCCGCCAGACAGCTCTGGTTGCCCTCTAGGATAGAAAAAAGAGATTGAAGACATAAAGATGTACACAACACGCCTGTAATCCCTCTAGGGTTATGCAGAGGAGTACCTAATAGTAAAGCAAAATTTCCCCAGTTATGTTTGTCCCGTGTAATAAGGGGCAAGCCTATTGCCATCGATCAAGTAAAAATAAAAATGCCTTGGCTGCTACTGAGAAATTCTTGATTGCAAAACCCAATAACATTCCCTAGGACCTCATGCTCAGCTGTAGTGTTTGCAACCACTACACCAATGAAGCAGTACAAATGGACCTAGACAGGATTGATTTGTAGATAAGTTTCTCAAGATTAGGATGAGTAGAAAAAAGGGAGGTTTTTTGTATTGTATCTTACAGAGGCATTCTTATTAAGAATGAGGTAGTTTCAATACCTCTAACAATTTACGGCTAACTTAATCTACAGGACATTTTTTATCTAATTCTCCAGAACTTAACTTTTAATGTTTATGTTTCTTATATAAAACATTTGAGAAACAGGGTAAAGTATTAAATATTCAAGAAATTAGGCACAATCAATGCGAATAAAGTAGCGTGGGCAACAACAATAGCCATAAACTAACATAACGCACAGCTACTTCATAATATTTGAGATTAAACGAATCAACAGGATTTTACTTACTGTCGCTGTGACTGTTTTTAAATAGATGTTCATGATACTTGGGCGTCAACAGAGGGTTCAGGAGTTTCATTTTCTCTTCGATGGATTCACCTTCTCGTTCTCCTTCCTTCACAGTCATTTTTATTGAAGTGCGTTATTCGTCACAGCAAATATGAAATTACAGAATTGCACAGAAACAACAACACGACTCACGAGAACTCACGACTGACTACAGCGCACAAATCGCAAACAATGGCAGAAAATTGTCAATATTGACAAGATCGACTGCAGTGTTGCCAGTCACTTCGATTATGTATTGATTTTCAGTTTTCACCCCCTGAGGAACCACTGAAATATAGAGTTACACCATTGTGTTATTTTTTCTTGCAAAAAACATCCAAAACATAAATACGACACTATCATGCATTTGATAGCAGCAGTAAACCTCCTGCCTCCAGAGCCAGACATGACAGAACATGAGTGAGTCAAACTTCGTACATCTGTTTTAGTTCCGTGCTTTTCCCGCCTGCACAGATAAGTTGGTTGAAGTGTATGTACATGGCTTTCAGCCCAGGCGGGAGGGGGAGCAACGTAAGGAATTTCTTAAAGGTAAATAGTGAAATATCACACGTAGTTAAGAGTAGGTAATGTTATCACATTTTGTATACTTAACCTTTGGTTTATTATATGTTAGTTTTTTGCGTCCATTTGGCTGAGTTATTTTGTCGATTCAAGTAGGAAAAAATATCAATGAACGGAACGTAAAATGCAAGAGCGAATGAAGCGACCTCAGGGCTCGAATGTTATAGATTTACTTTTGACCATTACTACAGAAATAGGACTGTGTTTGTTTATAGGTACAGAAAAGTTAAAAGAATGCCGAAAGCAAGACCGAGCGATGCAAACAAATAGTTTAGTTTTGTTTTGACTATTTTAAGAATATAGAGAATGATCTTTCATTCTCTATATTCTTAGGCAAGCGACGCCATCTCGAAAATGTAGGCCCTATTTCTCCGTTAGGTTATTTTTGTCACCTATGCAGAAGTTAAAGAACTAGAAAATACAAGAAACGAGCGAGCTGCCAGCTTGGACGCTCCATTTTAAATACATACTCATAGGTTTTGCTTTTTTACTTTTTTTCTGCTAAAATAAGACAGAGTTGCCATTCCAAATTAATAAACAGCTACCATGTTTCGGATTTATCTCAAAGATAGACATCGCAAATCACAATTATTATCGAAGTATTATCGGGCATTGCGGACTATGATGCTTATAGTAATTTGTACTTATGTTGGCGGTGGTAGTATTTCGCATGACTTTTTGTAGTGTGGGCTAAGCGCTTGTATTACAGACGCCAGCACATCAAGCTACCCGAAACTGTCAAATTTTCCCAATCAACCTTAAACCTATTGCTTTAGCGATAAAGTTGAAACCCATTAAAGAAATTTGACAGTTTGTAGTAGCTTGATGTTGGCGTCTGTACTCTCCTATGCAGTACCTACGCGGAGCTCTAGACCCTCATCAAAATTCTTCTAGCCTGTATAGTTTAGAATAAATATTCTAAAGTGTTCAATCGTTCGTCATAAATTGGCATAGAATAAATTATTTTTGCTAGTTTTTATTCATAAATGTTTTTGTTCAGAGTTTGTACAAACCTACTACTATTGTCAGAAATAGGGCACGTGCAGGTAGACCCAAACTGAAGAAGTGGTATTTAAAAAAACAAATTACCATGTTGCGTGGACCTTTATAATATTTTTTAATAATTTACCATTAACAGCAGCTAATAACATAACAAATGAATAAAACAACAAAACCATGCTCTCTTTCCATGGGCTTTCAATCTAGTCAATCTTCTCATCTTTAAGATGTGGTTGGGGAAAGCGTAGACGGATGATGACCTGGTCAAGGTGATCATGGTTAGTGAATACCAGAAGCGCAAGACTTGTCGCTGCGGCCATTTCGGGACAAGCCTCATGAGCCTCCTACATCTTCGCTTTGCCGATGACACCAATAACTTTACTTTGTGGAGGCGCGTGAGCAGACAACAGGCTGCACAGTTAACACTAAAGCTTGTCGGGTTTGGTCACGTATGTTAAATGCCCTTGTAGTTAAAATTCTACAACTTGTTTCTGCTGTAAGCCTGTCTGATGTGCCTTTCTGTTGCGCTGCTCAATACGTAACCACGAACTACAATTTTCCGTTATGGGCACACTATACTTTTCAAGGTGTGCTTTTAAAGGTGGCAAGAAACGTTTGTTCCTTAAATCTGCTGCAATACTTAATTGTTTATTTAATAGTAATGGATATATTGTGTTATGAACACAGCCTGTGTACTTCTTCGATTTATCTTTTTTACGTTTAGTTTGTTTCAATTCAAATGTTTGTTGAGCTGGGAACGCATTCTTCACAGCACGAAAAATCATATCCAACATTCTTAGTTCCTTTGTGGTAAAATTGTTCAGTGGCTGAGTACATTCAATAACAGTTTTATTTTTTTGTTTGCTTGAGTTTTCTACAAGTACCCGCACGGAACGGTGTGGGTCGTCTTCTGTGATTAGTGGAGGAAAGGATCTACTTTTGCCTTTTGAAATCATGTCAAATGACGATAGGGAAACATGAAACGAAACCATATCACTTGTATTATTGACAGCGGCTCGTTTAACACTGCTAGGATTAACAGGTTTCTCCACGACATCTGAAAATCTCACTTTGATATTAACTTTTTTGCTGACCATATCATTCGTATGCCTTGCAGCTTTGGGTAAAGGTGTTACTTCAGTTTTCTCAGTATTTGAAGGCATGCAACAGCAACTGCAAAATGTTGGAGAACATGGGTGGACACCCCTTATATAGTTTACAGTATCGGGTAAAGCACGCAGTGCTAACAGACGACTAGCAAATTCTTCGCGTTTAAACCAACAACAAATGTTACCTACGATATTGTTTGCCGTTTTCGATATAAGGCTTGGCAAATTTTGTTCGTCTTTGCAGTGTTTTAAATGTAATTTAATCTGACCATCTGTTCCGATTACATAATATTCTTCTCCAAAATCAATATTTATTGAATGTAAAAATGGCAATTCGACTGTCTCAGGAATATCTAAATTTACTGAGGGTTTTGAAACCACATTCAACGATTTAGAAAGCAGTGTATATGTTGATTTAGCTGAAATTGGCAGCGATAAATGTTTTTTTGGCTTTTTGTCTATCCAAACACTGGGTGATTCTGATGGCTTTAGTAAACTTTGACTTGTTGATGTTGTGACATCCGATTTCCTTATAACTTTGCTTCTACAGCAACAACGGCAAAGATTAACAGCACATTTGTGTGGTTTCCTCATGAACCTCACTGTTTTTTTAGGAAGGATCCCTAACGACTTTAAAAACTTTTCTCTGTTATACCAGCAACAACAGGAAACTTCAAACACATTTTTATCGAATGTCAGTGAATGGAAAGTATCATCATTGATATTATCAATACGAAACTTGTTATATCCCTGAATGAGATAGTGTTTATCTAGAAGATACATGTCGGCTTCTCCATGTTGCTGATTATATACCATTTTGACTTCAAGCTTACGTGATATGTTGTATGTTTGTAAAGGTTCATTAGTTTTGGGATTCTTGCTTCCGTCACTTTGTGTACGTAATCTTAATTTTAATTCTTCAAGCACAACTCTCACAGGTCTGCACATGGATAACAAATAGTTGTTCTTTTTAGCTATTCGGTCTACTTTTCTATTAAAAGTTTTTATAAAACAAGATAAATCTTCGTAAGAATAATTAGAAGATTCTCGAGTCCATTTTCGTTTCATATTTAATTTTGGTTTACTCTCTTTGATTATGGTATTGATGATTGTGTCTACACACATGTCGGCTGTATTTTCCTTGAAAATGTTCATTTCATCTAATTTAGTTGTAAACACAATCGCATGAGGCATATCATGCTGATATTCTATCACAGACTGGTCTTCGTCGAAGTTTCCCGTAGCCCCATCGCTGAAGTCCATCATTACCTAAAGTAAACAAAACAGAAAATATGTTAGAATTATGGGAACAAACTAAAAAAAAAATATCTCAAACATTGTATCTTAAATTATAAGCTGAGCCAGCCCCAGTATGTTTCCGCAGTAGTTGCGATGGAGCTGTCTCATTCTTCCCTTATGGTGTCTTAAGGTGAAAGCACCAGGGTACCCCGTGAAATTCAATTTTTCTTACGTTTTTTCCAATTTGCAGGTCAATCTCAGGTGTATGTTGATTAAAATATGATTCGCGACCGTAACTAATATGGCTTTACTGAGTTTTAATCATTGAAATCATCAATACAACCCTCTATTCCATTGAATGAGTTTTTCATGAAATAATTATTCAATGGGATTAAATGAACTTGTTGTATAGATGATTTTAATAGTTATAATTCTGTAAATACATACGTATTATGGTCGCGAATCATATTTTGTTGAACATACAGCCTGACACTGACCAGCAAACAGCAAAAAACGTAAGAAAATTTGAATTTCGCGGGCTATCTTGGCCCTTCCACCTTAATGAAAATGATGAGGCTGATGAAGAGAAAAAAAATATTGAACATTGATTTAGGAGTTTTTGATGTGTTAGGTGGATGGTATAATTTTTTTTTTTAATAATTGTAAATA
This sequence comes from Noctua janthe, assembly GCA_910589295.1. Taxonomy (NCBI): domain Eukaryota; kingdom Metazoa; phylum Arthropoda; class Insecta; order Lepidoptera; family Noctuidae; genus Noctua; species Noctua janthe. The sequence goes on along the minus strand of OU342572.1, from coordinate 7,554,330 downwards.
GATTGAATTAACAACCAACAGAAAAAAAAATAGAGAGGGAAGAAAAAAGAGTTACTGAAACTACAAAACACTGGAAGTTGGCAACATTTTAACGGACGACTATAGCTGCAATCTGTCAAATTTCTTTAATAGATTTTAAACATTAGGTTCAAGGTTGATTGAGAAAATTTGACAGTTTCAGGTAGCTTGATGTGCTGGCGTCTGTGCTTCTGTGGCAAATTTACTGAGCGTACAGTACAGTACGCTCAGTAAAAGTGCACAACGAACTAAGACACGATAAGCCTTCTCACCTACTACCTAGGTCGCCACGTTCCTCCCCCCGCCGATCCTACGTTCGTTCGCCACGTTCCCCCCCCCCCCCCCTTGTTAACTACCAAGGATACTTTTGTTTCCATTATCCCTACATTACGTGATGGCTTTTTTAGGTTAGGTTTACCGTTTAATGAAATAAAACCCTAAGATTTTTCTTACGTACTATTTGTATGTGATTGAAGTGTTCGTGTAAGTTTTAGCTTGTCACGTAGCCGTATGTATGAATGTGAAAAAATGGGCCTATCGTTACTTGCCGTATTATTTACTAGATGTTTACTTTTCAGGCACTTCTACAAACACTGGTTATACAACTGCCTACTAACGCTAGTAATTTGTTATCAGAACACTAGTCAAGTAGGAACAAGTCAGAGGTATGATTTGCCAAAATTCCGCACTACATCACAATCATTTTCACAACACACAACTGGCGGGGGCGGGGCTTGTGTGCCGAGGCTGCGTCACTGATGTTCGTTACAAATCTCCGAATACTTCCGATCCAATGCTCGTCGCTTAGAAGAGCGGTAAGAAGAGGAGGGGGGACTTGCTCGGCATGCCAGCGGCGCCAGCGCGAGATGGAGAGATGAGAAGCCGACTGAACTGACGTGCGCAGGAGAGAGGACGTAAACCATGGAGTGGTGATTGGATGATGCTTCACGCCCGAACGCCAAAGGCAAATCGCAAATCAAAATTAATAATCTACTATTTAACTTGCTGTTACTTTTACTTCTATAAATATTATGTATAAAAATGGCCCGAACCTATTCGCTTGTTTATTAGAAAATTCATAACATCAAGTCGCATTTAAAGTTTTCTTTAGGTACCTACTTATTTCCATTGTTAAAAAAAAAGGAAAGCTTTCTAAATCATTTACAGATTTTTTAGTCTCTCCCACTTTCAAATTAAAAACCCTCAGATTACCAACAGATAACATTATATTTTTTAAGCAAGCAGCCATACTGGCGTTGCCTTGACAACGGTGATTGTTTATTTCCCAGAAATTACTGTCCACGGAAATCTCGTTTAAAATAAGTTCTTTTTGAGCTGTGTTTATTATTAAAAATAATTAAGACAGCAAATAGAACCTTACGACATTGTAAACATTCAGATAATATTTTAGTGACAAAAAAGTGGATAAAAATAATAAAAATACTAGTGATTGTGGTTAACAGTGTCGTGTTGTGTTCCTCTTTTGTTATTATTAAGACAAATGGCAAATTCTTAACCTTCATTAATTTGTTTTAAAATAAAAAAATACTATTCGAACTCTCAATAGAAACTTTTTACAGAAAGCTTTATTTATTACAAATACTTTTTTGTAAAACTTAAAAAGTATTTAATTTGACCTAATTATAGTGACCCCGCGGCCTCGCTCGACCCTAAACGGGGTCAAATTCGAACGAGATTCATAGCTAAGAAATTATCGTTGTACAGGCTAGGCTGAGATTTGAAGTGTTAGGTCAATTAAAATTAAAATAGGTTAAATCAAGGTTCCTTTGACCAATTAGAATTATTATTAAAGATGGTGTTAAGATACTTCAATAGATAACTTAACTATGGTGAATTGACTGACAGCAGACGTGTTAAAATGTTCAACTTTCAAGTTATGAAGAAATTGAGTAGAATATCCTCCTTGTATTTTCTATCAAGTAAGTACCTTATTTATTCCATAGTTAACCTGACCATACATAACTATGGGCGTCCGCTAAAATAATCGCGGGTGCGGGTTTGGACTTTGGGTGCACGCTCGCGTGTCAATATTAAAAATTGTTTGAGCAGCGCAAAAGGCGTGGGCGTGTGGCCGGTTTTCTAAGGATATTTTGACAGCGAGAACTCGCTCCGTGCACACGCGCGAGTTTTAGCGGACGCCCTAAAGCTTTTATACAGTCATGTCTTTATTTTTTCACAGGTTTTTTTCAAAATGTCAACATAAATCAAGGATCTAAGTAAAATGGGAGAAAAGCTCAGTAAACTGATATCGGCGGGAGGGGTGCAGGCTGGGGGTTCGGTGCTCGATAGAGTAATATCCCAGCCCAGCAGTGAAGATCATACTGTGCTTTATAAACTTGCAGATTACAAAAAGGGTAAGTTTGAATCATAGTTCTTTGACTTCTTTGTCTACTTTACATACAAGGTGTAAACAGACCCTTCGCGATGCCGTCAACCAAGCAAACACACATACACACACACACATTCACATTAAACTAAGTACCTAACGCTCCGCAAACTTTATTGCTGGGAAACGACTTTTTTTTGGTGTGAAAACTCACGGTAACGCTCAATGTAACGCACTCAAAACAATGTGCTGATGGATGCATTGAATAGTATAGGTGTCACTTACGTTAAATACCTCCAATTTAAAGTAAAGTTATTTATGACATTGCCCCACACTAGGAATTTCTCCTGTATCGTGGGTGCGTTTACAAACATTTAAAACTCAGATACACAAACAGCCGGACCCAAATTTAAAACTTGTATTAAATAAAAACATGTGAAAAAGTTGAAACTTCAATATCTCCACAACTAGAAGGTATAGTACAAAACAAAAAAAATAACACAATGACGGGAAGAACTAGTGCCTCTCGGCTACGTTAAGAGGGAACAGGGCCTGCGAGCAATTTGAAAAACAGGTGTTTGAAGAAATTATTGCCGTCGCGTTGCGTCAAGCATGCCCCCGTAGAGTGCGATAGTTTCTTCAAATACCTACCTCGCAGGCCCTGTTCCCATCTTAAGATGTGATACAGCATACGACGTCCAACATATCTGTACAGGTGGCAAAATAAAACTAAAATAAATGTACCAAGTTTGACATATTGTTACTTTTTTTCTTGTCAAACAGCGCCACCCCGAACTGTATAATTAAACTAGTCATACTGTAGACATAAGATGACAAGTTAGTTATAAAAATAAAATACGGCTGATAATAGACACGCGAATACGTGACAGGCACGCGACATTATGTAACTGCCAAAGATCAATGACCGTCCTACGAGCATCAAACTATTGAATTTTAATTGGCCACTTTATTTCATCGAAATGTTCTACAGTTGCTCTATTCATTGCTGGTCCGTCAAGTACGGTCTTAATTTTTTGTTTGTTTTTTTTTTTCACACTGCATCGTCATAATCATCATTCCTCTACCCTCTTATCCCAATTCTTCATTTGGGATCGGCGAAGCATGCAAATTACCTAGAGAAACTGCAGTCGCGATGAGTATCGACAAAATATAAACACGATAAAAAGAACTGATTTTCTCAAACATAAGTACCTACTTCAAATAACTACGAGCGGTTATAAAAAATCTGTTTTTTTGCATTCATTTCGATATTGCTCATAAAATGTCAGGTGTTTTTCAATTTTTTGCCAGTGAAGCTTATTTAGAACACCTTAATGTAATTAAAATAATTTAATCCTTTCTTGCCTAGGTGGTCTGCTCCTCGAGGCGTACACGAAAGGCGGAATGATGGCCGCCGAGAAGTTGATCAGGGACGAGTTCGCGGCATACATGTACGCGAGGGGGAGGGGCAGGGTCATTAACCGCGCTGAGTATCTAAGGTGGAAGTTCAGGGATCAGGAACAGGTTAGCTGAATGAAGGCGATGTTGGAGGAACGGATCGGCTTCATTAGTTAAGCAGTGTTTGATCCTAAGTTCCGATATTCTGTTATAACGTAGATTGCTATTTATTTATTTAACACTTCAAGCACAGAAAAGCTATAAAGGATACAGGCTATAAAGGATAATTAGAATTAAAATCTGTCGTTAAAAAAACGTACCACTACTTTCGGTGCTAAGCTTACTGCAGCTATGGTATTCACTAAAAACCCAATGCGCGAAAAAATACGTCGCGTTAAAAATCGCCTGGGCAAACGAGTTCTAATTGACAAATTAAATGGCATCGTGATAACGGTGATTATTACAGCCATCATAAACTTTTAATGATAATAATCATAAAGCAAGCTTATCAACATTTTATCATTTTTCATTGAAACTTAAGGCTACAACAAAATATTATGCGGAAATACCCACTTTTGCTAATTGTGGTGGACCTCAAGTACACATGGGCTTTAAACACACATGTCCTCAAAAGACGACATTTTATAACGCCATAGTTTTTATCTTTTCACGATGGATGGACTGTGTGAGATGATATGGCAAGAAAGGAGGTATCTGATGAGATGGCGAGTATAGACACAGAAGAATGGAAGAAGAAGATAAGCTGCGCAGACTTCGAATCTTCAATTGGGATGAGGGCTGGAGAATGATGATGAGTGTTTACCTCTGCACGTCACAGACGATCATCTGTTCTCTGTTCAGACCCTACCCTAAACTGGTCAGGTGTACTGGGGTGGCTATACCTATCGCCGCAGAACAGGCTTGAGCTGATCACGACACGTATGGCCAAATTTGTAGCATTTATTGCGGCGCAGCTTAGAGACGGGTCGTCTAAACCTAAACATAGTGAATGTTCCTTTTTCGCTTTTATTGCATGTACTTGAAGTTCAGGTTGACTCCATGTTATGATAGGCTTCCATGGTACAACACTTCTATTTTCGTCTAATATCGAACTGCTATAAGAGTTCCCAGTAATTCCTCAGGTGGTGTTACCAATAGAAGCATCGCTGTCCCCCCACGACCCGCTCGCTAAGTGGGAGGACCACACCGCTTGCTGGCAGATGTGCTACCGAGGCGCTCTCGGGGAATCGCTGCTTCATGTGCTCATCATTTGTGATACGAAGGTGAGATAGCTTTAACACTTTCACAGTCCGCGAAGTAGACACAATTGCTAAACAATCGGCCTGTGGGTTATGTCAAGGGGTTATAATCTCTGTACGTAATATTTCGCGTTCAAAGTCAAGTCACAACCTATAAGGGGCCGTGTTACCACCAAAGCGGCTAGAAACGGAGCGGAGACTAGACATGCGGGAATCCACCAATCACATTACTTGAAATCCACATCGCTTCTCATGTCTCTCCTGTGATTGATCAAATCTTGGATGCATCCTCACTGCTCCGCTCTTGTGTGCTTTCGTGGAAATGTTAGCTTAGGTCATGTCACGTCGTACCCAGACGGCTAGGTGTATGTGATAGGAAAATTATTGCTCCGTAGCGTAGTTAAATACTACGCTACGGAGCAATAATTTTTCTATGTAAAGAATATTGAGCATTGACGATTGTTGTCCAATTCCAGATTCACACAAGATTAGCAAGAACTCTAGTGAAATGCTTTCCGAAACTGTCACTGGATGTCGTTGAGGGAGAGGAGTATTTAGGTAAGTGCATAACCATTGTTCACAGGCGTTTATTAAAATTGCGTTTGATTTGAAGAATGAAGGTCAATGCACTAAGTACGATTGATCGCACGTCCGCGTCGGTGGTAAAACTTTGTCCTTCAGCTTTTTTTTTGGCGCACGTAGTTTCAATGCAAGCCTATACTGGTTTTGTTACCACTCACGTTTGGCCCACTGTAGCTAAGGCAAATTTCCATCATTAACTCAATTTACGCTCATAATGTGCGCGCGCGAAATCATGTCCTTCCATGACCAACACTAGTGCGACTTCTGCAAAGCATTCTCTATTTCTAGAAAGAGCTTTTGGTTGCAACCAGCAGTGGAATATTGTACATTTCTATGTTGTAGGAGCCAGTTCTCTGCACCTGGCCATAGCGTATAGCAATAACGAGCTCGTTCAAGACTTGGTGGAAGCAGGCGCTGATGTCATGCAGAGAGCTATTGGTAAGATTCAATAGGTACCTACCATTATACCAGATTTAATAGCCAAACTTGAACTATTTTAGTTCAAGTTTGGCTATTGTTTCACTTCTTATTCTTGGGAGCAGCAGACGTCCTACGTTCTTTTAAACCAAAATTGAGGATTTTTTGTCTGACTTTGATTCAGAATTGAGGATTTTATTTTTTTTAATATCCTTAGATTTAAAAGTTTCAATGTGGGTGCGTTCATTTACGCAGTTTGTTGGGCTTATAAATAGTGCAAAATGTTTGGTCCAGAATAAATTATTTACATTTATGATTATGTTCAGCTAGTCTATTATTCATCAACAGGCAGTTTCTTCCTTCCCCGTGACCAACAACGCGTGCCTCCCGCTCGTCAGACAAACTACGAAGGTCTAGCGTACCTAGGCGAGTACCCCTTAGCATGGGCCGCCTGCTGCGCCAACGAGGGAGTGTATAACCTCCTTTGTGACTCCGGAGCTGATCCGGACGCACAGGACTCGTTCGGGAACATGATACTCCATATGGTGGTCGTTTGTGATAAACTGGTGAGCTTTGATTGATTATAATGGGTGTAAAAGTACCCTTAACGAAGCCGAATAGCACTTTTACTCCCCGTCATTGCGATCATTTTTTTTGTTAAAGACCATACCTGGGAACCTTCTAGTTACGGAGATACTAAGGGTTAAAATTCCAACATTTTAACAAGATTTTTTATAAATACAAGTTTTTAATGTTATAATAACTTTTAATATTTTCACGACCCCCGTGCTATTCAATGTATCCATCAGCATAATGTTGAGTGCGTTAGCGCTACCGTGACTTTATTTATTTAACACTTCAAGCACAAAAGTACAGAGGCGGACTTACTTTACGCACCTGAAAAATAAATTCGTTTCCCAGCAAAAATGATTGCGTGAATTTACTTAGTTCGATGTGCAGAATGTTTAGTTGACGGCTTCGTGAACCGTTTAGTGTTAACTAACCCCTTGTATTTACTTCCTCGTGCGTGAATGTGTGTGCGTGTGTGTGGGTGTAGTAGCACACAGACGAGCCAGTTTTCTTAAAGTAAAAAGTTTGTAATGTACGATGTCAAATTGAATTAGCTAGCGTTAAACTAATATTTCAAGAAATTGGACACTCTGAGGTAGTTGACCGCAAGAAAAAACATTTTTTTTTCATCGTTTTTAGATGTCCGTCAAATCTTTGGAGTTTTGCTAGCCAGTTATATTTGACCTTGTATAAATGCGCTTTTACATAAAACAATTAGATGATTATACTCACCATGTCCTCAAACCAGGATATGTTCGGCTACGCGCTCCGGCACCCGAAGGTCCCTGCCAGCAACGGTCGCATGAACCTGGCAGGATTCACGCCACTAACACTGGCCTGCCAGCTGGGCCGAGCGTCCGTCTTCAGGGAGATGTTGGAACTGTCCGCCAAGGAGTTCTGGCGGTACTCCAATATCACCTGCTCTGCTTACCCGCTGAATGCTCTGGATACCTTGCTGCCTGATGGAAGAACCAGTAAGTTTTTAATTATTATTATTAGGCAACTTAGACGTTTAGTAAGTACAATAAATGAATGGTGCAGGTGTATGAAAGAATAAATTGCTTTACTGTACGGCTGCATAGTGACGATACTTGTTCAAGGACAGTGTCAGTAATGGCACGGTAATAATATCTACAGTTCTGTATCTTCATACAAACGCTCGAAATGCGAGTCAAACCTACACGCCTCGAGTTTGGTACCCACTCGGTACCCAAGAAGTCACGAATGCGCCGCACTGACGAACGAACGTTGTGATGGTTTTGTAAGCAGTAAGCGGGAGATTTGTGAATATTTCATAGAACAAGTATTTACTAAATATGGCAAAGAGTTATAATTATAATAGACTATATTGTGCTGTCTTTGGTTGTTTGAATTCTTCAACAACGCATCCAGAGATAACATTTTTTAAATTACCTGGAAACTCCGAATGGTAAGACTATAAAATAATTTATATGTACCTACTACTAGATACGTAATTTGTTTATTTTTTTAATAGGTAGGTATTTCGCTTTTTCCACCGAGTAAAATGCCTGGATTAATTAATAAATAAGTGGACAGGGTGAAAAAAGTGACTCGTATGTCACTTTTTTTTTTATTTAGGTACCTAAGTAAGCTTGTAAGCTCGCATTAAAAAAGTCTTGAATTTATAATTTTTATTAAATCTACTAATCAAAACACACAACTTGTATTTTTTATTGAACACTTCTTATTTCAATCACAACTAACTTCATTTTTTTAAATAAAAAATATAATATTTACAATCACAAAACTAAAAAAAAAACTCAACTAAGTAGATGAAATTAAAATACAGTAAGCGCGGCAGCCCTGTAGCTTGCGAACGTAATTATTTCAAGGACATGGCTGAGTCACAATACTGTATATATTTATACTGTGGTTATGGCGCGTGATCGAATTTGGAAGTATCTCCGCCATCTTGTTTTCTAAAACAATTTCATGAAACACTTGACACGTGTTCACCAACAACGACCCCTGTCAAGGTCATGCAAGAAGCAAAAGATCCGTGTAGCACTGTACTTAATTTTGAAATTCTTTTCTTTTTGCACGTAAAAACGTTTTAGTTTTGGAATTAAGCTACGCCCATTGCCCCTCCCCCCATCCCCCCAACGGATGGCGTTGCGAAAACGCTCGTGTTGACCGACTGTAACTTTTCTAGGCTGTGGTAATAACCTACCAAATATAAAACTAAACTAGTTAGGTATTCTGGTAAAGATAAATAATAGGTAGGTACAACAAACTCACCAAGGTTTCAATTCTTGCTCAAAAGAACGACGTAATAATAATATGTGCACGTGTGTGTCGCGAGACACCGCGCCTCGCAACGTGGACTACGTGCGGTGAAGAGCGGGGGGGAAGCACTCGGCCAAACAGACGACGACGCAGGGGTAACGCGGAGAGCGGGGAGCTGCACTCCTGTCAAGGCTACCAACCTAACCGTTTCGTTTCGGCGCCCACTCTCCGCCCGCACTCCGTGCGGCGTGCTCTCTCCCCGCGAGTATCACGTGTTTTCACTAGTATTTACTCCACCTAACTCTCACTTGAATCATGCTCTGTGCACTGAGTAAATGATAGTAGTCATTTATTTAATTTGACCCTCTCAAAATGTTTGTTTGCAAAAGACTAGATTCTTTGTTTTGAACGTTGATTCAGTTTATTTTATTAGGAAAACTTACAGCTAATAAACAAACAATGGTTCGTTTTTCGAGGAAATAAAGCCTATTGGGTACAATTATTATACAAGTTTCTACTTATACTTACCTACTTATGAAATGAATAACATTATTCTAGACTTGCTGTTGCCCGCGACCTTCGTCCGAGTGACATTATTATAGAAATACCATTTTTTCCGTTTTTGCAACATTCTTCATTGATGCTCCGCTCCTAGTGGTCACTGGTCGTAGCGTGATGTTATAGCCTATATAATAGCCTTCCTCGATAAATGGGCTATCCAATCAAACACTAAAAGATTTTTTCAACTCTAACCAGTAGCTCCTGAGATTAGCGCGTTCAACCAAACAAACAAACTCTTCAGCTTTATAATATTAGCCTTTTGATCGCCATGTCAATAACGAAAATCTGTGTTCTCTACGCCAAGCGCTTTAAAAAAGTTTTGTTTTCGACGTGCCATGCCGTCCCCTGGCGTCGTGAGCACTCTTTGATTTGACCTCCGTGGCGGTCAATAGGTTAGTATAGATAAAAGTAATAAATAGAAGCTACAGCTACACACCTAACTAGCTTCCTAGGTACATATAAAAAAAAATGCGACGCAATAACTTAATAACGAGTATGGCAGCTGCAGTACACCACCCTGTCTGACCCACCCCTCTCCCTACCTGCGTCACAGGGCCGGGGTTGCAAGCACTATCTATACACTATAGACGCGCTAACAAGCCCCAGACAAAATCAATATTTTGTTGAATGCCTGGCCGAGCTCGGATGATATTATTAATTACACAACGAATAAAGGATGTTTTTACTCCACACAAAGAACTTCGTTGATTGGCAATTTGATTACACTTACTTATTATAGACTAAAAGTAAGTAAATATAAACATCTAAACAACGACGACAATAGGACACTTAGGCGACAAAGTACTCCTCCGCATCGCTGTAATTTGGAAACTTGCCCAGAAGACTGGCAGCATTGCCACGCTGAATGGCAATGGTAATTCTTTGGCCAAAGAAAGAGCCAGCCCTCTGGCCACGCGAAGTATTATTTTTATCATTACTTTAGTTCTATTTGTAGTCTGTATATAATGTACCTACATAATATAATTTTATGTAGGAATATCTACCTACCGTCTGCTCAATACCCGATAATTTATTACATTCCACAATGTGTAGATAGATAAATGTGCATAATTAAGCGGTTGATAACCGGGCATGCAAGAATAGTTTCGAGTTTGTAGGTACCGTACCGTCTTTATTAAAGTATTGTTTTTCATAAATTGCGTAGGTTTAATAACGTGTAACAGAAAGGGTAGGTATAGTCATATGAAAGGATTTGTTGCAGACTATCAAATTGGACAACTTCCTCCATGGGTCCAATATTGTAAATACGAAAAAAATATCAGCTGTCCCATACATTTGGGTCGAGTTGGTATTGAAATTTTGTATGGGACAGCTGATAATCTGTTTGCAGCATATCCTTTCATATGACTATACCTTTTCTGTTACACGTTGTATAATGTATATCTTACGGCTAATCCGCCTAGAACCAGGTGTAACCTTACTTCGGGTTTTAGCCGTTACATATACACACAGCACACATACATACGGGTAGCTTTTTGGTTATTCCATACAAAATGAACATTGCGTAAGGGCAAAAAAAATGCCCTCTTTGTCCCAAAAAGGCCAGGTGCGTAGCGGCACGTTTACAAGGAATGAATCAAGAATGTATGGTACCGACTTTGTAAAGAGAACTTATATAATAAAACACCTGAAAACGCTAATATCGCCCCAAATATTAGACACTAGCTTCTACCTACGACTCCGCCTGCGTTCACACGGCAATAGTGTAACTATCTATCAGTGAAGTTCTGGAATTCTCTCAGGTCCTCAGTTATGGAGATTACGTTGGCCGAACGTCCCGATGTTCCAGGAACCAAAATTCGTTTTACTTTTAACCGGTGGCATTACGAGTAAAAGTAAAGCATTGGTTGTTTGTCACCAAATCGTCACTAAATCTTTATTCAGTAACAGTTTCTCTAAGGTCCTCAGTTATGGAGATTCGGGTTGGCCGAACGTTCTGATATATACATATATTATAGACATAGCTTCTACCTCCGACTTCACCTGCGTTCACACGGCAATAGTGTAACTATCTATCAGTGAAGTTTTGGAATTTGATAACCATAATTTTCATAGTGTACCTAGTCCACAAGCTTTATCTCTTAGAATTTTAGGTAGATAGAAAGACTGCCTCGTTGCTCTCGTGGTCGTAAGCGCGACTCTTCGATTCGACGGGTTCGATTCCCGTGTAGGGCTAAGTGTTATTAAGTTTTTCCATCACGCATTTCTCAATAGTAGCCACGGAGTCTGGATAAAATTTGTGCCTGATTGATGTCAATAGGTTCGCCCCCTATTACACTTCACAACAACGACTTAAAACATAATTGGCGTAATGTGGGTGTACTATTAGGTACACCTCTGCCTAACTCTTCGGGGATTACAGTCGTGATGTTATGTTGATAGAAAACGGGAGACAGAATGATTTCCTCGTTAAAATATAAACCCTGTTTCCTATAGGGACAAGAGTCTAATTATGAATTCTTTCAGATTGGAACTCCGCCTTGTTCATAATCCTGAATGGTACAAAACAAGAGCATCTCAACATGTTGGATGGTGGCATCATTCAGAGGCTGCTAGAAGAAAAGTGGAAGACGTTTGCACGAGTACGTATCTTTTGGTCTTTATAAAGTACAGATTGAACAGTGCAAAGTTTCGGGAACCTGCACCTTAATGGCATATCACACTTTCTATGTAGGTATAACAAATCGAAAGATTTAAAAAAAAGAATCGTAACTCCTGCTTCATATGTTTGGAAAAATCGTTTGCTCTCAAACCTAAAAAACAGTAAATTGTAAGTGTTCTTGGATTTTATTATTTAAGTGTGTAACGGTATTAGGACTCTCGTTCACTACGCGGCCACGACCACGACTTGTCGCATGACCGGCCGCTATCTTAAACAAAACTGGTCGGACGGGCGGTCGTGCGACCAAACTTTCTTCTTGGTTTCGACCAAAAGTTACTTCTGCGGCCAAATGTCGTAGTCGCGGTCGCGTAGTAGGTATGTGAGGTCCCTTGCCCTGCTGTTACCATATAGCTGTAATTCAGACGCCTGCGTTTAAAACTACTTTCATGACTCTTTTTTTTTTTTTTTAGCTCGATTGATTAGGGACTATATCTAAATAGCCTTCATTAATAAAAAAACTAGACCTATTACTCTTGTCATTACAGAACAAATTCCTTAAACGCCTCCTAATCCTGATGCTCCACCTCCTTCTCCTGTCCATCTCCGTCTACCTTCGTCATAGCAGTGCCGAAGCGGATGCCCATCCGGACTGGGGGCTTGAGATTGCTGATGCGAGGAGTGGCATCCGGTTGGCAAGTGAACTGGGGACTTTAGCCAGTACCCTGTGCTATATTATATTGCAGCAGGGAGATGAGCTGAAGAACCAGGGCCTAGTGGCTTATTTTAAGCAGTTGGTATGTCTTATCAATAAATTGTTTGCTGTTGTTAACTCCCCGTTCATGACCTCAGACAATGCGATTGCGTCAAGCGACGAGTGCACGCGTCTCTTGTTCCCTTCGCGTGAATACCGTGGGTCCGTAAATCGCGTCGCAGTTACTCGTGGCAAGCATGCCTTATGGAACTTTATTTATTTTGTTTTCTCTGCAAACGCAGTAACACAAATACCAGTGATGCTTGGGGCTCATGTCTACGCGGTAAACCTACCTCAATTTATCTGTTTCCCTTTTCTCCAGATCCACGAACCGGCGAAGTTCATCTTCCTGAGTTCGAACCTGCTGCTGTTAGCATGTATACCAGCGCGGTTGATGCGGCAGCCGATGTTAGAAGAAGCTCTAATGATATTCCTACTACCAGGCTTTTGGTTCCTGCTTATGTTCTTCGCTGGGTAAGTCTTTATCCTGTAAGTCCTCACATGTTACAAAATGCCAAGTCTCGTCGTCGCTTACCTCTTGAAAAGAGCAACCAAGAATGCCTGGAACTTTTATTACCGGACTGCGCGGCAGCAAAGACAGGGTTACGTTTTTTTTTTTTAATAAACTACTTTTTAAATTTTCTTGATAGGCACAAATTTCTGCCACTATAACCCTGCATTCCCACTGGCGAAACATTAACATTAAAACATGTTGTTTGATAGAATAAAAGATTTGAATTTAGAGAAGTGAGAGAGATTGAGAAAAATTAAGATTTCAACATACTTTTATGTGATTGATTGGCTAGTGAGAGTGCATAGTTACATGAGACTAAAAATATCTAATGATATAAGGTGTAAACGGACCCTTCACGAAGCCGTCAGCATGGTTGACGGCTTCGTGAAGGGTCCGTATTCTGTACAATCTGTACCTACATCAAACTAAGTTGCCATTGCCATTCTCTACGCAAAAAAAAAATACTATTGCTGAGAAACGCCTTTTTTTACGTTTGAAAAATCACGGTTTACGGTAGGACTCAATGTAACGCATTCAAAACATTATGTTGATGGATGCATTTAATAGTACAGGAATCATGGACCGTATGTGTGAGTGAGTTATATTATAACAAAACTCGTACTTTTTTATACAAGAAAAAGCTTGTGTAATGGTTGGAACTTTGACCACCAATATCTCCGTAACTAGAAGGTTCTCAAATATGGTCTAGAACAAAAAACATATCGCAATGGAGACGGCGAGAACAAGTGCCTTTCGGTTTCGTTAAGGGTATTTTTACACCCATTACGTTACCTCTGCCTACGCTTATTTTTTTGTCGACAGTGCGGTGAAGCTGACGGGTCCGTTCGTAACGATGATCTTCAGCATGATCACGGGTGACATGTTCACCTTCGGCATCATCTACTCCATTGTGTTGTTCGGGTTCTCGCAGTCTTTCTATTTCTTATACAAAGGTAAGTTTTTTTTAGTTGTTATGAATTGGGGAGTGACTAACTACAATTCTCGACGCGGAATTGACAGAAACCGGTCAGAAGGAGCTTTAGTTCCATGCAATAAAAGCGAAACAGATACCGCACTGGTGGCCGACCATGACGTCTAAAAGCAGGTGTCATTTCAGTGTGGGAAAGAGATGGCGCTAGACGACCTGTATAGCTCTGTCTCCCCTATGGTGAATACAAAGCGTGCTCCACCCTAGGCCGCATCATCGCTTCACATCAGGCATATAAAATAAGGAAAAAATGGGGTGATCCGTGATCAGCTAAAGCTGATACTTTTTACGTCGATAAGTGTGGTTATTTATTTATTTAACAATTTATGTACACACTAAATACAGAAAAGAAGAAAAGAACAGAAAATACCTAGTACAAAGGTGATACTTATTTCTAAAGAAATCTCTTCTCGCATACCTGCGAAAGGTGATACTAAAATAGAGATGTAGACATAGTGTGTGTGTGTGTGTGTTATTCTCATATTCAGAAGCGAAAATTCTAGAACGTTCGTTTCACTTTGCTACTCGCTAGGCTCTAGGCGCTACGCTAGCCACCTAACTGTGCGTATGTAAAATAAACTTTCAATTTGGTTGCAGGGTTCCCAAACGTGCAGTCCACATTGTTTTCAAGCTATCCTAGTACTTGGATGGCGCTGTTCCAGATTACGTTGGGAGATTACAGTGTGAGTCAAACAGTCCACAGTTTTACTCACTGTTAGGTTTATGATTTTCTCTATTACATGGGAGTTAGTATGCGACTTATACATCCTGGGCCTGCAGTCTCGACATAGTTTGAGATCGCAAAACAACCGAATTCTGTCGCAAAGTCATAACGACTCGGATTGTACCCCAGCTGACCGTAAGCCATCGGATATTTTACGATCGTCAGAAGCCCGAAAGTTCAACAACCAGTCATGCCAAGAGGTACCTGTTACACTTACCAAGTCAATAGGTTGTGGAGGTCAGTCGCTCCATGTAAAATACTGGTACTAAGCATTCAACTGCACCTGGTTAGACTAAAAGCCGACTCCAACATAATTGAGAAAAGGCTAGCTAGATGATCATGGTATCATCAACGTATCCCTCTGCCTTACCCTTCGCGAAATAAAGCCGTGATCTTTTATAACTTATACAATAACTTTTGGTATTTAGTTAATACACAGTGTCAATTTTAGTTGCGTTTTAGTATTTTAATATGAGTGCGGACAAAACTGTGCCGGTAAGATTTGGAGGTGAGCAAAGTTCGAATGCCGATGCTTCGAAAGGAGATCATCATTATAATAAGAGGCGATTTGAAGATTCGTCCTCATCATCTTCATCTTCGTCATCCTTGGAGGATGAGGAAGGCATTGCATCACCTCCACCCAACAAATATTTTCGGTCCAGGGTCCCCTTCACATAAATTTTCTGAGACCGCAATGCAAATTGTGTGTGGTATATATTTGGTAATTATCTCGCCATTTGGCCCTAACAGCAATATTATTCCAGTACACAGACCTCAGCATGACTACGTACCCAAATCTATCGAAGACGGTGTTCGCCATATTCATGGTGTTCGTGCCTATTCTTCTGCTCAACATGTTGATCGCTATGATGGGCAACACTTACGCACATGTTATCGAACAGTCCGAGAAGGAATGGGTTAAACAGGTAGGGTTCATTGTTTTGAAAAGTAGTTACCTATAACTGTCTAGATCGTCATCATCCTGCTCTTGTCCCAAGTTACTTGGGGTCGGCGCAACATGTTTTATTCCTCCATTTTCCCTGTCAATCGTCACGCTATCATTTATATAACTAATCCTGTTTCTTTCATATCATTCCTCACACAATGCATCCTCTTCTTTTCTTTGGTCTTCCTCTCCCTCTCCATCCATCAA
Organism: Noctua janthe; assembly: GCA_910589295.1. Lineage (NCBI taxonomy): Eukaryota > Metazoa > Arthropoda > Insecta > Lepidoptera > Noctuidae > Noctua > Noctua janthe. The sequence goes on along the minus strand of OU342572.1, from coordinate 7,538,178 downwards.
CATATTCATCACCTATCTGGATATTATTTAATAACTCTAAACATATGGATCTCTGTTATCATACACATAAAACTTAATTCTACGTCTACTCTACCTACCTACTCCAGTTGGTAAAAAATAAATATCACTGTATTTCATAAGAATACTGAAAAATTATCCTTATAGGACATTACTCTCATTAAATTGCCCTTTATAAAGGTCATTATGCATTTTCATAATTAAATGACATTTCTGCCGGTCTTACAACGGTAACAACCAGGCACAAATCGGCACCAATCGGCACAAATCTACGGACTGTGCAATCTATCCTTCAGGCAATGCAGACGTACTGTAATGAACTTAATTTTATTTCCTTTCAGTGGGCAAAAATAGTAGTATCACTAGAACGATCAGTGGCCCAAGAGGACGCTCACAAGTACCTACAAGAGTACTCGATAGGTCTGGGTCCTTCTGACGACCCTAGGTACGAGGTGAGAGCCGTTATGGTCATCAAGAGTGCGGCCAAGACCAGGGCTAAGCAGAGGAAGGGCGCCTTGACCAATTGGAAGGTAAGGAAAAACTTGAGGATATTTTTAAAACGTAGGGCTTTTTACATGCAAGTTTTTAATTATTTACTTCCGAATTAGTCAAGTTAGGATTTTACGCCATGATTATTTAACCTGAGGCTTTTGCTTTACCAGAACGGAAGGTAAATTAGGAATTAATTTTGTTTACCAAGCCATATCATCAGTTTTTACTGACAGTCTGAACTGTGAAATTTTTGATATATACTCAATTTAGATGACACAAAATTATGATTATTCGGCGAAAGATTCGAAATCTTTCAGGCCCGGCAGCATAAAACATCTGATTCATAGTCCGGGAGACCATAATTATTTAAGATGTGCTTCTTTGCTTTCTTGCGACAGCGCGTCGGGAAGGTGACAATAGCCGAATTGCGTCGCCGCGGCATCAGTGGTGAAGAATTGCGTCGACTGATGTGGGGTAGAGTGTCCATATCCACACCTACCAAGGCACCATTAGGGTGAGAATTAACATAACAATTTCTATCTGTGAACAAAGCATTTCTGGAATTTTGCTCATTTCAGTGAGGGTAGATAGTCCATAAGTAATTAGGTACGTAAAATACAGGCGTCTCTCCATTAAACCCATTTTAGTATAGTCACCAAATTGACTGAAGATTGGGTCCTATTGTATCTGACGGAAACATATCTGTAATTCAGGATTCTGCTAATCACGTAAGTGTTACGTCATAATCTTACGCCTTTATGTTTATATGCCCTAACAGTCGTCGTACCGCTGCGCCACCTCCGGACTGCGTGACATCAGCAAGTGGTGCTTTAGTACCGCAGGCAGGAGGAGAGGGAGGGGGAGTGGCTCCCGCGTTGTCTTCAGCCCTCAACGTCATGGCATTCACACAGGAAATGAACCTTGGGACTGCTGGAACCATCGGTACGTGAAAAATTTTAACTGAAATGTCAATAAAAAGATTCTATTGTTTCAAAATATACATAAAATAAGACGGTCTTGTTATTATCTACAGGTCAACCAACCAACAACCAACCAACTCCAGATTTGCTGGTCAACGGAAAATCGCCACATATACCAACCTCCGCACTTTCAACTCAGTCAATGATCCACACACCTAACCAGCTCAGTGTGCCTTCATCTTTTCCTCAAAACAAGAATAGTTTAGAGACTTCAGTAATTGGCACAATACCGGCGATGCCAATCAGTGCTGTTCCAACTACTGCACAGATGCCCGTTACTGGTTCCCAAATGGCTATGGGAACTCAAATGTCTGGCGTACAATCGCATCTACCCGGTTCTCAGTTGCCATTACAAGGTGCACAAATGCCTTACACTAGCAACCAAATGCCACTACAAGGAGGCCAAATGCCATACGAAGGTAGCCAAATAACGCCCCCAAGAGGCCAAATGGCTTACCCAGGTGCTCAAATACCACTACCAGGTGGCCAAATGGCATACCCAGGTTCTCAAATGCCACTACCAAGTGGCCAAATGCCATACTCAGGTTCGCAAATGCCACTGCCAGGTGGCCAAATGCCATACCCAGGTTCACAAATGCCACTGCCAGGTGGCTACCCAGGTTCACAAATGCCACTGCCAGGTGGCCAAATGTCGTACCCTGGTCCTCAAATTCCACTGCCAGGTGGCCAAATGCCATATCCAGGTTCCCAAATGCCACTGCAAGGTGGCCAAATGCCTTACGTTGGTACTCAAATGCCACTGCCAGGTGGCCCAGTCCCATACACTGGTGCTCAAATGCCACTAATGGGTACCCAAATGTCCAGTGGCCAAATGCAGCAATTTGGTGGACAAATGCAAGTTCCTGGTGGTCAAATGCCAGTAACTGCAATGCATGGACCGATGGCATACGGTCAGCTGGGAGCAATGTACCCGATGTATGGACAAATGTACGGCCCAGGGATGCAGCAGATTGAAATACAAATTCAGAAGCCAGGCAAGTGTTTTGATAACATCGTTATGCAGTCTTGTACTCAAACATCAAATAAATCACAAATATCCTGTGCCTTTAGTTTCCGATGAGGTGTTCCGAGACTATTTGTACGAATTGATCAAACTGGCTGAAGATGCGACACCTGACAAGTCGGAAATCCAGGCTCTTGCTGAAAAAGCTGCTGATTTGGCCGACGTGCCCGAGATTGACATCAATGTTTCTGTAAGTTTGTGAATCAGTTTTATTTAGCCGTCAACCAGGTTTTGGTAGGACGTCTATACGCCCAACAACCGCAAAGAATCAGATAAAATACTGATATTCATCTGCATCCGCTTAGACCGGAAGCCGACCTCGAGATATTTGGGGTTAGCTAAGATGGTGAGTTTTTACTTGTAGGTGTTACTCGGATAGGAATAATATCAGTAACTTCCATCAGTCACCTCTGGCAGTCCGTTTTTCAGACTTTTAAGTTAAATGACTGACGGTTGTTACATGATATTACCAACTCGCACTGGGACTGCGTCGTGGTTTACGGTCTACTCATACTCACAGAGAGGAGACCGGTGACCCAACATTGGGGACGTTATAGGCATTATGGTCCTTGTTGTCAGACGGCGGCTAGATCAGCACGCCGCGTGGTCGCAGGTGCAGTGTCAGGACTGTTCGGGGTGGCCGCCGACGCGCCAGCTACCACAGACACTGCGTGGAAACGCGAGAGGAACGAGAACAGCGACAGCGATCCTATATCAGGTAGGTACAAAACAAATCACCAAAGAATGATAGGTGTACCTAGGTGCTAAAATTTAAACAAAATAGTCAAGGTTTACTAAACTCCATTGTGACCTTACAGAATCAGTGCTGCTCGGTCGAGCATCGCGTGCCCGCCGCGCACGATCCGCATCACGCCGTGCCGCTCCACCACCACCTCATCTTTACGTACCTGCCAGGTATCGACAATAACTTATAACTCATAGCCCTCACACTCAAGCTGCCAAGTGGCAACCTATGCCCACCTGTGGTTGAACCTACGTGTTTCGATGAACGTATAAAAGGTGTAACAGAAAGGTATTGAAATTTTGTATGGGACAGCTGATATTTTTTTCGCATTTACGGTATTGGACTCAAGAAGAGCATTGTTCAGTTTGATGGTCTGCAGCATATCCTTTCATATGACTATACCCTTTCTATTACACCCTATAGGCACGTTGCAAAAACTCGATGCTACGGCCGTGTCTACGCTACAGTCAATGCCGAGAACTGAAAATCCAGTGCATGGTAAAAAGTCGCATTAAAACTTGCCCATGCGAATTCAGATCGCAACCTTCATTGTACTATATTAAGCCCACTAATACAATGAAGGTTGCGATCTGAAACGATAGTGCAGTATCCACACAGTCCACACGACATCTACCAATGACAGATTCGAAGTCACCCTGCATAATCACTTAATTGACTAGGTACATTATACCTCAATATTTCTGAATTTGTATGTATCAAAGCTATCTTTTGCAGGTCTATGTACTTGGTGGCATCAGAAAGCAGTGCTGTGGAGAGTGATGTTCCCATGGAAGAACAACCTAGCTCTGGGAATAACTCGTAAGTTTTGGTCACCATTCAGTTAAGTCCAGTCATATAAAAAGTTATTACACGGTAACTATTACCTTAGTCTGTTTAAGAATTAATTATCAATAGGTTTAAATTTGTTTACATTAATTGTGTTAATAATACTGCCAAATATAAAAATATTTTCTATTTAAAACATAATTAACTAATAAATTAATTTCACAACAATATCATGGTCTAAACACATCAGTCAAATCTGTATCATCAGACAAATTGTTCTTCAAGCCAATTATTAGAACTTTGTTTATCAACAATTCCGCATGATATCTTTGCAGTGGATCCATTCTCTTTAGTTTACAAATTACATTGGCTCCAATAGCTTCTAGTTCTCTGTTCAACAAATTATCATTTTGTTCATAATAATCATCTAATTCAACCTTCACTAATTTGTTCCTTATTTTGGCTTTAAATCTTTTTCTTGGTGGTTCATCTTCAGACATGGATGCTAGGACATCACTAGTCTGAGATAAAGGCTTGCCATTTTCTGATGCCGATCCGTCACTTCCTTCTTCCTGTAAGAATATAAAACAAGTTTTGTTAGATCAGTTCTTGCTGTCATCAAGTCACAATAAAGCTTGTCCAATTATTGACCAAACTATGTCAAGGTCAATTCATATTGCAAAGGACAGAAACCAACTTACGTCAAAGTTATTGTCATCCAAATTGATTTCACTAATTTCAGGTAAATTGCTATTGTCACAGTTTTTATCAAGAAATTGCAGAGCATAAAACTTCCAATTTTTTGGTTCATATTCATAAATTTCTTCATCCTTCGGGCCGGTAGATTTAGAAGCTAAATATTTTCTCCTGTCTTTCCTGTATGTGGATCTTAGTATGTTTATTTTCTGTCGCACGTGCATACGAGTTGCGGACGGATTCCATCTTTTTATTATTTTTAACAGGACGTCTAGCGCTTCATTCCGCTTGTATTTATTTGTGTTATGTTTATGGTCGGTGTCCCAAAGTAAAGGTAAATTCTTATAAGTTTCTATAAAGTCTTCTTCTATGGCTCGGGTCTCACGGCTGAGGGATACACTAGCTGTCGATGTTGAGCAGTCTTCCTTCATGATCACTTGATCAGTTTTGCAAAATTATTAACTGAACAGAAAAACTGATTTGATAACGTGAAGAACAAAAATGCTTGTTGTCCTGGCTTGACATGAACAACTTTTATTGACCGACTTTGACAGTTTAAGTTTTTTTTTTAAAAATTTCATGACCATGGCATGGATACAACAAGTCTGTCACTCGAGTTTGAGTTGCTAGTTGTAATATAAAAAAAATAGATTCTAATAGAAAATGGTGCATTTTTAGTTTATAAAATCCAAGAACTATGTCTATTATAAGTTTCGGTTTATCATAAATTTTTCGTAGACGTGACTGGTCAACATCTGCACTTTTCCTTTCCAGTGGAAACAGTCCTCGTCGTTACTCGTCCCATCCTATTTTGTTATAAAGGTACTTACCAACCCATATGGGTATTTATATTTTTTAACCTAACAAGTTCTCCTTTGTTCACCAGAGCGCTTGGAGACGTTGCTAGAATCAGAGCGGCACGGCCTCTATGCATCCTATCTGCCACCGGGTTGCCGGCGCCAGGCCACGTGGAGCACTCAATGATTGTAGTGGGTACGTACCTATACACGTGCGCTGCCTTTTTTTTTTTTTTTTTTTTTTCTCGATGTGGAAATCCTCAATGGATGTCCTCCGCCCAGGGGAGAGCGGAGGGGTCTGTCAGACTCGTACTGACTAAAACCACACCGGTGTTCCCTCGCACACTTGCGTCGGGGGGCAACGGGATCTGATGCGACTTCCGCTGCAAACACGTGCGCTGCCTACATCAACCTCTTAACTTTTGCAGATTTGAAGTCGTCTTACCTAGCGTTTGTGACCTGTAGGTAATATGCGCAAATAGTGCAGTCCTTACATCGACCACTTGTTTTTGCCATCATTATAATCACAATCATTGACGTACCTGAAGTGACTGAAAGGTCGGTCAGTCTCGAATAATAAAACTTGTGATCCGGTAAGCTGGAGCTTTTGCGCAATACCTCTAGCTCCCCGAGAGCTGCTAGGCTCTGTGGCTATCATCCTACGTGCGCAGTTCCTCATGCGGGACACCCCGGCAATCTCGGATCTTTGTTGTTCAGGCGACAGATTTCCAGATCCCCACCTTGTGGCGGGCGGAGATTTCTACACATCTTCGGTGCCATAACTACTCGATTCGATATCTGCATTGACGCTACTATTACACAAAGCTCATATTCTCTCTCTTATTACTTGAATAGGGGCCGGCAGTGGTGTTGAAGTTGAAAGTGCTGCGCCAGCTCAAGCAACAAACAAGCACGTGAAGACTCGTAGACCGAAAACCGCACGACACAGACGAAATAGGTAAGCTATCATCCGAGTAAAGAAGACTACAGCGGCAAAACGGCCTTATCTGTTTGACAAGACCCGCTGTGACAATTACTAATTTTTCTCCCAACTCGATACGGCAGCGGCAGCAATAACTGTCTCCATACATCTATCTATTTTTTTTTGGTAGCTTTTTCATTGCTACTACGGTTTATACGGTTGCCCAAGGAATTGTACCAGTGGCTGATTTCCCATTGGGAAAAATTCGTAAAACCAGGAGCAAACTAAGGTTACTGGTTTTGTTCTCAAAGCCTAATTATTCGCAGGGTATCTCCTTCGCCAGTCATCGAGGCAGGTAGTCCACTCCAGCCCTGGGCCACAGCGCCGCTGTCCCGTCTCTCGCAGCTCATCAGGACGTCGAGTGCGTCAACGGCATCGCTCAACTCGCGCACTTCATGTGATGATACTGACAGCAATCAGCGGCAGAGGTACTGACGGTTTTTATTGTAGGATGATGAACTAATGATACTTACACTGCCATCTTCAAGATTTTAGCATTGTTTATAATTGAATAATAGTAGGTATAGGTGAATTCTAACGTTCAAAGCTGCGTTTATGAAGCAATTGTGCGCAGAGTTCACTTTTATCTAAGTATAGAATTTATGACGTGAGGTGTTTCTACTTGAAAGAAATCTATCTAAGTCAAATTGCACTATTAATTGCCTAAGTAATGTGATGTAATTATGTGTATTCGTAACTACTAACTTCTTAATAATCTTATAGCTTTAACTTAACAGTGATAATAAGTACAAATAAAAGATTATTTATCATCTAGGAAGAATCAGTATTCTAGTACCATACAAGGCAGGTCCTGATCATAACTATGTTCTCTCATACTTATTGTGAAATAAAACAAAACATAGTTTAAATATAATTTATTGTATCGCCCCTAACTCGCCGCTGTGAAAACCATTAAAACGTAATCAAATTCAAAAATATGTAAAGATGTAACATGAAAATAAAAGTAATTTGGAATAACTGTTGTTTTTTTTACGGTGTCTACGAAACTAAAATGCAAAATGAAATGGTTGAACATAGATACAACTAATATAAAATTAAAAATTCATCGAGTATGACTAGACACGATTTGCCCAAAACGTAAAGCGGTGAACGCACTTAATCATATCAACCAATAAAACTACTGTTTCTAATTTATATGGTAATCGTCTTTGGATTGTCTTTTTATAAAATGGCTAAATTGTTGTATTGATAAGTGCGTTCAAACGAAATATATAAATAATTCAACTGCACACTAAATGCCTGGCTTTTTGAAGGCTTCAGTCAGATCAACTCTCAATGATAGCTATTGATTCAAACTTTTCAATGAGATCTAAGCGAATTTCTCTGTTCAGAAACGCGATATTCGATATCGCGTTTCCAATATCGAATTCATTTAAAACTTCAGTTAAAATACCTCAAAAAGCAAGCAGTAGCAAGCTATCTAGTTAGTGTGCGCAGTTTCATTAATTAATACACATAATTGCATGTATGAATACACCGTGTTCAAATGTTTATGTAGAAAGAAATACTAAGCCCATTAGAAAATTTTGACAAAGATTTTTTTATATAACCGAAAGTGACCCTAAACCAATTTTTGATGTTACTTTGTACTTTCCTTAGAAATCGCATTAGCCAGACAGAACTAACCGTTTCAATGTAACCGAGATCATTGATAATATTAACAAGACACTAAAACACGAATCAAAATACTTATGCAGTTTTCATAGTGGGGTTACCCTCAGTACGTGATACTATAACATGGACCATACATAGCCCTCTTGGATCTGCTTTGTATTAGTTTCAATACTTTGGTCTACTCTAACTGTGCTTGGCATGACGTTTGAGAGTAACCAGATAATCAGAGTTAATTTCATCCTTTCATCTAGAGTAAAACTTACCAAGACAATCTCAGTAATACCACCTTTATCTCAGCATTCGTGCTCGTTCCGCCATATTCCAACATTATTTGTATCATTTTTGTGTCAGTTTCAATGATATTAAGGAGTGGCAGTACTTCTCCCACCTTTAACAGATCGACAACAATGAGGGTAGTGAGGCAATCACAAGATGAGATGCAAATATAGCATACACACAAGATAATAATCAAATCAACACAGTAAGTACACAGCAATGTAAAAAATACAAGTAAAAATAAAGGGCATATAGAGAAATCATGGAAATGTTACAATATGTAACGTAAAAACATTGTCAATGTTTAAAAATATAAGTTAGCATGTCAAAGATGTCCCGCCTTTGTGGTGAAGTATGCTCGTCAGTATTGGTAAGAAAAGTGATGTCATATCTCTGGATATGCGATTCTGTGAAAAGCACATTTAAAATATGCAAACATCATAAAACGAATTTGATATAACAGTGAACCGTGAGATTAGTATCTACGAGATGTCAACGTAAGATCTACACCTAATAAAATAGGAAATAACATGATAAATTGCTAACTCAAATACACGACTGGAGATCATTGTGTGATTTTTGACGTGTGGCAAAAATTCACCAAAGCCGATTGTACTATATCGAAACGACATGCAAGTATGTATTATAAATACAATTAGCTTCAACATAAATTGACAATTAATCTGACCTATGCAATATTTTCACCGCACGCCAAATATCACATGACTGTAAAATAGTAAATCAGGGATCCTACTATAAATACAAAACACCATCACGCAAAATATGTCAGAAATGATAAAATTCACCAAATAAAATAATGTCAATCGACGCATAAAAATCTCAGAATATTGTGAGAAAGAGTAAAAAGCACAACGATGTATATTGTTAGAGTTAGGGTCACTTACCTCCAGGGACTGTGGACAGAAACCATGATTATAAATAAAATGAACACACTAGTGAATCAATATACACTTTATATGCTTAAAAATTAATACAAGTCTGAGGGGGCTTGTGCCCTCGGTGCCGTGTCGAGCGTGAACCGCGTCGAACCATAAGTGAACAGTGTCGAGAGGAATGTAGATAGTATTACATTACCTTTATCTCTTTTATTATTTCTCATATAGACTAACACCTAATTAAACCGAGGCTATATAACCGTACATCACTGATACCAGCATTACAACCTACGAGCTGATCAGAGAGATGTGGCGCCAAACATTACAACCTAACTTATGCTAAACATAGTTCATTACATGAATTGGGAGTTCTATTCTCATGATTTCTTACTGATTTTGTGGAAAAATAAATTGGTGATCTCCAAATTCACGTGGATATTACACATGTATTTATAAGACGTTGCGTGTCAACTAGTCACTCAGCACAGTGCAATTACCTCGACTCCTCGCGGCGTGTTGTCCGCTTTTCGTTCATTCTCTCTATAGCTCCGTGGTAGGTCGGATCATTCTGTTACATCTTTTAAGGCAGTGTGGCTTTTTAACTTATACCTGGACAGACTGGCATGTCAAATGATCAATATTGGCACATAAACAATCATAACATTTCAGTATATAAAGAACATGATATAAGACAGTTCAAAGTATAAACCACACAGCCGTTCGTAAGTTTAAATAATATAGTGTTCGTAAAAAATAATCTCATCATATACGTTTGTTGACAATGTTTAAGTGTTAGTTACCCACAAGAAATAAATATGTGATATGTGCCTATGTACTGTCTGTTCATGACGACTCTAGATGTGAGTCGACGTCTCCAGGGGTGCCAAGTGGGCTATTGATATATGTATTTGCATTCAAAATCATAAATAATAATTAAAAGCTTTAAAATAATAATCAGATCATACAGTTGTTCACATATGCGTCGAGAGCTGTATGCGTGCGGTAGAGATCGACTCAGATCTAGAGCCGGCGCTGACTGCCATGTTATTTATTGTGGGTCATCAGTAGCTAGGCGTTGCAGAAGTTGTATGATGCGTTCATTTTCCAAGTTATAAACTATTTCGTTAGAATGTACAACGGGGGAGTCAGGCGGCTGCAGGTCTCCTGGCCCTCCGTCGGCGCTCTGCAATCACACAAACAAACGAACATGGCAACACTTGCTACGTAACAAATTGTCGATTTTGCGCTCACGAGCAGGCAACCCCGGAACTGGCCTACATCTGCAACACTACACACACTAAATAGTCGGTGTTCAACACATCTCACAGGTAACTACTAGACACATCAATATAGCATATTATAAACTTTACATTGTTTGTATGACATGCAAACTGAAATAGAATATACCATACATTAAGACATGCATTTCGTCAATATGTTTGTGATATATAACGGAAAATGCCTGTAAAATAAAGATTAATTTGCAATGTAAAAATAAACCAATCACCTATGATAAAAGTACACAAAATATACCATAACATGCTGGATGTAATACTGTTCAAATTAAAATAACACGTCAGTAATAATATCATACATTTCAGAGTGATAGTGACAATAGGAACAACTTAATAAATTGCAAAAATATTTTTTTCAAGTGTCCATAGTACAGTGGTGATAATCCAATTGGGTAAGAAATAATAAGCTACATAAAATGAATACATAATTCTTTAGATTAATTTTGTTCATCATACATATTATTTGTGTCATTTGATTGATTTAAATAGGTGTTATATAATGAAGTTTTATTTACGGCATTTTCAGTACTAATTTAAACGTTGGTTTTTGTAATAAACAAAAATTACGTAATAGGGCTTTACAGGAGATATTTTTACAACAAATATGAACAAAAAATCGGATCAATTAAGATAAATAGTTAAAGCATTTGAGAGCATTCGACATGTCATAGAATAAACCAAAAATAATAATAATAAAAACAGGCAAATATGAACATAAACACGTATAATGTAGTATCATAAGAACTCCTAAGCACACAACTTAAAATACACAACCAAATGTAACACGGAGTATAGTAGTACTGTTCAACAGCTGGCACCATACACATGTATGTGAAGCAACACACCAGCCGAAATTACGAGACGGAAATGAATTCTATACAAATTATATGTCCTATAGTTCTACAAGCCTATACTCTGCCTCGAGACAAGAGGCGCGGCCGGTCAACAAAAAAAAAAACTATATCGTGTTACATAGATTTACGACACTACAATTTCGGCTACTGCTATAAAACGTTAGCACGTTAAATTTACCGTCGAGTAATTTCCACAGATGTGTCATCGGACTAAGCACGTAAGTGTAGGTCTGTATGCGTGTGGCGTGTGGGGCTGTACTTACGGCCTATTGCTGGTGGTGGTCGGCGCTGGGCTGGCCCGGGTAGGGGTAGGGCTGGTAGGCGGGGTACACCTGCGGCGCGTACACGCCGTACTGCTGGTACTGGCCGCCCGACCCGCCCGCGCCGCCCGGCCCGCCCGCGCCCGGCGTCGTCGCGCCGCCGCCGCCGTTGCCGCCCGTCGTCTGCGGGACAAGACAACTCATGGTTACACGATGATCTTCTTTACAGAAGGTGATACACCATATTGGCTGACACTGTTATACACTCTATACATTCAATAAAAGGTGGTAGTCGAAAAGCCTACGGATCGAAGAGGGCAGATGAACTTTAATGTTAAATTGGTAAACAAAGTATGAGTTTGTGGAGCGTCGTGATGGTTAATTATAAGTAAAAACAAAAGTAACCTTGAGCTTGATCTGCGCCTCGATGGCCTCGGCCTCCTTGAGCTTGCCGATGCTGCGGTAGTACTCGGCCCACTGCGCGCTGTAGTCGGGCTGCGCCGCGCCGGGCGGGGGCGCAGGCGCGGAGCCCGAGCCGGGCGCGGGCGCGGCGCCCACTGCGGGCGGGGTGCCTCCACCGCCGCCGCCGCCGCCGCCGTTACCTGTTATCACAGATCATACACTTGATATCGAGACTCTACAGATTGAAGCACCTTCGCCGAATATCAACCTTGTATGGACACCTGACGGAGTGCAGCAAATGTGACTGTAACATGGCTAGATTCAGCTAGATTCTTCTACAAGCGAATGCGGGATGATTTCATCAAAACTGTGTTAGAATAATGTATTCGATCAAACCTTCAGGATGCAAATTGATTTTTTAGGAAACTTAAAATACATACGAGTTGAAAGATTTCTGTATGAAGCATGGCCTGCCTAACTTCCGCCATTTTAATTATTTTCAAAATAGCAGCCACGCATAAAACCTGATTTATCAACAACTGGTATCAATACAAACAAGTTATGTATAATACAAAATATTCTACAGCATTACGTTTCCGAAATATAAGCTATACAAATTGTGCTGATGACGTAGATTGGAACTTTGATGTCTTATATCTCACACAGGTCTCGAACGCCGTTTAGATGTACTATTCGAGTTGTGTTATAGGTGAAATCCGTATTAAATCGTAGTAAACGCAAGATTGCTCACCATCCATGCCTTGCACCTGCACCTTGGCCTGTGCCTCAATGGCTTCGGCCTCGCGCATCAGTCCCAGGGAGCGGTAGTAGTCAATCCATTGTTGCGAGTAGTCAGGTTGGCCGGTCGCCGGATTGATCTGCACCTGTTGCTACGCAACAGAAAGGTGAACTATGTTTTACAAAGAGTGCATAGCCGGAAAACAATTTTCAATTAATATAATTTTTTTTTATATAGAATGAATTCTGAGTCAAATGTGAAAATGCGTGCAATTTCGCATACAAAGTGAAATGACTGTTTTGCACATGATAAAAACCATTTATTTTATTTGAGATAAGGATATGTTGTTTTGTTGTTTGTTGTTGATGACATGCCGCTTATTTTAAATTTATAATAATTTGTAAACCAACTATTTGCATGCCCATGTGATGGCAAAATGTGGAGAACCTCATTATAAAAAAAACATCTATGTACCTATTACCCATGTTTGCAAAGAAATAAATAAATGATGATGATGGACTTAAGCAAATTTTTATGTTTTTCACTTTAAATCTAGCTAAAGTGAGCAATACATCTAATACAACAGTGCACCCTTTATTCAGAAAACTGTTGTTGCATCCACAGCTTGGTTTTTTGGGGAGCAACATTAGTTGACAACAAAAAGTACAAAAGCTACTTAAAGCCATCATGTTGCAAAATATTGTTTTACAAAAAGCTTCACAGTGAAAACTCAAGTGTGGATACAGAAGGTAACCAGAATTTCCCTGTAGCTGGACTATAGATGAACCAGTAATGTACCTGCGGGCCCTGCTGCTGCTGCGGCTGGTGCCAGTGCGGGTTGTAGCCCCAGGCCGGCGGGCCCCCGCCCCCCGCGCCGCCCCCGCCGTAGTACTCGCCGCCGTTGCCTCCGTTACCGTTGCCGTTGCCATTGCCGCCATTACCGCCGTTGCCTTCATTGATGAAGTTAACAGGCTAGAGGGACGAGAGGTTATGATAAGAATTCATTTCAAATAAGGATCATTTTTAACTGATTGTAAGCGCAAATTTGCAAAGTGATCTTTACAAATTCATATTTATGTACAACAAATATGTATGTGAAAAAATCGTGAGGTATCCTGAACTTGTGCAGTGGCAAAATATGTTCGGCCGTTATGTGTTTTACGTACGGTCGACTTTCAAAATTATGTTATTACTTAGAATCATGGTAAATTATGCGATTCAAATGATGACTTCAAAAATATGACACGTCAACAAACGAGTTAAATGTCTCTAAGTCCACGTGCCACGTTTTTGTAAGGTGATCGTACCATGCCAACTTTCTCCATGATGATCCGCTTGCAGTGCTCCACGGCCTCGGGGTGTCCGCGGATGTAGAAGGTGCGGTTGTTGCGGTCCGAGCCTTGCGCGCGCCTGTCCAGCTCGCAGTGTGCGCCCGATGCCGCGTTGATCTGCTTTATTACCTCGCCGCCTAGACAGTTTGTGTAATTACAACTTCACATTCGTTAGCTTCAAACAATCAGCCGAGATAGGTAACTTTCGAAGACAGGGCTACCTGTCTTCGAACCTGTGTAAAAATATTTTCAGGGAATCATCTAACGGCTATAACAAAGCCATTTCAAGGAACTTTTTTTTTAGTATATTTTTTTATAAAAAATAAATAATTTAAAATTACTTGACCCACAAAATAAATACTGGCTCCTTATTTTTAAGCATCCATTACGGTAGTTTACTATGCAAAAAGACTCAAAAATTTTTAGAAAAACACTCAGATATTTTTTTTTTCGTTGCTATGGCGACTTTACGACTTATAGAAGTTACTCTTAAAATATTTCGTGTATGAAAATATAGACCTTATATATGCTTGCAGAAGTTTTGTGTTTACAAGTATAACTTATAAGCAACTTTCACGAGTGCGGACATAATCTTGTGACAAACCAGTAGACTTGTTCCATCTGAGGGTAAGTGGACACTGCTACCTGAACATCTGCAATACTAGAACTCTAGCACATCGCAAATGCGTTGCTATAACAGATACAAGGATTAAGCGCTTCCTGTAATAACACCGGCAACCGCAGCTCTGTTTGGCGGCAGAAATAGGAACAATAGCAATGATTATCCGGACGAGTACCATTACAAAGAGTTTTACTACTTCTTTAACTTTCAAAATGTCCAGGTTGCTACATGACGTACCTCTGCCGATGATGAGCCCGCACTTGACGTTGGACACGGTGAAGGTGACGCGGATCTCCTGCGCGTCCTGCCACTGGCTGTAGTCGCCGCCGCCGCCGCGCTCGCCGTTGCGCTGTCCGGAGCCGCCGCGCCCGCGCCCCGTCCGGACTTCCTGCTCACGTCTCTGTACATTATCACAATAATTACGTGCGGACATTGATAACACCGACCAGTCGTGGCCCAGTGGTATCAGCTCCCCATTTACGAGTTGTCAGCTACTTTGTGTAATTTATTTCATCATTACTACTCTCAAAACGGTGAAGGAAAACATCGTGACGAAATCGGCATCTCCTACAACCAAAACATCGAAGACATGTGCCATCTATGGCATCATCTAGACTTGGACAGCTTTTGCAGTTATCAGTTTTTTTTTATTTGAATCCAGTTTTTAACAGAAAGTTAAGATGAGTTATCAATCTTTTAACTAACTAGCAACCCGCCCCGGCTTCGCACGGGTGCAACATATACATATAAACCTTCCTCTTGAATCACTTTATCTATTAAAAAAAAACCGCATCAAAATCCGTTGCGTAGTTTTAAAGATCTAAGCATACATAGGGACAGACAGACAGCGGGAAGCGACTTTGTTTTACAAAAAGTTAAGATAAGCTATCCACCTATTTTTTTTTTACTACATCGTCTCCCACTGCTGGACAAAAGCCTCCCCTTTCTCCTTCCTATATTTTTTTTATTCGTAACAAAATCACATGTGTGTGTGTACTCACATTTACACTTGAGATGAGGTCCTCAATCATTTGCCTGGCTTGATCCACCTGGTGCGGCTTGCCTTGCAGGTAACATCTGTATCACATTTGTATATTTTAACTTTTGCTGTATGGTCGACTTAAGAAATCCTTAACCATACTTGAAACAAAATGGAGGCATTGACAGGTATTAAGTTTGTAAGTGGTTGCCACAAGCATAACGTTTACATGAAACAAGTTGAAATCTCTATTTTTCTACCTCTTGATTGAAATATTGTCTCGTGAGAGACAAATGTTTTTATGTGAATGTTTCGCCAGTGGGAACGCTCATTAATGTGTAAAATTCTAGAAGTGATCAACGTTTTCCCAAGGTAATCTTACTATACATTTCTGCATACACCTAGTGAATGCAGAAGGCGTGGAAGTGATAATAAGTACAATACCTCTTGTCCCCAGGTCCGTCGTCTCGCTCCTGATGGAACTGGACCCTGCATCCAGTCTCTGCCTGGATCTTCTTGATCATGTCTCCGCCGCGACCAATCACGATGCCCACCGCTACTTTTGGCACTAGTACCTGATAACAATAGGATGTATTATTACTCTGCTGCTTATACAGCGTGTAGCAGAAAGGTGTGGTCATATTTCAGTGTGATTCAGACTATCAAACTGAAAACTTTCTCCATTGGACAACCATCGTATCACGAAAAAAAACCTTACCTCAGTGGAGTTGGTGGCGAGTCCGTTCCCCTGGTCGTGTCCCTGATACTGGTCGTCGTACTGTGGCTGTCTTTGACCGCCGCCCTGCAGCATGTCCTTGTCAGCCAGCAGTTCGTACACCAGCTGCTTGGCGTGCTCCACTTTAGCTGGGTCGCCTGATATGCGTAGCGGTTTCTCCTGCACATTATTCTATATATTTTAATTTTGGAAATTAGTACAACAGCTGTTGCTGCCAGCATTAAAATATTGATGCACGATTGCAGACGGTCGAGAACAATTTTGCGATTTTGCCACTTGTTATAATAGCATTTCAAATAGTTTGGGTGTTGGTATAAATAGGTTATTTACTTTAAAAGAACTAGCGAAATAAACTTGTTTCATTTATTTTTAATTCACAAGAGATTAACACAAAAATTATGAATATGGACTTTATAGACAGCGCTCTCGTTTGACCTTAATCTTCCTTGATAGTAGTAATGTGAATACTCACATATTCTGTGTTAGGTCCATCCTGAATGACCACCATCTTAGCACCAGACTGTTCCTGCAGCTGTTTGATGGTCTTGCCATTTTTGCCGATGATCAGGCCCACTTTGGGACCTGGCAGCATAATCTCCTCCTGCTGTTAAAAGAATGAAAGTTAAGTGCTTTTGTCGGTGTCAGAGTAGGACCTAACTACCAGATAAGTTGGCTAGAATTTATTTATAATGGTGGTGAAATAGCTAAAATATTATAAATAAGTTTATGCTGTGCATGTGCTATGTAAATAATATGTAGGTACAAATGTTGCATATAAAATAGTAAATGACATCTATCTACTCTATTGTATCATTCTACTGCTAAATAATGCTGGAATTCAGCTGCATTCATTTAGACTAGAAGCCGACCCTCAACATAGTTGAGAATAGACTCAAGACAGTTGATGACTTTTCATTTTTGCCACTTGTCTTTATCTTATTTTAATCTTTCAAGTCGTCATTTTCTTATTGCGACAATACTGTTTATTTTTAAATAAATTAACTAGCGACTATATTACTAATTTAAAAATACAACAAGCACTTTTATAAATACACATTTATGTATAGATTATGATTGAATTTGACATTTAACTACAAAATTAAACTTTCTTGCTACACCCACAAAAATGAATATTATTACTATTAAAATGGTTACTTACGTCACAATTTTGCACCCAATCCGAGCGTCCGATTGGTAGGTTGCCCTGCGGATTTAGAGAAATTGAAATCACTACTTCCTATGACAGTGGAGCCTACCGGTCGACCACACACTTCTCCATACAGCCGGATATGCACCTTTACTTACAAAGGCTAATCGACTTCGAATGTATTTTCGAATGTAAAAAATGAAAAAACGTAAATTTAAATGATGTATTTTACGTTTTAAAACCCCAATTTAAATATACCGCGCAAAACGCTTGAAACTGTCATGGCGTCTTCAATAACGTCACGCCGTGGCAAAAGAAGAACAAATTAAACCCCACACAATCTTCTGTGTGCAATTTTTTACTTTTACTGCTGTCGGCTCTGATAAATCCTGATTCCATAGCGATATAACTTACCAAAAATTCATAAAAAAAACGGGAATTAAAGCTCTCTTGTATACAAATGTCAACAACAAAGAACAAGTCAGGGTTAACAACTCCCAAAAATATTTGCCCCTAAAGTCAAAGTCAAGTGGTAAAATCGCTACAGTAACACTGTTTTAAGCTTTCACGGTTTACAACTAAACTTATACTGTCACTTACGGGATATCTTCTGTGATTGTTCATTATTTTGATCCTCCGATATTTCGGCGCTGTTGTAAACGCCATGATCGCGGGTTGACTGGAGAATGGGGGTGGATGGAAAATAAAATTGTTAAGAGCAGACAAATCTATCTACCCTCTTTCTTTGTCTTTTTGCTCAAAAGTAACAGCCGGCATCGTAATAAGGACTCCACAAAACCTGGTGATACTGTGAGTGTGTTTTGCCGTGACTTAGTGTAGAGTTCCAGTAGTGCGCGTAGCAAAAGACTAAGAAAGAGGGTAGATAGATTTGTCTGCTCTTAACCATCCAACCGCATTCCCCAGTCAACCCGGGATCACGGCGCTTGCAACAGCGCCGAAATATCGGGAGCTCGAAATAATGAACAATCACGGAAGATATCCCATAAGTGACAGTATAAGTTTATCGCTACAGTAGCTTGAAAATGCCTCTAAAAAAATAAGTACGAAAAATACTGTCTGCCGGACAAAAGATTTTTTTATGGACAAAAGATTTTTTTTTTTACGAATTCCAAGTGGGAGACGACGCGGACAAAAGCTAGTTGCCATCATTTTCTTAACTCAGGTTTGAATAGGCTTCTAGAACTTGAGATGAAGACGGATTTCTCTCAGGGCTATATTTTCAAGGTCATGATATTAACAAATAATAGTGAATAATGATTACTACCAACGAAAAAAAAATGGCTGCTAGTATTGTAAGTCCCGACTACCCATGTATGGTAAAGTTACAATGACCGTCTGTAAGGTATGACAGTATGGTCGATGGCAGATTGGGTGTGAAGTCATGAAAAATGTACAAGAATACATACATGAATCACGCTTTTTATTTTACACTTCAAGCACAAAAGTACAGAGGCGGACTTAATGCCATAGGCATTTTCTACCAGTCAACCTTTTTTTCCTTATCGCCGAGAGGTGTTATTATATGCAATTACCTGTTGAAAAACTTGTTAGTATATGTTACTATTAACAAAGTTTAAAAAGAACCTAGAAAAATGGGTACAAACCCACTTTCTAGTCAATCATCTGCAATTGCAATTGTCATTTGCAAGGTAAAATCTTAACAAAAGCAGATACAAGTATTGACCTCCTTCAAAATGCGAACTTAATGTCATGTTGCTTGATACCGATAAATAACCATTCGTATCTCACTAACTTACAAGACTCAGGCTAGAACTTATAAAATACCAACAAAAAATACTAAATGAAACGACAAGACTTGGTGAGAAAGCTAGAATTTCTAAACACTCTACACTGATTCCCGCGTCACTTTGTGTTCGCATTTTGCTTCTGCGCCGACCACGAACATTAGGATTGCCTGATGTGGAGTCGTGGACTATACAACTTAGCAATATCTAATGTTTGTAAACGCACCCACGATACAGGAGAAATTCCTAGTGTGGGGCAGCGTTTTTTTAAAGAAAAGAAGAAAAGAAAAAGATCTATCTGCCTTCCACAGCACGTTAGTATGTTAGAGCGCTACATACCGTGAGCATGGAGCCGCCGCCGCCTCCGCCGCCGCCCCCACCGCCCCCGCTGCCCCCGCGCGGCATGGGCGGCATGCCCCCGCCGCCCCCGCCCCCCTGGCTCTCGGGATGCTGCGGCGCGTTCTCGCGCCCGCGGTGGTTCACAATTTGGTTAACGAGCTCCCTGCGTCAAAAAGTTAGAAACCGTTCACAGTTATTTTACCTATAACAGTTAGTCTAGGGGTTTTAAATAAAAAAACAAATTTATGGGTATGCAATATGCATCATCTGATGGTGGGATAGGATCTTCCACAGTACGCGGCCGTTAAGAAGTCAAATGATTAGATAGAAATTCTCCCTCTCTTTCACTTATTAGTGATAGAGACAATAAACAAAGCCAAACTTTTTCTAGAAGTTCAGCTGCCTTCTTAACGACCGCGTACTTTAGTATTAGTCCTTACTTGGCCCTGGAGATAGCCTCCCGCGATCCTGTGAGCGTGCACAGCCGGTCGGGCTGGCCGCCCGAGTCAGGTGCCATCTGTATCTTGCAGCCGGACTCCGCTTGCAGGCGCGTGATCTGCTCTCCACCACGTCCTATTACTGTGGACAAAAGATGTAGAGGTTAATAGTGTTACAGTAACTTATATAATTTCCTATACAGGTATTTATTTTATGATTACATACATGTGAGGTACTGGCATCGATCCACAGTGGCCAAATTTTTAGTTACAGCCCAGAACTGCACAAAATGTGGATGTTCTTTAGTCTTTTCGGAATTATAAGCATAAACAAAATGGAATTCGTTATTTGTTATGATTTATTATTTCAGAAATGTTTCGGCTGTTGCTAAGCTGCACTATCCATTAGACGCTGACTACATGGCAGCTGTACAGTGGCGCCTGATCTCTCTCAAGTCATATTGAATTGCTTTCGGACTATGGGTGTAAGGGAAGAGTGTTACTGTCTTTGCACACACTTTAGCCCTATTATATCTCCTGCGTCAATGGCAGTGAATGTTGTCTAGTCTCCGCTGAGATTGGCCACTAAGTCTCATGGACTGCAATTGGTACTGTTGGTGTCGATACTTACTAAGTCCGACCATCTTGTCGGGCACCCGGATGTACTCATTGAGCGTCTGGTCGGGCATGAGATTGGCGGGCGCGCTCGGCGGAGGGGGCGGCGCCGCGACTGCAGCGGGCGGGGCGGCGCGGCTCACGGCCGGGGCGGCACTTGGCACACTTAGGACAAAAAAAAAGCATTTGTTTTTCGGTTATTTTATTTCCGTTGCTATTGGTCGCTGACACAGACAAGTCTATTGTCTGTGTCAAAACACAACATTTAAGTTTCGAACAAATTGTTCACAAAAATTAAACTTGGTATTCTTTTAAATACTATGCGTAAAACAGTTTAAATAAAACTATGCTTCTATGTGCTTTCAAACTTAAATAACAGCAGAAGGGTTAATGCTAGACGTTCGTTGTTACAGTAAAAAAAAGGCAGGGTCACTTTACTTTTTGCGTACGATTTTACTGATGTCCTTACAATGTTCTTTATTCTCGTTTAGATACGATTGCTGTTGAGTTGCTTCTGCCAGAAGTGAAATGACTGTAGGTCACGTAGGCACGGAGGATTATTAACGCGACAGTTTATTTCTACGCTCTGGATTTTCGACTCTTAAGCGACGAGCCGAGCGTTCAGAATACAACAGAGCGCATCAGCGTATCTCTAGTAAGTTTTAATGGGAAAATACTCACGCCTTGCACGTGACGGGGTTAGTATTTAGAACTAAAGCAATAATTTATGTGCAGGTAGCAAGAAATTTTTTTTTTCAATTCATTACTTTTGACCAAACTAGCCAGGGTTCTCAACACTTTTTACCCGACGGAGCAGAAGGTGGTGGAGCCCAAAAGGAGGGTAATGTATTCAGTTGCTGCCAAACAGTTCAAGTTAGTAAAACCCGCAGGTTTTATAATTATGTCATGCATACCAAATGCCTCCATTAGAAAATACAAAAGTTATCCTATTAAAATATATACAGGGTGACTGGATCTGGAGCCGCCATAGCAAATTCGCATACAGAGGAGGTCATTTATTAATTATTGAACCTTACTTTCCCCAGCTAAAGTTTTAAAGTTTGGGAGATATGTCAAGTTTTATACTTAATTGAGATATTTCCAAATTTGTTTTTTAACCCTATTTTGAGGGAAGCTCCGACGTATTTTAATCACAACTGTTTATGACTACCAACAAATAATAAAAAAAATACTAAAATAATGAAAAAAACTGAAAATCTCAATAAAATACAAAAATTCAGCGGGTCCAGATCCAGCCATCCTGTATATAGAGTAGCAGAGTACTCTACTTATAACCCTCAAATCACGTAGCGAGCCTAAAGCACCATGTTTTTACGAGCGCCAGTTAGCTTGACTCATTATGACGCGCGCGAATCGTACGTATAGCAAGCCCACGTGTTTTTTGTGTATGTAACAGATCACACAGGACACTAGGACGGTTAACTCACGCGACTTACGAAAAAACAATTTTGGCAGTCCAGAAAGATGATTTAAATATAGAACGTTTCGTTAATAATAGATTGGAAGTAAGTAGTATTTAAAATCAGACTAAATTGCTCACAATCTAATCATTAGTAGTCATAGTTATTATTATCATGTTTCTCGTATTTTGGACAATTTGTATGGATTATATATTAGTTTATTTTATCTTGTTTTATTATGTACCTATTTATGTATATCAATTTATGTTAACAAGATGGTATTATGTGTATTAATTTTTTTGTACTCTATCATAATGCTGGGTTGTAGTGTAGCTTTAGGGGCGCTATGGAGCGACATAGAGAGAAAAATTCGGCCTTAATTTTTTTTTCGGAATTTTCCAATTTTTGTATAGTATCGGGTTGACCTAGACCATAGAAACCATTTAGGTTCTGAGACGCATGGTCCATCGACGCACCGTTTCCGAATTACGGGCCTTCTAAAACCCAATAAAACAAAAAATTTTTTAAGGCCAAAATTTGTGCTTAGTCCTAAAATTTTCTTTGTTTCTCAGTGCCCCTAAGCGTATACTCCAACTCCTACAAACGCGCCCCTAAGACGATCCACTGACCTAATGCTGTCCTATTTGACTCAAAGGTTGACTGGTAGAGAATGCCTTGTGGTATTAAGTCCGCCTATGTACCACTCTTGCTGCCTAGCCTTTTCCCGTTAGGGTCGGCTTCCAGTCTAACCGGATGCAGCTGAATACCAGTATTTACATGGAGCGACTGCCTATCTGACCTCCACAAGCCAGTTAGTACTAGACAATACAATACCTCTTGGTAAGACTGGTTGTCAGATTTTTTGGGCCACGACTACCTGTAACAACTGCCCAATATCTACAAATGACAGCCGGGACCAACAGCTTAAGGTGCTTTCCAAGGCACGGAGGAAACTCGGTATGTAGTGGGTGTGTCACCCATCCACAGACCAACCTAGGCAAGCACGGCTTAACCTAAAGATCCGAGCGGCTGTTAGTATTTAACCACTATTGTACATGCAAGTTTAAATTAATAAGATAGTACAAGATAAAACGAAAGTTTTGTTTGAACAAGTGTAATTTGTAAGTTGTAGAAAAATTATCAATTTCTTAAAGAATTAATTAAAGTTGATTATTTTATCATCTTACAATATTCTTGTTAGTTGTTGCAAAATATGGCGAAATAATTATTTTATCTCAAATTAAATAACTAAGCATTTTCCCAGAAAGAATGACAGGCGTAAATAGACAGGTAATATTTTAATGGGATTACTTTTATTATTGGCATTTGTAGAGGAACATTTTGTGAAGTTTATCATTAATACAAAGTTCATTTATACATGCTTTAAAAATGTAAGTCTTCATCAATTTTCTATGCTGACTGTGCTACAGTCAATTACCATTGAGAGTCCTGACTGCAATTTATAAACAACTTATTGATTTATCTTGTTTCTGAAGCCATTTTTAGGGTTCGATAGCCAGATGGCAATAAATGGAACACATTAAGATTCGTTCAGTCTGTATGTCACAGCCATTTTACTCCGAGACTGTTGTCTCGGAGTCTGTCTTTAATGAAGTTATGTGAAATTAAGAGGGAAAAAAAAATTAGGAGTGACCCTCCACACCTACGTGTAAAAATGGTGTCTCTTTTTTAAATTAGAAGAGAAACATTCTGAAAATGTATGGGTTTGTAGAACTTCCAAAGAAAATTGGTTTGAATAATAATATAATTTTGAGATATGGGACCATACATACTATGAAAAACAAATTTAGTTTTGCTTTTCAGTGTAAATTAAAATGAATGAGCGTTTAAAATAGTGCTACGGAACCCCTTGTGCGTGAGTTTGACTCGCAGTTGGACGGTTTTTTGGTAACTTTGCGTTTTTTTTTTAAGATTTTCATCATTCCTGCATCAAAAAAGTAACTTACCTCATTTGTGGTTGAGGTTGTTGATACGGTACTTCTACTGAAGCTAGTTTCTTCGCATTCGGTTCTGGACCCTCCTCCAATGGCCTCTTGCTTCCACCTCCTTCGAGCTTAGCAGCAACCTGTATGGAGTATTCATTAATACCCCTTTTACATAGGTTATAGTTTATTTCTATACTTTAAAAAAAATTAAATGTTTTACTCCTCACCCCGTTGAGTTCCCATGTAAATAAAACATTAAATTTATTCCATGGCTCAAAGCTCAAGTTCAAATACTAATTTGCAATATAATTTGCATCAAATTGGAAGCTATGGTTTCAAATCTATTAAAGAAAAAGAGATGTAACCTTACAAAACCAGAATTTATAATGTATTTAAAGTATTTACTGACTAATGGTGCGAGTCGTTATCAATATTTTTTACATTAGTAAGCTCATGAACTTGGAAAGAAACGGTGGACCATTTTATGATAAGCCTGGTTTTTAAATAGTTTTATTATTCATTGAAATTTTGATTTCTACCAATCTTTAACCGTATTGACAATAAAATTTTACTTTATTATTATCTTTGTGTTAGACATTGGGGTTTTTAACTATCAAGTTTGTATAACACTACTAGTTTTTTTTTAATTTTTAACTTAAATAAATGTCTACAAGAGCCAAAACAGGAAGTTGCATATCCAAGAATTTATGGGTTTCTTACTTTATTAAAGCAACTGTTTGTGGTCATTGAATCAATTCAACTGTTTCCCTCCAAAAGTGAGAAGGTCCATATCCTACCATGGATTTAAATAGACTAACATTTTAATAAATATATTCTATAAAGCCACCAACCAGCCAGACATTCTGCCCCTTAGACCAATTATTTATAAACATTAACATTCTCAGGTTATAATATTTTCGTTTAGTAAGGAAAATATTCATTAACATCTAGAATGTTCTCATTGTTAAAACATGCTCATTAGGGATACAGTGTAACATTATTGATTTGTAATTGTCTTTGTTACTGAACATTATTGATCCAAACTACTAAAGACAATATTTTTAAGATTGTTTGATTCTACATTGATATTGTGAAATGGTCTAGTTTCACGAAAACTTAGGGCAGAAGATCATCTTAGGGGCGGAGTACCTTCACAGCATGGTCAGAACTAAGTTTGTTGTCTGATGCATAATTCGCGCCTATAATGTGCCACAACGCATTATTGCCGCGACAGAACCGCTTGACGTGTATGGCAGTCAAAATCATCCGAGCCGCAAGGGCAGACATTAAAACTAAACAGCTGCATTGTATTTGCTTTTAACACCCATTTATCACCATGAAAAATTACAATCAATAAGTAGGTTAGGTAAAAGCATCTTACCAATGATCCTTCATGGAACATCAATAGTATGAAGAGAAAAGGGCGGGTTAGAATAAAAACTACTTCTAATGAAGGATAATGTCCAGGTTGAAGGTATAAACATAAAATTTTAACGGTAAATAACACGCAAATGTCAATAGACGCGATTTTTGTAAAGAAAAGATGTGCTTACCAATCTAGCACGTTGTACAGCAGCCGCAAATCCCGCCGTTTGGCTATTGTTTTGAAGCGTAGCCATAGAAGAATAATCACTCATATTTGAACCCAATTTCACATTCAACCGCGTAATACCGCAGCCATTAAAAAGGATCAAAATGACCCAAAAACTTTATGAAAGGTTTCTCTCGCAACGCAAGTTCGTTGCGAGAAAGACGCGGACCATAGACAAAATGAGAGATGTTTTAAATGTCGCTTACCAATTTTATTTCTTTTTGTATTTATCTACCAACTTGAATGATCTAATGAGTTACCAATTAAAACTGAAACATAATGAGCTAAAATAGAACAGCGATTGTGCTATTTTTCATCCTGAAATGTTACAGTTGAGTTTTTAGGAAAGTCAAAATTATTGTCTTTGGCTGAAAATGAAAATGCGTTTGGTTATTACTATTTTGTTAAAATATTAATTAAAAAAGGATTTATTTAAAAAAAAATATCTAAAAATCAGTAGTTACTGCTGACAATCTCTCAAAATTACAAAAGTTACATTAGTTAGTTTTTTTTATCTCTTCCTTCAAGTACCACCTGCTCAAGTGGGAAGTAATATTTGCCATACAAGTATATTCTTTTTACATTTTAATTTCGAATCTGATGATAGTTTAATTAAATAAATATTTTCATTATTAAAGAACATTAAACATGATTATATTACTTAGTCCAGTTAAAAGATCACTATTGTAATATTCTATTACTAATTTTATAATTAATCACACAGGCAAACTTTGACGAAATACACAAAAGTTTCATGTGCAACAAAACTTTCTTTATTAAATATTTAGCATACAGAACCTTTATATTAAGTTTCTATTTTTGGTTTAGCCAAAATAGAGGCAAAAATCTACCTATTTTGGTTTTTAAAACATAAGAAAAGGTCGATGCACCGAAAATAACAAAACGTTCTTACTTTTTTTTCTATGTTATGGGTGCGTGCATTTGTGTTGTCCGGTGTTTGAAGACGCTTGGAATTCGCTTTCAATTTCTTCGTAGGAAAAATGTCGGGTGATACCGATAAAGCGAAAATCAGTGACAATCAGGTATAGTTGTGAAATATGTATTTGTTTTAATTTTCTCTGTAATAGTGCGCGTCTATTAAGAAGGATTTCAGTTGTGTAGTGGTGTTATTTCCGTGTTATATCACTAATGTTTGCCTGCGTCTCAACATGGCTGACAGAACGATTGCTTCCCGCTAAAAGCGGGAACTACGCCACGGAGGGTTGTGATACGAGTCAATGTTTCGCAATAAAAACTGTGAATGCCATCCTGATCAGTTATCGAAACTGATTCTAATGGGATATTTTTCAGCATTTCGCATATTTTGGCCACCCCCGCCCCTTTGCATTTCGTTGCAGGGCCTTTGTTAATGTGCACGATGTTATATGACATTGATATGAAATCCGCATGACCTTGATATTTGGTTTCTTGCGATTATTCAATTTTAGAGGCAGCGTGATATGTTGTTGTTCCACTGAGCCGCGGCCTCGCGACTCGTTATTTACGCTCGGAACTCGGCCGGCGATGTAAATAAAACATAAGTATCCTTTCGGGGGCCTTTATTGCTGACCTCTCTAGTTTTTTTTTCCGGCACATTTTTTGTGATAGTACACGATTATGGCGCGAACGCAAATAAATTATCACGAAATTCTAGAAATTTACGGCTGATTTAACTGGAGAAATGTAGAATATTCCCTAAAATGGTACTACTAATTCATACATAGATATTGTATGTACACAGCTGTATACGTCTTACTGTAGTACTAGAAGAGAGGCATTGAATTTTGTGACTTGCGTCTATTTGCATAAGGTTGATAATTGAGTGATGGCGCGCGGAAGTGACGCCGACTTCACCAATAGAATGGTGTTCAACATACAGATTTTGCAATGCATGGTTGCAAAATTTTATATTTAATATAATATGTCGTCATTATAAAACAACAATACATGTTGCACTTGTTAGAGTAATAAAAATTGACATAATCTGTTCATTGATTTTGTGCAAAATGTCATGTAGTTTCACAATACAAAACCTGAAATGTTTAATTAATTTGGAATTAATTAGTTTCGTTAATAGAGCAGCCTCAAGTTGCATGAATGTGTTGAAGTCATATTTACATTTGAAGCAGTACATCTAGTATGAAAATGTTCACTGAAAATACTTAGTTGTTCATTGCTGTATTTGCTCGGGCAACCTTATCAAACTGCTGGTCACAATGGATGTCCATTGCATGTTTTCTCAAATAAATGATGTAGTCCACCAGTTATATCTGTTTTGATGCAGTACTCTGTCAATTTGTACTGAAAATGGATGTACTTGTATTGGAAAGTAAATTATGGTTAATTGTCTTATTGAATAGTACTGAGTAACTGAATCAAATATTATTAAATAGCGCAGGTATTATGTAAAATGATCCAATATTTGACTATGTTATGTTAGCAGATTCTGATTTGTATAAAAATTTCTAACATTGCTACATGTCATTGTAGCCATAGATTTAAGAATATTGTAAGAGAGCTATATAGCAACTACACATATTATGTGTACGTGACAAAAGATTTCATATTAAAAGTTAGTACAATACCTACCTTCTATGTTTCTGTAAATGTCCATGTACAAATTTTCTAAAATGTATTTAAAAAATATGGAAAAGTCTTAAGATTTTCAACATAACATATTTATGTGCAGGATGAAGACAAGAAGTCTGGGACAGGCGACGGTCAAACAACAGAAGATGAGTCCTCCCAGGACTCAAAGGGTGAGTCGCAGGCGTCTTTGCACCCTGCCCAGGCCCAAGGTAATGCCGATGTAGATCAACCAGACCCCAAAGAGGAAGATAATCCATCTAGTATAGAAGGTCAGGTTCTTGCACCAGTCCACCAGTCTGGTCAATGTGTTCACAAGTCGGTGTTCATCTACATGGCAACTAACCTTTTGGGGCTGATTTCTTCATCTTTTGCATGTTAACTTATTGCAAAATAGTGTGACAACCAAAAAATAATACAAAATAGTGAATATAGTGGTTTACTCAGCTAAAAATGATTAAAGTTTTTTTGTATTCATGAGTGATATTATTTTTCAATCTAAGTTAACATGTAAAAGATCATGTTGTAAATCACATTTACATTCTACATCCACTACTCTACAATAATTACAATTACTGTAACATAAATAAACTACACTATACTGGTTTATTTAATGTCACTAGAAATAATTACTAAGGTACACTTACATTTTATGCACACATCATTTTAACCCCATTATCAAAAACAAATTTTATAAAAGTGCTCACAGACTTGCTCCATTTTCTCGACCAATAATGTCTCTCTGCACCTAAGTAATGACAGAATTTGATCATACTAAAAACGCATTCGAATAAACTTATTAAGATAACATTTTAATTGATACTCTTTAAATTTGCAAATTACTTTAACACTAAAATACTGATCTTTTCGTGTTTCGTCGTAATTTTTATAATTGTATGTCGCAGTATTCGCAACTCACTTATCATAAATCCCTGGAGAACCATAAGATAAGTTCCTAGTGATAAAACCTAAAAAAATACGTTTTTTTTTATTGAGACTACTACTTGTACAGTCGCCAGCGCATCAAGTTACTACAAACTATCAAATTTTCTCATTCGATTTGGCCTTAACCATCAACATTTTATGGTTTAAAATCATTTGGAGAAAAACAGTTTGTGGTAGGTAATTTGTTATGCTGGCGACTGTACCGTAATTCTACTCAAACCGTGCAAAAATATCTGTAAAAGAAATCTACAGGTTAACAGGTTGTTGTTGATGTGAGACAAGCAAGGCTTTTCTCTTATGACAGGTAAGGTAAAGAAATCAATACTTCTGTAAAATTTTAAGGAACTTTAATAGAAAATAACAAATCAGTTATAATCATCTAGGAAATATCAGCGCATAGAAGCCTTATCGAAACAACAATAAAGATATAGCGCAACTTGTGCACTTATTTATGCATGAATAATTTGCCGCTATTACGAAAATCTTAACGTGTTGACCCTTTGTATCCCAGTTTGAGATGCAAAAAGCTAGAGAGCGTTTATGGAAAAAATAAAGATTTCCGTACCCGCCGAGCGCGAGGTATTTTCGCTGAGATAAGCAAAGTGTCGAAAACACGCTAGTTAGTACAGACCCTAAGAATTAATTGCCACAACGGACACAAAATCCATATTTTACTTCAAAACGACCACAAATCCTACGAAACGACTGAAGATAACCAACAAGAAACTGAATATATTGTCTAAAGCGTTGCTAGTAAACTTGCAACCATGTCACTCGTCATTATCGATTTCCGTGCATAGCACTTACTGTGGCTCAAATGGCGCCGTTCCTTGTGCGTACATCAACTAGAATTTTCGCCAAGTCTGAGAGATATTGAACAACAATTCAATGTACTGTATGGCTAATAAGGCCAAAATAAATCTCTCAATACATGTGCCAATTAGTCCTGCCCACGTTTTACGACAAAAAGCCCAAAAGATACGAATATTCGTCAGTGAAAAGGAACTCTTGCTTGTTCTGAACTGGTTTCAATAAATAAATCTAGGTACTACTATTTGAATTCCTGGCGTGTCTGTATGTTTATTTATGAAATAAACATGGCTTTCCCGCGCAATGTAAACCTGTTGTATAATGGCCGCTCTCCTAGACATATTTTTTCTATACAAATGTATTTTTAATACTCAGACTAGGATAAAAAACTTATCGTCAACTTGTAACTTCCAAATTATTGTAAATAGAGTGAAGAATCTATAATGTCGATAGTCAAATAAAGAAATGTTTAGATCTATGCCAACATATCAACTAAAGCATGTACCTACATGAAGAGAAAGTTTCAATTACAAAAGACCGTATCTTCGTATAATCTTAACACATACTTGAGACCTGCAAGTCATGCAAATAGAATTTCAACATTTCCGAAACAATGAGAAGCCAATGCTACAATTATTAAAGGGTTTCTCTGACTACGGAGTTGCGCATATTAATACTTTTCTTGCGTTAAAAATATGAATAGAAAATGTTGAAACCGGAACCCGGTAGTATTACTAATAAGTTAAATTCTGCGCTATTATACTAGACAGCCGATGATATTTGTAATTACGGATTCAGGCTGGGTGAATAAGTCTGAGTCACTCTCGCCTACAAATTATGTTGACCTCCTTGACTATAACGACGTTTAGAAATCAGAGATCTTTTAAAATCAGTCTTGTGATTCCGGACAGATTTTTAATGCACACCGGTTTAGATCAAAATGGTTTGTAGTTTGTCGTTACAAGTTTTTGAATTTACTAATTTAAGTCGTCTGTGACTAATGTCTTTTGAGCCTTGGCGCGAAATCAATGCACATTTCACACGATATGTCTAGGAATTATCATTTGAAAGCCTTCTTAGTCCAGGATAATATTTCTCTTTAATTTTCTTACCCGCACGCGTAGCATGATCACCGTAGAAACGGGTTTTGTCGACGGAAGAATCGACAAAATGACAGATTTCTTTTCACAATCTGTCATTCTGTGGCCAGGCTACGCGTGCTAGTCTGAACCAATACTCCCCAAGAGACTGCACGTTGCACAAAGCCTACTAGTTGCTATTTCATAACACACGGCCACAAGCAGTCGTAAAAAAAAAAAAAAAGTTAATGGCGTTGTAGTTGCGCAAGATCAATTCATATTAAATGTACGAGAAAAATATCTCATTAATTATATCATTGACTGCCATTAAACAATCTTAGCATGTCTCCACAATAATCACCACAGCTCACAAGCATTTCGTTCATTTGTAACTAACAATATCTCGGCATCCGACGAGATTTAGTTAGCATCCAGTGCAATTTAGCCAATCGTGTGGGATCAGAGAAACGACCAATAAGTGCACTTTCATGCGTTAACTTGCAATTTAAAGCACGTTTAATTTCAATCGGGTTTAAGCGTTGAAAGATTTCGGATGGATTAAAGGAAAACAGTTTTAGATTTAGTCGGTTCCTGCTGAAGTCGAACGAGTTAAGTGGAAAGAGGAATAGGAGGCATTTACCCTTCAATGGGAAGACACAGGGTTATTATATTATTAGTGCAGGAGGAATTGAACTCGTAATCTGAGAAAAATGTCGCCAATAACTGTTGTTGCAGTTAAAAAAATCGAATCGTCGAACATGTTTCCGTGATATCTCATAGCGAAATGTTATCAACAAGCTATTTATTCAGTGTTGAGGTAGCACACGTTATGATGAATTGCGCAATT
Organism: Noctua janthe; assembly: GCA_910589295.1. Taxonomy (NCBI): domain Eukaryota; kingdom Metazoa; phylum Arthropoda; class Insecta; order Lepidoptera; family Noctuidae; genus Noctua; species Noctua janthe. The sequence continues at coordinate 7,506,104 of OU342572.1, read as the reverse complement.
TACTGCGCATACTGGTCGTTACTGTTTAGGGTACGGTCAGATAAACGCGAAGCAGGACAGATAGTTTTTTTCTCAAAACAATGTATGTTAGCAAAGCATACATAGGTCAAAGGCGCGGGCGCGCGAATTTCATACGGCTGTTGGTGTTATTTTGATAAAAGTGAATGAGTATAAAAAAAAATTTCCTTGGGAAAGTTGTTTGTTAAAATGAGTACAATCATGTGTTTAAATATAAGTCACTAATTACCAGTCACCCTATATTTGAAACGTCTAAATTAATTAATTCGCTGGTATATTGTTTTCCTAAATACTTGTGCAAAATTGAGTCTATAACCTAAGACCTTGATGTGCCTTTAAAAATTGACGAAAAGTCAATAAGGAAGCTTTGCATCGAAATTCGAGACGAACGAATACTGGGTATCTAGACGCGCAACAGTGTGGCCTACACCTATAATGCATGAGAGAAATGGATCACTCATTCATAATTCAATGACCGCAAGGATCGGTTTGCAGTCAAATCGATTTGTTGTAAGTTTAGAACCAAAGGGCATTGACATGCTTGTTAAAGCTTTGAAACAGAACTTACATTTATCCTATTAATTTTACGATGGAATAAATCGCGGCACCATATCAACATTATGAGCTTAGCATAGACAATGATTAATAAATGAGGCCTCAAGTCTCTGCCTTGATGCAACTATCGACCCATCCCTTTACGAACTATACACGGTGTGGAACAAAAAATCGATAATAATTCATAATTTTGTAATACAAAGTCAAGACGCAAGGGATAGTCGCGTCAATTTGCCGCGTCGATGCATCGAATGAAACCTTGTAACGAAACTTTCTCTTACATTCACTAAAACTGAAAACATATGTTTGCTAATCATTTGCTAAGCGGTGAGATTGTGAATGTAATTCATTTATACCCTGGAGATCGCTCATATTAATCGTTTATGAAGGAGAGACCGCATCGCTAGTACTCGCGACAGAGTTCATCACTACCCCGTTAAATTCCTTATAGACGATCGTTATCTTTGTGTGTGTGCAACCGGCGAACAATGTAAAGCTAGGTACCCATTATTCGCGTACAAACTGTGCTCCGCGCAGATTTTATGCAAACACAAAGGCGATGCGCGGTGCACAGTTGGTGCGCGAATAGTGTCTAGCTTAAAAAGCTGCCGTTTCTCCAGCTCATTATATTGTCAAACTCATTATCTCAACTTATTGTGTAAATTATAGTATTGTATTATATAAATTAAATCGATAGCGTTTATCGTTGACACTTTATCACATTTTGCAAATCGTTGGTCTCTATTTGAATTTGGGCTCTAAATTTAATGGGACAAAGTGCATTTTAATTTGGAAAATTATTTTTTAATGGTGTTGCTAGGTAAATTAAACTGGATAGGGTTTGAGTCCGTCGATTGTTGCCCATTCCGACCAAATCGCGATAAGACTGTCAATTGTGGCTAAGTGGTTCGCGTCGCTAGTATCTACCTAAACGTGTTTAGAGATGACACTGGGACTTAAGAGGCTTCATTCTTACGGCCGGGATACGCTACACACATTTTTCAATATCTATGATCTTGTCTATACACATCTTCTACTATAAATGTGAATTGGCATAGTTTCAGAAGTATGTTCAGTCGAATTAAGTATTTTCACGAACGCAGTTCATTTCACAAGCCAGGGTAGTTACACCAACGATGGGAGTGCTCCATCATATTAAACTATCCTAGCTTGAGACGCTAGGCTTACTAGGCTTTATCTCAAGTCTAGAAATAAAGTTAGAAAACTGTATACACGAAGCTAGATTAACTCGCTTTATACCTTACTAGTACTAGCTCGCCATCCTGGCCTGAGTTTACTTCGTGTAGCTGTGCGGGGGCGGGGCAAATTGGGAAATTATCAATTAATAGTGGAGTCTCTTGTTATCATCGTGCAAATTTTCGCTTAGTCAAAATCTACAACACTAGCTGTTGCCCGCGACCTTCGTCCGCGTAAAATTTTATGGCCTATAACCTTCCTCGATAAATGGGCTATCCAAAACTAAAAGAATGTTTCAAATCGAACCAGTAGTTCCTGAGATTAGCGCGTTCAACCAAACAAACAAACTCTTCAGCTTTATAATATCATAGTATAGATTACCCACAATGTCACTGAACGATATCGTTTTTTATCATTATCGCTAATATTTCTGATGTATTTTAAGAATATGTCACCTCGAAATGTTTGCACCTCGGATTGGTTGGTTTTCTATACAGATGATGTTTTATAATTTTTAATGGATCGTCAAATTAAAATTTTATTACACGAACAGGGAGCTTTTGCATGCCGCTTTACAATTTTCTGTAAACTTAAATAAAGATCGTAAACTCAGCAACATACATACATACATACATAGATCGTAAACTTAGCAACATACATACATAATTACATAAGTAGATTACAGAAATCAAATTAGAAATCGTACCTCTCAGATATTAAAATTGGAAGTATTTTTTGTAAAACTTTTTTTTTGTGAACAGGTGACTCAAAATCGACAACGGCTAACGGCAAGGACGATGAAGGCGTAGGAGGCGACTCTAAGGACGACAAGAGGGATGTAAAGGCTGATGCAGACTCTAAAAAGGTCAGTAAAATAAATAACAAGAGCTTTAAAAGTATGAGCGGAAGACTACTAATTGTATGGAAGAAGATAAAACATGCTCCACCAACCCCAAATTAATTGGGATATAAGGTGAGGAGAATTATAATTGATAATGATGACGTATGAGAGCGATCAGTGGCGTGCCTAGGAGCCAACAATGTGGCAAGCCCGTAAGGCAAGCAGAGTGTTCAGAAACCCTAACATCATCAACAGTAGTCGGTTATAAGGACATGCCAAGCTTGTAGGCTTGTATGAAAGTACCGCCACTAAGAGCAATGCATGAGGGGAAGTCCATGTCAAGTATAAGAGAGTTTTTATAGGTAAACCTAGTTTTAAGAACACCACGCATTGCTTGAAAGACACCAGCAAATTTGGTGCTACTATCTCATTCACCTAATGTGAATTTCACCTAGTTTGAGCTTTAAGCACATTTTATGTAAAATGGCAGTGCTTGGAACTAAAGTTAGTTGCACTTAAACCTGTCAACCATTTTGGCCACTCATTGTCAGTTGGTTAGTAAACAAACAACGCGCCTATATCGTTTGTCCATTGCACGAAAAACGTTCAATTACAAAGTATCACAACACAACAACAAACGCGGGCAAAAAGAACTGAATAAAACCGGGGTTAGGTCAAGGTCTTTGTAAGTGCATTAATGTATGCAAATAGGGTCGCCTCACTCTATCTCACTGTACGAATCTGGGGTTGAAATGCGTAATCATTGTTGCCAAGGGTGGACTTAGGGATATCGATAATTAAAAAAAACTGCTGTTCTACAAAAGTGATCTACACGGTCAAAATGTATGGAATTGCAGTTTTTTTTTTAATTTTGTGGTTCGAAATAATGTACAGTCACGAGCACCAGTATGTATACATTTTCCTAAATTTAAAAGCGATTTCGCGAGAAATAACGATTGTAACTTGGAGATACCATCTTTCTCATAAAAATACAAGTTCTAAAATACTATGTTCGTAACAACATGGAATTTTAATCAGAACAGTAGGAGAAAAACACTTTTAAAAGTTGTTACGTGTTTACATATTGGTGCTCGTGACTGTACTAACCAACGTGGCAGTAGCGAAAGTTCCATACAACTCGATTCCTACCGGATTCCCTTTGAAAAATGGCACAGTCAAGTATTCTATAGACAAATAATATAATCACATTAAAGATGTGTACTCCGGGTTACCTCTTACAAAAATTGTCCATGCGCTACTGCAACGTGGTAAACGTTTGTACGTCGATGTCTCTTCCACTCTGTATAAAAGCGGTTAGATCTCCATTTCACGGGTGTGTTATTTGATTGTAGTGTTCAAAGTTTAAAATTAATGCACGTCTTTTCGCCGGCGCAGAGGTCACTTCGACTGCTTTTATGGTTCGGAGGACTAGGAGGCGGAACATAGTTTGTGACACATTTCATTCATTAGCGATTTGTGAGAATTTTTCCGGCAAGGCTTCGTACATTATAGCTGTCAAACATGGCTTGATTGAGCAAATAATAAAAGTCTTGCGAGTTTTCAACATCCTAATATTAATGAATCAGTGACTACCTTTCGGGGAAACGTCTACTTACTTCCAAGTTTGAAGATTTAAACAAGTTGTTATTATGCCTATATGGACGCATCTCGCGTGCTGCTTACACAGTTACCGACGAGAGCGTGACGAACACGAATGTCGTGATTTAATTACGTTAATTAACTTCAATAACGTGATAATGTCATTAATACAAAGATACTTAACGGCCTTGAAATTTCAATATTTCAAGAAATAAACGCCAGACGATATGTTAACCTGACGAGTTGAGCAAGTTAGCAAATTGTAGATAAATCGCGTCTTTAATTTGAAACCACGTGCTTTAATAGTTCCTCTTATTCCAAGTCAGAGGCCCTTCGGCGGCATAAAAAATCTGACACCAGGTTAGGCACTAACCACACGATAAAGAAAACGAAGACTGTATTCTTCTTACATCTTAGACCAAATATAGGTGGTTCGCGAACCTATCGCTATATTTGAACTATTTCTCGGTCATAGCCGCGATCAGAAGTTCACGACTACCGTAATAACCTACCTAATGTAATAATAGCAACGAAAAGTGTACGTCATTTGTACTAGGTACTAGTCAGCGTATTAATCGGTAGGTATGCTTATTAAAAAATGCGTATTGTACATTTTACAGAATACAACGTTCCATGCAGGCACAAAATAGAGCGTGGCTGTGGCAAAAATAAAATAATAGCCCGACTTGATAATGATTTTGTTGCGATGCTGATATTTATAACTAAAATTAACGCCTTTGAAAAAACATGAGGAAAACTAGTTTAGCTTGATGAATTCGTTCATTCACGTTCCTTGGTTTTATTAATAAAATTAGAATATTTATGACAACTTAACCAAAAAGTATTTGGCTGACTTATAAGTATTTTGGTGGTTTTATTTTGCATTTTTTGTACAATCGTTCAAGTACTCAAGCAACAAATTCCATTGCTGAACGTAGATCCTCTCCCAAATTGCGCCAGAGCACTTGGTGTAGTGAAAACCAAGTGCTCTGGCGCAATCGTCCGTAATCAAACACAGTGAATATTGTCAAATTCTCTAAAATAAGTGCCTCTTTGGTCTAGTGGTTGAAAGCGCTACTGCCGAGTATGAGGTCTTGGGTTCAATTCCTAGAGTGTTAAGTGCCAAAGTGTGGTCCAAAGTGATATTGTGTCTTTCTATCAGAAATTTCAGAAATTGCCCGGACGTATGACTTTCAGTTCATGGCAATCGGCTGGCCCCCTAATACATGGGACTTAGAATGTGGGCTTACTATAGGGTGGGTACACGTCTGCCTAACTTTTCGGAGGTTACCGACGTGATGTTGTGGCTCCAAAGGTGCATCCACACCGCAGTTAACTTTTGTAGAGCAACACTGTGCAATACGGTAACATTAGGTAACTAAATGTAACCTTTGTGACTACTTGTTACTATTCGTTGAATGTTACTCATCGCGTCCAAAGTTCCATACCACCAATAACATAAATTAACAAAATAAAACAAACAGTAACTTTCAGCATCAAGCGAGTTGCACGTCATAATGTTCTGAAACTCCTGCAGGCAACGGACGTCTCATTTGTGTCGGCATGGAAAATGATAAACTGATATCGACAGCATGTTTTTTTCATTTTGAAACCCCTTTTAAACTCAATCAGTGCTAAAATCGCTAAAACAGATACGATGTTTAGAAAGTCTTGATTGCGGAACGATTGTCTGTTATATTGTGTTTTTTATCAAGTGGTGAAAGTTACAGAAGCCTTGGAGATACATTCAAAATAACATACACAGTCGATATCGTTAATAATACCACAAGTTTAACACTGTTATCAAATTGTTGCCATATGTTGACTGTTTTAAAAGTTGCGCAACATTACTAACACGGCAACATATTCTAATAATAAATAACTTTCTGCTATCAGATGTTGCTCAGTAACACTTGGAAACGTTGTTCTACAAAAAGTAACTGCGGTGTGGATGCACCTTAAAGGCCTGCGGCAGACAAGGGCTTTTTCATCTTTTGGTTGACGTCCATTGGTTGTTGCAAATTGTTCGCGTACAACTTGTCCATCGTCTGCTTAGTGCTTAAAAGAAGTCAAAACATATGGCATTGTATCGGCGAGGTCAAAAATAGCTCGACCTCGAAAGTCAAGGACGCGTCCCTCAAAGGTTTATTTTGAGATAATATCATCGATTTTCATTAGTCGCGAAAGGTGGTAATTGTAGGAATGATTCAGAGAGGATTTGTTTTCTGTATTTATACATTCCTTTGAATATTTTTTGTATCGGAAGGTTTTACGGACTAAGATTTTTATACAGCAGTAAAATAGAATACGGTTTTGTAATCATATTTACGACGCACAATTGTCAGAGTTGCCGCTGTGTGAAACAATTTAAAGAAAAAAATGGGTTTGTAGACCTCATAGATCCTTACCCGGGCAGGCCAAAAGAAAGATGGATAAATTGCGTGAGGAATGATATGAAAACATTATTTATTTCAATGAAACCATGAAAGATAAGCTGGTTGTCAGGGGAGAATGGAAAAAGAAAACATGTTGCGCAGACTCTAAGTAACATGGGTCAGGGGCAGAAAGATGATGCAGTTTTGCGAGTACATTACTTAATACGCACGTTTCTTTTTAGGAAGAAAATGGCGAGGCTCATGACGAAGATGAAAAGGATGACGTAAAGACCAACGACAAAGGTACCAAGAAGGCCGCACCTAAAAAGAAGCCTAAGAAAGAGGTAAGAATACACACATAAACGCACGCCATTTTCCTATGGGGGTATTATTGTTCAGGAGTGGAAAAGAGATGAAGCAATGCTGGGCGTATAGCGCCATCTCTTTTTCACACTTACCCATATGGCATTTACCAATTTTTTTCGTTTAAATTTCTCAAAGCGTATTCGTTTTTGCGTATTGTTTGAGAGCTTTTATGAAAATGACTTGTTACTTTTTTTTTTTTTTGTAGGATACTGAGGAAGAGGATGAGGAGGATGAAGATGAGGAAGAAGAGGAGGAGGAGGAAGAAGGAGACGAAGCTGACGAGGAGGAAGCCAAGAAGCCTGCTAAAGAAAAGTAAGTTACATTTTACTACACAGCGTTATACACTTGAAAATGAACTACTTTCTCCATGGGACAGAACTTCAATACCTGCTCAATCGGCACCGTTTCAGAAAATCAGAAAGCTGCATTACTTTGTGTCACGTACGTCGGGACACTGAGCCACCACTTAGGGTCAATTCACACCGAAATGGCAGCGCAGTGTCACTGTTAAGCCATTTTATGATAAAGACGCGCGACCGCTCGCGGCCCGAATCTTTCAAACGATACCTACTATGCATTTCCTAATGGAGATAAAGCATAACATGGCTTGAGTGCACGCTGCGTTGCGTCGCGTCACGTCTCGGTGTTAACTGACCCTTAACTATATTTTAAGACACTCGAAGAAAAAGGTAGTGGAAGTCTGCTGTTGGCAAGGCGGCAGCTCGTACTGTATAACCAGGCGTTTACATATTTCAGAATAGTTATCATATTTATCGTTACAGAGTAAAGAAACCAGCAAAAAAAGCTAAAGTCGATGACGAGGGCGACGACGAGGAAGAGGGCGAGGAAGAAGAGGAGGAGGAGGAAGAAGAGGAAGAGGAGGAGGCGCCTAAACCCAAGCCTAAGAAAGAGGTACCATTTTATGCTTTAACTAGCTTTTACCCGCCAGCATTGAGGTTGGAACGTACTACCGAGATACCCTATCAGGTCAGGTCAGGTCATGGTATATCTGTTGGCCAAATTTCAACGAAATTCGTCAGGAGTTAAGGCGTCACAGATAAATCAAACTAACTCTCTTTCACATTTACAGTTAGTTGACAACTTTTGATGCATGTTGGCCCCCCTGTTCTCGCAACAATAGGTGATTATTTGGGCTTCGTTAGTTAAAGTTTTTAGTCGAATTGTTTTTACACTAGGTTTATTTAGCCTGTGCTATTCCGGGCTCAGGGAAGTTTTTTCAGAATATTAAGAATGTATGTAGTTTTATTTCCTCCAAAAGCAACCTCCTAACAATGCGCGCCGTGTCAAGAAGTACCGCTTTCTAAATCAGACCCCTGATCCTTCTGCCCAACGAGAGCCTCCTCGATATTTATTATTTTACTTAAAATGGAATATAATCTTAGCCAACAGAGCCGCCCGTGCCGCTGCCGGCCGGCAAGGGCATCCCGCTTGGCCACATCAGCAACGTGGAGGTGTCACTGTCGCGCTTCAAGACGCAGGACCAGAAGCTGCTACATCAGTATTTGTATGGGGTGAGTTACTACTCTAAACACACAGTTTTGACCATCTTTTGAAAGATTCACACATTTTTTAAATTAAGTTGAAGGTTCATAAAATCATAACATAGCCAAAACTAAAATGAAAGTTCAACCAGAAATAAAGAATACATGAGTTTTACGGGAAACCTCCTGAACATTCAACTCAAACATTTGCGAGGTCAATTACTGCCTCTTGGTGATTAGCACATTACATAATTTAATTTTCCTTTACAGGGTCCATATTTATGTACCTAGCTTTAAGCTCTTTGTAACATCTTATTTACAATATGGAATGCAAAATAAATGAATATTATGAATATGGTTCTTCTATGATACAGTTATCCTCAACAAGTTACATGTGTTGAAAATTTCATTTAATGATACTAGTCTCACCAAGGGTTCCGTATTTGGTTGGTTGGTAACTAGATTGTGTAAGTCACCTAGGCAGTAGCTCTAAAATTCTGCATTCAGCAGCATGCAATAAGACCAGGAGCTAGAAAAGGCGAGGCTGGTGATTATACTAATGTTCATGTATGTCTGTCAGCAACTATGTCTGGACCGCAACGTGAAGCGCAACGTCAAGAAGTTCAAGGGCTACGAGTGGTCTATCGGCTCGTCAGAGTACAAGGCCAAGCTTGAGGAGACTACGAAGATGGAAGCTAAGCAACTGAGGACCATGTGCGAGATGCTCGACCTTGACAAGAAAGGTAAGACTTAACATCACGACTGTATTCTCTAAAGAAGAAGAAAGAGGTGTAAGATTTATGGAGGAAGTACAAGTGTATTAGGAGTGTATTTGAGTGATTTTTACCTTTTCTTCCATGGCTTTGACTTTCTGATAAGGCTGAGGCCAAACGAGCGTAATTTTCTGAGCTGTGAGTCGCGTAAAATGAGTCGCGGAATTGACGCTGCATTCCGTTATACTAAAGTCCTGTTTGTACCACACGGCCACTTTAGTAGCTCAGCCTAAATGACTGACTCATTGAAAGGTAAATGGTTTATTTTAAAATAAATACTTTAGTTTGTAGAGTATATTAACATTTTATGTAATAGGGATCGCCGTCATCAAAGTTACTATATGTAGAGTATGGTAACTTTGACTTTCTATAGCACTAACTGCCAAATCATAGCTGTACGGTAAACTACGGTCCTGTAGTGGATTGTTGCCTGGTTCCATCTGATTAAAACTTAAATAATGAGTACTGCTTTTGTGTATGTCTCCTGGAAGCTCATTACACAGTGTCCGTGGTGCAGGTTCGTCGTCGGAGCTGTCTGCGCGCCTGGTGGGGTTCCTGCAGCAGCCGGGCCCCAACAGCCCGCACGCGCGCGGCGTGGCGCGGGCGCCGGCCGCCGCGCCGCCCGCCACGCCCGGCGGCCGCCCGCGCCGCTCGGCCGCCGTCAAGGTGCACAACAGAGGTAACACACCCTACACCTCGAAAAACTACCTGACGCCTGAACACGCTCCTTTCACCGCTATTTTTACCTCCACGGCAGCAACACTATACTTGTGACAAGAAGTCACACTAAGCATAGCCACATAGTATTGTGCTACTGGCATGAAACATTGTTCTGCGACCTGCACCAGCTCACCGGTCTACTTGGTCCTTGTAACCTGGAATCAATTTGATAATAGCGAAAAACTAAATTGTAACTACATAGTTTTTTTTTCAGAATTTATGATTTTCGCTAGAAAAAGAACTCACTTTGTACTTTGTCAGAACAGATTTAAAATAATCATTTTTTTTTTGCTGGATAATGTTTTTTTAATCTCTTAGGCTACTCTGAAGAAGAATATGAAACTGACCAAGAAACAAAAGTGAAAGGCCCCAAGCCAGCCAAAGATGGCTCAGAAGATTCAGATGTAAGTACAAACAAGCGAATGTCAAAGTCAAAGTCAAAGTTTTTTATTTGTTAAACATAGGTGTATAAGATGTAAGTAAATATAAAGAGATCGCTATGTTTTGCCGACAACGGCGTACAAATATTAAAATTATACTATAAATTATTCTTAAAAACTATGCTAACTTAATATTATGAGCCGAATTTGTTTTTTAAACATACAAAATTATGAAAAAAGGATATGTGTATTGAAGCCATACATACTTCTTCTTTATCGTCCGTATTCTCTATAATAATTATATATTTAAATTATATATTTTCTTTTATATCATAACATAGTACAATAGACTGGTAGAACACTATAGAATAAATAGTAGTTCTAGCATACAGCAACTATAACAAGCTTCCGTAAAACAATTAAGCTGTCAGTAAATTTGATGAGCTGTCAGTATGATAATTAGATGAAATTATAGTTTAGATGTGCTCAGTTATATTGGTGAAATCTGTTCTAAGTCGCTAATTTCTGACTAATGCCACATGCATTGCTTAGGGGTCGTTCAACCCGAGCGGGTCGGAAGAGGCGGACTCGGACTTCGACCCGGAGGCGGGCGAGGGTGTGGCCGGGCCGGGCCGCAAGCGCAAGTCGTCCGGCCGCCGCCGCTCGTCCGGCAAGCCGGCCGCCGGCAAGCGCGGCCGCAAGCCCAAGGGCAAGAAGGGACGGGTACGTACATAATACACTCGTATTCCCAGCTAGGAAGTGGTGGGCGCCGGTATGGAGGTCTCGCTTATATAATTTTGACGTTTAAAAAGGGCTGATTCTCGATCGAAATTACTTTTGATATTCCATACATCCAATTCCAAAAATCAAATCCGAGACAAAATCCAACAGGTTTATTATCTATTTATTATGCAAAGAGATTTTAAACAAAATAAAATCCAGTCCTTTTTTAATTGAATTCATCGGTTCACATCCCCAAATATTTTTAAAGTGAGACATGATCTAAATACATGAACTGCCAATAAAATGGCAAGTGACTCACCAATTATAACGGCCAGTACTTCATTGTAATTTTCTTTTCGGCTTTCTAAGTAAGTCTTGAATATTTATGGTTATATTTTTTTGTGCAGCCAAGTAAACCAAGTCGCGGCCGACGGGCAAAATCTGACAGTGAAGAGGAAAGTGAAAAGTCAGAGAGTGAGAGCGAGAACGAGTCCGGAAGTGAGGGAGAGGAGTCTGATGTAAGTAATAACAATATGTAAAAGTATCAAGAAGGAAAAATAATTACAGTTCGTCAAAAATTTCTTCCGCATCGCTGTCAACGGGAAAAGTGCCCAGAAGGCTGGCAGCAAAATCATGAATGCTTATTTTTTTCTTTTCAAAAATCTTTTTTTTTTTAATATTAAAGGGGCCTAATCTTGACCTCAATGACCTAATCTTGGCCTCTAGTCCTGAGGACAGAGATGAGGTCGATGATGGATTCCAAAAGAAGCCTATTAACTCACGACTTAAATAGTCTTATGAACTTGGGAACACCAGCGCAGGCAGGGAATTCCACTTCTTGGCTGTCATAATAAAAGATGTATAAAAGCGCTTCGTACGAAAGTGTGGACCATCAACAAGATATGGGCGATAACCTGCAGTACGTCTGGACTCCCGATGGAAGAAGGGAGGTGGTGGAATGAGCTTGTGGAGCTTTTGGTCACACTCATCGAAGTACAGTCTGTAAAAGACCGACAAACATGCAAATTTGCGGCGGTGGGCCAGGCTAGTGAAGCTTGGTGAAAAAGAGTCGTGTGATTTATGATCGACTCGAGAGTCGTAGCAACTTGAAATGAAAGAAGATGCAGTCAATTGCATGATTTTATAGAAATATATTCACTTACACTCTCATATAAAGATGTTTTGTGGAAATAATGAAAGCAAGGATTTGACCATTTGTTTTGTTATTACAGGAGCCTAAGTCCAAGCGCGGCAGGCCAGCGGCGCCGGTAGCTAAGGGTCGCAAGGGAGCCGTGGCTAAGAACGCCGCCGCTAAGGCTACACCTGTCAAGCGGAAAGCACCCACACCACCCGGTATGTTACTCACATTATTTCCAAAGACAAATATATTTCATTTGAAGGATGGGGTTCAAGGTTGGATAGGTAAAGTCAAATTTAGGACATATTCGCCGCTTAAAGCACACAATGATCATACAACCAGGGTTTGAAGTTATCAAGATTTTTTTTTATGGCTTAGTAATTACAGGGTGTAAACGGACCCTTCACGAAGCCGTCAACCAAGCATTAGGTACATCAAACTTTTTTTTGGGGTTAAAAATCACGTTTTTCGGTAAAACTGTAACACACTCAAAACTTGGTGCTGATGGATGCTTTGAATGGTAATGGGTCATGGAAATAATTCAAGTAAAGTTAAAACCTCAAAATTACAAAAAAAATCTTTAAAAAAATTGGAACTTTGACCTCCAATATCTCTGTAACTAGATGGTTCCCAGGCATGGTCCAGAACAAAAAAAGATCGAAATGACGGGGAGAACAAGTGCCTTTCGGCTTCTTTAAGGCTTTTTACACCCTTTATGATAATTTCAAAACTAAAAGATTATTTAATGAAATAAATTTATCTATGCAATCTTTCTAATCCTACATTCATTGCCACAGCTAAGAAAAAGGCACCCGCTGGCAAGGCGGCAGGCCGGCCGGCCAAGAAGGGCAAGAAGGCGTCATCAGACGAGGAGTCCGGCGAGGGCAGCGAGGAGGAGGACGAGGACGAAGCCAGCGACGAGGAGGAGGAGAGCGGCGACGAGTCCGATACACCCGGGGACAAGAAGGCCAAGCGGCCGCCCACTGTAAGTCTAGTCTAGCCTTTATTATGTTGTATATCAGGCCTGTGTCCGTAACTTCACGTCCAAAGCGCCGGTGGCTAAAATTATATTCGATCCTGAATCGATCGACTACACAAGATAGGCCAGCAATAGCTCGGGTGTTACTGACGATCTCGCGGAGACCTTGGGGACCTTGGCGTCATAATCATTTGCCTAGCCTTTTGAAAAAAAAGTTTCCGCCGGTGTCGGGAGTAGTTTGAACCCTATTATTATTATCATAATATTTTCTATTTATTTTTATCTGTCATAGGATGATGAGATCAAGAAGTACGTGAAGCAGATCCTGGAGGGCGCCAACCTGGAGCAGATCACGATGAAGACGGTTTGCAAGCAGGTGTACAGCCACTACCCAGACTTCGACCTCGCACACAAGAAGGACTTCATCAAGGCCACAGTCAAGTCGGTTAGTACCTCATTTTCTTTTCTTTTCTTCGCCATCTATCCCATATCGACTATACTGCCAGCGTCATCGCGGCGAGATCAACCTTCGATCTTTGCACTTAGTGTTGCTGCTGGCTTCCAAAGGCGCACTTTGTTGCACAGTTGCACGCGTTCGTTGCACAGATGAATTTCCACCATATTGCTCGCATCGTATAGATCGAAATAGCCGGCCGTGGATCTTATCACCTCAAGACCCTTCAATTTTTATTTGTTAGCAATACGGTGAAAAGCCGTTTGTGAAATGAGCGCGTTCGTTGTAAAATCACGCACCATGGGTTGGGAAGCCACGTTTACTGTTTACAGGATTTTCAAAACTGAAGAAAAGTTGATAGATTTTCACAATTTTTCTGAGTATGATATCATATCATTGGTATTCCTCAAATGCTTTTTGTTTATGTAGGCTTTGATTCACTCAATGTCTATAAAACATTACAGAACTGCGTTAGCTTTTGACGCTTTCAGCATATTTTTCTTTTCTTAATTTGCAGGGATTCATTTTGTTGCAAACTTAATAGTTAAATTCAATACGCCAGTGCATGATCTTTTTCTTGCAACGCTTTATTTGCGAATGCATCACATCACATCATTTTAAATTTATTTTTTATTATTTTCTTTGTTCCAGTGTATTTAAGATGTAGGAGTTAAGAGCGGAGTGTAGATGTCTACATAGTATACCTATAGATTATAAAAGGACATAGCTATATATTATTACAATAATAATATATTATGAATAATAAAAAATAATATGACGAAGTGGAACGGATAAACACTCGCTTTACTTGACAAGGTAGATGTTTTGCTTGTTTTTATTTTTGCATGCGATTTTTTTACGTTTGAATGTAACATGGTTAAAAATATTGTTCCTACTCAAGCATTCACTCACCTTCATAGGTGTTTAGTAATACTTGGTTTTGTCTGAAAGCAAATCACTAACCTTAACAGATTTACTCTGACTTTATTGATACGTGTCAATGTTATTAATTTGTGAGACATGTTACATTCATTTGAGTGCTGAAATTATTTTTATAAATTCTGCGTTTTATTTGCTAATTTTATTTCCCCATCACCATTTCCATCCAATATTTGTCCAATTTGGTCTATTCAACCGGAAATAAATGTATCGAATTTGATATGGGACTTCTTTCTGCGCGACCTGGTAAGTGTCGCTTGAGCGAAAGTTACTGTTCACTGTTTGGTAGATAACTTATGAGTCATCGGACTATGGAGAGTGGGGTTAGTGACAGTTCAACTGTGGTTGCGCACACGCTTGTGCACTGCGGCATCGATGGCCAGTCTCTGCTGAGATTGGCCGCTTTGACGACTATTTGGCAGACATGACGAGGTTTTCCCACACTTTTCAGGATATCAGCTTCCATTCGATATGTGTTACTAACCTGTACACTTTGTTTGCAGCTCATATCATCGTGAGCAGGTGACTATTCGGCCGCAAACACATACATAGTCGAGTAAGCACCACTTAAACATACTTAGACTAATGCCCCCGGCCCGCCCGGCTCCACACCGCACCTTACGTTAACCCAAGTAGATACATTCGATTGTTTCGCCGGCGACGCTGCGTGGGCCTATGTAATTTTATGTTGTAGGAATAATTCCCATTAGAGTAAGAATAACCCAAGTAAAACAGCTCTAGGATTTGTAAGTCGTTTTATTTTAACTGTGCCTGTATTAGTAATTACGATCACGTTTGTTGATTATGTTATTATGAAGAATGCGGCTCGGTGTTAGTAACTGATGTATTTCCATTATTATCTAGAGTTATTTCTATGTTATAAGTTATAGTTTGATAATAAAATGCATATTTTTTTTCTCATAATCAGTTACATAACATAAGCGATGAATGAATTTGTAATGTAACATCAAGCTGTAGCACGACCGTTAGCATTACAATGAATATTTTTTTTATATTTTAATATGTTGTTTTATTTTTCATATTGTGACTTGTGTTATTTGCTTTGACGCAATGCAGCTGACAGTCGGACAACAGCTTCATGTATAGTTCGAATATAAAGCGAACGGCGAGTTGTATAAGCACAGGTTTTTTTTACAGTTCTAGTTTTTAAAGTACATTTATATAAGTGTATTCCTAACACTCGAGCCGTGTTCGAGGCTGACAAGTCACGTTTATCCTTTTTATAATGATATGTACAAAGTTCAGGAACATTGGCACCGTGTGTTGATTGATTTATATTTGACAAAATCCAAAATTAATTCACTATAGTGATATCACTTGTAATAATCCGCATATTATAATAAGGATTTATATACTAGTGTTGGAAAATCCAAAATTATTTTTTTATTGGGATCAGGGACGACATTGCCTTTGGCGTTAATTAACTTGAGTTGTAGTACTGTATTGGTAAAATGTCGCAAATAAATTAGGTACGCTAATATGACGAGGTAGATATGGTCTGCGTCAGGATGACTATACCAAGAGAGATTTTGGAGCTTTGAGCATTACCAAGCTGTTATACCAATTTTATACTATTTGGTACCAGACATCAAATTACTAGTACCTCGCTAAAGAGGGAAAACTATTACGAGGAAAGTGGCCAGCCATTCTGACTTCAGAATGACTGGCCACTGGTCTATAAATATAATAAAATTCGGCCAAGTGCGAGTCGGACTCGCGCACGAAGGGTTCCGTACCATTATCTATAAAAACGGCAAAAAATCACGTTTTTCCTACTACCTACCTACCACCTCCCTACTTACCTCCCTACCACCTACACAGTCGTCGAGTTTCCTTAAATTTTCTAATTTCTTTTTCTGAACGCACGCATAAAATGTTTGATAGGTAGGAACAGTTTGTATGAGAAAATAAAATTGTTGCTATTTCGATTTTCCATGCAATTTTTCCATAATTTCTCAAGGCCACTTTCCTCTTAATAATTTTCTCTTTTAGCGAGGTACTAGTGATTTGATGTCTAACTAAATAGTATAAAAGTTTGGTATTGCTCAAAACTCCAAAATATTTCTTGGTCCAGTCATCCTGACGCAGACTAAATATGAATTAATGTCATTGTGTATTATGTTTCCTAATTTTTTTATCGTTAACTATTTGTTTCAAATGCTGTTTCAGGAAGCTGGTTTATTTTTTTAACGCGGACGTAGTTTGTAAGTCTCGCAGTTCGGCACTATCGCAAAATAAAACTATTCGATTTAGGGTCGGTTAAGTGTACTTTAAGAAGTGTAAATATTACACAGGAGTTTTGGGGATGATGTGTGTGAAATGTTTGACATGTTATTATAATACATGTGAGTTATATTAGTCGCGTTGTTCTATGATTCTCATATATAAATTAAAGAAACGATGCGTATTGATATAACTCCATGTAAGGGCGTCGTCTAACTGTATGCGTGTGTGCACGCGCGTCCCGCGTTGTATATTAATTAATTTGTTCCGATAAGTTAGCGTAACGCTCAGTACATAATGTGTTCATGTACGCGGCCAGGTGCAGTTGTTTGACGAGATAATGACGACACCAGCCCCGCTGTTGTGTCCCGACATACAACCCTCCCAACCCGGTATGATCCCTAGTGCAATAATCGTAACGCGTAACAAGTATAATAAATCATAGATTTTTTCAAATCATATCAGTGTTTCTTGAATCAATCCGAGCTTAGCTTACATGTGTAGACAGGCATTTCTCTCGTTACACGGAAATAGTGTATAAGTTAATGTTTTTTTTGTCGAAGGATCAACCGCTTCTTATAAGTTTAGGTGCTGCTATAGCATTTGGTATTGTTTGAATGTAACTTGTGGCCGATGTCGCGATGTCCCGTGGGTGAAGCTAACGTAGGTGTAGGTTCGAGCGATCGGCGACGCGGCGCAATGCGTTCACTCATAGAGGTGACCTGTTTTTGTCTATATTCGATAATCTCTATTCGTGAATCGCATTGGTGATAAGCAACCCTAGACCTTAAATAGCATTTTATTGCTTAGGGTTGTGCGACGTCCTAAGTTCAATTCCCTTCGGTTGATCGCTGTCTCCCTGCGCGCTCGAGCCTCTTACTTCTAAGATAGTTTTAATCAACATTAAATGTGTATTTGTGAATTTTTAACCTTATTTCGGTTGATGTTTCTTTATAAATGTGTAAATGGCTGAGATCTGTAGAGAAGTAGTGACATGGCGTGATAGCGAGTGACTGGTTCCCCCTTTTACAATTGGATAATAGATAATAAAGTAAAAAAGTTTGACATTTTGTTTTATTTCCATTTCCCCATCCCGCAGTCTTAACACACAATTAATTACCATACTAACAGTTACCACCGCACATCGCGACGATAACGCGAATGAGCACGGAGTAGGAGAGGATTCTTAAAAAAACTGCCCGAGATTCACTCGCTCCACTTCGGTCTGGCGCTGTGACTGTGAGCTTATAGGCAGCATGCAGACATCGTTCGGCCGCAGTTATTTTAGATATCTGACCTTTAAATGTAATAATCGGAGGTCGGAATTAGGTAGAGTTATTTATGTACTTGCATCGAAATGTTGATATTAATATGGATCTTGCCGGGATTTATAATACAATCCCGTGTGACCAACAATATTACAAATAAATAATAATAAAAACCTCAGATAGATAAGAAAAATAAAACAAAGATAATTAACATACTATTTTTATTAGTATTTACATTAATACACAATACAATTTTTTATTTACGTTTTCTATGATTTTTTCCTGTAACGCGGTATCCTGTAAATTGTGTAAAAGTAACTTTTTTATTTAATAAATCACGAGATTTTTCTGCTCTTTAAAATTAATCTCGGGATTTGAGGCATATCCACTTTATTCTTTCGCTGTATGAAATCAGTGTAAGTACACAAATAACTCTACCTAATTCCGACCTCTGGTAATAATATTATAGTGTGTAACCAGAAACAATACCCTGGTATATGTTAGATAGTAGTCTGGGTATTATTAAGGGTGTAAAAAGACCCTTAACGAAGCCGAAAGGCCCTTGTTCTCCCCATCATTGCGATCATTTTTTTGTTCTGGAACCTTCTAGTTACGGAGATATTTGACGAGGAGGAAAAGTTTCAATTTTTTCATGTTTTTTTTTTTAATACTAGTTTTTAAGTTTATAAATTGACTTTAATTACCCCAATGACCTGTAAACTATTCAAAGCAACCATCAGCACCATGTTTTGAGTACGTTACATTGTGTTTTACCGTAAAACGTGATTTTTCACACCAAAAAAAAAAGTAGTTTCCCAGCAATTATTTTTGTGTAAAAAGTTACTAAGTTTGATGTACATAATGCTTGGTTGACGGCTTCGTGAAGGGTTCATTTACACCCTGTATATGATGGTGGTCTGTGGTGTGGTGTCCTTTACCCCAGTAGACAGACCAGGCAACAGACTCTTGGATAGCATCAATATCAGCGCCCAAAAATCAGAATTTATACTTCAGTACAGTAAACTAACTAGAAGTTTTTAGTACATCATCCACATAGGCGAAGAAGAAATACGAAACCCTAAAAATGCATATTATAGAGGAAAGCTCATAAAGTACCGGAGCAAAGTTAATACAATTAATATCATAATATCACACGGCGACATATCAAGATAACATGGACTCGCTTTGTATAGATTTTCCGTACAATAAGCGCATAAACTGGTTTAGTATACCTTGATTGGTCGCCGTGCGTATCATGACATTTTGCTTCCAATATCGCAAAAACAGTACAAGCGGTCTATGTGCATCTGGATTGAGGGCCCAATTTTTTAAATCCTTGAGAAACGAAATAAGACTTATAGGGGAATTAGTTAAAAATAATAAAACCTACAAAATTTTCTCCTATAAAAAAATTAAAATCAATTTTCTCTTAAAGTATGGTATTTAGAGGAACGGACGACATTTTAGTTTTTTTTGACTGGTATGTCCCACTGCTGGGCAAAGACCTCCCCCATATCCTTCCAGGTACTCTTCTCCTGCGCCACCTCGAACCAGCCCTTGTGATGCGCGTCCAAATCATCTCGGCGCCGTTTTCTGGGCCGGCCTCGGCGGCGCTGTCCATCTTCAGGCACCCAACGTGTTGAAGCCTTTGCCCAGCGATCATCATCTATGCGGCTCAAGTGACCCGCCCAATCCCATTTCAGCCTAGCAGCCTTTTTGCCTATGTCTGTGATCCCTGTTTTTGAGCGCAGCGTATTGTTCCGTATTTTATCAGCTCTATACCCAGAATGCTGCGCTCCATTGCTCTTTGGCAGACTCCAAGGCGGGACTTTTGTGATTCGGTGAGTGACCAGGTTTGAGCACCGTAGGTTAGGACAGGCAGGATAACACATATCGATGAGTTTGCGCTCCAAGGAGATCGGCAGATCTCCCTTCATTAGCGTCTTCATGGACCAGTAGCTTTTCCAGGCGTTGTCGATTTGGCGATCGATTTCCTTTTCCTGCCTGTTTTCGAAAGAAACTAACTGGCCCAAGTAAATGTACTCATCAACATAGAGTATTTCCTGCCTATCTACCTCGACCCTACGTTTAGTGCTGTTAGTCATAGTTTTAGTTTTTGACCGATTAATCGCAAGTCCTACCTTGAAGCTAGCAGCGCTTAGGTCAATACACAGGGACAGCGACAGCGGGTTAGGACATTTTAGTTCAAAATTATTAAAAACTCAAATTAGAATAAGTTAATAACTTATTCTAATTTGAGTAAAGGCGCAAACCCATCGCGGCGCATTTTAGCTGCGTGGATCCATTTGTGTTTTCATTTGTTTTTTTTGTTTGTTTGTTTTGTGTTGTTTTGTTTGTTTGTGTTTTTTTTCAACGTTGGTCTACGTTTCCACAGCATTACACGCTACACACCTACAACTAAGTACAACTGTAGCGTGCGTGGCCCGCCGCGTCATAGTCGTTAATATTCGAGTATAGCGTGTACCGCGTGCACCATGTACACTTTGACAGCGTTGAGCTATGTGAGCGCCTTATTTGAGCAAGCCACATATGTACTAATGACGTCATTTGATGCATAGCGTGAGCATGGTTTGCAGTGTACGCAATCACATACATTTTCTTGCAAAGCGAAGCTTAACACACGTGCGTAGCCTAGCCGTGCGCCGCGGTGGGTTTGCGCCTTTAATCTTTGAGGTTGAGCCTAGTCAATAAAGTCAAAAATATTGGGCTCTCAGTTCAGACGTTTTAGTAAAATTCGGCTTCCATTTACTTTTTAACAATTAAGTTTTGTGTGTAAGAAATTCATGGTCCTTTGCTTTAAATTTTTACTATATTTAACTAATTCCCCTGTAAGTCTTATTTCGTTTCTCAAGGATTTAAAAATGGGCCGTTATTATACACTTCACTAAAGACTGTGTAAATACAAAAGTCAAGTGGCGAATGCCGCGCGGGGGTTTGAGCGGGCGCGGGAGGAGTGCACTTGCCAAAAAAAAACCCACATTCTGTGCACACTCAGCGGCACGGAATGTGGACCTAACATAAACAAATCGATAACAGGCGACTTTGGTATCGCGTCTGAGAATTTGAAGTGGCAGTTTGTAAGGACATTTGTTTAGTTAATTTATGATAGAAGTAGCCACAAAAAAAGTTCATTTGTTTAATTTCTGTTACACTTCGACGTTAGTTCGTTACTGGAACGCACAAAACACGGGTGAGTTCACTCTCAACTCAAGTAGTTGTCGACGTACACGGCGACCTCACAGCGTCATCCCTGCTCCCGCGCACAACACAACGGTTCCTCGGCGCCATTTCGATATTGAAATGGTAGTGCATTTAAATTTTACTGTTTTATTTTATTATTAATCTGTCATTTTTGTTTCCAGAATTGGAACAATGCCACTAACTTCAGCTCAAGTTGCTCTAGCTGTGTTGCTTCGGAGTCAGCGGCGAACGCAGCGAGAGATTGCTGAAATTTTAAATGTACCGCGTTCAACTCTCGGGTACGCCTTAAAAAGGTACGACCAGACCGGCCATATAAAAAGGAAACCAGGAAGTGGCGGTATTAGACGTACATCAGCGCGAGATGACCGATTCATCGCTCTCGCAATTTTGAAAAATCGGTTCCTTACTGCGGTCGAAATACGACAGCGGCTCCAAACGGTAAGAGGGGTCAACGTAAGTGAGCGGACAATAAGAAGGAGAATGGAGGAATGGGATCTACGTGGTCGAAGACTAGCTCGTGGTTCAGAACTGCTCCGGCACCAGCGTGTAGCTCGACTTCGGTTTGCTCGCAAACACGCAAATTGGACTCACGAGCAGTGGAGTAAAGTTCTGTGGACTGACGAATGCAGAGTGGCCTTAAGAGCTCCAGATGGCCGCCAACGTGTGTGGAGAACGGATGGGGAGAGGTTTCAGCCAAAGACTACCACGCCAACTGACAGTTTCCTTGGTCGTTCAGTTATGGTTTGGGGCGGGATCTGTTCAGACGCACGCACAGAGTTGACAGTAGTTGCCGGTCGGCTAACGGCAAAGCGATACATTGAAGAGATCCTCCAAGAACACGTTTTACCATTCGTGGGATATATTGGAAGCGAAAATTTCATCCTAATGCAAGATAATGCCCGACCTCACACAGATCGTTGCGTGGATGATTACCTGTCGGAAGTGAAAATTACAAAATTGGAGTGGCCAGCACGAAGCCCAGACATGAATCCTATGGAAGATGTCTGGGATATGCTTAAAAAACGCATCAGATCCAGCCCCAACCCTCCAGAGACTATCAGTCAATTGAAAACCGCTCTGGTAGCCGCTTGGAACGAAATACCCAATGTGGATATTAAAAATATAATCCACAGCATGCCTGATCGCATACAGGCGATCATCAGAGCCCGAGGTGGAAATACCCGCTTTTAATTTTAAGTACCTACCATAGCTTTATTGTGTAAATTTAATCCAAAAACATTTTTTTAAACTTAGAGCTTAATCATTATCATAGTCGTTTTTGTAATTTTGTAAAATTTTAATAAAGTTAACTCACTTTTTTGTTAATTAATCATTCACATTTAAGAATCGAATAAAAATTTAAGTTTACAACAAAAAAACCTTTAGTAATAAATCTTCAATAACAATAAAAATTACTGAAGATTCTATTCTGAAATATGATTGTAGCAGTTATAAAGTAAACCAAAATTAAATAGAAAAATATGTAAAACTAAACAGAATTATAAAAAATGCAATCAACAAACACACAGTTCCAATAATATTAAACTAAGTAAAGAACGTGTTCTGTTTACAAAAAACTTAAATAATTATCAAATTAAATTAGAGTATAGTAAGAATTTTTAAGAAATGGACACTCAAAACTTAGTCTGAAATTCAAGTAGGTATTAGAGCGACAACTACAGTCATGTTATTGTTTGTATGTGAACTCTCAAAAACAAATAAAAGAACATATCCTTGCTGCAAAAGAGTTAGTCAATAGGTGTGATAGTAATGCAGACTGTGGACATGATGACCTTCAACAACACTCAATGTACATCACAAAGGGTATTCAGCCCTGACACTCTCCCACCTGAGGAAACTGAGAACACAACCCAGTCAGGAAGTGCTTGGCACTGTATCCTCATTCTAAATTCACCAGACATTGCACAAAGTTCATCACAGAATCACAGGTAGTACAAATAGGAAGTAATTCTCCCCCTTGTTGTAGTTCACATTGTTGTTGCTTCAGATAGTTTGGGAAAAGGGTTAGGAAAAAGATGCTGGTGAAACCTACTCGTTTTTTAGAAGTCGGTTAAAGCTTAATTAGTAACAATCCGAGTCATTCTTCTCAATATGATTGTATACCTCAGGTTTCCTACCAATTATGACGCTCTGTGCTTCTTACAACCAGATAATGTCATTGTCATCCATATCTCGGAAGGAAAGGAAATGAAGGGAAGGAATTTTTGACACAAACAGTTTCGTCGAGAAATTAAAGTCAACTAGGGAAAATGACTCTGTGGGAAAATGTCTATGGTATGCGTATGCAGACCCTCTAATTATCAAAATTGTACAACCTTTCTAAATCTATCAACAGATTATCAGGTTTCGTTTCTCAATGGGGCAGAAGTTAAGTAAGGTATAGTTGCAGATTTATTTTATTTTTCTGGGCTATTCATTCATGCTTGAAGCACAGAAGATATTGTAAAAGCCTACCTGTGTCTTACGCAGAGACAAATCATGCGAAGTATACCATAAGTAACAAAATCAATTATACAGGGTGGAAACTTTCAACGGGGCAGTAACTACCTTAACCGTTGCGGCTAAGCGAAAATGGTCTTAGGCGACTTTTCATAATTTTTCGTGAAATCTTGATCCCCATTCACAGATTTTCAAAATCATGTTCAGTTAGAAAGAAAATGGCCATTTTACATAAAAAAAATTGTTGTTGTTAATCGATCGTGTGACACTAGACGGAACGATTTGTTACTAGTAGGAACAAGTATTGGATTACAATTTTCTTCGTCTTGTCCCGTTTATCGCTCGTAAATATGTAATATTTCAATGTATTTTTTATGTATTAAGATAATATTTTTGTGATACAAGACACTAAATTATTAAGTGATTGAATGTTGCTCGATTTAGTCAGTGAATAAATAAAACATAGACATTATTGATTGTATTGTTTTATTTCCTCTCCCCTCGCAGTCTATTAATTTAATATACACTATCATACAATAATACAAGGTATGTTACATTTAAATTAAACTTAACATACAATGTTTACAGTGAGAATTATTAACTTATCAGCTAACATCGAGATCCAATGACGGACGGATTATTACAAGAGTTAGTATGTACAATATTTGACTAATTGAATATACAAAATATTAATTTTCTTGTTAGTAAACTACTTTATATTTTCCACCTGGTTTAGGCATATTACATATTCATCAAATTCATTGTATAAAAGTCGTGAGCATTTAAGGTGGAACCGCCAGGGTAGCCTGCGAAATTCAAATGTTCTTACAGTTTTTATTTTGTCAGTGTCAGGCTTTAAAGAGATTATTGGTGGGTTGTATTGTTGATTTTATTCTGTAAAGCCATATTTGTTGCGGTGGCGAATCATATTTTAAGCCTGACACTGGCCTGCAAATTGCAAAATACGTTAGAAAATTTAAATTTCGCGGGCTACTCTGGCGCTTCCACCTTAAAGTTACAATTCCGAAGCCAACCGCAGTCGCAAACCACAGCGCCAAATCCACTAAATTGTTTTTTTTTTCCAAAACAACAGTACATATTTTTTTATTTGACGCACATTTACAGTACGCTTTAATTATTCGTAGAAATCCAAGGAGAGATTATCCTGCTGGGGTAACGCACACATGAAAACGGAACTGGCTTCAATGTCGCCATGCTAATTTCAAATCTGCTGCATAAAATAAAATGAAGTGTAATGGGAATGGTACACTTGATTTTATTTTTCCTTTCCTCATTCCTCATTGCAGTCATATATTGGTGTAAATAGATCAGGGGGCTAAAATGGCCGCTTTAGCAGATCATAATAGGATAATAATATGAATCACGATACAATTCGTAGAATGGTCACAAAGTGACTATTCATAATATTAATTACGTCTGTAACCATTAATTTAAGAATTTTACGTGATTCATATTATTATGATTCTGCTAAAGCGGCCATTTTAGGTCCCCAGGCTGCTTAGATGGGTAATCAGATTAGTTGTCGCGGCCTAGCCCCTGTCGGGAAACTAGGCATTGTCCTAAACTGTAGTTTCACAGTTCGCGACATAATATCCTTCGTTCTATACCCTTGCTGCAGAAAGACATTTATAGCACAGTAAAACATGTTTCTTTGCCACCTAGACCACCAAAACCGTGTTCAGTTTGTGACGGTACTAGTGTAACCGTAGGTGGCGTCCTAAAATGAATAACTTGGAATCCTCTTTTTGACTTTTTCACAATTATGTTAAGAACTAATAAATCGTTGGTCAATATTAATGATCATCTCACCCCTTGTGTGAGACTCTGTAATGCTTCTCTACAGAGTTAAAATGAGTTAACCAGTTGGGGCTTAAAATGGCTGCGTTAACAGAATCATATTAGGATAATAACATGAATTAAGTTACAATTCCTAAAATGGTCAAAAAGTGACAATTCATAATATTAACTGCGTCTGTGACCATTTTAATATGATTCATATTATTATCCTAGTATAATTCTGATAAAGCGGCCATTTTAGACCCCCAGATTAATGCAGGACTTATATTAACGTTCCCCGTGAGCTAGTAGTAGCGCGGCTCCACCGGCTACAGCTTGGTCTCGGGCTTGGCGGGCTGCTTGCGCGCGGGCTGGCGGCGCCTGCGCTCGCACACGTAGTCGGGCGGGTAGTACGCGTCGTGCGCCGCGCTCGCCAGCTGCGACGCCGCCGAGCAGTTGCTGCGGTGCGAGCTGTCGTTGTCGTCTGCGCTGTCTACGTCACCTGGAGTATGGGGGGGTAACGTGTATAAACGGACCAAGCACCAAGCATACATCAAACTAAGTACAGTAACACTATGAAAAAATTATTGCAGGTAAACTGTTTTTTTTTTGGGGTGATAAATCAGGGTTTATGGTAGGACTCAACGTAACACACTTAAAACATTGTGCTGATGGATACATTGAATAGTGCAGGGGTCATAGAGATATTTAAAGTAAAGCAATAACATTAAAAACTTTTACACTTTGCTACGGTTAGGAGCATTATGGGTAACCTAACCCTCCTGAGGCAGTGGGTTAAATAAGGTTGTTTTAAATCACACAAAAGGTTTCTAAATTTATTTTGCAAATGAAACACCGATTGCAGTTGCCAGACCTTTTGAATTGAAATTGAGAACTTCAGGCTATAAACTCTATGAAGTAGTATGCACACTTACCATCGCTGCTATTGTTGCTGGGCACATGCGCGTCGCGTAGCCGCGGTCGTCGGCGCCAGTAGCGGAACTCGCGCGGCAGCGTGTACGAGCGGGGCAGCGATATCTGTTGAGCGTAACAGAGTTGTTACAACAATAAACACAACAACTGATTAATCGGGTTAAAAAGTTAGCCAGTTAGATCTATAACCCAAATTAACCCTCGTTGGTCGCTAGCGTGACTGCTGAGCATGAGGTCCTGGGTTCCGTTTCCAGGTCGGGCAGTGTTAATGGGTTTTTTCATCTGGAATTAGCAGCCCCCTTTTACATAAGATTAACTACGCCTCTGCCTAACCCTTCGGGAATTACAATGCGCGATGTTATGTTTCATTAACCATTATATGGGTTAACCCTTATAATATATGGGTTAACCATTTCAATATCGATGATTAATCAGATTTAACCGGTTAACCCGATTAATCAGTCCTGTTAAGAACACTTTCTCATTTACCTGGCTATCAATGTCGCTGGGCGGTCTAGGTGTTTCCCGCGCTGGTCCGTCGGGACTCGACTCCTCGCCGCTGCTGGCGCAGCCTTCCTCCTTCTTCCTGTTGCTAGACAAACGTGAAAATATCAATCACTGTTCACAGCTAGGTTTATATTATAACTAGCTTTTGCTCACGGCTTCGCCCGCGTGGATGTCGAAAAATATCCGATTACCTTCATCCTCTTTTTTAACCCTTCAGGGGTAGAATTATCAAAAACACTGAGATAAGTATTAATTAATTTTTAATCGTCAGCCTAAACACAAAATTTGAGATCCTAACTTCAAAACTGACGGACTTTCATACGAACTTTCATCCCCTATTTTACCCCTTTAGGGGTAGAATTCCCAAAAATCCTTTCTTAGTGGATACTTACACTTCACAAAGAACACACCCTCCAAGTTTTATGTCTCTAGGACCAGTGGTTTGGGCTGTGTGTTGATGTAGCACCCAGTCAGTCAGTCAGTTTACTATTTTAAATATATTATTATAATAATAAATTAATTAATTTTTAATATTTTTTATACGCAAACCCTGCGTAGGGAACTACAGCTGTTTTGACATGGAAAGAAAAATTCGAGTGCGAGCAGGGTTTTCTGTTTAGTTAATTATTTCATTTCGATTTAAACTTAAATATCAGCATCATCTATCAGCTAGGAAAAATCCCGTTAAAATTGGTCCAGCCGTTTTGAAGATTAGCCGGAACAAACAGACGCAAATATAAAATTTAATAGATAGTCAAAAATATATATATTTATTTTTTGTTAAAAATAAGGTCTATCTTTTCATACACGAAATATTTTAAGAGTAACTTCTAAAAGTCGTAAAGTCGCCATAGCAACGAAAAAATAAAATTAGTGAGTTTTTTTTTTATAATTCTAAAATTTTTGAGACATTTTGCATAAAACCTTTATTCCCATATTCTAAAAATGACAATAGGTAAATACGACGTAGTAAACTATCGTAAAGGATGCTTAAAAATAAGGAGCCAGTATTTATTTTGTGGGTCAAGTAATTTTTTTTTTTTTTTTAGTATACTCATATAAATAAAAAATCCCTTGAAATTGCTTTGTTATAGCCGTTAGATGATTCCCTGAATGAATAGTTAGACCCTATATACCGCAAATACTTTCATTTATGCATTTATTAAGCTATTATTTTTAAATTACAAACAAACACGTCAATTGTATTTATTTGTATAGATGTACGTAAATGATACTCACGCATAAGGCGCTCCCCAATGGCAGCACACCTGTCTATTGCACCCCTCTAGGTAATGTGGTGCCAGCAGTATCTCCGGTGTCCTGCATCGCTGCATCTTCCTCATGTTATCCTTTTTCCCCATCGGGTACTGAAACCTCTCACAGTTCTGGTTGTACCCACACCCCACCTCGTTGTAGTTATTCCTAATATTCTCTATACTCTGAACATTTAAAGCATTGTGTACATTATGTAACGCAGAAACATATTCGTCTTTGCTCTCGTATTTAGGATATTGACCTCCTTCGCAATAACCGGAGTACTCCCCCATTTGTCTATGGTCTTCTGAATATATAGAGTTTTGAGCTATTCTAGGCTTATCTAGCCCAGTTTCGTAGTTATTACTAACATCTGGCATGTAAGTCCTTGGACTATTATTGAGTACATTCCTAGGGCTGCCACAGTTCGCCTCATAATTTCTATTTTCTAAGTAATTCGGCGATCGTAAAGGCGTTCGTGTAACATCGTTTCTCATGTTTGCCGGGTTCTCGTAAAACGTTCGGGTGTTGTCGTATCTGTTCGGGAGTCTTCGTATTTTTAACGGATCGTTTAAATCTGTGGGGTTGTTCGAATCATTATTTTGGAAGGTTATATTGATATTGAAGTCTGGTTTTATTTCTGTGTAGGTAGGGTAGATGTTGCATATGGGGTAGTTTTGGTAGGAGTGTGTCATCTCGATGCTGGGCCAGGCGGGGGGCTCCGCGTGGGTCTTGGCGCGCGGGATGGGCTGGCGCTGCAGACTGCTGTAGATCTCCTCGGCCGCCACGGGGGTCGTCTTGGCAAGCTTGCCCTGTTTGATCTCTTCCTCTATGACGCGGAGCTCCGCGAGTTGCTTTTGTTTCTTCTCTTGTAGTTTCTGTTGGATGTTGACGCGGGAACCGACGCTTGAGCCTTCGTTTTCCGATGAGCCGCCCTGAAAGAGAATTGAAATGTTAACAATGAAAATCGAGGGGTAGATGACGACATTTTGTAGATTTCAACTAAAGTGATTGGGCCTTTGCATCACTGTTAAAATCAAGGTGATATTCACCCTCGTTACAATAAGGTTGTATTGGGTGATAAGTAGAGATAAAGCAGAAAAAATCGGTTCACTCGTTTAGGAGGTACGTTGCCACAGACAGATGCACAGATAGGAAATAAGCTAATGATCTTCAAACGCCTGAACAGACCTGCAGAAATTATAGTTAAGAACCATCTCGATCACGCCAGCTTACAAATATAAAAAGGGGGTTAAAAATAAGTGTGGTGTTGTTACATGGTGGTTGTGCGCGGCAGGCAGCGGGCGGCGCCAGAAGGCGGCG
Organism: Noctua janthe; assembly: GCA_910589295.1. NCBI lineage: Eukaryota > Metazoa > Arthropoda > Insecta > Lepidoptera > Noctuidae > Noctua > Noctua janthe. The sequence continues at coordinate 7,476,537 of OU342572.1, read as the reverse complement.
GCGGGCGCGGCGGGCGCGGCGGGCGCAGCGGGCGGCGGCACGAACGACGTCGGCTTCTTCTTCTTGCGCCCGTTGGCGGCGCTGCGGGACAGGACGTGCGCGCAGTTAGCATTGGAACATCAAGTTTTAAGGTCCAACATATACAAGGTGTAAACGTACCCTTAACAAAGCCGAACGGCACTTGTTTTCCCCGTCATTGCGATCATATTTTGTTCTTGACCTGGGAACCTAGTTACGGAGATATTGGCATTCAAAGTTCCAAATTCTTTTTTTAAATGCCCTTTTTTAATGTTATTACTTTACTTTTAATACCTCTCTGCACATCCATCAGCACATTTTAAGTCCTACCGTACAACGTGATTGTTCGCCCCAAAAAAAGTCGTTTCCCAGAAATATTTTTTGCGAAGGGTTACTTAGTTTGATGTGGAGAATACATGGTTGACGGCTTCGTGAAGGGTCCGTTTACACCCTGTATATATAAGATAATAAAATAGTTGAAACTGTTGCGACATAGTACAAAAAGTACTACAGCGACATCTATGACTCAAATCAGGATCTAAAATTAGATTCCTACATCGCGCAATCAGAGTTAACCTCGAGTTAAAGTAGCATAAGAATTAACCCTAAACTAAGCGGTTAGCCATGCGATCAAATACGAAGGAACATCGAAATTGCATATTTACCTGTTACTAACTGGATTTGAGAATCGACAGTTGAACACCCCCGGTATCGTTGGGTTGTCCGCTTGATTCGACTGCTTGCCTAGAAACAAAATATACTAGTTAGCCACATCGCTGACTTAAGGTGGAAGCGCCAGAGTAGCCCACAAAATTCAAATTTTCCTAGGTTTTTTGCAATTTGCACAAATATGGCTTTACATAGTTATAGTCAACACAACCCTCTTAAGTTCATATAATCCCATTAAATGACTTTTTCATGAAATAGTCATTAAATAGGATTAAATGAACTGAGAGGGACTACTGACTGTATTGATGATTTTGATGGTTATAATTCTGTAACTTCATACGTGTTACTGTCGCGAATCATATCAACCAGACACACGCACGGAGTTCATTTTTGTACATAAAAATATGAAAGAAAATTACGAAGTTAGCCCGCGCTCGTTGCTTTGTCTCTTTCATTTTGGTTAATCAGCAATATTTAAATGTTTAACCCATATATTATTAAGGGTTAACCCGTGTAATGGTTAATCAAACGTATGGGTTTTAAGGTCTAACCAGTAACCTAACCTTCTAACCTTTTAACCTGATTAGTCGGTACCTGATGTAAAATAGTTAAATAAGATATTTTTTTAAGACATACCATCTTTATTTTGTGATGAAGTGTTCGTGCTATTCGTTCCTTGTTGATGTTCGCCCAACATGTAACCCAGTCTTCTTACGTGAAAATATCTGTGGAAAAGAAACATTATCGTGAACTGGCTTGTGGAGGACAGACAGGCAGTTGCTCCATGTAAAATACTGGTATTCAGCTGCATCCGTTTGGACTGGAAGCAGACCCCAACATAGTTAAGAAAAGGCTAGACAGATGCCATTCACATACCTAGTATTACCCAGCATTATTTCACTATTTCTAGTGCCGGCTTGTCCCGCCATCAGAAAAGTAAAATTTGATAAATAAAAATACTAGATGGCTATAAGGTAATTTTGTAAAGATGCTTAGGCCATATTGAACCGATGACCGTTCGGGTAGACGTGTTCTTGAGTGGAGACCGCGGATCCGAAAGGGTTAGGTGGAGCCAGCATCTGGGTATGTGTGATTGGAGGGGCCTATGCCCAGCAGTGGAGTGCTGTAGCCTGATGTTTGTACTGACCGGTAGTATATGAGCATGAAGGCGATGCCTGCGGCGAAGGCGGCGGCGGCGGCGGCAGCCAGCGCGGCGGGGCGCACGGCGCGACCCGACCAGCACCACGCCGTCACCAGCAGCCAGTTCTCCACGCACATCACGCAGTAGAACGTTACCTAACAAAACGGAAACACAAAAACAACTTGCTTCATTATTATTAGCCAATGTTTCCTAGAAAGTTACCGCGTATCTGTCATATGTAATTTCTTATTTTAAAACCAAATCAAAATAAAGTCATTTATTCAAATTAGGCTGATAATCAGCGCTTTTTGTACGTCAAAAATTACAAGTGACTGTCCCCGAAAACGCCCGCTCTTCGACACTTCCTAGTATTTTAGCTGGGAAGAAGAGGAGGAACAAACTCCCCAGCAAGAAGCCGTCTCAGTTAAAATAATCACTCTGTATAGGTAGTAAGTACCTACCACTTAGCTAGATAGATGTTGCTATTGTAAAATAACACAAGAGACATCTAGGCCAGCTTATATCTCGGAAATGTGACGCTTTGGAAGATTTTGTCCCATACAAAACTTGTTTGTATTGATATCAGCTATTGATTAATACAGGTTTTAAGTGTAGCCGCTAAAATGGCGGAATTTCGGCAAGTCACGCTTCATTCAAAATTCTTTCAACCCCATTGCCACACAGAGATAGTTTATATATTTATAGCCTGGATTAACACATAGGATACTTTTTATCCCGGTAGTACGAGTCCGTGGGACACGAACTGAACTCCACGTGGGTGAAGCCGTGGGCATAAGCTAAGTACTAAGATAATGTTCAAATTAGCTTACCATCTTCTGCCTATGGTTGAGCTCCTGCAGGTTGACGTACGCGAACACATAGACGAAGGCGATGAGCGCGGACAGGTACGCCTTGCGCGGCCGGCTGATGCGCTCGCCGTGGAACACGTTCTTAGGAGATATTAGCCATAGGAACATTGAGAGCCAGTGGAGACCTGCGGTAACAGGGTCAGAGATTTAAACAAAGAATAACGATTCTGATGATATGATATGAATACATGGATACAGCACACAAAAGAGAAAAAGAAACAAGTTCGGGGAATACCAGGTGTAAACAGACCCTTCACGAAGCCGTCAACCAAGCATTCGTTACATAAACCAAGTAATAATGCGGAAAAATTATTGCTGGGAAACGACTTTTTTTGGAGGTGATTAAACACGGTTTACGGTATGACTCCATGTATCGCACTCAACACATTGTGCTGATGGATGGATTGAATAGTAGAGTGGTCATGGAGGTATTTAAAGTAAAGCAAACTTGCATTAAAATAACCTCCAATATCTCCGTAACTAGAAGGCATCAGCTGCATCCGGTTAGACTGGAAGCCGACCCCAACATAGTTGGAAAAGGCTAACCTCCGTAACTAGAAGATTCCTCTCCCAGGTTTGATCGTTTCCCAGCAATATTTTTTACGTAGAGTTACTTAGTTTGAAGCACACAATGCTTTGTTGGCGGCTCCGCGAAGGGCCTGTTTACACCTTTATAAAAACAATCTTATCAAAGACACTTTTTGCGATTCACGAATTCAATAAAACTCGCGATTATGTTTTTTTTTTCTAACATACAGTTAATGATTTATGAGTGTTATTTTTTCTGCTATAAATATAATTATTGTAGTACTTACCTATAACTAAAAAGACCCAGTACTCGTAGACTAGAGCGTACACAGTGAGTGCGCAGATACGCGCCGATATCGTGCCCAGCCTCCACAGGAACTATACACAAACACAACATAACATTAGTTACAGAGCTCCTCTTAGGGTACAATTAATATCGTGTTTCTAATATTAAATTAGCACAATAATAATCTACATGGTTGAAAACAGGGATCGATTTATCGATTTAAAACGTTAACCGGTTTGATTGTCGATTACACGGGTTAACCCGTATAATTTATGGGTTAACCATTTAAATATTGCTGATTAACTAGAATGAAAGAGACAAAGCATCGAGCGCGAGCTAACTCCGTCACTTTCTTGTATATTTTTTATGTACAAAAACGAACTCTGCGCGTTAATCGGTTATTATAGGCAGATTCCGCTGATTAACCCTGTAATACGGGTTAACCTTTTAACCTATGACCTAACCCTACGAATAACCCGATTAAAATCCCCGTACGGGTAACCTTTTCGGTCCCTGGTTGAACTAGTTTGTATTTTGGCTGTTGCAGTACCTTGAAATGAGCACGAAGCGTAACTCTGGAATACTAACCGAGAAATTCCTACTACAAAAAGGTTGCCGTACAATTTCTCGCTATTTATACAAACTCAAAGAAAGCACTCTCAAAATGGTGGAGGAAAATATCATGAGGAAACCGGCAGAACCAAAAAATTGAAAATATGTGATATTTACCAACCCGCACCGGGTCCGCGTGGTTGATTACACCACCAACCTACCGACTCCCTCCGAGAGAAGTTCTGCGTGCCAGCAGAATGATCTCTGTAGGGATTTTTCTAGGACTTCCTGTAGATTTTACGATATAATCTAATATTGAATCCGTATTTGCTATTAAACATGGTTACCTGAAAGATAACTCCAAGCCAAGTGAGCACAAGTCGGTGCACGTTCTGTAGCCGCACGTTCTTGCTGAAGCTGGCGAGCGCCCAACACACGGAAAACAGAGATAAGGACGCCGATATCACGTTCAGCTCCGCGAATGCTTTGTTTTCTGAAAACGTTCAAAGTTCGTCGTATTATTGGTCTAAGGTACGGTCGCCCGCTTTTTCCCTGAATAAATAATTTTTATTTTTTTGTAATCTAGAATTACACTATTATAATAAAGGTGAAAGTTAAGTAAAGTAGGTAGGCAGTAGGGGATCTGGGACATTTGCGCGAAAGACATATGTGCGTAAGACACTTCCGCGAACCCACTTGCGCGAAAAGACATATGCGCGCATGGACTTTTGGGCGATTAGAATTTTGCGCGAATGGACTTTTGCGCCTATAGACACTTACGCGCATAGACACATGCGCGCAGAGACAATTGCGCGGATGAACTTTTGCGCAAAAGGACACTTCCGCGACTAGATTTACTCGCGACTGGCTACGGTTAATCTGTAGAGTATAGTCATATTATTTCTTATTTTCAATGAGATAGAGCGAGAGAAGTGGCAACACTGCCCGAGTGACATGTCAAATTATTTTTTCGTATCTACCATGAATAGTGTTGCCAGATATAATTATTGATTAATCGATTTTGAACGTATGTTTCAAAATAATTTTACTCTCTGTTCAAGCTTTTGAGTTTCATTAATGTCGATTTTAAGGTCATTCAGTTGTTTTCATGTCTATTATGACAAATGTATATTGATGTATAGAACATTCTTGTTACTTTGTACAAAAAAGATTAATCAATCGATTCCGATTTAGAAGAACCTCAGTGTTATGTTTACTCTACAGCTAACCTAACCTAACCATTCGCGCATAAGTCGTTTCGCGCATGTGTCTTTGTGCGTAAATGTCCGTTCGCGCATAAGTCCATTCGCTCAAGTGTCTATGCGCGCAACTGTCTGTGCGCCCAAAGGTCCATTCGCGCAAAAGTCTAATCGCCCAAAAGTCCATGCGCGCATATGTCTTTTCGCGCATGTGGATTCGCGCAAGTGTCCTTCGCGCAAATGTCTTTCGCGCTAGTGTCCTGATACCGGCAGTAGGTAGGGTAGGTAGGTGTAGAGTAGAAAAAATACAAGAAGTACATAGAAAAAGCTGCATTGCAACACTTGCCGTGTACAGCTAGTAATAAATAATTTAGATCTTTGACAATCGTTAAGAAGCTAGAAAGTCTGACAAATAATGCTAAAACCCTAGGTAAGACGGCTTACCTGGGGGTATCGTGTTATTACCCAGTAATTGGGATGTGGAAGTCAGATGTGCAGGGTACCTTCATGTTTTCCGAACAAATGTGCGACATATGAGAGAGAACATGATTACATGACGATCGCGTATTCGCGCGACTTAGGACGCAGCGGAATAAAACATTTCGCACTTTTATAGGAGGTAATTTGTTTCCCTTACCGGAGGGCTCGTCGATGCTCGGCTCCGGTGTGACAGTGAGGTCGCTGACAGGTTCCCTGTTGGTATCCTTGAACAGTATGTGTAGCTGCAGCAGCAACATCGGCGCCGCCTCGCAGAACGCGTGGACTAGGCGAAGCATGCCTGTGGCAAGGAAGGCAAGATTAACTTTATTCTGGGAGAATACTATTTTCCTCCCTATCTTCAGCAAGCGCACTGTACGCCAGAGGGCGCGCATCGATATCCGGCCACCATAGGGCGTGTTCTGCGGGTGGCAGACTTTGGGAGTCACAGACACAGGCCGGAGACTTGCCGTGTTCCGTGCTTGCCTCTCAACAGTTTTTATCAGTGAAATGCTGCACAGCACTAGGAATTTACTAGCATATTCTTCCTGAAATCCTTGGGAGAGGCCTTAGTTTATTTCTTCTCACTATACAGTTGGAATGAGGAGTTCACTGTTAATAACATATACTCACACAAATCCCGCACTTGATGCTTCACCCGCCTCAGCTCCACAGGTACGAGCAGCCTTGCATAGCGCCACAGTACTCCGAGCTGCAGACAGTGCAGCAGTATCGGCAGCCACGGCGGCCGGCCCTTGCGCCCCTCCCCCGCCCACCACACGTGCAGGTACCAGCGGAGGGATAGCACCTGGAGATAAGGAACAACAATCTTTATGGTAAAGCTATGACCTTAATTAGTGAAAGTATTTTCGGAATCGGATCAGTAGTTCTAAAGATTACCCTCTACATTCAAACTTTCCCTCTTTATAATATTGGTAATGATGTCAATAAGCTGTTGTTTGGAAGGTCAGCTGCGCGAAGTATAGGTGCGAATACCTACAAGCAAGCGTATGTGTGTTCATGGACGAAGGAAAAACCTATACGTAATGATCGCAGCAGTTGGCGTTTTGTAGTTTCTGCATATCCTCATTCGAAAAGGGCGTGAGCATGTAGATGTAAATAAGCTTGACACTTTGCTCATGGTCACAGTTTTACTATAAACGTTTGTTAAAAACAAGGCCCATGTTCTTTCAACTGTTTCAAAGGCTGAAAAGACAAGGTGCTAAATAAAAAATCAAATTCTCAACTGCGTTCCGTTAAAAATAAAAGTTACAAATACTACAGACCTGTGAAATAAGCAACGAAGTGATAACAATAGATATGGCGGCTGCGAAAGTGCCTTTATATCCTCGTTCGAGCAACGCGTAGCCCATAACGACGTCGAACACCACGTCGCAGAAGTACCCGGCGAGCGAGATCACGTTGAACAGCACGTCGCACAGCGGCAGGAACTCCGCCATTTCCGAACATTTCTTTCAACTCCTTATTTTTGATAAAATGTTTTTAATTTATTCTTGAATTTTCGTCATTTGCTGTAATAAAAAAAGTTTTTAGTTTTTTATTTGATACGGGGGAAAGGAATGTTGACCAACTACGTGGAACGTAACGTTCGACGTACACGTTTCATTTCACGGTAAAGTTACAATTATTGAGGTTGTTTTTTTCAAATTTCAAATTTTATTAACCATAATTCAATAATACAAACTGGAATTAATTCACTGCATACACATTCTATCCGTGGATCCCACACATTTTTTTATTCGATTTAGAGGTAACTTACTATTTTTACTTAACTGACGCGTTCCATTAAAGCACAATGTCGAAACGGAACGGCATTGTTTGTTGACGTTTTACATCTTGTCTCGTGTTTACGAGAGTAGGACAGTATTTCTTGTTCTATTTTCTTCGCGTTTTGTACACAATAATGTCTAACTATACAGATTTAGTGAATAAATTCGGCAAGGAGACGTCTCGGGCTGCGTGTAAGAAGTGTGGTTACGCTGGACACCTTACTTTTCAATGTAGAAACTTTATCAAGGTAAGTGAACTTTATTTTAATTCGTTGTTGTTGTGATATTGTTTATTCATGAGAACTTATTTTCAATAGCTTTACCTTAACATGTTGTTGTTTTGGATAAACAATAAGCATGTTTATAATAATGTATTATTGTAGTATTACGGATCTGTATTATTGTTGTAGATTGACTACCCAATGTACATTCGTTTTAAATAGTTTGTCCTTTTTGTTACATGCCCGCGCGGGGGCGCGTCCGTTGCCATCAACCTGTCACAGATCCTGACTCCAAGCTGCTATTGAGATATTGCTATGTTTTCACTATAAAACAAAGTTAGCATAAGTATGGTTTTGCTTGCAGGTGGACCCTAACAAAGAGATAGTATTGGATGTGAGCAGTACCAGCAGTGACACTGAGGAGGAGTATGCCACTCCGCTGCAGAGGCTCCGAGAGGCAGAGCTGAGGCAGAAGCTGCAGGAGAAACTACAGAAAGCCAAGGAGAAGAAGAAGAGAAAGAGATCCAGGTAGGTGTAAAGGAACTATTCAGATATATGCACAGAATACAATGTTTTATTCTGATTATATTGAAGATTATGTCATTGTATAATACAAGAAGCATTTTATTTTATGAAAGGCAAAGTACTTAAACCTAATATGTACCCTTTGAGATAGTACATAGATAATAAAAAGTAATTTTTAGATTGTTTTCTGTCAGTAAAATTCATCAATAGACAATTCTGCCTGTAATTGCCCAAGTATTATAGCAAGCATAGTACAGTTCTATCCATTCTAGAAGAATCCTAGTGAATGGTTATGGTTGATGACTGTTGTTTACTTCGTTCACAGATCATCCAGCACATCATCAACAAGCAGTTCCTCATCAACATCATCATCCAGCAGTGAATCAGACAGAGACAAGAAGAAGAAACATAAGAAGAAATCAAAGAAGTCTAAGTCTAAGAAGTCTCGTAGCGATAAGAAAAAACATAGGAAATAACGTTTGGGTGTAATTTTACTTCATATTCTGAATTCCATGAGGTTACAAGTAGGTACGGTCACGAGGAATGAAATGTATACATGTAAAGGTGATTTTCTCCTACTGTATTGATTAACAGTTTATGTTATCACAAACAGTAATTGGAACTCATATTATTACAAAATAGGTCATATGTCAACGTAGAAATTTTTATTTCATGAGAAAATTGCTTTTGAATTTTGCTAATTGTATACATTCTAATTATAATGTAATTACTAATAAAAATTTCTATGTGGGGTTGGGGGGTTCGGACTGATGTACTGAACATGTGGTAACCACTTGTGCGTCGCTGTTCCGTCCACCATGTAAAAAGACAGTACATGCATGTATTTCAATTAGAGCAGAATATAATATGGATCTTAGATATTTGTGAAGAGTGTTATATAATGAGTGTGCTTAATTTTCTGCAGTTAAATTGATAAAAATACAAAATTCATACCTTACCTATTTTATTATACTGAATGAATATCCTTTATATGATAACTATTATTTGATCATCACTATAATCTTTTAAAAAGTTAATTATTTCCCTGATTATAATTCCATAGTTATATAGTAAGTGGAATACTTACAATTAAACTAAGGCTGATTATTGTAATTTTAAAACATTTTAGAATAAGTTTTAGTGCAAATGTTATTATTAATTTAAGCCATGTATGTAACTTTGAATCTAATAAAGACCTTATTTTTACAATTTGATTGTAACAGTTTTTTTTTATTTCAGTTTATGCAACCAGTGCACATGTATGAATGTTAACGAACCAAAATAATGCTGTAAGGTGCTGTTCCTGTTACGATTCAACTGGCTTTCCATAGAATGCAACAATTTATTTATTTTATTTCCTCAACATTCTAACATTGATATTTTTGACCGCTGTGAGTATAGGTACTGTAACAAATTGATTTGTTAGTAGGCATTCTGTCCGAGTAGTTATGCCATGGCCACATATTAGAACGGAGTTTTAAAACCCTGATAAGCATATCTCCTTGATCGCTCCAGTTGACATAAGAATCCTTCAAAAAAGAAACATTAAATATCTTAGGGATAGAGATAAATTCAAATAACAGTTTCAGAATGTAAATTTTAAGTGGCTGTCAATCATTATATCAACGGTCGTTATTTTATTCAGTAAATTGCAGCAATTAATATAAGTAAGGCAGTCTGTTGACCAACTTCTGTGTTAGTTTTTACATGTTTTACGGTCAACAGATAAAAAAATATTAACAACCTGAAACCAGTACTTAGAGGCCCTGTCTTATGCTAGACCGAGACCTGTTGCAAATTCTTAACAACATTTTTGTAGGAGATATTTCATCATCCTAATAATTATTTACAAGCTAGTTAGCATCTTCCTAGAGTCTGCAGTGGTCTACAAGTGGGCAGATTTAACAACAATTTGGTAGACGGGCATACAAACAAATTGGCTAAAAGAGCTAAATATGGAACTGCATCACAGAAATATGGTAAAAGAATGTTATTATTATAGCACTCACTCATCACTACTTACCAGCCAGCCAACCAGCTAAACACCGTCTTGCTTTTTATTATTAATAGTGCTAGAATAGTCAAATATTATCTTACTGCAGGGCATGAGTAAATATTTTAGTAAAAAGAAATAAAGTTTTAATTCAGTGTTTAAGAATTGTTTTCTGTGACACAAAATTGAGAAAATTTGATAAATACCCGAGATGATACTTGTGTGTTGTATAAATAGGTGATAAACTAAATGTTTTCATTACCAGACAGATAGCTAAGTTATGTCTAAGTTACTCTTAAAAAGTTCATAAAACTAAGAATCAAATGGATTTAGATGTAGCAAATATTGTTAACAATTAGTATCTTTACATGGGAATGTGACACTTGCAGGTTTTATGATGTTGTTCACTTGAGGAAACCGATCATATCAACGTGTAATTACTAACTTGATACGCGCGTGAAAGTGGGCTAATATGACTTTCGCCGACTCGTAATTGATAAAAATTACTTTATGCGTACTATTACTGATAATATCTAAGTTGAATTCAACTTAATTTTCTTACAGATAATGCTTATTCTACTAGTAAATAATACAACATACCTTTTCTTAAGAATTTGTTCAAAGTTTTAGAAGGAGGAACCAGGATTCTACGATTTCAAACACACATGTGTATTTCTCACGCATTGTAATATAAATGTTGTTATTTATACATATATTCTCACGGTTATCACTATTCACATCACATAAAAAGCTTAGAATATTTTGGTTAAGTTATTCTAAGTTTCAATCAAGTTCACGTCAAAAGTTCATTGATACTAGCGACATCTAGCTTGTGGCATGCGGAGTACGGCAAAGCTCCATCGATCGTAGTGGGTGCGTTCATTGGCGATGAATGCTAGGAATGCATCCAGTTTACCAGTACTGCATTCTTTTATCCTTACACATACATCTTATTCTTTAAAAGTTGTAAGTAATTTTGGTTTGTAAGGAAATGTCTTACAACTAGTTCTTGATCGGTCATTTTACGTAGCCTTGGACGGTGATCAGGCGCAGCCGGTCTGTAAAATTACCGTTATGTTTAAAATTACCTATAGAAATTATAAAGTATCGTGCGAATATTCACATACTTGCACTTACTTATTGCAATGAAAGCTACATTCACCGAGTAGTCTTAAAAAGGCTGGCAAAGCGAACGTCAACGCCGCTTCCTCCATGGCCAATATTTTAATTAGATGTACGGGGTTTGTTTTCATGGATGACAAATCGCATATTTTACCCTGAAACGTTAGAATTAATCTAGAGAATAGGGGCTGATAGAGCAGGCGCTTAGGGATCAGGGACTGCATCTCGCATAGTCAGCAATATTATTTAAATCTTATTTTACTGTTGGAATGAGATTGAAGCTCAGTGGTGGTGGTAGGCCCCCAGGCGTAAGGTGAAATAACGGTAATAAAAGGTTAAACATAATATATATATTGTATAGGAATACTTCTGTGAAAGCGACGACTTCCGCCTCCTGGCGTTCAAGCGTCTCCACTAATCCCTTGGTGATGGTAACAAACTTCTTGTTGACATCTTTCACACATTGCTTGTACATCAATCCTTTTCCTCTGCTGTAGCACTTCTTTTCTACCGTCACCGTTGCTCTTGTAGCCTGTAAATGGTTTTCAAATAAGAAAACAGTAGGTACAGCCTCATTGGTCTAGTGTTGGCAAACGCTAAGCATGGCGTCTTGCGGGTCGAGTTCGGTTGGAGGCCCAGGACGGGTTGGATTTTTGCATCAGGAATTTCTCAGTAGCAGCCACGCAATCCGGTTTTATGCCCGGTTGAATTGGCGAAATGTGCGTGTGCTATTAGATGCACCTCTGCCTTTCCCCTCGCGGATTGCAGGCGTGATGTTATGTAAAGCGGTAGATACTGTACCGGAACTCGAGCTATTACATAACGGCCAAAGAACAGGGTCACAAAAACAAGGCTCATGTAAAAATCAACATGTATAGGGTATGATCTTGTTAACCGTTGGTGGGCAAAAAGTAGTGACTTTATAAACTACGCACTTCTTTAATATCTTTGAGTAACAACAGTGTCTTCGCATGGTAACTGTTGAACATCTTCAGTAGGGTTCTCTGCGTGAAGAGAACCAGGTCTCGCCGCGTCGGGATCTCATAGGTCCCGATGCTTAATGGCTGCTCGGTCTCCGGGCAATTTGTGTTGAATTCCTTCATATTAACTGTTGGTTTCTTATGCTCCTTTTCTGTTTTGGGCTGGTACTGTTGAAATTGAAGATGATTTAGAATATTTTCCGTGTAGCTACTTACCTATGTACAGGCAGTACGTCAGATAATAAAAAAACAGCATAAGCTGGCCTTTTTTCTATTGAAACTCTGAAGTAAGTGGTGGCACTAGTAAAGGTCAGTACCACTCGCATGGTCGGACGTGCAATTTCACTGTAATAAATCAATGGTTTACGGGACGGGAAAGCAATGTTGAACATTTTGTGCATTTCTGGGGACTGATATGAAGAACTATTCCACTCAATAGGTTTGCGTCGCGCCGTTTGAATTTGGAACCTTCACAAAAAAAAAAATTTAAGAGCGTTAACGTCTTACGGCATTTCATACAAACTTTCAAGTCATTTTTTTTTTTCAAAATCACTGAACCGATTTTAATGAAACTTCGTGCGCATAAACAGGATACATAAGTCTAAAAACTTGACAGAGAATTTTTCGAGATGTCTTTTCAAAAAAAGATAATTGGAAATTTCTGTTTCTATGGAAAATTTAAAATCGGTCTAATTTAGCTGTAACACTATTTTTGGAAAATGTCCTCAGTCAAGTTTTTAGACTTATGTATCCTGTTTATGCGTACGAAGTTTCATTAAAATCGGTTCAGTGATTTTGAAAAAAAAAAATGACTTGAAAGTTTGTATGAAATGCCGTAAGACGTTAACGCTCTTAAGAAAGTATTTTCTCTTCTTCTGGTGCGTCTCCCATTACAGAAGGTTGGCCAACAACTCCGAAATTGGGAAAGTATTAGCGACAAAACAAAAAAGACAGTCGTACTTACATTATCACTTGCAGTTATAAAATTAATTTCTCTTCTTTTAATGGTGGCTTGAATGGGAACTACCGAGCTGGTGACTGGAGTGGGAGCTGTCGAATTGGTGTCCTCATAATCCGACTCACTGACAAGAATTGTTTCGTTGCTTCGCTTACGAGGCCATCTTAACATATTCTGGGTTTCTGTTGTAGGTTTATCAAACCCTTCAAACATGTTATAGTTTACGTAGCAGACACAGCAAGCCAGGTTTACTGAGAGCACAGCGTGACCTGTTGATAAAATTAAAATATGAAGAGACTAGCTTTTGCCCGTAGCTTCGCCCGCGTGGATGTCGAAAAATATCCGATTACTTACCTTCATCCACCTTTTTAACCCTTCGGGGGTAGAATTATCAAAAACGCTGAGACACGTATAAATTAATTTTCAATCGGCAGCCTAAACACAAAATTTGAAGATCCTAACTTCAAAACTGATGGACTTTCATATAAACTTCCATCCCCTATTTTACCCCTTTAGAGGTTGAATTCTCAAAAATCCTTTCTTAGTAGATGCTTACTCTTCACAAAAAACACACCGTCCAAGTTTCATGTCTCTAGGTCCAGCGGTTTGGGCTGTGTGTTGATATATCACCCAGTCAGTCAGTCAGTCAGTCAGTTTACCATTTTATATACAGATATCTTCTACATAGCGCCGCCAACGTGGCGACAGATGGCCTACGCGAACCAGACTCATCATCATATGTCCAGCCAGCCTTCTTCGACTGTGTTGGTCTAGTCTAACTGGATTCAGTTGAATACCAGTATTTAACATCAAGCGACCCATCTGACCTCCACAACTCAGTACTGGGTAATACGATATCTACAGGATTTGAAAACTACATCATCATCATCTTCCTATCCTTGTCCCATTCTGTTTGGGGTCGGCGCAACACGTCCTTTTCTCTCTCTCTTCCATTCTCCCCTGCCAGACGTCACGGCATCATTTACTCCTTTCTCTTTCACCTCATTCCTCATACAATCCATGCATCTTTTCTTTGGCCTTCCTCTCCCTCTCCATCCGTCAACATTCATGTCCATCACTCTGTTAGTCACATGTATTTCATCCCTCCTCATTACATGTCCATACCGAGATATTCGCAAACAACAATACAGAACAAATGAATAATAATAGGTCTTTAACTATAAAATTGCCGTTTTTTCCCACATATTGTTCTGTTTGTAACTGACGTTTACTTATATTTTTTCCTAATTCCATTTTTATTGGATTTTTTTGTTAAATTACGTATCTTTTAGAGTTTAAAATCTGTACTAGTAGTTGCATATTACCTCATAGGGTAGTGTGTCAAAACACCTGTTTCAATGTGCCGTCGGTTTCACTACTTCATGTAAGTATATTTTTGTCATAGATTGTGGTTTGAGAATTTAAGATAGGCAGTGCAGCGCAGCTTTTTTCAATCTAACTATAGTTTGCAATTGCATCATTATCGGTTAAGAGGTTTCCAAAAAAAAAAATAGCATGGGAATATCATTTTTACCGAAACTTCGTCCACACAAATCGGCAATTTCGTAATTTAACCCCTAATACATATAATTACTGGACCCGGCTCGTATCGTAAGGAGGTCCTCTCTCTGGAACCCTGACCGCCGGTAGCTTGGACCCTGTTCCCGATACCGGTGGCTACTATTTTTAACCGACTTGGAGACTATCAATTCGTCTGATTTTTTTGTGTGTTTCTTCAACGATTTATTCGCCAATTGTGAACCGATTTTGATGATTCTTCTTTTGTTTGGAAGAATATTATTCAGCGGTGGTCCGGTTTAAATTTGGTAAAGATCTAATGCTGATCTTCGGAGATATCAATGGTACTCTTTAATAATAGACAGCAAATCTGTCGTGATTGCTGCAATCTTTAGATTGTTAAGATGTTTATTGTTTACACAATATCGTAACATAACTCCTGTATGCTCTAAGGGTGTATGCAGTACAACCAGATTTGGTTGTTTTAGTTGACAATGTAAAATAAATGCATAGCAAATATTAGTTGAATAGGATAATACAACTAAAAATTGAAAATTAAAAAAACTTTTTTACAAAAAATAAAACCGACTTCAAAAACACAAAAAAGTGAAAAATAACTTTAGCTTCAGAAGTCGGTGACAAAAAAACTGAATCAAACAAACAAAAGTCATCGACTTCTCAAGCTAAAATTATTTTTCACATTTTTGTGTTTATGAAGTCGGTTTCATATTTTTTTATATTAAAAATGTAAAACTACATGTACAAAAAATAAATGAATGCGAATTACTTACATAAATATTTGTTTCCGAACATTGTAAAATATTGAAGAAAGTCTTACGTATTGACTACGTTTCACTAAGAACAAAAGCAACCACTCGGTTCTCTTAACTTATAAAGAATGTTTAGGCACGTTATGGCGTAGTGTTTAATATAGTAAGATTACTGTATTATTACAAGGTATAAAGGCCACTGAATGGTGGTAGAACAGTAGCATTTTAGCAGTAAGTGATTCCGAACTGATAATTATGAGGAGCTCGTGGCTAATTAATAACAGCCGCCCGGATCGATCTTTAGGTTAAGCCGCGCTTGCCTAGGTTGGTCTGTGGATGGGTGACCACCCATTACATACCGAGTTTTCTCCGTGCCTCGGAAAGCACGTTAAGCCGTTGGTCCCGGGTGTCATTTGTAGATCTTTGACAGTCGTTATAGGTAGTCAGTGGCCCAAAAAGTCTGACAACCAGTCTTACCAAGGGGTATCGTATTACCCAGTATTAACTGGGTTGTGGAGGTCAGATAGGCAGTCGCTCCATGTAAAATACTGGTATTCAGCTGCATCCGGTTAGACTGGAAGCCGACCCCAACATAGTTGGAAAAAGGCTAGGCAGATGATGATGAATTATGATGATGATAACTTGGTCTTAGTTTAGACAATTATCATGCTTTTACAATGCACAATACAGTTCAAAAATGCACATGGTTTAGTGTAAAATATTCTTTCCAAGTTATGATTGTGTTATTGAAGTGTAAGTTACGTAAAGGCGCGTCGTGTCGCGCACCACAACCCACCGTCTGATTTCTTGGTCACGTGTTGGTTTGTGAGTTTGTTACTTCACTTCCAACACTCGATGCTTTAATTATTAATACAAGTTTAAGATGAGAGGATTGTGTAAATGAAGTATCTATTCATTTTTAGGGTTCCGTATACGAAGGGTAACCAACGGGATCCTATTACTAAGTCTCTGCTGTCCGTCCGTCTGTCTGTCAGCGGGCTGTATCTCATGATCCGTAAATTTTCACAGATTGTGTAATTCTGTTGCCCCTATAACAACAAATAATAAAAATAAATTAAGAATTATTTTGGGGCTCCCCTGCTACGATGGTATGGAATCCTTTATGCGCGAGTCCGACTCGCACTTGGCCGTTTTATTTACCAGCAGAAGAGGCATTTCAATATATGAACAACGGCGTACAGACAAATTATCGTCGTTGATTTGTAGTAGCAAGCACAAATGCTAATAGCTAAGGCTTGTTAGGTTTGGGTAACGGTTTGATTTCCATGTCAGGTCAAGTGTAATTGGGTGATTCAGTTTCTGCAGCAGTTGCCTCGTTGGTCTAGTGGCCGCAAACGCGACTGCTGAGCATGAGGTCCTGGGTTCAATTCCCAGGTCTTTTTTCCTTCAGAATTTCTCAGTAGCAACCATGGAGTCTGAATTTGTACCCGGTTGATGTCAATGGGCTTCCCCTCCTTTTATAAGAATACTGACTGTGCCATTTGTCAAAGGAATCCGGTAGAAATCGAGTTGTATGGAAGCTTCGCCACTGGTATACATACATCTCTGCCTGGGCCTTCGTCTATATTAAGAGTAACGGGTAAGTATTACAATAAAATGCTTTTTATTGTTAGACAAGCCAAATTTTCATCAAGACTTGTTAAATACTGCATAAGCATAAGCATAGCATAATCAGCCTATTAATGTTCCCACTGCTGGGACGCAGGCCTCCTCTCTATGAGAGGGAATGGGTTATAATCCACCACGCGGGCCCAGTGCAGGTTCGTAGATGTCACATGTCTTCGAATTTTTGGTTCTAGGGCATGCCGGTTTCCTCACGATGTTTTCCTTCACCGTTTTGAGAGCAGTGGTGATGAAATAACTTACACAAAGTAATGCGCCTGGCTGGGTTCGAATCCACGACTTACGGCTCGTAAGGCGGGGTCTCCACCACTGGGCCACCGCTGCTCTCAAAATACTGACATAAAAATAATTGGCAGGACTTGAATCAATTTGAAACGTTTTCAGTTGCAGCCAGGTGTCCACAGTTGATCGATTGTGTTAACAACATGAGACGTTTGTTTGTAAAACATCCTGTTACAAACAGTTAGCCCACTTTTATCGAGCCAGTGCGTTTTGTTTTCTTTTGCATTTTTAACCGACTTTGTTAAGAAGATGTGTGTATGAGATGACTGAAATGAAGGATGTGGAAGGAAAATCTGTAAATGAATCTTGGGAAAAGATGGTGGATAGCATACGGAGAGTAGCTAAAGATGTGTTTGGAGAATCGAAAGGAAAAGGTGTGATAGATAAGGATACGTGGTGGTGGAATGAAGATGTGTAAAAGAGTTTAAAAGAAAAAAAGGTTGCGTTTAAAGAATGGCAGGGTGTAGTGAACGGGAATGATAGTTTAAAAGATGAAAAATCGAAATAAAATCAAATCATTTATACAGGGCCGCGCCATCGCGTTTGCTATTGCACCAGTGACTGCGTAACCTACCTTTTTTCAGATGCCATGAAGTCCAGTTATTTACAAATCGAATTTGGTTTGAACTGAGAATGCCATTTCCCAGTAAGAAAACATCAAGGAACTTATATACTAATTGGAATGATGACGTGCAGCGTAAAGCCGTCCCGAGCTTGAGAACTTCTAGAGTGGATATCATCTCTTTCTAAAAGGGTATCCAATATTTGTAATTTTGTACTTACATTTGGGACAGTTATTCTGTTATAACTTACTGGCACCCCGCTCCCCGCTTTGCATGGGTAGCAGTTTATTCAAAATTACGGGGTATAAAAAGACAGGGAGAAGCCGAAACCTACGCATACTGTTCATCAAAGGCAGAGCAATTTGTAAAAAAATATTTACTTTTCTTTTTACAACTACTTGGTTTTTTGGTACTAAAATAAACCTCATATGACCATAAACGTATATCCATAACCTTTAGTTTTCCAAGGGTGCTTCAGTAAAAAAAAAACTCTGTAATGGATAGGTTTATGATGTGAAGAATACGTGACACTTATTTTCGTTTACAATGGTCTACATGTTAGGTTACATTCTTCATTTGTAAAGAGATTTTAAAGCGTTCAGGGTAGCAATATTCACATAGATGAAGCATGAGCATGTAGCATACTTATGCAAACAACTTAATAGTATTTGATAAATTTATAAGTCACACTATACATTATTAAACGAAAGGTTTGGTTTAATGTAATTATTGTTTTTTTGTATGAGTCAGTAATCTTAAATTTATTATAACTAAAAGACGGGATATTTACCATGTTTATTGTTTTCTTAAATTAAAGTGCGAAGATACTGATGATGGATGACGTTTGCAAACTAGGCAATAGGTTGAATACTTTTTCTTTAAAAGGACAACTTCAAGCCCGTTGCTGAAGATGCTCATTGTTAGGGAGTCGGCATGGAAACAAAACAGTATTATTAATATTTTACAGCAAACTATTGCCGACGACAACCGTGATCTACGAACAGTGATTCTTTCTCATTTATGAAAAAAAATCATATATTTTTTTGATTACTCCCTACGACTATGAACTTACTATTTACTACTATTTCATAATGCGATTTCCATAACTGTCGAAATGTGAGTGTACTATAACGTACACCTCTGCCTAACCCTTCGGGGATTAGAAGCGTGATGGTATATTATGATTTCTAAATACTAATAAGAATTACTGTTATTTTTTTAAGTAAATTAGTAGTATTTAATTTGACCAAGGGGTTTATTTAGACTTCTTGGATTTGACTCGAGACTTTTGTTTCGAATAAAAAAAATCGGTTGAATCGACAGTTGCCGCCAAAACAGTAAAGATAGAATTCAAATTTTATTTTCAAGAATTTAATTTTGTTAATATTAAATTGATTAAGTTTTGCATTATAAATAACAATGTTTTGTATTTTGTACGTATATGCATTGTGCACAAGATTATAAATACTGACATTGATAATAGAAAAGTATTATACTTTACAATATTTTCATGATCCCCGTTTATAAATCTAGAACATCATCACCCTAGTCATAATTTGTAAACAAAATTAAAAGAACTTACCTGAAAAAACAATTACAAATCCAGCAAACCCCTCACTATCACACCCATTCACACAACACGATTTTACCATATTTAAAGTGGAAGATATCACTTAAATACAATTAAAAGCACTTGAGAAAGCAAACATACGACTTCAACGCGAAAATATTTCGGCCAAATTTTTAAAGTTTATTTAAACAATTTTGGCATTCTTAAACTGTAAGTTGCTACTAAAGAATTCAATTTCAAAATATATTATTATTTTAATATTTGGTATTAAATTAATCCCTTTACGATTTATGTGCTAGTTATTTAGCAACGTGATTACTGATTACTATATTAAAAAAAAATATATATTATTTTTTGTTTACTGGCAATAGTTAGACAAGAACACAATCCACTCTGGTCGCTTTCTCGCTCTGAAGTTTTCCCCCTTTTGAATTAACGAAAGTAATACGAACTCTGTGTGTTTGAGATAGAATTCATTTTCAAACGGTTTTTTGATATCAAAATTTTGTTTGTAATCATTCCAGTTAGTAATATAAGTAATAAGTCCTTGGAAAACTTAAACTGTTTCCATGGCAACCATCTGTTACGTCAATACTACTGACATCGTCATTGTGCAATGAGGTAATGATTTCAGTCAATTGTGCAATTCTATAGCCATCGACCCGAGGGTCTTGACTATTTCCTCATCATCATCACCACCATTTCATAACCCATGTTACCTTTCATAATTCTGCATCAAATAGTCCAAAAACCGATCATCCTTTCACATCCTCCCAAACCGTACCAACTATACTACAAATTGAAACTCAAATACAATTTCATATAGATTCGTTCGAGGCGTGAAAAAAAATACCGAGTAATCTTCAGCTTTCGAAATGGATAAGCCGCTGAGTGCAGACGATTTTGCGGCTATTGAGAGCCAATTGAAAGACTGTGTGGAACAGGACCGGCGCTACTGGAAGGTGAACGACGTGAAGTGTGATGCTATCCACTCTGCCAAGACTTATGAGGAATTCGCGTAAGTAGATTTCATTGGTTTTTTTATTTTTAAGTATAGAATCTATGTAGAAAAATAGCTGCTATACTTATATATTCAAGGTGGCTTCACGAAGTCGTCACCGTCGTATACAGGGTGTAAACAGACCCTTCACAAAGCCATCAACCATGTTTCTCTACATCAAACTATAACTACTAGACTCCACGCAAAAAATATTGCGGGGAAACGATTTTTTTCAAGAAATATCTCTCAGGCATGCTGGTTTCCTCACGATGTTTTCCCTCACCGAAGCAAGTGATAATTACACAATACGCACATGAATCCGAAAAATCAGAGGTGCGTGCCTTGGGTTCGAACTCGAGACCTATGACTTGGCAGTCCGACGGTCACACCACTAGGCAGTCACTGCTTAACACCTTCGCCTGCAGCTCGGGTGTTAATTCCGCCTCGAATGCAGTAACAAAGTTTCCCCACTTTTATCAAAATGTGCTATTATAAGGTCTAAAGACTCTTATTAAACCATAACAGTATAATTTACAAGTAGTAGCTATGTAAGTAAGGTGGCTCATTGTTATGTAAAAGAGCGCCTCTTGCCATCAAACGAAAAATTTGGCGAGTTTAGAGTTAAGCAACACCTCTGTTAAATATATTAAAAAGAATACCTAGTCAATGTGACGCACTCAAAAATTGTGCTGATGAATGCACTGAATATTAAAGGGGTCGTGGATTTATTTAAAATGAAGTTATAACAATAAAAAGACGTATTTAAAAAAAATAAATGTGAAAAACTTGAACCTACACCCCCAATATTTCCGTAACTAGAATGTTCCTAGGTAGGTATGATCTAAAAAAAAATATCGCAATGACCCAGTCAGTACAAGTGCCTTTCGGCTTCGCTATGAGTATTTTTACAGTTTCCAGAAGGAATAAACGACCTTAGGTACTTGAGAATTGAGTACAAGCGATTAACTGGCCAATAATGTCGGCCCTAACACAGCCCTTTTTTTTTTTTTTTTTTTTTTGGATGGGAAATCATCAAATGACCCCCCCCACTCTGGGCGGAGCGGAAGGGAGTGTCAGACTTGTACTGACTAAAACCCATCCATGCTCCTTCTTTGCCCTTTGTGTTCCAGGGCCACGGTGTCTCTTTCGAACAGTCCCGCAGCTCTGGCAGGCATCGGCCCATGCGGACCCCTACTCGGTTGCTGATATCTCTTTGAGGCGCGCGTGGAACACGAACGCGCCGTCGACACGGCCTGTCGTCATAAGACGGCCGGACGGCGAGCTAGCCCATAACTCGCCGTCCACAGGCCCGCGCCTACGGTGGCCGGGAGCCACCACGTGACCCCCGACGCCCAGGGCGTCTCCCGCGGCGGCTGGGACGTGAGGTTCTTTCCCTCTCACGTCCCGCCACCTCCTTCACTAGCATGACTGCTTCACAGAAGGTGGTGACGGCTTCCCATTCCCTCTCGCTCCGGACCATGGCTTGAACCAGGGTCGGACGCGAGAGATCGCCGCCGCCAATCGCCGCTACAAGGACACGGCGGTGCTCCGCCCAAGCGGGGCAGACCTCTACGGTATGCTCCACCGTGTCCTCCGGACGATCCTCGCAGTGGAAACACCCGGGCGTTTCCTCCCGCCCGATTCGGTGCTGGAACCTCCCGAAACAACCGTGTCCGGTGAGGATCTGCGTCAGGCGGTAGGTGAGGGCGCCGTGGCGCCTCTCTAACCACTCCTCAAAGAAGGGACTTATCGCCACAATGGTAGCGTGCCCTGCACGGGGTTGCATTAGTCGCTCTCTCCATGTCGCCATGAGATCACGCCGGAGGTCTGTCCGCTGAGCGGCAATTTGCCGCGGCAGCGGAGTCTCCCCCCGACGTAGTGCCTCCGCGCGCCATTCATGCAGGCGCGCGAGGACTATCGCCTCCAGATCCCATGGCGGCAATCCGGCAAGGAGGCTAGCCGCCTCGCCGGAGATCGTGCGGTACCCCCGGATTAGCCTTATGGCTATCACCTTTTGGGGCGCGTTCAGGTAGTGGGCGGCTTGCCGCCTCAAAGAACGCGCCCACACCGGGGCCCCGTAAAGG
Organism: Noctua janthe; assembly: GCA_910589295.1. Taxonomy (NCBI): domain Eukaryota; kingdom Metazoa; phylum Arthropoda; class Insecta; order Lepidoptera; family Noctuidae; genus Noctua; species Noctua janthe. Next base: position 7,453,778 of record OU342572.1, on the reverse strand, counting down.
GCCATGGACCGCACGACCCCCGCGTATAGCCTCCGGCAGGAGGCGTTTGGACCCCTCAGGTTGGGCAAGAGCCGCTTGAAGGCAGCCCCTGTCCGTTCCAGTTTGGGAGCCAAACGTCGGAAGTGCTCCACGAAGTTCCACCGGCTGTCGAGGACGAGTCCTAGGTACTTCAACGTCGACCCGACGCCGATGGAAACCCCTCCTGCCGTCAGTAGGGATCCCGACGGTGGCGCATTCCGAGGCCCATGAAAACACATGGCCTCGGACTTGTGCAATGCCACCTCGAGACCCAATTGCCGGATTCTCTCCACGACTATCGCAACCCCGCGTGTCATGTTTTCGGCCGCCGCCTCGTGCGACCTCCCTTGTGCCAGTACCAGCGTGTCGTCAGCGTAGCAAACTACGCTGACGCCGGTAGGAAGGTCGGCGCGCAGCACCCAGTCGTAACCGATGTTCCACAGGGCCGGTCCCAGAACCGATCCCTGTGAAACACCGCACGACATCTCTCGCCGGTTCCATTCTCCGCTCCGACCGGGGTAGATGACGGCCCTATCCGTCAAGTAGTCCCCGACTACACGACGAAGGTAGGTTGGCACCCGGTGATACCGGAGTGCCTCCCTAATGCAGCTCCAGGGCATGGAGTTGAAGGCGTTGGCGATGTCAAGAGACACCGCCAAGACGACCCCACCCCGGGACACCACGTCCCCCGTCGTGAGGGCTCTCACGCGCATGATGGCGTCCACCGTGGAGCGCCCCTTGCGGAAACCAAACTGGTGTTCCGCAAGATCCGGCCCCATCCCCGCAAGGTGCCCGGCGAGGCGGTTGGCAATGACTCTTTCGAAGAGCTTGCCCACCTCGTCGAGCAACACGATGGGCCGGTATGCGGACGGAGAGTCCGCAGGGCGCCCTGGTTTCCGGATGAGGACCAGCTTCCCCGTCTTCCAACGAAGCGGAAACTGGCCTCTCTCCAAGCATGCGCTTAGGAGCCCTTCCAGTCGGGGCCCGAGAGCCTCAGCCCTAACACAGCCCTGACTGCGATGTCTTCATTCTGAGGAAAGTCTAAGTCTGCGTGTGCTATGTGGCGGTAGTAGAGCTAGCGAACGTAGGTACTTAGGCCTTCGCACAACAGAGACTGGACCCCGACTCCACTCCGACAGTAGACTCAGTAAAACATTGAAATATAAGATTTATATAAGGTGTTTCTTACGATGAAGTTTACTTGATTAGTGTACGACGCCCGGACTACGCGTGACACTTGTTATTTACGAAGACCTTTGGTCGAATGAACGAGGAATGACAAATCCTTAGGGCCTTATCATACTAGCGGATTGCGAGCGTCCTCAAAGCGGAGCGTGCGCGCAACGAATACGTTACGGGCGCGCAACGAACACGCCGCGCACGCGCAGCGAATTCGTTGCGGATAATGGATCTTCCCAAATTCTTCGATGCTTTCGTTTTCGTCTCCGGCGTTTTCGAAGTAACAAAGCCAACAGCAGCGTTTCCTCGTCGGAATCCATTTTGTTACTGAGTGTACTATACGTCGTTAACTCGCTACAAACACGCGACGAAAACGTTGCGTATTTGCCACGCATCCGCGACGTCCTCGCTGTGTAGCCGTAGCGTATTCGCGACGCATTCGCTGCGCGCCCGCCCCGCCTCGCAGTCGTTCGCAAACCGCTAGTATGTTAAGGCCCTTAGTTTTACATACAATAAGATTTTTAGTCGAGTTGTAGTAGTAGTTTCTGAGTTTATAGTTCCCAGATTTGTCCATTGGTGCAAAAACAGGACTTTGGGACACACATATTCCGTTTAAAACCTGATCCAAGGGAGGACAATTCTTTTTCTTCCCCGATGATAAAACCATTAAGTATTTTGTATTCTTCCAGGGACCGCGTGGCAGCAGCACACTTAAATCCGCTTCACAACGCTGATTACAAGAAGAAATGTCCACGCAAGTGGAACCAGTATGCGACCGACGATAAGAAATCAGATGAATAAATAAACAATAGCTGTAGAAAACTTAGCCTGCGTTTCTTTTTACTCGAAACGAAAATATACAATGTGTAACTAAACGCATAACCTCTCGAGTGGTGCCTCGGACCACGATACTGAACAACTTTTGTTCTATCATCATCATCATTTCAGCCGAAAGACGTCCACTGCTGGACATAGGCCTCCCCCAAGTTTCGCCACATTTGACCGGTCCCGTGCGACTCGCATCCAGCGGATCCCTGCAACCTTCACCTTCTATTGTTCTTAACTTTTTTATTAGTTTCACCATCCTACATGTTGATCAGCTGATCGCGTCAATTCCAATTGAAAGTTCAATTTTTTTAAAGAACTCGTGGTACAAACTTTCTTCAGTTTCATGGTCCGAGACACCACACGAGGTCTTTGGTTTATCATGTTACACCTTGTAATTATTATCAGAGGCTGATAAATAGCTTCGATAACTAACTACAAGTACACCATCATAAACTTGCCCAGAGATTCTAGACAAAGTGACATTACCATCTTAGTAGTCCCAGTTCAGACTTTTTTTTTTGCAAATATAATGATAGTGGGGGGAGGGGGAGTGTGGGATTTTCAGCAAGCATACTCAGCATGAAAACTTGATAGCTGCGTAGCTAGGGCGTGATGAGAGAACGCCAAAACTGTATTTGAAAACTTTCAGGTAGAAGCCCTGCAGGCAGGGGACCTCCTTGTTTTAAAAAAGGACAAAAATAACTACAGGATATTCACAGACGTTGATTTTCATCTCTGTCGAACGGAGCCAGAACTAAAACGATTTAACAGGACGAAGAACACAAAACAAGACTTGACGAAGAATAAACAAAACTCGACGAAGATATTTTAGTGTGGGCTGTCTTTAACGCTAGGCACGCACTGGCAGGTGGCTTGCTTAGCTCTTTGTGACTTGACATCTGCTGTATTACTTATTTCTAGTGAAGGCGCCATGCTCGCAGTGCGGCTGGATGTGAAAATTCTGGAACGTTCGTTTCACTTCGGTACTCTCTAGGCTCTAGGTGCTAAGCAAGGTACCTGTTAGTACGTACGATTAATCTACTCAGCTATGTTTTCATGCTGAATATGTTCCTGAAAACTCCGGGGTAGTAGCAATAACGATGTTATGATAAGGAGTCAAAAATGTTTGGGAGTGACGTAAGTCACCGAAAGGTTAAAGGAAATAGCTGTGCAAATACGAATCGCTTTGAAAGCGACTTTGGGTCAGCTCAGATGAATCACAAAAATCCTTGCGCAAGCTCGAGCCTCCTCTGGTCGCAATTCACGAGACGGTGCGACATTGAGTGAATGCTCGAGACCACGCGAGAACGCGCGAGCGCGAGCCTACACGAAAAACTGGTTTTCGGTAGTATATGAGCACGTCAGTTCTTGCTCACGTGGTGCCGGGTATCCTCGAGGACTTCCGACCGAGTCGCGAGGCTTCGCGAGGCGACGCTTGATTTCTGCGCCGATATATTCATACAATTTGTTTTTACTTTAAACAATGGTAATACAGTCCTAGTTTCAATGCAGTTTGTAATTCTAATTGCGCGAGGATTTTTTCGTTCTGTCTGAATTGCCCCTTACTCTAGATTAGTATTAGTGAAAACGGGGAAAAGTTGAGTTAAAAAAACTGCACTTAAATGATAATTAGTGTAGTTTCAGTTGTACATAAAATTTAATTTAGTGATTTCGTTTCTGCGTTGATGTCTTTGATACAAAAATAAAATGTGTTATAAAAATAAAACAATATAAAAACAAAAATAAAATAAAATATGGTCTAGTCTGAGAGCTTATTATCAAGAGTCAGTGGTTGGTATTGGAGTAATCCATTGGTGAGGGGAAGAGTTGTCTGTGTAGCAATTCCCAGCCTACGACAGGCAAGTTATAAAGGACCTCGCGCACTACGCGACTACGACTTTTGGCCGCAGAAGCGACTTTTGGTTGAAACCAGGAAGAAATTTAGGTCGCACGTCCAGGTATCCGACCAGTTTTGTTCGAGATAGCGGCCGGTCATGCGACAAGTCGTTGTCATGACCGCGTAGTGCGCGAGATCCCCAAGTTGTTCAATCGCAGTTACATGAATTTTTGTCGACCATTATTTGACACATATTTAGTTTAGGGTGGAAAAAGGTGGTGGTGGTGGTGGTTTAGGGTGGTGGTGTAGTTGGGAAAAAGGCTAGGCCGATGATGATGATTTAGTTTAGGGTGCTTCCAAATTAGGTGATCTTTCCTCAGCTAATTTGAAATTACAATTTCTTTTTTCATTATCTTTCATTTTTTATTCTTGGGATTGGACATGAGTATGATGATTTCGATCTTCGTATGTTTGCTTTCCCGTTGAGGGAAGTAGAACCGATTGTCGTTGCGATCCATGGGCACCAGCGGCTTGCCATACCAGCCGTAACTGGAACAGGGTGATACACCATTTAATTAAATATGAAGGCACAATAAACGATGGCGGGAGGATTTGGACTCGTTCCTGACTGATTGGCCAGAGGACGCAAAACACCGGAAGAGTTGGAAAGGAATGGGGGAGGCCTTTGCCCAGCAGTGGGACAAAATAAATAATTAAAAGAAAATGAATACGGATCACTCGTTACCCGTGGTTCCGGTGGGTCGACCCATTACCGGGTCCATGGGTAATTTTAATTACCCGTGGTTCCATGGCATTAGGGATTGTTCCCGGACTTTTGACAATATCGATAGAATATACAAATCCATAATAACAGCATACTAAATACTTCAAAAGAGATCACATATTACAAAGAGAGTACTTAAATCGTTTTCCTGTATTAGTCATGTTGTTTATTTTCTTTTGTCATTTTGATATAATTATTTATAAGCAAGTACGCACTGAAATTTAATATTTTTTTGCGGAAACTTTTGTAAATTAATTTGTTAACATAGAAAATAAGGTGAAAATAATTAAAAAAAGAAAGGTAGTGTTTTGTTGTTCAAAAATCGTATATATATATTATCTGTTGGGTATATGAGTAGAGGAAGATCAAAGAAACTATGGATGCTATATGTGAAGGATAAGATAAGACAGGTTTTATTTGTCTAAAACCTGAGTATACACACACATGGCATGCAAGATGTTACATCAAATTATATCACAGTCATATTTTGCCTGAACGGCGTATAAACATAAAAGGTAGGATGATATGTCAAGAAAGGAGGTGTCTGATGCGATGACGAGTAATAGAGAAGTATGGAAGAAGAAGACATTCTGTGACGACCTTAAATGAATTGGGATAAGGGCAGAAGAATGATGACGATGAACATCACCCCTGTATTTCCTTAAAAGGTCTGGCAGTGGTGTTCGTATAGTCCACTCACATTTCGCCAGTTATGTTTAAGTACCATGTAATAGGGGGTGAGCCTACTGCCATCAATTGGGCATAATCCAGACTTCGGGAAGTTTTTGAGCAACTCTTGGTGACAACCCCAATAACACTGTTCGGGAATCGAATTCAGGACATCATGCTCAACCAATGATGAAACAAAAGAGAAAATATTTGATCCTCACACAACGTCGTATTATAGTAATACTAGCTTAAGCCCGCGGCTTCGCCCGCGTGGATGTTGAAAAATATCCGATTACTTACCTTCATCCCCATTTTTAACACTTCGGGGTAGAATTATCAAAATCGCTGAGACACGTATAAATTAATTTTCAATCGTCAGCCTAAACACAAAATTTGAAGATTCTAACTTCAAAACAGACAGACTTTCATATAAAATTCCATCCCCTATTTTACCCCTTTAGGGGTGGAATTCTCAAAAATCCTTTCTTAGTGGATACTTACTCTTCACAAAAAACACACCCTCCAAGTTTCATGTCTCTAGGTCCAGCGGTTTGGGCTGTGTGTTGATATATCACCTAGTATAATATATAATATGAAGCAACTGAACTTAAAACTATTACTACGAAGTACTAACCGACAACTGCATTCTACGTAGTCTTAGATTAGTTTTAGAGTTCTCTAGCCCGAGGCACTGACTCCCATATCTACTATTAGTTTTCTGGAAACATCTAAGAGTATGGGCTCATTCTGTGTGTGTTAGATTGTAAAACTTTTTACATCTGCGTCTTAGAGTGATTATTTTAGGCGGTAACTTAACGAAGAAGTGAAAAACCTTTTAGGTAAAATGAATGGACACGGTAGCTCATCATCATTATCATTATCATTTCAGCCGAAAGACGTCCACTGCTGGACATAGGCCTCCCCCAAGTGTCGCCACATTGACCGGTCCCGTGCGACTCGCATCCAGCGGATCCCTGCAACCTTCAGCAGGTCATCGTTCCACCTAGTGACCATGGTCGCGATTCATTACACGTCTTTTTCCCATAGGGGTAAGCAGAAACACACACGGAGCGCCACCTACTACGATCCTTTTTTTTTTTTTTTTTTTTTTTTCCGGATGGGAAATCATCAAATGACCCCCCCCACTCTGGGCGGAGCGGAGGGGAGTGTCAGACTTGTACTGACTAAAACCCATCCATGTTCCTTCTTTGCCCGTTATGTTCCAGGGCCACGGTATCTCTTTCGAACAGTCCCGCAGCCCCGGCAGGAATCGGCCCATGCGGACCCCTACTTGATTGCTGACATCTCTTTGAGGCGCGCGTGGAACACGAACGCGCCGTCGACACGGCCCGTCGTCATAAGACGGCCGGACGGCGAGCTAGCCCATAACTCGCCGTCCACACCTACTACGATCCTTACATACTCCTGTGAAGATGGAGCTTTTATTTGTGTCAATTAATTATTGGCAAATAAACGGACGCGACGGCCCACTTATTGGTAAATAGGCAAATGCGTGGTTTGTTTTTCAAAAAACCATTCATCATCATCATCTGCCTAGCCTTTTCCCAACTATATTGGGGTCGGCTTCCAGTCTAACCTGATACAGCTGAATACCAATTTTTTACATGGAGGGACTGGCAATCTGACCTCCACAACCCAGTTAGTACTGGGTAATACGATACATCTTGGTAAGACTGGTTATCAGACTTTGCGGGGCACTGACTACTTAACAACTGTCAAAGATCTACAAATGACACCCGAGACCAACGGCTTAACGTGCTTTCCGAGGCACGGAGGAAACTCGGTAAGTAATGGGCGGTCACCCATCCACAGACCAACCTAGGCAAGCACGGCTTAACCTAAAGATCGACCCGAGCGGCTGTTATTATTTAGCCACGAGCTCCTCTCTCTCCTCCCTCCTCTCATAAAACCATTCAATAAAAGCAAATATCTTGTCTAACGCGGCATCGAGTTGCGTCGTATAAATCGAAACGACGCGAATGACGTGTTTTTCGCTTTTGCTGCATGGACATAAAGCCGTCTCTCTCCGCCTAAAGCCAATTCCTCTTTGAAACTGGTCACTCTCTCATAGTAGCATCTTACACTTGGTTCTCGGTGGCAGGCGCCTTGTATTTGCTGTGCGGTCCCTTGGCTCTGGTCTGCGCCACATTCTCGTGGTAGTCGTCCACCTTCTTCGTCTCCGCCTTGGTCTCCGCCTTCAGCTGGTCGTGGGCGGCGTAGAACTTGCCGGTCACGGGGATGGCTGTGCAAGTAAATTACCTTTAAAGCATGAGATTTTGTGTGTGTAAATTAAAGATGTTACGGAGGTTCCATTCCGATTGATTTTCACCTTCGATTCCGATTTCGGTTCCGAGAAATTTGAATTCAGACTTTTAGTTTAAGTATTTAATTCGATTGTTTTTATTTTCAAAACCCAGGTGTACTCCTACCTGTACTATCTTTTGAACTGATAATAAAAATATTACTGAAGAATAATGTGTGTATTTTATTTTATTAGACCCGCCCTTAACACATCTCTCTTTTGCCTCCGATTCCGATTCCGGTTCCGAAAAACCAAATTTAAAACCTTCGCTTCCGAATTCGGTTCCGATATAAACACTTTCGTAACATCCCTAGTGTAAAGACATACATATATCACGCTTTTTTCCATCGATATAGGTAGAAACTACAAAATGCCACCCGTTACGATCCTTACGTCCTCCTTTTGCTTGGACCACGTTCATACATCTGATTATACACGCACTCCGGTTGCGAGTACTACGCACCTGACCTTTCCGAAGAACATTACCAAAGAGATCAGTGTATGTGCTTATATGGCGTCCATTCAAATCTGCCTTGTACCTTTTGTTAGGCGCCTTTCATTCATCTTCACAACTTGACCAAACCAACTGAGCACGCATCTAAGCATCCACCTTTAAAATTGTCATTGCCTTGAACTGCTTAGCGGTTGTTTTAAAAAGTCACACGCTACTGAACTAGTGACAATTTCTGATAAAGCCGGTGCAGCGTATGCCTGCCGATAACAACATGACTGGATTATTCTAGAAGGGTTAGGTGTTCCTAAGAAGACTTACATTTCGCCAGTTTAGTTTAAGCCTCATTTAAGAAGGGGTGAGCCTAATGCTACCAACTGGACACCAAACAAAACCGTGTGGCTTCTGGGGCATTACATAAACAAAAATTAATAACACTTCAACAGTTCTAACACTTCGACTGCCTCCATGGTCTAGTGGTCGCAAGTGCAACTGCTAAAAATGGGTCCGATTCCCCGGTCGATCAAAGTTTTATTGTGTTTTTCCATCAGGAATTTTTCAGTAGTAGCCACGGTGTCTGGATATGCCCCCGGTTGATGGGAATAGGCTCGCCCCCTATTTCATGGGACTTAAACATAACTGGGGAAATGTATCTAGGACCCCATGCTCAGATCGTGCTTTCAACAACTCGGTCAACAGCCTAAGAAAGATATAAAACGAAATGCTCTACTCACATCCAAAGTTAGGCCTGTAAATCTTGTAGTTCCTAAAATGCTTCACTTCCCTGTAGATGATTGCATTGAGCATGTTTATGTCGATGGGGGCCCGCGTGCCGAACGTGCACTTGCCTTCGGTCATCCTGTCTGAAAAAATATTTATTTAGCTCATGAATACCAGAACGCACCAAAAAACGAACCAATTCTGAAAAATAATAACAAAAGAAGAAAAGCAGGAATATGTGCCACTTTTTCACTGGTTTTTCAACCGGACATGAAGTAGTGGGGTGTCCTATGTGTGTGGTGCCTGGGACTCTAGTAAGAATGCTCTTAGTATTAGAAGAAGTTGGAAGTGGCTGTTCTTTTCTATGGACAATATTTCATGGTCTCTGCATCTCATCTGGTCTCCCGCATCCAGTCAATCCTATCCTATCTAGACTGGATGCAGGAGACTGAGAACCGGGTGTAGCAACTTAGGAGAAACCTATGCCTACGATAAGTAGAGTTGATTTATAGAATATATTGTTTAATTAAAATAGTGAGGTAATGCATGCATATTGATTGTTAAGCTCGGGTCCTATGCCCCGCTTTCTCATAGGCCAGATTATGCTAATCCAGGCCGATCGGCCGTCAGTTACAATGCCATGGAACGGCAGCTTTAAGGAGTCTGCACACTACACTGTTTCATATCATGACCGTGCTAGGAACGTCAGGCAATAAATCTTTGTATTGGTGTATCGGCACCGGCAAAATTCTCGCCGACAATTGTTTACGCTCCGTGCATGGCACGCGACATTGTTGGTCGATGATGGAACGGTCTAGTGGCCATGGTCTCATTGAATTCTTTTCAATACAAATAATAATAGGGTTGTAACAGCGTATGATGACCGTTCGAAACCCGTTACTGACAAGTTGGACACGCTGTTGATACATTCTAGTGAGCATAGTAGTCCGTGTCATGTTTCTTTCCGTGCCTCATACCTTCATAGCACAGTCAGTCAGTCAGTCAGTCTAGTCATGGTATGGTACAGTGTAGGTGGCCCGCAGCGCTAACCCATTAAGAAAGTGGCTGTATGCCTAATAGTCTGTAAACATAGTTTTCTGGAGGGAGCTTAACACAAATAGGGATAGTGGTTCACATGCTATCACTGAGGACTGGGGTAAAAGACTTATGTATATCTTTTTGTAAATTAAGCATGGTAGTATACAGAAAAACGTATGAAATGTCGAATACCTGATTTTTGTGAATACTAAAATATTAATAAAAAAAACACCACTATAAGTGGTTTGTATAGTTTTCGAAAGTTGTAGATGACAATGTCAGTTAGGTGACAGCTGTGTTGGTCATGGAGTATATTCTGTAAAGAGGGTTTCTATAAGAGTTTTTATGTGGAAATAAAACCATTTTTAGCCACTGCCTAGCATAGCAGGCCCGAAGGCACCTAAGACGTCGAGGAATCGACCGGCTTCTCTTCGGGAACAATGCACTCTGCGTAGTGTCTACTGTAGTCAAATAGTAAATAGTATATTATAGCAATAGTATATTATACAACACTAGTTTTAGTATACGCGAAACCAAAAACACGTGTCTAGTATTTTTATGTAAATAATATATGTACAAAATTTTAAAACTGTATCATAAAAAATCACAAAGTTATAAGCTTGTTCTGTTACCTGGTTGTCAGCACAAAAACGTGGTTGCCGACGCGCGCGCGCCTCCAGCGTCATCTTGAGCTCATTCATAATAATAATTTGGCAGTAAGCACCTAAATGATTGCGATAGGTACTTAGTGTCGCTCGGTGTCCAACTTGTAGTCTTTTTTAAATATTTTTGGGACAAAATATAACATGGCTTAAAAATTATTGGACAAACTATATTCAGGTTTCGCTTAAACTAAAAATAATGTTGTATAAGTGCCTAGACTAGGCTGTCCTTCGCGAGATCATAAGCTTATCTAATACCCTACATATCATGACAAAAAATACTAACACAACATTCCGACCCGAGGATCGAACTTGGATCTCTCGCTTGCTCTAGTTATGACTAGCTTATTTACAAAGAAATTCTCTCTTTCTTTATGCTCAATGGTAAATATAAGGCGCCCCCCCCCTATTACATGGCGAAATGTGACGTTCCTTATGCAATACCCTTCTGATAAATTCATGACTGATGTAACGTAATTATGTTCTGTTTACACCACAACTTAAACAGAGGATTAAGAACTAAACCTCCGCTAGTGGTTGTAATCAACAGGTGGGGATGTTAATTTTAATGGGTCGGTTAACGATGTTAGCACCGGCTTCCAGGCTTAATCTTGAACCGGATAGATTGCTACCGGCGGCGGCGACGGTGGCACCGGCCGGCGTGTATTTGGTATAACACCGGGATATGGAGGATTTGAGGCAAAATTAAATTGAGGATGCAATCGTGATGAATCTTGTATGTGGTCTAAATAATTTGGCTGTGAAAAAGACACCAAAGCATGTGCCTAGTGTACCAATTTCGTTTGCTTTGTCCGGTTGGTTTCTGTCTATCCTGGATGCAGCTGGTTATCCGACTTCCACAAACCCTGTAACTGGGTAACACGATAACTCTTGGTAACCATTTGTGTCATCACCCTTGTCCCATTCTACTTGGGGTCGGCGCATATTATTACGGGTATTATATTTGTCGGATATGTCAGGATTTACTCCGTAGGCTCGTACATCATGTGGGCAGACGATGGGTTTCGTGAAAAGAAAATACACTGGGTGCGATACACTGCTTCTATTAAACTAACAAATTACTTGAAATTACAACTTAACACAATTACACGGGGCACAATGAATCGGATACAGTTTCAAGACGTCGCAACTCCTCCGCGATCAGACATTGACTATCGCCCTCACCACTAGCTGAACATCAGGCTGTGGTGTGGGTAGACTTGTAAGTAGGTCGCGTGATGTCACCACCGGCGCACTTGCGATTCATTTTATGTCCATACTAATGACCGGATCACACACAATTATGGTAGTTTTATTTATTTTGGTGTGTATTTATAACCATTTCTATAAGGAGCCAGGATTTGTGCCCGGTTGATGGTAATAGGCTCGCCTCCTATTACATAGGACTTAAACACAACTGGAAAAGTGTGGGTGTACTATTAGGTTTACCTCTGCCTAACCTTTCGGGGATTCCAGGCATGATGTGTATGTTATGTTTTATAAAGCGTATAACTAAATATGCCTCGGTTGTACTTGAGATACTCCATTCTTTTCGTAAGATTTGGCTGCCAACCTGTTGCTTCACGAATAAATGCTGTTACAGCTATCTTTGGCCGTGTGGGTTCCGGCAAGAAACAGATGACCTGATCTCATCCTTCTTGTACAGTCATGGAAGTTACAAATATGTAATTATTGTGACGGCAATGATTTCTCTTCCTATATATCTATATATAAAATGGTGAACTGACTGACTGACTGACTGACTGACTGGGTGATATATCAACACACAGCCCAAACCGCTGGTCCTAGAGACATGAAACTTGGAGGATGTGTTCTTTGTGAAGAGTAAGTATCCACTAAGAAAAGATTTTTGAGAATTCCACCTAAAGGGGTAAATTAGGGGATGGAAGTTTATTTGAAAGTCCGTTTGTTTTGAAGTTAGGATCTTCACATTTTGTGTTTAGGATGACGATTGAAAATTAATTTATACGTGTTTCAGCGATTTTGATAATTCTACCCCTGAACGGTTACAAAGGGGGATGAAGGTAAGTAATCGGATATTTTTTGACATCCACGCGGGCGAATCCGAAGGCAAAAGCTAGTTTATAATATTTTAGTTAGAACTTAGCTCTTAGTAGTAGTAGTAGACCATAATATGTGAAAGTTCATACATATATATATACAACTTCTTCCTTCATTTTCCCATGAAGGTAGACAGAAAGCACAGAAAGCCACCTGCTACGATCCTTACAAACTCCTTTCGTCTCGACCATGTACATAAATCTGGTCATACACACGCCGGTTGCGAGTACTACGGACCTGACCTTTCTAAAGAACCTCACCAATAAGGTCAGTGTATATCCTTTTAGGGCGTCCTCTCCTGGTCTTGCGACACATCGGTTTTGTAAATACCCTTTGTAATTCGCTTTTTAGTCATCCTCGGAAAGGTGCTTTTATAGTAAATCTTCTTCTAATTACCTATATTCACATATTACTTTTTTTACCTGACGAAGGCAGTAACAATGACCTCGAACCATTACCTAAGTACCCCTAACCTCCCTTAATGTTCCCACACCAGCCGCATTTCATCTCCAAAATGTTCGCAGGCATCCAAATAATCCCCAATCAATAGGAGACATAATTTTCAAAAGGAATACCAATAAGAAATGAAAAATTCTAATAAATGAGTCGTCCTTCCGCTAGGCGGCCATGGACTGAATTTAAAAAGCTGTTCGTCCCGCTATATCTCTCATTCTTCGCGGTGTCGGGCGCGTGAGGTACCTTCCGGAGCTGGTACGGTGACGGGCGGTAGCGATAGCGGGCAGTGGTGGAGTGTTTTTGTACTTGTTACTATAGCTCAAAGTTGAGCCATTGAGCTCCTTTGCAGGATATGCCCTCATCGTTTTCTGCCCATCTTGCACAACCAACTGCACCTTTTAGGATTTAAACTAAGTTATCTACTACTCTTCCCAACTACGTTTGTTGGGGTCGGCTTCTAGTACAACCGAATGCAGCTGAATACCAGTACTTTACATGGAGCGACTGCCTACATGACCTCCAACAGCCAGTACTGGGTAATACGATACCCCTTGGTAAGACTGGTTGTCAGACTTTCGGGACGCTGACTACCTGTAACTTCTGTCAACTATCAACAAATGACAGCCGGGACCAACGGATTAACGTGCTTTTCTAGGTACGGAGGAAACTCGGTATGTAATGATTCGTCACCCATCCACGGACCAACATTGGCAAGCGCGGCTTTACCCGAAGATCGACCCGTGCGGCTGTTATCATTTAGCCACGAGCTCCTCCATCAAGAACAAAAAATAATCTTAATAACCCGCTCCGCTCATAACACAAAGCGAATTCCAACGAAAAATTCCAATCGGCCATCGCATCGGTGCGATATTGCGGGCACAGGCGAAAGAGACCGTTCGCCGCTATTTCATAAGACGTATAATTGGAATAGCCGCAGAATACCCGCGCGCCGCGGTCACACCCGCCGCCCTAAGGTACGCGCCTGGTTGACGGTTTAGAAGCTGCGTTTAACTTTTATTGGCGGTTTGAACTGTCAGATTTAGATTTGAAGGAGTTTTATTGGTGTGGACATCTGTTGCTTTCTTTGCAGCTGTTACATTTTGTCGAAGTTTTGGTTTTTAGTCTTGTTTTTGTCAAATATTTAGAAAGAGAAACCGAGAGAGTGACGAAAGAGACAGGGTAAATGTGTACTTGGCGCTGAGGAGCGGGGAGCGCTATGAGATGCGATGCGCCAGTATGTTGCGCAGACGAACGCATAACGGCTTCACTTTTGGTTAACGCTTGATTTTACTACCCATCTATTTTTAATTTCGTGGGCTTCAATAAAACGATTCTTAAAGAGTTATCACGAAAAGACAATTTTTTTAATGTTCACTAACCGTGACGTCCTGTCAACGTCATTAAAACGCCAAAGGAGCCATGCAGCTCCTTATTTGCACTGAAAGCTGCTTTGTTTGTGTTTATCATTAATTAAAAATGTAAGTTCTAAGAAATAATGTGGCCTATCAAAACTTCTTTTTCATTAATGAGCCACCATTATCAGAATAATGGACACCTCGGTTGATAAATTGACGTTAATTAACATTGAACTAAATAAAAATCAACAGAGTTTTTAGTTGAGCATTTTGTAAGGAATTTTGCCTGAACAAGGAAGATCTGATCTGTATTTTAAATGGAGTGATGATCTTTGACAGTCGTTACAGGTAGTCAGTAGCTGAAAAGTCTGACAACCAGTCAAGGGGTATCGTATTATCCAGTACTAACTGATGGGTTGTGGAGGTCAAATAGGCAGTCGTTCCAAGTAAAATACTGGTACTCAGCTGCATCCGGTTAGACTGATAGCTGACCCCAACATAGTTGAGAAAAGGCTTGGCAGATGATCTTTGTAGGGGATTTTTGACTGGTAAGTTCCTGGATAAGAATAGCTGAGAATCGATTGGGGTGCCATTGTAAAGATCTATGCATTTCCAGAAGTATACTCTCATACCTAGACTGATGATGTGTGGAGCATCTACCATCTAACTGCCGCCATCTAAATGTCAACAGGAAAATAAGAATTAATCACCTTTGTCTGCCTTTTTAAATCACTTTTCCGATTTAAGTGATTACTCGTATCTCGGTCGTGATCTTGCTGTTCGAGGCACCTACCCTCTACACTTCTTGAAGGAACGAGAAAAATAGGCATGCTATTATGTTACTAATGGTACTAAAAACGCAGCGTTCGAGCTGGCAGACGCACTCGATTCCGCGGATGAATTCCCGGGATGTCTGCGGCGCGTGACAATAGTCCCGGTGTAATGACTGCCTCCGACGGGAGCCGCTGAGCCGCCGCAATCTGACAACTTACTATTAACTGAACCTGACACGTAAACCGTAAACTTTCACCAAAAGCGTCAAGGTTGATATTATTAGTCGAAGAACTGATGGGCAATCAATTAATAATATTGCTGCCTTTTCCGACGATTTGGACTCGTTCCTGACTGATTGGCTAGAGAAGGTAAAACACCGGGAGAGTTGGAAAAGAATGGAGGATGCCTTTGCCCAGCAGTGGGATAGAATAGGCTAATTAACATAAAAAAATGCCTTCTGCTACTCATGACGATAAAGAACCGCGTATCATCCAATTTACTTTTGAAATATGGTCTATAAAATGTAATATAAGATTAATCTTCTGTCTATTCCGTGTTCTCTACGATTTAACGGATACAGCTAGTCAATAAAATCATAAACACGGACTTTACAATTTACATCAATAGTAGGTATAGTATCCTGAATCAGCTCAACCACAGCAATCAACCGCTAAATTACAACGAAAACGCAGTAAGATTAAAAACAAATCTAGCACACAAGATTCCCCTAATGGATTTTAGATTAATCCGTTCCGTTCAGACGAGAACACTTTCGTTTTGTATTGGAACTAACTAAATAACGCTCAGGATTGCAACCGAAGCACCTGGACACCTGTAATAATTGAAGTTGTAACAAAGACCTGAAAAATACAGGCTGCAATGCAATTTGGCCCAGGTAGGCGCATTACTTTGTGTAATTTATTTCATCACCGCTACTCTCAAAACCCAGAAAAAAAACATCGTGAGTAAACCGGCATGTCTTAGAACCAAATATGCGAAGACATGTGACATCTACCAACCCTCACTGGGCCCGCGAGGTGGATTATAGCCCATTCCCTCCGATAGAGAGGAGGCCTGTGTCCCAGCAGAGGGACACTATAGGCTGATTATGATGCTACTAATTCATGGTGAAGTTGAACCTGGGTTTTTGGTTAAAGGCAAAGTGTTATTGGGGCTTCCTATTAATCGGGTTGCCAGCTGCTCTTATCCACATGCCACGCTGCGCAGATCATCTAGGAGACCTAAACTAGCATGAAGGCGTCATATCTTGCGAATACCGATGAAGTATCATGTTAAAGGAGAACCCATCAACTTCTGCCCAGCCTTTTCCCAGCTATCTTGGGGTAGGCATCTGAATACTAGTATTTTGCTCAATGCCAGTATGTTTTAGGAGGATCCATTGCCAATATTATTAGCAAAAAACTGATGCTAATAAATGCAACCCGAATGTTATTGCTTAAAACTCGAAGTAAAATACACATTCCATTCAAGAAAATGAAAGTATTATTCAAATATGGTGATTAAGAGCGGTGATTATCGCGAACGACGCCGGCTCTCAGCGGACATCCGTCTAAAGATGCGCATTAATCGCGCACCTCCATTGTCTCTGGTAATCGGCTATCCAAAGAGAATCGCCGCGATTTATGGTCAGATCTGTTCAAGCTTTTCACTGTACGGCTTTGAAATGTTTTATTAATTATTACTTGGTAGCCAAGATATTGAAAGGCTTCTTAATTGCAGAAGGTACCTACGTATGGGTTCTACGAATAGAGCTTGCCAGAATCAGGCCTAATTGTCTGATTCTGGCAAAATATTCAAAGGAGTCTCGGGCCCGATTTTGATGAATACTAAAACCTGATTGCTCAGGAGCCGGATCTAGATATGTTTACGAGTAGCAGTAAGTCCATGCTTAATTATTGCATACAATTGTTTAGCAGTAGTAGTTTAGTTAGTTAGTATGTTGTGCTGTTGGCTTGTTGTTGCAAACTGTAAGTGCGGCAAGTATCTATTTAAACAAATAAATAAACTGCATTATTGGATTTTTGAAAAATTAAGATTCGTCACGGATCCGTTGATTTGGAAAAAAAACCAATCTCTGTATTATTACATCATTCAATAGCGTCGCTATTAAGGATCAAATTCTGAGAAGTAATGACAAATGTAATTGTAATGGCAGCTTTAATTTTCATGCAGCCAGGGCGACATCTGCGCTGCGGACGAAGCCATCAACATAACATCACGCCTGTAATCTCCGAAGGTTTAGGCAGAGGTGTACTCAATTAAAGTACACCCACATTCCACCAGTTATGTAGTCCAGTCCCAGTCCCATGTAGTTGAGGGCGAGCCTATTTCCATCAACCGGGCACAAACCCAGACTCCGTGGGTACCACTGAGAAAATTCCTGATGCAAAAACCCAATAGTATTTTGCCCGACTTGGGAATCGAAACCAGGACCTCATGTTGCGCAGTAGTGCTTGAGACCACTCGACTAACTAGGCAGTCGAGGTAGACGAAGCCATTAATAAAATATATTGACGTGCCAGCGACACGAAGAAGGAGAAAGAGGCAACAACTGGGCCACTGGCTTTCCTGTACCATGATTTTGGGAAGCTGTTTAGTCTTGGGTTTTATAGCATGAATATCAGTACGTCAAGGTACCCGAAACTGGGCTGCGGGACTGTTCGAAGAGATACCGTGGCCCTGGAACACAAAGGGCAAAGAAGGAACATGGATGGGTTTTAGTCAGTACAAGTCTGACACTCCCTTCCGCTCCACCCAGAGTCCCCACTCTGGTCATTTGATGATTTCCCATCCGAAAAAAAAGCCTCCCGAAACTGTCAAATTTTCCCAATAAATCTTGAACCTAATGCTTTAGCGATAAAGTTGAAAAGCTATTAAAAAAATCAAAGATTGTAGTAGCTTGATATGCTGGTCTGTACTTAAAATAAGTACGGCAGCGGCAACTCAAGTAAAGCCATAGATAGAAATGATCAAAATTTTTTTTTTTTTTTTTAGCTGGCGTAGGCCTTCCCTTTCTTCTCCCAAACCTCTCTGTTCTGTGCAATTTCTGTCCACGTTTGCCACGCGAACATGATCAGATCGTCACATCACCTTCGCCGCGGTCGACCTCGTCGGCGATGTCCACCATCAGACGTCCAGTGAGTGACGATCTTTGCCCACCTCTCCGGGTGCATCCATGCGACATGGCCAGCCTAGTCCCACTTAAGCTTGGCTGTTTTAACTCCAATACCAGCTACTTGAGTTATTGAGGGCAGGGTGGTGTTCCTAACGCAATCTGATTGCTTGGCACCTATTATGCTGCGCTCCATCGCTCGTTAGCAACTCTTGAGCTTGGACCAACTTTGCGCACGGTAGGTTAGGATGGGCAGGATATAGACTTCCCTTCATGTGCTCTTTTTATTTTCTCTCTTCTCTTCTTTTTCTCTTTCCAACAACATTAAAAAGAAAACTCATCGACGTGATTAAAATATAATCCAGTAATACTTTAATCCAAATGCATAAACCAAGTACTTTTTACCGGATAAAAGCCGACTTTTTGCTTTTAAAATATTGGTGAACCATTCGCAATGGGCTTTTCGGAAAATAAAATAAAACAACAGTATTATATATTAAAGCTTTGGCAGCCATTTTAATATTCCCTTTGACGCAAAAATCAGTGTCCCGTAACGGGTTATAACATATTGTTTTAATTTCATGCGTCTTGCTTGTGAGGCACAATTATTTGTGAGTGTGATCCCATGTAGCTTTTCCAATTTATTAATCAGTAGGGTTTTATTTAATTACCCACAACGTGTAATGCTGCCAGCCTTCTGCGCACTTGCTCCGAATTTTTTGACGCACTTTAATTCTTCTTTGCTTTTGTCTTTATACGAGTATACATGTATGTATGTACATATTTTTATTTTAGGTTTGTATAGTTAATAACAGCCGCTCGGGTCGATCTCTTGTCTAGGTTGGTCCGTGGATGGGTGACCGCCCATTACATACCGAGTTTTCTCCATGCCTCGGAAAGCACGTTAAGCTGTTGGTCCCGGCTGTCATTTGTAGATCTTTGACAGTCGTTACAGGTAGTCAGTGGCCCAAAAGTCTGACAACCAGTCTTACCAAGGGAAATCGTATTACCCAGTACTAACTAGGTTTTGGAGGTCAGATAAGCAGTCGCTCCATGTAAAATACTGGTATTCAGCTGCATCCGGTTAGACTGGAAGCCGACCCCAACATAGTTGGGAAAAGGCTAGGCAGAAGATGATAGTTAGTAAATAATGGACATTTAATAAATAAGTAATAGGGATTTTAAAAGGAAATCTTGGGTTTTACCAGAAAATATTAAAGTTTGCCGCAGTTCGGTCTTTTACACTAACTTATATATTTCATTGCTTTTAACTGTACATACCTATGGGTACGTAAACCCTATCACAGTAAGTGATAGTTGTAACATGATCACCGGCGCCGCTTGACGGCTGGGAGTGATGTATCGCACTTCGATCGCCACGTGGCCGTCCGTCGTTTCACAATGTGGTAACATACCACTTAAAATTTAGTATATTTTCTTTTATTTTAGGATACGTTTATTCACTGTAATTGAATTCGGATATATTCAATTTACACCTTATTTAGCACCCCATTTTTGAAAATGGTTTTTGGGCTATATCGTCAATGACATACATACATGTGTATTTACCGTACAACGTACCTAGATGATAGGAAGTGAATTTACTGCTTAGTGTCAGCTTCCCCAGCTTGTCAACATCAAACTGCTATACCCTGCTGCTAGTGACCTGCTTGTCGCAGTCACGACGTGCAGGCTGTTGAATTTTTCTTTTTTTTTTCTATCTTGTTGTATTTATAAATATTTGTTATGCGTTGTATGTTTATTGTTATAATTTTGTCATTTTGTATGATGCACGTCATGTCTCTGCGACATTTTTTTTTTTTCTGTGTTTCTTCTTTTCTATTCAAAGGCTTCTATGACGTCCAACCTTTTTAGTTTTGGGCTAGTCTGGGAGGAAACAAGCTTCCGTAATCATATAAATAAGTAAAATTCTTCTTTCCTCAGTCCGAATATCCACGTTAATCCACCAAAGCTCCCTATAGAGTACGTTTGTCTTTATAATTTCTAATTAACAGACTAAAACGGAGGAGTTCCGCGCAGATGGTGCATCCTTAATTTGAACTTTGACATAAGAACTATTGAGGCGCCAAAACCATGCACTATAGTCAGCTAATTGAGCCAACTAGTTCGATTAAGTGCCTCGAACTGGCTGTCACAGAGTAGGTTTGAACAGCAGTACAAAGGAATGCAACAACGGAGTAGCAGCAGAGATTTCTAAAATTCAGAAATTGCGTGGACAAAAATGTACAAAATAACTGAAAACAGTCTGTCGCCATTATTTCAGTACGTACAGTTCTAGACTCCGATTCTCGATTTAAGAAAAAAAACTGCTGTTCTACACATTTTAACCAGGATTACACTTTAGTATGAAACAGCAGTTTTTATTTTTATTGAAAACGTCTGAACCGATTATGTATGACGAAATTGCAAACTATAGTGTGAAAAAACCTGCTCTGCACTGCGTATCTTAAATTCACAAAACACAGTCTAAGATAAAAATACCTACCTGAAGTAGTGACACTGACGGCACATTGAAACAGGTGTTTTGACACACCACCCTGTGAGGTAATATGCAAATAGTACGGGTTTTACCTCTAAAAAACACGTAATTTAACAATGAATCCAATAAAAATGGAATTAGGAAAAAATATAACTATACGTCAAAGTTACAAACAGAACAAAATGTGAGAAAAAACGGCATTTTCATAGATAACGACCACTACGAGGATATTATTATTATTTTTCTTTATTAATTAACATATGCATTAATTACATTTAACATATTTCTTTATTTTTTTAATATAAAAATCGGTCGGTTAGGGCTATTATTTATTTAGGGTTATTATTGTTATGGTAAAGTTAATAATGATGGTGAAAATTCGTCTTTCCCACCTTGCAAAATAATGCAAATATTTGCACGTCACCAATTTAGTATAATCGTGTGTCGTCCGGAAAGTGAAAAGGTGCACATCTTGCAAGTTTTACTGCTGGCTGATTTTCCTATAATATTACGGGGAGTCAATCTTTTCTGTCTCATCTTATCTTTATCGAGGTGATTTTCTCTGAAGTGATAGGCAGAGGTATATACAGGGTGTAAACGAACCTTTCACGAAGCCGTCAACCAAGCATTCTGTACATCAAACTAAGTAACACTTCGCAAAAACTATTGCTGGGAAAAATCACAGCTGATGGGATACATTGAGTAGTACAGGGGCCATGGAGATATTTGAAGTAAACTTGTAACATTAAAAACAAGTATTCAATAAACTATATAAAGGTATGATCGACTATTAGATTTTTTTTGCAATTCAGCTATGTAATAAAGGCTATGTGAAATAAGCCATTTTTTCAGAACTAGCAAACGACCGAACGTTAGTGCTAACGAAACCGGTATAACCTGGTCTCTCATTCTATTGAAAGTCCGTGCTTTGCCAGGCCAGCTCAAGATCGAAGAGTGGTCACTGATTTGCGGTCATACCTAATCAGGAAAAAGCATATTTCTTTCTATAAGGTCGACTTCATCATATTTACCAGTTGGGCTACTGCATTGTTGTTGACTACATCACAACATTCATGGCCTTGAAGTAAATTAATTGAACACTTAGGTTTTCCTCCTTCAAACAATGAATGAACTCGGTTTTTAATCGAAAATCCGTTTCTTCATCTGATTAAACAACGGTTAAAAAAAAAAAATTGCCTCGAGCCAATATTATGTAAGCTCATAGTGTAATACATAGTCCGTGAATTGGTTAATACAAGGTGTAAATGGACCCTTCAAGAAGCTTTCAACCAAGCATTCTGTACATCAAACTAAGTACCTTACGCAAAAATATTGCTGGACTTTTTAAAATGACTTTTTTTTTTGAGGTGAAAAATTACGCTATACGCTAGGACTCAAAACTTTATGGTGATGGATGGATTAAATAGTACGGGGCTCGTGGAGGTGTTTAAACTAAAAATCTTAAAATTAAAACATGTATTAAAAAAGAAACTTGTGAAGAAGTTGGAACTTTGACCCCCAATATCTCCATAACTAGAAGGTTCCCAGGTATGGTCCGGAACAAAAAAAAATAACGCAACGATGGCGATAACAAGTGCCTTTCGGCTTCGTTAAAACTCTTGTTACACCCTTTTTTTTTTTTTTTTTGGATGGGAAATCATCAAATGACCCCCCCCACTCTGCCCTTTGTGTTCCAGGGCCACGGTGTCTCTTTCGAAAAGTCCCGCAGCTCTGGCAGGCATCGGCCCATGCGGACCCCTACTCGGTTGCTGACATCTCTTTGAGGCGCGCGTGGAACACGAACGCGCCGTCGACACGGCCTGTCGTCATAAGACGGCCGGACGGCGAGCTAGCCCATAACTCGCCGTCCACAGGCCCGCGCCTACGGTGGCCGGGAGCCACCACGTGACCCCCGACGCCCAGGGCGTCTCCCGCGGCGGCTGGGACGTGAGGTTCTTTCCCTCTCACGTCCCGCCACCTCCTTCACTAGCATGACTGCTTCACAGAAGGTGGTGACGGCTTCCCATTCCCTCTCGCTCCGGACCATGGCTTGAACCAGGGTCGGACGCGAGAGATCGCCGCCGCCAATCGCCGCTACAAGGACACGGCGGTGCTCCGCCCAAGCGGGGCAGACCTCTACGGTGTGCTCCACCGTGTCCTCCGGACGATCCTCGCAGTGGAAACACCCGGGCGTTTCCTCCCGCCCGCTTGTTACACCCTTAGGTAGTAGGTAAGACACTCGCTCGACTGCCTCGTTGTTCTAGTGGTCGCAAGCGCGTCTGCTGAGCATGAGGTCCTGGGTTCGATTGCCAAAAACCCATCCATGTTACTTCTTTGCCCTTTGTGTTCCAGGGCCGCGGTATCTCTTTCGAACAGTCCCGCATTTAGATAGGTAATTTACTTAACCGTATGTAATTGGGGTAGTTTTCTCCGTGTTTCGGAAAACATGTTAAGCCGTTGGTGCCGGCTGCCATTAGAAGATCTTAGGCAGTCGTTACAGGTAGTCAGTGGCCCGAAAGTCAACAAGACTTTTTAAGAGGTATCGTATTACCCAGTAGAAACTGGGTTGTGGAGGTCAGATAGGCAGTCACTCCATGTGAAATACTGGTATTTAGCTGTATCTGGTTAGACTGGAAGCCGTCCCCAACATAGTTGGGAAAAGGCTAGGCAGATGATGATGATGTAAGTGTGGGGTATGTGATAATCTATGTTTCTGTTCATCATAAAAGTAAGACATGTACCTAAGGTAAACAATTCGAACACAACACCACTCACAAAGCGTTTCTACCATAAACAACAACATTTTTCAAACAATTCTTTACTTTAAATTGTTACCTATACAGTTGTAATTTAGTTGTTGCTAGCTTTATGAAATACAGCAATATAAAATAACTTGTTGTTTCCCAATAAAACCATAAGCCGATTAACAGTAAATCAATAATATTGAGAAATTATTGAAAGCACTTTTAATTGTTTACTTAAGAGTACTGAGAATCAACTGGTATTGAGGGCCGGGGAGGGAGCCAATTGTAAGAATACTCTGAAGGTATAAACTGACTACGAACCATTTAATATTAATAACTTACATAACATAACATCACGCCTGTAATCCCCGAAGGGTTAGGCAGAGATGTAACTAATAGTACACTCACATTTCGCCAGTTGTGTTTAAGTCCCATGTAATAAGTGGCGAGCGTATTGCCATCAACCGGGCACAAATCCAGACTCCGTGGCTGAAACTGAAAAAATGAGGTCCTAGGTTCGATTCCCGGGTCGGTCAAAGACTTATAGGGTTTTTTTTTATCACGAATTTCTCAGTAGGCGAAATTATTACGCTATTCGCCCCCTATTACATAGGACTTAAACATAACATAAGCAGTATCTTTGTGTTCTTTTATCTTAATGTTATGTCCCTTTAATTATTTGTGTGTACATAAATAAACAACTGGCATAATGTGGGTGTACTATAAAGTACACCTCTGCCTAACCCTTCGGGGCTTACAAGGCGTGATGTTATGTGGATCCAACACAGGAAATCATACTTAGGAGTAGTGAATAGAACAGTGAGACCACCAAATCAAAGAGGCAGCCTCAAAATTTCGTAAAATCTTTTCGATATTCGACATAGATCCGCCAACTCTCGAACTCGCCCGTAAGACACATCATTACCGTTCGTATCGTCACAAAACCCCTGATATTATGTTACAATACCAACCTTTACAATGTACTAAACGATAATACCTAATAAAATGTGGCGCCTTTCACATAAAACATTATTATTATTGGTTCAGATACTGCGCTTAACTTTTACTACGGCGTAGACGTCGTAGCGGTTTCGTAGAGGCCTTACTACGCCGTAGCAAGTGATTGTTTGAATGGATTTTTTTAGGGATGTCGTTGGTTGAGTGTTTCAGAAATATGTTAAAGGTAACTAAATATTTATAATAAGTCTGTAGCAGATTTATTATGTAAAGTAACAAGTCATTAAATGGATAACAGTGATAG
The DNA here is from genome assembly GCA_910589295.1 of Noctua janthe. NCBI lineage: Eukaryota > Metazoa > Arthropoda > Insecta > Lepidoptera > Noctuidae > Noctua > Noctua janthe. Next base: position 7,428,964 of record OU342572.1, on the reverse strand, counting down.
CCTAATGGTGTGACCGTCGCCGTCGGACTGTTAAGTCATAGGTCTCGAGTTCGAACCCAAGTCACGCATTTCTGATTTTTCGGATTGAGGTGCGTATTGTATAATACCACCACCACCACACACACCCCACCACTATACCACACTACTACACACTCAATACTATATTACCAGTTACTTCGGTGAAGGACCGAATGGCGAGGAAACCAGCATGCCTGAGAGATATTCCTTGACAGCTTGTAAAGCCAAGTCCGAGGGCCATGGGCAGCATAAAAACTGACACCAGGTTAGCCACTAACCATACAATAAAAAAAGAAGATCAATGATCAATGAATTGAGTGTTTCAGGAATATTTTAAAAGTAGCAAAATATTTTTAATGAGTCTGTAAAAGACTTAATATACGAAGTATCAATTCATTAAATGTATATAGGTATCGTGTACTTGTTAATTATGATTTACAATTGAAATAAGTTCTTGTTGGATTCAAAATTAAATAACTCAGTGAAATGTATCTTAATTAAAATCTACATATCATTCATGAAAATCTAAAAGTAAGTATCTCTAACATCTTTAACCCATCGTTAAACAGAATGTCTCTCCTAATGAAACTTTCAGTAAAGCCGCGAACACAACACCACAACTTCAATATCCCAAAACCATAAACCATTATATTTTTCAGTAATAATGACATCGAAACACCTGTCCTTGCCAGCCAGTACACGGAGTATAACAGCCAGGATCCAGTTGCGATCGGGCGGTCGAGTACGACACACGTCTCGTGTCGGGCTCCGCAAAACTTCGACGTAAGTTGTTCGAGTGAATAAACACTTTACATTGAGTGCCCTTTTACTTCGGAAACCAATAAATCGGAACTTATCAAAGATTTATGGCAGGTAAGACCTTTTTGAGTACTTCGGAATTTTGTATTTCTGTTTTCCTGGAATATATGAACTTTGGTCATGTTTATAAGGTTGATTATTGGTAATATTTTATGCGATAATATTAATTAAAAAAAAACAAGCAGTGATAGCTTAGTGGTGTGACCGTGGGACTGCTAAGTTCGAACCCAAGACACGCACCTCTGATTTTTCGGATTCATGTGTGTATTGTATAATTTTCACTTGCTTCGGTGAAGGAAAACATCGTGAGGAAACCAGCATGCCTGAGAGATATTTCTCGACGGCAGGTAAAGCCAAGCCAGAGGCCCATGGGCGGCATAAAAACTCTGACACCACTAACTACACGATAAAGAAGAAAAATAAATCAAAAACTGATATTTGGTTAAACGTTTTTTTCTTCTTTTAGCACAAGCTAAATACTCATAAATATATTATTATGAAGTCTTATTTTAATAAATTACAAACCCAAAAAAACAGTTGTGTAATCATCAATAACCCGTTATATTTGGGGAATGTTTTATCCCGAAATGATCAGCAGTATAAGTACGTACCATAGCTGATTTATTTATTTACCTTCGGCCTGTAACGCCATACAGATATTTAAACCACAGCACAAAATTTGACAAAAAATTACTTCATCCCTGCTATTTTAAACCCATCTTGTACGTGGTCGACATCGAAGGGGCGGCTGGTTTAATGATTGATTTTGTGATAATCATCAACAGTGTAGATAGTTGTTCTATTAACGTAGGGATGGTTAAGTCGAGTTGTGGCATTACGAAAAGCAAAAAAAAACAAAAATTGTTTTTGGTGCCAGATCTGTCCACTGTCCATAGTCATACAACCGTGCATTTATCATCGCCTTCTTGGCTATGCTTCCGATAATATTCTTTCCATATCACACTGAAGATGGAGAGAAAGACCAAGGATACGATATATGGATAGTGTGAGGAATGTTGTGAAAGAAAAAGGAGTGGAAAAATAAAACATGTCGAGCCGACCCCAAGTAACAACGCCAGTAAGATGATAAGGATGATATCACACTGGAAAAGATGAGCTCAGTAGATGGTAACTAGATCATTCTATCATTAATTTCTTGAGGTCATTTATTTAATTGATTTGTGTCTTTACGTTCAAGATGTAGACTGTGCGCTGTATTACGACCAAAGGCACACGAAATAGGTACGCTAGAAATTATTCAACAGGGTTTTTATCATCATCTGCTTAGACTTCCTCAGCTATGTTGGAGTCGGTTTCCATTCAAAGCGAATAGGGTTGAATTCCAGTATTCAGAATAAAAAAAAAATTAAAGCATTTATTTCAAGTAGGCCAGTTACAGGCATTTTTGAATCGTTGAAAAAGACAACAAACAATAAATTAAGCCACAGTCCATTACAGGCATAATAACTGTGAAAGTATTGTGGTTGCCCATTCCAAAGCGAAGATCTCTATGGAGAAGAACGGGCAAGAAACTCCATGGGCATTCTTTTACATCAGAATATTGTAACAAAACCTTGGTTACATACATACATGTGAGAACGATGTAGACTACATGAAGTGACAGATTTTAACAACAATATACAACAACGTCCTGTTAGTGTCATCGTTTTATATACTTTGCTACAATTTATGAGAGTTTTGCTGTGCTCATTAAAAATATAATGATCGTCACAATTTTAGCCATCAACGTTATGTTAAGGAGGATGCGTCAAGGTTGTCCGTGAAAAATGATAAAATATTTTAATTATAATTCATAATGCTTTTTGAACTTAAGAAGAAGAAGAAAAAGTATATATTTGACTCTCACAGGACAAAACAATAATACAAAATTAAATAAAAAGAAAACAACCAAAAAAAAAATAAGACATACCTAAATTGGTCTTGTACGAGGCCAAAAGATGCCTATCTCAGCATGGTGCTGGAACACTATAACTTAGGGAGTTGTATTAATGATTTTAATGATAATAATTCTAAAAAATTATTATCATTAAAATTATTATTATTATAAGCCTATATTGTCCCCTCCTTCCACATTTCGCGGTCTAGTGCGATTGTAGGCCAATCATTATAATAAAAAATTAAAAAATATATTATTATTAAATTATTCGGTATAGTATTACCTAGTACTACTTGGGTTGTAGAGGTCAGATAGGCAGTCACTCCATGTAAAATACTGGTATTCAGCTGCATCCGGTTAGACTGGAAGCCGACACTAACATAGTTGGGAAAAAGCTAGGCAGTTATGATTATGAATCCTGCAAAAACATATTTATTATGGTCACTGACTCGGTGATCATATTTTGATAGCATATAACTTGATACTGACCTGCAAAAACGTCAGAAAAAAATAATTTCACGGCCAATCCTGGCACTTTTCCTTTAAACAGTGAGCCACCTCCTCCGCACAAAAGAACTTTAAAAAGGGTAAACGAACTTGAAAGTTTTTAAAACACTGACCTCACGCCTTAGTAAACATAATCAACAAACAGCCAATTAGTACATAATTATTTTAAAATGTCATTCAACTGACCAACTGGGAGTGGGTGATTAGCCATTAACACTTCATACTCATAATTCATCGTCAAGGGGCTTCTAATCCGACCCTAAACTGTTATGTTAGCGTATTACTTTAATATCTATCTCTATCTTTATATATCTATACATATTTCGGGTCTGTTTGTGTGAAAGCCTAGCTATGGTTTTAAATTGGCTAAACAATTGAATGTGAACTTGTACCTAAAACTCGCAAACGATTGTTATCGATACCCGTACTCATCATCGTCTGCCTAGCCTTTTCCCAACTATGTTGGGGTCCGCTTCCAGTCTAACCGGATTCAGCTGAGTACCAGTATTTTACATGGAGCGACTGCCTAATGATCTCCACAACCCAGTTAGTACTGTGTAATACGATACCCCTTGGTAAGACTGGTTGGTCAAAGATCTATAAATGACAGCCGGGACCAACTGTTTTACGTGCTATTCGAGGCACGGAGGAAACTCGGTATGTAATGGATGGTCCATCCACGGACCAACCTAGGCAAGCGCAGCTTAACCTAAAGATTGTTATTATTTAGCCATGAGCTAACATATCTCACGCATATCATAATACAGGACCTGTGCATGAGTCGCGTGAGATATGATAGTTAGCAACAGTTAGTAAGGGTAGTGATAAAAATTGCATACAATTCGGAGTTTTTGGTACAAGTTCACATTTAATTATTTTATGTAGTTAAAGCTATTTGATTATAGCAGCAGCCCACTGCTGGGCTTAAGCCTTCTCCTCTGAGAGAGGAAGTGGGAAGTAATCCACCGCATGGAACCAGAGTGGGTTGCTTGATGACCCAAAGGCCTTCGAATTTTTGGTATGATCGCTAAGTACTTCTTTATTACGCTACGGATTTTACCATAATATTATAGAATTTACTGCCATTAGACTACCTCGTTGGTCTACTGGTCGCAAGCACGACTGCTGAGCATGAGGTCCTAGGTTCGATTCTCGGGTCGAGCAAAGTGTCATTGGGTTTTTCCGTCAAGAATTGACAAAATTCCAAAAAAAAAAAAAACTAACATTTTTGAATTGATTGTAAAAGCACGATACAGGAGAAATTCCTAGTGTGGGGCAACGAATAAAAAAAAAACAAAACTCTCTCTCTTAGGCGAAATTTGGGTGTGCCATTAGGTGCATCTCTGCCTAACCCTTAGGGTATTACAGGCGTGATATTATATTATATTTATTATAGAATTTATTCTGGCAGATTCATGCGTCTGATACATTCATATTTAACTTCGATAAAGCACAGAAATCTCGATGTTTTTGACCTGTCCCCACATACTATTCGTGTAAAGCAGGGGCCGGTTGCTAGTTAATTATATTTTGCGCGTCAGGCTACAATATCACTTAGTAAGAAACAAAGTTTTGATCTACGCGTGTGTATAATAGATCATCCCAACCTATATTGTCCATCAGCACGTCAAAGCCTCTTCTCATACACAGAGGAGATTAGGAGGATTGGGTTAGAATATTTTTTAACCCGCGACGCAAAAAGAGGGGTGTTATATGTTTGACCGCAATGTGTGTGTGTGTCTGTCTCTGGCACCATAGCTCTTAAACGCGTGAACCGATTTGGATGCAGTTTTTTTTATTTGAAAGCTAATTTCTTGGCGATGGTTATTAGATACGTTTTATTAAAATCAGTTCAGCTATTTTAGATATGGGGGTGAAAGTGGTGATGAATAATCGAATATTTTTAAATATACCCAAGTAGGGTATCAAATGAAAGGGCATGATGTGTATATTGCAATTAGACATGTTTTATCAAAACCAGCTCAGCCATTTTATTGACTTTTCAAATGTTTGTTCGATTTTAATTGATGCGCTGGAAGTTTTTTAAATTTTATAGGATCAAGTATGTAAGAAGCCTTGCCTGTTAACTTTCGCTAATTTATTTTATTTTCAACCAGCTTTTACCCGCGGCTTCGCCCACGTTAATTTAGAATTTGACAATTAAACTCTTTAAGACTCTATTAAAGTTTCTATAATTCAATCATGATTCGAAAGACACGTAGCGCCATCTATTATCATAAGAACGTTATTGTTGTTTTCCTCGGGAACAGTACTTTTTTTCGGGATGAAACCTACCCTATGTCCGTTTCTGTACACCTGACAACGTATATGCAAAATTTCAGGATGATCGGTTCAGTGGTTTAGGCGTGAAAAGGTAACAAACAAAATTACTTTCGCATTTATAATATTAGTCAGGATTAGGATTACTTTCATTAGGGATTTTGGTGAAAGTTGGCACACTCATGGTTTATAACCTAGATTAACACATGGGATAACATTCATCCCAGTAGTAGTAACCCGTGGTAAAATACCGTACTCCACGCGGGCCGAGCCGCGGGGGATACTACGAGTACTGAGTGCAGATGATGCACTACAGTGCAGTAGCGAAGGGTCAATTTTTGTAAGAGGTAAGACGGAGTACATATCTTTAATGTGATTATGTTATTTGTCTGTAGAATACTGACGTGCCATTTAACAAAGGGAATCCGGTAGGAATCGAGTTGTATGGAACCTTCGCCACTGCTACACTGTCAGACATGCCCTTGAATCCAGCAGCAACTGTGGCCAACGATCTTCGCAAGCCTCTTTGCGCAGGTAGGACCAACAGGCCGAGCCACTTGGTCTGAGTCCCACACTTTTTTTTTTTTTTTTTTCCGGATGGGAAATCATCAAATGACCCCCACTCTGGGCGGAGCGGAAGGGAGTGTCAGACTTGTACTGACTAAAACCCATCCATGTTCCTTCTTTGCCCTTTGTGTTCCAGGGCCACGGTATCTCTTTCGAACAGTCCCGCAGCCCTGGCAGGCATCGGCCCTTCCGGCCCCTACTTATTTGCTGACATCTCTTTGAGGCGCACGTGGAACACGAACGCGCCGTCGACACGGCCTGTCGTCATAAGACGGCCGGACGGCGAGCTGGCCCATAACTCGCCGTCCACAGGCACGCGCCTACGGTGGCCGGGAGCCACCACGTGACCCCCGACGCCCAGGGCGTCTCCCGCGGCGACTGGGACGTGAGGTTCTTTCCCTCTCACGTCCCGCCACCTCCTTCACTAGCATGACTGCTTCGGAGAAGGAGGTGACGGCTTCCCATTCCCTCTCGCTCCGGACCATGGCTTGAACCAAGGCCGGACGCGAGAGATCGCCGCCGCCAATCGCCGCTACGAGGACACGGCGGTGCTCCGCCCAAGCGGGGCAGACCTCCACGGTGTGCTCCACCGTGTCCTCCGGTGAGTCCCACACTTCATTAGCTAATTCGTGGTCTCCACTCAAAAGTAAGTTTATTACAACGGTTATTGATTCTTACGCTGAAATTGGTGATGTCACTTGAGATCAATCTGGGTCGACTAAAAATATGGACATAACATCACGCCTGTAATCCCCAAAGGGTTAGGCAGGATGTACCTAATAGTACACCAATTAAAAATTAACATGACATAATACAAACATCACGCCACTTGTCTCCAAAAGGTTAGAGGTAGTTTAGCCTTATAACTTAGTGAAAAATTCAATAATACATTGTCCGACCTGGAAATCGAACCAAACAAAAACATTACGTGTTTATACTTTTTGCAAAAAACTCTAATAATACACGGTTTCTTGAAATCAAGGGTCCTTTCTGGTAAGTATTTGTTCTGAATTAAACATGTGTTTTTAGATACGACATAGTGACAAATGATTTGAGAAACTACTTTCCGATTATGTATGTGTCTGCTTACACACTTGTGCTCAATAGCAGAGGTTTCGTGAAACTAAAACTTTCAACATAATCTAATTACTTGCATAGTTATATAAATAAAGAGGAGCTCGTGGCTAAATAATAACAGCCGCTCGGATCGATCTTTAGGTTAAGCCGTGCTTGCCTAGGTTGGTCTGTGGATGGGTGACCATCCATTACATACCGAGTTTCCTACGTGCCTCGGAAAGCACGTTAAGCCGTTGGTCCCGGGTGTCATTTGTAGATCTTTGACAGTCGTTAGGTAGTCAGTGGCCGACCCCAACATAGTTGGGAAAAGACTAGGCAGATGATGAGTTATCTAAATAACTACATTATTTCGTAGCACGATGCCTACTTTCGCGCTTACCTGTAATTAGTAGCACAATCCCAACACAATTTAAAACAATCATACTTACTTTGGCTCGCATAATGCCTAGAATCGTTTATTGATGGGTGTTAATATTATGGTTAATATACTAAATTACCGACCGCGTAAAATTAAGCATTCTTATTTTATTAAATAATTGATAAATATGTCGGATCCGGTCGTTAGTACGGACATAAAATGAATTAGAAAGCGCGCCTGTGTGCAGTGGTGACATCATGCGACCTACTTACCAGTCCCAACACAGCGTGCTTCTACAGAGCCCTGATGTCCAGCTCGAGGCGAGGGCGACAGTCAATGTCTGATCGCGGCGGAGTTGAGACGTCTTGGAACTGTACCCGATTCATCGTACCTCGTGTTAATGTATTAAGTTGTAATCTCAAGTAATTTGTTAATTTGCTAGAAACAGTGTATCGCACCTAGTGTGTTTTCATAGCACGAAACCCTTCGTCTGCCCACGTGATATATGAGCCTAACGGAATAAATCCTGACATATCCGACAAATATAAATATTATTAAAGTAATTTGACATAGTATCTTCCTTATTATTTGATCTTATGAAATTCTATAAAAGTAAGTATTGCTAACGATAAATCAGCCATGTTTGTTTGCAATGTCTTATAGCTCTGGCTTATGTTTGCAAGAAAAGCATACCAAAGTACCCCTTTTTTTTTTTTTTTTTTTTTTCGTATGGTATATCATTAAATGATCCCCCCACTCTGGGCGGAGCGGAGGGGAGTGTCAGACTTGTACTGACTAAAACCCATCCATGTTCCTTCTTTGCCCTTTGTGTTCCAGGGCCACGGTATCTCTTTCGAACAGTCCCGCAGCCCTGGCAGGCATCGGCCCATGCGGACCCTTACTTATTTGCTGACATCTCTTTGAGGCGGGCGCACGTGGAACACGAACGCACCGTCGACACGGCCTGTCGTCATAAGACGGCTGGACGGCGAGTTAGCCCATAACTCGCCGTCCACAGGCCCGCGCCTACGGTGGCCGGGAGCCACCACGTGACCCCCGACGCCCAGGGCGTCTCCCGCGGCGGCTGGGACGTGAGGTTCTTTCCCTCTCACGTCCCGCCACCTCCTTCACTAGCATGACTGCTTTGCAGAAGGAGGTGACGGCTTCCCATTCCCTCTCGCTCCGGGCCATGGCTTGAACCAGGGCCGGACGCGAGAGATCGCCGCTACGAGGACACGGTGGTGCTCCGCCCAAGCGGGGCAGACCTCCACGGTGTACTCTACCGTGTCCTCCGGATGATCCTCGCAGTGGAAACATCCGGGCGTTTCCTCCCGCCCGATTCGGTGCAGGAACCTCCCGAAACAACCGTGTCCGGTGAGGACCTGCGTCAGGCGGTAGGTGAGGGCGCCGTGGCGCCTCTCTAGCCACTCCTCAAAGAGGGGACTTCTCGCAACTATGGTAGCGTGCCCTCCACGGGGTTGCGACAGTCGTTCTCTCCATGTCGCCATGAGATCACGCCGGAGGTCTGTCCGCTGAGCGGCAATTTGACGCGGCAGTGGAGTTTCCCCCAGACGTAGTGCCTCCGCGCGCCACCAACGTACCCCTTGAATCGTAATTGCCGTTAAAATGGTCAATACTATAATCCTGTAATTATACATCACACCACTGTAGAAGATTACTTAATTCCCATGTTGCTATGATCCGTCAGTATCTCGTTACTGATTGTTCTCAATTTATCTTACTTATGTTTCTCACTAAGTGCAATCTTGTCAATGGTACTTGATATATTAACTTGTTTACATTGTACCGTGAGTGCAATCTAAGTAAAGGTACCGCTATTCTGCTAAGTAGACGCGTAAGTACCACGCGATTTAGTTCATATCTTTAAACTAGATGGTGTTGTACAATTACGTCACGTTTCTGAATCGCGGTGTTAAGATTCTCCGCCGTTGAACGACCGTTGAATACCGTGATCATGACGGCGCACAAGAATCAATGTCAAAAGTTTAGGGGGACGAAATTATTAAATACCGTAATCGTGAATCAAACATATATTTTTGTAACATTAAATAGTATCGAAAAATCGTTTTCACATTATTTAACTTGGTAATTAATATGTTATGTACTTTGTTATATTATCCTCATCTAAGACAACTTCTGGTTCTCGTAAAAGATTAAGTATCTCAATTGGCATTATACCGGGTGTTTGGTGCATCGTTAGCCAAATTGAATTGTCCAAATGGAGAGGTCATTTGCTATCCCTTCAGGCCCAAGAACTCACTCTTGGCCTCACCAGTTTTTTTATTCGGTTTTTCTAACTTTTATTTTGAAAAATTCCCAAACTTAGCATTAAAGCTTAAATTAAAAACAAAGGTATTAGTATAACCCTTAAATTACATTTTAATTTTTATACGTACTGTTGTACGGTTCTATCAAATTCAAAACTAGTCGCTAGTAACATCTAGTTTTTTTTTTAATAACTCGCAAAGCTTTTGGAAGAAGAAAAAATAATCTTAAAACTCAACTTTAAATTGCTATAAAAATAAAACTTAAAAGCGATCTTCGAATTCTTTTAAAAAGTTTTCTAGTCTGTCTTCTTTCCAATGGTATGCAATATGTTAAAAAAATCTTTTAATAACTTCGTTAATTCGTTAAATTTGTGTATTGGGACGCACCATTAAGCTACTCCATATTCAGGATAAAACACAAGTTTTCGCATAAATAACATGCTGTAAGTAGGTAGATACTGTTATCTCACTCTTACTAAGTCTCTTATCTCTTTCTTACATAGGGTTCTAACTTTCCTCGAACTTGAAATGAAAGAGAAAATTTAAAATAATAATTTATTTAATAAATACCTAATTACAAATCTTGTTCAAATTGTCCGCCACTATTGCGTATTCGTCTTATCTTGACTGTGTGCGTAAACCCGTTTCTGCTTTGATGATCATGAAGGCCGCCTCAATGCGTTGGACTAAATCATCCCTAGTTTCAACTTCCGTGGCGTAGACAAGTTCCTTACCTGACAACCTCAACGGGGATAATTACATAGATTTTTTTACCAACAGACTTGCCCTTATTATTAGCTGAGCTGCCAATAAGTTTAGCTTTCGAGATAACTTTGAAATGGCATATCTATTAAACTACTGTCTGCATAATGTTGATATTTTAGTATAATGTAAACTACTTACCTTCAAGCCTGAAAAAAAATATTTATCGAACTACCGACACATTGACCAAAAATAATTATGGGGCGCTAACTTTTAATAATTGATCACTGTGCGGCGGTTCCCCCAAGGCGAGGCCTTCCCATTGCACTGCGGTTAGGTTGACCCGTGCGATTATACCTAATGTGGATAACTCGGATGCGTATTTTTTGGTAGTGGGGACTGCGTTCGCGCCGTCCCCCCAGAATTCACACGAGCATACATTATAATGAATGTGATGCAAACTTAAGTGGCAGTGGGCAGGGCACATTGCTCGCAGAACGGATAGCCGATGGGGCCGGAAAGTCCTGGAGTGGCGACCGCGAACTGGAAGACGTTGCGTTGGAAGGCCTCCCACTAGGTGGACCGATGACCTGGTACAGGTTGCAGGGATCCGTAGGATGCAAGACGCACGGGACCGGTCAATGTGGTGACACTTGGGGGAGGCCTATGTCCAGCAGTGGACGTCTTTCGGCTGAAATGATGATGATGACGATGCATATCGGTTACGATGTCAAGTTCATGTTTACTCACGCATGTGAACTAACCAGTGAGTGGATGAATGCCGACTTTTATCTTACAGTTACTAGTTATCAGCCACAGATACTGGTCTATGTAAACAATTTTATTTCCCAAGTTTTCACAGAATAAAACAGAGCTCCAATAAGACCCGACAAAAACTAATTTATGCTAAAACGCGGTTAAACCAACAGCAGTTGGATTTGAGACGAGAGAAAACGGTGGGGGAACAAATAAACTGAACAGGTGCACTCCGCTGCATTACGGCGGCAAATCTAATAGCAGCCGGGCAAGACACGGCCTTTATTAAATGTTTCATTATTATGATATTGTGGTAGACATCTTTGTTGTTCTGCTTTTAACATATTAGAGCTATTTATGTAAATAAATGGCGATAATTTAGTTGAGTAACTGTGTAAGTACATTACGCGTCGTTGGTTCAGTGGTCGCTTGCGCCACTGTTGCGCATGAGGTCTTGGGTTCTTTTCCCCAGGTCAGGCAAAGTGTTATTTCGTTTTTCCGTCAGGTATTTCTGGATTTGTGCCTGGTTGGTGGCGGCAACATGCTCTATGAGGTCTCGAATGCGAATCCACGGTCGGGCATAGTGTTATTGAGTTTTTACAACAAGAATTTCTCAGTTGTGCCCGGTTGATGGCAAAGGCTGGCCCCTTAAATTAAACATAACTGGCGAACTGTGGCTGTTCTATTAGGTACACCTCTGCCTAACCCTTCGGGGATTACAGGCGTGATGTTATGTGTATTCCTTGATTGTATTGCAGGTACCAGGTATTTGCAATTTATTTTGTAAAGCATCTCATCATTCTTTGTTGGCGGATTACTGAACGAGTTCAATCAGCCGTAGCTCAACAAATCGATAGTGCGTGTATTCTTTTAATTCTTTAAAGTGCATTGCAGACTTGCTCACTAACTGCGATAGGTACTATCGACGGTATTGTTGTACAACCTAACTAGTAAAGGTGCCTTTCAACTAAAACATACATAGAATGTTCACTAACATGCAAAAAACCGGACAAGTGCGAGTTGAAACTTGAATTCCCTTTAACAGGCATAACGATTTGGGAATCGGAAAATAACTACTGCAAGTGAGTAGTTACTTTCCGATTCCCAGACGATCGTTTCCAAAACCAAAACTCGAACTTTGCTGTTGGCAACAATCGTTGCCAAAAAATATTTTTTATTAAACGGCTCTAAAGTCTATTTTAAAGACTGTAAAGTCCTTTCAAAACGCCTTTAAACCATAGTCTAATAGATTATCTAACATTCGGACGCAAGTTTGCAATGTCTTACCACGAATTTTTTTTTCACAATTATTAAGTGAAGTAAATCGGCCATGAGTGTCCATCTAGTTTTAGTGGTGAATTGTGCAATGGCGTGTGGATTCTTTTGTTTTTTTTTTTAATGAAGATTTATTATTTTTATTTCCTTTATTTATTTTTATACATATTAAATACATTTTTAAATATTCTAATATAAAACAACATAAAAAAACATTTAAAAATATAAAAAATAGTGGTCCGCCGGTATCGGGAGCAGGGTCCAAGCTACCGGTGGTTAGGGCTCCAGAGACAGGAACCTCCTCACAATGCGAGCCGTATCGAGGAGTACTGCCTTCTGAATCAGGCCCTTGATTCAACCGCCTAAGGAGAGCCTCGAAAGATGGTCGTCGAGGCTCTTGGCTATAAGGCCATTGGTCGTCACGACGATCGGCACAATGATAGCCGAGTTCACATTCCACATGTCGACAACCTCGTGTGCTAAGTCGAGATATTTAATTTGTTTCTCTTTCTCAGCTTTCACGAGGTTCTCGTCATGCGGAATGGTAACATCGACTATCATTACACGGCGCGCTAATCGGTCTATCACTACTATGTCAGGTTTATTGGCGATAATAGTCCTGTCAGTAATGATAGACCGATCCCAGTACAACGTGACATGGTCTTTCTCGAGAACTGGGTCGGGCACATACTTGTTGTATGGTACCTCAGATTCCACAAGTTTATATTTCAAGGCAAGTTGTTGGTGAATTATCCTGGCTACTTGGTTGTGCCTGTGCAAGTACTCGCCGTTAGCCAGACGAGAACAACCAGAAATAATATGTCTAATGGACTCACCCGGACGGTGACATGCCCGACACACGTCAACCGTCCCGTCCTTCATAATATATTTCCGGTAGTTGTTCGTCAACATAACTTCGTCTATAATCGCACAGACAAAACCTTCAGTTTCCCCAAAGAGGTCGCCGAAATGTAACCAGGACACGGACGCTAGAAAATCTACATCGGGCCCATGAAGAGCCCGGTAGAAGCGTCCATGAAGCTCCTTGCCTTGCCATACTTCCTTGCGGTCATCGGTAGTAAGTACTACAGGTTTGCGCCAGTTTTCTTTAGCCATGGACAGCGGGGTGAGTTCCTTGTCCACTGCGACCACATCTCGGTGCATACCCACCTCGGCTTTAAAAAAATATTATTTTATTATTATTATTTTTTTATGAGTGATTGATAAATCTTTACATATCCTTTGTACAACAATAAAATAGATACCTACCAGGAACACGTTACTTAATTAATGAGCTGAAAAATAAGATGGGAAAAATATTCCCTTTGCCTTCTAAAGAGGTAATGCATGCAGTCTTGAGTGGTGTTCTGTAATACGGGTCTTATACCTCAGAATGCCTACCATCGTCCAATTCATGAAGCGCGTTTAAAAACGTTTCTATGACTGCCATCAGGCACTTCAATCAAAAGAAATGAAAACTATCAAAGCCACGTAGGGTGACTTCGACCAAGTTTTAAAATGTACTTAAATAATACGTTCTCCCTATTCGGAATGTATGGGAGAACATGATTGTCAACTGCAAATCTAAGTTTGTTCGTGGAATAAAATATTGAATTTTTCTACCCGACCACGGCACCCAAAAAAAGCAAAAATAAAAAAAAAGCATTTTTTTTATTATTATTTTTATAGTCAGATTTTATTCCAGCAGCTACCTATACCGAACTCAGTTCAATAAAGAATACTGTGGATTTTCAAATATTTTTTTATAAGTCTACAATCTTAAAATCTAGCCAGCCAGTCAACACACGCTATTAATTTCCGTTTCGACATTTTATTTCTCTCGAAATTCTCAAAACTGATACTTTTCATTAGCTAATCTGTCCTTCGATGGAATGTCAATGTTTTTGACGTAAACGTGCAATCTTTGGTATTAAAAAATAAATAAACGAAAAGGTATTGAAGATATACACGAGATTAATTTTACATTATTACTAGAAGTTATAGAGATCATCTACATGCATAGACAAAGAAGAAAAAATACGGATGAAATAAAGAAAATAAAGTCCATTTATTTCAGGTTCTCTCATATTAATATCACAAGTTACGAAACAAATAAATACAAATCACAATATAAAAATAAATACAATGTCATCCAATCAGAAATACAGTGTCAAGAAAATCAAATCAAAGCCAATGTCAATTATAAAAAAAGAAAAATTAAGAACTAACTCATGAACTGCTCAAACAAGGTTTTAAAAAATGTATGGGACCGAACGGTGAGTTTCCTCTACTAAATAAAGAGAAAATAACGTAAATCGGCCCAGTAATCACGGAGAAATCGACATACATACATGAAAAAAAGATACGACCCGAATATATAACCTCCTTATTTTTAAGTAATCGGTTAAAAATGCTGACCATACGTAGTCAAAGTAAAAACGTAACAATTTGAAATCATCTTGCCGCGACCTAACAATGCCATGTACTCATTAGTTTTAAGCTTGTGTACATTGTGCATTTAATAAATACATAATAAAAATTTACACAAAAATGTGGATGTGAAAGTTATTGGGTTAGCTATTTATCTAATTTAAAATGCCATATATATGTATAAAAGTGTACTGTAGAGTACCCAAAAGGTCATTAAGCTGAGGTTTATCGCTCCTTACCGGACGGCGCGGCTTGTACGACGTTCGAGCCCCGCAAGCTTATGAGATAACGAGAGATAAGGTCTTCTTTCATGTGTTAATGTGGCGGCCGAACTCTTTAGAAAACGGTATTGATAGTTTAAACGAGATTCGCGTAATTAAAAGTTGAATTGATACTTGCAGACAGTTGATATAAAGTGAATTCATGTGTTATAAAGCTTTAGAGCTTTAAGAGCAGTGGTAACCCTGTGGTTGGGGCCTCAACTGACCTTACGAGTTTAAGGTTGTGGTTGTGAGCAAACCCAGGCAGGCGCATTGCTTTGTGTAATTTATTTCACCACCACTGCTCTCAAAACGGTGAAGGGAAACATCGCGAGGAAACCGGCATGTCCTAGAAGCAAACAATTCGAAGACATGTGACATGTACCAACCAGCACTGGGCCCGCGTTGTGGAGTACAGCCCACTCCCTCTCATAGAGAGGTAGCCTGTGTACTAGCAGTGGGAACATCATAGCCTGAATTTTCTAAAGTTTAAACTAAATTATAAGCGTTAATTCCATTTTCACGCTGCAAGAATGTCAACTCTCTGCAATGAGCCTTGAAAATGGAAGTTAACTTGTAAATTACTCACAAAAAAATATTACTGACGCAGAAGTATTATTCACCCAAAAGGGCGACACACTTAGCTTAACAAAATGAAAACCAATACATATCTATATCTTCCACTTGCATAATATACACAACACAGTTCAAACACCCCTTACAAGTTCAACTTTAACAATATCTTTGTAATTGTACAAAGGGAATACTTACAAGCAAATGTATCTGTATAAAAGCATATACACTTGTACAGTCGACAAACGACTAAAATTCGTTCCTTCGTTTTGTAGCTTATACCACGATTTTTCCATTGTACTTCCGATTGTACCTACCTACACGATTGTAAAATGCCACTAAGTGCATATTATCATTTCTTTCATTACCTGAATTTGTAAAAAGTAAACTAGAAGCCTACTTCGAAAAAAAAGTGAGAGTACCTCCTCACAGCGCTCCCAAAGGTCCTGTCCTTCAGATATAGAAAAGTTATGTAATAATAATGCCATCCACTTGAAAACTCTTTTCAAAATAAGACTCACAATGGAGAAGCGATACACACATTGAAATTATAACTAGCCTGTAGTGTCTTACTGCCGTTCAAAGTTTACATCGATCTCAGTTTCACGCTACAATGACTACAGAGCAGTAGCGAAGGGTCAATTTTTGTATGAGGTAAGCCGGAGTACATATCTTTAATGAAAATCTCATTATTTGTCTATAGAATACTGACTGTGCCATTTTTCAAAGTGAATCCGGTAGGAATCGAGTTGTATGGAACCTTCGCCACTGCTACAGAGGAAGACATTTAAGTCGTCCCGCCGTTTCCTTTAAAGTTGTGTTACTACACGCCTGTAATCAAAAGTATTTATCAGCCTGCATACGTATCCGTTTTGTTGGCTGTACAACAGCACGTACATTTATCGTTATTCAGTGATGATGTTTCACTAACTCAAAGAGCGTCTCTAGGAAAATTATAAGCAGACGGTATATATGAAACTTTGTTTGAGCTTTGTTATGCAGTGAATGGCAGAAAGGATTTTATTGATGGACCCTTAAGGACTCTTTTTGCAGAAAAAACGAGGATCAGACAAACTATGCATCTTGTTATTTAATATGTTATTCACATAGGCAGTAACTTGATATTCAGCTGCATGAGCAGAACACAGTTGGGAAAAGGCTAGGCAGATGTTGACTTTCCCAATGGGTGTAAAAAGGAACGAAGCCGAAATTAAAGATATTGGCGGTTAAAGTTAGAACCTTTTTACCCGACTAGGTTATGTTTTTCGCGTGTATCTTGTTTGTTTCTTTGTTCGATTGTTTCTTTGTCATCATCATCATCATTTCAGCCGAAAGACGTCCACTGCTGGACATAGGCCTCCCCCAAGTGTCGCCACATTGACCGGTCCCGTGCGTCTCGCATCCAGCGGATCCCTGCAACCTTTACCAGGTCATCGGTCCACCTAGTGGGAGGCCTTCCAACGCAACGTCTTCCAGTTCGCGGTCGCTACTCCAGAACTTTCCGGCCCCATCGGCAATCCGTTCTGCGAGCAACGTGCCCTGCCCACTGCCACTTAAGTTTGGCTATTCTTCTATTATATTAGGTCTTTACCTATGAAATTGGAGATTTGTAAAATTTTAAAAACAATTTTTTATTTTTTTATTTTAGCTTATCTAGCTTTTTTATCTTTCCGATTTGACGCAAGTGCTTCAATGTCGTTTTGACACTAACTCCAAGGCCCGCACCAAGCTCAGCCGTAGATTGAGTTGGATCCGTTTCCACTACCGCCTTCAATTCGTCGTTGTCGACAATAATTACCGGCCGACCGCGAGGCTCATTTTTCAACTCAAAAATTTCCAGATTTAAAACGATTGAACTAATAATGGACCCTGTTTATGCAAGCAGTGTTAGGCCCGTACACGTCGTTAATGTTTCGTGTTGTTTGCGCAGCGGTATGTCCACGTAGGAACTCTTATTCGAAAATTGTACGAATTTACAGTTTATCCATGGCGCCAAAAACTACCTCAATTTCATAAAAACAAAAAACTATCTAAAAACAAATGACTGAATTTGAAATTAAAAGGCTTTCGAATAAAATTTATTTCAATTTCGAATTGCGCGCCAATCCACATATAATTAAATCTGAAAATGCTTTACATAGGTAAAGACCTATTATTATTATTTATTTGTTTCTTTGTACCTAAACTTTATAACCTCGTATATTCCAAATGACTGGATGGATTTCGGGATAAAGATATCATTAGATCCGTGTCAAAACCCAAGGGTCCTTGGATGGGTGTTTAAACAAAATGGCGGATTTTTGGCGCTAAATTCGTTAATATTTTTTTTAATTAAACCTTTAATAGGTTTAGAGTATCAAAATGAAGGAAATTAGAAGGACATTATAAATATGTAATATATATAGAGGTACATAACACAATTTGTCGCCACTCACAAGTTTTTTTACGATCTGTTTACATACAGTAAATGTGTATTACAGTAAGTGCTGATTGAACTTTCAACTATGATGGTCAGACTTTAACATCATCGTAAATTTTATTTACCTTCAGATTAGGGCTGAAGGATTACACATACCGTGCTCCGCTCCCAAGCAATGGTTTTGTCACGTATCACTCTTAAGTGACACTTGTCACGGGCTGTCGGGCGGTAAGGAGTCTTGTCGCTGCGTGTGTGGGCAAATACGCCGCCGAGTCGCTCATTGAAAACGGGACTGCAAAAAATAAGCAAGGAGTTACACAGAGTAAAAGAAATTCGTCTTCTTTTTTCTTTTGGTGAAAAACAAAACAAAATGAAGTACAAAACAAACTCTCAATTGAGCGTTTATTTTGCACGTCAAGCTACTGCAATCTGTCAAATTTCGTTAATGGATTTTCAACTTTATTGCTATAGCATTAGGTTCAAGATTGATTTTGAACATTTGACAGTTTCGGGTAGCTTGATGTGCTGGCGTTTGCACTTTTTGGTACTTTAAAATGATAAGGAGAATAGAAATAAACGTGTTCATTAGATCAACTTCATTGCTGCATGATTATTTTGGCTCGTGGCCATTGTCGGAACTATCTCCGCCATTACGTTTTTTTTTTACTGTC
Organism: Noctua janthe; assembly: GCA_910589295.1. Lineage (NCBI taxonomy): Eukaryota > Metazoa > Arthropoda > Insecta > Lepidoptera > Noctuidae > Noctua > Noctua janthe. The sequence goes on along the minus strand of OU342572.1, from coordinate 7,410,067 downwards.
AAATTCACAAATGTTTATCAACAGCGCTCACCTGAAAAAACCATTCAAGTTCCAAAAGAATCATGCTGCACTGTAATAGTTCATAATATCGTGACATAGTGACGGCCGTTTTTCAATTAATATTTTTCTCTTTTAGCTTTTATAATTCACTTTTTTATTTTTGACCTAGACCTTTCGCGCATCACATTCACAATTAATTTAAGTGATTCACCGTTCTTTGACTGTGAAGGCTTTCTATTTTCAACATTGAAAATGAAACCGGTAGTTACAGAGTTTTATTTTTTAGTCTTGTGATTCGAAACTATTTCTAACTATTAGTTACCTTAATAAAAAAGTGATTCCTAGGGGTGTAGTGATTCTTAGGGGAGGCTTATATCTTTGGACGACTTCAGACTGAAATTGCGATTTAAAAAACACATAATATCACGTCTATAATCACCGATGGGTTAGACAGGGGTGTACCATTTAGGACACCCATATTTTGGTAGTTATATTTGAGTCCTATGTAATAGGGGGTGAGCCTATTGCCATCAACTGGACACAAAATCAAGCTACAAAACTAAGAAATTCAAAAAAATGATGATGTACAGCTACTAATTATAACCTAAACGGTCTACAAGAAATACATCGTAACGTTAACTACAGTGTTTCAACTGACCCCTCGCAATAAACCTCACTAGATGTGGGTAGTTGGAGATATGTTAACAGTAGAGCTGTCAGTCTGCCACTCGCAACCCTGACCGTATGGCAGACGCACTAATTGTGTGTGTTCTGTCCTTGACACACGCCCGGTGCAACGTTTGTGTTAATGTATGTCTGACTGTCTGTTTGTAATGGGGTTGTTTGTTTAGTTCTAGGATATAACAGTTACGTCAATTCAATGTATTGCGGAATAATTAATTTTGGCGCCCAAGGCAGAGCTTAATTTTGTGACAAAGAGCATTATTTCATTGAGTTAAGAGCATGTTTCTCAATGTTTGTTATTAAAGCGTTTATCCCACTTGTCTCAGAAGTACAAAAAACAAGATAGAATAGTACCTTGTCATATAATAATCACCGGTTTTGGCGCCCAACTTGGGACAATTTTAAGGACAAAAACTATTATTCCATTTACATGAAATCATGTTTCTCCATGCGTATACATTGTATATCTTACCGTGTACCGTTACGTATCGGATTAGAAGAGGTTCAAATAGTCGGATATCATATTAATCTTATAACTAGTTTTGGCGCCCAGTGTGGGGCCATTTTCCACAAATATTTCTCAAGTATGTTAAAAACATGAATGATCGAAATTTACGTTATTTTCCAACCTTATCACATTACTACTTATTTAAATAAAAAAGGTTTCAAATGCCCAATAGATTTGGATTAGAATTCCATTTTACCCGAGACATATAAACTTTCCAATATCTCGCAATTTCAAATTAAACTAAAGGTTTTGGCACCCACAGCCTCGTACAAAACAGAACAATGTTGCTATAGTTATCAATTATACACTAGTTGACCCTGAACTACGGTCACGTAGACCTTGGTTTTGTTACCTATTTTACTTGAAAATCCGTAAGTATTGTGTACAGAACAATTTGACCGTATCTACTCAAAAGCTAAAGCCCGACAGTGTGTTGGAGGTGGCTGTGACATTTAAGATTTTACAGACTTTAGACGTGTCTGATTTATTTCGTAGTACTTTTACTTTGACAGCGACGGTATTAACTTGCTCATTGCACATCTAAAGAAATAGAAGTAGAAATTAAAAAAGGTCACTTCACATCTAATCTGCTTAGTGACCTGCGAACTAATCAATGCTTATTGAATGGAACATGAAAACAAAAATGAACTAGAGATGGGCCAACTATAACTTCGGCCGACTAGCCGACCGTCCAACTAGTCGGTTGCAAAAAGGCCGACTAATCGGTCAAACCGATCATTGCTTTTATTTATTTATTTTAGTACATGGAAGACTTACAGCTAATAAAAACAAACAAACAAGGAAACCATAGTCACCAGAAAGCCAATTACAAATCCTCACGTATAGACATTCAATAAAAAAAAATAAAATATGGTGTGAGCACAAAAACAGAAAATACACCGCTTTAATCAAAGTAAGAAGAATATAAATACTTTACTTATTTTGGTGGAGTTCAGGATGCAACGGCTATGACCGCGGGGTTTTAAGTACAGAAAAAGAAAGAAAGTAAGAAAATACATTTACTTGGCACATGCCACAAGTGCACACAATATAAAACAAAATAAAAAGAAAAAAAAAACTTAAAATTAAAAAATGTAACACTGTGTGCTTCAGTTCAGATCACTCGGTCGCATGGAGTACATCACTCGATACACTCTTTCTAGTCAGTCTATCTCTAAGATGAACAAAATTATTTATGAAAATAACACATGACGTCACACAAACGCGCACAATTTGAATCGTTAGTGTGGAGTTTGCAATAAGTATGAGTTAAGTTCGTTTGTTACATAGTTCGTAGACTGAGGTACGACATGTTGCAACAACTTATGTCGAGGTGCGGTTACTTGAACTTAGCATACGACACACTGAGAGATGAAGCTGTGGAATATAGCTTTGACTTTCTAGCTTAGAAGCATTTGTTGAAAATGACGTTCAACCATTGTCCAGGGCTTGGGAATAGAACCTGCAGCCTAATTGCGTTACAAACTCACAATTCCATTTCTGTTTCGTCTGCTCGACAATAAAAAAAAAACCTTTGCCCCACATTAATAATCTATCCTGTATCGTGGGTGCGTTTACAAACATGTAAACTCACGTACACAAACAGCCAGACCCGGAACAACTATCTGTAGGCCATACAAATATTTGGTCCGTGCGGAGATTGAACCCGTGCCACGTAACGCAGCAGTCAATCGCGCAGCCAATGCGCCAACCATGTCAAAAATTAACAACGAAATGATCAATGTAAGCTTGTGACGCAATTAAGTTGCACGTTCTATTTCCAAGGCCCCGTTTGAACATAGGGTAGATCAAAATAGACAATATCGACATCTTCAAGAATTAGCCAGGACTGTAACAGAGCCTTGTGAAAACATAAATGAACTGAACTTTCAATTGAATCATCAAGGTATAGTATCCCTGCGGAACTGTTCGAAAGAGATCCCGCGGCCCTGGAACACTCTCTTCCGCTCCGCCCAGAGCGGGCGGAGGGGGGGGGGGAGGGGAACATTTGATGATTTTCCACCCGAAAAAAAAAAGTTATCCCTGTTTTCTGCTTAAAAATGATCAAAAACTATAACTTTAAACCAACGAGAAAACAGGAAGAAATAAGGTAGTTACACTTTTATGTCAGTGTCACGATACGCCACATCTTTTAGTGGACAGCTATCCGAACACAAAATATAAGCAGATTATATGTAAACAGTCAAAGAGCCTTGTTTAATGAGCTGCTCACATTTAGTGGTCCCTACATAAAACTGTCATTTTTCTCTTCGTAACGTAAAACAGCGCTGACTTAGCTCCCGGGGTCAATTGGCGAGCGATTCAATTTAAAGGTTGGCTGGTGCACACTGCTCGGGTTATATTTTAGTCATGTTTTGATTTTTATTGCTGTTCTAGGGAAATCGTTTCTTTTGGGTATGGTTATGAAGGTATATGACGGATCCGGTCATTAGTACGGACTTGGAATGAATCGCAAGCGCGCCAGTGGTAACATCACGCGACCTACTTACCAGTCTACCCACACCACAGCATGTTTCTACAGACTCATGATGTTTTTTTTTGGCGAAGACGACATTCAGTGTTTGATCGCAGCGGAGTTGAGACGTCCCGGAACTGTACCAGATTCATTGTGCCCCGTGTTATTGTGTTAAATTGTAATTTTAAGTAGGTAATTCGTTAGTTAATAAAAATCAATTTTCGTCACACTTACGGTATCGAAAACCGAAACCAGTTTAGAGGCGACAGTTTTTTTTTAAATTCATGTCTGAAACGAAACCGTTCCTGTGGTTCATATCAGGCAGTCTTTAGATGTGTCTCAATCTAGCTCACTTATACAGTCATATGTGAAAGTGAACGTGAAAATTAAAGTCTTTAAGCAGCAACAACGATGATGGAAAATTCACGAATGTATTGGATTGACATAAGCTATCGAAAAGCTAATGACAAACAATCCTGTTGTACGTCTTTGTAGAAATACGAAACGCTCGAAAATCTCTAATACAATAAATCCGTAATTTTCGTAACTCAAAATGAGCCGAGAATACACATTGTGTAAATTGTGACCTAAAACTGCATTTTTTTTCAAAGAGAATGAAATCAGAAAGAATCAGAATGTTGCGTAATTCCAGCGTCTTTCTATGAGCGACTATGTGACGTTTTTGCCAAAACAATTTTTTTAATCTTCGGGCCAAACTACAAAATTATATTTCTAAGAAAGCGTCCCAACCACTTCGGTACTCTTGAGTGGAAAACACTTTACTCAAACAATTGTATCGTTTATTACTTACCGGTACGAAAACGAAGATATCTCTTCATCTTAATTGACTCCGAAGGCCATTTTGCCTTTTCACGCAAAAAGAGAAACCTATTAGAAATTATAATCCGAGAAATAGAAATCAAATGATCAAAGGTAAGATGATCTCGATCTGATTGCGTCTCGGCAGACATAGAAGAAAGCTTTATAATTTTTGTGTTCATCTTGTCTTTGAATATCTAATAAGGATTAAATTAGATCTAATTTGGTGCCAAAGGGATGATTTGTGTTAAGCTGTGGCGGTAGGGCGCGCGGCGAGCCGTGCCGCGAACGAGGCGCGGCCAAGCACAGCACTCTGTGTCATCAACTGCTTGTTATAAAATATTCGTGAAGTTTTAGATCCGTGTCTCGTCCGCATCTCGTTCGTGTCACGGTTCGCACTCACCATTGGCTGGTTTAAATCGTTCCTATCTCTATAATGTAGTCTGCAATTCGCGTAAAATTTGTTAGACGAATCATATACCTGCGATACGTTACCAGTGTGCTCCGATATTCGATCGTTTGTCGGACAGTCGGTACTTACCTAGTTTAGCTTTAATTTTGAAGTAACCAAAAAAATCACTGTACTTACTACTAGCATCAAAGTTATGTTTAAGAAACCAGTCAAGTGCGACTCGCTCATTAAACATTCCGTACTATAGGAGACTCGTATTAGGGGAACCCCCTTTAATTTTAAATTTATTTTTATTATTTGTTGTTGCAGCGGCAACAAAAAAACACATTCTGTGAAAATTTCAACTGTTAACCTATGACGGATCATGAGATACATCCTGCTGACAGACAGACTTACAGACGGACAGCAGAGGCTTAGTAATAGGATCCCGTTGGTTACCCTTCTGGTACGGAACCCTAAAAATGAAAACGTTACTTAATACAATTAAGCAGGTCATGGACAATAGGTACAGTCTACTATACAGGCAGGCATGGACGTTTGGGAGAAAAACTGAACAGTTATCCATGGAATGGAACTCTGTTTTGCATGCACATTTACCTTTATACATATAACAGCGTAGATATACAACATTATTTTTAGTATATCCGAAACCGGAATATAGTTTGTTCAGAATAAATAACTGAATCGATTCCAATAATTTTTAAACCTTGTAATATTTTGTCCCAAAAATATTTAAAAAAGGCTACAAGTCGGACACTGAGCGACACTAAGTAAACAGTAAGTAGCAATCATTTGGGTATCTACTGCCTAATTATTATAACGAGCTCAAGGCGACGCTGGAGGCACGCGCGTGACGGGCCCGCGTGGCGACCACGTTTTTGTGCGGACAAACAGGAAACAGAACAAGCTTATAACTTTGTTATTTTAAATGATACAGTTTTGAAATTTTGTACATAGATTCTTTACATAAAAATATTAGGCCTGGAACACGTTTCAGGTTTCGCATATACTAAAACTATTGTGGTATTGTACATCCAGATGATTTCCTAGTTAGGAAAGGGCTGGTTGATTGCAGGGGCCCAAACGTACATAGGTGTATCTCACAATTGTACTAAATTCTGTCTAGCTCAGCACATGACATGCTGGGCAATTCACGAGTATATCTCTCTCTCGTTAGATAAACGACTGACATCTCCCCACGCCAGTAACATGTGCTGACCGCGCACTATGAAATCAACCAATGGAAATTATTAGATCGTTGTAACAGAGTAGGTTCGTTGTTACTAGTAGCTTGATATGTCCATCTTGATAGGTACTATAAGTATAAAATGGTTATGACGAAGGGGTAGGCAGAACTCCACTTAAGTACAGAACATAATTATCGTGAGTTTTCTTTAAGCCCCATCCATTCCCATAAGATAGGTGGCGTGAGCACTTTTTTTAGGGGTTAGGGTAACCGACAGGACCCTATTACTAAAAAAAACATTCTGTGAAAATTTCAACTGTTAACCTATTACGGATCATGAGATACAGCCTACTGACAGACAGACGGACAGACGGACAGCGGAGGCTTAGTAATAGGATCCGTAATACGTAAACAGCTGAAATTTTCACAGAATGTGTTTCTGTTGTCGTATAAAAAAAATTACAGGGGATTCCCCTACTACGATGGCACGGAACCCTTCTTGCGCGAGTCAAACTCGCACTTGGCCGGTTTTTTTTTAACTCTAAATGGGCTTGCCTTTGGCTGCAACTCGCCCGATGTGAAGCGAAGATGCGGTCTAGGGTGGAACACGCTTGAATAGAAGAAACCGATTAATTCGAACTATTAAGAAATCCAGATTATAATGATCGGGGAACAGACAGAGAAAAGCCGGCAGTGAGTTCCACAGACTGGCGGTTCGTAGTAGCGCGTGTGACCACTTAACTAAAGAGACGGTTAAAATGGTCTTTATTACAGTGTTTTTTAAATACATTTTATGTGTTGTATTAGTTGAATGAAAAATCATATTTTTGGTAAATTCGTACTGAATAGTACAATGTCCAATAAAATAGATAGTGCTATTTATGGCGTCAACATATAAAAGGAGGTAGCCTTTTGGCGCTGCTTTTAAGTCTATTAACTTATAATAGATTCCATTAAACTTTTATTACCAAACTTAAATTAAATAAAACTTAAAATAGATTCAGTAATATTTCAAGATCAGTATCTAAAGCCCCGAGCTGGATGGGCTTTCCACCTTAAAAGAACCTTATTCAGATTTTATTGGTTAAGAATTTGAAATAGTTACGCACGACGACCAATCAAGTTACGAAAAACCAGTATACACTGATGTCTTATTGTACGGGAACCTCATACAAAGTGAGGTCAGGTTATACTGGATATGTATAGCTTGATGTGCCACCGTGTGTACAAGGATCTTCTGTGTGTGCTGGCCAAGATGAGTTTGACGTTGACTGTGAAGTCATTCCTGAAGGGTATTCAAGTTCGCTGGTCTGTGGACGGCGAGTTATGGGCTAGCTCGCCGTCCGGCCGTCTTATGACGACAGGTCGTATCGACGGCGCGTTCGTGTTCCACGCGCGCCTCAAAGAGATGTCAGAAATCAAGTAGGGGTCCGCATGGGCCGATGCCTGCCAGGGCTGCGGGACTGTTCGAAAGAGATACCGTGGCCCTGGAACACAAAGGGCAAAGAAGGAACATGGATGGGTTTTAGTCAGTACAAGTCTGACACTCCCCTCCGCTCCGCCCAGAGTGGGGGGGGGGGGGGGGGGTGATTTGATGATTTCCCATGCGGAAAAAAAAAAACAAAAAAGGGTATTCAAGTTAATTATTGAGTTAATTCATGGTCTGACTTGAGTGCCTTGCCTGGTCTAATTATCGCAAATACCACTGCGTGAGGCCAATAAACGCTTCGCGCAAAAAAGTAAAGTTAACAGAACTGTGTGTTTTCCGCACCATCGCCGTTCGCTTTACTAAGGTCAGGCGAGGCGTGGTTAATGTAGCATAACTCTAATTTACACGCTATGTACCGCTGATAAAGTCATACAAAAAGATTGGGGCCACGAGAGCGGAGTGATGATGAGCGGTCAGGGACAGAGTGAGAGAGATCTTTTCTGATGTCTTGTTTTGATGTTTTAAAAAGGTTAAGTAGCGCTTGCCTAGGTCGATCCGTGGAGGGTGACTGTCAAAACATACCGAGTTTCCTTCGTACCTCGGAAAGAACTTTAAGGTGTTGGTCGAAGCTTTCGATTGTAGATCTTTGACAGTCATTATAGGAAGGTAGTAGTGCCCCGAAAGTCTGACAACCAGCCTTACCGCGGGGTATCGTATTAATTATCCATTACTAACTGGGTTGTAGAGGTCAGATAAGCAGTCGCTTCATGTAAAATACTGGTATTCAGCTGGATCCGGTTAGACTGTAAGCCAACCCCAACATCGTTGCAAGGGCTAGGCAGATGATGAAGTAAAGCTGAAGCAGAATGTGACTTTGTCGGAGCCCTCCGCCCTGCCTCATCACAAAAACGATATCAAACAAAAAAAACGCGTAAGAATTCCCAAGCACATACTTCATGGCCCGCATCTATACGGCTATAAACCCGAGGTGAGGCCAGCAGAAAGCAGTGGCTCGCTCGGTGATAAGGGACGCTTTTGTCCCACAGTGGACACCACCGCACCACGCCTGACGCCTAATTGTCTGTGAAGTGAGCTCATTGACCTCTCTTCTCTTACCGTTTGAAAATGGAACGTAAAGATTATATTTTGTTTTTTTTTTAAAGTTAAATTTGTTTTTGTTGATTTACTTTATAGATTGTTTACTTTTTGTTTGCGACTAGATAGATGAATGATAGTAAAGCGTCGCGCGGTTATGAGAATAGCCCATGTTTATCTTCGTAGCGTGTTGAAAGCCATTTAAATTGATTTGGCCCTGGTATCTAAAGGGTGTAAATAAACCCTTAACGAAGCCGAAAGGCACTTGTTCTCCCCGTCATTGCGATCATTTTTGTGTTCTAGACCATACCTGGGAACCTTCTAGTTACGGAGATGTTGGGGGTCAAAGTTCCAACTTTCTCCGACCAGACGGGTGTTATGTCTGGTGGGCTATTGCCCGACAGTTGTGGTTGTGTTCCTCTGTGTCCCGGATAACTTTACTTGCGCGATGTAGAATTTAGATGTATTTCGATGCTTAGTTCATCGTCTGTGTCATAGATGGCGCTGTACTACTTTTTGTACTATGTTGCTGTAGTACTCTTTATAGTGCCGTTACAGATGTGCCTAAGTATTCAAAAGATAAGGGGAAAAAATAACACGTTCATATTTCCCTTTCCTGAAGAACATAAGTACATTTCACTCAAAGAAAACATTCCTTTAGTTTTAAAAGTAAGTTAGAAAGTTCTTTTAATCCTGTGTTCGGTGGGAGCCGCAACTCAGTGTTTAACTTTTTCCGCATAGTTCTCTGTGTTGTTGAATTTATGAACTTTTGGTGTGCGATGTTTTATATCTACGCAGTTGGGAAGCGTGGTTAGATGCTATTAGACATTTTGTTTAACTAGCCAACGATTTTTATGAGCGTGTTTACACGGAATAAGCCGCTTTCTGGTTTCAGGAACTAAAATTATCGGCGTGTCAAAATTATATGCAAGTCATGTGACGTACTAAACATTTTAAATATTAGTTGACACCACCAATCAATTGACATACTTTTTAAGCTTGCTAAGTCTTTTCCCAATTGGGATCAGCTTCCAAACTAACCGGATGTAACTGAATACCAGTATTTTACATGGAGCGACTGCCTATCTGACCTCCACAACTTAGTCAGTACTAGGTAATACGATACTGCTTGGTGAGAATGGTTGACAGACTTTCGGGCCACTGACTACTTGTAACGACTGTCAAAGATGAGCTGTCAAAACGCGATTCCCCCATAGATTTTGTATGGCAATAGCAACTTGAGACGTCTCTAATTCACCAACTCAATGACTCAACTATGTATTTATTAATTTTGAAGCAAGTAAAATTATAATTTAACTAATAGTTATTTATGGAAATTCATATAATATATTTCTTTCTTGTATTTAAATTATTTACATACTACAAATCTATAATAGTAATAAAAATATGTACAAGTATCAAAAGGGTTACAGGGCGTCAAAAATTCGTCCACATCGCTGTCAACAGGAAAAATGACCAGAAGGCTGGCAGCCACGTTGGATGGCAATGTTGATCTTTTGGCCAAAAAAACAGGCCCGCCCTCTGGTCACGTGAACAGTAAAGAAAAAATAAATAAAAGAAAATTTATCGGGTTTTCAGACCAATTATTCTTGTTATGGAATAAGATTTGTGGTTGGTGTCAATTATTCAATTGGCTATTGATAATTCCTACAACCAATCACAATAGTTTACGCGCTTGATCAGTTTTCAAATTTCTGTATAGATTTTTTTAATTATCCTGATTTCTTTGCTCGGTGCACAGGAATCAGGATAGAGATTCAATCGTAACGTAAGGAATCCTGCCACTAAACTAGTAAACACGACAAATCGCAAAGGAAGCCTTAATTAAATTATTGTTATAAGGTCCGCAGTACCTTTTGTTAAAAAATGAAATTGACTTTTGATACCTACACCTACCCAAGATACCTACACAAGGCTTTTAATTTTGTTGTCTGGAACCTACAATAAAACCCTTCCTTATAAGCTGTATTCAGCTGTCTGTCAATAAAAGTTCCGTCAAAATCGGTCCAGCTGTTTCGGAGTTTAGCCGAAACAAACAGACAGACAGAAAGACAGACAGAAAGACAAAAATAAAAAAGGACCGTTTATACTTTGATATGCATTAAGTAAAAGGCTGTTATTTTGAAATTACAAACACACTTCATTTTTATTTATTTGTATAGATAAAACATATTCTATGGCACTCGGCAATTATTGTGTAGCTGTCTATCAGTAGTAGATTTTTTTAAATCGGAAGAGCAGTTTCACAGATTACCTCCTTCATCCAAACTTACAAACGTTACTTTTCTAAATATTATTGAAGATAGTGTAGATAAAATACTATTTAATTAAAGTAAGTTTAGGAACGAGAATCAATTCAATTCAAATAGCCTTTATTTAGACATCATATACAATAATAGAATAGTGATAATACAATAATTACATGCATTTAACATAGCTAAATAATAATTTTATTTAATATCACAGCTTATTTTTTAATTTGTATTTCGTTTTATTTACAATTCTAATTCTAATAATTATCTTAATTACACCCGTCTGTGTACCTTTTGTTGGCAAAGGCCTCCCCCAACTGTCTCCATATCTCTCTATCATTGGCTGTTGTTGTCCATCCACCACCCGCTATAGCTTATACCGGGTGTAAACAGACCCTTCACATATCCGTCAACCAAGCATTCTATACATCAAACTAAGTAACTTTACGCAAAAATTATTGCTGGGAATCGACTTTTTTTTTGGGTTGAATAATCACGTTTTAAGGTAGGACTCGATGGAAAGCACTCATAGCATTGTGCTGATGAATGGATTGAATAGTACGAGGGTTGTGGAGGTGTGTAAAGTAAAAATCTTACATTAAAAACATGTATTTAAAAAAAAAACTTGTGAAAAAGTTGGAACTTTGACCTCCAATATCTCCGTAACTAGAAGGTTCCCAGGTATGGTCTAGAACAAAAAAATTATCGCAGTGACGGGGAGAACAAGTGCCTTTCGTTTATGTTAAGGGTCTATTTACACTATTTATTTCGAACGAGAATCAAATAGGTGTAAATATTACTATACTAACAATTAGTACAAAATTAAGCGTAACATAAATGCTTGGTAACCACATATCATCCTTACATTCATACGTGATTTATTTACCTAAAGTCCTAAACCTATACAAATTCGTGTATTTGACAACATTTCGGTTTAAAGCGGACGCACTGGACTGTTAACCGATACACGAATCATCCTGTACTTTCTTTGTGTTCGATTATCCTATATACAGGGTGTTTATTACCGTCGGAAGACTGAGAGGAGCGAGTATCTGATTCTGGTAGCTAAAGCTATAAAAAATTCTTTGAACTTAAATCGGTGAAGTGAAATAAGTATATACAAAGTCGTGTTGTTACTAAATAGAACATAACATAACATCATGCCGTTAATCTCTGATGGGATAGAAAGATATAGTATATATATATAGATAGTATATATATAGATAGTGCTGTAGTTAGTTCTACAAGGTGTAAACGGACTCTTTACGAAGCCGTCAAGCCAAGCATTCTGTACGTCAAACAAAGTAACTTTACGCAAAAATAATTGCTTGGAAACGGCTTTCTTTATTGAAGTAAAAAGTCACGACTTACCGTCGAACTCACTGTAACGCAATCGAAACATTGTACTGAGTATTTAAAGTAAAGTTTGACATTAAAACTTTTAAAAAAGATCTCAATTATCTCCGTAACTAGAAGGTTCCCTGGTATGATCTAGACCAAAAACGTTGAGAACAAGTGCCTTTTGGCTTCGTTGAGGTCAATTTACACCCATTATACAGGGTGTAACAGAAAGGGTATAGTCATATGAAAGGATATGCTTCAGACCATCAAACTGAACAACTTCCTCCGTGGGTCCAATTTCGTAAATGCGAAAAAATTATCAGCTGTCCCATACTAAATTTCAATACCTACTCGACCCAAATGTGTGGGACAGTTGATAATTTTTTCGCATTCACGATATTGGACCCATGGAGAAAGTTGTTCAGTTTGATGGTCTGCAGCATATCCTTTCATATGACTATACCCTTCCTGTTACACCCTGTATATTAGTATAGTAATCTTATGGCCTCTTATTTTCAAGGTCCTAAAAAAAAGTTGATCTAAAACATCCAATCCTATATACCTAACGGTTCTCTGAAAGTAAAAATCTGAAGGTCATTGACATTTGTAAATCGGCTTATCTCCGGTAATACTAGAAGAAAAATATGGTCTTGTGCGAGCGTATCTACCGCATCAATGGTTCCATATCTATATTACACCAATTCGGTTTTGATCTTTTCTATTACTCAAAGGTTTGCCAGGAGTAAACTCAACTGTGAGTAAAGTTTACTCTGTTTAGTCTATTATATTTTTCATTCTGCTTGCTGGAAAGATTAATTTTCGGATTCGGCATATACAGGGTGGGTAAAAAATCGTGGATAAAACGAAATAGGGCGATAGTTGAGGTTATTTGCAGTAAAAAATATCTGTGTGGCAGGGCCCTGACTTGATCTCCTTAAAAGTTATGACTATTTGAGTAATTATGTAATAAATCAATTAGAGTAAAATGGGTACCTATTTAAAAAAAATAAAGTACTGTTACTGTGGAACCCTAAAAATCTCGGTAACGACGGATGTTTGAAACAGAGAGTGGTTCTCAAAGTTTGGCGGTTGATTCCTGTGATAATTCTTATATCCTATTATATAAACTTTAATGGACGTCTCAGATATGAGGGCTATGTGAAGTCGTAAGCGGATAAAGGTGGATCTGTCAAAATGCCATTAACATTTTGCTTTTGTTCGCTTAGGAAGAAAGCTTTGATTTTAGTGCAGTAAAAGGGAACTAAAAATACGTACATAACATCAGGCCCGTAATCCCTGAAGGGTTAGGCAGAAGTGTATCTAATAGTACACCCACGTTTCCCCAGTTATGTTTAAGTCCCATGTAATAGGGGGCGAGCCTATTACCATCAACAGGGCACAAATCCAGGATCCGTGGATGCGTAGATTTAAAAAAAAAATATTTTTCCCGAGGGCACATTACCGGCTGACTATGTACTTAGATACACATGTTACTGAAAGACGAGTACACACACACACACATATATTGACACATTTTTACCACATTCAGCACTTGTTTGTAGCCACCAGCATTAGAAACTGCATCGTTCGTTACCGCAGTAAGCCCACAGTCTAAAGATATTCTCGAATGGGCAACTTCTCCTTGCAAGGAATCTGAAGTCAACTAAATAAACAAACTTAATAAAAAACATAGAATATTTCCGATAATTGAGTTTATCGGGAAGACGTCCCAGCTGTTTTGGATATTCGTTACAAAATATAGGTACAAATGTCAAGAGAATAACAGAATCGTTTCTCTCTTTCCAACACTAGTTAATAATAAATGAAAGCATCTTCTATCTCTCTCTAACGCTTCTAGAGGGCATCGCTTCCTTTGAATTAATTGAACAAAATCTGCGAGTATCGGATATCACAGTTAATTCTGAAAACAATATCAAAGGGCATCCTGGAGTTTTGTTATTGTCATAAAGTATTTATAAATAGACTTGCGACGAGTTGTAGTTCAAATTACAGTAATAAATATTAAAATAAGCTAATCAAGTACCTTGACTTGGCTCACGAGGTTGTCAACATGTGGGATGTGGACTCAGCGATCATTGTGCCGATAGTTGTATCAGCCCATGGCTTAATTGCCAAGAGCCTCGACCAATACCTGAGGAGGCTCTCGTTAGGCAGCTGGATCAAGGGCTTGATTCAGAAAGCGGTACTCCTAAACACGGCTCCTATTGTCAGGAAATTCCTCTCTCTGGAGCCCTGACCGGCGGTAGCTTGGACCCTGTTCCCGATACCGGTGAGCTACAATTTTTTTATATTTTTAATTGTTTTTTGTAAGGAATATTTAAAAATATAATTGATTTGTATAGAAATAAATAAAGGAATTAAAATAAAATAAAAAGAAGAAATGGATTAGTGTAAAGCTACCTACAGTTTTGGGTTCAACTTCCAAGAAGGACGAAGTGTCTTCAGTGCTAATAACAGGCTGATGTTTTCTTGGAAAATATGATTTCTACTTATATTATACCTTAGTATGAACAAGAAAACTATTATTAATGTACCTACCTGTCAACAGAAAGTCTAGAAGTTTCCAGGAAAAATATCCGTGCAAATATCAAAATATGCTCATCGTACTGTGCTGGCTCTGCTGCTGTGGCTGTCTTCAAGCTGCGTAAATATTGCTGCATTTGGGGTTGAAACTGTGGGCCTGTGTTAAGGTCCGAGTGCTCACAGCCTTCTTTCTTTTTTAACAATGTTGCCCACACTAGGAATTTCTCCTGTATCGTGGGGTACAAACATTTAACTCACCTACACAAACAGCCAGGCCCGGAACAACTACCTGTAGGCAATACAAATATTTGTTCCGTGCGGGGATCGAACCTGCGACACGTAGCGCATCAGCCCATCACTCAGCCACTGCGCCAACCGTGCGGTCGTAAATTACCGATGAAAAATTTCTATGTGTTCAGCATGAAATACTGAAAACGTGGTAACCGTATGTATGTCGGTGTCCTTTCCACCCTGTATAGTTTTTTTTAACATATTAAACTATTCTAAATTGATAAAAAAGTAGGTACAAATATTACAACAGGTAGGTATAACCTTAATGTGTATAAATAACCCATTATTATTATGACTACGTATCCTGTACATGTCAACAAAGCCCATTTAAACGTCATTCTGATAAACAAATGCTAAACATGTCATGAAACTGTATTATGTGTAACTCCTGTCCACAAATGTCAACAAAAATAGGTATATAGTAGTTTAACATAATATTATTTTGTGGATGTGTTTATTTTGAATATAGGTACTCGTACGTCTAGGCTGCACAGCGGTGGTCAAGGTTATCGCTGTTTATAATTGTAAAACAGACATATCCAGAGTACGGAGTTATGTAAAGCATGCCTGTGGATATCCTCAAGCTTATAACCTACTAATAATTTATGGTGCAGATAGCGTGTGAGAGGTTGGGCCAAGGTTGTTTGTTTATGACGTTGTAAAGTGGGCAATTATGTGAGAGATAAAGACGAGACATGTTGTTTGATGTGAATATTTTTAATTGGTTAGCAAGCTGAGCATGAGAGTTCGATTCCCGGGTCGGGGAAATTGTCATTGGGTTTCTCTATCAGGAATTTCTCAGTAGCAAGCAAGGAGTTTGGATTCGTGCCCGGTTGATGGCAATAGGCTCACCTCCTATTACATGGGACTTAAACGAACAGTAAGTCGTGGGTTCGAACCCAGCCAGGCGCATTACTTTGTGTAATTTATTTCATCACCACGGCTCTCAAAACGGTGAAGGAAACCATCATGAGGAAACCGGCATGTCCTAGAACCAAAAATTCGAAGATATGTGACATCTACCGACCCGCACTACTCTTAGGTATACCTCTGCCTAACCCTTCGGGGATTACAGGCGTCATATTATGTTATGTAAATAATATATTAATCATTTTCACATCACTTTCAAATATATTTCAGCTACGAGCATTAAACATATGACTACGTCACAAATCCCCCACAGTCCTTTAGTGCAACCGAAGGCAATACCTGTGTACATTCAAATACATTAGTCGATAATGTTGTTACCGATATCTGTCCGCTTCATGTTACTTTGCCTTAGTTTGTTACCGGCAGATGACAGTACCAATGTAAGGGGTGTACGGCGAGGGACAGTTGACACTCATATTAGATGGAACTAATACAGGGTGTAAACAGACCCTTCACGAAGCCGTCAGCCAAGCATTCTGTACATCAAACTAAGTAACTTTACGCAAAAAATATTGCTGGGATGCAATTTTTTTTTTTGGGGTGTAGTATCTCGTTTAACGGTAGGACTCGATAGAACGCACTCAAAGCATTGTGTTGATGGATGGATTGAATAGTAGGTGCGAGGGTCGTGGAGGAAAAATGTTACATTAAAAACATGTATTTAAAAAAAAAACTTGTGAAAAAGTTGGAACTTTGACCCCCAATATCTCCGTAACCAGAAGGTTCCCAGGTCCATACCTAGAACAAAAAAAAAATGATCGCAAAGACGGGGAGAACAAGTGCCTTTCGGCTTCGTTAAGGCTCTACTTACACCCTTTATTAGTGTCATACTAAACTAAAGAAACGATGAATGGACTATGTAAAGGATGGTATGGCAAGAATAGAGGTGTCTGATGAGACGACGAGTAATAGAGATGTATGGAAGACATGCTGTGCCGACCCCAAATAAATTGCTTACCCCAAATTGGGATAAGGGCTGGAGAATGCTGATGATGATGATTAGGTGGAACTAATGTGATGTTATGACGTTTTATTAATACATCTCTACAGCGTTCAACTTATAAAATAATTCGATTATTAGGAATTAGATTAAACAGTCAGTTACGTTAAAACGGGGTTCTTCTTTGTCGTATTGATGATACCATGTTTAGACCAGAACTCAGCCATGTCCACAGGGTTGGTATTTGCCTTGCAAAGAACCTCATACACCCACCAGTGAAACGGTCTGAAATGATGACGACAAAAGATCACCCTAACGGCGCTGAATGCGAAGAATGCGTCAGATGTAGATCGACCTTTAAAGATTCCTTAACACACATCCCAATATCCAACGAAAATGCCATTAACCCCCAAATTAATCTATAACACGTAATTTTCATTGCCCATCAAATAACATCTGTCATAGTTATAAACCTTCGGACAGATATCTCGTAAAACGTCCGGTGACGGACGAAATGTGGGGCGTCCACCCAAACTGACGGTTGGGCTGTCGAGTGGGGCAGTGTAGCCGACTGGCTTGACACCCTGATGTAGATACTGTAGTGCAATATCGCCTTGTTACTGAAATGGAAGTTGCAGGTGGAGTAATTAATCCTTCTTATATAACACATAACATCACGCCTGTAATCCCCGAAGGGTTAAGCAGAGGTGTACCTAACAAGTACCCACATTTCGCCAGTTATATTTTGTTTGTGTTGATAGTTCTTACTACCATTAAAAGCGCGGTAGTTTATGAGCATGGCTGAATGTTTGTTATTTTTTCACGTAAAAACTACTGAATGGATTCAGATGAAACTTGGCAAACAGATGGTTTATAATCTGGATAAATACTTAGGGTACTCTTTATCTCGGTAGTACCATCCCGTGGGAAAATTACCGAACTCCACGCGGGTGATGTCGCAGGTATAAGGTAGTGGTACCTTTCTGTCTGCCTGTGGTGGGGTTGCCTTGTTAGTCTAGTGCCCCCAAACGCGACAGCTTAGCATGGGGTTTAGGTTCGATTCACAAGTTTGGCAAATGAGCAATGTGATATTGATTATAATATCTCCCGCGATGAAAGCAAGTCTCCGCTGACCGCCGTACTCGAAAACGGCCAAGACAATTTTGGTATGTTATACGTAAAGTTTGATAAGTGTCCCATGGAATCTTAACACTGAAATAAAAAGTATCCTATGTGTTAATCCAGGTTATAAACTATAGGTGTGCCAAATTTCATCCAAATCCGATCAGAAGTTTTTGCGTGAAAGAGTAACAAACACCCATACATCCATCCTCACAAACTTTCTCATTTATAATAGTAGCAAGATTTCTGTACTATTAGGGAGCTCTTTAGGAAGCTAAATAATAACAGCCGCCCGGGTTCATCTTTAGGTTAAGCCATGCTTGTCTAGGTTGGTCTGTGGATGGGCCACCCATTATATACCGAGTTTCCTCCGTGCCTCGGAAAGCACGTTAAGCCGTTGGTCCCCGCTGTCATTTGTAGATCTTTGACAGTCGTTACAGGAAGTCAGTGGCCCAAAAAGTCTGACAACCAGTCTTACCAAGGGGACTTATGAGGGGAAGTATTACTCAGTACTAACTGGGTTGTGAAGGTCAGATAGGCAGTCGCTCCATGTAAAATACTGATATTCAGCTGCATCCGGTTAGACTGGAAGTCGACCCCAACATAGTTGGGAAAAGGCTAGGCAGATGATGAGGGAGCATTTCTTTACCCCGTCTAACTTAGTCAAGCTGCATTATACATCTATGAGCCTGCAAACTTTCATAGCTTTTCAAGAATACTTTAAACGGAAATTACTCCTCTTGGTAAACGGTGAAGTGCGCGTAGTTTGTTGATGTTAGCAAAAATCTTTTATCTGAAAGTAATATGTACTAATCCAGACTAAAATAAAAACGCGAACGTAAATCTGTCTGTTGTCTTATCAAGAATAGATTTTTAACAAATGTAGCCTGTGACCTAGAGCATAGGACCTACACATATACTTTTTTTCCTGGTAGGACGTTCCTGTTCCTCAGCATCCAGCAGAGCGGCAGATCCTGCGGCTTTCACCTGGTCATAATTCTACCGAATCACAAGGAAATACGCTAATGGCGGTTCCTTCATTTAAAATTCTGATAATATGCCGCAGCCGGTTAGACTGGAAGCTGACCCCAGCTATGTTAGGAAAAGGCAAATTGAGCATTTTGTTAATAACCGATGAAAATTTTCTATGTCCCCGCCACATAGAAAATTTTCATTGGTTATTAAAAAAAAGGGGGCTCAGAATGATGTACTGAATACGTGGGAACCGTTTTCGCGTCGGAGTCCATTCCACCCCGTATACCATATACAACAAAAGCAATAGGACGCTTAGGCGTCAAAGTACTCCTCCACATCGCTGTCATCCGGAATCGTGCCCAGAAGACTGGTTTGTAAAAACGTAAATTTTCTATGTGGGGGGGCCCACATAGAAAATTTTCATTGGTTATTAAAAAAAAGGGGGCTCAGAATGATGTACTGAATACGTGGGAACCGTTTTCGCGTCGGAGTCCATTCCACCCCGTATACCATATACAACAAAAGCAATAGGACGCTTAGGCGTCAAAGTACTCCTCCACATCGCTGTCATCCGGAATCGTGCCCAGAAGACTGGTAGCATTGCCACCCAGCATCACAGCGGTATATTTTCATAAGTAAAGATATAAGCGAAGTCTTTACGATAAATTGTAGCAAGAAGTAACTCATGACTTTGACCTTTCAACAACTGTAATATCAATGAAATAGTGAATCATACAAAGTGCGTGTAATACCGTTGCGTCACGCGCTTCGTGCGAGGTAAGTTTTAATTTTATTTAATTGACTACCTGCACGGTATCCGGAGTGTGAATCAGGGATGTCACGCGCACTCCGATTTGTTCAAATTCTTGGAAAACTTCACTTACGTATAAAGGTGGAAAATTGGTCACAAAAGTGGTAAGATAGCAGATATATCGAATATGCGTATAGAGGTTAGAAAGGACCCCATCACTGACGGATCATCATCTGCCCAGCCCGTTATACAATACAATGAACAGTTACTTAAAAAGCAAACATAAGAAAAAAAATAAGACATTCTAAACAGACTAAATTGATCCTGTACGAGGCCTAACAGCCCTATCTCAGCTTGGAGCTGTAACTTTAAAAAAAAATCACAGCGCTGGGATTCTGATGGCGCCTAAACTGATGCCACGAAATGTTATTAGGTTTTTAATATTGTGTATGCGGTTGTTCTCGGGAAATGCTCATGGGAAATCATCAAATGAACCCCCTCCACTCTGGGCGGAGCGGAAGGGATTGTCAGACTTGTACTGACTGAAACCCATCCATGTTCCTTCTTTGCCCTTTGTGTTCCAGGGCCGCGGTATATCTTTCGAACAGTCCCACAGCCCTGGCAGGCATCGGCCCATGCGGACCCCTACTTGGTTGCTGACATCTCTTTGAGGCGCACGTGGAACACGAACGCTCCGTCGACACGGCCTGTCGTCATAAGACGGCCGGACGGCGAGCTAGCCCATAACTCGCCATCCAGACTCGTGACCCTTAAAAAGGCGTTCAAACCGACTCCAGATTACAGACAATTTACTGAAAGATCTGTCAATCAATTAGCCTGTTCGCTGTCCCATCCGCTGGGTTTGACCTCACCTTAACATCATCATTCTCCTGTCCATATCCCAATTTTATTGTAGTCGACGCAGCATGTCTTCTTCTTCCATACTTCTCTATTACTCTTCATGTCAACAGTCACCTCCTTTCTAGCCATATCATCCTTCACACAGTCCATCCATTGTTTCTTTGGTCTTCCTCTACTCTTATAGCCATCTACATTCATACTCAACATTTTCCTTACTACTTGCACACTGGACGTAGTGACAGCACCGTAATATGGGAGTTAAACGTGACAGTCGAAATGTTCAGATACTATTTCTAGGCTTTCGAGGCATAAAAGCTATACATTTAACACTACTGGTACCAACTATTCCTGTAACCTTTGCAGAAATCAAGTTAGATTCCAATCTCTAGTAAATTGAAATAGATCTTAGCCTGGAGCTATCACAGTCTAAGATTCAAGGTGAGGAAAGGACAGATTATGAAATGTCGTGTTAGACATAACTGGGATTTAAGCAATTTTCATTTGTAGAGAAACAATTTCAGTTCCAAGTTACTGCTTAAATATAAAGTTTGTCAAAAAACCGGAGTCATTGACATAGCTTGCAGTAATCTTCCCAAACCACTTCTCCACTCCTGAAAGCCAAAATCAACAGAGGCGATCACCAGAAAGTTACACAGTACAGTTAAAGACAAACAGAAGTCGTTAAGACTTTTCTGTTTTTAATGACACTCTAAAAGATGATTAAAAAACACCATTAGCCATCTTTTTAACACAACCACCTTCTAAATGACTCACGTGACAGCCCTACAAATCGACGGGGTGCGAACATAATTAATTACTCGTCTAAGTGAGAGTACGCGAGGGTTGTCACATAGCCATAGCCTCGCAGCGGGACGTAATTGTCATCAGGACCTTCAGCCCAACGGCATACGTGTGTAAATATATCTTTATGTTCCATTCAATTAACAGTGAAGTCGCAATTATGACAGATAAATGCTTCCTGGTTTTTTACGTACAGTCACGAGCAATGAAAGGTATACAGCAAAATTTTCTCCTACTGTTTTACGTTTTTACAAACATAGTAATTTGGAACCCAAACTGTTATAAAATAGGTCTTATCTCAAAGCTTTATTTTAGAAGAGAATTACTTTTGAATTTTGCTGTTAGGAAAATCAATGCGCATGAATTCTTAATAACTGGCGAAAAATGTCAGCATTCATGAGGGTCTAGAATCATGTACTGGATGTTTAACAGATTGCATGTCGATGTCCTTTACTTCCTATATTTTCATCAACACGGGCCCTGTTGTTTCCGTTGTATTTACAAGCATATGATGCCTCTTATTGTTTATTTATTTAACACTTCAAGCACAAAGTACAGAGGCGGACTTAATGCCATAAGCATTTTCCACCAGTCAAATTTTCGGTTATTCAGAGACAAACAGTGGTACGGGTTTTACATATGTATGCTAGCTTTGCCTCTGGTATTGGCAACGCATTTTCGATGAATTTATATATATATTAAACGCAATCTAAAAAAAAAACCGTACAAAATCTTTCAACATGGGAATCAATAGGCTATCGATCATGTTGTATGAAGGTTTACAGGTTTAGAAGATTTATTGACTCTTAAATTGATACCTGTAAAATATACCATCAGTAGAAATCTCAAAAAGAACTTAAAATAAGTAATGAAGCCTCATTTTAAGAATAAGCTACGGTTTGCGTAGCGCATAGCTACGCCACGGTGCTACGACGCTACGCCATTGCTACGAGCTACGGGCAACGACGCGCAATTAAGAAGTATTACAAGTTTATGCAAATTATAGCTACAAGTATGCAAGCAAGCTTGGAAAACCAATTAAAATCATTAATTATTTCTTATAATACCTTAAAGACGTTGCCTTTAACATGGTAGACAGAAATATTTTTCTCACGACGTCGACGGTCGTCTTTGAGAATAACATAATGTGTTATGAACATAATAAGCAGCTGCTCTTGCCAGTGATAGCCTAGTGGTGTGACCGTCGGACTGTCAAGTCATAGGTCTCGAGTTCAAACCCAAGACACGCACCTCGGATTTTTCAGATTCATGTCCGTATTGTATAATTATTACTTTCTTCGGTGAAGGAAAACATCGTGAGGAAACCAGCATGCCTGAGAGATATTTCTCGACGGCTTGTAAAGTCAAGTCAGAGGCCCATGGGCGGCATAAAAACTCACTAAATTAGGCATTAACCACACAAAAATGAAACAGGAAGACCAAATAAGGAAAAGCCTATATCCATCAGAGTATATATTGCACTAGGTAGTACTAACTAACGATAGAACTAACTATTCTAAAACAAACGTGAAATATTCCAGCTTTTGATATTAAATAGTTTTGTTTTCCATTGAAATAGAATTTAATCACCACAGTTGATTATTCAACTGCGGTAATGAAATTCTATTTCAAATTTCTCTCAAACTATGCAACAGGTAAACAAACAACAAAATGTTTTGCTCTGTTCTGTCTGAAAGTTCCGCAACATAGCGAATTAATTGGTAATTTTGTTGGCGGTGAATATTTGCAAAAACTCATGATCATTCCCATACGCTGTGATTTTTTATCGCGTGTGTAAAAATATCGAAAGGGCCAGCATGTCGCAGAACCAAAAAAAAAACGAAGAGATGTAAAAAATGTGTTATTAAGTACTAACATAGGCTAAGTTATATTGTTTATAACACAGTGGACCTCTTTATAACATCACGACATGTTAGTACGAGAGCCGATGGCCAAAATGTTCTCCTCAACGTTTTACGACCAAAACCAAACCTTTTTTTTTTTTTCGTATGGGAAATCATCAAATGACCCCCCCCACTCTGGGCGGAGCGGAAGAGAGTGTCAGACTTGTACTGACTAAAACCCATCCATGTTCCTTCTTTGCCCTTTGTGTTCCAGGGCCACGGTATCTCTTTCGAACAGTCCCGCAGCAAAAAAAACTAACCCAACGAGAGCAATACAGGGGTTACACATATTTGTGTCTGTGTACCTAACAGTACACCCACATTTCGCCAGTTATGTTAAAGTCCCATGTAATAGACTACGAGCCTATTGAGATCAACCCGGAACAAATCCAGACTCCGTGGCTACTACAGAGAAATTATTGACGGAAAAACCCTTTAACACTTTGCCCGACCTGGGAATTGAACCCAGGCAAAGGGATCCTCTGATCAGACGAGTGTTGTCTGGTGGGCGACAGCACAACGATGTTTTTGGTATAAGTGTGTTTTAGACAGTTCATCATCATCTGCTAGCTTTTTCCCAGTTGTATTGGTATCGGCTTCCAGTCCAGTCTAACCGGATGCAACTTAATACCAGTATTTTACATGGAGCTACTCAAAGCGTGGATCAGAAAGTTGTGGTCATACAGGGTGAACAGACCCTTCACATAGCCGTCAACCAAGCATTCTGTTATCAAACTAAGTAACTTTACGCAAAAATTATTGCTAGAAATCAACTTTTTTTTTTGGGGTGTAAAATCACGTTTTACTGTAGGACTCGATGGAACGCACTCAAAGCATTGTGCTGATGAATGGATTGAATAGAAAATCATACATTAAAAACATGTATTAAAAAAAAAAACTTGTGAAAAAGTTGGAACTTTGACCCCCAATATCTCCGTAACTAGAAGGTTCCCAGGTATGGTCTAGAACAAACAAATGATCGCTAAGACGGGGAAAACAAGTGCCTTTCGGTTATGTTAAGGGTCTATTTACACCCTTTATATTTAAGGCTGTGGTTTAGACCATAAGTCGCCACACTGAGTACGGAGAGTAGCTACGAGCATCTTCCATTTGTTTATTTTTGTTTGTTGGTTTTTGCTTCAGACGATGACATGGAGGAGCGGGTAGCGTAGCGGGCGGCATGGCGGGCATGCCCGTGCTGGGGAACAGCGTCGGCGCAGGAGAGCTGCGAGACAACAGCCGCGGTGAGTCACTGTAACCTCTACCTTAGTGGGGGAGAGTTGAACATGCTTCATCAAGATGCACTCGCCAGCACATCAAGCTACTACAATCTATCAAATTTGTGTAAACGGACCCTTCACGAAGCCGTCAACCAAGCATTATGTACATCAATATAAGTAACCCTACGCAAAAAAAATTGCTGGGAAACGACTTTTTTTTGGGATTAAAAATCAAGTTTTACGTTAAAACTCAATATAACCCACTCAAAACATTGTGCTGATGGATGCATTGAATAGTAAGGGGCTCATGGAGGTATTTAAAGTAAAGTTATAACCTTAAAAACTAGAAATAAAAAAAAAACTTGTGAAAAAGTTGGTACTTCACCCCCAATATCTCCGTAACTAGAAGGTTCCCAGGTATGGTCCAGAAGAAAGAAATTATCGCAATGACGGAGAGAACAAGTGCCTTTCGGCTTCATTAAGGGTCTATTTACACCCTTTAGATTTTCAACATTATCGCTAAAGCATTGGGTTCAAGGTTGATTGGGAAAATTTGACAGTTTCATCTTGCTTGATGTGCTGGCGTCTGTTCTATATGATCATACAACACGACAGCACGACTACCGTAGATAGACATTGTGACAATGAGCGATTTGCCGTAGGGGATTGAATTTTTTTAGTTGGATTTTTATTCCTTGTCCAAGAGCTACACGCTCGAGCGACAATTTTATTCAAGATAGCGGTCAGTCATGCGACAAGTCGTGTACGAGGTCCCTTAGAATATACCTTCAGTCACGAGAAGAAAACAAAAGACGCGCGGGCAGTCGCTAGACGCAAGTCGCAGTCGAGGGTTTTGACGAATTAGCATTGAAAAAACCACACAGTGACGAGATCTGAGAACCAAGATATCGTAGTTCTCTGTCTCTGTCTTCTTAGTCGAAACACGAAACACTTAAAAGTCAAAAGTCAAAAGCATTTATTTCAATTATACCATCACAGGCACTTTTGAATGTCAAAAAAAACAAAAAGAAGTTGCACATACCAAAGCGTAGATCTCTATGGAGAAGAATGGGCAAGAAACTCCATGGACACTCTTGTCAGAGTGGTCGTGGTTGCGCAAACGAGGTACACGGAGAGATGTTCGATGGGTCGTTGACTTCCCCGAGGATTGCTCTTTCAGCGATGTGTTTCCATTTCTGCCGGTTGCGCGGTAAGTGCGGATATATCGTAACTATGTTGTCGTTCCTACACGTGCTGGGCATTAAATCAACAGTTGTTATATTTATGAATGTGTCCGAAACGTATTTTAATTGCAATCCAGTCGGCACCAATATTACTACTACTGTTTTTAAATTAACTCGTATTTGCATTGCATTTTATACGTATATGTCACTACGAAAAATAAAAAAAACTTGCATGACTGCCGCGTTGGTCAAGAGGTGGAATTTCTTAGTAGCAGCCACGGAGTTTGAATCTGGGTCTAGATTGCCCCCTATCACATGGGACTTAAACATAACTAGCGAAATGTGGGTGTGCTATTCAGTACACCTCTGACTGACCCTTCAGGGATTACAGGCTTGATGTACGTTAAGAACTTACATTTTTCTGAGCAACAGGTCGGGACCATTGCGCGTTTCAATCCGCTTAAGAAATCTTCAACTTGTCTATCGATGGTTTGTTTGCAATTTAGAACAACTTTAAACACAGACGTAAAAATAAAAAAAAAATACTGGTTAAAATAAGTCACATTATTCTAACCAGTATTTTTTTTTACCTTTCAACCTTTAGAATCCGAGTGGTCTTAAAATCGAGGTGAAGTTCAAGAACCAAGTCTAAAATAATGAGGCTTAATTTTTCAAGCACCTCTGCAGCGCTTAGCCGTTGCGTTTAATATTCGAATTTAAGTTTTCTCTCAGAAAATCACGGAGTAACAGAAAATAATTGAATCGAAATAAAATATTTTGAACTCGATTCAATTAAAAAACAATTATCATACTTTTTCAAGTTTGGCATTAATTTACCTTGTAAGAGCTCCACGGTTTTCTTACGATTACATTAATATTGTCGTCGTAAATATTTGAATGTCTTTGTTTCGAGTTTCTGTGTTACCTACATTTTGCTTATGCATATATCATAATATATTTATTGAGTTAAAATTACAGCACAGAATACACAATTTAAGAATCGGTATTAATCACTTTTAGTCAACTTTTTATCATTATTTTAGTTCTATTTGTAGTCTGTATACAGGGTTATTTGTAAAACACCAACAACCTCGCAGGAGTAGATTACTAACATCATAAACAACAACATTTGTTCTACGGCTTTTCCGAAAACAGGCAAAAAATTCAACTCTCCATATATATTATGTCTGAACAGCTGATCGAGTTTTGTATGAAAAGTCGATATTTTTTTTGTGTTTTCGGACAAGTCGTAGAACAAATGTTGTTGTTTATGATGTAAGTAATCTACCCCTGCGAGGTTGTTGGTGTTTTACAAATAACCCTGTATAGTGTACATAATATTAAAATTAATTAAGGTTGGATTTTTAATATGGCTTGGAACTTTATTATAAAAGATTCGGTTAAGTATATTTTTTCGAATGTTACCGATTATTTAATTTACGAGAAGTTAAAAATGGTTCACAGGAATACTTTCTGTAAGGTGTGAGTTCTCTGTTTATTTTTAAATATTGATATCGGACAAACTTGACGTTTCAGTGCGAACTTTTGACAACAAGTGGTGTCAAGGGTGAGCCGCTGCAACTGACTGCTTTTGATAACGTTCGCTGGGACTTCTAGATAAATAAATAATGCGGTTTTAAAAGGTTGTGGGCGTATCTATTTATGGGTTGGCTGTTTCTTTTTTTTGTTTTTAATTTTTTTTTTTTTAACCTAATTTTACTGTTTATATTGTTTTATTATATGTTACAGACCAAGACCAATACGGTGCTACAGCACCGTATTGGACTTGGTCTGTAATGTGGCTATAATTTGGTGGTAAATAAATAAATAAATAAATAATAATAAATAAATAACATCACTAATGGGGAAGACAGAGAAGTATAGACCTTACAATCACATTTTACAAGCCCCAGAACCATAATAGAACCTACCCTGAGCGTGACTATTCAGATTTTCTAAATAACCTCATCCGGGAATTGAATTCAGAACCCAAACTTTAGAACAAGACAACGAATTCACAGCAATACTGTACTACGTTGATGGGAGATCTCTGCACAATCATAATAATGTTTATTTCTTTTAGAAGTATAACAGCTAGAACGGTATTCAAGTAAATATTTAAGCATAAACACGGCAATAGTGATAATAATTTAATAATGAAACAAAAAACCCATATTACTCAATAGTTGTTTGTGTATTCATCATCAACATCATTTCAACCGAAAGACGTCCACTGCTGGAAATAGGCCTCCCTCAAGTGTCACCACATTGACCGGTCCCGTGCGTCTCGCATCCAGCGGATCCCTGCAACCTTTACCAGGTCATCGGTCCACCTAGTGGGAGGCCTTCCAACGCAACGTCTTCCAGTTCGCGGTCGCCACTCCAGAACTTTCCGGTTTCATCGACCATCCGTTCTGCGAGCAATGTGCCCCGCCCATTGCCACTTAAGTTTGGCTATTCTTCGAGCTACGTCGGTAACCTTGGTTCTCTTACGGATTTCCTCATTTCTAATTTCTTGTTTGTGTATTATGCAAGGTATAAAAGGACCCGTCATTAACCACGAAGCCGTCAACCAAGCATTCGGGTACATCGAACTAAGTAACTCTACGCAACAATTAGAAATAAAAACCATATAAATAATTATTGCAGAGAAACAACTTTTTTTTGTTGTGGAAAATTACATTTTATGCACTGAAATCATTGTGCTGATGCATGAATGGAATAGTACAGGGGTCATGAATGTCATCATCATCTGCCTAGCCTTTTCCCAACTATATTGGGGTCGGCTTCCAGTCTAACCGGATGCAGCTGAATACCAGTATTTTACATGGAGCGACTGCCTATCTGACCTCCACAACCCAGTTAGTACTGGGTAATACGATACCCCTTGGTAAGACTGGTTGTCAAACTTTTTGGGCCACTGACTGCCTAACGACTGTCAAAGATCTACAAATGACAGCCGAAACCAACGGCTTAACGTGCTTTCCGAGGCACGGAGGAAACTCGGTATGTAATGGGCGGTCACCCATCCACAGACCAACCTAGGCAAGCACAGCTTAACCTAAAGATCGACCCGAGCGGCTGTTATTATTTAGCCACGAGCTCCTCACAGGGGTCATGAACGTATTCAAAGTAATATTAAAACTTGTATTTTTTCAAGCTTAAGAAAACGTTGAATTTTGACCTCCAGTATCTCCGTAACTAGAAGGTTCCCAGGTTTAGTCTAGAACAACAAAATAATCGCAATGTCGGGGAGTAAGAGTGCCTTTCGACTTCGTGAAGGGTCTTTTTGCCCCCTTTTACTACCGAAATTCTTCATCAAACTCCCAAGAGTAGTTTTTTTTATTGAATCTGCTTTCTTCGATAGTCGTTAATCAATGTTTCAATAACAACACCACGTTTGTGTTGAGAGCACGCGAGTGTTTGTTCAGGCACTAAATTACCGAACTACTACAGTATTAATAGCTCCGGTTCCATTGATTTTGTTGGGATAGTTTTCATAGATAAACTTACTTAGTAATTGTTCATCATCTGCCTAGCCTTTTCCCAACTATATTGGGGTCGGCTTCCAGTCTAACCGGATGCAGCTGAATACCAGTATTTTACATGGAGCGACTGCCTATCTGACCTCCACAACCCAGTTAGTACTGGGTAATACGATACCCTTTGGTAAGACTGGTTGTCAGACTTCTTGGGCCACTGACTACCTAACGACTGTCAAAGATCTACAAATGACACCCGGGACCAACGGCTTAACGTGCTTTCCGAGGCACGGAGGAAACTCGGTATGTAATGGGTGGTCACCCATCCACAGACCAACCTAGGCAAGCACGGCTTAACCTAAAGATCGATCCGAGCGGCTGTTATTATTTAGCCACGAGCTCCTCCTATTACAACAATTACTTAGTAATTGTTGTAATAAAGAAATATAATATTATGAATTCATACCTGTTCATTACCATGAAAATTTATTACAAACTAAAAATAGATTTAAAATAATAATTAAATATGTGCAAGTATCAATATGGGAAAAGAATCACAGGAGCCACTGAAAGTGCCAAAATCGTCGCCAAATTTTGACGCAATTTCAAATGTCATCGACACACTAAGAAGAAGAATATAACAGGGCGTCAAAATATTCGTCTGCATTGCTGTTAACAGAAAATGTGCCCAGAATACTGGCAGCATTGCCAGTGGCGGATTTACAAGTTTTTAAGGTATAGGCTGTACAGTGTTTGCCGCCCTTGCCTCTACAATTGTCATGTCTTACATTATTTTTACAATCCAACAATTTCGTTGAAATTGCACGTAAAATAATTTTTGGGTATATTACCGATTACTAGTTGGGGGGCGGCGAACTAGCTGTTTTACTCTAGAATATGGAAGATTGCTACTCGGAATGTGCAATGAAAAGTGAGAGGGGAACGTCATCGCAAAATTAGTTGCAGACTTCTATCTGTAAAACATCAGAAAACATGCCAAAATCTTTTTGATTTCAATGACGTAGCAAAAAAAAAAAATACGGTCTTCAAATTTGCCGATCCAAAAATCTGCCGCCCTAGGCTCAAGCCTACTCAGCCTGCTGGTAAATCCGCCACTGAGCATTGCCACGTTGTAAATTAAACCTATTTCGTTTTCATATTCAGCGCAGTTACAATACTGGCTGGTAATAAGCAGCTATGGAAAACTAAAAAAGGCTACAAACATACTCATAAGCGGATATTATTACAGATAATTATGTAAGACAAGTTCAATGGTTCCCAGTATTATCATCAAATTCCTGCCGAGGAACCATATTACTTGGAGTTGGCGCAACACGTTTTTTTCTTCCACTGTCCTCTGTGAGCAGTCTCGATACTCCTACTTAAAAAAGGAGTACTTATTTGATATTCTTTTTCCTTTTATATTTCCTCATCCATCACATTTCTTTGGCCTACCTCTCCATCAATCATTATTTACATTCCTCACTCTTTTAGTCACATGTGTTACATCCCTCCTCTCTGTAATACAGCCATCAACTGTAATCGTTTGTATTGTTTGTGTGTGCAGAGGCCAGCAACAGGTCGTCGAGCAGCGGCTCCCGACGCGGCTCCTCCCCAAAACACGCACAGGTAAACATTCGTCAAAATTAGAACTTGTTTGTAAACATTTCACCATTACTCACTTGGGAGAATCGGTAGTGATCATGAAAAAAATGATGCACAGAATATACATTGATCAAAGAGAGACGACGTGAGGACTTTGTTCATTCTATGTTAAATTATTAGAAAGTTTTAAGTGTTATCCAAGCCGATTGTAACACAACAACGCTCATGCGCGCGGTCGGGCGGTGAAGCAAATCTCATGTCGCATTGGCATGTATGAAATGCTTTGATGCCTAACACACGTACAGGTACACCGCCCGATCGCGCGGACGAGTAGCGCTCACCGCCGCACCGCGCGGACGAGCGGTGCTGAGTTAGAATCGCCTAAGTGTTTATCTGGATGGTTCGAAAGCAGAAAGTAACGCAAAAAAGTGAAATGGGATCTGTATCCAGCAATATTTTACCCCAGGCTTAAATACATACAAGTGTGCTTACTGAAAAGTATGGGAATTGGTGACCTCAGGCCTACCGTTTAATTCCACGGTACCTGAGGCAGCTGCGTGTTGCGTGAGGGTTCTAGACTAATGACCGATCTCTCGCTACATGTCACGTAATAAGGGGACTGTAAGATAAGTCGGTATTTTTTGTGTGTGCCAGGAGCATGAGACATGTGACGCGACGGTGCACAAGTCAGACCTGACGCGGACGCGCCCCAACAGCTATGAGCGAGAGTACCACGACAAAGTACCAACCATGGTGAGTATATCTCATTTAAGTAGAATTAGTAACGCTCATAATGAAAAAATATAGTCAGAGACGCTCCTTCTGGCATAATTCTTACAAGTCGTTGATAGAAGTTGCACTACCATACTTATTTTGAGCAGCGATATGCACTGTTTTATTTTGAAGGATCAGTGAAAATACTTGAGATCTTTGAATTGTGTGAATATGGAGCAACTTAGGCATTCATGAGCTATAACAATTTAGTTTAAACCACACTTACATATTCATAACTTCATAAAATCTTTAATTAAATATCCATACTTGTATTCTAAATGTGAAAGTAATTCTCATCAGTCTTTCTGTCACTTTCCTTTTACTTGCACTGCTGATCTGATTTTAATGGCTACATAGATAAACAATGGCCTGGGTTAGAACATATGATACTTTTTATCCCGATATTACGCGAAATGACTTCCAGAGGAGCTCGTGGCTAAATAATAACAGCCGCTCGGATCGATCTTTAGGTTAAGCCGTGCTTGCCTAGGTTGGTCTGTGGATGGGTGACCACCCATTACATACCGAGTTTCCTCCGTGCCTCGGAAAGCACGTTAATCCGTTGGTCCCGGGTGTCATTTGTAGATCTTTGAAAGTCGTTAGGTAGTCAGTGGCCCAAAAAGTCTGACAACCAGTCTTACCAAGGGGTATCGTATTACCCAGTACTAACTGGGTTGTGGAGGTCAGATAGGCAGTCGCTCCATGTAAAATACTGGTATTCAACTGCATCCGGTTAGACTGGAAGCCGACCCCAACATAGTTGGGAAAAGGCTAGGCAGATGATGATGATGATGACTTCCAGTGGCGAAGCTGCTGGTAAAAGTTAAAAATAAACATTTTGCCATTTTGATCCTAAATATTCGCGATCACAATTACACAGCAAAATCTATATTTATCGACAACCTTCAAGTTACTCCTACTTCCGATGATCGTGTTATAATATCCTAAAGCTGTCAAGTTACAAGTCGACCGCAGTAACTTGATTGTAGGTAAACTTTAAAGGTTAATCACGCTGTTACTCAAGTTAGCGGGGGCGGAGATATTGAGCTCAACTGCTCAGCCCACGTAATTGGTTGAGTAAGCGATGTTTATAGTAGCACCTTGTTTTAGGAAAACAAGGAATTTGGTGTGTCCTGAACTAAGTTGGCTTGTTGCGTTGCGGCCCACAGTTCTAGCCGTGTTATATAGGGTGAAAAGGACACCGACGCACAATTGGTTACCACGTATTCAGTACATCATTCTGATTACCCCCGCATAGAATTTTTTTATCGGTAATTTAAAAAAATATTTGGTATAAAAAACGTGGAAAAGTTTTATGTTCAGAATGATGTACTGAATGCGTGGTAACCGTTTGAGCGTTGGTGTCCTTTCCACCCTGTATGGATAGGCAAAGAGAAATCCAGGTAATTAGAAGGTTCCTAGGTAAAGTCCAGTAAAAAAAAACATTGCGATGACGGGAAGGACATGCCTCACGGCTTTGTTAAGGGTATTTTTACACCCTACGACACTTTGGGGATTAAACGTACCTTCCATTAAGTGAAATAATTTTTGGAACCGGATCAGTAGTTCCGAAGAGACCACCCCCTACATCCAAACTTACAAAATCTACAAATTTACAGGAGTATAATATTATATTATATTATAGAGTATAATATTTTTTATTGAAAACTGACTACACAAAAAGATTACAGTAGAAGTAAGTAGACAAAATGAACGATTCATCTTCTTAACGTTTATTGGATTATTTTTTCAGAACAGCCATGACATTGTTTACCTTAATTTCCCCAACAGGCCACGCTAAGCGGCGCCGGTGTGGTGACCCACACGGCGCCATCTTACGAGGAACAGCGCGCCAACCCCGCGCTGCTGAGTCGAGGCGCTAGTGGCACTCCAGGCGGACGAAGCGTGAGGGATGATGGGTACTGCTCAGCGAGCAGCACGCCAAGGGCTTTTGGTATGTTACCGTAGAACAATTACATTGAAAATCGCGCTAACCATGCGCTGATGCGTCGCTGCGCAATTGATACACCATGCACAGGGTAGAGAAAGTGTGCGGGATGAAGCAAGCAGCACGCCAAGTTCTATCGATCTCTGTTGTACCTACCTAGAGTTCATGGATTTGGTCATTAAGTACTTACTGTTTCTCTCTACATCAATTTAGGACAAGATGAGCTATTCATTTCTTGTTCGACTAAAATATCAGTAAAAACAATTTTTTTTCAAATTGTCTTGCTGCTCAGCAGCAGTACGCCTCACGCTTTTAGAATGTGGCTGTCACTGTAAAATAATTTAGTGTGCGCTTACACTGTGCTACTACCCCAGCTATATTGTCATGATCTTGAGACATAAGAAGGACTAAGAAAAGTATAGAACTTACTAGATTATAAATATGAAAATAATGGACAGTAAAAACGTCACAATAAATTGTCTCAAACAAACTTAATAATAAACTTTTTATCAATAATTTCCAGACCAATATTTCTCCGTTAAACAACTACTTAGACTAGAACTCATTCCATTGTATTGCAATAAATACAGTATCGACTGAACTGAAAAACGAGGCGCACTAGAGAGGGGAAATATATTAAAAACTCTAAGCTCCGCCAGGTGGCGCTGTGGCACTCGAGTAGAAACTTATTGCCACTTCACTATTTATCCCGCCACTCTTGTTTGACTTGGCAGAAAACTTTGTTTTGCGGGCTCCTTGACTTAACCCTTGAATTAATTTTATTGGAAAATTGAAATATTTGTAATAGACTTCTGATGAAGTTCTGGAAAGTTTTTCTGGTACGTAAGATTTGTTTGGTTGGTTCTTGAATCTTTTCTGCGGTTTAACGTAACTTCAATAGGAGTAGGCTTAAAACAATTATTGTTTTGTTGAATTAGTGGCGGTACTTTCATGGAAGCTTGGCTTGCCCTTATAGCCTACTACTCTTCAAGATGTTAGGGTTTCTGATCAGTCTGGTTGCCTTAATGGCTTGCCGTATTGTTGGCCCCTAGACACGCTACTGTGACAAACTACTTATTAATAGTAGCACTTAGGAACACTGACTGCCTCATTGGTCGAGTGGTCGCAAGCGCGACTGCTGAGTTTGAGTTCCTGGGTTCGATTCCCGGGTCGGGCAAAGTAATATTGGGTTTTTCCATCAGCAATTTCTCGCTCCATGTAAAATACTGGTAGTAGCTGCATCCCGTTAGATTAGAAGCCAACCCCAACTTAGTTGGGAAAAGGCGAGGTATAATTATATTGATTATGTACTTTGTAACCAGCGTTTTCAAATAAACATTATGTATACTTTTATTTACATGTGCATCTGGTCTTGGGTTTTTTAAAAGTTAAATATTAAAGTAATCAAAAGCTTAGACGGTTAGACTAAAAGATGTTGGTCTCAGGAGACATCTTCCGTTTGGCCGCATCCAGATAACCAATCTTACGGTTTCGTTTGATCTTAAATGTTAAAAAGAATGTTATTTTTCTGTAGCTGTTTTAAGAATATCTTTCGTTGTAATACAAATCTTAATTTTTTTACAACGTAGATACCATATTGCAGTCCTCAAAATTAGAAATATTTTTTCTTTTACGTGTTCCTAAGTACCTAACATCACGCCTGTAATCCCCGAAGGGTTAGGCAGAGGTGTACTACTGTTCCTTAATAGTACACCTACATTTCGCCAGTTATGTTTAACTCCCATGTAATAGGGGGCGAGCCTATTGCCATCAATCGCACACAAATCCTCTGTGGCTGCTACTTAGAAATTCTTGATCGAAAACCCAATAACAATATTCCCGACCCGGGAATCGAACCCAGGACCCCATGCTCAGCAGTCGCGATTAAAAGTTACCATATCAGCTTAGAATCGGTCTACAGCACTCCTATGCTAGACACAAGCTTCTCCAATCGATCCTCGACTCCAGCTGCTACCAGCCACCCTGCGAAGATCGTAGCTCACGTATCTTGATACCTGAAATTCTTCAAAATAAAGTAGAAAAGTAATCTGGCAAGTATCACGATGCATTTAATTTACTTACAAAACTTTAATGAAATCCTAGCGAGTCGTGAATAGAGGCTAGATTTAATCAAAGTATTAAGTTTTACAAGAAACTTTCATATGTTATTGCATTTCTTCTACGAATGGGGTCTTCAAACTTTGCTTTTAGCATTAGTTTATTGTATTATGTGGCTGAGTTTTGATGTAAGATTAAAACATGATAGGCGGGGTTTCAGTTTATTAACCCTTTTAAGGGCATTGATTTATTTTGATTTGATTGTTTTTTTTTTTTTTTGGTTTTATTTTATTTGGTTTTAATTTATTCAATTTGACTTAGTTTGATTGTATTGTGTTTGGTTTTATTTGATTTTATTTTGATTCTTTGTTATTTTATCGGATATTATTTGTCCATGTTTTCGGATTTCTATTAATTAATGTCTAGCAATGGGTGTTATTTACCTGAAATAATTGAATTTTTTGTTTATTTATTATAACGATCTGGGAATAATAGGCATAGGTATTATTGGTAGAAAATAAATTTCTCTTTAAAATAAATATGTTATGAGTGATTGATAAGTCTTTAAATAACCTTTGTACAACAATAGAATACCTACCAGGAACACATTATTTAATTAATGAGCTGAAAAATATGGTGGGAAAAATATTCCCTTTGCCTAATAAGTAGCTTTGTCTTTCTAAAAATGAGTATTCTTTGGTCTTTAATTTCGCATAAGAGAGGGTGACAGTTATAGCTCAGTTTAAATCAGAAGTTATCAATAATCTTTATTATGTACCAAGTAGGTAAAATGCAATATTGTGAAAGTGCTGTACCTAACTTACAATTTTAGTGTACAATAAAGTTTTAGTCAAGCTAGTATCTTGTAAGAAAATTCATAAATTATCATTCAACATTTATTTCATCAGAATTATCAACTTACAAAGTCGATCTGAAAACAAAAACAAAAACAATACACGCCACATTTCCGATTAATTAAAATGTTCATGCATCACGCTGAAACGAAGTCAATAACAGCAAAAAATACCGATGCATATACCGGCGTACTTCAATATGAAATACCGATCAGCTCCGTGCCAACATTACCGTACCGTTTTTGAATTCCATTGGAATCGCACCTCAGGATTATTGCGGCATTTTTCCTCTTCGGCATCCTATTATGGCTTCCCGGATCGGATGCCAGCGACGTTATTAAGATCTCGCGGTAGGTGGAAGAATGAACGGTATTAGGGACAGTTTGGGCTCAACTCATTTATATGCACGGTTATAAGGACTATTCGCTGTTCGCATATTGATGAGCTGGATTAATGTTGGCGAGTTTTGGGTGCATACCGAGGTAGTTTGTGATTGTTTTGCGGATTTGTAGATACTTAATGGATCATGGTGGTGCATTTTTACCGGTCAATGACTAATTATCAGGGATTAAAGAAATTTCAAGAAAACAAAAAACTTGTGGATAATGTATAGTGACAAAAAATGAAAGGTTTTAGACGATTTAATTTTTACAGTAGAGATATGTCTGCTGTAAATGTACTCGGAAACATTTTCACATGGATAATTGTTATTTTCTTTTTCAGATAACAAATCTACGAAAGGCTCGGTTGTAACTCTATCATGTTATAAGAGTAAGTTATTAATTGAGTAAATTAAAGCTTTTTACATTAGAGCCCGGTTACACCACAACTCACAAAATGCATTTAACGCTAAACTTAGTTAAAGCATCTGTCATATTCAAACCTTTGACAGAAACAGAACGAGATTTAAATCCACTAAAGACCTGTTCCACCACCTACGATTAAGTGCCCTTTAAATAACTTGGCAGGTAATTTGATGCAATCTCTGTTCCATTTCTGAATTTATTCGGTGAGTAGTGGCTACTCGGACATCGTGAAACAGGCCGATCGATGGTGCAACCGCGCCTGGTATCTAGAGTCCGGTAGCACCATCATTAAGTCGCTTTTTATCAATTTACTGTTTTTATTTCAGAGGAGCCTAAAGTACAAATAGAGGAGGAATTCTTTAGTGAAAATTCGAAAAAGCTCCGAACGAATAGTATTAAACCAGGTACCTACCTATATTCCTTTTGCAATTTTGATAACTGACCTACAATCTGTATTCAATCCTTTCACGTACATTTTACCCTTATTTTAAAGACAATAAACATGTATGTGATTTTGGCAAGAACTCAATAACATCCATAATGCAACCTTAGTAAAGATCAGTTCGACTTTGACAGAGATGATGTACAAGAATACAGAAAGGACTGTAATATTCCTTGCTAGTCTTTTTTTGAATTATAAGAACCTTCTACATCAAATACCTGTACAGTCATAATTTATGTCAGAGGAAGGCGACGGGCGAGAGACCTGGGGCACCGGCGCTGACTTTCTGCTGTCCATCATCGGATTTGCCGTCGACCTTGCGAATGTGTGGCGCTTCCCTTATCTCTGCTACAGAAATGGCGGCGGTAAGTTGGGCTATTTTTATTTATTTATCTTGTACCTGTAATGGCTACTTTTTATTTGTTTTGTGTGCCAGTCTTTAACTGGTGAAAACAAAATAGGTTTGCTTATGAACGAATTTAGTTCCGAAATTAGTCTCAAATTTTTCGAAATAGTTGGAATGCTTTTAATGTAATGTATTTTTAGCTAAGGCTTATAAATTTTAAATCTATTCTAAGGCCCGCTTGCACCACGAATCGCTAAACGCGTTTAACGCTAAACATCTTCAATACATAATTCTACCTCTGTCATTTTTAAACGATTGATAGAAACAGAACGATGTTTTAAATGCGTTCTACGTTAAACGCGTTTAGCGATTCGTGGTGCAAGCGGGCCTAAGTATATTTTTTGGAGGTATTTCACTGGATAGAAGTATATCAAAAGAAAGTTGGGTTACTTTGACATACGCAGTAATACGTCCTTAGTTAATTTTGTTTTTCATTGTTTTTTTTTTTAATCGTCGATATTCATCATCTGCCTAGCCTTTTTCCAACTATGTTGCGGTCGGCCTCCAGTCTGACCGGATGCAGCTAAATACGTATTATACGTAGAAGTATTTTACATGGAGAGCCCGTTAGTATTGGGTAATAATATACCCCTTGGTAAAACTGGTTGCCAGACTTTCGGGCCACTGACTACCTGTATCGACTATCAAAGATCTACAAATGACAGCCGGGACCAACGGCTTAACGTGCTTTCCGAGGCACGGAGAAAACTCGGTATGTAATGGGTGGTCACCCATCCACGGACCAAGCTAGGCAAGTGCGGCTTGACCTTAAGATCGTCCCGAGCGGCTGTTATTATTCAACCACGAGCTCCTTCAATCGTCGATATTACCATCTTTTTTTCCGAAGGTGTCGTAAAAGTTTTCGTCGTTATAAAAAGATGTTGTCAAGATTTCATCGAAAACGTGATGATGCCTTTTATTGAGATTTTTTCCATTATCACTTTGCAAGGTTCCAGAGCTAATATTAAACTAATATTTTTCACTACCATTACTTTGCTCCTGAAAAATATCACGAAGTTCAAGCAGCGTAAAGTGCATTATTAATTGTATTAACTGTAAACTCATCAGTGTTACACGTGGAAGTTTGAAACATTTACTGAATAAATAATTTTACCGATCAAGGTATCGGTCAAATGAAAAATGAGGCAGAAAAAATTAGTTGTAGCTTCTTTCTTTTTTGCGTGAAATATTAAATTGTATGCTCTTCAGAATTATAAAATCATTCAGACTGAGGAGTGAGGACCGTTGGGTGGATAAAATCACTGGCCAATTTGAATGGATGCCTGCATAGTTATGATAATATCAGCAATACGGTTTATTGTTAGACACCTCTTTATAAATTATTTGGCATATTATTTTTAATTAATATTATAATTTAAACTTTGATCCTGATTATTAAAACTTTCATTAGAAGAGTCATTGACGAATTTATCAATATCGTGAAATTGGTTCGTACGATTTGACGCCATTAGATTATATTCTCTGGGGATATGTAAAGTCACATGTCAGCGAAATTGAGCACTTGGAAGCCAACTTTCAAAGCATTATTGTCGAAATACAGTCACATTTACTTACTGGGCAGATTAAGTGCAAATTGTACCTCCAGATTACGCCATGTGCCAGCCTCGGTGGCCAACTGTCCGAAATCATATTCAAACAAAAATGGCAAAAAAATCTCAGTCAAATAAAGCCATGTTCATTGATATTAAAAAAAATCTGAATAATTAATATAATTTTATTTTATAACCGTCTGAGTTTTATTTCAATTTAAAGTTCTCAGCCCCAAAAAAAACACCCTTTACATACTCAGGAAGACATTTTCGCTTCAGAAATAAATAATAAATAAAAAAATTTAATGTTTTTTAATCAGGCATCAAGAGCCATAGGGTGCAAGTATTGAAATGCACGTCATAAGTTCTTATTCTCATCGCTTTTCACGTTCACTTTCCTATAAGGAAGGCTCTTTACGACATTCCATGTCACTGGGTTTATGACTTTCAATGCATGCTCTTATACTCTTGGATAAGGATGGATTGCATATACAAATATTATATGCAAGTGGATCATAACGCTTGTGGAACAAAGGAGTCGGTAGCGT
Organism: Noctua janthe; assembly: GCA_910589295.1. Lineage (NCBI taxonomy): Eukaryota > Metazoa > Arthropoda > Insecta > Lepidoptera > Noctuidae > Noctua > Noctua janthe. Next base: position 7,369,848 of record OU342572.1, on the reverse strand, counting down.
AATAGTATACTGTTGATATTGGTAGGATACTGTCGTACACTATTTAATTTTGACAGACATTATAAATTTTATTTGATTTTAATTTAATTTGAATTATGTATTTAAAAACCATAGTTGTCATTCATCATCTGATTTTAAGTAGGCACCCTACGACAAATAACTAGTGCATGATGTGCTTACCTGTAAGAGGTTGATATACTTATCTGTGACTCCATTGGATATATCTCATATCTTTGAAGCAGTGTATTCAATTGTTGGTGAGCCAAATAAAATAAAAAATACTGTCAGTGGCCCGAAAGTCTGTCAACCATTCTCACCAAGCGGTATTGTATTACCTAGTACTGACTGGGTTGTGGAGGTCAGATAGGCAGTCGCTCCATGTAAAATACTGGTATTCAGCTGCATCCGTTTAAACTGGAAGTCGAACCCAACATAGTTAGATCAGCTGTTTTTGACATGGAAAGAAAAATTCCAGTGCGAGCAGGGTTTGAACCTGCGACCTTCCGATTCAGTACACCGGATGTCTTAACCAAATAGACCATCGCACCCCGCTCACAGATCTCGAAATTTTCGTTCCATTAATAACGTCTTAGGTGACGTTAGCGCCATCTATTTAAGAAAGTATCGAACTAACTTAAACCAACACGTTGACATTGCAGCCAAATCAATGTTGTATAGAAGACGCCATACCAAACTAATTTTTAATATTCGCATTCGTATTTTCTTTTTTTTTTATATTTTTTTTTTTTGTTTTTTTTTTTTTTACGTCACCTAAGACGTTATTAATAGAACGAAAATTTCGAGATCTGTGAGCGGGTTGCGATGGTCTAGTTGGTTAAGACATCCGGTGTACTGAATCGGAAGGTCGCAGGTTCAAACCCTGCTCGCACTGGAATTTTTCTTTCCATGTCAAAAACAGCTATGTTCCCTACGCAGGGTTTGCGTATAAAAATATTAAAAATAGTTAGATCAGGCTCAGCAGATGATAATGATACTATCGTTCACTATGATGATCATCATCTTTCTCCTGCCCTTATCCCAATTTATTTGAGGTCGGTGCAGCATGTTTTCTTCTTCCTCCTCCATCTTCCACCGTCTTTCTAGCCATGTCATACTGTCGTTCACTATCACAAAAATGGAGGAGGCACACGACGATCATTGGGTTGAATGTGATACTGAGAAGACCAGGGTGCGGACATATCAGTACTTTTTTTGCCAAAGTCCGGTCCAAAGAGAGTGTGAACACTCCAGTGGCGAAGGTTTCATATAACTCGATTCCTACTGGATTCCCTTTGAAAAAAGCCACAGTCAGTATTCTATAGGTAAACAAAATAATCAGATTAAATATATGTACTCCGGCTTACCTGTTACAAAATGTGACCCTTCGCCACTGGAACACTCCCTTTGGACCGGATTTTGACGCTCCTACATTTTTCAAACTTCGGGTAGACAAGTACTAAGAAGTTATCTCTTATAAATCGGGTTCTAAGATTTAAACCACCACTTCAACGTTGAGAGAGAAGGATTTATAGTTTCTTTAGGAAATTCAATTAACAGCAAAATTGTTTGTGTTGTTTCCGATTATTGTAAACGATAGCTTTAAGTTAATACATTATTTATTTACGACTTGAAACTTTTGTTGGACGGGAAGCGATTCTGACTTAATTTCAGGGCCAAATCTCAAGGCTTTTCAGATTATTATCTTTAGATATTGTTTTTTTTTTCGGTCGCAGGCACGGTTGCTGAGGATGAGGTCCTGAGTTCGATTCCCGGGTCGGGCATAGTTTTATTGGGTTTTGCCATCACCAATTTCTCAGTAACAACCATGGAGTATGGAATTGTGTTCGGTTGATGGCAATAGGCTCGCCCACTATTACATAGGAGATAGGACTTAAAATATAACTGGCAAAATGTGGGTGTACTATTAGGTACACTTCTGCCTAACCCTTTGGGGATTACCGGCGTTATGTTATTTCTTTTTGGAAACGTGGACATTATTGTAAATGAGTAATGCAATGCAAACATAAAAGTTACTAACATAAATCAAAATTAATTTGTTTGAAATCACTCGTCAGTTTCGTAGACGAAAGCTACGCGGTTGTAGCACATGCGAGCTACGCCGTAGCAGAGCGCTACGCATGGTGTAGTAGCGGAAGCGGCAACGGGACTTATGAGTTTTTATTTGATGTTTTGAGTATATATTTTTTTCCTATCCTTTGTAGCTAAGCTCTTCGCAAAATAATATTATTATCATTACTATATTATTCAAAATTCGCCATAGTACGAACGCGCGACATAGATTTTTTAGTCAGATTTTTTTGTCTGCAATACAGCTTGTTTCACCAAAAATGATTATAATTAAGGAAGTATTTTTATTGTGAAACGAGTATTATTGTTTACACGCGAACGTGGAGTAAGGCTATTCTCACCCGACACCGCTCGTCCGCGCGGTGTATGAGTGAAGGCATCAACAGATTTCATACAAGCCATAACGATGTGAGATCCACTCCACCGCGCGGACGAGTGATGTTGAGTGGAATCTAGGCGATTCCACTCAACATCACCTGTGTTTTTTTATCTCTCCATTTAGGAGCATTCCTGATCCCGTACACGCTGATGCTGGTGTTCGGAGCCGTACCTCTGTTCTACATGGAGCTGATCCTCGGACAGTACAACCGACAAGGACCCATCACCTTGTGGAAGATATGTCCGCTCTTCAAAGGTATTGACGACTTTACTATTTATTTTTGAGGTACGGTCAAACCGAACGGACCGGGATGTGAACTCACTGTGGAAACCGGACTACAACAGATATTTCTGTACCTACTGATGTATACATATTATCTGTCAAAATCTGATGTCCACAGTGCGGTCCGCTCTTCAGTCCTGTTTGACCGCACCGTTACCACTCCTACTTTTGGAAAGTAACCATCGTAACAAGTATCGAAAAATTGGTCGATTTGTTAATCGAAAAGTTTTCTACATAATTATTTAAGACCAATGTTGAATTTTAATGTTTGCAAAATCTACTGCAATTACGACACAGTTTGTTTTGTGTAAATTATTAATTCATTTCATTTTCATTTTACGTTTTCAATTTCTACCACCCGTGTCTAATTTCACATGAAACGTACATTTATTGAATTTCACCGAAACGTGAGTATTATCGGCAAATGTTTATCGAATGACCACAAACAAAATGTGAGTTATTAAATCGACGTGAGTTGACACAACCGTACCTATAGGTACAGACAGGCACATTTTTTTTGTTAGCCTTTTGAGTGTCCCACTGGTGGGGAAAGGCCTGAGAGAGATAACATAACATAACTACAAAATGTAATCTAGTAACATTTTAACCCTCGGAATTGAAATTCTACTACTAGTTACTTGGATTGTTTTAGAATCGTATGCTAGTGACTACACACTAAAAATCTCAATTCTGAGGTCCTTAATCTTATATTTTGTAGTTGTGTCCAAGTTGTGTCATCTCATCTTGTAAGCGGTTATCAATGTCAAAAACCTGGCTGAAATACGCTGACATTTACCGACGCATCTCCGGACAACGGATCCTGAGTATCCTGACAGATATTGCACTGAAGAATCTGTTAGAGTACATCAGTCTGTAGTCATTCCTCAACTTATCTATACTGATTTGACCTGTAGAAATAGGGGAATTGACCCTCAGATGATGTCCTATTAGTATGTATAGTCAAAACTTCATCTCAAAAGTTCAGATGAAAAGCTTTTTTTAATTGTACAAATAACTTCCAGGGCTGCGGGACTGTTCGAAAGAGATACCGTGGCCCTGGAACACAAAGGGCAAAGAAGGAACATGGATGGGTTTTAGTCAGTACAAGTCTGACATTCCCTTCCACTTCGCCCAGAGTGGGGGGGGGGGGGGGGGGGTCATTTGATGATTTCATTTCATTTGAAAAAAGAAAAAAAAAAAGCAAACGTAACTTATGTCAGTGTGTTCTCTGTATCAAAAGAGGCCGTTGCTAAGCAAACAAGTGGGGACATATTGATGCTGGTGATAGTACAACGTCCTCTATTGTGTTACAGGTGTCGGATTCTGCGCGGTCATGGTGGCTTTCTACGTGTCGTTTTACTACAACGTCATCATTGGTAATTATGTCCAGTGTTTATCTGTTTGTTTATTTCATATTTGTATTGGTGATTAATTTACGTTCTGTTAGACTCAAATATAACGTTTTCTGTAATTAGACAGTTTCCTTGCTACTACTAGTACTGGGGTAGTGACAGAATTTGTGAAAAGAAGAAATTGGTAAATTATTTGACTTTGAATTAAAGCCAAAAATGTGTTTAGTATGTGTATGTGTGGAATATCCCAAATAGAACCTAGTGTTAAAAAAGAAGCAGAGATATTATGTGACTAGAACTGACGGCGACTGCCGAGTATGAGAGGTCTTGGGTTCAATTCCCGGGCCGGGCAAAGTGTTATTGGGTATTTCCATCGGGAATTTCTCAGTAGCAGCCACGGAGTCTGGATTTGTGCCCGGTCGATGGCAGTAGGCACGCCCCTTATTACATGGGGCTTAAACACAACTGTCGAAATTTGGGTGTACTATTAGGTACACCTCTGCCTAACCCTTCGGAGATAACAGGCGTGATTTAAAACCGCTACATAACATGTTGTAAACGTATTTATCAGTAGCTACCTAAGCTAATATTTACAACACTCGGTGTTGGAAGTCATCCAAATGTTAGAGGCATGCCAGAACTGACGCGTTATGTTAGTCGTTAATATTTACACCTACTTACCTAGCCATGATAGGGTACCTACTCGTGTTTGGAAATTAAGAGCTATGCTAGTAGGTATATGGTGTAATGTTAAAATTAACTAGTGTGCGAATTAGACAAAATTTTATGGGTTCGTCATAATAAATAAAACCATACTCTCTTATACAGGATGATTGGTAATTGGTTGCATTTATAAATAGGCCTAATTTGAAATCCGATAACTTGGGGTCCAAACTCGGTTGTTTTAGAGAAATAGAACATTGAATGACTATTTAATGAAAAAATCATTCCATAGGATTAAATGAATTTAGAGAGTTGATGTTGATGATTTTATTATTAATAACTCTGTTAAAGCCATGTTAGTTACGGTCGCGAATTATATTTTAATCAACATACAAACTGTAAATTGCAAAAAAACGTTAGAAAATTTCATTTTGCGCTACCATGACGCTTCCACCTTAAATTTATTTTTTTAACTAGTACGGTTTAAGAAAATCCATCGGAATCCACTTGAACTTCCATATCCTCATTCATCTATGTTCTTCTCCTATCCAGGCTGGGCACTCTACTTCCTCATCTCATCAGCGCGATCGGAGCTCCCCTGGGTGCACTGCGACAACTCCTGGAACACGGAGCAGTGCTGGGACTCCGGCCGTGGAATCAACGGCACCAGCAACCGGACTGACGTGCGCTACCAAGGACCTCTGTCGCATTTCACACCGGCTTCCGAGTTCTTTCAGTGAGTTTAGCTAGGAGTATTTGTTGTCTATACGGGGTGGTAGGGACGCCGACGCGAAAACGCTTACCACGTAATCAGACCTTCATTCTGAGCGGGACATAGAAATTTTTCATCGGTAATTTAAAAAAAAAATCAGCTGTTCCATGTATTTTGACCGTATTATTGTACTTTTGTAGGAAACAGCAGATTTTTTAAATTATTTATTATTTATTTATGTACACACAAAATACTCAACAAGACATAACATTAAGATAGAAGAGCACAAAGGTACTGCTTATTTCATGCGAAACCTCTTCCAGCAGACCTGCGAGAGGAAAGTAGGATTAGAAATGTAGACACAGTGTGTAGAAAAGACAAAACAGGAAAATTGAAATTGAAACTTAAAACAAAGTTTTACCTATATATAATAAACATACATACAAATATACACATATAAAATAAATACTTGTACTGTAAATATATACCTATAAAATAAATATGATATTTTCAAAATTACCGATCAAAAATTTTTCCGCATCACGGACAATTATGACTTACACCATATTAGAATAAGGTCCACGTATAGTCAGTTCCGTTCCCATAAATTTAAAACGTGGGGAATAACTTTGTAGAAAATCCGTGTGTAAATAAAAATCGTAAGGTCCAAATTCATTTGACCCACATCTACCTACTCAAAATAAATGCGAATCAAATAATTTATTGTCTCCGCGTCATGAAGTGTTACAAAGTGTCAATCATCGTCCGATATTTCCTGTATATCGTATGTAAGGCATCCGCCTCTTACAAAAGGTCCAATCTGAGCTTCCAGAAATTGCCCCTTTTTAAGGCTGGATGTAATGTAATTTGTCTACTGCGAATTTCTATAGAAAGGTTAATGTTGGTCATAGATCTATGATGTAGATATTCTCAGTTCAACAAATGAATACCTAACCTATTTTGATTTGATCCCAAAATACGTATATGATACGGCTAAAAATATGTGTGAACATAAACTTAAGATTAGCCGGCTAAACTTGGGTAAGGTTAGGTTATGTTAAGCTAATCTTAAGTTTCTGTTCACACCCATCTTCAGCCGTAACATATACCACATTAGTTTTAGTATATGCGAAACCTGAAACACGTGTCTAATATTTTTATGTAAAGAATCTATGTACAAAATTTCAAAACTGTATCATGAAAATTCACAAAGTTATAAGCTTGTTCTGTTACCTGGTTGTCCGCACAAAAACGTGGTCACCACGCAGCGCGCCCGCGAGCACGCCTCCAGTGTCGTTTTGAGTTCATTGATAATAATAATTTGGCAGTAGGTACCTAAATTATTGCGATAGGTACTTGTAGCTTTTAAAAAATATTTTTGGGACAAAATACTCGTATAACATGGTTTAAAAATTATTGGAATCGATTCAGTTACTTATTCTGAACAAACTATATTCAGGTTTCGCATATACAAAAAAATATTGTGTATAGAAAAGAAAAGCATTAAAGGGCGTCATAAAATTCGTTTACATCCCTGTCAACAGGAGTAGTGCCCAGAAGGCTGGCAGTATTGCCACGTTGGATGACAATGCTGATCCTTTGACCAAAAAGTAGCCAGCCTTCTGGTCATGAGAAGAGCCGACCAATCGCTTGGTGATGTCCCCTAAAGCTAGGTGGGCAGTGTGCACACTCGAACCCCATGGCCCTAGTGTTTCAACCCCAAACGGCTCAAACACATAGCTACCAATGAGGTTATTTATTCTGAAATTAATCAATACCCACATATGTATCTAAGATCGTCTAAAAGCTATCAAAATATAGAAAATATAACTAGGCGCATGGTCAGATAGACTCGGTATCAAACGGTACCGGGACGCGGCCGTAAGGTAAGGTAACGGTAATGGTAGGTCGGTCTGGGTAGGTGTTAATTGACCGTGATAGTTTAAAATCTTAGGTATCAAATTCAAGGGCAATACTTAAAAATAAATATTGCTTCTCTAACACAGGATGATCTAAGTAAGAATACCATTTTGTAAATAAACCGTTCAGTAAAGTAGGTAAGTGAAGGGCTGACAACATAACCGAGATAGACAGATACATATATATTCATCATTCTCCTTATTTTGAGCGTATCGATGATCCAAAATTATCCAAAAATTATATCATATAATTATATATTACTATCCCAAACAATTTGGGATCGGCGCGGCATGTTTTCTTTTTCCATACATCTTGCTCAAACATAAAGGGTGTAAATAGACCCTTAACATAAACGAAAGGCAGGTTCTCCCCGTCACTGCGATCATTTTTTTGTTGTAGACCATATCTGGGAACCTTCTAGTTACGGAGATATTGGGGTTCAAAGTTCCAACTTTTTCACAAGTTTATTTTTGAATACATGTTTTTAATGTCAGATTTTTACTTTACACACCTCCATGAACCTCGTACTTTCAATCCATTCATCAGCACAATAATATGAGTGCTTTCCATCGAGTCCTGCCGTAAAACGTGATTTTTCACCCCTAAAAAAAAAGTAGATTCCAAGCAATAATTTTTGCGTAATTACTTAGTTTGATGTACAGAATGCTTGGTTGATGGATATGTGAAAGGTCTGTTTACACCCGGTATAGGCGGCAGGACAGGCTATACTCGATTTCACTTCGGCCTTTGAAGTCCTACCAAAAGGTATAAAAAAAAAATCATTTGTTTCCAGCCGTGCGGTCCTCGAAATGCAACACTCAGAGGGTCTGAACGACCTCGGCTTCCCGAAATGGCAACTGGCGATCTGCTTGGGGATAGTCTATGTCACTCTGTACTTGTCACTCTTCAAGGGAGTCAAGAGCTCTGGTAAGTAGTTATTTAATGTTTTTATCTATTTTACTTTGGCATAATACGGTCAAAAGCTAATTAGGAACATTCGTTACAGTCAGAATGTCAGACGATGTTTTGTTAAGAATATAAGTACCTGCCTGCTGATGACTGCCTAGTTGGTCTAGTGGTGGCAAGCGCGACTGCTGAGCATGAGGTCCTGGATTCGAATCCCAGGTCGAGTAAAGTGTTATTGGGTTTTTCCATCAGGAATTTCTCAGTAGCAGCCACGGAGTTTGGATTTATGACATGGGATTTAAACCTAATCCTCTTCTGGTATTACAGGCGTCAGGTTATAATTAAAGAAGTAGGTTTAAGATTACCTGTAATGATAGTTGTAAGTTGAATAAATAAATAAATAATAAATAAAAATACTAAAATGATAGACAGATCACCGCATGGCTCTTATTCTCATAATACGCGAAACATACTGACAAGTTCTTCTTCCATTCGTCCGCGAACACATCACAATAGGTAATAGCATCCAAATTGCGCTGCGCACAGAGAGTATGCGGGGGATTGGCGACTAGGCTTGAGCAACCGTTCATCTCCCAGACAAGACAAATAACCTGGCAAGGAAGCATAAAGATGGGACAGTTCGTGTTGTAGTTCAGGAGTATCTTTTTATTTATTTATTTAAACTTCATGTACAATAGTGATACATAGGCGGACTTAATGCCACAAGGCATTCTCTACCAGTCAACCTTTGGGTTAAATAAGAAAACATTGTGATAGGGTACAACATAAATATATAAAAATAACTTCTTGCTATCGAAAATTTATATAGGCACTTATAATGATACTAATACTTATATACAAATAAATAAACTAATACATACAAGGCACAGGCTACAGTTACAGGCTTCCTTTACGTTTTATCCGTAAAGGAAGCCTGTAACTTCTTGTGTCGTTTGAGATCGACATCAACTCGACAGGTCTACAGTTGGGACATTGTTTGTTGCAGGCAAAGTTGTATGGTTGACAGCAACCATGCCTTACGTGGTGCTGTCCATCCTGTTGGCGAGAGGTCTACTGCTGCCCGGAGCCACCAGGGGCATCGCGTATTACCTGCAGCCGGAACTCACGAGACTGAAGGACACACAAGTTCGTTACAATTTTATTTTTTAAGCCGCAACACTTGCTTTTTATATCAAACAAATTAAAAGACTGCTGTTACCTTGTTCATTCAAAAATGAGTCTTCATATCTGTTAATGTAATACTGAGAGATGTTGGTCTATCGATACATAAAACTTGAACACCGTAACATAACAGCTGTTTGGCAGCAGATATTTGGTGCTAGTTCTTCTTATCCCCATTGAACACTATGAATGAGCACTTTTTTCTTTCCGTTATAATACTTATCTCAGTCGACTTACCAACACGCACCACGTTCAAGTGGTCGATTACTGCCCACTCTAAAAATAAAGATCCAAAGACCGCACGTGTGGTTTTCAAGCACACTTGAAAACAGACCCTTCACGAAGCCGTCAACCAAGCTTTCTGTACATCAAACTAAGTAACACTGCACAAGTATTGATGAAACGTCTTTTTTTTGGTATGAAAAATTACGATTTACGGTAGCGCTTAATTAAAACCACTCAAAACATTGTGCTGGTGGATGCATTGAATAGCGCAAGGGTCGTGGAGATATACAACATTAAAAACGCGTATTAAAAAAAACGTGCGAAAAAGTTGGAACCTGAATCATCAATATCTCCGAAACTAGAAGGTTCCCAGGCATACCTAATCCAGAACAAAATAACACCCCTCTTTTTCGTCGGGGGTTAAACATGATCACAATGACGGGAAGAATAAGTGCTCTTTTGGTTTCTTTAAGGGTCTTTTTTCACCCATTATTATAATGATGATCTGTCCCTTATGCTTTCAGGTGTGGGTAGACGCAGCTGTCCAGATCTTCTACTCAGTCGGGGCTGGCTTTGGAGTTCATCTGTCATATGCTAGCTACAACACTTTTCACAACAACTGCTACAGGTACGTTGCCGAACCACTCGACATTATGTTGTTTTTTTTAAATACTAAATAGGTTTGCGTTTGGTAGCAACTTGCCAGATGTGACGCGATGACGTGGCCTAGGGTGGAGTACGCTTGCCTAGAAGAAACCGATTCACTCGAACTTTGAAGAGATCTAGATTATCATGATCGGGAAACAGAAAAACCGGCAGTAAATTTCACAGACTAGCGGTTCGCATAATAAATGTGGAAGCATAGCTCTTTGTTCGGGTTCGTGGAACTTCAACCATATAACGGTGACGCTTCGCCGTATCTCTGTTCGACCGATGATAGAATGGGGATGGGACAATTTGTTAATAATGTATCAACCTAATTTGACAGCCCCGATCGAAAGGAAAGTGAAAATCAAGGAATGACTAATGCTTTGAAGGTTAAAATATCTGCAATCTATATATATAAAATGGTAGACTGACTGACTGACTGACTGGGTGCTATATCAACACAGCCCAAACCGCTGATCCTAGAGACATGAAACTTAGAGAACGTGTTCTTTGTGAAGAGTAAGTAATCCACTAAGTAAGGATTTTTGGGAATTTCACCCCTAAAGGGGTAAAATAGGGGATGGAAGTTTATATGATAGTCCGTCAGTTCTGAAGTTAAGATCTTCAAATTTTGTGTTTAAGCTGACGATTAAAAATTAATTTATACGTGTCTCAGCGTTTTAAATATTTTTACCTCCGAAGGGTTAAAAAGGGGGATGAAGGTAAGTAATTATGTTTATTCGGTACGTTCCCGTCGGATATTTTTCGACATCCACGCGGGCGACGCCGCGGGCAAAAGCTAGTGGCAAATAAAGCCAAGATCCTTGAGACTTTTACAAAGTTTGATGTCTCTCTTTAACTGACTTGTGTGTTTATTCTTTCAGAGACTGTTTGATAACCACATTGGTAAACTGCTTCACGTCGTTTTTCTCCGGATTCGTCATCTTTACTTATCTTGGATTCATGTCGCATAAACAAGGAGTACCAATATCATCTGTGGCTACTGAAGGTATGAAAAAATTGATTTATCATTACAGGAACTTACTATATAGGGTGTAAAAACACCCTTAACGAAGCCGAGAGGAACTTGTGCTTTCCTTCATTGCGGTTTTTTTTTGATCTGGACCATACCTGGGATCTAGTTAAAAAGGGAAGGGATCTAGGTCAAAGTTCCAATTTTTTACAAGTTTTTTAAAAACTTTTTTTAAATGTTGTTACTTCAAAGTACCTCCATGTTCCCTGAACTATTCAATATATCCATCAGCACAAAGTTTTGAGTGCGTTATATGAACTGCTACCGCAAAACGTGATTTTAAATCGTAACCTTGTTACTATCGTAATTTAGATGTATGTACTTGGTTTTAGGCTTCGTGAAGGGTCAGTTTATACCCTGTATGAGAGCATGAAGTGTGTAAGATAACTTATTTGCCACTTGGAAACACTTTCTGGCAGTTAAGTTGACCTTTTTCATGTACCTAATTTGCTTCTTTTATGTTTTGAAGGACCCGGGCTGGTATTCCAAGTGTATCCAGAAGCTGTCGCAACTTTACCAGGAGCGAGTCTATGGGCAATGCTGTTCTTCTTTATGCTTATCATGCTGGGATTAGATTCTGGGGTAAGATCGAATTACCAGGTTTTCAAATCCTTTTTATGATTATGGCCGAAAGAAGTGGAGCTCGGGAAGACCTGACCAGAGAAGTCGGTTGACTAAAAATTAGGAGAGAATGAATCTCCTCCGCTATTTTTTTCTGATAACCTTCGTGGCGGGATCGGAGACAGTTATTTTTCTCTGGGACTTCGTCGAGCTTCATTGTCTCGACGCTTTTCTGGTGGTCGCCACTGCTGATTCTGGCTTTCAGGAGTTGCAGTGGGTTGGGAGTAGTGTGGTGGGCTTGACCCAAAAAAAAGAATACAGCTGCTACTGACTATAGTGACTGTAAGCCGTAACTTTCCTTAAAAGTGCGACGCTCTATATATAAGTTAAGCAAATTCTTTTTTAGATGGGTGGTCTAGAGTGCGTGATAACCGGTCTACTGGATCATTCACGCGCTTGTGGCGCCACCTGGTTGAGACGGGAACACTTCACGCTCATCGTGGTCTGCGTCTCCTTCTGTGTGGCCTGCATTAATATTACTCCGGTAAGACCATATAGCATACATAAGCATTTGCATAATAATCAGGTTTTAACTATCCCATTGTTGGGACACAAACCTTCAAGGGAGTGCGCCGTAATCCGACACACAGGTTCTGTGTGGGTTAGTGTAAGTTTCATGTCTTCGAATGCTGGTTTCTTCACGATGTTTATCCTTCACCGTTTTGAGAGCAGTGGTGTTGAAATAAACTACATAAAGTGATGCACCTGCCTGGGTTCGAACCTACGCGTCCACGACCTACCTACTATAGTTAATGCCAGTTAAGATCGCAATAGCGGTCATTGAACCACAAAAAATTATTGAGTCTCATCTTTTAAAAAACTTATACAAACCTGTTAATAGCACCTGAATTGACATTGATTGTGATCCTGAACATTAACAGAAGAAACGATAAGTACTCGTAACACGGTTTATGGTTTCAGTTCGTGTAAAGAGATATCGATAGAGGGAAAGGGCAATGACCGCTATTGCCATCTTAACTGGTAGCAACTATACTCAAAAATGGAGGCTGTTATTTACTGTATCACCTCTGCTCTGTACCACCCTATCTTGGTTGCAACGTCACTGCATAAAAGTTCATTATGCCTGTTTCTCATAGTGTAGAAGTCCTCAAGGTATACACTACCCTAAGGAAGGCAAATTTCTAGATTTGATTGATTTTGATTTCATATGATCATGTTTTATCTTTTTTTTCAGGGTGGCATCTACATGTTCCATTTGCTGGACACCTATGCTGCTGGCATATCTTTGCTGTGCTCTGCTCTCTTCGAAGCGGTTGCTGTGTCCTGGTTCTATGGTATTTCACCCTGTTTTTTCACTCTTACCATTAAGTACTATGACTAGTCTTTGTATGTTCATGAATGAATCATTTGCAGGCCTGAAGCGGTTTTCTGATGACGTGGAGGAGATGCTTGGATTCAGACCTGGTCTGTATTGGAGGATATGCTGGAAGTTCGTCAGTCCTACTTTCATCATTGTAAGTAGAATACCACTTCACACAATTCTAATTTGGTAACAGATTATATAACTATATGCTATAAAAACAAAAACTACGTACGATTCATATTGTCTAGTTGTATTTTAAATATCTTACTCATCTCAGTACTCGAAAATACCTACGTGCATTATTACTAAGTACCAAGTAAGTGCTTGCTTATTTCATTGTCACATTTCAGGGTGTGGTTGTCTTCGGCCTCCTGTACCAGCAACCGCTGCAATACCAGCACTACACGTATCCGCCGTGGGCCGTAGTGCTGGGCTGGGGCCTGGCCTGCTCCTCCATACTCATGATACCTATCGTCGCGATATACAAGCTGCTATCCACTCCTGGGACCTTCCGAGAGGTTTGTTTCTTAACAATTTTTCATTCATCAGTAGCTGGACAAAGTGACATTCTACCAGCGATAAGGATATTTTCAAAATCGTGTTGAATGAGGAGGATCGTTAAAAGCTAATTGTAGATGGCGCGACCATAGCTAGGTCTCAATCTGACCTATGCGGTCAAGCTTCTTTACCTTCTTAGTTTTGCAATAATTACTTTTCAACTTTCAGCGTTTGGCCTGCTGCATATCACCGGAATCTGAACACGAGGCCATAAGAGGTGGCGCCCCCGTCAGCCGCTTTACTTGGAAACACTGGCTGTATGTCTAAGCGAAAACAAAAGGAAATCTTCTGGAGCTACGACGGTCCTAGAGGGCCATTGATGGGAAATGGACGCGGTGAAGAGTTAAGCAAGAATATGGGAAGATATCTTTCTCTGTTCATTTTTGTAAACTTAACTTGTTTTGCCAAAAACTTAAGGGGATGGCTCCCAAAACCTACCAAATTGTCCCGATTTTTTTTAAATATTTGTGTTGCTGTCGCTAAATTTAATTTAGAAAGTAAAATTTTCAAATTCATTTTAAGTTCGGGAAGTATATTTTAAATTTTCTATATATATATCAGTTTCGGGGACATATCAATGGGAATTTTTCGAAGATAGTTCAGCCAGTGGCATTTAACCGAAGACGAGAGCCTCAAACAGCAGGCGTCTAGTACTTACTAGGTAATACATTGAAGCACATTATTTTAAACTTACTTTTAGTAACTTAATTCAATGTAAGTTTCTGAAGTAATACGCAAAGTTTTTTTTTTATTATTATTATTATAAAATGGGCCTGCTCAGTTATGTTTGTTGAACTTTTCCAACAGAGCTCTCTCGTTGTTCCTGTATTTTGCACGTCTTAATTGTGTATGGGGGCGCCACTGGCTATGAAAAAGGAACTAAAAGTTCTGTAAATAAATTCTAAATTGTAAAATATTCCACTAATTTTATAAGATAATTCCTTTATCGTAGATAACATGTATGAAGTAGTGGTGTTGTTAACAGTTTTACTATCGTCCTGCCAAAGTATTTATCGGAAATATTTATATATTTACTAGAGAAATGCCTCGTATTCTGTTGTCTATGCCTAAGAAAAAAAAGTAGATTATTATTGTTAAAAAATATAAATATTTATTTATGTACCTAAATGTGAATTTTGTGAGATGAATGCTACTTTCAGAAATATATTATCTAGCATGATTAAGTACTTATAACTAGAAAAAAAACGATAGGTAAATATAAAATCTTATGCTAAGAATTTTATCTGTCTCTAGAACGATGCGATGATCAACCAATCAAGAAAAAAAACTAATCTTCAACCATTGCTAAACTTACATAATAAACAAATTGAAAGGCATATTCTAGTACTAACGATGGTTAGATATCTACTTCAATACCGATGGAGTGCGAATACAGAAAAACCTTGCTGGATATTTTTAAATCCGCACTATAATTCCGTCTACCTACCTACACGTTAGCTAGGCAATCTAGCACAACGCAGCATAAAGTAAATGAAGCAGATTATAGGCATATCGTAGGCATGTGGTCTATGTGGCTTTAGCAGCCACATAGACCACATGCCTACGTGAACAAAAATCTTTGACCCATACAAAAAGCATGGCATTAAGTCCGCCTCTGTACTTTTGTGCTTGAATGTTAAATAAATAAAGAAATAAAAAGGCCACAAAAACTTGTCTTGAGACTTCAAAAGGTTGAGAATCGCTGCTATACCTACCTAATTTTAAGAGCTATACGTACTTTAACAAAGATGTAGAAACGTATATCCCTAGATACGCTTCCACCTAGTCGTTAAGCATATTACTAAATAATCTACGTCCTACGCTGGCTGGACCAACTCGCAAACAGATCTGTGACAAGCACAATAATTTTGTAAGTATATAACTATATATCTTTGTACTTATGTATACCTGAGAAATGTACACTCATGTAACTTGTAACTGTACCGCTTACTGTAGAGTACCTACCTACTTAATTTATAAAATCTTCGATCCCACAGAAAGGGCTTCAATAAAATCACTAGGTAACTTGCAAGGCCTATCAATTTGTTATGCCATATGAACTCAAAAACATGATCATGTTAAAACTCTAATAAAGTACCTAATCGCTTTTTAGTCCTGGTATCTTAAGTGTTTTAATGAGTCTACTAAAAGTAGCACTCAAGTGGCTAAATCAAAACCTATAAGATAGCTGTTGAAAACTAACTTTCATAGATGACAATCTTGCACTTTAAAACTCTAAAATAATTAGCTACTTTATTGTCGTATTTATTTTTTTAATGTTTGTGAATGCTTTATTTGGCGCCCAGGTGGGACAAATAAAAATGGCTATACCCGGTTTGCTGTCAGTCTATAATGGAAGGTAGAAACAAAACATAAACACCAAGAATGATCATGACATAGTTAAATTGTATAGAAATACGACTTGCTGTGGAAGAGCGGACTCTCCTGACACAGGCACTATCTGCCTAAAAAGAGGATTTTTTTTTTCTAAATTTAAACTTGTTTTATCAATAGACTAATATTTTTTTGTGTTTTAAGCAACCACTTACTCATTTGTTATAATTTGTTTAAAATCTTTCTAATTTTTTTGGTTTAGTAGGTACTTAGGAACAAATTTTGATTATCGAATTATAAATATTGATTTTTTAAGTGTGAATGTTTCACTAAATCGCGTCCTACAAACTTTTCAAGTAGACAAATTAAACAAATAAGTTTATTTATGAAAATTATATAGCTACTTAGATTTATAAATAAATGTGTATCGAAGGCAATGCTCCGGGCGAGTAAAAATAACTAGAAATTGTAAAAATGTAGTGTTGTGTTGTTCATATTAGTAAATGTGTAGATTTTGAATAGTAATGTAAATAATAAGTTTATTGTTGTATTGATTTGTCTGCAGCAGATAATGTTAATGTAAACTGTGTTCATTTATAAATAAATGTCTTAGATAACTACAATTCTTTTTCATGCTACAACTACCATTATGCAGAACTATTTTCGCAAGGAAACACCCATAACTATAAATTATAGCATATCTTCCTACCTAAACGAAACAGGTGGCCTACCATGACGTCTTTTAGCAGGGGTAATTCTAGTGGGGGAAAGAGATGTCGCTAGAAGACCTGTATAGCTGTCTCTTTCCCACACTGGAATTACTCCTGCTTTAAGACGTCATATTAACCTCCAAATAGACAAATTATCAGCCTGATTGTGGAAACATAAGGAACGAAGTATATTCAACATTAGTTTTAGTATATACGAAACACGTTTCTAGTATTTTTATGTAAAGTCTATGTGATTTTTCATGATACAGTTTTGAAATTTTGTAAATTTCAAAACTGTATCATGAAAAATCACAAAGTTATAAGCTTGTTCTGTTACCTGGTTGTCCGCACAAAAACGTGGTCACCACGCAGCGCGTCCGCGTGCGCGCCTCCAGCTTCATCTTGAGCTCATTGGCAATAATAATTTGGCAGTAGGTACCTAAATGATTGCGATAAGTGTCGCTCGGTGTCCAACTTGCAACTTTATTTTAAATATTTTTGGGACAAAATATAACATGGTTTAAAAATTATTGAAATCGATTCAGTTACTTATTCTGAATAAACTATATTCAGGTTTCGCATATTCTAAAAATAATGTTGTATAAACTAACATCACCGAGCACCTACTACTTTCTAAGTAGGGAAGACGCCAGCACATCAAGCTACAACAATCTGTCAAATTTCTTTAATAGATTTTCAACTGTATCACTGTAAAATTAAGTTCAAAGTTGATAGGGAAAATTTGACAGTTTCGGGTAGCTTGATGTGCTGGGCGTTTGTACATTAGAAACGGAAACCAGTAAGTAACGCCATCTAGGTTTTCCCCAAAATCCAAAATAAATCGAGCGAGTGCGATGCATATTACACCTGTCATAAGCTTCGCACTAAAAAATACTCACGAATTTTGACCATATTCAACATCTGTACTTATACCACTCGACTAAATCTCAATCAACTCGACTATTTTCTAAATAACTTGTTTACACGGTTCAAGTCACTAAACTGTAAGTATCATAGACACGAACTTGGCACTCCACTGGACTCTGGAGACGTGTAAACGTCAGCGTTTAAGTAGTGACGAGTGTGACGATTTTATAGACGCTTGATTTATTTTTGAATAAAAAATACTTGGCTAATATTAGCAACCGATAAAGCAGTGAACCTAAGTTGCGGTATAATCGATAAAAGATAAATTGAATACCTAATCTACTAGTCTCACAGCCACAGCAGAATAAGCCTTTTGAGCTAAAGTAATAATAATTGGCTAAGTGTGAACAAGAGATTTTAGTTCAGCTTAGTACCTGTCATTTTTATCTGACCTTGACAGTGCTTTACGTTTTGTAAAATGGCGGGAAACAAGTGGTCTGAAGACATTACAATTAAGTTTGTTGGCGAATATGTTGCTCACGAGTGCTTGTGGAATACTAAACATTCACTATACAAAAATAAAATAGCCAGATTAACAGCGTATAGGGACATAGCAAATAATATGAATTTACCCAACTTTGGCGAAAAGGAGATCGTCGTGAAAATCAAAAATATTCGCTCCACATTCAGCCAGGAATTAAAGAAAATAAAAGAGTCCAAGACTTCGGGTTCGGGAGAAGTTTACGTTCCAAATCTCAAATGGTTCTCGATACTTAATTCAATAAGAAAAGAAGACAGTTTGGTAAGATTTTTATTTGTTTTTTTTTTTCTGTAGGTATTGAACATAAGAACTAAAATCACAGCATGTTTAGAAGGCATGATTATTTTTCTCAATTTTTCCGTTGCAATTGCTAGCTCACTGCGGCCCCTTCTCCCATAAAATAATCAGCATAATCATCTCTGATCTGACTAGCATCTTCTGAAGAACAGTTTTCTATATTCTGGGGGAATTCATCTAGCCCTTCTGTCAGCAATTCTCTCCATGATCCAGGTATAGTGTTGCCAGTGTCATTGTCTTCTACATGCAGTGTTGCCACCTCTATTGGACATTTAGTCATTCTTAACCAATTATGTAAAGCACAACAGGTTTTCACAATTTTTTCTATCTTATCTGCTGAAAATGGAAGGGGTTTTTCGAAGATTTTGAAGCGGCTCACAAGAAGTCCAAAGGAGTTATCAATGACACTTTTAGCATGGGACAATCTGTAGTTGAATACTTTCTCTTTTTCTGATTTTTCTCCTTCATATGGTTTTATTAAATACTTTTTTAATGGGAAGTTTTTATTTCCAACTAAAACATGGTCTGGAGGAAGTAGATTATTTTCTAAGGTCATAGCTAAATTACTGTCTCCAAAAACATCTTTTGGTAAGTTTTCTGTAGGCCAAACATCAACATATTTGAAGCAATAATCATCATCACACACAGCCAATAAGGCAATCTTGTGCTGATGCTTTCCTGTGTCACTTTGAGATGTCATCACAACAAATTTCCCATCAATAGCACCACAGCATCTTGGGAAGTTCCAAATATTTCTAAAACCAGTTTCAATACCTTTCCATTCTTCATGAGTTGGTACCTAAAACCAAATTGAGAGGTATTATTTTGAATATTTTCAGGAGACAGATGAAAATGTTGGTGGGACCAGCTTTCAAGATGATAGTAACAATGGTGGTAATAACTCCCAGTATACTGTTGAAGAGTCTGCAGACAACACATTAGTAGAAACAGAGCAGCCTCGCTCGTTAAAGAAGAGAAGACTGCAAGAGCTGTCATCACTTTTAACAAAAGTCAAAGAAGTCTGTGCTATGAATAACACTCCGCCTCCTGAAGAACATGAATTTAACATATTTGGCCGAAGTGTTGCAGCACAATTAAAGATGTTACCACTAGAACAGGCCTTGCAAGCTCAGCATTATATACAGAGTTATTTGACACAAATACGGTTGCAAGATTCTCCAGGTTCTGGGGCATCTTCACCATTTTATGTAAAGTTTGAGCAGATTAGTCCTTGAGAGGAAGTGTACCAAGAGTTTGGCATGCATAGTGAAAACTGCTCAAGACTGATTGCTTGGAAAAAGCGCCGAGATAGACTGGGTGATGGCTGATTCAAGGCTGCATTTTAGTAGTTCAAGTTCCATTGGGAAAGGCTTGTGTTTACCACAAAAACATGTCTAATCTGCTCTTCTTAAAACCATACAATGTTATTAGAATTCTGTCCAGTAAAGCATAATTTTGACTATTTGCATAAAATATGTATAACTGTGATTTTATGAATTGATAAAACACAATCTCTTGAACTTTAAATCAGGCTATGATACAAATTTTATCTTAAATAAATTGTACTCAATAAAAAAAACTTTTTTTACCTTAATATAATCCTTTAATGCTAAGCAAATGGCATCACATACTCTATGAATCATCAAACTAATACTAGTTTTTGAAACATTGAACAAACATTCTAGAACTCTCAAACAGCTTCCAGTAGCAAACAAATGCAGAACAATTTCAAGTTTCAGTATAGCAGGCAGAGCCATTCGCATTACAGTATCTGTCTTCTGAATATACGGCTCTACTCCTTGTAGTAGCCAGTAAAATGATTCTTCTGTTATATGTAGTGCTTTAAAATGTTCTGTAGGGCCTTTGACAGACAACTCGTGGAATATGTAATTGTTTGTGTCCTGTTTAACTTTGTCTTTAACCCATTTACGTTTGCGGTTTAGTTTTACGCTTTCTATATCGGCTTCCTCGTCAATTTCTTCGATGATGTACTGTAGAGTTTCTTGGAGGATACCTCGCACTTCACCACGGATCTGAAGCCTATCCATGGTTGGTAATTAATACGTCCGTGTTATGGTTGCGGATTTTTATAGTGAACACAAACAGCGCAGTTTAAAAATAATAAAGAACGAGGAAAGAGCAAGATGACTGTGCCTAAACAAAATGATAAAAACAGTTGATGATCAAAGCTAACTTATAATTTATGAAATATTTATTTATGATTACGATTTCATATTTTGCACCGGGCGCGCTTAAACTACAAGTAACAACAAAACAAACATTAATGACTAGACAGTGTCATTTAAGTTACTTTTTGAGTGATATTTAAAACACAAACACTGACATACAAAACTAGATGTGGCCAACTAGAAATACTGGTACTAGCAGCAACTACTAGCTAACTACTAGCCACTTGCCAACAGCTGCTAGCTCTGAATTCGGTTTATCACGCTTTTTTAACGCAAGTTACAAGCGAGAGCTTTTTTTTATTTGTGCACAGAAACCGCAATATGACTTTGAATCGGTTGATCGGCAGTAAGGTAAGGCTTGGAAGCTCATCACAAACGCCTTATTTCACACATTTGTAGTTTGACTGCCTGCTGGTAAGAAAGCACTGACTTAGAATTAACTACCTGTAGTGTTGAGTCGTTGTAGAAATAACTGAGAAATGTTTATGTATTTTAAACAACCTACACTACAGTGTCCATTGTGCAATAACCCAAGTGTCCAAATCGGCATTTCTATTAGAAGTCAAAATTTGTTTATGGTATGACATTTACTTGTTCCATTACACACAGAATTTTATAAACACAAAATTTTGTTATTTCTTTTATTTTCTATACACAATATTTATCAAGTTAATGAAAAAAGTTTAATTAATATACTTAGATAATTTATTAAATGAATCTTACAATTTCATGCCTTCACGGTTACCTTGATTCTTTACTATTTGAAAATATTTAAATAGAGATGAAAAATTCAGTATTTCAGGAACGCACTTTTAATGGCAGGCTTGTCATGTTGATTTCAATATTCCGTAATTTATTGGCGTAGAGGAATTACTTTTATAATTTATTCGATGAAGTAGATGACAAGGAAATAATCTATTAAAAAAAAAGAGTGAAGACGTGCGTTGAAACAGTGAATGTGGCTTCCGTTTATAATTTAATCATCAAGTAAATATCAAGTTGTCACTAATAATATATTTGAATCGATATAACTACAGAAATAATCTTGAGTTTGCCGTGAATATATTATCGTTATGTCAACAAAGTAATGAGCTAATCGTTCGGTTAAGGTAAGAGCTCTTTATCATCGTAAATTTCGTTACAATTTACTGATATCAAATGTTTTTGCGGACCTACGGCGGCGGGCCTTGTTTATATTTTTTGTCGCTCAAATCACTTTCGATCTTATCTTTGTGATGTCGAGGAGGATCAGTTTTTCATAATCTGTTTTTTTTTTTGTGATAATTATCGTTGTAATTCTTTATAGTAGTGAAAATGTCGTTAGAACGTGAGAGTGTGGGCGGAGTGCCCAGTGTGGGAGACCTACGGGGGATGCCCAGTGCGGGCTCAGTCTCCGCTGACCCTCGCTCTCAATTGCTGCAGGAGATGAGGGAACAGAACTTTGACCTGATCAGATTTGCCTCATACAGAACCGCTTGCAAGCTCCGCTATGTTCAAAAGAAATGTAACTGTGAGTAATGTAGAGTGTAATTTATTTATACTGGTTCAAAAAACTAGATCATATAATTTATCTGGAAACAAAAAAAAAACTTGGCCAACCAACTGTTTTTCCTGTTGGTGCATAAATACATTAATCAACTAACAAGTTTTATTCATTTTTTATTGGATTAAATTGGTGTTTATTGCTTCCAAAATTATGAAATGGTTTCACAGATGCCCCAAATAGATTGAGTCATGAATATTTAAAAGTGGGCTGGAATTACACCTCTATGTTTAGCCTGATTGGGCACCAAGGTCTTAATAAGTCATTGACTCAAATTATTGTTGACTATGACAAATTGTGTGAGTATATTTAGTAGTCAATATACTACATAGTACTTATAAAACACTTGAAATGAGGGACTGAAAATTATGACAAAATAATGGGGAGGGCTTTTCCCAGCAGTGGGTGATTCCGGGATGAAATGATAATGACCAAATAAAGTAACAGTTAAAATTAAATAGGTTTATTTCAAACTTAATGTCTTTGGTTTTTGTTTAATATTTAAAAAAAGGAGAAATCAACTGTGGCAATATTCTACAAATGTACCCTATTTCTTTCAGTACATGTAATAGATATATGGAATGTAATAGAAGCATTCCGTGAGAACGCACTGAACACTCTAGAGCCGACCGCATGTGTTAACGTAACAAGACTGGAAACGCTTGTATCTTCGTTGTACCATAACTTGAACAAAAGACTGCCGCCCGCTCATCAGGTGTCCGTTGAAGCGTGTTCAGCTTTATTGTTGAACTGGTTGCTGTCTGCATACAGTACTGGGTGAGTTCGATTTCCGAGGCACTGGGTATCATACCGCCAACTTCCAAACGGGCTGCTTGCTACTGAGAAATTCTTATTGGAAAAACCCAATAATACTTTTTGCTCTCTCTCTCATTCTTTCTTCCCTTACTCGAAATATTTTATCTCACCAGTCTATTTTTTTTAATGTGAATTTAATTCAGCGCTTCCTGACCTAGAATAATTTATTGTTGTTTACATATTAACATGATGATGCAAATTACCTGGCCTTGAATGGATGATGGGTGTTAGTAGTAATACTAATCAAGTTGCACCTTATTCATTATAAGTTATCAACATTTTAATGCTTATGTAATAGATTAATAATGACAAGTCATTGCAAATGCGACTTTAATCTAATAATTATTTATCTTTAGTAGCTAAATATTTTATACACAAAGGAGATTAGAATCTAGTATAACAGGTGACCTCTTACACCAAAAAAAACGTGTGAAAAAATTAGAATTTTGATTAGTTACGGTTATAATGGAGATTATCTCCGTAGCTAGAAGGTTCCCAGTTACAGAATAAAAATATATATCGGGAGAACAAGTGCCTTTCGTCTTCGTTAAGGGTCTTTTTACACCCATTATATGAAATATTTAGACCCAAACTTTGTTTTTTACCTTCTACTAAATCAGATAAACTACAGCCTAATAAAAAATAAAATCTAACCCTCATCCTCTGATTACTCAGGTTATCTGATAATAGAATACTCTGTATGGGCCTAGCAGGTGTAAAAAACAAATATGAATGTATCTTCTTTTTATTTCAGTGAGAATGTGGGGAAAATCCGAGTGTTTTCCATCAAAGTGGCTCTCGCCACGATGTGTGCTGGCAAGTTGATGGATAAACTAAGATGTAAGTACTTTTGTGTGTTGCGTATTCCGTCCTGCAAGCCCAAAAGCAGTATCTTAAAAAATCGAAAATCTGATATCATCATCTACCTAGCCTATGTTGGGGTCAGTTTCAAGTCTAATCAGATGCAGCTGAATACCTTTACAAGGAGCGAGTGCCCATCTGATCTCCACAACCCAGTTAGTACTGGGTAATGCAATACCCCTTGGTAACACTGGTTGTCAAGACTTTCGGACCTCTGACCACCTGTAATGACTATCAACATTGTTTCGGGACATACTTTAATTTTTTTTTGTAATAATTATGAGTAAAATAGGTTTACATATTCAATTTTTTCTCGAAACATAGATTTATTGACTTACCGCTTTTTGGCTTACAGGGACAGTATAGTGTGTATGAAGCGTGAAGGTCAGTGTACACAATGAATCATTAATGACTCCTGTGAATAGTGTTCTAGGCTACTTAGACGTGAGTCATCAATGTGATCCAACATCTTAGATCATTTGTTAAGGAAATGAATATTAATAATCATGCAATTTAAATGAAGTAGGTACTCTTGACACTAGGATTTTATTTATTTTAAATATGTATATTTAGATTACTTATGAATGGATATATTTTCTCTAATCACTAGAAATAAAGATACATTCTTCTAGTACAAATTACAGGGCAAATGCCTTGTTCTGTATCTTCAAGAAATTTAAATTCAATACCTACTATTCTTTTAGAAATAAACCCGTTTATTGGACTCGCACAGGACAAATAATAAAACTAAGATAAAAAAAAAATAACAGAAATTAAAGCAAGAAAGAGAGATAAATTAAACTAAATGGGCATGTACGATGCCAAGAGGCCCTAACTCAGCATGATGCTGCTCATCTAGTGTCATTAAAACTTATTTATAACTGACAAAAGATAAATCATCATTTGTTACCTTAAAAAATGCCACTGATTCAATTAACGTTGACAACTAATGTGCTAAAAAAATATAAAAGTCTTGACGCGATCAGAATAAGAATCGTTCATCTTCGAATGTCTTCATTAAGTATAGTGCCATAAAAGCCTACAAGCTAGGCTTGCCCTTATAACCGACTACTCTTCACGATGTTAGGGTTTCTGAACAGTCTGCTTGCCTTATGGACTTGCCGTATTGTTGGCCCTTAGGCACACCACTCAATTAGTAGTAGTAATAAGTTTATTATTCATCAAAGAACCAACAGTTGTGTCCTACGAAACGGTGAGCCACAAACTAACCATCGCTTGCATCTTGTGGCTTGGGGTAAAGTATTCTTAAAATAAAATGAACATTTCTCGTCAGACATATTCTCACAGCTATCGGACGGCAACGGCCACCTACTCATGAAGAGACTGTCGGATTACCTGCGAGAGGTTCTCGCTCTACCAGCGGCGGTGTACGAGTCTCCGTCGTTCAGCTATACTGATTCTCTGGCTCTTACTATATTTAATCAGGTAAGTTCTCATCATCATCTGTCCAGCCTTTCCCAACTATGTTGGGGTCGGCTTCCAGTCTAACCGAACCGAGCGGCTGCATATTTGACCTCTACAACTCAGAACTGGGTAATTGATACGATACTCCTTGGTAAGACTGGTTGTCAGACTTTTGGGCCACTGACTACCTATAACGACTGTCGAAGATCTATAAATGAGAGCCGGGACCAAGGGCTTAACGGGGTTTCCGAAGCGTGGAGGAATCTCTGTATGTAATGGATGGTCACCCGTCCACGGCCCGACCTTAGTAAGCACTGCTTATCCTTGAAGATCGACCCGTGCGGCTGTTATTATTTATCAGGTCCTTAAACGTTACTGTCTGATCGCAGTCATAGCAGCATCAAATTGTACCACTGAGTTGGTGATCTTGTGGTCGCAAGCGCAACTGCTGAGCATGAAACCTTGGGTTCGATTTTCCATAAAGAATTTCTCAGTAGCAGCGAGTCTGAATTCGTGCCCGGTTGATGACAATAGGCTCGCCGAATGGGACTTAAGCAACTAGAGAAATGTGGGTACAGGACCAATCGTGATGTATCCACACCAGTCAGTATCGCTCTGGATCGTTAACATGCTTTACTATGCAACCAACTCGTTCATTCCAAACGCATTAAGAATAGCGCATTTGCTTTGGTGCATATGATACGTCGTAACGGCAAAATTCACTGACTTTGACTATAATTCGTCAAGTAAAATCGATTTGTACGAATATCTCGCATTACTCGAAAAAGAATGAATGAAATTCATACTTACGTTATACTCTCATTCACATTCAATCTTATTATTCACACATGTATTAAGTTTAATATTAATTATGAACTACTTACTTTACTTAGCCAAGTTCACCGTGGTCTGTGGTTTTTGCCCAGAGTTCGCTAGAAATTATATCATAAAGCGTCATCATCTGCCTAGCCTTTTCCCAACTATGTTGAGGTCGGCTTCCAGTCTAACCGGATGCAGCTGAATACCAGTATTTTACATGGAGCGACTGCCTATCTGACCTCCACAACCCAGTTAGTACTGGGTAATACGATACCCCTTGGTAAGACTGGTTGTCAGACTTTTTGGGCCACTGACTACCTAACGACTGTCAAAGATCTACTAATGACACCCGGGATTGTCAGACTTTTTGGGCCACTGACTACCTAACGACTGTCAAAGATCTACTAATGACACCCGGGACCAACGGCTTAACGTGCTTTCCGAGGCACGGAGGAAACTCGGTATGTAATGGGTGGTCACCCATCCACAGACCAACCTAGGCAAGCACGGCTTAACCTAAAGATCGATCCGAGCGGCTGTTATTATTAGGTCTTTACCTATGAAATTGGAGATTTGTATGAAAATTTTAAAAACAAAAGTATTTTTAATTTTTTTTATTTTAGCTTATCTCGCTTTTTTATCTTTCCGATTTGAAGCAAGTGCTTCAATGTCGTTTTGACACTAACTCCAAGGCCCGCAGCAAGCTCAGCCGTAGATTGAGTTGGATCCGTTTCCACTACCGCCTTCAATTTGTCGTTGTCGACAATGGTTACCGGCCGACCGCGAGGCTCATTCTTCAACTCAAAATTTCCAGATTTAAAAAGATTGAACCAATAATGGACCGTGTTTATGCAAGCAGTGTTAGGCCCGTACACGTCGTTAATGTTTCGTGTTATTTGCACAGCGGTATGTCCACGTAGGAACTCATATTCGAAAATTGTACGAATTTTCAGTTTATCCATAGCGCCAAAAACTACCACAATTTCACAAAAACAAAAAACTATCTAAAAACAAATGACTGAATTTGAAATTAAAAGAACACGGCTTTCGAATAAAATTTATTTGAATTTCGAATTGCGCGCCAATCCACAGATAATTAAATCTGAAAATGCTGGTTATTAAATCTCCAATTACATAGGTAAAGACCTATTATTTAGCCACGAGCTCCTCAAATTATATCATAAACCGTCTTAATACTAAATATTTTTTTCTAGAACGGCAAGATCACCGTGAACGATTTCCTCGACACACTGATGTCCGACCCTGGGCCGCCATGTCTAGTGTGGCTCCCCCTGCTGCACCGACTTGCTAGCGTCGAAAATGGTATGTTGTCATTGCAATAATATTTATTTTTGGTTGGACCGAAAATGTTTATTTATTTAAGGACAACCAACAAATCATACACCAAAAATACATGTTTGAGTACTAATATTATTTTTACATTTTATAGTGTAGCCTTAATTAAAGACTGCCACGGCATTCATTAAACATAGGAGTAGAAAATGCATTTACGAAACAGATTTTACTTATTAGGGTACATAAATACAGTTACTTCATAATTAGTGTTACCCATATAGGGGTTCTAATTTTTAGGGTTAACTTTATAAACCCTACAGTAAATGTTAACCCTTAGAATAGGGTTAATCAGGCCATATATTATTAGGGTTAACCAAATATATGGTTAACCTTATCAGTTAACCTTATAACCCGATCAATCGGTTCCTGATTTATTGTGATTGTTATTCTGTTCAAGCAGCGACAATGTTATGCATGAGTAAACAGCAGATTTTCCTCACCAGATATTCTATTAATTTAAGGCAGGATCACACAACTAAGATTTATCTTAAAACCTAAATGTGTTCTGGTATATACTTTAGCACCAGGGTGTAAACAGACCCTTCACGAAGCCGTCAACTAAGCATTCTATACATCAAACTAAGTAACTCTATGCAAAAATTATTGCTGGGAAACGATTTAAGCAAAAGTCGTTTCCGTCGGGTTAAAATTTACGGTTTACGGTAGGACTGAATGTAACGCCCTGAAAACATTGTGCTGATGGATGCGTTGAATAGTAAATTGTTCATGGAGGTATTTAAAATACAGTCACAATGCAACATTAAAAACTTGTATTTTTTTAAACTTGTGGAATAGTACTTTGACTTCAAATATCTCCGTTACTAGAAGGTTCCCAGGTATGCTGCAGAACAAAAATGTGATCGCAACAACATGACAGCGAGCACAAGTGCTTTTCGGCCTCGTGAAGGGTCTGTTAACACCGTGAATAATTGTTTTCTTTCAGTGGTCCACCCGCTAGCCTGCAGCGCTTGTCGCCGCAGCTCGCTCACAGGCTTCCGCTACCGCTGCACGCGCTGCGCCAACTACACCATGTGCCAGGACTGCTTCTGGCGCGGCCGGGTGTCCGCCACGCACAGCAACGAGCACGAGGTCAAGGAGTACGCCGCCTATGTGAGTGAATAGCATTATTATGGGCACAGGTGCCATGACACCCAAAGATTCATTGTCTGCCTCTTAACTGTTTGTTATCTTCGAATGTTTATGACTAAAAGGGTGACCAGACCGCTATCGACTTCGATCGTCACCACGCACCGTGCCACCTCGAATCATGTCAGATGTGTTCGAAGGATCTCGATCTGGTATTTATTGCCTTCTTGCAGTTGTAGGCTGGATTACCAGGGTTCCGTTTAGGTTTGGAGCCTTAAATAACTTTTCTGCACAGGTCTCAGGATCTTAACTTTCTCAACTTAACCGCTCCGCATTATTTCCATTCAACTTGGTAACTAATGTAACTATGAATCACATCGTAACGATAAAATACGTTTATTACAGAAATCCCCGTCGAAGCAGATAGGCGCGACGCTGCGCAAGTCGTTCCGCTGCGTGCCGGAGCGCGCGCGTGCGCAGCTGCCGCGCTACCCCGACCAGCCCGAGCGCACGCTCAATCTCAGTCATATCGTGTACGTATTTACTCTGTATTGTTATCAGGGACTGATTAATCGGGTTAACCTTTTAGGTTAACCGCTTGAACCTACCTAATGGGTAACCGATATTTCGATTAAAGATTATACGGGGTAACCCTTATAATATTTAGGTTAACTATTTAAATACTGTTGATTAAACAGAAGAAAAGAGACAAAGCACCGAGCGCGGGCTAACTTTTGACACTTTCTTGTAAATATTTTGTTTTTTTTTTTTGTTGAAACCATTATTCTCGCCCCCTTCTACATAGGACTTAAATATAATTGTCGAGATGTGGGTCTACTATCAGGTACACCTCTGCGTAACATATCGGGGATTATAGGCGTAATGTTATGTTATAAATAAGAAGCGAACCTATTGCCATCAAACGAAAATTTTTGTACTATTTAATTAATTAATTATAAATATGTTGCAGTCCACCATCCCCGGTACCGGCACACAACGGGTTCCCGGAGTACGTGGGCGGGTACGTCAACACCGGCTCGCTCGACTCACGTTCCTCGCGCTCCACGCATCGCAGTACGTACCTTACCTTTTCCTAACTAACACTCTTTCCTGATTTGTCGGTGTATAGCACGATCCATAATGATATTCTATAAAAAGATACGCTACGTTCATACTGAGCGGCGTTCAAATATAGTTGCGTTGTTACGACTGCGATAGATAATACGGAACGTATGATACAGAAAGAGATAGCTATTGCGCTTGAAGTACTTAAATTACGACATTTGTCTGCAACAATTTGCGCGCGCTAGTGCGATATTTACCTCTTGTTATTTATAATATCATTGATGATCTGTATACCGTAACGATACCGCACTGCTTTCATTTGCGGACCTGACGTTGTGTTTTCTACATAATCTTAGCGAGAAAATGTTGTCTTCGGTTGTTTGTAAACACCGAGCGAGGACTGGATGTTTCTACCGAGACGCGGTAAACCGAAACGATCTCGTACCAGTCCCGCGCATACCACGCCAATCCGAAAACGCTCATTGAAATATAGGCGCGCGCTGAGCTGTCCTGCTGATCCTGCAACGACTTATCAGAAAAGGGTTCAAGTGGGAGTCGGCTTCCAGTCTACCGAATGCAGCTGAATACCAACGGTCGAACCTACTTTCGTCGTTGTTTATTTATTGTCAACATTTTTTTTATTTTAATCTTGTCCCTCACTTGGAATTTCTCCTGTATCGTGGGTGCGTTTACAAACATTTAAACTCACATACACAAACAGCCAGACCCGGAACAACTACCTGTAGATCATACAATTAATACTTGTTCCGTGCGGGGATCGAACCAGCGGCAAACCTTTACCTCGATTGATGGAGCCAATACACCAAAGCATGTCAATAACTTCCGTGCGCTTTCCGTTGACAAAAACTCTTAACATTTTCTTAACAGTCAAGATGCCATATTGCTGGGTACCTAACTTACTAAACATTAGTATTTCTAACACATTTTAAAATTGTTCATCAGGTATAGCAGAACACTTATCTCGTGGGGTGGACGACGAACATCGTCTGATAGCGCGGTACGCGGCGAGGTTGGCGCACGAGAACAGAACTATGGTATGTATTGTTACTAGCAAGTTAGCAACCCGCCCAGGCTTCACACGGATAGCAGAGTCAGTCGGCATGATTTTTTCCGAGATCTTCAACAATTAATCATCATATTTCAGCCTATTTACACAAAACCTTAATTATACTTACACTTAAACCTGCCTCATGAATCACTCCATCCATTGAGGAAATCAGTATAAAAATCCGTGCGCTAGTTTTTTAAATTTATCTCGTTCAGACAGACGCGGCGGGGACTTCGTTTTATAATTTGCAGTGATCAGGCCCGAAGGCGCCTAAGAAGCCGATTCCTTTCGGCTTCCCTTCGGGGACAAGGCATTCTACGTAGTATCTAGGTGTTTACAGTGATAGTATCATCTTCTTGCCCTTGTTACTCGTGCTCGGCGCTAAACGTTTTTTTTTTTTTAAAGTTTTGTTTTTTAATACTTTCTCTAGAATTACTCCTGTATCGTGGGTGCGTTTACAAACATTTAAATTCACATACACAAACAGCCAGACCCAGAACAACTATCTGTAGGCCATACAAATATTTGTTCCGTGCGGGAATCGAACCCGCGACACGAAGCGCAGCAGTCAATCGCTCAGCCACTGCGCCAACCGTGCCATCAAACTACTTTTTTACAATTTTCCCGTGGCAAACGTCACGGCATCATTTACACCTTTTTCTTCGATACCATCCATCGTTTCCTTGGTCTTCCTCTCCCCATCCATCAACATATATATTCATCACCCTTTTAGTCACATGCGTCTCATATACTGGGTGTAAGGAACAGCCCTCCACAAACTGATAGTGAATGCATTATATCATCCTAAGATGACTGGTACAAGAAATTATTTCAAGAATGTTACGGGAATCCAATAAATTTGATTTTTTTTATTTCCTCATACGCAATGTATCGTTACGCACGTAGCAAACGGCAAGCGCAACGACGAGTTCGATGAAATCTGTAACTAGGCAGTGAACAGCTGTTTTCACTCGTCGTTCGTTAAAGTATTTCAATATCCATTGTTAGATTTTTGATTTTAGACGTATTATTTACAAAAATGGACTGCTGCCTACAGGGAATGTTATTTTACATTGTAATAAAAGAAAAGTACAAAATAAAACATGTGAAAAAATGAAATTTTCCGGAGGAATATGATTCAAAATAAGGAGCTGAATGCACCCTGTCAGTTTGTGGAGGGCTGTCCCTTACACCCTGTATTTTGTTATAAATAACTAATGTCTTATGGTGTTCTTCCAGCCAAGAGCCGGTAGATCAGCGTCTCTTACTCCAGAACTGGTAAGTAAACTAAAATATCGTTATTCTATAACTGGCAAGTCTTCATAAACCGTCTTAGAAACATTTTACCAATTTACATTCCTTTTTGACATCTGAGACCCGAGGTTCTAACTCAAGAAGTTAGAGCTGAAAACGTGTCAAACTATACTAAAAAAATATTTTTTGAATTTTGAAGAAATTACCCTAAGCACCTACAATGTGTAAACGAACCCTTCACGAAGCCGTCAACCAAGCATTCTGTACATCAAACTAAGTAACTACGCAAAAATTATTGCTGGGAAACGACTTTTTTTTTGAGTGAAAACTCACGTTTTACGGTAGGACTCGAAACTTTTGAGTGCGATACTCAAAAAATTGTGCTGATGGATGCATTGAATAGTACGGGGGCCGTGGAGATATTTAAAGTTACAACATTAAAGTTTCATTCAAAAAAAAAAACTTTTGAAAAATTGGAATTTTGACCCCCAATATATCCATAACTAGAAGGTTCCCAGGTATGGTCTACACTAAAACAAAAATGATATTGCAATGACGGGGAGAACAAGTGCCCTTCGGCGTCGTTAAGGCTACTTTTACACCCATTATACTGCTAAAAAAGAGTTCCACAGGTTCTCAATTCCAAATCCTCAGTTCATTTAAAACTACAATGAACTCATCCACAATTGTTTTCCCAGGGTCGGTCATCGTCTGAGGGCTCGGAAGTGGACGCGGCGCGACAACAGCGTGAACTGATCTCACAGCTGGAAGCCAAGAACAGGGAGATTATGAGGGAGATCGCTAGGCTTAGGTAAGGGTGGAGATATTGATTAGAATACGGAAACCATGGCATGGTGGCTCCCGGCCACCGTAGGCGCGGGCCTGTGGACGGCGAGTTGTGGGCTAGCTCGCCGTCCGGCCGTCTTATGACGACAGGCCGTGTCGACGGCGCGTTAACGTTCCACGCGCGCCTCAAAGAGATGTCAGCAACCACGTAGGGGTCCGCAAGGGCCGATGCCTGCCAGGGCTGCGGGACTGTTCGAAAGAGATACCGTGGCCCTGGAACACAAAGGGCAAAGAAGGAACATGAACGGGTTTAGTCAGTACAAGTTTGACACTCCCTTCCGCTCCGCCCAGAGTGGGGGGAGGGAGGGGTTATTTGATGATTTCCCATCCGAAAAAAAAGAAAAAGAAAAGGAAACCATCATGATCCTCAACCCATAGTTCTGAAGAACATTTCTTCAAGCGCACGCCATTCAGCTCGATTCTCGGCAACTCTCATCCTGCTGAGATCGTCACTCCATCTGCCAGAGAGCGTCGGAACCTTACACTTGCGCAATTGAAGACTTGAAAACGAAAAAAACTGGCCAAGTGCAAGTCGGACTCGCGTTTCGTACCATCGTAGTAAGGGAAAGGGCCCCTTTTTAATTTATTTTTATTATTCTGTGTTACAGCGCCAACAGAAATACATATTCTGTGAAAATTTCAATTGTCTACCTATTAGGTATCGTGAGATACTGCCCACTGACAGACAGACGGACGGATGGACGGACAGCGGAGGTTTAGTAATATGGTCCCGTTGGTTACCCTTTGGGTACGGAACCCTAAAAAGTAGCGATATCATTCTTCTTTAATCCGTTGCTGATCTATGCTCCTTTTTTGTGAAAGTAAATCATTGCATCCAGATATGACAAACATAAACTCACGGTCTTTCCCGTGAGGTTAAGCAGAAACTACAGCCCCTACGTGCTTATCTTTATCATTTCATAGCTTTAATACCAGTGCCTAAAGACCAACAATCCGTATTGTTGGTCTTTAGGCAACCCTATAAGGCGAGCTGACTGTTCAGAAACCCTAAAATCATGAAGAGTAGTCGGTTATAAGGGCAACCCAAGATTGTAGGCTTAAATGAAAGTACTGCTACTATTTACTACTGTATATTTTATCATTTTATCAGGGCTAATACTGTCCACTTTTGTTTTACAGACGCCAACAAGAAGCCGAAGCGAGTGCAGGCGGCGGCGGCGTAGGCTCCGCGCCGTTAGTGTCAGAGCTACGTCTGTTACGACAACGCAAAGACGAGCTAGAGGGACACCTGTCTTCACTGCAAGAGTCGCGCAAGCACCTCATGCACCAGCTTGAAGGACTCATGCGGATGCTCAAGGTATGTACACGTCTGTGAGACGTACCTATACGTCTGTCAGACGTAGCTACGTCGACTAGACGTACAGGTTCTGATGTACTTCTCAAATGTCAAACTTATGTTGTGCTTTTTATACAAATGGTAAAAAAGCGTTGAACAAATAAATTGAGTTACGTAATTTATATAAACGGAAAATAATACGAATTTTCATAAAATGTTTTCAGCCGTATGAAACCCTTTGGGGTGGGGGGAATTATCAGATATTCATACTTTGTTCTTCTAAAAATCGCGCTCTCAAAAGAACGAAACAGAGTATAAACTTAACAATTTATATAACTTCAATTAATATATTTATACATGTCCAGACATACTGCAGGTTATCACCCATACCTTGTCGATGTTCCACACATTCGCACGAAGCGTTTTGCTACATCGTTTATAATGCGCACAGCCAAGGAGTGGAATTCCCTGCCTGCGTCGGTGTTCCCAAGTTCACATGACCTCAATCTATTTGAGTCGCGAGTTAATAGGTTTCTTTTGGGTTAACTCGTTCCACTCTTGACCTCATCTCTGTCCTCAGGACTAGATTGAGGTCAAGAGTACGCCCATTTAACTTGAAGAATAAAAAAAAAAAAAATTAAATGTGCTAATGAAGCCTTCATTTGTCCTCTTGATGGCGCCATTTTGAATTTACTGTGACGTCACATAGCTGATATTCAGAGAACGATCAAGACTTATCTAATCACATATCATTTGTCGAATTATGATAAGAAGTTTAGAAGTAGACCGCCTCGTTGGTTCAGTGGTCGCAAGCGCGACTGCCGAGCATGAGGTCCTGGGTTCGATTCCCAGGACGGACAAAGTGCCATTACGTTTTTCCATCAGGAATTTCCCAGTAGCAGCCACGGAGTCTGGATTCGTGCCCGGTTTATGGCAGTAGGCTCGCCCCGTTACATGGGACATAAACATAACTGGCGAAATGTATATTAGTGTACCTAATAGTACACTATTAGGTACACCTCTGCCTAACTCTACAGGGATTACAGGCGTGATGTTAAGTTTGAAAGGGCTGAAGTCATTAATCCTTCAAATTTTGCATGCTATGTTCTATCTTAGCTAAACATGTTTGAACTATTTTAATTTTATTTAACACCATTGTATACCATGTGTTTTGCAAATAAATGATTTATTATTATAGTTGGGTAAAAAAATAATGCAGAATTTCATGCCTCTAGACCCAGCCGGATGGGGTGATGAATGAATGAATGAATTGACATGACATGAATTTAAGATTATTTCTGAGTTAGATTGTGGAATAAGAAAGAAAACAATAGCCATAGGGTTTCTTTAATTTATTATGTACAGTCACAAGCACTAATATGTAAACACGAAATAACTTTTAAAAGTAATTTCTTCTACTGCATTGATTAACGTTCTACGTTTTCACGAACGTAGTACTTTGGAAGCCATACTATTACGAAATAGGTCTTATATCAAAGTAGAAACCGTTATTTCACGAGAAAATCGATTTTAAATTTTGCAAAGTGTATACATATCAGTAGTCGTAACTGTACAAACCTGATGATCGTTTGCTATTCTAATTAATCAAAATACCATCATCTGACGAATTTTTAGTAACTCGTCCATATTTTTCTATGAAAGCCATGGGTGAAGGCCTTGGTATATATCTGTAAATAATAACAATGCAATTAATTAATAGGAAAATGTTATAAAGGGTGTAAATAGACCCTTAACATATCCGAAAGGCACTTGTTCTCCCCGTCTTTGCGATATTTTTTTTGTCCTAGACCATACCTGGGAACCTTCTAGTTACGGAGATATTGGGGGACAAATTTCCAACTTTTTCACTAGTTTTTTTTTTTAAATACGTGTTTTTAATGTAAGTTTTTACTTTACACACCTCCACGACCACCGTACTATTCAGTCTATCCATCAGCACAAAACTTTGAGTGCTTTCCATCGAGTTCTACCGTAAAACGTGATTTTTCACCCCAAAAAAAAGTCGATTTCCAGCAATTAATTTTTGCGTAAAGTTACTTAGTTTGATGTACAGAATGCTTGGTTGACGGATATGTGAAGGGTCTGTTTACTGCCTGTATATCGTTTTGCCTACACACTGATGACTGAATCGTTGGTCTAATTGTCGCAAGCGCGACTGCTGAGCATGAAGTCCTGGATTTCCAGGTCAGGCATAGTGTGATCGGGTTTTTCCACCAAGAATTTCGCAGTAGCAGCCACGGAGTGTAGGTTTGTGCCTGATTGATGGCAATAAGCTCGCCCCCATTACATGGGACTTAAACATAACTGGCGAAATGTACGTGTACCATTAGGTACACCTCTGTCTAACCCTGCGGGGATTACAGGCGTGATGTTATATTATGTACAGATAACTTTGTCGAATTAACAGCTGATGTGTAACGAGTAGTTAGCTACACAATTACTGACACGTGTTTGCGTTGATTGGACATGGACTAGTCCACTGAAATCTGTGTGGTCCTTTCTTCAAAAGACCATGTCCAACATTCTGCATGGTCCTCATATCACTTGTCATTTGTAGATCTTTGACAGTCGTTACAGGTAGTCAGTGGCCCAAAAGTCTGACAACCAGTTTTACCAAAAGATATCTTCAACCAGTTTTACCAAAGGTTATCTTATTACATAAGAAATGTGTGGTTATATTTAAAGTGAAAGAGTCAGGGCAACCCGCCTGCGGAACTGTTCGAAAGAGATACCGTGGCCCTGGAACACAAAGGGCAAAGAAGGAACATGGATGGGTTTTAGTCAGTACAAGTCTGACACTCCCTTCCGCTCCGCCCAGAGTGGGGGGGGGTAATTTGATGATTTCCCAAAAAAAAGGGCAGCCCGCGAAATTCTAATTTTCTTAATTTTTTTGCAATTTGCATATCAGTGTCAGGTTGTATGTTAATTTGGCTATACAAAGTGACTATTTTATGAAATAGTCTTTCAGTGGTATTAAATGAATGAAAATATCAGTGAAAGGATATTAATTGACTTTTCA
The DNA here is from genome assembly GCA_910589295.1 of Noctua janthe. Taxonomy (NCBI): domain Eukaryota; kingdom Metazoa; phylum Arthropoda; class Insecta; order Lepidoptera; family Noctuidae; genus Noctua; species Noctua janthe. Next base: position 7,332,540 of record OU342572.1, on the reverse strand, counting down.
AAAACTAAATTAAAAAGAACATACCGTCAAACAGCCTATTTGTCAATGCAGACTCGGACTTTACATACTCATTGCATAGTACTACGGCTGTCGAAATACATTCCAAAGGATCTGTACCTGTAATTAACATTAAAAGTATTCATGTAAGTATTATTTAATTATCACTTGCATTGGTGAAGGAAAACATCGTGAGGTAACCAGCATGCCTGAGAGATATTTCTCGACGACTTGTAAAGCCAAGTCAGAGGCCCATAGGTGGCATAAAAACTGACACCAGGTTAGCCACTAACCACTTAACATTGACAGTATTTATTCCAGAGCGTAAAGGTGATCGGGATCACCGGAGCATTCGGGTGTAATGTAACAATCCAAGATTAGATTTTGTACAGAAACAAGTGATTGTTACAAATTGTATCGTTACAGGTTGCGCACTGTTGCTCGGTTCTCCTCACTCACCGATGTTAGCTCGTATCTGAATTGTTACATTACAGGCGAATGCTCCCGGTAAGAAAGGGCCTTAATAGTTCTTCTGTCGTCTTCTGCCGACTGTTTTATTTCCCAGGTCATGCTTTTCGTAAAATAATAAAATCAATCGTACCATTTTGAATACAATTAAATAATTGTATAAATGCTTGTTTTTCGCACTCTTCCCGGTTTATGAGTACTGAGCCAACCGGGGGCTCCACCGATGGTACCGAGCCAACCGGTGGCTGCACCGACAGTACCGATAGTATCGGTGGCTGTACCGCCACGGATGCCGCACCCAAATAACAGACCAACGAAACCAGTAAGAACGTCGTCATTTTCACTACTGATAAGTAACAATAAAAATCCTCATTTATGTTGTGTACGAAGAGCCTAACACAAACAATGCATTAAATGATCCAGTTAAAAATGCATAGAAAATTAAGATAAAAAAACAATAGCGTAGAATTTTCTTTTAATTTTACCTTGGTATTTAACGAGTATTTGTTTAGTTCGATTCGTTGCTAAGTAATCTGGAGAGCGTAGCAATTCATCTGAAAGCTTTAACTAGTCGTGTCTCTTTTGAATCAGAATTACGAGCGCGGGTCAAAAAGAACGCGGAATAGTGGGGTTAGAGCTAAGATAAGATATAACTTTTTTAAACTGACACTACTCGGTGACTCAATATAACTATAAATACGTAGTCTTATCCCGATCGTTTAATTAACTTTCTGGATATTATAGGATAAACAAGTCAATCGGGTAATAAACAAGGCAGAAACACAAACAGCAGCGTGCAACGTGTTCGCGCGAGTTTTTGGATGTGAAGTGAGAGCAAAGATGAATTTATGAACCAAATTGTGACTGGGTATGAAACTTGGGTCCATCATTATGAACCTGAGTCGAAACAAGAGTCCATACAATACAAAAAAAATAAAACTCAGAACCGCCTAAGGAGTGCAAGGTGTCAAAAAAGATTATGCCTACAGTTTTTTTAGGATTCAGAGGGGTTTTTGTCGATAGACTACAATTATATTAATATCACAGGACAATGCTTCACCCACATTACTACAAAAATTAAAAGAAAATAAAGGAAAAAGCAAGGGGAAGTGGTCTCGTGATGAACTCCTCTTGCACGGCAACGCAACCCGTTCATAAGAGCCATGTTGCAATGGCTGTCTTAAACAATTGCGGATTTGAAACTTTGAACCGTCCTGTGTATCTAGCCCACAAAGCACTAGCTGTCTCTAATATGTCATCAGCCCAGCGTTTGCATTGTCTTCCTTTACTTGTTTTAGACCCATCTCTAGTTTGCTATTCGGTTACAGCTTTTGGCCAATTATTGTTTTTATCACGGAGCATATGACCAGGCCATTTCAATATTTTTGTGTGAAAGGTAGCTTAATTTTGTTATTTTCCTCAGATCTTTATGTTACAGCCATTTCTATATCGAATGGTAATGGCTTGCCATTACCATTTACTCATAATTTCTCCAAGGATTTCATTTTGCCATTTCCCCTAGATCGATTTTTTCGCCCAATATATCACATTTGGACAAAATTGGAACTCTGATCGGGATGAAGAGTACCTAAACATTGGACAAAATTGGAACTCTTTGGTTGGGATAAATAGTAGCTAAATTAGAAAAAATATATTGTGGTAGATATTTATTTGTGGCAATTCAATGGAACTGCATTTATACAATAATACTACTTACTTATACAGGGTGTAACATAATAAACGCAAGATTTCTCATGTGGTTCCTTAGACCATGATACAACAACTTTTGTTATACGAGTTTTTTTTTAATATTAAATGGGCCTACTCTTGGTCTCAATCTAGTCCTGAGGACTGAGATGAGGTCGAAGATGAAACGAGCTAACCCAAAAGAACTTTAATTTTTTTTTTTTTTTTACGAGTGTTAAATTCTTATTGATAATGGTTTTTTTATAAAACGGAACCCTCATAGATTCGTCTTGTCCGTCAGTTTGTCTGTCCGTCCATATGTCTCAGCCATTTTACTCCGACTGGGTTGTTTGGAGGGTTGTCTGACGTCAACAAGTTCTGCGCTCTTGGTATCAAGTACTACGTCTGTATGATTTATTTATTTATTTATTTAACTATTTATGCACACACAGAAGACAACACAGGAAAATAACATTATAATATATGAGTACAAAGGTACAGCTTATTTCAAAAGAAATTTCTGCCAGCAGACCCGCAAAAAGGAGAAATGAAAAAGAAATGTAGACATTAGTGTGTAAAAGGGAAGAGAATAATGTGCATAATATGTGCCTTAACTAACTCATATAAATATACATATAAGTAAATGATATTTCTAGCTATAATAGGAATCAGGGTGACTTCTTCTTTTTATTTCAATAAAAATGCGGGGACATCAAAGAAATTGATCTTTTCTAGAACAGTGCGTAAAGAGAAGTTCTATGGTAGATACAACTTAAAATAAAACGTATACATGGAGCATTGGCCTTGGTTACAATAAAGCAACGCGATTGGGTATCATAACGTGATAGGAAGTCATCATTGGTTGATGATGATGTGATAAAAGGTGCGTACATAAGCTTGAACAACGTCTATAACGCCAACGTATAAACACTTCTATGAAACGTATAGAACTACCCATACGTCAGTCAGATGCAAGCACTGGTCCGTTTGCCTCTTATCCAAATAGTAAAAATAGAAAAAAGTAAAAAAACATTTTCACCCTGACAATTTAGTAAAAATAGCATTAAGCCGTTACCGAAATAAGTAAGGAGGGCTATATATATACAGGGTGGAATTTTTCAATGCCACCTGGAGGCAAAGTACTCTAAAAACTGGAGATAGCAAATTTTACTCAAACGAAACATTCCTTTATTTTTAAAAAGAAATAAATATGCTTTCAAAGATTTTCGATAGTTCGCTTGCCACACTGGAATCGAACCGGCTAAATTCCAAAAAAATAACATTCTGTACTTTTATGGCATCAATCGAGAGGGTCAATCATAAAAAATCAAATCTCTCGAACAAACATGACAAATTAAATGAAAGAAAAACCCAAATTCCACCCTGAATAGTAAGAATAATGAAGAGTAGGAAAGAAAAGAATACTGATTTAGTTTCCAAAATTTATTAGTTTGGGTTTTTTTTTTGGGAGTTTAATTTATTAGGCCTGAATATCTTTTCTTATCTATAAAAATGGTATTGTCTAATATACTGACGAATTTTGAGTACCTTGTCGATATATTTCAGTGAACTCGATGTCTGATGGACTTGCTGTAAATCTGTAAATAATAATAATGCAATGAATAACATAACATCACGCCTGTAATCCCCAAAGAGTTAGGCAGGTTTACCTAATAGTACATCCACATATTGCCAGTTAAGTTTAAGTCTCATGTAATAGGGGCGAGCTTATTGCCATCAACACAGGACACAAATCCAGACTCCGTGGTGTTACTGAGAAATTTCTGACAGAAAACCCCAATGACACTTTGCTCGACGTGGGATTCGAACCCAGGACCTCATGCTCAGCACTCGCGATTGCGACCACTAGATCAATGAGGCAGTCAAAAGAGGAAAATATTAAATTTAATTTTGCTTAAGTAGTTAACTCCTTCGAATCAATAGCTAAGTTGTGCGATTACTGACACGTATTTATTGGACAGGTACAATCTGTCAAATTTCTTTAATAGATTTTCAACTTTATCGCTAAAGTATTAGATTCAAGGTTGATTGGGAAAATTTGACGGTTTCGGGTAGCTTGATGTGCTGGCGTCTGTACACTCAAATCTGTGTTGTTCTTTCCTCAAAAGACCACCTCAAGCACTAATCTGTAGCCGGCGCGTTCGTGTTCTACGCGCGCCTCAAAGAAATATCAGCAACAAGGAAGGGGTCCGCAAGGGCCGATGCCTGCCAGGACTGCGGGACTGTTCGAAAGAGATACCGCGGCCCTGGAACACAAAGGGCTAAGTAGGAACATGGATAGGTTTTAGTCAGTAGAAGTCTGACACTCCCTTCCGCTCCGCCCAGAGCGGGGGGTCATTTGATGAAGTACCATACGATAAAAAGCACTAATCTGTATGGTCTTAATATAGTAGAGAACTAGGCAAACATTACCCAAATTATTGTAAAACTTAAGTAGAGAGGTACAAGTCACAAACTTCAATTTCTCATTTTGGAAATCCGTAATATGTTTCGACTTTTAAAAGATTGACCTATGAGTTTGTTTCGGTGTCTTCTCAAAGTATTCGCATAAGAAATACCAGCCCCGTCTAGTTTCTCATATATTATTTATTTACCACGTATTCAGTAGATATACATTTTTCATCGATAACTAAAAAAAAACCCCTTTTTACACTGCAATACCTACACGGTTAAAATGTATGGAACAGCTGTTTTTTTTACGTGTATTATTATAAAAAATATATACAGAAAAAAACATCGTTTATCTGTTAAACACATACATACCTTTAACCATTCTCGGTTAAGCACCCCAACAATTCACGAAAGTTTCTCATAAAACATACTACCTGTACCTCCTTGGTAACTGAAAAAAAAAATGTAATGGTAAATAACACTTTTATGGACTAGCATTTTGTCCGCGGCTTCGCCTTCGTCTGGCGGAGAGGAATTATTCCCTGGAACCGGGATAAAAAATACTAATTAACCTAATCCAGGTCATTCTACTTGTGTGCCAATTTTCATCCAAATCAAATATTGTATGAGCGCACTGCCATTCCTAAAGAAAATGTAGATGCGGTGCGCCGCTTGTGCGCCCACGCTTTGACGCCCCGCCTCGATTTTAGTTCGTGTGAACGACACGCCTAACGTGACTGTGCAGCGCAGGCGCAGAGCAGGCGTGGAATTTATAAGGAACTGGCAGACTAATCGGTCTATCCAAAAACACCCACCCGCAATAATTTCAGTTTATCCGTGATGGTGCTTACAACAGCGTCGAAATATCGAGAACTCAAAACAAACAGTAAACATGGTAAATATCCCGTTTCTAGTGTTAATGATAATTTTAGGGACCATGACAGTTTAAAAATGAATAATAAACTTTATTAGAACAAAAACAGATAAATGTGCTTACTATACTGTATATTTGTCATTAAACACTTTGCAAAGTCCAGCGCAACGTTGAATGCACACTTCAGTTTGCCACTTAATTCATGACTTATGTCATCACCCAGACGGGACGCTGCAAAAAATACAAGACCTTAAAAATAACGCGATAAAGTATAATTTTGATAAGAATGTATTTTTGGAACATTCTTAGTATACACCGTGTAACAGAAATGTGTGGTTAGGTTAGGTTAGACACAGGTATATTGGGTGTAAAAATACCCCTAACAAAGCGGAAAGGCACTTGTTCTGCCCGTCATTGCGATCATGTTTTTGTTCTGGACCATACCTGAGAACCTTGTAGATACGGAGATATGGGGGTTCAAAGTTCCAACTTTTTCACAAGTTTTTAATGTGCGCGCTTGAATTTCATACGGCTGTTTTGTTATTAAGATAAAAGTGAACGAGTAGGTATAAAAAAAATGTTTCTTTGGGAAAGTTGTTTGTTATCATGAGTACAATCACGTGTTTAAGTATCGGTCACTAATAACCAGTCACCCTATATAATCAGGTATTCCAAACCAATACCTACCCTGCATGAATGGCGCGCGGAAGCACTATGTCGGGGGGAAACACCGCTGCCGCGACAAATTGCCGCTCAGCGGACAGACCTCCGACGTGATCTCATGGCGACATGGAGAGAGCGACTGTCGCAAACCCGTGCAGGGCACGCCACCATAGTGGCGATAAGTCCCCTCTTTGAGGAGTGGCTAGAGAGGCGCCACGGCGCCCTCACCTACCGCCTGACGCAGGTCCTCACCGGACCTCACGGTTGTTTCGGGAGGTTCCTGCACCGAATCGGGCGGGAGGAAACGCCCGGGTGTTTCCACTGCGAGGATCGTCCGGAGGACAAGGTGGAACACACCGTGGAGGTCTGCCCCGCTTGGGCGGAGCACCGCCGTGTCCTCATAGCGGCGATTGGCGGCGACGATATCTCGCGTCCGGCTTTGGTTCAAGCCATGGTCCGGAGCGAGAGGGAATGGGAAGCCGTCACCTCCTTCTGCGAAGCAGTCATGCTAGTGAAGGAGGTGGCAGGACGTGAGAGGGAAAGAACCTCACGTCCCAGCCGCCGCGGGAGACGCCCTGGGCGTCGGGGGTCATGTGGTGGCTTCCGACCACCGTAGGCGCTGGCCTGTGGACGGCGAGTTATGGGCTAGCTCGCCGTCCGGCCGTCTTATGACTAAAGGCCGTGTCGACGGCGCGTTCGTGTTCCACGCTCGCCTCAAAGAGATGTCAGCAATCAAGTAGGGGTCCGCATGGACCGATGCCTGCCAGTGCTGCGGGACTGTTCGAAAGAGATACCGTGGCCCTGGCACATAAAGGGCAAAGAAGGAACATGGATGGGTTTTAGTCAGTACAAGTCTGACACTCCCCTCCGCTCCGCCCAGAGTCATTTGATGATTTCCCATCCGGAAAAAAAAAAAAAAAGAAAAAAAACCAATACCTACTACACCTAAATGTATGACCACGTTGACAACATATAATCTTACCACATTGTTTTTAAACGGTGTCAACCTAACAGGAACCTTATGATGATAAAAATAAAGGTCACTGTTATTTGACAGTGACGCAATATAACTGTGAAATGAGGAATTTGTGTAAATTGAGAAGTCTTTTAAGACATTGAGAACATACCTTCTAATAGTAATACTTCTGGACCGGCGTATCTATAGCAGTCAACAAGAAACTGTAAGATCTCCGGCACACATTTCGTCGGGTTTGTATCTGCAACTAGCATTAAAATAATTTATTCTGGAGCCTGAAAGTGCTCCCTCACCAGCATTCGCCTGTTATAAACACAAACAAGTGATTGCTACAAATTGTATCGCTATACAGGTTACTATTACTACACATTAGGGGGCGTCCATTAATTACGTCAGGTGATTTGTCGAGTTTTCGAGCCCCATTTCCCGCTTGGTAAGATGTCGTAAGGTTTAACTTAATCCACGAATGCCACGTGAGATTTTACAAAATGCGTATTTTAGTGTAAATACGTTAAACGCCTCACGTAAGGTAATGGACGCCCCCTTACTTCTACTTTATATTAAAAACAATTTCTGCACACAACTTTACATGTAGCGAGTGTCTATCTGACCTCCGCAAACCAGTTAGTACTGGGTAACACGATATCCCTTGGTAAGACTGGTTGTCAGACCTTCGGCCCACTGACTACCTGTAACGACTGTTAAAGATATACAAATGAAAGTCGGGACCGACGACTTAACGTGCTTTCCGAGGCACGGAGGAAACTCGTGTATGAATTGGAGGGTCACCACACCATCCATGGACCGGCTTTTGCAAGCGCGGGTTAATCTGAAGATCGATCCGTGCGGCTGTTATTATTTAGCCACGAACTCCTCCGTTAAATACAATAAAATTTCTGCACACCCTGACTTTTTAGTCGTCTTACAACGGCAGCCCACTTCATGTATCCAATGAATACTAAACAGTCATAAAAAAAACTAGGTATTTATAAGATTTTAATAATTTAAAAATAATAATATTATTCAGTAGTATTACGCATGACGTAGTTAAAACACCCTGTTGCGAGCGATGATCTACTGGATTCGAGTGCTGGAATATGTTCTCCCATTTGACACGTAAACATCATTAACAGGATGTTTCATAATTTTATTCTAATTTTTTATTATTATTTTTCTTTGTACCTATTATGGAAGATAGAAAAAATCGCGCCTAGAGATATTTTATGTCGGGTACATTGAGTGGACGACCTTTGCAAGACGACTAAAAAGTCACGGAGTATACTTATCGAAGTTATTTGTGGTAAAATAATAAAATCAATCGTACCAATACAGTTCATAACTTTTTGTTTAATGTAGCACCGTTCACTGGCATTTCCAAGTTCTACTGACGGTAACGTTGGTACCGAGCCAACCGGGGCCTCTACCGTTAGTACCGAGCCTACCGGTGGCTGTGCCGCCTTGGACGCCGCACCCAAATAACAGACCAACCATACCACTAAAAATGCCGTCATTTTCACTACTGACAAGTAACAAAAAAATCTCTATTTATATTAACACAAACAATGTATCGAATTATCCGGTTATTAAGACTAAAAAATAGCGTAGAATTCACTTTTTTATGCTGATATAGGTAATTAATGAGTATTCGTTTCAATAGAATCGTAGCTAAATAATGTAAAGAGCGTAACAATTTAACGGCAAGTCTTAACTTGGTATCGTAGCTATGGCAGTCGATCTTTAAACTTAAGACAGGTGTACTTAAGTAACAGTTCAGTGAATACAATGTAAACATATCAGCCTCGGTTTCCACAGACAGCTTTATGACTTCCTTCTGTCAATCATTGCAAAGACTGGCAGAAGTTATCTGGGGTTGCAGATGTACCTAGTTCCTCTTATGACCCCCGATATGACGACAGCACTTGGTGTTTTGCACCTCAAAATGGCCGCAAGAGTTATGGAAGTGACAAGTTGTTACCCTCTGAGAAGAGCTTTTTTGGAGCATCACAGGGGACCGTCGCGTTCTACAAGAGATTCCTTCACATCTGCCGAGGACGGTCCCTTGTAAATGGAATGAACTCCGACATGTCCAGTCACTACACCCAGCGGTATCCATAGCAGTTTCTTCATAAATATAAAATACGAGTTACTTGTTATGGATCCTAAGCAAATCTATAGAAAACTAAATAAGGGTTTCTCTCATCCTCAGACGCAGCAGTCATCTCCGCGATCGACGCCGAATTCGTCGCCTCGCTCCACGAAGAGTCCTCCACTACCAGGCACCCAGCCGCAACCCAGCGCTCCAGAAAGGTACCGATTTAAAAACAAACGTTGGGGCTGTGCAGGTGGCTACATACTGGGCTAACACAATCTGAGTTCCATCATCCGAGGAGTACTTGATCATTCTCTGCTAAACAAATTCAACTGGGAGACAGTCATACGAACATTTATTTCCTACAAATTGTTTACGTCACTTCTCTTGCAGGGAACCGCCGCCACCACGGGGAACTGTCCGGAGCGCGCCTCAGACTCCATCGCTCGGAGAGAGAGAACGAATTGATATGTCACACAGTCTCGGTAAGTATAGCTGAACAAGGATCTTCTGGCGTATGCTTAAAGTCGGAACCAACGTCGCCAGCTGGTTTTTCCAATGGAAGTTCACGAATACTTTACAATAGCGACCTGCTGTCGATGTCATTCTAGCTCCTTGAGCTTAAGATCCTTGTAGCGTTTTATTACTATTTTCTACCATACCATCCTACTTTGAAAACAATACTAAAACACAATCAATATATCGTAACAGAGACCTTTTGACTAAAGTAACATAATTGTTGTTTATTTTATATTATTAGGTATGGAAAGTATGGGTGACGGCAGAAACTTCCATCAAAATCAACGACCCACGACCAGTGAGTATGATAGTCCTGTTTTATCTGTACACTTATTTGACAGTAAAAGTAAATAACAACACCATGTCAATAACATGGCGTTGCGAGCCAAATATTTGGCTGTAATTCTCTGTGATTTTATTAAGTAGCATTAATGAAGAACTGGTAGCTTGGGTAGTTATATCTTCACAGTACCAAAATAAATAGAAACTAAAACCGATGTGGGTAGGATATTACAAAAAAGAGGTGGAAGAGAGGTGGAGGTGGAAGAGACATCGAAGCACAAACGGTCACCTGTTTAATTCATCATTCCGACACCATACAAAGTATAACGTACCCTTCACGAAGCCGTCGACTAAGCGTTCTGGTGGCCTACCATAACGTCAAAAATCAGGAGTAATTCCAGTGTGGGGAAAGAAACAGAGCTATACAGTTCGTCTAGCGCCATCTCTTTCCTACACTGGTATTACTCCTGCTTTAAGACGTCATAGTAACCTCCCTGTACATCAAATTAAGTAACTCTACGCAAAAGATATTGCTGGGAAACGACTTTTTTTTTGAGTGAAAACTTACGTTTTACGGTAGGACTCAATGAAACGCACTCAAAACATTGTGCTGATGGATGCATTAAATAGAACGGGGGTCGTGAAGGTATTTAAAGTAAAATTATGACATAAAATACTTGTATAAAAGTTGGAATTTTGACCCCCAATATCTTCGTACTAGAACGTTCCCCAGGAAGGGTATGGTTTAGAACAATAAAAATATCGCAATGACGGGGAGAACGAGTGCCTTTCGGCTTCTTTAAGGGTCTTTTTACACCCATTCTAGACTTTTTTGAAAATTTTCTGTGCGTAGGACCTCCCCCGCACAGAAAATTTTGTAAAATGATGTACTAAATACGTGGTTTGGTAACAATTTGTGCGTCCATGACACTTCCATCATGTGTATTCGCTTGCTACATTTCCGCTTCAACACTTTTTGTTAGACTTCGCTTATTTCTTAAAAAAATGTGGAAAGCACTATATCTTAGTTTTATCGATCGGGCTTACTACATATTATCGAAGTTAAAATTACAAGAAGGGAGCTGAGCAATTGGATTTCGTAGCCATCTTTTACTGAAACGATTCAGATGGAATGTCTGTATCTACTTCTATAGGACACCTTTACGATCGCTTTTTTTTTAACATAAATAAAGAAATTAATAGAACCTGCAAAAATGTATCTGAACTTTTTACACCATAACTAACAAAACCAATTTTTTGGCTACTAGGAAATCTTTTCATGTGTGGGTAGTAAAGGTGCTTATGTTCTAACCTTCATCAACGTCTTCTAACTTTTATTATATGTATTTATGTATGTATATGTCCGCTCTTGATCGCGCAGTGGGCATAGACAACCGTAGTCTCCGCAGCGACCTGCTGTACGCCGCCGACTCGGTCACCAACGCCATGTCGACGCTTGTTCGGGAACTCAACTCCGGTTAGTTCGGTACACGATTTGTAAAGAGGTTTCGTAGTGTCACCCTCCTGGCATTTGCTATGTATAGCTAATTATAGTTAACTTATGATATCCAAACATATTGTTAGAGTAGACACGCTAATTATACAACGAACCTCGATCCCTTTCGTTTTGACATGTGAACAAAAGTAATTTCTTCATGTTTGCAAAATTCATCTGCTCAACAACAAAAATAATACAGAAAATATTGCTGACTTGCCAAAATGTGAGAAGAATTGTTATTAGCGTGATCCTGTCGCATCTAAAAGAAATTATTAAGTAGACATGCAGACACAACTATTCTAGGTCAAAAAAAAAAAACATATGCTCTATGGGTTCGATTAAAGTTTCGTAGGGTTGTCAACAAAAGGTCATGGAGGTGACATTGTGAAAGTTCTGTTTGTTTCAACATCCTTTGTGATTTGATGAATAAATAGTTGACTTTGGAATATGGGTCTGTCATGAGGCATTGGGCATGCTTGTATGTTTCTTCAACTCTTACTTACGGTTCGGGCTTCACAGTTGCGATTGACAGTTCTTTTTTTAAACAAAGACGGAATAACGTTTAATTTTCATATATTTCGTGAAATAATATTTTTTTGTTACATATTTTTACTTCATAATAAAGTTTATAATTTTTAGCTGCTATAGTAAATTTAATAATAGAGTTACTTACGTTTTATATCCAGGCAAAGTTTTGAAAAGGATATTGAGCCTTTTTCAGAAGCTTGTTTTTTTTATTTGTGTTGTTGTTAAAAATTGTCTTAGTAACTTGCTGTATATAATTTCTTCATTATTTTTATCTCATTATAAATAGTGTAAACCCTCTTATATCCCCACTGCTGGGAGTCCTCCTGTCTCAGGGGAGCAAGGGAGTGGGCCATAATCCACAACTCGGGTTCTGTGCTAGCTGGTGGATGTCTCTGCCCTCGATATTTTAGTCCTAGGACATACCGATTTTCAGTCGATGCTCTTCTTTATTTTCATCATGCTTAATTTAATTTTCAATGTTTTTAATACAATACTATATGGGGTGGATACATCGACACACAAACGGCGTGTTCAGTACATCATTCCACATAGAAATTCTTCATCTATGAAAAATTTGTATGTGTAGGGTGGGGGGGGGGGGGGGGGGGGGTAAGATTGAACACGTGGTAACCGTTTGTTCGTCGATGTCTCTTGCACCCAGTATAATTATGGTGACGTCAATCGCAACTGCTCCGTACTAAAATAACTAGCAGATACATAAACAACTTATATTCTCCTGCACCGTTTCCTCAGTAGATGTTACAACTATACATGTTTTCCAGAAGGCTCCGATACGGAGGATACCGTAAAGGGGGACAGCAGAAAGCAAAGAGGTAAGATTTCTTTGGCCATAGACACCCATAGCGTAGGATGCACCTTTTTATTTTATTTTTTTTTAATTACATTGCTCGGCTCCCTTTTTACTGTTGTGCGTGATTGTGTTTTGTTTTTCGTAATTGTATTTGGTATCGCAAAATGAGTTTTAGAAATGAATAAATCAGTTGACATGCTCTCTGTAACGTGCTTTGTAAGTAAGCAACATCGAGGTACAGTAAAGTACGAATACAGTATGGATGCTAGACTTTTAAATAGTTTAAAAATTGCCGGCAATATTAGCCCACGTCTGATGCGCTGGTTAGAATGCGGATCATAAGCGAGTTATTAAATTATTCATATTATGGTTTTATTTGCATGAATTTTAGCACATTTATTTCTTCTAATTGTTTGCTATACACCGTGGAAAACTAGTTATAAGATATTAAATGTACAGTAACACAAATTTAAATCAATAATTTTAAATATACATATTAGGGTTTTAAATGTAATTTACTTTTCTGTGTCGTTCGCATGTGGACAAGCATGTAACACTACATTTTTTATTTATTTACAATCGTGTACTTTTTAGTGGAAATTGAAAATTAAATCAGATTTTTTGTGCTATCGTTTTTCTTGTTACGAAGTTTTAATGATCGCCATCTAAACAGAAGTTTTGTGCTTGAGTGTTTAGTGATTCGTAATGATAATGCCCCTTAAATCCATTATACGATGTGTTTGAACAATCCATTGCTATATTACTATTAGTATTTATGGTAATTTAGGTATATGAAGAACAGCTGTTTTGATTATTTGATTAAGTTAAGCGTACCGTTTTCGGTACACTTGGGCCTGAGAGGTTAATACTCCTTTTGAAAAGAGAGGATCCTCCGACCAGACGGGGGTGGTCTGGTGGGCTACTGCCGGAAAATTATAGTCGGGTTTTTCTATGGGTTTAGTTCGCGGATAACTTCGATATCGCGATTCAGGATTTTGATGTTAGTTCTTCATTTGTGTCATAAATGTCGCTAGCGTTTATCACGCGTCCAAATTTTCGAAGACAGACGATAATTTCCGAAGCGCATACTTTTTCCATCTGTACATGGATAACTCATGCTATGGTCAGACGATTCACCAGTCAACAGAACTCGGGAAAACTAATCTATTGCCCAACCCAGACCGCTATATTATCTTAGTGATGATAAATATGAAATGTGTTCAGATTTCGAGGAGGACGACGACAGCGACGAACCGATGCCTCGGCCGCAGCCGCCGCGCCACTATCTACACGACAACAACGTACAGGTAATTTCAGTAAGAAGGGTTTAAAAAAAGAAAAAAATATCCAGTACACCATTTTTACGGCCCAGTCTCACAGAGAGGGGACCTGTGTCCCAACAGTTGCGGGCTGAATTGACTCATAAAAAAAAAACGCAGCTTGCTTTTTGAATTAATGTTAGAAGTATTTAGTGCCAGTAGTAGTAGACAGTGATTTTATAAAAGTTTGTGTTTTGGTTAGATTCAATGGGAATACCATAGAAAGATTTGCTAATATGTAAACTAAATAATAAATAGCTGTTATTTATTTATTTATTTATGTACACACAAAATACTTAACAAGACATAACATTAAGATAGAAGAGCACAAAGGTACTGCTTATTTCATGCGAAATCTCTTCTAGCAGACCTGCGAGAGGACAGCTGCTGGGCTGCTGTTTTGACATGGAAAGAAAAATTCTAGTGCGAGCAGGGTTTGGTTCGTTATTAATGGAACGAAAATTTCGAGAGCTGTGAGCAGGGTGCGATGGTCTAATTGGTTAAGACGTCCGGTGTACTGAATCGGAAGGTCGCAGGTTCAAACCCTGCTCGCACTATTTTCTTTCCATGTCAAAACAGCTGTAGTTCCCTACGCAGGGTTTGCGTATAAAAAATATTAAAAATTATATAATACATAATAACCAAATATGGTTGTCCATCGTTTGTCGTCAGATAACGTCAGGGATGGAAACAAGTTTCTTATACCAGTACGCCGGCGCACAAACGGTTACCACGTATTCAGTACATCATTCTGAAGACCGTACATCGTAATTTTTCAAAAATTAATACAAAATCAGCTGGTTCCTACAAAAGTGCAATAGCTACACGGTCTAAATCTATGGAACAGCAGATTTTTATCATTACCGATTATGAAAAAATAATATGTGGGGGAATGTCGGTGTAAGGGACACTGACGGGTCCGCATGGGCCGATGCCTGCCAGGGCTGCGGGACTGTTCGAAAGAGATACCGTGGCCCTGGAACACAAAGGGCAAAGAAGGAACATGGATAGGTTTTAGTCAGTACAAGTCTGACACTCCCTTCCGCTCGCCCAGGTCATTTGATGATTTCCCATGCGAAAAAAAAAATAAATAAAAAGGGACACTGACGCATTTCCCCACATATATAAATTTTTGTATTTAAATAGTGTTTTTGTAGTTATCCTTTTGTTGCTTTATTATTATTATTTGCAAATATTAGTCCTCTGTTTTATTTCAGAACACACCACCCAGTGTTGAAATGCGCTCATAAACTTGCTTGAGGTTTGTTTTATTTTGCTTTCTTTTTATTTTCCTGCATTATTTTAATGTGTTTTTATTTATGTAATATCTGTCCGCCCGTAACGCGATTTGTTCAAAATAAGAAAATGTTATGGTAACCATATACGATTACAAAGTATTTTCGTCGTATAGTTATGTCAGTGGCGTGCCTAGGGGCCAAAAATAGGCTAGCCAAGCTTTTAAGCTTGTATGAAAGTACTACTAGCAAACACCATATTATTTTTGTGTAAGTAGGTTTCAAAAACACTTTAACACGATAAAACATCTCAGGTCGGTGGTTCATATCTGACTACTCTGAGAAAAAAACGTCAAAATAAATTTAGAGCTCACAGTCTCTTTTAAAGTCCTGACAGGTACAGGTTATGCGATATAAAAAAAACACCTTGTATATACAAATAAATAAAATTGAAATGTCGGTTTGTAATTTGTAAATAACAGCTTTTACTAGATCTTTTGCTCTGTTCCTATATCATAATATCAAAAGTTAGGGAGAAATATTTTTTTTAATAATTTCTGTCGGTCTGACTGTTTATTCTGGCTAATCCCCGAAACGGCTGGACCAAATTTTACTGGTAGATAACTGATGTTATAAGGAGTAACTTAGGCTACTTTTATATTAGAAAATTGATTAGGGTTCTGTGCAAAAATAAAGAAAACCCTTGAAATTGTTAACAAAATCCGATTCAAATAAGGAAGTACTACTTTAAAATAATTTAATGAGGACGAAGGTCGTAGGCAACAGCTAGTTTTTTCATATAGCATAGAATTATCGCCACATTGACCGGTCCCGTGCGTCTCGCATCCAGCGGATCCCTGCAACCTTTAGCAGGTCATCGGTCCACCTAGTGTGAGGCCTTCCAACGCGATGTCTTCCAGTTTGCGGTCTCCACTCCAGAACTTTCCGGCCCCATCGGCCATCCGTTCTGTGAGCCATGTGCCTTGCCCACTGCTACTTAAGTTTGGCTATTCTTCGGGCTACGTCGGTAACCTTGGTTCTCTTGCGGATTTCCTCATTTCTGATTTGATCACGCAAGAAAACTCCGAGCATAGCCGTCTCCATTGCCCTTTGGGTGACTTTAAGCCTTCTGATGAGGCCCATTGTGAGCGACACTTGGGGGAGGCTTATGTCCAGCAGTGGACGTCTTTCGGCTGAAATGATGATGATGATGATGATGATGATGATGATGATGGTGATGATGATGATGATGATGATGATGATGATGATGATGATGATGGTGATGATGATGGTGATGATGATGATGATGATGATGATGATGATGATGGTGATGATGATGGTGATGGTGATGATGGTGATGATGATGGTGATGGTGATGCTGATGGTGATGATGGTGATGATGATGATGGTGGTGATGATGATGATGATGATGATGATAGAATTATCAACCGTGACTTAGCGAAGTCACGAAAAATATTTGTAACTAAATAATCTTGTCAGTCATAACATACATAACAACAAAAACATTATATTTCAGGACACGCCCCCGCCGCTGCCCGCGCGCACCGGCCATTACTACCCGCGCACATAGCTACACCACTAACGTATGTACATTAACTATATATTATATACTGTAACTACATACATACTACATAGACGTTATCCTATTAAATACCTACCTACACAGGTTTGTTCACTAAAAGTATTGCAGCTAGGAAATCAGTTGATGTTCGAATGTTTTTCTTAATGTGATTAGTGTCAAATGTTTTGTCGATAAATTCGTGAGATATGTCGTGTCCCACGAAAATGACTACGGAACGATTTCACCAATAAAACTGAACTCGATCAGCATATCTAAAGAGCTCGCTGTGTCGGTCAATCATCATCTACATACCCTTTTCCCAACTATATTGCGTTCAGTCTAACCGGATGCAGCTGAATACCAGTATTTTACATAATAGCGACTGCCTGTCTGACCTCCACGACCCAGTTAGTATATAATGGTACAGTAAATCTCCATAAATATTAATTTGGTCGAATATAATGTGCACTTAAGTGTCCAAGGAATGCTTTGGCACTTGTACTGTATCACGAATGCCAATAGTACTGGGTAATACGATACCCTTTGGTAAGACTGGTTGTCAGACTTTCGGGCCACTAACTGACTACCTGTAACGACTGTCAAAGATCTTCAAATGACAGTCGGGACCAACGGCTTAACGTGCTTTCCGGGACACGAAGATACCTCGGTATGTAAAGGATGGTCACTCATCCACAGTCCGACCTTGGTAATTTCGGCTTAACCTCGAAGATCGAGCCGTGCGGCTGGTATTATTTAGCCACGAGCTCCTTTGTAACAATAATGACACTGACAGCTCGTGAATACGTTTAAGATGTGATGGTCTAGTTTAGTTTCATTGCTGAAATTCGCCATTAAAAGATGGCAACATTGACATGTATTTTTGTTACTGAAACTGTAAATTACAAGATTATTATGTTTGTAATTTAGTCAAAAGGCGGGTAGTTTTGTGAAAAAATGACATGTAAAAAAAAGAAATACTTTGAAATTAGTTTAGTCATTAAATTTCAGCCTCGACTAAATTGCAAGTATATTATGAGATTGGTTTGAGAGACAAAATAAATTAGATTCCTATGCAATTAGGCTGATTTCCATGCTTTTAAAATAACTGGGTGATTCATCAAGTTGAGCCCATGATGATGTATTTGTATATTATCGTAAACTGAAATTAATTAATTTTATATTAAGGCGAGATGTTGATTGTATGGATTTTAGTCTTGTACTAGAACTTATGGAAATGGACAGGTGGATGTTTTGTGGTCTTACAAACGAGCTTATATCAATCTAAACTAATGTCGACTTTATGTGTCTGAAATCAACGTTGATTTTAGAACGAATGAACTTTTAAGATCGTCATCACACAATTTAAGTTTGTTCGTTAGAAACTGAACTGTTTGCAATTGAATAAATTATGTATATTGACATTGAGCAAAACCTCAATATTGATTCTTTACAAAAACACTAATGTTTAATGACATACAAATTTTTAACTAATTGTATAAATATTGACTTCACATGACCCAGACTATTAAACCGTTAGTAAGGCCACTAAAATACCATTAAAGTATATTAACATAATAAAACTGTAGGTACCGAAGAAGTGTATGATTGTTTAATGTCCTCCAATTGTTATTTTACCCCTGGCTTCACAGAACAGTGACCTTGATTCTTGTTGAAATAAGGTTCAAGTCAGAAGTAAAGTAAGTGTGAACGGATTGTAGTAGAGAAATTATTTATGTCTGTACATATTTATACGTTTTAAGGACGCGTTGCGCTTACTGTGTCTAGTCCCGGAGCTATGAAATTCGTTTTAAATTTTATCTTGTAAGTGTGGCAGGACTGTTTACTAACTTTGCCGTACTATACTCTCATTTATGATATTGTCATGGTTTGTGGTAATTTTTTCGGGTGGATTTTTGTCAAATATTCGAGAAAGAAATTAAAAAGCTTAAAACCTCTTTTGTGACATAAACAACCAGTTTTTTTTTTATTCATTCTGAACCTTATAAGCGGTCATTGTAGTCATCACTATGTACAACTTTTAATAAAGACAAAACCTTTCATTTTGACGTTTTATGTGAACACAAATGTATGGTTCAACCGATTTCAGATTTTTTTCGTAGTTTACTTAATTATTATTTTTTCTGCAATATTTAAATGGAAAATAATAAAGAAAACCACCTGAAAAATAATGTCATGTTACCCCTCTTTTAACATCTATTTGTACTAAAAACGCTTACACTTATACTACGACTATATGTACGTCTATTATTTGACATATAATTCCTTTCCTGTCTTCCATGCGTCAATTCCTTCCAATGTATTGTACAAACATGTCAATTGATACTTCCCTAGCCTTTGTATTTGTCTATGGTCTTTCTTCTTTGTGTTATATTGTAATGTAGTTGTTATGAGTATGAATGTTTTATGAAATGGTTAAACATAGACATTATCATTATTTAGACTTGAATTTGGACATTTATTTATTTGCAATTTACTTGATTACAGCAACTAAAAGATTTTCACAGATTATGATTGTATAGCTCCTTGACTATTTGACGTCCTAGCTTTATGAACTTTTTAGGTTAAACGGATCCGTGTCAAATAAAGCTATTATTTTCATTTAGATTAATTTTACGTTATAGCTGATAAATAAAACATTCATACTTTCCCAACGCATTTATTTTAACCGGATATTTAAGATCCTAATATAAACATGTACCAGAATTATGATTATTCTGCCAAACAGCCTATTTCTTCGATCTATACTAAATTTTTATTTATAAAAATGGATTGAACCTAAACTTCCAATTGCGTGCTAATAAATTAAGCCTTTTTAAACCGTAACATTCCTTTGCATTTAAAAAACAAACTATTGACAAAAAACGTTACACTCTTTTTGGGCTCCGCCGCAGTCGGGTAAGAAGGAAGCTAACGTTCGCATTTTTGGCTTTTGCTATATAATTTAATGATGTTTTTTTTTACAATATTATTATCATAATTCATACAGCTTTTTTAAGTATTATTGATGCATTTCTTTTTAAGACTAAAACTAATTTGAAAAGTAAAAAAAGAAAAACGCCTTTCAGATAAGCATTTATTAAAAAAAGCCTCTGTTAAGATCAGCAACGAAAATCGATAAGACCTTGGTCCCCAGATTTTGACAAAATGCTCTTCCATACAATTTTATGAATCGCCAAGTTTGTCTTTTTACTTTGCAAGCGTAGTTTCGTTTTCAAACACCTTTACTTAATCTTTCGGGAAAGTTCGGCTAAACGAATTCACCCGAAGTCAAACGAGTACTTAGTTTATTTATGATCATTTGCTCACACCCCTCATCGAAGACTGACGCATACATTGAATATGTCTCACCGAAAATACAAACCAAAATTGCTACGAGCCAAAATGTTTCATAGGATTTTTTTTATGTGGCAGCTTCTTTTATTTATATTTAATTTTAGGTGTTGTAACATTGATGTTTGTGATTTAATTATTAATTATAATAAACTAGACTAATGGAGCAGTAGCTTAGTAGCGTGTGGTCCTTTGATTTAATTCCCAGTATCAGCCTGAGGTTTGGAAGTTGACGGGATGATACCCTCGTGCCTCGGCAAGCACGTAAAGCCGTTGGTCCTGCGCCTGATCTATCTCCGGTCGTGTCGGTATGCCGTCCCATCGGAGAGTGAGTGCGAGGGAAGAGAGAGAGTGCGTGTGCTCCTATGTTTGGGCACACACTTGTACACTATCATAATTTCGGTATCGATGGGTAGTCTCCGCCGAGATAAACCGCCATGACAGTAAAGTCGTGAATTAATATTCGTGTATAGCGTGTACCGCGTGCACAGCGTGCATGGCGTTGACAGCGTTGAGCTCTGTGAGCGCCTTATTTGAGCAAGCCACGCATGTGCTAATGACGTCATTTGATGCATAGCGTGTCCGTGGTTTGCAGTGGACACAGTCACATACATTTTCTTGCAAAACGCCGCGGTGGGTTTGCGCCTTAACAATCAGGACTGTTTGCAATATTGTTATATTTTGAAAAAGTTATGACCGTCCTATAAAAATATCTGCACCCGAGAGGCTTATACCCACTGCTGGGTGGTGGTGCTGTGACGTCTCTCTTTGCTTGTGTCAAGCTCCACGTTCTTGTGCCAGCCTCATCCAGGATATTCCCGCGTGGCAACAATGTCGTCTGGCCCATCTATAAAAAATATCTAGTTACAAGTAAATGTGGAATTGTAATTAAATCATAAATATCAATGGAATTATTTTTAAAGTTTTCATTGCGTTTATTCGCTTTTGACAATTAAAATAACATAGTTTTATTTTTACGTACCTACCTACTAATTGCTCATTACACACATTCTGCTACCCCGATTATCAAAAGACAGCGAAAATGTAAAAAAATCTTTATTTAAAATTGGATTTTCGGGTATATTTATATCTTAGGCTAAGTATTTGCATATCATTATACTTTTTTTGTAACGAGTGTTATATTAGTGCAATATTGTTATAAATGGTTCGCGAAAGGAATCTTGCCGGTATGTGATCGAATTGTTTTTTTTTTTTATTAAGTTTTTAGATCTGTTATTTCGGAAAAAAATATGCGGCAACTATATTTTTATTTTTTAAATGTCAATCCAAAGCATATTATTAGATTTAGGGGTAATTTATAAGTGATTATGTACTTATAAAAGTCAGACAAATAGAGACCTATACTTATTGTATTTTAAGGTTGTAATTCGTTTAATGTAGTGTTGGTAACCAATCAGCAACTTTGAAACAACAAGCATTTTCCGAATTTCAGCCGTATTGAAAATATGTTTTCATCCAATTTTCGACCTTATTCCTCAGGATTAAGTTATAAAAATTATAACGCCAAGAAATGATGAACTAAGGTCATAACATTTAGATTAAGACCCTTTAATTGTTTACACATATTTTGTTTAAATAAGCTAAGCGCCCCCCTCCCCCACCCCTCCCAAACTTGAAGACGTGATAATTAAAAAGTGATCAGGAATACTAAATATTATGACAGTTTTATAATAGTAAAGTGTGCCTGATTGTCACTTGTACTAAATGGAATAGACAAATTATAATCTACGCCCTTTATTAAGTTCATATTTGACAGCACCTTAAAAAAATAAAAAATTGTTACATTAAATATGTACCTAGATAGTTTAGTCGACATATTTGCAAAAGATAATTATTACATTGATTTCGACTTTGTAAATCAGTGCATAAGAACCTTCATCGTATTTGAGATGGCAAGGAACAATATGACTAGTATTGCAAATGGTGGCCAGTGGTGACCATTTTCCATCAAGTTGATCTTCTGATTCGTTTCCAGTTCCACGCAGAAATATATGTCGGATATGTCAGGATTTATTCCATTGGGCTCGTACATCATGTGGGCAGACGATGGGTTTCGTGCTATGAATACACACTGGATGCGATACACTGTTTCTAGCAAAACTAACGAATTACTTGAGATTACAACTTGATACAATAACACGAGGCACAATGAATGGGATTCAGTTCCAAGACGTCTCAACTCCGCCGTGATCAGACATTGACTGTCGCCCTCGCCTCGAGCTGAACATCAGGGCTCTGTAGAAACACGCTGTAGTGTGGGTAGACAGGTAAGTAGGCCGCGTCATGTCACCAGTGCCCACTGGCGCGTTTGCCTATTCATTTTATGTCCGTACTAACGTCCGGATCCGACATAAATATAAAGAAGTCTACATTAATTATCTAGTAACGGCGTTTAGCCCATACATTCACACCTGTTTTCTCTCTGAAAAATTAAACCTGAGCAATAATATTTTTTTGCTATTTAATCTAAAGTATTAAATCTACCTACAATGCTGCTGTTTCGTTTTTGGTCCATTTTTTTTTAATAACAATAAATTCAAACACTCTTTTCAAGCTTTCAACTTTCATGGTTTACAATAAAAAATATACTGTCACTTACGGGATATAAAAATTCCGGGATCATCGGGGTTTAATATCGGGAGCTCAAAATAATGAACAATCACGGAAGATATCCCGTAAGTGACAGTGTAAGTAGGAAAAAATTCGATTACACTTGCTCTAGTTTTATTTTCCAGTAACAAAACAAGGCAATACGTTTGTATGAGCTAAGTGCCGCTACCCTTCTTGCTTAAACCATGCAGGACCAGATAGAACGGCTATCGATCCCTATAAAATAAATTAAATCTCTTCAAGTTCTAGGCACATATAATAATTTTATTCTATTGAGGCTACTCAGGCAATTTCCAATCAAGTACAAGTGAAAATAAGGCTCAATTTGTCACAAAATGTAAATGGATACGTTGAAACTAAAGTTACATAAGTACATAATAATCTTTTATACTATGCGTACTATAGATTTTGTAATAGAGTAGTCACGTAGTTGTATGTTAACGTCTTAAGATGTATTGATAAACTATTGTGTACTTATAAAATAAATTATTAAACTAAATCTTTGCATAATTTGAGATTATGTTAAAAAACTAGCGACCCGCCCCGGCTTCGCACGGGTGCAATATATATATATATATATATATAAACATTCCTCATAAATCACTCTATCTATTACTGAAAACCGTATCAAAATACCTTGCGTAGTTTTAAAGATCTAAGCAAACATAGGGACAGACAGACAGCGGGAAGCGACTTTGTTTTGTACTATGTAGTGATAATAAAAATATGCATAATAAGTATAAGTTGTAGAGGGTCGGTCAAACAGTTTAGACAGATTGCGAATGCGGCTCTGGGGGGTTACTTTGACGTCTTAAGGCAGGAGTAATTCCTGTGTGGGAAAGAGACAGAGCTGTACAGGTCGTCTAGCGCCGTTTCTTTCCCACACTGGAATACTCCCGTTTTAAATAAAAAATCAAAATCTAAGCATTTATTTGAAGTAGGCCAGTTACAGGCACTTTTGTATTGTCGAAACAAAGACAACAGTGAAATATAGCTACAGTCCCAGTCACAAGGCACAAAAACTGTGAAAGTACTGTAGTTGCCCATTCCGTAACGTAGATCTCTATGGAGAAGAACGGGCAAGAAACTCCATGGACACTCTTTTAAATCAGAATACTTTAACAAAACCTTGGTTACATCATTAATGTTGAGATGGTACATTATGACGTCATGGTAGGCCACCTGACTTAACAGATATTGTACTAAAGTAATGGTAGAATGGACATCGACGCACAAACGGTTACCGCGTACTCTGTACATCATTCTAAACCACCATTGAAATTTTTCATCGGTAAAAAAAATGCTGTTCCATACATTTGAACCGTGTAGCTATTGCAGATTTGTAATAAAAAGATTTTTTTTTTGCCCTGTGGTGGTCAGAATGTCACGCACGTGCACGTTAAGCCGTTGGTCCCGGCTGTCATTTGTAGATCTTTGACAGTCGTTAGGCAGTCAGTGGCCCAAAAAGTCTGACAATCAGTCTTACCAAGGGGTATCGTATTACCCAGTACAGACTGGGTTGTGGAGGTCAGATAGGCAGTCGCTCCATGTAAAATACTGGTATTCAGCTGCATCCGGTTAGACTGGAAGCCGACCCCAATATAGTTGGGAAAAGGCTAGGCAGATGATGATGGTGGTCAGAATGACTTACTAAATTCGTGGTAACCGTTTGTATGTCGATGTCTCCCTTCCACCGTGTACGTCAGCGTTTGGTGTCGGCAGCCGGTTCACAATCTGTCCGTGTCGATTTAGTCGAACCTTTTAAAGATGGGATGTTTTTGAAATTAGTCCAGTTTATAACAAAAAATATTACTTCTTAAAAAAAATCTGTATAATAATCTTGTCCTCATAAATAAAAAACAGCATTTTCGCTGTGTACTTAAAACCTTCAGAATTACAAATTAAGCAAAGATTTAGCAAAGTGTCATCTATTTATGTATGTATAATC
This sequence comes from Noctua janthe, assembly GCA_910589295.1. NCBI lineage: Eukaryota > Metazoa > Arthropoda > Insecta > Lepidoptera > Noctuidae > Noctua > Noctua janthe. Next base: position 7,307,671 of record OU342572.1, on the reverse strand, counting down.
TATTGAATAGGGGAAAGCACAAATTTCAAAAATAAAAGGAACACTCATTTTCTATAATATATCGTGGTCGTCGTTTTATATAAAAAATAAACTTCCATTTTTTATCAATGTCGTATACGTTAGATCACAGAATCATTATGTACTATGTATGTAATATATAACCAAAAATAATCGAGTGTTTTGTATAAAATCTCTTCGAACTGTTCAAGAAAGGTAGTCTTGCTTTGTACTTGAGCCGATAGATGGCAGCACATGGTGTGAAATTGGAGACGAGATTTTGACTAAGTTCACGAGTTTTGGGATCTCAAATAAACCTACTTAAGTCTAATCAAATCCAACTGTGGTTTGATACATTAAATATTTAAATTTAAAAATTAACGGCGTTTTTCCTTGTGAAACTTTATTAAACTACCTACATTTCATTTGACATCTCAATGACATAAGACCTTTTTAAGAAGGCAAAGACAAAAATTCCATTATTCCTATTGAAAGGCGAAAGGTTGTGACTTCAACGAACGGCTTGAATTTGAAGAGTTTATCCGCGATACATAATAAGTATTTATCTATATAAAGTTTATTGGATTGTATAATATACAAAGTGAGACTGTCTTTCAGGCGAGGCTTATAATTATGTACTTACACCTGATACTGTAAGAACTTTATCATTGCAATTGTAACCATTCCATTGCTTGTGAATTTGTTGTTTTATTTATACTCCTTTTACTTTTAGAACTTTGTCCTAACCTAGATCATGAGCGAACACTAAAAAACCACGTGTGACTGACAGTGACTTGGTTACCATCAAAGATTTTAATTTTGAGAAAAAAAATTGTCGCTTATTAGTCGAAATTGAATTCTTTAATATCTTTTTAAATTACACACCGACTGAATCTGTAACTTGGCGACGCATTGCGACTAATTAGCGATTAAATTTGGAACAAAACAGATCCTCGCTAGGTGCTCTAGTTTTTGAGATTTATATGTGGCCAAGCTGGGGAGAGTCTCTTCAGATCGGCCACCTATAAACCCTTTTATCTTTTGAACTAGTGATCGACAAATATTGTTTTTTGGCGACAAATTTCGACTAATTAGCGACTAATTTTTTGTGTTATCAAAATTAAAATCCCTGATGGTGGCCAAGCGAATGTCAGTCACACAAATACCACACAAAAGCTCTTTATGCACTTGAAAGTATACAACTACTGACCAACACTGCTACTAAGAAGAAAATACATGGTTGATCGCTTCATATTTTTACGTCATCAGCTGTTTTACGAGAACATTCTAGATTACTCTTCGTTCGATTTTAAAATGTTTCTGCTGTGGAACTGTGCAGATAATGAAACAAACAAATAAAAAAACACAATTTATTTAAAATACTACTTTATTTCCCAGAATCAAAATCATACATAACACGAGAGATTCTTATGTCACACAATCTGGACAGATAAAAAATTTACAATTACATGAAATGAGACATTTTTAATGAATGGCACAAATTATATCCGTTTTTTGTCACACTTAGTATCGTTCTATTTAAAAAAAAACATTTATGTCTTATAAAAATAAAATATTAGTAACCGAGGCCCTGATCGTGGACGTGGACGCATTTATTTTAAATCATACCTAAATAAACATTTAGATTACCTTTTTGTAGGATATGTCAGGAGGAATATTCAGACCCAAAATTATCCACAATGAAGGGCCTTTCTTAGTCTGTGGCCTTAAAAATGGCGTCAATTTTGGTGTATAGCAAGAAGACGCTAAAACTACTTACAATTACACAGCTGAGTATTTGTGCAAGTTCACTCGCATAATTAAATAAATTATTAAGTATACAAAACAAGGTCAAATCAAATTAGCTAGCGAAATTCCGCAGACGTGTATATTGATTTATAAACAATTTAAAACATATGCTACCTAATACCCTAATTCAATTTGACCCTGTATAATTCTACTTACTACTAAACTACATACCAAGTCTTTAAATTCTAGAAGTTAATAGGTATAGTAGACATAGCCTGAAATTGTGAGCCTTGACAACTGACTATAAGGTACCCAAGAATGGGCAAAACCAGGGCTAATTTTCAGCTCTTGGATAATTAAGTTAGCTTGCCGTATTCAAAACACCAAAAACAAAACTATGTCTACACACAATTAGTGCAAAATATCACTGTTAAGCCAACGTTTAACTAACCAAACTAAATAATTGTACAAGGACCTTTCGCTGCGTCATCAAATTTGAAACAAAAGCCGCCATCTTGCTTTTTCATTTTTTTTTAAATTAATTTCATAATACAATTATTATAATTATACAGGATACCGGATACCGACGCTAAAACGGTTACCACGTATTCACTACATCATTCTGAAGCCTCCACATAGAAATCTTGCGTTGGTTATTTAAAAAAAAACAGCTATTTCCTACAAAACGTCAATACCTACACGGTCAAAATGTATGGAACAGCTGTTTTCTTTTAAATTCCTCTCCCTTCCACCCTGTTTGTTATAACGTGGAATGCAGCGCAGTAGTAATCCAAGCGTCAAGTTAACCGACCATTTATACGCAACACCACACTGCCCTCCAAAATACAAATTACTGTCGTTTCTCTAAAAGTCGCAAACCTGAAGTGGGCCTAGGCTGGCCAAGTCTGCCGCATGCCAAATGAGCTGTGGGCGATAATTGCCACTTTGTGGAGCCCTGATACAGGCCTCGTAGAAGATGGCGGGACGAGCTGGATAAAACCAACGACCAGTTGATTCTGTCCAGCAATACTGGATATTTAGATTTCAGTTCAGATCGAAAGAACTGAAAGTCATGGAGGGAGGCCTTTGCCTAGCAGTGGGATGACACAGGCTAACAGTATCAGTATCATAAATATATAAATGTTTACTAACAGCGCTCCAGTCAACATCTTTCGAGCGCCTGAAGATCCTTGTAGCACTCTATCAAACAATACTTTTAAAAGCGACAACCTAACCTCAAAATAATACCGATTTGACAGTTAACGTCATAATCTACAGTTTTGTGACGTCAGCTTCGCAGTCTTTTTCTTTGCTCTTTATCTTGCTGTCCTTGCCTCCGATCTCCGCGTAGATTTCATCCAAGGATCTCATCTTGGTCTCTGGGACTACTAAGGCTATGTAAATGGTGCTGACTAGGCATACACCTGAGAACAGCCAGAATATGAGGTACAGGCCTACGGAAGCCGCGATTGGCTGGAATACTCGCAGTTCCACTGACATGAGACCGCAGGCGAAGGCGATCACTATTGCTGTGACGGTGCCGCGGAGCTGAAAAAGAAAGGATTTTAACACAATTCATCTTTCAGAATAATTTTTATGTAAATTGGACTGTATCAGCTTTCAATCATCTTTCAACAGCTTTGTAGATAATACAAAGTAACAGTTGTGTGTAAGTCCATTGCTCTGAGGCATATTTTGAGCATAGGGTCTGCGAGACCAAAATGTCCGTTGGAGATAATCGATCTCTGATGACTGTAATCTTCCACACAAAAGAAATCTTAAAAACAATCAAATGCTCAATTGCGTCGTTGGTGTAGTGGCTCCTGCTGAGCATGACTTGGGTTCGATCCTCAAGTCGGGTAGTTTCATTCATTGGCTTTTCGACCAGGAATTTATCGTGAAGTCAGCACTTTTGCCCGGTGTGGTGATGCCAAGCTCGCCCCTTATTTCATGCGACTTCAAAATAACTGGCAAAACTTGTGTACTTTTGGGGACAGCTTTGTCTAACCCTTCGGGGGTTACAGGTGTAATGTTATGCTATCTCGCGAGTACAAACCTGGAAAGAGAACATCTCTGTCATAATAACGAAGGGCACAGGCTGCAGGCCGGCTGCATCGCAGTATATGCACAGACAGAGCGCTACAATGGGCAGCCACGATGCGGTCTCAGTGACCGCTCCGACGTGCGCGTAGAACCATCCGCCGAGGGCACACATCGCTATGCCGGAAACCAGGCAGGTTGTTCCGAGGAGGGGCTGGGGAAAAAACAGTACGTTTAAGAAATTATAAATACACGTAGCTAATTCATTTTCTTCGTCATTAGTCAGCATTGTTGGTCAAAGGCTTCTTTGTCACGAGAGGTCAGTATTGACAGTCTTTGGTCTCTTTTACCATGTTGATAGGTAGTTGGTGCGACTTGTATAACTACTGACTAGGTTATCATCAGGATCACTTCATAATTATGCAGTTTCTTAGGCTCATCACACCAGCAGGCAGCCGCCTTTAGCCAAAAATGATTCCCCCCCTCAGATTCTGCCATAATCAAATAGAAACATAGACCCTCATCTTTCTCCCAGTCCTTTCCACCAGACTAGAGGCTGTACAAGACCCCACGAATTGCACCAGCCCCAACACAACTGCTTGTTTATTAGCAGTACCTAAGCAGGCTTGCCCCAGCACTGGCCTCGCCAAAAAGGAAACCTTTTCAGCTAATTCTCCACTTACACTACACTATCATAGAATCAAAGGTGTTTACCTTTCTCCCAGTCCGTTCCACCAGACTAGAGGCAGTGCAAGACCCCACGAATTGCACCAGTCCCAGCACTGCAGCCTGTTGGTTGGCAGTAAGCAAATCTCCAGCGCTGGCCTTGCTAAAGATGAGCGATGCGAAGTGCAGGACGGCGAGACAGCCACACAGTTCCCTCGCTACCGTAATGATGAGGACTATGCGGAATGCGCGGAAGGTACTGCGATCTGTTACTGTAGAAGAATGGTTTGGTTAGGCAAGGTGCAAGGGCCAACCAATGACTGGCTGGTGCTCGTTTTCAATAACATTATGCCCGATTGCAGGCCCAGGTTGGTCACTGTATAAATAATCAGGCCAAATGGGTTTTTATCGACCCATCCAAAATAGAATGCCAGTGTGGAACCAATCTGCAGGATATGCCCTTCCTGGCTATACTGCACACCCACTACCAGCACCTTCGAGGATTTAAACGAAGCCTACGATAGAGCCGTGCTGGTGGCTACATACAATTTGAGTCCAGCGACATGCACAAGAAGTAACACTAAGCGATCTAAATGAATGTCTAAACTCTAAATATTTGTGTGGTGTTGGTAAAGCTGGGCTCTTTTATTAGGGCATTTTTTGTTGTTTTAAAACGTACCCACTCTAGAATTTACTCTGTATAGTGAGTGCGTTTCAAACATTTAAACTAACACACACAAAGAGCCAGACCCGGAACAACTACCTGTAGGTCATATCGAACCCGCGACACGCAGCGTAGCAGCCAATCGCTCAGCCTCTGCGCCAACCGTGCCGTCAATGGGCAAGAAACAAGGTAACTACAATATGAAGTATACATTAGTTAAGAACGTATGGAACGTAGTTTGGTCTTAAGGTAAAATTGTTAATTAGTCAACTGAATGAGACTTTATTAATTGATCTAATGAATGATAATAATACTTTATTAATTGATCTGGTCTTTTAATTTGACCACATACACATAAATAAACAATGCATACATACACACAAACAACATATGCTTACATAATACATGTTTACTATTTATATAATAGCAACTGTGTATTTCCTATATTTGCAAAATAAAATTCTGTTTTATTGAACCCAGCTTCAGAACTCTTCACTGTTCGTGTTACGACGACACGAACTTCGCAGGTTTTTTTTTCTATTAGAAATATCACAAAATATGCGTTATATACCAACCAACCAAAAGCTAGCATCTACAAAGTCTTATGTTCTTTCTTCTGGAAGCTTTTCATAACGGTGAAATGGTAGCCGCTATGTGCGTGTTAAAAGCGTCGACTCACGTAGGAATGTACATAAAGCGATACAAGCAAGCTACACTGACGTACTGCCACGGCTTTTCTTGTTTGATTAGGTACACACTAAAGCTCACGCACATCTTCTGCCTAGCCTTTTCCCAAATTTATATATATGATACAGCTGAATACCAGTATTTTATATGGAGCGACTGCCTATCTGACCTCCACAACTCAATTAGTAACTGGGTAATACGATACCCCTTGGTAAGACGGGTTGCTGCTTGGTAAGCTTAGCTTATCTATAGATTTTTAATGCAGGTTGAAGTACAATATCTGTAAGCATTAACCAGCGAAATTGGTCATGATTAAGAATAAGTAAGTTCGAGACCATCGAAAACTACGACTTACAGCACAAGTGTTACTAAAAACAGGTTCTGCTCAAACTGGAAGATGGTCCGTTCTAACACTTCTAACCCATAAACCCATATTATAAGTTAGTTCAACACAGACCGTCATGTCGAGAGCATTAGTGTGGATAAACATAGGCTCCCGGCTGTTTGCGCTACGTCCCGTTACTGGTGTCCGGTAGCCACTACGGTGACCAGTCGTTTACTTATTGTTAGTGTTACCGTTTGCCTGAGCACACAGACAGTAATGACTGGGTCTAAGCAGGTCTGTTGCTATGCGGCTCAATGTTTAAATATATTTATTTCCTTGCAGAAGGTTTCTTACAGTTTTTATAAATAAGTAGATACTTACCTACTAAATTAACGAATAATTAGCAAATTGGGGGCACTTAAAATATGCAACTTGGGTATTGAAAATAATTAGTACAGGTACAAGTTACCTAAGTCAAGTTTTTGACGACAAAGGTTTTTTTTTTTTTGTTAAATGTACATTAAAATATCTCTACTTACGATAAAACCGAAATTGTTTTATTTTTATCTGTAAAATCGGGGTTCTTTTTTAATTAAGTTGTGTTCCAAAAGATTATTAGTAAAATTCAAATCGGCGAAAGATGTCTCTACAAAAAGATGCGTCCATTTTAATTGCTTCGATGATAGAGATGGCGTTGATCGTGAAAGCTAGATCGCGCAATGGTTTCGAAAGGCCCGTCGTACATAACGCAAATCTCCGATACCCGATGACTTTGGTGCAAAGACGTTTTATTTTTTAACAGTAAGTCAAAAACTGAAAAATAAATTGTTTTCCATACAAATGCTATAGAAAATTCACGCACGAGTTCCATGGGAGTTGTTAAATCACTTATTAATGAGGTATTAAAAATAATCAGAAGGTCTGAGCTCATATTTATTTTTTTCCAATCCTCAAACGTGCGGGATCCCGCATGAGTAATCCCGTATTTCAGATCCCGCTAAAAAGGTCCCTATATCGTACGTTTCAAGTTGTTCGCGACGTAAGTATAGAACACAACATAAGTATCAAAGATTTTCGAAGCATTGTGTGCGAAAGACATTACACATTATTCAGCAACTTAGTATACTCATAGTGTTACATTATAAAGCAACGAATGGTTTCCTGATTTAATGATGAAAATGATTATGAAATTGTTTAGATCTCTTTGTCTTAGGGTGCGTCCACACCAATAACATAACATGTTATAAAACATGGTTATTTAACATGATTCAATAGAGAGGTTGGCTATTAGACAAGTTATATAACAAAAGTTTTGTAAAATGTTACTTAATCTGGACGCACCTTTAAACAAAGAGACCAAAACTATTTGTGACATAAATGGCTAAAGATGGATGTGAAGGTAAACTTGAAAACCTCAAGAATGTTCACAGCGCAGTGTCTTGAATATTCTGGCGGTTTTATGTAATCAACTTGGATTAAGCGCTCGCTGACCGCTTCCATTCAGCTGCATCCAATTTGACTGGAAGCCTGGACCTCAACATAGGGACATAGCTGGGAAAAGGCTAGACAGCTGATGATGTTTTCCTCGAACTACTCTATTCTACTTACTGAGTGTCTTGAGCGCGGCGCTCAGTTTGCCTGACTTGCTCTGCTCCAGCTCGAGCAGTAGGTTCTGAAGCTCGTTGTCCACAGCTGGCTCGGAAGGCTCCCGGCATCGCAGCCACGCTAATGCGTCGCGAGCTTCCTAAAGTCCAAGAACATTTTAATATGCTGATAGATGTGTCAACCAGTCTTACTAAGAGGTATCCTGTTACCCAATACTAACTGGATTGTGGAAGTAAGATAGTCGCTTTTGCTGAACTGGGCCTATTTAGCGCAGCCGTGAGGCACACATTATTACATTTTTTGTTTAAGTTAAAGTTTTTTTTTTAGATTTTAGTTTCTATTCTTTTCTTTTTATATGTGTTCACTTGTGGAATGAGCCAAATAAATGTATTTTCTTTCTTTTTCTTTTTTTTTATCTGTATGCACGTCATCGACAACTAAACTTTATGCCAAAATTCAAATTCCTACGTTGCATATAGATTTCGAGAAAAACCTCTGTGTCGAATGGGCAAAAAAGTTAGATCAGGTTCAATTTATTTTTTGAACCTTGAGAATCTAATTTGCTAAAAAAATCAACTCCTCACCTCAACTTTTCCACACTTCAACAAATACGAAGGTGTCTCCGGCATTGTAGTGAACAGCAACAGATGCAGGATTGGCACGATCAAACACACCCACAGCATGGCGTTATAGCTCAAGTATTCCCCCATCACGTACGCCAAAAGATTCCCCAAGTTCTGCGACAGCACCACAAGGCTCCCAAGAGTACCCCTAATTGAATCCTCGCTGATCTCCTTAATGTAGAGAGGTGTGACTACGTAGGAGCCGCTGACGCCAAGGCCGACTATTGCTCTGGCAGTTATCAGAGCCCATGTTTCTGTTGAGTAGAGCTTTAGACCCCAGCATGCCTGGAAAGGTAAAGGTAGCTTTTGTTAGTCCATACTGTAACTTTAAATATAAGAAACGTTTGGGAGACATGTTACAAGTAACAAGCCTAAAGTTTGTAAAGTTAACATAAATAATACGGCATTATTTATTTCTAACTTACCTACAGTTTTCTTACACAAAATCTCATACAGCATAGCCTGACCAAAACTTGTGAAAAGCGCCTAAAATACAATTGCCAACTTCAAATAATCTTTCTATTTCATAATTATTATTATCATGTGTCTCTATACTAACTGACAGGAACATATAAAATTGCTTAAATATTTTTCACTTACAGCCATAGAAAACGACGTAAACATCAAAGCCCTCTTCCGTCCATAGTTATCCACAATGTAGCCAAAGAAGAACACAGTAGGGGTCCCAACAAGGTACACCACTGACGCCATCCACGATATGGTGTCTGGATGCACGGGGGCAGATGCTGGGGTCTCCTCTGACATGAGCCGGGGGCCCATTGGAGACATCCATCCTATTGCCGTGCCGTAGGACAACACTGGCAGAACCACTGTAACAAATAAAACCACATTTGTAATTTCAGAAGGGTTAGGGAGGCCACACAGTGTACCCAAATTTCGCCAGTTATGTTTTAAGTGCTACTGCACGGGTTGTCCGGAGTCTGAATTTGTGCGAGATGCTACTGGGACATTCCTGGTGGAAAAAGCCAATATGACTTTCCCCAACTCGGGAATGGAACCTAGGACCTTAGTTATGATCAGCGGTAACGCTTGCGGCAGCCACGAAATCAGTGAGCCAATCAACTCTGATTTGCCTAACGCCGTGTAGGTAAAATTTTCTTCTCATTTTAAAACCGGCACAAGCTTTGATCATCTTGTTCGTGTACTAGTGAGTTCAGAGGTTACCTATCATAATCGAATGGATCGAGAACGATGTCCGGATGGTGATCGATGGGATTTCCCGATGCTGCGGAGGTGGATGCGGCTTCACGCTGAATTTTAATTGTATCTATGTGTCTGTAACCTACTAACACTAGAAGGTAAGTAATTTTTTTTTTTTTAAAGAACGTTGCCCACTCTAAGAATTACTCCTGTATCGTGGGTGCGTTTACAAACATTTATATTCACATACACAAACAGCCAGACCCGGAACAACTACCTGTAGGCCATACAAATATTTGTTCCGTGCGGGAATCGAACCCACGACACACAAATTGTAACTAACCCAATGGTCACCGGTCTGTAATAAAAAATTTCTATTCTATAAGTTCGAAAAATATTTGACCGAATTTCATTTCACCTAAACCCTTTCAACTATTATAGTTTCGTTGTTTTTTACTTCATCGAAGTCACTTCTGCCACTGTATCAGTTGACCTATTATCAATTCGATTTATTTCATAACTTCGACGTCTCATTTGGTCGAAAAACTTTTTAGCGTAGTTACACTAAGCCGAAATAAGATTTGTTCAAATCATTTGGCAAATGAAAAAAGTTCAAGAGGCTTCGGCCAATAGCAAAAAGTTATTTTGTAAATCGGCGATATATAGTTCGGTAAAATAATATATATGACTCCATGATACTTCGATGATCTAAAATTATGTCAAATAATGCATATAGCAAAATGACGTCGGTCAGTCGGTCGTCGGGTTTTTCTCAGTAAAATTAAATTCGAACAAAAAAAATCGGAAAACTGATCGGTTTCCGAGTTTAGACTCTAGCATTAAAATGACATCAGAATTTAATAAAAAAGCTAATAGATACCTAGCTATGTTAATGAACTTTGTTAATCATTGTTTACTTATTAGGTAGGTAATCAAGTAGAATAAACCAGTATTTTACCTAATTCTTAATGGTATTTGGAGATTAAAACTAGGTTCCTTTGTGATTTTAGTTTAATTTTTCCTTTTGTCTTCTATACAAAAACTTAATGGGTACCTACATAGCAAAGATTGCTCATTTCAGCAGCATTATAATCTTACCAAGAAGTATAGTGTCACCTCGTATCTGGACCTGAGCTAAGTCTTTAAATAGACTACGAACAAAGGTTGGCCGAAGCAAAGAAAACCCGTTCAAGTATGACTCTGTCATCTATGCATCTCCCTTTTCTTCTGTTGGGAAATCATCAAAGGACTCCTCCCGCTCTGGGCGGAGCGGAAGAGAGTGCCGGACTTGTACTGACTATCGGCGGTATCTCTTTCGAACAGTCCCGCAGCCCCGGCAGGCATCGGCTCTTATGGACCCCTTCCTGAGATGACTCTGCCCTGGAGTGTGAATATGATTTTGCTCCACAAACAATGGTACATTTAATATCGTGTCCTGCCTGTCCTGTTGTTGGGACTTTACAGGAGCTGATGGACGCTACTGAAAGTGCCAAACTCATCGCCAAATTTTGGGCTGACGCAATTGGAATTGCGTCGACACGCTAAGAAGAAGACCTGGTATCTGGGTTGTAGAGGTCAGACAGGCAGTCACTCCATGTAAAATACTGGTGTGCAGTTGAATACACGGGAAAAGTTCGAAAGGAGATGGGGCCGAAAAGTTCTGGAGTGGCGACCGCGAACCGGAAGACGTTGCGTTGGAAGGCCGCCCACTAGGTGAATCGATGACCTGGTGAAGGTTGCGGTGCCCTTCACCAGGGGTTGCGGTTGCCCCAAGTGGAGACACTTGGGGGAGGACTATGTCCAGCAGTGCACGTCTTTCGGCTGAAATGATGATGATGATATAACAACCTAGATGCTTCTAAAATATCACGTCAATTTAAGTATTTTAAACATTTGGTAAGTAACTATGCCTCTAGAATAAGATCATCATCTGTCTGTTCTTTTCCCAACTACGTTGGGGTCGGCTTCCAGTCTAACTGGATGCAGCTGAATACCAGTATTTTACAAGGCGCGACTGCCTATCCGAACTCCACAACCCAGTAGGTAATACGATACGATACCCCTTGGTAAGACTAGTTGTAGTCAGACTTTCGGGCCACTGACTATACCTGTAACGACTGCCATAGATCTAAATACAATTGAGAGCCGGGCCCAACGGCTTAACGTGCTTTTCGAGGCACAGAAGAAACTCGGTGGTAATGGGTGGTCACCCATCCACGGACCAACCTAGGCAAGCGCGGCTTAATCTGAGGATCGACCCGAGCGGCTGTTATTATTTAGTCGCAAGCTCCTCTACAATAAGATGACAAACAAAAAAACACTTTAATTAACTTCATTAAAAACACATATTTTTTCCATGGTACCTCTTCCTACTTACTAGATGTTCAATTGTCCAGCCAGATTGCAAACAAATCAATTTATCCGTATACACTAATCAATATTCAATTAGTTGTAGTACAATGTTTGACCCGTCGACGGAACACGTGCAGTTGACTCCGTGCCAGTGCATCATGCTAACGAGATGCCTGACCCTGTTGTAGGAGTCAGGGCTACGGAAGCGGAAGGTGCTTTGAGCAAGTGCCAATTTGTTAGGTACCCTAGATGCAGGGCTACGGAGTGGTTTAGATTCTTATACCTTGAATACGCGTATCGAGTACAGTGGTGAGACAGTACTAAAGTCAGAGCAGAAACTGTGCAAAAACCTTGGGAGCTGCATTCGCCCGAGTGTGCAGTTCTCCGTCCTAGCACTGGATTACTGTAACAACTTCCACAGAACACTAAAGCAGTGTTGCCTAGCAGGATAACTCAACAGTAATCTTATTAGGCTAGGGCGGAATTTGGTACGGGAAATTTGGTCTTTGGCAAAGTTGCCTCGCACCATAACTCAAGGGTTATCCTGCAAGGCAGTGCGAGGCAATTTTGCTAAAGACCCATAAATTTCCCATACAAATAACGACTTCCTCCAACAGTATTGATAAAAAAGTCTAAGAAATAAATACAAGGAGGCGAGGAATGAACAGCAGCGTTCGCTGATATTGGTAACTTTTCTCGATTCTGTAACTAAGTCAAATTTTGTCAAGGACAGGCTGTTACAAGGACTGGCTGGTCACCCGCGTGGATTTTGGTAATTGTCAGACACATCGTACTGCCGGGATAAAATTATCCGATGTGTTAATCCAGGTTATAAAGTATCCGTGTGCGAAATCTCATCAGAAAGTCTTCTGTAGTTTTTGCGCGAAAGAGTAACAAACATCCACATATTTATCATTAACACTAGAAACGGGATATTAAAAAATGGGAAGTAAAACGGAAGTTTAAAAACTTAAATCCACACATTTATATCAGTAGTAAGATTACGAGTCTGTCATAATTAAAAAAAATACCCATTACACATTCCTTTAATAGCATCATTACAAGGGACGCAGGTTCATGCTGGGTCATTATTTGTCCCTGATCAATTGTGCAGGCCCTCCAACTCATACATTAGCTCATTGATTCATTTGTTTGATACCTACGTCGCCGTCGCCGCACAGTCTTGACCATTCTAGATTGCGATTAATTCGCCACATCACAAACAATCAGAGGTAGGTATCAGTGATTATTGTTTTGTTTTGAACTTAAATTAGGTTAGCAATTTGTTGATGGCACTTCTCAATTGGGGATTCATAACAAAGACTTTTAAAAGGCACTGTTTTATAATTTCGAAGTATTATATCCTAAGCCCAAAGAATAGGCAAACTTAAGTGGCAGTTGGTAGGGCACATTGCTCGCAGAACGGATGGCCGCTGGGGCCGAAAAGTTCTGGAGTGGCGACCGCGAACCGGAAGACGTAGCGTTGGAAGGCCTCCCACTAGAGCGATGACTTGATGAAAGTTGCAGGGATCCGCTGGATGCGAGTCGCACGGGACCGGTCAATGTGGCGGCACTTGGGGGAAGCCTATGTCCAGCAGTGAACGTCTTTCGGCTGAAATGATGCTGCTAAGAAAATGAACACAGTTTTCGAAGCAAGGACTCCTCTTACTAAATTAATAAGAGGGAAGCGCTATAGTAGCCCATTAAATTCAAATTTTCTCTTTACTCTATAAAGCCATATTTGTTTCGGTCGCGAATCATATTTTAATCAACATACAACCTGACACTGACCTGCAAATTGCAAAAAACGTACCTAAGAAAATTTGAATTTCGCAGGCTACCTTAGCGTATCCTCCTTAAGATAGACATGGAGTTTATGCAACGACACTATTTACCATCTACTAAATTAACCACACGATTTTATACGTTAAAACGTACCTATTAGGTATAACGATTATGTTGTTGAAAGGTTATATACCTTCGTCATTATACAAACAGTGTCGCCTGTTTGAAAACGCTCGCTGTTCTGTGAAATGTCGAAGGCGGAATTATAATAAGTCATTGTCAAAGTCAACTTGACTATTCGAACGCCTTGTGCAAAATGCTTAAGATACATTTTTTTTTTTTGGTCAGTGTCAGGCTCATCCAGACTGACCCTGACCTACATATACTATATACACAGTGAATACATACAGTCTGATCACCGACGACCGTGGGTCATCCGATTTGCAGTCAGCAGTGCGCGGACCCTCCTATCATCAAGTTATGTCTGAGTGTATTTGAGTATGCCGTAAGAATACATCAAAACCGGCATGACCCAACCGTTAAAAGCGCGCATCTTGTTTCCGCCTGACAAAAGACTGCTTAGTACCTTATTTAGGTGGCCAAAGAAGCAAATAAAAATATGTCAAAGCCAAAAAAAAAAAAAAAATCAAATTGCATTATTTACCCGGAAACACACACGCCTGTATCGATAATAATCGTCGTCGAAACAACGTCTTTGTATTTACCAAATTGTCATTATGAATCATGATTTATTTTTAGTTTATTTTCCTACTCAGACTTTGTCCATGATTTTGAGACTTTCTGGTGTTTGTGACGTCAGAGTAACCGGAGTTAATAACAGATAAACAATACTGAAATTATATAACAATACTAAATAGTAGCGGCAGTAGAAGAACTATGCACATCATCATCTGCCTAGCCTTTTCCCAACTATGTTGGGGTCGGCTTCCAGTCTAACCGGATGCAGCTGAATACCAGTAGGTATTTTACAAGGAGCGACTGCCTATCTGACCTCCACAACCCAGTACTGGGTAATACAATACTCCTTGGTAAGACTGGTTGTCAGAGTTTTTGGGCCACTGACTACCTGTAACGACTGTCAAAGATCTACAAATGACAGCCGGGACCAACGGCTTAACGTGCTTTCCGAGGCACGGAGGAAACTCGGTATGTAATGGGTAGTCACCCATCCACAGACCAACCTAGGCAAGCACGGCTTAACCTAAAGATCGATCCGAGCGGCTGTTATTATTTAGCCACGAGCTCCTCAAGAACAATCCACATACCGAAGAAAATAGACGGAAACAAATACATAGAAAGGGTTGCCTACCTTAGAAGAGAGAAACTTATGTCTTACCAGGGCCAAGCAGCTCGTGGCAGAAGAAATTAATTTACTAACTAAAGTACTGTGTTGGTTGCGAATTTGCACGTAATTACATATACCTAGTACATTTTAATATAAGTGAGGAAACTTTGTTACTGCATTCGAGGCGGAATTCATACAACCGAGCCGCAGGCGAGATGGTTATGGAGCCGAGAACTGCACGCGTTCTTTTCTTTCTTCGAAAGTGTATTGAAAAACACATTTTTCTCTTTTTTTCTCACACACTGTTGTCTACATTTCTCCTTTCGCATGTCTGGCAGAAACTTAAGAAATAAGCAGTAGCCATATACTCAAATAATAATTATATGTATTAAATACGGAGCCTGAGCTTTAATATATCATAACAACTATTGTGTATTACCCATATAGCACAATATAATTCTATTCTATTCTTTTTCTGTGCTAAACAACACAGAAAAATACTTAAAATACTGTGTGTATATAAATAGTAAAATAAATAATTATAAAGAAAACATAGAACAGAGTCCCTGCCTAATCAATGATTGGGCCAAGAAGGGTAAGAAAAATTGACTAATTATCATTTTTGGTATTACATACAAGGTGTAAACAGACCCTTCACGAAGCCGTCAAAAAAGCATTCTGTACATCAAACTAAGTAACAACGCAAAAAAAATATTGCAGGGAAACATTTTTTTTAGGAGTCAAATTCACGTTTTACGGTAGGACTCAATGTAACGCACTCAAAACACTGTGCATTGAATAGTATGGGGGTCGTGGAGGGATTAAAAGTAAATTTATAACATTTAAAACTTGTATTTTAAGAACACTTGTAAAAAAAAGGGACTTTGACCCCCAATATCTCCGTAACTAGGAGATATGGTCTGGAACAAAAAAACTATCGCAGTGAAGGAGAGAATAGTACCTTAATAAGTACCTTTCGGCATCGTTAAGGGTATTGGCAACCTGGAAAATTTTCGTATTAGTATAGGTCATTCAAAAATCTTTTTGGAAAATTTGCATATTAGTATAGGTCATTTAAAAATCTTTCGAGAACTTGTTTTCCATTAAAGCTGTTTTCATGATGTAGGTAAAAAAAGTTTCTACGATATTTATCGTCCCCAAATCAGAGTCCACTCGATACGGCCGCTATTTACCCAGTGTCAGAGTGACCTCGAACTTTCGAGGGTAAGAAGTCAAGAGGGCTGACGTGGAAAAACACGATTGGTTCCAGCCACTTGTAGGGATAGTGGATACCTAGTATGTAATATGTAAGCTGGAGTACATATGTTTAATGTGATTATATTATTTGTCTATAGCATACTGACTGTGCCATTTTTGAAAGGGAAGCCTGTAGGAATCGAGCTCTATGGAACCTTCGCCACTGATACCTAGATCATACTATCAACAAGTAGAAACGCCAAGATCTTATTATCGGTCAGTGGGTCATCTTAGGGACGGATGTTTCTGCTAGGTATTTGTGTTTATTTAGAACTATTTTCGATATCGGTGATTCAAACCTGGTGATCGAAATGGTAGGAAAATTGCTGTAGGTATTGAGGGTTAGCTAGTGAACTGGATGCCGGTGCCACATGCCTGCACCACTCATACAAAACTTGCTAACAGCAAACCATTTTCCAGTATGGTGTTGTTAGTAGGTGCGCATCATGATAATATTCGTTTTCATTACGAATCACCCACATAACCTTTTTTGTTTTAGTAACAAAGATGTGGCGACTGGCGGTATGAATAGCGAATCCACTCTAAGCTATGTGGAACCCGGTGATTTTAAAACTATCCCAACTGCCACTTCTGCTAGTTACTTTCACAAGATCGCTGCTCTATTCTATTCCTCTAAAATATAAGTTTATTGTGGATAAGTACTTGTCCTGACCGAATTTTGGCCAAGGCGCTTTAGCTATCGGGACACGGGAGATATTATCGTGCACAAAAGTGTGTACGGACACAGGTCACTCTCTCTTCCCTTACTGTCATAAATGGAGAAGCTTTTTTAGTGCTAATGAGGGTAGACAAGCTAGTGTAAATTATGGATCTTACTTCACTATCCTATTACTAATGACTACTGGCCACGAGCCAACTGCCCTGATAATAACTTATTGCTTTGGTTATTAAGCCCAAGGTGTTATGTTATTTAAAAATAACTAAGTGACATGTTAATGAACTATTTCCCGATTAGGATAATGGATAATGCACTAATTTAGTGGGTGACTAGAGAAAGCCGGTGTGGCATCCCCAAATAGTTATTGGACTCGGTCGTACTGTGCAGTTCATCAGTTATCTAAGCCTTTTCCCAACTATGTTGGGGTCGGCTTACAGACTAACTAGACGCATCTGAATGCCATTATGAATGAAGCAAATGTCACCGATACTACTGCGTGGTGCTGCTACTTGTTATAAATGGTTAGTTATAAGAAAAATCGAACTTCTTATAAGTATTGTTTTTTCTTAGTATGCGCAAAATGAGAATACGTTCAGACTTTTCTTTGAATCAATACACATTTTATGCTTCGTTTTATTCATCATTCGTTACCTGATATTACATAATTTCATGAAGGCTCCGAAGTGCCTATCTTGTTGGCTACTTATCTCATAATTTCGCGTTATTTAACCGAACAATTAAAATATATGCTTATTAAAGTAATTATTGACATTTTTCATGTCACTGATACGTATATAAAAAAGCTCTTTGATTAAAAAAAAAACACTAAGATTAATTGAAGTCGTCCCCCAAGTTGTTATTCAAATTATTACCTCGAGGACCATTTCCAGTATTTATATCTATTTTATCATTTAAGCATGATTGTTTGGAAGAGGGTTTAACACGTTTCCCTGTCGTATACCATTCACATTAGCTCATTACCTGATTCATTTATTTATTTTACATAATTTTGGTTTTTATCTTTTATTAAGATATTTTGGCCGAGGTTATTTATCTACAGTTTATTTCCTCTTAGATCACAATCGTTTAATTGCCAAGCGAGGTGTTTGTGTGTGTGTGTGTGCAGTGGCGGGGCAAGACCACAATTTTATGTGGGCAAGGTACATTTAGCGAGGCCCTCTGGTGGCGCAAGAAGCAATGTTATAAATTAAAAAACAGTTAAAAAATAGTTTTTACTACTTTATTATAACAAAGACACTGCAATCCAAACTATTTTCTTAGACTAACTTTAAAGAAACAGAAATTTCCTGCGCTTAACCTTACTAAACTCCTTAATGACTGTACCGCAATTAAGCTTAGATGCATGTTTTAACCTAAATTATAGCCTAACTCAGTACATCATAATATAATAGTTACCATTCTTCAAACTTAATTTTGAAATACAAATAATAATAAAATCGCGTGGACTAAATTCGTTAGTACAAAATATATACCTACAGCGGCGCGACGCAGAGTGTAAACAAATCATTTCACAACTTCGAAATCATAGCTAAATGGTATGGTAAAATATCAGAACTACAATGGCATTCTGTCAGTACAAGAACGAAGGATGTCGCTGTCTTAGCAAAATCGAAAAAAATAAAGAAGAGTGCGCTGTCAACAAAAAATATTTATTGGCCAAAATTGGCCATGTACAGTTTAGAGTTTTTTTTCGTTCTGGTCCCAATTTTGGCAATGGGTTTTCGAGGTGCGAGGGTGGTGCTAGGTGGCCCTCGTAACGCGAGGCCGTAGGCGGTGGCCCACGTCGCCTACGCCTAGCGCCGCCTCTGTGTGTGTGTGATATGAAGTCAAAAGCAAAATACTGGATTGAAATTCCTAGAAGTTTACTTAATAAAACAATCTAAGTATGTATAATTTTGATGCAGTACCTACATTAAGTTAAACTTGTTTGGTTTGCGTCTTCATTATCTGATTTACGATAATTATAGGTATCGACTATGAAGAAGTCTGAAAGTGGCGCCGGTGACTGAAAGTTGTGTGTATAGACGTGGAATTGTGGATGGCTATAAGAGTAGAGGAAGACCCAAGAAACGATGGATGGACTGTGTAAAGGATGATAATTATGGCTAGTAACGAGGTGACTGCTGAGATGACGAGTAACAGTGAAGTATGACCTCAAATAAATTGGATAAGAGCAGGAGAATGATCATAGGTATCTACTAATCAGTGTAGATGTATGGGTACCTAGTCTCATTTATTGAAAAAATCTACTGCACATACAAAATGGAAGTAAACGACATGGTTTTCCATAACCCTGGCACAGAAGTACAGTTCCTTACACGGTTAACATAAAATTTACATAAATATCGTATCTTTTGAAAACAAAAGGCAAAAGGCGTTTCCAATTTGTTTCTAGGCCACACCAATAAATATCTGGGACGGTTATGTCATTATACATGTTTGTTTTTTCAGTGGAAACCCAATTATTATATTTAAACAAGTGTGTACAGAAATGATGAACTAACTTTTTGAGCATGAGCTGTAGGTACCTAGACTTATGTATATTAACATGTGTATGAAATAGCATTTACTTAACAAAAGTTAATTAATAGTTTTGTTATTAATTATATTTACATTATATACAGACTACAAAGAGAACTAAACTAATGATAAAAATAAGACTAAAAGTAAGAAAATACGAGTATATACAATTAAACAACGACGACAATAGGACACTTAGGCGTCAAAGTACTCCTCCACATCGCTGTCATCTGGAAACGTGCCCAGAAGACTGGCAGCATTGCCACGCTGAATGGCAATGCTAATTCTTTGGCCAAAGAAAGAGCCAGCCCTCTGGTCACGCGAAGTGTCGACCAGTCGGCGAGAGATTTCCTAAAAAATTAGACGCGCACTCGGGCCATGTGTATTAACTAGCTTATGGCCGCGGCTTCGCCCGCGCGGGGTTCGGAAATTGCCAACGGGATCTTACTTCGGGGATAATAAGTAATCTATGTGACAGACTATAATCCATCTCTGTGCCAAGTCTCATCCAGATCATCAGACCAGACAGGTATTTAAAAAAAACTTGCTGTTGGAAAATCGGGGGTCAAAGTCCAATATCTCCGTAACTAGAAGGTTCCCAGGTATGGTCTAGAACAAAAAAAATATCATAGTGACGGGGAGAACAAGTGCCTTAAGGCTTTTGTTACACCCTTTATGTATTCTAGTTGTAGTCAGTAGTTGTATCTTTTATATCATAGATTACCACAAGGTAACGCCTGATTCCATTAATAATCAAAAGTTTATTATTTTTTTTGGTTATTTGAATGTTCTGAAAGATAATTAAAATCACACAAAAATTGTAAAGTATCCGCGCCTGATGCCAGTAAAATCTCCTTACATTCATTCGCAAACAAAACATTTGTTGGACTCTAACACCATAGATCACTACTAGATCAGACTAGGTACCATAGTCTAGACGTCTAGTGCTAGAGTGGAATGTGCACAGTGGTTTAATTTTAGGCGCTCATAATTACTCATTTAGGTGACACCTAATGTTAGTGAAAACAGGCATTCCTTTATTAAAAATATTCCTTTATTATTTTTTCACGCATTTTCTGAACACTTTTTCTCTCTCTTTACTGCTACAAAATAGATAAATGTACCTAGTAAAACTTTCTTATGTTCCTGGAATAGCCACAGATTACAGGAAGCGGTCTAAGATTGCAGAGTACGAGTCACATCATAGTTATTATATTGACATTATGTCACCAGCAATAAATGGCAGACATTTATTTATTTTATTTTAAACTCTGGAAAAGCTTAGGTACATAAGTTTTCAATTCAATTGAGGAGCTCGTGGCTAAATAATAACAGCCGCTCGGGACGATCTTTAGGTTAAGCCGTGCTTGCCTAGGTTGGTCTGTGGATGGGTAGTCAGTAGCCCAAAAAGTCAGACAAACAGTCTTACCAAGGGGTATTACCCAGTACTAACTGGGTTGTGGAGGTCAGATAGGCAGTCGCTCCATGTAAAATACTGGTATTCAGCTGCATCCGGTTAGACTGGAAGCCGACCTCAACATAACTAGAAGACGGGATATTTACCATGATTATTGTTTTCTTTGAGTTCCCGATATTTCGGCGCTGTTGCAAGCACCATGATCACGGATAAACTGAAGTTATTGCGGGTGGGTGTTTATGAGCAGACAAATCGGTCTACCCTCTTTCTTGTTCGTTTTTTGCACTCAGTACCGCTAACACGCGCCACGCGCTTTTAGTGACCATGAAAGTTTAAAATCTTAGACCTCAACATAATTGGGAAAAGGCTAGGCAGATGATGACATAAGTTTTCAATTGCAAGGTGGATATTGCCTTGAATTATTCCTTTGCTTAGATTTGATAGGAGAGTGCAACGGTCAGGATACGAACATGCGACCTGCCTTCCGCCTATTAATGGCTCAGGATCCGCAAATGCAAATACAGTCAAAGAACTTGTAGCGGAACTTAAGTTGACAAAAAGAACGCTAGTGACATCTATGACGCAAATGAAGAACTAGAATCAAAATCCTAAATCTCAATATTAAACTTATCCGCGACAGACCATATAGAAAAACCCGAGTGTAACTGTCGGGCAGTAGCCCTTGAGACAGATAACACCCGTCTGGTTGGAGGATCAAGAACTTTACACCCTATTCCTCATAGCATAGCATAGTATAATCAGCCTAAAAATTCCCACTGCTGGGACGCAGGCCTCCTCTATATGAGAGGGAATGGGCTATAATCCACCACGCGGGCCCAGTGCGGGTTGGTAGATGTCACATGTCTTCGAATTTTTGGTTCTAGGACATGCCGGTTTCCTCACGATGTTTTCCTTCACCGTTTTGAGAGCAGTGGTGATGAAATAACTTACACAAAGTAATGCGCCTGGCTGGGTTCGAACCCCCGACTCAAGAAACGGACAATTTAAAGTTGTCTGTCAATTTGCTAAAAATAATTTCTCCGACTTTGCCTCCGATATCTGTATGAAGATACAGTATTAGGTAGAGGAGTTACTATAACCCTAGGTGTCTTTACGTTTAGCCCCTCATCAGTGGACGGTCGCTGCTTATTTTGAACTATGATTGAATTCGCGGGCTGATGACTTGCATCAGTCCGCGAATTCACAAACGCTTCGATTCGATTTCGATTCGACAACTCTTATACAGGGTGGGTAAAAGATCGTGGATCAAACGAAACAGGACGATAGTTCAGGTTATCAGGGTAATTTTTTGTTAGTACATTTTTTTTTACAGTAAGGTCTAAGTTACAAATAATTTTTCGTGAGACTTAAAAGATATTGAAAAAAGTGTCAATACTTATAAATCATAGTACACACTGTTAAAAAATACTGTACCTACATGAGTTTAGAACTGGTTCGCAATACGATTTTCAATATTCATCACACCTCGCTATTAAAAGTTTTTTATTTTTTATGTATCGTATACGTATGCATCTATGTTTGTACCTTTCACTAATCACCAGATATGTGCAGTAACTCGCAAAAATCAACAATTAAACATAGTTGGAGAGGTTATCGAAAAATTACTTTCCCATGAAGCTTGATATTTACAAAACATTACACGTAATGTCGGATTGTCCGTTTATGTAGTTTAAAACAAATTTTTATAATGTTTTCATGCATAGCGAGTTTCTTAAGAACATTTTTTATGAACTTCTGTACATTTCCGCGTTTATTTGGTACTAGCTTATGCCCGCGGATTCGCCCGCATGGAGTCCTGTAATGGTCCCACGGGATTGTATTACCGGGATAAAAAGTATCCTATGTGTTACTTCAGGTTATAAATTATCTGTGTGCCATATTTCATTCACATCCGTACAGTAGTTTTTGCGTGAAAGAGTAACAAACATCCATCCATCCATCCTCACAAACTTTCGCATTTATAATAAGTAGGGTAGGATAGGATTATGTTTAGGTATTATGTAGTTTTTAAATTACGGCTCTATTTTCCCGAAAAGTAAGGCAAAGGTGTACCAGACTACACTCACATTTCACCAGTTAAGTTTTTTAAGACCCATTTAATAGGAGGAGAGCCTATTGCCATCAACCGTGCACAAATCCAGACTTGTGTTGTTACTTACTGAAAAAAATCCTGATGGAGAATCCCAATAACACTTTGTTTAACCTAGATATCGAACCAAGTACCACAGCCTAGTACAGACACCAGCACATCAAACTACCCGAAACTGTCAAATTTTCCCAATCAACCTTGAACCTAATGATTTAGCGATAAGGTTGAAAATCTACAGGGTGTAAACAGACCCTTCACATAGCCAAGCATTCTGTACATCAAACTAAGTAACTTTACGCAAAAATTATTACTGGAAATAGACTTTTTAACTGGGGTGAAAAATCACGTTTTACGGTAGGACTCGATGGAAAGCACTCAAAGCATTGTGCTGATCAACGGATTGAATAGTACGAGGTCGTGGAGGTGTGTAAAGTAAAAATCTTACATTAAAAACATGTCTTTAAAAAAAAACTTGTGAAAAAGTTGGAACTTTGACCCCCAATATCTCCGTAACTAGAAGCTTCCCAGGTATGGTCTACAACAAAAAAATGATCGCAAAGATGGGGAGAACAAGTGCCTTTCGGATATGTTGAGGGTCTATTTACACCCATTATTAAAGACCTTAACTCGTACCTTGTACTCAGCTGTACCTAGAGCTTACAACTATCATCATCTGCCTAGCCTTTTCCCAACAATGTGCAGCTGAATACCAGTATTTTACATGGATCGACTGCCTATCTGACCTCCACAATCCAGTTAGTACTGGGTAACACGATACCCCCTGGTAACACTTGTAATACCTAGCACTTGCAACCACTTACGTTTAAAATAAAAAGACAATTAGGTCTGTATGTGTGTACGTCAGGTATGGACCGATTTGCATTTACCAGACTATGGTTTGTTTTTTTATACGCTAACAATGTTATTTTTATGACTTAAGTCAGTTTTTTCATGAGTAGGTTTGATTTCCTTTTTATTATCTTCTATGTATAAGGGGTGGATGGGACACCAACGCGGAAACGGTTACCACGTATTCAGTACATCATTCTGAGCCTCTACATAGAAATTTTTCATTGGTTATTAAAAAAAAATTGCTGTTCCATACATTTTGACCGTGAGGTATTCACTTTTGTAGGAAACAGCACATTTTTTTTTTAATAACCGATGAAAAACTTCTTTGTGGGGAGGATCAGAATGATGAACTGAACACGTGGTAACCGTTTTCGCGTCGGTGTCCCTTCCACCCCGTATAGGTACATTATTAACTAACAATTGGAGATGGAGAAGAAATAAATAAATAATAAATAAATTAGGCGATTCTCCCACTGCACCGCACTCCGCCGCATAGCGCGGTGCCGCAGATTTTAAGATTGTAAGAAAGTATCTGAATTGGAATAGAAAACACGCCTAGGACAACACACTGACAACGCGTACGCACGCGTCACCGTACAGTGGGAGAATCATCTAAGGTAGATTTAAAATTATCCTAGATGAACATCGAGAAAAGTGGAAGGAATGGGGGAGGCTTTTGGCCAGGAGTGGGACAGTTCAGGCTAAGAAAAGAAAAAGATGAACATAGGAACATACCATAAACATAATTTTAAAAAATATACGATTAAACTGACCCAACTAAAACCTATCCTGAATCAAAGGAGCTTTCTGTCTCCTTTGTTGGACTGGAATTTATTTATATTAACGAATAATTTTTGAATTGTCAAAAACATAAAAAAAGTTTAACACTTTTTAAATATCAAGCGCATTAACTGACAAAACTGACTGGTCGGCTGTTCCAAAACAGCTGTTTACAGTGTTTGTCTGAAATCCTGGTTTTCCCAAACCTTATAAAAATCTAGGTAGGTACTAAAATCTGTCAAATTTCTTTAATAGATTTTCTACTTTATCGCTAAAACATTAGGTTCAAGGTTGATTGGAAAAATTTGACAGTTTCGGGTAGCTTGATGTGCAGCTGGCGTCTGTACTATTTAAAAATAGATTTATTTTAAAAAAGTTTAATTTCTTGAATGTAAAATGGTTTTTAAAGCCTTGTATTTAAATTAAACCCTCATAAAATTTATTAATTTACATAAAGTTACGGAAATACCACCAAATAATTTTAAAATAAAGTTAGTTCCTAATCAAAATATAGATAAAGAAGAAAAAAATAACTTACTCAAAGTAGCAATCACAATTTGGTTGAACTTACTCCCTTCAGCACAGAACTTCTTCATTGTGTACTTCAACATTTTCTTTTATTTGAACTAAGCACTATGTCTTACGAAAAATGCACAGATTAAAAAAGCGCGGGCCACCGCTCGCTGCCCGGGACTGAAGCCGAATGGCCGGTAGCCGTGTTCCCGCCAACCGGCATGTATTTGTTTAAAACTGTAATCTCGATTCGGAGCTAGCCGTAGACCTATTTTCAAGGCATTTTTAAGGCTGTACAATGATTAAAAATCGATAAATTAAGTAAATAGGAAAGGAATGTTATAGTGGTAATTATTTCATTTGGTGTAAATCGGCTGTCCGCGATAATATCACCATAAATGAAGTTAGAATTGATTTCTAACTGGCGCTTCTTTTAAGTAATGTGGAAGTTATTTTGTCCAAAAGGGCCAATATGTCACTACCAAGGGGTGTCCGCTTTCCAGTTTTCGATAAAACTTCAGCAAATTGTTCCATTAAATTCACGTTTACGGCTGAAACTACTGTTTACGTAAAAACTTTAATAGTTATGACTTATGACACACATTATTGATTGCACAAATTAAAAAGTATTGTAAAACACTGGACTTTAGTGTCTTTATTTTGCACAAATATTTATCACATGATTATTTTAGTTTTTTTTTTATAATATTGATTGTTCCAGTGAATGATGCAGATAAATATGCGTAAAAAAACAATAAAATAAACAAGAATTGTTACGAAAAAAAAATCTTTTTTGCAAAAAATAAAACCGACTTCAAAAACACAGAAAAGTGAAAAATAACTTTAGCTTCTGAAGTCGGTGACTTTTGTTTGTTTAATTCAGTTTTTTTGTCACCGACTTCAGAAGCTAAAGTTATTTTTCACTTTTCTGTGTTTTTGAAGTCGGTTTTATTTTTTGCAATAAAGATTTTTTATTTTTCCATTTTTAGTGTATTTATAGGATAATACAATCATATACAAATATTTGCTATACATTTATTTTACATCATTAACGATACATTTCATGGTAATAGGCTTATCAATACTAATATTATAAAGAGGAAAGATTTTTTTGTTTGTTTGTACCGAATAGGCTCCGAAACTACTACTACTACTACTATAATTTATTTTAAAAGAAAATTGAGATCCTTAAGAAAATTGCAACAATGTAACCCAAAGTAGCAAAATTTTGCCTATAAAATTCATTATTTGGCGTGCGCTGAGAAAACTATTGATGATTCTTAAAAATGATGTAGTACATGATAACAGTACTCATTATTACCTACAAAAAAGTCCGCGAGAGTGTATATCTAACTATCATAGTTAAGTCACAATAGCAGCTTTTGTGATCTAAAATTTAATTAGATCGCCCCGGTAGAAACAAAAGTTGGTTACATTCGTATCGTAGTATTAATTCTTATTCAAATCATTTTATTATCAAGGGTATTTATGTAGCAGTAATATACTGAGTGTTCAAGAAGAACTTATCATCAATATGAAAGATACATGCAGCGACATCTATTGAACCAAAATGGTAATAATGAATAAAAATGTGCTCACAAGATAACTTTAAAATTGACTGACCGGCTTTGTTAAAAATTTATGATAGCGTGCTTTAGATTAGTCTACATGACACGGCTTGAAAATCTATACATATAGCCTGTAGAGTGTGTGTTCGATCGCTTTATTTGAGACACATAGGTAAAGTAAATACACGGTGTTATCAAAAAGAGTTATGTGCTGTCTTGCAAAGGCGTACAAATAATATCTTCACATTAAGTCGTGCGGGTAGTGTTTATAGGTATGTATATAAACTGAAACTTAAATAAAAACTAAAACTAGGTACTGTTATTACAGCTAATTACCTAATATTAAATCTTTAATAATTTTTTTTTATAAAATATACGTTAAACAGAAACAAATAAACAATACAAAGTAAGCAAACAATTAAATTATTGAGTTGTAAGTAATAATCATAATCTTATGAACTAAAGCTAATAAAAGTAATAAAAATATAAAATAAAAACAGTCATTTTTCTTCAAGGTATTTATAGAATAGTATGCTTTGTGAATTAAGAAGTTATGGAGTGTTTTTTTGAACGTATTGGGATCTCTTGATGTTTTTACTGACTTAGGTAGTTTATTGAATATTTTTGGCGCCATTCCTAGGAAACTTTTTGAGTAGAGGGCTGTTTGATGGGATTTGGACTTAAGTGCACCTTGGTGGCGTGTAGAGGATACTGTTTCGAATTGGTTAGGGTTCTTTTTGATAAATATGGCAACTTCATAAATGTAAAGGGACGGGAGTGTTAATAATTTTAGATTAATAAAAAAAGGTTTGCAACTGTCAGTGTTTTGGATCATGCATACTGCACGAACGCATTTTTTTTGGGCTTTAAAGACCGCTTCCCTATCCGTAGAATTACCCCAGAATATTGCTCCATATCGCAGTGTTGTGGAGACGTATGCGTGGTATGCGGTAAGAACGGTGCTGCGATTTGCGACTTTATTTAAATTGTGTAGGGCATAGCAATATTGATTTAGCTTTTTTATTAAATGCTCAATATGTGTTTTCCATGTCATCTGCCGATCTAACCAAAGTGTTAATCTCCGAAGACCAGCGTCAGATCTTCACCAAATAAAAAATGGGACCACCGCGGAATAATATTCTTCCAAACAAAAAAAGAATCATCAAAATTGGTTCACAATTGGCGAAGATATCGCTGAAAATACACAAAAAAAAAAAAAAACAGTCGACTTGATAACCTCCTCCTTTTGGAAGTCGGTTAAAAACGGAAACGGACGGGAACGGACGATTTATTCGAGAAGCAAAATGAAACTAATAAATAAATAATTACGATAATCATATTATTATGGTCTCCTTTTGGAAGTCGGTTAAAAACGGAAACGGACGGGAACGGAAGATTTATTCGAGAAGCAAAATGAAACTAATAAATAAATAATTACGATATTCTATTATTTTAGAAACAATCTGTAAAAGTCTCAATGCAGTATTCTTAATACTGCAGTGAGACTTTTACACATTGTTTTTACTACACAGACACACACACACACAGACTACAGATACTGCAAGAACTGTTCACTAATTGGATATAGAAACATTTGTCATTACCACGTGCTATGGTCATTACCAAGCTTGCAAAATTTCATTACCTGCATGCATGGCGCTTAAAACTTTGCAGGTCCATATCAAAACTAATAAGGACCCTAAAAGGTGGCCTTAATTTTTTTATAATCCATGAATAAGAAACTTTTAACTAAGATGAAGATTGCGATTAAAACAATTTTTTTTTAAATATTTTTTAACAAACCGCCCAGTTTGCACCAAATGAAATAAATACCCATAGATTTTTTGATAGTTCAGGGCGAGCTTTTGTTATTTTTTGAAGTTCCCTTGAACTATTTGGACCTGAAGTGATCGCCATTAGGTAATCCTCTACCAGTTTTATTTCGCATCCCTTTGTAAAGTTCTTTGATATCCTGGATTAACTAGATCCTACTCATTCAATCAAATTAAAGAGCCTTTTGTTGAGAACGCTGCTCTCAACATCGCCAACATCGCCGCGCGCCAGTAGCAGTGAACGAAAGGTGCGGGAACTTTAGGATTTTTTATTTACTAGTTCCACATACATACTCGAAAAAATAAGAAATTTAAAATGTAAATTGGCAGGCCATGTTTGCAGGATGACCAATGACAGATGGACCAGGAAACTGGCAGAATGGGTACAAGAGAAAGACAAAGAAATAGAGGTAGACCGAAAAAACGATGGGAGGACATATTTAAGGACGATGTGGACCAGACTGGAGAAGACAGACAGTCCCTAGGGACAGAGACAACTGGAGAAAGCTGGGGGGAGCCTACGCCAAAGAGGCGGCTTCCACTAACTAAAACGATAATTTATTATTTTTATTCAATAATGTTATTAGCATAATCAGCCCATTAATGTTCCCACTGCTGGGACGCAGGCCTCCTCTCTATGAGAGAGAATGGGCTATAATCTACCACGCGGGCCCAGTGCGGGTTGGTAGATGTTCGAATTTTTGGTTCTAGGACATGCCGGTTTCCTCACGATGTTTTCCTTCAATGTTATTAATTTAAAACTTAAATTCAAATTTACTATTTTATATTTATTATTTGGGATTATTTAATAGTGTTGTTTTTTTTTTTTTTTTTTATTTATTTACAAGTTCCAAACGACCGTTGTAAATTAATTCCTTTCTCTTAATATACATGTCTAAAGTACCTAATTGGTGTAGAAAGACCCTCAACGAAGCCGAAAGGCACTTGTCCTCCCTGTCATTGCGGTATTTTTTTTGTTCTGGACCATACCAGCACGGGTTTTGTCGACGAAAGAATTTACAAAATGACAGATCAACAAAGGAAATCTGTTATTTTGTCGATTCTTCCATCGGCAAAACCCGTGTCTACGGTGGTCATGCTACGCGTGCTTGAAACCTTCTGTTTGCGGAAATATTTTATGTCAAAGCTCCAACTTTTTCAAAGGTTTTCTTTAAATGCAATTTTTTAATGATAATGAAAATAAATTTAAATAAATTTACTTTAAATACCCCCATAAACCCTGTACTACGCAATGCATTCATCAGCACAATGTTTTGAGTGGAACCCAACAGTTAACTATGATTTTTCACCCCAAAAAGTCGTTTTTCACCATGCTTGGTTGACGGCTTCGTAAAGAGTCCGTTTACACCTTTTATGTACTATATCCCAAAGCAGGAGGAGCTCATGGCTAAGTAATAACAGCCGGGATCGATCTTTAGGTTAAGCCGCGCTTGCCTAGGTTGGTCTGTGGATGGATGACCACCCATTACATACCGAGTTTCCTCCGTGCCTCGGAAAGCACGTTAAGCCGTAGGTCCCGGGTGTCATTTGTAGATCTTTGACAGTCGTTATAGGTAGTCAGTGGCCCAAAAAGTCTGATAACCAGTCTTACCAAGGGGTATCGTATTACCCAGTACTAACTGGGTTGTGGAGGTCAGATAGGCAGTCGCTCCATGTAAAATACTGGTATTCAGCTGCATCCGGTTAGACTGGAAGCCGACCCCAACATAGTTGGGAAAAGGCTAGGCAGATGATGATTCCAAAGCACTAATAAATAATAGTTCTTATTGCATTATATAATTCTGCAGGCCGGCGAAAATCCTACCTGCAAAGATTTAAATGAACACTAAGTACCACAGCGCGAAGCACTAGTCACCCGCTACCATTAATCAGAATCCTGCGCAGCCTAATAAAAATAAAGCGTGAGACACAACCTTTTTTCTAATTATAGTGCTAAGTATTGCCAGTTTAAAAATAGCCTGGATCGCGTGCAAAAACGCGGCGCAGGCACAGGCGCCTATATTCATGCTTGGCGCCTATAAATTATCGCAGAGATTTCACATAACTTACAACAGATGGCACTGTAGCGGTACCAAAGTGCTAACGGTACTTTTATCATAGATTTATGTGTAATTGATAAATGATAACGTGGTAGGTACTTTTTGTGAGAGGGTCAGCTAGTGTAATCTCCGTGATAAGGGATTTATTTCTTCTAAACTGTTCGTTTAGCTTTATCTTAGCCGCTTGACCAATAAGTAATCAATTTGGATAGTACAAAGTTCTATTTTTATTTTTTACTATCTTGTGCACGCGTCTTCGCCCGCGTGGAGTCCGGTAATTGTCCCACAGGATCTTATTACGGGGATAAAAAGAAAGTCCAGGTTATAAACTATCTGTGTGCTGAATTTCATCAAGATCCGTTCAGTAGTTTTTGCGTGAAAGAGTATGAAACATCCACCAATCCATACAAACTTTCGCATTATTTATAATAGTGTTATTGTTATTCTCTGTTACACACAACAGCAATAATATAGCTTAAACAGTACGACACCGAGCTTAACCAAGAGATGTGTTTTCTCACAGCAAACCTTACTTCAATTACGAGCTTTGCGAAAGAGAATGAACCTATGTGCATACACAGTATGTAGTATTACCGTTATTAGATCCCAAACTTGCTATCGCTACAGCAAATATGACTCCTAATAATCTGTCCCATCTTGTACATATTGACTGCATTCATGAATCTGAAATCCGTAACGCTATGGCTCGACTTCCTCCGAAATCTACTCACGGCCCAGATGGGATACCGCAGTACGTGGTCAAGGACGGCTGTGAAATTTTAAAATTGCCTCTGAAACATATTTTCAACTTGTCAGTTACGTCAAATACATATCCAACTGAGTGGAAAACATCGAAGGTAATCCCGGTACATAAAAGCGGCCCAAAAAGTGACATTAAAAGTTACAGGCCAATAGCTGTTTTGTCCATATTTGGAAAAGTCTTTGAAGCGGTACTTTTCAGAAAAATACATTCCAAACTTGAACGGTGGTTTGCGGAGGAACAGCATGGATTTCTTTCAAATCGCTCAACCACGTCTAATTTACTAAATATAACTACATTCTTAGCCAAAAATATCGATGACAGAAAGCAGATTGATGTCGCTTATTTCGATTTCCAGAAGGCTTTTGACCGGGTTGATAATGATATACTTTTGGGTAAATTGGCTTTGGCAGGTTTCTCTAAAACGTCGCTTATATTCTTTACAAACTACATTTGATAATGCCAATTCGGAATGCTATTCTGTCACTTCTGGGGTGGGCCAAGGTACTAACCTCGGTTCCCTGTTTTTTCTAATAGTAATTAATGATCTACCCAACTATGTAGAACACTCCACAGTATCGATGTATGCCGATGATGTCAAAGTTGCACGTCCCATAATTAATAGTAGCGATTCAGCCGCACTCCAACTTGACATCGACAATATTCACAATTGGTGCATTAAAAACAACCTTAATCTTAATATTAGAAAATGCTCGATCATGACCTTCTCTAAAACCACACAACCCATCATCAATATCTACACTTTAAACAAGGAGCCCCTGAAACGAGTTTCTTCCGTGCGTGATCTGGGTACTAACTTTGACCCACACCTAATGTTTAACCAACACATTATACAAATCTGTAACAAGTCCCGCAAAAGTCTAGGTTTTGTTTTGCGACAGGCTAAAATTTTTAATAATCGGCAAGCCTTAACCGTAACTTACAACTCTTTCGATCGCAGTTTGCTCGAAACCAACAGTGCAATTTGGAGCCCCCATGAAAAAATCTATAAACTAATAATTGAAAAGGGCCAGAAGTCTTTTATCCGCTTCCTCTACCTCAAATTATATGGGTTTTAACCCATATATGTACCCTACGCCATTCGTTTTA
Organism: Noctua janthe; assembly: GCA_910589295.1. Classification (NCBI taxonomy): domain Eukaryota; kingdom Metazoa; phylum Arthropoda; class Insecta; order Lepidoptera; family Noctuidae; genus Noctua; species Noctua janthe. The sequence goes on along the minus strand of OU342572.1, from coordinate 7,275,232 downwards.
GGTATGGTGACATACCAGAGCTTAGAGGTCAGGAGAAATCTTGCTCTCATTAAATATGTTGTTCGCCTAATTCGTGGCTCCCATTTTAATTCGCATTTATTGCAATATATCTCCTTTAACATCCCACTACCTATCAGACACACTCTTCGCCCACGCCAACGTCCTCTTTTTTCGTTTCCTCAAACCAGCACCGTAACCCTTACGACAAGCCCACTATTTCTAGCTCTTAACCCTATTGATAACATTTTAATGTTTGATGAATCCATGGATATTTTTGCAAGTACTGAACTGAGACTCCTCAACACTGCTTCTCGATACCTGGAGTCCATTGCCACTCCCAGTACTATCTCCTCGGGGTAAACAAATTGTATCCCTAATAAAAAAATATATAGTTTTTATGATGATACGAGTTTTGTTCATTTTTATTGTTACTTCATTGTGTTTATTCTGTCTACTAAAAATGTTTTGTTTGTTCTTCGCGCCTACCATATTGTTTACTTAAGAATTTTATTCCTATTTTTTAATTTTTTATTCTGATTTTTATGTTCAACCAATAACTTGTATGTGTGGTGTAAACTGTAAGGTAGGTTTTTTGGGCCACTGACCGCCTAACGACTGTCAAAGATCTACAAATGACAGCCGGGACCAACGGCTTAACGTGCTTTCCGAGGCACGGAGGAAACTCGGTATGTAATGGGCGGTCACCCATCCACAGACCAACCTAGGCAAGCACGGCTTAACCTAAAGATCGACCCGAGCGGCTGTTATTATTTAGCCACAAGCTCCTCCTGAATATGACTACAAAATATTAAAATAAATTCATAATGTATAAAGCTCCTATCCTAACGGCTGACGGGCCGACAATCCTAAAAAGCTCGCGGTTCCTTAAGGCAATCATTATAGTTCCCACCATTAGAAGTGAGAGGTGTTAGAACTTAGTAAACTTAGTCACAAGTCTAAAAAAAGAACCACTATTTCCGTTCCAGGAATCTGTTAACCTCGGAGTATATCTTAGCCTATGTAGATAAGGTAGCCTCACAGATATAGAGAATCCTACTTATTATAATATCTTACTACTATTATTTAATACTAGCTGTTGTCCGCGACCTTCGTCCGCTGAAACTAGCGGTGTGAAATATACATTTTTTTTTGTTTTTTTTTTTCTGATGGGAAATCATCAAATGACCCCCTACTCTGGGCGGAGCGGAAGGGAGTGTCAGACTTGTACTGACTAAAACCTATCCATGTTCCTTCTTTGCCCTTTGTGTTCCAGGGCCACAGTATCTCTATCGAACAGTCCCGCAGCCCTGGCAGGCATCGGCCCTTGCAGACCCCTATATCGTTGCTGACATCCATTTGATGCGCGCGTGGAACTCGAACGCGCCGTCGACACGGCCTGTCGTCATAAGACAGCCGGATGGCGAGCTAGCCCATAACTTGCCGTTCACAGGCCCACGCCTACGGTGGCCACCACTTAATCCCCAACACCCAGAGCGTTTCCCGCGACGGCTGGGACGTGAGGTTCTTTTCCTGTCACCTCCCGCCACCTCCTTCACTAGCATGACTGACTTTACAACCTATTCTCATACCCAGCAAATATACTAAAAAAAACCATAAAAATCAGTCGAGCCGTTTCGGAGGACTTCGACCACAAACACCGTGACACGAAATTTTTATATAATATGTGATTATAAATGCGAAAGTTTGTGAGGATGAATGGATGTTTGTTACTCTTTCACGCAAAAACTATTAAACAGATTTGGATGAAATTTAGGAAGTAGATAGTTTATAACCTGGATTTACACATAGGATACTTTTTATCCCGGTAGTTCGATCCCGTGGGACAATTTCCGAAATCCACGCGGGCGAAGCCGCAAGCATAAGCCAGTTGTAGATGACGCTTTGTCAAATGACTGACTGACTCTCTCAGAAGACTGCATGCCCTGAACTTCTTAGGTTTTTACGTCGTTTATAACGTGACTAAACATTTAAAGTTTATAAGGAACCCCTCAATAACTCCAAAAACATTTTAAATGATACTATTGTAGGCTAAATGAGCACTGACGATAAATTCTGCCCAGCGTTTTCCCAATTATATTGGGGTCGGCCAAGATTTTAATTGCAGTTTGTTGTACGTACATGGTTATTTTGGCGCGTGGCTTTAATTAGAACTATCGCCGCCATCTTTTTTACAAACTTTTATTTAACTTGCAATGTTTGTATGTATGTTTGTTTCGTTTTGCAACAGAATTTTAAAACAGTTGTCCCCAACCGATTGAGCTGAAAAGCATACACGTTTAATTTGGATGACAATGCATGGTTAGCTAAGTGACGTTCTAAATCCATTACGGCGGACTAACAAAGTTGACGGACTAGTAATTTTGTATTCATCCCCATGATACATATATATTTAAAAGCTTGTTTTTAAATATAGATGAAAGAAAAAAAACAAAACATTTTTTTTAAATGCATGATATATTTTATTATAAATAATATAACTATTTTGTTAGAGTAGGAAATTACTTCTTTTAATTCAATATCAATTATTATATCGAACAAGAAATATAATATTCTTATTAATAAACAAAAACAAAAATGAAATAAAACATTGAATATTTTATGTTAAATGTTTTTTTTACTTTAATCTTGTTTTCAATACAATTTCCACAGGCAATATCACAAACACTTACCAACAGGGCCTTCCTCTCAATGTACCTAATTCAAAAGATAGTTCTAGTTTTATTTCTTAAGATCCATCTATCATCTATCCTCTGTTTCACAAATAAATTAATTTGATTTTTTTTTGATTTTTTTGAAAGGCCAAAAGTCACGGTCAAAAGATCCATGTACCTACAACTGTAGAAGATCCATATTTCTACATCAGTGTGTTACCTATATCCTCGCACCTTGTGCCTGCTTGACATTAGCGAGCTGTCGCTCTAATGTTCGTCACACGATGCAGCTTCGGCGTAAAGGAGCTTACGATGCTTTACGTGAGCTAATTACTTTATATATAGTTTGCGCCTCCTAGGGAATAGGACTATAGGCTTGTGACATGGGCCTGCTTGCTTATAAAAGGGGTAGGGTTAGCTTTCGATAATTGGTTGTTGAAACACACAGATTTGAATCAGTATTCAATTTGTAATGTAAACTATTTTTTTCAAGGTATTTTAAAATCAAAATCAAATAAAATTTCTCTTAAACGAGTGAAAATTGAAAATCGATTTCAGGATATGAAAAAATAATTTTAGGTCTAGAAAACCAAGTTATTTTACGTGTCACTGTGGTAACCGTGACACGCAAAGTTTTTAAGGGGCCTAAAAATCCTAACAAATTTGACATTGTCCTATTGAATTGTAGAAACCAAGAAACAATAAAATGAAGCTCCCAGTCACAAGGCATAATATTACACTTTAGAGCTATGCAGCTTCAAAAATGGCCCTGGATTTATAAATTTGGCGCCAAGCTAGGACAAGATATAAACAAAAAGGGGCACGATTCTCAGCTCTGAGAGTATTAAGAAGAAGAATTGGACTTTAATTATGAGAATTTTAATTAGACAAATAGATATAAATTGCAAGTAACCTTTGAGTTAACTCATTAAAGATGCCTACAATAATAGATAACACGTGTATCTATATTATCTATTATTGTAGGCAATATCATTATGATTCAGTTTAATTAAAGACAATCAATGTGGAGGTACCTACAGGATGATTGTTAATTGAAAAATCATAATCTTATTTTGACTGAAGGTCTGATGGACATTTATTTACTTAGGAAATGAAAGTAATGGTTTTCTTAGTAAGAATAAAATAGGTTTTGATAGAAAAGAAATCTTAGATAGCACCCTAGGGGGATACTTTTTAAGTTCATTAACACTTTTCACTAGGTGATGCGACAGAGGACCAGAACTGTCTATTAAGTAAGCTGAAGTGGCAATGGAAAGGTCATATTAGCCGTAGAACCGATGGCCGTTGGGGTAGATATGTCCTCCGTCGTAGGGGACGCCCTCAGGCACGGTGGAGCGACGATCTTCGCAGGTAGCAACTGGATGAGGGTTGCCGAGAATCGAGTTGAGTGGCGTGCGATTGAAGAGGCCAATCCTATGTCCAGCAGTGGACTGTTATAGGCTGATGATGAACACTTTTGAAACATTTTTCACTCTCTGATTTTGGACATTAATCAATTCCAGTTTCCATCTCAATCACTCTCTAAGTAAAATATAATTACCATTAAAATTTAAAACTAGTTTTTCTTTACAATGTTTGAACAAACAGATGCCCATGTCCACTTACAATATACACGAACACACGCTTATTTAAACAGAATTTAATTATTATTCAAATAATACGAGTCTGCCGCCATGAAAATAGCAATTGAATAATACAATGTGGCATTCAATTAGGTCATTAGTAACTTGACTGAGGTAATTGAAATGTTAATGTGTACATTTTAATTTATTAAGAGTTCTTACGTAGCTCAAAAAAGGAGCTGTCCAGGTTTGTGGAGAAGAAGCTGTGGACCTGGCCTTTAATAAGAGATGGTGATGAATGATGTTTATTTGCAAATGGTTTTTACAAACACTTTTATACGTCATTTTTTTTAAGCTAGATTGGACCGGTGTTTCGTACCTGACTACTCTGAGAAGTAACAGCCGAAACAAACTCAGAGGTCACCGTCTCTTTTAAAGTCCAGACATAATCTTGGTCAACTCACATGAGGACTATGCAGATTAGTATCTAAGGTGGTCTTTTGAAGAGAGAAGCATTGTCAGTTATCGTGTAGCTCGCTTCATAACTCAAGGAACTCAACGACACGACGAACAATACCAAAGAAAGGATATTTGGGTAGGGTAACTCAACCGAACACAAATCCAAAACACAGGCCATTAAATTCTTAATGGAACATTTTGCCCAACCTGGTAATCGAACACAACACCTCATGCTCAGCAGAAGCACTTATGACTGCTAGACCAACACAAGGCAGTCAAATGTTAATTTAACTTATAAACCTGCACGGGTAGCATGACACTCGTAGAAAGGGTTTTGTCGACGGTAGAATTGACAAAATGACAGATCAACAAAAAAACTGTCATTTTGTCGATTCTTCCGTCGACAAAACCCGTTTCTAAATATAGTCCATTCCTCATGACCGTTGGTGAAAAGTGGTCAGCAAGAATTTTTTTCTAAAACTTTTCCGACTCCCAGAATAAGCTCCCAGAAAAAAACTTAACCACTGTCATACTGACAGACACATAAATAAACTTCACAAATCACACACGGAATTACAGTAAATATGTACTTTAGGTATGGTTCACATAACCTCATAAACATTTTGGTATGAATGGTCTGATGAAATTCAAAATTGCTTGCCATGTCCTCTGTGCTGGTGGTGGCTTGCCTGCTCATTACGATGAGTGGGGGGACTCAGATCACAGCCATGCACCATAACATCTGCAGTGCTTACGGCTACCAGCTGTTGGAAGCCAAGTTCGGCAACGAAGTTCACGTGCTGTGCCTGAAGTTACAGCCTATTGGTAAGCATTTCAGCTTTAAGAACTTTAAAGGTGGATTTTGAGTAGAGGAAGACCAAAGAAATGATGGGATGATTGTGTGAAAGATGATACTGATAGAAAAGTGTAAATTAAACAATACGCAATTCCCATGTTCGGTAGTAACATAGCTAAAAATGAGATGGCTTAGTATTTAATTATCATAGCTTTCCGCAAAGTAATGGCTAATTTCGTATCTTTGAAAGAAGTATGTAATATACAACATGTAACGTAATTAACGCACACCCTCAGACACCCCAATTAGTATATTATGTTATAATCATAATACATACACTGAATTTTTAGTTAAACATATATGAGCATTGATTATTGATTGATTTAGTTATACTAATTCCGGAAGAATGTTGTGGTCACAGTACAAATCCACGAACGCAGCCAGACGCACACGTAGGTATGAGGGTCTTGTTAGCCTAGTAGGTATTCGCTCGCGTTCGAAACGAGTTAACGAGTTTTTACTGTAATTTACGTAGTTTTAATTATTTTTAGGAAAAAAAAATACCTATAATAAAAATTATAGAAATCGATTCAGTAAACGATTCTAAACAAACTAATTTCAGGATGTGCGTTAATTATGTTACATGTTGTATAGATAATCATTTTAGTATCAAGTTACTAACGCCCATACATAAATACACAAAATAATCTTAAACAATAATAAACTAATACATATAAAAAAAAACCTTATTGAACTAAAACTATACACGTAACGTTGACGGCGTCGTGTTTTGCTACGTGGTATCGTGTAACCGTCCTCGGAATCGTCGGTATACGACACTTTTCGGCCAAAAGTCCCCTTTTAGGAAGGTCTGTAATGAGATAGCGGTTGATATAGAATTAGAAACTGATGAATGATAGAAGATGACATGACTTACTGCACCAGTGGCGTAGATTTTTGGAGATAAATATAATTTAGTATATTCATCCATGTGAGCAGGTAGTTTCCACGATTCTAGTAGGTATGTAATATTTAAAAGCCAGGCAAGATGCAAGGGATTCATTATGACATTTTTCAAACAATGGATCTCGATTACTTAAATTAATATACAAAGAGATTTAAAAGACTTATAATATTTGAATGTCTTTGTTTCAACCACTCGTCTTTCAATATTAGCATTGACTTTATCATCCTCACAAACTTTCGCATTTGCCATAGTAAGATTAGGCTTTCTAACATTCATTCCGTCAATTTCAGGCAGCTCGCAACTCTCAACAAATACGGCCACCCTTTACCTGGAGCCTGACGAAGACGTAACATCTGATAGCGACATTCAGACTCGCGTGGTGAATCACCCGCTGGCGGACATCAGCATGGCATATGGGTACCCCGTCATAGATCCGTCGTCAGGCTCCGCTGAAGGATATATCGGCGAAGACCATCAGTTCTATGGCGTTTTACATTTTGGTACGTATTTTTTGGCCTGATATGTTATATACTAGTACATACTGTCTCATTGAGGTGCGAGGACCTCTTCTTCTAGGACAAAGCATGACCATTAATCACCATCCTTGCTCAAGGCAGATTTGCGATTTCATACTAATATTGAAAACTAAGTTTTCTCAACATGTTTTGCTTCACCGATGACAGTTATGTTGAAATTAACATTAGACAGGTACCTACATTTGATCGGATTTAGACCCCCAACTTCGTGCATAAGAGGCGAGGTTTTAATCATGTCCCATCACGACATTTTTAATATGTTGCTCTGGTGCCCATCCGATGGTTCATTTCAAAAGCATTGCTGGTGGCAGCACTCTCTTTTTGTTCCGTACTTTCCGCCGATCTGTGTTGCTAAGTATACTCAATAAGACACAAACTGGCCTGATTTTTTATACCGTTTGGTACTTACCTACATCTTGATTTCAATGTTAGTTTTAAAACTCAAACACGCGGTTCGACTCTGACCTTGATAACATTTTCCACTTACCTAAATAATAACAAAAACTTTTGGGATCTGTATATTCAAGCTCTTACTTAAGAATTCATTATTCTGCAAAGTTATAATTGTTTTAAGGAACGTAATGAAATCATTAAGAAGGATTTCGTTTCTTACATAGTTATCCACAATCCTCATAACGACAGTAATGTCAGCACGACAGGAATCATAATGGTCGCACTTAAAAAATAACCACGGAAGCGAATCGAAGGTTCCCAAAGACAAATCTGGTGGTGTTATACACGATGCTATACATGTTCGCGTCGGCACATTCCCTTCGCAAATATTTTTAATAACAAATCCAACCCGAAATAATCACTACACATTCCTTATCGCCAACCTCGGTTCGGTATCTACCATCGCTGAATCATGATCGGGATGGGTCTGCAAGATTCGAGTTAAGCTGAGCAGATTATTCCTACATTCGATTTTGCAGCCCGGTTGTGACGAATCATGCTGAGGCGAACGTGAGTGTAGCAGCGGCAACCCTAAACCGTTCTTGATAAAGTTCTTTTTGGCAGGTAACCGAACTCTCCACGCGGATCCTTACGGCAAGGATAACCGTCGCAAGTTCTTCGGCGCATTTGAGAACGATAACCTGGCGATACCCCTTTCTCGGGCGGTACGCGATCATGCACAGGTGATCAGGTGATGATGATAACTCTCCACTAATACACTAGAATCCTTCATTTGCGTTGTCATCAGACTTCAGAATATTGTAGACAAATTAATAGACCTCGTCGAGTAGTTCATTCGAGAATATAAGGAGCTTATCGAGGTCGACTCCCAAAAATCTAAACACTTATCTTCTCTTACAGTACAACGTCTTAGAACGCGTTCCTTACTTCCCATTTCGGTTAGAAGAACGAGAGAGAATCCCCGGTGTTGCCCGCGCGAGGATCTGTGACCTCCTCCTTCTGGCTGACAAGGAATTCTACGAGAAAGATGCCAACTCCAGCCTCAACCATGTCGTGCGACGAATGATGCATGCCGTCGCGCAAGCTGATATTATATTTAGGAACGCGGATTTTAATGAGGATGGGATCCCTGATAATATTGGTAAGTAAAATCTTATTGATTTCTTAGGTGATAGTCCACTTAGTAGCATTAATAAGTGGACCATCTCCTCCACTTACTCTCCAGACAGGGGAATAAACGATGACGCGATTTACTTATGCAGGAACCATTTTTACTTTGATCATTATCACTGGCCTAGACTTGGCAGTCTGATCGGAGGCAGCTGAATACAAATATTTTACATGAAACGACTGCCTGTATGACCTACACTGCATCTATAAAATTATAAAATTATGTACAATGTCTTAAAGTTTCCGAACAAAAGCCTCTTTCTGCAGGTTTCTCAGTCAAATACATACTAGTGCTGACATCAGAGGACACAAACAAGCGTGTCTTCGGGGATCTCCTGAAAGATACGGCGATCGATGGACGCGACTACCTCATGCGATTTGCGAGGCTACGCCGCCTGTCTGAGGTCTGCCTTGGAGTCGCTTTCTCTGGACACGCGTTTCATAATAGGACTTTGGGTTTAAGGTATAATGCGTATAGTTCCATAAAACGTTGTAGATTTAAATGGGCGTTTGCCCATTTTTTCATAACTTTTTAACTACCTACAGTGTTCAGATTATCCGAAGCAAACTTTCTATACTGGAAGGGAGTGTTATTTCCTATACCCGTAGACATGTCTGTGATGTAATCAAATGGTTTATTGAATCAATCATCAGTGTTCGAAAGCTTCTTCAAGTATGGTGAACTAAACTAAGAATGACAAGAGAAGAGAGGTTTGCTGATTAGTAAAGATATTAGTATTTTATAATCAAGGGTAAACATACTCACAGAGCACTTCTGGATATTTGGACAGTCCAATAAATCATCTTACATCACTTTAGCACCTTTTGTATGAACCAATGCACGCTGAAAACAGGCTTTTCACACAGTAAGTATATGAAATACGTAGCTATGCGATATGCTGCGGCTTGATGCAACTACAATGTTTTCTAGCCTGTCATGCTCGCCAACCAGAGCAACTACTGAAAGCCAAACTCAACTGTGACAGAAAAGCACCGATGCAAAGAAGCTCGACGCGTCCCGGAGAAACGATTCAACTGTCTTGTATCTTGCAAAGAAATTAACCTCGCCAGCCGTAACTATACTTTCCTTCCATATCCCCCTCAGCTTTACATCTCTCGGTGGGGGCGTGGGCGGCGCAGCAGGCGGTCTGTGTGACCGGCGAGCGTACGGCCGCTCCTTCAACACCCTGGCTATAGCGCACTCCACAACTGAGGAGGTTGACAGAGTTCCTGAGAGGATAGCAGCTCTTACGCTTGCTCATGAAATGGGTAACACCTCCTCAGTGTTTTATGAAAAACTTGAAAGTTTGCAGTTTTTCTGGTAGCATCTATCATATTGCCTGTCCAAATATGATTTGCAGGGTTTATCATGTTAACGCAAAGACGTTTGGGGAAAATCGACTTTGGAAACGACTTATTTAACGCGGCAAGATTTTGCATTCACACTTGCCTTTAACGAGCCCCACGAAAAACTGAGGATGGCTTTGTCTCGTTTTGTTTTAACACGGCATTGAAACAGTTAGGACTATTATTGACCAGCAGCCAAATATGGCTGCTGATCACAACTACTATAGGTACGTTACTTCACTCAGGTCACAGTTTCGGTGCTCACCACGACGACAACTATCCGAACGAGGAGTGCCGCGGCTTCCTCATGGGCTCGCAGTCCTCCACCGCTATCGACGGCTTGAACTACGAGTTCTCGGTGTGCAGCAAACGACTGATCGCAGCCACTCTGAGCAGCATGAGCTATTGTCTGATTGAGGAGGATCGTCCGTATTGTGGGAATGGTAAGTGGGTTTCTGTTAAAACAGTAGACATCGATATCAACGAATCAACTCAGCCTATTGCAATCCACTGCTGGATTTAGGCCTTTCTCAAGTAGGGTCATAAAACCCTGTCCTCCTACTGCTGCATCCAGTCTGACCGACTGCACCTACAACTCAAAAATTGTAACCTAGTAGCAGTTGTGTCGGAGACTACTATAAACGCAGAGTTCCGGAACTAATAGCTGCCACTAAGTACTTCTTTACCATTCCGTTTTTTTTTATTTTCGACAGCTGTCGTTTCTGGCTATTGCCGCTGGATCGCGGCAGATGGTCTTAAAGACCATCTTTCGATTTTCGAACAAAAGACGTTACGGGAAAACTCCTCGAATGAATTTATGAAACGGTTTATTTTCAAATCCCAGGAATAGTAGAAGAAGGTGAAGCCTGTGACTGCGGTCTGCCGTCCCAGTGTATCTACAAGGACCCCTGCTGTACCCCACGAAGCGGGGGTGCTTTGGTCTTCGAAGAAGGGTAGCTATTTGAACTTTGTTTCCAAATAAGAACGTCTTTCCTCCACTTGGACGTTGGTTGCAGTTAGGTATTTATTTTTTAATATTGAATCACGGAAGTAACTACTTATCTTGTCAAATCGCATCTTTCAGGTCTTCAAAAAACCGTTTTTTTTTATCCATGCAAATCTTGTACAATGCAGCCAAGGAATACAAGCTTAGATAATGATTAGAGACTGTGTCGCTAAAGTCGGTGGGATTTCCGTGGCTCGAGTCAAAAAAATGTTAGAGTTGAGATAATGGTAGAGTCACATTTAGGAACACCGGGATGTTTTTTAGTTAGTTGGAGTCTGACAGACCCCTCAGGGCGCCCCAGGGCGGAGGACATCCACGAGGATATTCCACCCCGAAACAAAAAAAAATGGTAGGGTCAAATTGGTTCTTTGGAACAAAACCTTTCAAATACAGTAGTTCTAGAAGACACAAGTATGCAGACTCATTGAGCAGACCCAAAAATCACTATGATAGTTTAAACTTGGATTCCAGCGCGCTGCACAAAGAAGGCTGTTCTGTTGCTCCTTCAGCGATGTGTCATCCGTCCCAGGGCCTGTGCTGCACTGCCAACTGCCAGCTAGCAGACCTCATAAAGAGTGGTATTGTTAGTAGTATAATCTTCATATCAATCGTCCTTGTTATTTTTGTTAAATGTTATTTTTGACATTCATTTTATTTCAGTAGGTTCTCTTCCATTGTGCTTCTTGGATTTCTAACCGTTGTAAAGTGGTTTGGACAAAAAAAAGTAAAAATTAAAAAAAAAGTAAAACGTAAATCTTTAGCGTTTTGATCGTCATTTAGGTATTGTAATAAATTCGTTCATTCAGTAATTGTGTAGTTTCATTGGCTTAGATATCTAGGGTCTACTAGGTTTAATTTTATTATGAAGTTGGTATTATACTTAGCAGTAAGAACTAAGTTTTAAAGGTTTTAAGAGACGACAGTTCAGGCCCAATCGAAAACTGCTGGTATTAGCGCTCGCACCAGCTCTTGGCGTCCTTTACGCGTTTCATATCATGCTTAAGAAGATCGCTGGCTGTGTGTGTCCTAGGACAAGTTTCACCCTGGCTCTGTCAAGCCGTGTTCATTGTTAGCATAGCAACAATAAAATATTCACAAATTCTCGTAGGGAGCACCTGACAGTTTCGATAGCATTCACTGAGAACCTCATTAAAGCAGACTCATCATAATTAAGTGTTCTTTAAACATGGAGAGTGCTGATATACACCGTACACAGGTTGTAGCGTAATTAATGGATAACCCTGTATCTGTTCTGCGCGTGGGGGACCCCAGGCCCTATAATATAAAAAATTGTCAAAACCCGAAGTCGATGGGCATGCGCACTTTTCGTTTTTAATTTTTTCTTGAAAAAATGCCACCTTTGGTCCACTTCCTCGGCCACCGTGTTCAGAAACTAAGGAATTTTCACTATATGATTGGTGCATAATATTATTTAAATAAACGTGCTATAAGATATGTATTACAGTTTTAGAGTACCTCATGTGTTGTTTTTTTTAAATCTTATAGTGAAAAAATTGTATTTCTGTAAAAACTTTTTATAAGTTTGAATTCGTCTGGTGTAAAAAAAAAAATGAATGGAAATCTAGCTGCCCATATTTTTTAAACTTTTATCCTTTATTGCAGATTCCAAAATGGTATATCAATATTCCATATCTTTTTTAAATACCAAGTTGTTGCTATTAAACTGAGGAAGGAGCAATTTTATTTTTTTTACAATTCAACTAAATTGTCGTTATATTGTGCAATGTGCATTGATCAATATAACGACAATTTAGTTGAATTGTAATGAGATCATATTACAAGTTGTGCAACTTGTAATATGATCTCAATGACGTTAAAAAGGGATTAGAGGAAGAAAACAACAAAACATTTGTTTTAATAGCATTTATTTTAAAAACAATTACACAAAATGCTCAAAATGAGCACCACTTGCTGCGATACACGCTCTGCACCGCCTAATAAATGACCGTTTGATCAGACATGCAAAGCCTGCTGCATTTATGTCTTGAGCAGCGATTCGCACCCGTTCACGCAGTTCCTCGACCGAATTCACTTCTATCTTGTAAACTTTTTCCTTCGAACATACCCAGCAGAAAAAAGTAAAAAAAACTTTCTGGATAAGTATTTTTCTGGAAAAATACTTATCCAGAAAGATAGATTAGACGCCTGAGACCCATTCTGTGGCCACCCCGATCCCCGGACTTAAAACCATAAAACATTTACTGGAGATGTTTGAAGGAAAAAGTTTACAAGATAGAAGTGAATTCGGTCGAGGAACTGCGTGAACAGGTGCGAAAGTCAGTGCAGAAAAATTAGTTACTGAAAAGTTGTCTTGCACATTAGCATTCCATTTCTTACAACTGCGATGTACTGAAACTGTGCTCAGTTTTAAAATAGTGCAACATTACCGATCCGACCGACAAAATAATGTTTTAAACATTACAATTAGTAGTATCCAAGCTTTAAGTAAGTTTTAAACTGTGATCGCATTGCAGCAGATAACACGATTCCCATCTCAAAATTGAATTGGTTACCATGCCCAAACCCATTGTCAAGTTAAGAACAGAGTCATTAATATTGCCCAAAAGTTCAAAAGTGCATATGAAGTAGGTATATTTTCAGATGTCTATTACAAAGGATTTTCTTCGTAAAATAGTCTGCTTCAGCCCCAAAAGACCTTAGCAAACAGCCTAGACTTCGTGCCGATCCTAAAGCCCCGAAACATTACAAACACAATTCCTCGCCATTATTTGCCGTAGCTTCAACCCAGTTCTAAATTTTGTTCACCCCCCTAATACCGAAGCGTGCCGGCTAGATGATTGTAAGCATCTCTCGCCATCTGTTTGAACAAAAGCGGCCATGTTGAATCAACATCAAAACTAAGCCCGATGGCGTAGCGACCCATATTGAAATAATGGAAATCTATAATAGACCTTGGCCTTCGATTTTGGAGTTTATTTTATATTATTCCAGCAGATTTAAAGCTTTCTTATTGGATGGATTCTGAGACTATGTGTGTCAGATAGGTTTCTATATTGTAGTATTTCTTTCTTATAATGGGATAAGGTAGGTACTTAAGTAATTGTGTCACGACGTGCTTTAGATAATACGGCTTCTGTTGTTATGTACTGGACTTTTGGAAAAGTGACAATTTCGCCCAAGCCCTAAGGCGCTACTGAAACTACATGCAATGGGGAGTCAGGATCCAGTTGCTCAGAATTAGAAGCTACTCCCCGAGGAGATGAAACAGATTTCACGGTGGCGCTAGTTCAGTTTCAGTACAAATTGAACTTTAGAGTGAACACAATAAAATCAAAGAATATAAAATCTCGCACTCATCCTCAGATCTATTAACATCCGATTTGTTGATCAACCTGCTTGCGGGCAATAGTTAGGGGCCTTCTCATGGTAATGCTACAGATGTTTCAACAGCCGCTTATAACAACGCATCACTTGCAGGACTGCAGAACCCAAGACCAAGAGTGTACATGTCCAGTGCTGACGTCAAACTGTCGCTGTGGTCTGAACGGCAGGTGTCTGTCAGACGGCTCCTGCCACGCGGCTGAGTGCGCCACGCTGGGGCTCAGGGAGTGTCCGTGTGTCAAGAAAGCCAAACGCCAATTGTCACATGCACTTTATCAGGTAAGAACGAGGATTAGCAAAGAGGTTTAATCCGCGAATTTTTTACGATTTTTCCAAATATTACTAGAATCATCTAAGCATCACCAAATGTGCTCGCTAAACTCTTTTGTTTACCATAAATAGGTACATATTGTTTTTAGATGTTACCAGCATGCAAACCAACATGTTATCCGTCAAAAAAAAAAGAACTTGTTGCTGAAACAATGCGACTTTGTCTCCCAAATATTACGGGCCGGGGATTACGGGTTTAATAAGATAGCGGTCAGTCGATGACCACCAGCGGTTTTCGGCGACCTAATGTGAAGCTTGCTACATGGATTTCTTTCTTCGATCGACCATCGACTGTGTTTTGTTTGAGGCGATTAAAAAAGTTCCAACGCACACGTATTGGAACGTAGTGAACTGGTTAACGTCAATCGCGCGTCATCTAAGTAGTTCAACTTCTTATCTTAGAGAACGATACTCAAGGTTCTCGAGCTGGTCATGGATTTAAAGCCATTTGATTGGTTGACGACGGGACCGGTCAATGTGGCGACACTCGAGGGAGGCCTATGTCCAGCAGTGGACGTCTTTCGCCTGAAATGATGATGATAATTGGTTGAAACGAGCGCTAAGAGTTTAAAGAGAATCATTCAGTGATGCGGGCCTTCAACTGTTCCTTTTAATTTCAGGGTTCCTTGACCGGCGAGGCGCCTATGTGCAGTATTTGCTGTGAGATGCGGGTGAGGGGAGGTCGCACCGAGTGCATCCCTGTGCAAGCAGCGGTGAGGGAGCGACTGGCTATGAACGCTGCGCTACCAGATGACTGGCCTGATCCGGACTATATAGGACGTTAGTATAATAACAGATTTGTGGTCTAAAGAAAACGGCAGATATACAAAGTGGGAGGGACACCGACCCTAAGGGACTAACCAGAATGAACAGCTAGCAGAATAATGGAACAGCTGTTCCATAAATTTTTCATCGGTAATTTATTTTTCAGAATAATGTACTGAATTCGTGGTAACCGCTTTAGGGACTAACCACACTAATTTAGCTCTGTTCAGCTTTTGTCCATAGAAAACAATGATTTTGTATGGAGATGCGTACCCATCCGTTCAGCTTTCCGCGTCTATTCAGTTGCAACAACTACCTGCCATACAAATATTTGTTCCGTGCGGGAGTCGAACCTGCGACACGCAGCGCAGTAGCCCGTCGATCAGCTACTGCGCCAACCGTGCAGTCAAAATCAATGATCAGTAGTTCCCGCGAATATAGTTTGTACCACGCCTACTAACGTCATATTAGGACGCACACGATAAGTCATTCAGACGCTTAGATTTCTTTAAATAAATCTCTTCACAACCTTCCATTCAAACTCTATTATTGTTTTGGATTGTAATGTTGATGAGGCTCCGCCAAGAACAGGTCGTGGGTTGTGGCTAAGCGGGGAACACCAGTCTCTATGTGCAACTCCACCCGCATTTACTTGATCTGACCTGTACCAACGCCGTCGATGTGTCAGGGTTCTGGTCGAAGTCTGCCTTGTATGCCAAACGACACATATATGTGACAAAATTGTAGGTGTAATTGTGGCTTAGCGCGGAGGGCACGCGCGTGCGTTTATGCTCTGGCGGTAAAAAGGTCTCAAGCCAAAAAAGGTTATAATTTTATGAATGAGCTTGGCGTACAATACTATTCCATTTGTCGATCCTTCCAGCGAACGTAACAATACGCCTATGCCGTGGCTACGAGTGCAACGAGACGTGGATGCGCGCCTGGCCGCCGGGCAGCGTCTGCGTGTCACAGAACATCGTGGGCACCTGCACAGCGTTCGGCCTCTGCAAGCTGGACCACATCACGCCACGGTCCAACGTGTACCCAAATATCATGGTAATGCATTAACTGCTGAATTCGTCGTTCTCGCTGCTGAGGATCGCGACCACATAATTATGACGTATCTCCAACCATGCTGTACAGGCTGCCTCCAACGACCTTCTTGATCGCGTCTGACCATCTTGCCGGTGCTGACTTGCGCTCGTTTACCTTAATCCGAATGCATATTTCCGAAGAAGCTGAAGGCACGCTCCAGGCAGATTATGGAAAGCTGTTCGACAATGTTAAGGTCCGCCAGACTTGGTTCCCATGAGTGGCGATGAACGGCATAAATAACGATTTTTTGCGTATTGTATCTAATATAAAGTGGGTATTACGTACTAAGGATATACCATCTGTGCGTCTGTTTGTCTGTCACGTGGCTATACACCGTGACTTTTTAGTCGTCTTACAAAAGGGGGTCCACTCAATGTTCTCGACATAAAATAGCTTTAGGCGCGATTTGTTTTTTTTTTACCTACCATAATAGGTACAAAGAAAAATAAATAATATATTAGAATAAAATTATGAAACATCCTGTTAATGATTTTTAAGTGTCAAACGGGAGAACATACCTACCCAGCACTCGAGTCCAGTATATCATCGCTCGCAAAAGGGTGTTTTAACTACGTCATGCGTAATACTGAATAATAATTTTATTTTTAATTATTAAAATCTCATAAATAACAATTTTTTTTTTGAATGTTTAGTAGTCATTGGATACATGAAGTGGGCTGCTGTTGTAAGACGACTAAAAAGTCACGGTGTATATTTATAACCTTGAATAGCATTTTACTATTACTACGGCCAATAAAATAAGTAAAATATTGTTTTGGTGGTAGTTTTATACATGTCCTTGTAGGTTTAGTGGTCCCAAGCGCGACTGCTGAGCAGGAGGTCCTGGGTTCGATTCCTGGGCCGGGCAGTGTTATTGGGTTTAACCATCAAGAATTTCTCAGTAGCAGCCACGGAGTCTGGATTTGTGCCCCGTTGACGCCAATAGGCTCGCCCTCTATTACGTAGGACTTAAAACATAACTGGCGAACTGTGGGTATAATGTTAGATACACCTCTGCCTAACCCTTCGGGGATTACAAGGCGTGATGTTATGTTATGTTTTATGGATGTACAGTGGGCTGCAAAAATGCATGGACAGTACAGAAACAAAATCGTGTGAAGCGAGAAATGACTCCACCTAGCGTAAACCAGTTATCGATTAACAAAATGTATATGCTGTTACTAGAGGGCGTTGCATAAAATATTTTTGTAGTTTCTAGTTGTCTCTTCAAACATTTAAATAATTTATAATTAATTGTTTTTTTTTCAAGAAGTTTGTTCATAACTATTAACCTACTATGTCAAAATTGAAAATCAATTTAAAAGTAGGTATGTGATTTACTAAGTTTTAGTTTTCAAACTTGAGAGGGTAGGTTGAATATGGATTTATAAATAAATTGGTAGGTAGTAGAAATAATTAGATCGAAGAGTACTGAGTCATAGTAAGTTCAATGTACTTACGACTATATCAACGATTTATGTATCATTTCAGAACAGACACTTGACCGGCGCGAAAAAATCGGCAAGAAGCATAAAGCCCGCCTCAAACATATTTATTTGTTGTTTCGTTTTGTTATGTTTATTAAAATAATATGTAAAGTCTTTCCAATGATTTTTATTAACAACTCATATAAAACATAATAAATTATCATACACTTGTGTTATGCTTACTCATTAAAACTAGTTAACAATTTTTTTTTTTTTGAGAGAGGGTCTGTAGTTTCTGCAGGTAGGATGACGTTGAGCGTGTCTGGTAACCTACTTGTCATTTTCTTGTAACTATGGACCCTACCTATCTAGAGAAGCGGTGGCGCAGTGGTGGCGGCTCCGACTTACGAACAGTAAGTCGTGGGTTCGAACCCGCGCATTACTTTGTGTAATTTATTTCATCACCACTGCTCTCAAAAACGGTGAAGGAAAACATCGTTAGGAAACCGGCTGTCCTAGAACCAAACATTCATAGACAGTGACATCTACCAACCCGCACTGGGCCCGCGTGTTGGATTGTAGCACATTCCCTCTCATAGAGAGGAGGCCGTGTGTCCCAGCATTGGGAACATTATAGGCTGATATTGCTATGGACCCTACTGTGTCAGGTAGTATCCCCGCACGTCCATTCGACTAAAGCTACGTCTGCTCATTTTTAAAACAGAATCCCGTGCACACGATAATCACATCTCTGTTTACCGCTCCTTTTTGTAAGGACGTATACGGATAGTAGTATAACAATAAAAGGCCACAAAAAATATGTGAGCTTTTTTTATCATAATAATACCTACTTTATAAGATTTTAAACTGGCATGGTCATATCATTAACACTAGATTTGGGATATTTACCATGTTTACTGATTTCTTTAAGATCCCGATAAAAAAAAAGTAAATTGGTAATTGGTAAATATCCCGTTTCTAGTATTAATGATAATACCTACTTTGTTTAAAAAAAATATATCAGGCTCTGTTAATGATCACAGATGTTTGACCAGCCTTTTCCGTCCAATAGGAATAAAACAAAAAAAACGACCAAGGAAGACAAAGTTTTTATAACGGCCACGCGCTGCAAGCAGGCATAGTCCTTACGGTGGTCAAACGCAAGTTTAGTCGGCTGTGCAGGCGTATACCGAATGCCGTCTTTTTCGCTTTTATTTCCTGTACATTAAGCCCTTTTTGTCTGGCTCAACACGGTCTGTAAAATGATGGCAATGCATCTTTCTACCTTAAAATGTCTTCCCTTCTTTATCCCTTCAATACTTCCTACAAAGACTCTCAAGCATTTTGAAATAGCAATACTTGATATCGAAGTCCATATCGTACCAATAGTTGACAGCTATACAACCATGGCTCTGCCTCACGTGGTGGAACCATAGACTAGGCAAATAGAGGCAGTCTCCTTTGTGGAGTCGCACGGAGTATACGTGCGCCTTTTCGTATTCTGGGTACTTTGATAGGTCCGGGGCTAGAGGGTCTGAAAGTAAGAGAACTTAGATTCATATAAATCGTTATAAAATAGAACTCGGCGTATGCCCATGGAAGCTTTTAGCCTGTGCTGTCAATTTGAACGCGTTTAGAGCGGACGTTTCCCATACATACAAAATATTTCAACATTGCAGACAAAATTTTACTATCTATACTAATATTATAAATGCCAAAGGAACTCTGTGTGCCTGGATTTTTTTTTTTGGAAAGCCCGCCACACTATTCTCAAACCACTGCAACTCCTGAAAACCAAAATATACAGTGGCGACCACCAGAAAAGCGCCGAGATAATGAAGCTCGAGGAAGTCCCAAAGAAACAATTTAACTGTCAGTCGTCGGTCTGAATATCGCCTATCTAAACGGCTGAAC
The DNA here is from genome assembly GCA_910589295.1 of Noctua janthe. Lineage (NCBI taxonomy): Eukaryota > Metazoa > Arthropoda > Insecta > Lepidoptera > Noctuidae > Noctua > Noctua janthe. The sequence continues at coordinate 7,255,388 of OU342572.1, read as the reverse complement.
TAACTTCGATCAAATTTGGTACAAAGGTAAACCATGGTCCGTTTACATAGGATAGTTTTGCCCCGCTAATACGATCCCGTGGAACCATTTCTGATCTCCACGAAACCACGGGCAACCGTTAGTTTCTTTTTGTAGTTTTTAGACACCACTTTCAGGAATACATGCAAACTTCATAAAAAGAAAAAATCTCACCAATACTAATCCAAGGCAATCCCCCGGAATGCTCCAACTCGTCATCACAAGCATCTTCTATATTCGAATCCGCCGACTTCACCCTGTTAGTGGCCACAGGTACAATATCCCACTTGTCATCTTTGTGCTGGAACTCTGCCACTGGGTACCGCTTGTAGGGCACAAACGGCAGGTCCGTGGGAGGGATCAGGATGAAGTCTTTGTAGCCGTCTATCACGCAGTACATGTTCTCATAGGGGTCTTTGTGCACTGGAATACGAAAATATGTATTAGTGTAAAGTGTTTCTGTAAAGAGGCAGTCTAGTCTACTACTACTAGTCTGACTGATTAGAAAGACGTCACTTAGCTAACCATGCATTGTCATCCAAACTAAACATGTGCGCAAAATTTCAGCTCAATCGGAAATCGGTAAGTGGGTCAAATTTAACTTCTAAGATTTTTTTTACATAGTTACAGGTGAAGCTAAAAATAAAAGCGTGTTAACAAATGAACGAAATAGCTCAGAATATGCCACGACGCAGAACAAAAACACACACGTTAATCACTTGTCGGATTTCGTGTAGCCGAAGGTCGTAGACGAGGAGTAAGGAACCTCGCGCACTACGCGGCCACAACCACGTCGTGTCGCTTGACCGGCCACTATCTTGAACAAAACTGGTCGGACGCCGAAGCTTCTGCGGCCAAAGTCGTGGTCGTGCGTGTAGTGCGCGAGGTCCCTAATACTGGTACTTCACTTTGCGTAATAATCAAAATATTGGTGTTACTTGGGTCTAATTAAATAATTACACCCAAATCTCATTGACTGCCACATTCACTGCCTCGTTGCGCAAGTGGTCGCAAGTGAGACCGCTGAGCATGAGGTCCTGCCGTCCTGGGTTCGATTCCCAGGTCAGGCAGTGTTATTGGGTTTTTGCATTAGGAATTTCTCAGTGGCAGCCACGGAGTCTAGATATGTGTCCAGTTGATGGCATTAGGCTCGTTAGTTAGTTTAAGTTCCATGTAATAGGAGGCTGCATCGTTCACACCAAACGTATTGTCCGCCGCCGACTGTAATTATGCTCACTGGTTACAGGTTACTGGTTTGGTGTGGCGAGTAGTTTTCGATATGTATATCGAAATGCGATAAACCGCGTAACGCGCGCTCACAGTCAGCGGCCGACAATACGTTTAGTCTGAACAATGCCTTAAACATAACTGGCGAAATGTGTGTATACTATTAAGTACACCTCTGCCTAGTGCTGGTAATTGCAATCAAGCCTAAAAACTTGGCTAGCCGTTAAACCCTACTACTCTTCACGACGTTAGGGTTTCTGAACAGTCTGCTTGCCCTATGGGCTTGCCGTATTGTTGGCCCTTAGGCACGCCCCTTCCTGCCTAAGCCTTCGGGTATTACAGGTGTGATTTATGTAGTCTCATTGAAATAAAATCTCCCAAATACAACAAGCTTAGTGCCAGTATTAAGTATAAAGATATGGACCACCAATCACCAATGGATAAAATAAGAAATGAGTATATAAGAGGAAGTCTGAGAGTGGCGCCGGTGACTGAAAAGTTGTGTGGTAATCGGTTGTCGTGGTATGGGCATGTGATGCGGAGGAATGAGGAATATGTCGTGAGGAATGTATAAGTATGAATGTGGATGGGTATATGAGTAGAGGAAGACCAAAGAAACGATGGATGGACTGTGTATAGAATGATAGGGCAAGAAAGGAGGTGTCTGATGAGATGACGAGTAATAGAGAAGTATGGAAGAAGACATGCTGCGCCGACCCCAAATGAATTGGGATAAGGGCAAAAGAATGATGATGATATGGACCACCAATCAATCAAGCAAATTTTCATATTAGACATTCAGATGACTTTATATTGGCTATCCTTACTTGAGGTAACAGCTCTCTCGTCGCCCATCCAGAAATTGACAGCATCTGGCTTCTTGTTAAAGGCTTCACTAGCTAGCGGTATGTCTGTGACCACATCCGGCAGGAGCTCGGGGAAGTCGATTGTGAGGTTGGAGTTCTGCTTCTGAATGTACTGGATGTAGTTCCTTCTGGTAATTAATATTGTGGAGGTAAAAACATGAAGTTTCTGACGGCACAGTGGCTGAGCGATTGGCTGCTGCGCTGCGGGTCGCGGGCTCGATCCCCACATACAACAAATATTTGTATGATCTACAGGTAGTTTTTCCGAGTCTGGCTGTTTGTGTATGTGAGTTTAAATGTTTGTAAATGCACCCACGACACAGGAGAAATTCCTAGTCGGGATAAGTTTTTTAAATAAAAAAACTTCAGGCTACTATTGAAAAATTCCTACTACGCTACAGCACTTTACCTGACCTGGGATTCGATCCCAGGACCTCCTCAGCAGCAGTGCTTACGTCCACTACGTCAACGAGGCAGTTAGTACGAGTATGTGTGTGTAATATTTTACTAAATTTAACATTAGAATGGAAAAAGAAAACATACTCCTTCTGCTCCAAGCCATCCAGAAATTCTGACATGGTCATCTCAACTTCAAGAGGAGTAACAAAGCATTCTTCTCCCTTCTCATTTTTAGTAATACCATCAGCTAAGCCATTTGGAGTGATGGCTACTGTTACTTTTTTGTCAGGAATTGTTTTTCTGAAAACAAAAGTTAGACTGGATGTTAGAGTTTTAAATTATGTGTTATGACAGATATTATTTTTTGACCTTAACAGCGCTTGTACAGAAAGTTGGCAACGTCGCAAATAGCTGTCAAATATTTCGCTGTTTTGATTAATTTGGCGATATTACTGTATGGAAATAAGAAATATGGCTTACTAGTGAACTAGAATATTTATTTATTAAAACTACGCACAAGTAAAAAACTGTACAAAGACGGACTTAATGCCAAACCTAGGCATTTTCTACCAGTCTATCTTAGGGTGATGCAGATGATGAAAATGGCAATATACAGTAGTTGCAAAAACAGAAAAAAAGACTAGAAAATATGATGAAAAAAAAAGAAAAGATGATGATTATGAAATGCAATAATTAATATTGTAATACCGAATATTTAGTTTTAGATTTAAAAAAAGTATTTGGAAACTTTCCAAATGCCTTTTTTGCACTTAAAACGTTACATACAGTAATATTGCCAAAATAATTAAAACAGGTAAATATTTGACAGCTATTTGCGATGTTGCGAACTTTTTGGATGAACGCTCTTAAGATATTCATCATCTGCCTAGCCTTTCCCTAACTATGTTAGAGGTGGCTTCCAGTCTAACCGGATGTAGCTGCAGTATTTTACATGGAGTGATTGCCTATCTAACCTCCACAACCCAGTATACTGGGCAATACAATATCTCTTGGTAAGACGCCAAGATATTAATGATATATAATGTGATTACAAAACTACTATTCTTGGTTTTTTAGTCAACATAAAATGCAAAATTTTATTACCCACTATAATTACTTGCCAAAAATATTATTATTGATAATAATTTGGTACTCAAAAGCAACAAGTGAAAATTATGGTGAATGAGCACTAAATTTTCAGTATTTGATGGTAAAATGGGACTCCGCTTGGCTTCGTAAACACCGCTTGGCTTCGTAAACACCGCACTTGAGCGGCAGCGTCAACTCAAATCATACTCGTCACAACATGTAACGCAATAAAGGGCCGAATATCCGGCCATCCGGCCTCGTAGCTTGCCGGATATCCGGTATCCGGCCAAATTACTATCCGTTTCATCTCAAAATTTTACCTGAAATAGTCAGCATTCCATTTCGCCATGGCTGGCCAATGGGAATAACGGCCTCGTATCACTACTGGGATATTTTTCGACACATAATCTCTATAGAACTGCAGAGGCTCTAAATCATTTGTTTCTGCTATTCTTCTGCCCAAATATAAAGCTAGAATTTAATAAATATAAGTTAATCCCCGTTGTAAACATTAAGTGTGGCGAGTTTAACCCTTAATGTTACTATTTACCTGATGATTCTTCATTTAAAATTTCGTAAGCTGTACTGAGAGTGGTCATGGTTTCTTTAATTATTTTAGAGATTTTTATTAACCGTTTTTATGTTAAAAATACATTTAAACATTTTTGTAAACATAACCTAAAATAAATAGCGTTTTTGAATTTGACGTCACACTGACAAGTAACGTTGACACTTACATTAAGAGTGGCGTTCAATGGCAGCTGCAAACTACTGTTGCGTTCAGTTTTATTGATTTAATATTTATTTTGAAAAACTGTAGAATGGATAATTAGTATAAACTAAGTATCCAGCGGACTTTAGATTGCCATCTTGGTAAAAGGATTGGCCAGCGTGGGGGCTCTCTGCTTCTGACTGCCATGGCTGTGCCGGACGTATGGTGACTCAGTAGATACGTCGTATTACAAGAACTGATGGACGCTACTGAAGGTGCCAAACTGTGGCTCAGTTGTGGGCAGACACAATTCAGATAGGCATTGACACGCCAAGAAGAAAAACACACTGCACAACACACAGCACGACTGACTTCATTCACTGATCATTCTTTGTCCAGTCTATTTCTCTGTGGAATGCGTTTCCCCAAGAAAACAGGATGGCAACCAATTGTTTATCTTTTAAAATTAAAGTACATAAAGGAAGCGTAAGTGCGTTTTCAGACTATAATTTATCTCTATACCAATATTTCATCCAGATCCGTACAGCCGTTCTGGCGTGCTTGAGTAACAAACATCCATCTAAACTTTCGCATTTATAGTAGTAGTAAGATAAAACTTTACTCAAACCGCTATGGAATGAACAGTATGGTAGCGCATAAAATACGAACAAACGTCAATGCCTCGCTGACGACAAGAAACTGTTCTGAAGGAGATATATTACACTAGCTGCGCCCCGTGGTTTCACTCGCCGTTTTTCTTGTTACTAGGGTCCTAAAGGTCGTAGCGTGATGTTATATTATAGCCTTCCTATAGGCTTCTTCGATAAATGGGCTATCTAACACTAAAAGATTTTTTTCGATTCGAACAGTTTTTTTTTTGTTCTTGAGATTAGCGCATTTAACCAAACAAGCTCTTCAGCTTTATTATATTATTAATTATAGATGTCATATGACAGAAGTTCTGCGCTCCACTTCACACACAGATAACATTGTAAAAAGTTCCACGCTTTTAAGGTGCCTAAGCCGAAAATGTAAACGTCATTTACAAATTTACAATGTAATACCGTAATACGTCAAATTGCTAAAGTAAACATAAAATGTTGATCTTCTTTTCCTAATATTTTTATTAATTTTAAATAATGCTAGGTAATCTGAAGGATTTTATTTCTGTTGTGCAAGACGGGATAACATCTAACAACAACATAAGGCAAACGCTACAAGAAGTGCAGAGGGTGACAAATATATTCAAAGACAGGCAAAAAGTGTCTCAGGACCACGAAAGCAAAGTTAATTACGGTGCTGGTGGAGCTTTACTGGAGAAATATCAAGAAGAATGGGCCAAGATTCACGAAAACGCTGATATAAATGCTAAGGCAGCTGACGAAGTAGATAAATTAATTGTAGAGTTACACGAAACTGCTAAAAAACGATTACAAAGTGCGAACGAGTGTGCGCATAATTTGTCGTTTATTCCTAATTTAACTGCTTCCGTGGCGCAATGTATGGATAGTCTGAAGAATGTGGAGGTGCTGCTGAAGTCTGTGGAGGAGGAGCTAGTGGAATTCGAGGATATTGTTGAGAGGAGCAAGATGGAAAATTGGAAATTAGATCACCACTACCATCTTACTGTGTATAAAGAAAAGAAAATGGGTATGCTATTCATAACTCCTATTTAACTACCAGTTAGTGTACCATCAAATCTATATGAAATATTCCGATGACATTAAAATTTGTATTTTATCAAATGATTCTCCTCTGGCCTACATATTTTTATCACAAGTTTAGATGAATGTTGATAAGGATCTGGCCTTGTGGCTTTTGTTGTGTCAAATTTTATACATTATGATTATGTGAATGATTTGGCTGGAGGAAACAAAAAGTCTAAAGAATTTAAGTTTATTTGTAGTGAGTACCTATTGAAGCAGATTCTTTATCATTAGTGCACTAAAATAACCAAGAAAATTTATTATTTTGACTTATTACATGTATGTTATTTTTTTATGCCTCTTCAATTTGTAGAGGATAAGCATCTTACAATGTTTGTTAAATTAAGTCATAATATAATACATGAAAAGCAAAAAGAGTATGTACTACAAATCATAGCAGGATCATTTTTCATGTTTCTCATTTTTTTTGTATATCTGCCTACCCTCAATTAGAAAAAAACAAGATTATGGATGTAATTTCTATTATCAGCCATCTGTGCCCAGGACAAAGGCTTCCCTTCCCTCCTTGCGCTTATCCCTATCCACAGCTGTTATTGGCCTATCTTAGAGAAAAGAGTAGGGTTCATCCCGCCATGGCCATTGTGTTCTGGGCCTGCTGTGTTGCCGTTTACTACTGTTTGGTACCCACTTTGTGGTTATTTTAGCGCATACCTCCTCTAGCATGCAACAGATGTGACCAGCCCAGTTCCATCTAAGCTGTGTGACCTACATCAGTGATTTGAGTTTTGGAATGCAGTATTGAGTTCCTTATGCAATCAGGGAGTTTAACTCACTAAGGTTCTGTGTGCCATTGTTTGCTGACAGAGCCAACTGCAGACTTTTGATGCTTGGTTAGTGACCATGTCTGTGCCCCATATGTGAGGGTGGGACGAATGCACATGTCCATGAGTGTCTTATGAACAGGAAAAAGATCAGCTAAGAGCTAAAGTCGGTATATACCAAATAGACATCTTCAGCGGGAGAGGGAGTATGTAATATTATATGACACTATCTATCAGTCACAGTCATTACAGGTAGTCAGTGGCCAGAAAGTCAGACAACCAGTCTTACCAAGGGGTATTATATTATCTGGAAGTAACTGGGTTATGGGGGTCAGATAGGCAGTTGCTCCATGTAAAATACTAGAAATCAGCTTCTTAGACTGGAAGCCCACCCCAAAATAGTTGAGAAAAGGCTGGCAGATGAAGATTATGACTATCTAGTTCGAACACTAAATTGTCCAAAGCTTATCTGTAGTGGTAACAAATATTTAAAGCAACACTTAGAATTCTATATTGACCATTCCAGCGGCACTAGAGGAAGTCCGTAACAAACTAGCGAAGGAGAATAGCCAGCGGAACTATGAGAGAGAGAGACAGCAACTGGCAGAGTACCAGGCTAGAAGAGAGCAGAGTTCAAACGCATTCCAACAAGATGTCGCCAAGTACTTGTCTAGCGGCACTGTGTCCACAAGTGAGTAACAGATTCATTGCCATCTTCATATTTTATTATTCTTTGGACACCCCATAGATTCGATTTTGGTGTGGCTATGCTATGACCGTGTTATGGAAATCTACGACGTAACATAACATTACGTCTGTAATCCTAACCACCACCATTTCCCAAGTAAGTAAAGGACATCGCACACTACGCGGAAAAGATCACGACATGTCGCATGACCGGGCGATATCCTGGAAAAGATCTGGTCGGACAACCGGTTGTGCGACCAAACTTTCTTCCTGGTCGAAGCTTCTGCGTCCAAAAGTCGTGGGCTTGGCCGGGTAGTGCGCGAGGTCCCTAATTGGGGGCGAGCTTATCGCCATCAACCGGGTACAAATCGAAACTCCGTGGCTGCTCCTGAAATAAAAGAAACTCGCGATGGAAAACCCAATTACTCTTTTTCAAACCTGGGAATGGAACTCAGGACCCCATGCTCATCATTCGCGATGCAGGACGCCGCCGCAAAGCACCGTGTACATCCATTCCTTTCCTTCACGAGTTCACCATCTCTGGAAGTATAGGTCCGATATTCCACAGATAGAAAGCTAGAGTATTGTCGACACCCAATATAATATTTAAGCGTAGTTACTGACACGTGGTCGCGCAAGTCGCGGACAGTTGTTAATAAAAATAATGTTGTTTATTTCCCCTGTTCCAGGTCAGCCTACAACACCAAAAATAACCCTAGAACAAATCCAGCTGGATGATGACTGCACCGACCTGGAGAAGTTCCTCGACAGTTGATGTGATCAGTCTCTCGGTCGGGGGCAACGGTATAGTGATATCAGAGCTTGTACAATTAAGACTAATGCATTCTATTTTATATTCCAAAGTTAATATAAATATTGTTGAATATTTTACTGCTGCATTTTAATTTTCTGTAATGGCAACAATAGGTTCAAAATTCAGAAGATCAAAGGTAATGTGTTGGGATTATCTGGTACCGGTATATGCTATCATAATCAAAATCCTTAAGTTTGAACAATTCATATACAATTTATTTTAATGTTAATACCTAAAGAATTTAATTTCTGTACTGTTAACCTTTTCTTTGAACTGAAATTATTTTCTTATTCAATAATAAAGTCAAAAATACAAAAATATATATACAAAGCATTTATGACTAGTAAAAATAAGCACATTGCTAAAACAGCTCTCTCGGAACTACACGGTTCGCGCCGTCCACGACATAGTTCGATACTGGTCTACGAGGGATCTCACAAAAACTCCATTCACAGCAATAATTATATCAAAAACTGACCCGACCACTAAGAGTTGACGGACGCATCATATAAATCAGTCAAAAATATATCTGTACGCCACAAACACAATGAATTTACTCATACGACAACTAGCACTGGGGAAGCTTCGTCAGTGACCGGCCACGGATGCCGCAATTCTCTGCTCTTCAACTGTCAGTGGTGGGAGCGGTGTAAATTGTAAAAATATATAGTAGCAATCGTTTGGGCTAGCTGGACGCTGCACTGGTTGGCGGCGTCGCGTTTACTTTGCTACGTCTTCCTCATGATAGGGTGCAGGTCCCCGCCGCCGTGCGCCGACATCTTCACCTTCCCCGCGACGTGGTTCTTGATGCACGGGCCCGCGTCCTTCATGGACACGCTGCCGTCCTCGATATCCTCGTCGGAAGAGAAGTCCGTCACGCACAGCGTCAGGTGCCGCTTCTTGGGCGGGACCACGTGCAGCGTCCACCGCACGGGCCCCTTGTGATTGCCCTTTAAATTCTCCCGAGCTTCGTAGTCTGTATCGGAGGCCGCTCGCTGGGACTCACTTTTTAAACTCCGCAAGATCTTACTCGGTCTATGGGTTTGCTCCTTTTTTTCCCCCCTCGGGGGGGTGTGGAAGTTTTTTAAATTCATTACACTGGACGTTTGCCCCTTGGAATTAAGGTCGGGAAAATTCTGGGAGTAGATCACGACGCTGTCTACCGGTTTTTCTTTATGAAATTTTGCCGGCTGCTTGCTTTTCGTATCGCTTTCGGAGGGCGAGCTGGAGGCTCGCTTCTCCGCGGAAGTGCCACTGCTGCAGCTGGTGTTACTGTTGCTCGTACTGTATTGCTCAACAGCTTGCTTTTCCAGCTCTCGAAACTTAGTGTCTATACTCTCATCGGACGCTTTGTACTGCTCGAGCGCTTCTTTCTCCAGTTCTTCGAATTTGTGATCGACAGTCGGTGGACGCACTCTCGATCCAGGGAGCACCATCTTAGGACTTAATTTTAGGAAACCAGGCGTCACTAATTTCTGCGCCAGTCTCACGACCGGAGTGAGTCCTATAGGCGCCGGTGCGCTCATGCTGAGCACAGTGCTGTACAGGCGCTTCTTTCTTAGGCCGGTCTCCATGGCGGCTGCGCTAGTGGATGGCAACTGGCCATCAATCACGATATTGTCTTGAGTAGTCGGACTTTCTGCCTTATCACTTTGTGAGGTCTGCGGTTCTGTGACAGGGACCACAGCCAGTTCGATAGTAATACTATTGCTTTCTTTCTCCTCGGGAATGTCTGCCTTCTTGGCCTCTTCTGTCTCCGTCCGGTCGGGCGCCTTCTGTGCGGCGGGCGCGGAGGCCTGTACGTGCGTGAGCTGGAACCGGTGGTCGAGGCGCGGGGAGGGGTGGTCGCGCGGCCACCACACGCCGTAGCAGCGCTCGGGGCCACGCGCGGGCCGCGAGCCGGTGGGCGCGTAGCGGCTCACGTTGGTGCCGCGGTAGGGCGGACAGCGCACCGCCGACGCGCGCATCACGGCCTGCACGCTGGCCGACAGCCGCCCCATGGCACGCTGGCACTCCGTCAGCTGGGGAGGCCGCGGCGGATCGAACTGGAACTGACACAGACCACTATAAAACTGTTCGGTACTAATATATTCATAACGTCGAATGGTTGGGTAAGTTTCGAAGTTGCAGTGCATAAAGGAGATGGAGATACAGGGTACAGAACGTGTAGCGCTATCCCTTAACGCACTGATCATGGTGAATCATGTCTCTGTCTACTACTAAAACTTACTTTGCACGTGGGGTCGCAGAAGAGTTGCGCAGGTACATCGAGGCAGTATGCGGGCGGCGGTGGAGCTAGTGCTGTCAACCGCCTCGGTTGGCGACGTCTGGCCCGCATCTTGCGCGAGACGGCCGGAGGGCTGGGGACCCGGATCCCCTGCGTGTGCGTGGAGCCCCTCGACGTCTGGGCAGGGGCCCAGAGCGCGCGTACGCTCAACACTCGCGCCGCCAGCACCGCTTCTTCGCCTGCGGCTCTCGCCCCACTCGGGCCCCAGCGCTCGCTAGCTGCCGATCGGTGCCAATTAATTCCTCTACTCAACAAACTTAGGTCATTAATTCTTCTGTTCATAACAATAACGTAATCTCAGTCTCTCGAGAAATACTTAACGCTTAGTTAGCCTATAGGTAATCTATATGGGTACTGATGACCGAACGATAGCGGAGAAGTAATCAACATTACAGCTGTACGAACTCTTAGGTCGGCGGCATGCAATAAAAATACGTCTTCTAATCAAAAGTGGTTTTATTGTTCAAGAACCGGTTTGCTCAACCAAACAGGCAACAAATTGCTTGCCTGCAGCGTTCCACTACTAGACAAAAGACGCTTCCCCATGACTTTCAGCTCTTTCGATTCAGGGCTTTGGACCATTCGTCGTTGATTTTTTCCATCTGCCGCTCAACCTAGTCAAAAAAACACGCTTTTTGCCAGGAGTTCTACCAAGGACCACTATTGGCAAATTGAGTGACGGAAGTGACTAGCTACACTAAGCTAGTAAGATAAGATGGACGCACAAATCCTCGTCGGGCAGCATTCTGTACTGTCGACGCCGGCGCGGGAACATGCTGCGCTCGGCTGACTCGTCTACCAGCTTGCGAAACCAGTACTCCACCTGGATATACCAAGTAGATGTTTAAAACCAGGGATATAAAATTCTGTAACATCATTTATATGATTACCAAGCTATGTGCCTGCCCAGGTGAGGCGTATTCCGCGTAAAGGTAAATGCACCCCAGAACCGAAGGAAGTGAAGGAGCCGAAAGAATTGAATTTTAGAATTACTTGTATGAAATCCCAAGTAATAAAATTTGGTACTATAAAAGTCCTGAGAACGTTTTAGAACGTGCTGATTAGTGTTCATGATTAGTACTACAATGATGTTGTAAAAGTTTACAGAACCCCAAAAAGGCCCTAATTTTGTCACTGATTTATTGTATAAAGATTACATAAAGGCTCTCACGGTGATAAATAAGCTCTAAAGGGGGTAAATTGACCCGTTTTTGGGATTTTTTTTTTTGTTCTTGACCATACTTGGGAACCTCGTAGTTACGGAGATATTGGTGGTCAAATTTCCAACTTTTTCACAAGTTTTTTTAATGTAAGATTTTTATTTTATTTTTAAACACCTTCACGACCCCCGTACTATTCAATCCATCCATCTGCACAATGCTTTGAGTGCTTTCCATCGAGTCCTACCTTAAAACGTTATTTTTCACCCCAAAAAAAAGTCGATTCCCAGAAATAATTTTTGCGTAAAGTTACTTAGTTTGATGTACAGAATGCTTGGCTGACGGCTATGTGAAGGGTTCGTTTACACCCTGTATAGTTGAAATGTAGAAGGGTCGAGAAACGCTTTTTAGTTCTAAAATAGTACTGTCTGCAATCTTAATTTCACAAATTTGTACTATAAAAACAATCAAAACATGTTTATAGTGCTATTTTGCACCGTAAACGATTCCAGTGATCTTTTATATCACACGTCGTGAGTGTTCCCTAAGAAAACAAAATATATTAGTATCTAAGTTATGCTTTATATAATTTGCTATTGCTAATTAACGTAACATGTAATTAAAAGAACATGCTACAAAACATTTATGAACCGTAACTCTGCCATAACTTGCACTTGCGAAAAAAATTGTATCGATAAAATTATTATGCTGATTTCAAATTTGACAATGCGCCCTTATAATTTTCGTGTTTTAATTAAATTTAAATTAATAAAATACTAAGACTAGTGCCGACTATGGCTGCTATAGTACTTATTGGCTCCAGCCGTGCTGCTAACGTGCTATCACGGCAGAAAACAGCAGCCATATTTTCACCGAAAACGAATTAGGGTTCCGTTGTCCAAATATAAAATAGTGTAGTAAAAATATTTTTTTTGTATGGAGTTGCATTAAATGCACACTGGGGCATAATTTGGGATATGGTAAATATGTACCTAGAAAACGAAAGTAGGTATCATATTCCGACGTTTGGCTCCCAAACTGGAACGGACGGGGGCTGCTTTCAAGCGGCTCTTGCCCAACCTGAGGGGTCCAAACGCCTCCTGCCGGAAGCTTTACGCGGGGGTCGTGCGGTCCATGGCCCTTTACGGGGCCCCGGTGTGGGCGCGTTCTTTGAGGCGGCAAGCCGCCCACTACCTGAACGCGCCCCAAAAGGTGATAGCCATAAGGCTAATCCGGGGGTACCGCACGATCTCTGGCGAGGCGGCTAGCCTCCTTGCCGGATTGCCGCCATGGGATCTGGAGGCGATAGTCCTCGCGCGCCTGCATGAATGGCGCGCGGAAGCACTATATAGGGGGGAAACTCCGCTGCCGCGACAAATTACCGCTCAGCGGACAGACCTCCGGCGTGATCTCATGGCGACATGGAGAGAGCGACTGTCGCAACCCCGTGCAGGGCACGCCACCATAGTGGCGATAAGTCCCCTCTTTGAGGAGTGGCTAGAGAGGCGCCACGGCGCCCTCACCTACCGTCTGACGCAGGTCCTCACCGGACACGGTTGTTTCGGGAGGTTCCTGCACCGAATCGGGCGGGAGGAAACGCCCGGGTGTTTCCACTGCGAGGATCGTCCGGAGGACACGGTGGAACACACCGTGGAGGTCTGCCCCGCTTGGGCGGAGCACCGCCGTGTCCTCATAGCGGCGATTGGCGGCGGCAATCTCTCGCGTCCGGCCTTGGTTCAAGCCATGGTCCGGAGCGAGAGAGAATGGGAAGCCGTCACCTCCTTCTGCGAAGCAGTCATGCTAGTGAAGGAGGTGGCAGGACGTGAGAGGGAAAGAACCTCACGTCCCAGCCGCCGCGGGAGACGCCCTGGGCGTCGGGGGTCACGTGGTGGCTTCCGACCACCGTAGGCGCTGGCCTGTGGACGGCGAGTTATGGGCTAGCTCGCCGTCCGGCCGTCTTATGACGACAGGCTGTGTCGACGGCGCGTTCGTGTTCCACGCGCGCCTCAAAGAGATGTCAGCAATCAAGTAGGGGTCCGCATGGGCCGACGCCTGCCAGGGCTGCGGGACTGTTCGAAAGAGATACCGTGGCCCTGGAACACAAAGGGCAGAGAAGGAACATGGATGGGTTTTAGTCAGTAAAAGTCTGACACTCCCCTCCGCTCCGCCCAGAGTGGGGGGGGTCATTTGATGATTTCCCATCCGGAAAAAAAAAAAAAAAAAAAAAAAGTAGGTATCATATTACCTTAAGACAAAAATTGTTATTTTGAAAATTCCACACAGAAACCAAGAGATTATTTAGTACCATAGTTAAAAGGTGTATTTAAGTGTAATTCTTAATTTTAACATACACTTTGTGTGATTTTCTAGGTTAGAATTAGAACAGAAAATAAGCAACTTTAGCTATTTTCCAGTTTATCGTCCAATTTAGTCATGAAATCACCACGAATGAGTAGCTAAAAAACAAATAGTTTAATTAAAAAACAATGTTCCTGTGTGTCTTTAATGCAATCTCACACCTTATTTTGACTAAACTAAAAGTTCTAACTATCTCATCGCATGCGGGCATGCCCAATCACCCAGCAACAGCGCAAGAAAGTCGGTTCTTTGATAGGTAGAATATTCCGATGTTGGTGAACTTTGAACAGAAGTGCTCTCACTCTTATATTCTTTATCCCTATTACTGGCTTGAGAAATAGGAACTTTATTGCTACAGCCCTGTTGTGGTACAAAACAAATATTTTGTGCAGAACCATGTGCTAGATTTTTAGTGACAGTCGAGAGTGTGCCACTATTTATGAAATACTAGTGAAATAATTGATACTGAAAAGCTAGTAAAGATGTAATTAGTCCATTAATTATTAATTTTAGTGCTTTTATGTCAAGCTTTAGTCTGGTAGTAGTAACACAAACTTACTTGTAGAGACTACTACTATTTAGAATTTAAGTTGTTTAGCAACTGCATCAGGAGTCGCTATGGTACTATTTAGTACTATAGAAGAGATTTCATGACTTTTATTTCTTTGCAAACATGGGTAATTGGTATATAGATGTTTTCTTATATAATAATTATAGTCCTCCATATTCTAAATAACATTCAATCCTAAAATCAAACAGAAATTGTATTGATACCAAATAAATTTAAATGTCAAATCATTAACAGACTAGCCCCATAGCGATGTTGTGGGATCTTTTAAGAAGCTAAAAGGTTACGTAATGGTTGTGAAAGATACTTTTATAGTGCAGATTGATCCTGTAATAGTGTTTTCGATACTGCTATAATATTAGTACTGTAAAAGTTACTTTGACGCATTATTAGTGCAAAATAGATACATAAAAGTGTCAATAAGTTCGTCTGCAGTACCATAATCGTTTTTTCACATATATAACAGTGCAACACTTAAAAGATTCTTTTGTATGGTCCTGTAAGCGTTCTAAGAGATAATTATAGAACTTAAATGCTCTTTATCGTATAGAACCGAAACGCTCCGTATCGTATAGAACTAAAACCTTTATAGTACAAGCAGTCACAATTGTCACCATTTGAGGCCTACTATATTACTCTTTGGTGATAAAACGCCTTGGTGATGCTTTTGTTACTTGGGATCATATGAAACTTCGCACACTTATCCTTGCTGAATCGTACGAATAGATAACGTTGTACGTATGATGGAATGTTTCTTTTGGCGCGGATGCGTTCGTTTACCTTAAGTGTGCATTCCCATTAGCGAAACGCATCAAGCCACCACCCCAACTATCTCGTCTACACGGCTATTTCAGTCTTTTGGAGCGCAGTGGTGACAACGCGAGCTGCATTCATAATACACGCTGTTTAAACTACCCTAAGACTAATAACAACTAACTAGACTGAACGTTGAAGTGACTATGCATTTTGAAAATCTAAATAAAAAAGAACAACGTGTACCAAGAGGAGCATCTAAATGAAGTCGGCCCAGAACGTAGCTGCGAGTCTTGCGCTATCACTAGCGTCCATTAACGCTGCCATTAAGATCACTATTCCTTTTGGATAGAAGTCTTATTTGCGGAGAGTAAGGTAATGAACTCTCCGATATAGCATTGGCAAAATTTGCTAAAAGCATCTAAAGCCCCGTAACCTCCCGAGGAAAGTTATTGTTACTTTCATCTGAGCGAATGTCATGACCATAAAGCAGTTAAATCACTCAACCAAACAATTTTGAAGGTACCTCAGGCAGCATCCAGCATTCCGTGAGGTCAGAGTTTTCGCAGCCCTGTCCGTTGTACCCTCGCAAGTTTGTTCTTTCGTTCGTACTTGTATAACATTTCTCTCTTGAAATAAAAAACATGCTAGATTAAAAACGCGAAACGTTCAATTCAGACACAGAATACGTAGCCATTTCCAGTGGTGAAACACCGGCAAGCACTATATTCAGGTCCTGAAGAAAAACAGTATTCCAAATACGATTTGGAGTCCAAAAACTCGGGAATCACATCACAAACTCCAGGAGATAACTGTTTTGTTGCTTCGCTTCTGGACTCTGACAACAAAAATGTTGGCATAGCCTTCTTTTTACCAGCCTAAAGAAGGCAGCTCGCTGCAAACTTCAGGATTCGGATGTTGGTCCTAAATTCTCTCGCTGAAAGGTAACCTATACTAAGCTACCCCTAAATATAAGTTGGTATTTAAAACATCATTCTGTCTTAGTCATCTTTAAACGATTAGTAGAGAATTATTATGTCTGGCTCAATTTTATACAAACTAAGCAATTTTCTCATAACTAGATTCGAGGACTGTAAAAAAGTAAATTGAAAGTACCTAATTGTGGGACTATTCAGTGATTTGACGGTGAGAATTTACTTTCAAGTAGGATAGTTCGGTAATATGCATTTAGTAATTAGTGGTGCAAGCGGGCTTATGAGTGTGATGGGCTGATGAAAGCTAGCATTACTCGCATATTTAACTTATTAATGGTAAGGGAACCAGTACTGGTTACTTTCTCAAATTAAAAATGTATAGCATAATTGCCCCACCTGACTTCGTCGTAATAAAAATTTCCATAGAATTGTGCCAATCTGGACTCTGGTATTAAGTCTTTTACGCTTCTTCTGCCACTACTGCTTCCATTTTCTTGGCTTTGGCTTGGTATTGCACGTTTATTATCTACAATCCAATGAATTATCATTATTGAGTTAGGTTTATGAAACTTGAGGTTGTTTGTGTCCACATCTGTCCAGTTTTTTTGCAAATGAAGACGAGACGCAGTGACCAACACAACAAAGTTCTCAAGTTGTGAAAGCTAAACGGCCCAGTTGGGTTGTAGAAACGCTACCTACGACAGTATTTTTTGTTTTAAACTATCTTGGGAGCTACTTATCCCGATCAGAATAAGTAGGAAAGCACTGAGTTATTCTAGAGAGTTGGAAAAGCAAGGTGGCGAACGAAGTTTGCTGATCGTCACCAGCCGAATGAAGACGATGTATAGTTCAGATTGCTTCGAGGTGTGAATCCTGCTGAAAGCTGTTGGGGAAATACTGAACGTCTTGAAAGCAATTGCCACTTGTCTAGGTCCTCAGGATCCTACAGTTCAGCTATCAGAAATATTAAGAACTCGTAAATTTTAGAAGAAATTTTAATTGATATATTTTTTCGCACCCACAGTGTGTGTATGACACGAACAATCCTGAATGATGTATGAACGTGTATAAAGCAAAAGGAGAATGTAAGGACTGTAGCAGGTGGTGTTCTGTAATTTCCACCTGCCCCAGTGGCCTAGACCCATGGAAAAATGAGTTGAGGGGCGTGAGTTAATGTACGTACTACGACTATTCTATGTTCTGACCTGTCAGTTCGCATTGATTATTCGTTTGCAAACTTTGAGATTCCAATGATGTGTCTTGCAGTACTTGAGAGACACGACAGTGTTGTGACCAGAGACGCTGAAAACGAAGAAACATCATACCAGAAGAAAAACTTACGTATTGTCCGGAATAAGAAATGGAAATATGGGATTTTTCGATGGGATACCTGATTAGCTATAATGAATTCATCGGGAGGTTCCGTAGCCCATGTGAGATCCGCACAAAGGGCGATATGTGCCCACGCAGACGAGTACCGATCCACTTCGAAGCTCATTCAATGTGACATTTCACACATACAATTAATTATCTTTAGAATAAGAAACGAACTAATATAATAGTCACTAAATTTTAAGAGAAAAATTAACGGTAAAACTGTTAATAAAAACGAAGAGAATTTGAAAGACATTGGTGGTTAAATCTACAGTAACAAAATTTTCCTCTTTTTTGATAGATACATGATATATTTTTTTCTTTTATTTGAATTCGTTTTCGAATTTCGTACCAAATGAAATGAAAGATATTGTCATCCGGATGGCTTAGCTGGATGTCCGTAAGTAGTTTTTATTTGAAACTTTATTGTGGAACCTTTCTCTTTGGAATAATTTATCCAAATCTCTACGAAACTCTTTTAACAACGTTTAAATTATGTGTACTAACAATTCCATTTTGCGCTTATTATTTATTGAAGAAACTTGAACTGCGAATTCTTTTGTGTTTTCATGTGGCAACATAATGGTTATGGTGTATATTTTTCGTAGCTAGCAACAAAAGCGGTCCCGCCCGCCAGTGCCCGCCCGTCACCCGTTATGTCAGTTTGCCTTGCGCACCCAGGTGGCATTGTCGTCGCGATTGAAACGCGCACAGCTGAGGTGGCTGAATGAACATTGACAGATTAGTTAAATAATTATAATTTATTTTATTTCATAAAAATAATAAACCTAATCAATTAAACAAACTTGGACTTTTATTAGAAAAAGTGTTACAAAGTATTGCCATAATCGAGTTTGTATTGTGATCAATCGGAGAAAGAAGAGTTTAAAAAAAATCGATCACAAACGACAGATCGTATTTTCGTTGATATTTCTGTGTGTTATACGACTTTAGTTTTGCAACAAGTGTGAGCCCGTACTGAGAACGGGTTTCGGGACCGTTGGGTTTTTTGTTTATGTATATTTGTTTGTGGTATATATATTTTGCGAGTGAGTGTGGTGTGTCCGTTAGTGATGCTGCAAGCGGGTGCAATTGGTCACTGCTGAGCCGTCACCTCGCCACCTCTGCACGGTGAGTGGTGATCCTCTTCTACTTGTTATACTTGTGCTATAGCCCTGGTTATGCAAGCAACGTCACTGGAAAGTGCGCTCGGTTTAATACTTGTTTGTGTTCAATCGGTTTCATTAAGTGACGTGAACTGTCTACCTGTACCATGTGCATGTACTTGTACCTGTTACTTTTGTTCGGGTAACTGTCCTTTCTAAAGTATAAATATAATATTTATCGTGTCTGTCTTCCTAAGTATTCATAATAGCTACTATTATTGTTACTGTAGCTTCATTAAAACAATTAAAGTGTTCGTATTGTTTCACGAGTGATTGAGACATCTATTCTTTGCCCAAGCTCGTTTTTGAATTGCAATAGCATTAGTTGTTTTATTGTTTATCCTATCTAATCAAAATCATCTTTTAATTTAGGTAGGTACGACAGAAAGAAAAGTGAGACATAAACATTCAGTTTGCGATATTATAGCACTTGTTTGATAATATTTTCGTTATAAACAACCAATGCTTATTAACATAATAATCTTGTTTAGCTCTTGTATGCAAATTGGTATTAGTAACATTAGAATGGATGATGGATCATACATTATTCATAATTTTATTATGTAGGTTAATAGTACGCTTTATCAAAGTGATTTATAGATAAGATACGCTGTAAAGAGGTTTAATTTCATTCATATCTGTAGTAGGTACCTATCACATTATTCCTAGAACGTTAATTTGTCTACGAGCTACGAATATGTAGCTATATGCACCCAAGGGGTGTCAGGGGTTCCCAATAACAGCTTAGAAACTCAAGCCAACCTCACCTGTCGTGGTACACCCTGCTTTAGACCAACGAGGCTATGATGACCCGCCAACATGCACTGGACCAGCGCGACGGGATATGGTCCGAACCCCCCATTAATGGAAAGCACAACGACAATATGTCCCCAAGTGCCGGGCGACTTCAGCTGTTCTGCTGGAGTTGATGGGCACTGGAGTCAGGGGCGAAGATCTCCGGGCGAGATCGATCAACCGGCAAACGACTTCGGCTAAAATACTAAAGGCACCCATTTAGCTAGGAAAAAAAACAAATTTGAGATGAAGGCTTTTTTTTTTTTTTTTTTTTTTTTTTCCGAATGGGAAATCATCAAATGACCCCCCCCACTCTGGGCGGAGCGGAAGGGAGTGTCAGACTTGTACTGACTAAAACCCATCCATGTTCCTTCTTTGCCCTTTGTGTTCCAGGGCCACGGTATCTCTTTCGAACAGTCCCGCAGCCCTGGCAGGCATCGGCCCTTGCGGACCCCTACTTATTTGCTGACATCTCTTTGAGGCGCACGTGGAACACGAACGCGCCGTCGACACGGCCTGTCGTCATAAGACGGCTGGACGGCGAGCTAGCCCATAACTTGCCGTCCACAGGCCCGCGCCTACGGTGGCCGGGAGCCACCACGTGACCCCCGACGCCCAGGGCGTCTCCCGCGGCGGCTGGGACGTGAGGTTCTTTCCCTCTCACGTCCCGCCACCTCCTTCACTAGCATGACTGCTTCACAGAAGGTGGTGACGGCTTCCCATTCCCTCTCGCTCCGGACCATGGCTTGAACCAGGGCCGGACGCGAGAGATCGCCGCCGCCAATCGCCGCTACAAGGACACGGCGGTGCTCCGCCCAAGCGGGGCAGACCTCCACGGTGTGCTCCACCGTGTCCTCCGGACGATCCTCGCAGTGGAAACACCCGGGCGTTTCCTCCCGCCCGATTCGGTGCAGGAACCTCCCGAAACAACCGTGTCCGGTGAGGACCTGTGTCAGGCGGTAGGTGAGGGCGCCGTGGCGCCTCTCTAGCCACTCCTCAAAGAGGGGACTTATCGCCACTATGGTGGCGTGCCCTGCACGGGGTTGCGACAGTCGCTCTCTCCATGTCGCCATGAGATCACTCCGGAGGTCTGTCCGCTGAGCGGCAATTTGCCGCGGCAGCGGAGTTTCCTCCCGACGTAGTGCCTCCGCGCGCCATTCGTGCAGGCGTGCGAGGACTATCGCCTCCAGATCCCATGGCGGCAATCCGGCAAGGAGGCTAGCCGCTTCGCCGGAGATCGTGCGGTACCCCCGGATTAGCCTTATGGCTATTACCTTTTGGGGCGCGTTCAGGTAGTGGGCGGCTTGCCGCCTCAAAGAACGCGCCCACACCGGGGCCCCGTAAAGGGCCATGGACCGCACGACCCCCGCGTATAGCCTCCGGCAGGAGGCGTTTGGACCCCTCAGGTTGGGCAAGAGCCGCTTGAAGGCAGCCCCTGTCCGTTCCAGTTTGGGAGCCAAACGTCGGAGAGATGAAGGCTGATAGAGATGTATCGAAGGTAGTATCGAAGTAAATTATGTGCAACCGACCACAAAAGATTAGGGCAGAGTGATGATCATAATACCTATGGCAGAAAGCAGTAGGCTCCTATAATTACTTATATATTTCTTTATGGAGCCTCTTCTGGAAATCACAACAGGTACTCAAACGAGTTTTACACTAAATTCTTCTATAATTTATAATGTAGAAGGTACTCCAAAGAACATTGTATTCCTGTCCATGAAACTGTGTTTCATCAGTAACATCTGTCACATCTCACCTTTTTTCTCTTTCACCGACATTAATTGTATCTTTTATTCTGTACAGGTTGGTTGAGGACTGGCTTGGCATGACTTGGCGATAAGTTCATCATCTCTAATCAATGCTTGCTTCTTCATTAACTTGCTTGCTTTTGGACTCATTGCTAACAGTGCACTAATTTGCTTGACGTGCATGTCGTGTCTGGTCGAATTGGTTTACGAAAAGTGTGGTTCTTTTTATTAATAACGAGCATAATCTTTGAACAACACTTTCGAGATCATTAATCCTGAGCCTAAATTCGACCATACATCCTCTGCAGTTGAACGGAAACTATTTGGTTTCATTACATAATACAAACATGTTATTTTTTTCTGAGTAATCAAACCAAATTGTTAAATCCTTTACTGGCTTCTGTATTTTTGGCTTGTTTTGCATGTTGTTTCACTAAAATTGTTTCCTAGAACATTTTGGATGCACCTACTCACATATTGGTATTAAAGAATACTAACATTTTGTTGCGATCATTTCCAGCCTCCTACTAAAAATTGTCCCATACATCATTTGCACATTGTTTTAGATGAGTATGGATTTTGTCTACACGTAGACGAGCCTTTAAAATGAGGAGCTTTACAGATCTTTTAATTAACTAAAACTACCCGAGTTTCCCGCATAAATCCTTCGTAAAAGAGAACTCTAACTGTTTACCCTCTCTTTGTTCTCCGTAAAAAGGGTCCACATATTGTTTGCCACAAGATTACCTCGCCGTATAATATGACGTAAGCAGCCGCCCAAACATTACATTACTGTACATTATCCCGTACTAGATCCCCTAAACACTGTCAAGTCGAGGTACTGGCCTTGGCCCCAATTCCCAATCTGAGCCATCTCTAAGGACAGCCTTTGGTAGAATTCAACGGATGGAATATAGTTTAATTTTCAATGCGGAATAATTTCAGCTAAAGAAATGGGTGAATGATAATTTTGTGACATCTTTATCTGAAAAAGGGCCCTCCCCTTCTTTATCGTACTTAAAAACACTTAAATTGTCACCCTATTTAGTCTTATCATAGAACAACTGATAAACTCTCTCGTCTGTACTTTGTCTGAAATTAAATTATTTTATTTTATTTATTTATTCCTCCACTCCGTCACCAAAAAAGCCCAGTCAATGGAAAAAAATCTAGTAGAGAACTTAGGTGTCATCTATTTGGATGCAGTAATTAAGAAAAGTCACTCGACTTGATAACAATTTATCTTTACTCCACATTACGAACGACATGTTTACAAACATCCATATCGCACCCAATCTTGTCCCTGACATGTTATTGCACTATTTACCCACCTTCGTCCAAACTCAACGACATTTTCATTTGAGCCTAAATAAATATATCTGCAACAACTCCCAACTCAAACAACTCCTTTTTTTTGTTGCGTCTTTTTACGCCTGCATGCAGTATTAGGCCCGGCTGTTTCCGACCTTGGCCCATTTTGGGGAGCTACCCCGCTAGGATCTTTTCATATGCCCCTCTTATTTAGATAAATTATGCTACGGATGTAACTGTGGGCACGTGTATGTTGTTTTTTTTGAGAGGGTTAAGGCTCCTACTGCCTTTGAAATCGATAGGTATGTCGAGGGGTGAGAAAAAATCCTATTGAGCGGAATGTATTTCTTTCTTTCTTTTGTATCGTTCACAAGTGTTGCTTGTTTACATTCTTAGTATGTTTGTAACTTCAGTCTTGATTACAAACGAGTTAATTTTTTCAAGCAGTATTGAACTGTTTTCTATATTTTTGCCTTAGATTACGTAATCTATTATGATTACAGCCCATTACATAATCTATATAGCGTGAAGACTTGCAACAGTTGAAATCACCTTCTTATGGAACTTCCGTAAATAATGGGCCCAAAATAGTGCCTTGGTGAATTACTTTCTACTTTAGGGCCCGTAAAATTAAATATGGCTTTACAGATTGCCAAGACTATTCTCTTGACCACATTACTTCATTAAAAGATCCCAGCTAGCATCAGTTATATAGTAATTAAAATTCCCATAAAAAGTTGCGTAATGAATGGGTAGACCCATAAAAAAGCAGTATTGAACAAGCCGTCGATTTTATGACGCTCATAGCATGGTTCATTCGCGTAGATACGGCCACTGTTTACCGCTGACCTACATAGGTTAATTTTTCATTTTAATGTAAACCGCCGGATAAAATGAATAATGGTGTTTATGTAGTTATTACAGAGTCTAAAATCGTTGGGAGTAGGTCGGGTATCGCAATATTTGATTTTATATCAGGTCATTAGATATGATGCAAAGATCGATGATCGTGCCTGATATAATTAGGCTGTGTGGGAGAGCCATTAACGACCTTACAGATGGTCAAAAGAAATAATTGTTTAAACAAAGCACTATTCTGGTATTGGAAAAGAATATAACAAAACAAAGGAGCCTTAAGTCCTTATTAAGCAGTTCGTAAACCCAACGATGATGATAAAGATAAAAACAGAAACACTTGACCTAAGAACAAATATAGTTGACCCAAGTAAACCCAATAAAGCTTATGAAAATTAATTAAAAGAAAGTTTACAACCCGAAGAGGCTGCAATATAACTCTTCTAAAATGAAGCGTAGATTACTGTGCCACATAGAATTACATCACACGCACCGTTGAATGGCGATAGGTGATTAACTTACTAGTCGCTTGCATACGCAGCACTGAGCTCATAATAAAATTAACATCGTTGATTAGTTATTACAGAATCTTTGATGCATGAGTGAGTTTGTAAAGGTTGACTATATCATCAACCTCGCCATTACCCAACTATGTCGGAGTCGGCTTCCAGTCTAACAGCTTGAAGCTGAATACCAGTGTTTTATATGGATCGTCTGCCTATCTCACTTCCACAACCCAGTTTCTGGTTAATATGATACCTCTTGGTAAGACTGGTTGCCAGACTTTCTGGTCTACCCGTAATTACTGCCAAAGATCTTCAAATGACAGCCGAGACCAACAGGCTTAACGCGCTTCCCATAACGAATAAGTATAGATATATCACGTATTGGTTTCCGATAATGAGGTCGAAGAGTGGACTAACAATGTAAGCAGAAATATATGAAGATATTAGAGATACTTATTTAAGTTGGGCTAATGTATAGCGAGGCTTTGTTGGCTTGGCTTATTGCCCATAGAGGGGAGTATTTAAGATTAAAGTGGATAGATAAAGCTGCTGAATGAATCTTATAAACATGGAGCGAAAGATTAAACTCTTGGTTAGGAAATCTGAGAAGAAAATGAAATATTAACAAGTTTTTAATCAATACCTCTGATAATTAAAACATTGCGACGAATCGGACGGTTACAGTGCTACAAGGATCTACTGGCGTTCGAATGACGTTTAAAGAAGGGAGCTGTTGGTGAAATGAATTGAAATAACAAGATGGCTGCGTTAGTTCCGATTTTGGCCACGTGCTTTATGATCGTTATGGTTAAATCCGACGTGCGTTGCACTGTTCACATAACTTGGTTGTACAAAAACGGAGCCGGTACCAAACGAGATTAACGAGAGGTAGTCTTTTTGAAAAATGAACACAATTAAAACACAATAATAATTATTGTTTTTGCAAAAGGAACTCGGAAGCTATACAAAGAATAGCAGGTTCTGACGATCTTATCAAAGTGTGATGCCGTCAAATATGCACACAATGTAGGTAGTAGGTAACATCCGAAACCTTGAGAACTATGAGTCGCATCCCGTTCGTAATCATTTTCTTTGCGGTGTTAATAAAATGCGATAATTCGACCTTACTTTAACAAAGTGTTAATTTTAACAATCCAGCTCTACTGATGCAGACATAACATAACATCACGCCTGTAATCCCCGAAGCGTTAGACAGAGGTGTAATTATAGAATATCCACATTTAGCCAGTTATATTTATGAGCCTATTGCCTTCAACCGGGCACAAATCCAGACTCCGTGGCTGCTTATGAGAAATTCCTGGTAGAAAAACCCTATAACACTACCCGACCCGGGACGGGACCAGCTGCTCAGCAGTCGCGCCAACGAGGCAGCCTAAAATACAGGGTTCTAACCAATCATAGCTAACCTATTTCTATCGCAAAAAAGTTATACTATGTTCCAATTAAGGATCGTAATTACAAATCATGCAAGACATTTCAACTTTATCCTTGGGATGGCATAGCCATAGTACAAATATATGTATTACCGTGGCATACCTAGCTTCTAGTACTTCAGTTGTCCATACTTTATAGAAAGCGGTGTTAACAGGGTTTTTGTAAAAAAATACAGCTAAGTGCGAGTTGGACGCGCGACCCGAGGGTTGATTTATGGTTGGTTGATTCCCTTGTGGAATTGCAAAACATGCGACATAAACGGTCATATCTTTTGATCGCGTGGACTTTGATTTTTTCACAGCTCAAAGAGACCGTAGACCCGAGTATTTGACACCGCGTTCCTGACTTAAGGGGTCTTGACAGACAGCCTATAAGGGATCTTTTTTTCTTTTGAGGTACGGAATCCTAAAAACAGTAAATAGCAGCTGCAAACCTACACAGTACAAACCAAATTTAAATTGCCTCTAGCAACTGTATTCTGCATCTGGAAACTTTCATCTGTAAATCCAGGCGCACTGGAAACTTTGCCAATAAAAGTACTAGGACAGCCGAAGCAGCTAGGAGCCACTTCTGTTCAGCAAACAGCCGGCTCGTCCGTCGTTTTTCAATGTTTATTTTGCTTGCCCTCTTGAGTGTGCTCGTGTTATGAACTCCGTGCTTATTTTAGTCTTCTAATGCTCTTTCAGCTGTTAGCGCAGTACTTATCGTAAATTTATTAATAGTGACTGCATGGGTTTATGGTTCTTAAGTATTGATGGGTTTAAGTGATGTTTTAGTATAAACTAATATTGGATTTACCGATTTGCTAATTGCTGTGTGGTACTTATCTGATTAATTTCGTTGCGGGATCCAAGATAGTTATATTGTTTCTCTGGGACTTCGTCGAGCTTCGTTCTGGTGGTCGCCATTGTTGATTCTGGATTTCAGGAGTTGCAGTGGTTTGGGAATAGTGTGGCGGGCTTGCTGTGTGGTATTGTACTAACAATTTATTATCCTATCGTTACTTACGCGATTAGCATTGCTTTATTTGAGAAAACTCAACAGTTTTTTTTACGTAACCCTCCCAATTTACTACTAGTCCTGCTTCAGGTTTTTTTATTGTCATAAGCATTTACGATTGTACCAAATTTTCTCCTTAACTGTTCGAACGCTCGGTGAAAATACTGAACGTTTTTTTTTTTTCATAAATAAATCCAAAGAGTTAAAGAGTATCAATGAAAGTTCTAAGAAAACCCACATATCTACAAGATAATCTAACCTTACTCGGCTCAAACGTCACAAAACAACGGTACTCCATGCTACGGTAACCAGATACTTATAATACACTCTCCCACGCATTCCCATCGTATTCCCATAGCCTACTGATTCACTGTACATTATTCACTAGAATTGTATCGATTTAAAACGATTTGGAGTCTTATTGCTTTCGATACAAGGTTTATTTAGTCTAGGTTGTGAATATACATGATATTTATGTTTTGATGAGGAATGAAATGAAAATAAATAAAGTAAGAAAGTGAGAATGATTTAATTGACCCCAAACAAATTGGGATAAGGGCACGAGTTGTGATGATGAGTTATAGTCGCCTAGAACTCATCATCATCATAATAATAATTTGTGCCCGGTTGATCGTAATAGGCTCGCCCCCTATTACATGGGACCTAAACATAACTGGCGAAATGTGGGTTCATCTCTGCCTAACCCTTCGGGGATTACAGGCGTGATGTTATGTTATGAGATCGAGGTCAAGAGCAGACCTATGTCACAATAAAAAGTTTGTAAACATATTAATACTTTACATATAAGCGTTCTACCATAATCGTCTTTCATAATCTCGAACTAGAGCTCCTCGACTACTACATTTGTAGAAACATGTCTGTTTTCTTGAATCAGTTTCAACCGCACAGCTTGCAAAAATATGCATTGGGACCATCTGTTTCTTTGTTTGTCACTGAATGGCTATCATATGTACAAACTGTATTATTCTGAAGTTGCTGTTAGTAAAACATACGAGCTGAGCCGACCGCTAACATTCCTAAATGTTAAAACAATTAGACATATGTATTGAGCTGAACAAAAAATTGAATTAATTGAATATGATTGTCGGAGATATTTAAAATCGTTGAGAAAACAATTAGATTATATTGAAAAAATCTTATTAATTTCGTAACATAAAGAATTGCCTATTAGATACTAAATTCTTTGAGATTTTATTGATTGTATTTAATCGTGAGAATTCGATTTCTAAAACTTGAATCTGTTGTGTGCCATCGTGAGTAAAAAATCAAGATTTATGTCTGGGAATTGAAATGATGAGTTTTACTCTCCATCTTAATATAGAGAAAGAACAGACTGAACAGACGACAGAACAGACTTATTAAACCTTTACTCGACTACGGCGAAGCCAAAAGGAAGGGTTATGATTTTAGCAGTCAATGAATGTTCGTGTGTGTGTGTGTGTGTATTTACGTATGTTCCTCCGTAACGCCTAAACTATTCATCCGATTTTGATGAATAATGTGTCAATCGATTCGTTCTTTTGGTCCCGGTAACCTACACCGGGTAGGTTACATATTAACCGACTTCAACAATAGGAGGACTCGATTTTACCTTGTAAACTCCGAATTTAATTAGAGTCTGATTTTTCAGAAGTTGGGTTTTTTAGTTGTAGTATACCACAGCAATTCTTGTTGAGTAAAATATCGATGAATTTCTTCGAAACTATGGAAGAGCATCTAATTTATCGCTTAAAGACTATTCTCCTACAGCCTTGGAAGAGCAACGAGACCACACAATACTATACCGACTAACGTTCAATGCTAGTAAGCAGAAGCTATTGAACATCTCTCCAACAATAGCTCGTCAGTGCCTTGTCAATACTGCCTTCCACACAATTATAGTATTGTGTCCATCGTCAATAGATACTGCAGTGGTCTTCTCCGGAAGCGTGCGAGAGAGGCCTTGAAATCTCCTCTTTGAATAGTGCCTCTCGGCGTTTAGTGGTGTTCATCTATTGAGTGTCCTTAAAGGGCTTATCTTTGGGCCTGTGTAGATTGGGATGAATTCGTGTGTATCTTCAAACTCAGACTCAAACTTGAAGCTTTTCAGTCCAGTCACGAGGCGCTGTGAAAGAACTAGTTACCCATTCCAAAGCTTAAATATCTATGAAGAAGAATGAGTAAGAAAATTCATGGACAGTCTTTTAAATCAAAATACCGGTACTGAACCTTCTTGTTGTGATTTTGCATTTTGTGACTTCTTACGACCTTCTCCTCACAGAGGAAGAACCTGTGTTCCAGCAGTGGGAACGTTATAGAGTGATTTATGCTTAAATATGGTTTTGCTTATATTTTTCTGTATTATTTATAAAGGAGGTAAAAGATTCTTAACGAAGCCGAGAGTGATATCGACCCCTCTACCGTTGCATGCACCTATAAGCACAATGTTTTGTGTGTTACCGTAAACAGCGATTCACACTTGAATTTCACGCTAAAAATTCAAGTTTTTTCCCAGTCATTATTTTTGGACATGATGTTACTTATGACGGGTATGTAGTAGGTCTTTTACACCTTTATTTAATTTTTATCTTGACGTATTTTCATCATCGCCAAGATCATCATCATCATGGCAACAGAAGCTGGAGAATGTTGACTAAAAAGTTGTGTGGTAATCGGTAATCGTGGTATGGACATGTGATGCGGAGGAATTAGGAAAATGTCGTGAGGAAAGTTTTGAGTATGAATGTGAATACGAGTAAAGGAAGACCAAAGAAACGATGGATGGACTGTGTAAAGGATGATATGGCTAGAAAAGAGGTAACTGCTGTGATGACGAGGAAGAGAAGCATGGAAGAAGAAGACATGCTGCGCCGACCGCAAATAAATTGGAATAAGGGCGAGAATGATGATGTATTTTCATCATCATAATCACAATCAATTCGTAAATCGACATTACTAAAGCCTGTCTGTTAACTCGCAGTTCCCGTTTCCAGGCTTTAATAAACGTTGATTACGTTTGATAGATCTGGTCCTTTTTCTGAGGATTTGTCCAACGCGTTAACGCTGATTGATCGATAACCATCAGAACGAAAGTCTAGATTAACTCCTCTGTTGATAAATCTTTGTGAGGAATCATTTATTTTACTTAAGAAGAGCTGCCTACCAGGCGCCTATTAACCTATATTTTATCCACACACATGTCTGTTACCATACATAAGATAGAAAGACGTGATAATATGGAGTCTGTATGTGTCTTCTTAATGGATTTTGATACGGTCTTCATCATGATTTAGAGTATTTATTCCAGAAGGCTTGTGGAGGAGCTCGTGGCTAAATAATAACAGTCGCTCGGACCAATCTTCAGGTCAAGCCAGGCAACCCATTACATACAGAATTTCACCGCCGCGGTCGAAAAGAACTTATTTTCCCAGTGTTTGGAGGCCACTCGGTCACCTGCATCATCTGCCTAGCCTTTTCCAACTATGTTGGGTTCGGCATCCAGTCTAACCGGATGCAGCTGAATACCAGTATTTTACATGGCGCGACTGCTTATCTGACCTCCACAACCCCGTTAGTACTGGGTAATACAAGACTGGTTGTCAGATTGTCGGGCCACTGACCACCTGTAACGACTGACAAAAAGCTATAATTGACAGTCGGGACCAACGTGATTTCCGAGGCACAGAGGAAACTCTGTATGTAATGGGTGGTCACCCATCCACGAATCAACCCAGACAAGCGCGGCTTTACCTGAAGATCGACCCGGGCGGCTGTTATTATTTAGCTACGGGGTCCTCCTCACACAGTCACCTGCATATTAAACCTTATTAAATAATTTTCTTCAAGTATAACAACTAGTTCAATAAATACACACTTATCTACATACTACCTCCTTACCATATTTCCCTCATAAATTATTTCCTTTAATGACCTCTTTCACAATGAGACTTTTTTAATTACTAGATCGTTCCATCGCTTCATTATGATTCGTTCGGATACTGCTCGGTGGCAGTTTTAAAATTGAACTGTCGATATCATCGACTTTGCTCTTTACCAATGATTTATGAGAAAGCTTGGAAAATTTTGATCTTATATTTTCGTATTTCAAGTAGAAATATCGAGTTAGATGACAGTTATTTGATTAGGTGATCATTGGCTCTTTCTATCTGGTATCTTTATAGATCTTGCAGTATTTTGTGTTAACGATAGATCATATTATGCAGGACTATTTAGATCTTTTGGGACTTATTTATGCGATTTTACCGTCTCATTTATTGAGATCAGCCAGGCTGAGAAAATAAAAGTTTTCAATGAGTATTACAATCATCAATCTGGTAGCCAGGAATGTGTTGTAAGTAGATACCTACTTGGCTATCACAATCGGTCGCCAGTCATCATCTTTCTGTCATTGTCACATGTTATTTGGGATCGGCGCAACACGTTTTCTTCTTCCATTCTCCTCTGTCAACTGTCACGTTATCATTTACTCCTTTTTCTTGCATATCATTCCTCACAAAATCCATCCATTGTTTCCTTGGTCTTTCTCTCCCACTTCATCCATCAACATTAATTCATCTAATCCCTCTTTTAGTCACATGCGATTCGTACCTCCTCATCACATGTCCATACCAAGACAGTCGATTCCCTTTCAACTTTTCTGTAACTGGCGCAACTTTCAAACTTCCTCTAATAAACACGGCAATGTCTTTTGGTATTATGTAAATATTGGAGACACGTTTCTTTTATTTTAGGTAGTTTCACTTTTAGTAAATACTTCGCCACGTTGTGTTGTGTCATTAAAAATGTAGACAGGATCGCATCAGATGCTTTGAAACTCTTGACCTATAAAACTATGATAGATAAGCACTTTCCATCTGTTGATAATCCACATTTAAATTGAGCTGTCATCCCATTATATGGAACTCTCACGACATGGTGTCCATACGTTATTTATAATTTATTTAACAGAGAAATAGTATTAGGTACTCCAAGAGCTGTCCCTATTTAGTAGTCCAAGAGTGGTTGAATGAGAAATTAATTTCAACGGTTAGGAATTCTGTACACAAACAAAGGTTATGTTGTACACATGTCAACATCCACGTCTGTGTAACAATTATTATTCAAATTCCCTCTGTATGATTTACGTGTACTGCCCGCGGCACCACCCACGTCTAAGTTATACTTAATACTTTATAGTTAAAGATTTTTTATTAAGCCATTGTCGGAAAGTAGTAGTTACCATAAAATTAGTATGTTATTTTTTATAATAAAATTAAACTTGCCATAATAGCCAACCGTACTTACCTGTAGTATCGTACTTACCTGTAGTATCGTACTTACGTGTAGTATCGTACTTACCTGTAGTATCGTACTTACCTGTAATATCGTACTTACCTGTAGTATTGTACTTATCTTTAGTATCGTACTTACCTGTAGTATCGTACTTACCTGTAGTATCGAACTTACCTGTAATCGTACTTACCTTTAGTAAGGTACTTCCGCAGAAAAACTAATATATAAACTAGCTGTTGCCCGCGACCTTCGTCCGCGTGAAATTATTAAAAAAATATTACTTCCCATTTTGAATAGAATTTTGTTACCAATTTCAAGGCTTTTAATTTTTTTTTGCACGATACCCTCATATTTTTTCTCAAATAAAAGCAGCTTAAGTTACTCCTTATAACATCAGCTATCTGCCAGTAAAAGTGCCATCAAAATCGGTCTAGCAGTTTCGGAGATTAGCCGGAACAAACAGACAGGAAAAAATAAAACACTTCAATTTCATTTTTTTTTGTTCTAAAGATCAATACAGCAGTACCCATCAATATGCTGACACACATTCTCGGGTCAAACCTATTATCACCAGTCCTGCCAATTAGTCCAACAAATGTGGTGTTATGTCTACGACTTCCTATCAACAACTTAAAGCGCTATCTTCAGCATTTGCTAGGCTCCTTTAATCAAGCATATCAGCGATATTTACTGCATAGGTACAGTATGACCCATACATATGCTCGCTAGGCAGTTGCGACATGTTTTATAAAGTAGTTCTGCACATGCGACGCGATTGCCGTGCACGTGTTTGTTACTTACATTGCGGTATTGGCTAGCAGACCTATTGTCGCTTTATTTCTATAGGATTGCAATTTTGATCCCTGACAGAACAATTATAGAGTTCAAAGTGTAATCTTTGTAGACGGCGGTCAAGTGTAATAATATTTGTCGACTCCAGAATAGGCGTAATGACCACGACGACTGACAGTACTTTTCGACCAAGGCATCTTAACAAAGCTAAAACAGGCCAAAATGCAGACAGCTAATTTTTCGACCGTTTTAATAATGCAGTTGAAATCAAAACATAACAAATAAACTATCACATTTGCTTATTTTAGTCTAGTCATATTATAAAACAAAGTCACGTTTCGTGTCTGTCTGTCTGTTCGCTTCGATCTTCTAAAATTCTTATTTATATTGATGCAGTTTCACCATTATTTAGAGCCCTAATCCGAAATCTTTATGTGTATAAAACATTGCGATACAACTTTGAGTTAGCAAAGAAATCGTTAGTTTACTTCACCCCAAGAATCCGCAAAGCTAGCCCACTTCTGATCGTGCGCAGGTAATGACTCAGTTTAAAGATCTAGCCACGACTGAGCGACCATCTGGCTTGATGGACTTATTATCTGTCACAGCCTTGCGATAAATGTACCTGCGGCTATCTTCTACAACGGTGTAGATTCTTGTGTGGGTAGTGTTTGAGATAGTGTAACGTTAAGTGGGCATTTCGTAAGCAAGTGATTAGTCAGGTTGGGTAAATGTCAGCGGTTTTGCCGAGAGTTACTTAGATCATTAGGAAGCCTCCCACTGTGAAATCGTCCGTTGACATCAATAGTAAGATCTCATTCGTTCACCAAAAGCAAAGACAATGGTTCTATGCTCCCTTTGATCAAATCTGGATTGAAGATAAGAACCTATTTTCAAAACCATATTTAAGGCTTTTTTTCCAATTCAAGCAGCATATGTGTAGTTGCCTGATGAACTTTAGAGAAAAATATAATATATAATAATATAATATATAATAAAATATAATATAATATATAATATTCAAGAAACCGCACATCATCGTTTGTTTGTTCATGACAATCTATACAAATAAATAAAATTGAAGTGCCTGTTTGTAATTTAAAAATAACAGCTTTTTACTAAATGCATGTGAAAGTATAATACAGTTGTTATAATTTTTTTTTTAAATTTTTGTCCTTCTGTTTGTCTGTTTGTGCTGGCTAATCTCCGAAACGGTTAGACCGATTGTTACGGGACTTTTGCTGGCAGATAGCTAATAAGGAGTAACTTAGGCTACTTTTGTTTTACAAACCAATTAGGGCTCCGTGCAGAAAAATAAACCCCTTGAAATTGTTAGCAAAATTATTATAAAAATAATACATGCGGACAAAGTTGGCAGGCAACAGCTAGTAGATAATAATTATGATCACACCATCTCGTATTAAAAAACGGTTCCTAATGCGACCATAACAATTTACAACACATCATCGATCTCTTCCATTGCATTTACTCAAGAAAACTGCGCCAAAACGGTGTTAGCCAAGTACGTGCGCCGGCGCAACGAACGGCGTGAAATTATAAATTTCTTATATACCCACTAATGATAGGAACATGTCTGCTATTGTGATGCTCTAATACGTCCGATATGAAAGCAGTATTGGGGCTTAACGGTCACGATAGTTTTTCGATAGGTAGGTGAGTACAGTCACGGGCAATACTATGTATACGTTAAAGAAAGTTCAAAAGCGATTTGCTCATGAGAAAAACAATAGCAAATGAGATAGATAATGTCTATTTCATAATAGTATGCATTCCCAAATATTATACTCGTAACAACATAAAATTACAATACTTCAGCAGGTGTAAATCACTTAAAGAAGTTCCTACTTAATGTGTAAATTTGATAGTGCGCGGGACTGTACCTACTTGTACCTATTCGATGGTTGTGCGTGAAATCAAAGACAAAGGTCATGTCTCATGACCTGGAGAGGTGTAACTTGTAAGATTTTTTTGTGGACGCATTGTAGCTTTGATAAAAGTTTGACAATTTAGGCCTGGAAGTAGCTTAGTCTAGACATACTATAGAAGCATGAAATGCAAAAGAGTTTATTTTATAACAAAACTGAACACTAGGGAAAAACTTTTGAAAATTCGTCTCCTAAAGTGCATGGCAGTTCGTAATTTTTGCCAAAGGGAATACCCGCCAAGCGCACGTGAAAACTTGCAGATTCAATTCGGAGTGCATTGAACTCAGTTTCCTGCTACGTCTAGTCAATTTTTATGTCAACAAACTAACAAAAACAAAATAAATTAACAAAATTATATCATTGTCCGACTCTTAATTTTGAATCAATAGCACATTGACCTGTTTTTGAATTTAAATATCAAGCTTTAAAAACAATCGTAAAGCGGGCAATAAAAATCTATAATTTGCTCCTCGGTGTCTGCAAGTTATATCAAGCAGGTTTAACTTTAAACTGTGAATACCACCTGGAAGTCTATTCAACCCTAACGTAAAAGAAGCTTTATGTAAGTTGGAAGGCTCTCCAAAGAGTTCAGAATCCAGGACGCGGTAACAGGCAACTTCCTGGCCAGACCGCAGGGCGTCCTTCCGCCCCTAAAGCGTTTATGAACTCTGCTTATCTCTCATTCAACTGTTTATAAAAAGTTCTCTTTTTAAATAAATAAAAATAGTGACCGACGTATTTTAAAATCTGGATATTTTATACTTTTGAGCATGGCAACCTTCTATTTTTAATCTGCCCTCTGTCGCATCATGTTTCATTAAAAAAAACGGGATATGCAATTCTGAATGGCCAGCAGCATTTTCTGTGTCAACGTCGAAAAATGTCAGAACCAGAAAATTGTTAATTTCACAGTACATGCACAGTTATTATTTTTATGCCAGGTGTACAAAGCTTTAATTTGGATCACAGTGTAACAAAAAGTTCGTGAGTGCCTATAAAAAAAATATTGTATGGCGACGATTCCTTTTTCGTCCTTTTAAACCTGTATTAGGAATTCAAGCACGTTGTACTAAACCAGCACCTACGGTGTAAAGCCCAAAAAGACCGAAAAACGATTTGCTTTATTTAGAGACTACCTTTTAAGTCAAAACAATGAGACTCTCGACAAATAGTGAGTTGGTAAGTTACGGTCATAGGATGCAATTTGTAATGTTGTCATTGTCTTTTCGATTGTTGCGAAAACGAGAAGGATGATTTTAACTAGGTGTGTAGTCAACACTGTCTCTTATTTTAGGTAATTGCTGTAACGAGGTTTCGTCTTTGAAGGAAGTATGTTTAACATTTAAGCTGTGGTAAGTATAAGCAGTTTTTTCATAGGAAGATCTAGTATGACCACTTTAAGTGTGCAGTTCAAAGTGGCGCTGCTTGTCAAGAAAATTTGTATCAATATGTCAAATTAGGTACTTTTATTTTAGTTCTGGGTTTTCCCGCCTTCACAGATAAGTTGGTTGAAGAGTAGGTACGGTTCTACTGCTCAAAAGTGTCCTTCAAATCTTGCAACACCTATTCGTTCGGTTGTTTTTGCTAAGAAGCATGATATAGTCTTGACAAAAGCTCGCAGTAAGTAACAACTACATAATTGTATCGATGAGAGCCCTGAAGTTCCTTAAACATTGTAATTGGTAAAAGCACTTAACACCACAAATCACTCAATTCGCATTAAGAGCTAAACAATTTTAAAACTAGTCTGTTACTGTCATCTTCTAAAGATTTACAGAAACAGAACGATATTTTAATTAGCACGACGCATTAGTGATTCGTGGTGCAAGCGGGCCTTGGTCAGATTTTCATAATCACGCGACTGTACCATTCAAAAGCAAATAATAAGCTAGCAGCTTTTTTTGTTGAATCTATCTGACAATGCCTGTCTTCAGAATCTACCATTAAACATGTGAATTACGTTGAATAGTTGAGCATATAGCCCAGTAAACAGATCGACGTGCGGCGGCCAGGTGTCAGCCACGCGTTCAACTGACGTGCAACCGAGCGTGGAAGGTAGGGTGGCCATCGTTTTGGATGTTCGAGGCCAGACTGTTTAGTTGGGGTTATTTAATAACTTAACATTAAATAATACCATCTAATTGTGGCAAGGTTGAGGTTCGATTTGGACGACGACTCACAAAATTAAACAAAACTAATTGAAAAGCCGTTTGGTCACTCACTAATTCATTCCATGGGCAATGTTTGGTTAGTTGTTCATTTGATCTTGGATACTATAGGTACAAATGCATTGCAATTTAATATTGGCCATGTAGGAGTCTAATTACATAAAAATACATAAAAAAAAAGCATCTGTTAAATTTTTTGCATAATGTTTGTCTAGTAAATACATAATATTTGTCAGTATAGACAATTGTTTATATTAGATGAGATGCTTATTCTTCAAGTTTGAAATTACCAAGGCCTTTAAAATACTGAGTTATGAAAACATAAGTATTGTCTATTGTTCTAGACATTGCTGTTGTATCGGCAATAACATGACCTATTATTTACCTATTTAAATATTGCGTAATCGGTTTTCCACCACCGCAACTAAAATTTCCTGTAGACGCCTATGTTTTAGAACAGTATTTTTTTTATTGAGTTTTGGCCAGTTTTTAACATAAACATCACGTTTGTATCGCTCCAAAGGCTTAGACAGAGATTTTCAGTTCACCTATATTTCTCCAATAATCTTAATCGTACGTATAATAGTAAGTGGCAAGCCCATAGCATTAAGTACTGCTACTGTGAATTTCCGAATCAAGTTTTGATAATTTTCATTTATTTTTCGCTTCGCTTCGCTTCAAACTTGTCTTACTCATCGCTACAAACAACAGCCTAGTAAAGAATTGTTTTATTTAACCTACCAAGCGGGCTCACTAGCAAGAACCTGTTTAATTACATTTAATGGGTTTTCTTGACTATTATGATATTGACTCCGTGTTCATAACCGCTCATACCGTGAAGAGTAAACTAATGTCAAGGACGTTACACCTAGATCAATTACTGCGATTGTTTTGATTCGTAAATTGACTAGAAACTTCGGTATTTGTTTAGAATTTTTTTGTTTGTTACTGAAAGTATGTGCAAATCTTCGGGTGACTATGCCTTTTGGCATTCATTCCGCCCGAGTTCCACTACTGTACAAAAAGTTTAATAAAAAAAATAACGGACTTCCAAAAAAAAAAAACACTAAAAAGGGAAAAATAACTTTACTTTTGGATGTCCGTGGCTTACGTTTGTTTCATTGACTTTTAGCCACCGACTTTTGAGTGATTTTTTTCTTCTCTAATTTATACGCGCGTCATTTCTACCAAATGAAAAACAATCGGTGATAATACGTGGAAAAAAAATGTTGGTGGAATACATAACGTCCTCATTTTTTTGAAGTCGGTTAATAAATAAATCAGTACCTACACAAAAACCAAATTAATCTAAACAAATCAAAAGCAATCAATCTTAAGAAAACTTATCAATCAGATCCAAACGTAATTTTCTTTATGAGTAGCATTGTCACCAATAAATTGGTTTCTTCTCAATACGTTTTTGATTGATTTCCTTGCCTACCTTAATAGAAAATATTACGTTTTAGGCCAACAAAATTTGATGAATGTCGTGGTAACTACACGAACAAGAAACTAAAATATAAATTTATAAGAAGTTACTATTGCTATGCCAGTTCAAAGTTAAACGGTCACGCTTGAATCCTAAAGTGTGGTCACCGTATTCCTTGTGAGCAGCGGTTGCACAAACCCTTCACGGTGACTGAATGTATAAAGGCAAGGCAGAAGATATGGAGATACGTGCTGCATAAATAATAATTATTAAATGTAAATGACCTTTTCATCAGAAGTTATAACAACATGAATAAAACTGAAATATATAATCTATGCTGGTAGGTTCATAAGTACCTATGAATTTTATAACGTTTCAAAACTATGATTATTCTGAACATCAAAATCGGACATATGATTTCAAAATAATATGCAAGGCAGAAATATGTATTTTTTTATGCATGTGAAATTAGTTAGTCCAGGGTCCACCTTACCTATCAGCTGAGTCCGGTTAGACTGGAAGCCGACCCAAACATAGTTGCGAAAAGGTTAGGCAGATGATGATATGTTCTAACGAAATAATTTGAGCAACAATACGAAATGATTTTAATGCCAGTATACAAGACATAATTATTTTTTGGCTTATATTTAAGACACCTCCATCTACTTATGAGTAGTTGCATTGCATAAACCCTTCACGGTTGCTGACCACATTTGAAGGCAGGAGAAGATGTACATGTATAATGGTAACATTTGTAATGTTGCCATTGTACAATATTGTTACAGAGTGTAAAGCAGTGCTAAGTAACTATTGTTTTGCTAACGTTATTGTGGCTTGAAAATAAGTTAAGTTGATTTTATGTAAACAAAAAGTTTCTTTAGTTATGTATTTTAATAAAACAACCAACGCTGAGAATTATACATTTATTTTATAACTAGCGACCCGCCCCGGATTTGCACGGGTGCAATATACATATAAACATTCCTCTTGAAACACTCTATTTATTAAAAAAAACGCATCAAAATCCGTTGCGTAGTTTTAAAGATCTAAGCATACATAAGGACAGACAGACAGCGGGAAGCGACTTTGTTTTATACTATGTAGTGATGAGTGATTAGCATTCTGGCCGTAGGTAAATTGACGCCATTGCTAGTCGTTTTAAGGAAATGCTGATCCTGTCACACGGTTTTTGAAATCCGTCAATGTAGTTCCTGGAAATTCAAATTGCTTAGTAGTATTTTTTGAATAACGTACTCAAAAAATAAATCACGAATTTCAAAAGATAAGTTGCAACTTCAAGTCGCAAACAGTTGTCAATTGAGAATTCTGGTGTAAGTTTTAACTTTTGATTATTCTTACAATTAAATAGGAACATCCCTTTTCATTATTCCAATTTCAAAATCATGCCACCGGCTCATAAACTTCAAGCGTGCCTGTGTTCAATTACACACCTCGTATATTCCGCTAGCCTCTCCAATGCTCCATTTCAAACAACGTTAGGCGATTAGCCACAGTCGAATTGGCGCGTGTTCTCCGGACGACCATAGAGATTAGTCTACACACGATGAGTCACCATAGACTGAAGACACACTTATGACACCCGACGCCACAGCACTCTTGAAGATTGCGGCATTGATTTAAATCATAGATGTGCCTTTACCGTACTTAGGTCGTGCGAAAAAGTGTTTTAAAACAGATGAGGGGGCTGGCATATGAAATCTCATTTTTAAAAAGATATAAAATCGTCAACATTTTTTG
Organism: Noctua janthe; assembly: GCA_910589295.1. Taxonomy (NCBI): domain Eukaryota; kingdom Metazoa; phylum Arthropoda; class Insecta; order Lepidoptera; family Noctuidae; genus Noctua; species Noctua janthe. The sequence continues at coordinate 7,215,430 of OU342572.1, read as the reverse complement.
GAGCGATATGGCGAATCTGTGGTTTAAATCTATGGATTTCGCACTATATTCGCGTCATGTAGTACGGAGTGTTTCTGTTACTTGCTTTATTGATTGATAGGTAGTGGACTAACTGGCAATGTTAACAGTTTGAAAAGATGTAAGTGCAATAAAACGGTTTGTTTACGTATAGCTTCTTCCGGGACGTTATGTAGCATGTATGTGCTATCTGATTTATTATGTCATGTGTTCATCTTTTGATGACTGAAGACCACCGTATCAATTTAAACGACCGTCGTTGAGTTGGCTGGGTCCTATATGTCGAACGAGTCATTATTTTTGACAATCATAATACAGCCTACTTAGCCAAATCACCCCCACAAATTAATGCCCCCCCTGAAAATCTTTTGATATTTCATGAAAAAGTCATTCAATGGGATTAAATGAACTTAGAGGGCTGTATTGATAATTTTCATGATTATAACTTTGTAAAGCCATTTTTGTTACGGTCGCGTAATCCACACCATTCAAATATATTAAGGTGCAGACAGACGCCAGCACATCAAGCAACCCGAAACTGTATAATTTTCCCAATCAACCTTGAACCTAATGCTTTAGCGATAAAGTAAAAAATCTGTCAAATTTACAATCTGTCAGTAGATGGTAGGTACGGACTCGCCAGTCCAGCCCCCGTAGCATGACCACCGTAGACAAGGATTTCTTTGACGGAAGAATCGACAAATATTAAGGATTTCTTTGACGGAAGAATCGACAAAATGACAGATTGTGTCGACACAATGACAGATTTCTTTGCACTATCTCTCATTTTGTCGATTCTTCCGTCAAAGAAATCCTTGTCTACGGTGGTCATGCTACGGGGGCTGGCGTCTTTACCGACATACAATTTTACGGAAAGATACACAGATTGTGTCGACACAATGACAGATTTCTTTGCACTATCTCTCATTTTGTAAATTCTTCCGTCAAAGAAATGCTTGTCTACGGTGGTCATGCTACGGGGGCTGGCGTCTTTACCGACATAAAATTTTAGGGAAAGGGAAACCACTGGCAGTATCATGCCCTAGAGAACACCAACGTAGGGTTTCCAACCAAATATTTCTACTTCAGTTTCGGGTTAACGAAATCCTTACATATTCTAGTTCTATGAAATATTAATTTGATAAAAGGTCAAAGCTGAGAAGTTGACTATCCAAACACGGTCGATTTCGGTCAGATACAAAACTTTTTCATTAGGTTTAAAATATAGAAAGACTAGCGGTTGCCCGCGCCATTTTCCAGTCAACCAATCTGTCCAAAATTTAAAATGATGGGTAAAGGCGTGAAAAAGTAACAGAGAGACAAAGGACGCATTTAATTTATAATATTGGGATGGACGCCCTCTATTACATGGGACTTTAACCTAAACTGGCGAAATGTGAATGTAGGTCAAAGAGATTTAAAATACTTTTAGAGCGGACATTAGGAATATTTTTACACAAAATAATTGATCCCGAACATTTACAATTTTGACACACGAATGCTACCTGACAAGCGGGCGTATGACACTAGACAGAACGATTTATAACTAAGTAGTCATACGTTTTGGATTACAATTTTCTTCGTCTTGTCCCGTCTATCGCTCATAAATAATTGAATGTCTTTGGTGTAGGTACACCTCTCTCTAACACTTCGGGAATTACAGATGTGTTGCTTTGTTAGGAAGGATCAAGAAACTTTTATACTAACTGGAATGAGTACGAACAAAATTTTGATATCAAAAAACCGTTTGAAAATGAACTTTATCTCAAACGAATAGAGTACTTATTACTTTAATTAATTCAAAGGGGGAAGAATACTTCAGAGCGAGAACGCGATCAAGAGTGGATTGTGTCCTTGTCTAACATTTGCCAGTACACAAAAAATATATTTTTTTTGTTTTTTAGTAAATTATTCGGAAATCTCGTTGATAGCTAAACTAGCACATAAATCGTATCAGGATTATTTTAATATTCAAATACTAAATATTAAAATAATAATTTCTTGCGAAATACAGTAAGCTTAAATAAATTAAATTATTTATTAATTATGTTATTTCTGAATGGCAACATAGATGACACTCATATAAACAAACAATATGGCCGATACAATTTCGCGCTGAAGTCATATTTTTGCGTTATCAAGTTCTTTTTACATTACTTAAGTGAAATCTTCCTCTTTAAATGTCGTGAAATCGAGTTGTGTGAAGGGGTGTAACAGTGAAGGGTTTGCTGGATGTGGAATTTTTTTTTTTAGGTTAGTTTGTATAACTTTGTTTACAAATTACGACTAGGGTGACAATGTTCTAGATATGTAAACGGGGATCAAGAAAATATTCTAAAGAATACGCCTTTTCTATTATCGATATCGGTATTTATAGTCTTGTGAAAATGCGTACAAAAGTACTACATACTAGTGCTACATGCTCATGCTTCATCTATGTGAATGTTGCAGCCCTATACGCTTTAAAATCTCTTTACAAATGAAGGATGTAACCTAATTGTTACTTATTCTTCACTTCATAGACCTATCCCATTACAGAGTTTTACTGTATGCGCAGGCTTCGGCTTCGCCCTGTTTTTGATTATAAAAGAATAACTCTCCCAAAAGTAAGTACAAATTTTGGATACCCTATTAGAAAGGGATGACATCCACTCTCGAAATTTTCTCGCTCGGAACGGCTTTCCGCTGCACGTCCTCATTCCAGTTAGTATATAATTTCCTTGGGAAGGATACAATCAGTGCTTTGTTTTTTTATCGCTCGATTTATTGTCTCTCTCTATGGTCTCATTGGTATTTATTTCATAGCGTGCAGTTCATACCGCATAGAAATTCAAAATGGCTGGCGTGACAACTAGCGATAAAATATCTCATAAATTGGTCGAAATAATTCAGCACGCTAGTTTCAAAGGCACTTGACCTAACTGTATTACTGTTGTTATACTATTTTATGATAAATGGTTAAAAATCAGTTCCTGGTTCAGGTAGACCTCAAATATCTACCAGTACCAGACATCCAAGAATTCCAAAGGTACCGTTGATTTGGTTAGTTAGGGTGGCATTGACAATTCCAATTTCAATTTTTAACCAGAAGTCTATCAGTCCATTTGATTTAGTTTTTATTGACGCCAATTTCCGTTTTCCGTTAAAAATAAAACAAGATTGTATGTAATTATCCAGCTATTATTTAGAAAGATATAAGAAACCAGACAATTACAGGTTATTAGCACGAAAACATGATTAAACAGTCATAACTGTCCGTTTGACGGGTTTCACAACGCTTACAGTATTGAATATGAAATTCAATTAGCCAAATCGACAATTTTGTGTAGACTTCATTTGTTGCGAAGTTGGTATATTTTTTAGAACAGGTAAGCATAATGCATTTTGTGTTACGTGCAAAAGTCTTGGATTAAATTGCCGACTGCAAATTAACACTAGACATTTTGTCTATCAATTTTTCCTGACAAATACTGCAACTGTATGCCAAAATCAATGTTACTTTAGAATAAAAAAAAAACAAAATAATCTTAAAATATGTCTAATGATTATGTGGAGCGTCCATGATCATTTTAAAATCAATCTTCAGTTTACTTTAACCCCCAAAATATAATTCTTGATATTCTTACAATTTATTTGTCAATTGGTTTTGCCATAGAGCTAAAACAAAGTAGACCATAGAGCAGCATAATCTATCATGAAAAATTCTCTTTGAAACGTCACATTTTTAAATCTATCACAAAAGCTTCCTCAATTATTATTGATCCCAGTCCATCCACCACGTTTTTTGCAAAGCCCGTCCATTTTCAATCATGTTCGGCCAAGTTCATTGTACCAGGCAGCGGATTGAATTCGCAGCGATTGCGTGATTTTCGACACTCTATCTGTGATCGAAACTCGCCTGTCTGTCCCAGCGGTGACAGTTTGGGAAAACTTATTTAAATATTCATTCTCCATTTTAATAATATAAATGTGAGAGTGCTCTCTCTCAGTTATCTTTCCACGACCCCTTGATGGCTGAATGGATATGGATGAAATTTGGCATACGGTGAACCTTGATCTGCGTTAGGATAAAAAATATTTATAATTTCTAAACTGCACGCAGGCGAAGCCGCGGTCAATAAGTAGTGAGGATGTAAAGAAAGTATTCAAGAATTAAATGGTGTTGGGTAAAAGTCCCGCCAAAATCGGTCCAGCTGTTTCGGAGATTAGCCGGAACAAACAGACAGACACACAGACAACACAACTTAACTATAAGTATCTTACATACTTTCATATGCATTCAGTAAGATGTTGTTATTTTGAAATTACAAACAGATCCTTCAATTTTATTTATGTGTATGTATAGTAAGGAGTCTTATATATATTTAAATATCCTTTCTGCCCTTTGTTAGGAGTGATCAACTTAACATGCATGATTTAAATGTATTGTGACTATCCCTATTCCCGTTTCCAAACCACTGAAGTTTACCCTTTTAGTCCTTTGAACTTGGCAAAGCAATCCCATAACCGTCAGAACTCAAAATTGGAATTGACAAAGTATTAATTCCAACTCCCAAGTATGTCATTCAATATTTTTACAATTCGACTCCATTTTTTCTCCTCAATTCAAAAGTTCAACATTTTTTGCAGCGATCTAGCTCCGTCTGACTATAAAGCGAAGTAAGCACTTATTTCAGAGAAATTCATGAAAAGAGAAAAAAAGTAGTCTGCAGCCGAGTCGTACAGTCGTCGATCGCCGCCTTCCCTTCCGTCTGGCGTACGCTTTGTAGTAGTTTTTTATTCACTTTAATATTTTTATCTAGGTTCATTAACATGATACTTTTATCCTTCCATCTATATTCTGCTCCTTATCAGTTTCTTCAACAGCCTGGAGTTTTATTTGTGTTATTTAATAGCAATAGTCTTGCCCCTCTAACATGACATTTAACCATAACAGGTTACTTGTGGGTGTGCCATGTACCAACTCCCATCCGTTGATGTCAAGGGATAGGAGTTCTAGAGCCCAAATTCAAAGACATGTGACTTCTACCAACCCAAGCCTATTCCCTCCCTCTCTCACAGAAGAGGCCTGTGTCCATGCAATGGGCACATTATATGCTGATTGTTCATCATCATTCCTGTCCTTGTCCCATTCTACTTGTGGTCGGTGCAACACGTTTTCTTCTTCCATTCGCTCCTGACGGACTCACTGCATCATTTACATTGTTCAGGTAATAAAATGATGTTATGTTGCTCTGTAATTCCTCGGAAATCATCAACTGCGCGAGATGTATCTAGGAACGTGTTTTCAACGAAGATACACACAAAAATCACAATATTAGATAAATTACTATGGCAGCCTATAGCAGGCCACCATTTTTTTCTATCTTCAATTGTTTTTACCAGCCATTAAGGCCAGTTCCATTGAACTCCTTTCGGAAGCTGTTAACACGTCTCTTAAGAGGTTACGGCGCAAATTGTTACCTTTTGCTACTTATTCAATGTTATTGGCACGCATTGTATTACAATCAGTGCGTTGACAGCCATGAGAAAACCGCATGGAAATCGGTTCAGTAGCCCAGGGAACGTTGGCCGTTCTACAAATTGCTTCTCTTGATTTTTTTGCTTTCGAAGAGTGTTAGGTCTATATTGTTGTATGAATATTGCCATAATTATAGGTACAGCTGCTTTGTATTTGATTCATGATCGGTAGTGACTCATGCTTGGAGGCCATGTTTTTTTATCTTCCAAAGCGACAGTAGTTTTGATTCGCGGACGGCTTTTAGGCCTTGTTATAAAAGTGGTTTAAAATAGTAAAAAAACAAGTACTCTGTCTCTAACGGTTTTTTAGAAATTATTTTTGTTACTTTTTATTTGTTTGTTTCTGATGAGCCGGCAGCTCTACCGATCTAATCATTATTATCCACCACATCATTGCCTACATCATCCCATTTCCGGGTAAAGGCCTCTCCCCATGGCTTTCGGCTCTTTCGTGGACCAAAGCAACCCTGATTTAAAACCGTCTACATCCAGCGCCTTTCTGATGCATTCTAACTACTTAATCGTTTGTTCTGAGTGTCCTGACTGACTATCAACGCACAGCTCGAACCACTGGACGGATCGGGCTAAAATTTGGCATACAGATAGCTATTATGAAGTTGGTATCCGCTAAGAAAAGATTTTGGAAATTCAACCCCTAACCGAGTGAACTATGGATTGAAAGTATGTATGAAAATCCGTCACAAGGCGAAGCTGGTGCGGCTTGGCTTGGGATCATAATATTCTTGGTTAGCTTTGTAAACAGTCACTTCTAGCGGTGCATAAAGCGCGGAGAATTGCGTCTCCGTGACGATCGCTAATCTTAATTTACTTGATTACCAAAGCATGAAAATTGACGTCTGATTGACTTAATTGCTTGTCACTATTAAGTTCGTATTTGTTTTTTAAGGTCGGTACTTGAGATGTCAATTTAAAATTGTTATTTCAAAACATATTAACAAATTGATTGATAATTCAATTAAAAGACTTATTGAATTTGGAAGACTTTTTCTTAGTTCTTATTGTTGAGATATTTTAAGTTGCTGTATTCGTAGGACCAAACTATTCGGGGGAAACCTTAATACGAATATTAAACGACTTAGGTAAAACGAAAATTTTATCAGCCTGGGGTAATTTAGGAAAAGTCACGTGTATTTCCGATCTGGTTAGATATGGATATAGAACACAACAACACTGAGACAAAATCTTCTGGGACACTATGAGTAATATCTAAACGTAAGCGAAAAAGGGAAACTGTCAACATAAAACCCTACCTTGTAAACAGGCATTACTTTTAGCCTTACCCAGACTTCAATCTTCGTCTTCTAATATATCACGTTCCGTTTACATAATCTCAATCTATCGACAACAGAATCTTCCAATACACATTGTCCTTGTCAATTGATACTAAGACAAACACTGTCTGGCCCTTTGGCCGTCAGCTGTTCTCAGGCGGCCATTTTGAAGGTGCGTGACAGAAAATAGTGTACTTTCATTGACAGTAATCCAACAACGACCTTATTTCTACTAAAATAAATATTACTTTTTCTTTGAGAGACAGATTTTTTTTCAGTCGGAGATAACTGTGGGAGGACTATGGTTGGTTTTCTTTGTTAATTAAAATGAATGCGCCTGAATGGATTTAAGGATTAAAGGAAGAGGAAAATTAAAAGAATGATTTGTGGGAAGGGAGTTTGGGAAAGTTGCCAAATCTATTGTAACATTATTGTTTATGGAAACAAGAGGTGAAATTGAAAGAGGTTGAATTTGCATGCTTAACCGATTTCGGTTGGGTGAAACTTTTAATTGGCTTTTGTAAAATAGTAACAGTACCGTTGAGGTCCTACGCAAGCTGTGCTTCATCTTCTTCGTAGGATCTTTAATAAGTAGGATTAAAATATGTATTTAATGAATTTTTGGCGTAAACCTCTAAAACAATAGTTAGTGGTATGCAATGGCGATAAATGCTGTTTGTCTTTTGTCTCCCCTTTTTTATTGAAACAACCTTCATACATAGGCCTTTCATAAAGCTAAACTAAACTTTATAAACTGACACTATACAGTGCTGACACTATCTATGGTCACCCTTTTCGAAATGTCAACTTCCGAATGTCAAAACCATTCTTTTGGCCACTGCCAGAACGTAAAGGGAAAACACTGACATTCCAAAGAAAGTATTTCATTCAAAGCATCATTGTTTGTCATTGATTTCATTGTGTTTATGTCCAGAGGTAACCCACTTTATGTTGTCATTCAGCGAGCTCTGTCTTTTACCTAAATAGGCGTCGTTATGTAGAAGATAATTTGTGAAGCTAATTAAGGACTTAGCAGACTAGCTGACATTAATTACTAATAACTAACTAAAGTAATTGTCTCTTCCTTGTAAGTATGTACGTCTGTGAATAAGGTTTAATATAAAAAGTAGAATTGAAAGAGTACAATTGTTTATGTCCCTGATTAGAACTGAATTGAAAATTCCAGTTGAGTAAGTCCAATGAGTTTCGAACCAACGGCCACTAGCCTAATGAGGTGGTCAAAGTAGTTCCTATTTCGAATTCAAACTTTAACGGTTCTATTTTTTAAACAGTGACTGTTAAAGTTGCCAGTGCAAAGTGCCTATTAGAAACATACTTGGAATAATGACGTAATTTGTTGCCAGTGTCAAAATATTGTAGAATATTATTGTAGCGATACCAGTAATTGCACCGAGTTGTTTTATGATGCTCCAAATTGTAGGTTAACGTGGCAATTCTTCACTGTTGTTATGTCCGTTGAGGTTACGCAAGACGTTATTCTAGAGGCATTGTTTACTATTTAAAATGAGGTTACTTCATCTTTCGCACAGGTTATGTCTAAGGTTGTTTTAAAATGTCATTTTAAAAGGATATTGTCGCCAGATATGCATAAATGATCACATTATGGCTTCTCGTCGTTTTCTTTGTACTTTTTACGCTTGAGGCCATGGTCAATGTCAAAACCACAGGAAATTTTATTAGCTGGTACGTTATGTTCCATGAAGTATTTGGTGGCGCCTCCACCATATTAGGCTGTTCCTCTTCCCAATATGGTGGAGAAGCCAAAAATTACTTAAATTGAAAACAAAACAAAAAACTGTTCATCTGCTGTTAATATGATAATATACTTTACCTACATCACCAAATGGTTTTAAAAGCACGCCACAAAGCAAAGCACGTCACAGATATTATATTCCTATATTCGAGTCTCTTGTAAACAGACCCCTCGTAGTTGTAACTGATTTTATCAAAACAGGGGCCACATTCCCATACCTTTAAAGTAACTTAATGATCTTCTGCCTATGAATCTGTATTTTCTTACGACTATGTTGAGGTCGGTTTCGATCTAACCAGATGCAGCTGTACCTATACTAGTATTTTACATGGAGTGATTGCCTAGCTGACTTCTACAACCCAGCTACTGGGTAACATGGTTATTAGGTATATTGTCTTGGTTTGGGTAACAGGATACCCATTGTTTAGACATTTCAACTTTATCGCTCAGGACATAAGGGCGAAAAGTTAGCTGCGGGACTGTTCGAAAGAGACACCGTGGCCCTGGAACACAAAGGGCGAAGAAGGAACATGGATGGGTTTTAGTCAGTACAAGTCTGACACTCCCTCCCGCTCCGCCCAGAGTGGGAGGGGTCATTTGATGATTTCCCATCCGAAAAAAAAAAGGGTGAAAAATTTTCGACCGTCAGTGTGATTCGGTGTGGTACCTACAAATACTAAGTAACATTAATTGCAAATCAAAAAGCTATCAATTCTCTTGTCATTTCGTATGCTGCAGGCTGCAACGTATTGAACTTTGATTCTAATTTAAAACAATAAAGATAACTTGCATCGTTTAAGTCAAAAGACCATAACAATGGCGATTTATTGAGTGCCTAGCAAACGGTCCATAGTCCATGCTCGATACATCCAGTGTTGCCAACATCTTTTGGTGCTATAGTGACATTGACAGGCCGGCATTATTGGTAAACATTTGTAAAATTCTATTGAAAAACAACAGGGTGGCGTTAGTTCCCATTTTGACCACGCGCCAAACGATCCTTGTACAACTATATGGTAGAAAGTTGCGAATGGCAGTTACTCCGTGTGTACTCAGTGAATCACAGCCATTTAATCGTTTTTTTTCACCAAACTGTGGTAGTACTAGTCTTCAATCACGAATAGGGCTGCCTCTGATCCGGTTTAAACCGGATTATTCGGTTTAAATGCGATGTGTTTGAGTGCAGTGCACCGAAATCTGATTAATTTTGTTGTTTCACACAATTTTGGTGACTATGACTAACTACGTTACGAGTTTTATTTGGTTGGCTTCAGTTTGACTGGGACTTTTATGAAAGCTCTGTTGCAAAAACCAGTAAGTGTGCTGAATAAAGTAGTGGTTCTTCCTGTTATACGTAGGTATCTGAGATTATTCGAAACAAGTCCAGTATGTCATGATTTTGAATCAAACTAATAGTAGATACCTACTAGTCAAAAATCAAATTAGTTACCTCCAAAGTTAAATGCAAGTTTAAAACTCTTCGTCCTTTTTTTGGAGTCCTTTCCTGCCCCTGTCCTATAAATCTGGACTGCAATCTAGCAGCCCTAATCACAGAGCGAATCAAAGCCCGGAGGCGTAACGAAGTTTTTACAAAAAGTTTCCAACTCGTGGGTGCACCAAACGTGACTGCCGCTAATCGCAAAAAATATACAAAATGGACGCCGCTAGTCGTGGAAATCAATAATGGCGGGTAAACAGTTTTGAGGTTATGTTTTCGGTGATTTTTACTACCTAATGTAGTGAATGTAGGTAAATGATAATTCTTTACCTACATTCACTACATTTAAATTAAAAGCTTTGATTTAAAAAATTGGTGGTAAAAGAAAGTTAAAATATTATGACTATAGTCACGTTTTCGTCACTTTTCGTACTTTTCGGACATTTGTTTTTGTCATAATATTTACAGGTAGAAAACTTAATACGTTTGCAACATTTTAAAATTCTGCACGAATTCGTCTTTGAACTTAACTACCATTGTCTCCTACGAATTACCACATAACACATACCTAGGTGCTAAATTTAACGTTATAATGTGATAAATATTACCAAACAAAACAACGACCTCATTGCAAGTTAATTTTACTTAAATCTTTACAACAATAAATTGCTCCAACAAACATTGTCCTGCTATTTTTCTAAGAAACTGTCCAGTTTATGACTTTTCCCTGTGACTCTTGACGTCAACATACTGTATCTGCGGTTTTGTACAACACCCACACAAACCTAACACAATAAAATATCTTGTGATTTCAGAATTATGATAGTTTTCTGCCGGCTTCTCTATTCCCTGATCATTATAAACTGGATGAAGCGAGTTGTGGCCAATGGCAATTCAGTATATAAAAAAAAAGCTTGCATTTACTTTAAAAGGACATAAAATAGCTCTAATGGAGGGTCCTGGATGATTAAGAAAGAGGATCAAAAGTTGAAAACACTGAAATTTGTTAAAGAAAGACACTAGTCTGAAAGCTTTCCGAAAGCCTTACCTAATCTGCTGTCAAACTTCATGCTAGCTGCGACCGTTCTGTCGTCAAATACCAACAACCAATTACATCTCAAATTGAAAATAAATTAGAATCAATTGATCAAGCAATTAAAGATTCGGGTTCAGAGGTAGTTGTTCAGTATATATAGAACACCAGCCTTGTTTACGTCATTGTCTGCCTATAGGTATCTACATCATCCATGTCAGATACTGATGTCCATTTGTCTAAACAGATGAACATCAAAATCTGACGTAGATTCACAGGTATTGATAAAAATAGAATCACAATTATATCCCAGGATATTGCCCTTTACTTGGCAGCCGATTACTACCAGGAATCTAATGTGTTGTGATTACTGCCTTACCATCAGCATTTCCAATCTAAATAATCTGAAACAAAGCTATTTACGAGCAGTATATTGGCTTCTGTTGATAGTAGACTGATAGTTAAATGTTTTAGTCCAGTTTAGAGCCGCCATTGCTTGCGGTAGGTCAGTGACCGCCGAGCTGGATTGATTGGAGAGCACGTGTGAGGTTTAGGACTGAATTGGTAACGATTGGTTGGTTTGGATAGGGTTTCTTTGGTGTGAAGAAACGATATGGAAAAATAGACTGATTTTTCTTGATGATGTCGCAGATTGGTAAACAACTCATCTTTCTAGGACTGATCATGCTTATATCAAACTAGCTGTTGCCCGCGACTTCACTCGCGTGGAAAAGGTAACAAACAGAGTTACTTTCGCATTTATAATATTAGTATGAATAAAGATTGGAAAATTATTTCCGATCCTGCCTAATTTTACACTTGAGCTCTTGCATAACATAATATTGGAGAATTCTTAGCTAATCGCATTTTGAGGTTTAGTGGTTAAGAAAATGATTAATTATTACTTTCGAGAACTGAGAAATTCTCAATAACCTTATATCAAACTAAAAAAAAAAAAAACATTTCACCAAGGCATTCTCTTATTTAGTCGAAAACCCATCTTCAGATATGCAAATAACAATATGACTTGACATACCGAGAGGCAATAAATTATAGATAAAGATGGCTCCTATTTTCGTAACAGATGATATCGTTTTGATTTATAGACATTATGCGGTGAACAAACTGCCCCACATTGGTTCGGGAATTAATTCTAACCGTACTTGGAGGAAAGCCGCTATTTTTGCTTTGTAATATACAGCATTACCGCCCCAATTCTTTTCTGCGTGGGCGTTGTGTCCGATTATCGGAAAAATGGGAGCAACATCCCGACAATCCGTCGCCATGTATTGCTAAGTCGTTTTCGAATTACTGGTTATAATGAGAATTGACTTATACTATGAGGTGTCTGATGAGATGACTCGAGAAGTATAGAAGAAGAAGACATGCTGCACTGACCGCAAATAAATTTGGATTACGACAGGAGAATGATGATGATGATTAATGAGAATTGACTTGACTTGAACTTTGTCCAACATTTCTTTTCCTTGGACTCCTCTCCGTCACAGCTTTACTCCACCTTATCATCACAGCGGTGGCGAGATGGGCCAACGACATTGTTGCCATCGGGGGAAAAACCTGAATGAGGCTGGCACTGGTACGTGGAGATTTGCACAAAAAAAGTGGACTATACCCAGCATTGGGTGATTTAGGCTGTAGATGATGATGATGAACTTTATCATGGGGTCTTACCTTTGGGCCCTTTTGGTACTGCAGTTGCCCTAGTATAAATAGCAGTAACCGCTGTCCATCCTAAACCATTAACAACGTAAAATATCATAGATGAAATCTTACTTGTGGGTTCTTCCGTCCAAAACTATGAAATACATAACTTTATCACACTCTAAAATGCTAAGATTTTGTGTGTCTGTAAGAGAGAAATTAATTGAATACATCAAAGTTGACAACAGTTGAATGAAAGCTAATTTAGGAAACAAAGAGTTGACTTCAAGATTCTTTTACTTTACTACCTCAAACGTGCTCAACACAAGAATACAAGCCTCAAAACAGTTTTAAGAAAAAACCGCACACATAAGCAATCTGAAAACAAAAAAAAAGATAAAAAAGCCGCATCAGTGGCATCGGATTATTGGTTCGAATCAAACTGTGGCTACATAAGTATCGAGCGACCGGTTGCTATAGCAACCGCCCGCGACAGATCGATACAGCGTAAACAACTCTGCATCTCGGCGAGGCTGCGACTTTCATTGAGCTGGGATCAGTTGTGGAATAAATTATGTAAGAAACTAACTGTTGCCTACAAGTCGCCAGCAACAGTTACCTTTGCATACAAAGTTTAAACCCCGTTAGATCTGTTCAGGAGTTCTGTCTATCTAACCTATGTTGTCCCACTGCAGGGTAAAAGAAGGAAGTAGACACCAAGTCATCCTTTTCCACACACTTCTGTCTTTTGTTCTGTCCAGTCCTTTTGGTAGAAGTCAAGTTCGATCCTTCATCTGCGTCTTGGTCAGGCTTGGCTCAGGAGTTGCGTTTTAGAACATCCGTTCTAAGAATATCTTTCTGCCCCTAAAGTGAAGCTTCTGTCCTTTGTACTGCCTTTTAAGATTGGTGAAATGACTGACTTAATTTCGTCGGCGTCGTCTCGATTGTTGACCTAGTATATCTTCTCTTTTCGAAATTTATTGCTGTTCCGCTTGGTAATTCAGCTTTTAGTTTTGGCACTCATGGTCAAATGCTCCTCCATTAGCTCATTCACATTATGCGCATTTACTCTTCACAACCTTTTCATATTATGACGGTTAAAGACATCGCCTAACACTGAACTAACAGATCAGTATTTTTAAGACGTATCTCATTACAAACTTCGAAATCATTTACATTTAAACTTTAATAACTTCTCTCATTCTTCCTTATCCAATCACCTCACGCATCTAAATTCGGTAAAGTAACATTGAAAACAAAATGCTTGAGATAATTCCAATTGTGAGATATAAGTTAACATCAAGTTTCGACATCGGGTGGGCGTGTGTGGGCAGGCCAGTTTGGAGTAATCTAACCGAATCTTGTACAGGCGTTTATCAAGGACACAGTTATTTATCGAGTTAGTTAGAAACCGTATTTGTTTAACTGAGTGGTAGTTTATATTTGGAAGTGGGAATGTCTAAGCTTCTTAAATGCTACGAAAATAGACAGATTAGAAATTAATTGAGAAAAACTGAAAGATAAAAGGGAAGACCTCATTTGAATGATGGAAAAGGTCGTGCTGAATCTATCACAAATAAATTGAATTATGAGGGGATAATGATGAAATGTTTTTAATATCAGTGTTCAGTGTAAAACATGAATGCCAACAATATTATTCAGTCAACGTTATTGCAGTCAATAATAAAATTCAAGGAAATAATAATGGCTTCATCATAGATTCTATTCTTGAAGATAAAGTTTTTGCTATTTAAATCCTATACGTACCAACTCAACGAAACTAGGCTTTTTCTGTGGGCCTATGTCATGTTCGCCTAATTGTCCGGACATCGTTCTTCATTAGATCGGATCTAAGCGAGTTATTAAGCCAAAAATCGCTTGCAAGACATATCCTGACAAAAAATTAAAAACCATTGGGATGTCGAAAATTAGTTTGTTAAATGTTGATTTTCGTTTCATAAAACAGCGTGCCTTTAATCTGGCTTTCACCAAAATGGCTGTTCGTTTTGGAGAAAAAGTTTCGTTAAAGCTTGTTAAAAGTTTTTAATTAAATTTTAATCAATGGTAGATCCTCAGTACGCGCATCCTTTGGGGCTGAACTATGTAGCTGACAAATTCTGGAATACTTTTTTATCAATGGACAAGCCGAGCGCCCGATGACATTTACCATTCGACAAAATTGACGGACTTCCCGAACCAGTTTCTTAGTGCTCCTAGTGCTTAGGGACCTGTGTCATATAAGTACATTTTGTGCAAAATTCAAAGAATCTACTATGTCCAGGGCCTTAAGCTATGCGTTGCCTGTCAATGAGTAAAGGAATTAATTTCGGAATTTTATCTGCTGGATTGACTTGGAAGAGGCCTTCGCCCAAAAGTGGGACAGCATAGGCTATTAAAAAAAGTAGAAAGATAAAACATAGTTCGACTAGAGCATTGAGATTCATCATGTCATGTCTACTTAACTTTACTTGTATATTTTGTAAGTACATTTAAATTATTAGATATCAATACTATTTTGCAGCTACAATCTTCATACGGATTTAAATTATCTGTACATCGCCGTCGCCATTTATTGAATCAATATGGCGAACTTTGGGGACCTAATTTTATTACATGTCCATTCTTTTCTATATCACTGTTATTAATTGACCCAAGGTGAGCTAAATATCTTACAAGATCGACGAATTCTGTATCTAAGGATCGGTCACCAAAAATATCTGGTTCATTATAATTAAGCACTTTTGGACGTAAATGTTTACTAGGAAATAGAATTGATTCTAGTTCATTTATGGTACAAACAATTTTAGCCAGTCGCACCTCGCACTCATCGCGATGTCACCCAATCGAAGCAAGGTTCTAAGTTCCAAATATTGCCTCACTTCGTCACTTCTATCAGTTAATACATACTATACTAAGCTTCTGTTGGCTACCGTCAACAATCACTATGTAAATTATTACGTATATTTGATGTATATTTTCCGTAATTTCCCAAGTTAATACGTCATATACTTTCACTATCGACGACAGGTCTCACTTTGTATCGGATTATGAAGTCAGTACTACCTTTACGGAAAAGTTGGCACATTACTACCTTATGCTTTCCCTAATGCACAGTTCCTAAGGCGGAAGGCCCAAAATGGATCACATTAAACTATAAGTAAGTTAAAGTTACGTTTTCTTAGCGTCTAAGAGTTGGGGAGATATGTACCTAATAGTACACCCGCATTTCGACAATTATGTTTAAAGTCCATGGAATAGATGGCGAGCCCATTGCCATCAACCACAAATCTAAAGTCGGTGGCTGTTGGAAAAACCCAATAACACTCTGGAAACAAACCTAGAACTCCATGTTCAGCAGTCGCACTAACATCAGCGAAGCAGTATTTTTAGTAGCGTTCATCAATATCAAATATTCATTTGCGACTGTATTATATTCTCTTTCTACCTATATTCTACTAACAAATACTTGATAATTATTGATTCATGTTTTGAAATAGCTAACTTGTTGTTTGAAAACTTTTCAGGCACAATTGACATCAATATTACAGACAGGATTTAGGTATCTTTATGTATCAGCTATTTCTGCGTAAAGTTCAAATAAATTTGCATTTTTACATCTATTATCGGATTACATCCAGTCCTGTCTTCAAATATCAGTCTCGTTTTCTCCGCCTACGTTAATTATAAAAAGGTCTCTGACATCTTACTTTAGCTCAAGGAGAAATCAATTACGAATAAGTAAGAAATGGCGACACTTTGCTGATATGTCTGAAATAGAAGTTAATTCCTTCTTTACCAACACAAAATAAGTCTGACAATCAGTCTTACCAAGGGGTATAGTAGGTACCAGAAGTCAGATAGGCAGTCACTGTCGCTCCAAAATACTGGTATTCAGCTGCATCCGGTTAGACTGGAAGCCCTACCCAACATAGTTGCGAAAAGGCTAGGCAGATGATGATTGAGCGTTACCAAAATATTTCAGTCCTAGAGTTTCACACACATCCTAGCTATCGCTCCGACTTTCTACAATCCCTTAAATAAGTTACATAATAAAAACATTGCCTTTAATTGCGATCGATACATTAGAATCAGTAGAAACCGCGTTATGTCGCCGATTAGGCGGTGACAGCGAGCAATAGATTGCTCCGGAGTCCGGACCAGTATTTACGTAAACCGACTGTCTGTTCCGATCTCAAACTCGATATCTGGAGGCCTACTATGAGCTTTAGGAAATGTCCAAGGCAAGTGGTTTTTTAAATTACCAGTTTATGAATTAAAATTAGTCACGAATAGGGTTTTCTTCTTTCTTTAAGTTTAATTAGCTTGTGTTGGGACTTGGATTGTATTGTATCTCTCGAAATACATTGTCTGTATAGGAGTCCACTGTTAGACATAAGATTCTCTCAATTGCATGCTATTGAGAGCAATCTTCAGCCACCCATGACCAGTTTGGCAAAGTTTTACCCAACTTGAGAAGTATTTCTGCTGTCTAGATGAAGCTATGAGATCATTTAAGCTGGAAGAAATTGGACGCTCCGGTGATGTGATAAATTCTGTGGTTTTTAAAAGAATGGTTGTTTAAATCTATTTGATCATTCCCTTCGATGATCTAAGCATTGCATAAACAATTCGTATTGTTTTTTGTTTAAAACTCGTAACAGGCGTGAAGCTATTCATTGGAGGACTGTGACTTGTATTTTTCACACAAATCTTCGTTGTGATTGCGAATAACTGGTAGATCTATCTGGATTGATCGGTAACCGATTTCGCGGGATTATTCGATTCGACACAGTTAAAGATGTAATAGACAACAAAACTCAAACGATTGTGCAGACAATAGGAGATCGTATTCACCTGTTTTCAAGAAATAGGAGGTTAATTGCACATTTATCATAGAAGTTTTAATAGATATAGTATCTTGCAGTAAACCTCCTTCCAGATTCTATTTTAATCATCGATATTAAGCCTACATCGAATTCGAAAATAGAAATATGAACTTCCTGCTAATGTAAGATAAATCGACGAACTATCGGTCGATTTCAAAATTATAAAAGGAAGATCTCGATCAAGATTAACTCCTTACTCAACACGAAAATGCTATGTGTTCTCCGTACGTACCGGGACCTACCCATATCTACAACTTTCCTTTATCTTAAGACATCGTAAATCATCCATTAATTCAAGCAATCCTAAATCGCAGTCCCATAGTAGACCTCTTGGAACGGTTGCAGGCAGTGCGACCGGTTCCCACGGTGCACGTTATAATATATCTGGTCGGGCAGGCAGTTTGCATGCCCTATCCTAGTCACCAGCCAGTGTGAATGTAACCATGCCGTCCTCCACCAATGGCGGCCTAGCGAAATGTTTGTAAGTAATTATTGGGTAGGAAGTGGGTTTGATAAAGATTTAATAATTAGCGTATATGTTGTTTTTGTTTGACCTAGATTGATACCTTTACTATTTTCAATTTAAGGTCAACCTTTGGTGTTGAAGTATCATGGGTTAACAGACAAAAATCTGATAACCAGCGTCGGGCAACAGCTGGCATTTTGCTGAACTGGGCCTATTTGTAGCAGCTGTGAGACGCACATTTTTTTTTTTGTTCAGGTTTAAGTTATCTTGTTTTTTTTTTAATGTTGTGTGCACTTGTAGCACGTTCCAAATAGGTAAACCTAAAATAGTATTACTTTCTTTTCTGATATTGATCACCCAAACCCGTTTTAATTATCAACAGGCAATACAAATATAAATTTACTTCAACAGGAAAAGGAATTCTATAAAATGAACTGTATTTGCTCTAACCCCAATAGTCACTCTTCCCTTTTTATGAAGAATATTCTATTCGTTCCAATAATATTTATTAATTTAGAACTATATATTGATATAGAAATATTACACACTTATACTTCATGATATTTCTCAGGTCCTGCCTAATGTATGGGCGATAAACTACAGGTCTACAGTAAGTAGATAAACTGTGGTTTAACCTGTAATATTAAGCAATAGACTAGACGACTAGATTTGACTTACCTTTACATTTTAGTCAGCTATATTCTCACTACTTCCTCAAGCAAAGAGTCTATCTCATAATTAAATTTTAAGTAAAAAGATGTCAACAACGCACCATCATGACCACAGCATCTTTTTTCCCAGACGTAGGCTTTAATTAAAATAAGATTATCATTTAAAAGACAAGAATAAAAAACCTGTTTTAAAATGAATGAGTCTCCTTGGAGTTATCACGTTACAAGTAAAGATATGAATGAAGCCGTATGAACTCAAGTGGTGTGGATGTAAGCCAGATTTCCTGCGCTTATTGGATATGCACAGATTATATAATGGATTAAATAAATGTCGGCAAAGCATTCTATAAGAGGTAGGATTATAAAGGCTCTTTGATTTTTGAAAAGTGCATTCAAGTGACGATGATTGGTGAAAATGTGTAAATGGCCCGGAGACCATCAATGTGGTGACGTGCGGAGAGGACAGGAGTTGCTTAGGAGCTAGGGTGTATCCACCGAAGCTGCGCAAAGATGTGTGTACAGGCTACTCACGCCAAGACCGCCGCACGCCGCTCACGTCTCTTCTCGTCTCCGCCATGCGGTGCTGCCTGCTTGGCCTAAACAAATATAAAACAACTCTTCTCCTCTCTGCTCAACCGTTTCCACTAAAGCTAAGCGGGGACGAGAAGTTTAAATAACTAAATTTGGTGGTTTACAACACATCTCCTCTTCTCTCGTCTCGTCTCCGGTTTCGTGGAGTCAGGCCCGCAAGTAAAATAAGATCTGACAAGAAGCTTGATCATGTTTTCGGAAACACATACCAATATCATTACGGTAGATATTCCAACACTTATATTTACCTTGGGTATTATAAACTTTCCTTAACACGACAACATCTCATTGCTATAAAATAATTGAAATTAGCATAGAACGCTACGCAAACGGATAAGGCTATCATATCCGTTAGAGCTTTTGTCTTTCAACTAGCATATAAATAGCGGTAAATCTTTATAGTCTTTGCTTATAAATTTAAATTGTGTATGCTTAACTCATTTAGACATTTATGAGGTGTTAAATCTTTGTAAGGATAATTTTGTAGCTAAGCACCTTAAGTGGGTTATTTTAGGCTAGCTATGAATCATTCTTGATGAAAGGGGAGAGGCAGACCAAAGAATATTTGGAAGGATTGCGTGAGCGATGCTAAAAATATGAATGAGGGTTTCATTACTAACGTTGACAGGGGAGGATGGAAGAGAATAACATATTTACGTTCCCAGGTAACTAGAGCAGGTAAAAAAAATTGAAGGAAATTCTCGTGAGATCCATCACACGGAAAAATGGTCGAATGTCACCTCTGTGAAATAGGTAGTTATTGTTTCATTCTTCTCTGCTTGCCTGCACTGAGTCAAGGACAAGCTAATTTCTTTTGTTATAGAAGACGGAATCATCTGTCGTCTTTTTATAATAATCGAGCCCCTTATTCAGTTTCAATACACTACAAGCTGCATCAATAAAAAAAAAATTCATTCATATATCACAAATCCATATAAGTACATTAATGTTCACAAAATCAATTCCCAATGTTAGTAAAATACAGAACTTACTTAACTACGTTAGTATTTAAATTTAAATGTAGGTTGCTCAAAAACTTATGCAATCGACTGTCCAGTCTGTTACTAAACATCGCCAGAATGCTGTTAGGGCAGTTGGGTTGTCATTCGTTCTTCCAGGACCAGCCGCATTTGGATTAAACACAGTAGCGTGCCAAAAACCAGCTTCTGCTACAAAAGCTTTTTACCCATCCCCAGTAACTCGTTTGCATCATATTGACTTTAAACTCCGTTAAATAAAAATACATTCGCATTTAAATATTCAATTTGTTCGCGTTTTTAGTCAACAGTGCTTTTTTCCATTTGTTTTCCTTTTTAAAACATGTTTTGTTTATCTCGCTTATATTGCAAACTTCTTTTTTAAATTCTCTTTTCCCGTATTCAGAGAGTAAATATAAAACATGGCATAGAGTAAAAAATAAATGTGTTAATGCTATCCTATATATCGTCTTGTATTATTTGCCTATGCGCTAGCCGGAAATCCGGTCATTCATCTATTGCCTGTCTGATACTAGTTTCATTTTTTAGAATATTGGTACCTATCTCTTCTGATTTATGAGGGAGTTTTATTGATTAAATGTTTGTCCACCCTGTTATTATCACGATTGATAGACGTCTAAAAAGATAGATTGATAAGAGTGGAATAGATTTATATTTGATGTTACCTACTCTAAAATCTATACACAGGTTTTGAGAATTATATTTTCGTACATGTATCACATTTTTTTTGTTAGCTATAGGTAGATAATTTAAAGTTGGTCCTATAGGACCAACTTTGAATTGTTATAGTTTTGCTATAGCAAAACTATAACAATTGTCAATCAAGGGAAAGACCCTTAGACTTCAAAGATTCCTTGCCCCACACTAAGAATTTCTCCTGTATCGTTGGTGCGTTTACAAACATTTAGACTCGGGCCATACAAATATTTGTTCCGTTCGGAATCGAATCCGCAACACGCAGTGGTGCAGCCATTCGCTCAGCCACTGCGCCACCCGTGTCGTCAAACATATATCTTTGGCACCCATCTAAACCAAGCCCAAGAACCTAAACATGTGTTTTCACATCATAGAAGGACATAGCAAAAATAAAAACCTAATTTCCTCACAATCATTATTTTTAATGCGCATCGTCTAGCCGGATTTCCTGCGATCCATCTACGATTCCCTTCGATTACTCACCGGTCATCGGGAGCCATTTGAAACGGTAATGACATTGTGTTGCGACCTTCGAAGGATGGCAATGGCGGCGGCGGCCATACTTGATTTCTTGACACTATGATTGTTTGTTGTCATTTGTCGGCCATTGTCGATGGATTGTGACAATTTGATGTGAGTTTGAAGGAGAATGTTATACGGACGTAACTACTTGTATACAGACGTGGAAAAAAGGTAAAATAGGGAGCTATATTGTTAATTTTATTTAATACCTACTCTTGGTTTTGAAAGGCTGATCTATAAAGGCTGTCAAATGTCACGATACCTGCTATGGTTTTTTGACCAAAAGTACAGCAGCCAACGTGAATTCAAATTTTGTTTTGATCAAGTGCCAGTGTATAAGTTCAATCTTGATGAAAAGTATGAAAATCTTCCATTTTCTATTGAAGGAGCTGTCTACTGGTTTCTAGCAGTTCTACAATTATGAACAAATGTTAAAGAAAATCTTTAAGATATTGACAAATTAACGCTAATCTACCCAACTAGGCTGCTTCGGGCAAGCGTTTACAAAAACATCAAGAAAAGCGAAAACAACGCGGCAATGATTAATGATGTTTTCGTTCTTTTTGCTAACCTTATTCTGGCAAAAACAAAATCTCTTCTAACGAAACAAATGATCCTAGACTAGACAATGCGGATTGGCACGAAGTTCTATCTTATCAACAATAACTTCAACGACCTAATCTTCTAACCCTGGTATCTATTGTCAAGTTAAAGTATTTACTTGAGTTTAAATAAATTACTTATGCAACCATTTTTATGCAATAAACAAGAATTTGAACGAAGTAAGAACCGTCAAAGAAAGCAAAGCTAAGAATTCTAACTTTTGACGGTTCTAACTTCAAGCAATTACTAAACAACAGAATAAAAATCGTATCATAAGTTATTACTTTTACTCAAGTCACTTTTACTAGTTTATAAATATGGATGTAAGAGTTTAGATTTATTTTAGAAGTACACCATTAAGGTCGGAAGTACATAAATAAATCTACTTATTCACTGATGATCTACTCCTAAGAACATTATAAACCGCTGGGTCTAAAATTGTCTGCGTTCTAGACCCAGTCTTCGGCATAAAAGGCTAAGACCGAGGCTTCCTTATTTGGCGAAGGTGACCAGGAGAGATTCTTAAAAGTTCATCCTCTAAAGAAGTTAAACGGGATGAAATTTTGTATAACATTTCTCTTTTTTGCTGATGTAAAATCCCATCGGACGCTGCTTTTATTTACGTATCTTCACACTTACAACTTCAATTGAGCTTTGTCTGCACCCTTTTAGGAATGCAGTTTTAATTTGGTGCTTAGAGGTCTTTCTGTAAATATTCACTCCACCACTGTGACCGATACCAATCTAGGTCATCCGATGGCTTGGCTTTGTACGTAACGTTTTTCCCGATATTCATTTTATGTTCAACGGTGGCACTGAAACTCATAAAATTATTGCTGTGCTCTCAAATTGTAGAATATCCACGATTAGCCAAAAACTTAGGGGACATGGAGTTTCTATTGAAAGTTCTATAAAAACAAAGCTTAAGACCGACTTAGTAAATTAAACATGAAAAAAAAACAACATTCAGAAAATTAGGTTCATCTATCAATATTGAACGCGTATAAAAAGTTTTGTATTCGTACTATTAACCGTTGAGGAGTTCTCTCGTGAGGAGGCGATCCTGGCTGCAGGATCAAATCATGTCTCTCATAAAAATGTATTGTCACTAGAACCAAAATGTGTGCAAAATTTCACCTGAATCGGTTAGCGGGAGCTGCAGCCGGTTTGAACTTCAGTTGCAAGATTTGACCAATACTAACTAACTAACAAGGCAAGTTAAATAAAAGCTTGTAAAAAGGAAAATAGCAAAGCCAGTCATTTCAAAAGTAAGACACCAAATAGTCACCAGAAAGTTCTCTTTTTAAACTCAATTTAGAACGTCTGTCATGTTCAAACGCCTGAGTGCCAGTAACCCCAAGCACAGTTCGAAATTCGAAACTATATGACATATTCAGCTCTACATGCATTCCGCTGTCACTTGAAGACAATGGCTACCGAATGTAGGCGCCTGCGCAGCTAAGCGGACATGCGGCCTTTGAGATAGTTATCAAGATTGAAGAGTTACTTGATGGTTTGCGAAATGTGGATTTATATGGAATGTTGCGGATACATTCCAAGACGCAGTAAGACAATTGATTGAAGATTTTTTTATTCAACAAACAATCAATTAATTTCTCAGTCGGAGTCTGGATTTGTGACCGGTTGATGGCACTTGGCTCACCCGTATTAAGTGGGACTTCAAGATAATTCGGGAAATGTGGGTGCACTCTAGGGTACACTTCTGCCTTTTCGGGGATTGCGACCAAGCGAGTCGAAATACAGTTTCCCGAGTGCTTGCAACACTCGTGCAGTCATTGAAATCAATAATATTGTCATTCCATGAATGTTTGGTGCTGACAATTTTCGGTTACCAAGTATTCAGTACATCATGCTGAATAGAACAGAAATCTTTCATCGGTAATTTTGAAAAAAAAAACAAGCTGTTTCATACATTTGACCGTGCAGGTAGTGCACTTTTGTAGGAAACAGCATATTAATACCGATTAAAAATTTCTATGTGGTCTTCAGAATGATGTGTCAGTGTCCCTTCCACTATAGACCCTTAACGGAGCCGAAAGGCACTTGTTCTGCTCGTCTTTACGATTATTTTTTTGTTCTAGACCATACCTGGGAACCTTCTAGTTATGGAGATTTCGGGGGTCAAAGTTCCAACTTTTTCACGAGTTTTTTTTTTTTAAATACATGTTTTCAATGTAAGATTTTTACTTTAAACACCTTCACGACCCCCGTATTATTCAATACGTTCCATCGAGTCCTACCGAAAAACGTGATATTTCACTCAAAAAAAAAGTCGTTTCTCAGCAATCATTTTTGTGTTAAGTTACTTAGTTTGATGTACAGAATGCTTGGTTGACGGCTTCGTGCAGGGTGTGTGACGTTCATAAAATCTACGAACAAAATGTTGTTTCCTATTGATATTGTACAAATGTACACTGTGTCCACCAGACAGCGGTGCACGTCTATCGGTTGTTAATATAATGAAGAGTGCAAAGTCATTGTACTCACGATTTGGGGGGTACAATAATGTAAATCTAAACGCAGAAGATACTTAAAATGATTAAGTGTCATATGTTAAACAGATGCATTGTCGCAGTTATCGTGTAAAGTCGGGTACACAAGTACACAATGTTTGTCGCGATGTGAACGAACCGAGAGGCGTCG
This sequence comes from Noctua janthe, assembly GCA_910589295.1. NCBI lineage: Eukaryota > Metazoa > Arthropoda > Insecta > Lepidoptera > Noctuidae > Noctua > Noctua janthe. The sequence continues at coordinate 7,190,596 of OU342572.1, read as the reverse complement.
CAGTGAATAAATAATGCACTCATGTACACTCACACACAGTGGGTTGTTACAGCTGATTGTAATCTTATGACAAATGAATTGGAATAGAATCTTTGAAATCGTCTGGAACTGGGAATAATTTTGACCCTGATAAAAAAAATACGACAGCGAAGGGCTGTAACTCGTTCCTGTGTATTGTTTATCTATATTTATATTTTATTGCTAGCCCATATTGTCTCATGACTGGGTTAAGGTCTCCCCTAATTCACCGGCCAGACAGGTGTCTTGTGAGCTACTGCCCAACAGCTGTTATTGTCGAGTTTTTCCATTTATGTTCTTAAGTCGCGGATAACTTTTGTAGCGCGATTCAGAATTACGATGTTAGTTCTTCATTTGTGTCATAGATGGCGCTGTAATATTTTTGTACTATGTTGCTGTAGTAGTGCCGCTACAAATTCATAGGCAGACCATTCTTGAGGCAAAGCAGCATCAATTCAAAGAAAATAAACCTACAGTTACTTCTTTTTAAGACAGTACATCAAAGGACAATTTGTTTCTCTTAACATTATCCACACTGTACCCTATTCAACATAAGACCACACAGCATTAAAATAAACTAAACAGAATATCTTAGAACAGCGGGGCGGTTGGTCGGTAACCACAAACGTCTGTTTCTGTTAAAGTTAAAACACACTTGGAGTAAGGATTTACTCTTTGTTCGTCTGGTATTTGTATCCTTTTACACTTTACACAGAATTAATGAGTGCATACCATGCTTTATGTTATGTTTGAGAGTGCAGTAGGGGAACTTTTTAGGTTATTTCTAACTTCATTTAAATACTTTAATGGTTTTTGATAACTTTGATGATACAGAATGTAAACGGACCCTTCACGAAGCCGACAACCAAGCATTCTGTACATCAAACTAAGTAACTCCACGCAAAAATTATTGCCGGGAAACGACTTTTTTTGGGGGTGAAAATCACGTTTTATGGTAGAATTCAATGTAACGCACTCAAAACATTGTCTGATGGATGCATTGAATAGTACAGGGGTCGTGGAGATATTTGAAGTAAAGTTATAAGTGTTATAACATAAAAAAAGTTGGAACTTTGACCCCCAATATCTCCGTAACTAGAAGGTACCCAGGTATGGTCCAGAAGAAAAAAAATAGCAGTGACGGGGAGAACAAGTGCCAAAAACACGACATTCATTTCTAGTTCATCAGTCCCTTATAAATCTTTTTGAACTGGTAGTTAAATAAAGTTCAAAACTTTGTTTTAAGCTTTCACGGTTTACAACTTAACTTATACTGTCACTTACGGGATATCTTCCGTGATTGTTCATTATTTTGAGTTCCCGATATCAATCATGGCGCTCGCAACAGCGCCGAAATATCGGGAGCTCAAAATAATGAACAATCACGGAATATATCCCGTAAGTGACAGTATAAGTTTAAATAAAGTTTCATTCTGGAAGTGTCATTCCAGAATGAACTGATCCTGATCTGGTCATTGGTAATCACATTTTCTTTCTCTCTCTCAGCTTAGCAAAAACAGTCAATAGCTTTGTAAATCAACATCGTAGTGTGGGTAAACAATATGCCACTTACCGGTTTTATATCAAACATTTGATCAGCCTACAGTGATGTCATACTTATTTAACTTTGTAAGCTAGACAGGTGCTTATGTTGTTGCCAAACAAGATTATCTAGTAATTTGAAGACTAAAGATACGATTATTTTCTTATTACCAAATTATCTCCAAAAGCTTCTGAGAGATAGGTAAGAATGAGATCTTTTTTAATCAAATGATTTTGGCAATAAAATCTCTTCAAATTATATAAAAATTTAAACAAAAATCAGAAAATATGTGACATCTATCAATGCGCACTGTGGGCTCGCCTTGTGGATTATGGCCCACTCCACAGAGAGATGAAGCCTGTATCCCAGCTGTGGGAATATTAAAGGCCGATTATGTTACCTAAGTGAAAGTTGTTTTTTACAAGTTTAAACTCAATTTTTTTTTACCGCATCTGATATACTCTCTTTAATTTTGTCATAAAGTCTCTTCAATATCTCAAGCTGCCTACTGCATACAGCGAGAGTATCGGAACGGTACATTATGTCGTAACTCACTGGCTGTCAAAAGCCCCGCGACTGATTTAAGTCACGTTCGCAACGCGCGACAAAAAATACCTTCAAAATGGTCTCTGGGGTCAAGTGAGAGCGATGGACCGAGCGATTGTTGTGGTGATTTAATTTTAGAACACCTTTAGAGAATTGGAGTCGTGACTATGGGTTTCAAGACCATAGAGTTCTCTAGAATCGTAAATTCTGAAGTGTGGAGTAGAGAATGTCCGTCGCAAGCGGTGTTAGTTTTTAACGGTCTTCCCCATTGATGTCATAAACACTACCCAGTATCGTACTCATCTTATGAGTTGGATTTTTGGATAGGAAAGATAAGCAATTTGGAAGAAATCCTAATGTAGGTCAGTTATCCCGATTGCAGTTGGCTCAAGTGATCATAGATAATGATGTTAGATTGCCAAACTCTCATAATAAGCAAGCAAATAAGCTTGTATTCAACAGTTATCTTTCCAATCCTTTCATTACAGCACCACAAACACCCCAATAGCGTTTCTCAATTTGATTTAACCAAGATGCAACTGAATCTGCCACGATGTTATTTGATCTCCTTAATATACCGTCATCATCTCCTACAGTATTTAATTAGCAACACCGCAAAACCACTCGTCACCATAGTATTCTCCAATTCTATTCAAACAAGTTGCAACCTAAACTGCCGCAACTCCACATATTCTCAAAGAATCCAATGTGGTGTTATTTTGATACAAATGGTAATAAAACTAATAAAAGCGTCGCAGTGTGGCGTCGCTGTCGTGTCGCATATACACATCCACATATAACTTGCATCTGTGCCATAGTCTATGGACACCATGGCAACATGAATTCACGGGATAGTCTGTGTACTTAATTTTTGGAAATGCATTTTTATTTTACAACGTATTGGCCTAGTGTTGCGCTTTTTGTACAGTCACGAGCACCAGTATGTTTACAACTTTTAAAAGTGTTTTTCTCCCAATGCTCTGATTAAAATTTCATGTTGTTACGAACATAGTATTCTGGAAATCATATTTTATGAAAAAGATCCTAACTCCCAGTTACAATCGTAATTTCTCGCGAAAATTGCTTTTAAATTTATGAAACTACTACTAGGTAAGATACAGTATAGTAACATATAAAATACAGTACAATAATATATATAGTACTAGTAACATATTGGTGCTCGTGTCTTTACTCGTCGTTTTTGTTTGTTGAAAAAATTAATAGCTTTCTGGCAGTAATAATTCTGCTTCTCTCTTCTTTACTTATTGACTTGTACTTTTTCCACCATTATGTAACCAATCAATGGCTTCGTGTAAATCTTGATAATAATAAATGATTTCATTGCATTCACCCACTTATTTGTCTTTGAAAGCACCCGACTGCCAGCTTGCTATAAATCAATGTATTGTCTTTTTCTTCATTGAATTTTTCATACTTAAGGGATTATTTTCGTTTCGATCTTTAGCTATCCTGATCTATTGTTTAACTCTCGATACTTTTTCTATAGCATTTAAGAGCTTTATTCTGACTGTTATATTTAATTGTATCTTGTATTGTATAACGGGCTGGTGTCCGCAACTCCACGTCAAAGCGCGTATTTTGCGTGCGGTAATTGTATCTTTCCTGTTGGTATAACGTTTATACGTACCATTGCCTGAGAAAATCAGTCGTTAAGCTTTTCCAAAGTGCGATTCATAATTAAATTGAAGTTGGAACTATCCTACAACTGCAGTGCGTATAGTCGCCCATTCACCCCGCGGATGACCGGGCGACCACCGATAACTGCTCAGAAATAGTATCGATTTCATCCAGCTGCTTCCGTGTTCCGTGTCACAGATAATTATATTGTTGGATGACGTTTGTAGTGATTTGTGCTACACCTTGCTATTATGTACTGCCACTGTCGGCTTGCGTGGAATGTGTGCTACTACTAAAGTTTGTTTAGAAGGCTTAGACAAATTACAATCACTCCCAAAACGTTTTTTATATTTTTAACGACTTTTGAAAGGCTTTTCGATAGCATATGCATATTATAATTGATTTAAAAGTTGAATCCTACATAAATTGAAATTATTTCATTCTACACTCACATCCACATACATTCTAATAATTGTTTTCTCTCTTTTCAGGTAATAAAGGCGAATTTAGGAGCGATGATTATCAGGTATAATTTAATTGTCAAGAAAAAAATCGGGCTATATTAAACTGTTCCTATTTAAACTGATAAAGAGTCTTGAAGATCGATTTCTTTGCTCTTTATAATTTAGGGCTTAGTTAACACTTCGCGGCTTGACTAAATATTTCGTTATACGCAACACAATGAAGAGTGTATCAATTTAGACTGCAAAGGGAGTCTTTACTCTGTACATTCAGACCCGTATCTATAAACAAGTCAAAGTGATTACTTGAGTAAAAGTAATAACTTAAGATACGATTTTTATCCTGTAGTTTAGTAATTGCTTGAAGTTAGAACTATCAAAAGTTAGAATTTTTTAGTTAGCTTTGCTTTCCTTGACGGTTCTTACTTGGTTTAAATCATTGTCTATTGCATAAAAATGTTGGCATAAGTCATTACTTTAACTCAAGTAATTACTTTAACTTGACTATAGATACGGGTTTAAGAGAGTAAGTAGTTTAAGCTAAAAATATCCGACAAACAATAGAACAACTAATGTCAACTGACCATAGGCAATAATTTTTTTTTTTTAATTTTCTTGTGTTGTCATCAACAGGTATCTATTTTAATTAAATCTGCTAACACGATGAAGACAAAATAAACAAATAGTTTTAAACGCACACAAATTAAACCGTGCTTACGGTTAAAAGTTAAACTATGATAACGTCAAAAAAAATAACTGTGTTAATTGTCCTTAATGTAGGCTATAACCTGATAATTTGAACCTGTTTGTATAAGTATCTATTTATTTACAAAAAAAAAAAAATAGTAATACAAAAAATGAGTCGCCATTATGGAATTTGTGAATCCCGCGCTTCTCCTGATCATTAATTGCTCGCCTTTGTATTGCAAATTGGATTTTACAACCAAATTATTTTTTGACAGGATAATTTCCTTCTCCCGAAAATATAAAGTTCAAAACGTTGAAGTGTTACTGTCAACCTTGTCCATAAAACAGTTTGATTTAGGAGCCGGGGCTGCGGCATTTCGTAGTGGTGAAACATGTATGGAAATCGGGATCTCCTACAACCAAAAAATTTAATACATGTAAATGTGGTGTCTACCAACCCTCACTTGGCCCGCGTGGTGGGTTATATGCAGCTTATTTCCACTCGCAGAGATGTCTGTGTCCCAGCAGTGGGAATATTTTAGGTAGACTAGCTGTTGCCCGCGACTTTGTTCGCGTGAAAACCTTGATATGGATATGTGAAAAAAAAAACATCAAGATCCGTTCACCATTTCTGGCGTGTTTGTGTAACAAACATCCATCCATCCAAATTTTCGCATTTATAAAATAGTAGTAAGATTACGAGTAGGCTAATACGAGTAGGCTAATTGCCCAGGGTGCATACGTATGCACCCTGGGTAATTAGCCCCACTACCTCCCTGACTAACTAATAGTTCTCGCTTGTATAACAGTAGCGAAAGGCTTATCTAAACCACTAAGCGATTTTCTACAGCAAATAATCGTCTATTGATACTCATAAAGCACTATTATCCCGTAAACAACTAATATGTAACCCCTTACAAACATGCAAAAGCATATAAGTTAGTTTAAAGCATCCTTATTGGTTTGTCAGACACCAGAGCGACAGACAACCGATAAGTTCGATATGCTTCTGTAAATAGCCAAAGGCTTGCTAATAACACTAATGCCTTTTTTCCCGATGGGAAATCATCAAATGACCCCCCCCCCCCCCCCCACTCTGGGCGGAGCGGAAGGGAGTGTCAGACTTGTACTGACTAAGACCCATCCATGTCCCTTCTGTGCCCTTTGTGTTCCAAGGCCACGGTATCTCTTTCGAACAGTCCCGCAGCCCTGGCAGGCGGAGCCCTACGTGGTTGCTGACATCTCTTTGAGGCGGGCGTGGAACACGAACGCGCCGTCGACACGGCCTGTCGTCATAAGACGGCCGGACAGCGAGCTAGCCCATAAGTCGCCTTCCACAGGCCCGCGCCTACGGTGGCTGGGAGCCACCACGTGACCCCCGACCAGGGCGTCTCCCGCGGCGGCTGGGACGTGAGGTTCTTTCCCTCTCACGACCCGCCACCTCCTTCACTAGCATGACTGCTTCGCAGAAGGAGATGACGGCTTCCCATTCCCTCTCGCTCCGGACCATGGCTTGAACCAGGGAACACTAATGCCTTACCTTACTGAGTGCCTAACTATCATTGCACTATCGAAATTTCAAATCTTGGCGGTTGGAATTGTCGACGGCGCGTTCGTGTTCCACGCGCGCCTCAAACATATGTCAGCAACCGAGTAGGGGTTCGCATGGGCCGATGCCTGCCAGGGCTGCGGGACTGTTCGAAAGAGATACCGTGGCCCTGGAACACAAAGGGCCAAGAAGGAACGTAGATGGGTTTTAGTCAGTACAAGAACTTTTCTCTAGTGAATAATAGTGTATTGACACTCATAAATCACTCACTACTACTACCATTTCCACTTCTTCATCCTGTATACAACTATTCTAATCAAATCTATCATAACATGCACACACATAAAGGGATGTAAGTTTAAAGTTAGTTTTAAACACCATTATCGGTCTGTCAGACCCCGGAGCGACAGGCGAGCGATAACTTCGATAAGCCCCTCTGTGCTGCTCATGTAATTAACGACTTCAGCCCCGGAAGCTTACCGATTTAATTATGAAAAGTCGCTGTTAATAATGTCAGTTTAAACCTAGGAAACGTTTATAGTTGTATTATTTTAATAGTAGATTGTTTGTCCATGGAGTAAACAACTATTTTTTGAATAGATGAATTAAAAATATTTTTTAGGTTGTGACGAAAGGCCATTTTGAGAAAAAAACTCGTAAAAACTTAGCTAACGAAACTCATCAGTGTAACTAAACAAGATAAAACAGATAGGCAAAGAGATGTAGGTACATAATAATCATGCATGTTTAAAGTTAGTTTTAAACACCATTATCGGTCTAGCTGTCAGCTACGGGAGCGACAGGCAACCGATAACTTCGATAAGCCCCTGCGTGCTACCTACTCATGTAATTAATGAGTTTGAACCCCGGGGTTTACCGATTTAATTATGAAAGCTAGGGTGCCTGTTAATAATGTCAATTTAAACCACGCATTTAAACTTGAAAGCATTTATTTCAATTTACATCAGGCATTTTTAAATAGTCTAGGAGTCAGTCAGTTTGCAAAAAGTTTAAAAATCACGATGAATTGGCAATAAACTCCATGGACATTTTTTTTTTTTTAAATAAACTCCGTAGACACTCAATGCGGTTTTCTCATGGCTGTAAGCACACTGATTGTAATACAATGCGTGGCAATAACGCTGAATAAGTAGCAAATGACAACAATTTGCGCCGTAAGGAGACTTGTTAACTGTTTCCGAAAGGAGTTCAATCGGAGTGGCCTTAATGGCTGGTGAAGACAATTGAAGATAAAAAGGTGGCCTGCTATGGTAATTTATCGAGTATTGTGACTCCTATTGACAGCTGGCGCGTGGCCATAATTGGAACTAGCGGCGCCGTCTTGTATTTTCAAACTATGTCATGAAGTAAGTTCGCCAACAGCACTCCTCATTTAATTTCATTCGATTGCCAAAAGAATTCAAAATAAATCCGCAGTTCAGATACTTCTAAATAAAATCTGAAATATAAAAAATTTAAATGTGTATCCCTAGTGCTAAACTCTTACACATGCCAAAAGAGAGATGAGTAGTTAAGACTATAGAAGATATCAAAGACTATAAATAATATTCCCACAATATTAATTATCTTTATTCCAAGAAATAATAATCATAATAAATAAGAGCAATAAATTCGCTGAGCTTTATATGCAACAGACTCTCACATTGAAAACATATCAATGTTCATGAGATGTTATTAATAATTTAATTTAGTGACGCCTTTAATAAATTGATTTGCAGCCTGTGGGGTAAGCTAAAAGTAGGAATGTCACAGTAATACTAGTTACTGTATAATACAAATGTGTACGTGTGAATGTTTAATTAAGTAAATCCAAACTGGTAGGCAACGTCATATCTTCGGAAATTTTCGACTTTTGCCGATGTTTGAGCTAGCAGAACATAGAAGAGATTTGTTTATTGTCCATAATTATGTGAATTGAACTAACCCCGAAATAGAACCCTCCGAGGAGCTCGTGGCTAAATAACGGCGGCTCGGGTCTATCTTCAGGTTAAGCCGCGCTTGCCTAGATTGGTCCATGGATGGGTGACCACCCATTACATGGCATGTTTCCTCCGTGCCTCGGAGAGCACGTTAAGCCGTTGGTCCCGGTTGTCATTTGTAGATCTTTGACAGTCGTTACAAGTAATCAGTGGCCCGAAAGTCTGACAACCAGTCTTACCAAGGGGTATCGTATTACCCAGTACTAACTGGGTTGTGAAGGTCAGATACGCAGTCACTTTATGTAAAATACTGGTATTCAGCTGCATCCGATTAGTTGGGGAAAGGCTGGACAGATGATGAGGTATGCTGAAGTTGTAACATTCGCGAAATTGACCTCACGTGAATCGGTCCTTTTTTAACACTCTTAAAAATTCAACTAACTATGGCAAAATAATTCCAGAAAAATGCCACATCACGAAAAGCTACAAATAGATTTATGACATAATAAACTGTTCTATTGAATCCAGATTATTTGCTCATAACTAATGCAACACCAGCGATAACTACAACAAATGTTTAGATTATTATTCCACACAATCACACAAGTACTGACGAACGAGACGTGAGAAATATACATAATGGGAACGATAGTGTTTGTAAATATTTTGATCTTCCTCGGAATACAATATTATAAATGGACTGCAGCTAGACTATTGCAATTTGTAAAATAAGTAATAATAATACCAGTTTGTTACTATCCCATCCTAGGCTGACTTTCGTCGACCTAAAGTCTTCAAATGAACTTCAGACCCAGGTTGGCCACAACGAGGAAAACCTGCTTACGAGGAAAACTAGTTTAAATGTGGTGTTGTTCCACAAACGATGGGGCACTTAATCTTGTGTCCTGCGTGTCCTGTTGTTTGTTAACTACAGGAACTGATGGACGCTATTGAAGGCGCCACACTAGTGGCTCAGTTCTGGGCCGACACAATTTAGGTTGCCATCGATACGCTAAGAAAGAGACTGTTCCATTACCTACTGAGGAAGACCTGGTTGTAGTTTTCAACTCATATTACGAACATACCGTGAAGGCTGAAAAATATAGTCTATGTCACCGATGTTAGTAATTTTCAAGGTATACAGTTTATTATTAGCATCATCATCTGCCTAGCCTTTTCCCAATTATCTTGGGGTCGGCTTCCAGTCTAACCGGATGCAGCTGAATACCAGTATTTTACATGGAGCGACTGCCTATCTGACCCCCACAACCCAGTTCGTACTGGATAATACGACACCCCTTGGTAAGACTGGTTGTCAGACTTTCGGGCCACTGACTACCTACCGGGTTAACGTGCTTTCCGAGGCACGGAGGAAACTCGATATGTAATGGGCGGTCACCCATCCACGGCAACCAACCTAGGCAAGCGCGGCTAAACCTTAAGATCGACTCGCCGGCGGCTGTTATTATTTAGCCACGAGCTCCTCGGTATACAGTTAATACAGTTTGTTTAATAGAAATATTATGTTATGTGGAAATAGTTTGAGTCCTACTGTAAAACGAGATTTTTCACCCCAGAAAAAAAAGTCGTTTTCCAACAATAAAATTTGCAAATTGTGCTAATTCGTAGTTGCATGGTTTGATGTACAAAATGCTTGGTTGACAGCCTCCTGAAGGGCCAATTTACCTCTTGTATTGTAGGTAGTATGCGATTGTTTCAGTACACGGCTTAACGGTAAAACCACTGTCAATCAATGCAAAATCACAGCTTCAGAGTGGTGTAAATAATCTCTGTATATACATAGGTACTGTGCACTCCCCAAAACGAATGGAATAAAAGGGTTCACTGAAGTGTGCAAAAGCACTCTTCCTTTTTTTACTGGTCTTTTGTGGCGCATTTCAGTTCATTCATGTGTAGGACATGGGTTGTGAATATGACAAGACCGTTTTTTCCTAACGTTTCAGTTCACTATTTTCGCGCATCAACTAACTGCTTTATTACATCATAATCAGCTTATATCGTTCCCACTGCTGGGCCGAAGGCTTCTTCTCCCTGAGAGGAAGTGGGCCATGAATGCCGTTATCCACCACATATCTTCAAATTTTTGGTTTGTTGGGCCCGATACCAGTGGGCATGGGTGGAATTTATCTCTGCTCTGAGGCAAAGATAAATTAATTGTTATGGACCAAAGTTCCAAGGTCGTATACCGAGAATAAATGATAGTTAATTTTAACCACTATCTTTTAACCGATTGGTTTTAACTACATTATTTCATGGTTTAGCTACGGCTTGTTATATTTAACGGGACTCTACGGTTTAATTATTAACGGTGTGATGAAATTTTATGTTATAACCGTGGAGGAGGTGCTTCAAACTATTACTTTGATGGTCCGTGGAAGTCGGTAATGAACTTGAGTGCCGATAAAAACGAAAACAATACGTAGCCTAGATATTTATTTAGATCCGTGTATTTCTTTAAGCCTGAAATCAATAAAAAAGAATATAGCACCAGGATGAGGGTTTTTGAAATTGGAAGGATGGAAATTAGTGCACTAGAAAAATTGGTAGATTTTGCAAAACTGTTTAAACACATCGTTATCAGTCATTTGATCAGACAGAAGTACTTTTAATAGTTAAAAAGTAAGTAGGTATAACAGGTGTCTAGTATTGTTTGTATATGTAAGTGGTAGATGTTTATTGATTGATATCTTTTTGTAAAACTTTACAGTAGGTTTATGTGTTTTTATTTTATTTTATTGCTTTTTAAGCAATATTTTGTTATGTTTTACAGTTATATAAGTTCAAGGTTGTGTCTAAGTCAACAGCTCACTAACTCCTATAATACAAGCTTGACTTAGTTTAGGAGTTAGAGAATTCCATAATTCTATGTGAAAGCGTAAAACAACCTATAAAGTAAGATTTAAATTGTTATTAGATTAATAAATTTTTGTACCTACCTTGATGAAATAAATATTTTTTTTTTTTTTTTCCTAGCATAGATGTCTAGGTACCACAGTTTTACTAGCCTATGTTCTATGCTTAGGGACAATTTGCAGGTCGGTGTCAGGTTGTATCAATATGATTCACGACCGTAACAAATATGGCCTTACAGAGGTATAATCTTTAAAGTCATCAATACAACCCTGTAAGTTCATATCCCTTTGGATGACTATTTCATAAAATAGTCATTCTATGGGATTGGACCTATAAATTACCAAACACGTAAAAAATTTGAATTACGGGGGCTACCCTGGCGCTTCCACCTTAGGATTCCCTGGAATACTCCTGTGACCATTTACCTACCATATCTTCTCTTGGGTCAAATCTAGACTAAATGGCACGGGTCCCTTTAAAATTGATTATAAGCCGTCCATCAGCTAAGATCATCGCGGTACTGACCTTGCCACTAATTCAACCACCATGAAACTGTAGTAAATGGTGAACAAATTGACCATGACATTACGTGGTACTCGATTTATGTGAAGTTGTTGTGTTGCAAGCTTTTGTAACTTTGCTGTGAATGTGGATTAACTTTTGACATTTGCGTTTGAGCACCTTTCCAATGACAAATGGAAACTTATGTTGTAGACAGGCGAAATGCGATAAAAATTATAGTAATATAAATACATAACATCATACATCACGTCCGTATTCCCCGAAGGGTTAGGCAGAGCTGTACCTAATAGTACACCCATATTTCGCCAGTTATATCTTAAGTCCCATGTAATAGGGGGTGAGCCTTTTGCCATCAACCGGGCGCAAATCCAGACTCCGTGGCTGCTACTGAGAAATTCTGTATGGTAAAACCCCATTTACAATTTGCTCGACCCGGGAATCGAATCCAGGATCTCATTTGTGCTCAGCAGTCACGATTTCGACCAGTTGAGTATCAATTCAAACAACGCTAAATTCAGGACTCGGATTTAGGTACTAGATATGGCTTGGGTAAGGTAAAGGTGAAGATGGTAGGCGAGCTTGGCTCCTACCAAAAGGACTGGACGAGACTACTTGAAATCAGAATTGTGTGGAAATAGAAATGGGAGGCTTTTGCCATGCATTGGGATAGTAGTTATAGTAGTTGTGTTTTAGCATGGCAATAGCGGTCATTGAACCACATACATTTATTGAATCTCTTCTTTTAAAAAACGTGTACAAACCTGTTAATAGCCCCTGAATTGAAATTGATTGTGATCCTGAACATTAACAGAAAAAACGATAAGTACACGGTTTATGGTTTCAGTTCGTGTAAAGAGATATCAGGGAAAGGGCAATGACCGCTATTGCCATGCTAAAACACAACTACTATAGTAGTAATAATTAGTAAGTTCACATTCACTTTATTTGCTTTCCACAACGTTAAAAAGATGTTATAAAAGGCTTACAGCTAAGTACAATAATATTGACCCTGTTAGGGCACAGCGACATATACATATCATATTAAAATTAAATTTTGTTAATAGATTAGTAACTTGAGTAAGGTAGAGTTAAGTAACTCACATAAATTAACTCTGTACCTAATAAGGAGAAGACTATGGACGATTCCGACAATAATACAAAAACAAATATTGGAGCAATTTAGGCCACTTCGAAAGCCCAACTCATTCAATACTAAAGTGTAACGTAAATAACACTAATATTGGAACACAGGTATCTATTGTTTGTGTTCAAGTCGAACATTAGATGTAGGTGACAGATATAGATAAGTGCTTGCATTGTACTGATTACAGATACCTGTACAGTTGTACACTATCATATAATTTGATTGTTTGTGGTGGCAGGTGAACAAATTGTGTTACATTTTTGCAAAAGCATAGATTAATCTCTTTGGCGACGGCGCACAGTGTGGGAACTTCGGCAATCTAGGGGGATTTAATTCCAAATTGAATTAAATAAAAGAAACAAGTTAAAAAAAAAAATAATAATTGGTGTTCAAATAGAAAATGAAGTTGTTTAAAAAAAAATGCGATATGAATAAATTTTGTTATTTTAGTCACTTATTCCTCTTTCGGCCTCATTTACGGTGGGTACAGAAAGCATTTTTAGGACGTCAGGATCTAGAGGAATCCGTTTTCTATTAATTATAAGCCTTAAGCTGGATATGAAGGGGTCTGATGATATAAGAAGCCTATTAAGTAGGTCGGTATTATTGTCTATTCGTGACGTTTTTCTAGTGTTTTTTGTAATTCCGGCGGTCATTCTGAAAACCGAAAAAATGTATGCGGTCGCAAAAAAGCGCAAGTTTTATCAATTGTTCTCAAAAGTTAAAAACTTATAAATTAAAACAATAAAAACACCGGGATATTCAGGTCATTTTTTTATTCGCCTTTTGTTTTGCAAATCATCTCTAAAAAATGCTTAATTTAACTGTGCTTTCAAATGATGTTATTAGATCAATGTTAAACTATTACTTAAATAAAATACACTCTAACTTATCTTGAAAGATATACACAATACAATAAAAAACTATATACGTAAATTTGATCAGTAATCTCCAGTGAAGATGACACTTTAATGTTGTTGTACGTATTGTAAGGATACAACGATTACTATCTACCCACTTCACTATTTTTTATTTATTTTTTTAACCTACTTACAAGCATTTCTAATATGTAGCTGTGACAGATAGTCTTAGGTATACATAGGTTATAACTATATTTTCAATTATTAAAATTTATATTTTGATTTAAATCCCCCTAGATTGCGAGAGTACCACAATGTGCGGCGACTGAAAGGCAGTTCCTAGACCTGACAGATTCGCAGATTTACAACAAAAGTGTGACCAGTCTGGTTATAACTTTACACCCAGTGATTTTAGCAGAACATAATACAGGGTTAATGCGATGTAAGATGGATGGATTGTGTGACGATTGATATGAAAGAGAAAGGAGTAAATGATGCCGTGACGTCTGACAGGGGAGAATGGAAGAAGGAAACATGTTGCGCCGACCCCAAGTAGAATGGGACAAGGACAGGTAGATAATAATGAATGCGATGGGTATTTAGGTCCTTCATCTTCGATTCCATAGATTATTTATGAATTACTCCTTATCAACTCTTTTGTTTAAGACCTATCTTCAACTTACTAATCAACATATTTTACCAAATGGTTTGATGGCCTGTTGTTATGTCAGTCAGCTAAATAAAGCAGTTAATAGTTGACAGATTCTTGGGCCTTCCGGGAAGACAGAGTTTTTAGAGTGTGGTAGAGAATTATCTTTGTTAACAAACAATATACCATGTATTGTATGAGTACTAACTAAATCATTAACATAACGCCATGCATTTTGATCCCCGTTCGTCATTTCGTTGCACTACCCACATACAAATAGGCTATATCTAGTTGGATCTCATGCTCGGATGCGCATGCGCAGTATTTCGCAATGTACAGTTAGCTCTGTGCCGATATGCGTGTGTGTGTGATATAATTTGTGCTAGATGTAATACGTCGGGTAATGAAACTAGGCTTTATGGCACCCCAATTGTGTAAGATATTTTTCTAACATAAAATAAAGGATTTTTAAGAAAATTCTTTGCTTCCTCGTAAAAAATTTAAAAAAATCTCAAAATTAATGAATACGAGCGTTTTACGCATTTAAGCAAGTGACTGTACTACTATACAGGATGGCGCCGACAATACGACAATAGATTAAACTGCGTATACCTCATGTCGTTCCCAGTCTACATAGAAAAATTCATTCGATTTTTTGTATGCAGACATTCGAGTCACAGGAAATTATTTTTAATTTTCAGCATTTTCTACATATTGTAGAATCGTAGATTAATAGACTTGTACCGACAGGTTAACGACCCGCGCATCGGTATAATTACACGTCATGTTGCCAACTCGCTACTTCAAAAACCTTTGCCAAATTCGTTCCTTAAATTTTATTTCCAGACGCGAATTAATGAAAATTATACCTTAGGTTAGTAAACCAATATTTATAAATGGTGTTGTACTTCGTTAACAGTTTTATGCTAGTGAGTATGTTTGAAATTTTTATTTTTTTATTTTGACGTTAGGATTTATTTGATAGTTTTAAAATATTCCTATGAACTATTATTACCAGTGTTTTCATTTATTGTCGGCGCCACCCTGTTTATAACTATAGGTATTCTTTAGCATTTTTTAGTTTGGCTTTTGATAACTGAAATTAATTTACGAATGTATCTTCCATAAAGTCTCCGCGTCACCCCGTGCTAAACATATGTCTTTCAATGATTCATCATCGGCATTCACCGGCTTAGCATACGGATTAAACAAATCAAACTTATCAGAACAGACGTGCTTTTAGAAATTATGGCTAGGGAAATTAACGAATGATATGAGATAAGAAGTTCGTGGCTAAGTAATAACAGCCGCTCGGATCGATATTTAGGTTAAGCCGCGCTTGCCTAGGTTGGTTTGTGGCACGGAGGAAACTCGGTATGTAATGGGTGGTCACCCAGACCACCCATTACATACCGAGTTTCCTTCGTGCCTCGGAAAGCACGTTAAGCCGTTGGTCCCGGGTGTCATTTGTAGATCTTTGACAGTCGTTATAGGTAGTCAGTGGCCCAAAAAGTCTGACAACCAGTCTTACCAAGGGGTATCGTATTACCCAGTACTAACTGGGTTGTGGAGGTCAGATAGGCAGTCGCTCCATGTAAAATACTGGTATTCAGCTGCATCCGGTTAGACTGGAAGCCGACCCCAACATAGTTGGGAAAAGGCTAGGCAGATGATGATGAGATAAGAACTAAATAAAAACAGAATAATTTTAAAGGGTCATAGCGTGCTAAATTTTAATTAAGTTGAGTTGAGTTGAATTTTAATTGTATTTGAATCAATTCTATTTTATTTTTAACTAAATTGTAATGTTTTGTTTTTTGTGTTTCTAGTGTTACGAGTATTATAGTCTGATTGTATTGTGATAAATGGCAAGGGGTGAAAAATACATGAAATTTATTT
Source organism: Noctua janthe (assembly GCA_910589295.1). Taxonomy (NCBI): domain Eukaryota; kingdom Metazoa; phylum Arthropoda; class Insecta; order Lepidoptera; family Noctuidae; genus Noctua; species Noctua janthe. The sequence goes on along the minus strand of OU342572.1, from coordinate 7,174,266 downwards.
TATTATTATAATTGGAGAAAGAAAAAAAAAATGTTAACGTTTTGCTTTAAAGTGGAAGCGCCAGGGTAGCCCGCGAAGTTTAAATTTTCTTACGTTTTTTGCCGGTCAGTGTCCGGTTGTATGTTGATTAAAATATGATTCGCGACCGTTACAAATATGGGTTTACAGAATTATATTAAAACCATCAATACAACAATAGAAGCCTTTTTTTTTTTCCGGTGGGAAATCATCAAATGACTGCCCAACTCTGGGCGGAGCGGAAGGGAGTGTCAGACTTGTACTGACTAAAACCCATCCATGTTCCTTCTTAGCCCTTTGTGTTCCAGGGCCACGGTATCTCTTTCGAACAGTCCCGCAGCCGTGGCAGGCATCGGCCCTTGCGGACCCCTACTTATTTGCTGACATCTCTTTGAGGCGCACGTGGAACACGAACGCGCCGTCGACACGGCCTGTCGTCATAAGACAGCCGGACGGCGAGCTGGCCCATAACTCGCCGTCCACAGGCCCGCGCCTACGGTGGCCGGGAGCCACCACGTGACCCCCGACGCCCAGGGCGTCTCCCGCGGCAACAATAGAACCCTTTAACCTCCTTTAATCCCACTGTATGACTTTTTCATGAAATAGTCATTCAATGGGATTTGAAAACTTTTGCTAAAACAAAACCAAACAAAGCAGAAAAACAAATGACAAACGAAGGTCCACTTTAAAACAATCATTGAGAGAACTATAAATAGGATAATTTAATGGCAGTCCCACTCGCCGGCGTCACCTACTTACTTTATAAATAGTTCCTCGCATACAATTGATATTTAAACGCACAGGAAATAAACACAATGCCTCTATTAACTAATGCGGAGATATCATCGATGCAGACGTCAAGATCCCATCGGCTGTGGTAAGCCTACCATCTTGTAAAAATAAAATAAAAGATCGTTGGTAATTATTAAGTACTTGATACAATAAATTATGCCTGTGCTGTGGGGGTAATTTTTCATTTTTAATGCATTTTGTATTGTTGTTGTACCTAGCTATACATAAACAATAATCATAATGTAGAAAACATGAAGACATATTGGAAAAATAAATCTTCTTCCCACATTCAATCTAGGGCAGAACTCACTTAAAATAACTTTAATTTTCCAACTTAACAACTAACTTACTAATTACTAAATTGTAGATTTGTAGTCGCAGGAACTAATAGAATATAGGAACAACCTTGTGACCCTTGCAAAGGATTCAAAAAAGTTTGCACTGGTTGCAATTTTCACATGGCCCGTATAAAATTCATGAATACACGAGGCGCGGAATGGCGACAGTTCCGCTGAAATCAATACCACTTGACACAGCAACAGACTTATCATCATTAAAGCCGATATTCCTGAAATAGGACACCTTCTACTTATGAATAAATGTAAAAACAACTTGGACTTTCAACTGGATCATTTCAGTAATTTAGTGAAATCCAAACTGTAGAAATCGACTTGCAAAAAAAGACTTTCATTTTTGATAAAGATAACGTTTTTTTATTATTTTATATTCACTTTGTTGTTTAGGCATTTTTTCTTGGTAAAAAACCAATGGTCCCTTGTAATTAGGTATCTCATATTAATAGAATTTCGTTGTGTTAATAACTGTGTGAACTAGGGACTAATTGGAGTACTTATTGAACCCTCATGTTCGGTCTTTCGTGCATTATTTGTTTGCTATATAAATTGATATTGCAAATTGACCATTAATTCATTAACGTTTTTGCGGCTGAACCGAACGCACTCGCTGGCCGCTACTGATATTCTCGGTGGACTTATTGATTCAATTGTGACTTGTGTGTGCAATTAATTGAAAAAAAAAACAAAATGTATCTTTGTGGGTGCCATAGTGATGTTCTTAATTGAAATTCGAATGCCCTAAATAAACATCGTGTTTACGGAAACGGTGACTGAGCTTGGAATAAAATAATGTAAGTTTTTTAACCTATCTCTTTCTCTAGATTGTCTTTTGACGTATGTACATACATCTAGTCTATTATTGCTACAAGAAAGAAAAATACCTGCCTATATAATTAGATAGAAAACTAGCGTGAAATATGTTTCAAAATGACGTTAATATTTTTTCACTTAAAAACTAAGCACCCACTTTCTACAATTCGTTCCAATCAAATATGTGAATTAAAAAAGTAGTGTTCCACATTTTAAAATATTAAAATGGCGCGCATTGCTCCAGTTGCTAACTAGGTAATATTAACAACAAGTGCGATGCTCAGTGCTTTTCATTATGCTATAATGTGAACGTAAACACACATACTTGATGGGCTATGAAATAAGCGCGAAGGTACAAGCGGTAGCGATAGAATGAGCGGGAATCAAAGTGGTCTTTAGTTTCGCTATGAAAAATATAACACGAAAAATCAGTACCTACTTGAGATGTTGTAATTCTTCTTAAATTGCCAACTACGTGAATTCCTTTTGAATGTTATCATCAAATAATAATTTCCTAGAAAAATAATTTCATTTTTCCCTAATGATCCTTTGAAAACGAATGGCAAATTGGCACCACACCACTTCAAAAAGTTGTTTTATCTGCTAATGACTCGTTAGCCGATAAAAGAGAGAACTTTTTAACTTCAAAGTCAAATCTTTTTGATCATTAGGTAATGAGCCAAACTGTACTTGGCAGGTTTTGATATTCCAAAAAGTTTCTTGGCCAAAATCTACCTCTTTTTTAAAGAAATGCCTACCGCAAAATGGCGAGGATTCTATTACGCGACGTATCAAGCAAGATCCCAGATAGGTCCTTTTCCTTTTTCAGTAATCTTGGTAAACAAATAGGATGAATAGGACAATCACAACTGTTGTTTGGAAAAAATGTTACTAAAAATTGGTCCCTTCGAGTGTTTAGTGGATTGATTTAGATAAAGCTGTGTAAATAAATTACAATATCTAGTTATAATATCAACTAGCGAGTTATATCAACTAGCGGCTAGTTGATATTATACCTAGTTACTTACTAGTTACTAGTCAATAATTCTCTGACAAAAAGAAACCTTAATCCAAGAGCAAACTTTTCATTTTATTTTGTTCAAAATAGCAGCAAACATTGTCTAAAAAATCTCCTTCTCTATTCCTCTCTTTTCTAAACCGCTGATTTCGAGGCCCATCCCACACGTACGTAACGAACATCATACACTAAAGATTTTTATTTATTTATGCTAATTTCTTTAGTAACATCCGACATTATTATCATATAGACCGTTAGTTTCTTTTATTTTAATTTAAATCTCCGTTCTTATTGCTTGAAACAATATGAATAACATTTAAAATTATGGAAATAGGTGATCTTAATAAGTTGGTAACAATTCTTCGATGTAATATGTGTATTAGGCAAGTTCAAACTGCTAATTGAATCTAATAGAACCGCCTCGTTCGTCGAGTGCTCGCAAGCGCGACTGCTGAGCATGAGGTCCTGGGTTCGATTCCCGGGTCGGGCAACGTGTTATTGGGTTCTTCCTCAGGAATGTCTCAGTAGCAGCCACGGAGATTTGTGCCCGGTTGATGGCAATAGCCTCGCCTATTACATGGGACTTAAACATAGCTGGTGAAATGTGGGTGTGCTATTAAGTACACTGCTTCCTATCCCTTCGGGCATTTCAGGTGATGTTATGTTATGTTAAATCTAATAGCGAATGGGTCTGGTCCCCAATGCTATTTAGACCACCCTGTATAATGTTAGTCCTGCAATGCATCTGGTAGTTCATTACATCACTGTCCATAAGCGTTAAGGACAACTTTACCATCAGCTGTCAGTTTACCATCGATAACTTAAAAAATCTTTAAACAAGAAGCATTTATCTTTGTCTGACACAGTCATATTAACATAACAATGTCAGTCAATAAGTTGCACAACCTCGTTACGACTGAAGACTGTGCCTTCAAACTCGTGACATCTTATTTGATATTCTCATTTACGTGCTTATGGGTCAAGGATAATTTAAAATGATAGTTATGCTTGAGTTATTTTTTTATTGCGGTTTTTATTGAGTTTTTGTTATTTTATGAGGTGCCTGATACAAAAATTTGCACCATCTCACCTCATCCCGTGGATGTAAAAAGCGACTAAGGCTCAGCGCAGACAGAACGGAGCGCAGCGGAGAGGATTTTATTAACGCACTTGAAAATAAACTTTATAATTATTACAATAAAGTTTATGCACTTTATTGTACCTGCTTGAACCTGACAAAAAATTCTCACGCGTCCTCGAAGATATGCGGGATCCGTAAAGAAAATGCCCGAGACCCCGCGAGGATTATTCCTCTCTGTCTGCGCTGATCCTTAGGGATTAATCAATGTATATTTATGATTCTGATGACTTTGTAGGTAATTTTGTAAAAAATTACTAGGTACGATCACGAATCATATTATGGTCAACCTACAATCTGATTCTGACCTACAGATTGTAAAAAAACGCAAGAATTTCCAGGGCCACGGCAGGACGGTTGATGGTCTACTGCAGCACAGTATGTCTACAAAACTAGAAACAGATCACTAAATTGGATTGTCCTTTCATCTGATATTTTAGTCAGCTACATGCTCCTGTAAATATCCTTAATGTCTACTAGCATAGTTGTTAAGTTTTTATGTTACTAACATATTTGTATTTGTACACACGGCGGCACATGAAGCTGTACATTTCCAGTATAACTTGGCCTCGCTTTGTATAGATTTCCTATACAATAAGAGATCCGCAAGACTGGTTTTGTAAAGCTTGATTGGCCGTCATACGTACACTAACATAGTTTTTAAGTGATTATCCACTAAAATATAATTATATAGAAATTAAGAGATTATGATGATGATGACAAATCTAGCCAACAAAGTTAAAAAAAAAATACTGCCAGACATAAGGAAAACTCCTAAATGTATCTGATTCAAAAGAAAGTGCTTGCATTCGCTAGTTACCCAATAAAAACAAATGGCTCTCAGGTAACCAGTAATTGTCAGCCACAATGACTAGGTACCGTTATAGATGACGCGGCCTCACGTCTGCTCTTGCGCAAGCCTCGGGTGTCACCGCAAACTACTGATCTAACAGCTAGTTAGTAACTACGTCTGCTGAATACGTAATTTGTTTGTTGTTTATGTTTCCTTGACCAGCACCTGTGTTATGTTATGTTAGCAATTTTATGAATTAGTTCTGCGGTTTTAGTTTGCTTTTTGAAATTGTGCTCTATTTGGTTGTTTTATTTGTCGCTAGTAAAAACAAGGGCTAAGCCAAGGTCCGTCATCAACATGAAACTCCAACATCACGTGTTTGTTGCTTTTTATTTAGAGTCAGCACCTCACCACAGGTCTTACCAATACCTACATAATTTTATTTATTTATTTATTTTAGTACATGGAGGACTTACAGCTAATAAAAACACACAAACAAGGAAACCATAGTCACCAGAAAGCCAATTACAAATCCTCACGTATAGACTTTGAATAAAAAATAAAAAAAAATTATGGTGTGAGCACAAAAACAGAAAATACACCGCTTTAATCAAAGTAAGTAAGTAGTAGTAAGTAAGTAGTAGTAAGTTTCTATTCTTTTATCAAGTATCAGCCATCATTTCAGTGTTCATCTGGTTCTATTGGTCCCTACTTCCCTAATAGTCCCAAGTAGTACCTACCAGTGGCGAGGTTCCATACAACTCTATTCCTACCGGACTCCCTTTGAAAAATGGCACAATCAGTATTCTCATCATCATCATTTCAGCCGAAAGACGTCCACTGCTGGACATAGGCCTCCCCCAAGTGTCGCCACATTGACCGGTCCCGTGCGTCTCGCATCCAGCGGATCCCTGCAACCTTCAGTATCAGTATTCTATAGACAAATAATATAATCACATTAAAGATAAAATATGTACTCCGGCTTACCTCTTACAAAATTGACCCTTCGCTACTGGTACCTACATAGTTGTGAAATCTTTCTAGAATCCGTTGGTGTATTTTATCGTTAATTTTAATATACTAAGACTCCAAATTAGAAAAATCTTCAAAGAACCTTCTCGATCTCCGCCATATGCGTTGTTCCGTTATTTGCCTTCCGCTTTTACAATCGTTTCTTTACTCTAAGACAGTGATATCAATAGTTACTTACTTCCTTTAAGTATCTATTACATAACCTATTATTCTGCGACGATCAGTGAACCGTCATTCATCACTAACAGTACAGTAGTTTTAGAGATCACAACAAAAGAGTTCTGTATAGCACAGTTTTGAATTATTTTGATACAAAAGGCGATTCATCTATTTTTACTATTCATTGTACCAATGTCTATCTATCTATATCATCTAAGACTATTTCTGTTATGTTATGGACGTACCATTCTGTCAATAAAAGGTTGGTTTAATAATATCTGTCTGTATGTGTCCGAAAAATAAGGAGGCAGATAGGCAATTTATTAGTAAGGAAGCGATGGTCGCATTTTGACGGAGCCAATAGCGACAAAACTTAACAGGATTAAGATCTAACTAAAAGATCCTTCCAAAGATTACACGAATGACGTAATTAGCGCTGAAAATACCTGAAATTCAAAACAAGTGTGTTTACTGTTTCTTAAAACGTAGTGGTTTTTAAAAGGTACTTGTTCTCAATTCGACTTTATTAAAATGCTCATTGAAAAAACATACTGTACGAGTATTTAAGCTTAATATAAGTAATTTTCTACTCCACTTTCTAAAAAACAAACAGAATTACAGAACTGTCTCTAATTACTCCTAATTTCATCTCTCGTTCAAATCCATTACCTTGAAAACCTCAAAAGGTAAAATTATCAAAAAAATACGCTTTTAATGACTGCCCTAAAGACTTGTAATCTCACTTGCTGTGTGTAAACTCATTCAATTGAGTCAAGCGTGGCATTAGTCCCCTTTGTTTACCAAGTAGTTTCTCATAAACGCTCGTAATTTGTGAAGAAAAAACTAGATAAAGACTGTGTACCTACTTTCGTTTTCCCGTAGTTGTGACTGGTGGCAACTTTCTATACTGCGTGGTGTTGTGGATACGGTTTATTTTGTAAAAGGGTATTAAATTTAGATTAAAAGCTCGCACAACGGCGAAGGCAAAACATCGTGAGGAAATGCAATGCATGTTCCAAATTCAAACATTTTTAAATACATTTTAGTATGTCATCCATGAACTCGTATGTCATTTGACTAAAAGAGTGATGAATGTGAGAGAAAGACCAAGGAGGCTTGAGGAATGATATGAAAGAGAAAAGAGTAAATGATGCCGTGACGTCTGACAGGGGAGAATGGAAGAAGAAAACGTGTTGCGCCGGGCCTAAGTAACATGGGACAGGGGGTAGAAGATGATGATGACATCCATCAACTCGCACTGGGCCTGCGTGGTGAATCACAGCCTTCTCTCTCTCACAGAGTGGAGACCTGTGTCCCAGCTGTGGTAACGTTATAGATAAGGATTTTACAAGTGAACGGGGCATCAGGAAATTATTGTAGCTCTATGAAAAGTTATTTGGAATAAGTAGTCTACGGAACTCTTAAGCAGGTATAGAAGAACTGAGGACTTCAAAACTGGGCGTTTTACCCGAACTTATATACCTACACGTTGAGAAACTCAAAGTAAATGTTTTTGTTATAAGAAATAATGTAAATGACTTCTTCTTTTGAACTTTTTCTGGGATACAATAAAGTTTAAACTAATAAATACGTAACTAATTACATACTATATCATCAGCAGAACTGCTCCGATATAATGAAATGGAAGCCAAAAAGTTAATTGAACTTCACTGAAATGTATCGCAGATCCACAAAAACCCGTTAAAAATTAAATTGCAACCGCGTCCATATTAAAATGTGAGCCAACCACGCGATGGCGCACAATAACCTCATTACCAGCGGTCAGTATTGTCATTGCGCTTAATAAAGCTAATGTATGCGCGGATACTATTCATCAATATTGTGGCCTGCCAGAATTGCGGGACGTGTCCCAAATACCGGACAATTGGGGCGCTTGTGTTTATGGTTTGGTGGAAAACCGGTATATCCATCCCAAATAAGTCTATGACTACTGAGATGACAAGTAATAGGGAAGTGTGGAAGAAGGAGATCATGATGCTGCGCAGACCTCAACTAAATTGGGATGAGGGCAGAGGAATGATGAGGATAAAGGAATCTTGAAGACCTGAGTTCGGTTTGCAATGAAAGTCATTATTTCAAAGCTATCACGCTTGTAATAAACCCTTAGAAAAAAGAACCAAGAATGATGGTTGGAGAAGCCTCAAAAATAGATGACTGGATTGTGTGGGGAAATGATGGAAGATAGAGAGTTTATCAGACTTATGATAGGGGTGAATACAATAGGAATGCGTCTGCTCTTGATACTGTCAGTGAGCAGGTTAGTTGACTGTGTAAAGGATGTTCTTTGCATACCTCCCGAAGCCCGAGTCATAGGTACTTTGGGGTATTTGTCTATTCCACCTGGTACTTTGAAATAGGTTCTTCTTCTTCTTAGCGATGGCAATCTAAATTCTGTCGGCCCAGAACTGAGCCACTAGTTTGGCGCCTTCAGTAGCGTCCTTCATTTCCTGTAATGAACAAACAACAGGACACGCAGGCCACAATATTAAGTGCCTCATCGTTTGTGGAACCGCACCACATTTACACTCCAGGGCAGAGTCATCAATTAATCTCCACATGATCTCTATAGAACGTATTCATAACAGACTATTGGTCGTTCATTTATAGGGTGACTGGTAATGAGTGACCGATACTTAAACACGTGATTGTACTCATGAAAACAAACAACTTTCCAAAAGAAACATTCTTTTTATACTCATTCACTTTTATCCCAATAATACAACAGCCGTATGAAACTCGCGGGCACGCGCCTGTGACCTATCAGCTGTTAGCCACGTGACGCCGTTCTGTCTCATTACTATCGTACCGTGCAACAGAGGGTAGGCAGAGCACGCGGGTGGCTCGCGATTTAATACGGCTGTTGTGTTATTGGGATAAAACTGAATGAGTATTAAAAAAATGTTTCTTTGGGAAAGTTGTTTGTTATCATGAATACAATCACGTGTTTAAGTATCGGTCACTACACTACACAGTTACCAGTCACACTATATATAGCCACTGGACGGCTACATAGCCATTTAATAGCACATAATACGAGCTGGTAATAAACTGCCGAATCGTAATTAGATATCTCCGATTTGACAAGACAGCCTTCGCTAACAGTTTCACATTATTTTGCAAATCATGCTCTTTCAAACAGACAGTCAACGAACGAACATAAAACTGAGTAACTCTTCACTTTTGAAACATTACTGTTTAGTTTTCTCTACTATTGTATTAGTATTTACTCTTACCTAACAGTGGGTAACTGTCGTGTCATTCAGTGAAAGTGCTGAGAGTTCAAATACTTAACTCAAGTAGGTATTACTTGTCTTATGTCAGGTTATGTAAAGTTAAATTAAAAGTGAATGAGTTTTTAGTATGGCGGTAAGGTTTAAGCCCGTCACAGACGTAGCTAGAATATATATTATTATTAGGCATATTACGACTTATTTCTATATAATTTTTCGAGTGACCGCACACGCAGCTATAATATATATTTTAGCTGCGTGTGCGGCTATGATTCATATTAATATATATATTATAACTACGTCTGTGACGGGCTTTATGAAGTATCAGCAGAGGAGTGAAGCGTGATTTACGGTTGAACTGCAAAAACTTCAAGAACTTCATTAAAACTCTTTATTATCACTCGTTAATATCATAAAAACGCCGCCTTCATTAGTAAATTCAGTAGGCATATAAGGCAGGGTGTTAGTTACGACACATTATAAGATATTGTATGCACGCGTACGCACGACGGCCAATCAAGCATATAAAACCAGTTTAAGTGAATCCCTCATTGTATAGAAAATCTTTACAAAGTGAAGCCAAGTTGCACTGGAAATGTACAGCTTCATGTCCTGCCGTGTGTACAACTTATAAAAGATCAATATGGTCATAGTCGTAGATCGCCTTTTGATATCTATCTACTGATTTGGTAAACATCGTGGGGTCAATTTCCTAATAAGATGAAACCATTAAAAAAAATTATAAAACCCCGTTATTTCTTAACGGTGTATTTATTTATGCCTATTTTTAAAACAAATTGTACACTACGTGGACAGTTTTACAGTTAATTGTTTTACCATAAAATGACTTACTTGGACACGGCAACGTTAAGGCGACTCACGTTCCACAAACAAAATGAACTTCTTAAATACGCCAATCTTTTGAGAGAATCCTGCCGATCCTTGTTATAAGTTTCTAACAATCTAACATCACTTCTTTTTGTTTCCAGAAGCCAGTGTCTGTAGCGTTGGTGTTTCCTGAGCGCGGTCCGAATGATGAGCGTCGCCGGCGGCGGCTCCTGCACCCCGCGCCTCCCCTGGCAGAGCCCGAGACATGGCCGCCCTCTCTTGCTACCAACCCTGCAGGTCGCATCTCGCGCAGCCTGCTAGGTAAGACTCGAAGGACCAAACATGTATCCTGCTCGAAGGATCAGCGCCGTACCTTAGTACCGGAAAACACTTTTCTATTACAATTCTAAAGATTTTGCTGGAAATTCCTAAACCATTGCTTAATATTTTTCAAAAATGCACAATTAAAACATTACAAAACAAAACAACAAACACAATTACAATTAAAATACAACAAAACACAAACATACAATGAAAAAAAAATGTAAGAATGTATGAATGTATTATTTACAATTTAAATTACGCAATAATTGACTCTCAAAATAATGACATTGCTAATGTAAGTGTGTTACTCCGTTACCCCGCACAGGAGATCCCGTAATTCCCTGATTTGCCTTTTTGCTCCCAAGCCAACAATGAAGGTAACGTTCTATCGACGGATGATAAATTAGCAGTACTCGACTTCTATTTAATTTACTTACGGTAGGTCGCACGTCACTGGCACCAAAACCAGTACAAGCTGGCCCCGCTTCCTGTTGAAACTCCGTACTACACTAGGCCAGATCAACCACAAAGTGTTGCCACTGACAACGTGCGACTGACAACTGTGTCCTTGGCAATGAACCTGACGTATACTCGTAAAAGAAATCATGAAAATTCACCATTTCTTTAGCAGACTAGTGACTAAGTGTCTTCAAACAAAACAAAACAAGAACAAAAGAAAATAGGATTTCAAGTAGGTATCGTGGCCAGGTTGCAGATATGCGACACTGCATACCAGTCGATTGCCATATACTTAGTTACTGCATGACACAACACTTACACGCCTGGCTGCGTAGAATAAAAAAACTATTCGGTTTACTTAGATTAGGTATTTGAATACCAAGTGCCAGTGACATTGTGTAAAAATCTAGATCAACGCAATTATTTCGGCATCCTAACAAGCTCATTGTTATTGAATTTCGTCAACCCAACTATTTTTTTTTTCGTCTGTGACAATGTCTGGGCCCATTAACTCCGGTAGAGTACGTTGAACAGGTGCATAGCTAAGAAATACGGTCCAATATTTTATACATTCGTCAGTCATCAATTGCTGTCCTTGATCAAGACAGAATAATCCCTTTTGGCATTTTACCTGAAGCTATAGCACTGAATCGACTGTTTATTTATATATTTATTGGCCTATCTACAATTGTTTAACTTTTTATCCTAATGCTACAAGCAATTTGATACAAGCATAGTGCACAATTTAATGCGATAGACACAGCATGCAAAAAAAAAAAAAACTAAATAATAAAATTAAAAAAAAATAATTACAATAATAGTGCAGAAATAACACTTCAACAACAGTGGGTAGTTTTAGAAACACAAAGATGACAAAAAAGTAAAGAAAAAAGTCAATATGTTGCAGTTATGTTGCTGTTGCAGTTTTTTTTCATTTATTTACTTGAAAACAAAGATCAAATTAAAGTAGATGACTGACTGAATTAACATAACGAAGCAATATTTCCTGCAAGCAGCTTCTATCATACAACATGCAGGCGAAACTAGCTCCTAAGCTGTCGACTGTCTCTTCCTTTCGTTTCAATAAACAGAACACCTTACTCGCATTTCTAGGTGTCTAGACGACGACGAAGATCACTACCAATCAGTGAACTTCTCGCTGCGGCGACAGCAGTTCATCGAGAGATGCCACGAGGCGCGGGGCCTGCGCCCCCGTGACTCCATCCCTGAGGTCTCGGTGAAGAGGACCCGGGAAGAGCTGGCGAAGAATGCGTCACAAGCCACGCCGCTAAACCGCCGGCTTAACGTGGAAGCCGGCTGGTCTAAGGTCGAGGAAGTACGGAAGAAGTTTGAGGGAACTGCTAATTGTCCGTCATTCTCTAGGTCCTTTGAGTCGCCGCCCAGGTAAGAAAATTAGCAGCACCATATTATATATTTCATATGCAAGATTTTTAGAACCACTGCTTTTATGATGACGGTTAAACAAGAAGTCCCTTATCTCATTCTTAACAATGAAGATGAACCTCATTTTCCTACAACTATTCAGTTCTAGAGATACCTACCTAAGAGACGGTTTAATGATCTGTTAGAACCTATCAGATCCCAACGCAATAGAGAGAAAGAACAATACCGGATGAATAGCACCATTCAAAACGTCTTGCTCGTTCTTCTCTACAAAGATCTACGGTATAGAACGGGCTTGAACTTTCTGACAACTGACGGACTCTTTGACAACTGAAATAAATTTATTCTATTCTCGCACAAAAATACTTTTTAATAAATCAATCCATCCACGCCTTTTTGCCCAAAACCACTCATCCAGGCAGACTAATCAAATGACCACAACTTCTCCTCACTCCCCAGGCGTCGTCTTGCAGACTCGTTGTTCGCGAGTTTCAAACTCCCGCGCAAGTCGAGAGAAGGTATGGCGGCCCCCAGGTCTTTGGCGCAGCCGCAGCAGCAGAAACGGAAGTCTGCTGTGGAGCTACTGGCAGAGACCAAGGCATTCTATGTGAAGTCGGAGACGGTGCTGGATCGGAAGCAAGAGTTACCGTTGAGGGTGAGTTTGTTCATATATCGTTCATAGGTTTTGTAGGTTGATCCTGTCATGTGGTAAAATGATGAAACTATGCTCTCTTTCTTCTTCTTTCTTTCTGCATCCTGTCATCCTGTTTGGGGTCGGCTTCCACCGACCCCAAACAGGATGACAGGATGATGAATTTTCTAGATCTTAACTTCAATGGTTTCATTGTTTGACAGATGAGCAGTGGCCTGGGGCAGGCGATAGCTGCCGGGGGCTGCCACCTCGTCAGCTCTGGCACCTTGAACAATGATGCCTGCTGTAACCCTTGTAAGTATACCACGCGTCCGTTGTCAGTGTATCACGTTATGTTATGACAAGAAAAATCAAAATTATCAGAATTAAAACTAGTGTTTTCTACAAGAAAATTTCTAAGTATAATAGATCTATCTTCCTTCGACACACATTGCATAAAACTGCCTTGTTTTGACATCTCGTGTAAGATTAATTGCTAAGTCTCGACATCGCTAATTCAAGCCTACGTTCACAGTTCACTATCAATCAGTGTCAACCGCATCCGAATCAAAACTGATCTATGTGAGATTGTACAACGTAGGGTAATTTGATGGTATTTTCCTTATATAGGCTTGAAAACATCAGTTTCGGAAGATACGAAATCCAACTTCGTTTCGTTTTGAGATTATACAATCCACCCAGATTCAAAAGATGGCTAGTCTTTTCTAAGATTGAACCTAATGGTCGAAATTTGGTCGGGAGGATATTCTCCAAGAGTCACACCGTATCCGATAGCTATCCCGCTTGTTTCCAGACGCGACGACCCGAAGCATGGGTCCCGCCCGCCGCGCCGTCAGCGCCGGCGAGGGACTACAGAACACGCTGCGTCGGCTGCTGGAGCATGCCGACAGCAGGGAGAATGTTTACTCGCCGCCTTTTGCTGTTTGTAAGTCACACAAAATGATGATCCTCACATTTTTTATTCATCCACGTTCATTCATCTGGTACAGTACAGCCAGTACTACGTCACGAGCTAGTCTTATTTCCTCCCTACTTGTACTTAAACCTCAGTTGGTCCCATAGAGTTTTAGATCCTTATAAGAAACAGGACTGAATGTAAAAGTTGCTGTACCATTTTTCCATAGCTTCAACGGTTAAGGTGCCCCATCTCTCAATTCCACCATATATATAACTTTCCAGCCTAAAAACTATCTCTATGCAAAAAAGCCAAGTCGGTGTGTCCCTCTATTGCTACATAAATGAAGGACAAACATGATATGAAGTCAACTGCTCAAAAAAACCACTCGTGATAGCAAAGATCAACGATTAAAAATCTTTAAATTTTCCACATCAGGTACACTTTCGGCGCACAAAGTATACGCTGACACAAGACGGCTGAAGGACTCCTACCCTGAACGGGACACCATTCCCCGCTCGCAACACAACTCAGGGACCTTCTCCGGGACTTTCTCCGGAACCTCGTCATCAGGCACCTCAGGGTCCAAGGCCCAGAAGTCAGACCCTGACCATAGAGAGAAGATGAACAGACCCTTGAGCTTTGGCGACGCGAGGGTGTTCTTTCCGGAGTCTTTCGTGATACCTCGGCAGAGGCCCAGTGAGGTGGTGATTAAAGGTGGATATTCTATCCGTGAGTATTCTGGTCTTTATTTTGTTAGACATGACCCCCGCTTGTGTAGTGGTCGCAAACACGACTGATAAGCTGAGGACTCTGGTTTAATACCTGGGTCGGGCGGGTGTTACGTAGTTTTTGCCTATCAAGATTATCATCATAAACATCCCTAAGTCTAGACTTGTGGAACCCCGTGGTTGACAATAGTCTCGCCAGGTGCTTTTCCTTGAGACTTAAACACAGTTAGTGAAATATCTTCGATCCCTTTTTTATTTTTGGAACAATTCCGTGTGTCATATTTTGGTACGGTACTACTGGTTGTGATGAGTAGGGTGTTAATAAAGCTAATATTACTTTTCTAGCGAGTTCCCAGTCCAGCCCCGAGAACATGGAGCTCCCCGAGCCCGTAGTGTCGGGCTCGGGCTCCCCGGCCGACCCGGTGGCCGCCATCAGTCCACCGGCGCAGTACGCGCACTCCGCGCCACGGTACATCAGGTATTCTCATCTGCCTACGTATAGAACGGCTACATTCCTTTCACCTTATTGTAACAAGAATGAACAACACAGATTTGTTGCGGTCGCAACGCAAAAGCAACCTTACCACAACAAATGTAAAGATCACTGTCATTTGACAGTAACGCATATTCAATGGCAAAATAAATGTGAATGGACTGTTTGTTGGAGTCGACCATAGACCATGGAGACGCCTCGGCGGCGGCTTTTAAAGGCGGCATTATTGTCAATACTCTCCATAGGTACCAACTATCACCGATTACTCGGATTACGACAGAAATCACACACCTACAGAACAGCTTTGAATAGGGGTTTCCAGCAGAAGTTCACTCAACGCACTTTTGAAGCCACGAATTTTATAATAGTGCGTCAATGACAAAGTCAGGAGGGCGCCATTGTTAAACTAAAAAAAATGAACTATGGAATTTGTATTGAAAAACAAAATGGCGGCGTAACTGAACTGTCTCTCGCCAAAAAAACATGCTACACTACACAGGCGCCTCTAAACGCTGCCGACGAATCCTTGAATTCGTAACCAAACAAGTTCCAAATCCAATCAGAAGTAAGCATTTCTTCAATAATAAGTGCGCAGTTGTATGTGCAGGTCGAACTCGCACTCGCAGCCCAGCATGCGGGAGGAGGACAGCGGCTGCCCCAACATCAACAGTCACAAGTCACTGCCGGATCTGCACACACAGACCAGGTGCTATCCTGAACAGTGAGTATACCAGTAATATCCTTTCACTGGGACTGTATGGGGAGATTTGGAAGAGACCTACACTCGGCATGGGGTGGCCAAAGGTTGAAGAAGAAGAAGAAGAAGAAGAATTGGGAAATCCGAATCCATAGGAGATACGGCGGAATTGGCTTAGGTATTTTTTTCAAGAAAATCATATTAGCAAAATTTGATCAACCATTTTTTTATAACGCAGTTCCACTCGTTTCATCAGCTACTTTATTAGGTAGCTAACGTCCATAAAATATATTTATAATGTTTCCTCAAGGTTATAATGATGATGGAGGATGTTCAGAGCAACCTAAAATCCCAAACTGGTCCCAAACGCTTTAGCTTAAAAAAATATCCAAACAATGAAGTCAAATCTACTTATTTATATTTTTAGAGACGTATTTTCTGTGTTTCTGTTATTTACATTTAAACAATCCCAAAAATATATATTCTAGGTGTCTGTTTAAAAAATAACCATTTTCCAGCTCATCTTTTTTTTAATCCTCTCAGCGTCAACGTAGGCCACACGGATACTATCGGCCGCTCCCCGCGTCGCCGACGTCACTCCACACACCAGCGCACCGCGTCCTGTTCCTCCAAGGGAACCCGCTCCAACCACTCCTCACTCATGTCCTCATGTGACGCCTTCTCGGAGCATCCCTCACCGGGCGAGGACAACTATCAGTCTTATAACAGGTAATCATCATCTAACCGTACTGCCCCTGCCCGGACGAGCGTAGCGGAGAGATGTCCAGGATTCAAGTAATCACAAGAGAGACGAGAGACGCAATGTGGATTTCAATCAGTGTCGATTGATCGATTTCCGCACGTCTCACTCTCTGCACGATACCATTATTTACGCTACTTTTGCCAGAGTGAAATAATCTCCATTTAATGAAAAATTCATCATTTTTAATCAAAATGTTATATGTTATTCAGTCGCTGTGGCTCGTCGTTCGCGCGCGACTCTGGTGGTTCAAGCGGTCACTACACGCAGCGCAGCGCTCCCGCACACAACGCGCCGCACCAACACAGACGCACCGACTCCGGGTCCTCTACGCAACATGACCATGAACACGCCAGGTTAGTACAACATATAGAAACATATTGTTTGATAACCCCAGTTGCATTGTAAGTGACATTATGATAACTGTCGCTAGATTATAGGAATCCGGCTCGAAGGACCAAAACTTCTTTTCATTAAACTAATTTTCACGTGAAAAATAAACAGCTAAGATCCTTAAAAATTTTCCCATCGGCTAGTTCCAATGCTTTTTTTCTCTCAATAAAATAATAAACACCCTTAAATACACGAAAGTAACGTCTACATAACGTTGTCAGCCGCTACAACTCGTACGGCGTGTCGGAGTACGGCGCGTCGCTGGAGTGCTACGTGTCGGCGCCGCCGCAGTTCCAGGACGGCGCGCCCCCCGCCGCCCCCGCCGCCCCCGCCGCCCCCGCCCCCGCCGCCCCCGCCGCCCCCGCCCCGCCGCACCACGCACACCACCACCACTACACCCACGCGCCCAGGGTCGGGATACACTTCCAGGTAGCCATTCAATTAATCAATTCATCCTATCGCAAGCCACTGTTGAATATAATTTTCTAGAGGTATGAGGAACAGGGTGTAAATGTCCTCATAGTTTGTTGAAATGAGAGGATTCTCCGTCCAGACGAGTGTTGTGTCTGGTGGGCTACTGTCATACACTTGTTATTGGGTTTTTTATATAAAAGCTTACCTCGCGGATTTTCGATTGCGTAATGCAGGATTTTTTTTTAGTTCTGTTGTATTTTTTCACACTGTGTTTGTCAGACTCTCAGCATCGTAGAAAAAAACACTCCTACGAACTTGAAAATTGACCGTCACACCTTTTAAAATATTTCAGTAACAATTTTCCTTTCTTCCTTTCGTCCAGGCTAGTGCCCCCCCGCCACAGTTCCAAGACGAGCCCCCGATGTACGACTACGGCGACTACGAGTGCACGTACAAGACGCCGCTCAAGTGCCTCAACGTGGGCCGCAAGGAGTACGCCCGGGAGTATACTAGGTAAGGCATCATTGAATCTTTTTTTCAAGGCATAGCACCTTACCTTTCTTCAAGGTGATATTTTTTTAGTTGGACGGGAAGCCAGATTGAACGATGCTACACATTTTTTTCGGATGCACATTCGAATCAGCACTGAAACCGACCCGAAGTAATTACTACGCAATATTCTGCTTGCTTATAAGGCTAACTAGTGAACTAGAATATTAATAATGAATGAGCACTTTCTGTATCTAAAACGCTCTTAAACAAGGTACATTACATACACACATAAACACATATTACACACACACATATTCTCCTTCCTTGATTTTCTACTTTACTGTTTTTATTCAATCTCAATTTATTATTTATTGTTATTCTTATTATGTTTTGTTGTATATGCCTGAATTAAAACACATTTTTTAATATATTTTTTGTTATTACATATACACATATTACATACACAGTTGCTGATATGTATGATAATTTCTTTACTTCCAGGTACCACGAGCCGAGCACGGAGGTCGTGAACAAGCAGCCACAGTACCAGGAGCTGCGCATGAGACCACGTGTTGATGATAAACAGGAGTATGTCAACACTACGCAGGTTAGTACTGAGAACTAGATCTTGAGACAATATTGTACTAAAATAAATTACACAGACAAATTCAGTAGGTACGTAATTATTTGTCTGTCCTTAAGCTAAGGTGACACAAACATATAGAGTTCGGTAATTTTAGCCTAATAGAACAAAATTCAGTCATAGAAAACGTTTGCGTATGTTACTAGATTTTTCACTCTTCTTTCTTTCTTCTTTATCGTGGCCTAACCTGGTGTCGAGTTTTTATGCCGCCCAAGGGCCTCTGACTTAGTTTTCCATGCCGTGGAGAAATATCTCTCAGGCATGCTGGTTTTGACGATTTTTCACTAATCCGGCTCGAAGGACCGAAAAACTAATCGGTTTCTTAAATCTAATTGATTGATTACAGAATACCACCTGGCATACAGTTTTAGTGCCTGCATATTCACAGTCACATTATGGGTTCCGTAGTACATTATGAGTCCACAAGTAGTTAGTTCCAAACAAGAATTTGCAGTTACCTAATGAATAAACAAAAACCTATAAATATAATTGTTAAAAAGTTTCTGCAAAATTCGGCGCATTTACCTCATAATCTACAAAATTGACCCAGTCTTTGCCATGTGACTCGTAACAAAGATATACTTTCTCTTACAGATCTGCCAGCCGACAGAAGAAGTGACGTCACCGCTGGGCACGTTCAAGCGCCAGCGATGTCTGCGGTACAAGCAGCGTCGACCACGACCCATACTGCGCTCCAAGTCTGATATCTCGGATAGGTAAGTTACATACATTTCGAATATAACATTCTCCTAAATGTGTCGTGTCGCTGGCATTTTTTTTCGCCAGTGATTATACATATTTGCTGTTTCATACACAAGTGTTACATGGTCCAAATGTATTGAACAGTTGAATTTTTGAAACGCTGTAGCGTCTAGAAGCATGTACTGTTTATGGTAAAAGTTCGTGACACGCAGTTCCTTACACCGTGTATGTTATTGCTTCCATAGAAAAACCTCGTATTAGTTCCCTGCTCTAACACCTCCACCCCTTCCAGATACCGTCGCTCCGACGGCCGCAGCCCGGCCTCCGCCCCGTGCGAGGGCGAGGACTCCCCCGACAGTCCCACCGAGGAGGCGTCGCGCCTGCAGGAGTTCTTCGAGCGGCTCGGCCTGGAACCCAGACAGTACGACGCGCTGGTGCGGGATGCTCCACCCGACAGTCCCGTGTTCTTCTCCTCCGCCTCCACGGTGGATAGCAACCAGTTGGCTGCCACTGCTGATTATACGGTAAGGAGGACACTTTGCAAAACAAATACTCACTAAATTCACTTGCAGAAAGAAGTGACCGGATGACCTGAATTTCGTAAATAATTGGCACAAATCACACATTGGAACTAAACCATGCAGTTCGAAACTAAAGCGGCCATCTTGTTTCTCAAATCAATTTCCATAGACAATTTTACAAAAGTTCACGGTTTACCAACAGTGCTCTTCTGACTATGTCATCCGAGAGCCAAAAAGAAGCACGCAGGACTGTAGACGAGGAACGGTGGAAGTGTGGTCTTTGCCGTGCAGAGGGACTACATTGACTTATGATAAATAATTGTACTGATTCTGAACTGCCAGCTTCTTGTGTATGTGTGAGTCAAAGATCTAGCTTTTTTTGCTCAGATATCCACCAGCACGTGTAAGCTTGGAAGGTCTTATCACTATATTTTAACTCGACTGCGGCTGAGCCCAAAACAAGGTTACAGTGTGGAAGTTTCCCAAAGTCTCTTCCATTTTTAACGCTCGTCATCAATTATTTCTTTTTCCAGGTGCAAGGCCCCGGGGGCGGCGTCCAGAAACAGATCTACCGCAACACAGAGCCCCCTAGCGTCGTAGAACGTAACGCACGCATTATTAAGTGGCTCTGTCAATGCCGGAAGACACAGATGCCACCGCCACAGTGAACATGACTAGCGCTCATAGATAGCACTGCCCCAAGGAATATTTAGATAGGTACAACACCAGTACACATAGATCAACCTGTCGTAGAAAAGGTTTGCAAGGATAGTCCCGCAGTAGAAATATTTGTAACCCCTGCTAAAGATGCTATGATATTTATTAAGAAGATTTCCGGATAAAGGAAGTAGAAAAACATCGATTTGAAATTCGAAAATCGATTTGAAACTCGATAATCGATTTCTGAAGATACGCTCAATGACTGACTTGTAATAATCGATTTAAGAATGACTATGAACTGTCAGAAACGAGATTCATATGTGAATTCGAATCCATACTCAAACAGGAATCGATATGTGAAGTATAGATGTATAGGATGCGACTAAAATTTAAATTAAGCTACTCGACTAAAAAGTCACATGACTAAACTGAATAATCGACTATCGAAATGTTACTTATAACAAAAATGAGAGAACCAAATGTTGCTCATAAGTCAATGTAAATGACGTCTAATTCTAATTCCTAAAACTAAGATTAGATTTAGGCGATTAATAAAAGTTAGATTTCGAAATTTAATGACTTCTTCATTTATAAATTAACGTCTTCGCAATGATAATAAAATAAATAAGATTTAATATTGAGAAGATCTGGTCCAGATAACACAGGCTTTAGACATGTTGTTTTGCTGGGGCACTTGGGGATTTTCTCAAAATATCCGAAGTAATGCGAATATTTGAGCCAAAACTCCAAGTGTAACGCCAGCATTGAATATGTCGTATCAAATAAAACATTTGCTTATGCGAAATTGGCTCGAGGAAGGTATCCAGCCTCAAAGTCTATCTACGGAAGCGTATCATAGAGGTTAGGGTTAGATAGGTACAACACTAGTAAAGAAACCAGTCGTGTCTTTGCGACCTGGCATTGGAATTCCCGCTGAACTTTTAGAAGCGGTCGCTTTCGCAAAAGCATTCTAATGGACAATCGCAAGAAAACAAAAGGCTGTGCGTATCTGGACGAGTGACACGGCGAGCGAGCGCCGTCGACTGCTGGCATTTGATAACTAAGCGATACTAGTTCACTAGTCTGTACGATTCTTAGCGTAAGCATCGACAAAATAATATTCTAAACTTTTTAATAACGAGAGTTAATAATAAACATGGTTGGAATTTTAAGACGCTGGCCTAATATAATGAGTGGCCTGACTAGAACCCCAATGTATTTTGAAGTATACTCTCTTTCTAGATTTGTATTTTTAATTTTTAATGTTTTATTTAGCGTCTTTATTATGTCGTGTATTCATTATATACTTACAAAAAAGAAATTCGAATTTAGGGTTTATTTGTTGTATTTTAGATATGTAGATGTCATCTATTCTGACAAACCAATCGATTAATGTTAGTCGATTTTTCATTAATAGTAACATTCGTCAAGAAATCGACTAAATTAATTGAAAATTCAACCGTGCTTATTATTTAATTTCAACTAAGAAAACCTACGTAAAAGTTTAATATCTCAAATGTTTTTGGTCGAAAGGCCATAAAGAGTTGAAAGTTTTGATTGTAAATAATAAAATGTATTTTTTTCGACAACTATGTACAAGTCGCGAGCTTAGAGAAAAAAAGTTATTTTCGAAACAGAAAACATAATTCGATAGTTCGACTATCCAGAGGTTTCTACTGTTTTCTTTAAATTTTAATAGATATTTAAAATACGTAAATTCTTTTCACCAATGTTACTTGTTGTCAGGGGTTATTTCGATCAAAATGAGTGCTCGGGCTATACATTTAGATTTAAAAAGAGAACGTCACACAGGATAACTGACACAGACACTGCTCTACAAATCCGAACTTTTTCTAAATGTTCATGTGGAGCCAGGCACCACACTTATTGTTGATTACGACTGCCTATATGTACAATATGCAATGCCAAGGCCTCTTATTTGTGTCTGTTGGTTTATCTAAGGAGATATTTAAATTATATCATTTTTTCTATTGGGCTTTCATATTTTTATTGTAATGTTGAAGTTATAATCATGTTTTAATGAATGGCTAAAATAAACGTTGTAACTGTACATTGCGAAAAGGGTTGTGGAATCTACCTGTCTAGAAACTGAATCAGGTTCTTAGGCTCATCTACACCACTTGTATCTAAATGCATTTAACGCTTATCGTGTTGAACTAAACGCATTGAGTTAAAGGGACCGTGAATAAAATAAATTCTCACACTATGCAGTAGAAACCAAATGAAATACGAAATATTTGTAAAAAAATGTTCCTGTTATGGATTTGTCTTAAATATTTTCAAGTCTGTATTTACCTATCTATATTATTTATTTATTAATGTTATTCTAGCTATTTAAGGCATAACGTAAACGTAACTACCTACATCTGAGAGCACAAAATGGATCAAAATAACCGATGCTGTATTTTTTGGGCCAAAAACATTTACATAATTATCTATTCAACTGTGGGTTGACTTAAATACAGTGAAATTGGAATAAGGCCCACTTGCACTACAAATCACTAAATACATTTAACGTGTTGACTTGTAAATAAGAAGGTTCATGTTCGTATGAAAAGAAAACCTTACTTACTATTTTTTCTTGGTTATGTTACATATTTCATCGTAAAATATACCACTAAGGCCTAAACATTTACAACAGTAAATATTTATTACACAATGTTTGTCTTCATCCAATATACCTAAGGCCGTAAAATTACCATTATTTATGTATGTCTGACAACTGCCTTTATTTTTATGACTCCTAAACTAAAGCCTTTTGGACTACTGGGCTTAAATTAAGCTTAGATCGACTAGGTACATAATTATTTACTCTTTTCTAAAAATCATAGTAGTTGTCAAACGAAATAAAAACTGTTACATTCAAAATCATGCGGACTCAAGACAATATAACAAGATCGAAATATGTTTTATTTGTGTCTTAAAGCATAATAATTAACTATAGTTCCAATAACGCAACAATTAAAGTATTTAATCGTTCTTAATAATATGTATATAACCATTAGACTGGTCTAATCTCAATAGGGTAACATTAGATTGTAAGAAATAATTGTTTTTCTTCCATCGCAGTTAATGATGCTACATTAAATCGTTGTAGAATTTCTGGTTCTGACTATCTATTCATTGTTAACCGACTTTCATTAAGAAAAAGGTTCTATATTTCAGTTTGTATGTTCTGTGATATGACAAGAAAGCCTAGATTTTGTATAGACATTGCTGTATGACGATCACTGCCTTTTTTTGGGTGGTTTGTAAGTAATCCCAGAAAAAAATTTTTGGCTACTACTATGAGCTCTGTTACTACTGATGACAACTAAACAGCAGGTTTTAGTAACTAATCCATTCCTCAATTTTCATAAAATATCTTGATAGCCAATCGTAGTGTCACCTAAATTCCTTCTACGGTAAATTTTCAAGATTAGGCTGTCTTAGGTTCTTTTCAGTCTAAAAGAAAAAGGTTTATTTCTGTAATACAGTAGGTAATGTGTTTCATAATAGCGGGATACATTGACACTACAGTCTTTTCACAAATATTTTTTTCTCCGATTTGGCACTTACTCTAACAAAGTCAAAGTGGATTGCTGTCAGAGATAAAATACCTGTGAAGGGACTGTCGATATCGAATATAGTAACTAAACTTTCCATTTCGCATTTATTTATCAGCTGTCATTTAATTAGCCGATTTTGATTGATTGATAGTCGATTCCTAATTAATTCGTTTCGATTAAGACTTAAGATTTTTCGTTTTTTTTTTTCTGTGATGTAACACGAATAATTTCTTTACGTTTGTTTCTTGACTAATAGCAACTAGATATGAAATCGAATGAATAAGAATTTCTGGATTAAGGAATTTTACCTTCAATTTAATTATTCTGTATAGTTATAAAATGTAATTGACAATGGTTAGCATTACAGTATTAGAAAGTTTAGCATTCGATGCTTCCATTAATTGTGTAAATAAGATTTACGTAAATTGTTAGAAGTTTATCGTGAAGAAAGAATTATATTGTGGTCTGATATTCCGTTGTTTTATTTAATTCGCCATTAAAACACCCATGTAGCATGTGTGTGTCTATTAAGCATAATGCATAATCATCCTTAAATACCTCCACTGCAGGAACACAGGCTAACTCTCTGTCTCTCAGGTACTGGCTCCGTCGTAACGTTTTCTACCATGTGAGCCCACTGTATTGCTTGATGGATGTCGTTTTTCTTCAACCCGTATCTAAAAATTATTTATCATTATTTATTGTAGTTTCACTCTTCTTTCCTTTGACCGATTAACCTATCTATTACACGCCATTTTGCACAGTCTTTGTTAGGCTTCTATGATCCAACTCTGTCCTGCTAGCAAACATTCACGTAGTTTAACAATATCACATCACTAAACACAGTTGGTGGAGCTAATTTTTGTTTCGACCCCAACAGCTGTGAACTATCTATTTTGGCGGCGATATTAATGTTGGAATCGGAGTACGATTTGTCTTTTTTTCTAAAATTACTATTGTGCATAAGTGAACGCAGCTTACCATTTAAAGTAAAATGTTTCTGAACGCAGCTATTGGTGTGTCAGTCATGCTGGCATGCAACTGCCATGTCAAACATAACGTCAGTTAGGGATGGATTTCTGATTTGCCATCGTAATCCCAATATCGAATATAAAATAGAATCAATCGAGTTTCATATCAATTGTTAATATTATTTTCGTTTAAAAAAAAATAATCATGGCCCATTTAATTAATTGAGACTATCTACAAAACAATCCTGATTTAATCATGTCTTGTTTATATTTAGAAAGTAGAATATTAAGTTGTAAAGAAAGAAAGAAAGACGAAAGAAAGAAATAAAGAAAAAGAAAGAAAGTCAGTTAGTTTATCGAGATCAAATCTTTCCAGAATACATGTCCTTGGAAAGATTTTCATGAAACGAATGAATAATGATGAAATCCTTACTCTGAGTGACTCATGCATGACGTCAAACACTTGCTGAACTTGCTCAAATGACGTCAACTGACATTTACTGAGCTATTTATATTTTTACTTTCGAGCATCATGAACAGACTAAATATATGAACACTTTGCAAACGTGTTATTGTTGTTTGTGTTTTCAAATCCAGTGAAACAATATAAAATTGTACAAAGAGTTTTTTACATAGGAACACCAAACCAAAACTGTCTTGCATTGTGTTGTAAGATGTGTAATAAATAACATAGTGCAAAAGTGATCCAGTTTACCAACAGTGTCACGATTTCTCATTAATACTATTGCAAAATCTTTATTTAGTTCCTTAAATCCTTCGTTGGACTTTCAAAAGTGTGTTCCAAAGTAATTTTTAGTAAAATTTGTGAGCAAAGCGCGGCTTTTGTCGTATAAACAAATTGATGATATTAGACGAGCTTGAAGATTTCTTTGAAATGGCTCCTAACAAGCGAGGGAGACGAGGTATCAGTGATGCTGACGATGAGGACGACGATTACCGACGGAAGAGGGACAGAAATAATGAGGTAATGTTTTAAAACTCTTGGAAACCTAAAGAATGATCCCCAGTAATTAAACAACCAGTGCCAAAAAGGTAACAGAATGATATAATTATTTGTAAGTGGGCTAGGTATTTTATTTATGAGCCATGCCAGGCTAAGCCACCTGGATGTTACATTTTGTTTTCCCTCTTTAATTATATTACTAGTTTTTATTTAGTTTTTTTTTACTGTGCGGTAAACTTATAGTTAAACATGAACTTTGTAAATAGAAATTTTATCTCATTCAATGGGAGAGTATTTTGTCCATTTATTAAATTTAAGTTTGTAAAAATAAAATATGAGTAGTGTTTTACTTCAGTTACCATAGTTACAGTGTTTTTTTTTACTGAACCTTTGTCTATCATAACATGATTCACCATTATTTACCAAACATTATTTCAAAATAAAAGGGCTATCTGTGAGTCACTGTTTATTTCCTGAACAAGTATTTCCAGGAATTACCCAACCTCACTTAATGAAGGACACAATAAGGAAAATAATGTACAAAAATAATGATATTCTTGTCATAAAAAATATGGTGTAAGAATAAAAAAAAAACAGACATTTTCATGAAAATAACTGACAAAATACTCTTCTTATCTCTGCCATATTAAAGAGTACTTGTTTGATACTATTTCCTAAAAAAAGATTATAAAAAATATTGTGCAATTTGTTGTTTGGTTTCCGTAATCATTATGCAATAGTTCTACTATAACTGTTTGCGTTACTATCATAGAATTGTTTATTT
The DNA here is from genome assembly GCA_910589295.1 of Noctua janthe. NCBI lineage: Eukaryota > Metazoa > Arthropoda > Insecta > Lepidoptera > Noctuidae > Noctua > Noctua janthe. Next base: position 7,147,543 of record OU342572.1, on the reverse strand, counting down.
CAAAATGGCACTCCAAGGCTTGTGTTATCCCTCAGTTTTCTTCAATTTTAAATTAGTTTCTATGATAGTTCCATTGTGATTGTGATAATTAGTTACAGTGATCATGTTGTTTATGTGATATTACAATCATAACATATATATTTATAGTATATATTATTTGAGTGTTGCTTCTCTTATCAGAAAATAATGGTAGTTATTATACTAATAAAGAATATTGTTTACACAGACCCCAAGTGATGTAATAAAACTACGTGTTGTGCTCAAGTGATAATAATAAACAATTTTAATCTTTCCAGGCAGTTAAAAAGAGTAGATTCAAGACAAAACAGCGGACACAAGAAACATTTACACGAGTCAGCAAATTAAAAGCTGAAAACCAAATGTTGGAAGAAAAAGTGAAAACACTAACGAAAGAGCTCCAGTTTCTTAAAGAACTGTTTTTAGCTCATGCTTCAAACTCAACCAATGCAAAATTAGAAGGGATAGACTTGGACAAACTACTAGAAGATATACCAGAAGATAAGAAATAGACGTTTAAATATTAAATTCAATAGACTTGCCGTAAGTAGTGGTTAAGATACCAAAATATTGTGAAAGTGATCACTGGGACCGCCAAATTCAGTGCTCTGTGGCTCAATTAGAAGAAATTAATGGCTATTATGTACTGGCGACTGTAAACAAAAACACTATACTATATGCAACAACAACAGTGAATGTATATTTTGTGTATCTACATACATTAATCATATTATTTGAATTGTAAATCATGAGTTCATAACTGTCAACAGTGATAAGGTCGCAAGTGCGTAGTGGCAATACACCGAGATAATTGTATACTATGTATACAGACCATTATTTTGTACCAATGGGTACATTATATTAAAATTTCAAATTGGGTCATTCTCACAGATTATCAGTAAATTTTTAAATGTACTTAGATTTTTTTTTTTACATTCTTGTCCATGAAAAGGTTTTATTTTACTTGTATTCATGTCTCAGACGATTGACCCATCAATTACTAATTTGTAATAGTAGAATGCTAGAGAGAGTAGCGAAATTGAAATGGAACATTTTATAGTTTAAAATGACGTCAATGTCAATCAATCAATAGAAACAAAAGATAATTATGTTACTATAATGCTTGCCTGTATTGTATTAATTTTATCAATATGACTTGCAAATATAATGCCAATCATTTTTTGTGTGAGATGTCAAGTACATTACGTAGCATTTTAGATAAACACACCTCTATACGGATAAGAATATCTGGATTATTTATACATAATGTTGATAATGCATTTATAAAATGCATGTAATAGATAATCCATCTTTAGGAACCCATTGTATGGTAAAGGATTTTTAAAACTGACAATTATAATAGAACATAAAGCATTTTGTAATCATTAATTTGTAGTTATTGGATATTTTTCTTAAAGCAACATTCTTTTTCTTGTTACTGGCTTTTTAGACTTGTATTTCTCTTCTGGACTCTTTTTGATTGACGATTTAAGATTCTTCTCTGAGCTGTTGTTTCGATAATAAATGCACCTTTAGCAAAGCAAAATGCTGAATGTTGATAATTATCTGTAGTTCCTTACATAAGTAACACTAGTACAAAAGAGGCAATATTATACACTACTTTAAGACAACTTGTTAGAGATTTTATAATCTTGAGAAATATACGGGATTTATTAAAAAATTAGAGTAATGATTTGTAGATAAAAACATTGTGATCAGTGATACAATTATAATAACAATTAATTAGAAAATATGGTTTTATTTTTCTTTGAATTTTGGATGAACATTTTATAATTTAGGAAAAGATATAGGTAGATAAGTATACCAAAAAAATATAATATTAAATTTTGATTATTATTACATGACAATCTCTTAATTATTTTAAAATAAATCTTAACCGGAATGAAAGTAAATTTGATTACAGGGACATTTTCTTTATAATATGGTTTTATTTGTTGTTACATTAAGAAAACATCGCTTGTTATTTGGCGAGCTCGAAGCTATGAAATTCAAATAACATGATGATGTATATTATTAAAAAGAGTAGTTTGTTAAAAAACAGAAACACACATCCCACTATACAGGCTATTTCATTGTGTGTTTTTTTTCCTAAAACACAGTGATAATATAAAATTATTGTATGAGATGTTCCAAGTCATCGTCTTTGTTATGTATCTGTATTATGCATTAGCAGCTATACATTATTTTATGTTTTAAATGAAATTTCAGACAACTGTGCTAAATGATCTTATTGAATTAAACAATAAATACAAAAGAAAATACATTTTTACTAAATAATGATTCCAGTCTTTTTATTTTGTGAAAATCCTGCAGATAGGCCTGAAACTGCGTAAAGCGGACGCTCGCGGGGTTCATACAAAGGGCTCCGTTGTGGGGACGCGCGCGGTGCACTTCTCTAAGACACCGCGTGAGCGTCCGCTTTACGCAGTTTCAGGCCAAGAACTTGTTTCACCTCAAGTGCCAGTAAATGAACTTGTTAGAAATTATCTTGCAGATTCTTCTTCTTTTCTTGCAGTTGGGACTTATTCGGATGATGGGTCCTGCCTTGAAATCTCCCTGAACTAATCTTTGGTTATTTAACTCCATCTATTGGAGATTATAAGAACCACAGTCGCCAGCATTTATAAATTACCATTTCAACATAGAAAGGTAGTGAACCATAAAACCGAAGTTTTAACATTTGAGTAGACTAAAAGTAAATTAGTAACTCGTAATGATTTAAATCGAGTCAATTCTTCTTCCTCGATTAATTATGACAGCATTCGATTGTCGATATCATTGATGGAACATCCCATCCCTATCAGTAATGACGTCATATAATTTGACAGATGACAGATTGAAAGCTGTCTTGCCAATCAGAGGGAAGTTCCCTGAACCGGAGGTTTTGGTGGGTCGAAGAGGTAAAACCGATTTTAATACTTTAGTACTGCTGTATTAGGTCTTAACTCGTTTTATTTTAGCTAGAAATTGTTTATGAAAATTCTATGGTCACCTTTTACTGGTTCACAAATTCGATATTGATATGGGTTCCAGAAAAAAAACAGTCTCACACCTTTCTTGGGAGTAGGTAATCATACAATGGCAACATTCTTACGTAGTGTTTTTAGTGGACTTTTGAGTCTATTCAGAATCAGAAATATTCATTCACAAAATCCTTTCCGTTCAAATAAGTATCGCGTATTACTTTGTTGCATTGTAAATAAAATAAACATACAATAAATGAACATTGATTGATTTTTCTACAAATCGGCAAAACCAGTATCCATTAAGAATCAGGACCATAATTTGGTACGTATAATTCAAGACAATTTGATGTCGAAAATCGACAACAAAATTGCGTCATAATTTCATGGAAACTTTGAGTTTTCGTATACTAACTTTTCGTTTTCTTTTGTTTCTATTACAGGAGTGTGATTTAAGTGATTTACAGTTAATTTCTGTAAAGAGTTCACGGCTTTAGGTCGTTAGCAATTTGATGACCTTATACGATTTGGACGATTTCCTCGACATGCCACCCGTGAAGCGAGGGCGACGTGGGGCCAGCGATGTTGATGAGGGGGACGATGAGTACAGAAAAAAGAGGGAGAGAAACAATGAGGTTTGTACCTTTATATATGTCGTAAATCAATAGAAAACGTGAGCTCAACCTAGTTAGATAGTTCCTGAAGGAAGGATGCATCTCTTTAATTACTTAAGCCTACCAACCAATCATTTAATGATGAACTTTTTTTACTAGGCTGAACAGCAAAGTCCATTTAACATGTATGTATCTATGAAAATCTCAGATACTTTATCTGAGATATAATTTGATAGTCTAACATAACATCATCTTCTACTAATACTCACAAAAAAGTATCTTATTTAAAAGTATAATAAAAAAATGCAACATAGCAACTTCATCAACAAACTGTTAATTAACGGTTGATTCTCTTTGGACTCCTGTTGTTTATTCCTTTTATAGATTTCATAAACACTGTGTTAAGTACTAATCTACCTAAATAGCAAACATTAAGTAATTTTATGTCAAATCTAGGCTTTGTAACAATGGCTGCATCAAGTTGCAGAAATATTGCGCAATAGTTTACATCTTGTAATTATGATGTAATCGTTGTAATATCGGAAACTTATGTTTTGTGACAAAGTTTAGTCATTATCATGACTTAAATGATGCTTAAGAAGTACTTTATGAGAATTAGATTGATGCTGATGGTAAATGATATTGTATAAAACATTAAATACCTATGAAAAATATTTCATTTCTGTTTGTTGATAATTTTTGAGAGATGATGAACTTGTTGCAATTATGGTAACTGATTAATCTTATTTTAATAAGAAAACAACAATATATTGCTTCAGCACTGATTTGCTTTAAATCTTCAACGTTCAAGTTAAGACCAGATTTTTAATTTTAATAATTAAACATTCTATTCTCATGACAATTGTACAATTTGTATTTTTATTATTTTTTATTTATATTTGTAATAAGTAACTCAAAGAGAATAATATGCCGCCAACCTTAGTTATTATAAACCTAGAAAAACAATGGCTAAAATAGAAGCATTCTAATCTGTGTAATTATAAAAAACCCTACCCTACTCACTAAGATCTTGCATGCTCAATTTGTGTGTAAGTGCATGTTTTTAAGAAATAAATTATCTTTATCTTTTATCTTAACATGGCTGAAATCAAGTCACAACCTTGCATACTTTGATTGTCCTACTTAACATCTTTTGCTGAAGGGCAAAGCAGAGGTTCACATCCACATTTCGCCAGTTATGTGGTATCTTCGTCTTCAACCTTTAGCCACCCAATGCTGAGTTTAGCAAGACCACCATTGAAACGAGTTTTGTCGACGGAAGAATCAACAAAATGACAGATTTCTTTTGTTGATCTGTTTTTGTTGATTCTTCCTTAGACAAAACCCGTTTTTATGGTGGTCATGCTATGCATGCAGGTCTCTTCAAAATCTCTTCTCTTTTATGTTGTGGTATATTCCATTTCAAAGGGTACTGAATACTTTGGTGTGGGTTTTATTGATGTTATCCATAACTATAGCATAACCTGTTATGCTTTATTTTCAGGCGGTCAAAAAAAGCAGAGTAAAGTCCAAACTGCAGACACAAGACACATTCTCACGTGTCAAAAAGCTGAAAGAAGAGAATCAAGAGCTAGAAGACACAACAAAAAGACTGACTAAAGAGCTGGAGCTGTTGAAGGAGCTCTTCATCGCTACAGCGGCTAACAAAGCTGATCCCAAGTTCGAAGGGATGGATCTCGAGAAACTGTTGGCTGACACACCTGATAAGAAATTTTAGGTGTTTGATGAAGGAGGTTGTGTGTAGATAATAAGTATAACTATCAAGTTAGGGTAGACTGTGGTGAATCCTGTGTTGGATTAGTTAAGGCATATAACTGACAAGCGGCAATTGCTTTCAAAGCATTACTTATTGCTTTCAAAGCATTACTTATTGCTTTCAAAGCATTACTTATTGCTACAACGACTTCTAATGTTTTCGGCAGCTGTGTCAATGCAATACATTTTTGACTTTGACATTGTTATCGCGAATATATCATCACTTTATCTACGCCTCTGTCTGTCTCTCTCTCTCTCTCTCTACGTTCTGGCTTGGTGATGGCAGTGCTGTCGGCAAACTAAATATAATAGATGTTGCCTGGCCAATTTCAGAATGTTTTGAATTGACTTAAGCTTAATTGAGTAAAGCCTAGTAATTTTTATGGAAATCCTGCTGGAAGTTTGTGCAGAAATATGGAATGCTTTGAAAGCAATTGCCTGCCTCTTTGTCTAGTCACATCAATTTTCATAGTGAATACTCACTACCATTTATGACTGGTGTCATCAATGGTAGTGAGTATTCTATACGTCTAAGTATGTGGCACTATATAATATTATCTTCATAAAAAAAAAAAGCCGAAAACCTTCTCCTTTTTTAAAAGTCGGTTTATAAATGTTGTATGTCGCGACGCGCGGGATTCATGAGTCAAGCTGTAAAAATGACGTAATTTACATTCATCTTTTCTTCATGCAATAGTTTAATGTTTTTGTATGACGAAGAGAAAAAATCTAGGTTCTTTCTTTCTCACCACATTTTTATAGATTTGCCATAAGTACCTAGTACATAAGAAAGTAAGAAATTGATTAAACAGTATGTTTGTTTGTTTTACGTTAGAAATTATTATAATCTGTGATAGTTAATCTATTTCATATTGAACAATGTTCTATGACGTGATGAATTATTAGCACTTAAACTTTTTGAATTGTTGTTGTTTTGACTAAAATTAATGGATGTTTGTTGAGGTTCGGCCAAACCGGTACGGACATTTTGTGGACGCGGCTCCAGTCACCGGACTCGGACAGATTGTACTGAAGTAACTGAGTGGGCGAGTGCGGGTGGCGGAGCGTGTAAAAGAAATGCTTGAGACTTGTAAGAAATTACAAAAAAGTCGCGCAGACGCGTCCTTATCAAGAGCGTGTGGCGGGCAGCGGCCTTCCGCGTCTTGACGCTCGACAGTTTGTTTTACACGCTCACACAGCTCTCTCTGTCCGACTGGGACAGGACCTCTGTAAGGACGGGCCCGCATCTGCTCTCGCCTGGGCCGCGCACTCCGGGTGGGTCCGATATCCGCAGTCTGTCCATATCGGTATGACCGAATCTTTTTAGTATTAAGACAGATAAAACTTAGGGTTTTTTTTTGAGGTATTCCCTTAAAAAATACCTATTAAAAAGCACATTTTTTTTTTTTAGTGTATATGAAAACATGATATCTTTTTTAGTTTTCGACTCATCAATCAATGCATCTGCCATGTTATATCTCTGTACTAGCATTGATTGACTAGTAGAGAATGCCTGAGGCATTAAGTCCGCCTATGTACCTTTTGTGTGTGTAAAGATTGACAAGTAAAAAAACAGTTTTAAAACGTCAGCAGTATGAGTAAAATAATTATGTTAATAAAACAATCAAGTAATTGATAATATTTTATTTTATTATAGAAAAATAGAATCTTACTATATACAATTGTAATTATTATGTATGGTTTCAATTTCATGCGTGTTTTCGGGTTAGTCCGAATATTTTAGAGCTCGAAAGAGATCGCGAACCGAAACATGCACGAAATAAAAGCCGTATAATTCATAGAAATGGATGTTTTTATGACGAATATTATATTATAAATTACTATCTAATTTATTAGGTATATAATAAAAAAAAAACATTTGATACAATTTTATTCAGTCGTTGTTATTTTTACTAACTCCCCTGAAGTGAAAAAAAATAAATATTACGCATATAGCCTAAAATATAACTCAGTAAAATATTAAAAGATCACAGGTAAAAAATCTAAGGACCTAATCTATACTAATATTAAACTGAAGAGTTTGTTTGAACGCGCTAATCTCAGGAACTACTGATTCGATTTTAAAATTTCTTTTAGTTTTGGATAGCTCATTTATCAAGGAAGGTTATAGGCTATAAAATTGTATTGCACGCAGACGAAGGTCGCGTGCAACAGCTAGTTTGAAATAAAATAAATCATTTAACAACTCAATTTCTGAATCTTTATAATAAAATTGAAATCGCCAACCCGTCTTGAGCAAGCGTTGTGATCAATGCTCGTACGCTCTATATGAGAAGAGACCTTTGGCCTAGTGGGCAAAAATAGGCTGGTATTTTTAAATAATTTTTATACGCAAACCCTGCGTAGGGAACTACAGCTGTTTTTGATATGGAAAGAAACATTCGAGTGCGAGCAGGGTTTGAACCTGCAACCTTCCGATTCCGTACACCGGACGTCTTAACCCAATGGTCAGGGCTCCAGAGAGAGGAACCTCCTAACAATACGAGCCGTGTCCAGGAGTACCGCTTGATTCAGGCCCTTTATCCAGCTGTATAAACGGAGCCTCCTCAGGTATTGATCGAGGCTCTTGGCAATTAGGCCCTTGGGTGACACAACTATTGGCACAATGATCGCTCAGTTGACAGCCCCCATCTCGCGAGCCAAGTATTTGATTTTAATCTAATTTTAATTTATTATTTGGGTATTTACGCATCATAATACCGTACCATAAAGTTGATTAAGCTAAGCGTATATTACAGCCGCATCGGTTGGCAGGCGCATTTCCCTTTCCGTGTTCAATTTGGTAGTTGACAATTTTACCAATAATTCCAAAACATAAATTCTCAAAAAAAAACATTTCATTTTACGCGAACTCCGCTCGCTAAGATCGTCAAGTGCGCAGGTGTCAGGGCATGCAGCGCAAGCGCCGAAATTAAAGGAACTGTTACGAAAAAAGTGGTGGAAGAGGCTACGCTCTGGGGGCAGAGGAAATCATTCAGGTTCATGTAGTTATTTAAAAAAAATATAACGTTAAAAACTTGTATTTTTAAATTAAATTGTGAAAATGTCGAAACTTTGACTACCAATATCTCCGTAACCAGAAGGTTCCCAGGTATGGTCTACCAAAAAATGATCGCAATGACGGCGAGAACAAGTGCCTTTCAGCTTCGTTAAGCGTACTTTTACACCCATTATAATAGTGATATTTATTGTCAATACTCCTACTTCCACACATTAATAACGCCATCAGCGGCCGCACTGACGAGGTACGGCTTGGTCCCCTCCACCATGGTGAGGTCGGTGATGGGCGCGGTGTGGTAGAACGAGCGAGACTCCACGCTGCGGTATATGTTGTCTTCTATGAGGGAGGCTGGAGCTGAAGGGTTTAGTTTGCAGCACTCTTGGATCACTGTGGTCCCGTCTATTATGCGGCTCCTGAAACAAGAAGTCATAATAAAAGTTAATTTAATTGCTGAACAAGGTCACGGCCGCACAGTCGCAAGGGTCGATCTTCAAGGTTAAGCCGCGCTTGCCAAGGTCAGTCTGTGGATGGGTGACCATAATTACATACCGAGTTTCCTCCATTTCTCGGAAAGCACGTTAAGCCGTTGGTCCTGGTTGTCATTTGTAGATCTTTGACAGTCGTTACAGATAGTCAGTGGCCCGAAAATCTGACAACCAATCTTACCAAGGGGTATCGTATTACCCAGTACTAATTGGGTTGTGGAGGTTAGATAGGCAGTTGCCCCATGTAAAATACTGGTATTCAGCTGCATCCGGTAAGACTGGAAGTCGATTCCAATAAATTTATGAAAAGGGTGCTCGTAAGTCGGAGCCGCCACCAGTGGGCCACCGCTGCTAAATCTACTTACCTATACTTAATAGCGTTAGGCGTGTGCCTCAAGGAGTCGTTATGCGCATGCAGCAGCACATAGGAATCCTCCGGTTGCTCCAGGTTCCAGTAGCGCAGGCGCAAGTCGGAGCCGCCCGTCACCACGAATCGGTTGCCTTCGCGCGAGCCGCAGTAGATCGAGCTTATGTAGTGGGACGCCTGGGGGAACGTTGATTAGTGATTTTATGTAGATGTTGTTAAGAATTAGAATTGCACGTATTTAGTGACTTTAAGTGCTAAATTCTACATTATTTGTTTAATGAGTACAACACAACATTTTTTATTTATTTAAAATCTACGGATGACTTAATACAGTAGGCATTTTTAGCCAAATTAAACTTATTTATTTATTTATTTATTTAACACTTCAAGCACATAAGTACAGAGGCGGACTTAATGCCATAGGCATTTTCTACCAGTCAACCTTTGGGTGATGCAGAGACAAGCAGTGGTAGGTGTAAATCTGAAAATAATTTTAAATAATAATAAGATTAACTACAAGGATATATAAAATACTATAAATATATATCAAATACTATAAATATATATCAAAATTTAAATTAAAAATACGCAATCGCCCAATATGAAGATCGCTGAGTTGCTGCCCTACATTTTGGGCAATAGGTCGAAGTACAAATGCAAGTGCAGTGAAAGTGACGTCAATGAACATTTTCTTGTAGACTATAATTTAAATAATCCAGCATTCCATAATCATATCTCGATTAGGTCTCATCTCTTTTATTCTATAAGTAATTAATGTATTTTTAATAATTAAATCTTTAATTAAATAATTTCTTAAGTAAATTTGGTTTTTTTTCGATCCTCTGACTGCAGCTAACGTAATTTGTAAATAAACATTTCCACGAATATACCAAAATAAAAACACAAACCATGGGGAAAACATTACCGTTGTGACGAAACTGCCAGCTTCTTCCGAATGTACTCACGAACTTTAATTTTAAAAGATAAGCGATTGGTTGCCATCCTGATTTCCTGGGGAAGCGCATTCCACAGAGAAATAGACTGGACAAAGAAAGAACACTCTTACATAATCTAAGTTTTGCTGAGAGTAATCTTTAATCAGAGTCGTTAAGTGTGTTTTTTTTTTGCAAAAGTCAATGAATAATCTTTTATCAAGAGTCTTAAAGTATGTTTTTTTTCTGCAAAAGTCAATGAATAATCTTTAATCAGAATCACAAAATGTGATTTTTTTTGCAAAACTCAATGAATAGTCTTTAATCAGAGTCCCAAAGTGTGTTTTTTTTGCGAAAGTCAATGCAGAAACGACTCTAACGCTTTTGCAATCTACTACCGTCTGAACTGGAGCCGTTCACCATTCTTTCTAAGTATCTCCGTAGTGCAAGCACGCTTATTAGCACCGTAACAGTTTCACACTCCTATCGCGATTAGCTCGTTCCTAAAAACCAGGTGAGGAGGCGCCGATCCCGTTCAGTTCTCATAAGAACCTTGGCTTAAGCTGGCAACTCACGAGGTAAACCAAGCTCGTGGTTGTGCACATGAAAAGAAGCGAACGTCACATGCCACGGGGAGCTTTATAATTTCCGAGTACTTACAGCAGGTGTATACTGCAGAGGTTGCACACAGTTAGTGCTGGGCCACAGAGCATGCGTCCTCTGGGTGGACTCTAAGCTCCAGGCGGCTGCATCCCGGGCCCCGGCCGCCCATATACCGCCGCTGGTACCGCTGCCTACTATGCGACGAACTCGTTCCGCTGTAGAAAAAAGAACGATTTAACCATTTAAATTCTGATAACAGGAACAAAAGAAATAAGATTTTTGTAACCACTATTTTGATCAAGAAGTTTCTAAATCCAAGACACAGCTGTTATTAACCACAACTCATAATTGAAAACAAAATAGAGCAATTTTTACACCTAATTAAAGAGTTTATATCAAAACCACAGATTGCTTAAGTGGACACCAAGCAAGAGATAATTAAACCCACGCTTGAGCTGACGATAAAATATGACAAACAGTTTTCAGATGTTTTATTTTTTATTTTTTATAATGAATGGGCTTACTCTTGACCTCAATCTAGTCCAGAGGACAGAGATGAGGTCGACGATGGAACGAGCTAACCCAAATGAAGCCTATTAACTCGCGACTTAAATAGATTGGGGTCACATGAACTTGGGAACACCGACGCAGACAGGGAATGTGCAATAACACATTGCTTTCGAAGTTTAAAGAGATAATTCTGTTGAAATGTCTTAGTAATATATTTTTATTTAATTGGTTTTAAATATGTAAAAAAAAGGAGTAAAAGTGAAAGTGGCGCCGGTGACTGTAAAGTTGTGTGATAATCGGTTATCGTGGTATGGGCATGTGATGCGGAGGAATGAGGGAAATGTTGAGTATGAACGTACTCAACGTTTTGAGCTAAGAGTAGAGGAAGACCAAAGAGACGATGGGTGGACTGTGTAAAGGAGGATATGGCTAAAAAGGAGGTGTCTGCTGAGATGGTGAGTAATAGAAAAGTATGGAGGAAGAAGACATGCTGCGCCGACCCTAAAAAAAATTGGGATAAGGGCAAGAGAATGATGATGATGGTCTTAAATATAAAACCAGAATTTATTGTAATTGAATTGAAGATAGGCCGTCGCTTCGAGTAAAATATTGGTATTCAGCTGTATGGGCTGGAAGCTGACCCCAACATAGTTGGAAAATACTAGGCAGATGATGATGACTAAATGACTAAACTCACAGTTAGGATGCCTCACTGAAGTGATGGGCAGATGGAACCTGAGGTCCCACACGCAGATGGCGCCACTGGACGTGCCCACTGCTAGGTAGCCGCACGGGTCTGCGTACAGGCATGTGTACACTCCTTGCTTCAAGTCGCCTTGGAGCTTCCACGCGTTACCTGTAGACAAGAAATACGTAACTGTCAATATCTAAAAAAATGCATATTAAAATGCCATTTTCTGATTTTACTATCCTGACTACGAAAACACTTTGCTGAAAGTGTCTTCGACGTACAGTTCGCGTTATAACAAGGATAAGTTTTGGAATCACCGTAACAAAATATTTAGTGTTAATTCTGCGAATCCTTCATCCAGACCTGGATCTTTTTCCGCAGAATTGATAAATAGTTTGCATAAATTTAAATTATAAGAAAGACCAATGCCTTTTCTTGATTCTCCATTCTTTTTGAGCAAAATTGGACTCTTAATACAAAAATCGTCTGTTTCAACCATTTTTCTGATGTATGTCAACAAAAATGACAGGAACAGGAACAGGTGTTTTTTTTTAGGGTTTCCAAAAGTGTAAAACTAAGTTTGTGTGTATTGTATCTACCTGGTGCCCTCAAGTCCCAGCCCACTATAGAAGCTAGTAGCGTGGCGTACGATATGACGGCGCCATGTGACGGAGCTGCTACACACACCGCGTCGTCGCCGTCACCCTCCAGCTGACGACCTTGGGACAGGTTCATACGGGAGGAGGTGCCGTCGACCCTGGAGGAGGAAGTGATCGGTAAAAGATGGTAGTGTAGTAAACGAGATCTGAATTTGGAACGCGAATTTTAATACGTGTAGGAAGAAACCAGAGTGAAGCTGGCCTAAGTTGTGGTATACAGGGTGTACGGGACAGCCCTCCGCAGACTGATGGGGTGAATTCAGTATATCATACTAAGATGACCGGTACAAGAAATTATTTCAGGAACGTTATGGGCATCCATTAGATTTGATTTGTTTTATTTCCCCATACCATACGCAATGTATCGTTACCGTGGCAAAACTCACATAGCGAACGGCAAGCGCGACGACGATTGTGGCTAGGCAGGAAGTGAACAGTCGATTTCACGCGTCGTCCGTTTTAGAGTATTTCAACATACATTGTTGTTTTTTTTTTATTATAGCCGTATTATTTACATAAATGGAGAGCTACGTACAAAGAATGTTATTTTACGTTGTAAATAAAGGAATAGTACTGAAAAAACGATAAAAATATGAAAATTTTCCTAAGAAAAATACCGGTGGAATATGATTCAAAATAAGGAGCTGAATGCACCCGTCAGTTTGCGCAGGGCTGTGTCTTACACCCTGTATTCTAAAACACAAGTAGTCGTTAAGAGTCCAACACAGTTAAGACTCCTATTACTTACTACAGGCTACCGCTAACTGAGACAGTGCCTGGAGTAGCTGGACGGTGTTGCAGGGGTCTTGCCGTCTATAGAATAAATGGCAAATGACGTCAAAACGCAACAGACTGCTAATAACTAGACAATTCGGTAATATGAGGTTTATGGCTCGCTTGCTGTTGCCTTCAGAAATGAATCTTAACTTGACATAATCTCTTATCTACAAGCCAAATTCTATCTTATTTCTGTAGACATACATACCTCAATACAAACACCGACTCTTGTGTGGCCGCTACAAGAGACTGTCCACCTTCACATGCTGCTATTGATAGCACTGGGCCAGCGTTTCTGTTATACATTGATTTTGATCTGTGAAGGTAAGGGTAATCTAAGATTAATAACGAATGATTGAGGAAAATTTCGTATAGAAAGTTTTGAGTATGAAACGTGGATGGCTATAAGAGTAGGAGATACCAAAGAAACGATGGATGGACTGTGTGTAAGAGATGATATAGCTAGAAAGGAGGTGTCTGCTGAGATGACGAGTAATAGAGAAGTATGGAAGAAGACAGACTGCATCGACGCCGAATAAATTGGGATAAGGACAGGAGAACGATGATGATGAAGAGTCAGATTGTTAACGCATTTGTCGTAGTTTGGTAAAAAATACAAAATATTGGCAAGTAAAGTCCATCTAGTTACTGGATGGTGGAAATCAGATCATTAATCACTCCATGTAAAATGCTGGTATTCACTCGGCTCCATTTAGACTGAAGGTGATCGTAGCATAGTTGGCAGATGATGATGAGTTTTATAGATATTAGTTACCTGTTAATATGCGCCTGCGTGTGTAACCTTGCCGCGTCCCATAGCCTTACGGTGCCGTCGTCTGAACACGAGCCAAACAGAGAGCGGTGAGCCGGTAGAGTTACTAACTGATTGACGCGGGCTCTAAAAACAAAATAATTCAGATAAATATACTGGGTGGAAAAGACCCCGAAACCACATCGAAAAATTTTATCAATAATTAAAAAAAAAAACAGCTGTTCCATACATTTTGACCGTGAAGGTATAGCTCTTTTGTAGGGAACAGTGTAGAAATAAAACATCGGAGCTAGAGTTTAATTTTAAATATAATATTGTGTAACTAAGAAAAAATACAATTGAAGGTCGCGAGAACAGAAGTACAGAACAGGCTAGAACGAAACAAAACACGGTCAATGCTTTTTCGTCCTAGTAAACTAGATGGCGCTACTTGTTCATTAATTTACTACAAACAGCTGTTTTTATTTTAAATTATTGATTAAATTTTTCGATGTCCCTACATCGAAAAATTTCGGCATCGGTTCAAAATGATGTACTAAAATAAATACGTGGTAACTGTTTGTGCGTCGGAGTCGCTTCCACCCTGTATATGAAACAGAATCTTCAACGGATATTATAATTTCTGAAAAGTAAGTAGTACATTTATTGTTCTTCATTGCAAAAAAAAAAACAATAATGCTCTTTGCATTATTGGGTTTTTTCATCAGGAATTTCTCAGTAGCAGCCACGGAGCCTGGATTTGTACGCGGTTGGTGGCAAAAGGCTCGCCCCCTATTACTTGAAACTTAAACATAACTGGCGAAATGTGGGTGTACTATTAGGTAAACCTCTGCTTAACCCTTTGGGGATTACAGGCGTGATGTGTGATGAATATAACTTACTTGTGTTCATGTAAGTACGCGAGCAGTTGGTTTCCAGGCCGCCAGCCGTGTGGTGGTAACACATCATCATTGTTGTCTAGCGGATCATCATGATTCCTGCGCAAGCAAATAACAAATACGTATTAACCTTTTGAACGCTATTGTCACATATACGTGACAAGTGCGTGCCCTGAACGCCAACGACACAAATATATGACAAAAATGCGGTGCACTATAACACAAAATAAATAATTAAATAGTTTTAGAATGCCTATTATTTTTGTAGATATTTTGCGTGCGTGAGTTTATGCTCTGGCGTTCAAAAGATTAAGGCGACGCGTTAGACCTCGCAGGAGATGGCGGGACGAGCTGGACAGAACCAACGACTAGTGGAACCAGTCCACATTGGCCCTGGATCGAAAGATTTGCAGGTGATGGGGTGTGGCCTTTGCTCAGCAGTGGGATGACACAGGCTAAACAGTAACAGTAACCATAAGAACGGAGTCGCATCATTACGCATTGCCATATACAACATTAGATTTACAATATGCGAAACTTGAAACACGTGTCTAGTATTATCTATGTACAAAATTTCAAAACTGTATCATGAAAAATCACAAAGTTATAAGCTTGTTCTGTTACCTGGTTGTCCGCACAAAAACGTGGTCACCACGCAGCGCACCCGCGCGCGCACCTACAGCGTCGTCTTGAGCTCAATGATAATAATAATTTGACAGTAGGTACCTAAATTATTGCGATAGATACTTAATGTCGCTCGGTGTCCAACTTGTAACTTTTTTTAAATATTTTTGGGACAAAATAAATATAATATGGTTTAAAAATGATTGAAATCGATTCAGTTACTTATTCTGTACAAACTATATTCAGGTTTCGCATATATTAAAAATGTTGTTGTATACCTTGACATTTTTGACGTGAACTCGTATGAACGTCAAAAATAAGAATAAGATGTCATAAACTTGTTTGTCGGCGCTAAAGTTAGTGATTTGTAAAGTTTGTTCTTACCTCAACGACTTCTGATATTTCTGCTGCATCCGCGACGTCAAATCTCTCAGCTCAACACGACACGGAGCCATGCTGTCTACAAACGACCAATTTACATAACATTAATGCACAACTTTTCAGAATTCAATGTCAAGATTTTGTAAAATTATTTAAAAAATATATACATATAATAATAAGTTTAACCGGCTGCACCTAGTTGTACCCGGATAAAACTAGGTGTAGCCGCACTTCGGCTCTTAGCCGTAACATATATAAATAAAAAATTGTTCTGAATCGTGTTTAGATATCGAACCAGAATATGATAAAGTTTGGATAAAAATGTTGAAATCAGGCATTCCATCCGCATTTTATTACAACCGTATAATAAGTTCACCTATAATTTTACTGAAAGTTGAACATTTCATACGTGGAGGGATAAAACGCATGTGATTAAAAGAGTGATGAATATACATGTTGATGGATGCTGATGGAGAAGAAAATCAAACACAAAATGGATGAATAATTGTGACGAAAAGGAGTAAATGATAGCATGACGACTGACAAGGGAAGATGGGAGAAAAAAATATGTTGTGCCGACTCAAAGTAAAATAGGACAAGGGCACTCATTGTACATATGTACACTGCGTATAGCTATAGACCGACCGCTTTAATGAGTCCTCGCGAAGGTATCAATTTAAATGGAATATTCTGAAGGTTGATCACGTATTGGTTCAATTAGTATCATAATACCAACGTGGGTTATGGTTATTTTAAAGCAAATAACCTGTGAGATATTGTTAGGACTTTGTGGACGCTTAATGTGCCTTTGATGAGGCAAGGCGGAGGACTCATTAAAGCGGTCGGTCTATAGCACTATGAGCTAGTTGCAAGAGATGAATATTAATAATTATGTGTGAAAATATGTAAAAGCAAAAGTAAATAATGATAGCGTGACGATAAACAGGGGTAAATGGTAGAAAAAATGACGATAAAATTGGCGTAGTTCTGTCAAAATATACCAACCCACTGTGGGGCACTCTTTCTAGTTCAGTTAAAAACATCTAACTAACAGTTTTAATGATGTATCATCATCATCATCATATCAGCCGAGAGACGTCCACTGCTGGACATAGGCCTCCCCTAAGTGTCGCCACATTGACCGGTCCCGTGCGACTCGCATCCAACGGATTCCTGCAACCTTCACCAGGTCATCGGCCCACCTAGTAGGAGGCCTTCCAACGCAATGCGCTCCTGTTTGCGGTCGCTAATGATGTATATTACTATTCGATAAAATCAGTCAAATATACATGCGATGACGAGTAATAGAGAAGTATGGAAGAAGAAGACATGCTGCGCTGCCCCAAGTAAATTGGAATAAGGACAGCAGGATGATATTGACACATCATGCTTAAAAATAATCAACGTTAACTATGCAAGCACCATGATCAAACATAAAAATTACGATAAAAAAAAAAAAAAAAAAAAAACGACAAAAAAAAAAAAAGATGTTATAATAATGTTGGTGACCGTGATAGTTTAAAATGTTATATTGTTACAATTACTTCGAAAATAGGAGATATTTTGATGTGAGGTACATTTTGGCAGAACTACGACCAAACATTATATACATACATTGCACATAGCTAGCGCTATGTCCTAGTTGTGAGTGATGCGGCGGTACGGACATCGCTTGCGACACTACGCCGCTTCCCGACACCACTTGTGATTGAGACACGCCCTCTGAAGTTAAACATGGTTATATTGCTCCACACCAATGCCTATACTCTTTACCGTAAAACCTGTTGTACACATATATACACATATATATACGTAAAACCTCTTGTACACATATGTATATGACGTATATGACAAAAATTATTTTGTCATATACGTCATATACGGCAATTCAGCTGTAGATTTTTACGGTAAAATACAGTGTAAAAACAGCCTAAGGGCCACACGGCGTTGATCAAGGGGCCTAAAATATTGGCGGCGGCGATCTCTCGCGTCCGGCCCTGGTTCAAGCCATGGTCCGGAGCGAGAGGGAATGGGAAGCCGTCACCTCCTTCTGTGAAGCAGTCATGCTAGTGAAGGAGGTGGCGGGACGTGAGAGGGAAAGAACCTCACGTCCCAGCCGCCGCGGGAGACGCCCTGGGCGTCGGGGGTCACGTGGTGGCTCCCGACCACCGTAGGCGCGGGCCTGTGGACGGCGAGTTATGGGCTAGCTCGCCGTCCGGCCGTCTTATGACGACAGGCCGTGTCGACGGCGCGTTCGTGTTCCACGCGCGCCTCAAAGAGATGTCAGCAACGAGTAGGGGTCCGCATGGGCCGATGCCTGCCAGAGCTGCGGGATTGTTCGAAAGAGACACCGTGGCCCTGGAACACAAAGGGCAAAGAAGGAACATGGATGGGTTTTAGTCAGTACAAGTCTGACACTCCCTTCCGCTCCGCCCAGAGTGGGGGGGGTCATTTGATGATTTCCCATCCAAAAAAAAAAAAAAAAAAAAAAGGGGCCTAAAATGGCCGCTTTAGCAGAATCATAATAGGATAATAATATTGATTACGTTACAATGCGTAAAATAGTCACAAAGTGACAAATCATAATATTTACTGCGTCTGTGACCATTTTAAACAATATTAACGTTATTCATATTATGATCCTATTATGATTATGTTACAGCGGTCATTTTAGACCCCTTGGTCATTGCCCAGTACAACTTGTTACTGCATGATTTTGGGGTCACAAGGCAGTTTCATACTGCATTTCTTTTTAACCGTATGGACAGTGGGATGCTGACGTTTGATCTCAACGCTGTACCGTAAAATGCAGGGCAGCGCGGTGTGAACAGTCGCTTAACCACGACAAATCAACCAAAGATTTTTAATACAGAAAAATGTGTGTGTACAAGCGGCCATTGAAAATTAACCCTTATAATCATGGAGCAAGGTTACGCCGAACTTAAACCACGAAAAATGTACAGTTAAACTGGTTTTGCTAATGAAGTAACTTTGCTTCACATCAATTTGTAAGTCTTCGCGTTTAGTAAGAGTATAATATGTGTAAATAAAGGCCTATTCAAGCTTAAGCGGTATTCGCTGCCGCTGTGGGTAGAGGTACATACCGCGCGGGTTTCGCTCCAGGTATTTAGTATCAAGTTTCGCGGCTAGAGCGACCTGAGCGGTATTCGCTGCCGCTGTGGGTAGAAGTGCATACCACGCGGGTTTCGCTCAGGTATTTAGTATCAAGTTCCGCGGCTAGGGCGACCTGAGCGGTATTCGCTGCCGCTGTGGGTAGAGGTACATACCGCGCGGGTTTTGCTCCAGGTATTTAGTATCAAGTTCCGCGGCTAGAGCAACCTGAGCGGTATTCGCTGCCGCTGTGGGTAGAGGTACATACCGCGCGGGTTTTGCTCCAGGTATTTAGTATCAAGTTCCGCGGCTAGAGCGACCTGAGCGGTATTCGCTGCCGCTGTGGGTAGAGGTACATACCGCGCGGGTTTTGCTCCAGGTATTTAGTATCAAGTTCCGCGGCTAGAGCGACCTGAGCGGTATTCGCTGCCGCTGTGGGTAGAGGTACATACCGCGCGGGTTTTGCTCCAGGTATTTAGTATCAAGTTCCGCGGCTAGAGCGACCTGAGCGGTATTCGCTGCCGCTGTGGGTAGAGGTACATACCGCGCGGGTTTTGCTCCAGGTATTTAGTATCAAGTTCCGCGGCTAGGGCGACCTGAGCGGTATTCGCTGCCGCTGTGGGTAGATGTGCATACCGCGCGTGTGTCGCTCAGGTATTTACTATCAAGTTCCGCGGCAAGAGCGACTGAACGGTATTCGCTGCCGCTGTGGGTAGAAGTGCATACCGCGCGGGTTTCGCTCAGGTATTTATTAAGTTTCGCAGACGGTAGCGAAATCCGCTTTTATGTGAACAGTAATATTACCGCATACCCACTCGGTGTTCTCTACCGCAGACGGTAGCGAATACCGCTTAAGTTTGAATAGGCCTTAGTTGAAAAACCATCTCGCCTCCACCTTGAGCTAGAAAACTGCAGACATATTTCAATGTAGGCTTTGAAATGAAATAAAATAAAATATGGAATATAAACACTGAATTAATGATGGGGTTAAAACATTTACACATTATACATACTTATTCTTTTAAGTGGGACAATATGGAGAAATCAGAGTCCATTGAGAATCCTGGAATCTTTCATAGGAAAATTTGGCTCTTTTTCATGAAAACCATTCTACCATACTTAATTTTTTGATCCACATGAAAATTTTACATCAGTTATTTAAAAAAATAATCAGCTGTTTCTTACAAAAGTGTATAATACCGATGGAACAGCTTTTTTTTTTTAAATTACCGATGAAATATTTCCGTGGGGGAGCTCAGAATGATGTACTGAATACGTGGTAACCGTTTACTACTAAACTACCCAAGTGAATTAATTAAAATTTATACGAGACCGCCGCGCAAGCTTCCCCTACCAAATAAAAAAAGAATCACTAAAATCAGACCAGAAATAACCGAGAATCTGTGGAATTCATAATCTCCTCTTTTTTTAGAAGTCGGTTCAAAAAGAGCTTAAAGTTCAATAAGAAAGTTTCCGGGTATCTCTTACGGATGCGGATTTTCTCATATTGTCAAACTTAAAAGAATCACACTATAGGTTCATATCTTCGTAGGGATCCTGCCCCCGTCAGGGTCGGCATGATTCCTCAGTCTGGGCGTTAAAATTACTTAAAACATTACATCACGCCTGTCTGTTGGTGTACCTGATAGTACACCAACATGTCGCCAGTTATGTTTTAAGTTCCATGTAATAGGGGGCGAGCCTAAAGCCATCCATGGTACAAATCCAGACTCCGTGGCTACTGAGACATTCCTGATGAAAAAACCCAATAACAATTTGCCCGACCTGGGAATCGAACCCAGGACCTCAAGCTCAGCAGTCGCGCTTACGACCACTCGACCAACCAGTATAATATTAGTCGCCCGAATGCCAAACTTGGCCTCCCTCAATGATGTTATAAATAAAAAGAAGTAGATATCGCACTAGCACGCGAAAATTGTTACAGACAAATTCAGACAATTGTCGTAATTTAAGTACTTCAAGCGCAATAGCTATCTCTTTCTGTATCATACGTTTCGTATTATCTATCGCAGACACAACAACGCAACGATATTTGAACGCTGCTCAGTATGAACGTAGCGTATCTTCTATATATTATCACTGGCCTCCCCGAACACGAGTGTAACTTCCTTTCCTTATTTTTAATATTTTTATACGCAAACCCTGCGTAGGGAACTACAGCTGTTTTGATATGGAAAGAAAAATTCGAGAGCGAGCAGGGTTTGAACCTGCGACCTTCCGATTACACCGGACGTCTTAACCAATTAGATGCGCGATTCAGGGTGCGATGGTCTAATTGGTTAAGACGTCCGGTGTACTGAATCGGAAGATCGCAGGTTCAAACCCTGCTCGTACTCGAAGTTTTCTTTCCATATCAAAACAGCTGTTCCTTTACTCATTGCGTCAATACCACCTAATTAAAAGTAATTTGCATGACACATAATACTGTAGTGAATAAAGTACCTCTTGTGTGTTGTTCGTGTGACTGTCCGAACATGTGCTGCCATTCCGTGTTCATATGAGTTTCGTGGGATACCGACGTTTTGTGGGTGCGTCTGAAATATCTCAATCAAATCAATAAATTATTTAAGAAAAAAAACCCGGCCTAGTGCGAGTTGGACTCGCGCACCGAGGCATAAGCATAGCATTATCAGCCTATTAATGTTCCCACTGCTGGGACGCGGGCCTCCTCGCTATGAGAGGGAATGGGCTATAATCCACCACGCGGGCCCAGTGCGGGTTGGTAGATGTCACATATCTTCGAATTTTTGGTTCTAGGACATGCCGGTTTCCTCACGATGTTTTCCTTCACCGTTTTGAGAGCAGTGGTGATGAAATATCTTACACAAAGTAATGCGCCTGGCTGGGTTCGAACCAACGACTTACTGCTCGTAAGTTGGGGTCTCCACCACTGGGCCACCGCTGCTCTCGCGCACCGAGGGTTCCGTATAAACTTGCAGGTATTTTGTTAATAAACTACATATTAACGGTTCTCAGATTTTTTTCCTTTACATGTGCAAATTTCATGATTCTAGGTCAACGGGAAGTACCCTATAGGTTTTGATTGTCTTTTGAGTATTTTTCGATATTCCTCATAGTTTTGGATTTGGCCATCCACGCCCACTCGAAAATTTTATTTTCGATTCGTTCTCGAAAACGGCTCTAACGATTTCGATGAAAGTTGCAATGTAGTGGTTTACGGGGCCGAAAAATCGATCTAGCTAGGTCTTATACCTGGGGAAATTCGATTTCTCTATGTTCACCCGAACAGAGGTCAGTCGCCCAGATACTGTTTATATTAATATACCTATTTTGTGTAGAGTTGTATAATTTGTCGACATGTTGCATGGCGTCTGTTGCCCCGGTGTCCAGTTGTACGGCGCGCGATATGCTTGTTTGTTGTAGGTTTAGACGACCCGGCGCTTCCGTTATGTGCTGAAAATATATACAACAGTTTCAGTAAGGCTTATATACAGGATGTAAAAAGACCCTTCACGAAGCCGTCAACCAAGCATTCTGTACATCTGAGTAACTTTACACAAAAATTGTTGCTGGGAAACAACTTTTTATTTTTTGGGGTGAAAAATCACGTTTTACGGAAGGACGCCCTCAAATCATTGTGCTGATGGATGCATTGAATAGTACGGGGGTCGTGGAGGTATTTGAAGTAAAGTAATAACATTAAAAACTTGTGAAAAAGTTGGAACTTTGACCCCCAATATCTCCGTAACTAGAAGGTTCCCAGGTATGGTCCGGAACAAAAAAAATGATCGTAATGACGGGGAGAACTAGTGTCTTTCGGCTTCGTTAAGGGTCTCGTTACACCCTTTATTCTTATATTGGGTTTTTCAGGTTGTTGATTTAGCTACTTCGAGGGTGGGTGGTTTTGACCGTAATACACATCAATTTTCAATGTACAACATTCAAAATATTAGTACCTAGGCAAGTAAACACGGATGAAAATCTAAGCTTAACTTTACAAGCTTCGTTGGTCTAGTAGTTGCAAGCGCGACTGCTGAGCATGAGGTCCTGGGTTCCATTTCCGGGCCGGGAAAAGTGTTATTGGGTTTTTCTATCAGGAATTTCTCAGCAGCAGCTACGGAGTCTGCATTTGCGACCGGTTGATGGCAATAGGCTCGCCCCCTATTACATGGGACTTAAACGTAACTGGAGAAATGTGAGTGTACTTGTTAGGTACACCTCTGCCTAACCCTTCGGGGATTACAAGGCGTGATGTTATGTTATTTATTTATTTATTTATTTAAACTTCATGTACAATAGTGATACATAGGCGGACTTAATGCCACAAGGCATTCTCTACCAGTCAACCTTTGGGTTAAATAAGAAAACATTGTGATAGGGTACAAAATAAATATATAAAAATAACTTCTTGCTATCGAAAATTTATATAGGCACTTATAATGATACTAATACTTATATACAAATAAAATATTATGTTATTAATACAAATTTACTAACCTGTGTAGATGATCCTTGTATTTTGATTAAATGTGCACTCATAGCTAATAACTGATTTTCCACATGCTCTGTCATACCTGAAATACAATAAATTTACAAAATATATTAATAAAGCGAAACAAAAATCCAAAGTCGGCACGATTGGCGCAGTGGCCGAGCGATTGGCTGCTGCGCTGTCTGTTGGGGTTCGATCCCCGCACGGAACAAATATTTGTATGATCTACAAGTAGTTGGGTATCACTTAAGTCAAGTAATTTATAAGTAAGTACTTACCATCCGATGCCAGCCTTCTGAACAAGTTTCTGAGCTGCTGTCCCATGTCGGAGTATTGTGGTACAGTTCCCTGTTTTACCTGAAACAATAAATTATAACATTGAGTTTTAACTTCTCCATATTGCGTAACTTTGTCACAGCGATATTTTTTTTGTTCTGAACTATACCTGGGAACCTTCTAATTACGGAGATCATCATCTGCCTAGCCTTTTCCCAACTATGTTGGGGTCGGCTTCCAGTCTCACCGGATGCAGCTGAATACCAGTATTTTACATGGAGCGACTGCCTATCTGACCTCCACAACCCAGTTAGTACTGGGTAATACGATACCCCTTGGTAAGACTGGTTGTCAGACTTTTTGGGCCACTGACTACCTAACGACTGTCAAAGATCTACAAATGACACCCGGGACCAACGGCTTAACGTGCTTTCCGAGGCACGGAGGAAACTCGGTATGTAATGGGTGGTCACCCATCGACAGACCAACCTAGGCAAGCACGGCTTAACCTAAAGATCGACCCGAGCGGCTGTTATTATTTAGCCACGAGCTCCTAATTACGGAGATATTGGCGCCAAAGTTTCAACTTTTGTTATAACTCTACTTTAAATAGCTCTACGACCCCCATACCATTAAATGCATCCATCAGCACAATGTTTTGAGTTCGTTACATTGAGTCCTACCCCAAAAAAAAAGTCGTTTCTCAGTAAAAATTTTGGCGTAGAGTTACTTAGTTTGATGTACAGAATGCTTGCGTTGACGGCTTCGTGAAAGGTCCGTTTACACCCTGTATTTGTGTCGTTTGGCGTACAGGGCACGCGCGTGACATTGGCGGACAAAAGGTTAAAAATACTTTAACCACTTATGGAAGGGGGAAGACCGGATGTTGTGGCCCAGCTTGGAGAGTGCTATATGAAAAAGAAATAAATAAAAAATATTTATTTGTCGCAGGGACATGACGTGCATCATACAAAATTACAAAAAATAAACAATAAACTATAAATTCAACAGGACGGAACAAAAAAAAAAAAAAAGTTGCACGTCGTGACTGCGATAAGCAGGTTACCACTCAGCATGATGCTGTTCTATGGGGGGCCCACAACACAGCGCTGGTTTTCAGTGGTTACCCGTGAAAAAACGTACGGAAGCCAAGACAGCATAAATATTTTTTACATCAATATATAGTGATACACTTAGTTGATAAGTTGATGGGTCCTACAACATTATTGGCATGAATTGGCCGACTTGTAAATCTCTAAACAGACTTCATGGACGACGCAGACCTCAAGTGCGTATGCGCAGCTCCCCACAGACAATGGCCCACCTTCCATGTTGCTCCGCTTGCCCTATCACCTGCGCACCTGGTCACTGCGTCAATGAGAGGGGTTCGCGTGGCTGAGTTTTGGAGTAAACACAAGTAAACATTTTGCCATCGACACGCTAAGAAGAAGACTGGCATAAAATGGGTGGTTTATTTGTAAATTCACTTCCTAACCCTACTGACAATAAAAGCCCAATGTAAAGTTATGTTACCTTGACCCTCGTGTTCCTCCTCTCTCGTAGCGTGTGCACCAGTCGGTCCACATCTCCATGACGCAGCACAGCATCCAGCACTTTACGAGGGATCGGCTCCGCTAGGCTCTCTAGTAGAAGCTCTGCTCTTTCAACCTGGGCAATATAGAAGAATATGATGTTCAAAGTGTCTTCCTACATAAACTAGAATCATAAAAACCGGCCAAGTGCGAGGCGGAATCGCGCATGAAGGATTCCGTACCATCGTAGTAGGAGAGCCCCCCTTTTTTTTTGTATTGTTTGTTGTTATAGCGGCAAGAGAAATACGCATTCTGTGAAAATTTCAACTGTCTATCTATTACGGATCATGAGATACAGCCCGCTGACAGACAGACGGAAGGACGGACGGACAGCGGAACCTTCGTAATAGGGCTCATCTACATACATTGCATTGACAATGTACAAGTTTAGTCGAACGTTAACGTTTAAAGAGAGATGAAACCGGCAAAAATGCGAGAAAACTAAAAAAAAATCCTGTATTCCTGTATTGTATTCTTATTTAACCTGTAACGTTGTTACCTGAATAAGTTTGTGCTTGAGGTGTGGCCACACTAGCGGTAATATCTTGCAGTTCACATCGATAGGGTTCAGGAGACTCGACACGCAAGACACCAAGCCGCACACTTCGTGGCGAATCTATAAAAAGGAGGGTACATAGGTACTTACGATAATCATGTAATACCCTATTCGAGAGTTTGTAGTCAGTAAATAGTTAAAAACGCCGTGTTCCACTCTTTTCGGCACGAACTTTTTGAGATTAAACTGATACTGTCACTTAGGGTCAGCGCAGACAGAGAGGAATAATACCCGCGCGGTCTCGGGCATTTTCTTTACGGATCGCGCATATCTTCGAGGACGCGCATTTTTTGTCAGGTTCAAGCATTTATGCACTTTATTGTAATTTTTTTAAAGTTTATTTTCAAGTGCGTTAATAAAATCCTATCCGCTGCGCTCCGTTCTGTCTGCGCTAAGCCTTACGGAATATCTTCCGTGATTGTTCATAATTTTGAACAAAATGAACAATCATGAAGATATCCCGTAAGTGACAGTATAAGTTTAGTTTTAAACCGTAAAAGTTTAAAAGAGTATTTGAGATTAGTTAAAATAGTAGCCACTAGTAGTACGATGATAACGGTTGTTGTTGCTAGTTGACTCAAATAGCCAATCATAACTTAAGAGGAGATTCAAACTCACAATTTTGATTATTTATTCAAAAACTGTACGTCAAATAAAATGCTGGCATTTAGTAATCTGATTTTGGTACGACAGTTGGCATTAATTACTCCTTTTGCTAACATACTTTTACTCGTGCGTGGTACCAAATAGAAAAAGTAAAAAAAAAATGACTATAAATTCCTTTCTTTTTTGTTCCTCTTTAAAAAAAAAATGTTGCCCCCCACTAGGAATTTCTCCTGTACCGTGGGTGCGTTTACAAACATTTAAATTCACATACAAAAACAGCCAGACCCGGAACAACTACCTGTAGGCCAAACTAATATTTGTTCCGTGCGGAAATCGAACCCGCGACACGAAGCGCAGCAGTCAATCGCTCAGCCACTGCGCCAGCCGTGCCGTCAAATTAAAAGCAAACACAAAAAAAAACCTAGTTATAATGTACGCAAAGATCGGAAGCTTACCCATAAGTTAGGATGCGCAAGGAACACTGCGCTCTCAGCCACTAGGTCGCACAGCGCCTGTTTGGGCAATAAACCGAGCTCTGCCAAGTTGGTGGTAGCTCGTAACGCCTTCGCTATAATCCACTCCGATTGATCCGTCAGACCCTGGAATACATGTTTTATTATGAGTAGGTAAAGTCTAAAATTGACTGTTTTATGCGGCAGCAATTGGAGCAAAAGATGACAGGTGTCCTTAGCCCAGCAGTGGGAAAACCAAGGCTAGTAATAACAATAATTGTTTCGTGGTTGGTAGATTGGAGTACTACAGCCCTATTTATGATGGTAAGTATTGTGCTGCTATGAATGTAGCACAATACTTGTGGCTGCTACTCAGAAAGTACAATTAATACATACAAATAAGTAAAAAAAAGGATTAACTACATGTTACAAAATATATCAAGCATTTGTAATTATTTAAACTTTATAACAAAAAAAAAAAAAACTAATACTTACTCAAAATATAAAAAATGTGTATATTATAATCAAAATCAAAATCAATAAATCATGTATGTACCAACAAAATATACAAGACAATAAACTAAAAACAAATTTGTAACAAACCTGCTCATAACAGACTATGTCATTGATGCCACATCCAGTAAAATTAAACTACATCCATGTTGTGTTTTGTTAAATTTATGATCGAGTCTATATTTTTATTTATCTGTGTACCCACATAATCTGTGCGCTCTAATTATAAATTTTAATTTTAGTGTGTTTCTCAGTAAGTGAATTTTCTATGTAATTCTTATGAGAAATAAAGTTGTTCTTAAACCTTAAAGTCCTGGTGGAAAAACCCAATAACACTTTGGCCGACCCGGGAATCGAACCCAGGACCTGAAATCTGTAAATATCATCCTCTTCTCGACAGGAGTATCTCTTACCTGCTGCAGTATAGGTACAAGGATAGGCGCAGCATGGTGCCCTACATAAGCTGCCTCTCGCTCAAGGAAACATCTTCGTAAAGTTGCAGCCTCCTTGTCTTATGACTAGAGATCGGATATTCGGATGCATATTTACCTAAGGTTGAGTGTTGTCAGTACGGAAAAATCCCGGTTTATTTAAATAAATAGTAATTTTTTTTTAAATTTTATTGTTTAACTCTAAATGAATTATGGCCAGTCATATGTATATGACTCGAACTACTACTACCACTTAATATTGTTATGTATCGAATAGAACAAAATAGTAAATTAACCATTTTGTTCTATTCGATATTTCAGCAGCAAAATTTGAATTCAAATAGTTGTATTAGTATTTTTTACTTGTTATTTTCAACAAACTTTCCCGGTTTTATAATAAATTATAAATATTAAAGTATTCTTTTGAGTACTAAAATTTATACATTCTGAAGAATTCTGAAATTCCGCGACCCCAGGATAAAAATTGGCATTTAAAGAAGCCGCTTCCATACTTTTCTACCCTTTGAAGGCAAAAACGTTCTTTAGGTAAATATACATCCGTAAATCCGATCCCTACTTACAACCTAGCATTATTAATAACACGAGTATCTCATACCTGCTGTAGTAAAGGCACTAATATAGGTGCAGCATGGTGCCCGACATAGGCAGCTACCCCCACCACACGCTCAAAGAAACACCCTCTTAGAGCCGCTTCTTCTTTGTCGTTCAGAAATGTTACCATGTGAGATAGGATGACGTCATTAGCTGTAATAGATAGAATATGGTCAAAAGACGGCGGCACATATGCAAGGCGCATAACAGTGCGGTTTCTACGGCCAAACAAATATAAGGACTAACGTCCTCGAAATAAAGTTAATAATAAATAAACTTTTTTTAAAATGTTTTTTAAAATAGCATTTTATATGGAAATATATAAAATTTTAGTTTTAAAGCTGAGCTAGTTACAGAAAAGTTAAAAGGGAATCGTCAGTCTTGGCATGGGCATGTGATGAGGAGGGATGAATCGCATCTGACTAAAAGAGTGATGAACATAAATGTTGACGGATCGAGAGTCACAGGAAGACCAAAGAAAAGATGGATGGATTGTGTGAGGAATGATATGAAGGAAAAAGAAGTAAATGATAGCGTGACGATTGACAGAGGAGAATGGAAGAAAAAAACGTGTTGCGCCGACCCCAGGTAACATGGGACAAGGGCAGGAAGATGAAGATTTTATATAAGAATAATAAAGATGTGTTTAATGAGTATAGTAATAAATAAAGGAAAGAATAATCTTCCATTAGTCCGAGAGCGCATTAAAGCAGCCAGCGTACAACCGGCAACTTTATTTCGAGAAAGACAATGTTGATATTTGTTTAGCAGTGAAAACCGCATTACGCCACGGCAGATGTGACGGCCAGAGAGCTCATCCAAAAAGTTGGCAACGTCGGAAATAGCTGTCAAATATTTACCCGTTTTAATTAATTTGGCAATATTACTCTATGGGAATAAGAAATATGGCTAACTTGTGAACTAGAATATTAATAATGAATTGCAATTAAAAAACTGAATTTGATGTTGTAACCATTTTAAGTGTAAAAAAGGCTTTTGGGAAGTTTCTAAATACTTTTTTTACATCTAAAACTAAATATTCGGTGTTACGATATTAATTATTGCATTTCATAAACAATATTTTAGTTCAGTTCAGCCATATTTCTTATTTCCATACAATAATAATATTGCCAAATTAATTAAAACGGGTAAATATTTGACAGCTATTTCCGACGTTGCCAACTTTAATCAAACATCGAAATATTTGACAGTTATTTGCGACGTTGCCAACTTTCTGTACAAACGCTCTTAAGCCGCAGCTACTACACAGTACTAAACACTTCACAGTCTCTTTTTCTACCTCAAGCTTCGAACTATGCGATAATAGCTCAACTAGGGGGAGTACTTTCATAGAAGCCTATAAGCTTGGCTTGGCTTGTCTACTACTCGTTATGATGTTAGGGTTTCTGAACAGTCTGTTTGTCCTAGGGGCTTGCCGTATTGTTGGCCCCCAGGCACGCCACTGACAACTATTGTTAGCCAGGCAGCAAAAACACAACATTTCCACTGATAGTGTTTGTTACGGGGCGTTACTTAAAAAGCTACTTTCGGAAATGGTTTAGGTCAAGTTTCCACCAAAGTCGAAACCAGCGCAGTGGAGAGGAGACAATGCATATTGACCACATTGGGTCAAAAATAGGGTAGTTCACATCACCAATCAATTGTCATCTTTTTTGACCTGTCATAACGCGATTTCCCCATAAATTTTGTAGGGTAATAGCGTCACTTCATGCGTATATGACGTCACTAATTTGTCAACTCAATGACAAACTATTTATTGATTTCTAAGCAATCAAATTTTTCAGTTAATTGAAAATTTATCGGGCTCCAGGCCTAAATTTAAGTGTTTTTTTAGAGAAGAAGAGCTGGAGTTGACGCGATGCTTATCTAGTGCAGTGTTTATAACTGAGCATTGACAATAACCTCACCAACAAAGAAACACACAAGCAGATTTAATTTGAATGCAATTAATTTGGGTGCTCGATTATTTTATTTGTCGGACATTAGTACGGACTTGGAATGGATCGCAAGTACGCCAGTGGTGACATCACGCGATCTACTTACTAGTCTACCCACACCACAGCGTGCTTCTACATAGCCCTGATGTTTACAGCTCGAGGAGAGTACGACATTCAGTGTCTTATCGCAGCGGAGTTGAGACGTCCTGGAACTGTACCCGATTCATCGTGCCCCGTGTTATTGTGTTAAATTGTAATTTCAAGTAGTTTGTTAGTTTAGTCTATCGCACCTAGTGTTATAGTCATTGCACGAAACCCATGTTCTGCCCACATGATGTACGAGTCTAACGGAATAAATCCTGACAACGTAACAACCCGACATATTTATTAAAAAATAATACCCTGGCATGCAGAGAAAACGATCAGAATATGTCTTGGAAAAGATAATGGTGTTGATTATTCTATTCACATTGTGTCTTCCGTCTCACCCGTATTAGGTAGAATCTTGCACGTCTCTGCGCCGATCTGTTCACCTCGGCTTTGGTAGAAACCAGGCTTTAGTCTTAGCACTGAATATGGATGATAATGATTACGAAATATATTAAATTAAATCTTACCAGTTTCTGTAATTTTGAAAAAAAAAACAAGTCCAGATATAATAAAACTCATGTAAAAATATGCAATATTTTGTTGAAGATAAGAAGAACATGAGAAAATACTTACCCTTTTGTTTCCCGAAGAATATACAAAGTTTTGTGATTCCATTTTCTACTAGCGCGCGCTTCACCACTGCTTGCGAATCAGTCAGTAGATATGATACTGTTGATCGAACCTGAATGACAGAAAGCAAAACTTTAGTCAGTGGAAAGTATCAGAAGTAAATCAAAAAACGCAGGCTACACGGAATGCAAAAAAAAATACCGGCCAAGTACGAGTTGGAGTCGCGCACCGAGGGTTCCGTATAAACTTGTAGTTATTTTGTTATTAAACTACACATTTACGGTTTTCATTTTTTTCCTTTAAATGTGCTGTAAGACATTGCTTCTTGGCAAATTTAATGATCTAAGTCAACGGGAAATACTCAATGGGTTTTGATACCCTTGTGAAATCGCAAAATATGCGACATAAACGGTCATATCTTGACGATCGCATTGACTTACAAATTTGATTTTTTCACTGCTACAAAGGGTAGTCTGCAACCCCTTGGAGCAGTGAAAAAAATCCTACTAAAAACCTGAGCATTTGATATTAAATTCAGCTTGATAACTCCACGCGTTCCTGAGAAAAAGGGTCTTGACAGACGGAGAACAAAGTGATCCTATAAGGGTTCCGTTTTTGCCGAGTAAGGTACAGAAACCTAAAAACAGTACTTGCCCCGAGAATCGAACCCACGAAGGCAATACTCCTCGCTCAGCAGCAGCGATTGCGGCCACTAGACCTCAAGAGGTCAAAAACAATCCGTAAAGTTTTTACTATCAGGTCCATGAGACTTAGAAACATCATCATTATCTGCCTTTTCGAAAAAGCTGGGGTCCGCTTCCAGTCTAACCGGATGCAGCTGAATACCAGCATTTTACATGGACCGACTGCCTATCTGACCCCCACAACCCTGTAGTTACGATAATACGTTATCCTTTGGTAAGACATAAGCATTTTATAATCAGATACATACCATTTCATGCAGGGCCGAGAGTTCAGTCTCGTAGTTAATATTGGCCGTTTCTTTCTCCACCATGTTCTGCGTCTGATCCAGGAACCGCACCGCCGTCTCCGCCAGTTTAGCTGCCAAAGGAATGTTGTTTTGAAAAAATGCAAAAACGCAAGCGCAAAACTTTTCCTCCTCGTGTCACTCTTTTTTTCCTTTTTTTTTCACGATACTCTTTGGTTAGACTGATCTGAAAGACTTTTGGCATTCTGACGCCCCGTCACGACTACGAACGAAGACTGACAGTGGAAGCACTAGGGGAGGCCGCGAATCATATATAATCAACATACAACCGACACTGACCTGCTAATTCACCATCTGCCTAGCCTTTTCTCAACTATGTTGGGGTTGGCTTCCAGTCTAACTGGATGAAGCTGAATACCAGTATTTTACATGGACCGACAGCTTATCTGACCTCCACAACTCAGTACTGGGTAGTATGATACCCCTTGGTAAGACTGGTTGTCAGACTTTCGGGCCACTACCTGTAACGACTGTCAAAGATATACAAATGACAGCCGGAACCAACGGTTTAGCGTGCTTTCCGAGGCACGGGGGAAACTCAGTATGTAATGGGTGGTCACCCATCCACGAATCAACCTAGGCAAGTGCGGCTTAACTTGAAAATCGACCCGAGCCGCTGGTATTATTTGGCCACAAGCTGCTAATTGCAAAAAAAACATAAGACCATTTGAATTTCGCAAGCTACCTTGGAATTTCCCCCTTAACTTGCTTTCTGGGTCACAGGAGGGTCTCAGTATGTTAGAGATGGTCACCCATCCACGGACCGACTTTGGCTAAGGTTGCTTAACCTTGAACATCGATACTCACCAATATTATTAGCGTAGGCGATCCTCACAGGCACGCTGGGGTCCGTGGCCCGCGCCGCCAGCTCGGGCAGCACGTACTCGGGGAACACGTTGCAGTCGGCGTGCGGCAGCGCGCGCACCAGCGCCAGCGCGCGCGCGCACGCGGCCACGGCGCGCGCGCGCACGCGGGGCACGCTGTCGTGCGACAGGTGGATCTGACCAGGGGAAACGTTTTTTTACATTATTCCTACTTATAATGGCGAATCTATGCTACCCCTGCTGACCTGTAAGTCATATATTCAAATACAGGGTGAATGGTGATTGGGTGCTGGTGTTTATTTTGACCTTTATTCCAACTAAAGTAAAGCTCTTAATCCAAAACTGACCACTTAGACACGGTTTTGAAGGTTTAAAAAAATTAAGAACTTAAGGATATGCGTAATAAGGTCCAAATTCTATTAAACTGGTTAAAATCTGGCTTAAAGATAAACCTCGTTTTGTATTAAGAAAACAAAGGTCTACCGGTAAACCTGACTGCATATTACTGTTTGAAATTACGCCAAACCTTCGGTTATAAATTACAAGCCCGCAAAAGTTTCGAAAGGGTTCGCTTTTTTTATTCTAGCCTACTCTGCCCCACTCCTGGAGGAAGGCCTCCCACCACTCCTTCCACTTCTCGCGAACCCGCGCGTCCTTCTTCCAGTTCTGACGAAACTGACCAGAACCTGAACATTCGCTTAAAGTATACAAAACACACTCAGAAAATAAAGAAATAAAACTTACAATATAAGGCAAAATCCGATCCAAAATTGTCTCCGAGCTAGAATTCTCGCACAAAAGCTGCAAAATCTCCAAACTATACAACTTTGAGGTACAATGATGCAACCCTCTAATACACGACGTCACCAAAGACGTTATTAGAATCAACCCCTCACTATCGGGCCCCATTACTTTCCTCTCCGGCGCCTTTTCATCATCGTCATCAAAGTCCGTCGTATTGACATTCAAAACTTTAAACTTGTCTTTAAGTTTATCTATATTGTCTATGTTTTGATGATCTGTGGTCTCTTCGACCAAGTCTTGGTAGTTTTTGGTGTCGGATGGCTGGGTGAAGATCTTGATAATGTTGCGAATGTCTTGGTGTATGCGGAGTATTTTTTCGTCCGGTGGTAGGATGGGCTGGGCGGAGAATATCAGCATGTATGATTGGAGAAACGAGTAGAAGTATTCAGGGAATAATCTGGAACAAAAATATGGAAGTTAGTATGGTTTATATTGAATGCCAGAGACAAGAATCCATCAGCAGAAATTTTCGCTAGAAATTTTACTCAGAAATTAGGTTTATTAAAAGAAGCAGTCGGATATGCATAAGATATAGAATTTTTCGTGAAGTTAGGATGATGCGTAGTTCGTATAATGGGTGTTAAAAGACCCATAACGAAGCTGAAAGGCATTTTTTTGTTCTGGACCATACCTGGGAAACTTTTAGTTACGGAGATCAAGGTTACAAGATTGACACTTTTTTTTTTTTAATACTTTTTTTACGTTATAACTTTCCTTCAAATACCTACATGACCCCCGTACTATTCAACCCATCCATCAGCACGCTGCTTTTAGTGCGTTACATCGAGTCCTACCGTGAAACGCCATTATTCACCCCAAAACAAACTCGTTTCCCAGCAATAATTTTTGCGTAGAGTTACTTAGTTTGATGTACAGCAGTAGCGAAGAGTCAATATTTGTAAGAGGTAAGCCGGAGTACAAATGTTTAGTGTGATTATATTATTTGTCTATAGAATACTAACTGTGCCATTTTTCAAAGGGAATCCGGTAGGAATCGAGTTATATGGACCCTTCGCCACTGATGTACAGAATGCTTGGTTGACGACTTCGTGAAGGCTCCGTTTACACCATGTACGGTTCTGCAGACGCCACCTCAATATTTTTATATGAACTTTTTCCATCCATTCATAAGAACTAGGATATCAACAGCTTATAAGACATACAAATAAAATACTCCACTTACTTGCCCCTAGCTTCATCCAGATACAGCTCAGCAGTCCTCCGATCCCTCGGGTTCCGTTCAGTCATGGAATGAAGTAAGGTCTTCAGCTGCGTTTCCTCAGTAGTTAACGTCATGGTAGGGGGCCGGTCTTCGCCGTTGCGGAAGGCTAGTAGACCTGGCAGGTCTAGAGCGGGTGTGCCGTCGTTCCAGAGTTCCAGGAGGGCGCAGCTGAGGAAGAAAGGGAAAAGAACTATGTAGGTTAATTGTTGGTCAAAATACATGAATAATTAACAATTTATTTGTTGATTTATGAATATCGACAGACGGGCTATCTGATTTTTTTTAAACATATTATGAGTGTATCTGCATTTTATAAAACGGCAGGAGCGTAATATTCGCGATCAACGTGCATATTGACCATCATCATTCTCTTGTCCTTATCCCAATTAATTTGGGGTCGGCGCAGCATGTCTTCTTTTTCCATACTTCTCTATTACTCGTCATCTCATCAGAGACCTCCTTTCCATATCATCTTTCACACAGTCCATCCATCGTTTCTTTGGTCTTCCTCTACTCATATACCCATCCACATTCATACTGAAAACTTTCCTCATGACATTTTCCTCATTCCTCCGCATCGCATGCCCATACCACGACAACTGATTACCACACAACTTTTCAGTCACCGGCACCACTTCCTCTTATATACTCAGTTCTTATTTTATCCATTCGCGTAACACCACACATCCCCCTTAGCATTCTCATCTCCGCCACATGCAAATGCCTTTCATTCATCCCTTTTGTGGCCCAACATTCTGAACGTGCATATTGATGTATGACCAGATGTATGAGAGTGGAACACGCAAAAGGAGTGTGTTAGGATGAATGGCAGATGGCAGGTGAGGTTCTGTAGTCTTTGGCTGACATGGGAGAAGTCATGACTGTGTGTCTGTATCAGTAGCGAAGGGTCAATTTTTGTTAGAGGTAAGCTGGAGTACATGTCTTTAATGTGATTATATTACTTGTCCATAGAATACTGATTGTGCCATTTTTCAAATGGAATCCGGTGGGAATCGAGTTGTATGGAACCTTCGCCACGGGTATGTATCTTCATTTCAACTTGTTAAGTATAAAAAAACTACTTTGCTACGTACCCAGCCGAAAATATGTCCATACTGGGAACAAGTTCACCAACTTTACAGGGTGATTCACTTAGCAACAGACCGCCCATTCTGTCATCACCCTAGAATAGAGAAAATGTCGTTATATTTTTTGTTACTTGTAATTTTTTTATATACGCAAGCACTACTGCTGAGCATGAAATCCTGGGTTCGATTCTCGAGTCGGGTAAATAATGTTATTATACAGGCTGTAACAGAAAGGGTATAGTCATATGAAAGGATATGCTGCAGACCATCAAACTGAACAACTTTTTCCTTTGGGCCAATATCGTAAATACGAAAAAATTATCAGCTGTCCCATACACTTGGGTCGAGTAGGTATTGAAATTTTGTTTGGGAACATTTCTGTTACACCCTGTATATCCGATTATTATGACTTCTGATATTTAAGTCATTGACATAAAAGTTGGAATTGCATTGATCCACACGCGTTCTAAAAATGCCACAACTGTCTACGAGAGTAAGGGACGAGAAAAAAAACCAACTCATTCTTACCGCAGGCCTATTATGCGGGTCAGGCGCCCTCACAAATCTCTCCGGCGCGACGTAACACAGCCTTCTGCGAGAGGTATCGAAGAAGTAGCTAAAGTCGGCCGGGTTGTCGTCCGGCAGGAAGGTGGGCTTGAACGACGCGATGTCTGTGAGCAACACCCATAGCCAGGATGTTACCATTACGTTTTCTAACTGGAGAGAGAGGATAATAGAATTATTTGTGGGTTTTATGACCGTTTTTACTAAAAATTATAGGCAACACGTAATGAATGTGTACGTTTAATTTCCAACGCTTAGCTCAGCGCATAGAGTTGCAATTTCAACAGCGGAATAATTATTTAGGCAATCATTTGGTGTTGCTTTATTGGTTGAGTGGTAGCAAGCGCGACTGCTGAACTTGATGTCCTGGCTTCGATTCCCGGGTCGGATAAAGTGCTATTGGGTTTTTCCATCAGGAATTTCTCAGTAGCAGCCACGGAGTCTGGATTTGTGCCCGATTGATGTCAATAGGCTCGCCACCTATTACATGGGACTTAAACATAACTGCGAAATGTGTGTTTACTATTAGGTACACCTCTGCCTAGCCCTTCGGGGGTTACAGGCATGATGTTATGTTTATGTTTTATGTAAATTCACAAACACTTACCTTAATATCACCATGACAAATTCCAAGCTTATGCATACGGTGCAGTGCATACAGCACTTGGAAGGTAATCCATTTCTTCTCCAGAGTGGTGAGGAATGGACGCGTGGACATGCGGTCGTAGACGCTGCATTTACAGTACTCACGCATTAGGAGACCAGCTTTGTCTGTAAGCTGGAAGAACATAAAAATAATGGTTAGTAGTTATTGAAACTTTAAAAAGCTGTGTAGCTGGCATTTTCAATTGGCAAAAATGACATTTCCATGCACACTGCATCCCATCAATTGGTTTGATAAGACTTTACTCTGTGTTTGTATACAGGTTTGAAGGGACACCGAAGCAGAAGCGCTTACCACATATTCTGAACCTCCCCACATAGAAATTTTTCATTGGTAACTAATTAAAAAAGCTGATATTTCCTATAAGTAAAGTGCAATACACATTTCAAAATGTATGGAGTTGCATTTTTTTTTATTACCCATGTTATGACAGTTGATATTTTGTCTCTACCTTCCAAAAATACATGTTTCGTGTTATGGTATTTACACAGACTTTACAGATACAAGTCTTTCTTTTATTTTCTGCCTTAATTTTTAAGTTCATCAACTCTATCACGGCTGCATATTAAAAGAAATTGGTTTCAGCCAAGTACGTCCCAGTCTCTGAGTACTCTACAGTTAAGGTAACTTTTGCAAATCATGTTCATTGATTTATTCATTAACCTTTGATATGCCATATGAACGTGGATCCACGCAATCCCGTTATACTGCCGGAACCACGACATAACAACATCACTTTTTTTTAGAGAACTTTAGTTTAGTGAGCGGATCCATGTTCATACCAAAGATTAAAAGAATGCTTAACTCAGAAATGAATACTCACAATAACCCTCTGGAAAGGCAAACAATTGAATGCGGAAGCCAGCTGCTCTTTGATCTTCAGTATTCTCTCCTTATGTTCAGCTAGCGGCAGTGAGGGATCATGGACTGCAAACACCTTCACCACTACCAGACCCTCACGGGATCTAGCCCGAGCCACCTTCAGGAAACGGGTTGAGCCAAGGCTGGAAAGAAAGTATTTACAATATGACCTTTAAATGGTAACTGGATTTTTAAAATTTTTGATAAATAGACCTTATCTATTTGCATAATTATATAAGAATCCCTATTTCCCTTGGTCACGGCATCACGCATGAACGGCTGGACCGATTTTTGCTGAAATTAGTTTGTTCAGAATCGTTTACTGAATCGATTTCTATAATTTTTATTATAGGTATTTTTTTTTTCCCAAAAATAATTAAAACTACGTAAATTACAGTAAAAACTCGTTAACCCGTTTCGAACGCGATCGAATACCTACTAGGCTAACAAGACCCTCATACCTACGTGTGCGACTGTCTGCGTTCGTGGATTTGTACTGTGACCACAACATTCTTCCGGAATTAGTATAACTAAATCAATCAATAATCAATGCTCATATATGTTTAACTAAAAATTCAGTGTATGTATTATGATTATAACATAACATACTAATTGGGGTGTCTGAGGGTGTGCGTTAATTACATTACATGTTGTATAGGTAGTAGGTAGGTAGTAGGTATATAGGAGATAGGTAGTAGGTATATAGGAGATAGGTAGTAGGTAAGTAGTAGGTAAGTAGTAGATAGGTAGTACGTAGGTAAAAGGTGCATTGCAACACATGCCGGGAATAGCTAGTTTTTTATAAAAATAGGCATGTGATGAGAAGGGACGAATAGTATGTGAATAAAACAGTGATGAATATAAATGTTGATGAATGGAAAGCAAGAGGAAGACCAAGGAAACAAACAAAGGATTGTGTGAGGAGGAATGATATGAAAGAAAAAGGTGCATACTAGCAGGGCGGTTGACAGAAGGGAATGGAACAAAACAATGTGATGCGCTGACCCCGAGTAACATGGGACAGGAAGATTATGCAACAATTATTTTTGCTAGCCTTTGGTATCACATTGCAGTATCCTATTATTATTGCCATACTCCCTCATATATGGTGGGAGGAAAGGGACATAACAAATAAGAATTATTCTATCCATTGTTGTCTCTGGACACTCTTTAAAAAATTAGTCAAGTGTAAGATATCATAATATCTATATTATTAAACAACATGGTATCAAACTATGACAGTCAAATATCATAGTCAAGACAAAGATATTGCTGTGGAGGAGCGGAGTCTCCTAACACAGGCATTACTTGCTTAAAAGGAGGCTCCAATCACCAACTAATGTAAAATTTTTTGCTTAAAAATCTTTATTAGATTTGATTTGATTGATTGATTGATGTAGATAAGATGATAAGAGCTTGAACTGACTCAAAATTTTGTTATGATTTAAGGAAATATGTTCTGGATAGCAATAAATTATTTTTTGAATTTTAAGTTGAATTTGCTCATATTAAATGAGACGTGGACGTTATACAAGTATTTTATCAAAATACTTATCAATATTGACACAATGATACTTATGAGATTAAATCATACCTTTGATCGAACGAAAGGTCTACATGGTCGCTCAGGTAATGTTCTACGGGATATATCTGCGATGGAGCTACACCCACAAGTTGATTTCCCATTGTGTAATGTAAAATTTGCAAAATAATTCGATCAACACATTTCCTTTTCCACAATTACTTATTTATTTTCGACCCAATGGGTTCTTTTGATCTAAAATGTTAAAGAGCACTTATTAATTTTCTGCGTTGTTTGTTACAAGAATAACTGCGATTTATCAACGATTATTAACCAGTGAGAAAGTGCACGAATGTATTCAAAACAAAGCAAAATTTGCAATTTTTGACAGGTGCCTGCCAGTCAGTCTAAAACTGAATTTTGGCCTTGACTTTGACAAGTGGTTGTGCGGTCAGGAACGCACGAACCAAAAGCGTTTGTTTTTTTACTTTGAAAGAAAAAGGGAAAAAGATAGTCAGTTCACAATAACTTTGATTCTTGATCAATCTGACTATGATAATTTCGAGTCATATTGAATAGACTTTTTTTACTTCAAAACCGGTGTTTTGAAGCAAAAAAAGTCTTGTCTACTTTGATTTTCGCGTTT
Organism: Noctua janthe; assembly: GCA_910589295.1. Classification (NCBI taxonomy): domain Eukaryota; kingdom Metazoa; phylum Arthropoda; class Insecta; order Lepidoptera; family Noctuidae; genus Noctua; species Noctua janthe. Next base: position 7,106,945 of record OU342572.1, on the reverse strand, counting down.
TTCTCATTCTGTCAAAAATCATAGAGTAAAATGACAACACAACTCATCAAATCTGCTGTCATTTTAGCTCTATGGTTTCTCTTTCCTTCAACAAACAAGCATTCCACCCATTTTCATTGAATTTGATATCGTTTGCTAATAATATTTCAAAGAAATGTCTTCTAAAAGTGAAAAAGATCGAGCCAAACAGATCCAGGACAGATGTCAGAACATATTGATGCAGATGTTGAAGGATGAGGACAATAAATATTGTGTTGATTGCGATGCTAAAGGTACGCGGATTTTTTCTTTTTTTGGTTGCTAGTTTTTCGATGTACCTTTTTGAATGTAGTTGTAATGAGGTCATAATAATCTTGAATTATTCTTTCTTCACAAGTTGTGTAAATTTTGTGAGTATAAATGAGGTCCTTGAACTCAATTTTTAACATCAAAATTATTCAAATGCGTCACGTTATCTTGTATTAACTGTCTTGCTGTCGCTTCAAATTTCATTTTCTCACTGCTTCCATGCTCTCACTTTGTTAGTATTTATAATTAACCGTAAATCACGAAGGCTGCATATATTTGATAAACAGTTTTGTTCTTGGTTGAATGATTTATAGGAATGTTTAAAAATTGTAATGTATTGAGTGCTAACAGCTGCTGGAATTTATTATAAACACAATTAGCTCCCTCAATTTTTCTTTCCAAAATATTAAACCTTGGAAACCTTAAGAAAATACCCCTTATCATTGTACCAATATTCAAGTCATTCACACTCTTTGCTAATAGATTAATCAGGGAATTTCAGAACTGATTCTATATCAAAACAACATTCATAGAAAAACCCAAGTATACTGGTTTATTCTGCCTCAGAAATTCCACCTCTTTAGTTTGGAAAACCCTGAGCTGATTCTGTTATTTTAGTCTATGACTGGCATTATTTTTAGACCACTAATAAATTGTGATTAAGCAATTATAATTTTATGATGCAATGTCAATAACTAACACTTTTATGTAAGACTTTAAGCTAAATAAACATCAAAATTGATTATGTTGGAGATTGCTAAATCCTTTTTTTGTTAAACAAATGCATTGTTCTGTTTCTTTCGGTCATTTCAAGATGATACAAACAGAAATGATTTACAACTGTTAAGACATGTCAAACATTTATTTATGAATTTTTAGAGTAGTAAGGCCGGTTAGTTTTAAAATGTTCAAATCTCTGTCAGATAAATAAAAATACACCAGCGTTTATAAGTTACGGTGGAATAAAGAAACTCACAAACATACATTACATGAACCCTGAAAACTTTGGGCAGTCATGTAAAAGCCGACAAGAGTCACATTATAAAGGTTCTGATTTTCATTTTGGTTTGGCAAGAGCATTTGTGAAAAGTTATCTGTCAGATGAATCCAGAACTTATGACTAGCAGTGAAGCAGGCTTGGAAGACAATAAAAACATCCATTGTAAATGATAAATCTCCTTGGTGATTGCCATACAACGTGGTAATGCTGTCAGATTGTATTGCTATCACCAAGCTGTCTCTTTGCTAAATTACCATGACAGTGTTGGGGAAGAGTTTTTTGATGCTATATTTTAGTTTGTTGTAAGCTTAGGTTATACCTATTATTTTTTATGTATACAGTGTGGAACGGACACCGATGCACAAACGTTTACCATGTATTCAGTACATCATTCTGAACCCCCGACATAGAAAGTTTTCGTCGATTATTATAAAAAAAACAGCTGTTACAAAACTGCAATATCTCCAGGGTCAAAATGTATGGAACAGCAGTTAATTTTTTTAAATTATGGATGAAAAATTTTATGTGTGTAATTTTATATGTATAAAGTAGTAAGCCGACTGGCTGACTGATTCACTGACTGATCGATCAACTGCTGAAACTGCTGGGTCTAGAAGCATGAACAAAATTTGATGCTTCAAAAGCACAAAGGTTCCTTACATGATGTAAGTGTGCACTAAGGAGGGATTTTTGAAAATTCGTCCCCTAAGACGAGGGTTGAAAGTTTGTATGAAACTTGGTCAATTTTGCAAATAAAGTCGTGGGCAACAGCTAGTTTTATTACTAATAAAACTTGGTGATTGAAGGTTGATAGACTATGTAGATGGCTTATTAGGGGCTTGCAATGCTATGTCATCATACCTTCTTACTAATCAGTCTTATCAATATTCCGTCGATATCATAGACAGATCTATTAATGGACATGTTCACATAATAATTATGTATGTTTAAGCTATTGTATTTAAGCAGATGTGTTGTTATTCCTCAGCTGATGAGCATATTATGCATGACTCTTTCAATTGCATATATTAATAATGCAGGCATTGATCTGTTAGAATTTATATACATATAAAAAGAATAATACAAAACTGTGGATAGGCAAACCAGATGATATAAACAACACTGAGACATGATAATAAAAACTGTTATAGTTTAACCAATTGTATACCATTATTTCAATTTAATTTGGTAATAATTTTTTTTTTATTGTAAAATGGGCCTGCGTTTGAACTCGATCACGCCTGATGGAAATCGATAGATGAGGTCTATGATGGGACGAGCGTGCCCAGAAGATGCCTTTGCACTCTGACTTCAACAACCCCTGTCTTACGGGCTTTTGAGCTGATAACCCAAAGCCTAGCCAAAATCTGTGCCCAAAGAATAATTGAGAATGTTTTAGAACTTTTCCACCCAAAACCCGTCAGATATCAATTTTATTGCACTAACAGAGATCAGATACAGATGGATAGGCCCTTAGTATTTAAAAAATACTGATGTTTTAATAACACAAGGATATATTTAATGAAAAAATAATAATAAGGGAAATAAAGTCAATTATCGTCCAATTTCTACTTATCTCCATTACACGGGTTTTAATGGCCCATGTCCAACTTTGTTATTTTTATCATAAACACTGATATGTTATCTAGAATAAATTTCAGCTGATTTCATTGCATGATCAGCTGTTACAACAAATTAACTCAAAATATTGTTTAATACTGCCTCGTTGGTTTAGTGGTCCCAAGCACGACTGCTGAGCAAGAGGTCCTGAGTTCGATTCCCGGGTCGGGCAAAGTGTTATTGGGTTTTTCCATCAGGAATTTCTCAGTAGCAGACATGGAGTCTGGATCTGTGCCCGGTTGATGCCAATACGCTCGCCCCCTATTACGTGGGACTTTAAAATTACTAGTGGAATGTGGGTATACTATTAGGTACACCTCTCCCTAACCCTTTAGGGTTTACAGGTGTGATGTTATGTATGTGTTGGTATCTGTTTATTGGGAGAACCCGGGACTCAGCAATCGCTAAACTAGTGTTTCCCCTGTTACTGGGCTGTGGAGGTCAGATAGGCAGTTTTTTTTGTTTCCCACTGCTGGACAAAGACCTCCCCTTTCTCCTCCTCGTCGTATGCGATCTCTAGCCATTTTCACCCCGCAAACGGGTTCAGTTATCATACCACACGCCGCGGTGATGCATTTAACTTGTGAGCGACGATTGACTGATAAGATATTGCTCGATTAAAAACATTGGTAACTTATTTATAAAAAAATATATGCACATGTAATTGGCTGGTGTCCGCAACTCCACGTCAAAGCACGTGTTTTGCGTGCGGGTGGAAAATTTATTCTATCCACCCTATTTCCCCGAGAAAGGCCAGCAGCGCCTTGTTGTTGCTGACAATCTCGCGGAGAGTACCTGGGATACCGAAGTACTTTGCCCTGTATGTTGCAACCACTGGGCAGTGTAGAAGCACGTGGGCTGCTGTCTCGTCTTCCTCCATGCAGACACGGCACAGGGATATGTAAAAAAGAACACTAAAAAGCGGACATTAAGTCAGCTTTTTGCGTCCGTCGTGTGGTCCGCCTTGGGTATTCAGCAGCATTAATTTTGTCTGTAAATCCGTAATTAAATTGAAAAAAGGCTGATCCATTAACTATCACACACCCTGTGAATGCCGATGGACCTTCCCTAATATACAGTAATTATTTAAATGGTAACCTTGCATTAATTACAACATGGACAACAGGAAGTCTGCAATTAACGTTTTACCTTCTATATCAACAATGTTTGATAAGTCAATGCTGCATATTTCAAATAATTCGCGCAATGCGTATGAGTGGTAAGCTAGCTGAATAATTATGCTATTTAAAGTAACAATAAAAATTGTCTTTAGATATATCTCGAGTTTTTGCGTTCTAAATGTAGAGTCAGTTTAGACTGCCTCGATGGTTTAGTGGTCGCGATCGCGACTGCTGAGCCTAAGGTCCTGGGTTCGATTCCCGGGTCAGGAAAATTGTTACCAGGTTTTTCCATCAGGAATTTCTCAGTAGCAGCAGCGGAGTCTGTGGCTGCTACATGGCTTTGTGCTCGGTTGATGGCAATAAGCTCGCCCCCTATAAGATGGGACTTAAACATCTGGAATTACGAAAGGCGCGTGTACGCACGGCGGCAAATGAAGCTGTACATTTCCAGTATAACTTGGCCTCGCTTTGTACAGATTTCATATACAATGAGAAATCCGCATAAACTGGTTTTGTATAGCTTGATTAGCCGTCGTGCGTACGTACACCTCTCCCTAACCTTTCGGGGATTACAGGCATGATGTTATGTTATGTTGAGTCAATCAATTTACGGATTTCCAATGAAATGTGACTGTTTATACTAGGTATTTCATAGATGGAAATACGAGAGCGAGTGAAGAGACAGTGCACCTCTATATGCGAACACACTTTTGTACTATAATAATATCGTCAATTTTCCCGCATCTATGGCTAGTCTCCGCTTGAATTGACCCCCATGGCAGGAATTTAGTCATAAAGAAAACATGTGGGCAAATCATTATCATCATCTCCTCATCTTCCTCTGTTTCTTGGAGTCGGCGCAACACGTTTTTTTCTTCCATTCTCCCATGTCAACCGTCACGCTACCATTTAATCCTTTGACAAAAATAAATGCAAAGCACGTAAGCCTAAACATGTTGAAGTATCATTACACAACATCGCGCGACTTTGCTAGTCGATGAACGTACTGAATGCATTGTCATAGCAATTGAATTACTAGACGTAGACAAGGCTTTGCGCAACTTTACGCGACGATTTGTGCAATCGACGCGTAAAGTTGCAGAGAATAGTCGACACTTTACGTAGATAAGAAGATTTAGAAGTTACATATTATTAGTAAGTTTGGTGAATTTCAGCCTGGCCAAGCATTTTTTTATGAACCTTTGTATTCTCACTGCGGGACAAACTCCTTCCCCATACTTTTCCAGTCGTCTCTGCATTTGCCTTCGCCGGACAATCTGACAAAAACGAGTCCAAATCGTCCTCGTCGTTCCTGATCAACCAATTTTATTTATTTATCAACTACTTACGCAACAGATACAGGAAGATATGTTTTTGTGATTATATTCTTGTTTTCTCATCTCTTCAGGTCCCCGTTGGGCATCATGGAATCTGGGTATATTCCTGTGCATCAGGTGTGCCGGGATCCACCGTAACCTGGGGGTCCACATCTCTAAAGTGAAGAGTGTCAACCTCGACTCATGGACACCGGAACAAGTCGTAAGTTCAATATTTCAGAAGCTTTGAAACGAAATATGCGTTTTAATCGGGTTAGGTGAAAAACCCTAGAGTAAATGTTAACCCGTATTAAAAGGTTACTCAGCTGATAATAACCGTTTCACGCACCGAGTTCATTTTTGTACATAATAAATATGCAAGAAAGTGACGGAGTTAGCTCGCGTTCGGTGCTTTGTCTTTTTTATTCTGGTTAGCAATTTTTAAGTGGTTAACCCATATATTAAAAAGGTTAAGCCGTATAATGGTTAATCAAACTAATGGGTTATAGGTCTAACCGGTTAACCTTTTAACCCGATTAATCGGTCCCTGCTTTAAAACATTAAATTCATAAAGCATAGCATAGCTTGTAATGTTCCCATTTCTATTGGGCCAACTGCCTCGTTGGTCTAGTGGCCGCAATCGCGGCTGCTGACAACTAGGTCTTGGGTTTAATTCTCAGGTCGGGCAAAGTGTTATTGGGTATTTTCATCAGGAATTTCTCAATAGCAGTTGATAGCAATAAGCTGGACCCCTATTACTGGCGAAATGTGAGTGTACTTTTAGATACGCTTCTACTATGTACACACACGCGACACGCGGTCTCGTGTGTCGCGCACACGAACGATGTAGGCTGATTATGCGAGGTAGCAACCTCATACATACTTGAAAACAATTCAAATACATTTTTTCTGCTAACCTAACCAATGCCATTGCCGGTCATTGACCAAGCTCACCTGTAAAGAATAGACGTTAGCCTGATATGATGTTATCGCATTACCTACCTTATGACGTATCGTGTCGTGCGAAATTATTAAAGTACCCTTTATTTTGTGAATTGCGTGACTTATAACAATAAAGTGCTTACGAAAACGACGTCAATGTACGAGACACGTGGCAGGTCGTTTACTTGAGTTTTTGAAATGCTGGGGTGCTATTTTTAGTAAAGGGTTTCTTTCTTTGAAGTTGGCCCCTTGGTTTATAAATGAAAAGTTTTGTTAAATACGGCTTTTATTGCATAGACTCATAATAGAATCGTTCTTGTTTACACAAATACAAACCCGTTTTCATTTACCTAATATAGAATAGAATAGAATAGAATATATTGTAAAACATGAGTATACATCAAATAATATGTGCAAGGTCTTAAAATAACAGGTAGAACTTCATGTTTTGCCATTTATGGCGTACAAAACAAAATATTTTTGGCTTAGAATAAACCATAAAAACATAAAAATTTGAGTCTACACAGAAAACTATGAAATTTGAAAACATATACATCATTAATGTACTCAGCCAGTACTACGACTTCCCTTCTGACCGATCCGCGTAGGTTACCCTTTTATCCTGTCGATCAATATAATATACTCACAACTCTGCGTATCTTACTACCTGCCTCCGTACTAGTGAATCTATAAATAGCAATGTCTAATGTTGCAAGCTCACCTTCTGCCTAGCGTTTTCCAACTATATTGAATTCGGCTTCCAGTCTGACCGGATGAAGTAGTTCACATTGAGCGACTGCCTATCTGACCTCCACAACCCAGTTAGTACTGAGTAATACGATACCCCTTAGTAAGACTGGTTGTCATACTTTCGGGCCACTGACTCCTTGTAACGACTGCCAAAGATCTACAAATGACAGCCGGGACGAACGGCTTAACTTGCTTTCCGAGGCACGGAGGAAACTTCGTTTGAAATAAAGAGGTAGTCACCCATCCACGGACTGACCTAGGCAAGCGTGGCTTGAAGCCTTGAAGATTCACCCGTGCGGCTGTTATTATTTAGCCAGAAAAAAATACGAAGGTTTAAGTGACAGAAAAAACACTCTATTCTGCAGACCGTTTCCCAAAATTCGGTATGCCATAACTAAATTTGAGTTGAATACATGACATCGAATAAGGATGATGATGAACTGTCCATATATGTATGCATCGTAACATTTCCTAATGTCAAACAAGGCAAAATCGGAGTTTGTGCTCAGTTGATGGCAATAAGCACGCCCCCTATTACATGGCACTATTGAACTATACACACCACCTAATCCTTCAGGGAACACAGATTATATAGGAGTGGTATTATGACCTTATGCAAGCGTTACATAAGGTGGTTTACTGAGATGACGGCTAATGGTTGAACCGCATCTCTATCAGTACCAGTACGTAATCGCATTTTTTCATGCCCCTATTCTTGTCTACGTGCTATAGCACGCCCGCTTTGTTTCTCGCTCTAGCAAATGACGGTTCTGAGCGGCAGAAAAGGATAGGAGCATAGAAAATTGAGATTTCGTGCTGATAGTGTGATTCAGTCCTGATAAAGAAGTATAGAAATAGAAGAAAATATGCTACGCCGAGCCCAAATTAATTGGGGTAAGGGCCTTGATAAGCTAGCCAAACTATTTAGTCCTCTAATTTCAATGGAGAAACGAAAACTGGAGTCAGACACCCACTAGGTACACGGCGCCCAACTGCCAAAGCAGCGGCTAAAAAGTAGGCACAGTTTTTTAAAAACCGCAGCGTCCTTATCAGGAAACCCGGCTGACGCCCGATGTAAGCTCTGGGAAAATAGCTGTCCTCCTCCCACTCACTACTTACCACCAAGTGAGCATCTTCCTGCAGGGTCTAACCTCCGTGGTCCACCTGGAAGTCCCTGAACCGTCTCCGGACTCAAGTGGGAAGATGTAACTCCAACCTCATTAAGTGGGGTTACCTCAATGAAACAGCAACGCACGGGGTGGAGCTGTGTCGCAAACTATGCTCCACCTCCTACCCACTTAGCCCAAAAACATGCAGCCGAAGTGACCTTTGCGCTGCCACCGACGACTCGGTGGAGGTGCCGAAGTTTTGGGCTAGCAAAATAGCTAGTCAGCGATACGAAGTAGAAGATTTCCCAAAGACTAACAACACCTCACTTTACTTCACCTCCCACAATTCCAGGTATCTCTCCAACAAATGGGCAACTCTCGCGCCCGTGCGGTCTACGAGGCGAACTTACCCGATTCCTTCCGAAGGCCGCAGAACGACTCGTCGCTCGAAGCCTTCATCAGAGCTAAGTATGAGCAGAAGAAGTACATTGCTAAAGAGTGGGTGCCGCCTGCATTGCCGAAGGTTAACTGGTAAGTGAAATTAAAGCTTCTTTTTGATCGGGCCTGTGGACGGTGAGAAATGGGCTTGCTCGCCGTCCGACCGTCTTATAACGACAGGTTGTGTTGACGGCGCGTTCGTGTTCTACGCGCGCCTCAAAGAGATGTCAGCAACCATGAAGGGGTCCGCAAGGGCCGATGCCTGCTGGGGATGCGGGACTATTCGAAAAAGATACCGCGGCCCTGGAACACAAAGGGCAAAGAAGGAACATGGATGGGTTTTAGTCAGTACAAGTCGACACTCCCTTCCACTCCGCCCAGAGCGGGACCCCGGACATCCTTTGATGATTTCAATTCTAAAAAAAAAAAGAAAGTTTCTTAAATTCGTTGGTCGCAAAGCTATTGCTGAACAAGAAGTGGTGGATTGCACCCATGTCTATGTTTTAGTTAATTGAATCATGAACTCAGATTTTAAACTCCAATTAATTATAAATTAATAACAAAGTAAATCAATGAGGATAACGAAAGTCTGACTAATGGATTAAAGGAAAATGACGAAGGGCCAGAATATGTCCAAAATGAGAAAAATTAGGTACATGTTTTGCAATCTCAACATTTTTACTGAATGTTCCAGGGACAAAGAGATTGACGAAGAAATAGAGAGGCAGAAACGAAAAAAGAAATCTAACACTTCAGGCTTAGGACCCCTGCCAGCACCCACCACAAGTGATAAGAAATATAATGTAAGTATTGCGTGTTTTATTTGAAATGGTTTGGGATCTGAACAAGGGATTGTAATCTGGCATAATTTTCATTGGATTGGTCACCTTAAACCATTCGCTTAAGGTTTGATTCACCATAGTATAGTATGCATACCCAGCAGTGTCCCAACTGTACATAGTAAAAGAGACATCGAGGTACAAACGGTAACCACGTATTCAGTACATCATTCCGAACCTACCACACAGAAATTTTTCATCGGTAATTAGAAAAAATCTGCTGTACCATACATTTTGACTGTGTAGTATGTAGATATTGCACTTTTGTAGGAAACAGCAAGTTTTTTTGTGTATTGGGGTCGGCTTCCTATCAAACCGGGTGACGCTGAATACCAGGTATAATTCACCATAGTCATCACCTGCCTAGCCTTTTTCTAACTATGTCAGGGTCGGCTTCCAGTCTAACCAGATGCAGCTGAATACCCGAATTTCACATGGAGCCACTGCCTATCTGACCTCCACAACCCAGTTAGTACTGGGTAATACGATACCCCGTGGTAAGACTGGTTGTCAGTCTTCCAGACTGACTACCCGTAACGACTGTCAATAATATACAATTGACAGCCGGGACCAACGATTTAACGTGCTTTCCGAGGCATGGAGGAAACTCGGTATGTAATGGGTGGTCACCCATCCACAGACCAAACTAGGTAAGCACGGCTTAACCTAAAGATCGATCCATGATCATCATCATTTCAGCCGAAAGACGTCCACTGCTGGACATAGGCCTCCCCTAAGTGTCGCCACATTGACCGGTCCCGTGCAAGAAAAAGATCGATCCCAGCGGCTGTTATTATTTAGCCACGAGCTTCGATTCACCATAGTGTTTTGAAGTAAATCGAAAATTTAGGTTTTATATTTTAAATTCTTCGTAGAACTCACAAAGGTAACCACTTCAAAATCAAGTCGTTGTTGCATATCCACCGAAGTGTTTACAATCAAAACAGTGCAGTGTGATAAGGGCTTACAAGTACAAGAATCAATTACGATACATTACTTTTATTGTTTTTTCGTGCAAACGTCTTTGTGTTCGTATATTCGTCATAAAAGTAATTGTTTTATCACACTGTACATATTGATTGAAAAATGTTACAACAACAAAATATAACTGTAAAGTATGTTCTGTAAATATTAAGTACCTGAGCGACCAAGGTCGGGTGACAATAGTGGAAACGAATTTTCCCAGATATCTGAATAGCTAGATCCATTTTGACAACTTTCATCGAAATCGTTAGAGCCGTTTTCGAGAACGTGATTACAAATTTATACTATCCGGGGTGGAAGGGACACCGACACGAAAACGGGTACCACGTATTCAGTACATCATTCTGAGCCCCCTACATAGAAATTTTTCATCGGTTATTAAAAAAAAATCTGCTGTTTCCTACAAAAATGACCTACATGGTCAAAATGTATGGACCCTCTGATTTTTTTTTCAATAACCGGTGAAAAATTTCTACATATGTAGGGGGGGCCTAGAATGATGTACTGAATATGTGGTAACCGTTTTCGCGTCGGTGTCCCTTCCACCCCGTATGTTCACACATATTGCTCATTTAAAAGTATAGGATAGGATGTGTTGCTCGGGGACCACTCTTCCACCACCTCATCACCCTACGTGGTGAAGGGGGAGACAGCCTTATGTAATAAAATTAAATGTAATTTGACATACAAAAGTTCTCAGCCTTGCATTATATAACGGGCTGGTGTCCGCAACGCCACGCCCAAAGCGCGTTATTTGCGTACGGAGTCCTCAACCTTATATCAATAAATGAGTTTTAATTTTTAACATAAAAATCATTTGATTTCAGAAATCGGACGTCATCCCCAGCATTCCGAAACCAAAATCGTCAGTGAGCCCAAAACTAGGCAGGTCTACCCCACCCACACAGCCAGACCTTAGCAAGACTTCTAACGGAGCCGCAGACCTGCTCGGCCTCGACACCAGCACCAAACCGGACCCCAAACCCGCCAACGACGACATATTCTCCAGCTTCTTCTCCGCACCTACAGAAAAACCAGCAGAAACAAAACCAGAAGACTTGAAACCGGACCTCAAGACTGAGGAAGAAAACTTCTTCAAACAAGCTGCACCAACGGAGAAAGAAAAATCAAAGTTAACAAAGGACAGTATATTAGCTTTATACAGTCAAACTCCATCAACTAATTTAGTGAATCAATTCAACCCCGTGCAACCTGTTCAACCGGTGCAACCAGCTTACCCCTTCGGTCCTAACGTGTTCCAACACCAACAAGGTTTCAGCAGCATGGTGCAACAACCCGTGCAACAAAACGGTATGCAGTTCAATCAATTCCCCATGCCTAACCCGTACCAGCAACCGTTCCCAGGTCAGGTACAGCAACCGTTGCAGAGTCAACCGTTTCAGAGTAATCAGTTCTTTAATCAGCCTCAACAGCCGTTGTCGCAACAGTTTAATAGTTTGAACTTAGGACAGAGTTTCCCGAACGCGTTCGCGCAACCTAACGCGAACGTTGCTAGCAACTCGACATGGCAGTAGGAGTGCGTCGGTTTAGACTTTTTTTATTTACCGCGGATGTATTGTGTATGTAAAGAAGCTTGGAATGTCATGTAGTGATGTTATTTTAACAATAATAGTTAAAAATACTGCCAGACAATCTCTGAAATCATGAATAGAAGCTTTTCTACAACTTCTAGTACTTCTGATGCCATAGAAATAGTTTTGCCATAGTTAGGAACCTATTACCTCATATCTTTCTACTTAACTGCAATTAAATTTTAGTGTCTAATTACTATGTAAGGGTGCTATACTCATACATAATTTTTCTGGCAGTAAATACTTCAGTTATCTACAGCTGAGCATGACTCAAGATGGGGCATAAAAAGGCTCAAGGTTACGCGACGCAATTTCACGACACGACTTTGAATGTCTCGGGCCCAGAGTGGCTACGAGACATAGCTCGTCAGATCGCACATGGTTGTTTGTTTAGTCGAGTTTGTATCGACAACCTATAGAGGGTAGATAGACACTAAGGGGTTTATTCATAAACTCTGAACAAAGTTATGAAAAACGTTAAAATGTATGGTTAAGGGGGACATGCCAGGGTAGCCCGAGTAATTCAAATTGTATTAAGTTTTTTGCAATTTGCCGGTCAGTGTCAGGTTTTATGTTGAAGAAAATATGATTTACTGCCTTAAAACGTATGTATTTACAGAATTGTAGTCATTAAAATCATCAATACAGCCCCTTTAAGTTCATTTAATCATATTGGATGACTTTTTCATGAAAAAGTTATCGCAAATCATATTTTAATCAACATACAACCCGACACTGAACTGCAAATTGCAAAAAACGTAAGAAAATTTGAATTTCGCGGCCTACCCTGGTGCTTCCACCTTAAATCAACGTTTATGAATGAACCCCTATGTGGTCGAAGTTGAGCAGTGGTTTGCAATTGCCAAATTCTATTCTCAGCATTTTGTAGCCTAAAAGCGATATTTCTACTAAATACAAAAAACGATCTCAAAGTATAGATCTTTCTTAACATCACTACATGACTGTAAAGCTGGGTACATCTGCGCGGGAGTTGATAACAGTAGATAAGTTAGTATGAGCAGTGGCTCGATCGGCTTCTTAAGCAGTTTGTTCCTATTTATAATGCTCAGATAACTGAGGCTGCATGCAGAAGGCACAGTGAGGTTTTGTTTAAGTAAATTATGCTATACGAATTTGTGTAAAAAATGTATATTTGTGTTGAAAACGAAGCGCAACTACAGCTCGGAGCCATTCAGGATTGTGCTATTAGCGCTTCGGGCGTATGTTACGCCAAGTTGAGATTCGTTACGAATTATTTTATTATATCTTTTGACGACGGTGGGAATTTGAAATGTTGTGTTTGTGAATTGAGATTTTGTTGGAATATCAACTTTCAACGCTGAATCGAAAGTTGCCAATCTTACAGCGCTCTTAATGTCATTTATATTCACTAATAGCACTTAAAATGTGACTGCCTCGGTGGTCTAGTGGTTCCAAGCGCGACTGCTGAGAATGAGGTCCTGGGTTTGATACCCGGGTTGGGCAAAGTGTTATTGGGTTTTTCCGTAATTTCTCAGTAACAGCCACGGAGTCTGGATTCGTGCCCGGTTGATGGCAATAGGCTCGCCTCCTATTTCATGGGACTTAAACATAACTGGCGAAATGTGGGTTAGGTACACTTCTGGCTAATCCTACGGGGCTTACAGGCGTGATGTTATGTTTATCTAAAATTTCAATACAGTAAATAAAAATAACCCTCACCGCGCCTAATGTGTGCAGTTCCCAACAGTGTTATAAAGCTTGGGACTTTAGAACAAGTGGACCGAACGGTGAAGTACTTAGTAGTATTATATACTCCTTGATGATATGACCCTTATTCACATAATAATAAAGATCTTTCCACACATCAAGGTAAAGGCCTAGTACATCTATTTTCGGTTCAAATTCGTTCATGAGTCACGTCTTGGCTTTGGTGCCCAGAACTCCCAGAGAGCCATAGACAAATATATATTCTTAAATTGCTGACGATGACGGAAATGTCAAAATGAATTGACATAAGCTATCGAAAAGTTTGTCGATCCTGTCGAAAGACGTTGCAGCATACAAAACGCTTTGAAAGTTTTTGCCATAACGACGGTGGTAATTTGAAATGTCGTAAGAGACACTGATGTATTGTACGATTTTCAACGTTGGGCTCATCACCAGAAGTTGAAAATTGCAGCATTGGTTTTTCCAGGCCCTCTGGCCTAGAATGATTGTGTGGAGTGATTTTTAAGTCTCCGATTTTTCAATTGTTTTAAAGCGTTGGTATTCACTTGTTCTGAAGTTGTAGCGGTCATTGCACACATGTCGGTTGCAACTATATTTTAGGAAGGTCGTTGGTGTGTACTGACACTGCCCAACTGATTGTTGAAAAGTATAGTTCAGAATATGATATGATTATGTTCTCTTGATAATGTGTTTCTGGACTATACGTTGTTTAACTAAGGCCAGCATATACCACAATTTGCTTAATACATTTAGTGCTATCATCGTCTGCCTAGCCTTTTCCCAATTATATTGGGGTCGGCTTTCAGTCTAACCAGATGCAGCTAAGTACGAGTATTTTACATGGAGCGGCCGCCCATCTGGCCTCTTCAACCCAGTTAGTACTGGGTAACAGTGGCGAAGATTTCATACAACTCGATTCCTACCGGATTCCCTTTGAAAAATGGTACAATTAGTATTCTATAGATAAATAATCCCATTAAAAATCCATCAACCTCTTACAAAATTTGACCCTTCGCTACTGCTTGGTAATACGATATTCTTTGGTAACACAGGTTATCAGACTTTCGAGTCACTGACTACCTGTAACGACTGTCAAAGATGTACTTTTAGTGCTATACGAATTCAAAACATCGATCTGTCTCTGTCACTTCTTTGAAGATGAGAGAGACAGAACGGTGTTTTAGTTTTGCTTTTAAAGTATTAAGCAATTTGTGGTGCAAGCAGACCAAATGTGATAGGGAAAAATTATACTTTAAGAAATAGGGTTCAAAATGCCAAAACAATACATTTTCTTAACAGACAAATGTAGGATATGTGTGCAAAGACCTACCTAGAACCTAGTTATTTCAAGCTGTGTTCATTAAACATTCGTTATGGTTAACTCGTCAAAAACTAAATTAAACAGCCCTCTAGTGATGGGCCATAGTTAGTGCACAATGTAATCTAATATACTAACTATAAGATTGCCTATAATATTGGTTTACACTAAGCTACATCTACAGGGTGTAACAGAACAAGCGATATAGCTCTTAAATGTTGATTCAGAACATCAAACTGGAAAACTTTCTCTAAGGAAGCGCCGGGGTAGCCCATCATCATCATTTCAGCCGAAAGACGTCCACTGCTGGACATAGGCCTCCCCCAAGTGTTGCCACATCGACCGGTCCCGTGCGTAGCCGGAGTAGCCCGCGAAATTTTTTATTAGGTTTTTTTTTTCAATTATCAGGTTAGTGTCTGGCCTGTAAAGCCATATTTGTTACGGTTGCGAATCAAATTTTGTTCAACCTCCTACAAATTGCAAAAAACGTAAGAAAATTTGAAATTCCGGATTAATTTGGCGCTTCCTAAGGAAAGTGAGTCATAAAAGAAAAAAAAATGGGACTCCCCCATACAAAACATCGCATCGAGAGTCCTTTTTTATCTACACATTCCT
Organism: Noctua janthe; assembly: GCA_910589295.1. Lineage (NCBI taxonomy): Eukaryota > Metazoa > Arthropoda > Insecta > Lepidoptera > Noctuidae > Noctua > Noctua janthe. The sequence goes on along the minus strand of OU342572.1, from coordinate 7,091,303 downwards.
CCTTAATTATGAGTGTCTAAATATGATAGTACTGTTGGAATTTTAAATTTTCAACTCTATTAATTCAGCTTGGGGTTGAAAATGCATCAAGGCATTTTTATTTTGACATGCATTTCGGTCTTGCTAAGTGTTACTGAAAACAGGCATTATGTTCATTTCAATAAGTTATAAGTATTATAGGGTATAGTTAATTAATGTTTTGATATTACGGAGCCAAAAACACTTCTGAAAACAGCTTGAAATAACCAACCAAGCTGAAACGTATAATTCGACCTGTGCAATTATGTAAATTGATGATATTTTAATTCAATTTTTTTTTTTTAATTTTTCATGGAATAATTTATATTATATTTTATATAATTGTGTAACCTAAAAACGTTTACACTTTGATTAATAATTTAGCACTTTTTTAACACTCTTTTAAATATTTATGCACAGATAATAATTTGTGTTTGTGTCTTAATTCGCAGTAATTTTAAGTAGATTTTTTATTTTTATTTTTTTTGCGATGCGCGGACGTCCCGGGTTCGTTCTATTCCGATATGATGTTATAGAAAATATATTACAAAATGCGTTGAAAAAAAGTTTAAAGATATTTTATTTTTATATTTAATTTAATCAAAGAAATTTAAAAAAAGATACAATTTTATTATTAAAAATATACATATAAAAACACGATTTCGGGGCGTTTGTAACTCGAAAAATTGGTGCGTGTTCAACATTTAATATTTTTGTTTATGTATAGAACGTTAAAATGTTAAATAAAATCTGAATAACCGTTTTCTCTAAATTGTAAAGTTTCTATATTATAACTTAACTATTTCCATCTCATGCTTATTAGGCATTTCTTTTGGTGTTGCTAAGGTTTACAAGTATTACTTATTATTTTTAAACTTGAATTTTAGTTAACTGAGTATGTACAGTCAGGGAATTAATTGTTAAGCATATTGACACCTCATCCATAAATCCCAGTTCATACAACTGTCAAAGAATGACAAATACGGACTATTCGAGTTAGCAGTCAAATTGCTTAACATTTGATTCCCTGACGTTACTGCAGTACCCGGCTGTAAATACGGGGTGGAATAGAATATCGCACAAACGATTGTTGCATTTTCAGTACATCATTCCGTATAACCACATAGAAAATGTTCATGGTAATTATATTTAAAAAAAAAAACAACTGTTTCGTACAAAAGTGCAATACCTACACGGTGAAAATGTATAGAACAGCTGTTTTTTTAATTACCGATGAAAAATTCTATGTGGTTGTTTGGAATGATGTCCTGAATATGCAGTAATCGTTTGTGCGACGATGTCAATCAATCAGTACATCATTCCGATCACCCTCCGTGTTCGGAATGATGTCCTGAATATGCAGTAATCGTTTGTGCGACGATGTCAATCAATCAGTACATCATTTTGAACACCCTCCGTGTTCGGAATGATGTACTGAACACGTGGTTACCGTCTAAGCGTCAATGTCCCTTCCACCCTGTATAGTTTATCAAGATTTAGTGAAAGTTCTGCTTTGTAGAGCGTCGTCTCTGCCACCTATACTTGTATGACAGACTCTTCCTAAACTTCGATTTACCATATTAACGTCCGGGTACTGTATACAGCGAGGAGCAGAAAGGATGTGGCCACACCATCAAATGAACAACTGGCTACAAGCTACATGGGACCAACATTGTGATCGTGAAATAATAATCAGTTGTCCCATACATTTGGGTCGAGTATCTAGTATCTGCCTAGCCTTTTCACAACTATGTTGAGGTCGGCTTCCAGTCTAACCGGATGCATCTGAATACCAGTATTTTACATGTAGCGACTGTCTTTCTGACCTCCACAACCCAGTTAGTATTGGGTAATACGATACCCCTTAAGGCTGGTTGTCAGTCTTTCAGGCCACTGACTAACTGTAACGACTGTCAAAGATGTACAAATGACAACCGGGACCAACGGCTTAACGTGCTTTCTGAGACACTGAGGAAACTCGGTATGTAATGGGCGATCACCCATCTACGTACCCACTTAGTTAAGCGCGACTTAACCTTAAGATCGATCCGAGCGGCTGTTATTATTTAGCCTCGAACACATTTGGGTCGAGTAGGTATTGAAATTTTGAATGGGGCAGCTGATTGTGTTGGTCCCATGAAGAAAGTTGGTCAGTTTGCTCACACCTTTTTGTTACACGCTGTATAAGTTCTGCCTATGCACGATAAACTTTTGTCATAAAAGACTGATTTCTCGTGCATTGTTCCTTTGGAACAGCGTCATATCGTATTGCGGAAATGTCAGTAATAATTTTGTCAGTTTATTTATTATATTTTGGTAAAATGGTCTTTTAGACCCCCGCTCGTACATAGCCATGACAATGTATGCATTGTAACTTTTATAACCTAAGTTTCTCTCAAAACGACAAATTGCAAAAGCCAATAGCTGCCATAAAATATATTTTAAACATCAATCGAAAATTAAAACTATTTTTTTTGCATTTCTCGAATGCATGTCAATCATTGCAATTTAAACCTTTTGTTAGTGATAATATAAGTCGCAAATTGCTTCTTCTCTTTTGCAACTTTTTGTTCATATTTTGAGAGAAAGGCAGGTCTATAATTTACGAGAATAAACGAGAATTCGAAATTCAAATCCAGTTCGTTCGTCATCAGCATCACATTCCAATGTCAGTTTCACACTAATTTATTTGACGTGAAAGAACTTAGGGATGAGAGAGTCATGCGTAGTACCTTCATAATCGATTCATGACGGATGCAATACGTGCTTTCATTTGTTCAACCAACTTGTGGTTAAACAAATGAAAGCATCAGTCATAGGGATGTCCGATTCAAACGTCACTAGATTCGAGATGTCGACAATATCTTATCAAATATATATAAATGTGAAGCTAACAGAGTAGTGAGTCAATGAAGGAAGAATCCTATTCTGGCTAACGTAAAAACTACATGTACTTGGCATGAGTACTCCATTTACTTACTACCTGTGTTCTAGATCTATTCTGTGGAATACCTGTACGAATTAACAGCTATAAGCCTTTATTGTTTAACCGAGACGGTGCTCCAGGTCGTCGCGTGGTATGGTAAAAGTGTTGTGGCCGGACACGGGGGAATGACAACAGAGCATCGCTTCACCACACCCCACCCGTATCGGGCACTTGCCTCAGGCACCGTCTGAGTAGTTGAATACCTATCGCTCAACTACTCACGATGGCCTTTACAAGAAATGAAGTGGCAACGCGACCGAAAATCACGATATCAACACGCGCATAAAAATGGCAAGTGCAGATTCATTTGTAAATGGCATGTGCACTCCATTTCTTACTACTCTGTCTTTGTGACCATATTTGTACTGATATTTATTTTAGAACGTCATTCATAAAATTCACTTTTGATGTATTTAGTTGAAATATAAAATGTGATTCTTTATTAAGTGAATATGTAATATAGTAAAAGTAACGGGCGATTAGTCATATTGGCTGAATGTAGCCCTAAATGAGCCTGTATTTCGTTTACATACCTAAATAAATATAATGCCAATAGAAATATTTTTTATTTACTTTTGCCCGAACAAACTTGATGGCACGGGCCTGTTTCAAAGAAGTAAGCATATGTAGGATGACCAGAGATCCAATAAAGTAAGACCATTCTTGGATATTTTTACTATAGCTATCAATCACACAATGACAGAGGTGCTTACTGACAGTATAGGCCACTCATAAAGGCGCCCCCTCACCGGAGCATTCGCCTGCAATATAACAATCCGAATCCAAGTTACAAATAATTGCTCCCGGTGATGGTAGCACTCGCCTAATGTGCCTGTATTCTAAGGGTTGGTACATATCTGACGGAAAATGCGTCGCGTAAAGCCAGAACAGATAATTACAATGATAATTTTTGATAAAACATTCAACCTTTCACACTCAACCGAAGATGCGTTAGTTAGTGCGTCGATTTTACTTACGACGATACGCATTTTCCGTCAGATATAATAATAATAATATAATAAAAATGTCAACAGATGTCTTGTAATTTCATTCTATAATAAAATTTTCGTTAAATAATTATTTTTAAACAGTCTGGAACCTAATCTCCCTTTTAATATATTATAATTTCTCCATTTCTTAATATAACAATAGTAAAATGAAGCCATTTTATAACAATAAACATATAAAGAAAAAATGTGATCAAGAATGACGTATGTCACCTACATAAGATTGTACATATAAAAATAATAATGAAATCAAGAGAATGTTGACGAGATCAGCAGCAAGACGCGCACGCCTATCACCTCCGGACCCGTCGCTCAGCTCCGCCTCGCCGCCGCCGGAATCCAGACCCGTCGTGAGTGCTGTGACACCGGCCGTGGCAGTTGCGTCGAGCTCGAGCGACGAGTATTTCTCTCCGCCGACGACGCCACCACCTGTTCGTCGACGAGGAGGACGCCGGCCGCCGGACGGTTTAGGACCTCGAGGCCCACCGGCCTCTGATAGGGTCCCAGCTCCCGGCGGGAGTGTGCCGCGCATGCGATGGACGCAATCCATTAATGCAAATGTCATGCGCGCATACTATGGGGCTACAGAGGGGGGTAACAACCTGACCGCGTACCGTATTCGGATGCTCTCTCTGTTTCAGGTGCTTGAGCCAGCTGTCAACGTGTCGGCACAACGACTGTCGGATCAGGTGCGAGTCATCCAGCGTAATGGTATGTTGGATGACACCGTACTTGATCGCTTGCGGACTGAAATGCAGAGTAGCCATGTCATTGCCACGCCGCCGCAGACTGTGGTTCCACCACAGTCTACCATAATACCAACTCACGATAACAACGTGAGTAATGACATGGTTACTAATGTAAGTACCCAGTGCAATGAGGAAATGAGGTGTGCTTTGGAGTGTGCGATTCGAGAATATCGGTTCATGCAACCCGATCTTAGACCACGCGTACCTCGTTTGCCCATGCATAACAAAAATAGGGTGCTGGTGGCAGTTCTGGATTCGCAGTTGTCAAACTATTTTGATGACTGCGAAGACCTCACCGATGCTCACTCAGTCTTGTATTGTGCGGCTGTAGCGGCGTGTCGTGTAGCTCATGTCAAATTTTCTGATGACAGAGCTACACGACCTAAACCAGCCGTACCGTCATGGCAGTACAGGATTGAACGACGTATTGGTGAGGCCAGAGCAATAATCGGCAAACTGATCTGCTTCAGGGAGGGCAATACTCGCCCTAGAGTGATGCGTTTTGTGAGGCGGGCGTTCTCGGGGACTGATATCAGTGCTCGAGACTACATGTCCCGTGTCACAGAGCGCATCGACTTCCTGAAGCAGAAAGTTTATGCATGGGCAAACCGTATTCGTAGGTATAAGCGGCGGGTGGACCGATACACTCAGAATCGCACATTCCAAAGAGATGAAAGGTGAGTTTATAGGTCTTGGGAGCGACCGGACCAAGGTGTGGCTGACACGCGCCTGCCGGATGATGATGCCATGTGTTCATTCTGGCGCAGCATCTGGTCGGTGCCTGTTAGCCATACCGAGGGTGAATGGACTCTGGAGGTCGAGCGAGCGTGCGATCTAGTACCAGAAATGGAGGCAATCACTATCAGCCCCCAAGACGTAGTTCGTGCAGTCCGTCCGTTGCCTAACTGGAAATCTCCAGGGCCGGATGGGCTGCACAACTTCTGGATTAAATGGTTTACAAGGTCGCACGCTCGCCTGGCGATCCTGTTCTAGTCAGCCTTAGAGTCAGGGTCGCTGCCAGAGTTCCTGACAACAGGGATAACCCACCTGCTCCATAAATCGGGTAGTACTGCGGAGCCCAAAAATTATAGACCGATTACCTGTCTTCCGACAGTCTATAAAGTTCTTACATCCATTTTGAGAGCTAAAATTAACAAACACATTGATGACAATTCTGTAATGTCCGCTTCTCAAAATGGACGTAGGACCGGGTCCCGCGGTACTAAGGAGCTACTCCTCATTGATATGGCCATTAGTCAACAGGTTCGCCGTTCCCGAAGAGATCTGTCGACATGTTGGATAGACTATAAGAAGGCCTATGACTCGGTGCCACATACATGGCTCATGAGGGTGTATAAAGAGTTGTATAAAGTTGATTCAACTCTGCGCATCTTCCTGATGTCATGTATGGGGCAATGGAGGACAGTCCTTCGCTATCCGGGATGTCGGCAAATCCAGAGGAATAGCGAGCCGATAAGGATAGAGCGAGGTATATTTCAGGGCGATAGTTTGAGTCCGCTTTGGTTCTGCTTAGCCTTGAATCCTCTTAGCACGCTGCTGGAGGATTCAGGTCTAGGCTATCGGTTGAGGAGAGGTGGTCAAGTTATATCTCACCTCCTTTACATGGATGACCTGAAACTCTTTGCCCCAAACGATTTGCAACTGATGGAGCTACTGAAAGTAACTGAAACTTTCAGTAGCGCCATCAGGATGGAATTTGGTGTGGACAAATGTGCGGTCATGCATGTAAAGCGAGGGGAGATTGTGGAATCTGTGGGAACCCAGCTCTCGGATTCCATAAATCTTAGATCCCTCTCAGCAACTGAAACCTATAAGTATTTGGGTATGTCGGAAGCGCTGGGCATCAATGTTGCTGACATGAAGCAATCGTTGAAAGAGCGCTTCTTTGGCCGTCTGAAAAAAGTATTTAATAGTCTTTTATCAGGCGGCAATAAGGTGCGTGCCTTCAACGGTTGGGTCATGCCGGTTCTGATGTACTCTTTCGGCATATTCAAATGGACTCAGACAGAACTAGACGCCCTGGATAGGAGGGTCCGTACATTGTTGACGGCATATCGAATGCATCACCCGCGTTCTTCTGTTATGAGACTGTATATCCCGCGGAGGTGTGGGGGTCGAGGCTTTTTAAACGCTAAGACTCTTCACAATCGCGAGATATGCAGTCTCAGGGAATATTTCCTTGAAACCGACGGGGATGCATCGAGATGTGGTCGCAGTGGACAAGGGGCTCACCCCGCTCTCCTTGGCTAAAGAGAACTGGCGCAAACCTGTAGTGCTTGACATTAACGACCGCATGGAAGTATGGCAGAGTAAGGAGCTTCACGGACGCTTTTTCCGGGCCCTGCATGGGCCCGATGTAGACCTACCAGCGTCCGTAGCCTGGCTACGTTCCGGGGACCTCTTTGGAGAAACCGAAGGTTTTGTCTGTGCAATTATGGATGAAGTTATGATGACGAATAACTACCGGAGATTTATTGTGAAGGACGGTACGGTTGACATATGTCGGGCATGCCACCGTCCAGGCGAATCAATCCGTCACATTATCTCCGGGTGTTCTCGTCTGGCTAACGGAGAGTACTTGCATAGACACAACCTTGTAGCCAGGATTATCCATCAGCAACTTGCTCTAAAATACAACCTTGTGGAATCGGAAGTACCGTACTCGTATAAGTATGTGCCCGACCCAGTTCTCGAAAATGGCAGTATCACATTGTACTGGGATCGATCCATCGTAACTGACAGGACTATTGTAGCCAATAAGCCTGATATAGTGGTGGTGGATCGATCAGAGCGGCGTGCAATGATTGTTGACATAACGGTCCCGCATGATGGGAACCTCGTGAAAGCCGAGAAAGATAAGCAAATCAAGTATCTTGACTTGGCTCACGAGGTTGTCGACATGTGGGATGTGGACTCAGCGATCATTGTGCCGATAGTTGTATCAGCCCATGGCTTAATTGCCAAGAGCCTCGACCAATACCTGAGGAGGCTCTCGTTAGGCAGCTGGATCAAGGGTTTGATTCAGAAAGCGGTACTCCTGGACACGGCTCGTATTGTCAGGAGGTTCCTCTCTCTGGAGCCCTGACCGCCGGTAGCTTGGACCCTGTTCCCGATACCGGTGGGCTACAATTTTTTATATTTTTAAATGTTTTTTATATTGTTTTTAGTTTAAGAAATATTTAAAAATATATAAGATTTGTGTAAAGATAAATAAAGGAAATATAATAATAAAATTTATTTCAGACCATAAGTCCATAAACAAGCACATATTACAATTTTATACATACAACATCAATATATACATGAAAACACATTCTACACAAAAACTACACTGTAAACAACTTATTTCAAATATTGGAATGACGCACGATGACTGGTCATCCATTGCCACCTCATTGGACTATCCATCCTGTCGGCTACTATAGCCACCAAGCTGTTGGAGCTGTCGCGCACTCGCCGCATCAAGGATGCTATCCGTGTCCGCATCAGTGCGTAAAAATCTGGCACGCCATTCTCCGCGAACATCCCCGATGCACTGCAAAAGCGCGGCAGCCCCAACATAACTCTGAAGGCGTTATTGTATTGGACTCGCAGAGCATTGTACGAGCTTTTTGTATAGCTGACCCATAGGGCACACGTGTACATAGATTGGCAATACGCTCTAAAGAGTGTAATTTTCACCTCCCTAGTACAACGTGCGAACCTGCGAGCCAGCATGTTACATCGAACTGCCAATGCTCTGCGTTCCCTCTCCACGTCCACATTGTCGGACAGACTATCGGTGACCCAATGCCCCAGGAACTTGTACTTGTACCGACCCTAAATTCGATTCTGCACAGAAACAGGTTATGGTTACATTGTATCGTTTGTTACAGATTGCGAACTGCTCAGTTCTCCACCTCACCGGGAGCATATTTTAATTACCTAGCAAAACTCAACAGACCTGATGAGTATCGATAAACATTTATCAAAAACGTAAACGACTACCACTGGTCATTGATCTCAATTTTTTCGTTTTACCGTGTTTAGTTCTCGATATCTATCATGTTTGTCAAGTGTCGACCTTGTCGAGTACCTACGCTGTGGATCATCCTAAAAGACAATCCCCGTCTGTAAATTTGAAGGTGAAATTGGTGGGTAGTTGGCACCAAGTTATTAAGAAAAAAAATGAGGAGGTTTTAGCTGACATCTAAGATTAGTTTTGAACGAAAAAAGAGTGATATTTTTGTAAATATTACTACACTATTCTTAAAATATATTTTTCGAATGAATTTATTTAATACAGTAGAATAATAAATGAAATTGAAGTTGGCTGTGTGAATGAAATTGTACAACAGGTAAAATAATTCTGCTTAAAACGGAACGCATTCAATAAGTAGCTTGGGCCTGAAACCGTATTTTTCACCCGATTTTTCTAAAATCTATGTTAAAAACGAAGTGAATATATGAAAAATCGGAAATCATGGATTGCGGGTAAGTTAATATGCTAAAAATTATACATAAAACTTTTGATTTTTGTTTAGTTTTATCGATAAACTTGTTAAACTTTTGTTTTGGCGCCCGCAGCCATATTGTGTCAAACAGCTGTTGCGGGACGACTTCTGTGCGCTCCGTTGTTTTTGTCGTTTTTATTAACAAAAAAATGTTTCCATACTCGTTACATCGTAATAAACAATGATAAAGTAGTGCTAAATACGTGTTTAATATATAAACATTAAAAAATTGGTTGGTCGGGATGTGTTTTCGGTAATCGGAATACCATGGCTTGTGGATTGCAAAATTACGAGGACAGTGAAATGCCCGCGGCAGAACTTGAGTTCCAAGCGAAATGGAGCAGGTTTTCCGACTGGTTGCACTGCATTTGTGTGGTTACGTTCGACTTGGAGCTCGGACAGGCTATGGAAAGTGTGTATCCTCCTGGTGTCAAACTCACTGATCAAGAGAAGTGTAATATTTGTTATTTGGCATTCCCTGACTCTAATTCGGGGTGTATGGGAGACACGCAGTTCCATGTGCGTCTGCGTTCACGAGCGGGTCTTACGCGCCAGCAAATCGTGTACAACGAAGACAGCGTGCCAACGTTGCGCGCCGACTCCACGCACTACTGGGGCTTCGTCTACTTCAGACAAGTCAAGGACCCCTCTTTGCCGCGAGGATACTTCCAGAAAAGTATAATTTTACTTACTAGACTACCTTTTATTAATCTATTCTACAAAGTAATCCAATTGATTGCTCCTAAGCACTTTGAAGAAGGGGAAAGGAGCCTAGAAGCTGCCTGTCATGATATTAATAGATGGCCTTCACTCGATGCTGGCCAGAATGTGTTATTACCTGTGCTTGGTACAGTTTTTCAATCATACATTCCTAACCAACAGACCGGAAAGATCACCCGATCTGACATCGCCAAACAAGTGCATTCTCCAAATGTACCTCACATATTAGCATCAATACAAGATGTGAATGTATTTGATGTCTTATCCAGTGTTATTTCACACCTACATCTGTTATGGGAGTTAGTTTTGACTGCAGAACCTATAGTGGTTATGGCAAGTTCACCAACAGAATGTTCTGCATTAGTTCAAGCCCTGACATACTTGATACAGCCATTGCCATATTCGGCAGAATATAGACCATATTTCACAATACATGACAGTGAATTTAAAGAGTTTACAAGGAAACAATTCAACCCACCTTGTGTAATACTCGGTGTAACCAATCCATTCTTTACGAAAACATTGCAACATTGGCCGCACACAATTAAGTTGGGTGATTCGTCTTCTATAAAAACTAAACTACGGAAAGTTGGTAACCTCAAGCTTTTGGACACTGCTCCTGGTGTGTACACCCAGTACAAACCTTTTTTGGAAAAAGATAAAGCAATTATAAAGAAATTACATAATGGGATTAGAACTGATCGCCCATCTGAAGTTCAAACTGCTATGGTGAAGCGACACTTGCTGGAACTGACTCAAAGTTTTATGATACCCTTAGAGAGGTATATGGCATCACTCATGCCTTTACAGAAGAACATATCTCCATTCAGAGCACCACCCGTTCCAAATCCTTTCAACCCGGAGGATTTCTTTGCAATGTTACAACAGTCAGGCCCGCAGTTGACTACTGGTATCAAAGGCGATTGGATTGGCCTATATAGGAACTACTTTAGAACACCCAACTTCAGTGCATGGTTCCATGAAAGGCACAACAATTTGACAAACAAACTGCATGCATTGCAGCTTGAAGCATTGGCTGAGAGTGACTTGAAAAAATGGTCAGTTGGCAAGAAGGAGGTGGAAATTGTTGACATGGTCTTGAAATTAAGGGAGGTATTAAAGAGTAACCCCCCAGTGGCAGATAATACCAGGACATTGCTCGCGCGACGTTTGGAGGACTTAAACTGTGTCCTGCCTGAAGATATGAAGTCTATTCTCAATGCGGCCACGTGACAGAAGCACTGCTGCGCCTCAAACCTGCGAGGATGCAGCGACGACTGCAAGACACAATACAGGAAGCTAAGACATGGTCACCCTATTGTGTGTATGTGAAATACTAAGGTTTTTATATCTATGTGCAATAGCAACCGCATTTAGGGGTCGTTTGCGTAAACGAGTTACAAATAACTGTTTTATTGCGATATTTTTATTATGCCAATTCGCGTTACTAATGTAGTGTAAAAAAACAATAATAAGGCATTTGAGTTCGCATTTTAAATTTTACGCTCTTTGATTTTAGCATCTCTGGCCAGACACTTTATTATGTAGTTGACTTACGATTGTAATTAATTAATTACATAAACAAACCTCTTTAACTTGATAACTTTGTGTCTGTCTACTTGCTAGCTTGTTTAATCATGTGGATCCTAACACCAATGAACTGTTTTGGGAATCTACGCTTCCATTTAAGTAGGTACGCACGGCGACCATTCAATCTATACAAAACTAGTTCATGCGGATCTCTCATTGTTCGGGAAATCTGTACAAAGTGAGGCCATGTTATACTGGAAATGTATGGCTTGATGGTGTCGCCGTGTGTACCTACTCTGATATTAAATATCTGATGTTATGTAAGTAGTAATTAGTACTGACAAAGTATCTTATTAGAAATGACTGATTTTTCTTTAATAACGGGCTTTGAAATACATTCAGGATGTATAAAGTAATTAATTTGGTCGATTTACGATTTTGTTACGAATTCTCCTTGTTTATTTATCCTTCATGGCTACAAAAGACGATTTCGATGCTACTACGGAGCATTTTCCTGTAATATTAATGATATATGCGTATACCTCCATTAGTAGTGTGAATGACTCAGTCAAATAAATTCAAAGGACTTTAAACCAAGTCAATAACCATGTCATAAGTTCATAATAGCATTGAAAATAGTTTTTTTATCACGTGACCAAAACATTCGAAATGTACAATTATAACTATTGAAAATCTTGCCGAGAATGCCTAGGTGAAACGTTTGTTTTTACACTGATATGGCATGATATTATTATGAAAATACGTCGATTATATAAATAGGTAGGTGTTGTAAATATTGTAGTTATAAAATTAATACTTAATCATTCATTTTATCTTTCGAGTAAACAGAGAAATTGTCGGAAGGCGTTTTGTTAGATATTTATCGTATGTTAAAACATTGTAATCCAATTTGTGAGACATTTGTAAGTCTGCTATTTTTTTAGCTGTGTGAGCAAGGTCACATAAAAACGCCGAGTTTATTTTCTTACTAGCATATTATGTTCCATGCAAGTAATTTTTTATGGGATTCACCAGTCACCATTCTTATCGACGTGTAATCGGCTTGAGCAGGTCAAATAGAACTTTGTGTCCATGCAAGAAGTGCGACATTATCCTCGTTTCGGTCGCCGCGACTCAACATTGCTTCGGATTATTCGCTTTCTGTCCGGTTCAGGCGGATTCGCGTCTATTATGTGGGTGACCCTCTCCTCATATCTACTGAAAATCTTGACACTAGTTCCAAGCAACATTTTATTCCAGCTGTCCAAGGCTTTAAATTTATACTTAGTTTATGCATAAAATTACCTCGTATAATGTAAAATATGAAGTCGGTATTACAAATACCTATCATTATACGGTAAAATTACCGTTTCCAGAGTATATACGCCAGTGCTGAGTGTGCTGACTCAGTAATATGAATCAAGCACCTTAGTTAGTGTTTGAAAATAAACCGTTTCAATCACAGTGGGAATCATTTTAGTGTGTCATACGTTTAAATAAGCATTCTCAACAGTAAAACAATGAAAATAAATATTTTCACATTATCGATGCCCTGTGAAGTGGGTCTGGTTACCGCTATAATCTATTTGATTAATAGTTTATCAGATCATGCGGAAAAACCAATATTCAGTAATCTATTGAACCGTATTTATTGTGAAATATCCAAAAGTAGCCACGTTTAAGCACAGCTCAATCGTTCGTAAAAAGGCTTTTTATCTGGTTTTGTCAGTTCATCCTGTTATTCTACGTCGCAAGAAATACCTCTCCCTTTATCGGGTACTAGAAAATAGCCTAAAAGTATCACTAACTTAGTAATGTCTTCTAGACTTGCGATTTAAAACTGAGCTTCTTTCTAATCACACAGAAAACAGTCCAATATCAGTCTAAATATAAGTAATTGTCCTCGTTCGTGCTAAGTCTAGTTAAGTATGTGTTACTTAAGGTCTGTCCATTACTCAAACGTTACTCAATTTTAAGACGCCACTTGCATACCTGTCTCTTACAAAAACGCTGCAGCAACGGTGTCCAATTGCAATGACAACTGCTCCCATAGATTGCGACATTGCCGCCTTTCGCCGTTTTCATACAAACTGTCGTGTCACTCCGGTCTGTTAAGACTTGTTCACATCATTCCAGTCCAGTAAATCAGCGAGTTAATCCAGCCCAGTGCTGGAACTGGATCATATCGTGTACATTATTCCAGAAGTGTGTATTCACAAAAAACAACTATGCGAGTTCACTGTTCAACGTTTAATCCAGGATTGGATTGGCTGTAGTGTCTACACTATTCCAGTTGCCCTGGAATGGGCGCGCTCGAATGAAAAGTAGAGCGGCAATCTAGTTACTGGATCTCTCACTGGACCCAGTGCATTCCAGAGACGGTTTACATTATTCCAGTTGCAATCCAGCGCTGGATTGTGTCACTGTACCGGAATGGAATGCTACTGGAATATTGTAAACCGGGCATTATTGCGATTAGGCGACATTGCCGCTGCGGTCTGCGGTGTCTTTTCGAAGATCACTTAAAGCCTGGAAAGTGATCTTCCAAAAGTTAATAAAGTTTAAAGTGTATTTTAGTGACAGAAATAAGTTTAAATACGTCTAAAAGTTAAGTCTCGTTTGAGTATTCGGAGGTTATTCGCATTGTTGAAGTATATTTTCGTATACTATTTTAGTAGGATGTATGTTTAGAATCTCTGTAATGTAATGTATGTGTATCTGTCCTATCTGTGTATTTATGTGTCGCAAACGGTGCGTTATGATTGTCAGGGGCGGTAACTAATCATTATCTGGCTCTAATCGGTTAAAAGTTGACCTAATCGATAGGTGGACTGTAGTAAGGGCGTTTGCCAAAATAATCTCGTTAAGTTCGATTATCTACTTGAGGTACAAGTTGAATACTAGGAAGATAAGCGCATTAGAGGAATCACCTGCGAAGTCCTTATTTTTGGAATTATACTAGACACTGCCGAATTGTCAAGAGATTATGGGAAGTGGTCTTATTCGTTCCAGGAAATCAAACAGCGGGCGGTTTCATTTCATTATCAATTTTATTGTTATTATTATCTATCGGGCCGTGATCCCACAAGGCCGTGTCAATAAATGTTTATAAAAGATAGATTAAACAAACCAATGTCAACGTCACGCCTAGCCTTTTCCCAACTTTGGGGTCGGTCTTTCAGTCTAACCGACCGAATGCAGTTGAATACCAGTATTTTACATGGAGCGAGTACGTATCTGACCTCTACAACCAAATTGGCAAGACAAATCCAACCAAATAAATATATCGAATTGAAATTCCATTACATGGTAAGGGTTATCGAACAATTTAAATTAATGCAAAAACAGAGCCAGATTAGGTTCATAGGTATTTTGCACTGCAGGTGCCAATTAAGCTTTTGTTCGCACTTGCGGCTTTTGACGCGGCGATTTTATAACGCGCTCTGGCTTTTCAACTCTCGGTAATGCGGACATTGAAAATTCAAACAGAACGCTTCAAAAAGCACACTGTATTTTCAACTCTCAGCGTAATGCAGTGATTTGAAAATGTTATTAAAAAATCGTCGCATTAAGCGTCGCCTGTACAAATGACGCGCGACGGCTAAGAGCAACCAGCAGTGCAGCAATACAGTGAATGATTAGATTACACGCTCGATTAGACATAACTGACAACCGGAACAGCTCCATCTATTCTTATTAACTCATCTATCATACAAAAGTCCATCCAATTGTACTTTATTTTAAAACCGCTAAGTAATGAACGGTTGTATTGTTGAACATAGATAAGTAAAGAATATTAAGATAAATTACATTGTTATCGCTTATAGGATTTTTTCTAAGATATTTTATCATGACTACAGTCTATGTAAGTAATATGATATTAAACGGACCGCGCTTGTTTTTATATATACTAAAAAATATTTTCTGATACCTGCAATGTTATGCAAAATTTTATTGGAAAGATAAAATCGATCTTTGGTAATTTTCAATCGATTGAAGGTATTCGACAGTTCGTGATCAAATACTGATGCCACAACCACAATTCTTGGATACATGTCTTATTTGTAAAGTAATGTTTCAATTGCCTTCAATTCGAATAATAACCAGCAAATGATTATCTATAAACGTCAAATTAGAAGAAATTAGCTTAAGAGTTGTGTGAAACGCAACCATTTTACAAAAAGCAAGTGCGCGTTGCTCAAAATGGCAGCTAAATCGACTGGAGGCGACTAAGACCGGGGCTCTTGTTCCTTCCTGACATTAAAAACTAGAACATTATAATAATATCGCCCCCGCGGTCCGCCTACTGTGTGACGCACGCTTTTCTGACAAGAAAGACGGACATGCAATCCGGGTGTTATTAAAAGAACCAGTAAGGTATAAATAACACCAAGGTCCAAGTCAAGGTTATAAATGCATTTCAGGCATAAACACCGGTCGCCTGGTGCTCGATGTCGTATTATTTTACAACGCTAGTTGACTACGATAATGGATCAGCCGTATGTTTAATTTAAACGCGAATATTTGTAAATAATTGGGTGCCAAATTGTTTTATTTTCTAATAATGGACGGCATTGTAATGATGGCATTGTAATTTTATTTTTATAAGTAGCTAGTTTTATGGTGTACTCCATGAAGGGCCTGTTTGCTCAATAACATTGTCGGAACTAATTAGAAAACATAAGCTTATGAAACGGTGCGGACATATTGGCGAACACGCTTCTGATGCGCTGAAGGTATATTCCATTTTCTTAAGCTAACAAATAAGACAAATAAATGCAGTAGAAATTCGCTTCATCCTAGCAAGAAACAATTCTTGTCCGACAAAATAAGAGCCATTGTCACATCAGCGAAATTAGTTGTGCGAAATGCTGCAGTCATATTTCACTCTGTTCCTAGCCTTATTTGATGAAGATTCAAGAAAACAGCAGATAATGCAAGGTTCCTCGTTCGCCAATATGTACACACCCCAAGGGAGATTATTATGTCAAGGTCGAGTCGAGCTAACGGACGTCAGTTTACTCGTGCAGACAAAGTAGTTCCAAACTGGGGCGGTTTGACCCACTTGTTTTAATTGAGATTAAGTTAAATAAGAGCCCTTCAAAGTGGAAATTTATGGCTTCCTGTTTAATTTTGACCAGCATGCGTGAGTTTTTAGCCTGATTGTGTCTTCTTTCCTATTATAAAGTTATAATAATTGCAATCAAATAACACTAAAAAATCTGTCCATATGAAACTACTGGCTGATGAGACATTTTTCAGCTTTGGCTCTGAGATGGCAACTATGCGCAAACCAACACCGAAGCGTAATTGCAAGTCCATATAGAGTGGTGGATTGTTTTTCCAAAAAAAGCGACTACATTTAATACATCATTGAAGAATTTCGATAAGGCCATGGCCATTCATGCGGGTCAGATCCATAGGCGAGGTGAACTACCCGACTGGTATACTCAATAAGGTTCTTTGTGGTCACAAAGTATCTGCTAGTGATTAATTAGCAGAACCTGTTATTTTTTGTGCTTTTTGAGCAGTGCTAGTTTTTTTCTCATTACCGACGACTCTCATTGGCTCGACTGGACTTAAAAAGGGATGGGATGTTGAAATACCCATCCCAATTCTTCTGTATCGTCGTTTATCGCTGACTCCACTAGTATATAACATATCCCATCGTAATCGCCACATGTAAATACAACATTGTACAAACTGCACTGTGTAAAAGAATGTAAATGAAATAAATAAACATTATTTTTCAAATAACTCATTTATTAACGCTTATGCATATTTGCGCGGTCCTGATACGACAAGGCGGGAATATGTACGTAATACAGGGGGGTTAGATATCCATAAACTGCACGTAATTTATACAAATAAATAAAATTGAAGTGCCTGTTTGCAATATCAAAATAATAACAGCTCTTTGCTGAATGCATATGAAAATATATACGGCACTTATAACAAAAACTCATTGTTTTTAATTTTTATCTGTGTTTGTTACGGTTAATCTCCGAAACGGCTGGACCGATTTTGACGGCTTTTATTTTAGAAAAAGAATTAGGGTTCTTGCAAAAAAATTAAAACTTGAAATTGGTAACAAAATCTGATTAAAAAACATTAAGTGAAGAAGAACAGAAGACATTAAAGAACAGTATTATTTTTTTAATAATAATTTCACGCAAACGAAGGTCGCGGGCAACAGCAAGTTTAACAAAAAAGGTTTATATGCAAAATGCATAAATTACAAGACTGTATGGGATCAATATAAAATGATATGTAATAATAACACTTCGAGAAAGTCCTGAAAGTTGAATATAATCATAGTTCACTTTGATAGACAAAAACAAAGTATAAAATCAATCTAATATTATTTGAGCAATTCTTTGCACCTTTCGACTTCCACAATAATTTACGTACCCACTTTAGTTTTGGCGTAGGAAACCCATTGGTTGTCTAAAGGCTTACTTTCTATAACAAGTTATAGAAGAATACAAATAAAATAGCTCACTAAAAATTACCCAATAAATATACCATTTATTAAGTACACAATTGCATCTATGGCAATAGTTACTCAACTACACAGTTTATGGATACCAAAAAGCACTATACATAAATCTAAACAGGTACGGGGGACATGGCACAAATAAGTCCCTGCGTCCCGACAGATCCTTTGGCGTCGTCCATAACAAAATACTAAACATAACAGTCTATTAAGTATTTACATGACTATAGGCGGGTTGAATCACAATCTATTGTATCTAGCTTTGCTCCATATATTGTCGTTATCTGTTACGAGGGTGTATACTCCTGCGAGGGTGAGTCCTACTGCGGCTCCTAAGGCCATGGAGCGGACTCCAGAGGTGCTTTTGTAGATCAAGCCAGTGGTGGTTGCGGCTATGAAGGTGTTGGCTGTGTCTTCCTTGTCGCGTATCCATGTGACGCCGAGCGCGATACAGGAGTAGAATGATGCGATGATGCCGAGAGTACAACCTGTGTTTGTTCCTGAAACAGTAATGAAGGTTTTATAATAACAGATAGATAGAATATTCTTGTTTTGTATAGGCGCATATTTTTTACATCAAAATTACAAAGAACTTTTAGAAAGTAATGAGTGGGAGGTGATTTAATATGTGGGGTTTAGGGGTCAGAATCAGGGGACCTAAAATGGCCGCTTTAGCAGAATCATAATAAAAAAATAATAATAATAAAATATTAATTAATTAATATATTTTTTTATTTATATTTTTATTATATTAATTTTTTATTTATTTTTATATAATATTATGAATTATGTTACAATTATTAAAATGTTCACAGACTCAGTTAATATTGTGAATTGTCACTTTGTATGAGGGCAGTTCAAGTACATCTAAATTATGAAATTAATACCCAACCTAATCTGCTCTTCTTAGATGCAGCAAGATGATGTTGCAAGCTTGGTCATTCAATTTCATGTTTTGACAGTTTTTGGGTGATATTGTTGTAAGGCAACCATGAATGTGTTTTGTGGAAGAGATACCACAATTATGCCAATATCACAGGTTCTAAGTATAAATGACAAATTCTCTCGACATTTTAGTGTCTAAATTAGTAGTTCCTGATAAAATTCTTCTCTACTACACACATCTTACAAGTAGAATTTGATGCCAATAAATAAAATGCAGACTAGGGAGACAAATATAACATTAATGTCCTGATGTAGTTATTATTGACATAAACTAACCTTGTTTCGTAATGTAGTTGATAATTTGCGTTCTTCGCACTTTGCCTGTTTGCCCAGCTAGCGTCGTAGCTCTCAGACCTTTGTATAAACCTGTCACACTACCCAAGCCTGAAACAAATGAAACATGTTTTAGAATAAAACTAGTAACAGACAGTGCTGAACTCATGATGATGTGATGGTGCATCAACATAGATATAAGTAAATGAAGTTTGTTTGGATATGTATACAAGTCAGTAGTCATGTTATTGGATTTCAGCAAGAATTTCTCAGTTGCAGCCAAGAGATTTTTGCGTATACAGGGTCTACAGGTGCGTCCACAACTAATAGGTACACCTCTGCCTCACAATTTAGGGATAACAGGCCGTATGTTATTGTACAGAACAGGCTACTGAAGCTCTTAGTGCAGCAGCTCATATTACATCTGGGGTACACTATGTATTGAAGGAAATCTTTGTCCTACTGGCATTTTTTGAAACTGCTCTGAATTTTAGTTTCTCATAAGATTTTTATACCTGAAATCTGCAATGATATTCATAATTATAGGCTATATGATGTTCTGTGCAGTACAAATTATTACTGAATAAAATTAAAATATCCTAAAATACTTGTTAGACCTGAAGCAATAAATTCTTATTAATTATTCAGTTTAGATTTCATGATCTACAGAACATGCGGCTTATTCATTTTAATAACTTGAGGTAATTGTAAATGGTTTTGTTTTATTAATGAACACAGTTTTTTTTTGGCATCAAACGTTTCTTTGTTCTTTTATGACTTAGATGCCAACTCTAGTGTGTTGGACAGTATATGTATGTACTTATTACTGCATAACAATGCGTATAAACAGATATAATTAATGTCTAATTAAAAACATGTTAATTTAGACTCTTGATAATTTTCCACATCACTTTTTCACTTTAATTTAGTTAAAATCGTGATTTTTCATGCTTAACAAATAAATGCTGTATACACATTCGGCCTTACGCAGTGTTATGTAAAAATAACTAATAATTTTGAGGTTATATTATAATTTCATCATCCCATTACCTGATCCGGTCATGAAGGACATTCCAATGATGGGTAGCGCTACGTTAGACCTCCGTGCAGTAGATGCCATGTGACTGTCGTCAGGATACAAGAATTCTGGCTGCATTTTCGGTATGATATGGGGATCGAAGTTCAAATATGGGGATAGGCTCGCCCCCGCCTGCTGTGCCTTCTCCTCATTCTTATTTATTGATAGTATATCGCCGAACAAGGACATTTTGCTATTTTTCACACTATAAACTAATCTAAAAACTAAAACGTGATTCGGCTATCACGTAGCGAATTTTAGGAAATCGAACCATGTAGAAATGTCAATATCAAAAGGTCCTGAAAAGTATAGACAAAAATTACGTGAATGTTGTCAGTTTAAAAAAAAATAATGGCGATAGACAATTTAAAAAGTTCAGATTTTTATTGTTGGCAATGAAAACTATTTACTAATCCTCAGACATATAAAACAACAACAATAAAATAGATGATGAAATAGACGGAAAATGTTGTTTAATTTAAACCTCTATGTTATCGAAGTATGCATTATCTGTACAGCCTTATAAATAATACAAACTATATATACATTAGTGGAAGATATTATTAGTAAATTGGATAGGTAAAAGAGGGTAGCTGGCATTTTCCTTGATTTAAGCTCAGCCTTTGATACAATTGACCACAAATTACTCATTGCAAAATTGGAGCATTATAAATGGTGTGAGAGGCAAACTACAACTTTTCTCTTCATATTTAACAAACAGGAAAATGTATGTAGATAGTAGTAGTATACAAGCTAATGGTAATGGTAATAGCGGGCGTACCCCAAGGATCGATATTGGGGCCTATTTTATTTATATTATTTACCAATGATTTAATTAATTACATTAATTCAATATTTCCCGACACACAGCTGACAGTTTTTGCAGATGATACGAACGCAATAGTTGAAGCTAACGACATACTGGAGCTTTCCGATAAGGATAATGCAGTGTTGGCAGTTTTTTAATCTTGGTTTGAAAGTAACGAGGTTTTAATTAACACTGACAAAACCAAAATAATGATAATTAGTATGTACAACAGCTCGTAATAAAGACAACATGACGATCGCACTTAATGAAGTTAAAGTTGACGTAGTTAATGAGGTAAAGTTTCTAGGGATATATCCCTAAAAACAAACATTGACAAATATTTAAATTGGAAAAGGGAATTGCAAGCCATTGATTAATATATTTCCTCAGACTGTTGTGCCTTACGCAGTCTTAGGGACGTAATAGACATAAACCTCCTTAAAATGGTATATTATGCTCTAATAGAATCAAGGTTGAGAGTGTTCAGTTTTGGGGAAATAGTTTTAAATATAACTGCCAGAGAGCCTTTGTGCTCCAAAAGAGAGCCATACGAAACATGGTTCGGATATCGCAAATAGAGAGCTGTCTGTCAGCCAAATTTTATAAATTTAAAAATTCTTACTGTGCTCAGCCTCCATATTTTAGTATTGTTGGTGAATTAAAAAAATACCTGCATAAAACATGAGGAGAGACAGTGTAGGGAGAGTACGCTCAGGAAAGATTTTAAAAACTAAATAATACCCCAACTTAATATTGTGCAACATAGTCTTCAATATCAAGCAGTGCGGATTTTTAACAGGTTGCCATTGGACTTAAAAACTATATTTTAAAAAAGCTCATTTAAGTCAATACTCAAAGCATTCCTATTGGAGAAATGTCTGTACTCCATAGACAATGACATATTTACTTTTTGAATTTTAAATTGTATTGATTTCTTAATTTGTAATGTTATTGAATTTTATTTTATATTTTATTTTACTATTATTTTCTATAATTTTTTGTGTTTTTTGTATATTTGTATTATTATTTCCTTTATTTATCTTTACACAAATCTTATACATTTTTAAATATTTCTTAAACTAAAAACAATATAAAAAAACATTTAAAAATATAAAAAATTGTAGCCCGCCGGTATCGGGAACAGGGTCCAAGCTACCGGCGGTCAGGGCTCCAGAGAGAGGAACCTCCTGACAATACGAGCCGTGTCCAGGAGTACCGCTTTCTGAATCAAACCCTTGATCCAGCTGCCTAACGAGAGCCTCCTCAGGTATTGGTCGAGGCTCTTGGCAATTAAGCCATGGGCTGATACAACTATCGGCACAATGATCGCTGAGTCCACATCCCACATGTCGACAACCTCGTGAGCCAAGTCAAGATACTTGATTTGCTTATCTTTCTCGGCTTTCACGAGGTTCCCATCATGCGGGACCGTTATGTCAACAATCATTGCACGCCGCTCTGATCGATCTATTTATATTAATTATTGTGGTTTTTTTTTGTATTTTTTTGTGTTGTTTGTACCATGAATGTGTTAGTTTTATATTTTTTATGAATGTGATATTATTTTTTATTTATAGTATTATGATTTCAAACACAATGTGAATTGTTTCCTGAATAAATTGTATTGAAAATTAAATATTTTCAAAAAAAAAAATCAAAATGAAGACTAAAACTTAGTACATAATACATAATGGTGAATATTTCAAGTGGGCTTAGATGGCCAAATCCGAAATTAAAAGGAATGGCAAAAATATGTATTCAACGACGATTAGTAATAGGCAAGGGATTGTACAACGGCGAGTATATCTCGAGACTTCTGGCTACCGGCTTCCGAAACCCTAGTTGGCGATATTTATTTAAAACTACTTTAAAATGAGTGTCACTACAAACCACTACCAAACTAGTTGAACAGAAGTGTCGTTGTATCAAACATCATAGCTTTTGCGAAGATAACACCATGGGAAAATACACAGCCATCATATCAAACATCGGTAAGATAGTTATCCAACGATCTACATTTTTAAATTTGTTTATGTTTGCCCAAAACACGGTTATTTGATAATTTGTGGATGACTCATGTTGTAAAGAGAATTGAAAAAACTTATTTTTGAGGTTTCGGCATGAAGTTGCCAGCATATAAAATTGTGTTAAAAGAAGACATTCTCGCTGTTACTACATTTTAGTAACCCTGAACCATAAAATACCGAATTTGAATACTTTGAGACCATGAATTAATCTTCGAACCTTATTTTTAAACTATTGTTAAAATCGGAGTTTACTAATATATTCGAATAAAAATACTTCCCTTCATGGCAACTTCACCTACTCCATCTTAACAACCAAAACAAAAGTACACTGATACAACTGATATAAACAAAAGACAAGATACATTGCAAGTTGCGCTCGACTCTGATACTGCGTCTGATAGAATCCTCTTTGAGAGCGATTCAGTGAGTCTTCCTAACATCTCACGCAATCCAAAGCGCAAAACACGGGGACTTGCTTATGGCGACAATAAAGGAAATTTTTGAATAATTTACTAAAGCGCAAAATACTAAATTTGATTCTCTAACTTCCGCCATGACTATGATGAAGGAGGAAACTGCTGAGATGAAAAAATCTCTTTTATGTCCAACAAATATAATAATGAAGTCCTGGAAAACTTTACTAAAATCAAAATGGAGAACTCCACATATAAAGTACGGGTGGAGTTGCTCGAGCAGAGATTGATTTTATTGATTTTTTTAGAAAGAAAAGCCAAGTCTACCACAATAGAATTGAGAAATGTCCCCAACAGAGAATAAGTAAAACCTGACACAAATAATAAAAACGTCAGCGAAGTGCTTTTAAAGCAACCCGTAAACCCCTCTGATATTCGAGATGCTTGCTTGCTTTTGGCTTTTTTAGACTGAAGACCAAAAATAAAGCTACCCCTCCCATTGCAGTGGAATTTACCACAGCGACTATCAAGGAAAATATTATACAGAAGGCTACGTTGTTCAACAAGGGCAATAAATATAATAAACTAAATAGTTCGCATCTCATGATTGACGGCTCAGTTCAACCGGTCTATATATCCGAGTCCCTTACGCCACTTGCAAAAAAGCTGTTCTTCTTAGCTCGGCAGCATGCTAAGAAACATTCTTTTACGGGTTGCTGGCATTGTAACGGAAAAATCTACGTAGAAGAAAAGAGATGATCAACCAACCATACGTATAGATAGCGAAGAAGATATTCTCAAACTTGCCCAAGCATGACTATTTATTATAAATGTGCCAAATAAAATATTGTTATTTCATATTAGTAGGATACGGCCTACTGCCTGTTTGTATGGACACTCACTGTACGATTGGTCCATAAATTCAAAGTCGCTCAGCGAGCTATAGAACGGGGTATGGTTGGAGTCTCTGAGGGATCGAATCCGACAGGGAACTAAATTTGTCGACATAGCTCATAGAACATGTAAGCTGAAATGGCAATGGGCTGGCCATATTAGCCGTAGAACCGAAGACCGTTAGGATGGACGTGTTCTTGAGTGGAGACCGCGAATCGACAAGAGTAAGGTGGGCGCTCTCAGGCTAGGCGGAGCGACGAACACTGCAGGGTTGCTGGTAGCAAGTATTCAAAGTAGTTGAAGAGGCCAAGTCCAACAGTGGACTGCTGTAGGCTGACGATGATGATACAACGACATTTAGGCGTTAGACGTCAAAGTAATCCTTCGTATCGCTGTCATCCCGAAAAATGCCCAGAAGACTGGCTTTGAGTGGAAATGATAATTCTTTGGCCAAAGAAAGAACCAGACCTCTTGTCACATGAAGAGTCGACCAGTCGCCGAGAGATTTCTTGAAAAACGATACGCGTACTCGGGCCCCATGACCCAAACGTTTCGACCCCAAACAACTCAAAACTATAGCTACCAAAAAGGTAACATTATTTGTGCCGCTTGAGGGTCTCAGCAGCCGCAACAGAAAAGCCAGCAAAGGCCGCCGTGATTGAAACATGAGATGGCGCAAGTGTGTCGACATAGATTGCGTCCCACACCAAAAGCCTACCCACCGTCCAAGGCACCAACGTTATGCCCTCTAGTCTCTTACCATCGTCACGTACCAAGCCGTTAGGTTCTAAAACCGCTTTAAACTTAAGAAAATATTTGGCGCGGGTGTCCGTCATTGAGTACTTCAGGAAGTTCGTTAGTTTTTTTTAAAGATTAGCAGTAATAGTGAAAACAGCTGTTAATGTTTTATCCTATTAATAATTCCAGTGAATTAAGAACCCCAGAGGAGGTGAGAAAAATCATAAAAACTGCAAAACTTCACGAGTCAGAGTTAACGGAAATCACACAAGTACTAAGGTTCCCTGATGTCAGCAAACACAATGATAATTTGAAATTGATGCTCCTGGATGCCACACTCCTGAAGGAAATAGAAGCGGGAAACGAACTGCTTTTTAAAGGTAACAAATGTTTATTTGTATTAGTGTATTTTTTTACTGCAGACATTAATTTACTCGACAATAGAAACGCTAGACCATCTATAACTTTACTGAATATTTTTGAAAGAGCTTGAAAACTCTTTATACTTTATTGTAATGGAGTCTCCGCTGTCGTCATCATCAAAGCTTTATTACCTTACCCGGTAGGATACCCTAGGTACAATGTGTGAGACCATCATACTATAATCGGTAGGGTGCAGATGCGGTAAGCTTGGGACCAAAGTCTTTAACATGCTGGATTGTATGTTATGCATTCATTTTTTTTAATGAATGCTTTATGGCTCGTCTTAGGGCCGGTTCTTTGGAGTTGGAGTATAAGCTTAGGGGCTCTAAGAGCAAAAAAAAATTGGATAATGGGACTTGATGAATTTTTCGGAGATTTTTTCTATTCTAGCGATTTTATTGCATCATGATATACCCTCGGAATTTTTGTAATTTTTATGATACGCTCTCATCTCAAAAATGGTTCCTCGGATGTTTATCTTTTTGGGAAAGCAATAGCTGCTCTAGGAGAAAACCATGAGATGATGTAATAAAACCAGTGAAAAGTCGAAGAGGCTAGCCTAATGCCACCAACCAGGCACAAATCCAGACTCTGGGTTGCTGGAGAATTTCTTGGTGGAAGATCACAATAACACTGCCTGACCTTGTATCCTTTTGTCTTTGATAATCCCTTGTAATAAAATAACTTTAATATAAATTCCAGGTGATCCCGACGAGAACGTAGTACTATGCACAAACAACAAAACTTACGATGTAAAAGAAGCTGAAACTTCTAACAGCCTCCTTCTCGTCCCAGAATTACTATTCGCAGCATCAACAGGTCTAGACGAGACGATACAAAATGAGTCCATGGAATCAGACTCATCATTCGATAAATCAAATGCAAGTTTGAACAAGTCTACTGAATCAGATGAAGGGGCAAAACCGCCTCGACAAATTGTGCATAAAGATATCATCAATACTTTTTTCACATACTACGAATTGAAACCTTGCAAACCAAGGCTTTCAAAGCTGAGGAAACTTCTAGAACCTTCTAGATATCAAGGCTTAGAACTAGAATATGCTATAGACAAAACTAAGTTACTAAACTACGCTGCGATATGCAACCAAGTGCAAGCATCTAAAGCAGAATTAAATGAAGAACTAGAAAAGATTCAAGCAACAGAAATTGATGGGCATTATAGGTTACTAGAATTTGATTACGAATTCCGAGTTCTATCATACATGTTGGATCTTATAGATGAAAATTCTTGGCTCTTGGACAAAATATCAAAAGAAATAACAATAGAAAGTCTCAAAGAGCTGGTTCCTTTGCCAATATTAGAGGCGACGTTCAGGTTTTATACCACCAAGTCTATTCTGGAGGATGGCGTGCAACTTTACGAGTATAAGCAAGACAAAGTGTGTAGGTTCTTGGCTAGAGTGCTGTTGAAAAGTGCCGGAAGATTCAATTTGGCGGAGTTTTTGCAAGCCTGGAGGGATTCGGTGCCAGAGGGAATGGTTACTCATGTAAGTATATCTTCCATATTTTTTTTGTATTTATTGGATTGCAGACCTCATCATTCTCCTGTCGTTAACCCATTCTAAGTTGGGTCACCTAAGCATGTTATCGTCCTCCATTTTTTATCAGCCTGTTCTGTTTTACTACTTAGCAAAGGCTCCCCCGATACCTCTCCAATATTCTTTGACCTTTTCCGACGAATCAGTTGGGTACGAGTCCAAATCGTCACAACAGCGTTTCCTTTTTCGTACTAGTCTTATATTAGTCATCATCGTTTATTTGGCCTTTCACATTCATACTCAAAACTTTCTTCACGACAATTCCTGCTCTTCCTTATCGTTGGATGGCAGACCTATCTTAAGATAAGTTCTCACCGCTGCTTTGGATGTCTGCTTCCAGAGGCATCTACAATACCAGAGATAATACTCAAAGCTGAAATCTATACTTTTTACTATAATATTATACAGAAATAAAATTTGTTTGTAACTTCGTATGTCGGGGGTAATCTTCGGAAGTACTGATCCAATTCCGAGAACTATTTCACTAAAGAGAGGCTACCTTATCCCCGAGTGTCATAACGGTAGCAAAGCCACGAGCAAAAGCTAGTGTCTCATATGACTGTTATTGCGGTTTGGCCTTAGAAATAGGTATGGTAAATCGTTGTAGGCCCTGGGTGAATCATTCACAAAGAGCTTTCTCTCACCAGGACCATATGCTCCGCAAGCGCTATTACAGAGCATAAGGTCTTGGGTTCTATTTCCAGGTCGGGCTAAGCGTTATTCAGTTTTTTAATCTGGAATGTCTAAGTAGCAGCCCACAGTCTGGACTTTGTGTCCGGTTGGTGGGAATAGACTCACTCCTTAAAATATGACTGGCGAAATGTGGGTCTCTTTTAAGTAACCTCTTCCTAACTCTTCGAAAAACTGGCGTCATGTTATGTTATTGAATTGAAAATTATTCTATGTGTTTTCATGTATTTCAGGAATCACTTTTATCAGGCATAGCATTAGTAGACAAATCGACAACGCCACAGGTCGTATGGGGTTTCGCTGAAAGCGATTTACCTGAAGAAATTAACGAGCGATTTAAAGTTCTTTTTCAAACTAAACCGAAGTGGACTGTTGATCAAATATCACCTTATATCGAGTAAGTATTATTGATATTGTTTGGTCGTCTTGAGAGGATGAATAAAAGGCGACTATAGACCGACCGCTTTAATGAATCCTCCGCCTTGCCCCATCAAAGGCACATTAGGCGTCCACAAAGTCCTAACAATATCTCACAGGTTATTTGCTTTAAACTAACCATAATCCACGTAGGTATTATACTAATTGAACCAATACGTGATCAATCTTCAAATAATTCCATTTAAATTGATACCTTCGCGAGGACTCATTAAAGCGGTCGGTCTATAACAAAAGGTATTTACAAGGCAGATGTAATTAGAAATGCCGAGTATTGGTCATGTTCTTTAGAAAGGTCAGGTTCGAAGTATTCGCTACTGGCTTGCGTCTATGACCAGATTTAAGAATGTGGTTGAAGCAAAGGAAGTATGTAAGTATCGTTGCAAGTGGCTTTCTGTAGTTTTTACCTACCCCATAGGCAAAGACTATTGATATTCTTAAAATTTGGTTTTTGCAGCTGCAACATAGTTGGGAAAGCTTAGGCAGATAACAATTTGCATCACTGACAAAATCAAAGTGGTTTTTACCCGACTGCCAAGGAAGGGTAATATTTTGCGTGCGTATCTTGTATGTTAGACAGTTTTTTGTAAATTTCTTTATACAACGTATGTTTCGGATTTCGAAGATTAAGGTCTCATTAGATCCGTCTCAAAAACCCAAGTGTCCTTAGATAAATGTTTAAAAAAAAACAAAATGGCGGATTTTTGGCGCTAAATTGTAAGTCGTTAATATTTTTTTTTTAACCACACGTATCTAGTAAGGTATCAAAATTAAAAAAGATTACAAATATATATACATACATAATACTGTTTGTTATCGGGTTTTTTGATATTTTTATTTAAATGTTACTTGTCATTCTCGTTGCAAAGAGGTTGCCGGTGGTTTGCAGTCGAATGTAGAATAACTTTAAATGGACTGTACCGTGTAGTTGATTGGTATCTACTAGCTCATTTTTTGTTTTAACCTTGAAATCGTGACTCGGTACTGGAAACTTCTTGTAAAATATAATCTTGCATTTTCCAGATGCTACGCAACAGATAAATTGAATGTCGCCGCCCTTTTGACGAAGTACGCGAGAGCTTCCACTCACGACGGCATCAGAGTATTTTCAGCTAAACATATGAAATAGTGTGTAAGAAGAATAATTATTATAGTATAAGTCAAGGGATAATAATACTTCAGTTTTTGCCTATCCGTGTGGGAAAAGGATGTACGTGTGCATGTAATACTTGTGTGGGTTACCATGAATAAAATTCAAAGTTACTCTTGAATAATACGTTTTATTTTAAACATTAACTTGCATTATAAAAATATTTATCCATTATTTGATGAGTAATTCATTATAGTACACATTATTCTTATTTAAACAACTATTACACTTAAATAACACAGCCTTCTTGTTCTTCATAACAACGTTCTTAAGAAGCCAACCTTTTTAGAACTTTCCTCTTTTTATCTCAATATGACGACCAGCGTTGGATTAAAATAAAAAAAAAATACATAATATCTCTGGAATGTTTGCAAAGACTATACACGAAAAAGAAATATAAGTAGTATCTTTACATTCCGCAACTTACGACTAGGGCCGTTTCAAATGCGATACCTTGACAAATGCCTAAATTAAAAAAAATACGTGTCGAATTGAGAACGTCCTACTTTTTTTTTGTCGGTTAAAAATTACTTGAGGGCTCGACGAGTCGATATTCAAACAGTACAATAATATTCATCATCTGCCTAGTCTTTTCCGACATATATTGGGGTCAGCTTCCAGTCTAACCGGATGCAGCTGAATACCAGTATCTTATTGTGTATCAGGGCAATTACATAAAGGCATTGATTTAGGTGTCACACGTAAAAACGAGCATAAAGCTTAAAGCTAAAAATCTTTGGTATCTAATTAAGACTGCTGAACATTGTTCCTCAGCTTCTTCAATTGTTCCCACATAGCTGCCGGTAGATCTTCTCCAACTTCTTCCTTGAAATATTTCTCGATGGCGTCAGCTTCTTGTAGCCAGAAGTCTTTAGGTATGCTGAAGAGGGTCTTCATGTCAATGGGGCCTAGGTTCTGGGTGTTGAGGGCGGTTTCCTTGGGGATGTTTCCTAGAGGAGTTTCTGTGAAGCATGGCTCGTTGTCGCAACGGCGAAGAATCCAGTCTAGCACGCGGGAGTTCTCGCCATAGCCGGGCCAGAGGAATTTACCCTGTAGACAAAATTATTAATAATATTAGAATGCGCACTTGACGATCTTATGACTGCATCAGCGAGCGGTGTTCGCATTGCTGAATTTAGGGGCAAATAAATTTAATGAAAATTTGCCATCGACAAGCGTCTCTGGAGGAGGGCAGCAAGGGGACAGGTTGGATGTGCTTGGGATTATGTAGGGGCCGATTTAAAACTACTGGCTCAGCATCGCGGGCTGGCTCGAGCAAAAGTCGAGGGATGTCTCGTGGAGACCATGTTAACTCTTTCTTAACCAAAATTCAAACCATAACTGAATGTCACGAACCTCATCATTCTTCCTGAACCAGTTGACGTGGAAGATCTTGGGCATCTGTCGTCCAGCCTGAGGCATCGACAGCCAGTGCTTGATGTACTCGCCGAAGTTGTAGCCGAAGAACGGACGCATGGCGAAGGGGTCGTGCATTATTACTTTACCCTGTTGAGGAAAAAAGTGCAGTGTAAATATCAGCAAACTATCAAATTTTTACTATTTAGCATAAATAACCTGCGGGTGGATACATGTCACTTAGCTTCTAATTCGTTAGTGGTTTAATGAAGCTAGGGCCATATTATTACGAATAAGAACTATAAAAGCTTTCGTGCGATAACGAGAAATGAAGCTGACAGAACGAATAATATCATCCTTATACCATAACGGCACATTTTCTCCTAAACATCAAGAACTTACTCAAACATTTTACTATAGATTTGTCATACAAAAGAACACTTACAGCATGTTCAGCGGCGGCAGTAGACTCGGACCTCATGGTAGCGCCCATGAACACGCCGTGCTGCCAGTCGCGAGACTCCACCACCAGCGGCACGCCCGCCGGACGCCGCCCGCCCAGCAGGATGGCGGAGATCGGTACTCCCTCGGCGCTCTCCCACTCAGGGTCGATGATGGGGCACTGTTCCGCTGGGGTGCAGAATCTGTGGAACAAATGTGAGATTATAAACACTAATAATCATAGAGTGGAATAGATCTCCTCAAAAAAAATAGGGAACATTATCATCAGCCTATGTCTTTTCCTACTGCTGGGAAACAGATCTCCTCTTGATGAGAGGAAGTGGTTCGTAATCCACCACGCAGGCCCAGTGCGGTTGATAAATGTCAAATGTCTTTGAAAATTTGGGTGAAATTCTTTAAACTGGCAACTCTTCCAATCATAGATAATTATCCTAATTTTATCTTACGAAAGTTTTTCGATAATGTTTGAATTTTTCTGCTTTAAAATGGGGTACAATTCCCAAACCTGGCAACACTTTCAACCATAAACAATTTCCCTCAACTTTTTATCAAACCGAGGCACAATTGTTTGGCTTCATAAAGGTTTTAAATTCTGCTTACCTAGAGTTAGGATGAGCTGCCGGAGTCTTCTTGCTAGCATCCCAAGGCTGTCCCTTCCAGTCAGTGAGCTTCTCAGGCGCGGTGCCCATGCCCTCCCACCACACGCCACTATCGTGGGTCTCGCCCACGTTCGTGAACACCGTGTTTTGGAATACTGTTGACATGGCTATCGGGTTCGTGGCTTCCGAGGTTCCTGTAGAAAAATTGGATAATGAGTATTAAGATAGCGGAACTATTAACTATTATTAGGAACATAACATAACGAAATGATTTATTCTGTTGCCATGAAAGGCAAGCGCATTCAGGTACAAATCCAGGGTCCTGGCTTTTGCTGAGAATTTCTTTATACTCGTAGAAAAACCCAATGATACTTTGCTCGACTAAAGGACCGAACCCACGCTCAGCGCTCACCATTTGAATTTACTCCGGGCTGCATCAAACATATTCCTGATGGAAGAACCCAATACCACTTCGCTCAACCCGAGAATTGAACCCAAGACGTCAGGACACTATAGACTAACGAGGCAGTTCATCATCTGCCTAGCCTTTTCCCAACCATGTTGAGGTCGGTTTTCAGTCTAACCGGATGCAGCTGAATACCAGTATTTTACATGGAGCGTCTGCAGTTATTTAATCAAAATTATTATTGCAATTTTTTTTTCCTGTTCTACATTATTCTTTAATTTACAGTACATCTTCTAATCCTTACCTGGAGCAACTCCAAAGAACCCATTCTCGGGGTTGATAGCCCTCAGCACCCCATTCTTATCGAACTTCATCCAGGCGATATCGTCTCCGACGCACTCCACCTTGTAGCCGGGCAGGGTCGGGGTCATCATGGCCAGGTTGGTCTTGCCACAAGCGGACGGGAAGGCTGCTGCGATGTAGCGCTTACGGCCTTTTGGGTCGGTTACGCCTACGATCTGGGAGAATGACAGGTTTTTAGTAAGAGTGGTAAAAAAACCTTTAGTTAATGTGTTGTAAGCAGTCATAGCCTAGTGGTGTGACCGTCGGACTGCTAAGTCATAGATCTCGAGTTCGAAACCGAGACATGCTCCTCTGATTTTCAGATTCATGGCTGCATAAAAACTCTGACACCAGGTTAGGCACTAACCACACGATAAAGAATAAGGTTTTAGATGGTATGATCAGTGTATCGTCAATATTAGGTACAGACATTAACTAAGCAATTAAGAAATATTTTGAAATCTGAATATCGTAATGAAGGTTTTATAAAATCCAAAATCTGTTGGCAATGTTTCATTACAAGGTCCTTAATAAACACGGTGTAAGGGACATAGTAATGTGACACAAACGTTTACCAAGGATTCAGTTCGTAATTTTGATGGGTTTAGAATCATGTACTGAAGCTACCAG
Organism: Noctua janthe; assembly: GCA_910589295.1. NCBI lineage: Eukaryota > Metazoa > Arthropoda > Insecta > Lepidoptera > Noctuidae > Noctua > Noctua janthe. The sequence goes on along the minus strand of OU342572.1, from coordinate 7,058,055 downwards.
TATTTATTACAGTAAGAACAACATCTTCAAAATATCAGCCACGAATCTTTCTTGTACTTTTTGTATTTTATAAGTAGCAGACGCATCTTCCAATGATATGAATATAACTTCAAGTATTTACAACTATACAGAATGGCATGTAATAAATTTTAACATAATCTATTATAGAGGTTTTAGTAACATTTTCAACTCACCAGCATATGTTCAGCGAGCCATCCCTCTCTGCGAGCGATAACGGAGCCCAGACGAAGAGCGAAGCACTTCTTGCCCAACAAACTGTTTCCACCATAACCGCTGCCTGTTAACACAAGAAAAAAAACTTAGAAACACTGAAATATTACCAAAAAGCTTGCTGAACATTGTGAAAAAGATTTTAAAAAGAAACATAAGTTTTCGTTAGCCACGACTAGGTGCCGCTAGTAGTCGACAATTCACATAAACGTGTATTATGGGGTCTTTAGAATGATGACAGTCATTGCTGAATCACAAAATGATGTTATATTTTATATGATATCAAAAACACTCACCATAGCTAACAATTTCATTATCAGCAGGCTTATGCAGAATGATAGTACGAGGTGGGTCGCAGGGCCATCCAGAAATGCCTCCGGTACCCACAGCATGTAGGCACCGCACAAACTGCTCATCCTGGCGTAAAGTTTCCAGAACTCTCGCTCCTGTTGACAAGAAAAAAGAAAATTTTATATTTTTTGTCTCTTTCTGACATGGGTTAAAGTGTTCGGTAAGATGTTTTGTCTCTTTTTTCTTGTGGGAAACTGAGAACAGCTGCTAAAACTGGGTGTTTGTAAAGAAAAGCTGTATCTTTGTGGAAGAGTTGGTCGTCAGTACTCGTCAGTAAAATACTAGCGATTTTCAAGGGCTTCGTTTAAGCTTAAATTAATGTTTACAGTTGTCTGAAGATGCTATAACAATGTGTAAGTACTATTAAGCTTAATTTTACGAAAAAAAAACGAGTATTTAATGTACAAATCAACAAATATCAGAGCAATTAAAACGCCGGCGCGGCGACTTGCAAACAACACCAAATCAAAAGTAAGTATGTCATAATCAATTAGTTTCAATAAACAAAAACGTTTATCATTAATGTAGAAACACGTGAGTACTAAGTTCAAGTAATAATCTAACAATGGAACCTAATAATCATAAAACAAATAATGTTTATTTGACAGCATAACCTAACCTAAAAATATTAAAAGTTCGCGCCATTTTTCTATCTGCCCTTCGATTGGCGTTGGTAGGTGGTGGGGCAATTCCGCACTTGCGTACTAGGAACACGACCTACGCAACACGTGAATAAAAGAGAGCCCCGTCTTGGCCACGACTTTATCATAATAATATTTTTAACTGACTTCAAAAAAGGACCCTGTTTGTAGACTCCAGGTCCTGTTTTAGACTACATTGTATCCAGTAAGCACTGACCTCCGAGATCTCAATAAAGCACTGAGATTTGATGAACTGTGCGTTACATTTGCCCGCCGGCGGCCGTCCAGGGTCTAGATACACTGGTGACATCGGCCTGTCTGGCTGTTTTTGTACGTTTTATATAAATTTATTTTGAAGTGTAACGTACCTATCCGCGTCATGACTCGCATAGAGTAGACGACGTAGGGAGAGTCTGTGATCTCGACGCCGATCTTGGACAGCGGAGAGCCTACGGGGCCCATGGAGAACGGGATCACGTACATTGTGCGGCCTGTGGACAAAATATGAACAGATTAGTTGATTAAAATAATGATAAGGACGAAGTAAATAAAAGTTTAAACTTAAATTTTGGTCGGACACTTCTTTGAGGTAAAACAGAAAAAATATTAAAGTTTCTTAAGGTATAAAAGGCTAAATGTGGGTGGTCTGTACGTAGGTACACCTCTGCCTAAACCTTCGGGGAAAACGAGTGTGATGTTATGCTTTCTTTATTTTGAAGGTCTAACTTACAATAGAGATTCTAGAACCAAACATTGTGTTTTTTTTCTGTATTACGGTCATATTTTTTAATGTCTTCTGAGCAGTGTAGACTACACCAAGTAATGTTTGATGTTTCCAATTTTAAATAGAGCCAAAAAAAACTAACAAATATTTAATCTATGCCCAGATTCTATATCCAATTCATCTGTGTACCACACCTGTCGGCTAATTGAAGCAATAAGCGGATTGCCCTTCAACCCTTTGTAATGATTTGATGGGAGTCTGAGCCAGAATAATACGGAATTATTTATACAGCTTTATTTCAATCAATGTAGGTACCTACGCATAGTTCCCATGTAATGAACTCCTTTAACTAGCTTCCCGTAACTCAATATCTGTTTGGCAATCCACAGATTTTGGGAAATACATTTGAGTCTTCATTGTTTGAAAATGGAACAAAGACGTTTACGTTTTTGTCTTTTGTTTGGATACATTGTTCAATGAGTTTCAAGGAAGTTTCCCGAGATGATTTCGTGAAATCTTACGGCTGGTTCGAAATTACTGGTTTTTCTTCCGTATTTGATTATTAGGTATTTAGTCATCTAGCGATTAGCATATTTAGCAATGTAAATTAATGCTGATTTGCTATACATTATTTTAAAGGTCATGTTTATTTAAGTGCAAATTATATTGAAAGTACACATATCAATATAATTTTCTAGACAGCTAACACTATTCTGGGCACATTTTTTTATGATAGTTTAGAATCCATCATGAATAATTTTTTGTATGTTAAATTGGAAATAATCTTCAATCTTGAAATATCCGTGATCAAACAGGGCCTCTATAAATATCTGTAGGAGTTCTAATTGACCGCGAACACTAATCTTACGAAGACTGTTGTTGATTCAAATGTCCTATCACTACCATTAAAAGAGGATACTGCTCTGCTTATAAATTGATTTAGATTGCGTTGTATAGTAAAGCAACAAGAATGTGATCTTTAAAAGGGTCAGTTTACTTTTGTCTTTAGAAATGGCAGAAAAGAACTCCATCTCAACTCACCTCGCATACATCCCGGGAACCTCTCAGTGATAGCCTTCTCGTAGTCATTGGGGGCGATGTAATTGCCAAGGGCCGACTTTTGTCCAGCGCGTGCGATGGGGACAACATCCCTCTCCTTGTCGGAGCAGATGAAGGTGCGGGATTCAACGCGAGCCACGTCCGCGGGGTCTGTGCGGGCTAGCCAGCTGGGGGAGGAAGAGATGGTTTAGATTTTTGTGTGAGAAATCGTTTTCTTCTTGGTTATATCTTTTTGGTGGTGGGCTGCTAGATTATTTTTTGTTATCAGGTGATTTCAAAACAGTTTTCTGCACTATACAGCCCAATGCCGTAATTCCATAAGATATTGCCTTGATACGGGTAGAATGCAAAAGTTATTGCTAGGTATATCTCCAATAGGATTTTTGGGAAAATTTTGAGTGGCATTCACCAGATGTGACGTTTGAATATGATATAACTCCTTGACTCTATTTTACTTGACCTATCTTTGACTGATGGAAGAATCAACACAAAAACAAAAGAAGTTAGAATAGTATTGCGGTTACTTACCAGTTGTCATACTTGTGCAGACGCTTCAAGGTTCCTTGCTGCTGCATGATATGCAGCAAGGCGGCTGCCTCAGCCTCAGAGCCATCGCAGACATGGACATGTTCCGGCTGGCAGAGAGCAGCACTGCGCTCCACAAAGGCACGAACCTGAGGAATTGAACAGACGTTAGGACATTCTTCTACTACATCATCATAGTAACCAAATACAACAGGACCTATGACAGACCCTTTGTAAATGTAGTATAGTTTAGTTTTTCTGAATTACTTGACCCCTTCCCTGTTTCTTTGTGAGAGGGGTAAGGTAATACAGGCCAGTGACTGTACGATTTTGTGGGATCCCTCAAGGGTCTGTCTTAGGTCATACTGCGTTTTGTTTTTAATAAAAACTCTATAACTGACGTTGTCGAGAGGGAATCAGACCAAGACTGATCTGTTGTGAATAGGTGAATACCGTATGTCTTTGGTTGTTTGGTTCTAGGCACTTCTAGGACATGCAGTTTTCTTCAAAATCCTATCGAATGGTTGATTAAACTTTTGACCACTAAAGGACCGAACCCTAACAAATATGTATTTGCGTTTGAGGTGCATTTACATCGATCCATCAAACATAATAAATAATTTAAAGTTACCGACTCAATAGTTTCAAAGTGTCGTGCTGGTTTGGCCTACAAATGTTTAAAGCCCTTCGCTTCGCGGGTGGCACCTACCTACCTAACCTAAATTGCAACAGTGCAATAATATTAGATGACGCTTCGTATGCATTTCAAAGGCTCTTGGTAAATCAGGAACCCTACAGAAAAATTACAACGCAATTTTCTGATACTATAATATTGCACGATTTAGACAATAATCGAGTCGTACAATGAACAGAAACCATTGTTTTTTTTTCAGCGTTTATACTCGTTTCCTTGTCTTTGTTTAAGAGATTATCTTTACACCGATTATAACTTCAGAAGAGAATATTGACCAATGTTTTCCTTATTATTTGTTTTCCATCAGAAATTTCCCAGATCTGGTGAAATGTGGGTGAACTTTAATTGCATCTCTGCCTGATTCTTCGGGGATTACAGACAGTGATGTTATATTTAATTACATTTACCTACTGAATCGATATTTTTGTCGTTGTAGTTACCTTTGGTGTCAATGCAGCGAGTTGAGGGCTGGGGCTGGTGGCCCCACGGAGAGCGGTCTGGTGGGCCGCACGACCGCAAGCCAGCGCCACTTGGGCATACCTGGGAACAAAGGAAAACATATATGAGTAAAGGTCAAAATCAAACCATATACCTATTTCACTTCTCTTGAATTTCCTGTACTAAACTAAAAAGCATATGATATCAATTTTTTTGTAAAACCGATTTAAGTCACCAGCTAGTTTAGGATGTTTAAACAAACGTACACATGAAATAGAAATGATCAAATTACCATTTTTTGAATAAAAACCGTTTATCTGCCTCCTTGACTCCTACAAATTAATAGCTATGTTAAAACTTTTGATATCAAATTAAATTAACAATAAATTCGTTATCTAAAGCGTTTGCACACCGACTATTTGTCAGGGTGACGCTTGAAACTTTGAACCGGGCACAAAATGTCGGTCAATTAAATCAAAGGTTAGATATTATAATTATCTGTCCTGCACTTTGTTCTTACTTCGTAATTTAATTAGGTGTTAGATAAATGGATTAATTTATTTATAAGTAGGTATGTTATCTTGCACAACTTTTATTAGAGGATCTTTGAATGGTTGTGAAGAAATATTATTTTGACGAGAGCTAGCCTCAACAGATAAAATTAATAGCTCGCCTTGTATTTTTTTTGTATATGGATCTACCTTTTTCTAAAGTCGTGATTGCTTATGTAATAATTTACACGATATTGTACTTTTTCATCATTATGTGGATTTCCCCTTTGACGCATAATAATTGGGCATAGGTTCACACTATCGGGTTTTCCTGTTAGAATCAGGATAAAGAGTGTTATCCGACATTTCATAGCTCAAAATTCAAAGTTCTACAGCTAAGATTTTGACTTCATAGGACACTGGCGATTTGTGGGCAAAAAAAAAAACTTAAGATGATTCGAGTTACCTCGTGGTAACCCCGGGCAACGGAAGCATTCGGTAAAGTAAAGGCACGAGGAAAAATTGGCGTAGCGACTTAGGTCGCAGGGTTAGAGCTTTTGGCTTATCAATCTTGTTTTATGTATTATGCAATCGTATTTTATTGCCAGCCATCACAGGTTATGATTACGGCTATGGAAAATGTTCTAAACGAATGCTGCAATATATTCTTCGTATCATCTGGGACGGAGCTAACAATCTTTCAGTGCCCGTTTATTGAAAATGCCAAAGGTTTTTTGAGTTGTCCTGTCAATGACCGCCCGACCATAAACCTAACTCTAGGAGGCCAAACTTTAGGAACGCGATGCATTCAAATTAATTCTATAGTTACCAGTGGCAAAGGTTCTATACAACTCGATTCCTAACGGCTTCCCTTTGAAAAATGGCACAATCAGTATTCTATAGACAAATAATATAAACACATACTCCGGCTTACCTCTTACAAATATTGACCTTTCCCTACTGATAGTTACATATATACACATAGGAGATAATGGTTAGGTACTACTCATAGGTTTAAAAATGGAACTAGGCTATAAATACGTAATTAAAATCAACAGTTGAATAATATTTAGTAAATCATTTGGGTATCGTTTAGTGTTAGTTGAAAAGACCCACAACGCCTCGTGACGTGTGTGCCCAATTGATTATTTTTTATTAGGAACTCATTGACGATATAAACCAAACAGTGGCTACTTAGTTACAGACTCGGTAATTTGAATCAATTCGAAACAATGCCGTTGTGACGAAATAGGAAACGGTACTGGAAGGAAAGGAACACGTGCAGACGGTCAATATTTAGAAAAACAAAAACATGGGTTTTCTGTATTTCTATGAACTATGGAAATTTACCTGAAACTGTTGGTGCAACAGTAACAACTGTTATTGGTAACCATAGGGATTTTTTTTTTCTTTTCTTAGATAAAAATAGGTTTCTTATTTTCGATAAACATTCCACATGAATCGTGGAGTTTTCCTATATTTTGTTTTTTCTTTTGAGGTGCAACGTTATTATATATTTTTCATTTTAAGTAAGTGTAGGCCCGTTACCTAGAAAATATCTTTAACGAATGATTTTTTATGGTTTGTCTCGAGTGGTTTAAAAACTTAAAGGATTATGGTAGCAAATTAAAATAGAAAATAGGTATGAATTAATTATTCAACGCCTAATTGATAAATAATTTAGAAATATGTTTTATTAGAAGTTTAATACTTGGAAAAATTATTTTAAATAGTTACTTACCTATTTTAAATATAATTAAATATTTTAAGCACTGCAAGATTAATTAAAGGAGATTTGAAGCGGTTATTAAAAAACTAAGCATTTTTCAACTTTATAAATGGCAGAAATATAACTAAGAATGTAGTTTTGGACATAATAATTACAGAAATACATAAGTAAGAAAGAAAAACAAAGAAAATTTAAATTAATAAAAATACTCACTGGTTGGTCTTCCTCACGTAGTCTTCAGGGATAGAGTTGAAGTGCAACATTTTTAATTCAAAATAAATAAAAACTATATAACAATAAAATTAATTAATACTTTACAAATTAAATTCAAAAACTTAAAACGCGAACAAGCTAAATTTTATCAAAATTACTGAAACTGAACAGAAATATCAGCCACCTATAATATGCTATAGTGTTTAATTTGTTACCCATTTAATAGGTACAATGCTTGAGAGAACTAAGAAACGTAGTGGTTATAAAATGTTGCGCGCGCGCTTTAATACCGGGAGGAGTGTTTGCACGGCGCGCGCTGATTGGTCGAGCGCGCGGGTGTGTCGTGACGTGTGCACGCGACGTGCGAAACTATTTTTAAGACAACTTGTTTTTCTACGATTATTATCATCGATGTTTTTGTAATGCCGATTGTATTTATGTGCTTTTGAAAATATTATCGTGTTGAAGATGATTAGGGATTGGTTCTTAGTAAGCGTGATTTATTGGTTTTTAGCCTTTTTGGCATCGAATTGACGAAGACTAATGAATTTTATGAACCTTGAATATTCAACTCCAAAGTATTTACCTATACCACAGAATATACAATAGTACCTTTACCATGGGTAGTTCTCAATGGTAAATTCCGTGACACTTCGTGGCGCGTGTCGCTTGCAATACACTTTATGTAGGCCAAAAAGCAATCTCCTTGTGCTATGTAAGCAAGATGGAAGCCTTATTGCATCAGCTAATCATGTGTGATGCTTTATCAGGCACTTTTTAATCAAAGTCATTGTTGCGAGCTACGTGAAGTCTGATAATAAAATAAGAAAGGCGGAGGCCTGTCAGAATTCTAAAAATACTTTCCCGCCAATTTTTATGTCAAAAATGTCATATTTTTGGCATGGTTTTTCTTTTTTTTCTTTCATGACTGCCAAATAAAAAATATGATAAGGAGTAAAAAAAAAGAATTCCATTGGTCTTAGGAAGTAAAGGTTTTAAACTTAGTAGAGCCAAGTTGTTATTGTAACTGAAGGCGTCTATTTCGTCAGCAAATTGTAAAGCTCAAGGTGAATTTCGTCATCGGAGGCGTGTACGCTATGCACATACTGATTGCAGTTCAAAATACCTGCTTACTTCTAAATAATATTGAGTATAAAGCCAGTGTTGTTTTAGCGTAATTATGTACTTAGATATTTATTGAGTGTCCGTTTATTTTTCTTGTAAATAGCTCCTGCAAAAAAAGTACCTAATTTATAAAAGAAACAAGAAATTGGATTGTCAGTGTTTTCCTGTTTACTTCGTAGTTTTGCTCTAATCAGTTTTTCAAGCTCATTTCAATGATTCAATCTTAATTCGCTCAATAGATTCGTCTAAATACATAATATATGACGTAGATATACGAAATTGTTGTCAATGAACGAAAGACGTAAGTAACTGTCTACGTATCTACAATCTATCTACTTGTGAGAAGTGGAACACATTCTCACTGACGCACGTCTTAAACCAGATTCACTGTTCTGTCCATGGAAGGATGACCTTGGCCTTCGAAGAAGGTGCATGCATGCTGGTCCGAGATAAGATCAGTCAAACTGGTAGGTTCGGTAAAATGGCGGACGCGGCTCCGGGCACCGGACATAAGGTCCGGGACATTGACAGATATGTCCGCAGTCGGTCCCTAATTTGCCTGTAAAAAAAGGACTTTACCGCATCTTTTAGAAGGACATCTGACATCTCTTATAGTGACGTCTATGATCTTTCTTTGGTTTCCTCCTTCTTTGTTCATTTTCTTATATTCTGCACTAATATCATAAAGAGGGAAAGTTTGCAAGTTTGAATATAGGGGATCATCTGATTTCCTGAACCGATTCCGGAAATTCTTTCACTACTGGGAACCTATACATTATCCCTGAGTGCCTTGGGCTATTAATTTAAAATTTTCCGTGGCATAACATACAGAGAACGAAGCCGCAGGCAAGAGCAAGTCATAGACAAAACCGTAAATGATCGATATGATGCTCTTCCCGTTAACGTTTTACTGACGTCACTAATTATTGAATGTTTTAGTTTTTCTGCTCAGTGTAACCGATTTGTTTACCAAACTCTTTGCTAGTTATAACGATTGCAATATGTTTTGTTTACGTCATCGATTCATCATAATATTATGGTCATTTGCTTGTGTTTGGCCTTAATGTTTCGTAATTAAAAATAAAGTAAATTACGTTTAGTTTATTGACGTTTCAGAAGTCAATGAATCCATTTTAAGGACGTTTAGAGTAAATTTTTGTTCATAATGTTAACAATAACCGTAATTTTGTTTAACTACGTAAGTTATTTACATACATACATACCAATATTTAAGCCTTTTTGCCATGGGAGTAGGCAGAAACGAACAGAATACCATCTGCTACGAATCTACGATGCTAAACAATTTTTTTTTATCAGGCTAGTTGCTTGGAGGGTTTTGCCTAGTCCACGTTCATACATCAAAATGAAATGAAATTATTTACTGAAGCAATAATAGCTGTTTTGTGTTCACAATATAAATCAAATTGTTGATATTCTGCGAAACTGAACTGTTTTATGAATATAAAGAGTGTAACAAGAACCTTAACGAAGCCGAAAGGCACTTGTCGTCCCCGTCATTGCGATATTTTTTTTTGTTCTGGACCGTACCTAGTTCCAACTTTTTCACATTTCCTTCGGTCCTTTTTTTTTTGTTTCATTCCTATTGGTCGAAACAGGGTAGTCAAACATCTGTGACGAACGTGAGATTTTTTTTTAAACAATTTATAATAAAAATGCAAGGATATTTTTCGGCCTACTACCCGTCCGCACAAAAAGGGCACTTTTTTTGTTTTACTACTATTGTTAGGCACGGTAAACAGATGTGGTCATCGTGTGTACGGGATTTTGTTTTAAAAATGAGCAGATGCAAGATTTGGCAATATTTAGTACATAATGCTTGGTTGACGGCTTCGCGAAGAGTCTGTTTACACCCTGTATTAATAATTGCAATGCACTTATTTCTACCTGAAACAAAGACTTGTTCAACGATTCAAGCGACGTATATTCATGCCTGTAAACATTTTCCGGAAAATATGAAACCAAATACAATCAAAGTGAACTTCACAACTCACAATGCAATGCAGCGTTCGTATTTCCACGAACCCTTCGTTACAATAAGCGTAGTGCTTTCTGGTTTCAGGTCTATTTTCCCATTGTGCAGAAATTCTATCTGTAGCCTCTGATAACTGAAATTTCCTGTAACACTGTAAAGAGAATAACCTCGCTACGCTACTTCGAATGAAAAGCAAATAGGGAAAACAAACTCCCTCCAGCAGTGCTATTCTGTAAACGGTGACTCACTTCGAAAGTCATCTCGCAAATCATCTCGAAAGTCACACTCACTTCACTTCTCATCTCGCCTGTACAAGTTTTGGTATTCTCATGTCACGATCAAGGCCAAGTGAAGTGAAGTGACTTTCGAGAACTCAGGTGACATTGCTCTATGGTAGTAGAGCGGTGGCACTGAATTGTGCCTTGTTATGATTTATATCGACTCACAAAATTTAGCTGAATTAGCGCTCTAAAATAATATTTTATAGTTTATTTCAGCCATAAATTTAATGTAAATGCATTATTTTGTACGTTTTAATATTTACAAGTTTCATTTGAGATAGAGAATGAAAAATTAGACTGAACGCAGTGTCGCCTTTGCCTCATGGAGATATGGGAACCCGAGTATAAAAAAAAAGCATTCACTCGCTCGCAAGTCGCAAGGCGTACCCACGCCAATTATTTTTTGTTGACAAACAAGCTTTATTATTTTTATTTCCCCGCGATTTTACTGTGAAGTGTTTCACAAAATGAAGTAATTACGATTTCTGTGGTAATAAGTTACTGCCGGTATCGTTTTATTCATATTTAATTGTTAATTCTCTACTTCAGTGCTGAGCGTACTTCCATCCATCTGCGGCTCAAGTGGACACGCTAATCGATTTCTTAGAAAGGAAGCCTAGCTTGGCAAAAGGGTTTGCCAAAAATCAAATCGCCAAACAGGCGGCTAATAAGGAGTGGAATAATATCACTGTGAAATTAAACAGTATGGGTGGAGGTACGATAAAGACGGCAAAAAAATGGATAAAGAAACAAAGAAATGTATTTTTTTTAACTGTTGTTGGATGGTTTAACATATTAACGATTTAAATAAGTAAAACATGACATACATATCTATTATCTACCTTAATTCTATTAGCCAGACCTCTTCCTTTTTTGCCGTCACAGGTAATAGAGATCTAAGCTCTTGTTCTAAATTTCTAATAAGCTCCTCTGTTAGTATGTACACATGCACATAGTCCTGACCACGGCTCAATAAGTTTAAATTTCTAATGTTCTGGGCTTGGCGACGGGTTGCGGCAACGTCTAGGGTATCATCTTCTTTCAGTAAACTCAATATCAAAAAAGAATGAGACATCTACAAAAGTTAAAAATAGATGAAAACACAATAAGTTCATGAAGTTTTTTAAGGTCGGTTTGTTAGTTCATACTAACTTTTTTTTGTAAGAAAACCACAAATGTATAGATTATAGATAATTGTTCTTTTTGTTTTGCGTTTATATCACATACTTAATTATTGAAACACTTATTTTCACTCAAGAAATAGTAACTTTCCATTTGACAGATGAATTCGTGTGTGAGATGCGAGATGACTTTCGATACGGCGAGCGAATTGTGTTTGAGAATACGAAATACTTTGGACAAACGTCAAAATACTCACCCGTTGTAATTCCTCTCACTTTCGTCATCACTTGCTGGCGCTAGTGTCGAATTCACTCAATTTGAGAATACGAAATGTTTATGTCCCAAGATTTCACCGCGGATTCAGAAGTGATTTCGCAAACGAAGCTTTCAGAATAGCTCTGCTGTAGTTAAGTAAATATATAAGAAGACTCGTAAACGATTTTAATGCAAGCTAGCAAGTATTGTACGACCAGAAAAAAAAAAAGAAATACGAATAAATCATCCATGATAGTGTACTTAGTACTACACAGTTAGTACCCTAGAAACTGTCAAACTTTCCCAATCAACCTTGAACTTAATGTTTTAGCGATAAAGTGGAAAATCTATTAAAGAAGTTTGACAGACTGTGGTAGCTTGATGTGCTGGCGTCTGTACTTATATCTATGTTACTATTAGGTAGTATGGAATAGCACTTCTTAAGGTCAGAAGCTTTATTCAGGATTTAGTTACAGAAGTCAGACCCCACTTCCCAAAATGCGCACTCTCCACCAACTTTTACAGTTTTTTCAAAGAATGACCACAAAAATATCTACTGTCCAACAGCCGTAGTTTTTGGCAGTGTGCTCGTTGATACAGTCTTCTTAAATAATACATAAATATGTTTACTTCCTATTAACTAAGCTGAACCTAAAAACGGACCAGATGCTGTCTTAAAACTCGGTAAACCTCTACTTAAGTCACATAAAAAGTACCTATCATTCCAGAGTCACAAACCCAAGGAGTAGAAAAACCCCACCCACATATTCAATATTACTTATGACCAGCAATTCAAAAGGCCAGTTTACAAATAAAATCCATAGATAAAATTCTGATGCAAGTCGCCACGGCCTTAGTAAGTACCAACATACATTCTATTACACTACGTGACTCCGAATAGGTCATAAGTTCATAGAGATAAGCTGAAAGTATACTATAGTCTTTTAGTTTATAGTTTACATCAGTTTTTTGTGATGAAAAAATGCTATTCATACGACAGGCCGTGTGAATTTGAGATAAAAAAGATGCGTGCAAAGCGGGGCGGAATATTTGTTGCCTTTGTTTTTTTGGCATTATTATGATACCTACATGAATCAGGCTATAACCATAGATAAGCTAGACACGTTTTCTTTGTATTCTTGAGTTACATAGGTTGTGATAGTACACGCCCTCAAACTACAGTCCTTTTACAGTTATTTTATCTCTAAAATAAACCTTATGAAAAAGAGAATAAAGACTACACTGTACTGTAAAATCAGAGGTACACGGGACAGGACTCACGGAACAAGGCGAAACTATAAGTGTTCCTTTCCTTGTTGACTACGGAACCCTAAAAATGCTGTATATCTTAGACTTATTTCAGTTAATAGTTTTTTTTGTCTTATATTGATAACTACTTAAACTATTACTTAGTTTAAGTAAGTACTTAAACTAAGTAATAGTTTAAGTAGTTATCAAGTAAGTAAGTACTTAAAAATATAAGAGAATTTGAGCTAATGAGAGAATGGACTTGGAATGGACGAATCAACAGGGTATGAATCGTAGTTCTATAGTTTCTGCTTACGCCCATGGAAGCAGGCGTGAGTTTTTGTATGTTTGATATGATTTTCGAGATAACAACATCGAAGAATACATCAATCACAAATTACCAATTGATTCACTCAATCAATTGCCTTTGTCTACAACAGTGGGTGTGTCCGCGCAAAGTCCATACCTAGATTTAAACAAAAAGATTACATAAATCTTTAAATTCTTTAAGTCCGTTATCTATTTTGAGCTTTTACTTGTTAAGCTAGATAATTAATTATAAAAACAGCACATTAGCCTTAAATGTCATTTGGAATAGGACAGAATATCAAATTATATCACCTGACTAGACGTTTTACTATTGTAGTGATCAAGTTTTTAATTATTCATTCCATGACTATCAGTTTTTTTCCACACAAATGTTGTGAACACACATACGTGAGGTAAGTTTTAATTTTACCATCTATTATGACCTCCGTCTGTATCTAAGTGAAAATATTTCGCCAAGGCGTTTTTATTCATTCTCATCTCAATTCATTTGGTGTATTTATACCTCAGTGTTCGCGTTCGAGTCACTTAAAAAACCGTACCAACTTTCATAACAAATAAAATCCTGATTCTGATGAACAAAGAAAGCCAGAAGTTATGTGCTAAGGACGCCCACCAGTTTTTTTTTTAAAACATTGCCCCACATTAGGAATTTCTCATGTATCGTGGGTGCGTTTACAAACATTTACAACTCACATACAAAAACAGCCAGACCCGGAACAACTACCCGTAGGTCATACAAATATTTGTGGGAATAGAACTCGCGACACGAAGCGCAGCAGTCAATCGCTCAGCCACTGCGCCAACCGTGTCGTCAACCAGTCTCTGGTTACCGTGTGTTTTGTCTGCGTAAGGTCCCAAAAAAGGTAATCGGATGTCTAAAAACTTCTAAAGTAAGTAGACAGAATAGTTGGCCAAAGATGTGGTTCAGTAGGTAGCAATTATCCAAAGAACTCTTTAAAATTAGTTATAATGAGGACATTTATGGATAATTAACAAATAAAACAGTTATTTAAAACAAATGACATTAAATGATTCATATCACGTGTTTGCATTAACACGTGATATGAATCATGTGAGAAAAGTGAATATGAGAAAGAAAAAAAACAATTGTCTTCCTATTAATTTTGATTTTTTGCTTTTTTTCTTGACCAAAACATATATATTTAAGGTATTATTGGTATCAAAAGACGTGCCATTGGATTGCATGGTCTAATGATAAAAGGAATAAAGCCAGATTATCAAGTTTCCACGGGACATGGGGATGTCGAACTTTTTAGCTCTTTACTCTTTAGCAAAGTGCTAGTTAAAAAAGTTAAAACATATTTTTATGAATGAAAAAATGGTGTTTATTTTGCAAATAGATGATTTTTTTAAAACTAGAATACAGAGCCACAGACCAACCTAGGATCCTATATATAGAACCTATGATCGATCCGAACGGCTGCTATATATATCGGCAATATCTAGGTGGTAGGGGCGAATTTATTTATCAAAAGAGCCAGGTTAGTAAGAAAGGTGAAAATCTCAGCTAGGTATCAGAACTTGTATAGCCCGTGTACCATGTAGGTGTCAGTTTCTTATTATTATTTTATTACATCGCTACTCCTACTTATAATTGACGATACGATGAAAACAGTGTTATCGCAGTCCTAGTAATTCTAAGTAAACAGATAATTAAGTAAGACTACTTACCTATTTACTACATTTGTTATTGCTGATAGTTCTAAGTCCAAGTGACTGCCTAGTTTACCTATTGATCTAGAACGTAAATAAAGGCCGTAGTCCTAAGTTCATCTGACACTATAATATCAAATGTAATATCAAATTAACACTAATTGACACCTAAATATCAAATTGCGTAGTTATATTATAAAGTTTGTTATGTGTAAACAATAAACGATGGACACCTAAATCAAAATGTCAAACAAGACTTTAGAATACGGACTGTTCAATAAATAAATACATAACATGGCGACTGTTTTGTCCGAAGGGTTATGCAGAACACCGCCGTGTACTCGTAGCGGCGATTGGCGGCGGCGATCTCTCGCGTCCGGCCCTGGTCCAAGCCATGGTCCGGAACGAGAGGGAATGGGAAGCCGTCACCTCCTTCTGCGAAGCAGTCATGCTAGTGAAGGAGGTGGCGGGACGTGAGAGGGAAAGAACCTCACGTCCCAGCCGCCGCGGGAGACGCCCTGGGCGTCGGGGGCCACGTGGTGGATCCCGGCCACCGTAGGCGCGGGCCTGTGGACGGCGAGTTATGGGCTAGCTCGCCATCCGGCCGTCTTGTGACGACAGGCCGTGTTGACGGCGCGTTCGTGTTCCACGTGCGCCTCAAAGAGATGTCAGCAAATAAGTAGGGGTCCGCATGGGCCGATGCCTGCCAGGTCTGCGGGACTGTTCGAAAGAAATACCGCGGCCCTGGAACACAAGGGGTATGCAGAAGTGTATAAGAAGAGCTTACATGATCAAATTAGCTAGCGAACCTACCGCAGACGTGTGATGTGTTACATTCATATCAAAAACATGGTTAAATGAATTTTTGAGATGTGAATTCAGAATAGTAGTGTTTTTGTTTGACCGCGTGTTTAGATATACTCAATGTACCCTTTACGTCTAATGAGTTTCTAATTCAAAGACTAATATAATTTAATCCTACATAGGCACACACATACACACACATAGGATAAGTATCATTGAATACTCAAATAAAAGTCAGCAAATCTTCAAAATATCATAATTCCAAACATTATTCGTAACCAGGAAGCGAATCGCTATACCGAAGATAATGATTATTTTATTAATAGCTCTTCATAATAATTGACGTGACATGGCTCCCGGAACCACCCATCTTCCTTATTCCCTCTTATCAGGCGTTTTAGCCGCCATGTTTTGATAAAATACACGTTTTTATACGCATTTTAGTTGCGTATAATTGGTACTTAATCATAATTAGCTAATTAGCTTTGTTTCGGCTCTTCAATACGAACATTAATAAAACTTAAAGTAATCATGAGCAATATTTCCATGTTTTTTAAATTATTTTTCTTTTCTTTTTTATTTATTTCTTTTTTTTTTTTTTTTGGAGGATTTCTTAGTGTGGGTGTGGGGCAAGGTTTTATAAAAAAACCGCAAATATTTGTTAGGTACATTTTTTTTTTTTTATAAAACCTCATATAATCACGTTCACAAAAACGGCTCAACAATGTCGATTACAGTTGCAATATAGGCGAAAAATCGATCTAGGTAGGTCTCACATCTGGGTAAATTCGTTTTCTCTATTTTCACCCTAGCAACACTCGGTCGCCCAGATACCTACTTGACTATAAATTAACTAGATCAGTTGATGGACCAAAGAAAAGATCTAATTAGTTAATGGATGTTATGAGGACTGATGTGATAGGAAAGGGAATAAATGATAGCGTGACGGCTGACAGGGGAGAATGGAGGAAGAAACGTGTTGCGGCGACGCCAAGTCACTTAGTACATAGGCAAGAAGACGTTGAGAACTTTATAGAAGGCTCATTAATACATTGAAAAACAGTACTTAGACACAGATTAAAGTAATACCTAATTCATCATCATCATCTGCCTAGCCTTTTCCTAAATGTTGGGGTCGGCTTCCAGTCTAATCGGAACCAGTTGAATAGCAGTATTTTACATGGAGCGACTGCCTATCTGAGCTCCACTACCCAATTAGTACTGGGAAATACGATACCCCTTGGTAAGACGTTGTCAGACGTTCATGCTACTGACTAATAAAGTAATACCCAGCTCACTGAATGAATAAACTAAGTAGAAACGTTACGTAAACACAAGAGAGATATTAAATGTTACATCATCATCATCTGCCTAGCCTTTTCGCAACTATTTGGGGTCGGCTTCCAGTCTAAGTCTTCTCACATTAAATGCAAAATAAGTTTTCCTGCAGGTACATACTAATCCTCTTACCATTTTACCGAGTGCAATATTCTAGAATTTCCTTCCGTAGGATGTGAAGCACGCACTTCTAAGTATTTAATAACAACTTATACCTGTTTTGAGAACTAAAATGTAGGCACACAATGTTATACTGTCATACACCTTCTTCTTTATAAATTGACAGATTATTTTGTAAATTATTCATATTTCAGTAGGTTCAGGCCACACCGCCAACTAGCGAGCGACCTAGCGAGGTGGGAGAGGCATCGTTTCACCTCGTTTCATACTTTAGTTCACACCGCGAACTACCGACACAGCCGAACGAAGTATGAAAACAGGTTCGCTCGGCTCGCTCGCTCGTTAGCTGGTGTGGCCTGCGATTAGTCCGCGGCTTTACCCGCGTCAAGGTCAGAAATTCCGTAGGTACTAACGAGATAAAAAATATCCTACGTCTTAATCAGGTCATACCGTCAGTCTATCTATGTGCCCATCGAACACCGTTAACGGTAACAGACAGACAGATATAGTAACATACGAACATACATACACATTTTCCCACAGAACGCCACCTGCCACGATCCATACGTCCTTTCGTCTGGTCGTGTATGACCAGATGTATGAACAAAGGTAATTTTGCATTTATAATGAGTTTGAATTGTGATGCCATGCCGATTATTCTTTTACAAAGCCTGTGTGCAGACAGCCTGAGCCACGACACTGTTCTATTAGCGAGACGATTTTGTTACGGTATGTATGCGGTTACTTACCTACCATCATTGTTTATATTCTATTCTGACCTTGATTAAGTCCTGCATACAGCCCAACATACAGGATGTATACTGACTCATCACGAAGCGTTTATTTACATCAAACTAAGCAACTTTACGCAAAAATTATTGCTGCGAAACGAACATTGTGCTGATGGATAAATTAAATAGTACGGGCGTAGTGGAAGTGTTTAAAGTAAAAATCTTCCATTAAAAAAAAAACTTGTAAAAAAAGTTGGAACTTTGACGCCCAATATCTCCGTAACTAGGAAGGTTCCCATGTATGGTCTACATAGAACAAAAAGATGATCGTAATGACGGGGAGAACAAGTACCTTTCGGCTTCGTTAAGGGTCTTGTTACACCCTTTATCTATCTATCCGTAAGAAGTACCTAACCTTATAGGTACAAAGGGCTTAGGACGAAGTGACATCGTTACTGATTTTGGAAATGTCAAAAATGTATAGAATAGACCATGGTATAATAATATACTTCGCCTGGTATTCTCTTCCCACGATTGCCTAAGACTACGTCACGATAAGTGTTACCATTGATTGTCCTTTTCGATAAATTTAGGGACTCTCATTTAGTGAATGAAAATAAAATAAATTAAAAACTAGCTTAACTATTTAGTAACTCGTGTGATTCATCTATTTAGTTTTAAATTAATTTAAATATTTAATTATTAGTTCATAATTACTTTGTTAAGTTAAAAAATGCATTTTTTGAGAATACCAGGCGAAGTATATTATTATACCATGGAATAGACATAAGCTATAGAAAAACTATCAATCCAGCAGAGCTATTCTGAAAGCTTCGTTTGCGAAATCACTTCTGAATCCGCGGTGAAATCTTGGAACATAAACATTTCGTATTCTCAAATTGAGTGAATTCGACACTAGCGCCAGCAAGTGATAACGAAAGTGAGAGGAATTACAACGGGTGAGTATTTTGACGTTTGTCCAAAGTATTTCGTATTCTCAAACACAATTCGCTCGCCGTATCGAAAGTCATCTCGCATCTCACACACGAATTCATCTGTCAAATGAAAAGTTACTATTTCTTGAGTGAAAATAAGTGTTTCAATAAATATGTATGTGATAGGTATAAATGCAAAACAAAAAGAACAATTATCTATAATCTATCCATTTGTGGTTTTCTTACAGAAAAAAGTAAAACAGTTAGTATGAACTAACATACCGACCTTAAAAAACTTCATGAACTTATTGTGTTTTCATCTATTTCTAACTTTTGTAGATGTCTCATTCTTTTTTGATATTGAGTTTTCTGAAAGAAGCTGATACCCTAGACGTTGCCGCAACCCGTCGCCAAGCCCAGAACATTAGAAATTTAAACTTATTGAGTCGTGGTCAGGACTATGTGCATGTGTACATACTAACAGAGGAGCTTATTAGAAATTTAGAACAAGAGCTTAGATCTCTATAACCTGTGACGGCAAAAAAAGGAAGAGGTCTGGCTAATAGAATTAAGGTAGATAATAGATATGTATGTCATGTTTTACTTATTTAAATCGTTAATGTGTTAAACCATCCAACAATAGTAAAAAAAATACATTACTTTGTTTCTTTATCCATTTTTTTGCCGTCTTTATCGTACCTCCACCCATACTGTTTAATTTCACAGTGATATTATTCCACTCCTTATTAGCCGCCTGTTTGGCGCTTTGATTTTTGGCAAACCCTTTTGCCAAGCTAGGCTTCCTTTCTAAGAAATCGATTAGCGTCTCCACTTGAGCCGCAGATGGATGGAAGTACGCTCAGCACTGAAGTAGAGAATTAACAATTAAATATGAATAAAACGATACCGGCAGTAACTTATTACCACAGAAATCGTAATTACTTCATTTTGTTAAACACTTCACAGTAAAATCGAGGGGAAATAAAAATAACAAAGCTTGTTTGTCAACAAAAAAATAATTGGCGTGGGTACGCGTTGCGACTTGCGAGCGAGTGAATGCTTTTTTTTTATACTCGGGCTCCCATATCTCCATGAGGCAAAGGCGACACTGTGTTCAGTCTAATTTCTCATTCTCTATCTCAAATAAAACTTGTAAATATTAAAACATACAAAATAATGCATTTACATAACATTTATGGCTGAAATAAACTATTAAATATTATTTTAGAGCGCTAATTCAGCTAAATTTTGTGAGTCGATATAAATCATAACAAGGCACAATTCAGTGCCACCGCTCTACTACCATAGAGCAATGTCACCTGAGTCTTCGAAAGTCACTTCACTTCACTTGGCCTTGATCGTGACATGAGAATACCAAAACTTGTACAGGCGAGATGAGAAGTGAAGTGAGTGTGACTTTCGAGATGATTTGCGAGATGACTTTCGAAGTGAGTCACCGTTTACAGAATAGCACTGCTGTTCAGTCTGCTGGATTTCACAATCATCAACTGGTTTTGACATCAACTCATCATCTGTCCTTTTCCCAAAAATGTTGAGATGGTCTTTCAGTCTTACCTTGCAACGGAATACCAGTATTTTACATGAAACACCTATCAGACTTTCGCACTTCTGACTACCCGGAACGACTGTCAACGATCTACGAATGATAGACAGCAAGGAACAACTGCTCTTCAATCCACCCAGGATCCGTGATCAGTTGACCACCCATTTTTGGACTGACAGCGGCAAGCGTAGCATAACCTCGGCCGATCGAACTTTGCAACTATTTGCCGCGAACTCATCAAAATGTTCTTTCGATGGTCGTTAATTGGAGCTTTAGATGAAGCTTCAGGAAATCTGTAATTGAGTTTTTTCATCACGTACTGCTCAGTAGCTGACCCCACGATGTTTTCCCTCACCGAAGCAAGTGATGATTATACGCACATGAATCCGTAAAATCAGAGGTGCGTGCCTTGGGTTCGAACTCGAGATGAGAGATCCAGCATGCCTGAGAGATATTTCTTGAGGGCATGTTAAGCCAAGTCAGAGGCCCATGAGCGGCATAAAAACTCTGACACCAGGTTAGGATCTAACCACACGATAAAGAAGAAGAAGTAGCAGACCGAAGTATGAATTTTTCCTACTCCATGTTGTTGTTCCATGTTGTTCTCCCCCCATTACATGGGACGTCAAACATAATTGGTGCAATGTTGGTGCACTGTAAGCTTCTGCCTAATCCTTCGCGAATAACAGGCGTGATGTTATGTCATGTGACCGAAAATCGTTTATTCAATGATAACCAGTGATATTTACGACAAGACAATGATATCATCAACTAATAATCCTCGATCCGCCTAGAAACGACATTTTCGGTTTTTTATATCTATCAAAACAACTATAAAAAATCGAACTTGGCCTGAATCGTAACATTTGAACGGAATGATGTGGAAAATTTATCAAAACCGGTATGGACACACCCTCTGAATATTTTAACGTAGCTTGATATTAAGCGAGCGCCGACGAGCCGTTTATTGGGTGTGTCTACTACGTCACATTCGCGTATTGCTATATTTATAAATAGAGATATTTTATCTATGGTTTGTAAGGATCGTAGCAGATGCCGTTCTGTCTTTTCTCCGTTGCCGTGCAGGTGCCGTTCTTTCTTTGCCATGGGAAATAAGCGTAAGTTAATATTAAGTAACAGTTTTTTTTTAAGTTTTGACGTTTTACGAATGTTTTGAGCTAAAAGAAGTTCTTAATCAAAACATTACGTCATGACTGCATTGACTGAATTGTGAGTAGAGAACAACTTCAACTACATTGTTAGACCAATATTTAGCCCCATAGATCCTAGTTATAGATGGTGGCTCACAACGGGTTTGTCTGTAACCGAAATCCGGACTGCTACCGACTACTACTACACCAAGCCGGACAACTATTATGTATTTTGTGCTCGTGGCTAAATAATAACAGCCGCTCGGGTCGTTCTTCAGGTTAAGCCGCGCTTGCCTACATTGATCCGTGGACAGGTGACCACACATTACATACCGAGTTTCCTCCTTGCCTCGGAAAGCACGGTAAGCCGTAGGTCCGGCTGTTGAGAGTGGTTACATGTAGCCAGTGGCCCGATACTCTGACAATCAGTCTTACCAAAGGGTATTTACCCAGTACTAACTGAGTTGTGGAAGTCAGATATGCAGCCGCTCCATGTAAAATACTCGTATTCAGCTGCATTAGGTTAGACCGGAAACTGACCCCAACATAGTTGGGAAAAGGCTAGGCAGATGATGCTACTTTTGAGAAACTTATAAAGTTCAGTCACGTTGCATGGGTTAAGTAAATTACGCAAAAGAAACGACTGAATCTATAAAATCAGAAAGAAAAGAAATCAGAAAGTGTTTTATTTTTATAGTCCGCCGCGTCGTTCCATACAGCCTGTTGCTATGGTTTTTAAAAACAAACTTCAATAACATTGCCTAACATATTGCAGCATACCTGGCCACGTGTAAGAAATGTGTTGCAATCTTTAATCACACACACAAACTATACTTATGCCAATCTATGTTAAACATGCTTTTAATAATTGTCTTTCTTTTGTATTGGAAGAACGGAGTCTTATAATACAGGCGTTGTTTGCTTAAAAGAAGGCTCCAATCAAAAACGAATAATTGTAATCTTGTTAAGAAATAAACAATTTTGAATTTCGAAATATGTTTTTGAAAAAGGAAAATTTCCTTCTTTTGACAAGAAGAAAAGAAAGGTTCTTTTGATTAGCCTCTAGGCACCACACCAGCGTCAAAGATTGTGTAATTGTCGGCCGTTTGGGTTTCTTGCCGGACGCGATCGGCTGTCGCCACATCCGTTCGTATCCTTTCCTATCCGATGCGAGCCGTTTTGTGCAAATCATCCTTAAGGCTTCATTTCTGAACTTCGGTACACATAAAAGTTGCGTAAACGTTAAAAATAAGTAGACAGAAAAATAATTATGACGTAACATTTATAAGTAGATTAATTGAGCGGTTTATTTTTTATCTACTTCTATGCCTGATTATAAAAATCAAGGTAATGTCGATAAAAGCAGGACTTTGATAAACGATTCACACACACCTTTGCCCTGATAACTCTTATCAGGACACCGACGGGCCCCTTAGAAACTCGTACGCAATAAAAGATGACTAGACAATATAAAAATGAGATAACGTATCTATTTCACTTTTCATGGATCCTCGTGACATTCCGACCTTGATGTTCTGACGTCGACTATTCTGCCAGCGTTATGTTGTAAATCTTGCTGTTGTTGGGTAGGAAACAGTCAGGTTACCCATCTGATGGTAAGTGCTAGACGACATGTATAGTTCTGTCTCTTTTCCACATTGGAATGACTCCTGCTTTAAGACGTCATAGTGACCCCCCTGGACTCAACCACAGCGGAGATAAGACGAGCAGACAAGAAACGTGCGGAAACACTGCTTGAATCGCAACAAAAGAAAAAATCGCGTCTCTCATCTCTTCTGTGATTGGTGGAATCTCCTCTCCGCTCCACTCTTCTTCGCTATGGTGGAGTCCGGGCCTAATATCTGACATTCTAATATCAGACACACGGCAGAGGCAACGCGAAAATATCTCTCAAGTTCATACAAGTACTGCAACTACACAATCTCCTAGAGTACACATGTTCCCTGTACACAATACACAAAAACAACGCTGCTTTGTGGCAGGTATGGTGGTAGGTAGTACGAACCTAGCTTATCGGACGAGCTAACAAGGAGTTTTACTACTTACCTATCTTGTTATCTACCCAAGTAGCAAAATCATGTTATATAAATGGTACAATAACGTTTTTTATTTAACTTTCAGCCATATTAAAATGGTTTTATAATAGTTTTTTATACGTAAATATAACGGGGGTTTGGGCGCAGATTATACAACATTTTAATCGTGTAGGGGTCGTTTTGCAGTCGCGTCAGCAACAATAACGTTGCGTAAAAATCACATAGACATTGTAAGTTTAACTAGTAAGGTTTGTAATAGTTTCTAGTAATACTCTTATATAACTATATCATCGTATAGACGTTTTCTTATGCTGGTGGTCGGTCTGTGGTACAAGCTAGACAATTTGTGTGACAATGTAGTGTTGTTATAAAATTTAAAAAAAAAGTATAAGTCAAATGTTTTAATATTATTTATTAATTTAATGTAAAGAAAGCTTATTGTGGTGGAAGATGACGAACGGTGACTTATAGTTGGGAATTTAAAATTTTCGATGATATGTATGATTATCTTCGTTAATATTTTAATGGGCCTCCATAATATTGGTGTTTCAATATTATTTCTAAAAATAAAATACATAATTGTCATCAATAATTTCCACCATATTGCCAATAGACATTGGGCGACTGCATTTAGACATCTATATAACTATTGGTCTTATACATGTTTTTTGTATCATCTATGGCGTCCACCATGACGGTTGCAATTAGGGTTCTTAAGTTATATTAGAATAACGTTTCAACCTAAAAGTTACTTAAAGGTGGTATATACGACCTATTATGACGATTCTATAATAGTTAACTATAAAATCATTATATAACAGTTTGTTATTTAAGTGTTGAATAAAAGGTTCTAAATTTACAAAACATGGCGACTCATCACTATTTTCTGACTGAAACGTTTACTCGACTTAACGTTATATGACCGTCATATAAATTATTGAGATGACGTTTACCAGACACATTAATATGACTTAAATTATTATAACTAATGCGTCGAACTGAATACTACTTTACAACTGTTTAGTTGGTGCAAAATTGTTATAAAGCCCTTACATGAGTTACATGTCTGTTAGTTGTATAGTTCTAATATTATAAAACTTTTATGCTAGTTGGGTATGGTTCTGGGATGGCCCTACTAATTATAATAATTTTATCTGCCCCCTTGGCTCAGTAAGATTTTGATTAAGAAGAACGTGTTCTGAATCAATTATTTAATATAATTAAAACTAGCTGTTGCTCGCGTGGAACTTTTTAATGAGTAAGTGTGAGGAAAATGTAGCCTTTATGCTATTTCCAGACTATATATAATCTATCAAAATCCAAATTATAAAAAAAAAAAACAAATTTCATCCAGATCCGTTCAGCCGTTCTGGCTTGATTGAGTAACAAACATCCATCTATCCAAATTTTCGCATTTATAACAGTAATATGTAAGATTGTAATTATTTTTTGTGTGCTCACCTTACTGGATGAGGTTTTTAAAAAACCACTGGCGAGATGTGGTTTGTAAGACACCATCTTTGCCTAACGAGAAACACAGGCGTGATTTTTTATGTCATCAATAATCTTATAAATTCTGTTGGAATGAGGATACAAAATACAAAACCAGTCACCTAATCATTTCCTACTCAACCATAGACAATTTTTTTTTTTATTACGAACTCTTTATAAATATCTCCCTCTTTGTGTACCGGAATATTTTTGTAGATAATGTATTCCCCGTTTCTTTGTCTGCTAATCACCTATTAGACTGGTCGTGAAGGCCACGGGTCTTGCTGCCTAAAGAGAATGGGGCTCCTTTGTCTAGCAAGAACTAGGAAGCTTATTAGTTTGACAGATGTAAATAAATGCGCGGCAAAAAAGTTTTTTTTTTATGTGATTGTTTTTGTAAGAAAAGTAATATTGTTTTTCTAGTAAAAGTATTTATATCTAGTTGTCTATTATTCAATATTTATTCATAGAAATAATCTATCTTTAATAGCATTGTGTAGTTTGTTAAGTAAAACCGTTTCTGTTATTTTTTTATCGGTGCCGAAAACTTATCGAGAGCGCCTACATTTTTTGTGAATGTTGCTGGTGAGTGCTATGCTGTGTCGTTAGGCGCTTTGTATTTATGGTAAAATAATTATCAGGCACTGATGTAAATTTTATAAAAAAAAGTTTAATAGTTCTCTAAGTATGTTATGTTTATGTAGTTGCAAATATATTTTTACTATAGGGAATGCTAGAAAAAAAAATTGCATGGCTATATTGGCTATGACTCTAAGAACATTTAAGCAATATTTTTTTCTCAATTCCTCAGTAGTTAAATGAGCTTGTTTAATTATCGTTAATAAGTAGTACTATAAACAGGGGGGTGTGTGTTTATAGTTACTTAGATGGAAAGAAAACATGGCCTTGGAGTTGAATAGTGTGAGTTTAATAATTCAGAATAATAAAAACACAGAACCGCCAAACGCGACTGCTGAGCATGAGGTCTTAGGTTCGATTCCCAGGCCGGGCAGTGTTATTGAGTTTTCCCATGGACTGTAGTTATGACATAAAACAATGAGGAGTATAATTATTGAAAGAACAAACTAATTAATTCAAGAGAATTATGACCTTCAACAAGAGCTTTAAAGAAATTGAGAAAGTTCTATAAAGACAGCCAGACAAAGCTATATATAAATTGGTCAGTCAATGTCTAATTATAAAATTATCATGTACCGAATGATCAACAGTACAAAATTTGTAAGTCAAGAAAAATGTTTCATCTCTCAGTGCTACTGATGCAACAAAGCGACCTTTTGCAGCAGACAGTCCAAGATACGGGTCCATAAAGTAAGTAGGCATTATAAAATATCTACAACTGTCTAACGCAATTAACTTTACAATAATTGGCATAATTAAAATAATATTTTCTGTAGTTAATAATGTAATTTTAGTTTATTTTGCGTCGTCTATTTTCCAGGGTTTTTTTTTTGTAAGAATTTTCACCACTTAGGTGAATGGTTTTGCAGATTTTTTTCCCAAAAATGTAAGCATTGTTTGTGCAATAAGTACCTACATCATCGATCTCCTGACCTTATTCCAAATGATTTTGGGCCGTCGCTGCATGTTTCATCTCCATTAGACGTCCATCTCGGTAGTACCCCCCTTTCTAGCCACATCATCTTTCAGTCCGTCCAGCGTTTTTTGGTCATCTCCCACTCTTATAGCTATACACATTCATACTTAAAACTTAACTATAATTACTTATTGTTTTTTTTTTTAAACATGTCAAAGTATCAATTAGACGTACCTATTATTAAGACTGATCTACAATATGCCTCATGTCTGACCCTACATCTGTTAATTTTATTAATTAAGACATTTCCATAATTTACTAGTTATCTGGCAAGGGGGATTTTCCGCGATAATAACCAATAACAAAGTAATAAATATCTTTATTCTTGCAAAAACATTGCTAAAGTAGGCGTATGAGGAAAATTTTGCTTGATTTTATGAGTAATGCGTGATAAGGGTAGCCTTACTGACTGATACCGTTGAAATCTGACGGTCATGAATCAGCTGGATTCATGCGAATTTTATGAAAAGGGGATTTTCCATCGCATTCATTTGTAGGACATTGGAGTAACCCACGTTTGCCATGGTCAGCAGAAGCATGGATGTTTATCCTAATCCTAGCTAATATTATAAATGCGAAAGTTAGTTTTTTTTGTTACCTTTTCACGCCTAAACCACTGAACTGATCATCCTGATAT
Organism: Noctua janthe; assembly: GCA_910589295.1. NCBI lineage: Eukaryota > Metazoa > Arthropoda > Insecta > Lepidoptera > Noctuidae > Noctua > Noctua janthe. The sequence goes on along the minus strand of OU342572.1, from coordinate 7,030,488 downwards.
TTTGCATATACGTTGTCAGGTGTACATAAACGACATAGGGTACCTTTCATCCCGAAAAAAAGAACTGTTCCCGGGGAAAATAACAATAACGTTCTTATGATAAAAGATGGTGCCACGTGTCTTTCGAATCGTGATTGAATCATATGATACATGAGGATTATGGTTATTGTAAAGCAAATAACCTGTGGGATATTGTTAGGACAGGACTTTGTGAACGCTTATTGTGCATTTGATGGGGCAAGGCAGAGGACTCATTAAAGCAGTCGGTCTAGATAGCAGAATCAGTAGGATAATAATATGAATTACGTTACAATTCTTAAAATGGTCTCAAAGTTCATTCATAATATAAACTGCGCCTGCGACTTCTAAGAGTTTTGACGTGATTCAAATTTATGATCCCTATTATGATTCTGCTAACCCGGCCGTTTTAGACCCCTGATCTATGATGCAGATGTAACTGCGGTAAGCCGGAAATCTTTCTGGAATGAACCGCTTAAAACCGCGATTTAAATTTAATAACTTAACAAATAAGTTAAACACAGACAATAATGGGAGTTCAAGAGGTCAATGAAGTATTGAAGATAAGATAATTAACAATAATGACTACGCATACGAATTGCGATTATTAAATGTTGATATTCAACAAACAGTTTGCACACCCATTTTTGCACTCCAAACGCTAAATTATCTTCTAAGGAGCTAACTTCTACATTTTTTCTTTATCAGCCTGCTTTCCAATCTTGCTTACAATTTGCCCTCTCCGACCAATCCGTTAAGAATACTAAAACTTCTACATAAAAATCTTAAATTCATTAATTCATTAGTGAGCATCGTTTCTCCTCTTTTCATACATCGGTTCGCCATTTTCGGTAGTTCGCGGGATGTGTACATAGTATAAATAATAATATAATATCATATATAATATAATATATATCTTTATATAGTCGCTCCCGCTGTTTGTACGCTTAGATTTTTAAACTGCGCGACGGATTTTAATGCAGTTTTCAGCAATAGATAGTGCTTCAAGAGGAAGGTTTATATGTATTTTGCACCCGTGCGAAGCCGGGCGGGTCGCTAGTAATAATATAATGAGTGTGAAAACTGAGGGAAGATTTTAGAAAAAATTTCTTCTGTTAATAATAATAGTTGGTTAATCGTGAAAGCCGAGAAAGATAAGCAAATCAAGTATCTTGACTTGGCTCGCGAGTTTGTCGACCTGTGGGATGTGGACTCAGCGATCATTGTGCCGATAGTTGTATCAGCCCGTGGCTTAATTACCAAGAGCCTCGACCAATACCTGAGGAGGCTCTCGTTAGGCAGCTGGATCAAGGGTTTGATTCAGAAAGCGGTACTCCTGGACACGGCTCGTATTGTCAGGAGGTTCCTCTCTCTGGAGCCCTGACCGCTGGTAGCTTGGACCCTGTTCCCGATACCGTTGGGCTACAATTTTTTATATTTTTAAATGTTTTTTTTTTTTTTTTGTAAGGAATATTTAAAAATATAATTGATTTGTACAGAAATAAATAAAGGAAATAATAATAGTAGGTTCAAAAAATAAATATCTAGGTTCTGTGTAAGGTAATATTGTCATTTTAGCCGAAAAAAAATTACGTGGGGAAGAAGGCTTGTTTATTATTAAGACTATTTGGGTCTCCCTTGTTTGACCGAAAGGAATTTGACAAATTTTCACTTCCCAAACAATTTTTCGCATAATTTCATTTGCCAAATTATTTCTTAGCAAAAAATCTATTAACAAAAAATTGTAACGCAAACCTAATGTTTGGGAAATGAACGTTTAAACTATAACTTGTTTACTAACTAGTACTTTTAACATTTTTTATTTAGTCAAATATTTCAGTTGGAATAACAGTTTTTACGCAAAATCAAATAAGCCAAATATTTAGTATCGTCAGTTTTCATTTCACCCTTTCCTATTCAGTCAAATGCTTCAATGACAAAAATGTGAACTGCTAAGTGGGTGGAAAGGTAAATCATAAAGGCAGTCATTTCGCGGGCCTGTGGACGGCGAGTTATGGGCTAGCTCGCCGTCCGGCCGTCTTATGACGACAGGCCGTGTCGACGGCGCGTTCGTGTTCCACACGCGCCTCAAAGAGATGTCAGCAAATAAGTAGGGGTCCGCAAGGACCGATGCCTGCCAGGTCTGCGGGACTGTTCGAAAGAGATACCGTGGCCCTGGAATACAAAGGGCAAAGAAGGAACATGGATGGGTTTTAGTCAGTACAAGTCTGACACTCCCTTCCGCTCCGCCCAGAGTGGGGGGGGTCATTTGATGATTTCCCATCCGGAAAAAAAAAAAGAAAAAAAAAAAAAAAAAAAAAAAAAGGCAGTCATTTCAAGCATAAAATCTAACTTTGAAGACGTTTTATCACAACGGTGTTTTTTCCACTTGGGACAAATTCTAAACAGGTAATAATATGAATATTAACTATTCTTTTTTTTTAGTTAGTAGCGTTTTTTTCCATATTTTTTTTTTCTATATAGGTAATGTAGTCGTTCCTGGTAAAATTTACTTAGGTCACAGTTCTAACCTAACCTAACCTACCCATTTTGTTTAAAGAAGAAATTAATATAATCTAAATAGTTGAGTTCCGGGTAACCTACTAAAAACAATATCTTTTTTTCTATTAATGCAAGTCGTGTCTGGTGGTCACAGTTTTAACCTAACTTATCCTAACCAATTTTTTTTTAATTAACCTACTCTAACTACTTCCATAAATAAACTAATATCAAGTAACCATAAATTTGACTTGTTTCAGACAAATTCAAGCACAAAAACTCACAAAGAAGTACCCAAAAGACATCAAATTTAACCAACAAGTCAAATGTTTATTTATTAGCTTTAAGTTAAGCAGAAAATGATATAATTCTATATTTTAACAAACTAATAGAAGGTAGGTATAGAAGATTCTGATTGGAAGCAAATCGCGAATTGGTTTGAAGAAAATTATGTTAACGGATCATGGAACACGCAACCGAAGTATCCACCAAGTTTTTAGAGTTGCCATGTTGTAAATGAACACGAGGAGCTCGTGGCTAAATAACAACAGCCGCTCGGGTCGATCTTTAGGTTAAGCCGTGCTTGCCTGGGTTGGTCTGTGGATGGGTGACCGCCCATTAAATACTGAGTTTCCTCCGTGCCTCGGAAAGCACGTTAAGCCGTTGGTCCCGGCTGTCATTTGTAGATCTTTGACAGTCGTTAGGCAGTCAGTGGCCCAAAAAGTCTGACAACTAGTCTTACCAAGGGGTATCGTATTACCCAGTACTGACTGGGTTGTGGAGGTCAGATAGGCAGTCGCTCCATGTAAAATACTGGTATTCAGCTGTATCCGGTTAGACTGGAAGCCGACCCCAATATAGTTGGGAAAAGGCTAGGCAGATGATGATGTTGTAAATGAACAGCAAATAACTAGAACTTCAAACTCTGCTGAAGCGTGGCATCGTAGAATAAACATTCTCATTGATATCGCTTAATTAAAGAATTAATAGATGAAGTTTCATCAAATTTAGCTGACATTGAGATTATACTATCAGGCGAACCGCCACAAAAAAAAAAAAATATATGGATAAAGACGAAAGAATTAATCGAATTCTGCAACACAAGTCTGAATACTCCGAAATAAAATTGCTAATGTCCATTGCAAAAAATTAAAATTGTAATGTAAAAATATTTTGCATTAAACAAATGATTATATTAAAATAAAATTGCATTTATTAATTATATAATTCCCAAACAATCTTATTTTTGCCTTAATATTTTTTGTCTTAACAAATCATTTCACCAAACCTTTATTGTCTGAAGATTGTTTGCTGTAATAAATCATTTGATTAAAGACCAAATGCCATAATGACATTATACTTGGTAATATTTTGCCAAGTAAAAATTTGACCAAATAAAAATATGCGTACTAAAATCATTCGAAATATTGCAATGGTATAAAAAAAGGTTGCTAAAATTTGTTTGTGTAATGAAATTTTGTCAAACGGCAGGATCCCAGTAATGCACGTTAATTTTATTGCTTGTAAGCCTTGCTAGAAGCTCAGTCTTTCAATTATTTTACCTAGACCTTGTAGAAATGGACTTTACATTTAGGTATTTACACAAATAGAAAGTTGGTAAACAACTGCCATAACACAAGTGATTAATTATTTCATCGTCTAGCTTAACGTGTATTTTAATCCCGTGCCATTTCTAACTAAGAGTTAAGGGTCATCCAAGATTTATGATGGTAAACACTGTTTATTTATAAAACAATTCAGATACATAAGTAATCTTGTAAGTACATAGTCTAAGTGTAGAACTTTCTAGAGATTTATCTCTAGAAAGTTCCAGAGTTTACCTCTTTAGAGGTCTGTCACAGAATGATGCTCAATCATTATTATCTGTCTGAAACCAACTATCTACTTAACAAGAATTCATGGCAACAATATCCTGACGACTACATCCTCCATTAGTCATCATGATCTGCCTATCCTTTTCCCAACTCAGTTGGGGTCAGTTTGTTGCAGTCGGTTTCCATTTTAACCGGATGCAGCTGAATACCAGTACTTTTCATGAACAGACTACCTATCTGATCTCCAAAACCCAGTTACTGGGTTATACGATATCTTTTGGTAGGAAAAGTTGTCACTTTCAGGTTTCTGACAGCCTACTCGTAACGACAATCACAGATCTACAGATGACAGCTGGGACTAATGGCTTAAAGTGCTTTCCGAGGCACCCACGGAACTCGGTAAGTACCTAATAGATTGTCACCCATCCAGGGACCTTTCTCGGCTGTTATTACATTATAATTTACCTAGTAATGTGTACTATAATATTTCCTGCACCGAGGCTAGTCAGCGCTGAGTTTCGACGTCATGGTCGAAATCGGTCGATGACCATTTGTACTGCTTCTCAAATAACATAACATCACGCCCATAATTCCAACAGGTGTACCTAATAGTACACCCACATTTTGCCAGTTATATTTAAGTCGCATGTAATAGGGGGCAAGCCTACTGCTATCAACCGGGCACAAAGGCTTATAAAAACGGCAACGACATTTCATCAACATTCGACATTTCGATATTTTTGTTTTTTAAATGGCATTTTTATTGACGTTTCTTATTTCTGATTTTTTTTTATTTTAATTGACGTTATATTTGTAATCTACTAATTCGGTTCACATTTTATTTTTTAATTTTTATTGGCTTTTTCTAATTTGTATGTCAGTAACGACAAAACATAGCAAGAACATTAACTATTTATAAGATCCTTAATGTTAATACCTATGTTTAACAAATAAATGATTTTGATTCTAAAATAATTGCTAAGAATCGTTAACTTTAGGTTCAAGATAGTAAATAATTATGTCGTAATAATGTGCCTACCGCCAATAATTCGGGTCAGCTAATTAACGTCAGATAAACACGTTATTAAAACATCGATAGTAAAGTGGTCTGGTTGGAAACGAGATTATTTTGGAATGAACTCGACCGAGTAAGGTCGAGTACAAGTATATGATACTTTGGTCAAACATTTTTATCAATGGAAAATACCGTGACCCAGCTAACAGTGTCGCGCCCATAAAATGGGCGATGTCTTTTGCAACAGATAAAAGTCATCATCTGCCTAGCCAACTATTAACTATTTTGGGGTCGGCTTCCAGTCTAACCAGATGCAGCTGAATACCTGTATTTTACATGGAGCGATTGCCTATGTGACCTTCATACCCAGTTAGTACTGGGTAATACGATACCCCTTGGTAAGACTAGTTGTTTTTGGGCCACTGACTACCTAACGACTGTCAAAGATCTACAAATGACACCCGGGACCAACGGCTTAACGTGCTTTCCGAGGCACGGAGGAAACTCGGAGAGACACTTAAAGTTACTCATGGAGTTACTTAAAGTTACTTAATTTAATGTACAGAATGCTTGGTTGACGGTTTCGTGAAGGGTCCGTTTACACCTCTTACTATCTGTATTATCTACAAAGTGAGCTTGACGACGAATATTTCTAAAAGTTGTTACTACTCAGATAATTTCGCCATTATAACTGGCTACATAAATATTATTATAAGTCAGATTACGTGGGAGGGTGTGAGGCCAGGCCTCCGAGCTGAGGGTTACGAGATGACCCTCTTATCACTGCGCACTGTTATCAATCCGGAGTTCTCCGTATGATGTACAATAATATTTGTGTGTGTTTGCTGGCGTGTGGAAAAGATAAGTTAGAAGGTTAAGTTTGCTAAGCATTTGAAAAAGACAAAATAAATAAAATTTAATTTGCACAAAAAATAATCCTTTTTTTTTAAACTTATTGTATATTCATTACAAGAAAAAAGAAAAGCTTTGGATGAAACGAAAATTGGACATTTTAAAGGTGGTGTAATTGTATAGCTCTAGTAGATTTATAGAATCTTTAAATAAAGCGGTTATTACGTTGATAAGAAACACGTTTTGCTCGCATTTTGATAAGTGGTTACCACTGTAGCAGACAGTACAAAAATTACTACAGCGCCATCTATGCCACAAAGGAAGAACTAACATCAAAAATTCTGAATCGCGTTATTAGTCACTGCGACTTAAGACCATATCGGAAAACCCGACAAAAACTGTCAGGCAGTAGCCCACCAGACACAACACCCGTCTGGTCAGAGGATCCTCCCTTTTCTATGTGGGATGTAGAACTTTATACCCTGTTTTTCATACCCCATACCAGCACCATAGGGTCTAGCCTAGACCGACCTAGACAGGCCTGAGAAAAATGGCATATTCTGACAGGGACAGCGTTGATGAAAACGTTAAATATAAGTATGACCACTATGTATGCAGTTAAAGGTGGCGTTGTTTGTCGTGGAAATTTGCATCGATATGTCAAACTTGGTACATTTATTTTAGTTCTGTGTTTTACCGCTTGCAGAGATAAGTCGGCTGAAGTTTACGCCCTAATCTTTATTACAAATAATGTTAATTGCGGGTTATGACAACAAATAAATGTTCGATAAACGTATTGTTATATCACCGATATGACTTTAAACATGTTTTACTACGTTTTCGTTCAAATAAAGTTACATCAGTTATTTAGACTTGCGTGTCGTGCTGAAAAACGTGTGCACAGCTGTGTGTTTTCTATGTAAAGACTGTACCAGAGACAATTTTCAGTAATGAATGAACACTCACGCAAGATTGAAAGAATAATATACTATTCTGTCAGTCTTCGCAGATTTGAAAACAGAAGGTTGTTTTTTTTTCAATGTATTGTTCTCGGCGTCTTAGATTAGGTAAGTTGTATCTTATAAATAACCATAGATTAATATACCTTTAAATAAATAACTAGATTTTGCCCGCGGCTCCGCTCGTGTTAATTTAGAATTTGACAATCAATTCGGGTTGTTCTCTGCTTGTAATAATATAATTCAATCATGATTCGAAAGGCACTACTCGTACATGCAAAATTTCAGGATGATCGGTCCAGTGGTTTAGGCTTGAAAAGTTAACAAACAAAGTTACTTTCGCATTTATAATATTAGGAAGTTAGGTTTAGGATTATTATGAAGTATATAAATGCTACATAGCTTTTCTATTTTTGAGACTAAGGCCTCCTCGGTGATAGGGTTCTCGGACATGCTGGTTTCTTCAACATATTTACCTTCATCGTTATAAGAGCATTTTGCTTATGGCTTTCGGGTAAGTTAGAAATTTATATTACATGTTTGGAAAAGTATTTCGAATTTGATAGACTTTGACATCCACATAAGTTTAAAAGCGTATTCTAAGACCAAAATATGAACTTGCACTAGGCACTTTAAAAGTAAGGTGTTTCTCAATCTCCTTAGATTGTGTTGCTTGTAGTTTAAATGTCAGTTAACTATTGCCTTACCTAATAAGAAGTGCCAGTAGGCATTATTAATCATTTTCATACCCAACATAGTCACCTAAACTTCTGACATCTCCCTTTAGGTACAATATGTAACGCAACCGGGCTCAGCGCGTCATGTCCGATCGATCGCAATGTGAAAATAGACTCATAACTAAATGGAAGAGTTGCGACCGACGCCGACGGCTAACTGGTATGCGATGTATGATGTGCAACTGTTGGCAAGAGTTGCGACAAACACACGTGGGTGGATGGGCCAATGTTTGTTGCATGTAGATTCCACCTTTCTTTCACAGAACGTGTTCCGCTGAACGATCAATATTGAAAGCCATATAGCATAATGATCTTATAATTTCCTCACTGTTCGAACACAGGCTTGAGAGGGAGTGAGCCGTACCTAATCCACCACGCGCAAATCTGTTTTTCCACACATTTTCACCGTGTAGATTGAAGTTTTTTAGGAAATTGCTGTTTTTTTTTTTACCGACGAAAAATTTCTATGTGGAGGAATTACACAAAGTATAGTGCATCCATTAGGTTCGAATAATCGTAGTTATGGTAGTGGCAGCCTAGTGGTTGGACCGTCGGACTGCTAAGTCATATAGGTCTCAAGTTCGAAAACAAGACACCCACCTCTGATATTTCGGATTTATGTTTGTATTGTATAGTTATCACTTGCTTCGGTGAAGGGAAACATCGTAAGGAAAAAATCATGCCTGAGAGATATATCTCAACGGCATGTAGAGCCAAGTCAGAGGCCCAAGAGCGGTATAAAAATTCTGACACCAGGTTAGGCACTAACCACACGACAAAGAAAGAAGATGGATGTCAGTTGTGTCGATCTCAACGAACGAATGCTAGAATATTCAAAATAAAGCCACACTTTACGTTTCTTGTTACTTTTTGTCCAAAATAGTAAAACATGAAGTTAATAAAACCACTTACTTTTTAGTTATTCGAGAGAAGAAGAACACCATTTTGATTTTCTTGTAGTTTACCGCTCCAACAGTTTGATTTCCTGTAACAAAGGAAATTGTTATTTATTAAAGTGTGATGAGAAAACATCCGGTAAAGGAAAAGCGGAAACTCGCGTCTGTTGCCTCCACAGATACAGTGTTGCAGACAAGATATTATTTTCTAGTTTACTCTGTGACAATAGATAATGGTCTGCATCGTCAGTCTAGTCGTCGCAAGCGCGACTTCTGATCATGGTATATATGACTCCCAGATCAGGCAGTGTTATTGAGTTTTTCCGTCACGAATTTCTCAGAAGCTGCCACGGAGTCTGGATTTGTTCCCAGTTAAGGTGGAACCGCCAGGGTAGCCCGCGAAATTCAAATTTTCTTGCGTTTTTTTGCAATTTGCAGGGCAGTGTCAGGTTATATGTTGATGAAAAAGGTTATATGTATGTAGTTACAGAATTATAATCAAAATCATTACTACAACCCTCTCAGTTCATTTAACCTCATTCAATAAGTATTTCATGAAGTGTGATGAAGTTACTTACTTACATATAACTTGACACTGACCTGCAAATAACAAAAAACGTAAGCAAATTTGAATTTCGCGGGCTACCCTGACACTTCCACCTTAATGGCAATAGGCTCGCCCAAAATTGCTTGGGACTTAAACGTTACTGGCGAAATGTGGGTGTAATATTAGGTGCACCTCTGCCTAACCCTTCGGGGATAACACACGTGATATAGACAAAGACAAAGATATAACCGGCTACTATGGTACTATTGTCGGTAAAAGGGAATGCCCTTTATTAATTGTGTAGGATTTTTTGATGTCTGTGGCGCCACCTGTACAGCTATGTTGGAACTACGCACTAGTTTGATTTTGACGGTATAGATGTCGCCACACGACTGTCTCGTTGTCCTTACAAGACTAGCAGCCAGAGGTCGCAAGTAGGACTGCTGAGCATGTGGTTCTAGGTTTAAGGGTTGGGCAGTTTTATTGGGTTTCATTATTAGGAAATTCTTAATAACAGTTTCAAAGTTACATGTCGGTTTCCCATTATTATTCCACCTAAATTCCCACAATATTGCACTGTTGAAATATAACTCCCTCGTTGATCTAGTGGTCGTTAGCGCGACTGCTCGATTCCCAGGTCGGGCAAAGTGTTTATGGGTTTTTCTATCAGGAACTCAGGAAAAGCGCTTTTATCTTGCAAAAATTTAGCCGTCGTCGCCTAGTGTTCGAGAAATCGGGTATGTAAAAATAAAAATGGCATAGACTATAATCTATTTGGGGAATAGGTACAGACATGATATTACAAAGAGATACCTACTTTTAACAATAACTAGTTGATCTTCTTTCATTTTGTCCAAAGAAACAAGATGATCCGGCCTATGATAAAAAAAACGGCCAAGTGCGAGTTGGATTTACGCACCGAGGGTTCCGTATTATAAACTTTGAGGAATTTTGTTATTAAACTACATATTTATGGTTTTCAGATATTTTTCCTTTACATGTGCTGTAAAACCAAATTTTTGCCAAATTTCTTGATTCTAGGTCATCGGGCCTACCCCTATAGGTTTTGATACCCTTGTGAAATCGCAAAATATTTATTTATTTGTTTATGGCACTCCAACGACTTATTCACTAATACAATTTTAGGGTAATGTAACAATTAAACTTAAAATCTAGGGTGAATATGTCACTTACAGGTGTGCACAGCACTTGCATAAGTATTTCAAGTTTTATAGTATTCCAAAAAGTACAATAGGCTTAAAAAAAAACAAAATTACATGAAAACAAAATTAAAAATAAAGAAAATAAAATAACTAAATCTATTTTGTTGCTCTAAAGAATGACACACTCAAATATGTGACATAAAAGGTCAAAAACTTTTGATCGCGTTGACTTACGAATGTTTTACTGCTCCAAGGGATAGCACACCTGTGTATTTGATATTAATTTCAACTCGACGCGTTCCTGAGAAACAGGGTCATGACAGACGGACATCAAAGTGATCCTGTAAGGGTTCCATTTTTGCCGATTGAGGTATGGAACCCTAGAGGAGCTCGTGGCTAAATAATAACAGCCGCTCGGATCGATCTTTAGGTTAAGCCGTGCTTGCCTTGGTTGGTCTGTGGATGGGTGACCACCCATTACATACCGAGTTTCCTCCGTGCCTCGGAAAGCACGTTAAGCCGTTGGTCCCGGCTGTCATTTGTAGATCTTTTACAGTCGTTAGGCAGTCAGTGGCCCAAAAAGTCTGACAACCAGTCTTACCAAGGGGTATCGTATAACCCAGTACTAACTGGGTTGTGGAGGTCAGATAGGCAGTCGCTCCATGTAAAATACTAGTATGCAGCTGCATCTGGTTAGACTGGAAGCCGACCCCAATCTAGTTGGGAAAAGGCTAGGCAGATGATGATGAGGTATGGAACCCTAAAAGAACTAGTCTGGGTGGGGTTCTAGGTATTATCAATACATAACCAAAACCTGATATTTAATACATAAAGAAGTCAACTCGCATTATCTTGAACACGGAAATAATTATACAGTGTTAAAAATGTCACGGGTGGTCACCAGCATTCAAAAGGTTACATTTATTTTTAAACCAGCTAGTAGGTCTAGTCTAGCGAATACAAGCATCATCAGCCAATACTGTTCCCACTGCTGGGACACAGGCCTCCTCTCTATGAGAGTGGGCTGTAATCCACCACGCGGGCCCAGTGCGGGTTGGTAGATGTCACATGTTTGGTTGTTAAATGTTGGAATTCTAATTTCGCATGACTATAAGTAGTTTGTTCGTTGGTCTAGTGTTCGCAATCGCGACTGCTGAGCAAGAGGTCCTCGGTTCGATTCCCGGGTCGGCCAAATTGTTATTGGTATTTACATCAGGAATTTTTCAGTAGCAGCCACGCAGTCTGGATTTGTACCCGGTTGATGGCAATAGATTCGCAGTCACTCCCTACACAGAATGAGAGATCCTTGGTTCGATTCTCAGGTCGATCAAAGTGTTTACCCATGAGTTTTACCATCAGGAGTTTCTCAGTAACAGCCCGCAGCGGAGCCTAAATTTGTGTCTGGTTGTTAGCAATAGGCTCGCCCCTTTTTACATGAGACTTAAAGATAACTGGCGAAATATGGATGTACTGTGAGTCATAGCAATTAGCTGACCCACCTTTGCAGAAATTGCACTCACTGTACATTAGCTACACCTGTGCTTATCCCTCCGGGGATTACCTACATGGCGTGATGTTATAAAGGGTGTAAATAGACTCTTAACATAGCCGAAAGGCACTTGTTCTCTCCGTCTTTGCGATATTTTTTTTGTTCTAGGTCATACCTGGGAACGTTCTAGTTACGGAGATATTGGAGGTCAAAGTGCCAACATTACACAAGTTTTTTTTTTAAATACATGTTTTTAATGTAACATTTTTACTTTACACACCTCCACGACCCTCGTACTATTCAATCCATCCATCAGCACAATGCTTTGAGTGCTTTCCATCTAGTCCTACCGTAAAACGTGATTTTTCACCCAAAAAAAAAAAAGTCAATTCCCAGCAATAATTTTTGCGTAATGTTACTTAGTTTGATGTGCAGAATGCTTGGTTGACGGTTATGTGAAGGGTCTGTTCAGACTTTGTATAATAGAAGTATAGGTAGAGGAAAGATGCTGCATAGTTACATCTAAACAATAGACTGAATCAATCAATCTTAAATCTACTGAGATGCCTGTCGGAATCCATCAAAAGTATTACTTGCTTGTTAAATGACTAATAAAACTCAATATTTTTGTTTTTAGCCTGCTCTAGAAACTCATGGCCGAATGCGACATGATTTTTATTATCATCCGAACTTGTCAACACAAACTTGAAGCATCAAGGCTCAAACAATTCCTCTATTTGTATTTGATAACATTTCGCAAATGCGTAATTTTTAACTGAAAAGTGTAAACAGCTGACTGAGCTGACGTCAGAGAATGATATTTTCCTTCTCTTCTAATTCAAATAACAATGTGAAGAGGCGGAAGAAATGTGTTATATAAAACGTTATATTTCGATAAGATAATGGTTAAATGTGGAGCGAACAGCTAAAAATTTCTGTAACCAGCTGTTTTTATAGGAAAATGTTTTCCGTTATAAAGAGAAATAATTTTATAGGTTGTTTCTTTGTACCAAATAAGCTCCGAAACTACCGGACCAATTTTAACAATTTTTTCACCAATAGAAAGCTAAATTATCAGGAAGTAACATAAGCTATAAATTATATTTATATCATGCAAATTAGCTGAGCTATCACAATTTTTGTGGACCAAGTCGCGTGTGGAAGCGCCTGGGTATCTCGCGAAATTTAAATTTTCTTACTATTTTTTTAATTTGCGGGTCAGTGTCAGGCTGTATGTTAAATGAAATATCATTCGCGGCCGTAACACGTATGTATTTACAGAATGATAATAATTAAAATTATCAATACAACCCCCTAAGTTCATTTAATCTCTTGGAATGACTATTTCATGAAAAAGTTATTCAATGGGGTTAAATGAACTTCGTCAACGTCATTCAATAAGGCTTTAATTCTGTACTACGTAAGTGTCAGGTACTTGCTCGAATCTTGTACAGAAACTACCCGAAGTTGTACAATTTTTCCAATCAACATTGAACCTAATTCTATAACGATAATGTTGAAAATCTATTAAAGAAATTTGACAGATTGTAGTCGCTTGATGTGCTGGCGTCTGTACAACCTGACACTGACCTGCAAATTGCAAAAAAACGCAAGAAAAATTGAATTTTGCGGCTACCCTAGCGCTTTCCCCTTTTTTTTTTTTTTTTTCGTTTGGAAAATCATCAAATGACCCCCCCACTCTGGTCGGAGCAGAAGGGAGTGTCAGTCTTGTACTGACTAGAACCCATCCATGTTCCTTCTTTGCCCTTTGTGTTCCAGGGCCGCGGTATCTCTTTTGAACAGTCCCGCAGCCCTGAGCGCTTCCCCCTTAAATTAATCACAGATTATTTAGTAGTAAAAGTTTGATTTACAGCTGTAAGAGTTAAAATATCTATGAAAGGACTGTAGGTATTTATTTATTTCAGCTGCGCAAACTTATCTAAGAGAAGTTTGATTTAATTCTGTAATTCTTCTTCTTAGGGTGTCAATAGCAAATTTTCATTAAATATATTGGACCCAAAATTCAGATATGCGAACTCTGCTCGCTGATGCAGTCATAAGATCGTGTCAGGGCAAGCAGCGTAAAATGGAAGGTGGGGCAAATTGTCTGTGGAGACAATTATGAAATTAAAAAATGTAACATATTAATTATTAAATTATGACATTATGTAATTAAAATTATCAGTCGCTGCATCTGAGAGAAAATAAATTACAAAACAATATTTAACATCTAAATAATATTTGTTTGATGTTGACGCGTCAAAGATTAATTATTGACAAACAACGCATCTAAATATTCTAGACCGTTTATTGCAATTATATACATAATTATCAATTAAAATAATAGCCATCAAATTAGTAAGTACTGCGAACCTTTTCACCCGGATTTAAATAAACAGATAACATTATTTATAGTCATGTGGTAGTTAGTAGTATTATAATTAGTTTTTCTCGCATTTTCTTATCAGTGCCCATGGAATATTTGCAATTTATTTTTAAACTTGGCTGCACGTTTATAAATTACTTGCAGATAATAATTAATGCTACGTAAAGCTAATATATGTATTATCTATGCTATATTTAGAGCCATATTCTTACTACTTATTCGACGAATGATTCTGGAGAACTTCTACTAGCAAATATACTTACAGGAAAACCTGTGTGTGTGTAAAAAAATACGGTCATAAATTGTAGATGTTTGAGTGTCATAAAAAAGTATCGCGATCTACGGTTACGGACTTTGCAATTACTCACACAGCCTACACGTGTTGAAGCTGAAAACTGCCGAGCCGTGTGAAATTTGCTTTGCCTATTTCAAACTGAATTGACATTAAGTCTAGGTATATTAGTTTAAGCTAAGCTACCCCAAGCTAAATGTAATGATTGTGCCTACCTAATTTATCCAATTGGTATTGATCGAAACTGGAAAAAAAGCAGTTTTCTTAGTTTTCACCACATGCATACACCTAATAATAAAAACAAAAGAGGCGCGAAAATAAATAAGATAGTAATAGTTTAAAAAAAAAAAACTAAAAAACACGCTGCGTATTCTTCTCAGCAAGTCAGCAAACCCTTTTATTTAATACCCAGTACCCTTAGCGTGGGAATGCATAAAAAATAAATAGTCCGCCATCTTTCGGAGTCCGCCATATTAGATTTAGAATGATGTCACTTCCCATGCATTGTCATCTAAAACTAAACACTTATATGCAAAATTTCAGCTCAATCGGAAACTTGGAAGTAGGTCAAATATAACTTCTCAGATTTTTTTTTTACGTAGTAAGTTACAGGTGAAACTAATAAGAACTTGTTACTAAATAAGAAACACCCCGATGTTTCGTTGTCATATTTCTAGAAATTCTACCTGAAAAACGTGTGAAAAATCAACGAAAATTTTCTAGATTTTTCACTTCATCTTCTAATATTGGAAAATATACGAGCTCGATGTCCTAAGAGATCTATTTACCGTAGAAGCACTCAGCTGCTTCTAGGCTGGTACTTCTACGGCACTTTAGTGGTAATATGGTACCCTTGGGTACCAACACACGGGTTTTGCATCGGTAGATAATGTACTTCAAATGCTTTTAAAAGGTTTCATAGACAAAGTAATAAAGAGTGGTGTGTCTATGGTAGATTTTTTTTTTTAAATATGACGTCGAGACGTAGTGGTTGATATTTTATAAAACGAAATAACGGAGGGCGTTTTATAAATGTTTGCTTGTAGAACAGTACGGTTAACTGACGTTCCAATATCCAACAAAAAAAAAAATCTTACGCAACATATCGACAGACCTACAAATGCTCCAAGACAAGACACAATCAGAACGCCCCCTAGTTCGTGAAGCTGCAGCGTTGTCAACAAGTAGCTACGTCACAACGGCCAGTGTTATCAGTAGTGTGGCTTCTCGGGTAAGTTACATCATCTGTTGTGATAAGGAGTGTGGATCAGGCGGTCGGAGGCTCGCCCGACTGAGATATACATATTTGTAGCCGTTTTGAAAATAAAATTGGTGTTCTTTTTTTTTTGTATTCAATGTGTATTTTATATTAAGGTTGAAGGCGAATGCCTTGTCGTATTTTAGCTGTCTACCACTCGGTACATGAAGTTTAAATGTAATAATAAATATAAATAGATATGGATTTGAGCTCAATTAATTATTATTGAGAAATATAGGAATTATGTGAAGTGTTGGGGTTTCTTTGTTATACATGATAAATACGACCTAGTGAAGATTTTTTTGTGACAAAAACATTCGTGTAATCACTACGTCTGTTTAGACATGAAAAATGGGTGTGTATGTTTAGTACTAAAATTAACTAAAACTTACTATCAAATGATTTCCTATTTGCTCCCCCCCCTCCCACTAATAGAGGGCAGCCCGAAAAAATATGATAATCGTCCGTAAAAAATATGGCTTTATTGAGTATTAATCATTAGGAGCTCGTGGCTAAATAATAACAGCCGCTCGGATCGATCTTTAGGTTAAACCGTGCTTGCCTAGGTTGGTCTGTGGATGGGTGACCACCCATTACATACTGAGTTTCCTCCGTGCCTCGGAAAGCACGTTAAGCCGTTGGTCCCGGGTGTCATCTTTGACCGTCGTTAGGTAGTCAGTGGCCAAAAAGTCTGACAACCAGTCTTACCAAGGGGTATCGTATTACCCAGTACTAACTGGGTTGTGGAGGTCAGATAGGCTGTCGCTCCATGTAAAATACTATTATTTAGCTGTATCCGGTTAGACTGTAAGCCGACCCCAACGTAGTTGGGAAAAGGCTAGGCAGATGATGATGAGTATTAATCATTAAAATCATCTATACAACCCTCTAAGTTCATTTAATATCATTGAATTACTATTTCAAATGTATGAAAACGACTATAAAAAAGGCATTCAATGAGATAACATATTTTGTTCAACATTTTGTTAAATTTCGCGGGCTATCCTGGTGCTTCCACCTAAGTAACCTCACGAATATTTGTCTAAGAATAAATGTCAATGCCAAATTAATTTGCAATTTTTCTTAACATTTTAATAATGAATAATTTTGAATAGTATACCAGCACATAACAGGTTCATCTGACAAGGAACTGTCTTAAACTAGTTTGATCGTAATGTCTCCGTGGTACCAGTTTGACTCCTTTACTTTAGTAACCGTCGCCGGAGCTGTGAGCAGTTCATCATGCGACGTATTGGAAAACCTGATTGGAGCCTTATGGAGACCACAGAACGAGATCGTAAATATAATTATGTAGACTTGAAAAAAATATAGTACACCCACATTTCGCCAGTTTTGTTTAAGTACCTAGTAATGGCGAGCATATTGCCATCATCAGGGCACAAATCGTAACTCCGCGGCTGCTACTGAGAAATTCCTGATGGAAAAACTCAATAACAATCTAGCCCGACCCGGGAAACGAACCCAGGACCTCATGCTGAATAGTTGCGATTGCGACCACTAGAGCAACGACAAAATAAACTATTGATTAAGGTATTTGAAGATGCTGCGGGACTGTTCGAAAGAGATACCGCGGCCCTGGAACACAAAGGGCAAAGAACGAACATGGATGGTTATTAGTCAGTAGAAGTCTGACACTGCCTTCCGCTCCGCCCAGAGTGGGGCGGGGGTCATTTGATAATTTCCAATCCGACAAAAAAAAAAAGAGCTTATATCAAAACCACAGATTGCTTTAGTGGACACCAAGCAATAGATAATTAAACCAACGCTTGAGCAGACCATAAAATATGTCAAACAGATTTGCAACAGTGGCGAAGGGTCCATACAACTCGGTTCCTACCGGCTTCCCTTTGAAAAATGGCACAGTCAGTATTCTATAGACAAATAATATAATCACATTAAAGATATGTACTCTGGCTTACCTTTTAGAAAAATTTACCCTTCGCTACTGATTTCCAAATGACCCCCCATTTGATGATTTCCAAGCCGAAAAATAAAACAAAAAAGGTATTTGAAGATGGACAGTGATCCATCACTAATTTTAACCTCAGTGGGTTATCGAAGAACTGTTAGTTCCGGTTGCTACTGATTTGTAGAAGGGTGATGCAACTAGCTTGCCGTCAAAGAATATTGAAGCAAATGCTACTGGGAATACAGTCCTTTTTCGAGGAGGATCTCTAGGTTTAGTGGAGGAAACCATGTGTATTCTGTCTTGTTTGTTCATTGATAGAATGATGGTAATTATAAATTATTTAGATCACTTTTAGTTGTAAGAATGCATATCGCTGGTCTACCAAGTAATGAATAACCTGCCATCAAAATATTTTTAAACATGGTAAAACGATTCTAGCCTTAAAAATGAATAATTATTGGTCACAAGTCATGACAGCCATTTGTACAATTTTTTGCCAAATATTTGAAAATAAATCTCTTATTTCCAAAGATATTAAATCGTAATCGCGATGGAAATCCGCATTTTTAGTCATAAAGAATTTATTTGACGTAAAACTTCTATTTCGAAGCCAAAATTCTATTTCCAGAATCGAAAAGTTTTAAACATTTTCCGAACTTGCTATTTCCTTGATAGAATGCAAGGAAATAAACATTTATTAAGTAAATCAAAATATTATGGTTAGTAATTGTTTTTACTTGTTGCAATCAGGAAGTGGGCGTTGCCATGATAATTATTATTGACTACATTCCAGTATAAAAGCAAACACAATATATTATTGTAGGGTAGTTGACTATTGACATGACATCTATTCTGACAGTTGAACAAAAGACAATTGACACTGACAATCCACAAAAAACACGATCCGCGAATTTGACAGTTGTATTTTTTGCTCTTGTGTGAAAAGAGTAGGTACTGTCATTTCACAGTTTAGGTATACCGTACCGCTGGCTAGAGGTTTATGTTAAAAAAAAACTACAGGAAACGCATTCAAACCAATAGCATTATAATTGTTCGATTGTTAGAGTGGAAAATAACAATAAACATGCAATACCTAAATCTTGTTTTCTAATTAACACAATAGAGATCAGTTCTAATCAGTCTAGCAAAACTGATAACAGATTGTTATTATTTCTAGAATTCCTATCACTGCGTGACTATAAACGATAACCTTGCAACATTTTCTATGCACGTTCTATAATTAAACTCGGAGAAAGTATTCCTTATTTAAACGTCAACAATCAACAACAACAAAAAAAATAAAAACACAGCCATAACTAACCTTTTTCTCAGTTAACGGCACACGAATGAAAACCGGATTTCTCCAACACGATGCAGTTTCACGTTATTAACGATTTTTAATAAAGAAAAAAAAAATGCGCAAGACGTGTAGTATGCGGTCGTCGCACTAGAGGACTGCTGTAAACAACATCGAGATGTTACAATTACTTGCCAGGCATCGCTATCAGTGATACGTCGTCTTTTGATTGTGGCTGCCAAAACTCAAAACGTTCGACTGATGCCTTTTCCTAGCTATAAAGATAGGTCAAGGACGCATGTGGTGACATTAATGTCGATGGTCGATTTGTATGACGATAAGACACACCGTCGCAAAATATAAACTTAAAATTGGAACAATACATTTCTATAGCTAATAAAATGTTTTTTTTTTAGATAAATTCGAAAAATTACAATAAAACTGAATTCCTATACAATTTCGATATGCAATATTTATGTCTTTAAATGAAACTGGATCAATCTTATATATACGTAACTGGAAAAGAAGACACTCGCTTACATCATTAGGTACTGTTCTACAGATACACGCACTGTCTAAAGAATGAATAATAAGTAGCTACCTACCTATTACGTACTTGATGCATTAATAACACTGGAAAACATGAAATAAATACATTTTTGAAAAATGCCAATACTCAAAAAGCACATAAACACATACCTATTCTCTTCCTTTTCTCACACACTATTGTCTATACATATTTCTCTTTTTTATTTCTCCTTTTGCAGGTCTGCTGTCAGAAATTTCTTAAGAAATAAGCAGTACCTATGTACTCAAATATAATATTTTATTTTTCAGTGTTATTTACTGTGTGTAAATTAATAGTAAAATAAATAAAAAAGCATAACCAGAACGAAAATGGGCCATAAACAGATTTGTAATAACTATTAATTCATATGAATTTCAAACATTAAACTTATGTAACTAACTCGTTAAGTAAGTATGGATTATGTAAGTCGGTATACTTAAATCTGTTTCTGGGTCTATCGTGTTTTTAATTATTATTAAATGTGTATCAAGGTAATGGATCGTCATAGAAACAACACCACGTCCATTTTTTGGTACGTAGTGATTAATCTCTTTGAATTACTTGTCAGAAAACCATTAATAATTATCGAAGACTAAGTAGGTATCACCTGGTTTTTAGAATGCTTCCTAATCTAAAAGACAAAAATTGATAGGCTGTCAAACTGTCAAGTTAAATGCTGTTGGCTTTAATAACTTTTATTTTTATGAACACATATTTACAGAATTATCTATCTATAACCAGTCTTAAAATAACAATAAAAATATGCACACGATCAAAAGAAGAATAGGATATTAAAGGGCGTCAAAAAATTCGTCCACATCACTGTCAACAGGAATAGTTCCAGAAGGCTGACAGCATTGCCACGTTGGATGGCAATGCTATTTCTTCCGATTCTCGGTTAACTAAAATAACAGCAGCGAATCAAATCAGTTTGGCATAGGTACGTTTGAGATAATTTTCATGTTGATAACCTTTCAGAAACCCGGCTTGATTCCGGTTTTTTATACCTGCAGGATGGCAGTTTGATTGTTATTTCGTTAGGAACTAAAATCATTATTATTACCAATAATAATAGCTATGAAGTACATACATTCAAATATGTTTAAACAATAATCCAAACAGAATTTCCAGCGATAATTTTAGCCAGCCATTTTACGCCACAAGAGATATACAAAGAATACAGATCATATTCCATAAGATGTTTGTAGTTATCAATAGTTTCCAATGCCAAAGGAATGTATTGAAATTCATAAATAACTGGCGACAATGGCGGACATTTTGTAAAGCGCCACCTGGCGGATCGCACGGGTATTGTCAGTCTATGGACGGACTAACAATGGATCAAAGGGAAAATGAATGTAATTCATAGTCCACAACGTTCTTAATGTTTACGAAGTTCTTTGTGTGTGCAAAGAAATGTCTTAAGCGGGTTAAGCTGTGTAGGTGGCCACATGTAGAGAGAGAAATTCTCATACACAAGCATGATGTCTGACTGTACTATTAAGTACCTATAATATTATCATACTGCCTAGAAATATGATTGATCAGGGCCCTCCTCATCATTAACTGCTAGCCTTTTCCCAACTATGTTGGGGTCGACTTCCAGTCCAATCCGATGCAGCTGAATACCAGTATTTTAGATGGAGCGACTGCATATTTGACCTCTACAGCCCAGTAAGTACTGGTTGATACCACTTTGGTAAGTCTGGTTGTCAGGGATCTCCTCAATAGAAGTAATAACTGCTTCATCTATAGACCTACCGTTTTAATGAGTCCTCGCGAAGGTATCAATTTAAATGGAATATTCTGAAGGTTGATCACGTATTGGTTCAATTAG
The DNA here is from genome assembly GCA_910589295.1 of Noctua janthe. Taxonomy (NCBI): domain Eukaryota; kingdom Metazoa; phylum Arthropoda; class Insecta; order Lepidoptera; family Noctuidae; genus Noctua; species Noctua janthe. The sequence goes on along the minus strand of OU342572.1, from coordinate 7,008,910 downwards.
TATCGTAATACCTACGTGGATTATGGTTATTTTAAAGCAAATAACCTATGGGATATTGTTAGGACTTTGTGGACGCTTAATGTGCCTTTGATGGGGCAAGGCGGAGGGCTCATTAGTGGCCGCATGCTTTGTGGTCCTGGGTTCGTTTTCCGGGGTAGGTAACTAGTAAGGTAACGCAATAATTTTCATTATTACTAAACTTACTAGCCCATAATCTGAATTTACGATCGATTTTTATACGGAGAGTTTTATAGCATGTGGTACGTACGTTTAACGAATTCGTAGATATGAACTGGGGAACAATGAGCGTGACACAAATGTGCGTATTACCGTAGTACCTACATATTATCTGTGGTATTACTTACCGTACAGTATATGTAGAAACCGTGTTTTACAGACCTAAGAGGTCCACAGTGCGATATCCTAAATATCTCACTATAAAATTTGAGCAAAAAATTATATGAATATTTATTCGGCATTTGGGTGTGATATTTTCATTTGTATAATGCTTTTAGAAGGTTTTTGCTTCTTGCTAACTGCAGGCAGTAAGAAAGCCTAAGGGACGAATGTTCTATCAGTCGTGATTATCAGATTGGATATTACGTACTTTCAGAAAAAAGTGCTGAAATCATCTAGATGGAGAGAAGTCTTGGTTTTAAAGACCCACAAATAGAGCAGAGGTGACCATTGATGTAGTGGTTGCAAGCTTGTCCTGAGCGTGGAGTCTTGGGTTCGATCATCAAGAAGGACAAAGTGTTAATGGGTTTCCTGGCGCCTTTCGGTTTTCCGAACAAATTACTGACATCTGTACGCAAAGAGCTCGTATGGATTATGCTTGCTCCTTGTAACATAGAACATGACTTCAGACCAAGACCAGGATCACTACGAGTTCAATTATGCCCTGCCGCAATAATGTAAGGCAAGCATATATCTTAACGACCACATTTAAGATTCTATACAAAAGCTATAAACAGCAGATTAGTTCACTATTTCTCTGAATAATTCGGTGTTGTTACAAGTTTGTCCCACAACCCGCACTGCGCCCGTCTACTGGTTTATGGTTCACGCCCCCTCTTGTAGAGAAGACGTGTACAGCATCCCCGGCAGTGGTAACATTATAGACTTCTATTTAAACGACTCTCAATACCACTGACAACTGAGATTTTTGTACCGGTAGATTCATTCGTTGATCGGACAGAATGCGTAGCATAGGGTACTTTTAATATTTGGTATATTAAAAGTACCCTATGCTACGCATTCTCAGATACAAGGTCACGCAAATTAGCGACTTGGTATGATGCAGCAAGATGGACCCTAGGGTCCTGAAGACGGACTACATAACCTCAAACAGCACCTGCTACCTAAACTTTGGCAGATCTTATGGGAGGGGGACAATAGATGAAAAATTTGACTTTATTATATTCTTAACTTTACCCATTCTTAACACAATTCCACAAGGACAAAAAATTATAAATGATTTCTTTCGTGAAAAAGAATAGAATAAGCTCATTAGGTATGTGCCCTTTACCTTCCATTATCATAATTAGGCATATAATTACAAGTTATGAATCTGAAAATTAGGCACAAACACAGTAAAATTCAATTAAAATTCTGAGTGTGATATCAGGTTCAAAAAAGTGTTAACGACATTCGCATTTTTTTTCAATGCATTTCAGCTAAATAATCTTTATGTAATATTTTCTTTAATGACTGATAATGGTTTCTGAAAAGGAATCGAATCTACTATCTAACATCGTGCAGACACTTCGCCACTTATTTATTGACTGTAAATCCGGCAGAAGTGTGTCAGGGAAATATTTGGAGGGAAAAACTGGAAAAAGTGCCGAAGAACAGCCATTCTAAAATTAATTGGGAAACTTATTCTTACTTTAAATCATTCGTTGCATGTTTGCAATATTAATATTGCCTAAAAAAAATAAACCTACACAACCCCTTAAGAAACTCCCCCCGTAATAAACAGAAAGGAAATTGAAAAATATGGAAATTGTTCCTTTTAAAATATCTCGTATTATCCACAAGAGATTTCCTTAATCCTTTCCCACGTTGTCTATGCGTGGAAGGATGCGCGGGAATACGGGACGGTATATAAAGATGGCGGCCGGGTTGCAGGCCACTGTTGTGTCCAGTGAACTGTGCTAACCGAACCTAAGTGACATGACGCCAGTGCGCTGTAGGTGAGTTTAAGAAAAAGTTTTATTTAAAAAAAGTTTCTATTAATAGGTGAAATTACTGGTGTGAAAGAAATAAAGTTTTGGGGAAGGTATGATCTGTGTTTTTTTTTTTTGAAGTTTTGAATTTTGAATTTAAAGTAGGTAAAAAGTACGATATTATTACCTGTAGTATATGGAAGTGACACTCTTGGTGAGAAAGGAAAACGTTTGGGGATGGACGTATAATTTACATTTACAGTGTAAAAATATTCTATTTTAAATTTGAAAGTTCAGAATTTTCAGGCAGTATAAGGTTTATTTACCTTTTATGGTGCTTTTGAGTTTGACCCATTTTTTTTTAAATTGTTACACTTTTATTAAGTTTGGCTTAATTATATGGATTACAAATTAAAAGATGAATATGCTTTGCATTTTGCAAGGAATAAAACTGTTTAATCCTTGAGCTTCTTTCTTCTTGGAGCGTAGGTTGTTCAGTGTTCACACTTGGTCTTGCGGCAGTTGGTAGCTCGAGTGTGGAGGCGAGCTTAGCACTTTCGGCAAATCATTTTGTCACAGTTGTACTTCATGGCCAAGATACGCAGAGAAGGCTCAATGGTACCTCCTCTAAGCCTGAGCACTAAGTGAAGGGTGGATTCCTTCTGAATGTTGTAGTCAGAAAGAGTGCGGCCATCAATTACATACCGAGTTTCCTTCGTGCCTCGGAAAGCACGTTAACACGTTGGTCCCGGCTATCATTTAAAGATCTTTGACAGTCGTTACAGGTAGTCTAGTCAGTGGCCTGAAAGTCTGACAAACAGTCTTACCAAGGAGTATCATAATATTATCCACTACTAACTGGATTGTCCATGTAAAATACTGGTATTAATTCCAGCTGAATCGGGTAATACTGAAAGCCGACCCTAACATAGTTGAGAAAAGGCGAGGCAGATGATGATGAGTTTAAGATTTTCAGAAAACTTAATGCAGTGTCGAATTATGGCTATAAAAGTTGACTTAGATAGGAGCCCATGTTATAAAAATTTTCCGCTCATAACATAATATCATTCGTATTTAATACGCCTGTCTGGGTGCATCTCTAAACTATTATTAAAAACATAAAGGAACATTTCTACAATCATGTACTGAATCGTATAAGTTTGTCACGATATTCCTTCGATCAGTACCACCGTGTATAAATAGGTATCAGTGGCAAGCATAGATCATCATCATCTGCCTAGCCTTTTCGCAACAATGTTGGGGTCCGCTTCCAGTCTAACCGGATGCAGCTGAATACCAGTATTGTACATTGAGCGACTGCCTATCTGAGCTCCACAACCCAGTGGGTTCTGGGTAATACGATAACCCTGCGTAAGACTGGTTGCAAGCATAGATCTAGAAAATAATGTCTTTTTTATTTTTATTCTGTGGTTACAAGCGTTTATATGAAAACTAGCGACCCGCCCCGGCTTCGCACTGAATCACTCTATCTATTAAAAAAAACCGCATCAAAATCCGTTGCATAGTTTTAGAGATCTAAGCATACATAGGGACAGACAGCGGGAAGCGACTTTGTTTTATACTATGTAGTGATTGTTCAACAAATACGTTACGGTATACGTTTAAAATGTCATGTAAATCTGAGTTATAGATTGATTCGATAGTAGATACTTTTACCAGCTGTAGAAACGGTGATAGCAGCCTCCAATGACGCGACCTTCACCAAGTCGATTGGTCCACCTCCTGGGGGGCCAACGCGATAATATTGCATGATAAGCCTTTATCTTACTGAAATAATTCCAGAAAAAGGTTTCTAATATTATTTTTACAGCGTAATGCTGATTTATGTATGTGTGACGTGTGTGAGTAGATAAAAACAACACGTTTCGAGGCTTAAAAGTGTTTCGAGTTATAAGAAAACCTCAGTGGTATGTAGTCATGTGATTGATTTTATTTATACAAATAAATAAAATTGATGTGTCTGTTTGTGATTTCAAAAGAACAGCTTTTTACGGAATGCATAAATAATACGTTATATACGCCACTTATAATAAAAAAGCAATTTGTCTGTCTGTTTGTTACTGCTGGACCGATTTTGACGGGACTGTTACTGGCAGATAGCTGACATTATAAGGACTCAAGTAACTTCAGCTTTACTTTTATTTTAGAAAAAGGATGAAGGTTCCGTGCATAAAATTAAATAGCATGTCATTGTTAACAAAATCCGATTCATAGGGAAGTGATATTTTTATAATAATTTCATGCAGACGAAGGTCGCGGGTAACAGTTAGTTTTTTTAAACAGTCACAGCCGGTTTTAGATTCTACATAGCAATTCGAATGTTTTAGAAAGATAAAATAAGTTGATAAAGGTTTTCAATCGTTCGAGTAGGTCTTAACTAGACACGGAATACTAAAATGACACGGAGTTTACGGCTTATAATCATGGCGGAAATGCCTGTGTCTAAAAGTGTTTTATGGTAGGTAGGCTGATCTAAATGGAATCCATTTTCAATAACTAGAATGTTAAGGTCAGAAAGGCAGTCGTTTCATGTCAAACACCAGTATTTATCGGCACTCGGTTAGACTGGAAGCCGAACCCAATCGTCAACCTTCTGCCGCTATCCCAATTCATTTATTGTGGAAGGAATACCGACGCGAAAACATTTACCAAAATTTTGTCATCAACTATTTGAAAAAAAAAACTGTTTCCTACAAAAATGCAATACCTGCACGGTTAAATGTTGGACAGCTGATTTTTTTTAAATAATCGATGAAAAATTTCTGCTTTTTTTTTATTTTTTTTTTTCTATTTCCATTCTGGCTCAGAATGATGTACTGAATACGTGGTAACCGTTTTCGCGTCGGTGTCCTTTCCACCTCGTAGTTGGGTAAAGATAAGGCAGATGATGATATTTCAGATTTATTAGCAAATATTCGACAAACGTGTTTGAAATTTTTTTTTTTTTAGACTTCATTATTGTTGCGGTATAAGGCATGAGCAATCAAAGGGTCAAATAGTAATATGATCATATAGTGATATCATTTTATGATTAGTAGACACCCACAGCCTCGTTGGTCGAGTGATCGTGAGCGCGACTGCTGAGCATGAGGTCCTGTGTTCGATTTCCGGGTCGGAAGTGCTTTTGCGTTTTTCCATCAGGAATTTCTCAATAGCAGCCACGGAGTCTGGATTCGTACGCGGTTGTTGGCAATAGGCTCGCCCTCTATTACACGGGCCTTAAACAAAACTGGCGAAATGTGGGTGTACTATTAGGTACACCTCTGCCTAACCTTACGGTAAGTACAGTCGTTATGTTATGTTATGATGTTATGTAGAAAAACCCACCCCATTTCAAAAGATACAATTCCAACATTTTAACGTAGCTTCTGCCATTAATTTTTCTATTTCTAAAAAAAGTTCTCATTTTCTTATCGACAGACTCAAATAATACACGACCAGAATATTGCCACCTGCACAGCTCTGTCGTGGAAACTAAACTCTAGAGGTGAGCTAAAGTAATTGCTCTTCTTAAACCTGGTAAATGTCAGAAAGAACCAAACAAAAGTTAATCCTCTTATTTATAGATGTAACACCAGAAACATCAACAAGTTGTCGTAACTTGTGAAGATATAAGAGATCCACGCGTTACCCGGTAACTTATCATTGTTAGCCGACGTTATTGTAGTTTGCGAGCAAACGTCACGAGCTCTGCTGATCCCGTAACTAAAACTGCCGACGTGTGGACACACATAATAAGTAGTTATGCTGCGGTAATTCTAGTTTAATATTAATAGCGAGAAGTGTGAAAAGGTTGATTTCATCTAAAGCGAAGTGGTGAATACTTGAACCACTACGCTACTTGCTACGCTACTTGCTACATAATAAGTAGTTATGCTGCGGTAATTCTAGTTTAATATTAATAGCGAGAAGTGTGAAAAGGTTGATTTCATCTAAAGCGAAGTGGTGAATACTTGAATCTATACTAATATTATAAAGCTGAGGTGTTTGTTTGGTTGAACGCGCTAATCTCAAGAACTACTGGTTCGATTTGAAAAATTCTTTTAGTGTTGGATAGCCCATTTATCGAGGAAGGTTATATATAGGCTATAAAATTTCACGCGGACGAAGGTCGCGAGCAACAGCTAGTATTATATAAGGTCGATCTTTTCATACACGAAATATTTTAAGAGTAACTTCTATAAGTCGTAAAGTCGCCAGAGCAACGAAAAAAAAAAAAATATCTGAGTGTTTTTTTTTTACTGAATTATTATAATTTTAATTTTTTTTTAGACTTTTTACATAAAACCTTTACTCCCATATTCTAACAATTACAGTAGGTAAATACGACGTAGTAAACTACCGTAATGGATGCTTAAAAATAAGGAGCCAGTATTTATTTTGTGGGTTAAGTAATTTTAAATTTTTTTTTTTTTTTTTTTTAAATGTACTCAGATAAAAAAAAAATCCCTTGAAATGGCTTTGTTATAGCCGTTAGATGATTCCCTGAAAATATTTCGTGTATGAATAGTTAGACCCTATATGTGTCACAGTCAAAACTATTAATCAGTCAAAACTACTTTTGACCGGTGATAACTATTTTAACAATAACTAACATTTACTTAGAAACTTATTAGGATGTTAGGTGTTTTTTTGTGACGCTTTGTAAAACATTATATTGTAGTAATCCTAGGACTAGGCAATTACAAAACAACATATTTTAAATGGAGAAAACGCATTTTAACATAATAAGGATTTTGACTGACAACAGTCAAAAGGGGTTTTGACCGATTAACAGTTTTGACTGTAACATATATATACTAACATGACATTTCGCCTGTAATCCCCCAAGGGTTCGGCAGAGGTGTATCTAATAGTACACCCACATTTCACATTCATTTTAAATAGTATGAAATCTTAGTATTCTGCTGCGTTGTTCTAGTGGTCGCAAGCGTGACTGCTGAGGATAAGGTTCTGGGTTCGATTCCCAGTTCGGGCAAAGTGTTTGGTTTTTCCTTTAGGAATTTCGCAGTAGCAGCCACGGAGTCTGGATTTGTGCCCCATTGATGGCAATAGGCTCGCCCCCTATTACATGAGACTTAAACATAATCACAAGCTGATAGATATGTGTGGGCTGCGGGACAGTTCGAAAGAAATACCGTGGCCCTGGAACACAAAGGGCAAAGAAGGAACATGGATGGGTTTTAGTCAGTACAAGTCTGACACTCCCTTCCGCTCCACCCGGAGCGGGGAGGGGTCATTTGATGATAACCAATCCGAAAAAAAAAAAAGCTGTTAGATGTTGCGCAACCCTAACTGTTGAAATGTGGGTGGTACTATTAGGTTACGGTACACCTCTGGTGGGGAAGGCCTATGTCCAGCAGCGGTGGACGTCTTTCGGCTGAAATGATGATGAATGATGACAGCTCTGCCTAACCCTTCGGGGATTACAGAGGTGATGTTATGTCGTTTTATATTCGATTAATGTGACCGGATGAGTTCAGTACGGTCTTTTCTGGGTTAGGGGTTTTTATTCACATAGAAAATAGTGATGTGGTAAACGATATATACAGTGGACGACGACATTGTGATACAAAATAATATTTACCATTCAATTTTATTCATGTCGATGCTACCCACAACCAGCATTGAAATTGTTCGAATACATTTTGAACGTTGAGCTGAAGTAGCTCTGGTGTATTGTGCAGCGGTTTCTTATAAAAAGCCTTATATTTCTTGCAAATTAAATAACTAAGTACGAAGTTTGTACTCACACGCACACAGGATTTTGTAGCACCCCCCCCCCCCCCTTAATATTTTAATTTTTTTATAAAAATTGTAAAGTGGTTCACAGAATACATCTGGCTACCAAGTTTCAACTGCAATGTATAGTCCTAATAGTTTCGGAATAAAGTGGCTGTGGCATATGGACGGACAGACAGACATGACGAATCTATCAGGGTTCCTTTTTTTGCCATTCGGCTACGGAACCCTAAAAATTAAGTCTTTAGTAATTATATCCTTAGCTGTATGTTAGTGTGTCTATTTTATTTGATTTCTGCGTATAACTACAGCTTGTAACTGCACTTTCTCTATGGGACTAGCATAGTACCTAATCGTGAAAACAATATCAGCTATCTTATACAAAATTTCAATGCGTAGTTAACCCAAATGGTTTTGGGACAAGCCCGCAGAACTATTCCCAAACCCCTACAACTCCTGAAAGCCAGAATCAACAGTGACAACCACCAGAAAAGCGCCGAGACAATGAAGCTCGACGAAGTCCTAGAGAAACAATTTAACTGGCTTGGATCCCGCAACGAAATTAATCAGAAAAAAAGAGCGGAGGATTAGGACAAAACATAATTTCCACTTCCCTCCATATCAGTAGGAGACAGAACAAAACTAGGGCAAAAAAAAAGTATAAATGTGTGGTTTATGGTATGTTTTCGCGTGCTCTAATGAGCCACACTTGTCTATGTTCAGTGAGTGATAGCAGTTAGCGGACCCACCCTTGTATAAATGGTTGAGATTCTTTAGAAAACGAATCGATAGAATATTTAATTGATATAATTTGATTTAATTTGATCAAATAATTCTATGGATTCGTTTTCTAAAAAATCTCAACCATTTATGCAATGGTGGGTCAGCTAATTGCTATCATTCACTGTACACCACCTTTATCTGTTCTGTGTACACCACAATAAGGCCCAATTGCTCCACCAATCACCAAATGCGATTACCGTTAAAAATATCTAGTACATCATTCTGTTTCAGTCAATCGTCCTTAACGGATTTCGGAGACAGAATCTTATAATTAGGTTTAAAAGTATCTTCTATTAGCAAGGGGTATTACCCAGTACTAAATGGGTTGTGGAGCTCAGTTAGGCAGTCGCTCCATGTAAAATATTGGTATTCAGCTGCATGCGGTTAGACTGGAAGCCGACTCCAACATAGTTGGGAAAAGGCTAGGCAGATGATGATTATGATGTTTAAAAGTATCTTCTATTTAGCAACAATACTTTATAACAAGGTCCCCGAGGAGCTCGTGGCTAAATAATAACAGCCGCTCGGATCGATCTTTAGGTTAAGCCGTGCTTGCCTAGGTGGGTCTGTGGATGGGTGACCACCCATTACATACCGAGTTTCCTCCGTGCCTCGGAAAGCACGTTAAGCCGTTGGTCCCGGGTGTCATTTGTAGATCTTTGACAGCCGTTAGGTAGTCAGTGGCCTAAAAAGTCTGACAACCAGTGTTACCAAGGGGTAACGTATTACCCAGTACTAACTGGGTTGTGAAGGTCAGATAGGCAGTCGCTCCATGTAAAATACTGGTATTCAGCTGCATCCGGTTAGACTGGAAGCCGACCCCAATATAGTTGGGAAAAGGCTAGGCAGATGTGACTTTATAACAAGATCCCCAAACATATTAAACAATTACCAACAAGACAGTTTGAAACACAGCTTAAAAAATCTTTCAGCTGAATGCTATTCAGCCTATCCGAATTTTTAAATGACTAAAGAATAAATTCATCGACCATGATTGCGACATTTCTTTAAAATAAAACTTTTTCTCTTTTTGTAATTTTATGATAATTAAGTAAAGAAAAGATGGATCGATTGTGTGAGAAATGATATGAAAGAGAAAGGAGTAAATCATGCCGTTACGTCTGACAGGGCAGAATGGAAGAAGAAAACGTGTTGGGCCGACCCCAAGTAGAAGTAAGATGAAGTACTTACCTGCCTTTAGTTTTTAACCAAACACCTTTTTCCGCCATATCGAAATGGTGAAACAAGTAGATCCTTTCTAATTTAATTACAAGACTTGTATACTCACGCAAAACATAATTATTGATTTGTGGTGCAAGTGGGTCTAAGATTTTATGAAATGTCGTGCTTCTCCAGCAGGTGTGTAGCGGTGGTAGCGGCCTGTGTGCTGGCTGCGGCGCTGGTCTCCGCGCAGATCACCTTCAGCCGCGACTGGACCGGTGGCAAGCGGGCAGCTCCCCAACTCGCCCTCGACTGTGGACAGTTTACTCGGCTTTGTCGGCATTTCGTAGTTAGTATATTATTCAGGTTGCTTTAGAGACAGCTGATATCAAGATCCCTGGACCGCTGGCAACCCCAGCTGGCCCTGGACTGCGGATAGTTCACCTGGCCATATCTCCACTTAGTGGTTAGTTTATAAATCAGATGGCTTTAGAGAGACAGCTGATAGAAACGTGTTTATGATCCAATCAGTGTGGGCCGGGCGGGCAGCCCCTTAGCTAGCCTCGGCTGTGGCCGGTTCACCCAGCTGTGTCGCGTCGCCACTTCGTAATAACACATTCATTTACGTCATAATCAGCCTACACCTATTGCTGCCCGATGGATTCCACATCCCCACACCTGGGACACAGACCTCCCCTCCGCGTAAGAGAGTGGGCTACCAAGTACCACCACACGGACCCAGTACGGGTCAGTGGAGGTTTCTGGAATGTATTATCGTTTTGAGAGCAGCAGTGACGTATTAATCTACGCAAAGTCACGTGCAGGGCTGTTAGCACTGGACCCCAGCCTTAATTTATTATTATCTTTTGGCGAGTAGTTATTATCGTATTACCCAATACTAACTTGGTTGTGGAGGTCAGATAGGTAGTTGGTCCATGCAAAATACTGGTATTCACTTATTCAGCTGCATCCGGTTAGACTGGAAGCTGATCAAAACATAGTTCGAAAAAGCCTAGGCAGATGATGATAAGCTATTAACGCTTTTAAAAGGCCAACATCAGTATTTGGAGGAATCAAAACAACATATTGAAATTTCATAACAGTTCACTGTCACCGATATCCGCCAAGTAACGCCTGTTCGTAACTTAGGTTTGCTTAAGCCACATATTTGTGTCTTTAGAGCTTCGATTCAGCGCTCAGTTCTCCGCTTATACTTATACATAGTTATGTTGACATTTAAACTTAGTGATCACACTAGCGAATAGAATAGGGATATCCTAAAAGTTACTGACACAAAGTGGCTTACAGATGTCAATCCATCTATGTTACGTGTATGGTGATCATAATAAAGAATTCTATCCTATCAAACAATTGATTAAAACCACAGTGATGGACTTGTCAATTGCAAGAGTAATATCGTAGGCTTACTAATCTCTATGCAAATGTTGGACCCTGACCCTCTGACTAAGGCTTCATTTACAAGCCGATTTTTTTTTAAGGTTCGGCTATGAATGTAAACGTCCGGATTTTGAACAAAGGCTAATATAGTATTGTTTCCCAAAACGGAGCTAAGCTTGGATGATTATTAGGTTGCTTTTTCATTAGAATGTTAGTATTATGCTGCGTAGAAATGGATGTGTCCTTATACAGTATGTGTATGATATCAACCCAGTAACACAGCCTTTGATTTATAACGCGTAGGATGGTTTAGCTCTTGTGAAAAAGATTTCAACAGAGTGAAGGCCGGGATAAATGAGGAAAGCACATCTTAGCAACTACGACTGTGCTGTCGTGGTAAGAGAAACATAGTTTCGTAGCTCAGAAAACTTATACTTGGTGGAAAAGCAACCTGAAGTGCTTTATTAAGTACCTAACTAACCTTACACAGCGATATTAATCGCTAATCCAATTCAAACTCGAAGCATTTATTTCGATTAGATAGATACAGGCACTTTTGAATTGCCAAAAACAAAACGATGAAGCTGCAGTCCCAGTCACAAGGCTTAAGTGTGCTTACACAGAAAGTGGGCAACGTAGCAAATAGCTGTCAAATATTTCGCTCTTTTGATTAATTTTGCAATATTACTATGCAAATAGGAAAAAAGGCTAACTATTGAACTAAAATATTGATTATGAAATGCAATAATTAATACTTATCGTAACACCGAATATTTAGTTCTAGATGTAAAAACAGTATTTAAAAACTTTCCAAATGCCTTTTTTACACCTAAAACGGTTACAACATCAAATTCAGTTTTTTAATTGCAATTCATTATTAATATTCTAGTTCACTAGTTAGCCATATTTCTTATTCCCATACAGTAATATTGCCAAATTAATTAAAACAGGTAAATATTTGACAGCTATTTGCGACGTTACCAACTTTTTGGATGACTGCTTTTAATAATATAACTTGTGAAAGTACTGCAGTCGCTCATTCCAAAACGTAGATCTCCATGGAGAAGAATGGACAAGCAACTCCACGGACACTCTTTTAACATTATTCATGTATGTGGAAACGATGTAGAAAGATAAAACCGGCCAAGTGAGAGTCGGACTGCGCATGAAGGGTTCTGTACCATCCTAGCAGAGGATCCCCCTTTAATTTTTAATTTATTTTCATTATTTGTTGTTAAAGCGGCAACAGAACTACACAATCTTTGAAAATGTCAACTGTCTACCTATCACGGATCATGAGATACAGCCCGCTGACAGACAGACGGACGGACGGATAGCGGAGGCTTAGTGATTGGGTCCTGTTGGTTACCCTTCGGGTACGGAACCCTGATAACGCAAGAACCCAATACAGAAGTGACGTACTAATCTAAAATATCTTCTCCCATGTTGGCAGCACGAATTGAAGGCAGCCCTGACATCGGAGATGAGCAGCAAACACCACAGCGACCCGGACAAGCCGCCGCTCTACGACGAGGAATAGGCGGCCTGCATTTCATAGGCAGATAGACTCGCGAACTGACGGCCAGATCCTGTTGATGATGAAGAGATTCCGTAATGATTGGATACAGTTTAGATCGCGTTTGTAATGCTCGCTGTTTCTTGATCTATGCCTTCTGTTTTGGGACAATGAACGCAAGACTTTTAAGCAGATTTTTGTTTATTGTTGGTTCAAATTTTGTTAAATATTTGACTGTTTTAGATAAAAAATTCTGTCAATTTCTTAAACCACGATCTATAAGTGTTACATAAAGGTAGCCAGCCATACACGCTATAGAGTACAAATACATGACAGGTTTGCCTGTACAGTTGACCCGTACAGGTAAACCGAAGCGTGTATGTTGCAAAACTGTGCAGGTTTAGGTACCCACTACGCAGTTCAAGCTTACCTGTAGAGGTAAACCTGTCAGGTACACCTTTACACGCACTTTGCCTTTACGCATTATTCCTGTCAGTTTCGCACAACTGTCATCTGTCAACTGTCAAGTAGTCAATTTACAGATAATCAACAGCTATAACAGAGATTAAGGCCCGCTTGTTGCACCACGAATCGTTAAACGCATTTAAAACATTGTTCTGTTTGTATCAATCGTTTAAAGATGACAGAGACTGATGTTTTAAATATGTTCAGCGTTAAACGCGTTTGATTCGTGGTGCAAGCAGGCTGAAGTATATGAATATCCAAAGGAGTTGTTGTATAATCAAGTATTTATTACTGGTTGGTATTATTTTGTTGTAGTCATAACATACATTGCCCTTTGGGTAACCAAATTGGGTTCCGTAATCTAAAAGTTTCGGAAAATCATTGAGTTATGCCTAATTCTAAATTTAATTTAGAGTGGCTGGTATTTATGAAGGACAATATTATGTGAAAAGTTGAAAACCATATCTTTGTAGAAGGAAAAGTTTCATATTTTGGGGCGCTTCTGCTAATTAGTTAATTACTTAAGGTGATCGTTTAAGGGTCAATTCATACCGAAGTGGCAGCGGTCGGCAGTGCAGTTTCACTGCCAAGCCATTTTATGCTTTATCTCCATTAGGAAATGCATAGTACCGTGTATCGTAGTACCTGCCACTGTTATTTATTTTAAAGTAGGTAATTGATTATTTCAGTATGTTAAGAATGGAATTCTTTTATTAGGTACCTACCTCCTTCTTTTAATAAGACTCTTATGTCTGGCCATATTCACTATATTATGGACGGAATATTTCACTGGGACATAAACATAGCTGTGGTGCTATTGAGTACACCTCTGCCAAACCTCTCTGGGATTACAGGCGTGATGTTATGTTAAGTTTACTGTTGGAATTTCAATTGAAGACCCTGAGTCAAGTGCTATGTGCTACTGCGTTTTTATGTATGTATTTACCTACAATCTCCAAGAAAAAAATTGTCTTCAAGAAAACACAGTTTTTTAAATGTCAATTTACCATAAAATCCTTTCCTGATGAGTTCCACATCTAAGTATGACTGTATTGTTCCTAAAACCTACCAAAGTAAGTTAGCTAACTTCTACTTTCGACTCTAGTCAATATGCTTACTATGTACTTAATACATAAGTAGTTAGGTATGTTTAGGTATCAAATTACGCGAATAAATGCACGACACGATAAAATAGGCGATAATTAATATTTTGATAGGTATATCATCACTGTATAGCAAATTAGCAATTGATAATCTCTCTATATCTGTATATTGTATTGTATTATAAATAAAGGAGATTGAAGTTTTATGGCTGTTTTATTTGTCGGATCCGGTCATTGGTACGGATTTAAAATGAATCGCAAGTACGCCAGTGGGGACTACACGCCTCCTACTTGCAAGTCAACCCACACCACAGCGTGCTTCTACAGAGCCTTGATGTTGACAGCTCGAGGTGAGGACGACATTCAATGTCTGATCGCAGCGGAGATGTGGCGTCCTGGAACTATGTGCCCCGTGTTAAGTAGTAATTTCATGTAATTTGTTAGTTTAATAGAAACAGTGTATCGCACCCAGTGTATTTTCATAGCACGATAAAAATAAATCCTGACAATGCGACATATTTATATGGTTCTTTCTGGAACCCAAACTCAATCTTTATATAACCTTTAACCCCTCTTGCTGTTCGTTTTCAAGGCATATTATATGAAGTGACTGCCACGTTGGTTTAGGGGTCGCAAGTGTGTCAACAGTAGTTGAGAAGCTCGTGGCTAAATAATTACAGCCGCTCGGGTCGTTCTTTTGCCTAAGTTGGTCCGTAGATTGGTGACCACCCATTACATAACAAGTTTCTTCCGTGCCACGGAAAGCACTTTAAGCCGTTGGTCCCGACTGTCATTTTGTAGATCTTTTACAGGTAGTCAGTGGCCCGAAAGTCTGACAACCAGTCTTCTCAAAAGGTATCGTATTACCCAGTACTAATTGGGTTGTGGAGGTCAGTCCATGTAAAATACTGGTATTCAGCTGCATCCAGTTAGACTAGAAGCCGACACAAACATACTTGGGGAAAAGGCTAGGCAGATTATGAAGTGGTATTGTTGAGCATGAGTTCCTGGGTTCGATTCTCAGGTCGGACGCTGTGAAGGTTAATCAATCAGGAATTTCTCAGTAGCAGTCAGGAGTCTGAACTTGTGCCCGGTTGATGGCAATAGGCTCGCCTTCTATTACATGAGGCTGTACTACAGCCCTAGAGGTCCAACTTTGCGGATATCTAGTGGAAGCATATCAGGTATCTGCTAATGGTTAGCAACACTAGTGAGTGTTTTGTGTCATGTTGATTTAGTTGATCGATAGAGATACGAGCTTCTTGGAGGCATGAAATATTGTAACATATGATTTTGAATGCATCTCTGCTGATAGAATCTAACCTTGCTGATAAATTTTCAGCGACATTATCAGTTTATATCAGTGATAAAGATCAAAGTAGGATGTAACAAATGAAACAACGAAATATACTTAAAATAGTTATATTATTGTAATAAATTGATTTTATTTACATATAAAATATAATTACAAACTACACACACATAATTATTGCAAATACAATCAATTCCAATTCTCGGTGCACACTTGTAACTAAAATTAAAGAAAACTGCGTAGTTTTCGAATAATGTTTCTATTCAAATTGTATTAGAATTTATGTAAAACAATTGTCTTTTGGACGCATCGAGACTGCAACTATACAGAGTGGAAGGGACCACCGACGGACAAACGGTTACCACGTATTCGGTACATCATTCTGACATACAATTGTAAAAAAACCAGCTGTTTCCTTCAAAAGTGCAATACCTACACGGTCAAAATGTATGGAATACCTGATTTTTTTTTTTAATTACTTGAAAAATTTCCATGTGGGGGCGCATCAGAATAGTATAGATACGTAAATCAATGTTAAAATGAATATGTAAACTGACACCTCTTTGCATTGTATTAAGAAATATTAAAAAGCTGAAATAAGGGTGAATAGCTACCAAGCTACTGAACAAGTGAAAACCCGAGGACATTTCCGGACCCGTCTTTTTATATAGGTTGACTGGTAATTAGTGACCGATACTTAAACACGTTATTGTACTCATGATAACAAACAACTTTCCCAAAGAAACTGTTTTTTTTATATTCGTTCACTAAGATCCCAATAACACAACACCGTATGAAATTAGCGCGCGCGCGCGCCTGTGACCTATCAGCTGTTAGCCGTGTGACGCCGTTCTGTCTCCCACCGTGCTCTGCCTCAGCTGTTGTGTTATTGGGATAAAAGTGAACGAGTAGGTATAAAAAAAATGTTTCGTTGGGAAAGTTGTTTGTTATCATGAGTATAATCACTTTTTTAAGTATCGGTCACTAATTACCAGTTACCCTATATGCAAAGTTTGTGTCTAGCGAACACAAAAATAGGTCATATTAAGTTCTAAAACTGAAATAATGCACATTTTGTTGCACACACGTTAAATACCGATGCTATCTATAGTGTAAATAATCTTTATACCTAAAATAACATCTAAAAAGTATAACAGGTGGATTACTTAACACATAATAATTAATTTGCATTGTTGTAACGCAATAGCGAACTAATTACATAATAGTACGATGTCGCGAGTATTTATTTTGTGATTATACAGTGTAATGGAAGATGAAATGATGCATATTTAAAACTAAAGATAGTATGTGAGTTAGTAGAAATTACAAATTGTGAGAAATAATTAATGTTATAAGTACAAATCATTCACCGCACGCAAAATACGCGCTTTGACGTGGAGTTGCGGACACCAGCCCGTTATACTATACTAAGTACAAATCAAAAAGATATAGGTATTTGTGGGAATAGTTTTCATGATTAATTTTGTTCATTTCATTGTTATGTTGGGTATCTTAAAAAGCTAATAAAACTAGTTGTAAAAAGTTATGTATGCGCCCGTTTTCAATCGTTTAGCGATACCTGACTAAATAAAAACGTTTTATTGAATTTCAAAACTCCGTTCAGCCAGAATTAAAATTCCAACAATACAATCATACTTAGGCATGCATTAATCTGCTGTTTTTATTGTTTTCCAAATAATGTCATTGTTAATTAATAACCTAGTGGTTACATTGTTAGTAATTAAAGCTAGATTCAGTCAAACTAAAGTTATACACACTACAAAATTATAGAAAAAACTTATACGCTGCGATCGTATCTATTACCTAGAAATTACGATCTATTTTGTCATGGCAAATTTGTGTGGCAGTGATAGCTTACTACCAGAGGCCTCCTAATTTGGAATACATTTGTTGAACTTTAACATCATAATTAGCCAACATTGTATTCCTTCAGAATACCTCTGAAGGCTTCTATAACCAAACGTAGGTCAGTGCCAGTGCGGGCCGTACGCAGACGTCACAGCGAGTGCACACGGCGGCCGCTAGCGCTGCACTGCGACGGCTGGGTTCATAAAACACAGGCGCGGCGCCGTGTATCGGCGGCCCGCGCTTCAATTCCATGCACCATCGATTCCTGCTACTGACCTGCGTTTGCTTTGTAAAAGCCTCGACCGTAGCATTCCCACAGCAAACTTATTGTAACGAAAACTAAGATTAGGTACTCTGATTTGACAATATAAAATTTGTGAAAGGACTGTAGATGTGGTCGGTTTTAAATCGAATGCAAAAATCAACTACGCATCTTGTTGTATGAACAAGTCGCTTCGTCATCAGGTGTACATTTATAATTCTTTAATGATACGTCTTTATAATTAATAATACAAATACATAATTAAAATTGGTCCCATACAATTACTTACGACATTATACATGGTACACAGGCATTACTTGGTCCTGCCAATGGAATTCTAGATTGTAAAGCGGATAACAATACATTTATTTGAACTGATGGCCAGTACCTATCAACTATTTCGAATGCAAATCGCTACAAGAAACAGAAAATTAAAACATTGTCAGTTGTAATTGTTTTTTATCCTCACACAACAGATTCTAACCTCTCCAGGCTCAGAGATCCGCTCGAAACTTGCACACTACTGTTTGTATGAATGAATTTTCTGGCAATAATATATCGAGACTCCAGACTCTCAGTGATGTTGACGGATATTTAGCACAGATGGTCGTGACCCTGAAGTTTGGTTACATTTTTCCACCACCCAATTCAAAACACTTAAAAACATATCGGAATAAACTAAACAATATTGACAAAAAAAGTCGTCAACACACCATAATGTCTTTCACATGATTCCACATATCACATACCTCCCCGAATTGACTCCCAATCTCTAATCATCATCAGTACCACAGCACCTGACATACTCCAGCGCTTTATTTAGACAGTCCAGCCACACATCCCTGTCCTTAGGCGTGTCGGCAGCCAGCAGGTGCCTCCTCACGACGGAGCCGTCCGGGCGGCGCACGTACACCAGCGAGCCGCAGTCGGGCACCACGAGCCCGGCGGGGACGGCGGACTCCAGCAGGAGCGTGTTGGGGCGCGCGCACAGGTCGCGCGGAGCCCTAATTACGCGCTCCGAGATGACGGTTGATAGGTCAATGTCGCCTATTGGCATCTGGAAGATAAGGTTTAGAGTTAGTGGCAATGTGAAATTGTACCCTTAGGATTTGATCACACGTTTCGACGTGAAATCAGCTTGAGCCGATCACACATTCGTTAAATTTGGACCAACGCGTGATCGAGTCGCGTCGTCCGAACCGAATCAAAGCGAATTACGTCTTTATCGCTGTTTTTGTTCGGACATAAAGCTTTTTTCTGCCGGCTCAAACCTTTTCTGCGTGAAAAAAAAGTGTGGTCATAGACGGAGCATCAAACTGAACCGGATGGCGAAATTCAATCTGCTGTTCTATTATACATTTCGAGTAGGTATTGAATTTTCGTATGGGACAATCTATTTGCAAGAACACGGATAACGTATTGTGCCTTCGCTGTACACGATAAGGTGCAAATCCGTAGTCTTACCTTCCTCTGCACATCATCCGGGTACTTCCAGTAGGCCAGGCGCGGCGACTGCAGCTTGAACCAGCGCCGGTGCCACGCGCCCAGACCCGACACGTCGTCGAACGCCGTCAGGAAGGCGGCATGAGGGGACGGCGGGGTCACTTGCACGCGCGCCTTGATCTCCAGGCTCACTGAGCCTTCAAGGGGACTGCCGCAGGGGACCTGGGAATGGAGGCAATATTGTAATTGTTACAAGTGTTTTCTGATGTTAGGAGTTTAGGACAGCATGTTTTTAGACTGGTTTACATCTAAAGAAAATTGTTATGGGTGTTCAATGTCATGTTTCAGAACAAGATTTAAATATATTAGTTTTTGGAGACATCAGTATACATACTCTTATGCCCTTAGTAATAAGGTTGAAAAGTGGTCAACCATCAGTGAGCGCGGTAGTATAAAGCATTTTTCAAATAATTTATTCGATCAGCTATATAAACACAAATCGTGGTTACATTATTTAAAAATCGGTCGAAAAATATATCAAGATACACAATAATAAAAAGTGTATAGTACTTATTACAATTGAATTGAATCGAACTGTAACAATAACATAGAATTAGCTGCTAGCTATAATGTTCCCACTGACGCGACACATCCTTTCGGCAATTTTCGCGTGCCCTGTACCCTGCAGGTTGGTTGTAGATCAAGATGTTGATATAACATAACAGTACGCCTTGTAATGCCCTAAGGGTAGACGTGAACCTAACAAGTACACCCACATTTCACCAGTTATGTTTAAGTCCCATGTAATAGGGGGCTAGCCTATTGTATTGTACAACGGGGTGGTGTCCGCAACTCCACATTCAAAGCGCGTATTTTGGGCTAGCCTATTGGCATCAACCGGGCACAAATCCCTCCGTGGCTGCTACTGAGAAATCCCTCATCGAAAAATCCAATAACACTTTGCCCGACCCTGGAATCGAACCCAGGAACTCATGCTCAGCAGTTGCGCTTCCGACCACTTGCGAGGTAGTCTAATTTTAGCCTTATTTTGGTTCCAAGGGTATTTCCTTACCTTGTTCAACGTGAAGTTGTTTCTGCTCGCTTGCTGTAACGCGAAGATGCAGTATCCGTGCAGGGAGAACTGCGGAGAGCGTACTGCTAGCGGTCCCGCCGGGCTCTGCACTCGCGGCGCCTTTAGTTCTGATACCTTTGATTTTGGCGTGAGGAGCTTGGAGCTTGACTGTGGAAAAAAGGAAATAAGTCTCAGAAAATATAAATGAATACTGCTAAAAATTTACGTAAGGGGCAGAAAACTGGTTTCTCAGACACAGGTTTCCTGCCTAGTTTAGAAGTCAAGCGTTGATTTATAAATTGTCTCTGTTGTACAGCTAAATCCTGTCACTAAATTGTAGTGTTTGATTTTTGTGTACAGATAAAACATTTTATTATTATTTATAATGAAATAAGTTATCGGATCGGAAGCATATTTACCTAAAGTACATTTTTTCCCTGCAAAGGGTACTAAAGTTTGGAAGCGGCTTCTTTAAATATGATTTTTTCCCGATTTCGCGAGATTTCACAAAAAAATATACAGTGTGTATAAATTTTTCTATTCACTTTTAAACTAAGCAAGAAATATTTAAATTAACGTAAAAAAATACTTTAACTTTACAATTTTTGCTGTTAAATAACAGAATTCAAATGCTGTTCAATATTCACATAAAATAAAATAAAATGGAAAATATAACCATGCTAGTCAACACTCCTCTCCTCATCCTAATATCCGATCTCTACTTATCAGTAAAAACAACATTAAGCAAAAAAAAAAAAATCCAAAATCGCATGACATAGAGGGATTTGAAAGTGTGAAAAAGAAGCTTTTGCCTTATAATTTGATGCGCCGGGTGTTGATCAGCTTTTCAGAATGTAAATGATAAAACTTCGTGCGTACCTTTTTGCTTGTGATGTGATATTTCATCTCATGTGATAGCACTTGTTTTGACGCTTGCAGCAGGTACACCTCTACTGTAACCTGGAAAAAATTCATAAATAAATTTTCAGAATACTTAGGGGTCGTCCATTAATCACGTGATGTTTTTTTTTTAGCAACTTTTTAACCCCTTCCCCATGGTGATACTTGGTGAGCGCGTGTTAGCAATTCTTCTCCTCCTTTTCAGCTTGTTGTGTTGTTTTTTTTTGTACTCATGTGGTCACCTATCACCTGTGGTCACCTGGATGGTTCGTATCTATAGTTGACCCCGGTAGGTGGTGCTGCTGTCAACATCTAATAAAGGACAGGTCTGTCGGGTCAGCTAGTACCTCTAGAGATTTGGATATCAATATTCTCATCTAACCTTAAAGTCGCTCGCAAGTCCCAGCATACTAATTTTATCAGGGAAGTGCAGGATGTTGCTCGTCGGTTTTGTCTGTTGCATGCTTGTCGCGAGGACGCGGTCGCGGCACTTGATCAGGCAGACTGCGTGGTGACCGACGGCACCGTCTGTAAATGAAGGATAGTTCTAAGTTATGTCATGTTCTCATGCTAATAAAATAAAAAAATACACTGTGTTAATCACAATATGTCATACACGCGATAATGCAAGGAAAAAATCGTATGAAAAATTGTCATAATTTTTTGTTATTACAGAATCATTTTATTTTCCGAACGTGTTTCGAGCACGGCGGCTGTTTTCAACAGAGACTAGCTAAGTACGTACGCATATACTTTCCTAAATTTAATAGCAATTTTCGCGAGATATAACGATTGTAACTTGGAGATAGGATCTTTTTCATAAAAATATGAGTTACAGAATACTATGTTCGTAACAACATGAAATTTTAATCAGAACAGTAAGAGAAAAACACTTTTAAAACTTGTCAAGTGTTTACATATTGGTGCTCGTGACTGTACAAGCGTGTTCATAATACAGGTCACTTCCCTCACTCGGCAAGCCGACACGATCGGAGAAATATCAGGCGCAGGACCAACAGGTCGGCAATAGCGGGGAAAATCCTGATAACATTTTGCCTGACCTTGAGCTGTATAATAAAGCTATACACACCAGCATTTAGCTGCCGCACGTACTCCCTCTTGAGCGGCACGTTGAGCGAGTTGAGGTTCAGCGTGGCCATGCCGGCCGTGGCCGCCGGGCCCGCGCCCTCCACCTGCAGCCGCTGCAGCTCGTGCACGCAGGCTTGGCGACGGTGGGCTGGAAGTTATGGTAATTTCATGAATAATTCGTAACCTCAAAATATAGAAATAATAAGAGATAGAAAAAATATTTATTCTACACACATTGTAAACTACTATTGTTCTCTATTAGCTCTTAAAAGAGTCGAAAATGGTTTGTATTTTTTTTCTCAATTATTTCATGTTCCAATTTTTATTTTGTTTACAAGTTCAGCTAAAAACCCTAATTTTGCCTTTATGGCACGATTTAATCCTATTTTTTTTTAATAGTGTATACAGAGACAAGACTAATGTCATTCATCTCTGTCCTTTGGCCTTGATTGAGGACAAGAGTAAGTCCATTTAATATTAAAAAAAAAATTATTTACTTACTAGCTAATAATAGTAATCTTTCTCCTTCCGCCTGTTCAGTGGAGCCGCTGAACTCGATAGTAGCCGCGCAAAGATTCAAAGCTTGACTGGCCTGAAATCAAAGAGAAGGCAGTAAGTTGGTTTCTTTAACAAGTACCAAATAGTTCAATACTCAATACTTTATTGCATTCCATAATGTTAAATAAAACAGTTGGTATGTTAAAACATTGAATCAATTATGGACCCTGTCGGGCACAGCAAAGTTAAATTAATTGGTAATAGGAGAGAGGATGAAGGCGCTTTTTAAAAAGTTAAGAAATATTAAATTAAAATAGTAAAAAGGCTTTTGTGGTATTTACATTATAGATCATAATTATATTTAATTGAGTACTAATAAATTTATAAGTCTTAAATGTAATATTTGGTTTTAGTTTATTTTATTGCACCATTATATACTAAAATTATAAGTTATAATAATAATCTAAAATTAACTTTTTTTACAGTATTTTTTAAATAAATTGGATAATTGGATTGAAAGGTGCGCTATTTAGTATAGTTATTTTTAATGAACAGTATTTTCGAGTTTTAAAATAAATAAATTAATAAATACAAAGTCAAATTTAAATTGAAATGTCGGTATGATATCAGACAAATGTCACAATGGTTTTTATTATTGTTTAAATTTATCGTCAAAGTATTCGTTAATGGTGTAGTAGCTTTTAATGATTAGTAATTGTTTAAGTTTATTGGTGAATATATATTCACCAATAAACTTAGTTATTGTTATTAGTATTTTTAATGTCTTCCGGTAGTTTGTTGTATATTTTTATAGACATAACAAATGAACTAGAAGAGTGCATTTTTAATCTTGAAGTGCGTATGTTAAGTCTATTTTCATGTCTGAGTAAAATTTTATTTTGGATGTCTCCTCTTTTGGTATAGAACTGGGGATATTTTCGTACAAATTTACAAATTTCAAGTATGTAGAGGCAAGGCAGTGTTAATATTTGAAGTTCTTTAAAGTGGGGCTTACAGGAGTCTGTTTCTTTGATATTTGTTAATATTCTAACCATTTTTTTCTGCAGAGTTAATAATGTTGGCGCGTCTGTACTGTGTCTGTTCAATCGTTCTAAGAACAAGAAATGACCATGAGGTACCAAATTCACTGACGGTCGACAACTTTTCAACCTTGTTACTTAGGGCAGTGTTTTTCAACCTTTTTCATGACACGACTGTATGAAAAAATATGTCGCGACCCCTGACCCTTCGCTTTATTTTCATGTATTTTATTATGTTACAAATATTCAATCCACATAACATTTTTATGTATTTGCATATTTAGGATTCAGATAAATACATAATTAGGACATTTATTTTTAAATTTGGAAAAAGATTTAATTCTTAATGTATCTAGCAAAAACGGATCCGCGATGGGAGAATTAGTTAATGAAAAAAAGCGCAACCTTACCAGCATTAAGATGGACGAGTACTCATAAATTTTTATTTTGTTAATCATTTTTATGAACATACATGCAAATGTTTATCCTTTAGTTAACATTTTCTTATTAAATCTATTATATATTAATAAACTTTTTTTTTTTTTTTTACTGAGGTAGTTTTCGCGATCTCTTGCGACCCTCTTATAGGAGGCTTCGCGACCCCTGGGGTGTCGCGAACCACAGGTTGAAAAACACTGACTTAGGGTATAAGGGTCCCTGCGGACTCTCCGTCCGCATACCGGCCCATCGTGTTGCTCGACGGGGTGGGCAAGCTCTTCGAAAGAGTCATTGCCAACCGCCTCGCCGGGCACCTTGCGGGGATGGGGCCGGATCTTGCGGAACACCAGTTTGGTTTCCGCAAAGGGCGCTCCACGGTGGACGCCATCATGCGCGTGAGAGCCCTCACGACGGGGGACGCGGTGTCCCGGGGTGGGGTCGTCTTGGCGGTGTCTCTTGACATCGCCAACGCCTTCAACTCCATGCCCTGGAGCTGCATTAGGGAGGCACTCCGGTATCACCGGGTGCCAACCTACCTTCGTCGTGTAGTCGGGGACTACTTGACGGATAGGGCCGTCATCTACCCCGGTCGGAGCGGAGAATGGAACCGGCGAGAGATGTCGTGCGGTGTTCCACAGGGATCGGTTCTGGGACCGGCCCTGTGGAACATCGGTTACGACTGGGTGCTGCGCGCCGACCTCACTACCGGCGTCAGCGTAGTTTGCTACGCTGACGACACGCTGGTACTGGCACAAAGGAGGTCGCACGAGGCGGCGGCCGAAAACATGACACGCGGGGTTGCGATAGTCGTGGATAGGATCCGGCAATTGGGTCTCGAGGTGGCATTGCACAAGTCCGAGGCCATGTGTTTTCATGGGGCTCGGAATGCGCCACCGTCGGGATCCCTACTGACGGCAGGAGGGGTTTCCATCGGCGTCGGGTCGAAGTTGAAGTACCT
Source organism: Noctua janthe (assembly GCA_910589295.1). Taxonomy (NCBI): domain Eukaryota; kingdom Metazoa; phylum Arthropoda; class Insecta; order Lepidoptera; family Noctuidae; genus Noctua; species Noctua janthe. The sequence goes on along the minus strand of OU342572.1, from coordinate 6,983,672 downwards.
AGGACTCGTCCTCGACAGCCGGTGGAACTTCGTGGAGCACTTCCGACGTTTGGCTCCCAAACTGGAACGGACAGGGGCTGCCTTCAAGCGGCTCTTGCCCAACCTGAGGGGTCCAAAGGCCTCCTGCCGGAGGCTATACGCGGGGGTCGTGCGGTCCATGGCCCTTTACGGGGCCCCGGTGTGGGCGCGTTCTTTGAGGCGGCAAGCCGCCCACTACCTGAACGCGCCCCAAAAGGTAATAGCCATAAGGCTAATCCGGGGGTACCGCACGATCTCCGGCGAAGCGGCTAGCCTCCTTGCCGGATTGCCGCCATGGGATCTGGAGGCGATAGTCCTCGCATGCCTGCACGAATGGCGCGCGGAGGCACTACGTCGGGGGGAAACTCCGCTGCCGCGGCAAATTGCCGCTCAGCGGACAGACCTCCGGCGTGATCTCATGGCGACATGGAGAGAGCGACTGTCGCAACCCCGTGCAGGGCACGCCACCATAGTGGCGATAAGAGAGAGGCGCCACGGCGCCCTCACCTACCGCCTGACGCAGGTCCTCACCGGACACGGTTGTTTCGGGAGGTTCCTGCACCGAATCGGGCGGGAGGAAACGCCCGGGTGTTTCCACTGCGAGGATCGTCCGGAGGACACAGTGGAGCACACCGTAGAGGTCTGCCCCGCTTGGGCGGAGCACCGCCGTGTCCTTGTAGCGGCGATTGGCGGCGGCGATCTCTCGCGTCCGGCCCTGGTTTAAGCCATGGTCCGGAGCGAGAGGGAATGGGAAGCCGTCACCTCCTTCTGCGAAGCAGTCATGCTAGTGAAGGAGGTGGCAGGACGTGAGAGGGAAAGAACCTCACGTCCCAGCCGCCGCGGGAGACGCCCTGGGCGTCGGGGGTCACGTGGTGGCTCCCGGCCACCGTAGGCGCTGGCCTGTGGACGGCGAGTTATGGGCTAGCTCGCCGTCCGGCCGTCTTATGACGACGGGCCGTGTCGACGGCGCGTTCGTGTTCCACGCGCGCCTCAAAGAGATGTCAGCAACCGAGTAGGGGTCCGCATGGGCCGATGCCTGCCAGAGCTGCGGGACTGTTCGAAAGAGACACCGTGGCCCTGGAACACAAAGGGCAAAGAAGGAACATGGATGGGTTTTAGTCAGTACAAGTCTGACATTTGATGATTTCCCATCCAAAAAAAAAAAAAGGGTATAAGGGTCAAAAGTGGCAGACCACCAGTGACCTTGGTAGTACTTATGAGTTAGACATTGTGGCCCTTGACTAAGACTCAATCGGTTGTGGGATACTTTAGAGCACCATGGCGTTAAACCAGCTCACATTCGGCCTTGGGTTATAGACCGGAGGTTTATTATAAGAGGCAGGTACCAAGAGAGAGGACATGGTATAATAATATACTTCGCCTGGTATTCTCTTCCCGTGACAGCTGGGTCACGTGATTGGCCCAAGAATACGTCATCAGTTGCGATGCTGTCGATGTGTTGCCACGGTGTGTGATTGAATTACCCGTGCAAAATGCATTTTTTAAATTAACAGAACAATTATGAACTAATAAAATATTGTTTAAATAACTACCTATGACATTTCTACTAATTCCTACCTAGTTAAGTCATCATGATCGGAGATAAGTTCCTTTATTTTTGTTAGTATTAAGTTTTTCATTTGTTTTATTTGTGGATGAGATAAATAAACGATTATAATGTCCTTTATTTATTTTTATACAAATCTGATACATTTTTAAATATTTCTTAAACTAAAACCAATATAAAAAACATTTAAAAATTTTAAAAATTGTATCCCACCCGTATCGGGAACAGGGTCCAAGCTACCGGCGGTCAGGGCTCCAGAGAGAGGAACCTCCTAACAATACGAGCCGTGTCCAGGAGTACCGCTTTCTGAATCAAACCCTTGATCCAGCTGCCTAACGAGAGCCTCCTCAGGTATTGGTCGAGGCTCTTGGCAATTAAGCCATGGGCTGATACAACTATTGGCACAATGATCGCTGAGTCCACATCCCACATGTCGACAACCTCGTGAGCCAAGTCAAGATACTTGATTTGCTTATCTTTCTCGACTTTCACGAGGTTCTCATCATGCGGGACCGTTATGTCAACAATCAACCCCCACACCTCCGCGGGATATACAGTCTCATAACAGAAGAACGCGGGTGATGCATTCGATATGCCGTCAATAATGTACGGACCCTCCTATCCAGGGCGTCTAGTTCTGTCTGAGTCCATTTGAGTATGCCGAAAGAGTACATCAAAACCGGCATGACCCAACCGTTAAAGGCACGTACCTTATTGCCGCCTGATAAAAGACTATTAAATACTTTTTTCAAACGGCCAAAGAAGCGCTCCTTCAACGATTGCTTCATGTCAATAACATTGATGCCCAGCGCTTCCGACATACCCAAATACTTATAGGTTTCGGTTGCTGAGAGGGATCTAAGATTTATGGAATCCGAGAGCTGGGTTCCCACAGATTCCACAATCTCCCCTCGCTTTACATGCATGACCGCACATTTAAATAATTCAATATTTAAATTAATTTAAAACTAAAAAATAGAAAAAAAAAATAGATGAATCACACGAGTTACTAAATAGTTAAGCTAGTTAGTAATTTATTTTATTTTTATTCACTAAATGAGAGTCCCTAAATTTACTGAAAAAGACAATCAATGGTAACACTTATCATGACGTAGTCTTGGGCCATCGTGGGAAGAGAATACCAGGCGAAGTCTATTATTATAGCATGAGAGAGGAGTTGTTAGATATTACCTGAGATATAACAGTCTGCTGCTTCCCGATCTCGTTCTGCAGCTCCTTGATTCTCTCGCGCACGGTCGTGACGCAGGCGGCCGGCTCGTCGGGCGTGGCGGGCGGCTGGCGGTCCGGTGACGCGTGCCGGACCACTCGCATTGGAGTTGACGGGGTGGATGACTGCGGAACCAGTTATAGTAAGTATTAAGAAAAGCCAAAGATGAGGTGTAAAAATAATGGATGAGTTAGGCCGAGTATCCACTGAGGAGTAGGTTCATAGACCCTTTAAATAGCGTAAGTCACACATAATGATGCCTGCATGCAGCGACTCGAGCGCGTCGTTGTGGTTCGTCAGCGGAGTTTGATACTTATTAATTTATTATTCACAAAATCCACAGCTCTTTGAAATGTAAAACTAAATATTTACTGTAATACTTTTGTATGAAAGTCGAAAGCTGGCCAATACCAACCGTTAGAAGATAAATAATTTTCCATGAAGCTACTCCGCCATAGTAAGCCGAAGCACTAGTATGAGTGCACGGTATAAACGTGACGTAAATACGTCAAGTTTTTAATCGAAAATATACTATCCTAGAGCATGTTAGTGTTTTTTTAGCACGACTACCACAAGGCACAATTATTATCATCACCCATAGATAAGAATAAATTATTAAAATCAAGTAAATGTTATAAGTGAAATGAGTAATTTCAATTTTTAAATCGTCCGTATTAAAGTCACGTTTACACCACGCGCTCGTGCTAGGGGCCTTAGTTTGTCACCCCTACGTTTTGTCTAGTCGCTGCAAGTTTCTTTGTTATTTTATCTGTACCTGCATGGTCGATAAATACAGATTGTCAAGCTATCGGGCGTCTAACTACCCGCAGTGTCCCCTTGAGAATGAGTAACAATATGTATGGCACTCACCGCGTTCTGCATACGCCTATAGAAGCTGACACTGTGCACGAGCTCGCTGCCCTTGTCCTGGCGCGGCGTGGCAGGCTGTAGCTTCAGCGGAGACTTGAACGTGCGCTCCTGGTACACGAAACTTGATGAGGACTCGACGGAATGCTGCAACCAACCAGGATTGGTTGGTCAAGCGAAATATATAAGCTAATGTTCGCGCGTCCACCACAAATCACTATACGCGTACATCATCATCTTCCAGCCTTTTCCCAACTATGTTGGGGCCCGCTTCCAGTCTAACCGGATGCAGCTGAATACCACACAACTGGGTAATACTGGGTAAAAAAAATACCCCTTTTTTTTTTTTTTTTTTTTTTTACGGATGGGAAATCATCAAATGACCCCCCCCACTCTGGGCGGAGCGGAAGGGAGTGTCAGACTTGTACTGACTAAAACCCATCCATGTTCCTTCTTTGCCCTTTGTGTTCCAGGGCCACGGTATCTCTTTCGAACAGTCCCGCAGCCCTGGTAGGCATCGGCCCTTGCGGACCCCTACTTATTTGCTGACATCTCTTTGAGGCGCACGTGGAACACGAACGCGCCGTCGACACGGCCTGTCGTCATAAGACGGCCGGACAAAAAAAAAAAAAAAAAAAAAAAATACCCCTTGGGTAAGGACTGGTTGACAGACTTTCTAGCCACTGATTACCTGTTACGACTGTCGAAGATCTACAAATGTCAGCCGGGACTAACGGCTTAACGGGCTTTCACAGGCACGGAGGAAACTCGGTATGTAATGGGTGGTCACCCATCCACGGGTCAATCTAGACAGGTTGGGTTAGTAGGTATGTCAAATGTCAACGATTATTTAGTAAATTTTTTCCTCACGATGTTTTTCTTTCGTTTTGAAAGCAGCAAGAGAGAGTTAGCCTGCGCAAGAGCACCTAAATAGAAATATTTACTTGTTTACTCGTGCTTTATTCATTAACTAGCAAGCCGCCCTTGCTTCGCACAGCGCCACCTATCGGGTCCAAAACTATATCTAATGTAGCCTATATTTTATGTTAAGCATCTAGCAGTAGAGCGGTGAAAACTGCGTTCAAATCCATGCAGTAGTTTTACAAACATACAGACAGAGAGACAAGACAGACAAAAATTCTAAAAACTGTTGTCTAATAAAGACCCCCATTTAATTTTTTTGTCAATATCTTCTCTTTTTTTTTTGTATTTGTAATAAGTATTTCAAAGAGAATAATATTATGAATATACAGGGTTATTTGTAAAACACCATCAACCTCGCAGGAGTAGATAACTAACATCATAAACAACAACATTTGTTCTACGACTTTTCCGAAAACAAACAAAAAAAATTCAACTCTCCATACATATGTCCGAACAGCTGATCGAGTTTTGTATGAAAAGTCGTTTTTTTTTTGTCTGTTTTCGGAAGAGCCGTAGAACAAATGTTGTTGTTTATGATGTTAGTAATCTACTCCTGCGAGGTTGTTGGTGTTTTACAAATAACCCTGTAGTTACCTAGAAAAACAATGGCTAAAATAGAAATGTTTTAATCTGTATAATTGTAAAAGAAAATCCAAATTTGTACACCTCACTTGGTAAAACATGTACGGACCTACTCTACCCTACTCACCAATATCTTGCATGCTCAATTTGTGTGTAAACGCATGTTTTTAACAAATAAATCTTTATCTTCAATGTACAGACGTCGGCCTGTTACAATTTTATTATACGTATAGATTAAAGCATTTCCCGCACCACCCAAAAAACTTGACACATGGATAAATTTTCACCTGTTTATTAAACGGTAGCAGATCTTTCGATAAACTTGACATTACTGGACACTACACAAAATCTACCGGCAACAAAATAAACACTTATTCACTAAACCACAGTTGCGAACAGCAGCGGTAACTCGTAAATACTAACGAAACAACAATAGCTATTTGTACAACAGAGTCTGGTCTATTGTGTTGATTAATGTTTCATTAGAATATGTCAGTGATTTGTCATGATTTACTTAGAAAATTAAAACAAAATTATTAGTAACAGGTCACAGAGCAGTTTCGTATGTTTTTCGTTTCGCTCGTCATTTGCAAAAGGCTATCTTTTTCCGACTAATTTGTGGTCGCTTTCGAGTCTAACCGGATGAAGCTGACCACTATATACATGGAGCTACTGCCTATTTGACCTACACAAACCATTTATTTACTTTTTTTTTCTCTCTAAGTCTTTGTTTAATGAAATAAATGCTTGTTTGTGTAGTTTGAGAGCAGCGGTGGCCCATTGGTGGCGGCCCGACTTACGAGCAGTAAGTCGTTGGTTCGAACCCAGGCAGGCGCATTACTTTGTGTAATTTATTTCATCACCACTGGTGAAGGAAAACATCGTGAGGAAACCGGCATGTCCTAGAACCTAAAATTCGAAGTCATGTGACATCTACTAATCCGCACTGGGCCCGCGTGGTGGATTAATGGGCATTCCCTTTCATAGAGAGGAGGCCTGTGTCCCAGCAGTGGGAGCATTATAGGCAGATTATGCTATGCTATGCTTGTGTAGTTTGATCCGCCACTTCTTCTTTCAAGCTTAAACACTGAAAAATGGCGATATACTATTACAGTTGCTACAACAAGAGCTTAACTAATTCAGAGATTATCATAGTCTTCCTGTCCTTGTCCCATGATACTTGGGGTCGGCGCAACCCCTTTTTTTTCTCCCCTGTCATCCGTCACATATCCGTTAATTACTCCTTTTTATTTCATACCATTCCTCACACAATCCATCCATCGTTTCTTTGGTCTTCCTCTCCCTCTCTATCCATCGACATTTATATGCATCACTCTTACAGTTACATGCAATTCAAACCTATTGATACCCAGACAAACGATTCCCTTTCAACTTTTCTATTACTGGCGTCACTTTCAAACTTCCTCTAATATACTCGTTTCTTACTTCAAAATCAGAGATCATTCTTTGGAAATTACACTGTGTGTACAATATACAGCCGGTACACTTTTGTTTAAATAGGATGACTGGTAATTAGTGACCGATACTTAAACACGTGATTATACTCATGATAACAAACAACTTTCCCAAAGAAACATTATTTTTAAACAGCTGATAGGTTACAGAGGCGCGCGTGCGAATTTCATATGGCTGTTGTATTATTGTGATAAAAGTCTGTGTATAAAAAAAAATGTTACTAAGGGAAAGTTGTTTGTTATCATTTAAGTATCGATCACTAATTACCAGTCACCCTATTTATTTTCTCCTGTGTCGTGGGTGCCTTAACCAACATTTAAACTCCATACACAAACAGCCAGACCCGGAACTGTACTAAACTATCCGTAGGTCATACAAATATTTGTTCCATGCGGGGATTAAACCCGTAACACGCAGCCAATCGCTTAGCCACTGCGCCAACGATGTGTACCTTATTAACTTTAGGCGGCGTAGGTCCCTCGCTCTGCTCATTGATCGCTTCGTCCAGAATATCGTCGAGCTCGCTGTCTAGTCCACTGCTATCGGAGTCACTCTCACGCACTGCCTTCTTGTAGCTTGTGTTGTTCTTCTTTACCACCTGATGAAGAACATGTCCCATCAATGTAATACAGCACTAAAGAAGCAAGTGAGGTTTCGTTTGTATGTCTTAAGCACTCCGGATAGGCAACACTGTCAAACTGTTCTGTTTAAAAACTAATGACAATCAACTTGTCTTGTTTTTTTTTAATCCCCGATGCAAAAAGAGGGGTGTTATTATGTGTCGATGTTTATGTTTTTATACATCTAAATCCTAGAAGATGCAGGTGTTCGTGCAGAGCCAACAGACCAGTGTTAACTAAAAAATAAATGATTGTCAATACTATAGACATTCAACTACTAAGTAGGTTCCGTCAACAAAGGCGACAATGTATTAACTTATTAAGATTATGTATTGTGTGGTTTTCCTCCACAGTATAATTTTCCTTCATTGTCTATCTATGACAATTACTGTAGTCCTACCGCTGAACTGAGGTAGCTGCGCGGTGTGGGAGGGGGTGTTGACGTGTTGCGAGAGCTGTCATTCACCCACTGTCGGGCGTCGACAGCCCGCCTCCCTCCGCACCGCGTAGCTACCTCAGACACCAACTGTTTAAACGCCTGTAATTAACTATGAACTAAGTTGCAAAGACTGTCTTGCTATGATTAAAAAAACATGAATCATACAAATGATTTATCCAATCAATCGTATCGTTTTATGAAGCGAAACTCCGGCTTTGAACGCGTTCAGGGTGTGTAATACGCCTAATTCCAATTCTAAACGAAGCAGTATGGAGTACCCATCCTTATCGACGCGAAATCAGCCTGGCTTAGTCAGAGGACCTTTTTCTGTATAGAATAAAAGCGAAACAGACGTCATATGCTTGGTTTCGGTGTTTGTACGACGCAAGTCGAAACCGCGCCGAAACATATGTCGCAAGTGTGGTGGAACGTGGTCCGCTGAAGCTTATTCCGCGTCGTTTAGTGTGGTACCTTATAAATGCTGCATAAAAGTGATCTTGGCGGGTTTAATTTGTAAAATAAAGACTTACATTCATAACTTCTCGTCCAAACGATGTCTCAGCCCAGTTGTCAGACTTGTTCATTTTATCTTTCAAATTTTCTGTCAGGCAGTCTTCAGAACTGGAATACAAATAACAAATAGATGTCAGAATATGGTGACACTTTAATACTTTAATCTATGGAAACATACAATAATGATAATTTCATTCCTTTATTTTGCTGTGACGTGGAATTTAGTCTCAGTATGTGTTTGGTTTATATTCTCAGTATTATTATATCCAGGTTTAGATCTACCCAAGATCAGTTGATTAATTGGTTTTAAAAGATGACCCTCGTTTCAGACATTTTGTACACTCCTTGTCTCTCTCCTCTTGTCTTGGTACTGTCGCCAACACATCCAGTTATCACAAACTGTAAAATTTCTCCAAATGATTTTAAACCATAAAATGTTGGTGGTTAAGTTAAAAATCGAATGAGAAAATTTGAGAATTTGTAGTAACTTGTACTAATAATGTGCTGGTGTCTGTACATACAACAGGCTTTGAAAATATTATTTAGCTAATGTTCGTGGATGGGGCTAGCACAGGAGCATGGAGATTGGCACAAGCAAAGAGAGGACTATACTCAGCAGAGGGTGAAGTCGGGCGTGGATGATGATGATGACTGCTCGTTTTCATAAACACTATGTGACAGCTAAATGAGCGCCTAAATAAAAGCGCTCTGTTGGATTTTCAACGCTCATGTCAGCACTGAAAGTTGGGCATTAGTTTTACAACCTTAGGTTCTGTTTACTTTAAACCTGAAAAGGGGTCACTGTACTCATCAATATGAACAACTTTTACATGAGACCAACTGTGAAATCGCGGAAATAAAAATCAGCTGTTCCATACATTTGTATTCGAATAAATTGATTAATTGACAAAATGTAGGCGGTAGGTCTCGATTTCAGTGTTGGCTTTATTGAAAAGTTGTTGATAAGGATGAGTACAGTGGCCCCTTTTTAGGTTATACGGTTAACAAAAGCGAAGGTTGTATAAAATAACACTTTCAATTTAATTTTTTTTTGATATCCTATTGATGACTGGGTCTAGCCGATGTTCAGCCCGAATAGCATGACCACAAAACGGAAGAAACGGGTTTTGTCGACGCAAGAATCGACCAGATTACAGATTTCTTTTTTGACCTGTCATTTTGTCGATTCTTTATGCCCGCGGTTTTGGACCGCGTTGTGTTCGGTACTGTCCCACGGGGTCATAGTACCGGGATAAAAAGTGTCCTATGTGTTAATCCAGGTTACAAACTATCTGTGTGCTAACTTTCATACAAATCCTTTCAATAGTTTTTGCGTGAAAGAGTAACAAACATGTATCCATCCTCACAAACTTTCGCGTTTATAATATTATTAGTATATTATATTAGTATAGATTTCATATCTGAATTTCATGTTCCTATCAATTAAAGCGACCTAAATGTCAAAACATGCTAATGGTATGTTACGAAAGCTTACGGGATTGGCGGTAGGAGCGTTCATTCTGATCGAGTAGGTATATGTAGAAATAATTCAGCTTTCATGTTTTATTCATTCTGATTCTTTCCTTGGTACTACAGATATGTAGCTAGCAATTACTACTATGAAATCACCTAGTATCCAGCCACCAGCATGCATACACAGGGTGGAAGGGACACCGACCCACATAAAAATTTTTCATTCGCAATTTAACAAAAAAAGTTTGCGTTTCCATTCATTTTTACCTACAGGTATAGCTGTTTTTTTTTTTAATAACCGCTGAAACATTTTTATGTGGTTCAGAATGATGTACTGTATTAGCGAAGACGTACCTTCCACATTGTATGGATACAGTACCTATTACACAGACCTTTGCCTTTTTATTAACTAGAAGTTCATTGATACCACTTTGACAGACCAAGGTCTCGATTTACTTGAGTGAACACATTTAACAAAACATGCCTACGAACTTACTTAATATTTTATAATGCGTAACAAGTGGCCGTGGTTTTTATGGACCTCTTGTGTACTTACACTACATTTAGAATATTCGACCTTCTAGCTACTCCATGAATAACAATAGGATAAGTTGACAATATTTGACAAACGCTTGCGACTATGGTCACTTCAGACATTAACAAAATTGTCGTCATCAGCTTTACCTGCCATTATAAATTAAACTTCTCTGTTTGCGTCGAGGGTTAAAAATAGAATAACCTAGAACCTGAAGCTTTAAGCGTGGTCTTGTTATAACTTTATCCCCATAGGTACTAGTGGTACTTGTGTCAAGATAACTAAATTCTATTGATACTACATATTTAGGCAGATGGACGAATTCCTTACCTACATTATTATAAAAACTTCCTTAACGCAGGATCGTTACTTTTCTACCACCGCATCAATGCAGCCTTTAGCGAACTCTTTACGATTACGACATAGTAGTGTTTTTAAAAACAGCAGTGACTAAGCTAACTGCCAAAGGAAAAAGGTTACTGCTACCTAATATAGTCCCCTAATATAGTACCCTTCGGACAAACGGACCTTAAAGTGCAAAGTTGAAACGTCGCATGCACCTTGGATCTTCTGTTATCCATTATGTTGCAAATCTGCGTCATGTGCGGTAATAATACTTCCCCAGACGAACCCTTTGACAAAGTCCTTTAATAAATACTGTGCAATCTCTATTATTTATATTATAGAGAGCAGAGGTGGCCCATTGGTGGCGGCCCAACTTACGAGCAGTAAGTCGTTGCTTCGAACCCAGACAGGCGCATTACTTTGTGTAAGTTATTTCATCACCACTGCTCTCAAAACGGTGAAGGAAAACATCGTGAGGAAACCGGCATGTCCTAGAACCAAAAATTCGAAGATATGCGACATCTACCAACCCGCACTGGGCCCGCGTGGTGGATTATAGCCCATTCCCTCTCATACAGAGGAGGCCTGCGTCCCAGCAGTGGGAACACTAATAGGCTGATTATGCTTATGCTCTATTATACACTCACAATGCAACATGATAATCAGATGTACGAGGGCGGGTCAATAAGTCCGTGACTTTTTGAATTTCTGACCTCTTTACTGAAACAGCAACACTGCTCCTGTCAACAGGCATCTGTCAGTTGACTCCTGTCAAAATTTAAACTTGCTGCGTCAGTTAGTTTGTGTTTGACAGCTATTTTTATCAGACTACCCACTAATTTGAGGAGAAAATGGAAAAAAGTGAATTTCGTGTGCTTATTAAGCATTATTTCTTGCGAAAAAAAACCATTACCGAGACCAAGGCTAAGCTTGATAAATACTATGGGGACTCTGCACCATCGATTTCAATGGTAAAAAAGTGGTTTACTGAATTTCGTTGTGGCCGTACAAGCACTGAAGATGCCGAACGTCCTGGACGCCCAGTTGAGGTCTCTACACCCGAAACAATCGAAAAATTCACGATATGGTGTTGACCGACCGAAGATTGAAAGTGCGAGAGATTGTGGAAGCCGTAGGGATCTCGCATGGCTCAGTGGTTTCAATTTTGAATGATCACTTGGGCATGAGAAAGCTTTCCGCAAGATGGGTGCCGCGTTTGCTCACAGTCGACCACAAACGCAATCGTGTAACAACTTCACAGGAAGCTTTGGCGTTGTTTAATCGCAATATGGAGGAGTTTTTGCGCCGTTTTGTAACCGTGGACGAAACATGGATCCATCACAACACACCAGAAACCAAACAACAGTCAAAACAGTGGGTTTCTAAGGGTGAATCGGCGCCAAAGAAGGCCAAGGTGGGTTTGTCAGCCAATAAAGTTATGGCGACTGTTTTTTGGGATGCACGCGAGATAATCCACATTGACTACCTTCAAAAGGGAAGAACAATCAATGGGGAATATTATGCCAACTTATTGGACCGATTCAATGACGATTTGAAAAAAAACCGACCTCATTTGGCCAAGAAAAAAGTTCTTTTCCACCAAGACAATGCAAGGGTGCACACATGTGCAGTTGCCATGGCAAAAATCCATGAATTGGGCTATGAATTGCTCCCTCATCCGCCCTATTCTCCAGATTTGGCTCCGAGCGACTACTTCTTGTTCCCAAACCTGAAGAAATGGCTTGGTGGAAAAAGATTTGACTCCAATGATGAAGTCATCTCGCAAACAAAGGCCTATTTTGAGGACCTCGACAAATCATTTTTTTTGGAAGGGATAAAAAAATTGGAGAAGCGTTGGACAAAGTGTATAGAGCTCAAGGGAGACTACGTTGAAAAATAAAATTATTTTTTTATCAAAAAATCTGTGTTTTATTCCAAAAGTCACGGACTTATTGACCCGCCCTCGTAGCAATATTATATTAACGAGACATTTTTTCAGGCAATTGTGCCGTCGCAAAGTCGCTTCCCGCTGTCTGTCTGTCCCTATGTATGCTTAGATCTTTAAAACTACGCAACGGATTTTGATGCGTTTTTTTTTAATAGATAGTTATTCAAGAGGAAGGTTTATATGTATATAGGGTCTAACTATTCATACCCGAAATATTTTCAGGGAATCATCTAACGGCTATAACAAAGCCATTTCAAGGGATTTTTTTTCTATCTGAGTATATTTTTTTATAAAAAATAAATAATTTAAAATTACTTGACCCACAAAATAAATACTGGCTCCTTATTTTTAAGCATCCATTACGCTATTTTACTACGTCGTATTTACCTACTGTCATTGTTAGAATATGGGAGTAAAGGTTTTATGCAAAAAGTCTCAAAAATTTTTAGAATATAATTATTTTGTAAAAAAAAAAAAACACTCAGATATTTTTTTTTTTCGTTGCTTGCGACTTTACGACTTATAGAAGTTACTCTTAAAATATTTCGTGTATGAACAGATAGACCTTTTACATATATTGCACCCGTGCGAAGCCAGGGGCAGCTCGCTAGTCTACTATATTACAAATAGAATAAAACAAAAGCTACTTATCGACAGTCATCAGAATTATAAATGCGAAAGTTTGTGAGGATGGATGTATGTATGGACGTTTGTTACTCTTTCACGCAAAAACTATTGAAGGAACACAGATAGTTTATAACCTGGATTAATACATGGGATATCTTTTTATCCTGCACACGTAGCATGTCCACTGTAGAAACGGGTTTTGTCGACGGAAGAATCGACAAAATGACAGATCAACAAAAGAAATGGTCATGCTCCGCGTGCTGGTGGTACGGTCCCGTGGGACAATTATCGAACTCAACGAACGCGAAACCGCGGATATCAGCTAGTATAGTATAAAAAACTTGCATTTATCCCCGGAGAGGGCCATTTACAAAGAAATAACTTGAATAAATACCTGGAATTCTTTATAATACACTCGCTATCCTACGTGATAATCAGATATAGCTACCGGTAGCGAAAGGTAAATTTTTTTAAAAGGTAAACCGGAGTACATAACTTTAATGTGATTATATTATTTGGCTATAGAATACCGACTGAGCCATTTTTAAAAGGGAACCCGGTAGGAATCTAGTTGTATGGAACCTTCGCCACTGGTAGCTACTATAAAGGCTATTCTACCATCTGCTGCGCGTGTCTTAACGGTCGGTATTCATTGAAAGGCAGGAAAACATCTGGTTGCCGCCCCGGGCCACGGTAGAGGCAGATGTGCTTGTAAAACAGCTTAGTTGACATCTGTTTTTACAAGCTTGCTAGCAAATATTCATAATAAGAGCTAACTTGCATTCTTGTTTATCCTGCAAAAGGGGCCACTGTACTCATCATTATAAACAAGCACTTCTCGCAATCAAACTAAAAAGTTTGGCGAGTAAATTGTATATCAAAAAAATATGTATATTTGTGAACAATAGGAAAAAAAAACGACTGAATATGGGACCAAACCAGGGTTCGTAATTATCATGACAATTCTCGATTCATAACTTGATCTTTTTATTTTTTACAATTCGCTCTTTAACGCACTTGAATTCGGTCCAAACAGGGTTTTTATTTTTCGACATTTTCGTGACAATCATTCTAGTTATAAATAGTAATAAAGAAAACTAAACTCAAATGTACTGGAATTTCGGTATAATATTATAAAGAAAGATACGCTACGTTCATACTAGGCGACGTTCAAATATAGTTGCGTTGTTACGACTGCGATAGATAATACGGAACGTATGATACAGAAAGAGATGGCTATTGTGCTTGAAGTACTTAAATTACGACAATTGTCTGAATTTGTCTGCAACAATTTGCGCGCGTTAGTGCGATATCTACCTCTTTTTATTTATATCATTGTTTGTGACCGTTTATTTTTATCAATGATAATTTTCAGTTCGAACCCTAGACCAAACCTGTATCGTAAATAAATCTGATGTTTCTATCATTTCGCTGATTTATTTGAACACTAATGTGTCAAGAAGACCCGTGACCCTTCTTCAGGTTTAGAGTAAATAAAGCCTCGGCTTGTTCATCTAATGCCAGTTTACACTAACTACACTAGGTGGCATATAAATGAATGCCTAATATTATTGCACTGTTGGAATCCTCGACCATTAAAAATCCAACAGCAATTTTGTGTGATGGGCATAATCTGCTTATACTAATTAGTTTGATATTTTTTCTTGGTGTAAAAGTTTCACCTATGGTCGCATTTAATAAGCGCCTTCTAAAAGTGAAACAGCAAAAGTGCATTGTATTCAAAATTTGCGAGCACAAATATGTATACACTTAGCAAAATTCAAAAGCGATTTTCTCGTGATTTAACGGTTTCTTTTTTTAAATAAGTTCATGAAAACGTATTTTTTTAATGATACAGTAAGACAAAATCACTTATAATAATTGCTGCGTGTATACATATTAGTGCTCGTGAGTTTGACTGTACGGGCACCGAAACCAAAACCTGTGTACAGGTCCTTTCCATTAAAACTTACGACCTAGCAACAACCACGTAAAACCTCTAGAAACTGTTGTGATCATCCCCGTAGCATGACCACCGTAGACAAGGATTTCTTTGACGGAAGAATCGACAAAATGACAGATTGTGTCGACACAATGACAGATTTCTGTGCACTATATATACATATATAAACCAAACAACACACTGAGAATCATTCACTTTAGGTTTAAAATAATAATGGGTGTCACAGCAAAACAAAAGGAATAAAATAACCAAATATATGTTTCAATAGCTTTATTGTACAAAAAAAAAACATTACTAATTAAGTTTAATATTATCACAGACAACATAATTTATAAAATACCTGAAAAGGAGTCTTATAATTATAAGATTAGTCGAAGTTAAATTATATTAAATTAAATCTTCATCGAAATAGAAAATGGCGACTTATTAAATTCATCGAAATAGAAAATGGCGTCTTTCAAAAATGCTTGATGTTGAAATATGGCATTTTGTTTTGTTTTATGAATGCAGATAATACGATTAGTCGCAGTATCAAATGTATTATTTTATTTGCAGTTTCACTTAATGCGACAAATCGACGAACAGTTCAGTGCGACAAATCGCATAATCGCAATTATAAATTCCCACCTTCGACAATTTAACTATTGCAACTAATAAAGTATTGATAATTTCAACTTTATGAACACTTGAATAAAGGCCAATTTATATTGCTCAATACAACTTGATTATGTATGTATCTATTCCGCAAATGCCTAGACATTAGCCCAAATAATTTAACCTAGTATTTCTAAATTATTCTGCTATTGATAAGCCGTTGCCACTAGATTTTTTAAATGTAGTTTTTTCCCGTATCGGTGTAGTTTTGCTATTTATATTGTAACTATACATATCCAGTATAGCCTAACATCGCTTTGTATGAGGTTCCCGTACAATGAGAGATCAGCGTATACTGGTTATGCATGGCTTGACCGGCCGTCGTCCGTGCTTACGACGATAGTTAAGTAGTTTTAGGTTTAATATAATGTTAACAGGTTAAAGGCGAAAAACACTTAACAACATCAATCCACAGTGAATTGAGATTTTGGAGGATATTGATCATAATTATGTTTATATTAATGAAGTAATGATATACAAGATGGACTCCCCCCTACATAGAATTTTTTCGTCAGTTAAAAAACAGCTTTTTGCTACAATAGTGCCATACCCACACGGTCAAAATATTATAACAGCTGTTTTTTTTTTTTAAATTCCCGTAATAAAATTTATGTGGCACCCTGTATACAGGAAAAACTTAATAATGCATGTCATCAAGCACTTTACTGCAATCGGGATCCACGATAGACAGCGCTAATGGATGAAAAATAAGTTTTAAATAATGGTGACACTACACTAGGCAGTTCTGGGCAAATATTCGCCTTCTATCATTAAAACAAAGTGAACTATATCGCAATAGGCATAAGAAACATTTTGTTTTGATCCAAAATCGCGAAAATTTTGACAAATACGCCACGTGAAGTGTGAGCACAAAATATGTATTGATACTAACAACAATGTTCGTCCTAGCAACAGGTCTATCAGAAATCAGTTAATCAGATCAGACAATAAATTAGTTTGCTATCAGATCTATTTTCCAAAGAAATTAATTTCTTGTCCTACCAATATGTTTATTCCTCAGATCAAGACGTTGGAAAAATCAGCCCTAAATGAGATATTTTCTTTAATCTATCCGTTACTGTTGGTAATATCCGGCCTGTATTATATCTATGATATTTTAACATGGAATTGCACTGCAGTATTATTATGCATGAATAATAAGTAGTACTTGTAATTAAAGTGCATATTATATACCTCAGTTTTAAGTATATCCGTGTATATCTAACCTAAGCTATATACATCAAGAATGTAGTAAAACCACTACAGACAATAGGCAACATACAGTCTTAAATTATCTTCTTTTTTTTTTTTAATATTTAGCATACTTATTGCAGACACTGTTTTATATCTGTCAAATAGGTAACTGTTTTGATTAATTTTGCAATATTATTGTATGGAAATAAGACATATGGCTAACTAGTGAACTAAAGTATTGATTATGAAATGCTATAATTAATATCGTAACAATGAATATTTAGTTTTATATGTAAAAAAAATACCTTTTTCCACCTAAAAACGATTACAACATCAAATTCAGTGTTTTAATTGCAATTCATTATTAATATTCTAGTTCACTAGTAAGCCATGTTTTCTGAGGAAAGTTTATTAGAGGACATTGATATAAAAGCAGGATAATGATCATTAGACATTGTTTGCGATCTAAGAAGCGTAATCTTTGATAATCATAAAACTCGATGTTCTTCTGACTATACATACACGTTAGTGAACATCTAACTTGGGGACCCCTTGAGATTATTTTTGTTTCATTCAGAGGTCATGTTTACGCAAACGAAGCAGAATGTAAATATAGTGTCAAGGAGTAGAATTTTTTTTCCACTGCGATATTTTTTTTTTACATTGCATTTTTTCAAAATGAGTATATCACGCAATACGATACGAAGAAATATACATGGAAAAAATGAATTAAAAACCTGTCTACGTTCTCAAAGGGTATAGCTGACTGTTTAGATATGTACGCTCGATAATCAACGTTTTTTTCGCCGCCATGACCGGCCACCATGCAAATCGACTTGACCCAATAAAATGCGACACTTGCTGAATATATAATGAGGAATAGTAGTAACTTAGTTAGTTTTGCACACTGTAATTAATGGGGCCTTGGCTTTTTTATTTAGCAGAAGTGTGACCACTTGGAATTTTAGGAGAAAGTATTTAAAACGTGTAAGTGTAAGATAAGAGTAGAGGAAGACCAAAGAAACGATGGATGGACAGTGTGAGGGATGATATGGCTAGAAAGAAGGTGACTGATGAGATGAAGAGTAATAGAGAAGTATGAGGCAACTTGTGAAGCTCAACATCTTCAATTGAAGAATATGACTCTTCATCTCAAGTGAAAAGTTTTTTTTTTAAAAGTTCGATGGTCGAATAGTTCCGTAATGAAATGTATTAGAAATCAAAGGATAAATATTATTGAAATATGAAGTGGGTGGGTTCCCTCTCATAGAGAGGAGGCCTGCGTCCCAGCAGAGGGAACATTAATAGGCTGATTATGCTATGCTTATGCTTATGAAGTGAGAAATTGCTCAATCACTACATAGTATAAAACAAAGTCGCTTCCCGCTGCCTGTCTGTCCCTATGTATGCTTAGATCTTTAAAACTACGCAACAGATTTTGATGCGGTTTTCAGTAATAGATAGATTGATTCAAGAGGAACGTTTATATATATATATATATTGCGCTCGTGCGAAGCAGGGGCGGGTCGCTAGTTTTAAATAAATACAGACAGAAAAAGCTGAGCAATTTTTTTAATTTGATACGAAAGTTAATGCACACTAATTCAGCTAAGTTCCTGAAATACTACATATGTACATTATCGCAGTGTGATTAACCCGTAAAGCCAAGTTCAGCAAAAGCTTTGTTCGTGGCAATTCGAGAGGTAATCGAGAACGTGACGATTTCGCAACGAGCGCCGTGTAAAGTAACGGATTATTGTGAAACGGCCGTGCCTCCGGCATTGTATCGAATTACCTGACACTTGGAAATTGTCGGTGTGAACAACGAAACAAAGTGTGACTGAGGTATTGAGGAGCTCGTGGCTAAATAATAACAGCCACTCGGATCGATCTTTAGGTTAAGCCGTGCTTGCCTAGGTTGGTCTGTGGATTCATCCGTGCCTCGAAAAGCACGTTAAGCTGTTGGTCCCGGCTGTCATTTGTAGATCTTTGACAGTCGTTACAGGTAGTCAGTGGATCACAAAGTCTGACAACTAGTCCTACCAAGGGGTATCGTATTACCTAGTACTAACTGGGTTGTGGAGGTCAGATAGGCAGTCGTTCCATGTAAAATACTGGTATTCAGCTGTATCTGGTTAGACTGGAAGCCGACACTAACATAGTTGCAAAAGGCTAGGCAGATGATGTGTCTGGTATTGAGAAAAAACAGAACACATGGTGGTTTTGAGAAAATATTTTCAAAATATTTTCTATATACATATTTTTGAGCAACCATATGAATGTGTATAGAAAAAGTTGCCGTAAAGTATTTATGGGGTATAATATTAATTTTCTGTCTATTATCGTTTATTTTATATTTCCTTTTTTACACAGCCAAAGTTGCGGAATCAAATAAACTGAGAAAATCAGCCTTGACGCTTACGTGTTAAGGTAGAAAAAGATTATTCCCTTAATGCTTCTTACGATTCTTCTTGTAGGGATATTTATAAAAACTAGAAAAATGTCTATTCCCTACTAACGTGACATTTGATAGTTTCATTAATTACCGCGAATTGCGAGTTAGCATTCCCGTTGTACTACCGGAAACTTTCAATTTCAAACATTACTACTGGCAATTAATAACTACAGTATCAAAAAACTTTTGTAAAACAGTCGATTATAATTTAGGCACAAGTTTTAAGTCAAATTCAATTTTAGAATAATTGAAAATTTCATTGCATTTAGTACAAAAAATATGCGATAGAAAATGCTTGAACAGCAAAAAGGTTTTAATACCGAATCGAAAATCATCATCATTTCACGGACGTCCACTGCTGGACATAGGCCTCCCCCAAGTGTGCGCCACATTGACCGGTCCCGTGCGACTCGCATCCAGCAGACCCCTGCAACCTTCACCAGGTCATCGGTCCACCTAGTGGGAGGCCTTCCAACGCAACGTCTTACGGTTCGCGGCCGCCAAAAATCGAAAATGATGATGAATCGAAAATGGTCGGCTATAATCTACTTCATTCAATGTTTTACCATTTGTAAAAACCTAATGTTACAAAATTGCAGTATATCTATATTGTCATTTGGAAGATTTACTATGGATAAGCGATCGACATACTAATAACCGGTCATTACTTAATATAGGTATTTACCATAGTTTTGATATATCTAATTGCTTTTTAACGATTGCAATCCTATGTATGTTTACCTATTAAAGAATCGACTCAATGTCATCTGGTCATGTGTTCTAGTCTGATTTACGACGTAGTAAATGCCTGTAGTTCTTAGTATGTACCTATAAAACTGGCTAGGCGAACTGTCTACACCTAGAAATATGTATAATAAATAGCAAATTAATAGGAATATTAATAAATATCGACCGATACGTTATCGAAGTCTAGTTTTTGTTACAGCAACGTTGCACGATTGACTATTTCAAGCTGTCTGTAGATATTTTATCCGTGTAAGTTAAATAACTCACTGAACTAAATGTTAACGCGTTTTTAATAAAAATTAGGCTTCCTAAATTAATAGGAACTTTTTATAAAAACTTAATATAAGCAACCGTTCGCACAACAGTTGCTGTAACACCGCCATCTTGAACTCCAAAATTGAGTACAACGCCATCTAGTTTTTGTCCCGAACAACTTTCGTCCTGAAACTTAAATACATAGAAAGAAGAAGACGCATTCGAGAGTGTAGTGCCCACACCTTGATCCCCCACAGTCTGAGTATTCTTCCTGAGTGCGTGAGGTGTCTGTTTCAATATCTGATAGATGCGGGTATAGACTGGCTGGCTGTTGTAAGATCGCTCCGTTAGTCTGTGGCTCCTTTTTGCTGTTGTTCACTTTTATCCTTTTTACGTCGTCTAATACTGATAGGACTACGGGCGAGTCTTGGGAACCTGGAACAAGATTGATAATTAGTTAACCTTTGAAAAAAAAATGTTATTGAACAGACTATCGTTGTAAGACGCAATAATTTGGCCTCGATTACAATAATTGGACTTCCCTATGAATTATAGTGAGCACTTTAAATGACAGCTAGTAGTGGATATAACGAATGATTGATTTTATAAGGTAAATAACTGATATTACGACCCAGTGGATTAATGCGAACATCTACTAGCAATTCAAAGGCTACCTATCGTTGCATGATGATTGGGTACTCATGCAAATACATTTTCGTCTATAGCAGTAGCTTTTTCCCAGCTATGTTGAGGTCGGCTTTCTAGAAAATATTCCAGTATCTTGGTTTTTTTTCAGCTATGTTTGGATCGGTTTTCAGTCTAACTGGATGCAGCTGAATACCAGTATTTTACATGAAACTACTGCCTATCTGGCCTCTACGATCTTGTCACTAACAACCAATCCGTGGCGAAATACTCTTAGTACAGTTAAATTAAGACCATACTCACTTCGTCTTTTCACAGGCTGTGATCCAATAACTCTATCCTCCTTCTCAACTTCCTTTTCTTTATCATTTGGCTGTTCCTTCTTCTCATCAAAGGTGACCTTGGGTATATTGGCAATGATCTCCGGCTTCTTAGTACTTTGTGCTAGGCTGGTGGTTGAGCCCATGAGAGGTGCCTTTTCAGAGGGGTCGTGTTCGCTTGCGTCATCGTCCGAGTCATTTGGACTTTCGGCTTTTTGTGGTTTAGGCTGAAATTGAGAAAATATTGGGGTTATTTTAGCGTTCTATTGTGCAGTTTAGTGGCAGCCCGGTTGGTTGCAATAGGCTCGCCCAATGTGGGTTTACTAAAGGCACGCCTCTGACTAACTCTTCGAAGATTACAGGCGTGATGTTTGAAACTTTCAGTTTCAAGTTACGATAAGTAGAATTTTAATAGCGAGTTTTGTTCTTTATGATTGGATAATTTTAAACAGACACGGTAAAAATGTCTTCAGGGAGAATTTAATCGTGCGATTTTCATTCCATTTACTATTTAATACTGTCACTAGCTATGGCTCGTGACTTCACTCCCGTTATGTACGGAATGTACTTACGGGAACGTTTTGAATGTAGCTTCCCGTTAGTGAAAGAATTTTCGGAATACTAACAGTGGTTCCGAAGATTACCCCCTACCAGTGGCGAAGGTTCCATACAACTCGATTCCTACTGGCTTCCCTTTGAAAAATGGCACAGCCAGTTTTCCATAGACGAATAATATAATCACATTAAAGATATGTACTCCGGCTTACCTCTTACAAAAATTGACCCTTCGCTACTGCCCCCTACTTACTAACAAATTTTACCTCTCTATAATATGAATATAGACATCAATGGGTGTCGCGCTTTACACATTAAGACTAACTAGTTCGAAACCCACTTATTGGGTTTTCCTTAATGGTAAGTTTTATTTAATGAGGAAAACTTAACGATTTAAGTTGATGGTGAAATAAATGTGATACGAAGAATTTTGATGTCGTTAAGGCGTAGATCGAATTAGTTATGTAGGCTCGCAAATAATGTCATTATGGTCTATAGCAAAACAGCGTATAATCATACAAATTACTATCTATCACAACTGATTGCGTTAGGCAATCCTAAGAACCAAAATAGTAGTATTTCCCTTATTAAAAAACCTCGTAGATTTATTTCTAAACAAGCCGTGTGATTTTCCATCAGCGAAAGTCACCAACTTCCGTACATAACCCATATTTTACTCCTTTAGGGGTATGGAATGAAGCAATTGTACTAAGTTTCGTGATTTTAGAAACAGAGGTTTAGGCTGTGTTGTGTCAGTGAGTGGATTTAAACGGATCCCTATTTTACCCCTTTGGGGGATGGAGTGAAGCCCTCGTACTAAGATTCAAATTTTAGAAACAGAGGTTTAGGCTGTGTTGTGTCAGTGAGTGGATTTAAGATTTTTTATAAAGGTGAAAGCGCCGGATCTTGCGCAAAATTCAAATTTTCTTACGTTTTTTACCATTTGCCAGTGTCGGGTTGTATGTTGATTAAAATATGATTCGCGACAGTAACAAATATGGCTTTACAGAGTTATAATAATTAAAATTATCAGTACAATCCTCGAAGTTCATTTAATCCCATTCAATGAATATTTCATGAAAAAAAAAGAACATATGTGTTACGGTCGCAAACCATATTTTGTTTAACATACAGCCTGACACTGACACGCAAATTGCCAAAAACCTAAGCTAATATGAATTTGGCAGACTGCCCTGTCGCTCCCCCTTTTTTTTTTTTTTTTTGGATGGGAAGTCATCAAATGACCCCCTCCACTCTGGGCGGAGCGGAAGGGAGTGTCAGACTTGTACTGACTAAAACCCATCCATGTTCCTTCTTTGCCCTTTGTGTTCCAGGGCCACGGTGTCTCTTTCGAACAGTCCCGCAGCTCTGGCAGGCATCGGCCCATGCGGGCCCCTACTCGGTTGCTGACATGTCTATGAGGCGCGCGTGGAACACGAACGCGCCGTCGACACGGCCTGTCGTCATAAGACGGCCGGACGGCGAGCTAGCCCATAACTCGCCGTCCACAGGCCCGCGCCTACGGTGGCCGGGACCACCACGTGACCCCCGACGCCCAGGGCGTCTCCCGCGGCGGCTGGGACGCAAGCGGGGCAGACCTCCACGGTGTGCTCCACCGTGTCCTCCGGACGATCCTCGCAGTGGAAACACCCGGGCGTTTCCTCCCGCCCGATTCGGTGCAGGAACCTCCCGAAACAACCGTGTCCGGTGAGGATCTGCGTCAGGCGGTAGGCGAGGGCGCCGTGGCGCCTCTCTAGCCACTCCTCAAAGAGGGGACTTATCGCCACAATGGTAGCGTGCCCTGCACGGTGTTGCAACAGTCGCTCTCTCCATGTCGCCATGAGATCACGCCGGAGGTCTGTCCGCTGAGCGGCAATTTGCCGCGGCTGTCGCTCCCCCTTAAGTAGAAGATGTATAACATGGTGTGTTTGAAAGAAACGTAAAACCTAAAATAAAGGGTGTAAATTGACCCTTAACATAAACGAAAGGCACTTGTTCTCCCCGTCACTGCGATCATTTTTTTGTTTTAGACCATACCTGGCAACCTTCTAGTTACGGAGATATTGGGGGTCAAAGTTCCAACTTCTTCACAAGTTTTTTTTTAAATACATGTTTTTAATGCAAGATTTTTACTTTACACACCTCCACGACCCTCGTACTATTCAATCCATTCCATATTTCATCCATTGTCTAGATGATTCATTGTACCGTTTCGTGAACTCCAAACTGACTCGTTTTAATATTTGCATAAGAATACAGACCATTGCCCAAATAACTAAATGCTTTTTAAAATGTGGAATATTTTTTACTACATTTTGGCCGCGGTTTCGTTGAGATCGGAAATTGTCCGTGTCGTACTATTGGGACATAAATTATCTTATGTCCCAGATCATGATCTATCCGTGTGCCAAATTAATCTAAATCCGTTCAGCTGTTAAAGTGCGGAAAGGTAACAAGACAAACAAGAGTTGCTTTCGCATTTATAATATTAGTATGAAAAGATTGGAGTGGTTCTAAACGGGGTAGAATTTTGTTTGTATTCGAATGAAGAGACGAGAAACATCAAAAATATTAGCATAAACCATAATAAAAATATCTTCTATGTCCGGTTTTGGAGACCACACCTATTCTGTATTTTACCACGCCACATTTGCATATTGTTTTGATAAACAAAAAATATCTTATTAAAATTCAACACGAGATTCTAAGATGGTTGTGTTATTTTAAGAATAAAGGCTGTGGCACAGTTTTGTTTTCCGGTGGTCTTTGATACTCCTATACCTAAAGGGTGTAATAAGACCCTTAACGAAGCGGAAACGCACTTGTTCTCCCCGTCATTGCGATCATTTTTTTTTGTTCTACCCCCGTAACATGACCACCGTAGACAAGGATTTCTTTGACGGAAGAATCGACAAAATGACAGATAGTGCAAAGCAATCTGTCACTGTGGCGACACAATCTGTAATTTTGTCGATTCTTCCGTCAAAGAAATCCTTGTCTGCGGTGGTCATGCTACAGGGGTAAAACCATACCTGGGAACCTTCTAGTTACGGAGACATTGGGGGTAAAACTTTGAAATTTTTCAAAATTGTTTTTTTTTAATACTTGTTTTTGATGTAAGATTTTTACTGTAAACACGACCCCCGTACTATTGAATCCATCCATCAGCACAATGTTTTGAGTACATTACACTGAGTCCTACGTAAAAAAAGTCGTTTCCCAGCAACATTCTTTGCGTAAAGTTACTTAGTTTGATGTACAGAATGCTTGGTTGACGGCTTCGTGAAGGGTCTTCTTACACCCTGTATTTACGGAACCACCGATTTACGAAATAGGGTCACAGCTTTTTGGTCCTTGCCAAAAATCTTCGTTGTCCAAGCTATAGCCAAAACTGTCAAGATAGATCAAAACTTAAAAGCTTTTGTCCGTAACCCGACTCAATATGGACATTGCCAGCTGGCATTGGTCCAGAACAAGCGCTAACAAAGGTAGAGGAATACATGACTAATATTTGCTACAGGAAGAGCACAACAAATAGCTTCCATCAGTAGTATGTTAGTACATTAAACTGGCTTTTGCTCAAGGATCAGTCCTGTTCTGCGCGGAAATGTACCCTCGGGAACGTTTTAAATGTAGCAAATGACACTCGAAGATAACGTAACTTCCCGTCAGTGAAAGAATTTTCTGAATCGGATCAGTATTTCTGAACCCCCTACATACAATCAAATTTTACCTTTTTATAATATTAGTATGAAAATGAAAAAACGTTTATTCGTGGTAACCTCCAAAAAAAATGTTACTTCTGCCAAACGGATGAGTATCTGTCGCACCATGGGTATTCTGACCAGCTACCACCTTGCTGATAGGCTAATCACAGTATGAACTATTCTCTAAAGGACATAGTGGCAAGCTGGCAGTTTCGTCACAACGTTAATGTTTTCTTCATTGTTTGTCTTTTTATTTTAGTATATCCGTGTAAATTTCTATTTACATATATATATTGATATATATTTATAGTATTTTGATATATTGTTATAGTATTTTATATATTCTTGTAGTTTATCTTTGTAATAAATTAATTTTATTGCAGATAGATACACCTACCACTGTTTGTCTCTGCATCACCCAAAGGTTGACTGGTACAAAATGCCTATGGCATTAAGTCCGCCTCTGTACTTTGTACTTGATGTGTTAAATAAATAAATAAATAGTGACACCAATTTCTACCAAGGCTTCATTACTTGGTTCTTAAAAATCTCGAACTAAAAATGTTCGTCGGCTGTATGGTGATTTTTATTATTAAGCGTCTGCTGCGTTTAAAACGGTTCAATGACGGCATTGTCTAGTTGAAATTCAAGCGTCAAAAGATACATGTTCCAGTCTAGATAGCATTTTATTATCCGCTGGATAATCTTTACATGAACTCAAGATCATGTACTGAATAATAGATAATGGTCTGTTTAACGATGTCAACGTGTATATTTCGTGCCGACACAAGATAATACTACATACAACGATATCGATAGCTTTATTTCCACTGCCCTTATACGGGCAAGATAGAAACGTCAAGCTGTAAGGTCAGCAAGTTTCCTAAGTGGGACTCGCCACCTGTGAAAACTTGTAACACAATACCTTTTTGAGATACAATCAAGGTGTTTAAATAATGTATTTTCTCCAACGGACAGATGAATGCTGAAGTGTTAATTAAGAATCGCAAAGTAATGACTTGTAATTAGCTGTTTTTTTATTTTTATTATGCAGTTTTTTTGGTTTGTACAGTGAATATTAAAAGATAAAATAGGTAGATGAAAATGGCATTTAAGGAGTACATTAGGGAATGATAACTATAATGATTGTCTTTTGTAGATCTTTGACAGTCTTTACAAGTGGCCTGAAAGCCTGACAACGAGACTTACCAGGGGGTATCGTATTACCCTGTACTATTGGGTTGTGGAGGTCAGATAGCCAGTCGCTCCATGTAAAATACGGGTTTTCAGCTGCATCCGTTAAGACTGGAAGCCGACCCCAAAATAGTAGGGAAACGTCTAGCAGATGGTGATTAGAGAAACATTATGAAGAGAAAACAACAAGAAGCAAGATCAATAAACAGTTTCATCACAAGTCAATTTGCAAATACCCCACAACAGTACCACATTATTCATATTTCTTTTTCACAGCTTCGGCCATCGTTAAAGCTTCACTTAGTGTAGTACATGCAGTTCATTAGTACTTCTTACGACACGTTTTGCAATATGGCCTCTTTTTAGGGAAAAGGGCGTGTCCGTACTGCTTGTAGGCATCGGTACTGTCAATTATCGTGTATTGTGTACAAAGTAACGACAGTGTACAGTAAATAGTACACTGTTACTTTGTTGTGGTTACGTCACAACTTTTCGGTTTACGATGGAGTTTAAGAAAAGAAACGAGGACGGGTTTTTGGGCTCATACATCTTAAAGTGTAAATCTAGAAGGAAAATAACATAACATCGTCATAACATAACATCACGCCTGTAATTCCTGATGTGTTAGGCAGAGCGATTTTTTTGACGCCGAGTGTATTAGGTACACACCTAATTTG
Source organism: Noctua janthe (assembly GCA_910589295.1). Classification (NCBI taxonomy): domain Eukaryota; kingdom Metazoa; phylum Arthropoda; class Insecta; order Lepidoptera; family Noctuidae; genus Noctua; species Noctua janthe. Next base: position 6,956,144 of record OU342572.1, on the reverse strand, counting down.
TAGTACACCCTAGTAGGGGGCGAGCCTAGCCTATTGCAATCAACCGGACACAAATCCAGACTCCGTAGCTGCTTCCGAGATATTCCTGGCGTAAAACCCAATAACTCCTGCCCGAGGCAGGAGAATGATGATGATTTTTTAAATATGGTTTTTACGCAAACCCTGCGTAGGGAATTACAGCTGTTTTTGATATGGAAAGAAAAATTCCGAGTGCGAGCAGGGTTTGAACCTGCGACCTTCCGATTTCTGTACACCGGACGTCTTAACCAATTAGAACATCGCACCAATAACAATGATGATGATGTTTGAAGATTTCGACAGCTTTCTTATAAATCCTCATATTTTCATAAGAAATTATGACATTCAAAAAGACTGCTGGTTCTGAGCTCAATTTAAATAAATAAATTACATTTGATTCTGTCGGATTGTAGGAACATGAACGATCGAAAGTCCCAATTCCCTAGAAAACAAACGTCGTCTCGCAAGCAGAAAATACAAAATTACAACAATCTATTCCTCGCAACTCACATTAAATCCTCACATTACTCGGAAATAATTTACCGAGTACAGTTCTTAATTTCCTTTCCAGGGAGAGGAGCAACAGGAAATAAATAGCTCTGGTTTGTTGCTCCCGAGCGCCGACGGGAATAGCTCGGGAGCTTAGTAGGCAAGGAGTTGGAGCGAGCAGACGTTATTATGGTACAAAGAGTGTAAACGGACCCTTCACGAAGCCGTCAACCAAACATTACGTACATCAAACTAAGTAACTACGCAAAAATTATTGCTGAAAAACGACTTTTTTTTTGGGGTAAAAAATCACGTTTACGGTAGAATTCAATGTAACGCACTCAAAACATTGTGCTGATAGTTGGATTGAATAGTGCGGGGGTCATGGAGGTGTTTAAAATAAAAATCTTACATTAAAAACATGTATTTAAAAAAAACTTGTGAAAAAGTTGGAACTTTGACCCCCAATATCTCCGTAACTAGAAGGTTCTTAGGTCCATACCTAAGAACCAAAAAAAAATGATCGCACTGACTGCCTCGTTGGTCACTGCTGAGCATGACAATTTGCCCGACCCTGGAATCGAACCCAGCAGGGTTCGATTCCAGGGTCGGGCAAATTGTTATTAGGTTTTTACATTAGGAATTTCTCAGTACCAGCCACGGAGCCTGGATTTGTGCCCGTTTGATGGCAATAGGCTTGCCCCCTTTTACACGGGACTTTAACATAACTGGCGAAATGTGGGTGTACTATTGAGTTCACCTCTGCCTTACCCTTCGGGGATTACAGGCGTGATGGTATGTTTTAAGAGAAGTTGCTGAGAAAAATCACACTGAATACTGGCTACGGATTTGTTATGGCAGTTCAGCTCAGAAAGGTTAATTGAAATAGTTGGGAGGCTATTGAATTGGCTTTATTTAACCATCTGACCGTCGTTAAGCTAATCTTACATTTTTCACATACCGGTGTACGACAGTTTCAGCACTTTGCAGTCTTCAGGGCCAGTTGTATTTTTATTAGGAGAGTTTAATACCAGAAATGTAATCTATCTTGTATCTTTGGCTGACGTCGACAAATCCATTCTCCCCTTGATCGATCGATTGGTGTGGTAAATGCCCTTTTTTTTCGGATTGGAAATCATCAAATGACCCCCACCGCTCTGGTCGGAGAGGAAGGAAGTGTCAGACTTGTACTGACTAAAACCAATCCATGTTCCTTTCTTGCCCTTTGTGTTCCAGGGCCGCGGGATCTCTTTTGAACAGTCCCACAGCCCCGGCAGGCATCGGCCCTTGTGGACCCCTTCCTGTTTGCTGACATTGACTGTTTGCACACACGAACGCGCCGTGGACACGGCGTGTGGTAACACCCTTAGAACGACTCATCAAAAAAAGCTCAACTACTATTATAAACGCGAAAGTTTGCGCGAGGATGGATGTTAGTGTTAGTTACTCTTTCACGCAAAAACTGCTGAACAAATTCGAATGAAATATGATACACAGGTAGTTTATAATCTGGTTATTTTTATCCCGGTAGCAAGATCACGGGGGACAATTACCGAAATACATGCGGGCGAAGTCGCAGGCATAACGTCGTTGAAGTTGTAAATAGCAACTTTATAGTATTGTGAAAAAACTGCATAGTTACAATACCTTAGTAATGCTACAATACCATTTCATAATTTATGTTCACTTCAAATTAGATAGAGAGGTTGGATTGAATCTGTCATTGGCTGAAACAACGCGCCTTCCGATTCTCTAGCAAACGGCATTTAAAAATTAAAAATGTCAAAACCGCCACAAATGACTTTTTTTCGGATTGGAAATCATCAAACCCCCCCCCCCCCCCCGAACAGTGTCAGACTGACTAAAAACCCATCCATGTTCTTTCTTTGCCCTTTGTGTTCCAGGGCCGCGGTATCTCTTTCATGACTTACGTGGTGTTAGAACTTCAACGACGATTAGCTAGTTATTTAAAAAAAAAAACAAATAAAAGACCTCACCTTATAATGAAATCTGTTCTGCAGCATCTCCATTTCCTTTTCCCTCTCCAGTTTAAACTTATTCGCGATGGTAGACTCACTGATCGTCTGCTCTTTACTGAACAGAGCAGCCAACTTCCCTTTAATTCCACCACCAAGCGAACTCTGACTTATATTGTCATCAGGGATATCGTCTTTAGAATTTGTTCTCGAGTTTACCAGAGAACTAGGTTTTGTTGGCGTCGTTTTCTGAACCAAAGGTTTCTTGTCAACTGAAAGAGAGAAAAAATAAGTGAAATTCTGTTCGAGGTCATTTGTGGGTGTAAAGTTCGACGTGCTAACCGCCAACAATGAAGGCTTTATTGCGCTTGTGTAGGTATGTGCTAGGTTAAATACAATGTAAGTATGTGTTGTGTAGGGGCAGCAAAAAGCTAGATAAATCACGTTTGGTTCGATGCTTCGTGATCGATAAGTTGAGAATTTGTTGAGAGGAATATTTTATGTATTGGATGCAGCAGTTATGTAGAAAAGTATTTCGGAGTCATTGCGTGAGAAGACCGGTTGTTGGGGGACTGTTTAACGTAATGGACCCAATGACTATTGGTTCAAGACTGAAACCTATTTTACAAAAACTGTACTTTCAATTGGACTGAAGTATAAGTGGCAAGATACAAAACTTGTGCAACTGGGCTTAAACTAGGAAGATTCCTGTGCCACAAGCACCTGACTCCTCAGACAATTGATTTTTATTTTGTGTTTGACAGTTAAATGTTACTTGGATGATGTCATAGTTCAAACTGTACAGTTCAATCAATAACATCTTGAATGGCTCATGGTTTTTATATTTTTTCAAGATTCAGTATATAATTTTCACATTAAAAACCTACATGGCACTAATGAAACGCCATAAACTAGATGCACGTCTGTTATGAATTAGTCATTTCCTATGAAGGAAATTGCAGTACAGTGGAAATAAGAGAAAATTGTTCTAACATAATTTTTAGTAGTATTTTTCGACTGCAGTAACCCTGGTATCTATGTATAGTCAAGTTAAAGTAATTATTTGAGTTTAAGTAATCAATTATGCAACGATTTCTATGCAATAGACAAGGATTTGAACGAAGTAAGAACCGTCAAAGAAAGCAAAGCTAAGAATTCTAACCTTTGACAGTTCTAACTTCAAGCAATTACTAAACTACATAATAAAAATCGTATCTAAGTTATTACTTTTACTCAAATAATCATTTTGACTTGTTTATACAGGTGTTAGTGACTGTGCCAAGACATCATTTGCCTAGCCTTTTCCCAACTATGTTGGGGTCGGCTTCCAGTCTAACCGGGTGCAGCTGAATACCAGTATTTTACATGGAGCGACTGCCTACCTATCCTCCACGACCCAGTTAGTACTGGGTAATACGATACCCTTAGGTAAGATTGGTTGTCAAACTTTAGGGCCACTGACTACATGAAACGACTGTCAAAGATCTGTGGAAAGACAGTCAAACATTAAAATTAAACTCAAAACGAAAATCGACCAGTCTTACCAAGGGGTATCGTATACCAGTCTTACCAAGGGGTATCGTATTACCCAGTACTGACTGGGTTGTGGAGGTCAGATAGGCAGTCGCTCCATGTAAAATACTGGTATTCAGCTGTATCCGGTTAGACTGGAAGCCGACCCCAATATAGTTGGGAAAAGGCTAGGCAGATGATGATGACGTAAATCGACCGTTTTTATTACCAAATCGACTCTCAATTTACAAATGGATTAACACAGTGAAAATAAACCTGTAAGTTTATCGGTAACTGTCACAGAAGTGGTTTAATTGTTCAGATTAACGAGTTGAACCTTGGCGGAACATCTGTCGTCGATACGGGTCAAGTAAACTGAGCCAGTTAACGAGTGATTGTAAAGTAAACGCTATTGATAACAGCTATTGTTTTGTATTAACTATTGGTTAAACAGGTGGTCGTACTAATTACTATGGAATATTGATACAATTAGCTCTTGTACGCCGTTTAGATGAGCCGATTGCATTCAATTTCTTTGGTGAAGTTCGCCCTAAGTTGCAGATGAGTTTAGCACGAGTCATTAAAAGGCAACTTATAGATGAAGGAGTCCAGCTCCAGACAAATGGTTAAGATATTAGAATAATTTGCTGAAGCACTGAATTAAATTGAAATCGATCTTTCTTGGCAACTGAACGAGAGTATCTGCAGATGGACTTGAACTACAAAAAATTGGAGCCGCCTTTCCCGTTAACTCATCATCTGCCTAGCCTTTTCCCAAATTTATTGGGGTCGGCTTCCATTTTACATGGAGCTACAGCCTATCTGGTCTTCACAACCCAGTTTGTACCGGCTAATACGATACCCCTTGGTAAGACTGGTTGCCTTTCGGGCCACTGACTACCTGTAACGACTGTCTAACGGCTAACGTGCTTTCCGAAGCACGGAGGAAACTCGGTATGTAATGGGTGGTTACCCATCCACGGACCAACCTAAGTAAGCAATAATTTAACATAACGATCGACCCGAGCGGCTGTTATTATTTAGCCATGAGCTCGGTCGGGGATAGTGCAAATCCGTGAATCTACCATACGTAAAGTGCGCGTATCTGCACTACGTGTAGGTTAACAAGGGATAGTTATAAGTTTTTTTTATTTTTTATTTCAACGATTTTTGACCTCATTTTTACGTGAATAGTAACAATTAATGTGTTGTACGTATTGTTAACAGTAGAAATCTATTAATTCATGAATTTAGTCGCTACGACAATGCGTAATTGAATTTGGCTACATTTGTCGGATACGCGGAATTATCCAATGCTAGTTCCGCGGATTTGTACTAACTATCCCCGACGATATGTTCCAGTATAAATGTTGCAGAAAAATGATCATATATTGAACTGCAATAATCCAAGGAAAGGAAGTAAAGAGACATGCCTCTTATCTATAATCTTCACATTTAGGTAAACAAGTTAAAAGGTAATTAAACTTGCTGGTTACACATTTTGCATTTTAATGTTTCCTGAAGTTAGCGCAACTTTCTATGAACGGCTTAGGGCTCAGAGGAAATAATTATTCAATTATATATGCGTGGTTTTCTTGATATCTCATAAGTGCTCAAGTAAAGATCAAACATGGGCAGTAAGTTAATGGAGTAGTTAACATTGAAATTTTTTAAAGTTTTTTTCCTTATGTTGACTTTGTTAGTGATAAAATCTTCTGATGCCTGGTTTTTGAGGTCCTTAGACCAACTCTGAATAAGTTGTGCCATCATCTATACTAATATTATAAAGCAGAAGAGTTTGTTCGTTTGGTTGAACGTGCTAATCTCAGGAACTGCTGGTTCGATTTGCAAAATTCTTTTAGTGTTGGATAGCCCATTTATCGAGGAAGGTTACAGGGTATTAAATTTCACGCGGATGAAGGTCGCGGGGAACAGCTAGTCATTAAGATACAGGCTAGCCCTAGTTTAAGGGATAGAGTCTATAATAGTGTGACAAACGAATTTATTATCTACAATGTATACAGTGCTATATGTCTTTCTTATATGAAATAAATATTTTTATTTATTTATTTATTTATTTATCATCATCATCATCATCTTCATCATCCACAGCCCGACTACTACTGGGTATAGGCCCCTATTTGCTTGTGCCAAGCTCCACGTTCTTGTGCCAGCCTCATCCAGGATACTATAACATACCACCACCTTAGACGATTTGAACGACTTAAAAGCTGAATTCTTTAAAATTAAATGTGACTCATCACCACCAACGTCCGCATTTAAAGTAAATATAAGGCGAGGTGACATAACTACATCAGCGAGCGGAGTTCGCATAGCTGAGTTTTGGGCCAAATATATTTAATGAAAATTTGCCATCGACACGCCAAGAAAAAGGCGAGGTGCATGGTCACTCGACATTGGCCCTACGGGACTTTCAAATGAGCATCATGTTTCTATAAATGAGAAGTGCATCATCAATAATAAAATCAAAATCAAAATCAAAGCATTTATTTCAAGTAGGCCAGTTACAGGCACTTTTGAATTGTCGAAACAAAGACAACAGTAAAAAATAGCTACAGTCCCAGTCACAAGGCACAAAAACTGTGAAAGTACTGTAGTTGCCCATTCCCTAACGTAGATCTCTAATAGTAATAGAGGCCTGGGCAGTGAATAAGATATTTTTTTCTTCTTAAACTAAAAGATTTAAAACGCTAAGCTTCAAGTTATAGCACCATTCTGTTTTACAGCGTGGTTAGTGCCTAACCTGATGTCAGAGTTTTTATGCCGCCCATGGGCCTCTAACTAGGCTTTACATGCCGTCGAGAAATATCTCTCAGGCATGCTGGTTTCCTCACTATGTTTTGCAATGATGACGATGTGTTGGTGTTTGATAGCACCATTGAATAAATTAGTGAAGTTATAATGAAAATTTATATCAGGGTATGTGTTTCCCTTTACACCTTGGACATCGTGCGTGATGGCGAAAAAGCTTACAGGGATGAACGACATTTTTTGACACACGACCATTCAAAGGCATTTTGTACAAACAACATCGGGGTCAAGAAAACCTGTTACATGTTACGGAACAATCACTCATCATTATCTCAGAATTATTATAATGACGGAAACGCCGTAATGTCTGCCACATTGTTTGTCTTTAAGCTTTAAACATTCTTCGGAAATGTTGGCGCCTTGTAAATGAATGTCTTATTTATTTTGTTAAATCAATAACTTGTAAGATAGATAAACACGGACTTTTTTGACGCAACTATAATAAAAAAAAAAAAACAAATAATTAAAATTTTAATAGTGAAACCGTTTGTAAGATTTCTTTAAGTAATATTTTAAGTTATCTTTGACTTGGCGAAATGTGTGTGCATGTAGCTACATCTTAGCGTAACCTTTCGGGGATTTGAGGCGTGAAATTATGTTATCTACCATAGAAAAGAAACCAAAAATAATTAAAATTATATTATTTACCTCAATTTAAATTCTAACACAAAAATCGATCACCACACTATCGATTGGCTATTTTTGTCACAAAAATCCAACGAAGCTGTGATCACAAAAAATCTTCAATGACGATCACTAAACACGACTGAACAACAACGAAAAAGAACGAAATATTATTTTTCTAAGTTCGATCGTCTGCACGTGCGCTCAACGGAATGGGCGACGCGGATCACCAACCGTTGGTCCACCACTACTCCGAACTAGTGAGGTGCGCTTCCGAATCCCACGCTCAAAACAGTGGTACTAAACCTTTTGTAACACAGACCGATAACAGACGCTTCACTTTCAGTTCGGCATTCGGTAGAGGTTGTACAGTGTCAAAAGATTTCTAAATTTAAATAAAATGTGCTTGGAATCTGTCATAAAATACCTGAGCTGTCGACTAGAAAAGTCGTCGTGTAATAATATTAATCTGAATAAAAGTGTTCAATCTACATAAATTCTTATTATCATAATATGGCCTCATTTTTACAATAAATTTAATACAAAAAGAATTGAAAGTAAAAATGAATTAATTAGTGAACTGATCCAAACACTTGGATTTCCGCGCTCGGCATCTTTTACTTGCCTACGGAATTATTGAAAAATAAATAAAAGAAGCAAATGAACGTTAATTCCTACGTACGTGATATTAATGTCGTGTGAAAAACAACAAATATGAGTCACCCAAGTGAAACGTTCACACGAGTGAAGCGTCTGTCAGGGGCATAAGAGACCTATTGTCGCATTTTTACGCGTCACTGCTTCGTATCTGTTCGGTTCCGATGACCGATTTGTCGTGTTAACGAGCTATTAATTTCGCTAGAAAATTGTTTGATAGCGTGTCGTTTTCATTATCATTGCAATTAATGTTCGCAATGTCGTAACTGGTTGAATCTGCGATAGGAACAGCTGCCGTTTTATAACTGTTTTCGCAACGGCAATTTTTATTTCCGTTTTTTACAACATTCTCATCTGTCCCTTTTTATTGAAAGATCCATAAAATAAAAAGTCAACTGCGGTCAAAAAGGGCCTCTTTCCCTGTAAACCATCTGCCGTTTCAAGGTTGACGGCGCCTGCTAGCCTTGTTGACCTGCTATTAGGTGATGCGACATCACTTAGTTTCGGCATTACAATAGCACTTTCGACAGCCCTATTTGGAGTACTATTCTGGCTTCGAATTTTTGCGTAAAATTATTAAAAAAAAAAACGGCTACAAGCGAAACAATTGAAAATGGAACACATAACATCCTGAAATCCTAGAAGGTTAAAGCAAACATGCTCCTAATGGTACACCCACATTTCGCCAGTTATGTCTAAGTCCCATGTAAAAGGACGCGAGTCTATTGCCATCAACCGGGCAAAAATCTAAACTCCGGGCAAACAGAGAAATGCATAAAAAATTTACGAAAGCAAAGGTTGAAGATGATAATAGCTGATTCAAATGCAAAATAATTCAGTGACTAATTGATCTAGATTCTTTAGCCTTGCGTAACCAGAACCAAGGCTTATAGCAGTTGACCCTGACCATAAAACTGCAGGACCTAAAAAAAAAAAAAAACCATGTATGAGTAAAAATCTTCAATGAGTGATAAGGTTGAAAAGTGGTCGACCGTCAGTGAGCGCGGTGGTACATGGATCTTTTTCGGGCCAAACTAGGAACTAACGCCGCTATATTGTCTTTTCAATATCATTCCAACAGCTCATGTCAATCTCCTATAAGCGCCAAAAAGAACCATACAACACTACGGGTTGGAAGGGACACCAACGCGAATACGTCTACCAAGTATTCAGTACATCATTCTGAGCCCCCACATAGATATTTTTCATCGGTTATAAAAAAAAATCAGCTGTTCCATACATTTTGACCGGTCCAGAATGACATACTGAAACGTGACAACCGTTTTCGCGTCGGTGTCCCTTCCACCCCGGATATGAGTAATATCTTCAAGAAAGTATCTCAGTCACTTTGAAAGTTCTAACAAAACACACAAAGGGCAACTGTATTTAATTTGGCACATGCCTTTTGTCGCACAAGCATGCAACATTAGGATGTAAGCCTTCTTAGTAATCGTACGAACCGGTCTAAAACCAGCTTAAAACTCGAGCAAAAACTCTAAGGAGTTCTTTTACCCTGAGTGCTTAAAGCTCACGTACTTGACGATAGATTTATCATACGACTTCTATTTATCCGTTTAGCCTTTTGCGGCTTTTTACTGAAGTTGAGACTGATAGAAAAAATACGCCTTGTCATTCTGATGGACGTTCGTGATTGAGGATTCAATGCTTTTCGTCATTATACTACTAGCCTTGTGTTGTGATACGAGGGCGGGTCAATAAGTCCGTGACTTTTTGAATTTCTGACCTCTTTACTGAAACAGCAACACTGCTCCTGTCAACAGGCATCTGTCAGTTGACTCCTGTCAAAATTTAAACTTGCTGCGTCAGTTAGTTTGTGTTTGACTAATTTGAGGAGAAAATGGAAAAAAGTGAATTTCGTGTGCTTATTAAGCATTATTTCTTGCGAAAAAAAACCATTACCGAGACCAAGGCTAAGCTTGATAAATACTATGGGGACTCTGCACCATCGATTTCAATGGTAAAAAAGTGGTTTACTGAATTTCGTTGTGGCCGTACAACCACTGAAGATGCCGAACGTCCTGGACGCCCAGTTGAGGTCTCTACACCCGAAACAATCGAAAAAATTCACGATATGGTGTTGACCGACCGAAGATTGAAAGTGCGAGAGATTGTGGAAGCCGTAGGGATCTCGCATGGCTCAGTGGTTTCAATTTTGAATGATCACTTGGGCATGAGAAAGCTTTCCGCAAGATGGGTGCCGCGTTTGCTCACAGTCGACCACAAACGCAATCGTGTAACAACTTCACAGGAAGCTTTGGCGTTGTTTAATCGCAATATGGAGGAGTTTTTGCGCCGTTTTGTAACCGTGGACGAAACATGGATCCATCACAACACACCAGAAACCAAACAACAGTCAAAACAGTGGGTTTCTAAGGGTGAATCGGCGCCAAAGAAGGCCAAGGTGGGTTTGTCAGCCAATAAAGTTATGGCGACTGTTTTTTGGGATGCACGCGGGATAATCCACATTGACTACCTTCAAAAGGGAAGAACAATCAATGGGGAATATTATGCCAACTTATTGGACCGATTCAATGACGATTTGAAAAAAAACCGACCTCATTTGGCCAAGAAAAAAGTTCTTTTCCACCAAGACAATGCAAGGGTGCACACATGTGCAGTTGCCATGGCAAAAATCCATGAATTGGGCTATGAATTGCTCCCTCATCCGCCCTATTCTCCAGATTTGGCTCCGAGCGACTACTTCTTGTTCCCAAACCTGAAGAAATGGCTTGGTGGAAAAAGATTTGACTCCAATGATGAAGTCATCTCGCAAACAAAGGCCTATTTTGAGGACCTCGACAAATCATTTTTTTTGGAAGGGATAAAAAAATTGGAGAAGCGTTGGACAAAGTGTATAGAGCTCAAGGGAGACTACGTTGAAAAATAAAATTATTTTTTTATCAAAAAATCTGTGTTTTATTCCAAAAGTCACGGACTTATTGACCCGCCCTAGTACATATAATTTTGCATCTACATATAAGGTCTATCTTTTCATACACGAAATATTTTAAGAGTAACTTCTATAAGCGTAAAGTCGCCATAGCAACGAAAAAAAAAGAAATCCGAGTGTTTTTTAAACAAAATTATTATGATTCTAAAATTTTTGTGAATTTTTGCATGAAACCTTTACTTGGGAGTAAAGGTTTCATATTCTAACAATGAGAGTAGTTAAATACGACGTAGTAAACTACCGTAATGGATGCTTAAAAATAAGGAGCCAGTATTTATTTTGTGGGTCAAGTAATCTTTAATTATTTATTTTTTATAAAAAAAATATACTCAGATAAAAAAAATCCCTTGAAATGGCTTTGTTATAGCCGTTAGATGATTTCCTGAAAATATTTCGTGTATGAATAGTTAGACCCGTCTTATATAATGACGCCTATTTTGTTTAAAAAAGCCTCCACGAAGACGCTAAAGAAGCTTGTGCCATCATCAATCTTGCTGCCGATATTTTTATTACTGCAAGTTCTCAAATACTCAGCTTGTGCTTTGAAAGGTAAATTCCTAGAAAGGGAGTGGCTACAGACCCAACGACTAGCAGAAATGTATGGAAGAAGAAGACATGCTGTTCCGACTACAAATAAATTGCTAGATCCGAAACTAAAGAGAGAGCATTTGGAGTTAGTACAGGTTTCGTTAGAACTGAATTTCCATACATTCACAAACTATTTTCAGAATAAGCCCGCTAGTAATAACACCGGCTGGAACGGTAGCAGTTTCGGTAATAGTATTACTAATAACACATTATTTTGTGGGCTATGACTTTAATAATTCGGACTGATTGCATGTTGCATGTATGCTAACATATCATTGACATATATTTTCTCGTGTAAGAAAATGACTGACAATGCTTTAAGTGAATTGGAGAAAGCTTTTTGACAATTGGTGGGAAGGAACGAAACAGAATTGAACTTTGATATTTGGCCTTGGTATTAAAGACGAAATTATTCTGGGAAGCTGTCAAAGCAATAAGTATCATTGACAGGATATAATATGATAGATTCATCTTTAACATTATCATGGCTCGTTACTATACGTGTGTGTGTAACTGCTAGTGTGTTCCACCGAATACTCCAGAGCCTACCGTATGTTTATAACGTCTGGAAGGATCCACGCCTACCTTATTGTCCAAAATCCTCAAATAACTCAAAAGGTATTACTTAGATACGTCATGTTTCTCTTTTTTCATTGGTGAGTCCCTGCAAATTGTTCTTTGCTTCGAATTATGACAACCACCCGGATCAAAATTATAGGACAATTTAGGACGAATCTCGTTTACAGAACTGCAATTCATCTCCCGCAAGATTAATCCCAGCCAGATCTACGTCGTAAACCTCGATGATATCCTAAAGTAAGCTTTAATGGCTTCTTGTACCTATGTGCGTGCTAGCAGGCGCCGATTACATTCGTAATGATGCCATAATAATAAGCAAGGTTACTTCGACTACATTAGTTTTGTATTAGCTTACCACCGGTAGACAAATGGATGATTGAAGACCTTACATTTATGGATTGGATCAACAATTGACACTTATCTAAGCATTTATTTTTGGGCGAAGATTCTGACTGATTCTGATTTGATTTTCTTTCTGATTTTCGGCTTAAATTGACAGTTTTGAAGATTGGTCTTGTGCTAATTTAGTGGGTAGTTTGAATATTTTGAGCGTGGTAATAGGTTATCGTGATATGGATATGAGACGCGGAAGAATGAGGAAAATGTAGTGAGAAAAATTTAGAATGCCTATGAAGGTTGAAGGATGGCTATAAGAGTAGAGGAAGACCAAAAAAACGATGGATGGACTGTGTGAAGGATGATATGGCTTGACAGCAGTTGAATGCTGAGATGAAGAGAAATAGAGAAGTATAGAAGAAGAAGACATGCTGCGCCGACCCCGAATAAATTAGGATAAGGGCAGGAGGATTGATGGGTTTGAATATTTTCAGTAAATTATGATTGTCTGGTCAAGCAGTAGACAAAAGTGATTTGAAATTGTTGGTTTTTCTTGTAATGTCATTGGATCACGTTGTCTGTTAAATAAAGATATTTTAAAGCCTATATTCGATTACGACTAAGGTGAACTTCTTTCACGCGTTCAGTTTAAATGGGAAAAGCCACTCTAAGCTAAATAATTAACCTTTTCTAACAGTGTTTGTTCCAAAAAAACTTTCGAGCGAGAACAGGTATGTTCTAGTTTAGTGAAACACAAGAATGTCACAAACAAACAGTTCGAACAGTTTTTCGCGTCATCTCGACTTTCTCTCTTGTTGCCACCAGAATCGACGGATCGGCACAGACTGGGGTCATTCAAGTGTTACGGGCAGGGTTGCCAATACCAACCACTGTATGGTGGTTGGTGCTGTTATTTTTAAACCAAAAATATTTTTTCGCGTGGTCACTTTTAGGCACTATCAAGATAGTTTTCAGCAAGATTTTTAATGAAGTCAAACAATATCAGGAAAAATGACACTGTTGAAGAATTATGACCTTATTTATCTTATCTACCACGCAAGGGTTGTTAAAACGTTATTCAGTAAAAAGGCTAAGATAAAGGACTAAAAACATAGGAGCTACTGTTTTATCTACTACTGGAAACCGATTTATTTGGTGCTTCCCTAAACAAGTACAGAAGATCAGTTCCTGAGGTACGGGAGCGCATTAATTTGCCTTTAAACATTTAATTTCTGTCAATTCGTGCAACTAGTTAATAAAAATGTAAATTTAAATCTTTAGATATCACACTCTTAATACATATATCATCATAACTCATCATCTCATTTAGTTTTAAGAAAATTTTATAGTGTATTCAAATTGTATTATTTTATTATTAAGATTTGAGAACTTTATGTTGTTGTCTTATGGTGAATGCTGCGTATACCTATAATAGGCATACATACCAGCACTGTTATGTTATTTTTATCGTTTAACATTAATACTTAGTACGTACTGCTGTTGGTGTACCAAATAAATAAATAAATCTATTGACTTTTAGGTTTTAGCAGCCCTACCGTTTAAACCACGTTCCGTTACATAGCAAACTCGAGCTCCAATAGACCATTGTAGCTGACAGGTTTAAACAACTATAGAACTAGGATGCTTGTGAGTTATTTGCATTTCAGTAAGCCTGCAAATAAGCCTGATTGTGTCTCAGCCCCGAAAGCGCCTAAGAAGCCGATTCCTGCCGCCTTTCCTTCGGGAACTAAACATCAGTGGCGAAACGTCAAATTTGTGTAAGGACAATGCTGTAGACATAATGTGTCTACAGCATTGCAATTTTTCTTTCAGCAAAGCCATTGGTTAAGGTTTGGTCCTCTAGGTAACATCACGGTTTCCGGTCAGTTTTTCCTGTATTGGTAGACTATTTTTAGCAACAGCGATTTTAAAATAGTTCATACTATCATGGGTCCATTAATTAAGTATGGAATGGTAACCATAAAAAACCAAACAGTCAAAACGATAGATTAGAATCCCTTTTTCTTAGTTCTCAGCAAAGCACTAACTTCTTTAGTACCTACCATCTATGTGTAGGACTTTAGGGTTCCAAGTTAGCAGCCCTACGACCAGATTCGTTCCGTTAGTTAGCCAAGCCGAGCTCAATACTCAATAGACTATTGTCGATACAGCATTATGCAACTGACAGAACAGGCGGCAACCGGGACGTTGTAGGTAGTAAAAAGGTTGAATAGCTGTGTGGAATGTTTTTTGAAGCTGTTGTAGTTTGCTAGAGGATGGTCATATTTCCTATTAGGCATATAGACCCTATTACAGGCACTTGAAGACTTCCATTCGATTCGTTGTGCGTGGTTTTCTATAAGTAGTAAGTAAATGAAGTTGTCAAATAGCTTTACACTCCTTCGAAAAGGTTGATGATCTGTTTTACTTCTAAAAGGACTCCATTCAAAGTTTGTTCCAAGAAATCTAAAATTCCAGCACAAGCCTTTTTGCAGTATTTTACATATTATATTAATAATAGTCAGACCCATTGCTATAATATTATTGCAGGCATGGTATCTAAAATGTATGGACACAATTTTATTTATTTACCAATTTTAAACGCCAAAAACGGTTACGTGCGGAAACTCACGCGCGTAACTCTAGAACATAGTACAGTAGCGACATCTGTTTGGCAAGATTTGAACAAACTAAAATGCAAGTTATTATTTGCAATTGCAAGTTTTTTTTAGAACAAATGTAAGAGACACTGAAGTTTAAATATTTTGACCTGACTACTCGTTCGACATACTATTAATTATTCGAAATTGCGGCCACCCTTATTACTAGTTTATATCAAAAGCTGGCATCAATACAAACACACACCTACACCTACAAGCATCTACTTTTTAGAGACAAAATCTTGGAAAGCGTCACGTTTCCGAGATACCAGCTATCAAACTTAGAATCGATTCACCAATGGCGCTATCGGCGCAGAGATAGAATGATTTTAGCTCTTTTTAGCGCTGAACGTATTTAATGATTTACGTCGTACAAGTGAAGTGGGCCTCACAATGCCACAAGCTGTCCGTCTGGCACAAGACTAAGGGGAAAGCCACAGTAATAGCCAATACGTCTTTACGAGCCAATAATGTGAAACGGCTTAGCAGTAACTGTAATTATTCGTTATTGTCTTTGAAATCGCTCGGGGCTACTGCGCCGATGGATCTGTCTGGCTGTCGATACTCAAGGCACGGTTTCCCTGTTGGAATTTGAGTACTACACCGTGTTCTTCACGATATCCATAAACTTTGGCAAACGTTACTATAGCTTTTACAAATCAAATCTTACAAAGGAAGTAGTACTTAAAAAGGCTTCGTTACAAAGATATTTGTAATTTCATTCAATGAAATTTAATTGAGCTATGCAGAAAGAAAGGGTCTTAATTTAGCCCACGTTGGCGCTTAGCGCAATTAAATTATCAAATGCTATTTGCATTTCATTTGCACGTACGAGAGGAACCCGAGAGTAAATAAAAATAAAAATTAAGAATTAATTTATGTGTCCATAATGAAAAATGCTTAATTCCGTCTGAACATCTGGTCGAAGTTAATGTATATCGTCCAGAACACGGTGTATAGTGTTGATAGACATGAAAATAGTTAATTAGACACCAATTTAGTTCCTGTCCAGTTTTAACCATTTTATTTCAAGTGGATTACTAAATAGCCCATAACTATTTCGAAAACAACTGCCTCATCGCCAGCGCGACTGCTGAAGAAGAGGCCCGGGGTTCGGTTTCCGGTTCGGGCAGTGTTATTGGGTTCTCAGTAGCAACCACGGAGTCAGGATCTGTGCTCGATTTATGGCAATAGTCTCGCCCCATATTACATAGGACTTCCTGGCGAAAATTGGGTGTACTATTAGGTACACTTCTACCTAACCCTTCGGGGATTACAGTTGTGTTTTATTACATATTATCAAGGTGTGATGGAAGCTCTACTGCTGATGCTGATTATAATTGGGTCTAGTTCTAGCATATTCGACATTTCTATATTTTAATATCTTGTTACTTGATAACCTCGGTAAATCCAGCGCATGAACTTTAGTCGTGGTTTGATGAGTCGATTACGATTAGTAAAGCTAAGCTGTCAAAACTTGCCTTCTATTGTTTAGCTAGGTACAAACATTGGCATCGAGTGAGACGTGCTAACCTACTCGTAGGCTGTGGTTACCATCAGGCAACATTGCGGTCAAACGCAAGCTTCTTGCGAATCATAGAAGCGACTTGTAACTGTCGCCACCTTAGCCTATTTACTGTGGCCTGCCAGGGCTGCGGGGCTGTTCGAAAGAGATACCGTGGCCCTGGAACACAAAGGGCAAAGAAGGAACATGGATGGGTTTTAGTCAGTACAAGTCTGACACTCTCTTCCGCTCCGCCCAGAGTGGGGTCATTTGATGATTTCCCAACAAAAAAAAAAAAAAAAGCCTATTTACTGTATTTGCGTTTTTTTTACATCTGATTTTGTTCCCTCCCAGTGCTGAGGCTTTCTTACTGTGAGGGAGATAGGTTGTAATGCACCAACCGACTTTAGTGCGATTTGGCAGATGTCACATGTCTTCGAATTTCATCATCATCTGCCCTGCCTTTTTCCGGGTCGGCTTCCAGTCTATTCGGATGTAGCTGAATACCTGTATTTCACATGGAGATTCTGCCTATCTGACCTCCACAATACAGTTAGTAATTACTGGGTAATACGATACCCATAGGTAAAACTGGCTGATAGACTTCCGGACTATGGACTACCTGCAACGACTGCCAAGGATCTACAAATTACAAACGGGACCAACAGCTTAACGTGCTTTCCATGGCACAGAGGACGCTCGGTATGTAATGAGTGGCCACCCATTCTCTGACAAACCTAGGCATTGCTATTATTTAGCCACGAACTCCTCCAATGTCTTCGAATTTAAAATGATAGGTTTTATGCCATGCCGTTTCCTCACGATGTTCCCCTTTAACAAAATATTAGTCTTATTCCTGTCACAAGATCAAGTTACAAGATCGTATACAAGATCAATTGATCTTGTATAGACTACAAGATCAAACTTTGAGAAACTCCGCAGCTTCACGCCTGCGTAGTTTTGCTAGTTAATGAAAGACCTTCTATAATTTCTTAGATGTTCATCTAATATCTAATTTTCAGGCATATTTTACACTTGAGATCACATTACAAGCTACTATTAAACTATGTTATCTTGCGGTTAAGCATAGCAACTAATTGTCTATCATTATAAGTTAACTAGGTATGTGATTAGAGCACCACATGTTCGACAGTGTAATCTAAAATCACCTCTGTTTTCAGGATACTAAACACCAATTTTCTGTATAATAAAAATTACTTTAAAAGACAGTAGATCGATTATCCCCATAATCGATGACCACTTGTGCTCTTCAAAAATCACCTTTGCTTTCAAGCTATTAAAGCCCAAATTCAAGTGTGTTAAAGATTTCTTGAAAAGACAGTTGCTGTAAATCGATTATTCCCACAATCGGCGACCACGTGTGCTCTATATTATGGAAAAAATCGTAAATTGATGAAGATGAAGCTTTTATGGGACGTTTATTGCGTAGAATTTATACATTCAGGTAATGGAGTAATATATCTTTTTATAACAGTCCATGATATAAGATATCTTCTTAACATAATTTTCTAAGCTTGGCAGAATTATCCTCGTAAATTCTTTAGACGTATTTCCCATGTGTATGACGGTACGGTAGGCGCAGTGGCTAAGCGGTTGGCTGCTGCGCTGCGTGTCGCGGTTTCGATTCCTGCACAGAACAAATACATATTTGCATGGACCACACGTAGTTTTTCCGGGTCTAGCTGTTTGTGTATGTGAGTTTAAATCTTTGTGAACGCACCCACGATACAGGAGAAATTCCTAGTAAGGGAAAAAGTAAAAAAAAAAACTACTGGATCATTTGTGGTGGCTTATGGCCTACTCCACCTCACGACGAAGCCTGTGTCCCCATCAGTGGAAACATTATAAGCTGATTATATCTCTCCTCTCTTCTGCAACCCGTATCCTCCCAATGTTGAGTGAAGGTCTCCTCAATTGCGAGCATCTTTACCCGAATTTGGTTCTAAGCTGCTGATGCTATAGGCAATTTGGCTAGAAAGGAGGTAACTCATGAGGTGACGATAACAGTGGCGTGCCTAGGGGCCAACAATACGGCAAGCCTATAAGGCGAGCAGACTGTTCAGAAAAATTAACATCATGAAGAGTAGTAGATTATCAGGGCATGCCCAGCTTGTAGGCTCGTATGAAGATACCGCCACTAAGACTTAAGTGCAGGCCACACCGCCAGCTAGCGAGCGAGCAAGCCGGGCGATTCGAAGCATCGTTTCACCTTTTTTCATACTTTGGTTCACACCGCGAACTACTACCGAAAGAGCCGAAAGGAATCGGATAGCCCGGCTCGCTCGCTAGCTGGCATAGAGAATTATTGAAGAAAACATGCTGCTCCGATCCCAAATAAATTCGGATAAGAGCCAATGAGAATGATGATGATGCCATAAGCAATTATTTTCCTCAATGGGCCTTTAAACATAACCATTTACGATTACATGCTAATGAATCGACCGGGTCAAACTCAAGCGAACCATTTGTATTTTAAATATTTGTTGCGAAACCGTGTAACACAATTTTTGTTTAAATATTGTGTGCTAGTTTAAAAACAGTAATGCTTATAACTGTTTAATGTCCAGACGTTTTTAGGAAGTGCTAAATATGTTTTCAAAGACTTTCGGATGGACCCATATTTGGGTGGTCCTAATTTATCTCGGTGAGTTTTCTATGGAGTGAAGAATGACAGAAAAATGAAAGTGTGTCTTCTTTTGAATAAGTCAATAGTCAAACAGCTGAGGTTAATGGTGGCTATTTAGCAAAGAAACGGTGCTTTCAATAGCTAGAACAAATAAAACAGGGTGTCAGGTCTCCTAAAAGAAAACATTAATAAAAACAGTGAATATTCATGTATTTTTAAGAACGTTCACATTCTTATCTTCGAGTCTAAATTTGTCAAAAATACCTTTAATTAAGGAAAGTCTCTAAACGTAAAGACCAGGGTTATCCTACATTATTAAATGAGTAATATTTTTATATTTGTAATAACGTTCTCGAAAAAAGCTCTAACGATTTCGATGGCAGTTGCAATAAGGAGTTTTACAAGGTCGAAAAATCGAACTGGCTAGGAGTCATATCTGGGAAAATTCGTTTTCTCTATTTGACCCAAGCAGAGCTCGGTCGCCCAGGTAGTTACTGGGGTTGGGTTCAAACAAGCAGGTGGCCAACCTGACGATAAGAGGTCATCGTTGCATATGGACATTTTATTAGTTCCCAGAGACACCACAAGGTGCACTGACATCCCAGAGAATATTAACTGAAATGTCTCATAAGATTGGAATTTCACCTGCATCCGTACCCTTAGTATCCAGTCCTTTTTACCTGATATCCGGGAAGTATAACTTTGTATGATTCAGAACTCACTGCTTGGCACACAAGGGCGACATTTTTCCCTATTAAAATTTTAGTTTTATGAATGAGAACGATTAAAATACATCCGATATTTTAATTCGTACGCGCGACGGCTAATCAAGATATACAAAACCAGTTTATGCGGATCTCTCATTGTATAGGAAATCTATACAAAGAGAGGCCAAGTTATACTGGAATAGTACAGCTTCATGTGCCGCCGTGTGTACCAATACAGAGACCAATTAGTTAAAAGCATTTTTATGTTCAGGTTTAGGTAACCACATGTATATTTTTTTTCCTGGAAATATACCTGATCCGTATTAATTTTATTGTTTTCCTGTTTTGCATACGTTTTGTTTTCCCAGGTAAGTACTAGAAACTGAATGAATGAAACGTATGAGGATATATTGCAGATTACGCACTTTTTGTATTATTTTTGCAATGTATATTATTCATGGAAAAATTGTATGACACATCATTCTGTTCTACTTAATGTCACGTAGCACTCAAGTAAACAAGTCTTTTCTGAATTATACGGTAAGAAAAGGAATATAGACATTGCTGTTATGCGATGAAAGTAAGGCTATATGGTAATTTTAATCTTGAAAGTGCCCCAGCAGTAAAAGAGGCTTATGCATCATCTATTTTCACAAGTTCTAAATTAACAGTATCGAGACATTTGTAAGGCCCCTTGCCCATGGCGACTTTTTGTAACGATGCTGTCGCGCGTTTTGTAAACGTGCTTCTGCATACTATCGCGCGTTAAAAATTGGGCGAAGGTACACAGCCAGCAACAGCATCGCGGCGGTATCAATACACACGCGCGACAACATCGCTACAAAAAGTCGCCGTGGGCGAGGCCTCTAAGGAGCATATAGTTTCTAACAGCAAGCATTATTATTTTTGTTAACCTTTTATAACATATATTTACAGCAAACTTCCACTGTATTTTATAAAATTATATATGGCGATTTGGAACTTAAATGGCAACACTGCAGGTGGTGAACACACTGTTCAATTTGTGTTAGGTCCCCTGTCGTTTTAATTCGATGTTAATGATACGCTGTGGGCACTTCCACAGGAAGTATAAATTAACTTGCTTATGAAATGTCGTATTTATTCTAATAATGTGCACTTGAGTCAAATTTTATTATGCAATCAAAAGACCAGCCAGTCTTATAAATTCGCTAGACGTGCAAAAATCCATATCAGCACGAATAGCATGACCACCATGGAAACGGGTTTTGTCAACAAAAGAAATCTGTCATTTTGAGCAGGGGTCTATTGTGGGCTGATTTAATTTGAAATGTCATCGACAAGCTAAGAAGAAGGGGTTTAAGGGGAGCCACTGTTATTTTACTAAGGGTCTCATGAACTAACATAGAAATAGATATTTACGCTTTATTTTACGGTTTGAATTACATTCTTCTTCTTATCGTTCTGTTCGGGATGTTCCTGCCATATTACACGGTTTGTATTGCAGCGGCACAGGCGTTATTCAGGTCGACCAGAGTACAGGTAAACGGACACCTGGGTCACTTCAGCAGGTGAGGCATAGTTTGACCCGGAGCGCCGCACTCGCACACGGTGTTGGAGGAACCAATAATACCCCATTTTGCCAGATTATGTTTTGCAGCGGCCTACTTGGGTACGCAATCAGTTCAGTGCTTTCCAAACAGGCCACTGTAGTTCACTGCCGGAATCCAGGTGTTCTTGGGGCTTTAAGAAGTTGTGAATTACATTAACATTGCAACAATGAAATGGACAAAGCAAAACTCTTTAGATTTTGTAAGAAGGAATCGCTGGCATGGCGATCTGGACTCATTCTTAACGGATTGGTCAGATTGGACAAATTGTAAGCAGGATTGGAAAGCCATGGGGGAGGCCTTTGCCAGCAGTGGTACAGAGCAGGCTGATATAAAAAAAAACACGAAATCAAGACCGGTTTGGCATTCGTACCAACTACCTGCTTACATATAAACACATTATGCAAAACAAATTTTTACGATAAAATAAATACTTAGGTACATAGATAACTGCAGAGTTCAGTGGCAAAAAACACATAATAGCCCCATAAAACTAATCTACTACATAAAGGTGAATGCACTTTCAAGTATTCGGAACAAAAAACTTACACGTAACTTGTATCGCTTCTCACCTATTACTTAGTCGATTATGTACCTAGTAATCGAGTCAAATCGATTTAAGGATGGCAACAAAAAGTTCCAGACATCGCTCTGTACAGAGAGAATCGATCGGAGCCGTGACCTGACATATTAGAAATTTGTGCTGATATTTTAATTCTTTTTTTTTTTAAGAACGACGGTATATTCAGCTTCAGCGACGTTGTTTTTCAAAATTATATTAATTTTGGAGTTCAGCTATAAATTTTAAATTTTTGAGCTGATTCATCATCATCATCTGCCTAGCCTTTTCCCAACTATGTTGGGGTCGGCTTCCAGTCTAACCGGATGCAGCTGAATACCAGTATTTTAAATGGAGCGACTGCCTAACTGACCTCCACAACCCAGTTAGTACTGGGTAATACGGTACCCCTTGGTAAGATTGGTTGTCAGACTTTTTAGGCCACTGACTATATAACGACTGTGAAAGATCTACAAATGACACCCGGGACCAACGGCTTAACGTGCTTTCCGATTGCTTTTCTTTCAGTATTTTTGAGTTGATTTTTTTATTTTATTTTATTTTTTTATTGGCCTGGTATGTCCCACTGCTGGGCAAAGGCCTCCCCCATATCCTTCCAGGTACACTTCTCCTGAGCTGATTATGATACTGAAAAACCCTCTGGGCTCCGTGTCCTTTCCTATGTCCCATATCAATAGCTACTCGACCCAGACGTATGGGGCAGCTGATTACCTAGTTTTCGTGATCATAATGTTGGCCCTATGAAGAAAGTTTTTTTTTTAATGGTCTATACTCTTTAGCAATCAATCAATCATTTTATTGTCAGGCAACTGAGGCCCATAGATAAAAATACACAAAATAATAAACTAATACATATAAAAAACCTTATTTAACTAAAACTAGACACGAATTGTTGCTATACTATAGACCTATAGACTATAGGTACCACAAACCTTAAATATGACCACGCATTTCTAAAGCGCAGGCCACGCCGCCAGCTGGCGGGCGGGCGAGAGACGCGAACGGCGCCCTTTTCATACATTTGTATCGCTTACGTAGCTTAGCTCGGTAGTTCGCGGTGTGAACCAACCAGTATGAAAAGAGGTGAAACGATGCGTCGTCCGCCCGCTCGTCCGGTCGCCAGCTGGCGTGTGGCCTGGGCTTTATACACGCTGCCGTACAGGTATAATTAATATTTAAAACAGATATGGAGTAAAAAATCGTGATAAGTTGTCAGTCTGGATTTGGATCTGTCTAGATATTTTGTAGTTGGATGCTACATGCTACTGATCTTACTAGACGTCTAGACGGGGTTAATTCTATTCGAAAGGAGAGGAATGTTGGTATTTGAACTTGCCGACGATTATGTTCCACGTGTTTATGGATGTGGAGGAACAAGTTCTGCTCACAAATGTATGGAGCGTAGTTAAACACTTACACAGTGATTCTTCTTTTTTCTCCTGGTGTCAGAGTTTTTATGCCGCCCGTAGGCCTCTGACTTGGCTTTACAGTGCTAAATTAAATCTACTAAAGCGAAAGTTGCAGACGTCATGGGAAACCAAAAAACTATTGATACTTACATGTACATTTTTGGGTTCAACGACCGCAGGTATTGTATTTATCAGTATTTTTTGTTTTATCGTGATAACGTATCAATACGCATGACGTCTGCAGTTTTGCTAGCAAATTTAAATTGACCTTTAAAGCTGAGTAAATAAGAATTAAGACTTTCAGTAAAGAGTTGCACGTGCTACATAACACGCCTGTAATCCCCAAACGGTAAGGCAGAGCTTTACCTAATAGTACACCCACATTTCGCCAGTTATGTTTACGTCCCATGTAATAGGGGACGAGTCTATTGCCATCAATCGGGCACAAATCCAGACTCTCGTGGCAGCTACTGAGAATTCCTGATAAAAAAATGCAATAATACTTTGCCCAACCCGGGAATCGAACCCAGGACGTCACGCTCAGCAGTCGCGATTGCGACCACTAGACCTACGAGGCAGTCTGTCAAGCTTCTTACTAATAAAAATCAGTTAATCTTGCGCAACAAAACATTCATCTTGCACTATAGGATGCAATGGATTCGGAAACTCAACGGTCATGCTATGATCAATATTTTCCTCGTCTATTAAGGAGGCTAGTTCCTATTAATGCAGAAAGGGATCGTTATGGCTGCAGCGTGACGTAACAGAACCCGTATGACTGACACAAAGGTCTTTGACATGACCTGAGGTAGAGAGCCTTGGCTAGAGGTTGCAAATCATCTCCAGTGTAAACGGACCCTTCACGTAGCCGTCAACCAAGCATTCTGTACATCAAACTAAGTAACCATACGCAAAAATTGTTGCTGGGAAACGATTTTTTTTTTGGTTAAAATCACTTTTTACGATAAAACTCAATATAAAGCACTCAAAAAATTGTGCTGATGGATGCATTGAATAGTACGGGGGTCGTGGAGATATTTAAACTAAAGTTATAACATTAAAAACTTGTGAAAAAATTGTAACTTTGACCCCCAATATCTCCTAGAAGGTTCCCAGGTATGGTCCAGAACAAAAATAAAATATGTGATCATAGTGATGGGGAGAACAAGTGCCTTTCAGTTTCGTTAAGGGTCTATTTACACCCTTTATACTAATATTATACGAGGAGCTCGTGGCTAAATAATAACAGCCGCTCGGATCGATCTTTAGGTTAAGCCGTGCTTGCCTAGGTTGGTCTGTGGATGGGTGACCACCCATTACATACCGAGTTTCCTCCGTGCCTCGGAAAGCACGTTAAGCCGTTGGTCCCGGGTGTCATTTGTAGATCTTTGACAGTCGTTAGGTAGTTAGTGGCCCAAAAAGTCTGACAACCAATCTTACCAAGGGGTATCGTATTACCCAGTACTAACTGGGTTGTGGAGGTCAGATAGGCAGTCGCTCCATGCAAAATACTGGTATTCAGCTGCATCCGGTTAGACTGGAAGCCGACCCCAACATAGTTGGGAAAAGGCTAGGCAGATGATGATACTAATATTATAAAGAGGTTTTGTTTGTAAGTTTGTATGTAGGAGGTAATCTTCAGAACTACTGATCCGATTCCGAAAATTCTTTCACTAACGGGAAGCTACATTATCTCCGTTATTATCCCATTTAAAACGTTCCCGTAGGTTAATTTCCGTACATAACGGGAGCTAAGCCGCGAGCTCAAACTAGTAAGTATATAAAATTACGGTACTTAAAAGGAATCTGCACAGATGTAATTCATATCATACAGGGTTATTTTTTTTGGATAAAATGGGACGCAGTGTCAAATTCAAAATATATTTTTTTTTTTTTCATATAAAACCAAATGCACTTATGAAACATCAAAAGCACCACTGTGCGTGGTTCGAATTTGTTAAACGATGAAACCACTTTAAGTTACAATGCTTTGATCATAGTTATATTTTTGTATTGTTTTGAAATGGCAAGAAAAAAAATATACGCACAAGGATCCACTTTAGGGCTAAGTGCGGAAACCAAACCCTTAACATAGAACATGGCAAGAAAAAATCAACCTTATGGCTACAGCATGGTTTACCATTTTTTGTTAGCAAGGAATGTTATCTACCAAAATTGCCCATATTATTTGCACACTATAGCACAACACGTGTTATTAACATGTTCGTCCAATGCTCTAAATAAACACCATCTATACAAATAAATAAAATTGAAGTGTCTGTATGTAATTTGTATATGAAAGTATAGTATACGGTACGGTATAAGTAGTACGGTACTTATAACAAAAAAATATTTTTTAAATTTTTGTCTGTCTGTTTGTTTTTGCCGGCTAATCTCCAAAATGGCTGGACCGATTTTGACGGGACTGTTACTGGCAGATAGCGGATTTTATAAGGAGTAACATAGGCTTATGCTTTTGTTTTAGAAAAAGGATTTGGTACAAAAAAAATTAAAACCCTTGAAATTGTTAACAAAATCCGATTCAAGGACAAGGAAGTAATATTTATATAATAATTTAATGCGGACGAAGGTCGCGACTCGCGGGCCACAGCTAGTATGTAGATAGTAAAATATTTGTCACGATACGGGAATCGGCCCAGTGACCCTGAGCACAGGCTACGCTATTTGGGTCGTGGAAAAATAGACACAAATTGTAACAAATATATGTACATAATGTTAAATGTTATCACGATTAGCTGCTTCCTTTATTTAAACTAAGTAATTAAATAAAAATAAGCTCTTATTTAACGAAGTGTGGAATAAGAAAAAATGCTTTACCTGCTTTGTTTACAAAAAACGTTACAAGTTTATTATTTTACCATTTTATACTACAACGTAGCCCAAGAAGAAAAAATAAGTAGGGGGGGGTAGTAGTGAAATAAGCAGTACCTTTGTGCTCTTCTGTCTTAATGTTATGTCTTGTTGAGTATTTTGTGTGTACATAAATAAATAAATAAGTATTAAAGACAAAAAAAAAACAAATATCAACCGATTTTGATGAAGTTTCTATGGGAGCAACGGGGAAGTTTACCTGTCCTTTCACATAAAAAAATATTTTTCAAATCGGTTCATATATGACGGACTTATGAGTTAACAAACATAAAATACTACCGAATTGATAATGTCCTCTTTTTTTTTACGTCGGTTCTAAAACAATTAATAAGATCACTTAATTTATGATAATGTTGTATTATGTTATTACAACTGTTGAAGGATCGATCGTGAGGAATCCAGCATGTCCTAGAACCAAAATTTCGAAGACATCTGACATCTACCAACCCCCACAGAGTCCGCGAGGTGGATTACAGCCCAATTCCTTTTACAAAGAGGTGTCATGAGGTTCTTGCAGTGGGAACATTATAGGCTAATTTTATTATGTTATTACCACAGTTATGACGTAAAATCTAAACAAAACTAATAACAACTCGTGACTTTTTGTCGCCGGATACGTCAGATAAATTAGATACCAATTTACCCTGAGGGCACTTCATTATCCCAAGTATAAAGTTTCGGTCAATTATCGATAACATCTAAATGCCAATACATACAAACGAACAACCAATAAAAACTCTTATCTTATATCAGGGAAAATCCGGTTGCTTATATTGCACAAAAAATTTTGGTAGTTACAGAATCTGCATGTAGCACGACTTGACATTTGAATTAATTTTTATTGTTTTCTTTATTCAATTCGCGAAAACTTACGACACAAATATTTACATGTGTGATGATCATTCATCGTCGATCGTGATGAAACTATTGTTAATTGTTATAAGATTATCATGAACGAGCTAAAAATTCAGTTATGTAGGTTATCAGTAAAGGAACAATTTGCTGTTGTTTTTGTCAAAGGAGGTTTGTTCCGAATTAGATTTGGGACAAGTATTTTTCTCATTAATATTTACTCTAGTGTGCTCGTTATCTACGAATTAGCTGCACAATACATAATTATCGCCCGCTTAGCTGCGTGTAAACGTCAGACGGCAATTAAATCAATTAACAGCTACAGAAAAATCTCGGCAACTGCGTTGTTACGCAGTTGCCGAGATTTGCCCGGAGCGAAAAAAAAACTGTTATTTCAGACAATAAATTCGAAATAATTGTGTGTCAAGGAGTTAGCATGTTCTTCATTGTTGGCAGTAAATATTAAAAGCTGAACTTACCTTTGTTGTCCCCGTGCAGGGACTTAGCGGAGGGTGCTTGGCCGAAGGGGGCCTTCGGAACGATAGCTGCGCCCTTGTTTTTCTCAAAGAGCGCTTTGCGTTCCCTGAGAGACATTTCGGCCGGGTCCTTCGCCTTCGGGCTGCCCGTCTCGAACATCGCCGCCTTAGACAACACAGAACTCCTGTCAACACTCCCGTTTATTTTTGGACCCAACTTTTTCACTAGCGGCGATCCCTTCTCCGGCGCCGGCTTCTCGTCCGCCGGTTCCGGTTTTGTTTGTTTACAATCCTCACTTGCGTCATTTTCGTTGTCGAGTTGCACTGCATTCTCTTTATCTTTTTCACTTTCACATTCGTCTTCCGTGATAATATTCCGCGGCGGCGTGGGTGCTTTGTATTTCTTGATAGAGGGCTTTTTTGTGACGGCCGGGTTGGCGGGCGAGGCCACCATTGTCGCCATGTTGGGGGCTGAAGCGGCACTGGGGGTAGTCGATGCGCACTTCGGCTCCTGTCGGTCGGGATCGGCGGTTTTCGTGGTGAATTCGTAGACGAGCCGCGATTGGCTGGCCGAAACTCGCCGGTAGCCCTCGCCCTCCTACGATTGGACAACGGCCGCGTAACGCGAGGGGTGAGCACGTGCTTGCATTTCGTTTATTGATACGTTTTATAGCGGTGCTAAGTTCGCGCGGTTAGTTAAACTGGGTTAGGTTAGCGTTAGAGGGCTCGCGGCGAAGTTGCATCACATCTGGCGGTTGCTTGCGTAACTGAAGTGTTATAATTGTTATGATGATAAATAAATAGTTTGGGGAGTTGAATGAACGTGTGTGTCGTGTCCGTCAGGCCGCGCACGTGAGTCCCGTGTGGCGAGCTCCAACTGACTGGCACTCTGTCTGCGGAGGGCCGCACACGTTACCCAGCTGATAATTATATTTTGACGCATCGCGTCGTTTGTTGCAACGCTTTGTGTTATTGTAATAATTATTGAGGAACTATGTATCATTATTTCGGGTAAACGACACGCTTGTGTTATGATTTATGAAATGATTATAATATTACTATTGTTGTGCGCGTTGGTAATCGTGTCTGGTCTGTGAACTGTGGTCATCAGAGCGGCAATTTAGCATTCATTGACATTGAGGGTTTCAGTAATGTATTCGTGTACAGATTTGGGTGCTTTATATTTCATTATAAATGGGTCAATATCTGGTCTTCAAGATTCCCTATGAGGGAACTCAAAGAAATAAAATAAGTGTAAGATCATCTGCACTATCGTATTTTTTTCAAGTTTTTACTACACCAAGTTTTCCTAAGACCATTCCGTGCCACGCCGGAAGCCTTAATGACAAGATAATTTAGTTGTACAGAAATATCGGCACGACCGGAAAAACACGGCTTTTTTGAGAAAATATGTCCTAACGGACTGCTCTCAAAACTTTGGCGTGATTATCCTCATTACCAACGGTATGACAGTAAAAATGATTTTGGTAAAATCCGGGGGAATTGCTGGCTTTGTTCAAACATAACTTCACGCCTGTAATCCCCGAAGAGTTAGGCAGAGGTGTACCAGTACACCCACATTTCGCCAGTTATGTTTAAGTTCCATGTAATAGGGGGCGAGCCTATTGCCATCGATCGGACACAAATCCCGATTCCGTGAATGCTACTGAGAAATTTCTGACGGAAAACCCAAATAACACTTTGCTCGACCCGTGAATCGAACCCAGGACCTCACGCTCAGCAGTCGCGTCCGCTAGACCAAGGAACCAACGTTATTATAGAATACAAACGTCTGATTCAACGGTAAATTAGTAGGAAAAAACAGGGGAATACATTTGTGTAGGCTAAGCGCCGCGAGGCTTTCTTCTTATAACAGCCGGTGAAGCATTCGATCATATTTTGCTCGATATAACTGAATGAACTGCTAGAAGAGCTCTCGAGTGTTAAAAGACAAGTATGGAATCAACCGTTACTTTCCGAAAATCCACGACAGTAAAATGTTAGAAAACAAAAGGACAAATCTAAAAGTAAAGGATTGATCGACACAATAGTAACAAGAAATAATGACTGGCACATGCAAAATCCATAATAAAAGAAGACAAAAAAATATAAGCTTGTAAAAACTAAGAAGGTACTCTGTATCGTAATATGATTGAGATACAATAGATTGCCGGTCAACCATTAAAATTGGGCTTAAGTTAGTGGTATGGAGTAGGTACCCCAGAGGCAAGAATATTTACATTGTAGATTTTTTTTTAAATTGAAATCTTTGTAAGGAATCGCTTTAAATCATCTTTTGGGTTAGCACGTTCCATCGTCGACCTATGCGAGTCGGCTCGCGCTTGAGAGGGTCTGTACCATCCTATTACGGATCATGAGAACAGCCCCCTGACAGACAGACAGACGGACGGACGGACAGCGGCAGGGTTCCGTTGGTTACCCATCGTGTACGGAACCCTAAAAAGAACTTGGTAAATGCCCCATGAGCAGATTATATTATCTACGGTACAAAATAAAGCGGGTTATACAAAAACATTTAGATAAGTAAGACACTAAATTGGTTACCTACATAACTAACATTTCCGTAATGCATTTGAATATGTTTCAATACGGAAAATATTACCTCGAATGAAACATGTAATTACTTACTTAATTACTACTACGTAAAATAAGCAAAATTATTGTGCAAATGATTCTTACCAAGTCAAAGTGTCACGTTAACAAGATAGCCGCAATGAAGCATCGGTAAGGTAATTATAAAGGGTGTAAATAGACCCTTAACATAGCCGAAAGGCACTTGTTCTCCCCGTCATTGCGATCATTTTTTTGTTCTAGACCATACCTGGGAACCTTCTAGTTACGGAGATATTAGGGATCAAAGTTCCAACTTTTTCACAAGTTTTTTTTTTTAAATAAATGTTGTTAATGTAAGATTTTTACTTTACACACCTCCACGGCCCTTGGTACTATTCAATCTATCCATCAGCACAGTGTTTTGAGTGCGTTCAGTTACCTTGAGTTTTACCGTAAAACGAGATTTTTCACGCCAAAACAAAAGTCGATTGCCCAGCAATATTTTTTGCGTAAAGATACTTAGTTTGATGTACAGAATGCTTGGTGGACGGCTATGTGAAGGGTCTGTTTACACTGTATAATAGTTAAAGGTAATCAGCTGTTCTATCCATTTTTACCGTAGTTTTAGGTTGTCAAGAGATTTGGTGTACTGCTTTTTCATATGCTCTCAAGTGACTAGCATATCCATCAGCGCCTACTTGAAGAAGTTAAGTTGAACTACTGAAGCCGAAATGAAAAACAACCTGAATAAGTTACATCGGAGGAAGTAAAATGATACAGGCATAGATACTATGTTGTATCTGTCTATTCAACTAAGACTGGGGCCTGTGTCAATTATGCTACTATGCTTTATGCATTCCAGAATTGGGAAAGAAATATTGCTACAATTCATAACCCTTTTGAAAGAAAAACCACGAAATAGAAACTCCAACCATGAATGGGGATCTAAAATACCAAAATCCATGCTCCTAAATTGATAGAAGCCATTTAACCAATTCGTCTACTTAAGTTCGGGTGCCTTACGAATTGTGATAGACATTCCCTTTACGGTTAATGGCTTTAGCTGGTTAATGCTGCTTAGTTGAATGAGGAGAGGTCGTGTTACTCTAATTTAGGTCTATTGAAATGGTTAAGTAAACTGGGGAGCGGTTTTCGGGGATCCCTTTTCGTTCTCGGGTGCTTGGAGAGTAGGTGGAAGTTATTCACACATTCATACTAATATTATCGACATTCTGGACGGATTTGGATGTAATTTGACATACAGGTAGACCATGCATGATCTGAGTTCGGATATACCGTTTACCCCGGTACTACGTCCTCGTAAGATAAATTTAAAGGCCAAGCGGGCAAATGTTATTTTTCTAATGACATACTAATGTTATAAGAAAAATTGCAACTAAATGAGGAATGGCGAATCTTGTTGGATCATTTGAAAAGTCATGTTTACTAGTAGACTGTTATAGAAGGATTCAATGTGTAACTTCATTACTTGGCACTTATTTAAACCTACTCTACTAACTCCTAATCACTGTTAGTATGAACAAAATTATGCTAAAAACAATGCATGAGTCTGCAATTAAGTTTTTTGCAGCAACAAAAACACTTCTTACATCTAATTTACATCACTTTAGCGTAGCCAAATGACTAATGCTTAATCATTTCCTTAGAATTTTAATATATTCTGTAGTAATAGTTCCTACTCAAAATCCACGATGTCTAGACTTTCAAATACTAACATTCTATAATAATCCTGACTGTCTAGTTGAGGTTCGATGCACCCAAGCAATCAATCTCATAAAATCATTTACAGAAAAACTCTCCGATCCAAACCGACCGGTAAATGGTGCGCAAAAACTTAGTTCAACAAACTACTACCACGGCTCGATGACCAGTTAAAAAGACCTATATTTCTATGCAGCTGTTCCTAAAACATGGGTCTTTTAACTTGGTTAAATTTGCAGGGAAGTGAAGCTGTCGTAACAATGATGCAATTTGTTGAAAAAAGAGCTCTGCGACTTGTGACATAAAAGCTGTGGTGATTAATCTGTTTCGGGGTGTAAAAAGACACTAAATTCACACCGTTAAATAGGTCCAAGATTTATAGTGTGTGGGTCTTTTAATGTTTATGATAGCACATGGCTGAGTTTCGGGAGAGTTGGGTAATTTCTTCCCTGTTGGTTATAAAGGCAAGCTTTGTTGTGATAGCCAGTGCTCACTGCGTTATGCAATGCCTGTTATGAACAGTACTTTCTGTTTATGAAGTCGAAGAGTATATTTCTGTGCTAAAACGTTTATTTAGCAAGGCAGATTTAAACATAATTGTTGGAATGTGGAGTTTTTGAGTGTCTAGAAAAAAAGCAGTTGTTTTCAAACTCTGATCTGGACTTCGACTCTATAGCCAAGGGACCAATGTATTATACCAAGGACCCTTAAGATATGCTCCATAATTCATGAAAACATCATCATCTGCCTAGGCTTTTCCCACTTATGTTGGGGTCGGCTTCCAATCTAACTGGATGCAGTTGAATGCCAGTATTTTACATGGAGCGACTGCCTATCTGACCTCCACAACCCAGTTAGTACTGGGTAATATGATACCCTTTGGTAAGACTGGTTGTCAAACTTTCGGGCCACTGACCACCTGTAACGACTGTCAAAGATCTACAAATGACAGCCGGGACCAACGGCTTAACGTGCTTTCTGAAGCACGGAAGAAACTCGGTATGTAATGGGTGATCACCCATCCATGGACCAACCCAGGCAAACGCGGCTTAACCCGAATATCGACCCGAGCGGCTGTTATTATTTAGCCACGAGCTTCTACTGAACAAGAGCCATAAAATGTATTGCCATAATAATTGCCACCATAAACTTCAACCACGCTTACAAAGCGTAACGTTGACGCTGAATAATGCCAAGTTACTATATTTCTGAGAATGATGAGTATTCAATTACATTTGACTGATAAGCTTGTGCTGGCTTTAAAGTATTGACTAATTAACACGTGTTCATGAAGTGAGTTTTGTATTTGTAACTTTAATTACTGTTATGATCAGGATGCAGCAGGCTAACCCTGCTTCATCCCACTGGTGGGCAAAGGCCTCTCTCCATGACTTCCAAATTCTTCGATCTAGGGCCAATGTGGACCACTGGTTGTTAGTTTTGTCCAGCTCGTCCCGCCATTTCAACTTTAATTAATATATTGAAATCAGGAAGTAGCGATGAGTCTGTGTCAAAAGCGCATAATTGTTTTTGTCTTTTACAGGTCTCCTTAAGTCTTGAAGAGTTTAAAAAAATCCAAGGTTCTAAATTTTTTAAATGGATTTTGGAGAATAATCAGCAAAACACTCTTATTAATCAACTCGCCACATGTTGTAATAAGCTATATGGGAAATATATGAAGGCTTCAACTGTAGTTTTTGAGATCGAAATCATCTGAAGTCAATTTAGAAAATAAAGGTTAAAATAGTGGCAGAACTTCTATTTATACAGACAGGGTGTAACAGAAAGCGTATAGCCATATGAAAGAATATACAGAAAGTTGTTCAGTTTGATGGTCTGAAACCATCAAATTGAACAACTTCCTCCATGGGTCCAATATCGCCAACCCAAGGAGAAAGTTGTTCAGTTTGATGGTCTGCAGCATATCCTTTCATATGACTATACCCTTTCTGTTACAGCCTGTATTAAAAAAAAAACTTGTAACTGAAATAAGGGGCCCACAAGAATAGCTTCATTCACGGATTCACCATATAATTCAATTACCCAATCATACGATCAATTCTATCTTTCACAACCCGACAATTACGTAAACCCAACACAAATATACACAGTACGAGCGACCCATATACCAGTAAACACGGAAACGAGAACCGATGAGCATGATGACATTTTAAGCGGCCACACCATGCGAGATGCGTATTTAGATTGGACCAGGAACTCCTGCGCACCGCACAGATATGCAGGTAGAAATAGATGTGTTTCCGCGGATTGAGAAACTGATTTGGGTTGGGTGTGTTGCAACTGAAATTCTGTATGGAAATCTATTTACTTGGAAATGAATGGAAATGGAGGTTTATATGATAAGTTTTAACGTTTATAGGTGACTTGGTAAGTCTTACCCAGAAACTGAGCTGTGGAGATCAGGTAGAAAATCACCCCTTATAAAATTATTGGTATTCATCTGCATCCCACTAGATCTTTTATAGGTTTTGTATTTAGATTACACGCGGAACTCCTGCGCCGAACCGCATTTTTTTGCTTTTAGGATATTTTTCGCTGCCGTTCCATTCCTTCCTATTCTACTTGCTTTTCTTACTTTGCTATTACTAGAAAAGTAGAAGTTACCTACCATAAGGTAAAGGCTCAACCTACAATTTCTAAACACCTTACACAGGTTTACAAAAAATATATATTTTTGTGTTGGCTTCGATATTTTTGCTTATTTTGATTATTAGTTACTAATAAATTAAGAATAAAGTCATTAGTGTACCAGATCAGCTCTAGTTTTTTAGTTATTAGGGTTAATGTAAGGTATACTTGTGCTTGTTGGAAATTACAAGTTGAGTTTAAATATGAAACTAAGGCAGAGGAATTATTTGCCGAGCAGTGGGATAATACAGGCTAGATAAATTAGACAAGTTTTACATGGATATTAAACAATTTTTTTTTTTACTATTTCTGATGCATCAATAGATGTAGAGCTGATCTCAAAAACTGTTAATTTTTCCTTATTCCTGGGTATAAGGCCAACCTAAAACCACTCTCATATCAAGAACAACAAAATCACTGTTGTCCAGTGTTTTCTTAAATGGACCCCTATGCAGTAAGATTATTACCTGTACAATGGCCAATATATCAACGTTCAAGGGCCCAAGGTATTACAAAGTAAATGGTCCATTATGTCGGTCAGTCCGTTCGTCTGCTACCATGAATAGACTATGAAAATATAATCATCATACAATGCAAATGACTGTCTTGTGTTATTGTAAGTCAAATACGGGCGAATGATTAAATTTATGGTCAGTGTTACTCAAATAGATTGACTCCTTGTTTCTGTAAAGCAATTCATGCTCAAGGAAAGGTTATTTTTCTCAACTGATGGTCTTTAATACCGCCGTTAAGCGCTGAGATGACGAGTAATAGAGAAGTATGGAAGAAGAAGATATACTGCCACGACCCCAAATAAATTGATATGGGGGCAGTAGAATGATGATGATGATGGTCATTAATACTTTTCACAGCAGATCGGCATTTAGTAGAACTTCCTTCCAGAAAACAGTACTAACGGCAGTTACCTACGGTAAGTTGTAGGTTTTTAAATTAGCGTCATTGCTGAAGAGGATAATGACTTGCAGAAGAAAACGTAGCTTTATTTCAATATCGCAGTCCAATGTCTAGATAAAAAGGAGCCATCAAAGAAGTCCTGACAAGGGGAACAGAGACAAATTTTTCACAACTGTGAAACTGCATTTTACCCAATTTCTGTATAATAAAACATATAATAAATAATAATATTTAAAAAAAAAATATATAAAAAAAATAAAAAATAAATAATTGTATGATCAAAATGAATACAATCAATGTTTTTATCCACATAATCGATATTTTATCTCATTGGGAATACAGCTGTTAAATTCCTATCTTCCCCGTTCCGAATACAAAACAGTTGACAAAGCCAATTTAGCTTGACACGTGGCAAAATAGGGTACTAAGCTAAAAATGTACTGAATTTGACAGTTGATGGCAATTGTCTTAGCAAGCAGCACCACCCTGATGTTTCAAGATATACTGGTCATAAAATAAACACCCGAACATTTTATCTAAAAGAATGAATGGGTATGATAGCGTCCAATGACGTCATACAGACCACACGTAGTGTAAAGCGGGAAACGGAATGCATGAATAGGAGATTGTTTTATTCACATAAGTTATGTTACCCTTTAGAAGAGGAAACTCAAAGATAATTTTGTAATGACTTGAGTTTGTTAAAACACTATGCTATACAGATATACTGACTATAACACGATCTTGACCCGCCTGGTGGATTATGGCCCACTTTGCCCTGACTGTGTCCCAAAAGTGGGAAACAATATAGTTTATTTTTCCGACTATGTTATACTACCAATCAAAGATATAGTTGAAGTTTATTTTGCATTTTTAAGAATCTCAGTTATGTATATGCAAAACTGTATAAAAACTTATGCTGAAAATCCCGAGAACATAACATCACACAATATTTTTATTAGGCACTTAAAAATGCATAATATTCAAAAGCTTTCGCGGTCAACACATTCAGGGCTGTCTCGAAAAAAAAAAACAAGAAACAAAAGAGCTTCAGAAATACCATTCGTCGAAAGGTCTTTTGAAAATATTAATAATATGATTTGTGTAAAAGAAAACAATAGGGAACACTCGAGAGCATAATATTACGACGGCCATTGTGCCGCATGCGCGCTGAAATGCGAAGGAGTGGCGAAAGAATGCTCCTGCGTTGATTTTATGCGCTGGCCTTGGGTTTAGGGTTGGCACGCTATGGCAAATATAAAAAAAAATGGAAAATAACAATAATTAATGGGATGATAACTAATAAAGATGTATGTAAGAAGGAAATGTTGCCCACACCAAAAATAAATTAGGAAACGGACAAAAGAGTGATGATGACCCAAATACAACAATAAGCTTTATTGGTTCAGATATAAAATAAAATACGTTACTAAATACTTGAAAAGATTCTTGGTGTGAATGAAATTAAACCTTTTAAGAGCGTTTACGACTTACGGCATTTCATACAAACTTTCAAGCCCTTTTTCTACGAAATGACTGAACCGATTTTAATGAAACTTCATATGCCTAAGCAGGATACATAGGTCTAAAAAGTTATCAAAGAACATTTTGGAAATGTCTTTAAAAAAAAAGATAATTGGCACTTTCTGTTTCTATCGAAAATCAAAAATTGGTCTAAATTAGCTCTTACACTATTTTTTGAGAATGTTCTCTGATATCCTGCTTATGCGTATGAAGTTTCATTAAAATCGGTTCAGTCATTTCGAAAAAAAAGGTCTTGAAAGTTTGTATGAAATGCCGTTAGTCGTAAACGCTCTTAATAATTATGAAAGAAATATCGGTATAATAACGCTGGTGAAGCCTGAAGTTTTCTCTGCGAGTCAGCGTAACGAATCTTATTCCATGTTTGTTCTCCAAGTCTTTGGCATATCAGCCCAACAAGTCTCTATTTTATCGTTTTTACCCGACTACAAGGTACAGGTTGTATTACCCTCCATTTAGGGG
The DNA here is from genome assembly GCA_910589295.1 of Noctua janthe. Taxonomy (NCBI): domain Eukaryota; kingdom Metazoa; phylum Arthropoda; class Insecta; order Lepidoptera; family Noctuidae; genus Noctua; species Noctua janthe. The sequence continues at coordinate 6,918,382 of OU342572.1, read as the reverse complement.
TCTCCAGGACAACCCTATAACCACAAATTAGGCACGAACCCAGAAACCCTATTGTCGTATAAGCCCACCCATATGGCCGTAGTCGAGACACAACGAAAGCTTTAAATATAGCCGTAAAAGATCAAAATAAGTCGTAAAGTCGCCGGGACTTTGGTATGAAGGGACAAAGGGTTGTCCGGTTTAGATATGGTGGGGGTTTTATTTATAGATATGTCTGTATGTCTGTGCAGTTGGTTGGACTTGGTACTGTATTATCATAATGTTAATGGTAGTTCTAGTTATATGGTGTTATTTTGGTGGGAGGAAGGGCTTTGTCTAAGTATGTACTCGTCTATGTGAGTTTAGGGATATCCTATAGTTTATGTGTCCCTACATGAGTATACAACATTACTTTTAGTATATGCGAAACCTGAATATAGTTTGCTCAGAATAAGTAACTGAATCGATTCCAATAATTTTTAAACCATGTTATATTTTGTCCCAAAAATATTTAAAAAAAGTTACAAGTTGGAGACCGAGCGATACTAAGTACCTATCGCAATCATTTAGGTACCTAATGAAAATTATTATTATCAATGAGCTCAAGACGACGCTGAAGGCGCGCGCACGGCGCCGCCGCATGATGACCACGTTTTTGTGCGGACAACCAGGTAACAGAACACGCTTATAACTTGTGATTTTTCATGATACAGTTTTGAAATTTTGTACATAGATTCTTTATATAAAAATACTAGACACGTGTTTCAGGTTTCGCATATACTAAAACTAATGTTGTATACTCGTACCTAAGTTCTGGGTCGACTCATAATAGTTTACCGTCGACACGCTAAGAAGTATGAGGATCAGACACAGGTCAACACAAAACCATGTTCCAACTAATGGAGACATTGGTGACAATCAGAAAATAAGATAATATTTAGTCAAGTATGTATAGTACTGGCCAACCAGTCTTACCAAGGGGTATCATATTATCCAGTACTGAGGTTAGATAGACAGTCGCTCCATGTAAAATACTGGTATTCAGCTGCATCCGGTTAGACTGGAAGCCTACCCCAATATAGTTGGGAAAAGGCTAGGCAGATGTGTGTGATGTATTGTACTGGCCGCGCATGACATTATTAGGTAGCAGTGGCGAAGGTTCCATACAACTCGATTCCTACCGATTTCCCTTTGAAAAATGGCACAGTCAGTATTCTATAAACAAATAATATAATCACATTAAAGATATTTACTCCGGCTTACTTCTTATAAAAATTGACCCTTCGCTACTGTTAGGTAGGACGATGTAAATCCAATTAAATATTATGTCAGTCTTTGGCCGAATTAAAAACAACACTATTCTTAAAGGACTTTTGTAAGGAAACTTTTGATTATAAAAAAAAAACATTAAAAAGTAGGTCACAAAAAGAGTACACGGTCTCCCAGACAACAACAAAAAATTAAAAGCTTTCAAAAGGACATAATACATACAATACATTAAGTAAGTAGTCCTTTTCAAGGTTCCATAAACACTACATTTTTATTGCTCTGATAATAAAACCGAAATTATATTTTCACTGCCTCATTAGCTTAATACTCGCTTTAGCTACTGCTGGACTTGAGGTTTCTGGTTTGATTCCCAGGTTGGGTAAAGTGATATTGGGTTTTTCTTTCAGGCTAAGGAGACGGAAGTTATGTTTAAGTCCCATGTAATAGGGGGCGAGCCTACAGCCGTCAACCAGGCACAAATCCAGACTCCAGGCTGGTTCTGAGAAATACCTGATGGAAAAACCTAACAACATTAAAAAAATAACAAAGAGTAAGAAGTATTCGCTGCACGTTTTGCATACAACATTGATTCATGATTCAGAAATGGTTAAGGGAAAACCATCGAACAAGAGCTACGGATGTCGTTAAAATTGAGCTTTCTAAGTTTATACATTTGGAAAGCGACTCTGCTTTAGTATCGTCTTATCAGAGCAAGCCTACGCTACGAATTTATCATGATTCGTAGATGCATTTACAAACAAAAATAACAGGCAAGGAGTAGTACCAAATAAAATGCTTTTAAAACACAGCTTTGAAGAGAATAATCGTGTTGATATGACATTTAAAGAGCCGAGAGAATAAAGGGTTTATCAGTTAAACTTATCAGTTATCAGGTAAATGTAATTATAGTCTTTTCTTTAAAAAGACCTTTTCTCACATTAGTTACTTCTCCTGTATCGTGGGTGCGTTTACAAACATTTAAACTCACATACACAAACAGCCGCGACACAAATAGTCACGACATTGTTCGTCTATCTACCAGCAACAAGACGGGTCATGAGCTTGTTCAAAGCACTTAGAGCAAATTGGTTCAGAAAGATGAGGAGATGGTGGAGTGGCACGAATGAGGGGAGAATATAGAGAAGTTCGTCTCCTTGGAGAGGAAGACCAAGGAAACGATGGGTGGATTGTGCGAGGAATGATGTAAATGAAGGTGTAAATGATCGCGTGACGGTTGGTAGAGGAGAATGGAAGAAAAAAACGTGTTGAGCTGACCCCAAGTAACATGGGACAAGGGTAGGAAGATGATGTCTCCTTGGTGAAGAGTAAAAGTAATCATCATCATCTGCCTAGCCTTTTCCCAACTATATTGGGGTCGGCTTCCAGTCTAACCGGATGCTGCTGAATACCAGTATTTTACATGAAGCGACTGCCTAGCTGACCTCCACAACCCAGTAAGTACTTGGTATTACGATACACCTTGGTAAGACTGGTTTTGGGCCACTAACGACTGTCAAAGATCTACAAATGACAGCCGGGACCAACGGCTTAACGTGCTTTCCGAGAACAGTACAGAAGTTAAAAAATGTAGCAAGTCATAGTAACTATTTACCCAGGGGAAAACCAAAAACAATTGAGTCTATATTCTACTACTATGTGACAGACTTGATTGATCGCTAGATCATCATTTGATTTTAATTTGATTTGATTTTAATTTTTAATTTGAATTTGATTCTGATTTTAGATTTGAATTAAATTTAGATTTTGATTTTGTTTGTTTTTAATTTTGATTTTGATTTTATTTTAACTTTAGATTATGATTTTAATTTTGATTTTGTTATGGATTTGATTTTAGTTATGATACTGATTGTGATTTTCATTTTATTTGATTTAAATTTAATTTGAGTTATGTATTTAAAAACCATAGTTGTGTGCGGTGAGTAGTTAGGTACTCATCTGATTTTAAATAGGCACCCAACAACAAATAAGTAGTGCATGATGTGCTTACCTGTAAGAGGTTGATATAAGAGGACACCTGTCTGTGACTCTATTGAATGTATCTCATATGTTTGAAGCAGTGTATTCAATTGTTGGTGAGCCAAACAAATAAAATAAAATAAATAAATAAAATCATCAAAATTAAATGGAATGATTCAATCATTGCATTTGATGCAAAGAATATTTCTACTATATCGTTGGTCTGGTTTAGCTAGACTCTAGCTATGATTAGACCTGGGATTCGATCCCCATGTAGGGATGTAGGGCAGCGTCATTGGGATTTGTGCCTTATCATATGATACTTAGAACTTACATGTGGGTGTTCCTGTCTACCCTGTGTGTCTACCTCTGCCTACCTCTCCGGAGAATACAAATGTAATACTAATAATAATTACAAAACAAAAAATATTTGATCACAATAACAGTGTGGAGTAGACATGCAAATAAGAATAGATGAGCGGTAGATAACAAAATCGTTCCTCTTAGTATTCTATGCGGGCGCCGCGTCAAATTGACGATACATGGCGCGACTCTAATCCTTGATTAGGAACGGACTGAGACAATTGTGGAGTAGCATTAAAATTATTATTGAAACATAAAATTGTTTCTTTGATACAAGATAGGTATGTAATTAACACTGTTGTAATGTAACTACTTCAGGGCAAAGGTGTCTTGTCATAGAAAGAGGGAAATTATTCGTAGATAACACAAAAAAAAAATATTTATTTTGGGTCCCGATATTTCGGCACTATTGCACACAATAATCACGGATATACTGAAATATAATATATGTATCAAGACAGTAAGTTAGCAATTACAGTCCATAGGGTAACTTACTCTAGGAGATAAAATTTGGGTACTCTAATACTTTTTTACAATTTTCATAAATTACAGATAGTTTCTCTAAAAGTTTTAGTCAGAACACCTTTAGCTACTCCATAGTCTGTCCTGCATAAAGGTCGTATGTGCTTCCTACGCAAATCTGTTGCCCATTGACGGTACGGCGTCACATGACATCGTAATCAAATGGATTACGGTATCCATTGTAAACAGCGTTTGATCAGTCATTTAAATATTTATTTTTAGATAAGTACGGAGGTTGTTGTGTTTAGTTGTTGCATTTCAAAAGTGCGGGTCAATCATTTTAATTTAAACCTTCAGTCAAGGATTTAAAAGTCAAATTTTGCGTGCAGTGTGATTTACAACACCTGTATTGTGACTTTTTAGGCCGAAGGACCTATGTGTAAAAAGTAATTAACGAGCCAGCTGAATTTTGGGCCGACTCTTGACCATCTATGTTTGATGAATAGTAGATGTGTATGATATTGCAGTATGGCTTAGGGTTGCGCCACATCTAGAGCAGCACGTAATAACACATTTTGTGGGAATGTTATAGCACGCGGCAGCATCTATGATGCGCTCGGCAGCACGCTCTTTTCCTCGATCGCAATTGACGATTCCGAGCGCAGAAAAGAATAGGAGCATCTTCTTTCTCGTGTGGTTAGTGCATAACCTGGTATCAGAGTTTTTATGCCGCCCATGGACCTCTGCCTTGGCTTTACATGCCGTCTAGAAATATCTCTCAGGCATGCTGGTTTCCGCACAATTTTTTCAATAGGAGCATGGAAAAGTAAGATTCCGTGCTGCTAGATGAGGTTCAACCCTTAATATGATCATGATGACAGGGCTTTTTACCTTATAAGTTAGTAATTACTTTGTACTTAAGCACAAACATAGAATAGAGCTCCTGACAAACAGCACATGGCAAATTCAGATCGAATAAAAAAAATGCTTTCTAAAATTGCACAGGCGTTAAAGTTACCGTTTAAAGATTCTTTATATTATAATTCGTGAAAGTTCAGTGTCGTGTTCACAAAAATGCTTTGGTAATGCAACTTCGCCGTAAACCTACGAATTCACCACAAACCGGACCGATAATTTTGACGAATTTAACACTATTATATCCCAAAACCGTTGTTGTTAATTATACACGAGCGTCGAGCACCCGTCCACCATTGTTCCAATCATAAGAAACTGAAGGTTGGTTAGTAACTAAAACTATGTTAGTGACGCCTTTAATTATCTATACAGGCTCAAATTAATCTAGCTAGCAAAACTTCGGACCTGACGAGTATTGATACATAAACACTATAAAACAAAAAAAAGGATAGATAACGAATTATTGAATGCATCACGTCTGCGGAGTTTCGCAGGCTAGGTTAATTTAAGCTTGTAGTTTACATAAAAAACAGTATTTATGTAATATATAAGGTGTGACAGAATAATCGCATTATCTCTTAGGTGGTGATTCAACATAGAACGAAAAAAAAAGAACTTTTCATACTAATTGCGCCGATGTTATCTTTTGTGGGAACTTCTTCATTTATTTTCACACATATTTTATACATTTTTAAATATTCCTTTAAAATGCAATCTAAAAAAGACATAAAAGTAGTAGTAAGAATAGGGTCCAAGCTGGCCCCCGGGAAGGTATGGGGACCAGCTCAGACCCTGTTCCCGATACCGGTAGGCTACTATTTTTATATGTTTTTTAGATAGCATTTTAAAGGAGGTTCCTCAACCTCCTAGCATTATACGAGCCGTGTCCAGCTGCCTAACGAGACCCTCCTCAGATACCGATCGAGGTTCTTGGCAATTAAGCCATTGGCTGAAACAACTACCTATGTAATGTATGTTCGTCCCATGTTCCTTAGGGAGTGTGAGGGTCAGAAGTTTGACTGTCCATCACGACCTAAGAGGAATTGCGCCTATTCTATTACAACCTGTGGATAATTCTTAGGGGAAATAAGACACAAAATAGGCATTTATTCAGAATATCATTTTAAATGGGGAATTTGGTAATACACGGACTGTTTCGGCTGGATGAGATATTGATACAGACCTATATAGCTGAAGAAGTCATCAACTTAATCTTTCAATTAATTAATATAGATTTTTAACAACCATTACCTCTCAATTTAGTGTATGTTTGCTCAAAGAGAGCCACATAACGTGAATTTACTCACTTCTACAAAACTCTTCAAGCTTGCGGAAATATCAATGCTAATAATATTCAGTCTGTATATCTCAACTGACTTCAAAACGTACCTCAACAGTCTGTGTCTTACCATTAATTAATTCACGTAACAAAATAAACAAAACTATAACTTACCTTCTTCATTTCAATATACCATAATTTCAAATTTCATAATATCACATTTTCTTTCAAAATTGTCAAATACAGAAACCTAAAGGGAAAGTCATATACACGTCCAAATACAGTTCAAATCAAATCAAACACCTAAAATATAAACAGTATATTATATAGTCTTATATACAAGTCTTACATGCTATGTACTTACCAATTCAGCTACTATCTGCCTGCCTAGTCGCTGACACTCGTTCGGAGACGGCTTTGTGAAGGTTTTGGAGTCGAATTGCTTGGTAGTCTGTGAACAATTGAAAGAAATCATGGAACTGGTGAAAATATTGTGGTAAAGCAGAATGTTGGAAAGCGAATGGCGAGTGCAGTTGGTTGTTTTATCGCATCTATCGTTCCAGGCGGCATGGGTGCTCCCCATTTGGCCCCTATTACAAGGACCTGCCCAGATACTTCTTTTCTTTATCGTGTGGTTAGTGCCTAACCTGGTGTCGGAGTTTTTATACAGCCCATGGCACTCTGACTTAGCTTTACATGCCGTCGAGAAATATCTCTAAGGCATGCTGGTTTACTTACGATGTTTCCTTCACCGAAGCAATTGATATTTGTAAAATACGCACATGAATCCGAAAAAATCAAGAGTCATAGGTCTCGAGTTCGAACCCAAGAGGTTCGAACTCGAGACCTATGACTTGGCAGTCCGACGGTCACACCACTAGACTATCAGTGCGATTGGTGAGATATACATACATCCTCTTCCCAATTCTTCGGGAACTACAGGAGTAATATTTCATGTCAGCCTTTCGGGCTTCCGACTACTTATAACGTCTAAGCAAAGATCTAAGTGTCATCCGGAACCAACTGCTAAGGCTATTCTCACACAGCACCGCGCTACGTCGCGTAGCTCGGAAAATTTATTGTACGCCGACGCGTGCCGACGCGTTTTCAGTGCGTTGTCCAAGGCGTATTTTCTATACCAATTCAGATACTTTCTTACAATGTTAAAATCTGCGGCCCCGCGCTACGCGACGGAGCGCGGTGCAGTGGGAGAGGCACCTTAACGTGCTCTCCGAGACACGAACCTATTACCCATCCACGTTACGGCTTCGTCAGGCGTCGTTTTATTGAAGATTGATCCGTGCGGCTGTTATTATTTAAACACTTTTATAAATGCCATTCAGAGAATCACATTATAAATTACATAATAAATTACGAAAAAGGTTGCACAAACCTGTTTAGCCTTGCTAGTGTTATCTAACACTTTGTTGATGTCCTTGATGGAATGTATTGATACATCCAATGTGGATGCATCTAGCTTCTCCTGCTGTTTGCTTTTGGGTGCTGCTGATGTCTGTTTGTTGGTCTGCTTGAAGTTTTTGGGCTGTGCTGTTGTTGGTTTGTTGTTCTTGGGTTCGGCTTTAGCCGTCGTCTTCTTTGTTGCGTTGTCAGGTTGCTGGAAAAAATGAGAAACGGTTGGTTGAGACACTTCGATGTTTGTTTTGCATTTCTCTGCCTTGGTGGAGCGACGTATTGCGCAGGGATCTGGATGTAACTTGCTTACAAATTAATTGAATGGCGTGAGATTGGAGAGGCCTAAGTCCAACAGTAGACTGCTGGAGACTGATAATGATGAGAATATTGACGATTTTTTGGGAGGATGAGAGTAACTGAAAGGGCGCATAGACAATAAAAGGCAGCATGTGAAAATTTGAGATCTTTTATCAAATCGGCTGGTGAATGTAGTATGTTCATATGGATGTTGTTTCCAAAGCCTGCTATTACGACATTCATTTACTGTTACATAAATTCATAGATTTGCCTCCATGCTAACTCTAAAATAGCAGTTCTGTGCCAGCTAATCGAATAACAACCCCATGTGGTCACTTTCCATTAATGAGAACTTCTTAAAATCAACCTTACACCAACAACTTGAAGTACAAATTCCAATACACACTTAAGTATGACGCGTTAAAACTTCCTCACAGTCTGCCGAAGCCACCAGTTTTCCGACCTTCCAAAATCAACCTTACACCAAGATCATAAGCCAGAAACTCCAATACTCACATAAGTATGTTGTGTCAAATCATCCTCCCAGTTGTTGATCTGGTCTGCTAAAGCGGCCAGTCTTCCGAACTTCTTCTTGCCGTCCTGTTGGGGGCGCGGCTTAGGCTGCTTAGGTTTATGTTCTGATGGTGGAGTCTCTGAGGAGAACTCCTGTTCCGTGCGGTGGATAGGTGATGAGAGGGTCGGTTCATCTGGAAAGAAGAAAGGTGTTTTAATTATTACGGGTGTTACGCTGAGCTAGACAGGCTCAAATGAAGCTAAAAGACAAATAACTTCTGCTATAGTTGAACAACTTGATATTTAGAGCTCAACTTACCTTTTTATAATCAATGGAAAATAGGGAAGAAATATAGAGTACTTAAAGTTAGTCAAATCGGATGCTAAATGAGACTTAACAAAATCGATTTATCCATCTGAGCTATGGTGCCACAGACGAATACACAGACGCACAAATACACACTTCAAATTTATAACACCTTTTTTTGCTGATAGAGTTACTCTCTGCTTTACTATAATAAAGCAGAGAGTACAGACAAAATCATAGCAAACTAAAAGTATTTATTGCAAGGAAGCTAACTTGTATGAAAATAAATTACCAGTAAGAAGTATTGTTTATTCTTGACACAAACAACTATCAATGAATACACTCAAATGTTAACAATCCAAGTTAAACATTGAAAGAACCGTTTTTCTATTCTATCTATTACATGTTATCAGATCCTTGTTGTTATCACATCCTATTATGTTTTAGGGAGTAATTCAATAACTTATCAATACAGGATGTTGTTAGTTTGAGTCAAAGTATGACTCAAGAAAAATTATATGAGTAACACCACAATGTTTTTATAATAAAAACAATGTTTTTACAATAAAGAAATTGTAGAAACATTATGATGTCTTGTAATTGCTCATAAGTGCAGCGGTTAGAAGCACAACTGTTGTGTGTGGTCTTAGTTCGATTACCAAAACAAAAAGCATTATTGAATCGGAGTTTTATCATATTTGATTCTAGGCTAGCAGTGCCATGTGCTAGCATAAAGCTTATGTCTATTTAAGAAAGTAATACATAACCTACACCTGCACAATAAGTAAGAGAAATTATACATTTTAGGGATATAGAGGTACAGGGTGTTAAACTTCTTCATCCCCCATTGTAAAGGGAGGATCCTCCAAGGATGGATGTTTATGGGCTACTGCCGACAATTGTCGACAGGGTTTAACCCCCTGACACAGCCAGAAGGCGACGCGGTACACTTCGCAGGAGATGGCGGGACGAGCTGGACTGAACCAACAACCAGTGATCCACATCCAACGATTTGGAAGTCATGGTGAGAGGCCTTTGCCCAGCAGTGGCATGACACAAGCTAACAGTAACTCGTAAATAACTCTGTTAGTGCGATGCAAGAATAAAAGTGTTTAATTCGCGTCATAGATGTAGCTAGCGTTCATGTTCACTACAGCAAAAAGAGTAGTGACATTCATACCTGAATACAAATTGCCGAGACGGTCAAGTCGTGACTTAACATTGTGCCGGAGTCCAGCACGCTTGGTCTCCGTCGTGTCTTCTAAAGCCTTCTCCAGGTCACTGGAGGCGTCATCTGTAATTATAAGTAATTTATATGAACCAAGTGGGAGGCCTTCCAACGCAACGTCTTCCGTTTCGCGGTCACCACTCCAGAACTTTTTAGCCCCATCGGCCATCCCTTCTGCGAGCACTATGCCCTGCCCACTGCCACTTAAGTTTGGCTATTCTTAGGTTGCAGGGATCCGCTGGATGCGAGTCGCACGGGACCGGTCAATGTGGTGACACTTGGGGGAGGCCTATGTCCAGCAGTGGACGTCTTTCGGCTGAAATGATGATGATGATGATGATGAGACAATAGACAAAACTGATGAGATTCAGGTCAGTTCACAAACAAGTTTACATCATCATCAAATCGGTCAAAAATGTCTACTCCTGCCTCCTGCAAGCCTTGCTATGTTGACTGGACCTGTAATTGCCGCATTTAACAGATTCTCGTGGCCCTCGCCTTACACTTCCTTTCCATTTAGAGCAGTTGAAGGAGTAAACAGGAAAGTGAAAGCAGTAAACCTACTTATTATATTTAACAAATATATATTAAAATAATTTGGGCCTTTTCCTGTCTAAATTTTTATCCTAAATACAAAGGAACTATGTATTTATAGACTGCAACAATAAACTGTTAGCATGTCACATATTAATAGCATGAGCATAAGTAGGCAATTAGCTTCCCAGTGCTGGGACTCAGGCCTCCTCTCTGATAGGGAGTGGGTCATAATCGACTATATGCAACCCATGCGGGTTGCTGGACATTAATAAATAAACAGAATAATAAAAATTTTAACATTACCTGCCATCTCAAGCCAAAATTAAAAAGAAACTTCACAAACACCACACTAGCCACTAGCCACAAGCCTCACAATTAAAAATAACAAACAATTGATTAAACCATAGACCACACAATCTAAATTCAAAAACTGTTTACAACCATTAAGCTAATGCTTTGTTAAACTTTTAAGAAACATTTACTAATTATTGGAACCATTATCTTCTTGAGGTGAGTAATAACTTAATAAGTAACAAGCAAGAAGCTTTGTCAAGTTGTGAGGATAAATAAACATTAAATATTTAAAAAAAGAAGTGTCATTGGCTTATAGTTAGTCATCCTTGTTCTTCCTTATTTAGATAAATACCTTTATGTTAGGACCTTTTTTGGAAAAGGAATTTGTGTTGTGATGGGACTATAACGTGGTTGTTTACTATACTATGTATTATGTTATTTCTTATGGCATCTAGACGTATTAGATGAATAAGATACTAATATTGATGTTAGTATCCAGCATGTATGTATGACCAGATGACTTTTGAACATGGATGAGGCCAAAAAACAGTGCCCCACACTAGGAATTTCTCCTGTATTGTGGGTGCGTTTACAAACATTTAAAACTCACATACACAAACAGCCAGACTCGGAACAACTACCTGTACATCATACAAATATTTGTTCCGTGTGGGGATCGAACCCGCGACACACAGCGTAGCAGCCAATTGCTCAGCCACTGCACCAACTGTGCCGTAAAATAGTATGGATAGATTTTAGCAGGTGGTGTTTTGAAGTTTCTGCCTACCCCAATGAGAAAAAGGCATTAGTATAATGTATGATTAGTATCATGACTGCAATTAGGATTTTTTTTGACTAAAACAAAGCCCTAGTATTTATCTATAAGGTCAATTAGTGTTATTAAAAAGTGATATCTGTGTAGGTCATACTCCTTACCTGTAATCTCCTTTATAACAATATTGCCACCAGACCGCGCCTGTGAGTCATACACAACACTGATAGGAGCGTCCCTTTCTTCCACCTGAACTTCAATCTGTATATCATTTCTATGGGAAATGTTTATCTCTACTGACACATCAGAGTTCCTTCTGTTGATACTCCCCCTCTTTGGACTCTTGAACTCCTTTTTAGTAACAACTACGTCGTGTCGACCCCGCTGCGGTGACGCTACTTCCGACTTCAAACTTGACCTCTTAGTCACAGCTTTGGTAGGGGTGTCCGACTTTGTCGAGTCCTTCGACTGTCTCCGAGGCGACGTAATAGATTCCCGAGCCATTTTATTCGGAGACTTCGCAGGAGAACTCTCATTTTTCACTATAGCGATGTTCTCTGATAGTGGCTTCCTTTTCGGAACAGCCTGTCCGGAATTTGCGAGTTTTTGATCGATCTTCTCCTGTCTGGCTCGTGCTCTCTCTAACATGCGCTAAAAATAAGTTTTTAAATGTTAAAACATGCGATTCTTGATGACCTTCTAAAGTTTGCGACCGTTAATACATAAATTATCGTCCAATCGTACCTGCGTGAAGGGATCCATAGTTGAAACAATTTATACTCGAATATCACAAATCACACAGTTGACATAGTTTGTGTACACTTTGCACGATATTAATGATTTCACGTCCGTTTTTGCAATTCAATATGAAAACAATTTCCACAAACATTCATCCGTTCGTTGGACGTTTGACGTTTGAACCGAAATATTTGAATTTAGTTCGGTTTGTAACCGGTAGGCGCCGCACCGCGTCATAAAATTTCGCCGTTTGGAAATTTTGACCTTGCTCTGAATGCTTGAATAACATAACATAAGAGAAATTTAGATGTGAGGAACTTCGTCTTGGCAGAACTATGCATAATTATTTCTTGTTTCTTTATCCCAAACTTATTTATTTTTGCTTACAAAAAATTAGGTGTTTAAGTAGCGCCATCTAGTATCGCATAGAAAAATCAAGAACAAAACGAAAATGTACCACTTCTAACAGTTTCCAAATTCTTTTCAATGATACGAAATGTTTACTATTTTAAATAGAAACAACTACACAACAACAATAAAATAGTTCCTACTAAAGAACAAACTGCACAGATTACGAAGTGGGTGCAGACGAGCGGCGGCGCGACATTTTCGTTCTCTGATAATTTCTGTCCCGCATTACAGATGGTGTTGAAGTCTGTAGAACTCTTTTTTTCAAGTGAAAAAAGATAAAAAGTAGTAAAAAAAAATGGGCTACTTAATTGGATAAATAGAAGACGTAGCTCACAGAGTACTTTTATGTACTATTCACCTATGCATAAGCAGGCACATAATCCTAGTTTGCAAGCATCGAAGATGACGTAAGCGGTTAAAAATGAAATAATTTAAAGATCAATTGGCTAGACTAAACGCTGCAAACCAAGATGAAATCAATTATGAACATGAAACATCTACAAAACCAGTTTCGTTTCGAGTCGAAATATGTTATTGTAAGACCGGGAATATACCGGTTGACATTTCGTCAGTGCAATGTGTGTTTACAAACCAGTCGCTCATACATAGTTAGGTAACTAGGTACCTATACCTAGGTGCTGACTTATTAGGGATATTTCTACAGCAGAGGTAGCTGGTAGACTAAATAGCTATTATGATAACATTGATTCAAGATAGGTACCATCTAGGACCGGTAATTAGGCTACCTTGTTCTAATTAAGTAGATATTTTTAACTATGATGTTAGTCGTTCGTTAGTATAAGAATGTCTATCATAGGACCTTTGTATCATAGATCCTACCTATCATACGACCTAACCGTTTTTATCATTCACCTCGTTGGTCTACTCACCGATAATATAATACTACGCTACGTAGTCTAGTGGTCGAAAGCGCGACTGCTAAGCGAGAGGTCCTGGGTTTCACCATCATTCAATTTCCGTTATTGTCAGGAGCTTGTAGCTAAATATTAACAGGCGCTCGGGTGGATCTTTAGGTTAAGCTGCGCTAGCCTAGGTTGGTCCGTGGATGGGTGACCACCTAACACATACCAAGTTTCCTCCGTACCTCGGAAAGCACGTTAAGCCGTTGGGCTCGACTATCATTTGTAGATCTTTGACAGTCGTAGCAGGTGGTCCGAAAGTCAGACAAACCAATCTTACCCAAGAGTATCGTATTACCCAGTACTAAATGGGATGTGAAGTCAGATAGGCAGTCGTTCTACGTAAAATACTGGTATTCAGCTGCATCCAGATAGAAGGCGACCCGAAACTCCCGAAAGCCAAGCAGAAGCCAAAATATTGTCAGGTGTCTACGTCACAAACTTGGCCATAATAGCTTTGTTTATAAACTCAGCGAATAAGGGGCAACTAATGAACCAAGGTAAGTAAATACATTGAGTCATCTAGAATCGATTAAAATTACTTGTTTACCAAACATTGAGAAACGGGGAGAATACGGCTTTGCATAAAGTCGAAGTAGACCGCGGCGAATGTGGTGTGACGATCTGATCTCGTTGGCGGTGCGAACATGGCCAGATATCGTGCAGGACAGTGAGGTTTGGAAGGAGAATGGGGAGGCTTTTGCCCAGCAGTGGGACACTCAAACAGGCTAATAAAAATAATAAAAAATTGAGAGCAGGCCCTCAAAGGCCTCGTTTCATTCGTTCCGGTTCTCATAGCTGCTCTTGGCTGTGTTCCAGTGTTTCTTGCAGCGATCTCATTCATTGAGACATCCTCACTTGTGCAATGAATTAAATTAGGTAGGTACACTACAAAAAGTAAAGTGAGTGCCTGGGTTTGAATTTGAACCCACTCTTACGACACGTAGGCCGGGCCGTTAATAATTTGATAATAATTAATTGATAATTGATTTGATAATAAAAAAAACACTTCGTGTTTTTTTTATTATCAAATCAATTTTTTATAATCACGTGTTACTATATGATCGTTTACGCTAATCTCAGAAACCAACCGATTTCAATACTTTTTGGTGAATGAATGACTATTTTTTGTTCCAGCTTGAAAGATTAGATTAGATAGATAGTTGTGGACCCCATAGCTGGTGCTATTGTTAGTAAATTGAACACACGTGAGAAGCCGGGGCGGGTCGCTAATCTTTATACAAAATCCCGGTGTGTATGTGTTCGTATCTCTTTTCATCCTAACGGGTTATCTGGACTGTTCTAGCTACAGTTGGACCCTGTAAGTACTGTGGCGCTGTTGTCGACATCTAGAAAAGGACAAGTCTGTCTAATAAATTAATATTATTAAAATTCACACTTATAATCTTGACCTAAGACCTTGACACCATACGATTGGCAAATTACATTATCGTTAATCATCATATTGCAAACATTGGCCACACGACCAACATTCGAATCCTATCCGTTACTCCTCAAATAAGGAAGTCTTCTTTCATAATACAAAGAAGTACAGCAATGGAAGTGATATTGGCGTTGGCCAGCCAATGCACGCCAAGATACATAATTGAATTAAGAACATGAGAGGTTTCGCAGCGGACTACGGAACCAGTGGCCAGTTGCTTATTAGCATTTGTTGTGAGTGCACGCAAAGTGAATTTATTACAAGACCAAGAAATATGGGTGAGTTACTCGTGAACAATAAAATAACATTGTATTAAGATTAAAATTCTACAAACGTAAATTCAATGATGCATTTGTCAAGTCTGTTGTCATTGGTAGAAGATTTAATTCTGGTGTTTCGCAGGGAAGCGCGCACCTGTCCATTTTTGACAAGATATTTTATTTTTGGAACTTTATTACGTCAGACCAAGATTTAAGATTAAAAAAAAAAAATCAGAAAAAGGTATGGGTATAACAGAAAATAGAACCTATCAATAGAGCTATGTAATGCACAAAATCTTTTAATTTTAATAAAACATAGAAGAAAAAAAGGAAAGAAATAAATCCAAAAAAAAAACTGACCAACTTGATGAAAATGCGACATTTTTTTTGATCTCCTATTGTTTTCGCAAAAAAACGGCTTCCCAAATAGGTATGTACAATTTCATTGTACATTATGATTAGGTACACAACCGCGAATCAATAATCATAAAATACGGAATCGTAAAGTTCGCACGGTTCATACGTACATACAATACCTAATCACTTTAGTAGGTCCCTAATACATTCAAATATTAAATATAGCCATTAAAGGACCTTGACATATCATCATTCTCTTGCCCTTATCCCAACTTATTTGGGGTCGGCGCAGTTACAGGTAGTTAGTGGCCCAAAAATCTGACAACCAGTCTTACCAAAGGGATTCGTATTACCCAGTACTAACTAAATATACAACTTTATGTGTTGTAAACCATATTTTTTACTTGAAGGTGCAAATAAACTATTTTTTTTTTATTTAACTGGGCTTTGGAGGTCACATAGGTAGTCGTTCCATGTAAAAAACTGGTATTCAGTGCAGCCGGTTAGACTGGTAGCCGACCCCAAAATGTTTGGGAAAAGGCTAGGCGGATGATGATGAGTGAAGAAAATTACTCAATATATGGTGCTTGCTTCAGTTCGAATCTAAAATCTTCAATATCACGTAATTGGCGGCCATTTCCACTGGTCCACACCTAGGCTTCTCTCATCTACTATTTGTGGTTTTAAAAGCTAAGAGAAAAATGAACATCCTCAGAAAAACTAGTCCTTTAAAAATAGGGCATCTGAGTACCGTGCCTTGTCGAAATATCGAGGCGTTCTTAACTTTTTTGTTTACTAGTCTTATTCTCGTATCAGAGGTGCCAAGAGGAAAAATCCAGAGAGTTGTCAGTAACGGGAGGCCATTGGCCCATTATTCAATTGAATACAAATACGCACTGGCTTTTTGCTTGTACATCCAATACAATGTTAACTTGGCTCTTAACTTTGAATACCAATTTCCAATGTTGACACCCAAAGACGTTCAAATATTTACGAGCGATTGACTCCTCAATTTTAAATAAATAACTACTCTACCCTGAGGTAAGTGCTTAATTTGTTTAGATATATTATACTATAGATACCAGTATCTTTAGTCAAGTTAAAGTAATTACTTGAGTTTAAGTAAGGTTAGTATTTAACTGTGAGTCAAAAAATCTTCCTTTGTTATATAAAAATTCCCAATCCTTATAAAAAATACTGATTGCCCAGCAAAATATTATTATTTTAGCAACAATCGCTATTAATTGAAAAGCGGAGCTTTTTTTAGTACGGATGTCTAATAATAACTACCGCACAATAAACTTTGTAATTCATTTTTGTTAAAACGCAACTTCTACTTTTGGCATTTTATTGAAATGAAACCGAGTCGACGTAGCCCCGGGGCTTATATTTCTGTCTGCAGAGTTTAAAGTAATCTAACACGAAGTGGATGACGGGGTCTTAGTTCGCTTACTTCGCTCGCTCATTAGACAGATAGGGTATGAAATTCTCAAGGATCCCAAATCACTACGAAGTGCGATCTCTCCAGCATTGTAGATGTTACTAGAAGTCGGTCACCAGTTTAAATACTTTTTGGTTAACCGCCCGCTTGCTTGCCAACTAATAAAATAAGAGCAGGACAGGTTTTGTGCATACTGGTCTTAAACGTCACAAAGTGCAGACCACTTCTTACCAGCTATAAGTCATAATAAAGTTCGGTATCGGTAGGTTATACGTTTTAGCATAATAAATATTGTCTGGCAGAATTTGTTAAACGTGAATATCTCTTCACTATTTATTTCAAAGACGAAGTAGGCAAGGAGCTCGGGCCTACACAAAGTGAATACTAGCGATATGACAATGATGGACAAGTCACAAGTGTACCTATTAGATTGACATAAGGTTCCAAATAGCAGAATAGTCAATTGTGTTGAAAGGCGTTGTAGAAATACGAAACATTTTGAAAGTGTTTCTCACTTGTCTGGTCTAGGTCCCCTGGTCTGTAGACGACATAATGTTTTTTTTTACTTAGGGGCCATCCTTTAATCACATTAGATTTATAGGTCTTTTGTATACGCCTCCCTCGCTCTTGGACAATACGTCGTGAGGTTTGTGGTCCTGCCCCTCCTAGCGTCACGTGCATTTTTTATTCTTGAAAAGATGAGTACAATTTTTTTTCTCAAATTCGTTTGCTCGGGTCTTACATGGTCACACAATTAAATAGAATCCGATATTGTTAAAAATATTTAATACGCAACACATTTTTTTTTTGTCGCACTAAAAATATACATTTTCTCATCTACCCCCCCACCCCCATCGTTACTAACCGTGATTTTTTTTCCTGAAAGTCCTCACGTGATTAAAGGACGACCCCTTATGTATGAATCCTTTGTGTTACCTTAATCGACACAATTTGTAATGTTCTTACTCACCTGTAGATCAAGTAATAATTGTAGGTAGTACTGAGGCTCTGTTAGGCTAAATCAAAGACATTAGTCACACGTAATGAAGCAAAAAGTGTGTAGCAATACAACACATACAATATATATTGTAGGTATGTATACTTGGTAACTGGCAAAACATTCACAATGAAAACATGTTTGATGTGATTAAAGATTTCAACTAAGAAAACATAGAGTCAAATTTTATAGAGAACATGTTTTATAAAAATGTTTCGATATCAGTGGCGAAGGTTCCATACAACTCGATTCCTACCGGCTTCTCTTTGAAAACTGGCACTGTCAGTATTTTATAGACAAATAATAAAATCACATTAAAGATCTACTCCGGCTTACCTCTTACAAAATTTGACCCTTCGCTACTGTTCGCCAGTCACAGTTATTTACATAACATAGCACAACATCAAGCCTGTAATCAACGTAAGGTTAGGTAAACATGTACTTAATAAGTACACCCACATTTCGCGGTTATATATTCTAGTCCTATGTACTACCGGGCACAAATCCAGACTCTGTGTTTGCTACTAAGGAATTCCTAAACGAAAAACCCAATTACACTTTATCCGACCTAAGAATGAAACCCAGAACCTCATGCTCAGCAGTCGCTACTTGCTTACCGCTACCGCTAGACCAACGAGGCAGAGTCGTAAAGGGTGTAAATAGACCCTAACATAACCGAAAGGTACTTGTTCTCCCCGTCTTTACGATCATTTTTTTGTTCTAGACCATACCTGGGAACCTTCTAGTTACGGAGATATTGGGGGTCAAAGTTCCAACTTTTTCACAAGTCATTTTTTAGTACATGTTTTTAATTTAAGATTTTTACTTTACACACCTCAACGACCCCCGTACTATTCAATCCATCCATCAGCACAATGCTTTGAGTGCTTTCCATCGAGTCCTACCGTTAAACGTGATTTTTCACCCCAAAAAAAAAAGTCGATTCCCAGCAATAATTTTTGCGTAAAGTAACTTAGTTTGATGTACAGAATGCTTGGTTGACGGCTTCGTGAAGGGTCTGTTTACACCCTGTATACACGTGAGAAATCGATTTACCGCATTGTATATTACTTTATACGATACGCAAATCATCAAATTGCGTGTCTTAGAACGCGATAATCCGTGAGAAGATCCGATTTGAACGGGTCACAAACCTTAAACGCTGAAGAAATAATAAGACAGAGAGATCCAATAGTCCCCAATTTGTACATCCTGTTAGCACCCTATATGCTTGTGATGAGAATGAGTTCACGTACAGCGGTGCAACGACTGGTGATCGAACT
Source organism: Noctua janthe (assembly GCA_910589295.1). Classification (NCBI taxonomy): domain Eukaryota; kingdom Metazoa; phylum Arthropoda; class Insecta; order Lepidoptera; family Noctuidae; genus Noctua; species Noctua janthe. The sequence continues at coordinate 6,898,926 of OU342572.1, read as the reverse complement.
TACGACCTTTCGCTTCAATACAGAAACATCAACGGAAATGGCAGTGATAGCCTAGTGGTCTGACCATTGTGACGTCGGACTGCCAAGTCATATAGGTCTCGAGTTTGCACCCAAGACACGCACCCCTGATTTTTCGGATTCATGTGCGTATTATATAATTATCACTTGCTTCGGTGAAGGAAAACATCGTTAGGAAACCAAACCAGCATGCCTGAGAGATATTTTTCGTCGGCATATTATGTAAAGCCAAGACAGAAGCTCATGGGCGGCATAAAAACTCTGATACCAGGTTAAGGACTCATCATTCTCCTAGCCTTATCACAATTTATTTGGGGTCGGCGCAGCATGTCTTTTTCTTCCAAACTTCTCTACTACTCATCTCATCAGACACCTAATTTCTTGCCATATCATCCTTCACACAGTCCATTCATCGTTTCTTTGGTCTTCCTCTACTTTTATACCCATTAGAGACTTAACCACCCGAAAAATAAGAACGGAAAAAACACTCGTAGCCAACAAGAGTCATCCCTCTGCTAGGCAAAGGTCTCCATGACTTTGAGTTCTTTCGATCCCGGGCTAATGTGCTAATGGCTAATGTGGAGCACTGGTCGTTGTTTTTGTTCATCTCGTCCCACTATCTTCTACGAGGTCTGCCGCAACGCCTTCTGGCTGTGTCAGTGCTGAACATAATTATATTAGGCACTTGAATTCGTGAAATGGATTTCATCACCACCGCTCTTAAAACGATGAATTAAAACATTGTGAGGAAACCGGCATATCCTAAACCAAAGATTGAAGGCATGTGAAATCAACCAATCCACAATGCGTCCACATGGTGGATGGCCCCCTCCTCTCTCACATTCAGAGGCTTGTACCCCAGACGTAGGAAGGTTACAGGCTGATTTGGCTGTACCAATTCATACGTCATCTAAACGTGTTCCTCACACTAACTGATTTATTTAATTTGCGAGGTGTTCGTGCGAACCTTACGGATCGACCTTGACTCACTAACATTTTACCACCCGAGACTGTAGAGTTTAACGATACAAGTAACAACTTTATTTGCTTACATAATTTTTGCGATGACTTACATGCTTAAAAACTTTAATTAAAATATGTAAAGTAATAACTAAAGTCTAAGTAAGTCTTGTATACGCAAGTGCGACTGCTGAGCTTGAGGTCCTGGTTTCGATACCCAGGTCGGGCAAAGTGTTATTGGGTTTTTCCATCTGGAATTTCTCAGCAGTGGACTAGAAGTCTGGATTTATGTAGGGCGATGGCAATAGGTTTGTCCCCTATACACAGTACTTTAACATAATAGCGCGAAATGTGGGTGTACTATTTGGTACGGTCTACGTTTTACGTCTGCCGTATCTTTCGGGGATTGCAGGCGTATAATGATATTAAGGATACAATCAAAAACATAAATAATGAATTTAGTACTGCACGTTGGTGGTAACAAAACCAGCATACTGGCCTTTTATTCCATCTACTAAAACCGAAGTCCGTACTGTGCTACGGCAGCTCAATGTCAAAGTATTACCATCGAGTTTGAGGTATTCGGTGGCAGAATAACAACTTTCCGACGGTGTTTTTTATTTTTTACCAGAGCAAAAGAAAATAGAACTGTATGAGGATAATAATATTTTTTCCTGTTTGCACAAGGATAAATGCAAACTGCGTATTTTCTGCAGTCCATACAATAGGCGTATAATAAGCAACGACCCTATGAGTAAGAACCTGCATATTTCTCTGTCAAAGACAAAGCCTTTTTGCAGTCTTAGAATTTCATGTAGACACTTTATAGACTGATACTGTTAACCTGCGTCATGCCACGGCAAAAAATTCTTCGATCCAGAGCCAATGAAGACCCAAGTACTTACTTTCCACGCTTTATAGACACGCTTGAATAATTCAATGCCTCAGTGGCGAAGGTTCAACTCGGCTTACCTTTGAAAAATGGCACAGTCAGTATTCTATACACAAATAATAGAATCACATTAAAGATATGTACTCCGGCGTACCTCTTACTAAAATTGTACCTTCGCTACTAGTAGGCCTAGATTGCTAGAACAAGAAATTAATGACAATAGATACATTGTTTTGCTGAAAATTGTAAGTCTCAGCATGTGGGAACTCTGGAAACAATACTATTGTTCCCAGAGTAATCTCTCGGCTACACAATATTTAGCCAAGAGAATGCTCGTCGATTGTACATATTGCCAATTGCAAAATCGATAAATTGATCTGTAGGTACTCAAAAGTAGGCAATGGCCAGCTATGTTTGACACATTTTCTACATAAAAATCGAGAGAATCTCCCTATTTAAACCACCAACGCCAAACCAGGTAAATGGTTGTGTAGGAGCTACAATTTTTGCACAAACAAAAAAAAATCAAAACCTTTGACAAGTCCTACATGGGCATAAAACGTCGAGAAAAGATGCATGGTTCGGGTTGGTCGTTTTAACAAAAATCCAATATGGCGAGTTTCCAAAGATGGCGGACTGGTTATTCTTAAAATGCATTCCCATGATATTATGCGTATCAAATGAAAAGGTTTGCTGCGAAAAACACGAGATATACTATATATAAAATGACGTCACTCTAATGGTTTTTAGTTTTTAAACTATATTTTTTCAAACATTTGTACCAATACCTAACGTAAGTTGATAACGCCGAATTCGTAGGTACCATTTATGGCCTATTTAATAATTATAATAGTAATTAAATAACCTTTTTTCATTACTTCCAGGTTCCGCTACTATCCTGCTGTCCGTTGTGGCTGTGGTGCTGATGGTGTCCTATGCAGAGGCTTGTGAGTATCTTTGAAAAAGTCGATTCAATTTCACGTACGTTGCACTCAGGTCCCATAAAATTGACAATCAACGGGCAAAGTCGCCTACATCCAAATGTAGGAGACAATCTTCAAAACTACTAATCCGATTGCAAAAATTCTTTCACTGATGAAAAGCCGAGTGTCATAGAAAAAATTATGCTAAAATCATAACATATAAGCAAATTAGATATAAATAAATTACCAGAGACAGGAACAAAGACCGGTTATTTTGTATTTGTATGTCGCCATACTTGCCATCGCCATCATGCAGTACCCAGAACGTTCGTAGTACGTAGGTACGAGCCATTTAAGTAAATTATTCAATCAGAACACCGTTTAAGGAGTGACTAGATTAGATAAACGGCATATTCTGTCCTATATCAGTCATCGTTGTTGCATAAGTAAATCGTTGGCAGGAAGTCTTGTTATTCATAAAACGGATCCATAAAAACGAATTGTACACTGTAGTACAGTACTTTGATCCTTTCACAATTAGTTTACATGTAACTGTTAAGTTGGTTAACCTGAAGTTTGAATGACTACCCTGTACAGTACGACCGCTTTAAGTTTGCAGCTCGAGCCGTGGCGCTTCTTGTCAAGAAAAACATGCATTGATATGTCGAACTTGCTACATTCATTTTAGTTCTGTTTTCCCACCTGCACAGATAATTTGGTTGAAGTGTAGAATATATTTTTCAATACACTTTCTCGAAAACTCGCTCTTATCGCACTATGTTTAGGTTCAACATTTCCACAGATAACTGCAGTTCCATTACAACCTAGCCTGCTGCTCGGATGTGAATTATGCCTCGAATACAATGACAAAGTTTACAAAGCTCAGGTTAGCCAACTTAATGGCAAGAGGTAAAATACCTGTGAAACGATAGTATTAAATTCTAAACAATAAGTGAGCGTTAGTATTTGAAGTTCTTGTTTCCCTTTATTGGAGAAAATTCAGAAATTTTATCTAGACACAGAAACTAGATTCTTCGTGTCAGTATGAGCAGTGTCAAAATATCCAATTGACACTGCTCATACTGACACGTCAGACAACAGTGATTTTTTTCGTCTATAACAGTTTAAGGATTCTTCATCAAAACATAGCTGGACTATTAAATAAATCTGACATACTTAGTGTTCACCTGCAAGAATTGTCTCAGCAGAAAAGAGACATAGATATATTTTGTATCACAGAACATTTCGTCATTGCTGGACATGAGAAATTATTGAATATAAAGAACTACACGTTAGGAGCAATTTATTCAAGACCATCTCAGAAACGAGGAGGAGCATGTATTTTAGTTAAAAGTTGTATTGAATACAGAGAGCTTTTGGATGTCTCTCGTCATTCCATACCTAATGTTATTGAATGTAGAACTTACGAACCAAAGTGTAATAATTATTTGTATTTATAGGCCACCAAAGTTAAATAACTTAAATGTTTTTTATGAAAAGTTAGAGATTATTTTGAAGAAATTTTGTACCAAATCCTATAAGAAAATAGTTATGTGTGGGGACTTCAATATAGATACGCTTAAAAGAAATAACTTGACACTAGACTTTGAATACTTTCTTTTGGGCTACAATCTCAAACTAGAACTCCGACAGCCCACCAGGCTGGCCAGTAATACTTGCTTGGATAATTTTGCACGCAACTCCAATTTAAAATGTAAATCCGAAGTATTGGACTTTGCATTGTCTGATCATACTGCTCAGCTATTGGAAGTTAAGGTTATTAAATCATATAGAATAAATTCATGGCGGATTAAAAAACGCGACCTATCTAATGAAAATATGTCTAGATTCAAAAACTATCTTAAATGTCTTTCTTTCTCTGAAATCTACCAAACCGAAAATGCCAATGAAGCATACGATGTTTTTCTAGAGCATTTTCGCATGCTGTACGATCTTTGCTTTCCTTACAAATTAATAACAGTTAGATCTAATAAAAATATTAAATGGGTTTCAAATGGTATCCGAGTGTGTAGTAGAAAACAAAGATATTTACTATGGAAATACAGACGCGAACCATCAAATTGCAATAAAAATAACTTCAGAAATTACTCGTGCAGGTTTCGGAAAATTATTAAATTAACACAAAGAGCACAAAATAATTATTTTATTAACACCTCAAGCAATAAATCGAAAGCATCATGGCAGGTTATAAATAACAAAACCCGAATCACTGAGCCTATTTCACAAATAAAAGTTCAAAATACTACCATTACTAATCCGACAGACATTGCAAACGCTTTTAACAACTATTTTATTGACCAGACACAAGATAACATGACGAAACCACCGGACACTATTTACTTGACAAGCAACCCAAATTCACTGTTTATGCATCCAGTTGTACCGCAAGATATTATGAGAGCGATACAATCATTAAAAAATAAAAGTAGCACTGGATATGATGGTATATCAACAAAGATAGTAAAACTCGTATCAGGCGACATCGCCTTGCATTTGTGTCATATACTGAACTTAAGTATCAGTACGGGAGTATTTCCAGATAGTTTAAAAACAGTTATAGTAAAGCCACTTTTTAAAAAAAACAATAAAGAAGATCTAGCAAATTATAGACCAATTGCTTTAATACCCATTTTTTCTAAGGTTATAGAAAAAATAATTTATGAGTCAGTTAATAACTTCTTAACCAAATATAATATCTTAAGTGCAGAACAAATGGGTTTCAGAAAAAATAAAGGTATAAATACGGCCGTTTATGATTTGATAAATGTCATATTGCAAAATGTGGATAAAAAAGTACCAGTTTGCGCAATTTTTACGGACATGTCGAGGGCATTTGATTGTGTTGATCACGAAATTCTTATAAAAAAGCTAGACATCATAGGCATCAGAGGAAATGTACTTAATCTCTTAAAATCATATTTGAACAATCGTGAGCAGCACACAGAAATTTCTAGAATATGTCTTAAAACTAAGCGCGAAGAATAATAATTAAATATTTATCTAATGCTAGAATTATTAGGTATGGCGTACCACAGGGTAGTGTGCTGGGCCCTTTATTATTTCTGCTCTATATAAATGATTTACCTCGCCACATTGAACATCCTATGGTCTTATTTACTGACGATAGTACTGCTTTGATTAAATGTATTGACAAAAAAACATATGAACATGACATAAATAATACTCTAATAAACATTATACGCTGGCTTGACCAAAATAATTTAATGATTAATATACCAAAGACTAACGTAATGCATTTTATCAACGAATTCCACCAGAAGTCTTATATCTACACTATTATGGACAAAAAGTTGACCAAGTACTAGTTGCAAAAGTCCTTGGCATTATGATAGATAGCCAATTAACTTGGAAGCCACAAGCGGAAGAAGTATGCAAAAAACTTAGTGCAGCTGCATATGTACTCTTTAATCTGTCTAAAAAAGTAAATATCGGCACAAGGTTAATTGCATACCACGGGTTAGTCGCGTCAATTTTGAGATTTGGCTTAATATTTTGGGGAAATTGTAGTCTGAGGGAACAGGTGTTCAAGGCTCATAAACGTTGTATAAGGGCTATGTGCAGTTTAATAGTAACAGATAGCTGCGTACCTGTATTTAAGTCCCTAAAATTACTAACACTCCCATCACTTTATATTTTCGAGGTAGCTGTCTTTGTTAAATCAAATATGCATCTTTTTAATAAAGTGGCCGAAAATAGAAACCGGCCAATCAGGAGACAGTATAAAAATTTGTTAATTGTTAGTGGTTCCGATACCGCCCTATTAAAGAAAAGTATTTTATGTATGAGTCCGAAAATTTTTAACAAAATACCCGATGTAATAAAAAATGAGACAATTCCACTTTTTAAAAAGAAATTGACAGAACTATTAATTAATAAATGTTATTACTCAATTGACGATTTTTTGACTGATAAGAATTTAAATTGATAATATGACATCTCTGTATCCCTGACTGAAATGATAAATGTAATTAACTTAAATTTTGACGTAATAATGTAATTGTTTTCATTTTTGACATTCCAAATTTATTTAATTTTAATTTTAATTATAATATGTACTAGTTTTGCACACCTGTTAGGGTAGGATATGGTCCTGAGCTATATTTGTTGTATTTCATCCTTATGTGTACCCATATTCAAGCAAAATAAATGATTACGATTTTGATTTTTGATTCAAAATACTTCGGGTTGTGATAAAAAATGAGATACGTAATTGAGGTGTTGAGTAGAATTTTAGCCAGCAGACTGGTATCTGGCCCATCATAGTTGGGAAAATGCGGCGGAAGATAATGAAGACCTAAACTAATCACAGGCTTTTTCCTCATTCCAGCTGGCAACTGCCCCCTGCCTTCCAAGGTCTACGGCTGCAGCCCCAAGTGCGTCCAGGATTATGAGTGCGGAAATGGAAAAGTCTGCTGCAACAACGCCTGCAACGCCAAGTCCTGCACTATACCGGCTGCCAACGGTTCTGGATCCAGCAGCTCTAGCAAAAGCCAGTGTAAGTTATAGAAACGTCGGGGGCCTTTGGACGGCGAGTTATGGGCCAGCTCGCCGTCCGGCCGTCTTATGACGACAGGCCGTGTCGATGACGCGTTCGTATTCCACGTGCGCCTCAAAGCTAATTGTAGACCCATATTTTGTATGGACTCCAAAACAAAATGTGGGTATGCAATTACGCTTAGTCCTTATAACAACTCCAGCAAAGAGCCAGTGTAAGTTACAGCAACATCAGGGGGGTTACTACAGGAGTAATTCCAGTGTGGGAAAGAGACATAGCTATGCAGGTCGTTTAACGCCATCTCTTACCCACACAGGAATTAGACGTCATAGTAGGCCACCTGGCCTGTTACTTTCGAAGAGATAGCACACAGAGAGCGAAACGCCACGGCATTCGTTACCAGAGTCGTTTTACTCACACTTTCGTATCGTAGTATCGATTTCTAGAAAATTCTTCTTTTCATGTCGACGGTACTTTAGATGGTTTAAGCCCAGTTGGTGGCTTGGCGTTGATTGCGGCATCAATGGTAATCTTAGGTCATCAAACGTGACAATCCAAAGAGGCGGTTTACTCATCGCAAATTAGGACAGTCCAGCCAGTAACGGAAGCTATGTGTACTGCCGTGAGCCGTCTCTGGATGCTGTCGCGGCAATTCCGTGCCCTATGAGTAGCAGGAAGTGATAACCTACATTCCACCGGTCGCGCGGTCGCGTCCTATTATTTGGTCCTAATGGGCCTAATAATAGCGCTTTGATACTAACCGGGCAGGTGTACACAAATCGAGATCTATGGCTGCCTGTGGTAATAATATCTCCCTGACCGTATTTCTGTCACAGCGGCCAACCTCAACGGAGATTAGCCAAGTAGAAGTATCCAGAACATATTAGAGTGCACAAGTATGAGCGTAAACACAGGTGCACTCTCTGTTCCTTAACTCTCATAGTCTGATAGGACGGCAATCCGACACGACGGGAAGAGATCAGGCCCAGCACCAACGGCTTAATGTGATTGCCGAGGTACTGAGGTGGCACACTGCTAACTTCCAAACTCTGGGCTGCTCCGAGACCGATTCCCGGAATCGGACCTAGGACCCCAACCTCAGAGAACAACTTCAAATTAATATTAAATAAATATTTCTATGACGACAGAGCTTTATGCACTCGTACTTATCAATCTTCAAGTGTCGAGGTACGTCTGTGATGGGTGACTATCCATTACATACCGAGACCGTCTGTGCCTCGAAAATCAGTAGTCAGAAGATCGAAAGTCTGACTGTAAGGGAAAAGAATTTATTCTTCTCTTTTTTGCCCAAAAAATCAGCATGCCATCTATCGTGGCAATGCTGCCAGCTTTCTTGGCACTAGTCCCGATATGCGGACGATTTTTTTGTTATTTTCTGCTTTTATATACGGGTTGGATACCGACGCGAAAAGGGTTACCACGTATTCAGTAGGTACATCTTCCCCCCCCCCCCCACATAGAAAATTTTCTCGTCGGTGTCCCTTCCACTATGCAAATATGTATTCAATAAACACTATTGAATAGAACTTAATTATCTATAGGAATGAATAAATCATGTTATATGCTTCCGAAAACTAATCGTTATCTTTGTCTCTTCCAGCGGGCGCCGGCATATACTGTGACAACGTGAAATGCAACTCGTTCGAAGTATGCAAGGTGGACCCCAAGACCAAGCGCAACAAGTGCAGCCGACCCTGAACGATTACAATAATAGATTCTATGTTTTATCATCTTTTTCATATCTGAATAAATATTCTTTTTTTACTTAATAGGATGTTGTCTTTTTTCTTTTCCATAATTTGCCAGTTTCTTAAAAATCAAAATCAAAGCATTTATTTCAAGTAGGCCAGTTACAGGCACTTTTGAATTGTCGAAACAAAGACAACAATGAAATATAGCTACAGTCCCAGTCACAAGGCACAAAAACTGAAAGTACTGTAGTTGCCCTTCGATTCGATAGTTTTATTCCATAAAAGGTGAAGATAGTTTTTATCAGTATCACCCTTAATAATGACGAGTTCTAGCACCACCAATTCAACATGATGGCTAAAGAAATAAAACTATGAATATAATTTAACATTTTATTGGCAAAAAAAAGCACGAGGACATAGGAGAAAGCCAAAGTAAATACTACAAGTGCAAGTGTTCATTTACAATAGGCGGTACTTCTTAAATGAATGTGAAAGACCTTGGAACTCAGGAATATCATTCTGTCGCGATTATGCTTCATGTGGCTTGCCTTAAATTCTTAGAATTAATAACTTCTTCTTCTTTGCGTGTAGATGGACTCAAATAATGCCTGACCAGTATATAGCCACCAGCAAAGCTCTTCCGTTGGCTTCGTTTAAATCCTTGAAGGTGCAGGATGGGCAAGAAAGGAGGTGGGGCATATCCTGTAGAGGGTCTCCACACTGGCATTGTACTTGGGACGGGTCGATGATACCCCATTTGGCCAAATTATTTCTACAGCGGCCAACCTGGGCCCGCAAACGGTTAGGAGATTTCCAGATTGCCACTGCAGTTCCTGTATAAGAGGAAGATGTGCTGCTGGATTGATGAAGTGAGGACGGGTAGGATGTCTGTTCCTACACATTTCACATCTTTCATCTGACGCATTAATAATAATAAATTAAGTATTTGACGTGACTGACTGACTTAAAAATAACTTAATCTATATGTTAGCAATCATTTTAAACAGCTTAGTTAGTATATTATATTCTCCAGGATGTGTGTGAAATTCCAGGTGCATTGAAGTAAGTGGTATTTTTTAGAGCGTTCTGGTATTTTAGCCGCTTAATAGCGGTAGGGTTGGTATACACCAGCGCGACCTCCACCTGGAAAGATAAATAGTTTTTATCAATATAATAATAACAGCCTGTTACTGTCCCACTGTAGGGCAAAGGCCTCTTTTCATACAGAGAAGGCACGAGTATTTTAATTGTATTTATTATATTTATTGTATTAAGATTTATAATATCTAAATTTATGTTATTTTGCTACTTTAGTACTTGACTGGTCTAGAGACAAGCAAAAGACATTACCATCCATCTATGGATGGTAATGTTTTTTGACCTATATGTATTAATGAAGGAAAACATCCTGGAACCTTTACTTATATAGTTTATATAAGTCTAAAATCACCAACCTGTCTTGACCAAGCGTGGTGATCAATGCTCGTGCCTTCTCTGTATGAATTGCTGACAGACTGTCAAACACGTTAGAGCTCAAGAGCTGTACAAAGATATTTTGCTGCAACCATGCAGCATGATATTGACCACAAAATCAGAACTAGTTATGCCACCGCGTCTTGATTTTTACATAAAAATCACATATGCATAAGCACCAATACCCAACTTAATCAAATCAAGTATAGATCATGTGATTTTGACCATCTTAAAGCAAATTTTCATTTTGATTACTCTTTCAAATATAATATAACTTGTAAGCCAACTCACCGTTGTATTTGTCCTTCTCCTTGTTCTTTCCATCATCACGACTCATCCAAGGCGATCGAGTTGTACAAGACTTGGTATTGAACTGGTTGGGGCAGCAGATCTGGCCGTACTTCTGGCAATCAGCGTCGGAAAAACAGGTATGCTTGTTGTCGAACACCTTGTTCTTAGGGGGGCAATCACCGTAGCCAATTGCTGGAAAAGACAAGAGCATATGGTAAGTGAAACTTATGGTTATAATTCCGCAAATAGATCCAGGTTTGGATGCATAACGCAGCGCCCGCGACGCTCTCGAACATTAATCGAATCGACATAATAAGGATATTAATGGTGGATGCACCGTGGAGGGGCGAAATACGTGGCAACTATAGAATGGAGTGCATGCAGCATGCTCACATCTTTTGCATGTGCATGATTTTCGAGTGGGGCGGTACTGCATGCTCACATCTTTTGAATGTGCATAATTTTCGAGTGGGGAGGTACTGCATTCTGCTTCGAAGCTTGGATCTATTTGTGGAATTAAACAGTACTTCTTTCAAGGCTTGCGGCCCAAGTCCTAATTGTGGGAACACCATAAACTGGCTATGTACTGATATATGCGAGGAAGCGGGCCGATAATCTCCACATGGGCCCAGATTCAGCGGATTGGTAACCACCTCTGGTGGGCATCACAGTTGCGTTGCGAAACCAGAGACTAAGTGTCAGTTGCCCAGTTCCTATTGAGATCGTTTGATTATAGATCTACGTAAACTCTAATTAAGATGTTTCCTTCAATGCGAACTTAAATTATTCATTTCACAAATCGCCAAAATATCTCATACATAAGCAGTTTTAAAGTCAAAATGGATGCAAGCTCTTTGTGTATGTCTGTCTCTTGTTGATATAGGAGAAATTCTTAGAGTTGACACTTTTTTTTATTTTTTTATAATACACTTTGGCCGTTAGGTAGGTTAGGTTGGCTCGTTCCAAAGATATAGCATTTAGGTCGAAGTGTTTTTTCCTGTTATGAGTAGGTAAATCCGCTGAGTTCTTACAAATTCGTATAAAAACTTTCCACATATGACAAATGGAAAAAATAACAAATACTACCGAGAAAAAATACCTGATACGTAGTTGATGATCAGCAACGCTGCCACGGCGAAAACTAAAGCTCTGAAGGCACCTGAAAAAAAATTAAGTAGTTAGTTATAAAATCAAGTATAGAAGAACACTGAGGGGAAAATTTAATAGAAATCGGCAGTTTTAAAAGTATACAGGGTGTAAACAGACCCTTCACGAAGCCGTCAACCAAGCATTCTGTACATCAAACTAAGTAACTCTAAGCAAAAACGTTTTACAGTCGGGCTCAATGTAAAAATATTACATTAAAAACAGGTAGGTATTTAAAAAAAAAAGTTGGAACTATGACCCTCAATATTTCCGTAACTAGACGGTTTCCAGGTATGGTCTAGAACAAAAAAATGATCACAATGACGGGGAAAATAAGTACCTTTCGGCTTCGTTAAGGGTCTAGTTACACACTGTATGTTCAAAAGTAAATAGCTTTATTAATAGGTAAACTCCCTGTATTAAGATTACTACGGGATGCGGTAAATACCGCCGAGATGAAGTCGGGAAACCCATGGATAAACACTGCGTGACAGACCTGCAGTAGGTACCTTACGTAACTTTTACGATTTTATTTGACAAAACTACAAATTGAATCTGATTATATCCTACTTAGTTACGAATCTAGTATACTGAATATTTTGTCTTTGAAAGTCTTACACGATTACAATGTAGATTATATTATTTTGACGATCAGCGAAAGAGATATCGATATCGTCAACTTATATCCATCGGGTGATCTTCTGGTAAAAACCTTGGCAAGTGATGATAAAAATATTAAAAATTAACATAACACGACATCATATCTTTAATTCCCGAAGGGTTGGGCAGAGGCGGTGGGTACCTAATAGTACACTCAAATTTCGCCAGTTATGTTAAAGTCCCATGTAATAGGTGGCAAGCCTATTGCCATCAACCGGGCACAAATCCAGACTTCGTGGCTGCTAATGAGAAATTCCTGATGGAAAAAGCCAATAACACTTTGTCCGACCAGGCAATCGAATCCAGGACCTCATGCTTAGCAGTCGCGCTTACGACCACTAGACCAACGAGGCAGTCTCAAAAATATCAGTAAGTTTCTTAAAAATTATGCTTCCATTAGAACATTATAAATGCTAACAACAAGAAATACAGAATACTTACAAGAAAAATACAGAATACAAGAAAAATACAGAATACAAGAAAAATACAGAATACAAGAAAAATACAGAATAAAACAGAACTGCAAAATACGTGACGCTAAGAAGAAGAATGCCAAAGTGATATGTTACCTTTTCAAACCTAAACCACTGAACCTATCTTTATGAAAGACAGATGGACTGGGAACTGCAAAAGGACATAGGTTACTTCCCATCTTGGATATACATCATTAGTAACAAGTTCAAAATACAAGAAGACGAACTCTCGGTCAACAATTATATCGTATTAAGTTCCCTAAAAAGATGTATTAGATACCTACCGTCGTAAATAAATCGAGCGATCGAGAGGAGAAGCGAATAATAAGCATAAAAAATAAGAAGAAGAAAAAAGTAAGAGAAGTTAAAAACACGACAAGGCTAGAAAGGGGTAGTAGACTATTAGAGATAAGAGAAGTATGGACGATGGAAGAAGAAAATATACTTTACAGGCCCCAATCAAATTGGGATAAGGGCAAGAGAATAAAGAGGAATAAAATGAATATAAAACTCACTCATTTTAAGTCAATTTTGCTCCAGGTCTCCTCGTAACAGAATACACTTTACTAATGAGACTAATGTTTCCCGTACTTACAAGAATATTTCACTACTCTATATGTAGTAGGTACAGTTACATACATGACTCAAGCTGATAAACTAGCTGTTTGTGAGTAAGCTAAAATACATGTAATTTTGTTATATTATGAAACATTTGTTTACTCGGCTAACCTTTTTTAAACTTGGTTAACACTAAACTATTTAGGTTTGGTACATACTACGAAAACAAGGTGAGTTTTTGAATCCTGAAATTAACATTAAAAAAAAATGAACTGGTCTGACATTGCTTAAATCAATAAACACTGACACTGAAAGGATGTTTTTTTTGATCGCGATCGCGGCTATAAGATGGACGAGTGCGAATCTAATAAACTCATTTTTCACTTTTAATGTTATGTTTTTCAGATGTTGACTGAATGAAAGGAAAAAAAACAAACATGAACAGAAATGAAAAGTTTGACATTAACTAGTTCAAATTTCCTCACGTTTTTTGCAATCAGCAGATCAGTGTTAGGACGTTATATGTCGATTAAAATATGACTCGCCGCGGAAACAAATATGGCTTTACAGAGTTATAATAATTTTAATAATCAATACTACCGCTTTAAGATCATTTAATTCCATTGAATGACTATTTCATGAAAAAAATATTCAATGGGATTACTGAACTTAGAGGGTTGTTGATGATTTTAATTCTGTAAGTGTTTATTTCATTGTTATGGTCGCGAATTATATTTTGTACAACATACAGCCTTACACTGACCGGCTAATGTCAAAAACGAAAGAAATTTTGAATTTCGCGGGCTAACCTTTCACCTTTTGACCGGTTTCTTTTGAAGGTAAGTCTTAGGTCCCTGTTTTTTTGACTTAATTTAATTAACAAAAGTAGGTACTCACCCATTATGAAAACAATGTTTACTTTTCGTATAGTCCCAATGGAGGATAATTTAGGAATGCTCCTCCAGTTTCCCGTTCGGTCTTTAAGTACACATTCTGATGTAGGTACCTACTGATGATTCACAAAGTAATAATGATAAATAGTTGTTCACTTTAATTGATCTGACGGTCGAAATTACAAACGGAATTTTTCAGTAGCAGCCACGGTCACGGAGTCGGGATTTGTGCCCGGTTGATGGCGGCAGATTTAAAAAATACAGTAGTGTTATTGTAATTTACATAGATGCAATGATATTATAAATAAAAAGAGGTAGAAATCGCACTAGCCCGCGCAAATTGTTGCAGACAAATTCAGATAATTGTCGTAATTTAAATACATACTTCAAGCTATCTCTTTCTGTATCATACGTTCCATATTATCTATCGCAGTCGCAACAACGCAACAATATTTGAACGCCGCTCAGTATGAACGTAGCGTATCTTTCTTTATAATATTACTAGCTGTTGCCCGTGACCTTCGTCCGCGTGAAATTTTATAGCCTATAACCTTCCTCGATAAATGGGCTATCCAACACTAAAAGAATTTTTCAAATCGAACCAGGAGTTCCTGAGATTAGCGCGTTCAACCAAACCAACAAACTCTTCAGCTTTATAATATTGGTATAGATTGGGTAGATGATGTAATGATGTTACAAGTGGGTGCGTCTCACGATATTGGTATTGTAAATTTTGAGTAGGTAATGAGCTAATACCATAAACTTAGGGAAACTTAAAACGAAAACAACATAAAGGAAAACCAAATTAAGTTCATTTACGAGAATTACTAAGTTACCTACTTGAATGTAAGATAATTAGTCCCTACCATTAATTTAGTTTTTAAGGTTCCGTGGTCAAAGGGTCCCGACGGAACCTTTAATTACTAAAGCTCGACTGGCTGTCCGCCTGTCACAGGGCTGTATCTTTTGAACCCGTAATAGGTAGACACTTGTATTTAAATAGATTGTTATTATTACGATATAACAATACAAAATAATACAAATAAAATACCTAATGTTAAAAATTACAGATTGTCCCCATACAAGAAATGAGTTTTATGCGGCGTTTTTTGAATATGTAGGTAGTGTTAAATACGGAACCTTACGTGTGCAAGCCCGACTTGGCCGGTTTTTATGACACATTCGTTATTATGAAGTAAGTAAGTGATATTGAAACGAATTAAATGTTAATTAATATTACGAAAGACTGACATATTTGACTCATTAGTTGGAACACGGGACTACGATCTTTGTGTCAGGTAGGATTGTAGGATCTACGTTTCTTCAGCACGTCGGTCCAGGGACTTTCCGGCCACCATTTTGTAATAATATTTCTTGTAGTTTCGGAGGAGCTCGTGGCTAAATAATAACAGCCGCTCGGGTCGATCTTTAGGTTAAGCCGTGCTTGCCTGAGTTGGTCTGTGGATGGGTGACCGCCCATTAAATACCGAGTTTCCTCCGTGCCTCGGAAAGCACGTTAAGCCGTTGGTCCCGGCTGTCATTTGTAGATCTTTGACAGTCGTTAGGCAGTCAGTGGCCCAAAAAGTCTGACAACCAGTCTTACCAAGGGGTATCGTATTACCCAGTACTGACTATCATGTAAAATACTGGTATTCAGCTGTATCCGGTTAGACTGGAAGCCGACCCCAATATAGTTGGGAAAAGGCTAGGCAGATGATGATTTCTTGTAGTTTCGCTACGAAAATATTTCCAAATATCTCGACCCCTATTACATGGGACTTAAACATGACTGCTAGTAGGTACACCTCTGGCTATATTTTCGGAGTTTACAGGCATTTAAAAATATTAAAAATGTTTTAATTTTTGAACCTAAGTAAATGGGTGAAAAATACCTTTAACGAAGCCGAAAAGCCATTATTCTCCCCGTCAAGACGATAGACCACTACTGGGAACTACACGGTTCCCAGGTATATTCTAAAATGTAGACCATACCTGGGAACCTTGTACTTACGGAGATATGGTTCAAAGTTCCAACTTTTTACAACAACTTTTTAATGTTATTATTTTACGTTAAATACCTCTATGGCCCCCTCACTATTCAATGCATCCATCAGCACAATGTTTTGAGTGCGTTTTTTAGTCGTACGCGATTGCGCACCACAAAAAAAAGTCATTTCCCAGCAATATTTTTTGCGTAGAGTTACTTAATTTGATGTGCAGAATGCTTCGTCGAGGGCTTCGACACATCCACGGACCGACCTAGGAAAGCGCTGCTTAACTTCGAATATCCACCAGGCCCGGAACGGCTATTGTTATTTAGCGACGAGCTCCTCTAACAAACATTGCAAGTAAAATAAAAGCTTATCAGTTTCGATAAAAGTCCCCTCCGTTTCCTAGTTCGCGTTTATTCGATACCGTCTTGCCTCGCCTCTTGGCTGTTGGCTGTTTGCTAGTAACTCCTTTGCCTCCCTTGCAATACCACGCTGGCATAACACGCTCTGAATGCCGCGAACACGCGATAAAAACATTTTCGATGACAAAAAAATAAATTAGGAGTTCTTTTTTTAAATTGGAAAATCTGTGCTAGCTCACGCGAATGTGATATTATGGATGTTTGTGTGATTTAAAATTGATTTTACGAACATTAAATGTAAGATTAAAAATCAGTTTACTTAAGTAAAGCATTAGGTACTTAAAATATTAATTTAATAAACTGGAATTACATTAAAAAATGTCCCTATTGATTGAAAATATTTTAATAAATCGGTGGTCGAAGTAGGTACATGAGTTATGCGTAAACAACATGTTTGTTAAAATCCGCTCGGATTTAGACTTATACGGACCTAATGATGATGTGTTTATTTCGATTGAAGCTCGATGACATTATTTCATTAATGAATAATTAGTGATTACCTACACATGCAATATGAAAACAACATCTTGTGAAATGTTGCACCACGCATAAATCATAAGGTTTTCCCTGCAATTCAATCATGCATGGGCTCATCATAAATGCGAAAAGGATTCTATCACTAAATAAGATTTTATTTTAGATGACAGAATAATGATTTCAAAACGACTTATGCTAAACACATTTAGTAAGACTTAAAGACCACATCATTTCATTCTCCTGCCCTGATTCCAATTTATTTGGGGTTGGCACCGCTTGTTTCTTCTTCCATTCTTCTCTATTACTCGTCATCTAAGCAGTCACCTCCTTTCTAACCAAATAATCCATCACACAGTCCCTCCATTGCTTTTTTGGTCTTCCCCTAGATTCCTACATTCTTAATTAATGTAGGTATCTGGCACATAATCTTTTAAAAAAAAAAAAAAACATCATACTCCAAGAAGAAAATCTAATGGAGAACAACAGGATACAGGCAGCTAACAACTGCGTGTCTAATAAGATAAGATAAGACTTATAAGATAGTCCGGTTAAGCAGTATGCAACTTTATTGAGTTGATCTGCGAGGTCATTAAAAAAAAAAAAATGGCTGTCTGAAAAAATTTTGATAAAAAAAATTTGCCTCCCTTTTGACATATTTTGTCACAATCCACCTTCCTATTTAATACAGACATATGCCATAGAAAGTCATATTATAAGATACATCGCTGTTAATCGATATTCTAAGTAATAATTCACATCAGCTGGTCGTATCAGCCGTGTGTCATAAATATATCGATGCATTGATATTGAACAGTCTGTTATTAGCAAGGCTACCATTGCATTTAAATGTCATCGAGTTCGAAGGCTGTGTAGATGATTACAGGGTAAGACTTTAAGTAGGTACTAATTACAAAACTACCCTAGTTTTGTAGGTACAGTCTGAAAACTTTTGAGGGAAAATACGTAGGCTAATTTTAGATTCAGTAATTTTCTTGAGAAGGGAAGAACTTTTCTTAATTACGATGAGAGGGGTAATCGGAAATCCGTGAAGAAAATTCTAAATGTATGCAGTGAAAGAGCTTACATAAGGGGGGGGGGTGAAAAGTACCATTAACGAAGCCGAAAGGCTCTCGTTCTCCCCGTCATTGAGATCATTTTTTTGTTCCAGACCATACCTGGGAACCTTCTAGTTACGGAGATATTAGGGGTCAAAGTTCCAACTTTTTCACATGTTTTTTTTGAAATACGTGTTTTTAATGTAAGATTTTTACTTTAAACATCTCCACGACCCTCGTATTATTCAATGCATCTATCGGCACAATGTTTTTAGTACGTTACATTGAGTACTACCGTAGAATGTAATTTTTCACCCCAAAAAAAAAAAGTCGTTTTCCAGCAAAAATTTTTACAGAGAGTTACTTAGTTTGGTGTACAGAATGCTTGATTGACGGCTTCGTGAAGGGTCCGTTTACACCCTGTATGTACAAAACAAATAAAACCTCGGGTTATAAAAATAGAATAACCTCCATACAAAAAAAAATGTAGCATAAAGATTACAATTAAGTAGATTCCTTTAAGTAGATTTAAAATCTGCTATTAATGTGAGACCACAAAAATTTTATGATTTTTTTTACTACAAAAGGACGAATGCCTCGTAAACCTTCTAGATACCTATTTAAAGTTTGACCTGGGACAAATAAAAATCTATTTTTATTTCTACCTACAAAACTTGTCTCGTAGGCTGTCGTGACCCGGTATAATTTCGTAGTAGACACCATTAAAACATACAATGTCATAAAGTTTCAAGGCATAGGCCAACCCTGTCAAATTTTAAAGACAGACGCACTAAAACTTAGTTATTATTCCTTGTTCTAAATTAATATTAGATATCCAGGTTTTCCCATTGTTTTTTTTTTCTTCTGGATATTTTAATTAAACTTTCTGAAGAAAATAACCCTATTATTATTTTTTGCTAGATTTTGCGTTGAATATCTGTAACCTTTACAAACTCCGACTCTCCGAATGCAAAAAAAAAAATAACAATATTGCTATTAACCATCTACTAAGAATCCGTTATCACTCGGAGGTTTCATTAATTACCGTTGTAATTACAGTACCGGGGTTAACAACTCTCATCATCATCATCTGCCTAGCCTTTTCCCAACTATGTTGGGTTCGGCTTCCAGTCTTACCGGGGTTAACAACTATAACAACAATAAACAAAACGGCAATTAGGGCTCATATTTACCAGAATGTAGGTTATCTATTTATAAAGTTATAGCTTTAACACAATATATGTATGACACACAGCAAAGCAGGTCATGTTCTTGCCCTCAATTAGGATTAGGCGCATCATGTCTTCACTATTAACAGTCATCTGACTGACTATAACCACCCACTTTCTGTGTATAACGATTATAAACCGTGTTCTTCACGTTATCCATAAACATTGGCAAACGCTTCTATAGCTTTTACAAATCAAATCTTACAAAGGAAGTAGTACTTAAAAAGGCTCCGTTACAAAGATATTTGTAATTTCATTTAATGAAATTTAATTGAGCTATGCAGTAAGAAAGGGTCTTAATTTGGCCTATGTTGCCGCTTACTGCAATTAAATTATCAAATGCTATTAGCATTTCATTTGCACGTACGAGAGGAACCCGAGAGTAAACAAAAAAAAAAAGAATTCATTAATGTGTCTATAATGAAAAATTCTAATTTCCGTGGTCTGAACATCTGGTCGAAGTTTATGTAAATCGTCCGGAACACGGTGTATAATCATCTTTTCTTAGGCCTCATATCCACAGGCGAGCAAAACTCGTCGTCAATCACGCTGCCCGCCGCTTGCCTTAGGTCTTTCAGTTCTCATGTAACAAAAACTTGAAGCACAATTTTTCCGTCAGTCCGACCAAAACAGCAAAACTCAAAAGAAACTGCCACAGTATATCAAAACAATTAATAAAAAGTGTAAATAAGTAAAATGAGATAAACCAAGAGACATTGATACAAAAATGAATGGTGACGTGGCACCAGAGTCTCCCCGCCGTGCGCTATGGGAGAGGCTAGGGTGCGCCCGCGACGTCTGCGCAAGACTGTGTCGACGACGAGGGAGGACCAGAGTGGCGCCCACGCATAATGGGAATAACAATAACAGGTCAGTACCTAACATCACAGTCAGTTGAGGTAGTCTGAAAGAAAGAAGAGGATGGCGTTTAACAAAAGACTGAAGCCAACCTTCACCTGCTGACCTAAGGGGATTCTTTTTGTTATACGCCACAGACAATATATAGGCAAGACTTAAAGTCCTTAGTGGCTAAATCAAAGTTATCAGCAGCGAACAAAATAAGTTCTTTAAAGATGAAGACAGTCTTTTCGAGATATCAAATAGTCCTAGCTGTCACCGTTTCACTAGCTTTATGAGGCGACTTTTTTGTAATATAAGTACCAGTAGATGGAAGTCTAAAAACCAGTCTTACCAAGGGGTATAATATCCCCGGTGCTAACTGGGTTGTGGAGGTCAAATAGCCAGTCGCTCCATGTAAAGTATTGGTGTTCAGCTGCATCTGGTTAGATTGGAAGCCGACACCAAAATAGTTCAGAAAAGGCTAGGTAATATCAAAATCAAAGCATTTACTTCATGTAGATCAGTTACAGGCACTTTTGAACTGTCGAAACAATGAAATGTAGCTACAGTCCCAGTCACAAGGCATAAAAACTGTGAAAGTACAGTAATTGCCCATTCCAAAGCGTATATCTCTGTGGTGAAGAACGGGCAAGAAACTCCATAGCAGCAGCAGCGGCGGATGATTAGACCTCCCCTATGAAGGTAGCATCCAAACAGGTCCGGTCCAGGTTCTATCTTCAGTTGCCTAGACTGTATTGCGTGTCCACCATCCAAGATAGGTATGTCAGTCAATCAATGACTCATGAAACTGGTTACAAACACATTAAAAGAAAATTAGCTTCATCAAGTCCACTATACGTTTTGAATAAACAATGCTATCCTTCTCTCCGATCTAAAATACCAAAATAAATAACAAACCTTTCTCCATTACAGTCGAGTCACCATTAATTACTTATAATTCCTGATGGTTTCTAACATTTATTTCGATTGCCCGTGCGCCTGGAACATGCGACGTAAACCTTTAAGGCGATTCTCACACGGCAACGGTAACGCAGAAGGACGAAAAATTTATGTTTCACTAGCTTTTGCCCGCGGCTTCGCCCGCGTATATGTCGAAAAATATTCGATTACTTACCTTCATCCCCCTTTTTATCCCTTCAGGACACGTATTAATTAATTTTCAATCGTCAGCCTAAGCACAAAATTTGAAGATCCTAACTTCAAAACTGATGGACTTTCATATAAACTTTCATCCCCTATTTTACCCCTTTATGGGTGGAATTCACAAAAATCCTTTCTTAGTGGATACTTACTCTTCACAAAGAACACAACCTCCAAGTTTAATGTCTCTAGGACCAGCGGTTTGGGCTGTGTGTTGATATATCACCCAGTCAGTCAGTCAGTTTACTATTTTATATTATAGATTCTCAGAATGATGTACTGAGTGCGTGGTAACCGTTTTCGCGTCGGTGTCCCTTCCACCCTGTGTAGTTTAGTTTACCTAATTTTATTGAATGCTAGCACTTTTCGACGTCATCTTCGCAATTCTATTTTTGTTAAAACGAAAGGAATAAAGTTTCTTGTATTTGAAAAAGATAGAAGCTGCTTTGTATATCGTTCATCGGGCTCGTTTCATTTTAGGTATTTCTATTTTTTGTTTTATATATAATGTCCTAACTATTCATACACGAAATATTTTCAGAGAATCATCTAACAGCTATAATGAAGCCATTTCAAGCGATTTTTTTTTATCTGAGTATATTTAAAAAATAAAATAATATAAAATAACTTGACCCACAAAATAAATACTGGCTCCTTATTTTTGAACATCCATAACGCTAGTTTACTACGTCGTTTTTACCTACTGTCGTTGTTAGAATATGGGAGTACAGGTTTTATGCAAAAAGTCTCAAAATATTTTAGAATTATAATAATTTCGTTAAAAAAAACACTCAGATATTTTTTTTTTTTCGTTGCTATGGCGACCTTACGACTTACAGAAGTTACTCTTAAAATATTTCGTGTATGAAAAGATAGACCTTATACTTTTACGATGCTTGATTGTACTTATGAGAATGTGGTATACACCCGTAATTGGTACCTACATTAAGGACCTTAACCTGTAATTGTTTATTGTTGAACATTTGATGAATTTACTTTTGGCATACATATAAAAAAATACATGGAGTGTCTCTGCCTCGAACATGGAACCTCTATCCTTGCCTACCTTACAAAAATACTCAGCGTTAAGACCCAAACGTAAACAGTAGAACTGCACAGTGTTCCGTGCAAAAGTTGTCGTGACCAAATTGTTTTAATTCCGGATACGTGAGCCTGCCCACTGTGCGGGTCACGAAGACTTATATTTTATATAATTGTTACAGTTTCTGAGGAGGAAACTGATTAAATATGAGTTCATATGAAACGGTCTTGTTGAAGGAAAATATGGTGTAGAAACTTTGGTGTAGGTTATGTTATAAGTAATCTGAAATCACAAACATGCTCGGTATTTCTTAAATGGGTGTAAAAAGACACTTAACGAAGCCTAAAGAGAGATAATTTGTTGGATCATACCTGGGAACCTTTTAGTTACTTACTGAATCTATACATATAGGTAATAAAATTGTAACAGGCCGATGTCTGCACATTGAAAATAATGAAAAAAAAAATATCTATAGGGGATCCCATGTAATTTTTTTCTTTATTAGAGCAACAGACGCCAAAACAACTATTTTTAGAATTTTTGTCTGTCTTTCTGTCTGTATGTTTGTACGCGCTTCACGCAATAACTACTGCATGGATTTGAACGCAGTTATCACTGCTCTACTGCTAGATGCTTAACTTAAAATATAGACTACTCCTCATTTTTCAGACAGATTATTCTACTCCAGGGTTGACCCTTTTCATATACAAGGTATAAACGGACCCTTCACGAAGCCGTCAACCAAGCGTTCTGTACACCAAACAATTTTTTTTATGGGGTAGAAATCACGCGTTATGTTAGAACTCAATGTTACGTACTCAAAACATTGTGTATAGTAAAAGGATCATGGAGGTATTTAACATCAGAAACGTGTATTTTTAAAAATAGTTAAAAAAGCTGGAACTTTGACCTCCAAAATCTCCGTAACTAGAAGGTTTCCAGGTAAGGTCCAGAACAACAAAATGATCGCAACGACGGGGAGAACAAGTGCCTTTCGGCTTCGGTAAGGGTCCTTTTTAACCCATATTACCAGCATTTTTAAATGGATCTCTAACTAGGTCTAGGTACATTTTGATGTCTTCCTGCTAAACAGCTTTTTAATCAACTAAGTTATTGGCTTTTGATTCTAAGTAAAACTGTTTAACTTTACTCAGAAAATGAATAAACACTAAATTGATTCCAATCATTCAGCGGTAAAAGGGCTTTATATAACATCGCACAACATCACGCCTGTAATCCCCGATGGGTTAGGCAGAGGCGTACCTGATAGAACACCCACATTTCGGCTGTTATGTTTGTCCCATGTAATAGGGGGCGAGCCTATTGCCATCAATCGGGCACAAATCCAGACTCCGTGGTTGCTACAGACAGATGGACACGAAAAGAGGACTTTTGGCCGAAAGGTGTTGTATACCGACGATTCCGAGAACGGTAACACGAAACCACGTAGCAAAACACGACGCCGCCGTCAACGATACGTGTATAGTTATATTATAGTTATAGTTCAATAAGGTTTTTCTATATATAAGTTTATTATTTTATAAGATTATTTTGTGCATTTTCATCTATGGGCCTCAGTTGCCTAACAATAAAATGATTGATTGAATCTATAAGGGTTCCATTTTTGCCATTTGACAACGAAACCCAAAAAAATTGAGTAATCTAAAATAATTTACCAAACCAATCGTCACAGCCCTTCCTTAATTATTCACAAGCACACTAATAACATTCCCTCCTCGCCCCGCCCCTCACCCACCCTCCTCTCGTCACTTATAATGAGAGAACTCGCGTGACATTTCCCATGCCGTGATATTCCACTACCCCCTTATTTCATGGAGCACGCACCCCCAAATATGGGTTAGTTTTGTTTTTATGGGGACTTCCGACCTGTGTCGAGGTCGGGACTGTGGTATAATACAGGTTTATTGTTCTAGTGTTAGGAGACTGATAAGAAGTTTGTTTGGTAACCAGAAGGGACTTAACGGGTGTAAAAATACCCTTAACGAAACCGAAAGGCACTTGTTCTCCCCGTCATTGCGATCATTTTTTTGTCCTAGACCATACCTGGGAACCTTCTAGTTACGGAGATGTTGGGGGTCAAAGTTCCAACGTCTTCAGTGTTTTTTTTATGCTTAAACTTGGTACCTGATCAAGTCGCAAAAGTCCAAACTCAAGGTTTGCCAAAGTGCGATGGAGCGGCAGAACTCGCAATACCACAATACACTCAAAAACTGGAATCGCTGATGTGGGCAATAAGACTGCTGAGTTGAGGTGGGATTGGGGCCATGTCTGTAGAATGCATCAGGACCGATAGGCCAGTGTCGTCACGCAGTGGGTGCCAGAAGACGAGCGTCGTCGTCTTCTTTTTTAATGATATGACCACTCGCACTTAAACTCTTTAGGTTTGCTTGGGGAGGCCTAGAAAACGCTGGCGTGGCGACTTAGAGGCGTTTGTGAGAGATTGGCCGGAGATAAGAGTGGAAGACTGTGGAGAGGCCTTTCTCCAGCAGTGGGACTATAATTAAAAAAGGCGTAAAAGGACCCTTCACGGAGCCGTCGACCAAGCATTCTGTACATCTAACTTAGTAACTCTACGCAAAAATGATTGCTGGGAAACGACTTTTTCTTTGGGGTAGAGAAATCACGTTTTTGATGCATTGCGGGGGTCGTGGAGGTATTTAAAAGACAGTTATAACCAAAGACTATATTGTCTATGGTTATAACCCTAAGTATAAAAAAACTTGAGCAAAAGCTGGAACTTTGACCTTCAATATTTCCGTAACTAGAAGGTTCCTCGGTATGGTTTAGAACAAAAAAATCATCGCAATGAAGGAGAGAACAAGTGCTTTTCGGCTTCGTTAAGTGTATTTTTACATCCTTTTTATCAAAAGGCTGGTTATAAACATTATCGCAAGATGGCTGGTACCAGCTGGATAACAGTTGCAGAGGATCGGGTAATCAGAGAGGACCATAATTATTTCCAGCCAGATAAATTACCATCCGGGCTGTTTATAATGATAAAAAAGCCTCTCCGGATTGCTTTAAAAAAAAAAAAAAAAAACCCTCATCGTAACAAAGAAAAGAACAAACTTTTGAAAAGTCAATTAAATGGCTGAGCTGGTTTTGATAAAACATGTCTAATTGTAATAAACACATCATGCACTTTCATTTGTTACCCCACTTGGGTATATTTGTAAATATTCGATTTTTCATCCCCCAAATCTAGTAAATGGCTACATCGTTTTTGATAAAACATGTCTAATTGTAATAAACACATCATGCACTTTCATTTGTTAATATTTGAAAATATTCGATTTTTCAAACGAACTGTCATCCCCCATAACTAGTAAATAGCTGCACCGATTTTGATAAAACGTATCTAAGAACCATCGCCAAGAAACTAGCATTCAAATAAAAAGAAACTGCATCCAAATCGGTTAACTCGTTTAAGAGCTACGGTGCCAGAGACATACACACACACACATTGCGGTCAAACTTATAACACCCCTCTTTTTGCGTCGGGGGTTAAAAAAAAAAAAAAGAATAATAACACAAATTGTGTTATTATTCTTTTTTTTTTTGTGAAAAAAGTGAACATACATAGAATAAACAACAGAACATAGAACGTCCATTGTGTTACACAATGGACGTTCTATGTTCACTTAAAATAAATTACTACTAAACTCATGTAGGTAATCTACATACATGACAATTTGATCAAACAACTAATCATAGCTTATCAAACAAAGTCATCAAAATGATTATCTTTAGAATACCTATTGTACTAATCTCTGACCGATTTCGAAAGTTAATCATTAAATTCGTCTGTTAAGGGTTGTTAATTAGGGCAGTTTCGAATCCTTCTTGATCCTCGGTCAGTCGGTGTTAGAAGAACTACAAAATAATATCTGTAGCCTGATATAGATAAAACTTGCTTTCAAAAGCTTCACCAAAACACCAACATCACCCTTGTAGGACCAAGGAATACCCACATTTCGCCAGTTAAGTTTGAGTACCATATAAAAGGGCGAGCCCATCGACATCAATCGGGCACAAAACCCGTCTCCGGAGAAATACTTTTGGCAACTAAAGCGATTCGTCCTTAAAATATAGGAACGGAGTGTAGCGAATCTTCTGCATTATTATTATAGCTAGCCCGTATTGTCCCACTGTTGGGCAAAGGCCTCCCTTCATTCCTTCCAAAGATCACGCTTCTATGCTACTTCTTTCCAATTCGAACTTTCTACATAGTTAGAAGATATTGGGGGTCAAAGTTCCAACTTTTTCACAAGTATTTTTTTGTAAATACAATCATTTAATGTTAAAGTTTTACTTTTAATACCTCGTTGACCCCCGTGTAGTACGGGAGCCAGTGCATCAGCACAGTCCTTAAAATAAGGGAACAGAGCATGCCTAGTTCACTGTCGTTACAATTTCATGGCCCCTGTGCTCGTCCATTAACACTAATGTGACTATAACCTTCACCACGAAGTACGGTCGGAATATAAACGAACAATATTTTTCTATTTTCGGCTACTTATTTATAGACAGCTGAATGATTTAATAGTGAGTAGGGAGGAGGTATGCGTGTCTGACTTTTCTGAATGTCAACCTGGTTGCAGTCTGCACGCACGGATAAAATGGGTCTGAAGATTGATCGATGATTGAGTCACGATTGTTTCAGCTCATAAATGACGGTGCTACTTTGAACGCAGAGAAAATATATTTAAGTTTGCTAGTCTGCCTTTATCGTGTGGTTAGTGTCTAACCAGAGTTTTTATGCCGCTCATGGGCCTCTGACTTGGCTTTATATGCCGTCAAGAAATATCTCTCAGGCATGCTGGTTTCCTAACGATGTTTTCCTTTACCGAAGCAAGTGAAAATTATACAATACGCACATGAATCCGAAAAATCAGAGGTCTTAGGTTCGAACTCGGGACCTATGACTTACCCGTCCGATGGTGACACCACTAGGCTATCACTGCTACACATACAAGTTTGCAAGCGAATTTGTGCCATACTGCAATAACAAAAGGGGTTGGGATATTTGTGTATGAAACGTCATATTGTAATTTCCACCATTTTTCAAATTACAATTTTCGCTAATAGTATAACTTTGTTAGCTTATATCTCGGAAACGTGACGCTTACGAAGATTTTGTCTCTTACAATACTTGTTTGCGTTGGTACCAGCTATTTATTGATATAGGATTTATGCGTGGCTGTTATTTGGCTGGTAATAAACCAAAATGGCGGAAGAGAGGCAGGCCAGAAAAAAAAAAAACAAAACATCTTACTGGATTTTTACGCATCTGTACTCATGCAAGTATGAAACTAAAGCGAGAAAACTTATACTCAGCAGTAGATGAAAAAAACATTTCAATGATGATCCAGAAAAAGTTAAAAATATGTATATTGTGGTGACATGGTCACGTTAGATCCTTTTGAAGACAAAACTTGATCATTGACTGTGCTGTCAACAGCAGGCAATGTATATTCTTGAGAGCATGCAAATAACATCATCAAATCAGCTTTTAATGTCCCCAATGCGGAGGCACAGGCCTTCTCTTTGTGCTTCCATCCCGTAGACTATAAGGCCCTACTGGACTGCATTTCTGTAAATTATTTGAAATAAAAGGAGTATAAATAAAAATAAAAATTATTTAAAAAAAATACTGGTAATTTCAAACTTTTTATTCCAACCCTCCTAATTGTTCAGTGGGTCGTTTGTTTATTTTACAATACTTAGGGTGGTTCCATTGTAATGTTCTACGATACAGTGTTCAGTGGACAGCCCGCCAAGTAACAACGTTATAATATTATTAAAAATGTCCACCAAAATATTAGATAAGGAACGCAGGAAGTCGAGCATCAATTTTGTTAATTTCCGGAGATTCCACTTTTTGGACAGGTAACTAATTTATACAGGTTGAAAGGGACACGACGCTAAAATGGTTCACGTTTTCAGAACATAAATCTGAACCAACATAGAAATTTTTCATCGGTAATTTGAAAAAAAAATCATCTGTTCCATACATTTTGAGCGTTTGCATACAGGGTGTAAACGGACCCTTCACGAAGCCGTCAACCAAGCAATCTGTACATCAAACTAAGTAACCCTATGCAAGAATTATTGCTGGGAAACCACCTTTTTTTGGGGTGATAAATCACGTTTCACGGTAGGACTCAATAAAACGCCCTTAAAACATTGTGCTGATGGATGGATTGAATAGTACGGGGATCGAGGAGGTGTTTAAAATAAAATTCTTACATTAAAATCATGTATTTATAAAAAAAACTTGTGAAGAAGTTGGAACTTTGACCCCCAATATCTCCGTAACTAGAAGGTTCCCAGGTATGGTCTAGAACAAAAAAATGATCGCAATGACGGGGAGAACAAGTGCCTTTCGACTTCGTTAAGGGTCTTTTTACACCCTTTACATAGGTAATGCAGTTTTGTAGGAAACAACTGTTTTTTTTTAATAACCGACGTAATATTTCTATCTGAGGGGGCTCAGAATGATGTACTGAATATGTGGTAACCGTTTTAGCGTCGGTGTGTCATCCAACTTGTATAATCGGGGGTTGTGAAGACTTCAGACCCCTAGATAATCATCTTCCTGTCGTTGCCCCATGTTACTTGGGGGTCGGCGAAACACGTTTTCTTTTTCTTTCATTCTCCCCTGTCAACCGTCACGCTATGATATACCCATTTTTCTTTCATATGCCTCCTCACACAATCCATCCATCTTTTCATTTCCTAGCAGTGTAGGTATAATATGATGGAACGGCAGCAGGGTATATGGATCTATGTCCTGTCTGTGTGCGTGTCGTGTCCGTGCCTGTGTGTGTTATCTTGCACTCTGTGCCCCGAAATATGGAGTCAAAGCGACCTCTACGATGCCACCGATGCAGTGGAAGTGGAAGTATAGAAATTTTGTCGCAACACAATTTGGGATACTTTCGTGCCAGCTACATGAAGAACAAGAAGTGTAGTGTAGTGTTTGTTATTTGCAAAAAGTGACGGACTGACGGGTATTCAATACTCAGAACCGGTTCCCTCCTCCGACCTCCACTTACCAGTTAGTACTGGGTAATACGATACCCCTTGGTAGTCAGACTTTTGGGCCACTGACTGCCTGTAACGACTGCCAAAGATCTACAAATGACAGCCGGGACCAACGACGTAACGTGCTTTCCAAGGCACTGAGAAAACTCGGAATTTAATGGGTGTTCACACTGGTCACCCATCGACGGTTCAACCTAAGCAAGCACGGCTAAACCTAAAGATCGACCCGAGCGGCTGTTATTATTTAGCCACGAGCTCCACATTATTTAGCCACGAGCTCCACATTATTTAGCCACGAGCTCCACATTATTTAGCCACAAGCCTCGGTGTTATAAATTAATTGTGCGTCGTACGTAATTGTACGTAGCATATTCAAAAACGAAATATAATAATTCTGCTATCCTACACTGGTCATGTTCGTAGCCAACTCGTAGCAATCTCGTAGCAAAGGCGTAGACAAATAAAATGCTTCTATATAAATCACTAGAACTTCGTCCACAAAAATTGTGATAGCTCGGCTAATATGCATGATATAAATATAATGTATAGCCTATAGCACTCACGAATAATGTAGCTTTCTTACTATCAATGCAATTTTTTTTAGAATTGGATCTTTGTTTCCGAAGATTACCCCTTAAATACAAAGTTACACACAAATTATATCTCTTTATAATATTAGTATAGATAATAAAGTGTTGTAAGTCTTCAAAAAGTTCTACATCTGAGTATCGTTGTTGTTACATTAATGGCTTTACAGAAGGAAGGAAACAGTATCAGTTAAATGTTTGTAAGGATACTGTTTGCCCTACACAGTTTTGTTACGTTAATATCACTTTTAGAAATTCAGACAACTGTTCTCCATTTTCCAGGAGTCGCGAATCCCGTCGTCGGATCAACCATCCGCCGTCAGCGCTCTACAGCGTTGTGGGTGAAAAGCTGCGCGTGAGCACCCCTCGCGGCTTACAATGTGCGCTGTTCTGTGGCGGGCAGCGCTGCAGGTACGAGCTGCCGCAGCCGGGGACTGCGATACAGGGGCTGTACTCTGACTGGTGGGTCATCATTATCTGCTTACCTTTTACGCAATTATGTAGCCGGTATTTTACATGGGGTTGCTACCTGACCTCCACATTGCCTAGGTAACACGCCACCCCTTGGTAAGACATATGAGTTGATGCGCAACGGGCCTATTCACTGCTCATTTTAAAATGTTTTAAAGAAAATTGAAGCGTTTTTGACGGTAACTAAATGCCTTGCATAGAATGTACACCGGCTAATGACGACCAGGTTCCATTGTTCTTATATTTTAAAATGCACTCCAGTGCATCCCGACGCGCGTCTTCTTCTGACCTACTATGTGGCTTAAGGCACCAAGAAGAAAATAAACTTAGGAACCTGCTGTTGTGTTTTTAGCTCGAGGATATAGCTAGGAAAAAGTTGGTTGAACCTTTTCGTCTCTTCAACATATTATTGCTGTTTTACCATTAGAAGTCGAGGCACAGTGGCTGAATTTTTTCGCTCCAAGGCTGCGTTTCCACCAGAGATGAGCGAGGATGCATAGCGAGGGGTGTGTGTGAAACTAACCAACCATATAACTAAACTTAAACTCGAGAAATTGAGGCGTATCGAAGGATAGGTACCTCAACTTCCAACTGCAGCGGCCAATTCCTCATGTTTCGGGATTAAAATACGGCAGTGGTGGCATTACATCCTAATACACACTATAAGTTCAATGGCCAATGGCATCTAACAAAACATTTATCTTATTACTTGTGAGTATATTAACACCTAGTGACCCACAAAACATAGTAATAACACCGTTTCAAGAAAGATAACGTTGACCTTTACAAAAACAGTCCACACTCGGCGTACTGTGTAACATGTTACATCAAGCGTAACGTTAAGAACCCTCCACCCAGCACGTTCATAATTTAGTCCTACACCACCACACCACGTGCTGAAAGTACCACTTGTATTTACAATGTCACTGGGTTTATTTGTGGGCTAACGTGGTGAATAAAAAAGGTTGGTTTAGACGTGTAGCCTTGGCAATGAAATACAAGTGACAAAAGGTGCTAACAGCCGGCTGTGCATCGGATTTTTTTTTAATTTTGTGGTTATATATTCCTGATCCCTGCAACTCTAGAATCAACAAAGGTGACTATCAGAATAGTGACAAGAGGAGAAGTGACGGAAATGACGCTCGACAAGTCCCAGAGAAATATACGTCTAAATGTTGAGGGTGATATCTAGAGTCTAAACTTTCTCATGTAGCAGGACCTAGCTTAGTTACGCCATATTGGTTACTGTCAGCCTGCAAAACCCACTGCTTCAAGATTTTGGTCTAGGGTTAATGACGGCTATTGCTCGATGGATCTGTCCACCTCGTCCAGCTATACAGTATACTCAAACTCAAAGAATTTAATTGACTCGTGACAGGTGATTTTGAATAGTCAAAATTAAGTTACCTACAATCCAGCCACAGGCATAATAACTTTGAATGGACTGTAGTTGTCCATTCCAAAGCGTAAATCTCATAGAGAAGAATGGGCAAGAAAGTCTATGGACACTTATTTCAAATCTCTTCGATACCATCAGGCTATGTCTAAGCTCAACTTAGTATGTCACAAGTAGAACATGGCCAGCTCAGTACCACTTTAACAGTAGAACTTCCCTCGTCCTCATCGTTCACTTCCCCATATCCTATTTATTTGGGGTCGGAGCAGCATGTCTTCTTATACTTTTCTATTAGTCGTCATAACCTGCTCGTAGGTCTAGGGGTCGCAAGAACGCCTGCTGAGCATGAAGTCCTGGGTTCGATTCTCGGGTCGGACAAAGTGTTATTGGGTTTTTCTATCAAGACTATCTCAGTAGCAGCCACGGAGTCTGGATTTATGCCCTGTTTATAGTAACTTAAGCACAACTGTACTATTATTATGTACACCTCTGCCGAACCCTTCGGGGATTACAGGCGTGATGTTATGTTATGCTATTTATCAATCGTCATCTCAAAAGTCACCTTCCTTATACCCTTATCATCTTCCACGCAGTCTATCCATCATTTCTTAAGAAGCGACTTCGCTAAGCAATAGGACGTCACTATTCGTGAATTAATATAAAGTAATTAAGCACCCCTCTAAAAATTATCATATGGACTAAAGGTATCCTTGGTTTTAAAAATAAACTATAGTAAAATACGAGGGTCGCGTGACTTCCGCCTGGCCGCTTTATTTTATGTTAATTATCGTAATAATATACTTTTTTACTCGACTTACTAATGTGAACTTAAGAAATAAGGTTTGGGGCATACGATTGTAGCTGCCGACTGCTTACAATTGTATTTATGATGGAAGAAATGTCGGAGAATTTAAAATGACAAATATCAGCTAATCATTCAGCAGGTACCTCAAGGGGGAAGCGTCCGGGTAGCCCGCGAAATTCAATTTTTCGTGCGTTTTTTGCAATTTGCATGCAGGTCAGTGTCAGGCTGTATGTTGAACAAAATATGATTCGTGAAATTTTTATTCGGTAAAAATCTGCTGTTTCCTACAAAAGTGCAATACATACATTTGAAGGGTAAGTATGTACAAGCACAGAACAGAGAATGTCACATTTTTAGAAAAAAATTGCATTCCCAATCACTAGTTTTTACAAATACTCAACAGATGTCGTTAAAAATACGTTTTTATCTATGCCCAAAGCGAAAAGAACTGGGAAATTCTAAAATTGAATTTGCTTTGTTCTCATAATCGATTCATTAGGACATACCCTGTTCTTTGCCTATACCCTTCATTTTTAGTAACCTTTGAAAAAGATGCAGCAATGTTTTTACGGTTTTGAATAGAGCAGCTAGTGCAGCTACAACATTGAATAAGAAAGGTTTCGGCCACCGTAATATAAGCGGTTGTCTGACAATTTATTTGTAAACTGTCAAATTTTTCCCATCAACCTTGAACCTAATACTATAGCGATAAAGTTGAAAATCTATTAAAGAAATCTGACAGATTGTAGTAGCTTGATGTGCTGGCGTCTGTACCATTGCTTTAAGGAATTCCTGTTACCAACCACTAGTTTAAACTTTAAAACACACACTTACACACACTACACACACACACACTTTACACACACTACACACATACACACACACACACACACACACACACACACACTACACACATACTACACTTACACTTTATATTGATGGTGGAAGGGAAACCGATGCACAATCATTTACCACGTATTCAGTACCTGTATAAAAAAATCAACTGTATGGGACAGCAGATTTCAGAAATAAAAAACCGTTTAATTTATGTTTTTTTTTATTTTATTTTTTTATTTATGTGTTCGGAATAATGTACTGTATACGTGATAGCCTAGTCTCATTAACAGCCTAATATAAATCTCAAATTGATTATTGCTATATCCTTAATATCCACTTACAGATGGTAAATAAAAAAAATAGAAACAATTATGACCCTGCCGGGCACAGCAAATATTTTAAATAAGTAGAGAGAAGAAGAGCGCTTTTTTTACTTTTCATTGTTGTTAAGTTTGAATTGCAAGAAAGAAAGAAAAAGTATTTACTCTTCCACACAGGACAACAAAAAATTATTTAAATCCTATTAAGTATTTTATATTTCCATTCATTTACTTATACTATTAATATTTAATATGCAAATCTATCTATTCATTTCTTATTTATTTAATTATATTACAATAATATATATATTATTATTTTTTGGTGTTATTTTATTTATTTACTGTCGCATTGGGGTAAACCCTGTAATGATAGTGTAAGCCGTTTTAAATAAATAAATAATATTTAAAATCAAATTATAATCACATCATCAGTGTATTCTCAGCCTAACAACAGTACTGCAGTCGTTAAAACATACATGAAGAACATGACATTTCTTAATAAAACAAACTACTAACTTATGACTGCAAATAAGTAAAATATGGCTACTTTAATAAAATAGGCGCATGCAAGTTTAAAAAGGTTTTTTTTTTGTTTTCAATGTCACTCGTTATTACACTGTTGGATTTTAATTATGTTGAAATGTTAATTAGGTATGTTGTTGGTCCCATTTGTTACTTTTCTTGCTTGTTTTGTTATACATTTTTTTTTGTGATTCGTGGACGCTTTTATAATAATAAGGAACTAGGTATTTGCTGTGATTATTTTTTAAAAATAGACGAGCTACGGCCCGTGACCTACGTTCGCGTGAAATTATCATAAAAATATTAGATCCCTTTATGAATCGGATTTTGTTAACAATTTCAAGGGTCCGCTGTAAAGACGGACAAAGATCTGTAAATCTCAGCCGGGACTCAGATAATATAATACTACGTAGCCGGGACCAACGGGAGACACGAACGAAACTCGATATGTGATGGGTGGCCACGCACTCTTCCAAAGACTGTTCCTCTATTCTCCGCTAAAAGAACTTAGAAGTTCTTTTTCGATTACCTCAAACCGCTTATCTCTAGGTCAAAATTTCACCAGGCAGTCATACTAACTTAATTACCACGCCATCATGGTTAGGGTATATAAATACAGAATTGTGTCAAGAACACCTAAGCAATTAAACATTACACCTACATTACATTATATACTTAAACGAACACGATTGCTAACAACCCGTACATATGCGTGTTTATACGAGGTGGAAGGTGTACCGAAGCTAAAGCGGTTAACCCCCCCTCCCCCTACCCCCACATAGCTACTTTTGTTTATTTCCTCGGTTATTAAAACAACAGCTATATCAGGATGCGTAAAGCGTTAACCTATTATTATACCTACCATGAATCCGACAAATCAGAGACGCGTGTCTTGGGTTCGAACTTAAGACCTATGACTTAGCAGACCGACGACGGCGACGGTCACGTCACTAGGCTAACACTTTCGCATTTATAATAGTATAGTAAGATACACAGTAAAAGAATATGATTGCAAACACCCACTCGTGTTAACCAATGATATTATAAAAAAAGATACGCTACGTTCATACTGAGTGGCGTTCAAATATTTATTTATCGTTGCGTTGTTACGACTGCGATAGATAGTATGTAATAATATCTACAGTACTGTATCTTCATACAAACGCTCGCAACGCGAGTCATACCTACAAGCCTCGAGTTTGGTACCCACTCGGTACCCAAGAAGTCACGAATGCGCCGCACTGACATACGAACGTTGTGATGGTTTTGTAAGCAGTAAGCATATGATTTGTGAATATTTGATTGAAATAAGAACAAGTATTTACTAAATATGACAAAGAGTTATAATAGACTATATTGTGCTGTATATAGTTGCTTGTATTCATCTCTTTTATCACAATAACACACAATCTGCGCGCGCTAGTGCGATATCTACCTCTTTTTATTTATAATTTATCATTGGTGTTAACATAAAATAAATCATGTGGAACTCATGTCTAGTAATACATAATAAAGGTAATACGTAGGTATCTACATATTCAATCGTAGAGTAGGTACCTACTCAATGTAATAACTTTAAATGCTTTGCTCATAACAGCTAATCAGCAGTAGTTATTTTATGATGTGTTTATAAATTAATAATTAGCTAATACAGTTGTAAAGTGCCTGCTGTGAGCTTTATAGCAATTGTTTGTTGTAACAACTTTTTATTGTTTCTCTAACTATAATAAAACTTCACTCTTAGACAAAGATCGATTAATCGGGTTAAAAGGTTAACCGGTTAAACCTATCGCCCATGTTTTATTAACCACTAGCTTTTGCCCGTTATTTTATAATTTGACTATCAATTCGGGATGTACTCTGCTTTTAATAATTTCATTCCATCAGGATTCGAAAGACACGTGGCGCCATCTATTATCGTAAGAACTTTATTGTTGTTTTTCCTCGGGAACAGTACTTTTTTTCGGGATTTAACATAGCCTATGTCCGTTTCTGTACACCTGACAACGTATATGCAAAGTTTCAGGATGATCGGTTCAGTGGTTTAGGCGTGAAAAGGTAACAAACAAACTTACTCTCGCATTAATAATATTAGTAAGGAAGTAAGGATTACACGGGTTAACCCTTAATATTTGGGTTAATTATTTAAATATTGCTGATAAATTTTCCCGTTTTTAGTGCCAATGATGAAATTCGGCCAAGTGCGAGTCGGACTCGCCCATCAAAGATTCCGTAATCATCGTAGTAGAGGAGCCCCCATTAATTTTATTATTTGTTGTTACAGCGGCTACAGAAATACTCATTCTGTGAAAATTTCAACTGTCAACCTATTACGAATCATGACATACAGCCCGCTGACAGACATACAGACGGACAGACAGAGGAGGCTTAGTAACAGGGTCCCGTTGGTTACCCTTCGGGTACAGAACTATAGAACCAACCCTCCCAACCTCATCAATAAGACTGTCGTAATGCTTTGCCTTATACCTACCGTCATGTTTGATATTGCCACAGGGCTACCAACTATTTGAACTACATATCAGTAGCGAAGGGTCAATTTTTGTAAAAGGTAAAGCGGAGTACATATTATTTGTCTACAGACTGCCTGTACCATTTTTCAAAGGGAATCTGGTAGGAATCGAGTTCTATGTAACCTTCGCCACTGCTACATATTTAGGTACAACAATAACTCTGGCCGTTTCAATGATTACCTAATATAATAGCTATCGTGATGTTGTTACAGGGTTACTGACGACATTCTGGCGATGGCACGCCCCAGCACCGCCAGCATCGCCGCCAGGAATATTATACAACAGTTTCACAGGTATGTGCTTCTTATACACTAATATAATATAATATACATAACCACATGTTAAAACTCTGTGCTGGGGCTGCAGTCTCGACATAGATAGCGACAAAAATCGGTCGTTTAGTCATAACGATGTCAAATTTCTTTAATAGATTTTCAACCTTAAGGTTTCGAAATAAAGTTGAAAATTTATTAAAGAAATTTGACATCGTTATGACTTAACGACCGATTTTTGTCGCTATCTATGTCGAGACTGCAGCCCCTGGATGGTTCTTCGAATTCTCAGGTTTCCTTCTCAGCGATCTGTGAGGTCAATTAATGCATGAAGTGTCTGTTTGTAATTTCAAAATAACAATTTTTTACTAAATGCATATGAAAGTTTAAACGGCATTTATAACAAAAACATGTTTTTTTTTTTAATTTTTGTCTGTCTTTCTGTATGTTTGTTTTGGCTAATCTCCGAAACGGCTGGACCGATTTTGAAGGGACCTTTACTGGCGGCTAGCTGATGTTATCAAAATCAAAAAATCTAAAATGTTTTAATTCATTATTACACGTTGTACTTTACACAGTTGGTGGCGTCTCGTTTTAAGCATATATATACCTGTGCCAGCAAGCGCCGCTTTTCTATATCTTACAATTAGTGTAACTTGTTACTAAACAAAAGTTTATGAATTAATAATTTTTATTTATTATCATTAGTCTGTTGGTGTATATGTATACACGTATGCGTGCGTGTGTGTATGTGAGTGTGTGTGTGATTGTTATAAGGTCTAACCTAGGCTACTTATATTTTAGAAAAAGAATTAGGGTTCCGTGCAAAAATTTTAAAAGCCTTGGAATTGGTAAGAAAATCCGATTAAAAAAGGGAAGTAGTATTTTTTTATAATTTCACCCAAATAAAGTCGCGGGCAAAAGCTAGTAACAAATAAAATTATTTGACTTTTAACAAACACAACCGGTGAGAGCTTTTATTTCGACCTACTAAAGGTGATTTTATTACTGTTTCAGCTGGGGCATTCGCACTGTGATCAACCTACAGACGCCGGGGGAGCACGCCAGTTGTGGACCACCCCTCACCAAGTCGGGGTTCACTTACGACCCCTGCATCTTTATGGCTAATGATAGTATGTTATTACATTGATAATTTTACCCTAACAAAAACTTCGAAGACTCGTGTTACAACTTGTTTTAAATTTCTTGTGAAACCCGTGTCAACTAAATTATTATTATTATTATTTATTTATTTATTATTATCAACTTACACACACTATCTTTACAGGTGACTCCAATACTATAGTGGTTTGACCGCAAAAAAAAAAAGTATTGTTATTAGCTTCACCGTCGCTACGCACGAACGAATTGATTTTTTATTAATATAAGGATAAAAAACATTACAATTAAATCTATAGTAATAAATTATAAAGAGATAAAATTTGTTTGTGAGTTTGTACTTATGTAAGGTGTAACCTACGGAACTACTGATCCGAGTCCGAAAATTCTTTCACTAACGGGAATCTACGTTATCCCCGAGTGTCATAGCTACATTAAAAACGTTTCTGTGGGTTAATTTACGTATATAACGGGGGTGACGCCGGGAGCAAAAGTCAGTAACTGATATGTTAATAACCATTAAGGAAGTCCAATCCATTATTTTGATGCGAAACCCGAGTATCTGGGTTGTTAGGTTGTCTAAAAGAAGGCAACGTAGCTACTCAAATATTCCCGAATATTAATTCTGCCCCCCCCCCCCCTCCCCCACGGAGTATCCGCAAAAGATACCACAAAAGTTACCTCGACCACCGCGTCTGAGCGTGTGCTGCATCCTGCATCTAAGATGGGATCCAAATGTGAAATTAAAACAAAATATTCTTGCAGCACCAGGGCAGCCCGCCCAATTCAAAAGCCTATTGAATGACTATTTTATGAAAAAGTCATTTAATGGGATGCTGCTCCCGCAGCTTTTTCTATCTTTTTCTTTCTTTTAGCTTTTTTACTTTTTCTATCTCTTTCGAACAGTCCCCTGTTCGAAAGAGATACCGCAGCCCTGGAACACAAAGGACAAAGAAGGAACATGGATGGGTTTTAGTCAGTACAAGTCTGACACTCCCTTCCGCTCCGCCCAGAGTGGGGGGGGGGTCACTTGATGATATCCCATTCGAAAAAAAAGGGTTGTATTGATGATTTTAATGAGTATTGAGTATAACTCTGTAAAGCCATATTTGTTTAATCAACATACAATCTGACACTGACCTGCAAATCGCAAAGAAAATTTGAATTTCGCGGGCTTCGCGAGAGAATCCTGATTTCATGACTTATGCTTTCAGTATACTACTACAACTTCGCGTGGCCGGACTACGCAGAAGCAAGCCTGAGCGGGCTCCTCAACATGGCGAAGGTCTTGTCGTTCGCTCTGCAGGAGGGCAGGGTCGCCATACACTGCCATGCAGGTACCTTTATACTGGGTGTAATAAGACCCTAAACGAAGCCGAAAGGCACTTGTTCTCCCCGTCATTGCGATAAGTTTTTTGTTCTAGACCATACCCGGGAACCTTCTAGTTATGGAGATATTGGGGGTCAAAGATCTAAAATTTCACAAGTTTTTTTTAGTAATATAAGTTTTTAACTTTACTTTGAATACTTTCGCAACCCCCGTATTAATCAATACATCAGCATAATGTTTTGAGTTCGTTACGTTGAGTCCTGCCGTAAAACGTGATTTTTCACCCCAAAAAAAATTCTTATCAATATATTTTGCGTAGAGCAAAAATTATGAGGTTTCTTGAAGGATCCGTTTACACCTTGTATAAGTTCCTTTCTTTTTTTTCACAATTGTCCACACCAAATTCCATCCTGATAGTTTCAGTTACTTTCAGTAGCTCCATCAGTCGCAATTTGTTGGGGACGGACGGACAGCGGAGGCTTATTAATAAGGTCCTGTTGGTTACCCTTCGGGTACGGAACCCTAAAAACGATCATGATCATTGTGTTTTATTAATCAAAAAACTTATTGTTTAGTCCTTTTGTGTTAAAACTAAAGAATAAATTAACAAAAACAAGTTGTAATATTAATAATAAATGTCTTACTTACGAAATTATCATAAAAAAATTAAGAGATCACGTTATGAATCAGTATTAATAATTATCTGTAATCTTGGTAATTTCTAACCCTGTTTATGATTATTACGGTAAAGGAAAAAACTCGACTGAAACCATTCCATTTTCATAATTTTATATTCAAATTGGCCCTGCCGGCTTCCAGCTTTTGTTAAATTTAAAATGTCCTTGTTTTTTGATTTCCAGTTTTTTCAGTCGGGTTTTTTCATTTCAAGCTGTTTAGTTTAGTAACGGGAAAGATTTCGCAGACGATTTAATTTTTTTTTAAATAGTTTTTTTTCCGATAAACGATTTTTCACTTAGAATTATTTTTAAATATATTAATAGCATACATTTTTGTAATCGCCTTTTAAAACCCTTCAATTTGACACCCCACTCAATATTATTGGAAGAAAAGAAAAATTCGACCACCACAATTTAGCCCCCCAAATCCGCCATTTTTCTTAGTTTTTTAATTTTAATGTCAGCCAGTGACATTCGCGCCACCAAGACAAATCTAACGACGTATAATTTATCCAAATCCATTCAACCGTTTAGCAGTTACGAGGGAACATAAAACGGACACACATACATACAGGTCAAACACATAACCCTCCATTTGGCCTTCGCCACAGTCGGGAAAAACGGAAAAATAAGGTTCACTTAAATAATTACGGCGTTACAGAACCTTTAGTGCGCAAGTCAGACATGTACTTGACCAGTTTTTAATTGATATAGACCGTGTGAACGATGCTAATTACATTGTAATGGAAGAATACATAATTATGCGCATAAATAATGAATTCACGTAAATTACCTTTGCCAAAAATCTATTTAATGGTTTTGGCAATGACAACAAGCATGCTGCCACGTGTAAGCTAACAGAACCGCTTTATTCAATCACTAGCTGTTGCCCGCGACCTTCGTCCGCGAGAAATTATTATGAAAATACAATTTTCCCCGTTTTTTCAACATGTTTAATTGATGCTCCGCTCCTCTTGGTCGTCGCATGATAAAAAAAAAAAAAAAAAAAAAAAAACAAATGTATTTATTTATTTATTTATTTTATTTATTTAACACTTCAAGCACATAAGTACAGAGGCGGACTTAATGCCATAGGCATTTTCTACCAGTCAACCTTTGGGTGATGCAAAGACAAGCAGTGGTAGGTGTAAATCTGAAAATAATTTTAAATAATAATAAGATTAACTACAAGATAACTACAAGGATATATAAAATACTATAAATATATATCAAATACTATAAATATATATCAAAATTTAAATTAATGTAAATAAACATTTCCACGAATATACCAAAATAAAAACACAAACCATGGGGAAAACATTACCGTTGTGACGAAACTGCCAGCTTCTTCCGAATGTACTCACGAACTTTAATTTTAAAAGATAAGCGATTGGTTGCCATCCTGATTTCCTGGGGAAGCGCATTCCACAGAGAAATAGACTGGACAAAGAAAGATCGGTGAATGAAATCAGTGCGGTGAGAGGGACATTGAAGCATACGGTTTTGCGATGATCGCAGGCTCCTATTATGGTTGGCACAAATATACTGAAAGTGGGGAGCAAGGTAACTAGGGGAAGTGGGAGAAACAAGAAAAGAAAACAAGGTGGTAAGCGCCCTTTGCTCCCTACGCTGACGTATGGGCAACCACTTAAGAAGAGTCCGGTGTTCGGAGACATGATCATATTTACGCAAATTGAAAACGAATCGAATGCAGTTATTTAGAAGACGGTCAAGTTTGTCGAGGAGATCCGCATTCAGGTCAAAGTAGCACACGTCACCGTAATCGATGATAGGAAAAATTAAGGACTGTACAAGCATTGTTTTCGTATTTGAGGGTAAAAAGTTTCTCAAGCGGTACAAAGCCCGCAACGAACCAGTAACCTTCTGACTGACACGAGCAACTTGAGTATGCCATTTCATAGAGCTATCGATATGCAAGCCAAGATCCTTGACCTCAGTACTAAAAGGAACGACCGTACCGTCGAAAAGAACTGGTGGCAAGGTTGTACCATTCAACTTGCATAGACTGCGAGAGCTGCCAATGATGATCGCCTGACATTTATTAGGATTTACTGCCACACCAAATTTATCGGACCAGGTATTTATTGCTATCAGGTCCCGATTTAAATTGTCGATCAGATCTCGAATTTCGTCAACCCTCCCCTGACAGTACAACTGCAAGTCATCGGCATACAGATGATACGCACACTGAAGCTCAGAAGTAAGGAGATTAATAAAAATAGAAAACAGAAGAGGAGAAAGAATACCGCCTTGAGGAACACCAGTCTCCAAATCACACCAACATGATGAGGAATTCCCAACATGAACTGACTGCTGGCGTTCCTGAAGGTAAGAGGAGAACCATTCCAGTGCTCCGGGAGAGACCATTACATGGGATAAAATGGCTAAAAGGATGTCGTGACTAACGGTATTGAAGGCATTTGAGAAATCGACCAGCACCAGTACCGTTACCTTGGTGTCTTCTAGTCCTGCCCTAATATCGCCAGTCACTTTAAGAAGGGCGGAAACAGTGCTGTGCCCAGGCCTGAACCCAGATTGAAGTGGGCTGATAAGCGAGTTCCGATGGACAAAATCGGAGAATTGCTTGTGCACACAGGCCTCAAGCACTTTAGATAGAAAGGGAAGGATCGAAATGGGACGGAAATGGGCAGGAAGACAGGGATTAGGGACCTTGGGTAGCGGACAAACATAGGCTTTGCGCCACAGGGAAGGAAATGCTCCGGTAAAAAGGGAAAAATTCACAATGTGGGTAATCGCAGGTAGGAGCTCATCCAGAAGAGTTATGATCATACCACGGGTGATATTATCACAACCCACTGCTTTCGACTTGATGGACAGGATGATCTTTTTGATCTCTCCCGGTTCAGCTGGAACGAAGCAAAAGTGGTTAATATTAGGGCGCGTTAGACCAGAAATTAGGGACAAAGTTCGTTGCTTGGTTAAGCGATCCATGGAGGAAGCAGAAGAAAAATGTCGGTTAAGCTCGTCCAGGTCAATAGAGTTTGGAAGGTCTAAATGTCGCGGTTTGCCGATACCCAGAGTTCCAAGAAATTTCCAAATATCGGCAGAAGAGGAAGAAGTTATATTATCTAAAATGTGGCGGCGTTTACCGATGCGTATCATCTGGTTGCATCTATTCCTTGCAACCTTGTATAATGACCAGTTCTCGTCAGTACGATCCCTCTTAAATTTACGGAATGCCCGGTCCCTACGTCGCATTGCCATCCGTATCCCTCTTGTCATCCATGGAGCAGGAGGACGTTTTAGTTTAATTTTTTTGATTGGAGCATGAATATTGTAGAGGTTGATCACAACATCGTTAAATATCGCAACCTTATCGTCAACCAAAGA
Organism: Noctua janthe; assembly: GCA_910589295.1. Lineage (NCBI taxonomy): Eukaryota > Metazoa > Arthropoda > Insecta > Lepidoptera > Noctuidae > Noctua > Noctua janthe. The sequence goes on along the minus strand of OU342572.1, from coordinate 6,854,863 downwards.
GGCTTGCAACATAGGCTCCCAATCAGTCACAGACGCATCCTTCTTAATTTCCTCAACATTCATCCGCGCAAAACAACGCCTGTACAGAACCCTAGGTTTAGGTTTGGGAGGTTTCAGGATATAAGAGAGGAAAATCATGTCATGGTGAGAAAAGCCAGGAGCGTCATGTTGACCATGGGAGGATACAAGAGAAGGATTTGAGGTAAGGATCAGATCGAGCCAGGTGTCATCACCGACAGCGTTATGATGGGTAGGCTGGAGCGGCAACACGTGCAGACTAACCGACTCGATAAGCTGGAGGAGTTTACAGGACCGAGGGGCATTGCGGGAAAGGAGATTTGTATTAAAGTCACCCATTATGATGTGATGTGCATACTCTGAACCCAAAGATTCAAGTACTGATTCGAATTCAGTGAAGTAATCAACAGTGGGAGGACAGTAAACAACACCAATAACAGTTTTGGCTCCCTTGACACAGACTTCAAGGAAAATAAACTCGGCAGAAGCAGAATATTGTGAAGAGGAAGTGGCAAGTATTTTATAGGGAAAGTCACTGCGGAGGTATATGGCCACACCACCCCCTCCCTTACCAATCCTATCATTACGTATAAGAATGAAACCAGTAAGAGGATAAGTAGTGGACAGGAGATGTGGTTTGAGCCAAGATTCAGAGATCAAGATGGCGTGTACATTGCTGCTGTTAAAGGCGTCGTACAGCTCGCTATAGTGGCTCGGAACACTTTGAGCATTAATATGACACACGTTCAACAATCGATCAGACTTATCATTAAACTTTTGTTGCAAAAACTCACCAAGAGTATCACTGAACGAGCAAAAACTTCCATCGCTTGAAGAAGCAGCAGATTCATCCGCGGATAAGAAAATTTCATTGTTTGACATAAATATACACGTAACAAATATATATATATATATATATATAAATATATAAAACAATTAAGCTATTACTAAAAACAAACTAAGTATCACCAACAGGTGCACAACTCTGCACCACCCGCCAGCTAACACCAACACTAGTAGCAAGTAGTAAAATAAGCATAGAATATAGCACATATACACAGCAAAATACAAAGGAAAAGTGAAAGCCGTAGTTCCCAGACACAAAAGAACAAAAACAGAATCAGAATAATAGTTAAATATAGAAAAAGAAGGAGACACACCCAACTGCAAATTATGTGATGGTACATGGAACGAAACGTAACTGATAACAAATAATCTGTGAGTTTACCAGAAACAAAATTTCGAAACGTTTATTTGGAACGTCACTGTCACTTAAATATTTCAAAACGTCAATTTGACAAGCCGAAGCTGACATTCATATACCAATATCAATCAATCACTCAAACTAATATTAGAAAAATAAACACAGTTGAGGGTATCTAAGTACCAATGCACCTCTTAATAATAAAGAAGTAGAAGTAAACAGTTGGAGTACAAAACATAAGGAAGATAACTATTAGACTGGACAACTACAAACTGGTAAGTAAAGATTTGGAATCTAAAACAACAATCAAGAAAAAACATCAAAACATCAACACTCAAACCTATAATTTTCGTGTTATGGTTTTCAGATTCCCAGCAGCGCCGCCACCTCTTCCACTGGTAGAAGGAGCCGCGTCCGGTGCCTTGGGGTACTGGGCTACCAAGGGCTTCAGCTCATCAAAGGAAGTTATCTTGTGCCGACTTCCGTCAGGAGCCTTTATGAAGATAACCCCGTCTTGGGTCCAACACGACCGCATGCTGAAGTGCTCCCGTGCTTTGCCGAAGATAGATTGCCTGGTCCTAGTCAGGAATTCTTTCACTGACATTTTGGAGCCTTTCAAGCCTGTCTTTGCCTTCCACACTGATGACCTCAAGTCTACACTGGCAAACCTAACAAGGATAGGCCTGTGATGATCCTTGCTGAGGGCCCCCAGCCTGTGGCAAGCTTTAATAGAAGGTGCCGAGATATTCTTCAGTGCTAGCTTGGTGTTTAAAACATCCAAAATAACAGCCGTGCAGTCTTCATTCTCCGCGTCATGTATCTATAGCCTTCCTCAATAAATGGGATATCCAACACTAAAAGAATTTTTCAATTCGAACCAGTAGTTCCTGAGATTAACGCGTTCAACCAAACAAACTCTTCGCTTTATAATATTAGATTATTAGTATAGATTAATTTTAATATTTTATTAGGAGGTCGTGGCTAAATAATAACAGCCGTTTGGGGGGTCGATCTTCAGGTTAAGCAGCGCTTGCCTAGGTTGCTCCGTGGATGGGTGTCCACCCATTACGTATCGAGATACGGCGTACTTCGGGAAGCACGTTAAGCCGTTGACAACAGAAAATACGAGAAATAGAAAATACGTATTTTTTTTTACCATAGAGAAATTTTTAATCGGTAATTTAAAAACAACCAGCTGTTTCCTACAAAAGTACCAATAGGTACCTACACGGTCAAAATGTATGGAAAAGCTGATTTTTTTTAATCACCACACCCACACTTCCAAAAGCACCAAACGTCTTTTCCTCAAGCTTTCTTTCAAAGTTATTGTTATACAAATATAGGGTGTACAAAGACTCTTAACGAAGCCGGATGGCACTTGTTCTCCCCGTCATTGCAAACATTTTTTTGTTCTAGACCATACCTGGGAATCTTCTAGTTACGGAGATATTGGGGGTCAAAGTTCCAATGTTTTCACAATTTTTTTTTAAATACATTTGTTTCATTTTTCACATTTTTTTTTAAATACTTGTGTTTAATGTAACATTTTACTTTAAATACCTTCACGACTTGGCCCAAAAAGTCTGACAACCAGTCTTACCAAGGGGTATCGTATTACCCAGTACTAACTGGGTTGTGGAGTTCAGATAGGCAGTCGCTCCATGTAAAATACTGGTATTCAGCTGCATCCGGTTAGACTGGAAGCCGACCCCAACATAGTTGAGAAAAGGCTAAGCAGATGATGATGAATCATTTTTCTGTGTTAACATTTTCTCTGTTTTTTTTTTGTAATTAGTTCAGTTAAAGCTAAATGTTTGCCTTGCTTGGGAAGAGACTGGACCCCACGACACAGGGTATCCTAGTGAAGAGTCCAGGGGATACAGGGTGTAAACAGACCCTTCACATATCCGTCAACCAAGCATTCTGTACATCAAACTAAGTAACTTTACGCAAAAATTATTGCTGGGAATCGACTTTTTTTTTTGGAGTGAAAAATCACGTTTCACGGTAGGACGCGATGGAAAGCACTCAAAGCATTGTGCTGATAGTTTAATTGAATAGTAAGGGGGTCGTGGAGGTGTGTAAAGTAAAAATCTTACATTAAAAACGTGTATTAAAAAAAAAAGTTGGAACTTTGACTGAAGTTGTACTTTTCATATCACCGTAACTAGAAGGTTCCCAGGTATGGTCTAGAACAAAAAAATGATCGCAGTGACGGGGAGAACAAGTGCCTTTCGGTTATGTTAAGGGTCTATTTACATCCTTTATGTAAAAATCCAGAACATAAGGATCATTGTTTTTTGTTACCAGCTTTTTAATATTGTACCATGTTATGCGAACTGAATAAATTTGAATTAATTTATTTACATCGGTTCATAAATGACGGTGCTGTTGTAAAATACATTAAAAAAAACGAATTGGGAACCTCCTCTTTTTTTTACAGTCGGTTAACGAATATTTGGTTCTAGGACATGTCGGTTATAATATAACACCATGTTTTCCTTCAAAGTTTTGCGAGCAGTGACACCGTGGCATTGCGGATAACATGTTCAACGACTTTAGTTACGTAAATTACGACCTACGTGATACTGATTCAAGAAACATAGACGTTTGAAATCATTTAGGTTTGTCTCAGCTCAGTACCACTGTCGTGGCCACCGCGACAACATGATACTCTATATACTTTACCTTTTGTTGTTACTACCCCTCATATTTTATCTCTCTTACTTTCTAATCCTACTGGCGTTGGGGATATACACTAAAGTAAAGCTTGAACCCGTTCGAGGAGTGTGTACATCTGAGGCGCGACTTGATGGAAAGATCGCGCTCGTGACAGGCGGGAACCAAGGCGTCGGCCTGGAGACAGCCCGGGACCTCGCATCCAGAGGAGCCAAAGTGATCATCGCCTGCCGGGATGCTAACAAGGCTGCAGAAGCTATCGAAGATATCGCAGCTACTACAGGAAACAGACAAGTTGAATTCAAACATTTAGATCTAGCAAAATTCAGCAGTGTACGGAAATTCGCTGAACACTTTAACAACACGTATGACCGTCTCGATATTTTAGTGAACAACGCTGGATGCGCCGGCAGCTATCCGAAGCCTACTGAAGATGGAAATCAAGCAGTGATGCAAGTCAACTATTTCGGGCCCTTCCTCCTCACGAACCTGCTGCTAAACAAAGTGATCGCCTCCAAACCCAGCAGGATCATTATAGTATCATCCTGGCTGCACTTCTTCGCGAGATTGCAAGTTAACGATTTACACGATCAAGGATTTAGGGAACCAATCGGCAATCTATTTAATTATGCAAATAGTAAACTATGTGATCTTCTTTGGATGAAGGCATTGGTCAAGAGATTACCTGAAGAGGTGACTGTCAATACTTTACACCCTGGAATTGTAAAAACTGATATATTTAGAAGTTTGCCTTTTTATATAAGGGGTTTGTTTCACGTGGTAGCTGATGCTATGATGTTTAGGACACCTAAAGAAGGAGCTCAGACGGTGATACATCTGTGTGTTTCTGAAGAAGTGGAGAACGTGCGCGGGAAGCACTTCATGGAGTGCAAGGTACGAGAATACAGTAGCAAAGTTGATGATGACGAGTTAGTGGAACAAGTGTGGAACAAGAGTTTACAGGTGACGAGCTCGAATCTTAGAGGTGTTGTTGCAAATAATTATGTTGAGTGAACATGTGCATTTTAATCAGGCTAGGACATAGCAAGACGATAGATAATAGTGGTGATAACGTAATATAAACATAGACAGTGTTAAAGGTCGAATTGCAATTACGGTTAGTTTATGAACACTTTATTAATGTTATTATATAGATTTGTATATTATGAAGTAATTGGTACACCACAGACCACCTGCAGTATCGTTTCTCACACTTCCTGTAATCTATACAAAGATTGTCTTGAAAACATCGGTTTTAGCGATAAGACCGCGCATTATGTCATCCTATGTTAAATGTTTTCTGTTATTGACGTTACTTGTATGGAGTACCAATGGACCAATCCGCACTGGGCCCGCGTGGTGGATTATAGCCCATTCCCTCTCATAGAGAGGAGGCCTGCTTCCCAGCAGTGGGAACATTAATTGGCTGATTATGTTATGTTATGTATGTATGGAGTACATCATATAAAATATTCTATTCTATTCTTATCGACTTGGTTGTGAAGGCTAGAAGTAAAGAATCTTTGTGTGAATGTAAATAGTAAATCAAGGCTAGCAAATAAAGGTGTTTACTTATTATACGCAGTTTTGTTTATTAATAACTCGCACGCACGCACGCACTTCCATCAACGCACAATTTTAAAAGAAGTAACTGTAGACAACAATAAACAAAAAATTAACCAAGTTAAAGTAGCAAAATTTTTATGGATTTACATTGACAGACAACTAAATTGGCAACCACAAGCAGAGGAAATTTGCAAAAGGATAAATACAGCGGCATATGTCCTTTCAAAGTTGTCCAACAAAGTTGACATTCAAACTATATTAGTAGCGTATCATGGTCTGGTTGCATCAGTTCTAAGATTTGGTTTTATTTTCTGGGGCAATTGCAGCTCAAGGGAGTACATATTTAAGGCGCAAAAACGTTGCATTAGAGCGATATGTGGTTTGAAGACCACAGACAGTTGCGAACCAAAGTTTAAGTCCCTAAAAGTGCTTACATTTCCGGCATTGTATATCCTGGAAATGGCCATGTTTGTAAAGACCAATAAAAACCTATTTCCCACGATGACGGAAACTAGAAAACGTCCTATCAGAAATCAATACAAGAATTTATTACACATTGAGTCCTGTAACACAGCATTATTGAGGAAAAGTGTTATTTGTATGGGTCCTACCATATACAATAAATTGCCAGATCTAATTAAAAATTATACAATTAAAAACTTTAAAAAGAAATTAGGGGACTTCCTAATAGAAAAATGTTATTATTCCATTAATGATTTTTTAATGGACAACACTTTTTAATTTTCAATGTGTATAATAAATATTATTTTGAACTTAGAACTTTAGAACCTAATATACATTAATTAAAATTTAATTTTCAAGTGGCATTTTAATTTGACATTTTTTTTTTTAATATTAATCAATGTATAATTGTATTATTGTAATAATTCTAACAGTGACATTTGTAATTTCTATTTTTTGATGCTCTTGACAATTTTTTTTTTTAATATTTTAATTTTAATTTTTGCGTGCCTATTTCCAGGCAGAATGTACATGTCTCACACCTTTCTACTCCACCTGTATTTTAATTTAACCTATATTCATTGCAAATAAATGATTTGATTTGATTTGATTTGAATAATCGTGTACTGACAGCATTACTCCGGTTAACTTAGATGATAGTGTTATGGGTGGTATAGCAATAATAGAGTCAGTTTATAAATACATTCATTTACTATGTCTAAGCGTAAAGCTAATATTTCACCAAAACTCCTTTGATAAATTTTTAGGTTACAACCAACGTTTCATATATTTGATTGTTTTTATTGTAAAACATCACTACATAATAGGGACCTTTTTATTTTTTTTTTAAATTGAATTAATGATTTAATATTTTGATAAAGTTTGGCAAAGCTACGTTTAACTTAAAATACGAGGTGTAAACGGACCCTTTACGAAGCCCTCAACCAAGCATTTCTTTACACAAAAAATATGCCTGGGAAACGACTTTTTTTGGGGGTTTAAAATCACGTTTTACGGTAGGGCTCAATGTTTCGCACTCAAAACATTGTACTGATAGATGGATTGAATAGTACAGGGGTCGTGGTGGCCTTTAAAGTAAAGTACTCACATTAAAAACACGTAGGTACTTAAAAAAAGTATATCGCAATGATGGGGAGAACAATTGCCTTTCGGCGTCGTTAAGGGTCTTGTTCCACACTTTATGATTAATAAAAAAATGTTATAACTAAGATTTAAAAATAAATTCAGTTACGAAATGAAAAGAGGATACGTAGGTATCATCTGGGTAAAAAAAAATCTAATAAGTAGTTATTAGAATTTTTTTTTCTGACAGCCTACTTATCTAATAGATTAAAATAACGAGTTATGTAAATTATAATGTCAATTATAATGTCAACCTAACCTACGATGATATGGCGTAGCCGATTGATTACATGGCAAGAAAGACAGTACATTTTGTGACGGCGTGTTTTGCTAGTACCAATTTTTTTCGGTAGTTTCGATCCTTTTTAGAGTACAAAAAATTATGTTTACCTTGGCCCCTCCAAGGTAATCATATTTTTTTTGTTATTGACGTATTTCTTTTTGCTTAGCAGGTTTTAATTTAAAATAACCTAACACGTTTCGCTCGAATCCTAAGTCTTTGTTGTTTTATTATTTAAAAATACCCTTTTGCCTATTCCTAAATAGGCAAAAGGGAGCTACACTGCTCTGTTGCGCTGCGTTGCGTCGTCGCATTGTTGACGCTGCGTCATTTTACATATAAAGTTTAAAACATGCCACGCTACTCCGTGGCGTTGTCGAACGAAAATCTGCGACGACGCAACGGAGCAGTGTGGCTTCGCTCTGAGACCTTCCTTTTTACGAAATTGCGTAATAGATAATACAAATGTAAAACGTTTTTATTTCAAATGTCACGGTTGGCGTATAGGCTGAGCGATTAGCTGCGTGTCGCGGGTTCGACGGAACAAATATTTGTATGACCAACAGGTAGTTGTTCCGGGTCTGGCTGTTTGTGTATGTGAGTTTAAATGTTTGTAAACGCACCCACGATACAGGAGAAATTACAAGTGACATTCACACAAAGATACCAAATATACTTCTAGCCTTCACAACCAAGTCGATATGAATAGAATAGAATATCTTTATGATGTACACCATACAAGTAACATCAATAACAGAAAACATTTCACATAGGGTGACATAATGCGCGGTCTTATCGCTAAAAGCAATGTTTTCAAGGCAACCTTTGTAAGGATTAAAGGAAGAGAGCAAGACAATACTGCAGTTACTTATTAAATATATATACGTAAAGCATAAACAAATCTATATGGCGGATCCGGTCATTAGTACGGACATAAAATTAATCGCAAGTGCGCTGGTGGTGACGTCACGCGACCTACTTACAAATCTACCCACACCACAGCGTGCTTCTACAGAGCCCTGATGTTCAGCTGGAGGCGAGGGCGACAGTCAATGTCTTGGAACTGTAACCGATTCATTGTGCCCCGTGTTATTGTGTTAAGTTGTAATCTCAAGTAATTCGTTAGTTTTGCTAGAAACAATGTATCGCACCTAGTGTGTTTTCATAGCACGAAACCCATCGTCTGCCCACATGATTTATTCTGTTAGGCTCTTACGCCTAACAGAATAAATCCTGACATTATCCGACAAATATGTATAATAAATAAGCTGTTCATAAACTGACCTTAATTGCCATTCAACCTTTAAACAGTGTTACAGATTTCCGGTACAGCTTATACCAGCTCGACTTGATTACATTGTCGATGATATTTAAAGAACATCAATAATTCTGATTTGATTTTAATAAGTTTTTTTGTTGTTTTTTTGTTTTTTTTTTGTTTTTGTTGTTTTTTTTTAGTTTGTTTGTTACTAATATTAAATAATCAGAATACCTACTTACTTATCAGCTTCCGGTGCGCTTAATATTACATTATAATTAATTAAGATTTTAATAATTATAATTTTGTTACTAGCAGTTATTTCATATTACACAGCTTATTGAGTGATTTTTTTGTAATATTTAGGTTTTTGTACAAATGTTTAAAAGTCGATGTGTCGGGTATTTGAACGCTGCCAGTCATTACTACCAGCCAGCCAACCAGCCAGCCAGTAACAGACCAGCCAGCCTGCCGGCCGGCCAGTAGTAGTAGTAATTTGCCAGTTGTTATTATTATGTAACCGTTAAGTGAGAAAGTTTTAGTGGGAACTGTGACAAAAATAAATCCGTTATAGTGCAACCATATATTTATTTGGACCATCGAATCTGACCACCGTCTACATACGTTATCCCCACAATTATCTAACGTCTTGCTATGTCCTAGCCTGATAAAAATGCAGATATTCACTCAACACAATTATTTGCAACAACACCTCCAAGATTCGAGCTCGTCACCTGTAAACTCTTGTTCCACACTTGTTCCACTAACTCGTCATCATCAACTTTGCTACTGTATTCTCGTACCTTGCACTCCATGAAGTGCTTCCCGCGCACGTTCTCCACTTCTTCAGAAACACACAGATGTATCACCGTCTGAGCTCCTTCTTTAGGTGTCCTAAACATCATAGCATCAGCTACCACATGAAACAAACCCCTTATATAAAAAGGCAAACTTCTAAATATATCAGTCTTTACAATTCCAGGGTGTAAAGTATTGACAGTCACCTCTTCAGGTAATCTCTTGACCAATGCCTTCATCCAAAGAAGATCACATAGTTTACTATTTGCATAATTAAATAGATTGCCGATTGGTTCCCTAAATCCTTGATCGTGTAAATCGTTAACTTGCAATCTCGCGAAGAAGTGCAGCCAGGATGATACTATAATGATCCTGCTGGGTTTGGAGGCGATCACTTTGTTTAGCAGCAGGTTCGTGAGGAGGAAGGGCCCGAAATAGTTGACTTGCATCACTGCTTGATTTCCATCTTCAGTAGGCTTCGGATAGCTGCCGGCGCATCCCGCGTTGTTCACTAAAATATCGAGACGGTCATACGTGTTGTTAAAGTGTTCAGCGAATTTCCGTACACTGCTGAATTTTGCTAGATCTAAATGCTTAAATTCAACTTGTCTGTTTCCTGTAGTAGCTGCTATATCTTCCATAGCTTCTGCAGCCTTATTGGCATCCCGGCAGGCGATGATCACTTTGGCTCCTCTGGATGCGAGGTCCCGGGCTGTCTCCAGGCCGACGCCTTGGTTTCCGCCTGTCACGAGCGCGATCTTTCCATCAAGTCGCGCCTCAGATGTACACACTCCTCGAACGGGTTCAAGCTTTACTTTAGTGTATATCCCCAACGCCAGTAGGATTAGAAAGCAAGAGAGATAATATATAAGGGGTAGTAACAACAAAAGGTAAAGTATATAGAGTATCATGTTGTCGCGTTGGCCACGACAGTGGTACTGAGCTGAGACAAACCTAAATGATTTCAAACGTGTTTATTTAATCATTATCACATAGGAATAGGTCGTAATTTACATTACTAAAGTCGTTGAGAATGTCATCCGCAATGCCATTGCGTCACTGCTCGCAAAATTTTGAAGGAAAACATAGTGTTGTGACCGACATGGCCTAGAACCAAATATTCGTTAACCGACTTCAAAAAAAGAGGATTCTCAATTCGGTTGATTTTTTAAAATACATTTTACAACCCCGCTCCGTTATTTATAAAGCAAGTAGCTTATGGCCGCGGCTTCGCCCGCGTGGAGTTTGCGATTTGCCCTCGAGACCTTACTTCTGACATAATAAGTAATCTATGTGCAATAGATATAATCTATCTCTGTGCCGGCTGAACAGATCTGGATGAAACTTGTTCATCCAGATCTGTTCAGCCGTTCTGGCGTGATTGAGTTTCAAACATCCAAACTTTCGCGTTTATAAAAGTTTTTGTATATTACTTTTAAAGTTGAATAGGTAATAAAGAATAGTTAGTGTAAGTATCATTACTATTATTTTATCACTATCATCAAATCATCACTAGTATAGTATAGAATAGTAGCAGCCTATAATGTTCCCACTGCTGGGACACAGGCCTATCATCATCACTAACAGTACATATTATAAATTAAAGTCCCCCGCCGGGCAGAGGGTCTGTTTGTTCGGGGTAAACTCAGGAACTTTTTAACAGGAATTGGGTAAGTCATTGCTCAGAAGTGCGACAATACTGGCTAAACAAAAAAAAAAAAGGGGGGTTTAAGCAAGACATCATCTGCATCTGCCTAGCCTTTTCCCAACTATATTGGGGTCGGCTTCCAGTCTAACCGGATGCAGCTGAATACCAGTATTTTACATGGAGCGACTGCCTATCTGACCTCCACAACCCAGTTAGTACCGGGTAATACGATACCCCTTGGTAAGACTGGTTGTCAGACTTATACTGGCTAAACAAAAAAAAAGGGGAGTTTAAGCAAGACATGGTAAAATTAATCTTAAGCCTGATGTGCTGTCCCCCACAGCGTACCTACAGATATCTGCTTAAACTTTTTAACCTATCCATCCTCCAAAAGTCATCGACGATAGAGTCCTACCCGTGTGAAGGTGGGGCGGGTCGCTAGTTATTCATAATGCCCGGTCAATTTAATTATTTCAACAGTCATAATCAAATTGTCATTATGTATAATGCCGTCATTCATCACTCGTCGTCGTTTATCACTTGGACCGTACATATACAAAATGAAGCATAACACACAAAAAAATTAAGCACAAATTGATATCTGAGTGAAGATGTTGACGGATACGCGCTTGGTCGTGGAGTTGTGGACACCAGCCCAATACAATACAATAAAGATCAAAGAAAAAAAGCTTGAATCGACAAAAAGGAGTTAACGATAAAGCAGGTTTCCGGCGACTGGGACCGCAATTAACTAGGACCGCGGTCCCAGTCGCCGGATCCATAAAAATTAAATATTTTTCTTCCGGCGACTGGGACCACTCATAAATGATAACTGAAATTAAAAAATGTACAGTCAAACGAAAATTTTTTAGATGTAATAATTGAAGAAAAATCCTTTTTGATTTAAAAACATCATTTATTGATATAAAAATGCCGATAGGGGAGAATAAGGCTAGACCACGAGTGGACATCAAAGAAAAAGCTAGTTTTGAAAAAAAAAAAAAACAAATTGAATACCGTATATAAAACGACCGTATTGTGTACAATGATTCTATGAATATTTAAAGCAAGATCAAGTAAAACGTTCCACACGAATGCATAAATAAATAATTCAGTCAGTCTGTCTCAGTAGCACTTCCCAGTCAACGGCGTCAACATGATTCTTGCTATCGTTTACTACTTAATGTTAATACCGCTCATTCTATTGTTCACATTATTTATGTTGACGTTTTTGCTATCACTATATTTGAAACTTAAACTAGAACCCTTTCACGGTGTGTGTAAATCAAATGTCAGACTAGATGGAAAGATCGCACTCGTGACAGGCGGGAACCAAGGCATCGGCCTGGAAACAGCCCGGGACCTCGCATCCAGAGGAGCCAAAGTGATCATCGCCTGCCGGGACGCCAAAAAGGCTGCAGAAGCTATCGGAGATATAGCAGCTACTACAGGAAATAAACATGTTGAATTTAAATATCTAGACCTATCAAAACTCAGCAGTGTGCGAAAATTTGCTGAAGACTTCCACCAATCTTACGACCGCCTCGACATTTTGGTGAACAACGCTGGCTGCGCCGGCCTCAATTCGAAACTAACTGAAGATAGAATAGATGTAGTGATGCAAGTCAATTACTTCGGGCCCTTCCTCCTTACAAACCTGCTGCTAGACAAAGTGATTGCCTCCAAACCCAGCAGGATCATCATAGTGTCATCATATCTCCACAATTTTGCAAGGTTACGTGTCCACGACTTACAGGAACCAGCAGGAGAGGGAGCGATGGGACAGCTCTTGAATTACGCAAATAGTAAATTATGTGACGTCCTTTGGACAAAGGCCTTAGGTGAAAGATTACCTGAAGGAGTGACAGTCAATTGTTTACACCCAGGAGTCATTAAAACTGATATATTTAAAAGGCTGCCTACACTAGCTAGAAAAATCCAGCTGTTCATTTTCGATATATTTTTTCGAGGACCTAAAGGGGGAGCTCAGACGACGATACACCTGTGTGTGTCTGAGGAAGTGGAAAACGTACGAGGGAAGTACTTCATGGAGTGTCAGGAAGGAGAATATAGCAGAATGGCTGATGATGATAAGTTAGTGGAAAACGTGTGGAATAAGAGTTTAAAATTGACGAGCTCAAGTTAACTAACGCTGATGCCTACCAGCTTCGTGTGAAAGTTTCGTCTGCACAGGACGAATACTTTTATTTGCGCAAATAAATTAGAAGCTAGCGTTCTTATTGTGAAGATGGCAATCTTATTAGGTCAGCTCAAAACTACGAAAGTTAGTAGTAGAAATAATCTGGCCAAATGGGGTACCATCGACCCGTCTCAAATAGAATGTCAGTGTGGAGCGCCTCTGCAGGATATGCCCCACCTTCTTGTCCATCTTGTCATCTTCTTCTCCGTAAGTCAGTAGCATCCAATAGTTCTCTCAACGTGTTAAGGTGAACGCACACTATTATGAGCACTGCACGGGCTCGGATCATCTCGGCTCATCCGCTTGTCGTCAACGAAGCGTCCACCTAACGGGACTACTTAACCAGATGGGCTCAGCACCGCCGAGCCGTCGCCAGGTTGACGTCGCGCTTGCGGCGGAGTAAGGGTTGAACCACATCCATTGACGCGGGATCGCATTTTTCCATGCTCCTGTCCTTTTCTGGCGAAAAACAGAGAGGCAATGCTACAGTACGCGACAGCATGACGTTGTCTCGGCAGCATTACGATGTCTCGGCAGCATTACGATGTCTCGGCAGTACGCTCTGTTTCTCGCTCTAACAAATGACGGTTCTGAGCAAAAGAAAAGGATAGGGAGGTTGGAAAAATTCGATTCCGTACTGATAGATGTGGTTAAACCCTAAAACGGCCCTACATAAGTCATACCCTGGCGCTTCCACCTTATAAATACACAGTGCATGATATAATGATGTTAAGTGTTCCACCGTCCAACTGCAGGATATTCCACTAGGTTGGAATATTCCATAAATGCTTTGCGTGTACCTAATAAGAGGCTAGGAATTAACAATTATAATTATTGATGAATACATCGATTGTACTGGTTTAATTACCGTAATTATTTTGTAAATAAAGATGTTGTCTATTGTCTATTACATATCTACATTTTTATTTAGCCTAAGCTATTTACTGTATGTAAATTAATTAAGTTATTCCGTTGATCCCAACCTTAGGTACATCAACCGTGAATCAGTGGTATACAGACGATTACAGTAATATGCGCCTCGTTGGTCGAGTGGTCGCAAGTGCGACTGCTGACGTCTCGGGTTCGATTCCCTGGCTGGGAAAAATTTAATTGGGTTGTTCCGTCAGGAACTTCTCAGTAGTAGCCACGGAGTCTGAATTAGTGCCCGGTTGATTGCAGTAGGCTCGCCCCAATAACATGGGACTTAAACATAACTGGCGAAATGTGGGTGTGCTATTAGGTACTCCTCTGCCTAACCCGGCGGGGATTACAGGCGTGATGTTATGTTATGTACAATAATGTGTAATAACGAGAAATAATTTATGATACACTTTACCTATGAAAGATAGCTAGCATTAAGATCCATGACGTTACGCGTGTTGAACCTGCATAATACAGGGTGTAAGGGACAGCTCTCCACAAAGTGATGGAGTGAATTCAGTATATCATACTAAGATAACCGGTACAAAAAGTTATTTCAGGAATGTTATGGGAATCCAATAAATTTGATTTGTTTTATTTCCTTATACGCAATGTATCGTTACCTTGGCAACACGCACGTAGCGAAAGGCAAGCGCGACGACGAGTTCGATGAACTCTGTAGCTAGGCAGGAAGTGAACAGCTGATTTAACGCGTCGTTCGTTAGAGTATCTCAACATCCATTGTTGGATTTTTTTGTTGTAGCCGTATTATTTACATAAATGGAGTGCTGCGTACAGGGAATGTAATTTTTCATTGAAAAAAAGGAACAGAAACTGAAAAAAAAAAAAACCGGTGGAATACGATTCAAAATGGAATGGAGCTGAATGCACCCTGTCAGATTGTGGAGGGCTGTCCCTTACATCCTGTATATGAGGGACCCCTCATCATCACCTGCCTAGCCTTTTCCCAACCATGTGGGTGTCGGCTTCCAGTCTAACCGGACGCAGCTGAATACCAGTATTTTACATGGACTTCCATCACCCAGTTACTTGGTAATACGGAATAATAATAATAATAATAATACCCTTTGATAAGACTGGTTCTCAGTTCGCGCATGCAACTTGGATAAATAAATATGTATGAGTATTTAGTAGTCAGCCAATTATCATGTAAAACCATGTAAATCAGATGTATGTATGTAAGTAAACGTAAATATTTAAATACATTTAAAATTGTTTTTGTTTTTATTTAAATATCGAAGATTGAATCAATTAAAAAGGAGTGATCTTCTTTCGAACTCAATGGTTCTTTTTGACCTGTTATTGGGTCCTGTATTTGGCCATCGAAGTAGCAGCGTGAGTGGCGTTCATCAGGTCCTGAAGGACCGACGCTAGAACGCTTATCACGTGCTCAGTACATCATTCTGATCCCCGCCACATAGAAATGTTCCGTCGGTGATTTAAAAAAAAACCGGGCAAGTGCGTGTCGTACTCACACGCACACAGGGTTTCGTAGCAGCAAACAATTTAATAAAAATATTTTGAAGGCAGTCGTTGTTTGTCTGTCTGTCCGAATGTCACAGCCACTTTATTCCGAAACTATTGTGACTACACAGTTGAAACTTGGTAGGTAGATGTATTCTGTGAACCACTTTACGATTTAAAAAAAAAATTAAAAGATTAAGGTGGGGCTCCCCATACATGGAAATAAAACTAAAAAATCATCAAACCTATACCTGCGGGGTGTCTGTAGAGAGGTCTTTAAAAATGACAGTGGGGTTCGTAAAACCATTTTTTGTCAAAGTCAATCAAACAATATGTTACAGAACAACAGTGATTACATACGGAACCGAAACGTGGTCGCTCACAAGGGCCTCATCAGAAGGCTTAAAGTCACCCAAAGGGCAATGGAGAGGGCTATGCTCGGAGTTTCCTTGCGTGATTAAATCAGAAATGAGGACATCCGCAAGAGAACCAAGGTTACCGACGTAGCCCGAAGGATAGCCAAACTTAAGTGGCAGTGGGCAGGGCACATTGCTCGTAGAACGGATGGCCGATGGAGCCGAAAATTTCTGGAGTGGCGACCACGAACCGGAAGACGCTGCGTTGGAAGGCCTCCCACTAGGTGGACCGATGACCTGGTAAAGGTTACAGGGATCCGCTGGATGCGAGACGCACGGGACGCGTGTGGTGTCGCGTGCGCGTGGCGACACTTGGGGGAAGCCTATGTTCAGCAGTGGACGTCTTTCGGCTGAAATGATGAATGATGATGAATAATATCAAAGTGGAGGGTTCAGAATGATGACCTGAATACGTGGTTACCATTTTAACGTCGGTGTCCATTCCTCCTTGTATATTAAGACAATTATGTAGTCATAAACTGTCGGACGAAAACTTGCGTGTTTTCCGTCCGATCTAACTACTTATAAAATGCTACACGTATTTAACTTACTAACCTGCTCACCTTACTTGCACGCGTGCTATTTTTTTCCTAAGAACATAATATCATTTTTTACCTTGGTCAATGGCAGCCATTGTCCGAGGTTGTTCGAGATAATACGTATAAAATTATACGAATTTTCGAATTATACGGTTCCTTTTTTCATTTTTTTTTTCTCGTTTAAATAAACGAGATTAAAATTTTTCGGCTACCATGATGTACGCAACACCACACTGCGCTCTAAAATTCAAACTCAAAAAGCCGCTAAGCTGAAGTGGGACCGGACTGGCTCTGTATGCCGTATGCTCGACGAGCTTTGGGTCAAAATAAACACGATGTGGAGCCCTGACACAGCCAGAAGGCGACGCTGTAGACCTCGCAGAAGGCGGGACGAGCTGGACAGAACCAACCACCAGTGGTCCACATTGGCCCTGGATTGAAGGATTTGGAAGTCATGAGGAAAGGCCTTTGCCCAACAGTGGGATAACACAGGCTAACAGTAACTACAAATGCATATATAATTCCTAACGTAATTCATCACGCCTATCTATAATCCCCGAAAGGGTAGACGGAGGGGAGTATTATTTTACTTATTTAGACATTTTGTTTCCTTTTATTTCGGTAAATTCTATGTCGATAGCGAGAGATTGACATGAACCGATATTGTTGGCACATTAGGCTGTTACCACTCTTTTTATAAAATAACTAGGTGACGCGACCTTCGTCCGCGTAAAATCATTATAAAAATGTTACTTCTCTATTTGAATCGGACAATTTCAAGGATTTTTTTTTTCACGAAACCCTTTTTCTTTTTCTAAAATAAAGGTCGTTTTAGTTACTCCTTATAACATCATGCTATATGCGCAGGCCACACCGCCAGCAAACGAGCGAGCGAGCAAGGTAGGAGAGATATCGTTTCACCTCTTTCCATACTTTGGTTCACACCGCGAACTACCGACACAGCCGGACGAAGTATGAAAAGAGCCTCGACCGCCTCGCTCGCTCGCTCCCTAGCATGTGGCCTGCGCTTTAGAAAAATGCGATGACTAAATGATAAAATCAGTAAAAAAAATATTTCTGCAAATTGATAAAAAAAAAGACGTCACGATAAATTCTGTTTTAACACTAGATAAGCTCAGTGTTTCCTGGACTATTTGGCTACTCTGAGACAAAACACGGAAATAAATTCCTTGATCACACACAATCTCTTTTCAAGTCCAGACATAATCTTGGTATATGAGGACCATACAGATTTGAGTTTAAGATGGTCGTATGAGGAAACAGATTTGAGTGGACCTGTTCAGACAGTGCGCTCAGTTGTCAGTAATCGTGAAGCTCTACACAGCACTTGAGAAGCTCAATCACTCAACGAACTATCACTTGTCTCCTGTAGCAGATTCTAACCCATTTCTATTTCGCAGGTCTAGGCCGGACTGGGGTCCTGATAGCCTGCTACCTGGTGTACTCCTTACGCATCAGGGCCAACGATGCCATCCGCCTGGTGCGCAAGAAGAGGCCAAAGTCTGTGCAGACTTCGGGACAGATCCTCTGCGTCCAGCAGTTCGAGCATTACATGCTACCGCAGACTATTGTGTTTAGTTCTAAGTAAGTAGGATGAAGACACCTTTTTATTGAAGGAAATGAGGATCCGAGGCTCTGGGGGGGATATTTCGTAACAGAAAAAAAAATGCCTGACGGGGAACTACTGAGATTATTACTGTTAAAGATGTATGTGTTTAGTAACCAGCCAAACCCGAAATCAGGCTAAACTAGTTTGTCGTAGGCCAAACTAGGGCTCACCACAAAAGGACCCCGTTTAAATGGGTTAGGTTAGGTTAGAACTGTGACCAACCTTGCGCAAGCTGAGCGAGAGTAGCGAGCTTTGGCGCAGCGCGGCAAGGCTGGCGAATGCCACATCCTAGTTAGCCGCATTGTAATTGCTTGATGTGGGTTAGTGTACCCTGTAAACCGGCTTGGCCTAGGGCAAACTAGTTTGACCTGAAATAGGATTTGGCCGGTAACATGTTATGGAAGAACAAAATATGGTATGTCGGTCCTTGAAGAATAATAGAATGAAGATAAGGGCAGGGGGTGATTCATGATGATAATGATTAAAAATCTCGAAAAGTAATAAAAGCTTTACTAGTTTCTGATCAGTTTCATAACATAAAGTTCAAAGTCTCATGGAACCTTGTGAATATACGAATAGCAATGAGCTCGCAAGTCCAAATGGGCCTTCATAAAACGATTTCATCAAACGCTTTTAAATCTGTTTGTTTTACAGGGAAACCCTAAACCTGACGAAAGATAGAAAAACTTCGGAGTTCACGTTAAAACAGCACCTGTACCGACAGCGAGCGACTCTGCATGGATTAGAAGAGAGAGCATTTAGAGAACTGCCAAAGGTTTGTAGTGGGTACATCTAAGGGTATTCTTAGGTACTCATAATCATCGTCCTGTCTTCGTCCCATGTTACTCGGGGTAGGCGCAACACGTTTTTTCTTTCATTCTCCTCTATCAACTGTGACTCTTTAATTTACACCTTTTTCTTTCATATCTTTCCTCACACAATTCATCCATCATTTCCTTGGTCTTTCTCTCCCTCTCCACCAATCAACATTTTATATTCATCACTCTTTTAGTTACATTCGATTCGTCATCATTCGCACCTCCTCATCACATGGCCATACCAAGACAGTCGGTTCCCTCACTCTTAGGTACTAAAGAGGCACTATTTAAAGTCAGTAGGAATGAGAAAAACGGCAAATGGAGCTTCCTAAATCTTTCGACAATTTTATGGTATGAATTAAAATAGAAGAGATCTTTATTGGACTTGATTTTTTTATTAGCCCCGGTCGATATAAACAAGGAAAACGTCTCGCATCCAGCGGATGGCACGGGATCGGTCAATGTGGCGACACTTGGGGGAGGCCTATGTCCAGCAGTGGACGTCTTTCGGCTGAAATGATGATGATGATGATGATGATGATATTAACAAGGTGTAACATAATAAACACAAGACCTCCCGTGTGGTCTCTCAGACCATGAAACTGAACTACTTTTGTTCTACAGGTTCTTGAAATTCGCAAAAAAAAATGGGCTTTCTATAGGAACTGACGCGATCAGCAGATCAACACGTATTAGAACTAAAAAAAGAGTTATGAATTTTCAATAGTTGTTCAGTTTTATGGTTTGAGACACTACATGTGAGGTCTTGCGTGTATTCTGTTACACCTTGTATAGACACGCAAGAAACGTCCTGCTACGATCAGTTAAATTTATCCCTGCCAATGCGACTATTCAAGAATGTCCTTCTGCCATGGAACTTACAAAACATTTATATAAGACAAAAAAAGAAAACAACAGAAATTTTCCCAAGGATCAACCAGACTTATTCCAGCTTTCGTCATTTCTTTCAGATAGTATACTGCCTCTGCGAACGTCTCCTGAAGCTGTGCGGGTGTCATCAGAGCGTCGGTCTGGACTTCCGCGTTAAGAATAAGCCTTTCTACAAATCCTTTATGGTGTACAAACTAAGAAAGAGCAAGCCTCCTGATCCTACCACTCCTGAGGAAGCCGCTACTGATCTTGGTAATTTAAATGCTTAAGGTGGAAGCGCCAGGGTAGCCTGCGAAATACAATCATTAATATTTTGTTTAGCATACAGCTTGGCACTGACCGGTAAATTGCAAAAAAACTCATGAAAATATGAATTTCGCGGGCGACCTTAGCGCATCCTCCATAATAAAACTTGCCATTGAATTTTCAACTTTAAGCGTTGCGCTTGGGCTGCTGGACTGTTTGGGCTGCGGGACTGTTCGAGGGCTGCGGGACTGTTCGAAAGAGATACCGTGGCCCTGGAACACAAAGGGCAAAGAAGGAACATGGATGGGTTTTAGTCAGTACAAGTCTGACACTCCCTTCCGCTCCGCCCAGAGTGGGGAGGGTCATTTGATGATTACCCGAAAAATCCCCGAAAACAAAAAAAGAGGCGTTGCGCTCTTGTTCAGTCATTCATTTAGGTGATGCCTAGTCTTCGTGAAGACGGGCATTCTAGATTAACTTAAGAATAAATGTCTGGTTTCATCAAGTGTAAAATTCTGCCCAATATCAGCCTCTTCTCAATACTTTCTTCCATTGACCACAGATCACAACAGAGCACCCCTACCAATGGTGGAATGGCGAGACCCAGTAGAGGAGGACATCGAACGCAACCTGGAGTCAGTCAGCAAGATCACAGGCACGGCCAACAACGGCAGTATACCTGCTGTTCAGATTTATGAGGTAACTATGGTGTCGTTTGTTAAATGATGAGGATTACTGTATGGCCCAGGATAGCCCTGTTTACAAATTAGGGCAATGCGTTTCGCGCTTGTTTCCTTTGCGTGAGTACTGTCGCTTCGCAAGTCACGTAGCGGTGACTCGTGGCTTGTTCTTCATCATAATCGTCATCATTCTCCAGTACTCCCCATCATCCCAATTCATTTGGGGTCAGCGCATCGTGTCTTCTTATTCCGTACTTTACTATACTCCTCATCCCATCAGACACCTCCTTTCTTGCCATATCATCCTTCACCCAGTCCATACATCGTTTTATTGGTCTTCCTCTACTCCACATTCATACTCAAAACTTTCTTCACAACATTTTCCTCATCCGTGGCTTGCTCTTATGAAGCGAAATAAAAGACCTTACAAACGAGCCATTTGCATATACGCCAGGCCTTTCCTATACGCGGACTTCATGCAAATCCTGCATTGTGCAATTGGAGTCTTCGTGCTGCCGAGTTTATCACTGTTTCTCGCTCTAGCAAATGACGGTTCTGAGCGACAGAGAAGGAAAGGTGCATGGAAAATGCGATTCCGTTCTGATGCAACCCTTATCCACTTTCGCAATGCAGAATTTGCATGACATCAGAAAAGTAGTAATGCATTGTTTGTAGATATTATCCTTATAGATGCCACACCACAATCAGCCCCAACCTCGCTAACATGATAGTCTTTGTCATTACACGAGTTTTTACGGGATCTTATAATGAATGGGCTTACTCTTGACCTCTATCTATCGTCCAGAGGACAGAGATGAGGTCGACGATGGAACGAGCTAACCCAAAAGAAGCCTATCCTTGGGCCTTTCCGACGGTATAACTAGGAGATCGTTTCCTGTCTTCATAAAATACAAAATAAAGGTCAGACTATCAATTCATGACTTCTTCATCTTTCAGGCATTCACAGTAGACCACCACAGTCTTCCAGAAGAAAGGCAGAAATACTTAAAGACACTACGCAATGAAATAAACCAGCAAAGAGAAGCGTTTGACAAAATCAACACAGAGGTACCTAAGTAATAATCACCGTTATGCACAATTGCACATTCCTCATCTGCCTAGCTTTTTCCCAACTATGTTGGAACCGGCTTCTAGTCTAACCGGATGCAGCTGAATACCAGTATTTTACATGAAGGGACTGCCTATCTGACCTCCACAACCCACTACCCAGTTAGTACTGGGTAATACCATAGCCCTTGGTAAGACTGGTTGTCAGACTTTCGGACTACCTGTAACGACTGTCAAAGATCTACAAATGACGTCCGGAACCAACGGGTTATCGTGCTTTCCGAGGTACGGAGGAAACTAGGTATGTAATGAGTGGTCACCCATCCACGGACCAACCTAGGCAAGCATGGCTTAACCTGATGATGGACCCGAGCGGCTGTTATTATTTAGCCACGAGCTCCTCCGTTATGCACATTTTTACTTAACTATATTCCTAAGTTACCAGCCTATAATGTTCCTAATGCTAGGATTTAGGCCAAAAATTTATTGGAGAACCCTCAGGAGTAGTAAAACTTCCAGCACAATCTGAGAACTAAGTCAGCCTAATCAGCTCCAGCTAATCAGAAGATTTTCTGATTAACTAAGATTTGCCCCACGTCATGAGCTGTTCTCATAACCAATCCTGCCAGAGGGTTTCTTGTTACCCATACCCAGTAACTGGGTTGTGGAGATCAGATAGGCAGTCGATTTATGGTAAAATACAAATTTTCAACCTCATCAAGTCAGATCATGACCTATTCACATCATACTTTCCTATGTCTGTAGAACGACCCTACAATTCTGACTGGGCTACTATTCGAATGGCTGGAAGGTCTGAAGCAGCCAGTGCTGGATAGAGAAGATCTGTCGCTCATCGTTGGGAGGGCTTACAATGTGGAGTCGTGTGTGCTGGCCTTAACAATGGTAATATTTTTAAAAGTTATTATTTATTATATCCCGAAGAAGATTTCAACACGTAACAAGAATAATTGAATATCACCCCTCGTTTCTTGTCTGGGTTTCAAAATATCGCCCCATTTAACCCCCGTAAAACGAGAGAAGAGAACTGTTGTAGGCTGATGGAAAGAGCGAGAGTTTAGGTCCTGGTGTTGTAAGGTACCTCTAATGACTGAAGAATATCTAATTCTCTTGCCATCAAAGACCAAACACCATTGAGATATCAGTTACACCAAATACTTCAATCATGAAACACATCGATCTGAAATTCGCTTACTAACGTTTTTTTGCCTTATTTGACTCTCGTTTTTTCTCAGGAAGACATAATGCTCCTAGAATACCTTCTGCGCTTCGTGACCCGCCTTCGCCCCCTCGCTGCCAACAAGAAAGTGGACATTCTGAAGCGACTGCTGGCTGCCCTGACGCATCAGACTGTCTGCGTCAACGGACGATGTCTTCCTACCCGCAAGGTAGTTCAGACTATTATATTATTGTGAACATGTTAAAACATGCAGGAAAAGTAAATTAATTACAGTAAGGGACATGGCACGCTCATTTAGCAACCAAGGCATTAGAGCAGATAAGACACTTCTTCGTCATTAGGCTAACACTGCGTTCACTGTCCAAACTGTCAATTAGGCCACTTGTTATTCTTGGTCTCCAAATTACCAGCTGAGCACAGCGTCGGCGTCATGAAGACAAAAAGAGAGCCAACCATGAACTTTTTCGATATTAGCTCAAAATTTGCAAACCATTTTTCAACCACTTGTTGGCATCCGATTGAGCTAAAGTTTTGCCCAATCCTTTGGTTCTGGTGACAATACATTTTTATGACAGACATGACTTAAACCTGCAGCCAGGATCCTGACAGAAACCTTGGATCTTGAACTCTATAAAAAGAAAATATTTTTTTTCTCATGTAATTTCCGGTGACAACTTTCATAACAGAAATTGTGGATTTACGTAGGATTTTGGTTCTTCGTTGCAGGACTTCCAAAGACTGCGAGACGGCACCAGCAGCCAGGTGATAAACTTCATGCTGCGGATGATAGTGGAGCTGCAGAAAGACATGATGAAGCCTGGCAGGGACGACACCGATGTGGTGGTGCGGCAGAGGAGGTTCAGAATAAAGGCTTGGAAATAATATGTTAGAGTTTTCATTTGAACTTCCCTTAACCTATTCGAGATATTGATTTTTATGTCTTCGTTCACTAGCATCAAGCGACACATACTTAAATAAATCCCTCAACATATCAGAAATATAGCGAAATTAATGGCTACACCATGAAACTGAACAACTTGTGTGCTATAACTTTTTAAAATTCCTTATTTTTTAGTTTTACTATACGGTCATGTTGATTACCTGATCTCGTCAGTACCTATTAGTCCAGTCAAATAAGCCAAAAAAAGGGGTCAACCTCGGAATGAGAGATAATAAGCTGTAAACTCGTATACACCTTCATTTTGGTGTTCTAAAAGTTGTCTCAAAAATCTCATAAAATCTCGTGTCTGAGTCGTAAGTTATTCAAGGTCAAACGTCACAAAAATCAGTTTTTCGCGATTATCTCGGTTTCTATAGCTCCAATGATGTTAACTTGTATGATAAAATTGTAGAGCATAAAATTTTCAAAAAATGTGTTTTGAAAAATTTTTCATACGCTCAACCGTTTTTGAGATAAAGGGCAGAGAGCCCGGAACTCTCCGCTATAGTCACTGTAATGCAAGGTCAACAGTGAATCTCAGTGAATAATACCTTGTATAAAGTTATTAAATCATTGAAATATTGAAATATAATAAGAAATATTTTGTATTATTTATTAGTTAAGACATTATATTTAATAACATAATAATATATCTAATATATTCATTTAATATTACTTAGGTAGGTACCTACTTTGTGTAATTAAAAACTCATTAGGTGAAATACTTATTGTACACCCTAATTTTATATTAATTTATTTAAAGTAAATTTTAACGAAACGAGTAAATAATATGAAAAAAGTGGTTCAAAAAGTCTGACGACCAGTCTTACCAAGGGGTATCGTATTACCTAGTACTAACTGGGTTGTGGAGGTCAGATAGGCAGTCGCTGCATGTAAAACACGGGTATTCAACTGCATCCGGTTAGACTGGAAGCCGACCCTAACATAGGTGGGAAAAGGCTAGGCAAATGATGATGATGTTTTCACTTCACTTTTCTGTAGCGGTTTACTTACTGTAGTGGATCGACAGTCGACAGACAGACAGCAACAGCCGACAGTCCCGGATTAAAATAGGTGTGACATACGGACGGACAGACAGACGGACAGGATCAATCTATAAGGGTTCCGTTTTTGTAATTTGGTTACGGAACCCATAACTAACTTATAAACGAACGATGTCATGATTGAAATGGGCATTTAAGACCAACAGAATTGAAATATAGCTATCTCAAATAGTAACCCATAATTAGTTATGTAGGTACTCCAATTCATACTACGGCAACAAGTATCAAAGTTGCCGGAGACCGGAGGTATGGCCGTATGGCCAATTGAAACTGTTGCATTTTCCTGAACTTTGTTGAAGAGCCTTTTTTTTAGCTTAGCCGCACTTAGGTTCCAGGGCCCCCCAAAAAAATATTGATACAGGGCTAATACGGCCCTATTAGAAGTAGCCACGCCACTGGCGATGGTGGCGGTGCCAGAGATATTCAAAGTTACATTATTATAATTATTCTGTATCTGGCGAAACCTGAGCACTGCCATCGAGGTTGTAATTAATGTTCAGATAATTATTACCCGTGCGTATATTTATAATTTCCACAAAAGAAAATCTAAATAAAATAATCATGTGAGTCTTCCGTTTCGTTTCCTGAGCCCTCGTGGAGATCATAATAAAAATCATAAAACAACGCCATCTATCGACGTTACCTGGATAAGGACCGACAGAGACACATTTACGTTTCGGGAAATCGACTAGACACTAGAGCATTATATTTTTTTAATGTAGGAATACTAATTGTGCGTCATAAATAACAAAATTTTAAGTTTACTGACCGAATTGGTCTCAACAACAGCATGTTCGAACAAAATTATAAAAACAAATTAGTCTATGTCTCTCTCACACCAAATTTGAAGACTATAATGATTTCTCATTAGCACTGAAAAAGGGAAATTTACCATGTTTACCATTTGTTTCGTGTACCCGATAGTAAGAATAACCTAAAAAACAAAACAATCAGTAAAATCCCATTTTTAGTGTTAATGATAATGTTAGTGACCATGTCAGATTAAAATATTTAAAATGATTTAGTAATCTAGTTTAAAATCGACTAAGAACTTTTAATCAAGTAGTGCAAATCACTAACAATTTTGACAATTCGCCATCGGTATCGAAGCCCGCTCTGCCGTGTCATCGAATCGTAATTACACGTTGTTGAAGACCAATTTACCTAAAACTGTGTAGTGCGACGTTGGCATTTTTAACTATTTACAATCAAATATTACTGTTTTCATCATGTCGTCCACTGAAGAGACTTCTCAACTTAAGGCTGGTCATCCCCCGGCAGGTATAAACTTAGTTTCCAATGCCTTTGTTTATGTATAATCAGGTGTAAAAAAAGTTTCCGCCTTAAAAAAAGAAACTTATAAAGGTCCGTATGGCGGCAAAAATACTTATATTATGCATAAAATATAATTCTCATAAACAAAATATTCGCAATACTTAGTGGAAATGAATGTAATTTTGATGTAAACAAGTTGATTTATTTATATACCGCAATTCAATCAAGTTTAAAGGCCTTGAATTTGACCATGACGTCATATTGAGTATGTTCCATGTAACGATTGATTGCGTGTTGTTAAACAAAGAGAGTAACTCCAAGGTCGCCGGGCGGTCAGCGTAACGCCTATTTACCATATAATTTTTTTTTTAAATCAAATTTGTGTTAAAGAAAAAACATATTTTTCTTTTGGTTATGGTACAATTACTTGCTAACTAGAATCTTATTAGTTTTTTTATTGATAGGCATCCACTCTGTTTCTGTATTTTACCTGTATCTGAATAAATACCTACATTTCAAAATAACTTGTTTATGTGACAATAAAATAATCTAATCTATTTATAACTTGAAAATCTGATCATGCATAACACCATGTCTGACTCACTAGCATAACAAAGTCAATTTTCACACTGATTAGAATCCAACACTCATTCACACAGACTTTAGAAATCATTTACTACATAATTTCCATCATTTACAATTACAGTGAAAGCCGGAGGCATGAGAATCACTCAAAACAAAGCAGGCCACACTAAAGAAACTGGTAAGGAACCAGCGAATGAAGACTTAACCGGTCTTTCTGGACCATCACCCGTGCCTTCAAACCCCATATCAATCTCTGGAGCGCCAAACAGAGGTAATGCGGACTTCACTCCGGAAGCCGCTCAGGTGGCACATAGCCCTAAGCCTCCAGCGCACATCAATTTTAAGCCTCCAACAAATATCCAGCAGCCCAGGAAGTAGGGCACATATCAGGGGAAGCTATTGAGGTTGTTAGGTAGATCTACAGAAGATAACATCAGATTTAAAACAATGTTATAGTAGGAAGAGTTCTTAGTTAATTTTAAATTTCAATCTCCTAAAAACATAATCACATAATGCCTTATGATGGTGTGACCTGAAACGGCAATGTAACACGCAAGAAAGAGACAGAAGATGACATGGCCCATTACTTCTCTAGCCAAGTCATGACTCAGAAATTGAGCTCATATTGTCCATCTCTCTTTCTACAGAACTTTTAAAAACAGTAGCATTTTTATGTGAAAAAGAGGCATATTTTTATAACCATCGAGCCTTGTTGGTCATACCATCAACAATATCAATGCAATAACATCAAAACTGCCAATATCAAAAGGTGATACCATATCTAAAAATTAGTGTTACGCAACTGAATGATTTCTGTTAGTTTATCTATCTACCTTGATAACTTGTATCACGAAACTTGTTTACATTAGGCATTGGGAATGGAAATATTTAATTTTTATAAAGTAATCTGTGTTTTGATAAGGTGTGTAACCTACTTTTTTCTGGATGGTAACTTAGAAACATAACAATAATGTTGCACTTTTTAAAAGGTCATTGGAGTCAACAAACACAAAAATAAAATAAAGACTCCCCGTTTCCTCTAAAACCATGACACTTAAATCAAATCTAATGCCTAACATTGCAAAATGTAAGTGCGCTAGCGCCCCGTGCTGTTTAGGTATTACATTTAAGTGTTTCTTGGTCTTAGTGAAAACGCACATTATTACTTAAATTGCACGTTGTTTTCTTTAAACTATATTCTAAGTCTGAATACACATTCTTATACCAATTTTATACTCCTATATTTACATTTCTCAATCATAGGAGAATAGATCACTAGTGCAAATAAAACATTCCGTACCCATATACAAATGACATTCTTTTCCATATGTTTCTAATACCTAATGTAAACAAGACCTATAAAAACAAGGTTCGAACTTGGCACAATTCTGAAATAAAAACTTCTTACACAAAATGTGTTGCCAGCATTTAAAATAAAGCTTTTTAATTCATCATGTTGCCAAGTTAGCATCATGTTTTCAGTCCAGTGGTTAGATTGGTATATTAAGAATATTTTGTATTATAAATACGTGTTATTACATTCGTTCCTGTCTTGTTATAACAACCTAATCAGTATATGGCTTTTTTAATACCAGTTTGTAGAACATTCAGCCATTGCTAGGAATGAAAAATGAGCTTATTTTGATTGATTTGTTATGCTTAGAAAAGTCAATACATATTTAAATGATGAGCACTAAAAATATAATCAAAGCTACAAATACATTAGAATCAGTTATTACAAACAACGGAAGTAGATTAGAAATTGGTGCAACTGCAACCTCTTTACTGACAGGGCCAGACCAGGGCCGGTTTATAAAAAAAAAACAACGAATATATGATTTATGAACATCGCACTTGCAACTAACATCTATCTACCGCAAAGTGCAAATTCGACGACTCGACATAATGCTGCCCCGCTGGCAGAATAGTCGACAACGACTCAATTGATAAAAAAAACCGGCATTAGGGCTTGCGGCACCGGTTTTCGGTCCTATAGTAAAACCGGGATTCGAATGCCCTATTCAGTATGATTGAAACCGGGGCTGACTGTCACTGTTCTATGTATTTGTGCCTTTTTTCAAAGAAAGTTAATTATTGTTGTGTAAAAACGCATTATTACTTCATTGGTTGGCTGTTTATAAGTGTGTTACTGTACTTAGAGATAAATGGTTACTGCTCACACCACATAATATAACAAAGATACATAGTATCCTGTTCAGAAATTTACTGTAACTGCTCATGTGCCTCAAAATCAGCTTTTTCCTGAATTTAGCCTGAATTCTGGGCACCACCGTCTCATTTTTTGTGACCATCTTCACGTTCTTATGGCAAGCCACCTGCAATTACTCTGTTATCGCAAAAGTCCATCGCCTGTGGTAACCACCTTAGATCAGGTGACCCGCATGCTTGTGTGTATCACAGAGATGTGATAATATTAAAGATTGTTGTTAGACCATCAAACTGAACAAATTTCTGTATGGAACCAATATCGTAGTGTCAAGAAAAAATATAAAATAGTTGGAAAAAAGAAAGTTGGCCAGGCTTGAGCTACACCCGAAATATGACCACACCATTCTGATATATCTCACCAATATTTAAGACAATTTCAGTCACTTTTTTGAATCAGTGTGAGCACAAATCATTTCATTAGAATATAATATTTTGAAGTATGAAGAACAGAATAATATAGTATATTATGATGCTATAGGTATTCCAGTACATAGATATCCAGTGTTGTATTAAATAAATAGATTTTTAATGTCCACACAAGTAGTGCAGCACAATTTTTTTTTTTTTTTTTAACTTTTATTTTTCATTATTGCACACAAAGTAACAAATATAGGTACATACAAATAAAAAACAAACAAATTATTAAACTATTTTATGAAAGGCTTTTTGGTGAATGGTCTCGCTAATATTTTTGATTTTATTTATGTTTTTGAAAACTAATTTTGCAGGCCATGAATAAGTTTCAAATGATTTAAAAGATGCCCTGAATGATTAACAGGAAATAAAATTATTACATTCAGCTTGATTTACGACAAAATTGCATTTATTTCATTCACTTTTTTATATTTTTATTTAATTGTTATCAGGGAACTTGTTTTCCTAGCAATAATTAAAGTGGATATAACAAATAAATAATAAATAAAATTAGATAGTGCAGTTTATATTATTCTTATTTGGTGCTAAACCATTTAAAGTGTTTCATTAATTTGATAAAATAAAGCATTTGTCCACATTCCTAAACATTAGGTTTACGATTGCAATACAGATGAAAAAAAAAATAACAAAAACATATATTTTAATTATAATTTTCTTATTCCTTGGTCCTAATGTTTTACATTCGGTCCATGTTTTTAAGTAATGTTACTTTTAATTTTATCAGTTTTAAAATAAATTGGTATAAAAGCCAAGATGTGTTTTTATTTGATTCATCCATTCCATCTAGCATCAGAAGAGATTGGAATACCTAGTTTACCTAGGTAGAGTTCATTTACCTAAACATCAAGGAGGTAGTAGGTAGGGAAAGAACCTTACGTCCCAGCCGCCGCGGGAGACGCCCTGGGCGTCGGGGGTCACGTGGTGGCTTCCGGCCACCGTAGGCGCGGGCCGGTGGACGGCGAGTTATGGGCTAGCTTGCCGTCCGGCCGTCTTATGACGATAGGCCGTGTCGACGGCGCGTTCGTGTTTCACGCGCGCCTCAAAGAGATGTCAGCAACCAAGTAGGGGTCCGCATAGGCCAATGCCTGCCAGGGCTGCGGGACTATTCGAAAGAGATACCGCGGCCCTGTAACACAAAGGGCAAAGAAGAAACATGGATGGGTTTACTCAGTACAAGTCTGACACCCCTCCGCTCCGCCCAGAGTAAGGGGGGGTCATTTGATGATTTCCCTCCCATCCGCAAAAAAAGGATGTAGTAGGTGGGGTAGGTAGTACCTACATACATAAGTGGGATTAATAACCTCCCTCTAATTTTAACAGCTTTAATTTTGTACTTAAAAATCATAATCTAAAGACAGCCTCGTTGGTGTAGTGGTCGTCGATGATGACATCGCGACTGCTGAGCATGTGGTCCTGGATTCGATTCCCGGGTCGGGCATAGTGTTATTGGGTATTTCCATCAGGAATTTCTCAGAAGCAGCCACGGAGTCTGGATTTGTGCCCGATTGATGGCAATAGGCTCGCCAAATGTGGGTATTATTAGGTACACCTCTACCCTACCTCTCCCTTCGGGGGTTATAGGCGTGATGTTATGAATCGTTACGGGTATATTTACACCCATTGCATACAGGTGTGAATATTAGCTACTGCCTACTAAAATCAGTGTAGTTGAAAAATGAAACAAATATTTTAATACTTCAATAAATATGTATTAACTGCACTTCAGTATAAATAACATACATTAAAAAACTTAATAAAATCTATCAAGGAACAAATATCATACAAAGTAAATTCATAGTTCTATAATAATAAAAATATTTTGTAAAATCCCTTAAAATACAAAATATTTTGTAAAATCCCTTAAAATACAAAATATTTTGTAAAATCGCTTAAAATACAAAATAATTTGTAAAATCCCTTAAAATACAAAATATTTTGCAAAATCCCTTAAAATACAAAATATTTTGTAAAATCCTTTAAAGTACAAAATATGGTACTTAGTTGTCGTCATTAGGTATTTCTGTTGCCCGCTGTGGATGGTCTTTTCAGTTTCGACAGCATCGTGTTGTATAACTGTAAAAGAAAAACAAATTAAATAGCACGCCCGTCAAGACAAGAAAGTCATATAAAAAAAACCGGCCAAGTGTGAGTCGGACTCGCGCATGAAGGGTTTCATACCATCGTAGAATTTATTTGTTGTTAAACCGGCAACTGAAATACACATTCTGTGAAAATTTTAACCGTCTCTTATACCAATTACGAAACTTGAGATACAGCCCGATGACAGACAGACGGACGGAAAGCGGAGTTTTAGTAATACCCTTCGAGTACGGAATAACTGAACTCTAAAAACTAGCGAGTCCCACGTTTTGACTCGCCGCTGATACGTGATACGAAACCACAGATATAAATGTACCTAGATAACGCAAGTATCACGATCCGTATAAAAACCAAGCGTGCCATTTTTTCACTGCCGGCTATAACGTCATAAGCACTATTCAGTTACTATACAAAATAGAATAAGTTTTTGTTCTTTTTATGTCTAGAATTAAATTCAAGCGCGACTGGACTGCTGAGCATGAGGACCTGGGTTCGATTCGCAGGTCGGGCAGTGTTACTGGGTTTTTTCATCAGGAAATTCTCAGTAGCTGCCACGGAGTCTGGATTTGTGCCAATATGCGGTTGATGGCAATAGGCTGGCCCCCTATTACATGGGACTTAAAAGATAACTGGCGAAAGGTGGGTGTACTATTAGGTACCTACACCTCTGCCTAACCCTTCGGGGATTACAGTACAGGCGTGATGATGTTATGTAGTTAAAAACCGTAAAATATTCAAACTATGTTTTGAATGGATTGTCCGTAGTACCCAAATATTAAGTTGTGTCTATTAGGCGAGCCGAATACGTGCAAAGCATAAGTGGAGCACAAACTCCCTTGGCGGGAGTGCTCGGTCGAGGCTTCTAAGTCCGTCTAGGCCAAAGACATTCAATTATTTATGAGCGATAGACGGGACAAGACGAAGAAAATTACACTCCAAAACTTATTACTACTTAGTAATAAATCGTTCTGTCTAGTGTCATATGCCCGCTTGTCAAGTAGCATTCGTGTGTAAAAATCAAAATGTTCGGGATCAAAAATTTTGTGTGAAAATATTCCTAATGCCCGCTCTATAAGTATTTTTAATCTCTTTGGTCTAGGCTAAGCGAATTTGGGCTCCGATCGTGTTCGGCTCGCCCAGCGTAGACGCAGCTTTATAATCACGTCTTGATCTGATATCACTGATCTTAATGTTTGTGGCCGATACGGTTATATGTAGATATAGGTATTACAAAATAAGCTCAAAGCTCGTGGCTAAAAATAACAGCCGCTCGGATCGATCTTTAGGTTAAGCCGTGCTTGCCTAGGTTGGTCTGTGGATGGGTGACCACCCATCACATACCGAGTTTCCTCCGTGCCTCGGAAAGCACGTTAAGCCGTTGGTCCCGGGTGTCATTTGTAGATCTTTGACAGTCGTTAGGTAGTCAGTGGCCCAAAAAGTCTGACAACCAGTCTTACCAAGGGGTATCGTATTACCCAATACTAACTGGGTTGTGGAGGTCAGATAGGCAGTCGCTCCATGTAAAATACTGGTATTCAGCTGCATCCGGTTAGACTGGAAGCCGACCCCAATATAGTTGGGAAAAGGCTAGGTAGATGATGAGGTATTACAAAATACCCAAATTGTTATCAAAACTTATTAGGTAAACACGGAATACTTTTTTGTTTGTTCAACTGACAAATCTTGTGAAAGTATCCGGCGGGGTTATTGTGAAACACAGCTACACTGCGTTGGTAATGGAAACCAGTGATAGCCTAGTGGTGTGACTGTCGGACTGCCAAGTCATAGGTCTCAAGTTCGAACCCAAGATACGCACCTCTGAGGTTTTGGATTCATGTGCGTATTGTATAATTATCACTTGCTTCGGTGAAGGAAAACATCGTGAGGAAACCAGCATGTCTGAGAGATATTTCTTGACGGCATGTAAAGCCAAGTCAGACGCCAATGGGCGGCATAAAAACTCTGAGCCCAGGTTAGGTACTCTAGCCACACTATGAAGAAAGAACTGGTAATGTACAACAACATTCATTGTGTGATTTACCTACGTTGTTGAAGAGACACTCAAACGTATGAAGCATAAACATAACATAACATCACGCCTGTAATCCGCGAAGGGTTAGGTAGAGCTGTACCCATTAAATTAGTACACCCACATTTCGCCAGTTATGTTTATGTCCCATGTAATAGGGGGTGACATCAACCGGGTACAGATCCAGACTCCGTGGCTGCTACTGACAAATTCCTGATGGAAAAACTTAACAACTCTTTGCCTGACTTGGGAATCAAACCCAGGATCTCATGCTCAGCAGTTGCGCTTGCGACCACTATACCAACGAGGCAGTCCTGTGAAGCAATTTATTAGAAACCTTCAGAATCCTTCGGTTTGCAATTGTAAGCTTTTGGGGTACAGAACGATAGTTAATCTTTGGAACCGTGGATTTCCGGAAAACTCAGCTTGTACAGGCCCGCATGAAAATGGACCAATAACCTAATTTAGGTTGCGGGAAGCCGATAGTCGGTTGCTGTGGCTATCCTCGAAGGGAGCCTACGTCCAGCAGTAGACGTCTTCAGTCTAACAAATTATGATGAGTCGAGAGCAGCGGTGGCCCAGCGATAGCGGTCCCGACTTACCAGCAGTAAGTCGTGGGTTCGAACCCAGCCAGGCGCATTACTTTGTGTAATTTATTCCATCATCACTGCTCTCAAAACGGTGAAGGAAAACATCGTGAGGAAACCGGCATGTCCTAGAACCAAAAATTCGAAGACATGTGACATCTACCAACCCGCAATGGGCCCGCGTGGTTGATTATAGCCTATTCCCTCTCATAGAGAGGAGGCCTGCGTCCCAACAGTGGGAACATTATAGGCTGATTATGCTTATTATGTATGCATGCTCACCTCTTCTTCTGAATTCTGCGCAGAACCCGAGCCAGTCGCGCCGTGTACTTGAGCACCCACCCCTGTGAGCGTAGGGACGTAAGATGAGGCCACTTTTGTCAAATCTGTGCAAAATAATTATATTCTAGCATAATGTACCTACTTACGGTTTCAGTACCTACATGCGTCTGTAGGTAACAATATCTGTCAGTCTGTCTGTTCCCTTTTTCTGTCACAAGAAAACCAAAAAGGTGCTAAAAAAATCGAGCAGCATCCCACAAAGGCCAGTGGCGTAACTATAAGGTGGCAGTGCTGGCAATATGTCACGGGCCCCCCCGGTTCGACGGGGCCCCGACCCGAGATGCCGCGAGCTCAGAAATAACCAACAACTAAAGACCATATACAAATTCAAACGCATTCATAAGAATCAATCAATTATTATTATAAAATGAAAGAAATCAATAAGAAGAAATCAATTATTATTATAAAATGCACACAATATTAATTTGTAATACTGTTGGGTATTACTCCAGTGATTTATAAAAATTAAATAAAAACATGACGATTTTTACTGGAGCCCCATCCAATGAATTCGCCACGGCCCTGAAATGGTAGGGGCCCATTATTCTCAAGTGCCCAGGGCCTCCAAGACGGCCCTGGTGAAAGCGCGTAAAATATATTTCGCGGCAAGCATATATGTTGCTATTACCCTTGACTAGGACAAACCTCACATTAATGATTCACATTATACTTAGAAAAAAAATTACTTCAAAGATAGTTCTTTGTTGTTTTCTTTTTGGTGACCCATGATTTATGCCAATTTCACAGCCGTCTGATCAATTGTGTCTAGACTAGAACTCACCTTTGGGTTTCGTGGATTCCAGCTTTTCAGGCTGCAATAAAAAAAAATATGATTAGGTCTTCCATCAATGAAACGATGGATGGACTGTGTGAAAAATGTATGACTAGAAATGGGGTGATTACCGAAATAGTAAACAAGAGGAGTATAAAATAAAACAAGTTGCGCCGGCCCTAGGCCTAAATAAATTGTGATATGAGCTGAGGCCCTAGCACGAGCACGCGGAGTAAACGTTACGTAAACACGTCGATTTTAATAAAATTAAAAATACTCGTATATTTACATTTCGTAGATTTAAATTTCTTATTTTCAAAATTTTAAGAATTTATTCATATACTGGATAATACTGATTGTGCTTGTTGCAATTTAACTAAAATGCTATGCTACAGGATGATTAAAAAATCGACGTATTTCCGTTAGTTTACACCGCACGCTCCGTGAATATTTTATTCAGCGACCTATTACGATGAAAAATATACAGCCCATAGGTAGACAGACGGCATAG
This sequence comes from Noctua janthe, assembly GCA_910589295.1. NCBI lineage: Eukaryota > Metazoa > Arthropoda > Insecta > Lepidoptera > Noctuidae > Noctua > Noctua janthe. Next base: position 6,818,846 of record OU342572.1, on the reverse strand, counting down.
CCTTACTAATAGGGTTCCATTTTCACTTTTTGGGTTCGGAGCCCTCAAAACATCATCATATTTCAGCCGAGAGACTGTCTACTGCTGGACATAGGCCTCCCGCAAGTGTCGCCACATTCACCGGTCCCGTGCGACTCGCATCCAGCCGATCCCTGCAACCTTTACCAGGTCATCGGTCCACCTAGTGGGAGGCCTTCCAACGCAACGTCTTCCGGTTTTCAGTCGCCACTCCAGAAAAGAAAAAGCATCAGCTATAATATAATTAATCGGTACTCACAATTTCTGTGACGCTGGGCTTGTAATACTTGGAGCCCATGTCTCTCTCACTCGCGCCGCCCAAGAGCTGTGAGGCTGGAAATTAATAGGTACAAGTTTATTTATAAGCTGGGATCTGAAAATGCGACTCACAGTTTACAGACCGATCATGAAACTGCTGTTTTCTCCGTTTTTTAGGCTAAGCTGCGTCATTTGTCAGTTTTGACTAGATAACACTCAATTAAAAGTCGAGTCATAGTAATTATTGTTAGGATTTGTCTTGTTTTTAGGGTTTCGTAGCCGAATGGCGAAAAACGGAACCCTTATAGATCTAGATTCGTCATGTCTGTCTATCTGTCCGTCTGTATGTCATAGCCACTTTATTCCGAAACTATTAGGACTACACAGTTGATACTTGGTAGGGCTTGGTATTCTGTGAACCGCTTTACGTTTTTTTTACAAAAATTAAAGATACGAGTATGTCATAAAAATGTCATTGAGGTTCGTATTCATTTATTTATTTCGTATAAGACCATTTTTTCCCTAAGTCAATCGTTTGAAAGAGAGACACATCCCTAGTTGTAAATTTGAAAAAAAATAGGATAGTAGAACGTAAAAAACTTTGAACGAAAATTGGTTTGAACAAGATTTGATGTTAGTTTTTGAGATATGGGACTTTTTCATCAAACTGCATGAGTAACTTTGTGTTTCATTAACATACTTGTATGTAATACAACATTAAAAATGAGCCTTCAAAATATTTTGTTATTTTGGTATTTGTTAAAATATTTATAAGTTTATTTTATTTGTATTAGTATCATTATAAGTTTAAAATTTTCGAAAACAAGAAGTTATTTTATAGATATTATTTCGTACCCTATTTTTCAAATCAATATATTTTATTTGACATAGGCCTAGATGGGCACTTATAAAACGTCGACAAAAAGGTGGACAATGATGTCCTTTTTGACCCAAAGATTGACTGAGAGAATGAGGCAGTGGCATTAAGTCCGCCTATGTACTACTCTTGTACATGAAGTTTAAATAAATAATTTGTCTAGTCGTGGCTAGTGCTACTGCTGAGCATGAGTTCTCGGGTTCTATTCCCGGGTCGGGCAAAGTGTTATTGCGTTTTTCCATCAGGAATTTGTCCAATAGCAGCCTAGAGTTTGGATTTATGCCTGGATGATGACAATAGGCTCGCCTCGACCTTAGACTCAAACAAATCTGGTGATATTTTGGTGTAGGTACACACGGCAGCACATGAAGCTGTACATTTCCAGTATAACTTGGCCTCGCTTTGTATAGATTTCCTATACAATGAGAGATCCGTATAAACTGGTTTTGTAAAACTTGATTGGCCGTCGTGCGTACTATGGAAATATCCCTGCCTCACCCGTTGAGGAAATACAGGCGTGATATAATGCTCAACAAGTCAAGCTACACTAACAGGTCTGCTTCCCCCACACGGACTCCCGGTAGTTGACCCGCTTGCCCGCGCGGCGCCGCTTGTTGCGCCCGCGCCGGCTCGACGGCCCGCGGGACTCCGCCGAGAAGCGCTTCGCTATCCGGTGGTAGAGGCAGCGGGAGGATACATTGGAGATCTGGGGAGGAGAAATAGGAAACATTATAAATACACAAACTAATCTCTTTTTACCCTAGGCAGTAACTGCAGAACGATCAATCGTCATAATCTGCCTAGCTGGATTCTTTTTTTTTTCATTTCCTGAGGTGGTAATCATACACACTGGCGACTGGAGAGAGGAGAGGTCTGTCAGACATGTGTATTCCTCGCACTCTTGCGTCGGGGAACAGCGGGATCTAACGCGACTTGCGCTGCCCCCGACAGGTGCTGGCCCGCTTGACTTGCCGGGCTCGTCCCGTAGGGGGAGTGAGGTGTAAACTCCCCCCGTTATGTCTATGAGAGTCGCACGTAGAATACTACGCGCCCGCCGCCATGTCAGTCTGAGGTAAAAGTTGCCTAGTGCGTCTGCCGTAGGACGCTCGTTATCTAACTTTCCTCATTACGCAGCTTCGTTCTGTAACATGACAGTTTCGCAGAAGGACATCACTGCATCCCACTCTGCGCTGCCGACCATCAAGCGAACTACGATCGGCAGCCACAGGTCACCTCCCACTTCCTGCCCTCGCGCTCGGCGCAGGACATCCCACGCGGCTCACTCTGCCAACGTATGCCGCGCCATGTCCTCCAGACAGTGGACGCAGTGATGGCACCGGACGTGCGGCTCCCTGCTTATGTGACACAAGTACTTCCCGAAGCAGACGTGCCCCGAGAGCACCTGCGTCGCCCGAAAAGTCAGGGAGAGGTCGACTGCTTGTCTAACCAGATTCAACTGATCACTAGTATTTTATATGAATAGACCTGAATATGCAAAAATAATACGTTGGAATTTTTGAATTTTGCAGGCTATATTGACGGATACCGCATGAATTAAAACTAAGCTTGTAGTCCTGTTTCCGTCACATCTGTGAAGTCTCGCCAATTAAAAGAATCTCTATATCCAAGTGTTACCAGTTCACACTGCAAATCATCGATCTCGTCTTCCATGATGTCCAGCTCGTCCGAGTCCTTGGCGGGCACGATCAACAGCTTCGTCTCCGGACAGTTGCCGGTCACCATCAGCTGTGAGGACTTGGGGAAAATGAGGCGGTGGGCGGTTCTGTAGGTAATGAGCATATTTTTGCTGGCATTAGAAAGTACTGCCTGCTGACTGCCTCGTTCGATGGTCTAGTGGACGCAATCGCGACTGCTGAGCATCCTGGGTTGGATTCCCGGGTCGGACAAATCGTTATTAGGCTTTTCCATCAGGAATTTCTGAGTAACAGCCACGGAGTCTGGATGTGTGTCCGGTTGATGGCAATAGACTCGCCCGCTATTACGTGGGACTTCGGTAAACATAACTAGCGAAATGTGGGTATACTATTATGTACTGCACCTCTGCCTAACCCTTCAGGATATACAGCCTTTTTTTTCCGGATGGGAAATCATCAAATAACCCCCCTACTCTACCCCTCTACATACTCTGGGCGGAGCGGAAGGGAGTGTCAGACTTGTACTGACCATCCATGTTCCTTCTTTGCCCTTTGTGTTCCAGGGCCACGGTATCTCTTTCGAACAGTCCCGCAACCCTGGCAGGATATACAGGCTTAATGTTATGTTATGTAGCAAGTGAATAGTTTTATCTCAAAGTGATTGACTGGCTCATTGGTCTAGTAGCCACAAGCGCTAATGTTGAGCATGAGGTCGAATCCCGGTTCGGGTAAAGTGATTTACTTATCATTTGCAGCTAGGGAATGCAAATTCGTTCCGCCAGGTTACACCATACACTCCGTTAATCGGTTTCAAGGGTATACAAGGTGTAAACGGGCCCATCACATAGCCGTCAACCAAGCATTCTGTTTCATCAAACTAAGTTACTCTACGCAAAAATTATTGCTAGAAAACCACTTTTTTGGGACGAAACATCACGTTTATACGATAAAACTCTCAAAGCATTGTGCGGATATGAATGCATTGAATAGAGGTCATGTAGGTATTTTAAGTAAAGTATAATATTTACAAAAAAATGTGAATATATTGGAACTTTGACCTCCAATATCTCCGTAACTAGAAGGTATGATCCAGAACAAAAAAAAACTGGCCAAGTGCGAGTCAGACTCGCACATGAAGAGTTCCGCATCATCGTTGTATAGGAGCCAACTTTAATTTTTAATTTATTTTTGTTGTTTCATTTATTACGGATTATGAGATATAGTCCGCTGACAGACTGACGGACAGCGGAGACTTAGTAATAGGGTTCCGTTGGTTACGATTCGGGTACGGAACCCTAATGATCGCAATGACGAAAATAACCTTTGTGGTCGTCCAGTTAGACTTTGAGAGTGACGACGGAAGAGGTTGCACCTGTGTCTCCACACACACCGTGTGTTGAGTTTTGTCAGGACAGTTCGGTCAGGACATATTACAGTTTTTTACCTGGGTAAGTAAGCCGGTGGCTGGAATACTTCTCTTGTTGCCATATCCTGACAGATTCCGTCCAGCAGCACGATATCTTCCATCAATTCATTTACGACAAACACCTGCAATTAACATGCATAGACTATAGAATCATGTTTAACTTTTTAAGAGGTATTAGGAACAGGTTGTAAAATTCCTCATCCTCTGATATTCCGTCTAGACAGGTTTTATGTCTGGTGGAGCGCCCGACGGTTCTTGTCGGGTTCTGTACATGATGGGTGTAAAAGTAACGAAGCCGAAAGACACTTATTCTCCCTGTTATTGCGATTTTTTTTGTTGTTCTAGACTATACCTGGGGACCTTCTAGTTACGGAGATATTGGGGGTCAAAGTTACAACTTTTTTTTTAATACAAGATTTGATGTTAGTTTTAACTTTACTTTTAATACCTTCACGACCCCCATACTATTTAATGCATCCATCAGCACAATGTTTTGACTACGTTTCATTGAGTCCTACCATAACATGTGAATTTTCACGCCAAAAACAATTGTTTCCCAGCAAATTTTTTTTTGTGTAGAGTTACTTAGTTTGATGTACAGAATGCTTGGAGGACGGCTTCGTGAAGGGTCCGTTTACACCCTGCATTGTGAACGCTGATTGCGCGATGTCATATTTTGACCATGACGTCAGGTACAGTCGCCAGTGCATAGGATTACTACAAACTGTCAAATTTTCTCATTCGACTTCAAACTTAACAATCAACATTTTATGGTTTAAAATTATTTGGAGAGATTTGACAGTTTGTAATAACTTGAAATGCTGGCGACTGTACTATGAAGCGTAGTGTGTATGATGATGTTGTCTAGATGCTGCTACAGTCAGAACATTACCTTAAAAGCCTTGAGACATGGTACGAAGGCGTGTTCCAACCTCATGCTGAGGCGCTCGACGGGCCAGCCATGGTAGGCAGGCACGTTTGGAAGTACCATCATGCTTATCTTGATACCTATTTCACGCCACATTGATGATTCGAGGCTAAGGAGGAGGAGGAACATGATTATTGGTGGCCAGAATAGCTTTTGCCTGTGGCCTCTCCCGCATTGAAGTCCTTACAAATTATCCCACGGGAACGTACCAGCGAGATAAGAGGTATCCTACTCCAGGTAACGTTCTACGCTGTGTGCCCTATTTTATCGACATCCGATAAGCCGTTAAGGATTAAAAAGACAATAGATGGACAGATATACTTCCGCATTTAATTATATGGATACCTAGGGAAGTTCGGAAGTGAGTGGTATAAAGCAGGGCTTGGAAACGTTATTTAATAATCAACTAGAATATGCTGTGCCGGTGTAGAGTCCCTATTATAATAAATATAATGCCTGTATTGAGCGTGTGCAACGTAAGTTTCTGAAAAGGATGCATTACCGTTGTACTAGAAGTCGTATTTATCACCAATATAGCGACTTACTGAAAAAATATAACATGATCTCTTTGAAGTCTAGACGTACTTTCCTAGATATCATGTTTCTATACGATCTGTGTAACAACTCATATGACTGTATGGACATCTGTAACAAGTTGCGCTATGTTGTCCCTAGAACGATTCAGGGACGTGGGGTGCGCGCACGACCTGTTTTCGCCGTCATGCTCCTAGTCGCACGAATGCAGGCTTGCGGGCACCTCTACGTCGTCTCACGGGCAATTTCAATAAGTTCTTCTCTAACTTAGATATATTTGCTCTGTCTGTTGGATGTTTTAGAAAAATATTACAAGACACAATCCAGGATCTAAGTGAATAGTATGTGTCTTTAGTGTTCCTTGGTGGCTGTAACCTTTATGTATTTTTATGCCTTTATGTATTCTATCTCATGCAATCTATTCTGTCCGACTTTTACTTCATCAACATTGTCTTTGTCTTTTGTGTATCTGTGGAGAACGTTGTTGGTTGCACATTTGTATAACTCCTTATATTCTATTTTTTTGTAATATATAATGTGTAATTGTTGGTTCTTCCGAATAAAAAAAATAAAATAACGTTTTTAAAACGTTTTGAACAGTTCTTTGTAGATGATTTTGTTCGGAACGAAAACGAAATGAGAACGTTTATTCCGCAGGGTATAAACCGGCTTATTCTGCAAGACGTAGCCGCGGACGGCGGCCCGCGACAAGCATGAACTTTTTTAGTTGAATCGGGTACCGTATGTATGGGATGGAATGGAAAAAAAACGGTTTAAAACGTTTTATTAACTAAGAACAATTTTAATGTTGTTGTTCGTAAAAAACGTTTTTTATAACGTTCCGTTCGTAATCGAAACAAATCGTTTCTTAGGTATTAAAGACGATACCGTTTCGAAAAATATACCGGTATCCGAGCCCTGATATAAAGTTCTTGCCCGTTCTTCTCTATAGAGATCTACGTTAGGGAATGGGCAACTACAGTACTTTCACAGTTTTTGTGCCTTGTGATTGGGACTGTAGCTATTTTTTACTGTTGTCTTTGTTTCGACAATATAAAAGTGCCTATAACTGGCCTACTTGAAATAAATGCTTTGATTTTGATTGATTTTGAAAAGTGTTATGTCTTATCCCCGGTTGGCCGATTTTCACTTAAGATGACTACCAATGAACGGCGACCAAAACCATTGGTGAAATGCAGATATCAATACACCGCTGGCTACCCCCTCAGGGAATACTAGCATGATGTTGTATAGTGTAATTACCCCATTATAGGATGTGGCGCCAAGTTGAAAGCCTCCTTGACGACGGGCATCGTGATGTAATACGCTTGCACTGAAGAGTCGCAGCGGGCTGTGTAGCTGTACGGACGATTTGTTAACACCTGCAGCACAGACATGACAAAAACATAGCGTTACGCCTGTAATTCCTGAATTACAGGTGTAAAGCTATGTTTTGTTATTGCGGAGTTGTAAATATGGTGGACCCTATTGCCATCAACCGGGCACAAGTTATCAGAGAACATTTTCGAAATGTCTTTTTAAAATAAGACAATTGAAAATTTCTGTTTCTATGGAAAATCTAAAATCGGTCTAATTTAGCTGTAACTCTATGTTTTGAAAATGTTCTCTTTTTAGACCTATGTATCCTGCTTATGCGTATGAAGTTTCATTAAAATCGGTTCAGTCATTTCTAAAAAAAAAGGTCTTTAAAGTTTGTATGAAATACCGTAAGTCGTAAACGCTCTTAAGTCGCTTATCTAATAACACATCATTACGGTTACTTAAAGTCAAGAAAGGTATCTTATAAGACCCCAAAGGGGACATACCCCCAACACCCCAACAGCGTTCCCCGACACGATATAATCCTGGCAGGGGTCGCCGAACTTCAGGTCCGTCATGAACTCATAGTTAGGTATAGCCTCATCGATATCACCGTCTGGGGGCGTGTAGGTCGCTTCTAGGAGACCTGATACTAGGATGTACATGCCTTTGGGCTCGTCACCTAAGGAATGGTCGGAAAAATGAGTGTGAAACGACTTTATCTTTTCTCGATTACTAAGATACTACCAGGAAGAAGATTAGCGTGTAGCGTTTACGCGTATACGTGCGCATTTTTCCACACGCGCAACTCGTACGAGCGTCAACCGTACTTAAAAGCGAGAGCCACGAGAAACGCCGCCCCGCGCGCCCTCTCACGCAGCGCTAACACGTCGGAAAAAGCGCGTACATGTGTGTTCGTTGTTTTAAAGTGCACAGTGTGGCGCGCGTCTACGCGCGTAAGCCGATACGAGCTTATACGAAAAATACGCTAGTGTAAAACCGCTGTAAGTCTCTTAACACCAAAAACCAGATATGCATTAATAAACCTTTTGGATAACGATTTTTACCTCTGGATATCAAAATATCGTTGATATTGAAGTTCAGTATCTCTGAACGCTCTAAAAAGAAGTCGGCTATCCTTTCGTTTCCTTGTAACCAAGAAACCGCGCGGAGTTGTGTCTGAAAATATTTCACAATTATTGCAACGGATGTTATCATATCGCTGGATGATTTTCTAGGTTCACACAGTTTTAACTTCATCATACAGGGTGTAAGCAGAGGTCGGAATTAGGTAGAGTTATTTGTGTACTTACACTGATTTCATACAGCGAAAGAATAAAGTGGCTATGCCTCAAATCCCGAGATTAATTTTAAAGAGCAGAAAAATCCCGTGATTTATTATCAATTTAAGCCATCCGACATTGTAGATCATGCGCACGCAGCGCAGCAGTTAATAAAAATATGTCGCGGGTTCGATTCCCGCACGGATTAAATATTTGTATGATCTACAAGTAGTTGTTCCGGTTCTGGGTATTTGTGTATGTGTGAGTTTAAATCTTTGTAAACGCATCCACGTTACAGGAAAACATCCTAGTGTGGGGCAACGGAAATAAAAAATTGTATTGTGAATTAATGTAAATACTAATAAAAATAGTATGTTAATTATCTTTGTTTTATTTGTCTTATCTATCTCTGAGGTTTTTATTATTATTTATTTGTAATATTGTTGGCCACACGGGATTGTATTATAAATCCCGGGAAATCCCGGGAAGATCCATATTAATATCAACATTTCGATGCAAGTACATAAATAACTCTACCTAATTCCGACCTCTGGTTATAAGTTCTGTTCAAACTTTATGGCGGCTCGGAAGGTAGCTGCGAGTGACGGTTTGCGCTGTCATAACGCTTGTAACTTTATGGCGGCTCGGAATATCTAACGTAAAGATGCGCAGAACACAATTTTAGGTATCAGCGGGACGCAGAGGACGCATCGTCTTGACCGTATTATGCGCAGACTGTCACTCGCAACTAACCTCGGAGCCGCCATAAAATTTGAACAGAACTATGGATACCTCGGGAGATGATGGCGCTACTAAGCTGCCTTTATGACGACAAAGTTGTATTTTCTCTTGAATTGCTTTTACGAGTAGTCTATACTCCATTTCGTCTAGAAAACCTGAAAGATTGGAAAGACTTTCTTTTATATGATAAAATAAATTACTATTTTTTTTTAAAGAAACAATTTTATAATATGACAATTAGGTTATCTATTAACATTGAACGCGTACACAAAGTGTCGTGTCCGTGCTATAAACCGTTGAGGAGTTCTTTCGTGAGGAGGCGATCCTGGCTGCAGGATCAAGTCATGTCTGTCATAAAAATGTATTGTCACCAGAACCAAAGGTGTGTGCCAAATTTTAGATCAATCTGTTGGAAGGAACTGGTTTGAAATTCAGTTTCAAGATTTGACCAATACATACTAAATAACTGACCAACCAACTAACTAACAAGACAAGCTAAATAAAAGCTTATAATGACGATCAAACGCAATAACTCAAAGTCAAAAAGTCAAAAACATTTATTGCGAACTAAGTGTACACTGGGGCGACCATGGCCAGATATCGCACAGGACAGCCCAGCAGTGGGACTAACGAAAAAAAAAAAAGTACAATGTGGTGTTATTTTATGTTAGTAGTTATGACTTAGCAGCCTTTACAAGCATTGCAATTTATCATCCGCCTGCCCTTATCATCCTAAATTAGCATGCACTAATCCTTGTTATTACTTTTTTATTAGTACAATTAAATATAAAAATTATAGTTATGTCAAAATAGTAGTAATTAACTCAAGTCATGGGCACACTTAAAAAGATGACCTTTTCATGTCACATGTGCCTGTAACTTTACCTACCCCCATAAGGCAGAATAAAGCAGTGTTAACGGTACCAAAAACCAGTAAAGTAAAATTAGATTCCGATTTTTTTATTAAATCTTACCTTCTTCCTTCAACTGCATAGCATCTAAGATCATAATATTTAGAGTGGATGTAGTGGCTTGTCTGGTCTTCACAGTGATGGCAGTCCAGGGTCTGTCGCGTTGCAGTAACCCCAGCTGACGAGTTACTGCTAATCTATAACCAAAAATGAGATGCATGAAAGGAGCCTCCCTGATTGACGTACCCTCCGAACTCCTGTTACGTCTGGCGCACCCTGCGCAATCGACTGCAGTCGATTGGCTAATCCTTTCACCACGATGGCAAATATAAAATAACCAAAAACATCAACACCGTAAAGAATATCATCCTTCTTCTGTTTTTATCCGACTGCAGGAAAAATCAAAAGTAGGTAATGTTGTTCAACATGTGACTGTTCCTAAACTACCGTAGACTGATAGAATTCGATCCTCCTATAATGTTGTAGCGACACTACAAAAAGTACTACAGCAACATAGTACAAAAACGTACTGCACCGCCGTCTATATCACAAATGACGAACAAACATCAAAATTTTAAATCACGTAGTTTCAAGTTATCCGTGACTTAAGACTACATAGAAAAACCCGACAGCAGCTGTCAGGCAGTCGCCCAACAGGCACAACACCTCCCTTACTACTTATTTTGCATTACTGTTGAGCGTCGGGTCCTGAGTTCGATCTCTGATCACGCAAAGTGTTATTGAATTTTTCGATTAGGAAATTCTCATTATTTGCGCACAGTTTTTGACATGGAGTGACCGCCTATCTAATCTCTACAAGCGGCAACACGATACCTCTTGGTATGACACCTTGTATACTGGCAAAATGTGGGATAAACGTCTACCCACTCCAACAAGAACTAAAGTCGTGATGTTAAGTTACCTGTCACTATCCAGTTTGGTAGTCAACATTTCATATATCTGTTTGTTATCGACCAACTGTGGTAGCAGGATGCATACTTCTTGGGCACCGGTGACGAATCCCTAGCAAAAATTGTACATTTTAAGTAGTTTATATTAAAAATGAAAATTAGGAAACCGTTATTCCAGTCATCACGCAGCCAAGTGAGAGACCCATAGGCGGCATAAAACTCTAACACCAGGTTAGGCACTAATCACACGATAAAGAAGAAGAAGATCACGCAACCATTTCTTCTTGTCCTGCTGCTGGCGTAAGGGCCGTCAGACACAAAGAAAAATCCGACAACTGTTGGGCAGCAGCCCACCAGACACAACTCCCGTCTGGTCGGAGGATCTTCCCATTTTCATGGACGATGAAGGACTTTACACCCTGTTCTTCATCCTTAAAAGGATCTACTGACGCGCGGGCAAAATCGGAACCAACGACGCCATCTTGTTTTTTCGTATCATTTTCACAAATGTTTTTCCACGAAGCTTGTACTACGTTCGTACCGCTTTCATGTTCTTCGGTACAGCACTAAAAGTCCTGATTTGGGAGACTTTCAGTTCAGTTACGAATTGACTGTACTGTATCGTCAGTTATTTGGATAAGTTAGTTTCTTCAGCTTAGCTTTATATTTACCTTTCCAACATCATAACCAAACGCCAGTTGTATGTCGATCTTGTGGTCTATGTAAGCCATTACTTTTGGCACCGATACCCTGAAACAAAACACAACACTCATAATACTAGGCGATTACCTACCAAGAAAACGAACTACGAACAGATCAAAGTTATTTTGTTTGAAAAATTAATCTCTGAAAATACGGATACGATTACAAAGATTCTTTTACTTTGAAGAAAATTCCTCTTTTGCCGATTGACATAGTGGTACGAGCTGGGTATGGGATAAATTAAAACACTACCGATTAAACAACAAATTTCTTTATTCACAACTTTCTCTTTTTCAAAGTTCCACAACTTTCTCAGAGTACTAAAAAACTATTATAACTTGCAACTGTTAAATCTATTTTCGTTATAGTTTACTTATAAGTACTAATTATTAATGTATAACAAATAATACTACTGCGCCTAAATGTACACTTTTTGTAATACTGTTTAAATAAATTATTCTAAAAAAAAAAAAATATTCTCGTAATCTAGAATGATCTCGTAAAGCAGCCGACGTAACACTATTTTTACCCGCCTTATGAGAAGTATGTTGTCACCTGGCCAGCTTGCATAATCTTAGGAAACGAAGCATCCTTAGTAACTTGGTAGCCGTGATGATGCTAAAATTGACGCTGTTCCACTTGTCGAAAGGAGTGAAGGCATCTATCACGTCTAGTACTAGGTCTGAAAGAAGAGAGGTAGATACATGGTCTGGTTAAGAATAACCACTTTGTCAGGCATCCGTATACAACGGTTGCCAATGCCATATTGCGTTCCTATGGAGATGGTGCGGTCACCACCAAACACTGATCGATACTTCAGTACTTTATCTGCCTGACTTACTTACTACTAAGCCGACGCTGTACACCGTCTGTCTGTGAGTATATTCGTCCGAGGTGCACATGTAGTGATGATCGAACATTTTCATTAGCAGTCCAGCCAGAGTCATTATTTGTGCTCGGTTAGTGACCAAATGAGTTTCTCCTCCCCCATTAGATAGGATTTATAAATTATAATAAAGAAATTTTTTTTTTTTCGGATGGGAAATCATCAAATGACCCCCCCCACTCTGGGCGGAGCGGAAGGGAGTGTCAGACTTGTACTGACTAAAACCCATCCATGTTAATTCTTTGCCCTTTGTGTTCCAGGGCCACGGTATCTCTTTCGAACAGTCCCGCAGCCCTGGCAGGCATCGGTCCATGCGGACCCCTAAGTGGTTGCTGACATCTCTTTGAGGCGCGCGTGGATCACGAAAGCGCCGTCGACACGGCCTGTCGTCATAAGATGGCCGGACGGTGAGCTAGCCCATAGCTCGCCGACCACAGGCCCGCGCCTACGGTGGCCGGGAGCCACCACGTGACCCCCGACGCCCAGGGCGTCTCCCGCGGCGGCTGGGACGTGAGGTTCTTTCCCTCTCACGTCCCGCCACCTCCTTCACTAGCATGACTGCTTCGCAGAAGGTGGTGACGGCTTCCCATTCCCTCTCGCTCCGGACCATGGCTTGAACCAGGGCCCGACGCGAGAGATCGCCGCCGCCAATCGCCGCTACAAGGACACGGCGGTGCTCCGCCCAAGCGGGGCAGACCTCTACGGTGTGCTCTACCGTGTCCTCTGGACGATCCTCGCAGTGGAAACACCCGGGCGTTTCCTCTCGCCCTATTCGGTGCAGGAACCTCCCGAAACAACCGTGGCCGGTGAGGACCTGCGTCAGGCGGTAGGTGAGGGCGTCGTGGCGCCTCTCTAGCCACTCCTCAAAGAGGGGACTTATCGCCACTAAGGTAGCGTGCCCTGCACGGGGTTGCAACAGTTGCTCTCTCCATGTCGCCATGAGGTGTAAATAGACTCTTAATATATCCGAAAGGCACTTGTTCTCCCCGTCTTTGCGATCGTTTTTTTTGTTCTGGACCATATTTATTTATTTAACACTTCAAGCACAAAAGTACAGAGGCGGACTGGCCATACCTGAGAACCTTCTAGTTACGGGGGTCAAAGTTCCAACTTTTTCACAAGTTTCTTTTTTAAATATAAGTTTTTTACTTTACATACCTCCACGACCCCCGTACTATTCAATCCATCCGTCAGCACAATGCTTTGAGTGCTTTCACCCCAAAAAAAGTCGAATACCAGCAATAACTTTTGCGTAAAGTTACTTAGTTTGATGTACAGAATGCTTGGTTGACGGCTATGTCTGATAACATCCTGTATAACTAGCATAATGTAGTTGTCCTATACATGTACAGATGGTGGTTCATGGACGACTCAGACCTGAAGTGCGTACGCGACGTCTCCCCACAGACAATGGCCCACCTTCCATTTTACCGCATACTCTCACCTGCGCACTTGATGATCTATCTGCATTTGATTACTGCATCAGTGAGCGGAGTTCGTGAGGCTGTTTTGGGTTTAAACACATTTGAACTTTTTGCTATAGATACGCTAAGAAGATACAGTCTGCCCTCTCCCAGTGGAAAAAATAGTGTGAAATTATTAAAGCTGTTCTTACCACCAGAGGCCATGACAATGATGAAGAAGTCAAGCTTATTCCAGTGCGATTTGAAGTAGCCACAGAATCCGAATGCACACATCTTTATGACCATTTCCAAAACGTAAATTACGAAGAAGAAACTGTAATATTAAATCAATGTATCTTCTAGCCTTGTCATTATTACTAACCCGAATTGTTATGGGCCGGTCAAGATTCTACGCAACTTGTCCTAAATATCCTAAGATTTGCCAAAACAATTCTTCTTAATTGTTTCAGAGATATGCGGAATACCAAATTTTGCATTTTTGTTCTCCACGATGATCAACCGACTTTAATATCGCCTGGTTATCCGATCTCATTTTCGGCCTAGGCTTCAATAAAGGCTACAGAACCAAAACTCTCCCAGAAATCCCGTGTCTCAAAATCTTGAAGCGAAAACTGTGACTGGGCCCAAAGTAAACAGCTGAAGTTGGAATTTTGATGTTATTGAATTTAACCAGTACTTTTATAATGCAACATACTCACAAGTTCAGCACTCTGATAGTAAGCATGACAGATTGCGAGACGGGTATCGGTAGTGCCACCTCGCACAATATCACGGGAGTATTACATAGTATCACAAAGTAGATGTAGCCGTCGAACCAGACGTTGGTGACCATTCTGTAGCAGTGCTGCCGCCATTTTTGTCGAGGTACTTGAGCGTTTGCCGCTTCGGGTGTCATCATGTTCACTAGTTTACGACGTAGCCATATTGCGTGCGTCTTTGGAAAGAGAGAGGCTATATTACACTTCAAATTGTAGTAAAGCTTTATATAACGGTAAAAAGCTCCTACAATGTACATTCATACATAAATCTATCGTTAGGCCCTTTTTTTTTTTTTCGGTTGGGAAATCATCAAATGACCCCCCCACTCTGGGCGGAGCAGAAGGGAGTGTCAGACTTTTACTGACTAAAACCCATCCATGTTCCTTCTTTGCCCTCGGTATCTCTTTCGAACAGTCCCGCAGCCCGTCATTAGGCCCGTAAGTAGTCTATACGACCAGGGACATTTTTTAGCTAGACGCTTATGTTTCAGAGAAACCGCAGCGAAACTAGAATTGATAGAGTCCGGTCCCTGCCCACCTTGTCTACAGTCCCCGCCTAAATATGCGGGATTTCTGACAGTCTACGTGCTGGCAAAGATGTGATATTGTGATTCATCATCATCTGCCTAGTCTTTTCCCAACTATGTTGGGGTCGACGTCCAGTCTAACCAGATGCACCTGAATACCAGTATTTTATATGGAGCTACTGCCTATCTGACCTCCACAACTCAGTTAGTACTGAGTAATACGATAACCCTTGGAAAGACTGGTTGTCAGACTCTTTGGGCCACGGACCACCTAACGACTGTCAAAGATCAACAAATGACACCCGGGACACGTAGTATTATATTATCTGTGCCCGGGACCAACGGCGTAACGTGATTATACTGTAGTAAATAGCGATGGGTGTAAATAACCTAAATAAATGAATTTAAATTATTACTATAAAGATAGGAATACTTCGTGTTCCCGTTTCTGTCTGCGTACCTCAATCCATTATCAGGTTAAAGCATAAAACAACAGTTATCGATCTCTAAAAACCTTATTCTTTCTCACGGTCTCTAGTTACATGGCCATGACCCAGCTGTATGGACTGTTACCTTAGGCTTCCACAGCGACCCCAGCTGGTCCAGATTGACCCTGCCGTCATCAGAATCAGCTGCTACCTCCACTGCCTGTACCAGCATTCTGACCCCGTCCTTACTGATCTTGCCATGTTCGTACTGCCGCCAGTAGGATATCTTTAAGGCTTTTAAGACACGTTGGTTGGCTTCCCTGGTTTGAGGGGAATTTAGCGTTAAAGTAGTTTTTCAGGGATTTTTTGACGAACCTAAGTGTGAGTGTCTCTCAACAATGTGCTCCAGTAAAATATAACCGCATTTGGAGACATGGTGTTTGCTGTGCTTTTGAGGCACACCGTCGCGTGAGTACAGTCCCCTAATCTTCGTACTCTCCGCTCATTGAGACGCTAACCTCCCCCCCCCCCCCCCAACGGAAGAATGGAAGATGATCGTGCCAGAACAGTCTGTCTGGAGTACTATGAGATGATGGTATGATGTTCAAAACCTGTATTCGTAATGCCTGTCAAAGAACAGTGATTGATGGAACGTTATTTATAACCAGGAATGATGTTACTTGGTCATCTCCGCGAACTCCTTTTTGGTGGGCTCGTTAGGTATCTCTCTCTCGCAGTCGGGGCAGGTGGTGTAGTGGTATCCCATGTACGTGTCGTCCTCATCGTCCTCGTCACGACCAGACATTTGGAGCTGGTAGGGATGCTTTATTGTAGTTCCTGATTGAAGGTAGATATGAGTTTGAAGTACGGGCATATATGCTTTTCCAATTTTACACTTTAACATATGGTTGTTTCCTGCCCTTTTCTTCAGAGCATTGGTCCATTTAGCCTTATCGTCATATACCCTTGTCAACATACATCTCACAAAAATCTATCTTTATTTTAACAAGGCTTTTTGTTGCTCTTAATGCTATTATGTTAGAAAATTCCCCTATAAAGCAATCCTAGCAGCACCTGGTAAGATTTTCTTCAGGTAACCGCCTAGGACACCTATAACACTTATTTTTACATGGAGCGACTGCCTATCTGACCTTCACAAACTAGTTGACGACTTTAAAAGCAGAGTGATCTAAGTGACGCTTTTACCAATAACAAAAAAATTACACAATGGCCCACAAAAATCATAATTCTTCCATGCCATACTAATCTAAGTGCTCTTCAGCGGTAACTTCATTGAGAGATCACAACATCTCACTACAGAATATGTGCGGTCTGCAAAGTCAAGGCATGCCAGACTGATCTAAGTATTGATGATTACACGGAAACAAATGAAACAATTGATTTGAAACCAAATCATATGGATTCTGAAACATTTTTTATAAACCTAAAGAATTATATCCTAAAAAAAGCCCCCGAAACAAGACCTAAGAAACATTCTAAAATTCGTTCCTCCCATTCATCATCAGTTTAACTTGACATTACCACATGTTCCAGGAAGAAGTGGCAATCAGGAAGCACTGGTTGATGAAGACTTGTTGCCTGCTGTTAGGTGATGACTAAAAGATAATTTTTTTCGTGATTTTTTAGTGATGTGGTTTTGATTATTTATGAACTGCCATAGTGATCTAAGTGATTTTTTTCCGTAAAATTATTTTTTAAGCGATCATTTTTAATGATCGCTTTCATCATCTGCCTAGCCTTTTCCCAACTATGTTGGGGTCGGCTTCCAGTCGAACCGGATGCAGCTGAATACCAGTACTTTACATGGAGCGACTGCCTATCTGACCTCCACAACCCAGTTAATACTGGGTAATACGGTACCCCTTGGAAAGACTGGTTGTCAGACTTTTTCGGGCCACTGACTACCTAACGACTGTCAAAGATCTACAAATGACACCCGGGACCAACGGGTTAACGTGCTTTCCGAGGCACGGAGGAAACTCGGTAAGTAATGGGTGGTCACCCATCCACAGACCAACCTAGGCAAGCACGGCTTAACCTGAAGATCGACCCGAGCGGCTGTTATTATTTAGCCACGAGCTCCTAATGATCGCTTTATTAAATAAATTAAATTGACAAAACGAGTTTCCTTTTTATTTTAAACTCATCAGAAGAACATTAAACTAAAATATGATAATACTAGCTGTTCTATGCGTTGCAATGCACCTTTTCCTACTACCTACCTACTGCCCACCTAAGAACCTTCTCCTGACAATAACAGACACAACAAAAAAAAAATAGTGAAATCGGTCCAGCCGTTCACGCGTGATGGCGTGACCAAGGGAAATAGGAATTCATTTTTATATAATAAGCAGCAGATAAGGCTCATAAATTTCTTAAAACAAAGTCTAACGCGTTTCCTTATTTTTTCGAAAACATACTTTTGTGCCCTAGATAACTCTGGTTCCAACGTCGTCTGCTACACGTTGGGTGATACGATATTTCGGGTCTAGCTACCTGCCGCCACCAGATCCCAGTTAGCATCAGTGAGGAACTTGTCCATCTTCAGCATAGAGATGCAGCGGTCCCTCGTCATCATGATGCGTTTAACACAGTTCGTCATGTTCGCTTTCTTAGCTAACGAGATCTCTGCTAGTCCCAGGATCTTCAGGACCTTCGTCATGCTCGTCGCGTTTATTAGGAGGGAGAGGATCACTAGGCCTGCTGTTTGGATTATGAAGATCTAGAAGAGAGAAAATTATACGTAGCATCACGCTTGTGTGAGTCCAAACGATAAGCAGAAGTGTGTAATAGATTCAAATTTTGCCTGACCTGAAAATCGATTCCAGGTTCCAGCGCGACTTGTAAACGCTACTTAAGCGTACGATGCGCCCAGTTTCATTACTAAAAGGCGTGTTATTTTTCATATTCCCAAAGCTTTTACTCAAATCTTGGGGGACATTTCACAAGGTCTAAAAATACTTGATCGAAGGTAAGCTTAGAGAAATGTTTAATAGGTAGTAAGATACTTACTTCTCCAGCAATTGCAACCGTCGGCGTCTGCAGCACGATTAAAGCCAAACAGAGAGACAGGGGTCCTCTGAGCCCGCCCCACACACATGCCAGACAGTGCTGCCACGTCATACCATATCCTATGTGACGCAAAAGCGGCATCATTGCGGCGTACACCATCAACCTTACAACATTATCATATGAGAGATATAATGCCACACAAACGCCATACAGTGCCGCACACACGCTATACAGTGCTGCCACGTCATGCCATACCCTATGTGGCGCAGCAGCGGCATCATTTCGGCGTATACCATGAACCTTACAACATTTTATACCACTTTATGCCCTTATACACGATCAAATTAAATTACGTAGTAAAACCGGAGTTTACCAGCTTAGTTTACTGCGGAGTTTACCAATTAATTTTGTGGATGATAATCAGTGACCAGCAGCAGTGTGAACTTTAAAAGCTGATTAAGCTATGCTAGTCTGTGAATCATGATTAAGATCCTCAAGCTGTAAACCCATATTATCTTTGAGAAGACAAAATAAAGTGCAATTTAGAGCATTTAGTACAGTTCTTCAACATACACATCTATAATTATACAAATAAATAAATATAATATCAGAATGACAGCTTTTTATTTTATTATTGAATTCAAATTAAAGTATATCATCATCTGCCTAGCCTTTTCCCAACTATGTTGGGGTCGGCTTCCTGTCTAACCGGATGAAACTGAATACCAGTATTTTACATGGAGCGACTGCCTATCTGACCTCCACAACCCAGTTAGTACTGGGTAATACGATACCCCTTGGTAAGACTGGTTGTCAGACTATTTGGGCCACTGACTACCTAACGACTGTCAAAGATCTACAAATGACACCCGGGACCAACGGCTTAACGTGCTTTCCGAGGCACGGAGGAAGCTCGGTATGTAATGGGTGGTCACCCATCCACAGACCAACCTAGGCAAGCACGGCTTAACCTAAAGATCGATCCGAGCGGCTGTTATTATTTAGCCACGAGCTCCTCTCAAATGAAAGTATATACAGTAAGGCAAATATCTAAAAAAAAAAAATTGTGTCTGTCGGTCTATTTGTTCTGGCTAATCTCCGAAACGACTGGACCGATTTTGACGAGACTTTTACTGGCAGATAGCTAATGTTAAAACTTTTATTTTAGAAAAAGGAGTAGGGTTCCGTGCAAACAAATTAAAACCCTTGAAATTGTTAATAAAATCCGATTCAAATATTTTTATAATAATTTTACGCAGACGTAGGTCGTAAGGCACAGTAAGTTTATAATAAAACCAAAAAGCAACTCACCTTGAACAATAAACCGTGGTATAAGTCACAAAGATCAACGCAACTTGCCGAACATTGATTACATCACTCGCTCTCTCAAAGATCACGACCCCAATCATGGTGAAAATCAGTGTATTGGCCACATGGCCCAATATCATCCAGAAGTAGGACACCACTTGTTCCACATCGCCAGCAATGGTCGACTTTTTATTACTGACTAGCACACCAGTAATCACTGTCCCCAACAACCCTGATACATATAAAAACTTTTCACCGATATAATATGTTAAATACGCTCCAGCCAGAGTTACAATCACAGCACATAGTAAATCGTAATAAGTTATCGATAGTAACGTATCGGTTATCTTTCCCATCACTATGCCTAGTAAAATGCCCCCTCCAGAGTACCGGATTATAAATAACGTTATTTTGCCAGCTTTAGTTATAGCACCAGCTATATATCCAAAAACTGCTGTGAATTCGATCATAACGGTCACATCTCCGAGTAATCCTTCACCAAGTAAGAGAACACTGATATTTTTCCCTTTAGACATAGACTTCAATTGCTTTACAACTTCCAGAGGGTATATAGGAGAACACACAATACCGAATAGTAAAGCTGTAGAGAAGTCCCATGAAGTTTCAATTAAGTTAAACGCCATAAAGGCTGCCATTAACGCAGTTAGCAAAGCTCCTGGTACGCCAACCAACAAAATCTGAGGGAAACTTCTCCAAAACGAATGGGCATCAACGTTGTAGGATGTCCGAAAAATCAGAAGCGGTAGAAACGTTATTAACATCACATCAACATCCATAAAGCATATATTGACAATCGGCTTTATAACAGGAAACCGATTGGCACAAAATCCCACGAAGCCACCAAGGGTAAACATGATAACTCGGTAAGGAATGCACATTCCGATCCAGAGCATTATAGCCCGAACGATCACACCAACTAGGAGTGTTGTAAACACGAAGAGGAATCCCATAGAAGTTGGATATGCTAACGAAGGCCTGCTTTGGTCGGCGAAATGTATGTTTTCAGCTGTTGAGTTTATTAGCAATCTGTGGTCTGCCATAAGATTATCCATAGTGTTTTTCAAATATTGCTATTATCGAAATATATAGTATAGTAAATGCTGTAAAAGACGCGTATCATGGCCTACTGGTTTCGATTTTTTGAGTGAAGAAGGTTTTAGGCGTATTTTGTTACGTTCAAAAACGTTTTTAAAGTTATTGAGTTGAAAAACATCATTACTACAGCCCGAAGTTATTTTTAGCTACAATGCTGGGTATGGGCCTGTACAACAAAAAAATAAAAATAATAAATTATTATTAGCTGCAAAATGTAGTATGCTATATTCTACTAAGCATTTAAATAATAACAAAAAGAAGCAGCACAAAAATCAACATACAATTTTACTTTAAAAAAAAAAAATACAAAACTAAAAATGTCAAATCAAATTTTAATTATGTAAAATAAAATAAAACTAACATTACATTGCAAAATAATAAATAAAACTACAATCATAAATTTATAGGAAATAGAAGTCTCACACTATTCGTTTTTGTAGGACTTTTGTATGGTGAAAATTTCTGCGGTGTCTTCCTAGGAGATTTTCTAGGTGTCACACTCTTTCTAGCCTCGATTTTTTCTAACCCCTTAAGTTCCTTATAGGCCGCTTCTAGCACACGTTTCTTCCAGTCTTCGTAAGGCTCTATAAGTTCCAGTTGAGGCTCTTCTTGCTTTGGCATATCTACATCCATGTTTTCTTCATTTACACCTGCAAAAAAAATGTTTATAAACATTAATAATATGACATTTTTGGCCTAATTTGGACAGGGAGTTGAGGGACGAATATTTTATTTTGAAATTAGGTAAGTGTGGAAGTAAAAAGTTTTGACAGCGGTGGGATTCGAACCCACGCCCTTTCGGACTGGTGCCTAAAACCAGCGCCTTAGACCACTCGGCCACGCTGCCTACATGATCAGGCGTCGAATTTAGTCGATGATTTGTAAGTAGGTATATTTAATACTTGATTTCTGTAATTATTAAATTAGTTATGGTTAAAAATAAATAAATATATTTTTTTTATTATATTCAAGAAATAATAATAGTTGCAAATGTTAATTGTGCATTTCTAAAACCTTACTATTTTCTTACACAGACACATCAACGAAAATGTGTGTTTTTTTTATACGCTGTGTGCCCCGGGCTCACTTGTGAGCAATAAAGGCACTTCGCACATCTCACCCAACATTTTCAACATTGCCACAAGTGTACGAGTTCTTTCAATTAAATGTTGGAAGGAGTGGAGTCGGCGTCGAGTCAGTGCAATGTGCGAAGAACAAAAGCCACAGAACAATTTATACCTAATATACAAGGTGGAAGGTACACCGACACTAAGCGGTTATCAAGTATTCAGTACATCAGTCTGATTCCCACCATATAGAAATTTTTCACCAATTATTTAAAAAAACTCCACTGTTCCATATATTTCGACCGTGTACACAGATATAGATAGAACCGCGTAGGTATTGCAATTTTGTAGGAAACAGCTGTTTTTATGTTCATGAACGGGCGCTATCAGTTGGGACTGGTCACCTCTTAGCTGCCACGGTTTATTTTAATTACTTTATTTTTTTTTCTCATTGTTGATTTAATCTTTTACTCTGGACGCTCGTAATGTGCAAGTCTTTCTACATCGTTCTCACATACATGTATAATCTCAACATGAATGATGTAACCAAGATTTTGTTAAAATATTTTGATTTAAAAGAGTGTCTCTTCTCCATAGAGATCTACGCTTTGGAATGTGCAACTACAGTACTTTCTCAAGTTATTATGTCTTGTGACTGTGACTGTAGCTTCGCTTCTTTTTGTTTTTTTGACATTCAAAAGTGCCTGTGATGGTCTAATTGAAATAAATGCTTTTGACTTTTATTTTTTTTAAATAACCGACGAAATAATTATATTTGGATGGTTCAGAACGATGTACTGAATACGTGGTCAGTACCGTCGGTGTCCCGCCATTCTGTATAATGTCATCATCATCTGCCTAGCCTTTTCCCAGCTAAGTTGCGGTCTAACCGGATGTAGCTGAATAGCAGTATTTAACATGGAGCGACTGCCTATCTGACCTCCACAACCCAGTTAGTACTGGGTCATACAATACCCCTTGGTAACACTGGTTGTCACTAACCACCTAACGCCTGTCAAAGATCTACAAATGACACCTGGGACCAACGGCTTAACGTGCTTTTCGAGGCACGGAGGAAACTCGTTATGTTATGGGTGGTCACCGATCCACAGACCAACCTAGGCAAGCACGGCTTAACCTAAAGATCGACCCGAGCTGCGGTTATTATTTAATAATAAAATCAAAATTTCGTAATTCAGATAACTGTAAATGAAAGGTATGATTCTTCTATAAGAGTAGCAGTAGTAGACAGAGTATCTAGGGACTGTAATGTTATTTACCATTTTGCACAGCATTCTTAGTAGGCCGTCCCTTTTTCTTCTTTGCAGCAGCGAAATGTAAGTCAGTGAACTTAGTCCAGTCTGCGTCCAGTTTGGTCCACTGTGAAGGTTTCAGTCTTGATTTCTCTATTACCTTACTCTTTGGTATTTTTACTTTATTGACCCTGTAAAATGTATAATGTTGAATGAAAATGGGTTCTGATTAAATAAATATTAAGTTAGAAATGGCATCCTAATCTCAAATTCATCATTTGTCGCCGGACGCAAAATAAGCGCTTTGGATTTTGAGTTGCGGACACCAGTCCGATGTAGTAAGATAGGATTTGCAGTTCCTAAATTGCAGGGCAAGTAAGTATGTGTGTGTGAGTGAGTTTATGTGTGTGAGTGAGTGTGTATGTGCGATTGTAGAGTGTGTGTATTGTGGTGAGCATTGCCAATGTAGGATAACTCTTTTGTCTAAAGAAACAATGACGAATAGGTATGTCTGCCCGCCTTCAGTATTTAGTGTTTTCTTGTTAAATAATTTAGTTTTATTTTTAATTTACTTAATCATTTTGTTTTGTACTGTGCGATACAAATAAATACTTTATCTTTCATTCTTTCTTGCTGTAACAGAGAGGCATTACAAAGGCCCTGCTTTTGAAAGGAGTTTTCTTTTATATTGTTTGCTTCCTAGCTTTATTTCTCTGGGGCTATAAAGAACGAATGCACATAACATATCCTTACAGGTAATTTGCATACATCACATTCATCAAAATATATCGCCAAGTTTAATTAATAAACTAAACTTGACCAGGGGCTGCAGTCTCGACATAGATAGCGACAAAAATCGGTCGTAACGATGTCAAATTTCTTTAATAGATTCTCAACTTTATTTCGAAACCTTAAGGTTGAAAATCTATTAAAGAAATTTGACATCGTTACGACCGATTTTTGTCGCTATCTATGTCGAGACTACAGCCCCAGGTCAAGTTTAGTTTATTAATTAAACTTGGCGATATATTTTGATGAATGTGATGTATGCAAATTACCTGTAAGGATATGTTATGTGCATTCGTTCTTTATTTATTAAGATTGTTTCTAGCTTTTTTTTCTTTTTTTTCGGATTTAGTATCATCAAATGACCACTCTGGGCGGAGCGGAAGGGAGTGTCAGACTTGTACTGACTAAAACCCATCCATGTTCCTTCTTTGCCCTTTGTGTTCCAGGGCCACGGTATCTCTTTCGAACAGTCAGCCCTGGCAATTGTTTCTAGCTTAAGTTGATGTTTGTTATATATATGCATGCATTGGGAAGTTCAAGGTATAGTAGGCAAAAAAAAAAGAGTTAAAATTTTAAATAAGTTGTTACCTGCATGCTTGATACACTGCCATACAAACATACTGAGGGAGATTCAAATCAATTTCCTAAAAACAAAAGAAATAACAATTTTAAACTCTTGAGAGATAACAATTTCCAGCAACAGTTAGCTATAACATCATTGAACGATAAAACATCAATATTATCATCTCTCATTCAGTCAGTTTCTTTTTAACAACGTTCAAGAAGAAACTAACTGAACTTCTATTAAATAAATGTTACTACTCCGTGTCGGATTTTCTAGCTGATACATTTTAGTTGTGTCAATATTTTGTATGTTTGATAATGAACTGCATCAATGTTTGCATGCCAAAATGGTAGAATGTACAAGAAGGATTCTTTAATATTATAGTAACCACCTTATTGTAAATAGTACATTCTGTGCAAATAAATGAATATTCTATTCTCTTTGCTTGTGTCGGCTCCACATTTTTGTGCCAGCTTCATAAATGTCGTCTGCCCATCTCAAAAAACATTTGCAGTTTCAACTACACTTAACACACTTTATTTTTGAAAACAAAGTATTTTATGAGCCTTATTCGCTCATCAACTTCTTGGAACAGGAGACATTTTTCAACTATCTAGCATAATAAAGGGCGTAACGAAGGCAAAAGGCACTTGTTCTCCCCGTCATTGTGATAATTTTTTTGTTCTAGACCATACCTGGGAACCTTCTAGTTACTGAGATATTGGGGGTCAAAGTTGCAACTTTTTCACAACTTTTTTTGAAATACATGTTTTTAATGTTTGGTTGACGGCTTTGTGAAGGGTCTGTTTACACCCAGTAGGCGTCCCTCTGTCTTTCTGTCTTTTTTTTGTGTACAAAAACTTTAGATACATAAATAATTCTCACCATTTTAGCCAACCGCTGGTACTCTTCAAGTATCCTGTCAGCGAGCTCCTGCACTCCTGAACATTGGAGCGTCAGACACAGCATGGTGGTGGTCAGCTTGTCACTGTTCAGTTCTAGAAGGTTTTGTACCACCTTCTTAGTGTTTGAGTAAGCTGATGGCTTGAGGCCGGAGTATTTGATTGCAGTTTTCTGTAATTTTGATGTAAATATTTGAGTGGGTGATTGGTAAGTAAAATGTTGAGAGTAATAATTTTTTCTTTAGATTATCGTGTAATATGGAAGAGTGAGTTTACTACCTGCTCCGTTGGTCGAGGGCGGCAAGCGCGACTGCTGAGCATAAGGTCCTGGGTTCGATTCCCGGCCATTATTATTGGGTCGATTGGGCAAAGTGTTATTGAGTTTTTCCATTCCATCAGGAATTTCTCAGTAGCAGCCAAGGAGTCTGGAATTTTGCCCAGTTGATAGCAGTAGTCTCACCCATTATTACGTGGGAATTAAACATAACTAGCGAAATGTTGGTGTACTATAGCTCTGCCTTAGCCTTCGCCAATAACAGGCATGATGTTATATTTATAAATTTATCATCATCTGCTTAGCCTTTTCCCAACTATGTTGGCATCGGCTTTCAGTCTAACTGGATATAGCTGAATACCAGTATTTTACATGAAGGCTGTAGCAACTGCCTATCTGATCTCCACACCCCAGTTAGTACTAGGTAATACAATACCCCTTGGTAAGATTGATTGTCAGACTTTCGGGCCACTGACTACCTGTAACGACTGTCAAAGATCTACAGCCGGGACCAACGGCTTTCCAAAGCACGGAGTTATATGTGAAATCTAATTACTGTTTCCTCTATGCATCTAATCTGTTAATTATATACCTGTAAAAACAACTTACTATGTCCAAATCTGCCCCCAACATAGAAGCAGCCAAGTCCAAGCATATGACAACTTTGCTGGTGTCAGTCATGTTGCTACCTGCCATACTCTTTGCCTGCAGCAGACGCTCCAGCTCTGCTGCTTTACTGAAATTGGAAACAATAAAAATTATAATGGATTAGTGGTTGGCTCGTAACTAAATAATAGCAGTCACTCAGATCAATCTTCAGGTTAAGCCGCGCTTGCCTAGGTTGGTCTGTGGGTGGATAACCAACTTTTACATACCGAATTTCCTCTGTGTCATGGAAAACAAGATAAGCCTTTGGTCCTGGCTGTTAATTGTAGATCTTTGACAGTTGTTACAGGTAGTCAGTGGCCCGAATGACAACCAGTCTTACCTAGGGGTATACAGTATTGTATTACCCAGTACTAATCACAAGAAGTGGAGCTTGGCACAAGCAAAGAGATGCCTATATCCAGCAGTGGGTGGAGTTGGGCTGTGGATGATGATGATGAATTCGGTTGCGGAGATAGGCTACATTCGCTAAGACTGGAAGTCGATCCCAACATAATTGGGAAAAGGCTAGGCAGATGACGAGTGGCTGGCGGCAAACTGCAACAGCCTATCTTTTAGACACATCAATTGTGGTCTTATTCATTCGGGAAGTAGGTGTAACATCCAAGGTCTGTAAGCCATCAAAATAAGGTTCCTAGAAACTTTATTATTAGCATTCTAGTTAGATTTGGAAAGAGGGTTGTCTTAGGAATTTCATTATGATGCATCCATCCGAGTAGAAGACACCCTTTTAGAGGTACATTCAGTATGTGCGGCGTAATTGTACCCCAACAAAATGAATTACCAAAACTAGTTTTTAAGGTTGTAATTTTTATAACAATTTTGTGATCTTCATAGTTAAACAAATCATTCAATACTATATATCAAAGGTGTTTATTATGATAGTAAAGAGAGTGAGTAGATACAAATAAATACGTTAACTTGTTAATAAATTCGTTAAATTACAAGTTTTTATGAAACGTGTTTTGTTTACGTACTTTAGAACTTTATCTTCCTCGCCAAGTCCAAGTTTGGACGCTATCAGGTGCAATGTTTTGTTATTCGTTGCCATTTTAATGTTTTTGTATGTTTCACACTTTAAAATATCTATTTTAATACAACAAAACCTCAAGTAATAATAAATTCATCATCCACAAATAAATCGCGCCATTTGAACGACTCTGTGACATTTGTGTTTCATCCAGTCAGCTGTCACGTTTTGTTATTCAATGAAATGAAGTAATTCGTTCGTACCTGGCATAGACAAAAGAGGAGGGAGAGGGAAATTATAGTGTTGAACTTACGAGAAAATGCAAGAAAGGTTTTATGCCCCGAATATTATATTGTCGATGAACTAAGAGATTAATTAATGATATATTGCTATTGCTTAAATAAAATACATGAATTACCATCAGAGTATTTTAAAAGATCAAATTAATTGCTGACAATTTAATACTAATCAGAAAATGACAGAATAGGATCGCCTATGTTTTAGTCGAATAAAATTAATTCCAACTATCATATTTTATTTTACCAGTATTTTCCTCCGAAATTGTAAAAATCTGCACAGAATCAACGTTAAAAACATGTTTTAATGATAGACTAAAATATTGAATATCTTTTTTGCAAAAATGCACAACATGACATTGTTTATCTCTGTCGTTCATGGATGGAAAATCTTCTCGATTCTCGATGACCACGCCCCTTTATCTCGATTTTGACTGAAGTTTCAATGATAAAACACCTTGCAATATCACAGGAGGCGACATGTTGATTTTTTTCTATAGGTTCTGTGAAGCCGATACGGATCGCTGTCATTGCTACAAAATGTCTTTGTAGTTATCAGGGTGTAGGTCATATAATTGTAGTAATATTAACTAATCCGTGCTAATTTTCATATGTTAAACGTCTCGTAAAGAGAAAGAAGAGGATCCACTCCGCCCGAATCAGGGGTGTGTATTGAGTGATACACCGATATAGATTTGTATCAAAATAATCCGAAGCTATTTATAAATATTATTTTCTCAGCTTTTACTTATGTTCAAACGTTAATAGTAACGTCTGATCTATAATTAACTTGTGAAAGTTTATAAATATTACAGTATTCCATGGTGAAGTAGTGAGTCGACTCGGTTATTAGTGGCAAAGGTTGCCATTTTTTAGTGGGATAAATCGTGTGTGGTGATATCAGGGCGTGATCTCAGTGCTCGGAGTTGGTTTGAGTCCGAATCCGGGGCAGTGTGAGTGCACGTCTGTGGTGTTCCGGTGGCCGCGGGTGCTAGGAACTTGCTACGAAGCTGTGATACGAGTTTGTGGTGTGGTGATTTTCAGGTTGAGATGCAACTAGTGTCAGTGAGCTCGAGATAATAGCAGTGCGTGTTGTGGTCGTGGTGACGTGATGATGCGGTCGCAGTGAGGGGGCAGAGCGACACCACGGCTTCTTCTGTGGCGGGCGGCGCGCGGGGAGCCGAGTCTCCTTCGCAGCCCAATCAAGACACGGTGGACAACGCCACTCCCACCTGCTGGTAAGTCCTCCTTGTCTATTGTCCCACCAAAAAGGTCCTGCACCTAAAAGTCTTGGTACTCCAACTCCTTGGCAGTCAAGTGATCTAATGTCATTCATTCATTCTGTAGCACTATCAAGGCGAAAAGTTAAACAATAGCATAGTTTAGTGTTAGTTCTCTCTGTACAGGCAGTTACTGTCACAATTTTCCCTAATTTCAACACCCACTTTTCCTCAATATCTCCTTACTAAAATACCTGTTATAGATCCTAGTACAATTCCATAAACAAATTCCCAGTCTACCACAAAATTTCCCCAATTTAAATGCTTATTTTCCTCATAATCTCATTGTCTTTAAGCTAATGGAAAAACCGATCACAATACCTTAAATATCTACAGTAAGGTGTAATAAATTATAACCTTTACATTGACAATGAATAATAACTGTGAGCCGGTACTTAAATCAGCATTGGTACTTTGAATGTTAAATGATCCGAGTGTCATAGTATAACTGACAACATATTAGGCAGAACATTAACCTATTCTAGAATTGAAAATTGGAGAACCAATGAGGCGTTTATGAATATCTCCTGCAATATATTGGTTAAAAGGACTTTAACCCACAAGCACTTGTATTCTTTGAATTTCCTCTATTTTTGGTCCAAACTGGGCAATAAAAACTGTATAAGTGACACACATTTTTTTACTTTAAAAATGTCTCTGATTTTTTTGAATTTCCATAATGTCATAAGTAGCTGTCAAATATCACAGCCTTAAAGTGAATTCAATTGCAGAGGTAAGACCTGAAAGTGGCTCCAACGATTAGGCAAAACTGATTAATAAAGCTTGTAACTTATGAGTAATGCAAACACAAATTTAAAGGACATAAATTATATAATAATAATAATTTATTGCAATACTTATTATGGTTTAGCCAATTAATGTTAATAATTAGCTAAATAATTATCAGGTAATTTAACAAATATAAATTAAGTAACAGTAATTAATTAATTGGTTAAAATTGATAAAATAATATTATTATATAGTGAACATTAATTAATCCCTTGTAATCACAATTCAGTTAGCAAAATAGGGATGTCCCATAGCTTTGTTTCTTTTTTAGAAATCTGCTTATTACATTTCAAAAGTCTTATGTCATAAAAATGTCTCCAAACACTAAAAACCAAGGTCTTTCAGTAATGTAAACATAACATGCAATCACTATTTATTTAATGTCAACCAAATTGACATTGCAGTGTTTAAAGCCAAAATAATTCAGTAGCATACCATTGTGCATTTTTATTTTTAAATTCTTTTGAGTGGAATTTAAATGTAGAACAGGTGTGGGTGTTTTTTTTTTTGCAATGTTGCATTTCTCTATGCCCTTTTTATCATCTGCCTTGCCTTTTCCCACCTATGTTGGGGTTGTCTTCCAGTCTAAATGGAAGCAACTGAATGCTAGTATTTTTCACGGAGAGTCCAATCCCTGTACCTTTCTATTTGACGGATAACCTTCTAAGATTGAATATGGCTTAAAGATCTAGCCATTTAGCTTGTTACCACTTTGCTCATATTTTTGCCATAGTATGAGCTATCTTTATAAGTCAACATGGCACATATTACTAGGTGAAGTAACATATTATGATGCGCATTTTCGTTAACATTAGGTTACACCTAAATGGAAGTACTCTGTAGGATTTCCAACATTTGGGTCAGCATTTAGAGTTGAAATTCCTACAGCTTAGTGTTAGTAAAAAAGGTGAGATTATTCTGAATTCTGTGGCTGGCAGAGCATATTCACACCTTGGTGTTGCCATTCTTATTTTTTCTGACTGTGGCAATAGGCTTTCACCTAGTTCTTTCAAGTACTGTTCCTGTGCTACCTCGTACTGGCCTTTGGGTTTTCTTTTTTTTGCATTTGAGCTATGAGCAGGAATTTTCCATTAATTGCCTGTAATGTCTACGTAATGCATCAATAAAAACATTATCACACTAATATTCTAGATGTTTGTGTATTTAGTATGGATAATATTAAACTTGTGAGATCATATTATGCAATATTGAGTTTTTAACAAAATAACTAAGATAGTACAATAAAAAAATAAATAAAAAAAACTTTATAATATAGGCCAAAAATTAAAAAAAAAAATGGCATTACTCTTTTGTCATCTACAGTCCTTTGATGCTTTATGAACTCAGAACCTCATGCTCATCAGGAAACTGATTAGGAAAAACTTTTGTGATATTATGACAAACATAACAACTGTGTCTGTGTCTGTAAGTCAGCAGACATTGTCAAGTCTATGGCCACCTATGATTGGTTGTGGCTATCAGCCCATCAGAGCAGCTATCATAAATGACATTGACAGCACCTTTATGTCTTAGCAGTAAGGGTGATTTTCGTCGAGAAAATTTTGCCACTGATGTGTGGTTGACGGTAGGTTGACTGTGAAATGTATTTGCAATTAAAGTTTCAAAAATGGAAACAATCATATTTTTTCATTTAAAAATACTGTTCGCGATACACTTAAAAACAAATATGACTGTTCAAAGGTACTAAAAATTCTGAAACCAACTTAATTGACTCCAGCATACAGTTGACATTTGTGTAAATGGAAACAACAGCAATTGCATACAGATTTGAAAATGAAAGTAGGTACTAGTAGAAATAGAACCATAAACAACAAAAAAAAAAACTTATCAATACTACTCCCAACTATTTACTACAACATAGTGGCATTAAACTATAAATAACTAAGTATCAATATCAGCTGTTTTCTCTCCCACACATTCATGGCCATCAATATAAAATTAACTTAATATTATGGCAGTTATTGGTAATGGGGTAAACAATTTATTTAACTTTAATTAAAAACAGGTAAACATGCTTGAAATACTTTTTTATATTTAAAGTAAAAGAAGTTATCTAATTGATTTCTTACTAAACTTTAAAAAGAGTCATTGTATTTTGAACATGCCACATACTTATGTCCTACAAGTATAAGATGGATTAGAAATATTGGAAATAAATTTTAATTAATTTAATAAAATTTTAAAATTGTTTTACATTCAAGGAGGATGCGCTATGGTAGATGAATGTAAGTTAGTTGAATGACTCTTTCATGATTATTATTCTGTAAATACATACATGTTACAAATCATATTTTGTTCAATAAATAGCCTGACATTGACCTGCAAATTGCAAAAAACTTAAGAAAATTCCGCGGGTTACCCTGGCGCTTCCCACTTAAGCAAACCTTCCACATCATTCAACAATAGTAAGTTATTAAATCCAAAACACTGTTTCTCTCTCTGTGAGAGAGAAACTGGCCTCAGATTTCCAGGAGCAGGAATGTTATAGGCTGATTATATAATGCGTATGTGCAACCGATGATTTACACAATTATGCATGTATGTGCAACCAATGATGTACACAATTATGTGTGTATGTGCAACCAATGATGTACACAATTATTAATGTATGTGCAACCAATGATTTACACAATTCTGCATGTATGTGCAACCAATGATTTACACAATTATGCATGTATGTGCAACCAATGATTTACACAATTCTGCATGTATGTGCAACCAATGATTTACACAATTATGCATGTATGTGCAACCAATGATTAAAACAATTATGCATGTATGTGCAACCAATGATTCTCCGTGCCTCGGAAAGCACATTAAACTGTTAGTCCCGGCTGTCAATTGTAGATCTTTGGCAGTTGTTACAGGTAGTCAGTGGCCTGAAAGTCTGACATCCAGTCTTACCAAAGTGTATCGTATTACCCAGTACTAACTGGGTAGTGAAGGTGAGATAGGCAGTCGCTCCATGTAAAATACCGAAATTCAGCTGCATTTGGTTAGACTGGAAGCCGACCCCAACATAGTTGGGAAAAAGCTAGGCTGATGATGATGTGCAACCAATGATTTATGGACAGTTGTAACTATTTTATATTTAGCAAAACTTTTACCCATTTCTAATTTGGGGCCACACGAAAACAAGACATTTCACTCAGGTATTATCAAATATACAATACGCTATCTGATAGCTTTTAGATCGGTATCAATACAACAACAAAATAAAGTATCCAGTCACTCCACTCAAGGTTTAATCAGAAAAGTACAAAACTCCACTAAATAGGTTGTTAATAAGTTTTTGTTACTAAAATACATACTTTTCACCTCGTTGGTTTAGTGTTCGCAAACGCGAATGCTAAGTGTTCGGCGCCAAGTCCCGAGTTCGCAATGTTTCAGGGTATTATTCGCCTATCAATATGGAGGTCAGAAAATCCGACAACCAGTCTTACCAAGGAGTATCGTGTTACCCAGTAAGTCGATATCTGAGATCAGATAGGCAGTCGCTCCATATAAAACACTGGTATTGAGCTGCAACCGAATAGACTGGAAGTTGACCGTAACATGGCGGAGAAAAGGCTAGGCAGATGTGATCAGCTCAGAGGCAGGATAAGTGCGCGATTCCGGGCTCACTTGCTATTACATGGTCTTATTAAATTTATCCAAATGTTTGTACCTCTATCTCACCTTTCGGTCAATATAGGCGTGGAGTTTTGTTTAGGAATTTCTCAGTAGCAGCCACGGAGCCTCGATTTGTGCGCCGGTTGATGGCAATAGGCTCGCCCCCTGTTACATGGGACTTAAACATAACTGGCGAAATGTGGGTGTACTATTAGGTACAACTCTGCCTAACTCTTCGGGGATTACTGGCGTGATGTTATGTTATGTTTCCCAAGCATATTATCGGGGAGTTTCTGTCTGGTGTTGCCCTCTACAGAAGACAGGTCATTCGGCGAGGTCGCGATCGAAGCAGATCTGCACATGAATAAAATGTCATTAAGCAAATTAATATTGTCCTGTTTTGACATGGAAAGAAAAATTCTAGTGCGAGCAGGGTTTGAACCTGCGACCTTCCGATTCAGTACACGGGACGTCTTAACCAATTAGACCATCGCACCCTGCTCACAGCTCTTGAAATTTTCGTTCTATTAATAACGTCTTACGGTGACGTTAGCGCCATCTATTTAAGAAAGTATCGAACTAACTTAAGCGGGCTACTTGAGCTGTGAGCAGGGTGCGATGGTCTAATTGGTTAAGACGTCCGGTGTACTGAATCGGAAGGTCGCAGGTTCAAACCCTGCTCGCTCTAGAATTTTTCTTTCCATGTCAAAACAGCTGTAGTTCCCTACGCAGGGTTTGCGTATAAAAATATTAAAAATTAATATTGTCCTATTTTTATTGTGGCTGCTTGCTTGCGGTCTTCGGTTTGATTCCCTGGTAGAGCAAAGTGTTATTGGGTTTTTCTCTCAGTAGTAGCCCAGAGTCTGGAACAGTGTCCGTTTGATGACAACAGACTTGTCCCGTATTGCATGGGGCTTAAATGGAGCCAGAAATGTAGATTTTTGTCCGACTATTAGTTAACATCGAAACTGGCGAATTTCTGCTTATAATATTCCTAATCATGGGAGTTAGATCTCCTTTCTAAAGAAATAATGAAAAACTATTTATTTGACTCGCACAAGATAAAACAATAAAACAAAATTTACGAGGCCAAAAGCTCCCTATCTCAGCTTAGCATACATTAAAAAAATAGGATGTTTCTGTTTCTTTAAATTAACCCCCCCCCCCCCCCCTCCCCCCGACTAAAAATCATCATAATGACAAAAATCGAGCGAAGTCGTGTGTCGCAACATCAGTATTTGACGACAAATAAGTCAATTTGTTGAAGACTACTTAATTACAAACCAAAGTAATTAACATAGTTATGAAGGAATGTTGTTTACGGCATTATAATTGACAACGAGAAAAGTTATTAAGTATATCAGAAATTACTATTTGTTCTAGCCATTTTTATTTACAGTCTTCAAATCATATTTAAAATGTAACTGCTCTCAGGCTCAGCTAACGTGCATCTCACCTAACCAATGGTACCTTGCCAGGCATCATCTACCTAGCCTTTTCCCAACTATATAGGGTCGGCTTCCAGTCTAACCGGATGCAGCTGAATACCAGTATTTTACATGGAGCCAGTGCTTATCTGACCTCCACAAACCAGTTAGTACTGGGTAATACCATACCCCTTAGTAAGACTGGTTGTCAGACTTTTTGGGCCACTGACTGCCTAACGACTGTCAAAGATCTACAAACGACTGCCGGGACTAACGGCTTAACGTGCTTTCCGAGGCACGGAGGAAACTCGGTATGTAATGGGCGGTCACCCATCCACAGAACAACCTAGGCAAGCTCGGCTTAACCTAAAGATCGACCCGAGCGGCTGTTATTATTTAGCCACGAGCTTGCCAGGCATAGATTGAATTAATTAAACAATTCTTGAATCACTTACAAAATAAAACCCGCTGGGCAAATGGCCTTAAACTCTGGCAAAATTTGGGTGTACTATACACTTCCGCTCTGGAATATAGTAGGTTTTTTTATGTGATGAAGTTTTTCTTAATCAAACGTATTGTTTAGTGCTCAAAACAGACTCGGACTTACTTCTGCTCTGTCAAAACAAAAACTACCATTTCTTATTTCTTCAGCAACAACCCGGAGCTTCGGCTCCTGCAGCCGGCTCTGAAGTTTGTGCCCGGTAACGTTGCCCCCGTATTACTTGGGATGATGGGACTTAAACATTACTGGCGAAATGTGGCTGTACAGGAGGTAAACTTCTGCGTACCTCTTCCGTGAAAACAGGCTTGACGTTTTAAATGTATTTTCTAAAGAAAAAATCCTAATAGTAACTACCACCTTTCTGTGGTTTCCAACTACCAACGTTTAGTAGGGGATTACCCGAGAAAACAGACAGTCATGGTCATCCATTCGTCCTATTTATCAGCGAAAAAAAAAAACCGCTTGCCGCCCTCTTACTCACTGTGGTTAATACTTAACATTACATCAAGCACTGGTGGTCTAGAAAATGGAAATGGCTGCGACTTACGGAGACTGACGTGGGTTCAACCCAGGCTTTACTTTGTGTCAATTATTTCATCACCACTGCTCTCAAAGCAAGGAAAACATCGTGAAGAAACCGGCGTGTCCCAGAACGAAAAATTCGAAGACATCATCATCCATCATTCCGCACCAACCTGTGTTTCAGCAGTGCGAATATTATGGGCTGATTCTGCTAAAGCCGCGTTGACACGATCTGAGTATGCTCGTACCAAGTGGACTCGGATACCTACTCGGACGCAACTCGTATTGTGGCAACCTATAATCCGAGCAGCACTCGGATGGGTTGGTATGGATTGCCACAATACGAGTTCAGTCCGAGCATACTCTGATGGTGTCAACGCGGCTTAAGCTATCATGCCTTATTCTTCAGAGATGAAGGCAGAGGTCCATCCACATTTCGCTAATTATGCTCCCAATTAATAGGAGGTGAACCCATTGCCCTTAACCGGGTACAAATCCACACTCAGATTTTCTAAAAGAATATTCTCTTTTCCTCTTGCTTTAAGTCTAGATAACAGCGTTCATGCAGGAGCTATTACGTCAATTTCCCCTTCAAACGTCCGTGGTTGTCGTCATTGGCATCCATAGACGCAAACTGGGCGGGTTAGTGACCTCACACACCGTCTTTTGCCTATCATTGACGCCATTAAACGCATAGTTTCCCTAAATCAGCGTAGATAGCCCGTTTTGCAAAATGGTATGTTTTACCTTTATTTTTTCCTGTACCATTGTTACTTTTTATCCTGCCATGAGTCATAGGAATTATGTTATGTAATTAGGTACATTGACAAGTTTTTTTTGTAGCGTGTTTTCTGTCCAATTAATAGGCAAAAGCTCCCCTTTTCTTCGTTCAAACCTCTTTATTTTGTGCGAGAGCAGATCACACCACCTTCTTCGCGGTCGATCTCGTTGGCGATGTCCTTCCGTAGGCATCCAGTGAAATAGCCCAAAAAAGCACAGTTTTTTGTTGGTCCATAAGTACTTCTTGCCCACCCTGGGCAGCGTACAGTTTCGCTATAATCCTTGCAAACCGTCGCGCAAGCATAAGTTTCTTCTTAACTTTCACATAAGTTTTGCGTATTTTTTTCTCTCTCACTGCTGAGCAAATGCCTCCCCCCATTCCTTCCACTTCTCACGATGATCTGCTTCTTCTCGCCAATTCGCGAGGAAGCCATCCAAGATGTCCCGCCATCTTCTTCTAGGTCGGCCGCGAGCGCGACCCCGTCTTTCATTTTGCGTAATAATCAACATAAATAATGTCCTCTTCGACACGAGTCCAATCCGGGTTATTGGGTGTAACACACGCACCCGATATTTCGCCTTCTGTATCCAGTGTACCTGGGGAAACTTTTTATAACAAGATCGTCTCTTAGTACACCTTTCCATTTGCAAGCTTGAGCTCCTCCATCATGCTTTTGCCGTGCACCCCGTTCTCTGCTTTCTACACCCGGCATGCCCCAGCCACATTTTTAGGGGTGACAAAATTTTCTCTTAGTGAACCTTTCCGTTAGCATTTCAAGATTACGGCTTCAGAGGTTCTGGGAAAATCTCTCATTAAGACATGTTCTTTCACCTTTAGCCAATGTAAATACGCAAATTACGACTCCATGCTTAAGTATTACGTGGGAAGTGGTTTTTGTGCGTAATAATTGTACTAATAGCTGGCTGATAGCTTGGCAACCTGTCAAGCACCGTTCACTGCAATTTGAACAGTGTTTATTGCCGTGGATTTATGCCAAATGTAGTTGTAAGATGTTTTTGCTTCGGTTGATACGTCTGCTTAACACTTTCGACGGTTCAAGAACCATAGGCCATTTGTAGAAAATCTTGGAGAAACCGATATTTTCCAGAAGCAAAAATTTGAAGACATTTGACATCTACCAACCCGCATTATGCTCGCGTGATAGATGATGGCCCTCACAGAAAGGATGCCTGTGTCCCTAACGTAGCAGGAACGTTACTTTAAGCTGATTCCGTTTGTGCTGTAGGCCATATGTGTTTTCCTTTAGCGAAATATGGCTAGAGGTTATCGTGAAGTGTGAATGTGCAAGTGTAGCGGTCATTCGGCTACTGCCCTAGCTTTTCTTGAACGCGGGAAATATGTGAAAAACCGTATTTTGTCGTTTTTGTGTTGTTGTTTCGTAGTTCCATTGAAGTGATGGGCATAAATGACAATGTGTAATGTACGTTCTCATTATAAGATTAGTTTTTTCCCGACTACAGCGAAGCCAAAAGGAAGGGTTATGATTTTAGCAGTCTGTGTATGTATACTATGTTTATATTAACGTATGTTTCTGCGTAGTGCCTAAACTTTTCATCCGATTTTGATGAATAAAGTGTAAATCGATTCGTTATTATGGCCCATAACATAGGCTACATTTTATTCAGTAGTCGGTTTTTTTAGTTGCAGTATACCACACAAATTCTTGTTTTAAGACCAGTTTTCCTCATGAGCCACGAAATTTTTCTTCACCGAGTGTCTATGGTCCTAAGTTGCCGTTTTTGTATGGGGAAAATCCTCATGGATACTACAAATTGTATGCCATGGAAATATGGTCCTTAGAGGCTAAAAACAGCAAAATTAAACCCACTCATTTTCTTGTGCGCCTGACAGTAAAGAGAAATGCACAAACTGATCTCGCGTACACAATACAATGACGTACGTATAGAAACATAGCCTTATCAGATAAATACATAATACAAGGGGAAATAATAATTCCAAAAATAACACCGGCGTCTCACAAATAGAAATATGTGATACTGACAATTATGTATTAAATTGATAAGCGGGACGAAATCCTCAATTGATTGTTATCTCGTTTCTATAAATAATTTGACATGCTAATATATTTTTGCAATGACAATTCTGCGTGTCGTATCAGTGAATTCCATACGGTTTCTGACACATTGGAGGATGCTGTAAACTTTAAGTCTTCGTCGCATTTAATCTTGAAAGAGAGTTCCTGTTTTACGCACTATCGTGCATAATATCCTGTTAAATATTGAAGATTTAATACATGATCTTTCTTTATCGTGTGGTTAGTGCCTTACCTGGTGTCAGACTTTTTTTTTATGCCGTCCATGGGCCTCTGACTTGACTTTACATGCCGTCGAGAAATATCTCTAATACATGATGGCATTATTATTACAAGCCAGTATTTTCCCGCTGCAGGGCAAAGTCCTTCCTACTCTCTTTCCACTGCTTTTTGTCTTGAGGTACCAAGCACCAGTATTTGTCAAAGGAGTCAAACTCATTCCGCCATCACCATCTTGCCCTGCCTAGATTTTGCTTGCCGTAAGATATTTCACTCTAATCACGTTAGCTCTGAAGTAATTTACGACGACGGCACGGTTGGCGCAGTGCCTGAGCGATTGACTGCTGCGCTTCGTGTCGCGGGTTCGATTCCCGCACGGAACAAATATTTGTATGGCCTACAGGTAGTTGTTTCGGGTGTTTGTGTATGGGAATTTAAATGATTGTAAACTTACACATGATACAGAAGAAATACCGAGTGTGGAGCAAGGTTTAAAAAATAAATAAATCCGAGGAAGAAGAGTAATTTTGTAAATCAGTTGTTATATTAGCCTAAACAACTTTGAATTTGCACTGAAACAACCAAGCAGTTTCCGAGATGAAGCTTTACTAAAAGTAGAATACAAACAAACAGTATTTTTTATTATGTAGACGTTGTGTAATAGGATGGATCGGGTGGAAATACGGTTCCTTATTGGATGACGATGTTAATACTTTCTTCCTTCGATGAATTGGTTTCTATTCAGTATACAAAAAAAGAAGAAAGATGTTATGCCCCCTACTGAAGCTGATTGATATAGAAGAATAGTCTTAAAAACTGTAACGAGTGGCGACAATGTAATTTGTGAATACCCGCAAATTCTGAAAAATTGTACTTGTGCCAGGTAATGTGATTAATTACCTAATCCTGTTGACTTGACGTATAAATTGAATTAGGACTTTTGTGGTGGACACTATTATAATGTCACAAACTCACAAATATCTAAGAGTGCAAAAGTACCGACAGAAGGTGGCGGAAATCACCAGTATGAGTCAAGTCTGCAGACTAGACGTAATCATTTTAAATTAATATTGTTTCAATATCACGAAACACACACAACATAAACCAATATTTGGTGTTTCGTTTAAAAATTAGATGAAATCACTTCAAGATGAATAGAATGTTACTTCTCCTCTTTAGCTGTGCGAATTTGTTGCCAACTATATCGAGTCCTTAGGTCCAGATGTTCAAGGACCTCAGGATTTCTGTCAGAATGACAGAGGTCTCCGATTTGCAAATCTGCTATCAAATATCATGGTAACTGACGTAACTGTTGAGATAGGTACA
The DNA here is from genome assembly GCA_910589295.1 of Noctua janthe. Taxonomy (NCBI): domain Eukaryota; kingdom Metazoa; phylum Arthropoda; class Insecta; order Lepidoptera; family Noctuidae; genus Noctua; species Noctua janthe. The sequence continues at coordinate 6,778,467 of OU342572.1, read as the reverse complement.
CCAAATTAGGAACAACGGCCCATATTCAAACAGAAATGAAAAACTATTTGGTTTTGTAATGGTTTATTCTGGGGGTTGAATGATCCGGCTCGAAGGACCTTGGGCTTAGCAAAAGGATTCTGGGACTTTGTTTGAAAAACACTGTAACAAACTGTGTCTTGTTTTGGTATATTGTTCGCACTGCTAGAAAACAGATATAGCCAAATTAAATTAAACAGCTTTTTAGACACTGATGCATAAAGTATGTTGTTTTAAATGCAGCGTAAATATATCTTCAAACAAAAAAGCGACTGTTAACACATTCCATTGTCAAAGTCATTAGCACATAGCTCAGCTTTGCTCGTAATGTGTCACACGAACTTGCAGAGAAAGTTACGTTCGCTAGTTTACATGCTTACCTTTCTAACTGACCGATATATTACGATCGGCTCCTGTTTTGGACCGCCGAACCTTTCCGAACGGTAACCGAACGCTTCGGAATACTATTCTTTGAAATTTGAATGGGGAACGGTTTTTTTGAAGACTTAGGGACTGTATAGGGACGTGCTTAAGTCATCATTGCTCAAATGCAAAAATGTGTCAGGAGTTTTGACTGCTTCATCTCTTTTTCGTCTCTTGTAACCCCTATAGCAGTAAAAAAGAGTGTGCATAACACGGTGAGAGTTTGACGTAGGTGCTGTGCGGGCTCTAAATATTTTTTGCAAAATTTTATGTGATCTGTCACACTGTGACATCAGCTAATCACAACGACAACTATACAGAATTAAAGATAAAAATAAGAGAAAAAAAAAGATAAAAAAGGAAGAAAAAAAACAAAAGAAAAATAAAGAAAAAAAGATATTTAAAAGGAAAACAAAAAAAAAAAAAGGAAAGAAAGATATTAGATTTGTTACTGGTTTCAGGGATACTAAGGTCACATTTTTTGTAAATCGTGTCTAGCTAGTGTCACATTCGTTCTTCATCGCTTCCCAAATTGACAACTTTTGGCGACCACTCAACCTTATAATTCCAGAATTGACTCCATAGTCCCCATTTTTAAAATCATCATAACTCGCGTACAACGTGAAGTACATAACAGGCACTTAGGGGTTTTTTCCCCAGTCACGTGTTGCCCACAGGGGGTATTTTTACTGCACCCCTTCTAAAAATAGAACCGTGACGGGCTGGATTGCAACTCGGGGCTAGTTAACGGCCAATTGCAGGTAGGTAGACTATTCGTATTGATTTATCTTTGGACCTGACATAACATCATGCTTGCTCGTTGGAGTGGTAGGTACACAGAATTAGTGTTTATTACACCGTCTCGACAATTATAAGTTCCTTGTTATAGAGAGCGAGAGATTGCCAATCATAAAGAATGTCGAATCTGCTGCCTCACGAGAAAACACAATCATATTTTGGTGGATTAGGTGATCAAAGCCAGGAAACCATGACCAGAAGTCGCGCTTGAGACCACCAGCAAACTAAGTAGTCATTATTACCAGCTACAACTTCTTATGTATTAAAACAAGGCCGAAACTACGAAACCTCACTGCTGCGATTTTTTTTTAATTTTTTGCAATTTTACCTTTTATTTCTTTTGCTTCAACCAAATTCATTTCTAAATCGGGTCTCAAAAAGACACTGGTTGCAAGTACTAAGTAAAGTAATCTACTGAATTCTTTGAAGGACATCACTAATAAGGTCAGTGACCGTCAGAGTACGCGCCCCCATCTTCCCCTTCGTGTTGTCATTAGTGGAAAATCCAAGTCATTTAAATTATTCAATTCGAAGAAAGACATCAGAGTTTTCGCTAGCTGTTTATGCATTATTTAAGAGTCCTATCCTTGTTACTATTTTACCTGTTTTTACAAGCTTTTATTTAACTTGTGTGTAAAATATTCGTTTGTTTGTTTAGGCCAAATCTTGCAACTGAATTTTAACAGTTATCCCCGACTGATTGAGATGAAATTTCGCATACACGTTTAGTTTGGATGACAATGCATGGTTAGCTCAGTGACGTAATTCTAAATCCAATTTTGGGGGCTCACTAAGATTGCTGACTAGAAAATGATGTCACATCAACTGCCTCGTTAGTTTAGTGGTCGCAAGCGCGTCTGCTGAGCCTCATGTCCTAGGGTCGATTCCCGGGTCGGGCCAAGTGTTATTCTTTTTTCCATCCGGAATTTCTCATTATCAACCACGGATTCTGGATTTGTGCCCGGTTGATGGCAATAGGCTCGCCCCCTATAAACATAACTGGCGAAATGTGGGTGTACTATTAGGTACACCTCTGCCTAACCCTTCGGGGATTACAGGCGTGATGTTATGTAATAAATAACCCAGAAAGTGTACCTTTACTTGATAAATATTCGAAGCATGCTTGGCCCTCTCCGTTATCGTAACTATTCCCAAAGTTGTTGAAACAAACCCATTTGACTAAGTACATCGGCCACTCGGCTCCTACTTAGTTATGTTCATTTCGTTCAATGGACTTTTTTGTATCTCTTTTTCGTTTTTTTTAATGATTTAATGGTGTGTCATTATTAGCCTTATACAAAGTGAGTTGGGGTAGGTTACTTGTCAATACAGTTGTGGTTATGAGGTCGCTTTTTTTCTGCGAGTGTTACCTCCCTATAAAATTCCGGTATGATTTTTAAATTTCGAAATCTGCCTAGCCTTTTCCCACTTATGTCGGGGTCGGGTTCAAGTCTAACCGGATGCAGCTGAATACCAGTATTTTATATAATATTTGGTTAGACTGATATTTGGTTAGATGGGAAAAGGCTAGGTAGATGATGATGAGGATTTTTTGTTGTTTTAATTTTTACTTTTATGGCGAAACTAGATTATGCCTGCGGCATCGTACGACCGGCATAAAAAGTATCCTACTTGTTAATCCAGGTTGTAAACTATCTGTGTGCCAAATTTCATCCAAATACCAGAAGTTTTTGCGTGAAAGAGCAACAAACATCCATACATTCGTATTTATAATAGTTGTAAGAGGAAGATTAATGACGATCCAGGTTCGACCCCGGTTTAGGGAATAACTACACTTATTCAGCTCTGTTCAGTTCTTGTCCATAAAAAACAACGATTTTGTATGGAGATGCGTACGCTGTACGCCGTACGCATCTGAATAGACGCGGAAAGCTGAAGCTCTGTTTTCTGTGGACAAGAGCTGAACAGAGCTGAATAAGTGTGGTAAGTCCCTTAATGACTACCATAATCAAGCATTCTGCCCGATAAAGATCTCTCCAAAGCGGACGGTGCGGTGTTGAGTCAGGCAATCCGACAAGCATCTAATCGAATGATGATTCATATTGATTGACCTGCTGTGATACGATATATATTTATACAAAATAGTTTTACTCCTACATTCATCGAGAATTTTTAGAGGAAAACTAATTGGGATATTACGGCATAACTAGTATTCAGGTAATCTACCGGCATTCTGGTTTAATCTCATTAATTTTCCTCTAAAACGTCATCATTGTCATACTTACTTCTCTTGGCTTCGACTTTGTAGCGCGAGTAGTGGTGGCCAAGGAATTACGAGTTTGTAGGGCGTCTCGTAGGTTCGAACCCAAGCAGGCACACTTCGTGAGAAGTAATTCATCATCACTGCGGTGAACGGTGAAGGATAATATCGCAAGGAAACCGGCATGTCCCAAAACCATCGCCCAACCAGCACCTGGTTTCTGTCCCGGCACGGTGGGGACTTTAAAGACTGATTATGCTAAGTTGGTAGTGCTGGTACCGAGGTGTTGTATCAGATCTTCATGACAGCATAGCCACTTTTGGACGGCATTTCAGAGACTCTAAAAGATTGGTAGATAGATGATCATTCTCGTGCCCTGATCCTAATTTACCAGATAAATTCGAAGCATTGGGGTCGAAGAATTTCTTCTTTTTAAATACTTCTGTATAACCTGCCCCTTGCTCCCGGATGCTGAGCATGAGGTTCTTGGTTCGATTCCCGGTCGGGCAAAGTGATATTGGGTTTTTCCATCAGGAATTTCTCAGTAGCAGCCACGGTGTCTGGATTTGCGCCCGGTTGATGGCAATAAGCTCGTCCGGGATGGGAATTAAACGTAACTGGCGAAATGTGGGTTTACTACTAGTTACTCCTCTGCGGCTCTGCCTAACCCATCGGGGATTACAGGCGTGATGTTATGTAGTTCTCTATAATTCGCCCCATCTTTGTAGACATAATTATCTTTCACACAATCCATCCATCGTTTCTTTGATTTTCGCCTATTCTTATAGCCATCCGCGTAAAACCAATCCAACGCAATATTCTTACTACTTAAAATGACTTAACTACAGCCTTATAATGCAACATCTTCCCATACACACAGCTTTAGCATCCTATACCATGGAAATTCGCAAATCCCTTTGTAACAAATCTCTGCTGTCATGGGACCTCTTAGCTCTATTAATCCAATCAAGAAGCTTGCCTGCTCGCATCGAGGTAATCAGTAGCATTATCCCATTGAATTGAACCGATTAACTAGGAAAAAAACCTTATTATGGCTGCCGTGAGAGCATGTCCAACAATGCTATATATAGATGGGTTAATTTTGCACATTAATTAGTCCATAATAAGCCTGTTAGTTGGAATTGTGGCGTTGATAACTTTGATGGCGCTTCAATCTTTGTGTTGTCGTTTTTTTCTGACTTTTTTTTAATGGTTTTGTTGTATTACTTAGTATTAACCCACACTGGGCCAGCGCACTGTAATTCGTTGTTTAGATGCTAGCTGCTGGACAGGTCACTGTTGAATTTCCTGGAATTTATTATTACCATTACCTGGAAACTTTTTTTTTCTGACTTTTTTTTAATGGTTTTGTTGTATTACTCAGTATTAACCCACACTGGGCCAGCGCACTGTAATTCGTTGATAAGTTGCTAGCCTGCTGGACAAAAGTTACTGTTGAATTTCCTGGAATTTATTATTACCTAGCTCCTATCCAGTAGCGAAGGTTCAATTTCTGTAAGAGGGAAGCCGGAGTTCATATCTTTAATGTGATTATATTATTTGCCTATAGAATGCTGACTGTGCCATTTTTAAAAAGAGAATCCGGTAGGAATCGAGTTGTATGGAACCTTCGCCACTGCTCCTATCCCCATTTGTTCCAAGAGTTGTTTTGCACTAATGTCAACTACTGATAAGATAAGCTTAAGTTTGGCCGCAACTCTAGATCAGTGGTGGCCCAGTGGTGGCGGCCCCGACTTACGAGCAGTAAGTCGTGTGTTCGAACCCAGGCAGGCGCATTACTTTGTGTAATTTATGTCATCACCACTGCTCTTAAAACAGTGAAGGAAAACATCGTGAGGCAACCGGCAGGTCCTAGAACCAAAAATTCGAAGATATGTGACATCTACCAACCCGCACTGGGCCCGCGTGGTGGATTGTAGCCCATTTCCTCTCATAGAGAAGTGGTCAGTGTTTTAGCAGTAGGAACATTATGGATTATGCTTGGCGTTAACTCGCCTGATGTAAACCGATGATGCGGCCCAGTTAATAGTAAGAATCTAGCTAGGTAATTCTTTAATGTTTTCCGTATTTCGTACGCACTATATTTGGAAATAATGGTGTCAATTGAACGGCTAAGGATAAGTGGTAAAAAGAATGACTTGTCTTGAAACTAATTAATATTAAACTTCCCAACAACTGTTTCTGGATGGTTCTGAATGCTAGAGCAAGCTTACTTTTCCAAGATCTTCTTTCTTAATCGTGTGGTTAGTGGCTAACCTAGTGTCAGACTTTTTATGCCGCGCATGGCCCTCGTCATAGCAATAGTTTCTCTAGTTTCAAAATCATTGGTCTTACTTAGTCAATGCTTTTAAAATGTTGGATATTAGTGACATTGGAAATGCATTTCACAGCGCACAATGAGCCAGACTTGGATTTACATGCCGTCGAGAAATATCCTTTAGGCATGCTGGTTTTTTTGCTGCGGGACTATTCGAAAGAGATACCGCAGCCCTGGAACACAAAGGGTTAAGGAGGAACATGGATGGGTTTTATTCAGTACAAGTGTAACACTCTCTTTCGCTCCCAGAGCGGGAGGGGTCATTTGATGATTTCCCATAAAAGGCATGCTGGTTTCCTCACGATGTTTTCCTTCACCAAAGCTAGTGATAGTTATACAATACGCACATGAATCCGAAAAATCAGAGGTGCGTGTCTTGGGCTCGAACTTGAGACTTATGACTTGGCAGTCCGACGGTCATACCACTGGGCCATCACTGCTCAGTCACTCACCTTTCCATGATTAAATGATGACTTCTTTGACTTACATCGCTAAGTTGCACGTTATTTGCTAAATAAATGCTGTATTCCATCCAAATTCTTTTAGAGACTAAAACTAAGTTCCAGGCTGATATTAGAACCACTCATTCATCATAGCACCCATTGTAAGTTCATTTAACGGACAAGTAAAGAGGCTTCTTCTTTGCCCTCGTCTCTACGCCTTTAGTGGGGTCGGCTTTCTTAATCCTGTGGCGCCATTCACTTCGCTGGTAAGCATTGTCATCCGTAAAGACATTCTTTAAGCTACAATTTTTTTTTTTTTAAACAGATACCCCGATAAAAGAAGAAAATGAATGCTCTATAATTATCGAATTAGTTCTACAAATAACAAATGACGATCAACCTTCGCATGCTCCAGATTTCATTAACTACCCACATGGATGAGTCAATTATTTGTTAATGTTGACATGTTGGTATTACCGTTCATTCATAAAACACACTCTCTCCTATAAAATTGAGTAGGACAGGGAATCCCGGAGCTGTTGTAAACAATACTCTGTTATGCTTGTTTTTATTGTGTTATTTGTAATGTCGTATCAAATTAATTCGCCGTTTATTATTAGAAGCTCATGGCTAAATAATAACAGCCGTAGGGGACGGTCTTCAAGGTAAACTAATGCTACATACCGAGGTACTTGTGTGTCTCGTACAGCACGGTAAACTGTTGGTCCCGGCTGTCGTTTGTAGATCTTTGATAAGCGTTACCAGAAAGTGGAGCTAGCAGCCTTTAAAAGAAATATAGTGTTACCAAGTAAAGAGAAGTATGGAAGAAGAAGACATGCTGCGCCAACCCCAAATGAATTGGGATACGGGGTGTTCCCCGGTAACTGGATTGTGGAGGTCAGAAAGACAGTCACTTCGCTGCATGTTAAATTCTGATGTTCATCTGCATCCGGTTTGACTCAAAGCCGACCCCAACATAGTTCAGACAGCTACAGTTAGAGCAGATGATGGTGGAAGATTAGCGCGGCTGTGGACTCTCATTGATACAATTTTGTAAGAGAACCTTTGTCCTTGTTTATTTTTAAAATTAGCGTAACTGTTGAGTGAATCATGTAAGATTTAACGATGCTTTGATATTCATGATGGCAAACCTTCAAAGCAATGTCTGGATGACAGAGTGAGATTATGACAGCTAAGAGATGGCAGACTGTCTGTCGACCTCCTTTTGAGAGTGAGAGGTTCTGTTTTACCAGATGTAATTGATTACATTGTCTGAATTTTTACATTGGTGAACACTAAGTCTACGTTCACATGGCGCCGAACTGTACGATTTTTTTGCGGTGTTGTGTTGGGATCACACGACATTTTCATATTCAGTATTTGTTTTAATCGCGTGAATTGTAGTTAATTAACGTGCAGGGCAGCACCGAACGGCCGCTAAGGAAGGCTTTTTGCAAATTGTTCTTCTAAAGGAGTCAAATACAAGATGAATCTGCCTAGCCTTTTCCCAACTATGTTGGGGTCGGCTTCCAGTCTAACAGGATGCAGCTGAATACCAGTATTTTACATGGAGCGACTGGCTACCTGACCTACACAACCGTTAGTACAGGGTAATACGATACTCCTTGGTAAGACTGGTTGTCAGACTTTCGGGCCAATCGGTCAAATAGGAGATAAATAACGATGGGAAATCCCCCAGGGCACACAACATACAAAAAAAAAAAACATCACAATGTTGATATCAAATTGTATGATTCATTCTAATTTCAAACAGAGATTTGGTAAGTTTAATATCTGCTTATCCTGTTTGTAAGCCTTGATTAAGTAAACGAAAGCATAACTTGTTTAACAAATGTGTGGCAATAGCAAGTACGTCATCACGGGAAACCCCGTAAGATTCTTCATCTTGTTTTTTATATAATGGTTTATTTTTGTGTTTATAGTGGGTATAATAGACCTTTAACGAAGCCGAAAGGCACTTGTTCTCCCCGTCTTTGCGATATTTTTTTTGTTCTAGACCATACCTGGGAACCTTCTAGTTACAGAGATATTGGGGGTCAAAGTACCAATTTTTTCAGAAGTTTCTTTTTAAATACTAGTTTTTAATGTTATAAATTGACTTTAATTACTTCAATGACCTGTTTACTATGCGAAACATCCATCAGCATAATGTTTTGAACGCGTTACTTTGAGTTTTACTTTGTTTTTTTTTGCGTAAAGTTACTTAGTTTGATGTACAGAATGCTTGGTTGATGGCTACGTGAAGGGTCTGTTTACACCCTGTATATGTTACCCTAAATTAACATAACAATCCCCGAAAGATTGGTTTGGCAGAGGTGTGCCTAATAGTAACTACACCCACATTTCGCTAGTTATGTGAACCCAGGACCTCTTAGCTCAGCAGTCGCGATTGCGAACACTAGACCAACGTTGGTCCTGGGTTCGATTTCCGGGTTGGGCAAAGTATTATTGAGTTTTTTCATCATGCATTTCTCAGTTGTTACCATGGAGTTTGGATTTGTGCCCATTTGATTGCAATAGGCTCGCCCCCTATTACATGAGACTTAAACATAACTGGCGAATAGTGTGTGTACTATTAGGTACACCTCTGCCTAACCCTTCGTGGACTACAGGCGTGATGTTAATTTAAGTCTAGTTGTAAAGTTATTCAAATGAGAATACTTCGGCAAGCTAAATCATCCGTAAAGTATGAATAAAATTCACAGCTATGTAAACAAACTAACGAAGTCTTCATTAACAATACAAAAAAACTTAAAACCGCAATCTATTAATAGATAGATTCACAGTTTTTCCATCTAATCGGTTCACTGACTCAGTATTGTACTGTGGAGCAAAAACCTCATGTTTTTATGAAGGTACAATCAGGCTTTTGACATGCTGATGATCACTGTAATACCTTCTTGACCCTGTGACTGTTGTACTTAGGTAATTTGATTAGGAAATTGATTTCCTTATGCAGTCAGCAGTCTTTCCGTTGTTTTTCGAGGGACAGGGAATATTGAAGACTGGGTTCTAGGTGCTATGAATGATGTTCACACAAAATAGTCTTTTAACCTGTTTGGGGGGCTGGTGACCTCTATCACAGGCTTCTACAGAAACCTACGTCAGGCACCAGTCTCTTCCAACGGTGGAATATAACATTAGCCAAAAGCATTGTTGATATTTAAGGAAATAAGTATTGTGAAGAGAGAATAAATTAAATGAATAGTATTGAAGACTGAAGAAAATAAGGATGGATTGTGTGACAGCTGATGTGTCTAGAACGGGGATTAATACATAGATAATGGATTATAGAAGTGGTCCAAATAGTGACGTATCCGAAAATATCACATGAGTGTTCCGCGATTCTTGATAGTTTCCGAGTTATACATTCTTGGTAATTATATGGGAAGCTTAAAATAAATTCTATCTACAGCTTTGATAATGAACTTGCAACTGAGTTGAGCATTGGGTCTTTTTGTCTTGTAGCGTGCCTTTTAGACAGGGTGGAACACCGACGTGCAAACGGTTACCACATATTCAGTCAATCATTCTGAAAAAAAAAACAGCTATTCCATACATTTTGACCCTGTAGGTATTCACTTTTGTAGGGAACAGCTGATTTATTTTTCTTAATAACCGATGAAAAATTTCTATGTGGGGCCGGATCAGAATACTGTACTGAATACGTGTTAACTGTTTGTGCGTCGGTGTACCTTACTCCCTGTATCCATTTTTTTTTTAATATTGCATGCTATTAGACCATGCAACATAATAATAGACTAGGCGATCATGAAGACTAGGCGATCTCATTAGTAGAATATTAACAGTGGTAAAAATAAACTGACAACAAGATTGATAACAGGACTTCTCAGACCGTGGTGCGCCAGACTTTTAAGTTACCACCACTTGTGGAGTCCCTTTGTACTTACATTGTTTTAAAGATAGTAACTATCAGTAGACGGCTAGTGGTTATTTAATGAATGGAGGAAAAGATATGGACAGGACTCCAAACAAAATGGGTCAAAGAATTATGACTAGAATAAGAGAGGCGCATGGAATAATGCCTGGGTTCTTTAAAACTATACGACAGCTCATCATCTGCCTAGTCTTTTCCCAAATTTATCGGGGTCTGCATCCAGTCTTTCCGGATGCAGCTGAATACTGGTATTTTACATGGAGCGACTGCCTATCTGACCTCCACAACCCAGTTAGTACTAGGTAATACGGTGCCCCTTGGTAAGACTGGTTGACAGACTTTCGGGCCACTGACTACCTGTAACGACTGTCAAAGATCTACAAATGTCAGCCGGAACCAACAGCTTTACGTGCTTTCTGAGGCACGGAGGAAACTCGGTATGTAATGGGTGGTAACCCATCCACGGACCAACCTAGGCAAACGCGGCTTAACCTAAAGATCGACAGGAGCGGCTCAATTACATATGATTGCACTGTTAGAATTTCAGCTCTCGGTCCTGAGTGGAGAGCGCTTTTATTTAGGCTTTTGTTAAGATGTTTCCTAGTGGCTACGCTTACAAGTCAAAAGCTAGGCTTGCCCTTATAACCGACTACTGTTCATGGTGTTAGGGTTTCTGAACAGTCTGCTTGCCTTATGAGCTTGCCGTATTGTTGGCCCCTAGGCATAGCATAGCAGCAGCCTATAATGTTCCCACTGCTGGGACACAGGCCTCTTCTCTATGAGAGGGAATGGGCTATAATCCACCACGCGGGCCCAGTGCGGGTTGGTAGATGTCACATGTCTTCGAATTTTAGATTTTAGGACATGCCGGTTTCCTTACGATATTTTCCTTCACCGTTTTAAGAGCAGTGGTGATGAAATAAATTACACAAAGTAATGCGCCTGCCTGGGTTCGAACCCACGACTTACTGCTCGTAAGTCGGGACCGCCACCACTGGGCCACCGCTGCTCTTCTAGGCAAGCCATTCCTTGTGTTTGTGAATGTGTGAACATTGTAGGCTTTGTAGATTCCCAGCTGCTTGTTAACTTTTTATCTTGTTTTACATCTTTTGTGTAGTAGACAACGACTTATTGTCGGGCCTACGCTGTCCCCCCATACTTTACGTACAAATACAGTAACCATGGAGTTTCTTGCCGGTTCTTCTCCATAGGAAAAGACCAACCCGAACCGTGCACCTTTTTGTCGACGTTTTATAAGTGCCCATCTAGGCCTATGTGAAATGAAATATTTTGATTTTGATTCTGAAAGGTCGTCTGGCCTAAATTACGTACAACTCCATTCAAATACATCATAAATGATTTTACATAACACTGTTGACATAATATCCCTGTATTTTCGCTCACACCATTTCACTTATTAACCGTTTCGTCTGGACTAACTCTCAATCGGTTTTAACGACACCCTTGGGAACGGCGGGGTTGCCATATTCGTCCTTTCATTTAATATTTACTCACACACCTTTTTATCTGCTGCTTTTAAAATCAATACTGTGGCGGCATCTACAGCATCAAATACAAACTACGCATAATATCTGACGTCACACAAAATTCTATATCGCGCAACAAGCAAAGTTATCCACACGATCAAGAGTTGAGTTGGAACTGAACCGGATCAGCATGTTTTTTACCCTCGTTCAAGGACTTATTGAACGCGGTTTAGATTTTTTGATTGTACAGTCGCCAGCACATCAAGTTACCACAAAGTGTAAAATTTCTCCAAATGTGTTTAAACCATAAAATGTTGGTTAGGTTCAAAATCGAATGAGAATATTTGTCAGTTTGTGGTAACTTGGTGCGCGATCGCGATCAGTTTGTTTGACTAAAATCGCCCTAACATGAAGAAACCTGACAACATTCGTCGGGCAGTAGCCCACCATACACAATACTGTCTCGTTGGAGAATCCTCACATGTCTGTTGATGATGAGGAACTTTTCGCCCTGTTCCTATGCTTAAATGTCAAGCATAAAAATAACTGCACGTTCTACTATTTTTGGGTGTTCTGGTCAAATTCAAGGACCTATTAGCTATTTATAGGGAAGTATTTGAGCCTTAAAGCTTTTTGTATGAGGGCTTTGCATAGCGATTTTATTAGTCCCTTTGAGTCACTTTCTAAGCTTTTATTCTGAGCCAATTATGGGTCCTATTTTGGACCTAGGACTGAAAAGTACTTGGAACTGGGTTGTGGAGGTCAGGTAGGTAGTCGCTCCATGTCAAATACAGGTATTCAGCTTCATCCGGTTAGACTGGAAGCCGACCCCAACATAGTTGGGGAAAGGCTAGGCAGATGATGATGATGACTGTGAAAATAACCACGTTCATAGTATCGTTTAACACTATGTTTATCTTTAAAATAAAGCTTGGTTCAGTAATTTATTGCAATGTTACCAACTTAGTTGAGGAAATCTTGTCGATCTTGTAAATCCATGTTTATTTTTGATGAACTCAATGGCTCTCAACTAGCAGAAAATGTCCGTCTCTAAGCAAAATTTTTTCACCATAAAGCCTTTTAAGAACGCTATATTTCTGCCCAATTATAAACTAACTTGCATTTCGCCCGCGACTTTGTCCGTCAAAATTTTGATAACTCGGCTAATATGCATGATATAAATATAATTTATAGCACCTACGAATATTGTAGCTTTCTGCCAGTGAAAGAATTTTTAGAAATGGATCATAAGTTCCGTAGGTTACCCCTACATACAAACTTACAAATTTTACCTCTATCTATACTAATATTATAAAGCTGAAGAGTTTGTTTGTTTGGTTGAACGCGCTAATCTCAGGAACTACTGGTTCGATTTGAAAATTCTTTTAGTGTTGGATAGCCCATTTATCGAGGAGGGCTATAAAATTTCACCCGGACTAAGGTCGCAGGCAACAGCTAGTATTATATATTAGTATAGATTACTTAAATAAAATCCTATTCTTCCATTCTACGGCTTCCGTCATCACAATGTCAACACCATACCAGTCCCAAAGTACCCAAAAACTTTAAACCCAAATGGACTCGAAAACGACTTTCCCGAATAAAGAATGCTGTTCTCATATCTCTCGACAACGGTTTCGTCACAGCCACCATTGTCAGTTGCCGGCAACAAGGAATTTAAATCAGTTACTATACATTTGTTATGTTAAGTTCAGACTTATGTCATTTGTTGAGTTCACGCCTTTTTTTTTTTTTTTTTTTTTTCCGGATGGGAAATCATCAAATGACCCCCCCCACTCTGGGCGGAGCGGAGGGGAGTGTCAGACTTGTACTGACTAAAACCCATCCATGTTCCTTCTTTGCCCGTTATGTTCCAGGGCCACGGTATCTCTTTCGAACAGTCCCGCAGTAACATAATGTTTTTGGGATGATTCTTTATGTGGTTTAGAGGGTAGAGTAAACTGTCACTTACGGGATATTTTCCGTGATTGTTCATTATTTAGAGCTCCCGATGTTTCGACGCTGTTGCAAGCGCCATGATCGTGGGTGGACTAGAGAATGCGGGTGGTAAAATCTCGGAAGATATCCCGTAAGTGACAGTATAAGTTTAGTTGTAAACCGTGAAGCTTAAAACAGTGTAGGATTGTGGAAGTTAAGCTCGTGGATAAATCCCCGCTCGGGGTCGAACTTCAGGTTAAGCAACGTTTGCCAAAGGTGATCAGACCATCCATTACATACCGAGTTTTCTCCGTGCCTCGGAAAGCACGTAAAACCTTTGATCCCGGTTGTCATTTTTAGATCTTCGACAGTCGTTACAGGTAGCCAGTGGTCCGAAAATCTGAGAACCAGTCTAAGGGGTATCCTATTACCCAGTACTAACTGGGTTCTGGAGGTCCGATAGGCAGTCGCCCCACAATTATTGTATTCAGCTGAACCCGGTTAGATTGAAAGCCGACCCCAACATAGAAAAAGGCTACCTAGCTAGGCAGATGATGGTGAGTTTGTTTCAGTAAAAGGTGTGTGGATACTGCGATTGATTTACCAATCATGTAAACAAATTATGTGTTATAAGATTTTAAAATATCGTGGTCACTAACATTATTATAACTAGAAGACGGGATATTTACCATGTTTATTGTTTTCTTTGAGTTCCCGATATTTCGGCGCTGTTGCAAAAAAAAAAAAATTCGGGATCTCAAAAAAAAAAGCAATAAACATGGTAAATATCCCGTCTTCTAGTTATAATAAAGTATGTGTTATTGGAAAATCAACTTAATACCCTTAAAATCAAGTTCAGTTTGCCCTACAGCTTCCAACAATTACATGGTTCTTCAATAGTAGGTATTAGTCATTCTGCATCTACTTAATTTACAGTGAAATAAGGTTAATGACCATATGTCCGTTCGATTAAGTGGAAATTACATAAACAACAACAATAGTATTCGGAATTTGTTATAATATTAGCGAACAAATTATTTATAGGTTTAATACATAGATTAAACATAATTTTTAGTATATTGTGTGGTTTTATGGTTAATTTTATTAAAGGTCAAGGTAAGAAAAAAATGCGAAAATTCTAATTATGTGGTCGATCCGTCACGGTTTTAGATTTAAGGTAAAACGTACGCGGACTACCTTGACGCCTCCCTCTTAAACATAACTGGCGAAATTAAGGTGACCTATAGTTACATCTCTGCCTATCCATTTTGGGATTACAGACGTCATATAATAACAATAGCTTTGATTCCAAGATAGAGGACTGTGTTATTTACATCGTCAAAGGTCCTACACGAAACAAGATTACACCCGAAACTACAAATAAACAAAGCAAGTAAAATAAAACCGTGTATAGAGTTGCTTCGGTTGTCATTTAAAGGTCTCTCATTGGTCGAAAAACTAAACTTTAGATTCTGCCTGCCTTGTCTTTTCCCAACTATGTTGGGGTCGGCTTCCAGTCTACCCGAATGCAGCTGATTACCAGTATTTTACATGGAGCGACTGCCTATCTGACCTCCACAACCCAGTTAGTACTGGGTATTACGATACTCCTTGGCAAGACTGGTTGTCAGACTTTTCGGGCCACTGACTACCTAACGACTGTCAAAGATCTACAAATGACACCCGGGACCAACGGCTTAACGTGGTTTCCGAGGCACAGAGGAAACTCGATATTAATGGGTGGTCACCCAGCCACAGACCAACCTAGGCAAGCACGACTTAACTTAAAGATCGACCCGAGCGGCTGTTATTATTTAGCCACACCTCATCAAAAAAAAAAAGATAAACTAAACTTAAGATTGTATCATATAAATAAATCTTGATCAACCATATGCCCACAAGCCTTTAGATAACTAGAGAACTCATCATCTGCCTAGCCATTTCCCAACTTTTTTGCGGTCTGCTTCCAGTGTAACCGACTGTCAATCTGACTTCCACAACCTACTTATTGGATAAAACGATGCGCCTCGGTAAGACTGGTTGTCAGACTTCAGGGCTTCTGACCACCCGTAAGGACAGAATCTTTTACGTGTGTCTTTAATTGTGGTTAATTTTAAATTCAAAATTTATTTATTTTGGGAAAACTAGATCCAAAAGTTAGTGTACAAAAGCTTAGTAACTATTGTTAGGAAGTACTTAAATACAAATACAAAAGACAAACATCTAATTCTACAGGGTTTTTGGTTGAACTTGGGCAATACTTTAAGGGAGTGAAATACTCATAAATATGAATAACTTTTACTATAGGGCTAACTATGAAATATGATTTAAAAAATCTGCTGTTGCCTACGACCTTTTATGCGACCAATAATGTGTGGAGCAGCTGATATTTTTTTCGCGATTTCATGGGCATTCCTATAGTAAAAGTTGCTTATTTTCATGAGTAATACACGCCCCTAAAGTATTGCCCACGTTTAAAAAAACACCGTGTGTACACAAGAATGCCCCTGTGCTGAGACACCTCGCCAAGTCAAGATAACCAATAGGGAGATACCTCCCTAGAAATTACCAGACGAACGAAATGCCTCAATACAGGTGCACGGACATCTTCAGCTACAGTTTTCAGGATGCTGTTGTGACTCCCCCGTGTGAGTTAAGTAGGTGTCAACTTTTTTTTCAACCTGTCTTTTCACTGCTGAGCAAAAGTCTCCTCCATAGCAACCCTTTTTCTCCGGCCAATTTCCTAGAAACTCCTTTAACTCATTTAATCTCATTACGTAACTATTTCATGAAAAAGTCAGTCAATGGAATTAAATGAACCTAAAATCGTCAATACAACCCATTGATGATTCTAATGATTATAACTTAGTAAAGCCATACTTGTTACGGTCGCGAATCATATTTTGTTCAACATACAGTGTGACACTGAACTGAAAATTGCAAAAAAAAAAAAAGAAGGAAATTTGAATTTCGCGGGCTACGCTAGCGCATCCACCTTAAGTCGTCCCAAAAGCTTCAAATACTAAACTCACATGTCGTCACAACTCCCATCTAAAAGTACCACCCAGGCGCCGGAAATTCGTCTGGCTAAAACCTAAAAGATGGCGCTGAAGAATAGATGTCAAGGCAAACGTTCATCTCCAAATATCCTTTGTCATGAAACCGTCGTATTATCCTGTACATAAATAGCTCCGCCATTGATACGCGTTCGGTGGGCGTTTGTAAACGGAGCCATTGTTTATTGTCTTATTGAGAGGTGTTGCAATGTTCTTGACCTTCTCTATCTAGTGATTTTATCTGAGGTTATGTAAGGTGAATGAGGATGGTAGTTTTTGGGTATTTAATAGGGTGTATGAAGGTGCCTCATACAACTCTTTATCGTATCTTCCAAAAGGATCCCCATTATCTGCTGGGGCCGATTGTCAACATTAATTAACTCAAATTATACAACACGTGTCTAGTATTTTTATGTAAAGAATCTACGTACAAAATTTCAAAACTGTATCATGAAAAATCACAAAGTTATAAGCTTGTTCTGTTACTTGGTTGTCCGCACAAAAACGTGGGCACCACGCGGCGGCGCCGCGTGCTTCCAGCGTCGTCTTGAGCTCATTGATAATAATAATTTGGCAGTAGGTACCTAAATTATTGCGATAGGTGTCCAACTTGTAACTTTTTAAAAATATTTTTGGGACAAAATATAACATGTTTTAAAAATTATTGGAAACGGTTCAGTTACTTATTCTAAACAAACTATATTCAGGTTTCGCATATACTAAAAATAATGTTGTATACGGAGTCTGGATTTGTGCCCGGTTGATGGCAATAGGCTCGCCTCTTGGTACATGGGACTTAAAACATAACTGGCGAAATTTGGGTGTAATCAAACAAAAGGTACAGCTTTGCCTAAACCTTCGGGGATTACAGACAGTGATGTTATGTTACATATGTCCCTTTAAATTACATTAGACAGTTCCCAATATAATAAAACCCACATTTCTCCAGTTCCTAGTGTTTTAACTAAGAAAACGAACGGCGGAACAAATTTACCAGCAGTTTGTTCTATAGCATAACCATCTTTATTTTATTGAACTTCTGTACCTGTCAAACATAGCCAGATTATCTTCAATGAAGTTCTTACTAAAACGCAGAGGATAGCTTGTCATGTTTTTACCCTACTGTCAAGGAAGAGTTATGTTTTTCTCGCGTATCTTGTATGTTTCTTTATTACCTCTTATGTTCAAAATGCCTGGATGGATTTCGACGGTTAAGGCAGCATTAGATTCATCTCAAAAACCCAAATGACCTTAGTTGTGTTTCAAAAAATGGCGGATTTTTGGCGCTAAATTGTAAGTCGTTAATTTCTTTTATTCTACCAAACCTATCGAGTAGGGTATCAAAATGAAGGAAATTAAAAGGAGATTACAAATGTATAGGTACATAATAACATTTGTGGTCGGCTTTTTTTGATACTTTTAATTAAATATTACTTGTTTAATGATTAGTAGACAACATCAAACTGAACTTTTGCTATAATTAAGTCCAAATATAACACGACAGGAAGGTAATCTAATCTACATTAATTCAATACTCAAATCAAAAGGCTTCAATTTTTTATCATCAAAGGATATCCTTTTAAAGCACATAATGGCGTGCCCTACATAAAATTAATCGTGCACACTCACCTTGCATTTGGTTTGCAAATGCTACCAAATTTGAGACTTGTTGCAATTAGTATGGTGATAGTCAGGATTGGAAACTCAATTAAGTGGACTGTGGAGTGTGGTGGACACTGACTTAATTAGGACTGAAACATAGATATGTAGTACTGTATCTGTGTGAATCAAAGAGTTATAGAGCGACCACTAGGATTCATCTTACTGCTTTTATCCCATTGTATTTGGGGTCTGCGAAACACATTTTCTTCATCCATTCTCCCCTGTCAGACGTCACGGCATCATTTAATCCTTTCTCTTTCACATCAGTCTTCACACAATCTATCCATCTTTTCTTTTCTCTTCCTCTTCCTCTCCATCCATCAACATGCATGGCCATCACTCTTTTAGCCACATGCGTTTCATCCTCCTCACTACATGTCCATACCAAGACAAACGACTTCCTTTAATTTTTTCTGTAACAGGCGCCACTTTCTCTAATACACTCATTCCTTTACTTTATCCATTCTTGTCACTCTACACATCCGTCTCAACATTCTTTGATTTTGGCACACGAATACGACCTGATAAGCGGGAGTATATACCACTAGGCAGACTGACTTGTGACAAAGTAGTAACAAGTAGTAGATTATGACTTTCTTCGTCTACGGCTCGAAAATATTTCAATATTTTTGGTGTGAATCAAATATAAAGTTTGACACTATTAAAGGTTCTTCTCCTTAGCGTGTCGACGGCATCTAAATGTGGAAGGCCTGTCAAAGATCTTTATAGGTGGCGTGATCATAGCTTAGTCCCAATCTGGCCAATGAGGTCAAGCTATTTTGAAATAGAAATGATATTAACAGATTTTCAACCAATGGCGACTCTTGGAACAGGCTATGCTAGTTACCATCCGCATTGAGTCGGCCCAGAATTTCGCTAAGACTTTGGCACCTAGTAAAGGATTATTAACAGTGCGAAGGCAAGACTGAGCTTAGCCTTACTTAACTGCGCTGCTTAAAATTTCAACGGTTTACCAAAGATCAGTAGCGAAGGGTCAATTTTTGTAAGAGGTAAGCCGGAGTACATATCTTTAATGTGATTATATTATTTGTCTATAGAATACTGACTGTGACATTTTTCAAAGGGAAGCCAGTAGGAATCGAGGTGTATAGAACCTTCGCCACTGCCAAAGATATTATAACCGATACAAAGAATTCTTAACTACTGTACCTGATACTTAACCTTTTGAACTCTTGTAACACAGCCAAGCCCAGCGCCCAGGAGGGCTATGAAGCCCTCCTGGCTTGTCCCTGACCTGCCTTGTGATCATTGGTATTTTTTTAGGGCTTCCCAAGCCCCAGCGCATCAAAAATTCCATTATTCTCCCATGATTCTGGGTAGTCATAAATATTCTTAAACGTACTTAAACAATCTCTAATATACTTAATTTTTTCGTATCGTTCTGTTAGCAATACTTCAAGATCCAACAGACTCCAAGATGTAACCAAAGCCACCTTCTATTTCAAATCGCGTATCCCTAACTCCACATCAATGACGTAACCCAATACAGCACAGCCCCAATAAAAAATCCAGTACAACATAACTGCTCCTAATATTAAGAGATCAAATCGGTTACCAAAATCGTTTAGCATAGTCGCACACGCGTCGTCAAAGGCGTTAGGACATAATGAGCTGAATTAGCATATTTGCTGCATTATAGTCGGACAATTGGTCGCATGAATGATCCGAACGATGGACATGTAAGGCCGAGGACGATTTTTCCATGGCTGCTTATTGCTAGGCTGTGGCGAATTGCTGTTGGCTTTAAAATTAATGTTTTATAAGCGAAATTAGTGTTTTTCTTAGGTACTTTGTGGATAAAGACTATAATCACTTGCCAAACCTCCTCCCAACTATAATAGGATTGAATTTGTGCATAAAGATGTAGGCCTGAGATCATTTAGTACTAAACTAACTGTGACTGTCCAAAACTCTCAGATTTTCTTTAGTAAACCAAACCTCTTTCTTTCTTTATAAAAATTCTTTGTTTAACCATAATGGTATGCAAGGTAATTAAAGCAGATCAAGTGACCGTATAAGTTGCACCGCACAAGGATATAGGTCTGAAATAATTAATACTCACTGTGACTACCCGAGGCTTCCAGTTATTACAAGTAAAGAAAATACCTCGTTTATGCTCCAGTGATAAGTAAAATCGTTTGCAGAGAAGTTTAGGTCAGAACAGGTCAAAGTGACCGTATTAGTTGCACTGCACATACAGGGTGTAAACAGATCCTTCACATATCCGTCAACCAAGCATTCTGTACATCAAACTAAGTAACTTTACGCAAAAGTTATTGCTGGGAAACGACCTTTTTTTTGGGGTGAAAAATCACGTTTTACGTTAGGACTCGATGATTAGATTGAATAGTACGGGGTCGTGGAGGTTTATAAAAAAAAACCAGACCCCCAATATCTCCGTAACTAGAAGGTTCCGAGGTATGGTCTAGAAAAAAAAAATGATCACAATGATGGGGAGAACAAGTGCCTTTCGGCTTCGTTAGACCCTTATATGAAAATTGCTTGGCATTTCACAAGATACCAGACTTTTCGGATACAATTTTTTTTTTTGTTTTTGTATTCATTTATTTATTTATTTAACACTTCAAGCACATAAGTACAGAGGCGGACTTAATGCCATAGGCATTTTCTACCAGTCAACCTTTGGGTGATGCAGAGACAAGCAGTGGTAGGTGTAAATCTAAAAATCTAAATTTGTAAAAGGCTACCAAGGCGATGATGTCCGAAAGATGGAGAACAGTACCCTTCCTCTTATTCTAGCGAATATCGAGTCAAAATCCTTTGGCTATGCAGCAGTGGCGAAGGCTCCATACAACTCGATTCCAAACGGATACCCTTTGAAAAATGGTACAGGCAGTACTCTATAGATGAATAATATAATCACATTAAAGATATGTACTCCGGCTTACGTCTTACAAAAAATTGACCCTTCGCTACTGCTATGCGGTAATATGTCCGTTAATTCTGGCGATCATTCAGAGGCCTATGTTTCTACGCCCAACAAAACTTACCTACGGTTTCTGCAAGCCGTTTGAACCTCCTCAAACCTCATCTTATTTGATTCTCTTTCGTTATTTCAGCAGAATTAGTGATCAGGGAATCGATCAGACTTCCAGAAACCAGGGGTAAGAACATTTAATTTATTTAATTAAAAAACTGCTTAATAACACCATAACTAATGTTGTTGTGTTCCGGTTGAAGGAATGGGAACGAAATGGTGCTGGTATAATAACTGGCGCATTAGGCACTGCTGTTTCTGGGGCAGCATCGCACCTGTGATGTCATTAGTATCAGGGGTCTATCGGCGGCGTTGACCGCTTATCAGGTGGTTCGTACAATGTTCTTCATAAAAAGATGTGTCGTTTTCTGTGGCCATCGGGTAAATACAACACTACGCCTGTTTTCCCAAAAAGGGTAGGCAGCGGAAGTGTACAGCACTCCCACAATTTTGCTACGCTTAACTAAGACGGTGCGATCGGTAAAGGCTCGGTGCTCAATGGATCTCGGGAATAGAATGTAGTGGCATGTCGCTCAGCTTACCCATTCGATAAATGATTTTTATTTTGCAAATAGGTTTTTACAAACACTTTTACACGGCATTTTTTTTAACTACATGGGGCCGTTGTTTCTTACCTGACCACTCTGAGAAGAAACAGCCGAAACAAACTCAGAGGTCATAGTCTCTTTTAAGGTCCTGATATAAT
Source organism: Noctua janthe (assembly GCA_910589295.1). Lineage (NCBI taxonomy): Eukaryota > Metazoa > Arthropoda > Insecta > Lepidoptera > Noctuidae > Noctua > Noctua janthe. The sequence goes on along the minus strand of OU342572.1, from coordinate 6,756,439 downwards.
CTTGGTCAAATGAAATCTTTTGAAGAAAGAACCAGACAGATTTGAGTGGATCTGTCCAGTCAGTGCAAGCATTTATCAGTTATCGTGTAGCTCGACTTGTAACTCAAGGAGCTCAACTTATTCGTAAGCTGACGGCCATCAACACCCTTCCAGCACCGAGCAGCTATCTTATACATCTTCTCAGTCAAACGGTAGGCCTGTAGATGTATGTTGGTTTATCTTTACCCTTAAAATATTAAACAGGGTAACCCCAATAAGATATAGCCTTAACCGAATACACAAATAGTTTTCCTCTAGCCTTGACACACCGTTACGAGTTTATTTTTAGAATTTAGGCTCAGACTATGAATTAGAAGTCTGTTCACCAAATTGCGTGGTTTTATTATTGATGGTAACGCGAAGGGAGAAATAATCGCGCGAATGTAGGTCTCGAGGAAATGCGGGCTTTTCTGATTGTTTTAATGTCGTGATGTTTGCTTTATTTAAGTTTTAATGGATTGGTGGAGGATCTTAACAATTGTTAACAAGATTCTGTTTTTGTTTTGTGCAGTTTTTGGGTAACCCTTAATATTTATTTGACAACCGGACTACTGCTAATCTGATTTAAGGTGAAAGAGCCAGGGTAGCCCACGAAATTCACATTTTCTTTCGTTTTTTTGCAATTTAGCGGTCAGTGTCGGACTGTATGTTGAACAAAATATGATTCGCGGCCGTAATACGCTTGTATGATATATATATTCTTGAGTTCATTTAATCCCATCGAATGACTATTTGATGAAAAAGTTATACAACCTGACACTGACCTGCAAATTGCAAAGAACGTGAGAAAATATCAATTTCGCGGCCTACCCTGGCGCTTCCACCTAGATGATGTTGCCAAGGAGTTTTCTTCTCCAGATGAACGGATCTTACCATGCAAATAATTTTTAACCCCATAAGCACCTAACATTTTTTTAACAATAAAGTTTTACCGTCACTTTTGTTTTAGACCAGCAAAAACCAGAAACGTGTTTTGTCGACGGAAGAATCGACAAAATAACAGATTTCTATTGTTGGTCTGTCATTTTGTCGATTCTTCGTCGACAAAACCAGTTTCTACGGTGGTCATGCTACGCGTGCTGATAATAGGAGGGCTATGAGAAAAACGGTAAAGAAGTGATGAACGGATTATGTGTAAGATAATAATATGGCTAAAAAGGGGGTGAATACTTGAATCACGGCTCATAGATATGAAATAAGAAAACATGCTGCAACCGCATGTTGTGTGATCCCTGTTTATGGAGGAGCGCGTGGCTAAATAATAACAGCCGCTCGGGTCGAGCTTTAGGTTAAGCCGCCTAGGTTGATCCGTGGATGGGTGATCACCCATTACATACCGAGTTTCCTCCGTGCCTCGGAAAGCACGTTAAGGCTTTCGGCCCGGCTGTCATTTGTAGATTTTTGACATTCGTTACAGGTAGGCAGTGGCTCGAAACTCTGACAACCAGTTTTACCAAAGGGGGTTATTACCGAGTAATAACTGCATCTGGTTAGACTGGAAGCCGACTCCAACATAGTTGGGAAAAGGCTAGGCAGATGATGATGCGACACCCCCCCTCGGCCACCTAATAAATTTCACTAATACAAGAAACAGAGAGAGAGAGGGAGAGCAGCGGTGGCCCAGTGGTGGAGACCCCGACTTACGAACAGTAAGTCGTGGGTTCGAACCCAGCCAGGCGCATTACTTTGTGTAAGTTATTTCATCACCACTGCTCTCAAAACGGTGAAGGAAAACATCGTGAGGAAACCGGTATGTCCTAGAACCTAAAATTCGAAGACATGTGACATCTACCAACCCGCACTGGGCCCGCGTGGTGGATTATAGCCCATTCCCACTCATAGAGGAGAGGCCTGTGTCCCAGCAGTGGGAACATTATAGGCTGCTGCTATTCTATGCTATGCTAATACAAGAAACATCTTAGTGTTGGGAAAAACGGTCATAACAATCGTAGTACTAGTAGATGCCACCAACCTAAAAGGCCCATTTCTATCCTTTTTTAACCCCTCCATAAACACAACAATTTTACGTCAACAGAAACTTTGTAAAATATCGACGAACTTGACCTGAACAGTTCAACGTGGCAACCATAAAAATATGTATTTATTTGTAAAAAAAGAAACAACTCATCTAGGGAGGGTCGCCCACGCTTCGGTTTACGCTTCGTTCGCGCAATCGAGAACCTTTCAGCCTCGTTGATATGAAGAAGTTACTCGACCGTCGAAAGGCGAGTATGCCGTTTACCCGTGCGACACTCGCCTGGCGAGTTGACAGTGAGAAATTCGAATTTTGTTTGAACGTATGATTTTAAAAGGCCGTCTCGACTGGTATTTGTAGATCTTTGACAGTCGTTACGGGTAGGCAGATGCCCAAAATTCTGAAAAATACTGATATTGAGCTGTATGAAAGAGAAAGGAGTAAACGATGCCGTGACGTCTGACAGGGTGAGGGGAGAATGGAAGAAGTAAACGTGTTGCGCCGACCACGAGTAGAATGGGACAAGGGCAGGAAGATATGATGAGCTGTGTGCACTTAGACTGGAGGCTGTTCCTTACAAAGGTAAAGGCTGATGATGATTATAGATCCTGTTAATTTTGAAAGGCGAGGCGATGATAGTCTTGTGTGGGTTGCGAGAGTAGATATCGTACGAACTACTTACACAACATCACGACTATACCTATTTCATAGGTGAACAGTTCACTCACATATCCCCAGAACCCCTTGTTATAGAAAGCGAGTCAAATGCCGTCAACTGAACACAAATCCAGACTCGGTGCTGTTACTGAAAGTTTTGAACTGTTCTTTACCTACTTTCGCATCACCTATTCGAGTCAAGTAACTTTCCTAATACAAACGAGGCTTTACAGCAAAGGAAAACAGACCCACGACCTGTTGAGGGTAGGTTGGAGTTCGTACGACTTCTTTTGGCATTAAAATAACTTACTTCTTTTGTTGTTAACTGTTTTGTTATATAAAAACGTGGCAATGGAGAGGGTTAGGTTTGTCACGGGGCCACCACAGCTCCCTCGTTGATTTTATTTGTAAAGATTTCATTGGAACTTAAAACAATGGTACTGTGTGCCTTTTCAATGTGCGGGGGCACAATCATAGCAGCTGTCTCCATTTTAAAAGGCATTTTTTTAAATTGGTCTTATCAAAGCTTTCTATGGTGATCCCTATTTGATAAATGACCCTCTAGCGAACGCTACATCCAAGATGGTCTCTGTTACTAGGTTAGGGCACATTACAAAAAAATCTAGTGTACTACTTAGCGTTTCAATTAAGTATTTTTAGTGAATAAAAATGGGAATTATATGAGGTTCAAAAATATTCTTTTTAATAGCTTGTATGTCCCACTGCTGGGAAAGCCTTCCCCCATATCTTTCTAGGTACTCTTTTTGTGCGCCACGTCGAGCCACCGCAGTACGCGTCCAGGTCATCTTTACAAATAAATAAAATTGAATGGCTGTTTGTAATTTCAAAATAACAGCTTTTAGTGAATGCATATGAGAGTGTACGGTACTTATAACAAAAAACACCCTTTTTTAAATTTTGTCTGTCTTGTCTATTTGTTCTGGCTAATTTCTGAAACGACTGGACCGATTTTGACGGGACTTTTTCTGGCAGATAGCTGATGTTATATTGTATGGATACTTGGCCTACTTTTAATCTAGTAAAATTATTAGCGTTCCGTGCAAAAATAATACCCATGAAATTCTTAGCAAAATCCGATTCAAATAGGGAATTATAATAATTTTTTGCCCGCGAAGGTCACGTATCAATTATTATGAAAGAGTTCGGTTAAAATTTCCTGTTACTCTTCAATTATACAGGGTGGGTAAAAAATCGTGGATCAAACGAAACGCCGATAGTTGGGGTTATCAGGGTAATTTTTTGGTAGTACATTTTTTTTTACAGTAAGGTTCTAAAGTTACAAATAATTTTTCGTGAGACTTAAAAGATATTGAAAAAAGTGGCAATACTCAATTCATGGTACTTACTGTCATAATTTAAGCATTTTTATAGTGATGATACGTTTCCTAGAAGCAACTAAACACCATTTTATGTTTTAAAATAGGTACCCATTTTACTCTAATTGCTTATTTAGTAAAAAAAATGGTATTTTCTTAAAAAAACACTCAAGCAGTCATAACTTTTAAGTAGATCAAGTTAGGCCTTTGCCACAGAGATATTTTTTACTGCAAATAACCACATTTATCACCCTGTTTCGTTTGATCCTCGATTTCTTACCCACCCTGTAATGAGAAACCCCCATTATTTTCTAGAACCATTCGCTCATTCCAGTTTGCATTCCATCTATAACCGTCCTTGGCACTAGCCTCCACAATCAGGTGCTCAGACCGCTCCGAAATAGGAACATGACTAATATTTTAGGCGCTAACGTCGATACGCGGCGAAATTATTTAGTACCTCATTTAGCTTAGCCATACTTTAGGTTCTGCTTATAAATGTACTGTAAAGAGCTGGGTTCTAGAAGCTAGGGCAATTGTAATTCGGATTTGATCAGGCTTGTGGAAGTCTTCTTACGGATACTCCATACGTAATAGATCATCATTATCCTCATCCACAGCCCGAACTCACCCACTGCTGGGTATAAGCCTCTCTATACTTGTGCTAATCTCCACGGTCCTGTGCCAGTCTCATCCAGGTTTTCCCGTGTCGTCAATAGATCATGCCATAGTTAATAGAGGAGCTAGTGGCTAAATAATAACAGCCGCTCGGGTCGATCTTCAGGTTAAGCCGCGCTTGCTTATGTTGGTCCGTGGATGGGTGACCACCCATTACATACTGAGGCTCCTCCGTGCTTCGGAAAGCACGTTAAACCGTTGGTCCCGGCTGTCAATTGTGGATCTTTGACAGCCGCTAAGTAGCCAGTGGCCCAAAAGTCTAACAACCAGTCCTTACCAAGGGGTATCGTATTACCCAGTACTAACTGGGTTGTGAAGGTCAGATAGGCAGTCGCTCAGGCAGGTTAGAGTGCAAGCCGACCCTAACATATTTGGGATTTTTTTAGCCGTGAACTTTATGGCCTTTTTTATTTTTGTTTTTTTAACGTTGCCCCACTAGGAATTTCTCCTGTATCGTGGGTGCATTTACAAACATTTAAACTCACATACACAAACAGCCAGATCCGGAACAACTATTCGCATTTCGCATTCGCGGGTTCGATCCCCGCACGGATCAAATATTTGTATGATCTACAGGTAGTTGTTCCGGGTCTGGCTGTTTGTGTATGTGAGTTTAAATGTTTGTAAACGCACCCACGATACAGGAGAAATTTCTAGTGTGGGGCAACGTTTTAAAAAAAACTACCTGTAGGCTATAGAAATATTTGTTCCGTGCGAGAATCGAACCCGCAACACGCAGCGCAGCAGTCAATCGCTCAGCCACTGCGCCAACCGTGCCTTCAAAAAAGAGTCACCAACATTGATACCTAGGTTGACTACCCAGGGTGTGCTGAACGTACCCTCATTCTGGCAGGTTCTGTTATTTCGGGATGCATTCAGTCATTGTTACATGGTTTATCCGATTGAAAATGTGCTTGAAAGAGCTTAATCTGAGCATAGTGCCAATTTCGATACGTTTCAGCTTCGATAAAATCTAGCCTTTCAATTTGTCGATAGTTGATACGGAATCGGTGAAAGTATTGAAGCTACAATAATGGTATGAGTTTTGTGAAACAATAATATTAATTGAATATAAACGTTTTCTGTTGAGCAATGGCTCATACCTGGTTCGTAAGTGGCTGTCTTTAAGAAAACGACTAGAAATTTTGAACACGTTTTAGATGCGTATTTGCCTTCTGTTGGATATTTTAATTAATAATATTGCAACACCAACATTAAAATGTAAATTATCATGTAAACTGTGACAACACTCTTCCCTTCCAGCTACGACACTGGTCCAATACAGACGTGAATTTTACTTGTCCGCCGTTTTATTTTATCTTCTTCGGCACCATCGTACCAGCACCTCATCAGCACCCACCACCACAATTACAACTCTAAACACCATCTCAGAAAACTCTTTCATATCACACCATACTGCCTCGATATAGTCACTAATAACAAATGCTTAAATAACCACGCTTATTAATCTAACGGTACACCAAAATAAGGTTATATTTCGCCTGTTGCACCGTTCAGTGTATCTGTGTACTGGTTTTATTTCAAATGGTGGAAGAGCTGAAAACCTCTTCGTTACGCGCTTTCCATCAGGCAGGTATTGTGTTCTTCTTGAACTTTTTAATCAACATTCCATCTCTTTGCCTCCAGGTGGGCGGCGTGGTCGGCAATGGGATGCTTCGGCTCGCCGGGCGGCAAGAGCAGCGAAGACGATGCCAAGAAACAGAAACGACGCAGCGATGCCATCACCAAGCAGCTGCAGAAGGATAAACAGGTGATCATCAGTGCAGTACTTAGTCAACATTACAGCACGCTGCTGTCAGTCTGTCTAGAAAATAGGAAGAGCTGTCGGTTTCAAGGACAAGTCATGCTTTTTGTCTTATGTGAAGGCACCGCCACTGGTGACAATAACACCCACGGCCATCGGCCACGTCTATTCGCGGTGCTCAGTAGTAGGACCAATCTACTGAGAAATCTCTGTAATGATAGTGATGAGGAGTTCTGCCGTGTTCGCAAGCGCAAGTACTGTGCGTGAGATCTTGGGGTTTTTCGTAAGAAAATCCTCAGTACCACCCCAGAGCTTTTTGCCTAGTTAAAAAGGCTCAAAAGATTAACTTGTAATTGAATTGTTTAGAATGTTAAGTAAAAAAAAAACATTTTCTACCTAGTCCCGCCTTTATGACACGGGACTTAAAATTGGCAAAATGTGTACTGTACATTTCTGCCTTCCCCTTTGGTAATACAGGCGTGATGCTCCACCTCGTGTCGTCACAAAATGCACTGATATTAGTAGAGATGCGGGAGCCTTCCTTGAGAGCTTTTATAATGTAGTAATGTCAAGGAATTGCCGTAAATCTTAGCTGTCCAAGTGATTTGTATTATACACTGTATTACGGTCTTAAGAAACCGATGAAGACGCCTGGGACAAAGAGTGGGACTGTATAGCTGAATACGCGATGTTCAATGAAGAACTGTTAATCTTAAGCTGCCATCAGACTGACAGCATCGCAGGAACCGCACGCAGTCGATATATTCAACTGGTGTATCCAACGGAACAGTTGAATATATAGGTTGCGCGCGGTTGCTGCGATGCAGTCCGACTGATGGTGCTGCGATGCAGTCCGTCTGATGACGGCCTAAATGGTTAATTTGCAAAATCTTACATATCGTAATACTAACTTCCACCGTTTTGTTATTCCAGCTATATCGCGCGACGCACCGGCTCCTCCTACTGGGCGCGGGAGAGTCCGGCAAGTCGACCATAGTCAAACAGATGCGCATCCTCCACGTGAACGGCTTCTCCGACAAGGAGCGCCGGGAGAAGATCGAGGACATCAAGAAGAACATCCGAGACGCGATACTTGTGAGTGAGACATAAGGTTCATTTGACCAATTAGGCCACTGCAAACGCAATTTGGCAAAATGAGGAATTAAAAAGAGAGCGGAGCTGAGAGCAGCGGTGGCCCAGTGGTGGAGACCCCATTTACGAGCAGTAAGTCGTGGGTTCGAACCCAGCCAGGCGCATTACTTTGTGTTAGTTATTTCATCACCATTGCTCTCAAAACGGTGAAGAAAACATCTTGAGGAAACCGGCATGTCCTAGAACCAAAAATTCGGAGACATGTGACATCTACCAACGCGCACTGGGCCCGCGTGGTGGATTATAGCCCATTCCCTCTCATAGAGAGGAGGCCTGTGTCCCAGCAGTGGTGACATTAATAGGCTGATTATGCTATGCTATGCTTATGAGGAATTAAAGACCCTTCCGACACCATTTTTTATTTATATTTTGCGTCTGGAAATCCTCATGGACGTCCTCCGTCCTGGGGTAGGCGAAGGGGTCTGTCAGACACGTACTGATTAAAACCAGACGGTGTTCTTCGGCTACCTCGGGCTGGGGTGCTGGAGTACTTGCGCAATTCGTCACGCTCCCCCGGCCACGTTTTGGCCCACATAAACATGCGGACACCGTTGCCGTGTCGCCGCAGTTCCTCATGAGAGACGCCGCCGCTGTCCCGTGCTTGCGTCTATTCAGATGGCAGACTCCTCAAATCCGTCCCCCGCAGGCCACACCCTATGGTGGCCGGAGATCGTTTTGCGCTCTCCGGCGCACTCTGCTGCGGATATTGAGGGATGTTGTGTTCACCCGTTCCCTTTCTCTCGTTTCCTTTGCGACCATCACTTCCTCGCAAAAGACACGCGGTCTCGCTGCTGACCATGGACTGAGCCACGACCGGAGGCGAGAGTATATCGGCAGCACCGACAAGTTCACTGCGCTGCATTACCTGTAGCTGGGTACTCCTCCAAAGTGTTCTGCGACGTGTGTGCCGCCACACCTATTTCTAACACCAAAAAGCGTTGCTGTGTTCCAATTTAAACGGTTCAGGGACGGCTGCAATTTTATATCTGAGAGGGCAACCTATCTGCGGTGCTGGTGGTAATGCAGACAGCCATAGACACTGATATTTTCAGATGAAACCCGTAAAAGTCATACCAGTTACCTTTAGTGAGGATCAAATAGTCTAGAAATTTGTACCTAAGACAGAAGATATGGATGTTTAATTTTTTCCCCACGGCATGATACATACTCTCTTCAATATTTTGAACAATATAAAATACATTTTGATTTGCGTATAATGATATTAAAGCTATTTGTATGATGTTCCAGACAATCACGGGCGCTATGAGCACCCTGACGCCGCCCATACCGCTCGAAAAGCCTGAGAATAAGGCGCGCGTCGACTATATACAGGTAAGACTTATTCTTAAATAACGGTAGGTGTGTATTGTCGAAAGGAGGAGGAGCTCGTGGCTAAGTAATAACAGCCGCTCGGATCGATATTTAGGTTAAGCCGCGCTTGCCTAGGTTGGTCTGTGGATGGGTGACCACCCATTACATACCGAGTTTCCTCCGTGCCTCGGAAAGCACGTTAAGCCGTTGGTCCCGGGTGTCATTTGTAGATCTTTGACAGTCGTTATAGGTAGTCAGTGGCCCAAAAAGTCTGACAACCAGTCTTACCAAGGGGTATCGTATTACCCAGTACTAATTTATTGGGTTCTGATTTATTGGGTTGTGGAGGTCAGATAGGCAGTCGCTCCATGTAAAATACTGGTATTCAGCTGCATCCGGTTAGACTGGAAGCCGACCCCAACATAGTTGGGAAAAGGCTAGGCAGATGAGGTGTGTATTGTCGAAAATGATTCTCACACTTATATGAAAACTTATGGATAGATCAGGAATTAACTTTCTTTAATTTAGCTTTCTTCTTTTTAGGGCTAAAAAGAAGATTGTTATTAGTATGATATAATACCAAATCAGAGTTTAAATATTTTTGTAGATACTTCAATAAAACTAGTCGCTTTAGCATGTTTCAAAAAAAAAAAGCCTTTGAACTAAGACTGTTGAACCACGTGTTAATTTATTAAAATTCTTGTCACTAGCCACGTTTCTAATTTGTAAGGCTCCAAAGAAAATGATGTGTGTCCGTGCGATCGCTTTCGACCAAACAGACCACTATTATTGCTGTTAATGTTCTGTGTTCAAATTCCAGGACGTAGCGTCTCAGCCCGACTTCGACTACCCTATGGAATTCTACGAGCACACAGAAGCGCTCTGGAAGGACCTGGGCGTCCAGCGCACCTACGAGCGCAGCAACGAGTACCAGCTCATCGACTGTGCCAAGTAGTACGTATAAGATGTGACTACCGTAGTCTTTTCTACAGGAACCATGCATTTATCGACTGTACAAATTATTTCTGCCTGCCTCTTTGGTCTAGTGGCGCAAGCGCAACTGCTGAGCTTCAGGTCCTGGTCCCCCTGCCCCCTGGTCCCTGGTCGGGCAAATTATTATTGGGTTTTTCCATCAGGAATTTTTGCTACGGAGTCTGAATTTGTGCCCGGTTGATGGCAATAGGCTCGCCCCCTATTACATGGAACTAAAACATAACTGGCCAAATGTGTGTACTATTAGGTACACCTCTGCATAACCCTTCGGGGATTACCTACAGGCATGATGTTATGTTATGTAAATCATCTCTATGCAAGAAATCACGTTGATTCGTTGCTGCGTGCAATTACGACCAAGTAACAGGTTCTCTGATCATCTGTCGCGGATAATCGTTCTCCAATTTCGATCTGATCTGCCAAAAAAGTTGACGAAAACGTTAGAACTTTGTGAGACACAAAAAAACACGAGAAATTCTGAATATCTCTCCGGGTGTTGACCAGGAATATTACCAGCCTCTGCTAGAAGAAATATGTACATGATATAATATTGACATGATGTCAAAAACTCGAAACTAGAGATGAGCAAAACTTATCACTGAAAAGAGAAGATTGAAATGTATCTTACGATCGCTGGGATATGTATCACTCTTTTATATCTTTATATCCTTATGTATCCGCGCACGACACGCAGTGACATTGCTCTGTGCTGCTCACTGCTCAGCGTGGCTCGCTTCGCTCAACTCAATCCAATGAATCAGTAAGAGTGATAGATAAGTACCTGAGCTGTTTGCACTTTGCTTGTCATTACATTATGTATCTCTCTAATTTATTGGATTGCTGTTTCAAGCTCTCGAATCTACTGCTTGAAGCTTGAAGTAATGAATGAAGCAAATTGATTAACTGACATTTTGTTTATTTTTGTAACCAGAGCGCCAAAAGCACTTGATTTTGAGTGACTAAAATTTAGGCAAAGTACACATGCAGTCAAAACCAGTATAAATGTAAAGATACACTGACTGATACAGTGATACATTCGGATGTGAATGGATATAAAGAGTGATTGATGGAAACAGATTGATTCATATCTTTTTTATCTATCTTTCCTGAGTTACCCATCTCTACTCGAAACTCAAAACATTTATTTCAATTTGGCCATTACAGGCTCTGTCAAAAAGAAAACGATGAAGGTACAGTCCCAGTCACAAGGCATAATAACTTTTGAAAGTACTGTAGTTGCCCATTCCGAAGCGTAGATCTCTATGGAGAAGAATGGGCAAGAAACTCAATATTTTAACAAGATCTTGGTAACATCATTCATGACGTGTATATGTTGTAATTTTATTATTTTATTTACAGTTTCCTGGACCAGGTGCACATAATAAAACAGCCGAACTACACGCCGACGGAGCAGGACATACTGCGCTGCCGAGTCCTCACGTCCGGCATCTTCGAGACGCAGTTCGTCGTCGACAAAGTCAATTTCCAGTGAGTCAAGTACATTTTATAAACAGCCCCCTATATAGAAATTTTTCATCCGTTTTTTAAAAAATAAATCAGCTGTTTCATACAATTTGACCATGTATTCCACTTTTGTAGGAAACAACTGATTTTTTTTTTAAAACCTATGAAAATTTCTATATGGGCTCAGAATCATATACTTAATACGTGGTAACTGTTTTCGCGTCGGTGTCCGCTCCTCTCAGTATATATCCGTGCCGCTGACACGACAGAAAAATTTAAAATTCTGTTAGCCTTAAAGACAGGCGGCAAGAACGCGCGTTGTACAGTAGCTAGCACTTCAATTTACCACTAACTAACAAATTTCTCCAAATAATTTTAAACCATAAAATGTTGTTGGTTAAGTTCAAAATCGAATGAGAAAATTTGGCAGTTTGTGGTAATTTCATGCGCTGGCAACTGTAAAATTTATATGTCGACAGAATGAAAGGATTTCACTTTATTGTTGTAAAATAACAAAGCTAACGGCTACTTTCCTTTCCAGCATGTTCGACGTAGGCGGACAACGCGACGAGCGACGCAAGTGGATCCAGTGCTTCAACGACGTCACAGCCATCATCTTCGTGACGGCCTGCTCCTCCTACAACATGGTGCTGCGCGAGGATCCCACGCAGAACCGGCTGCGGGAGTCGCTCGACCTCTTCAAGAGCATATGGAACAACAGGTAAGCATCATCAGCATCAGGTTGTCTACTGCTGGACTGGTTCCTCCTCAACTCAATATATATGACTACAGACCGTGTCATATTTTATCTGCTGCCACCAAAAATCTTAAGGTGAAAAAATCACAGGTTTCTGTTGGCGTGGTTTGGAACCAGGCGAGAAAATTGAGTATGTAGGTTTGACTTAGTTCTATTAGTGGCGTGTTTAAAATGGCCTACATTCACCAAGGTTGGATTGCGAATAAAATTTGCCGATTTATACAACATTATTTTTAGTATATGCGAAACCTAAATATAGTTTGTTCAGAATAAGTAACTGATTCGATTCCAATATTTTTTAAACCATCTTATATTTTGTCCCAAAAATATTTTAAAAAAGTTACAAGTTGGACACCGCGCGACATTAAGTACCTATCGCAATCATTTAGGTACCTACTGCCAAATTATTATTATCAATGAGCTCCAGACGACGCTGGAGGCGCTCGCGCGGGCGCGCTGCGTGGTGACCACGTTTTTTTGCGGACAGCCAGGTAACAGAACAAGCTTATAACTTTGTGATTTTTCATGATACAGTTTTAAAATTTTGTACATAGATTCTTTACATAAAAATACTAGACACGTGTTTCAGGTTTCGCAGATACTAAAACTAATGTTGTATAAGTGTGGTAAAAAAGAGTGCACCTGTATCTGTGCACACACTTGCATTATAATATCTCCTGCGCCGATGTTTTTTCTCTGCTGAGATCGACATCACGCATTGAGTTCATTTTTGTACAGACGCCAGCACATCGAGCTGCTGCAATCTGTCAAATTTCTTTAATATATTTTCAATTTTATCGCTAAAGCATTAGGTTCAAGGTTGATTGGGAAAAGACAGTTTCGGGTAGCTTGAAGTGCTGGCATCTGTACATAAAAATATGCAAGAAAGTGATGGAGTTAGCCCACACAGCAATATTTAAATGGTTAACCCATACGTTATGAGGTTTAACCCGTATAATGGTTTATCAAAAATATGGGTTATACGTTTAACTATTTACCCCTTTTCATCCGATTTATCGGTCCTTAAGTGTAAGTCAAGCTTTTGTGCTTGAAGGAAGGTCCCGCTACTGATGCTAACCCCTCCCCTCTCCCCCAGATGGCTGCGCACGATATCCGTGATCCTGTTCCTGAACAAGCAGGACCTGCTGGCGGAGAAGGTGCTGGCGGGCAAGTCGCGGCTGGAGGAGTACTTCGGCGAGTTCGCGCGCTACGCCACGCCGCCCGACGCCGCGCCCGACGCACGGGACCATCCCGACGTCGCGCGCGCCAAGTACTTCATACGGGACGAGTTTCTTGTGAGTTATACTAATTAGAGACGTCCGTTATTACACTAAACCGACTTTACGCCCTTTCTTCTCAGTAAGAGAGCGAATCTTTGGAGAGGCTGGACGTCATGCCACCTATATTATCAAAACAAAAGAAAGTCGCTATTGCTATGGCTGTCCTTGCAACAACAATGAATATTAAAGTAAAAGGGAGAAGAAAAATATGGGTGAAAGAATATTTAAACCTTAGGCTAAATCACTCAACTCAACAAAACAAACGACCGCTCTCCGTGCTCTTCGCGCATGTAATAAGTGGACTGCCCTAACTGATCTAAGAATTATTACACTGCGCAGTGGTAAGCGCACTATGGGAGTACGGCGAACAGGGTCCACTCTGACGCCCTAATTAAGGACCCTTATTGCCTTACTACCATAGTGCGCTCTTACACCTCTCTTATTGAGGGTTTAGGGTCCCTGATTTCCGGGGGTTCCGAGTTTCTTGTGAGCAGTGGCTCCCTGCAATAGAGCCTGAAATTAAAAAACCGACGACAAAAACCCAACATTCTTTTACTGAGATTAACTTGCTTTCTTTCTAATTCCAGCGCATTAGTACGGCAAGCGGCGACGGCAAGCACTACTGCTACCCACACTTCACGTGCGCCGTCGACACCGAGAACATCAAGCGCGTGTTCAACGACTGCCGCGACATCATACAACGCATGCACCTCCGGCAGTACGAGCTGCTCTAACCGACGTACAGCGAATAGGTATTACAGGCTTTTATTGCATAGACATAAAGCTCTTTTTGCCCAGTTCAAGCCGTTTCCGCGTCAATAAGCTTCGTCACCCCGTTAGCCAAGTATGTTAGCGTCCAAGCTAATCGAATGCAGTTGAATACTAGTATTTTACATGGAGCGACTGCCTAATGACCTCCACAACCGAGACCTCTTGGTAAGACTGTTTGTAAGACTTCCCAGCTTCCGACTAAGGGACTAACCACATTTATTCAGCTTAGTTCAGCTTTTGTTTGAATAGACGCGGAAAGCTGAACGGATGCGTACGCATCTCCGTACAAAATCGTTGTTTTCTATGGACAAAAGCTGAACAGAGCTGAATAAGTGTGGTTAGTTCCTAACATTAACGATTGTCAAAGATTTAGGAGTGACAGCAGGTACCAATGGTTTAACGTACTTTAGAAGATTAAAAAAAATATATTGTCAACATTGTTTTGACAATATTATTTTATTTTTATTCATTAGTTACCATCTCTTGATGGTAACTAATGAATAAACCCTTGCCTTTCACGGCAAATCTTTTTCTTCTTTATCTTGATAAGTGCCTAACCTGGTATCAGATTTTTTATGCCACCCATGGGCCTTTGACTTGACTTTACATGCCGTCGAGAAATATCTCTCATGCTGGTTTCCTTCACCGAAGCAAGTGATTAAACATGGCAAATTATTTATTTGTGTAGTCGCAACGATGATTTTCTAGGACACTTTTGCCCAAAATGTAGTCGAAATCAAACCTCACAAAAATTTATAACATAAATATTTTATTTTATTTTATATAATTGAATATTAGCGCTTACTAAGGTTAGCTTATTTTCCCAATATATTGTTTTATGCATTTGGTGTTTACCTATAAGTAATTGTTGCGCTGTAATTTAATTTTTAGAATGATTTATGTCGCTGTATCCAGTGTGAACAATTGTTGGTACACCTAATATAATAAATAAATAATCAGCAACGTTTCTTCTGCAGATAAAGTTCGTGCTCGACTCGGTGGGCCCGCAACGCAAATGTCCCGATCAGCAATACATACAACGCGCAGCCGTGAGTCCCCTCGTTGTTTACCGCTGTAGCGATAACGCTTCGTGACGATTCTAACGTTATATCGCTGAGAAATGTTTCGCGTTGAGTTGATGGATGTAATCGCCATTTTTTGTGAGGTAAAATATAAATCAGGTTCTGGTAACTTGAAAAAAAACTTGAATAACTTCGAATGTTTTAGAGGGATTTAGCAACTTATTTCTCGAAATATAGTAATTGTACCATAAAAACAGGACGAAATGTAAGATCACTTCAGTGGCGATTACATTCTAGAAGATTATAAATCGATTACGAAGCGTTTATCGATATATCGCGGCTAGCGATGCTCCCATGGTGTTTCCGAACGTCAGAGTTCCCAAAAAGCTGGCAACTTTAGTCGATTTTATGTGAGGATTTACTAAATATGTTTAGAAAAAAATTACAAAATTATTGTGAATTTCTTCATGAGTTGTGTTCTGTAGTCTGTAGAATAATGCCATTTGTTTCTTTACGTACTTGTGAGAAGCCATATGCAATGATGTATCTAATTCTATTCTGAAAATCTTTTTCATTGTTACACTATAGTGTAACAGAAAATCACTAAAGTACTAGAATAAAATGGCATTATTATATAGTACATAATTTAGTTCATCTTTAGTAAGTTGTCACCTTAGTCGATTTTGTGAACGCACTTCACTACGTTCCAAATTCGAATACGTAGTGATGTGACGTTGTCGGGTCTATTGGGTTGTGACGCAATTCGACTAAATTCGACTACTCGATTAGAAGCGTGGAGTTTTCGAATATTCGCCAGTTATGTTTATATTGAATCGATAAAAAAATCGATACATTTACGTATATTTAATTCAGTTGACACAAAAATGGTACTTATAAGTTGTTCTTAATTCTTATTATATTATATTAATTATTTGCTTCAAGATTCTATTATAAATTGATAGTTGTTGATTTTAAAAACGTTTATTTTTAATTGTAACTTATACATAAAATAAAAAATCATTGCGATATTCACAGTAAGTGCTGGATTTAGGGCAGAAGGTAGTCGAGAACATTTTATGAAATGTTTTAATCGACTAAAATTGTTTGGGAACGGAGAATCGACTAATTTCTATGAGCGTTATTTGTAACGTTGTGTTGAAAATCGCCAAAACAGACTATTTAGTGATGTGAAGGAACTTTGGGTGTATTTGTCGATTTGAAGTTAGTATGAGTCTAGATAGAGGACTATTATAGAATTGAGAATGTTGTGTGGAGGAGCGAGACCCGGGTGGGAGGCGGTGGCGATACGATGACGATGGGTGAATGTATATGGAAGAAAAAAAAACTATAAGTATTTTACTGAGAAAAATCTAGGAAACATTACGATTTTGCTACAATTTTCTCAGAAATGTAACTGTAGATAAAGAAAATGCCTTTAAAATCACATAAAACGAAACTAAATATGAAAGTGAAATAGTACAGATACAATTTAAGCTGATAAAGACGCCACACACATTGCCGTCGTCGTCCGCGCCGCTCCGCAGCTGATCTAAACGGTTTTATATTAAGGATCATCGATGTTAGTAGCGCCTCGAGGCTAGTTCAAATAGTATTTCACTTCACTTTCGACTACACAAGCTTTTTAGGTTTAAAGCTTAATCGGGATAAGGTTTGGACTATGCATAGCAAAATGAACTGTATTATCAACTGTTATAGCCGTTATTTTGGAGCGAAAATAATAGCGCTATTTGTTCTATTTTTCTTTCGCATTGGAATAATGAAGGCTTCAATGAATCAGATAGATTTTTCCAAAATTAAAACAGAGTTATCGTGATTTTTAAGTTGAATTAAGTGAACTGGAGAACCAAACTCATTTCTGTTGCCAATAACAATTTGCTTGCACGCACAAGTTTTTTTTTACATATTTTTTAATGTATAGTCCACTTCCTTAACCAAAAATTACCGAGCGCAATCATTTTTATGCTCAAACTAGGCCAAATTATTATTTTATTTATTTAAAAAGAGTCCTGAATAAAAATATTAATTTTGTAGTGAAATTATACAATCAAAGTATAGCCATGTTTTTTCTAGATCAAATTAAAGAGGAATATTTGAAATGTCTGTATATTTTTGATTACAGTAGTTTTTTAATTTTATTTTTTGCCTTTGGAGTAATATTTTTAGGGTGGGCACTGCTGTTTTGGTTTCTTTATCAAAATTACATATACTAACCATAGTATATTTTTTTAACCGACTCCGTTTTGTGGCTATAAACAACTCGAAACTAATTGGGGGATTGCGAAAAAAAAACGTCATGTATTTTAAAAGGGAAATTAATTTACGACGAAAAGTGTTAAAATATTGGAATATGAAAATTAGAGCAATGTTGTTTTCAGAAATTGTAAGAGCAATTTAAAATCAAAATTGCCACAGAATCCAACACATGAGTGCTCTCCTTTATTTAGTTTTTACAAAATAGTTTTATTTTTAATTGTTTATCAAAATGTACGTCTTCCAACGTTGTCTATAGGTTTTTAATTATGATTTCGTTTTGTCCTAACGTTCATCGTTCAAAGCACAATTTTTGACTAAAATGTAACAAAATAAAAGTGCTTTCGTAGATTTTAACTTAGTTTTAAATATTTTTTTGTAATGTTGAGCTTTTAGGAACATAAGATCCAAAGATCCAGATCGTATTTAATGCGGTTGGCCGAATATCATATAGCAGTATTTGAGTTAAAAAAATATTTTCAAAGATTATTACTATTTTTTTTTCGTTATAAGATGGACACAATTTTAGCCTTTAAGTACAAAGATTACTAACCTACCCTAACATTAATTTACTAAATATAATTATTTTATCATTATTATTTATATTTAAAAAAAGTTAAAATTGGTTTATGTACTTACACATTGTGCTATTTTAAGAAAATATTTTTAAAATACAAATTGATCTATTCTATCGTTATGAATCTTAATATATTTTTTATTTAGTAAACTTTTTATTTACCGTTTAAGGTATTGTTGGTCAACTGTTTGGCAACTTACGCTTTAAAGGCTAAAAGTTTGACGGCAACTATCGCTCTGCTATCATTCCACTGAAACATTGTAAAATATCAAGACGATTTTCATAGTAATTGCGATGGTCTGTTGCGCCACTGTTGCCCAACGGTTGATTCATAACTTATTAACTAATTATATCACTGTTTTTTTTTAAAAGACAACTTGTTCAGTCATCAGTTACTTTCTAGATAAAATTTTCATTATTCTAATGTAAAATATTCTTAAATACCTTAAGCGGCAAAATAATAAAAAAATGTTAATATAAAATTTGTTAGAAAATGGTCCTTAATATAAGAAAGTTAAGCTGGAGTTTGTGTTATGTGCCATAATGTAGTGTTGCCAGCGGAAACACCATATCCTATGTTACCATACTAAAAAAACTGAAAAATTCCTTCCTTCGTATCGTATGTAAAGTAACAAAAATTCGCTATTTTTTGCTTTCTAATCGTAACACTATCGTTATTTTTTTTTAAATATAACTATATTGAAATTGTATTTTTATTTCTTTTTTGTGTTATATAAGTTTCACTTTAAATGTAAGTAGAAAAGAATATAACGTACATTTAAAATATTAAATGAAAGAATATGTTAATTCATAATGTTGTATGGGGGTTCCCACAGGTTTTGACTGCCTGTCAATTATATACGACTTTAATAATGTCGGACGAGCGTGGCTGCATTGGAATTCACAAAAAAAAACTATTATTTTAACAAAACTAGGTTAAATAAACGTCCTGGACTTAATATTTTAGGCATTTTTCTCAAAATTTTCAATTTTCCGGTAACTTAAACGGGTTTTACCGCCAATGTCACCCGCGCTCGTACAATCGTGCAATAAGGCGACCTCCATACTAACAACATCACTAGAATCATTGTGTAATTAAAAATTAACATGGCATTCTTTATTATATATGTAATTTAAAAAAAAGTACTATTTGGTAGCTATTTAAGTAAGTAATAGCGTAACGCAAAATAAAGTGGATTGCAAAAGTAACAAAAAGTAACAAAAAAAGGTATAATAATATATTGTAGACTGCTAAAGTTTGGGGTAATTTCTGTCTTGCAGTGCTACGTGGAAGTCGGATTGTTCGGACTAAGTCGCGACTTTTATGACTTTACGACCACAACTCACCCATGCTCCTTTGCTTATCGATTTAAATTCATCCATACTCCTTTGATTTCCGATCATAATTCATCCATCTTCCTTTGATTTTGGAACAAAATTCGACCACCCCGTTTTTACGTGAGACTTTTCGATGTAAACTCTTGCGGTGTATATTTTATCATTGAATCACAGTAACAGAGATTTTAGTGACAGCTAATTTCTCTGCACATAGCTTTGTTTATAACAAGATGTCTTTAAAAAACTTGAGGATTTGCAAATAATAAATTATCCTGCAGTACATGCGTGTCTGTATCATCTATTTTGGTAAATATTTACTGCATTTTAGTACACCCTACTAAAACTCATCGTATATTTTACAAATTTCAGGATTTTTTTTTTTGCCATAATGATCAACATTAATATTTGCAGCATTGTCTTAAACAGGTCTTACCGGTGATTTTCTAATCATTAGTTCACTACATCAAACCTGTAATCTCCGAAGGGTTAAGCAGAAATACACGTACCCGTACCACTTATTGATTGACATAATATCTTGTTATTTTATTTGACAAAATTTAACTTTTAAGATGTATTACAGTAAGGTCGTAAAAGCCGTGACTCAGTAAAAGGAACATACTGTCTCTTCATCTAAGTAAGCACAATGTTTAGTTTGAACTGACTTCAAATGTAGGCCGGGAGCTAGTGCGAGTTTATATAACTAGTAATGTAGGAAAGAAAATTAAATTTGATTTGAATTAGTTAGACATAATTGAGTGAGGGCCTATCTGACCTTCAAAACCCAGTTAGTACTGGGTAACTACCCACAACAAGACACTACTCATCAGTAAGACTGGCTGTCAACAGAAAGTATTTGTTATTGTGTTATTGAGCGGGAATGAAAACTATTTAAAAGGAAATTTGAATCGCAGTATATGTAAATATTCGAGATGAGAGGGATTAAATTTTAAGTTCTTATTTTAAAGGAATATCTTTATTACGATGTTCTTTTAACTTGTTCAAAGAAATATTTTTTTTCTTATTTACTATCTAGTTATATAAACTCAAGCACTCGTAAAAGCAGCGTCTGGCTAAGCTTTTGATATAAAAGTACACGACTTAGAGAAAAATCACGATTTCATAGAAAAGCACTTTGAATTCTAAAACAATTTTCATTATTGTTATTGTTGCGCTTCAGTTGTTGACTATAGTTATTTAGTTCACTAATATTAATGCCCGTTTTCGTTAAGACTAGGCGACAACTAAATTAACGCCTAAATAAAAGCATGCTGTTGGAATTTCAACATCAACAGGCTGTTTTTATTCTTTTAAGCATTCGTTTAGGTGTAGCCTAAAGTGTTAGTGAAACGGGAGATTTACATATTAATTTATAATAAATGCCAGTTTTAAGCTCACAATGTTTTCGGTTGTTTATACTTCAAAGACTTGAAATTATACGTAAACAAATTTAGTTCGAATTTTTTATATATTGTATGCAGTACAGATCTTCTATAGTCGGCTCATCGATGCTTATATTTTCTCAAAAATTGTATATATGGCGTTAGCGCATTTTTAGGGGTATTTCGTCCATTTAAATGAGTTTTTGAACTAGGTGTTTTTAAACTAAAGACTAGATGGTAATAGGACAAGTTGATTTAAAAAAACTTGAGAATCGTGGTGGAGTATAACATCAGTCTTGAGTATCACACGATACGAGACAGAGAGGATGATCCCCTAACAAATGTCAACGTAATACAAGTATGTACATTGTATATTGCTGTCCTTCCCTCATCCCTTTACGATTTAAGTAAACGCAATAACATGTGAGTCAAAGTAAAATGTATAAAGGTAGCTTAGAACATAATTTTCTATGTTTTTCAATATTTAGATGAAATACTGCCAGTGTCGTGCTATGTCGGAGAGTAGGGCTTTCGGTTCCGTATTTTGCTCTCGGGGGCATATTTCATTTCAATATTTTTCATATAATCGTGTTGCGCAAACAGTACGTAGGTTTAATACTTTCGTTTCGCGTGCTCGGTTCTTCACTAGTAGATTGTAACGTCAGTTGCCAATAACCAAATAGTATTGAAAAATTCCTCCTTTTTTAATATATCTTCATAGTAGTGATAAGTGAATGTACTTGCGCACAATGTATGTGACTGTGAGGACGTGTCGAGTACCGTTTTGTTTACACAAAGTGCAGGCGTCGACTGCAAATATTTTTGGTAATGTTATACCTTTACCTTATCGCATTACTCGCGCTGATGAATGGACGCATTTAATTAGTGCTCATAGATTTCTTTCCATTGTAGCACAAAAATAAAATAATAAAAAACGTATTTTTCTCTCAATTTTGGGTAGTTAATTTTTTTAATAGATATTTTATAGCATAGCTCAAACTCACCTTGTTTAGAATCGGTATTTGAGATCAGCACGTAACATTGTGTTCGTTACACACGGACTGCGGAGCATGGTGTATTTAATCTTAATACCTACGTTTAATGATATACTGAAAATCTATATTTTTAACAAATTTAATTTAAAAAATATACCTAATTAATGAAATTCCTAAAGATAAAAATGAAATTTTTAATATTTATGTGTATAGTAGTGTGTACTTGCGAGGTGATTATAAATAACAAACGCTTATAAGTTTTGTCTCCACAGATTCGTGCAAAGAGAATATATAATTTACTGTCCATGAAATTAATAATCTATAACTGATGTGTACAAAAATCAGTATGTTTCAGGCATTTTGAATCCGACTTAATGTATGTAAAAATAAATGTTGTTTTAAAATTGTCGTATTTCATTTGTCACCCCGCATCCTTGACATAACGTCTTAATAAAGTACATACTTACTAATATTCACACGCTCTATTTATCAAACCATATGTGACTAATTTGCGAGTCAAAATGAAACTAGCATAGCACACGTATACATACCCTCACATCATTCTACCTAGCTGATTCCGATTCTTGTTGATGCCGTGCTCTGCAATATGTGATGTCTTCTAGATGAATGGTGAGCTTCAGTCAGCACACAAAGTAATTATAGTTTTTCTAGCGGCAATAGCGCAATGGACCGAACAAACCCGCTGCACATTATTATAGTACTAGCATTAAATTAGCAAATTTGTTAAGGGGGAAGAGTCACGCTAACTCGCGAAATCAAATTTTCTTACGTTTTTTGCAATTTGCGGGTTAGTGTCAGGTTCTACGTCGACAAAATTATGATTCGCGACCGTAACAAATATGGCTTTACAGAGTTATAATCATTGAAATCATCAATACAACCCTCGTAAGTTCATTTAATTCCATTGAATAATTCTTTTATGACAATTTGAATTTCGCGGGCTACCCTGGCGCATCCTCGGCTCACAATATGGGAAACATTCACCGCAGGAGCAGATGATCTCTGACGGAATTTTACGGCGGCCAACCTCAACAAATATTAACTAAGCCGCAGGAGACATTGTAGTGTGCAGACACGGGTGCGCTGCTTTCCTCACTCAGTACAATAGGACGGCAATTCGACAAGAACAGGCGCAGGATCAACGGCGTCGGTCCGAGGAGTTGCGGACACACGACCAACCTCCAACTGTAAACTAAGGAATTCCTGATGGAAAAGTCCAATAACATACTCTGTTCGATCTATGAATTGAACCCACGACGCCACCGGGGCAACTTCAGTTAACTACATAGATAGAAGATAATGTCATCACAAGCTATGATCAAATGTCACATACTCACACACTGCGACACATCATCAAGCTCCAATTTCCAATATAAAATGGCCTCGCATTGTGTAGATTTCCCGTACAATGAGATATCTGCATGAACTGGACTTGTATAGCTTGATTGATCGTCGTGCGTACTAGAAAATTCCATGTTAAGTTTATTGGGTTCGATACCCGAATCTTAAGTCTTGGAGGTTCATGGCATGACCGCAAAATCTAGTTAGCGACAGCTATAGGCAGGTAAAGCAGTATTTGGGAGTTTTCACTATCCGTGTACGTTTAATTCGAGACACTGGTTTAACCTAACCTTATTTCAGAGGCAACTTTTGTGAGCACACTGTTAATCCAATAAATGATGATAAAGGTCACGGAAGCGATCAATTTAAGCTTTAAGGTCATAATGAATGGGCTGCTGGACTATTCGAAAGAGTTACCGCGGCCCTGGAACACAAAGGGCAAAGAAGGAACATGGATGGGTTTTAGTCAGTAGAAGTTTCACACTCGCTTCCGGTCCGCCCAGAGCGGGGGGTCATTTGGTGATTTCCGATCCGAAAAAAAAAATTGTCATACATGAATTAGTAGAACAAATATTCCCGACAGGAAAAGGGGGATGATGAAAATTTAATTATCTTTTTGCTAGTTTTTAAGATATTGAAAGAAATGACTTCAGCAAGCTTTGCTATTTACCTTGAAGATTACACCGTGCGGCTGTTATTATTTAGCCTCGCCTCTATAATCTCTGCCTAGACTTTTCCCAACTGTACCTAGCGCTTACAACTATCATCATCTGCCTAACATTTTCCCTAGTAGTTGCGAAAATGTTCAGTCTATCCGGTTGCAGCAGAATACCAGTAAATTACATGGAACTGCGTATCTAACCTCCACAACCCAATTTCTGGGTTCTAACTACCGCACTATAGCTGTAGGTACAACATAAGTAAATTCGATGAAAACAAATAAAACACAAGTTTAATAAAAATCAATTTTATTATTAAAAAACCAAAATTCACACTTTCTGTGTATTTTAAAAAGAACACTTCGAAAAGTAACGAGAATTTTATGAAACTAAAAGTTGAGACATACAGAAACATTATTATAAATAAATATTATTTACACAACTATGGCAATACATAAGGTACGAGACATCTTTGGGCTTGCCCCTTAGCTTAACAAATAAAATGTCGGAAGAATTTATTGGGTCTAGTGCGAATTTTTGTTCTGAAACTGAACTAGAGCCATCTGTACAGTGACAAAAATCGGAAACAACTGTTCCACACAAACGGGGAAGGTCTTTCAAAGCTCATTGTAGATGGCGTGCCCATAGCAAAATCCCAACCGACCAATGACGTTAAAGTGGAAGCACCAGGGTAGCCCGCCAAATTTTTTTTTTTTAGGTTTTTTGAAATTTTCAGGTCAGTGTCAGGTTGAATAAAAGTGACTATTTCATGAAAAAGTCATTGAATGGGGTTACATGAACTTAGAAGGTTGTATTAATTATTATAATTCTGTAACTACATACGTGTTACGGTCGCAAATCATATTTTAATCAACATACCACCTGACACTGACCTGCAAATTGCAAAAAAAAACGTCAGAAAATTTGAATTTCGCGGACTACCCTGGCGCTTGCCACTTAACAGATTTACAACCAATGACGACTTTAGGAACTAGCTATACTTGCTCCATCAGTTTCACATTTACCTTCTCCATTGACGAGTTCAAATAGCTTTTGTCAGAGACAAAAACTCGCACTAAACCAACAGAAGAAGCATTAAACCATTATCTATAGTTAAAAAGGGAATCGTGAGAGTACACAATAAGAAGAAAGCTGACATATTCAGATCATAATATAAATTAATAGAGAGACTAGTTTTCAATGACACGTGAAAGTAAACAATTTAATATTAACAAGCCTATCGCAGTTTTGAGATGAAATATTTTTAATATTGCATTTTTTAGAAGCTGTCCACCTGATATTCTATGCTACAGTAGCGAAGGGTCAATTTTTGTAAGAGGTAAGCTGGAGTACATAATCTTTAATGTGTTTATATTATTTGTCTATAGAATACTGACTGTGCCATTTTTCAAAGGGAAGCTGGTAGGAATCGAGTTCTATGGAATCTTCGCCACTGCTATGCTACATACTTGTTCGAGAGCCATATTCGGTTTGGTAGTTTACAGAATTGAAGGAACATCAACGTAAAAACGGTTAGCACGTATTCAAAACATAATTCCGAACCCCGCCATATAGAAATTTTTCATCGGTAATTTTAAAACCGACCGCGGCGACCGCGAACCGGAAGAAGTTGCGTTGGAAGGCCTCCCACTAGGTGGACCGATGACCTGGTGAAGGTGGCAGGGATCCGCTGGATGCGAGTCGCACGGGACCGGTCAATGTGGCGACACTTGGGGGGCCTAGGTCCAGCCGTGGACGTCTTTCGGCTGAAATGATGATGATGATGAATTTAAAAAAAATACCAGCTGTTTCATACATTTTGACCATGTAGGTAATGCACTTTTGTACGAAACAGCAGTTTTCTTTTAAATTACCGATGAAAAACTTCTAGTTGGGGGGTTCGGTATGATATACCATCCACCCTGAATTTTAAACAACAAAGTTGACGTCAAGATATTACTAAACATATTTAGCTCGCGATCGGAAACTCCGTCCGGAATCTACCATCGATCAATTCAAGGTTTCGGCACATTTAGCCGCCTAACTGTGCTCAATCATACTCTCGAACAAGTTTGTAGCAACTATTTATAATGGTCTATTAATTTTACATGCATATAGAAAGAAATCTGCGCTAAGCTTAAAAGACGGGACAAAGTTCGATGACACAATTTCACTTAATAATATTAATTAGAGTATTAAGTCCTTCTGCAAGTCTGCCCAATCGGGGCGCTAACAATATTACACTAACTTACTTTAAATATAAGCGTACTGGCCTGATATTACGACAATAATTAAAAAGCTTAAAATACCGTGTTTTTAACAAAACTATCATGAGGTATGTGTTAGAATATTGAAAATAAGCGTTCATGTTTTGGGTCTATGGTCTAAGGCCAAAATCTATAAACATAACTTAGAGCATGTTTTGGCTTAGACAAGTTACCGTCCCTGTCTTGTAATTTGCCACCGACAGTGACAGGAGTAATGCTTGGCCAAAGTTCGATCTAAGTAGCGTTTATAGATCTCGATCTATGTACAGAAGAAAATTAGTAACTATTTGTTCTAAAATCAATAAATCAGACTGTTTTGATCATTTTACAAATTAAATGCAGTGACAAATTGTTGTACATGTTTTAATCAACACTATTCTAGCTTACGAGCTATCAGGAATTTAGATCTTTTCTTGAATTTTGTAGATTTTGATGGTTATTGTTAAAAATACTGATAATATCAAATGCTCCAAAATACTAAAAAAATCGCCAGGAATGAAGTCTTACTAGGACGTAATATTCATTTAAACGTCAAAAAATAAAATCTCAAGAAATATTCGAAAATAAGCTTTAAAAGAGCCATAATTTTAAACTGAATAAATCAAGAAAGAAAAAATCTTAGAAAAATGCTTAAAAAAGACTTCAAAAAGTTAAAAATTATTTAAAACTAGAACTTATCCTATTTTGAGGCAAATTATAATTAAACTAAAAATAAGGGCTTAAAAACGACATTGGCACTGTCCTATAAATTAGAGATAAATGTTCCAAATTAGGTAAAACATTTTTAATTTTCTAACTTATTACTAGTTTTTCTGCTGCTCCAAATCAATAAACTAAAGTAATCAAAAGGCACTCATTCTCTAGTAAATAAATTATATTGCTGTAAAACATTCTACAGACGCCAGCATATCAAGCTACCCAGAACTGTCAAACGGGTTTGAATTTAATGGCCGGCCTAAGTTCCGCCATTTTAATTTTTTTTCAAAGTTGTGGCCTTACATAAAACCTATATTAATCGATAGCTGGTATCAATACAAATCAGTATTGTATGAGACAAAATGTTCTAAAGTGTCACGTTTACGAGATATGAGCTATCAAAGTTGTGCTGAAGATGCCACCAGTGAATGGACTTTAACTTATAAAAGTTTGACAAGTGTGTGTGTGTGAGCTTGATAGCTCATATCTCGGAATCGTGACACTTGAGAACATTTTGCCTCAAACAAAACTTGTTTGTATTGATACCGACTATCGATTGATATAAGTGTTATGCGTGGCCGAAACTACGAAAAAAAAAAAAAAAAAATGGCGGAAGTTAGGCCTGACAGGCTTCATACAAAAATCTTCCAAGCCCTTTCCCAATCAAACTTGAACCTAATGCTTTAGTGATAAAGTCGAAAATCTATTAAAGAAATTTGACAGATTGTAGTCACTTGATGTGCTGGCGTCTGTACATACTTCTCAAGACACATTCTAAACAATGTTAAGTATTTTTTTTCGATACGAAAATTAGATTTTAAATAACTGGCTCTGACTGTCGTGGAGTAATGACTAACAAAGAAACAAGTATTCGGGGTGGAAGGGACACCGACGCGAAAACGGTTACCACGTATTCAGTATCTCCACATAGAAATTTTTCATCGGTTGTAAAAAAAAAAATACCGTTTCCAAAAAAATCTACACGGCAGTAGCGAAGGGTCAATATTGAATATTGGAAAGAGGTAAGCCGGAGTACATTATCTTTAATGTGATTATATTATTTGTCTATAGAATACTGACTGTGCCATTTTTCAAAGGGAAGCCGGTAGGAATCGAGTTGCATGGAACTTTCGCCACTGCTACATGGTCAAAATGTATGGAACAGCTGATTTATTTTTAACAACCGATGAAAAACTTCTGTATAGAGGGGGCTCAGAATGATGTACTGAATTTGTGGTAACCGTTTTCACGTCGGTGTTCCATTCACCCTGTATAATTAAACAACATTTAAGAATACGAGGTTGAAATAGGTAGGCATCGTTCTACAGTGTAAGATATATCATTATTTCAGTAAGTCAGTAGAAGACAGAATCAGTGTCATAATATCGGAAATCATGCTCATTTACTATTTCTAAGAACATAGCTTAGCATGTCTTTTCGTTAGTTTACTCAATACCTCTTATAGTTAGAAACAGTATACCTAATTGGTCCCAGAATTGACACTTAGAACAATTTTCCATGTCTTTCATTAAGAAAATATTAAACACTGTTTTAAGCTTTCACGGTTTACAACTAAACTTATACTGTCACTTACGGGATATCTTCCGTGATTGCCATTATTTTGAGCTCGCGATATTAAAAAAAGATAAAAAAAAAACAAACAATGAATCAATCAAAAAGATTTTTTTTTTTTTTTTGTTTCCTTTATTCATTTTCTTTACATATTATTTTCATTTCTAAATATTAAAAAAAAAAAAAACATTTAAAAATATAGAAAATAATAGCCCACCGGCATCGGGAACTGGGTCCGAGCTACCGGTGGTCAGGGCTCTTGAGGGAGGACCCTCCTAACAATACGCGCCGTGTCCAGAAGTACTGCTTACAAAAAAAAGCTATATGCTTATTATTGTTTATTATTCAATAATGAACAATCACGGAAGATATCCCGTAAGTGACAGTATAAGTTTAAGAAAATATTAGTATCAAAAATAGTATTCTACAGACGCCACCACATCAAGCTACCCAAAACTATCAAATTTTCCCAATTAACCTTGAGCCTAATGTTGTGCGATAAAGTTGAAAATCTATTAAAGACATTTGACAGATTGTTGTAGCTTGATGTGGTGACGTCTGTACAACAATTAAATATTTCAAAATTATAAATAAGACATTATTATTTTCACATTCAATAAGTAAAACTTTTTATCAAAAAACAGCTTTGTTTAGCATTTAAAATCTTTTCAAAAATAGGGAATATAGTAAACACATATTCCTGTATGAAAACAAAAAAAAAACATCATTTAAAAACGACAATACATTACAATTAACATAATAATATTGTCTTCTTTTCGCTACAAATTTCGTTTTTCATCAACTGTTATGTCTCAGAAATAACATAACTGTCATACAAACTAGGTCTCATGCATCCAATGCTTACTGGCAGTAACTATGTATAAAATTGGATTCAAAAAGCATCACCACAAAAATTCAGTAAATACTCCCAAAATCGTCTTAACTGCTGAAATACAAATATCTACCCTCCGGTCGCGCAGCAGGAAGAAAATCGTACACTAGCCTGCATAGACAGAGGATTCTGAATAATAAAAATATATTGAGCACGAAAAGATCGTATTTTGTGTCTTAATAATTGTTAATAATAAATTGAACGTGACAAACGCCACAAACGTCAAACTTGTTGTACACAACGATGTGCTCAGCCGGCACGCGATAAAGCACAGATATATTTGTACTCCGTCTCTTTTCTTTGCTAGTGACGTTAATATGTTCTTCTTTTTCTTGTGTGAATGCAATGGAAGATATGCGGCAGAATACTCTGTCTACGCTGGCCTGTCATAACTAGTCTCTGTCACTCGCGAATAAACGTATTGCCGTCGCGCTCGCACATGTGCGTCTGCGTAGAGGCAAACAGGCTGTCAAACAGTATTGACAGTCTGGTAGATATTTTCGTGCTCTAATTCCTTTCAAAAACTCGGTGATATAATTAAAATCACATTAATTAGACAAAATTAAAACTAATGTAAGAAGTCAACAATGCACTGCAGTTTCTTTCCCACTGAGGTAGGTTACCGTTTTTCGCACTTTTATTCCCGAATCACAAACTGGGTGATGCTTTGTAGCCAAACATTAAGTTTTTTTGGCACTATCACGCTATTTTGGCGTTTTTTTTTTCGAAACAAAAGCAGAACATACGCCACGAATTGCCAAACACTAATCCTATGTCATGAGTAACATTTTTAAAAACATTTCATTTCATATTTACACACACAAGTCCTTGAAACACTAAATTGAACACATGAAATACCCAATTTTTCACACTTTTGGGAACTTATCTACATATTTGGGCATGGTAGTGTCTTTTCAGCACAAATACATAAAAAAAAACTTTAGTTCATATTTTCTGAGTGCTTTCTCAGTCCAAATACACGTAGAAGTTCGGTGTTCCACAGTATTTGGTGGCGAAAGCCTTGCCAGCGGCCGTGGGGGCGCTGAAGGCGATGTCGGAGACCCGTAGGGCTTCGCCGTAAAGGAAGGAGGCTCGTGCGCATGCTAGCAAGCGAGCCGCTATGCCGCGTCGACGGTGGTTTATGTGCGTCCATATTCGGGATACGCCGCATCTGATAGAAAGGAGATATTTTATAATCAAGCCAAGTATACGTAAAGACGGCTATTAAAGATACTACTTAAACATAACATCAAACCTATAATCCCCAAATGATAAGACAGAAATGTACCTATAGTTTATTCACAAATTTCGCCAGTTATGTTTTTAATGACATGCAATAAGCGAGCCTATTGCCACTAACCCAGCACAAATCCAGACTCCGCTGGCTGCTACTGAGATATTAGTAATCCCAAATAATACTTTGCCTAACCCGGGAATCGAACTCAAGACCTTATGCTCAGTGACCGACAAAAGCGATTGTCAAGTCCTAGATCTGCCTCACAATTCGCAATACTTGAAGCAACTCTTCCTAGCTCCTGAAATACTAGTACTTCACTAACCTTCTGTAACCTGTTTTTTATTTAAAAAAAAAAACTGCTAACTAGCTTCCCAGAGTATGGTATTGTTGTGGTACTCACTTGACAGGGTAATCCTCCACACTGCAGCAGTCTGGGTCGCCGGGGATGAGCTTGTAAGCGCGCACTTTGGGCTCCACGATCAGACATCCTACTATCTGCTTCTTTTCTATATATAAGTACGCCTGAAACACAATAAAAATAATTACTGGATTATAATGGATCTGAGAACAACGGGGGCCCAGTGGTGGCGGCCCCGACTTACGAGCAGTAAGTCGCGGGATCGAACTCAAGCAGGCGCATTTTTTTTCAGCCCAGCTCAGTCAGCCCTATTACCATCCTATCTGACAAGTTTAAAGTACAGTTACAACGTCGTTATTGGGACCCTCGAACAGCGACAGAGGGCCACGGCAAACCACGAAGGAGATGGCAGGACGACCTGGACGTATTCTTTGAGAATTAGAGAGGAATAGCGCAGAACCGTGAACACTGCAAGGAATACAGGGGAGGCTTTTACCCAGCAGGGGGTACATCTCCGCGAAAGAAGCGATTTCCGATCTTATAGCATTCAAAATAAAATCACTTACTGTATAAGCATGTATGTGTTCCTTAGGCAGCTCGTTGCCGTACCCGAGGTGCGGGTGCACGACGCGGGAAAGCAGTTGTTCCACCTTCTTCCATCCGGTCTCCCCGCCTCGTATGCGTATACTGCGCGCGTTGCCAGAGCGGTCCACTACGCACTCGTCTTTGAAACCCTGGAACATTATGTATGGAGTTTTTTAGTTTAAAAAGGAAGCTTGTTGATACTGGACATGCACAAGTATTTTTATTCCATTTCAGTGCTACTTTTCACTTTTATTCTTTCAACTAGCTTATGTCCGTACCGTGGATTTCGGTAATGTCCCACGGGATCGTACTACCGGGATAAAAAGTATCTTATGTGTTAATCCAGGTTATAAACTATCTGTGCGCCAAATTTCATCCAAATCCAGTCAGTAGTTTTTGCGTGAAAGAGTAACAGACATCCATTCAACCTCACAAACGTTCGCATTTATAATATTAGTAGGAGTAGGATTTGAACGGCAGTAATATACAATGAGAAACTATGGTGTGCTGTAGCTATTGATGAACGGATTGAAATGATGGATAATCATTTATTTGCAATAAGTAATGGTAGAGAGCAGCGGTTGCCCAGTGGTGGAGACCCCGACTTACGAGCAGTAAGTCGTGGGTTCGAACCCAGCCAGGCTCATTACTTTGTGTAAGTTATTTCATCACCACTGCTCTCAAAACGGTGAAGGAAAACATCGTGAGGAAACCGGCATGTCCTAGAACCAAAAATTCGAAGACATGTGACATCTACCAACCCGCACTGGGCCGCGTGGTGGATTATAGCCCATTCCCTCTCATAGAGAGGAGGCCTGCATCCCAGCAGTGGGAAGATTAATAGGCTGATTATGCTAAGTAATGGTATATTTTGGTCTTAAAATCAGTCGAGGTTCCTAATACATAGTCATGACATACATGACAAGCAAAATTTTACAATATTTTAATGTTAGAGCAAGCAATACATATTAATGTCATTGAATGTCAGTTTCTATCACTCATTATTATTACAAAACATTAAATATTCATTATAGTTACATTAATTTCAAATAGATTACTCATTAACTTTATTTATAAATTCATCAATAGAATTACGAATGTGGAAACTTGTAATTGATATAAAATTGTTGTAGTACTTACATTGAATTTAGGAGCTCGTGGCTAAATAATAACAGCCGCTCGGGTCGATCTTTAGATTAAGCCGTGCTTGCCTAGGTTGGTCTGTGGATGGGTGACCGCCCATTACATACCGAGTTTCCTCCGTGCCTCGGAAAGCACATAAAGCCGTTGGTCCCGGCTGTCATTTGTAGATCTTTGACAGTCGTTAGGCAGTCAGTGACCCAAAAAGTCTGACAACCAGTCTTACCAAGGGGTATCGTATTA
Source organism: Noctua janthe (assembly GCA_910589295.1). NCBI lineage: Eukaryota > Metazoa > Arthropoda > Insecta > Lepidoptera > Noctuidae > Noctua > Noctua janthe. Next base: position 6,723,667 of record OU342572.1, on the reverse strand, counting down.
CCCAGTACTAACTGGGTTGTGGAGGTCAGATAGGTCGCTCCATGTAAAATACTGGTATTCAGCTGCATCCGGTTAGACTGGAAGCCAACCCCAATATAGTTGGGAAAAGGCTAGGCCGATGATGATGATGATGATGACTTACGTTGAATTTAAGTACATCTGTAGCGTTGTGATGCACTAAATGATCATGCTCGTCTTGTGGATCGCCGATCTGTTTACGAAAAAAAAACTAGTGTTAAAAATAAAATATTGTTTTTTTACAAGGTATTTCTACTTCCTAATCAAAGCGATCGGTATTATCAATCATTGTTGTTTCTACACTCGATACCGTCCAGTGCAAAGGAAATAAGATTAAACTAAGTGTAAACGGACCATTCATGAAGCCGTTAACCCAGCATTCTGTACATCAAACTAAGTAACTCAAACATTATTGCTGGGAAACGACTTTTTTTGGGGGTGAAAAATCACGTGTTACTGTAGGACTCAATGAAAAGAACTCAAAACATTGTGCTGATGGATGCATTGTACGCGCGTCGTGGACGTATTTAAAGTTATAACATTAAAAACTAGAATTAAAAAAAAAACTTGTGAATAAGTTGGAATTTTGACCCCAATATTATTTATTTATTTAACTAGAAGGTTCCCAGATATGGTCTAGAATACTCTAGAACAAAAAAATTATCATAATGACGGGGAGAACAAGGGCCTTTCGGCTTCGCTTAGGGTACTTTTACACCTATTATATTTATTTTGTTTTTGTAGTTGACAGATGTTTTTTACCTGATAAATAGTGCCACACTCAGTACACTGTGTGGCCCCGAACTTCTTCTGTCCAGCATCTATCACGTACTGATCGTCACCCGTTTTTATCAACGAGCGCTTGCTGCTCTTTTCTGCGCCACCTGCAAGTATTAGATGACTTGTTATTCCAGAACGGTTGGGCAGGGGTATTCTCATAGTACATCCCTATTTGGGCCGAAATGTTTAAGTCCCATGTATTAGAAGGCGACCCTTTTGCCATCAACCGGACACAAATCAAACACTCCGAACAGATACTCAGCAGTTCCAGACCGAATAACCCAATAATAACAACATAATAATAAATGTATTTATTATAAGCTGGCAACACTTACGTCAACAATTACGTCTTCATATAAGATCTACAAAATATTTTTAAAATTAAAAACTTACAGTATACCGGAAGATTTAAATCATACGACATTTCATAATATCAATTTTTATTACAATAATCAATGAAGAAACAATATGAAAATGCAAAAAATAAATAGAATAAGAAAAAACCACACCACCACCATTGATTTGACACAATGTCTGTCAATGTCTATCAAAAAATTTTAGTAAAGATTAAAGATATGAAGAAATGTTGACGAGATCAGCGGCACGACGCGCACGCCTATCGCCTCCGGACCCGTCGCTCAGCTCCGCCTCGCCGCCGCCGGAATCCAGCCCCGTCGTGAGTGCTGTGACACCGGCCGTGGCAGTTGCGTCGAGCTCGAGCGACGAGTATTTCTCTCCGCCGACGACGCCACCACCTGTTCGTCGACGAGGAGGACGCCGGCCGCCGGACGGTTTAGGACCTCGAGGCCCACCGGCCTCTGATAGGGTCCCAGCTCCCGGCGGGAGTGTGCCGCGCATGCGATGGACGCAATCCATTAATGCAAATGTCATGCGCGCATACTATGGGGCTACAGAGGGGGGTAACAACCTGACCGCGTACCGTATTCGGATGCTCTCTCTGTTTCAGGTGCTTGAGCCAGCTGTCAACGTGTCGGCACAACGACTGTCGGATCAGGTGCGAGTCATCCAGCGTAATGGTATGTTGGATGACACCGTGCTTGATCGCTTGCGGACTGAAATGCAGAGTAGCCATGTCATTGCCACGCCGCCGCAGACTGTGGTTCTACCACAGTCTACCATAATACCAACCCACGATAACAACGTGAGTAATGACATGGTTACTAATGTAAGTACCCAGTGCAATGAGGAAATGAGGTGTGCTTTGGAGGGTGCAATTCGAGAATATCGGTTCATGCAACCCGATCTTAGACCACGCGTACCTCGTTTGCCCATGCATAACAAAAATAGGGTGCTGGTGGCAGTTCTGGATTCGCAGTTGTCAAACTATTTTGATAACTGCGAAGACCTCACCGATGCTCACTCAGTCCTGTATTGTGCGGCTGTAGCGGCATGTCGTGTAGCTCATGTCAAATTTTCTGATGACAGAGCTACACGACCTAAACCAGCCGTACCGTCATGGCAGTACAGGATTGAACGACGTATTGGTGAGGCCAGAGCACTCATCGGCAAACTGATCTGCTTCAGGGAGGGCAATACTCGCCCTAGAGTGATGCGTTTTGTGAGGCGGGCGTTCTCGGGGACTGATATCAGTGCTCGAGACTACATGTCCCGTGTCACAGAGCGCATCGACTTCCTGAAGCAGAAAGTTTATGCATGGGCAAACCGTATTCGTAGGTATAAGCGGCGGGTGGACCGATACACTCAGAATCGCACATTCCAAAGAGATGAAAGGTGGGTTTATAGGGCTTGGGAGCGACCGGACCAAGGTGTGGCTGACACGCGCCTGCCGGATGATGATGCCATGTGTTCATTCTGACGCAGCATCTGGCCGGTGCCTGTTAGCCATACCGAGGGTGAATGGACTCGGGAGGTCGAGCGAGCATGCGATCTAGTACCAGAAATGGGGGCAATCACTATCAGCCCCCAAGACGTAGTTCGTGCAGTCCGTCCGTTGCCTAACTGGAAATCTCCAGGGCCGGATGGGCTGCACAACTTCTGGATTAAATGGTTTACAAGGTCGCACGCTCGCCTGGCGATCCTGTTCCAGTCAGCCTTAGAGTCAGGGTCGCTGCCAGAGTTCCTGACAACAGGGATAACCCACCTGCTCCATAAATCGGGTAGTACTGCGGAGCCCAAAAATTATAGACCGATTACCTGTCTTCCGACAGTCTATAAAGTTCTTACATCCATTTTGAGAGCTAAAATTAACAAACACATTGATGACAATTCTGTAATGTCCGCTTCTCAAAATGGATGTAGGGACGGGTCCCGCGGTACTAAGGAGCTACTCCTCATTGATATGGCCATTAGTCAACAGGTTCGCCGTTGCCGAAAGGATCTGTCGACATGTTGGATAGACTATAAGAAGGCCTATGACTCGGTGCCACATACATGGCTCATGAGGGTGCTAGAGCTGTATAAAATTGATGCAACTCTGCGCACCTTCCTGATGTCATGTATGGGGCAATGGAGGACGGTCCTTCGCTATCCAGGATGTCGGCAAATCCAGAGGAATAGCGAGCCGATAAGGATAGAGCGAGGTATATTTCAGGGCGATAGTTTGAGTCCGCTTTGGTTCTGCTTAGCCTTGAATCCTCTTAGCACGCTGCTGGAGGATTCAGGTCTAGGCTATCGGTTGAGGAGAGGTGGTCAAGTTATATCTCACCTCCTTTACATGGATGACCTGAAACTCTTTGCCCCCAACGATTTGCAACTGATGGAGCTACTGAAAGTAACTGAAACTTTCAGTAGCGCCATCAGGATGGAATTTGGTGTGGACAAATGTGCGGTCATGCATGTAAAGCGAGGGGAGATTGTGGAATCTGTGGGAACCCAGCTCTCGGATTCCATAAATCTTAGATCCCTCTCAGCAACTGAAACCTATAAGTATTTGGGTATGTCGGAAGCGCTGGGCATCAATGTTGCTGACATGAAGCAATCGTTGAAGGAGCGCTTCTTTGGCCGTCTGAAAAAAGTATTTAATAGTCTTTTATCAGGCGGCAATAAGGTGCGTGCCTTCAACGGTTGGGTCATGCCGGTTTTGATGTATTCTTTCGGCATACTCAAATGGACTCAGACAGAACTAGACGCCCTGGATAGGAGGGTCCGTACATTGTTGACGGCATATCGAATGCATCACCCGCGTTCTTCTGTTATGAGACTGTATATCCCGCGGAGGTGTGGGGGTCGAGGCTTTTTAAACGCTAAGACTCTCCACAATCGCGAGATATGCAGTCTCAGGGAATATTTCCTTGAAACCGACGTGGGGATGCATCGAGATGTGGTCGCGGTGGACAAGGGGCTCACCCCGCTCTCCTTGGCTAAAGAGAACTGGCGCAAACCTGTAGTGCTTGACACTAACGACCGCATGGAGGTATGGCAGAGTAAGGAGCTTCACGGACGCTTTTTCCGGGCCCTGCATGGGCCCGATGTAGACCTATCAGCGTCCGTAGCCTGGCTACGTTCCGGGGACCTCTTCGGAGAAACCGAAGGTTTTGTCTGTGCAATTATGGATGAAGTTATGATGACGAATAACTACCGGAGATTTATTGTGAAGGACGGTACGGTTGACATATGTCGGGCATGCCACCGTCCAGGCGAATCAATCCGTCACATTATCTCCGGGTGTTCTCGTCTGGCTAACGGAGAGTACTTGCATAGACACAACCTTGTAGCCAGGATTATCCATCAGCAACTTGCTCTAAAATACAACCTTGTGGAATCGGAAGTACCTTACTATAAGTATGTGCCCGACCCAGTTCTCGAAAATGGCAGTATCACATTGTACTGGGATCGATCCATCATCACTGACAGGACTATTGTAGCCAATAAACCTGATATAGTGGTGGTGGATCGGTCAGAGCGGTGCGCAATGATTGTAGACATAACGGTCCCGCATGATGAGAACCTCGTGAAAGCCGAGAAAGATAAGCAAATCAAGTATCTTGACTTGGCTCGCGAGGTTGTCGACATGTGGGATGTGGACTCAGCGATCATTGTGCCGATAGTTGTATCAGCCCATGGCTTAATTGCCAAGAGCCTCGACCAATACCTGAGGAGGCTCTCGTTAGGCAGCTGGATCAAGGGTTTGATTCAGAAAGCGGTGCTCCTGGACACGGCTCGTATTGTTAGGAGGTTCCTCTCTCTGGAGCCCTGACCGCCGGTAGCTTGGACCCTGTTCCCGATACCGGTGGGCTACAATTTTTTTTTTATTTTTAAATGTTTTTTTATATTGTTTTTAGTTTATGAAATATTTAAAAATGTAGAAGATTTGTATAAAAGTAAATAAATAATAAATTAAAATGTATTTGTTTAACAAAAGTATTTAATTTAGTTTACAGATAAATGCTATGAACAGTATTTTGTACACAAAAGTTTTAGCATCTGGAGCCGAACTAGGAGGAACCAGTATTTCGGCTTACAGCGCCCCCTCGAGTTACATTAAATAAAGTTTCTTATATGCTTGCATTTTACAGTATCATTGAATAGTATGTACTCTTTTAAAGCTTTGTAATAGTGGTCTGTTCCTCTCTTTGTGTGTTATGCTAGGTGAATGAGTGAGTGTGAGAGGGTGTGTCTATAGTTGTGTGTGTGTGTGATATGTGGCAGTATATGAGTGGACATGTTCATGACTGAGATACGGTTTTATGAGTAGATATATAATAATATAAGTGTATATTTGCTGTACATCTAAATAATAAAGATGACTTCTTCGTTTTTCTCGTGTGGTTAGTGCCTAACCTGGTGTCAGAGTTTTTATGCCACCCATGGGCCTCTGACTTGGCTTTAAATGCCGTCGAGAAATATCTCTCAGGCGAGATGGTTTCCTAACGATGTTTTCCTTCACGGAAGCAAGTGATAATTATACAAAACACACATGAATCCGAAATATCAGAGGTTTGTCTTGGGTTCGAACTTGAGGCCTATGACTTAGCAATCCGATGATCACACCACTAGGCTCCAGTAGCGAAGGGTCAATTTTTGTAAGAGGTAAGCCGGAGTACATATCTTTAATGTGATTATATTATTTGTCTATAGAATACTGACTGCGTCATTTTTTAAGGGGAATCCGGTAGGAATCGAGTTGTAAGGTACCTTCGCCACTGCTAGGCTATCACTGCTATAAATATCACTGTTATGTTAACATGGATGCAAAAAATCAGAAGTAAAATAAGTGTGAAGGCATTGTATGTTTGGTTGGCGAATCATACGCCGTCAAACCATTATTTAAAAGATAACACATGATTATTAGAAGAGGAGCTCGTGGCTAAATAATAACAGCCGCTCGGGTCGATCTTTAGGTTAAGCCGTGCTTGGCTGTGGATGGGTGACCACCCATTACGTACCGAGTTGCCTCCGTGCCTCGGAAAGTACGTTAAGCCGTTGGTCCCGGCTGTCATCTACAGATCTTTGACAGTCGTTACAGTGGCCCAAAAAGTCTGACAACCAGTCTTACCAGGGGTTATCATATTACCTAGTACTAACTGGGTTGTGAAGGTCAGATAGGCAGTCGCTGCATGTAAAATACTGGTATTCAGCTGCATCCGGTTAGACTGGAAGCCGACCCCAATATAGTTGGGAAAACGCTAGGCAGATGATGACATGATTATTAGAAGTATAATTAAACAGAATCTGATGATATTTACCTTTGCTGCTGTCAGGCACTACTATCCCAGGGTTAGGTTTGTCGAAGATGGGGAACAGCTTAGGTTTCTCACCCTGTACTGCATTCTCAGACGATGATGCGCTGGGAACTTCTGAAATTACAAAACAACATTTTAGGTGTGTATTTTACCATGTGAGTCTTATTTGTGCAGAACAATTATTGTTTCTTTGTTTTATTTAGGTGTAAAACAAAGTCAAACTATTTATCATGAAAACGGACATAGAAAAACATTAATTAAAGTCAAAACAAACCTATACAACTAAATAAAATTGATGTGTGTTCGTAATTTCAAAATAACAGATTTTGATTGTATGCTAATGAAAGTATACACCTACGGTACTTATAACAAACAAATCTTTTTTTTTTTTTGTTTATTTTGGCTGTCGGTCTGTTTGTTCCGGCGGATTTTGACGAGACTTTTTTACTGGCAGATATCTGATGTCATAAAGAGTAACTTTGGCTACTTTTATTTTAGAAACAGAATAAGGGGTTCCGACCAAAAAAAAAGCCTTGAAATTGTTAACAAAATCCGATTCAAATAGGGAAATAATATTTTTATAACAATTTCATGCTGAAGAAGGTCGCGGGGCATAGCTAGTTATTCTAAAAATAGTCTTCCTCTGTTTTGAATGGTAGTAATATTTTTATTGGAGTTAGGTTGTTACTTAAAGGCAGGCATAACAGATGCATCGGGTCGTCGCAACGCATTTCAGTACAAAGCAGCGCGGTGCGGCCCTACAGGCAAGCCGCAGCATGTGCGATGGGTCATATAATATAGGGTATAAGCAGACCCTTCACGAAGCCGGCAACCTAGCAATATGTACATAAGTAACCCTACGCAAAAATTATTGCTGCGAAACGACTTTTTTTTTGGGGTCAATAATCACGTTTTACGGTAAAACTCATTGTAACGCACTCAAAAAATTGTGCTGATGGATGCATTGAATAATACGGGGGTCATAGAGGTAAAGTAAAGTTATAACCTTAAAAACTAGTATTTAAAAAAAAAGTTGTGAAAAAGTTGGAACTTTGACCCCCAATATCTCCGTAACTAGAAGGTTCGAAGATATGGTCTAGAACAAAAAAAATATCGGAATGACGGTGAGAACAAGTGCCTTTCGGCTTCGTTAAGGGTCTGTTTACACCCTTTATATGAAAGCGATGTACAAAGATTGTTGAGTTGCGGTACGGTTTGTTCTAATGGGCGTCAACTTAAAAAAATTGGCTGAAATGTGTTTATTAATTTCGGAGATGGATTAGAATTTATTATAGAAACAGATTACAGCATTGTACGGGACTTAATGTTGTGTGTGTGTATTTCGTAGTTCCCATAGATTCGGCGATATATTTTTTATTTTTTACCCTGATGTAGCGTCTAGATGACGTTGAATTTTATCATTGTATGACATTGAGTTTGTGATTCAAAAACTTGATAAATAGTTGAGATTCTGAATTCAAGTGTGTACGTTTTAAGTGCAATTCTGAAGGGTATGATGGCATCCTGCCGGGGATGCCGGACTATTCGAAAGAGATACCGTGATACCGTGGCCCTGGAACACAAAGAGCAAAGGAAGAAACAGTGGGGGGGTCTTTTGATGACTTCCCATCCGGAAATAAAAAAGGTGTGATGGCATTGCCGCCTGTTGTCGTTTTCATGGATTTTATCTCTGAAAACAAAAGTGACCTAACAAGAGATTTGCGTTTTGTAGGAAATAGTGTTCCTGTTTTAGGGAGTTTCCATTAAAATATGTCATAACTTTTCCAAATGAAAAGCTATCTACATATTTAAGCTGCCAGTAGATTCTTTGGACTATTTTCAATTGCATTAAAAAAAGGTATTTATTCGTTTGTCAATTCTCGTTTAAACAAAACCTTCCAGATATGCGGGGGGATTGCTGAGACGCCTGGAAATGAAATAGACGAACTGTTTTTGTTTATCCTTTTCTAGCACGCTTTCGTCACTTTTTAATTCACTAGACGATAGCCCATGTTATTAGTAGTTTTTGAGCCGAAGAGTTCGGTCACTTTTGTTCTGTCAGTCTGTGGTGTCCGTAACGGATCCGCAACTTGTCAGTGTCGGCTTGACCGTACCTTTACTTAATTAAGGAGGACAACCAGTCGCGCCTATTACCACTTCATTAATATTTCAAAAATATTCAGCATTAAATAATACTTATTTTTTCACAAACAACAATATGATTAGAATCGTGTCAGTGGCTCAAATTATCTCCTACTTAAGAAGATCATTGTCTGCATGTAATATTCCCGACCTTGTACGAAACAAAAACTTGAAACAATGGTACATTAATGTGAATTTTCTCAAAAATACTTAATTTTAATATAATATTGTATTTTAGTAATGTGATTCTTGCTTTAATTGGGTCTTGGTTAATTTTAAATGATATTATGCAGGAATAATGAGCTGTTTGTTCATTTGGGTTGTCCTAATGATGTTGAATTAAGATGTAGTTCCGGCTGTTAAAAAAATTAAATTATCTTAATTTTGGTCAGTTTTAAGCCCTTTCTCACACACTCAGTGTAGGATGGATGAATTTGTGTGAGAATATTCTACAGTACTTCTGTCTAGGGGATGTCTCTTTACATGGGGTATTCAGGGGTATTTAACCTATGTAAAGAGTGTGTTTTTTTCTTTACACTTCCACGGCTTTGTGATAGTTGGGTAAAAAGGAGTAAATACTAGCGTGAAGTTGACAGGGGAAAATGGAAGAAATAAACGAGTTGCACCGAACTCAAGTGACGTGGGACAAATGCAGGAAGATGAGAGTAAATTTTCAAAGATCCTTCTTTAGGTCCCACTTTCGTTATACTTAGGGGTCGTCCATTAATCACGTGAGGCTCGCAAGGAGGGGACCCCTCCCCTCCTTTCGAGCCTCAGGGGTTCGGAACAAATCACGAAATATCACTAGGGGAGGGGGAGGAGCGTAGTGAGATAACCCGTGTGTTTATTTTTTCTTTGAACGTGCGATTTCTAAACCGAAAAGCGGTGCGTGACCTTGACATTTTTATCACGGTGCTTAATTTTCCATAATTAAATTAGATTATATCTGTTAACCTGTATTTAAAGATAATATTCAGAATTTTTTTAAGATACTTTGTACCAAAAAAATACACGTGATTTTGGGTAGGGGGGAGGGGTAGTCTAAAACCTCACCACGTATCGCCATTTGGGGGTTAAAAAGTTGCTAAAAACATGACATGATTAATGGACAACCCCTTATCGGATGGCCACATAAATAAATAAATCATATTTATTTCTGTAAATAGGCTGTACTTACACGTCACATCATGTTATGTTTAAAAACTAGATGGGGCCAGTGTTACATACCTGACTACTCTGAGAAGAAACAGCCGAAACAAACTCAAAAGTTCACTGTGTCTTTTAAAGTTCAGACATTGGTCAGGTCATATGAGGACCATGCAGATTAGTGTCTATGGTCTTTTAAAGATAGAATCACACAGATTTGTCTAGGCCTCTCCGGGAGAGGGACAGAGCCGTAGTGTACCACGCGGGCCCAGTGCAAAACGCATTGATCCCTGGTGGACGTCAGGTATCTTCGAATTTTTGGGTTCTGCAACATGCCCCTTTCCAATATAGACTATTTAGATATTAATGACTTACCATTAAAAGTAGGCATGGCAGTCTCAGTAGAAGCGAGCATGGCTTCGGCGTTAATGTTATTGGACTCCGCCATCTTGAGGATCTGCTCGTCTAACATCTTCAGCTCGCGCTCGATCTCGTCCAGGTCGGGCAGTTCTTCGTCTTGAGCTGGAAAGAATGTAAGTAGTATGGCTTTAAGAAAAAAGAACAATAATAACACAGGAGCATTTGCCTGTAATGTAACAATCCAAGATCAGATTTTGTACAGACACGAGTGATTGTTACAAATTGTATCGTTACAGGTTGCGCACTGTTGCTCGGTTCTCCTCACTCACTGATGTTAGATCGTATCTGAACGGTTACATGACAAGCGCATGCAGTTGACGGAGGGAGCGCCTTAACACAGTAATGAACGTTTTTGCTACATAAGCGAGAACTGAATGAATGTCTAAATATTACAGCATTGTTAGAATTTCAACTGTCGGCACTGACTTAAGTGTTGAAAATCGAAAATCCGGCCAAGTTCGAGTCGGACTCGCGCATGAAGGGGTCCGTACCATCGTAGTAGGGGAGCCCCCTTTTTTATTAATTGTTGTTGTTATAGCGGCAACAGAATACACATTCTGTGAAAATTTCAACTGTCTACCTATTACAGATCATGAGATACATCCCGCTGATAGGCAGACGGACAGCGGCGGCTTAGTAATAGGGTACCGTTGCGTTGAACTGTAAAAAGCGGGATTTATAGTGTTTGTTGTCGCCAAATATTTAAGAAAACGACTGTAAGAGAATGCTTTGCAGTTTACACAGTTTTTTTTTTTTTTTTTTTTTTGGATGGGAAATCATCAAATGACCCCCCCCCACTCTGGGCGGAGCGGAAGGGAGTGTCAGACTTGTACTGACTAAAACCCATCCATGTTCCTTCTTTGCCCTTTGTGTTCCAGGGCCACGGTGTCTCTTTCGAACAATCCCGCAGGTTTACACAGTAACGGTAAGATTTAGCAAAACCATTTGGGATGAACTGCTTTCAACATAAAACACTTTTTTTTTATGGCATCGCGTTGGTCAACCAATGAGGCTGGCTTCTGCTTAATCGGAATATCCCGTGGTTGTCTTGAGTGTAAGGCGTCCAACCAGGGCAAATAACTTATTTAAAACTAAGCGACAGCGTGCTAATGGCACCCCCTGTGGGGTGGGTAGAAAAGGGACAGGCTGGACCTGAGTGATATCATTATTTAGAGCTGATTTAAAACTACTGACTCAGCATCGCGGGCTGGCTCGAGCAACACACGGGAACATTAAACACCTCTTTACCTACCTTTTTATACTTCAAGACGTTACTATGCTAATTCGACAAGGAACATTATGCTTAACAGGCCGAGTAGCTATGACCAGACCCCCTTTTTATAAGAAAACTGGTTTCTTTAAACTTACTAAAATAATAATGCAACAGCTGCTTATATTACTTGACCCCTAACTAATAATAATCGGCGACTAGGAGTCTGGTGGCCAGTGAATGAACTTAGAAGCGCACCTGTATGTTGAAATTATTTTTATTTTATGAGTTAGGAGCAATGATACATGGTATAAAACAAAGTCGCTTCCCGCTGTCTGTCTGTCCCTATGTATGCTTAGATCTTTAAAACTATGCAATGGATTTTGATGCGGTTTTTTTAAATAGATATAGTGATTCAAGAGGAAGGTTTATATGTGTATATTGCACCCGTGCAAAGCCGGGGCAGGTCGTTAGTTATAAATAAAAAGAGGTAGATATCGCCCTAGCGCGCGTAATTTGTTGGAGACAAATTCAGACAATTGTTGTAATATAATAATTAAATACTTCTGTCAAGCGCAATAGCTATGTATCTCTGTCTGTATCATACGTTCCGTATTATCGATATTTGAACGGCGCTCAATTTGAACGTAGCGTATCTTTCTTTACAATATCATTGGTTAGGAGTATTAACTTGTTCTTTAGATAGGTAAGGATTGAATACTAACGTACTTATTCTTTATGAGACTGTCGAATTTTAGAACATTTGCATTGAGGTGATTTGTATAGGATATAGGCGTTAAAAAGTTTGGTAAGTGACAAGAAAAAAACCAATATCATAATTATCTAAGAGAACGGAAAAATTAATGAAAAAAATATACGGGGTGGAAGGGACACCGACGCGGTCCCTTCCACCCTGTATGTATATCAGAGGTCAGTATATCATAGTTACAGCTGAAGGTAGTCTTCTCCCAATTATGGCCACCCACATTTTCAGTTATAAGTACCGTATACCACCAGTTATATACCAGAATATGTGAGGTGCGTAGCATGGCCTCTATCAGCTCTGATCTGAGAAGTTTTTATTGAAAAACTGGGTAGGGGCCCCCCTGGGGTCGAGCCCGGAACCACAAGCTCGGCAGACATAACCCTGATCCAAGTAAATCGTAGAAAAAGCATTACGTACCTGGCATAGCATTTTCTTCAACAAGTATATAACCTCCTTCCACAGGCAGGAACTGTCCACTCTTAGGCAATTCGCCATGACTTTCCACATGACCGTCTATGTCTGCCATGACAACGTCATTCGTTACCGGCGCTGGCAACGTCGTCAATGTTGATGCTACCGTCGGAGGTAGACTTGCCACATTATCTGGCCTCGTCATATCTAACTTCTGGCAACCTAATTCAGCTATAATAGCTTCGGAATCCTGTGGCAGTGTTGCCATGATAACTGGCACGGCGGTCACTGGCTGGAATATTTGCCTAGTTTCTTCTATAACTGTGCTGTTGAAACATGGTAGTTCTGGCATAAGTTTTGAGATGGATAGTTCCGAGTCTGGGATATCTTCTTCATCCCATTGGCTGAGTAATGCTTCTATTGTGAGTTTTTCTTTGTCGAATGGGTCAGCTCTGTCTGTGAGTGGAAATATTACATTTGATTAAAGACTAAGTTTTGCTCGCGGCTGCGAGTGATGGTTGGGAATTATTCCGAGAACCTCCTACCTAGTTAAAAAAGTATGAAGTCTTATACCCGCTAATCTTAGTAGGATCGCCGTGGGAATCTCGTCGTCGCTGGAGATATTGTGCACTCTTTTCTGTCACTCTCATAGTCCGATGGGTCGGAAATACGACACGACCGGAGAGCGATCAGCGCAGGACCAATTGCTTTACGTGCTTTCCGAGACACGGGGGTATCATATCACCTACTTTTCTCAGATGCTACTGAGAAATTCTTATTGGAAAAGCCCAATCACAGTGTCCACCTGGAAATCGAACCCAGGACCCCACTCTCAGCAGCGCTGGCGACCACGAAAACCAACCGGGCAGTTTAAATCCCTTTCATAAATACATAACATCACGCCTGTAAACCCTGAAGGGTTAAGTGTACTTATTACCAAATCGTACACCCATATTCCGCCAGTTATATTTAAATCCCATGTAATAGGGGGCGTGCCTATAGCCAGCAACCGGGCACAAATTCAGGCTCTGTGGCTGAGACTGAGAAATTCCTAATGGAAATACCCAATAAGACTATGCCCGACCCGGAAATCGAACCCAGGAACTCATGCTCAGCAGTCGGGCTTGCGACCACTAAACCAACGAGATCTTTTTGATATGAAATATCTGAAGGTAATACGATGATTTATTGCAATTTAATAAACTTTACTTCAAAAGATTAGTTTCAAAGTAAAAATACGTCAATCAGGAACATACGAAAAAAAATGAGGATATAAGATTAAAGAAAAAATATTATTATACTCTAATAAGCACTAATGACCAATCAATCAATCGTAAACAAAAAGTACTTTAAAGACTGCATATTTTTAGTTTTTACATGACCATCAGCACATCCAAAAATAAATAACCTTCCTATTCATGGTTTTGCAAGTTAAGTAGTATTTTCAATGATAATTTTATATCCGGATCTTTTAGACAAAGTGGCTTGTAAGTATTATATTTTTTTTCACCCAAAATTAAACTGTTTACAAATTCAAATGAATGCATGTTTTAATTCTTTTGGATGTTTCGGGGCCAAAACCAGAAAATACTGAAAATGTGCACAGTAATATTTATATTTTTAATATTTTTATACGCAAACCCTGCGTAGGGAACTATAGCTGTTTTGACATGGAAAGAAAAATTAACGTCACCGTAAGACGTTATTAATGGAACGAAAATTTCGAGAGCTGTGAGCAGGGTGCGATGGTCTAATTGGTTAAGACATCCGGTGTACTGAATCGGAAGGTCGCAGGTTCAAACCTTGCTCGCACTAGAATTTTTCTTTCCATGTCAAAACGGCTATTTATATTTTGTCTGTATGTAATGTTCCTGGGAGTCTGGGACTCAGTCCGCCTCTCTGTGAACAGAGATGATGAACTAAGTTGCACAAACTTATACTGTCACTTACGGGATATATTCCGTGATTGTTCATTATTTTGAGCTCCCGATATTTGAACGCTGTTGAAAGCGTGTTGATCGCGGGTTGACAAAATAATGAACAATCACGGAAGAAATCCATAAGTGACAATATAAGTTTAGTTGTAAACCGTGAAAGCTAAAAACAGTGTTTAAGTAGCACAAAGTACATATCTGACTCGGTGCGGTCGCTTCTACAAGTATACGCCATCCTCAAATGTTCTCTTTGCCTAAGCTTTGAGCTCACATGGAGGAAGACGAGACAGCAGCCCACGTGATTCTACACTGCCCAGGGGTTGCCCCATTCAGGGTGAAGTACTTCGGTAATCCAGGTACTCTCCGCGAGATTGTCAGTAACACTCAAGGCGTCGCTGGGCTTTCTCGGGGAACCGGGGTGAATCGAATGGTTTTTCCACCCGTGCGCAAAATACGCGCTTTGGACGTAGTGTTGCGAAAACCAGCCCGTTATACAATATACAATACAATTGCCTAAGCTTCGTGTTGTCCGATGGGTGACGCTTTAATACTTCGTCAAGGCTTGTTAGTTTAGGTAGATATTGACCAACTAGCAATGATTTTTTTCAATGAAAACATTTAATTATATACAGAACAAATTAAGCATGTTTGCTCATACAAATTCTAATTATGAAACTTTACAATGACATTCACACACCCGTGCATAACAATGACATCACGCCGATTTATCTCAAGTGGGTCGGCAGAGTTGTACTATAGAACACCCACATTGCCATTGTCATCTGGATATTGGCAATAGCCTGACTTTGCGTCTGGCACAAATTGACCAAGAAATTCCTATTGTATTGTATAACGGGCTGGTGTCCGCAACTCCACGCCCAAGCGCGTATTTTGCGTACGTAAGAAATTTCTATTGAAAAAGTCTAATACTTCATTCAATTAGCCTAATAAATCAAGTACATCTCCAAAACATTAGATACCTGTTCTATTAAAATACCGAAAATATCATGGACTTTTCGCCGACTAAACCAAATAACTTTAAATCACTTACCATTTCCAATTTCCTGTGATGTATTCTGACTGAGCATCGACGCGTCAGTTATAGTAACAGTAGACTCCACGGTGCTATTCAATACGGACACATTCGCCGACGAATTATTTTGCTTCACAGCAATCACAGCCTTATTCTTATGGTGTTTAGGCTTCCTAATCCTATGCCTCACTCCCAGGTTGATCTGGCCAGGCTTTCGTTTGCGTCGATGCGAATGGGAATGTCTCATGCGTTTGTTACTGGTTGCAGCTTCAATGGCGTGTGAAATTTTCGATGTGACAGTATTATTCAATTCTGGGTTTGATTTACCATAGAAAGACTTAGTGGAAAGAATTTCTTTCAGTCTATCACTGTTAAATAAGGATGTGCGAGCTTTGGGAGCGTTTTCAAGTCTTGGATACTTCGACTTTGGACCGTGTTCAGTCAAACTGTCGTTACGAAGTCTCTTGTGATTTTTATCACTGTCACAAGCTGACTCTGGACTTTCGCCTATCTCGACGATAGAACGACGGCTGTGTCCCAACTTAGGGGGCGAAGCACCCGCGTCTGTCGTATTAGGAGTCTTAAGCATCTGCGTAGGAGATATATTCATATCCATTTTCGTCAAGCAAACTACAGCGTTTTTAATTGGGGAATTGTTTTTCTTCTGTTCAAGTAAAACTCCTTTGAAACTATGGAATTTTGGAGTCAACTTCTGTCTCCTGCTTGATCTTCGCAGAGGTTTCGTTGGGGTATTCTCTTTGGAGTCTGTTCCAGAATCTGTGTCAAAGTTTAGGTCTTTTAGAGAGCTGCTGCAACTTTCTGTGTCTGCGATGAGACTGGCCAGGCTCTTGCGGGCACGGCTTGAGGTAGATGAAGTAGTTTGGACACTCGTGCAAGAGTGAGAGGATGATGGTGTCCCGGGGTGGTTGTTTAGGTGCGGGGTAGCTGGTGTAGACACAGAACATTTTGTCTCCGGGCAGTATCTTGTCTGATACTTCTTTAATGTAAACGGGGACTTGATGAAGTTCTTCAGATCGTTGCATTCTTTCAGGAGTTTCCTTGTCTGGCTTCTGGTATCGTCTGTGAAATTGATGTTCTTGATTATAGTAGATTAGAAATATTAAGTCTTATGTTGATTGGTGTGGTTAGCGTAATTTGTATGCTGAAATTAACATACAATGCTTGTTTGTGCTTTGTGCTACATAAATGTGCTTTTAAATGGGAACTGAGCTAGTAGGTAGTTGTTTTTGTTAAATGACTTTTAACTTGTACTAAAAGCATGGAGTAGTATTTTTTAATGTTTTTTAGTATTTGCTAGCATTTGGCCGCGGCTTCGCTCGCGTAGTGTTCGGATAAAAGCATCCTGTCTCCTTACCCTTGTCTACCTGAGTGCCTAATTTGTTTCCAAATTATTCCACAGCTCTTCTGCGGGTACAGTGTTAAAGGGTTCAACCTGATAGACCGACACACAGTCAGAATTAATTTCACACTTATATATCAATAGTCATCATCAACGGCCAAGCGTTTTCATTATCGGGTCAGCTTCTAGTCTAACCGGATGCAGCTGAATACCAGTATTATACATGAATAGACTGCCTGTCTGACCTCCACAACCCAGCTAGTACTGGGTAATACAATACACCTTAGCAAAACTGGTTGTCAGACTTTCGGGCCACTGACTACCTATAACTACTGTCAAAGATCTACAATTGCTGGGACTTAACGTACTTTCCGAGGTAAGGAGGAAAGTCGGTGTGTAATGAGTGGTCACCTATCCACGGACCAACCTAAGCAAGTGTACCTGTTATTATTTAACCACAAGCTCCTCATTTATATAAATAATATGGGATTATAAAATAAAGTAAAACTGTTGTCTTTGTGATATTTCCACCCACTAAATGTAGTTGCTGCCTTAAGCAAAAACGGAATATCTGAGGAGAAAAACCTTACTAGGCAAACAAGGCACTTTATTTGGTCTTATTTATTTTAATTTGTTTACAGCGGCAGAATTACTGTCCAATGAACAAAAAGAGATTTTAAATGTGTCATGTTCTTAGATATTATAGTCCATCAATATGCTGACATGCATTTATTTATTTAGGTTCTTAAAAACGTTTTAGTCGACATTTAATTTTTTTGTAAGACAGTGTTGAATATTTTATGAAGGGTTTGATTTCATTTCCTGCTTTATATCAATAACAAAACTTTTTGACTTCAGCTTGATAAAGATCTACATATGGTTTAAGTCATACATTTCCTGATACAATATTTTATATTATAAATATTATATACATTTATAAACTAAACTTAAAAAATGGCATCAAAAAACTCCTCCTCAACGCTGTCAATTGGTAATGTACCCAAAAGACTGGCAGCGTTGCCACATTGTATGGCAAATATTATTTATTTAGCTAATAAATATACCACAAAATAGTTTCATATTATAACATTTAGCAAAATAACATTATAGTTGTATTTCCAGAAGGGTTAGGTAGCCATAGGATGGCTGTTTTGAGGGACTGCCTTGTATAATTGACATTCAAAAAGTGCTGATCTTTAGACTAGTTTAAATAAATGAGATTTGATTTTGAAAATCTACATTTTACAAATAAAGACCCATGTAACATAGCGGCAAGCCTAATGCCATCAATTGGGTAAAAATCCAAATCTCTCGAGCTACTACTGACAAATTTCTAATGAATAAACCACTTTGCCAGCCATGAGATTTGAATCCTGGTCCACATGCTCACCAGTTGTAAAAAATGAAACAGTCAGCAATTTAACCATGTATAAATGTGACAGGCCAAACCTGGTTTAAGGCCAAACTAGTTTGGCCTGAAATCGGGTTTGGCTCATCACAGGACTATCATAGAGCACCCTGTCTAAATGGGTTAGGTAAGGTTAGAACTGTGACCAACATCGCGCGAGTCGAGCGACCAGAGCCACAGCATCGCGAGCGCCACATCTAAGTTGGACACATTGTAATTACTTTGTTACCGTTAGTGTATTCTGACATGATAAACCAGTTTGGCCAGTAACATAATTTTTTTAATAACTTTCATAATTTTAGCTGAACAAAGACTTCTGTAACCATTTCATAATACAATAGTCATTTTGAATAAAAGGTAGGTAGCTATTTTTTTTTTTAATTGAAATAAAATTCACATTTCATTTATAATTACTTAAAAACTAACTAACTTTAATGACTTTAGAGATCAATGTCTGACTGACCATATCAGCCTGACACTATTAAAAACTAATCAGTAATAGATAGTGCCCAAAATTAGGTCTTGATCTAGTTTAATTTAGAGGGCACATCTGCTGTGATAGCATATCAGTGGTGCCCTGAGATAAGAGGACAAAATGGAGGGAATTTATTAGAAGTTTAGAACATTTTGTAAGTTGAAGAATAGGCCATTTTTTCTTTTCATTTAAGAATTAAACTGTTTCTTTTATACTCACATTCAAAAACGTTATTAAATATTTTTAAATAAAGGAAAATGCAATATATCAACCTTTTACTGTCCCACTGCAAAGGCAAAGCCCTATCATACAGAGGTGGCACTAGTTTTAATCATAGTGTTTATCAAGACTTAGGGTGTTTATTTTAATAACAGATCTAGGATCGCAATGTGTTTAACTTTACTAGTTGTTCTAAAATGTTAATAAAGATTCATAGCATGTTGAGACAGCTGTGACCTACAATGCTGCTATAGTTAGTAAGATTATTATTCCGTTTTTATAGATTTTGTAGGAATTATGACTGTTTCCTTAAATGTATGCTATAAAATTGTGTGTAGAATATAATAAAGGTAGTGAATGTTTTACCAGATGTTTGAATGATAAACAAGTAGTTTGTTTATTATTTAAAGAGATATTAACTGACCTTTCAGTCAGTATCCTGTAGTAAAAAACTTATGATGCAATATGGATGTTTCTTTCGCTTGAATAATTGCAAGTTACATGGTATTCTGTCTGTGTTTTGAATGGTGTTGTAACATGCATTTTAAGTTGATTTTGTCTTTTAGGAAACCAGTTTAGTCATTCAGCAGTTCTTGCTATACTAAATCAGTCATTTAAATGACTAGAAAGGTTTTTAAAGAACTAGCAGCCTGTATACAAAACAACAATGGCAGGAACAGGTAAAATAACAGCAAGGTTATCTTGAATGTGCTTTAAAGTTAAATTCAAGGCCCTTTGACATCTCATGCACATTGGAAAGGTACTACATGTTGCTACTTGGACTTTCGGTATGAAACTGTTTGTGTATGTCTTTGTTTACATACAAAATATTGTTTAGAACCTAGTATTAGAAGGATAAATAAAAGGACTCACGCCAAAGGCTCCTTTCAGGCGTCTTCGGAACATTCTGGTCGTTTTCGTCGCCAGAGCTCGAGTCCAGCGTGCTGATGATGCCCAGATCGCAGTCCTCGCTGTCACTCTCACTATCAACCACCGGCAGCTTCCGATGCGTCGTCAGGGACTCCCGCGATGGTATCTCCTCACATTGAAATAACCCTTTCTTTCTTTCCGACATCTTTGGCGTATGAGTATGAGGAAGCCGCGAGGAACGTCTAGGAGTCATCGCGGCCATGTCTACGACTGAATTACTGACCTTAATTGACAATAAAACATGAAATCGGACACAGCACTCTCAACGTTTCTTTGACCAAGCCTCACTACTCAGTCAAGTTTTTGCCTACTTTACGACAGTGATACTACATATTGCAATGCAATTTAGATAAATGAACGTTACATAAACAGTTACGGCGGTTTTTAGATCAGAAAACACGTAAATTGTAACAAAAAAAGTGCGTTGAAAAACTTTTATCAAACGTTAGCAAGCAACCATTGTTGTTTGGCGCGTAAACACCTGTCATGTGGAGGTGTTGCCAGTTTAAAATATTTACTATTATTATTTTATTGAAATATTTACCGTAAAACTGGGAATTTCAGGGGCTTTTTATGTTTTTGTAACTACTTTTACGCATAGTTCTCGTGAGCTATGTATAAAATAATAGTGTTCTAAAACTTCAATGCGTGACTGTGACGTCTATGTACATTATTTTATTAATTCTAAATCAAATAGCATGAGTTTTAATTTCTTTTCGCCCTCAAAATTAAATGGAATATACTTTTATGAACTTTTTCACGAAAAGAAGAAAAATACATTCGAAATAAAATAAAAGTGAAGTGCTGGCAACATTCATTTGTAAAATTCGCGCCTTGCCAAATATTGAATTAGTTTCAATACTGGATTATTTTAATTGAACAAGTTCTTTTCTCCATTGTTCTGATTGATTGTTTGCTATAGTTGGATCAATGAAGGACTTTGACAATCAACCAGACGGTTTTCTTGCCTTGGCAAGTAATTAAATTGAATTGGACCCTGAAATTGAAGTGACTGACGATATAAGGCGGGGAATGGAAGACACTAAAGTTACGGTTTTAGTGTTAATCGATTTTTCGAATGCTTTCAATACCGTCAGTCACGAAGTCCTTTTATCCATCCTCTCCTATCTTATGATCTCTCCCGAGGTTTTGAAATGGTATTCTTCCTATCTTCGGGGGCGTCAGCAGTCAGTTCTTGCTGGTGACTCTAACTCCAGCTGGCGTAATCTTGAAACTGGCGTGCTTCAAGGCGGTATTTTATCTCCACTTTTGTTCTCAATTTTAATTGATCTCATAACTACCGAACTTCAGTGTGCGTATCATCTTTACGCTGATGACTTACAGATCTACTGTCAGGCAGATGTTGACAACTTATCCGGTGCGATCGAGGAGCTAAACCAGGATTTACGTGTATTCAAAAGCTGGTCTGATCGTTTCGGTGTGGCTGTTAACCCAACCAAGTGCCAGGCTATTATTGTAGGGAGCCCCCATAGCTTGAGAAGGCTGAATGGGTTACCGGTGCCAGCGGTGACCTTTGACGGCACAGTGATTCCGTTTAGCTCTGACGTCAAGGATCTGGGTTTGCATGTTGACACTTGCCTTGACTGGCGTAAGCAGGTCGCGATTGTGAGCAAGAAAGTCACTGGAACGTTGCGGTCGCTTCATCGGTTGAAAAATGTTCTCCCATCACACGTTAAGGCAATGCTTGTACAGTCCCTAATCTTTCCCATAATTGACTATAGTGATGAGTGCTACTACGACCTGAATGCAGATCTGCTCAACAAACTTGACCGACTTCTTAATAACTGCATTCGATTCGTCTTCAATCTCCGCAAGTATGATCATGTATCTACGCATAAATCGCTTTTAAGATGGCTGCCCATCCGGCAGCGCAGAGAGTTGAGGGCTTTGACAACCCTGTTTTCTCTTCTTCACAAACCCACTTCTCCCTCTTATCTGACGTCTAATTGTCAATATTTATGCTCTGCGCACAGCAAGAATCTTCGTTCTGCTAATAATTGCCTTACGATGTCCTTCTCACCGCTCTGGTTTTATAAAATCTTCTTTCTTTGTCCAAGCGGTTTTCCTCTGGAATGCGCTCCCTCAGAGTATCAGGACGGTGACCAGTCAGTTCACTTTCAAAGTGAAAGCTCGGGAATATTTACACAAAAAGTTAGCAGATTCGTCTCTGAACTAAGTTGTTGTAGTTTTTCTTGTTTATCTCTTTTAACTTTATAAAGTTTAATATATGTATGTATATAAGTATTTATTCTTATATATTTTAGTTATAAATATTTTCTAGTCTTTTTTTGTCTGTTATTGCACCTACTGTATATTGTCTCTGCATCACCCTAAGGTAGACTGGTAGAAAATGCTTATGGCATTAAGTCCGCCTTTGTACAGTTTTTTTACTTGTGCATAAAGTTTTAATAAATAAATAAATAAATTTGGCTAGTTTGGCGCCTCCACTCTTCAGTAAAGTCCATAATTTTCTGCAACTTACTTTTGCAGACAGCAGGGCTTGCCGGACACGATATTATAATGGTCCATCGTTTGTTTTGTGGAACTGCACCACTTTCTGAACAGGTCTTCTTTGTTTCATCCTAGGTCCAAACTGTCCAGAGGGTGGAATGCCAAATGTCCAGCCTCCGTGAGAGATTTTGTGCAGGTTGAATGAATAATGGGATATTTCAATAGTTCCCAGTTTCCCACTATTGATTTATGTTTAAGTAGGTACCTATCCTACCAATGTTGGTTATATCTGATCGATAGTATAAGATCACGCCTGTAATCCCCGAATGGTTAGGCAAAGGTGATAATATTGCCTCGTGGGTCGAATGTATGATAATACATTCGACCCACGAGGCAATATTAGATCCGACAGATACTTATTCTGTTTAAACTATTTTTCAATGTTTCTTTTTCTTAAAACCACATAATCGGACTAATACGAAAAAATCGTGACAATATTGTAGCGTCGGCCGCTGATGTCTCCGTGTCTTTTGTCATCTGTGGTAGGGTACCAGTTAGCATTGTTTCGCCACAGCTTTTTTTTGGAGTGAGAGGACATTATAATTATAATATTATACCGTATTACAAAATATTAGGTACCTACATTTTTGTTTTTTTCTTGTGATCATGAATTAACAATCCTAATGAGTAGGAACTAAATTAAACTATTAGTAGATACTCGTTAAATTATTAAAATAATAGTTATCTACCGATGTGAGAAAAATCATGATGTGTGTGTGTGTGTTGTGAGATCCATAAATATTTATTTTGATGTGTCATGCAAAAAATATCCCCTTGAATAATAATTTAGTCTGATCACGGTGATAGTCGAAAATATTAAAGTTATTAATAAATAAATTTACCTAAATATGTACCCAGACATTGCATGAGAAGTACCTAGGTATCTATGAGGCATTTATACTTTTTTCTTTAAGTAGATTATTGCATTTAGCGGGAATGGTAAAAATGAGCAGATTGTCTGTGCTACAATAATGGCGGCATTTTTCATAGCATTAGCATAAATACATTAGGACCAAAGTTATTTTTATTTTTTGTGTAATTTATAATGTCCTTAGTGTTGACACTTAGTTTGAAAAATACTTTTGCTACAAAAATACAGTTGCTTGCTTATTTATTCATTTTATAATTTCTAACATTAGGTATTCTTGAATATTTCAGGTTTCTAAAGATTGCAGATTCATCGCAAAGGTGCCTTTTTAAAATGGTCTGAAGCCCATAAATGCTAGCCCGAACTTAAATAATGATTTCCAAAGATAAGACAGAATCTGAACATAATTATTGGTGCGATCTATACCTACCAACGTAGTGTACAATGTAAATTACAGACCTTCATATACCTAAAGTTCTGCATTGCCGCGTTCCGGAAGCCAGAAGTTAATCAACCGACGACACATCATATAGTCATGAATTTCTACTTACTTATTTAAAAGTTAAATGTTTTAATAATCAGAACTGTGCATCGTGGCCGTTACAACACCTAAGTCGCGTAATACTTGTTCCTCGAAATCGCATTCAGTTGCTTTGAGGTGCAATTATTGTGAGACCTAACACACAACACAACGTCACACCTGTATAACACACATTTCACCAGTTAATCATATGAGGGAACAACGGCTACAAATCCAGATTCCGATCTGCTACTGCCCTACTGGTAAATTCTTGATGGTGAAACCCAATACCACTGATACAGTGTACTTAAATGTCAATCCGTAGCACCCTGGGAACCCTTGGACAGTCAGCTGGTCAGCCTCAGCATCACCTGGCAGGCTTGCTAAAAAACTTTCAGCTTGTATCATCAGTACCCGATGTCTTCCTGCTCTTTCGATCCAGGGCTAATGTGATGTGTGTGTGCGTGTTATTCATTTGTTTTAACCAGGTAGTCCCACCATATTCAATGGGGCGAGAGGCGCCGCCATCAAGGATTAAAAATAACATACTAAAAATAATTTGGAATCTATATAAAACTTTTTGGTTGTCAATCTCACAAACATACGCCAAAGCGAAATAAACACGCAGTTACTCAGAAATTGACGATTTTACGATGGCATCTGACATAAACAACTTTCTCCTCCAATTAAGTACAGTTAACATGTTTACATGGCCATGTTTATTGGTTTGTTTGTTCCTTTTCATGTCGAGCCTTCGATTTATTGCTGCAAATTATTTGAGGTTTTATCAACCAAGATAGCTTTTCTTTAATCATCTGAGTTTTTACTCCTTAAAAAGATGGCAATGATGTTCAACTGAACGACTTGTAAAACAATGAGTAACGGGGAGGAAGTACTATGACTGGGTCTTATCCAAGGTCTTATCCTCATAGTTGTTCTCAAGAGACATTATCAAGATGGCGCTAAATATAGACTTCTGGGGACCGTCTGCACTTTTAACACTCTACTAGTTATTTAATGTGCAGCAAAAGTGTCTGAGGCAGTTATTTCCTATGTGCTTCTTTCTTCTATGCACTAGTCCACTAGATTTATTGGATCAGCCCCCATTGTATTGTATTGTATAACGGGCTGGTGTCCGCAATTCCACGTTCAAAGCGCGTATTTTGCGTGCGGATGTTATGCCATTAATAAGTCAACACTTTAACAAATACGTGCGTTAATAAATATTACCTGCCCGTCTATATTGATTCATCATTAAATCAGTAATTAATAAACAAAGCATTAATGCCTGCAGTCAGCATATCCCGTCACAGGACCGTGCATTTGGCGGGAAATGCCTCTAATAGCAAAATGGCGGCTAACTGCCCAGCAATGTGCTATGGAACGCGACTTCCAATACTGCAATAGTTTATTACAGCAAAAACTGTACCATACAAGGTAACACGCGCAAACATGATCCAACGAAACTCCTTTGTAATTTTCCATTGCAAGTTTTCCTTCAATCCTTGGGGAACATTCCTATGAAAACAACGTAATGGATTAAAAAAAGTTAGGTTATTTTTTGTGTGGTGTCGTTTCTTGGTAGATTTCCTGAGGCGTATCAAGCTAGGAAGGGCGACCGACCGGTTAGGTCATGCATCACCGAAATGTATAGTTTTTTAAATGCAGCTCACGTTCTAATGTGATACGGAAGCAAAGGGCAAAAGAGGATGATGGAAAAGTTCATCGGGTAAAAGGTATAAAAACTAAAGAGGTTTTAGTTTATGGTTTAGATGAACCTACCTACCACTTAAGATTGTCTAAAAAATTTACGACTTCTGCCAATCAAAGTGACCACCATCAGCTAGACTGTCAGAAGACGTAGACAAAGATAGTGACATTTTATCTGCGATAACGATGATTGAAAATACCAAAATGAAGCATTGGAAGTCGTTGAAAAAAATACAAAGTGGTTTGAAAACGGTTATCACTTGTCCGGGCCCTCTGATGAGGTTTTATTGCAAGGAGTTTCAACTATTTAAGTACTACGAAATAACGACTGCGAAAAACATCCAGGCTGCATCCTGCATTTGGTGTTAGTTCCGCAAAAAGGATCCAGGCTCGGCCGGAATAAACACTAAATATTTTGCACAACACTAAATGTCTTGGATTTTGACACTGGTTCCATATCTTACTTAAATAATTCTAAAGTTATAAATCTTTCTAGCGTTTACTGGGTCATCTTCATGCAGATGAAAGGCACTTACTGTAAACATGCCTCCCCCAAACGTCGTCATCGCCACACCTAGTGGTCCTGTACTTTTCGGATCCAGCATATTCCCGCGGTCTTCGCACCCATCGGTCTCTACTGGATGCTTACTGGGTGTTCCTAGTATTCATTAATGCTATCAACCCATCTAAGGTAACATGACGGGGGATGAATGACGTGAGAAGTTTTTAAAAGCTTTAAATCTAGATCTGTTAAGTAGCTATGACGCACGTTACACTAAAACCCAGGTTTAAAATATACCAAGATGCAAATAAGACCAGTAATTTCCTATTTAAGTATGAAATGGAACAACTTTATATTCCATGTTTCCCACTTTGAGTTTCCCATGACGTCAATCGATTAATTTATTGATTATTAATAAGTTGGTAGTGCTTTACTCAAAAGGTACTTCTTTTTATTTGAAGCATAAATATAACTTAATATTAATGTTCTGAAGTTTTGAGCTTCCAGTGGATATTTGCAACTGATTATTAGGCTCAACATACTCATCATCAGCCTAGCTTTTTCCTAACTATGTTGGGGTCCGCTTTTAATCTAACTGGACGTAGTTACGACTGCCTATCTGACCTCACTCAGAACTCAGTTATCAAGGGGTTAGCCCTTGGTAAGACTAGTGGTCAGACTTTTACGCCTCCTGGTTACCTGTAGCGACTATCAAAGATCTACAAATGACAGTTGGGAACTTCCGAGGCACGGACGGAAGTCGGTATGTAATGGATGGCTGTTGGTCACCCATCCGCGGATCGACTTCGGTAAGCGTTGTTTTACCCCGAAGATCGCCACGTGGGACTTTTATCACTTAGTTAATGATCTACTACATCACAAATAATATATCTATTTACAAAAATATTGTAAAACTAACCTTTTTGCCTACTCATAAATTACAGTGTCAAGCTTAGCTAACCAATGTGCATATCTACAGGTAGGACGTAACAAAAAACCTGCCATGTCATTTATTGCAACAATGTACTATTTGCCGTCCTTTTCTTTTGTGAGGCGTTTACTGACTCTGTCTTTGTTACACAATGATTATAGCATGTTGAATTGTTTACGTTAGCTGTTGTTGTGGTGTTTAAATACAAGGGTGAAGGGGTAAGCAGATGAGTTGTTATTGTATCAATCTTTTGTCTTTAATTAATCGAACACAAATCAAGACTACAAACTAATAAAACTGCCTAGATGATAAATGGCAGGAACAGGTCTGGTCCAGAACGGACCAACTTCGAATATATAAAGACTACAGACAAATTGGCGGAGATTTTAGCTAAGACTGTCGAAAATTGGTCATGTAGCCTTGAAGCGTACAGTCAGAACTGCTAAGCAGGTCCCAGGTCATGCAATGATGGGCATTTTTAAATGAGTATGTCTCAGTAGCTGGTGGAATCCAGATAAGTGCTTGGCTAATGGCTCACCTCGTAAACATAACTGGCGAAATGCGTGCACCATTCACATCTACCTATCCCATCATAGCAGTGGTAGCCTAGTGGTGTGACCGTCGGAGTACCAAGTCATAGGTCTCGAGTTCGAACCCAAGACACGCACATCTGATTTTCCAGATTCATGTGCGTATTGTATAATTATCACTTGCTTCGGTGAGGTGAAGGAAAACGTCGCGTCGTCGTGAGGAAACCAGCATGCCTGAGAGATATTTCTCGACGGCATTTAAAGCCAAGTCAGAGGCCTATGGGCGGCATAAAAACTCTGACACCACGTTAGGCTCTAGCCACACTATAAAGAAAGAAATCTGGATGATAAATGGCAGGACAGTGACAGGTGTAGTCCAGAACGGACCAACTTCGGAATTTAAAGACTACAGACAAATTGGCAGAAATTTTAACTAAGACTGTCGAAAATTGTCTAAAGGTTGCCTCGTTGTCCATGTGGCCGTGGAAGTGTACAGACTTAGGTAACTGCTGAGCATGGAAATTTGGCTTTTATTCGCAGGTCATGCAAAGATGAGCAGTTTTGCCAAGGGGATGTCTCAGAAACTGGTGAAATCTAGATAAGTGGTTCTTTATCGTCGTGTCGATGATTCCCTTTTTAAATTAAAATAGTTTTGTCCAGAACTCTGCCACCTCGACGGCGTTGGTGGTGGCCTCGGACAAAGTGTAGGTGGAACCGCAAGTAGTGCAGGACAGGAGGTAAGCCAAAGTTTGCGTTGAGGCACCGCAGTTACACACGGCTTCATCGGAATACCCTCACCGGGCCAAGTTGTATCTGGGCACCAGGCTTCGCAATCGGTTTAGTGCTTGGCTAATGGCTCGCTCGTAAACATAACTGGCGAAACGCGTGCACCATTCACATATCCCTATCCCTTCATCACATAAAATATCTGGGCGTAACCCAGCAGCCGATTACATAAGCTTAATAAATAGGTCATTCGTCGCCGGGATTCTGTAAACAAACATCACATGTGGCTGTAATCTGAGCGGCAGGCGTCCATCTTGTTTTTGTAATGAGCCCGCCAATCGGTCGCGAGGGCGGCGCGAGCGGTGGCGGTGCTTCCGAGGACTAATTTGAGAATGATTTATGGTTGCGATACTAGATGGACTTTTGGTGACGAGTGAATTGGTTTTTGAGGGTTCAGTCAGACAATTATTGGTTTCTTATGAAGTTAATAATGTCTTTGAGACTTTAGAGGATCAGCATCACACGCATCATCATTCAGACGAAAATGTACCCAAGCAGCGCAACTAGAGGATTAAGGATCACACAGGGAGTGGGTAGAAAAATCGGCTTATAACGTTCCCACTGGCGATGGCGGTACGTAGACTGGGCCGTAAATATAATCCACCACGAGGGGCCCTGGTGTATATTGTATTGTATAACGAGCTGGTGTCCGCAACTCCACGTCAAAGCGCGTATTTTGCGTGCGGGTTGGTGTATCAGTAGGTATGTCACATTTCTTCGGACTTTTGTTCTGACATTCCGGTTTCGTCACGATGGGTTTGTAAGCCAGTTCAAAAGTAGTCTATTGCTAACAGTTCCTATTTGTTTTGTTGAAAACACTGTAATATTCACGTTGTCTTTACTGATATATTTGCTGTTTTACAATTTTACATTATTTCCCGCGCAAAATTTTTTTTTTGAGAAACTTTGTATGCAACGACCACGCGCATTCGTTCTTCATTTTGATCGACGAATAAAATATATATTTTTTATTTATAATGAGCTTAACGGCAAGGGCAACGTCTTCCGCAAGTTAGGTAGGTATTATGTGAAACTCATGTAACGTAAGTATTTTATACTTTAATAGTTTATTGTGATGTAATTATAATTCCTACCTTAAAAATCTTAAAACATGTTTCCCAATATCAGATATTTTTCTTTTTGTTTTGTATCTCTGAAAGGAATCCATCCATCTTTGGGTAAATTAAGTTTATTTTACATTACCTAGTTAGGTGGGTATAAGTACATACTAAAGATTGGATGGGATATTCAGCAGGAATAAAACTTATTCTCTCTGAAAGTGTTCCTTGTCTTGATGGCTATATTCGCTATTTTAAAATATTTCACAAAACAATTTGTCAGATATAGTGAAAGCCTAAATAATCAAGCCTAAATAATCTTCGTCAGATTTGCCTGTTAAGTCGTTTTCCCCATCCACTCAACTATCAAATTTTTGTGCTGAATCTGATCGCTGCACGCTGTCTCAAAAATCCTCTGGACTCCACTTTCAAGTTTTTAATCAATGACCTTAAGAAAATAATTACTTTTTCTGAATACGTGGTAACCGTTTGTCAGTCGGTGTCCTTTCTACCCTGTATATTCTGAAAAACTAATTCAACCTTGATTCGGTAATTAATAAATTCGCTTTCATTTTTAGAATTCGATATTTCAAATCGGACATGCACTGGCACATGCAAACCACCCAATGGTACCAACTTTACAAAAGCTACTTAAAAAACGCATTTTTTTTTATTACTAGAACATGAAAGTCCTTGTCCCAACCTTGGCTATGATGCCTTTGAGCATGAATATTTAAATCAAATGAAACTAAATTGACGCTTAAGAACAAAAAATGTCGTGACTTTGAACTATGCTCAAACGGGTCGGGGAAATAAGTATTACGTGGAAAAATGCTAATTACTGTGCCTTGTGTTGCTGCTAGATAATAATTAATAAGTACCTATTCAATGTTGAATTATATGCATCATGTAAATAAACCGGCACGGTTGGCGCAGTGGCTGAGCGATTGGCTGCTACGATGCGTGTCACGGGTTTGATACCCGCACGGAACAAATATTTGTATTGCTTACAGTTAGTTGTACACACGGCTACCAATCAAGTTATACAAAATCAGTTTATGCGGATCTCTAATTGTATTGGAAATATATACAAAGGGAGGCTATGTTATACTGGAAATGTACAGCTTGATGTGTCGCCGTGTGTACAACTACATACATTTTGACTCACATACACAACCAGCTAGACCGTCTGGATGTTTGTGTATGTGAGTTTAAATTTTTGTAAACGCACCCACGTTACCGTAGAAATGACTAGTGTGTGGCTAAAGTAAAAATAAACCCTGTCTCTGAGAAATAATGCCTTTTTACTCCACAGACAAAGAGCCAGCATAATGTTATTGATTATACCACTGCATGTTGACTGTTCCAGGATTTCCAGGACAATTTATTTAGGATTTCTCGATTTTCTGTCACCATGTTATTTTCAGCCCCATGCATTGGGTTTACTGCCACGTTGGTCCAGTGGTTGCAAGTGCTACGAGTAACAACTGCAGAGCGTGAGGTCCTGGGTTCGATTCCTCTTCGACGCCCAACTAGGACTAGCTACGCCACTGAGTACATCTCTGCTTAACCCTTCAGGGATTGCATGCGTGATTGCATAACATCACGCTTTCAGGGATTTTAGAGATTTGAGGAACAAGTCAAAGTCAAAGTGTCAAAGTTCCTCATCCTTAATTGAAAAGGGAGAACCCTCCAACAAGACGGGTACTGTGTTTAGTGGGCTACAGCAGGACTCCACAAAACCGGAGACGCGCGGAGAGTTGTGCGGAAACCGACCAATCAATATTGATATCGCGTCTCTCGTTTCTCCTGTGATTGGTCGAATCTTGCACATCTGCTCTCCGCTCCACTCGTCGCTTAGGTGGAATCCGGGCTTTACCCTACCTGCTTGCGCATTACGCGGTGTAGGTTTATGGGGACCTCAGGTAAGCGTAGTTCGTAAGTGGCGTCATAGATGTCGCTACAGTTCTCCCGACAATATACTGATTCCTATTTAGATAGGTTTATTTTTTAAATATACCTATGTATTTGGTTATAATTTTTAATCTTATTTAGCACTCTTTGTACCTAAATAATATTTTGTATTTTTGTATAAATAGTATTAATCTACTTAATTAACAAAAGAAATAAATCAGAAAGTGAGTAGGTCCCACCTACATTTAATGTTATTGAATAGGTACTTTCAGACCTGTCAAAATAAATGTAGGTACCTACGACGTGTAAGTTTATTTTAACCTTCATTACTTGTTATTATTTACCGTTTAACCTTCATAAATCAAAATAATAATTACATAGGTTGGTGACACCGATATAATGATGTTCTTTTGTTTAAAAAGTAGTTATTATTATATATTATTATAATATACTTACCTACTTTTTTCTTTCCAGTGTGTGAAATAATTACTCTAGAAATAGGTACCTACTTAGAACTAAAGTTGTCAGTATTGTGTGTCGACAAAACAGCTGTAAGTTCTATATTATTTATTAAAAGATAATAAAATTAATAGAAATGATTGGCCCAAACTTGAAAAAGACTGGCAGCAATGGGCACCCTAAAAAACACGAATAAAACAAACACAAATTAGTATTTATGTGTTAGCCACAAATGCAAAGCTTTTTTTTTGTAATTACACATTGTACAGGTAGATTTATTTAGCTTAGCTTAGCCGCAGCGATACTTTTTGACAGGTGGCCGATTGCCCCTCTCTCTTTTTCTCTCTCTCTCTAACGCATAGCTGTTGTAATAGCGCTATCTTGTTCTGTACCTCTGTTGTCCCGAATCCTGCACGTCGTCCGTGACGTCGCCAAATTATTACATACGTATTCTGCACAAAGTCAGATTCGGAAATCAGATAAACATAAAATATAATACTCTAATCTCCTTTCTAACTTACATTCATTTTAGATCAAGAATAAATTCAGGTTTATTTTTTTTTTTGCTACTGCCACTTTTTACATGGCAGAAGAAACAAATAGGCACATCAAAGTTCCTCCATCGCCAAACTTATGTTATTAAAAAAAAAACTATTTAGAATAGGTCGGTTGCAGAGTTGCAGTTGTCAACAATCCACGACTATTCAAACTTCAATAGCACCGAACAAAAACAATTTATTTAAAACAAAGCTAAACGCATTTTAATGAGTCGACCACTTTGATTGACCTGCAGTGACTTCCAATCATTAGGCATATTAAACGTCTATTTAATTAGTAACGGCCATGTTGGATTCTAGACGTAAAATATAAAAATATTCTGCACGATTTACCTGCCTGTGATTTCTTGATTTGAAATTATGTATTTTAATTATGAATGCATAAAATACTGTTAGGCTGGTGTCTTATTTATTGAGGTAAAAAATTTACTCAATTGATCAAAAATACGGCTTAAATAACGTGCTTCACTTTTCGTCATAAAATCATAACAGCAAAAAAGCAATATGGAACTACAAAAAATCATTTTATTAATTGCTTAATCCTCGACCTTGCCGCGTGCACCATATTTGTGTAAACTCAAATAACACGATCGCATAACACAGCTTCTATTTACACTTTCTCTAACATTACGGTAACCAGGTCGCCCTGTTGGGCACGCAATGTATCCTGCAACACTCACACGACAAACTGTCTAGAAAGATTTTCAAAAAAAGAATTATAGTATCTGTTGTCAGCCAACAGCGACCGCACAATCTCGATACTTGCTACACAACACATTCCATCGACGCGCTAAAATGCAACTTTACCAAAATGTTTCAAGTAAAAACAGCATTTTATTACGTTGGCAACGGTGCGTGAATTTCAAAATGACGTGGTAGAAGCAGCAGCTATCTCATCATCATTGATAATGGTCGGTTTGGCAACGTCGCTTTGCTCACCTGGCGCTACCTGCGCAGTGTCAACAGGGGGGCAAGCGAGCGAGCGAACGCCAGTCGATCCAACGATCCGACAGACACGCTCGTCCCGAGCTGTCTTTACATTTTTATATCAAAAATATTCCACAAATATCAAAGTTAAAGTTATACAGTGATTCGTAATAAGTACTTTAGTGTTATAAAAGCGCGCGAAGTGAAAACTTTAAAATCTGTGCTGGAACACGGTATTCAAATTAGGAACGTTCAACGACACCGTTCAAAAGCTTGTTCTTTCCATAGAGTTAGCGACTGGACTCTTTAGATTTGGTGTGGCTATGTGATGTGAGTTAATTCTAGATTTTCACCTACAGCGGAAACAGCTTACGTAGACGGCTAGCGGTAAAACGCCGTCCGCGCCGCACGCTAGTTCTTGTTTCATGTTGAGTAACCGTCAGGTTTCTAAAAAGTGAACGAAGTCGAACATACAGCGTATACGTGAATTTTCGGTGGTTCGCCCACTTGTCCCGTTAGAAAGTGTGTGTGACTTGGACTGTTGTTGATGAGTTGTTGGACCTGAGTGTTGTTGGTAGTGTTGTTTGAAGAGGGTGTTGTTGTGAGGTGGTGTAGCAGTGCATGGCGCGATGATCAGCGGGGGCTGGGTGTGCGCACTGCACGTGCGTACTGCGGGCCTCGGCGGCGCAGCGCTGGGCTCAGACGAGGAGGAGATCGTGTATCTCGCCTATGTTGTTATTGATGTTCTGACGAATCAGGTAAGCGAACAAACTTTGACAATAGAAAACATTTTGATACCAAACGGATAGTCGAAAAGATACATGAGAATACAACAAAAGAAGGTCTGAAAACCTTCAATTTTGACAAATCGACAATTAAGGATAGTCCAAACGGCTCTAGTAACACGAGAGACACCAATGAAGGCAAAGTGTTAACAAATACAACTTGATATCAGTATAGGAGCGGCGTAAATTGTATAACAGATTAGGTAAACCTTTTGTTGATACAGATAGTTATCAACATCAACCAATCCTACGTGTCTGTATTCTGAACGATTCAAAGTCTTTTTGATCAAATCCGGAAAGTCATGATCACTGTTCTACTTTGAGAGTTGTTTCTTGATAACATTCTGTTTGTATATATTGTATTTGCATAAATAATGAGTAAAACTATTCACTTTTAAGTTTACTTTTACGTTCTCCAAAAGTGAAACAAATTATGCCAGTCTTTTATAATTGTAATGGCATTCAAACACGGAAAGCAATAACATAGATTAGCGTCGGCGAAAATTCAGTCTCAATGAGATTTCCTAGTATTTTTTGTGTTCTTTTTCTCTTTAAGAGTGTTATCTGAGAGTTTAGTTCTTGAAGTCCTTAAAACAATAAATTGAAACACGTATTAACTGAAGAATACCGCAAGGCACTCTATTGGGACCTGTGTTTTCATGCCTTTTTTTTGGCAAACTTACTGGAACCATAAAGAATAGCAAAATTTGGATGATGTCAAGATTACCCAAACCTAATCGTCCAATCACCCTAAAGTTGCCCATTGGAATCGCTGGGTTTCGTCACCAAATCAAAAAAGATACTTCTACATTTTCTCAAGACAGTCGCTTAGGCCATTAGAGAACTCGTTATTAAACTTAATGATATAAAAAATTACGCTAATTTAACAGAGAGATAAAAACAAGTTATCATCTAGTTTCTGTACATCTAAGCACAAATCGATAAAAACCAAGGAATTCCCTATAAAAACGCCAAAAACCTGCGTCAAAGGAGAAACAAGTTTATCAGGATTCGTGCTGAGCAAATAAAAAGTAAGCTGGACAGATATGAGTCTACGAATGGCTATAATTATGTTATCACTATGTAAGGACTTGTCTGTATCAATTGCAGTATTTATGACGACTTCAGTGACATGTTGATTAGCACTTGGTTGGTGTCTGAAAGGCTAGATAAAAATGTACTTGATCTAGACAAGACAAAAAATAACGAACGCAAGCCCCTGAATGGATAATCTGACGTCAAATCTAAAATGCAGGTAGGCTGCTCTGACTGTTCGACTAAAATGTCAGCAGCCAATGAAATCTTTATAACAGTAATTTAATAAGCCGTTCCTGTCAGAAGGAACGAGGCATCAGCTTTTTCTTCCGGGTTCTTCTTCTGGTATAGAATTATTGATTTAAGTAATTGAGCATATCAATCTTCTATAAATGACTAAACATGATCACGATTTCACAAATGATTGAATCCATAACATTTTATTTCTAGCTTTTTAGGTTTGTTATTTTTGTTAACACCTCATAGTATATTGTTTATACCGTTAGATTTTATACCAACACAATTTTTGCTTTAGTATAACCTGAAATTTAATCAATTTCAATATATATTTTCTGTGAAAGCTATTTAGTTTCGCTGTTATCATTGGCCTTCAGTTTCGCACAAGCTGTCCCACCATTTCCTTCTGTACTACGTGCACTGTCGTCTATTGCTTTGAATGTGTCGTTATTTCGCATAAGTTTTACATCACCTGAGCTACTGAAGATCTCATAATAACATTTCATGTTACTGTCACATTTATTACGATTCTGTACTTAGTCATAAACAGTAGACTTATCACTAACAAAGATAAAATGCAGATAAAAACAGTTGTCACCACAATCCTCATTCGTTTGATTAGATTTTTTGTTTTTATCATTGGCGTTGTTGATAATTTCTTGTATTAATAAAATTTTAAGACTATCGGAATTGAGAAGGTCGGGTCGGCATCGAACGTTTTGGTGTTTTTGAAACTAGCGACTTGTTACTTGATTTTTGAACGCCTATGAGATTTTCAGCACTAGATGTTTTCATGACAGTAAGCCGAGATTATGAATGGTGTCCTAAACTTGGTTTAGTGCAAGAAAGAGTAAAATTGAATTGTCAGAATTTTTTTTCCGCTAGAACTTCATGAGATCATCGAAAAGTACGCTTCTTTTATAATTCTTTTATTGAAAGTAAATTTAAACAATGTTGGTAATTAATTAGGTAATGTGTTCCAAGCATCTGTTTTCGAAAATGTGTAAAAATGTGCCAAATTGTCAACCACCTGTTAAAACAACTGGAAATGTTCCGTCCAACTTCTGACAATAACGACAAAACTGGAAAAATAATGATCATCGTTAACGATTTGATTATAGACAACTGAAGCTAAATGACCTACCATGATGTCTTAAAGCAGAATTCATTCCAGTGTGGGAAAGAGATGGCGCTAGACGACCTGTATAGCATACTAACCCCCCTGAAGCATTGTACTGCCATAAGCTACCAAAAACTTATTTCAGTATGTTGAACATGGTTGTATAGTATGACTACATTAAGTGTGCATGACTACATTATTTGGCGCAGCTTGTCAAGAAAATTTGCAACGATGTGTCAAGTTTGGTATGTTTATTTTAGTTCTGAGTTTTCCCGCCTACACAGATATAGACAGATAAGTTGGTTGAAGTGTAAACGAAACACTATGAAAGCGATTGCCACTTCTCCATGCCATTTGTTCTACAATTTCTCAATACTGCTTTTGTTTCTATTTGAAGTATTTTCTGCACTACTAGCATCTCATTCTTGTCATATTTTTACCACTGCGTGAGCTTCATAAATGATGAAGTATATGATACCGTGACAGTGCGCGGCGTGCAAGGGAGAATGCGAAAAAAAAACGAGTTGCGCCGACCCCAAGTAACATGGGAAAAAGGTAGGAAGATATCATGAGTTTCAACCAATACGAGAATTGCATTCGTTCGTGCCAATCTGAGAGAGAAAGAATCTTGAAGTCTCTTAAAAACACCACCCGGAAGTGCCGTTCGATTACATTCACTCGAAGGGCCCGCGTCACCCACGTGTTGGGCCCGTGCGCCCACGCAAGATCGGAGACTGGTTTGATATACAAACAAGGTTTTATGAAAAACAAAAATAGCATGACCACCACCATTTCTATTCTACGAAAATAAAAGACAATCATTTAATCATCTCTTTCTAAACAAAGTAACCTTTATGTTCGTTTTCCGTATTTGAAATTTTATTGTATAGAGAAAAATCACGGAGTCTGTGCCGAGCGTAAAAAAAAACAACAGGACCAGTATTTTGTCTAGTGCTAGTGAAAACGAATGTCTGTTTTACTGAGACTTCACATTTTCTTTTATGACATGCCGCAGAAATATTGGTATCCGTCATTTTGTCTTCTGTTTCTATGGTTTTGTTGACTCATGCTGGATTAGAACAGAAAATTGTTGTATAAAAATTCGTCTTAGCCCAATTAATTTGGGGTCGGCGCAACATGTCTTCTTTTTTCATACTGCTCTAGTGCGTCATCTGATCAGACACCTCTTTTCTAGCCATATCATTCTTTACACAGTCCATCCATAGTTCATACTCGAAAACTTTTGTTTCGACATTTTCCTTATTCCTCCGTATCCATACAATGACAATGGATTACCACATAAAAATAGTTGGTAATATAGAGTAATAAAACCGTGAGATGGATACTGTTTGATCTCTCTAAAATACTGCATATAAAACTCACACGATTACTTAATAGATACAACCTAACGTTCCATCGAGTCTGTCTTCTGAACGGTGAGCCTAGCACGAACGCGCGGAGTAAACGCGTCAAACAAGTAGTATTTCCTTCGCTTGTACACTTTATTCATTCTATGGATGGCTTCAAGGGTTACTACACATTGATCGATGGCGTTCGACGATCTGTCCATTTAAAAATAATACACAATAACGGACGCCGTACGCATTTTTTCGCTCCCAAAATGTGCTCGTAGTAAAAATTTGAACCAAACTGCTATTTTGACAGTTGTATTTTCGATTTAAAAACCGTTCCAATTTACGTTTCGTTTTTACTCCGCGCGTTCGTGCTAAAGCCTCGGCATTTGTAGCTATAGGTGCCACCTACGTCTAAACGGGACAACCTGTCATGTTACATAGACCAGCCTATCAGAGCAAAGTTCCTAGAATTCCTACGTCGTATTACTGATGCGTGATTGACTTCTTACTCCGCAAGACTCTCGGAGCGGTTTGTGCGGAAATTCACGTCATCGATGAGGAAAATGATGGGAAATAGCGCTTCCTGTGTGAGTTGCAAAGCCAAATTTGGTTAAATGAAGGGAAGTGGGATGTGTTATTTAATAAGGATTTAAAATAAAATATGAATAAAAAAAACAGTTTGTGGTTATTTCTGCAAACATAGTGAGTTAGGCGATGATCACTCTAAATTAAATGAAGCACAGTTATGTTTATTTCATCAAACATCTAGCAGACCTGCGACAAAAAGGAAATAATTTTGTACGAAAAAGTGGTTCAGTCAGTATTTTCCAAGAAAATAAAGTTCTCTATTTTGCTTTATGGTTGCTCATCATCACCAGCCTTTAGCAGTCCACTGCTGGACAAAGGCGTCTTTAATCGCACCTCGGCAACTCTCATTCAGTTGCTACCAGCCATTTCGCGAAGATCGTCGCCCCACCGAGCCTGAGGGTGTCCCACCTTTAGCTTGCTGATTCGTGGTCTCCACTCAAGAACACGTTTACCTCAACGGTCATCGGTGCCACGGCTAATATGGGTGGCCCATTGCCACTTCAGCTTACTTATTCTGTGAGCTATGTCGACAACTCTGGTTCTCTGCCGGATCATCTCGTTCCGGATGTAATCCCTCAGAGAGACTCCAAGCATAGCCCGTTACATTGCTCGCTGAACGACCTTGAATGTATGGACCAACCGTATCGTGAGTGTCCGTATGGTTGATGTCACTGCTAAAATAACTGTGAACTGTAAAATCTGTTTGACATTACAAAATAAAAAAAACAAAAAATATTCTGGCCAGTTTGTCAAAATCAAGGACCAAACATTCTTGATACTTTTCTTCGACACTTCGGTAAACAATCAAGCAATTGAATATTATAATTTTAAAATATATAGTTCCTACATTATAAAGGTTAAGAGAATGCTAACTCATTGTCAACGGAGGGTCGGCAGTAACAATAGTGATACTGATTTATATTCCCATTGTAAACTTCTTAGTTTCTAACTTCACAACCAGGATGTAGTGTTATTAATTTATTTACTTGAAATAAAGATTTCTTGTAGTTTAGATATTTAGTTTTTTGTTAATTCATATTGATTACCATAAAGTCTTAAGATACTAGATTAGTAAAATGGTGCGCAGCCAGTACCTGCAGCAATTTATAAAATTAGGCGACTTTTGGTCTTTTTGCAATAATCAGATAGTCATTGAAAAAAAATTTAAAAATAATTTAAAAAAATTTTTGATCATTGCTTGCATTGGGTAGGAATAGACAGAGATATTTTGTGAATTAAACATTACACATAATGTTCTACATAATAATATAATGTAGCAAGTGGGTGGTAACCTGCAAATGTTTTTGATTTAATTTAGATTACAAAATGTCTTGTTTATAAACACGACAGAATTTTTTAAGGTATCTACTTATATTACCAATTGAAAACATATTTCAACAGCAAAAACACCGATTATACATATATGTTTAAGTAGTAATAAGCAGTCGAAGAAAGTAGGGTAAAAGCATTTAATTTTAATTTTAATGAGTCTAAACTCTAGAATAATCTAATAGAGATACACTTAAAATGCAAAAGTGTTTCAATTTAAATAGTTTCGATGACGTCATTTGCTTTTCACACCGTCGTGGTCATAATGATGCAATTAATTAAGAAATATTTATTTATCACAGTAATATAATTCTAAGCGTAAAAGTCTGGCTGGACAATCTTTAAAAACTACATATTACTATTTAGTAAGCCCAGACTGACAAAAATGATAATCACGCGATTACACCACAACTCGCAAAGCAAACGTTTCGTCAAACCTTAGTTTCTCATCGTTTGTTAATTCTAAACCATCCCAATACCACCTTTAGCCCCTGCTTACAACACTTTCACATAAGGTATTATCTTTCACGAATACAACCCACGTAAAGAAAATTATAATAAAACTTACATAGAATTAGAAATCGAAGGTTTATTCATTTACAGAATTACTAATTTCACGTCAAAGACGTATTGAATTTGTATTTAATACTAAATATTCCTATTTAACACACGAATTATATGGAATAGTGTATTGTGATCACGTTATTCAAACATGAATATTCCCTGATTATTTAAACAACAAGTACAGCTTTGAATATTTAATTACTTTTGTCCTTTTCTAGTATTTTAAATTTTGATGTAGCGCGATAAAGATAGAAATATTTTATTTGAATAATATATGAATTTGTAATGATTTACTTTTGGGCTTACGCTTGAGTTGACAGGCAAGATTGATTATCTAGGGTTTTATTTATCGTCTTACATTAAAATAATAGGAAAGTTTTATTTAGACAACTTATATGTGACTTGATTGTAACCATTATAACCAAATTCTAGCTCTTCTGTAACAAAATAGTAAAATTTTAATTCAACAAGATCAGGGGGGTTACTATGACGTCTTCAACCAGGAGTTATTCCATTGTGGGAAAGAGACAGATCTATACAGGTCATCTAGC
This sequence comes from Noctua janthe, assembly GCA_910589295.1. Lineage (NCBI taxonomy): Eukaryota > Metazoa > Arthropoda > Insecta > Lepidoptera > Noctuidae > Noctua > Noctua janthe. The sequence continues at coordinate 6,682,894 of OU342572.1, read as the reverse complement.
GCCATCTCTTTCCCAGACTGGAATTACTCCTGCTTTAAGACGTCATGGTAGGCCACCAGTTCAAAGCTTTATTTACTTTATATATTATATGTTAACTTAATCTATGTATTAGGTTTATATGTACCATACATATAAACCTCCCGAAATAAATTCTCTAAATTATGGTAAAAAACACATCAAAATCCGTTATTCAGTTAAGAGTATAGATTATTAAAATTTAATTTAATTACACTTTGAACTGATCTCTTGTCTAAATGGATTCTCAGTGACACATAAAACAATATAATTTGTGTTCTAGGTCAATTAGAATTAATTTAATTATCTTCACATAGGTGTTGCTTCATCTTGTTTTGACATCAACACACAAACTTATTTAAAATTCAATGAAACTAACTATTAATATTATATCAAGGACCATAAGATCCAGTTCGGAAATTGACCTTCGAAGAGTACAATTTACAAAAGGCTTTTGAATTTTATGATTAAAAATAACCCATGAACCGAATGTGGCAACACATAATTAATTCAGTTAAACTCGTCATACTAATCCAACATTCTAATTGAGGTATATTACTATTCAGTAAAACCAACTTCATATATCCATAACATCCATCCGTAACGTGCTTAGAACAGTTTTAAAATTAAATAATTTAGAGGAGCTTGTGGCTAAATAATAACAGCCGCTCGGATCGATCTTTAGGTTAAGCCGCGCTTGCCTAGGTTGTTCCATGGATCGGTGACCATTTATAACATACCGAGTTTCCTCCGTGCCTCGGAAAGCACGTTAAGCCGTTGGTTTCGGCTGTCATTTGTAGATCATTGACAGTCGTTACAGGTTGTCAATGGCCCGAAAGTCTGACAAGCAGTCTTACCAAATAGTATCGTATTAGCCAGTACTAACAGGGTTGTGGAGGCCAGATAGGTAGTCAGTCCATGTAAAATACTGGTATTCAGCTGCATCCGGTTAGACTGGAAGCCGACCCCAGCATAGTTGGGAAAAGGCTAGGCAGATGATGTTACTATCCAAATCTTTACAATAACTTTAATAAATGCGAGAAATTTTAGAATGATGCGTGATGTTATGTCATGTTTAATCTGCTAAAACGTAGCCTAAGGATCTAAACATGGGTTTTGTGGAGCCCAATGATCATTCATTTTCCGTAAGAGAAGAGGCCTTTGCTCAACGCACAAGCTAATTTTATTATTATTATAATGTTCCATATTAGTTCACTGTTGATTCCAATGGTGATGCCGCTTTTATAATCTTTAGTAGCTTCTCGACGCCTACGGAAAATGACGTGTCAGTTTATGTTCTGCCCGGGCCACGGCATACAAGCAGAGAGGAAAAAAAAACAAAAAAATAAAACCAGTGTTTTAATATAATGGAAATTGGGTTACCTACCACCGCTTTTTTTTTTGGAATAAAGCAATGTTTGATCAACTATCAAGACTGAGTGAGCGGCACACAATTTTCGAATTCAAAAACAGAACACATTCTTATTTATGATAGAAAAATGTTGAAAATAAGTAAGAAACTTGGGGTATGCTACAATTTCATAGTTTTTAATTAACCTTTGACAGTTGTATGAAATGATATAATACGACAAATTGACATAAGGAATTTGTTTAGCAATTAATTTGTCTGACGTACTGCCGAGTTCACTCTTCACTGTGACGCTGACGGTCGACCACTTTTCACTCTTATGCCTTAAGGAATAAGGTTGAAACGTGGTCGACCGTCAGTGAACTATACCTAGCTTGGTTGATTGTGTAACATATTATGTATATCGGAACTTCAACACTCTCATTCATAATTTATTTTGACGGGAATAATAGGCCTATAATCACAAGCTTGTACCGCCATTAAACTATGTAATAAATATGTTTACAAGGCTCTCAACCACGTAAGGTTTGAAAGTGATCCACATTACTTACTCGACTTTGGCAACTAAAAGGAGGGTAATGCCTTTTACGCGTCTGTATGTCTGTCCCACAAGTTACTATGACCTAATATAAATGCTTCAATTAAATGCTTGTGTTGACAAGGCTGGAGTAGAACAGCTTTTGGGTAGAAGAAGTAGAAATCTTCAGGCTATGGTGTCCAGTCTAAGAAGAACCAAGAGTCCTTTCACAGTTAATTTCTGACAGGAGCAACCAAAAAATAACCTTATGCTTATAGGAATAAAGATCACTGATGCGATTTTGACAGTGATGGAATGTCAGATGTATAATAATTTGGAATGAACTGTAACTGAAAGTCTATTGAGATAGTTAGGTACTTCCTGAAGTAAATAAAGCGAAATACGTCATTTCTATAAGGATATCAAGCTTCAAGGTTTGTCATCTATCCTCGGCCCAGAGACTACTAATTAGCGTGGCAACACTAACCAAAGATAAAAAGATATAGTACACAAGTAGGTATTAATTTCCAGTTGCCATAGAAGCTTAAATACATGGCACATAACATAGTTATTTATGACATGTGTTCATAACTTTAGCCACGCAGATATGTATACAACATTAGTTTTAGTATATGCGAAACCTGAAACACGTGTCTAGTATTTTTATGTAAAGAATCTATGTACAAAATTTCAAAACTGTATCATGAAAAATCACAAAGTTGAGTTGCTTGTTCTGTTACCTGGCTGTCCGCACAAAAACGTGGTAACCACGCGGCGCGCCCGCGCTCTCGCTTCCAGCGTCGTCTTGAGCTCATTGATAATAATAATTCGGCAGTAGGTACCTAAATGATTGCGATAGGTACTTAGTGTCGCTCGGTGTCCAACTTGTAGCCTTTTTTTTAATATTTTTGGGACAAAATATAACATGGTTTGAAAATTATTGAAATCGATTCAGTTACTTATTCTGAACAAACTATATTCAGGTTTCGCATATACTAAAAATAATGTTGTATATAGGATCGTAATTCTCATGAGATTGACATAATCAACAATAATTAGCAATTGTCCAAAACAGATAAGTACATTTACAAACAGAAATGATTTTAAAAAAGAGAAATATCCAAATGACTATTTTCCTATGCCCACAGCCGAATTTTCCAAAGACACAATCTTATTTTTGAACATGTTACATTCAAAAACAGAGTTCCATTATAAGAAATATGCCTCGTTTACAGTTTATTATAACTGTACCGTCAATGTCGTCCCGTTCCCACTTACTTTATCGGGCCTATCTCCACTGGCAATCATGACGCCCGATTGTGGCAGATACCATCGGATACCGGGCACTCATACTCTCTTAATAAGTTATGAGGTTTTTGCAACTTTATAAGGAAACAGTTTTGCAAAATGACTGCGATTTTTCAAGCAAACCATGGGATGAATGGATTGTATGAAATATTATTGCTACAAACGGAGTAAATAGTCATATTACAATAAGTTGAGATTTAAGGAATATGAATAAATGAAAAGATTGACCAAAATTGCTGTTTAATGAAGACATGACTATGAATGATGATGGTAAAAAAAATCAATTTAAATCCATTTATCAATATAGAATCAAAGTCAAGCTAGTCAACTAACATGACAATAACGACGTTCAAAGATTAAATATTATACTTAGCCGTTTTCTGTGTAAGAAAACACTGTAAGTAACCCAGCCGATGCACTGTATGCTTTTCATTGCGAGACCTTAGAAACAAAGCCCCGAGTACAGTTAAACACAACTATGTAGTTAGTAAACACTGCACTCTGCTTATTTACTCGCGCTAGTCACTGGCTAGTGACGAACGCGGCTCGCTTTGTTTTCTATTTTCAAATAACTTACTAAAAATAGAATTTTAACTTAATCATCATTATTATAAATGGGAAAGTTATTCTCGACTCGACCTTACAGAACGACCGTACAATAGTCTGTCTGACAAACCATCTTCACATAAAATTACCATTTAGAAAAATACAGATGAAAGTCGAGAAAAAGTAGAAACACGGAAAAAGCTACGCTGTTAAGCTATTTTACAATTACTTATAAGCTTAGACTATAAAAGAAAAGTGAACAAAAACCAAATCAATACATGGTAAGGATTTATACATTCACGTGCTTAAAAAAAACTCTTTGCTCTTGAACTTACATCGAAGTATAAGAAAGACCAAAAAATAAAAAGAGAAGCCACACTGACAAAAAAAAAAGAAACGTACTTACCAAAGACAAACAGAGAGTAACTAACAAAACTAAAAAAAAACTTCGACGCAAAGATATCACTAGGTAATAGAGCCAAATGAAATCAACGTCATATAATTTTAAATCTCGTTTTAGAGCCGGTTAATAAGACTGAGTACAATTTAATGAGATAATTTTAATTACTGCATAGTCTTTGTGATCATGAAGCGTAACGCTATAAGATTATGAGCAGCTTGAACTGACGGACCCGCTCCTAAAGAATGGAGGTGGATTATAAACATAAAATATGTAGTGGAACATTGACGTATTTGAGAGATTTTGTTTGGTAGTTTTGAGGGAAAATTATGAGCAGTGTAAGTAATTGGGTTATAGACGTCAGATCAGTGGTTAAACTAGAAATCGACCCTTACTGAGATGGGATAAGCTCCTAGCTTATCTAATATATTATTAAACTAAAATAATCTGGTCCGATCAAAATGAACCAATAAAGGAAGATAAACTTGTATGAAAGAAAAAGGAGTAAATGATAGCGTGACGGTTGACAGAGAAGAATGGAAGAAAAAAAAACGTGTTGCGCTGACCCCAAGTAACATAGGACAAGGACAGGAAGATGATGAAAGGAAGAGAAAGGTGTGAAGACCGCCAAGCTAGATCAGGCATCGATATTCACATGACGGCTGAAATTAGCCGAAGAACGAATTTAGCGACATGCAATTAAAGAGTCTTATTACCAGAAGATTGTGTAGTTAAAGTATAAGAGTTGAATAGATCCAGGAATTTACTTGAAAGAAGACAGTTGAATAGCTATTTACATACTTGAACATCAAACGGGGATACTGCTCGTCGTCCACACAAGTATTGGGTCGGCTATTGACAGTGATTTTATTTCCCCTAGCCATTGAGGAATCCGGGCGTGACGATATCCGCAGTTTTATGAACTTTCCAAATTACCATATTGGCACCCTATTTGCGTAACACACTTGCAGTTGAGTGGCTTTGAGTGAGTTGCTTCCGACAATAAACGCTAATATAAATCGGATCTGAACGTGTTTGTAAATATTGGTTCTATTACACAGGGTGTAAACGGTCCCTTCATGAAGACGACAAGACAACCAAGCATTGAAGTACATCAAACTAAGTAACTCTAAGCAGAAATTTGTTCTGGGAAACGACATTTTTTTTGGGGTGAAAAATCATGTTTTACGGTATGTAACTACTTCGGTATGTATGTAATTACTCAATGTAACGCACTCAAAAATTGTGCTGATGGTACGGGAGTCGTGGAGGTATTTAAAGTAAAGTTACTTATAACATTAAAAACAAAAAAAATATTGCAATGATGGGGAGAGCAAGTGCCTCTTGGCTTCGTTAAGAGTACTTTTACACCCATTATACCTTCATGATCTGCGTAGCCCCTTCCCAGCTTCGACCATAGCTATAAACCATATTAAACAATAAAGGCGCATCTAGAAATACTCATTTTCCACCGGCTAAAACTATTAGAATTAGGTGTCAAAGCATAAAAACGTGTTGTAAATACTAGATAGCGAGTACATGTGTGCACAGATAACATTATCGCACTATCATCTGACCTGTGATAGCGTATCACTGTTTTATTGTCCGCTAAATATGACAGGCTTGTGAAATATTTTTGTTAATTGCATATTTTAGTAGGGATTGTAGTCGTTGGTAGTTATAATAACCTTGACCAAATCTTTTTATCCATGGAACTCTAGACAACACCATCATCATCATTCTCTTGCCCTTATCCCAATTATTTTTTTATTATTTCATATCTAGACAACACCAAGTTTTCAGAAAATAAAATAATACGGGTACCTAAGTCTTTTGAATTTACTTATCCTAGAATCTTCTTTTCGTGTGGTTAGTGCCTTACCTGGTGTCAGAGTTTTTGTGCCGCCAATGAGCCTCAGACTTGTCTTTACATGCCGTTAAGAAATACCTCTCAGACATGCTTATTTGGTTTCCCCATGATGTTTTAGTGATCGTTACAATACGCACATGAATCTGAAAAATCAGAGGTGCGTGTCTTCAGTTCGAACTCGAGACCTTTGACTTTGTACTTCAACGGTTACACCACTAGGCTATCAGTGCTATATCCTAGAATAATACTGAGGAGTTTCAATACAATAAGTGGCCAGCTAATAAACTGGTTTTGTTACTATTTACGTGCGGTCTACCGTTCTTAATTATTATAGCGTAACAAGTGAACTTCATCGATAAGTTCATAGATTACGTTTCTCTAACATTTTAATCAGCATCAGCTATTAGATAACAATAAGAATAACAAAATTATCATGATGATTATGAGGAATTAAGAATATTATCTAACTTTAAGTTGCTGGTGCTAACCTAGTTTTTATTTCTCTTTTCACCATAGGAAAGGGCAAAGTATCAACCCTTGCGGTAGTCCTGGCAGTTTCTCATCAAGTTACCACGCAGAACCTTAAAAACAATAACAGATTTTCAATCCTTTGGCGCCGTATCAAGGTTCTCTTTTAAAAATCCAGCTGCTATTGAAGCTGTGTAACATAACCTAATGCATTTTTTTGTGTGAATTAGGGTGTCGAAGGCTTTACTTTGATTAAATGAAACGGAAAAATATTGATGTGACCTTCGCAATTCATTTATTTGTGACCTAAGGTACGGAAGCATAACATTGACAAAAAAAAGATATTGCTGTGTAATACATGTCATGTTTATTTACCCACATAGTTTTTCTTACCATTTTATTTATATTGCATGTTATAAATTATCATGTTTAAAGTCATTTTAAATAATAAAAAAACATGTCTCACTGATTGACGATTTCACGGCAACTAAATGTTTATGTTTAGAAACGACGGATGGAGTGTGTGAATGTATGATATGGCTAAAAAGAAGGTGACGAGATGGCGAGTAATAGAAGAGTATGAAACAAGAAGATTTGCTGCCTGCGCCGATCCCAAACAAATTGGCAGGAGAATGTTGATGACGAAACATGGTATCAGAACAGAAGGTAGTTACCGTTAAAAATAAAAACTATAGATTTACAGTGAAGTTACCCAGCGAAGGCGACGGAGAGAGATATCAAAGACTACGGGGGAGGATTTCTGATTGCAATTACACCCGTTGAAACTAAATTAATAAAATATCTTACTTTCTAGCTACTGACTGCTATAGACAATGACTAAAGCATGGTTATACAAAGTCCTGTTGACTATGAATTGAATTAAATCTGGAAGTCGACTCCAACTGTTGCAGCATGACTTAGCAGATGATCATCATAATCAGTCTTATCCCAATTTATTTGGGGTCGGCGTAGCAGATTATGATGAACTGTATAATATTAACATATTACCTGATCAGAATCATCAACATGTTCCTCTTATAATAAACTAATCTATTTCTGCAAATTCTTCACATCTATGAGATGAATAAAATCAATTACGACTAATGCTCGACAAGATTCCTTATAAGGGTAAAAGAGATTTACAACCTGTTAACTTAAAGTATCTATGGCCAAGTGCGACTCATTTGTCGATACTTAATAGTTAAAATATACTATACAACTATAGTACTTTCATAGTTATTTCACCTCCACCCTTTGCATCGCTGTCAAAATCACAGCGATATTTATGCTCTTTGTGAAGGCCAGATGGGCGGTCGTTCCAGGTGTCCAGGTGCATTCAGTTAGGCTGAAAACCGACCCCAGCATAGTTGGGAAAAAAGGCCAGGCAAATGATAAACAATTTGTCTGCACTAATATTTCATTGATGCAGAAAAAAAATGTAGTATCAAAGACCGTTTATATTTTATTTTTAGCAAGGTTTCGCAGAATTTTATGTAAGTATATAGGTACGATTAGATTAATGTCCATGAACGACTATCCATCCTTATTTAGATTTTGAATTGGCAAAGTCATGATGAATCAGACTGCAAAGTTCAACTTCTGTATTTACCTACAGTGATTTATTTCGACCAGTGGGTAATTAAAAAGTACGTAGGTAAATATTCGACCACAAAAGTGTTTGCAATTTTTACAAAACGCCCTTATAGAATGAAACTTCACTAAATTTGACACTGACACAAAGATAAATGACTAATGACACACTAACTGCGCCGCTGTTATTTTCCAAGTTGGAATTTTTCACCGTGACTCGCGCAGTTTCATTGCCTCGCCGCATTTCTAGCGCCGATGTGTTTTTGTTTTTTTTACCCATTAAAAAGAAAAATCCAACAGGATAGGCTTAGGGCTATCAAAGTGTTGACTCTCGACAGTCCACGGTCCTCATATTTGGCTTCTCCATCATTATTCTGTCCGAACATTACGTAGCGACTTGGAGGACCTGTCATTTTCCTCGTTTAAGTCCTCGAGAGTGCAGTTAGGTGTGCACGACGGGTAAGAGTGAAGGGGCGGCATATCAAGTCGGAGCTCTACACTCACTTTGTGTTCTATCTAGCCAGACTATTGGATCTGCTAGATTGTCACTTTTTCCAGGGTCTTTGGTACTTTTCGTGAAGTGCAAGAGACAATCGATCTAATGGTGGTAAAGCAATATGAAATCGCCTTTACTGTCGTTTTTTAATGTTCTAAATTGTGCCTCCATAGAGTGGAACTATTTTAAATTGTAAAATTCACACTCCCGAGCCACAAGATACAAGCGATGCTTAGTTTGTGGCTCATCGATGAATGAATGACACGCTGTTTTGTTTCTTTTGATTAATAATAAACTTAATTCTTAGGTATTACTGCAATTTAATTTACAACTTAAGCAAGAGCTATTTGTAGCATTACAAGTTAATTTTAAAATGATTTCAATAATCAAGTGAGTTGCGTCAGATTATGAATAATAATTAAATAATTCGTTATCTGTAATTAATCAATCTGATTTATAATCTTTAGGTTATACTCTGTGAAGTGTAACAGTTTTTTTTGCTATCGCATTTAATTTTAGTCTGGTATGTATGTATGTAGGATTAAGGTTATTGTTAGGTAGTCCTCTTTAGGTACTATACAGCGTGTAACAAGACCCTTCACATAGCCTTCAATCAAGCATTCTGTACATCAAACTAAGTAACTTTACGCAAAAATTATTGCTGGGAAACTCCTTTTTTTTGGGTGAAAAACCAATCAAGCATTCAATCAAGCATTCTGTACATCAAACTAAGTAACTTTACGCAAAAATTATTGCTGGGAAACTCCTTTTTTTTGGGTGAAAAACCGTTTTACGGTAGGACTCAATGTAATGCACTCAAAACATTGTGCTGATTGATGAATTGAATAGTATACATATATGGTCGTGGAGGTGTTTACAGTAAAAATCTTACGTTAAAATATGTTTTTAAAAAAAAACTTGTGAAAAAGTTGAAACTTTGACCCCCAATATCTCCGTGACTAGAAGGTTCCCAGGTATGGTCTAGAACTTAAGGGTCTTGTTACACCCTTTATATCTACATGGGTATTATTATAGAATAACATAACATCACACCTGTAATTTCGTAAAGGTCGGGCACAGGTATACCTAATAGTACACCCACCCACATTTCGCCAGATTGGTATGTTCAAGTTCCATGGAGCCTATTGCCATCAACCGGGTACAAATTCAAAAGTCGGGCTGCTACTGAGAAATTCCTAATGGAAAAATTCATCAACACTTTTTTCTGGCCGGGAATCGAATCCAAGACTTCGTAGGGATAAGATTTTTAGGTACCTACATCGCCACCTAGGATAATGTTATCAGATTTTAATAATCTTATTACCTACCTGGCAACATCCGTGTAGCCATTCCTTTTTTAAAAGGTTGCACATGCGAATTTCTCATTGCATTGTTACCAACATCTTGAAACAATGTCTTTTTTTTAAATATATAACAGATAATTATAATATTTTTAAAATGAATTATGGTGCATTTAAATATTAACATAACCTTCGTTTCGTTATCAGATAAAATATCTTTTCGCTCCATGATTGCGTCGACCCATGTTAATATTATGTGAACTTCAAACCATTCAAATTATTTTTTTTTATAATAATTTTAAAGGAAGTCGTGTCAAAAATAATGATGACTGAATTATTCCTACGTTTTTGTGAATTAAAATAATTGCTTCTAGTATCAATTTTGACGGTATTTCCGGTAAGTAATCCTATTACCTATGTTCAAATCGTTTGTAAAACAGGATTAGATGAATTAAATATTTTTGTTTTAATTTGTGCATGTTATGAATGGAAAATTCATCGTATGCAGTTGATCACTAGGAAACTGTTAAAAACACCTTTTTTTTTAAAAGCTTGTAACTATTTAGTTGGTTATATTAAGGTGGAAGCGCCAGGGTAACCCGCGAAATTCAATTTTTCTTAGGTTTTTTGCAATTTGCAGATCAGTTTCAGGCTATACATAAGTGAAACAAAATATGATTCGCGACCGTAACACGTATGTAGTTACAGAATTATAATCATTAAAATCATCAATACAACCCTCTAAGTTCATTTAATTCCATTTAATGACTATTTCATGAAAAAGTCATTCAATGGGATTATATGAACTTAGAGGTTTGTGTTGATAAGTTTAATGACTATGACTCTATAAAACTATCTTTGTTAGGTACGGTCGCGAATCATATCTTTATTAACATACAACCTGACACTCACCTGTAAATTACAAAAAAACGTAAGAAAATTTAAATTTCACTAAGAAAGTTTAAAAAAATCAAAGATTTAAAATCGAAAACAAATTATTTCATTAATTCCAGTCAAAATTACCTAGTTTTTAAATGAGATATGGTGACAAATATTTAAGAATGTATAACCTATCTTAATCAGTTTAGTTGGCATGGCATCGATTAAGTACAATTTATCTTTACTACTGAACAGATAGTAAATTGTAGTGCGATGATAATTATGGTACCGTAACTACTAAGAAGAAACATACTATTAAAGTGTTTTACGTCATACTTAGTAGTCTTAGTACTCATAGTAGTGCCCGCTAAAATACGATCACGTTATGGTTATGACTAGCGATGCCGATACTATTTCAAAATTTGGGAATTTTAGAATGCCGTGCATTTGAAATAAGTGCGGACTTTTTACTATTGAATGTTTCGTAGTCCATGTTTTTTTTTTTAATAAAACGCCGTGATTCACAACGTACGTATGTACATACGTACGTATGACAAGACTGAATAAATCTGGACGAATTGTACTTAAATCTAATTTACACATAAGGCAAGGTACATACAAATTGAAGACATTATTCCAAAAACCACCTTTGTCATGATATGAAATAGTTACAGAATTAGTGACAAATTTGTTTTTTTTTTCATAAACCGCCTATGTCACTGACGTGGCTGCTTTTTGCCGAAATCATAATTGACTATTTGTTGAAGAAATATGAATTGTGATAAGAAAACTTACGAATTCCTCTACAAAATGGTAACTAACTCATATCATGAAATTTTTGACAAAGGTGGTTTTTGAAATAATGTCATCAATTGTGTAGAGTTTGTACCTACACACATATATTTTTTTTGGTATCCATATACATAGGTTCCCAAAAGCATCTTAACAATTTTAAAACGGAAAGATTCCATTATTTACAATTTCGTTTCTAATACAAATAAAAACAAATTGTAGGCAAACACGAAACGAATAACAAACCAAAAGTAATATAATAACATGACATAACCGTAAGACCGAAGAACATATTAAATTATAAAGTCGTGAAGCTACATTATTATGTGTTGTCTCGATGAAACACGTGAATATCGTAATAATTATTATCTAATATGTAATCTGTGGCAAAAACATTGTGGTCAGTATTCGTGCCTATCGACGACGCCGCCATCTTGGATTTGATTTTGTTGTTTATGTTTATGATTGCTATGAAGATTTGACGATAGCTTACCTACAAGGATCTTTGGGTACGAGAACAAAATCGGAACTATCTACACTTTTTTTTAATTTCTTTCAGTAATTAATTTCACAAAATTGTATCTTATTTAATCAACGCCCTTTTAACAATGCCAATAAATACAAAGACCCCTGTAGCACTGTACTGTTTGTGAATTTATGATACTATAAGAATGGAAAAACTGCTGATCAGTTTCCATGTTTCCAATTACAGCTACAAATGCTACAATGAATGACAAAAGTAAATAGTTTGAAAACAACGTATGTACAATGGAATACAGTTGGATGTTTTAATGTTACAATTAGTAGGCTGGAAGACACGGGTGCTGTTGCCTATTCTATATTAGATTAGGAAATTGATTGGAAGCGGGAAAACTTCGCAGATTTCTAGAAACCACACGCGGCCACCCAACATTTCAACCATATATGTTCCTTGATTTCAACTCACAACGATCTTAAACATGATTTTGTGTAAGTGGCAATCGGGCTCAAAAGTTCTGTTTACTATCTGCCTGCAACATTCTAGCGCTGGGCAAAAGAGCTGGGAATTAATGAGGAGGGGCCTTATTAATTTCCACCTCTAACGATCTAGAGATAACGTAACGTCAAAAAAAGATATCTAAAAGAATTTTTACCGAATCATAAATTGAAGTCATATTAATTAATTACTGGTATTATAATTAAAATGCATTTTGTTTTTATGGGCATGGCGAAAGGAAGACATGATACCAAAAATATATAAAACCGCTTTTTTACGGCGAGGTCTTTTGAGACAAGCGAACGACTAGGTCAAGGTATTGGTTCAATATCGGCGCTGGCGCATTAAACTACACCAAATTAATATTATAAATTAAAATTATAACGGACGTAGCGCGTAAAATACAGTAAATTATAAGTTATAAGAATTTTGGAGTTGTTTGAGAGAAATCTGAGGACTTAGGACTATGTTGCACGGTTCCACCAAATTAATTCATTTTGGTTAAAAGATATAGAAAAAAAAGATGGTTGACGTTAAAAGATACAGTCTTACCAACCTAAATAAATTTTGTTTCATTCTCCGATTTGAAAGGCAGGAGTAGACTATGGAACATATCCATCTTCTTAATAATAATCTTATCATCTACTAACAGACTACGCCATGGTAACCGTTGAGCTTTTCAGCATACAATTTTGCAGAATAGTTCCTTTTATAACGAAAGAAAGCACTCAAACCATCCAGGTTTAATAGGGTTTGGTAGAATGTATGGAAGTTCTAGACTGCTATTTGTAGATCTTTGACAGTCGTTACAGGTGGCTCAAAAGTCTGACAACCAGTCTTACCAAGGGGTATCATATTACCCAGTACTAACTGGGTTGTGGAGGTCAGATAGGCAGTCGCTTCGTGTAAAAGACTGATATTCAGTTGCATCCGATTAGACTGGAAGCTAACCTCACCATAGTTGGGAACAGGCTAGGCAGATGATGAGAAAGTATGGAAGTTTGTAATTTTGTCGATGGTAAATTTTTGGGGCTCACTTGTTAAGAAATAAACCAGTGGCCATTTTTGCCATTCTCCATTATTGTTTTGTTTATTTTTCGTGAAAGCCTTGTTACTTTGTTATCATCATAGATATAAATCCTGCATTAATAGGTATGCGTATGTTAATTAGGATATCTGATACGTTATCATTGTAATCTTGGAATAACGTATGTTATGCCTAATTTATGCCGAGGTTTGCGACACTTGTTAACATAACACCACGCTTGTAATCTCCGAAGGTATAAGCAGAGGTGTACCTGTAGCACCCCACATTTCGCTGTAGTAGGGGGCAAGCCAAAAGCCATCAACCGGGCTCAAATACAGACTCTGTTCTACAACTGAGAAATGCCTGATATTGTTGATGGTCTTAGAGCATTCATTAATTTAATACCTTGTGCCTTTTCAAACTCGTTGATAACCAATAACAAAAAAGAATACTTATTTTTAGCTAACACACACGAATTCATCGCCTAAGTTTTTATCAAAATGTAAAAACATTATGAAACTTTTATCTTTTTCGCTCTAAAAGCTCCCAAAGCTCATACCTATGCGGATCTGTTTTTTCTTCAACTAGTTTGTTTATTTATAAGGATGTTTTAGCAAAAACATTAGTTTGTGTTGTTATTTGAAGCTACGCCGAGTTTCGTATAATTATATTAACTTCTGTGGCGTTTGGCGCTAGTTTATTTGTGTCAATGTAAAGTTGAGATTCAGTGTTACCAGGACATACTAAACTTATATTATTACTAAATTGGTACAAATTTTAAGATGTGTCGAAGTGCAACTTTTGTTTTTATCTTTGACAAGCTGAAGCCGTTTTTCGGCAATAATGATGAACTTCCATACAAACCTTCATCCCATTCACGGATTTAAAAAAAAAACCTTCTTTAGAATGCTTTACTTTCATTCTATAGAACACAAAATTTCATCTAGACCCATCAGTTTGGGCTGTTTATCGATAAATTTATAAATTAATTTTAACACATAACATAACATAACATCACGCCTGTAATCACCAAAGGCTTAGGTGTCCCTAAATTGTACACCCACATTTCGCCAGTTATGTTTAAGTCCTATGTAATAAGAGCTTATTGCCATCACAAATCCAAACTCCGTGGCTGCTACTGAGAAGTTCCTGATGGTAAAACTCAATAACAATTTGCCCCACCCGGGAATCGAACCAGGACCTCATGCTCAGTAGTCACTATTGCGAACACTAGGCCAACGAGGCAGTAATAAAAGGCAGTTAATGAATTTTAAGTAATTTCTATAAAATAAATAAGGTTAATTTCTTTTAATAATTAGCACTATCTACCAATTTGGGGTTATATTGATTTGATTTAATCAAAAACAACTCTGTTTAATATTTTATGCAATGCAATTAAATCACAAGATACTTCAATTGCACAAACATTGAAAATACTAAATCATATTCTTATGAATGACTTTTTTCGCAATGATGTACCTAACCTAAGTATTTTTCTCTAGTACTCTAGAAGCGACAACAAAATATTGACTATGAGATCAGAAATCACACTAAAAGTCAATACTCGCACGTAATAATTTGTTTGATTATCCTCAAGAAACTCTTTGCTACGAGGATTTATATTTTTGTTTGAAAAAAAAACTAACTTTACTCATCATTAGTATTAAAGTTTGCACTGTAATCATAATATTTTGATTACCAGTAAAGTGTTACATCTAAAATATAGTTATTGGACTTTCTGCAAATAAGGTCTGAGCTTCCATTCAAGGCTAAAACGCCAAAAAAATAAAGATACCTATTACATATATCTTTATTTTTTTTGAGTTTTAGCCTCTCCCGATCTTAAATCTTAATCTTACTCAATACTCAATACTTTATTGCATTCCATAATGTTAAATAAAACAGTTGGTATGTTAAAACATTGAATCAATTATGGACCCTGTCGGGCACAGCAAAGTTAAATTAATTGGTAATAGGAGAGAGGATGAAGGCGCTTTTTAAAAAGTTAAGATATCCAGGACTTCTAGCTCTGGTCACTGGCCCAAGAAGCTCAGTGGAAAAGACGGTCCTGTCTAATAAAAGGCGGCCAAAAGATAATATTCCAGTTCACATGGAATATATCAGTCAGTTTTTTTTCCGGGAAATCTTTTTCCTCTTTCATCCATTATCATCATCTGCCTAGCCTTTTCCAACTATGTTGGGGTCGGCTTCGAGTCTAACTGGATGCAGCTGAATACCAATATTTTACATGGAGCATCTGCCTATCTGACCTCCACAACCCAGTTAGTATTGGATAATACGATATCCCTTGGTAAGACTGGTTGTCAGACTTTTGGGCCACTATCTATAACGACTGTCAAAGATCTACATTGACAGCCGGGACCAACGGCTTAACGTGCTTTCCGAGGCACGAAGGACACTCGGTATGTAATGGGTAGTCACCCATTCACGGACCAAAACTAGGCAAGCACGGCTTAGCCTGAAGATCGACCCGAGCGGCTGTTATTATTTAGCCACGAGCTCCTCATTCATATTTTGTTAGTTAATTTCTGTGAAAGTCATTAATTAATAGTAATTCATTGAGTTGGTTTACTGTTTCTTATTTGTATAGTTCCACTAGCTTAGAAAACTGGTTTGTTGGACGATTCAAACATGGTGTTTTTATGTCAATTTTGGTAAGTAATGAATTCTAACTATAAGTTAGAAGGCTCTAAAGTGAGCCTACTATAATAAATTACGGCAGTTAATTAATAAATCAGGAAAAAAATACTTTAAATACAAAATTACCTAGGTATAAATCAAGAAGATACTTCGACCTCATTATCATCCACAGCCCGACCTCACCTACTGCTGGGTAGGTATAGGCCTCTCTTTGCTTGTGCCAAGCCCCACGTTCTTGTGCCAGCCTCATCCAGGATATTCCCGCGATGGCAAACACTCTAGGCCGCCCAAGAAAAAACTTGCTATAGCCTCTATGATTTATTTAACAACATTTTTAAGATGAGGAAGTTACACGATAACTATGTAGGAATATCTTTTAGTTGGTAACGTAAATATTTACTTACAAAATGCATTCGTACGTGTTAAATGTTAAATAGACTGAACAGTCGCAAAAATTACATAAACATCCTGTTGACTAGGCTATATGTATACATATCTATACGTCACACTGTCAAATTTTCCCAATCAACATTGAAACCTAATACTTCAGCGATGTAGTTGAAAATCTAATAAAGAAATTTTACAGATTGTAGTAACTTGATGTGCCTGTGTTTGTACCATATTTTCATACTGATTCTCAAGTCAGCCTGTACTTTTTACTAGAGATGTAGGTACCGACTACAGTCGGCGACCAGTCGGTACTCGGTACAATATCTCAAGTAAAAAAGTAGGTAAGTAATTATAAAAACTAAAAAAACAATACCGTCACACTGTCCCTTCGTAAAAAAGCAATAAAAGAGAAAGTGACACAATATAAATACCTATAATATATTGTGTTGCCACTTCTAAAATAAGTGTAATTAGAAGAAAACAGAGTTTTCATGTCTATTGTTTTAGTTGTTGCTAGATTTAATGTCTTAGTGATTTCTGTCGTTAAAATCAAATTAGAAATAGATTTTTAATGATGAGTTTATGTTAAAAGAATACGCTGAATTCTGCGGGTTAACCTGAAGCTTCCACCCTAAGTAGGTAGAAGATCCCTTTTTTGAATGGCAATACCTAGGTTCCTGCTGGACTTAGTACCTATTATAATTACAGAACAAATCTTTTGACACATCAACATACCACTTTACAAAGCTTTAGTAAATTAAAATTGTCACTGAATCTAAACAAATGCTTACACATTAATTATAATGTTTATCCAGCACGAAGGTTGGATCAAAAGCCTCTGACGTTACGTCATAGAAAAAAAACAGTATGGAATGTTTGTAAGCAAATGTAACTTGTTTCAAGTGTTTGTGAATGACTACTTATTCCCATTATTAACCCACCTTATCATAATCATCAGCCTATAGATAAAGAGCCCACTGCTGGGACGCAGCAGGCCTCTCTGTGATAGGGAGTAGGCTGTAAGCTGTACTACGCGGGAGCGGTGCGGATTGGTGAATGTTACCTTTGCCTCACGCTGTAACAATCATAATAATATTGTAAAACCAAATCATTGCAAAAGAGTAGCCATGGAGTTTCTTGCCGGTTCTTCTCCATAGGAAACGGCCACCCCGAACCGTGCACTTTTTCTATGCTGGCCTATGTAAAATAAAACCAATTTGATTTGATTTGAACAAGACATGCCGGTTTCGATTTAAGAGAATCAGAACAAGACAGGTAATGAAACATTCTTTTGAATATCCAAAATGTCTGGAATGACTAAATGCTCATTCTGAAGTGCTTAATGACTAAATGCTCATTCTGAAGTGCTTATTGAAATTGATCAAGTTAAACTTATTGTGAGAAGAATGTATGTCAGTGTTTTGACTGTTGTGTGCAAATGGCGGAGTTTTCACAGCTATAAATATTAATTTTCAGATGTTTTCTAATTGGTGTCATCACAATGTGGTTGTGTTTTATAGGTTTTTTACTCGAATTCAAGAGGATTTGACAATACATGTGTATGTTACCTTAGGGTTACGCCCAGTCAATTGCTCGTTAAATGGGAATAGACAATTCAAGTTTCATTGACAGCCATAGCCGCCACTCGTGGCGATACTAAAATGGGCTGTCTGACCACTATTTTTACCTTGGGGTAAGCATTTTCCAGGTTTCCCCGTTCTGAAGGCTTTATCAAGGCTAAACATAGACTGTGCACAAAACTTCGAAAGCATTAAAGTCACATCTTTTTTTCATGAGGGTAGGCAGGAAATACAATGTGGCACCTAAAATCCTCCTTTCGCCTCGTCCACATTCATACATCCTGGTCATCCACGCACGCCGTTTCCGAGGATTAAGCACATGACCTTTCCGAAGAACCTCGATAGATTTGACAGCTACCTATTTGCGATGATGAAAATGGCAACTTTCAGAACGCACTCTCTTCATGCTTTACCAAATGCTGTATACCACACCCTGTTCCAGTCACCAATGCGATGATTAGGCAACTATGTACCGTTAAAGCAATTACAATATCTATTACAATTTCAGGAAACATCATACTTTTAAATGAGTGAGCTATTCAAGTTGTTTTCGTAAAGCAGGTTGGTGTGGTTGCGCTTGCTTGTCTATGAATAAAAGTTTTTATACAATGTAATGGAAGAACAAAAGGTTTAATAGCGAAAAGCGCAAATAGTCGTTGTTCGCTAACTTGAGGTTTAACGTAGAACATATTATTTTTTAACATACAGGATGTAAAAGGAACCTTCAAGAAGCCGTCAACCAAGCGTTATGTACATCAAACTTTAAGCAAAATCCTAAATGACTCTCAATATCTACGTAACTAGAAGATATGGTCTAGAACAAAAAAATTACAGAAAAAGTGCCTTTCGGCTTCGTTAAGGGTCTTTTTACACCCTTTATATCTCAGATTTTCCAACTATCTAAATAGATAGCGGTTTAAATAAACTATGAAGATACAGTAGTCTAGTAGTGGTGTTACTTTTTTTTCGCGCGTGGCTAAAATAGTCACCCAATTAATTTGGGTCGGCACAGCATGGTGTTCTTGTTCTTGTTCTTCTTTCTTCTTCCTCTTCTTCTTCATTAGTTGTCATCTCACTAGTCAGCCCCCTTTACTAGCCATATCCTCGTTCACATTCCATGATCCATTGTTTTTGATCTTCTCCTGCCAGTCCTACTATTCTTAGCTGCGCTTTCCGTGTTTGTTGTCTACGTGATCAAAACTTTAGAAATTTTGGGGCCTGGCTATTATTTCTAGGAGCAGTTCGCTCCGTCGTTTGTCTTAAGTTTTGTGTTTGGTGCATAATTGTGATCAGCCCACTGTTGGGACACAGGCCTTTTTTCTATGTGAAGGAGTGCGCTACCCGTGGGCGTAGTTTGGGTTGGTAGATGTAACCTGTCTCCGAATCTATGGTTCTAGGACACGCCACTTTCCTCACGATGTTTTCCTTCAATAGTTTATGACGAGTGGTGATTATAAGTCCCCGTGTCCCTTACCTGGGTTCAAACCCCCTAAATTACTGGGCCACCACTGATACTGCACCCCGGACTTAAGTTAGCGATTCTTTTTTGTATTCCGAACGTGATCCTAATTGCTGTAGGAAATGGAACTTCTGCCCGACGTTCTATGTAGCTGGACTCATAATAACAGTCTTAATAGTTCAAGTATAATGCATAGTTTAGATTCCACGACTGGCACGCGATCGGAACACACACGAACACATCATTATGTACTACTTATGTACTGCCCTATTTACTGTACGTATTTAAGTTGGAATTTTAATTCTGGTCTTATTTTTACACCACTGGGTTATGTTTTTCGCGCGTATCTTGTAGATTTCTTTATTACCTCGTATGTTGCAAATGGATTTCGACGATTACGGTATCATTAGATTCGTCTCAAAAACCCAAGTGTCCTTGAATAGGTGTTTAAAAAAAAACAAAATGGCGGATTTTTGGCGCTAAATTGTAAGTCGTTAATATTATTTTTTCAACCAAACCTGTCGAGTAGGGTATTAAAATGAAAGAAATTAAAAGGAGATTACAAATATATATATACCTACGTATAGCTAAATAGTAAAATTTGTAGTCTGCCTTTTTTGATAAGATATGTTTATGAATAAATAAATGATTCTGATTCTGACTTTATATACTTGTTTGGCTATGTTTGTCGTGAAAATACATCAAAATGTAAAGAATTTGAATATTTAACTGAATGTTAATAGTGTTTTCCAAGATCTTAAATAAAAGATTGACTATACCTACAGCGCAGCGTGCTAAAAAATGCTGTCCCATACAAAACTTTTACTCGACGTAAATGTATGGGACAGCTGATTATTTTTTCTTGCTTATGATGTTGATCGCATGGAAAAAGTTCAGTTTAAAGTTCTGTACCACACCGTTAAATAACACGTTTCTGATACCCGTTGTGTATACACAGCGACACATTAAACTATACATATCCAGTATAACCTGACCTCGCTTTATATGAGCTTCCCTTACATTGAGAGATCAGCTTAATTTGGTTTTTCATAGCTTGATTGGCCGTCGTGCCAGGTACTTATGTCGTTTTAATAGCACACTTACGATGTTTCTAGTAGGTACTTATTGACGAATTACGATTCAATTAACCATTCTTAAGAAAACGTAACTATTGATGGTTTGTAGATTAGAATCCATAAAATGAACTGAGAACAGTCAATTGCAATATTTTAGTGTCACATAAATTTTATTTGCTATACTAGTTATTTACCGCGACCTTCATTCTCGTGAAATTATAAAAAATATTACTTCCCTTTTTTAATAGAATTTTGTAACCAATTTCAAGAGCTTTTTTTTGCACGGAACCCTTAATATTTTTTGAAAATAAAAGTAGCCTAAGTTAAACCGTATAACATCAGCTACCTGCCAGTGAAAGTCCCGTCTAAATCGGTCCAGCCGTTTCGGAGATTAGCCGGAACAAACAGACAGACAAAAAGTGCCGTAATATGCATTCAGTAAAAAGCTGTCATTTTGATATTACGAACAGACACTTCAATTTTATTTAATTGTGTAGATTGTAAGCATCGTGTTAGTGTTAATTAAATCCAACCTATAAATTTTATAGTTCTTCACATTGTCATTAAATATGCACTGATGCATCAACGTCATCCTCAAGATCTTCGAGTATCAATCACTTGCTTGTCACTCGCCTGTGAACGTGAAGAAAATTATAAATACGGACACTAGGTTCCGGCCGCGGCGTTACCCTCGAAAATTCTATTTTCTACACATTATCTTTGTAAGTTACAGAAATGTGTTATTTTGATGTTTATGTTATATTACTGTAGGGTTTTATAAAAAATATGGTAACCCGCGAAATTCCAATTTTCTTACGTTTTTCAATGGTTAATCCCATTCAATAACTATTTCATGAAAAATTCATTAAATTAGTAACCCCATTTAATGAATCTTGGGACATGGAATGGGCTTAGAGGGTTTTATTGATGATTTTAATGATTATAATTCTGTAACTCGAATCATATTTTCATCAACATAAAACCTGACACTGACCTGCAAATTGCAAAAAATCATAAGAAAATTTGAATTTCGCGGGTTACCCTGGCGCTTAAACCTTAGACAACTGTTGGTAGGTACAGGTAAATAACATTATGACTTGATCACTAATTCAGGACTGAATCATATTTTAATCAACATACAACCTGACACTGACCTCCTAATTGCAAAAAAAGTAAGAAAATTACAATTTCACGTCCTCCTTAACACTAAACAAAGACTGTAATTGAGATAACACAGCAGTGGCGAAGGTTCCATACAACTCGATTCCTACCGGATTCCCTTTGAAAAGTGGCACTGTCAGCATTCTGTAGACAAATTATATAATCACATTAAAGATTTGCACCGGCTTACCTTTTACAAAAATTGACCCTTCGCTACTGTAACACAGTACAAGTTACCGACGCATGGCCGTGGGCGGGTCAATGCGCAGTAAACCACTTCATCATAAACTAGGTTGTGGCTAGATCTAACAAAGATCTGAATCTTGTCTAGTCTAGAAATCTATAATTAACAAAGACAGGTAGGTCAATAAAAACGATAAACCTGTTGGAAACACGCAATTTTGTTTTAACGACATTTTAAATGGTTCTTAAATCAATTTATATTACCTTCCATGTTCATTGTTTAAGCATAATCATGAATACTGTATTTAATAATTTTATCAATCGTCATCCTGATACATAATATACATACCATCACGCCTGTAGTATATTATGTATATTATATTATTATATTATTACCCACCACATTTCGCCAGTTATGTTTAAGTCCCATGTAATAGTGGGTGAGCCTATTGCGCTTAACCGGCACAAATCGAGACTCTGTGGCTGCTACCTAGAAATTCCTGATGGAAAAAAAAAACCCAATAACACTTTGTCCGACCTCATGCTTAGCAGTTGCGCTTGCCACCACTTGACCATCATCCTCATATCATCCCAAAGACGTCCACAGCTGGACATAGGCTCACCAAAGCGTTTCGAAGTCGATCCGTTAAGCCTGCTTTGTGCCTCTCGCATCCAGCTGATTTTGCGACCTTCACAAGGTCATCGGTCCACCTGGTGTTCTTCCAACGGTAAGCGTTCCGAATTTTCCAATACTTCGAAAATTTAACTATAGTGTTGCATGGTCGTATTGGCACATTACCATAGTCGGAACAAAAGCCGCCATCTTGTTTATCAAGACAATTTCATAAATGTTTACCGCAGTCATTAAGCGTCTTTTTAACATAATAGGTACTACTACTACAGTAAATAATATAGCTACCCTAGCCCCTTGAGAACGAATAGGTTGCTTAATGGATGAGTAAGACTAAGACTATTGGACGCAAAGGTATGGTTTCTGGTGGAATTTAAGAAACATTTGCTCCATATTGCAATTAATTAAAACGAAAAGGTTAAAAAATTCTTTGCATGGCCAGGCTGCAATGCAATGCGAAGCTACAAATTGTACTAAGACTTCTCTGTTACATGTTTTATCAACGTGTCATAGTATATCAAAGTCTTCACATAGCAAATTATAGTGCCTAACAATGATTGTAAATCATCACAGTAAGCATTATTACCAGGGGGCGTATTCTGGCATCCATCTTACGTTATCCGTCACTTCCTATGACCGCCATCTTGAATCCTAACTCTGCTGTCATTGATTATCTAGACTGCAATTTTGTTATTAGTCATTGAAAGTTTTCTTCATTAGTTTTTTTTTAATTTTAAAAAGAATTCCGCGAATCATATTTTAATCAACATACAAGCTGACACTGACCGGTCAATTGCAAAAAACGTAAGAAATTATCAATTTCGCCGGCTATCCAGGCGCTTCCACAGCTGACTGTTTCAGGGATCTTTTGGCGTGTGAATGACATTGACAGAGCGGCGTTGCTGGTAAACATTAT
Organism: Noctua janthe; assembly: GCA_910589295.1. NCBI lineage: Eukaryota > Metazoa > Arthropoda > Insecta > Lepidoptera > Noctuidae > Noctua > Noctua janthe. Next base: position 6,659,283 of record OU342572.1, on the reverse strand, counting down.
CTTTAAAAAAACATGGCAAGATGGCAGCTATAATTCCATAATATCCATGTACAACTGTTATTAGATGCGTTGTCATAGAGAAGCCAGCAATATCCACCTCGGATTAGCAAATTATCAGCGTGATTCAGACCTAGGATTGTGTCAAACTGTTTTGTATGCAAATTGGCCGGACAGCCGGACTGTCCACGCGATCCAGTGATTAGTATTGACTCATGATTTAACCGCGTAGCTGGCTGGTTAAGACCTCTTTTACACGATGTTTTTATAATAACGCGAGGAAGTAGCGTTTCGCACGATATCTGTGGTTGGAATGCTTTTTTCAATAATAGCATGCTAGAACCTTCCATACCGCAGTGTCTCAAGACGAAAGTCTATGACCAGTGTGTGTTGCCAGTGATTACATACGGGACCGAAACGGGGTCGCTCACAATGGGCCTCATCAGAAGGCTTAAAGTCACCCAAAGGGAGAGGGCTATGCTCGGAGTTTCCTTGCGTGATCAAATCAGAAATGAGGAAATCCGTAAGAGAACCAAGGTTACCGACGTATCCCGAAGAATAGCCAAACTTAAGTGGCAGTGGGCAGGGCACATTGCTCGCAGAACGGATGGCCGATGGGGCCGGAAAGTTCTAGAGTGGCGACCGCGAACTGTAAGACGTTGCGTTGGAAGGCCTCCCACTAGATGGACCGATGACCTGGTAAAAGTTGCAGGGATCCGCTGGATGCGAGACGCACGGGACCGGTCAATGTGGCGACACTTGGGGGAGGCCTATGTCCAGAAGTGGACGTCTTTCGGCTGAAATGATGCTGATGATGATGAGAACCTTCCATTGGTAAAATACCTAGTGTTAAAACAAAGAAAAGGAACTAAGGTCTCCAACTAAATTTTATTTACTGTGCACTATGTCCGTAACACGCTAATCTTTGAAACTACCGAACTGAATTCAATAAAATTTTGTGAATGTGTATGGTTAGTTCAAGCTTGAAATATAGGATAGAGTTGTACCCGATAGGTGGCGCTGTTGTCGCATATAAATCTCGGTGTTTGTCATCTTTTTATTGGATCCTTACGAAGCAGGGTCTTCTTGCAAGTTCATTATAAAATGAATAAACCAGCTAAAAGATACTCGTAATGATCCTAGCTTACAACTGCAAAGCAACATGGAGGAACCCCGAAACCACTGCTGGGGCAGAATAATCGCACTTGAGAGCGTGGCTCCAGAGTGTGAGCGGTTCTTTAATAAAACGAAACTGAAAATCATACCGAAGTCAAATGATAGGCCTTTTCCAGTACCAACAGTTGTATTTATAAAATTTTGCACATACATATAGAATACAAACTTGGTATTAATATCAGTAATATAATATCTTATAATTATGATATTAACAAAGATGACTTTCATAAGAAGAACTTTACGTTCATCCTCCAAAAATAGAATACCTTTTTTTATTTGGCGGGAACTGATTCAAAAATTTGACCAAAGAGTTTTTATGAACTCTTTGGTCACATCAAATTCTATCAATATTTTATGTTTACTTAAAATAAATCATTACAACAGATCTTATTAATATTTGAAAATCATGACAGAAGGACAAGAGACATTTTCGCGGGCCTGTGGACGGCGAGTTATGGGCTAGCTCGCCGTCCGGCCGTCTTATGACGACAGGCCGTGTCGACGGCGCGTTCGTGTTCCACGCGCGCCTCAAAGAGATGTCAGCAACCGAGTAGGGGTCCGCATGGGCCGATGCCTGCCAGAGCTGCGGGACTGTTCGAAAGAGACACCGTGGCCCTGGAACACAAAGGGCGAAGAAGGAACATGGATGGGTTTTAGTCAGTACAAGTCTGACACTCCCTTCCGCTCCGCCCAGAGTGGGGGGGGGGGTCATTTGATGATTTCTCATCAAAGGACAAGAGACAAAATTGAAATATTCTGAAAAAGGTATCGGATTATATACTACTGATTTCTGGCAAACGTGTTGACCATACCTTCCTACTTCTATACCTTTAATTATTAGCGATAAATTATTCAACCCATGAAATATAATTAATATAATAAGTAATAAACTTGGCCTTAAATATACACAATTCTACTAGCAATTATATCCCACCATCAGTTTCACTTCAGCTCGTTTATGTCAATGACCGTTGCTCTCGATCTTTGCACACAGTCAACTAATGTCTTTACTATTCAATTATTGACTAGCACTCGTGTATAGTTGAACTGAATATACACTTGAAAGGGCAACTGTTATTAACATAATGAAGGACTGAGCTTCAATAGCTACAGAACCATTCTGAGATAGCCTTTTGGCCTCGTGCAGCACCAATTTAGTCTAATGTAGGTATGTCTTATTTAGAGGAGCTCGTGGCTAAATAATAACAGCCACTCGGATCGATCTTTAGGTTAAGCCGTGCTTGCCTAGGTTGGTCTGTGGATGGGTGACCACCCATTACATACCGAGTTTCCTCCGCGCCTCGGAAAGCACGTTAAGCCGTTGGTCCCGGGTGTAATTTGTAGATCTTTGACAGTCGTTAGGTAGTCAGTGGCCCAAAAAGTCTGACAACCAGTCTTACCAAGGGGTATCGTATAACGCAGGGGGTATAGTACTAACTGGGTTGTGGAGGTCAGATAGGCAGTCGCTCCATGTAAAATACTGGTATTCAGCTGCATCCGGTTAGACTGGAAGCCGACCCCAATATAGTTGGGAAAAGGCTAGGCAGATGATGATGTAGGTATGTCCTATTTTGAATTTTTTCCAACATCGTTTTCGCTATAAGAGTGTCACATTTTAGGCTTATGTCGATCGTGGTGGTTAGTTGATCGAAATAGCAACAGCTTATCATCAATGAAATCAGTAATCTGCTTTTGATGAATAAATAAATGATTTAGTTATGAAGATTTCACAGAATATCAAATTCAATTGCTTTACTGAACCCGTGGGTAGGTTAGGCAACGTACAATCTATTATACATTATTATACATACATAATTTAAAAAATTACATTGAAAATTGTTTCCGTTGAAACACAAACAGAGATAGGACAGGTTCGTCCCGGGGATGCGACAGACATATCGACATATTTCCCACTTCCACATGATATAATATATAATACTATGTTTCTAATATACCAAGACTAATATCCCTTTATTCTAGATCGCGGAAAATATAACAATATGGCGGATTGATGACGTCATAACGTCCGTCAATGCACCATCCGTTTCCTAGCTGTCAACATTAGATATTATGACATTTTACACCATCAAGAAAATCTAGAATGACTTCCACAAAACAATAGTGTAAAGCAATAAATAATGTACTCTTGGAACACTGACTGCCGATGGTTTATTATTTCATTTTTTTTTCTGCTTGGAAATTGTTATCCTGTTGCTAGTGAATTAGCGAAGAAAAGTTTATTAATTAAACGAGTAATTATGTTGTATTTCTATTAATATCCTAGTTTAATTATGAGAGACATCATTGTTGCTCTTGTAATGATTAACAGCAGTAATTTATTTCGAGATGTAATTTTATTTCATAGTGTTGTCAAAGAGCATAGCGAATTCGCGCACTGTTAGGCAGTATGCGCTTCATTTTAGCTTATCACGAGTCCTTGCCTGTAAACTTGGCAGCAGAGTATGAAACGACTTCGACTAAGCCTTACTTTCTCCATTACTTGACATAAGCCTCTCTCAGGTTCCTAGACAACACCCTGTTCTTCGCCTTCTACGCTTGTCGTTTCACAGTCTATCGCCGATAGACTGTCGACCTTTTGACAGTCATAGCCAGCCGACTGTAGGTTCGACTTGTCAACTCTGCAAGGTTTTTTGGTAACTGTAGTTCTGTTCCGGTAAATTTGCTTCTGGATCATATCATGAAATGTTTCGAGTACCTACACCTCTAGTTTTGATAAAGATCAATAGGGAAGATGATTACTTGCATAAATAAAAGTAAAACCCACGGCTCAAATTAAAATAAAAACCGTTCTTTGAAAGACGTGAGTGATAAAAAGGGTTTCGTTCTAAGTTTCCTCCACGCTCCATGGACCATGGTCTCACAATTATACAACATGATTATAGTTACAAATGATGTTTAATTACAGACCCGGTACATGCCGTGCTCATAACCTGTGGATTTAATGGCTGCCTTCGAAATATTGCCCTGTTTTACAAGCGGTAATTTTATGTTGGCAACATTGTTGTTGCTTGAAAGGTTTGCCAACTTATTTTGTGTTTGGAAGATAATTAATACACGCTAAAATAGCAAGGGCGTCATGAAAATTGATTTTTTTGTTACGAAGTTTAAGAATCTTTATTGGTGTACGTATATAAATCGTATAACTTAATCAGATTGTTAGGGAACTGTCTCCAAAAATCTGTTTCAAAAATTCAGGGTCACACCACCCTGAGTTTTTGTATATAGGCTGGGTAAATAAATTCGGTTTTTAAGTATATTAGGGGTGGCCTAGGATTTTAGTTACCGTCAAATTGAAAAACTTGTATTGACAGGACAGTATTTAAATATGTACGATTTAAATACTGTCCTGTCTGGCACAATCACCACCAATCTTACAAACTACCTATGATTTAAACCCTCACGTCGATAATCGTACGAACACAATTATCAAATCAACGCTTATTTCTTGCTAAAATTAAGACAATGACACAAAACTAGCCATTCTAGCGTTCAACAATATTACCGTCAATAAACTATTATTACAACAATGACATGCTCTTAATATTTCCATTATTTTTATGGGATAATCAACTAAACGTTGATGTTGTGAAACGGCTGCTTAGCAAGATGTCATTATGGTATTGTTGTTAGGTAACGTTGGCAATACTGAATTAAATGTCATTATGACAGATCCGGGTGAAAAAAGATGGCGGTGCAGATTTATTTGGGAAAAAGGTTATATCTAGATGGGTTGATGATTGCGGCGTGCACGTCACCAAAATACAAATCCAGCTATTTTCATCGGCTTTTCCTGTGATTCTTAAAATGCTGATTATGGCGTAAGGAAAGATGCAATGATGATGTAGATGGAGGAAGATCTAGTTACGCTGTTGTGAAAGGAATAATTATTACTCAAAAAATTCTAGTTTCAATAACAGAAAAGAACGAATTTCTTCAATGCATATTGTCTATAGTAAACTACCTAGAAATGTTATTTTCAAACGCTATTTTTTCTTTACAATCATTCTATTATTGACATGACATTGATAAATTTTTGCAAACACAATATCTGCTATCTACCAACAAAAGGCTTTTCCCACAAGATTTAACAACGACTGCACATTTATGTAGAAAAATGTGTGTGTTGTGTATTCATTTATTACCTTTTGACAATTACTACATTCAAAATGGCTGACATTTGACACTGAAAAAAAACGTACGGTAGCATTTGCGTTATTGTGTGTCTTGAGCAATATATAAATTTTATTCAGGATTATAAAGTACGCAAACATTTTAAAGTTATGTTGAAGTAAAATAGTTAAGTATTTAAGAAGGGGAATTACTTTCAGCTTAAGGAAAATCACTACATAATTTGACAGTGTGACTTCCGTATTTTTTTAGGCATACAAACGATACTTTTCGATTATTTTAGAGTTCCGTATTCCTACATCGTTGGAGTCTCTATTTTGTGGGATTCGGCATTCGGAAAGATAACTGTCGTATAATTAGTGTGAATAAAGAAAGATAAGATAAGAAAGATGATATGACAATAAATGAAGTTAACAGCTGATAGAGCTGATAAATGAAAAAAGATAAAGTTATAAAGGATGATGCAAACTGAATGAAAGAGCATGTGGCGGCCGGCATCATCCACATAGCTACGAAATACTTATCAGGCCTGATGTCACGCAAATTCTATACTACATCGCTCAAGCAGAGTAATCCGAATGATGCATGCTTATACCTACAGAAACCCAGCAACAATCATTGGTCCGGACGTACCACCAGACACAAAAACCGTCTTGTGGAAGGATCCTACCTTTTTAATTAAGAATGGGGACCTCTCAACCCAGTTTCTCATACCTCTATAAGCTGTTAAACTCTTGTGAACGATGGGTTAGCTGAAAGTATTCTATTGAATTGTATAACGGGCTGGTGTCCGCAAGTCCACGTCCAAGGCGAGTATTTTGCGCACGGTGGCTGAAAGTATTGGGTAATTCTGGGAAAAAAATTGATCCACCCTGACTGCTACAAGTAAGCTGTGCCTAGACTTTTCAAAGGCTTCCAGTCTAACCAGAGCTGAATACCAGTATTTTACTTGGAGAGCTGTCTGACCTCTACATCCCTGTTGCTGCGAAACACGACTTACCCTTTGGTAAGACTGGTTGGCAGACTTTCGGTTTACTGATTGTGATAACCCATCCGCAGAACTACCTTGGCAAGTGTTGCCAGTCCTTGAAGATCGACCTGTGCGGCTGTTATTATTTAGCTACGAGCTATACTATCTGCTACAAATAAAGCTACATCATTAACTTTAGCGCCAGTCGCACGCAAGGGATTAAAGATCAGAATCATTATTATTCATTGTTAGTACATAATAGTGAGTGATTGCTTTAACCCTTTGTGTGACGTTGTAATTATTGACAATCTTTAGTCTGTAGATACACTGGTGACCACTTGATTAATCCATCCGTGCCTATTTTTTTAGTTTTTACTTCTCGTCCTGCGTCATTTCGTGGGTCAGTTTTCACTACTGGTGTTTGACGTTTGGTAAAATAGTAGTGCTAGTCACTTAAATACGACTGAAAAATCGAAAAATAGAGAAAATCAACTTGTAGCTATAAACCTGGGGCTCCATATCACAGCCATGCTTACAATGTACAATCAAGCGATCATCGCTAGAATGTTAAATGTATTTGACATTGACACTGACAGCGCCTCGACCAATCAAGCTATACTAAACCAGTATATGCGGATCTCTCATTGTACGAGAAATCTGAACAAAGCCAGGAATGTATAGCTTGATGTGACGCTGTGTGTACACTTTTCGGAAGTGCAAGTATGACCAGGACCACTGATGTGCGTATATGATGTGATCATGTACTAAACGAATGTAAATAACAGATAAAATAAATACTTTAAGACATAAAATCAAACAGAAATAATATTCGTAATCTAGGTGGAGTGTATCCATTTAACAAGCGACAAGTGACCGTGTATGTCAAACATTATTCTTGAGGAAAATGAGTGTCATAATGACTTGCAGTTAGTAAAATAATTATTATTTCGTAACTCAGTAGGTATATAACCTCTCTTTGTCATAAATAGAGGAAGAAAAGTTGGTTTTTAGTTTTTGTGACACTAGGATTGTAGGTTATGTCAGTATTTTTTTTTTGCAGAAACTGTTTAAAACCAATTTTTTTAGGTTAGGTTTGTAGATAGTTTATTTTAAGAGGACAGCGCCAGGGTAGGCCGTGAAATTCATACTTTCTTACGTATTGCAATTTGCAGGTCAGTGTCTGGCTGCATGTTGATGAAAATATGATTCGCGCAAGTAACACGTAGTTACGGAAGCGAATCATAGAGTTACAGAATTATAATCATTAAAATCATCAATATAACCGTCTAAATTCATTTAACCCCATTGAATGACTTTTTCATGAAATATTTATTGAATGGGATTGAACACTAAGTTAGTGTAGTTTAAAAATATTGAAAATTAAACTAGTTTTAGATCCACAATTTTTTATCTAAAACTATTTGCAAATAAGTAGTTAATTTTTAAATTTATTTCAATATTGATATAATAATTATCTAACTTGTTCTGTACAGGATGCATTTAATAGAGACATTAAAATTTAGCTATGTGAATTGTGTTACCAATTAAATTATAATTTAATTGATATTTCCTGGCAATATTGACATATTATTACAGCAAATGTCCAAGGTTTAGAATAAGTACGGGTCACGCTAAATTATATCCGGTCGGCTAAAATTAATAAGAAATAATAATGTAAAAATAACCAAAAGTATTTTACAGTAATTGGGGCATTATAACGGCAGTAGGTACCTCTGGGTCAATTAGGTACCTATTTTGGCCTCATGTGACCTTGGTTCAGAACTTTTCGATATCGAATCGAATCGAACGGAAACGTTCATTATTCTGATTTTGGTGTAATTACGGGCCCATTTAATATATCTCTAAGTTCCCGAATCCATATATGAATAAAAAAATGGAATATCATAGGTTATTCTTGATTCCCTGTAAAGTGCAGGTGACACACTCACCTATTTCTTGGTTTCCATCCGTGTCTATCATTCCTAAAACGTTGACAAAATAAAGCAAAAAGTCGTAAATAAACCTGACGTCAGACCTGTGCGTCAAACTTCATGTTTTTCCCTCACAGTAACTACTTTTTCAACCGACCAAAACAACCTGTCTCTTGCGTAAACACACCCAATTGCGTATTATTTTACACGCATTGACATTTTACCTTCAATAAACGAACAACGCGAACAAAAACTCGCTTTCAACAGGATTCAATTTATTGACTTTTTCATTCTGCGTCACTAGCCACATGACGTTCGATTTTCAAATATACACATTACGGGTAGTGAGTTATGGAACTAAGTTAAAAAGTACTGAATTTGACAGTATGTTTGACAGTTTTCTAAGCTACTAGCGCCGCGCGACAGTACGTAGTTTAATTATTGGAAAATTGACGTCGACTGTATGCTGCAGTTTTTTCATAGTTATTTTTACCCCTGACTACGCCAAGTCAAAGAGCAATGCAAAACCAAGTCAAAAGGCAGCAAACTTATTTTAACAAAAAATAAATTGACTGTGATCTTGACAGTGATGGAACTAATAATTAAGTACAACAAAGTATGACTGTGAAAGGATTTTTTTTTTGCGTGTGAGCAACACTGTATTTTATACTTGTCTATTAACATCAAGTAGTTAATTTTCAATTGCAGGCCGTAAGGGTAGGTAAAGGTCGAATAGGAAATAGAATATGAAGGCTTTATTTTATAACCCACCATTATCTTAAGATTATTAAGTTATTATTTTGTTATTGTAAGTGGACTCTCATTACGGTCCACTCTAACTTGATAACTTCAGTAATTAGCTGACTAATTGGAAGTTTCATGTTACTTCAAGACTTCATTATGAATTATCTTTTGACGCGTAATCTTACCATATGAAAAGCTCTGAAAAATAAATAAAATATTCTTAGGTTGGTACTCGGATTCCCACTCCTATTCACTTTTACATTTCCCCATCGTGAGTTGCGTTTTTTAAGTTGCCTATCAGACGAATTTTCCAAACATTTGAATTGGGGTGCGTGAATTACTTAAAATAATTGTTATATTTTAGGCATGATCCATATTTTTGTATAAATCTTACCTCTGAATAACCTAGCAACTGCTAAAAACAGTCTTTGAAAACCTTGCAAATGGCCAGTAAAAACATCACATAATGACGTTTCCACTTAACGTCATTGTCAATACGGACCTGACGTTTCAACTCAGTGACAAGACAATTGTCAATACGGACCTCCGCGAGTTTGTAACAACACTATCAATTGAACAAATACTTGGATCCCTACAAGCCCAAGTGGTTACAGAGATGATGGAATATCAATAGTCCTAGTGCTTGCTTATGTCAGATTTGTTTTTGTAGCTTTGTGAGGAGTGGCTAAATAGAACCTTCAATGTACCTCCTTATGCGTAGATACATATACCTGTATACCTGCGTCAGTTTTGCGTAATATCTTTACAAAATAATATTATACACAATAATATTAACATAGCTAAAGCTTTATAAGGATATTCTGGTGTGCGGTCATAATCAGACCATAACGCCGCCATTTTGATACTTCATTACAATATCCACAGACAATTTGATAAATGTAATGTACAAACAATTCCTTCCTGACAATTTGTCATTCAAGCGCCACAAGATCTTTGCAGGATGTAAACCCGTACACCAGTTTTGTTACAGTCAAGATATTTATTAATCTTGTCATGTCTCATGTACGTCAAAAACCACAAATATTAATTAAATCAATTAATTAAAACTTTTTTTCTTTCTACAGGTATGTTCATCATCACCAAAATCAGCGTTGCTGTTGAGTAAGACACCATAATATCATAAATCATCTCCGGTTTCTAAAGCCTCTTCGCTGTTAGAGAGAGGGGCCATCCATATTCCATCACTCAGCCTTTAGTAGTGCGGTTTGGTGATGTCACATGTCATCGAAAGACATTTTGACAGAATGCATTGAAAATGTTACAAACTGACCCTTCACGAGGCCGTCAACTAAGCATTCTGTACCTCAATTTACGCAAAATATTAATTATTTACTGGGGATTTTGTTTTGGGGTGTTTAATCACGTTTTAGGTAGGCCTCAATATTACGCACTCAAAACATTGTGCTGATGAATGCATTGAATGGTATGGAGGCCAAGGAAATATAGTAATAACATTAAAAACTTGTGGAAAAAGTTGGAACTTTGACAACCAATATCTCCGTAACCAGAAGGTGCCTAGGTATGACCTATAATAAAATAATGAGCTCAATGACGGGGAGAACATGTACCTTTTGGTTTCGTTAAGGGTATTTTTACACCCATTATTTTTAAGCCTCAGTTTAGTCAACTTAATAACTAGAGGTAAAATAACCACGAAAGGACTATTCGGAAAACATGTAGTTTACTTATGACATCTGTCAAAATAAACCTTAACTCATTATTACGACATAGACAACTAAACTTATCCTATTCTTAGACCACACATCACGGAACACGTCATCATTAAGCCATGGTTATCCCAAACCTTAATGAACACGTCCTATCAAATAATTATCACCTTCACTTTACGCCATTAAGTACACTTACTGTTTACTTCTTTAAACTTAGTAATGTTTGACTAAAACATTACGGGGTTTTGACGAAGACTATGTTGAGAAGTGATGTGACAGGTCCACACCTGTCAAGATTTTTGTCGTAAATTATGACGTTTCTAAAGCCGGTACTTATCTTTGGCAGTCAGTTCCGCTATCAGCGTTGCTGAAACGATTAACGGTGACAGAAGCAAGCGGCATTACATAGGTACATAATTTCTTTACTGACTGGCTACACCTATCTGAGGCTGAGGCGCTGGGCGTAGGTAAATGCTCAGCAAATATTCACTTGCTGGCTATAACAGTAGGGGAAGACCAGATAAACGATGGATGGAGTGTGTGAAAAATGGTAATTATGGACACGCTGGGCGTGATTACTGAGATGACGACCAGAGAAGTAAACAAAAAGACATGTGAAGAAAAATGAAATGACATCCAGCGGCTAACCAAAGCAACCTAATCTAATTCCAAAATGACTTGGTAGGGACCTACTGTTAAAAGCACAGTAGGGGTATGGCGAACACGGTGTAAAGTTCTTCATCCCCCATAGACAAGGGAGGATCCTCCGACTAGACGGGGGTTGTGTCTGGTAGGCTACTGCCCGACAGTTGTTGTCGGGTTTTTTATATGAGAACTTTAATATCACCATTTAAGAACTTGATGTTAGATCTTCATTTGTGGTATAGACGTTGCTGTAGTGTTTTTTGTAGAGTTGCCGCTACATAGGCATTATTATGGGTAGAAAATGTAGCAATATTTTACCAATTTGCAACATTCAGAAAGCCCTAAAATGTGACGAAACGAAGCCCCATAATCAATATAACCTGTAGCAGAAGGCCAAAGCTTCTACACGACATGACAGTGTGGTTTTATATATGTCAAGAGAAGAAATGTCGGATCAAGGCGAATCGGTCGATGAGAAAGTAAAGTGAAGTGCTGGCCGAAATATTGGCTGGCATCTTTATTTGACAGTTATGTTTTTTTATTTTGGTAGTTGTGGTTTTTGATATTACTGTTCGGCATTTGAATGTTTGATCAGTGAGGAGTGTTGGGCTGTGATGTTTAAATAATAAGGTTATGATTTATAAGGTCAAACATTTTGTTTTTTGCAGTATAAAACTTTAACGAATAAGATGTATTAGGTTTTTATTTTATAGTGAGCTAAATAGAATATTTTTATGTGAGACTTTTAAGCAATATCCTAATTATTTTGTTTGCTTATTATTTAATTCATGAGTTCTTTAATTAGTAAGTTTCGAAGTTCTCTAGGTCATACAAGAGGCCGATTTTTTGTGAACAGTTATTTGAGTATAATAATTACACGGTACAACTTATATTCTTTTATAAAATGTCAAATATTAATATTATATTAATAAATCATGCCGGAAGAGCTCCTAAAAGCCGCAAGCTAAAGACCTTTTTTTAGAAGGATAATTTTAATTTGCAAAAAATATGATAACACAAGTACACTTAAATTGGTTCTAAGGATTTGAAGAAAAAGTGCTAATTGGCTATTTAAATGATTAGCTGTCTACCTTTAATAATTACGGTTCCTCTGATAAGCTTCGAGATAATTTACAGGCAGGGCTTCTTCAAGGAGTCAACTTATTGCCCATCCATAAAGACACTTTCTTACGCTACCTGATTTTGATTCCAAGACAGCCTTTGAAATCGCGGCCTTTATTTTCAAAATCCTGCCTTTATCCTCAGTTTCTACTAGGTAAGGATCTTCAGTTGCTACGTCCATTTGCTTCTCCATTTGCTGTCTTTGAGTTTGGCTTGATGCTCAGCTTGACTATTATTTTAAGCTACGTCGTCCTCGGCCACTTGAGCTGTTGCTTCTTATTACATTTAATTGATTGACATAAATTATTCTTCAAATTAAGAAAATCTTTAATGCATTGACTGAAAACGCATCTTGCAGCATGCAACAGCATTAGCATCCTCGGAGTCTGGATTTGTGCTCGATTGATGGCAATTAGGCTCGCTCCCTATATGGGACTTAATCATAACTGGCGAAATGCGAGTGTACTATTAGATACACCTCTGCCTAACCCTTTGGGGATTACAGGCTTTGTTATGTGAGCACTAAGGAAGGATTTTTGAAAATTTTACATTCGGTGTCGAAGTTCCTCGTTTTGTCGCCTGGAAATCGGGCACATGCCTTTTCTTTAACGTATTTTTTTTTTAATGTGGTGAAGAGTGAAATGACCCCTCGAACAGTCCCGCAGGGGCACATGCCTTGTTTGAAATAAAGAGAATACTTCGTAAAGGCAAAAACACAACACACACACACACACACATACACACACATACATAGTATAAAACAAAGTGGCTTCCCGCTGTCTGTCCCTATGTATGCTTAGATCTTTAAAACTACGCAACGGATTTTGATGCGGTTTCCAGTAATAGATAGAGTGATTCAAGAGGAAGGTTTATATATATTTATTGCACCCGTGTGAAGCCGGGGCGGGTGGCTAGTTATTTATAAACAAAAAATGAATTCATTACGTTATGCATAGCGCCCATTAGTGTAAGATATTCCATTTTGACACTTCATTTAAATATGAAATATTATAGTAATTTAACAGCCTAATATGATGGCAATGAAAATTATTTTGAAATGATTTAGATCTGATAGGTACGTATGTAATTATTACAGTATGTGCATGACTTTCGTTTAGTGATCTGGCAATATTTATGCAAAGTTATTTTAATTGACAACATTTTTGCGGTTTCGTATTAAAATTTGACAGTTAATATGTTCTAATATTTGTAAGTCTGACAACCAGTCTTACCAAGGGGTATCGTATTACCCAATACTAACTGGGTTGTGGAGGTCTGATAGGCAGTCGCTCCATCTAAAATACTGGTATTCAGCTGCATCCGGTTAGACTGGAAGCCGACCCCAATATAGTTGGGAAAAGGCTAGGCAGATGATGATGATGATGTTCTAATATTTGTATGCCATTAAATGGCGTGACATGTAAGTTCACAACCCTATTTAAAAATTATTCTGTTCTAATTATACCACGAGAACGCACTAACCCGGATAAAAAGTACCCTGTGACATAAACCAAGTATCTTAGTGCAACATGGCAATTCGTTCAGCCGTTACGACGTTAAAAGCTAACATAAATACAGACAAACTTACTTTCGTTTTTAAAATACTTACTTAGCTATAGGTGGTGAATTTACTATGTTAGGGAAACACTCGGAAAATATTTTTTGACGAGTGGGAGGAAAGACAAAAAAACGAATGAAAACAAAATCGGGGGATACAGTTTAATTCATATCTATCATCTTTATCCTAAATTCAATAACACCATTGGATAACCAAAGGTTCAACGAATTCATTACGTCAAATGAGGACTGTGACGCATCGCGCGGGGTGAAGGGGGAAGCGCCGCCATTTTTGATAACAAATTAAGAATATTATTTGAAATAATAATATTATTACACATCGTTATAATTACACTTTACAGAGATTTTTATTTAACAATGCCAAAAAAAATAACACAAAAGGGAAAATAAAGGTTTAAAAACAACCAGAAGTGCAAGTAAAGTCACGGACGAAGCTAGTTCATTGTAATACCGCACTTAGTACTAATGCTGTATAATTAATTATAAGTAGGTACTAGGGTGGCATAGAAGACGGGTGCAAACCTTGACACTCCGTAGTGATAGTGGAACGATTCTAGTCCCCTAGTGTGCTATGCTGTCCTGGTACGGTTGACGAAGAAACTTTATTAACACTTCGGTTTTCTATACAAAATCTTCCCAATATCACTACATAGTATAAAACAAAGTTGTTTCCCGATGTCTGTCTATCCCTATGTATGCTTAGATCTTTAAAACACCGGAACGGATTTTGATGCAGTTTTTTTAAAAGATTGAGTGATTCAAGAGGAAGGTTATGTATTTTGCACCAGTGCAAGTGTAAAGCCGGGGCGGGTCGCTAGTTACCAATAATACTGTCACCCCTATTAAACCCATTTATGTGATTTTGCAAAAATCACTTCTTATTGCTTAGTTGTAGAATTTCGTTTTACCTACATAATATTTAAGGCTACAATTGACGTATCTAGAATATTCATCTGCCTAGCCTTTTCCCAACCATTTTGTGGTCGTTTACCAGTCCAACCGGATGCAGCTGAATATCACTACCTATTTTACATGGAGCGACTGCCTATCTGACCTCCACAACCGAGTTAGTACCGGTAAAACGATACCCCTTGGTAAAACTGGTTGTCAAACTTTCGGGCCACTGACTACATGCAATGACAGTCAAAAATGACAGCCGGAACCAACGGCTTAACATTCTTCCCGAGGCACGGAGGAAACTCGGCTTCTAATAGGTGGATTGGGTGGTCACCCATCCACGGACCAACCTGGGCAAGCGCGGCTTATCCTGAAGATCGCCCCGAGCGGCTGTTATAATATAGCCACGAGCTCCTCCTACCTAAAATGTTATATTAATAATGCGTTAGGTCATATACAAATAACGAAAAAAAATTGATTGCCTTGAAACAAGTACAGACTAATTAAATTACCAACTCTATCAACACTCCAACAATTTTAGTATTTATTCGAGAACTCAAAAAACAGTGACATCTAGATAATTTTTTGTACTTGCAACATTGGATCATGTGATAATGTTTTGCATTATGACTGCATCAGTATTGACACTCCTACGTTACGATTTCGTTAAGCACTTCCTTGCCAATTTTTGCACGATATATCCATTTTGACATGTTAATTTAGGTATTTATTTAGATACAGTCTAGCGTTGCGGAAAAGATTATTATTTGGTGGCTTGTAAAAGGGGTTCAATACATATATTGAATGCCATTAATAATTTAATAGACTTTGAAGCACTTCAAAAACTCCATCTACACGTCAATATAATACAAATAAAACCTATTGCTAAAATATTAATAGTCTGCCAGTTGTTTATTATCCTGTTAAGTTGGATAATAGAAACCAAAAGTTTCCATTTATTAACTGTTTGTTTGTAAGCGTAATTATTGTTTCTAACTTTAACGTAGGGTTGTCCCTGAAAAATTACAGATATAACCACGATGTTTTTAGCTTTTAGTGATGTGTGGTGCAATGCAACTGCAACGAATTTAATCGGCTTCAGTAAAAAAAAGGAAGGCTCTATTGTCATCCATTTTGTTTTCAATTCTGGCTGTATTTTAACCCTAAGAATTCCAACCTATCTCTAAAAAATAACCTATTTTATAATACAACTCCGAAATTAATTCCCAGAACGCTATAATTATTTAAATTTCCATTCAAAAACGAACCTGTACGCCAACATCCGTTCATATACTGTTTTATCGACTGGCAACCCCGGTTCCCGTCATTGTGGCTGTGACATTTGACCCACGCATGCGCAATGCGTGTCGCGACCTACGTTTTACATACAATGTAGAAAAAATTGCTCACAAACATTCAAGCTAGGATTTTTACACAATGAAATTCAAGAGAATCACAGAGTTGCTTAATTTCTGTGATAATTAGCGGAGAACGATGATTAAAATTAATGAAACAAACATTTTGAAATCGTTTTGATTCTATTAAATGATTTAAAAAAATATTTTTACGTCTTTTTTTAAAAAAATTGGTGAGTTCGTTTACTGTATTAATAAAAAAAGTAAAACCGTAGCCAGAGTAACAAGAGCTTTATCTATACAGAAATAACTTAAAAATAGACTAATTAATGAAGAACACAAACTTAATTACGAAAATTATGATAATATTTCTTCATTACCCTGATTAAAATTGTACTATATACATATCCACTGTTTAGCACGTCGTAGAGAACGGCCAAAACGGCCATATTATCGTTCACAATCACTGCAATCTGATTGGTTAATCGTATGCATGCCTAATCGTATCGCGCTCTGATTGGCCAAGCGTCCCGACTCAGTTTGAAATTAGAACTGGTGGGTTGGATTGAGCGGGAATTGCGTCATTGAAAGAACAATGAACTAGAAAATACTGGATGTGGCATTTTTATTAAATAAGGTGATAACTTAGATACTTACTTTATTCACTCGTTCTCTTCATCTATTACCTAGCCTTTTCACAACTATGTAAGTCGGCTTCCAGTCTAACCGCAATGCAGCTGAATACTAGTATTTTAGATGGATCGACTAACTATCTGACCTTCAGAACCCATTTACTGGGTAGTTGGGTACTACGATACCCTTTAGAAAGACTGGTTGCAGATTTGCGGGCTTCTGACTATCCGTAACGTCTGTCACAGATCTACAAATGACAGCCGCGACCAAGTTCTTAACGTGCTTTGCGAGGCACGGAGGGATTTGGTATGGAATAGGTGGTCACCCTTCCACGGATTGACGTCGGCAAACGTTGCTTAACCTTAAAGATGGATCAGTACGGATGTTATTATTTAGCCACGAACCTTTACTTTATAAACTATTATTTAAATATCATCGGTCCCTTGGCGCCTCATATCATACATTATGTAGACACAATTATGTTGACGACACTTAAGTATACAATCAAAGCATAATTATATTTTTAACCTTATAACCTATCTTGACAGTTATAGGCACATTAACTTAATTCG
The DNA here is from genome assembly GCA_910589295.1 of Noctua janthe. Classification (NCBI taxonomy): domain Eukaryota; kingdom Metazoa; phylum Arthropoda; class Insecta; order Lepidoptera; family Noctuidae; genus Noctua; species Noctua janthe. The sequence goes on along the minus strand of OU342572.1, from coordinate 6,641,823 downwards.
AGAATTATCTGACGTACCCATATCTCGGAAAATATGATCTAGGTACTAACTTTAGCTCGCGGTGTCGCCCGCTTGGATATCGGAAATTATCCGACCGGGATAATAAAGTGTCATGTGTCATATCTCAGGTTATGGTCTACCTGTGGGCCAAATTTCGTCAATTCCCTTTAGCCGTTAAGGATGAGGCCAAACGAGCGTAATTTTTTGAGCTGTGAGTCGCGTAAAATGAGTCGCGGAATTTACGCTGTATTCGGTTTCATACTAAAATCATGTTTGTATCACACGGCGACGCAAAATGAGTTGTCTGCTGTCTCACGCGCATTATTTCAATCGAATTGCGCTCGGGGTGAGGGAGGGGAGCGAGGCAAGCGTCAATTAGTTACAGAATGCGCGAAAGTCGACGCGTTTCTTGCTTTCTGCCGTCTGGCGTCCTAACCGAATTTCAATTGAACGTAAATTGCAGTACTCAAAATACGCGACTCACAGCTCAATAAATTACGCTCGTTTGGCCTCACCCTAAGGCGTAAAACAGGCAGATAGTCAGTTACTTTCGCAATTATAATAATTATTATGGTCAAAGACAATATCACTTTAAATTGCACTCATGGTAAACATGTTAAAGTAGCTGCAGTTATAAAATTATAATCTGCTCAAAACGCTATTAAAAATATAATAATTTAAATAATTTTCATACATTTTTTGCGAAACAATCATCTTGGTACAATGCTTGGGAACAGGTTGTCATTTACCAAAAATTGTGTATGATATTCATTGCACGTGATTGAAGGCTGTCGCAATGTCTTTGGTCTCACCATTATCTGTATTTTTCTGTACCCACACTGGCTAATAATGACAAAATATTGTATTTTAGTTGCTATGTGATTAGAAGATTGCCTTATATTATTGTTATCTAAAAATTAAGGAGTTTTATTTGTCTTTTAGGGCTTTGAATCGCAACTAACCAACTAGTCTTTTAAAAAGTATACTCTACGTAAGTGTACGTTCCCACTGGCTCAACAATCACATAAAAAAATGTTGCCAGATGAGAAAAAAGACGCTCTCAAAACGGTGAACGAAAACATCCTGAGGAAACCGGCATGTCTTAGAACCTAAAATTCGAAGATATGTGACATCTACGAACCGGCACTGGGCCCGCGTGGTGGATTATAGCCCATTCCCTCTCATAGAGAGGAGGCCTGTGTCCCAGCAGTGGGAACATTATAGGCTGCTGCTATGCTATGCTATGAGAAAAAAGATATCAAATAAAGGAGGAGAGAGAGAGATAGAAAGGGAAATAGAGAACATGTTCTACAAACAACATTAGTGAACATGACATGTAAAGACGCCAGCACATCAAGCTACCCAAAACTGTAAAATTTTCCTAAACAACCTGAAACCTAATGCTGTAGCGATAAAGTTGAAAATCTGTTAAAGCAATTTGACAGATTGTAGTAGCTTGATGTGCTGGCGTCTGTACCATATTTTCATACTGATTCTCAAGTCAGCCTGTACTACAACATGTTCTAAGCGAATACTATCACTAATGAGACGACACTGTAAGTGAACATTGTGTTCAGGTACACAGAAAAATAACTCTTATTCGAAGTTTTTCTGTAATAAAACTGTGTATAATATCATTAATCATCATACATAAATCTTGAGCTAAAACAATTTATTTACCAAACATCATAACCTAAAAATAACGCTTCTCGATTATCAAAACATTATGGTTGTTCTCACATTTTTTGTGTACTAACCGGTTACGAGTAAGACGGTCTTTCATAACTAACCACTGAGGCACTGATCATCGCGCAGTACGTGTAAATTGGACAATTTTGTGCCAACGAACGCTACGCAACTTTAAACATGGCCGACAACAGGGTTACCAAACGTCAAAATTCATGACATGTCAATTATTTAAGGCGCATCTCGTTATCGTGGGGCCGGAAGATGCTATTAAAACCAATAAATATTATTCAGTTAATTAATTTTGTCGTTATTTATTGCTGATATAAATTGAACGGTGGTCACGGAAACCCAATTAACCAATCTTATGAATTTAGGGGACGGGATTTCAAGGTATCTGAGCAATCGAAAAAGTTGTAATAAGAGTTTTAAAATCACCAAACTATATTAAAAAATAGACCTTTATAAAAACCTCTTCAGGATGTCTTGGCTCAATGCTGCTTCCTGCAGCTTATTGGTGAGAGAATGGTCTAGGAGTGCTCCTTCGTGGAGCATTGGACAAAACTCCATGCACGAGTAGTGCGGTCCAATGTATCCATTGTTTGTATTATTTCATTTTGTCATTATTGTGTTGTTTGTTTGTGTATTATATAATTTAAAAAAGTTGTATGGATAATTATAATGTAATTTATCTGAATTAAAAATGAATTGGATTGAATGTAGTTTCCATTAAAATTGCTACAGTTAATGAACTAAATTAGGAACTGAATTCGACAACATCTTTGGCTTTTTTTACTTACCAAGAGTTATCCAGTCACCCAGAAAATTGGTTGTAAAATTAAAAATAAATTCAGCTGTATCCGGTTGGATTGGAAGCCAGCTCCTACTACGTAGTTGGGAAAAAGCTAGGGAGATGATGATAATGAATGAATCTTTAAAATATTTCCTAGCTGCTTCAATGACACTACCTCTTCAACATCTTATCTATTTTCAGAAAGCATTCCTAGTCTAAGTAATATAATAACTCATTGACAAAATGTCATAATATTTTCTTCCACGCAATTCACAGAGTAAATTATAGTAATAAGCAGGTGGGAGGCGACAGGTTCCAAGTCTCACTGTTTCTTAGAGATATTTTAATTACTGTATTTACTTGACTTTACCACATAACACGTGTAACCTATACTAATTGTAGCTCTGTGACATAATAGTCACAGCTAAGACTTTAAACGAACAACAGTAGCAAAGCCTCAAGATCTGCTAAAGTGAAGCGTTATTTTAAACTGAACTTCGGCTGGTCGAAACCCATCTTTCTGCTATCTTTAAACTTAGCTCTGTAGGCTTTTAATTCAAGAATCATTATTGGTAGAAAATACAGGTATTAAGGGAATAATCATTTTATTATCAAGCAACTAAGGCCCATATATAAATACACTAAATAATTTTAAACAATAATAAACTAATACATATAAAAAAACCTTATTGAACTATAACAATACACGTCACTTATCGTTGACGGTGTTGTCGTGGTGTCGCGCGATCGTCCTCGGAACCGTCGGTATACGACACCTATCAGCCAACAGTCCTCTTCGAGGAAGGTCTGTAGATGTATGGTCTGTAGATGTGTGGTTACCTACCACGTGCGCCAACTGATGGTTTATGAACAGCATTCATATTTTCTACTTAGCTCATTTTGCCTGTTCAGCAATACTCCAAGCGGAGGGTCTTATATGCCTTCTTTACTACTGTTCATAATTTTATAAGGTTTATGAAGTTTTGTTAATTTATTTGGTGTAAAAGGAGACTTGTGACTTGTGGCGAACATGGCCTGAGTTCGTAAAAGAGAAATTGGAAGGAGCAAGGTGAGGTCTCTGCCTAGCAGTGGGACACTAGAAACGCAAAACAACTTGGAAATCAAACAATCTGTGTTTTTTTTATGATCAGGGTTTTTGTTAATAAAACTATATTAAGTACATTATACATATACCTATGTCCAGCAGTGGACGTCTTTCGGCTGAAATGATGATGATACAGACTACAAATAGAACTAAAGTAATGATAAAAGTAAGACTAAAATTATGTAAATATAAACATATAAACAACGACGACAATAGGACACTGAGGCGTCAAAGTTACTTATTATATTAAGTTTTTGTTAAATTCCCTAAATAATGACAACAGTTTTTGCTATTTTTTATGCTGGTAACCCCTCAATTGCTCGTGTGCGATTGACGCTACGACAATTAGAAGATGACTGTTGCTTTTGACTCAAACACTTACAACGGATTTAAGAAAAAAAAACACGCAATGCGTTTGCGGTAATAATCTGGGACACAACAATTTGTAAGCTTCGGTTAACACATCGTATGTTTTCGGAGAAGATAAAGTTCTTAAATGCTTGTGGTCTCTTTTAGCTTCACCTCAAAACGGGGCAGTTACTGGCCTAGTAGGTAATGGACGCACTTGCGAGAATCTTTCGCTAGAATTTTATTGTGATGTTATTTGGATCTGGCAACAATAAGGCTGCAATGAGAGTATTAATGTCCTTGCCGTTTCAGTGATTTTCACATTTTCAGTGATATTGCTAAGCCATTTACCTAAGTACGTTATCGGGTGGCAAAAATAGGTGGAAAACTCTCTGAGGACCCGTCTAAATGGTCACGATTAGAAATAAAATAAGGGTTCTGACAAAAATGGTAAAATACTATTTAATTTACTTCAGCATGATTCCTCGCATGTCCTAGTTAGCGTAAGAAATCGCATAAAACAACATCACGCCTGTAATCCCCGAAGGGTTAGGCAGAGGTGTACCTAATAGTACACCCACATTTCGTTCGAGTCGTTGGAGTCCCATTTAATAGGGGGCGACCCTATTGTCATCAACCGGGCGCAAATCCAGACTCCGTGGCTGCTACTGAAAACCCAATAACAATTTGACCGACCCCGGAATCGAACCTAGGACCTCATGCTCAGCAGTCGCATTTGCGATCACTGGGACAGTTAAGGCATCAATTAATTGTTTTTTTTGCTGTTGTTACAGATAATTGGAGAGAGAGAATATGCAGTAAGGCCGACGAGAAGGCCTTCGGAAGACTTACAGACTGGACAACCCCTAGAAGTGATAGTACAACAGGTAATGTCCTATCTTAAGTATCTTGTCTTGGACAGTCGACATTAGCACCATACTGGAGAGAACTGCTGATTATTATAGCATAGGTACATTGAGACGGTGCTATGAAATTGGAAATTAATCCTTAATCCCTTTCGTTAAGGTGGAAGCGTCAGGGTAGCTAGCGAAATTCAAATTTTCTTACATTTTTTGCAATTTTAAGGTCAGTGTCAGGTTGTATGTTGTTTACATTTAGAGAATTATAATCATTAAAATCATGAATACAACCCTCTAAGTTCATTTAATCCGATTGAATGACTATTTTATAAAAAAGTCATTCAATGGGATTAAATGAATAATAATTCATAACGAGTTTCCTCCGTGCCTCGGAAAGCACGTTAAGCCGTTGGTCCCGGCTGTCATTTGTAGATCTTTGACAGTCGTTAGGCAGTCAGTGGCCCAAAAAGTCTGACAACCAGTCTTACCAAGGGGTATCGTATTACCCAGTACTGACTGGGTTGTGGAGGTCAGATAGGCAGTCGCTCCATATAAAATACTGGTATTCAGCTGCATCCGGTTAGACTGGAAGCCGACCCCAATATAGTTGGGAAAAGGCTAGGCAGATGATTAACGGGATTAACTGAATTTCGCGGGTTTCCACCTTAAGTCACTGGAACCTTCCTGATTTCAGTACAAAGATCACATCATTCAGTACTCAGTAGCGATCATTCTCAACTATGTATTAAGCTACCCACAGTTCCTAATGTGCCTGTGGTTTTGATCTAGGTAAAACATAATAGGTGGATGTATGGCATAACTTACCATAGTCCTGTTTTTTTTTTTACTTGGTAGTGTCTATTGCTGTTGTGTTGTTTTGTTTTCAAATGCGTTACTGCCTGATGGATGACGCAATCATAAGAATAATATTTAAATAAGTAATCGGTAATTCCCCCAGCTTTTGTCCTTCCAAAAGTAATAAAATAAATGACTAAATAACTTTACCGCGGAAGTTCGTGTTAAATGCACAATTGCACAAAATAAAATAAATCCTTAACAAGTTACAAAACAAAATATTCAGGAGCTTAATTTTATTTAAGATATTATTTCATGAATTATAATTATTTGCATAAGCGTTAAAAATGGCTTCTTTATACTTATTTCAACGAGCTTCGTTCAAAATGTGTCGTTGGTCAACGGAGTGTGAATTTATTCATATTTTGTATGGAAATGAGTTTCTTTCATTCGTTTTTGGGTTCACATAAAGGTTCACAATAACCTCTTGCGACACCAATTTGATTTTAATTGGCTATTTTTCGTATTCAAAATCATAATTTTGTAGACAGTTTTTAATCTCAAGTCTTGCCAAAGTTATGGTAACGTTGTGGAGGTCTGAAATGCAGTAGCTCCATGTAAAATACTGGTGTTCAACTGCATCCGATTAGACTGGAAGCCGACCCCAACATAGTTAGTAAAAGGCTAGGCAGATCGGATAGACTTTCATTTTTTTTAAGTTGCAGGGTTGGTAGACATTGTTATGTTTTTTTTTAACCTACTAGTAAAATATCAAAGAGAAAGAAAGAAAAGTATTTATAAGACTCTAAATTGGTTCTGTACGAGGCCCCTTTTTTTTACGGACGGTGAATCATCAAATGACCCCCTCCCCCCACTCTGGGCGGAGCGGAAGGGAGTGTCGGACTTGTACTGTCTAAAACCCATCCATGTTCCTTCTTTGCCCTTTGTGTTCCAGGGCCACGGTATCTCTTTCATCTTCTCTGGCATCGGCCCATGCAGACCGCTACTTATTTTCTGACATCTCTTTGAGCCGCACGTGGAACACAAACGCGTTGTCGACACGGCCTGTCGTCATAAGACGGCCGGACGGCGAGCTAGCCCATAACTCTCCGTGCCAAAAGGCCCCTTATGGTGCATGTAACATTTAAAAATGTCATAGCGCTGATATTCTCATAGGGCCAAAGGTTAAAACTTTAGTAAATAGCAGTCTTTTGATGAACTTACCACTAAAGAAACCAGTCGCAACCTCGATCCAAAATTGAAAAGTTCTTGGACAGAAAAAGTTGGCTACCTTTTTGACGACAAATCTTGGATGTGACCGGTCAAGGCTCAAAGGTTCAATAAGGCGTATACCTCACTCATTACTTAACTTTTTTTTTACTTAAACATACCTATTAATTAATCTTACACAAAACTTGAAATTCGTCCTTCATAATTGCGTGCTTCTTCGCGTGCGTCATAGTCCAAACCAGGATACAATTTGGATGAACGAAAAAGGATTTATTGAATTCTTATAATCAATTTTTTTATTCTTATTTAGTTAGTCTGTATTGATCAAATGTTGCAACTGAATTTTAATCCAGTTCCCCCCATCCGATTGAGCTGAAATTTTGCGCACACCTTTGATTTTGGTGACAATACATTTTTATGACAGACGACTTGATCCTGCAGCCAGGATCGCCTCCTCACTAAAGAACTCCGCAACGGTTCATAACACGGACACGAAACTCTGTATGTTGATAGATAAACCTAATTATCTTCTTTTTATTTTAATAAAAGAAGGGTTAAAAAAAAACTGTCGACCGCCATCTTGAAAACGTAACTCCAAGGATGGGCATGTCGGTCGACAGTCTTATGTAATTTTTGACGTTCAAAATGGTACTGTACTTAGCATGGAATTGGAGAAGCCCATCCCTAGAAGTTAAGCGTTAGATGATGATGATAATTATGGAAGTAGCTGTAAAGACTGACTCCTACAACTAAAAGCGTCAAATTTAGACCTTGCTAGGCCATTTGACGATCCCAGTTTCGAATGCAACTATCTTTTCCATATTTGAGATTCCGAAATTGAGACCAGACCCCTGTAGACCATTAGACAATCTCAGCTTTACACGCAACGAAATCTTCTGTTCCTAAAGGACTCTACACACCAAAATTGCCAACCACAATCCGCCGACATGGTCACTAATCGTCAGTGACTTTGTTGGCGTCAGTCTACTTAGCGGATTCAAATCACTGCACTGCAAGTCGAAAAACATGTCGGTGCAGCGACACGAGATGTCCAACTTTTTTGTCTCTGTGTCGCCGGGCGACTGAGCGTGTACGTCTTCGGCTTTGGTCTATAGAGCCCATAATACCGAGACAGGTAACAAATGACGGACATTACGCAAGCTGAATGTAGTAATACATCAAGTTAATGTAAATACGTTTTTACCATGAGCTTAGCGCCGTCGAAGAAGAAAAAAGACTTACGTCAGAGGCTGATTACTTCCATATTGCAGCTTCCCTTGAATTTGAATCAAGTTATATGATGTGAGGAAATTTATGTGGCTTTGACAGACGAAGGACGTTACGATCTAAACGCTAGTTCGGGGCATTCGACTCGGTTATATTTGTTGAGAAACAATGTCGGTCGGTCAGCATATTCGGCTTCCATTTGGCTCGTACCTCGAAAAGTACGATAAGCCATTGGTCCCGGCTGTCATTTGTAGATCTTTGACAGACTTTACAGGTAGTCAGTGGCCCAGAAGTCTGACAACCAGTCTTACAAGGGGTATCCTATTATCCAGTACTTAACTGATTTGTGGAGGTCAGATAAGCTGTCGTTTCATGTAAAATACTTGTAGCTGCTTCCGGTTAGACTGGAAGCCGAACCCAACATATTTAGGAAAGGCTAGGCAGATGATGATTTAGCTCATTCCGAACTATCGACCAACAAACTCGCTAAAATCATGTCCAGCTTGGGTTAGCACAATTAAGGCGGATTCAAGCGGGTTTTACCCGAACGTAGACATAATCGTACTACATTTTGCCGCTCAACTGTGACAGAGCTGATACTCGAATTTGTGTGAAGCACCCGTCAACTTGTTAAGAAGAAGTGTTTTAATGTAATCTCTTGCTCAGTAAGACAGATTAGTCCATAAATTATGGATTTGAAGACATAAATGACTATGTTAAGAATCATAAGGCGGCGTTTCCAACAGAGATGTGCTAAGCCGGTGAGCGGTGCGAGGATGCATAGCGACGCTGTGAAACGGTGCTCAGATGAACGGTGCGAGGATGCGTAGCGGACTAGTTTTAGATGCGAGTGAGGTGAGGTATGACAAGAGCGGAGCGCGCGCGTCTCTGCCCGCTGCTTGCGTCTCAGTTTAGTTGTCGTACACTATACATCTATCTACCTCGGATTAACACCGTCGCACACATCCCCTCGGAACACATCCCTCGTACACAGGATGTGTGCTAAGGATGTGTTCCTTCCCTTTTTTTTTTATGTACAAAAACCTCGCTCCGCTGAGCCGTTTCCACTAGAGCTGCGCTGAGCGAGGCAAAGTAAAAGAAGTAATTCTATTGTTTCTTAACAAACACATCCCTCGCCACGCATCCTCGCACATCTCCGGTGGAACCGCAGCGTAAAATCGGTCGAAGATTGTTTGCGGATTATCATGATTTAGAAATATATGATCAGGATTAGCGTTATGAAGAAGCTTCCCCATTTTTGGTGTGAGGATTAGATAAGTAACTGTTTTCCGAAATCTGGTTTTCTGACATTTTATTCGTCTACTAATAAATCATGATGAAATCACATCCCATAAAACTCAAATTGAAATATTTTCTGATATGTGGAAGATTTTTTAAAGCTTCTGAACGTGCTTAAAACGGTCACATCTCTAAACCACGATAGAGATCTTTTGCACGCACGACGACCAATCAAGCTTTACAAAACCAAATTAAGCTGATCTCTCTTTGTACGGGAAGCTCATACCAAAGCGAGGTCAGGTTATACTGGCTATTACAGCTTGATGAGTTGTTGTGTATACCGAAGTTACTATAGTCATCCGGACTTTGTTTTGTATGAACTTAACCGTTAATATTAATCTTTGATCTTCTGACCAGTGAAAGTTAAGACCCGAGTCACTAGTTTTTACAAGATGTGCGTTGATGGGCTTCTCTTATAGGCTTCTTCATAAACAAGTGGTTTGCGGTAGTAATAGTCACAACCTTCGACAGTATGCGGATGAAAAAATGATGACCACCACAAAATTGTCATTAGGAAACTTTTTGTTTTAAGCTTGGAATATTAGCATCACTTGATCTCTAAATAGACTTCGAACCCAAGTCGGCCGTAGCAAAGACATTCTCTACAGTTGGGGGTTCATGGACGACTCAGATCTCAAATGTGTATGCGGCGTGTCTCCACAGACAATGATCGACCTTCCATCTTGCGCTGCATGCCCTGAGACTTGCGCACTTGACGATCTTATGACTGCATCAGCGAGCGGAGTGTCTCAGAAAGCACGTTAAGCCGTTGGTTATTTGTAAATCTTTGACAGTCGTTACAGTTAGTCAGTGGCCCGTAGTCTGACAACCAGTCTTAACTAGGGGTATCGTATAACCTAGTACTAACTGCGTTGTGCATGTCAGATAGGCAGTCGCTACATATAAAATACCTATACAGCTGCATTCGGTAAGAGTGGAAGCCGACCCGAATACCGTTGAGAAAAAGGCTAGGCAGATGATGAGTATAGTACTCAGAATTGCCGACGGTTCTGGTATCATCTTCTGTTCACCAAAATTGCAACTACTGCAAAGTCTAAAACAACACTTATAAAAATCCATACCAACCAGGCATGATACAGCATTCACAGCTACACGGGACAAAAATACGCAGATCAAAGATCACAGTAATACATAAGTACAAGCAGTAATGACAGGTTGTCGCTACGAGTCGGTCGCCGAAGGTCGGTGAGGTCAGATGTTATGATAAAAAGGTGCTGTGTCACGGTTAGAGGAATTCGCGTGATATGGACTTTGAGATGGTGATACTAGCAGTTTCTATAGATAAGCATAACTTAACTTCACGCCTGTAATTCCCGAAGGGTCAGCAGAGGTGTATCTAAGGCTGAAGCCGAACGAGCGTAATTTTTTGAGCGAGTACCACACGGCGGCGGCGCATTTTGCGTCGCCTTGTGGTACAAACAAGACTTTAGTATGAAACCGAATGCAGCGTAAGTTCCGTGACTCATTTTACGCGCCTCACAGCTGAAAAAATTACGCTCGTTTGGCCTCAGCCTAATAGTACACCGCCAGTGATTTTTATGTCCCATGTAATAAGAGGCGAGCCTATTGCCATCAACTGGGCATCTCTTAGTGAAATAGGTTTACGCAAAACTGGTACAATGTGGACCGTACAGGGTAGTATAGGCAGGTACGTCATAAGAAGTGCAAAACCGTTTTGATTAACCACTTATCTCGACTTTTATGAAAGTCCGCCCAAAGTCCAGTAACTGTAAGACCTCATCTTCGACTTTGATTAAAGACAACTTTTGAACTGAAGTAAAAAAAAAAAAAAAACTGTATGCACGTTGTAACTATGCTAATAAAAGTAATAGGCATTACAAAGTTTCTTAAGCATGCTGCATGTTTTTAACCCCGACTCATGACAGCATGGACTTCGGTACACTTAAATTGATTTACTGCTAGTAGATACTTGATTATAATTACGTACTAGGCACCTTAAGACAGTAATTATAAGGTCATATACTTATTGAAAAATATGTAACTTGTTAAGTATGTGGAATAGGGATTTAACATTTTTGTATATGTTTTTTGACTCCTTGGTCTAGTAACAAGTAAAAGGAATACACGATTCAATTATTTTTTCTGGATGCAAAAAGGTTGCATAGTTATTTCTATTTTTTTACTTTTTTCGACATCACGGCGTAACGCTTAAGAGTTATTCTATGGAATTTACTTTAAAACATAGAGAATTATCATATCAAAGTTTACTTAAAGTAGAATTCATTTATTTTGGTAAAAAGGAGTAAATTTATTTTGGCACATACGTCGTTTTATTCCGAGCTCACGCACATTAAAGCCATCTCTTCTTTTGCGTTTCAAAACTAATTGCAACACTCGCTCGCTTAGTAGATCAGTCGAGCTACGATTTATTTTCGAGGTACTGTGTTTGATTACTCGAAGTGTTGAGCAGAGGTAACACCCAAATTTCGCCATTAATGTTTAAGTCTTAGGGGGAGCTTATTTAATTGTCATTTGCCATTAACACAGCTCAAATATTCCTTCCTTAATGTCTATTTTTTTTCACGGAACCTTAAACCTTTTTCTAAAATAAAAGTAGCCTAAGTTACTCCTTATAACATCAGCTTTCTGCCAATAGAAATCCCGTCAATATCAGTCCAGCCGTTTCAGAGATAAGCTGGAACAAACACACAGGCAGACCGACAGACAGACATACTTTCATATGCATTCAGTAAAAAGCTGTTATTTTGAAATAACAAAGAGTTGTATAGATGTATGGATTAAGTACTTTGGTTTGAGTATATTTAAATTGATAAACAGCTAGACTGAGTAATTACAATAAGTCGTATTAATGTGCTTAATTGGTCACTTGAAAACGTGTCTTTAAGAGGGCCCTTCCCGGTCCGTCTATTGTCAACGTGATACTGCCAGGGCTGCGGGACCCTGCCAGGGCTGCGGGACTGTTCGAAAGAGATACCGTGGCCCTGGAACATAAAGGGCAAAGAAGGAACATGGATGGGTTTTAGTCAGTACAAGTCTGACACTCCCCTCCGCTCCGCCCAGAGTGGGGGGGATCATTTGATGATTTCCCATCCGGAAAAAAAAAAAAAAAAAAGCATGGTCGAAAAGCTTGTTGTTTCATCCAGAGCCATTGCGGTGATTTTCTTTCAACTTCCCCGTCTCACCCAACCCGAGGCCGCACGACTCATCTCCCGCGCACCTCATACCGCCTAACAAAATAACATTGAACGAATAATAATGTTCGAAAATTTCGTAAACTTGTTCCAGGAGATACGTGTTTTTGAATAAGCCTTACAAGTTTGTGAAATTAATATTTGTCATTTAGAATCTCCATTACATGTGCAAGGTTTCTATCAACATGTTTTCTTTACTTTTACAATTTATGAGTACATTATGAACGGCCAAAGTTTAGGTAAAATATGTGCAAAACAGCAAATTTTGAAGGCTTATACTCAATCTGTTTCTCCAAATTTAAATTTTGTGCTTATATAGAAACCTAGATAAAGTAGAAAAGATACTATTAGTTAAAAAAATCAAAGATATATTTGGTATAATCACCAGAGGTCGGAATTAGGTGAGTTATTTGTTTACTTACACTGATTTCATACAGCGAAAGAATAAAGTGGATATGCTTCAAATCCCGAGATTAATTTTAAAGAACAGAAAAATCCCGTGATTTATTAAATAAAAAAGTTATTTACTTTTACATAATTTAAACCATCCGACATCGGACATCATGCGCACGCAGCGTAGCAGTAAATGGAAAAATGTCGCGGGTTCGATTCCCGCGCGGAACAAATATTTGTATGATCTACAAGTAGTTGCTCCGGGTCTGGGTATTTGTGTAAGTGCGAGTTTAAATCTTTGTAAACGCATCCACGTTACAGGAAAAAATCCTAGTGGGCCAACGTAAATAAAAAATTGTATTGTGAATTAATGTAAATACTAATAAAAATTGAATGTTAATTATCTTTGTTTTAATTGTCTAATCTATCTCTGAGGTTTTTATTATTATGTATTTGTAATATTGTTGGCCACACGGGATTGTATTATAAATCCCGGGAAATCCCGGGAAGACATCAAAATTTCGATGCAAGTACATAAATAACTCTACCTAATTCCGACCTCTGATAATCACGTACGAGCGTTTGTATGAAAAGTATGACGGGCTGGCCGCTCTTAAGATCACTTCTGGCTGGTGTTCTTCGTATCAACAGCTTTTATAATTAACTATGAATGGTTGTTTTTCGATTGGTCAAAAGGGCTTTAACTGTTATGAGTATTTTGTTTTTTTATGGGGTACTTACTTCTATTGTATTTACGTTTTATGTCTTCATCAGTGTCAATTGTAGATTTTTATGATCTTTTGTTAGATTTATTTGCTTTATACCTGGCGAAATGTGAGTATACGTACAGCCAGCTACTATAGGGTACAACTCTGTCTTACCCTACGGGGATTACTGGCGCGATGTTACTTTATTTAATACGGTTTAAAGAGTCATTCAAAGCTTGTCTATGATACTGTTGAGGACCTAGAAGACAAATGACATTCGATGATGGAAGAGTCAGAAGGACAAGGTGTAAACGGAACCTTCACGAAGCCGTCAACCAAGCATTACCAAGCAAGACCAGTTTATGTTTATCTCTCATTGTACGGAAAATCTATACAAAGCGAGGTTATGTTATACTGGATATGCATAGCTTGATGTGTGGCCTTGTGTACATCAAACTATGTACCTAACTCTACGCAAAAGTTATTGCTGATATACGACTTTGATTTTGGGGTGAAAAATCACGGTTTACGGTAGGACTCAATGTAACGCACTCAAAACATTGTGCTGATGGATGCATTTCATAGTATACAAAAAATTTCATTGGTTATTTAAAAAAAATCAGCTGTTCCATTACGTTTTGACAGTGTAGGTATTGCACTTTTGTAGGAAACAGCTGTTTTTTTTAATAACCAATTTTAAATTTTTTTGTGGGGGGCTCAGAATGATGTATTGAATACGCGGTAACGGTTTTCGCTTTTCCCCCCATATAGTTTAGTAATAGTTTTAAAAAAACGTTAAGAAATGTTGAAACTTTGAACCCACAATATTCCATAACTAGACGGTTCTGAAGTATGGTTTAGAACAAAAAAATTATCGCAATGACGGAGAGAACAAGTGCCTTTGCACCCTTTTTAAGACTGGCACACGACTGATTCCATAGTAGACGTCATCTATGACGTCAAGGAGAGAAATAAAAACAATGCAATAATAATGTGTAGAACTCTCTGTCGGCATCTGTGTTCCTTGCCACATAATCTGCCTGCCTTCAAAGCAAGAGTGAACAGGCATCTTCTGGGCACGCTCGTCCCATCATAGACCTAATCTATCGCTTTCCATCAGCCGTAATCGAGGTCAAGAGCAGACCCATAATGTAACAACAAAAAAATAGACTTCCATTTGCGTGTATACACGCAAATGGAAGTCTATTTTTTTGTTGTTTGTTAAGTGAAAACAGGTCTATACCTACGTAGTCAGTTTTTTAGCCTCACTTCTAAAGTCATACAAATTACTTCAAGGCCACTACAGTTTGTGTAAACAATATTTTTTACAACTTACACTATGACCAACTAATCAATAGAGATGATGTCAACTATACTTTATCACAAAGTGTAAGATCAACAACAGTTTTTTCATTGAAAATTGTTTTTTAGTAAGTGGTAACCAGTATTACACTGCAGTGGCGAAGGTTCCATAGAACTCGATTCCTACCGGCTTTCCTTTGAAAAATGGCACAGTATTCTATAGACAAATAATATAGGGTCTAGCTATTCATACACGAAATATTTTCAGGGAATCATCTAACGGCTATAACAAAGCTATTTCAAGGGATTTTTTTTTATTTGAAAATATTTTTTTATAAAAAATAAACAATTTAAAATTACTAGACCCACAAAATAAATACTGGCTCCTTATTAATTTTTAAGCATCCATTACGGTAGTTTACTACGTCGTTCGTCGGATTTATGCAAAAAGTCTCAAAAAAATTTAGAATTATAATAATTTTGTAAAAAAAAAAACACTCAGATTTTTTTTTTTTCGTTGTTATGGCAACTTTACGACTTAGGTATAGAAGTTACTCTTAAAATATTTCGTGTATGAAAAGATAGACCTTATATAATCACTGTAAAGATATGTACTCCAGCTTACCTCTTACAAAAATTGAACCTTCGCTACTGTTACACTGGTTTCTCATTACACATTTTACACAGCACTAACTTTTGCTGCGGCTTCGGTCCCGTTGGTCGAAAATTATCCCACGGGAACTTTTATGAATGACATTCGGAAATAATGTAGCCTCTACTTATGGAGGATGCGCTCAGGTAGCCCACGAATTTTAAATTTTCTTACTTTTTTTGTATTTTGCAGGTCAGTGTCAAGTTGTACGTTGATTAAAATATGGTAGTTTAACTGAGTTATAATCATTAAAATCATCCATAAAACACTCTAAGCTCATTTAATCCCATTGATCAAATTGATTTCCATGAACAGAATCACATCAGCAGCTCGATGTGCCATCATTACCGATCAGAAGGCCCAGACCAGTTGCAATCGCTTTCATAATAAATAAATAATAAAAAAAATTGCCTTTATTCCCTATAATATACAATTCTATTTTTTAAAACTTAACCTATTAAGGGTAAAAAATAATGTAATAATGTGTGTGTGTGTGTGTGTGTGTAATGTATGTGTGTGTAATGTATGTAGTAATGTTTTGTGTAAACAATTGTTGGTTAACCTAAATAAATAAATAAATCCGTCTCTGGATGAAGGCCTCTTCCATCTGTTCGCTTTCATAACGTTACGTATTTCTTGACCGACTTGCAACAGAAATGACATAAGATTTTTGGGAGCTTTTTTGCAATTTAATATATTTTTGGCTTTTCTAGCATCGACACGGGATCGACAGCTTAACGTGCATTGCGAGGCACTTCGGGGTCTCGATATGTACCTAAGGGATGGTCATCTTTCCGTATTCTGCCTTCGCATAGCGTTGCTTACCCTTGGGACGCCAATGCATAAGAGCACGCGCGTGCCGTCCACGCCAAGCCACAACGCTTGCTTGTCCCGTATATGTGACAATGGCGTCCAAAACGTTTATCTTGACCGTTCCATCGTCGATATCACTGATAAATGTCTTTGTCTAGTCCCTCTGACCACATTGAGTTTTGACAAAAGTTCAGCTTTGTAGAGCTTCGTCTCTTTCACCCATAGTTGTGTCTCTTTCTTAAGCTCGATGGCTCATATACTATCGCCCAGGTAGAGTATGACCATTCCAGTCCACGGTGGCGCTGCTTGTCAAGAAACAATGCATCAATATGTCAAACTTGGTGAATTTGTTTTAGTTCTGTGTTTTCCCGCCTGCACAGATAAATTGGTCGAATTGTACTGTATCTACGAGTATGTACCAAAACGTCACCTGTTCGTTCGTAAGGTTGGTGAAACGTGTTCAGAAACTGGTATTTTCAATAAAGTACTCATGATACATTCTCCCACAATGTTCGTCCAAGGCCCTTGGTGACATATTTGTTTGTTTTTTTTGTCTTTTAACATTAAAAAATTTATAGGGAACTGACTCTGCCTCATCTAGCGTTAAAAAAGCGGCCTTAATTTTTAAATCACGGGTAAATAAAGTAATAAAATACCTTGTTGTATGAGCAGCTAAATCTCCATATATTTCCATATTTCGAAACTTCAATCTTTAGCGTTTCGTCATAACTTTGATAACATCAACATCATCATCAGAAATAACGGCAGTAACTTTAATTAAAAATAAACAAATCCCTTACCACATATTGTTAATTAATCTTCTTGATCAAAATCTTTTAATATTTAATATGCAACATTACAGTAATTCTTACTAACATGTCTTTCCAAATAAGAACACAAATAAACTCTCATTCAAAATTCGATCAAAAAACGAGGTTAATTCCCAATCAAATACCGTAACACTTCTACCAAAAAAGGCAATAAATCTTAAAAAAAACGGGCCTTATACAAGACCTTACATCTTTGAGAACAAGCTTCAATCATGTCAAAACCCCATTGATTATTCGATCAAAAGAGTTCGTTTCGATGAAACTGAGAAAGTGAACAAACACTGAATATGAACAGAAGGTCTGCACAACTCACACGTAGAGGTTCTTCACGCACCGGTACAGCGAGTGTAAGCAACGCGGCTTTGCATTCAGCTGAGATAGTTTGTATAAAACAACATCACGCCTGCACTACTCAAAGGGCTAGATGAAGGTGTACCCCTATAGTGCACTCACATTTCGCTTAATATGTTTAAGTCCCATGTAGTATGATGACGAGCCTATAGCCATCAACCGGGCACAAATCAAGACTTCGGGATGCTACTGAGAAATTTTCGATGAAAAAACCCAATAACAATTTTACAGACCCGCGAATCGGACCCAGAACCTCTTGCTCGACAATAGCACTTGCAAGTGTCTCCCCAAACTGCATGCAGACTGCAGTTTGAGGTCGTAGGTATCCATTTGTGCGTACGCCTGTTTTTGCTCGCCGTGTGGAGTTAAGCTTCTGTACCTACATTCTCTGTGGTATGAATCAGTGGCGATCCACATTTTAAAGTATCTCTCCCTTCATTTTGAACAACCTGTTTTGTAACTGTACTAAAAAAGGCAACGCGGAAACTGACCATTTTAAGGTTATTCGCAGCTGGGAATTGTCTTTTTTTGAAGGATTTTGGTGGGATAATGAATTTTATTATGTGTTTTGTTTGTGAAGATATCGTTAATGATGTCGACAAAAGAGAAGACACTTATAACAAAGAATATTAGCAAGAGAACAATGAGATTGAACTTGTTAATAAAATAAACTCTCTAATCTTTTAGTTTTTATTTTGGACTAGCATAATTAATAAGCAACCTATGACGTATATATGTATAAATATTGTTGGAGGGAGAGGCAAAGGAAGACCAAGGAAAAGATGGATGGATTGTGTGAGGAATGATATGAAGGAAAAAGAAGTAAATGATAGCGTGACGATTCAGAGTGAGAGTGGACAGTGGAGTGGACAGTGGCATAAAAAAACGTGTTGCTAAACCCCAAATAAAACGGGACACGGGCTGGAAAAAGATAATAAGCAGCCTATGAAAATCGGACTGCTGGTACACAGGCCTTCCCTCTGAAAGGAGGAATGGGCTGTAGTCCACCACGCAGACCCAGTCGCAGACGCAGACGCGAATATGGTCTAAGTAGAACATAATTTGGTTTTATTTTTTGGATTTTTTGTTTGATTTGGTTGATTCGACTTTTTCGAAGTTTATGTCAACATCATCGCCATCATAGTGGGCAGCCCTGTTCTATCCACTGCTGTGTACAGGTCTCCTCTCTTTTCTTTTCTTGTTTCATTCTTCCATGTCCTGCTCGAGTCCCAACCAAGTTTTAGCTACGATCTTCTGAGTGTTATCCGGAATTCTGAAATACATCTACTAACTGCCAAAACATTTTTAGTGTCACTATCAGCAAACTCGTGATGGATTGAGTAGTTATTGACTTGTATTAATTAACAGACAATTACTTATACTGTGAAAATTATACAGGGTGTAACAGAAAGGGTATAGTCATATGAAAGGATATGCTGCAGACCATCAACTGAACAACTTTCTCCTTGGGTCCAATATCGTAAATGCAAAAAAAATATCAGCTGTCCCATACTTTGGTCGAGTAGGTATTGAAAATTTTCATATGACTATACCCATTCAGCTACACCCTGTATAACAGTAATTGCAAATGCATGTAACGACAACAGTGATGAATATAAAATAGATTGTTGGATTGAGAAGGAGAGGAAGACCAATGAAACACGGTGGATGGATTGTGTGAGGGGTGATATGAACGCTGATACGGATGAATGGAAGATAAATACGTATTGTGCCGACTTAAAGTAACATGAGGTGAGAGAATTGCGGGAAGACGATGACGTCGTTTAAAACACTTTGAAACTCAATCTTCAAGTTCTTTTTCCTTTGCTTTCATTAGCTTTATTTAGTTGTCCACTAGCACTAACTACGCGTGCAGCAGCGGATGCTAATTCATATAATCATTAAGTATGTGCCTGACTTAAAACCACACCGGTAAAAAGCGTTTTAAACTTGTCTTAATAATCTAGATATGGTAGCAAACTTGATTTATTTGTTTAAGGTATCGACGAAAGGTAAATATTGAGATAGAAGACGCGGTTGCGGGGTCAGACAAAATTGTTAAGTGTTTACTAAAGTCTATTTTCTAAACGTGGTGTGTTAGAAACATACATTTAATACCTACCTCAATATTAATGTTAGCATTCCTTTGACGCCTTTCACTGTTCTTTGTAAAAGAACCACCTCAATTCATCATCTGCCTTGCCTTTTCTCATCATCATCATCTTCTTGCTCTTGTTGTATGTTATTTGGGGTCGGCGCAATACGTTTTTTTCTTCCATTCTCCCCTGTCAACCGTCACGCTATCATTTACTCCTTTTTCTTTTATATCATTCCTCACACAATCCATCCTTCATTTCCTTGGTCTGCCTTGCGTTTGCTCAACTACTTAAAATGAATAGTAATATTTACATGAACCCTGTCTGAAGACTGATACCCCTTGGTAAGACAGGTTGTCAGATTTTCAGGTTTGTGACTAACCGTTACGACTGTCAAAGATCAACAAATGGCAGCCTGGACCAACAGCTAAACGTGCTTTTCGAGGCACAGATAAATCTTGGATTGTTAGGGACGGTTACCGATTCACAAACTGGCTGTTATTATTTAGTTATGAGCACTTCTTTTCTTCATCATCATAATTATTTCAGCCGAAAAGCTTCCACTAGTAGACAATTGGACAAAGGTCTCTCCCAAACGCCCGCCAACATCTATAGATCTTGTAAGTGTAGATAATAGTGGGGTAAAAATACCCTTAACGAAGCCGAAGGGCAATTTGTTCTCCCTATCATTACTACCTACCATTTTTTTTTTGTCCTGGACAATACCTGGGAACCCTCTAGTTACGAAGATATTGGAGGTCAAAGTTTCAACTTTAACTACCTCCATGACCCCTGTTCTACGCAATGCATCCATCAGCACAATGTTTTGAGTGCGTTAGGTACATTGAGTTCTACCAAATAACAACATTTTTCACATGAAAAAAAGTCGTTTCCCAGCAATAATTTTTGCGTATAGTTACTTAGTTTGATGTACAGAATACTTGGTTGACGCCTCCGTGAAGGGTCCGTTTACACCTAGTATTTACCACATTTTTTGTATAGCTCGTCAAAAGAGATACAGCGTTTCGCAGTTTATCTCAATATTCCACGTAACTTCCTATTTATTAACTTTTTCCATCACCTCTCGAGATCATTGTATCTTTAACGACATTCAGAATCTTAATCAGGTAAATCAATGAATCTAAATCATTATTTATATCTATAATATTTATAGATGACATAACCCGTGCCATTTTGAATTGCTAATTTAAAATAACGTGGTCGACTGTCATTTTTAGATGTAGAAAGTGAACTGTGATGATGAGGGTTCCGTTCGTCAGTAATCTAAAGCTTGGGAGGGATGCCTTAAAGTAGCCCGCGAAATTCAAAATTTCTTAAATTTCATTGTTTTACAAACTAAGCATAAACAAATGATCATCCAAACGGCGTTTGACATACGGCGGTTTGTGTTGTCTCCGAGATTATCTGTATTCTGGCGTGGTTGCTGGTTTCTGTACGTGCAAAATCAGAAAAAAAAAAGAATATATCTGTACTTGAAAAGAGACTGTGACCTCTCAGTTTGTTTCGGTGTTTCTTCTCAGAGTATTCAAATAGAAAACATCAATCGTTTGTGTTATTTTTTAAATTGTAAATAAAGAAATAAATCTCGTTTAGCATAAATTTTAAGCTGAAGCAGTTCCTACTAGTCATAATTGTAATTTTTGCGGAAGCTAGACAGTTGAACTGTCAAGTCTAAAGTGACAGCGACTATGCCTTAAATGACGTACGACGGGCGGAATTCTCCATTTCACTTAAATTTTCACTTTGAACACACTAGAAAATTTGATAGGACTCATGCAAATACGCAAGTCTTTGGGTATTACATAGTTGGATATATGTTTAGGTAAGTTAAGTGATTGGGAAGGACGGCATAGGAAGTAGAATGATAAAAGTTTGTGCTATCCGCTCACGTGTTTTTGGTAAACGGTTACCAAAAACACGTTACCATATTTTTGACGGTCACGAATCATATTTTAATCACCATACAACCTGGCACTGACCTGCAAATTATATGCAAAAATATCGGTCTGTAATGTCAGCGAGGAAGTCTGAAAGTGGCGCCGGTGACTGAAATGTTGTGTGGTAATCGGTTGTCGTGGTATGGGCGTGTGATGCGGACGAATGAGGAAGATGTTGTGAGGAAAGTTTTGAGTATGAATGTGGATGGGTATATGAGTAGAGGAAGACCAAAGAAACGATGGATGGACTGTGTAAAGAATGATATGGCAAGAAAGGAGCTGTCTGGTGAGATGACGAGTAATAGAGAAGTATGGAAGAAGAAGACATGCTGCGCCCAAATGAATTGGGATAAGGGCAAGAGAATGATGATGACGATCGGTCCGTAATGTTTTACTGCGGAATTTTTTGTTACGGTACCGGTTTCTTAAATAGGCACTTGCTTGATTGAGGGCTTTTCCTTTACATCCCAAAGAACATTTGGTCATTTGCAGCAACAACTCAAATTCACGTCTTTCCCTCCAAAATCTCAACTTCACCAAACACCAAGACAATTAACAAGACACAAAAAAATCCGAACTCGCAACACGCACACGGAAATGCATCTGTGTTTATTTCTCAGTCTCCACGAGTGCGACAGGTACCGGGAACCAGTTCCTAACAGTACCGTCCCGGGTTCGATGCCCGGCCACGCTCGTCACTTTGACTGCACCGCCAAAAACAACTGAGCCAATTACTGGCTTGGCTACTGGGGTTTGCTTTTAAAGATGGCCGATGTGTCATTGTTTGGCGGTTTTTTGGGTTTATGTATTGATTTTTAACCTGATTTGGTAGAGATAGTGCCATTGATATGCAAAGAACTGGAAATGTTTCAAATGTAAGTTTTTTCTCGTTTTGTACAATTGTCCACGTGCTTATTTCCGCTCCATCTTTTTTTCAGTACAGGTTGCCTTACTAAGCCACTGCACGTGTTCCAGCACGGAATCGCATTTTTCATTCTTCACATCCCGTCATTGCGATCACTTTGTTCTAGACCACACCTGGGAACCATCTAGTTACGGAGATATTGGGGGTCAAAATTTCAACTTTTTACAAGATTTTTTTGTTTATAAAACTTTTAAGTGTTATTATAACTTTACTTTAAATACGACCACGACCCCCGTACAATTCAATGCAACCATCAGCACAATGTTTTGAGTGCGTTACATTGAGTCCTACCGTAAAACGTGAATTTTCACACCAAAAAAAAAGTCGTTTCCCAGTAATCATTTTTGCGTAGAGCTACTTGGTTTGATGTACAGAATGCTTGGTTGACGGCTTCGTGAAGGGTCCGTTTAGACCTTTTATAAGTGGTACAACCCTAAGGTCGAATGAAAAATTACTTTGGGATCCCTATCTATGGAGGTATGAGCTTCAACTTCAAATGGATTATATGGATTTATTATTCTCATGATAGGATACTTGATATTTAAAGTAATAAATAGGTAGGTAGGTTGTGGAGGTCAGATAGGCAGACGCTCCATGTAAAATACTGGTATTCAGCTGCATTCGGTTAGACTGGAAGCCGACCCCAACATAGTTGGGAAAAGGCTAGGCAGATGAAAATGAAATAGGTAAATCAGTCACCGGGCTCGTCTTAACACCTTTTTAGTATTCTTGCAAAGACATATCAATTAAGTAAAAACAAGGGAATTCCTGCACTAACCTCAAGTCGGTGATTAATTCATTATGTGTGATTAAACATAAATCCTTTGTCCGCGGGAAAAAATATTATAATTGATGAAAATAATAACTTAATAATATAAGCCGTGAATACATGAATAGGCTTTAGGCCTTGTTCACAACGTATGTAGGTACTTGAAGAGGCTACAGATTTTTTATATCTACTGATTTGGCGATTGTCAAACTAATTGACTGTTTCGAGAGCTCGTAGCTAAATAATATCAACCGTAGCGGTCGATCTTTGAGGTTAAGCAACTCTTGCTGAGGCCAGTTTTTGGATGGGTTACAATCCATTACTTTCCGAGAGCAGTTGGTCCCCCTCGTATATCTTTGACAGTAGATGCGACTAGTCAGACTCCTGAAAGTCTGGCCACCTGTCTTGTCAAGGGGCACCCATCGTGTTGTCTTTCCGGCTTGCTTGGTTTAAAAATACGTTGAATCAACTGATTCTCCTGCCGTACTTTGACAGAGTCACTGAGACTGCGTCTTCGGTAGAGTGATCGCAAGTGCGACTGCTGAGCATTGAGGTCCTGGGTTCGATTACCGTGTCGGCCAAAGTATTATTGGGTTTTTTCTATCAGAATTCAGAAATTTCTCAGTAGCAGCCACGGAGTCTGGATTTGTGCCCGGTTGATGGCAATAGGTTCGCCCTCTATTACATGGAACTTAAAACATAACTGGCGAAATGTGGGTGTACTATTAGGTACACCTCTGCCTAGCCCTTCGGGGATTACAGGCGTGATGTTATGGTATTAATTAGTCATGACAAAAAGGCATTTCTAAAAAGATATGAAAATAACCATGTGTTAGCTGTCGCCGTTTGCAGTCTGGTAAAAAATAACCATCGTCTATTCTGTAGTCACCTTAAAAGTTGCACCGCGGTGAGGCCGTCAACATTTTTTAGGCCCAATTTATTCAGTTATACGTAATAAACATCGATCTGACTGATACTGTCGAATTACTTATGTTCATCATTATCTGTAGCCAAGGTTATGTTGTTGAAGCCTATAGATAATTGGTAAGCTATTTTGAGTTTTAAACGGCACGTTTTTTTTTAATGGTCTTTTTAGTATTTAATTTGGTATGATTTTATTTAATTTTATCTGGCATCTTTTGTTACTAACCACCTAAAATATTACAAAATTTGTTTTTTGTAAAGATAGAATTTTAGAAAACTGTACCGACGTAATACCTTGGACCCTTGATCATCTTCTAACAGTCTGCTTTATGGTGACGCATAGACAAAAAAGCAGACGCAACGTGACCGAAAATTTAGAAAAAAAAAAAAAAACTTTTCACACCAAATACAGTCATCATCATTAAAAATCTATCTTACTTGAATCAAGAAACTTTAATTTATAGGTGATCCTTCTAAAAAATACTATTTAATCAATATGTACGTCATCTAATAACCGTATTTTTTCTCCGTTTCAGTTCGATGAGTTCGTGAGATCTCTACAAGTGGATCCTCACTCACCACTCTTCAGGCTTGTCACAGACGGACAACCTCCTTTAAGGTATGTACTACCAGTACCATTTTATGACTACTATTCCGAGTAATACTACATGCTTTACAGCCTCGACCTATTACATAAGAGTTAAACATAACTGGCGAAATGTGGGTGTTGTATTAGGTACACCTCTGCCTAACCCTTCGGGGATTACAGGCATGATGTTATGTTATGTTATTATTCATGTATTATTTCCAACTACACATCGTTAACTCCGTCAGATAACATTTCTTTTCAAGTAAAACATTAAAATTCTCTTACATCCATCCAGCTTAATGTAATGTGGACCAGATTACGAGCTACAACAAAAAATGTATGAAAGCGTCCAAATTCGATACCAATCTGTCCACATCCGGTAAACATAATAAGATCTATTGTAGGTGCGTCACTGTTTCCGTTTTACACTTTCATACGTCACGATATTAGAGCGGTACGTGATTTTTTCATTATCTGGATGTCAAAGATCATTCATATTCTCTCGTTTTTGTATATCTCCGAAACGGCTGCACCGATTTTGACGGGAGATAGCTGATATTGGATGGAATAACTTAGAGGCTACTTTTATTTTAGAAAAAGGATCAGGCTTCCGATTCGATTCAATTAGGGCAGTAACTTTTTTTAAATAATTTTACGCAGACGAAGGTCGCAACTGCTAGTAATAAATAAACTCAACAATTCCTGTTAGCCAAAATAAAACGACAAGAATAATGGGAAATAAGAATCACACAGCATCAAGCTTCTACAATTTGACACTTCAAGTGTCAGCCTGCTAATTTTATTAAACCCTGTATATTCATCCTTTTGTCCAGATTTTTGGTAACATTTTAATTAGTATTATAAGTATCTAAGTAATGTAATGTGCTATTTATTTATTTTCGAAGATTTTACTATATACTTTTCTTCAGTCCTTGTTCTTGATAGAAAATCAGCAGGGTTGGTTGAACGCCTGATTGCCTAAGGATCATTTTGAGCAGCATTCGTGGACGCTCTTCTGAAACATTTAACGCAAGACCAAAATAATTGAATCATATTAAAAATTTAAACTTAGATTGGCAATGATAGCCTAGTGGTGTGACCGTCTCGAGTTCGAACCCATAACACGCACCTCTGATTTTTCAGATTCATGTGCGTACTGTGTAATTAACGATGTTGGTACCAGAGTGATCTATGTGACATTTTTATCAATACTGAGGTTTGGCACAATGGCAAAGAAAAATCATAATTCTTCCACACCACAGTGACTTAAATGCTCTTCAGTGCTTTCTTCCTTGAGGGATAGTAACATATTGCCATTATAGAATTGGTGCGGTTGCTGCAAAGCGAAGGCCATACCATACTGATCTAAGTTATGAGGTGCACTTACATACTGTTGTGCCCTAGATCACAGTGTGAAACCAGCATGCCTTAGAGATATTTCTCGACGACATGTAAAGCCATGTCAGAGGCCCTTGGGTGGCACAAAAACTCTGACACCAATTATTGAGGCACTAACCACACGAAAAAGAATAAACTTAAAGTCACATTCCCGTATCGTCTACAACAACGTACCAACACACCAAAAAAAAAGCATTCATACATTATTTAGTTTCCCCAAACACAAACGGTTTACATAAGGTCAGAGCTGATGGCTTTCGCATTATTATACGAAATAAACTATGATGATAATGATCATAGGTGTATCAGTTCCATCAGTATAGAAAAAAATATGGTATTGATGGAAAATGGTAATTCGGAGAGAAAAGAATGTCGCTTTGTTTTTTTTCTATGGAGTTTTTTTTGCTGATACTGAGACTATAGAGCACAGAATTGTCATGGTGGTCGCAACTATAAACGTTACGAATAATACGCTGAATTGGTATAAGTTGGTCCATTGATGGGTGCACGGGCTGAGGCACGGAGGGGTTTTGTAAAGTCTTGAATACTTTACAAGACCCTCTCGCGTCTCGGAAAGCACGTAAAACCGGTCTGCCATTTTTAGATCTTTTACAGTCGTTACGGGTTGTCAGAAGCCCTAAAGTCGTACAATTACGGCAGCTATGACCCCAGATAGGTAGCTGTTCTATTTAAAATACTAGCTGATATTTAGTAACACCCGGCTAGACTAGAAGTGTACCCCGAAATAGTATGGTAAAGACTAGGCAGATGATAACAATCTTCTTCTTCGTCCCCAGACAATGCCTGCACCCCGAAGCCTGCAGCAAGGACCTGTCCCTGCCGACGTACTATGCGCGGTTCCACGATATTCGCAAGGAGTACGTGCGGGCGTATACGCTGCGCGCCGTCGCAGGCGCACGCACGGTGCCCCCGCCGCCGCCGCCGCCAGACCATCCCGGCTCGCTGCTGGATATGCTCAACTGTATCCTTTATCAATAGAACACACTTGGGACAGACTCTTGCCTCTGATCAAGAGCGAAACATCTAAAACGGGATAACGGAAGCTGAAATATTGTAAAGAGGCGCCTGTAACTTTTCATATGGCAAAATACCTAGTCGGCACCTCTTTGATAGTGTAGCGCGGCAAAGCTGTAATTTAATTATCATAAACACCCTGTATTGCGACAGTTTTAATACTTAGTTAGAAAAATACTGAGAAGTTGGTTATAATTATAGAACATCAATCCGTTTACTTCAAACTCATTTATTAACTGTCAAGGAAACGAGTTGTTTAAGTAGCTCTGAGCTGATAGGATTACTAGTAATTATTATAAGGCTGACGTAAGTTTGACAGGTCTAAATAATTATTTATTATCTATGGTGTTTATGTCAAACTGCTTGTAGTTCCGCATTTGACCAATAGAGGCGTTCCTCACTCAAAGAGCGGAAACGGCAATAATTACGGATCCCTATTACTCAACCCACACTGTCTGTCTGTTTGTCACAGGGCCGTTTCTTAAGATCATATTTTGATGTTCTCCCAGTGGCGATGGCGTATAAGTACCTTTTTTTCAAATCTTTGGAAGCGTCAATTCTGTTTCCAAACGAAAGAACCTAAAAACTCTATATTTTATAAACAATATAACCTTAACGTTATTGTGTACAGATTTAGGTATAAGCCCGTACAGCGGAGATAACTTCTACGCAGCTGAGGTCAAAGACATGGCCAGCATCATACAGAGGATAATCACTGATGGTAAGAGAACCCGTTTATTTTTGTTAGACTTTCTTATACAAGCTAAGTAACGTCCTTCTTGATCATCATTCTTCAGTCGAAAGGCGTCCACTGCTGGAAATATTCCTTCCCGATGCAGACCCGAAGATCTCAACAATGGCGAAGGTCTTGTTTTTCCCGCCTCCAGCCAATTCCCGTGATCTTAACTATTTCGTATTCGATTCCTGATTTCTAAATTGATGTTATTACTTATTCCATCATCATCGTCTACCTGACCCCAGCCCCGTGTTACTTGGGGTCGGCGCAATACGTTTTTTTCTTCCATTCTCCTCTGTCAACCGTCACGCCAACATTTACTCCTTTATCTTTCATATCATTCCTCACACATCCATCCATCGTTTCTTTGGTCTTCCTCTCCCTCTCCATCCATCGATTACTTATTCCACTTAACAAAATATCAACTTTATGCCAGTGTAAATAAGGTTTATTTAAATGTACATACCACTGGTGAAGGTTCCATACAACTCGATTCCTACTAGCTTCCCTTTGAAAATGGCACAGTCAGTATTCTATAGACAAATAATATAATCACATTAAAGATATGTACTCCGCCTTACGTCTTACAAAAATTGACCCTTCGCCACTGGTTCATATAGAAATTAATGTCTTTGTTTTAATTTCAGGTTTCCGGTTAGAGTTACCTGAGACTGTGGACTTAGTTTTAGAGACTGGTATTTGGTAAGTGTTTTAATTATTTCAAATTTTAATTTTAAACCTAATTTTAGAAAAATAAAATCAGATGTTTCCTACAAAAGTGCAATACCAACACGGGCAAAATGTATGGAACAGCAGATTTTTGTTTTAATTACCAATGAAAAATCTTTGTGGGGGGGAGGGGGGGAGGGTTCAGAGTGATGTACTGAATACGTGGTATCGTTTGTGCGTCGATGTCCGCTTCCACCCTGTATAGTTTACCAACAACGTCCGTCTGACAATGTCACTTAAGCGCCAAGAGATATTTATAGCACTGTATCTCGAGTCGACGACAAAGACTATGCGCAAACGCCTGAATCGAACGCCTTACAAAAGTGGGGAGCAATCTTTTGCTCATTCTAGCTCCTTGTAGGAGCTTAAGGCGTCTAAAAAGCTACATCTTTCCGCTTTTTCTGTATGTAACGTATGGATAGATTTCGAAGAGCTTTTCACACTCTGATTTAGGTATTTTGTCATTTAAGTAACTGCCATTTTTTTAATTTCCTAAGAAAATTACTCATCCAATATTGAAAAAATTAAAAAAAAAAAAATCATTTTCTAAGTTTAATTGTCAAATAGTATTTGTTAGTGTATGGTATAATGGTATGGCTGGTGTCAGCAACTACACGTCCAAAGCGCGTATTTTGCGTACTTTATTTGTAGTATAATAATTATGTATTTATATTTAATGTATATATATACTATATGGTCTTTACCTATGTAATTGGAGATTTAATAACCAGCATTTTCAGATTTAATTATCTGTGGTTTGCCGCGCAATTCGAAATTATTCGAAAGCCGTGTTCTTTTAATTTCAAATTCAGTCATTTGTTTTTAGATAGTTTTTTGTTTTTGTGAAATTGTGATAGTTTTTGGCGCCATGGATAAACTGTAAATTCGTACAATTTTCGAATATGAGTTCCTTTCGTGGACATACCGCTGCGCAAACAACACGAAACATTAACGACGTGTACGGGCCTAACACTGCTTGCATAAACACGGTCCATTATTAGTTCAATCGTTTTAAATCTAGAAATTTTGAGTTGAAGAATGAGTCTTGCGGTCGGCCGGTAACCATTGTCGACAACGACGAATTAAAGGCGGTAGTGGAAACGGATCCAACTCAATCTACGGCTGAGCTAGCTGCGGGCCTTGGAGTTAGTGTCAAAACGACATTGAAGCACTTACGTCAAATCGGAAAGATAAAAATTAGATAAGCTAAAATAAAAAAAAAAATACAAATTTTTTTGTTTTTGAAATTTTCATACAAATCTCCAATTTCATAGGTAAAGACCTAATATATATATATAAAACTTACTCTTAAATCAATCTATCTATTACTGAAAACCGCATAAAAATCCGTTGCGTAGTTTTAAAGATCTAAGCATACATAGGGACAGACAGACAGCGGGAAGCGACTTTGTTTTATACTATGTAGTGATCATTAATAATTACGTATTTATATTTAATAGACAAATGTTCATTGCGTATCCTAATATTGATTGCCATCAACACATATACATCGATACATAAAGTATTCCTGGGTACATCCTTATGTACTCGTAGGGTTCTTTAAATGTATAGGTACAGATTAGCTAATCGTAAAACTTATTAGTTTACACTTTAAATGCAAACTTGCATACATCATATAAATCGTTATCTATAGATACTTAGTTAAGTAACTATGTTTAAAGTTTGATAATAAGGTTTATTGTTCAGGTTCCTACAGCCTTTTTAAAACTTAGTTACTTAGGTTAATTTCTGGTGAGAGTGACGAGTAGTCAATTTCATCTAAGGCAGCTAAATACAAGGTGTAAACGGACCCTTCACGAAGCCGTCAACCAAGCATTCTGTATATCAAACGAAGTAACTCTACGCAAAAATGATTGCGGGGATATGCCTTTTTTTTGTGGTAAACAATGTCGATTTACGGTAGGACCCAGTGTAACTCGCTCAAAACATTGTGCTGATGGATGTATCGAATAGTTTGAGGGTCATGGTGGTATTTAAAGTTATAACATTAAAAACTTGTGAAAAAGTTTGTACTTAGAACCCCAATATCTCCGTAACTAGAAGGTCCCCAGGTATGGTCCAGAAGTAAAAAATGATCGCAATGACGGGGAGAACAAGTACCTTTCAGTTTCATTAAGGGTATTTGTACACCCATTATTTTTTCCAACACAGCAATTGTGACTACAAATAGCATAACACAAAATAAATAATATAAGGGCTAAAATCATAATATCGAGCGATATGGATAAACTAACATTGCCGGGTAAAACGCGGTGACCAGGCGCCTCTGCGCGGGAGTGAATCAAGACAAAACTTTGAAAGGGATTTTACTGTTGAATTCATATGATATGTTACCAAGACGTACTCAATTTTATTTCCTTATTTAGAGACCTTGTTGGCAACATACCATATTAATTTCACATTAAAATCCCTTTATCAGATTAGTACATTATCACTATTAAAGATGGACCCATGAACCGTTCATAAGCTCAGCAACTTTGGACCTGCACTCCGAACCCATATCTACTGCGTGCATGTGCTTTCAACATCGATCTTAAAATATTGGATTACGAGTATACACCTTATCTTTCGTGTTTAATATTATAATGGTGGCAATACACGGTTCAACCAAATTGATTAAGGTGAAAGCGTCAGGGTAGCCCGCGAAATTCAAATTATGTATGTTTTTTGCAATTTGCTCGTCAGTGTCAGGCTGTATGTTGAACAAAATTTGATTTGCGGTCGTAATACCCATGAATTTACAGAATTATAATTATTAAAATCGTCAATACAACCCTCTTAAGTTCAAAACCCATTATGTAGCTTTTACTACTTTTTTTTTGTTACTTTGGAAAAACTAACACACCACTACAGCATTTAAAATGGGAAACGAATCTCACTGGATGTTTTTTAGTTAAGTAAAAAAAACAATTCACATGCACCAACCCGCATTTGGCCCGCGTTGTACTCAAGGTTCTATGGACAAAAGCTGAACAGAGCTGAATAAGTGTGTTTAGTTCCTAAAAGGACACTCTCTCAAACTGAAGAAGTTTGAGTGCTAGCAGCTGGATCAAACAAGCGAATCGTCTATCATCACCTTAACTGTATCACCTAGACGTCACCGAGCAACAAGGTGGCCAGAGGACGAACGGTCGACTGATAAGAGATGAACTTTAAGCTATGCTGCATTATGATAGCATGTTTGAGATATACGGACGATGTAGTGTTTGTACTGAAGTCTAGATTTATTTGCACGACTTATTTTTGACACATTAAAATGTTTTATTTTACACTCACCTATGCCTTTGTAATGACGGAAGCTTGGTGCGTGGTACGTGGTACTATTCGTCGTTTTCTATGGAGAATAGGCGGCAAGAAACTCCAGGGACTCCATATCTGTCATAAAAATGTATTGTCACCAGAACCAAAGGTGTGTGCAAAATTACAGCTCAATCGGTTGGAGGGAACTGGTTTGAATTTCATTTGCAAGATTTGACCAATACATACTAACTAACAAGGCTTATAAAAATCCGTCAATTCGAACCTAATCGAAAAGTATGACACATTGACATGAGCCATGGTATAGAACGGATAAGGGGGGTTACTATGAGGAAAGAGATGGCGCTAGACACCCTGTATCTGACTCTTTCCCACACTGGAATTGCTCATGCTTTAAATCGTCATGGTAGGCCACCAGTTCCTATGCGGATCTAGTCAGAGGTCTAAGAGAATGAATAGTTAACATGGGGAAATCAATAAATCAAACCAGTAATAATAACTAAATCATAAATAATGACAGATGTAGGTGCTTGTAGGTTATCAATTAAAGATAAAATGGATCAGCCACTGATCATTCAGTAGCAATTCAGGAAATAACTGGCATAATATTCTATGACATTAACAACATTTATCTCTCCTTGTCATTTCTATAGTAGTCGAGTGAGACGGGTATAGACAGCAACATACAATTGATTCATGGAACTATTACTAGCTTAGCTGTTGGTCTAGTGGTCGCAAGCGCGACTACTGAGCATGAGGTCCTGGGTTGAAGACAAGAGGTAACTAAAGTAGAGGTAACTAAGAGGTAATTATAGTAAAAAGTATAGGTTGGTATCTAAAGCAAGAGTTTTAAATGCATCATGCCGATGGCAAATCTCATCAGGCATACGATTTGTAGCAGTATTCAGTTTTGAAGTGCTTCGTTGTAAACTTCACTTCGTTCTAACATCGCCGAATTGACTGTACCGACGCATACAGTCCAAAAGAGAGTCGCTCCTTGTAAAATACTCATATTCAATCGCGCCTGGAAGGGATTATAATTATGGAAATAGAGGAAGCGGTTGATAAGCATGACAGTTGACGGGGAGGAAGGAAGAAGAAAACGTGTTGGGCCGACCCCAAATAACATGGAACAAGTGCAGATGATGACCTTAACTACTAACTAGCATCCGAGATTTTGCACTGTAGGTGCACTGACATTAGAGGAGCTTGGCGTGGCTTAATAATGCCAGTCGCTCGGATCGATCTTTAGGTTAAGCCGTGCATGCTTCAGTAGGTCCGTGGCCACCCATTACATACCGAGTTTCCTCCGTGCCTCGGAAAGCATGTTAAGCCGTTGGTCCCGTCTGTCATTTGTCAGTTTTGACAGTCGTTACAGGTAGTCAGTGGCCTGTAAGTGTGACAAGCAGTCCCAAGGTATCGTATTACCCAGTACCAACTGGATTGTGGAGGTCAGATAGGCAGTCACTCCATGTAAAATACTGGTAATCAGCTGCGTCCGTTTAGACTAGAAGCCGACCCCAACATAGTTGGGAAAAGGCTAGGCAGATGATAAAGTGTACTGGTCATCAACCTCATTGTAGAAAAATACCCAGTAGAACGTATATCAACTACTAAGTGCATTACTATCATTATACAATGTGTGAGCAATAGGTGAATCAAAGTCCAAGTATCAGTGTAGTAAATGGCGTGCCGTGTCATCGTCGACTGTCAGTTTACGACATAACTAAAGTCCATTCAGTGTTTGCTATGCGTTTCACGTTTGTTTATAATAAACTGTAGTTCTCTGGTCTAACTTCATTAACAGGGTGTAAACAGACCCTTCACGAAGCCGTCAACCAAGCATTCTGTACATCAAACTTAGTAACTTTACACAAAACTCATGCTGGGAAACGACTTCTTTTTTGGGGTGTAAAGTCACGTTTTACGGTAGGACTCAATGTGATGGATTGAGTACGAGGGTCGTGAGGGTTTAAAGTAAAAATCTTACATTAAAAACAGGTATATAAAAAAAAACTTGTGAAAAAGTTGGAACTTTGACCCCCAATATCTCCGTAACTAGAAGGTTCCCAGGTATGATCTAGAACAAAAAATGATCGCAATGACGGGGAGAATAAGTGCCTTTCGGCTATGTTAAGGGTCTTGTTACACCCTTTAGGTCATTTCGTGCGTATCTCAACTTGGGTTCTTGAATTCAGTTACCAATTCGAATAGATACTATTTTCTGAAACGGTTCTAGCTGATGATGTAAGTCGTTAGTCTTTTCTTTCATTTCACTCTCTATTCATTTCACTCTCTATTCTATAAAAGTCTTTCATTATTTTCTTTTTTCATAATATTTTCTTTAGAAATAAGTAGGCAAATGGTGGATGTAACGGTCGTAGAAATAGACTCACGTCTTAGGTAGGGGTGGAGTGTCAACACCACCTTTTTGTAGTTTCTGCCCACCTAGTACCTAGTTTATGCATGTATTAAGGCAAAGACATGAAGCAGTCATGCTAGTGAAGAAGGTGGCGGGACGTGAGAGGGACGGAATAGCCTCACGTCCCAGCCGCCGCTGGAGAAGCCCCGGGCGTCGGTGGACAGGTGGTGGCTCCCGGCCACCGTAGGCGCGGGCCTGTGGACGGCGAGTAATGGGCTAGCTCGCCGTCCGGCCGTCTTATGACGACAGGCCGTGTCGACGGCGCGTTCGTGTTCCACGCGCGCCTCAGAGAGATGTCAGCAACCATGTCGGGGTCCGCAAGGGCCGATGCCTGCCAGGGCTGCGGGACTATTCGAAAGAGATACCGTGGCCCTGGAACACAAAGGGCAAAGAAGGAACATGGATGGGTTTTAGTCAGTAGGAGTCTGACACTCCCTTCCGCTCCGCCCAGAGCGGGGGGGTCATTTGATGATTTCCCATCAGAAAAAAAAAACAAAAAAGAAAGGCAAAGACATGGCTCTCATTCCCTACATTTTAAGATCTCCATATATTAACCTCACACTGTCACTTACTTATCTTCCGGGATTTTCAATTATTCGGAGCTCCCGATATTTCGACGCTGTTGCAAAATTCCCACTTTACGTGTAGGTAAGGAGATACCCTAAAAAAAAATACTTTTCGAGATTTTATTTTACCACTTTGTCGGTATAACTAATTTGTACATTCACGCCAAATTACAACTTTCTAGTACTAAGAGTCTTTGAGCCAAGCTGCGGACAGACAGACGGACATTGCAAAACTATAAGGGTTCCTTTCCTTGTTGACTACGGAACTCTAAAAATAGCTCACGCGACATACAATCAAATTACACAAACATTTAATCGTAAGGAGCTCAAAACAAGATAAATACTTTTTCCTCTTCACCTGTTGCTCAACCACTGATTAGGTAGCAATCACTTATATCTTATCAGCAAGTAATACTACCTGACCAGCAATTACGACATAACGTGTTTTGATTTAATCGTTTTTCTTATTGATAAGAAGATTAGAACTTGTAGTTGATTTGCCTCGTTGGTTTAGCGGTCGATAACGTGAACAAGGAAGGTTCTGGTTTCAATTCCCGGGTCGGGAGAGTTATTGGCTTATTGTGTTACGTACAGTTCTCAAAGTGTACTGCCGCGATCGCTATTGATAAACTTGAGGTCCTAAGTTTGATTTCTGTGTCCAGCAAAGTGTTATTGAATTCTTCCATCACGAATTTCTCAGATTCAGCCACGGAGTCTGGATTTGTGCCCTGGTTGATGGCAATTAGCTCGCTCTCTATTAAACAGGACTTAAACATAACTGGCGAAATGTAGGTCTACACTAAGGTACCTACAACGCTGGGTACACCTTCAGGCATTACAGACGCCGTATAATGTTTATGTAATAAAATAGTATTATGTTTATGTAAAAAAATAAGTAGGTAAAGAAAGACAGTAGTAGATTCTAAGGGTTCATTGTGTCAATGAAAGTTCCAGAGCCATGATGTAATAATGATGTAATCTAGTCACTTTACGACGAGGAATACCTTTCTTTCCATGAATAGCGCTTGTTATGAGAATTAAATTATAACTTTGACGGCACGGTTGGCGCTGTGGCTAGGCGATTGGCTGCTGCGCTGCGTGTCGCGGGGTTCGATTCCCGCACGGAAAAAATATTTGTATGGCCTATAGGTAGTTGTTCCGGGTCTGGCTGTTTGTGTATGTGAGTTTAAATATTTGTAACAGCACCCACGATACAGGAGACATTCCTAGTGTGGGGCAACGTTTTTTTTTTTAAAAAAAGATGAGATGAACTCTCTGACATAATAATAAACGCAGGACTTTATCGCACGGGAGTAACCTAAAACTATAATAGATGTAAAAATACCCTTAACGAAGCCGGAAAGCCCCCCGTCATTGCGATATTTTTTTTGTTCTAGACAATACCTGGGAACCTTCTTGTTAAGGAGATATTGGGGGTCAAAGTTCCAACTAATTCACAAGATTTTATAATTAAAACTTTACTTCAAATACGTCCACGAGGTCCGATCTATCCAATAAATCCATCAGCACAATGCTTTAAGTGCGTTACATTGAGTCCCACCGTAAAACGTAATTTTTACCAAAAATAAAATTCCCAGCAGTAATTTGTGCGTAGAGTTACTTAGTTTGATGTACTTAAAGCTTGGTTGACGGCTTCTTGAAGGGTCACACCGGTTGCGAGTACTAGGTACGCACCTGACCATTCTGAAGAATATCAATAATAAGATCAGTGTGTGAGTATGTCTCTCTAAAATCTTCAATATTCATCAAAGCCTATAATGCCAAATACAGGGTGTAAACGGACCCTTCACGAAGCCGTCAACCAAGCATTCTCTACATCAAACTAAGTAACTTTACGCAAAAAATATTGCTGGGAAACTACTTTTTCTTTGGGGTGAAAAATCACGTTTTACGGTAGGACTCAATGTAACGCACTCAAAACATTGTGCTGATTGATGCATTGAATTTTGTGGGGATCGTAGAAGTATACAAAGTAAAGTTATAAAGTTATATCATTTAAAACATATAATTTAAAAAAAAGATTGTTATAAAATTGGAACTTTGACCCCCAATATATCAGTAACTAGAATGTTCCCAGAAATGGTCTAGAACAAGAAAATGATCGCAATGACGTGGAGTACAAATAGCGTTCGGCTTCGTTAAGGGTACTTTTACACCCTTTATAGGCTTCCAATCGAACAAGTCGTTTGGACTGGTAAATAAGCAACGTTGATGTTGACTCCTAATCTAACCAGATGCAGCTGAATGCCAGTTCTTTATATGAAGCGAATGCCTATCTGACCTCCACTGTTCGATAAAGTAAGACGGTACCTAACGATCCCTCGCAGACCCTCTGGTTTCTGACTACGCGTAACAACGTTCAAAGATTTACAAATAACAGCCGGGACTTGAGCAATTTAATTTTAAGGCCCATAAAAATACTTATAAAGATACCCACCGACAATTGGTTTTTTAAAACAATATAGGGTGCAAGGGACAGCCCTCCACAAACTGATGGGGTGAACTCAATATATCATACTAAGATGACCGGTACAAGAAATTATTTCAGGAATGTTATAGGAATCCAATAAATTTGATTTGTTTTATTTCCTCATACGCAATGTATCGTTACCGTGTCAAAACGCACGTAGCGAACGGCAAGCGCGACGACGAGTTGATGAACTCTGTAGCTAGGCAGGCCAGGAAGTGAACAGCTGATTTCACGCGTCGTTCGTTAGAGTATTTCAACATCCATTATTGGATTTTTTTATTTTAGCCGTATTATTTACATAAATGGAGTGATGCGTACAAGGAATGTAATTTTACATTGAAATAAAGGAATAGTAACTGATTTTTTTTTATTTTTTTATTAGAAAAAATCCAGTGGAATATGATTCAAAATAAGGATCTGAATGCACCATGTCAGTTTGTGGAGGGCTGTCCCTTACACTCTGTATTTAGACGAGTTTAGCTATGAATAAAATCCTCATTTAAAGTAGCATTAAACAGAAACATTTCTTTTAAAACTGACGCAACAGCACATAAAAATCGGCGTATCAACAAAATCAGGCACACGTGCACTGTTGCACTGTACTTGCCACTGGCTACTCGACACTGGCCTGAAAGCGCTGTGTAAACTAAACACACCTGTACCAATGAACTGACGACGTTGCGATAGATTGGTTTTCTTTTTATTAGATTTCTTGGTTATTGCTTAAATTGATTTCTCCTTTCGAATGATATTTATTCTTACAGGTCCTTAGATCCGATACGTAATTCAAATCTTTTTAAATTTCTTCTTTATCGTGTGGTTAGTGCTTAACCTGGTGTCAGAGTTTTTTTATGCCGCCCATGGGCCTCTGACTTGGCTTTAAATGCCGTCAAGAAATATCCCTCACTGCTTTCCCCACGATGTTTTCGTTCACTGAAGCAAGTTATAATTATACAATGATTATCTTTTTAATAATATTGGTTATTTCGCTAATTCTTCAATAATTGTAATTAGTAGGTTGTTTTTTTTTTTTGTAATTTTACTATTCTTCTAGTGACACGTTTTATTTTAACATATTTATACAATTAAACAATTCCTGTAATTTTTAACTCTGTTCAAATTTTCAGTTTAAAAAACGAATGTCTCTAACTTCTTTTCTTTCTCCCTACACTGGCTGGCAGACTTCTTCTACATTATTTTCTGTATCATCAATTTAGTTTTTTTTTATCTATGATTTCTTTACTTGCTACATTTTACTCGCGTATGTTCAACAACAACAGTATTGAAAGCAATAGATTCACTGTCCTGTCAAATATCACTACAAAATACGTTAAAGTCAATTTATATATTTTCATTGTTATCAACCGTTTCAACAAACAGTTATTTACCTTTTGCCACCTGTTTTTCCTTACAAGCCATAGAAAAACAACAAAAAAACTTACTTGTTTCTTTAATAAAGGCTTTTATTACTTCTGCTATGCCAGTGTCGATGTCAATTTAGTATTTATGGTACACCTGCTGCCCTGTAGCACTTAGTATCTGTTTTCTGCATTTAACTTTGACAGTTACATTGCCTCTACGATGAATAGGCTTTTAACACCTTGGTATGCTATTGGCAAGAAATTGTTACTACTCTTTTAAGTTTGTGGTTACTCAATTTTTTGCAGTAAAATGTACTAACATAACATCACACCCGTCATCCCCGAAGGGACCTAATTGGACACCCAAATTTCACCAGTAATGTTCAAGTCCCATGCAATAGGGGGCAAGCCTATTGCCATCAACCGGGCACAAATCCAGACTCCGTGGCTGCTACTGAGAAATTCCTGATAGAAAAACACAATAACAC
Organism: Noctua janthe; assembly: GCA_910589295.1. Taxonomy (NCBI): domain Eukaryota; kingdom Metazoa; phylum Arthropoda; class Insecta; order Lepidoptera; family Noctuidae; genus Noctua; species Noctua janthe. The sequence continues at coordinate 6,602,472 of OU342572.1, read as the reverse complement.
ATTGCTCAGGTGTCGCGCTTGCGACCACTATAGACCAACGAGGCAGTCTAATGTTGATAAAGTTATCGCCAAATAAGGCAGATTCTTCTATCACTCTTTTATGATTGTTTTGCAAATTCTCAAGAGCTATTAGTTTCGAATTTTCGATACCAGGACTACAGGTATCATCATTATCCAAATCTTACACTGTTACGCTTACTATACTGATTAACACAAGTTCTAAAATAACTGCTTGAGCATCATTCTTCGTATCATCTAACCTTTTCTCAGCCTCACACAGCACCCGTCTGGTCGTACTTCGTTACTTCCTCTTCAATAGAGTTTTAAGGACTTTTCACCCCATTCCTCATACCTCCATACCTAATTGCACATGTCCATCACATTTAACGTGCAGCGTAGGATTCTGGCCAAATTGATGCCCGTCATTTCATAACCGTATCCATCAAACTATTTCCGCGATGAGTCTATCCCTAGTTGTATTTATAGTCATATTATCATCACTATCTAAACTATAATAACTCACATGTATGTGCAAATCATTGAGTATGTTTGTACTTCACACTTTGTCACTGTGAGTCGTGATTTTGAAGTTAAAAAACAACTTTCAAAAACCTTGGCGTAGTTCTCGATTGAATGCATTTCTAACAATGCCATTATCTATCCTAATATGATCGATTAATTATTATTCTTAGTGATTATTCTTTATTGAAAATCAAGTACCGGTACATACTGTCATTTTAGATCTTTGGCAGCCATTACGGTAGTCAGTGGGGTGATGGCATGCCTTTGAGATATTTCTCGACGGCATGTAAGCCAAGTTAGAGGCCTATGGGCGGCATAAAAACTCTGACACCAGCTTAGGCACTAACCACACGATAAAGAAAGAAGAAGTCAGGAAGTATCGTTACCAAGGAGTATCGTTTTACCCAGTACTAACTGGGTTGTGCAGGTCAGATAGGCAATCGCTCCATGTAAAATTCTGGTGTTCAGCTGCCTCCGGTTAGACTGGAAGCCGACCCCAACATAGATAGGTAAAACCTCGGTAAATTTTAATGATTAAAATGAATTAAAATGATTAAGGTTGTCAATTTGATATGCCACTTAAGGTGCTTAATACTTTGTGACCTTTGACATTTTTACAGGTTAATATATGCTTATCCTAACCTAATGAAAATGCCCCCGTGTTTTATTAATACAAGTTAGGTTTTCAGATGCACCAACAGTTTTACCATTTTAACTGTTGGAGCATCTTAATTTACTACTCTTTGATAAATTCATTGATGTCTTCTTGTCGTTGGTTAGTTCTTCAATGGACTACTGTCCACTGTCTTATTATTACCCGAATCATTAACCTTTCTAATAGTAAACCCATGGTTCCATACTTCCATATCTGTGTGAATGATGACAACTACTGCTAGATGTTTCATCCCTTCTTCTGGTAGCCAGTTTCGTCTGTCTGCCTTCTTCTTTTTGTCTTTTTTATATCCACCGATATTGTTTCTTCTTTTTACTCCCTCGATACCTTATTTATTTATCCACTTCAGGTCACACGGTTATATCAACTACCAACTTATCACCCCTTGTAAAATATCCAATGCACTTCTTTATCTATTTTGACATTAGATTCAAGTTCCTGTGTATGATTTGTACGGTTCCCATCATATTCATCGACATTGTCTACAATTAGTGCACATTTGAGGTTCTTATGTTGCTATGCAAAAATATCTTAATAGAACTGTTTTGTATCTTTTGGTCGTTAAATCTATCAAGGTCTGTTTATTTCAGGGTCTCTGCTATCTTTAGTTTTATTACGTTTTCTGTTATCAAGCTTGCATCCCTGCCAGGAACAACATAATTCTTGTTAATTTCATCATCTTCGCCAAATTGCGTTTAGTCTCATAATATTGATATTATAGCAGCTTCTTTCGATAGTACCGAATTCATTATTGAATTCAGAGGTGCATCGTTCTTGAAGACCAATCTGTATGTCTGTCTGTTAGTAGTATTCAAATCAATCAGAAGCAAAATAACTTGAAAGATCAACACAATCCTAAGTTTCATAGTACAGGCATATCAACTCAGGCGCATGTGAAGTGTCGCCCGGCGTCACGTCAACGCATTCCGTCCCCGACCGGCGCGCGGAGCGGACGTCTCGAACACTCCTCAAACAAACAACACCGTCTTATCTTGAAATTTTATGTTTTGGAACGCATCGACTCCTTACCCGTGGTAGTGTAATAAAAACTAGCGATAAGCGACAGCACAGGATTGTCAAGTGTTTGTTTTATGATAAAGTGGTACGCTTTCGGGACTCTTTTACGCTTTTATCGGTCTTCGGCAGCAACTTAAGATAACAAGGTGAGCGTTGATAGCTTTACGATAATTAGTTTGCTTTGCAACCCATTCATATTGGTATTTTGTTAAGGTCTAATATTTGAAGTTTTGGAGCTAGGGAAATCTGATTTGTTAGCGAAGTCTTGACCCAGAGCCGTATCTAGGCTTGCTCCTGTTGCATTTATAGCATTTTCTTCTTACTCGTTGATAAATTATTTGTTATTAGACACTTAAACATGATTTACTACTAATAATTCAATCATTGTATCGTAAAGGTCTGTTAAACTCTTTTCTTATTACATTACATTGTTTACGTCTTTGATGAAACACATTTTCATTATTAAATGATAAAAAAACAATGGCGTTATTGGCAATAATAGAAACATTAACACCTTTGATGTAACAGTAGCTAATCAAGATCTTGAACATAAACTTTACAGCTATGACCTCTAAGAGGTTAAACAGAATGTAAACACTTACGAAGATAGGACAGGATATAGGTTAAAGGTTCCTTGTGGCTCTTGGCACGTTAAGCTGTTGGTCCCGGCTGTCATTTGTAGATCTTTGACAGTGGTTACGAACAGTCAAAAGCCCGAAAGTCTGAAAATCAGTGGTATAGATAGTCCCGGGTCAAGAAAACAATTTCTAAAATAAACATCAATAACTTAGGTCGACCACTTATCACTACAAAATTAGAAGTATACATTGTTCCATTTACTTATCTAGCACTGGCATAATGTATATGATGCAGGTATACAGTCGTCATTCGTCACAGCATTATGTGTAGGAATTATTTAATCTGTAACACCACATAAACATAGCTAAAGACTGATATAGGTACACGTGTTGATATGGTACAGTTATTCCTTAGTACATATCAATTTACGCCTGTAACCCCGAAGGGTTAGGCAGAAGTGCACCAAATAGTACCTAGGTACAGTAATGTTTAAGTGCCATGTATTTTTGTCCAGAATAAATGACTAATATGGCGAGCCTATTAACATCAACCGTGCACGAATCCAGGCCTCGAGGCTGCTACTGAATAATGCCTAATGCGCGATAGTCCGTTGCCCGACCTGGAACTCGAATCTAGGACCTCATGGTCAGCAGTCGCTTTATAGCAGCAGCCTATAATGTTCCCACTGCTGGGACACAGGCCTCCTCTGTATGAGAGGGAATGGGCTATAATCCACCACGCGGGCCCAGTGCGGGTTGGTCAAGTCAGCAGTCGCTTAATAGATCAAATAAGAACATATAAAAACTGCCCATTCGTGATCACAAAGAAAAGAGCTCTGTCCCACCCAGCAGTAGGAACGTTTTAGGCTGATAATACTAATCTAACAAACGTTCTATTCTACACTCTTCAACGTGCAAAAAAAAACCTAACACAAACATGCGATAATTTTTTGCACCTCCACACAATTCGTCCCTGCTTTTTTGGTGAAATAAAAACTCATTCGATAAGGTTCGAGTTACAACCTCTACGGAACACATTTGTAAGATTTATAGTGCGCAAGCGTTCCGGTGCTTGTAACGTGAGACGGTCGGTAACAGGACGCATGGTGACGAGTTTGCGGATAATCGCATTTTGGTTTAGAAAGAAATGTTTAAAAGGAGTTAAAGAAGTCTGTGATTAGACCTATCGTACTCTATGGATCGGAATGCTGGGCTCTGAAGAAGATGACTGAAAGAAAATTGCATGTAGCAGAGATGAGGAAGTTGAGATGGGTGTAGTGTCAAGAATGGATGAAGTAAATAATTAATATATTAGAGGAAGTTAGAAAGTTGCATTAGTTACAGAAAAGGTAATCAATCGTTTGTCTGCTTATAGACATGCGATGAGGAGGGATGAATCGCATGTGACTTAAAGAGTGACGAATATAAATGTTGGTGAATACAAGAAGGTGAGGGTAAGAGGAAGACCAAAGAAAGATCGATGGACTGTGTGTGGAAAATGAAAGCAAAAGGAATAAATGATAGCGTGACGACGTACAGAGGAGAAATAAAGAAAATAACGTGTTACACTGACCCATGTAACATGGGAGAAGGGCAGGAAGACGGGGATGAATGAGAAATGTGGGTCTCTAAAAACTAACTTGAGCAGTCGGAGCTAACATCATGTATTAGGAAGAGATAGTTGTTAAACTTACAATTTCTACTTTTAGCCAATATTAGAATTCCAAAACCAATCATCCGTTCAAGCAGTTAGAACCAAAATGTTTTAAAAATAGTTGCGTAATAAATAGCTAAGTATTATTAAATGTATCTTATTAGATATAATTGTCTTTATATGTATACATATAATCTCACTAATAAGTGAGATCATAAACACAGACATCGAAACTTATGTTTTCGAAATTGCAGTGTAGCGGCATTACAAAACTGTAGTGCTACAGCAACATAGAACAAAAAGTATTACAGCGCCATCTATGACACAGACGATGAACTAAATATCGAAATACATCTAAATCCAACATCGCGCAAGTAAATTTATCCGCGACTTAGAACTATAGACTATGTAGAAGAACCCGACAACAACTGTCGGTCAGTAGCCTACAAGACATAACACCCGTCTGTTCGGAGGATCCTCCCTTTTCTATAGGGGATGAAGAACTTTACACCCTGTTCTTCATACCGATGGGACAAAAGTACAGAACGCCATCTGCTACGATCTTTACAGTATGTAAACATCACCTCGTCATAAAAGAATTAAATAATAGAACAACATAGATACCTTCTGCGATGACAAAGATAATAAATAAAGCAAAGTAGTAAGATATGAATAAAGCTGACTCAAAATATTCGTTCTAACAACGCTACATCATGGCGAAAAGTCTAAAATGTACGCCGTTCTTTATTCGTCAAGTTTCGCAAGCGTCGACAAACAAAACATGGTGCGGATTGAAAATTGTCAACAAGTGCATTTGTTTAGTCAGCAACAACAGTTAGGACTAAATGGCTTAAAAGGCGGTTTTGATTTGCATACCTTACACTTTAACGCATATAGCACTTTATTCTGCTGATTTCCAAGTAATTGTGGGCAACAGTATTTCAATACTGTTTTAGATATTAACAGGACAGCATTGTAATAATTGTTATTATTAAATACTTTAGTAACATGCACAAATGAAACGCATGCAACTAAAAAAGCGATGAATGTAAAATAATTATAACGGATGGAGAGGAAGAGGAGGACCAAAGTAAAGATGGACGGACTGTGGAAGAATTTATATGAAAGAAAAAGGTGTGACGTCTGATAAGAGAGAAAGTAAGAAAAAATGTGTTGCCCTTAGTAACATGGGACAAGGGTAGGAAGTTGATGATGTGATGATGATGACTGGCCTAGTGCACGTCAGTGTTACTGCTGATCCTAGGGTCCTGAGTGCAAATCCCAGGTTGGGAAAAGTGATATCGGGTTTATTTGTAAGGTAAACAGTAGTACTAACGGATGTACGGATTGCCTGGTCTAGTGGCCGCAAGCGCGACTGATAAGCATGAGATCCTGAGTTCGATTTTCTAGTCGGGAAAAGTGCTATGAGTTTTTTCCATCAGGAATTTCTTAGTAGCAGCCACTGAGTCTGAATTTGTGCCCAGTCGATGGGAATATGCTTGCCCCCTATTACATTAAACTTAAATATAACAGGCGAAATGTAGTTATACATTAGGTACACCTCTGTCTAATCCTTCGGGGGTTACAGGCGTGAGAGCGGTCAACTCGAATTCTGGGTTTGTTCCCGATCTTTGATAATGGGCTGACCCTTAGTCTACAGTATTTACAATTCTACACTAAGAGGCATAGTTTGTTATTTTGGATGTAGGGGGTAATCCCCAGATCTACTTCTCCTGTTTGCTGTCCTGTTTTAAATGTATTTAAAAAGGACGTTCCCGTGGGATAATTTTCGACCATAACGCAAGTCAAGCCACGGGCAAAAGCTAGTATGACGTAATAAGCGAATCGTTTATTGACATCTGCTGATTCTTTCGGGGAATCCAGTCGTGATGTTATGTAATTAAGTTACAGAAATATTATAATTACTGTAAACAAATGTGCCCTCGTAACAATACACCGATGTTTTAAAGTATGATTAACAGAGGGCCAAAAATATCGCCTTGGGGAACTTCGACAGATATGAATCCAGACTTAAAGCATTGTTATGGTATAAAAGTGATTTTGTTTTAACTTCTGTTTATTTTTCAATTGACTACTTGTGTTCTGACCAATTTTTATACTGAAACTTAACTTCGGGAGTTTTCAATAAGGTTGAGTGTTTTAAACGCCTTTACATTTATTACCTTTGGACATTGCAGTCATAATAGCTGAATTTACTATCTTTAGAACATTACTTCCTCTGTCACATTAACAAAACAAATTACCTGGGCTGCTACTGAAACTTAATTAATGAAATAACATTTTGTCCGTATTTGTAACCGTTTAATCGAAGGGATTCATAATTGTTTGAACAATGGGTGACAAAACTGCCGCGATACGTGTCACTGTGACATCGACACAGGACATTTCCTAACACAAACAAGTCTTTAGTGACTAATTAGTCTTTCGTGTGACGTCATCGTTTATTTCATCACCACTGCTCTCAAAACGGTGAAGGAAAACAACGTGAGGAAACCAATGTCCTAGAACCAAAAATTTGAAACATGTGACATGTATCAGTCGGCCCGCATTGTGTATTACGGACCACACACTCTTGCAGAGAGGAGGCCTTAGTCCCAGCAGTGGGACACTAACGATATAGGCTGATTATCTTTCTATCTTCTTCGTGAAAATGTGGACAATACCTTGCAAGACACAAATACAGAAGAATTGGTAAATATTTGAATTTTGCGACGTTTAGTCGCTTATCAGATAGAAATAATTTTACAACAAGTAAGCATTGCTTAGCTCTGTTATTATCTAGATGTAGATTAATAATGTTGCTGTCTGATAAATCTAATTTAATATCATTAATTTTAGATTAAACAAGTGTATCAATGAATACTACTATCGCATTGATTTTTTTACGCTCTTCACATTTTATGGCTTTCACCTTTCGTGTTATATTGAAATTATCTTGATTTAAGACATTAGTGTCGTACGATAATTTTAATCTAGCCTCAAGACTGGAAATAAGCCTTTCCACAATATGGTTTGTTTATCTAAAGTTTAGGAAAACAACCGAAAAACGGCAGATTCAAAAGATGTTTGTGAAACAATTGTTGCGAATACAATTTGCAATTCTAACAATTCTTCAATTTCACGTCACCAATCGTGTACTTAGTAGGACGTAGCCACACAGGTGCTTTGCTTGGTGGCAAGAGCTACGCTATTTGCTTGCTGATCACCTTCATCTGCCTAGCCTTTCCAACTATATTGGGGTCGGCTTCCAGTCTTACGCGGATGTAGCAAAATATAAACTATATTCCATGGAGCGTCTGCCTATCTGGCTTCGACAACCCCGTTACTAACAAGATACCCTTAAATACCACTGGTCGTCGTATTTTTAGACTTATTACCCGTAGCAGTCGATACGAGCAGTTTAGTGAAATCAGGAATAGCAATACCTACGTCTTTGAAACAGATGAAGCGGATGCAGTAACAATGTGTGTGTTTTAACCTGTCAAGTGACCTACAATCCGCCCCCTCCTCATATCAGCTCCACGGTTATAACGATTATACCTATTGTGGTTTGGAGTACATTTTTCTTACACAGGGTGGGAGGGACACCGACGCACAAACAGTTACCACGTGTTACCCCGGGGACATATAAATTTTTCATCGGTAAATCAGCTGTTAACTACAAAAGTGCAATACCTACACGGTCAAATGTATGGAACGGCTAATTTAAATTTGTATGAAAGGGGAGTTCAGAATGATGTACTGAATACGGGGTAACCGTTTGTGGGTCGGTGTCACCCTGTATACTATCGTCGGTTAATACGACATTTGTCGGATTAAAGACTTCAATTTCCGTTTTTAATACCTGTATGTTCGGCTGGGACAATGCGTCACTTCGTTCGCAGAAAGATAAGGAGCTACACTGCTAGTTTTAATTTCAAATACAAATCGCTGTGGAACGGCTTGGTGTTGTGTTTCTACTTGTAACGCGCTGTTTGCATTATTATTGATCCGAAACGAGCAGTTATAGATACGCGGGGAGAAATTTGCTTCTGAATTAGTGTTTGTGACTTTGCTTGACGTATCTAAGTATGTAGTCATCATCTGCCTAGCTTTTTTCCCAACAATGTTGGGTACGGCTTCCAGTGTAATCGGATTCAGCTGAATACCAGTATTTTACACGGAGTGACTGCTTATCTGACCTCCACAACCCATTTGGTAAGACTGGTTGTCAAAATTTCGGGCCACTGATTACCTGGAACGACTGTCAAAGATCTACAAATGACAGCCGGAACCAACGGTTTAAGTGCTTTCCGAGGCACGGAGGCAACTCGGTATGTAATGGGTGGTCACCCTTCCACGGAGTAACCTAGGCAAGCGCGGCTTAACCTAAAGATCGACCCGAGCGGCTGTTATTATTTAGCCACTAGTTCCTCGTACCTAAGCATGTAGTGTTGGCAATAATTGTGAGTTTGAATTCTGCGTTTCCCACGTTTAAAGTGTATTATGTTTTAGTGACATTAATGACTAAAACTAAGAACGCCAGTTTACAGACTCTTCTGCTTGAGGTTTTAAAGACTTGTTCTTACTCCTACCAATAGCCATATTTTAATTAGCCATCAGAATGTCTGCTAAAATGATTGTTTCGAGCTCATGCGAAGCAACTGTAGTTCTCGTCTAATCTGTCATCCTCTAAGAAGATCATTAATGTTTACAGTTAACGTATCATCTCATGGGAAGGGAATGTGACATTGACATTCACAAAAGGCCTATAGAATTATTAATAATTGAAAATCTTCATACGTTAGGAATCTTCTCAAAGAAAATTCTTTTCACAGCCTCGTGTCGTCCTTTCTCTGGTTCCTTTCAATGGTGAAAATAATAATTATTCAATTATTCTAATGATGATTGTTTCACCTACTGACACCTAGTCCCTACTTTATAGAAAGGCCATAGTATGCTCTTTCAATGCCGACAATGAAACCATTTCCAAGGACTTGGTATGCTTTTTTGGAATTTAATAGGTAATTATTGATATTTAACTTTGACACAACTATAATTTCTGTATTTAATTGTTCTAAGGAAAATAATTAAGTAATAATAATGTTTAATGCCTGCTAATTTGGGACGATAAGGGTAGGCACAGACTTGGTCTTTGACTAACGTCCAGAAGTCCAAACTCAAGGTTTGCCAACGAGCGATGGAGCGCAGCATACCGAATGTAAAAATAACTGACCGGATAAGGAACACCACACTGCGCTCCAGAACGCAAATTGCCGACGTAGCTTATAATGCTGCCAGACTAAAGTGGGACTGGGCAGGCCATGTCTGCCGGATGCCGGCACAGCTGTGGGCCCGAATATCGCAAGACTGGAACCCTGAAACAGCTAGACGGGGTCGCGGTAGAAGAGAAGATGGCGGGACGTTTTGGATGGCTTCCTCGCAAATTGGCGAGAAGAAGCACACCACCGTGAGAAGTGGAAGGAATGGGGGGAGGCCTTTGCTCAGGAGTGGGATTTACGGGCTAACTAAAAATAAGGGCAGGCGAATGATGAATTGTAATGCTTGTAAAAGGCTGCTAAGTCATAAGAACTAACATAACACCACATTGTACATTTAGTTCGCAATAAATATGTTGACTTGTTTTGGTTACTTTTGACAAGGACTCCCAGAAAATAAACTTCATTAAGGTTGAACTTGCCTAAATGTCACATGTTGTTATCTCAGACTGCGTTTACACCGCAGAGAGTTGCGAGAAAATGTAGCGAAGGGTGAGCTGGTACTGCTGGTGCATAAAACTAACCGCATTTGTATTTGGTTTATGGCAGTAGACATTACACCATCTGCCTAGCCTTTTTTTCCAACTATGTTGGGGTCGGATTCCAGTCTAATCGTCTACAGCTGAGTACCAGTAATTTAAATGGAGCGTCTGCCTATCTGACCTCCACAACCCAGTCAGTACTGGGTAATACGATATAGTCCCTTGGTACAATCTCACCAAGCTGTCAGACTTTCGGGGCCACTGACTACCTGTAACGACTATCAAAGATCTACAAATGACAACCAGGACCAACGGCTTAACGTGCTTTCCGAGGAACTGAGGAAACCTGGTATGTGAAACCAGCGTAGGCAAGCGCGGCTTAATCTGAAGAACGGCTGAACGGCTGTTATTATTTAGCCATGAGCTGCTCGAAACTCGCCACCATGGTACTTAAATATGGATCTACTATGGCTACACTTCTGCCTAATCCTTCTGACAAAACAGGTGTTATGTTATCTTCAACACCCTCTGTACCATGGTTATAATTATCAAGTGTCAGGTCAGTGTTGTAACATCATTGTTCAAGATGTTTTGGATCGGTCAGTCATAATGGACATTGTCTGCTTGGGACCGTCACATGTATTATTATAATCATAATAAAATGAAATAACTTATACGATTGTGTCTTTTGCACTATGGTGAAGGCCAGTTTCTCACGGAATCTTTAAATGCTTCCGTATTGGTATTTTCTGTTGCCTCCCACGTAGTTCTCAGTGTGAGAAAGTGATGAGTCGGCCATCACGCGTCATGTCATCATCACGCTCATCACTAGCGAAGGAAGGTACGATACTTCACCTGTATTTCACCATTACCCCTCTTCCTCGTGTAGGTAAAGCAATTTAATTGTGATTGGCACAGCTAATGCTTTTCTTCCTCTTACTACTACTTAAAAAAAAGTCGTTTTCCAGCAATATTTTTTGTGTATAGTTACTTAGTTTGATGGACATAATGCTTGGTTGACGGCTTCGTGAAGGGTCTACACCTGGTATTGTGCAACCTGACCCTTCACGCCTTTTTTTTGGGATGAAAAATCACGTTTTACGGTAGGACTCAATGTAACGCCCTGAAAACATTGTGCTGATGGAAAAATTGAATAGTGGGAGTTCGTGGAGGTGCTTAAAGTAAAATTATTACATTAAAAACATGTATTAAAAAAAACTTGTGATAAAGTTTAAACTTTGACCCCCAATATCTCCGTAACTAGAAGGTTCCCAGGTATGGTCTAGAACAAAAAAAATATGACAATGACGGGGAGAACAAGAAGCTTTTCGGCTTGGTTAACGGTATTTTTGCACCCTTTAGATATACACCTCTGCTAATCCCTTCAGGTAAATACAGGTGTGATGCTATATTATATCGTCACTTTCGTTTTATTTCTAAACATTTCTCTCTTCCCAAGTCTATGTTTTAACTTCCACTTCCATTATCATAACAAATGTTACTGTCCAATATTATCTAGCTACACAATGTTTCTATTATTTTATCATAGTGACTTGTAAATAATACAATAAGTATCTACAGAGTAGCAATATCTACAGAAGCAATGAGCTGATATAACAATATAATTATAATTATTTATGTCATTTGGTTTATCAATATTTTTATAAATCCTTGGGCCCAAAATGTGATAGCGAAATATAATTATCACAGAACTTGTGGGTCATGAAATATTCCATGATTGATATTGGAATGAGAATTTGTAATCAGCTGTTGAAGGGTTTTCCCATAAGACCTTGAACAAACTTATAGTAAAAAAGGGCAAAGTTTTATTTGGTCTTTCAATCAGGAATTTCTCAGTTGCAGCCATGAAGTCTAGATTTGTGCGCAGTTGATGGCAATAGGCTCGCTCCGAATTGCATAGGACTTAAACATAACTGGTGAAATTAGGTGTACTATTAAGTACATCTCTGCCTTACCCTTCAGGGATTACAGGCGTGTTGTTATGTCATGTAATCATCATCTGCCTAGCCGTTTCCCAACAATATTGGAGTCGGCTTCCAGTCTAACCGGATGCAGCTGAATACCAATATTGTATATGGAGCGACTGCCTATCTGACATCCACAACCCAGTTAGTACTGGGTAATACGATACCCCTTGGTAAGACTGGTTGTCAGAATTTTGGGCCACTGACTACCTGTAACGACTGTCAAAGATCTACAAATGACAGCTGGAACCAACGGCTTAACGCGCTTTCCGAGGCACGGGGAAAACTTGGTTTGTAATGTGTGGTCACCCATCCACTGCCCAACCTAGGAAAGCGCTGCTTAACCTGAAGATCGACCCGAGTGGCTGCTATTATTTAGCCACGAGCTCCTCATGTTATGTTATGCAATAATATGTATGCTTAAATATGCTACATTTAAAATTGCTAGATTTTTTTAACATATGTAAGTAATTAATATAACCACACATAGGTTAGGTAGTCATCAGGAACGTCTATTAAACCAACAGATTATGACAATCTCGGATCCAATAAATGCATTATCAATTTCAATTGCCTTGCTTGATTTTCCTGTGGATTTACAAATCAATATCTTCTATATAAGGCAATAACTCACGTTGTTTAACTAGCAAACATATGTATTTGTGGTATATATAAGGTTGGGGTCAAGTGCAATGTGAATATCATTCATTTATATCTATTAATATTATTATATTAATTTTGAATCTGTCTGTCTGTCTGAGTGACCATATTATTCTCCTATACTCCGCAGCCAAACTATATATATTTACGAGCGATAGACGGTACAAGACGAAGAAAATCGTGATCCAATACTTGTTACTACTTAGTAACAAGTCGGTCTGTCTAGTGTCATACGCCCGCTTGACAGGTTGCATTCGTGAGTCAAAATCGTAAATGTTTGGAATGAACATTTTTGTATAAAATATTTCCAATATCCGATCTTTTTGTCTTTTAAATGTCCGTAACGAATTTTGGTGTCATTTACACCATCCTTTAGAGAATTTATATTTTAATTTATCTGTAATTTTATTTATTTTTACGTTGATATTATAAACTAGCAAATAATACAGAAATCTCAATGTTTTATAAAGCAGAATCAGAAATCTCAATGTTTTGTAAAAACTTTTTTACAAAACATTGAGATTCTTTTTACAGCTTTTTGTTTCCTCTTTACCCAAACTTGTATACTTACTAGTAAAATATAAAGAGGTATTTTTTTTAGTTTAGATATATACATATAACATAATATAACACCACGTCTGTAATCCCCGAAGGGTTAGGCAGAGGTGTACCTAATAGTACACCATTTCGCCTTGTAATAGGGGGCGATCTCATTGCCATCAACCGGGCACAAATTCAAACTCCGTGGCTGCTATTGAGAAATTCCTGATGGAAAAACCCAATAACACTTTGCTCGATCCGGGAATTTAACTCTGGACCTCATGTTCAGCAGTCGCGCTTGCGACCTCTCGACCAACGAGGCAGTCAAATACTCACTTTAGATATTATTATGAAGGGTGTAAATAGACCCTAAACGAAGCCGAAAGTCTCTTCTTCATGGCGATATGTTTTTCTTCTGTATCATACCTGGGAATCTTCTAGTTACGGAGGTATTGGTGTTCAAAAGTTTTTTTTAAATACTAGTTTTTAATGTTATAACTTTTCTTTAAATACTTCCATTACCACCGTACTATGCAATGCAACAATCAACTCAACGTAACACACTCAGTGTTACATTGAGTTGTACCGTAAAACCTGATTTTTCACTCCCAAAAAAAAATGTCGTTTCCCAGCAATAATTTTTGCGTAGGGTTACTTAGTTTGATGTACATAATGCTTGGTTGACGGCTTCGTGAAGGGTCCGTTTACAGCTTGTATGTATAGGAAGTAGGTAATCTCGGAAACTTCTGATCCGATTTCAAGTATTCATTTACTAATGATAAACTACACTATTACCAAATGCTATAGGATATGTTACTTCGCCGGACGAAATCGCAAGCTGAAGCTAGTGGTACCAAAGGTCTAGGTCATCACTATTATTCATTGATAGTATAAATATTCCGATTGCTAGAAAAGGAAGATGGATATAACTAATAGTAGTATTATATTTAGCTTAGGTTTCAGTAGATAAGCTTAGGTATATTCCATTACGATGCCTAGGTCATATGGCAGCTGCTCTGTGTCCACTGATAACTTGATTTGTGAATGATATATGTAGACGAGCCTCTACTGTTCCGCGAACGACACGTTTGCAGTACGATGGCCCATACGAAGCTACTGCTTTTCACATAGATACTATAATACGAATAGCCTAACAAGGGTCTTTTGCGCTTGACCAAAATGAGAACTTACCCCGCCATGTTTTTTTTTCAATACATTTGACAATTGTTCACTAACAACGCATTACATTATTCGAGCGTCAAAAGACGAAAAGCTAGGACGGCAACGGAAACATCTTTGACGCGCTACATCGCCAGCCTCAATAGTATTCTGAGCGCGTTATTTTACTGGACATCTAGATCACATATGAACGCAAACTATAACTGGTTTACAGGTGTAAAATGACGAGCAAAATGATTTCAGCTGCGCATGATCTACTCATAATTCAACACTAATCTCACATTTAGCTCACCCAACAAAATTATAACAAGAAGTGAATTTTACGATGCTTTCGGTGCTACGGACGTCATGTGAACTGGCGCAAAATTATAGCTTCTAGAAACCATTGTTTTGCTATTATTTTATTTAAATATTTTTACTACGCACGGACGCGTTGGATTTAGGACAATAGACTACACTATTCTTGTTTTATAAACGTTCTGAGATTCCTAGAATACAATGTGGGCTAAACATTAAATTACCGGCGACCTGAGGTAAGGCATAATCATAGGGCACGCCACCATAGTGGCGATAAGTCCCCTCTTTGAGGAGTGGCTAGAGAGGCGCCACGGCGCCCTCACCTACCGCCTGACGCAGGTCCTCACCGGACACGGTTGTTTCGGGAGGTTCCTGCACCGAATCGGGCGGCAGGAAACGCCCGGGTGTTTCCACTGCGAGGATCGTCCGGAGGACACGGTGGAACACACCGTGGAGGTCTGCCCCACTTGGGCGGAGCACCGCCGTGTCCTCATAGCGGCGATTGGCGGCGGCGATCTCTCGCGTCCGGCCTTGGTTCAAGCCATGGTCCGGAGCGAGAGGGAATGGGAAGCCGTCACCTCCTTCTGCGAAGCAGTCATGCTAGTGAAGGAGGTGGCAGGACGTGAGAGGGAAAGAACCTCACGTCCCAGCCGCCGCGGGAGACGCCCTGGGCGTCGGGGGTCACGTGGTGGCTTCCGACCACCGTAGGCGCTGGCCTGTGGACGGCGAGTTATAGGCTAGCTCGCCGTCCGGCCGTCTTATGACGACGGGCCGTGTCGACGGCGCGTTCGTGTTCCACGCGCGCCTCAAAGAGATGTCAGCAATCAAGTAGGGGTCCGCATGGGCCGATGCCTGCCGCGGCTGCGGGACTGTTCGAAAGAGATACCGTGGCCCTGGAACATAACGGGCAAAGAAGGAACATGGATGGGTTTTAGTCAGTACAAGTCTGACACTCCCTTCCGCTCCGCCCAGAGTGGGGGGGGTCATTTGATGCTTTCCCATCCGGAAAAAAAAAAAAAAAAAAAAAAAAGGCATAATCATAATAATCAGCTTAAAATGTTCCCACTGCTGGAACATAGGTCAGTCTCATTCACTCATCTCATAGGTCAGTCAGGCCTCCTCACGGGAATTCGAAATCACACCACCGCTGCTCATAAGGTAGCATACCTACCTAGAAAATGCTTTATCACTTTTTGATTGATTTGATGAATGTCGTGAGGTAAGTTTTGAGTATGAATGTGGATGGATATAAGAGTAGAAGAAGGCCAAAGAAACGATGGAAGGACTGTGTGAAGGATGATATGGCAAGAAAGGAGGTGTCTGTTGAGATGACGAGTAATAGAGAAGTATGGAAGAAGAAGACATGCTGCGCCGATCCCAAATGAATTGGGGTAAGGGCAGGAGAATGATGATGACTTTCAACAAAATCCTACTACCTATATTGTAACTTCACTACGGTTGAAAGTATCTTTTACATAGACAAATCGATCATTATCATATTTTGACGTGCAAGTGACATTGATATTTTGGGTGGTATAGCAAATACTAGAACCGAAGACATTTAAATATTTACGAGCGATAGACGGAACAAGACGAAGAAAATCGTAATCTAATCATTGTTACTACTTAGTAACAAGTTGTTCTGTCTAGTGTCCTACGCCCGCTTGTCAGGTAGCATACGTGAGTCAAAATCGAAAATGTACGGGATCAAAATTTTTGTACGAAAATTTTTCCATTGTCCGTTTTTTAAATCTCTTTGCTAGAAACTACTAACAAGTACATTGTAAGGACCATTATTTAGTTAGGCAACACAATCACCACAAAAATATTTTCATAATTACCTTTGTAAGCTTGCTGTAAAAAAATAACATTTTGTTGAAAATCCATGGGATAAATAAATCAGCGTGTAATTTCGATAGCAAAATGTCATTGTTTTAATTTATTTTTATGTTTATTAGCCGTTATTTGCACAGTTTGTGCCGCTTTAATGAGGCTGATAAAGTACTAGTGCTATAAGCAATTATAAATAGTAAATACTTTCATGAATAGGGTATATACAAAGACATTCAAATATTTACGAGCGATAGACGGGACAAGACGAAGAAAATCGTAATCCAATACTTGTTACTACTTTGTAACAAGTTGGTCTGTCTAGTGTCATACGCCCGCTTGTCAAGTAGCCATTCGTATGTCAAAATCGTAAATTACCAAGATCAAAATTTTTGTATGAAAATATTCCCAATGTCCACTCTATATATTTTTTTAATCTTTTGGGTTTAGACATCTTGATATTTTCTTTAACTTTACCATGGTTGGCAAATCCGCAATTTTCACACGTTCTTGTCGAATTTTTTGTTCTTGTTCACAAAAAGATTAGTCTTGAACAGCGTATTTAAAGAAACACACTGATATTTGGAATATTCTCGCATTATAATGGTACCTATTTTCACACGAAAATGACTGGTACCTACGATGCTTTACTACTAAATTTGGGATAACATGCCAGTTTCGTACTACTTTTGTTTTTAACCGCTTGAGCGGTGGGATATTGATGATCGTGGGATCTTAACTTTTTAACAGACTTGGGAAAAAAAAGGAGGTTATAAATTCGTCTGGATGTTTTTTTTACGAACGAACCCTAAGGGTATTAAAACAAGTGTTATATTCCAATAACAAATTACCTAATTTGAGGAAACTAACAACTGGCGGAATGTGGTTGTACTTTACGTGCAACGATTTTTTGTACAATAAAATATCTGTATATTCTATGTATCTATCTAGACAAATAAATAACGTGCTATTTTGTATTGTTACAGCTCAAAAGACGATGAAATAGACGGCAACTGCATAGTACGTGCGCGGGGCCTACCGTGGCAGTCATCAGATCAGGATATCGCCAAATTCTTCCGAGGACTCAATGTCGCCAAGTGAGTATCGAAAATAGTGTTAATACGATGATTAAATACGGCAAAAATATAAATGGGAATTCATACTACCCTGAACAGATATACTCGTAATTAATCATCTCGATCAATTGCAGTCCACTGCTGGACGAAAACCTCTGCCAAGCTGCGCGAAAACAGCCAACTCTCCGCCTTCTGTATTCAGTCTATCCACACTTAAAAAATATTAACTGTGACATACATTGTCTCTCATACATATTGCATTCATTTTCTGATACGAGCTGAATAACGTAACCTCTTTTATCTTACTTTAGAGGACAGTATCCTCACGTATTCTTATTTCTTCTTGTTATCCACAGGGGTGGCGTAGCCCTGTGCCTGTCGCCTCAAGGTAGACGCAACGGCGAAGCGCTGGTGCGGTTCGTGTCACAGGAGCACAGAGACATGGCGCTAAAACGACATAAGCACCATATCGGATCGCGGTACATTGAGGTAAACATGAGCCTTCCTAATTATAGAAGCATTCATTTGTAATCTTTGCAAGTAAACAATATCAGCTAGCCAGATGCGACTAACAAACAAACACATAAGGAAGCCAGCTCGGAGCCCATTTCTTTTTTGTTAATTGAAGGCATCTTGCCTTCGACCTGAATAAGGTACTTTTGGTGGACCAAAGCGGAGTCAAACTGGGCGGTGCGGAGATGTGTAAGATTCGACCCATCATAGGAGAGACGAGAGAGGCGATCTAGATTTTAATCAATCTGTTCCACTCCGCTCATCGGCTCTTTGAGGAAACCTTAGAACCTCTACACGCACTTAATATCACGACAAGCAGAGCGTTATTGAGCCCAAGAAGGGCTTTCTTCTTTTCTAATCCTTCGTGTTTTAAAAGATTAATTCCAACTAAGTTAGCATTCCTAAAGTTATCAGATTGGTGACCTAACCTTTTGAGCTGTATTTCTAAAGTAATTATTCAAAAGGTACCTGTTAGTTAAGAAGCTTTTAAAATTCTTCCAAAGACTTCCTAAATCTCTACTAAATCCCTTTTGTCTCTGATTCAGGTGTACCGTGCAAGCGGCGAAGACTTCCTGTCAGTAGCAGGGGGCGCCACTTGCGAAGCGGCCGCGTTCCTCTCGCGTGGGGCGCAAGTCATCGTGCGTATGAGAGGACTGCCTTACGATGCGACACCGCAACAAGTTGTGAGTATAAACTGATCATTAAACCAATGTAAATAAATGGACCAAATTGGACCTTGTATCTTTATCCTTAGAATTGAAGTCTAGTCATTGAAATGTGATCAAAGATGAGCACTGCTATCTGTAAGCTACTGTGATCGAAATGCTTACCTAGTTATAGAACCGCTGAAACTCGAAGACGCCCCAGTATTTATTTTGTCCGTTTAATAAAGAGAAAAAAAAAAATTCCATGCGTTTTGATCGTATAGGTATTAAACTTTGACATAAAACTGACAGCCGTTTTTTTTTTAAACCGGAGAAAATCTGGGCTAGAATTATGTACAGAATTTGTGAAAACAGTTTGCACGTCGATGTCTGTTACTTACATTACATATTCTGATTTTGATATAATTATGTTTGATCTTAACTAACGTACATGACATACTTACATACGCATATGTATGTATTTTCTAAGCCACAATCTTCTTCTAACGCAACGATCTATCTACCAACGTAACACTATTGCGAGCCAATCAAAAGGCGTTGAATTGATAATATTTTGTCAACTTTACCGATACGCCATAACCTCTGGGTTAGCTGGTGAGATTATGTGGCAGCTTACCTAACTTATCTAAACTTTGCTGTTATAATATTATTAATAAACTTGAACTAGATGTCATGACATTTGGTATTTTCTAGATCTCTTAGACCATCTGCATGGTCCTGCTATGATATGAAGAGATCACTTCTGGACTTCAAAAGAAGACTTTGACGACTGAGTTTGTTTTGGTCTTTCTTCTGAGTGAAGTCGAATAAAAAAACACCGACTTCATATAGTTTCTGATGATATATTATCTTTTTTGAAGTGTAAATGTGTTCGTAAAAGCCTAGTGATAATTGACTACTTCCAGCCAAATAATAACCTACTTGATATTAGACCTCATATCAAACTTACACTACTTCGTAACTTAGCTTCCCCTAGCGCTGAATAAACTAAGATTTATTAAACCTTTTAAGGCTCCCGTAGATTTATAAAACAAGCCAAGACCATCTGTGTCTTTTTCAGTCCTTGCAGCCGCTTTTTGTTGTCCAGTCAACATTGTAGCCACTTTCCAGAATTCTTTGTACACCAATTCACAGTATACTAACAGCTACCTCAATTTCCAGCTGGACTTCTTCTCAACGGGCGACAACCCGGTCTTAGTTCTGGATGGGGCAGAAGGCGTGCTATTCGTGCGCCGAGCCGACGGCAGGGCCACTGGAGACGCCTTCGTTCTTTTTTCCAAAGAAGACGACGCGCCTAAGGCCTTGTCTCGACACCGCAAGTCTATTGGAGCTAGATATATTGAGCTGTTTCGGTCTACTACTGCTGAAGTGCAACAGGTGAGAATATGGTTCTAGGTTTTAGTTTATAAGATTACCTGATCACGTGTCTTATGAAATAGATGTGCCTATCATCGAAGTGTTTTTAGAAGTCCGATGACTAACGATTATTTTACCTCCGAGTGACTTTGCATTACATCGCAGTCAAAATCTTCAATCTTTGTTTTCGTTCCAACTAAAGAGATTTATAATAATGTAGAGCAGATATTGGGAATAAAGTCAAACAAAACTTTTGATTTTGACACAAGAATGCATGCTATCTGACAAGCGGGCGTATGACTTTCTTCGTCTTGTGATCTTGCCCCATAGACTACCTACTATATTCTTGTCCCGACTAACGCTCGTAAACATTTGAATATCATTTGGTTCCAACATAATGTGTGTACCAGTGGCAGCTACCCATCAATGTATGATCTTTATTCTGGTTATTATTAGGTTGCTTTGGTAATTGGTTGCTGCTGTGAGAAATAAAATAACTATGAAAAGACTGTAGATGAATTAGGCATACGGGGTGGAAGGGAAAATAAAAAAAAAACGCAGTTTCCTACAAAAGCGCAATACCTACACGGTCAAAATGTATGGAACAGCTGATTTTTTTTAAATTACCGCCGAAAATTTTCTATGTGGTAGGGGTCAGAATGTGGTACTGAATACGTGGTAACCGATTTCGCGTCGGTGTCCCTTCCACCCCGTATTTTCGATGATGTTAAAGATCTGTCAAATCTATGATTTTGTGGTAGATAAGTAGGTATTTTATGGAAATGTTAAAGTCAATATTTTTATACGCAAACCCTGCGTAGGGAACTACAGCTGTTTTGATATGGAAAGAAAAATTCTAGTGCGAGCAGGGTTTGACCTGGTTAAGATGTCCGGTTTACTGAATCAAACCCTGCTCGCACTCGAATTTTTCTTTCCATATCAAAACAGCTGAATGTTAAAGTTGTAAACAAATTACTAGAATTTTAGGAGCAAATCGCTTAAAACACCTTTGTTCAAAAAAAAAATAAACATGCTAGTTCAACTTAGCAGTACAAAAAAATATTATGACTAGTATTTTCTTCCATTACGACTATAACATTGATCAAAGTCATTTGATATTGGTAATATTTCAGAAAATAGGAACCAATGAACCAAAACGACTTGCAGATTGCAAATATCTCAAAACAAAAATAACCACATTCGTCTCCGACATTAGAAACATTATTTGATAATGAAAAAGGACACAAACAAGCTAGGAAGCTCCTTCAAATCGTTAGCTATCTATAACATGCCAGTGATAACCTTTGACGCACATACATTGAAGCACAAAGACTAGAACATTCAGTAATAGTTACTTAGGCCCGCTTGCACCACAAATCGCAAAACGCGTTTAACGCTAAACATATTTAAAACATCATTCTGTCTCTGTCATCTTCTCGATGCATTGAATGCGTTCTACGTTAAACGTGTTCAGCGATTCGTGGTGAAAGCGGGCCTTAATGTACGAAGTTAAGACATTGGTCGGTTGGAATCGGTCAATTGCAAAGATCATCTTTAATTCTATTCTACGGATATCCGGGAACTATTCGTTATCCGACCTATCCAGCCAATTTTCACTATCCGGCCGGATACCGAATATGAAAGAAATCAATAATTTCTCATTAACACAAGATAAACCTTACCACAATAGCTTATACACACCATGTATTTATAATTAAAAATAATTTTATTACTGATAATAAATACTTGGCAAAAATAGTATTATTGATAATAATTTGATACTCAAAATTAACAAGTGGAAAATTATGGTGAATAAATGCTAAATTTTCAACAATTGATGATAAAAAGCGACTCCGCTCGGCTTCGTAAACACCACACTTGTGTGGCAGCGTTAACTTAAATCAAAGTCGTCAAAACATGTAACGCGACAAAGAGTCGAATATCCGGCCATCCGGCCTCGAAGTTTGGCGAATATCCGGTATCCGGCCAAATTAGTATCCGTTTTATCTCTAAATTATATGGTAAGTGCAACCACCGCCCGCAAAAGAGCGTATATATTGAGGAGAGTGAACTCGCACATCCAGCATGGAGCCATACCTAGATACTATTCATAGTATTCATGATAAACGTAACAGAAACGTGATTGTTATTAAGCTATAGCGTAATCTTGGGATTCAAACCATTGTCACAAGGGTGTAAAGCTCATTATTATAGAATACAAACACAAAGATAATCATCTCCACCAGTATCTACTATGTTGTAGTCGGCAATGCATATGTTTAAAAATTGGTCTTAAGCTCCGAATTGTGTCGATGTTCAAAAAACTTGGTAATTAACACCCAACAATTTGCCAAAGGTCCATCTGTGTTTTTCTCTGTTATTTTTGGTGAGATGATAGCAGTTGTGTGAGAGCAGCGGTGGCCCAGTGGTGGCGGTCCCGACTTACGAGCAGTAAGTCGTGGGTTCGAACCCAAGCAGGCCCATTACTTTGTGTAATTTATTTCATCACTACTGCTCTCAAAACGGTGAAGGAAAAACATCGTGAGGAAACCGGCATGTCCTAAAACCTAAAATTCGAAGACATGTGACATCTACCAACCCGCACTGGGCCCGCGTGGTGGATTATAGCCCATTCCCTCTCATAGAGAGGAGGCCTGTGTCCCAACAGTGGGAACATTATAGGCTGCTGCTATGCTATGCTATGCTATGATAGCAGTTAGTATGTTTTGGTCGCAACTCGCCTGATTTGAAGCGATGACGCATTGATGCGGCCTAGGGTAGATCACGCTTGCCTAGAAGAAACCGACTCAGTCGAACTTTGAAGAAATTCAAAGTATTAGGTAATATTTTCGGTAACATAACGTCAATTTAATATATTTTTGACTTTTCCATCATCATTACAGTTGGTACAATGACACTTTGTGTACACCCTAGGTCACCGTTCACTAACTTTACATGAAAGGTGAAAAATACTTATTCAGTCCCAGATTTGCTTTGTCCATTTGCAGCGAGCGTAAATATAATGTTATCAAAAATTTAGTCGTGTTGTATTTATTGGAAGCCTTCACCGTTGCTCATTGTACCTACGATTGTTAACACGGTAGGTATTTAAGCTGCACTATAGCGCACTAGTTGCGTAATACTTCGGCTTGAGTTTTTTTTTGTTTTACGATTCATTTTGTAGTACAACTCATACTGAGTTGGGCCAGAAAGAACTATCCAAAATAAACGTAAATATGTTTAGCAACTTGTGTTTCGGTAAAAGGGTAAAATTACAGTCAAGAAAGAGACAGAGCGAGTCGTTCTATTAGAAGAAGAAAAAATTTATAAAAACAACAACGTATAGAATTTGCGATCCCATTGTGCATCGTCTGGTCCTTACTATTGGACATGGACATGTCCATTTTAACAAATAATGAGATTAGAATTCAATAGAACAGAGAGTTAAAGACAATATTGATGAGGCGTATGTATCATAATTTATTGAAAATCTTTCAATAGGAACACGATGCTGTTGCAGAAATTCTGCAAGGTAATCCTTTACCAGAGGAGAAGAATTCCTCAACAATGTATCCAGAGATAGGAAGATTCCTTTTCTACAAGTTTGATGTTTATCTTCAAGATTATTTCGAACTCTATCCAAGGCACGGCTTAGTAAATATCGTCCAAAACCACCTACCAGCATTAATATCTCGAAATTACGCGACCTTCGTGCTCGCTACAAAAATATTATACGTCTGATCTATCTGTTGTTTTATCTGCAACAAACATAATAGAGCAATTGCTGAGAATAGTCGCAGCCACAAACAATCGTACGTAAATTGTGGTTTTATGTAAACGCTACGATTTCAGACATTTGTGAAGATGCTGCCAAGGTTTTTTTGCTAGGTACCTACTTCCGAAAAAGACCTTGCATTCTTTGATGTCCTTAATATCTTGACAAGGTTATGATGCTATCGAAATTGGTGTTTGACCTCAAGGTTCAGAGAAGTGACAATCGTCCAAGTCCAAATCATTTTGTAATTTTGCGATTTTCAACCAAACTGACATAAGTTTTTGCCGGTGCCGTTTCAACCAACTTATCTGCGCAGGCGGGAAAACAGAATTATAGTAAACTAGCGACCCGCCCCGGCTTCGCACGGGTGCAATATCTACACATAAACCTTCCTCTTGAATGACTCTATCTATTAAAAAAAACCGCATCAAAATCCGTTGCGTGGTTTTAAAGATTTAAGCATACATATTGACAGACAGACAGCGGGAAGCGACTTTGTTTTATACTTAAAGTGATGTATCAAGTTTGACATATCGATGCAATTTTTTTTTGCCAAGCAACGCCATTTTGAACTGCACACTTAAAGTGGTAATACTATTATGTCATTCCCTTGCTTACATTTTTGACATTTCCATTATAGTTATCGTTGGCAGGTAACTTTGTCTATGCCCTCTTTAGTTCTTGCAACCTTGATCGATAAATCAGCTTTGAAGTGTGTGAGTGAATGCTTTTCAGAATTGAACGAAAGGGGTTTGAATTTAATAGCCGTCCTAACTTCGCCATTTTTTTTTTTTTTCAAAGATGCGGCCAGGCATAAAACCTTTGTAATAAAGTTTTGTATGAGACAAAAGATTTCTAAAGTGTCAATTTTCCGAGATATCAAAGTTGTGCTGAAAATGCCATCAGAGAATCGACTTTAACTTTGATAGGTCATATCTCGGAAACGTGTCCGCACAAAAACGTGGTCAGCACACAGCGAGCCCGCGTGCGCGTCTCCATCGTCGTCTTGAGCTCATTGATAATAATAATTTGGCAGTAGGTACCTAAATTATTGCGATAGGTACCTAATGTCCGTGTCCAACTTGTAACTTTTTTAAAATATTTTTGGGATACAATATAACATGGTTTAAAAATTATTGGAATCGATTCAGTTACATACTCTGAACAAACTATATTCAGGTTTCGCATATACTAAAAACAATGTTGTATAGAACTCGGCAAAGATTTACCTACATATCTGGAACTATGAACGTAACTAACTAACTAGCTATATTGTATTTCAAAAAACTGTAGGTCAATAAGCTTACCAATTTAATTTCAATATATTTTTATTCTACTATATTTAAGAGAATCATTCCAAAAATGTCATATTGACCAAGATTTCTGTCTATAGCCTGCCCTTGAGGTTTCTGGTAAGTACCTAAGTTTAAGTGCCCGCCATTCGTTGATGCACAGTCATGCAACAATTTGATACGCGTTTCACAAGGCCTTACCTAAAAACACGTGTATTTTTTTTTAAACATTTATAGTGCTTTTATTTATTTCCGTTTGAATTTGGAATCTGAAGTAATTTCCATTGATTTCCGCTTACTGATATTGCTGCCTCGTTGGTGTAGTGGTCGTAAGTGCGACTGCTGAGCACGATTTCCTGGGTTCGATTCGGGCAAAGTGTTATTGGGTTTTTCCATCAGAAATTTGTCAGTAGCAACCACGGAGTCTGGATTTGTGCCCGGTTGATGGTAATAGGGATCGCTCCATATTACAAGAGACATAACTGGTGAAATGTGGGCGTACTATTAGGTACACCTCTGCCTAACCCTTCGGGGATTACAAGCGTTATTATTTATTAATATTCATTGCTATGTAATACTTACCAGTAGCGAAGGGTCAATTTTTGTAAGAGGTAAGCCGGAGTATATATCTTTAATGTGATTATATTATTTATCTACAGAATGCTGACTGTGCCATTTTTCTAAGGGAATCCGGTGGGAATCGAGTTGTATGAACCCTTCGCCACTGATACTTACTTCGGTCTTCGTCGTATAAATAAACTTGATCTTTTGCAAAATCATCACACATAAATATTTTTGCAATAGATCATAATACCGATATGTGATATTATTTTCCTTGTAAATGCTCTATCAGTAGTTTTACTTCTGATTCGGCAAAAAGTATGTATATTTTGTGAAATAATGTTGCACGCTATTTGATTTTCATAACTATAAATACTGATTACCGTAGACTATATAATAGAACAAAACTGAACACGTTTTAGCATACTGTGATGTTATATTACGTCATGTTTTATGCGAATATGTGGAAAGAGCTACCCTCAGTTTGAATATTTTAATTGGAAATATGTACAGAAGACGCCAAGCACATCAAGCTACTACAATATGTCAAATTTCTTTAATAGATTTTCAACTTTATCATAAATTTGCTAAGATAGGATTTAAATCGTAAGAAATATTTGTTTATACCGATGATGGTGGCATAATCAGTTTGTGATTAAAGCCTCTATAATTAAAGAAGAATAAAAAATAAAAATAAACTTTATCATTATTAAGTTCAAGGTTGATTCGGAAAATTTGACAGTTTCGGATAGGTTGATGTGCTGGCGTCTGTACATAACTATTTCCAATCAAATACGACGACCCAAAAAAAAAACTTGAAACACCATGATAAATTATATTCATATCAATGGTAACTCGATCCAAAATAAGAAACTAAACTGTAAGAAAAGAAGAAAGAAAAAGTACTACTTCACGACTGACAGGTGTGGCTGTCTTCCTTTAAAAAAAAACACAAAACTCCTGTACACTTCAACCAACTTATCTGTATTATTATCAACGCTGCCTTGAACTGCACTTGAAGTGGTCATACTATACCCCTTTACTAAACCTTAACCTTTTTACCGCCACGGACTTCTATAGAAGTTGCAGATTTTCGGGGTTCTATAGAACTTCTATAGATGTTCATAGTGGTGAAATGAAAAGGTTAACGATCTTTGTAAAGATCGTCACTCACTGGACGCCTGATGGAAGAAATCGCCGTCAAAGATAGTCCGCGGCGAAGGTGATGTGACGATCTGATCTTGTTTACAGGCCTATCATGACCAGAGATCGCACAAGATGGAGAGGTTTGGAAGGAAAAAAGGAGACCGTTGCTCAGCATTAGGATACTTAACAGGCTAACAACTTCTACATAGATACATCTAACCAGCTACCTTCTTCTCCAGGTCCTTAACCGCTCGCTGGAGACTCGCACGAGCCAGTCGAGCACGCCGTCCACAGCGCCAGCTCCCGCAGAGGGCCTGCTGCCCGTAGCCCTAGTGCCGCAGCATGTCATCACCTCAGGAACTGCTAAGGACTGCGTCAGGCTGAGGGGACTGCCCTATGAGGCACAAGTAAGTTAACAAACATTATTGTAGGTACTCGTAATTTGACTGTGCTCATCATACCCAGTACTAACTGGGTTGTCAAGGTCAGATAGGCAGTCACTCCATGTAAAATACAGGTATTCAACTGCATCTGGTTACACTGGAAGCCGACCTCAACATAGTTGGACAAAGGCTAGGCAGAATGTGATTGGTTAGCAAAACGATCCCTTTTCTGAATAAAGGAAGCGGACAGAAAAAAGCATAGAAGACTCTTCGAGAAGTGCTTTTCAATACTATAGCAACATTATCATATTGTAAATGTTTTCTTTGCAGGTGGAGCACATATTAACATTCTTAGATGAGTTCGCCAAGAACATAGTGGTGCAAGGAGTTCACATGGTGTACAATGCTCAGGTTAGTCCTGGTCCTGATACTAGTCAGATTCAACTTGTCCCTTGGTCCTAAGCCACGTTCATTTCAGGCTCATGAAGTCTGGTAGGTAAAGGAGGACACTGCTAATAGTCGCGACTCCAGGTTGAGAAACAATTGTCTAATAAAGCTAAGAAAAATAAATCTTCTTATGTATTTAATACTTTAAGCACACATTGACATAATGTAGATACACAGGCTGACTTAATACCAATGGCATTCTCTACCAGTCAACCTTTGGGTGATGCAGAGACAAACAGAAATTCTTTGTTGAATTGTTTTTTCTCAAAGGCTTATTATTTTTCTAGTAGGTCCACTGTTGATTCTGGCTTTCAGGAGTGCAGTTGGTAAAAGTATGGCGATCTTGTCCCAAAAAGAGGAAAGCTACCTCACTGTTATAGGTGCTAACTAACTCTCGGGCAACACATCTCTGTCTGTTATTTTACAATTGCATCAAGACCTTATACAAAAGTAGGTTGTTATATAAAATTTACGTAATCCTCTACAATTATATCCACCCCAGGGCCACCCAAGTGGTGAGGCATTCATCCAGATGGACAGCGAAGCGAGCGCGTTCCTGTGCGCTCAGCAGAAGCACCATCGCTACATGACCTTCGGCAAGAAGCAGCGGTATATTGAGGTAACACATTTTACCTAATCAATAACTTAGTAGTTAGTACAACTTAGTTCTGCTAAAATGACCCAACCCACTGCCCACAATCTCTTCATAAATACAGTTAAATATGTTAAACTAATCCAACTTTTTAATAAGTGCAAAAAGACTTTTAACGAAGCCGAAAGGCTTTTTTTTTTGTTCTGGATCATTCCTGGCTACTATTTCTATTTTAAAATAAGTTGGAACTTTGGTACCAACTTTTTTAAAATATTTTTTTAATGTTTTCACTTTACTATGGCCCTTAGACTATTTAATGCATCCATCCACACAATGTTTTGAGTGCGTTACATTAAGTCCTACCGCAATTTGTTTTGGCATCCCAAAAAAAGTCGTTTCCCAGGCATAATTTTTGCGTAGTTACTTAGTTTGACGTACAGAATGCTTGGTTGGCGGCTTCGTGAAGGGTCCGTTTACACCTTGTATGTAGTTTATTACTAGACAGTCAAATTCGCCCCATACCTTTACATCAAAAATGCTTGATTAAAATAAAATAAAAATCTACGTTAACTATCCAAAATCATTACAACTACATCGGTAAATTCTGATGTGGGTTGGTACGTTTTGTCAGAACTACACTAAACAGTGACACACGTGGATAATGGGACCAAACTGGTTTCAGTGTGGTTCTAATTGGCCGCTTAGAGTTCACAGGAAGTGTCTTCATTTATTTTCGAAACATGTGGCTTTTTCATTTTCGTCAAACGTGAGTTGTCGGCGCTATCGGCTTTCTTCAAACGATGTTTCAGACAGAGTTTGTTCATTTAAACGAGAGTTTTATCGCTTAAATTTAACAACCGGTTCTTTCTTCCCTCAAGTTTTGCAGTTTCATATCGGTATTTAAAATAAAACGCAATTAGCTTCGGGAAATACGCTACCTACCGATAGAAAGGAAGATTTGGCTCAATTTTTTTGAAGAAATTTTATTAGGTACTTAATCCTGTTGCTCAATCCAGGTGTTCCAGTGCTCAGGCGACGACATGAACCTGGTGCTGACTGGCGGCGTGACCCCGGCCACGTCGCCCAAGGTGCTCTCTCCCGGTACGTGTGCCCCCCCCCCGCCGCCCGCGCCCGCGCCGCGCCTGCTCGCGCACCACATCGCGCACCAGAGCCTGCTGGCCCGCCAGCACGAGAACCTGCTCCTCGCCTCCCTCCGCCCCCCTCTCCTCCCCATGGGGAGCATGCTCCCCACCTACGCGGCCGTCCGTTCCCAACAGCCAACCGCACAGGCCTACATGACGCCCCAAATGACGCAAATGTCTCAAATGTCTCAAATGTCACAAATGTTACAACAGCAATCAATGCTGCCAACAAAACGATCTTACGAGCGCGCGTTTCAGCAGACTGATGCGACACCTGCAAAGAGGGCGTATACTATGCCTCCTCAAATGACGCCAGCTTTATCATTACCTATGTTTTCTTATGGAGGCTCGGCTCCTATTTTTTCGTACGCGAATACGAGTCCTATGCTGTCTACGTATAATACGTTGCCGACTGCATTGCCGACGGCCTTACCGGCCGGGTACGGGTCAGCTTTGTCCGCAGCCTTGCCAGGTTCCATGACGTCACCATTCCCTACGCTGTCCATGTTCCCTACCTACCCGTACTACCCGGGCGTTTAAGTTGAAAAGGTAAAACCTTGAATGAAGTAGAAAGTCGTGCCTTTAAAAATCATTGTGTCGTTTTGAACGCAGTTTTGTTTAAAAGAAAAGAAATAAAATCTTATAACTAGAATAAAATTACCTAACGACATTTTAATATTTTGGAAATAAAGAAAACTGCACCGCAGCGCAATTAAAATTAAAACAATTCGTTTTCAAATAAAACGGTTAAAATTTCCCACTATTACAACGTGTAATTTAAAAAAAAATATTTATTACAAAGGCTTGATACGTCCAGTAATAAAAATAAGTGAACTGTAATTCAATAAAGTAGATTTAAAGCGGTAAACTAATAAATAATTAACAATCAACTCAATACGTTACACTGAGTACAAGAATACTAACTTGCTAAAACAACAGTACCTGAGGGGAATAACGGTTAAACATAATTAAGAAATACTTTTACAGTTACTAAGAAAGCAGCTAAAATTACTTACGCAGTTATCGCTGACATTTCTTTTTTTTTTTTTGCTTTGGCTGAATGTGTACGTTATTATGGCAAGACCATGTCACAAATGTCAGGAAAAATGCAGGTAAGAAAAGTTAGATTTCTTGATGCGACGCTAGAGTAAAATTTTAACACATGTCGAATGTTAAAGAAGGAATAGGCGACGGTCTATCTGTTATAAAGAAAACATAACATTGTAAGCGTGTTGGCCGGCCAACACTAGAAAACGTCCAGAGCTGCATTATGTTCTACAGTTTTGGGTTTGTAAGACTTTTTAGCTTATGTTTGGACCAATATTGGCCGAGAAAAAAAGGTCACGTTACCTTTGTCGTTATATCGGCAAAAAACAGGGTAGACAAAATGACATTTTGACGTTAAGCTCAAGAGTGTGAAGTGCCTTCGCTATTTTTACGATATTTTAGTTAATAAACATGAATTTACTACAAAAATAAGTGTAAAATCTATAAAGGCAGTTATTTAGCAGCTCGATATTGATAGGTTAAGTACTTACTTAAAATACTTGTTGAATTTATTACTTGACTTTAAATATTGTTGAACTCTCATTTTCATATTTTTAATTATCTGTAAGTGAACCAGAGGTTGTTAATCAATGACAAGTAGTTGTATGATTTATTTTACGTTTTAAGATGGGGGTTGCCATAGTTAAAAAAGTCCGTACCTAGTTGTTTTACCGTTTAATAAGATTCCTCGTAGAGGCAGCTTTAGCAGATTTCCTAAACCTACCTTTGCGAGGAATCTTATTAGAAAATCGTTAGAATCAATGACAAACAACTAAAAAAGCAATCATAATTTTGACGATTTATGTACAGAATTTCAAGAGCTTTTTCTCTATAAAGAGGTACAAAGACCCTAAAAAAATATCTTCCATATGGCAACCCCAACTGTGTGATTAGACGTCGTTGTGATTTTTAAATATTAAACATTCCATTATGAAAAGACAATGTTTTGCCAATTTATTGAAGGCTGATCTTAAGTCTGAGACAGTGTTAGGTACTTATTTGGTCGTATGAAGCTTATGTATTGCATTTTACACGTAAAAACTACTGAACAGATTTTAATGAAATATTCCACTAATATAGCTTTTACATTACATGGTGATTGTACGATGGCGAAGCCAGGAGTGGATCAATATTCAGAAAAAATACTTTCATATTTAAATAATAATTGCTCTTATTGACAGGAAAACCAAATGTTTAATTATATAGGCTCTCAAGCGCCGGCCGCAAAA
Source organism: Noctua janthe (assembly GCA_910589295.1). Lineage (NCBI taxonomy): Eukaryota > Metazoa > Arthropoda > Insecta > Lepidoptera > Noctuidae > Noctua > Noctua janthe. The sequence goes on along the minus strand of OU342572.1, from coordinate 6,570,552 downwards.
ATAATATTCATACATTCCAAAATATGTAATTTTTTTTTAATATCATTCTCAGCTCATGCAATACATCTGCTTCACGATATTTTTCTGTAGGTTCTATATTAATGTTAAGATACTTAAAGTTTTGTTTTTTTTGTTCGAGTACAATATGTGTTTGTCGTACACTTGTTGTGCTTAGTTATTACTTTTATTATTTAGTGTTTTTGCTACAGTAATCAATATGCAAAATGAATTGATTTGTCCACGAGTTTTTTTCGGCTTTATATTTATTTTATCAACTGTTTAATAATCTATTAGATCGGGCGTCTTTTTAAATCAAATTAATCAGGTTTTTACAGTATTTTTAAATATTGGTTTTTGATATTTTATTTTCGACAATTAGAAAAATAAACTTTACAAACTTTAAATCTTCCATTACACAATATATAATTAGAAATTTAAGTCTATTTTAAAGTTATGAAAAATGATTTTTCAGAACGTTTCGATTTAAAATTCTAACTTTAAATTCTAAATTAGGCTACGTTTAAAAATAACAGGACGGCTGCAACATCCCATGAAATCCCAATCCTCCCTCTTGACCAGTTCAAAAACTTTTACAATATGATATCACCTAATAATAATCCATGGTTATACCACCTAGCTTAACCCCATCGTCTGTACCTCACACCACATAGATTAGTATACATCAAAAATTATAATTTACTGCTATATTTTGGTTTATATTCCCGAATTTCAACATTACGTCAAAATGAAGTCATCTTGACAACATAATTATATAGATTACAAAAAACGAAATGTCAGAAACAGTGTGCGTTAGGGTAGCACGACCCGCTGGGTTTGATTCGGGAGTATAAACCAATCGGGTGACTTGTATAATGGAACAATTTATACTTAAAGTTAACGTCATTTTATATGGTGTCGCCATTTTGTCTCAATAATCACAAATATAGGTATGGGGCTTTAGTCACAAGTACACGGTGTAATGGCTAATCTTTGTTCTGTCATTCCTAAATTTATTTACTTATTGTAACTTTGGCAATGTGGAAAAATAGACATAATTTTTTAAACTAAGATGTATAGTATTGATGTAAATCTAGTAAAGGAGTTTTATTTTCCATATCGCTGAAGTTACAATTTAGTCTATTATACAATGCAATACTGTGTTTATTAATGGTTATATAAAAAACTGTTGTATTATGGTGTATCCGTCGGATTGTGTTATGGAAAATGTGCATGAAACCCATCAGACAAACGGTAAGTGTTGCACACGTATTTTTGTATTAAAAACCAAAATATATATGTCGTTTTTCAAATTAAAATTAAAGGGTGTAGCATGAACCGCTTATTCTTAAGGAAAGGGTTGCATGGCTCGGGTTGACAATATATTATAATCCGATATTTGAGCTTCCGTAGTTTTCCAAAGCACATCGCGGTCGGATACTAAAGAGTTTCGTTTACGGAACTTTATGTTACTGTTTCATGAAATTATGTACACGGTTGTAACTTTATCTTGGTACTATGGTTCGAAATGGGTCACTTGAAATATATTAGCATTAAATGCATTTGTATCAAGTTACTAATACGGCGCTAAGTGACGATACGAATTTTTTTCTAAAGCCACGTCTTTGCATTGTGCTTCCATAACTTGTAGTGTAACTTGAAATGACTTCTACATAGTATCATGAGTAAAGGTTCATATATTCAATCTTGGTAAGGGTCCTGTCTCCTCCAGTCATTAACACGCTATTCTTTAATCACAGCTTCTTCTTTCCTTGCATCTTAAAGATTCTACGCTTTACTTTTATCTCGTTACGGAGTTAAAAAATAAATTCTTTGTTTTAACGTATTTTGATAATTTTTAGTGCACTTATTAATTTCCGATATGTTTATCATTAAAAAGTATTGGCATCCAACTAGTTACCTGATGTTCAAGAACTTTTTAGCAGATAAAAAGGCAAAAAATACATTGACATTGATGTTAAATTTTATTTTCACGAATTGTTTTGCACTAAATGTTATTAAAATATTATTTGTGTAGTGACTGGGGGATGTGGTGTGAGGATATCGGAGATTTTCTGTTCGTTATAATATTATAGACATACGTCACGGGTCACAACATAGACTGCCAAAGCGCTTCGATTACAGTTGAAATCATTATTATTTTGCAAAAAACAAACTTTTTCGATGCGCTTGCTCGAACTTTTCACTATGAAGCCGGAAATTCATATCAAAATGTAGTTTTATTGAATAGAACTAAGATTTTTTTTCGTTTTACAGAGTTTTTTGTCTCATTTTGTTAGCATCATGATGGTTTTTTTATTATAATATAGTTGGATAAATATACTTAGTGTATTGCGAATAGAAATAAAAGGTTAATTTACATGTTAGATGATAATTGCGAGTTTCTCTGGTTTGTGGTTGTGCTATTGTCTCTTATATGTACTATTTCTAAGGTCGGGTATGAAATGGATCTGATTTTTCTATTAGCTTGATCAATTTAACTTGATTTACAACTTATAACTTGTTTTAATCTGGGTATGAGGTATTAATTCATTTATTTTATTATGTCTTCATTTTAAGCACTGAGTATCCAGAATAAAACTTTTTCAATGTAATAATTATCAAGCTTACTTTTTTGTGAGATAAAATTGGAAGATCAGGTTCATAGTCCAAGTCTATCCAAGGCTTCGTCGCGTAGATAGCAAGAGGTACTTGTGAAGGAAGGGTTACACTAACACTCGACCGCTTGATCTGTCTCCGCTACAGTAAAGTATCGTCCTTTTATGTTTTACTAACATACTTCCGGGTGAGTGGGCAAAAGAATTTAGGTAAGTATTATTTATATTTTACAAAAAAAAATGTTACACACATTTTAGTTTCTGAAATTCGTTAAGTGGTCACGCCACATTATCGGACGCGCTGTCAAACTTATGACAGTTAAATAATAAAATGAACGGGTTCGTTTCAAGGTTTAAATATATATTTAACCATCAAAAACATGAATAGGCTGCACAATTTACTTAAATGTTTTTAAAATACACATTTTTTTCACGTGCGTCGATACGCACATACCTTTTTCCTTTAGTATAACTTTCCTTCACAATATAACAGATACATAGCACAATCATACCCCTCCTAATGCTTCTAACGTTCCTTTATGTCTAGAACGATGAATGGACATTGTAAAAACCTATGGGACACGAAAAAGGTCGATTTTTAACGAACACAGTAAGCACAGGCTTCATGATATTAATTATTGGGGCATAGACGTGTTAAAAAGTGGTTCTGTAATACCTATAAACTAAAAAATAAATAGAATTTTATTTTATTTTAAAAATACATCGTATATTTTTTTTTTAAATACATCGAATTATTCAGACAAGTTAATTTTTTTACCAAATTTAATTGCCTATATTTTTACCTTTCGCTTTTGTGGTAATAATGACTGGTATGTAGATATTTTAAAATAACTTAAAAGCTCTTTTTCTAGTCTTTACATAAAACGCTTATCAGATTTCTATTAGCTTCTCTACTTTCTTGTAAATATATATAAATGTTTCAGTTAAGTTATACAATTTCAATCAAATTACATTTTCCAAAACCCAAAATTTAGCCACTATGCCCCAAACTATAAACAACAGTATTCTAAATCTACATTATCTCGCTTTAAAATGCATGGACAGGTGATAGAATTAAAATTTAAATGTCCAAGGGACTTCAAGCTTAGTGTGTTGTAGAAAAAATGTTTTGTGCTTGACTAGAGGTAGGTCCATGGGTGAATGGTGTACCACTAGAGGTTGGGTCGGAATAGTGGGCACAAAAACTTGGCAGTGTTTTTAACAAGAAGCGCCGTAAGTATCTATCTATCATTTGTTGTGGGATCACATGAAATAAGCTCTATCTACTCTTGATTTATCGCATTTATATTGTGAGCTCAATTGCGACATTCTTTAAACCTGTATTTGTTTTAACAAAAATTAACATTAAGTTCAAGACAGAATACTGAAATAACTTATATTTCGAAAAACGTATTTTCATGAAATAATGTCGATAATTATAAATTAATATAAACACTTAAATATAAATTATATTCCGAACAGGTGAACTAAAATGTACTTTTGAAATATAATAAAAACATGTTTAAAAAAAATAAAAAATATATTAATAAAAAAAAAACAATAAATGCATAAACGTAAAATCTAAAGGATATGTTTGTAAATTCTAAATCCCCTTTCCAATTGAGGTCGCAAACTAGTGGTGCTAAAAGTACTAGGGTTACTAGGCGTGCATAAGTTTGGTAAAGTCCGCAGACTGGCTTGGTGGTTGGCGGCAAGATCGACGTGTGTAACATTACAGAGTATTGGTGTAAGTGCGCACTGCTTTGGTGAAATGTTAATGCGTTCAGAGACCCGGTGAGTTGTTCATCTTGTTCTTAATAATTACATAAATAAGACTGCTGTGGGTATTCGGCGAATGTTTCGGGTATTCTGCCTCGGTTTGTCGAAAATTCGGCTTTGGATTGTCGAATATTCGGCCTCTGGTTTGGATTAGTGCTTAATTGTATAACTTGTTTTTCTAACTTGTTTTTCGCCAAATAGTCACAGCAAATCTAACATACATAAACTGTGTACGTCCCTCTCCGTATCGTAAGACGTCACAAGGCACAAAATGCTTAGCTTTCCTCTCCGAATTTACTTATAATTCGTTCTATAATCGCTAAGCATTTTAGTATTAACTTAGTATCACAATAATATACATGTATGGAACTTTCATATTAGGCATATAAGTGGGTAAAATTTAATGGGATAAATTATAATATTGGTACGTATATATTTATGCGACGTGAAGAAATAAATTCATATATGTTTCACTACACATAACATTATATTATTTACTTAAATTCTGCACGTTGTCAGAACTGCACAAAGAATTTAAAATACCTAAACCTTGTATACTTCATTCAGGTACCAAGAACTAGGCATATCATTAGTGTGACTAACAATTGCATGATTTATTTATGAACGAGCGACAACAACATTTTCTGATTTATTTCTACCATCTTGTTTTAAACGAGAATCTTCGCAATTTGTAGACGAATGTATTTTGATATCATTCACAGATGTTTCTTGGAGTGTCGATTATTACGTCATGTTCCTAAGCTTTTTGCCTACTGTTCTACTTCGACAACATTGACCTAATTTGGACGTAGTATTTTTGTATACAAAATAGAATATGTATCCTTTATTATGACTAAGTTTTTGTGTAGATAGCAGTGAGCAAACCGCTTAATTAAAATGAAAAGTAATTTTAAGGGCTTGTGTGGCTTGAGTATTTTTAAAACAATCACAAATGAATCCGTTCTCTATAAAATATTTTCAAAATTAAACCTATCTAAAGGACTCAGTACTCCTCTTTTTAAAATTGCACACTAATGTCAAAAAAATATGTTAAGCTACTCATGTCCCAACATACGACACACGTCATACGTCACCAACATGTCCCTAATACCGTCTTGTATGTGTATGACAGGTCCCCTGACGTACTATTATCCAGCAATGGGCCCGACGCTGCCGCCCCCGCCGCTGGTCTACTGGGGCTACCCCACGCCGCCCGTCTCCCCCGCGCACTATTACCACTCCCCGCATCACCCTCAGACTATGGTGAGTTTCAACGTTAACCGTGGTGCTATGCAGAAAATGAGGCTCTCAATGACTGATACTAGGAAGCACGGGAAATAAAGTAAGCTATGCTTTCTGCCTCCCCCCCCCCCTCTCTCAAATCAATAGAAGAAAAGCCTGTAAAGGGGTAAGCCTGTAAGGTTAAATTAACTAGCGAAACTGCAGACGTGATGGTATTTTGGGGTCATCGACCGCATGTATTACATTAGAGATCGAGTTTAGAAAATCACGTTTATTTATGTAGTTATAGGTATCGATAATCATCACGTCTCAGTAAAATTCGGTTTGGTAATTATAGGCTTATTATTGTTGTGTTAAGGACAGATCTAACAGCTCCCATAATAATTTCAGATCCCTGAGGTGGTGTCAGTGGGGGGAGGGTCACCGATTCCTATACCACCGCCAGCCGCGTGTCCCGAATGGCCCATATTCATGGTCAACTAACGTGTACACACCCCACACAACGAAGAACGCTGCTCAAACGGCAAATATAAATGTTAATATATAAATTGTATATAATACAAAAATATTCTATATATAAAGTAAAAAAATATATATCCTATGAAATTAGAGAACTATATTCGGAATTTAATGTCTAATTATACTATATGAATGAGTTTCCGTTTTTTCAGCCAGTTAGTTATTCATATCCATGCTCGATTGATTTCTCAGAATTTTCATCATAATGAAATGATTTTTCTCGTTTTTCTATCTTAACATTGGGTATCCCTGTCCAATTTTTATATTAAAAAAAATACTAAATTAATGAATTTTAATGTTTTATAAAGATGACTTTTCAGCAAATAAAAAACCTAACCTAAGGAAGGAACGAAACTCTTTCATACTATATCGTACAAACAACAATTTCGAATAATAATACATGCTTTTCTTTGAATTTCTTCCTATCATCACTTGGCAAAACAAAGGAAATGGCTCAATCTAGAGTGATATTTCTAAAAATAATTTATGTGTATATTTAGATAGAATTAAATAAATAAACGCACACATAATATAAAATTTGTTGCAATTAATATGTTAATGATCTACTTTATTTGTTGATCTTTCAGATATTTTAGCGAATCTTAAATAATTTACAAAAAAAAAAAATATTTTTATGTTATTAGTACTTATAATTTTATTAGTGAATGATATAAGATTAAGTAAGTTATGTTATAATATATGAAAAAAAAACAATGCTTTACTTGGTGGCATTCGTAAAAAAACACTATAAAAAAACCAAAATCACATTAGGAAAGTTCCTCTTCATAGCTACAAGATCTATCTGATATTTATTACTTATCTCATAAACACGGCAGACAAATACAAGCAGAAACTATTCTCTATTTTAAAGATAAGGAGGTATACCTCCTTAGGTACTGCCTACTCTGGTGCTCAAAAAACATCGATATCTTTATTTTTGTAGTATCGAAGATATTTTGTCTCGACGTTTACTTAAAAAAATGCTGTATCTCGTATACATGTTCTTTATCTATGCATATTATAAAATGAAGTGCTTATCATCTCATGTCTATTTGTGTGTTCGCTTAGATCACAAAAATCTTCATGTGGATAGTCGTCATTGCACATTTACGCCATGAAAAATCAGATGCGGGTATTGAAAAAAATTGCATAAGATCTATACAAAGATTTAAACAATCAAATGTAATTCGAAAAGATTCATTTCAAAAAAGAAACGTCACTGTCAAATTGACAGTATTTTTTTTTGTATTTGCGACCCCATTGTTTGCACATATTATCTCAAATTACATCTCAAATTTTAAATAACGTATTGCCTCTTTCTGCTTGTGAGTGCCTACTGTGTGGACATCGACAACGAATGCATGTACCACAGTGATATAAAGGTGCTGTTACGTTATGTTTGTAGAAATTAAACCAAATATATGTTATTATTGAGTTTATGTTTACTTAGATTAAGTCGACGCTCAATTAGTAGTAAATATAGTAGTTATTCGAAACCATAAATATGCCATAATTTTTAAGATTAACCCCTTTATAAAAAGCCTTTTGAGCAGCTCTTGTTTTTTAAATAAATATTTAACTTATGTGCAATTATGTGTCTTCAAAGTTTTAATGATACTCGTTTTCACTAACACTGTTACCTAATAAAAATTCACTGCTGAATTTATAAACAGGTGTTGAAAATCCAACAATTTAGAAGGCACATATATGTCACGTAGTCTTAGAGAAAACGAGCATAAAATCTTTTAAACAGAGCTGCTTATATTGTGCTTATACATTGCTCATTCGCATTCATAAGTGTATGTAATGTATTGTGATCACTAACTGGAACACAAGTCAAGCCAAATTTGACTTAGCATTCTAAAAGCTTTTAGTTTTACACATTATTTAGCAAATAATATAATATTTTAACGTGTGAATGTCAAAGGCCAGTAGAATTTATTTTAGTATTAAATTTGGCTCGACAGACTTACTAACTTGTGACTAAGAACTGTCTCGATTTTATTTTTGTGCTCAATTTTTATGGCTGCTCAATGTTGCTGAGAAATAGAACTTTTAAGTTCAATCGTCTCGTAAGTTCTAGATAGTAGCGAGTTTAAATAAATATTTATGGGAGAGTAATATTTTATGGGCAAACAATTTTCCGTTATACATCATTTTCTCTTAAATGATTTTGAAAAAATAAAATGTTCTTTTTAATTGTATAACCTCATGCTGTTTCTAAAAAGAACAGTAAAAGAAGTAAACAGCGAATGATACTATGTATAAAATGATTAAATATTAAAAGAAAAAAAAAATGAAGTGCAGAGTATACGATATATAAAATTGTTATTAAATAAATACTAAATTGTTTAGAAGCAGTATAAATTTTATATTTTATTGACTTAAATATTACATTGTTAGCCCCGGAGCTTCTACAGGAAGTTACTGAAGTTAGGATAAGATAAGAGAAGTATGAACTTTAAGAAATTATATCTCAATTAGAATTCTCAATCAAGTATATAATCCAGTTTATAACAACAACATCCATTTATTTTCAAAAACAACAAATAATAAGATCCAAAAATATATTATATAGCCTTTATCAAATAAAAGTAATTTTATATTTTGCATATTACTCATAAAATTTGAGAACCAGTTATTTTAAAAATCTACCTAGTTAGAAATATGATTTCTTATTGATCATTCATAAAATATGAGTTATTATAGCTATGTTAAGTTAATATAATTACTATTGGCATAATATATTTTAGATACTTAATAAATTATCGTACCTACGTGTAGTGTACGAAATGAAACAACAAAATCATAAATGTCTTCCAAGCTGTAAAATATTTATTTAAGTTTGTCACAAAATATTGTGATAAGTAATAGAGAATATTATATTTAGTTAAATATTATGTATGTTACAAAATATTACATGTCTAGGTTGTTGATAGATTTAATAAAAAAAAATATTACTAGTGTTTTATAAAATACAGGTGTTAAACTTTATAAATTGTTATAAAAAACCTAAAATACATATTTACAAAACAAATGTTTTGATTCAAAATTATATTATTCAGATAAATCTAATTATAAATTTTATATTAAAAAAAAAAAAACAAATAAGATATATTATAAAGATTTAGGTAGTTAAAACTTAAGTTGTTTTGTAGGATTGTATATTTCGTCTAAACACCTGTATTAATAGATATTTTAACACAATCTCCATTATTATTAAGTGTTAACAATCATGTCCATGACACACAATAATTTATAAATATAAATATTATATTGTTGTTAATAAAATATTTTTTTAAAGTAAATATAACTCCCTATCGTACCTTATTTGTATGAAAGTACAAGCGTTATAAGGTGACAACAATTGTATTTATTTTGCTACAACATACCTACAAGATGAAATCAAATTATTTTTCACATTCAAACAGACTTGTGATGACCATCACGTCTGAGAAGTTTCGCTAGGTATTTTAATTTGATCTCAGAAGTTGAGACAAACAACACACGATTGATAAATTAAATAAATCTTTTGTACTTATTGCGGCGCGCGAGTTGAATTCTTCTTAGGGTGTCGATGAAAATTAAAATTGAGTCAGCCCAAAATTTGGCGACGAGTTTAGCACTTTCAGTGGCGAGTTGAATTGAACTTAGGAATGCGCCGGCGTACGGTAAATGTATGGACACTACTACGCTGCGGTCGTGGAAGGCGCGGAGGTGCTTACGCCCTTCATTTCAGGCCCCAACAGCCTTTCAACTCGCGCGTCTATTCTTTTGATGATATGCTAAACAACAAAAAAGCAAAATAAATTATTATACAGTGGTACCTATACTTACTTCTTGTATTAATGTTTTTGTAGTATTTAGGTACAAGAATAAGCCAGTCCTTAGTACAATATAGTATTCTTGCCGAAAAACACAAATACAGGAGCTCTTTTGTTTTATATTTTACCTACATTTAAATTATATTGCCTCTACTTAGTTTACTAAAACAACGAATATACCTTCATAGAATTATAAATTATAAAATTTAAAAAAATATATAAATTATTATGAGAGTCGATAGATATTTTCCTATGCAGAGTATATTTCAGTATATCGGCAGCTTAGCTACAATAATTTGACCGTGTCAATACGATATTCTTACCTACTAAAAGTTTAAAAAATATTTCGACAAAATAAGACATGAGTAGTTATGGGCTCTGATAATAATTAAATTAGATTATGAACCATTCAAAATAAAAACACATTATAATATTATTAGTATGTATTAGATATTATTATTTATTTTGTTACTTTTATACTTCACATTTATAATTTTTATCTCCGGTAACCCAGTGATATTCTTGTTCGAGTGATCTTGATATAAATTGTTACCTTCTACGTTGTTCTTTATAGGTCTGTTATTATAATAATTATTAAATAATAGTAGTAGCATTACATTTAGCAGTAGTCATTATTAGATGTGCAATTTTAGTAAATAGACATTTTTTCGATATTTAATGCCAAAATAACTGTTTGGTTTCGTATCATACAAAGTAGTGAATTGTTCCGATAAATAAATAAATATAGACAAATTATTGAGTTGTTTTATTTTAATTTTCTCCTACGACGCCCCCGGAATGAAGGCGCAAACCCACCGCGGTGCACGCTGTGCACGGGCACGCGGCGCATTTTAGCTGCCTGGATTCATTTGTTTGTCAACGTGGGTCTACGTTTCCACAGCAGTACACGCTACACACCCACAACTATGCACAACTGCAGCGTGCGTGGCGGACCGCGGCATGGTCGTGGGTTTAATAATCGTGTATAACGTGTACCGCGTGCATAGCGTTGACAGCGTTGAGCTATGTGAGTGCCTTATTCGAGCAAGCCACGCATGTACTAATGACGTCATTTGATGCATAGCGTGTCCGTGGTCTGTAGAGGACACAATCACATACATTTTATTGCAAAGCGTAGCATAACACACGTGCGTAGCCTATCCGTGCGCCGCAGTGGGTTTGCGCCTAGACTGTCTAAAGATTCATCAAAGATTTAACTGAGACCTTAAGCCAAAATCGTCGCACGCGTCACATAAGTTTTTCGCTTTGAAACAAGGCTTTCGTAAGTGGTGTACTAAAAAAGATTTTTTTTTACATAACAATAATAATGCATGTAATCCCCGAAGGGTTAGGCAGAGGTGTAGGTATCCTTTAGTTACACCAACATTTCGCCAGTTATGTTTAAGTTCCAAGTAATAGGGGGCGAGCCTATTGCCAACAACCGGGCGCAAATCCATACTCTGTGGTTGCTACTGAGAAATGGAAAAACCCAATAACACTGCCCGACCTAAGAATCGAACCCACGCTCATGCTCAGCAGCCACGCTTGCAATCACAAGACCAACGATGCAGGCAAGTTTTTCGCAATTATCTCAGAAACTACAGGTAACAGAAAAAGGAAATTTTCATATCCCCCTTGTCCGACACCTCGGGAACATTTCTTTATCGATTCATGTATGACCTTGACACATTATAAAAAATTGATGGGTTCACGGTATGCTTCCCATATCAGTTCACTGCTATCCTTAAAATGAAATTTTGTAATTTCCTTTTTGAGTTTGAGATCATTTTTGAAAGATAAAGATCACAGCCAGTGGATCTGTGATCTTTATCTTTCAAAAAGTGAACTTTATTTAGTGGACAGTACTTAACGACAACTGACACTTCTTAGTCTCTTTGAGTCTCCAATCTTTGAAAATTGGTGATGTTTCGGATAGATTGCTCCATATTAACATGCATTCGGCCATCAGCACAAATGAAAAAAAAAAATGAACGTGGACAAGGCGAAAGGAGAATGCAAGGATCGTAGCAGGTGGTGTTCTATAGTTTCTGCCTACCATCATGAGGAAAAGGCGTGACTTTAAGACTGTTTTTAATAAAAGATGTATGAAAGAAGACATGCTGCAGCTTACAGCAGTAAAATTAAGAGTGTCAAGTGCATCAGGAGCGAAAGGTGATAAAATAAAACAAATTAATACATTTCGTTTCAATTTATATCAGTTACGTCACCACAAATAGTATGACACAATATTACAGGATGGAAACCTTAATTTAAAATATAATCTAACAAATTCAATATTGTTAATCGGAACGCTATCTCGTATCGAAATTGGATGTAGAAGTCACCGTAATTGTATAAAAAAACAGCAAAGTAATCGAACAGGAAAAACGCTCAGGTAGCCCGCGAATTTAATTTTTTTTTGTGATTTTTTGTAATTTGCAGATCAGTATCAAGCTCTATGTTGATAATATTTTGATTTACAACTATGCGAATTATGACGACCTAAACTGTATTTATTTAATGTGAAATAGTAATTTTTAAGATGATATAAACTCAGGGACTTTGATTGATGAGCTAAGAGATAATAAGTAAGTCCATAGTATTTCGACTAAAAAATCAGTAATCAACAAACAACCTGACCTGAAAATTGCAAACAAACTTAATTAAATTTGAATTTCACGGGCTATCTTGGCGCATCCACCTTATAGTACCGTATGTAAATACTCAGTCACTAGGATTAAATTAGTTTAACTATTAAAATAAAGATTAAGTATGTAAACAAACATTTCGAGTCATACAGGTGAGTCATGATCGCAGTTAGTTTCAGTGTAAAAAAAAAATAACAAAAAAATCGTAGTCAATATCTTAAAAATAATCAAAATTCTAATCCAATTTCGACATGCCTTGCGCGAGTTTTTATACCTATTCAATCGTGTTAGCGAAAACTTCAAATAGCGCCATCTAGAGGCAATCATAGGAAACAACGTTAGCGAGTACCTCCACAATTTATTTATTAAGTTGGCTAACATTTTTTATAAATTTTCATAAAACATTTTTTTTTTACACAGACTCAAGTTAGGCAACTTAATAGGTAGCGGTAAAATTATTATAAAGGGCAGTAGGTATAAAAACTAGCACGAGACTCACTGGAGCGACCCTACAATGTTATTGGAAAGAACAGGCAATGAGGCATCTGTCTCGATCGAGTGTGTCCGCCTATCACACAGTAGCGATTACAAAGTGAACTAATTTTTCTTTGACTACCCACATCAAAATGTACACTTGGCAATCGTCCACAGTTAGCAGCGCCTGGGCTCATTGACTCGGTGGTTCGTAGTTGATCCGAGTCGATGCTGCAGTATGGAATTTCAAAGGAAGAATCCCAAATGGCTTCATCTAATGCGAAACTGTGGACGCTTAGCTGAGAGTGACCACTTATCGACATGGAATCGGCTTTAACCAGCAGAGCTTTATGTATATGCAATAAAAGCAAAAAAACACGTCATTCACACAGCATGATCGGTTCAAGTTTATTCCGCGTCCATAAGTATGGTTACTCTCAAAAAGTCGGTGCGAACGGCTGCACGATCAAAGATTCGTTCAAGCTGGCAGGAATAAAAAATCTTGTTCGTTACATTAAAGCAAACATTCGGTTCTTGCGCTAAGTTACAACCTTAAAAAATAAAAAGCACATTTTTTTAATTAAAAAATCCTTGTAAACCCACACTTACCCCATCACAACCTCCTAATCTGATCACAGCTTTACTTACGACAATTTTACTTTACACTAACTTTGAATTTAACCAGATATACGCAATTTTGAGAATGAAAACAGGACATATTGGACAAAAATACAATTGAATCAAAGGCAAATGAAATCAATTACATTTATTTTCAAAAATTCGTTCGTAACGTTCAAAAGTACCTTTAAATGGTCTAATTTAAATTAATAGTTTGACTTTTATTCGGTAATATTTGAGTCCCGAGAAAAGGATTCCGGAGTTATCAGCATTTCTTCCAAGGATCAAACAATTGAAATGGACAAATTGCAGACCGTTTCGGGCACCAGACATTGACAGACAGGTACTTCATTAAGATTTTTTTTAGATGTCTGCCTCCACAGCTAGTCGGCAATTTGTTTGACCCATTCGACTGATCCTGTTTATACAGGACAATAAAAAAAATACTGAATAAATTATGTCTACAATTTTGTGATGAAAAAAATTACATAAAAAAGATTATTTCTTTAAAAAAATTGTGCGTCATTTTTTTTGTGTGATACGTGATCTTAAATCACGTATATCTGGTAAAAATCTTCAGACATTTAAACATAAATCCATTAGTTAGTACATAACGGGACAATCAGGCTGAAATATACAGAGTGAACTTTGTTTTGTTTTTTTTTTCAAAATTAGTACATTAGCGTTTCTTACAAAAATGATCCTTATCGGTACAGTTTTAATGTCCTTATTCGCATGCAACGTTGATCACGGTATCTGCTAGGAATATGCAAATTAACGTCATACGAATAAGGTTCACTTTTGTCCAACTAAGCTTGAGTGTACTCGTAAGTACGCTCTTTAGATTTCAGCTTCAGTTTGTGTGAGACTTGTGAAAACCTTTCGTGAAATTATTATCATTTTAGTTAATTTATCAATTGAGCGTAGTTCTGCCAAAATGTACTAACCCATGTCAAAATTTCTCCATTCCCATTCTTATTCTTCATGTATTTGTTAAGATTTTGCATGTACACACGGCGGCACATGAAGCTATACATTTCCAGTATAACTTGGCCTCGCTTTGTATAAGTTTTTCGTACAATGAGAGATCCGCATAAACTGGTTTTGTATAGCTTAATTGACCGTCGTGCACTGATGGTCGATCACTTTTCAACCTTATTACTCAAGGCACAAGGGTGAAAAGTGGTCGACCGAGACTGATTTGACCGAATAGTTATATACCACATTTCAAAAACGAAAGGTTTCATATAACTGGATTTCTACCGACTTCCCTTTTAAAAATGGCACAGTCAGTGTTCTGTAGACAAATATCATCAAAGATATCTTCTGGGTTAAGCTCGCCTTTGTACATAAGCTATATGTTGTGTAATAATCTGTGTATTTTTCTTAATTTTGTGTGCATTATAGAATAAGAATAGAATGGATACGTACTCCGGCTTACCTCTTACAAAATTAACCCTTCGCTACTTCCACATTTAGAATATTGGATTAATTTGACCTTTGATTTGAACTGAACTATGAAAATTGTGGGTAAAGCTTATTTTGGCAGAACTACGTTCAATGAAAACTCGAACATCTTGCTGCTCTCTCTGCACTGACGCTTACACTTCGCAAATTGCAGACTCGACAACGACTCCACTCCGACTCGACTTAAAGTATTGAAATTTGAGTTCTTGAGTTTTCACATTTACTTGAAAGACGTACATATGTCGGCGTTGAAAATCATACCGCGAAGAGAACGGTGGAAGGCTCACAATTCAATGGTTTATGCTATGTGCGAAGAACTTACGTCTTTTCTTCAAAAAGGTTTGTCAAGTCTAGCCACACAAACTGAACGTCCCTAGAACATTATAGATAAATGACAAATGAACTCCACGACTGTCAAAAAACTGGAATGCTTGTGGATATCGCCAATTATTTAAAAGTGTTACGTAAAGTTCGGGATTAGTACAAAAATAAAAGGGTTTCGTTACGATTTGCAACTGAATGATAATGTCATCATAATTACAGAAATATTAGTTTCCTTTTTACATTTTTGTTGATTTCTCAGTTTTTGCTATGATATATGATAAAAATGGACACTGTCGTTTTTTCCAGCAGAATAACACTAATAATACAGTGGACAAAACATAAGACACACGCAGGTAAAATTTAGGGCTGGAGAGCAGTCTAAATGCGTGGCTCCGTTAAGGTGTGTGCATGCACACACCATTACAAGTCGAGCTACACGATCACTGACAAATGCTTGCACTAACTGGACAGGTCCACTCAAATCTGTGTGGTTCTCTCTTCAAAAGACCACCTCAGACACTAATCTGCATAGTCCTCATGTGAGTTGACCAAGCTTATGTCTGGACTTTAAAAGAGACTATGACCTCTGAGTTTTTTTCTGCTGTTTCTCTTCAGAGTAGTCAGGTACAAAACACCGGCCCCATCTAGTTTTAAAAAAAATGAGGCGTAAAAGTGTTTGTAAGAACCTATTTGCATAATAAACATCATTTATTATGCGCGGATGTAATGTACGAAATTCTATGACATGTTTGCCATGCGCACGCTTCCTACGATGCCTCGCAGCCGATCTGACAAATTCCATACAACTCTATACATTACAACCGGAGGACGAACGACACTTGCCGTTGGAACCGACGATAATGCATAAGAAAAATCTGCTCGAAATGACAATAAATATAATCGTCAAAGCCGTGGAGCTTTACCGAAAGAGCGAGGATTGTAAGCCGGGTTAAAAAAATATATTTTATTCCATACACTACTTCAAGTAGGACCTTTACCCATTTGAACGTCAGAGCATAGACGCGTGCGCGTGCCCTCCACGCCAAGCCGCAATTTCACGTACCATTTTGTCACATATTTGTGACGTTTGGCGTACAAGGCACCTTTTAAACACCATTGTCACATATACGTGACAAACTCACGTATATGTGACAAACTCACGTATATGTGACAATGGTGGTTAAAAGGTTAAACATAATATTAATCAATCATTATTGACGACATTATCACCCAATTTGTCCTCGTAACCAAAAGCTGGAGTTCTAAGGATACGATGCCGGACTATATCTAACCTGTAACATATTTAAGTGTAATTAAGTATTTATTGTTATCAATGAGCAGCGAGTATTAAGAAACACTACTTAGCGAGTTTGCTCACTGTACTGTAACGATAGATAGGTTTCATTCAAAGTTTGGAGGCGTTTATCCGGAGGAAGGATCACCATGGATCAAGTACGCACGACGACCAATCAAGTTATACAAAACCAGTTTATGCTGATCTCTCATTGTACAGGAAATCTATACAAAGCGAGGCCAAGTTATACTGGAAATGTATAGCTCGATGTGTCGCGTATGTGTACAGACGGCGGCACATGACGCTGTACATTTCCAGTATAACATGGCCTCGCTTTGTATAGATTTCCAATACAATGAGAGATCCGCATAAACTGGCTTTGTATAGCTTGACTGATCGTCGTGCGTACAACCAGATTTGAAATGGTGTCGGTTTTACAAAAATATTGCTGTTCTATACAATACTGCAATGCCTAAATTACGAAAACGTTTTGAAAATATCTTTTTTTTTTAAATGATGAGAAATTTCAACAATTTCTTCACATTATACTGTTATTTTTTTATAACACAGAGGTATACCTAATAGTACACCCACATTTCACCAGTTATGTTTAAGTCCCATGTAACAGGGGGCGAGCCTATTGCCATCAACCGGGCGCAAATCCGTGGCTGCTACTGAGATTTTTTTTTTCAATAGTACTTAATGATTCGCCTCAACAGCCGTGCGTGTTAAAAATCGTTACAACACAGTGGAAACAATGACTTATACATAAATAGTTAAGTGCAACAAATTGCCGATGCAAAAGCACGAATATGCGAAAAATCGTATTCATGTTTACCTAAAATATCGTTTCCATAGAACTCCGGCTCGTTTGTCTAACAATGTCACACATTGCGTTAAACGTAGTTTTATCTTAAACATACATGATACACACTAATGTACTTATATTTTAACAGATTTCCTACCTGGTACCTTTTGGTACCGCGGTAACACTAAATGCAGACAGCGATCGAAGCACAGTGAAACTAGTGTTCAATGAGAGTTGTGAAGAATTTAACAGCTTTTTTATTCAAGGTTTTAATTAGCAAAACTGTGGGGTTTTGCTAGCTAACTTACCTTGACCTTGTTTATTTTATATTAGCCAAGTCTGCCCAAGATTTTAGTTCATTGTTAAGCAGTAGTTTTGACTGAAAATAAATCGTAGTTTTTATAATATTTTACAAGAAAAACCATTGCAGTTTAAATTAATAAAGCACTTTGTAAATTTTTCACAACTCCCTTCCTTAGGCCAGCTAGACATCCGGAATAACGGATTATATTTTCAAAACGTGAATTTTTCCTCAAGTTACACGGATCTTAAGATCCGTTCCGGAATTCCGGATATAAAAAGCCGGTAACACGAAAAAACTACTAGAAATGGACACTCTCAAAGGTGAAAACCTATACACGAACAATTATTTAGATTATTACGTATAATGACTGGATTCTCCCGCGATTTTTACAGTAAACATTTACATACGATTTTAGTCTTTAATCTTATTACAATAAGAACCATAGTAGCTTAGTTATAAGATGACACGAGACTGGAAAGTTTGATCGATTTGAATACGGGCTAGAGAAACGTGGAGGGTTGAAAAATTACGCATCTTTTCACTAAATTATGTTATTTTTAATAAAAATAAAAAATATTTATAAAAAATCTGGAAGATTTGTTTCGATGTCTCATTTATATTATTTGTTTCAGATGACAACTTATTTTACACGAGAATCTTTTGGCGCGAAACTATCGTCGCCATCTTGTCCTACAATAGAATTTCAAGCGCAAAAACGTATTTTAGCGGTAAATTTTTAGAGATCACTTGTCAATTTCAGAATGTAAAAAAATAATTTAAAAATTATAATATTATCAAAAATTGAGAAGGAAGAATGGAAGACGGCTCACAATCCGACTTTCTTTTAATAAAATAGCACAACCTAATTTTTAACGGGGTTTCCAACCCAACAAAAAAAAAATGTAAAAATATGCCAAAAGACAGTCAATATTTAAGTCATAAGAACACACCCTTGAATCAGTAGTTGACGGTCAAAATAAAAATATCGCAAAGCTATCGCTTTTAACCGACTTAAAAAAAAACTGAGGAGGTTATGGTTATTGGAAGTTTTTGTTCATAAAAAGAAACAGCTGTTTTATTTTTGTTATTTCTTTAGTAAAAAATGTTCATACTCATAAGTGTTTTTATGCTCTAAAGCCTCAATTACATAAGACCCTTTTCAAAAAAAAATTACATCGTATTGCCAACATGTTAAAAATTTAAATAAGCCTCTCAAATCTGCAAACACCTACACGATTTTGATTAGAAATACTATGTAAATTTTCGCGTCACGAAATTACATTTATCGTCTGCCAAATCAAGATTTAGCATAACTTCAGCTTTACGCAACGTGTATTATCAGCAAAGTGTGGTCATATTTAAGGACGTGGTAAACCGTTTAACTCAACGAGTTTCTCCGATGGTTTTCGCGAAAAGGGCTTTGAATTATTTGATCTGTGCCTAACTTCCGCCATTTTATTTTCAACAATATAATAATAAGCCAACAAAGTTACTATCTTCGCCATCGGCACATCTTTGATAGCTCATATTTCGGAAATGTGACACTTTAGAAGATTTTATCTCATACAAAACTTGTTTGTATTGATGCTAGCTATTGATTAATGCAGGTTTTATGCGTGGCGGAAGTTAGGCAGGCCACGCTTCCATACAAATATCTTCCAACCCCTTTATGTGCTGTTCCATATAAATGTAAGGGACAGGTGTTTACTTATATTTCAGAAGAATCATTTCTGATACTCATTGCATAGCGTGGTCTCTGTCACACATAATGTGTGAGTCTTTTTCTTAAGGTCGAGTTTTGTACGTAATTCATCAACCCTACCTGAGTGTGAGAAGGTAAATAAATTAAAAAATACTAAAGCAAGCACCGGTGGAGGTAAAAAGAGCGCTAATGCAGTGACTCAATACGATACGATGAAGAAATGCCGCGGGGGACGGCGGGGGCAAATGTTTGTAGTGTAAATAAAAATATAATAATCTCTGGGCAAAAAATATAGGCATGTAAATAAGCAATTTGCGCGATAAGACGTCTGGCAATATTATGTTAAAATTGTTCCTGTTTACATAATGTAAATATTAAAAATTATCGAGCCCGAACTAAGCGTTACATCTAACAAAAAAAATCTAAGTTAGGCCTTTATAAATATCTTCATAAAAAAAATACTCATCAAAAAAATTAAAAAATAAAACATTGGTCACACCGCCGCCTCCCGCGCAGAATCTCACTAAACTATGGCAACACTGTTTACAGTCCGTCTAACTATAGCAACACTATCTGATCACTTGCTTGTACCCTATAACCTGACTGCCGCTATAATTCGTTATCTCGCCTACCTATCTATCTCTCTCACGGCCCCTTCTGTTTTGCAATCTGGAAAGATAGAAAAATAATAGGTTACTTAGTATAAAATTACTCCTGTAATCTCCGAAATGTTTGTCAAAGGTGTTCTTATGGCACACCCACATTTCACCAGTTAAGTTTAAGTCATGTAATAGGGAGCGAGCCTTTTGGCATAAACCAGTTCGTTGCTACAGAACAATTCCTGATGGAAAAACTCAGTAACACTTTGCCCGACCTGAAAATCGTACCCAGGACGATTTAAAGATTTAAATCTTTGATTACCGTTGCATAAGCAATTCTTATGTGCCAAAGGCGGTATCTACATACAAGCTGAAAAACCTGGCTTGCTTTTGTAAACCTACTCTTCATAAATAAAAGATTTCTTGACAGACAGCTTGCCCTAGCTTGTCATAATGGTGACCCATTGTGACTCCACTGTGATACTCAACATCTTTTTCCTTTGCCTCGTCTTACTTGAGATCGTCGCTACGTTTTTTTCTTCCATTCATCCCTATCAACCGTCATGCTACCCTTTATTTACTCTTTGCATATCATTCCTCAGACAATCCATCCATTTTTTTTAACTATAATTACGCTTGCACTTGGCCGCGACCCGCCTGATGATGCGGCCTAGGATAGAGCACGCTTGCCTAGAAGAAACCGAGCCACATGAACCTTGAAGAGATCCAGATTACAATTCTCGGGCAACACGGAAGCCGGCAGAGAATCCTCTGGTCTTTGACCACTGTCATTTTTCGATAAAAGTGAAGATTTTTTACCTCGGCTCACTACTTGGTGTGGAACTCTTTAATGCAGAGCGCGCACGACCAGGAGCCCTCGGGCGGCGTGTCGAGCGGAGGCGCCAGGCAGTACATGTGGTAGCCGCGGTCGCAGTCGTCGCAGAACAACAGCTGGTCCTGGATATGAGAAAGAACATGTTAAACCTTTTGAACGCCAGAGCGTAAACGCATCTTCCCCTCCCACGCAACCCACAAATTCAGCGTAAATTACTACAAAAAAACTTATTCCAACATCTTATCGTCATCTTATAACCAATTAATATTGCTTTTCGTCACACATTTTTGAAATAGAATATCACTCGTAACATCATTATTTTGTTTGACACTATTTCGTATTATACTATCGTTAGACAGCAGTAACCAGGTTTAAAAAATTACGTTATTTTGTCGGCTTAGGCCGGCCGGTGGCGTGTTGGGCACGCTTTCATTTGTCGGCTATATCTCAAAAGATTAAATGAAATCAAATGCGATATGTTAAGTAGACAGCAGTTTTATAGTCATAGGATGGTCCCAGAATGTAACCTATCCTAATCAACGTAATTTCATCCAGCGGATTCCTACGGCTTTTGCCTTTGCAGAAATAGCTATGGTGGTGAAAAATGTCCTTTTAGTTGACCTCGCCTCTTTTTGCCAGACCTTTCTCCGGTCGTGTCGGATTGCGGTTTCATTGAACAGTGAGAGAGAGGAAAGAGTGTTTGTTGAATTTTTGTACTATGGTGTTTTTTTGCGACGAAGCCTTCGCGTCTAGTGGCCGTCCAGCACGAGTTTTGTCGACGGAAGAATCGACAAAATGACAGATTTCTTTTGTTGATCTGGCATTTTGACGATTCTTCCTTCGACAAAACTCGTTTCTACGGTGGTATAGGGTCAAGAACACTATTATTAGAAAAGGTAACACTTACATCGTTATCACTGGTGCCGCACACAGAGCAGCATTTGCACTCGATACACTGCCAGCGGTACTTGCGCACCGACACTATCATGTTGACCGTGAACTGCAGACATGTGGGGTGACCTGCACATAAGGGGAATTATTTGAAGACGACGTTAGAGAATAATGTAGCAAAATTTGATGATCAGATGATAATGTTAATTGAAGCTCTTCAATTACTAACGAAAATAGTAATTAATGAAATTAGAGAAAAAAATCACTATTTCTTTCAAGTTAAAACAAAAAAATATCTTTTACAAAATTTAATGCTAATATGGTAAACTATGCTGGGTCTGTGTTGTGGACGGCCCACTCACTCTCACAGAAGAGTATTGAGTCCCAGCAGTGGGAACATTTTAGACGTTAAGTATGTATGTATTAGACGTTTAAGGGACTAACCACACTTATTCAGCTCTGTTCAGTTTTTGTTCATAGAAAACAACAATTTTGTATGGAGATGCGTACGGATCCGCTTTCCGCGTCTCCATACAAAATCGTTGTTTTCTATGGACAAATGCTGAACAGAGCTGAATACGAGTGGTTATTTCCTTAATATGCACTATCGCTAGACATAATTATTATACAGGTTGCTATTAATTTGAAATTATATTATAGAAACGAAGAGCTCCAAAAACATCATAAAAATAAAACAAATTCACATATTGTAAGGCACATAGTATTTTCTTACCTTATTTCATCTTCAATCGCCTTCGCAATTTTATATAATCTCTTTATATATTGCAAATAATTATAGAATAGGGGAAAACATAATGTGCCGAACAATAGTGAAAAATAAAAAGTAAATAAACAACACTTAGAACAATTAATGACTTACAATTTATTTAGAAGAGAAAAAAAATAAAATGTCTAAAGGGAAGTGCACATTCACTATTCTTCAGCACAGCTAGACTAAATAAAAATTCTCTAAGAATCGAGTTCATACAATTTAATTCTGATAAAGTAGCAACGTTTTACAAAAAAAATAAAATAATAAAAAGAAAACATGATTAATTTTCATTTTTTTTTTTTTAATTCTCGGACTTATGCTAAAAAAAAAAGAAAATATATGGAACAACAAAACGGAAACATTTGTTTTTTTTTTAATCTTTGGGTATCCGCATTTATGCACTTCCCTGCAGCCATTAAAATTTTCAAAATAAAATATATAGATATTGCCGAGATAGATAATATGAGAAATTAACAATTTGGTGCCGTTAATAAATATTTAAATTAGAAACAGTGATAAACTGGGACTGTACCACTACCTCTTATAACAGTATTTATTTAATCTTAATTCAGTGTGTGAAAGAGATGCTCTACATGACGTCTAGCTCCGTCTCTTTCTCACAGTTTAATGAAAATGAGGTGGTAGCCCCCCTGGTACTTCAAAGTACTTCTAACACAACAACCCTTAAAACAGAGATATTTAAGAAAATTCCAGACGATTTACTTTAAAATCCCACATAATAAATATGAGACTAATAAATAATGTTCTTGAAAATTGCTATAATATTACTATTCAATATTTTAGTAAACGTACTAAACATGTATTTTTCAACTATAGTGATTATCTTTGTTTATGTTAATATTTTATATAAATATCGCCGAAATAGTAAACCACAGCTTTATTACCATTATACAGGGTGGTGACTTGAACGTAAGCAAATCTCCGACTTGGTTTTTTTATGTTGTTGCAATTCGCTACAGATTTTCCCTTGCTACATAATATGAAAGATTCAGCCACAGTGTATCTTGAAGGAGTGAATTCAGACTGGTACAAGAACCTTATTAAAACGTATGCAATTATATAAATATATCAGTTATGGCCAAATTCTGAGCCGATTCCATTTAGACTGCCATGGACGCGCAAAAAACAATAACGTGGAGGTCGAAAATAAGATAAAATTAAGAATCTCCACTAATAACCATAGTGCATACTCCCCCAACATTTGACAGTTCATCCAAAAAACCACCCCGTATAAACAATTACATAACATATAAAGATACAATATGTAATAAATACGAACTCTATAGAAGGTTACAATTGCACATACTAAGGCACCTAAGAGACGAGACACAATATTAATATAATATTTATTTATTTATAAAACGGTAACTTATACTACTTTTATATTTCCCGCTTCCCTGTAGGGGTTTATATAGAGCGGCACCAGGGTTAAGTACATAGGTACCATTAAGGTACAATTCTGAAAACGACCGCAAACCGCAGACCGCACCGGGAAGTCGATCATTATGCCTGATTGCAGCAATATACAAGGTGTAAACAGACCCTTCACGAAGCCGTCAACCAAGCATTCTGTACACCAAACTAAGTAACTCGACGCAAAAATGATTGCTGGAAAAACACTTTTTTTTTGGGGTTAAAAATTGACGTTTTACGGTAAGACTCAATGTAACGCACTCGAAAACTTTATGCTGATGGATGCATTGAATAGTACGCAGGTCGTGGAGGTAGTTAAAATATTTGTTTAAGCGTTAAAAACTTGTATTAAAAAAAAACGTGAAAAAGTTGGAACTTTGATCCCCAATATCTCAGTAACTAGAAGGTTCCCAGGTATGGGCTAGCTAGAACAAAAAAATGTTCGTAATGGCGGGGAGAACAAGTGCCTTTCGGCTTCGTTAAGGGTACTTTTACACCCATTATATTGGCGGTATTTTAATACAAGCCTAAAAGCTTGGTTTGCCCTTATAACCGCCTCGTAACTGCCCTTATATAGCGTAATGGGGTTGCCGTATTATTGGCCCCTAAGCACGCCAATGATACGGTAGACGGAAACCAGTAGTGTCGTTGCGGAATAATAGATTATTCCAATTGGGCGACTTTGCCGATATGGTATCCGTTTGCGGTCGTCATCAGAATTCTACCTATATCAAGCCAGTCAATGACCTAGTACAATGACGTATTACTGGCCACGATTTCATGTCTATGCTCCATTCATAATTTGGCTATCAAATAAATCGTAAAAAAAAACAAAGCACTGAATATCAGAACGTGAAACACGGTACAAGCCTAAAAGGTTGGCTATCCCCTCTAACTTACTACACTTCATGATGTAAGGGTTTTTGAACAGTCTGCTTGCCTTATGGGCTTGCCGTATTGTTGGCCCCAAGACACGCCACTGCAGTTAAATGATCACTAAGGGGTTCTCTGAAATCACCAAAATCGATCATAGACACTAAAGTTGATCTATGAATGGTGTCTGTCGAATATGGAATTAATATACCACTTTACATAGGGCGGAGATGACAATGCTAAGGGGGATGTGTGGTGTTACGCGAATGGATAAAATAAGAAATGAGTATATAAGAGGAAGTCTGAAAGTGGCGCCGGTGACTGAAAAGTTACAGATTACCACACGACTTGGAAATGTGATGCGGAGGAATGAGGAAAATGTCGTGAGGAAAGTTTTGAGTATGAATGTGAATGGGTATATGAGTAGAGGAAGACCAAAGAAACGATGGATGGACTGTGTAAAGAATGATATGGCAAGAAAGGAGGTCTCTGATGAGATGACGAGTAATAGAGAAGTATGGAAGAAGAAGACATGCTGCGCCGACCCCAAATGAATTGGGATGAGGGCAAGAGAATGATGATAAACAAATGACACTCAATAAATTCATCAAAAGACTATTTAAATGTTAGAAACGGTTAGCAAGGAGGATACTTTAGTAGAATGGAACTTACAAATAAGAAAACTTGGCCAAAATACGTCATCGACTACATCCCCTAAGATTTTCCGCTAAAAGATCAAATAGTGAACAATGTCAGATTCCATCGCCACATAAACTAACTAAACTATAAAGTATATATTTCATAACTAATATAGAAATATACTATCCAGAAAATAAATTGTCAATATACCGTACTATATAATTTTATATATATCTAAAAATTAAAAACCTAATTTCGATTAAAATTTTCTTAAAAATTAAAACAAAAACATTCTATAAACTATAGGAATGATATTTTATGATCAATGCGTATGATACGTAATGTATCAAAAAATAAATAAAAGCAGAGACACTTTAAAAACATATTAAATCTATGGTCATGAGAAAATATAATTGTAACGATTATAACATGGAAGGCCTAATTAAAACTGGCCATTTATATTTTAAAAATATGTACAAAGGTTGTAACGGTACAAAAAAACGGCGCATTGAAAAGTAACATGAAGTCTTTACAAAACTTAATTTTTCAAAATCTTTGGGTTACTATATAAAAAACGGTGATACAAAAGGCACGTAAAAGCTCCTATTTATATGTAATGTTTTAACATTTATGTATTAAGCTACTATTTTTGACCCGCCTACGCTTATATATTATTTTATTAAACACTATTATACCCAGACAAAAAACTTCTTGAACACAAGAATTAGTAAAAAAGTGTGTACATGACATTTTATTGCAATTCTCACTTCAATGTTTAAAAAACTAGAGACGATTCAATGTAAAATTTCATTATCTAAGGTCCCAAGAAAACTCCTGAAATCTATGTAGGTAAGTCATAATAAAGATTTTGTTAATTTCATCCCAGAATTAGAGGCGAAAAATAAACAAATTAAGGTTTTTTTCACCCCTAGTACGGAGATAAAATACCTGTAGTACCTTCCCAAAATGTGATAGAAAAACAAACATTAAAACACTTGTATATAAAAACACGATTATTGCTATCTAAACTCGCGTAGTCGGGTAACTGGATCTCAATGCCCACTATATCTTGAATATAATAGTATGTATCATTTATCTTTACAGTCTTGCCAAATGTAAGGAATAGTTCTTGTATAAATTGTGGGTTTACAACAATGATATTGAACACAAAATATTATGTTACATTCAGTTACTGACGTTTAAAATCTGGTCGCGCAGCATGACCACCGTAGAAACGGGTTTTCGACGGAAGAATCGAAAAAAGGCCAATTTCTTTTGTTGATCTGTCATTTTGTCGATTCTTCCGTCGATAAAACCCGTATCTACGATGTTCATGCTACGCGTGCTGGTATACCTATAGTGCGTAGTTCGCCCTGCTTGACGCGGACTAAAGACAAGATGTCCCAATTGGGAACGTTTTCAAGTCCGCACAATGCGTGCGCTAGTAACATATCTGCCTCATTTTTATATAATATCAATGTGGTTTATTTATCAATAAAAACACTCACCAACTATGAGTGACAACCGAATCCTTCCACAGTTATATCACCTCCGACGGCAGCAACCTTATTGTAATAAAGCTAAAGATCACTTTTGAAAGTGATACAAAATAACTGTGAAAAAAAAAATACATACTGTCCAGCATATAGTTCTTTTTTTGTTCATTTTAACATACCAAATATCAATTCGACAACTCAAACGTCAAATTGACATTTGCTAAGTCCATTTGACGTATGTTTGACATTTGACTTCACGGTTAGCGTCGCCATCTTGGTTCAAGATATATTGGGCACAGAGCAACGCGTGCAGTGACTTTGTTGCAGCGTGACTAGAAAGCTAGGACATCTGAACGATTTGGCGCCAAAGTAGAACTTTAGTCTAGTGGCGCCGTTATTTGGCATCAAGCGAAGCTATGACTAAATTAATTTGTCTGTAGTGTTGCCAGATCAGCACAGTAAAATTGTATTATTGCTTTTTTATGTGAATAAAAAAGCAATAATACACTTAAAATGAAATATATGTTTTAATTTTGTAAAATATGCAATATAATAGTATATTTGAAAATAATTAGTTAAGTAGCGCTAATTAAATCGTAAAATAAGCTATACATAATGTAAATTCACTTTTATAACAATAAAATATTTTTTTAAGAATTCCAACCTTAACTTTGGAAAACAAACCTAAAAACACTCTCGATTTTCTGACGAGAAGACTGGCAACACTAAGATCTTGTGTATCTCACACGAAACCATTTAATTTTGATAAGGCACTTGTACTCACTAAAAATAATAAAAACATTAAGATATAAACATTACAACAGACAACAATTCAAAATATCTCATCATTTGGCATCCATCGTCACAAGTGTTGTTTTTCACATGGCAACACCAAGAT
This sequence comes from Noctua janthe, assembly GCA_910589295.1. NCBI lineage: Eukaryota > Metazoa > Arthropoda > Insecta > Lepidoptera > Noctuidae > Noctua > Noctua janthe. The sequence continues at coordinate 6,542,497 of OU342572.1, read as the reverse complement.
CACATAGTGCAACATTGACACACAGATAAAAAAAATCACAATGATATGTGATTTAGAATTATTTTAAGGATATATTTGATTTTCTATGTTCCGATATGACGTAGTACTTTAGACAAAGATTTTGACATATTTATTGTGATGCCACTATTCTAATAATATGATTACAACATTAAAAACTACTAAATATTCATCAAAGGTCTTTTCATTCGAAAATTAGAGTATGAAACCTGGAATGTAACATTTAAAACTAGCCATCAAACATTCTCTTTGGTAGGACCAACAAAAAATCCCGCGAATTTTTTGTGACAGACAAACACTCGTGTAATACTCGAAAAGAATTTAGATATTATTGGAACGGGTGACGTAGGCATCACAATCGTAAGTAGGGCTTTGACGGGAGGGTGGGGAGACGGGGTACTGTCCGTATTCATCATTGAGTAACTTCGTTTGGGAGGCAAAGTTATCAAAGTCATCAGCTGAGTAGGACATAGAGCTGAGAATCTCTACGACACCGTTGAGTTTGATGCTGTCTCGGAGATGTCTATGGCGCTCGCAGACGCGGTTCTCAAGATGGTAGCAGGTTGGTTTAGGGAGGCCGTTGCGCGGAGGTCTGCCGCGCCTCTTACCTGATCTGCCGCAGTCGGAGCAGCTGACTAACTCTTCGGGAGTGCCCGTCTTCTTGTTTTCGCGATCGTCGCCGAGACAGAAGTCGCAGTAGGGTGATGGTGACGCCTTGAACAAAAATAGTTGAAAATGAAAATCTGTCTTGTAGCCTCAGTTTGGTCAACCGACTAGATATTATAAGCCGATCTGTCATTGCTTCCATTTGATGATGGGATGTAAGAGGTGTTTTTTTTGCCGTACACGTAACATCGTGCCTGTAATCTCCGAAGGATTAGGCAGAAGTGTACCCAATACTACGCCCACATTTCGCCAGTTATGTTTTAAGGCCAATAGGGGCCGAGACTATTGCTATCAACCGGGCACAAATTCAGACTCCGTGGCTGCTGCTGAAAATTCCTGATGGAAAAACCCAATAACACTTTGGTCGACCCAGGAATCGAACCCAGGACCTCTTGCTCCGAGGGTTTTTTGCATTAGATCTTGGATAATGGTGATGCTCAACGCCATATGACATCCCAAAAAATGACGAGAAAGTGAAGCTTACTGAAAACTACACCGTGAGATGGCGCTGAGAGTTATAAATTGTCGCATGTGTGTCGGTTTGCACTCAGGTGGACCGCATTTGACGAAATCAGCAATGCCCGCCCTCTCGCGGCGAAGTTTTCAGCGAGGAACCCCATTTATTTAACACATCTTCATAGTCTACTTACCCCAACTTTAGGCTTAATGCCATCACCGGGCTCCTTAACCTCAGGGGTGGCGGAAGCCGAGGGTACAGGCGCAGACGGGGCAGCCGCATGTACAGCCGCCGACAGCGGTACATGCGCCGAGTCTGAGCTGGACGTGTCAGCTGAAGCAGGCCGGGGTGGTGGCGACGCCCGACGGACTGGCGGGGCTGGCAGGCCGGCTAAACGGAGAAAGATGATAAGATTTTTGTGGGGATAGGTGATGCGTCGGTTGGCGTACACACGACGGCCAATCAAGCTATACAAAACCAGTTTATGCGGATCTATCATTGTATAGGAAATCTATACAAAGCGAGGCCAAGTTATACTGGAAATGTACAGCTTCATGTGCCGCCGTGTGTACAAGCGAAATAAATGTCTTCAAATATCATTCTAATCTTTTCACAAGTAAATAAATAAATGGAAGATATATCGAGCTTTGGCAAAAAAAGCTTTCAACTAAAGATAACGCAAAATAAACGACGGACTATGATTCGCCATGACACTTTGACAATTACTGGTGGCAAATGAAATCTTTCACAGACTTTTTGTTGTCAGAAGATTTACGGAAAATATATACCTTATTTTGTCACCTTGGCAACGCCAAATTACTTGCATGTTTTGTCATAGTGAATAAAAGCCCTGCGCTTTCAAAGAGTACAATCACACGTCTAACTACAACTGCCAATGCTTAAGCCGTAACTGCGAGTTACTTGAGAATAGACTAAAACAAAAATGAAGGTGCATTTCTAACCCTCAGGAGGCGGCGTGGCGCGCCGTGCTGGCGTTTCCTGGAGGCTGGCTGCTAAACAGAATCAGGGTTATAGCATGGCTGAATTATGTATGGCCTTGACCTGATAACGGTTTATTGTATTAGGGTCATCAACGTTACACCTCTGCCCTACCCTTCGGGGATTACCGGCGTGACCTTATGTTATGTTACATCAACATTAATTTGAAAATGCCTACACTGATGTGGCCCCAATATTGAATGTTGAGAGAGGCAAGTGAAAGGGCTCCACAGACATGTCGCCGATTTGAATTGCGAACATATTGTAATTATGAAGCACGACAGAAAGGTATTAACTTGTGTTTGTCGCAGTAAGATACTTTTATCTGTGATATTATTATGTCCCCAGAGACATAACTATATCCCGGAAGAAAGTAATATGAAAGCGATTTATAACTATCTATCTTACTAGACTAATGTAGTGAAATAATTATAAAAACATTTTAATACTGCCAAATGATCACCAAAATTAAAACCCCATTTTAATGTGAATTATATCCAAATTTTTTACATTTTCTATCCTATTAAAGTAAATTACTCCAAACTTAGGAGTAGTCGATGTAGCCGCGCTACACGGGGCTTCTATTTCTGTCTGCAGGGTTTAAAGCAACCTAATACGAAGGGGCTGGCGGGTGCTTAGTTCGCTCGCCCTCTAAAAATTGCCATCCCCTTCGAACCTAACCTGTCCGAGTTGGGGTGCCCCAAGTCCCGAGCTCGCGTCGCTCGCTCTTGCTTCAAATATAATGCTTATAATTATTTCACTAGATTAGTCTAGTAAGTTAGTTATAAATTGCTATTATATCACTATCTAACTATCTTACTGCGACATGTACATTTAAGATTGTTAGACAGTAATATTGGGTTCTAGCTGTACCCCGCGGTTCCAACCGCCGCTTCTCTTTTTGCTCGGCTATTAAGAGGCGTAGCTTGATATTGAATAGTCTATAAACATCCTCGAGGATTGGGCTATCAAATGCAAAAGGATTTATTCAAATTCGACTGTTAGTCCCAGAGATTAGCTCGTTCAAACAAACATAACGAACTCTTCAGCCATATTAGTATAGATTTACAATATCGTAAGTTTTACGAATACATAAAACAATATTCGGTTTATTACGAGACAAATTGCAAAAATACTTTGACTTTTAATACGAAATTAAAAATTATTTACTCAATTGGGTTGAAATAATCAGCACTTTTTGAATTTAAAAAGTATTCTGTTTCTAAAAAAACCCATCATAAACAAAATACAAAAAATAAAGTAGAAATAGTAGTCAAATAATGATGTATGAACACCACTTACGCTGCCCTCAGGACACTTGTGTTGCATGAAATTATAAACATTTGTAAACTCACACGAATACTAGTAATGTGCATGCATCACTCATTGCTACAAATTTAATTTTTATATCAGACTTTTTACTATTATAAATGATTTTAATGAGGTTTCCTTGATTTTAGTAAATTACAAACGCGTAGAACCAATGTTAGTGAAGTATTATTACCTACTGCCTGTGCAAAAATGTTTGGCCAATGCAGAATAGCAAATTTTTTGTTTTACTTTTTCATTGTCATTTCAAGTTTTAGGCCAACAAAATTTTAAGTATTTCATACCGGGCACGAAGACGATTGTCATTTTGGATTTACTACATTACTAACCGAACTACTTTGTTTATAAACAATTGGCAAAGTGCGATTCAAGACTATACTGAAACTATTCGGACGATCCCTAAACAAACACATTGAACACTGATGCAAAAACTCACCAGTCCCAACGGCAGGATTATTGAGGAACGTAACGTAACTGTCTTGGTACTCCGTGGCGGGTTGCGCGGGCGGCGGCTGGAGCGCAGGGGGGGTGTGCGCGCCGGGCCTGGAATCTCGCGAGTCGCCGTCACTGGCGCCCGCACCGCCGGACCCGCCAGTGGACTCCTTGTGTGTGTGAGTGAAGTGGTACGTGAGCCCCGGACGTGTCTTGTATTTGGCGCCACAGACTGGGGGAAGGGGGGCAGTTGGTTAAGTCAGGGTACTGTGGAAAGGGTGGATTGAGTTTGTGTATATTTGGTGGTACTTTCATTTAAGCTCAAAAGTCTGGCTTGCTCTTCATAATCATGCTTGTTCCAGTCGACTTGCCCTCTAGGCTTTTCGTAGCTTGCCGTACTGTTAACCCTTGGGCACTCCTCTGAGTGGAATTAATAGCAAATGCGTCCATTGACTGCACAGGTCTTCTTAAAAGCTGTGTGGTTCTTTCCTCAAAATACCATTTTAGACACTTATCTGCATGGTCTTCATATGTCTTGACCGGAATTTGAAGAGACTGACCTCTGTGTTAGTTTCTGTTTCGAGTTGTCGGATAGGAAACATCCATTTACATTAATTTATTTTTTTTGGTAAAAAAATGATGTACTTAAAAGTTTTTGTATAAACCAATTGACTGCATAAAGGTCTTTCAGTTGAAGTGATCATTTTATAGACATCACAATGGCTCAAATGGCGGGAATTTAGAAATATAAATATATTTTTCCTGATTCTACGGCTAGATTAATGAGTCCCAAGGACAATCATCTGCCTAGCTTTCTTCCAAATATGATATGGCCGGCTTCCAGTCCAAAATGCTGAATATATTTTTACATGTAGAGATTATTTTGCAGTTGTAAGTCAGAGTGCAGTTTTTTCAGTGCACAAACTAATGAATCATCAAGCCTGTAATTCAAAAAAGGCTAAGCAGAGGTGTACCTATAAGTCAATGTAAAGAACGGATTCCTTCTCATATACGCACCAAATATGTCCACAAAATCCAATCCACCTCAAGAAACAACGACAAAAAAAAACATATAACATCAAAACCAATACTTACCGCCGTGATGCCTCCGTCTGCTTAACACACTATACCGCGATAAAATTAGAGTACCGACAGAACAACAGGTCATAGCGTCATCAGAACAGAGCATAGAGGAGGCAACACGACGGCATCGGCGTTACAGTGTAAACGAAGCCTTATTTATTTATTTATAGTTATCCGTCATCAATCAATACATAGGTTTAGGCGTAGTATGTATGAGAACATTTTGTTTTGAGTGCAGATTAGTTAGTGGGAAAATATTTGCAATAGAAGAAAAGGTGAAATTGAGCTTCGAAGTTAGTAACAGAAAGAGAATTGAAGATCGATTTGTAGAGGAAATGTAAATCTTAAACATGATTATTGTATTTGAAGAAACCCAAAAAAATATTATCCATTGACATTATAAGGTAAACATAATGAATCCTCGTTTGATCTCAGATGATTCTTTATCTAAACTAAAATAAAAGATTACACTACCGCCCAAAAAAACCGACCACTATTTAACCCCATTAAATATTTAGCCCGAATGTCAGACGCGCGTCCACGCGCGAGATTTTTTTAAGATCGACGTCAAAAAAGATTTTTTTTTTCTAAAATGTTCTCATACAAAACTACGTGTTGGAAAGCCGGCCCGTCGTGATTATCGTTCTATGTTCAGTTCTAAAGGACGCACGCTAAGGGGCTGTTTGATTGATGACTTCAAATCTATGGATCCGCCCAGCGATAGCACTGACTAATCTCTTTAAACAACTATCAATTCGTTGAAAATTGTCTAATTTTCTCGGTTGAGAAGTAAATGATGATGCTGTTGATTCTGCTCTGAAATAAAGGTCTAGGAATAGAGAAATACATATACAAGGTGTTACAGAATAAACGCAAGACTTCGCGTGTGGTGTCCTAGACCATGACCCTGAACAACTTTTGCTCTACGAGTTCACGAAATTCGCAAAAAAAAAAAAATGGACTTTTTAAAAAAATACTCGAGGAGTTGAACAAAATGTTCAGTAAAACTAAAAAATTAAAATTGTCCAGTTTCATGCTCAGAATCACCACACGAGAGCTCTTACGTTTATTATATTACTTGTATAGGCTGGCTATTTGGCCATCTGCATCCGTCAAGGAGGTGATTCTATTCGTAATACAAAACAACTTTCGTTGTAAAACTAATATCCTCATCATCTGCCTAGCCTTTTCCCAACTATGTTGGGGTCGGCTTCCAGTCTAACCGGATGCAGCTGAATACCAGTATTTTACATGGAGCGACTGCCTATCTGACCTCCACAACCCAGTTAATACTGGGTAATACGATACCCCTTGGAAAGACTGGTTGTCAGAGTTTTCGGACCACTGACTACTTAACGACTGCCAAAGATCTACAAATGACACCCGGGACCAACGGCTTAACGTGCTTTCCGAGGCACGGAGGAAACTCGGTAAGTAATGGGTGGTCACCCATCCACAGACCAACCTAGGTAAGCACGGCTTAACCTAAAGATCGACCCGAGCGGCTGTTATTATTTAGCCACGAGCTCCTCCTGTAAAACTAATATCCTATCCATGAAAAAAAAAACTAATACACAACACAACACTAGTCAGACTATTTCGATGCATGAGAAGTTTTTTTTACGGCCCATATATGAGTTTCATAGTAAAGTCGTGTAGTAGTATGGCGAGTAAAATTAGCCCCTTTTACGGATCCAGGTGATAATATCGCCACCCTGTAACACTTCGTAGTACATTTTTGAAGGATAACACCAGTTGAACGAATATTGACATAATAGGATACAGAAACTTGTTTGAAGCCTCTAACTCCTGAACTAGCTGTACCTGTATGTCAGGAGTATCTAAAATAAATCTTTATAGGTATCATTCGTTAAACTGGTTTTATCAGAATCAAAATGTCAGTCTGTGATTTATTTGTAGTAATTTATCCTGTCATACTTAGAACACGTATGTATCGTCTTGCTTTAAATGCCGCCGACAAACAGAAACATTGATTAAAAACCGCATAATTGAAATAAAGAGCAAAATAAACAGCACATCGCAAGATCCAAACTTGTAGTCAATCAATTCTAAACTTTAACACAAGAATAAAAAGTTATACATTGGATAATTTTATTTGTTATTCAACATAAATATTTCTTGTATAAATTCATAACAATCTTTGGGTGATAATAGTACACTGGCGTGCAGAAAACTGACCTACGTATTCAATTTGCCTAAATTAGCAACGAAAATGTATTTTATAAAGATTTGGTGCAATTTTTTGCACGGCAGTGTAGTTTGGATCTAAGAATAACATCAATCGCTTAATACTTCACTGCTCCATACATACAAGAAATAATAGAAAATATGAACAATATTACCGGAAAAGTATGTAAAATCTCTGTACATCAGCCGGGCAATGCCAACATTCTTAAAATAAACCAAGAGTAACTTAAAACCTAACCTATAACATTCACATTGCCCGGATGATGTCTATAATTTTTTTTTGAGTTTTTCTAGTCCGTAAAAAAACGTCAGAAATCCTGTTATAAAATATCATTTCATTTATTTTCACTGTAAAAATTTGTATAATAAAAATTCAATATTAAAAACATCTCTGTAACATCTCTAGTTTTCTGCGGATAATTTATGTCATATTCCCCTCACATTAAATAATTAAAATGAATAAATGTTAACCAAACGCAATAAGAGATTAACAATGACTAAAATTTTACTTTAATACTGAAATTTTGATATAACTCATGTTCAATAAATAATATTATGACAAATATTGCTAAAACCTGCCATCTAACCAAAAAGTTTACAGCAAATAGTTTTTTTCCACTTACAATTTATAATTTTCAGATCTTGAATTTCGAATACCTAAAGTTTGCCTCTAAAACCTAGCATTTATTTTCAAGGAATTAGAGTCTAAAACTCGACCAATATAATGGCCTTCATGGCATGATCACACACAGGCCAAAACTACTGCAAAACTTTAGTCATTGTGGAAGAGAAAAAACAGACAATTTCCTAAGATCGATTACGAGAGAAAATTGAAAAAATAAATAAACTATCACAGACATATGAGTCGTACACGCTCAACCAATCAGTGCAAAATTCAAAACATTGTGATTTTATTAAAATTGTGATTGTTTCATAAGATCCGGTTTAGAAAAGACTAATGAAGCTATGACTGATGTGGTCAATATTAGTTTTTAAACTGACATGGTCACTAATACTATCAATGGCACTTAACACGGGGTATTTAGCATGTTTATTATTTGTGATGGCGCTTGCAACAGTGCCGAAAATATCGGGAACTCGAAACAAATTCTTCTTTATCGTGTGGTTAGTTCCTAACCTGGTGTCAGAGTTTTTATGCCGCCCATGGGCCTCTGACTTAGCTTAACACGCCGTCAAGAAATATCTCTCAGGCATGCTGGTTTCCTCACGATGTTTTCCCTCACCGAAGCAAGTGATGATTATACAATACGCAAATGAATCCGAAAAATCAGAGATGCGAGCCTTGGGTTCGAACTCGAGACCTATGACTTCGAAACAAATAATATAAATAGTAAATATCCCGTTTTAAATGCTAATAATGATGTGGTCAACATTACGCAACGGCAGTGTAAACGTGCGTGGCATTAAAAATAAGGCCGATTTGCACAACTCAGCTACATTTAACGTTAAGCGAATTTAAAACATCGTTCTATATGATCTGTCAAATGTTTGAAGTTGACAGATACAGAATGATTGTTATAATACTCGTACGTATAATATTCAGTGATTCGTTGTGCAAATGGGCCAGAATGTAGGTCGCCCCTTACATGGGAAGGACTTACGACATAACTAGTGATATATGTGTCTTATACACCTTCCACCTTCTTCCTGATGTAAAAAAAAATGCAAGCGTTATGTTATGGTGCTTTCCAGTGAATCATTTGAATAGGAACATTCTCATTTGGAGTATTTTCAAAATGCGAGTATGTAGATTCGTTAGTTTGGAAAATATTGTGTAGCTTTTCCATAAAGCTCCTTAAATTTACTTGAACACATACATTTAGGTGTTAGTTAAGGCACAAAAACGCCTTCAAGAAGTTATTAGTTAAACGATACGAACGATCAATCATAGCTCCATATTTAAAGAAAAAAACATTCAACTTCGATTCTCTTTACAAACCGATTCAAATTGAAGACTTTATTCGATCCTAAACCTTACAGTACTAAGCATAACACCCAGTTTCAGAGAGGCAGTCACATTTAACAACAGATGGGAAAGGAGAAAAGAGATTTCACAATATGACCCCTACCATCCCTTCTTAGGGTCCATTTCTACAAAGCAAAAAATCCTCGCGCACTTCTTTGACGTCATTCAATAAAGGATTGTAGCAGTATTACCTTTATTTTGCCCTCTGCAGGATATGCTCCTGTCCTGCCCATCCTGCACAACCACTTTGCAACTTTCAGGATTTCATCGAAGCAAATGTTAGAGCTATGCATGTGGCTACATACTGGTCTTACACAATTTGAGTTTCATCGACACGTAAAGAAGAAGTGTTTCCTTTAAGTATAAAATTGAGCGCTCGCGCATCCTCAAGTACGCGCGAGGAGACGCTTAGCATGTGACATCAAGCACGGGAAGATTTTTGAGCTTGGTGCAAACGGACCCTTATAGCAGTATTTAATCTCATTACAGTGTGGGGACAAGAGATGGAGTTAGACATCCCGCATAGCTCCGTAATACTGCTGTATGAGGTAGTGGTACAGGCCCAGAGCTGAGCTGTACCTGTTGTGAAGTTTTAGAATCATGAGGCTGCGTTCAAACAACGATGATCTGAACAATAATTTACTGTATAATTTGAGATCACATGGCAGTTTCAAATAGCATGACGTGTTTTTGACAGGGTTCGAAATGATAATCATCATTGATAATTATATTGATAATTATACCTTGATAATTATCTTGATACTTATCGTGATAATTATCTTGATACTTATCGTGATAATTATCTTGATACTTATCGTGATAATTATCTTGATAATTATACCTTGATAATTATCTTGATACTTATCGTGATAATTATCTTGATAATTATACCTTGATAATTATCTTGATAATTATCTTGATACTTATCGTGATAATTATCTTGATACTTATCGTGATAATTATCTTGATAATTATACCTTGATAATTATCTTGATAATTATCTTGATAATTATCGTGATAATTATCTTGATAATTATACCTTGATAATTATCTTGATAATTATACCTTGATAATTGTCTAGAAAATAACAAAAATCATTGAATTATAATTAATAAAGTTTACGTGTACCGAACCCAATTTTCCGCTTGGAAAAATTGGTTTTACAACGCATTTAGTGTCAACTTTAAAAGACAACGGTCACAAACATTGTGTTTAATTAATTAACAAACAGATTCTTTGGTAATTTTGTGTGAAAAACTAAAGAATAAAACAATTAGTAACTGTAAATCTCTTTCTTTACATCGAATTTTAGAAATGAAATTATAAAAAACGTGAACAAGTTATAATTCAGCGTTGATAATTACGAACCCTGGTTTTTGACCATATGATGAACAATGGGATGTTAGGATGTTAACGTGTATCCCAATTTTTTACCGTATAATATAGTATCATCGCCGTGTGAACGAAGCCTGAGCCTAAGCCTTGTGCCAGTATTCGAGTTAGATGATGATATACACGTCAGATAGCACAATCTCTTATTCTCAATAAAACAAAATGGCTTTAACACTAACGGTCTCAGAATCCGGGAGTAAGTAAAGAGAATCGCACTTTAAACAATTATGATAAAGATAATAATAACTAATCTAGCCTACATTATAAATAACACAACTACACTACAATATTCCGATTCAATAATAAGGATAATTACGTGGCAGTGTTTTTTTTTTATTCAATTCATTGGTGTTTTCACTTCATTCTGTTTATTTTTTTTGAACTCTCAGCATGTAATTGACTGTAACTACAGTTTATCCTTCTTTATATTTCCTATTTGGTATACAAACACTACGAAAATCAAAATGTAGTCAAAGTGACTTCTGCGCTGCCACCGACGATCCCGTAGAGGTAGCAAAGTTTAGGTGGACAGAAACACCGTCGTATCAGCAGCATGAAAAAGAAGAACAGGACTCCGAACACAACGTTTTGAACCAAGTTAGATACGAACATTGTAGGAAACGCGAACTCATGAATTGCATCAAAAACTGCTTCGAATATAACCATTTATGGTGAAAGCGTCAGAATAAGCCGCGAAATTTAAATTTTCTTACGTTTTTTTGCAATTTTCAGGTCATTGTCAGGGTTTATGACAAAATATGATTCCCTGCGGTAACACGTACATATGTAGTTACAGAATTATAATCATCAGTTCAACCCGCTTAGTTTATTTAATCCTATTCATGAAAAAATCATTAAATAGGACAAATAAACTTAGAGAGTTGTGTTGATGATTTTAATGATTATAACTCAGTAAAGCCATATTTGTTTCGGTCGCGAATCATATTTTAATCAACATACTATGTACCTGGAAATTGCAAATCGCAAGAAAATTTGAACTGCACGGGCTACCCTGGCGTTTCCACCTTAAACGCATAACTTTTCTAAAAATCTCTAATACGCCATATTTGTTTACCAAATAGGAAAAGTAGAGAAAAATAAACTTCAAGCTAGTGCGCACACATTTGACAGCAATCGACAAAAAAAATATCTTATTAATTATATCGGCTACACCCAAGTGTGCGCACATATAATATCTTTCTATGTACGGCCTGTGTTCTGCTGTCAACATATCAACGGTGGAAATGCTGTGACATTTGCAACGTTCGGCTCAGGGGTGAAAGATGAAAATTCAACAGCATGCTCAATGTCTTTAGGACTTTTTTAGAAGATATTATAGCTCTAAGCACAAATGTTCCGTTGCAAAAACGTAAACAATTATTTAAAAAACTGCATTTCGTCTATTTCGATAAAATAAATTCAAACGCATAAGATAACATTAGAATAAAAATGCCATTACTTACAATAACTATTTCTACCTACTAACATCCGTAGATAAAATTGTAAAGTCCGCATTACATAACCTCACTCAAAACTCAAGCATTATTTAGAACTAGATTCCAGCCATTTGATTGGTTGAAACTACATAACATCACGCCTGTAATCCCTGAAGGGCTAGGCACAGGTGTACCTAATAGTACACCCACATTTCTTCAGTTATGTTCAAGTCCCATGTACTTAGGGGCGAGTCTATTAGCATCAACCGGGCATAGATCCAGACTCCGTAGCTGAGAGAAACTCCTGATGGGAAAAACCCAATAACACTTTGCCCGACCTGGGAATCGAACCCACAGCCTCATGCTTAGCAGTTGCGCTTGCGACCACTAGACCAACGAAACAGCGGTTGAAACTAATTTTAAGTAATGCTTTAGTCTTGAGTGACGTCTTGTAATACGGGTCTAAGAGTGCTAACCTACTCTCCAAGGAGTTATGTTGATAGCAAGACACAGACCGACAACCTAACAAATGAGTAAATAGAGAAGACGTATGGAAGTTTACGCTTACTGCCAACCTAAGGAGGTTAGATAAGGCAAACTTATGCCTAAAAAGGTCTTATAAACCACGCGTAAATTTGCCTAGTATACGCGCGCAGGTTAGTTAACAAATTATACAGTTAATAGTTAAAAGTCAAGTCAATAGTTCTCGTTCACTCTTTTCCCACTGAGGAGCTATGGTTTACAAATGATTACAAATTAGGAGCTAAAAGGAAGATATATAGGGTGACTAGTAATTAGTGACCGATACTTTTGTAAAAATATTTTGATTTAAAAGAGTGTCCATGGAGTTTCTTGTCCATTCTTCTCCATAGAGATCTACGCTTTGGAATGTGCAACTGCAGTACTTTCTCAAGTTATTATGTCTTGTGACTGTGACTGTAGCTTCGCTTCTTTTTGTTTTTTTGACATTCAAAAGTGCCTGTGATGGTCTAATTGAAATAATTGCTTTTGACTTTTGACTTTGACTTATACACGTGATTTTACTCATGGTAACAAACACTTTTTCTTTCCACTTTTATCACAAAAACACAACAGCTATATGTAATTCGCGCTTACGGAGCGGGCTTGCGAGCCGCGCGGGTGCTCGGCCTACCCACTGTTGCACGGCACGCTAGTAATGAGATGAGACGGCGTCACGCGGCTAACAGCTGATAGGTCAAAGGCGCGCGTGCGCGCGAATTTCATACGGCTGTTGTGTTATTGTGATAAAAAAGTATGCGCATGTGTATAAAAAGAAATGTTTCTTTGGGAAAGTTGTTTATCTTGTGTACAATCATGTGTTTAAGTATCGGTCACTAATTATCAGTCAACCTATATTCGAACGAAAGAGGTAGTTCAATACGATTTTAATCAAATACATGGTCCCAGAAATGGATAGATTCGGTAAACATCTGATTACTGAATTTCATTATCATTGTCGTAATTCGCACGATATTAGTCGAGAATGAGTTTTATTTTTAACACGCTTATTAGATTCAACTGTAACTATGAAAAAAAAATCTTAGAAGTTAAATTTGAGCCACTTCCCGGTTTCCAACTGAGCGGAAATTTTGCATACATGTTTAGTTTGGATGACAATGCATGATTAGATAAGTAACGTCATTCTAAATCCAATACGGCGGTCTAGTTATTATTTATGCATTCCCATGATATGGGTATCAAATGAAAGGGCTGAGAAGTCACTCTTAAGCGTGTTTTCAGTTTTTTTTTTTTCAAAACAATAATAGTATTATCACTAATCCAGAAGCGATGAAATCGCTTATTATTTATCTGACACACTTTTTATAAGAAAATTAATCAGAATTGTAACTAATGGTGAAACTAGGTTAGTTTTGATGATGTTGGTACATGATGGTCTTATTTTGCACCTAACCTTATGCATTCTGGGACCGTCAAAAAAGACTACGAACTAAAGAAAACCGATTCCGTTAATTCTCGCGATTTTAACCCAGCGCATTTTTATTTATAAGGCCTCAAGCATACCGACGCGTCTCTAATAGAGTCAGAAGAGAGAGAAGAATTGGAGAAAATGTGTAAATGCCATTTTAAATTTTAGCAAAACCATGGGCGTAGCTAGAATCCTTTTCAAAAATATATTTGTTATCAAGTAGATCACCTATATGATTCAGATCTTTCGATTGAGAAAACAATCGATTTCAAGTTAATGTCGAGAGAGGTAATATACTCATACTAAGGCTGCCCGAAATGACCAAAGGACATCCCTTTCTGTTAGTCGAAGTACAGAAACACCAATACTTTGATCAAGGATGTTTTGGTTGCTACCAAATACTGATGATATTCTAGGGGATGAGGGTACCCTCAAAGCAAATACAGGTGAGTTCACAAAAAAGCTATCAGTCTGTCAGTAACAAGGGCTAAACATTCCGGTAAGTCGATATTTACTCCTAGTAGAAAATTAAACCCTAGCTACACCCATAGAAGGCCAAAATTCATTCAACAGTTGCAACCTTTAAGCTCCTCAGTGAGATCCTCCAAAAATTTAGCCTTAACAATAACTCATCTAAATGCATTATATTTTCGCAATTATATAATATAAATAGTTAAATAAAATGACCACTAATAACTTTCCAATTCCTAACAGTTTTCAGTGTTTTGTAGAACGATCGATTTTCTATAAATTAATTTAAAAGTACCAATTATACTAGTATTGCCAGAAAAAATAAACATCAAAGAGATTCCTTATGGTAGTTTTTTTTTTCTAAATCAGGCCGCGTTTCGACAGCTGGATAGCCAAGTTGGCCCAAATATCGAAAGAGGCTTTTATTGGAACAAAAATATCTGGTTTTTTGACTAATGAACCCAGTACGTATCAAGTCGTTCGAGATTCAAAGAAAATCGTACCTTAGTATGTGCATTGAAGAGCGACAATTCAAATAGTCAAGTATTCGAGTACCTTCAAAATCAAATCAGATCCATTACACTACATAGGTAGTGTAATGGATCTGATTTGATTAACTAAATTTGGCTCTCTCTTGGCTAAATTTTTTCGTTTTGAGAATTTGCGGGTAGACTGTATAGACAGTCTACCCGCAAATTCTCAAACGTAACTTAACTCTTAAGACGTTCTTAGGGTTGATCAACATCTATTAGCACGGAATCGCATTTCCATGCTCCTATCCTTTTGTGTAGCTCAGAACAGTCATTTGCTAGAGCGAGAAATAAACCGTGCTGCCGCCTGCGATAGCACTTCCGCTCTGTTTATCGCTATAGCAAATGCGATTCCGTGCTGATAGATGTTGGTCTACCTTTAAAAAGGCTGTCCATACAACATACAACAAAGATCTCCGTAAATAGTTACACGTGCCCTTACCGTACTTATGTCACGCGAAAAAGTGGTTTCTATGACAAAAGTCAGCACACATCCTGCTTGGAACGGTTTTCAGTTCTTGTCACGTATATGTGACTATGGCGGTCATAAGGTTAACGGCTTAATTTTAAGTTGCATTTGAGATTTCGGCCATCCCAACAAGATCTTTCTACAAAACACTGTACAAACGCATCACCTACTTCAATGTATTATCTAAAATTTAGCAATTTCATTAATTCCGATAGTGTTTAGAGATTCTTACGCTACCTAATATTCACATCATACGTACACAACAATGAAAAGGCATTTTTGCGGCCCGTTGCAAGGACTTAAGGCTTATTATCGTGTGGCTTTTGGATTTTAAATGGAAGAACTGTTTGTTTGTTTTTTTTTTTTTTTCCTTGCCAGAAAAATTATATAAAGGTGGCTGTCTACTCTGGTCGACACACTCCGAGGTTAGAGTGCGAGCATACAGACTAGCGCTCGTCTAGCCTGTGTGTCGTGCTCGCCCTACCTCGGAGTGTCTCGGCGAGAATGTACCATCACCTTAAGATAAGTAACATATTTCTTTCAAGAAAATAAAAGTGGCCTGCCAGTCAATGAGTATGGCAACTGTGAGACGAATGGCGTTAGTATAGCTAGTTCTTAACTTTATGATTGGTTGAAAATCTGTTTTTGGTTGTGTATTTCATAATAGCTTCTAGACCTCATTGGTCAGATTGGGACTTAGCTATGGTCACGCCATCTACAATAAACTTTGAGTCCTTCCCCATATTGACCATTAGGCTTCTCCAAAACCTTTTGATGGATTAGAAATGGAATTAAGCCACGTTATATTGACAAGGTTAGTTAAAGACTATTTTAAACTGGAAGACTGTAATTTCATTCTGTAATTGGAAGTCAAACTGTCATCATCATCATCATCATTTCAGCCGAAAGACGTCCACTGCTGGACATAGGCCTCCCCCAAGTGTCGCCACATTGACCGCTCCCGTGCGACTCGCATCCAGCGGATCCGTGCAACCTTCACCAGGTCATCGGTCCACCTAGTGGGAGGCCGTCCAACGTATAATCAATCTGTATATTTTTTTAAATATAATAAGTTTTTTTTTAAAGAAAATTTAAGTTTAACGTAAGAAATTAGCTGCCATAATTTTTACTTCAGATTTTATAACAGAAAATGTTAGTTAATCACATCTTTAGCATAATATATATTTTTTAATAGTGGTCTACATAGGTCTAGTTTTGTTTTTTTAAGTTTCTAGAAAAGACATACTATAATAAGCCTTTTATAACACAGTTGCTTGCTACGAACCCGCCTAGTATCTATAACGCTAGATATTACAGTACTCATTGGCCCTGCACTATTACAACTATGCAATGCTTACGTCAATGATATCGTGTTTATTTATATATCTATATACGGATTGGGGCATGTGGTCAATGTAAATGTAAAGTCAAGGAAATTCAATGTTAAGCCAATTGACTAATAATTTAGTTTAATGGTCTGTCCAACTCCACACCCTTAAATATAACCACAGCTTTCTGATAAATGCTATATATTTAAATTACAACTGTAATTCTTTGACAGCTGTATAGTAGTGTAGTGTCAATTTGTTTAACAATTAATTTCCTTGAAGGTTTAAATTGCGAATTAAAATGTATGTGCGAACTATCAAAAGTCGATACTATACTAGATATATCAATAATTATATTTATTTATTTAAAAATTTATTGCCAATAATTAATATGTGCATGCTAATATATAATATAATAATTTAAAAATTTTGTTATTAATTTTTAAAACTATTAGTATCTAACAAATGATGATAGACGCGCTCAGGTACATGTTTTCAAAAACTGCTTTTTTTTTAAACAAAACCAGTACTTTCAATTAAAAATATTTTCCTTCTAAATAGTTTATCAAGACCAAAATCTATGTAACTTACTGATTCCTAAAAGCTGTTTGTAATTATTTGTATAACGAAAATCTGTGTTCTCTCCGCCAAGCGCTTTCAAAAGTGTTATTTTCGACGTGCCATGCCCTCCGAGGCGTCGTGAGCACTTTTTGGTTTGACGTCCATAGACGTCCGTGGCGGTCAATAGGTTAATTTTTGTTTGGTCAAACAATCACAACAGATATAAGGACTTATGCCCACGGCGGACAAAAGTCATGTAGGTGAACTGAATGTGGCACCTCAGCCTAACCCATCCGGTAATATAGGCTTGATGTAATATTATTTAGTTATCATCATCTGCAATAAAGAAACAAATCTGCAGACACACATCCCACACACTTTAAGAACGACAAAGGTCTCTTGTCTGGCCTATTATAACTGATCAAAGACTCCATAGGCCTTTAAAAAGCGAGATCCAGTTAAAATGACGTCATACTAGCCTTAAAAAGCCTAAAAACTTGTTTTATATAATAAAAAGACATCTACATTGACCACAGACCACAATATTATGTTTTATCATTGAATAGTTCTACAAACGCTCAGGTCCTATGTTATACCATAACTGTTGAGCAAAAATTCACTTAGTTTTTTTAGTATTTTATGGTTTTTATGGTAAAGTAGACAGATCCAAGCAGTAAATATATTTTTAGTTAATATAGGAAAATATAGCGTTTTTTTTTATCAGTGTGACCAGTTTTTACACAAATATTAATTTACAGTCATCTAATTTCGAGATTTGCAATATATGATATATAAGGCTTGTAGTAATCGCCACTCCAATGAACCCGCTAGAACTTTAGTTTTAATTGTATCAAAACTCCATCGAAATAAATTGAATGCTTTGACTTCGATGTTCTGGCATAAAATGTAGATTCCATAGTCAAAAATTAGTGATCCAAATGGAATGACAGTAAGTTTAATATACTACCATTAAAATGGTAGAAAAGGTTTTTTTATGTCAGGCAACATTGCTTTTCGTCTGTGCTGCAATAATTTACTGCTTGGCTGCCCACCGCGTGGTATTGCACTGGCAGGAATGTCTAGCTGTATTCACTATTGCATTTTTAGATGTGTATACAGTCTACGCTAAATGTATGTCTAATTGTCTATATAACTATTTCTTATATGTTGGTATAAATCTTGATTGGTGTTGCTGCAAATTATTGAATTTCTGTTGGAAATGTTGGTCAAAGGGAATGGAATGAGTTTGGGGATTTATAATGCTTTTACAGTTTAAAAATACTTCATGTGACAATGATTTTTTAGTTGTGGAATACAGGTAGTTTATGTATATTAAAAAATTGTCTATACCAAATATGAAATAGATACATGCATTCAACAACAGTACATCTAGTAGTTAAGACTAAAGCATGTGGTTTGCATTGAAAATAAGTCTCAAAAGATGTTTTCTTATACAAAACATATATCATCACAAACTGCCTATTTTTTGTAAAATTAAATAGTAACCATTCAAAACACCTGTTTATAACATTAACCCTCCACAATCCATTCCCCACATGAACATCCCAACTACAAAATGATATGTCTTCAGAACTGTCAGGAGACTGTGTTGCCAGCATAGAGTAACTGACAGTAGGAGCTTGTATTGCCAGCTTTAAGGACCTGAGTAAAGGCGGGATGACACTAGTGCCTCCTTCGAGAAGACTTACGTTCACAGCCGAAGGGTTTCTCACTGTCGCCGGGGACTTCGTAGGGTAGTGTGCCTTGCGCGCGCTTGCCTCGACCTCGCCCCTGAAATGATGGAGTGGGTTGAAGATATTAGACTCACATTACATAATGCTTGTTTGCTAAATACTGGTATTCAGTTGCATCCAGTTACTCTGAAAGAAAACACCAACATAGTTGGGAAAAAGCTAGGCAGGTGACATAACGCCAGTTTGCGCCGAAGGAGTACGCTGAGATAGATAGTAAACCTGCATGTCGCCAGTATAAGTCTGGGCACAAATTCACATGCTGCTGATATTCATCATTAGATGGTCATTATATTACCCTACATCAGTCCACCATAGGCCTCTCCAATTGCAAGCCATTCAATTCGATTTTCGGAAACTCTCAACCGTCTGTTACGAGCTACACTTCGATGATGTTTCTCCATCGAGTCTGTTCGAGTAATGGATGCAGTTTCACTATCTATACTCAAGAGCACGTCCCAACAGTCAGCGGTTCTACGGCTACCATAGCCGGCAATTAACAAAAAATAATATCGTAGGTCCCAGAACAGATATCATACTCACAGCTCTCCCTCTCTTAGCAGGCGTGTCGTCAGGCTGCGACTTGCGCGTCCTGCCTCCCCTAGAGCCCGGCCCGGACGGCGTGGAGCCGCCGCGCCGCTTGCGCCGGTTCGCGTACGTGTCGTCGAAGTAGTCTTCGTCCGATTCCGGGTCAGGTTCCTCGCCAGTTTCCATCTCTTCCATCGCTAGTTCGTCGTAGAACCATTCCTGTGGAAGCTGATAGGGTTAGTTGTATACATTTTCTGCACGTCATAGCATGGATATTTCTGCCTGTTCTCCTATGAAGAATAATAAAGCAGTACCTTTGTGCTCTTCTATCTGAATATAATATCCTAATAAATATTTTGCGTGTACATAAATAAATAAAATAAGAATCAAAATCTTTACTTCCATAATATTTGTCCTAAGTAGATAACCTTAGTAACAGCCCATTACCCAGTTGCTTAGGTAGGTCTTACTTGTAGTCTGAGACGGGATAAGGACGTTTAAATTTCGGGTGGAGGCCGCGAAGCGGATGTATAGGCAGTACGCCACGCGTAGAGTCGGTGGGTGCCGTTCGTCAGCGCGGTCCGGCGGTATACGTGTTGTATTGAATTGTATAACGGGCTGGTGTCCGCAACTCCACGTCTAAGTATACGTGTGTTAGGCATCAACGAATTTCGACATGAGATTTATGTGAAAACCGTCTTACCTTAGGATCATCCTTAGCAGCAGTCTGTGACCCGTCTCTGCTGTCATCTCCAGCTAACGCGTCGCCTGGTACACCGGAACTGTTCTCTCCCTCACCGGTGTTGTCTAAATTGTCTGATGCTCCGGTCCAGCCCCACCGTGTAGATGACATTGTTAAGTACTGGCGGCGGGCTTTGCGCCATCTGGGTGGAGACAAAATCATTTAGCATTAACCAATGTTACATTTTGCCCGTATTTGCCTGAAGGGTTAAGCAGAGGTGTACCAACAGTACACATTTCAGTCAGCACACACTTAGGCTGAGTTTCCACCAGAGATGTGCTAGGCCGCTGAGCGGTACGAGGATTCGTAGCGACGCTGTGAAACGGTGCGCAGATGCGCGGTGCAAGGATGTGTAGCGGGTTCGTTTCAGACTGACTGCTATTTTTTCGCTCGCATCCGTCCCTGGCACACTTAATTACTTATTTATTTATTAATTTAGGTACTCCAACAGCTTCACAACACATCTTAAGTATAGGTTTTACAGTCTTGGACTTACACAGTCGCCAGTTACTGGCTAACATTCACAAAAATAAGTGATAACATAAGAAAATTAAATTAAAACGAGTGGCTCTAAATGCAATACAACAGTAAAATTCTTAAATATAAGAGTTTACTTAGCTTACAAAATATAAAATTCAGAAAGATAAACGGTATCCCTATAATTTTACAAACTAATTACAACTACAATTACAGAAAGACAAACTAAAAGATTATGTCTTTAGTCTCCCACTTGTGACATTCAAAACCAGTCTGAACAGACTATGACAGCAGGAGGGAGGATCTCAGTCACCAATGTACATTCACCCAAACTGACCACTGTAAGGACTTTCCTGCTTGCAGTACCCAACCACTATAAACACTTTCTTTTTAACTTTATCTTTTTGGTCCTTTTTTTTGTTTCATTCCTATTGGTCACAAAAATGGTGGTCACACATCCGTGAACAGAGCATGAGATTTTTTTTAAACAAAATATTTAAATCATTAAAAAGCTTGCATATTTATTGGTATCTTTTTGTTTTACTACTAGTGGTTCGCAGAAAAAGTGATGATAAACAGACCTGGCCATTGTGTGCACAGGGATAATGTTTTAAAAATGAGCTGATGCAGTTTTGGTTGACTGTACTAGCGCAAGATAGAGCAAACAAGTCTTTTATTGGGCTTATAAACCTCAGTTCCTAGTAGTGACTAAGATCTGAGTTATCCCAAAAAATTTGAACAGACTTCCCTTCGATAAGCTTCCACTGCCACCCCATTTTCCCAGTCATTTCTCCATGTATCAATTGATAGGCATTTCTTCTAGTACGAAAAATATTATCACTATTTTTAAGTTTCCTTACCTCTGTGCAGGGTATGTGTACACTTGACCTTCTTTCTGGCCGGGCATGCGTTGTCTCCGTGTCATAAATAAATTGCAGTGGCTCTGTGCGACACCTGTAACAATAAAGTATAAGACTGAAACATCGTAAAGTGAGAGAAGAATAAGAAGACTCCTTGACTGAATTTTCTTTTAGTGTTTATTGCATTATGACCTAAGAAATAACACACCATCAAAATGCCTACATGTACTCCCTGATAGAGAAGGCAGATGTCTAACAATGGTAGACTCACTTTTTGCCAGTTATGTTTTAGTGTTAAGACATAAGGGGCATGCCTAAAGTTGGGCGCAAATCCACTCAGAATCAGAACTGCTACTGAAAAATTCCTAATGGAAAAACCCAATAACACTTTCCTACTTTTGGAACTGAACCAATAACCTCTGGCTCAGCAGTAGAACTTGCAACCATGAGAAAATAGTTTAATCAAATAAAGTGATAATATTGTAAGCACAATCCATCCAGCCAGTGCTGTTAACTTAAAGTTAGCATTCCATTTCAATATTCTCAATGTCAAGATGCTGTGGTTATTGATGCTTATTATTGTATGTACAATTCAAGATTTCTATACATTAAGTCTGAATTCACTTCAGTCACAATGGGTTAGCTTTTTAAGTACTATTACTTGATTAATAGTATTTGTTTATGTTCATCATGCACTTAAAAATAGTACTCAAGATATTGAGTTCTAAACCAAAGATAAGCCTTTGATTGATTTTCAGAGAGGGATGGTTATATATGTAGGGTTGCATGTGAAAAGAGGACAGATAGTTTTTGATAACACCTCAGAACATTGTTGAGCACTCTATCTATGTGGTAAATATTGTGTGACTCCTACGAAATAGGACGGCAATACATTACCAATGATAAAGCCGCTCCTTGTTTACTTAAAAAGCCAATGTTTATAAAATACTATTGAATGGCAATGGGCGTAGACGCGTCGTCCGAGTGTCAAAAAAATCGATATCTTACCGGTCTGTGTGTCGATGAACGGCATACGCATCCTCCTTTCCGCACATAGTCGTGAATTGAAGGTCGAAGAGTTCTCAATAATTTCTTTGTAACTTGGATCATTGAGAAAACTGAAACATTCAATGCAAAAACAAATATGAAAATTTAACACTTGGTTTATTACACTAAACACACCGATACACCTATTTTTTTATATTAGAGTGTGCACAACACCGAAAATAACACACTTATTGCCGAAGATACTCGATTTACCTTTCAATTTTCGTTAAATTAGAAGGATTTACTATCTGAATCTCCGCCGCCGCCATTTTCTTAGCAGACGCTACTTCGGTGACGTCGACTGACGTAGCCTGTTTCCGCCAATGTTACCAATTAATCTTGAGACAATCTACCATCATTAAGATGTTTGGAACTTTTTTATTTCTTTCGCAATTATTTTCGCAGATTGGGTGACACAATTTAGATTCATAATTAAGTTGATTTATATGCATTGTGCATATGTGTTCAAACAATTTTATTTTTAGCTTTAGAAAAAGGGGTGTGATGGTAGATTCTAAACCATTGCAAAGAATGGTAACACTAACGAAACGTCAAGCTTGTGACTGGTCATCGGTGGACGAATCGTGTGTCGGGCGCATTTTCAGTAATTGTTGATTGGAGATCTCCAAATATTACACTGATTATTGGTTACTGTGTTTTTATTAACTTTGGAAGCGGTTACTAATTTTCTAATCGCGATTTTCCAATAATTTAATTCATTGGAAAGACTTTGTGATTTGTGAAAAAGTCGAGGTCGGCGTGTCGTTGGTTTGTGAGACAAGATGTCCGTGTGTTTCTTTGTGCCTGCGTAAGTTCCTCTTTCGATAGTAAATATTGTTGTTTTTATTATGATTATTAATAAATCGGCGGTGTTTTTACTCCGAATAATTATTTTTGAGAAAACTTTAAAATATTTAATTACAAATGATGTCATACAAGCTTATTAAATTTATATAACTTTGCGTCCCAGGTTTGCTTGTTGTTTTTATTTTTTTTCTTATCAGATTAAGTATTAAAAAAAAAACACGACGTAATTATAAATTAGCTTCTTGCCTTTTCCACTTGTCCCAAGTATAATATTTATTTTAATTAATCAAAAAGTTACAGCAATAGGAAAGTGGATTGCTGGTACAAATGGTATTAGAATGGAAAACTTCGAAAGCAATCTAACATACTTACAGCAGCTTGGAAGTGAACCTAGTAATTCACGGTTAGCATTTTGTAACCACAAAACGGTAATCGTATGAAATATAAACCATAGCAAAAGCGCAATGCCGTGATAAATTTACTTTATTCGACCCTTATTTTAGTGATTTGGCGTATGTACCTATGTGTATAGCATTTGCTAATTTTCTACGCTTAGGGTCGCGGGTTCGATCCTTGCGCGGTATCCGTCGGTATCGTAATGTGGAACTGGAAAAGCAGATAAACTTTGTCGCAAAGAAAACGATGTTTTACTGAATATAGTATCGGATTGTTGATTTGTAGCTAGTTGATGGCAATAGGCTCGGCTCCTATTAGGTAGGTATACTTATTATTGTGAGGCGATATTTGACTGTACCTACTAAAGGTACAAAACAACTGCATAAACCTTCAAGGAAATACAAGCAAGGTATTATGGTATGGTAGCTATGTAAATAAAGTTTTACGTATTTTAATGTTAAGGAAAAATTTGATGGTTATAAATGCAACTACATAAATACCTACCACATGATAAGCCAATCACTACCCTTGAACGTGATCGTTTACAAGTACTTACCTAAAACACTATATTTTTGAAACTGACATGGTTACTAATGCCCGCTTGCACCGTGAATAGCTAAACGCTTTTAACGTAGAACGCATTTAAAACATCGTTCTGTTTCTATCAATCGTTTAAAGATAACAGAGACAGAATGGTGTTTTAAATATGTTTAGCGTTAATACTATGATTAACACTAAACTTATTGGTTCTGAGTTCCCGATATTTCGGCACTGTTACAAGCGCACCTATGGCGCAGCTCGTGGCTAACTAACAGCCGCTCGGGTCGATCTTCAGGTTAAGCCGTGCTTACCTAGGTTGGTCCGTGAATGGTTGACAACCCATTACACACTGAGTTTTCTCATAGCCTCGGAAAGCACGTTAAGCAGTTGGTCCCGACTATAATTTGTAGATCTTTGACATTCGTTACAAGATTTCAGTGGCCCGAAAGTCTTATCAACCTATCTTACCAAGGGGTACCGTATTACCCAGTACCAACCAGTCGCTCCATGTAAACACTGGTATTTAGTTGCATGCGGTTAGACTAGAAGCCGACCCCAACATAGTTGGGAAAAGGCTAGGCAGGTGATGAATCTATGACCCTCTTACATACCTGCGAAATGGGTGGTGAATGGTGGGTGTAGCTGTAGGTACTTAACACACCTCTGCCCAACCCTCCGGGGAAAACGGTATGTATGTTTTGTTTGTAGGAGAATATTCTAGAACTCCCAAATCAAATCATCATTTCAGCCAAAGACATAAGCCTAAGTCTGACAGTAGACACTGAAGGTCATCGGACTCCTAAATATTATATATAAAGACTATCACATTTCATTACAATCCGTTTCCATGTTTATTTTATTGTCCAGACAACAAAAATACTCGCCCTTTTAAATGTGGGTGGGCGACTCAGGTTATTGATTATCGAAGAAGTGGGTCACTTCTACCCACCATTTTTCTAGGAATTCAGGCGTTCCACGGTAACGGACTCAGGCAGTATTTTTTTAAGTAGTAGAGAAGTTCGATTAGACCGAACTGTCGGTAGTTCGGAACTACTCGACTGGTGCATTCTTTTGTTCAGTTAAGATTAGTTTAAACGTATCGCCCTTAAAAAAAGCTGGAAGTATATCGCGTCTAATTATTTATTTATTGAAGTGTAGAAAAGTGTACAATATTGACTTAAAGCAACTTATAAGTACAACGTATAGAATAGAAACCGTCAGTCAGACTCTCCGCGAACGTAAAGCAAGAACTTAGAAGTTTTGGGCCGGTCACGTAGTGTTGTGCTCGCATTTGGACACGTCGGAGTCCACTTATTTTGAAGTCATATGGGGGGTTCGAAATGATGTACTGAACACGTGGTAACCGTTTGTGCGTCGCTGTGCCTTCCACCCTGTATGGCTACTAGTTGTGCAGGCTCAGAGCTACATTAGATCCAGGCCCCGCCATGCATCAATTTACTTGGTAAGACATCTCGCATCGTGCGTCTTTCTAACCGATTGGCAACCCACACAAGCAGCTGCATGCAGCGGCTCATTTGCTAGACCGAGAAACCGAGCGTGCTGCCGATCGCCTCGTCGATGCTGCCGCGTGCGATAGCATTCCCATTCTAACAAATTACGGTTCTGAGCGACAGAAAGGGATAGGAGCATGGAAAAGTGCGATTCCGTGCTGCAAATAGCGTAGCGCAGCGACGAGATAAGCCCACAAGTGGGACGCGTTTTGTTACAGCGGCTACTGTAATGTACTGGTAATTTGGCGTGTAATAAAGAATAAGAAGAAATGTTCAGAGCATGAAAAGTCACCAAGACATGACAGTGCACACGTGAAGGAATAAAGTGATAATTCACGCGCGTGTAACTTAATGCAAGAGTTACATCTTCTGAAGTCGTAAACGGGTCTCTAAATTCTTCTCCATGTGATCCACGCTTTGGAATTTTCAACTACAGTCCATTCACAGTTATTATTATACCTGTAGCTGGACTGTCGTTACCTTATTTTTGACTATTCACAAGCGCATGTCACGGGTCTACTTGAATATAATATGTTGTTTTATAAAATAAAAGCAACATATATTATTACCTAACGACACTTAAAAACTTTAACATTGTAATAGCTATTTGGAAACGTAATGCTACAATAGATGTTATTGTTACACAGGGACCAGGCGGGTTCCTCAAACGTCTCTGAAGAAGTCGATGGTGACCTTATGGGAGAGGAGAACGCTCCATCGGAGTCGCCACAACAGAGTCTACAGCAGTTCTGGTGTAAAGTCACTGATGACATCAAGAAGGTGAATTCGGTAAGTGTGCTTTAACCACCGTAAAGCATTAGCAAAGTTGATGATCAAGAGAAGTCTAAAACTATAGTAAAAAACTGCTAGGACTCGAGCCTCATTTCTTGCAGAGACAGGTCATCCAGCACGCGGGCTCAGTGAGGGTTAGCAAATATCACATTTTATGATGTGTTTCAGTTTTTGGTTGTAGCAGAATTCTGCCTGTTTCTCTATGAAGTACCGAATTTCTCAGTAGCAGGACGTTCGCCCTATGCCTAATCTCTCTTCGGTCGTGTCAAATTACTTTCCCATCGGACTTTGAGAGTGTGGGAAGAGAGTGGTGCATCTGTGTGCGTTCACATTTGTGCACAATAAAATTTCCTGCGTCGATGGCTACAATTTCCTCTAAACTTGGCTGAATAACCGAAAGCGGTCAGGAGGACCATTTTATTAACTATAACAATACATTTTCATCTCTCTTTTCAGGACGATTTTAAATCCCAAGCGCTGCCTCTAGCTCGGATCAAGAAGATAATGAAGCTCGACGAGGAAGTGAAGATGATATCGGCTGAAGCCCCGGTGTTGTTCGCGAAAGCGGCTGAGATCTTCATACACGAGCTTACGCTAAGAGCCTGGGCACATACTGAGGATAATAAGAGGAGGACTTTGCAGGTAAATATATTACCCTTCAGGAACTCGGCTTGCAATATCCTGTAGGTATTTGTCGCATTTGTAATACTTACACATAATGCGAAGGGGAGATAGCAGCCTTGATAAGCTGGTCATTGTTGGCAATACCGAAGGCGAAGAGAGCACGAGGCCGGCCACCAACACGATGGTCCGACCAAGTAAATGAGGCTATGTCCTCTCAAGCAAATTTCAGCAGGTGGTGATGGCAAGTTTGGACCGGAGTCGATGGAGGCAGATTGTCCGTTTAAAGGGGTCCAGTGACCACGATCCTTAGTAATGAGGAACCGATTGATGAACACGAGTAATACTTACTTAAATAGATGTTCTTGTTACGGCTATAAATAGGTATAGATACCTACTCACAAAAACAATCAAGGAAACGACGTACCTGGACCGGTGTTCCGAAATCTTACGCTATGCAAGTTTATTTGCGTGACCAGGGAACTTATCCCGCGAACTTTGCTTGCTAATGCGTAGTGCGCGTTTGATTGGCTGGTATCGGCAGGTTTCTGAATGATCCTTGGAGCCGAGCTAGCCTCACGTACGAGTGTGATAACAGGCATGTCTGATGACCTGTGTATCAGAATGCCTAATGCAAGACGTGTGTACACGGACCCCCCAGCTAGGTCGTGTCGAATACGGATGGATTTAGCGCAGCTCCACCCTGAGTACTACTTCACTGCGTAGAAACGAACTCCGCACTTTATCTTTGTAGTTGAATTTCTGGGCCTAAACGTAACCAAAATTTTTCGAAAAGTTCATTTTGTCGCCAAGCCGATGCATGGGTCGTTGGTCCTTGGTCTGAAGCCAAACGAGCGCAATTTTTATGCTGTGAGTCACGTTTTTTGCGTTGCACTCGGTTTCATACATAATTGCAGTGTGCGTGGTACGCGACGCAATAGCAAAATGCTTTTCTCGGTTTATTTTCGCCTCGTTTCGATTTGGACGACGCTACTCGACATCGCGTCGGCCTATTCGCTCTTATTGCTTGGACATAAAGACCTCGATTCCACATCGATATGTGTGGTGAGAGAGTAAACTCTGGCAGCCGCAAAACGGGTAGTTTTGTACCAGTTTTGTATAAAATTAAATTAACGTTTTTGTATTATTTTCATTTTATACAAGTTTCCTTCGTGCCTCGGAAAGCACGTTAAGCCATTGGTCTCGGTTGTCAATTGAAGGTCTTTGACAGTTCTTACAGGTAGTCAGTGGCCCGAAAGTCTGACAACCAGTCTTACTAAGGGGTGTCGTATTACCCAGTACTAACTGGATAGGCAGTCGCTCCATGTTAAATCCTGGTATTCAGCTGCATCCGGTTAGACTGGAAGCCGACCCCAACATAATTGGGACAAGGCTAGGCCGGTGATATATTATTTTATGTTATTGATTATTTGTCTACTATTCATGTGTTTTTCAAACGGTCTCAGGATCACACAAATGTGACCCCATCCTTAAGCTAAACTTAAAATGTATTGTTTCAGCGCAACGACATAGCAATGGCGATATCCAAATGCGATCAGTTCGACTTCCTGATCGACATAGTGCCGCGCCACGAGGTGAAGCCGAACAAGCCGCGGTACGACCACGCGCCCAGGAGCAGCCATGCTGATCAGGTAACTTTCATACATTTTTGTCCAGACAAACCTATTATACCTTCGTCAGAACGGTGAAGAAAGTATTTGTAACTGTGATTGTAGTTGTAAAATAAGAATTAAACCTCATAATAATGGAGATCAACCCGGGAAGTAGTTCCACCTGCGACCTGTGAGGTACTACCGCCAAGCAACAACAACATGCACTTATTTTCAGGCTAGTTTGGTCCATAGATATATTAACTTACAGACTAACACACATATGATAAAATACAAATTGTGTTAGTAAATAGAACCTTAAAACTATGTTAGTAACACTTCACTTGTACACTATGTCCCTGTGCGATCGCGCGTTTGAACGCTAAAAAATTTCGAAAATATTGTTTCTTTGAAAATTAGTATGTAACGGCTAAACCGGTAGCAGTTGGTTTAACTTAGGTGTATCCCTTTTATTGCTAGGTCACACCGACCAAATGGGCTAGGTTAGGATAGAAATGTGACCAAACGCGCGCGAGCCGAGCGAGCGCAGCGAGCAGTGCCACGGCAGCAGCCGGCATGTGCTAATTGGTTGCCAATTTGGATGTAGCGTTTGCATCAAATCACCAGTAAAAAGAAAGCTAGACCTCAAAATTTAATTAATTTTAGTTATTATTCGAAGTTTACCCAAAAAGTTTGGGTATGCTAAGTTTACAAGTGTAAACCTAGATTTTGCTCCTACCAAGAAAACATTTACTCCAACATCGATACATAGCGCTGGAATCGACACTAACATTCTGACAGTTTATGAGCAACATTAACAGCGTATATTATGTCATTTCAGGTAGCACATCAACACGCCGCCATGCAGAACGCTGCACAAGCGCAGACGCAGTCACAGCCGCAGATCGTGATACAGTCGTGCGCGAATGTGGTACAGGTACACCATTTTGTGTTGTTTTTTTTTGCATATGCAACGTCTACTCGCGAAAAAGTTCCTATAATTCGTCCCTGCTCAGGTAAAGCCATCATTTGTGTTGAAAAATATAATAAAATTTAATCGCATATAAATTGTTATTTTATCTTGTACATTCCAGCAAGCATCAGCAGCATCAACATCATCATCGTCTAACAACGTGGTGTCGCAGCAGCCCGTCACGTTGGTGCAGCAAGTGGTGACGCCGTCCGGGGAGCTGCAGCAGCTACCGGTGAGTTACCTTACCATACAACCTTGTTATGAAAAAAGTCAGAATGACATCGATGTAGTGTCAGCATCACTAGGTCTTTGTCTTGGGAACTAAATCAAATCGAATCATCATCTGCTTAGCCTTTTCCCAACTATGTTGGGGTCGGCTTCCAGTCTAACCGGATGCAGCTGAATATCAGTATTTTACATGAAACGACTGCCTATCTGACCTCCACAACCCTGTTAGTATTGGGTAATACGATACCCCTTGGTAAGACTGGTTGTCAGACATTTTAAGCCACTGACTACCTAACGACTGTCAAAGATCTGCGTGCTTTCCGAGGCACGGAGGAAACTCAGTATGTAATGGGTGGTCACCCATCCACAGACTAACCTAGGCAAGCACGGTTTAACCTAAATTACTATTTAGCCACGAGCTCCTCTAAATCACATCGAATCAAAAACATTTATTTGCGTAAAATGTGCAAACAAAAGATGTCACATATGACATAGCTGATGCTCCTGTCCTTCGTCCGCGAGAATTATTATAAAAATTTTACTTCCCTGTTTGAAGCGGATTTTTTTGACAATTTCAAGCTTTTTAAATTTTTTCCCACGCAACCCTAATCCTTTTTCTAAATAGGAGCCTAAGTTATTAAGTACAACATCAGATCTGCTAGTAAAAGGCCCGTCAAAATCGGTCCAGCCGTCCAGCCGTTTCGAAGATTAGCCGGAACAGACAGACAAAAATTTTAAAAATTGTTATAAGTACCGTATTATATACTTTTATATGAATTCAGTAAAAAGCTGTGATTTAGAAATGAATATGTTAATTGTATAGATTCGGTGCTACCATAAGCGATAAGAAGTAAAATACTAAAATTAAGAAGCTAAAATGAAGCGGCCGTAAATACAGTTCTTGTTTCAAAAGTACGACATCGTCTGATACCTGTACGACTCACTCTCTCTGGACTCACTAGTCTGTTTCTAAAACTCAATGATTCGGTAACTTGTGTTATAAAACGTCTTATCATAATATTGTTATACATATTTCAGATCCAGCTAACCCAAGCTCAGTTGAACATGATCCGGCTGCAAGTGCAGAACAACCCGAACCAGCCGATCATCATACAGGCGCAGTCTCAACAATCGCCACAGATTATACAGGTAACAACAAGGTCTTCTAACGCTGTCACTTGGCGTATTTCCCAAAATATTGATCTAGTTGTCAAATGCTGTACTGCTGAGCATGAAGTCTTCGGGTCCGATTCCCGAGTCGTGCAGTGAGTCATATAAAAAAATCTCAGTAGTGGTTCGGAGTTTGGATGTTGGCGGAGTAATCTCCAGTCTTGTCGAAAAGTCATCCCTTTGGAATATTAAAGTGAAGAAATAGAGAGGGTAGGTACCTCTGTTTGAGCATATTAACTCCCGCGACGATGGCTAGTCGCCATGTCCATAACTAGATTATACCGGCGGTTTTTCCTGCGTGGAGTTCGGTAACTGTCGCACGGTATCGTAGTACTGAGATAAAAAGTATCCTGTGTGTAATACTATGTTATAAACCATCTATGTGCCAAATTTCATCCATATCCGTATAGTAGTTTTTCCGTGAAAGTATAACAAACTTCTATCCATCCTCCCAAAATTCGGTATTTATAATAGTAAGATAAGATTACAAATGTCCATACGCTGCGATAACCACTTACAATCAACTAGAGCCACTTGTTTGTCAAACTTTGTCACCCAAAAACTTAGTTAAATTAATATTCCCCAGGTCCAATCCCAAGCACACAACCAACCCCAGCAGCAGGTGTTCCTGGCCCAAGTAGCGACGTCTCAGGAAGACTCCTAGTACCAAGACAGCAGCGCGAAGTGCGAAACGCTCAGCTCCGATTCCGATGAGAATGTGAAGTGAAGTGATATACGAGTAGTGTGGACAAGAAAACAAGAGGTGTTTTCATGAAGGCTGATCAAAGAGACGTTGTAACGTCAAAAATGTATAATGTTGTAAATGGTTAAACACTCGTTAACTTTTCTTTAAGCAGCGTCTATGAATAAACCTTAAAAAATACAAGTTCAAAATAAATTACCTAGTGCAACTTCACCGTGATGAGTATCGATGGGCTAAACAAAAATACAGCCGAATTGAAAACCTCCACTTTGTATATCGAACAATCACGTCTATAGAATTCCACTAGCTAATTTAACTTGACCCTGTATGGTGTGATAGTGCAGACTAGATATCTCCGGGAGCCTAAAATGGCACTTTAGCCGTATCATAATAGGATAATAATATGAATTACGTCAAAATGATTAAAGTGGTCATAGACGCACTTAATATTATGAATTTTCATACCATTTTACGAACTGAAACGTAATTCATATTTTTATCCTATTTTGATTCTGCTAAAGCGGGGGTCTAAAATGGCCGCTAGAGCTGTCCTTGGTATGATGCGAGCTGAACAAAACCTGCTCATCAGCATACCAAATCATGATTATTCTGAAAGGACTGAATTGAAACATGGTGGCTCTTGTATATCTAGTTTGTGTTTATAGTGGTGCATTGACTTAAATTTTGATCGTACACAATTTAATAGTGTAATAATATAAGCAGGTAGTTTTTAATCAATTATTCTTGTTAATGGGGTTTTCTCCCAAGTTTGATTTGCGACCAGAAGGCCTAAACATAGTGATATGGACTTTATCACTGACAGAAAACAGCTACAAAGGTGATGGACAATCAAATAGTACATTTTGATACAAGTGGGGAAACTTTGTCATTGCAGCCGAGGCGAAGTTCACACCCGAGCCGTAGGCGAGTGTGTTATAGAGCCGAGAACTGCAGTTATAAATGCCCACGTGAATCAATCGACGTTTTTCAATACACTCACGAAGAAATAAAATAACAGATCTACTATTTTTGTCATTAATCATTATGAAACTATGATTTATTTAATTTCATTGAATAATTCCCATATTTAGCAATTTTTTCCGATTACCAGAATCAATAAGAGATTGTGGACTGGTTCATTATGGCAGTACTAAGTCCAAATAACGTTGTTGGTTTTGCGATAATTTATATAAATGTACAAATAGTAGAAACATTTAATAATAGTTTCTAATATAAACCATAATACAATAGCATTAATGAAAATAGTTTTCTATCATAACACTTTTGTACTAATAAATGTCTAATAATCAGCATTACGAGGTTTGTAATAGACATAACATATTTGTTTGAAAAGTAAAATGGAATGGATAAAGGATTTGATGAAGTTTGAAAGTAGCGCCAGAAAAATTGAAAGGAAGTAATCGTCTGGGTTGGTAAGGACTTGTATTGTTGATGGATGGAGAGGAAGAGGATGGCCAAAGAAAAATGGATGGATTGTGTGAGGAGTGATATAAAGAAAAAACGTATTGTATATTATTAACAAGGGCAGTTGATGGATGGAGAGGAAGAGGATGGCCAAAGAAAAATGGATGGATTGTGTGAGGAGTGATATAAAGAAAAAACGTATTGTATATTATTAACAAGGGCAGGAAGATAATGACAGAAAAAGGAAAAAAAATAACATCAAACTTTGTCGTTCGCTGTGCAAGTCAATGATAAATAGTATGCAAATCAACGGAGTTAGGTAACGAAGCATTATGAACCTAATCTCCAATGTAAATAGTTAAATTTTCAGTCTATAGACCGAACACTTTAATGAGTCCTCGCAAAGGTATCAATTTAATTGGAATATTCTGAAGGTTGATCACGTATTGGTTCAATTAGTTTAGTATCGGAATACCTACGTGGATTATGGTTATTTTAAAGCAAATAACCCGTGGGTTATTGTTAGGACTTTGTGGACGCTTAATGTGCCTTTGATGGGGCTAGGCGGAGGACTCATTAAAGCGGTCGGTCTATAGCTTGAATATTGTTTTGCAAAATCCTTGTAGTTATTTTAGCATAAATTTAGTTGACATGTTCCTAAATGTAACGTGTTTTGTGAGTCGTAATACTTATAATTATTTTTATATAAATATAGAGGGGTGTTAGAAACATGTTTGAATCGACCACAATGAGCACAAGCCGGGCGGTAAAATCAAATATATACAAGGTGTAAACGGACCCACCCTTTACGAAGCCGTCAACATTCTGAACATCAAACTAAGTAACTCTACACAAAAGTTATTGCTGAGAAAAGACTTTTTTTTGGTGGAAGATCACATTTTACGTAAAAGTCAATGTATCGCACTCAACACCATTGTGCTGATGGATGCATTGAATTGTATAGAATTGAAAGTATGGTCTACAACAGAAAAATAATAGCAATGACGGTTAGAACACCCTTACACCCATTATTTTGCTGCCCGGTTATGCCGAACCAGGCTGACCTGAACTTGTTTGTAGTACGCCTTAAGTTAGTTTTAGGCGCGAATTATGCAGAAACGGCGTAAGGTGAAGGCTCGGCACAGGCGCAGTGCAAGCGTGGAATTTATAACGAAACGAAAGAACGGCGTGCCTGCGCCGCGCCCCTTGAGTACGCCTACTTACATTTTGTATGAAAACGTTTTGAAGCGGCATCCCGCATCATGCCAGCGCTGCCCCTGCGCCGCGCCTTCACCTTACGCCGTTTCTGTATAAATCGCGCCTTATATGATTGGAAAGCAAGTATGAAAAACTTTGATGACGAACGGCATATAATTCTACTTGCACTGTGTACATGAAATGCATGTCAGGTTCAGATAAGTACAGTCACGAGCATCAATATGTTATGTTTTTCATTAAGATATGAGTTCCAAAATACTATGTTCGTAACAACTTGAAATTTTAGAAAGAACAGTGGGAGCAAATGCTTTAAAGTTTTTAATTATATATTGGTGCTGGTGACTGTACATCATGGAACAAAAAAAAAAAACGATCATCATCAATAGTAATTTTGTGTTTCTTGCAAATAGATAAGCGAAGAGGCGAAAATAATGTCTTATTTTTTATTGAATTTTAAACTGTTTGACTTAGGATATAATGAGTAAGTGGACGTTTTTACTTTCGCAAATGTTTGGACAACTTGAAAGGTGACCTAGTGGTTGGGTGAGTGGCATTCCGCCCAGTGATGTAATTGTATTGGCAGCACTACCTGACCCCCCCGTTCCCCATTCTTCTTTGTAACAGGGGTCAAGTAATGCAGGACACCGAATACTGCTAATCATGGGAAAAATCAATCGTAAAATGCAAAAGTTGTCATCAATGTTTAAAGTGATAATAAGTTGGTTGTTATTTAGGTTTATATCTACATAAGTTATTAAATAAAACATGTGAAATGAAAATAGATATTTCTTTTAATTATTGACTATAAAAACTTTTAACTGAAAACTGCATACCTTATTTGATATGAATTCCTTAAAAATAAATAAAAAAGAATTTAACAATCACCGTTGGCATTAAATTTCATAACATTAACAGAATTAAATATTTGATAAAATTAAGTAATTGTACTATAATAATACTTTGACGTAAGGCTTGGACTCCACCGAACCGGAGACGGGTGGGGC
Source organism: Noctua janthe (assembly GCA_910589295.1). Classification (NCBI taxonomy): domain Eukaryota; kingdom Metazoa; phylum Arthropoda; class Insecta; order Lepidoptera; family Noctuidae; genus Noctua; species Noctua janthe. Next base: position 6,506,780 of record OU342572.1, on the reverse strand, counting down.
AGTACGGAGACGTGCTAGATACAACCAATAACAGGACAGACGGGATGTCGATTAAAGAACGTTTACGATTTACGGCATTTCATACAAATTTTCAAGGCCTCTTATCGAAGTAACTAAAAAAAAAGGACTTGAAAGTTTGTATGAAATGCCGTAAGTCTAACACACTTAAACGAATGTGATTGGTTGATTCACACACGTCTCTCCGCTCCGCTCAACTCTGCTTTGATGGAGTCTGGGCCTAAAAGACAAAGATGCGTTGACACGGTACGATAATGGAACTTTAACACGGTTCAAGCAAAAACAGAACGTACTAACCCACATCAAAATGTTTCCCATTTTCCAAAGTAATAAATTGTAATGACAGTAAGGCTGATTAATTTTAAATGACTTTTTTTATTAAATGGAATATTTTTTACATGAGACTGATTTTTACTGAATATTCTTAAACCACTAGAATTTTCAATTAGTTTTACGTCAAACTAATCCAAAATTTGACTGAATAAGACATTTGCAGATTTACGTCCATTTTTGGCTGAAAAATGCAATATTATAGAGTATCAGACAAAGCGTTTTTGTAAATCTTTTCTTTTTTTTAAACCTTGCTTCACACTAGGAACTACTCCTGTATCGTGGGTGCGTTTACAAACATTTAAACTCACCTACACAAACAGCCAAATCAACCACGTAACGATAATCATAAAATAAGTAAGTATAAAGAACATTCAATTGATACAGCAAAAAAAAAACGTATAGACATTTTTACACTAAATACAGTACCAGTACGATATAAAAATTACTTTATATACTGATACTTAATACTCTAGGCTACTGGTTCAACATATTAGGCATAGTATGCGCACGAGTTCATTAGTATCCGAGGTAAAAAAGCTGGAAATTAATGGGTGGGTGGGTACAAAATATATTAAAAACGTCTTAGCCTTCGCTCACAAGGGCGTTTTTTATCTATCAACTCTCAATTTTGAGCCGAGCATTGAGAGAACAGCACATCCCAGGGCGTCAAAAAAGCGCACTGTTATACGGGGTGGAAGGGACACCGACGCTAAAACGGTTACCACATATTCAGTACATCATTCTTTAACCCCCCCACATCGGTTGTCCCTTCCACTTTGAATTTTCAACTCTCTGCGCTAAGCTGTGCATGGAAAACCAAGTGCGCGATAAAAATCGGCGTTACGAAAGTGCGTTTAAAGAAAAATGTAATTTGATAGCGTTGGTGTTCTTTCGGGTTTTCATCAACCAGAACCATTTTAACGACACTAATAAACTCCCGCGCATATCGACCTACAAATAGCTCACAGAGTACCCTGCCTCTCCATATGCTCAAGCACGGTCTGCACGTCTTCTTTCAAGATCCGCACCATAGCTTTCGTATGCTGGCAGTCCTCTCTGATCAGGTCTACGGAACGCTTCTTGAGCTCATACATGAAGTCGTCGTCTAATTCTTGTAATCTGGTGACAAAAATGAATATTTAGATTTATGGTAATACTAGATTATGTCCACGACTTCTCTCGCTTGGAGGTCTGAAGTATCCCAGAACTCACTCATCATCTGCCTAGCTTTTTCAGTCGGATTCCTAGTCTAACCGGATGTAGCAGAATAGGTACCATTATTTTAGGCATTAGTGAACCGTATAACTAGCACATGCATCAAGCTTATAATCCCCGAAGGGTTAGTCAGCGGTGTAGGTACCAACTTAATAGTACACCCACCAGTTATGTGACTCATGTAATAGACGAGCCCATTGCCATCAACCAGGCACCAATCCAGACTCCGTAGCTGCTACTGAGAAATTCCTGATGGATAAACCCAATAACACTTTCCCCTACCTAGGAATCGAACCCTGGACTTCGTGCAAAGCAGTAGCGCTTGCGACAATAAGGCAGTCACACCAGTCGCAGCAGGCAGCGCTCGGCAGTCAGTGAACGTATAAAATTGCGATAAAAGCAACGTCAATGCTAATTTTACGTTTGTTGTTGTCTTTCGTCGAATAAAATTTGGCTGTACTCGTGGGTAATGGAGTGGCTACACTGTGTTTTGAAGACTTATGTTGACGCCAAATCATGTCATTAAACAATAATGAAATGAGCCTATCAGTCACAACTGTGCCCTATGTTTATTCAAAATATGTTGAAACAGTGGGACACATAATATGGTGTCCTGTAGCTATGCCTGTACACTACAGGAATCGATGTACAGTGATCAAGGGTGTACCCAGCATTTTTTAAGGGGTGTGGCGCAGTAAATAAACTAAGTAGTTGGGAATTAAAAATGCTTTTTATTTACTGACTGGTACGTTTTATTGACTGCACTACACCTTATTTCAATTATAACCTGCGAGGGTTCTGGCTAAATCTAGCTAAAATTTCGTTTTCAAATGTATGTTGTGCTTCCAGAACCCTCTTTCTATGCACACTCATCATACAAAGGCCGACAATGTTTTTTATTTAATGTGAAAAATGTTAACGGAGGAGCTCGTGGCTAAATAATAACAGCCGCTCGGGTCGATCTTTAGGTTAAGCCGTGCTTGCCTAGGTTGGTCTGTGGATGGGTGACCGCCCATTACATACCGAGTTTCCTCCGTGCCTCGGAAAGCACGTTAAGCTGTTGGTCCCGGCTGTCATTTGTAGATCTTTGACAGTCGTTAGGCAGTCAGTGGCCCAAAAAGTCTGACAACCAGTCTTACCAAGGGGTATCGTATTACCCAGTACAGACAGGGTTGTGGAGGTCAGATAGGCAGTCGCTCCATGTAAAATACTGGTATTCAGCTGCATCCGGTTAGACTGGAAGCCGACCCCAATATAGTTGGGAAAAGGCTAGGCAGATGATGTGAAAAATGTTAACGTACCCAAATGAATATTGAATTTTTTCATTATATTAATTTTGCCTAAAAATTCTTAGCTTCGGTTCAGAGAGCAGGGTGGGGCAAGTGCTCCACCCTGCCCCACCGTGGGTACGCCTTAGACAGTGATAGCGCCAAACATACAGTTATCCTGCGGACCACATTTCGGCCACGGTGGCCAATGACAATGGAGATTAGCCAAATACACAGGACAATAGTGCACATGTGTGTGCGCAGGCACAGGTGCACTGTGTTCCTTTACTATCATAGTCCGATGGGACGGCAATCCGACACTCGCAGAGATTAGGCACAAGACCAACTTCGGCGCGTACGACCGCAGACAGTGACGGGGTCCGCATGTTTATGTGGGCCAAAATCTGGCCGGGGGAGATGGACGAACTGCGCAAGTACTCCAGCACCCCGGCCCAAGGCAGTCGAAGAACACCGTCTGGTTTTAGTCAGTACGAGTCTGACATAACCCCTTCGCCTACCCCAGGACGAAGGACATCCATGAGGATACTCACGCAAAAAACAAAAATGGCGCAAGACCCACTACGACACGTGCGCACCGCCAATTTCCAAACTCCTGGCTGCTATTGAGAAATTCCTAATGGGAAAACCCATCAACACTTTTTGCCAGACCCGGGAATCGATAGGGCCCAACACTTGCGCCATGAGACCAACGATAGATTGCCATTGACACGCTAAGAAGAAGAATTACAAAGTATTTGCTCACCTCTTGTTTAGACCAGCGAACTTACTGTCCATGACCTTTACGACTTCGCTCAGTATATCCGTCGCCACCTCACTGTACATGCCGTGGCGTTTCTCCTTCAACTCACCCAAATGCTTCTGAGCGTCTACGAACAGGTGCACGAATCTGGAAAATTGTAACAGGTAACATTATTACGCCCATACAAGGTGTAAACGGACCCTCCTGCACGGAGCCGTCAACCAAGCATTCTGTACATCAAACTAAGTAACTCTACGCAAGTAGAGTAAGAGGGAGCCCAAAGAAAAGATGGATGGATTGTGTGTGGAATAATGATATGAAGAAAAAGGAGTAAATATAAGCGTACCGGTTGACAGAAAATAATGGAAGAAAAAAACATGTTGCGCCGACCCTAGTAACATAGGGACAAGGGAGGAAGATGATTTTATTCTTACTTTTTACTTGTATTCCTCTTTATTTCAACGAGTGTAGTATCCAACTTCTCTATGACTTCTTGCATAATGTGTCTAGTCGACGCATTAATTGCTTCAGCTAAAAAAAAAAAAAAAAAAATTTTTGAGCAACAACGCAAGTAGCTGGTAGATGTATACTATATGGAAGATTAAGAATTCACACTTCGGTGAAGTGGGCCAATAAATTGTTGAACAATTATCGTACTACCATTATAATTGCAAAAGTTTGTGAGGATGGATGTACGATGGACTCTACTGAACTTATTTGGATGAAATTAGGCACACATATAATTTATAATCCGGATTAACACAAAGGATACTTTCCATCTCAGTAGTACGACCCCGTGGAGCGATTACCGAAGTCCACGCGAGCGAAGCCGCGGGCATAAACAAGTGGACAATAATATCTTCATTTTCTCAATCATAAATCATAAGCTACTGGACAAGAGACTTTCCTAAGCCTTGTCATCACTAAAGATGTCAGGACCAGTTTGATCCCTAAGGCAGGATTGGTCCACACTTGCTCAAGATCTCGAGAATCCTCTGTGATTGAAAAAAAGATAGAAGGCCTTTGCTCTGCAGTGGGACAATCATTAGCTGCTTAGCCTTTTCCCAACTATGTTGGGGTCAGCTTCCAGTCTAACTGGATGCAGCTGACTACCGACCTCCACAACTCATTTAGTACTGCGTAATAAAATCAAATAATTAACTCACTTCTGCTACTCCCCGGCTCCATCCTCTTGAACCAGTCATCAACACTGGATACAGTCACTCCACTCGACACCAACTCCACATTATTATTCACCTCAACTTTCCTCTTTTTACAATCTAACCTTTCTTCTCCCGATCTTCTTTTCAAAATCCTTCCGGAATCTTCTATTTTCGTTGACGTACTGATTTTAGAATGACTTGAAGCTGAACTGATTGTTCTTGTCATTCTTTTGGTCTCAATAACATTCTGTGGTGGCTTTTCTTGAGTAATTTTGGTTTTTGGAAGAATTTCAGCTTTCTTCTTGGATAGTGTATGTATTATGTCCTTCATATATTCTTCGTCGTCTGATAGAGAACTTTCTGAGTGTTTGTCTGCGTTAGATATTAGTTCGTCAAACAGTTTTATTGGTGAAATTACGGATTTATTTTTTTTATTTTTTAGAATAACTGTTTTTTTAAGAGTTTTTTCTGCAGATTTAGTCCTTTGCTTAGGTTCTACAACTTTGCGTGTAACTTTCGTTTTGTCTATAATTTCTTTTACAGATTCACTGTCGCTTTCCGATTCAGAATCCTTTATAGTTCGGCCGCTGTTATTAATTTGAACAGGTTGTGAACCTTGGAAAATCAGTCTCAATGATTTTCGTATTTTATTCTTAATTTCAGAAACGTCTGAGTCATTATCATCGGGTTTTGTTTCCAATATTTTAGGACTCTCAACTACTTCAACGACATGTTCTTTGCTGTTCTGTTTTACCGAAGACTTGTCGCTAACGTATGATCCTTCTGAATCAGAATTACGTCTTGAAGGTAACCATCTACTTATATCTTCATAAGACAACTTTTTTACAGACACCACAGGAGAATGAGACTTAATACTATTGGGTTTAGGGCTGACTTTACATGCATTCTTTCCATTAGAACCACTGGAATCACGATTATTTGACCCATCCAATTCTTTCGTTAGCTTATCGAAATAATCCTTCATAGAATGGCTTAAATCTTCAAACTCTAAGCTCCGCGGTTCCAGTTTTTCATTTATTAACTCCTGACTAGGTGGTGCTTCCTGTATTTCACCGTGACCAGTTATTCCAATCGTTGCTATAGATTTCTCAGATTTAACATCAGTTGTCTCATGTATGCTTATAGTTTCTACATTTTCTTTAATAATATTTTTTGGCGTTATATTTCTCTTTGTATTTTCTAGTATTAAACTATTTGATTTTTTCTTTTTAACACTTTTTTCTTTTGGTTTCGGTTCGTATTTACTTTGTAAGTTTTCAATTTGTATAAAATCTTCAGTATCAACATTTTGTGGACTATAATTGTTTATCCTTTCAACATCTGAGAGTAAATTCTGTGTAGTATTAGACTCATTAATATAATTATCAGGGCCTTCCTGATAGATTTTCCTGAATTTATCAACCATGGTCGCTGATATATCGTTAATATCATCTTTGATAATCGTAACTGGTTCAACTAACAACCCTGGTAAAGGACTTTCAGTTCTATCTTCATCGAAATTAATCACTTTTTCAACTACAGCCTTGTGAAGTACTCTCTTTGGCCTTTTAGACTCAGATGTTTCTACTTTAATCTTCTTTCCTTTCTTTTTCTGATTAGTATCTTGTTTATCGTTATTTTCAATGATTTCCATTTCAGGAGCTGTTACCAGAACTAAATCAGGTTCGGATACTTTGTTCTTAGTACTTTCAACGACCATAGAAGTATTGAACACATCTTTTGGCTGTCTCATACGTTCATCAACTAGTTCGTCTTGTTCAATGTTCACTTTTTTCTTAGTTCTAGGTTTTCTATTAAATTTACGTTTAATCGTATTGCTTTCATCTGAAGACTTATTATCGGTGTAATTTATTTTCTTATGGGCTCGTCCGCGCTTAGAAACTGCGGAATCATTACTAGCTAAAGTAGTCGTACTATTTCTTTTGGATAATTCTATCTTTTTAACCTTGAAATCATCTTCACTGTCACTTGTAAAGTTATAAACGTCAGCTTCAAAGTTATTATCAGCTATTTTTACTTTCTCGCTGTTTGCTGAATCTTTAACTTTATCGAATATATCGTTCAACTTTTTAGTTCTAGGTGACGGGGGTGCGGAAACCTTAGATTTCCTTGCACGTGGTATTCGGATCCTTTGTCGATCTTTCTCTATATCTTTGTAACAAGTGGCCTTGGATTTTGGCGTCTTTTTTATTTGTATTATTTCCGATAGTATGGTATTATGTTCTGGCTGGGCTGATTCGCGACGGGATGTGTCATTATTTGGTGGAGGTTGCCTGGGAGATTTTGCAGCCATTCCTTCGTCTTTTGGTGAATAAAGTTTACGTTTTCGTCGCGTTAGAGGGGTTTTAGAATCTCCCGCATCAATGAGAGGTGATTCTATTTTACCCTTTTCTAGTGTTTCTTCTGGTACCTTAGTTACCGGTGGAATGTTATCTTCAATGCTCTCAGCAGCGCTCTCTAGACCCTTATCTTCCATTATAGTTGACATTTTTAAAACAGACTCTAGAACAAGTTTGTTCTTCCTTTTAGCTACACGAGCTTTCGCCTTTTTAGGAGTTTTTATCTTGTATTTCAATTTAATTTTCTTTTTCCCTTTCGATTTCTTTGCAGTTTCAGCTTTTTTGGACTCAATATCATGAATAGTATTTATGATATCCTTTAAAGGTATGTTGTCTTCGATACTGTCATTAGGGTCTGCGGTTACTTCATCTTCCTTATTCAAATATTTATCAAAATCATCGCACACTTTATCTACTATGCTATTAAGACATTTCAAAACCTCGATATTGTTGAAATCGTATGGCACAATATCCTCTTCTAAATCTTCTCCATTCAAATTTAAGTTTTCACCAAAATTATCGCTGGCTTCTGAACTAGTTTCGTTGATTTTCTTAGCTAATGATGGACTTATGACAATTTCTCTTGCTTTGGTTTCAGTGATATGCTGGGAGAAAAATTCTTCAACAACTTGTTCAGCAAAAGCATTTTTTAGCGCTGGATCTTTTAGTTCTTTCCTATTCTTCCTTCGCGTACTTACGAAAGACGGTGTTTCATTAACAGCCTCTGTATTTGACTCATCATCCGTTGATGAAACTACTTTTGGGATTTTTGGAACTTTAGTCAACTTAATTTTATCTATTTCCGGTGTATTATCTATTGTTTCACTATTATCATGATCTTGAGATTTCTTTTCTCCTGTGTTTATTCCACTGTCAGATTTATTCTTATCGTCTTTTGCTTGTAATGCCTCTTGGACTAACAAGTCAACTATATTATCCGTAGTATAATCTTTATTTTTAGACAGCCTCTCCACAGTATCATTTATGACTGAATCGTCAGTTGACCCAATCGTAGCAACTAGCAAACAACTGGTTGTATGATCTTCATTAACGATAGGCGAAAGCTTTCGACCTCTTCTAGTCTTTCTAGAAGATTCCGGATCGCTTTGAGATTTCCTACTCTCAAGCTCTAGTCTATTCAGGTTCTTATGGCAAACGCCGTAAGGTTTATATTTAAGTGTGGTGTTGAGGCTTTGTCTGTCGTCTGCCTCACTGAGTTCGGTGACAATGGATAGTTCGGGGAGAGCGCAAACACCTACAGGCTCTTTATCGTAACGGTATCGAGGTAATGCTGCTAGCTTTTCGTGAAGCTGAAAGGTAATTTATGTCAAGTTATGATTTAGTGTTGAGATCTAATTAACTAGCAAGATTAAACAGTCGAAGTTCTAGCACAATTGAAAGAGAAGTTTCATTTACAACAGAGTATGTTTACACCAACATCGAGACGATAGCTGTATTCAGCATCCTTGTACCTGCCCATATAAATCTTAGCCCCAGTCTTCTAAACCGGCTTGAAGTATTTTTTTAACTAAATACTGTATTTTAGTGTCTTTTAAAGCTATAAGCAAAAAGTTTTAATGTCGTTCACATACACCAAAACCAGCTATACTGTATTAGGGTTGCGCCTCATCCTTCCAGATAGGAGCATGGAAAATGCGATTCTGTGCTGGTAGATGAGGCAAACCCTTAAACGACATAATTTATGCTATAGTACAACTTGATTTTGTTTTTACTCTCATGTAGATCTACCAAGATTTTAGCTATAAATGAACTGGGTCCAAGATTCCTTTTAGCTAGTGTTTTATGTGGAGGTACAGACCTACACATCAAAACCTTAAAATGTGCTATTTTACTATGTGCAAGTTTCCATTAAAAAATAAAACTTACCTGTGCCAATGAGCTCGTCGACGCTGTAGACGGGGACATGCACGAGACGGGCTGACGTGGCTTCACTATGTATCCTGCATTCACATAACATAACATCACGCCTGTTATCCCGAAAAGATCTAGGTAGAGGTGTACCAATAGAACATACACATTTCCCCCGTTATATTATAGCACGAATCCAAAATCAGTGGCTGCTACTGAGAAATTTCTGATGGAAAACCCCAATAGTAAGACGTGGGAAACGAACCCAAGACCTCATGCTCAGCAGTGGCTTGCGACTACTAGACCAAAGAGGCAGTACCTAACTACTATCATAGTAGTTAATTGTTAAGCAGGTTAGTTAATACTACCAAAGTCATTTTAATCAAATAATTCTATTCGAAACGAAAATCAATATTGCAAAAGTCAATTTTGAAGCCGGGTAATAACTATCATAGCGTGCTATACCCTCTGCCCAACCCTTCGGGGATTACAGGCGTGATGTCATGTTTTTATTTAAGTTATTACTGATACAGGATATCTGACGGATAACAAATACGACCAATTAGTGTTAGTTAAGTGAAAAGTAAAGTTAATTAAAAACAATCACTGACTAATAATTTACAATTTTTCAATAGCCTTGAATGTCCCACTGCTGGGCAAAGACCTCCCCCATATCCTTCCAGGTACTCTTCTCCTACACCCACTCGAACCAGCAAATAATAATAATAATTTTTGACTATTTTTTTATTATTCCTTTATCAAACAAAGAATATGAACTAACCTGAATGTTTACGTCGTTTCACTTCAACGGGATGCGAAAACCTCGGATCTTCGTCCTACATAAACATTTTAGTTCTTAAAAATATTCGTCTACCCTACATTTGAAAAAAATAAAAACATAATTGACAGCTTATTATATGACAGTTGTGACTTGTGCATTAGTTATCGATGTACCAGGAGTCCAGAATGTTTTAGGAATTGGGATTAGCCACCGTGTTGTTTTTCCTTTACAATTTGACAGAACAATAATTTGTCAATTTTTTACCAACAGCATATCCTTGTCAATGTCAATCGAGTACCAAAATATCCTTGTAAACTATACCTACTACGAGTATTTATCAACTGACTGACACCAAAAATCAAATTCAAAATCATATTTTCTTAAATAAATTGAATTTTCCAAACGTTGCCGAATTGGACGGAGTGCGAAAATAATGATAATGGTTAGAAAGGAGGTGACGAGTAATGGAGAAGGATACCAATTTATTTGGGGTCAGCCACTCCATATAAATTAGAAAAATGGTCGGATCGGAGAATGAGAAATTCTAATTTCCGCAACTTACCGAATCTTTATTATGGTTTGAATTTTCAGTTCTTACAAGCGGTGACTGCTCCAATTCTTTATCTAGATCCAGTGATAACTAAAAACGAACATGATCGTATTATTGTCCAAGTTGTTATTGCATTAATAATAAGGTGAACTTGCAATAACTACATACCTACCAGGATGTTCGTAAAATAGAATTATTGTATTTAAGCCCTAGCTCATTGATTGCGAGAAGCCTTTGATACAACTAAAAATAATACAACTTATTTGCAAAAAAATGGTTTTTCGAAATAGTGTGAAATTCAATATTAAAACTATTTCTCACAGCTTACTTCATACTTATCCTCAAAGATCTTCCTCAGTGCGTGATCCAGCCGTTTGACGTCACACCGCGTCGAAACGACGGCGCTGACGTCACAGCCGACGTCATCGCCGAGGCTGAGACAGGAGGGCAACACTTGCGGGGGGGTTACCGTGCGGATTGAGAGGAGCAGCTGTAGTGAGTCCCTAGGTGTTGGGAGAATGAGGAGGATCATTTAGTTATCTTATTATATTTTATGTTCTCACTGGTTTCCAAGGGAGCGTTCATCCATTTGAATCACGCTGGAGTTAATACAGGGTGTAACAAGACCCTTTACGAAGCCGTCAACCATGCATTCTGTTGGTACATCAAACTAAGTAACTTTACGCAAAAATTATTGCTGGGAAACGAGTTTTTTTTTTTGGGGTGTAAAATATCGTTTTACGGAAGGACTCAATGTAACGCACTCAAAACATTGTCCTGATGGATGCATTGAATAGTACGGGTTACTGCCTTTCGGCTTCGTTAAGGGTCCTGTCCCTTTATTTACGATTTCCGAGAGAAAATATAACAATTATCTACAAATTTAGTAGGTTAAGATATTGACGTCATATTATTTGATGCCATCTGGCTAAAAAAAAAAATTTTCTTCGCTTAGCAGTTTTATGTTATAAATAACAGTTTTTTTAATGAAACATTATAGTCTTGAGTAGTCGATCAAAGAACAAAGAAAAGAAACAGTACCTACCTATGTCACGGCCGTGAATATGACACATCGAGATACTGTTGTGACAAATTTAGACATGAAAGACAGAGTGACGTTCTGTTAAGTAGAGCCCTGGGTCATTGGGTACCAACTAGTCTGGTGATGCATAATAAAAAGTTGATTTTTCCACGAACCGGTTTCGTACAAATAGTCTATTACTAAAGATCGATGTCTCATTCAACGCCCGGACAGGTTTGCAACCTTGGTAAGTACAGTAGTACGTAATTACGCACGTCAGTGATAACAAAATCAGCACGAGCTAGCCTAACACATAATCAGCATACAATGTGCCTACTGCTGGGGCGTCCTCTCTGTAATTCAGCACGCGGACCCAGTACGTGTTGGTAGATGTCACATGATGAATTTTAGCTGGTCTCCTTATGATGGAAGCGTCAGGGTAGCTTGTGAATTTCTCAAATTTTCTTACGTTTTTTGCAATTTGCAGGTCAGTGTCAGGTTGTATATTGATTAAAATATGATTTACGTCCGTAATTCGCAAAATTTTAATTTCGCGAGCTACCCAGGCGCCTCCATCTTAAGGAGGCCAGCTCAAATTCACGATGTGACAGCTACCAACACGCACTGGGCCCGCGTGGTGAATTACACAAAGGACGTCCCAGCAGTGGGAACATTATAAATTTATACGTAGCATGTGGTAACAAGATACAGATTCCAATGTCCCAAAGGAAAATCCTTTTTAATGGCTTGGGGTCAATCTCTAAACTAATCTGTATCTTGTAACCACTAACTACGTATGAATAAATATGTTGGGTTAAGGTTAAATGTTCTAAAGGGAGAGGGAGATGACGAGCTCCCGCTCATCCCGGAGCAGACGCACCGGGCGTCGGCAGAGGGCAGACAACGCCCTCTTCCGGCCCCCCTAAATAGGTCCAGGGGCGACGGATTCACACACATCGACACGACATCCGTCGCCTCCCAACACACTGGACCCGAAACGGCGGCGCATAGTGTTCCATGCGCGCCTCTCTTAGACGTAACGGGGGGAGTTTTACACCTCACTCCTCCCCAGGACGAGGCCCGCAGGTCAAGCGTGCCGATCACTAGTCCGGGGCAGCGGAAGTCGCACCAGATCCCGCTGCCCCCTAACGCAAGTGCGCGAGAGAACACCGGTTTAGTTTTAGTCAGTACGAGTCTGACAGACCCCTCCGCTCTCGCCCAGGGCGTAGGACAACCATTGAGGATCCACATCGAGAAAAAAAAAGGTATTAGTTCTGCCCTGCCATCTCCGCTGTGCGCTAGACTTTATTCTATCGAAACTTCGTACTACGCTATGCCTACGCACTGCGTTACTTCTGCTTACGGTCGAATGCACCTAAATAATACTTGTATTGTTTATCTGATATTATATGTTGATTAGTTTATCTTTACGGATTTTTGTTTCATAGGTAAAGTGGTTTAATCTTATTTTTCCTCAAAAGTAAACAGAGAACTGTTATGCCTTTCCTTAACAATGAATCACCAAAGCACTGCGGCAAATTTTTGTACCGACATTTTAAAACAGATAAAAAATGATAATTTCAAGTTGATAGATAAGCTGTTATAGGAAAAATTTGTTTATGTGCACTATGAATCATTATTTTATCAATATTGGGACGGTTTAAAATTAGGTAGGTATGCAGAAAGTACAGACTAAAGTTGTACCTACTTAGTAATTTCCGGTGAATCAGTATGTTCGACTTAAGTACATGCCTTTCTACGTACACAAAAGTAGGTACGCGACACTTCTCACGGACGCCTTTAGATACGTCAAAGGAAACATTTCGTTGGGAATAGTGCAAATCCGCGGAACTAGCATTGGATAATTCCGCGTATCTGAAAAATGTAGTTAATTTCAATTACGCATTGTCGTAGCGTAGCGACTAAAATAGATTTCTACTGTTAACAATACATAGAATACATGAAAAGTTACAATTTATGTTAAAATGAGGTCAAAAATCGTTGAAATAAACAAATATATAAACTTATAACCTTCCCCTGTAAACCTACCCGTAGTGCAGATACGCGCACTTTACGTATGGTAGATTCGCGGATTTGTACTATTCCCGACGATTTCGAACAATTGGCCAGGAGAGCAGATTTTACTTTTTTTACCTAATCGTCATTGGGAACATCTAACGTTTACATGTTATCCTGGTTGGTGATTGTTCCCCTAGGTTGCAGGTTAAAACGCAAGGTCTAGCTAGCTGGCTAGCAGCTACTTCTGTTTATATTTTATAACAACTGTTTGAATTTTATTTGACTTCAGTAGAAGTCAAATAAAATTCAAACTGAACTAAACTTATTTCTTACTAGAAATAAGTTTAGTTCAGTTCAGTGAGGGGCATCGTTAATTGCCACATTTGTGGTGTTTGTCAGACCTTAAAAAATGCAGGTAGACCAAAACCCCTCTTGCTTTTGCGGTCATCCGCGCTTCAGTAGAAACACTACTTGAACTTCGAAAACCAGCCTTAGGTTAGGGGTTGTCCATTAGTCACGGGAGGCTCGAAAGGGGGGGAAGGGTTTCGGAAAAAATCACGATATATCGCTAGGAGGGAGTAGTGAGATATCACGTGTATTTATTTTTTCATTGAATGCGCGATTTCTAAACCAAAAAGCGGTGCTTAACCTTAACATTTTTATTACGGTGTTTAATTTTCCAGAATGAAATTAAAATATACCTGTGTTAACCTGTATATAAAGATAAAATCCTAATTTTAAGATACTTTGTACCAAAAAATACTCGTAATTTTAGGTGGGGGACTCTAAAACCTTACCACGTATCACCATGGGGGAGGGGGGAGGGGCTTTAAAAATAACTAAAAACATGACGTGATTAATGGGCGACCCCTTATCAGATGTGCGGAGTGTGGTTAATCCTTTTTAACCTGACTTACTTGTGCAACTTGGCGCTGTGCGTGTTCTGATGGGTGACGACCAGCGTCTCGAAGGACTTGTGGTTATTGGAGCCGAAGCTCTCCAGCACGCGCGGGTCTAGTAACACCGACACACAGCCGCTGACCAGATTTATGTCTAGCCAGGATTCTTGGCGCTCTGTACCCTAAGAATAGAGGAGAAATATAGGGTTTTTAAAATGTTTTATGGCTTTTACGTAATATTCAGTCTTTAACGGTCCCACAGCTGGGACACGGCTCCCAACTGTGAGAGGGAGAGCGCCGTAACCCATCACGCTGGCCCAGTGTCTGCTCACACTTTATTTTCTGTTCCGCGGTGGAAAACACTCATCGGGTGGAGGGGTCAATCATACTCTAACTGACTAAAAACCACACCAGTGTTCCCTTTCCACAATTGCACCCGGGCATCATGGGAACTAGTGCGCCTTCCACGGGCGTGGGCCAGCGTGGTGGATTACGGATGTTGGATGTCACATCTCTCACTGTTGCTTCTAGTACATGCTGGTTTCCTCACTATGTTTTTGCAGAGGTGAGACATGACTTTGTAAAATAATAGTGAGATTAACCTATACAGGTTATGGTAGACGGCAACTGGGCTGTGCCGCCACAGTGTCTAGGTGAAACATAGATTATTACCTACGAGTCTCGGAGGCCATCGCCCTCTAGGCGTATGGTACCAAGTAGGTATAAGATCTCTAGCCTCGACGTACAAAACAATAACAGACCTATGGCAGGTCGTTGGGCTAAAAATGTTGCTAACCCCTGAGCCTTTGACCCTGAATTTTGACACAATTATTGGATTGGCGTGCGTAGTCAATTGCCCTTACTTGGACGGCAATTTAAGGGGCAAGTACCTATTAAGTAAAGAGGCCAACTTTTATAGCAAGTATTTTAATCGACTAAATGAATATGAATAGGTAACTTATATGTAAAAGACTACTATAACTAATGCCCACGACTTTCGTCCGCATGAAATTATTATAAAATATTAATTCCCTATTTGAATCGGATTTTGTTAACAATTTCGGCGTTATTTTTTTTTAGTCGAAACCCTAATCCTTTTTCTAAAATAAAAAAAAATAACCTTATAACATCAGCTATCTGCCATTAAGAGTCCCGTCAAAATCGCTCCAGCAGTTTTGGAGATTAGCCGGCACAAACGGACAGACAGACAAAAATGAAAAATTTGTTTATTTGTTAAAATATACACATTCAGTAAAAAGCTGTTATTTTGCAAAGAGAAACTTTAATTTTATTTATTTGGATGTATAGATAAGTCACAGGCCGAAAATTACGTACAGACATACGTAAACTCACGCCATTTTCCTATGGGGGTAGGATAGACGCCACAGAACGCCACCTGCTTCGAACCTTACATGCTTCTTGCGCCTCGTCCACGTTCATACATCTGGCTAAACGCGACCGACCTTTCTATAAAAATATAAATACCTTCATAGACGTCCACTTACCGAAATAATAACAACTTTGCCGACAGTCAGTTTTCTGCACACAACCGATGTGATAAAATCATTTCTTTGGTTGTGAGCGTTCAAGAAATCTCTTGCATCCTGAAACAAAACACAGGTTTTAATCATTGTAGACAGGTAATCACGTAGATTTTTATACAATCAAAATCAAAGCATTTATTTCAAGTAGGCCAGTTACAGGCACTTTTGAATTGTCGAAACAAAGACAACAATGAAATATAGCTACAGTCCCAGTCACAAGGCACAAAAACTGTGAAAGTACTGTAGTTGCCCATTCCCTAGCGTAGATCTCTATGGAGAAGAACCGTCAAGAAACTCTATAGACACTCTTTTAAATCAGAATACTTTTAAAAACCTTGGTTACATCATTCATGTTGAGATGGTACATTATGTGAAAACGATGCAGTACGTTAAAAGTGTCCATAGTAAAAACAATTTTAAAATAAAATAATTAATTCAAATAAGCCGTGGCAAATAAGAGATGACCAGTCACAACTGACAGCGCCCGTTCACGAACATGACGCATGTATCAGCACCATTCAACTCAACCATTTTGAAGGGAACTAAATGATCCGACACGTGCCACCATCAGCGAGACATACTCCTAACCGCCAGGGCACATTCAAGTCAAGAAAAGACGCAGGTTTCCAGCGAATGACAGCTTTCTAGTACATAGTACTCACACAATATGGGCTATGCGGCTATATAATACTACTACACATACATATTAGAGTTTCGCATTAAGGGCTATTCAAATCTAAGCGGCATTCGCTGCCGCTGTGGGTAAACACCGCGCGGATTTCGCTCAGGTATTTAGTATCAAGTTCCGCGGCTAGAGCGACCTGAGCGATATTCGCTGTTGTTGTGTAGAAGTGCATATAGACGGTAGCGAAATCCGCTTTGGTGCGAACAGTAATATTATCGCATACCCACTCGGTTTTCGGTTTTCTCTTCCTCAGAATACCGCTTAGGTTTGAATAGGCCTTTATAGGAGACGATTCTGATCCCGCCATTTGTCATAGGTGCTACACACTCAGCCTACCCTATCAGAAATACAAGCGTAATGTTAAGTTATATTTATTTCACACGAAGTATAAATACTGCAAATAGATAGGTACATGAAAATATAAGTCCTCTGACTCTCTACCTGATTTACTTAAACCTAAGAAAGAAAGCAGCATTTTTGCACCTACCAACTGAATCTCTTTTATAATGTAGACAAAGAAAATCGCTAGATTTCTAAAAATTCCCCCACTTTATGGGGCAAATCACGACAGGTTTGTGGGGAGACGCCGCATACGCACTTGAGGTCTGAGCCGTCCATGGACCCCCATCTGCAGAGATTGTCTCCCCACAAATAATGGCCCATCTTCCATCTTGCCCCGCATTCCCCATGATGATTTATTTACTGCATCAGTGAGTGGGGTTCGCGTGGTCGAGTTTTGGGCTAAACATATTTAAACTTTTTGCCATCGATACGCTAAGAAGAAGAACGACAGATGACCTCGCCGGCAAAGTGTTAGTCACACCATATTTTCTTAATCTATCTAATTTTACAAAATCACACAAACCTGAAAGAAATTAACCCATGATCTCTCCAAGAAGATATCCACATCTTTCTCAACGTACTTTGAGGTGGGGAACCACTTGGCGGCGGATGTGATCCTGAGCGTCCGGTCCTGACGAGGTAATAGCCAGCGGAGGAGTGTCTCCATGATGCTGTACTGGGTTGGAAGGTGACCACAGGAAGCCATGTAGGTGGACAGTTTGATGCTGAGAAAAAGATTTTTTTAAATATACAGGGTGTAAACAGACCCTTCACGAAGCCGTCAACCAAGCATTCCTAAGTAACTTTACGCAAAAATTATTGCTGGGAAGCGACTTTTTTTTGTTTGGGTTTGAAAATCACGGTTTATGGTAAGACTCAATGGAACGCATTCAAAGCATTGTGCTGACGGATGAATTGAATAGTATAGTGTTTAAAGTAAAATCTTACAATAAAAAGATGTATTTAAAAAAAAAAACTTGTGAAAAAGTTGGAACTTTGACCCCAAATATCTCCGTAACTAGAAGGTTCCCAGGTATGGTCTAGAACAAAAAAATATCACAAAGACGGGAAGAACAAGTTCGGCTTCGTTAAGGGTCTATTTACACCCTATAAAACTAAGAAAAATCATAATTAATAGAAAAATATTATGTTCATTCAAATTAATATTAAAAGCAAAATAAAGTTTATTCTATTTAATTGTGTGATCAAAATATGGTCAAAAAAACCAAAAAAAGAACTAAATCCAAAACCATAAACTTCAGATTTAAATCATTCAGTTATACAAGATAGACCAGCAGGCATATTTCACCACTTTCGTCCTTCAGCGATGATCCACCAGATAAATTTAAACAAAATAATATTATCCCACTACGCCAAATAATTTATATAAAACTTATCTGGAAGCTCTGAATCATTAAATAAAATAAATATTTTACATTATTCCTCTCACTAAAATACAAAATCAACTACTTCCACTTACAAATACTGCCCAAACTTGTTTCTCAAAGCAAATCGGATCTCCCGGCTGGACTCAGAGCAGTACATGTTAAAGCAGTGCAGGATCTCATGCCTCTGATAGGCATTGGGACGGCTATTGGTGGCCAGGTCTAGGAGACACTCAGCAGTATGCTCCACAAGGATGTTGGGGAGTGAGACGTCTTTCTGACGGATCTCCTGTGAAGATTGGTTTAGTTTTAATACAGGGGTAGTTTTATTGTATTATTAATAGAATTAAAGCGTGTATAAGCAGATGTAAAAATGTGGACAAAGCGAAAGGTATGGATTCTAGCTGGTGACATTCTGTAGTTTCTAGCTACCCTCATGAGAAAAAGGCGTGAGTGTATGTATGTATGTACTATGTAGTGTGTGTTTAAAATATATATAAAATTATTGAAGGGAAACCTTCAATTTTTTTTTTGTATTTACTTTATTAATTAGTACGAATAAATAATAATCTTTTTGACCAATAATGTAATAATGTAGGATCCTTACCTTTACAAATCTGAGCAGCAACTTCAAAAAAGTCCACCATTGTAAGTTGTGTCGAACTAAATGTTTCCTTACAGCATCCAGCCAGTATTGCAGCAGGTACACTAACTCTTTGCTTAACACGCCCCATGTTTTAGCAGGCGGTAAACATAGCATACGCTCGAATATCAGGCAAGCGATTCCATTTTCCTCACATTTGTTGAAATACTGAAAGAAAACGTAAAATAGAATTATGGTCCTTATTTTATGCGAGAAACTAGAATGGATTTAATATTAAACGTATAATTGTTTTGTTCTATTGTAAATGAACAGACCTCGATTTCCAGAGAACGTATTTTCTTCAGCGCTAGAACAGTCGACATATTCAATTGAACTCTTGAAGTTTTACATTTTTCTGAAGCATCCTGAGTAGTTGATATGTATTCGTTCAAGCTATGAACGTTTTTCAGTAGTTTTCCGATATCCATAGCGAAGAAATAGCTATTCCATCTCAAACAAAAAATAATTATCACAAATTGCCGCGAAACAATTCGAAAAGACGCTATTATTTTTCTGATTTGACGGCTTTCACTTGTAAGTTGGTAATCATTTCCTGTGTAGGTCTGTTTATTCCAAGTGCCAAATTTTACAAACATTTTCTTTCGTCTCACTTTTTCGGTCTGTAGAAAAAGTTCGTTTTGTTTTGTTGATTTTATTCTTGGCAAGAAACCATATTTTTTCCGTAACAGTACAAAGAAAAGAATATTATTTTGCATTATTATTCATTATTTTATGACCAATATACCAATCGTGACCTGTAAGACTTCCGTTCCTAAAACGAAAACACCTGCAAAACAAAGGAGATCAATAGTAGATTACGTTTCGTTTCCGAATTTTTAAATAAAATGTATCCATCTTCTTCATTTGGTTTCAGCTTTTCAGGACACAATAATTGATCAGTATCATGTTTTGGACCATTACAACAAATACATTTAAAAAGAAAACAAAATAAAAATAATGATACTTTAGACTTTACAGAAACGTGAAATAGCTTTCGAGGAAAAATTAAACGCTAAAATTATTTCTCCAGTATGTTGGCAGCAGTGACGCTTGAAGTTTGTCGTGTGTAGGTAGGGTTTTCGATTTGTCTCTGCGGGGTTCAGCCGTTTGATAAAGGAATTGCTGAAACCTGTTCGAAGTTCGTAATGATAAAACCGTAGAGATAACGTGATAATATAAAATGTTGAATCATTTTACGGAGTGTTCATTCTTCACGTTAAAACTTTTTTATCGCACGTTCAGTTCAGTGTTATGATCGCGTCATAGCGCACGTCTCCAACAAGAAACCAGTCGATATTATGCGGCCCGAACGCGACAACTACTTAAGGATACAATTATGATGCCTATGGTGTATACGGTGTATGGTTTTGCCATATTTTTCATTATCGCGTGGGTGTGTCTGTTTATAATTCACATAATGGCTTACTCTTACTCAAAGTGGAAGCTCCACCGGACAGTGGACCGGTCTCCGCCTGAGCAGCCGTACCCCGGTGTGTCGATCATGAAGCCGCTCACCGGGGTGGACCCCAACCTGTTCTCCAACCTAGAAACGTTCTTCACACTGGACTATCCTACGTACGAGTTACTATTTTGTGTGGAAAATGAGAATGATCCTGCAGTGATGTTAGTGAACAGTCTAATCCACAAGCATCCACATATAGACGCTCGTTTGTTTATGGGCGGGCTGCGAGTCGGCGTTAACCCGAAGATCAACAACATGCAGCCGGCGTACTTGGCGGCAAAGTACCCGCTGGTGCTGATCAGCGACGCTGGCATCCGGATGCGCGACGACTCCCTCCTGGACATGGTGCAGCACATGAGGGACGACGTCGCCATTGTGCACCAGATGCCGTTCGTGTGTGACGCGGAGGGCTTCGCAGCCGTCTACGAGAAGGTTTTCTTCGGCACGGCACAGGCGCGCATGTACCTGAGCGCCGACTTCATGGGCATCAACTGTCACGTGGGCATGTCCTCGCTGGTGCGGCGCTGCGCACTCGAGGAGGCGGGTGGGCTGCGTGCCTTCGCCGACTACCTGGCGGAGGATTACTTCATTGCGAAGGACATCACGTCGCGCGGCTGGAAGATGCGCGTGAGCTCGCTCCCGGCGCTGCAGAACTCGGGCACGCGCTCGGTGGGTGCCATGCAGGCGCGGCTGCGACGCTGGGCGCGCCTGCGCATCGCCATGATCCCCACCACAGCCATGCTGGAGCCGCTGAGCGAGTGCATCCCGCTGGGCGCCGGCGCGGCCTGGGCCGCCGGGCAGCTTTTCGGGGCCGAGCCGCTGCCCTTCTTTCTGGTGCATGTGTTAGTGTGGTTTCTCTCGGACTGGCTGATGCTCCGATCAGTGCAGAACGGCTCGCCGCCGTTTACCAAAGTGCAGTTCTTACTCGGCTGGGTGTGGAGCGAGTGCTGCGCGCCGTTCGTGCTGGCCGCGGCGCTCCTCAGCCCCGAGATCTCGTGGCGGACTCGCAGTTACCGGCTGGACTGGGGCGGCCGCGCGCACGAACTCAATCCTAAACTAAAGTTCTGAGCCCCATCCCTCCCTCATACTCGAAAGCTTTAATTTGGTGAATGTTTACGTTTTACCAGTGTATCATAGTATGTTTGAAAGCGACTGAATTTCGGATGTGTGTTTATAGTTAATATAGTATTAAGTTTTTATTTTAATTGCTATGATGTTAGTTTTCGAATGAACAGTGGTTGATTGTTGCTTTTGTTTTAGAAAGATTTGTACATTTGTTAGTTTAAAGTTACGTCACACTTATTTATTTTTGGTAATTTATTTTTACCGCAACTGGTTTGTCATTTCCTACATTGAGTCGTGTCATGACAAGATAGTAGTGCGGAGTACAAGTATAGTAAAGTGAGTCATTGCTTATCAGAGATGTCTGGCCCTTCTGTTGTGATTCATAAAATTGCCACATGAATCTTGTATGACATATGATTAGATGTTTATTGAAATATTAATTAATCTCAATATGGAAGGTGTTTGTTATTGTAATTATAACAGATTGCCATTCTATGTACCTTGTGTAAAATGTAAAATATGAAATGTGATAAGGTCTAGTATAGTTACCTAACTAAACCACATGATTCTGAAACTCAATACGTACGTATTTGTATCATACCTATGCGTAATTCTCCGCAAACAGTTAATGTTGTATTGTAATACCTAATTGTAATTACAAGAAGTACAGGGTTATACTCTAAAAAATACATTGTG
The DNA here is from genome assembly GCA_910589295.1 of Noctua janthe. Lineage (NCBI taxonomy): Eukaryota > Metazoa > Arthropoda > Insecta > Lepidoptera > Noctuidae > Noctua > Noctua janthe. The sequence continues at coordinate 6,484,702 of OU342572.1, read as the reverse complement.
ATCAACTATTCTATGTTTTATTTGAAGTGTACCTGGAATTAGGCGAAGGTCGGCGATAACCGCAGGAGTGGTGAAGGCGACATACCTAAAACCTTATCTTTATGGGGTATGGGCAATATCAGTAAAAAAACAAATACAAATATTTTTTTAACGTGATAATGGACTGGTCACCTAGACTTAGAGGTTTAGATATGCCTGAAATAAGCACAAAATAATTAAATATGTTACAGTTTTCATTGTCTCATGGAACAGACTTATACAAGTAAATATGCAATAAATATATCTTTATCTTTATCTTTTATCTTTAAGTCCGTTCAATGAGACAATGAAAACTGTGAGTTAAAACTGAAATAGCTAGGTAAATGTGGGTGTACTGTACCTCTCTGCCATACCCGACAGCAATACAGGCGTGAAGTTGTTATTGTTTCAATAAAATTGCATATAAATGAACCAGTTGTATGTACATAAATAAAAACAAAAATAATGAGTAATAATAAAAACTGCATCCCTATTATGGAAGTACCATTACCATCTTCGTAAAATCTGGCTTCAGATTATTATGTAACATAGGTACATTTATGATTCCTATTACAAATAATCACTGTCCATAAATACATAAACTTTTTTTTTATCAAACAGCTCAATGTGACCTCGACCTTATTTCAAAAACATTTTAAATCGTCGAATATGCAGGTCTGCATACTGCAAAACTGGAATTTTAACTGCAGAAAGAAAAACACAATAGTTATTTTTCTTATTAAAATGTTTTGTATTTTTTAAACTTATCACTATCTGCAAATCATTAATTTATATAATTGATAAAAATACTCCAAAAAATCAAGATAACTCTGATATAAATTGCCAATACGTACCAATAGTACCTATTTAAAAATAATTTGAAGGGCATTGAACCTATTGCTCCGTATAAATTTGATAGTTTCCTGCTTAAGGCGGGCCCACACCGACATAATGGTATCATTATACACCGTGACTTTTTAGTCGTCTTACAACTGTAGTCATGTATCTAATGAATACTAAACATTCATAAAAAAAAATAGGTATTTATGAGATTTAAATAATTTAAAAATAAAAATATTCAGTATTATGACGCATGACGTAGTTAAAACACCCTGTTGCGAGCGATGATCTACTGGACTCGAGCAGTGGGTAGGTATTGTTCTCCCGTTTGACGCGTAAACGTCATTAAAAGGATGTTTCATAATTTTATTCTAATTTTTTATTGTTATTTTTCGTTGTCCCTATTATGGAAGATAAAAAAAATCGCGCCTAGAGCTATGTTATGTCGGGTACATTGAGTGGACGACCTTTGTAAGAAGACTAAAAAGTCACGGTGTATAACAATAATCACGTTCAGTGATACATTGAAGAATAATACGAAATTCAAATCGTACGATTCGGTAACAGATAACCTGACTTGACTCGAAAAGTTTTTATTCAAAGTTGTAAATCGAGTGTACAGACGCCAGCACATCAAACTACCCGCAACTGTCAAATTTTCGCAATCAACCTTGTACCTACTCGTATTTAGCGATAAAGTTGAAAATTTATAAAAAGAAAATTGATATTGTAGTAGCTTGATGTGCATAGTTGAAAATGGACATCTTTTGGAACTATCACTACTATTAGGGTTCCGTACCCAAAGGGTGCCAATGGGACCCTATAACCGCTGCTCCGCTGAAAATAAAATATGTTTTTTTTTTAAATAATCTATTTGATTAAAATCAGATTTTTTTGATAATGTTTTTTCTTTTTGGTAGTTTTTGTAGTCTTAAAACGTAAACACTTGGTTTTAATCGCGAATTCAATCTTTATGATGGTACGGAACCCTTCGTCTGCGAGTCTGACTCGCACTTGACCGGTTTTTCAATACAATTATCACAGACAATACTTTATTTTTATTTTTTTTTACATTTACACGATTTGTGAGCAATTTTATAATATTATTAAATTTTATGGTTTTCCGTAGGCGGTCCTATTCGATTAGCTCACAGGTAAAAACTTCGGCCGTGCCTGTAGTTTGCAAATTAATCCCATGTGCCATGCGACCGGTAAAATTGACAGTTAAAAAACGTCCTCCCACTGCAAATAACACAAGGACAATACCTAATATACAACATTAGTTTTAGTATATACGAAACCTGAAACACGTGTCTAGTATTTTTATGTAAAGAATCTATGTACAAAATTTCAAAACTGTATCATGAAAAATCACAAAGTTATAAGCTTGTTCTGTTACCTGGTTGTCCGCGCAAAAACGTGGTCACCACGCAGCGCGCGCCTCCAGCGTCGTCTTGAGCTCATAGATAACAATACCTAAATTATTGCGATAGGTACTTAAATTAGCTCGGTGTTCAACTTTTAAATATTTTTGGGAAAAAATATAACATGGTTTAAAAATTATTGGAACCGATTCAGTTACTTATTCTGAACAAACTACATATATTCAGGTTTCGCATATACTAAAAATAATGTTGTATAGGTACACGAATTTCACATTGGCTACCTAATTCAGAACACTATCTATCTGGCATATAAATGTAAACGTACGGCCTTGAAAATTATTCGTTCCGTTCGTGTGGGATTCGAACTCGCGTACCACAGGGCATCGTTTGGCGTACAATGAACCGTTTTTTTTTTACTTGGGGAAATCCTCACTGGATATCCTCCGTTCGGGGCCGGCGGAGGTGTCTGTGAGACTCTTACTGTTTTAGTTAGTAAGAGTCTGACAGACCCCTCCGCCTTACGGTGTTCCTCTTCGTCACTTCTGGCAGGGGTGCGGGGACAATTAATCAATGAAAGCATTTATTTCAAGTAGGCCAGTTAGTACTTTTGAATTGTCGAAACAAAGCAACAAACAACAACAATGAAATATAGCTACAGTCCCAGTCACAAGGCACAAAAACTGTGAAAGTACTGTAGTTGCCCATTCCCTAACGTAGATCTCTATGGAGAACACGACTGTATTCTCCACAATCACCCCAGCAGGTATAATGAACCAATGCCCCAACTTTAGATTATATCTGGCTCGGTGGTCGCAAGCACGACTGTTGAGCATGAAGTCCTGGGTTCGATTCCCGGGTCGGGCATACTGTTATGAATTTCTCAGTAGCAGCCGCTGCGACTGGTTGATGGCAATAGGTTCGTCCCCGATTACATGGGACTTAAACACAACTGGTGAAATGTGGGTGTACTATTAGGTACACCTCTGCCTAATCCTTCGGGGATTACAGGCGTGATGTTATGATTGTTATGTTATTATATATAGTATATTCGGAACTTTCTAATAGGAAGTACTTTCAAGTATTTTACGAACTAAGCCACTTTACGCTTGTATTCTCTTTCTCTCAAGAGGTAAGCATAGATGTATTACTTAATAGGTACACATTCTACAAGTTAAGACCTATACTAATAAAAAAAAAATAGTAACCGATTTCCATTCAAATGCTGATTAGTCTGCACCTATTATGTCCTTCGCAAACACGTTTTATAGGAAAGAACGATAACGATTCGTTTCGGTTATTTGGTCTTCCGGCGTCTGGCGGGGTGGGTACCTACTATGTAATGAGAATAACGTAACATCACGATTCTTTTCCTTAAGGGTCAGCCAGAGATGTATCTACCTCCACACCTACATTTAGTCTGTTATGTTTAACATAATATAACACCACGGCATGTAATCTCTGAAGGGTTAGGCAGAGGAGTTCCTAACAGTACACCCACAGTTCGCCAGTTATTATAGCTTAAGTCCGACAATAGATAACAATAAACTCGATGCCTATTACATAATAAGGAGCGAGCCTATTGTCATCAACCGGGCACAAATCCAGACTCCGTTGCTGCTGCTGAGAAATTCCTGTAGGAAAAACCCACTATGACTGCTCGACCCGGGAATCGAACCCAGGACCTCATGCTCAGCAGTCGCGCTTGGGACCACTATACCAACGAGGCAATCAATCTGAAGTATCAAGCATAAGGGAGCGAGTCTATAAAAAAAACAGTTCGTCACCCATCGTTTCACTGACCTTACCAACCGCAGCTTAACCTGGCAGGTCGCTTGTTACGCGCTGCTACCTTCAACAACGTTAAACAACGTTCTTCAATCATTCGACCAAAATAAAATAAAGTTCTTACAAAATGCAATGCGAATGTTTGCAATCTATTAAAAGTGACCCACTTTCGACTTCAGGTAAAATTGTAGGTACCCTAGTTTTTATACCTAGTAATTTACTTAAACTTTTACAATAATAATGGGTCGTTCGTTCTTCGAATGATTCGGTGAACTGCATTCAAAAACACGCGACAGTTATTATGTTACTGTTAGCGGAGCTCGTGGCTTAATAATAACACAGCCGTGCTTGAATAGGTTGTTCTGTAGATAGGTGACCACCCATTACATACTGAGTTTCCTCCACGCAGCGGAAACCACGTTAAGCCGTTGGTCCCGGCTGTCATTTATAGATCTTTGACAGCTGTTGTTACAGGAAGTCGTAGGCCCGAAATTCTTACAACCAGTCTTACCAAGGGGTACCGTTTTACCCGGTACTAACTAGGTTGTGGAGGTCAGATAGGCTATCGCTCCTTGTAAATTACTGATATTCAGCTGCATCCGGTAAGACTGGAAGCCGACCCCAACATAGTTTGGAAAAGGCTGGGCAGGTAATGAGTGGCCTATCATGTGCCCAGCCTTTTCATCGTGGTCATTTTAATCAAGTTAGATTGTATAGACGGGCAAATATTTATACCTAGAGCGAATTTAGACCTAAATCAAGCCAAGTACAGTCGCACTTCATTCAAAAACTAACCTTAACGTATAAAATTAAAGTCCCGTATATACACTCACAGGCAAAATTAACCGCCGACCTTGTATTTCTTTCAGTTTGCAGAAATCGTCAAATTTAGACCACATTTTGTGAGAGGTACATTTATCAAGCAAGGTAAAAAAAAATAAGTCTTGAAATAAAAATCGATTCTGTGAAAGTCTTCGATGAAAATTTAACAATTTAAATTTTGAATATTGGGTCTAATTAAAAAAAAAAATAAATAATGGGCGTTGCCACATCGGGCTCTGATGATTCTTGGAGCCGTTTTGGCAATCCATCCATCATACCTTGGATATCCGATTGGGGGATTTTGTGCGACTCCTCTACCACAGCCGTCTTGAGCTCTCCTAAGGTCTAAGGGGCTGGTACTCTTGCTCGAACACGTCTTTTGAGGTTGTCCCAAATGTGCTCAATTGGGTTAAGATCGGTACTGCGTGCCGTCCATGGTAAAATTTGAATCCCGACCTCATTTAGGTACTCAGTGACGGATCTTGCGGTATGGCAACGTGCATTGTCTTGCATTAATCTAAAGTTGTCACCAATGAATGGTACGAAAGGTATAACATGGTCTTAAATAACTTCCTCCACGTATCTTTGAGGGTTCACACTGCCTCTATCGAACACAACAAGGTAGGTACGAGCCTCGTAAGAGATAACCTCCCCAAACCATTACGGACCCGCCCTGGTAACCCACTGTTTCAGTTACTGCGCATGGAGCAAACCATTCATTTGGGCGCCTGTAGACATGCTGACGTCCATCTGGACCTCTTAAGGATATACTGCTCTCATCTGAGAACAGTACGTCCATCCAGTCAGCATATTCTCGCGCAAAAGCAAGTCTAGCTCTATCGTGTTGTGGGAACAGTTGTGGGGAGCCAACAGGACTAAAAGCCCTCAGATTTCTTTCTGCCAGTCTTCTTCTAATGGTACGTTCACTTACACTGTCATTTCTCACCTCAAAAAGACGCGTACGAGCTTCAGTAGCGATGCAAAAGCGATATCTCAACTCGTTACTGACCACAAAGCGGTCATCTCGAGCCGAAGTGCATCGATTTCGGCCTTGACCTGGCCTGCTTGTGTATGAGCCTGTCTCCCGAAATCGTCTGATGGCATCCCGTACCGTGGTCCGATGTACACCGAGTGTAAGAGCGATGCGCTGTTGGCTGTACCCAGCGTCAGCTAAAGCCACTGCCCTAGCTGCACCAATTGCATCGAGTGGCATTTTTTACAGTCACAAACAATAAACGAACACTACAAACTCTAATTGAACAATATGTGAATATTGTTCAATTAGAGTTTGTAGTGTTCGTTTGGCCGAAAAGAACAGGAAATGTTTACATGGTAACACAAAGGCAACAATAAAGTCAAAAAACCCGTCGGTGACGCAAATTTAGGAAACAAAATAAGAGTCTAAGTGTTTAATTTATTGCTAGAGTAGCCACTTGACAAAAAATAAAACAGTAGATAAGCCATAGTTAACGTAAACAAACAGGGCGAGGAATGGTAGAGGTGGGCGGTTAATTATGACTGTGAGTGTATATTATTTTTTAATTTATTATTATACCCTTGACAGCAGCATCCCGAATTCCCAACGTCCAACTGTAATAAAGATCAATATTATTTTGGCGTATTTGTCAGTGGGAACAACTCAAAAGCAACCTTAGTGTAACGAAAATAGAGATCCCTATCATATTGACAATGATGTAAAACAAGAGCAACAACGGCTTAACGTAGGTAGGTTTCGAAGCACGGGGTACCCTGGGTATCATACCGCCAACTTCCAAACTTCGGTCTACTGCTGAGAAATTTCTAATGGAAAAATCTAATAGCACTTTTTTGCCCGAACCGGGAATCCCCCAGGAACCCGCTCGGCAGTCGCCTGATCGCTGCAGCCTGATCTCCGGTCGTGTCAGATTGCCGTCACATCGGACTATGAGAGTAAAAGAAACAGAGTGCATCTGCGTCTGCGCACACACTTTTGCAATACAATATCTCCCGCGCCGATGGCTAATCTCCGCTGAGATTGGCCGTTAGACCGAAAAACAGACAGGAGGACTATTATTATAATAATGATGGAGCCATATAAATTTAAAATTTAAAAAACCAAAAGCAGCAAAGAAAAGTGAACAATCATTTGAAAAGTTAATAAAATGGCTGAGCCGGTTTTGATAAAACGTACACATTTGATACCCCCCTTGGGTATACTTGAAAATGTTCGATTATTCATCACCACTTTCATCCCCCATATCTAGTAAATGGCTGTACAGATTTTGATAAAAAGTAAGTAATCTAAGAACCATCGCCAAGAAACTAGCTTTCAAATAAAAAAATTACATCCAAATCGGTTCACTCATTTAAGAGCTACGGTGCCAGAGACAGACACATTGCGCTCAAACTCATAACACCCCTCTTTTTGCGTCCGGGAGGTAAAGGGACTGTACTGCCGTGGTATAACTAAAATGCCGTTATCCAACATCTTTTCGATTTTCAACTTTTGATGCTATATTAATAAGAAAAAAAAATCTATCGATCTGTGTTTGCGAATTTTCAATATCTTGAATAGTTTTGGAAATAATAATTTAAAAAATGCCGTTATAAGTACATATTTCTCACGTGTGAAATAAGCAAAAATAACATTAAGTAACTTTGTGAGTCTCAGATAACGGCATTATAGTTATACCACGGCAGTGTAGGTACAGCCACTCGCTTTTGGGGCATTTTCCTGTTCACAGGAAAATGTACTATTTTTGTTTTTTAAAGAGGTTACGTAGAAATATTGTACTAATATGGTACTAAATCATTCATACTAGCGCGAGCGGCCAATTGATTGCCATATTTGTAGACTTAACGGTAATTCAAGTCTTTTGGGAACAGTTGACCGCAGTATTACCTATAAGTATAACCCTAAAAGTTGTCTCGTATTCCATTAACACTCCATGAATTGCTACGTTACGCTATGGCGAAAAAGTGACATTTTATGTAAATGTATTAGGAATTTCCTTGTTGTTTGTTCACTTCAGGAACGACGCTACCGAAAGCGCCAAAAGAAGGAATTTCCTTCATGTTTTCGGATTAAGACTGAAAGTGTTTTACACAATTAGTGTTCTGAATTCCTCAAAGTCATCGCTGCAGATCCACTGTCACCTTTAAGCTATTACCTAGGTTTTATCTTAATACTTAATTAAAAAGTAGGAGCTCGTGCTAAATAATATCAGCCGCTCTGTTAGATCTTTGGGTTAAGCTGTGCTTGCCTAGGTTGGTCTGTGGATATTACATACCGAGTTTCCTCCGTGCTTCGGAAAGCACGTTAAGCCGTTGGTCCCGGGTGTCATTTATAGGTCTTTGACAGTCGTCAGGTAGTCAATAGCCCAAAAAGTCTGACAACCAGTCTTACCAAGGGGTATCGTATTACCCAGTACTAACTGGGTTGTGGAGGTCAGATAGGCAGTCGCTCCATGTAAAATACTGGTATTCAGCTGCATCCGGTTAGACTGGAAGCCGACCCCAACATAGTTGGGAAAAGGCTAGGCAGATGATGATGACATTTAAGCTATTAAAGCTATGTTTTTATCTTTACTTAGTTTAAAAGTGATGATTTATTCCATTGTTCTCTGAGTGCGTTCACAAAAAATACATTGTTAGTAATTAGTTTCAAAACTTAATATTGTTATTGTGTACACTATCGCATTAGGTAACTCTGTAATGATAGTCGTAAGATGGAGAAAAACTATACAAATAAATAAAATTGAAGATTTCTGTTTGTAATTTCGAATATGTAAAAGCTTTTTACTGAATGCATATAAGAGTATATTCTTTAAGAACATTTTATTTTTTTCTGTCTTTCTGACGGTACTTTTACTAGCAGATAGCTGATGTTATACCTTTTAAATTAAAACCTTTGAACTTGTTAACAAAATCCAAATAGAGAAGTAATATATCTTACTTATCTTACGCTGAAGAGTTTGTTTGTTTGGTTGAACGCGCTAATTTCAGGAACTACTGGTTCGAATTGAATAATTATTTTAGTGTTAGATAGTCCAATTATCGAGGAAGGCTATAGGCAATAGAACATCACGGTATGACCAATAGGAGCCGAGCAAAAAGAAAATAAGTCAGAAGCGGGGGGTGAAATCGCGGAGCACAGCTAGCTTCTAATAATCTCAAGCGGACGAAAGGAGCAGGCGACAGCTAGCAACTAATATTTTAATAGTCTCATAATTATTAAACTATTAAATCAAACACATCAATAATATTATGCTTAAAAAAACTACTGTTGTATTTATCTAACAAACAAATGACCTCTACTCTATTGATAATGTTAATGAGCGAGGTACTTATTTGGCATGTACTTAATTTAATTTAACTTTATAATTCGTGTGCTGTTGAATAATTTAAATAATTTTCCGCTTATTATGGTATGCATGAGTTTTTTTATTATCATCATAAAGGCATCATTTTATACAGCCTAATAGAAAAGTCTGGAAGAAGAAAACATGCTGCGCCGAGCTCACATATTTTTTTCTAAAAACCGTTGCCTCACAATAGGAATTTCTCCTGTATCGTGGGTGCGTTTACAAACATTTAAATTCATATACACAGTCAGACCCGGCACAACTACCTGTAGGCCATACGAATATTTGTTCCGTGCGGGAATCGAACCCGTGACACGCAGGACAGCGTGACATACTGTGCGTGTTTCTTGGCGCAACTTGCATCGACTGAGGTCATGAATGTGGAGTTACTACTAGCGGCCCGCATAGGGCTTTTATCTAGCTCGCGAGCCACATTGTTTTACAAAATGTACCTAAGTCAGTTATATTATATATCTGTTTATTTTGCGCCATACCTGCTTATCTGCCATACCCGTTTATTTACCCTACCTCACCTACTCGCGAATGCAGACCGCATCACATCATTGCAGTCTAGTCTGGCGAAGCTTGTTTTATTTAAATTTAGAGGTCACTTTGCATTTCTTTTGGCCCGCTACGGTTACAAAATTACTAAACTTAGCGTTTCATAAAATTATGTTGGACACCCCTGATTTGAACCGTACCGCAGATTTTTTCTTTCCCATAGGGTTCAGAAATTCCTAAATTCAGAAGTTCGAGGTGTCCGAGTGTCCTCATCGAGTGTCCTAGGTTTTCTATTCCGAGGTCGGGCAGTGTTCTGCCCGACCTCGGACACTACTTAGGACACTCTTGACACTACAATTAAACCAGCTAAATAAGTCTTTCCGACAGAATTAGTGCTTGCGTCCACTTAACTTTTGACCATGAATGCGACATGTAACTCTTTTTTTTTTTTTTTTTTAAAAAAACGTTGCCCTTCATTAGGAATTTCTCCTGTATCATGGGTGCGTTTACAAACATCTAAATTCACATACACAAACAGCCAGACCCGGGACAACTAACTATAGGCTATACAAATATTTGTTCCGCAGCAGCCAATCGCTCAGCCTCTGCGCCTTCCGTGCCGTCAACTACCATACAATCTCCCTCAAAAATAACATAATCATGTAATTTGGTGATTACGTACTGTAATTTGTATTTTAAATCAGTCACCTATTTACGAATACCATCGTTATAAAAAGCAGAGCCGACGGCAGTACCATTGTTTTTTTTTTTGCGAGAAAATACAACCGCGCACAGCAGTTTCAGTGCCTTGTTCTGCGCCTCCCACATCTAGTACGCCACAGGTATTATAAGGTACAGAATAACAGATATGACATTGACGTCTAGTGATCTAGAACACAATTCAAAACATGTGAAAGAAAGAGCCAGTAACTTTTATGTACATTTATAAATTAAAATAACCTAAAGTAACTAACTTTAATAATAAACTTAAGCATTGTATAATTAACTAAAATTGGTATTGTCCCCAATAGACTGGCGGCTTTGCCACGTTGTATGGCAACGCTAAACCTCTGGCCAAGGTAAAGCCAGTCCTTGGGTCACGGGAAGTGTCAACTAAGCGTTTTGAAATTTCCTTGAAAACGCTGTGAGCACTCGGACCTCACGGCCCTAGAGTTTTAACCCCAAACGGCTTGAAAATCTCCAATACCAATAAGTTTTCTATATATGTTTACGAGGTGTGAGGTTCTCTGCTGCCTCAGCGGCAGCGCCAGCAATGAACGATAAGCTAGGAAGATGGGATTGCGCAAGAGTATCCACACATGTCATGTTGCGTCCCATCCCAAAGGCCTGCCTATCCTCCATGGAAATGAAGACATGCCGTCCGGTCTCTTGCCATCGTCGCGTGCCAAGCCATGGGTTAGAAATCGTTTACCTAATTGCAAAAAAATAAAAGCCACCGTAACCCAGCCATGTCATTGCCAATGTCAATTTCTCATCCCCTGGGAACTACCGCACCATTATTTTCTATGAAACAGTAAAGCGAGCTAATAAAAAATGTTTACATACGAAAAAACACAACCGAAGACCCCCGAAGTACCTTGATGACCTAATAATTTAATTATTTCGTCGTACGCTCGTTAAAACTTAGATAGCCACTTGATGACGCCCCGATTTCAGTTTCTTCAAGGCTTTCCTATTAGTTATTTACAAGTTAAAGCCCCAAATTCGTGTGCCTACGTAGGTATTTATATTACAGTACCTATGTCCTATGCCTAGAGCATGCCCTCAGCTTTTTCGGACGTATTAAGCGTTCGCCTAGGCATTGTGTAAAAAACGGTGAAGGAAAACATCGTGAGGAAACCGGCATGTCCTAGGTACAAAATTCAGGCGCAGTGCGGGTTGGTAGATGTCACATGTCGACATCTACCAACCCGCACTGCGCCCGCGTGGTGGATTATAGTCCATTCCCTCTTATAGAGTAGAGGCCTGTGTCCCAGCAGTGGAAACATTATAAGGTGATCATACTAGGCATTGTCTGGAAAGGCATATAATACTGGGCCGGGCAGAAGGTAAACGCGCGCAAGGCAGAGCACCGGCAAGATGGTCAGACGCGATCAAGAAGGCTGTTGGAGGCAGCCGGGTGTACCGAGCGGTTCACACTGCAGGAGACCGCATGGCTTGGAGACGTATCATATATGGTCACGATACGGGATATTTACCATGTTTACTGTTTGTTTTGAGTTCCCGATATTTCGGCGCTGTTGCAAGAACCATGATCACGGATAAACAGAGGCTAAAAAAAAAAAAACAAAAAATAATCGAAAAATCCGGAACTCAAAAGAAACAGTAAACATGGTAAATATCCCGTTTTATAATGTTAGTCCATGACAGTTTAAAAAATTATATTGAAATTTCCGACGATTTCCCACAAATCTTGGTAAATTAGTTTGTAAAGTGATCGCGTTAACAATTTCTATGTTCTTAATTATCTTTTTTATTAATTGTCAGACTGGTCGGACAAGTTGGCGTCAGTAATGACCACTTGTGTTGATAGCTGATAAATTGACGAGTTTATTATCGCTTTCGTTACATTACATAGATTAATCAAGCGAATTATTTTACATATTTTATTTAACACATAAAAGTAATAAACTTTTATGTGAAGAGCTCGTGGCATAACAATAACAGCCGCTCGGATCAATCTGCATGTTAAGCAGTGCTTGCCTAGGTTGGTCTGTGGATGGGTTACCACCCATTACATACCGAATTTCCTCCGTGCCTCGGAAACCGTTGGTCCTGGCTATTCTTTGAGAGTCGTCGGCAGCTAGGTAGTCAGTGGCCCGAAAGTCTGACAACCAGTCTTACCAACGGGTATCGTATTACCCAGTACTAACTGGTTGTGTTGGTCTTCAGCTGAATCCGGTAAGACTGGAAGCCGACCCCAACATAGTTGGGAAAAGGCTAGGCAGATGATTTAACACACAAAATGTATATATTATAGGTACAATTTTTCAAGGAGTATCGTGATACCCCTAACTGGATTGTACAGCTGGAAAGCACGTTAAGCTATTGGTTCCGGCTGTTGGTATCCCCAAAAACGTGTCAACCAGTCTTACCAAGGGTTATTACCCCGTTACTGGGCTGTGGGGGTTAATAGGCAGTCACTCCATGTAAAATATTGAGCGCAGAGCTGAACGTTTAAAATGTACCAGCTTTTAGATGTTCGACGAGTGGAATTACGCTAGGGTTACCGTCTCCGTATTTGTCTGGACATGTCCGGCTCTGTGAACGCCCCGGTCTTCTAAAGTCGGTCTTGTCATATTCCAGACCTCCGAAACGACGTGACATTTTTAAATAAAACTAATTAGTACTAAAGACGTAACATTAAAATCGGCCAAGTGCGAGTCGGACTCGCGCATGAAGAGTTCCGTACTGTCGTAGAAGGGGAGCCCCCTTTAATTTTTAATTTACTTTTTGTTGTTACAGCGGCAACAGAAATACACATTTTTGAAAATTTTGACTGTCTTCTACGGATCATGAGATACAGCCCGCTGACAGGCAGACGGACGGACTCGTTGGTTACCCTTCGGGTACGCAACCCTATTCAAATTAAAATGTCCGGTCTTTTGCGCAAATAGTTTTGTGCTGAATAGTCAAAATGGTGGGTAACCCCAAATTAGACGTTCTTCAAATCAAAGTCGTGTGAGGCACAACTAGCTTAGACATTTAACTTTTATAGGCAATCCAGTGTAACACGGTCAACTGTTACGGTTACTTTCACTCCAGTGTAACCTTTGGTTGGCCTGATTCGTGAACCTGTGTGAGGGTTGATTAAACTATTATGCTAGGGTTCTTTTGTTTTGGGTGAAGTGGGACAAAAAAGGTTACTATGTTGTGGAAATGAAAATTGCTCCATAAGGGGCCTTCAGAATTGTGTAGCACAGTTTGAATCACAATTAGAAGAATATTCAAAGAATAATGAATAAGACAAAAGACAGTATAATACAGTACAGTATAACACTAACAATACTAACCTAATTACTAAAGCACCATTGTTACTAACACTATAATACTAACAAAACTATGGACTGTAGTCTGAAAATATAGTTTAATTTCTTTATTTATTTATTCAAATCTCAAAACGTTTATTGCTATATCCATAATGTACACTTACAGGTTACCAACTGTAAGTGTACAATATGAATATAAATAAAGCCCCTAAATAATAATATCACTCAGATCCAGCCTGCCCCTTAGCGGCGCTATCGTTTAGTCTATAAGTTTTTTGCCCCTGGCTAGAGGCTTAACACTCAAGGCACTCGTAGCATAGTCTGGTAAAACAGAAGCCAGCCTCATAGGTTGACCTGCCAGATGCCATTAAAAGAAACAACTGAAATTGAAGAAACAAGACGCGTAGATCAAATGCGACGCGCCAAAATATCCATGTGCAGCTGATCTTAGGAACACATCTGCATTCTACCGCAACTAAAGACTAATAATGAAGATTGTACCAGTAAGTAAGTAGTTTAGTAATTATCTCGCAATAATTCATGGTTGTTAAGAATGATTGCAGTAAATAATTATATTAATATGGCCGATGTAGGTACCGGCCGTATTTTTCACTATTAATTATTCAATAAAACCGTACATTACTTTATTTCAATTAATATTTAATACTCCTGGCAATATTGAGCGGTAATTGCGTCACACACGTACACTGGCAAAGCCATTTCAATTTGACAATTCGTCAACATACATTGCATTATTTACACTGTCTTTTAGAATTGTAAATATATTAGTCCTTTTTAATATTTTTTTAAATTACTCTATTAAGGGTGTAACAAGACCCGTAACGAAACCAAAAGGCACTAGTTTTCCCCGTCATTGCGATATTTTTTTTTGTTCTAGACCATACCAGGGAACCTTCTAGTTACAGAGATATTGGGGGTCAGGTCTAGTGAAGGAGGTGGCAGGACGTGAGAGGGAAAGAACCTCACGTCCCAGCCGCCGCGGGAGACGCCCGGGGCGTCGGGGGTCACGTGGTGGTTTCCGACCACCGTAGGCGCTGGCCTGTGGACGGCGAGTTATGGGCTAGCTCGCCGTCCGGCCGTCTTATGACGACAGGCCGTGTCGACGGCGCGGTCGTGTTCCACGCGCGCCTCAAAGAGATGTCAGCAATCAAGTAGGGGTCCGCATGGGCCGATGCCTGCCAGGGCTGCGGGACTGTTCGAAAGAGATACCGTGGCCCTGGAACACAAAGGGCAAAGAAGGAACATGGATGGGTTTTAGTCAGTACAAGTCTGACACTCCCCTCCGCTCCGCCCAGAGTGGGGGGGGGGGGGGTCATTTGATGATTTCCAAACCGAAATTAAAAAAAAAAAGTTCCAATTTTTTAACTAGTTTTTTTTTATAATTTTTGTGTTTTTAGCTTTAATTCATTGATATATTTATTTATTAACTACAATTAAAATGATACTACTAGCATTGCTTCCCCGCGCGGATTTCTTAACAGCGTCACCCATTGGGTCAAAAATTATTCGTTTTTATTAGCCAAACACATTCACAAAATTTCATTGAAATCGGTGGGATGGTGACGGAGATTAATTAGCCTGTACGAATATAGTGACACGGGATTTTTATACATATAAGTACTTACATACTTATAAATTACTTATTGGACATGAGTTGTAATGGCTGCCCAGGAAGTCTTTAAATAGACTTCCGACAAAAAATAAGAACAAGAACCTAAGACAGTGTAACTGGCGGCACGGCTGGCGCAGTGGCTGAGCGATTGACTGCTGCGCTTCGTGTCGCGGGTTCGATTCCCGCACGGAACAAATATTTGTATGGCCTACAGGTAGTTGTTCCGGGTCTGGCTGTTTGTGTATGTGAGTTTAAATGTTTGTAAACGCAACCACGATACAGGAGAAATTCCTAGTGTGGGGCAAGGTTTAAAAAAAAAAAAAAAAAAACTTAGAATATACTTAAATCTACATTGAAAACAAAAGAAACAACCATTTCAGCAACGTCTAGAAACCAATGAGGAGAATAAAATCATTAAATTATCATATTGTAATTTAATGTCAGTGGTGTCCTCCATAAACTCAGCTCACAGCTGTGGAGTGGCAACATTTATGAATTAAAAATTGTTTCATTTCTTTTTAAAAATGTTATTATTTCTTTTATTTATATTTTTACAAATCATTTACATTTTTAAATATTCCTTAAAAAACAACAATTTAAAAAACATTTAAAAATATAAAAAAATTGTAGCCCACCGGTATCGGGAACAGAGTCCAAGCTACCGGCGGTCAGGGCTCCAGAGAGAAGAACCTCCTAACAATACGAGCCGTGTCCAGGAGTACGGCTTTCTGAAACAAGCCATAAAAAAAAAAATATAAACATATTACTTGTATTATTAAGGTTTTTTTATATGTCGTGGAATTTTATTGAAAATAACTTGTTTCTCTGGACTTCATTGAGTTTCATTGTCTCGGCGCTTTTCTGTTGGCCAACACTGTTGATTCTGGCTTTTAGGAGTTGCAGTGGTTTGGGAATAGTGTGGCGGGCTTGTCTAAACCTACGGGGAAGTACAGGCATGATGTAATGTTATGTTTAAGTCTACATAAGAAATAGTGCTACAAATGCGTTATTGTACCCGAAGGCATTAGGCGTGACTTTATGTACTCCGATTGAATGACGCCTCTTTATTACGAACAATGGGGTTTGTTTGATAATATTTAAGCAGAAGATTAAACAACATTTAATTCTTAGCAAGTAAGTACTTAGTAATTAGTTTCGGGAGGTACCTACCTAGTGTAAACTACACTCAAGGTGAACGTTTGAAATGTAAGTACCTAATAAATAAGTTTTTCAGTTTCACAAGACGGGATTGTGGTTTCTAAGATTGTTGTGGTTTTCAAGTTAAAATAGCTAGAAATACCATTTCAGAAATACCTTGACAAAAAGCTGGATATTAACAAATTCCATATGTTTTCGTTTTTCTTATATTTTGAATATTCTCGAAGAAATCACCATACATCGACATAACATTTATCATGCCTGTAATTCACGAAGGGCTACGCAAAGGTGTACCTAATAGTACACCCACATTTCGCCAGTTATGTTTAAGTCCAATGGGGGGCGAGCCTATTGCGATCAACCGGACACAAATCCAGACTCTCTGGCTGCTACTGAGAAATTCCTGATGGAAAAACCCAATAATACTTTGCAGGACCCAGGAGTCGAACACAGGACCTCATGCTTAGCAAACGCGCTTGCGACCATTTCACCAAGGGGTCGTCCATTAATCACGTGAGGCTGGAAAGGGGGGGAGCGGGGTTCGGAAAAAATCACGAAATATCACTGGGGGAGGGCAGGTGTAGTGAGATATCACGTGTATTTATTTTTTCTTTGAACGCGCGATTTCTAAACCGAAAAGCGGTGCATGACCTTGACATTTTTATCACGGTGCTTATTTTTCCAGAATTAAATTAGATTATACCTGTTAACCTGTATTTAAAGATAACATACTGATATTTTTTTAAGATACTTTGTACCAAAAAAAATACACGTGATTTTGGGTGGGAGGAGGGAGGGGTAGTCTAAAACTTCACCACGAATCACCATGGGGGAGGTGGGGGTTAAAAATTTGCTAAAAAACATCACGTGATTAATGGACGACCCAAAACGAGGCAGTCGTCGTCGTTCGTCGTCTGTACGTCGACGAGTCCGGATAAATAACAAAAGCGGACAAATGCGAACGGATGATAACCCTACCCATACTATAAGATAACCCATCATTACAATAATCCGCTTCTAAAAATTTTCATATGTGCACAATATTGCACAAGAATCATCACGAATCACATCCTAGGTGACTAACTGATATGACTTAAAAAAAAAACTTATTATAAGTACTAACTTTGGTTTTTATCAAGTTCTTGTTAGCCAATCGTGCTGAATATTTCTAGTAAATTTTTTCTACTAGCAATTTGAACCTAACAATGACAGACCCGGCAGCGACTGAGTTCAACACATTGTTTTCGGCCAGTAGCGTATTGTACCACTAAAATATTTACCGCCATTGAAGGTCAATGGCTCGCTCGATAAAAAATGACATCATAATCAAATTGATTTTAGATTTGGAACGATAATACAAGTATTCCTAATTTGACATTCAGTATTCGCGCGAATTGAAAATGGCAGTCTGTTTTTTTTTATAAGTATTGCTAATTTATGTTGTGAATTTTTATATGGCCATTAACCTTGTATGGATCAGGCTATGCAGATATTATGATTGTGAATTTATGAGACATCAGGTCAAACAAAAAAACGGTATAAGTAGTAGAAATGCAAAGCAAAAATGACTGGAATGTGTGAAAAAAAAGGAGTAAGTAAGATAATGGAAGAAAAAAACGTGTTGCGCCGACCAGCCCCCGTAGCATGACCACCGTAGACAAGGATTTCTTTGACGGAAGAATCGACAAAATGACAGATTGTGTCGACACAATGACAGATTTCTTTGCACTATCATATAGTCATGCTACGGGGGCTGAAGTAAAATTGTACAAAGCCAGAAAGACGGTGATGAATTAATGAAACTAGAGCAAACCCTTAAGCTCTATATTATTAAGATTTAGAGAAGAAAAACATTATTTAAATTTTTCTTGCTTTTGTAAAAGTTCGTGAAGGGAATCAAACCGATTTTTTTTTATAGCCTTTTGTATTGCTTACGCACGAGGACAAATCAAGCTATGCAAAACCAATTTAAATATGCGGATGCCAGGGTGAGTTATACTGGAATTAATGTAATAAATTGATAAGTACGTCGCCGTGTGGACCCCCACTTATCAAAATTGTTTCTGAAAGAAAAGTTAGAAAAAAATGTATTGTAATAATTAAAACACAGTAATTAAGTGTAAGCCTGTAAGGTTAGTCATTTAATCTATACTAATTAAAATTATTTAAAAGGGGTAGTTTGTATGTAAGGGGTACCTGAGGACACGGTGGAGCACACCGTAGAGGTCTGCCCTGCTTGGGCGGAGCACCGCCGTGTCCTTGTAGCGGCGATTGGCGGCGGCGATCTCTCGCGTCCTGCCCTGGTTCAAGCCATGGTCTGGAGCGAGAGGGAATGGGAAGCCGTCACCACCTTCTGTGAAGCAGTCATGCTAGTGAAGGAGGTGGCGGGACGTGAGAGGGAAAGAACCTCACGTCCCAGCCGCCGCGGGAGACGCCCTGGGCGTCGGGGGTCACGTGGTGGCTCCCGGCCACCGTAGGCGCGGGCCTGTGGACGGCGAGTTATGGGCTAGCTCGCCGTCCGGCCGTCTTATGACGACAGGCCGTGTCGACGGCGCGTTCGTGTTCCACGCGCGCCTCAAAGAGATGTCAGCAACCGAGTAGGGGTCCGCATGGGCCGATGCCTGCCAGAGCTGCGGGACTGTTCGAAAGAGACACCGTGGCCCTGGAACACAAAGGGCAAAGAAGGAACATGGATGGGTTTTAGTCAGTACAAGTCTGACACTCCCCTCCGCTCCGCCCAGAGTGGGGGGGGTCATTTGATGATTTCCCATCCAAAAAAAAAAAAATAAAAAAAAATTAGGGGTACCTAATCTTCGGAACTACTGATCCGATTCCGAAAATTCTGTCATTAATGGGAAGTTACATTATCCCGGAGTGTTATAGGCTACATTTAAAGCGTTACCGTACAAAACAGGAGCGAAGTCGCGAGCAAAACTAGTATTACATAAAATTCTATCACCGTTAATGTACCTCTGACATAAACCTTATGGCCTTGAGTATAAAGGTAGTGACTGTACTGCAAAATCCGAGGTAAAATAACCTATATATATAAAATGGTAAACTGAGTCACTGACTGGGTGATATATCAACATACAGCCCAAACCGCTGCTCCTAGAGACATGAAACTTGGAGGGTGTTCTTCGTAAAGAGTAAGTATCCACTAAGAAAAGATTTTTGGGAATTCCACCCCTAAAGGAGTAAAATAGGGGAAGTTTATATGAAAGCCCATCAGTTTTGAAGTTAGGATCTTCAAATTTTGTGTTTAGGCTGACGATTGAAAATTAATCTATACGTATGTCAGCGTTTTTGAGAATTCTACCTCAAATTCAAAATCAAATTCATTTATTTCGAGAACACAGGGTGTATACAGAAGATGTTATAAATAAATTAAGACCGAGCTGTGCCCCGCCAAAAGGCATACAAAATATCAAAGGTTTTTTTTTTTCTTAAACGTATACATTTTCGAAATTCAAACAATAATTCTAGAATTCTACAATAATTATAAATCATGTCAAAATTATATAAAATATCAAATAAATGGCAAATAAAATAAAGTAAAGTAAAATGAACCAAAAAAATAATAAGTTGTTGTTGTTAAGTATTTTGTGTGTACATAAATAAATAAATAAATAAATAAATGTCACTAATTCATTAATACACAATAATCAAAATTAACAAAATCATTTAGTATCTCACATAAAATAAAACAGATTCGATTCCGTTAAAAGCGAATTAAAATTAAAATTTGTCATTTAAATATTCGTCAACAGAATAATACACCTTGTCATTTAGCAATTTGAACAAATTTCTTTTAAATTCGATAATGTTAATACTTGAGATAACTTGTCCTGGTATCTCCGAAGGGTTAAAAAGTGGGATGAAGGTAAGTAACTATGTTTGTTCGGTACGTTCCCGTCGGATATTTTTCGACATCCACGCGGGTGAAGCCTTGGGCAAAAGCTAGTATACAATAAAAGTATTCCCTACTACAACTTTAAAACCTTACTTTTCCTCCTCAAATCGTTTGTTTTCCCGATCTTGAGGTTGGGAATTTTATTAGGTAACAATCTGTTTCTCTCAGGTTAAACCTGAACAAGTAGTCTCTTTTAACACCTACATAAACATAACATAATCCTGTAATCTCCGACGGGTTAGGCAGAGGTGGACCCAGTATGTAGAAACTAAGTACTCCCACATTTCGCCAGTTATATTTAAGTCCCATGCAATAGGGGGCGAGCCTGTTATCATCAACCGGGCACAATTTCAGACTCCGTTGGTGCTACAGAAAAAATCTTGCGTAAGGAAAATTGACTTTAATGTTTACTACGCTATTGTTGTTAATTACTTTGAGGATATTGATGTAGGTTTGGTCTAACTGTTGATTTAGTAAAGAAGAAAATATGGCTGCATGTTTCACGCTGTCAAATGCCTTTGTATAGTCCACGAAGGCCAAATACAAAGATTTTTTTTTAAATTCTATGTGCTTTTCCATGATTTGGTTTAAAACATGAAGGTGGTCTGTAGTGAAAAAACTTGGTCAGAAACCAGCTTGTTCGAGTAGTTAGTGGGAATCTAATTTTACATCGATACGGTTATGGATGATTTTGATGAATGCCTTGTAGAGACGTGACTCTAAGCTTATTGGTCAAGATTCAAGATCCTTTATTTTGCATGAATTATAGTACATGATGGTCTTATAAACAAAAGGCACAAGTACAAGGGTAAAATTAAAATACCTAATACAAAGTACTTTTAGTTTAGGTACCTAGTTAATACTTAATAAAATGTTTAAGAAACATTAAAAATACTCGTGTGGAGGATAATGTAATAAAATTAGAAAAAAAAATAACAAAGACAGAAGGCTAGAAAACATCAGTAAAAAAGGAACAAAAGCTACTTAACCATTATACCATAAATGGGTTTATAAGTAAAAAATTCATTAGCATAATCAGCCTATAATGTTGCCACTGCTGGGACACAGGCCTCCTCTCCATGAGAGGGAATGGGCTATAATCCACCACGCGGGCCCAGTGCGGGTTCGTAGATGTCACATGTCTTCGCATTTTTGGTTCTAGGTCATGCCGGTTTCCTCACGATGTTTTCCTTCACCGTTTTGAGAGCAGTGGTGATGAAATAAATTACACAAAGTAATGCGCCTGGTTGGGTTCGAACCCACAACTTACTGTTCGTAAGTCGGGGCCGCCTCTATTGGGCCACCGCTGCTCTCAAAATTCATTAATTGTATGCAACACAGATAATAAAGAGCCATTTCTCCAGTTTCATTTTGAAATAAATAATTGGTAGTTCTCGGATTTGTTTCTGTATTTTATTGAAGATTTTGACCGACATGCTATAGCAATTGTTTTGAAAAAGAGTGCTTCTAGGTGGAATCTCTAGAGAGTCTAGAAGGTCTAACTATTCATACACGAAATATTTTCAGGGAATCATCTAACAGCTATAACAAAGCCATTTCAAGGGTTTTTTTTTTTTATCTGAGTATATTTTTTTATAAAAAATAAATAATTTAAAATAACTTGACCCACAAAATAAATACTAGCTCCTTATTTTTCAGCATCCACTACACTTGTTTACTACGTCGTATTCACCTATTGCAATTGTAAGAATATGGGAGTAAAGGTTTTATGCAAAAAGTCTCAAAAAAATTTAGATTTATAATAATTTCGTAAAAAAAAAATCGCTCGGTTATTTTTTTTTTTTCGTTGCTATGGCGACTTCGCGACTTATAGGAGTTACTCTTAAAATATTTCGTGTATGAAAAGATAGACCTTATATAATTATTGACATCGCTTTTATCCTCCTTCTTATGAAATAGGATGATGTTTGAGTGGCACATCTTTGCTGGCACCTTTCCGGTCTTAAGGATGGAATTAAACATGTTGGTGAAATAAGTGAGAAGTGTGGGAGAGCCAAGTAACGACTGTCAAAGATCTACAAATGACAGTCGGGGGCCTGCTTTCCGAGGCACGGAGGAAACTTGTTATGTTAAGATGGTCACCCATCCACAAACCGACCTAGGCAATACAAATACATCCAAGACGACATACAGTACATTTACATAATTTTGTTATCATGTAGGCTACCTACATATTATGTTAAACAAACTCGTATTTCAATTAAGTAATTAAAATATCTATTATTCATTGAAATAATTACCGTGCGTAGTACAGACGCCAGCAGATCACGCTACTACAATTTGTCAATTTTTTTAATAGATTTTCAACTTTATTGCTAAAACATTAGGTTCAAGGTTGATTGGAAAAAACAGTTTTGGGTAGCTTCATGTGCTGGCGACTGTACCTACGGAGGCCTAGTAGCACCTAGGTATTTATGCATTGAATACCTACCTATTTAAATAAACAATGGTTTTATTAATGCCTCACGCTATTCGTCACCGATGTTTGAACGCCTTCTTTGTGATGTCATTTTAAGGCCCAGATCTATACTGAACTTCAAGGTTAAGCACCGCTTGCTAAAGTCGGTCTGTAGATGGACGTTGACCAACGGCTTAACGTGCTTTCCGAGGCAAGGAGAAAACACGGTATGTAGGTAATGGATGGTCACCCATCCACGGACTGACCTTGGCAAGTGCTGCTTAACCTTGGTGATCAAACACAAGCCACGAGCTCCTCAATACAATTTTTTTTTCTCTCTTCACAAAGGTTCACCTAAGTACCTATTATGGATAATGACAAGTCAAATTGAGCAAAGTGAATAATTGTTACAGGAACTTCTATATTTATTTATCACAGTGCCCGGTCGACGACTCTGCATAACCCATCCATGAAGATTTCAAATGCTAAAAGGGCCTTGGCCCCGTATTGGGAAAAGGCTAAAATCACGGATTCAAAGTAGATACCTAATTATGACAATACATTTCAAGATTCCAAATGAATGTTAATCTTTTTATCAAAATCGGGCATGCACGTGTTGATAAAGCAACAATAAAAATGTACTTATTACGTCCACGCAAGCATAACGATTTGTATTTATTTTGTTCAGCGTTGAATGTTGCTGAATACACTTTAATTTCCCGCCAAATGCACTTAGTAATTGATGAAAATTACTTGGAAATAACTAACCGATGATTAAACGGTAGAATAACTATTTTAAAAATTATTTATTCCATTCTCGACCTTTCTGCGATGATAAACTAATGATTTTTAAATAACATATTATTTTAAATGTGTACGTAATTTGCATAATAAGTAGGTAGTGAATATTTTTAGCAATATCATCAGCCTAGCCTATTCTCAACGTAACCGGATGCAACTGAATACCATTATTTTATATTGAGTGACTTTTTAGCAATATAGCCTAAATTTGGTGAATCGGAGAATATGGATTTATATTTAGAACTCTGGGTACTCTTATTTACAAGAGTATTATTAATAGAAGAATGATTAATAATAATTAATCATTCTTCTATTAATAATACTCTGGCCCTTTAATGTAAAGACAAAGATTGATTGATTTCCTTCAAGTTGAATTATTACTTAATTATTCGTATTGCAATTATGCATCTAATATGGTTATACCTAGATTGTTATTTTCAGAGTCATAAATCGATCAATGCAATCATTTTTTTTTTTTATTTTACCTTTTGGGATTCGGAATAATGATTTATTAATTTATTATTTCATTAATTGCAATACAAACAAGGAAACCCAAACTAATGACAGAAGGCATAATTAAAAGCACTTAAATAACATTAATTCTAGGTACCTATAAGTATTATAATGGCCACAAATACTCATAAATAGCATAGCATAAGCATAATCAGCCTATTAATGTTCCCACAGCTCTCTATGATAGGGAATGGGCTATAATCCACCACGCGGGCCCAGTGCGGGTTAGTAGATGTCACATGTCTTCGAATTTTTGGTTCTAGGACATGCCGGTTTCCTCACGATGTTTTCCTTCACCGTTTTGAGAGCAGTGGTGATGAAATAACTTACACAAAGTAATGCGCCAGGCTGGGTTTGAACCCACGACTTACTGCTCGTAAGTCGGGGTCTCCACCACTGGGCCGCCGCTGCTCTGGCTTCGTGAAGGTGGAGAGGAAGAAGAGGAAGAAGCCCTCTAGTCGTAACCAGTGCGGGACCGCGCTGGCAGGACCCAATGTGCTGCGTCTGGCGATTCCAACGACGCAGCTTTATGTGTCCCGGCTACATCACACCACGAAGGTTGAGGAGGTCGTGGAGTATGTACGAGCGAAGACCAACTGGATCTTGAGGGTTGAGAAGTTAGAGTCGCGCCACAACACGAATTTCAAGTCGTTTGTGGTGCGAGTTCCGACTCATCATATTGAGACCTTCCTCAAGGAAGAGGTTTGGCCGAAGGGTGTCATATATCGGCGTTTCCGCGGAATGCTACGCGACACCACGCAGCGCAACACGACGCCGTCACTTCGTGTACAATTGTTTATATTTTATTGTTTTTATAAAATATCGCACCTTCGGTAGAACAAGGGCACAATTGTCAAAAATTGCAAAAATGAGTTAAGTATACAGAAATGCCTTAAAAATGCTATTTGAACTGGAGGAACAAAGACAGTCATTTAATTCCTTTAAAAATCCGCTAGGCGAAAATAGTGACTTTGTCTTATTGGTGCCTTTTTACTGCTCTCTTGGCTGGACATAGTCTCATTGGTCAGTTGCGCCGTCGGCGGGGAGAGAGGCAGTCGTCACTTGGACCGCTAACGTCGTAAAGGTAAATATGCCCTTTTAATTTTTTGGTTTCTGGAGCGACAATGCCACATCTATTACACTTATGCCTAATTTATAATTTTAAAATTGGAAGGACAAAGTCGTTCAGACAGTTATGCCCTTGTCCGTTCAAGATTTGTTTTATTCCTTGGTCTTAAAAGTAAATGTGTTTTTGTCATTCCAATTGCAATGCTATTTTGCTAGACTTAATGACAATTACGTTTTTGTCATTCCAAATTGACTTGATTTAATATTAATGTTTGTTATTTAAGTTAATGAAATAAATTTGTATTATTTTTTAATACAAATTTTGTGATAAATTTTCTGTTTATTTATTAGTATTGGTATTTTTATGTATTTACGACTAGTAGGTATGCATTATTTGTGAATTGTGATACGAATAGTTTCTTTGTATGATTTAAATTTTAATAAAATTTTCAGAATTTAAAATGGGATCTCGTAGTAAAAAAATTTTAATGATGCTTAATGACGAAAATAATTTGCAAATCAAAGAAACTGACACAAATTCTAATAGATCTTGTCGCGAAGGAGATGTGGGCTCTAACAGAGCAGCAAATTCAATCGAAAACTCGTCAATGTGTAAGTATATTGTTGCTATTTCTTAATTCATATTGGTATGTTACTTAAGTTTTTTATATAAATATATATTTTTTTACAGCTAATAACATGGTTGAAACATGGATAGATATGAATATAAAAAACCAGGGTCCTGTTAAATCAATGGAAGGCATCATTTCAGAAACAACGGATACACCTATTGAATCATTACCGTCACCTCTTCTAGATTTCGAGAATTCTGATGTTGAAAAAATGGAAAATAACAATTTTGGAACAGAAATTTCTCCTGCGGTAAATACTACAGGTAAGATAATAAAACTGCTATACAAATATCTGGATTATTTCATGTGTAAAGTAACTGAGATATTATTCTTTCATCACCTTTTTAGAGGTTGCAAGTGAGCTTAACTCCTCAAAGAGTGGAGATTTTTCACCATCTGAAGGATCAGATTATAAACCGCCACGAACTGTGAAACATAAGAGTATATTTAAAACTAGATCTCCCAAACGTAGCACCTCGTCCAGTTCTTCAAGTTCCAGCAGTAGCTCGTCTAGTTCCAACAGCAGCAGCTCATCTAGTTCGTCGAGTTCTTCTGACACTGATAATAGGGGTAATATTGATGAGGCTGATGGTAATACGGAAAGTGTTGAAGTTTATAACGACCCAGGACCCCTTGTGGATACGAGTGAAGATCACACTGAGCAAGTAATTAA
This sequence comes from Noctua janthe, assembly GCA_910589295.1. NCBI lineage: Eukaryota > Metazoa > Arthropoda > Insecta > Lepidoptera > Noctuidae > Noctua > Noctua janthe. The sequence goes on along the minus strand of OU342572.1, from coordinate 6,458,188 downwards.
TAAAAAGCAGTCAAGAAAGCGACAAAAAAATACACAGCAATGGAAACAAGCTGTTTCAAAACGTTTAAAAAATAGTGGCCAAGAATACACGACCAAAAGAGGCAAGATCGCACCAGCGAAATCCATGCGCCCTCCATGCAAAACCTCGTGTCGTCTGTCTTGTTCTACTAAAGTTTCTTTTGAAACGAGGAGTGTGATTTTTAAATCCTACTGGGAATTGGGAACACACCAAAGGCAAAGAGATTTTCTTGCATCATGTATTAAAAAACAAAATCCTACAACCCGAAGAATCAAGATCACAGCAAATAACACATTTAAACCACCGAGGAAACCGAACTCAACCTATCATTTTCTGATAAATGGTGAGGAAATCAGGATTTGTAAGACTTTTTTGCTGAATACTTTATGTATTGGTGAAAAAACATTGCGGAATGTAATTGACAAAATATCTGATCAAGCCTTGTTTATAATGAGTCCTGCCGATAATCGCGGAAAGCATAATAACCATTGTAATTTAAGCGATGAAGTCGTGAAATCGGTCCGAAATCATATAAATTCCATTCCTAGAACAGAAAGTCACTACTTAAGGGCTAATACAACCAGGGAATATATAGATGGAAGTTTAACTATAGCGGAGCTTCATCGTGATTACAAAAAGATTCAAGAAACCGCTGGAAAGGAATTTGCAAATTATGATGCCTACTATCGAATTTTTAATACTGATTTCAATCTTGGTTTGTTTATTCCCCGAAAAGATCAGTGCGATGAATGTGAGGCGTACAAAAACTCTAACGATAAGGAACCACTGATGGAAAAATACAAAAAACACCTAGAAGAGAAAAGTTTAAGCAGATTAGAACTAAAACACGACACAGAACAATGCAAAAATAGTGATTCTAATAATATAGTTGCCATTTTCGATCTACAGGCAGTCTTACCTTGTCCAATTGGCCAGTCATCAGCTTTCTTTTATAAGTCCAAGTTAAATTGTTACAATTTTACGGTGAGGACTCATTTTCTAATTAGTTAATTATAGTGTTAAAATTAATCAATTTATGTTCGAATGTACCTAATGTATATTTTGTTTTAGGTATCCAATATAAAAGACGATACCACAATTTGCTTTTTCTGGCACGAGGGTCTTGGCAAACGCGGCGCCAATGAAATAGGAACATGCCTTTACAAGTTTTTGGAGGATCTTTCTAACAAACAACCAGATAAAGACATAATATTTTATTCGGATAATTGCTGCGGGCAGCAAAAAAATAAGTAAGTTTGTTGCCTTTTATAATACAATTAATTTACAGTAGATTTAGATAAATAGGAGTGATTGTTGTTATAATTCATACTGAACAATATAGGTAGGTAATGTACTTATAATGTAAATAATTATTTCTACTTGTTTCAGATTCGTTTTTGGAATGTATTATTATGCTGTCAACACATTGCCTATAAAGTCAATAACACACAAATTCCTTATTAGGGGTCATACCCAGAATAAAGCTGATGCCGTCCATTCTGTAATAGAAAAAAACGTTAAGCGAGCTAAAAAGGCTGGACCTATATACACTCCAGCAGAATACATCAGTCTTATTAAAAATGCTAAGAAAAAGGGTGTTCAATTTACCGTTAAAGAAATGAATTTTGATTCTTTCATTGATATGAAGCTGTTATCTGAAGATATTAATTTGAATGTAAACAAGGATGTTGAAGGAAATACTTTTAAAATATTGGATACGAAAGCGATCAAATTTATGAAAGATTCAGAGATATACCAATTTAAGTGCAGCTACAAAACCGACGATTGGACAGCAGCGAGAATTCGAACAGGTCGTATCGGTAATAAAAAAAGTGTGAAAGATGTCACACTAAACCAGCTCTATAAGGAAAAGTTACCAATCCCTCACAGAAAAAAAGAAGACATTCGTCAATTGATATCCTCAAATATAGTTCCTAAGTTCTATGAACAATATTTTAACAACCTTTTTTAAGAAAAGGAGAGAGAGCTAGAACTGATTCGTTAGTAAGAAAAAAATAATTGTTATAAAGATATTTTTATATTTTTTAATTAATATTTTTTGAAGTGTGATTCTAAAGAATTTCATTTGCATAACAGTGAATCTTGTTAAAAATAATGTCACTGTTATTTTTGTTATCTTCTATAATTCTATTTTCATTGTGATTCCAAAGAGACACAAACGTGAGATTATTGACGACTGATTAGTAAGACTATAATGATAGTTTAAGTATTATATTTCGTGAAAGTTACTAAATTTTTTTTACTTTATAAGAAAATAAAAAGTTTATACGGAAAAATAAGGTATTTTTATTCGAAAATCATCCTAAATTAAAGCTCAAATTTAGTCCTAATTACAAAATAATATACATTTTGGTAGAACAAGGGCACAAATGTATCCCTTCCTTAAAATTAGAATTAATTGAAAAAAAACTAAAAGTTCTTAATTCTTGTTAACTATACGCCTAAAAAGGATATAGTATATAGTTTATATCATGCAAAGAAGAAAAACTTTCGAGCAATATTAACAGAGCAAGACCTCACTGAATGCAATAAATATCTTAAAATAGCTCTCCTGTAAAATAGCAAAAACTGCAATTATGCCCTTGTTCTACCGAAGGTGCGATTATATGTATGATAGTCTATAAGGTATATATGTTATGGGTCTTTGTTACCTGAAATAAATTATATATTATTATTATTATTTTGTTGTTCTTTATGTTTCTTCTCATTTAAGAGAGCCTAAGAAACCTTACACGCGGGTCGGAACCAAGGATGTAAGGTGAATTTTAGATAGAGAAAGTGGATGATAATGTGGAAGAAGTCAAAAATTTTCGGGTGATTCGACAGGTGTTGAGAATGGTGGCTTTTTGCAGCATATAAAGTGTGTGATTCGGCATCTGTAGTGTGTTGAGGCTTTGTGTGAGAGATTTTGGTATAATACCAGTAGATGAGAGAACAATGGGGACTATATGAACAGTTTGTACTTTTCATTGGGTTTTAATTTCAATGGCAAGATCTTGGTATTTACTGAGCTTTTCAGATATTGTGGTTTTTATATTATGTGTGTTAGGTATTGCTATGTCTATCAGATAAACTGTTTTATTGGTTTTGTCGTGAACGGTAATGTCGGGTCTATTGTAATGAATTGTTTTATCGGTTATTATAGTTCGGTCCCAGTAAATTTTTTGATCGTTATTCTCTAATGCTACTTCTGGTTTATACTTATAATACGGTATCATTTCTGAAACTAGTTTATATTAAAATGCTAACTGTTGGTGTATGATTGCAGCGACTTGGTCATGGCGATGTTTATAATTGGTTTGTGCAAGTGATTTACATGCTCCTGTTATATGTTGTGCAGACATTGTAACAATGCCTCCGAAACTATACAAGTCAGTCGGCTGGTTTGGGTCTTTTATAATGTATTTTCTGTAATTACGAGTTGCTATTATTTGATCTTGTATGGCCAGCATAAAACCCTCGGTCTCGGGAAACAATTCGCCTCGTTTGAGCCATTCGTTCGACTTTATTTTATCGACGTGTGGCTGGCTCAGACAGGCTCGATGTCTTCCGTGTAGGGCTTTTTCAGACCATGGTGCTATTTTTTGTTGTACACTTACTATATGTTCATTTATTTGTGTGTTTCGGTTTTGTAGGTTTAGTGGTGTTAGTTTGTTATCTGTCTCCGTTATTTGTAGTAATGAAGTTTCTGATTTGTGATGAAAGTATGCTCTGAGTGAAAGTATCTGTTTGTTGTGTAAATTGTGTATGTCTATTAATCCTCTCCCTCCTTCTTGGCGTGGTAGTGTAAGTCGTTGTATGCATGATTTTGGATGGTGTTTTCTATGTTTGGTTAGGAGTGTATGGATAGTGCGCTGAAGTTTTTTAATATCAGTCTTTGACCATCTTATAATTCCGAAAGAGTATGTGAGAATGGGTTTTGCAAAGGTGTTGATGGCTTTAATTGTATTTCTTGAATTAAGGTTGTTTTTTATATAAGATTGAGGCGGTGTGAGAATTTTTTGAGCAGTTCTTGTTTTGACATCTTTTGTTGTATTTGTCTGGACTGTTTGAAACCTAGGTATTTGTATGTACTCTGTTCATCTATTGGCTCGATTGATGCTCCTGATAGAAGTGTATAACTATTATTTTGGATTTTTCCTTTTACAATGGACAAAATTTTACGTTTATCTACTCCGAATGACATACAAATATCATTAGAAAATTGTTGTGTGGCATCAGCTAGTTGATAAAGTGCTTCTTTGTCAGCTGCATATAACTTTATGTCATCCATGTACATAAGGTGTGTTAACGTATATTGTGTGTTATTGCTTTCCAGCGAGAATCCCGCGCCTGTTTGATCTAACAAGTGTGAGAGTGGATTGAGTGCCATGCAAAACCACAGAGGACTTAGAGCATCTCCTTGAAAAATTCCACGTATAAACAGATTGGTTCAGTAGCTACAGTTGAGGAGGAGGAATTGATTTTAAGAACAGTTTGCCAATTCTGCATGGAAGTTTCTAAAAATTGTTTAAGTGTAGGGTGAATTTTATATAGATTTAATACGTGTAGCAACCAGCTGTGCGGGACTGAATCAAAGGCCTTTTGATAATCTATAAACATTGTGTGAATATCCTTTCTGGTTTTCACAGCGCTGTTCATGGTAATGGCGTCAATAGTTAGTTGCTCCTTACACTCTTGGCTATTCTTGCGACAGCCCTTTTGCTGTTCTGCTAGAATGTTGTTTTTAGTTAAATGCTCATATACTATTTCGCTTATGCAGGCTGTTAGAATTTTGTACAAAGTTTGTAGGCAAGTGATTGGCCGGTATTTCGCTGGGTTTTTGGTGTCATCCGTGTCTTTAGGAATCATGTAAGTTACTCCGTGTGTTATGTATTGAGGAAGTAAATGAGGCGATTTGATAAATGTATTTAAATGGTTATATAGGAAAGGGTGTATACTCGAAAATTTCTTATACCAGTAGTTGTGGATGTTGTCAGTGCCAGGCGATTTCCAGTTGTGTGTGCGTTTGATGACGTCTATAAATGTTTCTGTTGGTATAAACTCAAATTCCATTTCTGGAATTTGAGTTTCTGGTGTAGTTTCTTTAACCCAGATGTTAGCCCACAATTCTCGGAGTATTTCGGGTGTAGGTGTCTCTAGACTTTGGTTAGTGGTGTCTTTGTTATTAGATGTAAGTTTCCTATAAAATATTTTTTCGTTATTGATAAATCTTGTGTTTTGGACTTTGCGATTCGTGCATGTTATGTACCTTTTAAGTCTACTCGATGCAGCGCTAAATTTTTGTTTTAAAGTGTCCAAAAAGTGTGCTATTTCTGTGTTTGGGTTTTCGTGTTATGCGTGTAGCTGGTATTTTATCTTTATTTCTTCTACTGCAGCTATTAATTTTTTACTTCTACAACCATTAATGTAATGTGTCAGTTTACCTATAATGCTCTTAAATTATCAATCTTCTTTTCTAATTTATTTATTTATTTATTTAACTGTTTATGCACACACAGAAGACAACACAGGAAAATAACATTATAATATATGAGTACAAAGGTACTGCTTATTTCAAAAGAAATTTCTGCCAGCAGACCCGCAAAAAGGAGAAATGAAAAAGAAATGTAGACAATAGTGTGTAACAGGGAAGAGAATAATGTGAATAATATGTGCCTTAACTAACTAACTTATATAAATATACATATAGGTAAATATTAATATATACTTATATAAATACATAATTGTAAGATATATAAACTAATAAAAATAAATATGTATATTATAAATCATAATTGAGAGGAAAGGTAATGCTCTTTCACTCTGGTTTTAAACAGTGAAATGTTCTTCAGATCACGGATGCTAGGCGGAAGTGAGTTCCACAACCTTACAGCATGGACGGAGAAGGAGTAGGAGTAATAGCTGGATTTATGAGGATGGGATTTAAGTAGGGATCTAAGGTGCGATCTACACGGTGCGTCCGTAGGGCGAGCATATGAAAAACGCTCGCGCAGGTAAGAAGGATAGGACGGGTTGTGAAGAATATTGAAGAGGAGACATAGGATCCTAGTGTTCCTGCGAAGGCGGATTGGGAGCCACTTGAGTTCTTTGCGAAGGTGAGAAACGTGGTCATATTTACGGAGACCAAAAATAAAGCGAATACACAAATTTTGCAAGCGCTCAAGCTTATTTAATAGCTCCTCGGTAGCATCCAGGTAGCAGGCATCGGCATAATCTATTATCGGCTGAATAAGCGTTTGAGCCAAAGAAATTTTAGTCTTCAAAGGCAGGAGACTCTGAAGGCATTTCAGCGAATGAAGAGAGAAGTGTACCTTACGGCTTACCTCATTGACTTGAGCTCGCCACGACAGATAGGGATCAATAGTTACACCCAGATCTTTGACGGTATCTGTATAATCGATGCGAACACCATCGAGGTACAACGGCATCAAAGATGCAACAACGGCCGCACCACGAACAAATCGGCTGCCTATGATCACGGCCTGAGATTTACTTGGGTTAATTTGCAGTCCAAATGATTTAGCCCAGGCGCTGATACCAGCCAGGTCATGATCTAATTTGCCATTTTGGTTTTCTTTGTGTATATGGGCGGCGCTCATTTTGGGTAAGGTCTGATATTTTAGCCCCGTTGCATGTAGCTGCCGTCCATGTTGCACAGTAAATTATGGTCTGCAATTTGATGAATTCGCTGTTGGCATTTACATACTTAGGAAGAATGACAGTATTTATGTAAGAAACAATAGCAGAAAACTTTCGAGAAGTCTTCTGCTTGGGGATGTATGGTCTATTAGTGGGATGTGTGCAATCAAAGTTTATTTGAGCTTGATGAAATGTGGATTCAATTTCTGGGTTGGTTTCTGTAGCAGTATCAAAATTAGTTTGCGTTGGTCCAAACTGACCAACATCTATATTTTGCAAGAAATTTTCGTCATCTATATTTACGACAGTCTGAGATACGATGTTGGTGTCTGTGCTATTGTTTAAGATTATATTTGTCGTAAGAGTATTAATAGGTGTATCAGAGAAGTTTGTATTTGTAGCAGGTTGTTCTGAGTCGTCTTGGGTTTGTGTGTCCCAGTGATCACGATTTATGTTTTCAATACTTTGTGTGTTAGTGTTACTATTCCTGAATTCTGAAGCTACCTGGTTTTTAATTTCTTTTAATCTGTTGTCATGTATATATTTGTTATTTATAATCGCTCTCACTTGATCAGACAATCTTTGCTCTGTTATATGCGCTAATTCTGGATATTTACTTATGAATTATTCATGTAACTTTTTTCTATAGGCTGTTTTATTTGTTTCTAACTGTGTGGTAGTGAAGTATATTCTGATTAGTGTTTTATTATTATTATAAATATCAATACTCATAAATATCAATAATAAATTGTACTGTGGGCTATATAACTCATGTTTAAATTATCATTAAATTATTAATATGGAACCATGAATGTACAAATTGAGTAGGTACAAAGTAATTGTTTTGTAATGAATAAAAAATGACAAAGGTTCGAGACACGAGCGTTTTTTTACGGTATTCACTTAATTCAAAAAGAGAACCAAAGAAAACAGACTATTGTTCGTTTTGTTACAGGATCTTTTATGTTGGACTTTTGCGACTTCGTCAGGGACCAAGTTTGGGCACCGTTGGGATGGCCAGAATGCACATGTCAATGAGTTTGCGTTTCAGGGAAATGATTACACTACGAAAATCACCCTTGTTGCTACGACATAAAGGCGGTCTCACTGTCAAATTATTACCACTGAAGTTTTTAACTCCAACCGCGAACAAACATAATTGCCTACGAAGGGGTAGGTCACGGAAACGTCAGGTAATTGATTTCCAGTAGCTTTTCCGAAGGTTTAAACATACGACCTTCTCTAGTTACTTGTTTATTTAAGTAATAATCGTAGGTAGACTTTCGATAATAGTCACTTACTGTTTTTCCTGTAGGTAACGTCTTTGGTGAGGTTCTTCAGTAAGTTAGGTGCGTAGTACTCGCAACCGGACCAGGATGTATGTATGAACGTGGATGAGGCTCAAGGAGTATGTAAGGATCGTAGCTGGTGGCGTTCTGTGGTTTGTGCCTCGCCCCATGGGAAAAAGGCGTAATTTTAAGTGTAAGTTCGACGTCGAAGTTTGACTCAAATACAATTGAGTGAATTTTAATTGTATGTCATTGTATTTGAGTCAATTTTATTTATTAAATCAAATTTATTTATTAAATCAAATAACAATGTTAACATTATATCTATAAGAGCACTTGACTTAATGGTAGTTAACAAAAACAGGTCGGTGTTGCAACAAGCGCCCTTTTTTTTTTTTTTTTTTTTTTGGATGGGAAATCATCAAATGACCCCCCCCACTCTGGGCGGAGCGAAAGGGAGTGTCAGACTTGTACTGACTAAAACCCATCCATGTTCCTTCTTTGCAGGCATCGGCCCATGCGGACCCCTACTCGGTTGCTGACATCTCTTTGAGGCGCGCGTGGAACACGAACGCGCCGTCGACACGGCCTGTCGTCATAAGACGGCCGGACGGCGAGCTAGCCCATAACTCGCCATCCACAGGCCCGCGCCTACGGTGGCCGGGAGCCACCACGTGACCCCCGACGCCCAGGGCGTCTCCCGCGGCGGCTGGGACGTGAGGTTCTTTCCCTCTCACGTCCCGCCACCTCCTACGAAACACCCGGGCGTTTCCTCCCGCCCGATTCGGTGCAGGAACCTCCCGAAACAACCGTGTCCGGTGAGGATCTGCGTCAGGCGGTAGGTGAGGGTGCCGTGGCGCCTCTCTAGCCACTCCTCAAAGAGGGGACTTATCGCCACTATGGTAGCGTGCCCTGCACGGGGTTGCAACAGTCGCTCTCTCCATGTCGCCATGAGATCACGCCGGAGGTCTGTCCGCTGAGCGGCAATTTGCCGCGGCAGCGGAGTTTCCCCCCGACGTAGTGCCTCCGCGCGCCATTCATGCAGGCGCGCGAGGACTATCGCCTCCAGATCCCATGGCGGCAATCCGGCAAGGAGGCTAGCCGCCTCGCCGGAGATCGTGCGGTACCCCCGGATTAGCCTTATGGCTATCACCTTTTGGGGCGCGTTCAGGTAGTGGGCGGCTTGCCGCCTCAAAGAACGCGCCCACACCGGGGCCCCGTAAAGGGCCATGGACCGCACGACCCCCGCGTATAGCCTCCGGCAGGAGGCGTTTGGACCCCTCAGGTTGGGCAAGAGCCGCTTGAAGGCAGCCCCTGTCCGTTCCAGTTTGGGAGCCAAACGTCGGAAGTGCTCCACGAAGTTCCACCGGCTGTCGAGGACGAGTCCTAGGTACTTCAACGTCGACCCGACGCCGATGGAAACCCCTCCTGCCGTCAGTAGGGATCCCGACGGTGGCGCATTCCGAGGCCCATGAAAACACATGGCCTCGGACTTGTGCAATGCCACCTCGAGACCCAATTGCCGGATCCTCTCCACGACTATCGCAACCCCGCGTGTCATGTTTTCGGCCGCCGCCTCGTGCGACCTCCCTTGTGCCAGTACCAGCGTGTCGTCAGCGTAGCAAACTACGCTGACGCCGGTAGGGAGGTCGGCGCGCAGCACCCAGTCGTAACCGATGTTCCACAGGGCCGGTCCCAGAACCGATCCCTGTGGAACACCGCACGACATCTCTCGCCGGTTCCATTCTCCGCTCCGACCGGGGTAGATGACGGCCCTATCCGTCAAGTAGTCCCCGACTACACGACGAAGGTAGGTTGGCACCCGGTGATACCGGAGTGCCTCCCCAATGCAGCTCCAGGGCATGGAGTTGAAGGCGTTGGCGATGTCAAGAGACACCGCCAAGACGACCCCACCCCGGGACACCGCGTCCCCCGTCGTGAGGGCTCTCACGCGCATGATGGCGTCCACCGTGGAGCGCCCCTTGCGGAAACCAAACTGGTGTTCCGCAAGATCCGGCCCCATCCCCGCAAGGTGCCCGGCGAGGCGGTTGGCAATGACTCTTTCGAAGAGCTTGCCCACCTCGTCGAGCAACACGATGGGCCGGTATGCGGACGGAGAGTCCGCAGGGCGCCCTGGTTTCCGGATGAGGACCAGCTTCCCCGTCTTCCAACGAAGCGGAAACTGGCCTCTCTCCAAGCATGCGCTTAGGAGCCCTTCCAGTCGGGGCCCGAGAGCCTCAGAGGCCAGGACCCAGGCTTTGCCAGGCAAGCCATCGGGTCCCGGGGCGGTGTTTCTGGTTTTCAGCCTGCGTACCGCCACTCTCAGGTCTACCCCAGTCACCTCCGGAACGTCGTCATCGTCATCGGTGTGGTCCGCTTCCGGCACCACACGCGGCGGCGGAGCTATAGGCGGGGGAGGATGCTCCCCTCGCGAAGGGAACAGAGCGCTCACCACGTCCTCCACGAGCTCAGGCCGGAGACTCTGCGTTAGCGGGGGGGCCCGGGTGCGGAGTTTATCCCGCACCATCTTGTAAGGGCGCCCCCACGGATCTCCGTTCAGAGACTCCAGCATCTCCTCGCGGGCCAAATTCTTGGCCCGCCGGACAGCCTCTTGGAGGGCGGTCTTCGCCGCTCTGTACCCCTCGTACAGCTCCGCCTCAATGGCTGCCGCATCCGGAGGGCGGATGCGGAGCCTGCGATGCCTGGCGTACAGGCGCCGCGCGGCAACGCACGCCTTGCGCAGAGACGTCAGCTCTCGCGACCACCAGTACACCTGACGCCGGGCGCTTCCTGGCCGAACTCGGGGCATTGCCACGTCGCAGATCTCGGACATGGCCTCCTGGAACCAACCCGCCTCGTTGTTGATGTCAGCAGGCCTGACTGGTGATGACACCCAGGCCTGCACGATCGAGGCTTCCAGGAGGAGCTCCCGGTCCAGCTGCTTCAGCGCCCATCGCGGACCACTCGGGGCCTGTAGGACCGGCACGCTTGAGGACTGGGTGGAGACGTCGAACCGGATGTACCGGTGGTCGGAATAGGTCTCCACCCCCTCCATGACGCGCCAGTCAACGACACGCGGCGACAGAGCGGGGCTGGCGAACGAGATGTCCACTACCGACTCGACCCGCATCCGCACGCACGTGGCGACAGAACCCCGATTTAGGACGACCAGGCCTGTCTCCAGAGCCCAGTCCTCCACCATTCTACCCCGCACGTCCGTGTAACGAGAACCCCAAGCCCAGTTCTTGGCATTGAAGTCCCCGAGCACAAGCACGGGGAGGGAATGGCTTCCGATGACGACACTCAACTCCGTGAGGGAGTTGTGGAACTCGGCGAGAGTTCGGCTCGGGGAGAAGTAGACACCCACTACAACGATCTCCCCGAACCGTGCTGCTACGCACCCCTGACCCTTCCTGACACTCTCAAGGGTCGGGGTACCGGCGGCGACCGACGCAATTAAGGTCACTGAGCCGCTAAGGTCCTCCACCCAGTCATCCCTGGGCGGGACAAAGTACGGCTCAGCGACCACGGCGATGTTAATCGACCACTGCGCCATGCTCTGGAGCAACAGATCCTGAGCGCAGGCGCAGTGGTTGATGTTCGCTTGGAGAAGGCGTAATGGGGCCGTTACTGGCACTCCATTTCAGCCCCCTCCCGGGCCCCCTGCGAGGGCCCCGCTGCGGAAGTTGCAGCAGTAGCGGCAGCGGCGGCGATAGTGGCGGCAACAGTGGCGGCGGCTGCGGTGGTGGCGACGGTGGGGGTTTTGGTGGTGGTGGCGGAGGGCCTTCCCTTACCCCTGGCCTTGGCGGGAGTACCGCAGGACTTGCTCCCTGCCCGGTGATCGGCCGGCTTGCCAGCTGCCGCACATGCGGCGCAGCGCGGCGCGGCGGAGCAAGCCGCGGCCATGTGACCAGGCTGGCCGCAGCGGAAGCACAGGCCGCTGCGGTCCACCTCCGAGGTGCACCGGACCGACACGTGGTGCCCCACATGGCAGCGGAAGCACCTCAGAGGTCTGGGTTCCAGCAGCTTCACCTGCGCCGAAACCCAGCCCACCAAGAGCCTTCGGCCCTCCACAATCACTTTCGCCGCCGTCACAGGGCAGCTTACCTTTACGGTTCGCATGCCCGACAGGTCCGGACGTAAGGTGCCTGCCTTGACCTGCTCGGCAGGGCACCCACCGGTCCTGGTGACGGCGGCCACCACCTCCTCCTCGGTCACCGAGTCGTCCAGACCCAGGATGCGCAGGTCTGCGCATTTGACGGGCCTGGACACTCGGGCCTCGTCCGCATTTAGGGACGCTCTAAGCTTTTCAGCCAGAGCGTCAGCGGACGAGCCACGGGTTTCGCCGGGGATCTCCAGCACTCGAGCCCCTGTTGCGGTGACTCTAAGCCGGAGGCCCCCGGCGATCCCGAGCTCCCCGAGATCCACCATCGCCTTCGCCTTAGCGAGCACGTCGCGATAGGTCACGCCCCTCTTTTCCGCCTCCGGCTGTAGTGTTATCACTACAGCTGCGGTCTTCGGGGCGCTGAGCCTAGCAGCGCCATTCCGCTTCTTATCTTGGCGCTTCCGCTCCCGCTTCCTGGCCTTTTTGGCCACCCTTCGCTCCCTCGCTCTCTCTCCGGCCACCTGCCACCCAGTCTCGGCCACGGATGGCTTAGGGGGCGGGGGGGGCGGCGGTGGCGGCTGTCTCGCGGCTAGCGCTGGCATATTCGCCGCCTTGCCCTTCTTGTGAACCGCCGCCTTGCCCTGCCTCAGGGCCGCCGCCCCCCCAACCGGGGCCGATTTAGCCGGAGCCAGCCCTCCGGGAGCCGACGTAACCCTGCCGGAGGGCTGGCTGGACGGCCCCGGTGCGGAAGCCGCTGCAGCCGCATATGTGGCCGCCCTCGGGCCCGAGGGCGCCTTGTTTGCCGCCAAGGGGGGGCGCAGAACAATGCCCTCCAGGACGGAGAACCGCGCCTGAAAGGCAGCCAGCTCCTGCCGAACCAGGTTCAGGACCTGGTTCTCCACCGGCACGGCCTGGCTTGGTCGCTGCTGGCCATTTTGGGGCGCCTCGCGAGAGCCGGACTCACGCAGACTGGCCAAGTCTGCTCGGAGCCTCCTGTTCTCCTCTTGGAGAAGCTCCGTGGCGGCCGTCAGTCGAGTGACCTCCGCCCGCAGTTTGACCATGCCCAACCAGCGCCCTTACTAAGTTATGAAATAACTTGTATTAAGGGCAGTGGTTCAAGCCCATACATACTTCAGTTTTACAAAATAATTGCAGGCAGAGCAAGTGTTTTAAAACTAAAGTTGACATAAAGCCATAATTGAAGAATTCAGAATTCAGAAAAACACTATTATTATTTCATTTATTTGACATTTGGATTAATTGTGTTAGTGTGTGTTTTTTGTTGTTTGTTGTGTGATTACATTGATAAATGGCGATGGGTGTAAATTACCTGAATAAATGAATTTATATATATAATATAGAGATAACCAAGATGTAAAATCTAAATATTTGTACGGCTAAAATGCCGAATATAGTGAAACCCATAGATCATAAGAACTTATGTTACCTACCTATATTCTTGCAAATAAAAATATATAATTCATTCATTCAATGAAAATGTAATTTTATCAGAAGGCGTAATTTCACCAGAAAATGTTCACGTGGAATCACGTGGAGATAGCATGATTATTATAATAAAGCGGCGCAAAGAGTATGATTTGTACCTACATAAAAAAGATAATAAACTATGTAATGTGTACTACAATAATAAAGTAGGTAAATAACAAAAAACTTTGACCGCGACTCAATTCATTTAAATGTGCGAATTTTGATACAGTTCTTCGGTTATCTTTTTTGTGTAAAGTTGGTACCTACTACTTACTTACGTTCCTCCGTGCCTCGGAAAGTACGTTAAGCTGTTGGTCCCGGCTGTCATTTGTAGATCTTTGACAGTCGTTACAGGTAGTCAGTGGCCCAAAAAGTCTGACAAGCAGTCTTACCAAGGAGTATCGTATTACGTTAGTACTGGGTTGTGGAGGTCAGATAGGCAGTCGCTCCATGTAAAATATTCAGCTGCATCCGGTTATACTGGAAGCCGACCCCAACATAGTTGGGAAAAGGCTAAGAAGATTATAGTACCTATGCAGCGGTTCGGAGTTCTAGTACATTCGTGCTATTTACTAGCACGAATGTGCAAGTGCTAGTAAAAGGCCATTGTCTTACCTTTTGGACAGCTTCTATCCTAAATGCCGAAAGGTCAGGCAGGCAGAGGGTGTAGGTACCTAACTTTCTTTTCCCTCTTTCTTTCTTTTTTCGTGTGGTAACACGCGTAACATGGCCACCGTAGAAACTGGGCTATTGTCGGCGGAAGAATCGACAAAATGGCAGATGATCAAAAGAAATCAATAATGTGATTTTGTCGACTACGGTGGTCATGCTACGAGTGCTGATATCAGAGTTTTTATGCCGCCAATGGGCCTCTGACTTGGCTTTACAATACAAAAACATTTCACCAGTTATCTTTATGTACCATAATGTAATAGGGAGCGAGCCTATTGCCATCAAGTTGGCACGTCTTCTGACTCCGTGGCAGCCACTGAGAAATTGATGATGAAAAACCTCAATAAACCTTTCCTCGTGCAAAGTGTTATTGCGTTTTTCCATCAGCAATTTCGTTTTTTGCTCAAACTGGAGTAGCGCTTGGGACCACTACACTTCACACTCTTGTTTAACAGATCTATACAAATAAATAAAATTGAAGTGTATGTTTGTAATCAAAATAACAAACACTGTTTTAAGTTTCACGGTTTATAACTACGCTTATACTGTGATGTCACGGGATATCTTCCGTGATTGTTCATTATTTTTAGCTCCCGATATTACAAAGAAAGAGGGTAGATAGATTAAAATTTGTCCATCATTTAGACTTGTCTTTGCGATTTAATTGGATGCAACAAAGTGCAAGTAATCGTGTATCGCATTCCCGAAATATCTAGATCGAAGTGTGAAATATGTTTTTTTTTTCAGAATTTAAATCTGTGCTATATAGGAATAAAACACAATACAAAACGACGTTTATCTGAATAACCTCGCCTTAACAATTTATTTTCCATCCATCCGCATTCTCCTGTCAACCCGCGAACACTGAAATATCGGGAGTTCAAAATAATGAACAATCACGGAAGATATCCCGTAAGTGACAGTATAAGTTTATCAAAATAACAGCTTATTACTGAATGCCAAAGAAAATATATACCAACGGTACATATAACAAAAAACACACTTTTTTCAATTTTTGTCTGTCTGTCTGTTTGTTCCAGCTAATCTCATAAACGGCTGGACCGATTTAGACGGGACTTTTACTGGTAGATAGCTAATGTTATAAGGTCTTTTTATTTTAATAAAAAGATTAGGGTTCCGTGCAAAAAAATGAAAACCCTTGAAATTAAAAAAAAATAATTAGAAAAAAATAAAATTCTTGAAATTGTTAACAAAATCCGATTCAAATAGGAAATAATAATTACACGCGAACGAAGGTCCGGGCAACTGACAGCTAGTTACTAATAAAAATTTCGATACTGGTTAGCTCATGTCTGGTCAACATCTCTCAATACCTACTTAATTATAAAATCCGGGGTTTGTTTACTCACTCCTTACCTCGAACCGTGGGATGTTCATTGAACCCACGACTATTACGGACGGGTAAGTAAATAGTAGTAAGTATGTATTAATAATCAAGAAGTAGTTGATGTATCTATGGAAATGATAACATTGTAGTAAACAAGAGAAATACGCACTCGAGTAAAATGTAAACAACGTGAGAAAGAACGCTTTTAGGGTTTCGTATCCGAAGGATAACCAACGGAACCCTATTACTAAGCATCCGCTGTTCGTCCGTCCGGGTCCGGTCCCGCGTCGCAATTTTATTTATTTGTATAGTTTTTACAGAGTGGAAAGCAGGCTACTTATTAAATTGATACGTCAAAAGAAGCTTTTGCTTAGCTTATTTAGATAGGTACCTACCTATCTAAATATTATATAAGTATATATATATTTTTTTTTATATAAATGTACTCAAGCGGGGAAACCTATAGGTAGCTTTAGATCATTTAGTACCTACATATTTTATTAGTAGATAATGAATGTTCATATCAATATATGATAGAGTCACCAACGAATACCTATTGCTGATTAGTTAAATTTAGGGATGCAACGATATGTCTATTACGATACCGATACGAATGAAGAATGCTTCGTAATAGCTAATAAAAATATAAACATAAAAATATTAAATTATCTGGTTTCAGTCTGTTTCTTATATCCGTATGGATTAAACCAGCCGTGGAGAACAATCTTTCCGAATCTGCAGTAGCTGGTTTGATGGACAAATACAAGACTGGAGCCCTAAGACAGCTAGACGCGGTCGCGGGAGGACGAAGAGAAGATGGCGGGACCTCTTGGATGGCTTCCTCGCTAATTGGCGAGAAGAAGCACACCATCGTGATAAGTGGAAGGAACCGGGGGAGGCCTTTGCTCAGAAGTGTGACAATACGGGCCATTTAAAAAAAAAAGTTACGTTGTAATTTCCAGGTGTTAAATAAATACAGTTTATGTGTGCCTGTCATACCTAATGTTTTTTTGAAGTTCGATTCATTTCACAACTTTAATTTAGTAACAGAGAGGCGCTTGAATACAAGTAAAAATATTCTGGAAACAGTTGATTTTATTTTGTTTTTTATTTCTTTGTTTGGTTGTGTAGGTCAGATAGGCAGTCGCTCCATGTAAAATACTGGTATTCAGCTGCATCCGGTAAGACTGGAAGCCGACCCCAATAAAGTTAGGAAAAGGCTTGGCAGATGATTATGGGTTCAGTATAGACTACTTTGGACTTCCTTAAGAAAGCTTCCTTAAGCAGCAGCTGCGGTTAAAAACTTAGGTATTTTGACTTATATTCATTTTACTTTTTACCACTGCAGGGGCAAAGGCTTCTTCTCATACAGAGAAGGTATTAGGATCGATCACCATGGGTGCTTATGAGGGGGCTTGGCAATTATTGTTTTATTATGAGCCTGTCCCACTGCAGGACAAAAGCCTCCGTTCCCTCTTTCCATTTTTCTCGAAGAGTCCAGCTCGTTTCGCCATATGTTTCTGGGCTTACGGCGTCGCCCGGGTTCTGTTGTTCGGAACCCAATCTGTTGCTACTTGGCCCAATTTTGATGTGACATGTGGTAGATGTTTATTATTATATGTATAAAAATTATGCTTAACAGGTTGCAGGGATCCGCTGAACGCGAGTCGCACGGGACCGGTCAATGTGGCGACACTTGCGGGAGGCCTATGTTCAGCAGTGGACGTCTTTCGGCTGATATGATGATGATGAATTATGCCTATTTTTTCTTTTGCCTTTTTCTGATATTTGAGGTTTTAGCTATATATGTGTTCACATTTGTATTTTCATCTATTTTTGTTTTTATAAATGGAATTTATTTATTTTTATTTTATTTTAAATATCACTTCTACATCGGATCATTTGTAAAAACATAGGTTTCATCTAGTAAAAATACTTACAAAAATAAATCCGCAAACCAGTTTTTCTAATGACTCCAGTTTTTTCCACATGCTCGTTTGATGATAGTCATTATGTGATGTTTTTTAGACAATCTACCTGCCAGCTAGATATCTAAAAATATTGCAATCAAAATCTTGAACAACCTGTTTGGTTGAACCTCTTTTGAATAACATTTTAGTGAGTGCCTGCCGACGACGATAACTTTACTTTTTAAAATTCGAGAATAGGTACTGTTCTCGAATTTAAATATTTATTTTTAAAAATTTGCCTAACGGGTGCAAACGGACCCTTCACAAAGCCGTCAACCAAGAATTTTGTACATCAAACTAAGTAATTCTACGCAAAAATTATTGCTCGGAGACGACTTTCATTTGGGGTGAAAAATCACGTTTTACGGTAGGACTCAATGTACTTAAAACACTGCTGATGGATGCATTGTATAGTACGGGACGGTATTTAAAATAAAGTTGTAAGATTAAAAACTAAAACGATATTTTAAAAAACTTGTGAAACAATTTTGACTTTGACCCCCAATATCTCCGTAACTAGAAGGTTCGCAAGTATGATCTAGGGTAGAACAAAAAAATTATCGCATTAACGGGGAGAGCAAGTGCCTTTCGGCTTCGTTAAAGGGTACTTTTACACCCATTATACCTACATAGTGTAAAGGAATTCCAATGAGTTGAAATGAAAATAAACTATCATCCCCTATTTAGCATCTCTAGGCCTCTAGATACACAAGTAGACACGTTTTTGGGAGTAAAAACTGAAAATTTTGATACGGTTGATTTACCGAAAAAATCTATGGCCATAGTGCCGTCGTGGCAGTCATAAATGAAATCTATCAAATAAAGTTATCAACATTTTTAATATTTTGTACGCAAACCCTGCATTGGGAACTACAGCAGTTTTGATATGGAAAGAAAAACTCGAGTTCGAGCAGGGTTTGAACCTGCGACCTTCCGATTTAGTACACCGGACGTCTTAACCAATTAGACCATCGCACCCTGCTCACAGCTCTCGAAATCTTCGTTCCATCTTACGGTGACGTTCAAACCCTGCTCGCACTCGAGTTTTTCTTTCCATATCAAAAATGCTATAGCTATATTAGGCTTAGAACCGCATCAGTCGCACGTAAAATGCAGCAATTCCAAGTTAGCCTCGTGCGTACCTACGTAATACTCGTGGGCTTGTGTGCGTGTCGGGAAACGTTATTACTTGCCGCTTGTGCACACCTTTAGTGAGTTGTTGCTTCAGTTTTGAATGAAATTTTGAATGAATCTATCACTTTGAGTCTATTTCCTCTAAGGTTATCAAGTGAGTAAAATTTATAGCTTAAGATACGATTTTTATTCCGTACCTAGTTTAGTAATTGCTCGAAGTTAGAACTGTCAAAAGTTAGAATTCTTAGCTTTGCTTCCTTTGATGGTTCTTACTTCGTTCAAATTCTTTCTGATTGCACAAAAATGGTTGCATAAGTAATTACTTAACTCAAGCAAATACTTTAACTTGACTAATGATACCAGGGTTGCAGTAGCGAAGGGTCAATTTTTATACGAAGTAAGCCGGAGAACATATCTTTAAAAGGGAATCCGGTAGGAATCGAGTTGTATGAAACCTTCGCCACTGCAGGGTTGCCCCTTGTCAAGAAACTAACTTGGTCAGATTAATACCTTCCACGATGATTTGGCTAGCCAGAGAAATGTTTATAACGATGAACAGCGACGAGTCTAAGGTCAGCAGGTCATCAACACCGTCAGGTCAACGATTGTATAAATGTTCATAATTGACGGAATTCGCGTTTTATTTTACGAACAGCTGGCCTGATAACGCGGTCAATGAAACTTTTACACAACACGCTGTTGGTACGTTTTTCCTTGATTTATTTGAAAGTCAAAGTCGCCTTCAGTTAACTTCGCCTATTTGTAGTATGAAGTGTGAACAAGCCAGTGGGTGTCGAAACATAAGTAATTTACCTTAATAAATAGGTATTTACAAAAGAAGTACCTATTTACTGTCCTCTTAAAAAACAGATAAACTTTCCTGCTCAGTAGGCAGGAAAGTTTATTGTTATTATTTTTACGCGTGATCTCCAATGACAATCCTGCTACTAGGACGTCTTAAGGCAGGAGTAATGACGTCCTGTGATTCTTTTCCCATTTGCGTACTTGTACACATACATACACACACACACACATATATACACACACACATACATACACATACATACACACAAATACACACACATACATACACACACACACACACACACACACACACACACACACACACACACACACATACACATACACACACACACATACACACACACACACACACACACACACACAAAATTATACAATATTTTAATAATTTATTTAAATTTGTTTTTAGTCTAATTTATTATCAGCTGTCCCATACAAAATTTCAATACCTACTCGACCCAAACGTATAACATCAGCTGTCAGTCAGTAAAACTCCCAACAAAATCGGTCCAACCGTTTCGGGGATTAGCCGGAACAAACAGACAGACCGTTAGTCTATCTATTATTAAGAAAGTTTCCCAGACGAAACTTCATAAAAATTTAATCAACAACAAACACATCATCAATCTTCAACGCCTGTTTTTCTTCCGTATTCTCTTACAAACTGGTATTTTGGAAAGTTCAATACTCTTTCTCGGAATTAAATGGCCTTGTTTCCTTGTAGGAAACCCGTTGGAACGGTCTTCCTTATTTTATGAGTGTAGGTTTAGTACCTAAGTACTATTTGTGGGCTTTTCAGAACAAAATATGAGTAAATACTAAGTAGTACCCGTACTACCTAGTACCTACATACCAGTTTTGTATACTTTATGACTGTAGGTTTAAAAGATACGTATTGTGGGCTTTTCAGAACAAAATATGAGTAAATACCAAGTAGTACCAGTCTGTACCAGTAGTACCTTCATACCAGTTTTGTAAACACTGTGGTTTTTGTTTTGAGTTTGGTTCAATTTCCAGGTCGGGCAGTGTGATTGGTTTTTCCATCAGGAATTCCTCAGTAACAGACTAGAGTCTAGATTAGTGTCCGGTTGATGGCAATAGGCTCGCCCATAATAAGTGGGACTTGAATATAACTGGCGAAAATACTGTATACTTTAGAGTACTATAACTTATGTCGTGAGTTATAAGGTTGAAAAGCGGTTGTCCGTCTGTGAACGCGATAGAACATCCACCTACTCCTTTCAGAAAAACACAGATGTGATGTTCTCTTATGTTTTGTTGTATATTCGTGTACAAAAAAGCTTGGAAACGTCTTTGTTCCAATGACGCAAGTACTTTGGTCACATGGTTGCCTTGATTCAAAAATCTCGCTCAAAACGACCTGCATCAATGAAGTACATCCACTTGAAAATACCACACTGAATGCACCACTTCAAAGTAATGTTTTATTGTTCAACTTTCAGTCTGGCCTTTATTACTGTGCATTGAGGAAAAAACGTAAATTGAACAGTCTTTTTAGCGGTAAAAATCACGTTTTACGGTAGGACTCAATGTAAAAGTAACGCACTCAAAACTTTGTGCTGATGGATGCACTGAATAGTACGGGGGTCGTGGAGGTTTTAGAGTAAAGTTATAACATTATAAAAAAGTATTTAAAAAAAAAATGTGAAACAGTTGGAACTTTTACCGCCAATATCTCCGTAACTAGAAGGTTCCCAGGTATGGTCTAGAACAAAAAAATGACCGCAAAGACGGGGAAAACAAGGGCTTTTCGGCTTCGTTAAGGGTATTATTTACACCCATTATACCTGGTTCATGAAAAAAAATCTATTTCAATAATGCCGCCAACTTCCGAATTAACGTACTTTTTCGTACTAACATGAACCAAAACTGCCTCCTTCAATTTACGGAACAGTAACTTATTATGCCTACCTGATACCTACGATACAATGAAGGTTACACACACATTCTACTGCATTCTAAATTCGCGTCATGATTGACGTCACATTATACTAAAAATAGCATTGTCCGATTTGACAGATGTGTTATTATTCTCTTATGAAATTAACACCAGATGGTTCTGAACAAGGTCAATCAAAAACAGAAATTATTATACCATCAACTCACGTCTTGTTTCCATGCGGGTACGCAGAGACTAGAGGGCGCCACTTGCTACGATCCTTACGTACTCCTTTCACCTTGTCCACGTTCATAGACGACAAAAAATATGTACATATCATGGATATCTAACCCGAAGGGTAAGGCAGAGGGACTGCGGGACTGTTCGCATGAGATACCGCGGCCCTGGAACACAAAGGGCAAAGAAGGAACATGGATGGGTTTTAGTCAGTACAAGTCTGACACTCCATTCCGCTCCGCCCAGAGCGGGAAAGGTCATTTGATGATTCCCTACTCGAAAAACAAAAAAAAAAGGAGTAAGGGAGTGTATGGTACACCCACAGGTATATGTATGTGGGTGTACCATACACCGGCCTTTTTCCAGTTTCGGTTAAGTCCCATAATATGTAATAAGGGGCGAGCCTATAGCCATCAACCCGGCACAAATGCAGATCCTGTGCTAGGTACTACTGAGAAATCACTGATGGTTAAAGTCAATGACACTTTGCCCGACCGGGGTACTGAACCCATGACCAAACACAACAGAAAGTTAATAAATACGCCAAGTTAGTTAATGGAGAACACACATACTGTAACACAACATTACTCCTGTAATCCCCGGAGGGCTAGGCAGACGCCTACCTTTAGTATATACCTTTAGTAGATACCTACACCCCGCACTGGGCCCGCGTGGTGGATTATAGCCCATTCCCTCTCATAGAGAGGAGGCCTGTGTCCCAGCAGTGGGAACATTAATAGGGTGATTATGCTTTATTATGATACCTACACCCACATTTCGACAGTTCTTGTTAACGTCCCATATAGGTAATAGTGGAGAGCCTAATCTCAATAATGAATGGACAAAGTCATAAACAAATGCAGTCATTAATGAAATATGTAGTAACCGTAAGCGACAAGAATGCATTGAATCAAGGTAAACACAGTCATCTGCATTCAGCCACCCAGGAAAACAATCAAGGTAATTTAGTTGTTCGGACGAACAATCTGCATCGAACGTGGTATGTAGGAATACAACTGCATTACTTGCTTTACTATAATTGCATTCATTTTATTTATTACTAGCTGTGACGCACGACCTTCGTTCGCGTGTAATTATTATAAAATGTCACTTCCCAATTTAAATCGGATTTTGCTAACAATTTCAAAGTTTTTATCTTTTTGTACGGAACCCCAATATTTATTCTAAAGTAAAAGTAGCTTTAGTTTACTCCTTATAACAGCTATCTGCCAGTAAAAGTCCGTATATACTTTCATATGCAAACAGTAAAAAGCTGTTATTGTGAAATTACAAACACACAGTTCAATTTTATTTATTTGAATAGATTTTCTACATCTTACGACTATCATTACAGAGTTACCTAGTGCGATAGTAACAATATTAAGTTTTGCAACTAATTACAAACGAGGCATTTTTTGTAAACTCACTCAGAGAACAATGGATTAAATCAATCACTTCTTAACTAAGTACCTATAGGTAAAAGCATAGGATACAATTAAACGTTTCAGGTCAAAATAGTTCTGCAGCGATGACCTTGAGGAATTCAGAACACTAATTGTGTAAAACGCTTTCAGTCGTAATCCGGAAACATGAAGGAAATTCCTAATACATTGCTCATAACATAACATAAATCCACGTCTGTAAACCCCCAGCACCTACGCTTCCCGAGTTATGTTTAAGTCCCACGTAATAGGGGGAGCCTATTGCCATCAGCTGGGCACGAATTCAGACTCCGTAGCTGGTACTGAGAAATTCTTGGCCCACGCTTGGCCCTACCTGGAAATTGAAACCAGGACCTCATGCTCAGCAGTCACGCTTGCGACTACTAGACCAACTAACCAACCGTATTAGGCTAAAGATGAATCTGGAGCGATGACTTGGAAGAATTCTAGACTTCAACATCATATCACACTGAAAATTTCCATCAAACTCAGAAGAAATTTGAAGTTACGTAATTTTTTGTTACACATGTTTGAAAAAAAGCGTCTGTTAGACCACGTCAACACAATGGAATGTATTTATAACTGTCGAAATAAAAGGCATTCATTGCCATTGTACACGTGTTACGCAATTATCCCGCAGATTCATCAGAACGAGTAACAGAGAGAAGTGTGGAAGACTATTGCAGAGACTGAAGTTCAGCTGTGTAACAGAATCTATAGATATAAGATTATAAACTATCACTAATATTATCATCAACACTAGAAGCGGGATATTTATCATGTTTACTGATTTCTTTGAGTTCTCGATATTTCGGCGCCGTTGCACATGGAAAACATGGTAAATATCCCGTAGAATCTATAGTTATTTATTTGAATCCAGTGTGCACATTTTATTATTTACAAACTACAAATAAATCTTTAATAATAAAATGTACAAGTATCAAAAGGGGAAAAAAATTACAGGACGTCAAAAAATTCGTCCACATCGCTGTCAATAGGAAAAGTGCTCAGAAGACTGGCAACATTGCCATGTTGGATGGCAATGTTGATTCTTTGGCCAAAAACTAGGCCAGCCCTCTGGTTACGTTAACAGTCGACAAACCGCTTGCCGATTTCCCGAAATACCTACTACGTGGGTACTCCGACCCCATGGCCGGTGGCCCTAGTGTATCAACCCCAAACGGCTCAAACACATAATTACGAGTACTATAGCGAATCTATAGTTAGTCAGCATCGATAGGTTGACGGGTCGACTATATTTTGTCATAATAAGTGATCTAAAACAGAATAAGAGAAACACGGAAATACATAAAACGAAAAATGCCAGTGTTGATCTGTTTGACAACAACATAGATAAAAAGTTTATCGTCGATATCATATCGCGTAACAAAACCATTACCTACCTAAGTAATCTATTTCAATTGCAAGCGATTTAACCAAAAATCGGCGGAAATCAAAGATAAAAAATACTTGTCTGGAATTCCCCAAATTAATTATCCTTTAATCTACACAGATACCCAGATACCTACTTAATATACGAGTACTAACCAAGTATTTATATTGCTTCTTACTTTAATTAAAGCGGTGTGTTTTTTGTTTTTGTGCTCACACCATTTTATTATTATAAGTCCATACGTGAGGATTAGTAATTGGCTTTCTGCTGACTATGGTTTCTTTTTTTATTTGTTTTTATTAGCTGTAACAAGCTGTAAGTACTTCATGTACTAAAATAAATAAATACCTAAATCATCTGCCTAGCCTTTTTCCCAACTATAGGGCCAGCTTCCAGTCTAACCGGATGCAGCCGAATACGAGTATTTCACAAGAAGCGACTGCTTATCTGACCTCCAGAACCCAGTTAGCACTGGGTAATACGAAAAATAAATAAATATACGTACATCTAATAATGTCTGTCGGAATTCCCAAAATACAATTCTCAAGTACCCAACTCCTCAAATCATCGCTAGACGGACAAAAACGTAAGGTTTGAAAAAAAAAACAATACATAGTTAGACAGAACTCACCATTGTTCCGTCTCGTTCATGAACGTGAACGAAAACGCCTTGAACTTTGAACTGACAGTTCAAAATGCTCGTCATTATGATATCAGGGTCGTGAGGAACCAGGTTAAGAAACATTGCATAATCTTGGATTGTTCTTTGTGCGACGGCAGTGTGCTCTAGTACTTACCAACAGTATCTAAGGAGGGTTATAACACGTGGGGTAAAGCTGGGAAGAACCTCGTGAAAGCTGAGAAAGAGAAACAAATAAAGTATCTTGACTTGGCATGGCACACGAGATTGTGAACTCGGCTATCATTGTGCCGATTGTAGTTACGGCCAATGGCCTGATGGCGTAAAAGTCGCGGAGAACATCTGTCGAAGCTCTCGCTAGGCGGTTGGATCAAGGCCCTGATTCAGAAGGCAGTACTCCTCGATATGGCCCGTATTATGAGGAGCATAACCACCATTAGCTTGGACCCTGCTCCCGACACAGAGTGGCATCCAGGGACTTAGAAAAGAATTGCTAGTGATCCGGCTTCGAGATAGGCAGAAAACATTAATTGCCATCGAGGGTATAGCCTGGATGAGGCTGGTAGTTAGCACAGGAACGTGGAGATTTTTACGACTGACGAGCAGGCTACTGATTAAAATGCAGTGAGTAATAATAACTGAATTAATCCAGTATATCCCAGTTCATTGCTGGAAAAAAACCTCTTGTAAGCTCCGCAGAATCGGGGAGACGGCTTGGTTATGTGGAGTTTGTACCCACTAAAAAAACCACAGTTTTCCGTGGTGGCCAAGTTCCTTAGAACTTTCTCTAACTAAACAAGCCATTTTGACCCATTTGCACCACAAGTCACTAAATAGTAAATACTAATATTTAGCTTAAAGCGAATATAAAACATCGAGTTGTGTCTGTTAGTGTCAACAGACAGAATGTTGTTTTATTTTAAATACGTGTTTACAAAATTTTCCTTCCCCATTTTGAGTGATGCGTTGATGAGCCTTCTGATCACTGCAAGCATATACAGACTATAATGTTCCCACTGCTGGGACACAGGCTTCGATCCTATCTATGAGAAGGAGTGGGCTGTAATCTACCACGCGGGTCCAGTACGGGTTGGTAGATGTCACATGTCGTCGAATTTTCGGTTCTAAGACATGCCGGTTTCCTTCACCGTTTTGAGAGCAGTGGTGATGACATAAAAAACACAAAGTAATGTGCCTGTCTGGGCTCGAACCTACTATTCGTTAATCGAGACCATTACCACTAGTGAGCCACTGCTCCACTGATCAATGAATCACCCCGTATAATGCGGAAGTATCTGATTAGACTGGAACTCACCGAACATAAAATTGTGGACGTGCCGTCTGTGAACAGTTCAACTGGAAGCGATGAGTCTTTCCTCAATCATAATGGGCCCATTCGAGACATTGTCCTATATAGTTAGAACCAGATAATGCTTGATGACGATTTGTCTAGACTCAACCTAACCAGTCTGCTTAAGTTTGCCTCGACGTTTTTTCTCCGAAGTATATAGGTCGGATTTACCTAAAGAGAATCAAGATGCCATAGTCCAGAGTCTAGTGGTCGCAAGTACGACTACTGAGCGTGAGATCCTGGCTTCGATTTGTACGTCGTTCAAAGTGTTAATAGGTTTTTTGTTCGGAAAGGAGATGTTTCAAAATGTACGGAGGTCTCTTTTTTTTTTTTTTTTTTTTTTTTTCCGGATGGGAATTCATCAAATGACCCCCCCCACTCTGGGCGGAGCGGAAGGGAGTGTCAGACTTGTACTGACTAAAACCCATCCATGTTCCTTCTTTGCCCTTTGTGTTCCAGGGCCACGGTATCTCTTTCGAACAGTCCCGCAGCCCTGGCAGGCATCGGCCCTTGCGGACCCCTACTTATTTGCTGACATCTCTTTGAGGCGCACGTGGAACACCAACGCGCCGTCGACACGGCCTGTCGTCGTAAGACGGCTGGACGGCGAGCTGGCATGTACGGAGGTCTTTGTACACTATACTCAAAAATGGGGAAACACACATAAAACAGTTTTCAACTATCCAATTACTATAAGTTGGCTTTGTTTGGTAGTAAAGCACAAGAATATGACACTTGAAATTGCAACAGTAAAAAAAAATCCGTCATGGCGGTAAGCTGTCATGTTGATTGATTATTGACATGTTTATTTCTGTCATATTACATTGTAAAAGAGAATCACAACGTTAGTCATTTAAGTCAAATAAAAAATCCAAAAAACTAAAGCGAGATTATCAAAAATAACTCAAGAAATTCAAACAAACCGAACATCAAAACACAGTAGACAGTTTACAGTCAATGTTTTTTAACCATAGAGTACCTAAATTGGTGAGGCGCCATGTTGAAAGTCGATAAAAATAATTGATAAAAATATGAAAAGATTACAAGAATAGTATGGATTTAAGCTATTTATCTGTATTTTGCCCGAATTCCTCGAATATTACTCGATTTTTCGAGGTACTGTGTAGCGGCCACGGAGTCTAGATTCGTGCCCTGTTGATGGCAATAGGCTCGTCCCTGTTACATGAGTTTAATATAACTAGCGAAATGTGGCTGTAATTAGGGTATCAACACCTCTGCCTAACCCTTCGGGGATTACAGGCGTGATGTTATGTTATGTTAAGAAAGGTAACGTTTTAAAGATACCACGAACGAATCTGAGAACTTTCAGGTGGGATGAACCGAGACGCTAGACTAGTGTGGAGATTTAGACTGTTACCAGATTTCACAAGATTCGACAAAGAATGTTCAAGAATACAATGTACCAACGTATCAAAACTAAACTAAACAATAGCACTACTGAAGCTCAGAAACTGGGCATTACACAGGACTGTATAAATAGCTTTAGTTTTTACTGTCAATTCGCCCGCGATTTCATTCGCAAAAAGTGTGATAGCTCGGCTAATATGCATGATATAAAAATAATTTATAGCTTATAGCACTTACGAATAATGTAGCTTTCCATCAGAGAAAAAAAAAATTGAATTGGATCATTAGTTTCGGAGATTACCCCCTACATACAAACTAACAAACTTACAAACAAATACCTCTTTGTAATATTAGTATAGAAGTATAGATGCATTCTCTAGACGATAACCGATCCAACAGCTGCAGATATTGAAGGGTAATCTGGTCATGATCCCATTGACCGTCTGTCATTGCCGAGAGCAACAACCCACCATATTCCCATACGTCATCAGGTTGCGTCCATACTGTTTACTACGGAAACTATTTCTGAACGTTACTCAATGAAATAACTTCACTTGATTTCGGAGAAACTCGTGAACAACCGCGTTATCTGATAAATGTTTCATTCAGATTCGCTGAAAGTCAATAAACAACACCGTTCTGCTATTGGGAATTACAAAAATTCGTGGTACGTATAATACGCTCCTCTAAAAAATAATGAGGTACTCAAACTCCTTATGATCATTCCTCAATCACCAACATAATTTTCCTATCAATTTCGCCAGAAACAACTCGGAGTTGTGATTTGTGTCTGGATAACGTAAGGTTCGACCTTTATAACTTCAACATTTTGCTATTGGTGTGTGTTATGCGGTCGTGCCTTCCCCATCGCGGAACACTGGAAAACTCGTTGTACTGGAAATTTATACAAAGCGAGGCCATGTTATACTGGAAATGTACAGCTTGATGTGCCGCCGTGTGAACGTGCATCACGCAAAAACTATTGCATGGATTTGAACGCAGTTTTCACCGCTCTATTGCTAGATGCTTCATTTAAAATATAGGCTACATTAGATATAGTTTTGGGCCCAATAGGTGGCGCTGTACGAAGTAAGGGGGGGTCGCTAGTACTTACTATAAAATTATCTCCAATTTACTGTTTTAATCTTTCACGGTTTATAACTAAACTTATACTGTCACTTACGGGATATCAAAGGGGATTATAAATAATGTACAATCACGGAAGATATCCCGTAAGTGACAGTATAAGTTTGGTTTTTTTATCTCCAATTCTTAAAGGATCAGCACCTGGCAGTGGCGGATTTACCAGCAGGCTGAGTAGGCTTGATCCTAGGGCGGCAGATTTTTGGGGCGGCAAATTTGAGAACCGAATTTTTTTTTTTGCTACCTCATAGAAACCAAAATGATTTTGGCATGAAGGTTTTCTGATGTTTTACAGATAGAAGTCTGCAACAAATACCGATGACGTTCCCCACTCACTTGTCATTGCACATTCCGAGTAGCAGCATCTTCCATATTCTAGAGTAAAACAGCTAGTTCGCCGCCCCCCAACCAGTAATCGGTAATATACCCAAAAATTTTTTTACGTGCAATTTCAACGAAATTCTTGGATTGTAAAAATAATGTAGGACATGACAATTGTAGAGGCGAGGGCGGCAAAAATTGTACAGCCTGTACCTTGAAAACTTGTAAATCCGCCACTGGCACCTGGTTTCACGTAGCGCAGACGACCTTGAGATGATATTCTCTTTCACGATCAAAAGTCAATAACCTCAACATCACAGTGATTTTAAAACCTACCAACCAATACCCGCAGAGGTCTGATATATTATATCCTGCTTTAGTTATGAGACTGGCAATAAAAACGAGATGTTTTCAATCGAGCTAGTTTTTGTCTAGTTAACGAACACTCGAACGGACTTCGTATGATTTAGGTGTCTGTCGAGACTACGAATTAGATACTATTTGCAATCATCATCTGCCTAGCCTTTTCTCAACTATGTTTGGGTCGCCGGATGCAGCTGTAAACCAGTATTTTACATGGAGCGACGGCTCAACGGACCTCCACAATCCAGTTAGTACTGGGTAATATACCCTTGGTAACACGTTGTCAGACTTTCGGGCCACTGACTACCTGTAACGAATGTCAAAGATCTACAAATGCAAGTAGGTACTATAAAATACGGGGTGGAAGTGACGACGCGAAAACGGTTACAACGTATTCAGATTCAGTCAGTACCTACATCATTCAGAGTCAAAAAAAAACAGCTGTTTCCTACAAAAGTGCAATACCTACACTGTCAAAACCTGCTGTTTTTTTTTTTAAATTACCGATGACAAATTTCTATGTGGGGGGCTCAGAATGATGTCAATACGTGGTATTCAGTACATCATTCGTTTTAACGTCGGTGTACCTTCCACCCTGTATACTATTTGATGTGCAATTTGTTAAAAAATGCGTGACACTGAATGCCATAATTAATATCTGCCGAAAGACGTCCCTGGTGGACATATTCCTGCTCCACTACTGGGTTCTGTGCCATGCGAGATCATCCAGAAATACGCACGGATGTCACAACTATTCATAAGGTCGTCGGTCTACCTTTTAAGGGGAATTCCCCAACGCTGCGTTTCAGGTATGTGGGCGGTACTTCAGAAGACTTCGGTCATAGTTTTGAGTAATATGTCCTCTTAGCTCCGTGAGTACTGGTCTGATTTACGTGTTTTTTCGTTTGGTAGAGGAAGCAAGAAGCTTCTATAATACCTACATAGTTTTTCTACTATGTTTATGCGAATGATTTGCTAATAACTTTAAGTAACAATGGACAATGAATATTCGAGAAGAATTTGTGAAAGATACCATAATAAACTACAAAGAAGGCTGAAATAAAAAAAAAAGGAAAAAAAAAAAAAATCGACTTCCAAAATCAAAAAACAAAAAAAAATCTTGTTTTTTTTGCAAAAAGTTTTTCTTTAAACAAACTCAGTAAATGTTAACAGGATACCATACTATCTACATAATGTCTGTGATACCATTAAACAATGTAATGCCTGTAGAGCCACATGGCCACATACCCATATGGGTTTTACCAATACCAGCTAGTTACAACGCTGCGGCGTGGTATTATAGACCGACCGCTTTAATGAGTCCTCCGCCTTGCCCCATCAAAGGCACATTGAGCATCCACAAAGTCCTAACAATATCCCACAGGTCATTTGCTTTAAAACAACCATAATCCACGAAGGTATTACGATACTAATTGAACCAATACGTGGAATATTCCATTTAAATTGATACGTTCGCGAGGACTTTGTAAAGCGGTCGGTCTATAGCATAATTATTTTCCTTGAAACAATGTAGATTAAGGTTACCTAGTCAAAGTTACGTTATCAGACCCTACTGTTTTGAGCGCAGTACTGATCACGCATACAAGTGGAGTAGGGCAATTTGCTACAATATTTTTCTCGCGACTTCACTCTCGTTATGTACGGAAATCAACACTGTGGAACATTTTAAATGTAGCCTATGACACTCGGCGATAATGTACCTTCCCGTTAGTGAAAGAATTATCGAAATCGGATCAGCAGTGCCGAAGATTATCCCCTACATACAAACTTAAAAACAAAACTTCTTTTACAATATTACTAGCTTATGCCTGCGGCTTCGCCCGTGTTCGGTAATGTCCCACGGGATCTTACTACCGGGATAAAAAGTATCCTATGTGCTAATCCAGGTTATAAACTATCAGTGTGCCAAAAATCATCCAAATCCGGTCAGTAGTTTTTGCGTGAAAGAGTAACAAACATCCATCTATTCATCCTCACAAACTTTCACATTTATAATATTTATTATAATATAGTCGGATTAGTATAGATAACAAACAGATTGGTGGTTGCTATCAGCAGGATGATAAAGCCCATCGCTGTTAGTATTTTAGTCGTTATAAAATTGGTACACAGGAAATCATAAAAGTGGTTAATCTTTGTAGTAGGAACCACAACGATTATACCTAGACACATCGAGTCTTATCAGGTCCTAAAATTGGATGGTCTGTTTTGCCGAATTCTTGGCTAAAATTGAGTAAAAGTACAACTAGACGATCATTATTTCGCTGCGCCAACTCTACGGATATATGTATTACATAATAAACCGTATATAACACAATTCTAACTAACCAATATCACATGACGCCGTCTAGTGACGTCATTTAATATTTAGCATACATAATTACATTAATGCTAAGTCAGACCTGTCTGTCGGTCGTCCGTGACCTTCTACCCACATAGGACGGTGATACATAACAGGTAAATTATAATCTATACATAATTATGTCTGTTTGTAATTTCAAAATAACAACTTTTTACTGAATGCATATATGAAAGTAAATACGGCACAACAAAAAAAAAATTTTTTTTTTTAAATTTTTTCTTTCTGTCTGTTTGTTCCGGCTAATCTCCAAAACGGCTGGACTGATTTTGACGGGACTGTTACTAGATATAGCTGATGAACTTAGGCTACTTTTATTTTAGAACAAAGATTATGGTTCCGTTAAAAATTGAAACCCATGAAATTGTTTACAAAATCCGATTCAAATAAGGAAGTTTTGTATAATAATTTCAGTACTCAATACTCAATACTTTATTGCATTCCATAATGTTAAATAAAACAGTTGGTATGTTAAAACATTGAATCAATTATGGACCCTGTCGGGCATCGCAAAGTTAAATTAATTGGTAATAGGAGAGAGGATGAAGGCGCTGTTTTTGTTTATAAAAAAAAAAAAAGTTAAGAAATTAAATTAAAATAGTAAAATGGCTTTTGTGGTATTTACATTATAGATCATAATTATATTTAATTGAGTACTAATAAATTTGTATGAGTCTTAAATGTAATATTTGGTTTTAGTTTATTTAATTGCACCGTTATATACTAAAATTATAAGTAATAATAATCTAAAGCTACATTATATATTTACTACATTCCCCTTTTTTTTTTTTAGAATATATATTAAATAAATTGGATAATTGGATTGAATGGTGCGCTATTTAGTATAGTTATTTTAAATGAACAGTATTTTTGCGTTTTAAAATAAATAAATTAATTAATTCAAAGTCAAATTTAAAGTGAAATGTCGGTATTATGTCAAAAAAATGTCAGAATGGTTTTTATTATTGTTTAAATTTTATCGTTAAAGTATGCGTTAATGGTGAAGTAGCTTTTATTGATTAGTAATTGTTTCAGTTTATTGGTGAATATATTATTGTTATTAATATTTTTAATGTCTTCCGGTAGTTTGTTGTATATTTTTATAGACATAACAAATGAACTAGAAGAGTGCATTTTTAATCTTGAAGTTGGTATGTTAAGTCTATTTTCATGTCTGAGTGAAATTTTATTTCGGATGTCTCCTCTTCTGGCATAGAACTGGGGATATTTTCGTACAAATTTACAAATTTCAAGTATGTAGAGGCAAGGCAGTGTTAATATTTGAAGTTCTTTAAAGTGGGGCTTACAGGAGTCTGTTTCTTTGATATTTGTTAATATTCTAAACATTTTTTTCTGCAGAGTTAATAATGTTGGCGCGTCTGTACTATTTCCCCATAATATAACTCCATACTTGAGCCATGCGAATGCGTATACGTAATATGTTACCATTGCTGTTTTAAGGTCTGTTGTCTTCTTTATTTCTCGGAGTGCGTATGAGAACTTAGATAATTTCGTTTTAACTTTTTGAATATGAGATTTCCAATCTGTGTGTGAATCTATAAAAGTGTGAATTTATTTACTGTTTCTAATTTTAATCCGTTGTATTTGAACCTTATATTTAAAGGGACTTTTTGTCGTGGGTAGAAAGTTATTATTTTTGTCTTATTAAAGTTAATTTCAAGGTTGTGTTCGTTCATCCATTGTGTTGTAGTGTCAAGTATAGAAGTAAGTTGTTGGTTTAAATTTATATTATTATCACAAGATGTTAAAATAGAGATGTCATCGACGAATAATACGCATGACTCATTGATGTGGTTGGGAATGTCGTTTATGTAAACGAGAAATAGTAGGCACTCTATTACGCTTTCTTGTGGTATAGAAGCATTTATGGGTGTGTTTTGTGATCGTATTAATTCTATTTCACGCTGACGAAGTTCGCGGGCAACGGTTAGTTTAATATTAGATTAATTGTGGTTTGAGTATGATGTGCTTTGGGAGATTTTGAGGAAAATAATACAGAATATTATAAAACAAACATAGGCTTTTTAAGTAGAGGTTTTCGTTTGTTTAAAATTAATAAAAAAATAAAAAAAAATATTAGGAGAGGTCACTGGCTCCTGCAACACAGTTTCGACTATCGCGGGAATCGGAGAATCCGACATGCAGTTACAATGTTTTTATGTGAGAATGTAACTTTGTTCCGGGCAGTATCGTAGCTAGGGGCTGTAAAAAGAAAACCTAACTAAGCTCAGAGGTGCCACAAAAAAAATTGAGCTCGATTCGTATGCTCATTTATTCATCCTGGTTTCTCTTAATTCTTAAACTTCTCTTCTCCTTTTTCTTTCTTCTTTTTCTGCATAAGTCAACAAAGTTATTACTACCTCTTATTTCTTTAGGAACGGTCAAAAGAAAACTTTAACAAACCGAGCAAGCGCGGCGGGGTGCAAAATAATTCGAGCTCGCATCGCTCGCTCTTGCATTCTACGTTCTCCTTAGGAACTTGATTTGCCTAAAATGCTTCCAAGAGGTTAAAGATCCCTGGCGAGTATGAGCTATTGAGCTCTATAATTATCTGACTGACTACCTCGTTGGTCGCCAGTGGGTTCGATTCCTAGGCAAAGTGCTTTTGGGTTTTTCCATTATAAATTACTCAGCAGCAGCCCAGTCTGGTCTTGTGCCCGGTTGATGGCGATAGGTTCGTTCCCTATAACATAACTGGCAAAATGTAGGAGCATTATGTACACCTCTGCATAACACTTCGGGGATTACAGGCGTGATGTAATCTATAAATATCTGGGAAAAAATGGGAAATCAACGAAAAAAAATGTGAGCGTCACGAGACGCCTGGCAGATGTGAAACATCGACATTATTTTGTAAAAGTAATATGCAGAAAAGAACAGATTGTGATAGGAACTAAATATGTCATAATGATAAAATAAAATATTACGATTTTTTTTCCAGATAACGATGACTATTTATTGAATAAACATTTATTTTCATTAAAAAAAAAATTACGAATTTATTTCAAATCGTGACTACTTAATTCGTTTAATCAGTGACTTCGGTAATAGTTATATTCGATGTTGCCTCTGAGGACGGTATTA
The DNA here is from genome assembly GCA_910589295.1 of Noctua janthe. Lineage (NCBI taxonomy): Eukaryota > Metazoa > Arthropoda > Insecta > Lepidoptera > Noctuidae > Noctua > Noctua janthe. Next base: position 6,423,035 of record OU342572.1, on the reverse strand, counting down.
CTGTGACAATTGGTCGATGGTAACTGAAGTACTCGTATGTTACAAAAGTATTGGACATAACATTATCAAGATATCTAATAAATACAGCATCTATTGTTGTTCCGTATCTGGTGGTAGGTTCTCTTGGATTGTTATTAATTTGCAATTGAAATTCTTCTTGGAGAAACGTAATTAATGGCGTTCATTCATCTTTTGAAAAAAAAAAAAAAAAGAAAATAACACGTGTATACTGTAATGCCTCTAGATACATCCAGCAGGTGACGCACCGTACACACTACTGCATATAGACTGTATATATACATATACCATCATATAGCGTGGCGACGCGTCGCCACGGCATGCGTCGCCACGCCAGAAATCGGTTTTACGTGCGGCTATAGATGTTTCACATCAAAAACGGAACCATAAGATTAGTTTTTAATAACAACTTAATCATAATAGCCGCGTGGGTTCCTGGTTAAGCAGAGCTTGCCAAGATCGGTCCGTGGATGGGTAAAACGTGGGTGGGCACGTTAAGCCGTTGATCCCGGCTGTCGTTCGTCGATCTTTGACAGTCGTCACTGGCCTAAATATCTGAGAACCAGTCATACCAACGGCTGTCGTATTACCCAGTACAAATTGGGTTGTGGAGGTTAGATGAGCAGTCGCTCCATGTAATATACTGGCATTCAGTTGCATCCGGTTAGACTGGAAGCCGACCCGAAAAGGCTAAGCAGATGACGAGCTACTATGTAGACAGTTCATTGCATGTATGATTCATATACAAATGTATACGAGGGCGGGTCAATAAGTCCGTGACTTTTTGAATTTCTGACCTCTTTACTGAAACAGCAACACTGCTCCTGTCAACAGGCATCTGTCAGTTGACTCCTGTCAAAATTTAAACTTGCTGCGTCAGTTAGTTTGTGTTTGACAGCTATTTTTATCAGACTACCCACTAATTTGAGGAGAAAATGGAAAAAAGTGAATTTCGTGTGCTTATTAAGCATTATTTCTTGCGAAAAAAAACCATTACCGAGACCAAGGCTAAGCTTGATAAATACTATGGGGACTCTGCACCATCGATTTCAATGGTAAAAAAGTGGTTTACTGAATTTCGTTGTGGCCGTACAAGCACTGAAGATGCCGAACGTCCTGGACGCCCAGTTGAGGTCTCTACACCCGAAACAATCGAAAAAATTCACGATATGGTGTTGACCGACCGAAGATTGAAAGTGCGAGAGATTGTGGAAGCCGTAGGGATCTCGCATGGCTCAGTAGTTTCAATTTTGAATGATCACTTGGGCATGAGAAAGCTTTCCGCAAGATGGGTGCCGCGTTTGCTCACAGTCGACCACAAACGCAATCGTGTAACAACTTCACAGGAAGCTTTGGCGTTGTTTAATCGCAATATGGAGGAGTTTTTGCGCCGTTTTGTAACCGTGGACGAAACATGGATCCATCACAACACACCAGAAACCAAAACAGTGGGTTTCTAAGGGTGAATCGGCGCCAAAGAAGGCCAAGGTGGGTTTGTCAGCCAATAAAGTTATGGCGACTGTTTTTTGGGATGCACGCGGGATAATCCACATTGACTACCTTCAAAAGGGAAGAACAATCAATGGGGAATATTATGCCAACTTATTGGACCGATTCAATGACGATTTGAAAAAAAACCGACCTCATTTGGCCAAGAAAAAAGTTCTTTTCCACCAAGACAATGCAAGGGTGCACACATGTGCAGTTGCCATGGCAAAAATCCATGAATTGGGCTATGAATTGCTCCCTCATCCGCCCTATTCTCCAGATTTGGCTCCGAGCGACTACTTCTTGTTCCCAAACCTGAAGAAATGGCTTGGTGGAAAAATATTTGACTCCAATGATGAAGTCATCTCGCAAACAAAGGCCTATTTTGAGGACCTCGACAAATCATTTTTTTTGGAAGGGATAAAAAAATTGGAGAAGCGTTGGACAAAGTGTATAGAGCTCAATAATTTTATTTTTCAACGTAGTCTACGTTGAAAAATAAAATTATTTTTTTATCAAAAAATCTGTGTTTTATTCCAAAAGTCACGGACTTATTGACCCGCCCTCGTATCTATGAAGCGTTGCCTCCACGTGTTTATATTACGTTTTTTAAGTAATTACCTATTATATTTTAATGGAGATGGTTTTCCTCGTACATTAAGTACATGTACAGGATGTGCATTGTAGGTACGGTTATACGGTATGGTTGCCTTTTTAGGGCCGATTATCCTGAAAGCAACAAATCGACCTTAGTTAAAAGTAGGTAAAATGTGAAAAAGAATTTCCTCCTCTTACTTTACAAATTAGAGGGGGGGGGACCCCTCTAATTTCTAAAGTAAGAGGAGGAAATTCTAATAAAAATTAGGATTGTAGAACGTAAAAAAAATATAAACGACAATTGGTTTGAATAAGATTTGATGTATAGTTTTTGAGATATAGGACTTTTTTATCAAACTGCTGCAGTAAGTTTGTTTTTCATTAACATACTATGAAAAAAAAAAATAGTTTTGCTGTTGAATATACAACATATGAAAGAGCCTTCAAAATATTTTTATTATATTGTTTGGTACTACGGAACTCAGTGTCCGTGTGAGTACTACTCGCACTTGGCCGGTTTATAATGTGTGGTTGCCTTTTTAAGATCGATTATCTTGAATGCAACAAATCGAACTTAGCTTACAGTAAGGAACTTCATTAATATTTAGATCCTTTACCTTCTAAGGTCTGCGGTACAATTGACATAAGGTCCTTCATTTTAATTCATTGATTGTCTTTTGTTCAGGCTTCTGTCTTTGGTGCCACACCAAGCAGGTGGCCCATCTGATGATATGCGTCTGTTACCCCTAAAAAAAGTCATGGCATGGTCTACCTGGGTGCAAAATATAAAAAATAGTATATTAAGTTAAGTACATAAATTCAAGGAAACGTATGTGACCAAAAGAGTGATGAATAAGAATCTTGATGGATGGAGAGGGAGATGAAGGCCAAAGAGAATATGGATGGATTGTGTGAGGAATGATATGAAAGAGAAAGGAGTAAATGATGCGGTGTTCTGACAGAGGAGAATGGAAGAAGAAAACGTGTTGCGCCGACTCGCGACCCCAGAATGGGACAAGGGCAAGAAGATGCTGAATCACCGGTAAAGAATGGTAAAGATCATTCGATCAGTAATCGATGACTAACAAAATACTTATTTAAATAAGTGGGTTCTCTGTCATATTAACGCGAATAGTAATTACGATGAGTTTCGGAAATACATATTGTCCACAAACGATTTGGAAATTCCGAAATTAACTTGACTATCTGCGGTTATCGAGTACGCACACGATTTGAAGTGATATTGATATGAAACGATTAATAAGTTAATATCTATGTTTTGTCTATGTGTCATTGCATAATGTCTCATGTAATATAGGTACTGAGTTTATAATATTATGTTCCTATTGTTAGGATACGGGTGTCCTCGCTATGAGAGGTAGTGGGCCGTCGTCCACCACGTGGGCCCAGCGCGGGTTGGCGGATGCGCTTCACGTGTAACCTTTGTAAAAAATCTTAGAAGTTAAATTTGAGCCACTTCTCGGTTTCCGATTGAGCTGAAATTTTGCATACATGTTTAGTTTCGATGACAATGCTTGATTAGCTAAGTGACGTCATTCGAAAACCAATATGGCGGTTTGCCAAAGATGTATTTTTTATGCATTCCCATTATATGCTGAGAATTATACGAGAAATAAAATGACGTCACTCTAAAGTGTGTTTTTAAGTTTTTTTTAACTATAATATTTTAGTGGTTCTAGGACATGTCGGTGACCTCACGATGTTTCCTTTCACCGATTTAAAAGAAGTAGTAATAAATTACATAAAATAAAGTTATTACTGAAAATGCCGATTGATAGTTTAAGCACTTACATCATGTACTGGAATGTAACGTAGCTTATGCCTGCGACTTCGCCCGCGTGGAGTTCGGTAGCTGTCCCACAGGATCGTCCGGCCCGATAATAATTATCCTTTGAGTTAATATAGGTTATAAACTATCTATGTGCCAAATTTCATCCAAATCCGTTCAGTAGTTTTTGCATGAAAGAGTAACAAACATGCGAGGCCACGCGCTCGTTTACGTGACTTTCGAAGCCCTATTTGTCTCTGGGGGATGATTTTGGAAAAATTGTGAAACGCGTTTCTCATAACTTTAATTGAAGAGTATGTACTCCAAGTCAATCGACCCTGAGAATAAAAAGTTTCACAGAAAATTCAAACACCATTTGACCCTCTAAGGGGTGGAATTTCGAAAAACCCTTTCTTAATGGATACCTACTCTTCACAAAGAATACTCCCTCCTTTCATGTCACTAGGACCAGCGGTTTGGTCTGTGCGTTGATATATCAGTCAGTCAGTCAGGACTTTGAATTTTATATGTATAAGAAGATAATGCTGGGCAAAGGCCTAAACCCCATGCTTTCGATCTCCCCTCATAAAATTACATGAAAGAAATCTAAACTTTTAGTACAGAATTCTAAATATTATTTTACTCTGTGAAATCTCGCAAACATTATAAATTAATCGTGTTAAACAATGGCCCCTAATTACAAACATGACACGGGTGTTACTAAACAAACTAAACTCAGCGAATTTTAAGCGAACAACCAAAATACTTGAAATACTTCTTGCTGAAGCCGTAGCACGAACGTGTGACGTAAATGTAACGCGAATTTTTAGTTTTTTTTTTAAACAGTGCGGGGCAAGCACTAGGAATTTCTCCTGTATCGTGGGTGCGTTTACAAACATAAAGGGTGTAAATAGACCATTAACATAAAAGAAAGGCACTTGTTCTCCCCATCACTGCGATCATTTTTTTGTTCTAGTCCATACCTGGGAACCTTCTAGTTACGGAGATATTGAGGGTCAAAGTTCCAACATTTTCCCATTTTTTTTATTAAATACATGTTTTTAATGCAAGATTTTTACTTTACACACCTCCACGACCCATCCATTCATCAGCACAATGCTTTGAGTGCTTTCCAACGAGTCCTACCGTAAAACGTGATTTTTCACACCAATAAAAAAAGTCGATTCCCAGCAATAATTTTTGCGTAAAGTTACTTAGTTTGATGTACAGAATGCTTGGTTGACGGATATGTGAAGGGTCTGTTTACACCCTGTATAAATTCACATACACAAACATCAACGCAATCTCATACACAAATTTTATTCAACGATTTGAACATTGAAAATAATCGTTTCTCACTATTAATTATTTATTTATCTAAGTATTACATACCGAGCTTCCTCCGTGTTTCGCCGTTGGTACCAGCTGTCATTTGTAGATCTTTGACAGTCGTTACAGGTAGTCAATGGCCTGAAACTCTGACAACCAGTCCTTACCAAGAGGTCATAGTATTACTCAGTACTAACTGGGCCGTGGAGGTCGGATAGGCAGTCGCTACATGTAAAATACTGGTATTCAGCTGCATCAGGTTAGACTGGAAGTCGACCCCAACATATTGAGGAAAAGGCTAGGCTGATAATGATGATTAATTTTAAAGTATGATCCTCAATTGTTCTTGTCCAATTGTCCAAATATTTCAGATATGTTGTATTTTCGATTCAGAAATCGTTCGACGTTCGCGACTCGCATTTGTGCTAGCCCTACTGTTCACAAAATCGAGCTCGCTCGCATTGTTTGCTTACAAACAACATAATAAAAATCTAATTTTATTTTTTTATCGATAAAGGGTGTTGGGCAAAATTGTAATTCGAAGGGCATTTTAAGAGTCATGCAAAATACATATCTTCTGCTACCGAGTCTTTGGCTGAAAGTAAAAATAAGGCTCTCCGTTCAGACCACTTCGGTCTTCGCGAACGGGATGGTTAGGTAAGACATTAATAATGGCAATGCCTATTATTTTGACAGCTCAGTTACTTGTTCAGCAGACGTTTTTTTCTTAAAGCAGTGGATTAGAAAATCAGGTTTATTGAAAGTCTGTTACGCACTGAAACCGCTATTGCATAATAATACCTACTGCCTCGTTGGTCTAGTGGTCGCAAGAGCGACTGCTGAGCATGAGGTCCTGGGTTCCATTCCCAGGTAGCAAAGTCAAAGTGTCATTGAATTTTTCCATCAAGAATTTCTCTTTAGCTGCCACGGAGTCTGGATTTATGCCCGGTTGATGTCAATAGGCTCACCCTCTATGTGGGTGTACTATTAGGTACGGCACTGCCTTATCCTTCGGGGATGACGGGCGTGATGTTATGTTATTGTTATTTAACAGCTGTCTCTGTTACTCAACATGACAAGGCTACAAACACTTCGATAACAAGTGGTATCTAGGTATATTTTCGTAACTAAGTACAGGAAGCACTACGTGATATTGGTGCGTTCGCAAGCTAATTAATTATATCAATCGATCGACATGATGATATCGTATCATTTTGATACAAAATCAAAAAATCCTTTACGATTATAGGGAAATATCTGACGCATTCAACATTTCTGAATACAAAGGGTGTTGGGCGTTCTGTCTGTGGACAAGGAATGGTTTTCCGTATGTATAGGTTAAGTACATGTACGGAAAACCATTCCTTCTTCCTTTGGTGTTTATCTTTCCTATCACCATTGACTATCATCATCATATTACTGCCCATGTCCCATCCTATTTGGGGTCGGCGTTACGCGTTATCTTCTTCCATTCTCCCGTATCAGACGTAACGGCATCAATTACTCCTTTCTCTTTCATATCATTCCTCACACAATACATCCATCTTTTCTATGAAGGAATGAAACTTCAAAAAAAGGAAAACATCGCATTGAAATCGAATTTTCTATCACAAAAACACACTTTCTATACAGGGTGTAAACAGACCCTTCACATATCCGTTAACCAAGCATTCTGTACATCAAACTAAGTAACTTTACGCAAAAATTATTGCTGGGAATGGACTTTTTTTTTGGGGTGATAAATCACGTTTTTCGGTAGGACTCGATGGAAAGCACTCAAAACATCGAGCTGATGGATGGATTGAATAGTACGGGGGTCGTGGAGGTGTGTAAAGTAAAAATCTTAAATTAAAAACATGTATTTAAAAAAAAAAACTTGTGAAAAAGTTGTAAGTAAGGTATGGTCTAGAACAAAAAAATGATCGCAAAGACGGGGAGAACAAATGCCTTTCGGATATGTTAAGGGTATATTTACACCTTTTATAAACCGATGGATTTTTTTTCTTAAAGAAATTCCTAATTCTTTGCTTCATCATTGTTCGAAAAGTTCGTCTGCTCATTAACGTCAATAACGCAAAGAATGTAACATAACTCTCACGCCAATAATCCCCACAGGGTAGACTGAAGCCGCTGTGGTTTTTTGCTATTTTGCCGGTTATGTTCAAGTCCCATGTGCGAGCCTGTGCGCAAAGAATGTTGTTGAAATGTCAAAATCAAAGGCATTGCCATTGTAACTGTATTACCCAATTACCACGCAAATATAGAAATGTTGAGATTTAAAATTTATTTTAAATGAGAATAGTACAAAAGTCTTACTATAAAAGATTATTATTCGTTTTCGTAATGCCTAACCTAACCAATTAAGATTTTATATTAAAGCCGATATAATCTAAGGGTTTTTTTTTTCTATTAGATAGTATAAGATTAGATATCTAGGCAGAGCGAACGTGCCCGATAATATAACCAGACTGTCACAGAGAATTGACAAAATGGAGAACTAATCAGTAATCATTTAACACCGATCTCACCTAGTTTTCTATAATATCGGTTTGCGCACTAACAGTAACATACGTAGTCATGATATATGATATTTCGTATGAAAATCCTCTTACATACCCTCTGCACAGATTAGTGTATAAAAAAAACCTTTATATTTATGACATATTGCACAAGTACCGCAATTAGGTTGACAACTGCACCCCATTACATTGATTTTGGAGGTCCATATCATAGAAAATTCGTCTGGTTGACAGCATAAAAAAGCCCAGTGCGAGTCGGGTTCGCACAAAAAGAGATCCGTAGCACTAAACAATATAATATCACATGTCAATTTATCAATTTGCTTTTTTTTACTCAACAGTATAACTGAATTTGTTTTTCATGGTATGTTAATGAAAACCAAAGTTACTGCTACAGCTTCCGTTTTTTGCCATTTGACCAATTGTCAAAATGACATTTAAACTATATTCATATAACAACATTGAGATTGTGAGTGAGCTAAGCAATTACCTCTTGGACTCTCCCAAAAAAAAAACCATATGTCCAAAATTTGTCCGGGAAATGGGTATAAGTAAGTGTTAAAATGAACTAATTTAACCAATCGGTAGAGTATTACAATTAAAATGGGTACATGTCATACTTGTTTATTACTGTGCGTTTCAAATTGCCATTAGTATTGATTGAACGCGACAGTGTTTCCTCTATTCGTTAGTGACTCCATTGTCTAGCCCTAATACAGTAATACTATCGGTAATTTAAAGTTTATATTACTTTATTAGCCAAGTGAGATCCGGTCTTCCACTGGATGTGTTATGCTAGAATTTATTACGTCTCACTTTAAACAATTTTAAATTTTACGGAGCCATTTTCTTTAAGTTGATATCAGACGCTTAATTCGAGTGAATGGTTGACTCGAGTCAATGTTCACTTTAATTTTATTCTACGTTATTTTATTTTTGTAATTTTGTTAATATTTATATTAACAAAATTAATTTAATTTTAATTACATAGGACTAGCTGTGGAAATTATAAAAATATTACTTCCCCATTTGAATCGGATTTTGTTGATAATTTCAAGGGTTTTAATTTTTTTGCACGAAACTCTAATCCTTTTTCTATAATAAAACTAGCGTAAATTACTCCTTATAACATTAAAAACTCGGTCCAGCCGTTTTGGAGTTTATTTTTTTTTTTTTGTTAGTACCGTGTATAGGTAGGTACTTTCATATGCATTTAGTAAAAAGCTGTTGTTTTAGAATTACAAACGGACGATTCATCATCACCGTTGATCTTGTTGGCGTTGTCCCTTTCTACTTGGGATCGGCGCAACACGTTTTCTTCTTCGGTTCTCCCCTGTCAAACGGACACAATTTTATTTATTTGTATGTAAATTTGTATAGATAGATGATAGGAATAAACGTTCATCTGCTCATTTCATATCATTTTTTGTTTATTCGGTAAGCGATTGAATGATGCCAAGAACTGAAATTCAAAATCGTTGTATTCTTTGGATTTTGTGTTAAGTGAGATTTTTTTTAATTACTTAATTTTATAATAGGCTTTTGCTATTTCATGTCAGCCTCAATCGTCATAACTTATGGTGGCACTACACTAGGCAGATCTGGGCAAATATTCGCCTTCTATCATTAACACAAAGTGAACTACAGGGTGTTTGGTTAAACGTGGGCAATACTTTAAGGGACTAAAGTACTCATAAATATGAGCAACTTTTACTATGGGGCTAACTAAAAAAAATTATTTAAAAAATCTGCTGTTGCCTACATTTTTTCGAGTTACGCGACCAATAATGTATGGATCAGCTGTTTTCTTTTTCGCGATTTCATGGTCGGTCCCATAGTAAAAGTCGCTTATTTTCATGAGTACTACACGCCCCTAAAGTATTGCCCACGTTTAAAAAAACACCCTGTATATCGCTATAGGCATAAAAACATTTTGTTTTGATCCAACATCGAGCAAATTTTGATAAATACGCCAAGTGAAGTGCCAGCATTATACTACTCTAAACGAAACTGCAGAGTATGCCGAATAAAAGACAAACTAGAGTGAAAAAAATTGAGTCATTTATTTCAACGAATTGTGAAAAACGTGAAAACTCCGATCATACGACATTATTTATCAATTATCACGATATTCAGGTAATCACTGTTATTTCATATGTCATTGTCACGTTAAAAACAAGAAGTTTGCATGTATTCGACATAATTTTTGATAAGGGTACTACTTACTTAATCATCCACCTGTTGATAATTAGCAACTGGACATTAGATATCTGATTAGGATCCAAAGATGAATCATTTGGCTGGCGCTTGCGTGACGATTTGAACTCGTTCTTGATTGAGAGTGGTCAGAGAAGTCAAAACACCGAGAAAGTGGAAAGGAATGGGGGAGGCCTTTCCCCAGCAGTGGGAAAGAACAGACTAAACAAAAACATAATGTAAATAGGTACTTTATTTCATCGATTCAGTCCTTCGTACATAAATATACCTCTACCTAACTGATCTGACACTAATTTGAATAACCAAAACGCAAACAAATGCTGGAGAAACCCCCGGTTTTGAATAAAGAGCTGATGTAAATCTATGGTGGTAGAAAACTAATTCTTTGTGAATGAAGGTCCCTCATTTTCATTTAGAAACTAAATGTAAAGACTGCTGCTTGGTAAGAAATAGAAATATGAATAATAGTTCTTAGTCAGTAATAGTTTCTAGGGGCCTGGAGCCTGAATTTGTGGCTGTTTGATGGCAATACGCTTCCGTGCCTCGAAAAGCTCGTTAAGCCGTTGGTCCCGGCTGTTTTTCTAGATTTTTGACAGTCGTTACTGGTAGTCAGTGGACCGAATATCTGACAGCCAATAGTATCGTATTAACCAGTACTAACTGGGTTGTGGAGTACAGACAGGCAGTCGCTCCATGTAAAATACTGGTATTAAGATGCATCCGGTTAGATTGGAAGCCGACCCCAATTGGGAAAAGGCTAGGCAGATGATGATGATGGCAATACACTTGCCCCCGGCGATATGTGAGTGTACATAGTAACCCCACTATGACGTCTTAAAGAAGGAGCAATTCCCGTGTGGGAAAGAGACAGAGCTTTGCGCGGGGCAGACCTCCACGGTGTGCTCCACCGTGTCCTCCGGACGATTCTCGCAGTGGAAACACCCGGGCGTTTCCTCCCGCCCGATTCGGTGCAGGAACCTCCCGAAACAACCGTGTCCGGTGAGGACCTGCGTTAGGCGGTAGGTGAGGGCGCCGTGGCGCCTCTCTAGCCACTTCTCAAAGAGGGGACTTATCGCCACTATGGTGGCGTGCCCTGCACAGGGTTGCGACAATCGCTCTCTTCATGTCGCCATGAGATCACGCCGGAGGTCTGTCCGCTGAGCGGCAATTTGCCGCGGCAGCGGAGTTTCCCCCCGACGTAGTGCCTCCGCGCGCCATTCGTGCAGGCGCGCGAGGACTATCGCCTCCAGATCCCATGGCGGCAATCGGGCAAGGAGGCTTGCCGCCTCCCCGGAGATCGTGCGGTACCCCCGGATTAGTCTTATGGCTACCCGTTTTGGGGCGCGTTCAGGTAGTGGGCGGCTTGCCGCCTCAAAGAACGCGCCCACACCAGGGCCCCAGGGTAAAGGGCCATGGACCGCACGACCACCGCGTAGAGCCTCCGGCAAGAGGCGTTTACTCAGGTTGGGCAAGAGCCGCTTGAAGGATTGGCGGCGTGGTAACCGTTTTCGCGTCGGTGTCCCTTCCACTACGTATCAGAGATAAAATTGGGGAACTAGGGTAGATCGAATAATTTTCCCACCCGTACCTATCTACGCAAAATACGAGCTTTGGACGTGGAGTTGCGGACACCAGCCCGTATACAATGCAATTTAGAAAAGATAAAAAAGATAGACAGCGCAGTGTCCACAGGACTGACACTTTACAATAACTCAGTATGTATGAAATATGATTTTAAAGGCATTATTTATTTCAATTCCAAAACGCGTATTATTTGCTATCTTGTCCCTAATAGTACCTACTCTACTAAAGTATTTACCTACTGAAACCTTAGGTAATGCCGACAACCTGGTAGCATTAAAATCAATGTTAGTAAGACTAGACAACGCGTAATTTTGACATAATAAACGTTCATAACATGTTTTAGTAGTGCATCAAGCATGTTTATTCATTGAATCATTGCGGTGCGTCGCGTCGTGGGCAAGTACCTAACAAATTCGCGTTCCACTGGGTCAGCAACCTTTTGACAGTTCTCAACGAGTGAATTTCTTCTACCTGCAAGCTTGACGCCCAACTAGCTCTCCAATAATTCTTAAAACGCATTTCCAATTTTAGAAGAGATATGACGATTTAGAATTACTTTCAAAATCTTGGGATTGTGTCCTAAGAATTTCAAGGAAATTCCAAATGCTCTAAAATAATTGATCCATTAGTTTGAAAAAATATTCTAGACATCGTTAAAATACAAGGTACAGTCACTAGCGCATCAAGTTACTACAAACTGTCAAATTTTCTCATTCGATTTAGAACTTAACCATCAATATTTTATGGTTTAAATCATTTGGAGAAAGACAGTTTGTGGTAACTTGATGTGCTGGCGACTGTACACACGGCGGCACATGAAGCTGTACATTTCCAGTATAACTTTGCCTCGCTTTGTATAGATTTTCCTACACAATCCGCATAAACTGGTTTTGTAAAGCTTGATTGGCCATCGAGCGTACCTACTACCAAATTGAGTACAAATCTATTGTCAAAATTAATTGGAAGTGCAGAAAATTATAGCTACGAAAGAAACCTTAACTACTTAGCTCTTTGGAATGGTTTTTTAGAAATCAGTCTTTTTTAGAATAATACTATATTGATAATTCTTCAACTATGTATATAGGATTCATACGCGAAATATTTTCAGGGAATCATCTAACGGCTATAACAAAGCCATTTCAAGGGATTTTTTTTTATCAGAGTATATTTTTTATAAAAAATAAATAATTTAAAATAACTTGACCCACAAAATAAATACTGGCTCCTTATTTTTAAGCATCCATTACGCTAGATTACTACGTCGTATTTACCTACTGTCATTGTTAGAATATGGGAGTAAAGGTTTTATGCAAAAAGTCTCAAAAAATTTTAGAATTATAATAATTTTGTAAAAAAGAAACACTCAGATAACTTTTTTTTTCGTTGCTATGGCGACTTTACGACTTATAAAAGTTACTCTTAAAATATTTCGTGTATGAAAAGATAGACCGGATAGATACGGGGTGCAAGGGAGACAGCGACACGAAAAGAGTTAGAGTAGGCAGAGGGGCAGTTATTCAGTAGGTACATCATTATGTGCCACCCACACAGAAATTTTAAATCTGTTATAAAAAAAAAAACAGTTGTTTCCTACAAAAGAGCAATACCTACACCGTCAAAATATATGGACCAGCTGATTTTTTTTTTAATTACCGAAGAAAAATTTCTGTGTGGGGCTCAGAATGATGTACTGAATACGTGGTAACCGTTTTCGCGTGGGTGTCCTTTCCACCCTGTACGGGTGTCAAAACTTTACTTAAGCCTTAGTTAAAAAAATCTGTGGATCCGTGCCAAAGGTTGTCAACCCAGACCGGAAAGTTGTCCCCAAGTATTGTGTGACCAAAATTAACCTCGTCAGACCAACCGTATGATGAATGAGGAAATGTATTCTATTTTGGACCAAGTACGTACCTATGTACGCAAGGCATATTACATACCATAGGTACTACCCAGCCTAGTACACTGACTGTCTGACACTTTTCACCCTTATGCCTTAAGTAATAAGGTTCAAAAAAGGTTCCTCAGTGACCTCTGTAGTACATACACAAGGTGAGGTTCGTACTTACATCATGATAACTTTTATCTTGCTGTTTTAGATTAGGCAAGTACTTACCTAAACGCTAGGTTTATTTTTTTTATCGCTTATTAGGTTTATTTTTTTATTCGAATTTATAAACCTGTCAAAGTATGGATTCAGCTTTCTCTACGCATCAATTTTAACTTAATCGTATTGAATAAAAATTTATTATAATTAAGAATTTTAAACAGTTCTTTTTTTACTACAATTTATTTGTTTATGAAGGGTGTAAATAGACCCTATACATAAACGAAAGGCACTTGTTCTCCCCGTCACTGTGATCATTTTTTTTGTTTTAGACCATACTTGGGAACCTTCTAGTTGCGGAGATATTGGGGGTCAAAGTTTCAACTTTTTCCCAATTTTTTTATTAAATACTTGTTTTTAATTCAAGATTTTTACTTTACACACCTCCACGACCGTACTATTCAATCCATCCATCAGCTCAATGCTTTGAGTGATTTCCATAGAGTCCTACCTTAAAACGTAATTTTTCACCCCAAAAAAAAAAGTCGATTTCCAGCAATAATTTTTGCGTAAAGTTACTTAGTTTGATGTACAGAATGCTTGGTTGACGGATATGTGAAGGGTCTGTTTACACCCTGTATGTATATTGTTGTTTTGGGTGGATTGCGAGTCGTGGCTAAATAATAACAGACGCACGTATTGATCCTCAAGGTTAAGCAGCGCTTGCCTAGGTTGGTCCGTGGATGGGTGATCATCCATTATATACCAAGTTTCGTCCGTGTCTGGGAAAGCAGTTTGTCCCGATGGTCTTTGACAGTCATTACAGGTGGCAGTGGCACGAAAGTCTGACAACTAGTCACATCAACGGGTATCATATGTCAGGCCGTCTTATGACGACAGGCCGTGTCGACGGCGCGTTCGTGTTCCACGCGCGCTTCAAAGAGATGTCAGCAACCACGTAGGGGTCCGCATGGGCCGATGCCTGCCAGGGCTGCGGGACTGTTCGAAAGAGATACTGTGGTCCTGGAACACAAAGGGCAAAGAAGGAACATGGATGGGTTTTAATCAGTACAAGTCTGACACTCCCTTCCGCTCCGCCCAGAGTGGGGGGGTCATTTGATGATTACCCAAGCGAAAAAAAAAAAAAAAAAGGGGTATCGTATTACCCAGTACTAATTGTGTTTTTGAGGTCAGATAGGCAGTCGCTGCATGTTAAATACTGGTTTTCAGCTGCATCCGGTTAGACTGGAAGCCGACCCCAACATAGTTGGGAAAAGGCTAGGCTGATAATGATGATTTAATTTTAAGTATGATCCTCAATATTGTTCTTGTCTTTGGGCCAAAATGCAAACCAAAATGTGTTGTCTATTCGATACAGAAATCGACATATCATGATCAAATCATAATTCTATTCGACACTCAACTCAACAAGGGTAATATTGTTGCTAATCTTGATATTTGTGTCTTATATCAATGACTTTATCGTGTACCTTATGGTAATTTGTGTCACTTTGTGATAGATATATCTGTCTTACAACAACTTATCAAAAATCTACGCTTACTCATACACTCCACACTCTGCGGTGACCAAATCTGTGACAATGATAACAGGAGCCTTGAAAGATAACATCATAGATCCACATAACGATAAAGAAACTTGCTTTTTGTCCTTAAAGGGGAATACCGATTTTAGGCCCAAGAATGCCCAAGAAATTTGTTTTATTAAAAAATCTTATCTAAATTTTACGTAATTAACTCTGCTATTCACGATGCGATAGAAGTTGGAAACATATTTTAAAAAATTAAAAATATTGAAACAATAACGTTTTGTATCTAGGGCTAAAGTGGAATTACGATTTTTTGTGCAAATAGAATTCTAAACCTTAATAGCGGAAAGTTAAAGATTTGCTGCCAAAAATCACATAGATTTGTCCTTTTATGTAAAGAAATTCCAATGCATTTTGTTACATTTACAATCGACTTACAATACATAATATAATAAATTCAATGATCTACAATTCTACATAATGTGCCGATTGAAAAAAATACCTTAAAAATTAAAAAAAAAAACACCTTATAATTTGGAAACTGGAGTTTTTTCAATAATTTTCTTTTTATCAATAATTATTTTTATCTAATAATATTATTTTTTAATATATTATCAATAATTAGTGGTGTATAATATTAGCATTCGGTCTTACATGTGGGCACTCAGGACCTAAATCACTATGGCGGCGTGGCATTCCCCTTTTCATCATCATCTGCCTAGCCTTTTCCAAACTATATTGGGGTCGGCTTGCAGTCTAACCGGATGCAGCTGAATACCAGTATTATACATGGAGCGACCGCCTATATGACCTCCACAACCCAGTTAGTACTATACCTCCTGGGTTATACGATACCCCTTGGTAAGACTGGTTGTCAGACTTTCTGGGTCACTGACTACCTAACGACTGTCAAAGATCTACAAATGACACCCGGGACCAACGGCTTAACGTGCTTTCCGAGGCACGGAGGAAACTCGGTATGTAATGGATGGTCACCCATCCACAGACTAACCTAGGCAAGCACGGCTTAACCTAAAGATCGATCCGAGCGGCTGTTACTATTTAGCCACGAGCTCCTCAGTGGCATTCCCCTTTTCTGGTGCTGATTTCCATACATGATTGTGTCAAGTTTTTTCACCACTACTCTCTAAAACGGGGTAGGAAAACATCGCGAGGGAACCTGTCACCTGCATGTCCTAGAATCAAAATAATCGACAAAAGACATGTAACTATCAACCAGCAGTAAGCTCGGTTGATTATGATTCGATCTGGTGTGGACAGTATGACCATAATAAAAAAATAACCGACTTCCAAAAAAAAAAACATTAAATAGTGGAAAATAACTTTACAAGTAATCACGGAGAAATCGGTGAACATACAAGCTAAAAAAAAGTTGCTGTTGGAAAACATAACCTCCTCCTTTTTTAGAAGTCGGTTAAAAATAGGGGCACTATACACGACACATTTCACTTTCAGTATTGTCTCTAGGACGCCATTGAAATCGCAACCCGCATTTTGCAGATGTCCTTAGAAGACGTGTCCATGTCACTTAACATTAGCTGGGAAACATACTAAAGGCGACAGCTTATTCGACATCCAAACACGTTAAAAGGTATACCAGAATTCTGTATGAAGTAGCTCTTTGTTGAAATATTTCGGTTTGACGGGATGGGCATTGAAAAACAAGTTTTTTTATCAATAACAGGCGCGTTTGTTAGAAATCCAAGTTTATCGCAACGCACCAATGATACCTCCTCTAATATCTGTAGCAGACGGCCTTGTGAGATTTTTATAGTTAATAATAGTTAGGTACCTATTCGTTTCGCTAATTTGTACTGAAACTGTTCTGAACTAGCTCCATCTGTTGACAAAAAATGGGAAACAGTTATTCTAAAAAAATTAAAGTTTACTTCGACGCGATCAACGGATTGGTTTTATTAGATAGCATTAATATGCTATCTAATACATAGCATAGATTTTCAACTTTATTTCAAAACCTTAAGTTGAAAATCTATTAAAGAAATTTGACATCGTTATGACTTAACGACCGATTTTTGTCGCTATCTATGTCGAGACTACAGCCACTGAGCAGGAAGTCTTCGGGTTGATTCTCGGGTAGGGCAGTGTTATGGTTTTTTACCAGCAAGAATTTCTCAGTAGCAGTCACGGAGCCTGGATTTGTCCCCGGTTGAGGGCCATCGGCTCGCCCCCTATTATATGGGTCTTAAACATAACTGTCGAAATGTTGTTTTGGACTCTTAAGTACACCTCTGCCCAACCCTTCGGGGAATACAGGCATGATGTTATGTTAGTGCTACTTACTAAAAAGCTCGATACTTTACCTAAATAACCATAGCCAGTGGGCCGATATCTGTCCAATTAGTAGTATTTAGCCATTAAATCACTTAGCTACATTTTATCGTTTAGACCTGGACAACAAACACTGAACGGTAATTGAAGCTATTCAGTGTTTATTTTAGTAGGTATGATCTGAGAAGGAAGGAAAATGGCACTCGTAAGTCGTACTGTACTTCCCTGTTGCGCATCCTTGTCTGCAGAGAACGAAAATGGATGGATTTAAAACCTTAGTAGCTCATCATCTGCCTAACTTTTTCCTATGTTGTGGTCGGTTTCAGTCTTACCGGATGCAAGTGAATACCAATATTTTACATGGAGCGACTGCCTATCTGACCTTCACAACCTAATTAGTGGATAATTCGGCACCTCTTGGTAAGATTGAACATAAGTAGGTATCAGTGGCGAAGGTTCCTTACAACTCGATTCCTACTGGCTTCCCATTGAAAAATGTCACAGTCAGTATTCTATAGACAAATAATATACTCACATTAAAGATACTCCGGCTTACCTCTTACAAAAATTGACCCTTCGCTAATGGTAGGTATGGGTTATTATGTTTTCAATTTTTTAAAGCAAGACTGAAAAGGCAAATAGCCAGACCCGGAACAACTACCTGTAGGTCATACAATTATTTGTTCCGAGCGGGGATGGAACCCGCGACACGCAGCGCAGCAGCCAATCGCTCAGCCACGTCTCCAACCGTGTCGTCAAATAAACGTGAGAATCATGGAGCAAAACTTCTCTTCAATAGGTAGGTACGTAAAACTACAAACATGCAGGAAAACTATAAAACATCAAACTACTTTGAGGCCCTAGCACGAACGCGCGGTGTAAACGTAAACTAAATACGTCGATTTTTTAATCGAAAATATTCTTTATGATAATTAGCATTTTAGGTAAATTGTTTGCAACAAGCACAACAAGTATAATCTTCTTCTTAGCGTATCAATGGCAAAAAGTTAAAATATGTTTAGCCCAAAACTCAGCGACGCGAACTCCGCTCACTGATGCACTAAATAAATCATTGATTGATATGAATTAATTCTTAAAATTATAAAAAAAAAATATTTGTGAAACCAGTATTTTTTTAAATCGACGTATTTACGTTACGTTCACACTGTGCACTCGTACTAGGGCATCTGGTGACATCAATGTCATCAGGTATGGCGTCGGCGTAGCATGTGACTTCATACTTCTACGTCTCGATCGGCAGCGTCTGCGGTCCACCTTTGTTGGCACATGCGTCATTCGCGGGTTTTCCGAATAAACAAGACGAACGTCGTTCAATTATGTCGAGGTTATGAGGACTAGACAAGTTATCATCGGATTTAGAAAGATCTTTAAAAACTTGGAAAGGATTTAAAAGATCTTTAGGTAAGCCCTCGATAGAGAACTTTAAAAATGTAATTTTTTTCTTGCAGACTTCTGGAGCAGGTTTTTGTCTGTCTCATTGGTATAAAGGTGGCAAGTGAAACTGCTGAACATGAGGTCCAGGGTTCGATTCCCAGGTCCGGCAAAGCGCTATTAAGTTTTTCCATCAGGAATTTCTCAGTAACAGCTACGAAGTCTGGATCTAGTCCCGGTTGATGGCAATAGGATCGAACCCTATTACAGGGACTTAAACCTAACTGGCGAAACGTGGGTGTACTCTTAAGTCCACATCTGCTTAGCCTTTGTGGGATTGCAAGGCAGAATGTTAGTAAACTCTCAATACAAAACTATAAAAGAGTTAGTCTTTTGCTTTGCAGACTTGACAAAACGAACAGGTTTTACATTCATTTGTACTTAAAATGGCTTTGCAATCATGCAACAGATAATAATAGACTATCAGACAGACAAATATGTATGTAGGCCATAATATTATGGCTGGCCAAATAATCTGATACTTAGGAAATAATAGATTACGTATTATCAGGTATCACGATACCTGTGGTTCTGTGCCAATATACACCGTGAACGGTGCGTGTTCGAAAGTAGGTGACCTGTGTAGTGTGTACTTAGCTATGGATGTCAAATTATAGTGCCACTTAGAAATTGAGGGCTTTAATTTGATTATTCTAAATAAATGTAATGTCCGAAATTCTAATTTGAAAACATCATTATTTTTTAATTTTTTTTTGTTTTTGTTTTTCATCACTTGTTCGTATGGAGTGAGATACAGGGTGGTCCGAATAGTGACGTCATTAAAAAAAAATAGATTCCTGACGCCCAGGGTTTGCGAAAATACCTCATGTTTGTTCCACGATTCTTGATAGTTTTCGAGTTATAAATTCTTGAAAATTGTATGGGAACCGCTTTAAATAAATTATATCTCTATTTTTACAAGGCTTTTCCACATTTTTTAACGTTAAAAATGCATTTTTTTTATCTCATTAGCATCAAGAGTAACAAAAAGCCTTGTAAAAATTATAAAAATGACTCTTGCCCTCATCGTGCTTGCAGCCATAGACCACCAATCAGGCTGTCAATCATTTACTGCAACTAATAGGCAATGATGGGAAAATAGCAGGGAAACTAGAGTAGTCTTAGTTGAGAAACATTCGCGAATGGCCCGGAATTAAGAGAGTTGCTGAACTGTTCTGCCTCGCAAAGAACAAGGAGACTCTTTTGGAGTTAATGACAAACCTTAGTAGCAAAAGAAGAACAGACAGACGTGTTGCTGGGACGTTTGTCCCACCACTTCTACTTCCCAGCTAAAAAAATAGTAAGTGGCGAAGGGTGTGCGTTTTTGGGGACCGTCGTGTAATTTTGACGTTCAAAAAGCGGCAATTTCAGCCTAATTTGAATTTTAAAAAATAATATTGACGATGAACGAGGCAGTCAAGGTCAACTACCTAACTGTTTGTTACGGTAATACCATCCACACATAAACATTATGTAATTATGTAAATATCGTTCCTTAGCAGACGAACAACGCCCGCGGGAAGTGCTCACATGCCCACATGGGGACCACACGTCATAAATAGTGCTGTTGCCGAATGTCAATGATGCCTGTTATCGGTGATTAGCAAGCGAGTCAGGTTTGCTGAGTTGGGTTGGTGAGCGATGGATGCGATGCTATAGCGTTTTTATGTTGCTGCGGCAGGATACCCTACCGTGATTTGCTATTATCTGATCGCGTTGCTGGCTCAATTATTAAAAAATTAGATAATATTGGGCGTCTAATGCCCGTTTTCACAGACACTAAGCGACACATTGCGACTGAGAAACTTCGTCGGGTCTCCCGTCGCGTATTCCACAGGGCCTAAAGATCATAAGTTCTTACCAGTGCTGAAACGTGGAAACTCACGGTACGACTGGTCCATAAATTAAAGGTCGCTCAGCGAGCTATAGAACGGGCTATACTTAGAGCCTCTCTGAGGGATCGCATCCGGGATGAGGTGATCCGACAGAAAACCAGAGAGTTCACAGAATAAATACCTAAGCTGAAGTGGCAATAGGCTGGCCATATTAGCCGTAGAACCTATGACCGGTGGGGTAGAAGAGTTCTTGAGTAGAGAACACTTTAAAATAATTGGCTATTTATGGATGTGGGCCCTTGGGTAATCCTTCGGAGATATCAAACATGATGATGTTATGTTAACTTATATGATTTTTCAGCCAGAGTATTGTAGATTAGCGACCACTAATTCATTTGCTGAACATTTGAATTTTAACCACACTGCAGATACGTACAAAAAATGTGTCGTGATCTTCTTTTTAGCATGTCGACGACAATTTATATTGAGTCAGCTCAAAATTTGGCGACGAGTTTGGCACTTTCAGTAGCGTCCACCAGCTTCTATGGTGTGCAAGCAACAAGACAGGCAGGACACGACATCAAGTGTCCCATCGTTTGTGGGGCAACACCATATTTACACTCTAGGGCAGAGTCATCTACGAGTATGAATCTCCACCTGAACAGGTTCTCCTTGCTTCAGCCAACCTGTGTCCGTGATGACTCACATTCGCCTCGATCAGTGTATCCACCAAATAGCACTGCGCCGTGCTCAGCCACAGGTGCCGACTACTCAATTAGCTGCGTTACTGCACGTCTGTCTGTAGCCACATACACACACCTTTGACATACGCAATTAAACAATTAGCCTTGTTGTTTAATTAACGATGATCCACCTTAATGCTTCTGTTTATTGCTGTTATGGCGGGAACTGTAGTAGTATGAATCATTTTAACGTTGCCTAATTACTTTCTGCTTCATTTTGAAGGCGATATCCTAGCAGGCCTGGAGATGGCAGGATAAGCTGAACTTCTTCGATAAAAACTGGTCCCTAAGAAGCCTAAGCGATTCCTCAGTCGTAGCGTTTTCGACCGCTGCACTGGCCTAACAAAGCGGAACATAACATCACGTCTGTAATCCTCGAAGGGTTAGGCAGAGGTGTATCTAATAGTACACCCACATTTCGCCAGTAATGTACGAGGGGGCGAGCCTATTACCATCAACTGGCCGCAAATGCAAACTCCGTGGCTGCTATTGAGAAATTCCTGATGGGAAAACCCAACAACACTTTGCCCGACCCGGGAATTGAACCCAGGACCTCATGCTCGCTTGCGGCCACTAGACTAACAAGGCAAAACGGAACATAATACAACAATTAATCATAAAACAAGTATAATAAAAACATTTAAATTAAATACTTAAAACAATTAACATGGTAGCACCTGTGTTCAGAGAACGCATGCCTATGTAAGCTAAGTAAGTATTAAATCCACGTAATAAACTTATAATACTATACATAATGACGTGACATGCCATGACGTGTTACGTTTCACGGGAAATACATTACATACATTTACATTGTAGACTCATGTTTATTAATCGTCGACCTGAAGCCCTAGCACGAGCGAGCGGTGTAAACGTTACGTAAATACGTCGAGTTTTAATTCTAAAATACAATTGTTATCCCATAGCCTTTTTGTTAAATTGTTTGCAACAAGCACAATCGGTAACGTCAATAGATATAAATACATTCTAAAATTATGAAAATGTTATTATGTGAAACGAGTATTTTTTTTATTTTAAAATCGACGTAACATTTATTTATTTATTTATCTACATACATCTAACTTTTACGTTTACACGGCGCGCTCGTGCTAGGCCCTCTGTTTATATTAGTGTGTAGCACTTTCTAGCAATTACAATAGGTGTTATCTTTAGATATATAACTACCGTCTCCAACTTTTATATTATATAATATTTACCTACTAACAACCCGCTGCCAGCCAACACGCCAGCCAACAAGCCAGCCGCACGGGTCGACCTTCGAGGTTAAGCAGCGCTTGCCAAAGTTGCTCCGTGGATGGGTGACCGGCCATTCCATACTGAGTATTCCCTGTGCCTCGGAAAGCACATTCAGCCGTAGGTCCCGGCTGTCATTTTTAGATCTTGACAGTCGTTACAGGTAGCCATTAGCGGCCCGAAAGTCTGACAACCAATTTTACCAAGGGATATCGTATTACCCAGAATTAACTGGGTTGTGGAGGTCAAATGGGAATTGCTCCATGTAGAATACTGGTATTCAGCTGCATCCGACTGGAAGCCGACCCCAACATAGTTGGGAAAAGAGTAGGCAAATGATGATTCTAAGTCAGAAGAAGCTCTGGGGTGAGTGTGATGCACAAGAATCAGGGTCTAGAGTGACGCAGCCAGGTGGCAGACTTCATCTCACGGCTGTGCTACATTCATCCACCTCTGTCCGTATCACAATTTATTTGAGGTCGGCGCAGCATGTCTTCTTCTGCCATACTTCTCTATTATTCGTCATTTCATGAGTCACTTCTAACCCGATCATTCTTTACACAGTCCAACCCCAGTTTTCCCCTCCTCTTATAGCCTATCATCATCATCATTCTCTTGCCCTTATCCCAATTCATTTGGGGTTGGCGCAGCATGTGTTCTTCCATACTCCTCTATTACTCGTCATCTCATCAGACACCTCCTTTCTTGCCATATCATCCTTCACGCAGTCCATCCATCGTGTATTTGGTCTTCCTCTACTCATACCCATCCACATTCATACTCAAAACTTTCCTCACGACATTTTCCTCATTCCTCCGCATCACATGCCCATACTTATAGCCCTCCACATTTTACGATTTAAAAAAATCTTTCACTAATTAAAAGCTTACGCTATTGTCGACGCGAAAACGGTTACCACGAATTCAGTACATCAGTCTGAGCTGAGCACCCCCCCGCATACGTAGGGGTCCGCAAGGGCCGATGCCTGCCAGGGCTGCGGGACTGTTCGAAAGAGATACCGTGACCCTGGAACACAAAGGGCAAAGAAGGAACATGGATGGGTTTTAGTCAGTACAAGTCTGACACTCCCTTCCGCTCCGCCCAAAGTGGGGGGGTCATCTGATGATTTCCCATACGAAAAAAAAAGCACCCCCGCATAGAAATTTTTCATCGGTTATTAAAAAAATCAGCCGTTTCCTACAAAAGTGCAATACCTACACGGTTAAAATGTATGGAACAGCTGATTTTCTAAATTTGTATGAGGGGGAGCTCAGAATGATGTATTGAATACGTGGTAACCGTTTCCGCGTTGGTGTCCCTTCCACCCCGAATACATTCATTGACAATCAGTTAAAAGCTGTTATTTTGAAATTACAAACATACACCAATTTAATTTGTTTGATTTAAAACAAAAAAACTACGCGGACGAAGTCGCGGCAGAAGAAGCTGGTCCAATAAAGGGCGATAAACTCATGATGCGCTACGCTAATGAAAAATTAACGCCCTTATAACCAGCCTGCTACGATGTAGGTCAAGGGATTTCATAACTCATCAAATGAGGTTGAAAAGTTTCAGTAAACAAACGCGCCGCTGTAACTTTTATGGGAGGCTGAGGGACAGCGTTGCGATAAAAAATGAAACGGTTCATTACTACCCCAGAAGTTAGCTATGCAGGATTTATGAATATGAAATCCAAAAGTAGGCGAGATGATAATGAAGTCATTTAAAAAGTAATGGGGTCTAGGTCCACAAGCAAAGTAATTACTTTTTTTAACCAAGTGTCTCACTCCAGGGCAAGGCCTCGTCTTTCTCCTTCAAAACATGTCTATCTTGAGCAATCTCTGGACATGCTCGCCCCGCAAACAAGATCAGATCGTCACAAGGACTTCGCCGCGGTCTACCTCGTCAGCGTTTCCTCCATCTGGTGTAGTGAGTTATGATTAGAAATACGATTTAGAAAGTGGACTACATAACACCACGTCTGAAATCCCCGAAGAATTAGCAGGGGCGTACCTAATAGTACACCCACATATCGCCAGTTATGTTTCAAGTCACATATACCGAGCCTATTACCATCAACCAGGCACAAATCCAGACTCCGTGGCTGTTACTGGAAATTCCTGATGGAAAAACTCAATAACACTGCCCGACCTGGGAATCGAACCCGGAACCTCATGCTCAACAGTCTCAACAGAATGACCCACTGCTGGATAAGTACAGTCTTTCCCTTTTATATGCCACACTTTCCGGTTCTGTGCGTCCCTTAGCCAGGAGTTTTCCGCGATTTTGACGATATCGTCGTCCCAACGAGCTTTAGGACGGCCCTGGTTTCTTTGATCATACCTTGACCACCACCAGTAGTACTTGCACCTAAGGTATGAATCTGACCTTAATACAATTAACGTTTTATCGATAATTTTACGAAGAATATCTTACATTGAATTAGAAAGATTAACTATCCTCTTACGTTGCGATGGAATCGAATGGCGAAGGTTCCTTACTACTCGATTCCTACCGGCTTCCCTTTGAAAAATGTCACAGTCAGTATTCTATAGACAAATAATATAATCACATAAAAGATATGTACTCCGGCTTACATCTTACAAAATTGACCTTCCGCTACTGCTACCTATGTTACCTCATAAACCCAGTTAATGGGTGACACCATAAACCTTGTTAAGAGTGGTTGTTGTATTTGCAAAATACATAACATCACGCCTGTAATCCCCTAAGGGTTGGGTTAGGCAGAGGTGTACCTAAGAGTACGCCCACATTTCGCCAGTTATGTTTAAGTCCCATGTAATATGGGGCGAGCCTGTTGCCATCAACCGGGCACAGATCCAGACTCCGTGGCTGCTACTGAGAAATTCTTAATGGAAAACCAAAAAATCCATGCTTTCAATACGTATTTGCAAAATGTGGTGACATAATTTATTTTACTAGCATATTTTCTTTACCATCTTTCGATGGGTGACTGGGAACATCGCGTTGGTCCGACATTCCTAAAACTGGTAAAAAAATATCTTAAAATAAAACACAAACTCGGTATGAAATCCTTTATTTAGATTTTTTGGTATTTTTTGAGACACATTCCTCTTTGTACCCATATGACTGGAATATAAAAACGGGTTTTTTTTTACAATTTTGATGACGATTCACAATTTTTATGATTTACTTTTAAATCCCTTACGTTGTCAAACTATAATAATAACAATTTAGCTTAAAAACATAAGCACAATGAAACTGCTACAATGCATGGATATACAGTTTTGTCATGTTTTCATGTAATTTATTTCTATTTTCATCTGGGCATTTATTTACCGGGACCCGTCATTCAATTGACAAATGAATATATTCACATGTTGTCTGAATCATTTTGTAACATTTAATGAAAAGGATAAAAAAGGACGTTTGAAAAATAAATCATAACATTTAACATCCTGGCTGCAATCTTCAAAGGGTTAGAGATCAAACCTAAAAAACACATTACCTTCTTTACGTCGCGCAGTCGGATAATAATGAGATTATTTCACTCTGCCTTACTAAGTTTTTCCACAAATTAAAAAAAAAAAAAAAAATTTAAAAAAAAATTGTTTATTTCAATTACAATGGGCGTTTAGATACATATTATTGGAGGTCACCTTTTAAGCAAGGAATTGCTTGTATTAGGAGACTCCGCACTTCCACTTATAATTTTTTATGTAATTGAAATGTGGACAATGTAAACATGCAAGACTAAAAATAAAAGGGGTAACTTAAAATTATACAAACAGCTCTGCATATGAAAATCGGTGGGGCAAAGAGAAATAATCCAGAAAAAAATACGTAAATGGGTTAAATGGTAAAACTGAGCCTACCCCCGGGTTATAACCAAAGCAATCGGCCTCGCGAATACGCTATCCTCGTGTTCACATGTCATTCATTTGTCTCGACCACACATTCGGGTCCGCCGAACCAACGAACGCGACGATGGTGTGAAGACACAGCCTAAAACTTGGAAAATAAATGCCCTCTTAAACAGGGTGGAAGGGAAACCGCTGCTAAAAACTACCACGTATTCAGTACATCATTCTGATACATAGAAATTTTTCATCGGTAACGTTAAAATTCTGCTATTCCATACATTTTGACCGTATTGCGGTTTTGTAGGTAACAGCCGTTTTTTTTTTAAAACCGATGAAAATTTTTCTATGTGGATGATGTACTGAAAACGTGGTAACCGTTTTAGCGACGGTGTTCCTTCCACCCTGTACTACAGATTACATACAGTTGAATTATAAAACTCGGTACCAAGCACAAGCTGTTTGTGCGTATTTCACAACAATTCTATTTTAATTTCACAGCTTCAGGTGGTAGGTAATGCCCAACTTTTAAACTATGCATTTTTATGTTGAAAGACAATGTTGCTTTAGTTGAAAATAGGTGTTAAGTGTTGCAAGGTTAAAAAATAATGGATTAACATGGCCTTTATTGTGGACTTCCAATTCAGAAAAAAATAATCATTGACAGCAAATGATTGACAGTTTTATGATTTATTGATTATACTTAGCAAAACCTGCTTCAACGGATTGTAAAAATACAAGGTAATAAAAAATTTAGGACTTTTCAATTTTATGGCAGTTAGTGAAGCCTTTAAAATTCAATAGGAAAAACGAATAGTAGATATTCATAACATTTTTTATATAAGTAACTATACAGTTTATGACTATAGATAATTGCCTACTTGATAGTAAAATCAATATCAATGGTAAAAAGATCCTTCTCTACTTTATGAAGTCGGTTTAAATAGATTTAACATGCATAGTTGTTCAATTTCTCGAGCGTGCCACTGTCATTGCAATTAGAACCTTATGCCAGTGACATAAGTCATATGACGCATTTGTTATTTGTGCGACTATTAGTAGTACCCATATAATTATTTTCAACCATAGCAACATGGCGATATCATTTAAATTGTAGGTGAGTTATCTTTCCTGTAATGTCTTCCTATAATACTTAATTTGACCACAAAACAGATATTATTTATGAGTTTTAATTTTAATATCCTCAAATACAAGGTGGAAAGAAAATTTAAAAAATATTACCAAATAACAATTTTAATAGCCACGAAATAAAGATGAAAACTTCTGTACATTTCGAAGGGGATGCAACATGATTAATCTATGATTCTCTAACTTTTATTTTGGATTTTGCGTAAGGGTTTTACACTCTTGATTAGGGCGGCACTTTCAATTTAGCACTCTTTGTTAAGGTGGAATCGTCAGGGTAGCTCGCGAAATTTTAATTTTCTTACGTTTTTTGAAATTTACAGTTCAGTGTCAGGCTGTATGTTTATGAAAAATGAGTCACGAAAGTAACACGTATGCAGTTACAGAATTATAATAATTAATTAATACAACCCTCTCTTTTAACCCCATAGGTCATTCAATCGGGTTAAATGTAGGGTGTATTGATGATTTTAATGATTATGTTACCGGTCAAACCCGATTTTAGGCCAAACTATTTTGTCCTGGGCCAAACTTGGCACTCTGACTAAATGGGTTAGGTTAGGTTAGAACTGTGACCAACCACGCGCGAGCCGAGGGTGCGTAGCAGGGCCGATGAGTGCCACAGCAAAGTTGGGCGCATTGTAATTGCTTTGTTTGTGTTAGTGTATCCTGACACGATAAACACGTGAACTGGTTTGGCCTGAAATCGGGTTTGGCCGGTAACGATTATAATTATTGTGTAACTACATACGTGTTACTTGCGCGAATCACATTCTCATAAACAACAACCTTAAACGAGTCAATTTAATTTTATACTATTTTTGTAATCAGAAAAACATTGTAAATTTGTATGTAGGGGGTAATCTTCAGAACTACTGATCCGATTCCGATAAACCTTTCACTACAGGATATTTCCGTACATAACTGGAGCGACGCCGCGAGCAAAAGCTAGTTGAAATTAGAGATGTCAAAAACCAACCCTAAGGAGTCGAGCAAAAAGTGATACCGCGAGGCACAGCTAGTTTTTTCATAAAGTTTCATTGTCTAAAAACTATGTTCACCATTCTATAGCGTGAGCGATGTGCTATTCAATTTAGAGGGCCCTTGCCTTAATTGCAGGGGCCCTCTTAACCCTTTGACACTTGGGCGGCAGTAATTAGTCTTGTATCCGTGCGAATATTGTCACTAATTAAAGCAGACGGTATAGTTAGGCAGTCTTTATTAAGGCCTGTGCAAACGAGGGTCAATTTGTCAATATATGAAAAAACAACACAACAACTAGGTAATGAACAGTAACAGTTATCCGGCGGACAAAAGTGCCTTGTCTGAGCAGGTCCTTATATCCAAACTTGCGTCTGACCACCGTAGGGACTATTCCTGCTTGCAGCGCCCGGCAGCTATAAATACTTAAAATTGTACCTTCCTTAGTAGTTTTTTTTTGTTTCACTTCTATTTGTCGAGAAAGGGTGGTCAAACATCTGTGATCATTAACAGAGCCTTAGATTTTTTTTAAACAAAATTTTTATATTATAATAAAGGTCGCATAATTTTCGGTCTATTTTTGTTGTACTACAATTGGTTCGCACAAAAACTGTACGGTTTTGTTTTAAATATATGTGCACAGCCAAGGAGTAGAATTCCCTGCCTGCGTCGGTGATCCAAGTCCATATGACCCCAATCTATTTAAGTCGCGAGTTAATAGGCGTCTTTTGGGTTAGCTCGTTCCATCGTCGACCTCATCTCTGTCCTCAGGACAAGATTGAGGTCAAGTAGACCTATTTAATATTAAAAAAAAATATGAGCAGACGCAGCTTTAATGGACTGTATCTATTGGTTGGTTAGATTGCTATAGTGAGTAACTAGCTTTAACAATTTTATTTTTAATGCGAATCTCATCAATAAAACTAGACGCGATCCTTACTACGTTTGGAAATGCTAATTACTGCGTTAATCAATTTTATTGGTTACTAGCGGACCTTCCTGGCTTCTCACGGGTGGACATTTATTTTCTCCAAATTCCCCCCCCCCCCCCTCCCCGCTATTTTTTCTAGTACTAAATATAGCCTATGTTATTCAGGGATAATGTAGCATTCTAATGGTGAAAGAATTTTTGAAATCGGTCCAGTAGTTTTTGTGTTTATTCGTTACAAGTACACAAATCTTTCTTCTTTATAATATTAGTGTAGATTAGTGAGGTCGCCCTTAGGCGATGTCTGTGTTAGGTACTCTGTAGTAGTCAACTCTTTTATTTCGCTCGCTTGAGCCTCAGTTCCTGAAAAGCCTATTTGAATCTGTTTGATTGGCTATTTTTATTTCAGCCAATCACAGCAGCTAACCTAACCTACCTAAGTAGACTGATTTTTGTGATCTTTATACGGTTAGTAGACTCAGTATTGTACAGTATCTACTGATTCAGATTTCAAAAATCGATATAACTAATTAAAACCTTATTCAAGCAAATAATAAGTTGCTAAATCATCTAATTGGCTAAACACATTTTATCATACGTCACGCCATTCAGATTCAGATAGTGTTGTTTTACGTCATTAATATATCTTTATGATAATGTAAAACCTGCATGATTCGTATCATATCTAAGTCGCCTGATTTACAAAATCTGATTTGCTTTCCTCGAAAACTCAAGTGCCACTTTCAAGCGTGCTTTATGAAAGTTGGCACATACAATGTGGAAGGGACACCGAACCTAAAACGGTTACCACATATTCAGTACATCATTCTGAGCCCCCCCTTATACAAATATGTCAGCGGTAATTTAAAAAAAAAAACAGAGGTTCCATACATTTTGACCATGTAGGTATTGCAGTCTTGTAGATTTTTTTTTTAAACCGACGAAAGATGTATGTGTGGGGGTGTTCAGAATTACGTGCTGAATACCAGCTGTCAAATTTTTACCTGTTTTGTTTAATTTGTGAATATTACATCAAAATAATGTAAATAGTGCTAAAATATCGATTATGAATGTATAATCATGCCTTCCCCAAAGAGTTATGCAGAAGTGTTTAGTGCTTCAACATTTCGCCAGTTATGTTCAAGTTCCTTATAATAGGGGCGAGCCTAGTACCATCAACCGTGTACGAATACAGACTAAATGCTATCTAGATAAAAATACCTATCTTTATCTATATTATTATGTTATTCTCAAATCGATTTAGTAGATAAATGTATCGGGGTATTTACATACCATATCAATTGCGGTCAAATAAAGTATAAGGAAAAACTAATTTATTGTGTCTAAAGCAATAACATTTAACAAAACGATTCCATCAACAATTTTACAACACCATGAGAAACAAAACATTGGCTATTGGCAGACAAGTGCTTGCAATTCACATTATATTGGTAATGCAATGTCAAATATTGGTGCCAACATTTGGCAAAAAAAAAAAACTCTACATATATCAAAAAGGTCATATTTAAGGATTTGATGAAGACTATTAATCTGCACTGAAGAACTTTCTCAATGAGAATTACATCGTAATAGCGAAAAAAAAATCAGTTGTCCCATACAAAATTTCAATACATTACTCGACCCAATATAGGAGCTCATGACAAAATAATAACAGCCCGACGGGTCGATCTTTAAGGTTAAGTCGCGCTTGCTAAGGTCGGTCTGTGGATGGGTGACCATCCACTACATACCTAGTTTCCTCCGTGCCTCGGAAAGCACGTTAAACTAGGTCCCGGCTTTTATTTGTAGATCTTTGACAGTCATTACAGGTAATCAGTGGGCCGAAAGTCTGACAACCAGTCTTATCAATGGGTACCGTATTACCCAGTGCTAACTGGGTTGTGGAGGTCAGATAGGCCGGCGCTCCATGTAAAATACTGGTATTCCCCTGCATCCCGTTTGATTGGAAGCCGACCCCACTAAAGTTGGGAAAGGCTAGGCAGAGACCTAGTGAACAGCAGATTTTTTATTGAAATTTTGTATGGAACAGCTGAATATTTTTTCGCGATTATGATTATGGTCTTATAGAAAGGTTTGATTTTAACTACATCCTTAAATATGAGCACACTTTTTCTTATACATGCTGTAAATTTTTTAAGAGCAAAAAGGCATTTGAAGCCAATATTGGCAAATGACATGCGGGATATTTCCCTCATAGAAAAAAATTGCCATTTTGTTTTTACACAGACGTTGGCGCCAATATCCTAATTATTTTTTTTACATAAAATGATTTATTATGCCTCTTTATAATTGTTACTACTTAAATTATTAACACTTAAATTATATAAAGTTTAATAGACCAAAATACAGCCGTGAACAGATCTGGTAGTACTTTTTTTTAAAAGTCCATACAAATTAATTACTGGTTTATTTTTCTCTTACATAATCATAAGTTTTTTTTTTTACTGAATTTCCGCCTTGTTTTTAAACAGCTAAGCTAATAAAATATCGTTAAATCTAAGCTAGCAAAAATATTTATTAAAAAGTCAAATTTTAATGTTACAAAGAGCTCTAAACGGCGGGAAAATCAATAAATAGGATACAATTTTAAAATTATAATTAAATATAATATTAATAATTTTTGTCATTACATGACTTGAAAATGGCTTACGAGAAAAAGAGTAGAATTTCTTATAAGGGTCAATTTCACTAAAGAAATTGAACAGGATCACATTTGAACTGCGTTCAAGAGAGGTGTCATCATTGCTACGGAATATTGACACAGACAGCTCTTGAACGCGGTTTAGATGTGCTAATCGCGTTCAGTTTAATTCATGATCTTCAAAATAACTTCTGATTTAATATAAATAAAATATTAAGCGATTAAGATTATTTTACCGTCGCGTACCAAATGTTTTCGAGGTCTGCATTTTAAAACTATCAAGATTTTAATTTTATTCTGTTAAAAAATAAAATAAAATCAGCACAGTATTTTATTCGACATTTTTATGGTTTCGTTAGTCAGTAATGGGGTCATTCCACACGCAGTTTTTTTTCCCTTAAAAGTAGTCGGCACAAATGACGCTGAAAAATTAATAATTAATACACACTGTGGGAAAAGAGATCGAAATACGAAACGAGATCATTTCTTTAGTTTTTATTACAATTAAAACGAATAGAACATGCAAAGTGTGTAAAAATTATATTTCTTCAACGTAAACGAAAAACACGCGCGTAATTCCGCTCCGGTTTTTTCCCCATACAAATGTCAAACCGGTACGGAAAGATTGCAGACATGATTCCGGACACCTGATGACAAATAATGTACAGATGTATCTGTCAAAGGACAGTGTCCGGATCAAGTCCGGTCCGTTTGACTGAATCGTTAGCATGTTTTCATGCGGACAAAAATATTCGTTACATAAGTTTTATTTGTGGTCTATGTCCCTTTATACAATCTAAACGCAAATGGGCCTTGTATCCACTTATCGTAAAGGCTGTTATGTATTCCTAAATGCATAATATAACGCTACTACACGTATAATACACAAGCTAAAGTTATATTATACGAGTTTATTATGTCAGCCTTTTTAGTACCTCTTTTATTTCGCTTTTTGATGTTTTTATAAGTTATTTATTTTTACCCGACTGCAACGAAGAGTTACGTTATAAAATCATCATCAATTTTTTTCTTTTTTTTTTGCCAATAAAACAAACAACTAGATTGTTTTATTATGACGCGTATCTATCATTATTACGAATCCTATTATTTAATTAAAATTTAGAAAATAAACACAATTTCAACAAAATAAAATTGTTGAAGTTTTTCTTGCCAATTAAATTATGGTGCAATCGTCAGTGGATGTTCAAAGATTAAATCATATAATTCCTATGTAATAAAATAATTCCAGCCTGATATCTTAGATAAACTATAATTTCTTTAATCAGCCTATATTTATAATTACACCCGAAATTGAATAGATTCCATAAGTTATTGAAAAATGTAGATAATTTGAGATAGCCCAATATGAGTCAAATGATGATATCTGTCACGTTTTAGATAAAAAAAAATCATTGATTATGCCTGGGATTATAGAGAGCGGATAATAGATAGTAAATGTACTTGCTATTTTCGTGAATGCGCGTTTTTATATATAATCTAGTTTATCAAGTTTATTTTTGTTTAACTTATGACGCAATATATCTTGTAGATCCACATCATTGTCGAAAAATGAATTTAAAATGGAATTCTTATTTGTTTTATTCCCGAAGTAAAACATTTATTACAATGTCACTTATTTTAAAAGGTAATCCAATACTTTTTTTAATTAACTTTTAAACTACGGTAACTTTAATTTCACCCTGTATACAGAATATACCCAAAATGACCAATGAAGTATCTTTAATACACTCGTAATATTGAGGACAATAGTTGTTGCGGAAAAAGCCAATGACTTTCCTTATTGTTTTGTTTCTGACGTCAAATAACTTATCCTACTTAATTGATATTGAGTGATTTTGATAACAAGAGATGCTTTCATTGATAAAAAATGATAAATTTACAACTTGTTTTGGTTAAAAAATAAAAATAGTAAAAAGAATTTCAAGAGAACATATAAATAAATAACTTCTAATAACATCAAAAAACCTTTTTTAGAGGCATTTATTGCAGATTAGATAAATCGGAACGTTGTTATATTAAGAAGCGTTTAAGTAGACGTGAATTTTATTTTAAATTCAATTCGCATTTGATTTCATTTAACATTTTTAGATGTAGTACTGGCAGTCTTAAAAAACGGATGCCTAAAAAACTTTAAATCGAAATTTAGAAATAAATTTTAAATCGAATTAGGATGTTGTATTTTACATGGGACCTTAGCCATAAGACATAACATAGACACGCTGAACACTTAAAAAAGAAGTCAAGAATATTACAAAAAAAAAATTGTTATTTACACAAAATTAGAATTTAAATTGTGTTGTAATAGCCTGGTAAAAGGATAAAATGTTTAAAAGGAATGTCTTTACGCTACAATAAATATTGTTTCGCTAGATAACAAATAATATTAATAAAGCACACGTGTATTTTATGAGAATGCACCTAAGTACGTTAAAATTAAGTACTTTGTTTAGTGGATGACGCATCAGTAGCGTCACCTCTTTTGTCTCAAGACTTGCCTAGAATTGTGATAAGACATACTACACAGTGATAACTGTTACCTAATCCGCTTGGTACACTTGCACCGTGCATCGCAAGAAAAACCCGCAAAATTCAAATTTTCTTAAGTTTTTTTGCAATTTGCAGGTCAGTATCAGGTTGTATGCTGATGAATGAATGATTTGAGACATAAACAGGGGGTCTAGAATGCCCGCGTTTTCAGTGTCATAACAGGATGCTGAAGCGGCGAGTTTATGACCACAGATAAATTATTTCCTGAATTATTGTCTCCTTTATTCGTTTTAACACATATTAGTAGCCCACCGGCATCGGGAACAGTTTCCGAGCTACTGGTGGTCAGGGCTCTTGAGAGAGGAACCTCCTAACGATACGCGCCGTGTCCAAAAGTACTGCTTTCTGAATCGAGCCCTTGATCCAGCTGCCAAGCGAGAGCCTCCTCAGATGTTGGTCGAGGCTATTGGCTATTAAGCCATTAGCCGACACGACTATCGGCACAATGACTGCTGTACTCACGTCCCACATATCAACAACGTCGCGAGTCAGATCGAGATATTTGAATTGTTTATCTTTCTCTGCTTTCACGAGGTTCTCGTCATGCGGGACCGTTATATCAACAATCATTGCGCGACGCCTTAATCGATCTATCACCACAATGTCAGGCTTATTGGCAACAATAGTCCTGTCAGTGACGATAGATCGATCCCATTACAACGTGATATTACCATCATCGAGAACTGGGTCGGGCGCATTCTTATAGTATGGCACTTCTGATTCTAAAAGTTTGTACTTCAAAGCAAATTGCTGGTGGATAATCCTGGCAACGAGGTTGTGTCTATGCAAGTACTCTCCATTAGCCAGACGAGAACACCCAGAAATAAAGTGTCGGATCGATTCACCCGCAAGGTGGCATGCGTGAGATATGTCAACCGTGCCATCCTTCACAATGTATTTCCGGTAGTTATTCAGCATCATAACTTCGTCCATTATTGCACAGACAAAAACTTCGGTTTCCCCGAAGAGGTCACCGAAGCGCAGCCAAGATACGTCCATGTAGGGCCCGGTAAAAGCGTCCGTGAAGCTCCTTGCCGTGCCATACCTCCTTGCGATCATAAGTGTCTAATACTCTAGATTTGTGCCAGTCTAAAATTATAATTATTACAAGTATCAATACCATTGTTTAAGTTAGTGATGATCTAAAAATGTCAAATATAGTCATGTTAATGGGCCTTATTTTCTTGTATTTGTAATTCATTGTAATTGAATTAACTGTCAGTATTACATCCAAAATGTGTCTCTGCGACAAATAAATATTATTTCTTTCTATTAGGTTTAATAAATCAGTACAGAAGAGGAATAAGACACTTTACTGATAAGGATATCGACTATAACTTGTGAGTAATATTCAAAATAGCATTATTTTAGTTCAAATATTTTGTCAATGTCAAAAATTACGCTGTCTGCTACATCAAAGATGGCGGCGTCAAAAAAAAAAAATCATGAAAATAATAATGCTTTTAAATCGCGTTATTCCGTGTAACTATCAAGGCTGACATAGTTATATAATCATTAAGTGACGAATGAACGATATACGTCATTCAGTGACGAAATAAGCTAATCGTTATAAAAATAATTGTATTGACGTTTGTACGAATTTTTTGACAGTTCACTTCCCGTCATTTACGGTCACATTTTTATTTTGAACACAGATATTTTTATGTTGAACACATATATTTTATGTTGAACACATATTTTTATGTTGAAAGTTGGCTATAAAAACTCGCGTTCTTTGTATTTTTAGAACACTAAGACCGAAGAACGCACTTAAATTATTTTAGCATCTTTTTACAAATTAACTTAAAACTTTTTCGACAGATGATGCTTCAATAAAAACTTTGCGATTATAGTGAATGACGGATTTGGCTTATTAAATAGAAAAAGAAGACAATTTACTAACTACTGACTAAAATTACTTATAATATGAATAACTGTATAACCTTGTCAAAATATTCGCACACACGTAACTAGAATGTAGCATGGAGCTACCTTAAATTTAATACTTTTTTTATTGTATTATGTCAATTTTTTAATTTTTTTTTCTTGTTATATGGCACCACAGCCATTACTCGACAATCACACAAGTGACAAATTGTGCATGAACAAACATACTAATTTTACTTTTGAACCGCTTTTCAGCCGCGTTATTGCTATGAAAATAACTAAAATAATTATTGTATGGTTTTTATTGATAGCAATACAATTTATTTTTAGTGTAGTCGTTCTTTTTTACAACTACTAACGCCATCTATTGATGACAGATAGCAGTTTGGAAACAAAAATGGCGGACTCAACGTTTTTTTTTCGTGTTCTCAAAATCGGTCCAAAAGCAAATCTAGGCATTTAAACCTTACCGTCGAAGCTAAATGTGTCATATTGCCGTAACAGCAGTATAGTATAACATCACAACCGCCTCCCGCCATTTTTTAGCCTACATTTAAGCTCATTATTACCGAAATGACAATGAATTTTGAACGAAACGTCATTGGCACTAGATTTTGTAAGCATTTTGTCACCAAAGAGGTTTGTTGTCAAAAATTTATTTTTCTTTCTATAGTCTATTGTGGAATAGCGTGCGTCATCTGATAGCCAAGTTTTATAGTCGATGGCTGTTTGATGTCTACTGCATTATGGCCCATGAAATGGACATACTCCAACGTCCATCAATCCATTTGTGTACAAATGATTCAGTTTAGTGGGACAAAAAAGTTATTGTTGCTCATCGAGGATTTTCTCAGGTAATCGAAATCCTGAACTGAACCTGAATGTTTATTATTTAAAAGGGCTAATTAAAATGTCATAAACATTTTTTTTTTAAATTTAATATGTGACGCTGAGAAATAATTTAACTAAAACAGCTTTGTTAAAAATATAAAATTATTAAAATTTCATGACCATATTTTAAATGGATCATAGTACCTTGTAGTATGCCCATCATTTAACATTACGTACGTGAGCCATAATCTTAATTTTAAAAAAACCTAACCTTAAATTACAATTTCAAAAATAAAATGTTCAAAAAAATCAACAAGACATTTCCTAAATGTTTTGTCAGTTAATGAGACATCATTTACTATTATAAAAAAATACCGTAAAATATTTAAAAAATAAAATTTTGTACTTCATAAAATTAGTATTTGAGAGCCGTCAGAAGAAACATGCTAAAGAGACCTTAAATTTTAAAAGCCATTTCTTATCGTAGGCTAAGTTTGTGACTAATCTTTTTCTCCCACATTCGTACAGCATCATGACTTATAGAAAATATTTTATTTTTCCCCAAGCATCTCTCAAAAGCCATTATCTCAATACAATTATTTCTAAGAAATCCAGAAAAAGCGCACACCGTGCGATTATCTATTCGCAAAATAATAATAATTTATAACAAATATCTGTCAATATTTTTTTTACATAAATATTTTTTTAAATTAAATTAAGATATGTACGAAATAAAATTTCTGATAATAATAAATTATACAGGGTGTTGGACAACACAAGTTATACACACAAACTCAAAATCTGTGGTGCTGACAAATTACTTTTACACATTATTTTTTCACACACGCCCTTCCTAACGTCTCAATCGAAAAGTCATTTCTTTTTAGAAAAAATACATCAATTTCATATTAATTTAAATTTTTCATCAAATTCTCAAAAATATTTACAGCACAGTCTATTTCTAGTTTTTTTTCCATGATTTTTTTTTTCTTCTAATTATTAATATAATCCCGAGGTCACGGTGCAAAAATATATTGCCATAGACATTATATTTTTGTACGGTGAGATTAAAAAGTAATCTTAAAAGAACACATTTGACTATTATTTAAGAATCAATGTTCATTTTTGAAATATACCAACTTATTTAAGCTTAAAAATTAAAACATTAACTATATAGTTCGTCTAAAGAATTAAATAAGACTTAACACACCGTCTGAGATCTGTCACTCACTTTTTTCGAGTTTTTTTTTTCAGTTTTTTTTTATCACATTTTTAAAAATACTGCTTCCTCTTAGGTGCTTCGTGGTAAAGATATGTAGACACTTCGGCTGAAGTAGTTTTTTTTTTGTAGAAAGTAGAACATTTTCGAGATTGTGTGGAGAACCACGCGGGTGTAGGTTTTGTGTGGTGACTGACAACCGAAATCGTTCAGGACGTGTATTTATTACCTTTGCTTGGAGATCCCTGCGCGGGAAAAAAATTGTATCAGAATTCTGTACTAAACTTTGTCCAAAACACACAATAAATATGTCTCAATGTGAAAGAAAAAAGCTAATAATTTTAATCAAAATTGAATCCTATTTTATAGCGACAAAGTTGAACTTTACCCTAAAAACATCTTAAAAAAAACAATAACATGTATTTATCAAAAACCAAATAATAACAACCTAAAATTAACTCTATTCTACAACAAATAAAGTAGTTAATTACCTGGCTATGTCACGCGATAGAGCTGACAGCGAAGCGAGGCCGCGTGCCCTCAGGCTGGTACAGCGTGATCGACGCTATGTAGTTGTTGGACATCACCTAAAAAGATAGGCATCACATTGGAATATAGTCCGTAATGCGGGGATGATAAGGAACAAAATTGCGCTAGTGTTTATCGGGGTTACGTAAGCACTTGTATCTGTATAACCTGGTATTCATAGTTGCTGTTTCTTCAAGGCTTTATATTTATCTACATAATGGGTGTGAAAAGACCCGAAAGGCACGTGATCTCCCCGTCATTGAGATCATTTTTAGGGTTCCGTTGCTAAATGGCAAAAAACGGAACCCTTACCTACGCGCACTACTGGAACTCGATATAAAGTCACGGCAAAACACACTCACTATATCATTAAGTTTTTTGGGGTCCTTATTGCGACACCTGCTACTACTAAATAACAGACTAAGAAAGAGGATAGACAGATTGGTCTGCACCAGTGGCGAAGGTTCCATAGAACCCGATTCGTACCGGCTTCCCTTTCAAAAATAGCAGTACTCTAAAGGGAGTAAATAGACCCTTTACAAAGCCGAAAGGCACTTGTTCTCCCCGTCATTGCGATATTTTTTTTGTTCTAGACCATACCTCGGAACCTTCTAGTTACGGAGATATTGGGGGTCAAAGTTCCAACTTTTTCACAAGTTTTTTTTAAATACTTGTTTTTAAGATTATAACTTTTCCTTTAATACCTCCATGACCCGTTCGCTATTCAATGAATCCATCAGCACAACGTTTTGAGTGTGTTACATTGAGTTTTACCGTAAAATATGATATTTTACCCCAGAAAAAAATCGTTTCCCAGCAATAATTTTTGCGTAGGGTTACTTAGTTTGATGTATAGAATGCTTGGTTGACGGCTTCGTGAAGGGTCCGTTTACACCCTGTTTAGACAAGTAGTAAAATCACATTAAAGATATGTACTCCAGCTTACCTCTTACTAAAATTGACCCTTCGCTACTGGTCTGCACCTAATAATTCATTAACCATCCACCCGGATTCTCCAGTCATCCCGTGATCATGGCGCTTACAACAACGTCGAAATATTGGGAGCTCAGAATAATTCAAAATCACGGAAGATATCCCGTAAGTGACAGTGTAAGTTTATTGTCGTATCCACCTTGTACGTGTATAAGTAAGTCATACTTCAAACATGGTGTCCTGGTAGCCGTAGCAGAAGGTGTACAGTGTTACATGGTTATTTTGGCGCTTGTGTGACATTGACACTTCTGTTAAAATCATCCCTATCATTGTCCCTTCGGGCGCTGTGACCATTGGTCATGTTAGTAAGTCATACCTCAAATATGATGTCCTAGTAGCCGTAGCAGCAGAGTTACAGTGTAGCATGGTTATTTTGGCGCTTGTGTGACATTGACACTTCTGTCAAAATCATCCCTGTCATTGACCCTTTGGGCGCTGTGACCATTGGTCATGTTAGTAAGTCATACCTCAAATATGATGTCCTGGTAGCCGTAGCAAGAAGGTATACAGTGTAGCACGGTTATTTTGGCGCTTGTGTGACATTGACACTTCTGTTCAAATTATCCCTATCATTGTCACTTCGGGTGCTGTGACCATTAGTCTTATTAGTAAGTCCTACCTCAAATATGATGTCCTGGTAGCCGTAGCAGAAGGTGGAGCCGAATGGGTTGATGGTGTTGGTCGACGAAGCGCGGTTGAGTACGACGGGCCGCTCGGCCACGCGGAGGGCGCGGGACACGACCTCCCACTTGCTGTACGCTGTGATGCAGACGGCGCCGCAACTTTCTACGAGAGAGTTGGCTTCGCATCTGGGGGATGGAGATATGTTTTATTGGCAACGCCCCATTTACGACTTCCTGGGAGTTCGCATAGCGTGTAGTTGTTTAGTTTTTAAGTTTGTACATATGTGTTACACTCAAGACACCACCCATTCACAGGATAGTAGACTGTTGTCTACTTCCTGCTACTTCTTGTAGGCTTCTTGCTAGTCAACCCAGGCTAGGATGTTTCCTAGCCTGGGTTGACTAGCAAGAAGCCTTCACAAAAAAATGGCTTTTTGGACGTGAAGTTGCAGACACTAGCCCGATATATTATCAAAGTCAAAGTCAAAGTTTTTATTTGTTAAACATAGGTGTAAAAGATGTAAGTAAACATAAAGAGATCGCTATGTTTTGCCGACAACGGCGTACAAATATTAAAATTATACTATAAATTATTCTTAAAAACTATGCTAACTTAATATTATGAGCCGAATTTGTTTTTTAAACATACAAAATTATGAAAAAAGGATAAAAAAAGGAACATTTCCTATTACATATCCTATACTGAACATATGGTGAGCGACAAGTGGTAAGAAAAATAAGTGAGGGGGCAACCACATCACTGATAAAAAACTGAATCACAATAAAAATAAAATTCAAAATAGCGTTTATGGGACGATTTCCTGTAGTGTCACACTCACTTGTCGGGCTGCACGGTGAGCTCAAACTCGCAGCGATGGTACATATTGAAGTTATAGTGTCCTGGGTAGTTGGTGTGCAGAACGAACTTCTTCACCTGGTGAGTGCGGGCGTCGAATAACACGTCCTGGAATGGAATGAATAACGTTTGAATCCCTGAAGGCAGACGTGTACCCTATAGCATGTCCTCTTATTGCTAGGTATGTTAACGTAATTACTTAATATTATAAAAGCGAAAGTAAGTTTGTTTGTTACATTTTCACGCCTAAACCACTGAACCGATCATTCTGAAATTTTGCATATACGTTGTCAGGTGTACAGAAACGGACATAGGGTATCTTATAACCCTAAATAAAGTACTGCTTCCGAGGAAAACAACAATAACGATCTTATGATAATAGATGGCGCCACGTGTCTTTTGAATCATGATTGAATTATATTATTACAAGCAGAGTACAACCTGAATTGATTGTCAAATTTTAAATTAACGCGAGCTAAGCCGCGGGCAAAAGCTAGTAGGGTATAAGATGGGCAACGTTTAAAAAAAAGTACTATCATCTGTATGGATCAAAATTCCGGTCTGCTATTGACAAGTTCCTAACGAAAACATCCAATTGTACTTCGCTCAAGCTAGAAATTGAATCTGGATCCTCATCCTCAGCAGGAGTGCTTGTTACTACAGGACCAACGAAGAATTTCAGGAAAATATTAAGATTTCTTGTGTTTGTTATTAAAACTTGGCGTTAGGGACGAGGCCGCCAAGGTGGTGGTTGCCAGAGTTGTATTCAACACAGTGAGGTTTTCAGGT
This sequence comes from Noctua janthe, assembly GCA_910589295.1. Classification (NCBI taxonomy): domain Eukaryota; kingdom Metazoa; phylum Arthropoda; class Insecta; order Lepidoptera; family Noctuidae; genus Noctua; species Noctua janthe. Next base: position 6,380,456 of record OU342572.1, on the reverse strand, counting down.
GGCCATGGGTGGTGTCACCAGGTCGAGTAAACTCACCAATCCCAAAGTGAAGTAGTTGAAGAAGTAGTCGGATGCAGGCAGCGGCCTCCTGCGCGCGGTGGGGCGGTGTATGCGCATCTTGTCGTCCGCCTTGTAGTAGGTGCGCGCGGGCGCGCCCAGCGCCGCGCACACGCGCTGCGCCGAGCTGCCGAACCGCACCACGCGCGACACCGAGCGGCCCGTGCCGCCCGAGCTCAGCGACCGGGTGGGGCCTGACAGACATAAACATTGGGTTGATGTCATTGCTTCCCACAACTTTATTTCTATTAGCGACACTATGACTGATCTATACTAATATTATAAAGCTGAAGAGTTTGTTTGTTTGTTTGGTTGAACGCGCTAAACTCAGCAACTACTGGTTACAATTGAAAAATTATTTTAGTGTTGGATAGCCCATTTATCGAGGAAGGTTATTGGCTATAAAATTTGCAACAGCTAGTGTAATAAAAAAGTGTATCTTTTTTTCAAAATCTATGGATTCGATTCCTGGCTAGGAATATTATTTTTTCAAAACAAGAATGATGCAGTTTTAGTTTTCATCAAAATTGGGCTCGAGACTCCTTTTGAGTATTTTTCTCTATTCTTCATAGTTGCAGATTTGGCCATCTACGCCTACATAAAAAATTCACCCTGTATCACTATACAGGGTAATTTTTTTGGATGGATGTAATTTAAGAGCTAAGAGATCAATGCAGCACTCTGCATTGATCTCTTAGCTCTTAAATTACATTAACAAAGAAGGGTGTTGTTGAAAAAAAAAAATGGTAAAACAAGTCAGGCGCAAAAACTAACTTCGTGGTTCCGAATTACCTTCAGTGAACATATGCAGCCTGAGGCCCTGAGTGGCGGTGTCAGTGCGCAGTACATCGCAGCGACGCAGGTGCAGCTGGTGACGGTAGCAGGAGAGCGGGAGCTCCGGCAGGGGCGCCCCGCAGACGGTCCCGCTACTTGTACTGCTAGCCTGTAAGTAGTAAGAAACATTTAGTATAATGGTAGAAAGATAGTCAGTTGTCTTAAGAGCGTTAACGTCTTACGGCATTTCATACAATCTTTCAAGAGATTTTGTTTCGAAATGACTGAACCGATTTTAATTAAACTACGTACACATAATTACACACATTTGTGCGCGTGTTACGCAACGGTGTAACATAAGGATCGCTGATATTACGATTCGGTGTTATACATGGACTGTGGACAGCGTGACCTCGATATCGCCCATCGCAACAACTTACACGTGCTGCATACGCAGCACTTTGCAACCGTGGGACCTACACGTGCTGCATACGCAGCACTTTGCAACCGTGGGACCGGACATCGGCGATGCCTTCTACGACTCCGCGTTTTACAGGCATTCTTGGTACATACATCGACCATTTATCACCTACATAATTTTAACTTGTAATTTGTAATTTCTCTATTTCAATAAATTAGTTTAAAGTAAATTGGTTTTTTTTGCATCCTCCGGCTCCAGCTAACGTAATTGGCGCAGTCGGTAGGATACTCGCGGGCCGGTTCGCGAGAGTAAATTCATAGGATCGACCTTAGGATCGCGACTCGCGAGTCACCCGGGTGACTTTCAAGCACCGTACGAGTATCCGGATCTTCAGAAGCTGTCGTCGGAAGGAGTATCCAGACATCGATACCGCAGAGGGACCAATTATGTTCATGTGAGTACTTTAGAATAGTTCTTGAGTTGCTCATCCTTATCCCTAAGTGTTAATCATAAAAATCCAAGATTTTCCATCCCAGGCAATCGAGGACCCCTAGGCTAGACAGATCGTCTAGATCATCATTGTTAGATTCATTTAGGCAATTAGAAGATAGAGTAACAACCATAGAAATGTCGGCGATAGACGAAATCTACAAGGCCTTACGCATAGTCCCCGAATTTGACGGGAACCCCAATGTCCTCACTAGATTCATTAAACTGTGCGACCAGTTAGTGCAAGCCTATGTAACAGCTGAACCGGGGCGTGAATTAATAAATTTGACTCTTTTAAATGGGATTCTTAACAAGGTCACTGGACCCGCAGCCCGGTTAATTAACACCAACGGCGTACCAGAAACTTGGGATGGCATACGTAATTCTCTAGTTAACAATTTTTCTGACCAACGCGATGAGACCTCGCTTTACAATGACATGGCTCTATTAACTCAAGGCTCTTCCACACCGCAGGAATTCTATGAAAAGTGCCAAACCCTGTTTGCTACTATCATGACTTATGTATCACTACATGAAACCGTTCAAAGTACAATCGATTCGAAACGTTCCCTTTATAAAAAATTAACTTTGCAATCATACTTACGGGGCCTTCGTGACCCTTTAGGTTCACGCATTAGATGCATGCGGCCGGACACGATCGAAAAGGCACTTGAGTTTGTTCATGAGGAGATGAACACTCTCTACTTACAACAGCGAAACGAGCATACACCGGCTAAAAAACCACAACCTCAGGCACCGACCGAGCAGACCAAATTATTCCACCCTGGCATGCCGCACATTCCCATGCCCATGCAGAGACCATTTAATTTTAATATGCCCGGTCCCTCTCGACCAAACATAGCTATGCCACATCAGTTGCAACGTCTACCACAAATGTGGAGACCAGGCTTTAACCAGCCGCAACAGTTCCAACAGCAAGGCCCATCGCGTACGCAGCAGATATTCGGGGCACGTCCTTCTAACTATAATCCACAAAATAATTCATCTGGTAATAATCAACCTAAAGGGCCGAACACAAACGATACACCCAAACCAATGAGCGGTGTATCTCATTTCATACCAAGACAGATGCCATTCCGGGGTAACGATTGGACTAGGCAAGGAAACCCACCACCTTCTAATTATTTTAGGACCAGAGAAATGAATTTCAATGAATGCTTTGAATATCCATATATGTTCGAACCCTATTGTGATAATAACTACGACGGTTATCAGTATAATTTCTTTGAGCAACCAGACTATTTTTATTATGACGCTTTGAATGCATATATGAACCAGCAGCTAGGCTCGTCCCCAGAGGTAGGTCAGGCGACATCTGAAGGGAAATCTACTGTGGAGTCAGCGTCTTCGAACCAAGAAAATTTTCAGAAGAGTCCGACTACAAACGAATCAAAATAGAGGTCAACCTACAAACCCAACGTTACCTACCGTATATAGTAATTTCAGAGCCACCGTTAAAATTATTAATCGACACAGGAGCAAACCAATCATTTATTAGCCCTGAAGCTGTTCAGAGATTTTACCCACATTTACCATGGAACTATGACCCTTTTGAGGTAACAAATGTGCATGCAACTAGCCGTAATGATTACTCCATTAACCTACCTTGTTTTCAGGAAATAAACGACAATAATGATTTAACATTCTACATTTACAGATTTCACGATTACTTTGACGGCCTTATCGGTCTAGATTTGTTAAACAAATGGGAATCAAATATTGATCTTAAAAATAATAAATTAATTACAAAAGCTGCAGTCAACCCAATAGCTATGTACAATTCGCGCAACAGCAACTTATATGAAGATATTATCCCAGCAAATTCCTCAAAGTTAGTCAGAGTCCCAGTCAATATACAGGATGGTGATGCCTTAATTCCTGATCAGATAATTTCAAATTGTTGCATAAACGAGTGTATTACAAGCGTCAAAAATAATCGAGGTTATCTAGAAGTTTTCAATCCAACTAGTAACGACTTAATTTTTTCCATGGACCAACCTATTAAAGCGGAAACATATAATATAGAATGTACTCACCAATCACCTCAATCCCGGGTAGAGGAAGTATTATCTCGGTTACGCACTGATCATCTAAATAAAGAAGAACTTGCTAATTTGAAGTCCTTAGTTTCGCAATATGCCGATATATTTTATATAGAGGGAGAACCACTTACCTTTACAAATAAAATAAAACACAGCATACGTACTTCAGATGAAGTACCGGTGTATACCAAAACCTATAGATATCCGTTCGTCCATCGCGAAGAAGTACGCAGTCAAATTTCTAAAATGTTGGAACAGGGAATCATTCGACCTTCGGAATCGGCTTGGAGCTCACCCATTTGGGTAGTCCCAAAAAAAACTGATGCATCCGGTAAAACCAAATGGCGAATCGTAGTGGATTTCAGAAAACTAAACGATAAGACAATCGATGATAAGTACCCCATCCCTAATATAACCGATGTGTTAGATAAATTAGGCAATTGCCAATATTTTACGACTCTTGACCTCGCCAGTGGTTTTTATCAAGTCGAGATGAGCCCAAACGATATCCCAAAAACTGCATTTAATGTAGAGCATGGCCACTTTGAGTTTTTACGCATGCCAATGGGACTAAAAAATTCACCATCAACCTTTCAAAGAGTTATGGACAATGTGCTTAGGGACCTCCAAAACTCAATTTGTCTCGTATATTTAGATGACATCATTGTATTTAGCACTAGTTTACAGGAACATATAATAAATTTGGAAAAGGTTTTTAAAAGACTCAGAGATTCAAACTTCAAAATACAGATGGATAAGTCGGAATTCTTAAAACTGGAAACAGCGTATCTCGGACATATAATCAGTAAGGACGGCATTAAGCCGAATCCCGATAAAATTTCAGCTATCCAGAAATTCCCACTTCCCAAAACAGCCACGGAAATTAAAAGATTTTTAGGGTTACTAGGATACTACAGGAAGTTCATTCCCGATTTCGCCAGAATCACGAAACCAATGACCCAATGTTTAAAGAAAGGTTCAAAAATAACTTGCGATGATACCAACTATACAAATTGCTTCGAAAAATGTAAAACACTACTTACCAACGATCCGATTTTACAATATCCCGATTTTAATAAAGATTTTCTGCTCACAACAGACGCATCAAACTTGGCCATAGGGGCCGTACTCTCACAGGGGCCTATAGGTTCGGACAAACCCATAGCCTATGCTTCGCGCACGCTAAACACAAGCGAGATCAATTATAGTACAATAGAAAAGGAGCTTTTAGCTATAGTTTGGGCAACCAAATATTTTCGGCCCTATCTATTCGGACGAAAATTTAAAATCATAACGGATCACAAACCACTTCAATGGATCATGAGCCTCAAGGAACCTAGCTCGAGACTAACTCGTTGGAGACTCAAGCTCAGTGAATATAATTATTCAGTAGTTTACAAGCAGGGCAAAAGCAACACAAATGCCGATGCTCTGTCGCGAATCGAAATTAACAACGAAGAAACGAGCTCCATCATAGTTAACGTATCGGAAAAGCCACCATCTGTAGTGGGCTCGTCCACTCTCACAGCTCACACTAGTGCCGAAAATCCAATATTGGAAATACCGATTTCGGATGACCCCTTAAATAAATTTAACAGACAAATATGTTTCACGGTAGTAGGCGACATAAAGAAACGCCCAGCAGTTTCCAAACCATTTGAGACGCACACCCGTACCTCCATCCAACTCTCTGAATCGAATTTAGAGGAGGATGTGATAAACGCAATTAAAGAATTCGCAAACCCGAAAGTTAAAACTGGCATTATAATACACCCCCCATTAGCTATGTATAAAATAGTTCCAATAATACAGGAAAAGTTCAAGAGCTCCGCTATGAATCTTGTTTTGACTAAAACCGAGGTAGAAAACGTAAAAGAATATCTCAGGCAGCAAGAGATCATTCAGAAATACCACGAAGGTAAAACTAATCATCGCGGTATAACTGAGTGTTACCTAGCCTTATCCCATGGATACTATTGGCCAAAAATGAAGGACCAAATTTCAAGATACATAAATGAATGCAATATATGCGGGCAAGCCAAATACGACCGAAATCCCATAAAACAAAGATTCTGCATAGTACCACCACCGGCAAAACCGTTTGATGTAGTTCACCTAGATTTGTTTACGGCCCAAAACGAGAAATATCTGACTATCATTGATGCTTTCTCTAAATACGCTCAAGCATACCATCTTAGAGATGGCACAGCAGTTAGTGTAGTGCAAGCCTTTTTAAAGTTTTGCTCCCATCACGGCGTTCCGGTATCAATAGTCACAGACCAGGGACCCGAATTCACTAACCAATTATTCACCGAATTTACGCGCGTCCATAAAATTATACATCATAAAACCTTGGTCCATACTCCCAACGATAATGGGATGGTGGAACGCTTACACTCCACTTTACTAGAACACTTGAGAATCCTAAAATTACAACACCGTAGTGAAGCGATTGTTAACCTAATGACATACGCCCTATTAGCTTACAACAGTAGCATACACAGCTTTACGAAATGTAGACCGCTCGAAGTAGTTACCGGTCATACGGACCCTCGCGATCCCTTAGATATAGACTTATCTGTGCACTTGCTGCAGCAATATATGCAAGAACACCGAGATAAAATGTCTAAGGTATACGAGGCCATTAGCGAAACATCCCTGCATAACCGCACAGAACTAATCGAAAATAGGAACCGAGATAGGGAGCCTGAAAAGGAATACGAGCCAGACCAACAGGTATTCGTTAAGAACCCACTAGCTAGCAGACAAAAACTCGCACCTCGTTACACACATGACACAGTATTAGCTGACCTGCCCATTCATATTTACACAAAAAAGAAGCGTGGTCCCGTTGCCAAGTCACGTCTTAAACGAACACCTAACACGAAACAATTGTTGCAGAATACCACTGACGATATTGCTACACCTGGTCCAAGCGGAGGACATATTACTTGAGCCTCTAGAAGACGGACCCGGACTACTCCCTTTCAAATTGGGACCTACAAAAATCGTGTCCCATTATCATTCCTTCCTCCTACACATAGATTTAGAAGATATCCAGTCAAAAGTTGACTTAGTCAAATCACAATTAAACGAATTTAGGCCATTAATTAATAATAAAACACTGTCACTCTTTGAACCCCATATAAGTTACCTTGGGAACAAACTTGAAAAGATATCGTTACAATTAGGAAGCTTTAAACCTAGCCGTGTTAAACGAGGCCTCATTGATGGATTAGGATCAGTCATAAAAAGTATCTCGGGAAACCTAGATTACACAGATGCAATCAAATATAATAACGCCATCCAAGTTCTAGAAGGTAATGACAATAAGCTGGAAACGGAACTTAACCGTCACATAAGCTTGACTAACGAATGGATGTTAGAGCATTCTAATGTATTAAAAAATATAGTAGACAACCAGAACATTGTTGCCAGTAAACTTAACCAAATCATAAAACAAGACGCATCCAAACAGGCAGATCTAGTAACGTATGCCCATTTGGCACAACACCTACTTATTTTAAACGATAATATAGAGACATTATCGGATGAGTTAAATAAAATAGAACTCATGGTAGCTTTTACGCGTGCCTCCAGCACTACCCATTCTATGATAAGTTTAGGTAATCTTAGAGATATGATAGGAAAATTAGGGTTATTATACTCAAAAGACGAAGTCATCGACATCGACCTTCGAGAGTACTATAACATTTTAAAATTAGGATCGTATTATATTGATAAGAAAATAGTTATAGTTATAAAGGTGCCGATTGCCTTACCCAGAACCTACATCCTATATAAATTGTCCATAATTCCTAACAAAAATAATATGGCCCTTATTCCTAACTCACCTTATATAGCAATTCATGAATCATATTCTATGTACATAGAGACAGAATGTCCGAAGCTTAACCCATGGTACCTCTGCGAGGAGAAAATTGGTTTCAAGATTATAGATAAGCCGGACTGCGTGCAGCAGCTCATAACTCAACAGCATCTCAACTCCTGTACGTTAACGCCAGTCACTCTAAACAAGCAAGCCCTGGAACAACTTGACGAACAACATTATACACTAAGCTTCCCGATACCTGCAAAAGTACAGATGTCATGTGGACAGGAAGAATTCAGAACACTTCAAGGAAGTTATTTAGCTACAATACCGCAAGGCTGCCTGATAAGAACCACCGAATTCACTATCGCTAACATTGACAACCGAATTAAGGGACATGTACTTAGAATACGAACACTATGGGACCAGAACACCACATCAAAAACTGAAGAATCATTGATACAGCTTAATTCAATCAATCTCGAGAATCTCCACGAGAGTTACAAGAAAGTCTCAGTACAGCCTCCAGTAAGACTTAACAAGACATCAGATGGAAGCCTCTACCACACTACCATACCTGTATACCTATTACTGTTTAGTGCAGGTGTACTTGCCATTGCTCTTACATACCGGCATCGAATAGGAAATAAGGATAAGAAGATCGACCCAGCATCCATAGAAACGAATGCAGATCAAGACATTTATGCTGAAACGGAAACAAGAAGGAGTATTCATTCAGCTGGAATCAAGATGGACCCCAGTCATCTCACAGCAACATTTTTAACGTCAGTTAAGAAATAGTTGCTGTTCTACGGGGGGAGATGTTACGCAACGGTGTAACATAAGGATCGCTGATATTACGATTCGGTGTTATACATGGACTGTGGACAGCGTGACCTCGATATCGCCCATCGCAACAACTTACACGTGCTGCATACGCAGCACTTTGCAACCGTGGGACCTACACGTGCTGCATACGCAGCACTTTGCAACCGTGGGACCGGACATCGGCGATGCCTTCTACGACTCCGCGTTTTACAGGCATTCTTGGTACATACATCGACCATTTATCACCTACATAATTTTAACTTGTAATTTGTAATTTCTCTATTTCAATAAATTAGTTTAAAGTAAATTGGTTTTTTTTGCATCCTCCGGCTCCAGCTAACGTAATTCGCGTGCGCCATCGATCTTTGGTGCTACGACGACGCCTTCACTCAAGCACGACGAAATTGGCTACGAATCTACTGCGTCCAGTGTGTACATCGCTAATACCTACGATATACTTCTGGTTATTGGCTCGCATTGATTATGGATTCATCCATGAACAAGTCCATCTCGGATACGGACATGAACCTGGCAGGTAGCTGCAAAACACCGCCCAGCTTTGTATTTCAACGAGCCAAGCGTAGCAGAGAAGATGTTTCGATTGGTCTTATACGATTTTAAGGAAGAGATGAGGAAAATGATGAAATTCTTTACGGAAAAACGAGAAAGTGATATTCATGAAATCAATTTGACTCTCAAACAAATTCAGCAGTCAAATATAAACATTGAAAATTCTATTACACCACTGACTGAGCAAAATGAAGAATTAAAAATGAAAATCTTGAAACTGGAGAATCAGAGGAAGGAAAGTAATCAGTATATTACAGTTCTGGAACAGAAACTGGAAGATATGCAAATAGGATGCCGCAAGGCTAATTTTATTCAGAAAAATGTGCCAACTAAACCCAGCGAGTCCAAAGGGGTCGTCCATAAATCACGTGAGGCTAGAAAGGGGGGAGGGTGGTTCGGAAAAAATCACGAAATATCACTAGGGGGAGGGGCAGGTGTAGTGAGATATCACGTGTATTTATTTTTTCTTTGAACGTGCGATTTCTAAACCGAAAAGCGGTGCGTGACCTTCACATTTTTATCACGGTGCTTATTTTTCCAGAATTAAATTAGATTATATCTGTTAACCTGTATTTAAAGATAATATTCAGTTTTTTTTTAAGATACTTTGTACCAAAAAAAATACACGTGATTTTGGGTGGGAGGAGGGAGGGGTAGTCTAAAACTTCACCACGAATCACCATGGGGGAGGTGGGGGTTAAAAATTTGCTAAAAAACATCACGTGATTAATGGACGACCCCAAAGAAGACCTTATAGACATGGTAGTTTGTCTGTCTAGCAATATAGGCTTTAAGATGGACAAACACAATTTCAAGGACATTTTTCGAGTTCGTGGGAAGAAAAGTGATAGTTCTAACACACCGATTGTTGTGGAAATAAGCTCCACTATCATGAAGGCTGAACTACTGAAGATGGGAAAGACTTTTAATCGTAAAAAAAAAAAACAAAACTCGCCTGTAAACACCTAGGACTTAAAATTCATGAAGACACAGCTATCTGCCTGGCTGAGCATCTCACCTCCAAGGCGTCCCGACTGTTTTTCCTTGCCCGTGATTTATCAAGGTCTGGTGCTTACAAGTTTCGTTACATAAAAAAGACGAACATTCACCGACTGTTACTATTAGATCAGAGGACCATGTCCATCAATTAATACTGATATCGTGACTACCTATAGCTCGTGGCTAAATAATAACAGCCGCTCGGATCGATCTTTAGGTTAAGCCGTGCTTGCCTAGGTTGGTCTGTGGATGGGTGACCACCCATTACATACCGAGTTTCCTCCGTGCCTCGGACAGCACGTTAAGCCGTTGGTCCCGGGTGTCATTTGTAAATCTTTGACAGTCGTTAGGCAGTCAGTGGCCCAAAAAGTCTGACAACCAGTCTTACCAAGGGGTATCGTATAACCCAGTGCTAACTGGGTTGTGGAGGTCAGATAGGCAGTCGCTCCATGTAAAATACTGGTATTCAGCTGCATCCGGTTAGACTGGAAGCCGACCCCAATATAGTTGGGAAAAGGCTAGGCAGATGATGATCGTGACTACCTATAAATATGCTTTGTCAGTTCTCCCATAAAATAGATACTACATTACGACTTCGCAACTCATTACTATTGTTTAGCGCGCTCACTGAATGCTTCACGCAAACTATTGATTTCTAAAATTCTCAAGTTATATGTATTACACTAAATTGTACTGATAAACGCACATGTACACTATACCAGACACTATAATATATCCACATACTCGAATGTACTCAGATCCTCGTATCGAATAGATTCCATGCATTATGTTACACTCAATTATTTATTTACTTAATAGTAAAAACATTAAATCGGCACACTTTTAGTTTTTTATTCACTAACCCTACTGTTACCCTATATGCGAGATTTCTATTATGTCATTATTGTACCTTCTACCACTCATGTGTTACTAAACTATTAAATACAACTGATAATTATTTGTATACTAACCTAGTAACGACGTATTATTCCATATACAATATTCACAATAGGTGATAGACTAAATACACTCAACGAAATAGACAATATTGAAATTACCCGCATTATCCGACTCATCCGATCTTGCTAAACGAATTCAAGTAAAAATAAATGATCTAACGATTATATCTCAAAATATAAGCAGCATATACTGTAATTTTGACAGTCTTTTGACAACACTGTCCACTCTTGCCTTCGAAACTGACGTCATAATACTGACGGAATGTAGATTAAGTGCCTACAAACAGATACCTCAACTAAACAATTATCACTCTTACACTTCTACCCACCACTTAAATCAAAACGATGGCGTAGTTGTTTACATAAAAAAAAACACTTAAATGTAAAGTTAGGGAAGTAAAGTTAACTCATTCATCATCATCATCATCTGCCTAGCCTTTTCCCAACTATATTGGGGTCGGCTTCCAGTCTAACCGGATGCAGCTGAATACCAGTATTTTACATGGAGCGACTGCCTATCTGACCTCCACAACCCAGTTAGTACTGGGTAATACGATACCCCTTAGTAAGACTGGTTGTCAGACTTTTTGGGCCACTGACTACCTAACGACTGTCAAAGATCTACAAATGACAACCGGGACCAACGGCTTAACGTGCTTTCCGAGGCACGGAGGAAGCTCGGTATGTAATGGGTGGTCACCCATCGACAGACCAACCTAGGTAAGCACGGCTTAACCTAAAGATCGATCCGAGCGGCTGTTATTATTTAGCCACGAGCTCCTCAGTTAACTCATTCATCGTGCCTTCAATCAGACGTTCTTAATTTCAGTATTTTGTGCATCTACCGGTCGCCATCAAATATTAATACTGATAACTTCCTCGACTTGCTTGGCAAACAGCTTGACTCATTGCCCATACAAAAAAACATTATTATAGCGGGAGATATCAATATTAATAATATTTAGTCTAATATTAATATTATTAATATTTGGTCTAATATTAATATTATTAATATTAGACCAAAAGATCCTGAACCGAGTCACGAGCGTAAAAATAGATTAAATTATCTTAATATGCTGTCTGCATATGGTATACTACCTGGACATACTCAGCCTACCAGGGAAAATAACTGTCTGGATCATTTTATGCTGAAATTTAATAATGGAAAATTGACACCAGTTGTTGGTATCTTACACACTACAATCACTGATCATTACACTACTTTTCTATCTATATCTTCTATCTATATATAATATAAAAATGAATCCCTGAATTTGTTGCTAAGCGCAAATCTCGAGACCAGCTGAACCGATTTCGCTAATTCTTTTTTTATTCTGTTTGTTGATGTCAGGAGAAGGTTCTTAGGTAGGTAGTAGGTAGGTGGTAGGTAGGTGGTAGTTAGGTGGTAGGTAGGTAGTAGGAAAAGGTGCATTGCAACGCATGCCGGGAACAGCTAGTCTAAAATCTCCAAGAACACAAAATTGCTGAACTGCTCTTCTGTGACACCCTATAGCATTAATTAATATTTTCCTGCATAAATTATCTAAGTCCATAAAAATAAGCACTGATATTGTAAAAATTCCTTGTCATAAGGGTATAATTCAACCGTGGATCACCCCTGGTATCCTACGATAACCGCAATAAAATGCAAAAATGTTTCAAAAATGAACCGCACAATGATGTTCTAAAAATCAATTATACCCGTTATAGGAATTACTGCAATAATCTCATCAAAAAACTTAAACGAATATATCAAAAAGAACTTCTAGCTAAAACAGTCAATAATAATAAACAACTTTGGAAAAATATAAAAGCTATAACTTATTCTAGCAAACCTAAAAATGAAAATTGTGAACTGCTGAACTTGAAATCATCCCCGATTGATTCAGTTAACTTTGTAAACGACTTTTTTGTAAACATTGGAGAACAACTAGCTCGGAATATACAATTAAATGCAAACCTCCCTATTTCGATTGGTAAGTTGTCTACTCAGCCCAATTCGTTTGCACTCTATGAGACGGACCTCACTGAAGTTAATGGAATCTTAGCCGGTCTAAAAACGTCAAGCGCTCCTGGCTGGGACAACTTAACGGCTGGTTTTCTAAAGTATATAAGCAGGGAAGCTGTTCCGATTAAAACACATCTTGCTAATTTATGTTTTAGAACAGGCTTATTCCCTGAACCGCTTAAACAATCCATTATTACACCTTTACACAAGGGTGGAAACAGAGACGATGCCAATAATTATAGACCCATATCCGTTTTACCCGTAATTTCTAAAATAATAGAAAAGCACTGTTAACAATTGTGTCATGATGCTTGGTTCTTTCCACTGGAACTGTTGCATGCAATGGAGTGCAACAGTTTAAGTACTGGAGGGATAGTGGAAGTGCGGTGACACGTACTCACCTCACATCACATGTTGGCACACTTATTATACTCACAAACAAACCTGTATTCACAAACATACACAATTACACACACACACACACGCACATACTCACACTCTCGCACATATGTATATTTATCTAATAATACTTGGTATGGAAGAGCGGAGTCTCCCAATACAGGCATTACTTGCTTAAAGGGAGGCTCCTATCACTAATTCTGTTGTAATATACTTATGTTGAAGAAATAAATGATTTTTGATTTGATTGATAAGCAGGATACTTAAGTCTAAAGATTTGACAGAGAATTTTTCGTACCTACCGACACACTTCACAAGTTATTTTGTAAGTTCCGCGTGTCAACGAACATAGGCCTCTAACCCGTCACGTAGACCGGTCATGTTCTCCTGGCATCCTGCGGATTACTGCGTCCTTAATACCTTGGACGCGTGAGGGAATCCTTAGTCCAGCAGTGACTGTCTTCTGGCTAATGTGATGGATAATGATGTGCTACTGACCAAATACAAAAATACTTTTTGGTTGGCGTCTGGGATCCCCATAACGAAAAACCTTTGAGACGCGAATCTTCTCGATTTTACGTCAATCATCTTTTCATAGAACATCGTAACAAGTAGTAACATAGAACTGACCTGGTGTTGAGATCCATAGTAGATGGTGGTCCGTGAGACGACGGGCGAGCCACCGTTAGGGAACTGAAGCGAACCCAACCCGTGAGTGTAACTAGGCTGGGGACATAGTACAAACAAGATTAATCAAAATGGTGGATTTACTTAGTAGCCCTGCCTACCAAATAGTGCTTTGCTGGAAATTTTTCAGAAAACTGCATTAATTGTAATATTTCAAGAGGCTTGGTAAGTCTTCTATTTCGTTTTAATTTAGATATGGTCTTATATTTGTTTGTCAACGACGATTGTTGCCCGATTTTGATCTCTGACTTGGTTAAGTTCTGATCTCGACTTCGTTGATTGATAATTTTAAGTTAAAAAAGCCCAAATTGGGCTTGTCGAACCACTTATTAGTTTCCCCTGATATCTTTCCAAGTACTTTTTCTTGAAAACCTCGATCCAGCCTTGGCGAAACATTTTCCTAGACCAGCCTCGATAGCGCCATACATCCTCAGGCACATATTGTGTGGAGACCAACGGAAGTTGTGCTTCCGGCTCACGTGCCAAGCCTTATTCCATTTATACCTGGCAGCCTGTTACCTATTCATGATATGTCAAACCCTAAATAGCATAAACATTAATTTTCTCACCTCAAATTTACTATCAACAGGAAAATAAAAAGAGAGCCCTCTGAAGTTGAGGGCGAACAGATGTCGCTGAGAATCGTAAAGACCGGGGTGCGTCGCACCAAAGCAATGCTCCACCTGCTCGATTGACGGCGATATCTCCGGCGAGTTGAAACACATGCCACTGTAATATAACGAATAAAGTATAATAAATTTTTGTTCCATCCAAGTTTTATCCCACCTCTGATCCTGCCCCAAATTATGCTGCCAAAGTGACCTCTGGGGTACCCCCGACGACAGCGTGGAAGAGGTTAAGTTTTGGGCCAACAAAATTTGAAGCATGTCGTGCCACACGAAAATGAAGAAGACTATAATATGTTGATTGATACAAGCTTGACGCCTATACGCAGGAGTGGTCGCGCACACTAGCCTAAGAACGTCATCATCTGCCTAGCCTTTTCCCAACTATGTTGGGGTCGGCTTCCAGTCTAATCGGATGCAGCTGAATACTAGTATTTTATATGGAGACTGCCTATCTGACCTCGAAAAAAAAAATTACGAAAACCTTTCACTAATGGGAAGCTACGTTACCCCCAAGTATCATAGGGTACATTTAAAAAGTTCCCGTGTGTTGATTTCTGTACATAACGCACAAACATAACAGGAGCGACGTCGCGGGCAAAACTTAGTTTGAGGTATATTGAGCTGGTGTTGACCATGTCACTAGCTAGTGTGGTCCTGGATCTTTTTTTTTTTTCAATGTTGATTTAATCTTTTACTCCGGACGCTCTTAATGTCCACGTCTTTCTACATCGTTCTCACATACAAGGTCTAACTATTCATACACGAAATATTTTCAGAGAAAAATCTAACGGCTATAACGAAGCCATTTCAAGGGATTTTATTTTAATTAAAAATATTTTTAGTAAAAATAAATAATTTTTAATTAAGTACTTGACCCACAAAATAAATACTGGCTCCTTATTTTTGAACATTCATTACGCTAGTTGACTACGTCGTATTTACCTACTGTCATTGTTATAATAGAGAGTAAAGGTTTTATGCAAAAAGTTTTTTTCGTTGCTTTGGCTAATTTACGACTTATAGAAGTTACTCTTAAAATGTTTCGTGTATGAAAAGATAGATCTTATATGTTTATATATCATCTCAACATGAATGATGTAACCGAGATTTTGTAACAATATTTTGTTTTAAAAGAGTGTCCATGGAGTTTCTTGCCCATTCTTCTCCATAGAGATCTACGCTTTGGAATGTGCAACTACAATACTTTCTCAAGTTATTATGCCTTGTGACGCGAAGCTACAGTCAGTAGCTTCGCTTCTTTTTGTTTTTTTGACATTCAAAAGTGCCTGTGATGGTCTAATTGAAATAAATGCTTTGACTTTGAGTTTGATCTGGACCATTCCTGAACTGAAAAAGAAAAGAGGGAGGAATTTGCCCTGCTTTGCGACGACGCAACAAATCGTAACAATAACCTATGTGTTAGTAACTAAAAGAGTGTTAGAACAACATCTTTTATTTTTTAAATATTAGCCACGTTTTACTTGCGACAGTACGTCGTTTCGTCGATTTTTTTTTTATGTTAAAAGCAGTCTGTAGTAGGCCTTTGCTCAGTGTTGAAATTAAAGATATAGAAGGATTTAACAGTCATTGAAGACCGAAATCATGTTGGAAGCCTTCAAATAAAATGTTCAAGTTTCTGAGAGCAAAGACAACATTAAAAAATCACACGTAGCTTTAACTACCGTGTCATATGTCTGTAAAATACGTGATCAAAATACTAATTGATTACACAATATACATTCTAGGAGGTAAGTCAGAAAACTAAGATAACATACTAATACTAGCATTTGCGCGCGTCCTTCGTCCACGTGAAATTTTTGTACGAAACTATATTCCTTTTTCTAAAATAAAACTACTTTAGCCTTAGTTACTCCTCATTACATCAGCTATCTGCCAGTAAAAGTCCTGTCAAAATCGGTCCAGCCGTTTCGGAGATTAACCTGAACGCACAGACAGACCGACATACAGAAAGACATACAACAATTTAAAAAAATGTATTTTTGTTATAACTACCGTATATGTTACGGCTAATAGCCTAAGTGCGGCTACACCTAGTTTTAGCCGGGTACAACTAGGTGCAGCCAGTTAAACCTAGATGTATCCTACTTATCTTCGGTTAGAACATGCAACCAACTTGGATGTAGCGCTCGCTCGGCTCGCGCGCGTTTGGTCACGGTTCTGACCTAACACTTAATCCATTTGGTCCGTGTGTCCTAGCAATAAAAAGGAAACACAACTGTTACCGGCCGCACCTAAGTTTTAGCCGTAACGTATACACTATCATATGCATTCAGTTAAAAGCTGTTATTTTGAAATTACAAACACACACTTTAATTTTATTCATTTGTATAGATGAAATAACTCAATCAAGGTAAAAGACATCTAATAATCACCTAACTTATAAAAATATCAACGTAAAAAGCCCTTAAATCATAACAGCAACAAACAATAACTTTCAAGACGTATCCACCGAGCTCAGTAACATTAAACTGACCTTGAGCGGCGACATAGTAACAGTCGCCCGCATTATATCTAATGTCATTAGGTCGAATGCGATACAGTCATGAAGAATTGAAGATAGTAGTGTTTTATGATGCTATTAACTGTGATTTATTTATTTGTTAGTTATACCCCTTTCTTTCACAGCACTGCAATGTCAACACATCGAGATTTCTGCGCTTGAGAGCGTTCATCCAAAAAGTTGGCAACGTCGCACATAGCTGTCAAATATTTACCTGTTTTAATTAATTTGGCAAAATTACTGTATGGAAATAAGAAATATGGCTAACTAGTGAACTAGAATATTAATAATGAATTGCAATTAAAAC
Source organism: Noctua janthe (assembly GCA_910589295.1). Classification (NCBI taxonomy): domain Eukaryota; kingdom Metazoa; phylum Arthropoda; class Insecta; order Lepidoptera; family Noctuidae; genus Noctua; species Noctua janthe. The sequence goes on along the minus strand of OU342572.1, from coordinate 6,362,913 downwards.
ACTGATTTTGATTTTGTAACCATTTTAGGTGTAAAAAAGGCATTTGGAAAGCTTCCAAATACTTTTGTTACATCTAAAACTAAATATTCGGTGATACGATATTAATTATTGCATTTCATAATCAATATTTTAGTTCACTACTTAGCTATATTTCTCCTCACCGGAGGGATTGCCTAAAAAATCACGACGTATCACTAACGGGAGGACGGGCTATAAAAGTGGCCTAAAAACCTCACGTAATTAAAGGATGATCCCTAGTCAGTCAGGACAAACGATTTTATGAGAAGTATAGATAGATAGAAAATGTTAACAAGACTGGTAGTTCGTTCAGTCACAAATTAATTAGTATTCCAATCGTGTTTGTAGCGCAATAAGAGCTTTGACTACAGTACCAGTCTAGACGTAAGGCTAACACATATTTTTTAATGATTCTATCGGTTAAAATGTCAATGTTTATTCGAAGGATATTTATTGACGGCACGGTTGACGCAGTGGCTGAGCGAATGACTGCTGGGCTTCGTGTCGCGTGTTCGATTCCCGCCCGGAACAAATATTTGTAGGCCCTACAGGTAGTTGTTCCGGGTCTGGCTGTTTGTGTATGTGAGTTTAAATGTTTGTAAACGCACCCACGATACAGGAGAAATTCCTAGTGTGGGGCAACGTTTTTTTTTAAAAAAAGAAAGAAGTATTGAGAGGATATTTGGTATCCTGTAATTGAACTTGGACTATGAAAAAGGAAAGCTGCAAGGACCCCAAATAAATTGGAATAAGAGCACGAATAATAATTTGGTACTCTTTAGTAAATGAAGAAAGATGTATGCCTGTAATCACCGAATGGTTAGGCAGAAGTGTACCTAATAGTACACACCCACATTTCACCAGTTATGTTTAATTCTCATGTAACAGGGGGCGGGCCTATTGCCATCAACCGGCCCCATATTCAGATTCCGTGGCTGCTACTGAGAATCTCCTGATGGAAAAACTCTATTACACTTTGCCCGACCCGGGAATCGAACCCAGGAACTCACGCTCAGCAGTTGCGCTTGCGACCACTAAACCAACGAGGCAGTCTCTTTATTATATTTCGCTTTTTTCCCACAAAAGTAAGCATTCATTTAGGTGTCGCTTTTCTTGAAAATGGAGATAAAAGTTATAATAAACGTGCATCGGACTTTCTTTTGGGACAAGCCCGCCACACTATTCCCAAACCACAGCAACTCCTGAAAGCCAGAATCAACGGTGGTGGTCTCCAGAAAATCGCCGAGACAATGAAGCTCGACGAAGTCCCAGAGAAACAATTGTGACTGCACGCATCACTCATCTATATCTAAGCTTAACTAATTTAACTGCGTGCATCAGACTCACTTATATACACCGTGACTTTTTAGTCGTGTTACAAAGGTCGTCCACTCAATGTACCCGACATAAAATAGCTCTAGGCGCGAATTTTTTTTTATCTTCCATAATAGGTTTAAAGGAAATCAACAATAAAAAATTGGAATAAAATTATGAAACATGATGTTTACGTGTAAAACGGGAGCACATTACCTACCCAGCACTCGAGTCCAGTAGACCATCGCTCGCAACAGGATGTTTAACTACGTCATGCGTCATAATACTGAATAATAAATTTATTTTTAAATTATAAAAATTTCATAAATACCTATTTTTTTTTAATGAATGTTTAGTATTCATTAGATACATGAAGTGGGCTGCCGTTGTAAGACGACTAAAAATTCACGGTGTATAAGCTTAACTAATTCAACTGCATGCATCAGACTCATCTATATCTAAGCTTAACTAATTTAACTGCGTGCATCAGACTCACCTATATCTAAGCTTAACTAATTTCATGTTGTAGATCTCTATTACTTTAAGTCGTTGCGCTACCGGGTCGAATATCAAACGGATCCCATCTTGAGGCATATTTATTACTAGGTCTACGGATAACGGGTTCTGAAAAAGAAGAAAAAATGTGTATTAGAAGAAATAATCAATTTTATTTAGTAAATTAATATGCAACTATACGCGGCAGGGTTAGGTAGCAGTGGCGAAGGTTCAATACAACTCGATTCCTACCGGATTCCCTTTGAAAAATGGGACAATCAGTATTCCATAGACAAATAATGCAATCTCATTAAACATGTGTACTCTGGCTTACATCTTACATAAATTGACCCTTCGCTACTGTTAGATAGTAATTTAACTGTAGTTCCGCCAGTTCTGTTTCAAATCCCATGTAGAGGGCGGGCCTAATGCCATTAACCAGGCACATGTCCTTACACCAGGCTGTTACTAATAAACTCCTGATGGAAAAACCATTTGCCCGACCTAGCAATCGAACCGAAGACATGCTCAGCAGTTTTGCTTGCTTGCAAATTGGAAAATGTCATATTATGATTACAGTCCACTCCCTGTCGCAGAGGGGTGTGTCCAAGGCCTTTATTCTATAAATCAAGAATACAATATAATTAAGCAATGGTAATGTAATAAAATCTTATTTTGCAAACATTCCTAGTAACAGCCTATCAATTCTTTTATCAAATAGATAAATTTATCAGTATGTAAGTCTAGTAAAGATTAGCTCCATAGAAAAATATTATGTTACAACTTTCTTTAAAATAAAATAAAAAAACTAGCTAGTTTGATTATGAAGGGTCGGTAAAACCAGTGTATTGCCTGCCTGGCTTCGAATCCACAACCACGGCTCATAAATCGCGGCCGAATCCACGGCGTCACGCCAAGGCCCTTCCTGCCTAGCCCTTCAGCATATTAAAACTAGCTATTGCCCGCGACCTATCTGCCAGTAAAAATCGGTCTAGCCATTTCGGAGATTAGCCGGAACAAACAGACAAAAATTTAGAAAAATGTTTTTTTGTACACACAACATTCAGTAAAAAACTGTTTTTTTTTTTTAAATTACAAACAGACTTAAATTTTATTTATTTGTATAGATTTATTAGTATCGTCATTCTCCTGTCCTTATCCCAGTAGGTATTTTTGGGGTCGGCGCAGCATGTCTTCTTCTCTCTTAGCAGTCACCCCCTCTAGTAAAGGTAAGTTCTTAATAAGTGTGTATCTCACCTGATCACTATAAAGTACTTGTACTCCTCTTATTGTGCCCACTTGACTCTGAATGATGGCCACTGACTGAGAGAAATGCATCCCTGAAACATAAACGTACAATATTTAGTTATGTATTATTTACAACATACAGGGTGTAAACAGACCCTTCACATATCCGTCAACCAAGCATTCTGTACATCAAACTAAGTAACTTTACGCAAAAATGATTGCTGGGATTTTTTTTGAAAAAATCACGTTTTACAGGACTCGGTGGAAAGCACTCAAAGTATTGTGCTGATGGATGAATTGAATAGTACGGGGGTCGTGGAGGTGTGTAAAGTAAAAATCATACATTAAAAACATGTATTTCAAAATAAACTTGAGAAAAAGTTGGAACTTTGACCCCCAATATCTCCGTAACTAGAAGGTTCCCAGGTATGGTCTAGAACAAAAAAATGTTCGCAAAGACGGGGAGAACAAGTGCCTTTCGGATATGTTAAGGGTCTATTTACAGCCTTTATTTAAACAAAAACACATCGTGTCGTGTAACTGGCTGGTTCTGTCGCGAAGCTCTTTTGTTTGCTTCGCAGATTATTCACACAAATAAACCATTTCCCATATTCTAAGTCAAAACCTCATGATTCCCTCGACTTGACTCAACCTCACTTAGGTGGTTTCATATGATTCATAGTTGCAATTTTACCCCTCATCTCAAACAGTTTTCGAGTTGAGCAACCAACTTTCAAATATTAGGTACGTCTGCATCTATCTTGAAGCTTCCTTGAGGTAGTTAACAAGGGACTTTTAACCAAAACACGTGTATTTCATCCGAATTTCATAATGTCTTTTGAAGAGTTTATTGAATATTTACACGATAATTCTTACGATTACATATTGCGACGCTGTTTACGAGATGCAGAAAATCGCGCACAAAAATACCAGATGGTACTACAGATATTGGAACTGTCCGACCTGATCGAGGCATGTATACCACCAGCGGCCGCCCTTGCGACTATCAAAGAAGTCTAAGAGAAGAATTATTGCCTAGTAACAATATGACAGGAGTTAGATCCCAATCGCTCCAAACATCGCACTGATGATACCCTGGACTGATATCGTACCTGACTAGAGAGTAAATGTCCATTTTAACAAACAAAGCAAAACTCCTAAATATATTTTGGAATTTTGAACTCTCGACGTTGAGTAGAGTGTTTAAAATTCATCATTGCGCTCATTTAGGTTTCACTTGTGAAAACAGCAATAAAAGCCCTAAAAGTAAGAACCCCTACACGTATCCCTTATATTACATTTATGTAGTTAATTCATGTATAGTTCCTATGCAGTTCCTATGCCTAACTTGTTTTGTATCAGGTCCTATACTTTGTGTAGCAATATTCCATTCAGGCCTGCCTCCAGCCTGATGTGTACCATTGCAGGGCAAAGACCTGTCTTTACCCTGCAATGGGATACATCAGGCTCAAAATAGGAACATTTCTATTCCACCTAACTTCAGACTTCTGTAGCGTGACGTCATCTGTTTATGTTATGCAGCCGATAAAAAAAAACACGTGAGCCGCACGTGTATCGATTGCCGTAATAATGATAAGTACTTAGAGACAGTTGCTGTGGAAAGTTTATACTATTCCTGTATTGATAAACTCACTGAACAAGAAGATAATGGCCATTGAAAAAGAATATTAAACTGTATTCAAATAAAACATTATTTTCTCAAAATAAGAGAGGAGATCGTGGCTGATTTATCAACAACCGCACGGGTCGATCTTCGAGGTCAAGCAACGTTTTTTGGGGTCGGTCTGCGGATGAGTGACTATCCATTACATACCGAGACAGCTCCGTGCCTCGGAAAGCAGGTCGTCAGGTTTATGATGAGCTGAGGCCCTTTTGGCATAGGCTGCGGGACTGTTCGAAAGAGATACCGCGGCCCTGAAACCCGAAGGGCTAAGAAGGAACATGGATAGGTTTTAGTCAGTAAAGATCTGACACTCCTTTCCGCTCCGCCCAGAGCGGGAGCAGTCATTCGCCAGGTAGGCAGTCGCTCCATGTAAAATACTGGTATTCAACATCATCCGTTTAGACTGGAAGTCGACCCTAATATAGTTTGAAAAGGTTTAGAAGATGTTTTTTAGGATATTTTGTTTAACAAAATAAGTGTCAATTTCAAAGGGTATCCTTATATCTGCAGTCAAGACCCCGAGACAAACCTGTATTTGCGGATGTAATCATTCTTAAACAGTTACACCTTTCTTATTGGTCATTTCTGTTTGCTTTCTTATTTTCGGATCACGTTGCCGAACTCTTTGTGTTGCGATAAGGAAAAGTTTATAACAAGCGAAAAATATTGGCGACGTAACCATGTTTCTGTTTAAAGTTCACGACAAGCCTTGTTAGTATTGCGGGTTGAAGGACGAAAATATTCTCAAGTCAATAGAGAGCATTTGAAAGGATTCTTAGGAAGTTAGTTGGCCCCAGGCATGAAGAACAAGGTGTTCTTCATGCACGTTCTTCATCCTCCATGGAAAAGGGAGGATCCCGACCAGACGGGTGTTATGTCTGGTGGGCTACAGCCCGACAGTTGTTGCCGGGTACTTCTATATTTGTACAGTCTCAAGTCGCGGATAACTTTACTTGCACGATATAGGATTTAGATGTACTTCGATGTTTAGTTCATCATCTGTGTCATAGATGGCGCTGTAGTACTTTTTGTTCTATGTTGCTGTAGTAGTGCCGCTAGTTAGTCTCAGAAGCTAGTCGAATAACCAATCTTACCAAGGCGTATCGTTTTACCTAGAAACTGGATTGTGGAGATCAGATAAGCAGTCGCTCCATGTTAAATACTGGTATTCGACTGCGTCCGGTTAGATTGGGAGCCGACCCCGACATAAGACTTGAGAAAAAGCTAGCCTGATAATGAGTTTCGAAGGAACAAAATATTTTGGCGGCTGAAGATCTCTTATCCTATCGTCTACCGTATGTGGTGTGACAAGAATGGATAAAGTAAGGAATGAGTATTTTAGAGGAAGTTTGAAAGTTGCGCCAGTTACAGAAAAGTTGAAAGGGAATCAACTGTCTTGATATGCGTATGTGATGTAGGGGGACGAATCGCATGTGACTAAAAGAGTGATGAATATAAATGTTGATGGATGGAGAGGAGAGGGACACCAAGGAAAGTATGGATGGATTGTGTGAGGAATGATATGAAAAAAGAAGTAAATGATAGCGCGACGTTTGATAGGGGCGAACGTAAGGAAAAAACGTATTGCGCCTACCCCCAAAGTAATATGGAACAAGAGATGGTTATCATATCGTCTACCGTCTCAAGACGAGATTCAAAATTTGATGTCGACATAATAGTTTTTTAGACGATGGTCCTACGTTCCAAAAATTCTCAATGTAAACAAGTTTCACAACCTTGCAGACCTCTGAATTTGACAACAGATTATTATTGTGTTTACAAAACAAAGATTTGTTATTGGTTTTGATAGAGAAAACGTAGTAGAATTAGCTGTTTATTATTCATTGTCAGTCAGGTTGTAAAACCGTTGACCGAAAAAGATAGTATTATATTGATACGAAGTTGGGTCAATACCCTTTAACTGTAAACTGTATAATATTATCAAAGAACTCGCGCCATTATGTTAAAATCAGTTTTGGCACGAAATATTGGTTTCTGAAAGCCTAATTAATTTTAATATGCTGTTAACGGAATTCTCATCGCACTTATTGATTGGTTATTATAAAAATAGCTATCAGTAAGTCTATAACACAGATCTACCGTCAGGCAAATTCGTTATTAATAATTTTGTCAGTCTACGGCAATTTGCCGTGTTATGGTCCCTTTTCTCCTCCCTTTTTCAAAATTTATTTAGGATCGGCGCAGCAAGTCTTCTTCCATACTTCTCAGCAGTCACCTCCTTTCTATCCACTTCATCCTTGACACAGTCCATGCATCTTTGTTTGGTCTTCCTCTACTCTGATTTTATTATAAGATTCTGGTTGAAACAGATCAATCAGAGTTTTACCCGGCATGGTAAAGCCAAGTGGAGGGCATTGATGTAGTGTATAATGTTCGTCATGGTGAATTTTGATCCGCTCGTTACCACAGAGGAGGCCTGTGGTAACGTTACAGGTTGATTTTAATATGCTATGCTATTCTTCTTCATCATCTTAGCATGTTGATGACAATTTAAATTGAGTCAACCCAAAATTTGGCTACGAGTTTGGCACTTTCAGTAGCGTCCATCAGTTCCTGTGATGTGCAAGCAACAGGACAGGCAGGACCCGATATCAAGACTGGTCTATCGTTTGTGAGGCAACACCACATTACACTCCAGGGAGATTCTTAGGTGACTCTTCACCTAAGAATCTCCACCTGAACAGGTCTTCCTTCCTTCGGCCAACCTGTGCCCGGAGTATTCAAAGAGTCCCAACACGCACGGGTTTTGTCGACGGAAGAATCGACAAAACGACAGTTTATTTTTGTTGATCTGTCATTTTGTCGATTTTTCCGTCGACAAAACCCGTGACTACGGTGGTCATGCTACGCGTGCAAGTCAGCCATCGCTGACTGATCGCTGAGCACGAGTTGCCATCGCAACTCGTGCTATTATGTACAATGTACATATAACATGTTTATTTAAAGTCGACGCACTATACAAAACATGACGTAACGAAAGGATAAAGATAAGATTATTAATAAAATTACGTATTAAACTTTATCAAGGAGGTAAAATTTAGGCTGAATTTCGAAAGTCAAAAACATGTTGTTTACTATGATATCGATCAAGGTTACTCTACAATAACAATGATGATATTAAACACTGTTTGGTGATGGAGTACGCAATTTGTCGCGTGAGGGAACACGTGTCTTGAAATTCGCGAGTTTTATTCATTTTAATGGCCTAAGAGTTTGGCTTGTGTTGCTGTTTTTTTTTTTGTTGTTGTTTTTGATTCGTCTTCTTTTCCTATTGATGCGATATTCAAAGCCAAGGAAAGAGCTGTGTAGTTGGCTGTGTACTGGTGGCCTACAACGACGTCTTAAAGTAAGAGTAATTCCAGTGTCGGAAAGAGATGGCGCTAGACGACCTGTATAGCTCTGTCTCTTTCCCACACTGGAATTACTCCTGCTTTAAGAAGTCATAGTAACCGCCCTGGCCCGACCAGAGGGGTTACTAATAATACTATGACATGCAAATATGAGTCCATCGACACGCAAATAAGAAGATCGATGTTCATCATCATCATCATCTACAGCTCGACTTCACCCATGCCTGGGTATAGGCCTCTCTTTGCTTGTGCCAAGCTGCACCCAACACATCCCTGCCTAACCCTTCGGGGAATATAGGCGTGATATTATGTTATGCTCTCAAAACGGCGAAGGAAAACATTGTGAGGGTACCGGCGTGTCCTAGAACCAAAAAATCGAAGACTTGCGACATTTACAAACCCAAACTGCCGCGGCGACACTTTCAGACTTCCTCTTATGTACTCATTTTTATTTTATCCTTGCGCGTAACACCACTCATCGCCCTTAGCATTTTCAGCCACCTGCAAATGCCTTTCAGTCATCCCTTTTGTGGCTCAACATTCTAATAATATCGAAACATAAAAAGTGCCCAAAACACAAGATATCTACAAAACCCTTTGTCTTCACGCTTCTTAGCTTCCAAAGGACGAATAGGACATTAGACAGACGACTACCTAACTCATATCGATTCGGTTCTTTCGCAAATGCCACATGAACTGGTTAGTGGCCGTCTCTTTATCTATAATTACGTGAACAAGGGGCCAAGATACCATCCCTGCTGAATATATAATATCACAGACGGAGGGGGACAGTTTATAACGGGGTATTCTTCAAAGTTTTGCTACGTCGAGCTTTTAAACGCGCCGTTTGTGAATCACCCTGGTGAAGATGGTTTTGGGGTGATTCACTAACCTGTCTTGATGTCGAATGGGCATTAACCATAGATAATCACTAAGTTTGGCTGTGATTGTTCGTAACATGATAGAAGACAGTGCCAGTTTAAGTCAAATCCAGTGACAGTAGTAGGTAAGTAGACAAACGACACAAATATGTGACAAAATGGTAGGTGAAATTGTGGCTTGGCGTGGAGGCACGCGCGAACGTTTATGCTCTGGCATTCAAAAGGTTAAGGAGGATAAGCTAAGGTTGCCCAATGAATTGAATGAATGACTATTTCATGAAAAAGTCATTCAATGGGGTTAAATGAATTAGAGGGTAGTTTTGAGTAAAGTAAAGTAAAGCCATGTGTCACCCTCCCTCTCTAACATCATGTTCAGTCTATTGCTTAATGACCTGCCTGAAGCAATAAGTGAGGCTTATGTCTTTATGTACGCGGACGATGTTGCTGCCGTTGTGTGCGCGCAGTCGATGGAAAGTCTACAAGAAAGACTTAACTTAGTGGTGGGGAAAATTAACAACTGGTTTAAAATAAATGGCTTGATCCTTAACACAACCAAGACCCATTACATGTACGTCAATCTTTCCGGTCGATTGTGTACACCACTGTCACTTCGGGTAGGAAGCAATGTGGTCGAACAAGTACAAGTCACCACATTCCTCGGCTTCGAACTGGACAGTTCTCTCACTTGGGGGCCGCATATTGATAAAATGTGCGGCAAACTCGGACGAGCATGCTTCGCTCTGGAACGACTAGCGCAAACGCTCCCACGTAAAATGATGATAGGGTGTTATTACGCATTGGTACACTCGGTGCTCCAGTATGGCGTGGAGTTCTGGGGCCGAGCTGCCGATTGGGAGCGAGCCTTCAGGATGCAGAAGCGTGCCGTGAGAGCTATTACGCGTTCAAAATGGGATGCCACCGCGAGACCACTTTTTAAACGTCTAAAAATATTGACTGTTCCCGCTATGGTGATATTGCAGGCGGCGGTATACGTTAGGCACCATCTAGACGAATACAATAGACGCGGAGATAGACATGATTACTGTACTCGTGGTAGAAACAAATTGGCTGGCTACCCACACACCCTATCTAAGTCTGGAAAGTTAATTCATGTTATGGGTCCATCGGTATACAACCGGCTACCGGATAATATTTTGAGCGCGACGTCTGACACTGTTTTTAAAACTAAACTGAAAGGTTGGCTAACCGACCAGGCATTATATGACCTAAAAGAATGGTTTTAAGAAAATTTATGTGATTAGTATACTGTAAGGTTCTATTATTCTGTTTATTGTGTATTATTATTATTATTATTTTTTTTTTTTTAATTTATGATAATTTGTGTTTAATGCTCTTTTTAATGTATAATGACTTGTTTTTTTTTTTAATGTATTATGATTTGTGTTTTTACTTTTTTCAAAATATGACCTGTAATTTTTGATAATTATTAATAAATAAACTAAACTAAACTAAACTAATCACTGACCTGCAAATTTCGCGGGCTACGCTGGCGCTTCCACCTAAGCAAACTAAGGTACTTACTGCGGGTTCACAGACCTCTTTTTTAGAGACGTGGTTGGCCGTCAACCACCACTCTGGCCCCGTCTAACCGGATGCAGCTGAATACCAATACTTTACATGGAGCGACTGCGATCTGACCTCCACAACCACGTTAGTAGTGGGTAATACGACACCCCTTGGTAGGACTGGCTAAGCCAACAGATGAGTATTATATTAAAATAATATACTATATAATCAGGTAAACAAATGCCGCAAGTTTAAGCACGTGAGCGACCACGCAATCCGATTTAGAATGTGTTATCTTTAGACTTTATTGTAATGTTGCTTTTCTCATACATAACAAGTTTCTGTAGCTACTTGAATGGCAGAAAAACAACAGAATTGTGTAAAGGAAAAGTAGACCATAGCCTATTAAGTAGACAATTAACAGCTAAAAAAAAAAGTCGTAAATTGCTGTTATCGAATTTGATTTTTTTCAAAAATTTATTACCTACTGGCTGCAAGTTTTGCCAGAATATCTTTCATTATTGATTAAAAAAAGGAAAACTAAAAGGACCAAGTTCTGTGGACCAACATCCTATTCTTGAGGGGTATTCCTAAATTCCTATTGAGGGGTATGTGTTACGTATTCAACCTGCAAAAAAATAGGGGGTACCTACAGTCACTTCGGGTTCCATCGTCAGACTTGCTCCATGGCTCCAATATATTACTGCGTTAACAGACCTTTTTGAATATATCCCTACAATCGAATTGCAGAACACTTTCAAAGGTTATTTGGATAACTTTACCAATATTGTTACTAATATTAACTTAAACCATTCGACATCATGATATTTCTCTCAATTTGCAGTAAACACAAAATCCTAAAGCTTAAAACAAAAAATAGAAGCCCGCATTTTAATTGGTTCAAAATGTGCGCAACCGGAAATTCCATCATGCTTCGCTATGTCCAGCATACTCGATGGTGGAAATGAGAAGTGACACTTGGCACTGTTGCCAAGTGCTACGTGTAATATGTATCTATTACTGGAACTTCTAATCTAATGACTAAATGAGTTAGGACATCAGGATATTTTTTTTTTTTAATATTACCCTCCTTTTGTTAAAAACACTACCCTCTTTTTTTTAAAAAAACAAGGTTTTTTTCGTTTAAGTTTTCTAGTGCAATTTCAGCACTAAAATGGTACTAGTAACTAATTCCCATTATCTATACTTTTCAGGAGAGACTTTAAGCTAACGCTGTACTTTTAGCCTTTGCTGCACTTTCAAGAAAAAACCATATTGGCACGGGCTGTTCACTCACTATAGTGTACTTAATTAATATTATTGTTTTTTTTTCCCTACTTTGGAGATGTTCCCTGGAGTTTAGAGAGAGGTAGATTTACCAAGTCATGAGATACCCATGCAAGTAACTGGAATCATGCTATAATAGACTAGAGGACAAAGAACTAATGCCCGTTTCACTAAGGCACACTAGGCAATACATAAGGTTTACAACTTTCAAAGCAAAACAGCGCGCTTTTATTCAGGTATTCATTTAGACAGCGCCTAGTGCTTGTGAAAACGGTATTAATATCCGTTCGCAACTTAGGTGAGACCAATGTCAAACATTAAGTTAAGCTTTGATTAATTGACTTGCCGATTGAATAGTAACAAAGTATGACTTTCAATGTCGAGTTTTTTACCATATTAATGTATCTGTTAAACTACTTGATAGTTAGTTGGCACACAATTTATGTCATCAATAAGGCATGTAAGTACTTCTTTTTTCCATGCCTGCCATCCATACATAAATGAAGACAATAGGTTTCCAATTAGAAAAAAATCTTGTCAATGGTTTAATCAGAGCATTGTTTTTTTTTATTTGCACATGTGTCACTCTACTGGTTTGAATGTGTTCCACATTTGAAAATGTTTCTTTTCTTTTAGGGTGTTAACCCTTTTTCTAAAGTTGGTAAAACTAAGGTTCAAGAAAATAATTTTGCCTCTAAATTTTTATACATGGTGTGGGAGGTCATGTGGGAGGATGTGATTGACAAAAATTTCACATAGGATTCAGTTCAGTACATGGTTAACTTGTGTGTGTTCTAGCTGAGTGTTGAATATTGATGTCCCTTACACTGTGTAATACCCACTTGATTTAAATTTTTTTTTTTTTACTCTGTTATGAAATGTTCCAAAATGCTGGTATTTAACACAAATTAAATATCATCTACCTTCCAAAGTTTTATATTTCATGAAAATATTATTAAATCAAATAACACTCCAAAATGGTAACAACATTAAAAACAATAAAAAGACATAACAATGACGCAATCATTTGAAATAGTCATTGCCTGATAACACACTACCATAAACAAACTTAACTTTACTGTTCATATATTTTTTATAACAATGCATTTAAATATAAATTGTTATCAGTTTAACTGAAAATGCAAGTTTGTAAACCAGTGCGGGGATAATGACTTTGTTCTTTGTTATTATTTTACTTCAACTGAATAAGTTTTTGACTAAATTAATAAAACTTTTGTGTGTTTGTAAGTTTATCTCTTTGTTTTATGCTGTACTTTATTAATTCTAATTAGAAGCACTATCGTTGGCTATACAATACAACGAAACCATGTGCGTTTGGACTAAGTACTTACTATTTTATCAACTATGGAACTAGGATGTACAATCTAGAAGTAGAGGTTCTCTACAGAGGAAAATGTATTTATCATCTACCTAGCCTTTTCCCAACTATGTAAGTCTAACCGGTCTTCCAGTATAACCGGATGCTGCTCAATACCAGTATTTTACATGGAGCGACTGCTTCTCTGACCCAGTTAGTACTAGGTAATACAATTTCCCTTGGTAAGACTGGTTGTCAGATTTTCGGGCCACTGACTACTTGTCGACTGTCAAAGATCTACAATTGACAGCCAGGACCAACGGCTTTACGTGCCCTCCAAGGCTTGGAGGAAACTCGGTATGTAATGGGTAGTCACCCATCCAAGGACTATCGACTCGAGCGGCTGTTATTATTTAGCCATGAGTTCCTATAATATTAAGAAAAATGTATAACTCTTATTAATTTGTTTTTAGAATATACTAGGATGGAGCAAATTTGATCAATCAGAAAGCCAGTCAAGTTGACCATTAGTAAAGAATTAACGATGATGATGATGATGATGATGATGATGATGATGATGATGATGATGATGTTGATGATGATGATTATTATTTTATTTTATTTTTTAGCTCATTATTGTCCTACAGCAAGGACACCCTTCCTATCTGACCACTTTCATACAAAATTTCAGGAAAAAGTAAAATAAAATCTTAGCATTTTATTTTATAATTTAATACTGTTTCATTAATATAAGATTTACACACTACCCCCTCTTTTTGATAATTAATAAATAGATAGATTAATTTAAGAAATATAATGTTTCAGTTGATTTTACACAATAAATAGGCTAGAGAATTTGATGAGGATAATTTCAAATATTTGTGATTCAACTTTGTTAGCCAAGAACCAGGTTAACTTATCTCAATGTTTGTAACATTTTGAGTAATGAAGGTAGTTATCTGTTCTACTATTTTAAATAAAATGAAAAACGTTAGAAATAGCTAGAGCTTGGGACAGGGATTTTATTTAAGAAAAGGTTAATTTAATCCTAAACTTCTACTGTCAAGGATTATTTTTATCTTTTTTACAAAAGGACTCCATCCTAAGCCAACAAGAGCTTCATAATCATATTTCATAAGATAAAGAAATTCAAAAATATTTCTGTTAAAAATTGCATCATTATTTCTCAATAACGGGTAGGTACTTGAAAATTAAATGTAGAAATGTTTTCTGAGTCAGAAAATTTTTAATAAACAGCTAAATACTCCGAAATTCAAATAGGTGTCATAAGATTACTCGTAGTAAACACGAAAACAACGCAATCTACTAATTTCACGGTCAAGATTAGCAATAAAAAAAATAAACATAGCACAGATCAGCGAAACAAAGGCTGTTCGTGACACTTCCACAGAAAAAAAATCAATGCTATGCAAAGGTAAAACAACCACTATGCCTAACCCACAGTCAATCTAATTCATTAATTATGATAAATATTCGTTAAAAACATCATTGCGTAAGACACGTCCCGTAGAAATAAAGCGCAAATTCTTGACGTAAGAAATAAACATACGCGGTCCTTACCTAGAACAAATTCCCAGGCATCACAGCCCAGAGAGCGTTCAGGGACGATTTCCAAATCCAACATCGTGCACAAAACACTAAACACAAACTAAACTAACTAACTTTCACTTTAAAAAAACGTTTTTTAACGCTAAAATTCGCTATTACGCTGCCTTTTCTTTGTTTGCCAACTTTAGTTTTCAACCATTTTGTATTTGTCAGAGGAACTGTCATTACAAACAGCTGATTGTATTTTGCCAGGTCCGAACTGGAAGTGTTTGTTTTTTTCTTGTAAGATTCACATAGCAGTTCGCGCTAAAATATGGTTAATTAAATGGTTTAGAGTCTATTGTTGTTGTGAAAAGGAGTGAATATCATTAAAATTAATTATAGCTGTATTTCAAAATTTTTACACGAACTTTTGTCTAATTACGATTCTAGGTTGTAATAAAAAACATTCACTTATTCGTAAAAAATGCAAATAAGAAAATTAAAAAGACTTTGACTGGTCACTTGAGATATAAAATGTATGCCCGACCATAGCAAAGCCAAGCCAAACTCTAGACTAAAATAATATTTTAAATTCAGTCCTGGCATAATCGAGTGACGCATGCGTACCAACCATGACAGAAGAAATAAAATTGTAGACTCTGTTTTACGGAGATCTCTTTCTAACACATGTCGATTCAGCATTCCCATCTCGTTCCTATCAACAGTTTACATGCTGTCTCTTTTTGCTTCATTATAGACTGATCGCTTTGTCTCTATCCGTCGGACTTGTTATCGATAATTGGGTAGATGTTATGACCTATACACAACAGTATTTTTTTAGTATCCATGTCGGGTCCTCTGTGGAAGAGTTTATGAACAAGGAAAACTTAGCCAGAGATGTATAACGTAAGACAAAAATCGACATGTTTAAAAGTGCATTATTTATGTCGTAGTACGTGCGTCCCTGAATCACTGTTCCTAGGACGACCTAGACAGCACGTCTAGGTCTAAAATAACATTCTAGAACTAAATTGACATGTATTTATCGATGGTACTGATATGTTTTGTAGGGCTGCAGCTTTCGCTCGGTTTCCCGCCATTCTCAAATAACCTTGGAGCGATCTCTGACGCCCACTGGCCTACGTAATGTTATTACACAATACATGTTTATTTACTTCGAAATAGAAATCACGTATTTTTGCATAAACGGGCGTCAGAGGACTTTGAACTAATCAAGAGATTCCCTTCATTTATTTCGGGCTTGTTTTGTTGTGGAACATAGCGGCAGTGACCTATATTTTGAGTGAGGAAAATATTCGATAGCTACGGTAAACTCATCACGCTATGCGCTTCAGGGACAAGACGAACGGCGGAAAATTACTAAGTACGTGCTACGTTTAATGATTCTGTTACTAGATCAGTTTACCTCTGTTTTAATTTGCATTTCTATTTGAATAAACATACAGCACAAAATACCACTACAATTGTGTTCAGATTTAGCTCAAACAAACTCAACAGCTGTGGATGATGTGATGAAACGGTAGCTTTGTTATGAGACAACTCAACCGTAACAAAGGGATAATTTTGAAAGTGGGTAGTTTTTCGTTCACAATAATAATTTGCTTTCACCGAACTGTCATCGAAGTTTAAAACCCTTCTTTGTCTCATTCTCTGGCACTTCCATCACAGATATATTATCTAAGTATTTGGCTACTGATTGGATACTACGATTGTTTTCCCAAATGACGAACTTCAGAATATCTGCAGGGACCGTAAGGTCTTTATAGCTAGCCTATGCCGTTTTAGCTAGCGTCTTTTTCAGACTGTCGCCCGATTTAAGCTGTGGGAAAATAGCTGTCCGCCTCCCACTCACTACTTACCACCAAGTGAGCATCTTCGTGCAGGGTCTAACCTTCCGTGGTCTACCTGGAAGTCCTTGAACCGTCTCCGGACTCAAGCAGGAAGATGTAATTCCAACCTCGTCAAGTCGGGTTACCTAAATGAAGCAGCATCGGGGTGTGGTTGTGGAGCTGCGTCGCAAACTATGCTCCACGTCTTATCCTGCCCTCTTAGCCCAAAAACACGCAGCCGGATTGACCTTTGTGCTGCCACCGACGCCGACGCGGTGGAGGTGGCGAAGTTTTAGGCTAACAGAGTATAAAATTTGTCGTTCCAGCGACGCGAAGAAGAAGAAGAAGCTAGCCTTTGTTGTCCCAGAGACTCCCAGAGGTGGGCAAAATTGCACGGATGTTCCTCCAGTTATGTCTTTTTAGAACAATCTGGCAACACCGAGTCCAGAATTCCAGATCGCCATGTCGGCGTTTACTTAGGCCTGCCTGGGCGACGACGCCCTTCTTCACGTACCCGGGCCCTGTGTGACAAACCTGCAATGGGCTGGCCCCTATTCACAAAAGCTCGGTATGAGATTTTGATTTGATTGAGATTTCGAAAGCCAGTGAGATAGACATGGGGAGGGACCCCAAGTCTATCTCACTCGCTTTCATTATGTAAAAAAAAGATCATCGTATCATCATAAAAAAAGAACTTCGACTTTTCGAATCGAGATCTCGGAGCGTTTGTGAAAACAGGGGCTGGTTCATCTGTCCTCTTGTAAGCACAGAGCATAAATAAGGTCCCAGGAGACAAAATATTGCTATTTTGATGATTATAGATGTTAAACTTAAAAAGATCTTGGCAACAACTAGGCCCTAACCCAAAATTGTGTGGATTGAGCTTTACGGTACTCTTATCCATGAGTAGCATCCACAAAGTAAATAAATGGCATCGATCGTAGTTTTTCGCATTCGTTATTAATTATTCAACAAAGAACAAACGTGCTAGTAGGTACAATAAAATAGATATTCATTTGTTTTTGCCAACGATATAATTGTTCATTTCGCGTGTTTTTTGTTGGCACTTCGGTCGTCATAGTGACGTGTGTATGGCGACGGACGTGGTAAGAAAGCAACTGTTCGACGAAACATACATATTTAATTCAGACATGACGTGGCTTTATGCTGTTATATAGAACGTATGTCCCTGTACCCCTACAGGGACATATACACGTTCCATAGGCAGGTACCTACAATGAAAATGAAATGACCCCTTCAGTAAACTGGAAGGGGTAACCGGGGGGTTCGAATGAGATACCGCGGCCCTGGAACACAAAGGGCTAAGAAGGAACATGGATGGGTTTTAGTCAGTACAAGTCTGACACTCCCTTTCGCTCCGCCCAGAGCGGGATAGATCATTTGATGATTTCCCATTCGAGAAAAAAAAAAACGTATCTACCTACAATGTCGGTCTACGAATCATGTACATTCGTAAATATACGCAGGTACCGACATTTGCCAGTGTGATTGTCTGTCGTATGCGTAATCGAGAATAAAGACTAAAAACACAGAAATTCCGACTCTGGGCTGCAACTGCGATTTTTTTAATAGAAAATAACTTAATGCCTGACCCAAGGATCGGATCTTTCATGTCATGATTTCTTCTGTCATACTACAGCCGAGTGCAATTATTAGCCAAACATACTCAAAAGGTGGAACGAAGATTATAGTCTTTGGATTTTCATGGCACACACCACTAGGAACTCAGTGAAAAACGTCCCATGAAAATCCGAATACTATTAATTTCGTTCCACCTTTTTTTCTAATTACGCTCGTCTACTAGACTTATGCTGGTTTTACACGAGGGCAGAACTGTGGGCAGCGCAGGACTGCTACTGTTTGAAGAACTGAACAGAACAGTGCGTTCAAAAAGTAGCAGTACTGTGTTGCTCACTGTTCTGCCGTCGTGAGAAACCAGCATAAGCAAGCATTTGATACATACTTATTTAGGTATGAAATCAATGTTCACAATTACAACCAAGATTTTTTTTATAATTATGGTCATTCAATCTCGTGGCTAAGTAATAACAGCCGCTCGGATCGATCTTTAGGTTAAGCCGCGTTTGCCTAGGTTGGTCTGTGGATGGGTGACCACCCATTACATACCGAGTTTCCTCGGAAAGCACGTTAAGCCGTTGGTCCCGGGTGTCATTTGTAGATCTTTGACAGTCATTATAGGTAGTCAGTGGCCCAAAAAGTCTGACAACCAGTCTTACCAAGGGGTATCGTATTACCCAGTATTAACTGGCTTGTGGAGGTCAGATAGGCAGTCGCTCCATAAAAAAATCCTGGTATTCAGCTGAATCCGGTTAAACTGGAAGCCGACCCCAACATAGTTGGAAAAAGTCTAGGCAGATGATGATGGTCATGCAATCTGTCCTGTGTCAAAAAATATAGATTGTCCCACAGCTGGAGAATGGTCGCCCCATATTTCTCCAGTCCTGACTGTTACTAATAGATTTTAGTCCGGACCCAGTCGTTGCGAACATTGTATTCGATCAAAGGTGCAAAAATACCTCTCTAAATAATTTGGCAACACATTGTATTGTTCCAATCGTCAGCATGCCTCAATGATTACGCGGGATGGTAAACAGCTGATTATTTCGTGTTTTCCCTTCTATCGGATAGAAATAAAACAGGTTTAGATGTAAATAAAACAATGTTTTATTCATAATGAAATAGGAATATGGGATTTTATTGTAATTTTACGAGCTATAATTTCTTAGTAAGAGTAGGAGCTCGTTGCTAAGTAATAACAGCTGCACGAGTCGAGCGAAGGTTAAGCTACGCTTACCGAGGTCGGTCCGTGGATGGGTGAACATTATATTACATATTGAGACCCCTACTTGGCACAGAAAGCATGTTAAGCCTTTGGCCTTGTATGTGATTCGTGGATCTTTACAGTTGACATTGTCAACTTGACATTTTGTTATCACTGAGATGACGGCTAATACAAGGTGGACAAGGTGGCTTACCACAATGAAATAGTAGCGGGGTGTGGTTGTGGAGCTGTATCACAAACTATGCTCCACCTATCCTACCCTTTTAGCCCAAAAACATACAGCCGAAGAGACCTTTGCGCTGCTACCGACGACGCGGTGGAAGTGACAACGTTCTGGGCTAACAAAATATAAACATTGTCGTGCGGGCGACACGAATAAGAAGTACATCATTCCGGAGCGAAATTTTTATCGGTTTTTTTTTTTTAAATTAGCTGTTGCCTACTAACTGCAATACCTACACGTCAAAATGTATGGAACAGCTGATTTTTAAAATAATTCTATGTGGGGGTGTTCAGAATGATGTACTGAATATGTGGTAAGAGTTTGTGGGTCGGTTTACCTTCCACCCTGTATAGATGTATGGAAAAAGAAAGACTATGCCCTACTAAGTAGAGTAAGAAACTGGAAAATTGTCCCTGAATATTCACTTATCAACATTTTAAACTTATCTGTCCTTCTTTTTACTTTTAGACTTCTTCTTATGCTTAGACTTATGTTTCTTAGACTTTTTCTTTTTTTGCTTTTTACTCTTCACTTCATTGACATCGACCCACGAGTCTTCGCTGGACGAAGAGTTAACATCTATAGTTTCGTTTATATTATTAGCAGCTTCAGACTGTAATCTTTTTTGAATATTTTCTGGTATTTTGGGCCCGTACATTGCTTCTTCGTCATTTATCTTTTCACTTTCAACATTTGTGGTCGATTCTTCGGAGTTTTTAGCTGTAGGTTTTGTATATTTAATCTTCATGCTAGTTTCTTCAGGTTTTTTTGTTAGTTCATCTGTTCTTCTCCAGGAGTTGAGTTCGTCAAAGTTTATGTTAGCGAATATACCTCGTGGTGGAGAAGTATTTCTTTCTACATTTTTAGGGGCATCTATAAAGTCTGTTCCTTCATTATTGTTGCTTGTATCTTTATCTTCGTCTTCTTCACTGTCGCTGAGAAAGATAGATTTGTAGAGGTCCATTTTATCAAACTTATTTATGGTATCCAAAACTTCAGCACCTTGATTTTTATTCTTCTCCGATTCCTTTAAGAATAATTCTGCTACCGTCATTCTTTTACTGAAGCCTGGGGCTGGTACACTTTCTTTTACTACTTCTTTAGCATTCTGACTGACATCTTGATCAGCTAGCTTAACCTGAACAGTTTTCTGAGCGATCTGATCAGTTTTAGGTAAGATGCTGGTTGTTAAAGACTTAGAGCCGCTGAACTTGCTCTGCTCTTTGGCGAAACTGTCTTTGTCATGTACTGAAGACTCCAAGTATGAGAATATTGAGTAGGAGACTTTTGGTCGATCTTCATTCTTCTTTTCGATTCTGTGGACAAGTGAGATTGGATGATTTTAGAAAATGTAGTTTTAGAAACATGTTTATGCTAACTTAAACTTAAGATAGATGTTCAGTTTTCGCCAATAGTGTAAGGTTTGTTTTTCAGATGAATTAGATTTCATTTTAACCTTTTGTACAGACAAAGAAGTTTTCTTGCTTCAAAAGCTTGAGAATTTAGGATAAAAAAGTGAGCATTCCATACAATTTGACAATGTAGGTATTGCACGTTTGTAGGAAACAGCAGTTTTTTTTTAATAACCGATTAAGTATCTCTATGTGGGGGGGGGGGGGGGGCAAAGAATGATGTACTGAATACGTGGTAACCGTTTTCGCGTCGGTGTCTCTTCAACCCTGTATGTATTTCTGTTACCACTATAACAACCATAAATAAAAATAAAATTCAAAATTAAAGGGGGTTCCCCTAGGCTGCGGGACTGTTCGAAAGAGATACCGTGGCCCTGGAACATAACGGGCAAAGAAGGAATATGGATGGGTTTTAGTCAGTACAAGTCTGACACTCCCCTCCGCTCCGCCCAGAGTGGCTAAATCATCAAATGACCCCCCATTTGATGATTTCCCATCCGGAAAAAAAAAAAAAAAAAAAGGGGGATTCCCCTAGTGCGCGAGTTCGACTCGCACTTAGTCGGTTTTTTAGACACTCATAATGTCTGCACATTTCCGCTCGATCTGACCCTGCAAATTTGAACTTACCTGATAACAAGCGATGATGATGTGGTTGAGGACGAAGCACACTTGCCTAGAATCATAACCTATTCACTCCAGACCTGAACTTCCACCAGATTATAACTACAATTCTCGTTTAAAACACACTAACCTGTCTCCCCCTATTTCGGGTATATTGAACCTCCTGCACAGCAGACCCTCAGGGCGCCACTGCGTGTGCTGGCGCGTCGTGACGCCGTACACACCGCTAGCAGCTGCTTCCATCTGTTCCTTGGTGGCTAGGCCATGGTTTGTGGAGCTTCTTGCCACGGCTGTCAGAGGGTTTGTGCCTTCGTCTGGTTCTGAAGCGTGGGTGAATCTGGGAAATGGTCATATGAGTTACTAGCACTTCGTCAGCAAACATTGTGTTAGCTCGGCTAATATGCATCATCATCATTTCAGCCGAAAGACCTCCACTGCTTGATATATGCGTCCCCCAAGTGTCGCCACATTGACCGGTCCCGTGCGACTCGCATCCAGCGGATCCCTGCAACCTTCACCAGGTCATCGGTCCATCGGAGGCCTTCCAACGCAACGTCTTCCGGTTCGCGGTCGCCACTCCAGCATAATATGTACAGTATAAATATAATTTATAGCCTATAGCACCCACGAATAATGTATCTTCCTATCAGTGAATTTTTTTTAGAATTGGATCATTAGTTCCGAAGATTACACCCTACATACAAACATACAAACAAAAATTACTTCTTTACAATATTAGTATAGATAACTAAGGCTGGAATCTAAAGATTTCAACGAAAAGAATGCGTATTCTAGAATTTGCTATCTAACGATATAAAATCACAGCGTTTGTAGTATCTGTCATATCAAACAATACAAAAATCAACTCACCGATCGCCCATAATCCCACTCAAAGGCCGGTACAACTTCGCAGCCTGCTCAAACTCCATCATCTCCCTTTCTCTCTCCCACTCCTGCAACTTATCCACATCGCCGTCTCTTTCCAACACCCCCTTATTTGCCACAAAACGTTCATACCTCTTTTGCTTTTCAGGGTTCCCAACAAAAGGCTTGAAGACCCGCGTCAGGTCTTTACCTGAATCTTTTATAGGGATAAAGTCTAGTTCTGTTTTTTCTGTCAATGTGACGAAATTGACGTTTCTACCGAGGAGTTTGGCTTTCGGGTCTTCTGTGGGGGTGTTTGTCTGTGTGGGTGTGGGGGGTTCTTGGGGTGGTAAGGGAGCTTCGCCTAGTAACTCGCCGCGAGCTTTCGCTGATAATTCATGACGGCCTAATCCTGAGAAAGATAAAGTGTAAAAGTTATATTTTTGTAGTTTTTAGTGTCTTTGTTTTGCATATTTTTTTTTTTACCAATTTCTTCTCGTCGGTGTAGCAAAGGATGTCAATAATTGCTAAAAAATAATAAGACTTAATTTGCCTTCAGCAACATTAGTCATGGTGTTTATTTGTTTTGTGTTTTTCATTGTTTTGTTTGCATTTCATTTTTCTTTTCAACCGACTGCAAAAAAGGAGGAGAGCCTCTCAATTCTTCGGAATCTTTTTTTTATGTATGTTCACCGATTACTCGAAGACGCCTGAACTGATTTGGAAAATTAATTCTATTTTGGTTTCATAGGGTAATTGCCAAATTTAAATGGAAAATTAAATTAAATTTAAATGGAATCTCCATTTAAATTTAATCGAAATCGGTCGAGCGGTTTTTGAAAAATCAACAAAAATCTAAAAATTTAATAATTCAATAATAATTTAAAAATAGATTTTTGTACGAAAACGAAACGAAAATAACATGAACAACGAAAAAAAGAAAAAGAAGAGAAAAAACACCACGAAAATATCTAAAGAGTTATTTTTCACTTTTTTGAGTTTTTGAAGTCGGTTTAATTTTTTGCAAAAAAGTTTTTTATTACGAAAAGTGTTGCCCGACTCCATGCTTCTGGCTCCTCGAAGTTATTGTCAAAAAGAGTTTGTATGGACATCGTCCTAATACGAAGCAGAAAAACGGCGTAACTTTGTACATGTATGATGATACCTTGGTCCCTAGGTTGTTGCGTGGTAGGTTCGAACCGGGAGCGTCTGGCGCCGGCCACCGCAGGTACATAGTCACGCGGTAACGCAGGGGCGGGGTGGGCTGGAACTGATGGTAAAGGCTTGCTGGCTTTGACGAAACCTTCAATGACCTGAAAATGGAATAGTAATAGTTTAATAAAACGATAAATAACACAAGGTGAAGGTGGTATTTTTTAACTTGTAGGATGACATTCAATCAATCATTTTATTGTAAGGCAACTGAGGCCCATAGATAAAAATACACAAAATAATCTTATAAAATAATAAACTAATACATATAAAAAACCTTATTTAACTGAAACTAGACACGAATCGTTGACGGCGTCGTGTTTTGCTGCGTGGTGTCGCGTAACCGTCCTCGGAATCGTCGGTATCTGACACCTTTCGGCCAAAAGTCCTCTTTTAAGAAGGTCTGCAGATGGTGAGTTGGAGCTCGAACCACGAACGACTTGAAGTTGATGTCATGAAACATCAGCCTCAATAGAGTATTTTGTTATCTACCTAGACTTTTCTTAGCCAACTTAGCTTAACTTTTCACCAAATGAAATATAAATAGTTGGGAAAAAGATCCCCGCTTAGCAGGGAGTCCCTGCTGAAACTGGCTTTAGTTAATCAGTTGGGCAGATACTCCACGTAAAATTCTGGTATTCAGCTGCATCCGGTTCGACTAAAAGTCGACCTAGGCAGAGACATGCAACTATACTACTTGACCACTCTTCGGAGCAGTTTTCTTCCTCACGCTGAGCGTCGCGGGGGCTCCGATAGAAAAATCATAGTGGGACATGTCTTCAGTCGCATGGAACTACTTATCCTCAATACAAGCTTGATATTATGTCCTGCAGAGCTCACTGACGGTCTGCTACTTACCACCCTTTCGCCCTGAGTTATAAGATTGAAAATTGGTCGACCAGTTAGCTCGGTAGTACTTCGTCTTTCTAATTGATGTCAGTGGCAGTATCTTTGCTTAAGCTTGGCTTCTATTGGCGAATTTACGGTTTCTGAACAGTCGGCTTGCCCTAGCTTGATATAATGTTGACCTCTGAGCACTCCACTCATAGAAGCATGATTTTATGAACGTAATAGAGGAACTCGGCTGAATGCTAACATTTTTAAAAGCCCGTAGTGTTTTTTTTTCCTGTGTCATTAATGGCCTAACCTGGTGTCAGAGTGTTTATAGTGCTTATTGTATCTTTTTGTTATTCCTTTTATTTTTATCGTGCTTGTTATCTAGTGATCTTAAGATTACTACTACCTTTTCTGTGTTTACTCGGGAGAACCTGTAATAGGCTCTGTGTTGCATACAGGGTGTAAACAGACCCTTCACATAGCCGTCAACCAAACATTCTGTACATCAAACTAAGTGACTTTACGCAAAAATTATTGCTGGGAATCGACTTTTTTTTTAGGGAAAAAATCACGTTTTACGGTAGGACTCGATGGAAAGCACTAAAAGCATTGTGCTGATGGATGGATTGAATAGTACAGGGTCGTGGAAGTGTGTAAAGTAAAAATCTTACATTAAAAACATGTATTTAAAAAAAAAACTTGTGAAATAGTTGGAACTTTGACCCCCAATATCTCCGTAACTAGAAGGTTCCCAGGTATGGTCTAGAACAAAAAAAATGATCGCAAAGACGGGGAGAATAAGTGCCTTTCGGCTATGTCAGGGTCTATTAACACCCTTTATACAATTGTTATTCATTTGTTATAGCTGTTGGTTCTCCTATTTATAAATAAATAAATAAGTGTCCTCTACCTCTTTGCAATATAAGTCAATGGCGGTGCCTTCATACCAACCCAAGCCTAAAAGCTTGTCTTCATTCTGGACAGTCGCCTTGCTCTGTGGGCTTGCCTTAGCTTGCTGTAATGTTGATCTCCAGGCTCATTACTGAAATAGAAGCGTGATTATGTACTTACATGACCACTCTTCGGAACAGTCTTCTTTTTCTCGCTGAGCGGCGCGGGTCCTCCGATAGAGAAGTCGTAGTGAGACATGTCTTCTTTCGCGTAGATATCTTCGTCATCTGCTTCAAATGCGCCCACACCGAATGCTTGGCCGCGGATGGATACCTGAGAACGTACATTTATTATGTGTGAATTTTGAGAGGGAATTGTGGTAATAATTTCAAGCGTTTTGTTGTAGAAAAAAGTAGTATTATATGGTGTCAAATGAAGTGACAAACTAATAACAAAACAATAACAGCCGCTCGGATCGATCTTTAGGTTAAGCCGTGCTTGCCTAGGTTGGTCTGTGGATGGGTGATCACCCATTACATACCGAGTTTCCTCCGTGCCTCGGAAAGCACGTTAAGCCGTTGGTCCCGGGTGTCATTTGTAGATCTTTGACAGTCGTTAGGTAGTCAGTAGCCCAAAAAGTCTGACAACCAGTCTTACCAAGGGGTATCGTATTACCCAGTACTAACTGGGTTGTGGAGGTCAGATAGGCAGTCGCTCCATGCAAAATACTGTTATTCAGCTGCATCCGGTTAGACTGGAAGCCGACCCCAACATAGTTGGGAAAAGGCTAGGCAGATGATGAAATAAAGTGACAAACTAACCGACTTCCAAAAAAACACTTAATAGTGGGAAATAATGTTACTTCCGGAAGTCGGTGACAAAAAAGTTCAATGAAACAAACAAAAGTCACAGCATTCCGGAAATAAAGTTATTTTCCATATTTTGACGATGAATGGTAAAAAAAATATTCAGCCTTTTTAGTTATGGTATGATGGTCTCACACAAATTCTTGGCGAGAATTAATTTTCCATTGTTACTAAAAGTTATTAGCAGTTTATCCACATAGACGTAGAAGAAAAAGTATGTATTATAGAAGATAACTCATAAACTAGTAACTACCCAAGCAAAACTAAAATAACTATACAAAAAAATATAGTCGAACTGAGAACCTCTTCCTTTTTAGAAATCGGTTAAAAATGATGATAATGAAGCCATTTAACCGATTTCGGCCACAGCGTCTGGATTCGATGGCTTTCTAGGGAGGTTGTCGAGAGCTTTGGAGTGCTGCTCTATCATGTGCTCTCAAGTGGTTAGCATACCCAACTTTGGCAGAAAAACTCCGAGCACAAAGCGGACATGTCAGAACCATTGACGAAATTGTAGGATATAGCTGCAGGTGGCCTAGTTTTAAGGTTATCATGCTTTAAGTCTACCTGCGACCTTCTTCTGTCTTCGAAGGCGTTGACCTGCCGATGCACACGTCTCCAGTCGGGCCGATTTTGTGCCTGCTTTTCCCAAACTCATCATCTGCCTAGCCTTTTCGCAACTATATTGGGGTCGGCTTCCAGTCTAACCGGATGCAACTGAATACCAGTATTTTGCATGGAGCGACTGCCTATCTGACCTCCACAACCCAGTTAGTACTGGGTAATACGATACCCCTTGGTAAGACTGGTTGTCAGACTTTTTGGGCCACTGACTACCTAACGACTGTCAAAGATCTACAAATGACAGCCGGGGCCAACGGCTTAACGTGCTTTCCAAGGCACGGAGGAAACTCGGTATGTAATGGGTGGTCACCCATCCACAGACCAACCTAGGCAAGCACGGCTTAACCTAAAGATCGACCCGAGCGGCTGTCATTATTTAGCCACGAGCTCCTCAAACTATGGGGTCAATTTCGTATATTTTGAAGTTAAAAATAATATTCAATAGTAAAATTCAGTTTTCTTACCCGTTTCCCTTTATCCTTCATAACCAGATGACTTCTAGAAGACCCAGCTTCACTCCCATATTCTCCAGTCAAGTTCCCCAGTACAGAATGCCGACTTAGCCCCGAGTAGCCGAGCCCGAAGCGATCGTTCTTACGGTTTAGAATATAGGGCTCATAGTCGTCTGGTGCGTATAGGGTGTCGAAGTCAAATTCGGAATCCGTGCTGTTTTCAGCTTCGTCTTCGGCTTGAGTTTGGTCTTCTTGAGCCTGTAATGGAGTTATTGTGAGGTTATACATAAATACAAAAAAAAAAAAATTTAAAACCCCCATCGCAACAAAGAAAAGCGAACAAACATTTGAAAAGTCAATAAAATGGCTGTGCCGGTTTTGATAGAGCATGTCTAATTGTAATATACACATCATGCCCTTTCATTTGATACCCCACTTGGGTGTATTTGAAAATATTCGATTTTTCATACCCAATTTCATCCCCCATAACTAGTAAATGGCTGCACTGATTTTTGATAAAAAGTGTCTAAAAACCATCACCAAGAAACTAGCTTTCAAATAAAAAAAACTGCATCCAAATCGTTTCACTCGTTTAAGAGCTACGCACACACACATTGCGGTCAAACTTTTAACACCCCTCTTTTTGCGTCGGGGGTTAAAAAAGGAAGTACGCATAATATTATATCACGACTATAATCCCCAAGGTCGTACGGCCAGTTGTATAATTACACCCATATTTTGGAAGCTGGTGTGTAAGTATGATAGGGGGTGATCTTATTGCTGTTTCTCTGTAAATAAACCTGAATATGCACCTAACATTAGTAACAAGCATTAAATAATTTTAAGGCAATACATTCAACATTACTAAGACAGTAAGCAAAGATTGATGGTCACTCACAATGGGCCTCATCAGAAGGCTTAAAGTCACCCAAAGAGCAATGGAAAGGGCTATGCTCGGAGTTTCCTTGTGTAATCAAATCAAAAAATAGGACATCCGCAAGTGAATCAAGGTTACCGACGTAGCCCGAACAATTGCCAAACTTAAGTGGCAGTGTGCAGGGCACATTGCTCGCAGATGGCCGATGGGGCCGAAAAGTTCTGGAGTGGCAACCGCGAACCGGAAGACGTTGCGTGGTGACACTTGCGGTAGGCCTACGTCCAGCAGTGGACGTCTTTCGGCTGAAATGATGATGATGAAGCAAAGATTGCCGTGGATTGGTGATCATCCATTACATAGCGAGCGAGACCTCTCCCGTGTTCGAGTTTTGGAAAACGTTGAGTCTTTAGTCTCGAGAGTTGTTGCCGGAAATTTGACAACCAGCTGTCCTCGGGATTAGGGAAAAGGCAGATGATGAAGGTTATAGATTATGATAAAACCTATTTTATTGTTCTACGTCTAGATGTCCATGAGGTATTATGAAACCACGTATTCTGCCGGCCGATAGCAAGTAATAAAATTACCTGTCTTATCTCCGGCGGCATATAACACCCGTACACTTTATGCTGTTCTCTGGCTTTCTTCTTCCCCTTCCCGCTGAGTCGCTCCCCCGTACCCTGCCCCTCCTTCCAGCCCATAGCGCGGAGCATGCGCACAGCAGCGGTTTCGTGGACTGCGCGGACTAGCTGCTGTAGTACTGGTTCGCCTGTGAAATAGATCATTACCATCATTCTGTTGCCCTTATCCCAATTTATTTGGGGTCGATGCAGCATGTCTTCTTCTTCCATACTTTTCGATTACTCGTGATGTCAGCAGTCACCTCCTTCCTAGCCATATCATCCTTTGCACAGTCCATCCATCGTTTCTTTGGTCTTCGTCTACTCTTATACCCGTCCCCATTTATACTCAAAACTTTCTTCACCACATTTTCGTCATTCCTCCGCATCACATGCCCATACCAGACAACTTTTCAGTCACCGTCGCACTTTCAGACTTCTTACTCACTCATTACTCTTTCCATCCATTCGTGTAACACCACACATCCCCCTAAGCATTCTCATCTTCATCCCTTTTTTGGTCCCTTTTATGGTCTAACATTCTGAATTTCTGATCCATACAAGACAACAGGTTTAACCATTATTTTATAAATAGAAATAGATATGACACTTATTTTTTTTTTTATATCCTAGAATAGGAGACAACAACACGGGAAAAAGAAAGATTACCGATTTTCCGGTTTCAATTCTAGTACATGCCGGTTGCCTCGTCATGTTTTTCTTCATCGTTAGAAGAACAGTAGTGATAAAATAAATTACATAAAGTAACGCGCCAGCCTCGGATTGAAGTTTCAAACTGAAAATGTAGAAGACTTACCCGGTATAGGCCCGTCGTGGAACTGCGCCCGAAGCGCTCTCTTCTGTCCAGAGAACTCGTTTTGCGTCTGCACCTGTCGAGGCGCTATGCCGAACTCGCCGCGATCTTCCTCGTCCATAAAGTCTTCGGGACGTTGGTTCTGTACCAATAGAGTTAACAAGAAACATGACATACGGGAAATAACTGCATGAGGGAAACACGGAACCGGGAAATGTCCTGGCTGTGTGTGTATGTGAGTTTAAATGTAATCGCAAACACGATACAGAAGAAATTTCAATAGTGTCCCTACATATTACAAGGTGTGGAGGAGCGGTGGTCGTAGGTAGATCGTCAAACGTCTATTTAAAATGTGTAAAATCTGCGATTTACATCGCGGTTAACACCTGGATGAAGCTCGTACAAGGATGGAGAAGATAGGTAATAGCAAAGAGACGCCTATACCCAGCAGTGGGTGACGTTGGGCTGTGGATGATAACGATGACAATATTTTATCACAACGGCTCTCAAAACGGTGAAGGAAACAATAGTCAGTAATTAGTGCCACGAATAGTTACGACATCTTGCATTGATAACAAAAATACATTAAAACTCACCGGAAGCTTAGCCTTTTCAGCTCGCGAGCTTTTAAAAGTACTAGGAGTCCAGCCTTCTTGAGAGCCAACAGTGTTCCCGAATCCCGCCGAGAAGCCCCCAGTAAACGCTCCATGGAACCGACGCCGGCCGTGCTCGTCCACTGCGAACTGGTCTGGCGCCTGTTGGTACTTGCGTTTGGAAGGCACTTCATCTGATGGTAAATTAAATTCAACGTCTTTAATAGGAGAATATGGAGCAAGTATTTTTTAATATTTACAGTGGCCAGTATGATCTGCAGTTCCAATCAGGTTAGACGGGGTATAATCGACCCGTCTTGAACACAATGTGACGGAGACCTCAACACAGGATATGCCACACCTTCTCTCCTGCCCGCCGTGCACCTGTACCTTGCAGGACTTGAATAAGGCAAACGATAGAGTCCAGGTCGCTACGTACGGGTTGGACATAATCTGTGAATCAGCGATTCGAGAAGGATAGACGAAAATTTAGCAACCAGCATTAGGCTAGCGTAGCGGATTACATCCCCTTTCTCTCACAAAGCGATCCACCAAACCGTACTGGGTCTTCGCGGCGGGATATAGTCCACTCCCTCTCATAGTGAGGAGGCCTGTGTCCCAGCAGTGGGAACATTATAGACTGTTTATGCTTCATGTTCTAATAGCTTGTTGTAATGGAGCTCCTCCAGGGAAGTACGCTCGTATAATAAGCTAGACTACTGTCTGGCTGTCATTTGCATTTGCTTTAATCTAATAGCCAAATTAAAACCTTTAAAAATTGTATTAACAGTCTGTCTGTGTTGAAAATAATATGCTTAGATGGTTGGGTCATGTGGAGAGGATGAGTGAAAGGCGACAAACAAAAGGTTCCTGAAATACAAGGCAGATTTGAGTGGCAACGCCGGGAGAGGACACCCTAGCTAGGAGGACATGTATTGGTGAGGTTCTTCAGAAAGGTCAGGTGCGTAGTACTCGCTACCGGCGTACGTGTATGACCAGATGTATGAACGTGGACGAGGCACAAGGAGTATGTAAGGATCGTAGCAGGTGGCGTTGTGATTTCAGCCTAACCACATGGCGAAAAAGGCGTGAGTTTATGTATGTGTAAAATCTGTAAATTCGCCCGACCAGGGCGACCATGGCAGTGGGTTCAACGGGAATACACCCGTGAAAAGATTCGTTGACAATGAACCGTTGTTTTGCTTTCAACTTTTTTGTGAACACTTATTTGCTGGACCTAAGTAGGCTGAGGGGACAAAGAACGTTTTGTCTTTGCCTACTTTTAGCTTGATGTACCCTAAGTCTTGTACCTCTATTCCCTTGAGCGCCGAAGTTATTAGTGGCAAGAAAGGAGGTGACTGCTGAGATTGTTTGTGAATCTGTGAACAGTGTAGGCCTTGTAGTTTCCTAGATGCTTGTTAATTTTATCCTGTTTTACGTCGTAACACGTTACGTGTTTTGTGTAGTAAGTAACGACTAATTGTCGAGCCTACGCTGTTTCCCCATCCTAAGTACTAATGCTGTTAATCATGATAATATTGTAAAACCAAATAATTTTAAAAGGAGTTTCTTGTCGGTTCTTCTCCATAGGAAACGAACAACCCGAACCGTGCACCTTTTTACCCGACCGCGGCGAAGCCCAAAAGGAGGGTTATGTGTTTGACCTTTATGTATGTATGTATGTCCGTTTCTATGTTCCCTCGTAACTCCTAAACAGATGAACGGATTTGGATAAATTATACGTCGTTAGATTCGTCAATTGATATGATCAATATTGTGACTGGCGTTTAAATTGAAACAGGTTAGGGAAGTGGTATAAAACACAGTTTTATTAATATTACTTACGTATTTAATACTCAGATCATACATAAACAGTAATAACAATAGAGGTAGAACAATCAAAAGTAAAAATTCGTAAGGCCTAAGGTCCGGACTCCACGAAAGCTCCACGAGAGGAGCGGAGAACAGACATGCGGGAATCAACCAATCACATACAGTAAAATCCACATCGCGTCACTCGTCTCTCCTGTGATTGGTCGAATCTTGCACGGCTCCGTCTCGTCTCCGTTTTGGTGTAGTCTGGGCCTAAACCTACAAAAACTTAAATTCTAATAAAAATATTTGTAAGCTCGCTTTCCTAATACTAAGCGAGAACTAAATAAATGCCTAAATAGTATTGCACTTTTAAAATTTCGACTTTCACCGTATGAGAAAATGTGTGCTTTTATTTAAGCATTAATTTAGGTATCGCCTAACTATTAGTGAAAACTTGCAAACGTTCTTGAATTTTGGAAACTGCCCCTCGGTAATTCCAAATGTTCTCTTTTGGCAAATAGTAGGTAGGTACCTACATTCCTCACTGCCGCAAATATGTTAGTAACAAAAAGAATAATAGACGTACAATAAACTAGCAGGTGGCCTACCATCACGTCTTAACGTGGCTTTTCTCAATTGATAGGCTTTTCACAAGCAAAATTGGTCCGTGCGTGAATCAACCTGACAAACCTAACATACCGGGTGTAAACAGACCCTTCACATATCCGTCAACCAATTATTTTCTACATCAAACTAAGTAACTTTACGCAAAAATTATTGCTGGGAATCGACTTTCTTTTTTTTTTGGGGTGAAAAATCACGTTTTACGGTAGGACTCGATGGAAAGCACTCAAAGCATTGTGCTGATGAATGGATTGAATAGTACGGAGGTCGTGGAGGTGTGTAAAGTAAAAATCTTACATTAAAACATGTATTAAAAAAAAACTTGTGAAAAGTTGTAACTTTGACCCCCAATATCTCCGTAACTAGAAGGTTCTCAGGTATGGTCTAGAACAAAAAAATTATCGCAGTGACAGGGAGAACAAGTGCATTTCGTTTATGTTAAGGGTCTATTTACACCGTTTATACGTGGTGGAGTAGTTTAAGTTTTTTTCGGGAAGCTGAAGATCAACCCCCCGGAAATAAATCTATTGGCGCCCATGATCGTTTTGTATAGGGTAAATCCAGAGATGGTAGATATAATTTCGTTTTTCAAAAGTTGTTGCTAATTGTTTAAAAAACTGTGTGTTTTTATTCGGGGTAACCTGTCCCAACCAAATTCCTGGCTACGGCCTTGTGTGACCCCCCTAAAGTATTAGGCTGGGACCGCACCTGTCGTAGGGTGGTAACGCAATAACGAGGTTGTCTATACAACACAGGTTAAAACAGTTTACTGCTCCTAACCTATCAATAAATATAGTCAAAACAAATACAAATAAAACAGTACGGGAACATTACGATACATTGAATGATGAACAGATGCTATAAGTTTAAATCAGTAGAACAAACTCTGACAGTGGCGATTCATACGAAAATAGACCTGACATGTTTTAAGTTAATGTTCATATTTGTATGAAACGCTTGATCAGTCTCTGACAGAATTTGGACTTTTTAAAAAAAAAACAGGTTAAATTCCTTACGTAAGCTTAGCTACGAGAACTTGGCTTAAGTAAAGTTGTAAATTCGGTATTTAGACGGTAGCTTAAGTAAAGAAGCAACGCAAACTTTTTCTGATGTGTTTACTTTGTTAGAACGAATAGGTAGTCTTCTTATTAACATCTTAAAACTAACTTTGGATGGGGTAATATCAAAATACTTAAATAAAATTTTCGCCATTTCTCGCTTCCACACCTGCGAACGTGTCCAAAAAGATGTAGACCTTTACTATTTTTGTAAGATGCACGCGAATCGCACTGTTCGTGTTCGCGAGAGGATATTATAACTTGCACGCGAACTGCTCGCGAACATGTCCAAAAGTGACCATACTATGTCCCTAAGATGTACGCGAACCACACTTTCGTGCACGTGCGCAGGTGTGGACGCGCCTTATAACATTGGCTCTCAAAGGGATCACGAGTAATGAATGAAGGTCGCAGCACACATATCAACTCGGAAAGGGATCGGCACCGTACCAACTCGAGCCATTCAGTATACTTTGTATGAAACTCCCTACTGCAACGCACACTTATCGGAATCGTAACGTAATCGCCTCGCTTCGGGACATGCTCACGAACCGCGGTGCGGTGCATGGTCAACTTGCAGTTCCCGCGCTTACGGCTCGCCGTCCCCGTGTTTACGTTTCTCTTCTACGTTCTTTTTCCTCTTCGTCCAGTGCTATGGCTATGATAGTCATCTCGCCTATTGGACCGAGACATAACCTTGCGCTACACTTCACGTTCGGATTCAAACTGATCTGGTGCCAGCCAGGTCAACCAGCGGTCGGCGAGCCGTAAGAGCAGCGTCGCCTAGCCGTAGCCGATTCGACGTATCGGAGCTGTGATCCGCTTTGGTTACGTGCTTACGTTAGGTTGATGCCTGTTTGACGGCGAGGCGAAAGGCGATACGGCGACGATCCCTTTCCGAGTTGATATGTGTGCTATGACCGTTATGCTGTAAAATTATGATGGACGACAGTTAATCGTGCCGTGGTAATTGGTATATAATACGTGAACAGTTTCGTTGAGGTAAATAAAAAAAAATTACT
Source organism: Noctua janthe (assembly GCA_910589295.1). Lineage (NCBI taxonomy): Eukaryota > Metazoa > Arthropoda > Insecta > Lepidoptera > Noctuidae > Noctua > Noctua janthe. The sequence goes on along the minus strand of OU342572.1, from coordinate 6,328,123 downwards.
GCAGTGTCATTTTTTTTTATTTGCCTCTTTGAACAAGACTGCGTTTGCCTGTGTTCGCTCAGGTGTCGATTGTCGACTACTGTGCGTTCAGATTAAGTTATATTTCACATTCAATTACTATTTTATAGCACATCTACAAATCTACATTATATAACATTGGTAACTTCTCTATTGAAATGTGTTTATAACATGTTATGTCACATAGTGTGGACTCACTCTTATTGAAAACGAATATCAACGTCGTAGTAAGTTAATAGCACATGTGGTAATGGCATTACTGAGCCTTGGGCGTATAATGGGTGACTTTTAATAAGTTACCACGTTACCCAATCCGCGGAAGTGTAGCTCTCATTAGGGTCTAGATTTTTTTCATCAATGATCAATTTTTTGTCGTCCTCTTGAGCCAAGTTTGAGCTTGGCTTTTTGTCTTTTGGCCGATTTCGGGTAGAACGACGTTTTCCGAGTCGTCGACGAAGTTTTCTTGTAACTGTCAAACTGAGATTTCCACCAGTGCAAGTCTTGGCGTCTATTTGTGTCTCTGTATAAGCAGACGACGATGCTAACGGGACTTCTGCCGGTGGCGTCCCCAAATTTATTTTTTGGTCTAGATCTGGGGTTGGCAAAAGGGGCCTCTTGCCAGGCCCAGACTTAACCCAAAAAGTTACTTTATCCATGCCTAAGTTAGCTTTAAATTTGACAAGTTTTAGCGCCTCAAACGAGGCCTCGTCGACAGAGAGAACCACGATTTGACCACTGTATGTTTTCGTCACTTTCAACACTTTCCAATTACCCGTGTTGAGTCCTGGGTTCTGCACTCGAAGTAGTTCTAAAGCTGTCGCTACAGGTACACCCTCCCTATCCGGGATTAAAATTGATACTGTTATCTGCTTCGGGAATTCTCCTTGTGGCGTTATTGAAAGACTCGCTGCAGGCCAAGGTTTAAGTGACGGGATCACCTTTTCAAGCCATTTTCGACTCTCGTGGTTTTCGCAAATCATGCGTATCCAGCCAGTTTTGAAAGTACTCCCTAAAAACTTCGGTCCAGCGCCCTGTACTGCGATCCGAACTATAGCTCGGTTAATAGACTGATGGACCAACGTCATTTGTTGTTTGGTCATGGGGATAATGTTGCGGATACCGACACGGATCGGTTCGGCATTCTTGTTCACATTTGCTTTGTTCCCGGAACTTTCTTGAGGCTTTGGAAGTTGGTGCCAATGAGAACAAGACCTAGTTTCTGACTTAATACTCCTACGATCAGCTACGCCAAAGGCAAAATGTGCGTTACTCTCATTGACGGGCATAACATGAGGTGGACCCCTGAGTTCTTCTTCCGAATCATCATCAATACAGACGGTTATAATCGGCTGTGTTTCATTCCGCAGCCCATCTCGCGAGGGCCGGTCAGATTCCCTGTAGTCGAGGTTAACACTACTCTCCCATGAGATTTTCTGGTAGTTCTTAGGATCTTCCCTGAACTTTTTATCGTCAGAATAGTCATAAGTATGAGCACGTTTTGGTGGATGTGTCTCGTCCCGAAGTCCTAATCGTGAGGGCCGATCAATGTCGGGCCAGTAATTAACTGTTGGTACAGCTTCAGAAGTCGATGTCTTGGTCTTATAAGGCTGGTTGGAAGGTTTGTCATCGTTACTGTCGTTATAGTGACGTTTTACTGCCCTCATTTCATTTTTACCTTTTACTTGCTTATCAGCATCGATGTATTTTATCTGTGTACGCTCATACGAATGACTCGAGCTGTACTTTATCGGATTCTCGTCATATCGAGCCCTCAGTGGTGAATGAGCCCTCAGTGGTGAACGAGCCCTCAGTGGTGAACGAGCCCTCAGTGGTGAACGAGCCCTCAGTGGTGAACGAGCCCTCAGTGGTGAACGAGCCCTCAGTGGTGAACGAGCCCTCAGTGGTGAACGAGCCCTCAGTGGAGAACGAACCCTCAGTGGTGAACGAGCCCTCCGTGGTGAACGAGCCGTCAGTGGAGAACGAACCCTCAGTGGTGAATGAGCCCTCCGTGGGGAACGAGCCCTCAGTGGTGAGCGAGCCCTTAGAGGTGAACGAGCCCTCAGTGGTGAACGAGCCCTTAGAGGTGAACAAGCCCTCAGTGGTGAACGATCTCTCTCCCAGGTGTTCGGCTGGCCACGATCTCTCTGGGAGGATGTTGAGACCTTGTGAGGTGACATCATCCTTCTGTGACCGTGTGAGGGTTCCAAAATGGATTCTCTTTCACAAGAATGACGTTGTTTCCTCCGATTCGTCTCATGACCTCTCGCTTGCATTGGATCAGTTTCTTCCCGATAGTTATGCTGTAAAGTATGTAAGACCTCCTTGGTATAGGTTAGTGGGGGCCTAAAAGGTTGATCCAAGAAGGATTCTTGATTATTCTCAAGCCCATTTGATGAATGGTAACATTTTCTTCTTTGGGTTAACTCCCAGTAGTTTGTACTTGTACCTGCATCCTGTGAGTTTTGTTGGTCATCACAAGGACTATGCCAAAAGCGAGATTGATCAGGCTCGCGGTCTCTAGAAAGATGTTCTGTTGGCAGAAATTCGTCTCGTACCTTCAACTTTGTCTGAGGCTGTTTTTTCTTGTTTTTGTCAGAAGGGTTTGAAGAAGTTAACGGAGAGATTGATTCTAATTCAGGAATTAACTGACAAATCATTGGCCATTGATAGTCACACAATTCATAAGCTGTTTTAGGGTTGACATTAGCTGCTAAAAGCTTTTTAAATCTCTTTTTTTTGGATCTGGCCCACGGTTTTTGGATTTTCGGCATGGTGCTGGTGTGATCTGGTAAGTAAAAAAAAATCCTAGAATTTATCAACTGTTTTATCCAATTTATGTCGAGCTTAGTAGGTTCAGTTAACCAAGAAAATATGTTCTTGAATAGAAATAGGTTTTTTAGATACAGAATGTAGTAGGTCTGAGTAATTCGGCTGTCAAAGCATTTGTTTTGAATTAGCATTTTAACATCAGTTATTGTAGACATTGGAAATTACTTCAGTTAATGCCCTATTAAAGATTTACTAAGAATATTTTCACATACTTTTCTGTCAGTTATTTTACATAGTTCAAATCAAATAAGAATGCAAAAGTCAAGTGAAATATACAATTTCAGGGCTTACCCCGGAAATTGTATATTTTCTTGTGTAAGTGAATTACAATTCTTACTCTTCTAATAATTAGTTTCATGTAAAATATGTTGAAAACCAGTAATAATACATACATTCTTATGGGAAATAAATATCTAAAATCTTCAAAATTACTAGTATTTTTATTACCAGGCACCGGTTCATAAATATATCATCAATCCAATGGTGATTTCAGATTCACATGCTAAAAAAACATAACCCTGTCTTTGCTGTCATGCAGTAGAGCACAATAATATGAAGAACATTACGATGAGTCAAATAACAATGGCATTATTATTTGTCCTATTTGTCCGTTGGGTGATTGGATGGTTAAAGAAAAACATTTCAGAAAGCTATTGTTTGTTTTATTTTGTAATACCTATCCACCAATCAAATGCCTTTTGTAACTATCACTTATCAACCTATAGCTATGCAGACAATGAAGTCGTAATAAAGAAACCTCTCACTTAGGTTTTTTCACCATTTTAACGTAACTTTGAGAATTTAATAAACCCATGGTTATGACCAGAGTATATAATAAGTTATGGCTTTCGTTTGCCCACGTTTGGTATGGTGAGCGTAGTTTACCGAAGCCACGCGAGCGTGGCATGGTCCTAATAAGCCGGTTGAACGCAAAATTTACGAAACGAAAACATTTTATCAATGCCTAATAATTAAAAATGTTTTTATGAGTTAAATCCGCCAAATACATCTTAAGTACTTACTCTACATAAAATAGCAGTGATAAATGAATAGAGGTACTTCAGCTGATAAATTCAAACAATAATGACAATCTTGCAAAAACAGAAAGAGTAAAACTAACCTTCTTCGTATGGTTCTAATTGTGTACCATAGCGTACTATGTTGTCGTCGTCTGAATCACTCATTCCTGCTAGGAACGAACTAGTTTACACTTATTTTGATGGTATTCTGTTTAAATTACCAAACTATGCGATTTTTACAAAAATACCGTGCTGTTGATTTTTAAGATCTGACATCTCATCTGTCACTTCTTTGCATATCGCCATACTAAGTTCTAAATTTCTACTAGAACTGTGTTGCCTGTTGAAAACTTAAAAGTAATTGGAAATTATTCTTGTTTGACTGAAACTCACTCAAAGCCATTTGAGTGAGTTGTTATAGCCGGGATCTCAATTTTTATTCAGAATTCCAGAAGGTAAAATGCAACATGAATCTAAAACTAACAATGTATTGTATGTAGGTGTAATAATGTATGATGCCTGTACTAGGATAATCCTGTATCACAGGCTGCAGGAGCTCTAACAATATGCTATAATTTTGTAGGACAATAGACACTTTTTTTTGTTAATATGTATTCAACATTGACATGATCTCACAAACTTATTTTGATTAACTTAATAAACACATACTTATTGCACGAAAATATTTTCGTCAAGAGAATTATAAACTAGGTTGCAAAACACATTCGAGGCGCTCTTGTTTATATGGTTTTGATAATGATGTAATGAATGGTCACCCATCCTCCGACTGACCTCGAAGAGCGTAGCTTAACTTTCGATCGACCCGTGCGTCTGTAATTATTTAACCACGACTCCACGGAAACAGTCTTATCGCCTTGAAATAATTTCGAGTGCAAAATCGATTTTAGTAGTTATTTTTTTAGACAATTGCCATTATTGTAATCACCAAATGGATTTACCTATAATATAAATACGACGTTCACGGCGCTGGTAAGAGGACCGTTATTACGCTACGATAGTAGGCGTATCGGGCTCTGATCAAAGTTGCACTAAAAAACCATTTCGGTAGAGTAGGTATAGTCCTCAGGGTACGACGAATATTAATTCTCGAAGCAACGCTTAAATATCACACAGCAATAAAAGCCTCGCCTGGCGCGATCTAGCCTGTGAGAAAGCGGGCCTTGGAACCACAGCATAATACCTACACACGCACACACCTTCACGTCCATCACACAAGCCCAACGTACCTGAACAATTATTTTTATTTTGCATTCAGAAATATATTTTATTTTATTTCAACTCTTATCGTTCTCTTTTTTATGATAATTTCCTCAAACTGAGCCACAAGATACCTACAACTTACAAGCGACGCTTAGTTTGTGGCCTACTGAACATTTCACTTATTGAATTCTTACTTTTTGATGAATAAACGTTATTATTATCATCTAGTTGGGTATGTCCTCAGAATCATCTTCTTCCGGTACAACGTTCTCCACAAAATACTCTGAGTCCGATTTCAAACCTTCTAAAATTTTCAAAATCGTATCCGAACCCAGTTCTTCATTCATTTTTCATTATTATTGTTTACTTACTTATTAGTGATAGACGGATGCGTGCGCGCTTACCCGATTAGTACTATTTCAAAGTGACGTTGACAGCCGTATGCTTATGACGTCACATAACAATTTCTGTTATAGTCCGTGGCGCCCGGGGCACGAAAAACCAATTGTTTTGTAAAGATAACTATCGACAAGGATTGAAAACAACTATGTAATTCTGGATCGGCAACTATCTGAAGGTTGAAATTCGTCTATTTTCCTTTTGTTATATTGTAGTTAACTAAGTTCATATTTTACTGACCTCAATTTGTTTTCAATAGTAGTATTTTATATGTCGGATATGTCGGGATTTATTCCGTTAGGCTCGTACATCATGTGGGCAGACAGAAAACACACTGTTTGCGATACACTGTTTCTAGCAAAACTACGAATTACTTGAGATTACAACTTAACAATATCACGGGGCACAATGAATCGCATACAGTTCCTAGACGTCTCAACTCAGCTGCGATCAGACCCCTCACCCTCGCCCTCGCTTCGAGCTGGACATCAGGGCTCCGTAGAAGCACGCTGTGTTGTGACTGGCAAGCTAGTTACTTTGCGTGAAGTCACCACTGCACACAGGCGCGCTTTCCAATTCATTTTATGCCCGGACTAACGACCGGATCCGACACAATTATAAATATTTCAACGGGCGAAATCAGTGATAACTTTCGCGTCACATCACTGGCCGACTGTATATCAAGTCCTTGGCGTTCTGGCGACATTAAAAATGTTCGGAGTTTTGTTTTTACCGATTTTTAGACTAATAAGGGCTAATTTTGTCTGTAAAAGTAAAAAAACAGGGTATTAAACAGTGCTATATTAAAATGAAACGAAGCTTTTAAATACAGTACATTTATTTTTAATAGGTAGTTAAAAATTAAGAGCTTCTAATGAATAGAATCTGAAACTTCTATACAAGTCCGTAACGGTGAAAAGGTTAAAACCCTTACAGTGAGTTATATTTTTGTAATTGTCTCCTCGAGACTTTTAGTTTGATATCTCACACATCGTCATCATCACTCGTAAATATGTTAAGATTTTTTAGTAAATTTTGGTATTGTAATTCTGCCTTTATACATTATTTTTAGCATATCCGAAACTTGAATATAGTTTGTTCAGAATAAGCAGGATTCCAATATTTTTTAAACCATGTTATATTTTGTCCCAAAAATATTTAAAAAAGGCTACAAGTTGGACACCGAGCGACACTAAGTACCTATCGCAATCATTTAGGTATTTACTGCCAAATTATTATTATCAATGAGCTCAAGACGACGCTGGAGGCGCGCGCGCGGGCGCGCCAGGTGGTGGCCACGTTTTTGTGCGGACAGCCAGGTAACAGAACAAGCTTATAACTTTGTGATTTTTCTGATACAGTTTTGTAATTTTGTATATGCGAAACCTGAAACACGTGTCTAGTATTTTTATTTTATCTAGTATGTTATACTAAAACTAATGTTGTAGAGTTCCAGCGTGTTACAATATTTCCCGTGTGTTGCATACGAACTTGTGTACACTTTCTATAGCGTTATGGTACAAATTTTGTGAGCCCCATCCAAATACAAAACAAATTAAAATTACTCTTAATTCTTTACAAAAAATCTTAATTTATTGTTAGTATGGCACATAACTTTAATGTGAGCTTTTGCATTTACTTTAATCAATTAGGGTCAACTCACATCGAGACGTGACGCGACGCGGCCTGTCACTGTCAAGCCATTTTATGCTTTATCTCCATTAGGAAATGCATAGTATCGTTTGAAAGACTCGGGCCGCGTGCGTGACATCTCGTGGCCTAGCGAGCGGCCGCGCGTGTGAACTGACCCTTAAGGACCACACAACACAAATGACGTAATAGCCACACGATGCGTTACGGTGTGGTAGTGACCAGTCATCGGCGCAGAATCGTCTTGAGCCTTCGAAAGAGCTTTATATCTATGCAATAAACGCGACTCGACATCGCGCTATACTATATGTATGCAACAATGGCGGTGATCCGCCGATTTCTCGGCGATAACCGTGGTAACTCCGTTCGACTGCACAAGGTCGGGAACGGCAAAACAGATTTGCCGCCACCGCACCGCATCGTGTGGCCCCTCTCTTACAAAACAATCACAGGACACTAGCGCCACTCCACAAAAGATTTCATCATCTAACAACCTCACTGTACCCCAAAATATTTTTCTCCATCAACAAGTCGTCAAAAACATGCTGCAATTTAGTTATAGTTTTAAATCTATCTTCACCGTTCACACATTCATGTAGTAACTTGTATAAATGAGGTTTAGATGCGTTAACCTCTTTTGGTATAGGGTATAAGTATGGATCTTCTTCTCCGGCTAAAATGTAGCAGGCAGCCCAAATGTTGTGATCACTGAGGTGATGTTTGCACATACTGTCTATAGAGAAAGTGAAGCCGGTGCCCAAGTCTTCTCTACCGTAGCGTTCATACCAGTCGGGTAGGTCAGCCTTGGGGGATATGTGCTTGTCTAAGACGATTATGTCCTCAAGATCTACGAAGGTGATGTCATCTTTTTCGTTGGCCACTATGTTGTCCAGTGACCAGTCCATGAGGTAGAAACGGTATCTGAAATGGATATAAGCTGAAGTTATATAATTTGAATCAGGACTCACTTTCCCGTGCTCCTACCCTTTAATGATAGGAGGGGATGTGGGATGATTAGTGACAGGAGCATGGAAAGGTTCAACCCATAAGGCCTCAGGGCGACGATGCCGTTGCCGCCCCTCTATGCTGTGTATAGACACGCGACGTTGCCAGCCCGCCGACACACCTTTCTGGCAGCGATGCGGTGGCTGCGCAGCAACGTCATGACAACGTCGGTATGGTGCAATCATATTATATACTAGCTGTTGCCCGCGACCTTCTTTCGCGAGACTAATTCTAAAAAATCGCCTTTTTAATCGAATTTTGTCACCGATTTCAAGGGTTTTCATTTTTTTTCACGTAACCCTAATTATTTTTCCAAAATAAAAGTAGCCTATGTTAGACCTTATAACATCAGCTATCTGCCAGTAAAAGCCCCGTCAAAATCGGTCCAGGCGTTTCAGAGACTAGCCGGAACAAACAGACCGACAGACAGACAAAAATTTTATAAAATGTGTTTTTGTTATAAGTGCCGTATATTTTCATTTGCATTCAGTAAAAACAACACTTCAATTTTATTTGTAAAAAAAAAAAAAAGAAGTAAGTAAGTTAAGGTAAAGGGGGGAGGGGGGGGGAAAGTTTGTAAGTTTATTGTTAGATTGATTATGTTTCTTGAATCTGCTAACAATATATAAAAATAAAATGGTCCCTGGTTATAAAAGGGTTGGGTAGAGTACTACTAGAGTATTACTGCTACAAACTGAATTTTAATAAAATTTAAAACATGCTACTGACACTACTGTCTACATTTTTCCTTATGCCAGCCTGCTGGTAGATTTTTTTTAAAAATAAGGTGTGTCCTTTGTACTCTAACTTATGCTGTGATGTTAACTTTTGTGTACATCTATACTTATATAATAAAGAGGTAAAATTTGATTGTAAGTTTGTATATAGGGGGTAATCTCCAGAACGAATGAACTAATTCTAAAAATTCTTTCACTTGCAGAAAGCTACATTATTCATGGGTGATATAGATTATAAATTATATTTATATCATGGATATTTAGCCGAGCTATCACATATTTAGCCAAGCTATTACCATATTTAGCCGAGCTATCACATATTTAGCAGAGCTATCACATATTTAGCCGAGCTATTACCATATTTAGCCGAGCTATTACCATATTTAGCCGAGCTATCACATATTTAGCCGAGCTATCACATATTTAGCCGAGCTATCACATTTTTTGCAGACGAAGGCATGGGTTAAGTGATAGTAAATGACAAATTAAATAAGATTTCTACCTGTCATGTTTAAAAGTGAAATCCATAGCAGCATCAAGCATTTTCTTAGCCAACTTCAGTTTCCGATGCCAAGAGATTTGTGTCAGAGATGATAGGGGTTCACCTTCATGGGCTACTACTTCTAGTCGGCCACAAACACCTGCGTATGCGGGCACAGGCCAGCCATGGAGTTTTGATATGACCTGAGGAGGTCAAAAAATGATGAACAATCTTTGTAAAAACTCAGCAATGCCTGTTTGATTCTTTACATTGATACTAAATATAATAAATTCAAAAGTAACTCTGTTTGTTTGTCTGCTACCTTTCATGACTTAATGGCTGAGCAGATTTGGATAAAATTCGGTATTTATGGACAATGGCCTGAGTTACAACCTAGGATACTTCATATCCACGTAGTACAAATAACAGTAAGTAAAAAAGTACAAATTACCGAACATCCATTGAAGCACCCACACAAACTTTCGCATTATAATAATAGTAAGATTTCTAGCTGATACATTTATAGGTGGGAGGTGTGTACTCTCCCATAATAAAAATTTAGAATTCATAAAAATCTATGAATTTAGAAATTGATGAATTGAAGTTGTTGTTATAAAATGTTTTTTTTTTTTTATTGATCTTTGTCAGTTGTTACAGGTAGTGAGTGGAGTGTAAGTCTGACAACCAGTCTTACAAACGGGTATGATATTATCCAATACTAACTGGGTTGTGGAGGTCAGAAAATTTGTCAGTCTTGCTCAATGTAAAGTACTGCTATTTAGCTTCATTCGGTTGACTGTTAGCCGATCCCAACATAGTTGGAAAAAGGTTAGGCAAGTGATGCTTAACCCTTTGGGGTACCCTAGACAAACATATTGTTATTTGTAAAATGGTTCATTTTATTTAGAGCCTTGTTTTGGTAATAGTAATTGTATTTCAACCACGTTTAGTATTAGTTTTGAGCCTCTGTGTGCCACTGTGCCCTTTGGCAATGGCGTTCTCCAATCGCTTCCAATTATTTACCATTATTTCTTGTCTGTAAAGTAGTTTAACAATAGTAAAATCAGTAACTTACCTGTAGTACAATAGGTTCTGGGTTGAGACTTAACATTGTCCAAATGTTTACCATGTCTACTTGGTCCTTTCTACTGTTCAACATCGGCAAGATGAAGTCAAACAAGCTGTATGCATAGGGACACATGACCAGACCTCTCCGAGGACTCAGATTCGGCTTCGTCAAATTATACTCCACAAGTTTAATTAATTTGTCGTCAATACTAGAAATATTGAGCAAATGCATTGGCTTACAATTCCATTTCAGATTAAATATTGCACACAGATTGTCATCAAAGGATTGTAGCTCTGAATTGTGAGCTAATTTCTTCAAAACAACTCGCCGATTCGACTTTGTGTAACCGTAGTAAATGTTTTTAACATTAAAGAAACTAGACAAAGTAGTTGATGATTCTAAAATGATTTGGTCGGAATACAGCTCTGGACATAAAGAGAGTCCGTAACAGGCCGGACAACGGTTCCAGTTAGATAACAACATCACTCTAGAAGACTTCCAGTCACCAAATATAAAAAGGGAGATAAAGAAAGAAACGAAAAAGACAGTTAACACCACAAAGGCTTTCTTAAAAAATCGGCGTCGCAGCATCATATTTTCGTAAATTTTGTCGTACATGACCAAATTAAATAATCCAAAGAAAAATACCTAACGAAACATGATTAATTTAGAGAATGTGTTTTTGCGAAAAATATAATTTTCCTGTCAGTCGCTTAGCAAACAATTTCTTTTTGTTTGAGGTTTGACGTTTACAGATGAAAATAATGTTACAGAATGTTTCGACTTTTAAATTCTTACATTTAATCAAAAATGGAAGAAATTTTACATTTAAAAGATAATCATGATGTAAATCATATAAACCTATTTTATAATTTGATTTGATTTTATTGTAACCACAATATTTTATGGAAATTGATAAGCAAGACTTTATGTAGTAAGTTTTGGAACGCTACCAAAAGTGTCAATGCTAGCTGTCATATCTATCTGTCAAATTGTTAAGCAATTTTGCGAATCGCTGACGATTCAATGAAAAAATAAAGCAAAACAAAGCGTAATTCGATAAATGATGGCGCGGACAGTATTTCGTAACTAAACCAGTATTATTTTCATGTCAAGTTTAACTTTAGTGAACGTGATAGTATTGTGTTTACCTAGTCTGTGATCAGCTGTTTTAAAAATGGGTTTTATTTCATATTTTATGGATAATTACACGGCCAGTATTTACGATATAATTGGTGAGTGGTGTTTTTTATATTGACCTTGTACTTTATCGATTAAAAAAAGTACCTATAGTTTAATACCATCCTGTTTCTGGGTGCATCTTCCTCATAGTTCAAGTTTACTCAAAGGTCTTCTTGTGCTATGTTCTGAATATTATTTAAAGCAAAAACTGTACTTTTTATTCATAACTCTTACACTTTATTAACTATACAGACCTTTAGATGTTTTAGTCTGACATTCTTTGCAATAACGGCATCATATTTTATTTGCGAGTCAATGGTTCTTATGCAGTTAGTTTAAATGTAGGTTTTTTAAACCATATTCATTATTTCTCGCTCTTTTTTTTAATTTAGGTAACTTTAAAATTAAAAATAGAACATAAATGCCACCATGTCAATGCCATAGTTGGTCAAGGCTGATCTTAAGTATTTATAACATAAATAGGGCAGTCGGTCATATATCCAAACACTTTGCTAGCCATAATCTTAGGCTTAATTTGCATCTTAGTTCATCTACTTAGTTTAGTTACAAAGAATACAATCCTACTAATATTATAAATGCGAAAGTCTGTGAGGATGGAATAGATGTTTGTTACTCTTTCACGCAAAAACTACTTAACGGATTTGGATGAAATTTAGCACACAGATAGTTTATAACCTGGATTAACACATAAGATACTTTTAATCCCTTGTAGTATGATCCCGTGGGAAAATTATCAAACTCCACGCGGGCATAAGCTAGTTACTTATAAATCTGTAAACACACACTTTATTTATAACTAAACTTATTAATCTTATTAGTTTGCATATCAAACATATATTTATCATTTTTGTCATTGTTATGTTATGATGAGTCAAATTGATAAAGGAATTTGTAAGCCTTCAATGCATTGTGTGTGTTGTGTTAAATTGATTGAATTGCCCAGCTTCTATATTACATAGTATAAAAGTTGATTCTGATGTCTATCTGTGTGGTTGGTTGGATAATCAAAACTCACAAAAATCCAGAATTTTGTTTTATGCTGTTTTCACCATAACTTAGAATTGTAGTGCATTAAATTCATACAACTATCGGAATAATACTAAAAATGCCAGCCTATCTTCATATATGGCAATCTAAATTCTGTCCGCCAAGAACTAAGCCATGAGTTTGGCACCTTCAGTAGCGTCCATCAGTTCCTGTAATGAACAAACAACAGGACACGCGATAATAAGTGCCCTATCGTTTTGAACAGCACCACATTTACACTTCACAGCGGAGTCCGTGATGAATCTCCACCTGAGCAAGTTGTCCTTGCTGTGGCCAACCTGGGTCCGGAGTCTATATTAATGACTTCCAGGTTAGCCATGTTAGTCCATTATTGTCCCACTAGGCAAAGACCTCATCTCACACAGAAGATGCACAAAAATCGAGCACCATGCTTGCTCAAGACTACAGAACAAAATTCCTTAAATGAAAATTTATTCTGAAGTGAAAACCACATTGAAATCTGTTGCATAGTTCAGAAGATCCAAGTGGTCACAAATATAGACACGTAAAGCAGCCGTATACTAGCCAGGGCTGCGGGACTGTTCGAAAGAGATACCGTGGCCCTGGAACACAAAGGGCAAAGAAGGAACATGGATGGGTTTTAGTCAGTACAAGTCTGACACTCCCTTCCGCTCCGCCCAGAGTGGGGGGTCATTTGATGATTTCCCATACGAAAAAAAAAAAAAAGAAAGCAGCCGTATACTTCCATTCCAAGTATAATAACAAATACAAACAAAAAATACAACAAGACTTTGACTTCCAATTTGAACTAAAGAAAATAACAAAGGCCAGGATTACCATATTAAAACGCCTCACTATTGTTTTCATCATTGACAGTAGTGAATGTTACAGGTAACTGACTATCAAATTATTCCATTTATTTATAATCAGTATGTTTACCGTTATCGGCATTGTGATCGGAATTACACAAGTTATCGAATTTTATGCTGCAACTCTGACCCTCGGGAAGGTTATATTCAGGTGAACTATATCGATCAGTCTATCAACAGGACACGGGTTGGCCAAAGCTAAGAAAACTGTGGTGTGGTGTTGCCCCACAAACGATGGGGCACTTAACGGATTAGGCGCACAATGCCACATTCGCAAAATGACATATTGAAATTTCGTAAAATGTCACATTCTCATATTGTCATATTCCGAAAACGCCACATCGCGAAACGACACATTAGCAAAATGCCATTTTCGCAAAATGTCATTTTCGCAAAATGCCTTATCGCAAAATACCATTTTCGCACAATGTCAAATCATCAAAATATCGAAATGTCACTTGGGACATAGTCAATTTTTTTTATATTTAGACGTTTGTTTTTATGAATAACAACAAATGCCCTCGAAGGCTGGCATCACCGCATTAACAGACGTATCCCTAAAAAACCTTCACTATATCTATTCATACATAAATTACAACAAGAAAGTAAATCCTGGGACAATATTATATAAACAATCTTTATTTCAAAATTTCCGACAGAATCGGAAAAGCAAAGACATCCATTTTGATGAACAATATAAAAATTGTTAAAAAAGTTAAACGATAACCGTTTGTCATTAGCAGAATTTCTGCGTAAAGTTATTTTTCTACAATTATATAAATAGCCATTTTATAGGTTAAAACATAATTATATTACAATTATAATTATCATCAAACAGCGGACCCTGTGCAACTAAATAATTGATGAATCCTTACAATTTTACAAAATAATTATGTTTATGATTCTCAGCGACATATATTATTTCAGTTTACATTTTTAATTTATTTTATTTTATGTTAAAGTAAATGAAAATGAATAAATAATGTGATTAAATACGTAATTAAATTAGTTTCATTTTTTATTCATAAATCATCGGCTCAGAAGTCACTAAGTGGCTTTAACTTTTAAGAATGTGTCATTTTGAGAAAAGACGATTTGAGAATGTGTCATTTTGCTAATGTGGCATATTGAGAAATGACATGTTGCGAATGTGTCATTTTGCTAATGTGGCATTTTGCTAATGTGGCATATTGAGAAACGACATTTTGCGAATGTGTCATTTTGCGTCAATATGTCATTTTGCGAATGTGGCATTGTGCGCCTAATCCGTACAAAAATCTCTGTGGAAAACTGTACCTAAAGATTTTTTTTAATGACTTAATCACGATGCTTAAAATTATTGTATTTACCGCGAAAAGCTCCAAAAATAACTTGAATTACCTGTTTTACTGTCCAAGAATTTATTATCGCCCTTGCAACACCTTGATCTGCGCTATGTCACACTGTTACTCAGAATATTGCAGACGGCTCGTCCGACGCTGGCATAAATTGCACTCTTGACCCGCTGACGGCACCTACCTCGTTTTTGCCGGCACAGCGCATAGTTATTACCATGTCGAGGTAATACCTCAATTAAATCAGGGACGTAGTTCACAACCCTTGCTAAGGGGTGTTGTGAAACCTAGTAACTGTTTGGTGGAGGTCAAATGCAGAGAGGCAGTCGCTCCATGTAAAATAGGTACTGATATTCAGCTGCATCGGCTTAGATTAGCAGCCGACCCCAATATAGTTAGGAAAAGGCTAAACAGATGATAATTTATTAAGACTGATTTCAATTACTAATGATGAACATTTTAGGTGACAGCCTGCACGACCTACTCTCTGAAGCAAAAACTGTAATAACCCTGGCTTTCTAAAGCCTCGCCAATCGCATTTAAAGCTGATACGCTACGATTAGGCTTATCCCTTCGGCTAATAAGGGCTGAAACGCTGAAAGGCTCAAAGAGATTGCCGCCTCATCGACTAATTTGGCGTAGAATGGTTTTGGTTCCATGCAAAATCCCCCTAGCCTATTCCGAGGTCGAGTAGAGTAGTCCATCTCTATCGTAGTGTCAAAGATCACCTTTTCCCAACTATGTTGAGGTCGGTTTCCAGGCTGGCTAGCTGCAGCTGAATACCACTATTTTGAGTAGGCCGCTGTAAACACAATTTGGCAAAATGGGGAATTAAAGACCCTTCCGACACACAGTGTGAATTGTGAATGCAATGCTCTCGACCAGACGATGGCCCACTTGCTGGAGTGTCTGACGTGTCCCAACAGCTGCTCTTTAGAGGTACCTAAAAGACGCCACAGACATCGCGATGAGCGTGTCCGCATACTGGGCCCCAGAAATTTAAACAAGTCGTACGATCGACACGAAAGAAGAAGACATAGAGCCGCAGCCTGTCTGACCTCCATCCACAAACCAGCTACTACATAACACGATATTCCTCCCAACCAGCTGTTATTAGTAAGTCTACCTTACTAAAATCTTCGGGACTAGAATCGGAGAATAATATCCCCTTAAACACCACGAAGGTTGTGGACTTTGTACTGGGGCCCGCCATGATCATTGACAACACGCAACGCTTTTTGCATCAGCTTAAGAGAATTATCTAGAAATCTTGGCAACGGCAGACGGTCCAAAGTCTGTTCATTTCATACCAGCGCGAGCGCTCGTATCCTCCAGTTGCACAAAAAACATGTACAAACATATTTCTTCATCTCGAGAGATATAAAACCAGATATAAATTTATCGAGTTGTTTTTAGATGTCAATCAGGAAGTTTTACAGCATAGACGAAATCCGACTTTGGGGACCTTGAAATTCTGAGAGAGAGCAGATGCATAAATAAACGCTTGGATCAGATTTATCTTTGATTGGTAACCTTTGACATTTTTTGACGGCACTCCTTGCAAAGTTTTCCACAAAATGATGTACAATTCCGTATGTTTACAAGTTTATTTCCTCAGTTCATTCACTTCCGAGATATATCTTCCGGGAAATTCGTACCTGCGTAGGTCTACAAGTTTGTGATAGATATTCGTGCCAGTTTTTTTATAACAGCACTGTTGCGCTTGCGACTAAGACACCAAAAATCCATTATTTTTAGCCATTGCAGTATAAAATCTAATTTGGATTCTTGGATTTCTAAACCAAGGCTGCCATTGAAAGCTGTTTTAGGAATTCATATTCAACCGATTACATTAACACCGGAATTATCTCGATATAGTTGTGCAAGGTTATTTTGGCGCTAAAATTGGTACTAATGCCGCCATATTGTTTTTTAAATGTCAAATGTTAATAAAAAGATCTTTTAGCACTTATATGACAATACAAGTGCCTCCTTTCCTCCTTCTTCCATCCTTTTATTACTTACATATTTAGTTCACCGCAAAAAGCAAAGGATCGTAAATTCCTAACACACAATTTTAAACTGTCACCGCGTACAGTCCGGACTTTGGACCCGTAGCTTGTCCGACTTGTAGGTGACCGCGAAAGGATCTGGACTTTGGACCTGACAAGTTGACCGTCATGTCGACCGACACGTAGTACCTACGTAAAGTTACGCATTCTATTGATCCTCTCGCTTGACATACTGAACTGAGTAACTGACCATGTATTAGTCATGACACTCATGACGCACACAGCTACAAAGTTGAAATATCGTGTGATGTTGAACTCGCGCCTCGATTAAGACGAATTTCTAGAAAGCAGTGATTTCAGTAATATGATTATAAAATAATCTCGTCCCTTTTGATATCTGTTAATACTGTGTTTCCCGATGGCAGAGGTAGACTACCGACATTATGCAAGATGTGGTAAATACGTCCCATTTAATAAAGGGCGAGCATACTTATTGCCTGTAGCATTAGCGGCTTATGATGCTCACCCTGCTAGAACTCTTTGTGAGAGGGACTGAGCCATACCATAACCCACCACGTGGGCCCAGTGATGGTTACTCGATGCCATATTATGTCTTAGAAATTTTGGTTCTAACTTCATAATTCGACCCAGCCTAACCGACGCTCAAAGCCGAGGTCCGAACTCCACAGAGGGTGTCCTTAGCGAGCGGTCATTTAACTTCATAATCTAGTTTGTAAGCCCTGGCTGGGGGCCTTAAATTAATTTTATGTCACCACAGGATAGTCCGGTTGAGCAGTATTACAACCTTATCGATTTGAACTGCGGGTGGCCAGAACAAAAAAAAATAGTTCTAATTTCTAGAACGTGCCGTTTTTCTCACGATTTTTTCCCTCACCGTTTTGACAGAAGAGTTGAATCCAGAAAAGTGCCTGTCTGACTTCGAACTCAATACGTAGTCGGAGCTGTTCCCATTGAGCCACCACTGGTTCAATTTTGCCTGTGAAGTTTGCAGTTGCACTTGCGACCATTATACCAAGGAGGCAGTCATATCAGCTGCGAATGATTACAAGTTGCGACAATTATTTTTATCGTTCATTTATTGGATTGCAATCGACAGATTTTATTACTCAACCAATAGGATCACATGTGTTGGAGGTGCTCAATGCTTTGTGCATGTTTCCTTTAACGTGTAGCGTCATAGTACAAAAAGTACTAAAGCGCCATCTATGTCACACATGAAGAACTAACATCAAAATTCTGAATCGCACTACTAAAGTTATCCGCGACTTAAGACCCTATAGAAAAACCCGACAACAGCTTACAACACGGTCGGAGGATCCTTCCTTTTCTATGACGGATGAAGAACTTTACGCCCTGTTCTTCAATTCCCTTTTAGGGCCGATTTTTCAATCCTCAGATAAACAGTTAGATAGTACTTATCAGACAGATAACAAAATATTGCATTTTTCAATCGTCAGATAGGCTCTATCTGGTCATTAACGGCCCTAACTGACGAATAAACCTATCTGCCTCTTTGAGGGCCAGATAAATGTCTATTCAATAGATACAACTAGATCTATTGGCGTTTAGTTTGAGGTTATTTCTTCTTTTTCTAAAGTAATATCAAAATTATGGAAATTTTCGATACTGTTGACGATCTGGCAATTGAAGAAGAGGCTATAATGTATGAATATTTAAATACTGAAAGGAAACAAAGAGTAATCAGACCAAGGCCCGACCAGTTTGCCATGTGGGATTCAAAAGAATTTCATCGCCGTTACAGACTTTTAAAGGAATCGGTACTATATTTGCTTCCCCTGATCAGTGATAAAATTAAGCACGAAACACAAAGGTAAGTTCAAACTAGTTTTTACAATTAATAATGGTGATCTAATGTACATTCCTACATAATAGTTGTAAATAAAATTGTTATGTCGCTAACTATAAAACACTTACCAACACTTTATTATTGTTTCAGGAACCAATGTATCTCACCCATGTTGCAACTGCTTATTTCTCTACGATTTTTTGCCACTGGGAGCTTTTACATCACTGTTGGAGATTTTGGTGGCATTCACAGCTCCACTATGTGCCGTATCATAAAAAAAGTTGCTGAAGCCATAGCATCTTTGAGGCCAACATTCATTCAGTTGCCAAGAGGTAGTGAAGAAATAAGAAAAACTCAGGAAGAATTCTTTAAAATAGCCAGATTTCCTAGAGTGATTTCAGCCATAGATTGCACTCACATTAGGATTCAGTCGCCTGGTGGAAACACGGCAGAGCAATTTTGTAACAGAAAAGGCTTTTTTTTTTAATGTTCAAGCAATGTGTTCAGCAGATTTGCTATTTCAAGATATTGTAGCACGTTGGCCCGGCTCCAGCCATGACAGCATGATATTTGCAAATTCATCAGCTAAATTTCATTTTGGGAACGGTGAATTTGGCAATGGAATTGTACTTGGTGATAGTGGTTATGAACAAAGTAATTACCTATTGACTCCTTTTCAAGAACCAAATACACCAACTTAGAGTTTGTATAATGAGTCACAAATACGAACAAGAAACGTAATAGAAAGATGCTTTGGTGTGTGGAAACGACGCTTCCCAGTTTTAAGCATAGGTTTAAGATGTAAGCTACCACTAGCACAAGATATAATTGTAGCCTGTGCAGTATTACACAACTTGGCAAAAATGAAAAATGAAGAGGAACCGCCAGAGGATCCAGAAGTAAATGTTCCACCACAACCAATGTTTGCCCCCACCATAGTCAATACCACTGGTGAAGAAAGGCACATGACTAGAAACATTGTGCTAGAATATTTCAGTTCCTTGATAATCTAAATTATTAAGCTTATTATTTCAAAATTAAACAAATTTTACTTTCAACAAGTATTTATTTTCTTTTAAATATATGTGTTGCCATTGAAAACAGGTCCCGTGTTTCTTAATTTTTCTAAAATCAGTTGATGTATTTCTTGCTTTCTTGCCTCATCATTAGCAAGATGTGTCATTTTTAGGTCGTGTTCATCTTCTATGAACTGATGCTGCTTTAGGGTAGTTTCCATTTACAACTGTACCAGTTCCAATCGGGCTGCACTTAAGGCGAGGTTATCCAGATAAAGGTCGTTTTGTATTGTGTTTTATTCCTATATAGCACGGATTTAAATTCTGAAAAAAATATATTACATATTTCACACTTCGATCTAGATATTTCGGCACAGCGATACACGATTACTTGCACTTTGTTGCATCCAATTAAATCGCAAAGACAAGTCTAAATGATGGTTTTTAATATTACTTCATTTGAGTTATGTTAGGTTTTTAACAACAAAATTTATGTCATTATAAAGGTCGTAAAAAATGTGACAGTACACGGCGATCATAATTTGAAATATTAAAAAAACCACCATTTCCAAAATTTGCTATTTTCATCATTTCATACTCGCATCGCGTGCTTCAGTCCCGAGCGGAACGCGTTGGAGGTCGGACGTGTGCCAATTTTTCGAACCCGCCACCCCACCCCCGCTAAGTTCTGTTACGAACTGAGCCAAAAATAGTTTGTAAAAAATAATATTTGTTCACAAAAGTACAGTAGGTACCTAATAGGGAACCTAGTCAGAAGATATAAGATAAGAGTTACGCATTAGAAAGAGAGGCAGCTTCTAGGAGAATATAACTGGAAATGACAGCTTCATGTGCTGCCGTGTGTACCTACTAGTTTTTTTATTTTGTTGACTTATTTACATATTTAAGATAAAATCACTTTAATTTTTTTTATTTTACTTCCTCTGCATTTTATGCTTTACTTTTTTTCGGTTTTTTCGTCATGGGTGTCATTTTCATGGTTTTCGGGGTCGCTGATAACAAAAATGAGGTCAAAATGAAAATCAAACATGGCGCCGACGAAAATTTTCGGTTTTTTCGTCATGGGTGTCATTTTCATGGTTTTCGGGGTCGTTAATAACGAAAATGAGGTCAAAATTAAAATTCAAGATGGCGCCAATGAAAATTTTCGGTTTTGTCGTCATGGGTGTCATTTTCATGGTTTTCGGGGCCGCTGATAACGAAAATGAGGACAAAATGAAAATCCAAGATGGCGCCGACGAAAATTTTCGGATTTTTTGGTCATGGGTGTCATTTTCATGGTTTTCGGGGTAATTGACAAAAAATTTTTTTTTTTGTTTCTGTGTTTATTTTGAACTTATTTTCGTTATCAGTGACCCCAAAAACCATGAAAATGATACCCATGACGAAAAATCCAAAAGTTTTCGTTGGCGCCATTTTGGATTTTCATTTTGACTTAATTTTCGTTATCAGCGACCCCGAAAACCATGAAAATGACACCCATGACGACAAAGCTGAAAATTTAAATTGGCGCCATCTTGAATTTTAATTTTGACCTTAGTTTCGTTATCAGCGACCCCGAAACCCATGAAAATGACACCCATGACGAAAAATCCAAAAGTTTTCGTTGGCGCCATCTTGGATTTTCATTTTGACCTAATTTTCGTTATCAGCGACCCCGAAAACCATGAAAATGACACCCATGACGAAAAAACAGAAAATTTTCGTCGGCAGCATTATGGATTTTCATTTTGTACTCATTTTCGTTATCAGCGACCCCGAAAAGCACGAAAATGACACCCATGACGACAAAGCTAAAATTTTCATTGGCGCCATCTTGAATTTTAATTTTGACCTTATTTTCGTTATCAGCGACCCCGAGAACCATGAAAATGACACCCATGACGACAAAACCGAAAATTTTCGCCCGCGTTTTCGCGCCGCGTAATTTGTTACGTATCGCCTCTCCGTGCGGGGGCTGGGGTAAGCGATTGATGCATACGGCGCTCGGGGTAACCTCGCCTTAATTTATCAAGTCTGCCAGTGACACTTGCTTTTGTAACTGTGTCCGGTTTTAATAGAGTTGATACTCTTGTTTTTAGTGCCTTTGGATGCCATTAGACCCATTTATTTTCTGAAAACATAAGTTTAAATACCATCACACAAACACATTAAACACATTAAAAGCCTGTCGAATAAAGACAGTACATTCGAGCGCACGTCTGGTAACAAAGCTGGCTTCGCGGTTTATTCCACTATGTTCACCTGGGTGATATCACCCGGGTGTATAAAGTAGACTTTTTCGTTTTCTCATTTCACCTTGGAAGAATTTCACCTAAGCGTCTTCTAGGTGAAATAATTCGACATACACGGAGGCCTTTGTTCAGCTTGGTATTGATTCACTCAGGTGAACAAAGGCAACTTTTTAAATTCATCTTGTGGAATTTTATCACCCACATAGAGCATACTAATAAAAACTTTCAAAATAGGAACTTATAATAAGTAACTATTAGCACGTTAAGCCGTTGGTCCCGGCTGTCATTTGTAGATCTTTGACAGTCGTTACAGGTAGTCGGTGGCTCAAAAAGTCTGTCAACCAGTCTTACCAAGGGGTATCGTTTTACCTAGTACTAACTGGTTTGTGGAGGTCAGATAGACAGTCGCTCCATGTAAAATACGGGTATTCAACTGCATCCGTTTAGACTGGAAGCCGACCGATAGTTGGGAAAAGGCTAGGCAGATGATGATTATAAGTAACTTTTTTTAGTAATTAGTATTAATTTAACCATGTAAATATTTATTTAACTAGTATTGACATACTATATTTAAATCAGTTCAATGTTCATTACACGATTTGTGTACATCATTATAAGTAACTATTAGAATTAATTTAACTATGTAAATATTTATTTAACTAGTATTGATTGTTTGATGTTTCAACATACATATGTATGTACATAAGAAATACCAAAATTCTATGTGCAATAAAATAAAGCCATAAATATCAGGTCATCGCAACTTTTCGAGAAAATGGCGTATAGTAACGTCAACATCAACAAGTCCTAATGCATTTGACAGGTCTTTTATATAAAAAAAAAAATTCGGGACTTCAGCGTGGGTCATTTTCGATGTGGACGAACACTCACCATGATAAATACCAACCATTTAAACACCAATATTTTGTTTTAAATGTAGCTCATCAAATGATGAGTATTTTTTAAATGCTTCAAGTAAAAAAAAATATTGTTAATATTTTGTATTGTCTTTCCTCTGTTCCAACACATATTGTAGCTGTTTATTGTCCCTGAATAAATAAAATAAAATAAATATATAATGTTGACCTAAACGTGCAAACCCACCGCAGTGCACACTGTGCACGGTCACGTGGCACATGTTAGCTGCGTGGATTCATTTGTTTGACAACGTGGGCTACGTTTCCACAGCAGTACACACTACACGTACACATCCAGAACTGTGTACAACTGTAGTGTGCGTGGGGGCCACCGCGGCATAGTCGTGGGTTAATATTCGTATATAGCGTGTACCGTATGCACATTGTACAGCGTGCGTGGCGTTGACAGCGTTGAGCTATGTGAGCGCCTTATTCGAGCAAGCCACGCATGTATTAATGACGTCATTCGATGCATAACGTGTCCGTCGTTTGCAGTGGACACAATCACATACATTTTCTTGCAAAGCGAAGCCTATCCGTGCGCCGCGGTGGGTTTGCGCCTATAGGACGACATACAGAGACTAGCTAGCATTTTTTTTTTTTTTTTCGAATTGGAAATCATCAAATGACCCCCCCACTCTGGGCGGAGCGGAAGGGAGTGTCAGACTTGTACTGACTAAAACCCATCCATGTTCCTTCTCTGCCCTTTGTGTTCCAGGGCCACGGTATCTCTTTCGAACAGTCCCGCAGCCCAGAGGCATTTAGCTTATGCTGCCACGCTTCTAAAAAGTTTGTCGTTCAATGATTCTCGCCCCACACACACCAAATACTTGGCTCGTATCTGGTCATCCACTGGGATTCAAAATATACCATAGACGAAGGTTGACTTCACCTGAATCATAAATACGTTACTGACATTTTATACGTAACTATCTTTTGCCTGCGGCTTTGCTCGCGTTAATTTAAAATTTGACAACCTAGCGGTGAGAAATATATTTTACGACCTATTCTAATACCTACCAAATATACATAAAAGTTTCATAAAAATAGGTCGAGCCCTTTTGGAGGAGTGCGACCACAAACACCGTGACACGAGATTTTTATATATTGGAAGATATTAAGTCGTGCTGTCTGATTTTCCATTCCTTTATGTGTTAATTCTGTGAGTAATTTATATGCGAGTGGTAATTTATTGTCATCGATGCACTGTAAACAAGTTGTACAGTGTAATTATTTAAAAGTGATTCGTTTTGTATATAAAAACAAAGTTAATATACTTACATACTTTTTCATTGCGGTCTACATAGTAAAAATAAATAATATTGTCTATGGTTAACCCTCAACGGCTACTTGGTCCGTGTAAAACGGGTACAATGTCTAAAAATACCAAACAAATGTTGAACAGTTTTGATAACTTTCCGTGATTATGAGAGAACAATAACATCACGCCTGTAAACCCCGAAGGGTTTCACACTGGTGACTGGAAGTACTCCTGGTTTAAGACGTCAGGGTAGGCCACCTGAATAGCTTTGTGTTGTCGTCAATGGTGTTCTGACATGTCCGCTTTGTGCTCGTAGTTTTTCAGCCAAAGTTCGGTATGCTAACCACTTGAGAGCACATGATAGAGCAGCATACCAAAGCTCTCGACAACCTCCCTCGAAAGCCATCGAATGCAGTCGCTGAGGCCGAAATCGGCTAGTTGCCATTATCATCATTATCATCATCTTGTCGAGTTCTGCTGTCATATCCGCAAGGAGAACGTACGGCATTTAGTTTCAAAGTTTTACTTGTTTTTTTTTGCCAAGGTGGCACTACGAATCGGCCTGCTTTTTCGAATTCTCGTGAGATTGCTCCCTGGGCGACGCTTTCCAATCCAGAACCTCCACGAAGGAACCTTACCAATTAACCAGAACTGCTAGCAGACCTACTTGGCGCCGGTTCCGTTACCTTCAACACAATCCGGCTCGAAGGACCAAACATGATTTATTTAGCGAGAGATTCAAGTGGACTGTAAAGTTTCAAAAATATATCAAATATGCCCAAATGCTGCCAAATAATTGTAAGAATTAGTATTTGTGTCTCCTAGACGTCTACCAGTTAAACTTTACCCATTACTGTTGATTGTTATTAACGTTATCTTGTTTAATGTGACTAAAACTGTACACTGATACGGATGCACAATATTTATCTCGCATTTAGACGCAGTGACCGCTTTGAGCCGTGAAGGTCGCCGGTTCAATTCCCGCGTCGGAGTTAAAATCTTCACACCAACGCTGCGTGATTTTTCAAACAAAGACTTTCTTCCTTTCTTTTTTGAGATGGAACTTTTATGTGAAAATTTTATTGTGGATTTTGGACTTGAATTTTATTTATACTTTTACTAAAAAAATGCATTTAATTCGAAAGTACCTCTGTCTGTGACTATGACCTGGGTTAAGACATGACAGCACTCTTGGTGCAGTGGCTGAGCGAGTGATGCTGCGCTACGTGTCGTGGGATCGATTCCCGCACGTAACAAATATTTGTATGGCCTACAGGCAGATGTTTCGGGTCTGGCTGTTTGTATATATGAGTTTAAATGTTTGGAAACACACAAACCATACAGGAGAAATTTCTAGTGTGGAATTCACCATTAACGAAGCCGACAGGTGTGTCCCGTAATTGTGATATTTTTTTGGTTCTGGACCATACCTGGGAACTTTCTAGTTACGGAGATATTGGAGGTCAAAAATTTTTCACAAGGTTTTAATGTTAAAAGTTTACTTTAAATACCTTCATGACCCCTTTACTATTCAATGAACCCATCAATACAATGATTTGAGTGTTTACATTGAGTCCTACCGTAAAAAGTAACTTTTCACCTCCCCAAAAAGTCGTTTCCCAGCAATAATTATGGCGTAGGGTTACTTAGTTTGATGTACAGAGCGTTTGGTTGACGACTTTGTGAAGGATCCGTTTACACCATGTGCAAAAACGTAAAAAAACGAAAACTAGTTGTCACGGTAGTATGTTACCCTGGGACCATTTCCGACCTCCACGAAAGCGAATCTACAAGGAAAATCTAGTTTGCCGATAGACAGCTGTTTCAAGTTTCCCCTTTCTTTGAAGTCGGGTAAAACTGTAAGCAAGCAGTTTTTTCCTGTCGTCGCTCTGATGGGATGCCAAACCCCGTTTCTCATGACCCTGATATATCTTTATCCAAACACTAGCTTTTGCTCGCGAGTTCGCTCCCGTTATGTACGGAAATTAACCCACGGCAACGTTTTAAATGTACCGTATAACACTCGAGGATAATATAGCTTCCCGTTAGTGCAAAAATTTTCGGAATCGGATCAGGATTTCCGAAAATTACCCCCGACATACAAACTGACAAACCTACAAACAAATTTTACCTCTTTATAATATTAGTATAGCTTGAACGTAAGTTATATGAGACCTTTTAGTTTTACAACAGTTTATTTCTTCTGCTTCTCCATTTGTATAGTTTACAGCTCCATCGCATTCTTCATGGCAAATTAAATTTAATGCAATTGTCCACCGTCTTCAAGCTACCCGAAACGTGTCAAATTTTCCCAATCAACCTTGAACCTAATGCTTTATAGATAAAGTTGAGAATCTATTAAAGAAATCTGACAGATTGATCTGCTGGCGTCTGTACGTCATCAAGCAAATCACAGCTACGTCAGAAGTGGTCGTTATGCTGAAAAGATGGTTCTTGCATTTAATCTCGATCATTGTATGCCTTAAACGGGAGCATGATTGGCTATTGTTCATAAAATTATGGTTATCAACGACATTGGAACTATCTTTGACTGTCCTTTGCAATTTCTGGCGTCGATGTTTATTTGACTGGAACTTTTTTTTAACTCTTCTTTTCTGGGTGTTGCCTACAGCTAAATAATCAGGTGCCTACTGTTTAAATGTAGGAAAAAATACTAGTGCAAAGTCCATCAACATCGCTCTCCTGCCCTTATACCAATTCATTTGGGGTCGGCGCAGCATGTCTTCTTCTTCCATATTTCTCTATAACTCGTCATCTCAGCAGACTCCTTTTTTCTAGCAATATCATCCTTCACACAGTCCATCCATCGTTTTTTTGGTCTTCCTCTACTCGTATATCCACGTTCATACTCAAAACTTTCCTCACCACATTGTCCTCATTCCTCCGCATCACATGCCCAGTGGTGCAAAGTCCAAGTCATCATCTGCCTAGCCTTTTCCCAACTATATTGGGGTCGGCTTCCAGTCTAACCGGATGCAGCTGAATACCAGTATTTTACATGGAGCGACTGCCTATCTGACCTCCACAACCCAGTTAGTACTGGGTAATACGATACCCCTTGGTAAGACTGGTTGTCAGACTTTTTGGGTCACTGACTGCCTAACGACTGTCAAAGATCTACAAATGACAGCCGGGACCAACGGCTTAACGTGCTTTCCGAGGCACGGAGGAAACTCGGTATGTAATGGGCGGTCACCCATCCACAGACCAACCTAGGCAAGCACGGCTTAACCTAAAGATCGACCCGAGCGGCTGTTATTATTTAGCCACAAGCTCCTCAAAGACAAAGGTGCAAAGTCCAAGTATCCAGTAAAAAGCCAATATTCCTGTTACTAAGCCAGTATTTTCCTTTAGTTTTTCCGATCCAAAGGTCACTTTCATACCGTATGTACCAGAAACATTAATGAATCATGGTTAATTACCATAAACGGTAAACAATTCTTACGAAATTGGTTAAATATAACCTACAATAAATGATATATATATGTATACATAAAGAATAGAGAGGACTTTGTCCAGGAGCGGTCTGCAATATACCGAGTTCATTTATTATAGGGGCGTATTTACGGTTCAATACCAATTTACCGCTCTGAGTGTAGACACACTGTATTACGTATGACAACATAGTACCTCGATTCTAGGAGTCATTAAATGCAATTTTGACTCTTAAGTATGTCCAATAATAGCTACAGTTTCTTGTCAATGAAAGTAATCAATAAACCATCAATGGACTTCGTAGTGTGTTGAACACCGGCCCTTGCGCACAGGGAATAAAAAAGTTGGCATTTACAGCCAGTCTGCTTGGGAACGAGCCCGGGAGCAACGGGTTTTAACGACAAATAAAAAATAAAAACAAAAATATCAATGGACGCTCTAATACATAAATTAAAAATATAAACATATCCGCTTGTCTATCTTGACTTATTAGATAGATAATAAAATTGTGCTAGGGTCAGCACCGCGTATGCTTTCATTCCAATATCATTCTTAGTCGAGACATCGCGTCAATCATACGCGTCAATTTTTTTTTAATTATTTTTTTTTTAAACATGCGACCTCTGTATGCAAATTGAGTATCGATCGGTCGGCGGGTTATCGGGTGCATTCGGTTTATTTTATTATAAAAAAACGATAAGGGCTTCGGAAAGATGGGGAAGAGTCAGTGTGATGCGCGGCCAGTGAAAGCTTACATCATGAGTGATTTGCTGAAGAAGTTCGATCATGACACGAGGAATGATGTCGTCCAAATTGCGGTGGCTATCGCTGGATTCTATTTGGGGGTGTTTTGCTGTATGTATCCTATATTTTTTTCTTTTATTTGTGGTGTTTCTTTTTTGTAATTTTTTTTTTGTTTTAAGTGCTCGATTTTTTATCTCACTAATATCTGGTAAATTCCTTTCGTAGTTTAAACTTGGCCTCTGTTTTGCGTAAAAATGAATAGCTTTTTTTATGTTACAGTATTGTTTGTAAAAAAAAAGTAACTCCTTTTTTAAGGGCATGCTAAATATTTTTATTCCTAAAATAATAAATGAACTGCTCTCACAACGAAACTATTTAAGACATTTTATACCTTAGATAGAGTACAGTAAACCCATATTGTTATTTGAGAAAACCACAAACTAGTTCGGTTAATTTCCTCATACTCGTGCTTATTATGAAATTAGCAAAGACCGCAATACCTATTTTATTTCACTCTGAAGTAACAAATTATTTTTAAAATATTAATATAATTGTGCTGAAATGGATATTTATTGGAGAAAATGACATTACTCTTCTGATTCATTGATTTTGTTTATTACGTAATATTTGCAATAAATTGGTGAAATTCTTCAATAGCATGCAAAAAAATAATCTTAACTTACCTTTTCTTCCGCTGCTCCTGGAAGGCGAACAAAACGACTACTTTTTCTGCCAAGTTTTAAATTGAACCAAGGAAAAAACTGGTCGGTCAACGCCATTTACAGTTTACATAGATTAATGTGAACTTCTACTGAGCTAACGTTAGCTTTAATATTAGGGTCCACCTACAAGGATGTAGCCGGCAGGTGTACCTAGGCCGGTTGTAATGACAGCCCCGCGGTCGCCCGCCATTTTTTTTTACATTTTTCGCATTATGTGCAATTTATCGTGGACGATGCATCGCGAGCACGAACGGGTTAAGTGATGCGGAGTTTGCGCGCCGTTTTTTTGTCTATGACATTTAAGATAACGGACTTTAGAATATGTGGTGATTAGGGTAATCTTATTACCTTACATAGACATTTAACTATGAGTTTATTAAGTTCATTTTGGTAGTTATACTCACTTTTTTTTCGATTAAAATGTGTAGTTATTCTTCAATACATTTTCGCGCTAAATTAGATTAACCATAGACTTTTGTAAACAACTTTTAACTTCAGTTCTTTATAAAATATGTTTCTCTCACAAAATGGGATAGAAATAAGAAGAAATGAATTGTTATAACTGCCGTTACATCATACATTATTTCAATGAAAATTATCTTATGCCTAAGATCATATGTCATTGTAATACTCAATCTAAACGAATGAAAAGAAATATAAATAATAATCTTAAAGAAGATATGTTTTGTCTGGCTATCCGTTTATATTTTTTATGTGAAAGAAATAATCTGATTCATACTTTTATCAGCTTGTATTAATTGCTATTAAACGTTGCAATAAATATCATCGTAAAAAACGGTTTCGATCATCCAAACATTTTGACCGTGTAGGTATTGCACTTTTGTAGGAAACTGCTGTTTTTTTTTTTAATAACTGATAAAAAATTCTAAAATATGTAAATTCTAGGAGGGATCATAAAAATATAAAGAAACAGAAATAAAAGTACTCACTGTTGGTTTTTCACTCATGCCGAGCTGATATTTCAACAGTTCAATAATATTGAGGCAATCGTTTAGAAGTCCCTTAGTCATCACTTGCCTAGCGCCTTTTCCCAACTATATTGGGGTCGGCTTCACGTCTAACACTGAATACCTGTATTTCACATGGAGCGACTGCCTATCTGACCTCCACAACCCAGTTAGTACTGGGCAATACGATACTCCTTGGCAACACGATCCATTGTCATTTTACTAAAAGTTCGTAATCTGCTAAATTCATAATGGTCGATCATTGGTTGGTCAATGGTCTCGTAATAGAATTGTATTATAATGATTGTCGTATTGCCATTAATATAAAACCTAGTTAAGTTAGTAGAAATTATTTTGGAAAAACTGCTACTAAAGAACATTTAACAGTAGGTTGTCAAACTTTCGGGCCACTGATTACCTGTAACAACTGTCAAAGATCTACAAATGACAGCCGGGAGCAACGGCTTGACGTGCTTTCCGAGGCATGGAGGAAACTCGGTACCTAATGGGTGGTCGCCCTTGCACGGACCAACCTATGCAAGCGCGGCTTAACCTGAAGAAGCCATGAGAAGTCGCTTAGTATTACTGAAATCGGGCATAAAGTTTACAAAAAAAGTCTTAGGTAGAACAAGTAAATTAAATTTAAAAAAATATGTTTAAATATCACGTTTTTAAACTACTTAAACGTGACATTAACACTAGAAACAGGATATTTTCCATGTTTACTGTTTATCCGTGATCATGGTGCTTGCAACAGCGCCGAAATATCGGGAACTCAAAGAAATCAGTAAACATGGTAAATATCCCGTTTCTAGTGTTGAATCCATGATAGTTTATAATCTTATACCTAAACGTTATTTGTATATTAAAATGTTACATAAATGTATAAACTAAAGAATGTGTGTCAATAGTTTACGCTGTCAGCGATACATTTTAGCATACAATGTTTAGAATGCGCACATAATGACATAAACAATAATTATGATTGTTTTAAAAGATTCGTTCGGAACTTCGGACGTGCGGAATGGAAAATGGTGAAAATACTTAAGTTTATGCTACTGCGTGATCACTATACGAGTGAAGCCTGACGAAAAGTGACTACATGGCAACATGTTTTAAGAGCGTTAACGACTAACGGTATCGCATACAAACTTTGAAGTCCTTTTTTTTTAAATGACTGAACCGATTTTAATGAAACTTCATACGCATAAACAGGATACATAAGTCTAAAAAGTTGTCAAAGAACTTTTCGAAATGTCTTTTTAAAAAAAAAGATAATTGTAAATTTCTGTTTCTATGGAAAATCAAAAATCGGTCTAATTTAGCTGTAACACTATTTTTCGAAAATGTTATCTGAAAGTTTGTATGAAATGCCGTAAGTTGCCAAGGTAAAGGACTTTTTCATGAAAAAGTAATTAAATGGGATTAAATGAACTTAGAGGGTTATATTGATGACTAGCTGACGCCCGCGACCCTCGTTCACGTGAAATTATTTAAAAAAAAATATGACTTCTGTTTTTGAATCGGTTTTTGTTAACAATTTCAAGATTTTTTTTGGACGGATCCCTACTTATTTTGCCAAAATAAAAGTAGCCTATGTTAGACGGTATAACATCAGCTATCTGCCAGTAAAAGTCTCGTCAAAATCGGTCGAGCCGTTTCGAACAGATAGACAGACAGATATACAAAAATGTGTTTTTGTTATAACTGCCGTATACATATATTTTCATAAGCATTCAGTAAAAATATAATATTTTGTTATTACAAACAGACACTTCAATTTGATTTATTTGTATAGATTTTTATAAATGCTTATCTTTTGACCAGCTTGAGAATACAGTTGAAGCTATAATGATCTACTAGACTGCTAAAAATTTCCCATAATGAGGACCCTGTTTTAAAGTAGATGTCTTCTTCAGCGGGACAGCTGGAGCTTAATCATCTGACATGATCAATTGCGCACTCTGAGAAACGACTTACTTTAAATGTACTACATCTGATAAATATATCCTGTCTTATAGAAGGTTAATTAAATCCTTAAAATATCCTACACCTGCAGTATTACTCGGTAATGTAGTAAGCCTATATCTTGATTTATAAAAACCGCTTTTTACTTATTAACTACTTCAGGTAACTTATCTTATTCTAAGGTTGGTGGGAATACTACAGTACTGCTAGGCATCTTTTTTAGTACTTATGCCATTCGACTTGATCCTGTCTTGTTGTTGTTATTTAATCACTCATCAATTTATGAACGTCAAAATTGTATAAAAAGCCCTCAAAAACGCTCGCCCTTCGCCAGTTTTATCTTCCTTTTTTTTTACTATCGCGATGTTGTGCATTAAGTCATTTATTTCTGAAAAAATGTGTAGAAAATTTGTAAAATTAAGTTAAAAAAAAAGAAACAGTACATTAAAACATTACAATTGAAAAACATGTCAAAGATAATATATATACGTATAGAATAAGCAATTCAAAACTTCCTAGTGTTTTAACTGGAAAAAAGAAGTTTCGGAGTAAACTCGCCAGCAACACATCTGTCTGATTTGTTGCCTTTAGGTCTTATCATTTATTTATTTATTTAAACTTCATGTACAATAGTGGTACATAGGCGGACTTAATGCCACAACGCATTCTCTACCAGTCAACCTGTCTCTATCATTCATGACTGGCCCAATCATATTAAACCAATATCTATTTAGCTTCAGTTAGTCGCTTGTCTTTTGTTAATGGATGAAGAGAGAGAGGAAGACCACAGAAAGTTTTGGCTGAATTGTGTGAGGAATTATATGAAAGATAACATAAAATTAAATTTAAAATTTAAAAAACCCCCATGGCAACAAAGAAAAGCGAATAAACATTTGAAAAGTTAATAAAATGGCTGAGCCGGTTTTGATAAAACATGTCTAATTGTAATATACACATCATGCCCTTTCATTTGATACTCCACTTGGGTATATTTGAAAATATTCGATTATTCATCACCACTTTTATCCCCCATAACTAGTAAATGGCTGCACCGATTTTGATAAAACGTCGCCAAGAAACCAGCTTTCAAATAAAAAAAAAACTGCGTCCAAATCGGTTCACTCGTTTAAGAGCTACGGTGCCAGAGACAGACACACACACACATTGCGGTCAAACTTATAACACCCCTCTTTTTGCGTCGGGGGTTAAAAAAGAAGTAAGTGATAGCTTGACGGCTGACTAGGGATACAACGACAAGGGAGGTAAAATGAGACCAGGGCAGGATGGAGAAGAAGAGTCGTTATTTATCTTTTCATCAACCCATGCTGTAGAAAGATGGGGCTTGCTATAGAATGCCTATCAAAAAAAAATCCTACATATCTGATTTAACATAATCTAGATCTCCTGCAAGTTCGAGTGAATCGGTTTCTTCTAGGCAAGCGTGCTCCACCCTAGGCCGCATCATAGCTTCACATCAGGCGAGTTGCGCGCTATTTAGTTTAAAAAAATATATAATTTGTTTCTACCGTTTCTCGGTCATACTGTCAAAATGTTTCATTATAAGCGAAAAATGTGTGCTGTTCAGTTACCTCTTGTTTATTTTGAAGACAAAGAGAATCACCGTTATAGGTCGTTTCGCACGGTTTTGAGTCATTTGCGTGAATTTAATTTAATTATGAGTTTATTTTTAGATTTTTCGCGTGTTTTCATACGACAGCACCTACTTAAATATAGACTTCGAGTTATTGAGGTTAATTATATTATTTTTACTATTGTTTTAATTATACTATTTTTAAGACTCGGTGAAACCTAAAAAAAAAAACCTGTAAACGAGATGGGATTCTTGTTAATGGGCGAAAAATATTTCGTCTATAGTTTTGATAGAAAATAGTACTTACGAGTATTATTGCTTGAAGAGTATGACTCGTCACCAAAATCTTTTAGTCTCCAACACCGAATTATTTTATAATCTTTAGGGGATCCTTCCCATCATCATAACTCAGCCGAAATACGTCCTCTGCTGAACTTTGTCCCCAACCATCACCACAAAGGTAGGTCATTAGGGGACACCCACTAAGGTAACTGGTGGAAGACCTCTTTAGTTAGCTGAAGTAGAATACTGTTTATATCTGCGCAAACACAGCCGCGGTTCAAACACTAGTGCGACCACACATTTCAAAATTTACAATCCGAAATCTTGAAAAAAAAGGCAAACAAACAATCTCAAAGAGGCTGAATGGCCGATAACCAGTAGGTAAGGAGATAAAAGTAAATGAAAACTTTATGATATCGTTTAAAAAGAGTTTATCTTTCGCATATTTAACTCTCTGTGTTCTTGAACTTGCTCGTAAAAACAATGTGGACACTTTCAATGACACTCGAGGCAAATCTGTCTAATAATAGTAACACGCCATTTCTATTTGCTTCGGCGATCTATCGGAGATGATAATGTCAAATCGAATTAAAATTCAAAATATTTCATCTATACAAATAAATATAATTGAAGTGTCTGTCTGTTTCGGCTAATCTCCGAAATGGTTTTACCGATTTTGATGGGACTTTTACTGGCAGATAGCTGATGTTATTTATTATTTATTTATTTGCATCAGACACAATGATCCATAATTTAGATTTTTAGATTAATTAATTGATTGTTTTTATTTGATTTTTTTTTTTTTGATTGATTTTTAATTTAGTTTTTTTTTTTTATTTTTTTATTTATTTTTTTTTTTTTATTTTTTTTTTGTTATAATAAGTAACTTTTGTTTTAGAAAAACTGTTAGGGTTTTGTGGAAAAAAAAACTCTTGAAGTTGTTAATAAAATCCTGTTCAAATATGGAAGTAATCTTCTTATATATAAAATTCTCGTGTCACAATGTTCGTTCCCGTACTCCTCCGAAACGGCTTGACCGATTCTCATGAAATTTTGTGAGCATATTGTTGGTCTGAGAATCGGCCAACATCTATTTTTCATACTATTTATATGGCAAAACAACGTTTGCCGGGTCAGCTATTATATATAAAACTCTCGTGTTATTATATATAAAATGTCAGCTATTATATATAAAATTCTCGTGTTATTATATATAAAATGTTCGTTCCCGTACTCCTCCGAAACGGCTTGACCGATTCTCATGAAATTTTGTGAGCATATTGAGTAGGTCTGAGAATCGGCCAACATCTATTTTTCATACTATTTATATGGCAAAACAACGTTTGCCGGGTCATTTTTATAATAATTTAACACGAACGAAGTTCACGGCCAACCGCTAGTTTCATTCAAATAAACCTAAAGGGCAGTACACGGCACTTATGAAAAATCAAAACATAGATGCACGGTTCGGGTTGGTCCTCATATTCTATGGCGAAGAACCATCAAGAAACTTTATGGTTATTATTCACATCTTACGCCATGATAAGTTGATTTGCCATGATCATCTCCTGAAACTCATTTTGTGTGGAGTGTCTGTAAACTGACTAACTTGCACCTGAAAGCCTACTTCCCACGTCAATAAAATGTGAATAGCGTATAATTATATTTATTATATGATCATGTAATTTTTTTGTCCTTGTTTTGCAAAGCAAGCTCATACGAACAATTGTATGACAGAAGGATTTCCAAGCGTGGACTTAGAAAGTCCGCGGCTCCTTGCGTTGACTACAAGAATAAGGGTGTACTTACACCGATTTAGAATAACTTTCTGTTTTGGCATCATAATTTAAGTTCAGAATCACACACTGCTGAAGTCCCTCATTCAGGTGTTTCTTGCGACTTTGTCGATATTCTATGGTTTCGATGGTCTGGTTTTTTCCCTAACCTTGGCCTCCATTTTGGCGAAGCTCCATTGAGCATTTCCGCGTCTAGCCAAATGTCCTGCATAATAAAATTCTACTTGAGGCGTAGTAATCTCCCGGTCTTCGAATTATTGGCAATTCCATAAAACCAACGAATTAAGGGCCTTTTTTTTCCGGATGGGAAATCATCAAATGACACCCCCCCCCCCCCCCACTCTGGACGGTGCGGAAGGGAGTGTCAGACTTCTACTGACTAAAATCCATCCATCTTTCGAACAGTCCCGCAGCCCTGGCAGGCATCGGCCCATGCGGACCCCAACGTGGTTGCTGACATCTCTTTAAGGCGCGCGTGGAACACGAACGCGCCGTACGAATTAAGGCTAAGCTGATCCACTCATATAGGTCACGTGAAAACTGTTGCGCTTATGAGCAAATATTATGATTGTGACTTACACAGGTCTTCTAAAATATCTACTGAACTGCACTTTATAAGATTCAATGAATCCTGTTATCTGTGTGTGTGTGTAAATAAATAACCTGCTTTATTATTATATTCAGCCTGTGTCCATAACGGCTCTTTAATTCGACCACTGCTGTTCTACTGTATGTAGCTGTAGGTCAGTACCATATAGGGCTTCTGTTGTTTATCTCCACCATAGAGCGTGCATGATAATAAAACTTCAAGCAGAATAAGACTGGCCAGTCATAATTGTCCGTTAGGCCCGATTTACATTGGTCAAGTGTTTTAACGAAGTAGATATGCACAGTGGGTTTAGACAGTGGTGTAAACCGATCGGACAGTAGCGAATCAACAGTCACTGTCTAGATTTTCGCCACTCGTCACTGGACTTGTTGTCGCTACTGGCCACTGTCCTTGACCAATGTAAATCGGGCCTTTGGTCCTGCCAAATTTCGACTACCGAGGTCTAAGGATGATTGAAGCATGATTTAAGGTCCCCCTATAAGCAACAAATTTCGAACTCACCTGGTGCCGTGCGTTCCCGGCATACCGAAAAAAATCGTCCCGTAACCAAACTGGGTAGCTGATGGTGATGACAGTGTAATAAGAGCCCGAGTAGTCGACTGTACAAACCTTAGGGGCTATGGACAAGCCATTTAGTGTAAGTTCTTATCTCCGTCCTTTTCTAGTTAATCTTCGCTTTTGTCGTCCATATTCTGCACATTTTTGGTCTTAACACTAATTTCTGTCATAAATCTACTTACTTGTAAGTCTTCCCATCATTATCTGCTTCTACACCTATCATTATCATCTGCCCAGCATTTTCCCAACTATGTTAGAGTCGGCATCCAGTCTAACCAGATGCAGCTGAATACCAGTATTTTAAATGGAGCGACTGCCTATCTGACCTCCACAACCCAGTTAACTGGGTAGTACGGTATCCCTTGGTAAGACTGGTTGGCAGAAGTCCGGGCCACTGACTACCTGTAACAACTGTCAAAGATTTACAAATGACAGCCGGGACCAACGCTTAACGTTTTTTCCGAGGCACGGAGGTAACTCGGTATGTAATGGATGGTAGTGGTAGCCCAACCAGGGACCAACCCTGGAAAATGCAATGCTTAACCTGAAGATCGATCCGAGCGGCAAGTCACCATGGAAATACAGTGTTTATGTTTGAGTTATCACTTTTATAGTTTTCAAGATTTCATATCGCTGTTTACAAGCCTCCGAGCCGCTGTGTTTGCATTTCTTTATAAACTGACTCAATGAGTCAATATTTTGATTGCATAGAGATCAGAGGTGTAAACTATATCTTTACGACTTATTTGAATGTTACTGATCTTACTCTCTAAGTAATTGATTACAGTGCAGCATGGTTGTTTTGGCGTTTGAATGACATTGACAGGAGCCCGGCGCTGTTGGTAAACATTTTCGAAACAGTCTGTGGAAAAACAGTGGAAAATAACTTTACTATCGGGAGTCGGTGACTTGTTTGTTTCATTGACTTTTTTACCACCGACTTCTGATAACATAGTTTTTTCAACGGAATGTAAGCGCGTGTAGCGAGGATAGTAAATCATCTTTTTCTGTAAAAAAAACACCGTCTGAAAACGTGCATTAGACCTTAACATTAGGGTTAAAACATAAACGCTTAGGGTTCTGATTCTGATTCTGATTCTGATTCTGATTCTGATTCTGATTCTGATTCTGGTTACCAGATCCATAAATAAGTGTTCCGGAGTTCCTTCCTGTGAGTTGGTGTAGTATATTTTTATTTTATTCTGCGATTTTTACACGATACATTAATAGGGAAAGGTTTGTTGCAGAATATTGCTGGATGCGTAAAATATAAATCGTAAACGGTACTTACATGATACAGGGTAGAAGGGCGAAAACGGTTACCACATATTCAGTAGAGCATTCTGAGCCCCCGTAGAAATTTTTCATCGGTTATTTGAAAAAATAACAGGCGTTCCATACATTTTGACCGTGTAAGTATTGCACTTTTGTAGGAAACAGCTGTTTTTTTTTTAAATAACTGATGATTGAAATTTGAACCTGTATGATTATTTACCTATGCAAGGGATACTGTTGATTTCATTAAAAAATATTTTACCATAGACTGTTTTCATTTTTTGTAAATTTTGAACGTAGGATTCCTACCATTCAGGACTTGTCCGGAAAAATCCTTACGTATGGTAACCCAATCCACGCTTTGTTAAGGTACAGTGTATCGTATCGTTATAAAAAGTTCGAGTTAAGACGTAACGATGCAGAAAACGTAAAATGTTATTTTTTAAGCATTGCTAGTCTAGACAAACGATGTTAACTAATATTACATCGTTTAAATTGTTGGAAGATACTGAAAACATGAAAAAAAATCATCTTTTAGGACGTGACATACAATTAAATCAGTTTTTCAGTACTATTTTAATTATCTAAAAATAGTAATTCGCTCCTTTTTTTATACAGGGTGGTGGATAATATTTTTTTTTTTCTCCTGGATGACCCCCCCCCCCCCCACTCTGGGCGGAGCGGAAGGGAGTGTCAGACTTGTACTGACTAAAACCCATCCATGTTCCTTCTTTGCCCTTTGTGTTCCAGGGCCACGGTATCTCTTTCGAACAGTCCCGCAGCCTTGGCAGAGGTATTATAATACCTGACGGCACGGTTGGCGCAGTGGCTATACATATAAATGCGAATGCGAAAGTAACGTTTGTTAACTTTTCAAGACTAAACGGCTGATCGGATCGTAATGAAATTTGGCAAGGAGATAGACTATATCTTTTGACTTTTTTTTTTCTGACACCCACATCAAAATTTCCTCACGACCGAAATCGATCACAATTTTGTCCCAGTCCTCACACTGTCTCTTCATTTCATTGAACCATAAATAAACAATATTAACCGTTATTAATATTGTTAACAAGTACGTGCGTGCGTTATCTGACAATTTAATAAACATTTAAAATGAAGGTCAAACTCTTATTTTCGTGGGAGGGGGGAGGGGGCAGTGAAATGTGGAGTATCTACAAGAGGCTGAATCATTTATCGCTTTGGCCTTGTAATGTCAGTAGCATTTCACCTTGGTTCTGACTTTTGGACAATTGATTTTTTGAGGACAAAAAGACGGGAAAGCAAAACAAATATTAAAAGTAAGGTTGCTTGGTAAATGTTCGTTCTTCAATAGCCAACAAGAACCTAATAATCTGAATTCGTTTCTTTTGGTCTAACCAGATTTTTTGTTTAGAGAGGAAAGAAAAAAAAAAAATATGTCGCTGGGTCAAGAAGTGCATCATACAAAATGACAAAAAATTTAACTATAAATTCAACAGAACGAAACAAAAAAACAGCTTACTTGCTTTTTTGTTAAGGCTGTCCAGGGATCATCATCATCATCCACAGCCTGAACTCTGGTTGAGTTCAGGTTGTTGGGTTATATAAGAGAAGTGTTTTCTTATGCCAATCTCCACGTTCCTGTGCCAGCCTCATCCAGGTTTTTGCCCCGATGGCAAATATGTCGTCTGCCCATCTCGCTACCGGACGACCCACATTTTTTTCCCCGTTCTTGGATGCTATTCGCTGACAGCCTTAGTCCACCTGTCATCACTGCACCTTGGTGTCCTGCCCAACTCTTATTTGAGTTCGCGATTTCCAACATCGAAAACCTTTGTACGACTTCGGATTTCAACGTTAGGAACTCGATCTACCAGCTTAATGTCGAACCAAGTCCAAGGATACTGTATTAAAATTTGAGCTGATAGCCAGCGATATTACAGCGACAGCGGGATCATGACCGTGCACAGAATAACTGGCTAAAGTCTCCAAGTACGTAGAGGTCCAGACTTATAAAAAAATTAAATAAAAAAGCCTTTCATGTCAGACCCAGTCTTGTTATGTATCAATTCAAAAATTATGAACCCATATACAACAAGAAACACTTATAAGATGTTGCTAACACTTTGGGGCAAAATTTTTCCACAGACTCTTGAATCCCTGAGCCACACAACAAACAGCCAAAAAAAGGAAAATTGTAAAAAACGTAGGAAAACTTGAATTTATCCTGACGCTTCCACCTTAACGATAAAATGTTAGTGCCACCCATCTATTTCTATAATTAAAAATAGGTGTTTCTCGATCGAATTTGATGGCTTAACAATAGGTATTATTTTTGACTTTTTAAAAGTTTGTTCGCTTTTCTTTTTGCGTTTGGAGTTTTTAAATTTTAGAATTTAATTTTCGAAGAAATATATTTAGATTAATTAAACTATGCCTTTATGATTACCTAAACTACATCTTGAAACCTTATTACAAAACCACAGCCAATTGTGATGCACGTGATTCGAAGATGATCTGTCACCGCTTCCGAGTTGCTCAATCCGAAAGATAAAACGTGTAACTGTAAAGATAACAGAAACAATCGGTACGAAGTTGAAAAGTAAAACACAATAAATCGTTTGTTCTCAATTAGTTGTTCTTCAGTTTGTATGAGCTTCTATATCTTTTTTTGAGGATATAAACTCTACACAAGCATGATGATATTTATGCTTAGGCTTGCAATTGCAACTTTATATAAATCGAAACAGATCTCTTATTAAAAGATTAGGAAGGACTTATAGCGACTCAAAACACCCATGATAACAGGGCCAGAAAATAGGTTGTTGCTGAATTCTCCGCCAAAGTGTCCACAGCTTAAGTTGTTTTTTAACACTGCCCCGAGGTTGCCTCCTACAGGGCAAAGTACTTCGGTAACCCAGGTACTATCCGCGAGATCGTCAGTGACATCAAGGAGTTGCTGGCCTTTCTCGGGGAACTGGAGTGGGACGAATAATTTTCCCACCAATACGCAAAATACGCGCTTTGGAGTTGTGGACACCAGCCTGTTGTATAATACAATACAAGTTGTTTTTTTTTGTTAGCCAGTTCTGCCCCAATCCTGGGCAAAGACCTTCCCCGCATTCCTTCCACTTCTCTCGATGTTGCGCCTCTTCTTGCCAATTAATGAGGAAGCCATCCAAGGCGTCCTACTTTAGACAAGACTAAATTTAAACACTCCAATTCAGCTCAAAATGCAGTCCTTATGCCATTCACTTACAGCCCACAATATCAGTGCAGGATCTCTTCGCCCAGACAGTCTCGAGACGGTAATTTTAGGTTATCGCTTACATAACAATTATCTAATACAAGCGGTTATTCCACCATGACTTTGTGCTCCGGACCTGTCGGTATCTGTGCTACTAATATAGAACACATCGGTATTATCGGGCGGCCATTTATATTTTATTGATTGATTGCGACACCTGTCTGGTTGCTACGAGTCATCTGCCTAGCCTTTTCCCAACTATATTGGGGTCGGCTTCCAGTCTAACCGGATGCAGCTGAATACCAGTATTTTACATGAAGCGACTGCCTATCTGACCTCCACAACCCAGGTAGTACTGGGTAATACGATACCCCTTGGTAAGACTGGTTGTCAGACTTTTTTGGGCCACTGACTACCTAACGACTGTCAAAGATCTACAAATGACAGCCGGGACCAACAGCTTAACGTGCTTTCCGAGGCACGGAGGAAACTCGGTATGTAATGGGCGGTCACCCATCCACAGACCAACCTAGGCAAGCACGGCTTAACCTAAAGATCGACCCGAGCGGCTGTTATTATTTAGCCACGAGCTCCTCTGGTTGCTACGAGTATGTATGTGTGTTTATAGTTTCCTTATACGACTGATTTGGAGTCCCCGTTCGCTCGTTCCAAGATGCAGGACAGCCACAAGGATACTCCTACATTTTCAACCCTCAACCCCAAGTTTAACGTTGAGAATTCAACAAATCACATACATAGCGCCGTAGTATTATACCAGGTGTAAACAGACCCTTCACATATCCGTCAACCAAGCATTCTGTACTAAATTTATTAATTAAATAATTATTGCTGGGAATCGACTTTTTTTTGGGGTGAAAAATCACGTTTTACGGTAGGACTCGATGGAAAGCACTCATAGCAGTGTGCTGATGAATGAATTGAATAGTACGAGGGTCGTGGAGGTGTGTAAAGTAAAAACCTTACATTAAAAACATGTATTTAAAAAAAAACTTGTGAAAAAGTTGGAACTTTGACCCCCAATATCTCCGTAACTAGAAGGTTCCCAGGTATGGTCTAGAACAAAAAAATGATCGCAGTGACAGGGAGAACAAGTGCCTTTCGTTTATGTTAAGGGTCTATTTACACCCTTTATTATCTGTGATAGCGCGTTAAAAAAACCACTCTTTTGAATTTTGGGCTCTTAGCGCTAAGCCGAGCGTTGAAAATATGGGCTTAGTTGACATCGTTATCACTTATTTTGCTTAGTTATGTATTGGTTTATCTATGGAATATATAAGTGCATATTATGCAATATCTAGTTCAGCTTGTATGAACTTGTTTGCTCCGAACTTGTGACCTAGATTAGAGGCCAAGGCTTTTATCGATTCCCGTTGCATCGACAGTGCTCCGGCCGCGGAAAAGTATACAGGATGTAGCTACACGGAATGCATCATGTCATCCTATTTCGCACTAGAACTATGATGAGGTTACCACTTCCTCATACAAGGTGTTAGCGGTCCTTTCATGAATCCGTCAATCAAGCGTTCTGTACTTACATCTAACTGAGTAACCCTACCAGTGGCGATGGTTCCATACAACTCGATTCCTACCGGCGTCCCTTTGAAAACTGGCACAGTCAGTATTTTATAGACAAATAATAAAATCACATTAAAGATATTTTACTCTTACAAAATTGACCCTTCGCTAAGGAACCCTACGCAAAAAATATTTTATGAAGTTGAGGCGATGCTCCCTTTGCAGTCCTCATTTCTTTAGTCGGCTGTATTGCACTGAAAAGCATTGAATTGCAGGACCTGCAAGCATCCTAATTCTGATTATATCTGATGTTATTCATGTTGGGTATAGGGGCATCGCAATAGCATCAATGATTTGGTCCTATAACGCTCTTGAAAGCGTCAGGGTAACCCGCGAAATTAAAATTTTCTTACGTTTTTATGCAATTTACCGGTCAGTGTCAGGCTGTATGTTGAACAAAATATGATTCGTGGTCGTAAACCGTATGTATTAGGGGCTAAAGTATGCAATTTCCGATTTGTGTGGACGATTTCGTGAAAAGTTATATTTCCATACTAGGTCCGTCATTTAACAATTAATCCAATAAAAATTGAATTAGGAAAAAATATACGTCAAAGTTACAAACAGGACAAATGTGAGAAAAATCGGCAAATTCATAGTTAAAGACCTAAGATTTACGTTCATTTAATCCCATATTAAATAAACTTGAACTATTGATTATAACTCAGTAAGCCAATATTTGTTACGGTCGCAAATCAAATTTTAAAATTGATATTTTTCGTTTAGTTTTTTGTTTCACCTCAGAAAGTACCTCCATCTTTATTATAATATAGTAGTTTGTTGTGTAATGTTATATAATTTACAAATGCTTCCTCTCTCCTTTTTTTTCGTATGGGAAATCATCAAATGACCTCCCCACTCTGATGCTTCCTCTCTCCTAACTCACTTATTTGCTGTGTCCGACAGGATCCACATGATCTAATTATAAGTTTACCACCTAAGAATAACATGTGGAATGCAATAAAAGTATTGAGTACCGTGCGCTCGTGCTAAGGCTTCAGGATACATAAATTATAAAATATAC
Source organism: Noctua janthe (assembly GCA_910589295.1). Lineage (NCBI taxonomy): Eukaryota > Metazoa > Arthropoda > Insecta > Lepidoptera > Noctuidae > Noctua > Noctua janthe. Next base: position 6,284,173 of record OU342572.1, on the reverse strand, counting down.
TAACTTTTCCAAATGTCTGAGGATTATGTCACTAACTCACTACTCACTCGTGGACAGTATGATGTAACAAGAAATTGCATCTTGTTTGTTTGTTCTAGACTAAACAAGAATGTTTGATAGTTAGTACTAACTGTTGTGCGTCAGAGTCTAGACCATTTAAAACACCATTAGGTACCTAATTTGTCTGATTTATACAAATTGTGTGGAAGAATAACAAGTCCTTGTGTAACGCGTGTTTTGTTTACGGGCATAACACGTCTGACAATCTGTTTAGATGTCAAACATTTCCAAATAATTTGACATTTTATTCAAATTTGTTTTTTTGAAAGAAAAAAAAACGTAGATTGTCAACTTATTCGGAAATGTTTGACATTCACTGCAATCGCGACTGCTGAGCATGAGGTCGTGGGTTCGATTTCCGAGTCGGGCCAATTGTTATTGGATTTTTCCACCAGGAATTTATTAGTAGCAGCAACAAAGTCTGGATTTATGCCCAGTTGATGGCAATAGGCTCGCCCCCCTATTACGCGGAACTTAGACATAATTGGCGAAGTGTGGTTGTACTATTAGATACACGTCTGCCTAATTCTTCGGAGTTTACTGGCGTGGTAAAAAGTAACATTGGGCGATTTGCACTTGCATTTCTTCAATCAACACAAATGCACGTGATGCCGCGTGCATCCGTGTCACTTTGACGCAATGGACACGATGCGTGCACGCATTTCACGCATGAGGCGCCAAAATAACACTCCCAAAAATAATAAATTATCCTTGATATGTCATCAGAATTTTTGGCAACAGAAAAATCCAATAAATTCTTTTCGCTGCGTATGCGGTAGTTGACCTCAAAAATTAAACGAGGAATGCCGCACCAAAATTATTTGATACCAAAATAAGTTTATTCGCATAAAACGAACGTAAACAAATTGTTAAATGTTTTTATGCGAAGTGTACTTAAATTTAAAGTAATTTAAGATATTTTTAGAAATATTTTTCAAGACACAAAACAAGAGAAAGAGAAACAAATAAGTTGAATGCATTTTTTATAATTTTTTAACAATTTTGGGTGGACTGTCGAAAAGAAAAATTGTGCGTTTGACGGATGGTCAACCACTTGTAAATTAATGGGCTAATTTTAAACACAAGCTTAGTACCATCTGATTAAACAAAAAAAATTAAAAGTTATAAACCTATCGGGGTTGGTATCTAATTTGGCAGGACATTGTCAAAAAAAAAAAAAAATCAAAGCATTTATTTCAAGTAGGCCAGTTACAGGCACTTTTGAATTGTCGAAACAAAGACAAGAGGAAAAAATAGCTACAGTCCCAGTCACAAGGCACAAAAACTGTGAAAGTACTGTAGTTGCCCATTCCCTAACGTAGATCTCTATGGAGAAGAACGGGCAAGAAACTCCATGGACACTCTTTTAAATCAGAATACTTTAAACAAAACCTTGGTTACATCATTCATTTTGAGATGGTACATTATGTGAGAACGATGCAGCAAGATGTGTACGTGTCATATAAATGTATAGGTACTCCTGAGAAAGTAACTCACTATAATAAATTAATAAAATCATCCAAAATACGCATCAAAAGCAGGTTCCAAGTTTGTCAGCTAACTTGATTCTGGTTCCCAACTTCAAGTCCAAAATAAGTTATACGATCAACTCCATTTTTGCAACAACCTGTATAACTTGTTTCCCTACAGAATTTCAAGGTTACATGGTGTAATCTTCATTGAACATGTTTTGCGATGTCTTCAATTACTTTGACTGGCACAAAATTACGTGTGGTCAGTAATGGCCATCTCTTATGTGTATGCATGGTGATCGAGACACGCAAAAAGTAGACTATAATTAAATTAAGCGAGGCCTTGATACTTAAAGTCTATTGAAATCGTTGTTTTCATTTGAAATATCAACTTTATGCTCTTTATGCCAATGTAAATTAAGTTGATTTTAGATTTGGTTTTTATACTACTGAAAACGAGAGAGAGCAGCGGTGGTCCAGTGGTGGCGGCTCCGACTTACGAACAGTAATTCGTGGGTTCTAACCCAGGCAGGCGCGTTACTTTGTATATTTTATTTCATCACCACTGCTCTCAAAAATGGTGAAGGAAAACATCGTGAAGAAACCGGCATGTCCTAGAACCAAAAATTCGAAGACATGTGACATCTACCAAACCACACTGGGCCCGCGTGGTGGATTGTAGCCTATTCCTTCTCATAGAGAGGAGGCCGTGTGTCCCAGCTGTGGGAACATTATAGGCTGATTATGCTATACTACTGAAAACGGCATAATAATATAACTTTTTTTTTAAATTAGAAAGAAAATTGCATTTATTGGCGTTACAACAATAAACACAAATCTTTCAAAACGAACTACCTATAAAACAAAAGAAAAAATCCAAAATGTAGCTAAATTAATTTTTGATGTGATGGTATTACAATGGTATTTATTTCCAAGGAAATGATCCCCTGCCCTTATTCCAATTTATTTGGGGTAGACGCAGCAGTGGCGAAGGTTCCATTTAACTCGATTCCTACCGGATTGCTTTTGAAAAATGGCACAGTCAGTATTCTGTAGACAAATATTATAATCACATTAAACTTATGTACTCCGGCTTACCTCTTACAAAAATTGACGCTTCTGAAACGCGGCTTGTCTTCTTCTTCCAGACTTTTCTATTACTCGCCATCTCAGCAGTTATCTCCTTTCTTTCCATACCATTCATCACACAGTCCATCCATCAATCATATTTCCAGGCAAATGTGATTGTGTTATATTTGCTTACATGTTTGAAAATTAAATTGTGAACATAGGATAATTATAATTACATTAACTATGGTTCATTTGACTACAGCCTGTAAAGGAGAAAATATACAGGTGGTATCCAGTACCATTATAAACTAAAACATGGGTTTACTTTACCTGATCGAAAATATTGCAATAATATTTATAGCGTTAAATTAACTTTTAATTGCAGCAGTTCTGCGCTTTTTTGTTTCCATGAAATATGTATTTTTGGTTGCGATTGGCGTGTTAATAAGAACTGTGCGTTGCTAACATATAATTTACAAACTACAAATAGATCTAAAATAATAATAAAAATATGTATAAGTATCAAAATGGGAAAAGAACTACAGGGCGTCTAAAAATTCGTCCACATCGCTGTCAACAAGAAAAGTGCCCAGAAAGCTGGCAGCATTGCCACGTTGGGTGGCAATAATACAATTTATTTTGATGGAATTCAAGGAAGTCAATTTAGTGGTTTTTATTCATTATAGTTTTAAAAAAAAACTAAAAAAAAGAAACAAACTAATATCAATATGTAGGTGGTCCATTTTTCGCAAAGAAATGCCTCCCCTATTTCTTTTCTTTCTGGACTTAAAAGATAACTAGCGATATGCGAGTGTAAGTACCATTCGTTTAGCTCTGCTCGACCTAACCGTACGAGGATTACAGGTGTGATCTTATATTATGTAAATTTCTCAATTTTGTCGTCTTGGAAACTTTCTTAATCCTAATATACTAATTATAGAATATTAGTTAACGAGTGATCAATGTCAGAAGTTATCTAAATTGTGCGACGTGCGTAATCTACGTAGTTACTCACTAGTTTTGTAATGTATCATCCGTTTATCTTAATTAGCACGTAATCCGTAATTTGATTACAGTTTTGTTACTATGTTCGTATCAATTTAATATTTCCTTTATTTATTTCGTTACATTTTATTACATTTTTTTAATATTTATTTCTAAAATAATATAAAAACAAAAAAAATTAAAAATATATCAAAAAATATAAATTTAAATTATTATTAGAAATAGCTTAGGAGACCGAATTAAGATTTCCTTGCACATAAAAGTTAAAACACCTGGCTGGAGATATCGCTATCAGGGATAAGACCACTATTGTAGCCATAAATTTAAGAATGTTGTTAAAAAGATATAATAAAAAAAAACAGCCTGTATACAAAATACAGCGTGTTTCTTAAAACAAATGTTTTATGTTAAAAATAACTTTGAAGACAGTGACTCTGATTCTCAATCTTCAACCATTTATTGCATTCCACAATGAGTACTTAGGTGGTAAATTCATTAACGAGGTCATTAAGGACTCTACCTAGTGCCTATTTTCTTTGAATCGGGAACCCATAATTATAGCAGTACACCAGTGGCGAAGGTTCCATACTACTCGATTCCTACCGGATTCCCTTTCAAAAATGGCACAGTCAATATTCTATAGACAAATAATATAATCACATTAAAGATTATGGACACCGGCTTACCTCTTACAAAAATTGACCCTTCGCTACTGCAGTACACAAAGATGTATCTACAAATCTCATGTCTTCCGCCCTCGCACAAGGCAATCCTTACACCTTGAACTAAGTATCTTTAAGACGATGTATTTACCAGGCTTCTACGTGACTTGTACGTGACAAAATCTTTTAAAACTATGGATCTTATTGTCTTTTAGTTAACGAGCCCTAGATCTATAGAGAGATAAAGTAAAAAAATAAATAATTTAAATTGTTTGTAAATTGAAAATACAGCTGTCATTACTTGTCAGTCGTTTGTAATGGTAGTTTCACGGTAGTTTAAATGTATCATTGTATAACTTTTAATTCAGAAAATTGACGTAGTGTATCTGCGCAAAATTAAAGTGTACTTACTGTAAAATGCATAGGTACCATTCAGGTACAGAAAATTGTTGGGGAAAAATATTGATGAGAAGAAAAACCGCATACTCACCTATTTAACTGTAAATAGATATAAATGTGGTTAATTACATATTACAGCATAAAGTCCAGGAATAGATAAAAATAAATGTTTTATAAATTCCTTACCTACAAATAACAGGAACGCTATTGCTGTTAGAAAAGAAATAAATAAAAAGTAATTATTTATCTCGCACACAACAAAACAATAAAAGAAAACAAAAAAAAAAAACAAAAAAAAAAGTATAACTTAATTTGTCCTGCTACCTGTACCACAGAATAAATAGTACAAGTACCTGTACGACGCCAAAGGGCACATAAGTAGCTCAGAATGGTGCTGTGAGCCTAACCACAAAAAGAATGTGTAAATCACACGGGTCGAATCTGAGATCCAGAGCATATTGGAAAAATGGCAACAGAAGCTGGAGAATGTTGGCTTGAAAATCAGCAGAACCAAAACGGAATACATGTTCTGCGATTTCGGCGGTCTCTCCAGTTCTGGAGCCATAGCGCTAGATGGCGCGTTTCTTCCTGTCTGCTCCGACTTTCGGTATCTCGGTTCACTCGTGCAAAGCGATGGTGAAATAGATCGTAGTGTAAAGCACAGAATTAACACGGGATGGATGAACTGGCGGCAGGTCACGGGAACAATCTGCGACTCCCGCATTCCCCTTAAACTTAAGGGGAAGATTTATAAAACAATGGTTAGACCTGCTGTCTTGTATGGATCAGAATGTTGGGCCACAAAAGGGATGAATGAAAGGCATTTGCATGTGGCGGAGACGAGAATGCCAAGGGGGATGTGTGGTGTTACGCGAATGGATAAAATAAGAAATGAGCATATAACAGGAAGTCTGAAAGTGGCGCCGGTGACTGAAAAGTTGTGTGGTAATCGGTTGTCGTGGTATGGGCATGTGATGTGGAGGAATGAGGAAAATGTCGTAAGGAAAGTTTCGAGTATGAATGTGGATGGGTATATGAGTAGAGAAAGAGCAAAGAAACGATGGATGGACTGTGTAAAAAATGATATGGCAAGAAAGGAGGTGTCTGGCGAGATGACGAGTAATAGAGAAGTATGGAAGAAGAATACCTGCTGCGCCGACCCCAAATGAATTGGGATAAGGGCAAGAGAATGATGCTGACAGGGTTCGCAATTATCAAGATAATTATTTTCTTTGATAAAATTATCCAATAATATTAATTATCAATGCTGATTTATAAATCTAACTTGAATTCTTTAATTTTTGACTTTACTATCGCGTTCAAGTTAGCGATTGTTTTATGAACTATTTCTTTGATGATTTTTATCACAATAATTATCAATGTTAATAATATAGCTTCGAACCTTGGTAAACCGTGTGTTCCGCAATGTAAAAAAGATGTATGGGAATTGGAAACGTGATTATGTATTGTACTTAATGTAAGTATTACTTAAAGTACCTATGCTTATTTATTTATCTTCACATGATCAAATCTTGCAGTGGTTTCAGATATAGGTATGTAAGTATCTCGATAACTGTTTTGTTCACTAAGTTGGTAATATTGGTACATATCATACAGATTGTAACAAGACCCTTAACGAAGCCGTCGACCAACCATTATGTACACCAAACTAAGTAACTACCGCAAAAAAAAATAACTATGGCAAAAAAAATTGCTGGGAAATTTTTTTTTAGGAGCGAAAATCACGTTTTACGGTAGGACTCAATGTAAAGTACTCAAAACATTGTGCTGATGGATGGATTGAATAGTACGGGGGTCGTGGAGAACATGTATTTAAAAAAAACTTGTGAAAAAGTTGGAACTTAACCCCCAATGTCTCCGTAACTAGAAGGTTTCCAGGAATTCCAGGTATGGACTAGAACAAAACAATTATCGCAATGACGGGGACAACAAGTGCCTTTCGGCTACGTTAGGGGTCTTGTTACACCCTTAATACAACTAGTCTTTACAACTTGTTTTAAGTGTATGTAGACTAGATACTTACAAGTTTTAAAAATTTCTGTAAAGAAAGGAGTAGAAGTTGAATGACTCTTTTATCCACTTGCAAAGATGCGTTACGAAAAAGATTACTTATCTCCTCATCATCATTTTAGGTCATCCTGTATAATTTTAACTGCAGTTCAATAAATCCTTTATCAACGCAACGCTAAGTTCGACGCCCTTGAAATAAATCATTACTAATCATTTACATAAACAACTTGAATAATCATTTATTAGGAAATCAGTCTAATTGCTTACAGCCACAGATAACAAATAAACATAGCATAAAGGCGGGAGACGGTGCGCGACGCATGCGCGTTGCGTGAACATAGGTCACCGTGCCAATAGTGCAGCGAGAGAACATGTAATCTCAACTTCATAATCTTTAATATAGAGTATGATTTGGAATAACTGACAGTTCACCAGCATATTTTCCAAAGACAACCGCCACATATAATTTCAACCCTATCTCCTTCAAAACAGAGTGTGTTTTAGAATAACAGACAGCTCATCAGCAGACGGGCCATAGACGCTGATAAAACACCCGGATGTCCCGCCATGATTGTTTAAAAAAAATAACGTATTGTTATTTATTTTGTGTTGCCGTCCAACATCGGTGTATCCTGTTGATATTCGTGCCATCGATTCTATTCGTGTATATTGAGTTCATTGTCGCTGATAAATGAAAGGGACTTTACACTCTGGATTTTTAATCTATGGTCTCTGATTTGTGCTATAGAAACTCTTTCCTAATGCCTTGTTTACACGTGCCGAGTACAGTGGTGAAAGAAAGAAAAAGTCGAGCCGGCCTGGTGACATAGTTTCAACACCAAGTAGCAACTGGACCTGACCGAAAGCTCCTCCCAAGCACTATTCGAGCTCTCTATCATTGCAATATCTCAACACAGTACTCGATCGTGTAATCAAGGCAGATCCGTGATTTCTTTCGAATGACGCCAGTAACTCGGGCCGCGTGACATCTCGCGGCGCCGCGTCTTATAAACGATACTATGCATTTCCTAATAGAGATAAAGCATAAAATGGCTTGAGTGCACGCCGCGTCGCGTTGTAACACGTCTCGGTGTGAACTGACCCTAAGATCCAAAGAAAAATAGACCTAGGGAATCAATAAAGCGTGTTTCCGGTACAGTTTATGTTTTTCATTTATTAATTTTATCGTTTATGTACTCACAAGAGAGAACATAAGGTAACAACATAACATAACTTAGAGGGCAAAGGTTTCATTTTTCTGTTTCGGTATTTTCAGACTTTGGTCTCAAACAAAGTCGTTTACTTACTTGTACATAAAATAATCCACGATAAGGACTGCGTCGTTAGTCTAGTGGTCGCAAGCGCGATTGCTGAGCATGAGGGCCTGGGTTCAATTCCCGGATCGGGCAAAGTGTTATTAGGTTTTTCCATCATTAATTTCTCAGTCAGTGTGCCCGGTTGGTGGCAATACGCTAGCCCGAAAAGTGGGTGTACTACTTAGGTACACCTATGCCGAACCCTTCGGGGATTACAGGCTTGATGATGTTATCTCACGATAAGGTTGATTTTCTGGCTATGTATAGTCGAATTTTAAGTTTTTTGCAGTACATGTTTAGAATAGGTACAGTTATCGCAAAAATACCATAATTACTTGCTATTTCTGGCGAAAATATGTCATGTAATAATAGGCCTATTGTAAAAAACACAATAGGTAAAGATAATCTCCGAACAAATTGCTTGAGAACTTTATTTGTAAAATTACGACAATTATCGAATTAGGCAGGGTCGGACTCGTCGTACCTACCTATCCTTGAAATAAAATAATTATCAAGCAGTTTTTTACAATTAGTAGTTCAATGACCAGGGGGCCTAAAATGGCCACTTTCGCAGAATCACAATAGGATAATAATATGAATATCGTTTCATTTCGTAAAATAGTCACAAAGTGACAATTCATAATATTAGCTGCGCCTGTGACCTTTTTAGGAATTTTAACTTGTTTCATGTTTTGATTCTTCTAAAGCGCTCATTTTAGACCCCAGATGTATTAATATAGACGAACGAAAGGGAGTATGTAAGAATCGTAGCAGAAAAATAGAAAAACTGTTTTATCATCATCTGCCTAGCCTTTTCTCCCAACTAAGTTAGGGTCGGCTTCCATTCTAACCGGATGCAGCTGAATACCAGTATATTACATGGAGCGACTGCCTATCTGACCTCCACAACCCAGTTAGTACTAGGTACCCCTTGGTAAGACTGGTTATCAGACTTTTTGGGCCACTGACTACCTGTAACGACTGTTAAAGATCTACAAATGACAGCCGGGACCAACGGCTTAACGTGGAAAAACTATTTATCTACACAAATAAGAATCTTAACCTACCAATTTATTTATTGGTGTGATTTTTGGTACATTTTACATGAGATCTTAATAATAAATAATTAGTTCCTCAAAAAAATCTACATTAAACCAAATGTACCAAATTAACGTCTTCTTTTCTTTGTTTCCAGTGGAATATGTGGACACAGAATACAGTTTGTGGCTGACATGGTTCCTGATGCCGGTCATCGTCACGTTCCTCCTGCCGGCTGTCATCATCGTCCTCATATACATCAGTGCCATCATCTTCCATCTATACCGGCTATACAGGTAAGCAAAGAAACTTTTTAGAGCAGGGATGGTTCTGTAGTATTTTGTAAAGAACCAAGTTCTTATAAATCACCAGTTTTTCTCTTCTTTGACGGCACGGTTAGCGCAGTGGCTGAGCGATCGGCTGCTGCGCTGCGTGTAGCAGGTTCGATCCCCGCACGGATCAAATAGGACGAGCGTTTTGAGAGACTATTTTATTTAATTAACACACACATTTATTAGCTCCAACTGTAAATATGTAAAAAAAATCGTTATATTTGACCCACTCCCCGGTATCCGATTGAGCTGAAATTGTGATGACAATGCATGGTTAGCTAAGTGATGTCATTCTAAATCCAATACGGCGGACAGGTTATTTTTGATGTATTTCCTTGTTATGGTTATCAAATGAAAAGGTTTGCTGAGAAGAATACGAGAAACAAGATGACGTCACTCTAAAGCTTTTTAAAACTATTAAATTTTATTTTGAAAGTTCAATTAGTACTGATTCTCAGAATCTCAGCTTTGAAAATATGACTTTTATTTATGACTTTTAAGTTGTTGGATGGACTCCAGTCACTATGCTTTGTGTAACTTACTCACCCTCTATTACATGGGAATCAAAAAGCATAAGTAAGTGCACTATTAGGTACAATTCGGCCTGGCTCTGGACATTACAGGCGGTATGTTATGTGATCACAACATTACCGCATGTACAGAATGTTATTAAACTCTGATAAACTTACCTTAATACAAGTATAAAGTAATTTGCAGTCGTATCATTAAATCATTAAACACATTTGGGTTGAAAAGAAGTTGGAAGATTTTTTTATGAAGGCTATTTTTTTAGATTCATCTTCCTTTAGGTTATATGCGTGGCCGCCATTTTGGATATAGAATAAAATGGTGAAAATAAGGCAGGATTAAAAATGTACATCACTAACTTTAACCACACTAATAAATTCTACATTAGCAGAAAAGGTGTATCTTGTGGGTCAATTTTACTCATCTTCTTAGCGTGTCGATGGCATATTTTCATTAAATATACTTGGCCCAAAATTCAGCTATGCGAACCGTTATAGCAGATATACACGAGGAAAATGCACTTCTTTTCTTAAAGAAGCTTTTGTCATATTATTACACAAAATGTTGCCTGCTTATATCGTTGTTGCATTCAATATTATGGTAACACAACAACGTAAACTCGACCGTTTTCAAGGACAGTGCAATTTTGATTGTAATTTTAAATAAACCAGTTTTCGAATTTCGAATTCTGGACTAAGAAAAAGTTAACGACGACGCAGCCAATGTTACATTAAATTCAAGGGTAAACTCATTATAGAGGGCGCTTTTGGTTTATGTAGGTCATTACACCCGATTTTGATGAGGTGCCTATGACATGTAAATTGCTGGTTGCAAGAAATTAGGCCCGTCAGCGATTTGTTACAAGAACCATCAATCAGCGCGTGCAACGTTTTTAGGAGGTCCACATATTGAACGCTGTTTTGTCTTTGTAGGTATCATTATGGTAAGAAAATGATGGGACAAAAAATCGTGGATACATACAGAGCTGCTTTTTTATAGCACCCCCGAGGGGGCCTAGCGTAGGTTGATGGCAGCTTGTACTGATTTTGTTACCACTGTCGTGCCAATAGTACCTACATACAGGCGCGGTCCTAGGGGGCGGGGGTCACAGGGGTCGTGACCCCCCCCCAACATCATACACGCCAAATTAGCTTATTCGGCTATAAATTATTACCTAATTTCCTGCTTAATCGTTCAACCAGAGAAATTAACCTTTTTCGAGGCAGAATTAAAAAAAATTCGAGCTCGCTACGCTCGCTAATGCATCTGAGTTACTTTCATTCTCATCTTTGTATGAATGAACATATAGAACCTAATCCACGGCGGGCTGCTTCAATTTTGAGTTCTCTTCTCTCGCTCTTTCATTCTATTGGTATCAAGAGCGTATCCGGGGGGTCATGGCCGGGTGTCATGACCACCCCGCCTGGGCTAGGACTAGGTTGACCGTGATCATGTTAATCGGTAAGCCATACTCCAGATGGCTACTGAAAAATTCCTTATGGAAAGCCCAATAACACTTCGACCTGGGATTGCATTAGGACTCCATACTAGGCAGTCGTGGATAAGACCATCACCATCTTCCTGCCGTTGTGCCATGTTACTTGGGGTCGGCGCAACACGTTTTTTCTTCCATTCTCCTCTGTCAACCGTCACGCTAACATTTGTCGTACATAAGACCACTAGACTAATATTGTTTTTTAACGATAGCTGATCTAGTTTGCTGAAAATATAATAAAAAATCCGATCAAAAGTTCCAAAAATGTAGTTCACACACAATCATCAGCTGAACACGTAAACATCATGCATTTCCTCAAACAACAAATTTTTAATAAGGTCTGCCACCTTATTAATTTAAAAAAATATGTCTCGATAACTTCAACACCTCGAAGACCTTCTGACTTTTTCAGATAAAAGTGAAATATCGTAGACAATGGCCAGACAGCTTAATTAGACGGTAATCATTGTGTCCAATTATTTTGTATATTTAGTTATCTAGTGAAAGAATTATGAGTAAACTTTGGCCCGACGTCGTCTGGTCGCTGGGTCGTCTGGCATGCGGTGTGGTTGTGATCAGAAGATTTGATTTTAATTAGCCTTGGCACTCATTTGTCGGTTAGCTAGTTACTGGAGGTCAGATAAGCAGTCGCCCGTGTAAAATACTGGTATTCAGCTACATCCGGCTAGACTGAAAGCCGACCCCAACACACCTACTTGGGATAAGGCTAGGCGCATGATGCTCTTATTTGTTTAGCTAGAAGGATTTCAGACTGGGAATCCTGGTTTGGCAATAAATGGTTTTATTTAAGGGTAGTTTCGGTCCTCTCAAAAAACTGGGCTTTGGTTCGATTCCCGGGTCAGGCAAAGTGATATTGGGTTTTTCTATCAAGAATTTCTCAGTAGCGTGCTGACGCTGTGTGCAGTTCTGTCCGGTTGATGGCATTAGGCTCGACCCCTATAACGTGGGACTTAAACATAACCGGCGAACTGTGGGTTTACTATTAGGTACATTCTGCCTAACCCTTCGGGGATTAAGTACAGGCGTGATATTATGTTAAATTAAATGGGCCTTTCCAATTGGACCGACCGAACACCGTAGTGATTTTAAATGAATAGGCATTTTGTACTTGGCATGATGCATCCGTGTGTGCTGAAATACAAATGCGCATACGCTATAGTAATAAGCTATTAGGACAAATAGTAGTTTTGCCTCTGCCTTACAGGTAAACAATTGTTCGAACAAAGCAGTGCACATGCGATCTTATGCGACAATCTGTATTACCGACACGCGATGTACCTACCTATTTAAATGACTTGCGCAAAGCAAAAACAATAATAAAATTATTCCTGAATGCGATTGTTACGTAAGTAAGCTCTTAATAGGTTATTTCTAAGCAGCATCTTCGATCTCGAAAAAGAAAGAACAGTTCTTAGGGTAAAAAAGAAAATGCTGTTTCCTACAAAAGTGCTATAATACACGGTAAAAATTTATGGAACAGAAGTTTTTTTTTTTAAATTACCGATCAAAAATTTCTTTGTGGTTGTGTTCAGAATGGTGTACTAAATACGTGGTAACCGTTTGTGCGTAGGTGTTCCACTCTGTATAAATAAATACACATATTTTCATACCGTCTCAATGTTATGGTTTAGTTTAGTGTTTAAATAGTGTAAAAATAAGGTACTCATTTGGAGAACGAAGTTAGACATTTAATAGCGCTTATTGTGGCCAAACACATACGTATCAAGCGTAAAGCACGATGAATTGAAAATACTCTAGATTTTTAAGCTATTCTAAGGCCCGGACTCCGCTAAAGCGGAGAAGAGCGGAGCGGAGACAAGATGTGCAAGATTTGACCAATCACAAGAGAGACGAGAGACGCGATGTAGATTTTAACAAATTTAATTGGTTGGTTTCTCCTCTCCTCTCCTCTTTGTTGGAGTCCGGGTCTAAAGCTTTCGACTTTTGTTACTTACTGCCATGTTCTATGCTTGCAGGATGAAGGTGGTAGATGGCGTGCAGCCTGATTGGAAGCACGCGGCACGACTCGCGGTTTGTGCGCTGTGGGACGCGCACGGATGGCTTTGGCATGGTAAGCGCATTGTTCGGGGTATATCGAACCGAATAGTACCTAAGCTACTGATTGAATTTGTTAATCAAGGACCAATAAATAGCGCCAATTGGCGGCGGCGACCTCTCGCGTCCGGCCATGGGGCAAATCCATGGTCCAGAGCGAGAGGGAATGGGAAGCCGTCACCACCTTCTGCGAAGCAGTCATGCTAGCAACCCAATGATCCTTGCACCACTGTACTGTACTAACATAAGAAGTATCTTCATTTGACACATATTGCGTTCCCCAGGCTACGACATCCAAGGTCTGGAGAACATTCCAGACGGTCCGTTCCTCGTGATTTACTACCACGGCGCCCTGCCTATAGACATGTACTACTTCACCGCCCGCATGCTGCTGTTCAAGCGGCGCCACATACACACCGTCGCCGACCGGTTCATGTTCAAGATTCCTGGTAAGAGTTTGTCTTTGCTTTTCAACTCATCGGCTCTGCTGCACATTTTATTCTGTTTCTGCACAATCAGCTCTACCTACCACAATTCACTGCTGGATATAGACCTCTAGAAAGCTGCGCTACAACATTCTGTCTGCCTTCTACATCTTCCATTGCCATCAGCCTAGAGAAAGCATCGGTCCATCAAGCTGGGGGCGTCGGAAGCCCGCGTCTTGTTTTTTCCGCACACAGCTTTTTAGATCCAATCGAGCTAGAGCTTACACCCCATAATGAAAAAATCGCAGTCATACGAATAGTACCTATGAAATCAACCCAGATTTCACAGGTCGACTACTTTTCACCCTTATGCACTGAAGTATAAGGTTGAAAAGTGGTTGACCGTCAGTAAGCACGGCGGTACCAAGTAACAGTTTCAACAAGGGTAGTTACCATTGCAGTTGACTTCTTTCTTTCGCATTAGATATCCTAAAATGAATTTTCTGGCAACTAACCGATTACCCAAAATCATGCAATTTGGCGCTGAAAAGTGAAGAGACCATTACCCCAAATAAAAGCGCCAGGGACGGAAGAAGATCCTGGAATTAAGTTCTTTTGATATGTTCTTCATAGCGATTTAAAAACAACCTAGAAAAACCTAATTTGGCTACCTGGGTTACCAGAACAAATCTTTTTTCTCTTCGTAACCATTAGTCTCTTGAAGAAGCTTACTTACAATCTCCCTTACAATTAGAAGAAACGCTTTAGAAAACTAGGACTAAACACTCAGGGTGGAAACGGTTACCACGTATTCAGTACGTCATTTTGAATCATTCTGAAATGATGTGCGTCGGTTTTCCTTTCATTCTGTATTTTTATAGCTAGTCTGTACTTACCCAGTGCTGTGCAAAGGCCTCCCTCCATTCTATCCATCGGTCCTGGTTCCGTACCATCTTGCCTTTGTATATTGTAAGGTCCTCCTAAAATTCTATTTCATTTTCCAGGCTGGGCAACCCTCCTAGAAGGTCTATGCGTGATCCCGGGCACAGTACAGACCTGTGCCTCGGTGCTGCGCAGCGGGAACGCGCTCGCCATATCGCCGGGCGGCGTGTACGAGGCGCAGTTCGGGGACCACTACTACAGGCTTAACTGGAGGAACAGGGTTGGGTTCGCTAAGGTGGCTCAGGAGGCTAAAGTGGTAAGAGGATCACTTCGTTGTACTTACTCGCCAGTACTTCAAAACCTATGGGGTACTTGCCATTTGTGCTCGGTTGATTCTATAGGTCCGCCCCTTATTACATGGGACTGTTGTAACTGACGAAATGTGGGTGTTATGGTGTACCTGACAAACCCTTTGTTGGGGATTACGGACATAATCTGCACGCGTAGCATGACCACCGTAGTAACTAACGGGTTTTGTGGACGGAAGAATCTACAAAATGACAATCAACAAAAGAAATCTGTCATTTTGTCGATTCTTCTGTCGACATAATCCGTTTCTGCGGTGTTCATGCTACTCGTGCTGGTGTAATATGAGATTGACCTTGAAATTTTATATACCCTTCAGTTCGTTAGGATGCTAAAAAAGGGTTTCTTTATTTGCAAATGCTTACAGAAAGTATGGAATTATTTTACCCGCACCGATCGGTACCGATCCGTACTGAGGACTAAGGTATCTGGCGCAAAAGCCACTTTTTATACCTACTATACTTACTGTACTTTAGACCTTACTGTACTGTATTTAGACCTTACTGTACTGTATTTAGACCTTACTGTACCATATCTCATGCAAATAAAGATTAGTTACTAACTATTCTATTTGTCCCCAGCCAATAGTCCCGATGTTCACGCAGAACGTCCGCGAAGCGTTCCGCACGGTGGGCTGGCTGCGCGGCGTGTGGCTCAAGATCTACGCCACGTTCCGCATGCCGCTGGCGCCCGTGTACGGCGGCTTCCCCGTCAAGCTCATCACCCACCTCGGCAAGCCCATCCCGTACGACCCCGAGTTGACGCCCGAGCAGTTGCAGCAGAAGGTAAACATGGTGGAAAACCTTATGACCAAAACTGATTTAGTTTCACGCCATTGAGGGTGATGTTGGATTTTGGCGCTGAGCTGAACAGTCAACACATATCTTCATCACCACTGACAACTATCCAACCCACTGCAATGTTTCGTGCCAAGCTTCCCTGGTGGCATGACATAACGTCTCAAAGCATTGTTTTAATCTAATTCCAGTGTGGGAAAGAGATGGCGCTAGACGACCAGTGTAGCTCTGTCTCTTTCCCACACGTCATAGAAAACCCCCTGGTCTGTGTTAGCCTCGTCTAGGTTAAACCCACCACTGGGTCTTTATTTTACTACGAACAAAAATGAGAAATAGGAAATCAATAAATAACTCAATGATTTAAATTGATCCATAAATGCAAATGCTCTAATAGATTTTATATTTATGTGAATTGGACAGCAAAAACTTATATTGACTGACGATCTTTAAATATTTTTGTTATAAATCAGATCTATCTGGCTATACTACCAACTCATATTCATTTTAAAATCATTTTATTTCACATGATTATTATATGAAATATCAGAAGCAAGGTGCGCGTTTCAAATTGACCGTTTTATGTGGAGAAGAACCAAGTAATAAAATAAATTTCCCATTTTCAGGTCGCAAGTGCAATAGAAGAATTAGTAGAAGAACACCAAAGGATTCCCGGCAGCATCCTGCAAGCTTTACTGGAGAGAGTCAAAGACATTCCCAAAAACAATAAAAAAGTACCATCAGTGGTA
Source organism: Noctua janthe (assembly GCA_910589295.1). Classification (NCBI taxonomy): domain Eukaryota; kingdom Metazoa; phylum Arthropoda; class Insecta; order Lepidoptera; family Noctuidae; genus Noctua; species Noctua janthe. Next base: position 6,267,472 of record OU342572.1, on the reverse strand, counting down.
CTTCCCACCAACGGAAAGTGCCAAAACGGTACCTTGGCTAGTGACAAAAGTGCAAGTGACAAATCTAAAGTTTCTTAAACACTTTAAAGTGATATAGTGACTGGTTTTGTAATATTAATAATTATTATTATTAAGTCGCGAACGAGAGGTGTTCATAGAGAGATTTGGCTGTTAGAATTTTCTAATTATTGTAATAATATACTTTTTTACCTGTCGGCCATTTTAGTTTAGGTCCGATGATGATAGGATTAATCCAGAATTCCAGATATATTAATATTTTTTTGGGATTGAACTCATTTGTAAAGGCAGGTCAACCGAGCATTATAAACTTCAAACTAAGTAACTTTACGCAAAAATTATTGCTGGGAATCCCCTTTTTTTTAGGGGTGAAAAATCACGTTTTACGGTAGGACTCAATGTAACGCACTCAAAACATTGTGCTGATGGATGGATTATTATTTTGCCACCAAGTTTTGTTCCTACAAAAAAAATAAGCAAAGTATTTTAACTATATTTGCCTAAATCTACTTTTATACAAATGGGTTCAACACCTCATGCAATTATGCATTTAAAAGTACCCCTTCTAGACAGTCCAGTAAAAAACAAACTTCGATCGCTCCAATAACTTTAGTTTTAGTTAAGACGCCATTTTTAAATGTATAGTTATCGTTAGTCAGACCCTGCGTTAATATTAATAACAAAAACTTTTTAAGCGTATTCTTCTTAACTTGTCCTATTTGATTAATGAATATGGCACAAAAATCATGAGTTTTCGAATTACCTAAAGAATATTAACGCGCAAATTGAAACCACAAATTCAGTGAACGATTATAGAACTTTCTAGCATTAAAAGAGGCCATTTTGTTTTTATAAAATAAAATGGCGGTAGTTAGACAGGCCAGACTTCACACAAAAAATATTGTAAACGCTTTTTCGCCGGTTAATCATTAAAAGGAAGTAATCAGGGGCCTTAAAAGGCCGCTTTAGCAGAATCATAAAAGTATAATAATATGAATTACGTAACAATTCGTAAAATGATCACAAAGTGACTATTCATAATATTAACTGCGTCTGTGACCATTTTAAATATTTTAAAACGTGATTCATATTATTATCTTATTCTGATTCCGCTAAAGCGGCCATTTTAGACCCCGAGCTTTATTTTCCTCAAAATTTTTAAATTTTTCCGTGCCATACTTATTTACAAAAAAAGAAAGTAAAGTAAAATGCACTTTATTTTATGAGTAGCAGGGTGCTAATACTCAATATTATGTTAGAACTTGCCTATACACTGTGGCTTAGGATGGTCATAACATAAAATCTCGCTTTAATCTCTCCATGGTGAATAGTATACCTAACTCAAAGATTTAAATGCTTAGATCACTCCTCGGGTCGCGCGAAAAAGTTATTAAGTGACAACGAGTGAGCTCGAACACCCCACATGGCGCTATAAGTACGATTTTAGTATGATCGCTAATACTGAAAATCATGTTTAATCTATCGTCATCAAAACAGAAACATGAGGCTTTAGCACGAGCGCGCGGTGTAAACGTAACGTAAATACGTCGATTTTACAATTAAAAATACCTGTTTCACATAATTATAATATTTTCATAATTTTAAGAATGTATTCATATCTATGGATGTTACTGATTGTGCTTGTTGTAAACAATTTAACTGAAATTCTTTAGGATAATTGTATTTTCAATTAAAAACGTCGACGTATTTTTAATACGTTTACAACGCGCGCTCGTGCCTACGATCGTCGTTTGACGCGGTGTAGGCATCTACCCATTTACATCTTTGTGTTAATCCATGTTGAGCCATTTTTTACAGGCACTTAGTTTTAGAACAAACTTTCGTTTCGTATGACTGTTTCCGAAAAGGAGGTTATGAAAAATCTATATTTTCTCTTCTTAATCTAGAATAAAAAAAAAATATTTTCTATGAAAAAAATATTTATATATTTATGTTTTTATTGTCCAATCAGAAAGAAATTATGAATGCATTCCCTTTATGTAGCTTTTATAAACATTTAGCGTTTTATCGAATTTAAAATTTCGCGAATTTTTTATGCTTTTAACATATCATACAATATGTTAAGTACATAAATTTACTTGAATGTGATAAATAAGAAATTGGGTTCCAAATTCTTTGATAGTTTAAAAATTGTCTAACAGTTCTTTGCGCTGTCTCTTTTTGTCACTGTACTGACAGAAAGAGAGATATTAATAAAAATTAAAAAACAATGTATTTTTAATAGAAATGATTAACAAAATAGTGTAACTTGAACACGTAGTAACTGAGATACAAAATAAGCATTTTTAGCGTACAGTAACAAAGTTTATGTTTAATTGAATTATGTATTTATTAGTTTATAGTCACAAATCTGTCGGGACAAACAAGATGGTACTAGAAAATCTGATTTTCTGATCAATTGACAAAAAGCATGTAATTAGGGTACAGACGCCAACACATCAAGCTACCCGAAACTGTCAAAATTTCCCAATCAACCTTAAACCTAATGCTTTAGCGATAAAGTTGAAAATAAATAAAAGTTGACAGATTCCAGTAGCTTGATGTACTGGCGTCTGTACAAATCAGCTGAATGACCCACATAATGAAACATACATTTGGAGGTCTGAATGAAGACCTCTTGTCCAAGTCATAGTAGCCAATCTCTAAGATAAAACATTGCTTCCTGTGGTTGATCTGCGGATGGGTGACCATACATTACATACCGAGATCTCTCCACTTTTCCTTTCATCCCGGCTGTTATTTGTAATTCTTTGACAGTCGTTACAGGTAGTCAGTGGCCCGAGTCTGATAACTAGTCTTACCAAGGTGTACCGTATGGCCCAGTACTAACTGGGTAGTGGAGATCAGATAGGCAGTCGTTGCATGTAAAATACTGGTATTCACCTTCATCTGGTAAGACTGGAGCCGGCCCCAACTTAGTTGGTAAAAGACTCGAAGATATTAGAGATGTACCAAATCGATTTATTAACTCGATTTGTAGGTATTTAAATCAAATTGTCATTCGATGTTCTATTTTAACTGAGAACAATATTGTGATGTATCTGACTGTCTAATCCATCATGGACTTTAGTATAATTTAGTGAGATTTTCGAATGAATGAAATAATGATAAATTCAATATTATTCCTTTAAGTCTGAAAAAAGTGTCATCGATTACTTTTGGCTACGAATGTACAGTGCTCTACTATAAATATGGCACTTCGTCTTTTAGCATTACGGATTTGTGGAGCGTCGTCCTTGTCACTCATACTTGTGTGACTGTCTCTTTCTTACGCTCCATATGTCATACTTAGGCAAATATCTAGATAGCGAACTCAGTCGCGCTTCATCTGAAATTAAATCTTATTTGCATAAAGTTAGGGTTCTTATTCGTATGTGACGCCTGATCACAGTCGATTTATTTTCGGATGAAGCGCGACTGGGTTAAGCTTGAGTCAGCCTCAGTCGACGCAAAAACGGTTACCACGTATTCTGTACGCCATTCCCCTACATAGAAATATTTCATCGGTAATTTAAAAAAAAAATATATCTGCTTTTCCATACATTTTGACCTTGTAGGTATTGAACTTTTGTATGAAACAGCTGTTTTTTTTTCATACAGAATACGTGGTAACCGTTTTCGCGCCGGTGTCCCTTCCACCCCGTATTTATTCATATAAATGTGCAGTAGCTGTATTGTTACTCGAATACGATTAAATTTCTCAAGTATAGACATATTTATCTGCGAATAGTTTATAATACTTTATATTTTAACTTTGAAAGTAATTTGTTCCATACTCACGGTAATATGAATGGAGTGATATAGCCCAATACAGACTAAACATATTGATATCTTTGTCTTACATGCACAGCTAGAAAGAGAAGGAAGGTGACAGTTTAAAGCTGTCAAAGTAATAACTTATACGCAGCCTGTTCTAAGGTATCGTCTTTCGAAAAGTCTTCCATCTCTTTCTATTCTGATAAATAAGAAAGAGATGGCAATATTTAAGTTTAGCTGGGTAGAATTTTGCGGAATTGTTTTTAAACACAAGTTTTAGTTCGCTTGACATTAGCCAATCAGAAATCGGCTGCATTACGCGACGTTGACGATCGACCAATCACAGGCATTTCTTTCCAGTTCCGGGCCTAAACAAGTGGCTATCTTATGAAAGCGTTTCGTATCTATTTTTATTTTTACAAGCTTTTTTCTTATTCAACTTGCTTTGTTTATAACTTTACGTTTGTTTTGATCAAATCTTGCAACTGAATTTTAAAACAGTTATCCCCAACCGATTGAGCTGGAATTTTGCAAACACTTTCAGTTTGAATGACAATGCAGTTAGCTAAGTGATGTCATTATGGCGGTTTAGTTATTTTTTATGCACTCCCATGCTATGGGTATCAATTATAAGGGTTTGCTGAGAAGAATACGAGAAAAAATAACGTCACACGTATTTTTCACTATTAGCTTGTTGACTTTACGAGTACCATCACCGTATTCGCTAGAATATCGCTGTGTTTAGGCTCACTTTATCACTTCATACTTATCCCTATCCGTGTCTGTAACTTAGATAAATTTATAAGTATAAATGTATAGTTATATGATACAGGTTGGAATACACCGACGCGAAAACGGTTATCACGTATTCAGCACATCATTCTGAGCCTAAGATATTTTTCATCGGTAATTTAAAAAAATAGGTATTGATCTTTTTTAGAAAACAGCTGTTACTTTTTTAATAACCGATGGATAATTTCTGTGGTGAATCCTTCCACCCCATATATTATTTTGTACCTAACTGCATTTGATGTGGGATATTCAAATATTTCTGTGTACACTGAGTTTATGTATGTGTTGACCTAGAAAACTAGACTGTTGAACTGGTTTCGTCTTTACATTCGGATTTTGGAACGAAAATCAACGACAAAATTTAATTTGCATCAAAAATTGCAATATACAACATAAATCCCAATGCTGGGATACAGGCCTACTCTCTAAGAGAGGGAATGGGCTGTTCCAGCTGATCCACGTGGTGTCGGCTTTTTCGTTCTAGAAACCGGAAGTTCTGGGGATTCGTGACCGTAACAACAATGGCTTTACAGAGTTATAATCATTAAAATTATCAATACCCTCTAAGTTCATTTAGTCCCATTGAGTGATTTTTTCATGAAATAGTCATTCAATGAGATTAACTTTAATGAACTATACATACGTGTTACGGTCGCGAATCATACTTTAATCAACATACAACCTGACACTGACCTGCAAATTGCAAAAAATCATAAGAAAATTTGAATTTCGCGAGCTACCCTGGCGCTTCCACCTTAGACAGCTGTTGGTAGGTACAGGTAAACGACAATGTTATGACTTTATTACTAATTCAGGACCGAATCATATTTTAATCAACATACAACCTGACACTGACCTGCTAATTGCAAAACGTAAGAAAATTTGAATTTCGCGGGCTACCTGGCGTTTCCTCTTTAGTGCAATATCGGTCAGTGTCCGGTGTCCACAGCCGTTCCTCAATTTGTCCGTACCAGTTTGGAGGAATCCTTAACAGTTTACTAATTTGTTTGGTGTTGTACTGTATACCTGGCTTCTCAAGTTTTAATAGAATAATTCATTCTGAGCAATTAAACAACAATCAAACTTATCTATTTACGATAAAGTTCAAATTCGTTACGCGCTTTTTGTGTATTAACGCGTCTATACTTGTTTATGTGGAGTTAATTCGTTTGTCAATATAGGCGGTCAGGGTAAAATAAGTGACTGTGGAATATTTAAAAAGAAAAAGTCGACAACCAGTCTTACCAAGGGGTATCGTATTACCCAGTACTAACTGGGTTGTGGAGGTCAGATAGGCAGTCGCTCCATGTAAAATACTGGTATTCAGCTGCATCCGGTTAGACTGGAAGCCGACCCCAACATAGTTGGGAAAAGGCTAGGCAGATGATGATGATGAATTGACTGTAAACCTTCGCGGGTACTTAACAGGCTTGCTTTTGCTCTCTTCACTTTTGAGCAGTACGGTACTGTGAACAAGCTCTATACAGGGTGGAAGGGACACTGACGCTAAAACGGTTACCACGTATTCAGTACATCATTTTGACCCCCACACATATAAATTTTTCATCGATAATTTGAAATAAAACAGCTGTTCCATACATTTTGACCGTGTAGGTATTGCACTTTTGTGGGGAACTGCTGTTTTTTTTTTATAACCGAGGAAACTTTCTATGTGGGGGGGGGGGGGGGGGGGGTTCATATTGATGTACTGAATTTGTGGTAACCGTTTTAACGTCGGTGTCCCTACCACCCTGTATATTTCCTATTTAAAATCAAAGGATTTGTTTTATCTTCAAAGTAAATGTGTCTCAACCGACATTGTGTAATATTGGCTTTTTTGGCTTTAAATAAAAATGTATTATAAATCCATTATCAAATAATACTATGTAATTTTTTCTGCAAGTGTACATTCCAAAATTATTCCTTAAAAAAAATGGGTTGGGCCGCTTTTGCTGTTATCTCCAAGAATATTATTCCTGAAATATAATGTAATAAATTCGTTGCTTCGAAAAAAAATTGACCTCATAAAATTCAATGTTACTTTGACATGTTTAATGGTATAAATATATTTTTTTCCTTGTAACTATGATATGAAATAGCTCTATCTTTTAGTGCCAGATTTTTATACCAAAAGTTAACCCTAACTAGACTTCTAGTGTGTTTGTATTCTTTGTATACTTAATTCGAAAACAAATACTTAATATATAAGAAGATATTTTACAAGAAATGCCTTTTATTTACCCAACAACCCTCTCCCACTGCTGGGACACTGACCGATGAGAGCGAGTGGGCTGTAATCCACCACGCGGGCCCAGTGCGGGCGGGTAGGATTACTACATGCCTTCGATTTGTTTGGTTCCAAGATTTCTGGTGAAAAAACGTATCACACTTTGCAAATTAGCTTCATCTCTTTTTGACATTTCTTTATTACGGTACTAATTATGACAACATGATAGAAAAAGTTACGACAAAGGAACTGAAATTAAAAAGATTTTTTTTATTAAAATCATTTAATATTTATTCATATGTCAACAAAGTTGGGAAAAGGCTTGGCTTGTGTTGACATCAAAATTATCAAACCAAACCCCTGTTTTCTGAAAGCCTATCCATTGTACAAGATATAGTTCAAACTTTAGGTCGGCTCGGAAGTTAGCTGCGAGTGACGGTCTGCGCAGGTACAACGGTTCAAACTTTATGGCGGCTCAGAACATCTAACATAAAGCTGCGCAGAATACAATTTTAGGTATCAGCGGGACTGCGGTCTTGAATGTATAATGCGCAGATCGTCACTCAGTCACAGCTAACTTCCGAGCCGCCATAAAGTTTGAACAGAACTAAAGTGAATCGTTATCCACCACGCGGGTCCAGTGGGTTGGTAGATGTCACATGTCGAATTTTTGTCTGTGTCAGGATGACCGACCAAGAGAGATTTTGGAGGTTTGAACAATACTAAGCTTTTATACCTATTTTATACTATTTGGTACCAGACATCAAATTACTAGTATCTCGCTAAAGAGGGAAATCTATTACGAGGAAAGTGGCCAGCCATTCTTCGACTTCAGAATGGCGAGACCAAACCGGTTTCACCTAGTTGTAGGCGTTATAACTAGTTCATCTTTTCGTTAAAATATAGTACCTCATCAGTACCTCAACCTATGTTTTTCTTATATTTTTTCGATAAGCCATAAATAAATTACACCTACAAGAAGAAGAACTCGCACTAGCCCGTTTTTTACCCGACTGCGGTGAAGCCCAAAAGGAGTGTTATTAAGCCAGTAGTGAAAAATAATTGAGAAATTATGGAAAAATTGCATGGAAAATCGAAATAGCAACAATATTATTTTCCCATACAAACTGTTCTTACCTATCAAACATTTTATGCGTGCGTTCAGAAATAAAAATTACAAAATTTAAGAAAACTCGCTCTTGGCCGGTTTTTATTTTTGTTATATTTATAGATTACTATTTATTTATTTTAAAAATGATTTTTTTTTGTTTTTTGGGCAATTGCGAGCTCTTCTTGCAGGTGTAACTTATTTATGGCTTATCAAAATAATATAAGTAAAACATATGTTGAGGTACCGATAAGGTACTGTATTTTAACGAAAAGATGAACTAGTTATAACGCCTACAACGAGGTGAAACCGGTTTGGTCCAGCCATTCTGAAGTCAGAATGGCTGGCCACTTTCCTCGTAATAGTTTTCCCTCTTTAGCGAGGTACTAGTAATTTGATGTCAGGTACCAAATAGTACAAAATAGGTATAAAAGCTTGGTATTGCTCAAACCTCTAAAATCTCTCCTGGTCCAGTCATCCTGACGCAGACGATTTTTTTTGTTCTAGGACATACCGGATTTCACATGATGTTTTTCCATCACTGTTTTGAGAGCAGCTGGCATAAGCTCAGGATTAGATTTTCAGAAAACGAACACAAAAATACACAAAAAATACACCAAAATACACAAAAAAAACACAAAAATACACAAAAAAATACAATGTTATACAAAAAATGTCTCATCGCACGAGCTCAATATATTTTCTAAAACGAATTATGATATCAGTCAATAATCTAGGTTTATATGGAAGGCTGGGTATGAAAGAAATATGATCATTTAGAGTGTGGATAACAATTGAACGTACAGTGTGCTTCGAGTTACGATAAGCAACCACGGATCGTCATTAAAACCAAGACGTTGCTGGTCTTTCTTGGGCAGCTGGGGCAATTTACATCTCTATACGTCATATTTCTTTACAAAATAAAAATAAAGAAAATTACACATTACTAACAATAAAATAACATTACATTGGCCCTACGGTAAAGTGAATAGCTAACAATATTATAGAAGATCTATCCATTTAATTAATATTTCATGAAAACGTTCCTGAATACATGTGTGGGTACATCGTAACCTTTACTTGGCGCATTTGTGCAAATATTCGCGTTATCTTGCTAAAAAACAAACTTTACTGGCATATACACAGGGTATATTTTATGTTGGCCAAATTAGGGAGTTGCTACATTTATCGGTGCATGCAATAATAGAGAAAAAAAACATTCACCTCTTGGTCATTCGGTTCGCGTTCAAAAGGCGATACGGATCAAGCATAGAATTAATAAACTTAAGCCCGTACATCAGGGGGCTTACGATGACGTCTTCAAGCAGGCGTAATTCCTGTGTGGGAAGGAGACAGAGCTATACAGGTCGTCTAGCGCCATCTCTTACCCACACTGGAATTACTCCTGCTTTAAGACGTGATGGTAGGCCCCCAGGTCGCTAAGTACTGGTCGGAGAAAATCCGAGTCATCGATTCGAGAAGCAGAAGTAATGCTTGCGTGACGTTCTGTGATACGGGAAGGAATTTTAAGTTAGTATTTTAAGGCTAAGCTCGACTCGTGCGTACGTCATACTCGTGCGCCTGTGTGCGTGTCGGCGAACGTAATGATACACCGCTTGGCCACACCTTTATTGTGTTATTGCTTCAACTTCAAACGGAACCTTGAGTGAAACTGTTACTCTGAATCTATCATATTTTTGGTCACTGTCTATCGCGAATTTTTGGACAAATACGCCAAAATACTATCATTCTTTCAATGAATATCATCATCGTCATCCCATTGCGCCCACACATGCGGTGGTAAGGCCTAGATGAAGTCCGAGTAGTTGTTGACGTCGTCGAACTGTTGGGGCTGCGTCGCCGGCCGGGGAGCTCCGCCGCCGGGCCTGTACTGCGGCTGCTAGGGACAGAACTCGATTTTAATATGGAGATATGTCTCAGTATGAGTGAAATGTGTAAAGTAGATAAGCGTACAGACAGTTTATTATTATTTTTATTTAATCAAACCATGTCTGCCAGAAAAATTGTGGGCCCACATAACGCAAAACTGGAGTCCTGAGACAGCCAGACTGGGTCGCGGCAGACCGAGAAGAAGATGGCGGAGGCCTTGAATGGCTAGCTCGTTAATTGGCGAGAATAAGCGCAACATCGAGAAAACTCGAAGGGGGCCTTTGCCTACGAATGGAATAGTTCAAACAAACATAAAAAAAAACATTGCTCTGTAAAAGACAAATGATGATGATTTTTTTTTTATTGCCGTTGAAAAATGTCTATGTGGTTCAGAATATTGGACTGAATACGTGGTAACCGTTTGTACGTCGGGGTCCCTTCCACCTTGTGTACAGGGTGTAAACAGACCCTTCACATAGCCGTCAACCAAGCATTCTGTACATCAAACTAAGTAACTTTACGCAAAAATTATTGCTGGGAATCGACTTTTTTTTTTGGGGTGAAAAAACACGTTTTACGGTAGGACTCGATGAAAAGCACTCAAAGCATTGTGGTGACGGATGGATTGAATAGTACGGGGGTCGTGGAGGTGTGTAAAGTAAAAATCTTACATTAAAAACATGTATTTGAAAAAAAAAAATTGTGTACAAGTTGAAACTTTGACCCCCAATATCTCCGTAACTAGAAGGTTCCCTGGTATGGTCTAGAACAAAAAAAATATTGCAAAGAAAACAACAACAAGAACAAGTGCCTTTCGGATGTGTTCTGGGACTATTTACACCTTTATTTAAATAATACTGGGAATGTTTGATAGGACCTAGGTCCCACTCAACAATCGCGTCTGCGACCGATACTTGTTTTGCCTGTACACTTATCTATTTTACAGCATTCATTTAAATCAACGACCTAAAATTATGACGCACACAATAATAACTGTCCAATTTTAATCCGCAAATGTGGAGTCCTTTTATTTCCTACAATGTCAATGAACCCCTTAAAATTACATGAAATGTGTTTACAATTAAATGAGAATTAATGATGATACTAATTTTGAAGCGGGTTTTAATAAAATTAAATGAAATTGTTAGAGCTATGAAACTATTAATTATTTTAGAACTGAAGGAAAGAAACCCAAGAAAAGCATGCAACATAAAAAGTGAACTAATGACATGTCTTAACTCGAAAAGAAGTCGAAACGGGAACAAATCAATTTTATCTAATTTTCTCTTCAAATTTTTGCAGGCGTTTATGGCCAACTAACTTTTGCGCGCGTATAGATAACAAATATTTTCAGGTGGGCAATTTTTTTTTCTTTACATAGTCTATGGTTGCCAATTGCACTAAGCAACTCAAAATGCCCAAACTATAATGTCACAGTCAGTACATGTCATAGCTCACAAAAATCAGTAGTAGAAGGTGTGAAGCATTACTTGTGCGTGCGTTAAGTGCGTGCGGGGGGGTGGGGCTAGGTGTGCGAGGGCCCGGGGAACGAGGGCCCGGGGAACGAGGGCCCGGGGAACGAGGGCCCGGGGAACGAGGGCCCGGGGTGCGAGGGCCCGGGGAACGAGGGCCTCACATGTGCGGCCGAGCGCCGCGTGGCTGCTGCTGTTGCTAAAACATTCGGAGCAGCGAGGTTGAGTCGAGTTGAGCGTCGCTTGGTAGTTGAGCGTGACGTTGTCGTTGAGCATAAGATGAGAGTTTGTAACGAAAATTAGGTGAAGACTAAAGAAACGATGGACGGATTGTAGGAAGAAGATATGGCTAGAAAGGAGGTGACTGCTGAGGTGAAGAGTAATAGAGAAGTATGAAAGAAGTATACATGCTGTGGTGATCCTAAATAAATATAGATAAGGGCAAGAGAATGAAGATCGCATTGCACGAGTGGTTTCAATGGCTTAAATATTACTTTTGGAGAATAATTAGCACATTGAGTAACAAAGAAAACTTTCGGAAAAAAAAATCCTTCATTAACATAAGACAATTTTCTGATTTTTGCGAATTCATTTTAAGTCATTAAAGTCATGAATATGGTTTTCTTGAACATTTTCTTGCCCAGTTATCTGTTACCAATTTCAAAAGCAATCTTAGTCTTAAATTCAGTAAGTTAGAAATAATTGAAGAAAATAGAATATTTAAAAAAAAAAACTTGAAATATGAACATTGAACAAATAAACAGACCGAATTGGCTTTTAATGAATACAATAAACAGACCGAATTGGCTCTTAATGAATACACAGAGATCTTATGCCTCAATATAAAATTCGTCGAATTTCAAGTTATTCATAAAAGAAAAAAAAAAAGAAAAAAAAAGTAACTTGCGAGCGGCGAATTTTTTTTTTAACTCTCTAGGAACTCAATAAAAAGTCCCATGAAAATCCGACCACTATAAACTTCGTTTCACCTTTTGAGTATATTTTGTCTAATTGCACTCGACTAACCATGAAATCATCATGTTTTGCTCAACAATATTGCTATAACTACCAAAAACATATTGACAAGCAACGTCACGTTCAACCACGCTCAACTCACTAAGTTGAGCACGACATGTTAAACAAGCTGAAATGGTGACAAAGCGTTAGTTACTGATGCTCGTTGATTCCTGAAAGAGCGTTATGAATGATTATAACTATACAGAGTGTGAGGGACAACGATCGAAGAAAATGATCAGCTGTTCCAGAAATCTTGAAGAAAGTGATACCTACCTAAATATGGTAAAAACTTTGACTTCCAAAGTCAAAGTTTTTACCATATTTTGAGGTGAAAGCGCCAGGGTAGCCCAAAATACAAATATTCTTACGTTTTTTGTAATTTGCCGGTCAGTGTCAGGCTGTATGTTGATTAAAATATGATTCGCGACCGTAACAAATTTGGCTTTATTGAGTTGAGTTGTAATCATTAAAATCATCAATCCGCTCTAAGTTCATTTAATACCATTAGCCGCGTCTAGACCGAACGAGCACGGCTCGCGAGGCAGCCTCAAGAGACAAATGCCTCGGCTGGTGTGGACGTGGCTCGGGCTGCCTCGGGGGTACGTTGCCTCGGCCGAGCGCCGCTCGACCGCGAGTCATACGTTGTCGGTTTTTGCAGATGCTCAAAAGCGCCTCAGTCGGAGTTGCTCGCGCGGTGTGGACGGATGTAACGACGCTTGCGAACCAGTGCAAAATAAAAATGTATGAAGAAAACTGTATTCGTTTAATACAATTATATGGAAGTTATAAAATGTTGTGAGTTTCAAAAGATCCAGATCAATTAAATAAAAGCAAACGAAAATATTTCTGGAGAAAGATCGCTAAGGAATTGAACTTTCCTGTATCTGAGTTGAAAAAAGAACTTGACTCGTTGACAGGTTCATACTGACGCGAAAAGTCAAAGGAGAAAAGAAGTATGATCACTGGTTCAGGTAACGATTCTTTTATTTAACTATGGTGCGTTATTTATAATACATACATAATACAGGGTGTAAGGGACAGCCCTCCACAAACTGACAGGGTGCATTCAGGTTCTTATTTTGAATCATATTAAAAAAATTCTCCGGAAACTTTTCATTTTTTTATATTTTTTTCAGTTACAAATTCCTTTATTACAATGTAAAATTACATTCCCTGTACGCAGCACTCCATTTATATAAATTATACGTCTAAAATAAAAAAACAACAATGGATTATATATATATAGATACTCTAACGAACGACGCGTGAAATCAGCAGTTAACTAACTTACTGCCTAACTGCAGAGTACATCGAACTCGTCGTCGCGCTTGCCGTTCGCAACGTGCGTTTTGCCACGGTACCGATACATTGCGTATGAGGAAATAAAACAAATCAAATTTATTGAATTCCCATAACATTCCTGAAATAATTTCTTGTACCGGTCATCTTAGTATGTTATACTGAATCCTATCAGTCTGTGGAGGGCTCAACCTGTATATACAATAAAAACAGTCTTTAAAGTAACTTTGGTATTAATTAACTATATATAAGTATACCTACATTTATTGTTTCAATCGCCGACGAAACTGATATATCGAAGTGGTTTGGTTTCAAATATAGACACATAATTACACAAGAAGGCGGAATACAGAATGTAAGTATTTTATCTGTTTATTTAAAAAAAAAATATTGATGCTGCAATGGAATTATGCCACTTGTTACAAAATGTGTTGCTAAATGTAGACTAATATCTTTAGCACCAGCAGTTCCTCTGCGCGGAATGGCCGATAGATACTCAATACTAAAAATTTTATTGCATTCCATAAGTATTACATAGATGGTGTAACAAGGTAAAAGATCAATATGGACCCTGTCGGGCACAGCAACATTAGGAGAGAGGCAGAGGGCTAAGCAGCAATTCAATAATATCATATAAATTATTAGAAATTAGAAATTTAATTGGATGTATAATTATGAATATATAAATAATACATTGTTAGGTTTGTTCATATAAGTATAGTATATTAGTAAATTTTATTTACGTATTGCATAAAAATAATGTAGGTAATTATTATGAAATTATTAGATTAGTAGATGTGCTGCAGAGGGAATAGTGTTTCTCCATTGACCAGGAATAAATGAACTATCCACTTCTTTATCATAATATTCTGGTGGGATAGAAAAGTTATTTCTTCTTAAGTAATTATTTAAGGTCCCATTAAAATAGATGGATAAATTTTAACACAGCGTTCAGTCTAACAAATGATATCCAAGCAAAAAAAACACTGATTAAAGCGATTTTATTTTGACCTAAAATCATTGGGTAACTAACATTTTTAGTGTATTTTCGTTAGCTGATTTTTTTTCTTGTAGTATCTAAGAGTATCTAATGCGTTTTTCTTATTTTTTTTTTACCATTGGCCTTACTTTGGTCGTCTGAACGATTTCTAAAAGTTTTTCCTTCTATTTTAATCATCATCTGCCTAGCCTTTTCCCAACTATATTGGGGTCGGCTTCCAGTCTAACCGGATGCAGCTGAATACCAGTATTTTAGATGGAGCGACTGCCTATCAGACCTCCACAACCCAGTTAGTATTGGGTAATACGATACCCCTTGGTAAGACTGGTTGTCAGACTTTTCTGACTACCTAACGACTGTCAAAGATCTACAAATGACACCCGGGACCAACGGATTAACGTGCTTTCCGAGGCACGGAGGAAACTCGGTATGTAATGGGCGGTCACCCATCCATAGACCAACCTAGGCAAGCACGGCTTAACCTAAAGATTGACCCGAGCGGCTGTTATTAATTAGCCACGAGCTCCTCCTTTTCCTTCTATTTTAATGGGACTATAAATACACAGTTGCCAAGACAACCTTTGTAGCTTTTTCTTGCTCTAACAGAATAGGTTTCCTAAGGACCCTATAGACTGAACTTAAAATACCAAAAGCATTTTCAACAACTCTTCGAGCTCTACTAAGTCGGTTATTAAAGACTCTTTCTTTGGTACCTGCTTCTGGATTACCTTCAAATGGTTTCATAGTATATTTCATCATCTAACTACCCTCGTCCCATTCTCTTTGTGGTCGGCGCAACACGTTTTCTTCTTCCATTCTCCCCTGTCAAACGTCACGGCATCATTTACTTCTTTCTCTTTCATATCAGTCTTCACACAATTCATCCATCTTTTCTTTGGTATTCCTCTCCCTCTCCATCCATCAACATTTATGCCCATCACTCTTTTAGTCACATGCGTTTCATCCCTCCTCATTACGTTCCCATACAAAGACAAACGACTTTCTTTAAATTTTTCTGTAACAGGCTCCACTTTCAAACTTCCTTTAATATACTCATTCCTTATTTTATCCATTCTTGTCACTTCACACATCCATCTCAACATTCTCATATCAGCTACATGCAGTCGTTTTTCATCCATCTTCTTCACAGCCCAGCATTCTGACCCATACAGTGCGACAGGTCAATCACGGGCTTGTATATTTTCCCCTTTAGCTCGAGGGGCATCCGTGGGTCGCAAGTTTTCCAGTGAACCAGTGTCCTATCGCCATTTCATCCATCCTGAGCTGATCCGGTGCGTTACGTCCCGGTCTACTTTGCCATCTCCTTGTACAAACGGGCCTAGGTTCCGGAAGTCGGAGCAGATCGGTATGGGCGTTCCGGCAACAGAGACCGCGGGTACTGGACTGGAGAGACCGCCGAAATCGCAAAACAAGTATTCAGTTTTGGTTTCTCCAGTCTTTGTTACCACACCTCCAATCTGCTCTGGACCTCTTGGCCGCTCTCGGCATCCGGCACAATGTCATCGGCAAACAGCATACACCAGGGCGCCACTTCCTGGATCTCCGACGTGAGAGCGTCCATTATCACCAGGAAGAGGTAAGGGCTCAGAGCCGACCCTTGATGCAAGCCGATAGCCACATTGAAGCTGCCGGTAGTACCTGCTGTAGACCGGACCTGGGTACTGCATCGACTGTACATCGCACGGTTCAACTGCACATACTTCCCAGGCACACCTTTCTCCTTAAGAGCCCACCACAGAACCTCACGGGGTACCGGTCATATGCCTTTTCGAGGTCGACGAACACCATGTACAAGTTCTTATGTGCACCTCTATATTTCTCGCACAGCTGACGGATAGCGAAAATGGCATCCGTCGTTCCCCGACCAGGCATAAAACCGAATTGGTTCTGTGAAGTTTCGCTCTCTTCTCTCAGTCGCCTGTTAATAACTTTCTCCCAAACTTTCATACTATGTGACATTACCTATCTTTATTCCTCTATAATTGTTGCACTCCAGCACATCACCCATGTTTTTAAAAATGAGCACCAGCGAACTGTTACTTAATTCGTCAGGTATGGCTTCTTCCAGCAACAATTTATCGAAGAATAAAGTTAACCACGTCCATCCGTAATAACTTTCACTCTTCAACCGGTATTCGGTACGGTTTTAATATTATTAGAATACATTTTCGTTATATGCCTTATATGTAAAGAAAAAAAAACTAGACCTAATTCAATTATCGAACGAAAAGGCTTCGAAACATGCCGCGATATCTCCGAAATTTTGCATCTTTTTGACGTAATATTTATACCAAAATATTCTTCAATGTTTACTTGATCTATACTATTATTTTTATTATTTAAATAGCTACTGTTATTTTTTAATTAATTTATTAAAAGTACTATATATTTCACTGCGCCGGCGATCTGCGCTCAGAACGGCGCGAGCGCTTGACTAGGACGGGTCTATGTCAGATAATTTCGCGCGCTTCGTCCTATCTATACTATCGTGGTGTGCGTCGATTGCCGTATAGACTCTGCTTTTGTGTGCGTGCTAGAACTTCGTAAACTACGACTGCAGTTTTTGATCGTTGTAAATAAATATAAAAAATATGGTAATTGACTGTACCAAATAAAAGAATTATTAGTTACACTGGTGTGTTTTATTTATTTAAACATGTTGCAACCGTACTATTTATTTATTTACGTACACATAAAAGATATTAAACAGACATATTTGTCTGTCTAATATCGATGTAGAATTCGATGATCTAAAGATAGTTTATTTTTCAAATAAATCTGTTCACCAGAAACCTGTGTTTACGAGTATTGTGGTCGGCTTTTACTTTCTAATGATGCTTCTTTAGTTAATGCGCTGGTGTACATTGTTTTTCACTTGAGACTAGTTTCTATGAGTATGGAGCACAATTTTCAGACCACTATGCTACCGATGTCGGTTATCAACGATCGGTTACTGCGTAACAATTTAAATATTTAAGTATATCTACTTAATTTAACACTAAGATTCTTAAATAATGAAAAATATATTAAACAAATTAAAATAAATCTTAAAACGAATTAAATAACATTAAAATGTCACATGAAAAGTTTTTCCGTCCACCGGAGTACCTCCGTAACTCCATCCTAAGAAAACTTAGGTTACGTTGGATCAAGATCGTTTAGTCGCCATACTCACAATATCATGGTGCGAGCGAGTGAATAGATATGAAAGGAAGAATCGGTCGCGTAGCTCGCCGACCGCTCGGTGCGTAAAATACCTAAATTCGCGTAGCGCCCAAATGTAAGCGTGCTCTTAACAAACCAGAATTGTAATTAGATAGCATCTACCAGGGCAAAGAGCACTATACTAGAAATATTCTTATAATTATCGTAATCAGTACTTATATTGATGGCTCTTTGATGAGGGACGTGTTTCCCGTACATATCCCCTACAACATGCGAGAAGTTCCATTTCATCTCAAATTGTTTTGAGACCGCAAGCCAATCTTCTTCTGTCTGAAAATAAAATGAAAAACATTATTTTTACAGAGCGAGCATTTTGTCCCGGCAGAGAATATGGCTTCACCATCAATTTCTCATAATCAAAAAGCAATTTCCAATGAGCAGGAAATAGGGCCAACCTCACACACGTCACAACAACCCGCGCCATCACCACAACGACCCGCACCAACGCCACAACGACCCGCACCAACGCCACAACGACCCGCACCAACGCCACAACGACCCGCACCAACGCCACAACGACGCGCACCAACACCACAACGACCCGCACCAACGCCACAACGACCCGCACCAACGCCACAACGACCCGCACCGTCGCCACAACAACCACCGCGAAAGAAAAAACGTACTTTGAATACGAATGCACAAAATGATTCTCTTGACGGTGTGTTGAAGGAAACATTTGGCATTATTAAGAACACTTAAATTTCCATGAGTGATATGCAGTATTTAGTTATCATATCGTACATGAACTTAGAAAATACGATCCTTACACTCAACCATGTGTTAAAAATGCTATTAAGAGCGTTAATGTCTTGCGGCATTTCATGCAAACTTTCAAGTGATTTTGTTTCGAAATGACTGAACCGATTTTAATGAAACTTCGTACACATAAGCAGGATACATAAGTCTAAAGATTTGACAGAGAACTTTTCGAAAAATAGTGTCACAGCTAAATTAGACCGATTTTAGATTTCCCATAGAAACAGAAATTTCTAATTATCTTTTTTTTAAAGAGACATTTCGAAAAGATCTCTGTCAAATCTTTAGACTTATGTATCCTGCTTATGCGTACGAAGTTTCATTAATATCGGTTCAATCATTTCGAAAAAAAAAACACTTGAAAGTTTGTATGAAATGCCGTAAGACGTTAACGCTCTTAATGCTATTATTCACGAAGCTGATTTGGGAAAATACAGACCAGGTGGCCTACCATCGCGTCTTAAAACAGAAGTAATTCCAGAGTGGGAAAGAGATGGCGCTAGACGACCTGTATAGCTGTCTCTTTCCCACACTGGAATTACTCCTGCTTTAAGATGTCATAGTAACCCCCCAGTATATTATACACAACAACAGTATGAGCAACCCGGATCAAAAGCGTCACACGTCAACCATAAGGCGCTGTTCACACAGCGTATAGTTGGCCGCCGACTGTGAGCGCTCAGTAATGTATGAAATGTATGAAAAAACAAACGGCAGTCTGAATTTTCGTCGTACATTTTTACTGAGTGCTCACAGTCGGCGGCCGACTATACGCTGTGTGAACAGCGCCTAACATCCGGTGAAAATCTGCAGAACACACAATTATTTACTCCTGCTCAAACACACGACTTTAATTTTGAAGAAAGCTCTATTATATAACTATAAGGCAGATAAATAAATAATTTGATTAATTAGCATGATTTTTATTTACCTTAATGTAATCACTCAGGATCTCTATATTTGCATCACAGGTTTCTGTAACTATAGTTGATATAGATTGTTTTGACACTCTAAAAACCGGCCAAGTGCGAGTCGCACTCACACGCACACAGGATTCCGTAGCACCAAACAAAACAGCAAAACTAAATTTGTTTTTCATAGTAAGTAAATACATACGTGTTACTGTCGCGAATCATATTTTGTTCAACATATAGACTGACACTGACCGGCAAATTAAAAAAACGTAAGAAAATTTCAATTTTCCGAGTTACCCTGGCGCTTCCTCCGAAAGTTTAAAATATTCCCAAATAAGTGACATCTTCATTATTAATTGGCACGCCCCCTATTACATGGGACTTAAACATAACTGGCGTAATGTGAGTTTATTATTATGTACCTAATAGTACACCCACATTTCGCTAGTTCGCCTTTGCTTAACCTCAGATCAACAAAAAAAAAAGGAAGCCGGCGCGCCACGAACATCAAAAGTGAAGCCACAAAAACCGTGCTTCTCCGCAAGTAAATATACACGCTCACGCACACACCTACACTATAACCATGCTCATGAGCTCGATGAGCGTACTACCGTTTCATGTTCGTGGCGCGCCGTCTTCCTTTTTTTGTTGGGACTGATTGCTTAATCCTTCGGAGATTACAGGCGTGATGTGTTGTCCTTATTGAGAAATAAATTTCTATAGCCATACTTTTGCATAAATAGCAGATTTGTTTTCAATCCCGGACCGTTTCTACGTTCGACGTTTAGCAATTAGTGTTAACAGTTTGCGCGTCCATGTCCCTCACACATCATGTATTAAAAGACAGATAGATGAGGGTCTCTCTGTCAATTTCAATAATAAATCAAATAAAAATAAATAGCATGAACCTCTTACTGCAAGTCATATTCAATTGTTATTTTTTGGTTATTTTGACAGTTCGTCTTTATTGTCTATGGT
Organism: Noctua janthe; assembly: GCA_910589295.1. Lineage (NCBI taxonomy): Eukaryota > Metazoa > Arthropoda > Insecta > Lepidoptera > Noctuidae > Noctua > Noctua janthe. The sequence continues at coordinate 6,246,975 of OU342572.1, read as the reverse complement.
ATTAAAAAAAATTGCGAGACCCCCCTTTAATTTTTAATATATTTTATTATTTGTTGTTATAGCGGCAACAGAAATACACATTCTGTGAAAATGTCAACTGTCTATCCATTACGGATCATGAGATACAGCCCGCTGACAGACAGACGGATAGCGGAGGCTTAGTAATAGTGTCCCGTTTGTTACCCTTGGGGTACGGAACCCTAAAAACAATTGATTATGTCTTGAAGGTCAAGGTCATGAAGTTAGTTTGCAAATCATTTACACCACTAGTTTTAGTCAAGTTTCTCTAAAACTATTATTAATTTCTACAACAAATAAAGAATCATGAATTCATGGATGATGGTGGAATTTCTATTCACTTAACTACTGCCGTCGTATGTCAGGCGCATCTGAGGAAAGGGAATAGGGAAAAATGAGACTTAATAGTAGCACCTTTAAGACTTATTTTTCTTTACATTTTCGCAGATGTGCCCCTTATTATGAGGTCATAGTAGTTTTATGAAAACGTGTTTACTAAATCTATGGCTACATACAAATCAACATGTTGTTATAAAAGACAATACAAGGTACTACAGAGCTCACTGACGGTCTGCCACCTTTCACCCTTATGCTCTAAGTAATAAGGCTGAGAGTAGTCGACCGTCAGTGAACTTTGCTACAAGGACATTTTGGCTCTTGAATGACCTTGAACAACGAAAGAATGGGGAGTAGGTCAAAGCTGATTGTAGATGGCGCGACCATAGCTATGTCCCAATTTAACCAATGAGGTCAAGGTATTTTGAAATTTAAAATGACATTGACAGATTTCATCCAATGACGGCGCTTGATAAGCTATGCTAGTGCCATTAGATTTACAGTTACCTTCCCCATTGTTTCGTAGAACTAAAAAAACAAGATAAAGGTGTTACTTCCGATTTTAACCGAACGTCAAAGATCCTTGTTTAACTATAGTCAATAATCTGAGTGTCATACTGAATTTCGACAGTTAATTATTTTGATAAGGTCATAATTCCGAAAAACAATAGTTCGACTACTCTTTGCTTCGACGTAACGTACCTTCGACATAATACTGCTCTGAAAAACAATTATAATTGAATTTCGAGTTATGGTTTTAGGTACAGAATAAAAACATAAATAATAAAATCAATTACGTTTTTAATTATAACCAGTAATTCTATTTCGAGAGATCCCTCGAACAAGTGCATATCAAAGAAGGGTTCTGTCGAAATAGTATTTTTCGAAGGTGTGTGTTGTCGAAGTATATTCTGTTGGACTAATGCCAGTCGAAACAATGAGTAGTCGAACTATTGATTTTCGAAAAAGGACCGTGTTGAAATAATTGACTGTCAAATTCAGTATGACACTCCTCCACTTAATCTATTATTTTGTGACAGATCTGTTAATCAGGCACCGATCACATCAACCCATTTGGTTGATTATTGTATTATTACATGACCATAAATATCTAGAATGATTTGTTCTCCATCAAAGAGTAGTGCAACGCGGGTTTCAAAGCCAAACAAATATCAACATTGCACTTCTTAAAATAAAGTAGAAAATAAATAACAGCATACCTCCGTTCGCTTTTATGTTCTCTCTGACTTACGAAAGTTTATTTATGTTAAACTTTATTTTTAACTCTAACAAAGTTGATATTTGTTTACGATGCCTCGTTTAAATAAACGTTTCCAAAAATAAACCTTTCGTTAGAAATATTTAAAGATCGGTTCTTGTTTCGCGCGAATTTTCAGCTCTGTCTTTGAGTATTACGATATTCTGTAGTGATGCAAAAATAATAATTTAGAATTTTCCTTATTAACCTTTTAAACGCCGTTGTCACATATACGTGACAAGCAAGCGCGTGCCCCGTACGCCAAATGTCACAAATACGTGACAAAATAGTAGGTGAAATTATGGCTTGGCGTGGAGGGCACATACGTGCGTTTATGCTCTGGCGGTCAAAAAGTTTTTAAGACAAATAACAAGTTCATTAAAATTAAATAACAAGAGGAATACAATTAATTTTATTTTTCTTGTTATTTAATTTTATGAAAACCAATTCGATGCTTGTTAGGACCACATCCCTAGTTCCGTAATACCTCTAAAGGCGAAAGTGCCAGGGAAGCCCGCGAAATTCAAATTTTCTTACGTTTTTGGCAATTTGCAGGTCAGTGTCAGGTTCTATGTTGTTTGAAATATTACCCCAGTAAATGACTTTAAAAAAAAATAGTCTTTCAATGGGATTAAATGAATTGATTGATTTTTTTTTCTTTTTTTTTTTTGATTGATTGATTTGATTGTTGACTTTTTTTTTTTTTTAAATTTTTAATTCTGTAAATACATACGTATTACGGTCGCGAATCATATTTTGTTTAACAAACAGCCTGACACTGACCGGCAAATTGCAAAAAACGTAAGAAAATTTCAATTTGGTCTACCCTGGCGCTGCCACCTTAACACAGATTTAAAAAAAAAAAACAATATGCATCGGACATCACCATCTATACGAACGCTCACTGATGATATCTAAAACGGGGTGGAAGAGAAAAAAAAATCTGCCGTTTTCTACAAAAGTGCAACACCTACACGGTCAAAATGTATGGAACAGCTGTTTTTTTTTTAATAACCGATAAAAATTCTATGTGGGCTCAGAATGATGTACTGAATACGTGGTAACTGTTTTCGCGTCGGTGTCCCTTCCACCCCGTATTGAGCTGTTACCACGAAATACTAGCCTAAGTTGTGTTACCATCATTTCAAAATTCGTTTAGCAACTCTATGCAATTCCTAATACGTCCTGACCTAACCGACAGAAAACTTCAAACGCGCAAAGACAGTGCAATAATACACGTTCGTGTTTTCTCAGAACCCGACCATTACCGAAGTCCATACCTGTTCTGGTAAAAGTTTACTCTTCACATAGTGCCACCTACCTGCTGCAACAGATGACGGAGCCCAGGGTTGGAAGGTAGGAGCGGGCGCATGACGCGCGGCGGGTGTGCAACGCCGCTCGCGCCGCGCAACTGTTGCTGTAGCTGTTGCTGCAGCTGGTGCTTGCGTTGCTCCTGAGGACAGAGACTTACATTGGAGATACCTAACATTTGCCTCAAGAAAAGACGAACTCTTTTTGAGCGATTTGCCAAAGTTCACATCGTGGATAAATAAAAAAAGGAAAGAAAAGACTAGTTTTTTCCGGCAACTTCAGCCTGGTGAGCATCGGAAATAATACGTGTCCCAAAATTCAAAGATAAGCGGGCACCACAGGATTATTTTTGAAATTTCAAAGAAATTTAGATATGTTTTTTCTCTTTTCTCGAGTAGTCATGAGCAGGTCCACCCTCTGGGCCCGCATTTCGTTGTATTTTGGGACACGTTGTACACAGTCTATGTCCACTTTGAAGATCGAATCTTAAAATTGGTGAAAGTATTTTTAAAATCGTATGAGTAAGTTCGGAGCTCCTAAATATGTATATAGCAAACCTCTTAATTAAAATATTTAGTGTAGAATTAACTGGGCTTGTCCTGACATTTCGTTTTATCATTGCTTCTAACAGTCCCGCAGCCCAACTCACATACCCCATGTGAGTTGGGCTGCGGGACTGTTCGAAAGAGATACCGTGGCCCTGGAACGCAAAGGGCAAAGAAGGAACATGAATGGGTTTTAGTCAGTACAAGTCTGACACTCCCTTCCGCTCCGCCCAGAGTGGACGGGGGTCATTTGATGATTTCCCATCCAAAAAAGGGGTATGTGAGAAGGATATGGTTTACTCCATCTAACATTATTTAGCACTAAAGTTAGTCCGATATTCAAACAAAAAAAAAAAAATCCGGGTGGCATTAGCACGCCAGAGGCCCTCTGGAAAAATCTACCTCTAGCTGCTTGTAGTGCTGCTCCTGCTGCTGAGCTGCATGCAAATGCGACATGATATCCATTTGCGATTTGAACTGGGCCTCCTGCTGATGGGCAGCTTCCAGGGTCTGCTGCAGGTGCTGGATCTTCTCCAGGTTGTGCTGGCGAGCTGCCTCCAGCCCGTCCAGCTGGGTGACGGGGCGGGGACCCTTGCCACCTACTTGTTGCTGCACTTGCTGGCCGATTGAGCCGCCTATCATCATGCCCTGGGGATTTGGAGGTGGGGTTATCAATTAGAAGTACCGAATAAGAAGTAGACGCCAAATTTGAGATAAAGCTATATATTCGCTAAATTTGGATTCCCTTGCTGGGTATTTAACACTTTCCCTCACCTGCGGGTGCTGCTGCATTTGCGACTGCACCATGCCCTGGCTGCCAGCGGGCCCGGGCATGCTGCCCACGCTGCCCGGCCCGCTGCCGCCCGCCTGCATGCCGCCCGCCATGCCCGACATGCTCCCGTTGCCCGCCATGGCCCCCGTACCTACGGTACAAACGGAATCATAGAGGGAAACTGTAAGCCTTTATAAGTAATGATCATACAAGTCATTAAACAAATACGGTTGGTTTTTAATTGGTTTTGTAGTATGAGCATTGAGCATCCCTGGAGACCGTTAAGGGTCTCACGAAATACGTTAAGATGAGGTTCACAATAGTTCCGTGCAGACCGCAGTAAAGCTAGTTCCACTCAGTTCACTGTGAATGTGTACTTTATTTGCGGGAACACTATGATAAAACGATGTACTAAAATTCACCACGGTCAAGGCTTGAGAGCGGCCAACCCGTCATACTTTTCATACAAACGCTCGTACGTGATTATGCCGTTGTAACACACTTATCTTTGATTTTTTTTAACTGATTGGTATCTTGTGCACTATATCTAGGTTTCTATCAAACCAAAAAGTAAAAATTTGGAGAAACAAATTCAGTATAAGCCTCCAAAAATCTGCTATTTTGCACATATTTACCTAAACTTTGGCCGTTCATATTGTACTCATAAATTTTAAAAGTAAAGAAAACATTGTGATAGAAACCTTGCAAATGTAATGGAGATTTTAAATGACAAATATTAATTTCACAAACTTGTAAGCCTTATTCAAAAACACGTATTTCCTGGAACAAGTTTATGAAATTTTCGAACACTATTTTTCGTTCAATGTCGTCGCATTATGCGGTATGAGGTGCGCGCGATATAGACGGACCGGGAAGGTCCCTCTTAAGGGTTTAATCAAACTCAATTCAGAGTTAATGTTTTTACGATATATCTATAGACTGCTAATTAATGGAGTAGAAGTACGCGTCGACGGAGTCTTATTTTGATCTACCCACAAAGTGAAAAAAAAAAACGAATAATTGTAAATTGAATTTACTGTTACCTCCCGATTTCTACACAGCGAAAAAATACTTTTGAGAACGTAAATTTTAACGGTAATTATTTTTCAGATAGTAAAGGATAGGAACATTGTTGATAATAGATAATATTATTGCGAGCCGACTTAATATTATGCACCGATGATATTTTGATATAGTTTCACGGTTCTCACAATAATTTAACCTTTAACATTATCGAGTGATTAAGAAAATTTATACGGAGGTATTCGTATATATTTATGAAAAACCTTTGTCCGATTGTGATAACTCGTGAACGTTGATTTAACCCCTTCGACTACGCTTACGACCCGTGTGCGAAGGGGTTAAGACCGACACGATTTGTAAGTATATCTGACGATTAGATGATATGACTTAGAATGCAATAAATAACTACGGTTTTTTTGCAAAAACAATGGGTTTGACGATGTTCTAAGTATCGATTTGAATAATCAGAAATGCCACAAGTGCGGAATGACGGTTAAACGATTAGAACAATGGAAGGTCTCTGATTTCGTCACCAAATAATGTAGCATGTGCATCAGCCGAAATGGCTGTGATGGCTTCCTGCTACCCCGGGGAGACCGTACTAGGGTCTTAGGAAGTACGTTAATATGATGTTCACAATAGTTCCGTGCAGACAGCGGTACAGATATGTGCAGCGTACGTACCTTAGACTGCGACCTGCACTCGTTGCTCTTCTTCTTCTAGCTGCCGTTTCTGATGATGAGTCTAATGGCTTAATCAAAGTTCACTCGAGGTGCGCGTTGATCGGACACGAAGTGATAGAACAGATGATCTCACGATGGCGGATACAGTGGTTCTAACGGCCGCGCGCTCAGTACCAAATTATGACTTTTGAAAATCGGCCTGTCAGGCTGACCAAAGACAACGTCGTGCTGTCACTCTAGGTTTTGATGCGCGTGACAACCGGAAATATCGGCGTCTAGTTACTGCTATGTGCACGGACGTACGTGTACCTTGATTCTTTGTAATACTGTACGTTTCGTTTTGATAACTGAACAGGTTTAGATTTTTTTTTTTTTTTTTTGCTTTTCACTAAGTCCGAATTTCACCAATTTTATTGAACGCGATCAGCACTAATGTTTCATCATTACAATAGGATATTAACATCGACAGCTCTTGGATGCAATCTGCACAGGGACCACCAACTCTTACTTTTTTAGGGTTTCGTAGCCGAATGGAAAAAACGGAACCCTCATTGATTCATCATGTCTGTTTGTCCGTCTGTATGTCACAGCCACTTTATTCCAAAACTATTAAGACTACACAGCAGTAGCGAAGGGTCAATTTTTGTAAGAGGTAAGCCGGACCGGAGTACCAATCTTAAATATGATTATACATATTATTTGTCTATAGAATACTGACTGTGCCATTTTTTCGGTAGGAATCGAGTTGTATGGAACCTTCGCCACTGCTACACAGTTGAAACTTGGCAGATGTATTTTGTGAACCGCTTTACTATTTTTAAAAAAAAAAAAAAAAAAAAAAAAAAACAAAAAAAAAATAAAAAAACAAAAAAAAAAAAAAAAAAAAAGATTAAGGTGGGCTCCCCATACATGGAACTCAAACAAAAATAAATCATCAACCCTATACGTGCGGGGTGTCTTTAGATAGGTATTTAAAAATGACATTGAGGTTCTTAAAACCATTTTTTCTCAAAGTCATGGGGTCCCATCTCGAACACATTATAATTAGTCTTGAAAAAATATCATAGATGGCAGCATAGGTAACAGTTATGAAATTAACAACCACTAAAATGAGTTAAACGGCAGATTTTGGCTGAAGTAAGATTAGTAAAAATCAAAACTTCCTTGTTTAATGCTGATTTATCTATTTATACTCACAAATCACGTAATTTCGACAAAAAAAATAACTGAAGACTTTTCTAATTCATTCGAACCCATAGAATGATAAAGTTAGTTAAAGGAGCTATCTGTTATCCATTTTGTCTATAGCTCTTTGCAATAGATGGCGTTTTACTCAAAGCGTCACATACAATGTAACCACAATCGTTGCTAAATACGTTTAGTTCATTCATTTAAAGGAAATTCAGTAATTTTTTTTAAATTTATTACTGTTCACAGAAATGTAAGAAATATTTCTAACATGTTTATGGTAAATAATTATATATTTTTTCATGTAACTAAAACCGGAACTAGCATTGCACGAAACGTTTTCAAAGTAGGTAGTTACTCTGTCTGTCAATGTCAATGTCAATTCTGTTTTGGTCATGTCTGACTCCCAGTACCCAGCTTTGAATGCGTTTTTGTTTTCTTCTAACCGACCTCGGTTCGAACTATGGATTTTAGAAAAGACACCTCCCTATGTCTTGACCTGGACCCTGGATACTGTACAACAACGAATCTTGCACATACGACGACTTATGCTAGTAAAAACTTTGGATTTTGATTTTAGAAAGTACACTCAATATGGCTCCTATCAAGTGCTCATATTTAAACGAACAGTCATCGAAAGATTTCTCAATGTGTCGGATTCCAACTGGACATGCAAGTCGTTTGGCAGTTTGGTTGAGCAATTGTGGTAAGTGTATTTACGGCTAAAATATTATGTAGTCACTTTTGAGATACTAAAAATAAAAATCAAATTAATGACGAAATACATCAAATTTAACTGGTGTTAAACGTCGCCTGAACTCGCACATACACTGATTTTCAGTTTTAACTACTCATTACAGAAACTAATTAATTTAGGAGTACATAGTATGATCAAATAATTATAATGTAACATTGATAAGCATTGTGTGATAAAGACTCCATAAAATAAAATATGTACTTACTACTAACGTCTATAGCCAATGGTTACTCCAAATTGTTTTTATAAATGTTGAGAACTAACTGAAAACTAATAGCTCAACAATATACATCTAAAATGTGGCCATATATTAGTCAATAACATATTGTTTGTGATTTTAGGAAACATGACGGTAGCTCACCTTAATCATCAGGAACTGCGGTGATAAGTTCATTCAGACTAAAACTGGCAAAAGGAAAAAATTGTCAAAAATGGCAGTGCCTCAAAACCACAACGATGTGCAATGCTCGGTCATGACACTGCAGTCACCATGTCCATCAACATCACAAGGTATTTTTTTAAATAATCACAATTTTATTGTACCCTCATTTATGGGAATTCTGTGTGTAAGTTTTTAAGAATGACAAGAACTGTTCTTACAGGTTGTCAATAGTTTGTAACATAGAGCTTACGTTACCTTTATATCTGTTTTTTTAGCTCAAGAAACTTCACCTGTACTGAAAATTTTGACTCGCAACCAAAGTGTATAAGACACAACTGACTTGTAACAGTCCAAATGTTGAAGAACCAACTGCACCTAGTGCACTTTTATGTTTTGACACATAAAAGAAAAGGAAATCAACGAACACTCCAAAGTGCAAGAAATTAAAAATGACCCTTCAAATGTCTTCCAGGTTGATCAAAAAAGAAAAAATCAAATATAACAAACTGTAAAAAAACCTAACCTGTAGTAAAACTAATTACTACATAGTATAAAACAAAGTCACTTCCCGCTGTCTGTCTGTCCCTGTGTATGCTTAGATCTTTAAAACTACGCAACGGATTTTGATGTGGTTTTCATTAATAGATAGAGTGATTCAAGTGGAAGGTTTATATATATATATATACTGCACCCGTGCGAAGCCGGGGCGGGTCGCTAGTTACATAATAAATTTAGGAACACATCACTTCAAAAGTAATGCTTCAAAAATTTTTAGTTATTTATTTATTTAAAATAGATACACCTACAGTACATACATTTTACATTTAACAATAGAAATATACAGGTTAGGGTTCTTATGTAGGTACCAATTACAGGTGTACACAACATTATCTTAAGTACAATATAGCTATTTTATTGTAAAGTTAAAGAAATAAAATGTAACATAAAATAGAAAACAAAACATCTTTGCCTTAAACTAAAGAAGAGATCAAAAAACTGACTTACACTAATAAACACAAAACAAAATAAAAAAAATCCAAATAAAACTGATAAGAAACTAATTATAGCCATTTAAATGTGGGTTCATATGAGAGCGCAACAGGCTTTTGAACTTCGGTAGGGAACCAAAGAACACATCCAAGTCAGGTAATTTACAGTTGAGTTCGTAGTATTGAATGCACATTCTTGATACTGGTGAGTTGGTTTGCGTTTGAAAAAGTCTAGAAATTGGCTGTCTAGGACGATTGTTTGGGACTGGCAACATTACACGTTCTAGCAACTGTTCGCATTCAATTTGACTATTGACAACCTTATGGAGAAAAACTAAGTCATGAGTTGTCAAACGTTCTTCGTATAGACATTGGTGGGATATTCCTGTGGACATGTATGCAATTATGTCTCGTAAACGTTCGCTGAATGTTCTCGAGGCGCTGCGAATGTACAGCATACATAGGATTCCATGCTATACTGGCATACACTAGATGACAACGTACCAATGCCTTGAAAAGGATAATTTTAGTTTTTACTTCAAATGACTTCGCGTTTCTTTTGTTAAAACCCAACAGTTATGCAATTAAAACAAACTAAAAGACAAAAATTAAACTACAAAAGCAGTTAGGTATTTGATTGAAGTATTAAAATATTTTTATAAAATTATTCAGTTTGTTTTTTGTTATTTATGTAAGTTGGTACTTAGTACCTACTTCCATCTTTCATCCTCCTACTCCTAGTACCTACCTTTTCATATCATTTCCTTGCCGCAGTAACTACATTAAATTAAAAGCAATTGTATACCAAGATTTGATTGATTTGAGTACCTATAATGAGCTGCAAGTGATGATCGGCAAACTTTATGGCGGTTCGGAGTATCTAACGTAAGTAAATTTTCTTACGTTTTTTGCAATTTGCAGGTCGGTGTCAGGTTGTATGTTGATTAAAATATGATTCGCGGCTGTAACATGTATGTAGTTACAGAATTGTAATAATTAAAATCAATACAACCCTCTAAGTTCATTTAATACCATTGAAAGACTTTTTCATGAAATAGTTATTCAATGGGATTGTATTGACGATTTTAATTATTATAATACTGTAAATACATACGTGTTACGGTCGCGCATCATATTTTGTTTAACATCCAGCCTGACACTGACCTGCACATTGAAAAATGGTAAAAAAAAAAAATTCGCGCGCTGCCCTGGCGTTTTCTCCAGCCAAACCACAGGGCGCGGTGCAGCTCCGGCGCGGCGCCCGAGCGTTGCCGCTCCGGTTTTCTACATACAACAATGTGTTGTAGCCACACGGCGCTGTGCGGTGCTCTCCGGCACCGCACCGCGCGCGTGCCTGAATCGAGACGAGGCGGGAATGGATAAACAGAGCGGCGCCGGCGTGGCACCGCACAGTTGTTTGCGATCCATTGTTATTACAGACTGTAGTACGTAGGGCAAGCCAATAGTTTTTTCATCGCCGCTGCGATGTCGCACTTCCCGTGTGTTTGTCAGTGCGGCGAAATGGCTTGCGGTACGGCGCCGCACCGTGCCGTGTGGTTTGGCTCTAAGAACGTTTACGACTTACGGCATTTCATACAAACTTTCAAGACCTTTTTTTTTTAATTTCTGAACCGATATAAATGAAACTTCAAACGCATAAGCAGGATACTTAAGTCGAAAAAGTTCGCAGAGAACATTTTCGAAATGTCATTTAAAAAAAAAGAGATAATTGGAAATTTCTGTTTCTATGAATCTAAAATCGTCCTAATTTAGCTGTAATACTATTTTTCGAGAATGTTCTCTGATAATTTTTTAGAACTATGTATATTGCTTAAGTGTATAAAGTTTCATTAAAATCGGTTCAGTCATTTCGAAAAAAAAGAACTTGAAAGTTTATACGAAATGCCGTAAGTAGTAAACGCTCTAAAAGTATTGAAATATTCAACAAAAACAAATGAAGACGCATTCGCCGCAAAGAGATGTTTGTTAGCTCACTCACACAAATGAAACCGTTTCGCCAACTAGAGATATTTTTTGTTGTATTGTTATTATCTATTTGTCCTTGAACGCACGGTGCGATGTAGAGAATCTATGCGCCATCTAGTAGTATCGATGCCACTTAGTATCGATGCCACCTAGAAACTAGGCCTACTCCTAGATGGCGTTGTAAAACTACTGCCTCTGGTAATCAGTGAGACGTTGGTGCTACCATCTGTTGAAAAAATGGAGGACAAAAAATAGCCGGTCCGATTGCCAGTTTTAGGGAGGTATCATTTCTTTGTATGGGATTGGGTATCTGTACGTAGTATTATATTATCTGTGTCAAAGTCAATCGTTTGAAAGATAGACACTCCCAAAGAGATAAAATGTGTCGTCCCCCCCCCCCCCCATCTAATTTCTAAAGTAAGAGGAAGAAAATTCTGAAAAAAGTAGGATTGTTGAACGTAAAAAAACTTTAAACGAATATTGGTTTGAATAAGATTTGATGTTTAGTTTTTGAGATATGGGACTTTTTCATCAAATTGCAGCAGTAACTTTGTTTTTCATTAACATACTATGAAAGACAAATTTAGTTTTGCTGTTGAATGTAATACAATACTACATATGAATGAGCCTTCAAAATATTTTTATTATATTGTTTGGTGCTACGTAAACCAGTGTGCGTCTGAGTACGACTCGCACTTGGCCGGTTTTCTAAACTCTGCCCACACTAGTAATTTCTCCTGTATCGTGGGTGCAGACCCAGAACAACTATCTGTAGGCCATGCAAATATTTCTTTCGTGCGGGAATCGAACCCGCGACACGCAGCGCAGCAGTCAATCACTCAGCTACTGCGCCAACCGTGCCGAACGTGTCGCCCCGAAGCAATCACTAAATCCTATCCTGCTAATATTATAAATGCAAAATTTTGTGAGGATGGATGGATGTTTGTTACTCTTTCATGCAAAAACTGCTGACCGGATTTGGATGAAATTTGGCACACAGATAATTTATAACCTGGATTAACGCAAAGGATACTTTTTATCCCGGTATTACGATCCCGTGGGACAATTACCGAACGCTAAGCACGGCATAAGCTAGTATTATTATATTCGGCTCTTCTAACAAATAGCAAAATTTTGGAGTGTCACATTTTGCTATGAAAGCTGCTTACAACACATTTGTATAAATACTCATCATCTGCCTAGCCTTTTCCCAACTATGTTGGGGTCGGCTTCCAGTCTAACCGGATGCAGCTGAATACCAGTATTTTACATGGAGCGACTGCCTATCTGACCTCCACAACCCAGTTAGTACTGGGTATTACGATACCCCTTGGCAAGACTGGTTGTCAGACTTTTGTGGCCACTGACTACCTAACGACTGTCAAAGATCTACAAATTACACCCGGGACCAACGGCTTAACGTGCTTTCCGAGGCACGGAGGAAACTTGGTAAGTAATGGGTGGTCACCCATCCACAGACCAACCTAGGCAAGCACGGCTTAACCTAAAGATCGACCCGAGCGGCTGTTATTATTTAGCCACGAGCTCCTCACATTTGTATAAATACTACTAATACTAAAAACTATTAAAGCGAGGGACACGTTTATCGTAACAATGTCACATACTTAATTTCGGCCAATAATGGCATTTTACATAATTGCACTATTTAAATTTGCATTTTTTCGGTACAATTTACACCTAGCACTACAAAACAGTGGCGAAGTTTCATTCAACTCGATTCCTACCGGATTCCCTTGGAAAAATATCACAGTCAGTATTCTATAGACAAATAATATAATCAAAGTCAAAACTAAGTGTACAATGTGGTAATCACATAAAAGATATGTACTCCGGCTTACTTCTTACAAAAAATTACCCTTCGCTACTGCTACAAGGTATAGATATCTACAATGTTTTTCACAGTCGAAGAGAGATATCTTAAAAAGGACAATGTCTGACCTGCCATGGTAGCGTTGGGCATATTCTGTTGCATGCCGCCCGCATTGCTGACGGCCGCCGGCAACTGTTGCTTGCTGATGATCTGGCTTATCTTCTGTTGTTGGATTACCTGTATACCACGAGAAATAGCTTAGTATCAGGAGAGTGAGATAATATTTAACGGTGTGATATAGACCATCAAACTAAACGACTTTTTACATGGGACAAATATCGTAAAGGCAAAAATACGGTTCCCATTTATTTGTTATTGAAGTTTTGTATGGGAAAGCTGAAGAAGAAAAAGAAAGCTAAAAACAAAAAATTCGCCGCATGCGCCTTTTTTTTTTTCTTTGACGCCTTGGGGTCGACCTCTATACATTGTAATTTGTATTTTATTACCACTATCTACGCACGAATTTACGTTGGGTAAAGACAAATGCCTTGCCGTGCCAACACGGGCACGCGCTGGCCTTAAGCTAACAAAAAAAAACGCTTTAAGGATATCCACTTACTTTCCTGAGTCGATCGACGAAGGTAGCCTGGTTGTTGGGTATGAACCCTAGGTAGGCCTTCTTGTCCGGCGTGTACAGCAGTATGAGGACCTTGATGTCGCACTGCGGCGGTGTCGGCATCGGGGAGAAGTGGACGCAGCCCGCCTTGGAAAACACGAGAGAAAACAATGTGTATTAAACTGGTGTTTTGGTCATCTGCTGCTGAGTATGAGGTCCTGGTTTCGATTTCCAGATTGGGCAATGACTTTTCTTTTTTTGTTATTTTTTAAAAACGCGGCCCCACACTAGGATTTTCTCCTGTATCGTGGGTGTTTAAAAACACCTACACAAACAGCCAGACCCGAAAAAACTACCTGTAGGTCTTACAAATGTTTGATCCGTGCGGGGATCGAACCCGCGACACGCAGCGTAGCAGCCAATCGCTCAGCCACTGCCCCAACCGTGTCGTCAAATGTGTTATTGGGTTTTTCCATCAGGAATTTCTCTACTCTCGTACTCTGGATCTTTGCCCGGTTGATGGCAATAGGCTCGCCCACTATTACATGCGACTTAAACATAACTGGCGAAATGTGGATGCACTATTAGGTACACCTCTGCCTAACTGTTCAGGGATTAGAGGCGTGATGTTATGTTATATGTATATGTAAAATATGTACTCACAAACCCATTAACCATGACCTTAGTCAGGGCATCCAGCGCTTCACTGGGCTGCAGATGAAACAGCACCGACTTGCTATCCTTCAGGTACTGTCCCCCGATGTTAGAGATCAGCTGTTTGGGCATCAGCTGCATTAACAGCTTGTTCGGCCATGTGTCCACTTTTAACTCAGGCTCGATGTCTTTTGTGCTGGCTGATACCTGGAGGAAAATAAAGTTTGTCTTACTAATCCTACTAGTAATATAAATGCGAAGGTTTGTGAGGATGGATGGATGTTTGTTACTCTTTCACGCGAAAACTACAGAACGGATTTGGACGAAATTTGGCACATAGATAATTTATAATTTGGATTAACATATAGGATACTTTTTATCCCGGTATTATGACCCTGTGGGACAGTTACCGAACTTCTCGCGGGTGAAGTCGCAGGCATAAGCTAGTTACCATATATTTCCAGTTACCTGAGAAGAAAAATAAGGTGAACACAGATCCAAGAGCTCGTGGGTAAATTATAAAAGCTGTACGGGTCGACTTTCAAGGTTAAGCAACTTTTGCTGAGGTCATTCTGTTGATGGGTGACTAAGGCCTTCGGCTATCATTCGTGGATGTTTGACAGTCGTCAGGAACCAGCCGCAAGGAAGACTGACAACTGGTTGTCTCCTTCCAAGGGGTATCGTTTTACCAAGTAACTAGGCTGTAGGTGTAGAGGTCAGATAGGCAGACGGCACTAATTTTAAGTAATATTATTTCGGTGTAATTTCTCACTCTGTAATATATTATAATAGGTCTTTAACTACCACTATGAAATTGCCGTTTTTTTCTCACATTTTGTTCTGTTTGTAACTCTGACGTATAGTTATATTTTTTCCTAATTCCATTTTTATTGGATTTGTTGTTAAATTACGTACCTTTTAGAGTTTAAAAACCGTACTAATAGTTGTATATTACCTCATAGGGTAGTGTGTCATAAGTTCATGACACATGTTTTAATGTGCCGTCGGTTTCACTACTTCATGTAGGTATATTTTTGTCACAGACTGTGTTTAGAGAATTTAAGATACGCAGTGCAACGCAGCTTATTTCACTCTGACTATTTTTATTGCATCATACATAATCGGTTCAGACGTTTCCAAGAAAAACAAAAAAAAATGTTACAATGGAAATATCACGAAATCGTCCTTACAAATCGGCAAAACAAGTAAATTGCTCTCGTCAATTTTTAACAGACTCCGAAATAATCAACACAGATCTAAAATAATTTCATAGAAGCTACCATAATATTACTGAAAGAACTGAGGTAAAAATATATCAATCTGAAATGAACTTAGACACAAGAACAATAGGATTCACAATAACCTGGCAAGGTAGATGCTTAGTAGTTTTCTGCTGGTCCCCAGGTGCTTTGCCCTTCTCCATCCACTCGATGACGCCGCTCCAGATGTAGGAGCGCTGGAGCTGCGCCCCCGATGGGCCAGGTGTCACCATTGTGGGCATGCGTGGGTGGCCTGCCTGTGAACACAAAAATGTTTTTTATAAAAGCACACATAATATAATAACAACTCAATGTATATTTAAAACTGCCTCGTTGGTTGAATGCTCGCAAGTGCGACTGCTGAGCATGACGTCATGGGTTCAATTAGATTTTTCAATCAGGAATTTCTTCCAGATCTAAATTTCTTTCAGTAGCAGCCACGGAGTCTGGATTCGTGCCCGGTTGATGGCAATAGACACACAGTACACAGTACAGTTACAGTATCCTGAGAGCGTTTGCTGAACGTTTCGACTGTCAGTACGTGAACCACTGCTGCATGGTTCACGTGCTGACTAATGTTAATATATTGTTTTAATTTTGTTTTTTTTTTTTAATTTTGATTTTGTATTTTATTTCATTTTGATTGTTTTTAATTTTAATTTGGATATTGTTTTAAATTTTATTTTGATTATGTTTTAATTTTGATTGTGATTTTAATTTCGTTAATTGTACCTATGATCCAAAGTTGATTGAAATAAAGAAATAATAATAATAGGCACGATGCCTATTACATGGGCGTCCAGCTAGCCCGCGATGCTGAGTCAGTAGTTTTAAATCAGCCCCTAAATAATCACTCAGATCCAGCCTGTCCCTTTGTTGCCCTCCCCAGCGACGCCCTAAGCCGACGTCCCCCACAGGGGGTGCCCTTAGCGCGCTTTCGCTTAATTTATAAGTTTTATGCTCCAGGCTGGAGGCTTTACACTCAAGGCACCCACAGGAAAGTCCGGTTATCTGCGGGATGACTTGCCGGAAAAAAAAAAACGGACACGAAGATCGTCTCCCGACGCGGAGTAAGGCGTTCGGATTCACTACACTTACTATGCGATCCTACTGGTAAAACATTCACATAAAACATGCCGAAATATATCTCTATTTCTCCCTCTATCTCTCTCTATCACCTTCTCTTACTCTCACTCTCTCTTTAGTTTAAAACCAGCGTCAGACCACATGATGATGTTGTCATGATTTATGCTGACAGTTTTGTGTCTCCAATAGACCCATCTATTGGAGACACAAACCTGTTTTATGAATACGAAGTTTTTTATATCTCTGCTCTCTTCTCTCCTCTTAAGTACTGACCTGTGCGGCATGCGCGGGCGGCGGGGGCGGCGGCGGGTAGGAGGGCTGCGCGAGCTGGGTGAGCAGCGCTGAGTTGTTGGCGTACAGCGGCGCGCGCGGCGGGGCCAGCCAGTTGCCTGCGCCGCGCCCACATGACGCATTTCCTGGTATAAAGGAACAGATGATAGGTGAAGAAAAGCATGATGTCTAAGATGGCGAGAGCAGTTGCACACAACCAACAGTACAGTTGTCCACATTAGCCCTGGATCGAAAGTTCTGGAAGTCATAGCCTTTCCCAAAGGAGGGTTATGCAGTCCTGTTGGCCTGGCAAGTAAGATAGGTACAGATATCCCAGAAAAAGTATATACTTCGGCAATCGTCGTCTATCTTCGGCATTACTCACGCGCTATGATAAAATCTACTATAGGGCTTGAACCATTGAAGTACTTAAAAACATACTAAATAATGAAACTTACAGAAACATTAAATCAAGAAGCATAAAAGGTTCAAGCGTCGGCAACATGTTTGGGTCCCCCAGAAGGTTCCAGTTGGAGATGTGCGCCAATGTGCTTGTATATTCCTGTTTCAACCCATACATAGCACACAAAAGTCCAGACGCCCTAGTGGAAGGTATTCTGATTTAAAAGAGTGTCCTTGGAGTTTCTTGCCCGTTCTTCTCCATAGAAATCTACGTTAGGGAATGGGCAACTACAGTACTTTCACAGTTTTTGTGCCTTGTGACTGGGACTGTAGCTATATTTTGCTGTTGTCTTTGTTTCGACAATTCAAAAGTGCCTGTAACTGGCCTACTTGAAATAAATGCTTTGATTTTGATTGAATACGGTTTTCTAATACACAAAATTAGGGTCCCTAGAGTGCAGCTAAGAGTTGGTTGTCAGCTTGGAACCCAAAATCAACAATTTAAGCATAAAACTACTGTGATCGCACTTACCTACACCAGCTACCCCGGGCACACCAGGCACGGTACCCACGGGCCCCACGCCAGCAGCGGCCGCGACGCCCGGACGAGGGAAGTTCTGGGCCCCAGGCCGCGGGCCTGTAGTGCCTCGGCCTTGACTGCAGCAGAAGAACATGTCTTTACTTTTATGAGGTGTCAATCGATAGCATATAGCATGATATGCGTACAAAATCAATATTGAAAAATTGACTATGATCATTGAACATACCCATAGACGTCTGCCTGTATGTCGGGGACGGGCGGCGGCGCGGGGCTCGGCGGGCGTTCCTTCAGGCTGTAGCCGCGGAGCAGTACTAAGTGACGGGGGTCCTAGAAACAGCACTGAACGTTACCATCTATCTAGACTTTAACTAACTTTATTGGGGTCGTCTTCCACTCTTATGCTGGTACAGTGCGGCACGCCGCGGTTAGCGTGCAGCGTGCACCCGGGCTGTGCTACACACAATTTTACCTTGGCATAATTCCTCTGCTGCGCCTGGTGGAGCTCCCCGCCCGCGTGCTCGTACAGCGCGTGCAAGGCGGGCACGCGGCGTGCTGACGCGACTGATACTTGCACGCCGCGTTCGGCTAGTAAGCGAGCTGCTTGTTCTACGGTTGCTGGGGCACCTGGAGTTCAAAAAAAAAAAGTAAATCACAGACCCTACAAAATAACGCAGGCCTCGTTTTTCAGGATATTTCGTCTCCTCTGTATTTTGTTGAAGAGCCCTAAGATGCAAGGTACACGTAGCGACTTTAAACGCTGGCGACTCGCTGGCGGTTTAAAACTTCAAGCACAGATTTAAAAATCGCCTACAAATTCAACGTCTAAGGGCGAATTTGAACAAAAAAATTGAACGCGATCAGCACATCTAACATCTAAACTGCGAGAGTTCAAGAGTTGTAACTGTAACTTTCCATATGTTGAAACTCGCTCGAAATCTCTGCATAGTGTACTATGCAGAGATTTCGAGTGAGTTTCAACATATGGAAAGTGCGTCAGACTTGTCTATGTCGCTGCGAACCCGCAAAGGAACGCGATTGGCAGGCTTTGGACCACGTCCCGCGGTGTCATTATGTGCCCGTCACTATTGGCACCGTCCTCGGTTGAGGGGCCAACATAAACCAAGCCTAAGGCACCTATGACCTAGCATACTCTCTTAGCTATAGGCTATAAATAACTAAACGTTTATTTAAACTAGATTTAATAAAATTAGGTTTATCTATCAACATTGAACGCGTATATAAAGTTTCGTGTATTAACCGTTGAGGAATTACTTCGTGAGGAGGCGATCCTGGCTTCAGGATCATGTCAAGTCTGCCATAAAAATGTAGTGTCACCAGAACCAAAGGTGTGAAAAACTTTAATGATTGATTTGAACAATACATACCAACTAACTAATAAAGCAAGTTAAAAATAAAAGATTATAAAATGCAGATACCTGCCGGCACTAGTCCTCCAGCATACGCAGAGTACGGAGGGGAACAGCACAGTAGCAGCACATGTATAGGTATGTCAGTCCGGCCGAGCTCGTCGAAGCACGCGTGCGCTGCTGTCAGGGCCTCTATCACGCATGCCCGGCTTTCTGCGTGTCCACCTATATACCTGGCAATTTTGAGAAAGGACTGAAAGGCTAATAATAATGGTCCTCCTGACCGTTTCTGGTAACGACGACCAATGTAAGCGGAGATAAGCTGTGGGCGCGGGAGATATTATAGTGCAGAGGTGCATTCTCTGTTCCCACACTCTCGTACTCCGATGGGACGGCAATCCGACACGACAAGAGAGAAATTAAGCGCAGCAACAACGGTTTAACGTGCTTTCCTAAGCACAGGGCAGGTGTATCATACCGCTAGTTTCCAAACTCCAAGCTGTTACTGAGAATTTCCTAATGGGAATCCCCTTACACTTTTTGCCGTCCCGGGAATCACGAGCATTTCAAAAAGGTTACTTACTATGATATTAGAGAGTGGCTGAATCCGTCGAAAATGTCTGCTGCATAGCATAAATAATGCTTGAAAGTGTTATTATGCAATTAGTCCGCAAGTTTTATTATCTCCTCAATTTTGAGTGGTTTTTTTTTTAATAATTAAGATCATATTAACAAAATTTTATGAGATTAAAGCAAGTAATTCCTTTTATAGATCTATCATTATGTAGTCATTTACTTTTATGAATGAATATTTTTCCTCAACTGTGACTCGAGAGCAATTCTGCGATTTCGGCGGTCTCTCCAGTTCTGGAGCCATAGCGCTAAATGGCGCGTTTCTTCCTGTCTGCTCCGACTTTCGGTATCTCGGTTCACTCGTGCAAAGCGATGGCGAAATAGATCGTAGTGTAAAGCACAGAATTAACACGGGATGGATGAAATGGCGGCAGGTCACGGGAACAATCTGCGACTCCCGCATTCCCCTTAAACTTAAGGGGAAGATTTATAAAACAATGGTTAGACCTGCTGTCTTGTATGGATCAGAATGTTGGGCCACAAAAGGAATGAATGAAAGGCATTTGCATGTGGCGGAGACGAGAATGCTAAGGGGGATGTGTGGTGTTACGCGAATGGATAAAATAAGAAATGAGCATATAACAGGAAGTCTGAAAGTGGCGCCGGTGACTGAAAAGTTGTGTGGTAATCGGTTGTCGTGGTATGGGCATGTGATGCGGAGGAATGAGGAAAATGTTGTGAGGAAAGTTGTGAGTATGAATGTGGATGGGTATATGAGTAGAGGAAGACCAAAGAAACGATGGATGGACTGTGTAAAGAATGATATGGCAAGAAAGGAGGTGTCTGGCGAGATGACGAGTAATAGAGAAGTATGGAAGAAGAAGACATGCTGCGCCGACCCCAAATGAATTGGGATGATGACGATGATGATGGAGAATGGAGAATGATGATGATGATGACTCGAGAGCAATTCTTGGTCAAACAAAGAAACAACTGAATGCCGGCACGGTTGGCGCAGTGGCTGAGCGATCGGCTGCTGCGCTGCGTGTCGCGGGTTCGATCCCCGCACGGAATAAATATTTGTATTTACAGGTAGTTGTACCGGGTCTGGCTGTTTGTGTATGTGAGCTTAAATGTTTGTAAACGCACCCACGATACAGGAGAAATTCCTATTGTGGGGCAATGTATTTAAAAAAAAACTTACTGTATTTTATCAACAGTTTCAACAACAGTCTGTGGACATGTGTAAGGGCCGAAGGTAGCAACAGGCAGCCCTGGGTGGCAGTCTGCTGCTTTGTATGTAACTACACAGTACACCGAGCCACTACCTCCTCCTTCTTCTAATGGACCTCCATGGAAGTATCTAGAAAAGAAAACATTTTTAATACATAGACATAACAGGCTTTGACTGAGTGGTGGCTAATGTCAGGCCAATGACACCAGGGCCGTCCTATAACTTCATGGGTTGATAATATCGTCAAAGTCACGAGAAACACCAGATTAAGGGACCGAAAAAAGGGGAGGCCTATACCCAGCAGTGGGTTATTCCAGGCTGATATGATGATGTTGATGAAACATAACATCATGTCTGTAATCCCTGAAGGGTTAGGCAGAGGTGTACCTAATAGTACACCCACATTTACGGTCACTATGTAATAGGAGGTGAGCCTGAGAAAAATCCTGACTGAAAAACTCAATAACACTTTACCCAACCCCGGAATCGAACCTAGGGCCAGATGCTCGGCAGACACACTTGCCACTCAACCAATAAGGCAGTCTAATACATTTTTAATGTTAAAAGTAATTTAGTGTGATATTCTTCTTGAGTTCTTCTTAGTGTGTCAATGGCAATCTAAATTAACTGAAGAATGCATTAGGAGTACCCACGTAGTTCTATTATTGAATCTTGTACAAATATTACATTTTGATAAAGGTTTCTTTACATTCACATACACAAACGTCTTGTTTGACAGAGATAATGATTTTAACTAAGTGAGAGAGAGCAATTGACCCCTACATAGTTGGGAAAAGGCTAAATCCAACTAAGGATAGATCCAGTAAAGGAGCGCTACGGTCGGATATAGCCGACAAATGAACACATGCCCATCACGCTACTGCCGGCTAAAGTCGACAGGAAAACGTCTTTTTTTAAAACTAACTACTGTTTAATCATGCAGACCAGTGATCTTAATGGCTGCCAGTTTTTATCATTTTATAACTAAACTGAGTGCATTCAGAGTCCTTTCACTACGACGCTTGCACTCAGAGTATCAAGTCATTTCGGCATATCTCGAACTAGTCAAAGGTATAGATCCATCCATAATCATCTTGGGTGGCTCAGCTAGTTGTCATTTATGCGGTCAGGTACAAATAAATAAGGCAATACTCACTCTAAAGTTGGGATAATGTAATTTGATTTCAATTCTCCTATATAAGCGCCGTTAGCAGCTGTTGCTTCTATTACAAATATGACTTCAGCCTGTACAGGCGAGTCGGGAGCATTTACAACCATATTTATTTACTGAAAACGCTATTTTTATTTAATAATCATATATAATAGTAGTCTATGATAATAATAACACGGGAACAACTAACAAACAATGGTTGTGAAGTTTTGCTGTCAATGTCAATTTCGACTTTGACGTTTCAATCTTTTTAAATTTGATCGGGCAACGTTCCATTTCCACATAAATTTATTAAACGAAAACTAGTATTTGTAAAACTAGTTCGGATTACACGTTCTTGCATAGATTTATTATTTATTCACTTTCTTTTTGGGCTGTTTAGGATTTTTTAAAGAGATTTTGAAACTGCTATGACCCCTATCTGAAAGTCCACATCCTCAGCAGCCATCACACTACACGAAAACTGTAGTGACTTTTTACTATTTTTCTATGCGTCAGATTCAGCCAAAGGATAGAATAGTTATACCAAAAGAATCACTATTGAATGCTGGTGATATATTTGACTATGATTTTAGTTTACTCAAAGGGTATGAATGACTTGTTTACGCAGTGATCGGATACATAAATGGAACACAAACTTGCATGAATGGAAGAGCCAGGGAGCAAGCAATCTGCCAATTAAAAAACCTTTCACTTGCCTTTCACGCAAGAAAATATGGACGAAAGACTCGGCAATGTGGTCGAAAGACAGCCTTCCCTTCGGGGTAAATTTGAAAAAAATTATGACAATAATTCTGACACTTATAAATTCTAATCTGTCATGTGATTGTCATTGTCAGCTGTTTGTCATTACAAAAATAACCTTATCTTCGTCTCTTCATCTTATCTTTTCCAAAACGAAAATATCTTATAATTTAGAGCATAGCCTACTAGAAAATCTATGGTGGACACGTAAAAGACCACTTCAAATTTTGAAATTAAGTAATACTAGTTTTAAAACCATGGAATTGGGCTTTCGTACCGTAAGAACTCTTAACCGGCTTTTTAGAAAACCGTTTGGTATCACGTCTTATAGAAATGTTACGGGCTGTGCAGTTAAAGAAGAAGTTAATACTGAGCTGTTGAGCTCATTTAACCAAGATATAAGGAATGGTAAGTCATTTCGACATATTCTAGCTAAATTACATCAGCCCCTAAAAAGGCTGCCAAAAAGTTCGTGTGAGGTTTTTTTTTCTACTAACTGGTTCACCCTTTCGTTTGGCAACTGTTTTGCCAAAGGTTATTAGTTTTCTACTTTCTTATTAGTCTTTTGAGAACATTATGGCAGTAGAGGGTAATCATCCCATAGAATACTTATATCCATAATTATGTTTTTACAAAGTTAATCTGCCACTGCTACAGATCTCAACAGGATGACTATTGGCAGTTGTTGCAATGCAAAACATAGGACTGATAGTTGAGATGATTTATTTATCTAAACTTCACGTGGCACAAGGCAATTCTCTACCAGTCAACATTTGGGTTAAATAGGATAACATTGTGTGGGATATATAAAAGGATCCAAATAAAATCTTGGGGCAAGGCTTTAAAATAACATACAACAAACTCACACCTTTTTCCTATAGGGGTAGGCAGCAACCAAAGAAACAATACATGGATTGTGTGAGGAATGATATGAAAGAAAAAGGAGTAAACAATAGTGTGAAGGTTGAGAGGGAAGAATGGAGAAAAAACATCCCACATTTCACCAGTTATGTATAAGTTCCATATAATAGGGGGCAAGCCTATTGCCATCAACCGGGCACAATTACGGACTTCGTGGAAAAACCCAATAACACTTTGCTCGATCCAGGAATCGAATCCAGGACCTCATGCTCAGCAGTCGCGTTTGCGCCCATTCAACCAACGAGACAAAAGTTCAATTTTTTAAAAATCTTCATTATCAGCCACAGCCAGACTTCACCCACTATGTATAGGCCTCTCTTTGCTTCGGCCAATCTCCATGTTCCTGTACCAGTCTCTTCCATGTGTTCCCCTGATGGCAAGAATGTAGTCTATTTTAATCTCACTGTCTCTCCAATCAGATCAACATGTTTACTTCATGATTGCTATCCTTGTATCTTGTCATATAGGATGATTTTATCGTCATTTGTTATTTTGTCGTCATGGTGATGTAAATGATAGCACTTATATCATTTTGATAACAATGCACCAATTTTATCAGATGGTCATTTGTTTACCCTTACTCAAGTAGAATAGTTTTTACTTTATTTTCTACACAAGTTCTAAACTCTTTTTAGCAAACTAGGTGTCCTATGTTCTGGTGGGAAGTTCAGGGTTGACCACTTTTTAATCTTATTAATAAAACCATAGAGGTGAAAAGTGGTTGACCACCAAGTTTGTTAGGTGTACAGTGACTGGCGAAAAATGTATTAAACATACCTTTTTTTTTTTTTTCGGATGGAAAATCATCAAATTACCCCCCCCACTCTGGGCGGAGCGGAAGGGAGTGTCAGACTTGTACTGACTAAAACCCATCCATGTTCCTTCTTTGCCCTTTGTGTTCCAGGGCCACGGTATATCTTTCGAACAGTCCCGCAGCCCTGGCAGGCATCGGCCCTTGCGGACCCCTACTTATTTGCTGACATCTCTTTGAGGCGCACGTGGAACACGAACGCGCCGTCGACACGGCCTGTCGTCATAAGACGGCCGGACGGCGACCTGGCCCATAACTCGCCGTCCACAGGCCCGCGCCTACGGTGGCCGGGAGCCACCACGTGACCTCCGACGCCCAGGGCGTCTCCCGCGGCGACTGGGACGTGAGGTTCTTTCCCTCTCACGTCCCGCCACCTCCTTCACTAGCATGACTGCTTCGCAGAAGGAAGTGACGGCTTCCCTCTCGCTCCGGGCCATGGCTTGAACCAAGGCCGGACGCGAGAGATCGCCGCCGCCAATCGCCGCTAAGAGGACACGGCGGTGCTCCGCCCAAGCGGGGCAGACTTCCACGGTGTGCTCCACCGTGTCCTCCGGACGATCCTCGCAGTGGAAACACCCGTGCGTTTCCTCCCGCCCGATTCGGTGCAGGAATCTCCCGAAACAGCACTGTCCGGTGAGGACCTGCGTCAGGCGGTAGGTGAGGGCGCCGTGGCGCCTCTCTAGCCACTCCTCAAAGAGGGGACTTATCGCCACTATGGTGGCGTGCCCTGCACGGGGTTGCAACAGTCGCTCTCTCCATGTCGCCATGAGATCACGCCGGAGGACTGTCCGCTGAGCGGCAATTTGCCGCGGCAGCGGAGTTTCCCCCCGACGTAGTGCTTCCGCGCGCCATTCGTGCAGGCGTGCGAGGACTATCGCCTCCAGATCCCATTTTTGTTTGTGTTTGGACCCCTCAGGTTGGACAAGAGCCGCTTGAAGGCAGCCCCTGTCCGTTCCAGTTTGGGAGCCAAACATCGGAAGTGCTCCACGAAGTTCCACCGGCTGTCGAGGACGAGTCCTAGGTACTTCAACGTCGACCCGACGCCGATGGAAACCCCTCCTGCCGTCAGTAGGGATCCCGACGGTGGCGCATTCCGAGGCCCATGAAAACACATGGCCTCGGACTTGTGCAGTGCCACCTCGAGACCCAATTGCCGGATCCTCTCCACATACTTAACAACATTGCAACGCGATTTCCTTCTGAAATAACAGTTTCTACTTTAAGAAAAGAACTACTACATAATAGAAATATAGTAATATAGTAGAAAATCGCTTTTAAATTTTGATGAGCGTTATGTTCAAGTATTCTCCCCATCTTGACCTACGGTACACAAACTTGGTCTTTGACTAACATCCAATAGTCCAAACTCAAGGTTTGCCAACGTGCTATGGAGCGCAGTATCTTAGGTGTAGAATTAACAGATCATGTACGAAACACTACGCTGTGCTCCAAAACGTAAATCGTTGACATAGCAAAATGCTGCCCAACTTAAATGGGACTGGGCAGGACATGTCTGTCGCATGTCGAACGAACTGTGGGCCCGTGAAGCTCAGGATTAATGTCCTGAAACAGTGACA
Source organism: Noctua janthe (assembly GCA_910589295.1). Lineage (NCBI taxonomy): Eukaryota > Metazoa > Arthropoda > Insecta > Lepidoptera > Noctuidae > Noctua > Noctua janthe. The sequence goes on along the minus strand of OU342572.1, from coordinate 6,220,670 downwards.
CGGGGTCGTGGCAGACCATGAAGTAGATGGCGCGACGAACTGGATGTCTTCCTTGAGAATTGGAAAGAAGTAGCATAGAAACGTGACCTTTGGAAGGAGTGGAGGGAGGCCTGGCCAGCAGTGGGACAATGTGGGCTAGCTATAATAATAATATGTTCAAGTTCCATCATCCCATCTAATAGGAGGCGAGCCTATTACCATCAACCGGGCACAAATCCAGACTCCGTGGCTGCTACTGAGAAATTACTGATGTAAAAACCAAATTACACTTTGCCAGACCCGGGAATCGAACCCAGGACCTCATGCTCAGCAGAAGCGCTTAATTAATGATAATTTGCTAAATGTGGGTGTACTATAAACCTTTTGCCTACCCACTCTATGTATGAAAGCGTGATTTTATGTTATTACGTAAATACATTGTTATCTAAAAACTAGTTATCTCTGCTTCAGAATAAATGTTTTTGAAACAATATCTGTTATCTAATACATAACACTTCAGATATAAACATTGACGCAAAATATGATTACTACAGTAGGTACGAGTACTACCGAGCTCACTGATGGTCGACCACTTTTCAGTCTTATAACTTAGGGCATAAGGGTGAAAGTCGCAGACCGACGGTAGTACATTGTTATTACGTCATTGAATATTTAATAAGATCATTGACATTCATGTCTTTTTAATATTGTTTGTTTTATCTTTAATCTACATAACATGACGCATGTTTAGCCCAGCGGGTTACGCACACAGGTGTACCGTATTCCTAGTCGGACACCCACTTCCGGTAGGTTAAAGTAACATGTAATAGGGGCTGAGTCTATTGCCATCAACCATTCTCAAATTCAGCTACTGAGAAATTCCTGAAGGAAATGCCCAATAACACTTTACCTAACTTGGAATTCGAACCCAGTAGCCCGTGCTCAGCAGTCGCGCTTGCGATGCCTTGACCAACGAGGGTGATCATTAATCTAATGTATGTACCTAAAATAGAGAAAAGTATGAAACTCCTAGCCCCCTTGTAATAAAATCGGACGTATACAGGGTGGAAGAGACACTGACGCTCAACCCAGTGGCGGATTTACCAGCAGGCTGAGTAGGCTTGAGCCTTTTTTTTTTTTTTTTTTTCCGGATGGGAAATCATCAAATGACCCCCCCCCCCCCCACTCTGGGCGGAGCGGAAGGGAGTGTCAGACTTGTACTGACTAAAACCCATCCGTGTTCCTTTATTGCCCTTGCCTAGGGCGGCAGATTTTTGGGGCGGCAAATTTAGGGACCGTTTTTTTTTTTTGCTGCTCCATATAGACCAAAAATATTTTGGCATGACGGTTTTCTGATGTTTTACAGAAAGAAGTCTGCAACAAATTTTGCCGATGACGTTCCCCTCTCACTTGTCATTGCTCATTCCGAGTAGCAATCTTCCATATTCTAGAGTAAAACAGCTATTTCGCCGCCCCCCAACCAGTAATCGGTAATATACCCAAAAATTATTTTACGTGCAATTTCAACAAAATTGTTGGATTGTAAAAATAATGCAGGGCATGACAATTGTAGAGGCAAGGGCGGCAAAAACTGTACAGCCTGTACCTTGAAAACTCATAAATCCGCCACTGGCTCAACCGGTTAGGACAATACCACAAAGAAATTGTTCATCGGTAATTTTAAAAAAAAAGCTGTTTCCCGCAAAAGTGCAATGCCTACACGGTCAAAATGTATGGATGGAACAGCACATTTTTTTTTAAATTACCGATGAAAAATTTCGATGTGGCGAGGTTTAGAAAGATGTACTGAATACGTAGTGTTTTTTGTGTTGTTTGTACCATGAATGTGTTAGTTTTATAATTTTTATGAATGTGATTTTATTATTATTTTTTATTTATAGTATTATGATTTCAAACACAATGTGAATTGTTTCCTGAATAAATCGTTTGTGCGTGCGTCAGTATCCCTTCCAGCCTGCTGTAAACGTTCGATTTTATTTTCTTTAAAGAGCCTATGTAAGGATCGCAGCCTTCTGTAGCCTGCCTCCCATCATGGAAGGTTATGTCTATTTATGTGTGGTAATATGTCCTTCTCAGGTGGAGTAGTCCCAGTATTCCGCCGAGCGCTGCTGTTCCCTACGCGGGTGGCGTTACAGGATGAGTTCGGTATCTACACTTACGCGGGGCTGTACCAGGCCGCCTCTGTGCTCGCGCAGGAGATCTCCACACAGTTGGGTAAGGGAACTAACAATATTTTAAACTATTAACTAACTTAAGATGAAATACTTCTTCTTGTTTCCCCTTCCTTGGGGACCTCACTGGGTGGACTCAACATCAAAACGCGAATACCTACTAATATTTTTAAAGATCTCCCTAAACCCATGTACAGATAGCGCACGTAAAACGCTTGCTTTTTGATTATTATTTTTTTTTTTAAAGAACCGTGCCGCACACTAGTAATTTCTCCTGTATCGTGGGTGCGTTTACAAATATTTAAACTCGCATACAAACAGCCAGACCCGGAACAACTACCTGTAGATCATACAAATATTTGTTCCGTGCGAGGATAGAACCCGCGACACGCGGCCCAGCAGCCAATCGCTCCGCCACTGCGCCAACCGTGCCGTGTTTAAGCGCTTAGCCGAAAACTAGAAGCTAATACATTCCAGTAGTTTATCGTGCATAGACAATTTTTAACGGACCGACAAAAAAAAATGATTTCTGACATTGTTTGTCGCCCAAACCACTGCAACTCCTGAAAGCCAGAATCAACATTGGCCCACCAGAACGAGACAATGAAGCTCGACGAAGTCCCAGAGAAACAATTTAACTGTCTTGGATCCCGCTACGAAATTAATCAGAAAAGAATAGCCGAGGAGTAGAAAAAACATAATTTTTACTTCCTTCCATATCAGCAGGAGACCGAACAAAACAAGGACAATGGCACAAAGGGACGTTTACAACTGGGATAAGCCCAGTTGCCTAGCAACACGGATAAATATTACCATTCATATTAATGGGTCTTAAGTTGTGAGCTTGTGCTACTCGTATTTGATTCCAATAATAGGTATGGCAAAAACGCTCGAACGCACGGTTTGTTCGTGTAGCTGAGTTATACGCATATAAAACGCCATGTTATGCTATTTACTCTAATAGTTCTTTTATGTACATTTCAGTTGGCGAGACAGAGAGGACGATAGCCTATATGTGCAGCAATGACGCATCACATGTGATTGTCCAGTGGGCAATATGGATGTCAGGCAATATCGGTAAGTCAACTCAACGCGTACAGTCGTGGTATGAGAAGGTTGAGCACCAGCGCACAATTACACGTACAGTTGTAGAATGAAAAGGTTACGCACATACACCATTGGAGTAGGCATATGTCCAGCAGTGACGACGAATGCTTGCATTCGTAGATGTAGAGTCTTTACCGATAGTTAGTCTTACCAAGGATTGTCGTGTTATACAAATGACGTCGGAAAGGACGTTAAGCCGTTGGTCCCGGCTGTCATTTGTAAATCTTTGACAGTCGTTACAGGTAGTCTAGTGGCTCGAAAGTCTGACAACCAGTCGTATTGGGTTTGGTATTACCCAGCACCAGTTAGGGTTGTGGAGGTCAGATAGGCAGTCGCTCCTTGTAAAATACTTTTATTCAGACAGTTAGACTGGAAGCCGGGCCCCACATTGCAACAGGCTAGGCTGGATGATGATAGTACTTACTGATAAACGTGAAAAATGAGAGGTCTATCTTGTAAATGCAACATACTGGTATATTCTTGTTGTTTTCTGATGGAATATTTGTTAACAGCGAAGTATGAAACTCCATTTTCGTGAACGACAACGAACTTCATTGGTTTAATTTTAGAAGACAAGCAAATTAGAGTCATCATTTTCCTGCCCTTATCCCATGTTACTAGGGGTCGGCGCAACTCGTTTTTTTCTTCCAATCTCCTCTGTCAACCGTCACGCTATCATTTACTCCTTTAACTTTCATATCATTCCTCACACAATCCATCCATCGTTTTTTTGGTCTTCCTCTCCCTCTCCATCCATCAACGGTTATATTCATCACTCTTTTTGTCACATGCGATTCGTCTCTCCTCATCACATGTCCATACCAAGACAGTCGATTCCCTTTCAACTTTTCTATAACTGACGCAACTTTTAAGCTTCCTCTAATATACTCGTTCCTTACCTTATCCATTCTTGTCCACCTCAATATTCTCATCTCCGCTACATGCAATCTTCTTTCATCCATCTTCTTCACAGCCCAGCATTCCGATCCATACAGTACGACAGGTCTAAGACAAGCAAATTAGAGTATACCATAATAATTATGTAAAAGCGTATTATACACGGTGTAAAGGCCAATGACGTGTAACCGGTTACTATGAATGCAGTACATGAACGAACACATATAATGGCAATGCCTTTCATTTTGACAAATCAACAATTTTCATCGCGTTCTTTACGTTGTTGAGCAAACAAATTATTCAAACACAATATTATCATGTATGAAGCAAAGCAATAGATTATTAATTTCTTTAAAAATCCTTCAAATTATTATAGAAAATTAAATTACGCATTTGGGCCGCAAATCTGAAATCCGTTTTCAATAACACTAATCGCCACTTAAATCAATGCCTAAATATTACTACACTGTTGGAAATATCAACTCTGGAGTTGCTAACACAGGCGTTAAAATTCCACAGCGCGCTTTTATTTACGTGTCATCTAATGTCGAGAGCAGCGGTGCCCCGACTTACGAGTAGTAAGTCCTGGGTTCGAACCCAGGCAGGCGCATTGTGCAATTAATTTCATCACCACTGCTCTCAAAACGGTGTAGAAAAACATCGTGAGGAAACCGGCATGTCCTAGAACCAAAAATTTGAAGACATGAGACATCTACCAACCCGCGCTGGGCCCGCGTGGTGAATTATAGCCTCCTCTTTCACAGAGAGGCGGCCTGAGTCCCAGCAGTGGGGACATTATAGGCTGATTATGCTATACTAATGTCGATGCGGTCAAAACTCATCATGGCTACACAATAAATCTCCAATTCTCTCTTACAGCCGTCCCTCTAACTCCGCTGCACCCACCAGACATGCTGACATACTTCCTCACAGACAGTTCAGCGAGTCTTGTAGTGTGTACCCAAGACTTCGAGAAGGTCCTTCGACCAATCACGTTGACGTTGAAGAAACCCCTCCTTGTCACGGGCAGGGATAATGTGTTGACGGCTCAGTTTTACCAGCCGAACACTTCGTTCTTGAACCCGAAGCCTGAAGATAGTTTGGCTGATGTTGGCAGGACTAATGCTTGGTACGGTCATAATGAGGCGCTGATTATTTATACTAGTGGTAAGTGTGCGTTTTAATTTATTTATAGCCTTCCTCATTGAACTTAAGTGATTCGAGGCATCGTCAAATACGGTGTCACCCAACATAATTATGTTTACGCTGGATGACCCGCATCTGATCCGACAGTCGTTCCGCAGACACGCTAACAGCTGGCTCAAGCACCTGAAATAGAGAAGAGCATCTATCCACAGTACGCAGTCAATTACTACATTTGCTAGGCGACACTTCACTTACCTAAGTGCACGCATCTACAACAAATTGCACCAAAGGCTAAATATCCACTCCCAAAATATACGCAAGTGTAAAAAAATTGTGAAAACGTTTCTACTTACCCTAAATTATGACGAGACAGAAACACTGGTAAAACCCTCATCCATATAAATCTTTAATCACCATGGAAAACATTCACACACGCAGACACTATCACACACATACCGTCAGTTACATACACACACCACCACACAACACATACTATCTCGCACGCGTACTCACAGTACATAAGTTAATGTTAATGTTACACATTTGGTTCGCTAAATTCTTGTAAATTGTAATTACGGACGAACGGATGGCTCCTATAATACAGGATTTTCCTAGTATAGGGGACATTATTCATAAAATTAATGTAAAAAAGAACTCATACGCCTGATATTATGTAACATGTCATGTATTTTCTCTTTCTTTGGGCAATAAATAATTTATTATTATTTATTATTATAATTTGCTTCCCCCCTCAGTAGCCCCATAATATGCGCGCATGATATTCTCATTATTTAATGGACTGAGTCCATCCAGTTAAGTTAGGTTCAGAGATACTCAGAACTTCTCTGGCAGATAATTTCTTTATTACAATTAATTTTTGATTCGATATTGCATAATGGAAACATAAAACGGCTTTTGATCGACTACAGAAGCTGTTGAAAAAGATTGATCTACCTATACAAGGTGTAACATAATAAACGCAAGACCTCCCGTGTGGTCTCACGGACCATGAAACTGAACAACTTTTGTTCTACGTGTACTTGAAATTCGAAAAAAAAAAAAAATAACTTTGTAAAGGAACTGGCGTGATCAGCTGGTCAACATGTATGGTAAAACGAAAAGAAAGTTACGAATTTCCAAAAGTCATAGAATAAAAGTTTTTCTGTTTCATGGTCTCAGACACCCCACGACAGGTCTTGGGTTTACTATGTTACAGTTTGTAAACATATATGTAGGTATTGATAGAATCCAAACTTTTCCAAACTGGACAGCAAACACAAAACCGACAAAAATGGAGTAATTGGAAGAGACGTAGAGTTAAGCATTGGAGGTTGAAATAGAAGATGAAGAAAAAGAACCTTCTCCAGAACTCTGGCCTTACGCACGAATTAGATTGTACAAAACAAGTGGAATCGTAATGGCCTATTTGAAAGGCAATGTTTTGTCTATCAAATCATTTTGAAATATCTATAAATAAATATTTTGTTTACATCAAAGGGATCTTGCACTCTATCCGGCCACGAATACGACTGGCCGTGGTCGTAGCAAAAATCTTGACCGCCTAAACTCCAACTGAGACAAAAGTGTGGCTGCAACTTGTCAGACGGCCAAGCGTACTGCGGATGGTCGCTGATGACTGTGTATTTCTTAAACTTGTACTATCACTTACGGGATATCTTCCGTGATTGTTCATTCACGGAAGATATCCCGTAAGTGACAGTATAAGTTTAGTTGTAAACCGTGAAAGCTTAAAACAGTTTGTGTATTTGTTTTCTTAACATAAAATCACACCTGTAATCCCCGAAGGGTAAGGCCGAGGTGTACCTAATAGTACACCCACATTTCGTCAGTTGTGTTTAAGTCCCATGTATTAGGGGTCAACCCTATTGCCATGAACCGGGCACAAATCCAGACTCCGTGGCTGCTAATGAGAAATTACTGACGGAAAAATCCAATAACAATTTGCTCGACTCGCGAATCGAAAGCAGAACCTCATGCTCAGCAGTCGCGATTGCGATCATTACACCAATGAGAGCTTTGTTTTCTTTTCTAAATAAAACTGAAAAAATCTCTCTGCCATCGTCAGGTACTACAAGCAAACCTAAAGGTGTAATATGGACACACAGCATGCTCCAGACGCAGATATCGTCTTTACACGCCGCATGGCAGTACTCCGCGAACGACGTAGTCCTGCACACGTTGCCTCTGCACCACATACATGGGCAGCTCAACTCTATGCTAGCGTCGCTCGCTGCGGGGGCTAGGTATGAGGTCTTAAATTCATATTCCAACGATAGACAGCTTCGTCAGATTCGAATGCAACTTCCTACAAAATCTTGATGTGCGTTTATCCTTACTTCCTTACTAATATTATCAATGCGAAGGTAAGTTTGTTTGTTACCTTTTTACGTCTAAACCGATCATCCTGAAATTTTGCATATACGTTGTCAGGTGTACAGAGACGGACATAGGGTACTTTTCATCCCGAAAAGTACTGTTCCCGAGGAAAACAACAATAACGTTCTTATGATAATAGATGGCGCCACGTGTCTTTCGAATCATGATTGAAATAATTAATTATATTATTACAAGCAGAATACAACCTTGATTTTCAAATTCTAAATTTAGAATTTGAAAATCAATTCGCCCGCGGCCGCGGGCAAAAGTTAATTTCTAATATTATTTCTTTTTTAGTATATAAATTAAAAATATAATAAAATATTATATCAATGTTTTGCGGTATTGACATTGGAGGCGGGATTTTATGTTGTCATGACATTACGACTTTGCTGAGTCGGTAAAGCTATTATAACTTGCAATAAGCAGACAAAAGTGCCCCGTCATTTGTAGATCTTTGACAGTCGTTACAGGTCTGAAAGTCTGAAAATTAGTCTTACTAAGGGGTATCTTATTACCCAGTAATAACTGGGTTGTGGAGGTCAGATAGGCAGTCACTCCATGTAAAATATTGGTACTCAGCTGCATCCGGTTAGACTGAAAGCCGACCCCAACATAGTTGGGAAAAGGCTCGGCAGATGATGATCAGTAAGTTTGGCCTGCTAAATGGTACAATTATCCTATAATTTCAATGCTGACACCTTTATGCATGACTCCCGCCATTTTATTTGTATACAACATTCAACTACTTTAACGTTTCAACAGACTTCGTATGCTACCATCCTTCATGTCCCACACCGTATGGTCGCGCCTCCTCGGCATGGGCGAGCGAGACGAGACCAAAGTGACCGTGTTCCACGGTGTCCCCGCGATGTATGCGCGCCTGGTAGCCGACCACGATCGTATGTTCTCCGACGCGAAAACCACGGAGTACGTGCGAACTACCTTAGCCAGCAGGATGAGGCTTATGGTGGCCGGGTCCGCGCCACTACCCGCTCAGCTGTTCTTGAAATGGGAGGAGGTGAGTTTCAACATATTTTTTCTTACTATCTCCGTATCGTATGGAGGTTTATTACAGGAGTCGTATTTTTTTTAAGGTATGAAGTATCCTATGTAACAGAAGAATAGTGTAGCGGTCTTTTAGCGAAAGATTTTTAGTAATCGGTATTTCACGAGATTACCTTGAACAAATATAGAACATTAAAAAAAATGTGTTGCTGCAGACTACTAAGAGAGCTGCAAACAGTAGGGTCTACGCATTGTATAATGGGCTGGTGTCCGCAACTCCACGTCAAAGCGCGTATATTGCGTGTGAGCGGGAAATTTATTCGATCCACCCTAACTCCCCGAGAAAGGCCAGCAGCGCCTTGATGTGGCTGGCAATCTCGCGTAGAGTACCTGTGTTACCGAAGTATTTTGCCCTGTATGTTGCAACCACTGGGCAGTGCAGAAGCACGTGAGCTCCTGTCTCGTCTTCCTCCATGCAGGCTCGGTACAGGGGGCTGTCTGTGACTCCTATGACAAAGAGGTATTAAAGAGCCGTGTCCAGTGATAGCGGCTGTAACTGCGCGCAGCTGTAGTTTGCTCAGCCGAAGCGCCCGTTTGGTGAAGCGGCCGTCGATAGTAGGAAGTGCTTCCTTGGCCTGCCTGCACTCACCGTGATACAGCCACAGCTTGTGATGTTCACTAGTTCCGTTTCTTTACCAGTGTGCGTAGGTACCACAATGAGTTTAATTATGTCTCACGGGTTGAGGCTTAATTCTTCTTTCTAGTGAATCAGCGACTTTTTATCAGAGAAGAACGATCACGTGGTATAGTTTCCCCATTACTCTTCATACTAACTTCTCCATTCTTCCCCAGATATCCGGCATGCGGCTTCTAGAACGTTTTGGCATGTCAGAAGTGGGGATGGCGTTGAGCAACCCCTACAGACCTGTGGAGGCGAGGAGTGTTGGGTGCGTGGGACTACCCCTGCCGGGGGTGGAAGCCAGGATCGTCTCCGTGAGGGAGGACACCGGCGAGATTGAGCCTTTGGTCACTGTGGAGACGCTGGTGCCTGAGACACAGGTAGGGAATCATTTTATCTATACAAGCTGAGGTTTTGTTTATCCTGTACTAATATAACATAACATCACGCCTGTAATCCCCGAACGGTTAGGTAGAGGTGTACCTAATAGTCCATCCACATTTCGCCAGTTATGTTTAAGTCCCATGTAATAGGGGGCGAGCCTATTGCCATCATTGCTCTGAGGCTGCTACTGAGAAATTCCTGATGGAAAAACCCAATAATTTACCCGATCCGGTACTCGAACCCAGGACCTCATGCTCAGCAGTCGCAACGATCCTGTACTTTTGAGGGGATAATTTGTACGCACGACGTCGACGGCCAATCAAGCTGTTAAAACCAGTTTATGTGGATATCTCATTGTACAGGAAGTCTATACAAAGCGAGACCAAGTTATACTGGAAATGTACAGCTGCATGTGCCGCCGTGTGTAATTACCATTATAAACAACTTTTATTATGGGACGAATACTAAATTAGCGAAAAAAAACAGCTGTACCCAACATGTTCACGATTTATGCATACATTTACCTTGTGCGACCGTAAAAAAACCTGAACGCGATCAGCAAAACATCTTAACCGCGTTCAAGAGCTATCTGTGTTAATATTTCACAACAATAATGACACTGACAGCACTTGGAACTCCGTTTAAGGTGGAAGCGTCAGGGTAGCCCGCGAAACTCAAATTTTCTTGCGTTTTTGCAATTTGCAGGTCAGTGTCAGGTTGTACGTTGATGAAAAATGAGTGGCGAAACTTTCGCCACTCATTTTTCATCAACGTACTTTCGCCGCGAAAGTAACACGTATGTAGTTACAGAATTACATCATTAAAATCATTTTCTTTATAAAAAAAGTAAAGTTATTCGCGACTTAAGACTATACAATTCCCAATTTTCAATAATCTCTCCATTTTTTTTTCACTTCCTTCTTCGAACGGTTTATAAAAGAACCCGACAGTTGTTGACATTGAAATCATCAATACAATCCTAGAAGTTTATTTAACCCATTGCATGACTTTTTCATAAAATAGTTATTGAATGGGGTTACATAAACTTAGAGGGTTGTTTTAATGATTATAATTCTGTAACTACCTACGTGTTACTTGCGCGACTCATTTTTCATCAACGTACAACCTGACACTGACCTGCAAATTGCAAAAAACGTAAGAAGATTTGAATTTCGCGGGCTACACTGACGCTTTCACCTTAAGAGTTGAACCTCATCTATCAGCACGGAATCGCACTTTTCCATGCACCTATCCTTTCTGTCGCTTAGAACCGTCGTTTGTCTGAGCGAGAAACAGAGTATTCTGCCGATCGCACCGTCGATGCTGCCTCGTGCGATAGCATTCCTGCTATGTTCATTAAGTCTAAGTGTGTGTAATGTAGCAGGCGCTTCAGCCGAAATGAGGTGATGGCTTCCTGCTACCCCGGGGAGACCGTACTAGGGTCTTAGGAAGTACGTTAATATGATGTTCACAATAGTTCCGTGCAGACAGCGGTAAAGATATGTGCTGCGTACGTACCTTAGACTGCGACCTGCACTCGTTGACCTTACAGCTGCCGTTCCTGATGATGATGACGATGAATCTAATGGCTTAATAGCGTGATCGAGGTCAAGAGCAGGCCTATTCCGTAACAAAGAAAAAAAAAAGTTCACTCGAGATGCGCGATGGTCGGTTTTTTTGTATCAATAGTAAAATTCGCCTTTACACAAATGATAAAACCTTCACCGCGAATTTCAGCCGTAAATAGTTACGCATAGAGTTTATAACAGTTCGGTTTATTCATCATCATCATTCTCTTGCCCTTATCCCAATTCATTTGGGGTCGGCGCAGCATGTCTTGTTCTTCCAAACTTCTCTATTACTCGTCATCTCGCCAGACACCTCCTTTCTTGCCATATCATTCTTTACACAGTCCATCCATCGTTTCTTTGGTGTTCCTCTACTCATATACCCATCCACATTCATATTCACAACTTTCCTCACAACATTTTCCTCATTCCTCCGCATCACATCCCATACCACGACGACCGATTACCACACAACTTTTCAGTCACCGGCGCCACTTTCAAACTTCCTCTTATATGCTCATTTCTTATTTTATCCATTCGCGTAACACCACACATCCCCCTTAGCATTCTCATCTCCGCCACATGCAAATGCCTTTCATTCATCCCTTTTGTGGCCCAACATTCTGATCCATACAAGACAGCAGGTCTAACCATTGTTTTATAAATCTTCCCCTTAAGTTTAAGGGGAATGCGGGAGTCGCAGATTGTTCCCGTGACCTGCCGCCATTTCATCCATCCCGTGTTAATTCTGTGCTTTACACTACGATCTATTTCGCCATCGCTTTGCACGAGTGAACCGAGATACCGAAAGTCGGAGCAGACAGGAAGAAACGCGCCATTTAGCGCTATGGCTCCAGAACTGGAGAGACCGCCGAAATCGCAGAAATCGGTTTATTCAGAACGTTTAATATAATCTAGTAATTTTTCTGTACAGATATGCCTGGAACGTCTTGGTCTGTCCACAAAGGACTACTCTGTGGATTCCGAGGGCTACTACTGGCAGCCCTCCAAAGAGACCAAGCACAAGGATGTGGGCGACAACGGGTTCCAGGGGGAGCTGCTCATCAGGGGGCCCGCTGTCTTCTCTAGGTAAGATGCGTTTATTTTATAAATAAAAAAATTAGGATAAGAAATTACAGTCACATTACATACACAACATTACTAATTCAATTCAATCCAATTCATAACAATTTAATTCAATTAATAATAATAAGTCATACATCTTGACTTGGCTCGCGAGGTTGTCGACATGTGGGATGTGGACTCAGCGATCATTGTGCCGATAGTTGTATCAACCCATGGCTTAATTGTCAAGAGCCTCAACCAATACCTGCGGAGGCTCTCGTTAGGCAGCTGGATCAAGGGTTTGACTCAGAAAGCGGTACTCCTGGACACGGCTCGTATTGTTAGGAGGTTCCTCACTCTGGAGCCCTGACCGGTAAATTGGACCCTGTTCCCGATACCGATGGACTACTATTTTTTATATATATATTTTTTTTATATTACTTTGTATAGAAATATTTAAAAATGTAAATTATATGTATAAAAATAAATAAAGGAAATAAGTCATACATAAAACAATAATAAAAAATAATCTTAATTAAATTAACAATTTACACACAATAAATGAGGTTTGCTAGTCACATTAGCCTGCCACATGTCGCTTACAGCTGTGGGAGATGATGGAGCAATCAAGCCTTACCGCGAGCGAGCAGCATGCTATTAACTCTCCCCCGCAGTCGCCGCACTAGCGGCTTTATGCTTGTTTTTAATTACATGCAAAAATGCTGCAAAAAAAAATAATCATCATCATCTGCCTAGCCTTTTCCCAACTATGTTAGGGTCAGCTTCCAGTCTAACCGGATGCAGCTGAATACCAGTGTTTTACATGGAGCAACTGCCTATCTGACCTCCACAACCTAGTTAGTACTGGGTAATACGATACCCCTTGTTAATTTATTTATTTATTAGGTCTACCAACAATTGTCTACACTTATCTTCTAATAAAACTAAACATGATTTTAAACTTTTCACAGTGCAACAATTACTTAAAGGTAAACACTACATGATCAAAAAACAACAATAATAAATATATTGTTAGCTACAAACTATGAGTAAACTTAACAACTGTCAGCAATATAAAACTATGTTCTATTACCATGACTGAAAACACAGTACAAAAACTTTTACAATAAGTCTGATAAACAGTTCCGAAATTTAATTTTTTGCTTATTCAGTGAATCGAAGTGAAAATCAACCTTATCACTACAGCTATTTAAAACCCTACAAAACCTAGCACATGGAGAGTTGGAACCCAACACCGTTCTTCTCATTGGAGGACAAAGCGGAGTAATTGGTTTGCGCGGAATCCTCGAAGGAGCACGAAATTTAAAGAGTGCGAGCAGCGACGGAGAGTCTATGTTTCCCTTCAAGATCTTGCTAGCAAACATTGCGTCGTTCAAACATCTTCGCTCTTCCAAGGAGTGCATTTTAAAGAATTTTAATCTTTTTTTATACGAACGCACTTCCCTAGATATACCCACAGAAAAAGCCAGGTGCCAAACGAAGCGTTTTTGGACGTGTTCTAGACGCAAACTACTTGTAGCGTAGTGTGGCCGCCACACCACACTGCAATACTCTAATATCTACGCACTAAACTCTGATAAAGTAAGATTTTAGTATAAATTTGCCGAAAACCTTTACATTGTCTTATGACGAAACCCATCATCCTCGACGCTTTTTTAGAAATGTGATCCAGGTGTGGTGCAAAGGTTAGTTTTTGGTCAAATAGAACACCAAGGTCACGTATAGTGTCCACTTCACTATCCTTGTCCTCATTTATATAATACGCTGTCTTTAGTGGATTATTTTTCCGTGTATATTTAACGTGGTGACATTTCTTCGAATTCAAATACATTTCATTACTTTTACACCGTTGAATAAGACTGTTAAGGTGCTTCTGTAACAGTAAGGAGTCTCTGTTAGATTCGACAATTCTAAGAAACTTCAAATCGTCCGCATACATGAAAATTTCAGAGTGCCGTAAACAGTTGGGAATGTCATTAATAAAATAGTTAAATAATATTGGCCCTAGATGAGAGCCTTGTGGGACTCCAGATGAGATATTATATACGTTAGATTGATAACCGTTTACCACAACAAAAAATTATCTACCTTTCAAGTATGAAGTCACCCATTCAAGCAAACCACCAGTGATACCATAAGCACGTAACTTACATGATAAGATTTTGTGGGGAACTTTATCAAAGGCCTTGCTGAAGTCTGTATAGATGACGTCGGCTTGGTGACCAGAGTCAATAGCGTCAATCAGAAGTTCCGTGAAACGGACTAGATTAGAGCTTGTGGATCGTGATCCAACAAAACCGTGCTGATGATCGCTAATGAATAATTTTAGATGGTTTTGGAAATACGGGCAGAGCAGAGACTCAAATATTTTTGCAAATGTTGAAAGGATTGAGATCGGCCTATAGTTGATTATGTCGTCGTTGTTATCTGATTTATGTATAGGTACCACCTTGGCAATTTTCCATTTTACAGGGAATACACCAGTAGATAAGGATTTGCTAAATTTGCTGGATTTGTTAAGACTGGTTGTCAGACTTTTTGGGCCATTGTCTACCTGTAACGACTGTCAAAGATCTCCAAATGACAACCGGGACCAACGGATTAAAGTGCTTTCCGAGACACGGAGGAAACTCGGTATGTAATGGGCGGTCACCCATCCACGGACTAACCTAGGCAAGCGCGGCTTAACCTTAAGGTCGACCCGAGCGGCTGTTATTATTTACTTATTAAAACGATATTATACGAAAGGATTAATCATTTGCAAGTCAAAAGTTGTAGTTCTTTATTCACTTAGGTTATTTTCCATAGTTGAATGAATGCATTTGATTTTATGCACATTTTTATGTTAATTTGAAAGTGGATAGTGGCGCCGGCTGGCTGTTTTATTTTCATTACTATTCGAGCATAATTAGCTTCTGATCTTACCAGGTCGACCTTGCGATCTATTTTATTTAATATTTTTGACGATTTATTAAAATTATGAATGAAATAATGAACTGATTCCAGTTTTCATTCTAGCCTCAGGTTGACGCACAAATGTGTAGTCGGTAAAAATATATTAATCAACACTGTCTGAAGTTTTACACACGTATCTATAAAAAAGTCAAAGTGATTACTTGAGTAAAAGTAATAACTTAAGATACGATTTTTTTTCTGTAGTTTAGTAATTGCTTGAAGTTAGAACTGTCAAAAATTAGAATTCTTAGCTTTGTTTTCTTTGACGGTTCTTACTTCGTTCAAATTCTTGTCTATTGTATAAAAATGGTTGTATAATGAATTACTTAAACACAAGTTATTACATAAACACAGGTAATTACTTAAACACAAGTAATTACTGAAACACAAGTAATTACTTTAACTTGACTGTAGATACCAGGGTTAGACAAACAAGCTACTGAGACCTGGGTATTGAACCCAAGACCTCATGCTCAGTAGTATAGCTTGCGACCACTAGACCAACGACGACCACTTTAACATAACATCACGCCTGTAATCCCCAAAGGGTTTGGCAGAGGTCTTACTTATAGTACACCCAAATTTCGCCAGAACTTAAGACCCATGTAATAGGGGGCGCCCTTTATAACTAAATAACTAATAAATAAATAACTAATAAATAAATAACTAATGTATAAATTTATCATCAATTCAATTCGACATTTTATTCATAACTTAAGCGAATCTATTTTTAGTCTACACATAAATTAGCATTTTAACATACCCGTAATATGTAACTTATATATTTCCGATATGTATGCATTAGTTAAAAATGTATTCTTGGTTACTAGTAATGACGCAAATTGAAGAAAAAATGCGAAATTTAATTAATTAAAACAGCTAAATAAGGTCACTCTGTGATGCTTTACCTTGGTTTAAAATATTTGAAAAGAACGATTGACGCTGGCACACGTCATAGATTTGAGGTTGTATAAATTTTGCGCGATTTACAATTTCCCATTGACAATATGAGAAGACAGATTTAGTTTCCTTCTTGCATGTTCCGTGTCCTGAAATGAGAAAAAATAAATGCCAATTTTTTTTAAATGAGACTACTTTGGAGAACAATTAATTCGGGTCACTTATAACTAATATCTCTGAAAGTAAGAATGCCAGCTTGTTCAAATCGACGGCACGGTTAGCGCAGTGGCGGAGCGATTGACTGCTGCGCTGCGTGTCGCGGGTTCGATCCCCGCACGGAACAAATATTTGTATGATCTACAGGTAGTTGTTCCGGGTCTGGCTGTTTGTGTATGTGAGTTTAAATGTTTGTAAACGCACCCACGATACAGGAGAAATTCCTAGTGTGAGGCAAAGCTAAAAAAAAAAAAACAAATAAAAGCAATAAAGTTATTAAAAACTTCTTAACTAAAGTTGTTTTTTTTTTAAATCCAAAATTACGAACGCGGTGTTATGTTAATGTGTTTAGCGAGTCATCGTGCAAGACTTTAAAATACTGTATGCCATCATCTGTGCCTTGTACCATGTTACTTGAGGTCGGTGCAACACGTTTTTTTCTTTTATTCTCCCCTGTCACGCTATCATTTAAAATGCTGTATGTAACTTTTTTTGTTATATATATTTGTAATCACGATCTCAAAAACGGCTCTAACGATTTCGATGAAAGTTGCATTATGGTCCCATTTCTGGAACAAATCGTTTTCTCAATTTCACCCGACCACTGAGCAGAGCTCGGTCGCCCAGGTACTGTAACTTAAGAGAGCAGAGAGCATTGCAATGGTGGCTCTGTGGTAACGGCCCCAAACCACGCGTCGCAGGCCGTGGGTTTTGACCCAGGCACTTTATTTTATCAGCTCATAACATTCCCATTGCTGGGCAAACGCCTCTTCGCATGCAGAGTAGGCACGAGCAGTCATCGCCACGCTGGCTCAAGACGGGTTGACGATTTGTGACTTATATGTATTAAATAAAGGGTGTAAATAGACCCTTAACATAACCAAAAGGCATTTGTTCTCCCCGTCTTTACGATAATTTTTTAGTTCTAGACCATACCTGGGAACCTTCTAGTTACGGAGATATTGGGAATCAAAGTTCCAATTTTTTCACAAGTTTTTTTTTTAAATACATGTTTTTAATGTAAGATTTTTACTTTACACACCTCCACGACCCCCGTACTATTGAATCCATCCATCAGCACAATGCTTTGAGAGCTTTCCGTCGAGTCTTATCTTAAAATATGATTTTTCACCCCAAAAAAAAAGTCAATTCCCAGCAATAATTTTTGCGTAAAGTTACTTAGTTTGATGTACAGAATGCTTGGTTGACGGATATGTGAAGGGTCTGTTTACACCCTGTATAAGTCTTTATTATTTTCGCCTAGAACGACATACACTGACCTCATTGGTGAGGTTCCTCAGAAAGGTCAGGTGCGTAGTATTCGCAACCGGCGCGCGTGTATGAGGAGATGTATGAACGTGGACGAGGCACAAGGAGTATGTAAGGACCGTAGCAGGTGGCGTTCTGTGGTTACTACCTACCCCCATTAGAAAAAGCCGTGACTTTATGTATGTATGTAATAAGCAGAGGTCGGAATTAGGTAGAGTTATTTATGTACTTGCATCGAAATGTTGATGTTAATATGGATCTTCCCGGGATTTCCCGGGATTTATAATACAATCCCGTGTGGCCAACAATATTACAAATAAATAATAATAAAAACCTCAGAGATAGATATGACAAATAAAACAAAGATAATTAACATACAATATTTTTTAGTATTTACATTAATTCACAATATAATTTTTTATTTACGTTGCCCCACACTTGGATTTTTTCCTGTAACGTGGATGCGTTTACAAAGATCATACACAAATACCCAGACCCGGAACAACTACTTGTAGATCATACAAATATTTGTTCCGTGCGGGAATCGAACCCGCGAAATTTTTTCATTAAATGTTGCACTGCGTGCGTATGATGATGTGATTTTTTTTATTTAATAAATCACGGGATTTTTCTGCTCTTTAAAATTAATCTCGGGATTTGAGGCATATCTACTTTATTCTTTCGCTGTATGAAATCAGTGTAAGTACACAAATAACTCTACCTAATTCCGACCTCTGGTAATAAGTCTAGGCTTCCTCACGGTGTTTTCCATCACCGATGTCAGTGATGTCCAAGCTAAACTTAGAAAGTACATATGAGGCTTTAACCTCTGGGCCATCGCGACCGACACTAATACTTTTTGTTATTTAATTCACCGCCACTGCTTAGCATGCCATAGAATAAAAAATTCGAAGACATGTGACATACACCACTCCGCGCCAAGACCGCACCGCGTGATGGACTAGGCTCCATCTCTTCTCCCGAAAATGAGGTTCGGTCTCAGCAGTGGGAACTCCATAGTCTGATCATGTTGATACTACAACAATCACACATCTTTCAGGTACTGGAACAGAGCCCCAAAACTGGATAACTCGGACTTCACCAACGACGGTTGGTTCCGTACAGGCGACACGGCTTCTTTCCAGGACGGTAAGTTCAGAATCCTCGGACGAACCTCCGTGGACATCATCAAGACTGGCGGTTACAAAGTAAGCGCGTTGCAAGTCGAATCCGCCATCTTAGATCACCCGAGCATAGCCGACGCCGCCATTTTAGGTATAGAAGACGACAGTTACGGAGAAATTATTGGCGCAGTTGTAGTTCTTAAGGAAAATGCTAAATTAACACTTCAAGAGTTAAAAGAATCAGCTGGGAAGAAATTAGCGCCGTACCAGCTTCCTAAAACTATGTTAGTTATTGATCAAATGCCTAGAAACGCGATGGGGAAGTTAGATAAGAAATTAATTCGTAAGTTGTTCGGAAAACAACTTGAGATGCCTAAACAGAAGGCTTAAGTTTCGTTTTGGTGTAGTAAGTGTACTGTATTATGTCTTTTATTGAACTTGGGAACAGATAATGTTTTTCCGATTGCCTTAATCAATACTCAAACGTTTTA
Source organism: Noctua janthe (assembly GCA_910589295.1). Lineage (NCBI taxonomy): Eukaryota > Metazoa > Arthropoda > Insecta > Lepidoptera > Noctuidae > Noctua > Noctua janthe. The sequence continues at coordinate 6,201,272 of OU342572.1, read as the reverse complement.
AAATATGCCTTTCAACGTGCAGTCGCCAGCGCATCAAGTTACCACAAACTGTGAAATTTTCTCTTTCGATTTTGAACTTAACCATCAACATTTTATGGTTTAAAATCATTTGGAAACATCTGACAGTTTGTGGTAACTTGATGTGCTGGTGACTGTACAACTGTGCAAGAATCTTTGGGCTCGTGGCCATAATCTTGCTTTTTATGTATATTTCACAAAACAATTGAACCAATGTATACCAACACCGCCGCCCTGTCAACTTCATTCGAGCGCCAAAAGGTTCTTGTAGCACGATGTTAAACCATAGTTCTTAATTATAATTGAGAAGTTTGATTATAATTCTGTAAATACATACGTGTACATCAACATACGACCTGACACTGACCCGTAGATTGCAAAAAACGTAAGAAAATTTGAATTTCAAGGGCTACCCTGGCGCTTCCACTTTAATTGTACATTTAGCATGTGTCAAATATGTATTCATAAATTGAACATAGTATAGTTTGTTTGAAAGCTAAGAGTGACCGAATTCGAGATTCGATCCCGAGAACCGTGTTCGAATTTCAAGTTTGAGATCCGATTTCGAGATTTGAGTTCGATCCGAATTAAAGATGTTTTGACTGCAACTATCTTTTAAAAAAAATTTAGAACTCACAATTCTTCTTTTTTTTCATTTATGTTCCTACTTTAAAAAAAAATATGTGCAATAATATTCTGTTCTGTAGCAATCAAATTGTAAAGACGAGAACTTAATTTAAAGACTGATGTTATTTGACGGTGTCTGCATTAAGGAGTAACTAACTTGTAGTGAATAGGCTTTATAGGTCAGAATGAGCTCTAAGCTATGTCCATGCGATGCGACGACATCGCGCTGAACTAAATGCGACAAATAATGGGTGTAAAAGTACCCTTAACGAAGCCTAAAGGCAGTTGTTCTCTCCGTCATTGCGATTATTTTTTTTGTTCTAGACCATACTTGGCAACCTTCTAGTTACGGAGATATTGGGGGTCAAAGTTCCAACTTTTGCACAAGTTTTTTTTTTTTAATTACATGTTTTTAATGTATGTATAACCTTACTTTAAACACCTCCACGACCTCCGTACTATTCAATCCATCCATCAGCACAATGTTTTGAGTGAGTTACATTGAGTCCTACCGTAAAACGTGATTTTTAACCCAAAAAAAAAAACTCGTTTACCAGCAATAATTTTTACGTAGACTACTTAGTTTGATCCGGTTTCTTTGTTTTGTCCGGTGTACAGAAATCAGGAGGTCACAGGTTCAAACCCTGCTCGCACTCGAATTTTTCTTTCCATCTCAGCTACTTAGTTTGATGTACAGAATGCTTGGTTGACGGCTTCGTGAAGGGTCCTTTTACGGCTTGTATGATGTTGATACGGGATCGGGCCAAGTCGATAAGTGTGTTCCCTTATGGAGAGTTGATTGAAGTCTTCCTGTTATCCACTATAAACATCACATAAAGCATCATGTACACAGCGGTTGGGCAACCAGATGGGGTCCCTTAATAATACAAAGTTATTATAGTGTATAGACAAATTCTACATAGTGTTTTTTTGTCGTTAGTTCCAGTAATTTTAGAACCATTGGATATTTTGTTAATATTTAAACTTATTTGGCATACTTATAAATAACTAAATGTTTTTACAACAATATCCGAAATTAATTGTTTATTATACAGACTGGAAGGGACACCGACGTGAAAACGTTTACCACGTATTCAGTACATCATTCTGAACAACATAGAAATTTTTAAAAACAGCTGTTCCATACATTTTGACCGTGTAGGACTTTTGTACGAAACAGCCGTTTTTTTAAGCAACCGATGAAAAATTTCTATGTGGGCTCGGAATGATGTACTGAATACGTGGTAACCGTTTTCGCGTCGGTGTCTCTTTCACCCTGTCAAAATGTCATGTCAACTGTCATAATGACAGTTGTAATTCGAATATACGCTTTTAGTTTGTAGTCAATTGGGTAATAATTTTTATTTTTCCTGACTTCTCAAACTTGGCACTTTTGAATGATTTGTTTAAGTATAATTATTCTGTGTGTATTTATGTTGTCTTAATTTTGAAGTTGTTGCATTTATTCGAGTTCATAGTAATATCGTGTTTTAATTCTATTAATAAGACATTTGTTTTTAGGTTCCTGTTATTTAATCATTAAATGTTTTAAATTAACTACTAACGGACATTTATATAATTTATAATGTCATAATATTGTTGAGTGTAAATGTTTTCGTAGTGATGTTAATAAGGCGTTTGAGAACGTGGATTCGGTGTATTTACGTTGTCCAGTGGGACATTTTGTAAAGGATATCATACAAACAAAAACTCAAAGCATTTATTTTAAAAAAGTCCAGTTATCGGCAGTCACAAGGCACGGAGGAAACTCGGTATGTAATGAATGGTCACCCATCCACAGACCGACCTTGACAAGCGCTGCTTACCATGAAGATGGACCTGTGCGGCTGTTATTATTTAGCCACGAGTATCCTTTGTAAATTCCTGTTGTTTCCACCAGTGGAACGACGGGTGTGACGAACAGGAATACACTGAATACCTTACAGTGTAATTTGTAGACGTGCAATAATCAAAGAAATCACATAATATTCACGAAATACTAACAAATAATTATAATTGTGTTTTAAAAGCTAAACGCTGTTTAAGATTCGATTGAAGATAAGGTTATTTTTGTACTAGGCTGGGTTGCATAATAATGTAAGAAAAATAAAAAAGATAACAATTCCCCCCCCCCCCCCCTCGCCTACTTAGTCCTTCTACGGATAAAGTACATCGGAAAATGTTTTCAAAATAAAAAAAACTAAAATGCTTGCAGAATAGTTATTTTTTAACGATTAAAAAACAAGTTAATGTAACTGTCAGTGGCAGTCAATTTCATTCACATACCGCTCCTTTTTTTAGGGTTCCGTACCCGAAGGGACCAACGGGACCCTATTACTAAGCCGTCACTGTCCGTCCGTCCGTCTGTCTGTCAGCAGGTTGTATCTCATGATTCGTAATAGGTAGACGGTAGAAATTTTCACAGAATGTGTATTTCAGTTGCCGCTATAACAACAAATAATTAAAAAAAAAAATTAAAAGGAGCCTTTAATTTTTATTCTACCCTACTACGATGGTACGGAATACTTCATGCGCGAGTCCGGCTCGCACTTGGCCGGTTTTTTTGTGTTCGTTCTGGAAGCTGGAACATAGCAATTTCGCAAATAACTGTCAAATATTTCGCTAGTTTGATTATATTTTTCTCTATTACTAAATGAAATATTTGATCTGTATTTATTTACTACCCGCGTGGGACAAAGGCGTGTGAATATAAACTTATACTGTCACTTACGGGATATCTTCCGTGATTGTTCATTATTTTGAGCTCCCGATATCTCAACGCTGTTGCAAGCGCCATGATCGCGGGTTGAACAATCACGGAAGATATCCCGTAAGTGACAATATAAGTTAAGTTGTAAACCGTGAAAGCTTAAAACAGTGTTTAATGTATGAACGTATTATGTATGTAGCGTAACCTACCAGCATGAAACACCCTGTTGGTGTATTGTTAAATCTGTAATCATCCTGTTTGTTTATCGGGCTTGTAATGTAATGACTGATGTAACGTTGAATAAAAGACAATTCAAATGATTTCGATCAGTTTTATTTAATAGTTGTTTAAGTTCTGTTCCCGTGGTTCATCATTTACATCATCTTAATTTACAATAATTATTATATTTTTTTAAGCTAGTGTCAAATAAAATTACCTAGCGGCATTCCACAGACATAATACAAAAAATTGATAGGTATTTGATGATCTTAGGTCATCGACCGCTGGAATAAGTGTAAGTTACAAGCGTGCTCCACCTAAGGCGCGAATTATACAGGAACGGCGTAAGGTGAAGGCGCGGCGCAGGCGTGGAATTTATAAGGAAACGAAAGAACGGCGTGCCTGCGCCGCGCCGTTGAGCGTAATTCACGACACGTCGCCTACGTACATTTTATATAAAAACGTTTTAAAGCGGCATCATGCCTGCGCAGCGCATTCGCGCCTTAGGCTGCAGCATCGCTTCACATCAGGCGAGTTGCCAAGCGCAACCCTATTTAGTGTAAAAAAAACTTGAAAAATGAATGAAAAAATACAGCTTTTTATAAATAATTATAAGTACGGTCGCCAGCACATCAAGTTACCACAAACTGTTAAATTTCTCCAAACGATTTTAAATCATAAAATGTTGATAATTACGTTCAAAATCGAATGAAAAAATTTGACAGTTTGTACTCACTTGATGCGCTGGCGACTATACTTCACAGAGGTGTTAGGTATCGATAGATATTTAAACACGACACAAGAAACAAAAACAAACCAACAAGAAGAAAAAAAAAAACAAGAAGAAGAAGGAAGGAGAAGAAGTTCAAGAAACTGATAAATTTCACAAAAAAAACATCAAATCATTGTTTGGCGTTTTCAAGTATTCTTCCATCACATTTATAGAGTTTCGTTTACTAATTTAATTTGACTTAAAATGGCAGTTTCACTAGGTATATCGTTCTCGTTATTTGCTTGCTCACACAGGCTGTGCAAGTGAGAGGCAAACAAGACGCTCCATCTCTTTTCTCAATAATTAAATAAATAAAGAAAGCAATTAAAATTAAAACTGTACAAGTAGCTCTGCTTTATGATGTTTTCATTAGTCATTAAACAAAATATTAACAAAAATAATAATCTGCATATCTTTTTTGAAAAAATGTCAAATCTTGCATCAAGTGACTTTTAATTTAATGAAATAACATAAGGTTTGTAATGCAATGGTTGACACCCTTGTTAAATGCAACAGATATAGCAATTTAATATAATATTCACTATGACTCAGTATAATATACAACATTATTTTTAATATATGCGAAACCTGAATATAGTTTGTTCAGAATAAGTAACTGAATCGATTCCAATAATTTTTAAACCATGTTATATTTTGCCCCAAACATATTTTTTAAAAGTTACAAGTTGGACACCGAGCGACACTAAGTACCTATCGCAATAATTTAGGTACCTACTGCCAAATTATTATTATCAATGAGCTCAAGACGACGCTGTAGGCTTGCCCATGGCAGCGCCGCGTAGTGACCACGTTTTTGTGCGGAAAACCAGTTAACAGAACAAGCTTATAACTTTGTGATTTTTCAAGATACAGTTTTGAAATTTTGTACACAGATTCTTTCATAAAAATGACACGTGTTTCAGGTTTCGCATATATTAAAAATAATGTTGTATAAGGCGAATATTAAAACATTGTATATATATATTAATTTATCTAACTATTCAGAACATAATTACAAAATAATAATAAAATTAAATCTTTTAAACTTACAATTGACAACTAAGCAACGTTTTACCAACAATTGGATAATAAAACCCACTTTGGTATATTTTAATTTATCAACATAAAACTTATAATTAAATGTCATGGCGTCGTTGATTGATTAAATACATGGTATGGTTGATAATAAGTCAATTTCTAGTAGTTAAGTAAAGCCAGGATCGATAAAAATGTGTCAATGTTCGTGACAGTCGCGGTCATAGAAAGTGAGAACGGGACACCACCAGTTTAATTATATACCAAATGTCATAAGTACTAAATATTCGCGGTCCTTCTTGCACGTTTTAGGACCACGACTGCCCTATTGGCGTTGAGTATTAGTCCGGGAAAAATTTATTGTTAACCAAATTGGACTACCAACCTAAATAGTTCGTAAATTCAGATGACAACAGTGATTCTTTGACAGTTCCATAAAATGACTATAACACGGCAAATTGATATAGAGACGTCAGCACATCAAGCTACCCAAAACTCAACATTTTCCTAATCAACCTTGAACCTAATGCTTTAACGATAAAGTTGAACATCTATGACAGATTTTATTAGCTTGATGTGCTGGCGTCTCAACGCTTCAACGAACTTATCGCAGGCGGGCAAACGCAGAATAAATGTGTGACATCTCGATGCTTTTCTTGACAAGCAACGACACCCTTAACTGCACTTAAAGTGGTCAAACTATTATGGTGTCAATTTGCTTAACAAAAAAATCCCTGAGGATCGTTGTAGGAGAAAACAAAAAGACATTCTTTAGCTAAGTAAAACTAAGCGTCTGGCCCCTCTGTATTTAAATTAGATATCTATCTTAATTTCTAAATAGCCATAGGTATTTGTAGGAAACTCCTAGCCGCCTCAGTAGCGTTCATCAAACAAGGCGGGCTAAATGTCGCATAAGCTATAGAATTCGACCAACTCGAGTAAGTCGCAACAATAGTAGCTACTATGCCTATAGTCATTACAATTAAAGCTAAAACAACATCGTACCACTTGATATCATACTCGTCATCATTTCTCATTTCTATTGGATATTCAGTGAACGTTTTATACTTAGTTTGTAAAGCGACTGTTATTAGCGGGGTTTTTGACAGGTCACCATTTTGGGAAACGCAATTTTGCGCCCCGCCATTTTGAGCACCATTCTGAGTTCCATTTTGCGTTCCGTTTAGTTTCTCTGTCAGTCTATACAAGGATTGTTTGGAATGCATCTTAGATTTCATATAGCATAGTTTTAGGAAGAATATTGGCGGACATATAAACATTAAAGGTCCTGTTAAAGTGGACCCCACTAGACCCATGACTAAGTCGAATCTAGGGACGGATTCAGCTAGAATTACGGCTAAAGCTACTACGCCTGATCTTATAAGACAGCGTTGGAAGCAGAAATCTGAAACAAACATGAAAATACAAATGTGTTTATTGTTGACGCATAATATTATAACTATAGTTGCACAGACGCCAGCACATGAAGCTAATACAAACTGTCAAATTCCTTAAATAGATTTTCAACTTTATCTCTATAGCATTAGGTTCAAGGTTGATTGAGAAAATTTGACAGTTTCGGGTAGCTTGATGTGCTCGCGTCTGTACATGGATCTCTTGGGCTCTAGTAGGAATTGACGCCGCCATTTTGTTTTTTTAATAAATTTTCCTCACACATACATATTACACATGTTTACCTACCAATAGTGTCCTCTTGTAAATGTCATTCAAGTGCCAAAAAAACATGCAGCGCTGTTTAAATATGTTTAAAAAAGAAACAGCTCCAAATTCAAACCAGGTTGCCCTCGCTCGTTAAGTAGATAGGTACAATACTTTGTAAAAAAACAGAATCTAGCTGCATTTTTGTCAATGATTGTGCAACACTTTCGCAATCACAATAATTATGATTGTATTTTTGCATTTGCAGTAACATAGGGTATTGTGTGTTCACAATGTAGCTTCCAAAAAAATAATCTTGCAAACCAACCAATAAGGTTCAGTATGCGCTGCAGTTTTATTCACTTGTATGACTTTTTAAAATGTATAAAAAAGTTGTTATACTGGGTGGTCCAAATAGTGAAGTCACGTTCGCGTCATAAAAAAAAAAAGATCCTTATCCATATTTTTACTCGGCTTTTTCGCATTCTTAACTTAAACTAGAGGTATTTCTAATCTCATTGACAGCAAGAGTAATAAAAATATGCAAAATTACATGATTTCTAATTATTAATAAATCTTCCTACTGCCCTGACCTTCCTATTTAAGTGTAATGACCTATCTATTAAAGCACTGTTAGTAACAAAATTTCTAGGAACCCAAACGAGCAAAGCAACGTACCTCTAGGAATCTTGAGTATATCTTCAATGTGTTGGAACAGCGCCGAGTGGCTTACGGCACTGGACAGGCACAGCTGAAGAGTCACCAGCAACGACATCAGGTACAGCGGTATCGATGACGGTATACCTGAACAAATGTGGAGATATTCACTAAGTTATAATAATCGCACCACGGGACACGGGTACAAAAAAAAAACAAAATGGTTTATAAACATCATCACAACTGTAATACCATATTTCGCCAGTTATACCCAAGTTCTGTACATTAGAGGGCAAGCCCATTGCCGGGCGGGTGTCCTGTCGGATGCATACGGGTTGGAGTGCGGTGTGAGGCAGGGGGGAATCAGCTCACCCAAGCTATTCAACCTATATGTAAACGAGCTGATCTGTGAGCTCAGCAATGCCAATATCGGGTGCTCCATTGACGGGCACTGCGTCAATAACATCAGCTACGCTGATGATATGGTATTGCTGAGCCCATCGATCAGTGCACTTAGGAGGCTTCTTCGCATCTGTGAAGACTATGCGGTGGCTCACGGCCTTAGGTACAATGTGACCAAGAACGAGCTACTGGTTTTCAAAGCAGGTAACAAATGTTATGATACTGTCCCACCAGTCACCTTGGGGGGCGCTCAGCTTTCCAGGGTCACGAAGTTCAAGTACCTGGGGCATTGGGTCACCGATAGTCTGTCCGACAATGTGGACGTGGAGAGGGAACGCAGAGCATTGGCAGTTCGATGTAACATGCTGGCTCGTAGGTTCGCACGTTGTACTAGGGAGGTGAAAATTACACTCTTTAGAGCGTATTGCCAATCTATGTACACGTGTGCCCTATGGGTCAGCTATACAAAAAGCTCGTACAATGCTCTGCGAGTCCAATACAACAACGCCTTCAGAATTATGTTGGGGCTGCCGCGCTTTTGCAGTGCATCGGGGATGTTTGCGGAGAATGGCGTGCCAGATTTTTACGCACTGATGCGGACACGGATAGCATCCTTGATGCGGCGAGTGCGCGACAGCTCCAACAGCTTGGTGGCTATAGTAGCCGACAGGATGGATAGTCCAATAATGTGGCAATGGATGACCAGTCATCGTGCGTCATTCCAATATTTGAAATAAGTTGTTTATAATGTAGTTTTTGTGTAGAATGTGTTTTCATGTATATATTGATGTTGTATGTTTAATATTGTAATATGTGTTTGTTTATGGACTTATGGTCTGAAATAAATTTTATTATTATTTCCTTTATTTATCTTTACACAAATCTTATATATTATTATTATCCTTTATTTAACTTTACACAAATCTTATATATTTTTAAATATTTCTTAAACTAAAAACAATATAAAAAAACATTTAAAAATATAAAAAATTGTAGCCCACCGGTATCGGGAACAGGGTCCAAGCTACCGGCGGTCAGGGCTCCAGAGAGAGGAACCTCCTGACAATACGAGCCGTGTCCAGGAGTACCGCTTTCTGAATCAAACCCTTGATCCAGCTGCCTAACGAGAGCCTCCTCAGGTATTGGTCGAGGCTCTTGGCAATTAAGCCATGGGCTGATACAACTATCGGCACAATGATCGCTGAGTCCACATCCCACATGTCGACAACCTCGTGAGCCAAGTCAAGATACTTGATTTGCTTATCTTTCTCGGCTTTCACGAGGTTCCCATCATGCGGGACCGTTATGTCAACAATCATTGCACGCCGCTCTGATCGATCCACCACCACTATATCAGGCTTATTGGCTACAATAGTCCTGTCAGTTACGATGGATCGATCCCAGTACAATGTGATATTGCCATTTTCGAGAACTGGGTCGGGCACATACTTATAGTACGGTACTTCCGATTCCACAAGGTTGTATTTTAGAGCAAGTTGCTGATGGATAATCCTGGCTACAAGGTTGTGTCTATGCAAGTACTCTCCGTTAGCCAGACGAGAACACCCGGAGATAATGTGACGGATTGATTCGCCTGGACGGTGGCATGCCCGACATATGTCAACCGTACCGTCCTTCACAATAAATCTCCGGTAGTTATTCGTCATCATAACTTCATCCATAATTGCACAGACAAAACCTTCGGTTTCTCCAAAGAGGTCCCCGGAACGTAGCCAGGCTACGGACGCTGGTAGGTCTACATCGGGCCCATGCAGGGCCCGTAAAAACCGTCCGTAAAGCTCCTTACTCTGCCATACTTCCATGCGGTCGTTAGTGTCAAGCACTACAGGTTTGCGCCAGTTCTCTTTAGCCAAGGAGAGCGGGGTGAGCCCCTTGTCCACTGTGACCACATCTCGATGCATCCCCACGTCGGTTTCAAGGAAATATTCCCTGAGACTGCATATCTCGCGATTGTGAAGAGTCTTAGCGTTTAAAAAGCCTCGACCCCCACACCTCCGCGGGATATACAGTCTCATAACAGAAGAACGCGGGTGATGCATTCGATATGTCGTCAACAATGTACGGACCCTCCTATCCAGGGCGTCTAGTTCTGTCTGAGTCCATTTGAGTATGCCGAAAGAGTACATCAGAACCGGCATGACCCAACCGTTGAAGGCACGCACCTTATTGCCGCCTGATAAAAGACTATTAAATACTTTTTTCAGACGGCCAAAGAAGCGCTCCTTCAACGATTGCTTCATGTCAGCAACATTGATGCCCAGCGCTTCCGACATACCCAAATACTTATAGGTTTCAGTTGCTGAGAGGGATCTAAGATTTATGGAATCCGAGAGCTGGGTTCCCACAGATTCCACAATCTCCCCTCGCTTTACATGCATGACCGCACATTTGTCCACACCAAATTCCATCCTGATGGCGCTACTGAAAGTTTCAGTTACTTTCAGTAGCTCCATCAGTTGCAAATCGTTGGGGGCAAAGAGTTTCAGGTCATCCATGTAAAGGAGGTGAGATATAACTTGACCACCTCTCCTCAACCGATAGCCTAGACCTGAATCCTCCAGCAGCGTGCTAAGAGGATTCAAGGCTAAGCAGAACCAAAGCGGACTCAAACTATCGCCCTGAAATATACCTCGCTCTATCCTTATCGGCTCGCTATTCCTCTGGATTTGCCGACATCCCGGATAGCGAAGGACTGTCCTCCATTGCCCCATACATGACATCAGGAAGATGCGCAGAGTTGAATCAACTTTATACAACTCTAGCACCCTCATGAGCCATGTATGTGGCACCGAGTCATAGGCCTTCTTATAGTCTATCCAACATGTCGACAGATCCCTTCGGGAACGGCGAACCTGTTGACTAATGGCCATATCAATGAGGAGTAGCTCCTTAGTACCGCGGGACCCGTTCCTACATCCATTTTGAGAAGCGGACATTACAGAATTGTCATCAATGTGTTTGTTAATTTTAGCTCTCAAAATGGATGTAAGAACTTTATAGACTGTCGGAAGACAGGCAATCGGTCTATAATTTTTGGGCTCCGCAGTACTACCCGATTTATGGAGCAGGTGGGTTATCCCTGTTGTCAGGAACTCTGGCAGCGACCCTGACTCTAAGGCTGACTGGAACAGGATCGCCAGGCGAGCGTGCGACCTTGTAAACCATTTAATCCAGAAGTTGTGCAGCCCATCCGGCCCTGGAGATTTCCAGTTAGGTAACGGACGGACTGCACGAACTACGTCTTGGGGGCTGATAGTGATTGCCCCCATTTCTGGTACTAGATCGCACGCTCGCTCGACCTCCCGAGTCCATTCACCCTCGGTATGGCTAACAGGCACCGACCAGATGCTGCGCCAGAATGAACACATGGCATCATCATCCGGCAGGCGCGTGTCAGCCACATCTTGGTCGGGTCGCTCCCAAGCCCTATAAACCCACCTTTCATCTCTTTGGAATGTGCGATTCTGAGTGTATCGGTCCACCCACCGCTTATACCTACGAATACGGTTTGCCCATGCATAAACTTTCTGCTTCAGGAAGTCGATGCGCTCTGTGACACGGGACATGTAGTCTCGAGCACTGATATCAGTCCCCGAGAACGCCCGCCTCACAAAACGCATCACTCTAGGGCGAGTATTGCCCTCCCTGAAGCAGATCAGTTTGCCGATGAGTGCTCTGGCCTCACCAATACGTCGTTCAATCCTGTACTGCCATGACGGTACGGCTGGTTTAGGTCGTGTAGCTCTGTCATCAGAAAATTTGACATGAGCTACACGACATGCCGCTACAGCCGCACAATACAGGACTGAGTGAGCATCGGTGAGGTTTTCGCAGTTATCAAAATAGTTTGACAACTGCGAATCCAGAACTGCCACCAGCACCTTATTTTTGTTATGCATGGGCAAACGAGGTACGCGTGGTCTAAGATCGGGTTGCATGAACCGATATTCTCGAATCGCACCCTCCAAAGCACACCTCATTTCCTCATTGCACTGGGTACTTACATTAGTAACCATGTCATTACTCACGTTGTTATCGTGAGTTGGTATTATGGCAGACTGTGGTGGAACCACAGTCTGCGGCGGCGTGGCAATGACATGGCTACTCTGCATTTCAGTCCGCAAGCGATCAAGTACGGTGTCATCCAACATACCATTACGCTGGATGACTCGCACCTGATCCGACAGTCGTTGTGCCGACACGTTGACAGCTGGCTCAAGCACCTGAAACAGAGAGAGCATCCGAACACGGTACGCGGTCAGGTTGTTACCCCCCTCTGTAGCCCCATAGTATGCGCGCATGACATTTGCATTAATGGATTGCGTCCATCGCATGCGCGGCACACTCCCGCCGGGAGCTGGGACCCTATCAGAGGCCGGTGGGCCTCGAGGTCCTAAACCATCCGGCGGCCGGCGTCCTCCTCGTCGACGAACAGGTGGTGGCGTCGTCGGCGGAGAGAAATACTCGTCGCTCGAGCTCGACGCAACTGCCACGGCCGGTGTCACAGCACTCACGATTGGGCTGGATTCCGGCGGCGGCGAGGCGGAGCTGAGCGACGGGTCCGGAGGCGATAGGCGTGCGCGTCGTGTAGCTGATCTCGTCAACATAATATCATCGTCATATCTTCATTTCTTTTATATATTTCGGAAAATTTTTGACACACAATGACACGTGTCAAATCAACGGTGTGGTTTTCTTTATTGGTTTCAATTTATTTTCATTGTAATTTTAGTATTTTTTCATTGATATTATTAAAGAAAATTGGTATTGTAAAAGGGTGGTATGATTCAAATCTTTCGGTATACTAAAACTATTTAAATTTAAGAAAATTTGGTAAATCCGATATGAAGACGTTTGCTTGACGTAAGTGTTGCCAGCTTATTATTATTATTATTATTGCCATCATCCGGACACAACTCATGACTCTCGACTGTTTGTACTGAGAAATTCTTGATTTAAAATCTCAATAATACTTTTCGCGATCTGGGAATCAAACCCAAGACCTCATGCCGAAGGTCTTGCAACCAATACACGAGAACAAGGCCGTATTTTTTTTATCTTATTGTAAGTTCGAGTTACCGTCATCACCGGTTCTAATAAGTTTTACATGCAGCGTGCACCAGAAAGGTATGGTCATATTTCAGGTATATATCTCGCTCAAACTTGCACAGAGTCTAGGAGACCGAACAAGAAAGATATATTGTCTCTGTCAAATATTTAAAATGAAAAAAAATATCAGCTGTTTCCTACAAAAGTGCAATACCTACACGGTCAAAATGTATGGAACAACTGTTTTTTTTTAAATAATCGATGAAAAATTTCTATGTACCGGCTCAGAATGATGTACTGAATACGTGGTTTGCGTTTTCGCGTCGGTGTCCCGTCTACCCCGTATGAGTAGTAATTAGACCCTCCATTCAATACCAAACCTATATATTTCTCCAATAAAAAAAAAGTTATGCATTTGTGCATTACTGTATGGAAATCAATAGAAAAAAAAACCGAACTGCTCGTGCTGTCATTGTCTGTATAGCCTTTCTCACCAATGTTGGAGTCGGTCCAGTCTAACCGGACGCAGCTGAATACCAAAGAAGAATAAAACAAGAAAAGAACTAAGAACTCACTCTGCAGTATATTATTATCCAGGTCAGTCCCGTATCTGATGGCAGCCAGCACGGTGGTGACCGCGAACATGAAGCCCGTGATCCCGAACCCGCCGAGCACGGCTGCGTTGATCTTCTTACTGTCCTTCATGTCCACTTGCAGGGTCAGCAGCATTGGGTGGATGTCGAACTGGTGGAAAATTAATTATTTCATGGTTTTTTTTTTGTGTGGCGTTACCTGGTATCAGAGTTTTTATGCAGCCCATGGGCCTCTGTCTTGGCTTTACATGCCGTCGATAAATATCCAGGCATGATGGTTTGGTTTCAGGGGATAATGCAGCTTCGCATTAGTGATTAGGTACCCACTACATCTAAACTTACAAACTTTACCTGTTCTTCATATTAAATAGATTTACGGCCGAATACTTAAACGCCACTCAAATTTAACAGATACTCAAAAGTGTCAAAAGTGACATTTGGGCATAGTTTAAGAGCTGCTCAAACGTTTAAGCAGCCCTGAAATATTTGAGTGGCGTTTCAGTATTCGGCCGTTAATCATGTAAGCATTAGACCCCATCGAAACTGACGATCATTCTTCAACAAACCATTAGCGCACTGCAGAATACTAGCCGAAACCGAACCCACTCTGTCACTCAGTTAGGTAATTCTTCGTACTCAGAGAATAGAAACAGACCATGGTTGCGCTTAAAAACAAGCATTTTAGTACCTGAAAAGCCAGTATCCCATAAGCTATAAGGAAATCCTGCAGCTGCGGCTGTATTTTCGCCACGTTGGCGACCGGCGTCGGCGACGTGTCGTCAAGCAAGATGCACGTCCATGTGGTGATGGCCACTGTGGTGACTATTATCACTGACGATATCGCTAAGGGTCTGGAAAAGAGGTAGGATTTGCTTTTGTTACCAGCAGTCAGTAGGAAATAAGGTCGAGGTCTACAGACGATCCTTTGCTAGTAGTTTGGCTAAGCGTTTGGTTCGGTTTCCAGCGGCGAGTAGACTGGCGGGACCAATCACATTGGTTATCATTCACATTTCTAGACTCTCCTGTGAGTCGATTATTGCATGTCTCCTCTTCGACATATGGAACTGGGCCTTCGTCAGTGTCACAAAACTGACAAACTGCAATAGTGCAAAATATCTACGGAACATATTGTCTAAACCAAGCACGTGCTAAGTGACGTTTATTGATGTAAGCCTAAGCACTGAATCTTTTTGTTGTCTCTGTGATTCCTTCACTAGAGCAAAGGAAACAGCTGTGCGTTATGGTCCACTCGAATTAAAAATGGGAATTCTACATAGTACAACTTCAACATTATATAGTGATGAGTCAAGTTTTCTCACCTGGTAGCCTACCATGAGATCTTAAAGTGTTGTATTAATCTTATTCTAGAATGGGAAAGAGATGGCTCTAGTCGTGCTCTGTAGCTCCGTTTTTTTTCCACACTGGAGTTTAAGAGTTTAAGACGTCTTGGTAACCCCACTGAAGTACAAAGTTTTACACTTTACCTTGTGTAAATAACTCCATCGCTACCGCTCTCAAAACGGTGACGGAAAACATCTTGGAGGGCCCAGCATGGGTTTCCTAAAACCTGGGGGGATACTATGACGTCTTAAAGCAGGAGTAATGTGTGGGAAAAAGACGGAGCTATACAAGTCGTCATGGTTGGCCACCAGAATTGAAGACTAGTGGCATCGACCAACCCTCACCGAGCCTACGAGATGAATCAGGTGATGAGACAGGTGGTCTGTGTCTGAGCAGTGGGAACAATATTGGCTGCTTGTGCTTTTAAGGTTCTAGGAAATCTGATTTCTCCACTATTTTTGCCGTGGTAAAACCTCGTATAAGTGTAACTAATGATTAGATATTGTCAGCGCCTTTATGTCGTAGGAGTAAGAGCGATTTGGATAACGCAAGTGTTATCACTGAAGTACCATGGTTGATGTCATTTTAACTCGTAGTTCCGTCCTCCCAGTTCCCACTTACTTCATATCCTTAGGCGATCCGAGCCACATGACAGGACACAACAGCAGTCCTAGGATGACCATCCACACACAGTACGTGATGCCGATTTCTCCGCCCGATATCTTCCACCAGAATATCTGGAGCGTTTGCGAGGCTGCACATGGAAAAGAAATGTGAAGAAATCAGAAACGGCAAATCGGAAAGAAATGGAGCTAGATGTCCTGTATAGTTTCGTCTCTTTTCTACACTAAAGTAAAATTTAAATAATACTGGTGCAAGAGGTGCTGGGCCCCCAGGAGTTTTTGGCTACCAAAGAGACTGGCCCAGTGGGTACTTGGTTAAGAAGTCGCAAGTGGCTGCTGCTGACAGTAAGGTCCTGGGTGGTAAGCCCTGGACTACAGTGTCAGTTCAGGCAGTGTCATAGGATTTCTGTATTTGTTGCTGCAGAAATCTGGGTTGACTGTATCCAATACCGCCGTGCTTATACAGGGTGTTACAGAAAGGGTATAGTCATATGAAAGGATATGCTGCAGACCATCAACTGAACAACTTTCTCCATGGGTCCAATATCGTAAATGCGAAAAAATTATCAGCTGTCCCATACTAAATTTCAATACCTACTCGACATAAATGTATGGGACAGCTGATAATTTTTTCGCGTTTACGATATTGGACCCATGGAGGGAGTTGTTCAGTTTGATGGTCTGCAGCATATCCTTTATACCCTTTCTGCTACACCCTTTATGTATACTTAGTCGTTAAAAGTTTCTTGGGGTTTTATTAAATACGTAGTTACTTAATGAGGTAAATTTCTTTCCCTATACTCTATGCAAATCTTTTGGTGATATGAGGAATAATAACCATTTTGTAACAGGTGGCTGGTGGGACAGTAATCTAATACACCAGTTCACTATAAAAAAATGTTTTTTTTTTTTCAAACTGTACAACAAAAACTTACCAATGATAAAATTAGGTACTCCTGATCCGAAGACCGCTGCATCAATGAGGAAGGTCACCAGCCTCTTTGCTGGTGAACCAAACGCTAGTTCAGCTACTGCCGCGTAGGGAAACCTGAGTATGGAACAAAAACAGCTTTAAAACTAATGTGCCTCGTACCAAATAAATAGTAATTACATTTCTACTCAGGGTTGTCGTTGAACACGGCTAAGATGTGACTTCAAACTACCATCCGTCTTGACGAAGTATTCCTATTTACAAGAGAGGATAGGTCCAAACGTGCTTAGACCTCTACCAGTCTTTTTGCTAGTGACTTTTATAATCGCAATGCCTATGACAGTCCCATCATGTCCTAAATATTTGCGTGTTGCTCATAGCTATGCCATAAACCTAAACAGACTAATCGCTATTTGGTTGAGACAGCATTTTGAGGAATATGCTTATATAAAGTCTCGTTCAGCTTCAAGACCCTAAATAGATCATTTCTCTTAGACTCATATCGAACATAGTCCATCAATAGTGGTCGTAAGCCTTCAACAGCCCCGTAGTCTTCTTTTTTTTTCGGATGGGATATCATCAAATGACCCTCCCCACTCTGGGCGGAGCGGAAGGGAGTGTCAGACTTGTACTGACTAAAACTCATCCACGTTCCTTCTATGCCCTTTGTGTTCCTGGGACCCCGTAGTCCTTAGTCTTCCTTAGCATCTTCTATTTTCTTCAGGGCTATCATTGTCTATAGAATAGCTCAGAACGTAGTAAAAATATGACCCAGGCAGCACCTGAGCTAACCGCCAAAGCCAAGTGTACGTCGGATGTAATGCGAGGGCATTTTTGTGATGTTTTGTGATCCTAAGGTGTAATGCAAACTCACCGATTCTTCTCTTTGATGTCGGGAGTGATCTTCTGCGCTAACAGCCAGCTTCTTCCCAGTAATACTGCCGTGTACAGCTGTAAGCCGAATACTGCCAGGACTAGCGGTAGCCCGTATACACCTGGGCGAAAACACATGTATTATGTTACTTAGCAGTAAGTATTTAATAATAGTCACTCGTTACGCGGCGTAGGTAATTCGATGGTCTCCGAAGTTTATTTTCATCAGTTCAGTCTGTGGTTCAGTGTTAACGGGCGCCTCGTTTGCACTATCACTTAACAACAACTAAATGAATGCCAAAAATATAAAGGGTGTAACCCCCCCCCCCCCCCCCGGGGTGGTGGTTGTAAAGGTGTGGGTGTACCCTTAACGAAGCCGAAAGGCACTTGTTGTCCCCGTCATACCAATTTTTTTTTTGTTTTAGACCATTCCTGGGAACTTCCTAGTTACGGCCGGAAATATTGGGGGTTAAAGTTCCTACTTTTTCACAAGTTTTTTTTTGTAAATATAAGGTTTGAACCTCCACGACCCCCGTAGGTACTATTCAAGGCATCCACAAGCAAAATGTTTTGAGCGCGTTACTTTAAGTTTTACCCTAAAACGTGATTTTTCACCCCAAGAAAAACAGTCATTTCCCGGCAATAATTTTTGCGTAGGGTTACTTAGTTTGACGCACAGAATGCTAGGTTGACGGCTTCGTGAAGGGTTCATTTACACCTTGTATGATTACACTATTGGAATTACAAACTTTCATCGCTAAGCCGACTCGGCTTAGCCGGGCTCAAAAATGTAACAGTGTCGTTCGCGTCACGCTTTCATACATATGTGACCGAGTGTTAGCGACGCTGACTGGTAAAAATTAACAAAAGTTTACACTCACCACAGGAAATAACACTCTTAGGCAGCGTTATAACCGGGAAGACTCCAAAAAGGTCAACAATGCACAGTACAGTCAATAGGACAGACAGTCCACCGGTCGTTTGGCCAACCGTGTAGTCTTCGTGTCGGGAGACCACCGTCGTTGGCTTGCGGTAGCCGATCCCAGCCACGTGGCCCAAGAAACGTGGCAGCTTCATGGTGGAAGAGACCTGGGCAACAGATTGGTAAGCTTAGATTAGGTGGAGATATAAAAATCGTGAGAAAACCGGCATGTCCTGGAAACAATAATTCGAAGAAACGTATCATCTACCAACCAGCATTGGGCAAGCGTGGTGGATTGTATATGTTACCAGCCAAACCCGATTTCAGGCCAAACTAGTTTGTCCTAGGCCAAACCAGTGCACGTGTTTATCGTGTCAGGATACACTAACACAAACAAAGCAATTACAATGCGCCCAACTTTGCTGTGGCACTCATCGGCCCTGCTATGCACCCTCGGCTCGAACGTGGTTGGTCACAGTTCTAACCAAACCTAACTCATTTAGTCAGAGTGCCTAGTTTGGCCTAGGACAAAATAGTTTGGCCTAAAATCGGGTTTGGCCGGTAACATATACAAAATTATTTTTAGTATATATGCGAAACCTAGGTTTGGCAGGGTATTTAAAATCGCTTGCATAGCACGCTTAATGAAAAATACTTTATCTTTCGCTGGGGTCCAGAATTAAAAGGGGTTAGGCAAGAGATTAATAGACTGCTTGACTAATTCACCAATTACTGTCTCGATACCAAGCTAAACAAGACGCTTATGTCAACCGACAGCGGCGAACACCACGCACTTTTATTATAAACGATCTGGTTTTTGTAATCAAATATCTACTCCCAGGCTACAGGAAAACTAGATCCTGGCATGCGTGCGTGGACGATATCGAGTGATTAAGATACAACCCAGTGGCCGTTATCAGCTGAAGCTTATCAGGGGTTCATACGGTAAGACCACCCAGGCAGCCGCAGAGTACCCTGGAACGGAGAGTGGTGTCCCGATACTTGTGCTGCAATCTTTGAGCGTGAGTACAGTGTAAACTTATACTTAGTCATTTTCACAATGATCTGGTAAAGAAAATGTAATGAGGCAACAGGACAGACTGCGGGATGTCTAAGGTTTGTTTGGTAAACTGCGGGGTACCAAACTCATGTAGAGGACGGACTGCGGGACGTTCCTTTAGCAAGTAGATTGCGGGATACTTGCCTACACGATTAACTGATGCTTTATGTTAGACAGACTGCGGGATGTCTAAAGTTTGTTTAGTAAACTGCGGGGTACCAAACTCATTTAGAGGACGGACAGCAGGACGTTCCTTTAGCAAGAAGACTGCGGGATGCTTGCCTACATGATTCAGTGTTGCCTCCGTCTTGAAAGTGTTGACGTGCGATTCAGCGATGCCTCCGTCAACCTCAGAGAGCGAGGCGCCTTCTGTCTGAATTGTTCACAGATGCAGTTCTACACCGCCGTGCTACACAACGTGTCGTGGGCCAATATGAAAACTGAGTAATTAAATAATGAGAGCTCTCATGACGTCAAAATGTTAATCAGACAAGTTTTTAAAATTGTGGTCACATTTCAGATGACGAATTGTGTGATCCCGGTACAGGGTCATCATCAGCGTCCCTTATGCTGAGGTGACCGAGAGCAGTCGTGAGCCCTCATCTACAGACTTGGCCCCGGTGCGCGACGAGCACCACGAGGACTGCGACGAGGACGACGCTACGTTAGCATAGGCAGATTTAGAGGATAGGTTCGTATTGTGAGGTTGTGTATTAGGAAGGCGCCGAACGTGCGGGTGCGTCCCACTCCCAGGGCGTGTGTCGCCGAACGCGCGGATGTGTTCCCAAAGTCGTGTGTCGCCCAACGTTGGGTTTGTCACACGGATAGCGTTAGTCGCTGTAGTAATGTTTTCGGCAGTAATATAGGACGGTTGGGACACTGACCATCTTATATTTTTGTCATTAGTCGCTGTAGTAAAGTTATCGGTAACAATATGACGGTTGGGACGCTGACCATCTTATATTTTTGTCATTAGTCGCTGTAGTAAAGTTATCGGTAACAATATAGGACGGTTGGGACGCCGATCATCTTATATTTTTGCCATTCTGAACTTTCAATTTCTACGTTTCATGTGTTGCTTACACAAATAATCCTCGTAAACACTTTCAGATGACGAAAAAGCATGATCTGGGCCGTTCAGAAAGTAACGAGCCTGTGCCCGTGGCGTTAGGGCTATCCATACCTGATCTCGACACTGGAATTGTGCGCTACCAAGACCATTGCTTTGCAGATGCAACACTTTCAAGTCGAGGGCGACTTGGCGTCAGGAGAAGCCGTGTTAGGAAGAAACGAGGTTTTTCTTAGTATTACGAAGAAATGAGGTTTTACGTGGCAAATGTTAGTTCTATGGCAAGGTGACAACTTAAAAACAGTCTCTGGTCACGAGAGACTCTTGTTGGGAATATCGCTCAAAGGGCTGTAAAATTTATATTTTCCTATTTTGTGAAATTAATCGCTATTTTTGTAAACAATTACGTGTTAATTGAATTCGTTATGATTTGTGGCGGTTTACGTTAGTTTCAGTGATTGATATTTTGTTCCAAGTTGTAGTAAACGGTTGTATTCATTATTTTGTGAACCTCGTTGCCTTTTTTTTAAACATTTTCGCTTCTATTTGCTAAAAATATTTTAATAAATAAATACTTAGATAATACAATTGTTAAATCATTGCCCAGTACCAATGCTTGCAAGGTGATTTTTGAATTAGAAATGACAACACAATTTATATAAGAAACATAAAAAAACAACCGCACAAATTTAGGTATCGCTTAGCGTTTGTGAATTACAATAAGTATGTAGGCAACATTTTTTTTTTAAGTAACGACAATAATTTGATCTGTGATCATCATCCGTCTGCCTAAAAGCATTGATGTCGAAACCTCATGCTCCTAAACTACGTTCTAAGTGATTTGGTCCCAATTTACTGATTAATACATAGGTTAACTGGTAGAGAATGCCTCGTGGCATTAAGTCCGCCTATTACCTACTATTTAACATGAAGTAACAAATAAATAGGTTCCTAATTCCATAAATAGCGCACACCTTCAATTCCTTTACGTAGGTATTACAATATTACCTAACTAATACTTACTTTTAATAAAAATTTGCAGCACTCAAGCACAGCAACGAAAACATTCAGCCTATAATCATTTGCCTTTGTTGATGACAAACTCACTAAAATCTACATATTATACAAAACACAACCACTAGGCACACTTTTAGGGATTCCTTCGATACAGCAACTAAACTGATTATACTAATTTCACTTATAAAAACTACGATTTTATCACGTCACGATTTTAATTTTTTTTAAAACGTTCCTAGACTAATAATAAATTTTGGTTATCTAAATTCATAGTTCGAACACTGAATGGCCAGTGTCTGGCACTGCGGAAAACCAATAAGACTATCCGGTTCAGTTGGGCAAGTACAGGTTTAGACAGTCGGGCACAAAACACTATGCCCTTTTTAAAAAAATATTTATTTAATTATTTTTGTAGTCTATTTTGTTTTTGTGGTGTAATGTCTTAAAACGATTGAAATACGACTAACTTAATAGAATTTAAAAAAAAAACCGGCCATGAGCGAGTCGGAATCGCGTATGAAAGGTTCCGTAAAATCGTAGTAGGGGAGCCCCCTTTCCTTTTAATTTATTATTTGTTGTTATATAGCGTCAACAGAAATACACATTCAGTGAAAATTTCAACTGTCTACCTATCACGGATCATGAGATATAGCCTTCTGACAGACAGACGGACGGACGGACAGCGAAGGCTTAGGAGCCTAGGGTCCCATTGGTTACCCTTCGGGTACAGAACCCTAATAAAGTACTAATTTTTTTTTTTTTAGTTTAGTTTATTGTAAACTTAGGTTATTTTATTGTTGTTATAATTTTTGATGTAGAATATTTATTCACAATAACATAACATCACGCCTGTTATCTCCGAAGGGTTAGGCCGAGGTGTACCTAATAGTACCTACACCCACATTTTGCCAGTTATGGACGGCAGTTTGGCGCAGTGGCTAAGCGATTGGCTGCTGCGCGGCGTGTCGCGGGTTCGATACCCGCAAGGAACAAATGTTTCTATGGCCTACAGATAGTTGTTCTGGGTCTGGCTGTTTGTGTATGTGAGTTTAAATATGTGTAAACGCACCCACGATATAGGAGAAATTCCTAGTGAGGGGCAAAGTTTTTTTTTTAAAAAAAAGGTTATGTTTGAACTCCCATGTAATAGGGGGAGAGCCTATTGCTATCAACCGGGACAAATCCAGTCTCCGTGGCTGTTACTGAGAAATTCCTGATCGAAAAATCCAATTAATACTTTGCCAGTCCTGGGAATCGAACCCAGGACCTCATGCTCAACAGTCGCTCTTGCGATCATTACACCAACAAGTCAGAATTTAATTAAAATAAATTATTGTTTACCTAGGTAATTAGTTATTATTACTAAAGTATAACTCATAATCTCACTTACCTCAAAAAAGAAGTCTAACTTTATCCACGCTCGACCAACAAAACAATCCAAAAACACTTGATATGCAAGACCAAAAAATGCACTTTATTTAATTTGTCTATTGTAATAGTCCGCACTCATTTTGTTTAAGTAACAAAAATATTTTGCGAACTTAATCTTTTTTTTTTATGGCACAAGCACTCAGTTTGGTGCCATTCTGACAAATGAAACCAATAATTTCGAATTTTATTCACTTTGAGCAAAAGTCCAGTTGACCTCAGTCAAAAGTCGCTGCGCTGGCTATTTAAATTTATTTGTTATTTATTTTAAATATATGCAGGAGTATATTATGACTTATTATTTAAACTTTTCTTCGAATGGGCCACATGACCATGCGTTTTGTTAGGTCTTTTATAGCGCAGTAGATGGAAAAGATGCAAGTAGGTAGATAATACCTACTTTGGAAATAAACTCGTAATTTTTGCGTGATGGATGACAGCTTCAACACATATCGGAGGCAGCAAACTGGCCGCACTAATCTGCCGGCGTAAAGTTTATAACGGAGTTATTTAATTTATTTGTCACAAAACTAGCCAATAAGTTTCAAATACCTGCCATCATCATTTGCAAAATTGTTTTTTTTTTCTACGTGATTTAAACATACATACCTACATATTGTTGTAAAATTGTAAACATAGGTTAAGTTTAACGGAAATAAAGATTTATATTATATTATATAATATATTATACTAACACTTATAATAAACATTTTCTTGACGTCGATTTATTCTGTGCAGCACGTGGAAGATTCCGAAACTCGACTCACAAGGCAATCAAGGAATTAGACATCTTGTCCTCATAGATTATTATGTTTCATAATCAATGCACTGACGTATTATTTAAAAGTTTAAAATTACTGTTTTTTTGTTTTCATTAATATCTTTGTTACTTGTAACTTCTCTTTGAAGCCTGTTGTTAATATTTTGTTAATATATTCTGTGAATAACGCTGCTGATTACATAATTGTTAATTTAAAGTTGTATGTCTCTCCTATGCTTTATTATGTAATTGTTTGTTGTTCCAAATAAATTAATAAAAAAAAAACAGTGCCAGTCAACCACTTGCACATTACAAACGGGACAAAGTTCTCCAGTAACTTCGGTCGGGCATTTGAAGAGTCAGTCGACATGAAAATAAGAAGAGACTTGAATTTAATCCTTATGCAGTACTTTTATTGAACCAGTTTTGTTTTGTTAATGATCAGTGAAGAAAAAAACGCTTTTTATGTCAATGAGGAAACCAAGGCGACATGGAAATCATTTAAATAATGCAAACAACTGATTTAGTTTAACATTTGAAATCAAACGAACTGGTTTTGGCATTCGTATTTAAACTAAATTTAATATTCTGACATGTCTGTTGATCAAGCAGGCGATAGTAATTCAAGAAGTGGCGTGCAGTGGTTCCTACGCGCCTGCTTGGAAAACGTGCAGTCGCTGGATGGGGCCCGCCTGGAGTAGCGGGCTGATATCAATCGGGGAGGTGGGAAAATGTAATTGTGTCTCCCGGGTCCCCGACACACGTCTTGGTAGTAGTTGGAACACTGGCTTTTATTCTGTTAGGGTTCGACGTATCCCTCCGTTCGCCCCAGACGAAGGTATCCATGAGGATTTAGTCTCTAAAGCCCATAGTCCAATAATATATTTGTTTCCATCCCCTACAACCAGGGATTGTTTATGGGTACTCTTGAATAGTGCATACGAGATAATAAAGTGTATGCGCGCCTCTGCAAGTTGACTTCACTCCCTGGTACGCCTTTCTAAGGTATGGGACTTCACGGTCTCGAGATTGTACAAATAATACATTATATAATATAATACATATTTAAATATAATAATACAGAAGACAATCACCACATTGATCTCTGGCGCCTAATTTATTAATTATGTTTAAGATTTCTGATCGATATATATCTCGCGAATCTAATTACATGCGCATATTTTATATTTCTACACTAATACCTATATTTATGCCATTAGAGTGCAACTCTGTATCGTCATTGTTATTTAAATATTAATACAATTCTAATAATATAACTTGAATGAAGAACTCTGAAAAGTCAAGGTGAAGGAATACACGTCTAAAAGAGGTTTTAATATCGTAGCTAAAATTAATACTACTACTTTTACCAATAATATTACTACTGTGTGCTGAAATACCCAATGACAGTCGGCTATGATATTCAGACTGATGTTTCGTATGGGGATTATTGTACAGTTACACAATATGACCAAACCGTCGTTAATAAATAAAGTTTAAAAAAATGAAAATAATAAATATAAAATATTCCTTTACTGTATTGGTTCTGTACTCGCCTGTACCTCTTGTACGGGTACTGCCGTAATTTAATACGCGTCGCTAACGCGGTCTTGCGAACGTTGACATGTTAGCCACATAGACAATAATATGGCTAGCCACAGTAACCACTAATAAAATATCCGAGGAAGCGGGCGCGGCGTGCAAAAAATTTCGAGCTCGCTTTACACGCTCGTCTCTTAAAAGTCTTTATAATTCTGAGACTCATGCTTTAGTCAGCAAGTCACTTCATTTTCACTTAAGATGGAAGCGCCAGGGTAGCCCGCAAAATTCAAATTTCCTTACGTTTTTTCCAAAAAACGAAAATTTGAATTTCGCGGGCAATTTACAGGCAAGTGTCAAGTTGTATGTTGATGAAAAATGAGTCGTGCAAGTAACATTTATGTAGTTACAGAATTACAATCATGAAAACAACCCTCTAAGTTCATGTTACCCCATTCAATAACTATTTCATGAAAAAGTCATTTCGACGAGCATCCTGGTGCTCAGCAAACTTCATTCAGAAATTTTCGAGTTCGCTACGCTCGCTTCTAAATACTATGAATCTGTCGATTATTCTGAAACTTTGATTAAATTCAAAATTTTAAAATACGAGTTCGCTGCACACGCTCTTGCATATTATATTATTATATATTTCTTCTTATAAAATTCATCGCTAAACGACGCAAAAATGTTCGCTACCTACTCCTTTGGCAGGTAGTTAAGATTTTTCCGTTTTTTTTTGTTTCGAAGGCACTTAGCCCCTTTTCGGGTGGCCGTGATCACAACCTATTTTGAGGTGTGGAACCGCGCCTAGATCAAGACTTTGCTTCTGTTATCTAGCGGAGACAGCTAATTCCACAAACTCCACTAGGTCATCGGCGAATCAAGTTCCTACCTAGCTACCTAATTACATAACTACAGCTATACTACTAACTTTTTTGTTTCTCTCATATTTATAAGGATTGGATGGGCCAAAAGTGCAAATCATATCAACACAACATCATGCCTGTATTCTTATAAGGGTACTCAGTAGGGTACGTACGGTCTTCTTAAATACATCCTTAGTTGACCACCTAGGGCCTAGATTACCGAAGCTCTTGGTCTGAGCTTGTTGAAGTTTACCGCACATGTTAAAGCAGAGTACCTAAATATCTAATTTGGAAAATGCTAAAAGGGAAATCCAGGGGATTGATTTATTATTAAACCGTGCTACCTAATTGGCAACGCCATCTAGTGAAAAATCATGTAATTGAATCAAAAGGAAATGCTTGGCAATGACAACTTGGTGATCAGTTCCGTTATTCCACTTAGATGTCGCTAAAATCCGCTTTTCGTTAACGTTCCGAAATACAGAAATGTCGCCTAACGTTAACACTTCAGTCACGTTTCTCATGTTTTTGTTCTATGTTACGATTATCAGCACTCATATCAACGTTGATTTACAATAGTTAGAGTGGACAATAAAAACATTAAATACACGAGATAGCGCATCATGCACTTCTTTCTACAACAGTGCGCATGCTCCGTTCTACGTATCAATCGATACGAATGCAATGTGACAGCAGAAGTAGATGGCGTAGCTGCTCTTAGCACGTTTCCTCTACTTTCTCGCTCCTTCCGCGACATTTTTGCGAAACGTCGATCGCGTTTCCTATGAAAATTCATCAAAAAATCACATTAGGGCATGCTCGGTAAAGTTTTTCACACGAAATACCGTGATATAAAATCTATAACCGTGGTTAAGTTTTTTTGTGCCAAGTGCAATTAAACAATCAAGATTCCGCCGATAATTCAAAGCCTACCCAGTGGGTGGCTTATTTTGGTGAGTTTACTGCTTATTTCATCATATTTTTTAGCATTATTGATTTGTCTCTATGTTTATTAGAAGATACTATTGCGTGGCATAGCCATATGTTTGGTAAAATCGTTGTTGCGTGTTCGACAATTGAAGAGTTCATAGTTCTCGTAATGCCCGTATTTGGTGTCTGAAAAAGCGTCGTGTCGCGTCGTTTTGCCTTGAAATCTCGGTCAGGCAGGTGCTAGTATTGGTTAGTAGTGTTTAGGAATATAAAATGTGTGATTCACCTCGATATACCGTGACGAAATTTACGTCACACCGTATTTTTCTAGTATGTACTTGATAACGTAGGTATTGGACAATTTTCAATTGCTGTTTAATTTACATATCCACACAAGTCTTTTGCACAATCTTGTGCAAAAGCAGCAACAGCAACAGCTGCTGTTAAAATACAGAATGACTGTGAAAGAACCATGCTTAATTTTTTTTTTTTTTCTATTTAAAATTCTCAATTTGACCCCATTATTAAATGAAAATAAAGCTTAAAACATGAAAAATGTAATGTACCCCCATTTATAACAAAATAACTCTGTCAGTGGGTTCCCAACCTCATAAAACACAGATTCTAAATTTCCCCAAATAAAAACAAACATTGCCTAATATTAGCCCAATTTCTTAAAACAATGAAAAGGTCACTCCACTTTGTAATAGGGCACAGACGGCAAACCATTAATATCTGAAATAAACCAAAAGTATCTTTAAAAAAATATTATAATGATCCTAATTGGCTTATCAAACAAGGCTTTAGTAGGGCCTCCTTAATCGTTTTAACTGTAATAAGAATCATAAGTAAACAGATTACACTCAACATAAAAACACATGTCTAGACATTATTATGCCTTGCTACTACATCACAAGGCACTGCCAATGTCATATTGTTGAAGGTATGTTATTTATTTATTATATTAGGTCTACCAACAATTGTTCACACTGGATTCAGCAACATAAATCATTCTAAAAATTAAATTACAGTGCAACAATTACTTATAGGTAAACACCACAAGCACAAAACAATAAATTCGGAAAATAAACTAAGCTTAGTAAGTACTAAGCGCTAATATTCAATTAAATTAAAACTAAATAGTGAATAAAACAGAATTATGACAAAATTGATTAAAAATAAGTTTGATAAATTTATTATGATGGTA
This sequence comes from Noctua janthe, assembly GCA_910589295.1. Taxonomy (NCBI): domain Eukaryota; kingdom Metazoa; phylum Arthropoda; class Insecta; order Lepidoptera; family Noctuidae; genus Noctua; species Noctua janthe. The sequence goes on along the minus strand of OU342572.1, from coordinate 6,172,941 downwards.
ACATTGGTAAATAGATAAAATTAAATATACCCCAGTACAACCCTCGTTTATTGTTTTTTTTATTGCTTTACCAGTATTCTATTATTTTTCTTTTTTGGTAATTTGTGTGAATGTTTTCAATTCTGCCAACATCACATGTGTGAGACTCCACAAATCAAAATTGATTAACAGTATTTATAGCTTACTGTTAGTTAAAAAGCTATAACATATGCAATAAAAATAAGTGATGGCAGTTTAGTGGCAATAATTATGAATATTTTGCCTGCATACAAAGCGCTTATTCAATTGTGTTGCAATTATGGAACACATGACATAAGCTTATAAATATACGATGACACCAGTAATCCCAAAAGGGTACGCAGATGCCCTACAAATTTGTAATTACGGATGTACGGATGGGCGATATTATGAGTAAATGACACAACAAATGCTGCAATGCTGCCGACATACTGAGCTTTATTACGAAAGAAAACAAGTTTATATGGTTACATTGACATCTCCGTCTCATCTCCTCCCTTAATACTAAAATAAAAGTTACGTTTTATTTTATTGTATGATTATACAGGTTTTTAAAAACAAAAGCACAAACAATCATTGTTACTCTTAGACTTAGGGCCTGTTTCACCACCTACGATTAAGTTCTCGATAACTTATTTGGCAGATAATTTCATACAAATGCTGTTCCATTTTTGAATTTATTCATTAAGTAGTGGCTATTCGGACATCGTGAAACAGGGCCTAAATCATATAAAACAATAGTAGTAAAATATATGACATAATCATAGTATACAAACACATGTCCGTTATGTTTTTGTAAATTACTAAAAACTAAATTATTTCTGATAAAGGTGTAAGGATACTAGCAGCCTACATTTATATCAATAGACAAGAAAGGACAACACAAACAAGAAAGATAATGTTACTTGTAACTTGCAAAAACAAGTGTAATGTCTCAAACTTGGTAACTGTGTCATTTTGCTTTGTTTTGTCTGTGAAACTTAATATCGCATTTTGTTTATGACATTTCTTCTGATACTCTATACGTAGTATATCTTCTATATTAGTTGTTCTATAGTAGTTGTATATCTTAAATATCTTTGCAAGCAAATGCAAAACTAAACTATTTATAAATGATTATTTAATATCAACCCACTTTAACATGCAATATTATAAGCTCTATGAGTACATATTGTAATTCCAAGAAATCAAGGTACTTAACAAGCTCAGTCTCATCATGGACGATAGATAGCCTATGCTGGGGCCCATGATGTGTGGGTGAACCTGCATAACCTTGAGATTTTAATAATTATTTATGTCTTCATCATCTGCCAACCAGCATTGGGCTTGTGTGGTTATGGCCCATTCCCTCTCACCAAGAGAAGACCTGTGTGTTAAAAGAATATAATAAATAAATAAAGTACTTAATAAGTCATCTTTTGACCATCCTCTCACAGCATTGAATATTGTTCTCAATGTGGAACACAGCTATCTTCTTAGCTGAATTTGAAAGAAAGAAAACGTATAACTATTGGTATTGCACACAACAAAAAAAAACTAATTGTAGGTCCTGTATGAGGCCCTATCTCAGCATGGTGCTGTAACATTTAAAAAATAGATGTCACAGTGCTGGTATTCTGATGGGGGCTCCTATGATATGACTTCTTCTATTGTATTAATACAAATAAACGAAATAACTCATTTTGAAGTATCAAATATCGTCCATTAGTCTATCTAGGGTGTGCCGGACATACTAAATTATCGTCACTCATAGAGGCCATTTACATGCAATAATTTGTACTTACATTACGAAAGTTCATAACATACATACTATTTGTTCAGTATCGTCATTGCTCACCTAATAGAACAAGCCTATTGCAATTGAGATCAATTTAAATTCCTTATATCAATCAAGATATAGACCACTAGCTTCTGTCTGCGGTTTTGTCTAAATTCAAGTCGGAAATTAAAACCCAGGCTTTGTTAATTGCATTTTTGTTGTACAATAAGAATATTCAATCTATCTGCCAGGATAAAGAGTATCCTAGTATGTCCTAACTCAAATCATGGTCTACATACCTAATAATTTCATCGAAATCAGTCATAAGTGTGCAAAAATAACAGTCAAACGGATACATACACACATAGTATGTTCAACGTGCTTTGTTTGTTGTACAAAGACTGAAGCATTAGTATGTAATTAAAAAGCAAGCTAATGGATTGACCGATAAGAAAGATAATGGTATGGCCAGCCAGATTAGCCCAGATAAACTACAACAGTACAGTAACAGACAACAGCAACAGACAACAGCAACAGGAACAGCTGTTGTGTGTAACAGTTTCCAACAATACTGATGTATTTTTTTTTATTAGTTACCTAACTTTAAAAATCCAAAGTGTCTGGTAATTTTTCAAAAGAACGTTAGTTTATTGCTTGTGCTGCTGACGCATCTATTCACCTCAAACGGTGTGTTCAAAAGTAGCTTTCAACATTATGTTATTTTGATTCCAATACATTAAACACATTTATTGAAATATTATATTCCTATTATTCTTGCCATAAAGCTGTAAAAATTTCAATTGACTATTTAATAAGTATATAACTACTTCTAATAAAAATATAAAATTTATAACTTTTTACCTAGTTTATTCAGCTAGCAGAAATGAAAAGGCGTGTTTTTATATTTTATTTCACTGCATGATATTATTACCTGATGACTGCCATATTTATATATGATATGTACTGCAATGTAATTATCCTTATTTTATAAAATTAATTATGTAGCTTTGAAATTTTTGCATATTGGTAGCGGGAAACTGGATTTATATTATGTACCTAATTTTAAACAAATAATATCTCCTTAGACAATTGGAAAGGAGAATGTGCATTATTTAAAAAAATAAAAAATATTCTTTCATGAATAAAATCGTACTTGGTATTTCCAAATGCGTCTTAGCCGATTTGCGCTAACATTCAAAAAGTATCAAATGATCACTCATTGATATAATATTTGAAATCTGTTTTTTGTTTATGTTTCCCAATATTGAAGGCAGTCAGTATGGCAGTCTATTTTCTTTTATTTTCGTTTGTCAAACACGCTTTTTCATTTCTTTATAGGTCTGAATAAATATGGAAAAGAAACGAGACTCCTTTTTCATGAAAATGAAAAGGGATAATGACAAACCGTTCAAGAAGAATCATGAAAAAGTAGGAGAACCCATGAACAAACGGCAGGAAGAGTTCAATAAGAACCGCGAAGGTTTGGACTTGAACAAGCAAAGCAAGGAGAAAAAGCCGTTTGACAAGAAAGCATATCGTCTAAAGAAATACAGTAAAAAGTACAAGTTAGAGCAGTGGGAGGAGCAACGTAAGAAGAGGTTGCTACGTGAGTACCATAAAGATATAAAAAATGATCCTACTATAGGCACTTATAAAGCTAAGACTTTCGACGAAGACGCCGCAGACGGGACTCAAAAAGCCGGAAAATACGTGCGACATCCCGATTTGCTAGAAAAAGAAAACCTTTTTGAGAAAGATGACTCTTCTACTTTTACAAAGATCAAGAAAGACCCGTATCGCAAAGCAAAAGAACACTTTAACAAAGTGAAACAGGAAAAGTTGGAGAAACAGCAGGAAAAACAAAGAGTTAAAGAGCAGAAACAACAAAAGCTGGACGAGTATAAGAAGAAGAAGAATGAACGGTTCAAGAAGTTGAGTAAGAAGACTAAGAAGGGACAGCCAGTGATGACTGGGAGATTGGAACTCCTTTTAGAAAAAATCCAGAGTAATAAATAGTTTTTATTTTTCTCGAAGACTGTCTATTGGCGTATTTTACATCCAGTAGATATTTTAGCACTACATTTTTAGTAAAATTTACTTTTTTAAAATCAATAAATTTATACAACGCTACTTAAAACTTATTAAAAAAAAAAATTGTGCAAAATCTTTTTGTAATGCCCTCATAATTATGAACTCATTTTTGTTTGTAATTTCTTATAATTGTCTCCGCCTCTTACTTGGATAGTTATTTTAATATGGCTATTCTCCTTGCAAATATGAACACGTGATGATAACCGATTTATGAACTAATAAGTGCTTTTACGATTACAATGGTAATTTACTCTGGTAACATGTTCTTTTGTTCTTTTCTGATTAGCCCATCGGATATGAGTGATGTGTTTCGACGTGATTTCGAAACCGTGAACTCCTTAGTTTATATCGTGCGTTTCTCTAGTATTTTTTGTCTGTCACGCCTGTTTGGTTACAATTTGGAAGTACTGTTTTTGGTGTCATATACCTACTGTTTGAGCATAATAAAATTGTGATTTCTGTGAGTATATTAGCTTTATTTATTTATTTAGTCATTTCTGCTGGTTTTTTATTTTTATTTTGAACCTCCGTCGAAAAATAGAGGGGTGTCATAAGATCGTGTGTCTGTGTGTTTGTCTGTGACATCGTAGCTACCAAACGGATGAAAGGTCTACACAGATCACTCTGAAACTTCAAACAGATATTTGGTTCACCATAATTATCATTCAGTAGAACTTCTATAGCACGAGTAGGATTCTGTAGCACGCTATTTAACTACAACTACTTCTGCTGCTCAACCAGCTGCTGCCAGTGGTCCTTCCGCGATCGGTGCTACACCTAGTCCTTTCCTACGCTTGCCGATTAACTGTCTTCACCTAAGATAATAATAATACCTATAAGCCTTTATTCAGACACAAAGCTTTTACATTTAGTTTTAATCTTGGTGACACCGACAACCTGGTCTGTCTGCCCGACTTTGGCAAAGGCCTCCATCATTTCTTTCCACTCCATTCTATTTTGCGTTCTCCTAGTCCATGTTTTCCCTGCTGTGATCTTTATTTCGTCTTCCCTCCTTCGAAACTGTCTACCTCTTCACTCAAGAACACGTTTTTAATTTACATTTCCTGGTTACAAAGGCCACAGCGTAAACTGTTTGCTCAGAATCTAACCAATTGAAAGTTTTCATAATAACCTAAAAATACTGTCTTTCTAGCGGGGGATGCGGGGTCACTTTGGATGTCTCGGCTTGCGTCCGTGGCCTCATTTCTATTCTAGCTGCTATGAGGAAAACGGAGCAGTCAGCCTTGACCTATCCCTGAGCTGAAGGCTAGATCCACCACGCTATCCTTCACCCAAGACTAACTTTCAGAGAACTTGAAATACGAGGCCAAGTTTTAAGCGAGTTTGCTATCAATTTGCATGGAATATAGAAGCTACTCTCTAGCGGTTTTGAGATTTCTTCCCGCTTAATGCTTCGCCTCTTATTACTTGTACGTGTTGACTAGTACGAAGTGCGAGTTCGTCTATCAAAATACCTAATCATTGTAATAATCCCCAGTTATATTTTACATTTTATTCTATTTGAATATTCAACAGCAAAATTTTATTCCCACAAATTTCTTGCCTTTAGTTTTAAACAATTCATAGAAATATTTATTATTCTTAGGAATACTACATTTTATACACACTATATTTTTCTTTATGAAATTCCGCTAGTATTCTAGTTATCTACTCTTTATTACAAACTACCATTGCAATTAAGTCCGGTACCTTTTGAGGAAGCGATTTCCAATAAATACCATAGCAACAAGCGAATATAGGCGTCAATTTAGCGTAAGTATACCGTTAGCGTCGGTTGAATCCCCAGATTAGCGTGAAATATTTTATACGTCTTTTTCCACAATAAAGTTCACTTATCTGCAAACATTGTATCTGTCTATTTGATTACTCGTTGCTGTGTGAAATTATTTAAAAGATTACAGTCTAGAAGAGTGATACGGTAGGTAGGTGTTTGTTGCCTTAGCAGTCTTGTATTGTAAACCACTCTACTATCATCCAACCCCGCTACATAAGGACCTAAATAATATATTCATAAGATTCGTCAAATTAAAGAGTTTATTTGTAGTATTGGCGCCCAACACAGTTACCAACATTTTTACCCTATGAGATTTTTATCAATGATTATCATGCAAACTTTACATAGGTACATATTTACCACCTTAACAAAAAACTTACAAAACTATACCTTCTTCCACACTCGCGCTTGCAAGTGACTACCGAAAGAAAACTGCGGCCCGCAAAGTACTAGGTTGAGAACTTGAGAATCACTGGTCTAGACATTGCGTCGTTAATAAACCTTCAAATGAGATAAACAAATAATCGTCTAAATTGTAGGGATTTATAGTTTCCTACTGATAGTACGGATTGCTCGTATCAACACTGTGATGGCCTTGTTCTGACTTCAGATAAGTACGCGACTGGGTAAAATGCCAGTTTGCATCACCGTTAGGGCTGTTGTGATTGGATGACCAAAATAACGACCAATCTTTGGTCAGTAATTTAATTTAGCTTGAGTTGAAGGTAACCAAGGGGTAAAATCTATCTGAAAAAATATTATTTACATCTGCCATTCAATTGACGCATGTACAAATTAAACACCTAAACACCTATTCGATAACAGGCCAAACACCTGACTTTAAAGATGACCCTAAAATCCTAAAAGATAAGTTCGAGACCAGAGACAAAAAAATGGCGCCGACGACAGATAAGTTTAATAATTAAATAATGGCGCCAATTAGCAATTTGACACCTGACATTTAGGCGACAGATAACTAAGAATTTTTTTATACGGTACAAACATTGACCTTTTGATAAAATTCGGGATAAAAATGATCACTACTGTCTCTCGTGATTTAAGTTTATAAAGATAAATACAAAGTGAACATTTTATCCACTTTTTTAATCAGGTCTTAACAGGTTAAGGTCAGGTGGTTGCTCTGGGTTGAAATAGATAATAATATGCAGCCATATCATGATAAGTAGGCGGATACTGAAATACCTAGATACTCCAAAAAAAAGTGTGGGTCGGACGGGCTAAAAGAAAACTATCAAGCGACTTCTTAATACATGAATCTATATCTCTTTCAATTTAATTTTGAAAGATACATAAAATGGGAACATACTATCACTATTGTGTACTACGAAGGGGAGATGAGTTGGTATTGTGAACTTACATTTCACCAGTCATATTCAAGTCCCATGTAAAAGAGGGCGAACTACGTATAAATAGATCTAGGTTCAGACAGCCTCAGTCAGTGCTAACCCCTCTAGCTTTAAAATGTTAAAGCACTTGTTAGGTACAAGTGAATGTAGATGTAAATTTTACGCTTAGCAAATGGTCTGCAGGTAAGTTGGTCAATTCAATTTGCTGATTCATGTATCTATTCGAGAAAAACAATACGTCACACTTATCAGATTTTTTTTATCGCTGATATCATTGAACATCCTGAAAGTGCGTTCTATTAAATTCTGTAATTCTTGGAAACTTCATGCAAGTAGGTTATTTTGTAAAAGGAAGTTACAACTTCATTGATGGTCCTGACTGTTGATGTTTAAAAAAAGTTCGTTGAGCCAAACATTTTCAACTTTGCCATCAAAATACGCTACGCAGTATTTAGTTTTGAAGGATCTGGTTTAGAAATTACCTTAGAATTTCCCGAAGCGCATCATAGACTAATCGGTTAGGTACTAAAATTACGTTTCTCAAACAGATAAATTCCATGTATAATTATTCAGGGTGCTTAGTGCTTACCTCGTGGCAATTCCAAATTTGAAATAAATGTTTCCACACGAAACCCCCTTTAGGTTTAGGTAGGTACATAAATAAACTTAGGGATTTTTCCAATTGGGAGGTAGGCCGAGACTTCAATACGCCACCTGCCACTGCCACGTTCCTTACATTCTCCTTTCGCTTCGTCTTCGTTCATACAGCTGACCATACACACACGCCGGTGGCAAGCAGGTCCTCCGCACCTAATCTTTCTGAAGAACACTTGTAAACAGGAAAAATAATAATTATTAAGTTCCTCATATTAGTTTCTTGAACAAAAATTTCCCTGCAATGAGTAAACTGGGATTCACTTCACAGATAAACCATGTGTTTTATAAATAACCCTGGCATGTAACACGGGTCGGCCGAAGGTCACGCCCCACGCGTGTCGAACTGCGACATGCGATATTTTTGATGGCGATGATACTCAAATATAGACCTCACATGAAACTTCTACGAAGTGTTGTATCTTGGGGTGCATAGACTTTGTTACTAGCCTATCGTCTTAAGTTATCTGTCATATAATGAAGCGGCCATCTTTTCAGGTTATCGTCTTTACAGTACGTTCACACACAGTTATTTTTTCTCTGTCAAATTTGCAGTTTTTTGTACTGTCGTTACTTCAGTACTTATAAAGTTAATTTACGGGTATCTGTTATGTTGGCTAACCTGAGATAGTGTGTAGAACATTTTTTTTACACAAACCTCGGCTTAGCTAATTAGCTAATTATTATAAATTAATAGCTAGCCGAAAATTAATTGTGAAAAACAGTGTAAATTTGGGGTTGGGTTGCTTCCCGTGACAAGTATGTCAGGATGATTTTGATCTTAATTTCCTATGAAATAAGGTTGCCGTGAGATTTAGGCAAAATAACTGAAAAGACTAAACAGTATTTTTTCAAAGTACCCTCGCAATGTAGAAATCTGATGATATGCTTTTTAGAGGTCTCATATTCTATGGCATGGTCTGAGTTCTATGGCATGGCAGGCTCATTATTAACTGAAATATGCATTCGCGAAATACTTGGTTGACATAGGTTGGCTTGCAGCCAATATAAATATAAGTACCATAATATTTATACGACTTAATGAGCAGGTAGGTATAACAACTTTATGAAACTGCACTGCAGATGCCACATAGTCTAAGAAATGAGATAAGAGGCTTACAGTTTAATTATTTCTGTATTTACTTAAGAAATCATTACATTATGTCATTGCTCAGAAACTCGGCGTTATCAAACTGGTATTGTGCTTGGTATATGATAATTATACAATAATACTTGTACATACATGAGTTTGGCACGTGTACCCGTAAAATAAACATTGGTTTTAGGTACAGGGCTGGTAAACATGATTTTCTAATGAGTTTACAATTTACATGGAACTGTATAAATAAACAACTAGTCCGTTTATTATCTAACTGTATACGACCCCGGTTGTTTTCACAGGGGAATTGTAGCGGCGAAAAGGGGCTTGTTTCCCTATCTATCTTGCCTTGTACCAGTTATTCAGGCCGGTCCGTTTCTTATCAACTCAAAAAGTCGGGCAAAAACAACAAAAAGTGGTTCCTTCGGTTTCCCGCAAGCGCTTATGAGGAAATGCTAGCGGAGAAACTTTGGAATATTTGGTATTTGAAGAAACTATCGCTGTCGCTCTGCGAGCGCGATTTCGGCATTGGTGCGATAAGGACAGATGGAGATCCGAATAAAGGTCACAGCACACATATCAACTCGGAAAGGGAGCGGTAGCGAATCGTCTTCCGTCTCGCCGTCAAACAGGCGTCAAGCTAACGTAAGCAAGCGGATCAGCAGCTCCGATACGTCGACTCGGCTACGGCTAGGCGACACCGCGCTTATGGCTCGCCGAGCGCTGGTTGACCTGGCTGGCACAGCAACAGTAGTGTGCGTAAGGGTGGACGAAGAGACGTAAGCTCGGGTACGGAGAGACGTAAGCGCGGGAACGACGAGCCGTAAGCGAGTTGACCACGCACCGCACCGCGGTTCGTGAGGTTGTCCCGAGGCGAGGCAATAACGTCACGATTCCGATTAGTGTGCGTTGCAGTAGGCAGTTTCACAAAGAATACTGAACAGCTCGAGTTGATACGGTGCCGGTCCCTTTCAGAGTTGATATGTGTGCTGTGACCTTGAATAGCCTAAGTAAAAAGTCATAATTCGAAGTTTGGCTTTCGACTATTTCCGCTTCCAATATTCGACCAATTTAAAAGATATTTCATAAACTGAATAAGAAGGATATATACTGTGTCCCTATGTTTTTCTTTTTTCATTAATAGTTGTCAAATTTGTACACTAGGCCTCTGTTGACAGCGGTCTAAATAGGCAATTTTGAGAATTTTGTAAAGGATCTAGTGCTTATAAAGATTATGTATTATCAAAAAGAAAAACATAGGGTCATAGAAGAGGTTGATATTTATTTTACTGTAAAAATTCATGGGTCATATGCCATATGTCATAAACCAGAGAAAACAGCCGAGAGCGTTTGTATGGAGAAAAGACCACCCGCATTACCTCTTACACAATCAAATTAATGTCAACAGATCCAAAATTAAAGCATTTAAAATAGACTACTCTCGCTCTTTAATCATACGGTCTCTCGTCCATCAAATAGAAATGCGTCAATAAACTGTCCAATAGTTTTGTCCCCTCTGCTTACACTGGGTTTCCGTACATAGGCGGGTGTTGACGATGACGTCAACACGCCTTCCGCACAAACGGACAGTCTAGTTTCCGTCCCGTTGATAACTGACCTGTACTACGGCATCAAAAGTAAGCAATACTTAGTAGAAGAATTTAACCTTTTCACCGCCATTGCAATAACGAAAATCTGTGTTCTCTACGCCAAGCGCTTTAAAAATGATTTGACGTTCATAGAAGTCCGTGGCGGTCAATGGGTTAACTTCATCTGAAAGTAGACTCGTAAGTGCCAGCATACGATACTATAACCATCGCCTTTTGGCTTGAAACCATAGCTAAATAACGGCGAGTGGCATATTTTCAATTCATCATCATCATTGTTCTGTCCTTATGCCAATTTATTTGAGGTCAACGCAGCATGTCTTCTTCCATACTTCTCTATTCCTCTTCAGCTTACTAGTCCCCCCTTTCTAGCCATTTCATCTTTTTTTTGTGGGCTGCAGCTGAAACTCGGCGTCAGGTGGTACACCTTGTGTTGCCATCTGGTATTATGCTGAGCTGAGGCCGCTTTAGCATTAATAGCTTACTTCATATATTTTGTTTAATTTTTAGGTTATTTAGGAGCTCGTGGCTACATAATAACAGCCGCTCGGGTCGATCTTTAGGTTAAGCCGTGCTTGCCTAGGTTGGTCTGTGGATGGGTGACCACCCATTACATACCGTGTCTCCTCCGTGTCTCGGAGAGCACGTTAAGCCGTTGGTCCCGGGTGTCATTTGTAGATCTTTGACAGTCGTTAGGTAGTCAGTGGCCCAAAAAGTCTGACAACCAATCTTACCAAGGGGTATCCTATTACCCAGTACTAATTGGGTTGTGGAGGTCAGATAGGCAGTCGCTCCATGTAAAATACTGGTATTCAGCTGCATCCGGTTAGACTGGAAGCCGACCCCAACATAGTTGGGCAAAGACTAGGCAGATGATGATGATGTTTTCTACATGACAAGAAAGTAAACGCCCCTAACTATTATTGAAAATTTTCTTTCTTTCAGAAAAGATCTTTTCTAATTAAAGTTTTCTTTTTACTTACCTTTGTCTAAAATGTTTCATCTTGCTTCGCATGTTATGTTTTGGATAAGTTACTGTGCGGATTTTTCGCTTCAGAAGATTTTGTCTCATACAGTAGGTACTTGTTTGTATTGATACCAGCTCTTGATTAATATAAGATATAAAATACACTGCTGCTATTTTGAAAATAAAATAGCGGAGGCTGGAGCGAAGGCAGGCCAGGCTTCATACAAAAATATTCAAATCTTTTTCTGATAAAATACAACATTATGTAATATCTACACGTATGATAATATCTGGTCAAATTACCACAGATAACGAACACAGTTTTGTATATAAAGATAAGAGTCATAATTTTTTATTACTGACAGTTAACACACAATTTAATAATCATCCGCTGCTATCGCTTTAGGAACGTGATTTTATATCTACTCAGATGAGACAGTACAATCTGAGACAAAGAGATCAGTTATACTATATGGCTATAAAATATTAAGATTACATTTGCTCATAGAATACTGTGTTGTCTACCAACGTGACTTTTACAATTTGCTGGAATATTTTGCATGTAAAACTAATCTCAAGACGCCAATGTGTCCAAAGAACGATTGAACAAATTTTAAAGTATAATATTTAACAAACAATGGTTACATCTATTTTAGCAACGACTAAAGGACCTACTGTTGCCAAAATAATTGGGACTTTTTACAAAATGTGGGTAGTTTGACTTTCTCCGGGCTCAAGGGCCGACTTCTGCTATCATTCCAAAAACTTTTTCATGAATCCATGTTGTATTAGCTTTTTTTGGATTGATGCCACTCCAAAGTACCAAATTTGCTGCCGAAGATTCCGTAGTCACATTTTTTGTCCGTGTTTTTATACGAACTCAATTTTTTTACAACAAAAAGAAATGTTTACACAATAATAATGCCAATCTTTTTCTTTTATTATCATTCGCGTGATATATTATAATAGCAACATTAAACGGTTAAATACGATAGTATCTGGTTCCAATCACGTGAAGAAATGGATAACAAATTTTTCGTCCGACCTATGACCTCCGCGTTGGATAAAGTAAATACACATTAAAATATTACAATCTTACTTTTGCCCGCGGATTCGCTTAGACAGACACTCAAATACACATTGGCGCCAATAATTTAAAATAACACCACGCCTGTAATCCCTAGCCCTAGCAGTAGCGAAGGGTCAATTTTTTTAAAAGGTAAGCCGGAGTACATATCTTTAATGTGATTATATTATTTGTCTATAGAATACTGACTGTGCCGATAGGAATCGAGTTATATAAAACCTTCGCCACTGAGCCCTAGAATGTTTAAGTCCCACGTAATAAGGGGTAAGCCTATTCCCATCAACCGGCCAATATGAGCACATTCTCAATTTATGTACCTTCTTCGATTGGTATATGAACTCTTAGAGTTAACTGAATTAGTCAAACTTCCTAGAAATCTTGGCAACATTTCTCCAGAAATCTGGCAGTTTTATACCCGAGTTGGCATCATTAGAATAACTGCCTACTTATCTGGCAATCTGACAACTAATATTATCGGCTTCTGAATCATTCGGTAGCTAATAAGAAGACTGTGAGTTCATTGTTTAACAATGATCGTTGCAGATGTGTAACGATAATGATTAGGGTACATTAAAATAGCACCAGACTTTCCTGCAAGTCCTGACTCACTCGCTGACTGACTCTTCAATGCCCTGCCAAAACTCTTGGATCTAGCCCACATAAGACCTTCCGCTGATATACAGAGGTTCCGTTTACGATGCATACAAGTAACAAAGCCGGACATTCCCACAGGATAGGGCGCTAGAAGTTGGCGGCCAAGTGAACTCCAGGTCCCACCCCACACGACCACCTTGCTTTTTATTTAGACCACACAATGGCCTAGAACTTTGTTACAAGTTAGGCGCTATCACTGGTATTCATCAATTCCAGTAGCGCGAATGCTTCAATGAGCAGCTAATCTAGTAGTTCGTGCGTATAGAAAATCTGATACCGATGTCTACAGACTTTCTATTCTGAATAGTTGATAAAGAATATATTTTTTTTTTTGGTAGCCTTCTTTGTGTCCCACTGTGCTCCCTCCAAACCTCTCTGTTCTGTGCAATTTCTGGCCACGTTTGCCCCGCGAACATGATCAGATCGTCAAAATAAAGAATACATTACGAAAGCAATAAAAATACGGTTGATTTTGTTTGCAAACGAAATGAATACTACGCTCTTTGAAGATAAATAGACCGCGAGAAAATCAAATTGTCAGTACGAAATATCGTCTGAAGTTTGTGAATGTTCACTCCGGACTCATGAAATTCGTTTAACCTAGATTGAGGATGCGAGGCGCTCTACGAATGAGTCGGTCAAGGTCGGGGAAAGCAAGCCTTTGTTACTTAGTTTTGAATTCTAGGGGTTAACCGTGAATTCTTTTAGTATTATGACCCTGAACTGTTCGAAATGAGTTCAAAATGAGCTTTTGAATGAAGTTGTGAGCTATTTCATTATTTTTTAATTTCAAAATAGGGTTGTTTTTAATGAACTATCATTTGTTTTTTTCATTCAAACCTTTTTTTGTTTAAATCATCACAGTGATTGGTCTGTATGACATATCTAAGGTCTCAATTTTACGAATACTTGCACAAGAACGTGAAGCTTGGCAGAAGCAAAGAGAGGCTATAGAAAGCAGTGGGTGAAGTTGGGCTGTGGATGATGATGACGGCACAACGGAATGTTATGGAAGATGTCTATCTGAAAGTAACTAAGGGACCCTTTTGTTCTACTCATTTACTTGACCGTTTCCGGCCATGATGACCAATCTCAGCGATGACTAGCCCATCTAAACGTGGCAATTTATAGTGCACAGGTATATGTGTAAATACAAGTGAGCTCTCTCTCTCCCCTCGCTCTTTTCTGTAGCCTAACTAATCAGTGAAAAAGACACCAGGGCGAACAGTAATATCTGCGTTAAGTAATCGTGCTGGCAAATATGATCGCTACCATTTCGATACATTTTTCAATCTTTCATAACCTTGAAGTCTAAGGTTTATAAAGTTTCATCTAAATGGCGCCCAACATGACAAAAAAAAAATCTTGCGATTACGATAGCCGACAGCGGTGATTACCGTGCAAAAACTTAAGTAGGTAAGTACTTAGAATAAGTGTATTGAATGTTTTGTTGTTTTTGATAACCTGGTTAAAAACTGCGTGTTTATTAAACATCTTATCCAAACGAAAAACAAAACAAAAATTCAAGGAAAATCGCTGATATACATACATCCGTAACAATAGTCACGTTACGTACGACAACCACGCGGTTGTCGTAAAATGGAGTTCTAAGAAACTGCGTATTTACTGACATCGCAATGTAATAAAATATAATGTAGTCTACTTAAAATAATAGTTACTTCCATGACTACACATGAGTCATAAACTCATGTTTGTTTTATAATATGTTAGAATTATTATAATAGAATGTTTTAAGTACTCAAATGTCGAAGATGAAAATAAATTAAAGGTGCATGAAAAGGATTATGACTTGCTTGCCAGAGATCGTGAAACAATAAACACCTAACAAAATTACTCTTTTTAAATTAATCTTAAAGAGATCCAAAAAATACCTAAAGTTTTCAGCGGTTAATTTATCAAAAAATACTTTAACGAAGGACTTTAATAAATCCCAAAACACTAACATTCGGCAAAATAGTTACCTAAGGCCGTTAGAAAACGAGAAACTGGAAACGAAATCTCATCCAAAATCTGTAGCAGCCAAGTAAATATCACAAACATTAAAATGCTGCTAAATGACCTGAAGTAAACAGACGTTAGAATAGCTGAGCTGTATCATTTTCTATTGGTCACGTCCGACCGCTCCCCGTCACACAATCACAGATTATAAGGTCAAAGGCTATCGAGCCAGGAATTGCAATTGTTGATATTTGTGGATATCTATCTGTGTGAATTTCCAGATGAACTGATAATGGGGACCTATAAAGGTGCATTACTTGGAGAAAGCTAAAACTCGAATGTAGCAGTAGCATGAATTCGGGCCGTAGAGCCTATGTCCAAGGGTATCGTGTTGCCCTGTAAACGGTAGATCACACGCCGCTGTCCTGCACGTTTTACAGTAAAAAGCTGGGATCACATGTCAATAATAATGTTAAACATGAACGCATTATGGAACTCAGCCCCTAAGACGACCTTTTTCAAAGTCAATTCTAACCGTACTGCCAAGTGATCCCAAAACAAAGTACAAATGAACGCCCTGTTAACGGGGGGTAAGAGGATTATGGAGATCATATAATTATCAGTCACTACAAGTAAAATATTGGTATTCGGGTTCATCCGGTTAGACTGAAAGCCGACCCCAACATAGTCGGGAAAATCCCCCGCAAATGAGAATGATGATAAGACTATGTCTAGGAGTTAACTTATAAAGGCACTGTAGCCTGTGACTCGACAAAAAATTACAATAGATTTGATAAAATAACAATATTGGTACCGATTCCAGCCCCCGTAGCATGACCACCGTAGACAAGGATTTCTTTGACGGAAGAATTGATAAAATGACAGATTGTGTCGACACAATGACAGATTTCTTTGCACTATGTGTCATTTTGTCGATTCTTCCGTCAAAGAAATCCTTGTCTGGCTGGGAAGACGGTTATTTTTTTTTAAATAGGACTCAATGATCACCAGTACTGTCAAACAAAATGTGAGTTATTGTGCCTTTTACTGCATAAGATTTGCTAAGCAACAGGCGTTTCACAAAAATGATAGAATGTACCAACTCGGATGTTTACAAATCTCTCCGTATTGAAGGACTTCTGACTAGCGGGACCGCGCAGATCGATCGGAGAGGTTAAGGTCATATTAACGCTGCATTGCTGATCTATACATCTAGAGATACCTCTCCGCGTTGTTATAGAAGCGTAAAAAAGATGGCGATGTGAGTTCCAATTTTTGACTCACGCGCTATAGATCTTTGTAGAGTTGTGCTGTCATCTGTCATAATTATAAGCCCGAAAAACTGATGGAAATTGTGCATGTTGTTTCACTTGTTTATATTGAGAGCAAAGTTAAACAACAACAAACAGTTTTGACACCCATAATGTTACTTAATTACGTTCATTAAATATATATTAATTTTGCCAAAATACGATCATTATTTAATGATTGATTCATTCATTCAGTGATAGACAAATTATGCCATAAATCTTGTATCCAGATTTACCGCCCTAATTGCCTCAAAAAACAATACAGTGGACATATTCACGCATGTACTTAACTGAGGATTAGCTAATGATTATTTAAATGACATTTGTTTATTTACTTAAAGTTGAGGGCATGACTGACGCCCCCCGCGCGCCCCTAGTTTCTTTTTTTTATATCAGCCTGCTCTGTCCCACTGTTGGGCAAAGGCCTCCCCCATGGCTTTCCAATCCTGTTTACAATTGACCCTCTCCCTCCAAACTGTTAAGAATGAGTCCAGATCGTCACGCCAGCATTTCGCCAGCATTTCACCTTAAAAATCTGTCTGGGCTGGGAAAGACCTGAAGCAAAGGACAAGGTGTTGTTTTTTTTCCAGCAGTGGACTGCAATAGATTGAGTTGATTGATTGAGGGTCCTAGATGTCATGATAAGGCAGAAGAGGGGTTAGGAACAAATTGTGTGTATCTTAGGTTAGGGGTTCAAGGGCAAGCGGAAACACTCAGCCAATGTAGATACCTGTTTAAACAAACAAATTGATGTATTGTTCAGATTTCTATAGCTTAAATAGTTTGTCTGAAAAGTCCTTCAGAGTCTAAAGGGCGGCCAAATAAATAAGATTTCAAGGCCACATCTTACAGCGCAATAAATTTGTGATAAAAAACGTTGAACTCGTTTTATAACACTTTTTACAATATTATCACGACTTTAACATGTTTTCCTTAACGTCTAATCAACCTAATGCGTCGTGATTAGCCCAAAATAAACAGTTGGAAGACGTACCGGTAGAAAAAGCGCACGGCACAACTTGCGCTCGTGTAATCCACGTCACGAAAGCGGTTCATAGCAGTGTAGACGAGGTTTTACAATTACATCAGGCTATAGTACTATCACTCGTGATAACTGGGCCATCCCACGAATCCTGATAACGCACCGCATAAATACGGGAGCGGCGGCCATTTTTTATCAGTTTGCCGCCATCGCGCGTCTGTGACAGTTCGAATTTTCGGAAATCAAAGTTCTGTCGACGGTTGCTCTTGCAACGTGTTCGCCCTTCGAGTTTTGTTGTTTCGTTGTTTTAGCAGCAACCCTACGGTTGTTGCTTTAAAGTGGAAAGAAAGCTTTGAGAATTACGCTATTAAAGGTGAGTTTTTGCATTATTTTGGTATCATTATTAAATAACTATTAACTTTTTAACAATTAAGTACATTTTCTTTGCACCTCGAAATGTAATTTTCCTAATTTTTATTAAACGGTGAATTTCTGTTTATTGATAAACTTAGAGGTTTTTCATTTACTGGATTTAATTCATGTACATACATACGATAATCTAACAGTTCTTTTAAAATACAATATTAATTAATATTACAGAATTTAAAGAGCAGTTGCTAACTGGATAGGCTGATTTCGGCAGCTAGTTCCTAATTATTTTTATCAGCATATAGATTTACAGTAGCATTGTGTTTCATGAATTCATAATAAGCTTATTTGAAAAATTATTAATTCCTACATACCACTCAACCTTAGCTTATCTAATTGATTTAAAGCCGGTAGGTAGAAAAATATTCCAACATTGATTTTATTACAAAAACTAGTCAGATTTGAGTAGAGCGTGTAAGCTTTGGTTAGTTTCTATTCTACTTATTAAGTTTTTCAGTCACTTCAGTTATCATAAAAAATCTTTCTCAAATAAGATCAAAACTTAAATTATGAAGGTGGCAACCGGAGGACTTATTACTTTGAAATTATAGTATTATATCTTACGTCTAGAATTGGTCGATGCATTACCGAAGTGCCAAATTACTTATACCGCGAAATATTCCAAAACCGAAATTGTCACCACCGAATTCAAAATGTCGGGGAAAATTTATTCAGCACACATACATACCCGCGTAATGGAATTATCTTTTACCACATAACATTGACCTTGCGCACGCGCTGATTCAACATGGCGCCGCGTGACGTCACGAAGCGACTGATTTGTCTGTCACGGGGCGATTCTTGTGAAAACTTCGTTCTATGACTATTTGGTTACTCATTTATTAAGTGTTTGATGATTGGTTTGAATTTCCTTGATACATCATACACTATAAAATAGTAAGTTCGAGTCTCATTCCCTAATTCATGGGGTTTTCTTTTGGCGATATCCGATTTTCTAGTACTTTAACCTCAGTCGGCCCAAGATCGGCATTTTTAAAGTTTTTTTTTTGTAATTGTCTATTTTCCTGCTAACGGCGACACAGCGCATAAACTGGTTTTGTATAGCTTGAATGGCCGGGCGTCCCTACATTCCGACATTATTTTCAAAATCGGTGAATGCAGATCGAAATGTCTCAAAAAGTTAGTTTCGTAAGATCATTTTCGTGTAGCTACAACGGTTAAGGAACCTACCCTTATTGCCCAATCTCAAAAACACACCCTGTACCTATTCATTGTGGCTAAAAGATAACAGCCGCTTGGGGTCTATCTTCAGGTTAAGCCGCGCTTGCCTTGGTTGGCACATGGATGGGTGACCACCCATTACATACCGAGTTTCCTCCGTGCCTCGAAAAGCACGTCAAGCCGTTTGTCACGGCTGTCAATTGCAGATCTTTGAAGTCGTTAAAGGTAGTCAGTGGCCCAAAAGGCTGACAACCAGTCTTACCAAGGGGTATCGTATTACCTAGGACTAACTGGGTTGTGGAGGTCAGATAGGCAGTCGTTCCGTGTAAAATACTGGTATTCAGCTGCATCCGATTAGACTGGAAGCCGACCCCAACATAGTTGGGTAAAGGCTAGGCAGATGATGAGCGTTACACACAGAGGCGGCGCTAGGCGTAGGCGACGTGGGCCACCGCCTACGGCCTCGCGTTACGATGGCCGCTTCACACCTCAAAAACCCATTGGCAAAATTGGGATAACTATTTTTCAATTGTTTTTTAATTTATAACATTGCTTCTTGCGGCTCCAGAGGGCCTCGCTAAATGTACCTTATTCACATAAAATTGTGGTCTTGCCCCGCCACTGGTTACACAACACATCCCCCTTAGCATTCTCATCGCAGCCACTTATAAAACAAACAGATTCAATTGGTACCATGGTCTTATTATTGTTACCATGTATGATTTTGGTTGTAAATTCGATTTGGACACGAGTTCACGAGTAATTGTCTTTAGCACCAGTGCAAAACAATCAAAAGTACTGTTAGCATAAAAGTGTTAACTGTAGCTGTCCTAAAACTATTTTTTATTAGATAGTGTTTTAAAGGTTAATTTTATTCAGTAAAGAAATATCAGTGCAGTAGTAGGTAGGTACACCACAATAAATAAAACCACTCTACATCCTCGTAAATAACTGTTATACAATTATAATTTAAAATATTGATAATATAATTTAACACATACGTAAACATAATATCACGCCTGTAATCCCCGAAAGGTTAGGCAGAGGTGTACCTAATAGTACACCCACATTTCGCCAGTTATGTCTCTTGTAATACGGGGCGAGTCTATTGCCATCAACCGGGCACAAAACCAGACTCTGTGGCTGCTACCGAGAAATTCCTGATGGAAAAACCCAATGACAATTTGTCCGACCCGAGAATCCAACCCAGGACCTCATGCTCAGCAGTCGCAATTGCAGCCACTAGACCAACGAGGCAGAATAATTAACATAATTATAATTTAAAATTACATCATTGTCATCATCATCATCCACAGCCCAATTCCTCCCACTGCTGGGAATAGGCCTCTCTTTGCTTCTGCCAATCTCCATGTTCCTATACCTGCCTCATCTATGGTTTACCCGCAATGTGTCTGTCCATCACGCCGCCGGATGACCAACACTTCTCTTTCCATTCCTTGGACGTCACTCGCTCACAGCTTTACTCCACCTACCATCACTGCGCCTTGCTAGGTCCTTCTCAACTCTACCTGTCAAATCATTGTAATTTTTCAATAGACAGGGTGTAAACGGACCCTTCACGAAGCCGTCAACCAAGCATTGTGTACATCAAACTAAGTAACTTTACGTAAAAATTATTGCTGGGAAACGACTTTTTTTTTTGGGGTGAAACATCACGTTTTACGGTAGGACTCAATGTAAAGCACTCAAAATATTGTGCTGATAGATGGATTGAATAGTATTAGGAGGAGGAAGGAGGTCGGAGGTCGTGAAGGTATTTAAAGTAAAAATCTCACATTAAAAAACAAGTATTAAAAAAAAAAACTTGTGAAAAAGTTGTAACTTCGACCCCCAATATCTCCATAACTAGAATGTTCCCAGGTATGGTCTAGAACAAAAAAAATATCGCAATGACGGTGAGAACAAGTGCCTTTTGGCTTCGTTAAGGGTTTTTCTGACTATACAGAATGGGCACGCGACAAGCACATGCATACCGGATCCAGTAAATACGTACGTAATTTATCAATGGACTTTGATATTTAATCAATTTGTGAACGTAAACATTAGCGTGAAGAGGAATTTGGACTACAAATACTTGACGAATTGTTACAGATTTTATCTGCTTCATTGGTCAAATCATTTAGTGGTAGCAAACGATACTGCTAAACATAGGGTTCCCAATCGATTCCCGGTTCGGGCTAAGTGTTATCGGGTTTTTCTACCAGGAATACAGTACCAACCCGGAGTCTGTTTTTTGCCCGATTTAATGCATATCCTAGTCAACAATTACCCATCATCATCATCTGCCTAGCCTTTCCCCAGAACCTATGTTAGGGTCGGCTTCCAGTCTAACCGGATGCAGCTGAATACCAGTGTTTTACATGGAGCGACTGCCTATTTGACCTCCACAACCCAGTTAGTACTAGGTAATACGATACCCCTTGGTAAGACTGGTTGTCAGACTTATGGGATTAAATAACTCTAGCGAAATGTGGGTGAACTGTATGTAGTCACCACTGATCACAGTACATTACCACGTTTACGTCAAGGAGTATTTCTTCAAACTTTTGATAACCTTAAATGTAGGTAGTAGATACCACTCTGTTCAAAGAGAAGATGCTATATTAACACTGCCCAACTCTTTGGGAAGAACAGGCGTGATGTTATGTTATATTTCATCTTTATAGAAGTTGTTGTGTTTTATAATAAAGGGTGTAACAAGACCCTCAATAAAGCCGAATGGCACTTGTTCTCCATTGACCATACCTGGAAACCTTCTAGTTACGGAGATATTGGGGGTCAAAGTTCCAACTTTTTCACAAGTTTTATTTTAGATACTTGTTTTTAATGTAACATTTATGACCCGTTTGCTATTCAATCCATCCATCAGCACAATGTTTTGAGTGCGTTACATTGAGTTTTTCCGTGATTTTACACGTAAAAAAAAAGTCATGTCTCAGCAATAATTTTTGCGTAGGATCACTTAGTTTGATGTACAGAATGCTTGGTTGACGGCTTCGTGACGGGTCCGTTTACACCTTGTATTAAGCTTGCTGAAGTTTTGTGAAAATAAATTCGGCGCGCACTCTAGTCTTTCCGGTATAAAAAAGTGTGTTACCTAATAATTACGCAATTTATGTATAAATGAGTAGTAATAATACTACCTACTAATCAATAATTATTATCTATCATTGATTTCTTTAAAAGATTGTATTATTCTACTTCATCACGCCGCCGCCGTGGGTTTAAAACAATCTTAAAGATAATAATTTAAAGTGTTACGGAAATAGTACTTGAAGATTAAGTGCTTGTTTTCGCTAATGTTAGGCGACACCTAGACGAATGCCTAAAAAAAACTAGCTGTTTATTTTCGACGCTCAGATCAACGTCGAGAGTTGAAAGTCCAAGTTCCCAACAGTGCAAAAATATTAATTCATAAATTTTGACTGCCTCGTTGGTCTAACCGTCGCCACCGCGACTGCTGAGTTTGAGGTCCTGGGTTCGATTCCCGTGTCGGTCAAAGTGTTATTGGGTTTTTCCATAAGGAATTTCTCAATAGCAGCCACGGCGTCTGGATAAGCCCGGTTAATGGGAACAGGCTTGCCCCCTATTACATGGGACTTATTATCTACCCCCTATTACTTAGGCACGCCTCTGCTTAACCCTTTGGGGATTACAGGTGTAATGTTATGTAATTTAGGTGCTGCTTAGTGCAAACAGGCCTTAATCGTTTTGTAAGTCTGCACGTCTGTTACTAAGTCGACGATAAGATTAATAAATGGATTGATAATTTTACGATGATTCTACTATTAAGAATTACGTGAAAATAGTAGGTAGTTTTAACACTTTTAGATCATGACTTTGATTGTAAGGTTGCCCTAATTATTATTTACGTCGATATCAATTAGCAACAATTACTTAGTCATCATTATATGGCTAGCCTTTTATTTGTTTAGGATCTCCAACAAAGGATGGACTCAAACACACAAAATAAATAATTGACGACAAATGTATCATGTAGAACGTAGGTGTACTCCTTCACTTACAGCCCCCGTAGCATGACCACCGTAGACAACACAGTTGACAGTTCTTTGTCGGAAGAATCGACAAAATGACAGATTGTGTCGACACAATGACAGATTTCTTTGCACTATCTGTCATTTTGTCGATTCTTCCGTCAAGGAAATCCTTGTCTACGGTGGTCATGCTACGAGGGCAGGAGACAACAGCATGCATAATAAAATGTATAACTAAGCTAACAAAGATATAGTAGCATTTAAAAATTAAAATCAATACATATTAAGGTAAAATAAAATTGGAAAAATAAAATTAAAAATAACAAAGTTATAGTATTAATTTAAAAAAATGTAAACTTTTCCCAACTATGTTAGGGTCAGCTTCCATTCTCATTGGATTCAGCTGAATACCAGTATTTTACATGGAGCGACTGCCTATCTGACCTCCACAACCCAGTTAGTTGTAGGTATTACGGATAATACGATACCCCTTGGTAAGACTGGTTGTCAGACTTTCGGGCCACTGACTCCCTGTAACGACAGTCAAAGAACTACATGACAGCGGGAACCAATGGCTTCTTTCCGAGGCACGGTAGTCATTATCATAAGTCATATCAGTTAAAATGCTTATTAATTCTAACTTAAGTGACTTAAATTTTGAATTTTTGTCTTGACTGCTTGAGGGTGAAGTTCACCAATGACACTGAACGCAGTCAACACATTAAACTGTGTGCTGCAGTCAGCGTCAATATTCTGTAACCCTGATGAATGATACCACTGACAGGGACAGCACTTGAACACGGTTTGGGTATGCTGATCGCGTTCAGAAGCTTCATAAATTCAGAGTAATATTTTAATAAGGCATAATTTAATTTATGGTAGCTTGCCACACTGTCTAAAAATCTTTTAAAAATTATTAGAAGTAACGCAAGAAAAAAATACAGACAAAGAGACCATTAAAAATTATCTAACCAATGTTACAATAGGTAAAGAGCTTGAAGTTTGGATGTACTAAGTACTCACCGAAACCACTCAACCAATTTCAACTATTACTTCAATTAGGGGAAAACTAGATTATTACACAAGATAATTATGTTTCTTTGACGCGAATGAACTCGCGTGCAGAAGCTAGAAAACCCAATCAAAAATACATACATGTTCCATTCAACCTACGTATTATTGCACATTATTGTGTCACACAACTGTTGTCGAGAAATTACATGTTTCCTATACCGTTTATGCATAAAAGATGATCAGTGAGGATAGGGCTGTTTCTGACTATTTCGATTTTGAAAATTTTCTCTTGCACGATCTTATTAAATGTCGTAAATACACTTGTCCAAATTCGAAAAAAGGTATTTTTAGTATAGACGAGAATATTATTTTGGTTGCTATGGGTGGTAATTAAATAAAGTTGATCAATTAATTAAAAAAAAAAAATATAAGGTATAGCCTGCTGAATCATCCTTACTCATATATGATTCTTCTAGCATATATGTTTCAGTTCGTCTTTTAAATGTATAATATAAAAAGAAAACTAAACTGTTAGTTGACAACCCTACCTTTGCCTACTGCGGTAACCATAGCCGTTCTATAATTACAATGGTTCTGCCGGTCGGCCACTTTTCAACCTTATAACTCGTGCATTAGGGTGAAAAGTGGTCGACCGTCAGTGAAGTCGGTATTCCCTACGTTTACGGCCGTAATTATTTTTTTAATACAAACTCGGAAAACTTTAACCCTTTACAAAGGAAGCCAATGAAACGATTCAAGTTTATAAATATAACACGTTTTTCAAAAATAAGTTGTGTAAATGTAACACGTTTTTTCAAAAAATAAGTTGTGTTATTTTTAAACTCAGCACGTTTTCCTGAAACTTATCCGATTTCTTTTTCCCCTTTATTACATGAATACTTAGTCTTATTTTGGATTGGTTTCCCAAAATAAGCTATGCTATTTTTTTTTTACTTAAAAAAGCACTCCGCTTTTTGAGCAGACGTGTAAAAAGAAATTGGTAGCGGGTCAAATCGACCAGTATAATAAAAAAGTATGATTGACGATTTTTCAGAGATGCGCTGAGTTATATTATTCTGTGTATTGTTGAAAAAAACTCCAGTTTGGAGACATGTCAGATTTTTCTCGTTCGTGTCGGGCTCCAGTTTGGAGCCCTTGGACTCTGCCTTATTTTTTTGACGTAAATTGCGTAGGAAAACTATATCTATCTCGCTCAAATTTGCACAGAGTCTAGGAGACAGAACAAGAAAGATATATTTTCTCTGTCAAGTATCGAATGAACGAGCAGCGGGTCGCTGTCAAAATTTCCGTATCTGTGGACGGCACACGGATGTAATTGGACGAGTCTCCCCACCAGTCCGCGTCTCCGCATTGGTGAAAGATGGGGCTAATAGTCACGTATTTGGATAATTTCCGCAAACACAACTTCCCATACCTATACAATAGATACCATAAATTTACGATGTACCTCCAATTCGTTTGTCATCACACGTAATTTTAACTCCTGTCGTCAGCCAACTTATCTTTCCATATCAGTATACGAAACGTACCAAGAGACTTAGTTCAAGGCTCATCTCCGATACAAGAGTGTGATAAAAAAAGTGTTTCTTTTAAAAAAATGGTGTTAATTTTCATATTAAGCGCTGATTGTAAATATTTTATCGACTAGTTTACGTAATCGGTCAGCGGATCGCTTTGTGAGGTAGTGAAATGGTTTTTTTAATGTTTTTATCGCCATATTGCTAGGATTATAGAAGATTGTGGAATAGCTATATACCGCTATGATAATATCTGCTTATCAAGTTTATTGCGCCGTCTATGAATTACATATAAAAAAAAATCGCGTCGAAAATAATTCTAATACAGAGATGTATTAGAATTATTTTCGACGCGATTTAATGCAATTGAAGTACTTGTTTGGTAAATTAATCTTCAGAAATTGATTAATTGATTGGTGTTAGTAATAGCCCTCTGGGCCGACATAGTTTTGTCCTGCAGATCTTACTACTAAGTTCGCCATTACGCTGTATCCGGCTGCTGAATGTCAGATAAAGATATTATATTTATTTTGTAAAACATGAGTAGGTATGGTATGCACTATACAGGTCTTATAAATAAAAGAAAGTAGCTACATAATTTGCCATATATATGCATAGGAATGGCGTACAAACTTTTGGCTTAAGCCAAACATTTTTAATTAAATTTACCCTATTTAAAAAAAAAATGGGTAAACTTAATTAAGAAATTAAACTGGGTGACACATTGGCTTTTCTGGATGTTCTTGGATAGGTTGTCTTGTTCTTTTCTGACTCCTACCGATTAAAAAACAATGTTTCTTAATTTTCTGACGTTTCTCTTTCCATTTGTTCCAGGGAGCACCGGGCGAGTCCGGCGCGTCTACAAGTGCCGGGCGTGTGCGGCTGAGCAGGCCGCAGCAGGCCGCGCGCCCGCGCCCCGCGCCGCTCTGTTGGCGCCGCGCCCTCAACGTCGACCCGCCCTGGCTGCGAGCCCGGGCCCGCTGACGCCAGCGAGACATTACGTGAGTCTCTTCAAGCTTATGAGTGCCTGGTACTCAGATACCCGTGCAGTTAATTGATGAATCATTGAAAGTATGTGCAAAATTCTGTAATTGTTGTGGCCAAAGAGATATTACGTTAGTCTCTTCATGTTGTATGAGTGCCTGGTACACAGACTGCAGTTAGTTCATGACCGAGGCAATACATGAGTTTCTTCATATTTTATGAGCGCCTGGTAGCACCGTTACAATTCTTGTCTACTCCTTGAAATTCCGAACCCTCCTTTTTGTCTCTGTCCTGCCATATTTACGGTCGGGTACCGTAGTTACACAGTTAATACAGCGGTCTGCCGAAGGAAATTGTTCGTCTGTTCATATAAATCTGCAAAATATATGGTTGGAGTCGCAAAAACTCCGAAGTAAATCTATGACCAGACTGCGAAAAAGCCTAAAGGAGACTTATGATTTTAGGAGACCATGTATGTTTTTGAAATAAACAATTGTTTAATTGTTCCAGCTGACACTTGTGGACTAGCGCTAGTGGGCCACCACAACCCGGCTCGAACACTTGACACCGACCCTACCGGCCCGGACAGGCAAGCGCAGCATAGCCGACCCCACGCTCCGGCACTGCCGGGGCTAAGTCGGCTCCAAAGTCAATCTTAAAGTAACCGCACAAGGCTCAACATCCCAGCCGCAATGAAGGTCGTAGAAGAAGAACAGCTTATCACTGTGATGGATGGCCCGTGGTCGCCCACGGCGCTGATCCGCGAGATCGTGGAGACGGGCACACAGGAGGACCCGTTCTACGTGATGGATCTCGGGGAGGTGGTCGCGAGGTACCATCGCTGGAAGGAGCTCATGCCGCGCGTCGAGCCGTTCTATGGTGAGTCTATTAAAATCTTTGTTTCCGATTAATTAGTCCAGTAACTTTATACAAGTGTTACGAAGAATCAGGGTCAAATTTCATTCAGAACGACAGAATTTTGCAAAAAATTGCGTTGTTCGAAAAAATGTTGAATTTTGAAAAGCTTTATCTCGGAAACTTTTGGGACTATAGAGACAATTCTAGTCTCATATTATAGCAAATTTAGTCTACTTTAGTACTGTCTGGTAATATAAAACTAACATGTAATATTTTGTGGTTAGCGGTGAAGTGCAACGACGACAAGCTGCTGGTGAGCACGCTGGCGGCGTTGGGCACCGGCTTCGACTGTGCCTCCAAAGTCGAGATCGAGCTCGTCACCTCCATCGGAGTCGCGCCCGAGTGAGTACTCCTCTGTGTTCTATGGCAGAGAGTTCCATCCTTCTACATAGCGTATCAATGGCAAAAGAAAAATATTTTCTTTTAATAGAACGGTGCCCACACTAGGAATTTCTCCTGTATCTTGGGTACGTTTACAAACACTTAAAGTCACAAACAGCCAGACACTACTATCTGTGGGGCATACAATTATTTGTCCCGTGCGAGAATCGACCACTTCGAGGATTAGGACATAGTGATGAAACCGGCATGTCCTAGAACCAAAAAATCGAAGACATGTGACATCTACCAACCTGTACTAGGCCTGCGTTGTGAATACTGCGCTCTCCATATCGTAGAGAGCAATCTGATCATCTTATTGAAATGTCTAAAGGAACATTGAACGTGCTATTTAATCATCAACTTTCGACACTAGGGCGAACGTTGGTAATACAGTGAAATTATAGGCTGTTGTTAATTATTGATATTTGTTACAGGCGCATTATTTTCGCGAACCCAGCCAAGATGGCGTCGCACATCCGCTACGCGTCGGCCGTCGGCGTCGACGTCATGACTTTCGATTCCGAGACCGAACTCATGAAGATCAAACAATACATGCCGCACGCACAGTGAGTACTATCCCTTAATACCAGTTTTCAGT
The DNA here is from genome assembly GCA_910589295.1 of Noctua janthe. Lineage (NCBI taxonomy): Eukaryota > Metazoa > Arthropoda > Insecta > Lepidoptera > Noctuidae > Noctua > Noctua janthe. The sequence goes on along the minus strand of OU342572.1, from coordinate 6,144,532 downwards.
AAGCACGGGGTTAAGCAGCTCTTGCTAAGGTCAGTCCGTGGATGGGTGACTGACCATCCATTACATACCGAGTTTCCTTCTTGCCTCGGAAAGCACTTTAAGTCGTTGGTCCCGGCTGTCATTTGCAGATCTTTGACAGTCGTTACAGGTAGTCAGTGGCCCGATAGTCTGACAACCAGTCTTACCAAGGGGTATCTTATTGTTCAGTAACTGGGTAGTGGAGGTCAGATAGACAGTCGCTCCATGTAAAATACTGGTATTCAACTGCATCCGGGTAGCCTGGAAGACGAATCCAACATAGTTGGGAAAAGGCTAGCCAGCTGAAGCTAGCTGTTTGGTCTAATCTTCAGTAGTCCACCTGGAAATCCTGGAAGTGAATCATCTCCGGACCCAATGTGTGTAATTTGTTAACTCAAAAACTGCTGATTATCAGCCTAAATTGAATAAATGATTTTGATCATGCTGTATGCTTTGACAGGCTAGTGATCCGCATCCGCTGCGACGCGGCGTCGGCGCAGTGTCCGCTGGGCATCAAGTTCGGCTGCGACCCCGTCACCGAGGCGCCGCGTCTGCTCAAGCTGGCTGCCGTGCTCGGCCTGGACGTAAGTAACACTTATAACAGACTAATTTCTGCAATAAGTTGATGGTTGGTGTTGTTAATGCTAACAACGTGATCAGCTTTAAAAAAAAAATACTGTTTAGTGGCGTGTCTAGGGGCCAACAATACGGCGAGACTGCAAAAACCCGAGCAGGGCAAGCAGGCTGTTCAGGAACCCTAATATCATAAAGAGTAGTACGTTACAATGGTAAAAGATGCGCTTCCCTGGTGCGCAGGGTGTGGGGCAACGCCAACAGTATCTTAAACATGATTGCCAGTCGCCTGGACTGTGTTTATGTGGGTCGCTGCTGTGCTCATGGGTTGTCGCAGCAGTGATTCACCGTTATTTCTTGTGTTGTATTGTTTTTTATCAGTGTTTACTAACAGTTTTTGAGTCATTGATACTCGATTAAAGAGAATTCTATTCTATTCTATTCTATAAGGGCAAGCCAAGCTTTTAGGCTTGTATGAAAGCACCGCCACTAACTGTTGTAGACAAATCTTCGACAAAATACAAAAAATTCCAACATTTTCTTCAATTGGGTTCACTGTCCGGCGACTTAGGCACCTGTCGTAACAAAATGAGCTATGATTTGAGATATATATATAAAATCTGTTGGACTTTTGTACGCCCATCGTGGTCAAGCCCCTTTGCACCGTCTTTATGTTAATGTGTTCCTGTCCTTCCCAGGTGGTCGGCGTCTCGTTCCACGTGGGCAGCGGCGCTATGGAGACGGACGTGTACGCGCGCGCCATCGCGCTGGCCCGCGCACTGTTCCACGTGGGACACAACGTGGGCCACAAGCGCATGCGCCTGCTGGACGTGGGCGGCGGCTTCCCGGGCGGCTCGCACTCGTCCATCTGCGAGGTAACACGCGACAAGCGTACTATTGGAAATAAAATAATGGGTGTAAAACTACCCTGTAGTCTTGTTACACCCAAGTACATTTCACCCCATGGCTGAAGGTGAAGCACACCACACTTTATTTTATAAATGATTTGTCGTTGTCCCCAGGTGGCCGAGGTGATCAACTCGTCGCTGGAAGAGCACTTCCCGGAGCGCTCGGTGCGTGTGATCGCGGAGCCCGGCCGGTACTTCGCCGCCGCCGCCTACACGCTGGCCGCCATGGTACACGCCAAGCGAGAGGTACGTACACGAGCCTCGGTGGCTGATATGAACTGAGTCGGCCAAGAACTTGGCTACAAGTTTGGCGACTCCAGTAGCGTCCATCAGTTCAGGGAAATTCAAATGCGATTTGGTAATAATACTAGGACTAGCTGACCCTCTTCTGGATGTCGACAACAACGCCGCCTACAGAGTCCAAGCATAGAGTCTGACGTGAGAAAGTCTTGCAACCAGTCTTACTAAGGGGTATCGTAGTACCCAGTAACTGGGCTGTGGAGGTCAGATAGGCAGTAGCTGTATGCAAAATACTGGCGTTCACTCGCATCCAGTTAGACTGACAGACGACTCCAATATAGTTGGAAAAGGCTATATTGCTGGTATACTTAGGCCTCTAAATGCTAACCCTCGTCTCTCGTCCGCTAGGTGGCGTCTAAGGAGTTCGACGACGAGAACGCGGAGACCCACACGATGTACTTCATCAACGACGGCGTGTACGGCTCCTTCAACTGCGTGCTGTACGACCATCAGCATGTCGTCGCTGAGCCGCTCAACGTAAGTACCCACCCCACCGTACCGTATCTCTTATACAAGGTGTAAACGGACCCTTCAAGAAGCCGTCGACCAAGCATTCTGTACATCAAACTAGATAACTCTACGCAAAAATTATTGCTGTGAAACGATTTACGGTAAGACTCAATGTAACGCACTTAAAAGCATTTTTCAATAACAGCCACGGAGTCTGGATTCGTGCCCGGTTGATGGCGATAGCGTGGGTGTTTATTATTACTTCCTTTATTTATTTTTATACTAATATAAAACAATATAAAAAATAACATTTAAAAATATAAAAATCAATCTCCTAACAATACGCGCCGTGTCCAGAAGCCCTTGCTCCAGCTGCCAAGCGAGAGCCTCCTCTGATGTTGGTCGAGGCTATTGCCTATTATTATTACGCCTCCCTTGCTAATATAACCTCCCCGCAGGACAACGGCTCGTGCCCGTCGTCGTGCTCGGTGTGGGGCCCGACGTGCGACGGGCTGGACTGCGTGCTGGCGCGCGCGCGGCTGCCGGCGCTGGGCGTGGGCGACTGGCTGCTGTTCCGCGACATGGGCGCCTACACGCTGCCCGTGGCCTCGCCCTTCAACGGCTTCCCGGTGCCCACCGTGCGCGCTGTGGTGGACGCCAGGCTGGCGTGAGTATTCCTTTACTTATGTACTTGACTTTATTATACAACGTGTTTTTTTGTATCCCATACTCTGGGGTATAAATGAGAGCATTTAAAAAAATCAACTGGCATATGAATTATTTTTCAATTATTTTCATTTTTTTGTTTTCATTTTTCATATATGACAAATAAAATATGACAACGTCGCATTATAGCTCTCGTATTTATTAATGAAGCTTAGATACCTAAACACATCGAGATGATTTATGATATCTTCGAAACTATGCATTTTTGGACCACAAATATTGTAGTACTTTTTGTATTATTTTACTTTAGAAAATAACCCTAGAGTCTTATTCTTAGCGTGCCGATGGAAAAAAGTTTACACGAATCCCACGCACTGATACATTAAGCAGATCAGCAAGTGCGCAGGTGAAGGGCATGCGGTGCGAAATGGCGTGGTGGGCCATTGTCTGTGGGGAAACGCCGCATACGCACTTGGTAGCCGTATATGAACCCCCATCTGCACCCTAGAGTTATGGGATATAAGAAAACAAGTTGTACAACGTGACGATTTAGTCGCCTGCGCCTTAGGGAGGTGATTCTACTCATCATACTATACAACTTTAGTCTATTGAATACGCTTTTTTCGAGTCGACACTGCGACGAATTAAATGTTAATCGGTTCATTCAAATGAATTTAGCGTCAATAAGTCTGGGCACTCTCAAGTGATAATATCTTTTCTTAGATTAAAGCGAAAACAACAGTCCCTCCCTCTACCATCACGACGCTAACAAAATATTCACTCTCTATTCCAGTTGCATACTCAAGGAGCTTCGTCCGCTGAGCGCGTCGCAGTTCTCCGCGGGCCGCTCGGGGGCCCCGGGCCCCTCGCTGGCGCCCGCGCCGGGCCCCGAGCCGACCCCGCCGTCCCCTCCCGCCACGCGCGCCGTGTTCGTGGAGTGCGCGCTCAAGTGACGCGAGGACTCGCGAGACAAGCTTCACACACACCCGCAGATTGTAAACTCGCACACGTACACACTCACTCTTGTCAGGTAGCAAATAATGTACAGTTTGATAAGGATCTTTTGGCGCACTAAAGCCGCCATCTTGTATTGTTAGAGCGATTTCAGACTAATATTATTACAGATTATTCAGTTGATTAAATTGACAGCCGTCAGCAAAAGTGACGACTTATCTCGCGATTTGCGCTTGTAAGAGCTTATGCGCGCGTCAAAGCTCGTACGACTTTCGCGTGCGGTAAAAGGCGCGCGTATAAGCGCCTACACCCGCGTCCAAAAACCAACTTGACGCTAATCTGAAACCAGAAAATTGTAATATGGATATTACAACTTCCCAAACACACAAATGTTTACCAACAGCGCTCTGTCACTCAAGCGCCAATAGATCCTTGCAGCGCTGTAATGTTAGGAAACTGTGACACATCTGCTGAAATTAGTGCCGTAATGCCAAATTCATGTGTCCCATATAATTCAGTGTTATCCAAGCAAAACTTGTTATTGATTGATCAATTCCTGTACTTATAATTGGCCAATCCAGTATGACGACACGATAATTATGTCAGCATATCATGAATCTGGCCAATATCATAATGATCTTTAGAATCGTAGGCATAAGGTCGCTATTGGTTTCTTTCACCGCGTAATTCCGAAGATGTGTCGCTACAATCAAAAGTATCATTTTTGTTGACATAATTAATGTCATTGTGTAAGGTCGGTCTCACACCACCATTTGTCAGGTAGCAAATAATATTAGGAAATTATAGTTTTTTTTTTTTTTGATTTATTTGTGTTAAAATTGCTTGTTTTGTTAATGCTGTTATGGAAATTAATTGTTAAACAAATTGACACACTTTTCAATTTGACTATTACTGACTATTATGGTGGTGGACAATTTGCTTAGCGATTAATTTCCCAGACTGTACATAAGCTCAATATTCACGGCCTCATTACAATATTACAGTACGGATCGAATCGGAGGTTCTATCGCATAATTATGTCACAGTCGAATAAAATGTGACTATAAAAGCGTATGTACTTACTGGTAGTAATTAAATATCAATTCTATATCTCTGTAATATGGTTTATAATTCTTTAACTAAAAAACGGTATAGTAAATTGTTTTGGTACCGATAGGACCTTTTTTCATTGTTGTATTGTACTTATAATAATTAGAAAAGAAACTTCGCTCTATGTGTGTGATAGCGTTTTGTCTGTAACAGGAGTATAGTAAAAGTAGAAAAACTTTGCATTTCAGTAACTATTTTATAATCTCTCATCAAATTCCAAAATCTGGGTTAATTTTTTAATTATAAAATTTTGTATACATTATTACTGTATTTAGACGTTTCGTGTAGCAATGTGATCGTTATAAAATATTTATATTATTCTAATATTAATGTGGTATCGCTTTTTACGCGAAATTGTTAGTCTTTTATATTGTTTTTGCTTACTAATACGGTTTTCATTGCGCAAAACTGCCTAAGGCTTCCATCCCTCTGTCGGCGGTTAGCGTGAAGCGAGTAGAGGTACAGACACCAGCACATCCTACTCGAAACTGTCAAATTTTCCCAATCAACCTTGAACCTAATGCTTTAGCGATAAAGTTGAAAATGTATTAAAGAAATTTGACAGATAGTAGCTTGATGTGCTGGCGTCTGTCTTTTATACGTTTGTTGAAAAAAGAATACTTGGTGATCCAATAATGACGTCACAAAAAAAATCTATCTTTAATTTTACACGGATTTTTCACATTCTGTAAAGTTAATTAGAGGCATTTTCTAATCTCATTAACATCAAGAGTAAAAAAAGCCGTGAAAAATAAAGATTTTTTTTCCCTTCCCCTCTTTTCTGACTCCCATACTATTTTAACTGGAAAACTATCAAGAATCGTTGAACATACATGGGATATTCTCGGATACCCTTGGCCATGAGGAATATTTTTTTTATGACGTCACTATTTGGACTACCCTGTATAGTCGATAGCTATAATAGTTTCTTCCTCGTCGGCGATGGGGCAGTCTTAAATGTATATAAATTCACGGTGTATTTTGCATGTTTTCTTAAACGTAAAGTATTCACTATAAATGTATTTCGATGTGTCGGTTACCCACACGTAAAATGTGATTTATGAATTTTTCAAAGTTAAATGTCTCTTTAAGATGGTTTCGCAAAAATATTTGTGTCAATCTTGCTTTTTAAATAAACATTTGTGGAATGTGAGTCGGTGTTTCTTTTTCCTTTTGTTCAGAATGGATCGTAATAAATAAATAAATAATAATAAGTCATAAGTCTCGAGTTCGAACCCAAGGCACGCATCTCTGATTTTTCGGATTCATGTGCGTATTGTATAATCATCTCTTGCTTCGGTGAGGGAAAACATCGTGAGGAGACCAGCATGCCTGAGAGATATTTCTTGACGGTATGTTAAGCCAAGTCAGAGGCCCATGGGCGGCATAAAAACTCTCACTCCAGGTTAGGAACTAACCACACGATAAAGAAAGAATAAATAATTAATTACCAAGAGCCTCTACCTATACCTGAGGAGGCTCTCGTTAGGCAGCTTGATCAAGGGCTGATTCAGAAAGCGGTACTCCTGGACACGGCTCTTATTATATATTATAGGAGGTTCCTCTCTCTGGAGCCCTGACCGCCGGTAGCTTGGACCCTGTTCCCGATACCGGTGGGCTACAATTTTTTTATATTTTAAATGTTTTTTTTATATTGTTTTTTTCTAAGGAATATTTAAAAACTTAATTGATTTGTATAGAAATAAATAAACGAAATAAAAAATAGTTACACACGGCGACAAATGCGATAACCTTCTAGTATAACATGGCCTCGCTTTGTATAGATTTCCTGTACAATGAGAGATCAGCTTATACTGGTTTTTTATAGGTTGCTTGGTCGTCGCGCGTGCATTTTTTATGATATATTTCCATGGTAAAAAAACTTAAAAAGGGGAAAGGTGAAAAGGATAGATAGTTCATAGCATTTGGTATTCATATCACAACCTAGTTAGTAATAGATAATACGATACCCCTTGGTAAGACTGGTTGTCAGACCTTCGGGCCACTGACTACCTGTAACAACTGACGAAGATCTACAAATGACAGCCGGGACCAACGGCTTAACGCGCTTTCCGAGGCACGGAGGAAACTCGGTATTTAATGGTTGGTCACCCATCCACAGACCAACCTAGGCAAGCGCGGCTTGACCTGAAGATCAACCCGAAGTGACGTTATTAATTAGCTACGAGATCCTCCAGGGTGATTATTTTTGCATCCAATTTTCTTGAAACTTGGCAAGAATACAAATGAAGCCGAAATGCACGTGTTCTCCCCGTCATTGTGATCATTAGTTTATTCTAGACCATACCTGGGAACCTTCTATTTACGGAGATATTATTGGTCAAAGTTGCAACTTTTTCACAAGTTTTTAATAAATACATGTTTTGAATGTAAGATTTTTACTTTAAACACCTCCACGACCCCCGTGCTATGTAATCCATCTATCAGCACAATGTTTTGAGTGCGTTACATGGAGTCCTACCGTAAAACGTGATTTTTCACCCCAAAAAAAAGTCGTTTCCGAGCAATAATTTTTGGGTAAAGTTACTTAGTTTGATGTACAGAATGCTTGGTTGACGGATATGTGAAGGGTCTGTTTACACCCTGTATACCGTAGACAGGATGGAAGATGGCGGAGGAAAGTGTTGGTGCCCATGGGCAGGACGGACGAATGTGGGAAGATAACCGAATTGGTGGACGATCTTATTACAGTGGTCGGAGGAAACTGGACAGCCATGACAAAACCGCCAAAAGTAGAAAGGTTTGGAAGAGACCACCTCTCAGCATTGGGTGACCAAAGGTTAAAGAAGAGAACTAAGAATTAAATATATAAACAAATACGTGTTTTTTGAAGAACTTGAATATCCACACATCAACATGCGATAGGTGCTACAACTGCAAATATTTTTATATAAATGAAAACATCGCAGAGAGCAGCGGCGGCCCAGTGGTGGCGACCCCGACTTACGAGCAGTAAGTCGTGGGTTCGAACCCAGCCAGGCGCATAACTTTGTGTAAGTTATTTCATCACCACTGCTCTCAAAACGGTGAAGGAAAACATCGTGAGGAAACCGGCATGTCCTAGAACCAAAAATTCGAAGACATGTGACATCTACCAACCCGCACTGGGCCCGCGTGGTGGATTATAGCCCATTCCCTCTCATAGAGAGGAGGCCTGCGTCCCAGCAGTGGGAACATTAATAGGCTGTATACGATTACAAAATGAAAACAAAATTTATTTGCACTTGGATAAAGTTGATAAGCCTAGTGAGAATTACTTCAAGTAGAAACAAAGCATTGTAACTTCTATGGGTTGCGTCGAAGTTATGTTTTACAATTCTTTACGTGTTCCTCCAAGAATGTTATGTTGTCATTTTGTTCTTGAGTTCGGTTATCATTTTCCAGAAGTTCTTCCATTTTGTCTCTATGGTATTTGCATATCATTCCGGAAGGTGCTTTATAATCAATAAATATAGTATAAACGTCTAATGACGGCATAAAGGTTGTCAAAGATCTTTGAAATATGACAATCGGGGCCGGCACGGCTTTACGTGTTTTTCTAGACATGGGTGGGTCTCGAAAAACCTCGCTCAGGATAAGCTGGCGGCTGATGTCGTCGCTTGTGCAATTACGAATCCTCAGATTCTTTGGATTTCATTCTTTGTATTCAGGGTAGAGGCGAAGGCACGAGACCACGGGGTCGATCACCAACCCGATGGACAGACTCCATCACATCTGCCACCAAGATCCCTCTGGCAGAATGTGCTCGCCATGCGGCCAATAGAGACCGGCGGAAAAGGATCACGAAGGCAGCGACCGCAGTTTTGGGCGACCCCCCATGACCACGACCACTCTGTCAAGAGTAAACGACTAAGAAATCTCACATCTGCCGGGCGTCCTGTGACGGCCAACAATTTTTTCAATTAACCTTTTCTACTCCACCCCTCTGCTGAGCAAATACCTTCTAAAACCAGTTCTTTCTCCGCGCCGTCTCGAACCATACAAAGTTGCGCCACTCTTTCTGGGCCGGTCTCAGTGACTCTTGCCCAGCGGTACCACTGTACCACTGGCTGACGTGAGCAGCCCGATTCTATTTTAGCCTGGCAGTACGTATTAGTTATTAAGGAACTTACGTGTATAAACACACATATAAACGAAAGCACAGATTACTAAAAGTACTAACGTTACGTTTAGCAACTTCATCTTGAAAATAGCACGTTAGGTTACAGCACCTGTTGTCGTGTTCCACCACCGACAATGAAATAACTAAAGTCAAATCCTTATAACATGACAATACAGTCCCCTCTTTTCATCATTACGAATTTACTGTCGCTCGCGTATTATGGTAGAAGCTATTGTTGGTTTCTAGGTCCTGCTTCTAAAAGTAAAATATTTTTATTTAAAGATGTTGAAATATTATTAAAGAAAATAAATTCTTACAAGTTGGAAAACAGCATGAGAACTTTTTTATAATATTTTCGTAACAAAACAGTGATTAGAGGGCAATTGAATACTTTTTTAAAATAATAATTCAAGTTTATTTCATCAATAATTAGTATGTTGGTGCACTCACATCACAATAGGGTGGAATTTTTCCACGTCACCTGGAGGGAAAGTACTCTTAATACTGGAGATAGCAAAGGAGAATGGGCAAATTTGTATGGAGCCTGGGCGGTCCGCGGCCAAGTATAATTTTGTCATTAATTGATGTGGTTTAGTCCTACAATTACTGTGTAAAAGTTTTATCACTGTGGTGTACTTCAAAAACTGATAAAGTACACACCTCTTTATTTGTAGCTCTCGATACACTTCACTATTATACAAGCCCTGTACTAGGTGCCCAACATAAAAATTCCGGACTAGCTTGATTTGATAAGTACCGAGAGCAAACTGAATAAGCTCGTCTTCTGTAAGATATGGGAAATCGCAAAAATAGGCTGATCACCAGTGATGCTTTGGAACGTTGCTCTTTGTATGTTTATATTATTACGAACAGCATTGTCCGCCAGGTGATTTGGTAGATTCAAGCGGACATTTATAATGTTCCTAAATGTGGCTGCATGTAGGTACGCTTTCATGCATAAGCTCCTGTACGATAGTATTTTAAAGTCTTCGAATATATGGTTTAAAGCCCGATTAAAATAATTGAACAAAAAAAATGGAAAAGGCAAAAAAAAAAAAAATTGTAATTTTTATATTTTTTATGTTGGAAATAACAGTGGCGAAACAATATGAACTCGCGCTTGAATCGGCCATTCTCGGTTGTGAGCTGATCTGCACCACGGTCTTTACTTTCAGGCATATAAGCGGAGTTATTGAATTGTGTCAAATCGTCTCTAAACCCACGGTCTAGTATAACAATATCGCTACGGCGAAAGAACCAATGAAATATACTTTCATCGTCATACAACATTCAATTTTTTTTCTGATTGGTCCTCCGCATGAGCAGGTAGTCTAGTCGAACGCGCGAAGTTTGTTGCGTTGATGGTAATAAGTAAAAATAACATGATATTAGTGATGATTCTGGGCCCCCGAGCCGGAGAGTGGGGGGCTCAGAATGATGTACTGGATACGTTGTAACCGTTTGCGTCTGGCTGTATGCTGAAAAAATTTATGTAGGGGGTAATCTCCGGAACTAATGATCCAATTCTGACAATTCTTTCACTGGCAGAAAGCTACATTATTCGTGGGTGCTATAGGCTATAAATTATATTTCTATCCTGCAAATTAGCCGAGCTATAACAATTTTTGCGAACAAACTCGCAGGCGAAGTGCTAGTAAATAGATAAAATGTGAATCGATGCTGACAAGTGAGAATTCACACACATAGCGTACATCCTAAGCAACATTTGCCGAGGTAGGTCCATAGGTGAGACCTCCGTGACGCGGAAAGTACGTATAATAAAAAAACCATATTTGACAAGAAGCATTTAATATACAAACATTACAGAGATTACTTATACAGTACAAAATAAACATTAAGATATCACTGCATTTGGAAACAATCAAAATGACGACGCTTAGCGTCGCCCGCTACTAACATAACATTAAGTTATAACAATCATACGTCTATCTACATTCAGACTTAGGGTTCCGCCTCATCTATCAACACGCAATCGCAATCTCTCGCTCAGAACCGTCATTTACTAAAGCGAGTAACACAGCGCACACAGCACAGTACAGAGCGGGAATGGTATCGCTATCGGCAGCATCGACGATGCGCTCGGCAGCACGAATAGGAGCATGGAAAATAAGGTTCTGTGCTGGTAGATGGGGCGCAACCCTTAGAACAACCATATACATTAGTTAACATAATCGGCGCCAGCTTGAATCTGCCATAAGCTGTAATTATTTTCGTTTGATGATTACAATTGATAACAATTTGTTTATTGTATATTAGTATACAACTCTAAAAATACATTTATTTGACATTGTAAAATAATGTTAATGTAATTATATGAAACCAGCTCATTTACATTTATTTCATCATTTATTCTTCACCATTTTTACAGTCACGCGGTGATTCGTTCACCGATATTAATATCACTGTTACACTGACGCTAGTATTCTTATTCAATATGAATCCAGCTCATAACACAATCATTTTAGCCAGCCAAGGTAATCAGACAACAGGGGGCCTAAAATGGCCGCTTCAGCAGAATCTTAATAGGATAATAATATGAAACGCGTAAAAAATCTTAAAATAAAATCATTTTAATTCAAGTAACACTGACTCATAATAAAATATAACACTTATACTAATAAAAAAAAGGGCACAGACTAAGTTGCCGCATTGACACGATCAGAGTATGCTCGTACCGAGAGGACTCGGATACCGACTCCAATACCTACTCGGACGCAACTCGTATTGTGGTGACCCATACTAACCCATCCGAGTGCGCTCGGATTATGAGTTGCCACAATACGAGTTGCGTCCGAGTAGGTATCCGAGTCCACTTGGCTCGAGCATACTCGGATCGTGTCAACGCGGCTTTATATTATGAATAGACACTAGTCATTCATATTGTTATCCCATTATGATTCTAATAACGCAGTCATTTTAAGCCTGCAAAGTGGCATGGCTTGGAGACGTGTCACATGTGGTCGCGATCCTCAATTGAGGGGACCACGAAGAAGATTTGACACCACTGATAACAGCTGTCTTATTATCTTGGTCGGCTAGTTACTATCAATCATTCGTTACTTTCATACTTTAATCAGCAGTCTTTTAGTTAACACAATTGTTCATTCTCTTTCTTGATTCACTTTCAAATTTCACTTTTTACCCATTCCACGTCGGAATTATAACCACTTCACTATTTGACGGAGTAATATAACATCACGTGTTTTCACCGACAGTTAGGGCAGAGATGTGTAGTTCACCCAGACTTAGGCAGTTATGTGTAAATCTCATGTTATTGGGTGCAAGCCTATTACCAATTACAGGTCTTGGGATTGATGCATACTTTTATAATCTCCAAGTACTTATGTTCTTCTTCTTTAACGGCTAAGACTATTGTTTGTTTTGACTATCTCATCTTGAGTAGCAAGATATTTACTTTTTGTCCCATCTTTCATACATCACTAGTATCTCAGAATTGAATCCATCTTTCATTAACTTTCTTCCTTGAAATATCACTCCCCAAAGTTCAGTGTTTCATTGATTCCGGTAGAGATGTGTGTTCATCCTCAAATCCCTCCGCCTGGTGACGTTGGATCAGCAGAGTTGTACGCTGTACATGTTGAGGTAGTTCTGCAGCGCCTGGCGGTGCGGCGCGTCCAGCGCGGCCAGGCGGGCCGGCAGCGCGCCCGGCGAGCGCGCCGACAGCGTGCCCAGCGACACGGCCAGGTAGTTCACCGGTGACTCGATACCTGTGAAAACAGACGCAGAGTTTTTTAAAAATGCCATGTCTATGTTACGAATAGATGAAAAACATAAGTCAATCTGGTTTTTAGACCATCGATTGTGACGTTGTACGTACCAGCAAGTGGATCCCCAGCGGCTCCCTTGGCGCAGGTGAGTTGTGCGTACTGCGCCTGGTAGCCCGGCGTATCGTCTACCTCTATGAAGTGGTCATCGGGCAGCGCTGACTCGTCTGTAGGGAGCTCGAACAGAGAGATGAGGGCCTGCGGAGCAGATCACATGTGAGCAACACATTATACAGGAATATAATTTAATTATTTCTTTCAACTAGCCAAATGTGGGTGTATTGAGTAGAATACGGAATCTCGACGCACAAAATATCGATAAATGCTGATACGATGCTACAAAATTGCGATGCACGTTACTGCGAAAGACCATTTCTGCGAAGCCACTACACTTCGATGCACGTTACCGCGATAGATCTTCACTGCGATGCATGTTACCGCCAAAGATTTACATTGTATTACAATTTTAGTAAAATATAATCAATTTTTGTATAAGAATTTATGACATCCACAATTTTTTTGTGAGCAATGTTTTTCCGTGTGTAATACTATTATGGAATACACATTATTTTGTTTATAATGCGTTTTGATTTATAATTTATTAAGCCCGATCAAAACATATTTTCGTTCTGATACTGTGTTATTATAAGTTAGGAAAAGTAGATAGATTAACACAGATCTACAAATAGCAATTACACACGGAAAAACTTTCCTCTCTTTCTTTTCCTTTCTGATTTTACTAAAATAAATATAATACAATGTAAATCTTTCGCGGTAACGTGCATCGAAGTCAAGTAGTATCGCAGTGAAGATCTATCGCGGTAGCGTGCATCGAAGTGTAATGACTTCGCAGAAACGGTCTTTCACAGTAACGTGCATCGCAATTTTGCAGCATCGTATTAGCATTCAGGTGTATTATTAGGCACATCTTTGCCTAACACTTCATGGGTTGCAAGCGTGATGTATGACTAAATGTGTCTGTACCTGCAGAAGCCTCGGCCACAGCGGCGCGAGCGAGCCGTGCAGGAAGTGCTGGCTGTCTGTGAGTAGCTTGACGCAGCCCACGGCCGCCGCCTTACGTTCTAACGCGCCCGATACCCGCTGGAGATCCGCTATTAGGACGCGTTCCACGTACATCCCGAACATTCTGAGAATAAACGGTTACATTTGTTATGATGAATACATTTTGATCGTGCAGGTATTGCAGTTTTGTAGAAAACAGCTGTATTTTTTATAATAACCGACGAAAAGTTTGTATCTGGGCGTTCTCAATGACGTAATGAGTACGTGGTAACCGTTTTAGCATCGGTCACGTCAAGTCACATTATTACTTGCCCAGATTTCAAGCCTCAACCTCGTGCGTGAAAGGCGAGTCGTGACGGCCGAGAGGTGAATTTATTATAAACCATTAATTTTTTAACTTATTCTTTTAAACTAGAATAACATGTTTACTTACCCAGTCTGTACGGACTCGACGAGGTCGATCAGCGGGTCGGCGCCGAAGTGCGCGGCATAGAAGCCGAGGAAGGCGATCAGACCGCGCACGTACTTCGTGGTCTTCGACGAGGAGAGTCGCTGGAACAGCAGGGTCATTATCTGCTTCGTGTACTGGGACATCACCTCGCTGTGAAAATAACATGTCATTGTGTTAGAAAAATACTTACAATGCGTTTCAAAGAATAGGTCTGCCTTGAACCATACTGTGACGTCATAGCAATCAAATCGAATAAATTGGGTGAGGTCAGCAAATAAAATGTTTGATTTTTATTTTTTTTAAATGGTTAGTACGAATGGAAGGTTTGGCTTTCACACTAGGTGGACCGATGACCTGGTGAAGGTTGCAGGGATCTGCTGGATGCGAGTCGCATGGGACCGGTCAATGGCGACAGTTGGGGGAGGCCTATGTCCAGCAGTGGACGTCTTTCGAATGAATGCACATTATGACTTACTTTCCGAACTTGAACAGCATTGTCTGAATGAGGTAAAATCCTTCATGGTCGTTAGTTTTCGACGCGATCAATTTCTGGAATACTCCCAACATTGCGTTCTAAAAAAAACGAAAGAATATTTAAAACAATGAGCCTGTTGCCACCAGGCGGGCACAACTCCTGACTCTAGGCTGCGTTTGCTAATAAATTCCTGATGAAAAATCCCAACAACAGTTTTGCCATGGCACACGGCCATAGTGTAGCTTCAATCAGTTAAAGAGTTTTGGATATCGGTTGGCGCCGCGCTCCCAAAGCGCCGGCGTCACAACGCACGTGACATAACAACAGTAGGTGGTGACTCACCAGGCGTCCGGACTGCAGCACCTGCTGCTCCCGATGCGCCACGAAGGCGCACAGCAGGCGCACGAGCGGGCGCACGTTGGTGACATAACAACAGTAGGTGGTGACTCACCAGGCGTCCGGACTGCAGCACCTGCTGCTCCCGATGCGCCACGAAGGCGCACAGCAGGCGCACGAGCGGGCGCACGTTGGTGACATAACAACAGTAGGTGGTGACTCACCAGGCGTCCGGACTGCAGCACCTGCTGCTCCCGATGCGCCACGAAGGCGCACAGCAGGCGCACGAGCGGGCGCACGTTGGTGACATAACAACAGTAGGTGGTGACTCACCAGGCGTCCGGACTGCAGCACCTGCTGCTCCCGATGCGCCACGAAGGCGCACAGCAGGCGCACGAGCGGGCGCACGTTGGTGACATAACAACAGTAGGTGGTGACTCACCAGGCGTCCGGACTGCAGCACCTGCTGCTCCCGATGCGCCACGAAGGCGCACAGCAGGCGCACGAGCGGGCGCACGTTGGTGACATAACAACAGTAGGTGGTGACTCACCAGGCGTCCGGACTGCAGCACCTGCTGCTCCCGATGCGCCACGAAGGCGCACAGCAGGCGCACGAGCGGGCGCACGTTGGTGACATAACAACAGTAGGTGGTGACTCACCAGGCGTCCGGACTGCAGCACCTGCTGCTCCCGATGCGCCACGAAGGCGCACAGCAGGCGCACGAGCGGGCGCACGTTGGTGACATAACAACAGTAGGTGGTGACTCACCAGGCGTCCGGACTGCAGCACCTGCTGCTCCCGATGCGCCACGAAGGCGCACAGCAGGCGCACGAGCGGGCGCACGTTGGTGACATAACAACAGTAGGTGGTGACTCACCAGGCGTCCGGACTGCAGCACCTGCTGCTCCCGATGCGCCACGAAGGCGCACAGCAGGCGCACGAGCGGGCGCACGTTGGTGACATAACAACAGTAGGTGGTGACTCACCAGGCGTCCGGACTGCAGCACCTGCTGCTCCCGATGCGCCACGAAGGCGCACAGCAGGCGCACGAGCGGGCGCACGTTGGTGACATAACAACAGTAGGTGGTGACTCACCAGGCGTCCGGACTGCAGCACCTGCTGCTCCCGATGCGCCACGAAGGCGCACAGCAGGCGCACGAGCGGGCGCACGTTGGTGACATAACAACAGTAGGTGGTGACTCACCAGGCGTCCGGACTGCAGCACCTGCTGCTCCCGATGCGCCACGAAGGCGCACAGCAGGCGCACGAGCGGGCGCACGTTGGTGACATAACAACAGTAGGTGGTGACTCACCAGGCGTCCGGACTGCAGCACCTGCTGCTCCCGATGCGCCACGAAGGCGCACAGCAGGCGCACGAGCGGGCGCACGTTGGTGACATAACAACAGTAGGTGGTGACTCACCAGGCGTCCGGACTGCAGCACCTGCTGCTCCCGATGCGCCACGAAGGCGCACAGCAGGCGCACGAGCGGGCGCACGTTGGTGACATAACAACAGTAGGTGGTGACTCACCAGGCGTCCGGACTGCAGCACCTGCTGCTCCCGATGCGCCACGAAGGCGCACAGCAGGCGCACGAGCGGGCGCACGTTGGTGACATAACAACAGTAGGTGGTGACTCACCAGGCGTCCGGACTGCAGCACCTGCTGCTCCCGATGCGCCACGAAGGCGCACAGCAGGCGCACGAGCGGGCGCACGTTGGCGCCGCGCTCCCACAGCGCCGGCGCCACCACGCACGGCAGCAGCGCGCCGTACGCGTCTCCGCCCGGGACGCTAGACGACCCGCGCAGCTCCAGCAGGAGGGACAGCATTTGGAACACGTACGGCATGAATTCTAAGACAAAAACAAAAAGATAATGTAGTCTCGTCCTTAGCGTGTTGATGGCAGTCTAAATTAATTTGTCGACGAGTTTGGCACTTTCAATAGCGTCCATCAGCTGTGCGAACAACATAGAAAGACTGAAGAAAGACTCGGGATGGCCGCGCGGCCACTCGCGGCACCGCGACATCGAGTCTATCAAACGATACTATGCATTTCCTAATGGAGATAAAGCATAACATGGCTTGACAGTGAAACTGCGCTGTCGACCGCTACCACTTCGGTGTGAATTGACCCTTAGTGTCCTATCGTTTGTGAAACCACGACACACTCCAGGGCCTAGTCGTCTATTTATTTATTCAGAAATACATTCTAAGCTAGCAGTTTTTTTTTAACAATCTCCCCCACCATAATTTAGTTATAAGTAACAAAGATCTTTGACGTGGCTCAATAGACTGCCCAGCTTAAATTACAATTTAATTCCCCTGACTCAATTTTCACCCTTCGCCACTGCTGGATATGTTAATCGCATGAAGTGAATAAAAAATAAGGGTGGTCCTTTTCGTGATACTCGAGGCCGTCCGAAACGAAAAAGATGTAAAATCGGGGATGAACATTTGTATGGAAGATCAAATCTTAAAAATCAAATTCTTACCTTGAACATCATTCTGTAAGATTTCTTGGAATATCGGGAACAGGGCGTCTTCGAACGCTGATATGGCATTGGGATTGGATTTTGTCACCAACCTGCGAAAATAAGTTATATCAGTTCGGGATTCTTTTCATAAAACATTAACAAACAATTTCAAAATGTATCACAAAAGATGTGGTTAGGGTGTAAACGGACCCTTCATCGTACATCAATTTAATAAATATTTTATTGAGGCTGTTGAAAGCAATCAGCAAACGAATTGTACATCGACAAAAAAACTCTTTACTAAAAATCTGACATCACATTCATTATTTATGTTGCCTGTTGCAGATGATGACATAGTTAAAATAATTAATGGCCTCAAGAATACAAATATTGTCGGACACGATATCAACGAAAGTGATAAACATTTGTCAAAGAAGCTATAGCGCCACTACTGTAACATGTTGTAAACAATCTCTGTATTGCATATGGTATATTCCATGGTATATATTAAAGAAAGTAATCATTAAGCCCCATTTAAAAAAATTACAGAACTGATGTTAAAAATTATAGACCAATTGCTAAAACCCCGGTATTTTCAAAAATATTAGAGAAAGTAATTTATAATTCCATTTATGTTTACTTCGAAAAATTTAAATTATTTTTTAATGAAGAAAAGGGATTCAGAAAAAATGTCAATATTAATATGGCACTGCTGGACCTTCTATAAAGTGTCTTGACATCTGTCGATAAAAAAAATCATGTTTGTGCAATATTTACAGATATGACGAAGGCGTTCGATTTTGTTGATCATAACATTTTACTGCAAAAATTACATGCGTTATGGCATTAGAGAGAACATCTTCATCAATCAGCTTCTTTGGTGTTGCACCACAAATATATAATAAAATACCCGATGAAATAAAATGTATGCCATTGAAGAAGTTTAAAAAAACGCTTAACGGGTTGAAGACATGGAGGCAGAGGCATACCATGACAGCGTCATGCCATCTTCCGTAACGTATACGAGTCGGTTTTACTGCCTAGGCGCACATATACATGTTTCACATCAGTAATGGGAAAGTAACTCACGACACAGCCAGCGAGAGCGTTTCGAACAGGTAGTGGTTGAAGTGTGGCTTGCAGGGGTTCTTCGCCACAACGGACAGCATGTGCGCTAGCTTGGGCAGCGCGTCGCCCAGGTACGCCAGCGAGCCTTCCTGCAGGCACGAGAGCGTGCGCAGGACCGCTGGCAACGAGTAACAAAAATAACTGTTAAGTGTTAAATGTAATTTTACTTTGTTTTTTTAGTCACCGAAGAATCGATGGCGAACTGGCGTTTTATATTTTTGACCTTACGCTTAATCACGGTATCAAGCTTCTCCTTGATATCATGACGCTCCTAATACATTTGGATGGGGACCCAAGAGGGTTCTTCGGCAAGGATCTACAGCACGAAAATTGATATCTGAGTTGGCTCTTATCACACCGCGGGGTGAGAAACGCAAAAACTACATAGAAAAAAAAATTATAAACAATTTGGAGCGGTTCTTAACGATCAGCTTCTCTATGTACTAGTGTGACACATACCCTTCATGACGTATTCGTTGTGGTCGAGCGGCGAGTTCTGCTCGCCGAGCGCGGCGAACAGCGCGGCCAGCAGCGCGGCGGCGTGCGGCTGCAGCGCGGCGCGCGCCACCATGCCGCCCGCGATCAGCTTCTCTAAGGCGCACGCGCCGTACGTGCACACCACGCCGCGCCCGCGGATGTGCGCGATCTGAGAGCGAACATTCCTTTAAACGGGTTCGTTGCAGGGCCCATATAGCTCCAGTTTAGTTCTGTTCAAACTTTATGGTGGCTCGGAAGTTAGCTGCAAGTGACGGTCTGCGCAATATACAGTCAAGACGATGCGTCCTCTGCGCCCCGTTGATATCTAAAATTGTGTTCTGCGCAGCTTTACGTTTGATGTTTCGAGCCGCCATAAAGTTTGAACCGTTATACCTGCGTAGACCGTTACTTGCAGCCAAAGAGATTAAAATTATACTATAGAGAGGCTATGCGAAGAAATGTCATAGAAAAACTGTGATCCCTTGTCTCAGTAACGCCATCTAGCTTTGAATAGCATACTAGAAACTTTGTGTGGGGATGAACAAAAAGGTATCGAAAATATTAATGAAAGTTTCAAGACAATTTTTTTCACATTTGAATACATTGAAAAAAATGGCAAAACATCCATTACATCCATATTACTAAATTTTCATTAAAGATATTTATAGATATATAAATAAATTTTATTTCACAAAAAAAATTACACACAATTACAAAGTAAATTACAATAAGTACAATAATACAATTATTTTTATTTATCCATTAACATATTTTTAAAAGTCGTTAACAATATCCTTCCTAATAAAGAATCAACAAAACATAAAATTTCTTTTGTTGATTCTTCAACCAGATCTTCATAAATTAAACACTGCAGCATCGCGGTCGTGGACGCAGGATGATTATGCTAACAGGCGTCATGTCATGACAAATTGTTAGAAAAGTTATTGAGATACCGTACAATTTTTACATCAATGACTAATGAAGTAATGATTAATTAAAATAAAATCTTAGGTCCCTTCAATTTAAACATAAATATAAAATACTTGATCCTTTATTGACATTTAAATTAAATGATATGATTATGTTCAAACAGTATTATATTTTAAGTGTTATTTATTATTTACCTCATAAAATATCGATAACAAAATCGATAAACAACATCACATCTCTGCAAGTCAGTAGTAAAACTATTTAGCAATAGAGGGCGTTTATTACAAAATTAGCATATGCTCTAGAACTATTTATTAAAATTATTTAATTCTAATTACTGAGTAAATATAACAAATACTTACGAAAATAAACCGAAGTTAGATCCAGTCGTTCTACCATAACGAGATTTACAATACCGTAATGCGCAACTCGGCATATTTTCTTAGAAAATATTTTTCTTTTGTTTGACAGTTTGACACGAATGCGACTTAACATGCAGACGTACCACACTAAACTGAGCGACTTTTGTCCACTAGGACAAATGTATCGGATAACGATTTTTTTCGTTATGTCCCGTCTATTGTGTAGTATAATTTAATGTCTTTGCTTGCAGCTAACTTCCGAGCCGACATAAAGTTTGAAAATAACTATATTAATGTTGAGACCGCTGCTCTCAACATCGCCGCACGCCAACGGCAGTGAAGGAGGGCTGCGGGGACAGCGGGGAGTGTGCCCAGCGCGGGGACAGCGGGGAGTGTGCCCAGCGCGGGGACAGCGGGGAGTGTGCCCAGCGCGGGGACAGCGGGGAGTGTGCCCAGCGCGGGGACAGCGGGGAGTGTGCCCAGCGCGGGGACAGCGGGGAGTGTGCCCAGCGCGGGGACAGCGGGGAGTGTGCCCAGCGCGGGGACAGCGGGGAGTGTGCCCAGCGCGGGGACAGCGGGGAGTTGCTGCGCTTACGCGTTTTTCTTAGCGTCGAATACTTATTTTCTTTATTTAGTTCGAACCGACCGTTTTAATTTTATTTCCTTTCGTAATATATCTTGCATACAGTCCGCTACACGTTTCATTTTGCTCCACCACGGCCTATCGTCGCGATCAACTACATATTTCAAGGAAAAGGCTGCCAATTAAATGGTAGAAGATAAATAAAATGAGTGAGAAGTACTTACCAGTAGAGGCACGGCGGCGGTGATCAGATCCTTAGGCAGCAGAGACCGGAATGTCATGACGTACTTGATGGCGTCTGCCTTCAACACGGGCAGCTCGGTCACTGCAACAAAACGTACAAGTTACTAAACGGATTACTACATATTTCAAATAACATAACATCACGCTTGTAATCCCCGAGTGGTTAGGCACAGGTGTACCTATAGTGTACACTCATTATACCAGTTATTTTCGAGACTTCTATAATAGGGGTCGAGCCTATTGTCATCAATGGGACAAAAATCCAAGCTCCAGGCTGTTCTGTGTTAGTTCCTGACGGAAAAGCTTAGAATCACTTTGTCCGACCTGGCAACCAAACACAGGACCTCATAGTCGATAGAAGCGATCAGATGGGAGTGGAAAAGTCGAGAGGTGACGGTCTTGAAGGACGGGAGACTTGACCTTATTGGTGTTCAGAGAGGTCAGGGACTCTCGCTCCCGACCCCGTCATTCGTAGATCTTTGACAGTTGTTACGTGTAGTCAGAAACTCGAAAGTCTGACAATACGTTTTGGTGTATTTCCGTTGACCACAGCCGTTGACACATTGATTAAAATAATTAAAAATTATTCCCGTTGACCCCACCGTATTTTGGAGTAATAAAATATTACTCAATAACATTTCATGGGTCGAGTAGTGTTAGTACAGTTGTGCTAGTTATGGGCAGTAATCTTACGACCAGTACTAGGCGGGCATGAATCCATTAAGGTATCAATTACTAGAAGACCGTACCTATACCCAGAATTATTAAAATGCATATGCATAGCACCTTGAGCTCATATTTTAGCCTGGTACTTTTTGGGGAACTTATGTGTCATATCATATGCCTCAGTGGCAACAGACGGGAACTTTTTTCTCGTTTGTCGCCAGGGAAAATATACAAGACCGTGATCAGAGTCGTCGTACTGTATGGATCGGAATGTCTATTAATTCTCACTGACATCATTAAGGTTTGTTTAATTCCTTCTTTTTTCTGATCTCAAGGTAGTGGGGCCAACGAAACGACGGTTTTGTTTACCCGTCAGGGGGTCAACGAGAATACACCTACGTTTTTAGCAAGGAGTATTCATGCTCACCGTCTGGCCTCTGCAGCTCGGGCAGCACATGCGCGAGCGCGAACTGCGCCAGGTCCACGAGCGGCGAGGCGCGCGTCACGCCGGCCGCCTGCGTGCTGGCGCGCGACGCCAGTGACGTCACCAGGTACATGGCCGCGTCCTTGCCGCGCCACGCCGGCGGGCCCAGCTCGGCGTACTTCGCTAGCATTAGCTGAACATTGAACAGATTTGAGTCGGTAACATTATAAATATGAAAGGTGCATCAGGGTTGGAGAAATAGAATGTATATTTTGAGATTTTTGCGAACAAACATATAGCACACCTACCATGTATAACCGAGGACAGTAACGGTCGACCATTTTTTAACCTTATGCCCTGAGTAATATGGTTGAAAAGTGGTCGACTGTCAGTTTCTTCGGTAGTACTATGACAATCGACTGTAGTCTAGCCGGCTACAGTGCATTCACCGTCGGAGCGTACGACGGTCGCGTTCATCATTTACATGGAAATTCATCAAACGGACTCACCACTGCGTTCGAAGAACCTCGTCGGGAAACATACTTTTCGATCAAACTTTTTGTTTTTCGACGATGCGGCGAAAGTTGGTGATGGACTGTAACCGACCTTAGCGTCAAACAGCATTTCTGTCTGGCATTATTACTGTTCCTTACAGCAATAATGCCAATTTTGAAATTTGTTCCTTGTCTGTGGTTCTTTTTTTCATTAAAAAAATTCTTGGTATATTTATATACAATAATATCTTGGTCCTACCTGCACGTATTGTCCGAAGATGTTCATCATCTTGTCCTCGTAGTGCACCGCCAGCGTCCGCACCAGGTCGCAGGCGGCGCGGCGACGAGTGTCCACGTCCGAGCCCTCGATGTCGCGACGCACGTACTCGTCCGGGTTGTCTTCGAACAACTCCATGTCCGATTCTAAAGATATAAAAACCCATTATTATCATCATCTTTCTGCTTTTATCCAACTTGTAAAACCTGTGCACCCATACATTATGTGTAGGACAATATGTTATCCAAGTATATTTTATGAGTTGGTTCGACTATTACTCGTAAACTTGTGAAGCCTACTTAGCCGTGATAGTTTTCCTTTTAACTTCGTTATTTATACAACCACCGTGTAGTTTTTCACACACCTAAACACAACCGTAAATTTACGTCACCAAATGGCACAAACGAGAGTTCTCTCTGTAAGGACAAAAATACTTTAAAATGCATACAGGGTGGAAGGGACACCGTCGCTAGAACGGTTACCACAGTTCGGTACGTCATTCTGAACCCCCCAATACACGCTGCAAACGGACCCTTGATGAAGCCGTCAACCAAGCATTCTGTACATCAAACTAATAAACTACTTATACGCACAAATATTGCTGGGAAACGACTTTCTTTTTTGGGTTGAATATCACGTTTTACGGTAGGACTCAGTGTAACGCACTAGTGCGGGGGTCGTGAAGGTGTTTAAACTAAAAATCTTACATTAAAAACTTGTCAAAAAGTTGGATCTTTGACCCCCAATATCTCCATAACTAGAAAGTTCCCAGATTGAATTCAAATTCAAATTCAAATTCATTTATTGCAAATATGGGTAGTTATACAGGTGGGTTTTTGAAGAACAGGAAAGTTGTTAGTGTCACCATATTCTGCACTAGGCATGCAACATTTAGTTCGGAACGTGGTTAGTCCCTAAATTAAAAATTTAAATACATTAAAGTTCAAAATTACATGTCTATTAAATTTGTCAATTAAAGTCAAAGTAAATAATGTCAAAGTAATAATGTCAAAGTTAATCTATTATGCTAAAATGTCATTAATTAATCATTGTGAAATACGCAATTTAATTCAAACTTAAGTAATAAACATTATTTACGGATTGTCACACAAATATTCATTAACACTATAATAAGATTTTACCAATAACATTTTTTTAACATTACATTTAAATATGTCCACACTTTTTAAATCTATTATACATTTTGGTAAATGGTTATAAAGTCGAGGTGCCATCCAAAAAATACTATTGCTAAACAAAGTAGTTCTACTGCTGTCAGGGAAATATATTTTTCTATTGTTACGTTGACTTCTATAATTTTTGAAATAATGCAAGTTGCGTTTTACAAAGACTACGACTTCCAATATATATAAACATGGTAGTGTTAATATTTTTAGGCTTTGAAAAAAGGGCTTACAACTATCTGTTGGTTTTAAACTACATATTGCGCGGATACATCTCTTTTGCATTTTAAATACAGCCTCTTTTTCTGTAGAATAGCCCCAAAACATAATGCCATATCTCAACAACTGAATGATTGCAATGACGGGGAGAACAAGTGCCTTTCGGCTTCGTGAAGGGTCTTGTGACACCCTTTATAGATTTTTAATCGGGAATTTAAAAAAAACAGCTGTTCTATACATTTTGACCGTGTAGGTATTGCCGTTTTGTACGAAACAGCTGTTTTTTTATTCACCTACGGGGGTTAGAGTGATGTACTGAAAACGTGGTCAGCGTATTAGCGTCGGTGTCCTATCCACCGAGTATATCTCAAAACTGATATTTCTGACTTAATGGCAGTTTTTTTTTTTGAGCACTTTCGTATGACCATACCTTTTTCCAAGAATAATAAATACCTCTAAATTCCATGTTGGGTATGACAACTTTCTCACAAATACTGCTCAGTGTGGCGGGGTCTTCGAACAAACTCTTGTAGTTATTCTTCTCCGCTATTTTCGCGAGGAAAGTCAATGCGTTGGATACTAACTGAAAAATATTATTATGGGAACATTATCAGATTATGTTATAAAAATTGTAGTTTTGTAATGTCGGACTATTTAACGATACATAATTACAGATACAGAAATGATTGATGATTATGTTATCCCCTTGTACTAACCGCATCGTATTTGGGCTGTGGGCCGGTGGCCAGGAGTACGGTCCACACGCACGTGACAAAGGAAGGCGCGTGCGGCCCGAACTCTTCCTCGTACTTCAGTGCATATAGCGCCGCGCACTCGCACACCTCCGTACGAAGCTGCTCCAACACTCCTGGTTTTTCGTCGTCATCCTGTAAAGACACGTGTACAATAGATCAAAAGTCACTTAAAGAATGGTAAACTGACTGACTGGGTGATATATCAACACACAGCCCAAACCGCTGGTCCTAGAGACATGAAACTTGGAGGGTGTGTTCTTTGCGAAGAGTAAGTATCCACTAAGAAAGGATTTTGGGGATGGAAGTTTATATGAAACTCCCTCAGTTCTGAAGTCAGGATCTTAAAATTTTGTGTTTAGGCTGACGATTGAAAATTAATTTATACGTTTCTCAGCGTTTTTGATAATTCTACCCCCGAAGGGTTAAAAAGGGGGATGACGGTAAGTTATCGGATATTTTTCGACATTCACGCGGGCGATGCCGCGGGCAAAAGTCTATACTAATATTACAAAGAGATAAAATTTGTAAGTTAGAATGTAGGGGGTAATCTTCGGAACGGGAAACTACATTATCCCCGAGTATCACAGGCTACATTCAAAACGTTCCTGTGGCTTATCAAAAACATGAAAAAAATGTTCTTCAAAATTTGATGTCATTCTTTTTCCCCAAGTTTCAGTTCGTGTACATACCGCGGGCGCAGCTCGTGGGAAAATAAATTAGTGTTGTGGAGGAACCCGTGGCTAAATAATAACAGCCGCTCGGGTCGAACTTTAGGTTAAGCCGTGCTTGCCTAGGTTGGTCTGTGGATGGGTGACCACCCATTACATACCGAGTTTCCTCCGTGCCTCGGAAAGCAGGTAAAGCCGTTGTTCCCGGGTGTCATTTGTAGATCTTTGACAGTTGTTAGGTAGTCAGTGGCCCAAAAAGTCTGACAACCCGTCTTATCAAGGGGTATCGTATTACCCAGTACTAACTGGGTTGTGGAGGTCAGATAGGCAGTCGCTCCATGTAAAATACTGGTATTCAGCTGCATCCGGTTAGACTGGAAGCCGACCCCAACATAGTTGGGATAAGGCTAGGCAGATGATGATGTTGGAAACATCAGATTTTTTTTAGATTATCTCATACTCACATCAGTCTCCAAGCAAGGTACTTTGACTTGCAATAGATTCAAAAGGTTTGGCATCCAGATAGGCATGTTATCTTCAAAGAATTCAGGCAAGTCTTGATAGTTCAGAGAATAGAACACTTTGCATATAAGTACTAGGGAGCCATAGATCACACGCAGTGCTTGTGGGTTGTCGGCGTGTTTTGACGTCAAATCTATTGTAGCCTGCAATATCAAAATAATAACATAAGATTTACGACATTAACAACCTGCCTCGTAAGGCTCAGCGCAGACAGAACGGAGCGCAGCTGAGAGGATTTTATTAACGCACTTGAAAATAAACTTTAAAATTATTACAATAAAGTGCATTAATGCTTGAACCTGACAAAAAATGCTCGCGCGTCCTCGATGGCATACGCGATCCGTAAAGAAAATGCCCGAGACCGCGCGGGGATTATTCCTCTCTGTCTGCGCTGACCCTTAGTCTAGTGGCAAGCACCACTGCTGAGGTTAAATATCCAGGTAGGTCCAAGTGTTATTGGGTTTTTCCATCAGGAATTGTTCAGTAGCAGCTAGGAAGTCGATTTGTGTCCGGCAATACTGGCCCACTAATACATGGAACTTATATATTTATTTGGTACACCAACAGCAGTATGTGCTAAGAATTAATGTGAAACAATTAAAATTACATAAAAGTGCTGTATGTATGCCTATTATAGGTATACGCAGCATTCATTATAGGACAACAACATAACCTTCTCAAATCTTAATTTGTATCTTTATTGTATTCAAGTTGTATTATTTTAAAATAATACAACTTGAATACAATATAAAATTTACTTAAAACTAAATGAAGTTATATGAATTATAATGATATAATTATGTATTATGAGTGTGATAGCTAAAGATTTTGATTTAGGTACATTTTTGTTAACGAGTTGCGCAATTGCAAATGTATTGAATTGACATGAATGAAATTGGGAAATTAGTGCACTCCCGAAACTGATCGACTAACTTAGCCACACCTCAGGCTATGCCGAACCCTTTAGGGATTACAGGCGTGAAGTTATGTTTATATGAGGCAGCTAAACATAGCAGGAGTTACAACGAAACTTTATGACACTAAAAACAAACCTATACACCGTGACTTTTTAGTCGTTTTACAACGGCAGCCCACTTCATGTATCCAATGACAAACATTCATTAAAAAAAAAATAGGTATTTATGAGATTTTAATAATTTAAAAATAAAAATATTGTTCAGTATTATGACGCATGACGTAGTTAAAACACCCTGTTGCGAGCGATGATCTACTGGACTCGAGTGCTGAGTAGGTGATGTTCTCGCGTTTGACACGTAAACATCATTAACAGGATGTTTCATAATTTTATTCAATTTATTTTTTTGTACCTTTTACGGAAGATAAAAAAAAAAATCGCGCTTAGAGCTATTTTATGTCGGGTACATTGAGTGGACGACCTTTGTAAGACGACTAAAAAGTCACGGTGTATAAATATATTTCTACCTATTTTTATAATGAATAAACAAAGTATACTTACAACAAATAAATCAGTGAGTGGTTTAGCGAAGTTCTCAAGGACATGCTTTATCTCTTCCCAAAGCTTTTGCGATTTAAACTCATACCGGTATCGCTTGAAAAGGGAATGGGCTGTTCTTAACACGCCATTGATCACGTGGAAATCACCTGCAACAACCATATTTAAGAAGCATGAGCTATGGTAGACGGGCTAGAGGCTACATAATACCAACTAGACGGAGTATCCCTCTGTATCCCAGAAAGCACATAAGCCATTGGTCCGTGATGATCAGTGATCGGAGTAGGTAGAGCTATTTTGGTTCAATGAGGGCTATCGTAAAGCCGTTGGTCCCGGCTGTCATTTGTAGATCTTTGACAGTCGTTAGGCAGTCAGTGGCTCAAAAAGTCTGACAACCAGTCTTACCAAGGGGTATCGTATTACCCAGTACTAACTGGGTTGTGGAGGTCAGATAGGCAGTCGCTTCATGTAAAATACTGGTATTCGGCTGCATCCGGTTAGACTGGAAGCCGACCCCAATATTGTTGGGAAAAGGCTAGGCAGATAATGAGGGCTATCGTTTTTGAGTTCACCAGATGGCGCCTCTGTCGAGTAAGGTTCTGTCATAAAATCTATTTTATACTTTAAAGTACCAATAGCTTCATAAAAAGTTAATTTTATTACGTATAACAACAAAGTGTAAACTTCAGATATATATTTACGATATTGTCCCTAAACTTAGCAAGCAAGAAAAATTTAAAAATCATTCTCCCTCCAAGTACTAAAAATTAGTAGTAAAGATTTTAAGTAGTTAGTTAGCTTACTACTTAAAATCTTTAAGTCATAATTCATCAGGAATAGCTCAATCTTCACCACAATCGTGAATATTAGCAAAAATACGTGATAAAAAAGCGCGGAACGCGCGCACACTCTATGACATCTGACATTTCTGAAGACCTTACTCTACACTACCGCCTCTAGCGGCGAATTCATGCTCCCATTACCGCAAACGCTGATGTTAATATGGACATTTGTAAGGTAACATGATCTTGTAGAACAAATTTGTAATGGCTCTTGCTACTTGTCTGTACATTGTTACAGAAAATTAATAAATATAATATAAGTATATCTTTTTTCTATGGAACCACTCTAGTATGGCAGAGATGAAAATCCTAAAAATAAAATATGTCTTGTAGTATGGTGCCCTTAAGTGCACACTGGTTCGCGAGAAACACAGAAATTCATAAATAGCTGGATATGCAGCCATAAAGCAGGAAGCCTTAAAAAAAGTAGGAGTTGCAAAGAAAGACTCGGTAAACATACATATGTATTGGCTAAGATCCTATTAACTCCACAGGAAGAACTTACTCATCTAAAAAGATGGCGAATATTAGACCTAGACCAAAGAAACTAACTATACAGGGTGTAAACAGACCCTTCACATAGCCATCAACCAAGCATTCTGTACATCAAACTAAGTAACTTTACGCAAAAATTATTGCTGGGAAACGACTTTTTTTTTTGGGGTGAAAAATCACGTTTTACGGTAGGACTCGATGGAAAGTCCTCAAAGCATAGTGCTGATGGATGAATTGAATAGTACGGGGGTGTTTAAAGTAAAAATCTTACAATAGAAACATGTATTTAAAAAAAATTGGGAAAAAGTTGGAACTTTGACCCCCAATATCTCCATAACTACAAGGTTCCCAGGTACGGTCTAGAACAAAAAAAATGATCGCAAAGACAGGGAGAACAAGTGCCTTTCGGCTTCGTTAAGGTCTATTTACACCCATTATGGTGCCCTAAAGTATTTCCTTAATGGGAACATACAGTTACAAAAGATACTCACCAGTACCGAACTTCTCAACCATCTCTGGAATAAGGCTTGGCCACTTCTCAGGGAAGTCGCACTTCCCGATGATGGAGACGGCATCGCTGAACTGCCTCTGGATGGCTTCAGGAGACTTCAGCATCAGCGACACTATCAAGGTCTTGATGGTGGCTCTGTCTGAGGCATGGATGCGGTCCACTCCATCATCTTCCTGTTAATTAAACAAATGAAAAGCCTTTAATTTCTAATCTCATGTAATTTACAAACTTTTATCATAACATAATAATACTAACAAGCTATGCTTGCTAGGTACTCAGCAGATTTAACGGAAAACATGGAAGAACAAGACAATAATGACTGTTGATTTTATTTTATTTCCCTCTCAAGTAAAGCACCTTGGCATGTTATCTCTGCACCTCTGGTGACTGGTTGAGTGAGTGTTCAAAAAGTATAAATCTATAGAGAGAAAGTGAATTTTGTGAGTTGCTATGCAGAAGGTTATGTCCACAGCATCTATTTCAAAAATTCTTTCACTATTTAAAAGGTACTGGTCTTGCATGCGTAGCATGATACAATTTGTCAACTGAATAAACGACAAAATGACAGATTGTGAAAAGAAATCTGTCATTTTGATGATTCTTCCGAAGACAAACCCCATTAGTCATGCTACGCATGCTGATGGACATAGGCTACTTTTTATCCAGATACAACGCAGGCGAAATCACGCTCAAAAGCTAGTGCTTATACTTACAACAGGCCAGTTTCGTTTGATAAGGTTTTTGAATGCAATTGCAGCCGCAACCCGGATGGTGAGGTCCACTGTCTCTTTGTCAATGAGGTGCAGCAACAAGATAGCATAGTTCTGATTTACTTCTACGCTTTCCAAAAACTTCTCAGCTGCAAAGGAGGTTGATAGCATTAATCAAAAAAATAATATATTTTATGGGTGTACATAATGTGCTGCTTAAATTCAAAAGGGCAATAAATCAAAATTAAAACAAATCCATTTTATTGCAAAAACCATATCAATTCTGTTTATTATGCTTTTTAATTTTTTTAAAAAAGGTAGTATTTTCACATAAAAATGGTCCAATCAAACAACTGCTGTTTTTACACTTTGTTGGCTAACTTCAGAGTAAAACTGGCATCTTATCTGTTGCCTGTATTATTTGTGAAACAAGCCACATTTAAAACAAAAACAAAAAACTCAACTGTTTTCAATACTTATAGTATAAAGCCACATTTTGAAATACCATTTTGAATCAAACATACTTTCTATTTAAAAATATTTTCAACTTTGTATCTTTTTATATTTTTTTTAAATAAAGAAGTTTTTGGTTGATTTCTTAAAAAAATTACTGCAAGGTATTGCTACCATAATTACTTGCTGGTTATAATTACTTACTTTTCGCACAATAAACAAAATAATAAAGGAAAATTTAACTTATTTTAAGTTTGAGTTGTGGCTATAAATTAATTAAATTCATAAACATTGTAGTAATTGCTTAAATAAGCAAAAACTGCAATATCTTACTTAACTGGGTAAAACTTAAAGCAAAGATCAAATTATAGATCAACAGAGGATGATATAAAACATAGGTATAAATAATTACATAAAATAAAAAATAAACAAAAACCGCTTTGACAGACTCCTCTGTAAGAAAATGAATTTTCGACTTATGGCCCTTTGAATTAAAAAAAAGGAGAAAATGATAGCATAATAGTTAACCTGAGTAAATCTAAGTTTGTATGTAGGGAGTAATCTCTGGAACTAATGTTCCAATTCTAAAAATTATTTCACTAGCAGATAGCTACATTATTCATGGGTGCTATAGCCTACATTTTTGATAGATGAAGTTGTGGGCTAAGTACTAGTGATAACCAGGGCTGCGGGACTGTTCGAAAGAGATACCGTGGCCCTGGAACACAAAGGGCTAAGAAGGAACATGGATGGGTTTTAGTCAGTACAAGTCTGACACTCCCTTCCGCTCCGCCCAGAGTGGGGGGGTCATTTGATGATTTCCCATCCGAAAAAAAAAAAAAAAAAAGTACTAGTGATAAATAAGTATTGCACCAACTTCAAGAAACATGGTGATGATGATAATTAGTATTTATGTGCTTCTGATGTACCAGCACGCAATTTAATTGCTAAGCTAATTAAATTGACAACCTTGTTAATTGACACAAATATGTTAAAGAATGACAGATTTTAAGGACAAGTTGAGTTTAACTTCAACAAACCAAGTTGTCAAATTCTTTAATTCTTTTTAGCGTGTTGATGGAAGTTTAAATAGAATCGACCCAGAACATTGTTAGATTTGTTAAAAGGAAGTAGCAATGTGATGTGAGAAAAAACACACTCCATGGCACTTGCCATAATTATAACTATACAAATAACTGTAGTTCTTTGATTATTATATTCACAATTTTAATATTAAATTAAGAGAATCAAAGAAATCGTGAGTAATACTCTGAGTTAAGCTTTGAGGTTATCTTTAAATAATATTATAGTTTAGTCAAAAATTAACGAGAATATTGATTCCCACTGTTACTGACCAGTAAATGTTACTAGAATAAAATCACTTCAAAATTAGAGACATAAAACGGCTACCGCTTGAGTAAAAAACAAATAAATTTTACATACCCGGTCGTCTTATGTTGGTGTCCGGGTTTAGCGTCTGTTGAAGGTAATTCGCTAGGGTATTTAAGTTTTCATCCGTAACTTCCATATTTATAATTCACTCGTTGAAAGTATTACTAAGCAGATGGGATTTTTTTGAAAATGTATCGAAGATATAAGATAATTTTCAACGGCCAGCAAAACTATAGCAAAAGCAATGAAAATAAATTTTTAAATGACAATGACAGCTAGCAAACGTTATGTCAAAAAATGAATGAGTATGGAATGGTTACTGCACCAACCACCCACCTACCACTAGTGGACCACCATAGACGATCAATTCGGCATCTAGTTCAATCAGTAAGTGTATGGAGCTAATATATGTATATTACGAACAAACGGAAGGTGTTAGAGTATCGCGTTTATCTTTTTATGTATCGCGTTTATTTTGTGTTCTTCTTGTCCGGTTCTCTGTTCCCTGATCATTAAAATCTGGATCTATTCTAAGTTCGAGTGAATCTCCTAGGCAAGCGTGCTCCACCCTAGGGCCTTCTACACATCAGGTGTATTGCGCCCAAACGTAAGCCTACCGTGAAACCTGGCTACTTTGCCACTTTATGCTGTGTAAAAAAGTTTGAAATGATGTTGCTTAAAAAAACTCTATGAGGTTATACCAAGGAACTTATATACTAACTGGAATGACGTGCAGCGGAAAGCCGTTCCGAGCGAGAAAACTTCGATAGTGGATGTCATCCCTTTCTAATAGGGTATCCAATATTTGTACTTACATTTGGGATAGTTATTCTTTTATAACTTACTAGCACCCCCGCTTTGCATGGCTAGCAGTTTAATCAAAACAGGGCGAAGCTGAAGCCTACGCATACTGTAAAACTCTGTAATGGGATAGGTCTATGAAGTGAAGAATACGTGACACTTATTTTCGTTCACGGTGGTCTACATGTTAGGTTACATCCTTCATTTGTAAAGAGATTTTAAAGCGTACAGGGCTGCAACATTCACATAGATGAAGCATGAGCATGTAGCATTTTCAAACAACTTAATATGTAGTATTTGATAAATTAGTCACACTATACATTATTAAACGTATGGTTTGATGTTATTGTTGGTTTTAGTATGAGTCAGTAATCTTAAATTGAAGTGCGAAGATGCTGATGATGGAAGACGGATGCAAACTAGGCAATAGGTTGAATTCTTCTTCTTTAAATGTACAAATACAACAATGAGAATCTTCAGCAACGGGCTTGACCCGTTGCTGAAGATTCTCATTGTTAGGGAGGCTGCATGGAAACAAAACAGTATTATTAATACACAAACAATAAACAGTATTTAAAAAAGTAAAGATAGAATTCGTTTATTTTCAAGAAGTTATTTTTGTTATTATTAAAATGGAGTAATTAATTAAGTTTTGCTACTGCATTATAAATGATGTATTTTGTACGCATTTGCACAAGACTATAAATACCGATATGGATAATAGAAGCGGCGTATTTTTTACAATATTTTCTTGCTCCCCGTTTACATGTCTAGAACATTGTCACCCTAGTCGTAATTTGTAAACAAATTTAAAAGAACGTACCTGAAAAAAGAAATTCCACATCCAGCAAACCCTTCACTATTACACACCTTCACACAACTCGATTTCACCATATTTAAAGAGGAAGATTTCACTTAAGAAATGTAAAAGGAACTTGATAACGCAAAAATATGACTTTAGCGCGAAATTAAATCGGCCATGTTGTTTGTTTATATGAGTATCATCTATGTTGCCATTCAGAAATAACTTAATTCTTGAGCTTACTTTATTTCGCAAGAAATTATTATTTTAATATTTAGTATTTGAATATTAAATTAATCCTGTTACGATTTATGTGCTAGTATAGCTATCACCGTGATTTCTGATTATACACGAATACTTTTAGGTCGTTCTGGAACCGAAACACAGTAACTCCAGTCGAGTAATAGTTACTATTGGCATATTCTTTTTTTTTTTATGACGTCTAATATAGAAGTTAGAAATTTCTCACATTTTTTCTGTCATTCGAGTTAAATCTTAGTAGGGCTCCCACTATTTCATTCATAAACGCAATAACGTACGCGGTCCACTCGATGATGACGTAGCGTGGCACAGCTGTGCGTGAGCGAGTCAGTCGAGCGGGTCAATGGACGTCGGACGAATTTATTAACCGACTGCCATTGACCCGCTCGACTGACACCAACCTAAATCGGACCTGAAATCAAATACTACTTGTATTTGATTTCAGGTCCGATTTAGGTTGGTGTAGGTTCATTTACCTACATCATTTCTCGTTCGTATCAGAAGCACGGCACGGTTTTTACCACTATCACATTTCTTTGTTAACGAGAGAAATTAATTGGCATTTAATTCACCACTCTCGCATCACGAAATCACTACTACTCGTACCTATTGAACTAGACAGTACGCTTAAGAATTAGGCCTTAAATCGAGTGTCGACCAATCGAACCTACCTGATTCATAAAATAATACTGCCTAAAACATTTTTTTTGCGGTAATGCTGGCGGCTGTTACAAACGCAGACAAATCGCACAGAAAAATGAATCGTTTCGTCTGTCGAATAGAGTTCATTATTTGTTGGATGTATTATTAGGAATTGGAGGTATTAGGTTGGAATTAAGACCTTATTTTAATAAAGTGAACCGTGTAATTCGGTTGTGCATCTTTGTAAAAGTCAGGTCGGTCACGAGACAATAGGTTTCTCAGAATAATTTTAGTAAACTGCGTATTTTACTTAGGTACCTAGTTTGGGTAAAATTTCTAATTTTCACCGTTTACGGTTAAGAAATAAAGTCTAAATTCGCTTTTCGTATTTTTATTTGTGTACCAATTTATCTATCTCGTAGGTACCTATTTGCGCGACCGATCCTTTGGTTAGAACGGTATACATAACATCATGCCTGTTATCCCCGAAGGGTTTGGCAGAGGTGTACCTAATGGTACACCCACATTTTTCGCCAGTTATGTTTAATTCCCATGTAATAAGGGGCGAGCTTATTGTCATCAACCGGGCACAAATCCATACTAAATATTTTATTTTTGTTTATGTAGGTATCTAACGCATTGGCATCTTTTGTTTTCAAGACGGTGAAGGCACACTTGCGGATGAACTAATTAGATAGATACTTACATCTTACATACCTATTATAGCAATTCAATTCGTTATTCAAGCCATAGATTCTCTAGCTTTGTATTGAAGGTTTGCTAATCATGAGTTTGCTATAGGTTGCAGTGGTCAGTACCTACCAACCACGTTGTTGCTACAGTAGATACCTACCCGCGACAATAATAAATCGTTTGATTCCGCATTCATGACCATTGTGTTGTTTGTTGTTTGATCTAAATTGCGTTTATGTTTACGTACTTAACAGTTAAATAACTCTAATTTTTCCTTCATACTTTTTACGGGCTTAGGACCGTCGCGTCAGTAATACATTTTACGTCTAAGTCGGTACCTACCTACTAACTTTAAGTACTCTTTTATTATCAAGAAAAGGTATTGCAGGCGCAGGCGTATTTAAAAAATTGGAGCTATCTACAAACATAATCAACTTATAACTAACTAAGGCTAAACACTTTTTAAATAATTTACACTTCCCTGTATCGAAGCAACTGCTCAAAATGGAGTCCTCTTTGCTCGATACACAAACGGGCACGTTTAATCAAATTGTCTTTTAATTTTCCTAATGTGTATCTGTCACTTTTCACAATATTAAATGCGTCCACTATCGCACTTCTTAACTCATCTCGAGTAGTATGCTCCTCGAAATAAACAAGTCTTTTAATTTCGGACCACAAATAAAAATCCAGTGGTGTTAAGTCAGGGCTCCTTGCGGGCCAAGCCACAGGGCCACCACGACCTATCCACTGCTCACCAAACTCACTGTTAAGGTACGCACGCACTGCAGTAGCAAAATGAGCAGGGCATCCATCATGCTGGTAGAACATACCGCGTAAATATGCCAGAGGCACATCCTCAAGCAACTCCGGTATCACGGTTTGCAGCATTTCTAAATAAGAACCGCCAGTCAGGTGACCTTCAATAAAAATAGGCCCTATTATTTGGTCGTTAATAATGCCTGCCCAAACATTCACGCTGAATCTAACCTGATGGTTATCTTCGCGAATGAGGTGCGGGTTTAAAAACGACCAATAATGTTCGTTGTGAACGTTATACAGACCCACTCGTGTAAACAACGATTCATCCGTCCACAGTATGTTGGCAGTGGCATTTTCCAACAACCATTGGCTTAATGCGATTCTCCTTGGCCCGTCGCCTTCGTAAATAGCGTGCGCTCGACGAAAATGGTAAGGATGTAATCCATTCGTATTTAATACTTTCCATACGTAATATTGGCTAACATTGAATCGCCTGGCCGCCATTGTGGTACTTTGACGTGGGTCGCGTTCGAAGTACTCCAGTATGTCTTCCTCTAATTCCGCCGAGTATGGTAGTCTACCGCGGCCCTGCGCGTGTGCGGGTGCTCGAAACTGTCCGTGATCGAGGAGGCGCTGGGTTACAGCCAGGATGGTGGAGGTGAAGGGAACTTGAGGGTCGGTGATTCCACGTGCGCGCAGTGAGTTCAGGTGTTCCGGCTGAGCATAAAGTCGTCTAGCCTCTTCCAGGTTATGGTGCGCCATCCCATAAAAATCCACCATTGCCCAATACTCCACGTTGGAGTACGAGTATTGCCGACTCATTTTTAACATGCGATTTGGTTGCGCGTGAGTGACCGAACATAGCGAACTGCGCGTCAATACTAGCCGGCTAGACTGTCTAAGCGTGGGGTGGGGGCGTGGCTTACGGAACAAGCTGTCTAATCGATGAATGAATTTTTCAATGGGTACCGTTCGCATGTGTTGCCGATCGTGAATACGTTTTACACACACATATGCATTTACCGCAAGGAAGCGTTACTTCGAGTTCTCATTATTTCACAAAAAAAACATTAAATTAAATGTTTCGTGATTTTTTTTATTTTTACTTTTTGAAAAAAATAATCCCAATCGTTTCGAAATCGATGATTGAGTTTATGGCTTTCGGTTCCAGAACGACCAAAAAATAACCGGTATATTTAAAAAAAAAATATATATTTTTTATTTACTGGCAATTGTTAGACAAGGACACAATACACTCTGGATCGCTTTCTCGCTCTGAAGTTTTCTTCCCCCTTTGAATTAGTTAAAGAAATACGAACTCTACGCGTATGAGATAAAGTTCATTTTCAAACGGTTTTTTGAGAACAAAATTTTGTTCGTAATCATTCCAGTTAGTATATAAGTTTTTTGGGGTCAACATGACGTTATTTTCTCTTCGTTTTGGTCTGTGCTGTGTATCTATACCATAGACAAACAAAAAATGTTTTTCTGTCTCAATGATCTGTACCCACCATAGACTACAATATATTTATACTAGGATACCCACATTGCGCCAGTTTATCATAAACTACTGTATATATCAGTCAAAATGCAGTTTAGTTTAAATTTTTCCATCAACCGGGCACGTAACCAGACCCTGGGTTGTTACATGGATATTCCTGATGGAAAACACAATAACACCTGTTGTATAAAATGTAATTAAAATAATATAATATTCTCAAATCTCGATTCAAGTCGATTCTCGCTAGAGCCTTTGGCATATTTATTCTCTCGGTTCGATGGTCTCAACTCTTGTGTCTCCAGTTTGAACAGAGTACATTATCAACTATCGTACTTTATCTCATCAGTGGGCTTTCTTTTCTTGTTTGGGAGTGACTTCTATAATCCTTTAATGGTTGTTAAAGTTGGTTGCTTGAGCTCTTTCAAAATGTTTTAAATATAAAATGTTTTCTATTCGTTGTTGGCTACCGCATTATTTTTCCGTCTTGTGGTTTATGTTTGGTGTGGTGTTTCGTAATCTGCAATATTCATCAATTATTATATCTTATTAAATATGATTTTTTGTCATAGTTGTGGTTTAAAATCGTAGGTTCCAATAAAATGACATTTGGTTGGGAACCTCTTGGACCTTGGAAAACGTTTTGTTTTTTTTCTATTCTTATGGTTTGACTGATTGATTTTTAGTTGAAGTTTGCAATAAATTATAAATCTAAATAATTGAACACGTTTGGAGTAGATAAGACTGGTAAAACCTGGTTGTGAAGGAGATATTAAGAGTCAGAATATATGCTTAGTGGCATTATGAGCAGCAATTAAAAAAACGATTTCATTAAAAAAACTGGGAGTTAAAGTAAAAAATGACCTCTTTCTTTTCTTTTGATGCGAGGGTAGATGATTAATTCCATTGTTTTTCCATTGTTTGAAAGCGATGCGCTTCTCTTCGGCATAGAACATGTGTCTGCTCCCACAGCATGTTGAGGGCATTGAGTGACAGCCCAACCTGCCAACCTACCTGCCCAACCTGGCTGTGTGGCTAAGACTGCCTGATGCTTAGCCGATGGGTGAGACTGCACACAGGTTGGCTCTAAGTAGGTACACGGGCATCTAGTTTATTTTAATTTCATTTCTATTATATTATTGGCTCTTTTTGTGATTTACTTGTTGTTTATAAAGGGTGTAAATAGACCCTTAACATATCCGAATGGCACTTGTTCTCCCCGTCTTTGCGATCGTTTTTTCGTTCTAGACCATACCTGGGAACCTTCTAGTTACGGAGATATTGGGGGTCAAAGTTCCAACTTTTTCATAATATGTTCAATGCTTTGAGTGTTTTCCATCGAGTCCTACCGTAAAACATGATTTTTCACCCCAAAAAAAAGTCGTTTCCCAGCAATAATTTTTGCGTAAAGTTACTTAGTTTGATGTACAGAATGCTTGGTTGACGGCTATGTGAAGGGTCTGATTACACCCTGTGTGTGTTACTAATAATAGTTACCCACATTGTTAACTATAATTATTTCATGTCAATACTAACACTATGGACTTAAGAGTGTGCAAAAAAAAGTTTATTTATTGGTTTATGTTATGGATATGGATTATGTGACATTTGATGGAGAAAACTCAGTCACATAACTAAGCATAATATGTATTTCAACAACACAGCATCGATTTGAAGAATAAAATAAGTAAAAACCTAACTTATTGTATATACAGAAATATTTTTTTTTTTTTTTACGATGAGCTTATACGAAACTTACCTTTAAATATGGTAGTGGAATGTTTTCTAAAATAACTATTGTTATTAATAAGATATTTGGCAAAGAAATATGGAGATAACTGTTTTTGTTCAAGCCGTTTTCGATTTATGTGTTGTTGGGGATGTTGAGTTTGGCTCTTCGATTAAACTAAGTGGATTGTATAAAATGATGCTGTATTAAGTAAGTACTGCATTAGTTGGGAGCACAGATTAAAAATAGTAGTATGTCCGCTCGCTTGCGAGATCAAAACAGACACTAGTTAGAGATGGGTAACTAGCCGAAATTTCAATAGCTTAGCTAGCCGGCTATTTATGGTGGAATAGCCAGCTATTTTAGCTACTTGGCTATTGATCAATAACGACTAGCGCTCGCTAGCGGCGAAGCTAGGTAGGTAGGAGTTGAAAGAATAACGATCAACTGCCCTGCGATTCGAGCTCGATCTTCGTCGCGGCAACAAGATGATAATAAATGTTTATTTCTTTTGTTTTACTTACATCTGACGGTAACTAACTACTACCTTTCTAAATAATATCGTATTTCGTTAATTCGTATACTAAACGAACGAAATTACAAAGTACTCCTACCTCTCTTTCTCTAATCTATTTTGTGACTATTGTGAGAAAGAGATGTGCGATGCGAATGAAGTTCGCACTCGCGTTTCACACTACTCAGCGCAGTGAGCGCGCACACAGCTAGTCAGCTATCGGCTAGTCCGGCTAACCGGCTACCGAATACCGGGACGGCTGCAAAACGTAGTAGTTATATTATTACTCTGTGGCGACTATCCGCTGTGCCGTATTCTAGCCAGCCAGTAGCCAATAGCTAGTTATCGTGTTGACGGATATCATAGCCGTGGCTATTTTGTTAATAGCCGCTTTTTGGCTAGTTATTGGAATGGCTACCCATTACTAACACTAGCGGGCGGCCGGTGGTGAGCGCGCGCTACGCGTTTCCGTCCCGCGCGGCTCACCCTCCCCGCTCTCGTCTGCCGCGGCACGATGCGCTCGTGCGTGAACATGGGTTTTAGATCAAGTCAGTCTGGATTTATCGACATTTGATTGGATCATCACCACTTTGGATGTATCGTGTTTGAAATGACTACTTTGAAATTAATGGGATTTGAAAAATAAAAATATGAA
The DNA here is from genome assembly GCA_910589295.1 of Noctua janthe. Lineage (NCBI taxonomy): Eukaryota > Metazoa > Arthropoda > Insecta > Lepidoptera > Noctuidae > Noctua > Noctua janthe. Next base: position 6,103,698 of record OU342572.1, on the reverse strand, counting down.
GTAAATAGGTATTTCCTATAACTTTTTAGTGCAGATTAAAAGGGTATACCTATTACAGTAAAACACAAGCAAGAATTTAATTGTTTATTTTTGAACATAGCAGTTTCAACTTTACTTATTTATTGCTAAACTAATAAAATTAATTAAATCTCTGGTGACACCTCAGTTTCCAGACAATAACATTGCTGTAACTTCAATTTCTTGATAATCTTCTTCATTATTTTCATCTAGCAAATTTTTGTACCAATGTAAAGGACATTACATTACCGACGGCGAACATTTACGAATTATACCTTATTTTTAAGCCTGAGATATATAGATATAACAGCGTGAGCAGTGGCGGGGCAAGACCACAATTTTATGTGGGCAAGGTACATTTAGCGAGGCCTTCTGGTGGCGCAAGAAGCAATGTTATAAATTAAAAAACAGTTGAAAAATAATTTTTACTACTTTATTATAATAAAGACACTGCAATCCAAACTATTTTCTTAGACTAACATTAAAGAAACAGAAATTTCCTGCTCTTAACCTTACTAAACTCCTTAACGACTGTACCGTAATTAAGCTTAGATGCTATGTCTGCTTCAATAGAAGAAACTGTCAAAGCTGAAATTCTTTCCTGACCCATTGTACTACTCAAATAATTCTTTATCAGTTTTAATTTTAAAAAGCTCCTTTCAGCGGAGGCTGTACTTACCGGTATTGTTAGTAAAATTCGATAAACAATGTAAATATTGGGGTAAATTTCTTTCAAGTTATTATAATATATTGAAGTAGTTCTTTCACATATTTAATGAAGTCTGGTACATTTAGGATCATTGTTTGTAATTCTTCATATAATTCGTAAGGTTGGAAGTCACTACTTTCACCCACTCGTAGGACTGTGTCTTCTTGACAGTTTTTTAATATTTGTTCTTTTGATACATTTTTCAATTTTCTCAGATCGAAGAGAAAACCAAAATTTTCAAAATGTTCATATAGCGACATAAATCTCGAATCCATATTGCTTATTATGAAATCAACCATCATAATAATAATAAAATGGCGTGGACTAAAGAGCCACGACCTGAGGAAGCTCTCGTTAGGCAACTGAATCAAGGGCTTGATTCAGAAAGCGGTACTCCTGGACACGGCTTGTATTGTTAGGAGGACCGCCGGTAACTTGGACCCTGTTCCCGATACCGGTGGGCTAAACGAAAACTCTAAACTGTACATAGCCATGTACAGTTTAGAGTTTTCGTTCCGGTCCCAATTTTGGCAATGGGATTTTGAGGTGCGAGGCGGCCCTCTTAACGCGAGGCCGTAGGCGGTGGCCCACGTCGCCTACGCCTAGCGCCGCCTCTGAGCGTGAGGCGCATTATTGTGAGTAATGGGAATATTGAGATATCGAGGAAAATATTTTATATCATAATATTTTTTTTATTAAGTTTTAAGGGAGGCCTTTGCCCTGCAGTGGGACACAAATGGCTGATAATAATAATAAGTTTTAGCATGTTAATATGCTTATTGCTTATAGTTTTTATTACTATTTATTAGTCCATAAGTAGATTACGTTGCCTTTATTTATTTTTATAAGAATCAGGCGAGTTCTGGGAGCCGTTGCCGAAGTCATCGTCATTCTCGCTGTCATCTTCACTCTTGTCTATGGACACCGTTGTAGTGGAGCTTGTTTTCGAATTGTCAGTTGAATGGTTCTCATTGTATTCTTTTTGTATAAAAATAGGTTAGGGTTTAATTGTAGGTACAAAATGTACATCTGTCTTTTATTGAAAGACTAGCATTTCGCCCGCGACCTCATCCACAAAAATTGTGATAGCTCGGCTAATATGCATGATATAAATATAATTTAAAGCCTAGCTTTCTGCCAGTGAAAGGTTTTTTTAAATTGGATTATTAGTTCCGGAGATTACCCCCTACATACAAACTTACACACTTACAAACAAACTTAACCTCTTAATAATATTAGTATCAATGAGTGAGAGTCTTGGACTAACCATTTGTCTTGTATAATGGAATTGAATGAAAAGTTTGACGTGAAAATACGCAAAACCTGGAGTCGGTTAAAATTCAATAAATGCTTGTGTGGCAAGTCTAGGACAATTTTGTTGGGAAGGAAACACTACTTATAAACTGTAACTAGTAATTTTAATCCGATATCGCAACCAGTTTAAGGTCACCAGACAGCCGCAACGGTTCGAACAAAAGTTTATAAGGCACAAAAACAATCTGAATGGTATAAATTTGAGGCTAAGAGAGTTATTTCGTGTATTTACCGAACGTTTTGCAGCAGTAGCGGTCGACGAATTCTTAAAAGCACTATTAGGCGTTGCCTCCTTAGAATTAAGCTGATTGTCGACAAATCCTCGTCTCCGACGGAATCCACTAGCTGGCACGTAGAGCGCGTTTGCCATCAGAGACAGAACCAGGAACATCGCCAGACTTCGACCGCGCGCCATTGTCTAATAAGTCTAGGAGTTAGACGGAGGCATTAGAGAAGGAAGTAGAGGCGAGGCCGATCGTGCTGCTACCGAACTGTAGCAATGCGCGGAGGACGTCCATCGTCAGGGCCCACAGCGGCGATGACGGTGACTCCGATGTTGAAGATGACTTCGCCTGCTCATACAATAACAATATGTAGGTAACGATATAGCACATACGAAGATTTGCTGATGTCATCTTCAAAAGTAATGTAATCTAGGCGTCTCACGGAAAATACTTACTGTAAATTATCTTTGGCGGAATCAAATACACATAAAAAGCATGTTGTTTGATGAGATAAAATGCTTCAACTCGGAAGGTGACGCTGCAAGAATTAGAACTTTCAAACAATGATTTTCGTGAATGCTTCGCCAGTGGGAACGCACTGTAACATAAAAAAGTCTTGAAACAAAAGGAACTTACATTAGAACCACCAGCTAACGCAGGGAACAGTGAGGTGGCCAAGTTGAGCAGACTGAAGATATTGCTGCCAGTGCTGCCACCGCCGCCCGATGCGGGCGAGTTGTGGGAGCCGTTGTCGAAGTCATCGTCATCATCGCTGTGATCTTCTCTTGTCTACGTCTATGGACACCGTGGTAGTGGAGCTTGTTTTCGAATTGTCAGTTGAATGGTTCTCACTGATTTCTTTCTGTAGGTATAAAAATAGGTTTGGGTTTAATTATAGGTACATACATCTGTTTTTTATTGAAAGACTAGCACTTCGATCGCAACCAGTTTAAGGTAACCACAACAGCACAACTGTACGAACAACAGTTTATAAGGCACAATAACAATCTGAATGGTATAAATTTAAGGTTAAGAGAGTTATTTCGTGTATTTACCGAACGTTTTGCAGCAGTAGCGGTCGACGAGTTCTTAGAAGGACTATTAGGCGTTGGCTCCTTAGAATTAAGCTGATTGTCGACAAATCCTCGTCTCCGACGGAATCCACTAGCTGGAACGTAGAAAGCGTTTGCCATCAGAGACAGAACCAGGAACATCGCAAGACTTCGACCGCGCGCCATTGTCTGCCACCGCCGCCCGACGCGGGCGAGTTCTGGGAGCCGTTGCCGAAGTCATCATCATCATCATCATAGCTGTCATCTTCACTCTTGTCTACGTCTATGGACACCGTGGTAGTGGAGCTTGTTTTGGAATCGTCAGTTGATGGTTCTCACTGATTTCTTTCTGTATAAAAATAGGTTAGGGTTTAATTGTAGGTACAAAATGTACATCTGTCTTTTATTGAAAGACTAGCATTTCGCCCGCGACCTCATCCACAAAAATTGTGATAGCTCGGCTAATATGCATGATATAAATGTAATTTAAAGCATAGCTTTCTGCCAGTAAAAGGTTTTTTAAAATTGGATTATTAGTTCCGGAGATTACCCCCTACATACAAACTTACACACTTACAAACAAATTTTACCTCTTAGTAATATTAGTATCAATGAGTGAGAGTCTTGGACTAACCATTTGTCTTGTATAATGGAATTGAATGAAAAGTTTGACGTGAAAATACGCAAAACCTGGAGTCGGTTAAAATTCAATAAATGCTTGTGTAGCAAGTCTAGGACATTTTTTGTTGGGAAGGAAACAGTACTTATAAACTGTAACTAGTAATGTTAATCCGATATCGCAACCAGTTTAAGGTCAACAGACAGCCGCAACTGTTCGAACAAGAGTTTATAAGGCACAAAAACAATCTGAATGGTGTAAAGTTGAGGCTAAGAGAGTTATTTCATGTATTTACCGATCGTTCTGCAGCAGTAGCGGTCGGCGAGTCCTTAGAAGCACTATTAGGCGTTGACTCCTTAGAATCAAGCCGATTGTCGGCAAATCCTCGTCTCCGACGGAAGCTACTAGCTGGCATGCAGAACGCGTTTGCCATCAGAGACAGAACTAGGAACATCGTAAGACTTCTACCGCGCGCCATTGTCATTACCTAGGTAGGGACACTGCAATGGACACACCAAACCGAATGTAACCATCTTAATAATTTCACTGCTTATTATATAGAGTTTTAATGCTGAACAAGAATGTTGCAAAACTAGTTATAATAAATAAATAACGGGACACTCAATTTTGAAATTAATTCATTGTTGGTTTTACTAATGAACTTGTTTAAGTGGGTTTTGTATTGTGTTAACGGTACATTTTGAGCACAGTTGAAATATGTACAGTATTGTGACTCTGCCCTGTCCTTGAAATAATTACCTACAGCCGGGCGGTACGTACGCACGGCGGCGAATCAAGCTATACAAAACCAAATTAAACTTATCTCTCATCGTACGGGTAGCTCATACAAAGCGATGTCAAGTTATACTGGGTAAGTACAGCTTGATGTGCCGCCGTGTGTACTACGGGCTGCCGTGACCACAGTATTTTAATTTCAAACAAATTTTGCGTTTACTTACAACCAAATTTTACCTGTTTATAATATTAGTACAGATGAGTGAGTCTTCGACTAACCATTAATCTTCTGTAATGGAATTGAATTAAAAGATTGACGTGAAAATACGCAAAACCTGAAGTCGGTTAAAATTCAATAAATGCTTGTGTGGCAAGTCTAGGACATTTTTTGTTTAGAAGGGAGGGACATGATATTTTAATCAGAACAGTAGGAGAATTGTTAGGTGTTTACATATTGGTGTTCGTGACTGTACACACAGCCTTACTCACACGTAAAGCGTCTAATAATTTCGACTGAACTGTTGCTAATCGTCATAACTTTATAGTATTTGCGAACAGATAATAAACCATTGAACTTCTCATCTGAATAAACACCAAACTCATATCCAAGATAACAAATATATTTCTTAGAGATTACCATTTACAAATAGGTATAACATAGCATAGTTTTAGTAGTTTACTTATTTACAAAAGTTTTTTTTATGAAACATTGCTCTGTTGTTAATCATAGATAGTTTTTGTTCACCAATTCATGTTTGAAATTAATATTATTTCTAGGTTAGAGGAGATTATATTAACTTAATCAAGAAGTCCTGTTTATATTGAGATTTTAGATCCATGTAAAGGCTTCACAATTTTTCTTTTTTGGGACATAACAATGGCTACCATCCATTTGTAATATGTTTTCACTGATAGAACAGATACTACAACTCAGTAGCGAAGGGTCAATTTTTATAAGAAGTAAGCCGGAGTACATATTTTTAATGTGATTATACACGAATACTTTTAGGTCGTTCTGGAACCGAAACACAGTAACTCCAGTCGAGTAATAGTTACTATTGGCATATTCTTTTGTTTTATGACGTCTAACACTGCGACACCTCATTAGATCTCGCGTAATGTTCTTTTTTATTCGTATTCGAGACGGTAACTCTCATTCTCCGTCTCACGAGTATGTAGATGAATCTGTAAAACAAAAAAAAAACATTTTATGAAACTGTATGAAAATACATTCTGACTGACTCAATGCAAATCATTACTAAATGCAAATCAACCAAGATAATTATTTAGCCAAATATTTTCAGTAACCTATTCTAATTTATGGCATCTTTTCAACTAAAACTACGTCACTACCAAGTCTGTTTGTCTTTACTTTCAGATCGTTTTTTTTTTTTTATATTACAATAATTAACACTGTGCGACACCTCATTAGATCTCGCGTAATGTTTTTTTCTATTCGGATTCCAGACGGTAATACTCATTCTCCGTCTCACGAGTATGTAGATGAATCTGTAAAACAAAAAAAAAGACATTTTAAGAAAATGTAAGAAAACAAATTCTGACTGACGAAATGCAAATCATTACTTGTTATCAACCAAGATAATTATTTAGCCAAATATTTTCAGTAACATATTCTAATTTATGGCATCTTTTCAACTAAAACTACGTCTCTACTAAGTCTGTTTTTCTTCACATTTAGATCGTTTTTTTGTTTAATGCAAATTTTTTATCTGTATTACGATAATTAAAACTGAGACACTTCATTGGATCTTGCGTAATGTGCTGTTTACTGCGGATTCGAGACGGTAGCTCTCATTCTCCGTCTGACGAGTATGTAGATGAATCTATAAAACATTTGAAAAAAACATTTCATGAAACTGTATGAAAATAAATTCTGACTGACTAAATGCAAATCATTACTTGTTATCAACCAAGATAATTATTTAGCCAAATATTTTCTGTAACCTATTCTTATTTATGTCTGTTTGTCTTTACTTTCAGATCGTTTTTTTTTTTAAATTACAATAATTAAGACTGTGCGACACCTCATTAGATCTCGCGTAATGTTTTTTTCTATTCGGATTCCAGACGGTAATTCTCATTCTCCGTCTTAGGAGTGTGTAGATGAATCTGTAAAACAAAAAAAAACATTTTAAGAAAATGTAAGAAAACAAATTCTGACTGACGAAATGCAAATCATTACTTGTTATCAACCAAGATAATTATTTAGCCAAATATTTTCAGTAACATATTCTAATTTATGGCATCTTTTCAACTAAAACTACGTCTCTACTAAGTCTGTTTTTCTTCACATTAAGATCGTTTTTTTGTTTAATGCAAATTTTTTATCTGTATTACGATAATTAAAACTGAGACACTTCATTGGATCTTGCGTAATGTGCTGTTTACTGCGGATTCGAGACGGTAGCTCTCATTCTCCGTCTGACGAGTATGTAGATCAATCTATAAAACATTTGAAAAAAAACATTTCATTAAACTGTATGAAAATAAATTCTGACTGACGAAATGCAAATCATTACTTGTTATCAGCCAAGATAATTATTTAGCCAAATATTTTCAGTAACCTATTCTAATTTATAGCATCTTTTCAACTAAAAATACGTCGCTACCAAGTCTGTTTTTCTTCACATTCAGATCGATTATTTTAAATTACAATAATTAACACTGCGACACCTCATTGGATCTCGCGTAATGTTCTTCTTTATTCGGATTCGAGACGGTAGCTCTCATACTCCGTCTCACGAGTATGTAGATGAATCTATAGAACATTTTATGAAAATGTATGAAAACAAATACTGACTGACAAAATGCAAATCATTACTTGTTATCAACCAAGATAATTATTTAGCCTAATATTTTCAGTAACCTATTCTAATTTATGGCATATTTTCAACTAAAACTACGTCGCTACCAAGTCTGTTTTTCTTCACATTCTGATCGATTTTTTTAAAATTACAATAAATAACACTGCGACACCTCATTGGATCTCGCGTAATGTTCTTTTTTATTCGTATTCGAGACGGTAACTCTCATTCTCCGTCTCACGAGTATGTAGATAAATCTGTAAAACAAAAAAAAACATTTTATGAAAATGTAAGAAAACAAATTCTGACTGACGAAATGCAAATCATTACTTGTTATCAACCAACATGATTATTTAGCCAAATATTTTCAGTAACCTATTCCAATTTATGGCATCTTTTCAACTAAAACTACGTCGCTACCAAGTCTGTTTTTCTTCACATTCAGATCGATTATTTTAAATTACAATAATTAACACTGCGACACCTCATTGGATCTCGCGTAATGTTCTTCTTTATTCGGATTCGAGACGGTAGCTCTCATACTCCGTCTCACGAGTATGTAGATGAATCTATAGAACATTTTATGACAATGTATGAAAACAAATACTGACTGACGAAATGCAAATCATTACTTGTTATCAACCAAGATAATTATTTAGCCTAATATTTTCAGTAACCTATTCTAATTAATGGCATATTTTCAACTAAAACTACGTCGCTACCAAGTCTGTTTTTCTTCACATTCTGATCGATTTTTTTTAAATTACAATAAATAACACTGCGACACCTCATTGGATCTCGCGTAATGTTCTTTTTTATTCGTATTCGAGACGGTAACTCTCATTCTCCGTCTCACGAGTATGTAGATAAATCTGTAAAACAAAAAAAAACATTTTATGAAAATGTAAGAAAACAAATTCTGACTGACGAAATGCAAATCATTACTTGTTATGAACCAACATGATTATTTAGCCAAATATTTTCAGTAACCTATTCTAATTTATGGCATCTTTTCAACTAAAACTACGTCGCTACCAAGTCTGTTTTTCTTCACATTCAGATCGATTATTTTAAATTACAATAATTAACACTGCGACACCTCATTGGATCTCGCGTAATGTTCTTCTTTATTCGGATTCGAGACGGTAGCTCTCATACTCCGTCTCACGAATATGTAGATGAATCTATAGAACATTTTATGAAAATGTATGAAAACAAATACTGACTGACGAAATGCAAATCATTACTTGTTATCAACCAACATGATTATTTAGCCAAATATTTTCAGTAACCTATTCTAATTTATGGCATCTTTTCAACTAAAACTACGCCTCTACCAAGTCTGTTTTTCTTCACATTCTGATCGATTTTTTTTAAATTACAATAAATAACACTGCGACACCTCATTGGATCTCGCGTAATGTTCTTTTTTATTCGTATTCGAGACGGTAACTCTCATTCTCCGTCTCACGAGTATGTAGATAAATCTGTAAAAGAAAAAAAAACATTTTATGAAAATGTAAGAAAACAAATTCTGACTGACGAAATGCAAATCATTACTTGTTATCAACCAACATGATTATTTAGCCAAATATTTTCAGTAACCTATTCTAATTTATGGCATCTTTTCAACTAAAACTACGTCGCTATCAAGTCTGTTTTTCGTCACATTCAGATCGATTTTTTTTAAATTACAATAATTAACACAGCGACACCTCGTTGGGTCTCGCGTAATATGCTCTTTTTAATGCGGATTCGAGACGGTAGCTCTCATTCTCCGTCTGACGAGTATGTAGATGAATCTATAAAACATTTAAAAAAATACATTTTATGAAACTGTATGAAAATAAATTCTGACTGACTCAATGCAAATCATTACTAAATGCAAATCAACCAAGATAATTATTTAGCCAAATATTTTCAGTAACTTATTCTAATTTATGGCATCTTTTCAACTAAAACTACGCCTCTACCAAGTCTGTTTTTCTTCACATTCTGATCGATTCTTTTTAAATTACAATAAATAACACTGCGACACCTCATTGGATCTCGCGTAATGTTCTTTTTTATTCGTATTCGAGGCGCTAATTCTCATTCTCCGTCTCACGAGTATGTAGATAAATCTGTAAAAGAAAAAAAAACATTTTATGAAAATGTAAGAAAACAAATTCTGACTGACGAAATGCAAATCACTACCAAGTCTGTTTGTCTTTAATTGCAGATCGTTTTTTTTTTTTAAATTACAATAATTAACACTGTGCGACACCTCATTAGATCTCGCGTAATGTTTTTTTCTATTCGGATTCCAGACGGTAATTCTCATTTTCCGTCTCACGAGTATGTAGATGAATCTGTAAAACAAAAAAAAACATTTTATGAAACTGTATGAAAATACATTCTGACTGACTCAATGCAAATCATTACTAAATGCAAATCAACCGAGATAATTATTTAGCCAAATATTTTCAGTAACCTATTCTAATTTATGGCATCTTTTCAACTAAAACTACGTCACTAACAAGTCTGTTTGTCTTTACTTTCAGATCGTTTTTTTTTTTTAAATTACAATAATTAAGACTGTGCGACACCTCATTAGATCTCGCGTAATGTTTTTTTCTATTCGGATTCCAGACGGTAAATCTCATTCTCCGTCTCACGAGTATGTAGATGAATCTGTAAAACAAAAAAAAACATTTTAAGAAAATGTAAGAAAACAAATTCTGACTGACGAAATGCAAATCATTACTTGTTATCAACCAAGATAATTATTTAGCCAAATATTTTCAGTAACATATTCTAATTTATGGCATCTTTTCAACTAAAACTACGTCTCTACTAAGTCTGTTTTTCTTCACATTTAGATCGTTTCTTTGTTAATTGCTAATTTTTAATCTATATTACGATAATTAAAACTGAGACACTTCATTGGATCTTGCGTAATGTGCTGTTTACTGCGGATTCGAGACGGTAGCTCTCATACTCCGTCTCACGAGTATGTAGATGAATCTATAGAACATTTTATGAAAATGTATGAAAACAAATACTGACTGACGAAATGCAAATCATTACTTGTTATCAACCAACATGATTATTTAGCCAAATATTTTCAGTAACCTATTCTTATTTATGGCATCTTTTCAACTAAAACTATGTCGCTACCAAGTCTGTTTTTCTTCACATTCCGATCGTTTTTTTTTAATTACAATAATTAATACTGCGACACCTCATTGGATCTCGCGTAATGTGCTTTTTAATGCGGATTCGAGACGGTAGCTCTCATTCTTAGTCTGACGAGTATGTAGATGAATCTATAAAACATTTGAAAAAAACATTTCATGAAACTGTTTGAAAATAAATTCTGACTGACTAAATGCAAATCATTACTTGTTATCAACCAAGATAATTATTTAGCCAAATATTTTCAGTAACATATTCTAATTTATGGCATCTTTTCAACTAAAACTACGTCTCTACTAAGTCTGTTTTTCTTCACATTTAGATCGTTTTTTTGTTAATTGCTAATTTTTAATCTATATTACGATAATTAAAACTCTTCATTTGATCTTGCGTAATGTGCTGTTTACTGCGGATTCGAGACGGTAGCTCTCATTCTCCGTCTGACGAGTATGTAGATGAATCTATAAAACATTTGAAAAAAACATTTCATTAAACTGTATGAAAATAAATTCTGACTGACTAAATGCAAATCATTACTTGTTATCAACCAAGATAATTAGCCAAATATTTTCAGTAACCTATTCTAATTTATGGCATCTTTTCAACTAAAACTACGTCGCTACCAAGTCTGTTTTTCTTCACATTCAGATCGATTATTTTAAATTACAATAATTAACACTGCGACACCTCATTGGATCTCGCGTAATGTTCTTCTTTATTCGGATTCGATACATTTTCATAAAATGTTTTATAGATTCATCTACATAGATGAATCTATAAAACATTTGAAAAAAACATTTCATGAAACTGTTTGAAAATAAATTCTGACTGACTAAATGCAAATCATTACTTGTTATCAACCAAGATAACTATTTAGCCAAATATTTTCAGTAACATATTCTAATTTATGGCATCTTTTCAACTAAAACTACGTCTCTACTAAGTCTGTTTTTCTTCACATTTAGATAGTTTTTTTGTTAATTGCTAATTTTTAATCTATATTACGATAATTAAAACTCTTCATTTGATCTTGCGTAATGTGCTGTTTACTGCGGATTCGAGACGGTAGCTCTCATTCTCCGTCTGACGAGTATGTAGATGAATCTATAAAACATTTGAAAAAAACATTTCATTAAACTGTATGAAAATAAATTCTGACTGACTAAATGCAAATCATTACTTGTTATCAACCAAGATAATTATTTAGCCAAATATTTTCAGTAACCTATTCTAATTTATGGCATCTTTTCAACTAAAACTACGTCGCTACCAAGTCTGTTTTTCTTCACATTCAGATCGATTATTTTAAATTACAATAATTAACACTGCGACACCTCATTGGATCTCGCGTAATGTTCTTCTTTATTCGGATTCGAGACGGTAGCTCTCATACTCCGTCTCACGAGTATGTAGATGAATCTATAGAACATTTTATGAAAATGTATGAAAACAAATACTGACTGACGAAATGCAAATCATTACTTGTTATCAACCAACATGATTATTTAGCCAAATATTTTCAGTAACCTATTCCTATTTATGGCATCTTTTCAACTAAAACTACGTCGCTACCAAGTCTGTTTTTCTTCACATTCAGATCGATTTTTTTTAATTACAATAATTATTACTGCGACACCTCATTGGATCTCGCATAATGTGCTTTTTAATGCGGATTCGAGACGGTAGCTCTCATTCTCCGTCTGACGAGTATGTAGATGAATCTATAAAACATTTGAAAAAAACATTTCATGAAACTGTATTAAAATAAATTCTGACTGACTAAATGCATTACTTGTTATCAACCAAGATAATTATTTAGCCAAATATTTTCTGTAACCTATTCTTATTAATGGCATCTTTTCAACTAAAACTACGTCGCTACCAAGTCAAACCAAACACACATCACACACACACACAGATCTTCACATTCAGATTGATTTTTAAAAAATTACAATAATTAGCACTGCGACACCTCATTGGATCTCGCATAATGTTCTTCTTTATTCGGATTCGAGACGGTAGCTCTCATACTCCGTCTCACGAGTATGTAGATGAATCTATAGAACATTTTATGAAAATGTATGAAAACAAATACTGACTGACGAAATGCAAATCATTACTTGTTATCAACCAAGATAATTATTTAGCCTAATATTTTCAGTAACCTATTCTAATTTATGGCATCTTTTCAACTAAAACTACGCCTCTACCAAGTCTGTTTTTCTTCACATTCTGATCGATTTTTTTTAAATTACAATAAATAACACTGCGACACCTCATTGGATCTCGCGTAATGTTCTTTTTTATTCGTATTCGAGACGGTAACTCTCATTCTCCGTCTCACGAATATGTAGATAAATCTGTAAAAGAAAAAAAACATTTTATGAAAATGTAAGAAAACAAATTCTGACTGACGAAATGCAAATCATTACTTGTTATCAACCAACATGATTATTTAGCCAAATATTTTCAGTAACCTATTCTAATTTATGGCATCTATTCAACTAAAACTACGCCTCTACCAAGTCTGTTTTTCTTCACATTCAGATCGATTTTTTTTAAATTACAATAAATAACACTGCGACACCTCATTGGATCTCGCGTAATGTTCTATTTTATTCGTATTCGAGACGGTAACTCTCATTCTCCGTCTCACGAATATGTAGATAAATCTGTAAAAGAAAAAAAACATTTTATGAAAATGTAAGAAAACAAATTCTGACTGACGAAATGCAAATCATTACTTGTTATCAACCAACATGATTATTTAGCCAAATATTTTCAGTAACCTATTCTAATTTATGGCATCTTTTCAACTAAAACTACGTCGCTACCAAGTCTGTTTTTCGTCACATTCAGATCGATTTTTTTTAAATTACAATAATTAACACTGCGACACCTCGTTGGGTCTCGCGTAATATGCTCTTTTTAATGCGGATTCGAGACGGTAGCTCTCATTCTCCGTCTGACGAGTATGTAGATGAATCTATAAAACATTTAAAAAAAAACATTTTATGAAAATGTAAGAAAACAAATTCTGACTGACGAAATGCAAATCATTACTTGTTATCAACCAACATGATTATTTAGCCAAATATTTTCAGTAACCTATTCTAATTTATGGCATCTTTTCAACTAAAACTACGTCGCTACCAAGTCTGTTTTTCTTCACATTCAGATCGATTATTTTAAATTACAATAATTAACACTGCGACACCTCATTGGATCTCGCGTAATGTTCTTCTTTATTCGGATTCGAGACGGTAGCTCTCATACTCCGTCTCACGAGTATGTAGATGAATCTATAGAACATTTTATGAAAATGTATGAAAACAAATACTGACTGACGAAATGCAAATCATTACTTGTTATCAACCAACATGATTATTTAGCCAAATATTTTCAGTAACCTATTCTAATTTATGGCATCTTTTCAACTAAAACTACGCCTCTACCAAGTCTGTTTTTCTTCACATTCTGATCGATTTTTTTTAAATTACAATAAATAACACTGCGACACCTCATTGGATCTCGCGTAATGTTCTTTTTTATTCGTATTCGAGACGGTAACTCTCATTCTCCGTCTCACGAATATGTAGATAAATCTGTAAAAGAAAAAAAACATTTTATGAAAATGTAAGAAAACAAATTCTGACTGACGAAATGCAAATCATTACTTGTTATCAACCAACATGATTATTTAGCCAAATATTTTCAGTAACCTATTCTAATTTATGGCATCTATTCAACTAAAACTACGCCTCTACCAAGTCTGTTTTTCTTCACATTCTGATCGATTTTTTTTAAATTACAATAAATAACACTGCGACACCTCATTGGATCTCGCGTAATGTTCTTTTTTATTCGTATTCGAGACGGTAACTCTCATTCTCCGTCTCACGAGTATGTAGATAAATCTGTAAAAGAAAAAAAAATATTTTATGAAAATGTAAGAAAACAAATTCTGACTGACGAAATGCAAATCACTACCAAGTCTGTTTGTCTTTACTTGCAGATCGTTTTTTTTTTTTTAAATTACAATAATTAACACTGTGCGACACCTCATTAGATCTCGCGTAATGTTTTTTTCTATTCGGATTCCAGACGGTAATTCTCATTTTCCGTCTCACGAGTATGTAGATGAATCTGTAAAACAAAAAAAAACATTTTATGAAACTGTATGAAAATACATTCTGACTGACTCAATGCAAATCATTACTAAATGCAAATCAACCGAGATAATTATTTAGCCAAATATTTTCAGTAACCTATTCTAATTTATGGCATCTTTTCAACTAAAACTACGTCACTAACAAGTCTGTTTGTCTTTACTTTCAGATCGTTTTTTTTTTTTAAATTACAATAATTAAGACTGTGCGACACCTCATTAGATCTCGCGTAATGTTTTTTTCTATTCGGATTCCAGACGGTAATTCTCATTCTCCGTCTCACGAGTATGTAGATGAATCTGTAAAACAAAAAAAAACATTTTATGAAAATGTAAGAAAACAAATTCTGACTGACGAAATGCAAATCATTACTTGTTATCAACCAACATGATTATTTAGCCAAATATTTTCAGTAATCTATTCTAATTTATGGCATCTTTTCAACTAAAACTACGTCGCTACCAAGTCTGTTTTTCTTCACATTCAGATCGATTATTTTAAATTACAATAATTAACACTGCGACACCTCATTGGATCTCGCGTAATGTTCTTCTTTATTCGGATTCGAGACGGTAGCTCTCATACTCCGTCTCACGAGTATGTAGATGAATCTATAGAACATTTTATGAAAATGTATGAAAACAAATACTGACTGACGAAATGCAAATCATTACTTGTTATCAACCAACATGATTATTTAGCCAAATATTTTCAGTAACCTATTCTAATTTATGGCATCTTTTCAACTAAAACTACGCCTCTACCAAGTCTGTTTTTCTTCACATTCTGATCGATTTTTTTTAAATTACAATAAATAACACTGCGACACCTCATTGGATCTCGCGTAATGTTCTTTTTTATTCGTATTCGAGACGGTAACTCTCATTCTCCGTCTCACGAATATGTAGATAAATCTGTAAAAGAAAAAAAACATTTTATGAAAATGTAAGAAAACAAATTCTGACTGACGAAATGCAAATCATTACTTGTTATCAACCAACATGATTATTTAGCCAAATATTTTCAGTAACCTATTCTAATTTATGGCATCTATTCAACTAAAACTACGCCTCTACCAAGTCTGTTTTTCTTCACATTCTGATCGATTTTTTTTAAATTACAATAAATAACACTGCGACACCTCATTGGATCTCGCGTAATGTTCTTTTTTATTCGTATTCGAGACGGTAACTCTCATTCTCCGTCTCACGAGTATGTAGATAAATCTGTAAAAGAAAAAAAAATATTTTATGAAAATGTAAGAAAACAAATTCTGACTGACGAAATGCAAATCACTACCAAGTCTGTTTGTCTTTACTTGCAGATCGTTTTTTTTTTTTAAATTACAATAATTAACACTGTGCGACACCTCATTAGATCTCGCGTAATGTTTTTTTCTATTCGGATTCCAGACGGTAATTCTCATTTTCCGTCTCACGAGTATGTAGATGAATCTGTAAAACAAAAAAAAACATTTTATGAAACTGTATGAAAATACATTCTGACTGACTCAATGCAAATCATTACTAAATGCAAATCAACCGAGATAATTATTTAGCCAAATATTTTCAGTAACCTATTCTAATTTATGGCATCTTTTCAACTAAAACTACGTCACTAACAAGTCTGTTTGTCTTTACTTTCAGATCGTTTTTTTTTTTTAAATTACAATAATTAAGACTGTGCGACACCTCATTAGATCTCGCGTAATGTTTTTTTCTATTCGGATTCCAGACGGTAATTCTCATTCTCCGTCTCACGAGTATGTAGATGAATCTGTAAAACAAAAAAAAACATTTTAAGAAAATGTAAGAAAACAAATTCTGACTGACGAAATGCAAATCATTACTTGTTATCAACCAAGATAATTATTTAGCCAAATATTTTCAGTAACATATTCTAATTTATGGCATCTTTTCAACTAAAACTACGTCTCTACTAAGTCTGTTTTTCTTCACATTTAGATCGTTTTTTTGTTAATTGCTAATTTTTAATCTATATTACGATAATTAAAACTGAGACACTTCATTGGATCTTGCGTAATGTGCTGTTTACTGCGGATTCGAGACGGTAGCTCTCATACTCCGTCTCACGAGTATGTAGATGAATCTATAGAACATTTTATGAAAATGTATGAAAACAAATACTGACTGACGAAATGCAAATCATTACTTGTTATCAACCAACATGATTATTTAGCCAAATATTTTCAGTAACCTATTCTTATTTATGGCATCTTTTCAACTAAAACTATGTCGCTACCAAGTCTGTTTTTCTTCACATTCCGATCGTTTTTTTTTAATTACAATAATTAATACTGCGACACCTCATTGGATCTCGCGTAATGTGCTTTTTAATGCGGATTCGAGACGGTAGCTCTCATTCTTAGTCTGACGAGTATGTAGATGAATCTATAAAACATTTGAAAAAAACATTTCATGAAACTGTTTGAAAATAAATTCTGACTGACTAAATGCAAATCATTACTTGTTATCAACCAAGATAATTATTTAGCCAAATATTTTCAGTAACATATTCTAATTTATGGCATCTTTTCAACTAAAACTACGTCTCTACTAAGTCTGTTTTTCTTCACATTTAGATCGTTTTTTTGTTAATTGCTAATTTTTAATCTATATTACGATAATTAAAACTCTTCATTTGATCTTGCGTAATGTGCTGTTTACTGCGGATTCGAGACGGTAGCTCTCATTCTCCGTCTGACGAGTATGTAGATGAATCTATAAAACATTTGAAAAAAACATTTCATTAAACTGTATGAAAATAAATTCTGACTGACTAAATGCAAATCATTACTTGTTATCAACCAAGATAATTACTTAGCCAAATATTTTCAGTAACCTATTCTAATTTATGGCATCTTTTCAACTAAAACTACGTCGCTACCAAGTCTGTTTTTCTTCACATTCAGATCGATTATTTTAAATTACAATAATTAACACTGCGACACCTCATTGGATCTCGCGTAATGTTCTTCTTTATTCGGATTCGAGACGGTAGCTCTCATACTCCGTCTCACGAGTATGTAGATGAATCTATAGAACATTTTATGAAAATGTATGAAAACAAATACTGACTGACGAAATGCAAATCATTACTTGTTATCAACCAACATGATTATTTAGCCAAATATTTTCAGTAACCTATTCTAATTTATGGCATCTTTTCAACTAAAACTACGTCGCTACCAAGTCTGTTTTTCTTCACATTCAGATCGATTATTTTAAATTACAATAATTATTACTGCGACACCTCATTGGATCTCGCATAATGTGCTTTTTAATGCGGATTCGAGACGGTAGCTCTCATTCTCCGTCTGACGAGTATGTAGATGAATCTATAAAACATTTGAAAAAAACATTTCATGAAACTGTATTAAAATAAATTCTGACTGACTAAATGCATTACTTGTTATCAACCAAGATAATTATTTAGCCAAATATTTTCTGTAACCTATTCTTATTAATGGCATCTTTTCAACTAAAACTACGTCGCTACCAAGTCAAACCAAACACACATCACACACACACACAGATCTTCACATTCAGATTGATTTTTAAAAAATTACAATAATTAGCACTGCGACACCTCATTGGATCTCGCGTAATGTTCTTCTTTATTCGGATTCGAGACGGTAGCTCTCATACTCCGTCTCACGAGTATGTAGATGAATCTATAGAACATTTTATGAAAATGTATGAAAATAAATTCTGACTGACGCAATGCAAATCATTACTTGTTATCAACCAACATAATTATTTAACCAAATATTTTGAGTAAAAATGGGGAATGAAATTGCCAAATTATACAACAATAGTTTTGGTATATGCGAAACCAGAAACACGTGTCTAGTATTTTTATGTAAACAATCTATATACAAAATTTCAAAACTGTATGATGAAAAATCACAAGGTCATCACCGCATAAAACCGTGGTCACCACGCGACGCCGCCGCGCGCGCGCCTCCCGCGTCGTCTTGAGCTCATTGATAATAATTTGGCTGTAGGTACCCAAATTATTGCGATAAGTACTTTGTGTCGCTCGGTGTCCAAGTTGTAACCTTTTTTTAAATATTTTTGGGTCAAAACATAACATGGTTTAAAAATTATTGGAATCGATTCAGTTACTTATTCTGATGTACGAGTATATTCAGGTTTCGCATATAGGTACCAAAAATAATGTTGTAGATGGCGTTTGTGTTTGTTACTTCCATTCAGCTACCAATGGAGTTCAGTTTTTTTTTTTTTTTTTTGGATGGGAAATCATCAAATGACCCACCCTACTCTGGGCGGAGCGGTAGCGAGTGTCAGACTTTTACTGACTAAAACCCATCCATGTTCCTTCTTTGCCCTTTGTGTTCCAGGGCCACGGTATCTCTTTCGAACAGTCCCGCAGCCCTCGAACAGTCCCGCAACCCTACCAATGGAGTTCCTTGCTGGAACTTTGCCGAGAGATGTTCAATATACTGTTTACGTTCAAATGTCATTCTTAACAAAAAGCGTATCTGATACTTAAAATGTTTGTTACAATGTAAGTGTTCATTCACGTGAACTAATATGTTAACACTTAGTAACATTCAAAAGCGGTTTTCTCGTGAAACAACGGTTTCTACTTTGTGTATGACCTATTTCGTATTTATAGTATGACTTCCAAAATACTAAGTTCGCGACCAAACAATGCAGTAGAAGAAAATCTCTTTAAAAGTTGCTGCGTGTAATTTAGAAATGCTCGCGGCTGTACATTACATAAATTGGTTTATCCACAAGTTTCATTCTTAATGTGTATAAAGATAATATCCTTAAAGACGTTAAACTGGTAAGTAGTGATACCATTATCTGTACGTAAGTAGTGAGTTGATTATGTCAACATATTAAGTAAAAGTCGTCGTTTTTAGGGTTCCGTACCCGAAGGGTAACCAACGGGACTCTATTACTAAGCCATCGCTGTCTGTCTGTGTGTCCGTCAGTCAGCGGGCTGTATCTCGTGATCCGTAATGGGTAGACAGTTGAAATCTTCACAAAATGTGTATTTCTGTTGCCGCGTTAACAACAAATAACAAAAATAAATTAAAAATTAAAGGGGGCTCCCCTACTACGATGGTACGGAACCCTTCATGCGCGAGTCCGACTTGCACTTGGCCGTCACCGATTTTTAGCAGTAAAGTTGAAAAATTCTGCGCGTTTGGGTTGCCTCCTAAATGTGTTCGCATGTTAAAGCTCAAATGAGTAGATATTATACTACGCCATAACAAAGAGCTCTCTAAGCAGGCACTTATTTTATCGGCTCTCATTCCTCAGGGTATTATAGGGAGTGTCTGCCTGACGTCACCACAGAAAAGCAATGTAACGCCTCCCATCGGCCCGTCATTTTGCCTTATGTCTCGCAAAGTTCTATCAACAACTTCCACAACATTGTGGTGTGCAATCGTACACTCGTCCCAAATGATATGAAATAGTGATGGGTTGTTGACGGTTTTTCCGTTAACGAAACGTTAACGTTGATCTACGTTTGTCAACTGGTTAATCAACTAATTAAATTCGTCAACGAGTTAACGTACTAATAAGGTCAATTTGCAACGTAAACTGATCATTGATTGAACGGTTTTTATTGAACGCTGCGACGTTTGAATGTGAATTTTAGAAAGAATTAGATTCAATGTATGTATTGGAAAACGTTTGATAGATTGTTCTACAAAGTATAAACATTTACGATATGCAGCAAAATAACTTCTGACCTTCCGCGCAACTTGTCACAAACTGTCAATCAAAAATTAAAGAAAGCGAACTTCATATCGTTCGTAAACGTAAATAAAGAAACTAGTATTAACCTGTTTCTCTCGGGCGGCACGAGCGGGGCGCGCCATTCCACCAATATAGTAGGTACTATTCTTAAAATAAATATTTCGAAAATCAACTTTTAAATACGTTACTTAGACGTTAATTTATTGACGAAATTATCTCTTTGTCTCGGGTTATCCACCATTTCTGCTACATTTTCTGACTGAAGGTACAGTCGCTGGCCGCCCTCCAGTTGCACGTCGAGATGGATGACCGGCGGATGCCTCTCATGTATAGGATAACTTATAATACGCCATACTGCCTCCGAAGAGCTTATGTATCGGCCAGATTGGTATCTTGTGACTTCGTCATATTCGTTGGTAAACCACGCTTTTGCCACTCGACGCTATACATAAAACAAAGAGCTGAACCGAAACTTTCTTTTTTGTAAGAAGATTAATCGTAACTTTTAGTTTTAAATGAAAAACGCTAGCAACCAGCCAGCCGGCCGGCTAGCCTGGCCTATTGTATGACGCCTGTCCTGTGAGAAGCTCCTGACAAATCTCGGTCCACTTTGGATTCAAAGTGAACGTAAAAAGGTCCAGTGGGCCGTATCTACAATATTAGTTATTAGATATTGATACGTCACCGTCGATAAATAGGTTTGCCATACCGACATTGTCGTCGGTTAGCTGCTCTGTTTCCGACACTTCTAACAGTGCTGCCAGCTTATGTAATATTTGGTTGAAAACGATGAACACTGACGTAAAATAATTTCACTATTAATCTTTCTTCGGGGCAGTGAGGTCGTGCTGTCTCGACTTCCAGTGCAAAATTGAAAAAGTATACAACAAAAAAAAAAGCAAGCATGGATATTAAGCCGTCTATTAAAAAGAACATAGAGTCCGCCTTAGCGAAGCATATACGGGTATATGGTTCACTAAGGCGGACTATCAAAATGAAGATTGGCGAGATGACGTGCCACGTAGCCTCATAATTATGTATTTTTATGCAATCAACTGGATTTGTCATTCGACATTGTCCTTTTCTCTTCTTCGGTGACTGAGTTGAGCCTCATGCTCGAACAATTGAGCCACGCCAGCGTCGAGGTCGGACTTAAAATGAACATGACGAAAACTAAGATAATGACGAACAGCACGAAGCGCAGAGTAGACAGAGGGCATGGGGTTCGAATATTTCCATGAGTATAGTTATCTCGGACAAATGGTCTCTGTCCAAAAAGAGACAAAGGAGTGGTTCGACGCACCGAAAACGCCTTGAAGAGCATGAAGCACATAATGGAACGACGACTTCCACTTTAACAAAAAGTGATGCTCTTTCTTCTAAGCTTCAAGAAAATATAGGTCTCGTTCACTGACGCTGCCCCCGACCGCCGCGCCACTTCCACCCGATCTCCTTTATTTATTTAATTACAAGGTTTACAAACAACTACAGTAACTAAAATTATAAAAATAAAAGAGACTATTGTAACACATATTAAAATAATACAAAATAACAAAGTAAAGCAAAATTTGAAGTGAAAATATAAATAAAAGAAGGTAACAACATGATATCTTATGAGAGTCGCTATCCCGATTGGAAGGGTGTTCAATAAGCTATACGTTTTGTAAGTGTACATTGAAGTTCTTAAACAGCATCCAGTCATTTACTGTTTGAATTCTCGAAACTCAGATCAGAACTTTCTGAATCCTGTAGTATTCTAGTCTAAAATACGGTCCTTTTCTAACACTATTTTTTTTTTCAATGCGTTGTCCCCACGCTAGGAATTTCTCCTGTATCGTGGGTGCGTTTACAAACATTCACACTCACATACACAAACAGCCCGACCCGGAACAACTACCTGTAGGTCATACAAATATTTGTTCCGTGCGGGAATCGAACCCGAGACACGCAGCGTAGCAGTCAATCGCTCAGCCACTGCGCCATCCGTGCCGTCTTGTTACATATTTGCTAGATATGTGCACTGGTGCAGAGCTTCTAGGTTAATTATTTATTTAAATAAAACTCAAATGTTACATTTTACGTGAGATAATTTTAATCAGAAGAACCAAAGACTACAGATCACAAAAACAGACATTCATTAAAGAGCATAAAAAATTACCACAGATAACATTTTATGCAACAATTACAAAAACTTTTATTGACTAAAATGGCGCTGCACTGGAAAGGCGCTGTAATAAGACTAGGAGTTAGACGGTGGCATTATAGGAGAAAGAAGAGGCGAGGCCGATCATGCTGGTACCGAACTGTAGCAATGCGCGGAGGACGTCCATCTTCAGGGTCCACAGCGGCGATGACGGTGACTTTTTTTTTTTTTTTTTTAAAAAGCGTTGCCTTACACTAAGATTTTCTCCTGTATCTTGGGGGCGTTTATAAACATTTAAACTCACATACACAAACAGCCAGACCCGGAACAACTACCTGTAGGTCATACAAATATTTGTTCCGTGCGGGGATCGAACCCACGACACGCAGCGCAGCAGCCGATCGCTCAGCCACTGCGCCAACCGTGTCGTCCAAAGTAAACCTACGGTGTGACTGTTATAGTTCATTTTTGTGTATTACGAATTTTGCAGAACTCAGTTCTGTTTGTTTATGAAGTCCCTGCTCACTACTCAGTATTGACCGTCTGCGGTCTTCATAGACCGTAGACAATCAATACAACATCTAGTTCAATCAGTATTTAGTAAGTAACTGCATGAAACTAATATGTATTTCAAATTTCTCTGTTCCCTGATCATTAAAATCTGGATCTATTCAAAGTTCGAGTGAATCGGTTTCCCCCAGGCAAGCGTGCTCCACCCTAGGCCGTATCATCGCTACACGTCAGGTGAGTTACGGCCAAACGTAAGCCTTTTTTGTATAAAAAAAATTCATAGGGCAATGAGTGACACACTAATGTTTTTTCAGCGATCGCGCTGACGTGTGACGTCACGCCGCGAGCTTCGATTCGGCGCTTGCGTACACCTACATACTTTGGTTCGTAGTGCTCTCGCGGTTTTGCTATTTATTTATGTTTTTTATAGTGGATCACTAAAATGGTTAAGAAATATTGTATTGTGCATATGTGTACCAAATCTAGTGAACAAAACGCCCCAAAAATTGATACCATATATGATAATAATATTCGGAAAAAGTGGTTAAAAGTTGTGAAGAGCAGAGCAGATCCTCTCACAGCCTCTAGTCACGTGCATTGTTGTGAAGATCATTTCGATGTAAATTTTGCTTTCATTAGGACATCCAAAAGGTTTAGTTTAGGCAATAGACACCTAACTTAAAACTAGTTGAATAGTCCTCCTCAAATCTATTCTAAACTCAGTATCACAGTTCGGAACCGCGTATTTTGCAGCTGTTGCAGTTTCTGCAAGGTATATTTAACTCGTATAAAATGTTACAATACCATAATATTTTTACTGGTACGAATTTATGTAGGACCTTAACCATTTACCTACCTTTCTTCCGTGGTTTTAAATAAAATCTGTGGGTAAAAACTTGACTGCATTTATAAACCTTATAACCAGGGCAATGAATCTTTCTTCTTCTTTTTTAATGGTACTCTATCCTAACTAATATTATAAATGCGATAGTAAGTTTGTTTGTAACCTTTTCACGCCTAAACCACTGAATAGATCATCCTGAAATTTTTCATAAACATTGTCAGGTGTACAGAAAAAATGTACTGTTCTCGAGGAAAACAATAACGTTCTTATGATGATAGATGGCGCCATGTGTCTTTCGAATCATGATTGAATTATATTATAACACAAACAGAGTACAACCCGAATTGAATGTCAAATTCTAAATTAACGCGAGCGAAGCCGCGGGCAAAAGCTAGTTATAATAATTCATCGCATAATCGGTGTATAATGTTTCCCCGTTAGTCTCGTGGTCACAAGTGTGATTGCTGAGCGTAGAGTCTTGGGTTCGATTCCCGGGTCGGGCAAAAAGTGCCATTGGGTTTTCCCATAAGAAATTTCTCAATAGTAGCCCGGAGTTTGAAAGTTGGCGGTATTAAACTGTTGGTCCAGCGCCTGATCTCTCTCCGGTCTGAGGACTATTATATATTATATTACTTACTTATTCAGTTTTATTCCTCGCATTTAAGCGGCTACATAATCACCATTCTCAGACAAATATCGCGCAACCATTAAAATTTCGACTTTTGGTAGGTTATCCGTCTGTCCTTGTACAAACTCTTCTTCCATCACTATGATAATTTATAACAATAATATTTAAAGTAACCGCTAATACAAACACTTAAAATAATAAGTGCAAACCACTTTAAAAATCAAATTTTATGAACGTAAACACCCGCATTCCGACATGATAATTGCGGCGTGACGTCATCGCAGTAGCTCGCGAATGAACGTAAATTTAAAAAAGCGGTGAAACTTTACAACGCTGTGACAATGGAAATCCTGGCCCAATTTCGATGAAACAAAAACTATTATTAGTATGCGCATTCAATGCAGTAACTTTTATAGTAATATTTATTTTTGATGTGCACTTCCATCTTAAGCTGGGTCCACTGTGCCATGTTATTGTATTTTAAAAACCAAACACATCGTTTTCTAACATAAAGTGAGCGAATATAATGTTTGCCGCGAAGAACAGAAAACATTTTATGATAAATCTACACTTTTTGTTAAAAAATTGGCACACCAGTGACCAGACCCAACTATAGAGCTTAGCCGTAGCGTTAGTCATTTTGTCAACCACTGTATGCTAGACTCTAGCATACAGTGGTACAAAAATAAACTGTCACAGTGCCACAGAATATTAATACTCTAGCAGCTAGAGTATTAAAATTCTGTGGCACTGTGACAGTTTATTTTTAGTCAATGGGACATGGGTCAACATTATCGCATGGTATAATAATAATTGTATACTTCGCCTGGTATTTCTCTTCCCACAATGGCCCAAGACTACGTCACGAAAAGTGTTACCATTGATTATCCTTTTCAGTAAGGGACTCTCATTTATAATAGCATAAGCATAATCAGCCTATTAATGTTCCCACTGCTGGGACGCAGGCCTCCTATCTATGAGAGGGAATGGGCTATAATCCACCACGCGGGCCCAGTGCGGGTTGGTAGATGTCACATGTCTTCGAATTTTTGTTTCTAGGACATGCCGGTTTCCTCACGATGTTTTCCTTCACCGTTTTGAGAGCAATGGTGATGAAATAACTTATACAAAGTAATGCGCCTGGCTGGGTTCGAACCCACGACTTACTGCTTGCAAGTCGGGGTCTCCACCACTGGGCCACCGTTGCTCTCAACTCGACTCTCATTTAGTGAATGAAAATAAATTACTAACTAGCTTAACTATTTAGGTACTCGCGTGATTTACCTATTTAGTTTTAAATTAATTTATATATTGAATTATTAGTTCATAATTGCTTTGTTAAGTTAAAAAATGTATTTTGCTCGGATAATTCAATCACACACCGTGGCAACACATCGACAGCTTCGCAACTGATGACGTAATCTTGGGCCAATCACGTGACCCAGCTGTCACGGGAAGAGAATACCAGGCGAAGTATATTATTATACCATGCATTAACGTTATATTCTGTGGACGACTGGACGTTATCTTCTCTGAGTTGTAGTCTGCTAGTCTGTGATGTGCACTGTTTCTGTTGTCTTGTCTAATGGAATTCTCGATTCAAGTATATTTTCCCTCGAACTATGTGTCTCCGGTCTAAACACAGAGTACATTACAGTAACGGGAGTCTAAATAATCAACTATGGTACTTATCTTATCTGTGATCCTTCTTTTCTTGTTTAGACGTGATTTCTGTATTTCTACAATGGTTGGTAGAGTTGGTTGCTTGATCCCTTTCAAAATGTTTCAAGCATAAAAAGTTTTCTATTCGTTGATGGCTACCGCATTTATTTTACGTCTTCTGGTTTAAATTTGGTTTGGTGTTTCGTAATTTGCAAAATTCATGAATCATATTTTGTCTTGGTTGTGGCAGAAATACGTTAAAAAACGGGTACTTTTCACAAAGTCTAGTGATCTACATTTCTATACATTATAATTATTTCATTCAATTTTTATGGTTTCACTTTGATTTGTTGTTAAAGTTTGCATCAAACAACTAGCCCTAGCAATCTAATCATTTGAAAACTTCTGGAGTAGATTGTTGTGTAAAATCTGGTTGTGAAGGAGAACAGAGTCTGAATATATCGCACCTCCTCCGCTCAAATAGTGTTGTAAGTCTAAAAAGCAAACTTTCGAGAAAAAGGCGTGAAATTTATTCTAACTTGTTTTTTCACTTTTTGGGTCTTAAATCGCAATTTAACAAAACTAGCGCTATAAGTTTTTTGGTAAGTTACAATGGTTTTTGAAGCTCTATATAATGGTAACCTCAGAAAAGTACTTAAGTCTCATGTCTTAGAGGAAAACATTAGAGTCTTATATAATCAGAATTATCTTCAAAATAACTCACAAATTTTTTTAAATGTTTGCTTAAAAACTTGGAATGTCATCTGTAGCAATGTCATTAAATCAGTCATTTTATTCTCCTTGATTTTAATTTTAGCAGTATAAGCTTGCTTTGTGTCAGGAATTATTAGTTTTTTATTCCGGGAGAGTAAATTACCTTCAGTGCCATTCGGTGTCCGTGTACAATGTTTTGTACTTTAAAATATTTGGTCTTTCTTTGGCAAAAGTCATCATTTTTACATCAGAGATCCTTATCTTATTGAGAGTCGTAATACCCACATCACTAGTTAAACTTTTTAAAGAAATAAAATCTGTTAAATCCTGTTTAATTATTTCAATACTCAATACTCAATACTTTATTGCATTCCATAATGTTAAATAAATAAAAAAAAAAAAATTAAAAAAATTGGTATGTTAAAACATTGAATCAATTATGGACCCTGTCGGGCACAGCAAAGTTAAATTAATTGGTAATAGGAGAGAGGATGAAGGCGCTTTTTAAAAAGTTAAGAAATATTAAATTAAAATAGTAAAATGGCTTTTGTGGTATTTACATTATAGATCATAATTATATTTAATTGAGTACTAATAAATTTTATAAGTCTTAAATGTAATATTTGGTTTTAGTTTATTTTATTGCACCATTATATACTAAAATTATAAGTTATAATAATAATCTAAAATTAACTTTTTTTACAGTATTTTTTAAATAAATTGGATAATTGGATTGAAAGGTGCACTATTTAGTATAGTTATTTTTAATGAACAGTATTTTCGAGTTTTAAAATAAATAAATTAATAAATTCAAAGTCAAATTTAAATTGAAATGTCGGTATGATATCAGAAAAATGTCAATGGTTTTTATTATTGTTTAAATTTATCGTCAAAGTATTCGTTAATGGTGTAGTAGCTTTTATTCATTAGTAATTGTTTAAGTTTATTGGTGAATATATTATTGTTATTAGTATTTTTAATGTCTTCCGGTAGTTTGTTGTATATTTTTATAGACATAACAAATGAACTAGAAGAGTGCATTTTTAATCTTGAAGTGGGTATGTTAAGTCTATTTTCATGTCTGAGTAAAATTTTATTTTAGATGTCTCCTCTTTTGGTATAGAACCGGGGATATTTTCGTACAAATTTACAAATTTCAAGTATGTAGAGGCAAGGCAGTGTTAATATTTGAAGTTCTTTAAAGTGGGGCTTACAGGAGTCTGTTTCTTTGATATTTGTTAATATTCAAACCATTTTTTTCTGCAGAGTTAATAATGTTGGCGCGTCTGTACTATTTCCCCATAATATAACTCCATACTTGAGCCATGCGAATGCGTATGCGTAATATGTTACCATTGCTGTTTTAAGGTCTGTTGTCTTCTTTATTTCTCGGAGTGCGTATGAGAACTTAGACAATTTCGTTTTAACTTTTTGAATATGTGATTTCCAATCTGTGTATGAATCTATATCGAGGCCTAAAAGTGTGAATTTATTTACTGTTTCTAATTTTAATCCGTTGTATTTGAAACTTATAGTTAAAGGGGCTTTTTGTCGTGGGTAGAAAGTTATTATTTTTGTCTTATTAAAGTTAATTTCAAGGTTGTGTTCGTTCATCCATTGTGTTGTAGTGTCAAGTATAGAAGTAAGTTTTTGGTTTAAATTTATTTTATTATCACAAGATGTTAAGATAGAGATGTCATCGGCGAATAATACGCATGACTCATTAATGTGGTTGGGAAGGTCATTTATGTAAACAAGAAATAGTAGGCACCCTATTACGCTTCCTTGTGGTATAGAAGCATTTATGGGTGTGTTTTGTGACCGTATTAATTCTATTTCTTTTGATTTATGATTGTAATGTTCTACTTCTACAACTTGTTCTCTGTTTTTTAAATATGATGTAAACCATTCGTAGCTTTTTCCGCGGATGCCGATGTTATATAGTTTATTTAATAATATATCAAATTGTACCTTATCATAAGCTTTTGTCATGTCTAATAACAATCCTACAGCATATTTTTTATTATTAATTATATTGAGTGCTTCTTGTACATATTTATAAACAGCCAAAACGGTAGATCGGTTTTTGCGAAAACCATTCTGACTGTCATTGAATATATATTATATTTCTCACAAAATGCATTTACACGATTGCACATGGCTTTCTCAAATATTTTTGAGGCTGTTGGTAGAAAAGCAATGGGGCGATAGTTATTTGGGTCAGTTCTTATATTTTTCTTGTGGATCGGTTTTATAAGAGCTTTTTTTAATAATTCGGGAAAAATGCCTTCTTCAAAAGATTGATTAAGTAGTATGTAAAATGGCAAAGTTAGTTCGTCAGCGCATTGTCTTAATAAGGTGGGTGGAAGTTCGTCAATTCCATGGCTTCTTTTATTTTTTAGACTTTTAATTATTGTATTTACTTCGTAAGGATCTACTGGGCTAAGGTACAGTGTATTTTGAGTAGTTGAAATCGCCGTGGGGCCTTTTGGTTGGCTGGTAGTAGACAATGTGCTATTCCCACCAATGGAGGCAAAGAAATAATTAAATATATTAGCTACTTATTTTGGTTTTGAAGTTAGGCAGTTATTTATTTGTAGGGTTATGTTGTATTTTTCACTTTTTAGTTTCTTGTTTGTGCGTTCATTTATTATTCCCCACATAGTTTTAACTTTATTGTTAGATTGCATCATTTTATTTTTAAAGTGAAGTTTTTTTGCAATGATCACAGCTTTTTTTAATGTTTTTTCATACTTTTTATAGTATTTTGTTAATATTGGAGTTTTTATTTTTGTTGTTAACGTTTTTAATAGTCTTTTATTTAAACAAGATTTTTTTATACCTACAGTGAGCCAATATTTTTTATAATCAGTTTTTAGTTTAATTTTACGCAGCGGCATACATTGGTTTAGGATAGAAATAAGAGTGTCATGAAATATTTTATAATTTATGTCAATGTTATTATTTGTAAGAATGTCATTCCAATTGAGTTTTTGTATTTCCTTTTTGAATTTTGATATATTTGTGTTATTAAACAGTCTTTTCTTTGTGTACCAGTAATATTTTTCCGACTGTTCGGCTATTTTTAAATTTAGAATTGCACAATTGTGGTCGGAGAAACCTAGCTCTTCAGTGGATGTGTACATGTCTTTGTTGTTAAAATTAGTGAATATTAGATCTATACATGTTGCAGTGTTTGGTGTAATACGTGTGGGAGTTTTTACGTGTTG
Organism: Noctua janthe; assembly: GCA_910589295.1. Classification (NCBI taxonomy): domain Eukaryota; kingdom Metazoa; phylum Arthropoda; class Insecta; order Lepidoptera; family Noctuidae; genus Noctua; species Noctua janthe. Next base: position 6,073,363 of record OU342572.1, on the reverse strand, counting down.
AGTATAGTTATGTTCTAGCATAAGATTTAAAAAATTATTTGATTTTAAATTATCTGATTTTATATTAATATTAAAATCACCTCCTATTATTATATTTAGTTTGTAGTATTTATTGTTTATGTATTTTAAAATTTGTTCTAATTGTCGGTAAAATATTTCCTCCTCTCTTCTATTCCAGTACATAGTTATTATCAATAGGTTTTCTTTTGGTAATTCCGTGGCACACACTTCAATTATATATTCTAAAGACATGTCTGAAATATCCTTTCTATTTATGCTGTCGATATGTTCTTGTAGAAGTATACAAACACCGCCACCTGTTCTAGTGCTACGACAGAAGGAAGATGCAAATTTGTATCCACTAAATTGGATGAGATCAAGTTTCTCTTGAGTTAGCCATGTTTCTGAGATACATATTGCTTTATACATTGAATTTTTATCCAGAAATGCTTCGAGTGTATCTTGTTTATTAAAAAGGCTTTGAAAATTTTGGAACATTATTTTAAATGGTTGGACGTTGTTTACGAAATGTCTGGTTCTCAGTTTGATAGGTCATATTTGTAGGACAAGTTTGGTTGATGTTGTTCGGTATTATGTCGTCTTCTTTGGTGTTGTAATCGCATTGGTGTTTGTTGTTCTCTATCTTAATCAGTTTTCTATCTACATATAGTTGGTTGTTTCTTATGATTGCATGAGATCCATTTTTCCTGGCTTTAAGCAATTCTTCTCGCATTTGTGCTCTGTACTTTCGTGTGTTGGCATCTAAGAATTCGGATATGAATAGTCCGGTTCCTTGGAAATAGGTGCTATTGTTAATAATGTACTTTGTCATTCTCTTGCTAATAAATTCAATAACAAGAGGTCGGTTCTTAGGTCCACCGGGTCTTCCAAGTCTATACAGGTCTTCTATATATCCTGAGACGTCTATGTTGACTATATCACGGAACAATTCTGTTAGTCTGTTGTGAAGTGCACTTTCAGGCTCTTTGTAGTAGTCGGCTAGGCCGTAGAGTACAATTTTTCTTTGATTATTTTCTTGTATATTTGGGACTCTTGATGATTCTGTAGCTAGCTTTCTTATTTCTTTCTTTAAGTTTTCATTTTCTATTTGAAGTTTTTCTAATTTTTCATTTATGTCTTCTATTTCTTGCCTTCTTTGGTCGTTCTGCGCTGTTAAAGTGTTTGTTTTATAGTCTAAGTCTTGTCTTAGTTCTGTAATAGCACTATATATTTCTGTGTGTATCGTGTTTTGTAATTCTTGTATTATAGATTTGTTGTTCTCTTTTAGATGTGTAATTATTAATTTACTCAAACTTCCCATTGTTATTTGGGTAAGAGTATCATTTATCTTGAAATTTTCTTCTGTGTGGATGGTGTTCAAAGGTATGGTGTCGCCCAAAAAACTGCATTCGTCGGAATAAGTTGTGTCGTTATTTGGATTTATAGTTTTCTTTCTCAAAGTAACATTTTCTTCCTCAGGTTGTGTAGATGATAGCTGATTTATGTCAGTGTCTCTAGGGATACGTAAAGGGGTGTTTGTATTTCCAGTCTTCGGTATTTTACAGATGCATGTCTGGCACTTCCATGTATTTTTGTTTTCCAGAGTCATCTTTTTAGTGTAGTAGTCTTTAGAAACACCGCCACACTCTAGGTCGTATCTGCATTTGCAAAGCACACAAATGAGGTTTTCTCTTATGGGTAGCTTGTTTTTACATCCAGCGCATACAGGTGTAGATGCCATTTTGGTACTTTTTATGGGTAGTTTTATGATGAATAAGCTACATCAAGCGACATCCAGTGCGTAATCGCAAAGCTTCTTCTCTGAACGATTTTTGTGTTGATGTTCACTGTGACAAAACTCGAAAAAGCGACATCTAGTGTGTAGTAGTAAAGCTTCTTCTCTGAACGATTTTTGTGGTACTTAGTTTTGGCCTTCAACGGTAGATGGCGCTGATTTATAGTGTTGAAGATGGTGACTGTCAGTTTTAGATAATAAGGAATTTATATTCATAGGTGTTATTTGAATGATTATGTACCTTTTTCTGGATGTTTTCTTTCTTCTTTCAACTATATCTTCGTATACGACTCAGTTCCAAAACGTTACACACACTCCTGTTCGTAGCTTTTCAAATTTTGAGCCGTTAAAACTTTTTGGCTATAATGTTTGTTTTTATCTCACTGGGTAAGTCTTTCGCGTGTACTCCAATATCACACACTAAATATAACTTAAACATTCAAATTAATACTTTTCTTTCTGTATCGAATCACTTATACTATTTTTTACGAATTAAAGACACAGAGCAACTGTTTGTTTACGCACGGTGGCGCCCTCTCTCTGGTTAAAATATAATAAATCTAATAAAAATATTTGTACAACTTGACTGGGAACGTAAATTGGAACTGATTTCAATGAGCATTTTATTTGCTTTTCTATCACCAAATCTACTGAGTCGCCTTCATTCTCAGTGTGTCCAGCTATTAAAAATTGACAACTTATCCAATTAAGATTATTGTATTTCATTACCGCAAACATGTGCAACCCAAATATATACTTATTTTTATTTTGCCTGCAACTGTTGTCCGAATAGAAAACTAAATCAATGGGCTTGTTACCAGTAAGACTGTGCAATTCTTTTTCGATAGATTTAAACTAGCAGCTACTGATTTCCTCTGCACCCGTATTGCCTTTTACCCTCATGCCAAAAATAGCACTCAGTAATACTGTGATTTGCAATTTATTTACCGGCTGAGCCCTAACTGTTACAGTGGCATACTAGTGGTAGATATCGAGCCATGTTTAGTTCTCTTCTGCTAGGCATTTCTTTTGGTTTTCTTGGTGCTGGCTGTCTATTTCAGTTGTGTTAGTGTTAGTATCGTGATTACGAGCTGCTAAAAGTGAATTTTTTTTCTTGTCTCAGGGATCATCTTTATTTATTGGTTTACCAACAATTGTTCACACAGGTTTTATATTAAAAGTAACATGCAAAAATGATAGTCTTGATAATTATACTTTAAAAAATTAGTTTAGTACCCTCATTTTTTTTTTCTTCACTATTTTTCACGTTTTGGTAGCTTGAGTTTTGATTTTGTTTGTTACAGTGTTATAACTGTTTTTACTTTGTTTATGTGAATTTTGCAACACACACACTCGGGTAAATTCTGAAATTGGACCGTTAAGTATATTTCTCTTTCTCTCTTTCACTTTTAAATATTTAGGGATATCTGCTGTCACTGTAAGGCACAGCAATCCCTATTATATGAGCACTGCGCTAGCCGGTTATGAAGTCTCTGGATTTATGCAACTAAACGCCCGTTTAGTACCGAATTAGTTTTATTCCGATTAAACCCAAGGAGAACCTTCCGACCGGACTAGTGCGCAGTAACTAGCCCGCCGTCCATACGTCGCGCTCACATATACATTTTGCTTACCTTGCATTCTGTCTGTCGTGCACGCTTACACGTGTCCCTACACTACTTCCCTCCAAAAATTTTACAAAAAAAATATTTTTCTTAATGACTAGTAAAGCATAACGCTAACAATTTTATAAAACAATCAATTACAATGAGCGCTTATGGTTGCCCGCATAGCATACTGCGATAAACACTGCACTTATCACTATCGCGCGGTGGTGCTATCATATTACGCATAACTGGCTGTGGGTGGTTGCTGCGGGACTGTGTGCGTCTCTATGCGCCCCGGCGATGTTGTCACGCCACTGGGTCCCCTGTTGATTTCTCTTCATGCGATGACGCCCCTGGCGCCATAAGACCAGCACCAAAATGAGGAATAATGCAGTTGCCATAACTGCAAAACCTGTCTCATACTTTGTGACTTGCGATGTGGCTGCGCTGTTTTGTGCTATGACAACTTCTTCCTTACTGTACGTCTTGCCCATGGTGGGTGCGATATACAGGTTGGTTGCACTAAGTTTTTGGAAGAGTCGTTAAGTGACGGTAAATCTTCGTTGACAAGTGGATATTGCAGTATGCTAGAGTGAGGGTACAGACATGTGTCAGCAAATTCAAAGTACACTAATTATTATTTGATTACAATTCTAAATAAGCGCGGTGTTGACTGCGCATAAATTCTATACTAGTCATTGTACAGGGTGCGCTTGTCTATTTTACAAGCGCCGAGTTAACAATGTGCCTTATAACACACTATACTTAAATTAAGTTTAAGGGTAGTTGCCGTGACTTCCACTCTGCAATAAATTAATGACACCATGTAGGCCGGCTGTAGTTTCCGTCACGACAACGCCATGCTAAGATAAGAGTCACTGTTCATCCTAATTTTATTGTAGGTAACAGATATTTACTACATGTTCAATCTTGATGGTGGTCTGATCGTGCGACCACTGCGGCTTTTCTTTAATACAGATTAGACATGCGCAAAACAGTGCATCACGAAGTGATGTGATATGTCATTACATTTCGCGCCGAGTAATATTACATTGTACCATCACTTTAAACATCACGCGTAATGCCGCGCGATGTGCCCGCTATAAGTATTACAGCGATATTGTAATGCAATGTTTGGGTATAATAGAAGTTAGAACATAATATTTTCATTAGACTATAGTATAGCAGCGAGTGATGTGATGTTTAGTGGTGATGTTACTGACTGATCGTCTAGAAGTGATATGAAAGATATTTAATAAATATAATGAAAAAAGCTACCAAGCGTCGTTTTGTAAATAAGACAAATAAAGTTGATTTCCCTTCATACTTGAACCGTACATCAAACTAAACTTACGGCTTTTCCAGGCTTAGGACTGGCAATATTCATGGAAAGCAAATGGACTAAATTATCCAATGCCAATAAATGAATGACCCATGAATATAGGCGTATTTAAAAATCAACTTTATGTACAATGATTCAGATTCATGTACATATAATTATACATTTATACATTCATATACATAATAATTATTATACATAAATATAAATATTTACATCTACAATATAACTTGCTTATGAAAATATTTATATACATACTTTTTTTTTACTTTTTGTGTACAAAATATGTACATTTTTATATAATTAAATATATATCCGTATACTTAATATTAAATATTTACACTTAAAGTTGTAAAATAGTTAATTACAACTAATAAATATTAATTCCGACAGTTTTTTCGTTTTGAGCCGTGTTCGCCTCTCATTTAATGTTAAGCCTGCTTTGGAAAACACGCGTTCGCACGGCACTGATGTAGCTGTGATGTTTAGGCGTTTCAGCATATAATTATACAATCTCGGATATATGCCCTTGCGATCTTTCCACCACAGCAGCGGATTTTCCGTTCTTTTAATGAGCGGCTCCTCCATATATTTATCAAATTCTATAATACCAGCTGCAGTCGGGTTTCGAGGAACGAGAACCGAAATCTCTGCATCGAAGTCATCCCAAATAGAACCAGTTTTTTGCTGAGGTATCGTTACTTCTTCAATGTCTTCTTGAGGAGCTGGTATGTGGGTGCGATCGGAGCCAATGCTTAATTTCATGGCTGAAGCTGCTCTTTCGAAATTGGAAAGGTCACTAAATCCACTTTTTTTAAATCTAGGATCTAATATGGTAGCCTCGCAGAGAATCGTATTATTTTCTACATCTCCAAATATTTTTTGCATATTAAATTTTAAAGCATCATGCAATCGCTGAACTTTTGGATCACCATCGGGAACGTATTTGTTTAAAGCCCGATTAATAATTTTAGAAAACACTATGTATTTTGAGGCAGAAACATACTGCTCACCACTGATCTCAACTGTTACTTCATAAAATATTTTTAATAGTTCCGTAGCTTTTTCAATGGTCGTCCAATCCTCATGCGGTAAACTAATATCTGGTCGCATTATTGCCAGAGTAGAAATAAGGGCTTCCTTTATTTTTAATAACCTCTGTAACGCATCATATGTTGAATTCCAGCGTGTAATCACGTCTTGTTTAAGTTTGAGAGGTGAAATATTCATTTGATTTTGTATCTCGACTAATTTCTTTTGGAGAGCTGCGGTGAAAATATTCTATAATATCTTTAACTCTACGGAGTGTATCTATTGCGTCCATACTGGACTGTACCACTAAATTAATACTATGTGCATAACAAGATAAAGAGCGCCAGCCGCCTAATCGTACAGCACTTAAAATATTCGGAGCATTATCGCTCACAATCACATTTACGTATCGATGTATGTTCCATTCTCGGAATTTCGATTCTAAGAAGCTTTTCAGATTTATACTGGTATGTTTCTCCTCGAACTCTATACACCCAATCATTACCGTGCATGGCTTTCAACATCAATAAAATGCGCAGTGATAGCAATGTAACCGTCTTGCACGGAGGATGTCCAGGCGTCCGTAGTTATACAGATAGCTGCGGCTTTTGCTATCTGTTCTTGAACTTTTTCCAAAACTTTATTATATACCTTAGGAAGAATACTTTCTGATAGTGTCTTTCGGGTAGGTAATGTATAGCTTGGATTTAACATTTCGACAAATTTTTTAAATTCGACTTCGTCGACCATTCGAAGGGCGTGGTAGCCTTTTGCTATCATCCGCACTAATTGTTCGTCAAGCTGCTGAGTTCGACTTCTAGGCAAACATTTTTTTGTTTGCACGTAATCTGCCATTGTAGGTACTGCCTGCTGAGGGGATGCCTATGTGTTAATAGCAATTCTGTGTTAACTGTCTCTGTTTGTGAACTGCATGAAGGTACCTGTTCAACTGGCCCCATATCACTGTCCGTAACATTGGCTTCAGCTACAAACGTTGCCGCCGTTGCCAGTTGTCGACTGCTATTTATTTGGATAGTGGGATGCATTGATTTCATATGGCTCAGGCTTCCTATTGAGCTCGACGAAACGGCCAATACGCGGGAACAATATCCACATTTCGCCTTTTGGTTGGGTACAACTTCATCGAAGTGATTCCAGAGAGGACTAATTTTTCTCTTACTCGCCATAATTACAATTAAATTTAAAATGCACACGAACTTGCAATTATAATGTCTAAAATCTAAAATGTTTATAATTTGGTAGGTGGGTCATAAACAAATGTTAGGGGTAAATAAAAAATAAAAATCGTCTCTTTTTTTGTTCAAAATCAGTATTTATTATAAAGAATACAAAAGGATCATATTAATAATAATATCAGAGATCAATAACTTGTTTTCTTGAAAATATGCGACATTTTCATTTTTATGTGTCTACCGTATAGACCACAAAATCCACCGAAAAGATAACTATGAAACTTTTAATCAACAAAAGTAACTCCAAAACTTTACAAGCTCAACTAAAATACCAATTGTGTTGTACTTTACTGATTCGTAAAAAACCCATAAAAATAAAATCAATCTATTACAGGCAAAAAAATAATTGTTTTAGGTCCACAGAAGTGACGTCCCTTCTGTTGACTTTGTGATTATATTATAATATGAAAAATAAAAACAATAATATAAAACTTAGCAAGCCTATTAATTTGTATCCCTTTAAAATATAGATTCTTTATCTTCGCTGTCTGTGTAAGGATCAATAAATGGTTTTTTATGCTGTTGTGGGTGGATAATGAAGTCATCTTCATCTTCGCTGTCTGTATGATTGATCAATATTTTTTTAACATGTTGCGGAGATAACATAGTATCTGAATCATCAGAATCTGAAAGGAGTCTCAATCTCTTATAAGGACGTAAAGGGTACGCTTGGGAAGGTTGGTCTTCTGGTGTAGTTGGACTTAGAAGGTATGATCTTTTAAATATACAGTAGAAGCATCAGGAGTGGGGACATGTCTTGGAGCTAAGCTGCTGTCATTAGATGCGAAACTAATTGGAGTACTCGATCTAGTACTTTATTCTTGTCTTGGTTGAACATTTATCTGACCGATTTCAAAATGTGGACAAATCATATTTGCTGCACAAGACAGACAACTTAGTCTTCGGGCATGTAAAATATTTGGCTCACTTCGACTCCAAGTGAGTTGGTGTATTTTAAATGTCCCTTTAAAAGCTTTGGTTGTACTCTTCTCCATGATTTCTTGAATATCTTGAATATTCGGATCACCAATTCCATAAATTTCTATACCTTTGCAAGTTTCTTTTTAAACAAGACATAAGATAATCATAACATGAAACGTATTTTCCCATTGCAACCGAATTGTCACACAGCCTTTTGATACACGCACCTACTCCATCAGGAGCTCCTTTTCCATGTCCTTTCTCGCTGTAGTGCCAAATAATATTGTTAACCTTATTTAATTCTCTGCCTATAAAATTCGCAATGAAAAAAAACATTAATTTATTTCGGTACTGTGTGGTGGATCCGTCACTCAGTATATGTAAATCTGTTAAGGTCGGACTTATTTCTTTGATTCTTTGTAGGATAGGTTTAAGGTGGGCACATATCATTACTGGGCCATGTTGCAAATTTTCAGAGATAGAACACATTGAAGTTGTTTAAAAACATTTTTCTGGAGATTCTAGCTGAGCGCTGTAGTAAACGCATGTATGTAGCGACAATTGAGGTTTAGATCCACCAAAGTGGGCAGATTGTACCTCAGTACTGTATTTACAGTTATAGTTCTCGGAGAAGTCTATATGTAACAGACCTTCATTATTAGACAATTGTTGTTTAATGGTTTGTATTGATGTTATTTGATGAATCATATTAGCTATGTGCTGCAAGTATATTGGTAAATTAGAATTAAATAATTTCACAAGAGATGCTTTTGAGGTTTTAACAGTTTCTTTTATACATTTCTTAGATTTTTTCTGCTTACCTCTGATAATCACCTCAACAGTTTTAACAACTCACCTATCGTAAGTAATGTAATCGTTTTCATTAAATTCGTTAAATGTTAGTTTGTTGTTTTGGCAGTCCGTACAAGTTCTCTCCAAGCATTTAGGATTAAGTTTATTGTTGCAGCAAAGTATTTTAGCCACATCATTAGCAGACCCGTAACTTATAATTTTGGCCTTTTGAAGTGAACGGACTATATGATCACTATTTTCATGTAAAGTACACAAACACGTGTTTCTTGAAGATGCTTTTGGAAACATTATCCAAAAAGGGCGATATCTTCGAAAAGTTTGATATGAAATCTTAATCCCTGTTTTGTATAGAAAAATTACATGCAAAGGGGAATGCCCATCTCCCATACAAAAAAATGCCTGAAATAGACAAGAATGAAATCTACGCCAAATTATCCTTCAAATCGAACGAAACTCAATGACAATTTCAATAATTATCTAAAACTAGGGAGTACATTGTTTAGAATATTTTTGCTAAAAGATAGGTTATGTCTCAAGGTTACTAAAGGATTGAAAAAATAATTCAACACAAATCATTTTATTACTTTATTAATCATTATACACTATTAATAAATCATCGAGGAACTGTGCAGGAGGACGGATGTTGGATTGGTACCGCGCCCAAGCTAAGTACCATATAATTGACATAATGTGGGCACAGGTACCAACAGTCCGACGTCCCACTAGGCAATTACAGTAACGATTTTGTATAGCATCCCTACCAGTTAAAGAATTATTAATTATCATATACACAAAATATACTTTGGTTGAAATGTGCCTGCTGTGTATTTTCCCTCTCAATAAATAACAATTATCAGGAAGAGCTAATTCCTCAATCAATAAATTATCCATCTCCGTGCAAACCTCAATACTATACATGCCATTTGCTCGCGTGTGCTCACCATAGTAGGATCGAGCCTGCTTTATTTGATAAGTGCCACATGCAATCAAAACCATTTCGCTGTAAGTCAGTTGTGGAAAATCAGCAACATTACTATTATTCACATTAATACTTTGGAATTGCGGCTTATTCCACTTTTCCCCGTTGGATGATCCCCATTGATGGGGATTAGTGAACTTTTTGTTCACTATTCCCCGTTGACCCAAAATTTTTATTTAATGGGGATAAGTGAACTAAAAAGTTCAATAATCCCCATTAGGTAGGTACGTTAAAAAAATAAAAATATATGAATCATGTTACATTTATTAATTAAAAATATAACTTTCTTATACCTAATAAAATCACAGATTGTACAATTATTAATTTAAAATAAAAAATATAACTTTCTTATACCTAGTAAAATCACAGATTGTACAATTATTAATTTAAAATAAAAAATATAACTTTCTTATACCTAGTAAAATCACAGATTGTACAATTATTAATTTAAAATAAAAAATATAACTTTCTTATACCTAATAAAGTCACAGATTGTTACAATCATTAATTTAAAATTGTAGCATGAAAATATAACTTTCTTATACCTAGTAAAATCACAGATTGTACAATTATTAATTTAAAATAAAAAATATAACTTTCTTATACCTAATAAAGTCACAGATTGTTACAATCATTAATTTAAAATTGTAGCATGAAAATATTTCTTTCTTATACCTTGTAAAATCAAAGATTACACTCACTTAAGTTTTTCTAAACAGTGCCCAATCGTAATTTCATTATTAATGAGTTCCATTTGGACCTCCTGTATATAATTATCGCGATTGATGTTTTTTTTTGTTTTTTCCGCTATACCTTTATTTTCAGAAACCCCCAATGCAAGAACTTCGTAATACGATGCATCTTCAGCCAACGCTGTGAGGAGCTTCATAATGTTGGGTTTCTTTATTTTCACACGCTTTTTTATTTTATTATTCCATGCTTCGACTAAATTCGTAGTGCGATGAGTCTGTCCAAATACACACCACGTTTTAATAAAATCATCTTGTAGCCATTGTCTGAGCATGTAATTTCTAAACTCCTTGCTATTATCATCATCAGGGCTTTGAGAGGCAACATAAAACCAACCCGCAATGATTTTATCTGATGGTAACAAAGCCAAAGCAGTGCTAAGTGCAACTTGTCTTCTGGTTAATTTATCTTTTGTTAGTTTGAGTTGTTTTCCTTTCTTCCATATTGCCTGGGTGAAATGGAAATAACAGCCGCTAATAGATATATTTACAAAAAAATTTCGCATTGCGTTCATCGGAGCCACTTCATAGTCACATTTAAATATTTCTGGATTCCAATCAGGTAATGCAGATTTTAGCATACTAAATAAAATTTCATATGTTTGTTGATTTTTATGGCTCATGAGGGCATAAACAAGTGGCACAATGTTTATGTGTTTTTCTGTACTGCCCAAATCCCCATGAATGGTGTAGAGTTGGTAAAAGGGAGATGGACAGATCCAAAACGTTCCATCACCCAAGAACATCTTCAAATTTTTCATTTGATGTCGGGCAAATTCAGAGCAAAAAGCTATTACACGGATACCACTGTCATTGTAGTCTGCTAAAATAAATTCCTGATGAGCTGGAGGTACTTTAACTTCTTCAACATTTTTGAACTCAATTTTACTTACTTCAAATGCTGCATTTCTGTGTTTATATAATGTTGTTTTGATAGACTTCAGGGCAGGGAATTCTTTTATTTTGTCAATTCCGGTATCTTTTAGTGAGCTCACAGCCGCGTTGTAAGCAGTGGGAATAGCAGGTGCTTCTGGATCCGCAAGTGTAGTTTTTAGTTTGAATAACCTCAAGGTAACTTCATTCCGCGCAAAATCAGGTTCACAAACATTGTGTCGTTTCTCAGCTACAACTTGATTGTCCTGTAAAATTAAGTAATAATAATTAATTACTTTACATTATTTTTTAAGTAAACAATATTGCACTTACATAGAATACAAAATTAAATAGGCTATTTAACAACCTTTAAAACTTATAACAAATTGTTGTTATCCTATCAGAATAGTTCAACAAAACATATTTCACTTTATGCTTAACTAAAATATGTAATAATAATTAAATATATACAATTCACTTCAGCTACACTCTTTTACACTAGGTGTAATAGACTTGTTTGACAAAAGAATGACGTCACACGTGCCGCCATGACAGAAACAGTGTTTAAACTTTAACGTTGATTTTTAAATTTTGATATTGATAAACGTGATATTGATAACACACATAACCTGAGTTATTATTGTCATTATTAATCACAAAATATAATAAGTAACTTACCATGACAGTGATGGATCCGGCACATTTACTTTGTTTTCTTGTGGTACACTCCCACAAAACTCCACCATTTTTATATTTGCATTTTTTACTGTATTGATGTCCGGCCCGGAGAAGTATGGTAGCTTTACCTTTTTAACGTACTCTAAACAAACGTCAGTTGAACTACCAGCCATTTCCTTTATTTATTCCTATATTAAACTAATAACTGCGAACTGATAAGAACTGCACGCTTGAACTACACTACACACTACTAACCCTTAACGACTACGAAACAAAAACAAAAGATGGGTCGACCAATCACATACGAGCTAACTCGCACCCCGCTCCGCCACCGCCTTGCGCGCGCGCCTCTAGAAAATGAGCATCTTTTACAGTATTGTGTATCTTATTAGATAGATGGATATAAGGTCTTATTCCCAAACATCGTTAGAACAATTTCGTTGGGGCAACAATCTGTTTTTCGTTCTAATAAAATCGTAAAGTAGGTATGTAGGTAATTTAAAATTTTGTTCTTACCTTATAAAAATAAAAGTACATGACTCATATATTTTATTTTTATATTGTTTTTATTTAACGTACCTAATTAGAAAAACTTAAGTGATTGTAATCTTTGATTTTACAAGGTATAAGAAAGAAATATTTTCATGCTACAATTTTAAATTAATGATTGTAACAATCTGTGACTTTATTAGGTATAAGAAAGTTATATTTTTAATTAATAAATGTAACATGATTCATATATTTTATTTTTTTAACGTACCTACCTAATGGGGATTATTGAACTTTTTAGTTCACTTATCCCCATTAAATAAAAATTTTGGGTCAACGGGGAATAGTGAACAAAAAGTTCACTAATCCCCATCAATGGGGATCATCCAACGGGGAAAAGTGGAATAAGCCGGAATTGCGCTCTGCGTCGATTTAAATTATTATTTATTACATAATCAGCTAGCCTGTTTTCCATAAACATATTAGTATTTATTGTTTGGAGAATATCAGCAGCATCTGGCCTGTCAACTATTCTTGAATGAAATCTATTAATTAATGCTGCCGCTATAGAGAAATCAACCATTAAATGTTTTGATGCTCGGTTAAAAAAATCTTGGCGAAATATTTTAAAATGCTGCTTGAAAATTCCATTTACGACTTCTACAACCCAGCGACAAATGGTTACTTTCCTGCTTTTATTGGCTTCTAAAGTTGATAATTGGAATTCATTTTCTTGTAATGTTGATGGCATGTGGACACTATAATTACATGACTCCAAAAGTGGAACAGCGTCTCTGAACCCTCTATCCAATATAAACACATCCCCATCTTGAAAATATTGCCTTAGTCTATTATTTGGATCATTAAATTCATTGAACATTATAGTAGCATCGGAAGTTGTTGCGGGATAAGGGCCTAACACTTCAAGAATATATCCATCGGAGCAAACAAGCATAAATGGCTTTACGAGGTTTCTATATTTGTGTAGTGAATATGTTTATTTTTGATAAAGATAATTAGAGCTCTTTTGTACATAGATATATGTTCCATCCACGATGACTACAGGTTTTTTTTTGACCATCAACTTCACCAAATAGTCCATTGGGAATTATTAAATTCCTGGTTGCAATTTCTTCTCTGGTCATATGTCCAATTCCTAGGTTTCTGGGTACAAAATCTTGGTTTAATTTGACTCTTGCTTCAGCCATAAGTCGTTCTAGAGTACTTCTGGGTATTTGAAGTAGGGACGATATTCTTTCATCGGAGTCCCCAGTTCTTAGTTTCATTACGTAGGCCGCAAGGGCAGTAGAGCCTCTATGCATTTGTGCCAGACGGGGAACCTCGCTCATTAAACTAGTAAATTGACTTTTACTCATTCCAAGAAAGTACCACAACATATATTCCTCCATCGAGTTGATATTTTCGAAATCCAATGATCGGCTCTCATAATTCACAAACGACGCAAAGTCTTCTATGTGACTCACATTGAATACATGGATTACATCTTCCCATGCAGGAATTTCATGCCATAAGTCACTGTTTAAATGATAATTACATATTTTGGAATTCCGTGGGACATAATACTTATAGTCCTTAAATAACCATACCCTGAGTGAAAGTGGTACCACATGTCGATCTGTCATATTACAACCCGGATAGAAACAATGACTTTGAGTATCAACTGCTCTTCCATAATTAGGTAAATGTATGACTGCCACCATTTGAGATTCTTCACTATGAGAAACTTCAAGTTGAGATGCATTTACACTGTCTGTGGATACTTGACTTAGACTTTTCAAAGAAGCAACAGACGGTGAGGCAGCTCGGTTGCATTGTTGCCAACATGGATGACAGATCAGATCTGTAGAACGTAACTGTAACAAAAACCAAAATCAGGTTAGTTTTACTGATGACTTTAATATTGAATATGATACACATTCAATTAAACATTATTATTGAAGCAGATTTCTCACCTGTCGTGGTTGAATTCGGTGAGCTACTACATTCATTATGTGCCTTTCACGGTCAGTATTACTTCCCATTGTATGTGATCGTTGTCGTAGAAGTGAGTGTCCACAGCAAACACACACATGACGGTGACCAACTTGTCTATCTGGGCGACTAGGCCCTGGTGTTTCCGTTATACTTTGGATAGATAATCGGAGACATGCATCACAAATAACACCGTGTTGATCAATCTGTAAGAGGAAGAAAAAAACAATTATTTAAATTATTTTTCAGTGGTTTTTATGAGTTCAACATACCTAAAGCTACTTGTGTAATAATTGTGTTTAACGTATAATGTAAAGAAAACCAGCAAAACATAATACTTACAAGTTGCGGTGTTATCCATTGCTGTATTAAACAACGTACTTCATCATTTTGCATTGACAAAGGATTACGTCTCATTCGTGTTATATCGAGATAACAATTAATGCAATGAACAGAATCCATTTTTGTAAAGAAATGGGGGACAAGTCTAAAACACAAGCAGAGTCGTCGTCTAAAGCAGGTTTAAAGTCCGTGTTCAAAAAGCCAAGTCGTCGTGTTAAGCGGGTCCAATTTCAGTCCGGGTTCAAAAATAGGTATCATGTACAGATGGAACATCAGAATCCTTAAAATATGGCCAAAGTCGTCGTAAAATATCATAAATATAAAACACAGTATCGTAACAACTCAACGTAACACAAGCAAAACAATGAATGATGAAAAAATTAAACGTCAAAACATTGTCACAAGGTTTTGTCAAACGGTAAAGGCAAAGGACACTTAACATACTGCCTAGGTTATTTTCTTTTTTGTGGTTTTAAAAATAATTTGATTTTATGTATTTTGATTGGCATACTTAGATTATGAGATTTATAAAATATGTTATTATAATTAATTATGAAGCTACTTAACGGTTTGCTGATTGATTGTTGATGGATGGTCTAACAAAGACCACAGACTAAATAGTGGTAATGTCAAATATGAGTGTTCTTGAATGTCATTGAAGAACTGTACGACGGAAATCGAAATAAATACTGAAATAATAATCACCTTTATACCCTACTTAAACGAACTGAAGAATAAATTGATGAGTTGTATTTTATTCGAAATAGAATTTATCACTATTGGGAGTTGCTGTCCATTTCAGGCATTTTCCTGGCATTCCCCTTTAAGAGAGTGTCATTTAGTAAACGAATTTGGCGTTTCATTTTATTCCTAGTAATAGTCTCGTTTTTTCCTGCGGTCAATCTGCTATACTCATCTTGTATTAAAAAATCATGCACAGCTTTTCTGACGTCTTTTCTCTGGATATTTCTATTAGAAACAGCCTTGTTCGGGACTTTTTTCAGTTTTTCCTCTAGCCTTCGTATACGCATTCTGTACTTTTTTAATTCTCTTGCCATTTGTATAACTCTAGTCTTCAAAGCCTCATTTTCCGCTTTCCTTTTTCTTTTATTGCGAAAAGCTACAACCCTCCCTACTTCAACACGTGAAAATGATGAAGAAGGACTGGACGGTGAAGTATTTTCTTCTAGTAAGGCGGTAGTAGCTTTTCGCATTTTGATCAATTCTCTCCGTTTCTTTGATTTTTCACGCCACATTTTCCTTATTTGGCGCTGTTTTCTAGAATTATATTGATCAATCGTTTTAATTTCTCCCCTTTCTTTCTTCCTATGGTATCTCTCTCTATCTTTCTTGCGTATCTCTTCAATAGCGGCTTCATTTAGTTTCGCACGCGCTCGCCGCATACTCATTTCCTTCGTTTCACGACGTCGGATCTTTTTTTCTTCATCATTTAGATGTTTAACTCTTGTTCTGGGCATTATCAGCTGAAACAATGATAATAACCTTTACATATATCCATATCCATACAAGCATTAGAAAGCCATAAGCTAGCACGTTTTAGCAGATTATAAGAAAATTCAACCCAAATACAATAAAAAAATATTATTATACACCATGTTTAAATAGTGTCATAATTTAACAAATATAGATGTATTACATAAGTGCCAAGCCTAGCCAAGTACCACGTGCTTTAAAGTATATAATGTGTCATAAAAAGTGTATGTGTAATAAGCGCCACTTATGTGGACGCTGTCCATTCCGTGGACATCGTGTCCACCGAAAAGTTTGTCCACGGAACGGAAAAATAGCCAAATAATGCCATTCAAAACACAAAATTTGGAGGTTAGAAAAAAGCACACCTTGTTTTTGCAAATGGCCTCTCATATCAGACTACGACAGTCGATTTAGGTATTTTTCATGTTAATACTTACCGAAATATCGACGTAACAGAAAAGTTGCAACGATCTTTAACACAAACGGTACACAATCACTTATTAAAGGAAGTTTTAACTATTTTTTTACAAGACGCAAACGCACCCCATCGAAGTTAAGGGTAGGTTCAGATGACAAGCGCTCAGCGCGCGTTGAACGCGCGTTGAATTTTTGTATAGTGTTCACATGGTGCGCGCTTGTCAGGCGTTAAACGCGCGTTGTTGCGGCCAGTTTGAGTTCTACATTTGTCGAAGATGGACGTAGAAACAGTTTTATCGGTGATTTTATACAGACGGCAGAAACGACACAACAGAAGACGGAGATATTGGGTTCACCCAATTTTGTCAACCAGGCTGACTGAAAGTCAGTACATTATTTTATATCCTAAGTTAAGGCAATTTGAGCCCAAATTCTTTAACTACTTCAGAATGTCCATCAAGTCATTTGATGACTTACTGACTCTCATAAACGATGAACTCGTAGCAGATAAAAACGCTGTGCGATATAGCATTTCACCGGAAGAAAAACTCATAATTACATTGAGGTAAGTTTTTTAATAATCAACATAATCTATAAATCAAATAAATCAAATCAACTTGTTTAGGAACAATTTTTTTAAAGAAAAAATAACATTTTGTTACTCGCAGAATAACTCTAACTCTGATTCATTGCTGACATTAGTTGGTGCTGGCGATGGAGTAGGTGCTACTGGCGATGGAGACCCCATTGCTGTAGTATAACCATAATGTGCAAAATTATTTGACACACTAGACTGCTGTGATCTATAATCATGATAACGAAAGCCTTCAACAGAAGCTGATGACTGATGACGCTGCTCTTGTGATGAATAATTTCTTCGTTGTGATACCGGGTAATTTTGATTTTCATATGTCTGTTGTTGTGGTCCTTGAAATTCATTTTGGTTTTGCAAAATTAAATTATAAATGGCAATTTTAGTTTGAAGTCGCCTATATTCCGGAATTTTTTTAATCTCTTTAACGAGTGACAAACAAAACAGCTTGTCTTCATCGTCATCTTCTTTTGGATGAGACACATTTTTCTGTGCTAAACTCTGCTCTAATATGTTTGCAAATCTTTCATCAGCAGGATTTAATTTTTGTTTTTTTCTTGAAGTAGATTTAGGACTCTTAAAGCCAGAACTTATTTCTACTTCAGCAACCTCTGACGAAGTTGATGCATTATCTGCATCGAAACTACTTTCTGTATCTTTGTTGGCAATTGATGCCTGTAGAAATCGTAGTCTATTATAATGAATATATGTCGAAGTTTTGGAAGCTCCTGATCCAGATTTGACAGTCTTTATTTTCTTCACCTCTCTCATATAATTATCCCGTAAACTCTTCCACTTTTTTTGCAGGGATGACGCTGAAAAAAAAAACAGTATTTAGTAATAGTTTATGTTTGTTTCCAGATATTTGGCCATTGGATGTTCATTTGGGACATTAAGCTACGACTATAGAATTGGCAAATCTACTGTGGCTACTATAATACCACATGTATGTGAAACTATTTGGAAAAAATTAAGGCCCGTTGTTATGAGTGAACCAACGAAAGAAAAGTGGTGTGAAATATCCACGATATTTAAAAAGAACTCAAAGTTTCCCAATTGTTTGGGAGCCTTGGACGGGAAACATATACGGTTAATCCAGCCTGAACACACGGGTTCTATGTATTATAACTATAAAAAATATTTTTCGCTAGTTTTATTGGCGCTAGCGGATGCAAACTATTGTTTTGTGTGGGTTGACATAGGTGCCTACGGTAAAAACAGTGACTCAGGTATATTCAAGAATTCTTCATTGTACAAAAAGCTGACAGAAAGGTCATTAGATCTACCTGAGCCAAAGGCATTGTTAATACAAAATAGACCGACAACGTTGCCATATGTGATAGTGGCTGATGAAGCTTTTGGCATGATGGAGAATTTAATGCGTCCATATGGGGGAAGGTCACTAACTTATGCTAAAAAAATATTTAATTACCGTTTGACATTAGCACGCCGGTATGTTGAATGTACTTTTGGCATAATGTGCAATAAATGGCGCATTTTACACAGGCCGTTAGATGTTAACATCGGTTTTGCAGAAAAGATCGTAAAAGCGATATGTACACTAAATAATTATGTCAGAATCAGGGATGGCTACAATTTTGAAGACACACTTTATACGCCACCCCTGGAAAATCTAGTCTCACATTATACCGGACGTGCTGTGCGACAGGCGGATAATGTTCGAGTACATTTAACAAACTATTTCATTAATGAAGGAAAAGTAGATTGGCAGGATCGTTATATTTAACTTGTAACACAAACCGATTGTAAATGTAAATAAATATATATACTCACATAATATTTTCTTCTTTTCTTCATTGTCATGTCCTTCACAAAATATAAGGACGAGTTCTTCCCAAGCCCGTCTTCTCAAATTCTTATCTGAATAATCGCTACTTGTCATGTCCCATATCGCAGGACGTTTCTCTATTTCATCAATTAATAATTCCGTATTAAAAGCTTCGGTTTCCATTTCGGACGATTTTCGGACGAACTTGACGAACCCTAAAATACGTCTATCCGCGTCGAAAGCGCGCGCTCAACTGAACGGAAACATAGATAGAAAACCAATGATCTCAAAGCGGCGTTGACGCGCGCTGACAACAGTCGAGCGCTAGCGCAGCGTTGAACGCGCGCGTTACTAAAACGCGCGTTAGCATGTGTACGGCCTGAATAAAATGTATGTAGTTGTAAACGCGCGTTATCAAAACGCGCGTTGAGCGCTTGTCATCTGAACCTACCCTTACGCTGCAAACTGACAGCTTGAGGATGTTGCCAACAAGAATAAATATATTTAAGTTGCGTTCCGTTTATTATGTATCCAGTATTCATTTTAGTCGGACCACGGAAGGGGTCGCAAAATTGATAACAGCTTGTTTATGTCATATAATTCAAATGTATTACATGTTTAATTATTGTAATAACGTATAACATTATAATAAAGATGTCGGGAACAAACTTCATGAACAATAAACTCAAACTTTTAATTTATACTATTTTTAATCATTACATAAATATCTCAGCATAAGCTGGTAACGGTCCACGGAAGGGGATGTAAAGGAGAATTTTTTTTTTTTTTTTTTTAAGTAATTCAATAAAACAATTATATTGTGGATTAAATTAATAAAGTATTCAAATACGTATTCGTTGAAATGAAAATACTAACATAAAAAATATGTTATAATATGTTTTAATAAAAAGCACAGTTTTTTTGTATGTTCTGTTTATGACCCAGGTATATATTTAGAGACACAAAAACTTTAAGATTACTAATTTATTTACAGTTTAAATACACACACTATTCTAAAAAATGTTCACAGTTATCAATTATTATGAATTTAGTTTATAACTATTTCAAATTCAGGTGATACAATGTATTAAAAACACACTTGTTCGTATACACAAAATGTTCACAATCCAATATAATCAACTATTATATTATTACTTCACCGATACCTTTACAACATATTTTTTAATAATATTCACTAATTCAGTAATGACCGAAGCGTAAGAAAACAAATGACATAAAAAAATATTGAGGGAAAAAAGCGGGAACGTACATTCAACGGGCGGTGTTAAGAAAATATAAACCTAATTCTTATAGCAATAAAGTTCTAAATATGAAGTGATCACCTGGCCGTGCGAAATGCAAGTCGCAACATGTTCCTAACTTCCGACATATACCGATTCCGAACATTGCCGAAGTACGTCGTTCGCCGTGCCGACCGCCCTGTCAGTACTGTCATGTTGGTGAGATACGTGATGCTATGCGTGATGCTTAATTTTGTCGAGTAATGTGTGATGCTACAGTACGCGGTCGGGTGATATTACGTGTGTCTAATACAGATGTTCCCTCGTTTATTTTTGATGGGTTTACAATGGATTTTGTTTCTATGGTCTTATTTATTTTTGGTTGCTCTGACCTAGTGTCAGGTAGATTGTCTTTGTACTCTTCAATTAACAAGTATATTGGTTTTAATCTATCAATTGATATGTGAATTTTTCTGTTGTGTAATTGTACTACAAACACTTTTTCCTTTCGCTCTAAAACACGGTACGGACCTTCATAAGTGGGTGTTAGTGGTTTTCTTATTGCTTCGTTGCGAATGAACACGTGATCACATTTTCCTAGGTCACCATGTATGAACAATGTGCGTGAGTCCCGCAGATCCCGTGGTACTGGTTTTAATTGATCTATGGTATGCTTCAAGTTTTTTATGATATCATGAGCGTCATGGCTTCGTTTATTGGGGATGTTGCAGAAATCTCCCGGTAAACGAAATATTTGACCATACACGTACTCTGTGGGACTAATGCCATTGTCGTTTCTGCCCACTGAACGCAGTCCTAGCAGCACCGTAGACAGTTCGTCATACCAGGACGAGTTATTAATAAGGCGAGCTGTTAATGCAGGTTTTAGTGACATATGCCAGCGCTCTACCATACCATTGCTTTGGGGATGGTATGGTGTAGTGCGCAATTTATTTATACCCATAGACTTCATTAACTGTGTGAATAATGCACTCTCGAACTGGCGACCTTGGTCACTCGTCAATCTAACTGGGCAGCCGAATCTGCTAATCCAAGCTTCGTAAAATACCTTAGCTACGACTTCCGCTGTTATATCCTTTACTGGAATGGCTTCCGGCCAACGCGTATATCGGTCGATCATCGTGACGAGGTATTTATACCCTTCTTGTGATGTCGGTACGATATCAATGTGCACATGTTCGAAGCGATTACTGTCTGGAAAATGTAAGTCTGATATCGTATGTCTGTTGACCTTTGACATTGTATGCATGTTTTTGCCCATCGCCCTACATCTCGATTTAATCCTGGCCAGAAAAATCGTTGTGCGACCAATTTACACGTTGCTCGGACAACGGCTCGGCTCGGTCGTGTTTACTCTTGATTTTTATTCCGATCGATTGACATTGGAATTGTGACGTTTCGTACTCTTGAGTTCGACGCTAGCGCCACATTGGTTTTAAATTGCGTGTCCATTTTGGGGAACTAAGTGAAATCGGAATCGGGCTTGGCGTACCGTAAACGCTACTCTTGAGTTTATTTTGACAGCTGTCTATTGCGTCAGTATTGCGTTAGGATTGTATGTTGATTGTGATTAATCCAATAACAAAAGTGTAACTTTTTAGAAATTGTTTTGTGTTTTATGGGATTTTCAGTAAGTAATAAGTGTATAATATGGCACGATTAGCAATAATGTACAGTATTCTAAGTAGTTCCCATAAAAAACAGTTGAAACAAAGACGAGATGAGCGTCGGATGATGCGTTATACGAACAAAGCGTTTTTAATGAATGATGACGAATTAAAAGCGAATTATAGAGTGAGCAAGGATTTGTTTGAGGAAATTTATGAAAACATTAAGCCCTTTATGCCATCTCCTAAGAGAAGAAGTGATATATCACCAAAATATAAGGTACCCGTTGACTTTGAGACATGACTTGTGTGAATGATATTATTATGACTTGTTTAAAAAATCAACAGCTTAACACTTGTATTAAATGTGTGGTTAACTGTGGTCAGTGGCAGACGTGTTTGTTGTTAATTATTTTATTTTGCTAAATATATTAGAGCATTAATTTGTGCAATATTGACTCATAATGTGTCTTGAATATAAGGACAACAAGTACTAAAGTGGTGTGAACTGTTTTGGTGAAATTAATACACGAGCACGACATCACGCAGTTCGAGAACGCCGAGGTAGGCTCCACCTCACCTTGAGTGAAAGAGACGGGCTGCGAAAAATAAATAATTCGTCTCTGTCGCGCAGCTGGGAACCGCGAAGTGTTTGGCGGTTTGATCATCAAGATTTAAATTTTTATTCGCTATACCAATAAGAATGCCTAATAATTGCGGCGCTTGTGGTTCGCTAATAATGGATTATTACATGGAATGTGCTAATGATAAATGCGTGAAAAGGTATGATTTAGCCTGTCTCGATATAAACAAGGATGCGTTTAAGACATACACCCAGACATATAAAAAGAAATGGTTATGTCCGGAATGTATCTGTGCTATGCCAAAAAGAGGCAACGGTGAAACCCCGGTCCGCACTAACATACCTAGCTTGAATACCACCACTCCTGTTAACAATGTAAGCAGTCAGACTCAGTATTCACCCATGACTATGGATTCTGATTCACTACTACTCGAAGAATTGAGAGAATTTAAAGCTGACATGATAACCTAACCCACATGGACAGCCAGGCAAATGCGATATCGCTCCTACTAAATCAATTTTCTCAAACAAAAACAGAGTTGGGCAACATAATTAAAATGATGACGGTGCTCGAAGAAAAAGTAGAAGCGAAGCTAAATCAAAACAACCTAACCCACGAAATAACAGCTGATATTCCCCGAAATCCTCCTTCTACATCTTCCTTTGCCGAGGTCGTAAGTCGTCAGAATAATTCCAACGTTTCGAATAAAACGCTTCATACCTACAGTAAAACGCTAAAGGTAAACAAATGTGGGGCAAAGAGGTCTACCGAAATTGTTTCCGAAAAAACTTTATGTAGTACTAGCTCACTGGCGACTAGTGAACCACCAAACGATGAAGCGGAGAAGATCGAATCAGGATGGACGACTGTTCGACCCATTGAAAATGAAGAGAGATTTTTTAATCGCAAACATTTCCATTCAAGAAATGTTCTAATTGTAAGGCAATACTTTTGATTCATATTTATTTTTAATTCATTCTATAACAAGTTGAATGTCCTTTTTATTATTATTATATTTTCAGATATGTGATGCAGATTTAAGAATTTTATCAGTAGATGCTTCATTTGAAGGAGCATCACATGACAGTTTCGTCTGGAATCAGCATCCTGTGAAACAACATTTAATTGATTTGAACAATAATGGAGAAAATGTGTTTTTACTAGGCAAGTAAATAAGTAGTCAGATCAATTTTAGTTTTTTTATTTTTGTGAATATATCGCACCTTCGGTGCAACAAAGTCACAACAGCTCATTTTTTAATTTTACAGGAGAAGACTTTTAATTTTTTTTTCGCATGTATTACCTCATTTCAGGATAACTATTTATAGTAGGTTTGAAATCTTTATAATATTAATTGTTTATTTAGTTTGCTATAGTTTTACGTAAAAATCTTATATTTCATTACCAAAAAATCCTAATAAAAGATGTAATGTTGGGGTTCCTAATGGGTGTTTTTCAAGGAAACGACCACATCGGTTACGTACTATTTAATGAATGCACTCGTAATAATATAAAATAATGCATATAAGGTATAGTGCAAACTCAGCATACATACGGTTATAAAGTAGCGTACTTACTTACTAAACTTAAGGAGCATACATAATTATTCTTACACTTCACCTCCCGGGGACATAGAAAAAAAAAAGATTGGTACCTACACCTTTTTTTTTTTTTTTTTTGTTTTACATAATTATTACTAAATATTTATTTGAAGTATCATCTTTTAAAATAATAGTGTTTAATACACAAAGTTACTTATTACAAATAAATGGTAAATAAATTTATCCTTATCATTATGCATTGCAATGTTATCTAAAATTAAATCTTACATTCTAATCTATTGACAAAAAGGCCTAGTCCTATTCTTATGTACTAATTCAATTTTATTATTTTTAATTATCTTTACGTTACAACCTAAATCTTCTATAACTGTATAGGGACCTTTAAATATTGCATCTAATTTACTACGTGCTTCATTTTTTACTAAAACCAAATCATCTTTCTCATATTTTGCAGAATTGACAGACTTATCATATATTTCTTTCCGTTTATGTTTATTAATTAACAAATTTTTCTTTGCATCTTCATGAGCTAATTGTAACCCGTATTTTAACTGTAATGGATAATTATCTATATTATACAATGGTTCTACGGTATTTCTTATGCTATCAGATAAGGCTCGGCGACCACCGCCAAGTCCACCAACCACTCAGCCATGGTCTGCATCAGCAGATCCTGGGCTGCCCTGCAGTGGTTGGTGTTCGCCTGAAGGATGCGATGTTCGACCCTATCCATCAGTCGGACATCGCACCCCCCTCCGCAGCCGCCGTAGGAACGACGGTGCTAGCGGCAGCAGCAGGCCCGGTCGGCGCCTGCGCTTTGCCTCGCTTAGGGGGAGGATTGCAGCTCCTCCCCCTCATAACGTGGCCCGCCAGGCGGCCACTAGCAGCACACACCGCGCAGTGCGGCGTGGCGGCCTTGCAGGCAGCGGTTTTGTGGCCTTCCTTGCCGCAGCGGAGGCACATGTCCGTCCTGTCTATCGCGGACGGACACAGGGGCCGGGTGTGTCCGATGCCGAAGCACCGGAAACACCGCAGAGGCTGGTCCTCGAGTGCCCGGACTGCACCCGAGCTGAACCCGACTTTGAGCCGTCCCTTGGCAAGGACGGCTTTGGCAGAGGCGACCGGGCACTCGAGGCGAATGGTGCCCATGCCGCCGCGGCCGGGCCTTATGTCCCGGCCTTGGACCGCCGCGACGCCACAGCCCCCAATCGCTGCGACCGCGGCCACCACCTCCTCCTTGGTGACGGTATCGTCGAGGCCCATCACTTCTATGGCCGCCGACTTGACCGGTCGGGCCACCTTGGCCGAATCCGCGATGACCTCCTGCAGCTTGGCTGCAAAGAGGTCCGCATGGGCACTCCCCTCTGCCCCCGGGAACTCGAATATTCGAGCCCCGGCTTGGGTCCGCCGGCAAGCCCCACTGCCGATCCCAAGTTGGGTGGGATCGGCATTTGCACGCGCCCGCACCAAAATAGACGCGTACGTCTCCCCTCGCCCCGCAGCCTCCGCGGTGAGCGTCACCACGACGGCCGCGGTTTTTGGGGGGACCAGCCGTTCCTGCCAAGCAGGCTCTTGTGAAGGCCCTCTCCTCCATTACCACCTAGCGGATGATATCCTCAAGGTTGGAGGCGGGGCCCTCTGCCGCATGGCCCGTGTTGGCCTGTTGAGGCCGGGCCGTGGCTTCACCCAGCTTCTGATGAAGCTGGCTGACCTCCGACTGCAGGCGATCTATCCTCGCCTGCAGTTGTTGCGTCTCGTCGGTGGTCCTGCGCTGGACCAGCTCCGCGACGATACCGCGCATGCTCGCGGCCCTGCATTTGAGGGCCTTTTGCAAGGTCCCCTTCATGTTGGAGGACTTAGAGGCGACCTCTACAATCTCCTCCTCGTCCTCCTCCGCCATTTTTTCCAGCTCGGCCAGGGAGTGGTCCGAGTAAAGAACGCGGGACGCACCGTACCCGGACTTGGCCCGGGCAGCGTGCGCCCGCTTCTCCCTGGAAACCACCCGCTCCTCCAGCTCTTGCTGAAGCTGCGCCCGCCGAGCCAGGTCCAACCGGCGTTGGGCGTCCGCGAGCCCAACCACATGAGTGTCCGCGGCTGCCGTCGGCTTTTTCGCCTTCGACAACCCCGTCGACCCCGAGGCCGAGGAGCCCCCGGACCCACCGCTCAGGTGGACCCGCTTCCGCGACCGACAATCGTCCGCATCCGACACACAAACAAGTGAGTCGTTGTCGGACGACTCGTCCGCCCCTCCGAACAAGCTAGCCGCAGATGGCGCGCGGCTAGCCTCTGACGCCTGAGCGTCGGAGTGGCCCTGAGAAGGGCCTTTTGGTTGGCCCTGAGAAGGGCCTTTGGGTTGGCCCTGAGAAGGGCCTTTCAGGTGGCCTTGAGAAGGGCCTTTGGGTTGGCCCTGAGAAGGGCCTTTTTGTTTTAAAAACCGCCCGCAGGCGTCCCTCGTGGGTTTAGGCATTCCGACAAATTCGTACTTCACAAGACAAGGATAAAATAGCTACGAGAGCACAGTGCACTTTGGCCAACCCAGTCTGCCACTCCGTTACGGTGGTCAGAACTGGGTCGTTTCCAGGGGACGCGACGTGGACGCAAGCACTGTGGGGTGGTCCCCCAACCTAACCTAACCTTAAATGATTTTTTAGGTAAAAGAAATTTCCTCATATCATCAATTAATTCTTTGATAGTTTTGTATGAGCTTGCAGTTCGTAATTTTGCATTTTCATTCAACCGACTTTTCAAAACGAAAGTAATTAATAATACTTTACCTGGACCGTCCAGCATGTCAGCATACATCTCCACTGAGTCTATTAAGCGCTTAGTGGTGGCCTCTACACCGTCCATTACTGGAATCAAACTACACGCCACCTTTATGTCGAAATCCATTTTGCCTAAGTCTAAATCTACTGTTACGGGAAAAGTACACAATTTCTCTATTTCCTCGTACTTTTGTTTTATTTTTTGATAAAGATCTATTGCTGATTTCAAATTAATATCTTTACTTTTCTCAATAAGTAAATATATTTTACAACAGTTTTCGTATGCGCTTTTTGCTTGATCTAACTTAGTAGAAATTACATTACCCTTATATCTAGTTTGTCCCTTTTTTACTAAATAATTACGTATTTCTACTAAAAAGACATAATTTTTCTCCAAAATATCAACCATAATATTCTTAATCTAATAATAGAATTACACAAATGTTGCTCATTCTACATAAATGCGAAGAAAAAAGTCCGACGTTGCATTTTGTTTCCGTTCGGTGTCTTATTGCTGAATGTCCGCGCACGGTTTTAGAACCTTTAGAATTATAGCGTAATGAAATATGATACCGCGTAACTACTAGTAGCTCACTCTCTGATATTTATTATACTTTTACGAAAAGATGAACAAACCGCAACACTTTTATTTTCACTTTCACTATTAATTCACTTCTAATTACTGGTTCTCGTTACTTTCTGTGCGCCCTCTGATGGATGATCTGATTCTCTGCATGGTACTCATCCCAATTTCCTGCTGGATCCATGTGCGGTGGCAGGTCCTGTACATCCGCAGGCCCACATAAACTGCTACGAGTCCAATAATAGCCCGAACAATATAGGTCAAGCACTGCTACGAGTCCAATAATAGCCCGAACAATATAGGTAAGCCGCTCCACGTGGCCTCCGATTTCTTTCAACGTGGCGTCGTTGTTGCCTCCAGCCGCGTTTTGGCTGAGGAAAACCTCTTATTTTTCCACCGTTGACCGACACATTATATACTATTTAGTAGACTCATTAGTTTACTCATTAGTAGTTATGTTAACTATACTAAAACTAACAATCCCCTTGGCAGAGTCCCGTGGCAGGGTCGCCATGTAATGTTGGGGTTCCTAATGGGTGTTATTCAAGGAAACGACCACATCGGTTACGTACTATTTAATGAATGCACTCGTAATAATATAAAATAATGCATATAAGGTATAGTGCAAACTCAGCATACATACGGTTATAAAGTAGCGTACTTACTTACTAAACTTAAGGAGCATACAAAATTATTCTTACAATTCAAAGACAACAAAAAAAAGTGTCCTGAAATATGACTTTGTTGCACCAGGAGTTATTTAGTTTTATGACTACATAGGGTAAGATTTTAAATGAAAGAAAGTGTCTTAATCAAACATAATCGTATATTTTCTTCTTTAAAAATCAACTACTAATAAAAAGGTAACTCAAAACAATTAAATTCTTATAACTACAACATTATTTGGCATCATTTTCATACTTTGAGTTATAATCAAATTCTAGGAAAAGCAGACTTACATAATACTCAGTCTTTTACACTTTGGAACTTACGAACAGTCTCATAATGAGTCTTATAAAAGGTTTCATAATAATCTTCAAACTTATAAACAATAAAATTCTTAGAAAAATAAAAAAAATAAAGGAAAGTTTTTATAAAAAAAAGGTACATCAAAATCAACTTCACTTTTTGTTGTCATTATAGCATACAGCAAACGATATTAAGAAACAATAAGTAGTAAAACAAAAAAGCAATGTTCTTATTATTACTTAATTTTTAAAATCAAAAAAATATCAAAAAGCTTAATAATGTAAATAATTATTAATCAAATAAACTGTTAAACGTGTTTTCATAATATTTTGGAATTATATTAGCAGTTATTAGTTGTCGAATATCTTGCTTTTTATTGTTCGCAATTGGCAACTTAGAGCTGTATGCCGCACTAAAATAAATATCTGCGATATTTTTTTTTCCTGCACGACTAATTTTAATTTTAGCTTCTTTCCAATGTTCAGTTTTATACGTGGTTTTGTACAAATAAGTATTGTGGGGTGCCACTTGTGGGGTTCTTCAATGAAACCTCTCGTAGACCAATGTAACAATTAAAATAATTTATTGTTCTGAATAACACTACTTTAACAGTCTTTAAACAAAGTTAAACACTAATACTACGTTGGCACAGAAGAGTTTTAAGTAAGACCGCCCGATGTCGGTTCCGCGACGGAAGCCGACTATACAAGCCGGAGTGCGTTAGACTGCCCGTACCCGTTCCGTAGGAAGCGTGTCCGTGTCCGTGCGAGCCGAACTGCCGAATGATGGTCGCGCGGCGTCTTTTATACCCTCCAGTCGCGGCCGGCGGCGGTGGCGAGCGCGAAGGTGGGGCACGGTGCGAGGGAGTAGGCATGCAGGTGCGCGTGCGATGCGGCATCGCGGGCTGGTACTGCCACAGTATCAGAATCTTTAATGAATTTCACGACTTTGACATCAGAAATTCTGATTGTTTCGCCATCAATATTCTTGCCAGTGTTCAAGTTAATTTCGTTAGAAAGTAATTTTAAGTCATATAAACTATCGAAACTCATTTCATTAACAGTGAAACTGTTACCGGTCTTTTTGGCATTACGGATTAGAGCCACATATTGATCTGGGGTGTAAATTGGTCCAGATTTTTTTGCTCGACGAATATTTTTCTCTATTACCGAGTGGACGCTATCCGCTTCGTTTTGCGTGTGTCCACGAATTAGGAACTTGTGTGTAATGGATCTAATTGGCAAGGTTGAAACGGCATAATAATACAAACTAAGAATGAATTTGTTGGCCACAACAGTTATCCGAGAAAAAAGTTATGTTTGAATTTGGTTTAGTCGAAGAACATTCTTTTAAAAAATTGTACAAACAAGAACCTATTTCATTGGCTCCTCGTTTACCCAGACCCTCATGCCAAAAGAAACAGAATGTTTTCTCATCCTTAATATTTGATACTGTGAAGTTATAACAATTAAGTTTACTTTTATAAAAAAATGCCGACGATTGACCTATAGGACAAGGCAATACGGCTTGAAGATCGAATATAGCCACAATGCTGTTGCTATCAGGTTTTTTACACTCGTCTACATCTTGTTTTTTTTCTATTCTACTAAGACTCTTTTCCTCTTGATGTAGATTATAGCTGGACCTCAACGGTTCTTTATCTACAGCATTCTTAAAGGCCTCACATACGTCACATTGGTCTTTACGAGGAATAAAAAAGCTGATATTAAATTGGGTATTGAAAATCCGATGGTATGCGTCGTAATTTGCTGGCTCCTTGTTGTCAGATATACGTTTTTGACTATAGTTACGGTGTAGTTCGGCTACAGTCAAACCTCCATCTATATACTCTCTTGATGAATTGGCTCTGATGTAGTGGCTTTCCATTCTAGGAATCGAATTAATGTGGTCACGTACAGATTGTATTATTTCAGCATCCAGCTTCGACTGTTTTCCGTGCTTACCGCGTTTATCTGTAGGTATTACACTTATGCTTGCAAATTTATTTTCAGTTACAGTACGTAGTGGTTTATTACTTATAGCCAATGTATTCAATAGGAACGTTTTACAAACCCTTATTTCACTACCTTTATTTACAAGAAAGTAGGATGTGTTTGGTTTTCTACATTTTCTATTCACGTCTCCACCTTTTCGAATCTTGATGGTACGGAATTCGGGTTCAACTTGCTTTACACAAGAAGCAAGGAAGTCACGCTGTCTTTGAAAAGAATTAAGGCCCCAGTATGTCTTAAATATTACATTCCTATCGTCTGTGGAAAACTTATTTGAACAAGACAATCGGCAGGTACTCGTACAAGGTGGACGAATACTTTTTTCCGGCATGGCTTTACCTCTAGTTGATGTATATGCTTGACCAGTGTTTTTTAAATACTTTCTCTGGTTTTTTTGCCATTGACTTGGGTTTCTGGTTCTTTTTTTAGACTTAATTACAATACTTGCTTGTTCAGTACTTGGTTGAATATTCTCAGAGGCTGCATTATGATGTACAATTGACACATTAGAAATACGTTTGGAGCGAGATGTAGATTTAGAGTGCTTGGAACGACTGCCAGAGCTAGATGAACTTGAGCTGGATGATCCGCTACTTGAGTTGGAGGAGTCGCTGCTAGAGGTGGAGGAATCACTGTTAGAGCTGGATGTTCTACGGATTGGCTGAAAAACTTTCTTTTGTAGCTTTTTTTGCGGTGGTTCATATTCAGATCCATCACTCACGGAAAAATCTTCATTATTGTCTGAGTTCATTTCATTGGCATTCGAGATGGTGTCTTGCCTTAGCATAGTTTTTGCTAAGGTGTTTTCTGGCACTATATCTGTGATAATAACATTGGAAGAAACTATTTCTTCATCATCTGAATGGTTAAATCTTTCGCTATCTGTAGTAATGACTGCATTTTCAATATCTTTCGTTGCGACATTCTCTATTAAGGTATTTGGTAAAATTGAATCAGCGTTTACTTCTTGTATTAAAACTGTGTCCACGTCATTTTCACATATTGTGCTTCTGTCAGTAGCTGAGAGTTCATTTTTTGTATCATAAGAAGTACTGGTGATATTATTTATTGAAAAACGAGAGGATTCTAAATTAGAATCATGATCATTGTCCTGATCTTCCGGATGAAAGTTCGCTTTCAATGCGGTTTCAACTAATGTACTGTTTTCCTTTAAATTATTGTATTGAATGGGAACCATAGAAAGATTTTTTTTACTTCGGGAACCCATTGCTATCTGAAATAAAAATATAAATAAATCAGATTTACAATTTCTTTTTTTATTGCAAAGGCACGCGCCTGAAGTGAGAAACAACAGTAGGGAAATTATGAATAGTTCATTAATTAGATTAACTAAAATTTAAGACAAACTGTTTCGGTCCTCAGCGTTGAGCGTCGGCCATCTTCAATGGATTTTCAACTTTATGTTCTAGGGCATAAAGTTGAAAATCCATTGGGGACATACTAGTTTCGGCGACGAGCTCGTCGTACAGTCTTTCAGAGAATAGCCTTCTAGTCTAGTCTTCGCTATCGTCATCAAAGTAGCATTTAAATAAAAACAATGTGGTTTATCTTACATTTAGGTGCAACTTTGACAAAAAAAATTAATAAGTAAATGATTACGGGGTAACAAAGTCTCAATTTTGTTTTTAAACTAAACAGCTAGCACTTATGATACAAAAAAATGGAATTAAAAAGTCACAAGTCCTTTCATTATCACGTTCTAAATACTAATATTGGACCTTTACAGCATTTTTATGCTTAAAGACTTATAAATACGTTTTTGTCGCTCCAATAAGTGCGAATAAAAATGGTCATAAATACCTTTGTGTGGCTGTAGCTCCAACGTACGTCAAACACTTGCGGGCGCGGGGGCACTACTGTCCAATGAAACGTTGTCGGCCCAAAACGCATGGAAAAACCGCCAATAACCACAAAGGCACCTGCGCCATCTAGTGGAATTTTGAGATACTTTCGCGGATGTTTTTGTTGCCCCAAGTATAGGCATGGTTCAGAAACAATTTGGCATACTTAGTTCGATTTTGCAGTTTTGGCTACTTGTGACTGTGGCACCGAAGGTGCGATATGTTAATTAGATTTACTTTTCAGGTGATTCTGGATATGCCCAGATGGTGTATATGATGACACCTATCGTAGATGCTCCTGAAGGCTCCCCAGAACAATTCTACACCAAGTTGCACTGCTCTGCACGAAATACAGTAGAACGTACCATTGGTGTACTTAAAAACAGATGGCGATGCCTACTCGGACATAGGGTGCTACATTATCATCCTGACGTAGCAGCCAAAATAATTAATGCATGTTATGTCCTACACAACATGTGTATCAATAGAGTAGAAAATGATCTTGTGGAGAATACAGCAGAGGATGCAAATGATTACCCAGCTGTCACTTCCCAAGAATCAACTAGCAGCACATCTGCTGAACTAAGGCAAGGCATCGAAAAGCGAAATGTTTTAGTCCAGCAGTTGTGGGCCAGTAGGAGTTAGGTTAAAGGCTATGGTAAGATTTAGATAGGATTTTTTTTAGATTTCAATTTTAATATTAGGTTTAATAGGAAAGAATAGCGGAGGAGTAGTCTAAGTTCTGACCTTTTTTCTTTGATAAAATGTATATTTCATTCATGCTATATTTGTGAAATTGTATTTCTACAGTTTATGTTTTTAAATTATTAATTCTGAATCGTCATAATCTTTACTTAGTGTAAATAGGAAACAATGTCATGTATATTTCGGATTATAGACTATGTCTTACACAACATGTGTATTTTAAGACATGAAGAGGAACCAGTGAACGAAAACATTGTTCTCAATACAGAAGAACTTATTTCACATCGAACATTACATCCCAGAATGCATAGCTTCGAAGAATACAAATTACAAATTATTTTTATAACTTGTAACATGTAATAAAATAATGTTAGAAGTAATGTACTATTCCTGTTTCTCGAGTTATATATTTATTTATTTACTGTTTATGTACACACAATGCAACACAGGAGAATTACATTTTAATACTTGAGTACATAGGTACTACTTATTTCCTAAGAAATTTCTGCCAGCAGACCTGCAAAAGAAGAAGTGAAAAAAAGAAATGTAGACAATAGTGTGTAGAAACGGAAGAGAATAAGGTGTATATGTGTCATACCTAATTTAAACTAAAATATTAAATACAAATATCAATAAATATTAATACATACTTATATAAATAGGTACATAATGTATAAACTAATAAAAATACATACATATATAAATAATAAATTATTATTGAGAGGAAAGGTAATGCTCTTTCACTCGGGATTTGAATAATGAAATGGTCTTTAAATCACGAATGCTAGGCGGAAGTGAGTTCCACAACCTTACAGCATGGACGGAGAAGGAGTAGGAGTAATAGCTGGATTTATGAGGATGGGATTTAAGTAGGGATCTAAGGTGCGATCTACACGGTGCGTCAGTAGGGAATAAGAAAAACGCTCACGCAGGTACGAAGGATAGGACGGGTTGTGTAGGATATTGAAAAGGAGACATAGGATCCTAGTGTTCCTGCGAAGGCGGATTGGAAGCCACTTGAGTTCTTTGCGAAGGTGAGAAACGTGGTCATATTTACGGAGACCAAAAATAAAGCGAATACATAAATTTTGCAAGCGCTCAAGCTTATTTAGTAACTCCTCAGTAGCATCAAGGTAGCAGGCATCGGCATAATCTATAATCGGCTGAATAAGTGTTTGAGCCAAAGTAATTTTAGTCTTTAAAGGCAGGAGACTCTGAAGGCATTTTAGTGAATGAAGTGAGAAGTGTACCTTACGGCTTACCTCATTGACTTGAGCTCTCCACGACAGCTAGGAATCAATAGTTACACCTAGATCTTTTGCGGTATCTGTATAATCGATGCGAACACCATCGAGGTACAACGGCATCAAAGATGCAACAACGGCCGCACCACGAACAAATCGGCTGCCAATAATCATGGCCTGAGATTTAGTAGGGTTAATTTGCAGTCCAAATGACTTTGCCCAGGCGCTGATACAAGCCAGGTCATGATTCATAGCAGCAATGGCGGAATCTGCATCAGCTACAACAAAATGCCGGTAGAGCTGCAAGTCATCTGTATAAAGATGGAAATTGGAAGAGATTAACCTGGTAACCATGTTTATGAAAATTGAAAAAAGAAGTGGAGATATATTTTTGCTTCACTCTTCATTTTCTCCCAGACTCTTATTATGCATCTTTACTCCTAAAATAAAATATATATACAACATGTCCCAAAATTCAACGATAAGCCAGCACCGGAGGATAGACCTGCCCATGACTACTCGGGGAAAAAAAGAAAAAAAATATATATCTCTTTTTTTTTGAAGTTATAAAAAAACAAAGAAATTCTTAAAAAAGTGAGACCTTTTATGATATTTTTCACTACCATGACCACACTTTTATAAAAAATTCTGTTATTTT
Organism: Noctua janthe; assembly: GCA_910589295.1. Classification (NCBI taxonomy): domain Eukaryota; kingdom Metazoa; phylum Arthropoda; class Insecta; order Lepidoptera; family Noctuidae; genus Noctua; species Noctua janthe. Next base: position 6,038,396 of record OU342572.1, on the reverse strand, counting down.
TTTTTACAGGTAACCTGAATAGTGAATAGCACTGCTATCTACCACAATTCTTAAAAAAATCCAGAATACCTCTAGTTTTTTCACGTAAATTAATGAAACCTAATTTATTCCCTAATTTTTTTGAAGATTTTTACTTTTAATCAACTTTAACTCATCGTGGTGTAAAAAAAAAGTATGAACACTACTATGGCAAGTTTTTTTATAAATTGACGCAACTAATCAAGATTCCAAAATGGTATAATACTCTAGGAAAATCAACCACAAAAAAATGATATCCATACTAGTTCAAAACAAGAACCAAATTCCTTAAATTATAGTTGACAGTAATCACTTTCACTGCGTGCCCAAAATGGGTTCTTGTTACAATTTCTAGGAATTTGAGTGGGGCATACATACCTTAGAAGTTAGAGAGAGATAGATAGATAGAGATATTTACGTTAAAAAGAGACAACAACAGGGCAGGTAGAGAAGCTGTTATTATTCTCAGAGCAAGTCAGTTCAGTACGCTCTGCTCCTTTGTTTACTGCGCACCGTTCCGTATTCAACTGACGTGGCTCTCGTACGTACTAACGACTTTTGGCTTGGCTTTTTGGACTGGAATCGATCTGCAAACTGAACTGACCTGGCATTATCTTTGACTACGATTGTGTGTTTTGTGATTTGGAGTTCTGGCGCATTTTGGACTGTTTAACGATCAACATGCCGCAACCATACACACCACCGGAATACGCAAATATGCACCTCATCTATGGAGAAACCCGATGCAATGCTAACGCTGCTAGCAGACTGTATCGAGAAAGGTACCCAAATGCTCAAAGATATCCTGATTATCGAGTGTTTATTAATGTGCATCAAGCGTTTTCGGAGGGTCGTATGCCATCCAGTAGGAGAAACGCTGGAAGACCTAGATCGGATCGTGATGAAGAAGTTCTGAATGAGATAGAAAATGATTCGACTACTTCGGTACGCGCCATAGAAGAAGCTACATGAATCCCGAAAAGTTCTGCACATCGAATTTTACAACGTCACAAGCTTCACCCATATCATTACAGGCGTGTGCAGACGTTGTTACCGCGGGACTATCCATTAAGAGTCACATTTTGCCGTGTGATGCTGCAAAGGCACAGGAAAGATCCCCAATTCCTGGACAAAATTCTATGGTCGGATGAAACAACATGCAAGAAAGATGGGTATTTAAATCTTCACAACCTACATAGTTAAAGCAATGAAAATCCGCACTTGATGAGACAAGACAGATCCCAATATCAATTCAAGGTTAACTTATGGACACTTCATATTAAATGGAAAAGTAATTGGGCCCTTTGAGTTACAAGGAAACTTAGATGGCAATAGTTATTTAAACTTTTTACAAAATGACTTGCAAGAATTGTTAGACGATGTGCCCTTAAATGATCTCCAAAACATGTGGCTCCAAAATGATGGTTGCCCAGCACACTATGCCCACCCTGTGCGAGAATATTTAAATCAAGAGTATCCAGGGCGTTGGATCGGGCGACTTGGTCCTATCTTATGGCCACCTCGTTCACCCGATTTGGATCCCCTGGACTTCTTCTATTGGGGTTGTCTTAAAGACAGGGTCTACTCAAAACCCATTGCGTCATTGGACGAGCTTCGTCGAAATATCAGTCAGGCTGCGGATCATATTAATCGCAGAAGATATGCAAGACAAATAAAACGGTCATTTTTAAGGCGATGTCGTGCATGTATTATTGCTGGTGGCAAACAATTTGAACATTTGTTATAATGTTAATAAATTACATGAGAAATTGTTTGACCATTTATTTAAATATTAAACATTTTCCAAGAACTAATTAAATTAATTAACTACTAACTTTTTATTACCTGACCGTCATTTGGCCCTGTTTAGAAATAATAGGAACATTTTTTTTTAAACTTGTTTGCCTAGAGTATTATACCATTTTGGAATCTTGATTAGTTGCGTCAATTTATAAAAAAACTTGCCATAGTAGTGTTCATACTTTTTTTTTTACACCACGATGAGTTAAAGTTGATTAAAAGTAAAAATCTTCAAAAAATTTAGGGAATAAATTAAGTTTCATTAATTTACGTGAAAAAACTAGAGGTATTCTGAATTTTTTAAGAATTATGGTAGAAACCAGTGCAATTCAGGTTGCCTATAAAAACAAATAACAGAAATATTTAAAAAAGTGTGGTCATGGTAGTGAAAAATATCATAAAAGGTCTCACTTTATTAAGAATTTCTTTTTTTTTTATAACTTCAAAAAAAAAGAGATATTTTTTTTTCTTTTTTTCCCCGAGTAGTCATGGGCAGGTCTATCCTCCGGTGCTGGCTTATCGTTGAATTTTGGGACATGTTGTATATAGTTTGAAACGTGGTAATATTCAGATTGATAAATAATGGCATGTTGGCTTGTATCTAATGTTAACCTACATGTTTCCTGTTGAATTGACATTGGTTACACAGTTTTATCCAAGCTGCGTTCTTGGTTTGATTGGTCGTACCGTTATTTTATTCAAAATAACATTTCTATAGGCGTACACCAATTTCACCAACTTGTCTTTTCATCCATTGTGAAATTTTGGCTACGCTTCCTTTTTTTTTGCCATTATTTTACCGTAACGATATACAGTTTTCAAAGCAAAAGACGACTCACGGACCAAAGATTTATTAAATATGGAAAATAGGCAATTACGATAACCTAAGTGATAGAAATAATGGTGAAAAAAAAATTAATTTAGTTAAAAAATTAGGTTAGTTTAGGGAAGCTTTTAAGTTTAGTTTAGTTAAGGGTCCCATACGTAGGTAGTAGTATAGGGGATGTCGGTGAAAACGGGCGTAATACTTCTATTTGCAAAAACTTGATGACTATGCCTACAGAAACTCGTATTTAATCAAATAACATCAAATAATATTGTATATTCCAATACAATTACTAAAAATCGATCTACTTACGTGCGGAGGCGCCGGGATTAAAAAACGCAGCCATCCCTCATCCGAGTTTCAACGAACTGGCAGGACGAAAAGTGCGTGCGTAGTGCAAGACTATTTTTTGTCTCATTCTTAGATAGGGTAACGATATATCGACGCCGGTTGCGTCCGCTGAAGTCGTTTACATTTTTGCTCAGAATTTCGGAAAGGGCGACAATTTAAACATAATTATGAGACTACGTGGTACCTCATCTCGCTAGTCTTGTTCGATGCTCCGCCTTAGGAAAGCATATACCTGTGCTACGAGTATGTATTTTATTCTAGACAGCTCCATCATGTTTACTTTTTCACTTTTGCACTGGAAGTCGAAACTGAGCACGACCGCACTGTCCAGCAAGCAAGATTAATAGTGAAATTATTTTAAGTCGGTGTTCACCGTGTTCAGCTAAATATTCAATTTAGTTGAAGTTAAAATTTAAACCACAAAAATTTTGCGAGTTATTAATTTGCTATATTTCTTGTTTAAGTACTCTAGTAGCGTATCTGCTCGAGGTGTAACTTGAGTTTTGAACGGGGCATAATTGATAAGACCTTCACTACCCCTATGTAAGAGGGTGTTCCGGTTATTACGTCATGCTTCTGGAACGTTGCGGTATCCGTCAAAAGACTTAGGACTTGTTCGTCATCCGTTACCAATACTCGTCTTAATGTGCGATAGCACATCACCTTTGCAGCGATAACCGCTCTGAGCTACAGGACAGTGCGGGAGACCGCCGTTCCTACAGATACACATACTACAGAAAACAGGAGGGTCCCCCCTGCCCCCTGGTACCACTTCCATGAAAAGGTAATGCACCATTCCTGAGAAAAATCGATTAATGTAACCTAACCTCAAAACACTTTATAGTCGCATAAAAGGCGTAGTAGGGTTAAAATATATATCCTATGCCACTCACCGTAGCGCAGTTCAGGGAGAGCCGGCCGACGGAGCCCCGCTTGGCGGGGCTCCTACTTCTGAATGGTTTAAAAAAAATAACCACGAAGGGTATGGCCTTCTAACCTAATCTGTCCATGTCGGGGTGCCCCAAGTCCAGAGCTTGCTTAGCTCGCTCTTGTATCCAAATTATCCTAGTAGCATTCTCAGCTTCTAGTAAAACTGCCTATTGTACACACATGGGGCTAAAAGAAATGAAACGAAAATACATTCATAAATTTTTAATTTTAAATTATAGTTAATTACATTAATCAATTCCTCAAAAGGATCTCTTTTAATTCTTTCTGCATCTCTTCTCCACAAATATTCATATATTGAATCATTGTGATTCTCTCGATTATTATAATTGTCTTTATAAAAGAACCTCTTGATGACACGCCACTGTGATTCAATTCTTTGCGTATAGCCACAAAAGGGTTTCCTGGGTCGCTGTGATTTACATTACGGTGGATATACCCGTGGTCCCCCAGACAATCATTTACCCGCCAAAAATCTGAATGTATGGTTGTGCTCTCAGCAACATGCTTCTTGATTAAGGGCACTAAAACATCAGCGGAGCGGACATCGTCTGGGCAGACTTCCAGGCGAATATCTTCGCTCCCATCCTGGATCATCCCGAGGAGCCAATGTCCTTCAACTCGTCGACCTCTGTTATATATCCTTTTTCCAAACTTGCGTTCATCTATTTGAACTACTTTGTCAGGACCTTCCTGGTTACATCCTGTTTATTTTTCATATAAACTACAACTGCCTCTCCACAATAATTAAACCAATTATTTATGGTTGCCGTAGAGAAGCAGTGTTCTTCTTCAGAGAAGTCTTTGTTTAAAGTGCGATCATAGCTGAATTTAGCAGCATACGCGTACATTAGGTAAAATACCTGAGGCAAAAGAATTTTAATTTTTTCAAATCAAGTCCCTTCGCCTCTGCTTACCCTTGATTTAGCATTGCATGGCCCTTTATTAAAAATAAAAGAGCCCACTGTTCTATTACTGGAGTATACAATGTTCATAGGTTTTTTGTGATAGTTACACAATTTTTGCCTAGGTAGCATTCCTCTTTCCTCGGCAAAAGCTACAGCTTGGTCACTCGTGCCCAGTTGGTGGGACACTTTCACCAGGTTCCACATGCTGTGCACTTTCTGCACATTTAGACGTCGCTTAGCTGGTGGAGGTGCGTCCTCGTGGGAAGAGCTGCTCGATGTTGGGGGTTCTACCCCAGAACGGCTCAAAGAAGGCTGAGGTACAGCCTCTACCCCAGAGCGGCTCGTAGAAGGCTGGGGTTCAGCCTCAACCGCATAACGGCTCGTTGAAGGTTGGGGCTCCATCGTCCGTTGATGTTGTAAATCGAATTCCGGGATACGCGCAACAGTCAGTCGAGTAGGCAGAAAATCGGTGTCCGGTGTACAAAAGCGTAGGTTAAACGTGAAATTTTTACTAATTTGAGTCCATAGGGAAAGCCAAAGTCGTCGAATACAGCCAACGAGAAAAACACAACAAAACAGGGAAAACATTCACGCAACTCGAGGAGAAACGGAATGAACATACTTTGGCAGCGTCTTCTTGACTGCGTTTGGTGATAGTGAATAGTAGTTAATACTTTGGCAGCGTCTTCTTGACTGCGTTTGGTGATAGTGAATAGTAGTTAATACTTTGGCAGCGTCTTCTTGACTGCGTTTGGTGATAGTGAGTAGTAGTTAATACTTTGGTAGCGTCTTCTTGACTGCGTTTGGTGATAGTAAATATTGGTTAATACTTTGGCAGCGTCTTCTTGACTGCGTTTGGTGATAGTGAATAGTAGTTAATACTTTGGCAGCGTCTTCTTGACTGCGTTTGGTGATAGTGAATAGTAGTTAATACTTTGGCAGCGTCTTCTTGACTGCGTTTGGTGATAGTGAATAGTAGTTAATACTTTGGCAGCGTCTTCTTGACTGCGTTTGGTGATAGTGAATAGTAGTTAATACTTTGGCAGCGTCTTCTTGACTGCGTTTGGTGATAGTGAATAGTAGTTAATACTTTGGCAGCGTCTTCTTGACTGCGTTTGGTGATAGTGAATAGTAGTTAATACTTTGGCAGCGTCTTCTTGACTGCGTTTGGTGATAGTGAATAGTAGTTAATACTTAGGCAGCGTCTTCTTGACTGCGTTTGGTGGTAGTAAATAGTAGTTAATACTTTGGTAGCGTCTTCTTGACTGCGTTTGGTGATAGTGAATAGTAGTTAATACTTTGGCAGCGTCTTCTTGACTGCGTTTGGTGATAGTGAATATTGGTTAATGCTTTGGTAGCATCAGCTAAGTTAGTAAGCAATTTATGTTTATCTACTTCTCCCATTGCTATGAGGTCGGTCATTGTTTTGGCTATGATGGAGGTAGCCAGTCAAGTGCGTCATGGTGCCGCACTTCTTCAATACTAGTAGGCGCACTTACTTCGTTTGTTTTAGGCTATAAAAATATAAGCATCGATAAAACTAATTACTTGTCAGATAGAAACAAAATAATTACAGGTAAATGAAGAATAATGTTTAGAGAATGCGAATTACCTAGTTAAAATCTCTCAGCAGTGGTATTTCTGCCGTTTCGTACGCGATTTGCACAGCACTTTCCAACGTGGGATCCACAAAAAAAAGATGGTCAAAACAAAATGGCGAATCACATTCTACTATACCCATTTACGACATCTATAATTTAATGCCGAAATTAAATTTTGTTTTCCAAGGATATGGCGCGTTTTTTAAATACTGTATTGGTTTAGAAGATATTGATGTTTGCCGCACTTGCCCCGTAGAGGCACTTGCCCCAACTGACCTTAAATCAGAGACTAGTGATATTTAGGCACTATTTGTGTTGAGATCAAAGTAATTTTAAATTAAACAATAAAATTATCATTTTTATCAAAACACGACCTGCATAAATATGGCTTGTCAGAGCAAACTGATCAAAATGTCGTAACCTGGTCATGTTTTTAGCAATTTTTCTTCCATGCATTTGTGAATTCGTTTTGTAACAACCTGCACAGAATTTTCTTGTTGTTGCAACCTTCCCGTCTGCTTTTACAAGGGAATAATTCATTCTGTTTGGCCTGCATGGAATATATACGGTCTAACTATTCATACACGAAATATTTTCAGGGAATCATATAACGGCTATAATAAAGCCATTTCAAGGGATTTTTTTTTATCTGAGTATATTTTTTGATAAAAAATAAATAATTTAAAATTACTTGACCCACAAAATAAATATTTTTAAGCATCCATTACGCTAGTTTACTACGTCGTATTTACCTACTGTCATTGTTAGAATATGGGATTAAAGGTTTTATGCAAAAACTCTCAAAAAATTGAATTATAATAATTTTGTAAAAAAGAAATCAGATAATTTTTGTTTTTCGTTGCTATGGTGACTTTACGACTTATAGAAGTTACTTTTACAATATTTCGCGTATGAAAAAATAGACCTTATATTAGATCAATCACTTGCGTTTGAAGCAATCAATTGTTGTGAAAGTCTATGTCTAAATTCGATAATAGGTATTTTCTTTTTTGTGGTAGCTTCATATAAAATCCGAGCATTTACTACAGCTGTGTTTAGAAGCAGTTCCAAGGCCAACTTCTTGTACCACTTGATAGACTTTTGGAGCGGAGAAAAATACGCTGTCATCTGATCCGAGAGGTCCACTGCTGCTTTAGCTTTATTATAGTCCATATTCAACTTTTTAGAGCCTCCAGCCCAAGAGCATGTTGTCATAAATTTTCTGGTGAACATTATGTCCGCTCGTAAGCGTTGTTACTCTCTCGTCCTTTTCCAATGGAAAAGGACGAGAGAGTAACAACGCTTAAAAATAGTGTTAGAAAAGGACCGTATTTTAGACTAGAATACTACAGGATTCAGAAAGTTCTGATCTGAGTTTCGAGAATTCAAACAGTAAATGACTGGATGCTGTTTAAGAACTTCAATGTACACTTACAAAACGTATAGCTTATTGAACACCCTTCCAATCGGGATAGCGACTCTCATAAGATTAGTGATGGGTCGTTGACGGTTTTTCCGTTAACGAACGTTACCGTTGATTTACGTTTGTCAACTGGTTAATCAACTAGTTAAATTCGTCAACGAGTTAACGTACTAATAATGTCAATTTGCAACGTAAACTGTTCATTCATTGAAAGGTTTTTATTGAACGCTGCGACGTTCAATTTTAGAAACAATTTGATTCAATGTATGTATTGGAAAACGTTTGATTGATGGTTCTACTTCCTGCCAGGGCTGCGGGACTGTTCGAAAGAGATACCGTGGCCCTGGAACACAAAGGGCAAAGAAGGAACATGGATGGGTTTTAGTCAGTACAAGTCTGACACTCCCTTCCGCTCCGCCCAGAGTGGGGACGGGGGTCATTTGATGACTTACCATCCGAAAAAAAAAAAAAAAAAAAATGGTTCTACTTAGATGACCTTCGCTTCATACATTTTCTTCAGGCTTAGGACTGACTGAGTAGAATACAATTAGCTATAAACCATATACTACTCAGGCGTAATTAAAAGATCATCTGATTTTATGTACACAAATCAATTATTATTTACAATATGTTTTTTTTTTAGTTTTGTTTTTTTAATTTTTCCGTATTTTTTTATGTTGATTTAGATTATTTTATGTACATTCGCCAATTTGTTTTATTTTACTAATTCATACGCCTTGAACCGCTCCTGAGGTGAATTTACTTTAAGAAACATGATTTACTCAACTTTGCTGGTGGTCAGCCTTGTACAGTCAGTGATAGCTATTAGCTGATCCACCTTTGCATAAATGGTTGAGATTTTTTAGAAAAAGATTCGATAGAATTTTATAATTCTTTTATACTTTATTTACTTTGCTCAAATAAATAAAATTCTAATGTACCTACATGTCAAGCTCGTTCATGGCTTTTGAAAGCGGCGTTCCTTATGGGAAATCATCAAATGACCCCCCCCACTCTGGGCGGAGCGGAAGGGAGTGTCAGACTTGTACTGACTAAAACCCATCCATGTTCCTTCTTTGCCCTTTGTGTTCCAGGGCCACGGTATCTCTTTCGAACAGTCCCGCAGCCCTGGCAGGCATCGGCCCATGCGGACCGCTACGTGGTTGCTGACATCTCTTTGAGGCGCGCGTGGAACACGAACGCGCCGTCGACACGGCCTGTCGTCATAAGACGGCCGGACGGCGAGCTAGCCCATAACTCGCCGACCACAGGCCCGCGCCTACGGTGGCCGGGAGCCACCACGTGAACCCCGACGCCCAGGGCGTCTCCCGCGGCGGCTGGGAAGTGAGGTTCTTTCCCTCTCACGTCCCACCACCTCCTTCACTAGCATGACTGCTTCGCAGAAGGTGGTGACGGCTTCCCATTCCCTCTCGCTCCGGACCATGGCTTGAACCAGGGCCTGACGCGAGAGATCGCCGCCGCCAATCGCCGCTACAAGGACACGGCGGTGGTCGCCCAAGCGGGGCAGACCTCTACGGTGTGCTCCACCGTGTCCTCCGGACGATCCTCGCAGTGGAAACATCCGGGCGTTTCCTCCCGCCCGATTCGGTGCAGGAACCTCCCGAAACAACCGTGTCCGGTGAGGACCTGCGTCAGGCGGTAGGTGAGGGCGCCGTGGCGCCTCTCTAGCCACTCCTCAAAGAGGGGACTTATCGCCACTATGGTGGCGTGCCCTGCACGGGGTTGCGACAGTCGCTCTCTCCATGTCGCCATGAGATCACGCCGGAGGTCTGTCCGCTGAGCGGCAATTTGTCGCGGCAGCGGAGTTTCCCCCCGACATAGTGCTTCCGCGCGCCATTCATGCAGGCGCGCGAGGACTATCGCCTCCAGATCCCATGGCGGCAATCCGGCAAGGAGGCTAGCCGCCTCGAAGCGGCGTTCCTTGAGTTGTGGTACTCGCGATCATTTGATCGAAAATGTTTCAGGGGTTTAGTTCATCATTTGCATTTCTGTTAACATCGTCGGTTACTGACGAGACTGTAGACGCTGTTTGTGGTTTTTCCTATTGTTTGTGCGATCAACGCTGCAGTCATTTTCCTAACTTTTTCTTTTGTTTTTAGTGCTTCATGTTGATCTGAGAAGCCTTGCATTTTGAACCGGGGGTCTATAAAAGTGCACAACAAAAAGGTGCCACTTTGTTCAATTATTTCGTACCGGGTAACCAACCCAGATTTTAACCCTAGAAAGATAACCATATGACAACATACGTAAAAGATAACCATACGCTTCAGAGGCGCATGATTTTTATTGCGGCTATTATTGTAAATATTGTATTTTTGCTTAGATGAATCTTGGCATTTTTTTCTTAGGTAAGCTTGAATTATTCATGATTAACTATATAGCAGTTAAAGATTTTAAAACAAATTAATTACGCAGCACGTTCAAATATTACGTCACATCAAAACATAAACAAACGCACAATGCTGCGTGCTAACCAGTGGTGCGAGCGCATGGCAATGGTAAAACGCTATTGGTCCGCAGCCCAACTCACCTGACAGCAACGATTCGTCGCCCCGCCCCCATTTGAATTCGCGCGCATTTAACAATCTGTAGTTTTCATTAAAAAACGTATCAAAATAAAAAACATAAGCCCTCAAATAGAATATCAGGAACCAATAATCATTAATAAAGCAGCTTACAAAACTTTGCTCAAAGTGAACTTTTTAGTAGTACGTTATGTATAACCTCACTTAGAAAAATCGATTCTATCTTAATATTGAAGTTGCCCTCTCTGTATTTCCAGTCGCTCACTTAGTAATGTAGTCGCTCGGATAAAATATTAATGGATCTGGGACATTTGCGCGAAAGACATATGCGCGAAGGACACTTGCGCGAACCCACTTGCGCGAAAAGACATATGCGCGCATGGACTTTTGGGCGATTAGACTTTTGCGCGAATCGACTTTTGCACCCATAGACACTTACGCGCATAGACACATGCGCGCATAGACACATGCGCGCATAGACTCTTGCGCGATTGGACTCTTGTGCGAATGGACTTACTCGCGACTGGCTACGGTTAATCTGTAGAGTAAACATAACATCATATTATTTCTTATTTTCAATGAGATAGAGAGAGAAAAGTGGCAACACTGCCCGAGCGACATTGCAAATTATTTTTTCGTATTTTAAAATTAAATTTAATTAGTGATTAAGTTGTATTATGGTGTAATTATATGTAATATCGTATGTTACAGTTGTAAACACTTAGGAAAATTGTTTTCCTGATAATTAATGAAGGATTCGGTTATACGACGTTACCGGTAACCTAAAAACAACAGCTGACGTGTTTTAACTACGGATTTATACGGAGAGTATTTGTTTACTTTTTATTTTATAATACCACACAATCGTCCCTTAAACTCGATAACACGTCTACGCAAATTCTAGTATAGTGTTTTTGTTTTTTTTTGCTGATTTAGTACCCTGTATTGGTTCTAAATGGCTTCGTTGACAAAAATGTATGTTCATAAAAAGTAATTTATTTTTTAACTATTTCAAAGCTTCTTAAATCATTCTTTGCAATATTAATTAAATGTATATAACATCCATGACCGTTATTTTATTAATGTCTTGAAATAATCTTGTAATAATATAAATTATTATTCTAGGCAACCTACCCACGTTTATGAAAAAGTAAAATCCTAAGATAGTAAAATCAATATTTTCAAGCTAATATGGCAGCCTACCCCATTTCTTTGAGTAACTTTTTCCCCCTTTCATATCTAAATTTTCTTCATTGGCCTATCCTAGTAATCACTCCGTTTCCTTATTTCCAATTTTCAGTAAACAATCCGGAAACCATGCCTGTAATGACTAAGGCTAGCTCAGGATATGGAGCTTAAATTGAGAATGACCCTCCAAGAACTTAACTCCAATGCCAACAACTGTTACAGGAGAGAGAAGACAGTGAGGAGGAGGTCATTAATGTTAATAGCAAAAACTCGAGCTTAAAACAGGAGCTAGTAGACTTTCATCAAGAATTCTTGAATGTTGTCAATGAACGGGATCAGCTATGGATGGTCACGGATGGTTTCAATAACTGTAGCAACTTGGATAAGGAGGCTTTATGTAAAATTACAGACCTAGAAGATCAATTAATACATGCTAAAGGTAAACTTTTAAATATGAAAAAGTAAAAGAATCATACTCAGGCTATAGAAACTGACCATTTGTATAATGAATTAATAAAAACAAATTGCAACCCTCATTCCATTTTAATAATAGACCATACAGAGGACTCCATACTAAAACATAACTACAGCCATAAAATTAAGAAATATGCATGATTAAATAATTTAAAAAAAAAATGTAATAAATACAAGATACAACAAAGGCACTATTCCAAAAATATTCAATTAAGGAAAGAACATGTTTTTCTTGTTAATAAATTAAATAACTATCAGATTAAATTGGAGGATAGTATAAATATTTATGAAATTGACACTCAGCACCTACAATCAGAAATACAGGCTCTGTATCAGTTACTAAAGTCTTTATGTAATAAATATGAAAGGTCTAAAAATCTAATTAAAGAGCGTATTCTTGCCACTAATGCATTAGTAGACAAAGTGGACTTGCTGACTCTCAGCAACACTTAGTGTACTTGTCAGAGGGAATCCAGCCTTGATGCCCGCCAGTTGTAGCTGTTTTAACCGTAAATCTATGCTGCGTAGAGGTTCCCTAATATTAATAAAAAAATGTGTTAAATATAAGCAACATAATGATATAGTAGGTCTCTCGGTTGAACATTGCGTCAAACTGTCCTGTGTTGAGCTAGATAAGCATCTAATTTTGTGTGTATACAGACCCCCAAACTATCAAACTTTTCCTTATTTGAATCAATAATGAAAGATGTCCTGGCAAAACTTGCAGCCAGTAATAAATCTGCATTTATTTGTGGTGATTTCAATATCAATATTTTAGAAGAAAATTCAAGTAGGTAGCAGTCGGTTATTAAACCTTTTTAAGTCTTTTGACCAGACTAAACATTTTTATAGAACCTACTAGAGTCCATCTTCTACTACTTGTATAGATAATGTTTTCTGTGATTGTGATTACTTAGATAAAGCCATAGTAAATTGTCTGCCGTCTGACCATAGCAGACAAACTGTAACTTTTAGGTGCAATACACCAAAAAGTTCAGATTAAATTTAGACCTATAACTACTAGCAAATTAAATAGGTATAATATTTCCCTACAGAACAAGTTATGTGTTATGAGCCATCATATGGACGATATTAATATAATCAATTGTATGATCATTTCTTTTCAATAGTTCACACTAAGTTCAACAAAACTTTTGAAAAGAAGACAAAAAGTATTTGCTCTAAATTTATATTTAGTGATTGGGCAACTAGAGGTATCAGAAAAGTAGGGAAAGACTATTTTAGCTTTATCACCTAAGCCTTATATAAACACTGAAACTTTTAACAAGTATGTTGCTAAGTATTTGAAATCTTTTAGAAATACTATTCGGGTAGATGCAAAAAAGTAAACACACATGTTCTCTAAATTTTTATTTTGATTTTAGTAGTATTTTTATTAATTAAAATTTTTACTATACATATTGTGTGGACAGTAATATACACATGTCCTAAAAGTGCCAATTGCATTTACTTGCTGGCTTGAGCTGTCACTTGAACTTTGACCTCACCGATCACTGCACTTTGAACAAAAAGTCACTATCATGAGCTCTATGGCTGACATTGCAGAGACACAGCGCTTGGCAATAACATCCCTCAACCAGCAGATGGCGGATTTTGAAGAGCACTTGAAGGCATCTTCACCAGGAGCGGACTTGAGCGGGCTTCATAGGGATTTTTCTGCCTTCAAGGAGCATGTGTGGAGTGTGATCAGTGCATTACAGCTGCAGATTGCTGAGGTGAGCAGAGTGTCGACGTTATTGAGATGAAGAAGTTCTTGCTGCTAGGCGGAGTGCTGAGAAGTCTGATGAGAAACTTCCAGCAAGTGTGGTGTCCATTCTGCAAAGTAAGCTTGGCATAACTGATCTGGCACCCTCTTCAATGACAGTATGCCACAGGTTGGGCACGGCTTCGGAAGGTCACTTTAGACCTATCCTGCTTCGGTTTGCGGACTCTGCTATTAGAGGCCAGATCTGGAAAACCAAGACCAAACTGAAGGGATTTTCTTATGTGGTGTCTGAATTTCTCACTCGTCAACGGCAGTCTGCTTTTACAACAGCTCGAAAGCTATTCTGCGTCACGAATGTGTGGACTATGGAAGGAAACGTTAACGGGCTGGGAGCGGAGCATGGCAAGACGTTAGATCAAGTGGTTCCGCCTGAATCCATTCCTGGCTTGAATAACACAAGCCCGGTGCCGGCGCAGGTTAACACTCGGCCAAAGCTGATAGCAAGGAAGAAGTAACTCGTTTGTTTTTGTTTTCTCTGTAAGTGTTTTCTTTTTGTTTGGTTAAGATCCTTGATTTTGATTTTGAAGCTATTTTTCTGTTCGTCGATCGTAATACGTCACAGTAACTTTTTTCGTGTACCGACGCGACGCTTTATTTTAAGTTTACTTTGCTCTTGACAGTCACAGATTGTTTGTATTCGTTATGTCACTGTCAATTGTCAGTGTCTTGAATTGTTAGCTCTTTTTTATTGCGTTCGGAAACGTGCATTAGTTTTACTTATATTTATTATATTATTTTAATTATAGACCGGTATCCGTGTTGCCAGTGTTTAGCAAGGTAATTAAAAAAGTAATGCTTAATCAAATGCTCAATCATTTTAACACTAACAGTATCCTACACGATCAACAGTATGGTCTCGCCAAGGGACGTTGTACGACTGACGCCGGTGTAACCTTATTAAAGCACATGTTTACTGCGTGAGAAGCGTCCCACTCCCAAGACGCCATAGGAATATTTTGTGATCTCTCCAAAGCATTTGATTGCGTAAATCACGACACATTACTTTTGAAGCTTGAGCATTACGGAATGGGTAAACTTGCACTTAGTTTGATAAAATCTTATTTGAGTGATATACATGTTCAAATAAATGGTGTCAATTCACAGGGTTTAAAAGTAAAAATGGGGGTTCTGCACAAAAAATATATAAATGATCTACCCTATTTGTTGAAAAACCAACCTCAAAATATGCTGTTATTTGCTGATGACACTTCCCTAATTTTTAAGATAAATAGATGGGCCCAAAATCTAGTTGACGTGAATAATGCCCTACTTCAGGTCCATAATTGGTTCACAGCAAACAATTTAGTATTAAATGAAAAAAAAAAAAAAAATCATAAGATTTGCTTTACCGAATGTTAAAGGTAGTGATTGTAATATACTATTGAATAAAGAAAAACTTGAATTTGTAGATAAAACGGTTTTCCTGGGGATTACGCTTGATTCAAGGCTACAACGGGGTTCTCATTAAACATCTCTTGCGAGGCGGCTAAGTTCAGCAGCATATACTATTAGGAAAATCCGTCAGTTTACTGATGTAGATACCGCTAGACTGGTATATTTTAGTTGTTTTCATAGTATAATGTCTTATGGCATTTTGTTATGGGGACGGGCTGCAGACATTGTCTATATTTATTTTGCAAAAGAGAGCCATCTGAGCCCTATATAATCTTCGTAGGCGTGACTCTTTAAGGGAACCGTTTAAAGACATTAACATCATGACGGTAGGTACATTGTCAATATATCTTTGAAAACATAGTGTTCGTAAGAAAAAATCTGCATCTTTTTAGTAAAAGAGGTGATAGATACAATTACAGTACTAGAAATAGGGATCAATTAGTTCAGCCAGGCTTCAGACTCGCTAAAGTAGACTCATCTTTCATGGGGTACTGTTTGAGATGCTATAGTAAAATTTCACAAAGTATTCTTGAACTGAATGGAACGAAATTTAAAACATGCATAAAACGCACATTATGTAAGCAGGCATATTACAAGTTGGACGATTCATTTGATTGGCTCAATGCCGGTCCTGCTCCACGAGGACAGGGGCGCTTAGACTGATAGCATTAAATAGAGCTGCTGAAGATTTTACAACTATATTTGCATTGTATAAATTCAATCTCTTTAGTATTATATAATCGCATAGCCCATATTGTGTGAGTACTATGAACTAGAAAAATGTCATTCGCTGGCAACCTACCTACGTCTTTTCTTGACTTGAATGTGCTTCAAAATGGTTGAATTAAATGGTGCCGATCTATGTGGAATAAAATATTTTGATTTTGATTTGCCTGATAAAAAAAGTCATTATTTGTCAAAAAAAGGGATTATTATTTTAAAAAACAAAATTATTATTATTAATAAAGGGTGTAAATAGACCCTTGACATAGCCGAAAGGCGCTTGTTCTCCCCGTCTTTGCGATCCTGGGAACCTTTAGTTACGGAGATATTGGGGGTCAAAGTTCCAACTTTTACACGTTTATAATGTAAGTAATTTAGTAATAAGTCAATTTTACTTTACACACCTCCACGGCCACCGTACTATTCAATCCACCCATCAGCACAATGCTTTGAGTGCTTTCCATCGAGTCCTACCGTAAAACGTGATTTTACACCCAAAAAAAAAAAAACAATTCCCAGTAATTATTTTTTCGTAAAGTTACTTAGTTTTATGTACAGAACGCTTGGTTGACGGCTATGTGAAGGGTCTGTTTACACCCTGTATTTAATCAAATCTGTTGAAACTCAAAATTATGAGCAATTCGTAAGTAATTTAGGAGCGGTCTCTCCCCAAATGATCTTTTAATCTTGCCGATGATTGCCTATATCTAGGCCGACTAGTCATAGTTGGTCCACGAGACAAAATTTGCTCGAGCTTCAGCTCCGTCAAGCTTTGTTGCCGACGAAGTCCATCCAAAATCTTCCATATCGAAGGGTGGTGGGCTGCTATAAGGGACGAGAATCCTCTGTGAAACCCTTCAACGGAGTTATTCGTTCGGGGAATACCCTGAAGAACTGAATCAAACGTATTCCACAGATCAATGGGGAATCTAGGATCACCTGCCCCGTCTTTCCAACCTTCTGATCCAGTTATCTTCGAAATAATCGATGATTTCTCGGAGGAGGCCGCAATGCTCAACATAAAACCGAGACCGACGATGGTGGTGGTGGTCGATGAGTGTTGATTAAAATAGGAGAAGGTGGATTGGAATACGAAATATCTTGGTTGGAACACATGATGATATGTGGCTGCTCCCCTGCGTTACCGGGTAGGCTACCGTGCCAAACACAGAAATGTCAGCCAAAACAACAACATAAGCCCGAAGGCGTCAATTTTGATGGGAGTTTCAGCCAGATTTAGGCCCGTTTGCATATCACAAATGACATTCCGCGCGAAACGTTTTTAAACATCTCAGTCTCTGTGGAATGAAATATAATACGATATTTTGTACATCGTGGTGCAAACGGGCCTTATACTGTTACCGCCTTCACCGCTTGGAGGTACTCCCAGCTTATATTGTTGCTGTTTCATTTTATCGAGGTATCAGCTTTGCGATAAAAGAAGCACAATAGGGTCATCGGGGTTTCGTTAGCGCTACTTCAAACGTTTTTTGTGCCAAATCATTTCGTACGTCGTTTTGGCAAAAATGTCCTTCCGCAAGTGAATTGTTGAAGTCTTTCAAATTTAACTATAGGCAAGATAAATCATTTAATCTATTTCCATATTGGCCGTTCAAAAGTGCCTTTGAATGGCCTAATTGAAATCTTTCCATATTCTAAATAAGTTGTCCTCACAACACAACATGTTACAGGTACCTATATGTATTTCCACGGCTGTGTTATTTTTTTTATTTAATTTGTGACTGACCGAACTTTCTTTGTATGTTTGGGAAAACACTGCACACAATTTTTTAAACAACATTAATGAGCATGAGACCACGACTAATTGCGTCCAGTCATATGCATCTAGCTTAGGCGTTACAAATTTGTCACTAATCACCTTTAAATACATATTATTTATACTATTTACTATTACTATCTATACTAATATTATAAAGAGGAAAGATTTTTTTGTTTGTTTGTTTGTACCGAATAGGTTACGAAAATACTGGACCAATTTGCACCATTTGTTCACCAATACAAAGGTAAATTATCAGGAATTAACATAGGCAATAATTTATTTAAAAAAAATTAGAGATCCTTAAGAAAACTGCAATAATGTAACCCAATGTACCAAAATTTTGCCTATAAAATTCATTATTTGGCGTACGCTGAGAAAACTATTCATGATACTTAAAAATTATGTACTACATGTAGAGGTTTGCACCGGAGCAGTGAGTACCGGAGAATAACCGGTGATTTACCGGTAAAAGTACTCAATTGAAATAATCGGTTATTAACCGATTGATCTCCGGTGATCGTCGCATCTTATTTTTTATATAATAAATTTACACAAATAAAAGACACATTCAACAATCATTTTTTTATAATTATTTAACATTCATGAAAATTATTTACCAACTTGTTTCTTTTGAATTAGATTAATTATTTCAGTCATTATTTAAAAGCGGTCTTGTCCGTTTATGTGATTCATTTCACTAGCAACAAAGTGGCCATAACCTTTACAATTACTACAGGAAGTTCCATCTTGTTGGAATAGCCTCTATTATATGATAAAAATAATTTTAAAGTTAATTGATAGTATAACCGCTGCACAGAGAAATCCGCCTCAAGCACCTCAAATAATTAGCCCAGAAGAAAAAAATATATTACAAGATATGGTGTTTTTGCTGGATATATTTGAGTAAGCAAACCAAATGATAAGCGGAGACCAATATCCAACATCTAGTTTGATTATACCTATTATTTACGGGCTATTCGATAACATTCAAAATTTGGGTCCCAGAATTTCTACAGCGGTAGGTGAAATATTTTTACAAACATTGAAAAACTGTATGAATGATCGCTTATTGGAATACTCAAACTGTTTGTCGAATTTCTACTATACTGCATCCCGTTTTTACAGCTTTTAGACAATTGCAAAATAAATTGGCTGCTAAAGATGCTGTAAAGGCAGAAATAAATAATATTTTCCGGATCCGAATTTATAATAAATTGCCAAATGACATTCGAAAAGTAGACAATTTTTTTTTTTTATTAATAAATTATAACAATTTCTGGAATCTAAAGGTATACTACTCAGTAAAGGAGCTAGCCCAAAACTTCGCCACTTCGCCACTTCCACCGCGTCATCGGTGGCAGCGCAAAGATCAATTCGTGTTTCGGACACCAGGTCTTGAACACCAGATCCCACTACGTTTAGACGTGCGCTCCTTACTTAGTAATGACTTCGCCGGTGGCGCACGTCTCCACGCACCCCTGGATGCGTAGTCGGCATCATACCGGTACCGGTGGGTCATACCCGGTACCCACATACCGGGTATGATCCTCTAGTAGGTACCTCGAAAAGAGAGAAAGAACGTTGAAAGCGAAGAAATTAAAACACACTTTTTTTCTTCTTGTTTCCCAGGTTTCGGCTTCTTTGTTCCTCTTCGGTGGCCGTGTTGATCGATATAAATAATTGGATCTGTGTTTAAATGGGTGTATAATTATGAATAACTATACTCCACCTCCTATCCTGCCCTCTTCTCTTAGCCCAAAAACATTCAGCCGAAGTGTCGGCGACGAGACCATATCTAAGGCCCAGGGTGGGAGGAGCGGCGGTAAGTAGGAACGCGCGCTTTCACTAGCACAGTCACAAGTTAGGAATGTAAAAATTCTAGTTAGATTTATTTATTTTTTATTGTGATGCTTCTAATTAGCTTTTAAAGGGTTTATTTTATAGTTGGTTATCTTATTAGAATCATTATAAGACTGATTAGTGATAGTTTAAAGAGAAAAAAATGAGTTTGAAAACCAATCTCATATAATTACGTAACTTGAATATGAGATTTTTAATTAATGCAGATCGGTTTAGCCCGCTGGCATGCGAGACAAGCTCGTGCCCACTCCCTGCAGTCCTTCCTGACGCCTGGCCAAACGAAGCGCTCTGCGATTAATTTGGCAGTCGCTGAGACGCCTGGGTGACTGAGGGAGTGCAAGCTGTCGAATGCTTGCTTCCGCAGCATTTTGGGCACATATGGTCTGGGAGACGCTGTACTGACGTCGCAGTACACGGACTTATGCTCCCCAGAGACCTTCACCTTCTCAAGCACCAGTGAAGATCCTTCCTGAAGAAGTTTCTTCAGTTCTGGATCTGAGGCTTGAGAGTCAGCGAGGGTGCTGAGGCTGACCGGCACCTGTAATTCTTCCACGCGAGATAAGGGGTCGGCGACAACATTGTCTTTGCCAGCAATGTGCCTTATCTCGGTGGTGAATTGGGCTATGAAGTCGAGGTACCGGAATTGCCTAGGCGAGCAGTTTTTCTTCCGTTCGTGGAATGCGAAACTGATCGGCTTGTGATCCGTGTACACGACGAAGTGCCTAGCCTCCAGCATGTGGCGAAAGTATTTGATGGCCTCGTAAATGGCCAGCAGCTCCCTGTCATAGGGAGAATACTTTACTTGCGAAGGGCTAAGCTTCCGGGAAAAGAAAGCTAATGGCTGCCAGCCGTCGTCGCTAAGCTGCTGTAACACCGCACCGATTGCAGTATCCGACGCATCGGTAACCAATGCGAGTTTGGCATTGCAATCGGGGTGGGCTAATAAAGCAGCATTAGCTAGGCTTTCCTTGCAGTCCTCAAATGCTTGTAAAGTACTCTCCGCCAAACATATGGGGTGCGAGCCCTTTACGTTGCCAATAAAGAGGTTGTGAAGTGGCGCCTGTATCTGTGCTGCGTGGGGCATGAAACGCCTATAAAAATTTATCATGCCCAAAAATCGGCGCAACTGACGAACGTCTTTGGGCTGTGGGAATTTCTTTATGGCCTCGACCTTGGTGTCCAGTGGTTTTGTGCCCTTCTCGGAGATATGGTAACCTAGGAAAGTTACCTCCGGGACACCGAAAACACACTTGGACGTGTTAACTAACATGCCGAAGTCTTTCAGCCTGTTGAAAATAATACGGAGATGCTCCTCGTGCTCTGCTTCTGACCTGGAAAAAATTTAATAGTCATCCAGGTAGCAGTAACAGAAGTCTAATCCTCTGGTCATCTCGTCGACAAAACGTTGAAATGTCTGGCCTGCGTTACGTAGACCAAACGTCATGTACGGAAATTCGTACAGGCCGAACGGTGTGGTGATGGCGGTCTTCGGAATATCGTCCGGGCTGACTGGTATCTGATTGTAGGCTTTCACGAGGTCTATAGTGCTAAAAATTCGACAGCCTGCAATGCTGTGTGCAAAATCGTGTATGTGCCTAATCGGATACCTGTCAGGGATTGTTCGCGCGTTGAGCATGCGGTAGTCTCCGCAAGGTCGCCAACCGTTGTCCTTTTTGGGGGCGAGATGGAGTGGAGATGACCAGGGACTCTCCGAGGGTCTGGCAGTTCCATTGGCCAGCATCAGCTGGAACTCCTGCTGAGCAATTTTCAATTTGTCCGGCGCTAGTCGCCGAAATGAAGATGATACTGGCGGGCCTGGGGTCGTGCGGATATGGTGTACGGTGTTATGTGGTGTGGTGCGTAGTGTTCCGGCTGGTCGGGTGATGTCGGGAAAGCTGTCGAGGATTCTGTGATACCTCGAGTCGCCAGAAGACACCTTTACAGAAAATAAAGACGAATCTGAGTGATTCGAGGCTATACAAAAAACGTTTGTACTACTGTCTATTAACCGTTGGTTCTTACAGTCAACGGCTAACGAGTAAAAACACAAAAAGTCTACACCTATGATAGGTTTTGTTACCTCAGCTACCACAAAACGCCACTTAAAGTCTCTACGAAGTCCTAAATTTAAGTTCATTTCGAGAAAACCATACGTTGGAATGGGCGTCCCATTCGCGGCCACTAGTTGGTAGTTAGTGGGCGCACGACGATTGCTGAGCAGACGACGAGGGTACACGCAGAGGTCGCTTCCTGTATCGACCAGGAACTGCGTGTTTGTTCTTCGGTCTGCGACGAATAGGCGACCAGTAGAGGCGGGGCAATCGTCTGTCGCCATCACCGACTGCCCGCGGCGTTTCCCTTTCTGTAGTCGCAGGGCTTGACGCAACGCTTGGCCTTTTCACCATGCATGGAGTGGTACCAGCACTGAGGGTGTTTCCTGTAGCTGGAGTCTGACCTGGACGTGGAACGTTGGCGTGAGTTGCGTCGTGTGTCTCGACCACGGCTGTGGGATCGATTACGCGACCGACTGTCACGCAGCTGCACCGTCAGGTCCCTCATGGCACGCTTCAGTTCAGCGATCTCGGCTGCCATCTCGCTCATTGTGGGTCCCGCTGCCGATGTTGAAGCGACATGACTCGGTGCCACGATGTCTTGGACGCGGTCCGCTAGCTCAGCCAGCGCCTCCAGGATGCTGTGCGGTTGGGATGCCAGCAGGGGCTGGATGCTGCTAGGGAGTCGGCTGCTCCAAATGGTGCGCACGAAGTCCTCTGGCACGCTTGGTCCGGCTAGACCCTGCAGGTGGCGAAGAAACTGCGACGGCTTCCGGTCTCCCAGCTCCTCATGCATCAGCAGCTGCTTCACCTTCTTCTCCTGGGAGGCTGAGAGACGCTTCACCAATTCCGTCTTTAATTTGTCGTACCGGTTGGTGGCGGGAGGAGACATGATTACGTCCTTCACCTCTTTTGAAAATTGTGGGTCAAGGTGTCCGACCACATGGTTAAATTTTGTGACGTCATTCGTCACCCCAGCATTCTCAAATTGAGCCTCTATTTGAGCGAACCATATTTCGGGCTCTTCTGGCCAAAACGGTGGCGGCTTCAACGGCGCACGGCAAATCTCGTGCGACGCCACAATGGAAACGCGCTTTGCCCTGCGCGGTCTCCGAGTGACATTTTCTGCCGGCTGTGAAGACGCGGTGTGCTCGGACTCACTATCACTCATCTTTTTGTTCGACTCGGGGTCAACAGTATGGTAGTTTATGATCAGTGTGGTAGGTAGACGCGTAAATAATAAGTCACTACGCTAGTACTCACAGTTCTATTTGGTTCAGGTCCACACGCACAATACAAATACAAAAGAAGGAGAACAGAGGATAGTACGGAGTCACAATAGTCACAGGAAACAAAGAACACTTAGAATATAGTTCATATAGGCGAAACATTAAAACCATGCGGTTTCGGGGTGTCACAGTCGTTCGTACGCGCGCGCGCCGTTACGAGGTTCGTTCCGACTGGAGGTCATGGTAAGGGCGTCAACGCCCGCGCGCTGCGTCCCACCTCGCTCGCTTGCCATACGTCACGATGACGTAGCTCGGCCGCGGTGCGATTCCATTTGACGCTGTCCCGGAATCATCCGACATTATATTGTTGCTGACAATATAAGATGCCGATGATGTGTCATAAGTGTTTATTATAAATACATGTAAATAAATCTGTTTGTGTGTAAATGTGTTGTGATGTGTATTATACAATACTAATACATAATCTAGATATTGGGTGTATACCCTACAATACGATTGTGAAAGGTCTAACTTCGAAAAATAAATACTGCCTGATAAGGAATCTAAAATTTCTGTGATGATAAGGAATCTAAAATCCAGGACGATAAATTCCCTTTGCCTAATGGCAAAGGGAATTTATCGTCCTGGATTTTGTTATTTAACTGTCTGTAATCAATTACTAATCTCCATTTCTTTTGGCTTGATTTGTCTGCCTTTTTTGGAACTAGCAAGACGGGACTGGACCATTCCGAAACCGTTTCCTTTATGATGTCATTATCTAAATATATAAATTCCCTTTGCCTAATGGCAAAGGGAATTTATCGTCCTGGATTTTGTTATTTAACTGTCTGTAATCAATTACTAATCTCCATTTCTTTTGGCTTGATTTGTCTGCCTTTTTTGGAACTAGCAAGACGGGACTGGACCATTCCGAAACCGTTTCCTTTATGATGTCATTATCTAGCATTTCCTGAACCTGCTTCTCAATCTCACTTTTTAAAGCTTGGGGTATCCTATAGGGCTTTATATAAGTGGGGGTCACGTTGTCTTTTAAAACGATTATGAGGTCATAATCTGTCTACTCAGAATCGGAACAAACGTAAGCCGCGAGAGCTTCGATCCCTCACG
Organism: Noctua janthe; assembly: GCA_910589295.1. Classification (NCBI taxonomy): domain Eukaryota; kingdom Metazoa; phylum Arthropoda; class Insecta; order Lepidoptera; family Noctuidae; genus Noctua; species Noctua janthe. The sequence continues at coordinate 6,014,361 of OU342572.1, read as the reverse complement.
GATGGAGCTCATCCATCACGCGACACAATGGCCAGGGTCGGCGTTCGATGCCGGAGCAGCTGATTCTGTACAATCGAATACTATAGAGACTATATTGCTATTGTTGTGAAGGTCATAAACTAGGATTTCTAGTTATGCATGTTTTTGTTTGTATTATTATATTTTTAGGGAGCTCTGAAAAAAAATGTTATTACTGGTAACTGTTATTTTTACATAACATCACGCCTGCAATCCTCGATATGCCTACAGTAAACCCACATTTTGCCTGTTAATTTTAGTATTTAAATTTTGTAATATTTACAAACTAATGTTCGTTTTGGTAATCAATTCTATAGGTATTAGATAGATGGTAATGTTTTACAAAGGTACTACAACGTAATAATGCAAATAAATTATTCTTATTCCGGTTTAGATCTTCTTCATAACGTGTCGATGGCAATCTAAATTGGGTCAGCCCAGAACTGAGCTACTAGTTTGGCGCTTTCGGTAGCGTCAGTTGCTGTAGTGAACAAACAACAGGACACGCAGGACACGATATTAAGTGCCCCAAATCATCATCAGCATCATCTAATGAGTTTGAGTCGTCCTGGTGAAAGAATTAGTCAGCTAGACTACGTTACCGAGTGCTAGCTATCCAGGATGCGCCGAGCGTTTGCGAACGCCTTTCTTGCACATCGACCCGTCTCTAATACAATGCCAGATTGCCAGTGCGGATCCCCTCTGCAGGATATGCCCCACCTCCGTGTCCTTTCTTGCCCATCCCACACAGCCACCTGCACCTTACAGGATTTAAACAAAGCCAATGAAAGAGCTGTGAAGGTGGCTATGTACTGGTCGAGTATTATTTGAGTCCATCGACATGCAAAGAAGAAGAAGTTCATCTAATTAATTGTCTTAATTAACCATTTGTATTCTTCGTCAGTAAATATAACGCTCAAGAGAAATAAAATAGCTTACCTTATTACATTATTTCAAAGTATTCTGACGCAGATCCATATCTAGACTTTCCCTAGCAAGTCTACATACTTTGGTGTGTTGTGAAGCAGTCGTACGTATCCATAGTTTCTGATTCTCTTCCAAAACCCACAAATCTACATATTTTGCAATTTTTGCAACATGCAGTAAGTAACACATTAGCACGTGCCATCACTTTGAGTACCTTAAACACACTCAATAGGTTTCTGATTGTCTCGGCGAGAAACATTTTAAACTATATTGCTTAGCACGTTACCATAATTGGTATGACCATTATAATCCATTTTAATTTCCAAACCACTTATTGGATTAGCGAAATCTATACTATCGCTATATTCACACTTTATTTTAATATTGTTACTTTTGAAATTGAATATTTTAGACAGTCTTCGTGAGGTGGATTCGCCTCTATCTTAATAGGTTTAGTATCAGTAGGCACAAGTAGGTGGGAACCAAATAGCCTACGTAAACTTGTGGTTTCTATATCTCTCGGCTACTGTGCATGGCTTAATTGACCGATGACGAAATCAATCACAGGATCTCAGATTTTTCCAAATTTATTGTTATTAAAAATAACATTGTTAAAACCACACCAACTACACAGCCAGCCAGCCAGCTGACAGCCTAATTAGTTGTCAAATTAAGACTACAATAAAATTGCATACGAGTGTATCTTCCGAAGCAATGTGCTAAATACACCTCGAGTTACCAATATTATAAGTCTCGAGTCCATTACCAGCCTAACACAATCCAGGCTCCAGCTTGCTACTGAGAATGTCTTAAGCAAAAAGTCAATTACACTATCCGACCTGAGAATCGAACGCAGAATACCATGCGTTGTGGTCGCACCAGCGAACAAAGGAACAACAAGGCAGAGACTCAATATGAATATATTAGGCGGCTGACGATACGACATACCTAAGTTTAGTATAAATAACAACTTAGAAAGCTATTTAGAATAAATAGTTGTGACAGGCATGTTGGCTACCGAAACAGATTTTAAACTTTTATCTATTGTATGCACGCTATCGAAAACCCGGTATGTTCCTCTTATCTGTTGCACACAAATGCACTAGCCCTTTAAAAATTATACACACAAACAAAAATGTCATTACCTACCAAATTAACGATGAGCAGGTGACGAAAAAGCATTTTGTAAACAACTCTCATTCCGTATGGTCGCCTAGGTGCTCAGTGATTGAACAATTTTTATGTGCTGACATTAACACCAATTATAATTGTAATAAAGTATGTAATTGTGATAACGCTAGTGAAGGAAAATATAACATGTCTACGCCCACTCTGTCACCACCGAGTCTATACTCTGATCAAGAAGACTCGAGAGATACAACCTCATCCGAATTCTCAAATCTGGGAATACCGAAAGATGACTCCAATGATCTAAATCAGAGAAATGATTGCAAAACAAGTGGAGTAACGTCGCACGGTGTTGAAGATATATTATCAGAGGGTGTGAATTATAACGTCAATGATAACGTATTGCCTGATTGCAAACCAGAAGTGTTATCCTCAATACCAAACCCTTTTGTGCAAGATTTTAACTCGAGAGACTCAACCGGATTTAGCATTCAAGACATCCTTGGCTTACATCAATCCTATAATGCAGCTAATACTCAAGATGACTTAGAAGCAAGATATGAGTATCAGATGCCGAATTACGAAAACATCAGTAACAACTCCAATAACTACGGTTCTGGAACGGAAGAGGTGATTACCGAAGATTGCATTGACAAAAGTGAAAACATCTTTAGTGCGACCACATCGCGAATTGAAAATCAAGTTATTTACACAAGAAACTACGCCGATAATGAACATATCCGATATCAAGAAAGAAGTGGTTTAGGCAGCGATGTCGCAAAGGATCCTGCAAGTGAAATCAACGACTTGCATGGTACAAGTTTTCCCAGTCAGGTAAATGCCACAGAAAAATATGCTTATATTGAACTAGTTATAAGAAGGAAACATCTATTTTTGGGATGCATCAAAACGAGACGGTGACGATCGTGATCTGATTGACCGCAGAACAACCGGATTCCTAATTGCTTTTTAATTTTCTGGCTGATAGTGGCAATTAAGAATTAGGTTGAACTCACCTTAATGTAGTATTGCACATTGTTTAAGTTAGACGTGTATTTTAGTTTTTATTTATGTTTCAGAATCATTCATGGAGTGACAAGACTGCATCAAGCACACCTATTCGGGCTTCTTCTCTTCCAGCTACCGGTAAGTCATAAGCCTGTTTTATCGTATTCCAACTAAAGTTAATTTATATTTTCTTGTGGCCTTTCGAAGTTTACGCAAGAATGTTAGGTTATTAGAACAATGCAATGTGCAGACCCGTAATAACGTTGAGTTTTATTTTATTTTGAGAGAACGTGAATGGTTTTCTCGATGCAACATTTATTATCTCTAAGTGCTCACATAATGTTTTAATTTTTTCAGAAATGTCAACCGACTCATCTTACCAAAAGGGATTCACAAAGCGAGCTCGGACAGCCTACACCAGTTCACAGCTTGTTGAGTTGGAAAATGAGTTCCACCAGAATCGATACCTCTGCCGCCCAAGACGTATCGAACTGGCCAATTATTTACAACTTTCGGAGCGACAAATCAAAATATGGTTCCAGAACAGGCGGATGAAATTCAAGAAGGATAATAAACACAACAAGCCGTCCTCATCTATAGACGACTGCAGTCCATCGAACACTAAAGAGATGTCACCAAATCAAGACCACAAGATGAGTCACGGACGAAGCTGCGGTGGACACGATCAACATCGGCGCCTCCTCTCCGACAGCCATGCAGCTCATCATAAGATATATCTGCAACCAAACGACAATATATCAAGACCCTCGGAATACTCCTCAATCAATCCATTGAAAACTGTGATAAAAGGATCACAGAGTACCTCAGAGTTACCATCGTATACGCCGAACTTGTCTTATTCATCGTACTATGCGGCCGGTCCAAGCATGGCTGCTTACTCACCGATGCCTGAGGTTTATCCCATCTTGAATTTTAATTTTGACCTAATTTTCGTTATTAGCGACCCCGAAAAGCACGAAAATGACACCCATGACGACAAAACCAAAAATTTTTGTCGGCGCCATCTTGGATTTTCATTTTGACCTAATTTTCGTTATCAGCGACTCCGAAAACCTTGAATATGACACCCATGACGAAAAAACCGAAAAAAAGTAAAGCATAAAATGCAGAGGAAGTAAAATATTGGCCTCGCTTTGTATAGATTTCCTATACAATGAGAGATCGGCATAAACTGGTTTTGTACAGCTTGATCGGTCGTCGTGCGTACAAAATACGATATCGACCATTACTCATTCTATCTCGGTCTCCCCTACATACTTTCTTTTTCTGCCCATGTCGAACTTGATAATCTTCGGCTTACCGGGCTCCCTACAAAACTTTTTTAGAACTCCTTACAAAAAAAAAATATTGGAATAAATGTTTTGACTTTAGTAGGCCAGTTACAGGCAGTTTTGAATTGTCGAATAAAAGATAATAAAATGAAGCTACAGTCCCATTCAAAAGGCATAATAACTGTGAAAGTTCTGTAGTTGCCCATTCTAAAGTTACCGAAATTTATAAATAATATTGCGAAATCATAAATAGCGACTTTTGCAACGACACAATAAAGTTCAATTCAGGCCGCGCAGCGCTAATTATCTACAGTTATATTCTCCTAGAAGCTGCGCCTCTCTTTCTAATGCGTAACTCTTATCTTATACCTTCTGTCTACGTTCCCTATTAAGTACCTACTGTACTTTTGTGAACAAATGACATTTCAAATAAACCTAGGCTCGGTGTTTACTAAGTATTATTTTTTACAAACTATTTTTGGCTCAGTTCGTAACAGAACTTAGCGGGGGTGGGGTGGCGGGTTCGAAAAATTGGCACACGTCCGACCTCCAACGCGTTCCGCTCGGGACTGAAGCACGCGATGCGAGTATGAAATGATGAAAACAGCAAATTTTGGAAATGGTGGTATAGGTTTTTTTAATATTTCAAATTATGATCGCCGTGTACTGTCACATTTTTTACGACCTTTATAATGGTATAAGTTTTATTGTTAAAAACCTAATATATAACTCAAATGAAGTAATTTTAAAATCCATCATTTAGACTTGTTGCGATTTAATTGGATGCAACAAAGTGCAAGTAATCGTGTATCGCTGTGCCGAAATATCTAGATCGAAGTGTGAAATATGTAATATATTTTTTTCAGAATTTAAATCCGTGCTATATAGGAATAAAGCACAATACAAAACGACGTTTATCTGGATAACCTCGCCTTAAGAAATAGTTACATATAGGGTGACCAGATGTCCCGTATTTTACGGGTTGTCCCGTATTTTATTCACGAATTTTTCATTGTCCCGTAATTTGGCGAAACCCATACGGGACGGTACATTGTACCGTAGTTTTATTATTCAATGGCATTTAATTTAGTTATTTAGTTGATTAATCCACATTTTCTTATCCAAATAATTAACAAATTGTTGATTTATGATTTTTTCAAATTTTGTATGTATAAAACAAGGACTAGAAATAACCCTGAGAGTGGCGGTACGCAGGCTGAAAGCCAGAAATACCGCCCCGGGACCCGATGGCTTGCCTGGCAAAGCCTGGGTCCTGGCCTTTGAGGCTCTCGGGCTCCGACTGGAAGGGCTCCTAAGCGCATGCTTGGAGAGAGGCCAGTTCCCGCTTCGTTGGAAGACGGGGAAGCTGGTCCTAATCCGGAAGCCAGGGCGCCCTGCGGACTCTCCGTCCGCATACCGGCCCATCGTGTTGCTCGACGAGGTGGGCAAGCTCTTTGAAAGAGTCATTGCCAACCGCCTCGCCGGGCACCTTGTAGGGATGGGGCCGGATCTTGCGGAACACCAGTTTGGTTTCCGCAAGGGGCGCTCGACGGTGGACGCCAGCATGCGCGTGAGAGCCCTCACGACGGGGGACGCGGTGTCCCGGGGCGGGGTTGTCTTGGCGGTGTCTCTTGACATCGCCAACGCCTTCAACTCCATGCCCTGGACCTGCATTGCGGAGGCACTCCGGTATCACGGGGTGCCGACCTACCTTCGTCGTGTGGTCGGGGACTACCTGACGGATAGAGCCGTCATCTACCCCAGTCGGAGCGGAGAATGGAACCGGCGAGAGATGTCGTGCGGTGTTCCACAGGGTTCGGTTCTGGGGCCGGCCTTGTGGAACATCGGTTACGACTGGGTGCTGCGCGCCGACCTCCCTACCGGCGTCAGTGTAGTTTGCTACGCTGACGACACGCTGGTACTGGCACAAGGGAGGTCGCACGAGGCGGCGGCCGAAAACATGACACGCGGGGTTGCGATAGTTGTGGAGAGGATCCGGCAATTGGGACTCGAGGTGGCATTGCACAAGTCCGAGGCCATGTGTTTTCATGGGCCTCGGAATGCGCCACTGTCGGGATCCCTACTGACGGCAGGAGGGGTTTCCATCGGCGTCGGGTCGACGTTGAAATACCTAGGACTCGTCCTCGACAGTCGGTGGAACTTCGTGGAGCACTTCCGACGTTTGGCTCCCAAACTGGAACGGACAGGGGCTGCTTTCAAGCGGCTCTTGCCCAACCTGAGGGGTCCAAACGCCTCCTGCCGGAAGCTTTACGCGGGGGTCGTGCGGTCCATGGCCCTTTACGGGGCCCCGGTGTGGGCGCGTTCTTTGAGGCAGCAAGCCGCCCACTACCTGAACGCGCTCCAAAAGGGGATAGCCATAAGGCTAATCCGGGGGTATCGCACGATCTCTGGCGAGGCGGCTAGCCTCCTTGCCGGATTGCCGCCATGGGATCTGGAGGCGATAGTCCTCGCGCGCCTGCATGAATGGCGCGCGGAAGCACTATATAGGGGGGAAACTCCGCTGTCGCGACAAATTACCGCTCAGCGGACAGACCTCCGGCGTGATCTCATGGCGACATGGAGAGAGCGACTGTCGCAACCCCGTGCAGGGCACGCCACCATAGTGGCGATAACTCCCCTCTTTGAGGAGTGGCTAGAGAGGCGCCACGGCGCCCTCACCTACCGTCTGACGCAGGTCCTCACCGGACACGGTTGTTTCGGGAGGTTCCTGCACCGAATCGGGCGGGAGGAAACGCCCGGGTGTTCCACTGCGAGGTTCGTCCGGAGGACACGGTGGAACATACCGTGGAGGTCTGCCCCGCTTGGGCGGAGCACCGCCGTGTCCTCATAGCGGCGATTGGCGGCGGCGATCTCTCGCGTCCGGCCTTGGTTCAAGCCATGGTCCGGAGCGAGAGAGAATGGGAAGCCGTCACCTCCTTCTGCGAAGCAGTCATGCTAGTGAAGGAGGTGGCAGGACGTGAGAGGGAAAGAACCTCACGTCCCAGCCGCCGCGGGAGACGCCCTGGGCGTCGGGGGTCACGTGGTGGCTTCCGACCACCGTAGGCGCTGGCCTGTGGACGGCGAGTTATGGGCTAGCTCGCCGTCCGGCCGTCTTATGACGACAGGCTGTGTCGACGGCGCGTTCGTGTTTCACGCGCGCCTCAAAGAGATGTCAGCAATCAAGTAGGGGTCCGCATGGGCCGATGCCTGCCAGGGCTGCGGGACTGTTCGAAAGAGATACCGTGGCCCTGGAACACAAAGGGCAAAGAAGGAACATGGATGGGTTTTAGTCAGTACAAGTCTGACACTCCCCTCCTCTCCGCCCAGAGTGGGGGGGGCATTTGATGATTTCCAATCCGGAAAAAAAAGGACTAGAAATAACATTCACATATTGAGCACTAACGCCAGGAATAAAATATTATCTATCTCTCAAAAAACATTCTCCGAAAATTACGATATATGCATCTCAAGCCTAATTGTAGCACAGATCTACTAATTAATAATTTGGAAAATAAAATACAAGATTTTACAATTAACGACTTCTGTGTTATCTTAATAGGCGAAGAAGACTTTCAGAGTACTCGTGACTACTTTGGCCTTATATTCTACATAAGAGAAGTTGTACAGAAGTTAAGTCACACTAATATAATTATATGTGCACCCACTTTTAAGTATGGGCACCACACCAATATGTTCAACTGCCGAGTAGAGAATTTTAATAATTTGTTATATCCCGACATATTGGAACATGAACATGCGTACTTCTTGGATTCAAATAGAAATCTTAAATGTAGCTATGAGATGTTTAATATACATAGTTGCTCGGTGAACAAACTCGGCATGGAAACCATTTTCCAAGACATTCAAGGCTACATTAATGGAATAATACAGGATGTAACACAAACATTGAATAGCCTTTTTTTTTTTTTTTTTTTTTTGATGGGAAATCATCAAATGACCCCCCCCACTCTGGGCGGAGCGGAAGGGAGTGTCAGACTTGTACTGACTAAAACCCATCCATGCTCCTTCTTTGCCCTTTGTGTTCCAGGGCCACGGTGTCTCTTTCGAACAGTCCCGCAGCTCTGGCAGGCATCGGCCCATGCGGACCCCTACTCGGTTGCTGACATCTCTTTGAGGCGCGCGTGGAACACGAACGCGCCGTCGACACGGCCTGTCGTCATAAGACGGCCGGACGGCGAGCTAGCCCATAACTCGCCGTCCACAGGCCCGCGCCTACGGTGGCCGGGAGCCACCACGTGACCCCCGACGCCCAGGGCGTCTCCCGCGGCGGCTGGGACGTGAGGTTCTTTCCCTCTCACGTCCCGCCACCTCCTTCACTAGCATGACTAACATTGAATAGCCTTACACACACAAATCAGCTGACTGATGAAAACAACTCTGAATCCATGTTTTTTCGAAACTAAACACCTATATATATTACATCAAAATATAGCTGGATTATTTAACAAAACTGATCTCTTGATGATAAATATGGAAGAGATTGCAGACAAAAGCAAATCAATTGATGTACTATGTATTACGGAACATTTTATGATGGCAGGATCCGAAACATATCTCCATATAAATAACTATGTTTTAGCTAGTTGTATTAGTCGAAATAATAGCAAAAGAGGCGGAGCGTGAATCATAGTTAATAAGGAGCATAAATGGAGTGAAATTCCAGAAGTTAAGAAACTTACTATAACTAACTTATTTGAATGCTGTGCTGTCGAACTTATTGATTATAAAGTTATTATTGTCTGTGTCTACCGAGTACCGAATCCAAACAATGTGGTAACATTTCTTTCAAAACTTGAAAAAGTCCATCTGCTCATTACAAAAATCAGTTGTAATAATATTTTAATAGCTGGAGATTTTAATATTGACATTTTAAAAAGTAATAATGTATCCCTAGATTTCGAATGTTTGTTATTAAATTTCAACCTGTTACCCCTAGATGATCGACCTCTATATGAATTATGGAAAGTCCTTGGGGTACTATTACCGCGTTGAGATGTTTGGTAATTATTATTATACGAAATATTCCTAGGCGTGGCGTTGCCGCGTCTGGTACCGAACCTGTTGGCATTTCCATTTCCACGATAAGTCCTTATGTTCATGACCTGTTCTACTTTAGACGATAGGGAATTTTCGTCAATGGCCGTCTGAATGGCTTCTGGTAGAGACTGAAATTTCCGTGAAGCGATGATGGTGCTTAAACGTGAATCCGACAATCCGTCAGCGAAACGTTTAATTGCTATTTTCTCATTTAAGGGATGGAGTACATCGAACTTTTTTGTATCGCCGTCGGCTTGAGCTATGGTCAGGTTCACGAATAATTGCTCTAATTCGGATCCGAACTTGTCGATGGACCTACGACCTTGGTTGGCCGAATTAAGTTGTAACTGAATAGCTACTGCGGATTTATTTTGCAATAAATGTGTGCGCATGTCTTTAATTAAATCTGTAATTGTGGAGTACTCTGTCTTTAATCTGAGTTTCGCACCACTTGAAATTCTAGTCTTTAAAACAAAATTAATTAATTGGGTTTTCCCTTGATCATTCAGCATATCGCTGTAGAGTTGAATGCTGTCTATTAATTGAATAATGACGTTCTCCTGGGCGTTCATTACTGGTAATAGGGCCAAGGCCGTTTTTAGGTCAAAGTTACTCGTAGCTATATTTCCTGTACTATCTTCGAACTCTAGTTCTTCCAAATCAGTATACAAACTTGAAATTGTCTTGTACAAATTATGAATGTCATCGATATATTTATTGATGGGTAATAAAGTGTCACTGCTTATCTCAGAATTTTCTATCTTTACTCTAATGTCTGACGAAATATACTCCAGACAAGAATACAAATTTTGGGCTTCTCTAAATTTGTTTTTGGCAGTCTCGGAACTTTGTCTACGAGCTGGGCCTATTTTAATTGAATAATCTCTTATTTCTTTCAAGCTTATAAGTAAATTACTTAATTCTTGCAGTGACATAACATAATACTACCTACTTAAAACAATATTTAAAATTAAAGGAACTTAGCTAAAGGGCGTCACGACGGAGTTGCTCATAATCATCAGCGGCGTGGCGCGGAGCGTTGTGCGTGGGCTGTGCGTGGCGGCTAGTCGACGCGCAGCAGGAACGTAGCATCTGCTTGTTGTGGGCCGGGATTACCCTGGACTCCTCTTGATGTGGGCCGGGATCACCCTGGACTCCTCTTCTTTCTTCTTACTGGTTTGTAGCTCGTGCAAGGTTATCAATTGAAACGGCGTTCAATTCTCGCCTCAAAGTGCTGATGGCGCTCCTGCGGCACTTCTTCAAGATATAGTAGACGGTTGCAGCGACGATCAGAACGACAGCGACGATCAATAAGGTTTGAATGATGTGGTTTGTTTGATGATGCTCCAACGTCGTATTTGCGGAAGCTTCGCCGTTGGCATTTTGTGCGACGATCACCTCTTCTTTTGAGTATGGCTTGCCCATATTTATTTATTTCTTCCAAAAATCTTCCATAGCTTATTTCTTCTATAAATATTTTAAGTTGGCCGGTGTGGCAGGGTCGCCATGCAGAGTGCTGACTTTCTTATGAGGTAGACGGCAGACGATTGTTATTATAAAACAAAGACATGTTGGCGGTTTGGCGGCGGTTTATTCAATCCCTTTAAAAGTACAATTATTTGTTCACAAGAAAAATGCTTACTAAGCAAAACGTTACGATTGCGCGAGTGAATGACGCAAATATATAGTTATTTGCTGAGTATGGTTTTTACATACTTCATAGTGTAGCTGAGTCTGCACAGGCACCCCGTCGGCTGTAAGCTTGCCGGAGAGCCTCGCGACACCCAGGGTAAGGTTCTTGTGCAAGGGGTGGAATTCTCTGAAATGAGACTGCAAAAGGTATTTATTGGGGTTTAAATAGACAACTTCGGAAACAATAAGGTTTTGTAACAATGGGAACCAAGGTTGTGATGGCCAGTTAGGATATACTAGTATGCCGCATGCATTATCGTCGATGATTTTTCTAAGGCATTTTAATATTAGGGAAAAAGGTGGAAAAGCGTAGAAGTAATAGGTATTCCAATCTAATGTAAATGCATCGACAGATACTGCGTCGGGGTCTTGTCTCCATGAGACGAATTTGGTACACTTGGCGTTATCGCGAGACCCGAATAAGTCTATTTCCGGTTGACCAAAATATTTTATAATATCCTGGAAGGCATCATTGGACAGGGACCATTCCGTATCCGGATTAACTATTCTGGATGCGGCATCAGCACGATTTTCTTTCGTATTTACGTAAGACGCGTAAACCCAAAGGTCACGCTGCTCACACCATTTCCAAAGAGACCTGGCCAGGTCGTTTAAGTGCGGGTATTGAATACCCCCCATACGATTCACGTAACTGATTGCAGTCGTATTGTCCATGCGAAGTAATATTGCACAGTTGGTTACATCGCTGGTAAATGACTTTAATCCTAAAAAGGCTGCCATTAGCTCTAAGTAGTTGATGTGGCATGCCTTTTCTGATGACGTCCATTTACCATGTACTTGAGCGTTCTTGCAAACAGAACCCCAACCTGACTTTGACGCATCTGTATAGATTTCAATTTGAAAATTAGGCTGGCGCATAAAATTGCGAGTTGTATTGATATTTGACAGCCACCAGTACAAATCTTCTAATACAATATTAGGTAAGTTAATTTTGACTTCATAATTATTATTATGTTTCAGTAGCGCAAGGTATTTTTGTCGCTCTAAAATCTTTGTATACAACCAAGCGTACTTAACGGCCGGGCAAGCCGCGACTAATATACCGATAAAACGAGCTAATTCGCGAATTGAACATGAATGCAGTTTTGTAAACTTAGTAACCAACTCGGCAATGTTACGTCGCTTTTCGGCTGGCAATTCTATATTGAGACTTCTGGTATCATAACAAAATCCTAAATACTTGCAGGATTGTCGTGGTTTTAGCATACTTTTGTCGTAATTTATAACGAAACCTAAAAACTCGAGTTGTTTCAAAGTTTCGTTTACATTATTAAGACACTTCTCATAAGTATCTCCTATACATAAAATATCGTCTAAGTAACATACTGACTGGAAACCGTGATGTCTGAGGTGAGTTATAACTTCTTTCATTAGCTTAGTAAATACCCGTGGGGCTACGGATAAACCGAACGGCATGCAATTAAAACTAAAAGTTTTAGTTTTTTGCGAATTATTGGGCTTAAATTGAAATTTTAAATATTGACGGTCAGCATGCCTAATGGCTAAGAGGAAATACGCGTCTTTCAAGTCGATAGTGGCTAGGTATCCGTTGCGTGGTATCAATTTGCACGCTGTTCGGTAATTCTCCATTTTAAAATGTTCGTTATTGATGAACTTATTTAGGGATTTCAAATTTAATATGAAACGGTTATCGCCATTGGGTTTCCTAGTCAGAAATATTTTGGATACGAATTGATCTTTAGTTACATCGCACTCTGAGATGGCCCCTAATGCTTTTAAGTTATTAATTGCTTTCATCATGTCTGATTTTTCATTATATGATAAGTTATTTATTTAGTTTATAAGAAAAGGTATTGGATACCCATTTTTTAACCAATCAAGAACAACATTGTTGTTGGTTATTTTTAACCATCGATCATAAAAGTGGGTAAGTCTACCCGCATGTACCTGTGTTAACGGTGACTCTGAGCGGGCGCCCGCGGCTTGTCTTGCGACGCAGGGCGTTGTGTTTGTGCTGACTGCCTGTATGGGCGGCGATTCCCTGCTGTCGCCGGCCTCCTGTATGCACCCCGCCCCCTCCTGTTCGCCAGGTATCGAGGAGGCGGGTTCCAGTTTCCCTGGTAAGCCGGGCGTGTTAGGCTGTTGAGGCGGTTTTGGCACCTTCGCAGTCTTCTTTATGGAAAGGCCTTGTTTTTCAATGGCCTTGGCGGCTTTAATTTTATCAGATAAGGGCGATCCAAACAGTGATTCGTCCCTTTCGGACTCATTTATTATATTTAAGAAAGCCTTATCCAAACTAGGAGTGATTAACTTCACTCGAGTCTCCGTTGCCAAGTAATGTGAGTCACATAGTAAGAGGCAACCATTGCTCAAATGCTTCATAGCTTGCACCTTGTTATCGCTCTTTAGTAGCAGATCTATGCCTCTGTTGATGGCAGTGATGCCTGAACCTAGTTGCTGTTGAGACGCTGTAAGGGTCTTGTCACGATTACGCACCATGTCTGGTACCGCCGCTGAGATTTCTGCGTTCAATTTTGGCGCTTGTAGAAACCTACAATTGTCTGGCGTAAGGTACTCTTTCAGTAGCACCTCTTTACTTTCTTTAGGCATACCCTTCCTCAGCAAAGGAAGCCATAATTGTGATAAATTACCATGAATGTTGTCACCATAATCAGGTGAGTCTGACGTGGATTCGCCGAGAGCTGACAGCAGATCAGGATCTAGTTCAGGTTCTACACTGGAACAGGTTTCCTCTTGAGGACAGGGTGCCGCCTGGCCATCGTGTTGGTCGGGGTTATCACCGGGTTCCGGTTCCAATGCTTGCGAAACATCGGGTAGAACGGATATTGGTTCCAAAATGGTTTCATTATCATTACCCAGGGCCTCGACGAACTCTTCGTTACCTGTAATTACGATTTGCAATTAAGGTTGTGAAGATAATCATTTGAGGGTAGTGGAAAAATAAAGTTTCGAGTAGCACGTTAACGGTACATCTACTTTAGATTGTACGTATTTGTGTGCTTGTTTGTCATCGTTGAAGACTAGCGGTCAACCCCGATGCAATATTATAGAATAACTTTCATTTAGTTTTGAAAAATGTCAAAGTTATTGACTCGCAGTCAATCCCAGAGCATAAACAAAACTGTTAATTAGTTTCACTAATCACTTTTAGAACACTCACTAATTAATGCATTGTTGCTTACCTTCGTCATCTGATGAAGACAATGGTAATGGCCTAATTCTTCGTCGATGTTTTTCTTTTAATTTTTGAATTTTTCTAGCGTAGTGCTCAATTCTTGATTGCGCGCTCCTTTTTGGCATGTTGCTTGAAGGGCGCGTGCGATAGTTACCGCGCACGAAAAAGGAATGAGCTAAACGTCAGTGTCAACACAGAGGCACAGGCGTAACAGAACTAAGACACTTTGCGAAGTTACCAAGTAAGTAAAGGAAACTACGTTGTTATAATCATATCTGAAAAATGAAGCAACGAATTATAATTGTATTTCTCGCATCTTCCTTGTGCGCTCCCGCATATCCCACACACCGCTCTCACACCCCCGCCCTCACCTCTGTTGCTCGATCAAACAGAAAGATCTTCTGATTTTACATTCTTTTGTTTTACTGTTTTAGTCTCCTGTGATGGTTGGTCTTCTAAAGTTACTGTCTCAATTGAATCCTGCACTTTATCAATTTCTTTTTCCAAGAATACTACATCCCTTTTTATTTCTACAGTATTCAAACACAGAGTGAGTGACACTGTTTCGTTTTGTTTTAATTACATTGCCAGTTTACAGCATTTAACATTGTCTGCATCTTTTTCTTATAGTTCTGCCATTTCTTTTAGGCAAATGTGCCGGCAAATGGATCCTACCTGGTACAGTAAATCATAAATCATATTTATTTATGTAAATTGGTTTACAAAACTCTTTTACATGTCAACATGTTGTGTGTGTCAACATTGTTCAAATACCTATCCTTTTATTTGACTGGAAAACGAGATAGGTGTGGATGAAAAGCCCTTCAAAAATTATGCTATTTAAAAAATTATTAATACCAAGCTATAATTGAACGCAATAAAACTCAAGTTTTTAGATATAAAAGCGAGTATAAAATATATGAGACGCAGATTGTGACATTTCGTGTTTTTATGCAAAAAAGGTATTTACACAAACAGGTCCAAGAGTTATTGGACCTTGTTATTTATTTTTGTAAAGTTTAAGGTGATTTAAAATAAAATGAACGTTGAAGGCGAAGCATAAAATGTTAATTAGTTTGTGTTTTTTACTACAAAAAATGATGAAAGTATCGTTAATTTTGCAAGAGCAACTTATTTTTAGGATTATTCGTGATATATGTAAATTAGTCCTAACAGCTATAAAAAACTAAGGAATACTAAAACTTATTTAGATAACATAAATTATTGTTATATCAGTAGCTTAACAACGCAAAACTTTCAAAGAACTTTCTATTTCCCCAAAAACAATGCAATTATTACATAAATTCTCTTAATTCTCCCATTGGTCGACACTTCGCGTGACCAGAGGGCTGGCTCTTTCTTTGGCCAAAGAATTAGCATTGCCATTCAGCGTGGCAATGCTGCCAGTCTTCTGGGCACGTTTCCAGATGACAGCGATGCGGAGGAGTACTTTGACGCCTAAGTGTCCTTTTGTCGTCGTTGTTTAGATTTTTATATTTTCTTACTTTTAGTCTTATTTTTATCATTAGTTTAGTTCTATTTGTAGTCTGTATATAATGTAATTAATAAAGAATTGTATTTCAAAAAAAAAAAAAAAAATAGTTTTTAGATAGTATTTATTTATTTATATTCTTCATTTTCAATGTCTTAACTTATTAAAATATTGTCGACAAACTGAGCAGGTGGATATATATTATTTTGATGCCGAGCCCATCCAAGATATACCAGACAATTGTCATCACATGAGCACAGCTTCCAACAGTCCTTTTCCCAAAGATGCAACTACAATAATAATCAGAAATACAGTTTTGCCAACTAGTCTCTGCCACTTTCAATAAAATATATGTGTAATACACTCGATTACTAATGTGGCGTGACTTTATTCGTCCACTGATTAATATTGTCTTATGTGATGCCGAAATGTCTGGAATATTTATAAATTGGACATCTTCACTTACTTCTACAGTAAAAGTACCATTTGGCCGAATATGTTCCCAAGCTAAATCTGACATCTCCATGATGGGGAACATATTCAGCTGAGCATTTATATTATTTGAGCATTTATATGGACGAAATTGGTTCGGCGTCTATTAAGCTGACGCCTAATTACATGGTCAGCTAAATAGTTTTTTCATTCTCTGATTAGCTCTTTCCAGTATAGTTTGAGCATCAGGATGGTCAGTCAAAACGGGATGAAAATGGTTTAAAATGGCTCCTGCAGTTTTAAAATCATCCATTACGTTTTGAGACCCTATAAACCGACCATTTACAACTTCTACAACCCACCTGCACAGTGTCACTAGTCGTGATTTGTTGGTTTTTTCAGTCGATAATTGACTTTCCCCTTCACTAAGGGTCTCGGGTTTACAAACAGTACATCATGAGTAATGGGATAGAGTCTCTAAAACCACGGTCGACAATAAAAACATCATTCTGTCAAAAATATTGTCTTAAATCAGAATTTTGATTTTGGAGCATAATTGTAGCATCTGATGTAGTGGCTGCGTATGGGCCAAATATGTCTATAATGTGGCCATCGGTGGCGACCAGTAAAAAAGGTTTAACAAGATTTGCAAACTTGTGTAAGCTGTATGATTTTTTTGGAACAGACAGTTTGTTGATTTCTGTAAATATATGTATGTTTCATCGCAAATAATTAGGTAGTTATTTTCTGCTGTTCCAAAAAGACCCTGTGGTATTCAAAGATTTTTACTGGACAGGCTTGCTCGAGGAATATAATTTATACCTAAATGTCTTGGTACATAAAATTATTTCATGCAGTGACGTGCCTTTTTCATGTAACTGCATGCCACTGATTTATTCATGCTCATTAATGATGCAATTCGTCTAATTGGCTACCCAGTTCTTATTTTCATTAGGTATAATCCTTAAGCTGTTTTAGGTTTTTTACACATATTTAACAATTCACTTGTTATACAGCTCAGTAGTGCTAAAAAGTTCAACACAGTCAACCCTGTCCAATAACGACAAACATGGTTGTTGATATTTTAAATCTAACATTTCGACAATATGAGTCTGAGTAAATTGCGCTAAAAACTTATATTCATTCAATAGTTCCCAATTATATACACTTGCATGTTCTTCACATACTCGAGCGTTAGGTGAGACATATAATTTATAGTCATTAATATTTGTTTTTTAAGGTAAATGGAAACTCTTAGACGTTCCGAGTTTGTACAATCGGGAACACAACAATGGTTCGGTGAATCCGGGGTTCGACTGTAACCTTCTAGTTCAACATAATTATGTATTCTCATTTTGAAATGTCCATTGATATGTCCATATCAATTTCCGAACTAAATGTACTTACAGGTTCAGCTACAGAGCTAGACCTACTTTCTACATTGTCACTTGTCTCTTGGGACTCTCTTGCTGGTTCCATCACTTGTTGAATATTGCTATGGGCCCATTGCCACAACAGGCATTACATGCTCGACCATTCGCTGGAATCTGAAATTAAGTTTTCAATTAAAGTGTGTTTCAGTAAACAGAAATACAAATCAAGAGTAAATATTTAGCATACATATTTACCTGTCGGGGGTTGATGAGGCTAGCTACATAAGCCCACTTAGGATGACCATCCATTAAGGGACGAGAACGTCTGCCTGTTCTTCTTGAAATTGATATGCCACACCAAACACTAAACTGTAGGCTTAGCCAAGTTGACAATCTACAATCGTTAACGCTAATAGAAAACTAACAAATGTATGGGAATGACGTCATCTCAACGTTAAGTCACGTGGTCAAAACAAACGAATGGAAACTCGTAGACAAGTTTACAACTTATCTGAGCGTTCAAAATGATAGAATGAAATATAATCGTTTCTACAATGTTGATCGCTAGATCCCGAGTCTACTAGAATCAAAAACCGCAATGTCCGTATCTGTGTTTTGGCCACAATACATATATTTTGATTTATAGGTTGTTTGTACATTCAGTGGTTTATGTAGTATAAAAAAATACAGTAAATATATCATCTAATGGTCGCATATTAATGAAATTACGTATATTCGTCACAGTAACTACAAAATTAAATAAATAGTCTGGACTTTGCTGTTTCTGAAATAAATCACTGGACTTTGCTGTTTTTGTTGCACGCATTTGATTGACATTGCTTATTTTGAAACATATCTATTTTTGTCTACTATGGCCGGCTAGTATTGATACTTTGAATAGCAAAGACTATAATCCTTACACATTATAAATTGAAGTCCCCCAGCCACGTCTGTCTGTCTGTATAAACGCGATAAACTCAAAAACTACTAAACGTATTTACATGCGGTTTTCACCAACAGTCAGAGTGATGGGAAAGGCCTAGGTGTATAATTTGTCAAAATACCATGCGGGCGAAGTCGCGGGTGGAAACTACTAAGACTATATTAGAGCGCTCTTGTTACTGATCGAAATTGTTTCTATACATTTTAATGAATTCACGGAAATATGATTTCGTCAAAAATTAAATATCAAAAAAAAAAAAACGGCGGCTGGCTCGTAATGTTCAGAATTTGCACCTTAGAAGTTTTATTTTATAATAAAACAGCGATGTAAATTAAGAAATTTATTAAACATTGTGTAGATAAATCACAAAGGCAACACTAAATTATTAAAGAAGGTAGCTCCTCTTGCAATTCACACATAAACTCGTCAGGGTTATCTTGTTCTTCATGATCGGTAGATACTACCGAAATGTCTTGTGGTACCACTCGAGCAAAATATTTAGATTACGCCTTTCGTCACCGTAATGGGCGTTTAGTAATTTGTTGACGTCTCTCAATTTCAACGGTTTTACTTGTATTCCCTGTGACATGACAGTTGGAGCAATCATTGTGGTATTTTTACCCTTTTTGCAAATATTTTTATAATTACCTACATCTAGCTTGTAATGAAGTTCTCCTCTTAAGCCAACCATTTCGCTAGATCTAGTAGCCCTTTTCAGATAAAATCTTTTACACTTGGCAAAAGGAACATGCCATTTGCCGACATTTAATAGTGTATCCTTTGCGGCGGTTCTCCAGTCAAATACTGGACACTGTGATTTGATTTGGATGGCAGTTGAATGTTCGCTCACTACATCCATGTATTCACGTGGACTTATTATGTTTTCGATCTTTCTTAATTCTTTTTCAATGCGAGCGAAGACTCGATCTGCCGGTAGAAAAGAATGACCCACTACCGGGAACACTATTTCGACGAGTTTGATATGAGCTGGTGCTATTTGTATCAACCACTTAGATAGCATTGCTATAAGCATTGAGTTCTTATTTTGTCCCGCACAACCGTCGGCCATTATGCGAAGTGTGTTACAGTCTGGTAAGTACACCGTATTAAATAATCGGTGGTATACAGCTGATACTATTAGATTTGCATCTTTTGCATATTCGTCCTCAGTCCAACAATAGCTGTACACATTTTCCTTCGTCAATGGTGTTTTTGAATTGCCTTCAACTACCGTAAAATTATAAAAATACAACTGTCTGGCATAGTAAGTACTTTGATCTGGAATCTTTGGCAATGCCATCATGTTCTTCTGACAAACGAACGATTTTATTTGTAATGACGGATCGTCTGCTTTTAGCATTGTAAAAAATGCCTTTGCACGTCTTTTGTGCACAGTTTTTTCAGCCATCAGCCGAGATTTGTCACTTTCGCTCGCCGATTTTAATTTTTCAGTTAACTGTAAACATGTTGTACATACATCCACTCGTGGACTACCAAGTCCCAAATTAAAACAAGTATTAAAAATGTTCCGGAAATATAAGCGCTTTTTTTTTTTTTTCCGGATGGGAAATCATCAAATGACCCCCCCCACTCTGGGCGGAGCGGAAGGGAGTGTCAGACTTGTACTGACTAAAACCCATCCATGTTCCTTCTTTGCCCTTTGTGTTCCAGGGCCACGGTATCTCTTTCGAACAGTTGGAGCAGAAACGCCGGCAAAAGGAGCGGGTCCTTTTGCCGGCGTTTCTGCTCCTGCCTCCTGGCCTTTTTGGCCGCCGATCGCTCCCTCGCTTTTTCTCCGGCCACCTGCCACCCGGTCTCGGCCGCGGAAGGCTTAAGGGGCGGGGGGGGGGCGGCGATAGCGGCTGTCTCGCGGCTGGCGCTGGCATATTCGCCGCCTTGCCCTTCTTTTGGGCCGCCGCCTTGCCCTGTTTCAGAGCCGCCGCCTTCCTAACCGGAGCCGGTTTCGTCGGGGCCGACATAACCCTGCCGGGGGGCTGGCTGGACGGCCCCGGTGCGGAGGCCGCAGCAGACGCATATGAGGCCGCCGTCGGGCCCGGGGGCGCCTTGTTTGCCGCTAGGGGGGGGCGCAGGACAATGCCCTCCAGGACGGAGAACCGCGCCTTGAAGGCAGCCAGCTCCTGCCGAACCAGATTCAGAACCTGGTTCTCCACCGGCACGGACTGGCTTAGATGCTTCTGGCCTCCATTTTGGGGCGCCTCGCGAGAGCCGGACTCGCGCAGACTGGCCAGGTCTGCTCAGAGCTTCATATTCTCCTCTTTGAGAAGCTCCGTGGCGGCCGTCAGTCGAGCGACCTCCGCCCTCAGCTTGGCCACGCCGTCTGGCGGGGGCCCAACAAATCTGGCCAACGCTGCCGCCATAATGGAGGCGACCGCTGCAGGTATAGCCCTTTGCCTGGTGGAGGGCTTTTGTTTCAAAGAGACAGCCCTCAGCGCCGCCTCCACCTCCTTCGCGAGTCCGGCCTTACGCTCCGCGAGTCCGGCCTTACGCTCCGCATCGGAGCCGCCATCTGCGCCCGCTTCGTCGCCAGAGGAGCCCGAACGGGCCACCCCGTGACCGGTGGCCACCCCCGGATGGCGCCCCTCCTCGGCAAGCCGCGCCGACCTCTCGGTGGCAGAGAGGCCTCTCCCCTTGCCACGGATCCCGCCGCGCTTGCTGGTGGGGATCTTACGAGCCGAAGCCAGCTCCCCATCTGACGACGACTCTCGGTCGCCTACCGGCCTGGGTAGGAACTCCCTGTTCCCCGCAGCAGCCCCGGGCCTCCCACGCTGGGAGCTCACTGAGCCTCCCGCGCTCACCTCGCTGGATGCGGCGCCGGACTGCGACACCGCATCCCTCTCCTCCCTTCCTTCGCCGATATCGGCCGTGTTTTGGGTTGTATTTGTTTCCATACTGTTCCCACGAGTATGGGGGAAATAAAAAGTCCATCTGGGCAGTGCCCCCTGTACCCAGATAAGCCATAGCCAGGCCCGGCAGTGGTTCGCACTATAGACTGATTTTCCAAAGGAACCCGTCAGCCATACATCTCCTCGCTTGGGATTAAAAAAATACTTTAATAAGTTTAATCATATTTATTATTTTTTAATTCACATATACTCGTACAGGTATGATTCGAATGGTGACTTCAGATCGCAGACTGCATTACTATTTCGTCTGAATCTATATTTCTTGCTGCGCCGGTCATAGGACTGTCGTCGTGGAGCGATTGTTGTTGACATTCGAATCATATCTTTATTTTTAATCACATTAGCTTTGCTGCAGGTAAAAAATAAAATGTTAAAAAAAAATTACAAATTCTGGTAATTATTGGTTTCCATATTCTGGTAATCACTGGTTTCAATGTTTTCGTCTTGGCATCTAAGTATGGGTGTCGGAGTATATGTCAATGTTGATTGTATGTTGTCCTCGTTATTTACGGATGTTGCTTGGGGTGTGTAATAAGAAAAATCGTCCATGGTGTAGTTTGATTGATTCACAGGAGGTTTTTGTTTCGATGTGGATGGTTCATAAATAGACCTTGTAGTTTCAATATTCTGTGGTGCTTCTGATAGTTCTGAATATTCGATTTCTGCCTTATTAACAAGAAGCAATACATCTCTTTTTACTTGAAGTTGCAACTTTTTCGGTAAAGATTTTACCGTAGCAGACATTGATTTAAAAAATATATCTATAGGATGTTCATCTTCGTTATTTTTAGAATCTATATATTATTTTAATATCTCAGCTGTGGTTATGTTTTGTGATCGAGGACGCGACTTTTGAGAATCTGAATGTGACATTTGTGATTGTGGCCGTGATTGAGGAGAATCCAAGAAAGAATCTTGTGTCTCCTCGGAAGAAGAATCTAAATTAGATACCTGCGCTCTATTTTGTAAAAATGTATTCAAGAATTGGAGTTCTCTTTCGTGTTTTATAGGCCTTTGTGGCTTTGCAGAATCACCACTTTTGCTTATTCTATTTTTCATCGCTTTTCGATAGTTGTTTCTGATATTCGTCCACATCTTGAGACATTCTTGAGCTGAAAATAATATAATAAACATATAAATGAATGGTTTGTTAGTTAAACGTATGTGTCCGGCACCCGCAACACAGGTGATATTATGTATAATGTTTCGTAATCCGTATTGTATGATTTAAAATATGATTATCAAAAGTGCCTAGGTATATTTATTCTAAATTTTCAAAATTATAATAATTTTTTAAAATTGGTATTATTTAAATATTTTTAATAATATTAATAGGTACCTAAGCTATATTTAAAAATATAATGTTTCTTTTCAGGTTTTTAATAACAGGAGTCAGTTTCAAAACTTTAGCATTCAATTACCGAATGGGATTTAGTACAGTTCGTTGTATAGTCCATGAAACGTACCGATGCCGATAATGGGCGCCGGGCCTTAGATAGCATTGCTATAAACATTGAGTTCTTATTTTGTCCCGCACAATCGTCGGCCATTATGCGAAGTGTGTTACAGTCTGTTAAGTACACCGTATTACATAATCGGTGGTATACAGCAGATACTATTAGATTTGCATCTTTTGCATATTCGTCCTCAGTCCAACAATAGCTGTACACATTTTCCTTCGTCAATGGTGTTTTTGAATTGCCTTCAACTACCGTAAAATTATAAAAGTACAACTGTCTGGCATAGTAAGTACTTTGATCTCGAATCTTTGGCAATGCCATGTTCTTCTGACAATCGAACGATATTATTTTTAATGACGGATCGTCTGCTTTTAGCATTGTAAAAAATGCCTTTGCACGTATTTTGTGCACAGTTTTTTCAGCCATCAGCCGAGATTTGTCACTTTCGCTCGCCGATTTTAATTTTTCAGTTAACTGTAAACATGTTGTACATACATCCACTCGTGGACTACCAAATCCCAAATTAAAACAAGTATTAAAAATGTTCCGGAAATATAAGGGCTTTACTTTCAATTGTTCAGCTGCCTGATTATTATACATTTTTGCCATTTTATTTATACTTAGGTCTGCTGGTAAATACATACGTTTAGTAGTACCTCTACAATAGTGAGGTTCACTGCATTTAAAAGTTTTTATAAATGAAATTATACTTTGTTTTTTGTCTTCGTATTTATGAGATTTATGGTCTCCGTCTCGATTTTCTTTTGGAAAATTTCCTTTCAAGTAATAATTTTTAACCACGTTTTCTATTCGCTACCTTTTTATGTGCAAGATTTCCAAAAAACTTTTTTGGCAAACGAAAATCATAGTTTTTTGAGATCTACTGTAAACTCTGTACATCATTTGCATAGCTCTAGGTTTGTAGTGGTTAGAATTAGGCCTAGGACGTCGGCGCATTGTTTTTACAGCTAAAACATGTTTCAATATGAATGCATCTTGTTTTACTTTATCTTTTATTGCATAAAACGATCTATGAAACTTTTCTAAGTCATCCATAGTAAGCGTAGAGCATAACAGTTTTTTGTCTTTATGTGAACAATTCGGCTTAACAGGTAAGTCTTTAGTCTATACCTGGAACAGACACAGATATTTTTATAAATAAAAATAAAAAATATTATTGGCTCGCGACTTCTTAATTTCTATCTTTGTAATACATTTCATCAAAATCGATGCAGCCGTTTAGCTGTGAGAAAATAACAGACACACAAACGGAAAGGTTTGACGAACGAAACAGCCGAGTTATTTTTACCTAAAATAAATGAGATAGGTACAGTTAATACTCAATACCTAGTAGGTATTGAGTATTATTAGTCCGTCCGTTCAAAACACGTCCACCAATTTTTTTTAAAAATTAACAAAGTAAAATTAGTAGACGAGAACCTATCATTAGAAAAAACATAAACAAAAGTATCACGATATTGTCGTCATAGTATACTCACCGGTCTTCTTTGGCCTTGTTTCTTTTCCAGTTTGCACTATCAACTCGCCGTTTTCGTGCATGTTTATTATCAGTCACTTGGGGATAACATTCCATTGTTGATATTTAAATCATTTATAGCCTCTATACTGGTATTTTAACACCACTAAATTTTAATATTCTGGACACACTCACGAGTCGCAAGCGTAAACCGCCATATTGTTTAATGCGCTGTGATTGGCTGTAAGGGACAATGCTGATTCGGATACATACACCAATGGACTATGCTGTTTTTGTTACAAAGTTTGATTTTTAAATCATTTTTTCTACAGGACATTGCGGCTTTAGTTGCAAGTTGATTAAAGTATTATATTTCTTTTAATTTGTAGATTAATATGCCATAGATAACTTATTTTTACTTTTTTATGGACATTGCGGTGTTTGATTCTAGCAGACTCTATAAATCGTAGCCAAGTTACCAATTTGACAAGCGCTAACGAAACGATGTCGAAGTTTTTGAACGACCACTGAGCGATCGCCGACACCCAAGAGTTAACGATAACAATAGGCGTCTATATGATTCAGCTGTGTCGTGTTTCACGTCATTGTTTATGTTTCAAACTTTCAAGTGCCCGAGTTTGATAGAGTTTCGAATAACACAGGTAGATAATTATGTAAGAAATAACTAATCATTTTTGTACCTTTCTATGAATTCCAATAAAGCTGCGAACTTCCTCAAGATCTAGATTCTATCCTATAAAAGTTATCACTTTACTTATGGTATATTTCATTTAAATTCAGGATCACATTATATCATTTCGAGTCACAGTAATGTTTAAAATTACATTCCGCACTGTGATATTATAATAAACCAATTATAAGAATAACTTGTTCCTTATTTCGCTTACTTTTTATCACTTAAAATAATTATTCCTTTCTTAACAACTCAAAACAAAAGTTCAGCCCGCGCACAAAGTAAACAACTGTGAGTTTGACGTGGGTAGGAACGCTCACCATAGACTAAAGTATGGGTTTTTTCTACAAACATAGGAAACGAGCGATCGACAGAGTCGTGTCAAGTTGGCTACCTACTTAGCGTTTTCTTAAATCGCTTACGCCGAGGCGTCAACGATTGTAGAAAGAGATTCGATAAGAAACGTTTGTAACTTGGCTAGGCCTGCTGATTGACGACCTAGCTGTCGATCACCAACATTGTGCTCATTTCTGTTGTCCAGTTCTGTGAGTATAAGGTTCATGCATTCTTGGCAAATGCGATCTCCATCTGTTACCTATAAACAAACTAATACGTTAAGACACAGTATCGTTTTTATGCATGTTCTTTAAGCAAAGTTGTGCTGTTTAATCTTTTTCAACATAGACCCTAATAAAGTAGGTAAGTTCAAAATACATTACCTCCTGAGTAGTTCATTCTTCTAGTATTGAGACTATCTCAGGGCTCATGCTTAAAGCATTATATTCATACTGCTGATTAGCATGTATAGCTATGTTGCAATTTATGCAGAGAGCCATTATACTGTAACAATAAATAAAAACAGAAATAGAAGGTAATGATTGAAAACTGTAAGAGCTCATAATAGAGGCAAACGTGCAAATAAATCCCTTATGGAGCTACATCTGTGTTCACATTACTTACATTCGGGGTAATCCGAAAGCCGAAGTCCTAATCACGTGCATTATCGAATAACTGGTATGAAAAAGCAAAGTCGTCAGAGTTATAGGTTTATAAATGATCATGTGCAAAGCAGAAGAATCCCTTGTGAAAAGGCCAAGTCAATAAGATCGGAAAAATCGGCAAAGCACAAAGATAACAATAACGCACGAGAGAACGAACGATACTGTGACGGTCTGACAGATCAGACGAATCACGCGTTGAGCCGATAGGGGATCCAAAATTAATTAATCGAAGAATCGATCTTTCGGGCCAAAAAAAATTAAATTTATCCTAGAAACTAGAGAACTTTTATGCTACATTATCTATTTTCTAATTTAAAATATATTTAGAAAATAAATATCGTCTTTTACACCTCACATTTTGATATGGTAATAAAATAATTGCATTATTGTACTATATTATCGAACTCACGAATCTAATGAATTTCAATTCGACATTTCTAACGCCAGTGTCAGATGAATAATCATCTGTCAAAAATTATATTGTCATAGAGTGGCGGAGGTTTTTTAAGGGTTGCCAACAACTAATAAAATAGTAATAACATCAATTATTATTTTATTATTTTTCGCTTAAATGGAGGGGTTTAAAAATATTATTTCAGTATAGTAGTGTAGCGGAATATCACCCTCACAGTAACATTTTAGTATGTAGGGTACATCGACAATATTGTGCCCGAACTAAGTTGTCGATGTGCCCACTATGCATTGATTTTTTGATGACAAACTTTGTATAAAAGGGACCGCCTTTTTCTAAATACATTCATTCCAATAAGCTTCAGCACTTGCAACTTAAATATACTACGTCGTCATCATCTGGAGTATTATTCCACACCACCTAAGCGCTACATTGGTGACCCCGACGTGATTATTAAGAAGGTACCTCCAGATCAAGATCTCGGCGAAATCTCCGACATAATTCCCCGTCCACCTGAGAAAAACCGATACGAAGCATTGAAGAGTCGGTTGTTCCAAGTTTACGAAGAATCCGAGCAACGGCAAGTACAAAGGTTGCTATCTGAAATGGAACTCGGCGACATGAAGCCTTCACAGCTACTACGCCGCATGAAAAACCTCGCCGCCGACAATATCTCTGACTCAGCACTGCGGATTATGTGGACCAACCATCTACCACAATCTGTTCGAGCAGTCCTCGCCGTCAGTGAAAACATCGCGAAACACTCCGATATCCACGAGCTGGCAACGATGGCAGATAAAATCCTCGAGCAGACACAACCACTCGGCGCAGTCGCTGCAGTTTCCTCCGTTCCCACTACCCCACGTGCATCTACGTCAATTGAAGAGAAAATTGACGCGCTCACCAAAGAAATCGCAGAGCTGAAAGCATACCGATCGCATCAAAATCGACGTAGATCGTTCGACAGACGACGCTCAAGATCGCGTTCATCGAGCAAAGCCAATCACAATCGCGCCCGAAACGACCAATCAGCGACCTGCTTTTATCATCGCAAGTTCGGCAAAGAGGCGCGAAAGTGTACGCGTCCGTGTAACTACGAAGACAGCAGCGCCCCCTCGGGAAACTAGCGCCTGCGTTGGCTGAGGCGGGAACCGGCGCAAACCACACTTCTTACCGCTTATTTATAACAGACAAAAACTCACGTCTGTCATTTCTAATTGATACTGGCGCCAACGTCTCCGTAATACCAAGAAGAAAAGGCGGGAAAGCTACGCCAACAGACTTTTGCTTGTATGCAGCGAACAACACGGTAATCCCAACGTACGGAGAGAAAACACTACAACTGGATCTCAACCTACGAAGACCATACACCTGGAAGTTCATCATCGCTGCAGTCAGCAGACCCATCATCGGTGCCGACTTCTTGAAAAAACATCAACTTCTTGTCGACATAGCCGGCCGATGTCTAGTCGACAAAGTTACCAATCTCGTAGTCAAGGCACCAGTCACCTACTCCGCTGAGCCTACCGTAAGAAGTATCGACGTTGATCAACCATATCACCAGCTACTCAGCAAGTTTCCTGACATCCTACGACCATCATGCATGAAGGATGCTCCCAAACACCGTGTAGAACATCACATTGAAACTACCGGTCCACCAGTACACAGCAAGAGCAGACCACTACCACCACATCGGTACATGTCCGTGAAGAAGGAATTCGAGTCGATGATGCAGCAAGGAATCTGCCGTCCAAGCAAAAGTCCTTGGTCCAGCCCGCTACACGTCGTACCAAAGAAAAACGGCGACCTTCGTGTTTGTGGCGACTACCGCAGACTCAATGACGTCACGAAACCAGACCGCTATCCAGTGCCACGTCTCAAAGATTTCACCTACCTACTTCACGGCAAGAAGATTTTCACAACACTCGACCTAAATCGTGCTTACCAACAACTGCCTGTATACGAACCGGACATCGAAAAGACAGCCATCACAACACCCTTCGGCTTGTTCGAATTTCCTCGAATGTGTCCTGGTCTCAAAAATGCTGGACAGACATTCCAACGATTCATTCATCAAGTACTCATCGGGTTAGACTACGCATTTCCATTCATTGATGACGTCATCGTCGCATCAGATAATGAAACCAGTCACTTAGAAGATCTACAGGAGGTGTTACGCAGATTAGACGAGTATGGCATCACTGTAAATCCATCAAAATGCGTCTTCGGTAAAGAAAATGTCAAGTTCCTGGGTTATCAAGTGTCGAGCAACGGACTCAAGCCACCACAAGATAAAGTCACTGCTATCACTGCTTACCCCAAACCCGAGACAATTGAAGACTTACGTCGATTTATTGGCATGGTAAACTTCTATCGTGACAGCATACCGAACGCAGCCCACATACAAGCACCTCTCAACGCGTTCCTGCACAATTCGAAGAAACGCGACAAGACAAAAATCGACTGGAACACAGAAGCGTCACAAGCATTCGAGTTGTGTAAAGTTAGAATCCAAAACGCAGCTTTACTCGCTCATCCATCTCCATCACCAACCGACGCCATCTCCCTTATGTGCGACGCATCAAATACCTGCGCAGGAGCTGTACTTCAACAACTTGTAAACAAGAAATGGATACCGCTTGGATACTTCTCAAAGAAATTCTCCGAAACACAACAGCGATATAGTACATTCGACAGAGAATTATTATCAATCTACATGGCAATCAAACACTTCAGAAAAATGTTCGAAGGAAGAGAACTTATTGTTTACACCGACCACAAACCGCTGACTTACGCTATACGCAAGCCTCCGTCCGATAACGATACGCAACGGCGCACGCGTCAGCTGTTATTTATCAGCGAGTTCACGACGGACATTCGACACGTCAGCGGAGTAAACAACGTTGTCGCCGACGCACTCTCTCGTATCGAAACCATCGAATTACCATCACCAATCAACTACGAAGAACTATCACAAGAGCAAGAAAAAGACAGGAATATACCAATCTTATCACAACAAACAAATATTCAACTCAAGAAAATCGTCATACCCGGCACTAACAAGCCAATATTCTGCGAAACGTCTACGTCACACATTCGTCCATACCTACCAGCTGACTTTCGCCGCATCGCATTCAACGCCGTGCACAATGTAAGTCACCCTGGAATACGAACTACGCGCAAACTTATGCAAGATCGTTACTTTTGGCCAGCAATGAATACAGACATTGGCGAGTGGACGAAAGCTTGCACTTCGTGTCAGCAGTCCAAAGTTCAACGACACAACAACAGTGACGTCACAGCATTCCCACCGAGCGAACGATTTCAACACATTCACGTTGATATTGTTGGACCACTACCTACATCTTCGTGTGGACATCGATACCTACTCACGATGATCGACCGCTGTACACGTTGGCCCGAAGCAGTACCCCTTCATGAGATAACCGCCGAAATCGTCGCAAGAAAGCTGTACGAAACATGGATATCTCGTTTCGGTTGTCCTACAAAAATAACGACTGATCAAGGACGACAGTTTGAATGTCGACTATTTCAAGACCTCGCACAACTACTTGGAGTAGAAAGAACCCGTACTACTGCCTACCACCCGCAGAGTAACGGCATCGTCGAACGCTGGCACCGAACACTGAAGGCCGCACTCATGACACGACTAGCAAACAGCAACAAATGGATCAACGAATTACCTATTGTTTTGATGGGGCTACGAGCCGCCACGCGCACCGATACCAACACAAGTGCCGCGCAGCTTACCTACGGCCAAGCAATACGGCTACCCGGCGATTTTATATCACCATCACCAGCCGCAACGAAGGTTGACCACACCTACGTCGATCAGTTACACGACGTGATTACGAAGCTGACACCTACATACAAGCCGCATTCAAACAAGCGATGTATGTTCGTGCACAACGACCTACCAACATGCAGCCACGTGTTTGTACGCGATGACACCGTCCGAAAACCACTGCAGCATCCATACAAAGGTCCATACAAGGTCATCGAACGCAACGAGAAGTATTTCACGATACAGCTACCAGGCAGATCGAGCAACATATCGATCGACCGTCTCAAGCCGGCATACACTATCAACATCGAAGATAATCACGAATACACGAGTACTGAGACACGCCAACCAGCTGCAGCTACCACTGAAGATCACTCCAGCCTGCTTCCAGCCTCGAACACCATCTACCAACGTACAAGATCAGGCAGGATCGTCAAGATGCCCGTACGCTTCGCTAAGGGGGGAGTACTGTAGCGAAATATCACCCTCACAGTAAAATTTTAGTATGTAGGGTACATCGACAATATTGTGCCCGAACTAAGTTGTCGATGTACCCACTATGCATTGATTTTTTGATGACAAACTTTGTATAAAAGGGACCGCCTTTTTCTAAATACATTCATTCCAATAAGCTTCAGCACTTGCAACTTAAATATACTACGTCGTCATCATCTGGAGTATTATTCCACACCACCTAAGCGCTACAGTAGTATTTGTTTGAGTGGACTTTGATGCTGGTTAGATTTTTCTCGGAATAAAAAACCAACGTCCATACAAAAAGTGGATATCTCCTTAGTCCATTTCCGTATCCACCAGCAGCCTGTCCGATCTCCTGTGTTCCTCTAAATATATTGTAGATAACTGTATTTCTCTCATTTTCCTTGTGCGCTCCCGCATATCCCGCACACCGCTCTCCCACCCCCGCCTTCACCTCTGTTGCTCGATCGAACAGAAAGATCTTCTGATTTTCCATTCTTTTGTTTTACTGTTTTAGTCTCCTGTGATGGTCGGTCTTCTAAAGTTACTGTCTCAATTGAGTCCTGCACTTTATCAATTTCCTTTTCCATGAATACTACATCCCTTTTTATTTGTTCACACTGTTTTGTTTTAATTACATTGCCAGTTTACAACATTTAACATTGTCTGCAGCTTTTTCTTATAGTTCTGCCATTTCTTTTAGGCAAATGGATCCTACCAGGTACAGTAAATCATAAATCATATTTGTTTCTGTAAATTGGTTTACAAAACTCTTTTACATGTCAACATGTTATGTTTTAAAACTAGATGGGGCCGGTGTTTCGTACCTGACTACTCTGAGAAGAAACATCCGAAACAAACTCAGAGTTCAGTCTCTTTTAAAGCCCAGACATTGCTCAAGTCATATGAAGACCACGTAGATTAATGTCCGAGATGGTCTTTTGAAGAAATAACCTCACAAATTTGAGTGGACCTGTCCAGACAGTGCAAGCATTTGTCAGTGATCGTGTAGCTCGACTCATAATCCAAGGAGCTCAACGACACGACGAACAATACCAAAGAAAGGACATTTGGGTAGGCCGCACATAGTACTCAAACTACCAGACAATCGTGAAACTAACTAAACTAAAAAATAATAATAGTATGACCCACGTAGTCCTCATATTCACAGTAATAAACAAAATAATTATAAAACGACACTTGAAAAAGTAAATAAAGTCAACTAAAAAAAATGTCAAACTGTAATAAAATAAAATAAAATGGGTACAAATTCATTTTAATATCCATTTCAATTGGAGCAGTTCAATCCCAAGCTTTTTTGTCCTCAATATAATCTTTAACAGAATAGAAAGCTTTCTGGCAAAATTTACGTTTTATAAAAAAAATGATTTTGTTACGGCTTATTTCTTGAATGTGGCCTGGTAGTTTATTATAAAAGCGTATACATTGGCATCTAAATGATCCACCTATTTTTCTTGAGCATTGTTGTGGATACAATAAATTTGTTTATTCCTTGTATTTATATTGTGAATATTACAATATTTCTTAAATAGCTTTATATTTTTGTGAGCATACAAAAGGTTTTCATAAATATATTGAGAAAGAACAGTCATTACATTAATCTCCTTAATCTTTTCCGAGACTTTTCCTTTTTTTCTTTTTCTTGTCCGAGATACTCTCTCAAGAGTATCTCGGACTCAACTTGTAAATTGATCGAACAGTCCTTTTCTGCAAAACAAATATGGTTTGAATATCGGCAGCATTCCCCCACAACAGAATGCCGTACGACATTACGCTATGAATATAGCTGAAGCAAACTAATCGAGCGGTCTCTACATCTGTTAAATTACGAATTTTTCTAACTGCGTATGCTGCGGAGCTCAGTTTCTTCGACAATTTATCTATGTGTGGGCCCCACTTAGCGTCACAAGCTTAGCGTCTAAAGTTAAGCCCAAGAAACCGTGCTATCTTCAGGATTCAACTCTTCGCCCTTCACCAACACACTAGTTTTCACCTGCCTAACGTGAGATAGTGCAAACTTAATGCATTTGGTTTTTTTTTATTAAGAAGTAAGTTATTAGCGTTAAACCAATGCACTACTTTTGAAATTTGCGCTATTTACATCGTCAGTAACTAGCTGCTGACGTTCAAGTTTAAACAAAAGCGAAGTGTCATCTGCAATCAACACTATATCGTGATTATCCTTTAAGAGGTAAGGTAAATCATTAATATAAATAAGGAATAAGAAAGGACCAAAAATTGATTCCTGTGGGACTCCCATTGTTACTATAGATCCGGGAGATATTTTTCCGTTGACGTCAAGTCTCTGGATCCTATTACTCAGGTATGAGGTAAGAAGATCCAGAGCGCTGTTCCGGATTCCGTAGTGGGGGAGTTTCCTGATTAACGTTTCATGAAGAACGCAATCAAATGCCTTAGACAAATCGCAAAAAATGCCCAAAGCATCGCATTTATCTTCCCATGCACTTTAAATATGTCCTAAAAGTTCAACACCGGCATCAGTAGTTGCACGACCCCTCGTAAAACCGAACTGTTTGCTATGTTATAATTTATGTCTATTAAAAAAATCTTTGCAATTGTTCTAGATTTCATTTCTCAAAAATTTTACTAAAAGTGGGTAGTTCTGAAATAGGTCTATAATTTGTGGGATCTGCTGTACTACCCGTTTTGAATAAAGGAATTATTTTACTATTCTTCATAAGATCAGGAAACTCCCCACAATCAATACAATTATTAAAGATAAGAACTAAGGTAGGTGCTACAATGTCTATAATAGACTTGGCAACTTCTAGAGAATTATCCCACAGATCCGCAGTCTTCTTGACATTTAAGGAGTGAAAAATTATGATTAAATCTCTACATGTGATATGTTCAAAACGAAATTCCGAGTCGCAAACGTTAACATTTTCCTCAAGCAAAGATTCGGCAACAGTAGGTGATGAGTTTAGGGATTTCGTAGTTGAAACGGGAATATCAGAAAATAAACTCTCGAAAGCCGCGGCGACGTCTGAATCTGATTTGACTACTCTATCGTTAATGGTTAAGCTATAGTCACTATTTCGGTTACTAGACTTTCCCGTTTCATTATTAATAATATTCCACGTCGTTTTATTTAAATTATTGCTATTCTTAATTTTCGAGGTCAAATACTGTGACTTAGCCATAAAACACACTTTTTTAAATAGTTTTGAGTAACTTCTCACATATAAATTAAATTCGGCCGTATTTACAAGCATTCTTTCGTTGTACAACTCATAAAGCCGTGTTCTACTTTTGTGAAAACCAATGGTAGCCCAGTCACTGAAAAATGCGTTATAATTTACTGAGATAGTCTTGGGAATGAAGGTGGAATTAAATAGCTTACAATACATATTAAAAAAATCATCATATAGACGATGAGAATTGTCACTAGACAAAAATGGTAAGTTATTCACGAGTTTACTTTTAAATAATTCCAAGCGTTTTGCAGTTTTAGGGTTAACAGTGATATAATGTTTTGCCACTTTGATGTTTTGGATTTCAATGGTAATCATTTGTCCGCAATGATCAGAGTCTAAAACATTTATGATTTCTTTATGATTCGGAATAACATCAGTATAAATATTTTAAACTTTCATGGTCACTAAAATTATTATAACTAGAAGACGGGATATTTACCATGTTTATTGTTTTCTTTGAGTTCCCGATATTTCGGTGCTGTTGCAAGCACCATGATCACGGATAAACTGAAGTTATTGCGGGTGGGTGTTTATGAGCAGACAAATCGGTCTACCCTCTTTCTTGTTCGTTTTTTGCACTCAGTACCGCTACCACTGTCACTCACAACTCGATTCTGTTCCCGACACACGAAACTCACTGTGTCTGCTCGCGAACTTTTTTCGGCACTATTCCGCTTTTTACACAGCTGGACCACTGGTTTCCAGGCTTTCGACAGTTGAAACCCATCCTCCCGATTGAAGTTCTTATATTTGGTGATTTCAAAAGCTTCTCTAACGAGTCTAGGGATACAGTGGCGTTCTGTCGAGATGACCTGAGGGTTGTGTAACTCAATCCAGTGGTTCGATCCTGATTTCAGGAGATGCTGAGCTATGGCTGATTTTTGGGTGTCGTTGTTCTTCACCGCCCTGATATGTTCCGATATTCGACAAGCCACCGTACGTTTCGTCTGACCGATGTAAGACTCCACCCGCAATAACTTCAGTTTGTCCGTGATCATGGTGCTTGCAACAGCGTTGAAATATCGGGAACTCAAAGAAAACAATAAACATCGTAAATATCCCGTCTTCTAGTTATAATAATAGTATAAATATTGTCTAGACATGTGGCACTAATAGACGTTATTCTTGTGGCCTCCATAAATAGGTTAACGAGATTGTAGGACTGAAACAGACTTATAATTTTACTACATGAACCAGAGTTTTCTAATAAATTTACATTAAAATCACCACAAGTGGTGGTGTGACTTGTTTGTGTTACAAATCTTGTGTAAAACTTCATCCATTACCTTCTCAAAGCAGTCATACAATCCCGAGGGTGGCCTGTACACACTTAATATAATAAACTGCTCCAATTCTACATATACAGGCTATTTCAATGATGCGTTCAACAGAGAGGCAGGCTTTTTTTTTTTTTGGATGGGAAATCATCAAATGACCCCCCCCACTCTGGGCGGAGTGGAAGGGAGTGTCAGACTTGTACTGACTAAAACCTATCCATGCTCCTTCTTTGCCCTTTGTGTTCCAGGGCCACGGTGTCTCTTTCGAACAGTCCCGCAGCTCTGGCAGGCATCGGCCCATGCGGACCCCTACTCGGTTGCTGACATCTCTTTGAGGCGCGCGTGGAACACGAACGCGCCGTCGACACGGCCTGTCGTCATAAGACGGCCGGATGGCGAGCTAGCCCATAACTCGCTGTCCACAGGCCCGCGCCTACGGTGGCCGGGAGCCACCACGTGAACCCCGACGCCCAGGGCGTCTCCCGCGGCGGCTGGGACGTGAGGTTCTTTCCCTCTCACGTCCCGCCACCTCCTTCACTAGCATGACTGCTTCACAGAAGGTGGTGACGGCTTCCCATTCCCTCTCGCTCCGGACCATGGCTTGAACCAGGGCCGGACGCGAGAGATCGCCGCCGCCAATCGCCGCTACAAGGACACGGCGGTGCTCCGCCCAAGCGGGGCAGACCTCTACGGTGTGCTCCACCGTGTCCTCCGGACGATCCTCGCAGTGGAAACACCCGGGCGTTTCCTCCCGCCCGATTCGGTGCAGGAACCTCCCGAAACAACCGTGTCCGGTGAGGATCTGCGTCAGGCGGTAAGAGAGGCAGGCTCACAATGTTCTTTCGGTCTTTAAATTTAATCTGGGTTTTTATTAAAATTAGTGAGCCACCATGTATAGCATTTACTCTGTTGAATGAACTACCAACCTGGTGATTACTAAAATTAATCATGAACTGGTTTTTACATTGAACTTGGGTTCTGTAATGCAAAGGATATCAATATTATTAAAATTAAAAAATAATTCTACAAGTCTTTGTTCTTAAGTCCTTGAATATTCTGATGCACCAGGTTGATACTATTTGTTTTTAAACTCTTTTTATTAGACTTAGTTTTGTAAATCTGTATATTATTGCTAGAGTTTACCTCTATTGTCCTATTCTCTAATTTAAATGATTTACAAAGTCAATATTATCTACCAAATCATTCACAAATTTTTTTAACATGTCATGGCATTGCTCAATAGAAGCAATCGGTTTAGCCAAATTCTTGGCTGTAATATAAAAATAATAAGACAACGACGCAGCTATCTGTCGTTTACATTACTTAGAAAGATAGTACCTATCTATTAGAAATCTATCTTTTGTCAAATAAAAATTATTACCAACATAATTGTTAGTGTCAATCAAATGAAATAAATTATTATTGAATGTCAAATTAATTTAAAATCTTAAGAGATTTTCTTCCTGTGGCAAACTTTGGCTGTATGGGAATGTGAACTTTACAATTTTTCTTAAACTAAAGTTACTTAATGATCTATAATATTGAAGCAATTCTTCTTTGTTCACATTACCAACAAGTATCAAAAGTGTCGAATCCTGGTTGAAGTTGTAATTAATCATTTTTGTCATGATGTCATATAAGGAACAACCAGGCATACAAAAGTTCATAATTGAATGTCCCGGATACTTATTTGTCAACAAATGGCCTAAATTCTTTCCAATTTCATTAGAAAAATTACAATTTCTTTATGATCGTATCACATACAGACAATGAATGGGCTGATGTGGGTTCAACAGATGGTGGTTGGCAATGCTCACAGTCATTCTCTCATTTGGTATTCAGAGGCGGTATATTAGTAGGCCTAACTTCGGGTTTCTTAGGCAAGAGGTATTCAATAATTTTAAATCTAAAATCATACAAGCTTGATTTTGTCGCTCTATTTATGTTAGACATTAAAAAAGCATTAAACACATTTATTTCTATTATATGAATTATCACTTTTTTGCACCATCTGAGTGTGTTATGTTCAGCATAGTAATAACTCAACATTTGGTCATGTTTATCTACTGCTCTCGTATATTTATTATATTTTACTTGAAATGCTGGTTGAAATGATATATTTCCATACTTATTTCTTGTTTGTATATATTGGCTATCATGTTCTGAACTAATGAAAGCAACTTCCCTCTTATCTCTCCATTTCGTTATTGCTATATTTTTATTATTGTGCATAATGCATGCCTCATTTGGTTGCAATCGACTATTCATTACTTATGCATATTTTTATTTAATAATTCCTCGGCAATATCCAAACTGGAATAATAATTGTCTACATATAATGACTGGCCATTATTTAAATAATTTGCCACTAGTAATCGAATTACTTTTTTCACGTGATCTCTTCCCCCAACTATTAGATCTTGAGACCCCGCATACAAATGAATTTTCATGCAGATACCGTGATGGTCTGCTAACATATATAATTGTATGCCATGTTTGTGCGCTTTGTTTATATATTGATGGAAACGTAAGCGACCTTTCCACAAAATCAAAGATTCATCATTGCCGTTTCTTGGGTGGGATAATACAAGTTTTCCTTTGTTTTTCCCTGGTAGTGTTCGCACATTCAGTGCTCTTAATATTAGAAAAAATCTATTTCTTGACGTATAATTTGAAAGATTTACATCAAGCAAATAGAGTTTGTCCAGTGTCACTCTATTTAATTTAATAATTCCTATAATTAATAAAATAAAATTGTAACAGTAGAAGAATTAAAGGTTTAATACTATTTGTATTAAACCTTTAATTCTTCTACTGTAACAATTTTCCACCTTTAAAATCTAGCGTGAGGATGATTGGCATTTTTTAAATTTTTTCACCATTTTCTGTTGTGCATATGTTAATAAAAGAGAACAAAAATCTGAAATTTAATGAATCTAAACAAAACCCAGCCTTTGGATTGGATTACTTATTTAGTCGACTCGACTCTACACTCGACTCTACACGCGACCCGACTCTACACGCGACCCGACTCTACACGCGACCCGACTCTACACGCGACCCGACTCTACACGCGACCCGACTCTACACGCGACTCTACACGTCTCTACACGCCATGTTAATCGTAAGACGTCGCGACTCTACACGTCATGTTAATTACCAAGTCATTAATCAAAATTTCATGTCCAATCACTATGTTATGTTGAAGATATTCATCAGGTAAAACATGAAAAACAATATCCAAACTAATGTTACCAATATCAACATTAACTAAAATGTTCAGGTTACTATTCACGCAAGTTTGACCTATACCCGTCATAGTAACGACACTA
Organism: Noctua janthe; assembly: GCA_910589295.1. Classification (NCBI taxonomy): domain Eukaryota; kingdom Metazoa; phylum Arthropoda; class Insecta; order Lepidoptera; family Noctuidae; genus Noctua; species Noctua janthe. The sequence goes on along the minus strand of OU342572.1, from coordinate 5,975,722 downwards.
TAATTACGCTCACCATTAAATTTACACAAAATACAATCTCTCATTAATGAACACTCTGCTCCAGAATCATAACAAAAACTAAAAGACTCACCAGAGTGACGGAGTATACCGGTAAGCGCGTTAACCACGCACAAGTCCACACGGCGTTGTTCAGGAGCTGCACCAGCGCCACCACCAGTGCCGCCGCTGCCGGAACCCTGGGCTGCTGCTGGACAACGGTTTGCGTAGTGGCCTCGGCTGTTGCACCGGAAGCAGGTGACGGAGCTGGTGTCCTTGGGCTTCGCCGGAACAGACGATGAACTCCCATGAGAAGATGAGGGGTAAGGTCTTCTTTCAGTCTTGCTGTCTCTGCTCTGGTAACATGTAGAAGCCTTGTGGCCTGCCTTACCACATACATAAAATTCAAAAATATTTAAAAATGTATTAGATAAGAGAAAGAATGAATAAAGGAAAAAATAAAATATTACGATTTTTTTTCCAGATAACGACTATTTATTGAATAAACATTTATTTTCATTAAATACAAAAATTCACGAATTTATTTCAAATCGTGACTACTTAATTCGTTTAATCAGTGACTTCGGTAATAGTTATATTCGATGTTGCCTCTGAGGACGGTATTACTGTGACAATTGGTCGATGGTAACTGAAGTATGTTACAAAAGTATTGGACATAAGATTATCAAGATAATATCTAATAAATACAGCATCTATTGTTGTTCCGTATCTGGTGGTAGGTTCTCTTGGATTGTTATTAATTTGCAATTGAAATTCTTCTTGGAGAAAAAAAAAAAAAAAACACTATACTGTAATGCCTCTAGATACATCCAGCAGGTGACGCACCGTACACACTACTGCATATAGACTATATATATATACCATCACATAGCGTGGCGACGCGTCGCCACGGCATGCCTCGCCACGCCAGAATTCGGTTTTACGTGCGGCTATAGATGTTTCACATAAAAAATTAATTAAAGTTATTGTGAAGTGTTTTGGTTGCTGTTTTTTACCATTTTAAAATCGTTTGCGGTCCTGGACGCTTTTTATTTTTGAAATGATTTGATGATGACGCCATAAGATGAAGTCCTTTCCATGGCCAAATCCACATCCATGGCCCTGTAGATGTTCCAATCTTTTTCTATGAACTCCGGATAATTTTCTATTTTATCAGCACTCAACTCACTGCAAACTTCAACGCGAATCTTGAACGGGTTAAAGTGTCTAAAAAAAAAAAATGAAAAAGCGTTTATCCGGGGTAAAATTATTAAAAAAAAAAAAAAGTTACTTCTGCCACACTGTAAAGCAGTTTGTTGGCAGATGTAGCTCCCATATACATGCAATATTACTTATATTTTTACGTAACTACTCGAAGGTACTTTTCATCAACAACAAGAATAAACATTAACTAGAACTAAACACAAATATTTTACTTTAATATCACAAAGGCTGACTAGTAATGAATTGAAACGTCACTACGCAATTCAAAATGCATTAAGGGGGCCACCATGGCGTCCCAAAGTAGGAGGAACCGCAGCGCGGGAAAGAGACAGAGCTATACATGTCGTCTAGCGCCATCCCTCCCCCACACCGGAACCACTCCCGCTCTAAGACGCCACGGCAGGCCACCAGCATTCAGCCAATAACATCCTAAACCGCGCAATGGCATTTCAATTCATACCGGTGAAGCTGCGAACTTTACTTTTTTAGCTGCTACTTTGATGATATCAACTATCCCATAAGTCTTCAGCATCTTAGCTAATGCAAATTGCTTAGGCAACTTTTCATTGCTAGATAAATACATTTCAATATCCTCCTTCAGTTGTGATTTTAATTTTTTCTCTTTACTTTGGACTAAATTCCATCCCTCATTATCATCATCATCTCCGACAAAATCTTCTTCTTCTTGTCTCTCGCCTAAATTGTTGGTCTTCTTCCATTCCATATTGTACAATTCTCTTCTCTGTTTAGCTCCTCTTCAGCATCTGATATATAATATGTTCACTCAAAGACATGCCGCTCGCCATTATTCTGTATTCACATTCTCCAAATTTATAAATTTAATTTGTTTAGATTCATTAGTATTATAACACGCTAATAAGTGTCTTCGTTATCCATGTGCCGCTCGCACGTCAGCAACATAGCGGTACTCCGGCGCGCCGGCAGCGAGTCCTGGCACACAACTTTAATTGCGAAACACGCGTCTCCCTCGCACGAGTACCGCGACGAGACTGCATGATTGTTAATTATGTGGGTCAAGATGAAAACGACGAGCTGAGCAGAACAATTAAAATTTTCAAAATGTAGGTTTGGGAACTAAACTTTAGGCGAAGGAAGCGCGCGTTGTACTTCGCGTCGAGTAATGACACTGTCCTCGCGAAGAATTGTGGCGATCCGGGACTCGCCCCTCTCCCGCTCATACCCCGCGCAGTTCCTTTTACAATTTTGGATTGCGCCGCTAACAATGATAGTTATAAAAACAGTTCATTATAGATAAAAAACATAGCCGTAAGCTACATTTTGTACAATTCATATTTGTATAACCCGTTTTACAGATTTTGCAACGCCCGTAGGATACAAATTTAGGCCATTGTCCCGTGTTGTCATACCTGACCGAATCAAGATCAGGTCTTGGAGCAGCAGTTTGTATGTGCTGCTTGGCGTTGTCCACTTTTTCGTTAGTTTGTCTAATTCGGTTTTTATGTAATAATTCATTTACAATTTGAACTCTAAACTTTTTCAATCTAATTTTTTTTTTTTGCATCTCGGCTTTTTCGTCTGTGTAACAACCAGGCATTGTTTAATATGTCAAGCATTTGGGAGAAAATCGCTATGTGCCATATTTTTGAATGCAGAAAGTCTACTCCGCCCATGTGAGCGTGATATTCCTTTACTATTCGAGGACAGTTCACTTCAATCTCAGCTTTACCTTTTTTGCAGTATCTTTTAATTTTCCCCAATGGATAAGAGGCAACAAACGAACTTGCTAGTGTGACCACCTTGCTATCGAACCATTTTACAACAGATATTTTATTGTTATTGCAGACGACCTGTTTACTTGCCCCTCTACCTGTCTTTGACAATTGCTTGTCAGTCAACATTATATTTTGACATCCTCGCAAGCGACTGGCTTTTATCGTTCGAAGGGTGAAAATACAGTACTCTTCCCGTAAATGGTTAATTAACTCTAAAATTTTGTCAAAGTATACTGTCGCCGGCTTCGCGACGTAAGTTGGGGAGGAATAAGACTAAAATAAAATCGTATACTACTAATCGTATACTAGTCCAGATACGCCAGCTCACAAATATTTTACACCCCCATTTTTTGTTTTTGTTTTAAGATAAGCAAATTTTTATTTGTCCAAAACATGAATATACACAAACATGGCATGCAAGATTTTACATAAAATTATATGTCAGTCATGTTTTGCCTGAACGGCGTACAAATATAAGTGGTAGTATAAGAGATAGGATGTTATATAGCTTTCAAGTAATTTTAAATTCATCCGTTACACGTAGCAATTAACAATTCAATTTAGATAAAACTAACTAATTAACTTTAAAATTAAAAGGTACAAAGAAATACAATAAAATAGTGTCAAGCCCATCATAGTAAATAATACAAATTAGAAAATTAAATATTAAAGTAATTATTAATAAAATTAGGATGTTTTATACAATTCAAATTAATTTATCAGTTAGAAATTCGTCAGTGCTGTAATAGTGTGCGTTACGATTGCTCCGCCAAGTTATCAAAACAGAAAAAAACTTCGCCAAAAAATTGTCGAAATTTGTCAAAATCGAAGGGTACAAACCAAAAATTTGTCAAAGTAGAAATAAAGAAGTTATAAGGGTTTTAAGTTGGCCGCGCGAACGTAATGTGGAGGATTGCGCGGCCATGGATATCTCAGCAACTACTTGGGTTAGAGATCTAATTCTTTTTGTCAAAAATCTAAATTATGGTTACCCTGCTCGAATATTGTATGAGATAACATAATTTTTAAGATTACACGCGTTATAAACTGTTCTGAGGGTAAAACGATATGTAATTCTAATGAGGTTAAAATGCCGAATAAATGGATGTTCACACCTAGCAAATATAGATAATGAGATATCGGCGTACAAAGTAGTGTTTCGATCGCACGGCCACGTACTTTTTGTTTTGGACTTATTTCATCTGTTTAACTAAATTTTAATAGTATTTAATGCTTTCGTTAGTTTTGACAAATTAAGACCTTTCTTCTTGTAACAGTTTTAATGTATAAAGTCTTAGGTTTAAAGAAATAATCAACAATAAAGAAACAACAAGTGGAGGATTGCGCGGCCATAACTTCCAAGGTGAATATTTCGTAAAATGTTGATCCAGAGCTTATAATTCTTTTATCGACAATTTTTGACAAATTCAGTCTTCAATTGACAAAAAGAATTAGATCTCTAACCCAAGTAGTTGCTGAGATATCCATGGCCGCGCAATCCTCCACGTTACGTTCGCGCGGCCAACTTAAAACCCTTATAACTTCTTTATTTCTTTTTTGGCAAATTTTTGGTTTGTACCCTTCGATTTTGACAAATTTTGACAAATTTTTTGGCGAAGTTTTTTTCTGTTTTGATAACATAGCGGAGCAATCGTAACGCACACCTGTAATAGACTTTCACTAACAGAAGGCTTTTTAATCTAATTTTTAATTTTTCTGTTGTATATTCCCTCCAATGTTTTGGCTACGTATTAAAAGTAAATTATTGCAGGTAGCTATTTAAAAAAGGACGGAATATATGAACGGACATCGAAGGGACGTAAAGACGTCTAAACGGACAAAAATCGTCCCTTTTGGGACTTTCGCCAATCTCTCCGGTAAGTTTTCTCCATAAAGAAAAGTGACTCTTGTTGTTTTGGCTAAAGTTTGGCGAAAGTTTTTGTCTAATATTGGAGATTATTAGCCAAAACAACAAGAGACACTTTTCTTTATGGAGAAAACTTACCGGAGCGATGCCAGAACGTCCCAAAAGTGACGATCAATTTTATACTTGTATGCGTTTGGCTATAGTGAATATTGGTAAATGCTTTGGTAGCGTCAGCTAAGTTTGTAAGCAATTTATGTTTATCTACTTCTCCCATTGCTATGAGGTCGGTCATAGTTTTGCTATGTCGGAGGTAGCTAGTCCAAGTTGTTTATGGGACATCTCGATCCCATGGTCCCTTAGTTTAGAGGCCTCTTTGAGCACAGCTTTCACCTCCTGGTTGTGAATGGGAGCATGAGTAGGATTCAGTTATCTGGCATCGTGTGCATTTTGGTTATTGTTTCCCTTTCCTCCTTTGTTAAGATGTGTTTGAACCTTATATCTTTGTAAATTTGCTCTACGTATGGTTGTGGTTCTTCGTAGTCCATACCTACAGCCTCTTTGTGTGGGTTTTGGGGCTTCATTTCAGTTATATCTAAAAAGCAAAGAAAACAATAATCGCATTGGAAGCGTTTCCTTCAGCCATTGCAACACATCAATATGTCAGTATAATGATGTGGCCTGATAGCCAAATCACCTAGTGCTTACGTAAGCAACTATGATTGTCTCGTACTCGGCGGTCTATTAAAGCGAGACATGCTAACACCGTGACAAACACATACCAGCTAGCAACATGTAGGCAATGTCGCTATGAGTATCTCGTACTCACTGGTAAGGTAAAATGCTGTATGAACGCACAGGTTCATTTAAATAAACGCATTAAGGGGGGTTAAAAGCATGGCCGTCCCATGGCCCGCGTATTATAAAAACCGAAAGCACACCGAAACCACGTTTTCATATTCCCAACCTAAAACAAAAAAATGTTTAGTACTTACCTGGATTGGCGTTGTTGGAGGGTTCGGGATTTACCTCTGGTCTGTGATGAGGGCTGGGAGTCCTGCTTTTAGGCTCTTCCGGTGTATACGATGTTGATGTCGTTGATGAACTTTGCGCTTTGACTCCGGCGCCGGTGGCGTCTTTTACGTTTTCGGTCATCTAACGCACTTCAGATGCGTTTTATAAGTTTCTTGTTACTTGGAATTGTTGAGACTTACGTTAAACACAAATTAATATGAAAATTGTCATAATATTAAGCGAGACTGCGAGACTTTTTTTGCGATGTCGTTGAGCGCGTGAAAAGAAAAAGTGACGCTTGGGGTGGCCAGGACGAGAAGCTTGGTAAAATGATACCTGCTTAATAATTTTTTATTTTTTTGTTCCTAAAATTGTGGGTATAGAAATACTCGTCTTATAAATAATGTTCCAGATTGTCACGAAGTAAAATTACCTGCAATCCACGGAGTCGCTGCGACCGTGACGTCATTTTGCACAACACTGACGTTTTCCAACTTCTTGTACCACTTGATAGACTTTTGGAGCGGAGGAGAATACGCTGTCATCTGATCCGAGAGGTCTACTGCTGCTTTAGCTTCATTATAGTCCATATTCAACTTTTTAGAGCCTCCAGCCCAAGAGCATGTTGTCATAAATTTTCTGGTGAGCATTATGTCCAGTCGTAAGCGTTGTTACTCCCTCGTTCTTTTTCATTTCCACTAACTACTGCCAGTTTATTTTTCAATGTTGACACCATGATTAGATCTTTGAGCTGATCTTCGAAGGCGTCAAGTTCTTCTTTGTCAGAGATTGGTTTTAAATAGTTTGCTTCTTGAATTTTAATCTCAGTGGTGCTTTGTACATACTCATCAAACTGAGTACTTGTACTAAATGTGTCAATTTGCACATATTAAATAAAACTTTCTGGTTTTCTTGAATTATTCCTGTTATTTTAACAAATTATCAAGTCTTGATGATCTAGTTCAGCTCTGTGCAAAATAACATTATGTTGGTTTTGGTATATTTTTTGATGGGAAGTTAAAACAACAAAATCGTCAATATTTGTAAGATTGGACGTGGATGGTTGTAGATACTGATAATTATTCTGAAAAAAAAAAGAGTATAAAATCACGATGATATCCTCATAGATAAGATAGTAAGTAGGAATAAGGCAGCCATATTTTTTAATTTTGCATGGTCCGCGGGCAGTGGTGCATGATACAACTGATTCAGTTTGACTGGAAGTCTGGTGTCTTCGTTGTATAGTTTGTAGTTATAGCTACCGAATTTACCATGGTATTTTTTTGTCTGGTTCCATAACGATATACGGAAACATCAGGAGCAGCATTGGAAAGAACAGACTCCATGTTTATTTACTGATCTATCACGAAGTAGTTATCGGACATGTGTATGAATGATAAATTATTCACTATTTTTTGGCACCAGTTTTCACATGGATTTTTGTTGAAAACCGACTTCTTATTATATTTCCTTGTTTTCGGAAACTAATAGTAAAGAAAATATGACCCTCCAAAAATTAAAAAAAATGCCCTATTTTTACTGCCGTGATTAGAGGACTACCAGACAAAAAGTTTCTAACATAAAAGACAATAATAGAAACCTAGTCGTACTCTTTTTAATAATTTTAATGTCAAAAATAATTGAATCGGCCCAGTTTTCGGGGAGAAAAAGATATTTTAGAACTGTTGATTATATCTTTTTACTCTGGAAGCTCTTAACTTGCACGAAAAATATTTAAAAAATAAAAAAATCTTAAATTTAAACAATAAAAATGTTAAAAAAAAACAACAAAAAAAAAAAGGAGATTATATTGTGTGTCTCACGGCTGCGCTAAATAGGCCCAGTTCAGCAAACTGCCGAGCAGATAGTGCCCGACGCTGGTTTTCAACTGGACCTGAGATGGTGATGTGACGGACATAAAACAGTTCTGTTTCTAGTTAGGTATGTGTAGTTATGCATGAATAGGTACTTAAATAGAACTAAACTGTGTATAGTAATAACAAATAAAAATACGTAGGTACTAATTAAAAAAATAAAAATAAAAAACAAGAGGAGTGCAAGACAAAACAAAAAATCCAAGGTACATATAAATAAATAAAACGGACGCATAGAAACATAAACCTGTTTCGCACGTTCCCACTTTGTAAACAAATAATACTCGTAATTATGTCACGAATCCGTGCACTTCGTCGCTCAATACGCTGCAAGTAGCCGAGCGCGATGGACTAATAATAAAAATTTGTGAGAAGTGAACGGAAAAATTTACAGATGCGATGGTAATTGTGTGGGTTCCATAAGGACGGCTAAATATTACATTTCCGACGGTAAATGAAGCAAATTGTACAAACGTAGATACACGAAGAGTATAAAATATAAAAAGGTAAGCTTGTTTAAAAATTGACATAAAAAGTGCGAAAACATTAAAAAAAAAAAAAAGACACCTTTCAATTTTTTTACCATTATTGGTTTTTAGATTTACAGATGTCAAGTCTCAAGACAGAGGTACCGATCACACTCGAATCAGCCACCTGCCAGATGTGAGTGCAAAAGATGGTAGAAAGAAGCCATCCCGACGCCGTTTGTTCCAGTCGCATGCAAGTGGGCCAGGCACATTGGGTAAAAACATGCGCATGCGTTGCTGCAATGCATACTACCTTAGCGACCTTAAATATATAAATAAATATATAAAATAATAAATAATAAAAAAATAATAATTAAAAATAATATAAAATAATATATTTTGTGCAGGTTAAAAAAAAAATAGGCGGTTATTTTAGTGTGCTATTTTGCATTCCGCAGGTCTCACAAAAAAGCGATGTGTCGCAGCGGCGCCGCGGATATCACGACACCACCCTCAGCTGAGGACACAAGTGGCATAGCGAGCCGAACGTGAGCATGAGCAGAATGATACATATATATACATCATCTATTGTATACATCAGCTATTTATTCTTTTGTGCAGCGTTAGTCGACAAAGATATTGTACCGTGACTAAGCTAATTAGGTAGGCAGGTAGAGTAATTTGTATATCATATAATTGAGACATTCAGTGCGACCATATCCAACTTCCGTTGCGAATCTATTAGATACTGTCGTAAACGTCTTCTGAATGTGTCTATTGTGCTGATCATTCTTATCGGTGGTGGCAGGTTATTCCAGATTTTGGAAGCCGCATAGCGAAAGCTACCCCTGAAAGCTACTGTGTTATGAGACTGAGTTGAGAGTTGTTGCGAGCATTGCCTTCTTCCACATTCGCGCCTACTAGTTAACCAACTTAGTTTATTGTATAAATAGTCCGGTTTTTTATATTTAACCACACCGAACAGGAGGCACGCCAAGTGCAGTTTCCGTCTGGATTTCATTTTTAGCGAGGAATGCTTGTTTAGAAAAGGTGTCACGTGACTTCGCCGAGGAATATTGTAGCAAAACTGCGCGCACGCGTTTTGTACTCTTTGAATGAGTCGATCTGTACGAGCTAATAGGCGCGGGCCGTACACTGTGTCGGCGTAGTTTTACCTAGATAGTACCAAGGTTTCGACAAGCTGTTCCCGCAGTGATTCCGATAAACAAGACCTCATCTTATATAAAACCTTCAGGCGATAAAAACAGTTTCTGGCAGAGTCTGCTATGTGGTTCTCAAAACGAAGGGCTTTGTCCATCGCAAGACCTAGATTTCGCGCCTCATACACTCTCTCAATTTGTTCGCCCATTAGTTCCAAACCAAAAGTTAAAGGCAGTCGGGCCAGCTGCTGTCTTGTGCCAAATACAATATATTTAGTTTTGGTAGGGTTCAGCGACAGGCAATTTTCCTCAGACCAAACGGCAATTCGTTGAAGATCTTCGTTAAGGTGTTTAATGGCGCTGTCATACTCGTCTGGTCTGAAGGAAATATACAGTTGTACATCGTCGGCATATATATGGTACTTGCATCTCTGGAGGCACCTTATTATGTCCGCGCAGTACAAAATAAAGAGAATGGGACCCAAAATAGAGCCCTGCGGAACTCCTCTCCTACGGGAACAGGTACCGATCTAAGAGTAGTGCCGTCACTTAAACGCAGGTCAACAAATTGTTCCCTATTACTTAAGTAGCTACGGAACCATTGTATAGCTTCTGGGTCGAAACCGTAATGTTTTAATTTTGACAATAATAATGAGATATTTATAGCATCAAATGCCCTGGTAAAATCCAGTAAAACCAGTATAGTGCACATTCCCTTATCCTGGGCAGATAATATGTTGTCAGTAACATCCAGTAAAGCAGTAGATGTACTGCGCTGCTTCCTAAACCCTGATTGTAGATCAGGTAAAATATTATTTTGTTCTAGAAACAGTGTAAGTTGACGACTGACGATTTTCTTTAATATTTTGGATAAACATGGTAATATACTTATAGGACGTAAATCTTTTAAGGCTATTGGATTTGAATTTTTTGGCAATGGCCTAATGGTGGCAATTTTCCATTGGTCAGGGAATGTTGACGTCACGATGGAGCGATTTATTATGTCCGTTAAAACATTTAACGTGTGCGGCAAAGTCATATTAATCATGTCCAGGTTAATTTTATCGTAGCCTTCGGCGTTACTTTTGAGACTAGCGATAGTGCGCAAGACGTTGTTCTGGTCGACTGGAGCGATTGTAAAACTTGCCTCACCGTGGCTATGATTGTCATAGTAATTCATAAGCAATGCGCTTGCCACGGGGTTGCCGGGAACAATCAAAAAATTTCTATTAACTAAGTCAGGATCCGTAAAATGCGACGGAAGGTCTTGTCTAGATTTAAAAGGTAATAAGGTGGATTTCAGATTTCTCCCGACCAATTTGGGGTTTTTTATGTTAGTATTAATGTTATGTTTGAAATACGCAGTCTTTTCATTGTACAGAGAACTAGTCACTAAATGCTTTAAGTCTTTATAGTATTTTTTTTTGGAATCTGACTTCGTTTTCCTATAACTATTTAGTGCTTCGTCACGTAAACGCATCATAAGTTTGATTGTGTCTGTAATCCACGGATACGATTTTTCTTTTACTGTATATGATTTGATAGGTGCGTGAACATCAAACAAGGAAGTAATAAGCGTGTTAAAGACATATACCATATTATTAACGGTGTCGAGCGTTGAAATAATCGCAATATTTAATGACAATAAGTCTATATTAAATGTTTCCGTGCATACATTTTTAAGAGGCCGATATTTTACCAGGAACGGTTTGAATTTATCACGTTTAATATTAAATTCACCCACTACAATGGAATGGCCGTTGAGTGAACCGAAAGATTCTACCGCTGTGTATCTTGCTCTCAAGTCAGTACATAGGAAATCGATGAGTGTTTCACTGGATGCTGTGTAGTGAGTAGGGCTTGTGACCAGCTGTGTCAGATTAAGACAATTGAGAAATTCATTGATATTTTTCGTTTTTATCCCGTTTTTATCTTGCATATCAACATTGAAGTCGCCAAGTAGAATATAGTGGTTGCAATTTCCTAAAGAACTAATAGAATCCGTTATGCAGTGATGGGCGTAACTAGTTATTTATGTAATCTAATTAATAATTGAATTACATAATAATTTGATTAAAATGAAATTTAATTACATATTATTCAATTACATTGTAATTAGATTACTTTGAATGTGCTATGAAATTAATTACAATGTTTTTAATTACGAAATAATTTGATTACAATGTAACCTAATTACATAGTATTTAATTATATTATAATTATAATTGCTTTGAATATGAAATGTCGCATGCTTGCATCGCACAGTTGCGATATAGGTACTGCAAGTGCGGCCCGTACGACGTCATCGGGAAGTAGTAAGTATAATGTGCGGGGGAGCGGGGGGGGTTCTATGCATTGTGCTCGTGCGTCGCCGCTCCTAGCCACCCCGCTTCCCCCAACCCCTTCTGTTACTTCTAATCTTTTGTATTGTAAACACGTAACATTTTCTTAAGATTACAAGTCGTATGTATTTTGGTGATTAGTGTAAAAACTTTTGTGTTTCGTACAATGAATGATAGTGCAAGACTACTTTTAGAAGATGACAGTTCAGTGGACGAATCTGTGTCTGCAGGTCAATCGACATTACCGTCACCAAGCAATATTTCTGCAGTGCATCCCACTATACTTGACGGTAAATTCTTTGAGATACTTCATGATTCATCAGGAACTGATAAAATAGTCGCCATTTGCAAGAAATGTCTGCCTAATAAAGTAGAAATAAAAGGCTCGAGATTGTGTACATCCAATTTCAAAACACATTTAAAACGGAAACATGAACAATACCAAGAATATATTAAAACTAAAAGATCGAAAAACGTTCGTACTTCCAGTTCGTCAAACGAACTATCACCACGAAGGTCGTCAAATGTACCCTCGTATTCTCAAGCTGAATTCGATCGAGATATTGTTAAGTATTTTGTCAACTCAATGATTTCTCTAAAGTGCACTGAAGACCCTTACTTCCGACAAATTTTACGTCGATTAAATATAGGTGCGAATAATCTAAGAATCATGAGCCGGAGGACACTTGGAAGAATGATTACGGAATTCTTTGATGAAGAGTCTACTTTAGTGAAACAAGAACTAAATCAAGTGAAACACGTTTGTACGACAGTTGATATTTGGTCTGGACGTCTAAGAAGCTTTTTAGGTGTAACAGCACACTGGATTGATTCACATAGTTTAAAGCGTGTCTCAAGAGCATTAGCATGTCAACGTTTTAAAGGCACTCATAGTTATGACAAAATATACGAATTGTTGCAAGAAATTAATTCAAGGTATGGCTTAACTAGCACAAACGTTGTGGCTTGTGTTACAGACAACGGCAGCAATTTTGTGAAAGCGTTTAAAAGTTTCGGTGTACATCGTATCAATGTTTCAAACGAGCAAAACACTATTGATTCTTGTGATGAAGAATCCGATACTGATAGTACAGACGACGAATTAACGTATCTTAATGACCTTTCTTCAACAATTACACATTTAGAGACTCGTTTGCCATTACACCTAAAATGCGCTTCACATACTATGAGTCTTTGTGCCACCAACGCTAACAAAATACTAGAAAACCAGGAAACAAAGCTATCGAAAATGCATGACCAAACAATCAAAAAATGTAACACATTATGGAAAGCTGCAAATAGGCCAAAATCGGCTGAAATTTTACAAAATATTCTTGGTCATACTCTAAATAGGCAAGTAGAGACCAGGTGGAATAGCCTTTATGATGCCTTGAAAAAAATCGCAACCATAAAAGATAAATCTGCAACACTTCACAGAGGTTTAAACATAAAAAATCCACTTCGTGAATCTGAATTTACCTATATAAAAGAATACCTGTCATGTACTCAACCTGTCGCTGATGCGCTTGACATTCTTCAAGGTGAAAACGCAACCTATTACGGAATATTTTTGCCAACTATTCTCTCGTTGAAGAAAAAGTTGACAAATTTAACTGAAACAAGAGACTATGAGTACTGCAACACTCTGACTGAAACTTACCTCAAAAGTGTGCAAACAAGGTTTAAAGATTTTCTGAAAATTTCGGGACCTGAAGCTGAAAATGCTGCTTTAGCTGCCGTTTCTCATCCTAAATATAAAAAATTGAAATGGACATCATTAATTGGCCAGGCAGAATATAGTAAAATGAAAAATTTACTCGTAAAAGAAGTCGTAAAGATAATACCAAATCAATTATCTCGAGAAAGACCATCAACGAAGTCGAGGGAGGATGACTATTTTGAAATAGATTCAAGTTCGGATTTAGACAACCAGAGCAGTGAACCAAGATCCAAAGCTGAACTTATAGTCACTCATTTTTTGGCAGAAGACAGCAGAGAACTTCAAATATTAAATAATCATAAGGAAATTAAAGAAATATTTTTAAAATTTAATACCCCTCTACCTTCTTCTGCACCTGTGGAACGTATGTTTTCGTACGCGACAATGATCAATTGTCCGAAAGCAAACCGTTTGTCAGACGAAATGTTTGAAAAAAGAGTCATATTAAAGGTTAATTTAAATTATAAATCAGAAATCTAAGTTTTGTGATGAGTAGGTGTAGGTAAATATGTACAGTGTTATAAAACTGGTTTACACGTAGTTTACTGAAGTGAGACACACACCAGCCAATACTAAATATTGCTCAGAGTGTGAAAACAAAGTTATTAATATTACTTTCGACAGGCTATCACTTACTTTTAATGTCCGCATAACTGCAGTTTTATAATTAATTACCTTAACTAGGAAAAAAGTACAAATAATTGGAGAAACAAAAGAAACATAAACAAACAAGATAACTTCTCTAAAGTGCCCTATCTGCACTGGTTCCAGGTGGCGCGGGTGGGCCGAAGATGCGTAGTATGTCAGCCTCAGAGCGGATGTGGCAAGTAGCATCACCGGGTTTGTACCTGGCGAGAATACGTCCACGCTTTGATCACACGAACTGCCAACCGAGGCGACTGCCCGCCTCACGCGTGCTCCGAAACAACTCCCAGTTCAGCTTAGTAAGGCGCTCGTTGACGTAGAAGCGCGTCGCGGGGCCCGGCACATCGAGATCCGCTGTGGTCATGCCGCGACGCACTCGCGCTCCTTTCAGCAGCTCGTCCCGTAGGTCGCGGCGCGCGAGGCGCACAACGAGGAAGCGGGGGCGGGTCTCCACCGGCGCCGTCGCCTGCGTAGCGTTGATTCGCCTGCCTCCGACACGCTCGGCGCTCACAATATCGCGCGCTTTGATTTTGACGCCAATCTTAGCCGCCACCAACATGGCAGTGTGGGTAGGGTTTTCTCCACTAATCTCTGGAATATTCGAGATTTGGAGATCATTGGCGAGCAAGTTCTGGTCGCGATCATTTATGTCGCTCCTTAACTGGTTTATCAGGTCGTCGACATCCGACGATTGCGACACTTGGGGCTGAGCCACTTTGGTCTCCATTACCGCTACTCTTTCCTCCAAGTTACTCATCCTATCATCGGTTAACTTTAGAGAGGACCTTAGCTCCGACAGATCATCACGTAGCTGCTGGAACTCGTTTCGCACGATCTTCAAAAACTCCTCCTTAAAACTGCTTAGCTCTGCCCTGAATATATCCAGGTTCAGCTCCTGTGTGGCGTCTAGTACTGTACTATTTATCGGGCTGGTGTCCATAATGTTCACTAGGCTTTCATCGTGTGGGGCTGGTGTTAGTGCCCGCGACCGTACCGGTGTTTCAGCCCGGTTATCCCTTACCTGGTTCTTCTCGCACTCAGGGCAGTGCCAGGGGGTCGGTACAGGACCTGCATTGGACATGGCTACGCACCCTCGATGGTACCAGTGCCGACATTTGCTGCAGTTAACAGCCTCTGCCGACGACAGAAACTTTCCACAAGCACCGCACTTGGCCATGGATGGTGCGTTGAAGCTTGTTTGTTTATAAAATTGATCAGCCCAGGTAGTACACAGATAACGCAACAATGGCGCTATCTACAGAAACTCGTTTATGGCAGTTTTCTACGGTGTGTATTGTTCAGACGAATGCCCTAGGTTGAGCACAGCAGCGGATTATAGGATCACACAAACCGACGTTGAGTCACAGGTTGATTTTCCGTTCCCCAAATAATTAACGTTAACAAACTGTGGGTTTCGGGTACTTATGTATTTGCTGGGGTTTACTATATCGTTTTTTTCAAGTTTTTTAATATTTACACAGCACATAAACAGTAGATAATAATGTTACTCGTAAATTGCACTGACAGAAGTATTTATTCAATAAACTTATGCGAATTAGACTGGTATTTTTATTTATTCGCTAGGAGAAGAACACAAAGAGCTTATGGCTGTTTGACATTCGTGACGTCACCCCCATCGAGATCTACGCCTTGGAATGGTCAACTAGGGTAACTCAGGGAGAGTTGCCTATAGTTTAAAAAAAAATCATTATTAATTATATATGTAAGATACTAAATGAAATAGTTACAGTTTAGTTGAATCACTGTTTATTAATGCCATTCAGATTAAATTTGGAACTATTAGGGTAAGTCAGGGAGAGTTGCCTATAGTTTAAAAAAAATCATTATTAATTATATATGTAAAATACTAAATGAAATACTCATAGTTTAGTTGAATCACTGTTTATTAATGCATTCAGATTAAATTTGGAGCTATTGTGTAACCTATTTTAATTCAGGAATATTTGTTAAAAATAATGTAAAATAGGCATCTCACCCTGGCATGTGGGTGAGTTGCCTATAGATATCAGGGATAGATGCCCCCACCAATAATTAAAACATAATCAGACGTTACACGTTAGGCATTCCGCTGAATTTTCACTGCAGTCTTCATTATATTTATATTTATTTAATTTAAAACCACATTTCACATTGAACACACCGTAACTAGTCGCATTTCTTCTTAGTGGCGTGATAATACTCTACACACACTACGCAAATATCTACAAGAATTTCGTATTGTCCCTTTCTGGTGAACTATCATGAAGAGAAATATGATCGTACTCAGTGCTCGAATCATCTGAGTTTTCTTTACAATTTTTAGCATCTTTTTCTTTTTTAATTCTCTTTGCATAATTTTTATTCGATGGTGGACTTTCCTTTGTTCCTTTCCCCTTTGATCGGCTTTTCAAATCCTTTATTTTGGTTTTATTTCTATTTTTTTCCAAATTTGCTGGTGATGTCAATACCGCAGCCTGCTGTTTTCTTTTACTCACAACCTTAACTCCATACGAAGGAACTGGATAAACTTTATCTAAGACCTTTGAAGGAGTTTCTTCGTCATCCTCACCAGTTTGTTTCATTATCCTCTCTAATTTCTTAGGAGTAGACTGATTTTCTATATTTTCCTTATTTATCCCGCTAGACGAGGGAACTGGATTTAAATAGATGTTGACCCCGCTTGTGGAAGGAACTGGGGCTTTTAAACTTATTTAACCCACTAGACGAGGGAACTGGATTTAAATAGATGTTGACCCCACTTGTGGAAAGAACTGGGCTTTCAATAATATTGGCACTGTTGGTTGAGTGAGCCACGTTTTCTTCAGAAACACCATCAGTTGAGAGGACACTTGCAATATCAGATATAAAAGCGTATTCAGGAATTGCATTTATGTCTGGTGGAAATCTTCACAAGCGCGAAATCCTGACGCACCATTATTTTGGTTGGCTGATTTACCCCATGCTTTGCCTAATAAATCTCCAAACTGAAGACGCCCTAACTTTCTGCTGGGGTTGTTACGAATCCATGCATTGGTTTCATTGTTAAAATTAGATTTTAGAGATTTAAAAAATGCTCTGACCAAAGGTTGTAAATAATGAGTCGTATGACTCGGAAAACAAAGTAGAATGATATCGTTACTCTCACAAAATTCTAGCATCTCAATTGAGTTGCAATGTGTGAAGTGTGTCCATCCAATAAGAGAATCACTGCTCCAGGAGGTTTCCTAGGATAAAAATGTTCTTTCAACCATTTAAAAAAGAGATCAGCATTGATATAACTTGATTTCTCGTTCATATATACTTCACTTCCTGGAGGCATTCTATCAGCAAACTCTTGCTTTATGTTTTTTCCTTTGAAAATTGCAACAGGTGTTATAAAATTACCTTCAGCGGAGCAACAACAAATTAAGGAAATATTCTCCCCTTTTTCTGCAGAAGTTAATTGTGGAACTGGTTTAAATCCTTTCATTGCAAGAACATGTGACGGTTTGTTGTTTAACAGCAAGCCTGTTTCGTCCATATTGAAAACTTTATTTGGATAACTA
This sequence comes from Noctua janthe, assembly GCA_910589295.1. Taxonomy (NCBI): domain Eukaryota; kingdom Metazoa; phylum Arthropoda; class Insecta; order Lepidoptera; family Noctuidae; genus Noctua; species Noctua janthe. The sequence goes on along the minus strand of OU342572.1, from coordinate 5,958,116 downwards.
ATAATACTCACAAGATAAACCGACCCGTAACTTACTTGCCACGTCAACCGACAATTAACGTGTCTACTTGACAGTTAAATATTTAAAGTAGTCTGTTGGTAATTTTGTGCGTTAAAATAAATTAATAAAATGGATTTATTTGATTTAATTGATCATCAGTTGGATGAATTAGAATATTCTACGATGCAACGTATACCGAGGATTCGTGTTTAAATTACGTGTTGATTATTTTACGGACCTAGATGAAACTGACTTTTTTTGCTAGATTTCGTCTATTGAAGTATGCAGTGAACCAAGTACATAACTACATAAAATATTGCATAAAACGCAAAGGTGAGTGGTATTTTTAATTATTTAAATGATTCCACTGGTAGATGATAATGTAACCTACTAAATTATGAATCCCCTTCACATCTTGGAAGTCCATGTTCATTTACGTCAATAGATAAGAATTTTATTTTTTTCAGAAATCTTGCAGTTTCAACAAAAAACAAGTCTGCTTTTAAAGTTGAGGTATCTCGCTACTGGATCCTACTTAGGTGTCAGTCTTCCAACAGCAAGCCGTATTCTTAAGAAAGTTACTGCTGCTTTTGCTCAATTATCTACTGTAAAAGATGTGTTTTATGAAATCGCAAGATTTCCCTGGGTAATTGGAGCTCTTGATTGTACTCATGTTACAATAAAGTCGCCCGGTAAGTTAATTTTTTCATGTTGTCATTTCAATGTAACAAAAAACATTACCTTAATTTTATTTAGGTTCCTAACTAACTCTGAAATTAAAATACCTACTTATCTTTTCAGGTGGCGATTCAGCAGAAAACTACAGAAACAGAAAGTCACATTCCACTATAAATGTTTAAGTGGTTTGTGATAGCCAACTAAAATGTTTGGATATTGTAGCAAGATGGCCTGGGTCTGTACATGATCAGACAATTTTCAATAATTCATTTTTGAAACAAAGACTAGAAAGTGGACAATTTAGGGATGGCCTACTGCTTGCTGATAGTGGTTATGAATTAAAATCATCTTATGACACCTTTTTCGAATCCATCATACCCTGCAAAAAATTTATATAATGAGTCACACATACGAACCAGGAATACCGTTGAAAGACGCTTTGGTGTGTACAAAAAGGTTTCCTGTCCTGAGGCGACAAATAACATTAAAATTATTTCGTGTGCAAGCTGTTATAGTTGCCTGTTTTGTACTACACAATATTGCACTTGATGTAAATGAAAGAAATTTTGGTGACAACAATGACTTGCATAGGGATACACAGACTCATGAAGAAATTTCAGCAACAAACACTGAAATGAACAGTGATGCCAAAAATAGACTGGTTCAAGAGTATTTTTACCATTACTTTGGAATAATAGACGATGAATAAAATAAAATACATTTATTTGAATTTTTCCCCTAATTTTAATTTGTTCTCATCTTTCCATTTCCGATCTTTTTCTTTGAACTCGGCCTCCTTTTTGCGTTCTTCCTCTTCGAACCTTTTTTTTTAAATATTTCAGCATCTAAAAATTGTTTTTGAAGTTGAACTAATTCTAACTTAGCTTGAGTCAGCTCATCGAAGTGTCTTTTTTTGTACATTTGCTGAAAAAAAAAGAATAGTTAAGTTATGTTGATAAATAAATTGTACATTTTGTTATGACTAATTATGTCTTACTAAACAGTGCAGGATGTTTCCTTGATTTTAAATTTCTTCTACTAGTGACATCCAATTTTGTACTTGCTGAAGTAGTTGGAGTTAGATAACTTTTATTGGCATCATCCTCATGCAATGCTTTGTCTGTAATCAAAAAATGAGAATACTATTACATAAATATATTTTATTTTGATAGCCTAATAAGGTGTCTGTTGTCATTATAATGTTGGCGTAGATTATTGACATTATTTCAACTATAGCAAACTCTAAAACAAAACAAAAAAGGTACATCAGAAAATTATTTTAAAAAAATCTATTAATACCATTCAAATTATGTTTCACTACTAATAGTGGTTGGCGAAGGTTCACTTTCATTTGAAACAACTTCTGTAAAAAAATACAAAAATCATGAATTACCAAGAAAGATTTAACGATCAGCAACACAGCAAGCACATTTTACTTCTGCCAACAAACTGCTTTACAGTTTGGCAGAAGTAACATTTTTTTTTTGTAATTGGCTGTTACCACGAATAAACGCTTATTTTTTTTTTTTTTCTTCAGATAATAGTACATATTGATAGGTACCTAGCAGGATGTATAATATATTATTATACTTACGGTTTTGAGACGCACATTCTTCAACATCGGCTGTGTCCTTGAGTAAAAGAGTAATTTCTAAATAGTTCTCCATTTGGGGTATATCAATGCCATCTGTAAAAATATTCATTTTTTGTAATTTGTAACTATTATCATGTCAATTACTTACAATTAACAACTTTTGACTGCAAGTATGGTGCAATTTCCCTAGAGTCTTTTTTAAAGCAATAAATTATCTTACCTTGACTATCTTGAGGTAAAATATCACAGTCATATTTCGCCATGCCGTCAGTGCTTAATGCTATCATCGCCTTTATTTGCTCCTCTACATTATCCAATGGAGGTGCTGTATTCCTACCACCTCCGGTTTTGTAGATTTGCGAGCGTGTTGTAGCCGACTTTTTCCTTACAGTACGTTTTAGGCCTTCATACATCATAACTTGATAGCAGACAATGTAAAAGGAGTTTTAGGAGTGCACAGAATAAATGCACACAAAATTGGCATTACCTTCAGAAAAGCAGCAGCTGCCAACAATTTCCTTAAAATGGAAGACTTTTTATGGAAAAACAAGATGAAAGCTTTTATCCCATCTTATCTCACTGAAAAAATTGGAGTGTTAAGGTTTGTACCGAAAGACCTATCGAATGAAGAAATATATAAAAATATAGTATGTGATGCCGAAGTGATATCAATTAAAAGATTTATGAGAAAAGTTGAAGGAAAAATAATTCCTCTCAACACTGTTGCTGTTACTTTTGCTTCCTCATCTCTCCCACAATATGCCTACATCAGACTCTTTCGATATTTGCTAAGATATTTACTTAAATTCCGCGTCAAAAACTTGAAATGGTCATACTAAAAAATGTAAATTTTTGTATAGCACCACTTTTGATTTCAAGTTGCGATATATCCTAATGATCTATATTTGTTCTAATGGATTACTATATTGTCATCGAACTAATTGAGAGACGTAGATGGATTCCAATTTGCGTAATTATTTTGCTAATGAGTATGTTGCTTATCAGTGATAACAAACATTTTTTTAACCCTAATTAAGTACTACTGAAAAGATTAAAGACAACCATTAAGAATACACCTTACTTGTGGAAGAGGTAGCTAATTACTAATTAGTGAAAGATATGGCACGCATGAAAAGGAGTACAATATCGCTAATAACTATCATTTTATCCCAGTACTTATTACAGTAACCATGGTTTCGTACCAGAATACTAGCGAATATTATTGCGGCGTAACTATGTTTTCTTATCCAGAACTTTGTACATATCCAAATATATAAGGTGTATCCTTTCATACCCGAAATATTTTAAGAGTAACTTCTTTATGTCGTAAAGTACCCATTACAACGAAAAAAAATATTATTTGAGGGTTTTTTATTTTACGAAATTGTTATAAATCTAAAATTTTTGAGACTTTTTGCATAAAACCTTTACTCCCATATTCTAACAATGACAGTAAATATGGTAAATTAGCGTAATGGATGTTCAAAAATAAGGAGCCAGTATTTATTTTGTGGGTCAAGTAATATTAAATTATTTATTTTTTATAAAACTACACTTAGATAAAAAAATCCCTTGAAATAGCTTCGTTATAGCCGTTAGATGATTCTCTGAAAATATTTCGTGTATGAATGAAGTTAGACCTTATATATTGTGAGCAAAAATCGGAACAAACGTAAGCCGCGAGAGCTTCGATCCCTCACGGACCATCACGCGACCCAATGGCCAGGGTCGGCTTCGATGCCGGAGCAGCTGATTCTCTACAATCGAATACTAACGAGACTATATTGCTATTGTTGTGAAGGTCATAAACTAGGATTTCTAGTTATGCATGATTTTGTTTGTATTATTATATTTTTAGGGAGCTCTGAAAAAAAATGTTATTACCGGTAACTGTAATTTTTACATAACATCACGCCTGCAATCCTCGATATGCCTACAGTAAACCCACATTTTGCCTGTTAATTTTAGTATTTAAATTTTGTAATATTTACAAACTAATGTTCGTTTTGGTAATTAATTCTATAGGTATTAGATAGATGGTAATGTTTTACAAAAGTACTACAACGTAATAATGCAAATAAATTATTCTTATTCCGGTTTAGATCTTCTTCATAACGTGTCGATGGCAATCTAAATTGTGTCAGCCCAGAACTGAGCTACTAGTTTGGCGCTTTCGGTAGCGTCAGTTGCTGTAGTGAACAAACAACAGGACACGCAGGACACGATATTAAGTGCCCCAAATCGTCATCAGCATCATCTAATGAGTTTGAGTCGTCCTGGTGAAAGAATTAGTCAGCTAGACTACGTTACCGAGTGCTAGCTATCCAGGATGCGCCGAGCGTTTGCGAACGCCTTTCTTGCACATCGACCCGTCTCTAATACAATGCCAGATTGCCAGTGCGGAGCCCCTCTGCAGGATATGCCCCACCTCCGTGTCCTTTCTTGCCCATCCCACACAGCCACCTGCACCTTACAGGATTTAAACAAAGCCAATGAAAGAGCTGTGAAAGTGGCTATGTACTGGTCGAGTATTATTTGAGTCCATCGACATGCAAAGAAGAAGAAGTTCATCTAATTAATTGTCTTAATTAACCATTTGTATTCTTCGTCAGTAAATATAACGCTCAAGAGAAATAAAATAGCTTACCTTATTACATTATTTCAAAGTATTCTGACGCAGATCCATATCTAGACTTTCCCTAGCAAGTTTACATACTTTGGGGTGTTGTGAAGCAGTCGTACGTATCCATAGTTTCTGATTCTCTTCCAAAACCCACAAATCTACATATTTTGCAATTTTTGCAACATGCAGTAAGTAACACATTAGCACGTGCCATCACTTTAAGTACCTTAAACACACTCAATAGATTTCTGATTGTCTCAGCGAGAAACATTTTAAACTATATTGCTTAGCACGTTACCATAATTGGTAAGACCATTATAATCCATTTTAATTTCCAAACCACTTATTGGATTAGCGAAATCTATACTATCGCTATATTCACACTTTATTTTAATATTGTTACTTTTGAAATTGAATATTTTGTATTTTAGACAGTCTTCGTGAGGTGGATTCGCCTCTATCTTAATAGGTTGAGTATCAGTAGGCACAAGTAGGTGGGAACCAAATAGCCTACGTAAACTTGTGGTTTCTATATCTCTCGGCTACTGTGCATGGCTTAATTGACCGATGACGAAATCAATAACAGGATCTCACATTTTTCCGTAACCCGTTTTTATGGCAATAAATAAATTTATTGTTATTAAAAATAACATTGTTAAAACCACACCAACTACACAGCCAGCCAGCCAGCTGACAGCCTAATTAGTTGTCAAATTAAGACTACAATAAAATTGCATACGAGTGTATCTTCCGAAGCAATGTGCTAAATACACCTCGAGTTACCAATATTATAAGTCTCGAGTCCATTACCAGCCTAACACAATCCAGGCTCCAGCTTGCTACTGAGAATGTCTTAAGCAAAAAGTCAATTACACTACCCGACCTGAGAATCGAACGCAGAATACCATGCGTTGTGGTCGCACCAGCGAACAAAGGAACAACAAGGCAGAGACTCAATATGAATATATTAGGCGGCTGACGATACGACATACCTAAGTTTAGTATAAACAACAACTTAGAAAACTATTTAGAATAAATAGTTGTGACAGGCATGTTGGCTACCGAAATAGATTTTAAACTTTTATCTATTGTATGCACGCTATCGAAAACCCGGTATGTTCCTCTTATCTGTTGCACACAAATGCACTAGCCCTTTAAAAATTATACACACAAACAAAAATGTCATTACCTACCAAATTAACGATGAGCAGGTGACGAAAAAGCATTTTGTAAACAACTCTCATTCCGTATGGTCGCCTAGGTGCTCAGTGATTGAACAATTTTTATGTGCTGACATTAACACCAATTATAATTGTAATAAAGTATGTAATTGTGATAACGCTAGTGAAGGAAAATATAACATGTCTACGCCCACTCTGTCACCACCGAGTCTATACTCTGATCAAGAAGACTCGAGAGATACAACCTCATCCGAATTCTCAAATCTGGGAATACCGAAAGATGACTCCAATGATCTAAATCAGAGAAATGACTGCAAAACAAGTGGAGTAACGTCGCACGGTGTTGAAGATATATTATCAGAGGGTGTGAATTATAACGTCAATGATAACGTATTCCCTGATTGCAAACCAGAAGTGTTATCCTCAATACCAAAACCTTTTGTGCAAGATTTTAACTCGAGAGACTCAACCGAATTTAGCATTCAAGACATCCTTGGCTTACATCAATCCTATAATGCAGCTAATACTCAAGATGACTTAGAAGCAAGATATGAGTATCAGATGCCGAATTACGAAAACATCAGTAACAACTCCAATAACTACGGTTCTGGAACGGAAGAGGTGATTACCGAAGATTGCATTGACAAAAGTGAAAACATCTTTAGTGCGACCACATCGCAAATTGAAAATCAAGTTATTTACACAAGAAACTACGCCGATAATGAACATATCCGATATCAAGAAAGAAGTGACTTAGGCAGCGATGTCGCAAAGGATCCTGCAAGTGAAATCAACGACTTGCATGGTACAAGTTTTCCCAGTCAGGTAAATGCCACAGAAAAATATGCTTATATTGAACTAGTTATAAGAAGGAAACATCTATTTTTGGGATGCATCAAAACGAGACGGTGACGATCGTGATCTGATTGACCGCAGAACAACCGGATTCCTAATTGCTTTTTAATTTTCTGGTTGATAGTGGCAATTAAGAATTAGGTTGAACTCACCTTAATGTAGTATTGCACATTGTTTAAGTTAGACGTGTATTTTAGTTTTTATTTATGTTTCAGAATCATTCATGGAGTGACAAGACTGCATCAAGCACACCTATTCGGGCTTCTTCTCTTCCAGCTACCGGTAAGTCATAAGCCTGTTTTATCGTATTCCAACTAAAGTTAATTTATATTTTCTTGTGGCCTTTCGAAGTTTACGCAAGAATGTTAGGTTATTAGAACAATGCAATGTGCAGACCCGTAATAACGTTGAGTTTTATTTTATTTTGAGAGAACGTGAATGGTTTTCTCGATGCAACATTTATTATCTCTAAGTGCTCACATAATGTTTTAATTTTTTCAGAAATGTCAACCGACTCATCTTACCAAAAGAGATTCACAAAGCGATTTCGGACAGCCTACACCAGTTTACAGCTTGTTGAGTTGGAAAATGAGTTCCACCAGAATCGATACCTCTGCCGCCCAAGACGTATCAAACTGGCCAATTACTTACAACTTTTGGAGCGACAAATCCAAATATGGTTCCAGAACACAACAAGCCGTCCTCATCTATAGACGACTGCAGTCCATCGAACACTAAACGACGAATCACTGCCACCAAATTCTAACACTCAGCCTTCGTTAACATCTGATAGCTACGTGCTGAACGGAGCTAACTTGAAGTTAAACGACGATTTAGTGAGGTTTAATACTGGGTCGACTTATTACAATCCATTGCCGAGTGGTGTAGTGATGCTTCCGACTACAACGGATAGCTATGGCTTTGCTACATCTATGCCATCTACTACGATTCCTACTTATGATGATAGCAGTCTCCACGCAAGGAATTCTAACATGGGTTTGCTTCAAGATCCTTTTTTCTCGTATTTAGCTCCTTCAGATCCTGCTAGTCAGCATTCTTCATCTGCTACAAGCAAGTATCCGTCGTCGTATATATCTTTATAATATTAACTTTCTCATTTTTTTTTGCATACCTGTGCTTTTCTCATGTTATGGACATTTTAACTATCAATTCTTTTATTTGCCTTACGATATGTTTGCGTGTATAAAGTATGAAAATATATATTGTATTTTGCCAAATGATTTCCATATAGTGTAAATAGATTTTACTAATTTCCTATTATCTTTTGGTACTTAATTTTTAAGCTCATATTTTTATTTGATCTTCACTTCACTTCATTTAGATTATCTTTCTATTTTGTATTTCATTTGATTTAAATACATTTCATGACACCGATTAACTAATGTGATTAAAAGAATAAAGTTTACTTAAAAAACTCGTTTTTATATGCCGTTTCATTTTTTTCATCATTTTATTTTTATTTTACTTTATTGGGACATTTAATAGTTACACATTACAAAAAGTATGACAGAATAAGTTTTGAACTAAATAAACGTGTAACCCCCGCGAATATCCGCGACAAAATAATTTAAAAAAAAATAGTTAAATGCGTGCATGTAATATTACAAAAAAATAGAAAAAAGCAGTACCGTAATAGTAGAAAGTAAGTAAAGTAGTAGTTAGTAATATTAGAAAATCAAGTAAGTACTCATATGTGATTTAGGGATAATAGGTATTAGATAACTTTTTAAAGATTCAATAGCCATTCTTTTGAACTTAAAGTGTGTAAGCGCGAAAATATCAAGTTCGATAAAATGTGTGTTATACGTATAGGAATCATCTTTAACACAGTCCATCAATCGCTTCTTTGGTCTTTCTGTAGACATCGACACACTATCTACGATGCGTCGGAGAGGCGCCCGTGTGCCGCGCCCGGCGTGAGTTCTACACCTTGCAGTGTGGAACACCCGGGGCACGCGCGCCTCTCGGCGCATCGCAGTTCTAGGTACAATGTAACATAGGTTATTACTATAGTCAAGCGCTCCACTTCCTTATGATCACGAAAAAATCATCGGTCCGCGCCTCAGCAAACATAGTCGAAGCACTACAAAACCGCGGAAGCCCCAACAGTATCCTGAAAACATTGTTGTACTGTACGCGCAGTGCGCTGTACGCATTTAACAATTTTTTTTTAAATCATTTTGTCGCGGATATTCGCGGGGGTTACACGTTTATTTAGTTCAAAACTTATTCTGTCATACTTTTTGTAATGTGTAACTATTAAATGTCCCAATAAAGTAAAATAAAAATTGCAATGTCCGTGTGGTGTGCCGGACTCAAAGAATACCACCACCCCATCTCATCTAGCGGGTGTCGTAAGAGGCGACAAATGGAAAACATAGCATATTTACAATCATTTAGAAAGATATGAACGATAGCATTCCCAAGGAGGGTTGACGTCAGGCAGGCGGCCGGTCATAAAATCTCTGCCAAAACCCAAGCAGTATGTTTATAAGTATAAATGGAAGCAACGTTAGGGCTAGGGCGTACCCCGCAGGCGACGCGCAGGGGCAGCACCCGGCCCCTCCGGAAAGTGGACAAGGGTTGTCGCACCAGAACGGGCGGGTGCGACGTAAGACGCAAGCTCGGAGAGTAAGAGATGTAAGAATGAGGTGTGCGAGCTGGAATGTCGGTACGATGACTGGAAGAGGAAGAGAGTTAGCAGATGTTCTAAAAAGGCGACGGATAAAAATAGCGTGTCTGCAAGAGACTAAGTGGAGGGGTGAGAAGGCAAGAGAAATTGGAGAAGGATATCTGTTTTATTATTGTGGCAGTGATGGCAAGCGAAATGGTGTGGGAATAGTTTTAGATGGGGAGTTGAAAGAATGTGTGGTGGATGTTAAAAGAGTGAGCGATAGAGTGATAGCTGTAAAAGTAATTCTGGATAGTTCGGTGCTAAATATAGTTAGTGTGTATGCACCCCAGTCAGGAAGTGAGGACAGCGTAAAAGAGAAGTTCTGGGAAGACTTTGATCGAGTGATGTTGGATGTGCAGGAGAGTGAAGAAGTGTATGTGGGGGTGATTTCAACGGTCATGTAGGAAGAATGAAGGATGGGTATGAGAGAGTGCATGGCGGCTGGGGGTATGGAGACCGTAACAATGACGGCGAGGCACTACTTCAAGCTGCGTCTGCCTTCGACCTGGCAATAACAAATACGTGGCTTAAAAAAAGAGACGAACATCTCATTACGTATAAAAGTGGCCACCACGCGACGCAAATAGACTTTTTCTTGGTCAAGCGGGACAGTCTTAAATACGTCAAAAACTGTAAAGTGCTGCCAGGCGAAGACTTAGTCTCCCAACACAGATTGGTTATAATGGAGGTCAAAGTCAGTGTCTCGACCAGTAGAAACAAAGAACGGCCACCACCCAAAACCAGATGGCGTATGATTGAAAATGAAGAATGTACAAGTATGTTTAAGAGTCAAGTAGTAGATAAGATGATTGAAATGAAGGATATGGAAGGAAAATCTGTGAATGAATGTTGGAAAGAGATGGCAGATTGTATAAGGAGAATAGCAAAAGATGTTTTTGGAGAATCCAAAGGGAAAGGTATGATAGATAAGGATACATGGTGGTGGAATGAAGAGGTGCAAAAGAGTCTGAAAGAAAAAAAGGTTGCGTTTAAAGAATGGCAGGCTGTAGCAAACGAGAACGACAGTTTGAAAGAAGAAAAGAAGAGGATCTATAAAGAATGGAAGAGAAAGGCAAAAAAGGCGGTAGCAGTTTCCAGGGCTAAGGCACAGGAGAAGTTATATGACTCACTGGACAGTCCTAGAGGCCAGAAGGAGCTCTACCGGATTACAAAAGCAAGAGAAAGGAAAACGAGACATATGAATCATATAAAGTGTATGAAAGACGGCGCTGGTAAGGTTTTATCTAAAAATGATGAAATAAAAAGGAGATGGAAGGGTTATTTTGAAAAGCTAATGAATGAAGAGAATGAATGGAGCGGTGTGCTTAACGAGGTACAAGTAAATATGGGTTTGGTGAGGCAAATTAGCATGGATGAAGTGAGGAAGGCAGTTCAAAGTATGAAAAATGGAAAGGCCATGGGCCCTGATGAAATACCAGAAGAAGTATGGAAGTGCTTAAAAGAAGACGGATGTATGTGGCTGACTTTATTCTTCAATAAGTTGTTGTATGAAGGAGCGATCCCACAAGAATGGTGCAATAGTTCGCTAGTGCCCATCTTCAAGAATAAAGGTGATGTGCAAGACAGCAACAACTATCGGGGGATAAAGCTCATGTCACATAGTATGAAAGTATGGCAGAAAGTGATAGAGAAAAGATTGCGAGAGGAGAGTGAGATTATCCAAAATCAGTTTGGGTTTATGCCAGGTCGAGGAACAATGGACGCCACTTTTGCACTCAATTGCACTCCGCCAATTGTGCGAGAAGTATAGACGTGCACACAAAAACTTGCACATGGTGTTCATTGATCTGGAGAAAGCGTATGATAGGGTACCTCGGGATGTGTTGTGGTGGGCCTTGAAAGAGAAAGGTATACCTGGGAAGTATGTAGAGTTAATTCGTGCTATGTACAGTCAATCTTGTACCTACGTCCGGTCAGCTGCTGGCAACACCGATGAGTTCAATGTGGCTGTAGGCTTGCATCAAGGGTCGGCTTTAAGTCCTTACCTCTTCCTGTTGATTATGGACGCTTTGACGTCGGACATACAGGAAGAGGCACCCTGGTGCATGCTGTTTGCCGACGACATTGTTCTTGTCGGTGAAGATGGATCTGAGATCCAGAGCAGATTGGAGAAATAGCAACAGAAGCTGGAGAATGTTGGCTTGAAAATCAGCAGAACTAAAACGGAATACATGTTCTGCAATTTCGGCGGTCTCCCGACTTTCGGTATCTCGGTTCACTCGTGCAAAGCGATGGCGAAATAGATCGTAGTGTAAAGCACAGAATTAACACGGGATGGATGAAATGGCGGCAGGTCACGGGAACAATCTGCGACTCCCGCATTCCCCTTAAACTTAAGGGGAAGATTTATAAAACAATGGTTAGACCTGCTGTCTTGTATGGATCAGAATGTTGGGCCACAAAAGGGATGAATGAAAGGCATTTGCATGTGGCGGAGACGAGAATGCTAAGGGGGATGTGTGGTGTTACGCGAATGGATAAAATAAGAAATGAGTATATAAGAGGAAGTTTGAAAGTGGCGCCGGTGACTGAAAAGTTGTGTGGTAATCGGTTGTCGTGGTATGGGCATGTGATGCGGAGGAATGAGGGAAATGTTGCGAGGAAAGTTTTGAGTATGAATGTGTATGGGTATATGAGTAGAGGAAGACCAAAGAAACGATGGATGGACTGTGTAAAGAATGATATGGCAAGAAAGGAGGTGTCTGGCGAGATGACGAGTAATAGAGAAGTATGGAAGAAGAAGACATGCTGCGCCGACCCCAAATGAATTGGGATAAGGGCAAGATAATGATGATGATGATGATGAAAAATAAAATGATGAAAAAAATGAAACGGCATATAAAAACGAGTTTTTTAAGTAAACTTTATTCTTTTAATCACATTAGTTAATCGGTGTCATGAAATGTATTTAAATCAAATGAAATACATAATAGAAAGATAATCTAAATGAAGTGAAGTGAAGATCAAATAAAAATATGAGCTTAAAAATTAAGTACCAAAAGATAATAGGAAATTAGTAAAATCTATTTACACTATATGGAAATCATTTGGCAAAATACAATATATATTTTCATACTTTATACACGCAAACATATCGTAAGGCAAATAAAAGAATTGATAGTTAAAATGTCCATAACATGAGAAAAGCACAGGTATGCAAAAAAAATAATGAGAAAGTTATTATTATAAAGATATATACGACGACGGATACTTGCTTGTAGCAGATGAAGAATGCTGACTAGCAGGATCTGAAGGAGCTAAATACGAGAAAAAAGGATCTTGAAGCAAACCCATGTTAGAATTCCTTGCGTGGAGACTGCTATCATCATAAGTAGGCATCGTAGTAGATGGCATAGATGTAGCAAAGCCATAGCTATCCGTTGTAGTCGGAGGCATCACTACACCACTCGGCAATGGATTGTAATAAGTCGACCCAGTATTAAACCTCACTAAATCGTCGTTTAACTTCAAGTTAGCTCCGTTCGGCACGTAGCTATCAGATGTTAACGAAGGCTGAGTGTTAGAATTTGGTGGCAGTGATTCATCGTTACTGTATCGATAAACCTCCGGCATCGGTGAGTAAGCGGCCATGCTTGGACCGGCCGCATAGTACGATGAATAAGACAAGTTCGGCGTATACGATGGTAACTCTGAGGTACTCTGTGATCCTTTTATCACAGTTTTCAATGGATTGATTGAGGAGTATTCCGGGGGTCTTGATATATTGTCGTTTGGTTGCAGATATATCTTATGATGAGCTGCATGGCTGTCGGAGAGGAGGCGCCGATGTTGATCGTGTCCACCGCAGCTTCGCCCGTGATTCATCTTGTGGTCTTGATTTGGTGACATCTCTTTAGTGTTCGATGGACTGCAGTCGTCTATAGATGAGGACGGCTTGTTGTGTTCTGGAACCATATTTGGATTTGTCGCTCCAAAAGTTGTAAGTAATTGACCAGTTTGATACGTCTTGGGCGGCAGAGGTATCGATTCTGGTGGAACTCATTTTCCAACTCAACAAGCTGTAAACTGGTGTAGGCTGTCCGAACTCGCTTTGTGAATCCCTTTTGGTAAGATGAGTCAGTTGACATTTCTGAAAAAATTAAAACATTATGTGAGCACTTAGAGATAATAAATGTTGCATCGAGAAAACCATTCACGTTCTCTCAAAATAAAATAAAACTCAACGTTATTACGGGTCTGCACATTGCATTGTTCTAATAACCTAACATTCTTGCGTAAACTTCGAAAGGCCACAAGAAAATATAAATTAACTTTAGTTGGAATACGATAAAACGGGCTTATGACTTACCGGTAGCTGGAAGAGAAGAAGCCCGAATAGGTGTGCTTGATGCAGTCTTGTCACTCCATGAATGATTCTGAAACATAAATAAAAACTAAAATACACGTCTAACTTAAACAATGTGCAATACTACATTAAGGTGAGTTCAACCTAATTCTTAATTGCCACTATCAACCAGAAAATTAAAAAGCAATTAGGAATCCGGTTGTTCTGCGGTCAATCAAACCACGATCGTCACCGTCTCGTTTTGATGCATCCCAAAAATAGAAGTTTCCTTCTTATAACTAGTTCAATATAAGCATATTATTCTGTGGCATTTACCTGACTGGGAAAACTTGTACCATGCAAGTCGTTGATTTCACTTGCAGGATCCTTTGCGACATCGCTGCCTAAGTCACTTCTTTCTTGATATCGGATATGTTCATTATCGGCGTAGTTTCTTGTGTAAATAACTTGATTTTCAATTTGCGATGTGGTCGCACTAAAGATGTTTTCACTTTTGTCAATGCAATCTTCGGTAATCACCTCTTCCGTTCCAGAACCGTAGTTATTGGAGTTGTTACTGATGTTTTCGTAATTCGGCATCTGATACTCATATCTTGCTTCTAAGTCATCTTGAGTATTAGCTGCATTATAGGATTGATGTAAGCCAAGGATGTCTTGAATGCTAAATTCGGTTGAGTCTCTCGAGTTAAAATCTTGCACAAAAGGGTTTGGTATTGAGGATAACACTTCTGGTTTGCAATCAGGGAATACGTTATCATTGACGTTATAATTCACACCCTCTGATAATATATCTTCAACACCGTGCGACGTTACTCCACTCGTTTTGCAATCATTTCTCTGATTTAGGTCATTGGAGTCATCTTTCGGTATTCCCAGATTTGAGAATTCGGATGAGGTTGTATCTCTCGAGTCTTCTTGATCAGAGTGTAGACTCGGTGGTGACAGAGTGGGCGTAGACATGTTATGTTTTCCTTCACTAGCGTTATCACAATTACATACTTTATTACAATTATGATTGGTGTTAATGTCAGCACATAAAAATTGTTCAATCACTGAGCACCTAGGCGACCGTACGGAATAAGAGTTGTTTACAAAATGCTCTTTCGTCACCTGCTCATCGTTAATTTGGTAGGTAATGACTTTTTTGTTTGTGTGTATAATTTTTAAAGGGCTAGTGCATTTGTGTGCAACAGATAAGAGGAACATACCAGTTTTCGATAGCGTGCATACAATAGATAAAAGTTTAAAATCTGTTTCGGTAGCCAGCATGCCTGTCACAACTATTTATTCTAAATAGTTTTCTAAGTTATTGTTTATACTAAACTTAGGTATGTCGTATCGTCAGCCGCCTAATATATTCATATTGAGTCTCTGCCTTGTTGTTCATTTGTTCGCTGGTGCGACCACAACGCATGGTATTCTGCGTTCGATTCTCAGGTCGGGTAGTGTAATTGACTTTTTGCTTAAGCCATTCTCAGTAGCAAGCTGGAGCCTGGATTGTGTTAGGCTGGTAATGGACTCGAGACTTATAATATTGGTAACTCGAGGTGTATTTAGCACATTGCTTCGGAAGATACACTCGTATGCAATTTTATTGTAGTCTTAATTTGACAACTAATTAGGCTGTCAGCTGGCTGGCTGGCTGTGTAGTTGGTGTGGTTTTAACAATGTTATTTTTAATAACAATAAAGGAGATGGCCAATTTTCTTAGGGCGCTCTGCCTAGCATCTAAAAATGCATGTACATTAACGAGTTTTGCTTTATTTTGAATTTAGGATGCTCTAAAATTAACTGTAAAAGTTACATAATCCAGTAACTTCAGATTTCTTAGAAATTAACAAAAACATGTCTTAGTCATGATAGTCGGGCTCATAACTAAGTAGTAGCCAGATTATTCTGCGTGGGAAGTTCTCATGATCAATGGATGGGTGACCATGTTCTTATCGATACCCTTTCGTGCCTCGGGAGTGCATATAAAGCCGTCGGCTCTGTATGTAATATCTCTCAGGTCGTGAGTGAGAAATAGAAGTATAGGTAAGTATAGAAAATATTGTTAGAAATCCATCACTCTCTCTTGTCTAATGTGATGTACTATGTATATATAATCTAAAACCTGTGAGGGTAGTGGGAGAGTAATGAAATGATTGAGTACCTAGCACGCTTGATAAAAGGTTAGGTAGTGGCATAAAGGATTGCAGTGGTAAAATAAAAACAAACAATGAATAACTTTTGAATGAAATATTTAATATTCAATAATTCTAACAAAAATATCGTCTAAAAAAGATGCTGGTGAAGTAATATTGGTCTGATGTTTTGCCCAGCCTAAGTACCAGATCATAGTCATTATGTGGGAACAACACCCTACCGTCTTGTTACCGACCAAGCAGTTGCAGTAGTAACCCAAAATAGATTCTAGTGGGCAGTTGCTACTGGGCTCAACATCAAACAAAATATATGTTTAATATACTCGTATCCTTTGACTAGTATGCCTAGACTTTACACGCCGATATTTTCAAAATTAATGTATAACCTGTACATTTAGATATTTTGATTAAATCCTCTATTTGACTGGCATTAAAAGAATAAAATGGCAAACCATTTTGGGGCAGCTCATGCCACTGATTTGAATATAAATGTGACTCGCATACTCTTGAACTACGAGGAATATAAAAATTATGGTCATTTATTAAAATCCGTTTTACATAATCAGGTATTAGATAAAAGGATCTATTATGACATCTAATAAATACACAATGGGCAGAGGTATTTGAAGCCCGCTTATAGTTAGGTAATGTAATTAGAGTGGAAGTACGAGTTGGTGAAATAACAGCCGGTTGAGGCAAGATGGGGGGGCTCTGGTGGTGGTGGCATTGCATTTTCATTTTGTATGTTATCTGCAGGTTCACCAGTTTCTTCTCGAGATGAATCTTGATGTAATAGTCTATTTTCCCTCATCCAGTAGGGATAACAAACATAGTTTCTTGTTATTCCCTAAAACAAATAATATTGATTTTTAACTAATATAGCTTGTGATAGCTTAATGGTGTGAATGTTACATAGAATGTAAAGCCTTTATGTCTTCTCGGTCTTGCGTACATATCAGACACACATCTCTGACTCTCAGAACTTACATACATGACATTTTATAATAATTTAACACATTTCATATAAGGTGAAAGAATATCATATGAGAAACCCTTGCAAAAGCTTGTGAGTTATTCATAATAAATAGTTATCTTTGGACATCTCACATAAGGCCATAAAAAAAAAAAATATTTTAAAATACATACATATATAAATACTTAACATGCAGACACAGATTTTTGTATTATTTCCATACATCATAATAAAGCATTACTGTTATACATGATAATAATCATACCTGAAGTCTTGCAGTAAAAGAAAATTGCAGTAGAAGTGGTGTCTCCGATTCAATAATGTGATGTCTTATGTCCCTTACTGATCGGCCACAACCAAGGCACACCATAGTGTGGCCCAGTATTCTATTATTGACACCTACTGAAGTTAGCAGCAAGAAGCATGGGTGACAAATATGTCCATCTTCTGGAAGCTGAAAGGCAAAGTAGATTATTAGAGTATACATATATCAACATTTCATCTATTGTAATATGAAGAAGGTTCTAAATATTTTTTTTTTTAATATTTAAAGGTGAAAATCAATTGTTTAAATGAAAATAATAATTGCTTCTACAAATCATTCGCTGCGCTGTTTAGGTAACACAAGAGAACATGTTTTAAGTGTAAAAAGGTTTTCATAGTTTTTAAATAAGTACATACCTGAATTGTTAGCCATTGCACCAGCATTCTTTGGAAAGGTATGTCTAACGAAGACACAACATGTCTTCTTAGCCGTCTTGTAGCTATACCTTAATTAATACACCTCATAGTAAACAATGTCCAAAACGTTAGCACAATCAAGTTCGTATTTATAAGCACTAGATAATCGTTGGGCAATGGAATCAGTCCGTGTAAAATAGCAATGGTTATGTAGAAAAGATATTCGCACAGTTTACAAAGGTATGCGCAAGTTGCGAGATGTCAAACGGAAATCGAAATAACGGACGTCGACCGATTGTTGAACTTGTTATGTCGTTTCGTTTCGTTGTTACAAGAAAAAATTATGTAAAATAAATATATCATAGCATTCAAGTAATTTAAAAATGTTTTTCGATAATGAATAAACATTATAAAGTAAGAATATTTTTTAATATTACTCTAATGGATCATTAATATGTAAGCTTTACAGGGAATGGAACGTTTATCCAAAATGGCACGCAATCTCGATACGCTGGAAACGCAAAACAACTATTAATGTTTAAATATTCTTTCAGAAGTTGTACGAAAATGTAAATAGTTTAGTAATTTTTGTTTCTATTTTTATTTATTTATAATTAGGCGTCTATTACTGTACATGCCACTGAGTAACTAGGCAGAAACTGGCCATGTCCTTTAATGGCATTAATACCGACGTTTCTCCGGATATCCAAAGCAAGATTGATTTTAATTTTAAGTCAATTTTCAAGTAACTTTATTATTGGAACACCTAGCTCTCCTGGAAATACTGACCCTATGGAAATACGACTTAAAGATCCCAATAAAACGGTTTATCGTCGTCCTTATCAGTTGAGTCCCCAGGAAAGACAGGTAGTGCGCAATAAAATTTAAGACCTGCTCTCCTCTAATGTGATCCGCCCAAGCTCGTCTCCTTTTGCCAGTCCTATTCCTCTGGTGAAGGAGAAGGATGGCAGCGACCGTATGTGCGTTGATTATCGTGAATTAAACGATAACACTGTACCTGACAGATTCCCATTGCCAATGATTTCCGACCAAATTAATAGGCTTCACGGTACTCATTACTTCACTACTCTAGATATGGCTATCGCTGGCTAAGCGGTAGTGGTGTTATCGCTGGTTAAGCGGATTATGTTGGCTTCCGCTGGTTAAGCGTATTATGTTGGCTTCCGCTGGTTAAGCGTTAGCTGTTGAATCGCTGGTTAAGCGTATTATGTTGGCTTCCGCTGGTTAAGCGTTAGCTGTTAAATCGCTGGTTTAGCGTATTATGTTGGTTTCCGCTGGTTAAGCGTTAGCTGTTGAATCGCTGGTTAAGCGTATTATGATGTGCTTTCGCTGGTTAAAAGTGATAGGATTTGTAACGCTGGTTAAGCGCTACAATGTGAAGTACTGGTTAAGTACTTCAGTGATTTACACTACTGGGTAAGTAGTGATGCATGGTGCTGGTTAAGTGCTGTGGATTTGTTTGGTAGAGTCATAATACTTTCTTAATTTTGTGCTTTTTGTATTCCTTAATTTTTGTTTGTTATGTTTGGTTCACAATCAATTAAGCATTAAACGTAATACTAAACGGTTTAATTTTTGTGATGATGTCCCTGCCGTGGGTCAGGATAGCCGAGTGAACTAGTCACTTTTCTGGATTATTTGTCTATTCAGGTACCTCATCCCACGAGGTCGTGTGAAGGACAGAAATGGCCGTGTCGCAGATCGCTAATGGAATGTCAAGCGTTTATCATAATTTTAGTTTAATTTAATTTGATTTTTGGTACGGCAATGCTTGAGTGTGTTTAGTCGATTAAAGTTATCGTTTGTCATTTTGATGTTGAATAAAAAGGCGGTAGACTTGTGCAGTTGGCGCATTCAAATTGAAATCGTGTGACGAAGGGCTAACTTAGCTAACCTCACTACATTTCATTTTATTTAAATTCAATCCGACATTATTTCTTCAATCTTTTGTTATTTTTATTGTAAAGTGTTTTAAACAGTAAAGTTTAGTGTACCGAACAGTGCCTGTGTATTATTTCAATGTAACAAGACAGCGAAGACATGCCTCATCTGTCGTCAGACATGCCTCATCTGTCGTCATATACAAGTAGTAGAAGATGGAG
This sequence comes from Noctua janthe, assembly GCA_910589295.1. Classification (NCBI taxonomy): domain Eukaryota; kingdom Metazoa; phylum Arthropoda; class Insecta; order Lepidoptera; family Noctuidae; genus Noctua; species Noctua janthe. The sequence goes on along the minus strand of OU342572.1, from coordinate 5,938,242 downwards.
TGACTCTAGTAGGTTTTATAAAAATGTTTAGTCAGGTCAAATGACTTAAAAAGGGTTTAATAACCGACTGCTATTTAAATTTTCTTCTAAAATATTGGTATTGAAATCACCACAAATAATTGCAGATTTAGTACTGGCTGCAAGTTTTGCCAGGACGTCTTCCATTATTGATTCAAATAAGGAAAACTTTTGATAGTTTGGGGGTCTGTATACACACACAATTAAATGCTTATCTAGCTCAACACAGGACAGTTCGACGCAATGTTCAACCGAGAGACCTACTGTCATTATATTGCTTATATTTAACACATTTTTTCATTAATATTAGGGAACCTCCACGCAGCATAGATTTACAGTTAAAGCAGCTACCCACCGTATGGTTTTCATAATTAATAAGCATTTGGTAATCTTTTAGCCAATGTTCAGTAAAACAAATAATGTCAAACATACTTTTTTCTAAGAACAATTCAATCTCTAATAATTTGGAAGAAATGCCTTGGATATTTTGGTGGAACAATTTTAAGGTATTTTTCTGGCCCTTTGTTCCTAACTAATTGAGTGTAAGAAGATACCTTGCTGTTGGTAGGATTAACAATATTGTTAATGGTCACTTCCTAGTTTAATATCTGGAGTGAGGCCGGAGACTCCCGTGCCATCCCCAGACAACAAGACTCTATCACTAGTAAACCCTAATTGAGAATTTTCCATGGTGACACATGGTTCCTCCTCAGTACAATGTTTGTAAACATTTATAGCACTATTGCTATATTTATTTAAGGTCATTAGTATTATTACTAATAGTAGCAGTGTTAATAATATAACTAAACTTCAACATATTACATATGTCTGAGTGAATATTAAAAGCTAGCCTAGCTATTTTGTGTCTACATCTAATATGTAGATACACTTTACCCCCTGTCGACTTAAGTTTATCAACAAAAGTGTTGATATCTATACTAATATTATAAAGCTGAAGAGTTAGTTTGTTTGGTTGAACGAGCTAATCTCAGGAACTTTTGGTTCGTTTTGTAAAATTCTTTTAGTGTTGGATTGCCCATTTATCGAGGAAGGTTATAAGCTACAAAATTTCACGCGGAAGAAGATCGCAGGCAGTGTGTGTTCGTCCAACGGTCGAGATTGACGTGCACAATATCTAATTTTAATTACTCGTCAAATAAACAATTTTTTGTGACACCACCTGCACCGCACGTGCGCCGTCGCGATAACAGCCGATGCGCAGGCCGGCCACCTGTGTGGTCTCGCAGCGTAAACAATGTCGAGTACCAACACATTAGCGAATAATATTACCTCAAATATAATTAATGCAGACGAATACACAAGAAACAGAAGACAATATACAATTAGACGAGATGGAGATTGAAGACCAACCAACAAATAATGTACAAACAGGAAAAAAACGACCAATAGAAATAGACGGAGAAGAAGACTGGACCGAGGTCAGAAAAACTGGAAAGCTGTATAAAAACTTAAGTGATCCTACTACACGAGCATCAGAGCACAAATTAGATGTATCAATTATGTGTAAAGAAGCTTTACCTAAACAGTTCAAACTAGCCAAAGTATTACAAGCCAACAACATCAATCGTATCTCACGCATTAAGTATTACAATCCTTTTAAACTAATGTTACAATTTGAGAGCGAATTAGAATTACAGAAGTTAATTAATTGCACAGAATTTAAGGAAAAGCAATTGATTATCTCAAAAACTATGGAGGTGGAGAGAATTTACGGAGTAATTAAAAACATAGAACTTGATTGTGATGATGAAGAAATAATGGAAAGTTTATCGTCTGTCACAGAAATAATAGCTGTAAAACGGCTAAATCGTAGAAATCCAGATACCTCTGGATGGATTGAGAGTGAAACCTTAAGAATATGTTTCAAAGGTTCCTCACTACCAGCTTATATTCATATGTATGGTGTCAGAATAAATGTGGAGCCGTATGTTTATCCGGTTACACAATGTTCAAATTGTTGGAAATTCGGCCACTACAAAAAGATTTGCCCTATCAAGAAAATAGTATGCCCCAAATGCAGTGAAAATCACGAATGCTGTGAAACGACTTCATATACGTGCGTTAATTGTAAAGGTGGTCATATGGCACTGAGTAAAGTCTGCCCTGTGTATGAAAAGGAGAAGAAAATTAGAAGTATTATGTCCCAGTTCAACTGTACTTACAAAAAAGCCCTCACGTTGTACGTTCCATCTGCTACACCGATTCCTGATAAATTACCCTCCAATCTAACTAATTCTGTACCATTATCTGGACCTCAGATTGAGATTGAACATAGAAATTCAACTCCGTTTCACACGACACCATTATACTCCTCAGTTTGTGCAACCAATTCTAAGGCAACCGAAGTAATCGAAAACACCGTAAACCCAGTAGTCCCCACCACTTCATTCAACAAATTAAAGGCTTCAAAGACTCGGAAAAAACATAGCCGAAAGATTAACGACATATCATTTGACTGGGAATTTATATGTTCAGACTCGGATTGTAATACCAGCAAAATAGAAAGCGATGAAAACAAAGAGAAATCCAACAACCACAAAACAGACAAAACGGATAACAAAACTAAGAATTTATTAGAAAAAATTAAGTCAATTATTTTAACCCTATTCTTGCCACTGTGGATAATTTGATACATTGAACTTTGCGAAAATCTCGAGACGTTCCGAGACGTATTTACGAAACATTTATTATTTAATTTGCTACGAAATATAATCCCAATTCTACTAAAAAATACTATTTTATTTCTTGTGACACCAATTAAGCAGTAGAAAACAGGATGGCGAACCGATCGAAGGCGTCTGGGGGTCGCAAGGTAAAAATACTAATTTTTTATTACATTTTGGTCCAATTGTTTTCAAAAGCTGTATAGTTCGAATAGGTTACAATATTTGCAACTCGGAAACACTAATTTCGAGTACTAAAGTTGATTAAAATCGACTGTAGTTTACAGTTTTTTTCGAGTGTATCAGATATGACACACTGCCAGGTAGCCATCGTTCTAGACATCTTTTGTTATGTATCAAATACGTGACATTGCTTGATTTGTACAATCACAATTTATTTATGAATTTTATTATTATTATAATTATTTTAAATTATTATTGTTATTTTATTGATATTATTTCCTTTATTCATTTCTATACATATAATTTACATTTTTAAATATTTCTATACAAAGTAATATAAAAAAACATTTAAAAATATAAAAAATAGTAGCCCACTGGTATCGGGAACAGGGTCCGAAATACCGGTGGTCAGGGCTCTTGAGAGAGGAACCTCCTAACAATACGCGCCGTGTCCAGAAGTACTGCTTTCTGAATCAAGCCCTTGATCCAGCTGCCAAGCGAGAGCCTCCTCAGATGTTTGTCGAGGCTATTGGCTATTAAGCCATTGGCCGACACGACTATCGGCACAATGACTGCTGTACTCACGTCCTACATGTCGACAACCTCGCGAGCCAGATCTAGATATTTGAATTGTTTATCATTCTCTGCTTTCACGAGGTTCTCGTCATGCGGAACCGTTATATCAACAATCATTGCGCGACGCTCCAATCGATCTATCACCACAATGTCAGGTTTATTGGCAACAATAGTCCTGTCAGTGATGATAGATCGATCCCAATACAACGTGATATTACCACTATCGAGAACTGGGTCGGGCGCATACTTATAGTATGGTACTTCTGATTCCACAAGGTTGTACTTCAAAGCAAGTTGCTGGTGGATAATCCTGGCAACGAGGTTGTGTCTATGCAAGTATTCTCCGTTAGCCAGACGAGAACACCCAGAAATAATGTGTCGGATCGATTCTCCCGGACGGTGGCATGCCCGACATATGTCAACCGTGCCATCCTTCACAATGTATTTCCGGTAGTTATTCGTCATCATAACTTCGTCCATTATTGCACGGACAAAACCTTCGGTTTCCCCGAATAGGTCACCGAAACGCAGCCAAGATACGGATGCTAAGAAGTCTACATCGGGTCCATGTAGGGCCCGGTAAAAGCGTCCGTGAAGCTCCTTGCCCTGCCATACCTCCTTGCGATCATTAGTATCTAATACTCTAGGTTTGCGCCAGTTCTCGTTAGCCAGAGAGAGCGGGGTGAGGCCCTTGTCCACTGAGACCACATCTCGGTGCATCCCCTCGTCGACTTCTAGGAAGTATTCCCTGAGGCTGCATATCTCACGGTTGTGCAGGGTCTTAGCATTTAAGAAGCCACGACCCCCGCACTTCCGCGGGATATACAGTCTCATCACCGACGACCGCGGGTGATGCATTCGATTTGCGGTCAGCAGTGCGCGGACCCTCCTATCCAGGGCATCAAGTTCCGTCTGAGTTCATTTGAGTATGCCGAAAGAATACATCAAAACCGGCATGACCCAACCATTGAAGGCGCGCACCTTAATTCCACCTGACAAAAGACTGCTTAATACTTTGTTCAGGCGGCCAAAGAAGCGGTCCCTCAATGATTGTTTCATGTCGGCAGTATTGATACCTAATGCTTCCGACATACCCAAATACTTGTAGGTTTCTGTTGAGGAGAGGGATCTAAGGTGTATGGAATCCGAGAGTTGAGTTCCCACGGATTCCATAATCTCCCCTCGCTTCACATGCATGACTGCACATTTGTCCACACCAAATTCCATCCTGATGGCGCTACTGAAAGTTTCCGTTACCTTCAGTAGCTTCATCAGTTGCAAGTTGTTGGGGGCAAAGAGTTTCAGATCATCCATGTAAAGAAGGTGAGATATGACCTGACCACCTCTCCTCAACCGATAGCCTAGACCTGAACCCTCCAACAGTGTGCTGAGAGGGTTCAAGGCTAAACAAAACCACAATGGACTCAGACTATCACCCTGGAATATACCACGCTCAATCTTTATCGGTTCGCTGTTCCCCTGGATCTGTCGACATCCTGGATAGCGAAGGACCGTTCTCCAGTGCCCCATACATGACATCAGGAAGGTACGCAGAGTTGCATCAACTTTATACAACTCCAGCACCTTCATGAGCCATGTATGAGGCACAGAATCATAGGCCTTCTTGTAATCTATCCAACATGTAGACAGATCCCTTCGCGAGCGGCGAACTTGTTGGCTAATGGCCATATCAATAAGGAGCAGCTCCTTAGTACCGCGGGACCCATTCCTACATCCATTCTGAGAGGCAGACATGATAGAATTACTATCAATATGATGATTGATTTTAGCTCTCAAAATGGATGTAAGAACTTTATAGACCGTTGGTAAACAAGTGATTGGTCTATAATTTTTGGGTTCCGCAGTACTACCTGATTTATGGAGCAGGTGGGTAATTCCTGTCGTCAAGAACTGGGGCAGCGACCCTGACTCTAAGGCTGACTGAAACTGGGATGCTAAGCGAACATGTGATCTCTGGAACCATTTAATCCAGAAGTTGTGCAGTCCATCCGGCCCTGGAGATTTCCAGTTAGGCAACGGACGGACTGCACGAGCTACATCTTGGGGGCTGATGATAATTGCCCCCATTTCAGGTATCGAATCACACGCTCGTTCAACCTCCCGGGTCCAATCACCCTCAGTGTGACTGACAGGCACCGACCAGATGTTGCGCCAGAACGAACACATGGCGTCATCATCTGGTAGACGCGTATCAGTCACACCTTGGTCCGGTCGTTCCCAAGCCCTATATACCCACCTTTCATCACTTCGGAATGTGCGATTCTGAGTGTAACGCTCCACTCGCCGCTTGTACCGACGAATACGGCTTGCCCATGCACAGATCTTCTGCTTCAGGAAGTCGATACGCTCTGTGACGCGGGCTAAGTAGTCTCGAAAACTAACATCAGTTCCCGAGAACGCCCGCTTCACAAAGCGCAACACTCTAGGTCGAGTATTGCCCTCCCTGAAGCAGATTAACTTGCCGATGAGTGCTCTAGCCTTACCGATACGCCGCTCAATCCTGCATTGCCAAGCTGGAACAGCAAATTTTGGTCGTGTAGCTCTGTCGTTGTTGGGAAATTTGACGTGAGCTACAACGACATGCCGCTACAGCTCCACAGTACAATATTGAGTGGGTATCGGCGAGGTCTTTGCTGCTGTCAAAGCAGTTTGATATTATTATTATTAATTTGTATTTTTCTGTAACAGGTGGTTCATCAGCTTAGCATGCAACAGCAACGAAGAGCTTGGCAACTTGTGGGTCATGTTCCAAAGCCAAACGCAATATCTGATTTGGACGAAAGCGAATCATCTGCTGAGGATGAACTTCAGTATTCGAAAACAATAAAGAAAAAACCACGGAAAAAGGCAAAACACGAAAAAAGAAAAATCACGGAAGATATCCCGAAAGTGACAGTATAAGTATGGAAGTGATTATCATTAATTGTTTCAATATTTTCAAAATCCCTCTCTAATGTTCTTCTAGATATATCGAATTTCGTAGCTTAGCGCTCATCGATTGACCAGTTCTTATTTTAGTCAAATAAATATCTCTATCAATTACAGAGAGACGGTGGAAAAAAATAAAAAATAAAGAAAATACCTGTTTCTAATCTCCATTTATACAAGTTGATTATGTCAAGTACATGAGCATTATTAAAGCTATCCTGTGTTGTCGGGGCATTCACAAGCTCTTCCCAATCATTTTGAACGAAACGAGGATGGCAAACTCGTGCAAGTTCCAGTATATAAATACAAATTGTGATTGTGCAACAGATAGAACTTGGCGTAGGTTGGCACATGATGTGTAGTCATACCGCTGCAGTTTAGAAATATACTCACTGTATTTGATACACGTATATATCCACTAAGAGTAATAAAACCGGGACCTTGTTGATCCCTGACTTCTATTTGTTGGACCGCCTCCGCCTCACCAATCTTGTTTCTTCTTCTTCTTGAACTGGCTGGGGTGCTACATCATCTAATTGCTGGTTATGCAATGCTCGATCATATCTCTGCCAGCTAGGAACAAACAAGATACAAGATAAAACATTCTGTACATATTTTTAAAAACATCAAACATCGAGATTATATTCGAGTAGTTTCGAAAAATAGTCTTTTATTTTCCTGAATTCCGTAAACGCTGTTATTTGAGCATAAACAATAAGTTCTTACAACATTCTTAAGGTTAACTGGTATAAGTAAAATGCTTAACATTACGTTTGCTTTTGTACAATATTAGTTAAGTACGTAGTTAAGTACAATATTGTCTAAAATGAAGCATAAATAAATATACAATAGATTTTTGGACAAAGACTCGCTTCTTTTGCCTGTTTTCCTAGTAAGCAGAAAGACGGTGTACTGGCAGAGTACTTACCTCGCGTGTTATGATTTCTTGTAATAACAATACCACAAAACATCAAGACTCTGTAGAAGCACGCTGTGTTGTGGGTATACTGGTAAGTAGGTCGCGTGATGTTACCACTGGCGCGCTTGCGGTTCATTCTAAGTCCGTACTAATGACCGGATCCGACATAAGATGTCGGAGATACCATACTAAAAAAAATTTCAACGAAAATTGGTACGAATAAGATTTGATGAGATATGGGACTTTTTCATCAAACTGCAGAAGTAACTTTGTTTTTGATTAATGTACTACGAAAAACAAATTTAGTTATGCCGTTGAACATATGAATGAACTTTCAAAATATTTTATAAAATAGTTTGGTGATGCGGAACTCTGTGTGCGTGTACGACACGCACTTGGCAGGTTTTTAGTAATGGCTCTTGTTAACGCCATCTAGTGGAGGAGGACGCTAAATTATGTGTGGCCCTCTACCGTCAAGTGGACCGAGGCTTGGCGGTAGCGAATCAGCGAATAGGAGCGGAGCAACGACGGTGCGCGGAGCGGTGATTGGTCGGCGCTGAGGAACTCGCGCCGAGAAGCTTCTATTCGTTCGTTCCACGGCGCGTCCGTCGAATAGATAGATCACTACAGAAGAAACAACATGGTAGTCGGTTCACCATTATTGTTCACCTTAATCATAATTAAATACACATGTAAATTCGTTTTAATAAACGTCTTAACACCATAAAAATAAATCGAATCATTGAAGAAGTCTGACCCGCAAACCCACAAACATATTGGTCCTTCGAGCCGGATCGGAGCGGCTTCAAGAAAACGTACAGGTGGAAGTCGGCAACCAGCAGGAAATAAAACGGTCAGGCCATTCAGTGTTCCTATCCAAACCCATCCTCAAGGATCATTTGTGTTAATATCGTGTATTCTTGTGCAAAATTCCAGTTACATAGACGTGCCGCGAGCCCGCGTTTGAAACACGAGTACCTAACTACCGCCATTTTGAGCGGCGTTGCTTCGAGTTCGATCGAGCGAGTTAAAATCTGTAAGTACTTTCTTCTTTCTCTTGCAATCTCCCAGAATGCCACTCGACGATTATAAAGATTTGGTTAAGAAAAGAGGTGTAGTGAAAGGAAAGTTTACTGTATTCATTAAATATGTGCAATCGTTACAAGATCTAGAAATAACAGATTCTCAAAAGATAGCTCTAGAAGATCGTTGTAATAACATTATGTCACTATTAGAACAGTTTACAAACATTCAGGATGATATAGAATTTCACATACAGGATTCTGAACTAGAGTTAGAAAAACAATTAATTGAAAGAGAAACCTTTGAAAGTCTATTCTATGAGATCACATCTAAGGCGAAATGCACGCTTAAGAGTAAAGAAATTATTGATAACGATGTTGAAGGTTCCAACAAGACCTTTAGCATCAAATTACCCACTATTTCATTGCCTTCCTTTGACGGTTCATTTGAACAGCGGTTAGAATTTAGAGATACCTACTTATCCTTGATTCATAATTCTAAAACTATAGACGATATTCAAAAATTCCATTACTTACGTTCCGCGCTCACTGGCACTGCTAGTCAAATAATAAAATCGTTACAGTTTACTGCTGAAAATTACACAATAGCCTGGAGTTTATTGGAGAACAGATTTAATAATAATAGATTACTTGTTCAAAACCACGTTAAAGCTCTGTTCTCATTGCAGTCTTTACACAAAGAATCTGCATCTCACATTCGTAAGTTGATAGATAACGTACTAAAAAATATTCGTGCTCTTAAAGGTCTAAATGAGCCCACAGATCATTGGGATACGTTAATCATATTTCTTATTGTTACTAAGATGGATTCAACTACTGAAAAAGAATGGGAAAACCATAAAAGTGCACTTTCTAAATTACCAAGTCACGCTAATAAAAAAATAACTCTAAACGATATGATTACATTCCTTACTGACAGGGCGGACATGTTAGAATCTATTAAAGGTACACATGATTCTGGTAAGCAAACCTCCGATGGTTCCGTAAAGAAATCATCATCATCATCCAATCAATCAAAGCATGCCTAACTCGCATAGTTACGTCGCAACACGTAATAATAATAATTCGTCTAAATCATCACAAAAACCTAATTCGAACAATGATTCAAAACGTTACCAAAGGTGTATTATGTGCAAAGAGAATCATCCGCTTTATTCGTGCAGCAAGTACCTTTCTATGAAGGACAAATTATTATTCGTAGACGAGAACAAATTATGTAAAAATTGCTTGCGTGCTGGACATACAGTGTCTCATTGCTGGTTCGGCGCCTGCAAGTTATGTAATCGTAAACACCATTCGCTTTTTCATGGTGAGTGCTGTGATAACGGCAACATGTCAAAACCTGTAGGGCCGCACGACGCGCAAGCGCCGGCGTCCACATCGTGTCGCGAGTCCGAAGCTACGGGCGGCGCACATAGTACAGCGCTACACAGTGCGTCAACTTCAACGCGTCAACAAGTTGACAACGAGTACTCATTTCAAGAACCCGTTATTCTTTCGACTGCATTATTAGAAGTATTAGATCGTGATAATAAGCATCACACTATTCGTGCTATTCTAGATAATGGTAGTCAACATTCATTTATCACAAAATCGTTCTGCGAAAAATTAAAAATTCCTTTGATACAGTCCACAGTACAAGTCGCAGGGGTAGGTAATTCGGTAACCCAATCTACACAATCATGCAAAGTGCAATTGCGATCTAAAAATAGTGAATTTAACACACACTTTAATTGTCTCGTCCTACCTTGCATTACCGCAACGTTACCTTCTGTTACTCATAATATCGCAAGGTTTATGATTCCGAGTCATGTATCACTCGCCGATCCTAAATTTTTTATGTCTAACAGAATCGATTTATTAATCGGCGCAGATAAGTTTTGGGAACTTTTAAGTGAAGGATTAATTCGACTGACAAACGGCCCATACCTACAGAATACTAAGTTAGGTTGGGTTGTATCTGGTGTCATACATAATATAAAAGGTTCATTCGTTAATCGAGTTCAATGCAACTTTACGCACACGCACGACAACTTAGATACTCAATTAACTAAATTTTGGGAATTAGAGGAGATAAGTTCAAAAACCGGTTATATTATGTCTAAAGAAGAACATGATTGTGAGAATTTATTTATTAAAACAACTACGCGTGATAGTGACGGTCGTTTCTCTGTGCGCATTCCACTACGCGAATCAGCTGATCAACTAGGCGACTCATACTTACAAGCCGAGAGTCGGTTCCTCGCGCTCGAACGCAAGTTGGGTCGATGCACACCGAGTTATAAAAAATTATACTTTGATTTTATGCGTGAATATTTGGAACTCGGTCATATGATAAAAATAGATACTTATACATCTCCACATTACTTCTTACCGCATCACGGTGTATTTAGAGAACATAGTACAACTACGAAATTACGAGTAGTATTTGACGCTAGTGCTAAAACTACTTCCGGTCAATCGCTAAATGACATACAATTGATTGGCCCGTCTTTACAAAATGATATTGTTGCCATTCTCTTAAGATTTCGTCAGTACACATATATTGCCTGTGCAGACATCGAGAAAATGTACAGACAAATATTAATTCAACCCGATCAACAATGTTTACAATTAATTTTATGGAGAGAAAACCCGTTAGATGCGCTCGGTGTGTACCGGCTTAACACAGTAACTTACGGTACGGCGTCCGCGCCATACCTAAGTATGCGATGTTTACAACAGCTGGCGTCGGAATGCGCTGATAAGTGATAACGACATCGCTCATATTATAAACAAAGATTTTTACGTTGACGATCTGATATCGGGTTGTGACGATAAAATGGAATTATTAGACATTTGTAATAAAGTTTCTACGGTATTACAATCGGGTTGTTTCTGTTTACGAAAATGGTTATTTAATTTCGATTTGTCAACTTTAAACGTGTCAAAGAATTTATCTCTAGGCGAAACCTGTCAAAGTAAAACTTTAGGTTTAGGTTGGTTCGCAAATACAGACGAGTTACATTATACGACTAAACTTAAATTAAACAGGAGTCACGTTACTAAGCTCATTATGTTATCAGCAATCTCGCAAGTTTTCGATCCGTTAGGTCTATTAGCGCCTATTGTAATACTTGCAAAAATATTACTACAAAAATTATGGATGTATAAAATCGGATGGGACGATCCGGTACCTCATGATATTTTAATTAATTGGCAAAAATTCGTTGACACTCTTGACTATTTGGGTAATTTACGTATACCACGTCAGGTTATAAACAGTAAAATACAATATATAGAATTACATATATTTACTGACGCCTCTCGAAGTGCTTACGGCGCTTGTGCTTACGTGCGTATGTACTCGGATAACAATACTGATGTATCCGTAGCCTTGTTATGCGCTAAGTCGAAGGTCGCGCCTGTCAAACCGATAACCATACCGCGTTTGGAATTATGTGGGGCACTATTAGGTGCAAAGTTGTACACGAAAATTATAAGTTCACTTCGTTCAAAATTCACGAATGTTTATTTTTGGTCTGATTCCACAATTGTGCTGGGATGGCTACGAATGCCACCTAACACTCTTAAAACGTTTGTACAAAACAGGGTGGCTCAAATTAATGAACTTACGGGAAGTTTACCATGGTTACACGTAGGAAGTAAATCCAACCCAGCTGACTTGGTGTCACGCGGGGTCACGCTTGACGCGCTGCGCACAGCTGATATTTGGTGGCACGGCCCGGCATTTTTACACGAACGGCTGTGTGATTTCAGTTATGATCACAGTTGTCATAATGTCAACTTTAACGAATTGCCAGATATTAAAGTAACCACTTCACTGTTAGTACATCATACTAATGAGAATACTTTTCCGTTCGAGAGATTCTCTTCTTTTACTCGCATGAAGCGTGTATGTGCTTATATTTTGCGTTTCATTGATAACGTTCGTAATAAAATAAAGGTAAATCGTCAATACGGCCCGCTTCAAGTAGATGAGTTAAATAAATCTATTAATAAATTAACTCAAATGTCACAAAACCAGTCGTTTCCTGATCTTGATATTTCATCAAAGGGGAATGTCACCTTAAAGGCTAACCGTAATATTTCTGGTCTTAACATATTTGTTGATGATAATAACATTATTAGAGTTGGGGGTAGATTAGATAATTCTTTAAACTTTTCATACAATAAAAACACCCCATCCTGTTGTGTAGCAAACATACTTTTACACGCTTGTTATTTCAATATGAGCATAAGCGCCAGCTTCATGCCGGCCCTCAATTATTGTTAGCTAGCATACGAGAAAATTGGTGGCCCCTCAGAGGCCGTAATCTGGCTAGAAACGTTGTACATACATGTGTGACATGTACACGTATTAAGGGTAAAACTGTTTCAGTTCAAATGGGTAACTTACCTGTAGAGCGGCTAGAACCAGGTTATCCGTTTTTAAGGTGCGGTGTAGACTATGCAGGACCCATGTTTATTTTGAACCGTAAAGGGAGGGGCGCTAAATTGGAGAAATGTTATATTTGTTTATTTGTTTGTTTCTCAACGCGTGCAGTTCACTTAGAATTAGTTACTAATTTAACAACTGACGCTTACATATTAGCTCTAAAACAGTTTATGTCTCGACGGGGTAAACCTGCTGAAATATTTTCTGACAATGGTAAGAATTTTGTTGGAGCAATGAAGGAACTTACGCAATTTCTTAAGTATAATCGTGATAATCTTATAGAGCTCTTAGCTGAGGATAATATTAAATTTAATTTCATACCACCATATACTCCGCATTTCGGGGGATTGTGGGAGGCAGGAGTAAAGTCTTGCAAATATCACATCCGTCGTGTTATTGGCAACGCGAACTTAACGTATGAGGAGTTTAGCACGATACTAACCCAAATCGAGGCCGTCTTAAACTCTCGACCCATGTATCCACTGTCCACAGACCCAACTGACCTTCTTCCCCTCAGCCCTTCTCTGTTTCTGATTGGCCGACCGCTCACCGCACATGCCAGCCCAGACCTGACAGCTACAGCTTCACATCGCCTATCCCGTTACGACCGTGTGGAACAGATGCGCCAGCAGTTCTGGCAGAGATGGTCAAAGGAGTACATAGCGGAGCTACAGACCAGAACGAAGTGGAAGACAAGTAAGGAAGAATTGATACCTAACACTCTTGTACTCATCAAGGAGGATAATCTTCCACCTCTCAAGTGGCGCTTGGGAAGAATTCTCCATACCTGTCCTGGGAAAGATGGCCTGTCAAGAGTCGCTGACATCAAAACGGCGACCGGGACGGTGCGAAGGGCATTCTCAAAAATATGTCCTTTGTTACCGCCAGAAGAGAAGAAGAAGACGGATACACAATAAACATTCATTATCCATTCAAAAACTTTCAACGTCATCGGTACTTCGTTGGAAAGCAGGAGCTTCCAAGGCCGGGGGCATATGTTAACGCCATCTAGTGGAGAAGGACGCTAAATTACGTGTGGCCCTCTACCGTCAAGTGGACCGAGGCTTGGCGGTAGCGAATCAGCGAATAGGAGCGGAGCAACGACGGTGCGCGGAGCGCTGATTGGTCGGCGCTGAGGAACTCGCGCCGAGAAGCTTCTATTCGTTCGTTCCACGGCGCGTCCGTCGAATAGATAGATCACTACAGAAGAAACAACATGGTAGTTGGTTCACCATTATTGTTCACCTTAATCATAATTAAATACACATGTAAATTCGTTTTAATAAACGTCTTAACACCATAAAAATAAATCGAATCATTGAAGAAGTCTGACCCGCAAACCCACAAACAGCTCTAATTCTACAAGTAGAGTCTCGTAAATGTAAATTTTGCTTTCGACTTTGACATGGAAATTACATTCTTAACAAACTTGGACAAAACGTCGGAACTGATGGGTGTGTAATACGTTAAAGTTATTTGTGTCTAGAAAAAGCAACCAAAGCTCGGGGAACTAAGTCAGATATTTAATTCAGAGAGTCAGATATTTTATTCTTCAGCATTTGAACTAATTCTGATTACAACAACGTTGTCTTCTTGTTTACCTTGGAACTCGTGTACAGTATATACAGGTTCAAAACTTGCTTAAATTAACTGATCCTCTTCGGATACCCTATTAAACTTCGGCACGAAATGTGTACAAACTCAACACGTTACCGACACTGAGAAAGTGGTTATTTTAAACCGCTGTCAGTTCAAACAAACTCGCGCTCCTGATTGGCTGAAAGGAATTGACGTATCGCTACTCATTGGCTGAAAGGGTTTGACTAAATTTGATAATAAACTCACTGATCTTACTAAGTATCAGGCACACTCTTTTCAAGTACCATCTCAATGTATTTAAGGACACAACTTCCTAATGTCAACAGCACCAAGCTTGGCTTCAGTTTTTCTTGTTTTGGAAAGCTATCGGTACAGTATCCAACAAAATGCTGGAACTTTGAGGTGTGGTGTTTTATTAAAGCACTGTTCTAATATGCCTTATAATTCTTTCCCCACCTCTTTCTCTGTTATCTTTTTTATCTAGGTGTTATTTCATTTATTAAGTTTTTTTTCGTATGTAGTTTTGTTGACCTTTTCCTGACCATACATCCTTGTAGAGTTTTCTACATTTACGGAGTTGATGTTTTGCAGTTTTCAGAAGCCTTCCTGTCCTCAACTTTTTGTGTGAAATATTAACTGCATCAAACGCTTGATGGGCTCTGGCGCAATAACAACTGTCTGGGCGACACGTAGAAGGGTTGCGTCTGTAGCGTAGTTGAACTTTGATCAAGACGACAGTCTGGTTTCGTGATATGTAACTGCAACGAAACTCGATGGCATAATCCAAAGCTAAGCAAGAATGTTGAAGTGTTCAACTGTATTAAGCGAAGAGATAAAGTCATTGGTATTAACACACTTTTAATAAATGAATTTAACACTACATGGCATATTTTAAACTTTACACTTGAAGTTACTATAAACATAGGGCACGCCACCATAGTGGCGATAACTCCCCTCTTTGAGGAGTGCCTTGAGAGGCGCCACGGCACCCTCAGCTACAGCCTAACGCAGGTCCTCACCGGACACGGTTGTTTCGGGAGGTTCCTGCACCGAATCGGGCGGGAGGAAACGCCCAAGTGTTTCCACTGCGAGGATCATCCGGAGGACACGGTGCGGCACACCGTGGAGGTCTATCCCGCTTGGGCGGAGCACCGCCGTGTCCTCGTAGCGGCGATTGGCGGCGGCGGTCTCTCGCGTCCGGCCCTGGTCCAACCCATGGTCCGGAGCGAGAGGGAATGGGAAGCCGTCACCTCCTTCTACGAAGCAGTCATGCTAGTGAAGGAGGTGGCGGGACGTGAGACGGAAAGAACCTCACGTCCCAGCCGCCGCGGGAGACGCCCTGGGCGTCGGGTGTCACGTGGTGGCTCCCGGCCACCGTAGGCGCGGGCCTGTGGGCGGCGAGTTATGGGCTAGCTCGCCGTCCGGCCATCTTATGACGACAGGCCGTGTCGACGGCGCGTTCGTGTTCCACGCGCGCCTCAAAGGGATGTCACGTAAAGGTCCGCATGGGCTGATGCCGGCCAGGGCTGCGGAACTGTTCGAAAGAGATACCGTGGCCCTGGAACACAAAGGGCAAAGAAGGAACATGCATGGGTTTTAGTCAGTACAAGTCTGTCACTCCCTTCCACTCCGCACAGAGTGGGGGGGGGGAGGGGTCATACGATGATTTCCCATCCAAAAAAAAAAAAGTTACTATAAACATATTTGACACTAAACACAAATCAGACCCGACCAGGACTATGTGAGATCACACCTCTGCGTCGATAGCAAAAGTAGAAGCCGTAGGAGAATCATGATGTCGTGCTTCAGACAGTCTCACAAACATAGGAAACAACTTTACTTTGAGTTAGCTGAAGTTGAGTCGTTAAGATAAACGGCGACCATTACTTGACTACTGAATTTCTTCATAATAATTTACCACAGCGGCTTCGCGTTCATTTATGGGTGTGAATACGGTCAGCATGTTTTCGTAGTAAACTGTGTTTGGCTGAAAATAAGCTGCTTTACAGGCGCATTTCCATAAGGCAAGTCTTGCATGCAAGTATGACGACATATTTGCGAACAAGTTGCTTGCATTGGAAACATGTTATTTTTTTTTATTTTTTTTAAATGTGACTGACTACTCTTGACCTTAATCTAGTCCTAAGTACAGATATTGGTAATTAACACACTTTAAATAAATAAATTTAAGACTACATTGCATATTTTAATCTTTACACTCGAAGTTACTATAAACATATTTTGCACTAAACACAAATCAGACTCGACGCAGGCTACGTGATCTTCCTCGCCGCCCACGCTTGTTTCTCTCCTCCGCGTCGAAAGCGGAAGTAGAAGCCGTAGGAGAATCATTATGTCATGCTTCAGACAGTCACACAAACATAGGTAACAACAATACGTCATTATGTTTGAAGAAAGGCCGTGACAATGTGAAAGTAGTTGTACATAAGTATATTTTCATGCTTTATGCAAGCGCATGTTTCTCGCCTGTCAACTTTAGGTAAAATGTAGAATGGTCTGTATTTTTTAAACGTCGTCAATTTGCCTTTCCCTCCTTCAGATTTATATTTCTTAAATTGATTTTCCAAAGTGTCCAATAAATACCTTCTCTGTCTTTTGTCTTTATGTAACGTTTTAAATTCTTTAAGATGATTTAGTAGAGCATAATTTTTTTTCTTCACTTGTATGTAACGTATTTTGCCTTTCAATCCTAAATAACTTGATATTTTACCCTTAATTTTGTAGTTTTCAACAATAGAACCATCTAAGTACCACATTCTTAATTAAACTCGTTTAGAATAATTATTTCGTGTGGTTTTGTAACACTGTTTTAAAGAATCTACTAAAACCTTGTGCTCCAGAAGTTGTTTTTTAATTTTTTCTTTTTCTTGTATGTTCTTGTATGTTTGGTAAGTTTTGGTTAATAAAACTATCCGCTTTTTAGAAGGAGTCATTTAGAGATTTTCTTGAGAAACTGTATTGTCTGTAGGTTGTGTTACATTATTTTCGTTTTTATACTGTTCAATATGTCGAAGCGTGGACGCATATCAGTCGGTCTGGATCAGCGCCATCTATCTCTCACTGCAGGAACTATGTAGTTAGATTTGATAGCTAACGTTTGGGAACGTCAAGTAATAACTTGGGGATGGTTAGCGTGGAGTAATGGCGACACCGAACGAATAATCGAGTCAAATGTCGATCCGGAAGTATTATCAGCTATTCGACATTGACAGGTACTGACGTTGAAAGGTAGGTTGGCTAACCTGTAACTGGGGTAGTGTGTGTGCGGGAACGGTTGAGTGAGGGCACTTTGAATCGGTCCGGCAGTCTGGGTAGACATTCCTTACTCCACGCTGAACTTCCCGCGTTCCTAAGTTCTTAATCGAGCCATATCTCACGCATCCTTGATTATTTTGTATTCAGTGCGTGTTAGCAAGCAATTAAAAGTGTTAAAGAAGGTTGTGTGAGTGATATTTCCGATGTCGCGACCCACTAATAACGCACCTCCGTTAAATATATTTCACCAATTCTTGGTTTTTTCGCTGCATTCTGTTGATTTTTTTTCTATATTTTTTAATTTCCTTAGTTATTGATAGTGCTTTAGCTTTTAATTCCACATTTTCCTTTTTTAATCTGTAATTTACTCTATTAATCCTTTTTTGCGAATTTTTGTTTTCATCTTCAATATTATAAGCTTTCTTGTTTTTTTCCTTCATTTTATCCTCTCTCCATGTTTTTCGCAATTCTTGTTGTTCTTTCTCAGATTGATAATCGCTGATCCTTTTTCTATTTCTGTTTGTCCTTTCAGCATTTTTCTTTTTAATTGCTTCATATTTTTCAGGGTTGTCTCGTTTCAAACGTTCTCTATATTGTTTTTGCCTTTCGGCTTGAGTAGGCATCTGTAATAAATAAAAATAATAAAACACTTACCTAAATAAATACACACTATCGTAAAACATATATGTAGGTATTCAAGTTGAAAATATCGTTTGTTATAAAGATATACATATAGAAATAATATGCAGAGCAAATGACATTATAACCTTTCACTCTGTTTAGTTTTTAATTTAATGTTTAGTGTATTATTAAGTGTAGCGAAAAGTTCGGAGCCTTTTAAGAATAATGCGCGCACGATAGGCGAATAAGTGCAAAAAGCTAAAAAAACGGACCTAGTTCGACTACTGACGGACCACTAGTAATTATAAATCAAAATAGTATAACACTCCTCTCTTATCTAGTACGTCAGAATAACATTACTCTTTTTTTATTTCGCCTGCTGTCGGTTATGTGAACAGTCTCCTTTATAACATTCGTATCAAATTCAGAGTTAAATGTAGAGTTTAATTCGGTATGACCAAACGCAGCTTCAAACTGTGTTAAATCTGTGGTGCTATGAATAGTGCTATTATAGGCCATAACGGCATAAGTCATTACAGAGGCTGCGTCCGTAAACTTCTTTTCATATTTTGCCAATCTGTAAATTTCTATAATTGTGGAATGAAAACGTTCTATGAGGCCCATAGAGTTTGGATTGTTTGAGGTCCCTATGTGTAATTTTATTTTATAATAATTTGTTAGTTCTCTTAGAAATTCACTGTTGAATTCAGTTCCAGGGTCAGAACTTATTTTCTGTGGTATGCCGTAAAATGAAAAATATTTCATCAACTTTCTAACCACTTCACAACATAACAAGTGCGCGATTGCGCTACTTGTTATGTTCGCTTTAAACAATGTTATGATTCAGAAAGTTTTAAGTTAATTTATCACGTTGTTTCTACAAAGTGGTACAAGCAGTGCTTTGACGTATGAAACAATTGTTTTTTTTTTTTTTGTTTTCTTTTACAATAGTGCGGTTACCCATGTTTCATGGTCCGTCTTGATATTTACACTTACTTAACTTAAAATATTAACAAAAAATTAAGGGTAGTGTCCATGACGACATACTCTGCCATAAAAATAAATTTGCACTCCTTGGAGTCTGCAGTATTCGTCATGGTAACGCCGATGAAAATACATGCATACATTACATAACTGCGACACTTACACTATTACACATATTTCACACAACTTGATTTGAATGTACGATGGACGATAGTTCGGAGCGGGTTAACATTAGTATACGAATTTGGGATTTGGTGATATTTGCGGTGGTTGTATAGTTTCCACTCTGATACTCGGTGTGGCTGTCGTACTTGCCATCACTTCTTTCCTTAACCATTTTGGTGTGCCTTTAATACACCTTTGTTTCCCTGCATTGATTAGCATAGAAGCTTTGCCCGTGTACTCGCAGTGGATCGCTGCGGCAAAGGTACTCGGTCCCCCGCATCGGCAGCGACAGCTCCGTCCAGTGTTGTGGACGAGCTCGGCAGCAGCGGCAGGAAAGAGGTGACCAGAAGGCGCCACTTGCATCCAGATCAAACGGGAGGTGATCGTATCATACGTCACCCCCGCAGTTCAACGTGTCGTCACGAGAAGGTCGTCACACCCCCAGTTCAACGTTTATTTCTTCCAACAGTTTAACTTAGATATTTTTTTAAGAATTTTGGACTTGTAGAATTTTAAATAAATTTTAAGACTTAGAATATTTCCGCTTAGATTTTAATCATTTGTGTTGTGTGCATGTTCGTTAAGGACTTAGAATAGTTTCTTAAAAAAACGACGGAACGGGGAACCTATGCCGGATTTCCGCCAGATTTTAGTTATTTAAACATAAAGTTCGGTTCCCTTTGGGGGTCTGACACTCAAACCTCCGCTGGATTGATACCGGCCCCCGAAGGGGTCTAGCGTTTAAGTCATACGTCATCCTCATTATTTATGTAAATATTTTATATTCTGATTTTCAAATACTATGAGTGTACGTTAATTAAGAGAGTTGGAAAAAAAGTTCATATGTCTTCGCCATTAAAACTTCTGTATTTAGCGCGCAAGTTTCTTAATTTACCCTTTAAAAATCCAAGTGTTTATATTAGTTTTGTTGATGCAATTTGAACCTTATTAAGTTTTACATTAATATTTACATTTTTTTTTGTGGTTTTATTGAATTGTTTTCACGTTAATAATTGTCTCAAAGATGGAAGGATTAATTAACGTACTAAAAGGCTTCCAAAATGTTATTATTAAAGGATTAGCAAATTTTAAAAAGAGTCCTAAAGAAAGATTAACTATCGAATACATTGAAACCCGACAAGAATTGTTAGGAAAGGATTGGGATTCGTTTAAAGAAACCAATACTAAAATTTATCAAAACTTTAAATTAGATGATAATATAGATCAAAAGGTGGTTGACATGTATGAAACAGCCGAAGCCACTTATATAATGTATAAAAGTTTATTAAAAGCAACACTTAATAAAATTAGGCCAAGGGAACCAGTACAACTCAGTGATGGTTCTTCTAACAGTTCATTTAAGTCAGCAAGTTCATTAGTTAAATTACCAAAGATCACCATTCCAATATTCTCTGGAAAATATGGAGAATGGACAACATTTCGTGACCTGTTTATATCATTAGTCCATAATAATGAATCGCTAGATAACGTACAAAAGCTACACTATTTAAAAAGTCATCTTTCGGGTGAAGCTTATCAATTAATACGGAATACACCAATAACGGATGCGAATTATTGTCAATGCTGGGATTTATTAGACAAGAGGTATAGCAACAAAAGGTACCTCGCTAATTACATATTAAAAAGGTTATTTGGCATAAAACGTATGTAAAATGAGTCGGCGACTTCATTAAAGGAACTGTTAGATACCACCAGTGATTGTTTGAATGCGTTGTCAAATTTAGGCATAAATGTGAGTACATGGGACGTTATTATTATACACATCGTGACGTTTAAATTAGATGTTAAAACTCGTAAACAATGGGAAATAAGCGTCAGTGGTACTAATTCCAATGATTTTCCTACCATTGATCAATTCAAATTATTTCTTGAACAACGTTTCCGCGCATTGGAGTGCATAGAACCAAAAAAGGGTTCAGGTCACCAGAACAATAACAGTTCAAACCATCATACGCCTAAGACAATGCTTGCCACAAATTCATCATCACACATGAAATGCGAATCCTGTTCAGAACATCACAAACTTTGTTTTTGTAAAAAATTTGCAAAACAGTCGCTTGATGTTAAGCGTGAATTTGTACGTAAAAACAAAATATGCTTTAACTGCTTAGGTAGCAACCACACAGTTAAAAGCTGTAAAAAGGACACTAGTTGTAAAGTTTGCCAAAAGCGCCACCATTCACTGTTGCATATTAACCAAGACCAAGACCCTGAAGCAATGCCAGCTGCTGATAGTACTAGTCCTTCGACTAGTGCTAATCAGATAGTTGCTTGCTTGTCAACAGGGAAGGTACCCAAAACCAGACAAGTTTTATTAGCCACTGCGCTAATAAAAGCTGAGTCAAAGACGGGTGGATACCAAACAGTCCGAGCCTTACTCGATCAAGGTTCGCAGGCTTGTTTCGTTACAGAAGCAGCAGTTCAATTTCTCAACCTGAAAAAAATTTCAATTCAAGGTTTTGTTTTAGGATTAGGAGACAATAGGTCAACCATGACAAAGTACATGGTACAAATAACGATAAAGTCTCGCGTCGATTTTAGTTTTAAGTTTACATTTAATGCTTACGTTTTAAGCAAGATCACCTCTTACTTACCAGAGCGAAGCTTAAACACGACTGGTTAGAGGTCAACAATCTGTGTTTGGCAGTTCCAGAATTCAACACACCCAACAAAATCGATATTCTGTTGGGTGCTGATGTTTACAGCTCTATTATTAAGGAAGGTTTAGTTAAGAGTCTTTCTGGTAGTCTTATAGCGCAGAGCACTAGATTAGGTTGGGTCCTGTCAGGTGCAGTGGGTACTGAAAGTAATAGTTCAAATAGAATTAACGTAACGCATTGCAAGGTGCAAGTAGATGATATTTTAAAGAAATTTTGGGAAATTGAAGAGCAAATTAGTAATAAAAAGATATTTACACCAGAGGAGAAGAAATGCGAAGAGCATTATAGTAAAACTACTAAGAGAGATAGCGATGGTAGATATATAGTCAGGTTACCTTTCCGAGACGAAGATCCTCCTTGAAAGTCTGGAAATTCACGTGGCATAGCTAAATCGAGATTTCAAGCATTAGAGAGAAGATTAGCAAGAATAAAGTGTTAAAAGAAAAATACACAGAAGTAATACATGAATATTTACAGTTAGGTCATATGAGGCACGTGAAGAAAGATGATAGCAAAGGGGAAGAAGCAGTGTATCTACCACATCACGCAGTCATTAGGGAAGACAAGACCACGACTAAAGTTCGTGTTGTTTTCAACGCCTCTAAAAAGAACAGCAAAGGAGTATCACTAAATGATACGCTCATGGTTGGTCCAACACTGCAGGCTGATTTACGTCACACGGTTTTAAAATGGAGAGTACATGCTATAGGACTTGTAGCGGACATAATTAAAATGTATCGCCAAGTGAAGGTAGCAGAAGAAGATGCAATGTTCCAAAGAATACTGTGGCGTGACAGTCCGGACAAAGAGATACAAGATTTCGAGCTGGTGACTGTGACCTTTAGAACAGCTTCTGCCCCGTATCAAGCAGTAAAAACTTTACGTCAGATCGCTGTTGATGAAGATGAAAACTACCCACTAGCTGCAGATAGGGTTTTAAATTGCTTCTACATGGACGATTTAATGACAGGATGCAACACTGTAGAAGAAGGCATTGATATGATAGCATTATTAGGAAAGGGTGGATTTATATTACAAAAATGGAATAGTAATAGTCAAGAAATACTTAAGAGAATAGAAACAATTGAAAACAATGTAGTTAAAGAATAACCAGATCAAACAAGAACTAATAGAAATAAGGACAAAACAATAGGACAAATAAAAATTATACAGAACAATGAATTAGAGAAAGTAGAACACAAAGAAGAGAAAAGGTTAGAAATCAAATTAGATAGTACAATAAAAATTTTGGGACTTACCTGGAACGCCACCACGAAGATACTTTCCAGTACTCGGTGAATCTTCCGCCGCTGACGACTGCACCTGTAACTAAAAGGACAATTATTTCGGACATAGCCCGATTGTTTGACCCACTAGGTTGGTTAGCTCCTAGTGTGGTTTTAGCAAAAACATTCATCCAAAAATTATGGCTTGCAGGTGTTAGTTGGGATGAAGAAATCAACACTGAATTAATAAAGAAATGGAGCACTTACCGTGAAGAGTTGTCACTACTTAGCAAAGTTCGGATACCTCGTTGGCTTGGAACTAAGTCGCACGAAGATCTTGAGCTTCATGGCTTTAGTGACGCCTCCAAAACCGCGTACTCAGCCGTGAACTTGCGGATAGTAGATGTTGTAGGCAAGGTTCATATTTCGTTGTTGGTTGCAAAAACCAGAGTAGCCCCCGTCAAGCAAATTAGTATACCTCGTTTAGAATTGTGTGGAGCAGTTCTACTATCAAATCTTCTAATAGAAACAGCAGCCGTCCTGAATATTTCGAGAGATAAAATCAAGGCCTGGACAGATTCCACTGTCGTGTTGGCTTGGCTTAACAGCCATCCAAGCAGATGGAAGACGTTGGTAGCAAATCGCACCTCGGAAATATTGACCACGATGAAGGCATCTCAATGGTTTCATGTTAAAACCAAGTTCAACCCAGCAGACTGCGCCTCACGAGGTATCTTACCTAGTGCATTGATAGACAATAGGTTATGGTTTTCCGGACCATCATTTCTAACTGAGAGAACAATAGTTTAAAAGAGGCCAAATGATTTGAATATCGACTTAGAGCAAACAACAAAAACGCACATTGCTGTAGTGCCAGAGCTATCAATGTTCAAGCGGTATTCGTCATTACAAAAATTAGTTAGGGTGATCGCATATTGCAGACGATTTTTAAGGAATAACATTTTTAAACATAGTTATTTACAAACGTTAGAGCTAGAAGCAGCGTTAGAATGTTGTGTAAGACAAACACAAAAAAATATATTTACAGTAGAATATTTACAATTACAGGACAAAGGTTATTTACATTTAAAATCTAGTAAGCTCAACTCACTCTGTCCATATCTGGACGACAGAGGCCTTATCAGAGTTCGAGGTAGACTTGAGAAAGCTCCATTGAGTGAAGACACAAAGCATCCGATAGTACTACCAAACGCTTGCCATCTGACAAACCTTATAGTGGCAGATGCACACTTAAAGACTCTACACGGAGGTCCGCAGCTAATGTCAAATTATTTGAGAACAGCTCACTGGGTCATAGGAGTCAGGAACCTAGTTAAACACCATGTACACAAATGTGTAACATGCGCTAAACATCGCGCTAGCATCAAGAACCAAATGATGGGTTCGCTCCCGACGGTTAGGTGTTCTCCAGCGCGACCGTTTCTACACAGTGGTGTTGATTATGCTGGCCCTATTAATATTAGGACAACGAAAGGTCGTGGGCACCGTTCGTACAAGGGCTACATATGTTTGTTTGTGTGTATGTCCACCCGTGCTATACATTTGGAAGTCGTCAGTGACATGAGCACACAAGCCTTTTTAGCCGCCTTCAGACGTTTTGTGTCTAGGAGAGGTCATTGTGCCAAAATATGAAACTACGAATGTTAGTTATTTATCACGGTGGCAATTTATTCAAAAGATGTTGCAATCATTTTGGAAACGCTGATCCCAAGAATATTTGTCCAATCTTATGAACCGGTACAAATGGTCTTACAAAATTCCTGAGCCAAAAATTGGAGACATTGACAATTCCCATGTAATAATCGTTTGATTCCGCATTCATGACCATTGTGTTGTTTGTTGTGTTTGATCTAAATTGCGTTTGTTTACGTACTTAACAGTTAAATAACTCTAATTTTTCCTTCATACTTTTTACGGGCTTAGGACCGTCGCGTCAGTAATACATTTTACGTCTAAGTCGGTACCTACCTACTAACTTTGTAAGTACTCTTTTATTATCAAGAAAATGTATTGCAGGCGCAGGCGTATTTAAAAAATTGGAGCTATCTACAAACATAATCAACTTATAACTAACTAAGGCTAAACACTTTTTAAATAATTTACACTTCCCTGTATCGAAGCAACTGCTCAAAATGGAGTCCACTTTGCTCGATACACAAACGGGCACGTTTAATCACATTGTCTTTTAATTTTCCTAATGTGTATCTGTCACTTTTCACTATCGCACTTTGTTCGATCGCGAGTTTTCCCCTAAGCTCGATAGATGGCGTTGTACAATTTGGCCATATTTCTGAATCGCGGTGTCGAGATTCTCCGCTCAGATTACATAGTGATTGAATAAAATAAATTTTTGTACTTGCTTTGGAAACAGATTGTTTTATTTAATATCAGTCCTCGGGAAGTTGTCGAGTGCCGAACATTTTGGTCCTTCGAGCCGGATAGCGAAAAGTGAAATCGCGTCGACAAGTGAAGTGACATTTTTGTGACGTCTGGTGAGGCATAGAAACCAGTGGTGGATCGCCCTGAAGTGCCTGTAAATCCCCGGTGTGTGGTGATCAGCGGTGTTCAGCAGCGCAGCAACGAGGCTTGCAGCCGGCTCCGCCAGGGGGCGCCACCAGTATCAACGCTCACTTCATACGGCAACGGCGACAACACTGCCCATAGAGCGACGAGACATCAGCAACGTCATCAAGAGTGATGTCACAGACCGTGACGACACACTCGCAGCAGTACCAGCAGTGACGACAACGAACTCGCAGCAGCGACGTGTTTGGAGAGGTTTGGCAGACAAAACTGTGAGTTACAATCCCAGTGTTTATTATTTGGTAGACTTGAACATTTCTCAGTGAATTTTAAAGTTCAACTTAGTGCAAATTTCAAGTGTTTGAGACTTTTAAGATTTAGTAGTAGTTTAGACTTAGAATAATTAGAGATAAAGTGTTGTGACGGGAAATCTATGCCCGATTCTGTCTAAAGTCAAACATGTTCTAAACACTTGTAAAAATTTACCGGTTTTTTTGTTTATTGACTTTGATTTTTCGTCTGTTGCATTCAATTGATTTCATTATTTAAAAACTGTAGCTTTATAGGTACACAATGGAGTCCTTAGGCAAATTGCAATTAAATAACAAATTAATAATAGAAAAAGCTAGAAGTAACTTTAAAAAATCACCTAAGGATCGGCTTACACAAAGTTACATTGAAACGAGATTAGAATCATTAGAGGTACAGTGGAAACAATTTGTTGAAACGCATAGGCGCATCATAGAAAAAGCAACCGACGAAGAATTAAAAAAGAATGTTTATATTACGGCAGAAACTTATGAGGTTACTGAAGAGTTGTACATAACCTATAAGTCTGAATTAAAAGAACACTTACTTCAAAGTAGTCCGCGCAAGGGTGCTAGTTCTAGTGAAAATAAACATTCTAATCAAAATAGTTCAAATGTGAAATTACCACAAATTAGTTTACCTACGTTCGCGGGGCTCTATTCGGAATGGGTAACGTTCCGCGATTTATTTACGTCACTAATTCATAAAAATGAAACACTGGATGAAGTTCAAAAACTCCATTATTTAAAAAGTCATCTCTCAGGCGAAGCAGAACAGTTGCTTCGACATATTCCTGTGACTGCGTCTAATTATAATGAGTGTTGGTCAATTCTAAACAAACGATTTGATAATAAAAGGTTTTTAGCTAACTGTATGCTTAAACGGCTTGTCTATCAATCGTCAATTACTAAGGAATCGTCGGCAAATGTTAAAACTCTGTTAGACACGACGGTTGATTGTTTACATGGTTTACGCAGTCTAGGTATTGATGTCAGCTCATGGGATGCAATTGTTGTATATTTAGGTTCCGAAAAATTAGATACCGAGTCCCGTAAATTGTGGGAACTAAGGATTAGTTCAAATACTAATGATGACTTACCTACGTTTGATGAGTTCAAAACTTTTATGGAGTCTAGGTTTAGAGCCTTAGAATATTTAGATCCTAAAGCAAATAAACAAAATAGTGCTCGTGATAACAATGCTAAATCTTTTCATGTCGCTTCTCAAGGTTGTGTATTATGTTCTGGAGATCATAAATTGTGTCACTGTAAAACATTTGCTAAGAAAAATTGTGACGAGCGTCGGGAGTTTGCACGAGCCAGTAAGCTTTGTTACAACTGTCTAGGAACAAGCCATTCCGTCTATACTTGTCGTCAGCATACAAAATGTCACCTTTGTAAGAAGAGGCATCACACACTACTTCACCCAAAATCAACTGCCAATTCGGCGGAAATCGTTGATGGTTCAGCAGAAACGAAAGTGGCGGCTGCTAACGCAGCAACCTCTTCCAGTCAGAGCGATGCCAAACCTGTTTGTTGTTTTGCGGATATTCACAACCACGGTCTGTTAGCTACAGCCTTGGTCAACGTTGAGTCAAGAACTGGCACTGCCGTTGTTTTAAGAGCGCTGATGGATCAGGGCTCTCAAGTCTCTTTCATCACAGAGGCTGCAGTACAGTTGCTCGGACTTAGGAAATCACCTGCTCGCACCGACATATTCCGACTAGGCGATGATGAGGGAAACTCAATGCCCTCTAAGTGGATAGTTCGATTCAAATTGCAATCACGTCTAGATCCTACCTTTATTTTATTTGTCGATGCTTATGTATTGAATAGGCTCACATCCCATCTTCCTGAGAAGAAAATCTTTCAAGTATCGGCTTCGTTCTCATCCTTAAAATTAGCTGATCCGACTTTTGATACGCCAGGGAAAATTGATTTACTGTTGAGTACACGCGTGGTCGGAGAAATTTTATTGGATGGTTTAGTCAAGGGACCGCCAGGATCTCCAGTCGCTCAGAAGACTAAGTTGGGCTGGATCTTGTCTGGCGAAATCCCATCGTCGTCGATTTCTAGGCCAGTATGTTACCATACTGTAGTACAGTCAGCGGATGTCAATGACCTACTGCGTAGTTTTTGGGAGTTGGAGTCGGAGCCCTCAGTTCGTAGTGTGATCTTAACTGAAGAAGAACAAAAATGCGAGGAGTTCTACTCTAAAACCACCAAACGCGATGCGACCGGGAGGTATGTTGTCAAACTACCATTTAAAACCGATTCGCCCAGTTGCACGTTTGGAGGATCAGAGGTCATTGCCCGCAGGCGCTTCATCAGCCTAGAGAAGAGATTGTTGAAGGAACCGGAATTTAGGACGCAGTATAGTGCAGTCATAAATGAATATATACAACTAGGACATGCTGAAGTTGTCCCTCAAACAGAATTAGATAAGAATGCGCTCTACTTACCACATCACGCTGTGGTGCGTGAGGATAAAAGCACGACCAAGGTTAGGGTCGTCTTCGACGCTTCTTGTTTAGGCCACAATGGTATAGCATTAAATACAGAATTAATGGTTGGCCCAACCCTACAACCTGATCTGCGTCAAACTATTATGCGGTGGCGCTGTCACCCCATAAGTTTGGTTGCAGACATCGTAAAAATGTACCGTCAGGTCAAGGTTGCAGATGAGGACGCTGATTATCAGCGCATTTTGTGGCGTGACAATCCAAACGATGAACTGAGTCATATTCGGTTATTGCGCGTTACTTTTGGAACGTCCTCTGCGCCATACCTAGCGGTCCGGTCTCTACAGCAATTAGCTCGAGACGAAGGAAGTGACTTTCCTCTAGTGGCAGACAGAGTCCTTACATCGTTCTACGTGGATGATCTGTTGACCGGTTGTCAGTCTGTTGCTGAAGGGGAACTTGTTTATCATCAGCTGAATCAATTGTTAGATCGTGGGGGTTTCAAACTTCAAAAGTGGTCCAGCAGTAATGACGAATTGTTTACCAAAATGAACGACGGTACTGCTGGGCAGGACAATATGGAGCTTAAGATGGATACGCCCACAAAAATTTTAGGATTAACGTATCAGAGAAAGTTGGATGAGTTTAGATACACTGTGCAACTTTCTCCGCCCGAAACACCCATAACCAAGCGAAAGGTTATCTCTGACATCGCTCGCTTGTTTGACCCTCTTGGCTGGCTTGCGCCAGTGATAGTTACAGCTAAGGTTTTTATTCAACGCTTATGGCTAGCAGGATCTGAATGGGACGATGCACTTCCAGATCACCTGATAAAGGAATGGCTTAATTATAGAAATAACCTTTACCATCTTAGGGATTTCCGCCTGCCACGGTGGATACACACGAGTCACCTCGACGTCTTGCTAGAGTTGCACGGATTCTCTGACGCATCCAACGTTGCTTACGCAGCCGCTGTCTATGTTCGGTGTATTGATGTTAGTGGTCGAGTTCATGTTAGTCTAGTTGCGGCTAAGACCAAGGTGGCTCCTGTCAAACAAGTGTCCATACCTCGTTTGGAATTATGTGGCGCCTTGTTGCTCTCAAAACTTCTGCGTGAAGTTTCCGACACCTTGGGTATCTGTAAAGAAAAAATACATGCCTGGACTGACTCGACAGTGGTGCTCGCCTGGTTGAGCAGCCACCCTAGCCGCTGGAAGACATTCGTAGGTAACAGAGTGTCCGAAATACTTACCGTTATGGAAAACAATCAGTGGTCGCACGTCCAGTCCAGTGATAATCCTGCAGATTGCGCGTCGCGCGGCGTGAATCCTTCTGAGTGCGCCGGCCTAGAATTGTGGATACAGGGACCTGATTGGCTGAAAAATAAAGAAATTAATTATAGTAGAAGGGAAATTAAGGAAACTAACTTAGAGGAAAGAAAATCAGTATTAGCATGCAACACAGTAGTAAAAGAAACAAGTGAGGATTCTATAATTTCAAAATATTCATCTCTTAGAAAATTGACCAGAGTAATAGCTTATTGTAAAAGGTTCTTAAAGTTTAAAAATAAAAATTATATTACTAAATTCGATAATTATCTAACTCATACTGAAATTCAAGGGGCATTACTTACCTGCATTAAACTATGTCAAAGGGAAAATTTTGAATCGGAGATAGATAGTTTAAAAACAAAGGGAGAAATAAATAAAAAAAGGGGTACTTACCTCGCTCAATCCTTACTTGGATCAAGAACAGATTTTGAGAGTTGGTGGTAGGTTACACAGGGCGAACCTTCACGAAGACTCGAAGCATCCAATAATTCTTCCTCGAAAGTCGGGTTTAACCCACCTCCTGGTAGCTGATGCTCATGAGAGCACGTTGCACGGTGGGCCTCAGCTAGTTCTTAATTATATAAGATCCAAATATTGGATAATAAATGCGAAGAGTGTAGTCAGACAATACGTCCGCAAATGCGTAATTTGCATCCGTCATTCCGCTCGGTCTGTACATCCTTTAATGGGGTCATTGCCCTCTGCTAGGGTCAACGCTGGCCGACCTTTCTTTAGAAGTGGCGTGGACTATGCAGGTCCTATTAGCATCCGTCCTACTAAGGGTCGCGGTTATCACTCCACCAAAGGTTACATATGTTTGTTCGTGTGTATGGCCACTCGGGCCATACATTTAGAAGTCGTCAGTGATATGACATCCCAAGCCTTTATAGCTGCCTTTAAGCGCTTTACAGCGAGGAGAGGCCATTGCGGTGAGATGTGGAGCGATAATGGCACTACCTTTGTCGGAGCTAACAAGGAATTGAAGGCGTTGTTCAACCACGAAAGGTCCGGTGTAGCTACTGACATTGCCGATTGGTTGGCGACCAACGGAACAACTTGGAGCTTCATTCCACCTCACTCCCCAAACTTCGGAGGGCTTTGGGAGGCTGGAGTGAAGTCAACCAAACACCATCTCAAAAGAGTGGTTGGTACAAGCACTCTCACTTTTGAGGAATTGACAACAGTGCTTGCCCAGATAGAAGCCTGTCTAAACTCTAGGCCCATTTCCACCATCAGTACAAATCCAGAAGATCCATGCCCATTAACGCCGGGTCATTTCTTAGTAGGCGAGCCTTTGCTTCTCGTACCCGAACTTAATTTTGAAAATTCTAATATTAGTACATTGAGAAGATGGCAGTTGACTCAACGCATGGTGCAGGATTTCTGGCGTAGGTGGTCGCGAGAATATCTGGTTCAATTTCACCAGAGGAACAAATGGGCACATCAAACCGTAGAACCGAACTTGGGTGACGTAGTGTTGGTTATGGAAGATGATCTTCCACCCGCAAGATGGCTTTACGGTCTTATTACCGAAAAGCATACTGGCTCGGATAAAATCACAAGAGTGGTTACATTGCGCTGTAAAGGTTCTATGATTAAGAGACCTGTGTCGAAATTAATTGTACTTCCTATCACCTCGTAGATACGTAGTACTTTCATGTTTTTATATTTTTTATTAATGTTAAGGATAATTAATTGTTGCTCAATTTACAATTTAAGTTTAACATTAAGATTTTTGTTTAGTTGTTATTTTGTTTTTTACATACAGTCCATTATTGTTTTCACTTCCCACCAAATTATTTGTATTTTGTGGTGGGCGGTCAGTTAGTTTTTTATTATATTTAACCCTAGTTCTGGACACGCTGTCCATGGTGGGCGGGATGTTCGATCGCGAGTTTTCCCCTAAGCTCGATAGATGGCGTTGTACAATTTGGCCATATTTCTGAATCGCGGTGTCGAGATTCTCCGCTCAGATTACATAGTGATTGAATAAAATAAATTTTTGTACTTGCTTTGGAAACAGATTGTTTTATTTAATATCAGTCCTCGGGAAGTTGTCGAGTGCCGAACACACTTCTTAACTCATCTCGAGTAGTATGCTCCTCGAAATAAACTAGTCTTTTAATTTCGGACCACAAATAAAAATCCAGTGGTGTTAAGTCAGGGCTCCTTGCGGGCCAAGCCACAGGGCCACGACGACCTATCCACTGCTCACCAAACTCACTGTTAAGGTACGCACGCACTGCAGGATGGTGGAGGTGAAGGGAACTTGAGGGTCGGTGATTCCACGTGCGCGCAGTGAGTTCAGGTGTTCCGGCTGAGCATAAAGTCGTCTAGCCTCTTCCAGGTTATTGTGCGCCATCCCATAAAAATCCACCATTGCCCAATACTCCACATTGGAGTACGCGTATTGCCGACTCATTTTTAACATGTTATTAGGTTGCGCGTGAGTGACCGAACACGAACCGCGCGACGGCTAGACTGTGTAAGGCTAAGCGTGGGGTGGGGGCGTGGCTTACGGATCGATGAATGGATTTTTCAATGGGTACCGTTCGCATGTGTTGCCGATCGTGAATACGTTTTACACACACATATGCATTTACCGCAAGGAAGCGTTACTTCGAGTTCTCATTATTTCACAAAAAAAACATTAAATTTAATTTTTCGTGATTTTTTTTATTTTTACTTTTTGAAAAAAATAGTCCCAATCGTTTCGAAATCGATGATTGAGTTTATGGCTTTCGGTTCCAGAACGACCAAAAAATAACCGTGTATTTCCTTAATCCATCATCGATGTTTCCGTTTCTTATGTTGCTTCCTTTTGTAGTGACTAATTACTACTAATGCTGCAGCGACTTAACGTGCGTCAACCATGGTGGTTAATGAGGAATTGAGAAAATCGTGGCTCGGGTTGAGGCTTGCCGCTCGATACGATATTATGTGTGCTCAAGTGGAGACGCATGTACTTTCCGCAGCTCGCGGCACGCTCAGGATGAGGCAGCTCACCACGAGGCTGCGCAAATGGATACCCAGCTAGAGAAGAATGTCTCACACCTTCTAGCTCTAGCTCTAATTTGAATAGGCAAAAAGTAGCAGGTATTCGTCTTGCCCGGAAACGACGTGAGGAGTCCAATTTTATAGTGATTAAAGTTGTCGCAACCGGGGAAATGTTTACGCCCAATCAGGATCTCAGTAGGGGGGCTGGTTGAAAGATATCTGTTACTCACTTTGTACACTTCAATAAAGGATATTTATAGTACTTCATATGTTTTGTATCGTGTACTATGTGCAATAAAGTATAATTGTATTCATTTTTTTTTAATTAACACCTACTTTGACCGCTTCACGAATCGTAAGACTTAGCGGACGTGTTTTTTTTGTACTTGCTATAATGAAATATCTATAAACAATTACGACAAAATATATCAATAATTATTTGCGGCGTCAGTTAAAATCAAAGTAATAAGTGTGTCACATGTGACTAGTGCCATACTAACTTTTATGTGCAAGATGAACTGAATTATAATTGCTTTCTATTGTAAATAAATAAAGTGTTGCGGTTAGTATGTCTAACCCACAATCGAGCCCGTTTGGTCGTAGCCAATTACTACGAAGAAGTCCTCCGCCATCGGCTACCGAACGATTGCCGCCGAGTGAACCACCACCACCTCTACCAGCACCTGCAGAGAATGCTTTGCCGAGTGATCTTGTCAGCACGCATGAGATCCAGACATGGTTATTGTCTATAGATGGCATTCTGAACGAAGTCTGCTCTATTGTTGGTGAAGGAAAAATGAACTCGGACCAGAAGCAACGTGTCTCAACCCTTTGCCGGAAGGTCCAAAGTGGGACTGCTCAGATGGCTGTCCTTTACCAATCGGTGAAGCAGAAAATGATCCAGTCACGCAGTACCATTCAGCACCTACAGCAGCAGCAAAACGTGGCGCACTCTCTGAACCAGTTCAAAGAGGTTATTGAGTCGAAGCTGAATCCGTCCAACAATTCCTATGCCAGCATGGTGAAGAAAGGCTCCGACAACTTTGTCCGTCCTGCAAACCTGAGTTCGATCGCCATTTATCCCAGCGATAAGACCAAAACAAGTGACGACACCAAATCACTTGTTCAAAAGTTAATATCTCCCGAAGAACTGAAGCTCCAAGTCCGTGGCCTGAAAAAAGTGAAAAATGGGGGAGTGCTGATTAGCACAGAAAATAAAGGCGATATAGATAAACTGAAAAATTCAGAGAAGATATTCACCTCGGGCCTAACAATAGAAGAACCATCTAAACGCCGCCCTAGGGTTACTGTCATTGGTGTTCCCGTAGCTCTTTCGGAGAAGGAGGTATTCGACTGTATTTACAAGCAAAACCTATCAGACAAATTGCCCAATGCAACTCGTGAATCCTTCCTTGAGACCATTAAATTAAGCCATAAATCGGGTAAGAAAGGCCTTCCTACCTGCAACTACATACTGGAAGTACCCGCTGGCATAAGAAAAATGCTAATCATCCAGAGCAGAATTTTTATTAATTGGACTTCATGCCCGGTGAGAGATTTTACGATAGTCACCAGGTGCTACAATTGCCAGCAGTTCGGCCATGCAGCTAAGTTTTGCCGTGAGACTAGTCCTACTTGCAACCACTGTGCAGAGACGGGACACTCCGTGAAGGACTGCAGCTGCAAATCTTCTCCCCCCCAGTGTGCGACATGCAAAAGATTCAGGAAGAAATGTGACCATCCAACCGGTGATGTTAGTTGCCCGGCACGTAAACATGCAGAGACCAACTACATTAACTCCATAGACTATGAGGGCGCCTAAGAGCGCCATTGAATATTTTATTTAGTAGGCACACAAACAGGTAGCTCATCAATTATTTATATTTCTTCTTAGTCTGTAGTTATCATGAGCAATCAGCTAATCAGTGATCTAGATAGTTTTACTGTGTCTGAATCTAAAATCTGTAATGTTGAGGACTGCAAACACCTTCTTCGTTCTGGCGACAAAACGCTTACCTTACTTACACAAAATATTCGCAGCATAAACCGGAACATGGACGGTTTTGAAGTGTTATTACAAAGTCTTGACATAAGCTGTGATATTATCGTACTAACAGAATGTTGGCTGTCAAAACAGACAGTCAACTTACCATCTCTAAACGGTTTTTATTCATATAAAACAGATAGAAACACTAACCAAAACGACGGAGTAGTAGTTTACGTTAAAAATAACTTGCGAACTATCAAAGAAGAACCACTATCCCCAGATAGTAATTGCTTAATCATTAAAATTATTCCCGATACAGTAGTCATAGCTATTTATAGGCCTCCCTCTCATAATATCGACAGATTTTTAGACTCACTTGACACAAACTTAAATAACATAAGTACATTCAAAAACATAATACTTTTAGGAGACATCAACATTAACATTTCTTCCGGGAATCCCGATACCCATACACATAATTATCTAAATATTTGTGCATTTCATGGACTTTTACCAGCTCACTATTACCCCACGCATCAAAGCGGTTCTTGCTTAGACCATATCATTCTAAAATCAAAAAATCCATCCAAAACATTGGTTACTAACTCTTCGCTTACCGATCATCAAGCTGTTTTACTAACAATGCAAATAAATTCACCCAGAAAAAACTGCGAGCGTAGCTTCACTAAAGTCAATATGACAAACCTTGAAAGTGACATACGCGGCATTAATTTTAACCGTATTTACGATTCTGTTGATGCAAATATTTCTTTACAATATTTCATAAATTCTTTACAATATGCAATTAGGAAAAACTCTTACACTGAGATAATCCCTAGAAAGTATAGTTGTATTAAACCTTGGATCACACCCGGTCTCGTTCGTTGTATAAGACACAGAGACAAACTTCACCTAAAATCCAAACTTGCACCGGATGACGTAATAATTTCTATTACCTATAAAAGATATCGAAATTTCTGTAATAATCTTTTGAAAAAACTAAAAAACCAGTACGATAAACATGAACTACAGAAGGCGGGAAAAAATAGTAAACTTGTGTGGAAATTTATAAAAACCAATACATTGAGGTCGAAAAATTCCGAACCTCCGCTTGATTTACTATCAATAGATATAAACCCATCGGAAGCAACGAATAGGGTAAACCACTATTTTGTCAACGTTGGTAAAAACTTGGCTGAAAAATCCTCAAGTATTAGTCATCCACCCACTCAAAACCCAACTAGGTCATCTTCCGCATTAAATTCTTTTGTTTTACTAGATACTGACGTCAACGAAGTAATTAGAATAATAAACGGGTTAAAGGATGTCTGCGCAACTGGGTGGGATGATATAAACAATAATATACTTAAAAGATTTAAATACCTTCTGGCCCCTCCGCTGACCCACATTTTTCAGCTATGTTTATCTAAAGGGATATTTCCAAAATTGCTAAAAAAGTCTGTCGTCACACCAATTTTCAAGTCTGGACACAAAATGAGTGTGAATAACTACAGACCCATTTCAGTGCTAACGGGCCTTTCAAAAATTTTAGAAAAAATCATTAACAGTAGATTGATAAAATATCTGGAAGATAATAAACTACTTTCTGACAATCAGTTTGGGTTTAGGCCTAAAAAATCAACAAGCCAAGCAGTAAACAAATTGACCAACTACATTGCTACAAATCTGGATAGTGGAATGCATACAGTTGGGATCTTTCTAGACCTTGCCAAGGCCTTCGACACTATTTCTTGCACTACTCTTTTGCAAAAGCTTGAAACACTTGGAGTAAGAGGAGCACAGCTTCTACTATTGTCAGATTATCTAAGGGATCGACAGCAAACTGTAAAAATTGGCTCGCATACAAGTTCTGACCTTTCTAATACTTGTTTCGGAATTCCACAAGGCAGTATTCTAGGCCCTACATTATTTTTGATCTATATTAATGACCTTTGCTGCCTGCCACTCCAAAATGGTGTTATTATGTCTTATGCAGATGATACTGCTTTGTTGTTTGCAGCTAAAACTAGAGCTGAGGCCTATGAACATGCTCAGAATGGCTTCAACTTTGTGTCTAATTGGCTCCAGAATAATCTACTTACATTAAATGCTGAAAAAACAAAATACATTTTATTTACAATGAGAAATACTAACACACCGCTTACTAATCTAAACATTTACGCGCATAACTGTAGCACGTTCGCTGACACTGTATGTTCTTGCCCTACTTTAGATAAAGCTGACCACTTGAAATATCTAGGTGTCACTATTGACTCCAATCTAAATTTCCGTAAACATATCGAGTTACTGTGTACTAGAGTGCGAAAATTAATATATGTTTTTAAGAATTTACGTAATGTAGCTAACTATAATTTGATATAACAGGTTTATTTAGCGTTGTGTCAATCTATTCTAACATATTGTATAATATCCTGGGGTGGCGCGGGAAATTCAATTCTTCTCCCTCTAGAACGTGCTCAAAGAGCAATTCTAAAAGTTGCTACCTTCCGTCCTTTTAGATTCCCTACACACCAGCTCTACAAAACATGTAATGTACTTACAGTACGGCAATTATTTATTATGTTATCGTATCTATTTGTACATATTTACTTAAGCTAGTTTTAGTGTTTTTCTTTTATACCAACTTGATGCATAGTTATAATTGTTAATAGATTAATTTAATTTTATAATTTTATTGTCCTTATTGAATTGTGCTAGGTAAAGTGATGGCCTGAAACACAGGTTTAAATAAACCTAGATCGGGCAGGTCGCTGACATCTAAATTGAACTATTGAATACTTGCGACTGTAGGATATATTTTAGTTATAGTTTACTTATAAGTACTTATAATTAGTATGATAAATAATACTACTGCGCTTAAATGTACACTTTTTGTAATACTTTTTAAATAAATTATTCTTATTCTTATTCTTACTACCTACTATTCCTTTTACACTCAACATAGTCATAAATTGACGGGCAGCTTAAAATTAACTTCAAGTAAATACACATTAGTAATTATGCAATCCCCGTTTTTTTCTTTTAAAATAAATTCTACATGCTAAAGACGACGTTTCCTCACCATGTGTCTAACATAGTAGTAGTAGTTTCGCATTCTCGAATTTTCTGGAATCCCGGGATTTATATTTTTAAAAATATGTTTTAAGAAACCGCTTCCATAATTTCCTAACCAAAAATGAACTTTAGGTAATCCGATCGCTGGTAATTAATATACACAGATTTCTATTTAAGTACCTATTCATGCATACCTGCACATACCTAATTAGAAACAAAACAGTTTTATGTCCGTCACATCACCATCTCAGGTCCACTTGAATACCAGCGGCGGGCACTAGCTGCTCGGCAGTTTGCTGAACTGGGCCTATTTGGCGCAGCCGTGTGACACACAATATTATCTCTTTTTTTTTGTTAAGTTTTAACTTTTTTATTGTGTAAATTTAAGTTATTTTTATATGTTTGTTGTGTGCACTTATGGCATGTGCCAAATAAATATATTTTCTTTCTTTCTTTACACATTTGTTGCTACTACCGCCTCGAGGAATGGGCCATTCGCGGCCATTCCGAATGGCTGCGCAATGGCTGCGCAATGGCCAACGTTCTTTTTAAACGTCCATTTGCAGCCATGCGCCGGCGCCGTCGAATTTTATCTGGCAGGAGAAATGCCCTAGATATGCTAACATCGTCGCAGCTGAATGACATTTGAGAGCTGATAACACTGCTTGCCCAATTTAAGCAGGCTACTAAAGACATTAGCGGTGATCGTTATGTGAGTGCTAGTCTAGCAAAACCAAATTACAAAAGAGCAACCCGTTTCTGGGCCTATCCGTTACACGAATCAGATATGAACCAAAAAAATCTACTATTTTGCTTAATGAAGCGATTTAAATCTTAGCCTCAATTAAAATGACCAAGTCTAAAAAATAGGAACATTTCTATTTTTTTGTTTTAAACAACCTTTGTAAACCGTTACAGAACTTATTTCATTGTATGTCACTTACTTCGCAAACGTTAAATTATAACCATAAAGCATACCTTAGGAATATGATCGATTTAGTGGAAATCGATAGTTACAAATAATTGATGAATACTCCACTGTTTTAGTATAATTGTTTTTTAGATATTGAAATCAATGCAAAACAAAAAAAAATCTGGAATCTAATTGATTTTTTAAATAAGTACCATTAAAAAATCATTAAAAGAAATAAATAATCGATAAAATCGATTGCAACGCGGATTGCACATGAATTACACTAGTAAACGGCAAATATCAATGTCAACGTCTGTCAAGTCAATTGTCATGCCTAGATGGTTATTCTTCTTCTTCTTTATCATGTAGCTAGTTCCTAACCTGGTGTCAGAGTTTTTATGCCGCCCATGGGCCTCTGACTTGGCTTAACATGCCGTCAAGAAACATCAGATGGTTATTTATCAAATGTCATTCGCTTTTCGTATCTTTGTGCTAGTGAATGTTTTTCGTTTCTCGAGATTTATTGCAATATTATTTCATAAGACCTCTGCTCGAATACTGGACTCCGAAATTGATTGCCTTCTGACTGACCCTCGCTTGAACATTGGACACCGTACCCTGCCATCCCTGCTGAATTTAGCTGGAAAGCCGGAGCCGAATATTGCTCTTTTGACTGGTTAATACGACATTATGAGCCTGTGTATTAATTACAGAATAGCAACGTACCGCTGCAACACAATAGGAAGGCGAAGATTGGAAGATGAAATGATTATTTCCTTTTGTTTTTTTTCAAGGATGAATTTCGTTTATATATTAGTTGACAGCTCTATAAGTGGAAGGGATGCTATAATCCAATATTATTGCATCTGCATCGTTGGCAAAAGAATGGTTGGTTCAGTTGGTTGCTGTGCCCACACTTTGAACATAATTATTATGGTATCTTGGTTGGGCACGGCACCAGGGTAGTCAGTTACCTGCTGCACAATTCCTAGATTCTGTGTTATTATACTATGATAACCCTAACGAAGAATGTGATTAATAAAACCCTATCTCAATTATGCGTTATTTTATTTCAATATACCTATTATTGCAATCTCAGATTACTGTAATCTGAGATAGCCACAAATCCCCTAGTAGGTAGTAGACACAATGTTAACAAATGGAAGCCAGTAGGGGTGGAGGGGGGTAAGTAGTTTTCACTCAATAAATGCCAAACTGCAGATTTATTGAGTGGAATGTACAGAGACGAAGCTAATCGTTTACATTTCATATAAAAAAAGAGGAAAAAAAAGGAAAGTGTGTTTTTTCAGAAGTGTTCGAAATTATGTGCAAATGGGAAACAAGATCTTCGAAGGAGAGAACACAGATCCTGTCAAATTATTATTCTCATTGATGAATTTACTGCGATCAGTCTGTAACAGGATATTGATACCAAACTCCGCAACAACTGAAAAAGATTGTTTGGCCATTCAAATTGATAACCACCTAAGCCCAGTACCTAATCTCGGATACATGTTTGAGTCCCACGTTGCTAAAGTCAATTTACCACCCCAAACAGTTACAACAGTTAAAAAATGTTGTATTGATTTTACCGTGCGCTTGGCAATAGAAATTCAAAACCGCTGAACAACCCGATACTTGGGCGTCACAAATTTTCACTCACAGATAGACACTTCTGCAGCACTCACGCTAGCTAGGATGAAGATATTGAAAGAACTAGTCTATGTTATTTTATAACCATGTATTCAGATCATTTTGCCCGACAAATGGAATTGACCTAGTTGAGCGGCGAAAAATCTTAAAAGCGCGATTCAGGAATCGCGCCAAGAA
Organism: Noctua janthe; assembly: GCA_910589295.1. NCBI lineage: Eukaryota > Metazoa > Arthropoda > Insecta > Lepidoptera > Noctuidae > Noctua > Noctua janthe. The sequence continues at coordinate 5,897,433 of OU342572.1, read as the reverse complement.
TCCAGTAATTTGACCTCAGATACGCTAGCATGAGTTGGGGCCCCCCGTGCAAAGTTTTATAATGCGAGTCTGCCACAATCAAGTTGGTTAAGTTAGACTTTTTTGGCAACAATATAGGGTGTTTTCTACCATCACTTAATTCTGACGTTTGTAACCTTCCTCCTACTCTTAAAATGTCATTTCCGTCTATGAAAGGGTTTAAATATTTTAAAGGTCCCTTCAATTTCACTAAGTTACCATCCTTAGCTATCTTAGCCATTTCTTCTTCAAAACTCTCTGTTTGACACTTTTTAATACAAACAATCAATGCTTCTTTTAGCTCTTGAGCTGTTAAAAACCCTGCTATTTCACCGTTATCCTGCCTTCTTTTTATCCACATGCGTCGGCAGTAAGCAACCACTCTTATTAATTTCGTTAGGTTTGAGAACCGATCCCATAAATTTTTTCAGTGCTCGAGAAATGTACTTTGATAATTTCTAAATTGGTCTCCATATCTTTAGGTTTGTTATAAACTATGTCCGTTGAACCTAAAAACGCTGGCCCATTAAACCAAGACATTTGTTTCTTGATTTCTGAAGGGATGAGACCCCTAGACACATAATCAGCTGGATTCACGCCCGACCGAACATGAGCCCACTGTTGTGCATCTAAATTGGTTAAAATCTCAGATACCCTGTTGGCTACAAAAGTTTGCCACCTATTTGGGTGGCTTTTGAGCCAGGCCAACACGACAGTAGAATCTGTCCAGGCATGAATATTCTCCTTCCGAATGTCCAATATCTGAGCCACCTCAACCAACAATCTACTGAGAAGAACCGCTCCACAGAGCTCCAATCTGGGAATCGATATTTGCGATTTTATAGACAAAAGTGGCACCTATTAAAGGTGCCACTTTCGTCTTTGCTGTCACCAAATTCACCGACACATGACCCTTATCATCGATTACCCGGATATAGACAACCGCTGCGTAAGCTGCCGTGTTATATTTATATATCTGTGATAGTGTCATCAATTTAGTCTCTTTGTACATTTTTTCTGTCGGAGTTAGGTAGTGGTAATGGAATAAGAGTTTTATTATTTTGTTTTGACAGGTTTCGATTTGCTTTAAATGTGTTTTAGCTGCAGTGCCCCATACCTCTATTAGGTATTCTAGGTGAGGTTTTACCATAGAGTTGTAAATGATATACCTAAACAGATTTCGGCAAACAGCGGACGATGCCTCGAAGCGCACCCATGACAGAAGATAGTTTTGATCTTAATTTGTCTAGATGTGTCTGCCACGTCAGGTGCTTATCTAGATGGAGACCAAGATACTTTTCTGAAGAAATTTGGGTTATAGTTTCGTTATTTATGTGTAGATTTGAGTTGTTTGCGACTTTTTTGTTCCTAGCACTAAAAATAATATAGTTTGTTTTAGAGGTATTAACAGTAAGCAAATTGTCTTGGAACCATCTAGAGAGAGCGTCTAAATCTTGTTGTGCCTGTTCGATGACCTCTTCGATATTATTTCCAAATAAAAATGGGCTTGTGTCATCAGCATAAAGTATTATGTCGCCTGCCAGATTTAGGTTATGTATGTCGGTTACGTATAATATGAATAGCAGGGGACCAAGAATGTATCCCTGCGGTACGCCGTAGGTTAAAGTTTCGCGATTACTTTGCGTATCACTAATCCGAACAATTTGTTGTCTATTAGAGAGATAAGCCCGGAACATGTCGTGGGCAGTATCGCTGGTACCGATTTCATGCAGGTTTTGGAGAAGGATACTGGCTAATTGTATCAAATGCCTTTTTAGGTCAATAAATATACCAAGTGCTGCGCGTTTTTCATCGATATTGTGGTTTAGATTGGTCACAAGGTCAATTGTTGCAGTTGTTGCAGTTGCAGAGTATTAGATTTTGCGCGGAAACCATATTATTTTTTAGAGAAGTTTATAGTTTTGAGGTAATCATCTGAACGTTTATATAATGTTTTTTCGAATATTTTAGAAATTATTGGAAGGACCGAGATAGGGCGATAATTACCTGGGTCAGTCTTTTTCCCTGACTTAAAGATTTTCCTGCATTGTGGCGTAAGGCTTATATTATCCCTCTCCCTAAAATTTCCAACCCTAGTCTAGCTAATCACTTCAGGCCGATCTCCATTCTCCCTTTCCTTTCTAAGATCCTGGAAGCGGTTGCTCTTAATCAAATATCTTCCTATGTATTTAAGAATAACCTTTTGTCCAGTTTCCAATCCGGTTTTCGGCCTGGCCACAGCACAGCCACAGCTTTGCTTAAAGTTACTGAAGACATAAGGGATGACCTGGAGAATTCGAGATTAACGGTCTTGGTTTTAATAGACTTTTCCAATGCTTTTAACAACGTTGATCACGGCATTCTCCTGGCCATACTGTCTCAAATTGGAGTCTCTTCGTTGTCACGTGATTGGTTTTCATCATATCTTCGTGGTCGCCAACAGGCGGTGCGCACTGATCAGGATTGCTCTGACTGGTGCGACCTGGTAACTGGTGTTCCACAAGGCGGTATACTCTCTCCTCTCTTATTCTCATTATTTATAAACTCCATTACTGCTGTCCTCAAATGTTCTTACCATCTGTACGCTGATGACTTACAACTATACGCTCAGTCAGACATTGCCAACCTTGACAGTTGCATTTCATCACTCAATGCTGATCTTCGAACTATCGAAGCATGGTCTGGCAAATTCGGGGTTTCTGTTAACGTTGGGAAATGTCAAGCCATCCTCATTGGTAGTTCTTACTATTTGAGAAATGTGAACACTAGCCGCCAACTTATGCCACTAATGTACGAGAACTCCGTCATTTCTCTTTCACCTCACGTAAAAGACTTGGGTCTATACATTGACAGTAGTTTAAGTTGGAATAAACACGTGGCTCAGGTGAGTCAGAAAGTCACGTTCTCGCTGCGGTCTCTCTATAGATTCAAGCATTTCCTCCCATCTAGCACCAAACTCACGTTGGTCCAGTCACTTGTGCTCCCCATCATCGACTATGCTGATGCCAATTTCTAAATGTCTCTGTTCTTTTATAAGTCTAGAATAAATTGTTTTAATTTTACTATTAGTGATTTGTATGCAAAGAATGTGGATTGTTTTTTCTGGGATGAAACTGAAAGAAATCGTGGTTCAGTAGAAATCAGAAGCCGTGTTTTTGCTTTCATCGAAATTCCACTGGAGACATAGATCTAATATTTTACTCAGACAACTGTTGCGGGCAACAAAAAAACAAGTACTCGTTATCTGCTTATGCCTATGCTGTGTTCAATATGATAGTGAAGTTTATCACTCACAAGTTTTTAATTAGAGGCCATTCGCAAAACGAAGGCGACAATGTACACAGTGTTATAGAGAAGCAGGTGAAAAGGCACATAAAATCAGGCCCTATTTACACACCACAGCAATATACAACATTGATCAGGTCTGCCAAAAAATCTCGACCAGCATACAAAGTTCATGAAATGACACATGACCGCTTTTATGACTTGAAAGTATTTCAAGAAGCTTGGGGCACAAATTTCAAAATCGATGAAAGTAACAATCAAGTTAAGTGGCATGATATAAAAGTCCTCAAAGTAGAAAAAGAAAGTCCAATGGCCTTTTTCTATACAAAGTCATTTGCAGAGACTGAATTAAAAAAATGCTGGTTGAACAAGAGAAAGACTAGACTCACAGTAGAATCCACATCTGGTAATACAATAAATTTGAGTTTGAGTAAAGCATACACAGAAAAATTAGTTTGTCTGAAGCAAAAAAGAAAGATATCAAAGAACTTTTAGACAAAGATGTGCTTCTGAAGCCTTATTATGATAGTTTTCACAAAAATGTTTTCTAATGACGTTACCATTACAATTTTTATAGTAGAAGTAGGTAGACTAGTTTAAGAATTGTGCCATTAACAAATTTATTTGATTAGAGAGTACTAATTAAGAATAATAGAACCAATGAATAAACTTTGATTTGTTATTTTAAGACTGTGGGGTACTATTACGGAAGTAACTGAAACTAAGATGAAAATAGAGACTGCCTGAGAATTTTATAATGACTTGTTGATTTTATAGTTTTTGGCTTTTATTAATGTTTTTTCAGAGGCTGTACTTATTCTAAGATTATTCTGATAGTGCGTAAAGAGATAAGAATACTCAAATTTATTATTGTTTATGGGAGATAAAAGTTTTTGTTAATTTATTATTGCTGTGATTATTTAAAAACGCATAATTATTGATTAGTATACGTGTACAATCTCAATTTCGTTAAAATGTCTAGTATCTAAGTAATAACTGTTATAAAAAGGACAAAATATTTTATAACACTAATTATTGTATTTAGTTTTCTTTGTTATTCATTTAGTAAATAAATAACTTTCTATTTGAGTACATATTTTATTTATTTCAACTATTTTAAATCTATTAAAACTAAAGCTTGTGTTCCTAGGATTAGCACGTTATTATGTGTTTACGAAGACAGGCACAGAACCACTAACTTTTTGGAAGAGTTGGCATAATAAGCTTAATGCAGGTATATCGAAGAAAAAAAACAAGTTTACGACTCTTTGTTTTATGAAAAAAGTGCTAACGAAAGTCGCAGTCGGAACCCGCGATCATAAAGAAGCAAAAGACCAGTCTGTTCATCTTAGATACTCAACTAATAGCGAGTTAATGCATTGCAGCATTACAGTGCCACTTATTTTTTGAATGAATGAGATACATTCACAATCGCGATTTACGTGATCCTATGTTTAAATAACTTTTGTTTGAATCTAGTCAATTGTTGTAATTTTTTTTTGGTTTTCGTTTCAATGCAAACAATTTAATTAAACGTATTTATTAACGCATTATTTGTTTAATAATTTAGAAAGTAAGTAAAGAAATCCCCACTAGGCTGACTTTATTTAACTAAAGGGGACTTCTGAAAAAAAAAAAGACCAACCCGCCCCCAACTGGTCAGCATTTGTCGGTGGTGATTTCTAATAAACCGAAGATTCTAATAATGGTTGGACGAATCAAGAACTATGCATCAAATGGTTTTAAAATTTCGTGAATACCAGTAATGAAGCCGAGTGAGGAAAAACCAGTTTTTTTGTTTAGTTGAACGAAGTTGTGAAAAATGCAACAAGCTTTCAAAATGTCTTCTGAGAAATGAACAGACTTGTTTAATGAGCGATGAAATATTCTCCATTTGTTTTCTAGTACGCCGAAAGTACACTAAATGCGACGTTCGGCACGGCTTAACCTATAATTGAAAACCTTTTTTCCTAAATCCAAATATTTTCCAGTATAGTAGTTCCAATTATTAAGAATAGAAATGGGAACATTATTGAAGAGTAACTATCGTCCCATCTCTCTTGCGACCATAATGGCCAAGGTGCTGGACAGCCTGCTTAATAACGTTCTTATCAAACACATAAAATTGCACGACGCCCAGTTCGGTTTCAGAAGTGGGCTTTTCACTGAAAGTGCCATATTATGTCTTAAGCAGGCTGTACAGTACTACACGTACAGGAAAACACCGGTATACGCATGTTTCTTGGACTTGTCAAAAGCATTTGACACAGTCCTATATGATAGGCTTTGGGAAAAACTTTGTTACTTAATCTGTACATAAATGATCTTATTGATGAGCTCAGCAGCACTCATACCGGTTGTCATGTTGATAGTGTATGCGTCAATAATATTAGCTACGCGGACGATATGGTGCTGCTGGGTCCATCGGTGAGTGCTATCCGTAAGATGTTAGCAATATGTGAGACATATGCGGCGGAACACGGACTGACGTATAATACGATTGACGATTGATTGCATCGTCAGTAAGCAGCACGCAGGGAATATATCAATGTATAACAGATATCACTTATACATTAATAAAATAGAAAACAGTTACAATTATAAATTAGAGGGAAGAGGAAAATTAGAGTGTCAAGCTAGGATGCAGCTCTGTGATTGTGGAGTATTGTATACCCAACCTATAGTTTCTAAGAACTGCACTACAGAGATACAGTTCTTTGTTTCCGGGTTAGTTAGATCCAATAATAAATTTAATAAAACAGGATTAGCCACTGAGAGTGAGCTAGATTCATTAATTTTTTCCTTGCAAATCACCATAATATTGAACAAGAGGTGTTATATCACTCATTCACAAAAGCTAAGAAATTCTTAAATATCCATCATGGAGAGAGTTACAACATTCTCGGATGCCATCAACAACCTTAGCTTGTCTAATGAAGACTCTTCTGAAGTGATTAAAGCAGCTGGAGTAACACCTCAAAGTGTTGTGTCCAGTACACAATTTAAATCTTATGTAGTTCTGGGCATAACCCCCGAGGAGTTTTCTAATAGCTATGCTGCTGTAGAATTTGATTATGACGAGCTGAGGACTACATTTGGTCAGTTCTGCAAAGATTTTAATGATGTTTTGGAGGAAGAGAAAGCATCTAAAGCATTAGAATTCTGTTCTAAGATATTGTTTGAAGTTGGCCCTAATTTAAGGAATGAAAAGAAAACAAAAGGTGATAAAATGGTTAGGTTCAACTTTTGTTATTCTAAGGCCACTGGAGATAAGAAAGCATTATCAATCAAGACCGTTATAGTGTCTACTTTCAGAGAGAATACCTATGTGACGAAGATTGAAGATGGCAAGATGATTGATAGTGTAGTAGTTTTTTTTTCCGGGTAGGTGCACAAAAGTAAACACATGTTTCCTTGAATTAAAATTTCTACCTAATATTGCTTATTAACATTCCATTAAGCACATATTGTGTGGGCAGTATCATATACATGCCCTAATCAGTGTTAATTGCATTTACTTGCAGGCTTGAGCTGTCACTTGAACTTTGGCCTCACTGACTACTGCACTTGAACACTTGAAGTCACTATCATGAGCTCAATAGCTGACATTGCGGAGACACAGCGTTTGGCAATAACGTACCTCAACCAACGAATGGCAGATTTTGAAGAACACCTGAAGAAATCATCAGCGGGTGCAGACTTGAGCGGGCTTCACAGGGATTTTACAGTCTTTAAAGAGCACGTGTGGAGTGTCCTTAGTGCTCTGCAGCTGTAGATTGCTGAGGTGAGCAGGAGTGTTGATGTAATTGAGATGCGTCACAGGAAAAAGTTCTTGTTGCTTGGAGGTGTGCCTGAGAAGCCTGGTGAGCAACTCCCGGAAAGTGTGGCATCTATTCTGCAGGATAGACTTGGCATTGCTGATCTGTCACCCTCTTCGTTAACGGCATGCCACAGGCTGGGCACGGCTTCAGAAGGTCACTCTAGACCTATCCTACTTCGGTTTACGGAGTCTTCTATAAGGGGCCAGATCTGGAAAACCAAGACCAAACTGAAGGGATCCTCTTATGTGGTGTCTGAGTTCCTCACTCGTCAGCGGCAGGCTGCTTTTACAACAGCTCGTGTTCGGTGTGACTGCTGTGTGAACTATGGACGGAAACATAAACGTCAAGCTCCCTAATGGCAAACGTCGTCGGGTCTTCACTGTTGAGGAAGTCATCGCGCTGGGAGCTGAGCATGGCAAGTCGCTGGATCAAGTGGCTCCTCCGGATTCCAACCCTGGCTCGAATAATACAAGCCCGGCGCCGGCGCAGGCTCACACTCGGTCAAGGCGCTTAGTAAGGAAAAAGTAACTGGGTTTGTTTAGTTTTACTCTCATAATTCTGTTTCCTTTTTGTCGTGTTAATATCCATATAGCTAGTTTTCTGTTCGCCGATATTGGTAGGAACACGTCACGGTAACTTTATTCGTGTACCGGCTTTTTATTTACTTAGTTTTATATTTTCTTTGATATAGACAGTCATTATTGTGTACATGTAATGTCACTTACTTGTCAGTGTCACTGTCTACGGCGTCTTGATTCGGTTACGTTCGGAAACACGCATTAGTTTTAGATTTATGTTGTCAACAGTCTGCCGGCAGGTTATGCAATTAATTCTGAATTTTATTTTACATTTAAAGTCATATTATTTATTATTTGTTTGCGTATATTATATTTATTTTATTAACTTTATAATAATTATGTCTGACGACGACTCTTTTTATTCATGTTCTTCCAAATCTTTTTCAACTCTTGACGATTCTCTGTCCGTGAATAGCTTTCTGAGTAGTGAGTGCCAGCGATTTAACAAGTGTTTTCATGTATGTCATGTCAATGCTCAGAGCATTCCTCAGCACCATTCTGAGTTATTGGATTTATTTTCTGACGTCACTTTGCATGCTGTTTTAGTATCCGAAAGTTGGCTAAAACCTGAACTTTCCTCTAACCTGTACGGTCTACCTGGCTTTATTTTAATTCGGAATGATCGAACAGGGAAAAGGGGGTGTTGCCATTTACCTGCGCAGTGATATCCCCTACAAAATCTTATCTTCTTCATCCCCAATTTATAATGGCAACCCTGAATACTTATTTCTTGAAATTGTTGTTAAAGGGGTTAAGGCCGTTCTTGGAGTTGTTTACTGCCCACCTGCTATAGATTACTTCTCCACCCTAGAATCTCTCTTCGAATCTGTTTCCTCAGAGCACAAACATCTCATAGTCATGGGTGATTTTAACACTGACCTCTTGAAGGATAACACTAGATCACGTAGGCTGAGTGCGATCCTGGAATCGTCGAGTCTGTCACTTCTTAAACTTAGTCCGACTCATCATAACTTTGACTCAAGTGATTCCTGGCTCGATCTCATGCTTGCGTCTTCTGTGGATCTCGTTGCCAACCATGGTCAGATCGCTGCGCCTGGTTTATCCAGACACGACCTGATTTATCTGTCTTACAAAATTAAACCCCCAAAGCAGCGGCCTGCTATTGTTTTTATCCGGAATTTCGTAAGATTAGACAAAGTGAAACTTAATACCGATGCACAAGCTCTTGATTGGGTCGATGTTGCCCAGTCATTATCAGTGGACCAGAAAGTCCAGAAAGTGGAAATATTTAACAAATATGTTCTCCAGCTCATTGACACGCATGCGCCACTGAGGGCTGTTCGCGTCAAGCGCCCCCCAGCGCCATGGATTACCCCTGGAGTTCGGATGGCAATGAGACGACGAAACCGGGCTTTTAGAAGATATAGGCGGGACCGCAGTGACGAGAACTGGAACCTGTACAAGTTGGCTAGAAACCGCTGCAACCAAATGGTAAGATCATCAAAACGCCGATACATTTGTGAAAATGTCCTCAATTCTTCACCGGCTGATATTTGGAAGTTTCTCAAATCACTTGGCATAACAAAGTCCCCCTCTAGTATTGTATCTCTTAATCTGCCTTTAAACGTTCTTAATAAACATTTTTCAACGTCTGCTACGCTTGCAGTCGACGTTAAGAATAGAACTATCCTTGATATTACTTCCAAGCCAATGTTTCCTCCTGACTCTTTTTCTTTCTCCCCCGTGACTAACGTCGAGGTCCTTAAATATTTTACTTCAATTAAGTCTAAGGCTGTGGGCTGTGATGGGGTCAGTCGGACTATGTTATCTTTTATGATTGAGAACTTAATTCCAATTATTACGCACATCATCAATTCATCTCTGCAGACTGGTGTTTTTCCTGCATTGTGGCGTAAGGCTTATATTATCCCTCTCCCTAAAATTTCCAACCCTAGTCTAGCTAATCACTTCAGGCCGATCTCCATTCTCCCTTTCCTTTCTAAGATCCTGGAAGCGGTTGCTCTTAATCAAATATCTTCCTATGTATTTAAGAATAACCTTTTGTCCAGTTTCCAATCCGGTTTTCGGCCTGGCCACAGCACAGCCACAGCTTTGCATAAAGTTACTGAAGACATAAGGGATGGCCTGGAGAATTCGAGATTAACGGTCTTGGTTTTAATAGACTTTTCCAATGCTTTTAACACCGTTGATCACGGCATTCTCCTGACCATACTGTCTCAAATTGGAGTCTCTTCGTTGTTACGTGATTGGTTTTCATCATATCTTCGTGGTCGCCAACAGGCGATGCGCGCTGATCAGGATTGCTCTGACTGGTGCGACCTGGTAACTGGTGTTCCACAAGGCGGTATACTCTCTCCTCTCTTATTTTACCTATTTTTTATGACGGAAATCGATTCAGAAGCCGATTCTGAACCAACTACTTTCAGGAATTGCGTTTATTCTGTTACGCGTTGTATAATACATATTTTTTGAATGAAGAATCAACTCTGAACTACACTTATAATTTTTCTTCACCAAAGTAATCCGATGTTTGAGCGTGCACAATTTTCAAATGTTAAACCTTATGTAACACAATTTTCAGGTAATATTAAAGTAAATAATAAAGTTAATGTATTAACGTTATAGGGTCAAAATCAAAATAATTGCTCATTTCAGAAAATTTACTTGTCCATCATCTTACTAGCGCTAATATTTCAAACTTGAAAAAACATTAAAAGTATTATATTTATTTTCAGACAAAAGTGGCTATCCTCTCAAATAACACTGTAAAATGTGTGTAGAATCTTTGAAAACTCATTTGAAATATAAATTATAGTTTTAAATAAAAAAGAAAACTGGTCTCAAAATTACTTCATCGATGTTATTTCATTTATGTAACGCATTATTTAGTCGCGAAAAAGGTAGTTTGTAAAACTTTAATACTGGCAACATTAGCTGTCACTGTCCGGACCTCAGGCGACCAATCATAGGGCAGCAGCCATTTTGTTCTCGGCAAAAGAGATGGGTGCATGGTGCGCGTCGAAAAAAAAACATAAACTGGTTTCTTTTTGGTAAATTGGAAAAAATACGATTGGTAAGTAAATTTAAACTATTTCTTAATGTCTGGAAACTATTATGTTAGTGCTATTCTGTCGCTTATTATCTGCAACGACCAAGTTAATTGTGTTCTGTGATTTGCGGTTAGTCTCTAGAAAAACATGCTTATTTCTTCCTTTATGTTACACTTGTGTAACATTTTTTTATGTTACGTTACATAAAATTGGATTAAGGCGTGTCTACAGCATACTTTTAAAATATTATCTAAATTATAATTAAACAAATAGTATAATAAAAAATAAGCATATTTTCTATGGTCGTAGTTAGTGTTTTGAGTGATGCAAACTTGAAATCCTTATTGCTGTGTCGTTGGCAAAGACAAGTATCTCGGTTTGTTATAGGGGTTTGAACTTTTTTGTATGGGAGCTGACATATCGATCCACCGCCATTTTGTTTTTTTTTTCGAAATCGCGGCGCACGTAGAAAGTGGTATGTATGGGTAGAGGATACATAGACAAACAAAAAATGGCGTGGGTCCAAGGAGTGGATTTTACCGCGCGCCACGATTTCGAAAAAAAAATAAATAAAATGGCGCCTGTTTGATATGCCAGATCGGTTCTATGCCCTTTGAGATTACGATACGTAAAATGGCTTTACTTGTCTGAATGTGGCGTAAATCAAGCTTTACAAATTTTGACCGAAAATTTGCCTTTGAATGATGCAAATATCGTATTTGCATTTTAATTTTGCCTTAGTTTTGATTTCTTTCTTAGCTGTTGTAGATTTATTTACAGCATCTTGATTAAATAAAAAATGCATCAACTTTATTTGTCAGGTTGTTTCGTATTATTTTAACTTTTTTACATCAGGCATAATTCAATACTTGGCCCTATTAGCAGACTGTAATTTACTAATCATTTTATACTTTCGTTTTCGTGTTTAAACTGTGTGTTAATTTATTTGTGTAAATACTTTTATTATATAATTTATCCTAAGTTTTTACATCTCGCTTTATAGGCTCTGACTTATTCTGGCTTAACGTTTGTTACTGTCCGAAAATGTTCATAATGCTTATATGCAATGAGTTAATGTGTTGCAAAATCAAATGTGAAGGGATGTATGCTTTAAAATAAACTGCTTTTATTTCTTTGTTTTTATCATTAATTACGAAATTTTCAATTATAATTTTCTGAGTTATCACATTTATTTTTTTATTGTTTACTGACAATATGCCTTTGTCTGCTGCAGAGAGGCAGAAACGGTACAGAGACCGACTAAAACTCAATAATCCTCAAAAATGGAAAGCACTACAGGAAAAAAATTTAGAAAGAGCTAAAAAATTCTATAAAAAAATAGGAGAGCTATCGGATCAAGAGAAAGAAAGCAGGCGAAAATATTGGAGGACTTTGAAACAAAAATCGGACTGTAAACAAGAAGTTGTAGAAAAGTGTAAAACTCGAAAAGAATACCAAAGAATATATCAAAAACAATATAGAAAATTAAGCAAGGAAAATAAAAATATGAAGACAAAAATTGAATTATTAATCAAAGAGAATAAAGCTTTGAAGAAAAAAATATATCGATACAAAATTTTGCAAAATATAAAAGAAGACGAAGAAAAGGAAAATATGTTTAGCAGAGACTCAAAAATCAATACCGTGTCAAGCCCAAACTCAAAAACGAATTCATTTGTAGCTAATTTAAACACTACTAAAGAAGAAAAAGAAATTATTAAAAAAGAGTTATTTGAAAAGAATGTGTTAGTAGAATCCTTAAAAATACAATATAATACAGCAGGGACTAACGAAAAGAGAAATGTATTGAAAGAAATTGTAAGTAACGACTTCGTAAAAAGGTATAAAATGAAAAGTAAATTACGGTCTGCCATTGGGATTAAATACCCAATCAGGCGCAATGCAAAAAAAGTTAATATTAAACGAAACGACTTAGCAAATAAAATTGATGCATTTTTTAATCAAGATGATGTCAGTAGAGCTACTGCAGCTAAGAAAGAAACTAAAACGAAATGTAAAGTTAAAATGCAAAAACGATATTTGCTAGATTCAATGGTAAATTTACGGTTAAAATTTGTCAAGGAGACTGGAATCCCGATATCATACGCCACATTCAGACGTTTTAAGCCATTTTACATATTGATCCCAAATTTATCAAACCGAGATACTTGTCTTTGCAAAAGACACAGTAATATAGATTTCAAGTTTGCTTCACTAAAAACACAAAAAAAAATTAAGGACTGCGATACATTGGACACTGTTATAAAGTCTACAGTATGTGATTCATACTCCCAAAAGTGCATGTATTCAACATGTGATATTTGCAAAAATAAATCGGTCGGATATGACTTGTTGAACAAGAAATTGAATGAAAAAGTGTCATGGCTAGAGTGGACAGTCAAAACCATAGAATATGAAAAGAATAATGAAAGAAAATCGACCAAAAAAACAGTTAAACAAATAATATCAGGTACATTACAATCTTTATTATCAAATTTTAATACGGAATTAAAAGGCTTTAAAATTCATATTTACAACATTTCACACCAATACAAAGTTTACAAATCTTTGAAGGAGAATTTGCAGAGAAATGAAATTTTGTTACACTGTGACTTCTCAGAAGATTATAATTGCAAATTTCACAATGAAATACAAGCAGTCCATTTTGGAGCATCACATTCACAAATCACATTGCACACAAGTATTGTATATAATGATGAAACTGATCCCGAATCATTTTGCACATTTTCGGACTGCAACAAACACACACCGGAATCGATCTGGGCTCATTTAGAACCCATGATGCGTGACATTAAAAATAGATTTCCGTTGAAAGACACTGTACATTTCTTCTCAGATGGTCCGTCAAGTCAGTACAGGCAAAAAAAGAACTTTGCCCTTCTTACCAAAATGATAGAATCTTATGGTTTTATTTATGTAACCTAGAATTTTTTCGAAGCGGCCCATGGGAAGGGTGCAGCCGATGGGGTTGGAGGAGTAATAAAAAGGTTGTTAGATAAACAAGTATCTTACGGTCATGATATACCTGATGCTGAAACTGCGATTCAATTACTTAAACACAATACTGCTACCACTGTAAAATTATTTCTTGTTTATCAGGAGGACATATCGAAAATAGAAAGGCAAATTGAGGGTTGTGAATTAGTGGCCGTTCCAAATACACAAAAAATACATCAGATAATACCCAACGAAGATAACATAGTTCAATATCGGATATTAAGCTGCTTTTGTTTGAAGCCCAACATTTGCCAATGTTTTGCAATAAAAAGTCACAAATTAATTCAAGTTAAACGTTCGAGAGTAAAACGACTCGTTATAGAATCTTCGTCTGAAAGTGAATCTGAGCAAGAAGATCTTGAGATGTTGGTAAAATATACCGGCGAAAATAATCTTGCCAATAAAGTTTTAACTAATTCTTACGATGTCGAACATACAGAAGAATCTAATTATTATCATGTTAGTAATGCATCTACTTCAAATGTTACTATTTTATCAGATATCAAAGTAAATTTTAAACCTAAGGATCTAGCACAGATGGTTAAAAAGCCATCAAAATGTTATAACGTTTCTACGGTTGATTTGAAGAGAAATTTTTGGGAACTTTTTAGTAGCGATAGTGACTAATACATGTAGGTATATAAGTAATAGGAAGTTACTGGTGAAGAATTATCATGACTATAATGAGAATGTTCAAATTTCGCAATTTTATAAATGTATTTTTTCAATGTGTGATTAACCATCTTCAAATTAAACATAAGCCTAACGGTAATGATAATACCTCTTTGATACTTAGTAATATATACACCATTAAATTTTAGTCGTTTTAATCCCGCGGAGGGTCGATTCGGTACATGAAATACTATCGATTTGTAAAGAAAAAAATGAAAAAATAAAGTTTTTTTTTTTTAAACTCGAATTAATATACGCATGTACGAAATTAATTTCTTTAAGTAAACGAGTCAATGACTTTGCAGGGAGTTGTCGGCCGTTACGTACTAGCTACCTACAGTTCATTGGTCTCGATCAGCTGACGTTTAGTACTTTATTTTTCATTTTTATCTTTACAAATCGATAGGGTTTCATGTACCGAATCGATCCTCCATGGAATTAAAACGACCAAAATTTAACGGTGTATATTATTGAAACAAAAGAGAATAATATATAATTGGGGACTTTGAAAATTACGAATTTTTATTACTATTATTTTTTATTACTTTTCTGAATACGTCTTATACACGCGTATTGCATAAACTAAAAGATGTGATTTACGAACTATCAGTGTCCCGACTTAAAAATTATAAATAATTAACATCAATAAAAATATTTAGTAATGGCAGTACTCCTTTAATGAAATCATCAAAGCAGTACTGTTATTACTTTGTACATGTATCATGTTCATGTTCACTATGTCCAGTACACGGTGTACGTGTAAATGTTAAGATTTTTAATTATTAATATATATATAAGTCTAAAACTGTTTTTTATTTACAACTGTGAATGCAGCCCTTGTTTTCCTTTATGTTATTTTTATGTTATTGTGACATAAAAATAACATTTATTAAATGAGCAATTATTTTGATTTTGACCCTATAAGCAATCTTTCTTCAGCACTAATAGATGCTCTCCAATTTGTGTGCTTTCTCCTTAAAGCATTTCTCACTTTGGACATGATAATTTTAAAACACTGTGGAGTCATTTTATACACTGTGACAAAACGATCTGGGTAATGGTGTAGGTCCTCCAATATTTAAAAAAAGTCGATTGTCTTCATTGCTTAGCCATACCGGATGTACCCAGTAACGTCTAACCCTCTCTATATTAGCGAGATGCACCAGTGCTAGTACATCTTCAGAAGAAGACATGTCGTGTCAAAGTCAGATTGTTGAATGCCGAAAATAGTCATACTTGCATGCAAGACTTGCCTATTGGAATCGCACCTTTAAAGCAGCTTATTTGCAGCCAACCACAGTTTACTACGAAAACATGCTGTCCGTATTCACACCCATCAATGAACGCGAAGCCGCAATGGAAAATTATTATGAAGAAATTCAATAGTCAAGTAATGGTTGCCGTTCACCTTAACGACTCAACTACAGCTAATTCATAGCACAAATCACTGTAATGTGAACTATATCCTGTAACGTACAGCCACACGTGGACAACTACTGTCACATCGTCACGGCCTTTCTTAAAAAATAATGACGCGTATTTGTTACCTATGTTTGTGTGACTGTCTGAAGCATGACATAATGATTCTTCTACGGCTTCTACTTCTGCTATCGACGCGGAGGAGAGCAACAAGCGCGGGCGGCTAGGAACATCACGTAGTCTTGGTCGAGTGTTTAGTGTCGAGTGTTTAGTCTTGGTCGAGTGTTTAGTGTAAAATATGTTTATAGTAACTTTAAGTGTAAAGTTTAAAATATACCATGTAGTGTTAGATTCAGTAATTAAAAAAGTGTTATTTACGAATGACTTAATATATTCGCTTAATACAGTTGAATACTTCAACATTCTTGCTTAGCTTTGGATTATGCCATCGAGTTTCATTGCAGTAACATATCACGAAACCGCCGTACCATCAATTTATGCTCAATATGAAGTATTTCTGGCTGTGCTGGGAGCAAAATTGGAATTTAGTACATCAATATCCGTTACCAGAGCGTCATCCTGATCAAGTTCAACCGTACGCTACAGACGCAACCCTTCTACGTGTCGCCCAGACAGTTGTTATTGCGCCAGAGCCCATCAAGCGTTTGATGCAGTTAATATTACTCACAATAAGTTAAGGACAGGAAGGCTTCTGAAAACTGCAAAACATCAACTCCTTAAATGTAGAAAACTCCACAAGAATGTACGGTCAGGAAAAGAACTACATACGTAGAAAAATTACAACTATCAATAAATGAAATAAAACCTAGATAACAATGATAAAAAAGGAAAAGAGATGCAGAAAGAATTATAAGGCAGATTAGAAGAGTGCCCCTGATTTATGAAAACACCCCACCTCACAGACGGGTATTAGACCCTAAAACACGGCCAAAAATCAACTTTGAAAAGGTTTTTTTTTTTTTCGGATGGGAAATCATCAAATTTTAATGACCGGCCCACTCTGGGCGGAGCGGAAGGGAGTGTCAGACTTGTACTGACTAAAACCCATCCATGTTCCTTCTTTGCCCTTTGTGTTCCAGGGCCACGGTATCTCTTTCGAACAGTCCCGCAGCCCTGGCAGGCGGCATCGGTCCATGCGGACCCCTACGTGGTTGCTGACATCTCTTTGAGGCGCGCGTGGAACACGAACGCGCCGTCGACACGGCCTGTCGTCATAATACGGCCGGACGGTGAGCTAGCCCATAGCTAGTAGGGATCCCGACGGTGGCGCATTCCGAGGCCCATGAAAACACATGGCCTCGGACTTGTGCAATGCCACCTCGAGACCCAATTGCCGAATCCTCTCCACAACTATCGCAACCCCGCGTGTCTTGTTTTCGGCCGCCGCCTCGTGCGACCTCCCTTGTGCCAGTACGACCGTGTCGTCAGCGTAGCAAACTACGCTGACGCCGGTAGGGGTCGGCGCGCAGCACGTTTTTAGACAGTTTTATTTTAAACTTAATTGCAAATTGCAGCCAGGATGGCAAATAATACCCAATCATTTGGAAGATCTCAACCGGTACAGCGTGGAAAGCCCGCTAGCGGAGAGATGCGCGGAAGTAGAAATCAGCGTAGAGCATACGAACACCAGCAGCAAAAGAACTTTGACTCTGACTGGAATGAAGTGCGCGATTTCGAAAAACGCCCCGTAAAGCCGCGTGGTCGTACAGACCGAAGTGCGGCGTGGAAGAAACAAGGTCGACCACGACCAGAAAAGAAGGAGGTGAAGACAGACACTGCCGCTTCCTATGATTTCCGAGCTAAGGATGAAACGGCCCCAGTGGATGAACCACTGTACGATCTTGGCCCACACACTAGCTCAATTCCAATTCAAGAAACCTACTGCCAAAATTTTGAGTTTAGTGGATATATAGACCAGGTCGAACGGACCTATGAGTCGCTCAGATGAGTAGACCCTAGGCTAGGACCCTAGGACAGGCGCATGCCCTTTTCCATGTTCCAGCATTCCATGACCACAATTCTCATCTGTTATCTGATGGACCTAACGCTTGACAACGGCGAGAGAAAGATTGACTTCGCTCGGTGTCAGGACTTGCTTCCTGAGGACTTGTGTATACCAGATAACCTTTACCACTACATAACTAATGTTGACAATACAACAACGGTAGGAGGGGAAGAAATTAAATTAAGTCAATTAGCCTTACCTGCCGATACAGGGAACAATGGGCGGCCATATTTTTTATCTGATTCTTGTTAGAACACACGTAGTAAGACGAGTTTCGACTGCGCTGTTGGTTGCACGTTTATTTTTGTGGCGAGTGTTTGCAAAGTTTCTAGTTTTTATTAATTGATAAATGAAGTTTCCAACGAAGATTTTCACTGAAGATTTTTTTGTATATTGCAGAACCAGGTATGTATTATTCAAATAAATTGTTATTTAACTGCATTATTTTTCACTCATTCTCACAATCAAATTTAGAAATAACTAAATTTTAGATAATCCGGCATTATTGGATTATTTATATTTTATTGTTTGGTAGGTACATATATTTTTAATATATTATTTATAGATAGAAAAATTGCTACTTTTTGCCCCATTTCCATTTGTTTTGTGGTTGTGATTATAGTTTTAGATTTTAATTGTTCTAGGAAGGTCAGGGGCTCGAGTGTTGACGCGAATGGATATTTACAACATGATCCATAATTCTTCTGATGGACTTACGACTACGAAACTTGATGAAGTTGAAGGAGAGTTATAGAGACTGTTCTTTTAACGTCCAGAAAAAAGAAGCTATTCGTCGTAAAGGACTTCAACCAAAATGGGCTAACCGGTGAACAGCTGTATTGGGAAAAAAGAAATTCATAAATAATTTAGTAATAATATTTAGTAAACATTGGTTTCTTTTGGGAGTGTCAAACTAAATGATATTAAAAACGAATAAAAAAGATTTTTAATTGATTATTGGTTGTGTATGGTGACAGTTGCTTTGCTGTGCAACATGCGGGATGCATTGAGTAAGGGTTGCCAAAATAAAAACTCAAAAAAAATAACATCGATATTCGATGTTTCAATTCGAGAGCTTCAAAACATTAAAATGTTTGATGGAAGACCGAGCTTTATCTAGCCGTTGTGGAATATTTATCATTAGCATCATCATCATCTTAACCTCACACAAATAAAAAAAAATATAGTTTATGTAGAACAACATTTTTTTTTTTGAAGTGTTAAAAATCATCAGCTTGCCTACGCAACGTAGAACAAACGAAGAAAGTTTTTATCGAGAAAAAAATGTAATAAACGTAACAATTGTAATAATCGTCGTAATTGGTATTTCGTCTTCGTTCATTTGAGTTTTGTCCGTCATGGTAGCGAGTATTATTAACGCGTGCTTTTCTTGAAGATTCTAATTAGAATACAACATGGGCCATAACCAAAATAATTACGCAAAGCAAAACAGCTCAGCATAATATACAAAAATAAAACGCAAAGCAAAACAGCTTAGCATAATATAATATACGATTTGAAATCGATTCCTATGGAATCGATTTGAAACCATTCCTATGGAATCGATTTCAAATCGACTGATTCCTAGACAGAGAACTGGCAACCCCGATCCAGAATCGATTGGTGATCGAATGTCAATGTCATTCGCTCTGCGTTTGTGCTCTTGTTCGTTTGTGAATATTATTTCGACTTATGATATTTTTGACAACTTACGCTTTTCAAAATGGATTCTGATGATTTTTTACCTAACGATCCCGGCTCACTCTTGGACTCAGAACCCGCTTTAAACGTTTACCCTGGCATTTCTTCGGATAATGAACCCGTTTTACATGACGACCCGCGCATGAATATGGACTTCCCGATTTTGCCTAGTGAATCTATGCATTGTATAAATTGTGGTCTTGAAATCACTCACAGGAGAAGACACATTATTAATCTTGTGGAAGTGCAGCGAGTTATACTGCAATGGATCGCACCACAAGTGGTAAGTTCCAACTTCTGAGATGATTAAGTACATAATTGCAATTGAATAGTTGGGTTGGCTCGCACTAGTGAAAGGTTTTGGACGATCATTATTTTAAAGTCTATTGCACATAAAAAAAAAATCATTTTTACAAGGATGATTGCTATACAAATAGCCTAAATCGTAAGAGATGAGGTATGATGTTTTATTGTCTGTCTGCAACAGCAAGATTTTTTAAGACATGGTGTTGGCCATTATTTGAAATACTACTTAGAATTCAATTAATACTTTAATTAAAAAAACAATCTGTTGTATTTGCTGGTTTTTTTTATTTATTTGTCATAAATATTTTTTTTACAGATTGGACAGAACAACTTTGTATGCCATCCTTGTTGGATTATAGCATTGAATGCATCTGCCAGCGTGGCAGGTTCATCATCTGATGCTTCAACGAGCTCAGATCCAGGTCATCACAGACAGTTATGTGTGAACTGCAGGTGTTCACTGTTAAGGATTCGATCTCATGGGATAAGCAATAACACGGAACGAGAGGGGCATATCAGAAGTGTGATTTTGCAATGGATTCAACCACGTGAGGTAATTGTTTTT
This sequence comes from Noctua janthe, assembly GCA_910589295.1. Classification (NCBI taxonomy): domain Eukaryota; kingdom Metazoa; phylum Arthropoda; class Insecta; order Lepidoptera; family Noctuidae; genus Noctua; species Noctua janthe. The sequence goes on along the minus strand of OU342572.1, from coordinate 5,876,992 downwards.
GTTTTAATATGATGTAGGTTCCAAAATAACAGCTTTATGTGGTCTTACCATATAGTGCACTATTGTAATTGCAGAGATCTTTAAGGTTTTTTTATTTTTTCCTTGTAAGTGACGTGTAAGCAGACTTAAAGATACCTATAAATGTCAGGGAATAAGGCATTTTCTTATGATCAACAATAGCAATCCCTTACCTGACTGTATGCAAAACAGGGTTTAATGATTATAGGCAGTTGATGCTGATGATGATAAGGTTATTCATTCTTCATATTATAATGTTCTTTTTTGTTTTAGTTGACGGCATCTGATAGAATCTGCCATCCTTGTTGGCAAAGAGCTGACAGACACAGTACACGCAATGTTGGGAGGGATGCTATTGATGATGTACAGCAGGGTGATAACGCAGAAATACAACAGGGAGTTGAAGCACCAGTTGGTTCGATATTTTTACCTCACATGAGAAGAGCTCCAGATACACAAGCACATTGTTTCTTACCTAACCAGGTAAGGAATCCTTACTCTTTCTTCGGCAGTGCACCCGCACTGCCGAAGAAAGGGTAAGGATTCCTTTGTGGCTTAGAGTATTTATTTTTAGTGAGTACAATTACTATGTACCACAGCAATGTAGGATTTGTGAATTCCATTTAAGAAATAATCATTTTGACATTTTGAGTAATGACTTGCATTCAATACAATATTTTAATGCTAATCACATAGACTTTGCTTCATTCATAAAAGAAAGAGTAATATTAGACTTTTCGAATATTCAACAAATGTCTGATGACTCAGTGCATTATTGGACTAGTTTAACCAAGCACCAGTTTTTTTGAATTAAAAACTAATGTGCAACAAATAGATAATATGCGAAATGGCACATTAGCTCTTGCTGCGTATCTTATGATAATAAGAATTGGCGACAGCAACGAGCGGATATCAACGCTATTAAATACACTCCCTACCACTTTAGTAAGATTATTAAAAAAGGTCCGGCAAATAGTTACTGATGATTTTGTTCCACAAAACTTAGGGATCAATCATATCACACGAGCTCAAATTGCTTCAAGAAATCTCATGATACCTAATGAGCTGTTCGGTGGAGCAAATAGGAACCCAATAATTATTCTGGATGGCACCTATGTATATGTACAAAAAAGTTCAAATTATTTATACCAGAAAGATACTTATTCTTTGCATAAGTATAGGAACCTCATGAAACCTTTTATGATGGTGTGTTCTGATGGTTATATTATAGATGTACTTGGTCCCTATCCAGCAACAACATCGGATGCAGATATCATGATTAATGAATTTAATAATGAAAACAATACTTTACGAAGGTATTTTCAACCTGGGGATGTTTTTTTGCTGGATAGGGGTTTCAGGAATTGTGTCCCTTTACTACAACAGTGCAACTATACTGTTCACTTTCCTTTATCCCTACAACAAGGTGAAACTCAATTATCAACAGCGGCAGCTAATAAGTCAAGAACGGTCACAATGTGCAGGTGGATTGTCGAAGCAGTAAATGGGATTTTTAAAATGTCCTATAAAATATTTAGGAATGAATTTTTCAATACTGCATCCACTCATGCTATGACGGATTTTAAAATAGCTGCCGCATTAATAAACATGTTCCACCAAAGGGTATCAGATAGACCAGATGCAGGACAAATTGTAAATCTGGTAAATGAAAAATATAACACAAATAATATATTAGCTGATTATGTAATTGAAAATAATTTAAATCGAAGACGGACACAATTCTCCAACTTAAACGCTACTATTGAAATTGTTGAATTTCCTAGATTAACATTTGATGAACTTGTGTTATTAGCATGTGGAACATATCAGATTAAACAGGCAAAGTCTTATTATGGGGAGCACATAAGAAATTATGGTTCCTATACTATTGAAGTGTGCATCGATAGAGCCAGTGAGCTTTTACAAGGATTTCCTTCGGTCGAGAATTGAACATTATTGCGAGGGAAAATACGAAGCCGACACATAGGCCGTAAAATATATTTTGTATATATATTATATGAAGATAATAATCAAGGCATACAAGCTATTAAGCATTATTGCTGCATAGTCGGTCGAAGAACTGTAGGTTGCTGCGCTCACATCATGTCTGTGATATGGTATTTAAGCTGGGCCAGGTATGAAAATATAACTCCACCGGCCCAGTTTTTAGACCACGTTTTATTAACTTACGAAAATGAATAATTTTACAAATAAATTGATTTATTTTAAAGTTTTGAAGTTTTATTATTATATTAAACAGTTTGATACAAAACTTCCTACATATATGTTTTCTATGTACTGTAAGCCACTCAATAAAATCAAAAATAGTGCAATATTTTTATGTTCATGTTCAAGCCCAAACGCCATACAAAGTGGTTGATGTCCTTTGCGACTTTCAAGCAAGATTTTAAGTCAAAATGGCAAGCAGCTAACAGGACTAAACGATTTTTTTTTAATAACAACGAATCATGGCTTCAAGGCACTCTTGATATACTTCGGAAAAGACTTTCTAGTGGTAATACAGGGCACCCAAAAAAATACTTTGACGATTTGTCTGAACGAAACCAACGGAGAAAAACAGTATCTTCGTGAAAGCCACAAAGCTCGAAAGCTATTATATGCCGGTCAAATGGCACTTCGAGAGCGTGGAGATACTGATAAAGGAAATGTTGTGACGGAAATTACAGAATCATCGACACGTGGCCGTCTACATCAGGAGGTCTACTCTTATTCAACGAAAAACGAAGTTTCGATCGAAATTTCGCGTGTTTCCTACCACGGTTCAATTTCGTTCCGAAATTTCTTACGAACGAAAATTATTTGACGTTTTGATTCTCTAAACCTACTCTAATTCGAAATATTACGAACGAATATTTGAATTTGACAAGCGATTGTTCGGAATTTTAACCTCAAATTTGACGAAACCAAAAGTGTTACCTTTTGATTTTCGTTTTACGTTTAGTTTTGAGAATATTGTGAGAAATGGCTACAAGAATGCTTTTAGTCGAAGCTGCTTTACGTGAAGAACGTGTAGAGCGTAGAAGGAACCGTCGCCGCCTGCGCAACCAACTTAATATCAACGAAATTCCCGACTTAAGAGTTTGTAGGAAATTACAGACTCAGTCGGCAATTATTCGAGGAGTTGTGTCAGGAATTAGTGCCTTTATTACCTCCAAAGACAAGGCGTCATGGAATCGAGCCCACAATTAAGGTGGTGTATATTTTTTATTCAAATTTCAATAAAAATTAGCATTTCACTGTTCTTAAAACTCGTCTTTTCAGATCCTGACGGCCTTGAATTTTTATGGCCGAGGTAGTTACCAAGGGTCTGTGGGACAAAACATGGACGGGCCCATGGCACAACAGACTGTTTCGCGTTGTTTGCAGGAGGTCACAACTGCCCTCAATGCACCCCATATAGTAAGGAAGTACATCAAATTCCCGCAAAATGCAAATGAAAGGAATCTTATTAAACGACGGTATGTACCTAATATGCATAGGTTTTATTAAGTATTTATATTAATGTATTTTGAATGAATGCTAAGTATAATATATTATCATTAATGTTACAGATTTTATGAAAAATATGGGCTTCCGGGCGTGATTGGGTGCATTGATTGCACTCATATTGCAATTGTTAGACCTTCTGAGCACGAGGAACAATATTTTAATCGAAAACATTTTCATTCTCTTAACACCCAAGCTGTTAGTATAAGAACTAAATATTAATGATTTCATTGTGACATCTACTGTTGTTTAATATGATTCTCATTAATCTCTATAGGTACCTAACTTACTTTATGTTATATTGAATGTCATTCTTTTCCAGATATGCGACAGTGATTGCTATATAACAAATGTGGATGCTTCATTTGGTGGAGCAACACATGATGCTTTTATTTGGATAGAGTGCGACATAAGAAGCCACATGGAGGGTCTTCAGAATGAAACAGTTTGTCTATTAGGTATGTTTGAATTTATTATGTGACGTAATATGTGACGGCGGTTACATTTTTATCCAAAAAAGCTCCAATTTCCTTTTCCAAAGGAATAGCTACAGCCTCCATAAGTATACCAATTTGATAAAACCTTTTATGTTGGTCTGCGGTGATGGACATATTATAGACGTCACAGGTCCATACTCAGCTTCGACCTCTGATGCTTCCATCATGCAGCAGATTTTACAAAATCATGATGGCCCATACGAAGAAGCACCGATTAATTATTATCTTGAACAAGACGATGCGTTCATTCTTGACAGGGGATTCCGTGACGCAGTTCCTCTTCTAGAAACATATGGTTATGACGTGCACATGCCCCTGACCAAAAGACGTGGTGAAAGCCAGCTGACACGTGAAGAAGCCAATAAATCTAGGCTGGTCACCTTATGCCGCTGGGTCGTAGAGACAATCAATGGACGGTTTAAACATGATTTTTAGATACAGGGTATTTAATCGAGCATTGCCCTCAACAATGACTGACTATAAGATAGCCGCAGCGCTTATCAATGCCTTCCAAGAACCCTAAGAGGACAGTCAATACACTGAACAATTCGTTGATATTATAAATAGGAATGTGCATAAGCCAAACCTTTTGGCAGACTACGTCATTGAGCACAATTTAAACAGACATAGAGCCGCATTTGTTCGTTTGGAAGCAAATGACCAGACGTTGGAAGATTTCCCCAGACTTTCCCAAGAAGAGTTGATATTGTTTGCTGTGGGCACTTATCACTGTAAAATAGCACGCTCCTATTGCAGTGAGCACATTAAACAAACAGGTGTCTACGAAATTGAAGTATATAGACATTCGGTGCTCGTAACAATTAATGGCGAAAGCGGTGTTTTAATAAGATGCCGTATACAATCGCGGCATGTAAGGAACAGAACTTACTATACTTATATTTTGTATAGAAGAGAAACCGGTATTAATGCAATTTCAGAGCATTATTGCTCTTGTATACATGGCAAAAGAACTTTGGGTAGCTGCGCCCATATTATGAGTGTACTGTATTACTTGGGTTGAGCCAGACATCAAGATGATATTAATCATACCGGATACACTCTGGAAGATGTAATCATAGACTTAGAGAACCAATAATGTGTATAATAATAAAATAATTTAATTTGCCTACTCTTGTTTTTTATTAGGTTTACCCTAACATTGCACAAAATGTAGATGGCGTTGTCAAAATAGATGCCTAAATGTCATTTATAGAATAAGAGTAAAGAAATAATTTAAAAAAAAAACACATTTTTGAAGCTCCTTACATAAAACAACTAGCAATTTATGACATTTAAAAAAAAAGATTTTGGTAATGCCTAATACTAAATATTATGTCACATATAAATACTTAAAATCTGAGATACATTTCATTTGCGCCGGGCCTGGGTTTTTTCCCCATACAGTGTGAGCATTGTCCTTTTCAAAGTATTAAAACAAAAAATCGATAATCGACATGTTGTGATTAGATTGTGAATATACAGATATTTTTGATTGTCATACGTAACTACCCATTCTTGGCCTGAAATAGTACTCTTCAAATTAGTCGGTTAACAATGACAGTGAAAGGGTGTTTTATAGTGTCGCAGTGAATGTTGTCGAAAATAGAATTTTTATCTTTAAATTTATATTTTCTGCATGAATATTACAAGAAATATTTAATAAATCACATTTTTTACGTAAAGTGTAAAAATAAAGCAAAAGAGTTTATTAATTTTAAGTTAAAGTAAAAACCGTAATTTACTTTAAATGACATCAAAAAAGACCCACACAATATTATGGATTCCATTCGTTCACGAAAATTGTCTATGGTTTCGAACTTCTTGTGCGCGTCCGAAAATGAAATACGAGTAGGATCACTTACGAAACTTCGTTTAAATTTCGTTCGTTTGCGAAGTTTCGTTTCGGAGAGAGTAGACCCCCAGTACCGCATCGCCTTGCGCTAAAGTGACACGTCATTATTGACAGCAACACAAATAACACCAACTGCAGCGTTATCCATGTTCGTCGAAGCTAATTTAACAAGACAGTACGATATAGTGCGCGAGACAAATAAAAAGTTCTATCCTTGCTATACCATCCTCAAAAAGAAAAAAAACCAATGTGCAAGTGGCTTGAAATTAAGTTCACATTTCCATGTTTTACATTCAGTCGAGTTGGTGTTCAGTCGTCAAGGCGTGCGAAAACCATTACTTGACTGATGAATTATATCATTGCAACGGCCTTTCTTCAAACATAATGACGTATTATTGTTACCTATGTTTGTGTGACTGTGTGAAGCATGACATAATGATTCTTCTACGGCTTCTACTTCAGCTTTCGACGCGGAAGAGAGGAACAAGCGCGGGCGGCGAGGAAGATCACATAGTCTGGGTCGGGTCTGATTAGTGTTTAGTGTAAAATATGTTTATAGTATCTTCGAGTGTTAAGTTTAAAATATGCCAGGTAGTGTTAAGTTCATTTATTAAAAGTTTGTTAATTACCAATATCAGTCCTTAGGACTAGATTGAGGTCAAGAGTAGGCCCATTTAATATAAAAAAAACATAGTTTCAATGCAAGCAACTTGTTCGCAAATATGACGTCATACTGGCATGCAAGACATGCCTAATGGAAACGCTCCTTTAAAGCAGCTTATTTTCAGCCAACCACAGTTTACTACGAAAACAGGCTGTCCGTATTCACACCCATCAATAAACGCGAAGTCGCTATGGAAAATTATTATGAAGAAATTCAGTAGTCAAGTAATGGTTGCCGTTCACCTGAACGACTCAACTTCAGCTAACAAAAAGTAAAGCACAGTAATGTCAACTATGTATATCGTGTCACGTACAGACACACGTGGACAACTACTGTCACATCGTCACGGCCTTTCTTCAAACATAATGACGTGTTATTGTTACCTGTTTGTGTGACTGTCTGAAGCATGACATAATGATTCTCCTACGGCTTCTACTTCAGCTTTCGACGCGGAGGAGAGGAACAAGCGCGGGCGACGAGGAACATCACGTAGACTGCGTCGAGTCTGATTTGTTTTTTAGATTAAAATATGTTTATAGTAACTTCGAGTGTAAAATATGCCAGGTAGTGTTAATTTTTTTTATTAAAAGTGTGTTAATTACTAATGACTTTAAATCTTCGCTTAATACAGTTGAACACTTCAACATTCTTGCTTAGTTTGGATTATGCCATCGCTTTTCATTGCAGTTACATATCACGAAACCGCCGTACCATCAATTTATGCTTAAAATGAAGTATTTCTCGCTGTGCTGGAAGCAAAATTGGAATTTAGTACATCAATATCCCTTACCATAGCGTCATCCTGATCAAGTACAACCGTACGCTACAGACGCAACTCTTCTACGTGTCGCCCAGACAGCTATTATTGCGCCAGAGCCCATCAAGAGTTTGATGCAGTTAATATTACTCACAAAAAGTTGAGGACAGGAAGGCTTCTGAAAGCTGCAAAACATCAACTCCCTAAATATAGAAAACTCCACAAGAATGTACGGTCAGGAAAAGTCAACGAAACTACATACGTAAAAAAAAATACAACTATCAATAAATGAAATGATCAGGGCGATAGTTTGAGTCCGCTTTGGTTCTGCTTAGCCTTGAATCCTCTTAGCACGCTGCTGGAGGATTCAGGTCTAGGCTATCGGTTGAGGAGAGGTGGTCAAGTTATATCTCACCTCCTTTACATGGATGACCTGAAACTCTTTGCCCCCAACGATTTGCAACTGATGGAGCTACTGAAAGTAACTGAAACTTTCAGTAGCGCCATCAGGATGGAATTTGGTGTGGACAAATGTGCGGTCATGCATGTAAAGCGAGGGGAGATTGTGGAATCTGTGGGAACCCAGCTCTCGGATTCCATAAATCTTAGATCCCTCTCAGCAACTGAAACCTATAAGTATTTGGGTATGTCGGAAGCGCTGGGCATCAATGTTGCTGACATGAAGCAATCGTTGAAGGAGCGCTTCTTTGGCCGTCTGAAAAAAGTATTTAATAGTCTTTTATCAGGCGGCAATAAGGTGCGTGCCTTCAACGGTTGGGTCATGCCGGTTCTGATGTACTCTTTCGGCATACTCAAATGGACTCAGACAGAACTAGACGCCCTGGATAGGAGGGTCCGTACATTGTTGACGACATATCGAATGCATCACCCGCGTTCTTCTGTTATGAGACTGTATATCCCGCGGAGGTGTGGGGGTCGAGGCTTTTTAAACGCTAAGACTCTTCACAATCGCGAGATATACAGTCTCAGGGAATATTTCCTTGAAACCGACGTGGGGATGCATCGAGATGTGGTCGCAGTGGACAAGGGGCTCACCCCGCTCTCCTTGGCTAAAGAGAACTGGCGCAAACCTGTAGTGCTTGACACTAACGACCGCATGGAAGTATGGCAGAGTAAGGAGCTTCACGGACGGTTTTTCCGGGCCCTGCATGGGCCCGATGTAGACCTACCAGCGTCCGTAGCCTGGCTACGTTCCGGGGACCTCTTTGGAGAAACCGAAGGTTTTGTCTGTGCAATTATGGATGAAGTTATGATGACGAATAACTACCGGAGATTTATTGTGAAGGACGGTACGGTTGACATATGTCGGGCATGCCACCGTCCAGGCGAATCTATCCGTCACATTATCTCCGGGTGTTCTCGTCTGGCTAACGGAGAGTACTTGCATAGACACAACCTTGTAGCCAGGATTATCCATCAGCAACTTGCTCTAAAATACAACCTTGTGGAATCGGAAGTACCGTACTATAAGTATGTGCCCGACCCAGTTCTCGAAAATGGCAATATCACATTGTACTGGGATCGATCCATCGTAACTGACAGGACTATTGTAGCCAATAAGCCTGATATAGTGGTGGTGGATCGATCAGAGCGGCGGGCAATGATTGTTGACATAACGGTCCCGCATGATGGGAACCTCGTGAAAGCCGAGAAAGATAAGCAAATCAAGTATCTTGACTTGGCTCACGAGGTTGTCGACATGTGGGATGTGGACTCAGCGATCATTGTGCCGATAGTTGTATCAGCCCATGGCTTAATTGCCAAGAGCCTCGACCAATACCTGAGGAGGCTCTCGTTAGGCAGCTGGATCAAGGGTTTGATTCAGAAAGCGGTACTCCTGGACACGGCTCGTATTGTCAGGAGGTTCCTCTCTCTGGAGCCCTGACCGCCGGTAGCTTGGACCCTGTTCCCGATACCGGTGGGCTACAATTTTTTTATATTTTTAAATGTTTTTATATTGTTTTTAGTTTAAGAAATATTTAAAAATATATAAGATTTGTGTAAAGATAAATAAAGGAAATAATGAAATGAAACCTAGATAACAAAGATTATAGAGAAAGAGATGCTCTCTATGTTCTAGGAAGGCTTGAGTGTTGACGCGAATGGATATTTACAACATGATCCATAATTCTTCTGATGGATGTCGAGAAAAAAAGAAGCTTTTCGTCGTAAATTTGCGATTTTCAAGCATGATTTTAAGTTAAAATGGCAAGCAGTTAACAGGACTAAACGATTTTTTTTTAATAACAATGAATCATGGCTTCATGGCACTCTTGAAATACTTCAGAAAAGACTTTCTAGCGGTAATACAGGGCGCCCAAAAAACTTTGACGATTTGTATGAACGAAACCAACGGAGATAAACAGTATCTTCGTGAAAAGCCACGAAGCTGGAAAGCTATTATATGCCGGTCAAATGGCACTTCGAGAGCGTGGAGATACTGATAAAGGAAATGTTGTGAAGGAAATTACAGAATCATCGACACGTGGCCGTCGACATCAGCAGACCTAGCCAAGTTTACAAACGTTTCTTATCGATTCTCTTTCTACAATCGTTGACGCCTCGGCGTAAGCGATTTGAGAAAACGTTAAGTTGGTAGCCTTGACACGACTCTGTCGATCGCTCGTTCTCCAATGTTTGTAGAAAGAACCCATACTTTAGTCTATGGTGAGCGTTCCTACCCACGCCAAACTAACGTCAAAGTCACAGTTGTTTACTTTGTGCGCGGGCTGAACTTTTGTTTTGAATTGTTACGAAAGGACTAATTCTTTTAACACTTTCACAGCTGATCACGTTCTCAGTACGCGACTGACTTTCTTAGTGTTTGTTTTAAAACGACGTCCGTAGTCCGTGTTTGGCGTGCATTGATATAATAGTGTAGTGCTTTAGCTACGCACACATGTAAGAATAACCGTGGTGGGGCGCTTGGTGTGAGCCGGTGAGCGGAACAAGCTATCGAGTGTCGCGCTGCGCCAGTGTTCCCGCGCCGCTATTGCGAGTGCACGTACACGAATTTTGGCGCGAAATGGCGAGTTCACGGCGAAGTTATCGGCTCGATTCGAACGAAATTATTGACTTCTTGGTTGCTGATGATGATTCGGATATTGAAGAAGCCCCAGATATTGAAATTCAAGGTAAATTATTGTATTTTGTTGGGTTATTATTGTAGAAATGTAGCCTTTTTGCGTCGTACATATTTTTATTGTTTTTTTCTCTTTCCAGACCTTATTCAAGACTTGCAAGAGGTTGTATCGGTTCATGATCGACAAGATGTTGATGCTGACATGTCAGACGACTTATCTGAACCTGTACGGGGGGAACATGTACGGGGCCGGGGTCGTACACCTCGAAGAAATACGAGATCCCGCCTCGGTCGCGGTCGCTCGGCGGTGCGTTCGGCTACACGCGGGCGCGGCGTTACCCGCAGATCAGCAGCAGCACTTACCCTCAGAGAAATGGATGAAGGTAATGGATGGTCATACCAAGCACTGCAAGAACCCCCAGAAAATCCAGTATTTCAAGAAGTATCTCAAGTATTGGCTCCAGTAGATGTGTGTATGTAGTTCGTCAGAGTTGGATTGTTTTTCAATTTTTTTTCCCCGATTCTTTTTGGAACACTCTAAAGACGGAAACTAACCGTTACGCAGCTCAAATGAAAACCAAACAAGCAAGAAAAGGCATTCTGAAACCTGGCACTATGTTGTACGAATGGAAAGCTGTCAAAAAATCGGAACTAAAGACATTTTTTTCTATCGTGATTCATATTACGCTTGTACACAAGGAGAGTTTTGATTCATACTGGTCTACACGGGAAATAATAGCCACTACATTCGCCGGGAAGCACATGAATAGAAACAGATTCCGAGCCATTTATAGCTGTCTCCATCTGAATGATAACGCAAACTACAAACCGCGTGGTGATCCCGAGTACGACGCTTTTTTCAAACTCCGACCTTTTTTTGATGACATGTGTCGGTTGTGTCAAGAGTGTTATTATCCCAATGAGCACTTGACTATCGATGAGGGTACTTGTGGGTTTAGGGGACGAGTGCACTTCAAAGTGTATAACAAAGATAAGCCCGATAAATATGGCATGAAAGTGTACATGCTCTGCGACGCGGAAACAGGATACATACTGCGCATGGTTCCCTACATAGGCGACTCGAAATCGGTGGAAACGATTATCACGGAATTGAGTGAACCATACTTCGGTAAGTGGCACACCATATACATGGACCGTTTCTTTACAAGTCCGACAATCGCAGACTTATTGTGGATAAAGGACACTCGCCTTGTTGGCACTGTAATGGCGAATCGTCGTGGTCTGCCACAGGATTGGCGTCATCAACCGTTGGAAAAAGGCGAAATGGCCTTTTGTCACCGGGTCAATCTAACCGCTTGTAAATGGAAGGACAAGCGTGATGTACTCATGCTTACTACGAAACACGGAGCTAGCTGGACAGAGGTGGATGCAAAAGTCAAAGGTGTCGGTGTGACCAAAAGGCTGAAACCAGATTGTGTACTAGATTACAACCACCACAAATTTGGTGTAGATCTGAATGACCAGTATGTGTCTTACTACTCCTTGAATAGAAAGAGCATGAAGTGGTGGAAAAAGATGTTTTTCAACCTGGTAGCAAGAGCAATGGTAAATGCTTACGTCATTTACAATAAATCAAGGTCTCAAAGGCGCCGCCCGCGATTCTCACAGTTCCTGATGGAGTGTGGTGACCAGCTGCTGCAAACTGCACCAGAGGCTGAACCAGGACCCTCACGTGGCCCACACCATGTAGGCAGCAGTACCAGACTAGTGGGAAGGCACTTTCTCGAAAGGATACCGAGCACCGAAAAAAAAGAGAAGGTGGCAAGAGTCTGTAAAGTTTGTGCAGACATTTCTAAGAAAAACACTGGCAAACGAGGACGCAAAGAAACCATATTTTACTGCCCAGACTGCAACGTGCCTTTATGCTACCATCCTTGCTTCAAAATGTTTCATACACGCAAAAATTACACGACTTGAACACGCAAAAGTCCATGTTCGACTTTTTTTTTTTTTCCATTAAAACCTCTTTTTTATTCTACATTTTTAAATAAAAAAAACTAATTTACGTCTGTTTTTTATTTTTATCCTAGAAATAAACAAGTCAATAGTTTAAATAAAAAAATAATTATAGATTTATCATTGATAGTTCTCATTTTATAAATGTTGCAATATCGGCGAAAATCGCCGGCGAACCATGGAATCCGCGTTTTAAAATCTTCGGCTGTCAAAGTGTTAAGTGATAAAAAGTAAGCGAAATAAGGAACAAGTTCTTTTTATAATTGGTTTATTATAATATCACAGTGCAGAATGTAATTTTAAACATTACTGTGACTCGAAATGATATGATATCCTGCATTTAAATAAAATATACCAGAAGTGAAGTGATAACTTTTTATAGGATGGAATCTAGATCTCGAGGAAGTTCGCAGCTTTATTGGAATTGATAGAAAGGTACAAAAATGATTAGTTATTTCTTACATATCTACCAGTGTTATTCGAAACTCTATCATACTCGGGCACTTGAAAATTTGAAACATAAACAATGACGTGATACACGGCACAGCTGAATGTTATAGGCGCCTATTGTTATCGTTAACTCTTGGGTGTCGGCCATCGCTCAGTGGTCGTTCAAAAACTTCGACATCGTTTCGTTAGCGATTGTCAAAACTGTAACTTAGAGTCTGTCAAGCGAGTCGAGTCCACAACCATTTTACTGATTTCTTATAATGGCAATACTATTATCTGTCAAACAGATTGTCACAATTTCTGTTCTAACCTCGAAGCATTCCGGTTTTTGTTGAATTTTTTAATGTTATAATGCCAAAACCTATTAAAAGTAGTGTCAGGAGCCTGCTGTTTACAATGATTAATAAATATAATCATGTAAAGATTGAATCTGATGACGTGTTAACAGAAAAACGACGACTTTTGGATGAAATTGTTTCAACAACAGGTAGGTTGGCTACAAAATGTTGATACTTTTAGCACAATTGTCTAATTTTGTTTATTTTACTATGATGTGATCACGATTTCGGTTTTGGTTTAGATTCAGACGTCGTATACATGACATTGAATCTCAATGGGGCACCTATAAGTGAAAAGTATTATAAGAGATTGTTGTCATCTTTTTTCAGCCACCTTGGATGATGAATTAATAAAAAGCACAATTGATAATTTAGTTAAGAAAGTCATAGCCATAGATGAGAATAAAAAAATGAAATCTGAAACAGACTATTTGACAAAAATTGCTGCTATGACAGGTTAGTACAGATTTATTTGTTTACATTGTTTGCATTTTCTACAAATATTATCATAAAATTTGTGCGTTTGATACTGAACTGACATATTGAACTTTCAGATTTAAGTGTGAAAACACTGCGAAGAATTAAAAAAGAAGGTGCTATTAACCAAGGCGAGTGGAACACACCGGGGAAAAAACGTCCACGACAGCCAACTGTAGCCAATCTGGATAATTTTGACTTATCAGCCATACGCAATAAAATTAATGAATTTTACTGTGTGAAAAAGCAAGTTCCAACTCTACGAAGTTTGCTTGCAGATTTAAGAGAGTCAATTGGATTTACTGGATGTCATGAAACATTGAGACAATTATTACTCAAAAATGGATTTGAATTCAAAAAATAAAAATGAGAGATCTCTTCTTATTGAAAAGTATGAACTAGCTGCATGGCGACATAGGTATCTCAGAGCTATTGATGAAAAGCGGAAACAAGGAAAATTAATAGTTTATCTTGATGAGACCTATGTCCACCAAAATTATAAAGTTAAAAAATCATGGCAAGGGCCATCAACAAGCGGTGTAATTGACAAAATATCGTCAGGCAAAAGACATATTGTTGTTCATGCTGGATCCGAAAAAGGTTTTGTTCCCAATGCATTATTGGTATTCAGTACTAAATCAAAAATGGCAGATTATCATGATGATATGAACAGAAATAATTTTATGAAATGGTTACGTGAAAAATTAATACCCAATTTAAGTCAGCCCAGTGTCATTGTTATGGACAACGCTAGCTACCATGTAACACAAATAAATAAGCCACCATCTATGAATGATTTAAAGGCTGACATTCAGAAATGGCTAACTGAAAATGGAATTCATTATGAAGAATTCTTTACAAAGGCTGAGCTTATGTGCCTTGTGAATGAACATAAAACAACTCCAATGTATGAAGCTGAAGAATTTTTGAAACAACATGGCCATGAGGTTTTGAAACTTCCGCCATATCATTGTGACCTGAACGCAATTGAACTCATATGGAGTTTGGCTAAAAGAAAAATAGCCAGCAAAAACTTAGGGATTCCAGGTAAAGAAATGGAGAACCTTATAAAAGAATGCTTTAATAGTGTGACAGCCAATGATTGGAAAAAATGCACAGATCACACTATTAGTGTCGAAAATAAGTATAAAGTAAGAGACAGGATATCCGAAACCGAGTTGGAACCCTTCATCATTTCTGTGCGTAATGATTCTACTGACAGTGATTTCTCATTTGAAGGCATTGAATTTCTTGATTCTGATTTTAGTTCTGATGAATAAATACGTACATTGAAATGCTTTTTTTTTTAATTTATCCCAAGTAATTTTTTTATCAAAATTCAAGTATCAACAAGTTTTCAGCGTGCTATATCAGTGTTGACACCTGAAAGATTTTTGAATTTGCCGCCTTTTTCATGGGACTAGACTCGCTTGACAGACTCTAGCTACGATTTATATGGGATCTAGATCTATATTTCATTCTATCATTTTGAACGCTCAGATAAGTTGTAAACTTGTCTACGAGTTTTCTATTCGTTTGTTTTGACCACGTGACTTAACGTTGAGATGACGTCATTCCCATACATTTGTTAGTTTTCTATTAGCGTTAACGATTGTAGATTGTCAACTTGGCTAAGCCTACAGTACCGCATCGCCTTGCGCTAAAGTGACACGTCATTATTACCAGCAACACAAATAACACCAACTGCAGCGTTATCCATGTCCGTCGAAGCTAATTTAACAAGACAGTACGATATAGTGCGCGAGACAAATAAAAAGTTCTTTCCTTGCTACACCATCTTCCAAAAAGAAAAAAACCAATGTACAAGTGGTTTTTTTTATTTATTTTTTTCCGGATGGGAAATCATCAAATGACCCCCCCCCCCCCCCACTCTGGGCGGAGCGGAGGGGAGTGTCAGACTTGTACTGACTAAAACCCATCCATGTTCCTTCTTTGCCCTTTATGTTCCAGGGCCACGGTATCTCTTTCGAACAGTCCCGCAACCCTGGCAGGCATCGGTCCATGCGGACCCCTACTTGATTGCTGACATCTCTTTGAGGCGCGCGTGGAACACGAACGCGCCGTCGACACGGCCTGTCGTCATAAGACGGCCGGACGGCGAGCTAGCCCATAACTCGCCGTCCACAGGCCAGCGCCTACGGTGGTCGGAAGCCACCACGTGACCCCCGACGCCCAGGGCGTCTCCCGCGGCGGCTGGGACGTGAGGTGAGGTTCTTTCCCTCATGTACAAGTGGCTTGAAATTAAGTTCACATTTCCATGGTTTACATTCAATCGAGTTGGTGTTCAGTCGTCAAGGCGAAAACCATTACTTGACTGATGAATTATATCATTGCAACGGCCTTTCTTCAAACATATTGACGTATTATTGTTACCTATGTTTGTGTGACTGTCTGAAGAATGATATAATGATTCTCCTACGGCTTCTACTTCTGCTATCAACGTAGAGAAAAGGAACGGGCGCGGGCGGCGAGGAAGATCACGTCGTCATTGTTACCAGAACACAAATAACACCAACTGCAGCGTTATCCATGTTCGTCGAAGCTAATTTAACAAGACAGTACGATATAGTGCGCGAGACAAATAAAAAGTTCTTTCCTTGCTACACCATCCTCCAAAAAGAAAAAAACCAATGTACAAGTGGCTTGAAATTAAGTTCACATTTCCATGTTTTACATTCAATCGAGTTGGTGTTCAGTCGTCAAGGCGAAAACCATTACTTGACTGATGAATTATATCATTGCAACGGCCTTTCTTCAAACATAATGACGTATTATTGTTACCTATGTTTGTGTGACTGTCTGAAGCATGACATAATGATTCTCCTACGGCTTCTACTTCTGCTATCAACGTAGAGAAAAGGAACGGGCGCGGGCGGCGAGGAAGATCACGAAGTCTGGGTCGGGTCTGATTTGTGTTTAGTTTGAAATATGTTTACAGTAACTGTAAATGTAAAGTTTAAAAATATTACATGTAGTGTTATGACTGTATATCTTCGCTTATTGCATTTTGTGGAGTTATAAATAAAGAAAACGGATTCACTTCACTATTGTAAAAAAAATAATAGAATAGAATATGTGGTTTAGATTAAAAAAAGTAAAAAATACAGTGATATATTTTAGATAAATAAAAATAAATTATTGTGTTCGTGCACCTAGCATGTAACCGTATTTTTTTCATAAAAATTTAAATTGTTGAAGATTTTTTTTTTGTTTTGTAGTACTTCTTTGCAAAAAATGAGTTTTTAATATCTGATTTCTTTTTTTAAAACAAAATACGCAATTAAATTTGACAAAATGGCTAAAACAACTTAAAATATATTAAGCTATATTTTAAATGTCCAACGTCTTCATTATAATACACAATTTATGTTTATCACTGCTGCTGACTATAATATTCTTAAATAATGCCTCGATTCCAGAGATAAATTTTTAAATTTGGATCCTAAACGTCTCGTCGCTCCTTTCGAAATCTCGTTCAAAAGGGCGTGCCTCAGGTAACGCAGGACACGCAACCAACCTCGCCAGCGACTTTCAATCGTTCATCGACATATATATATATTATATATATATATATATATATATATTTATATATATTATATATATATATATATATATATATATATATTTTAGACGTGTTTCCAGATTGGAAACTAAAATAAAAGGGACCTGAAATATTATGACCCCTTCCACTGATTTTCAACCTATAACAAATGAAATATTCGGTCTAAAATATCAGTTTTCAAGGACAAGATCATCAGGAAGAGAAAAATACCAGGATAAATTTAATATATAATTAATTAATAATTAATTTAATTTTGATATATATTTATAGTATTTGATATATATTTATAGTATTTTATATATCCTTGTAGTTATCTTGTAGTTAATCTTATTATTATTTAAAATTATTTTCAGATTTACACCTACCACTGCTTGTCTTTGCATCACCCAAAGGTTGACTGGTAGAAAATGCCTATGGCATTAAGTCCGCCTCTGTACTTATGTGCTTGAAGTGTTAAATAAATAAATAAATAAATAAATAAATAGGATGTTCAACTAGAAGATTCAACCATACCAATACGTACCAGGAAAAAAAATGTTTTTTCACACACTCGGGGCCTCAAATCCGCTTACCATTACTAATTTTTTATCATAAAATTCTGGGTTTATTTTCCAAATCGATAGGTGCTCTTTGAAGCTTGGTACACGAATGAGAAAAATTGAAAAAACAATCATCTCTCCAAAGACAGATTTAATTTCAAAGGACATGACCAAAAAAGTACATTCCATATACACTTACATAGTCAATATATTATATTAAGAAAATTAGAGAAGTGAATTGCTGTGTAGTTTTTAACCTCTCTGCACTTGTCAGTATTAATTACAATATAATAAGTAATGCAAGTTGAATTCAAAGTCTCATTTGTCCACTTTAGCCATTATGGACCATAGAGAAAGATAAATAGAATAATAGACGTTCTACACCACGCATACTACTTCTAGATATGTATGTGAAATGAACGACAAATGCTCTTACCTGGAACATTTGATTTAAACAAAACTGTTTTCATTGGTATTTCTTTTAATATAATTAAATTATATTTTGTAGTGTTGATACGTAAGATATATTTATTTCACACAATTATAGTAATAACGTAACCGTACCATAAAACGGAACGCGTTTTACAATGTGTCATTGTTTATGTCAAAATGGCGGTACTGCGCTTGCACAGATCCTCCGTTGCGTACGTACATGTACTGTTTGTGTTTTTGCGATTATCTTCCTATATTTTTGACTCCTGCTTATCTTTACGGACTGATACCTTCTACTACCTGATACCTGGCTGTTAACACTGGACTCGGATTTGCATTGCGTTTCGGAATTTGTTTTGTGAATCAATATGAGGTGCATCAACTGTGGAATAGCCTTGCAAAGGTTGCAGAAGCATAACAAACAAGACTTTCGCGTTGGATAACCCTTGCTCAAGCCCAGGTATGATGTTGGAGTGGAAAAACATCATCAGATTTGAATGGTATGTTTTATAGTTTGCGATGTGAAGTTACAGTGCATCTTATTTTCAGTTGCCTCTGGAAACAATTATTTGTCGTCATCCATGCTTCCTTTTATTAAATATCGAAGCTGGTGAATAGAGATTACTGGGGCATAACATGGTTTGCCTTGGTTGTGGAAAATCTGTGAGGAAAATAAGACACCATGAAGTCAGTATGGAGTCTCCATTGCTGTCTATCCTATTATCAGAAAATACTAATTATGTGGTAAGCATTTTGTTTTTAATTATTTTTAAATACATAGTTTTTGTTATTTACTTATATGTATATTTATATAAGTTAGTTAGTTAAGGCACATATTATACACATTATTCTCTTCCCTTTTACACACTAGTCTACATTTCTTTTTCATTTCTCCTTTTTGCGGGTCTGCTGGCAGAAATTTCTTTTGAAATAAGCAGTACCTTTGTACTCATACATTTTAATGTTATTTTCCTGTGTTGTCTTCTGTGTGTGCATAAATAGTTAAATAAATAAATAAATTATAAAAATCTGTCATTTTCATTTTGGGAAGCTTGTACCTAATGTGTATTTACGCTACAAGCGTGATTTTGATTATGACATCATACTGCTCATCTATACTTAATATCATAAAGCTGAAGAATTAGTTAGGTCAAATGTTTTTAATTAATGTTCAATTTGAAATCCGATTGGAAGGCTATAAATAACATCAAGCTATGAATTTTAGAAGCTGAGCGGGGGTAAAACCGCGGGGCACAGCTTCATAACATACTCGAAAACGAATAAAAGATGAAAATATGTTTAAAAGATCCCTTGTTTCGGAATATTATATAACTGTACTTTGTTTTCTGCCCTCAAGAAACAACCATGTCTGTCAAGTGTGTTGGATGCGAGTAGACAGACAGGCATCGTAGACAACAATGCAGCAGCCCCGAATATTCAAGTGGTTAGTCCACCAGAGCCACCGCCTTTACCGCCTGTTCAAAGTGGACCCCTTCGAAGGGAAAATAGTAATATATTTTTGTAGCGAGCTTCAATTACGTCCAATCACTGTATATTTCAACAATGCAGAAATAGAACATTGCATTTGGTCCCGCATTTCCTCAAAAGAATATTATTGCAAGAACACAGTTTTTATGTTCCTCGTAGCTGTCGAGTGTGTGAAGTACATTTGTGCAGTGATCAGTGGCATTTCTTACCTCATATGAATGAGACATATTCTACATTTAGTGCTGTCCATATAGAAGAGATAATAAACATTATGAAGTCAAAAGCAAATTTTTTGAACTTTGAAATGTCTCAGAAATACCAAACCATTTTTGCCATTATTGGACGGGTCTTACAGTACCTCAGTTATTAATTCTTCATAATCTTTTACCTGCTTTAAATGTGAAGCAACCTAAACGAGTTTTAGCAATATATTTAATCAAATTAAGAACATGCGAGAGTAATAGACGCATGGCAACTCTTTTTCATTTACCTAGGTCAACATTGGAATTGATTATGAAAAAAGTTAGGTTGTGTCTCAATGAACATTTTGTTCCTTATAATATTGGTGTGAACCATATCACTCACAGGGAAATATCTGAGAGGAACGTGTGAAAGTTCCTCAAGCACTATTGGGTGATCCTTAGGAGTCTATAACGAGAGGTAGGTCAGCAATCGCAATATTTGATGGGACTTATATATACTTGCAGAAAAGTGCAAAATATATGTTTCAAAAGAAGACATTAGTTTGCACAAGTATGATAATTTGGTGAAACCTTTTATGATCGTCTCTTGTGATGGTCACATAATCGACGATGTAGGGCCCTATGGTGCTACCCAAACCGATGCTGAAATTATGACGCACTTGTTTGTAATTGATAATGGACCTTTCTGAACACTTTTTAGAGAAAACGATATTTTCGTTTTAGATAGAGGATTTAGGGATGCAATACCGTTGCTTGAAAGTTGTAATTATAGAGTATACAAACCTGAATCATTAGAAGAAGGAGCAACTCAACTCACATTTTCACAAGCTAATAAAAGTCGTAAAGTGACACTTTGTAGATGGGTTATGGAAGTTGTGATTTAAGAGGGACTTCAAACTGTTTAGGCAAAGATATTTTAATAATGCCTCAACCCAATTAATGGTAGATTTTAGAATTGCTGGGCTCTATTAAATAAATTCCATCCTGTCTTAAGGAATAGTCCTAATGCTGAAAATATCATACAAAGAGCATTGCGACATATGGATGAACCTAATCATCTTGGACAATTTATTAATGATTTTAATATAAACAGAAGACGAGTTATGTTTACTCGCCTTGATGGTAACTTGCCTCAACTAAATTATTTCCCAGTTTTCACCTTCAATGATTTAATATTGTTTGCATTAGGTCCTTATCAGGTCAGACAAGCGCGTTCGTACTATGGTGAATACATTAGGGACAATGGCATATATGTTGTTGAAGTATTTCCGGAACTGGAACACTCACAAGTAATTATTATTGGGGTTGGTGTAACGTATTAGTCTCGTCATGTCTCCCAGAGAATTTACTTTGCATATATTTTATTTGACACTAAACATAATACTGATTCTGTCTTGGAAGCTATTTAAGGTAATGTACTACTGTAATTGCCTCGTAGGGAACAGGACCGTTGGTTGTTGTTGTCACGTTATGACATTAATCTGGTACCTTGGTTGGAAAAGACACCAAAACAATTTATAAGCTCCAGCAAGGACGACATATTATTAAGTATTCAAGAATATTAAAATAATTTAACAAGAGGCATTCTTGAAAACCTAACACAATTGTTAAGTAATATACAATCAATCCACTTGTGTTGTGTACTTGTTTTAAAAGTGTATCTAGTATCTAGGCAAGATTTTAAGATATGTATTAACCTAACAAAATATTTTTACTTAATTTTACCAATATATGAGTAATTATTTATAATCTTTTGTTTTATTTCGTGTTTTCCTTGTTAATTAGTAGTTAAACTGTTGAAGAAAAACGTCACTTTCGTAGTCTCAATAAATGTGACAATAATAACATATACATTGTCTCAGTTTTCTGTCAGACTTTCTCAGTTCAATAAATGTTAATCAATATATGGTTAAAAATCCTTAGTTCAGGTAGAATGACCACCTGAAATAAGGATTTTGTATCTTGTTGAAATGCCTAATAATTCTAAAACCATAACTAATAATTCACAGCAGTTCACTATTTTAAAACGCTTTGAAGTTTTTAATAGCAATATCATTATTCATACACTTATTGCACGCAATCTGATAGAAGGTAACATGAAACTGTTAACGTCTAGTTATTTGTAATGACAAGTTCTTTGAGCTTTTTATTTTTTACAATTAAATATGGCAACATGCACGAATATGAAACACCAAAAATTATCGTTGTACACTAAATTTGATAACTATGCAAACGCCCCATACAGAAATTGGCCAAGTCCTTTAGAATTGACAATTAAAAGAAAAAATATTTGGCTTAATGCCAAAATTTTTTTCTTTCTTTAGAATTGACAATTAAAAGAAAAAATATTTGGCATTTAACCTTTATTTTGGTGGAAACCAAAAAAAAAGGTTAAAATGAAGAGGTAACTCTGCAGTTTTTTATTCCTTTCTTAGCACTCGTATATATTTATGGGACCCTTAGTTTTAAGTCTTCAGTTTTTAGGTTGTTTGAAAAAAATACGGTTACATGCTAGGTGCACGAATACAAAAATTTATTTTTGTTTTCAAAATTTAACACTGTATTTTTTACTCTATTAAATTTTTTACAAAAGTGAAGTGAATCCATTTTTTTTATTTATAACTCCACAATTTGAACACTTCAACATTCTTGCTCAGCTTAGGATTATGCCAGGCGATGTAACGGTTCCTGTAGGCCTAGCCAAGTTGACAATCTACAATCGTTAACGCTAATAGAAAACTAACAAATGTATGGGAGTGACGTCATCTCAACGTTAAGTCACGTGGTCAAAACAAACGAATAGAAAACTCGTAGACAAGTTTACAACTTATCTGTACCTCTACCATGAGATGTCATCGAAAAAACAAGCGCAAGCGTTGAACTCGCTAGCGTGCTAACGTGGATCAAATAGATTTCGATAATGCTTGCACCATGAGATTTACGGAATCTTACGCAGGCGCTAAGGTAAGCTCGATAGATCGTGTCGTCTAGCTAACTTCACTCTACTCCTTAGAATACTTTCGTCTATGCTTCACTACTTATGTTTTGTTTCTTTCTTTCTCACTAATAAGAAGAGAGAACGGCTCGTAAGCTCAAAATGTAGTGTTATCGCTATGCTAAAAATGTTAAGACAGTCAATATCACAAAATAAACTGACAAAATAGAAAAGTTGACGGTTAGTGGACTACTTCTGGTATTTAGTGGTTTTTGAATTTTTATTCCTTATAATATGTCAATCATAACAAATTGAATTGAATGGCGACCCATTCAATTCAATTTGTTATGATTTGTTATTTTGTTTGTTGACGTTGTGTCACAGAGTGCGTTGTGTGGTTTGAAAGTTTAAAACACTAAATTATTTGGATTATATTTTAATACAATGAGAACCAGTGTCACAGTTTCTATTGTTGGTGGAGTTCAGGGAAAGGTATGTTTCTACTTTCTATTAAATTATTTTAAAACGTATTAGTTACAGAATTCCCTAATAGTTGGCCCTCAAGCAGGCAGATATGCCAAGCCACTTGAAAATTTGAAAGTGTAATAAGTTAGGTAAGTTCAAGTGTCTAAAAATACTAAAGACGTGAGGAATGCAACAAATAAACAAAAAAATGGTTATGAATATGATTTGACTAAATTTAATTTAAAGGCACAGCTTGCTAGTACGTAAAATATAAATAATATAGTCTAGATAAAAACATGTATGTTTAAATGTCTTCAAATTGCTAAATAAGCTCTTGCAGACATTATTTTCCCTTTATTACACTAACAAACGTATATAATTTTAATGTAAACATATGTTTCACACGTCAAAATGCTAGTGAGCTACGTTACTACTATCGCAAGCGTATTATTCGATAGCTGCTGTAGAATTAGTGAGTCATGGTACCGTTTTGTATGGTGACAGCTGAAAAACGTTAGTAGCTATCGAATAGATTACGTTAGGTTTTTAACCTATCGAAATCTATAGTGCTCATGGTACGTATTTTAATTCATTCTGTGACCGCTAGGGGCGCTATACAATATTTCATACAAATAATTTACGAAGACGCTAGCGAGTTTTGACTGCGTAAACTCATGGTAGAGGTACTGAGCGTTCAAAATGATAGAATGAAATATAATCGTTTCTACAATGTTGATCGCTAGATCCCATATAAATCGTAGCCAAGTTACAGTGTTGACAAGCGCTAACGAAACGATGTCGAAGTTTTTGAACGACCACTGAGCGATTGCCGACACCCAAGAGTTAACGATAACAATAGGCGTCTATATGATTCAGCTGTGTCGTGTGTCACGTCATTGTTTATGTTTTAAACTTTCAAGTGCCCGAGTACGATAGAGTTTCGAATAACACAGGTAGATATGTAAGAAATAAGTAATAATTTTTGTACCTTTCTATGAATTCGAATAAAGCTGCGAACTTCCTCGAGATCTAGATTCCATCCTTTAGAAATTATAACTTCACTTATGGTATCTTTCATTTAAATGCAGGATCAAATCATATCATTTCGAGTCACAGTAATGTTTAAAATTACATTCCGCACTGTGATATTATAATAAACCAGTTATAAGAAGAACTTGTTCCTTATTTCGCTTAGTTTTTATCACTTAAAAGAATTATTCCTTTCTTAACAATTCAAAACAAAAGTTCAGCCCGCGCACATAGTAAACAACTGTGACTTTGACGTTAGTTTGACGTGGGTAGGAACGCTCACCATAGACTAAAGTATGGGTTTTTTCTACATACATTCGAGAACGAGCGATCGACTGAGTCGTGTCAAGTTGGCTACCAACTTAGCGTTTTCTCAAATCGTTTACGCCGAGGCGTCAACGATTGTAGAAAGAGAATCGATAAGAAACGTTTGTAACTTGGCTAGGCCTGCTGGTGTTTACAAAGACTTTTTGCTTGCTGATTATAGCGAATAAATGATAGAATATTACTATTTGCCACTGAAGAATCCAAAGATATTCTCAAGAAAGCAACACATGTGTTTTGCGATAGAACTTTTAAAGCCGTTGTTCCTCCCTCTAAGCAGTTGTATACGTTACATGTTGACGTGGGCAGTACTTATACACATAAGAATATTATACCAGCAGTATATGCCTTATTGCCAAATAAAATGCAATCAAGTTATGAAATATTATTCCATGTCATAAAAACCCAAATCCCAAATTTGATCCCAAGTCAATCACTACTGATTTTGAAACCAGTGCGATGGTACCATCTTAAACTGTATTTGATAAAGTAATTACTCGAAGGTGCATTTTTTTTTTATTTAAAAAAAACCGGTCCAAATAAGACTAGTGTAATTACAAAAAAATCAAACCTGTTAACGGCTCACATGAGGCGTTGTATGTCGTTGACATATCTCCCAAATACTTTGAGTAAGTGTTTACAAAAGGATGCTAAAACAGCGCAATTTAACCATTATTTTCAAAATACTTGGATAGAGAAGAAATCCATCTTCAGGCTGATAAATAGTGTTTTTATAATATCCGGCAAACTAATAACATTATAGAATGGTGGAACTCGAGACTGATTAGGACAATATCATTGTAATCTGTGGAAAAAACAAGGATTTATTTCAAAGAGAACGGAAGAAAGCGTACTGAAGATCATTTAATATGAAAAAATATGAAAAAAATAAACATGTTTCCAATGCAAGCAACTTGTTCGCAAATATGACGTCATACTTGCATGTAAGACTTGCCTGATGGAATCGCACCTTAAAAGCAGCTTATGTGCAGCCAACCACAGTTTACTACGAAAACATGCTGTCCGTATTCACACCCATCAATAAACGCGAAGCCGCAATGGAAAATTATTATGAAGAAATTCAATAGTCAAGTTATGGTTACCGTTCACCTTAACGACTCAACTTCAGCTAGTTCAAAGCAATTTGTGCTTTAATGTGAACTATAATGTGCACTGTAATGTGAACTATATCGTGTCACGTACAGACACACGTGGACAACTACTGTCACATTGTCACGGCCTTTCTTCAAACATAATGGCGTATTGTTGTTACCTATGTTTGTGTGACTGTCTGAAGCATGACATAATGATTCTCCTACGGCTTCTACTTCCGCTTTCGACGCGGAGGAGAGAAACAAGCGCGGGCGGCGAGGAAGATCACGTAGCCTGCGTCGAGTCTGATTTGTGTTTAGTGCAAAATATGATTATAGTAACTTCGAGTGTAAAGATTAAAATATGCAATGTAGTCTTAAGCGGTCTACACACCAAAGCCGCTGACCCGGCGGCACGGATCGCCGGCCCAACCCTTATTTTGTACAATCATGCCGCCGCACAAAGCGTAATTTTCATAATCTAGCGGGCCATAATCTAATTTAACAACTTATTCCCAGAAGATAACTAGTTGTACATTTTTTAAGTAGTTGAACCACACTTCCTAGAAACAAAATTTATTTTACAAAGGATCACACCAAACAATAGCAAAAAGGGTCGGAACTACCTGTTACCTGCTCGTTCGCGATCGGGTTTACCGAGGGACCGCGCCATCGCCATTCGTCTGAGTTCACTCGATGAATACGCTCGTGTTTCAGTTGCTAGTAGTTGTTGTGTGTTGTTATTGTATTTTTGTGGGTTTTGAGGTAAAGTGATTTTTACTTTTAATTGTTATTTAATTTAACTGCAAGCACCAATTGAATATAACATGTTTACTTTTTACTATAATAATATTCTCAATCACTTTGTACTTGAGTTTTAGTATATTATATCGCATTATACAGTTCTTTGATTGTATTTTTCTGAAAGTATAACTCGTTAGCTCTATTACATATGTCAGTTTGTTTGCGAATGATTGCGACACTCATAGAAGTTTTTCTTACTTTTAGGATGACTTCGCAAATTTCACGTCGAAAATGTTTTGATGTTTGGTTTGCTAACGCAAAACAAAACAGAACTGATGCTTTGCTACATCTTATATTGCAAGAGCTGGGTGATCCTTGCTTTTCGGAAGACATTTTGAAGAGTTTGAAAGTCACAATTCGAAGTGTTTGCCAAAAAATAGAACAAAAATGGTCGAAATCGGGAAGACATCGGGAACGATTTTTGAAGACAAATTCCTCGTGGTTGGAAGAAAGTATATCACTGCCCGATATAGTGACAAACACTGTCGTCGACTTTTCACTTCCTACAACAAGTAATCGGGCTGGAAGACCAAAAAAAGATTTCGCTAGCAGCAGCAATAGAACAAAAAGGCGGCGCATCCAACAAATGCTCGATACATCAAGTCGGGAAGAAATATCGATGGCATCTGAAACCCAACTACGAAAGGAAGGAAAAAGGGATTCAGCAGCTATTGTTAAAGAGCTATGTCTCTTTTCACCTAGAAGAGGTACTTCTATAAAAAAAGCACGAAAATCCATTGAAAGCCGCAACAAGGGTGGACTGTCAGTAGATCAAGCTCTTGCATTAATAGTTGATGCGAATCTAACGACTCATCAATATAGTGTGATACGCCAGCAAGCGAAGAACGTTAATACGAGGGCGGGTCAATAAGTCCGTGACTTTTTGAATTTCTGACCTCTTTACTGAAACAGCAACACTGCTCCTGTCAACAGGCATCTGTCAGTTGACTCCTGTCAAAATTTAAACTTGCTGCGTCAGTTAGTTTGTGTTTGACAGCTATTTTTATCAGACTACTCACTAATTTGAGGAGAAACTGGAAAAAAGTGAATTTCGTGTGCTTATTAAGCATTATTTCTTGCGAAAAAAAACCATTACCGAGACCAAGGCTAAGCTTGATAAATACTATGGGGACTCTGCACCATCGATTTCAATGGTAAAAAAGTGGTTTACTGAATTTCGTTGTGGCCGTACAAGCACTGAAGATGCCGAACGTCCTGGACGCCCAGTTGAGGTCTCTACACCCGAAACAATCGAAAAAATTCACGATATGGTGTTGACCGACCGAAGATTGAAAGTGCGAGAGATTGTGGAAGCCGTAGGGATCTCGCATGGCTCAGTGGTTTCAATTTTGAATGATCACTTGGGCATGAGAAAGCTTTCCGCAAGATGGGTGCCGCGTTTGCTCACAGTCGACCACAAACGCAATCGTGTAACAACTTCACAGGAAGCTTTGGCGTTGTTTAATCGCAATATGGAGGAGTTTTTGCGCCGTTTTGTAACCGTGGACGAAACATGGATCCATCACAACACACCAGAAACCAAACAACAGTCAAAACAGTGGGTTTCTAAGGGTGAATCGGCGCCAAAGAAGGCCAAGGTGGGTTTGTCAGCCAATAAAGTTATGGCGACTGTTTTTTGGGATGCACGCGGGATAATCCACATTGACTACCTTCAAAAGGGAAGAACAATCAATGGGGAATATTATGCCAACTTATTGGACCGATTCAATGACGATTTGAAAAAAAACCGACCTCATTTGGCCAAGAAAAAAGTTCTTTTCCACCAAGACAATGCAAGGGTGCACACATGTGCAGTTGCCATGGCAAAAATCCATGAATTGGGCTATGAATTGCTCCCTCATCCGCCCTATTCTCCAGATTTGGCTCCGAGCGACTACTTCTTGTTCCCAAACCTGAAGAAATGGCTTGGTGGAAAAAGATTTGACTCCAATGATGAAGTCATCTCGCAAACAAAGGCCTATTTTGAGGACCTCGACAAATCATTTTTTTTGGAAGGGATAAAAAAATTGGAGAAGCGTTGGACAAAGTGTATAGAGCTCAAGGGAGACTACGTTGAAAAATAAAATTATTTTTTTATCAAAAAATCTGTGTTTTATTCCAAAAGTCACGGACTTATTGACCCGCCCTCGTAGTAATCTGTACCCACCGTATTATAAAGTGAAAGAGGCGAAACAGCTATGCTACCCTGACGACATAAATGTAACCGAAACGCACGCTGAAATTAAACTGCAGTCTGTAATAGATCATACAGTAAAAAGATTGTGCAAAGCTCAAGAAGAGGTCCTAAGTACAGTAACTGATTTAAAAACTTTGAGTTTAATTGTGAAATGGGGTTGTGATGGAGCAGAGCAAACTCGGTATAAACAGAAATTTTCAGAAGAACAATGTAGTGATGAAAGCTTATTTAGCATATCAATGGTGCCTATTCAAATGTACTCGGAAAATGACCAAAGCATTAAACAAATCGTTTGGCAAAATGTTTCCCCATCTTCTACAAAATATTGTCGGCCCATCAAATTTGTATTTGCCAAGGAAACAGTAGATCTTATCAAAAGTGAAGTTGATAAAATAAAAGAGCAAGCAAGATTACTGGCATCCACTAAAATCATAGTAAATGACACAGAAGTCTTAGTGAAGCCAACAATGATTTTGTGCATGATCGATGGCAAAATTTGTAATGCCTTAACTGCATGTACATCCACGCAGAGTTGTTATTTGTGTGGCGCTAAGCCCAGTGAAATGAACGATGAAAGGCTTATCGTGAAAAAAGCGGTAAATAGCAACTTTATTTATTTGGGCCTTTCACCTCTGCACGCTTGGATAAGATTTTTTGAATGCATATTACATATATCTTATCGTTTAGATATAAAATCTTGGCAGGCTCGAGGGGTTCAGAATAAAGCCAAAGTAGCAGAAAAGAAGAAGCTTGTACAGGAGAAGTTCAGAAGTGAACTAGGTTTATTGGTGGATATGCCTAAACAGCAAACAGGAAATACCAATGACGGAAATACGGCCCGCAAGTTTTTCCGGAACTCTGAAAAGTCCGCCGAAATTACGGGAGTTTCTGTTGAGCTGATTAAACGCTTCCACATAATTTTAGAGTGTATCAACAGTGGATTTCCAGTCAACATGGAAAACTTTGAAGAATATACAAAAGTAACGAGAAAATTATATTTTAAAGAATATCCATGGTACTCGATGCCTGCAAGTGTACACAAAATACTTTTTCATGGAAAAGACATTATAGCTTCTTGTATCCTTCCAATTGGTCAGCTTTCCGAAGAAGCACAGGAAGCTAGAAATAAGGACAACAGAAAATTCAGAGAATTATTCACAAGAAAGACGTCTAGAGTGGACACAAACACAGATTTAATTCATCGACTGTTGATAACGTCAGACCCGTATATAGCAAGCTTACGTGCTCCTCCAAAAACTAAGCGTGGCAAAATAACTCCTGAAGTGAGCCAGCTTTTACAAATAAGACCACCAGAAATTGAAATTAATAATATCCAGTCTGAAGAAAGTGATGTCGATCATTATGATAGCGATTCTGATTGAGGCTTTGTATATTATGTCTATGTTATATATTTTTTTGCATAATAAAGACTATGTATTTTTCTTTTAGTTTGTGTTTTCTGCTTATTTGTTTTTATACCTGTATAATTGAAATATAATTGTAAGATTTTGAATGTGAATATTGTTATATGTACCTACTTTATGTTGAAATATATGTCTTAAACCTTGATAGTGTCTTTAATTTACTATTATCGTATTTTAGTGTATATTTTATTCATATTGCTAGGCCTAAATAAAATTGGCCAGCTAGATTGTGAAAATTACGCACTGTGCGCCGGCCTGCGCCCGCGCGGGCAAGCCGGCGGGGAAGCATGCCGATGCCGACGGCATCCCTCTCCACTCACTCAGTCAGTTGCCCGCCGGCTTTCATAGAGTAGTGACGTATCACTTATTCATTCTCTGTTGTTCGTATCGTATTCGTTTTGCTGAGTTGCAGCGGTTCGTTTGATATAATTAAATAAATGTATACACGCCAAAGTTACAGTAGTGGCTTTTTCTGGGATTAGCTGAATAGGTCTATGAAAAATCTTAAATTTGTGTGTTAACTGCCCAAACACGTTTTCAACTACTCTTCGCCCTCGACATACGCGATAGTTAAAAACCCTCTTAGATGATCCCATTGTGTGATTACCATCATAAGCCTTTATAATATGGGATTGCAGAGGAAACGCGTCATCACCCAAAAAAAAATACGGTACTGGTAGATTCCTTCCGGGTAAAGGGGTTTTATGTGGTATATTCAATTCATTATCATTTAACAATCGACATAATGCTGAATTATTAAAAACCCCACCATCTGAAATCCGACCCTGACATCCCACATTAGCGTAGAAAAATTTGTAATCAGCATCTACTAAAGCAAAGAGCACAATACTGAAATATTTTTTATAGTTTATATAATCACTTCCACTTTTTGGGGGACATTGAAGTTTTATGTGTTTCCCATCCATTGACCCAAGACAATTGGGTATTTGCCATCTTTTTAAATATTCATCTGCAATTTCTCTCCATCCTTCCTGACTCCTTGGAATTTTCACATAATCTGAAAGTCCTTCAACTAAAGCATCACATACTTCAGGAATAATGCTTGAAATTAGTTGAGGAGATACTTTAAAGACGTCGCACAGGCTACTAAAAGAATTTCCTGAGCTTAGGTATTTTAACGTTATTGACAATCTTTCCACTGGTGAAACTGCTTTTCTGTAATTTGTGTCTTGTTTAGCTATTTTGTGTCCAACAATATTCAGTAAATATTCAAAGTCGGTACTGGTTAATGACAGGAAAGTCTTAAAAGAAATGGGTTTGTATAGAACCAAGTGGCTTATTCCACTTTTCCCCGTTGGATGATCCCCATTGATGGGGATTAGTGAACTTTTTGTTCACTATTCCCCGTTGACCCAAAATTTTTATTTAATGGGGATAAGTGAACTAAAAAGTTCAATAATCCCCATTAGGTAGGTACGTTAAAAAAATAAAATATATGAATCATGTTACATTTATTAATTAAAAATATAACTTTCTTATACCTAATAAAGTCACAGATTGTTACAATCATTAATTTAAAATTGTAGCATGAAAATATTTCTTTCTTATACCTTGTAAAATCAAAGATTACAATCACTTAAGTTTTTCTAATTAGGTACGTTAAATAAAAACAATATAAAAATAAAATATATGAGTCATGTACTTTTATTTTTATAAGGTAAGAACAAAATTTTAAATTACCTACATACCTACTTTACGATTTTATTAGAACGAAAAACAGATTGTTGCCCCAACGAAATTGTTCTAACGATGTTTGGGAATAAGACCTTATATCTATCTATCTAATAAGATACACAATACTGTAAAAGATGCTCATTTTCTAGAGGCGCGCGCGCAAGGCGGTGGCGGAGCGGGGTGCGAGTTAGCTCGTATGTGATTGGTCGACCCATCTTTTGTTTTTGTTTCGTAGTCGTTAAGGGTTAGTAGTGTGTAGTGTAGTTCAAGCGTGCAGTTCTTATCAGTTCGCAGTTATTAGTTTAATATAGGAATAAATAAAGGAAATGGCTGGTAGTTCAACTGACGTTTGTTTAGAGTACGTTAAAAAAGGTAAAGCTTCCATACTTCTCCGGGCCGGACATCAATACAGTAAAAAATGCAAATATAAAAATGGTGGAGTTTTGTGGGAGTGTACCACAAGAAAACAAAGTAAATGTGCCGGATCCATCACTGTCATGGTAAGTTACTTATTATATTTTGTGATTAATAATGACAATAATAACTCAGGTTATGTGTGTTATCAATATCACGTTTATCAATATCAAAATTTAAAAATCAACGTTAAAGTTTAAACACTGTTTCTGTCATGGCGGCACGTGTGACGTCATTCTTTTGTCAAACAAGTCTATTACACCTAGTGTAAAAGAGTGTAGCTGAAGTGAATTGTATATATTTAATTATTATTACATATTTTAGTTAAGCATAAAGTGAAATATGTTTTGTTGAACTATTCTGATAGGATAACAACAATTTGTTATAAGTTTTAAAGGTTGTTAAATAGCCTATTTAATTTTGTATTCTATGTAAGTGCAATATTGTTTACTTAAAAAATAATGTAAAGTAATTAATTATTATTACTTAATTTTACAGGACAATCAAGTTGTAGCTGAGAAACGACACAATGTTTGTGAACCTGATTTTGCGCGGAATGAAGTTACCTTGAGGTTATTCAAACTAAAAACTACACTTGCGGATCCAGAAGCACCTGCTATTCCCACTGCTTACAACGCGGCTGTGAGCTCACTAAAAGATACCGGAATTGACAAAATAAAAGAATTCCCTGCCCTGAAGTCTATCAAAACAACATTATATAAACACAGAAATGCAGCATTTGAAGTAAGTAAAATTGAGTTCAAAAATGTTGAAGAAGTTAAAGTACCTCCAGCTCATCAGGAATTTATTTTAGCAGACTACAATGACAGTGGTATCCGTGTAATAGCTTTTTGCTCTGAATTTGCCCGACATCAAATGAAAAATTTGAAGATGTTCTTGGGTGATGGAACGTTTTGGATCTGTCCATCTCCCTTTTACCAACTCTACACCATTCATGGGGATTTGGGCAGTACAGAAAAACACATAAACATTGTGCCACTTGTTTATGCCCTCATGAGCCATAAAAATCAACAAACATATGAAATTTTATTTAGTATGCTAAAATCTGCATTACCTGATTGGAATCCAGAAATATTTAAATGTGACTATGAAGTGGCTCCGATGAACGCAATGCGAAATTTTTTTGTAAATATATCTATTAGCGGCTGTTATTTCCATTTCACCCAGGCAATATGGAAGAAAGGAAAACAACTCAAACTAACAAAAGATAAATTAACCAGAAGACAAGTTGCACTTAGCACTGCTTTGGCTTTGTTACCATCAGATAAAATCATTGCGGGTTGGTTTTATGTTGCCTCTCAAAGCCCTGATGATGATAATAGCAAGGAGTTTAGAAATTACATGCTCAGACAATGGCTACAAGATGATTTTATTAAAACGTGGTGTGTATTTGGACAGACTCATCGCACTACGAATTTAGTCGAAGCATGGAATAATAAAATAAAAAAGCGTGTGAAAATAAAGAAACCCAACATTATGAAGCTCCTCACAGCGTTGGCTGAAGATGCATCGTATTACGAAGTTCTTGCATTGGGGGTTTCTGAAAATAAAGGTAAAGCGGAAAAAACAAAAAAAAGCATCAATCGCGATAATTATATACAGGAGGTCCAAATGGAACTCATTAATAATGAAATTACGATTGGGCACTGTTTAGAAAAACTTAAGTGAGTGTAATCTTTGATTTTACAAGGTATAAGAAAGAAATATTTTCATGCTACAATTTTAAATTAATGATTGTAACAATCTGTGACTTTATTAGGTATAAGAAAGTTATATTTTTTATTTTAAATTAATAATTGTACAATCTGTGATTTTACTAGGTATAAGAAAGTTATATTTTTTATTTTAAATTAATAATTGTACAATCTGTGATTTTACTAGGTATAAGAAAGTTATATTTTTTATTTTAAATTAATAATTGTACAATCTGTGATTTTATTAGGTATAAGAAAGTTATATTTTTTATTTTAAATTAATAATTGTACAATCTGTGATTTTACTAGGTATAAGAAAGTTATATTTTTTATTTTAAATTAATAATTGTACAATCTGTGATTTTATTAGGTATAAGAAAGTTATATTTTTAATTAATAAATGTAACATGATTCATATATTTTTATTTTTTTAACGTACCTACCTAATGGGGATTATTGAACTTTTTAGTTCACTTATCCCCATTAAATAAAAAATTTGGGTCAACGGGGAATAGTGAACAAAAAGTTCACTAATCCCCATCAATGGGGATCATCCAACGGGGAAAAGTGGAATAAGCCAACCAAGGGCTTATTCCACTTTTCCCCGTTGGATGATCCCGTCAGTTAAGACAAATGGATCGACAAATGAAAGCTATTGTGAGACATCGGATCAACAATATAATATTTGAAGCCGAAACTGGATATAGATCCGATACATTTACGGATTTTGCAAGACCAAGTAGTTAGTCTAGTTCACACCAGGATACTATACAACATCTTCACTTCAACAGACGGTTGTAAGCCCTTCTACAAATAACTTAACTTCTTCTGAATACTCTGCCCAAACAAACCCAGATCCACAAACAATTCAACCTTCGTCACTAGAAACATTTGCTGAAGAATACCTAGCTCTAAATCCTTCTAAGTGTTATAAAACTTATAAAGTAATCTTCAAAATATGTTATAAATATTTAATTTTCTTTTTGGTATAATAAAGGTAGCTATAGGTAGCCCCATTAAAGTTAAATTTAAAATTAGTGTTGACTATTCCCTTCACACGAGTAGAGCTTGACATATGTGCGAAAGGAATAGCAAGGTTTTAATTTTAGTTTAGTGACACTTCTACTGTTACCAATAGTTAATATCATGTTATTGGTTTACAAAAACACATTTCTTATTTTGTTTAAAACTTTATTATACGAATCACAATAAAAGTGTATGTCACTATGTGTAATTTACGATTTTAGATTTAATGGATAATACATGGAACTACTTAATGATTAAAAATAATATTGATTATATGAGTTTTAATTTTATTCGACTAATGGGCGTTTATTGGTTATATTGCCATTCTAATCCTCCGACACTAGAAAGAAAATAATGAGTCAACTCCACTCTTGTATCCTCAGCGGTCACTGTAGTATCCGAGGTTTGATTGTCTTCTCCTGACATATTATCTAAGCAACTGTCGTTTTCAAGATGTCTACGCCATTCACCGGGAAAGACTTCTCCTTGATTATTTTCAGTATCGTATTCGTTTTGCTGAGTTGCAGCGGTTCGTTTGATATAATTAAATAAATGTATACACGCCAAAGTTACAGTAGAAGCTGTTTCTGGGATTAGCTGAATAGGTCTATGAAAAATCTTAAATTTGTGTGTTAACTGCCCAAACACGTTTTCAACTACTCTTCGCCCTCGATATACGCGATAGTTAAAAACCCTCTTAGATGATCCCATTGTGTGATTACCATCATAAGCCTTTATAATATGGGGTTGCAGAGGAAACGCGTCATCACCCAAAAAAAAATACGGTACTGGTAGATTCCTTCCGGGTAAAAGGGTTTTATGTGGTATATTCAATTCATTATCATTTAACAATCGACATAATGCTGAATTATTAAGAACCCCACCATCTGAAATCCGACCCTGACATCCCACATTAGCGTACAAAAATTTGTAATCAGCATCTACTAAAGCAAAGAGCACAATACTGAAATATTTTTTATAGTTTATATAATCACTTCCACTTTTTGGGGGACATTGAAGTTTTATGTGTTTCCCATCCATTGACCCAAGACAATTGGGTATTTGCCATCTTTTTAAATATTCATCTGCAATTTCTCTCCATCCTTCCTGACTCCTTGGAATTTTCACATAATCTGAAAGTCCTTCAACTAAAGCATCACATACTTCAGGAATAATGCTTGAAATTAGTTGAGGAGATACTTTAAAGACGTCGCACAGGCTACTAAAAGAATTTCCTGAGCTTAGGTATTTTAACGTTATTGACAATCTTTCCACTGGTGAAACTGCTTTTCTGTAATTTGTGTCTTGTTTAGCTATTTTGTGTCCAACAATATTCAGTAAATATTCAAAGTCGGTACTGGTTAATGACAGGAAAGTCTTAAAAGAAATGGGTTTGTATAGAACCAAGTCGTCTTCCTTTAAATCACTTAATCTTTGACAAGTACTGTATTTATTGCGACTCATTAAACTTGGCCTAACCCAACACTTTCGTGTGTTGAGGGATCCACCGATAATAACTCCACAAACTGCTATTATTAAATCACTGTTATCGTCCTCCTCCATGTCAATTAGGTACTGAAAATACTACTTCTGAATTATTCGAAACACACACGTCCAATCTCTACGACTATTTGGCAATTACTAGAACACCACATGCCGCGGCTGTCGTGCCGCCGGCAAAGTAGTTCGGCTTGGACATTCTGACCAGGGTGACCATTTGTGGCAGATTTCTGCCATTTTGGCAGATTTGGCACGTACATTTTAACCATGGCAGACTAAGGTGACGATTTAAAAAAGTGGCAGGATTTGGCAGATTTCGAATAAGTCCTTAATTTTTTTTTAAATAGATTTTAATGTATGTAGTTCTATAATTTTCTATGTCTTATTATTTCCTTTACTTTTTTTATTAGGAATTTATTTGGTAGGAAATTATTTACTGAGGTGGCAACTTTTGTCCTATGCCAGATAATACGGGGATTCCTCGTTTATTCTGTTTTATGCAGGTACGCCATATGATTATGAACGACAATTAATCAGTAATATGGTTTATTTTCGTAATGCTATAACTGATCGAGGTTCAAATCAATGTTTGTTGTTTTGTCTACTACCACTTTATTCTCATATGAAGTTTAACGTGTGCGTGCGTGCAGTGCCAGTGCATTGTGTATTCCGTGCAGGATGAAGAGAAAATATGAGCGTTCGTATAGACCTGAATGGGAGCAAGATCCTTTGCTTTCGTCCTGGATTTCCAGAGCAAAGGAGGATCCTGATGTCGCATTTTGCAAAGCTTGCAATTGTAAATTAGTAACAAGATTGTCTTCATTAAAAGAACATGTGTTATCCCAAAAACATAAGAAGCATATGATTGGGTATAGCGGCCAATCATCGGTAAGTAGTTTACAATAAATGTAAAAATTTAATAGACGTAAATATGTAATACTATATCAATAGATATTGTAAGTTTAGAAAAACTAATATCAAACAATTATTTCAGGTGCAACAGTTTTTTAAGAAATCTCCTTTAGAAGAGGAAGTGAAAAAAGCCGAACTTAATATTTGTGCTATGCTAGTGGAACACAATTTACCGTTTCGATTAATGGATCATTTGAGTGATATTATCTCAAAATGTTTTCACGATTCGGAAATTGCTAAGTCCTTTTCCTGCAAGAGAACTAAGGCAGCAGCGATAATATATAATGTTTTAAAGCCAGAGCTAGAAGCAGAGATGCTTGCCGATTTAAAATCATGTGAAAACATTAAAACTCATACACCAATGTTTTCTTTGGTTATAGATGAGACCACAGATGTCACAACCACATCAACGCTTGCAGTTGTTACCAAATATTATTCCGAAAAAGATCTTCAGGTAAAAACAAAATTTTTAACTTTGGTGGACTTGCAAGGAAAATCAGCCCAAGCTTTGTTTGATTCACTTTCCGAAGCGTTGACTAATGCTAACCTTAATATTAAAGATGCGATTGGTTTCGGAGCTGACACTACTAACGTTATGTTTGGCGAACAAGGCGGTATTATTGCCAAAATAAGACATGTAAATCCCCATTGCATTTTCATTAAGTGTATATGTCATTCTACTGCTTTGTGTGTATCTCACGCCAGTAAAAACTCTATACCAAGGGCTATTAACCAAATAGTGCAAGAAGTTTATGGATATTTTGCATATAGTAGTAAAAGGCAAAGGGAATTTTCTGAATTCCAAGATTTTATTGGCACTGAAAAGCATAAAATATTAAAGCATTACGAAATTCGATGGCTATGTTTGCATGCATGTATTAAAAGAATTTTGGAGCAATGGGATGCCCTCAAACTTTTTTTTCAATCACAGTTTCTGGAAGACAAAAATATTTCGGCTGAATTTTTAAATAATAGTTTGAATGACAAGATATATAAACTTTATTTTTATGCTTTGGATTATATACTGCAAATAGTTAACAAACTGAACACTATATTTCAAGGAGACTATACGACAGTCCACACAGCATTTAAAGACATTTCCGAGGCGTACTTGTGCCTTTTGAGTTGTTATATGAAAGGACATTATTTGAAAACCACAGATCCACTTTGTTTAGATCCAAAATCTATCGTCAACTTTTTACCGCTAAAAGAATTGTATTTAGGTGTGAACGTTAGTAAAGAACTCAATCGTCTATCTGCAGATGTTAGTCTAAAACCCGGAATTCAAAGTTTCCTTCAAAGAATGCAAACATTTTTGATTGAACTCAGTAATCAGTTAAAAACACGATTGCCACTGAGTAATCTTTTTAAAGACTTACAATTTTTAGACCCACAAAATGTTGTTTACAAAGATTTTATATCAACAGTCAACATTGCAAATAAATTTCCCAATATAGTAGATGAAAACAATCTTCAAAAAGTTGACGACGAACTTCGACAAATTAAATTTGACAAAAGTGTAAGCGATTTGTTGGAATCTGGTGGGAGTAGCACCAGTACAAATTTGAGTGTGGACAAATTCTGGGGAGCGATTGGGAAAATGCGTGATGCAAATGGAGCTCCAAAATATGCTAATATTGCAAACTTTGCAAAATCTCTCTTAATTTTACCTATGTCAAATGCCTCTTGCGAAAGAATATTCTCCCAAGTAAACTTAAATAAAACAAAAATAAGGAACAGGTTCCTAAATAAACATGTATCCGCGCTAGTAACAACTAAAGAAGGTCTAAAGGAGCACGGAGACTGTATCTCCTTTAAACCAACAAATACTATGATTAAAAATATGTCATCCAAATCAATGTACGAAAGTGAAGAGTGTGGGGAATGTTTTGATACTGTGGTAGACTAGTAGGTAGTTGGTTAATAAAGGAATTTCTTTGAATACGTAGTATTTTATTTATTCATACCTGTCTCCAATATCTATAGATGCTATAATATGATGGCATATTTTTGGTATTTTCTGGAGTTAGCTTTGGCAGATTTTGGCAGATTTTTTACCAAAGTCGGGCAGATTCGCCATTTTTGAAATGGTCACACTGATTCTGACCCGCCGGCACTAAGCCGCCGGCGGCTGTGCCGCCGGGTCAGCGGCTTTGGTGTGTAGACCGCTTTAAAGGACAATGGGCAGTTCTGGGCGGTCGGCGGCCATCAACTAATTTAACATCTTTTACTATGGGCGTTTCACTGTATTCCATTTAGGAAAAAAAATATTCGAATGTCAATATAACGTAATTGCATAAGGCAATATCGCATAATAATTATGTTATTATTATATTTAATGTTTTTACCCTAACTTCTAAACGTTTTATGACACGGTAACAAGGCCATCAACACAACAAAACTGGTTCGACTCGACTACCTGTTCACGCGGAGGACCAATCAGCTTCGACTAAACAAAGCAAGCAAGCGGCGGGGTGACGGGCGGCGCGCGCGCTTCCTCCGTGCAGTCCTTCGGTTACGCTTGTATCGTTGTGTACTGTGCGATTCTTCATCGATTTATCTTGCTCGTCTATAAACCTTTTGACCTCGCGCTGCATACTGGACTTTGTTTACTCCTAACCTGATCACTTGGCTTTCGTTTTTGGACTTTGATTCTATTGTGAA
The DNA here is from genome assembly GCA_910589295.1 of Noctua janthe. NCBI lineage: Eukaryota > Metazoa > Arthropoda > Insecta > Lepidoptera > Noctuidae > Noctua > Noctua janthe. The sequence continues at coordinate 5,836,912 of OU342572.1, read as the reverse complement.
CTGGATTTTGTTGACTATGGCAGAATATCGACCAGTTTGTGTTTTGTGCAATCGGTCAGTGGTTAATAGAAGAAGATTCGAGATAACACATGCATTTTTTGAGGAAAATGCCGCAATTGCTCAATATATTATTGAAGCTGTTTCTCCACAGCAAGTAAGTTCTTTTAACATTGTATCTATTTAAATCAAATTGATTTTATTGCTTTTGTTAGTTTCTAATACTTTGTAGGAGGTTCTCACGGGAAGAAATCTTCTTCAACTTCCTATTTTTAATTATACTACATATGTACATACATGAACTCTCGCCTCTGTACCACGGGGGTAGGTAGAGACAACGGACAATTGCTAGGATCCTTACTTACTTCTTTTGCTTCTTACATGTTCATGCATCTCGTCATACATGCTCGCTGCTTAAGAGTACTATGCACTTTGACTTTCGAAAAGGTGTCAGAACATTTCGGAAGACATCACTGATAAGATCCGTGTATGTCCGTCTAAGGCGTCCTCTTCTAGCATTCCCAAATACATCCGCGTCATATACCTTTTTAGTCAATCTTCAATCGTCCACTCTCTTTTCATGACCAAACCATCTATTACTACCTATTTATTTATATATTATTATTAGTTATATTAATAAGAAGTTAATCTTTTTATTTTAGATTGAGTATAATGGCCTGTAATACGTTTGTCGACCATGCTGGCAGCGAGCTCAACGTGCTGTACAGCCTAATCCAAACCCATGTACGTCAGGCTGGCCCGGCCCCATGGAATTTAATAATGAGATTGTTATCAATCCAATGTACCCGGGTATACTAATATATGTAACACCTTCATTTTCAATGTAACTCTTTTTAAAAGAAATTACGTGCACTTCTTAGTGGCCGGGCCAGCCTGACGTTTTCAGCCCGGCCACCTTGTTTCCCACTAATCTACAAAAAATACTGGCAATATTGTGCTACAGATGAAATGTACCCTATAATTTATGCATATGTAACACAAAATCGAATCCTAAAATGCAATAGCATACGAAATATTAGCGGTTGCAGGTGGCCGGGCTGAAATTATTTCGTTAATATAAAACAGTAAAACTGCAACACCTACCAAAAACTAATACCAGTACATAATAAGATATAGAGATATAGAATACATGTAACGCTTTCATTTTAAATTATAATACATATTTAGAAAGAATAATCACTTGAAATTATATTTCAGCCCGGCCACCTAAAAGCGGTAATATTCCCTAAAATCTTATGCCAATTTGTACAGTAAAACCTGATACAGCTATGAAATGAAAGTTACATTCGTTTCGTTTTAGTCGTATACCTTTAAGCCTTCTGTTTGACTAGATTATCAAAATCTGAGAAACTTGCCGAAGAGTGACTATCATTTATTAACTAATTTCAGGACATTTGGTTTGTTGAGTGAAACAAAATGCGTTACTATGATATTTTTATTAATAAACTAAGTAGTATAAATCACACATAATAATTGTTGGATACATAATACCTAAACCTATTTATATTTTCTCCGTTTTTGGCTTCACAACATAACCATACAGACGCTACCACCGATTTTTAGACGGCGCCTGTGTCGCGTCCCAACCTAAGTCGTAAGATATTTTCCCCGAGTAGACAGAATAGATGCGCAAGAGCCGTGTAGTTATCAACACTTCTGACATAATATTTTACGTTTTAATATTACTGTGAGTGTAAAATTTGATCAGTTGTTGCAGTGTAGTTGTTTGTGATGTGATGTTTTTAAGGTAAGTCATAGTTTTGATAAATTAAAATATATCGACAAACAATGTTAATGGGTAGCTAAGTAATTATTTAAAAAAATATACAGGTAAAGTAAAGTAAATCTAAACACTCATTTACTTAATAATAAAACTCCATGCAATGCCATCAACTAAATATATTTTATCCTTTCGTTTATAGTCAATAGGTAATAATTTTGGTGATTTACTAACAGTAAGTGTTTAGTTTTTGTGAATCTTATTGTTGTGTACCTACCCTATGTATTTACTTATTATTATTGTGTACTTATTTATTTCGTGAAATCAATAATTAATCAGTTTCTTATTAATTACTGTAAGATTTATATATTGGATTTTAGTGAATTATTCATTGTAATCAGGCAACCGTCGACGGTGTTCGTCTGTACCCGCGCTTCTTGTAACTCCCCCTTGTACGGCCTGCCACAGCGATCCACGTCCCTCGCTCACCGCATTCTTTTCCTCGTCCCGCGACACGCGCCCCTCTCCCCATCTCTATTCTATCTTATATATTTCTAATGTCCCAAAAGTTATAAGTTTTGTGAAAGTAAATTTGATTCTTATGAACATTCTTTGCTTTCTTTCTTTCCTTAGGTGCTAAAATATTTTTTAATAGATTTATGTATATACTTGATAATGCATGCAAATGTTACTGCATACACTTATCTTTTTAGGGAATTTGTATTTAAATAAATATTAATGTAGTTATTTAGCCTACATGAATACCTATTACGAAACCATAGTTAAAATGAATATATTTTATTTCAGTTGAGCGTGCCTACACCATGGGAAAACGTAGTGCGTTAGATATTGTGGCTCAAAAACAAATATTTGAGAAACATAAACGCTTGATCACCACGACAAGATATAGTTCTATTATATACAATACCATAGCAAAAGATATAAACTATGTGATGTCACCAAAAGCACTATATCTCAGCTTTAGAAGAAACTTTTTAAACAACCAGAACTCACCTCGGGCAAAAGATGAGTGCTTCATTAAAAGAAATGAAGATAATACCAATAGTATTATAATTTCGTCAACATCATCATCAGGGTCTTCTCCAGTTATTCAACAAGCAAGCTTACTTCATCAAATTAGTTTTAAATTTCCAATTGATGTTCATGAATGGAAGAAAATTGAACCCTTAAGTTATACGTATAAACGACACGATAAAAATAAACCTAGTGCAAGATATCAGACGTACAGAGCTATTCCCAAATTTAAGTGGTCCGGTCTTTTAAGAAAAATACTCTGGGAGTTTTATAAGTTACCTTGTACTGTAGCATTTAAAAGACATGTTATTCAAGGCGCTAACATTACATTCTACGGACGTTGCACTCAGTGTCAAGCAACAGTGAAAATTCAAAATAAAGATAAGACTGATCATATTATTGATTTTTTATGTGAAATTGATCAACTTCAACCAAATTTTAAGCATAATCCTTTAAAAAAAATACGACTCACTCCGTACTCAAGACGAACATTATCTAAGAAATTAAAATTTGATTCAGCAACAATAGTTAGAAAACAAATAGCGAGTCATGATATGATATTTCAAGATAAGGAACCACCTGTATTGCCATCAGTCGGAGCATTACGCCAAATACGTCATGAAACAAGGAAGCAGAAATGGTACCATACCAATCAAATATTATCTGTTGTCATTATGGCAAATACTTCAACATACTCTTCCGTAATTCAGGAAATTTTAATGAAACCAACTTTTCATATTTACTACTGGTTAGAAGAACAAATAAAATATTACAAACAATATGTTCAAGAGTATGGTCGACCAACCATATCATTAGATGCCACAGGCTCTATAATTAAACCAATTGTGTTACCTAATGGGACTAAATTTACTAAAAGATTATTCTTATATGTTATATTAATAACTGCTGATAGCTTTTTAAAATCTATTCCAATTTCACAAATGCTTAGTGATTCTCACACTAAAAATAGCATTGCGGATTGGTTGGGTAAATGGGCCAGTAATGGAATTATCCCTCCTGCAGAAATAATCACGGACGATTCCTCAGCTTTGATTGCTGCTACAATCCAATGCTTTACTTCATATAAATCTACAAAAGATTACTTAGAAGCTTCTTACAGTGCATTGGAGGGACATACAAATAGTTTGCCTGTAGTATATATGCGAATAGATACAAGTCACTTTGTCAAAACTATTCATAATCTTTCGTGCTTCAATAATACAACAGAAAATGTAAAATTTTTCTTTGTTCGTTGTATTCTTTACATTAAAACAGCAGAGTGTATCGTAGTCATAAGAGAGATAATTGAAAATATGTTAACTGTTATTTTAACTAAATTTTATTCAAAAATTTGCTTTGATGCCCACTGTAATTTGAAAAGAAGAATTCAAGGTATTACAATTGATAAAAAAGATTCTAACAACGCACACAATTACGTAGATGAAGAAAGATTCCTAAATGAGGAGAATGTTTTAGATGTAAGCAATTTTATGGTATGGTTTGATAATATTGTTGCTTGTAAAAATAAACAAGAAGAGGAATCTTGTGAACGCCCCAACAAATTATATTATCCGCCTCTAATATCTACTCTAAAACGTTTATTGGGAAAATTGCCCATGTGGTCAAACGTTATGGCTCCATTATACAATTCAAAAAACAAAAATCCATCGTCTAGTGCATCAGAGGATTATTTTAAAACAATAAAACATTTATTACTCAAAACTAAAGTAAGAAAATACAGGATTGACGAATTTCTAAACATACATATTAATCATTTAAATGGAGAGCTTAATATCGCTGCTAGTGAACTACAAAATAATGAGGCACCGCCCCTTCAAGAGCGAAAGATTAAAATCAAAAAGAATCGTCAAAAAAGAACACACCAAAAACGGTTATTTCCTCAAGATTCTATTTTCAGTGATATGCCAAGTTTTGTAGAAAATTGGAAAGGACAAGCTGAAGAGCCAGTTACCGTACCGATTTATAAAATGTTAAAATTTATAAAAAATGGAAATATTGTAACTGGTTCCACTTTAACAAATACATGTGGTTTTGATGCTGTTACATATTTAATAGCTTATGGTTATATTGCATTTAATAACTTTAAATTAGAAATAGATCAGACTGAAAATAATAATAATATGTTATGTAATTATATACAATTTATAGGTAACAAAAACATATCTGAAGCCGCAGTATACGAACTAAGAAATACCATATGTAAAAAGTACTACAAACTATCCTCGAAAAATACAATAGATATAAATTGTGAATGCAATGTCGCAAATTTGTTTGAACAAATGATTTTAGAATTATTTTATAGCGCTCTATTTACAAAAACATGTACCGAAGAAAAATGTGCATTTCAACTTCAAAGAACAGTACCATTTTTACCCATTAATATGAACGTAATTAAAACATTTGGAATATCAGCCCTAGAAGACTCAATTTGTATAGACGTTATTTCGAAGGATTGTGAACACGATTGCCCGGGCACTGTTTTGTCCAGCTATAATGTAAAGAATATTATATCTTTTGATTTAAATGGAACAGATCAAATAATATTGAACGATATACCTTTATCTATCAAAGTTAGAACTAATATTTATGTGATTGTAGGTGCTATTGAATATGTAGTATTGGGGGAAAATCTAGGACATTATAAATGCCATTTATTTAATCAAGATCTGTGGATGTGTTATGACGATTTACAGTCTAGTGTTAAAAAAAGTAATTTGGATTTAATATTTTTACATTCCTTGACGTACATTTTAGCTTGATTAAATAACATAATCAAGTGATTAGTACGTTTTTATCGATTCTAATAAGCAATATATTTAAATTTGAATTAGTCAAAATACTTATAGTACAAATGCCAGATATAGGCTAGCAATGATTATTATATTAGCATACGTTTAATTATACAAGTTAACATTGTGATTTTTAGCTGTGATTTTAATATTATGTTAAATTATATATACTACATAGCTATATTTCCATTAGCTGCCACTGAAAGAACTATGGTTCTCTCTTTATTTAAGAATTGTTGTAATAATTATATTAGCATAATTTTAATTGAAAGTTTTCAAAACTTTAAATTCAAAGTTGATGTAAAAATCATTATGAAAATCTGTGATTTTTTACCAAGGTATAATAAGTATTTAACCAAAAATTATCTTCTAATATTCTGAATGAATGAATGTTCGATGTTAAGGTAATATTGATATTACTATAATTTTTTGATAACTGTGTTATTATCAATGTGTAACCTTTTTTTACATTATTTATAATTAACAATTGTTATAGTACCTAATTAATATAAGTACAAATGTTGTCTAACTAATTTCAAAAATGATTATTAAAAAAATATGACAATTACCAATTTTGTTTCACTCAACAAACCAAATGTCCTGAAATTAGTTAATAAATGATAGTCACTCTTCGGAAAGTTTCTCAGATTTTGATAATCTAGTCAAACAGAAGGCTTAAAGGTATACGACTAAAACAAAACGAATGTAACTTTCATTTCATAGCTGTATCAGGTTTTACTGTACAAATTAGCATAAGATTTTAGGGAATATTACCGCTTTTAGGTGGCCGGGCTGAAATATAATTTCAAGTGATTATTCTTTCTAAATATGTATTATAATTTAAAATGAAAGCGTTACATGTATTCTATATCTCTATATCTTATTATGTACTGGTATTAGTTTTTGGTAGGTGTTGCAGTTTTACTGTTTTATAGTAACGAAATAATTTCAGCCCGGCCACCTGCAACCGCTAATATTTCGTATGCTATTGCATTTTAGGATTCGATTTTGTGTTACATATGCATAAATTATAGGGTACATTTCATCTGTAGCACAATATTGCCAGTATTTTTTGTAGATTAGTGGGAAACAAGGTGGCCGGGCTGAAAACGTCAGGCTGGCCCGGCCACTAAGAAGTGCACGTAATTTCTTTTAAAAAGAGTTACATTGAAAATGAAGGTGTTACATATATTAGTATACCCGGGTACATTGGATTGATAACAATCTCATTATTAAATTCCATGGGGCCGGGCCAGCCTGACGTACATCCAAACCCTGCTCCGCACGAATGTGTACTTCAGATTGAAGAGTATTCTCGAGTGCCTAATGCAGCGTCTTGTATGTTTGAGAGATGCAGAAGTATTACACGTCATCGGATTCCAGAAAATATACGGATATCACTTTTGCTGGATTCCAACTTATATATACCAGAAGAAGCCAGAGTATGTGAAACACATTTAAGATCCAATGACTGGGATGAGATTATAGATAGTCCGAATCTAAGACATGATTTTAATAGTACTCATTTTATTCACATGATGAGTCTTATGAAAGCAGCTGTGTCAAGAAGAGCTATTTTAGATTTTGAAAATATTGAAAATATGGACACCAATGAAATATATATTCGATTGGGTCTTAGCCGAGAACAATTCACAGATATCTTGGAACAGACACCTTCTTTGACTAGTTTGCATTCCAAAACCGGTTTAGCAATATATTTAATGAAGTTGCGGAGCGGTGAATGCAACGAGAGACTAGCCACGCTCTTTTAAATGAGTAGAAGAACGCTGGAACGGCATTTAAAAAAAACAAGAGATTGTTTATATGCTGAGTTCGTGCCTAGGCACCTAGGGTTCGATCACGTCGACAGAAGAACGCTTATTGAACGCAACCTGTACATACCGAATGCTTTATTTGGAAATCCAAACTCAACATAAGAAGACAGAAAAGCAATTGTAATAATGGATGGCACATACATCTACAAACAGAAGAGTTCGAATTATTCTTTTCAGAGGAAAACGTATAGCTTACATAAATACTCAAACCTTGTTAAACCATTTATTATTGTAAGCTGCGATGGTTATATTTTAGATGTTTGTGGACCATATGCGGCTACTGACTCAGATGCAACTATTTTACAAAGAATGATATATAATGACGAAGGTACATTTCATTGGTTTTTTCGTCAAGGTGATGTTTTTATATTAGATCGTGGGTTTAGAGACGCCCTTCCCGATTTGTCCCAATTTAATTATTCTGCTTACATGCCTGAAAGTAAAGGACGCGGTGTAGATCAATTAACAACCGAACAAGCGAATAGGTCTAGATTGGTCACCATATGCCGCTGGGTGGTAGAAGTAATAAACGGTCGATTTAAGCGTGACTTTAATTTGTTTCGCCAGGATTATTTTAATCGGGCTTTAAACCACATGTTCGAAGACTTTAAAATAGCAGCTGCATTAATAAACGCTTTCCAGGAGCCGATACACGATAGCGTACATGCAGCTACATTTGTAGACATTATAAATGACCGCTTAAATCGACCCAATCACCTGGCGGACTACGTTGTTCGTAATAATATGAATAGACAAAGAGCAACGTTCCAAAGCATCACTAGTGACCACCTTATTTTTGACGATTTTCCAACTCTTTCAGAGGATGATCTTATTTTGTTTGCTCTCGGTACGTATCAAATCAAGGTAGCCGGCAGTTATTATGCTGAGCACCTAGTACAGGGCTTGTATAATATTGAAGTGTACCGAGAGCAACAAATAAGTCTTAGCGAATATATAGCAGAGCAAGACGTTTGGTTGTTACGCGTTCGAATACAGTCAAGGCACGTAAGATCTAGGACCTATTATTCCTACATTATTATTGACCGACAAAGGAACGGAAGAGAAGCTATCGCCCATTACTATTGTTCGTGTCTGAGTGGTAGGCGCACGGTCGGATGCTGCGCACATGTTATGTGCGTAGTATGGTATATAGGCTGGGCAAGAAATCAACCCGAAGGGATTAGATTGCCAGCAGCAGAATTAAGTGTGATTTTAGAGCATGAATAGGAGGAACTAGGCTAAACATGCTATAAAATCACACTTAATTCCTTTAAAAAAAAATTATGTCTTAATTATTTTTAAACATGTGGTCCTACAATACCTATACCTATTAATATAATAATTATGTAACAAATAATTAGATATAATAATAGTTTATTAAACATAACTTTTTTTATAACAAAATAAAGGTTTCATGTAGATTACAATACATAGTATGGTAATTGTGCTTACTAATAATACATTATGTGATTTATTACATAATAAATATCTTTGAGACTATCTAGATTTGTTGTTTCACTTTCCTTTTGTATTTTTGCATTGAATATAAGCCAGAATAATAATTTATTTATTTATTATTAACTTACACACACTATCTTTACAGGATGACCCCAATACAATAGTGGTTACCAAATGATATCAACTTACGGCTAATACTTAAAAATCTAACAACAAAAATCTTAACACAGAATATTAATATCTAAATATAACTAACACAATTCAACAACACTTGCGAATTCACTCAGATTGCACGAAAATATGTCAATTCTCTCATGAACTTCGTTTTATACACATATTGTGCGGGTGAGGGGTGTTTTTGACAGCAGATTGGTTCTGGCAGCAGGCACGGCCAGCAGTGTAATAAGTAAAACGATATAAAGGTTCAAACACAAACATGTCTTTTATTCATTTTAGAAGTACACCACAGTAATAAGACTTGACCACAATAATTGTAGGAGTAAAGCACACCAATAAATGATAAAATCATTCTTGGCCTCGGACCGCCCACGCTCCATACAAAATTGCCCATTGTCCTTTATTTATTTAAAGTGTGTTAATTACCAATATCTGTACTTAGGACTAGATTAAGGTCAAGAGAAGTCACATTTAAAAAAAAAATATATAAAAATAACATGTTTCCAATGCAAGCAACTTGTTCGCAAATATGTCGTCATACTTGCATGCAAGACTTGCCTTATGGAAACGCGCCTTTAAAGCAGCTTATTTTCAGCCAACCACAGTTTACTACGAAAAAATGCTGTCCGTATTCACACCCATAAATGAACGCGAAGCCGCTGTGGTAAATTATTATGAAGAAATTCAGTAGTCAAGTAATGGTCGCCGTTCATCTTAACGACTCAACTTCAGCTAACTCAAAGTAAAGTTGTTTCCTATGTTTGTGAGACTGTCTGAAGCATGACATCATGATTCTCCTACGGCTTCTACATTTGCTATCGACGCGGAGGTGTGATCTCACATAGTCTGGGTCGGGTCTGATTTGTGTTTAGTGTCAAATATGTTTATAGTAACTTTTTTTTTAGATGGGAAATCATCGTGTGCCACCTCCCCCCCCCCCACTCTGGGCGGAGTGGAAGGGAGTGACAGACTTGTACTGACTAAAACCCATTCATGTTCCTTCTTTGCTTTTTGTGTTCTAGGGCCACGGCATCTCTTTCGAACAGTTCCGCAGCCCTGGCAGGCATCGGCCCATGCGGACCTTTACGTGGTTGCTGACATCCCTTTGAGGCGCGCGTGGAACACGAACGCGCCGTCGACACGGCCTGTCGTCATAAGATGGCCGGACGGCGAGCTAGCCCATAACTCGCCGCCCACAGGCCCGCGCCTACGGTGGCCGGGAGCCACCACGTGACACCCGACGCCCAGGGCGTCTCCCGCGGCGGCTGGGACGTGAGGTTCTTTCCCTCTCACGTCCCGCCACCTCCTTCACTAGCATGACTGCTTCGTAGAAGGAGGTGACGGCTTCCCATTCCCTCTCGCTCCGGACCATGGCTTGGACCAGGGCCGGACGCGAGAGATCACCGCCGCCAATCGCCGCTACGAGGACAGCGCGGTGCTCCGCCGAAGCGGGGCAGACCTCCACGGTGTGCCGCACCGTGTCCTCCGGACGATCCTCGCAGTGGAAACACCCTACTTAACTAATAAACCACCTTAACTAATATTGTACAAAAGCAAACGTAATGTTAAGCATTTTACTTATACCAGTTAACCTTAAGAATGTTGTAAGAACTTATTGTTTATGCTCAAATAACAGCGTTTACGGAATTCAGGGAAATAAAAGACTATTTTTCGGAACTACTCGAAAATAATCTCGATGTTTGATGTTTTTAAAAATATGTACAGAATATTTTATCTTGTATCTTGTTTGTTCCTAGCTGGCAGAGATATGATCGAGCATTGCATAACCAGCAATTAGATGATGTAGCACCCCAGCCAGTTCAAGAAGGTGCAAATCAAGAAGAAGAAGAATCAAGATTGTTGAGGCGGAGGCGGTCCAACAAATAGAAGTCAGGGATCAACAAGGTCCCGGTTTTATTACTCTTAGTGGATATATACGTGTATCAAATACAGTGAGTATATTTCTAAACTGTAGCGGTATGACTACACATCATGTGCCAACCTACGCCAAGTTTTGTCTGTTGCAGAATCACAATTTGTATTTAAATACCGGAACTTGCACGAGTTTGCCATCCTCGTTTCGTTCAAAATGATTGGGAAGAGCTTGTGAATGCCCCGACAACACAGGATAGCTTTAATAATGCTCATGTACTTGACATGATCAACTTGTATAAATGGAGATTAGAAACAGGTCTTTTCTTTATTTTTGTTTTTTTTTCCACCGTCTCTTTGTAACAGATAGAGATATTTATTTGACTAAAATAAGAACTGGTTAATCTGATGAGCGCTTAGCTACGAAATTCAATATATCTAGAAGAACATTAGAGAGGAAGTTAAAAATAGCGAGAGAATGCTTAACTGAAGATTTTGTTCCACGTTACCTGGGCTTAAACCATATAACCAGAGAAGTGGCGGCACGAAATCTTCGTATCCTAGCTCATACTTTTGGTAGCCAAAATGAACCGGCAGCCATTCTTTTGTTTGACGGAACATATATTTACCTTCAGAAGAGTGCGAATTTTCTTTAAACCCACAGCCTTCACAAATTCAACAACCTGGTAAAGCCTTTTCTAATCGTCTGTACAGACAGCTATAGAAGCGCAGTCGTAATACTCTCGTCTACTTCGGATGCTGCTATTATGCGGAGCCTGATGCGAGAAGACTCAGCTTGGCATTGGTATCTTAGACCTAACGACGTTTCAATTGGACCGTGGCTTTCGGGATTCAATCCCTGCTATTGAAGAACGTGGATATAATCCCCACATGCCGCCAACAAGAGGAAGAGGAGAATAGTTACCTACGCCTGACGCCAATAAATCTCGATTAATTAAAATATGCCGTTGGGTGATCGAAACAATTAATGGACGATTTAAGAAAGATTTTAAAATATTTCGACATACATAGTTTAATGTTGCGATTCGAAATATGATGACTGATTTCAAAATAAACGCGGCAATTATCAACGTTACTCGGCAGCCATACCAAGACAATAGACATATACGCCGAGCACTTTAGGATATCATAAATCAAAATATTAATAGAGAAAATGAGTTGGCAGACTACGTATCAACAAATAACTTGAACAGACGAAGAAGAACGATTACTTTTCGCACGCGATTTTTTGTATTTTGACTGGAATACTGCTATATTTTCAGATGAAAAAACTTTTAAATCACGTCAAAGGCTAGGCTTTATTTATGGAGCTACGTATGGTATTCCGAAATACCGCTCACCGAAAGGACGGTTTTCCGATAACACTCTACTCCGACGGTTAGTTAAACGAAAAAATTATTGGCCGATGAAACGTTTCGCCGAAAATATTATTCATCGACGGTTGGTAGTCCGAATGAATCCTTCACCGATGTAACGGTTCACCGAAAACACTCTTCAACGACGATTGGTTAAACGAACGAATCTTTCGCCGATAGCATTCAGTTTACGCTAGCTATTATATTTTATAATTATGTGCAATGCAGCTAAACAATACTCGAGTCCCATGTTTAATTTTATCAGCATAGATGAATAAATAAATACCGGGAGCTTCCGTATTAAAGATAAGTCCCTAAATAACGCATAATGCACTCATTAACAATGGTACTGAGATTAAACGAGTATTGAATAAACTTTCAATAGTTACATGTAACAAAACAACAAATATCTATGGTAGTATTTATTTATTTTTTGTGGGTAGTTGCGAAATTTGTGACGACAGACCTCGTTAGATGAAATGTTTCTCGCTCGTGTTTTGTTTAATTAAAAATGAATAAGTGCAATTTAGTTAAATCTAAACGCGGAGGACATGTGCTAGTAGTGAATGGATATTCTTATCACTTAAATAAAAAATATGATAACAAGTATTATTGGCGGTGTACAAAAAAACAAACAAGTGGTTGTGGTGTAAGTGTAATAACTTTATTTGATTGTTATGAACATACATTTGTTAGTCAAAATTGTGATCATGCACATTTACCAGAGCCTGAAAAAATTATTGATATGAATTTTAAAAACAAATTGAGAACTAGTGCGAAGGAATCTATGGACAGTCCGTAACAAATTGTAAATCGTTGTTTAAAAGACGTAGCTACCATAAGTGCGCCTCAATTGCCGAATAAATCAGCTTGCCGAATGATTGTGCAGCGTGTTAGAAATAAAGGACTTCCTAAGATACCAACAATCAACGAATTTCATGTACCACAAATCTCGCTAAAAGTAATGGAAAGCAATTTTTGCTTGGTCAATGAAAGTGTTGTCATTTTTGGTACTAAAGCTAATGTTAAGCGTATGAATAATGCACAATGCTGGATCATGGACGGGACATTTTCGAGTTGTCCAACTCCGTTCTGTCAAGTTTTTTCTATTCATGTTTTAGTGGGAACTGCAGATGGTACAAATAAATTTCTACCTATGGTATACGCACTACTGTCACATAAGACTGAAAGTTGTTACTTCATATTTTTGGAGATATTGAAAAGATATGCGATCAATACATTAAATACCCATTTGTCACCAGCCAATATATTAACTGATTTTGAAGTAGCAGTGATCAATGCAGTCAAACGACAGTTTCCAGACTGCGCCCACAGGCTATGCTTATTCCATTTGGCCCAAAGTATTTGGCGTCATGTCCAGTCAGAGGGTCTCGCAAGGCGATATGCTGAAGATTTCACATTTGCGCACAAAATCAGACACTTAGTTGCCCTCGCTTTTCTTGAGCCCGCTGAGATATCCGAAGCCTTCGAAATCATCCAAAATAAAATATTGCCGACAGAAGCAGCTGAAATTGCCCACTGGTTTAAGAAATATTATGTTGGATCACATCACACGCAGCAAAGAACTAACACGGGTTTGATAATAAAAAGAAATCTTTTTTTTATATCATTAAAGAATTATAATAATTATAAGTACAAATAATAATAATAACTCACAATTAAATATAACTTCAAAAATTTATCACGTTGTGTTACTTTTATTTGTTTTTTGCTTTGTTCGCACAGTTTTATTTAATTTTTTTCTATTGTCGCAGTTCTAATAGAGAAATCATAATAATCATAAGCATATTGTTTATTGTAAAAAACAATATAAATTTGCCTTTTTGATTAATTTTCTTATTGTTAAATAAAAACTTTGTTTTTTTTTTCTATTGCCACTCTTCCATGTATTATGTTATTATTACCTGTATTTTTAACATGACTTCTACAAGACCTAAGGGTGTTGTCAAGCTGAAAGAAAAACTATCCATTTGGCAAAAGAATTCCCCTACAACGAGTGCTATCGGCGAAAGATTCGTTCGTTTAACCAATCGTCGTTGAAGAGTGTTTTCGGTGAACCGTTACATCGGCGAAGGATTCATTCGGACTACCAACCGTCGATGAATAATATTTTCGGCGAAACGTTTCATCGGCCAATAATTTTTTCGTTCAACTAACCGTCGGAGTAGAGTGTTATCGGAAAACCGTCCTTTCGGTGAGCGGTATTACGGAATACCATACGTAGCTCTTATTTATGGCGCAAGGATAACACTCGCTGGTGTGACAAAAACTTAATCCCTAATACCGAGTCAGGTCGAATTACGATATGTGTGGGGATGGATGAGTGCAGCAGGGCTAGGAGAGCTGGCTTTTATTCCTCTGCGAGCCAACAGTTCTACTTATATAGAAGTACACAACCACCCGGAGATAATTGTTGTTCCAGGGCCAGTGCGATCACCCCATAGAAAATATATGGGGTTTGATGGTACAAAGGTGGGATACAAGGGATGAGAGGTGTATAACACAATTAAAAACCTATTACATGGAAGGGTAGCAAAATTTGGGAGGAACCGAAATAGGTCGTAACATCGTAGGGTCATGCGCAAAGGTCTACTTGACTGTTTTGAAAATAATGGGGGTTATACAAAATGTTAATACCTAAATGTTTTGGCTTTAATAATAAGACGTGTAATAAAATATTTAGTGATATTAACTTATCCTTAATTATTTAATGATCTTAATTTGAAGTTTAGTTTTAATCTTCTTTTCTTCAAGAAAATGACCACTTGTACATTCATTGTGACGTTACATAAACAAAACATGTTCATAAAATCTAAATCGTATATTAGTTTTCAATAAAATTTGCTGCATACCGATACCTTTAATAAGTGGGTATCAACAATTATATTTGTGTTATTAGAATATCTTTTCCTTGTTATGTTATTATGAATTGACTTAGTGGGTATACGATAAAAAATGTTGTTTTATTTTTAAGTAAGCAGCCGTCAGCTTAACTTAATATAACCTAGCTCTATAATTAAGCCCGTCCTACACAAACTACAAATCATGGATGGCATAGTGAACTCACTAGGAAGCGGGGTAATGATCTTACTATGCTATAGCATATACAGCTTTAGTCATCATCATCTACACAGCCTTTTTCAAGTTTGTTGGGGTCGGCTTCCAGTCTAACCGATGCAGCTGAATACAGAATTGCACACGGAGTGAGTCCCCATCTGACCTCCACAACCCATACACTGGGTACACATTCACGTTACCCCTTGGTAAGACTGGTTGTCAGATTTGCGGGATTCTGGCTACTCCTAACGAGTGGCTAAGAATTACAAATGAAACCCGGAACCAACAGCTTGAATGTGCTAGCTGACGCACAAGAGCCTGTATGTAATGGATGATCACCCACAGTCTGACTTCGACAAGCGTAGCTTAATTTGAGATGGATCCATGCCGTTGTTGTAACTTAGCCAGGAGCTCCTCTAACCTAAGGCTTTAGTCGTAGATAAGTATTTCTTTTTAACAACACTAGTGGCGAAGGCACAGCCCACTTCATGTCACGGTAAGGGAGAAGAAGAGAAGAAGCTTTGTAGTGTTTTCCAACTTCAGCCCCCGTAGCATGATCACCGTAGACAAGGATTTCTTTGACGGAAGAAAGAACCATGCCCATCTGTGCCCCAGAAATGCCCAGATAAAGTAAATTACAAGATAGTACAAATAAATGAAAACTAGAATTAAGTTGTTAATTTTGAAACTTATCAAGCACTGGATAAAAAGAACGAAAAAAAAAGACCTTGTTTACATTGCAGTACTTAGTACCTTTGATAATTAATGTATGTTTCATTCATTCATTCATGCACTAAAAGTGCAGTTTATTACGGTCTAGAATCACGTCCTTTGGCCGATTTATTAATTCGTTGTGATAGTGTTGTTACTTGTTACCGATGATAACGAATATCTACCTACTATTAGTGTTGCGGTTTTATAATATATTTGCGGTTTTTTTAATATAAATCAACGCTTCAAATAAACAAATATAATTCAAGCAAAAATCTAATAAAGTAATGGCTCAAAAGACATAGCTCCAAGTCAAAAACATTCCAAAAAACTATCGGGTGAGTGGTGACTCCAGACTGTCAAGTGTCAATCAATCATTCATTCAGTCTGCGTCTGTTTTTGTGTGTTCTCCGATTTTGCTCTTCCGTTCGATAAAAATCTACCTCGGCTTCGTTTTATGGATATTGATAGTGTCGTTTTATTCGGTGACTTCGGATTTTTTCTAACAAGGACTTGACTGTGTTTTGTGATTTGAACTTTTCGTTTGTGATACAAAATGTTGCGTTGCCTGAACTGTGGGTTACGCGTTCAACGAATACAGAGGCATGTTGTTACAACTCTGCCTCAAGAGTTGCTAATAGTCTTATCTATTTGGCTGAGAATTAAACATGTAAGTATCTTATCTGCAGGGCAGTTAAGTAGAGTATGCGTGCACGATAACTTGAAATCTGAATGCGAGATCTCATTGTATATAAAAATAAAATATTATTTAATACAATCGAAATTCAGGTCTTAACTTATCGTGGACGCGTGAGATTACATATCTGTCTACTTACTAACTAACTTATGGTATGTGACAACTACTAACACCCATTGTTTTGTTTTCAGCTTCCCATGGAAGATGCATTATGTCATGCTTGTTATGTATTGTTACAAAATGCTGATGTAAACTAGCGATGGGCGTTGAATCAACGAACTAGTTAAATCAACGTTGATGTCTCTTCAACGGAATTAACGTTGACCGTGTACAAATCAACTCGTTGAATTCGTCAACGAGTTACGAGACAACGACGTTTATGAATTCAACTCGTTTCATCGTTTTCGCATTATCAACGTTACGCATCGGTCAACGTTTTGTTATTTTCAACGTACGTAAATTGTATTACTTTAAGAATAAAACTCCCGCTACGACGCGATAGTCATGACAAGAATTTGAACTCTAAATAACGAATACAAGATTTTATATTTATTTTGTAATTTGATCAATGTCATTATTTTTTAAAGAAAGTAAACGTTAAGTAAGAATTAATAATGTCATATTATTAATTCTTAAAATGATCATATTCGTGCGCGGAAAGGCGCGGAATGAAACGTTTCGGCGCCGGCGGGCCTGTGATTGGCCGGACACCTCGTTCGACTTGTATTGCTAGGATGTTGTCATTTTTCCGGACACCATACGTCTGAAAATATCGCCACAGAAATCAGGACACTGGTAGAGAAATTTGGATTGAAGGAAAAAGTAAACTTTATGGTTACTTTTAAACTGGAAGAATTTTGGGTGTTACGTACACACACTGAATTTAATTGTTGATAATGCTCTAAAACTTGTCGAAGATGATATTGCCAAAGTAAAAAGGATTGTGGCACATGTTAAAAAAAGCACGCTTTCATCAGAGAGGTTGCAGAAATATCAAATTCAACAAGGAAATGAACCAAAACGTCTTAGCCAAGCCGTAGATACAAGATGGAATTCAACATATTATATGCTAAAAAGATTTGTTGAGCTTGAAGAAGCTATTCGTGCTACCTTAGCTTTCACAGATAGTCGTTTACCCATAATCACTACCGACGATTGGACATTATACTTACAATTGTGTCAAATATTAAGACCATTTGAAGAGATCACCAAATCTATGAGCGGGGAGAAATATGTATCTGGAAGTTCCGTAATCGTTGTCACACGATGCCTTAAAGAAGCATGTGAAAAAATTACATGCAGAACGAATTTACTATCTGCCGTTACAGACGTTGCCTTGACATTAAGGTCCGGATTAATAGACCGTTTCGGAATAATTGAACAAAGTGGCACCTTTTCATTGTGCACTTTCATGGACCCCCGCTTCAAAACACAAGGTTTTTGTGATCAAAATGAAGCAAATAAAACAAAAGAAAGAGTTAGGAAAATGGTTGCTGCATTGATCGCAAAAACAACAGACACCACACCGTCTACAGTTTTGACAGTAACTGACGACTTAAACAAAAGTAATGACGATTGAAAGCCGTGGAATATTTTTGACCAAACGATTGCGAGTACTACAACACAAGGAACGCCACTGTCAAAGGCAATAAAGGAGGTAGATATGTAACTAGCGGACGAACTATTACCTCGCAAAGACCAACTAGGAAATTTAAACTGCCCTCTCGAATGGTGGAAAAATCATCAATTTGTATATCCCCACCTAAAACAAATATTTGTTACCCACTGTAACATAGTGGCTACATCTGTTCCTTGTGAACGGATGTTCTCGAAAACTGGTCTTATTATAAACCAAAGACGAACAAGGCTGACCACAAGCAAAGTAGAACAAATCATGTTCCTGAAGGTAAATTCGCCTGAAGACCGGTTCAAGGGCTATGAATAAAATGTAAAATAAAAAAAAAACCGAATGTACCTAAAATTATTAAAAACAAGATTAAAAGTAAAAAAAAAAGTATAACAAGCCAAAATAATGTAAATAAAAATTATAAATAATAATTGATTTATGTACATAAAAATCAGATGATCTTCTAAATACGCCTGAAATTTGTGTTTTATAGCAAATTAATCAGTCAGTCCTAAGCCTGAAAAAAGTACGAAGGGAAGATTATCTAGAACCCTAGGTAGGCAATTTCATTAGGTAAACTGCATCAAATTGTTCGTAAATTAACATTACAACAGCATACGTTAATAAAAGCCTTTAGGCGTTTATCATTCATGCAAGTTGACGTTCGTAACACGTTAACTCGTTGACGAAATTAACCAGTTGATCAACTAGTTGACAAACGCAATTCAACGTTAACGTTTCGTTGACGGAAAAACCTTCAACGACCCATCGCTAATGTAAACACACCTATCTGTGCTGGTTGTGGCTGTTCCTTGAATGAAGCTATACTTCACTCTCTCGAAGAAAATGGACCATTTTATGAATATTTTCCATGGATTAGATCAATACAGGTATTTATCTGAATCCTTATACACCTATTTCTACTTATATTGAATATGGTTACCTACTGGTAATCTAAACTATAATAATAATATTATAAAGAGGAAAGATTTATTTGTTTGTTACGATTTAACTCAAAATATACTCGACCAATTTTAAAAATTCTTTCACCGTTAGAAAGCTACATCTTTACCGAGTAACATAGGTTATATATTTTTTTAAATGTCCACCCGTGCGAAGCCGGGATGGGCTGCTAGTAACATATAAAACATATTAGAAAATAATCCTTATAACTATATCAGTGGAAGTAAACTTACTCAACTTAGTTATTTAAGAGATTGTACGTTTTATCATATTTTTTTTATATTGCTTTATTTAACAATGGTATTTATTTTCAGAATGGAAGAGATAGCTATGCAGTTTGTCATAATTGTTGGCGGCGAGCTAGCCGACAAGCTGACAAGATTCTCAACGAGAAATGGCTACACCACAGTTACCAACTGCCCCTACCCCTGCACCTGGCCCTGCACCTGCACCTGGCCCTGCACCTGGCCCTGCACCTGCACCTGGCCCTACCCCTGCACCTGGCCCTACACCTGCACCTGCCCCTGGCCATGGCCATGCCCCTCTACTGGCCCGGCCTGAACCGGCCCCTGTCTATTTACCTCATTACAAGAGAGCTGAACGAAGTACGCTCATGTTTTATGGAACATTTTGTACCATTACATATTGGGTTGCAACATCTTACTAGACAAGATGTCATAAGAAGAAACCTCAGTATTCCAAATGCTTTTTTTGGCAATCCAAATGACTTTGATGACACAAGACCTGCACTCACAATATGTGATGGTACTTATATATTTGTTGAAAAGAGTTCCAATTACTTTTACCAAAAGGCAACTTATAGTTTACATAAGTATTTGAACCTGGTCAAACCATTTCTTTGTGTGTGTACTGACGGACATATTATTGACGTGATAGGTCCCTACGCTGCCACTCAGACTGATGCCGAAATCATGAAAGATTTATTTAGTGATGAAACTGGGCCCAGACGAACCTTTTACAGAGAGGGAGATGTATTTATACTTGACCGAGGGTTTAGAGATGCAATTCCACTGTTGGAGGCCTGCAATTACAATGTGCAGAAGCCTGAGTCGTTAAATGAGGGAGAACATCAGTTAACAACCATTCAGGCGAATAAAAGTCGATTAGTGACATTATGTCGATGGGTAGTCGAAGTAGTTAACGGACGGTTTAAACGAGACTATAAATTATTTCGCAAGGAGTTTTTTAATAGAGCTCATGCGCATTTAATAAATGATTTTAAAATTGCAGCTGCATTAATTAATAGATTCCATCCCACAATCCAAGATCGGCCAGATTCTGCTCTTATAATAGAAAGGGCCATGAGGTATCTACATACCCCAAATTATTTGGCAGAATTTGTGAGAACTTATATAAATAGGCGATCAGTCATGTTTAGACGCATCGATGGTAGGTTTCCTCAATTAAATATGTTTCCCGTAGTTAGTTACTCTGAATTAATTCTTTTCGCTTTGGGCCCATATCAGGTCAAACAAGCATGGTCATATTATGGCGAACATGTTCGGCAAAATGGGCTGTACGATATAGAAATATGTCCCGAGCTGGAACACTCCGAAGAAATGGTTGCGGCCGTTGGAGGAAATAGACCTTATTTATAGAGGGATCGAATACAATCGCGTCATGTTGGTCGGCGTAAATTTTTCACCTATATTTTAATTGATGCACAACCATCTAATAATAATTGTTTAGATACTATATTAGGATACTGCTGTAACTGTCTCGTAGGTAACAGAACAGTGGGATGCTGTTGCCACGTCATGGCCATAATATGGTATTTGGGATGGGCTAGATATGAAACGAATTTAACAGCACCAGCATCATATTTAGATGATATATTACTTGTTATTGAAGAATAAATCAATAAACACTATTACAATTCTTTTATTTTTTTCGAAACCTGTACCATTTCACCACAAACCTTTAATACAGTGACAAACCGGTATTTTGTCAGTCTTAAAGCATTATTTTACCCCATTTAATTGAATTTAAATAATAGAAAAGGTAAACAACCTACTAATAACTGTAAATACTTAACAGACAGTACTTAATACAATTATATTAAGTATTTGAGTCAAGCAGTTAATTGATGTCAATTAAATATATAACCACAATGTGATTTTATAATCTCATCAGAAATACTGGTTTGTTACGAGTACTTACTGGTCTCTTTCTATATTATTATTTACTCGAGTACCTACTTAAGTTTTGCATCTAACCAAATTGTTTTCACATTTATATTGATAGAGATACTATGGAGACAGACTAGATAAATCCAAATAACCGAAATGTTTACAGACATTTAAGTGTATAAAAGAACACTGATCTGGCCTAGCTTATGTGATGATTATGAAGTTCCTTGTGGAAAACTAATAGCAATGCTGTCTGTAAACGATAAAATGTATAAACAATACGTAGGCAGTTATCACGTTTAACGTCAAATAACTTTTCAATCAGTGCTTTATATGACATTAAATCTAGATATCATAAAAATACTGTTATTAAGTTATCGTATAACATAGAGCTGCAATTTTGGCATTGCTGACTTTCACCTCCATACTAATATGGGCATGGTCCTTTCTTTGCACTATCTGTCATTTTGTCGTTTCTTCCGTCAAAGAAATCCTTGTCTAGGTGGTCATGCTACGGGGGCATGAATCAATATTAATACTTAAACAATATTAGCATTTTAATTTACCTCATAGTGAGTGAGACGGACGTATTCTGTTTTTCTCTGGGTGAATTTAATTGGCTGTTTGTTATTATTTATAGATAAGTTACAATTAAGCCAGGATTAATTAAGGCGTATTTATCACATTGGGTTATCCTGTAAAGTAGATAAATAAATAAATTTAAAAATGTTTAAACCCAAAAAAAAAAGATTGTATTATATCCTCAATTTCAGCATCCGAAAATATAAGATTTGTTTTAAACTAGTTTGTAAAATTGAAAATCGATTTCAGGATATGAAAAGGTAATTCTAGGTCTACAACACCAAGTTCAAATCACCGTGACACGCAAAGTTTTTTTAGGGGCATAAAACTCGTAACAAAATGGCCATACTCCTTTGACGCGGCATACAAATTTGGCCGAATCTGCAAAATAAATCAACTATATAGAGTCTAACTATTCATATACGAAATATTTTCGTGAATAGTAAATCATCTAACGGCTATAACAAAGCCATTTTAAGGGATTTTTTTTTCTGAGTATATTTTTGTATAAAAAATAAAATAATTTAAAATTACCTGACCCACAAAATAAATATTGGGTCTTTATTTTTAAGCATCCATTACGCTAGATTACTACGTCGTATTTACCTACTGTCATTGTTAGAATATGGGAGTAAAGGGTTTATGCAAAAAGTCTCAAAAAATTTTAGAATTAAAATAATTTTGAAAAAAAAAAACACTGATAATTTTTTTTTTCGTTGCTATGGCGACTTTACGACTTATAGAAGATCTTAAAATATTTCGTGTATGAAAAGATAGACCTTATATACTTGTTTGTTATTTAGTGAACAATATACTATTATAAAATATCGCACACCACGGCTGTTGAGGAATGAATAATACAAGGATATGAATGAGGAAAACGTCGTGCGTGACCTAATTGTAACATTTGTTATCTGGGCGAAACCAGAAAACATGTATTTCAACCGTCGATATTTGTTTAATTTTGCTAACTTTTTTGTTTTGCATCAGTTACTTAATAATTTCTAAGATTATAACTTTACTTTTATAACTGATTGTGATGGAACACAAAAGCCGCAGTGCTTCGTATGCGGTAACGTGCTGGCTAGTGGAAGTATGAAACCAGCAAAGTTGTCAGAATATCTTAAACCTCTCTATCCTGGAGACGCATCTGATAGCTAAAATAGCAAGGCCGGTGTTTTACCTTAACTTGGATTCACCTCAACAAAACAACCGTGTCTTGAAGCATCATACAAGGTCGTTTATCCAATACGATGCTTAAGAACACCTAAGCACAAAAACCACACATTATATCAGAAACATTAGATATTGTGGTGAAGATAAAAACTGTTTTTTTAGAAATGTTGTAATATCATTTTACGTGTTTTTGTAGAATAAATCTTATCGCAATTTCCATTCAGAGTGCAATTGGATGAAAGCAAAGATGTATCACAATGTAATCGTCTGTATCTTTTAATCCGCTAATTTTGACACTTCCTGGCTAATATATATTTTTGCGGTTGGTGCTGCTTTCTGCATGAAAGCAGCCCCGACAGCAAATATCCTGAAAATTTGGGCCTGAGGCCCTACCATGACGTCATAAAGCAGCGATACTTAGTGTTTTTGTAACAACACGTCGTTTTTATTTCACAGGAGTTTATTTATACATAGGTAGTAAATTATAACAATGCGGCAACAAGGTAACAATGGTTATCGTAGAGAAAGAAGCACGCATCCACATTGATCCAAATGGTTTCGATTTGGGTTCTCTTGATAATATGCACGAGGTGATTGATTTCCTCGAACCCGCTACGGCAAAGACTGCAGTAAAAAAAAAAATAAAGAAATTAAAAATAAATAAAGCTTTGCAAAAGAGTACTAAAAAGATTATGAGAAACCATTCTCATTTCAAAAATCAAAACAAGTTGGTCATTATGTAATGTTAAATATTAAACAAAACAAAATCTACTGTCCTACACATAACATACTATTAGAGCTCCTGCTCCTGCAGCCTGTGATACAGGATTATCCTAGTACAGGCATCATGAATTATTATACCTACATTGATAGTTTTAGATTCATATTGTATTTAACCTTCTGGGATTCTGAATAAAGATTTATTATTATTTATTTTATTTTATTTCTTTTATACCCAATTGATGAACGTCCAATTGAGAGGACGCCAGCAAAGCGACTTGCAGAAAACACAGCGCGACCTGATCAAACTGCTAGAAGAATACAAGTTCCACTACTGCTTCGCTTGCAACCGCCTCAAATGTTGCTGCTCAAGGAAGTCCTCGATGCGAACCACCACGATATCCCTGGCCAGTAACAACAGCGCCTTCCCCAACGAGAGCGACCGAGCATCCAATGACATATACTACAATGCTGCTCAACCAGCGGATACCCTACCAACACAGCGATGGCCCGAAAAAAAAAATTGGAAATGAGCCCTGAAAAGAGTCGGCGGAGAAAGAATCACCACTTTCGCTTAACAACTGGTTAAGGGCTTCCGTACCTTTTTTTTTTCGGATGGGAAATCATCAAATGACCCCCCCACTCTGGGCGGAGCGGAAGGGAGTGTCAGACTTGTGCTGACTAAAACCCATCCATGTTCCTTCTTTGCCCTTTGTGTTCCAGGGCCACGGTATCTCTTTCGAACAGTCCCGCAGCCCTGGCAGGCATCGGCCCATGCGGACCCCTACGTGGTTGCTGACATCTCTTTGAGGCGCGCGTGGAACACGAACGCGCCGTCGACACGGCCTGTCGTCATAAGACGGCCGGACGGCGAGCTAGCCCATAACTCGCCGTCTACAGGCACCGCGCCTACGGCGACCGGGAGCCAGCACGTGACCCCCGACGCCCAGGGCGTCTCCCGCGGCGGCTGGGACGTGAGGTTCTTTCCCTCTTACGTCCCGCCACCTCCTTAACTAGCATGACTGCTCCGCTGAAGGTGGTGAATGCTTCCCATTCCCTCTCGCTCCGGACCATGGCTTGAACCAGGGCCGGACGCGAGAGATCGCCGCCGCCAATCGCCGCTACGAGGACACGGCGGTGCTCCGCCCAAGCGGGACAGACCTCTACAGTGTGCTCCACCGTGTCCTCCGGACGATCCTCGCAGTGGAAACACCCGGGCGTTTCCTCCCGCCCGATTCGTTCGCATGCTGAAGGTTAATGTTAAAAATGGATTACAGAGTACATTGCGTTGTTTATATAAAGTGATTGACAAGGGTAGTGAAAATGACGACATCCCAACTTTATTATTATGAGGACGTGGTGTTTCAGTTGGTAAGTTACCTATTTATTAGTTTTTAAGACAGTAATAACCAATTTCTCAAGTTTTTGTTATTGTTTATTAAGTAATTTATTTATTTATTTATTAAAACTTTATGCACAAGTAAAAAAAACTGTACAAAGGCGGACTTAATGCCATAGGCATTTTCTACCAGTCTACCTTAGGGTGATGCAGAGACAATATACAGTAGGTGCAATAACAGAAAAAAAAGACTAGAAAATATTTATAACTAAAATATATAAGAATAAATACTTATATACATACATATATTAAACTTTATAAAGTTAAGAGAGATAAAACAAGAAAAACTATAACAACTTAGTTCAGAGACGAATCTGCTAACTTCTTGTGTATATATTCCCGAGCTTTCACTTTGAAAGTGAACTGACTGGTCACCGTCCTGATACTCTGAGGGAGCGCATTCCACAGGAAAACCGCCTGGACAAAGAAAGAAGATTTTATAAAACCAGAGCGGTGAGAAGTTAGGAGTAATGTTAGTTGTTAGCACCTAGTACTAATATAGCCTAATAAGTTTAAATTAATTTACAGCAATGGACCCTCAAAAGAGTCGGCGGAAAGAGAATCTCCACTTTCGCTTAACAACTGGTTAAGGGCTTCCATACCTAACATAACCCAATCAACAAATTTAAAGAAATACATAGAAATGGGCGTAAGTTAACTAAAATTCATAGTTTTATTTAACACTTATGATTTTTTTATAATGTATATTAGTAGATCTAAATATAAAATTTAGAACATGAGCAAAATTAGATTTTGAAAAAGATTATTGTAAATGAATGAATAATTGAGTCTTTTGAAAAAGTCTTATGAATAATTGAGTCTTCGGTAAGACTACGGGGAATTTGAATAAAGGGTTAACTAAAAATTAGGTACACATTGGGGGAACCAGGGTAAAGCTTTAGGTGCTGAAGATCTAATCGGTAAACCACTATTTCATAGTCTTTCAATATTTTCGGAAGACCTAGTTGCTGTTCAGCATTGCGAAAGATTAAAATAATTTATAACAAACGGATTTATTGAGAGTTTATTTTAGATATTTCAAACGTTAATGTAAAATTTCATTATAACTATATGATTAAAAAGTTTAGTAAAATCAATTTATTATTTACAGCTACGGATAGTTTAATAAATAGTTTAATCATCTATTTACAGATGATTTTTACAGTGATATAAAACCTGATCTTTCCTCACACAAAAGCGTGAGCCAGAACCGGCATAACCTATCTACTAGCACATTTGAGACAACCTCAAAAGACGTGTTCGAGAAAGAATACCAGCCCCTACGACCCTAAGAGAGCTCAAGACGGCTGTGGTAGAGGAGTGACACAATATACCCAAATCTGATATCCAAGATAATATCATGGATGGATTGCCAAACCAAGAAGAAGTCATTAGAGGCCGAGGCGGCAACACTCATTATTAATTTTTAATTATACCTTCAGAACAGCTGCGGTGTACCCAACATTGCGAAAAAAATAAAAAAGAGATTCCGCTTTTATTTTTGTCGACGAAGAATAGGCAAGAATAAGTTCCATTTTTGGTTTCGGTGAAGATATGAGCTTATCATTTATGTACCAAAGAGGAAGAAAACGAAGAAAATTGTCCTTATGCTATCATCTCTTCACGGTAACGAAAACCCGAGATTGTAATATTTTAAAGAAGAGAAGAGTAATTTTTTTAAGTTTTTGTTATGTCAGATTTTTTATTGTGGTTTATACGTGGACTGTAAAAATTAAAAAACAAAAATAAGTTGATTTGTTATTTGCTATAAAGTTAGGACAGCACACACCAGCACGGCGAGGAAATCGGGCGGTGCACAGTGCGATATTCTTTAAATCTAGGAGGACAATATTAAAAATTCACACTTTTAATTACCAGCCTGCCACTTACATAAAATCAGTAACAATAAACCATATTTCAAACACACAAGACTTGTTTTTCTAGAAGTCGAGTCGAACAATAGAAAAAAAGGGTCAGACCGCCCAACTACCTGCGGTTATACAGTCGCTTGGAGGAGCGTCATTCGTCTGAGTTTCTTCGATGAATACGCTGTGTTTCTGTGTGCTAGTTGTGATAAAGTATTGTTATCGTCTTCGTTTGAGTCTTGAGGTAAGTTTACATATTAATTTTATTACAAATATCGTTACATTAAATAGTCAGAGCGAAGGGAATATTAGTATTTTTTTTTTTAAAGAAAATGCCTAGTACTGTTTGTAATAAACTTTTAACACATTATATGAAACTATGTATATGAGTCTCATGTCATATTTTTCTAATAGAAGCACTTGTGAACTCTATAAAACATGACCATTTGCTGGCGCAAAGTTGCGACACTCATACATGTTCTTTCCATTTTCAGAATGACTTTCGAGATTTCACGAATTTCATTTTTCGATGTTTGGTTCGCCAATGCGAAAGAATGTAGAATGGATGCTTTGTTGCATCATATATTGCAAGAATTTGGTAATCCATCTTTTCCAGATGAAATTATAAATAAATTAAAGGCAAAAATAAGAATCTGTGCCCAACAAATTGCAGTAAAATGGACGAAATCAGGCAGACATTTATTAGTTTTGCTTGCAAAACTAATAAATGCCAATATATATTCAGCATATTGTAAAGTTAAATTGGCAAAAAATCTTTGCTACCCCAATGACAAATGTTACAGAAACATATGCAGAAATCAAACTACAATCTTTAATCGATCATACGATTACAAGATTATGCAAGGCACAAGAGGTTTTAAAAAGTATACAAAAATATACGAAACCTAGAGATAATAGTGAAGTGGGGTTGTGATGGTGCGGAACAAAATAGATATAAACAAAAATTTTCTGAGGAACAGTGTAAGTGATGAAAGTCTTTTTAGTATATCTATGGTACCCCAGCAAATGTATGAGGAAATAACGAAATTATTATCAAAATCCTTCGCCATCTTCGACCAGATATTGTCGACTAATAAAGATTGTTTGCAAAAGAAAATGCAAATTTGATAAACAGAAGTCGATAAAATCAACAGTCAAATTGAAACTCTAACACCCACAAAAATTTCAGTTAATGGCGTGGAGATGTTAGTAAAAGTCAAAATGAAATTTTGCATGATTGACGGCAAAGTTTGCAATGCTGTTGCTTCTTCTGCATCTAAATTTGTTATTTGTGTGGTGCAAAACCAAAAGGAATGAACAATAAAGATCTGATTATAGCCAAGACGGTCAAACAAGATTTTCTGTTATTCGCTTTATCACCGCTACACGCATGGAAACGTTTTTTTGAATGTATTTTACATATTTTATATCGCCTCGGTATTAAATCATGGCAAGCCAGAGGAGATGAAAATAAAAAGATCGTGGCAAAAAAAAAGAAAGATGTTCAAGAAATGATTAGGATTAATGTCCACTAATTTCTTGTGATCTGAGATCCAGAAACAATGTATAATCACGTCTTTTCTTGTAAAAATTTGATTCCCAAAATCGAGGAGGGTTTTTATAGTCTTCGATTAAACAGTGTATCAGTATATATGCTGCGCTAGCCACTGACTCTGGGGACGACATGTTCGCTCAAAAGCTCGCGGAAACTGAAGGAACGCACAAGGAGCAGGCGTGTTGCATGTAGAAGTGCGCGCGACGTATCCATTGGAGCAGGGGCAGGAGCGCGGAGCGCTGTTTGAGCGCGAACATAGTGGATACCCACCTTAACAAACTGAGGTGCGCCTTCTCACGGGTTAATAAGCTTCTTTTGGGTTAGCTCGTTCCATCGTCGACCTCATCTCTGTCCTCAGGACAAGATTGAAGTCAAGAGTTAGGCCCATTTAATATAAAAAGGTTGTGTGCTAATTTTCGCACTTACTGCAAACGTTGTTGGACCAAACGCAGTACAATGCGGAATAAAAACGAAATATTTTGCATTACTGTGTATGTTATATTATTTTAGATAAGTATTTTTATGCATAGGTAGTGAATAATAACAATGTAAATGATTCCAATGCAACAACTTCTGACAACACTACTGTCACTATATTTTCCTTCGACATATGGAGAGGTGTTGATCCTGCTTATTATTATTGCGGTTCGGAAATGTTGTTGGATCAAACGCAATACATCAGACACACCCTAATTTCGTCAAGTTGTGCCATTATTTGAATGATAACCCTTTTTCAACATATCATTATGGCTGATTTTGACATTTTTCAACCCTCATACAGAAATTGTACCCTTTTTCAACGAAGAAGGAGAAGGTTCAATGAAGTTGGTTTGAAGTCATACGTGCCCGCAAAAGCGCCAAAACTTGAGGTGAGCCATCGAGTTGCCAGATTAGCGTTCGCCCGGCAGCATCGAACATGGTCCGATGAGTGGAGTCGAGTTTTATTCTCTGACGAAAGCCGTTACTGCGTAAATTTCATTGATTGCATTTTTTTCTGAAACGACGGCTTACGGTGGAGAGTCTGTAATGGTATGGTGTGGTAGGCATAAGTTTAACGGCATGCGCCGCTCTAGTCATCATTAATGGCGGTTCTCTGAATGCACAAAAGTACATAACTGAGATCTTAGAACCCCATGTTATCCCTTTTGCTAAATTCATCGACTCAAATGATGTGTTTTTGTACGATAACGCATGCCCCCATTCTGCGGGATTACCCTAATGAGACCGGTATAACGCAGATGGACTGGCCAACACGATCGCCAGACTTGAATATAATAGAACATGTCTGGGACATGTTCGGACAGAAGGTCCGAGAAAGAAATCCAGCCCCTAGGAATGTTGAAGAACTGAAATTGGCGCTGGTTGAAGAATGGGACATTTTGCCCCAGGAAATGATTGGAGGTGTCATCAGGAGCATAGGTAGACGTATTCAACACACACACGACTTTGTTCCTTGAAATCTGGGAATATAACACGAGGGAATTTGTTGCAACACAATTTAACGTTGCTTAATGGGATTTATGATTGTGAAAATAATAAAAAAAAAAAAAATTCTGTGACTGAACATTTGTGTTTTAGAAGGGAATGCCAAAGACACACGACACAGAACATAACCACGAACAAATTAATCATATTTGAAAATAAAAAAATGGCGGTTTGACTGCCTTTGTATGGAAATGTCAATTCACATTTAATGAAAATCTCAGTTTGTAAGCCGGCCTGGCTGGGGGCCCTAAAGTAATTTTTGCCCACCACAGAATAGTTCGGTAAGCAGTTACAACATTCGAGAGTTGTTGTACTACTGCTACTGGGACTACTGCATACAAAAAAAAAACTAATTAATTTAAGTTTCGTGATACTTGAAAAATTGACCCCTAGTTGATTAATTTCTTCCTAAACTAGCGTTTCACAGGCATTGAAAAAAGAGACCCGTAACTACAACAAATCTAGTCGTTGTGTATCAATATCATCCGGAGATGCTTAATAGAATGTACACAGAAAATCTTTTGGATTTGAACGTTGGTGTATGATTATAATTTTTTTTTAATAATAATACATTTCAACTTTGAATTAGATTCAACATAAATATAATAGAAAGATGTAAATAGATCCCTTTTCGAAGAATATACAAAGTCTCTAACACATCAAGACTAAAATTATGGCGCTCAAACCAGAGATTCTACTCCCGAAGCATGAAGCCCGTTGTTTCGGACATTGTTACAGGCGTTTCTTACTCTGTGTCACCTACCGACTTGGGATTAGTCCGGAACGCGAACTAAAAATGAATGACAACTCATTTGACAGTTGTCCCTAAAAGTTGAATTAGACACTTGTTTTAACGAATCGTTATCGTAATCGTCTTGTGATACGACATCAAAATATGTCGTGGGGCTTTTGGGACCGGAACCGCAGTTCCGGATTCCACCCTTAAATACAATTTGTGCTGTCGACAAAGTTAAAGTTTTTTGAGAAATTAAAATGGGCTTTCAGGAATTTGCCTTCTCTTTTTTGTTTAGAGCAAAAATATATTTTTTTTTTGTTACTCAGGTACAAAGTCATCAAAAAATAACATTCTATTAAACAGTTTATCAGCTGTTGGCGTCATCGTCTTTATGGTATTACTGGTACTATACTTGACGGCGCGGAAGTGCTGCTGCTGTTCAAAATCGAGTTAACAAGAATGGCTTTTGCTAGCGCCGAGACCTACCTACGTTTTTACCCTTTTCACACTTTTTTCTTAAAATTATGTAACTGTATTTTAGACTTTTAAATAAAAAGTTAATTGAATGTTTCTTTTTATTTTTAGCCAGACAATATGAAGTAATTCAATAGTACAAAAGTAATGGTCGTCACACACAAAGCATTGAACTTTCTACCTTCTTCTTTTGTATCATATCATCGTGCGTATCATATCTCCAAGACCAACTGTCATAATTTCGGCAAAGTAAAAAAAACATACTTATTTGTCGCAGAGACATGAGCGGCATACAAAAACAAAATCTATTGCAACACATTTTCATGTTGACACAACCTCAGATGCGGATATCATAAATAATGAATTTGGTGATGAGTCCAGTTCATTAAGGCAATATTTTGAATCTGGAGATGTTGCTCAGAAAATTAATTCAAAAGTTGCGCAAATAGGTGTAAAAACGTGAGCTTCGTGATTTATCAACCGGCTATCTCTGGTGTTTTTAGTCTATAAAGCTGGAAAAAATCAGACTGATACGACAGACGATGGCAAAGTTACTGCAACGTCAGTAATGATGAAAATGCACAGTGGTCCCGGCATAGGTCATAGGGCTGAAATGTCGATGGTCAAATTATGATGTCATTTATCGTTACAGGATACACAAATAACCCTTCACCCCAAGGTATAAAAGAAATTGCAATAACATACATGGAACACTTAAATTTGTGCACCCGAAGTGGTAACACGTGGTCTGTGGAAATTGATTGTTTGTGATATTGTTGTACTATGGTTATTTATAAAGACTGTATGTACATGACATTTTTAATTCTATTGTGTTTACTATAAACCCGTTATTATCGGTA
Organism: Noctua janthe; assembly: GCA_910589295.1. Classification (NCBI taxonomy): domain Eukaryota; kingdom Metazoa; phylum Arthropoda; class Insecta; order Lepidoptera; family Noctuidae; genus Noctua; species Noctua janthe. The sequence goes on along the minus strand of OU342572.1, from coordinate 5,804,533 downwards.
ACCAGCATCGTCAAAGAGAGGCATCCGATTTCTTTGTTTTTTGCCGTTTTCCCATATTCAATTAGACTTTTACTTAAGGAGGAACGAATCGCCAAAAATGAAACATAATATATCACAGTCATCTCTTGTTTGTTTAGTTTCAAAAACTGTAACGTCTAGGTGCGCCAAGCTGCGCCGAGGATTGCTACAGTTATAAGTCATTGATAGGACTAGGTCGTATGTAGGTAAATTGAATTTTTGTAATTTTGTTTTTCTTTTAATCTTCATGGGCCACCCCATCAAGTATTCTTTTCCTCGAATGGTTGTACTAAACACCTGGTTATCTCACTCAGGTCGAAAAGTTTTCATTATTTTTCAATAGATTTTTGTGTTTTTCTACGAAAATATAGAAATACGAAGTTATAAAAAGAAAAGACGTAGTGTGAGGACATACAGGTACATCATACCGGCACAGTATAAGAGATAAGCGGCGTGCTTTGAGCGCGAGCGAGACGAAAACACTGAATCTCAAGTATGCGACAAAAAAAGAGCAAGTTGTTGACCTTGAACAAGCGCTGGCGCACAAAACTCGCCCCCATTGCCACCCCACTGCTACGTCCCCGTTAGTCGGTATTAGAGGTGGGCAAAGTGTATCATTTTTGCGATTGGATCATTTGTATCTCGATCACTGAAATGATCCGAATATGATCCGGATATGATAATGATATGTTTCATTTGACTTATTTGGATCATCGGCTCAAAGGATATAAAATACAGAATGGTCGAATACATTACGTTGCGTCGCGGGCGTTTACTGAGTCAGATAAATGTATGTGGCAACAACGCTGAATGTCAACACCTATGACATTCAGCGTTGTTGCCACATACATTTTGTATATAGTATGTAATAAGTAATGTTAGATTTTAAATAAAACGACAACGAAAATCTGTAAGAGTATGGGTTAATACACAACTCATTTGGTATCGCTTTTTGACTTGTATAGAAAGTAATTATGTCGCCCGCTCACTCGCGTCTTGTCAGTCTTTATAATAATAGGTAAGTAACTCAGTCACAGTGTGTCTCTGTCTCAGTCTGCCTCTCTTGCTCGCTCACAGCGCAAACGGCTCGCGAGCGACGTGTCGCGCGCGAAATGAGAAAAAACAAAGTAATGTTTCAAATCCAAATGATGCGTTTGAAACGTTGTTACTGAACCAATCTTTTGAATCACACGCCTAGTCGGTATTCTCATTGCCTGCTATGCGATTGTGTTTTGTGATTTGTGCCAGTTTGACGACCCTTGCGTGCTCCTGGACTCCTGTGATAATCTTACATGAACTTAATTCGGCTACGTTTTCGGACTTGATATTGCTTGTGAAAATGAACGAAGATCGTTTGTGTGCATTGTGTCCAAGATCTATATTTAGGCGTCGACAAAATCATATTTTGTCAGCAAGCCTTCTACAAACACACCGGTTTCACACCGTCTAAACAAAGAGTCCCATTCAGAAGAATGGAAGATAAATTAAATTAAAAAATTAAAATGTTTATTTCAATTACAATGGGCGTTTAGATACATATTATTGGAGGTCACCTTTTAAGCAAGGAATTGCTTGTATTAGGAGACTCCGCACTTCCACTTATAATTTTTTATGTAATTGAAATGTAGACAATGTAAACATGCAAGACTAAAAATAAAAGGGGTAACTTAAAATTATACAAACAGCTCTGCATATGAATGAGCGTTATGCAGAGAAAAGGCCAGATTGCGTGTGTTCGTGTGGTATGTGTGTCACGAGTGATTGTGTGAGTGTATGAGTGTATGAGTGAGTATGGGTGCGAGTGTGAACATTGAATAGTGAGGTTGTGTGGTGTATGAGTTATAATAAACAATGCTTAGTTCACTTATCACAATTAATATCACAAGATACTTCCAACCCGACACCAACCATGGGATGGAGACCAATGCTGGTAAGACCGAATGGCGATGCCAGCATAGGTAGGTGTAAGCGTGGGTTCAAAAGTAGGTTGTCGGTTGCCGGTTGGCGGTTAGCCCTGTGACAATGTCTTGGGATCGAAAGAAGCGAAACAAGTCTACTTTCACCAACCATACGGACAACAACCCAAGTGTAACTAATTTGGTTATTGTAAAGTAGATACAATAGACTCAACATCGTCGTAGGTTTTAGTTTTTAAGATAGTAATATAGATTTCCCATCCCTGACAAAAGAGCAAATAATTCTGTTCGCACTTGGCACTTACCATATAAAACTAGCGAAATCATATTGTGCCGAACATTTGCGGGATGGGGTATATTGAATTGAATTATATAGAGATGGACAGTTACATGACATAAACGAGTTCAATATTCAACAAAGAAATGTATACTTAATGCGGATTAGAATACAATCCAGACACGTTAGGGCACGCCAATATTATGGCTATATATTAATAGACAGAGACCAAACTGGTATCGACGCCATAATTCAATATTACTGTAGCTGTTTGACCGGTAGTCGTACATTGGGAAGCTGTGCACACATATTATCTGTGGTTTGGTACATGGGTCTAGCGAGACATGAACGATTTAATCCACCAGCACAGTTTTTAGATGAAATAATTATTGATTGTGAATAAAATAAAACATTCGGTTTTACAAAATGATTGTAAACTGTGTTTTCTGAATATATACCTTTATAAACTTTTTGCTGTCTTTCCTTATTATTTAGGGTTGGGGTTGGGTGTTGCCGAGCAGTTATGTGTTTTGCCTCGCATCCGCATCGCGTACGAATTCCATTGCCAGCGTGTACCTACAGTCAGGAGTGTTAACATGTAAACACCTAGCTAGATGGAACATTCCATATGCAATAATATACATTTGTATGTGAATACATAATAATGTCTTTGACTGCACCAATATGTATAGTCTTGATTAAAACGCACGTATGTAAACATGCTCACATAAATATGTACATAAATACGTAGAATATATATACCATAATAAAAAGAATTTAATTAATTCCCTTGACAATACTTAAGTATTATGAACTTGACTGTACTAGTACCCGGTTCTTTATAATAAAAAAACATTTCTTTTCATGTATTTTATGACAAGACCTACCTAAAAGGACAACCACTACGTGTATTGGTGATATGGACCACCTTCCATACAAATTTGCTCATTATCCTTTAATGTTATTAAAAATGCTTTCCTTTTTTCACTTTTTAGTGGTTTTTTTAAGTCGGTTATTTTTTTGCAAAAAAGTTTTGTTAAGTTTAATGATTAACAACCAACATAATGTCAGAACCCTAAAAAGTGTTAACCAATACTTTTATTATGTTACAAGTATGTAATTAGCCCTTGTTTTATACAAAATACTATGTTCCGCTATATATTATCTAGTAAATTTCATAATTTATTTGCCAATTGAGCTATGCTCAGAAACAATAAATGAACAAAATCAATTTTATTGTTACCTACTTACCTACCTATTTATTAGTATGGACTTTTTTTACTTGTGCCCTTAGAACCTCAAAACAATCATTTTTAAAAAGTTATTCTTTCATTTTTAATCTGACCTGCAACCTCTATCTTAGGACCGCCCTTCTTAGGAACAGGGACCACTGCAATGGCCTGAGACCGGACAGAACAAAAATTACCAGCCGAAGATACCGAGTGTCTTTCAACTAATGAAATTGCAAAAATGTCTTTTGACTTGATAGATCCACTTCTCCACAAAGGTCAACATATTATATAAATTTTCCCCAAGTTGTATACGACCATCCTTTGCAATGAGTATCAGATCTGAGAATCTGAGATTTTTCAATTTGAATATCAATATAATGAGACCAACTCTGCTGCGCAAAAACCATCCGACATTCCTCAATCAGATCATTTTGTAATTTATAAAATAAAGTAGGTAGGATCGTAAATACCTTAAACTTTATCTGCCTATAGCCTCATCAGAAACAAAAAAAAATGTAACAATAGTGTAATATTATAATTTAGGAATAAACAAATATAATTCCAAATATTTTATGCTTTGTTTAGGTGTTTGGTGTTACATAAGTGAGGCGAAAAACGGGTGAAGACTACAACCCTGAAGTGCATTGTACCAACAGTGAAGCATGACAGAGGCAGTATAATGAAATAACGCCAAACATACATTGATGTGCTATATATAAATCTAGTGCAAATTATGTCACTAGAGTTGACTTTAGTCACATAATTTTCACTATATTTAGTTGATACCAATGTTGATAGTATGGAATTCCAGCAACACCATGTTGCATGCCACAAATCAGCGGACACAATGACTTAGATGGCAGTAAATGGAATACAGCTAGTGGACTGACCCCCAGTCACCAGATCTAAATTGAACATTTGTGGTTAACTCAAAAAAATGTATTTGACAGCACTCAATATCAAACAGCGGTGACTAATAAGAATGGAACAAAATATCACAAGAGGAATGAACCAGTATCAGGGAGGTGGTGTCCAGGAGGATACGGCGGCAATTTAAGTCTCATAGTGGACCTACAACATACTCATAAATAATTAAATTTACTAAATAAAAATACTAAATTGGTTTTCTATTTACCACTGCCTAAATGCTTGCAATCTGAATTTTACAGTGTCTAATAGTTAAGAACATTGCTGCAGGTAAGCTGAAGGTACTGTATTAAGACTTAGATTGGAATGCAACCATTACTAAAATACACAAATTGCATATCAATTAACAAATATTGAGGGTAATTATATTGATTTTAACCCTTTGACCGCCAAGGACGCAATAAAGCGTCATTGAATAACTTGCCTCATACGCCAATGACGCCTTAAAACGTCAATATCTCTCGCATTTTCGACTAACAAAAAAACACGTTTAATGTTGAGTTTTAGCATTGCTTATGGATACAATGGTTAATCTCACTCCCGATCTGTATATTTATGCAAAAAGTAATAAGAGAAACTGTCTAATTATGTACGAAACACACCAAAATATTTTCTTCAATAAACGATCATTTAGAGCTCCTTCCTGAACGCCAGTGACGTATAAAAGCGTCACGTAGTGTTGTGACTACCCACAAAATAATTAAAATTCTACCCAGTAAGTAGGTAGGTTAAAAAAATGTTATGGACCTATGTACGATCATAATTGTTTTTTCGTTAGTCGGTACCTAACGAATGATTGTATTTTTGGTGTGTGTAGGTTATTGTCGCCACTAATTGCATATTTTTTCACTACTTTGATTAAGCAATATGGATACAAACAAAGGTGAGTAAATAATTATTTCCTTTTTCTTCAAATTCATTATAATATGATAAAATAAACAAGGTTTTTTCCATTAAAACTTAACGTAGGTTTACCACTATACTGATCAGATGTATTAATGATCATCTAAATAAAAGTAATGACGACGTTTTGACGAAGAATATTATGTGTATATACTACCACTAAGTATTATGTGTATATACTACCACTAAGTAGTTAAAATATAGCGATATTATTTTGAACGAAGCTGACGTTATCGATCTCTAGGCAACGTGGCGGATGGATGACAATTAATTGCCTTATTTATTTTCCAACTTTTAGTACACAGGGCAACCAAAACTAACTAGGGCATGAAGGGAAACTATATTCAATTTTGAATATAGCAAGTTTTACTATTTGGAACTCTTTTTAAAGAAAAACAGTATTCAACTATGTCTATAACAAAAGCTTTGAAAACTCTTGTCTAACACTATGTGGTTCTTTTTTTTCAGATTTAAAGCGTGGAAGAGAGCAGTCACCTAGCATCTTATCAGGAAATATTCGACAAAAAAAATGTCATGAAAAGATTGAGATAGCAAAACCTGAATATGCATAATAGTGTTATTTGTAGTTGTGACTTTCTTGTTATAAAATCAATATTTATGCGGATATCTTCACTCATATTTTTTTCGTTAATAAGTAAAGTGCTTTATTATATAACTAAAACAGAATTGTGTATGTATAATGTCAATCGAAAATATTATTTTTCATAACATGTCCCATCACTAGTGAATAGAATTACAATTTGGGTGTACAATATGGCGTGGCGTGCCAGTATAAATTTTTGTCCAGACTTGTGGCGGTCAAAGGGTTAAGAAACAACAACCATGGTTTAAAATAATATTTTACTTGAAAACAACCGTCTATTTGAATAACACCTACAACTTATCAAGACTGAAAAAACCTCCACAACTACCCAACAATACTACAATAACTTCCGAGCACCATGACACATTATAAATAACAGTAAAACATTCAGAGAATAAGCATCAATAACGCCCACTTTCCGTATTTTGCAACATTTTTATGAAACTACAATTTAAGACGACCCTCTCTCTAACTAAGAACTGCTGCCTAACATATCCATAGACCATACACGAAGACCAAGCTAGTTTTTCTCGTGTTTTATTAGTAAAACTTCACATAATGACCCATTTATACACAGGTATCGCAGTTCTGAAGACACATAATAAATTCCTTTCACTGAACAACCGTTTTGACAAGAAAGAAAGGTCCTCTTTCAGCCTTTTCTATACTAAACTACGTTGGCGTCGGAGTCCAGGAAAAACGGGCGCAAATGAATACCAGAATTTTAAATCTATTTATGACGTCATAGTTTATTACAGAATTTTAACGATTTTCGATGTTTTCCTCATGATGAACTGTGGTGAACATTGAGAAAATCCAACTAACAATAATGGTATGGTTAAGCAAAGGACAGATTTACAAAATGAACAAGGAAACAAAACAAGACAACAATTATGAAAACAGCACGAATACGAACAGCTCTTTTGATATACCCGTGTACCCGCTAGTATAGTATTATACCAGGATATACCAAATAGTCTCTCTTATTGTGACTAGAACACAAATCACTTGGCCTGACTGACAGTCTGACTCTAACTGACTGATTGTACTAACTAGTATTGCCACTTGCCAATGTTAAAAGATGCTCTGTCGAGTCGATACTAGTCTATGGTCAATACTACCAAAGAGTTCAAATACCCATAGAGAAGAACTCCGTCGAACCATAAAAATAATTACTTTAGACAGCCATTTGAGAAGGTATGTAATAAAATTGTTCCATGATTATTAAAAGAAACCTTTAAAGTACGTGGTATACGAAATATATACACTGTCTTATCATATTTATCTACCCTGTGTGTTTGTAACTCTATCAAAACACCGAAATGTAATATCTCAGTTTAAAAAGAAGATAGTTCATTTGCGTAACAAAAATAGTAATATTCTATCGTACCTAGTGAAAACGTAAACTACTTACTTACGTAAAGTAAACTACTTGTAATGGTATAACATTGTTACTACCACACTACTTTTGCTGTTCTACTACTACTGTTCTACTTGTATGGTATACATTGCAGTGCTCTCCTGCATTTAAGGTGTAAGCGCCAGGGTAGCCCGCGAAATCGAAATTTTCTTAGGTTTTTTTGCAATAAGCAGGTCAGTTTCAAACCATGTTTAATTTAAGTCAATACTAAACAATTAATATTTTTACAAAAGTAGGATTCCTTTCAACCAAAAGCTATTACAATCGCGAATTGGTAAAAAAATTACTCCTACTTACACAAAATTAAATTTTCACGAATAGACCTTTTTTTTACCACAACTAACTTTTAATTTAATACTGTTATTCTTTTTATTTATATAAATTATAGTGTTCATATGTAGCAGAGATTTGAACTTTTATTTCGCTACAACATGTAACACATGAGTGGATTTAAAAAACAAAAAAAAATATAGACCAATGTGATAAGTGTAAAGTCAATTGTTAAAAGAAATCGAAACAAACGCATTAGAACATCACTAATTGATTAGTACTTACTCAATGGTTAAACGGAGTGACTTTTCACTGTAAACTGTAGCAGTAGTGCATAGAAATAATATTTACAAAGTGGAATTGGTTCAATTCATTTGAATTGTGTTTCTTTGTTTCAACGCATGGAACAATAAATATCTAAAATTACACTTAGTCCTTTCGCAGTTTATTTTATTATTCTTCACAGTCAGAATCACATTGATCTTTATTTGCTTAACAATAATGTAATAATGTAGCTATTAGATTGCAGCTGTTAGAGGTAAAATAACTGTAAAATTACTGCATTTATTCTTAGACGCTACCGAAAGCGCCAAACTAGTAGCTCAGTTCTGGGCTGACACAATTTAGATTGACATCGACACGCTAAGAAGAAGATTGAGATCCAGAACGAAAGCAAGGAAATTATCAATATAACTTAAAAACAAGCTTGTAAGCTCGTGGAATGAAATATAGTTTGATCCACAGGTATTCCAAGACTTCGTAATTTTATTCCACTACATGGATCTTTTGGCGCGTGGTCATAATCAGAACTTATGCATACTTCTTGTTTTTCCAGAGTTAATTTCACAAATGTTTACCAGTACCGCTCATTCCGGACGACATCACTCAAGTGTGAAAATAATGCTACAGTTTCTGCCTACATCTACAGCACTAGTTACAAGCCTTTTTTGTCAGTCTATGAGTTTGTTTTCTTACTATTTTTGAAATTATGGAGTTGTGTTGCCAGAACTAAAAAATATATACACGCCCCTAACAAACGCCACGGACAGGATTACTGAACATGATTCTTTTGGCGCGTGACCAAATTCTGAACTAACACTGAAATCTTGTTTTTTCACACGCTTCATAAATCTCGTAGATAGAGAACGATATGGATTTTTTAGACAGAAATTATATTGAAAAACAAAATGGTGGCGTTAATTCAAAGTGTTAGAGTTTGTATATCAAAACTTTTTGAAGGTGAAGCTATGATCCTTCATAATAAGATGGAATAATCTTGGACATCCTTCAAAAAAGAGTAAATGAAAATGTCACTTATTAAAATATTTTTCTCTTGTAAAACAAAAACATTCTAATATTACAAGCTATAAATGGTTAAAATATAATTAAACTTAAGTTATTTTAAGCCTCTATTTATTTTACTTATATGGTAACAGAGCTTTGAGTTGCCTGAGGCTAAATTCTATGGGTGGATACCAAAATAAAAGTAAGAATCTATAGTTGGCGGTGGCATAATTGCTGGCTCGTCACAGGCACTAATCGATGTTTTTTTCGAGAATTTAAGGAAGCAATTTTAAATAAAGGCCTATAGTAACAAGAATTCCTATTACGTCCTAAGAATTGAAATAAAGAAAGAGGAAGATTGTGTGATACTTGAAAAATTTTGTATGCAGAATAGTAAGGCTGCTGTTACACCTATAGTCAAAGACTCCGAACTGAGAGAAGATGCTAGAGGAGACAATTCGTTTCCTTATACTGAAGCGGTTGGAGCCCTTGCATATCTAATGGTGTAGCGTATCATTTCACAGCTAAGGAATATTTTAGATTTTTTTTACTAACAATGATAAGTGTGACCATGCTTTAGAAGTTTTTCAGAGGAAAGATACATACGCTATCGTGTATAAAACTTTTAATATTAAGTGTATTAGAAATAGATTTTGTACTTTTGTATCGCATTATTGAAATTACTTTTGTTCACGTTCTCGAAAACGCAGCTCTGTAGAGCAAACAGAAAACGTGCTTGAGAAGGTCCTGGTTTTTCTCCACATGGCAACTCTAAAGAAATGTCAAATATCATTCAAACTGATTCAAACTTCCAAAATAAAAAAGAGTATTATGAATTCTTGTGATTATTGGTAGATTAATCGTTTTAGTCAGTGAATTGTTATTAAAAATGGGCAAGACGATAAAAAGTGGCACCAGAGAAATTAATTACAATGTTTTTAAGAGATGTTTGGCGGAATATCATGCCGGGAAACTTCTAACAGAAATGGATGACCTCTACAAACGAGTTGCTGATATGACAGGTATTTATTTACTCTAATTTTATACAATAAACATAGTTCACGATATAAGTTACAGTTATTTTCAGTTAGGTCTTTAAAAAATGCCACATCATCGAGGTTTTTACGGATTTAATATAACTTTAAAGGTATGTTTACATAGGGAAAGTAGTTTAACAAGTGACTTTGTATAGAACGACTGCATAAGTTTTGATCACGCATGTCATTCTACATTAATGTTTTATTTTGATTTCAGGGAAATCAGAAAGTACTGTCCGACGAATAATTAACGAAGGCAATAAAAACGAAGGCAAATTTACACAAGAATAATTGTGTTGAACACATAAAGAAAATAGAACAAGATTACTATGACAGAGGAAGAACACTTTATGAAGATATAGACAGACTGGTAATTCGTCTTGGAGAGGACAGCAGTGACAGCAGCTCAGATTCTGAAGATGATCAAGAGCTTGGATCGGACATGTCAGGTGTAGAATATTTAGTTTAGATAATGATTGCAAAATATATTGTAATTAAAATATAAATAAATATGTTTTAACCCTCTTAGGCTTGTTTATTTTCCAATTAGATCTTCCCTATTCTGATTCTTCTTTAAAAGTACTTCAAGTATCAAATTCATTTATGTCGTAGTATAAATAATACCATATAAGCGATAGTAGCGCCCTCAATTTATTTCTACTCTTTATGGCCAAGCTGTACTTCATTCTGAAATTGTCAATTAGACTAGTTACCAGTTCGAAAAATCAAAATTCCCGAAAAAATATTTCACCTTTTGGACTTAGAAAAGCCTTTTGTTCAATTTAGTCCGGTTAAGCAGAAGCCTGCCTCATAGGTGTAGGGTGCTTACATAAAGAAGCAGGTTTCCGGTACAGGCGGGTCAGTACCGATCGGTGCCGGTATTAATTTCTATGTTATCTTAGGCACTCACTTATAAAGAAACAGGTTTAAACTTGTCGGTGCCGCATATCTGGAACGGGTTCAAGCGCAGCCGGTGTAGGTTGTGTGTGTTTATTTATGAAAATGGACTGGGACTCTTTCGTCGGGTGAAATGGGTTGAAAATGCCAGTTACACCGTCGCTTAACTCAGCGATATTCGATTTTATTAATGTAGTTAAATGTTTCTCGTTTCATCCTCGTATAATCATAAAACATGTGTTCATCAAACTTTAAGTCTTTTAGAAATATAAATGACAATATGATCCATATTGTTTTCTTCTCCTGTTAATATTAGAGACACAAACTGTTCTTTTCTTTCTACATTTAAAATAAACATTTTCCAAACGTAAAAAAACGTACAAATTTACCTGTTTCCATAATTATGTAAGTTCGCACCGATCGGTACCGACCCGCACAGATTTGGCTGTACCGGAAACCTGCTTTTTTAAATTCTTTATGTAAGCACCCTTACCTGCAAGATGCCATGGCGAAAAAAAACCTTTTGTCAGTTTGTCTATGCCCACCCCGTTACCGCAATCCATAGAGATTATGGAGAACAGTGAATAGTGATATCCACAGCACAGATTACTAATATGTTGCAAATCCACAGCCTTAGCGCTTTCCAGTTATAAAATGTTAATATGTAGATTATTATACCATGGGTTATCGGTTGTGTTAGGTATGCAGTAAATGTGCTGGTTTTATTGTTGTTAACCCTTAATCAAACGGAAAGCTGTTTTTAAGAGATAAAAAAAAACTGAGACTTGTTTTTAGGTAAGTTTTGTCTGTAGATTTCATAAATTTTGATAAAATTTTGGAAAAGGGTGGGGAAAGGAAAGAACAAAGTAAGGGACTATGTTTTAAATCCCATAAAATTAAAATTATTGAGATGGCACAGTATGAAATGTTTTGAAGCAGTTTTTAGCATACAGAGCTACTTCACAGGTGGAAACTGAATTCTGGTCCTCTGTTCCTTCTTCTTCTTCTTTGTGCTGCAGTATCTGCATCTTTTGTATGTATTTATTTCTTCTGGCAAGTGTATGCCCACATTCAGTAAACGGATTTAATCCGGGACCCCGAAGACACCGCCTTTTTTATTTTTAAAAAGCACGCCTTGTTGTTGTTGTGCTTTCCGAGGTGTATAATTATTTATTAGTGCACTTGCTAAATGCAACCTGAATTCTCGGTGCCCTTGCACCATCACAACATGTCGCACCTTTGGTGCAACAAAGTCACAACAGCTCATTTTTTAATTTTACCGGAGAAGACTTTTAATTTTTTTTTCGCATGTATTACCTCATTTCAGGATAACTATTTATAGTAGGTTTGAAATCTTTATAATATTAATTGTTTATTTAGTTTGCTATAGTTTTACGTAAAAATCTTATATTTCATTACCAAAAAATCCTAATAACAGACATAACAAAAAAAACTGTCCTGAAATATGACTTTGTTGCACCAGGAGTTATTTAGTTTTATGACTACATAGCGTAAGATTTTAAATGAAAGAAAGTGTCTTAATCAAACATAATCGTATATTTTCTTCGCTAAAAATCAACTACTAATAAAAAGGTAACTCAAAACAATTAAATTCTTATAACTACAACATTATTTGGCATCATTTTCATACTTTGATTTATAATCAAATTCTAGGAAAAGCAGACTTACATAATACTCAGTCTTTTACACTTAGGAACTTACGAACAGTCTCATAATGAGTCTTATAAAAGGTTTCATAATGATCTTCAAACTTATAAACAATAAAATTCTTAGAAAAATAAAAAAAATAAAGGAAAGTTTTTATAAAAAAAATGTACATCAAAATCAACTTCACTTTTTGTTGTCATTATAGCATACCGCAAACGATATTAACCCTAGAAAGATAATCATATAACAACTAGCGTAAAAGATAATCATACGTCTGTCAGACGTACCTTAGTTAATTAAGATTTTTTAGTAAGCCTACGGATGTATTATCATGCCTTAAAGGTTGAAATAATTGTTTGTATTCTATTTAAGGAAATAAAACGATAAAATAGCAATAATAAAGTTTAATTGACAAATTACAAACAAAAATCGTAAACTTCTTTACAAATTAACAAAAACTTAACTTGTCTTCTATAGGAACATTTAAAATCACTTTCAGTCTTTATATTTTCATATTTTGTACTTTTACACTTAAATTAACGTAAACAATACCTACTACAATAATCAGTCTTTTACTTTCGGTTATTAAATGCACTTATGGCACACAACTCTGTTGTGTTCTCCACACACGGGTTTATTGCACTTCACGCATGATAATTTAGACATCCTACGGAGTTTAGATGGACAGTACGAACAATATATCTTTTTTTTTACAGGCGGCCCTTCTTGCTGATCCTGGCTACTGTTTGCATTAGGATTAGGCAACAATTCCTCAATATTTTGCCGCACAGTTCTTTTCAGAGTTGGCATCTGTAACCTTTTTTCCATCCAAGGCGAAGTGAGATCTGTACTAAGTTTCTTCATAAAGTTTTTAGCTTAGAGGCTTTTCGTTCTTTGATAGGATATTAGAACAATAAATTACATAGGAATTTACAAAGGCTATGTTGAAAATGCCATAAACCATAGCCATTGGCTATCTGTTCGTTTTTCTGGAGCACGACATTGACGAACACATTTGGTCAAATGTGTCGACACCTCCCTTTGTCTGGTTATAAAACATTATCATTTCTGGTTTTCCTGTTGTTTGATTTATTGTACCTTCTTCATCACAAGATGATAAAAGGTAAACCATTTTTGATGGCTTAGGTTTGTATGATACCAGAGTCAAAGGACCCTCGTAACAGTACATGGAGGTGCCAACCGCTCGAGATCTAGTGTTTTTCATTTGCTCTGGGATCTCTCTTTTATTCGAACTGTTATAACCGGGTTCCGGATTAGGTTTTTAAAAAGAAAAATTACTTTTGGCTAGAATAAACTTGTATATTAAAAATTACACGAGTGCAAGATACATGTGCACGGTAGGACGGTTGGGAGACGACTGGTATGCTGGACTGTTAGGAGAGGGAGAGAGGAATGAGAGGATGCTGCGTCAGCAGCAGGAATGCAGCGTAAGCTGCTGAGTAGGCCAGAAGGGATACAGGTGAAGGATGTAACAGCCCCCCGATTAGGAGGAAACTTACAGGTGGAAGGTAAGTTGACGCCGGAAGGAAAGGTAGGTTTTCCAGGTTTTAGGTCATTCGGAGACGAGGAGCAGGAATATCTTCGACATCTGTGGATGTCATTTCTATGGGAGTATCAGGTAAAGGGGTACATCTAGATTTCTTAACCAACTTATAATAACAATACAATTTGTAGGAAATAACTAGGATTATAACTAGACTTATAATAATAGTAGTATAGGAATAATAGTTACCGTAAAGGACAATGTGAGGTTTTTCAATTACTCCATTAAGGTTTGTTTTAATTTGATCAGTTACTTTATTATAATTTGAGAAAAGAGAGTCTAAATTATTAATGTTTTTTAAATTAACGTAAGGAACTTTAATATTTTCTTTTAAATATGCAATGGGACTACAACAAGTATCATTAATTAATTCAAAGTGCAATATTATTGGTTTTAATTTTATTTCAATGTTATGTTTAGGTATTAACTTATTATCGTTGCAATAAGCAATACAGTTGTCTGGTATAGTTAGTATACCAGTACCGGAAATAGAAGATTCAGATAGATCTTGATTATTACATTCTATTGTTATTTTAGAGTCAAGACTAATCATGTATATCCACTGATTGCTATGTAATTTATGAAAGGTTTCAAAATTACCATTAATGAATTTAGTTTTGCAAAGAGGAGGAACGGAAGTCAGAGCTTTTGAAATAACCTCAGTTTCACATATTGGTACGGCTGACGTGGAGTATACATTGGAAATTTCACAAATATAATATTGCGTATTTATAACTTTACAGGTAGTGAGTGAATTTAATTTACAATAAGATGATTTATCTTTAGTTATGCCCAAATATTTAGTTGATGGTATTATTGTAGAATACAATGTTTTGTTTACAGATTTAAGGGCGATAGGATAAGGTGTAGTATGATACAAGTCGAATTCTTTAGTATTTACTAAAGGCATTTGTAATACAAATATTATTTTGTTGTTTGCATAATAACTGGATACATCGGATATGTTTTCTAGAATATGGATATTGTCTAAGATTAAGGGTACAGGTAATTGCTTAGAACTAGGAAGAAATCTATAGTTACTTACGAGATCTGAAAACAATTGTTTAGGGGTAATAATAGATATTGGCGGCGGCGATCTCTCGCGTCAGGCCTTGGTTCAAGCCATGGTCCGGAGCGAGAGGGAATGGGAAGCCGTCACCTCCTTCTGCGAAGCAGTCATGCTAGTGAAGGAGGTGGCGGGACGTGAGAGAGAAAGAACCTCACGTCCCAGTCGCCGCGGGAGACGCCCTGGGCGTTGGGGGTCACGTGGTGGCTCCCGGCCACCGTAGGCGCGGGCCTTTGGACGGCGAGTTATGGGCCAGCTCGCCGTCCGGCCGTCTTATGACGACAGGCCGTGTCGACGGCGCGTTCGTGTTCCACGCGCGCCTCAAAGAGATGTCAGCAAATAAGTAGGGGTCCGCAAGGGCCGATGCCTGCCAGGGCTGCGGGAATGTTCGAAAGAGATACCGTGGCCCTGGAACACAAAGGGCAAAGAAGGAACATGGATGGGTTTTAGTCAGTACAAGTCTGACACTCCCTTCCGCTCCGCCCAGAGTGGGGGGGGTCATTTGATGATTTCCCATCCGGAAAAAAAAAAAAAAAAAAAAGGGGTAATAATAGATGGATATAGTATATTGGACTTACTGAACATAATAGCATTAATTATGTCTTCTAACTTAAATGATAAGGTTAATAAACTACTTTCTAAAATATTCGACAGTCCCGATATTTTAGACCTAATTATTAGTTTATTGGAAACTAGGGTTAAATTGGCCATTTCCTGGTTCAGGGTATCGATAGCATAACTAAGGCTAACTTCATTTGCATTGATTTTGTCAATGACTTCTTTAAGAGACAATAGTGTGGATGTTGTAACCATCATGTTTTCTTTCATGAGGGTTGCTAATTTAGTTTGATCATTCTCTAAGGTTTGAATGGCATTACTGTATTTCTCGGCATCATTTTGGTCCATATTTCCAAACAGTTGTTTAATTACTGAGCCGATTCCACCAAACCAAGCAGATCTTTTATAAGACTTAGATATAAGATGAGAAATAGAATCAAAGTCTCTAACTATATCAGAATAACGGGATGACAAAGGTTGGAACAAATAGTGACATTCGCCTTCATAGTATGCATTGCTTTGATTACATAGGAATTTAGAAGTTCTTAGGATATCCCTTATGTTATCTAGATGTGGTTGAATGAAAGAGACATCTATGGGGATGATAATATCTAAAGTATCATCAGTTATTTTTAGAGAGCCAATGGGGTCAAAATATATGCCTGCGTCGTCTGATGCTGGCTGGATATATCCTTGACTGTTTGACGCCAGGGTAGGATAAATGTAACCAATTCTGTAAGGAAAGGAATTGAATTGAATAATATTAAATAAAATACTATGACTCATTACTAGTTGCTAATTTAAATTCGTCAAAGTGGTGTTTGACGTGACGTCTGTTAATTAATAGTGACGCGGTATTGTTGCCATGGATTTTTACAATTTTAAACGGGCCTTTCCATATAGGTGAGAGAGCTTTTCTTAGGCGTAAGTGATTTTTAAGGTAGACAAGATCGCCGACTTTATATTTAATTGGCCTTGTGTGAGTGTCATAGTAACTTTTGGAATTTATCTTTGATTTTTGTATATGTTCTATTGCTTTTGCTCGACAGTACTTGAGTCTATTTTGGAGTATGCGGACATATTCAGGATAAGTAGCGCCTGCAGTTTCCTCGTAAATGAAATCCGGTATATAGGGTTTGTTTCCAAATACAAGCTCATAGGGAGAGAAATGAGTGGTTGAATGAATAGCCGTGTTGTACGCAAGCATAGCTGTGTACACAAAGCGGGGCCAGTTGTTTTGTTGCTCATTTACATAAGACTTTAGGTATTCTTTTAAGGTGGAGTGACTTCTCTCGAGAGCACCTTGAGTTTGAGGGTGATACGGGGTGGACCATAATTGTTTTATTTTTAATAAGTTACATGTTTGTTTAAAAAGCTCAGCCGTGAAGTTGGTGCCTTGGTCTGTTAGTATTGTTTTGGGTAAGTATTTATTTGGTATATTGGATGTGAATTCGTATATTTCTTTATTAATATGTTTTTCATTTTCAGGATTCTGGATTAAGTCTACGGTTTGGGGCTGGTTACCCTGTTGTTTGACTTGGATGGAATGACCTCGAGTTTGGGGCTGGTTACCCTGTCCATGTGTCATGAAGGATTTGGAGTCTACGATTTGGGGCTGGTTACCCTGTTGCTTGACTCCAACGGAATGACCACGAGTTTGGGGCTGGTTACCCTGTCCATGGGTCATGAAGGATTTAGAGTCTACGATTTGGGGCTGGTTACCCTGTTGCTTGACTCCAACGGAATGACCACGAGTTTGGGGCTGGTTACCCTGTCCATGGGTCATGAAGGATTTAGAGTCTACGATTTGGGGCTGGTTACCCTGTTGCTTGACTCTAATGGGATGAGCACGAGTTTGGGGCTGGTTACCCTGTCCATGGCTCATTGTTTGTGTTTTTGCGTCGTCTATTATGGAATTTATCTGTCCCGTGCGACGCTTATTCGGGACATTTTTTAGTTTAAACTGTTGTCAACGGTATCGTAACCTTCTACATCGGTTACTGCATTAATACGGGGTTTAAAATTAGATGTGCTTGTCTGCGCACTTGAAGGATAAGATTTGTTTTGATTGTTAAATCTTTTATTATTGTATTCACGGAGTTGGCACTTTTCTAGAATATGCCCTGATTTTTTGCAATATCTGCAGAATGGATCATTTGAAAAGGGTTGTTGAGAGGTTGGTTTTTGGGATTGATTGTTATTAAAGTTACTGAATTTAGACTTAATATTTGGATCATTTTGACGAAGTGGTTTCGCGGCTAAGGTTTGTTTGTAGGAGTATTGTTGTAATTTTTCTTCGGAAATCGCGTAATTTATGGCGTCATTGAGATTTTTGGGGTTCCGACACCTAATGATGTTTGCGATACGAGGGGTAAGACCCATCGTGAACGTGTGGAGAGCTAAGTCCTCCATTGCAGCTACTCTGCCGGCTACTTCACCTTTCTTGTGACCGGATATAGAGATTTCTGTAAGCAATTGAGATAAACAGGTTTCTATTCTAAGTGAGAATTGGTTAACATTCTCCTGGGCACCTTGTCTGCAATCCTGGAGCTCTGCAAGAAGATGAGCGTAATGTTTGCGCTCTCCAAATTGGTTCTGAAGGAAGTCTTTAAGGGATGGCCACGAATCGAATTCCTTGATTGAACAAGCAATCTCGGCTTTACCATCTAATTGGCTGATTATGTACTTGAAGACGATGTTAGTTTCATTCGAAGAGGCTAGGGAAATAGCATTATCGCAATTATTTATAAATGCATTTAGTTTTTCTCGACTGCCATCAAAGGGCTTTATGAATTTTAAAATGATACTTAAAGGTATGCTTTCCGCAGACTCTTCTTTCACCGCGGCTCTTGAACCTTGGGACATGGTTGACAACAAGTTTTTTATTTTAAAGAACAACTAAGTATAATAAGTCTGAACACAAGATAAGGGATTAAATTTAAGTCGACAATGTATTCTTATCGCTTGCGAGCCTGGAACTGCGACGAGCGACGAGACGTAACATCCGGTGATGTGACGTTGAACGATTTTTAATAACTTTTGAACTTTGATCACTATTAGATATGGGAAATTTGTTCACAACTCACAGTAATATTGCGCACATGTTCTTCATGGTTTTGCAGGAGGATCTGGAGCTGGAACTGGAACTGGAGTGACCTTGAACTAGGTCAGTACCGGGTTTACCGGTGTGGTGAGTCGTCTCTGGAACTCAGGAACTTGAGTGACCTTGAATTAGGCCAGTGCCGGGTTTTACCGGCGTGATGAGTCGTCTCTGGATCTGAAGCACTTTCGCGGAGTTTTTAGCACTTTTTGGGAGGATTCCGAGGATTTTATAATCCCATTTCAGCTGCCACCAATGTTTTAACCGGGTTCCGGATTAGGTTTTTAAAAAGAAAAATTACATTTGGCTAGAATAAACTTGTATATTAAAAATTACACGAGTGCAAGATACATGTGCACGGTAGGACGGTTGGGAAACGACTGGTATGCTGGACTGTTAGGAGAGGGAGAGAGGAATGAGAGGATGCTGCGTCAGCAGCAGGAATGCAGCGTAAGCTGCTGAGTAGGCCAGAAGGGATACAGGTAAAGGATGTAACAGAACGTATAGTGCCAACCATTGTGAATTTATATGGTTCCTGTAGCAAGGACTTTGCTAATGGCACAGAGGTAAACCAGTTGTCGCAGGTGATATTGCGATTGGTACCATGAACAGATTTTGACAGTTCTTTTATATAAAATTCACCTTGAGGAACGCCGTTGGTGTTGGTTGCTTTGCCGATATAAGGCATGCCATTTATCATATATTTCGTCCCACTGTCGCACATCATGGGTATTTTTATTCCATACTTATTTGGTTTATTTGGAATATACATTCTAAACGGACATCTACCTCGAAATCCCAGTAGCTGCTCGTCAATGGTAAGGTATGGTCCATGTGTGTAATTAATTATACATTGATGTATGAACATATCCCATACTTTTCTGATAGGTATAAATGGGTCTATAGTCCTGAGCGCTGGGCGTAACGATTTGTCATCCATTCGCAGACACCTGATCAGAAAGTCGAATCTGTCTCGACTCATAACTGATACGTAGCGCGTTCCTGAAAAAGAGCTATCAAAAAGTTCTTCCGTCGAGAGGTGGTTATCCTTCATAGCCGCAGATAATGTCAAGATCCCAATAAGCGCACGCATTTCAATTTCATTCGTTTCTCGAAAAGTAGCAGAAAATTTTACTTGTTTTCCAGCTTCTCTATCTTTGGCTTCTTTATTTCGGCATTTTAGGGAAATTTCTTCGTTCGTCCATCTGACTATTTCACTTAGTATTTCATCAGTTATGAACAGATTAAAACATAACAAGGGGTCGTAAACGTTTCTACACATACGCGTTGGTCCTCTAGCTGATCGAACAATATTTATTGCTGAGGTTCTACCGTGACTTCGACCCTTGCTTGTGGCCCAACAATGTTTATTTTTACCTCTGAGTGTGCGCTGAGAAGTAATAATTATGCGGCTATCAGAAGGCGCAGCTTGGTCGGCAGTAGACTCTGAATGGTCTTCAGCAGAGACTTCGGGTATCTCCACAGCTTCATCGATGAATTCGTCTTCAGTGTCACTCTGTACATCGTCTTCTAAGAGGTTATCTTCGCATTCGCTTTCAGATTCTGATGACGATTCCTCTTCATTTTGATATAAAAAGTTCTCAATTTGAGAACTATCCAACACCCTTCGGTTTGCCATTATAATATAATAATAATTAATACCTGAAAATAATAATAAATAAGTGTAAATAACAATAAACAATCAGTTCAAATGATTGCAAAAGTTGCATTAAAGATAATCATACGTCTCGCGGACGTACGACATAGGTATATCTTTTATTTGAACGTACTTACCGTGGCGCCACTGCTGCTTAGCGCGAGCTCCGGCCGCCGACTGAGTTGACTCGCGCAGCTAGCGCGCTGCGATTAATAATAAAAAAACTACAACGAAATTTAATTTCACGATACGTCTCGCGGACGTAATCTACGTCCGCGAGACGTATCTTTCTAGGGTTAAGAAACAATAAGTAGTAAAACAAAAAAGCAATGTTCTTATTATTACTTAATTTTTAAAATCAAAAAAATATCAAAAAGCTTAATAATGTAAATAATTATTAATCAAATAAACTGTTAAACGTGTTTTCATAATATTTTGGAACTATATTAGCAGTTATTAGTTGTCGAATATCTTCCTTTTTATTGTTCGCAATTGGCAACTTAGAGCTGTATGCCGCACTCAAATAAATATCTGCGATATTTTTATTTTCTGCACGACTAATTTTAATTTTAGCTTCTTTCCAATATTCAGTTTTATACGTGGTTTTGTACAAATAAGTATCAGAATCTTTAATGAATTTCACGACTTTGACATCAGAAATTCTGATTGTTTCGACATCAATATTCTTGCCAGTGTTCAAGTTAATATTGTTAGAAAGTAACTTTAAATCATAGAAACTATCGAAAATCATTTCATTAACAGTGAAACTGTTACCGGTCTTTTTGGCATTACGGATTAGAGCCACATATTGATCTTTTTTTTTTTTTTTTTTTTTTCCGGATGGGAAATCATCAAATGACCCCCCCCACTCTGGGCGAAGCGGAAGGGAGTGTCAGACTTGTACTGACTAAAACCCATCCATGTTCCTTCTTTGCCCTTTGTGTTCCAGGGTTCCATAAAAAAATGCCGACGATTGACCTATAGGACAAGGCAATACGGCTTGAAGATCGAATATAGCCACAATGCTGTTGCTATCAGGCTTTTTACACACGTCTACATCTTATTTTTTTTCTATTCTATTAAGACTCTTTTCCTCTTGATGTAGATTATAGCTGGACCTCAACGGTTCTTTATCTACAGCATTCTTAAAGGCCTCACATACGTCACATTGGTCTTTACGAGGAATAAAAAAGCTGATATTAAATTGGGTATTGAAAATCCGATGGTATGCGTCGTAATTTGCTGGTTCCTTGTCAGAAATACGTTTTTGACTATAGTTACGGTGTAGTTCGGCTACAGTCAAACCTCCATCTATATACTCTCTTGATGAATTGAATTGGCTCTAATGCGAGAATCTGATCCGAGAATGGAAAGCCACTAGGCTTTCCATTCTCGGAATCGAATTAATGTGGTCACGTACAGATTGTATTATTTCAGCATCCAGCTTCGACTGTTTTCCGTGCTTACCGCGTTTATCTGTTGGTATTACACTTATGCTTGCAATGTAAATCAAAGAATGCTTTGTTTTCCAACGTGTTTTTGATATTAGCTAAAATTGTTATTGTTGGTTTTTTAGATTTTGTAATTACGCGTTTTGTGTCTGTTGCTTGTTTTGCTAATATGGCTAGTTGCAAATCTAAGCAGTCACAAAAACCAGGTTTAAATCCTGTTTGTGAACAAAAACAGCTTAAGCTGCGATATGATATTGTGTTTTCTGAATTCATGGTAATTACTTGATGTAATGTCATGGTCCCTGGTATAGGTATTAAGTCCATTGTTTGTATTTGAATGGTATCCTCAGGGATGTAGAATAGTTTTGTTTGAATCCTAGATTTCTTCAACAGCACAAATGCAGATTCGGCGTTGGTAATATCTGATCCGTAAGCTACTAAGGAATCCATTTTTTTTATGATGGTACCGCCTTTGCCATCGGCAGCACCCTTACCGTGAGGCTTCAAAAAAGTTCCATGTAGCTCTGAAGTCATACATTGCAGTGTATTTTGCAAAGAAATAAAAAATATTTTTTTGCCTATAGTGGCTTGTGGGGCCGTCGGAAAAAAAATGGACTGTATCGACAGTGGGATACTGATCTCTAATATAATTCAAAACCGGTTTTAAGTGTTCCCAAATAGCTTTCAGACCATGATAATTGTTCGCAGAGATAGAACAGAATGGAAGAGGATCACGATTACTATAGATTAAACCAGTATGGAGGGTAATCTGATTTCGAGATGCACCAAAATGCATTGCTTGAATTTCTGTGTTAAATTTGGTGGCATAATTTTCGGAGAAATCGATGTGTATTGATACTGTGTTAATTTTTAATACACCGCTGTGTTCAATATACTGATGATGAATATTGTAGGCGTGTTTTTTAAACTTAGACAATTCTTGAGTAAAAGCTTCAACCGAATCTTTCAATAGTCCAGTTTTTTCAGTTTTCATAACTTTTTCGAAATTTTTTGTTTCCTTTATCATTATATTCATGTGTTTGCATCGACCATTTTTTCCATTTTACAGTGTCTTCTAGATTTGTCTCATCTAAGTTGAATTCTAAGGACTTTTTTTCGCAAGTAGAACATATTCCATAGGAGCATTCTTTTGATTTTGGATTACATAAAATTAAGGAAAGTATTTCATCAAGAGACTGACTATTGATCAAACCCAAGGATTTTAGAACTTTCACTTACATAAGTATATTTTCATGCTTTATGCAAGCGCATGTTTCTCGCCTGTCAACTTTAGGTAAAATGTAGAATGGTCTGTATTTTTTAAACGTCGTCAATTTGTCTTTCCCTCCTTCAGATTTATATTTCTTAAATTGATTTTCCAAAGTGTCCAATAAATACCTTCTCTGTGTTTTGTCTTTATGTAACGTTTTAAATTCTTTAAGTTGATTTAGTAGAGGATAATTTTTTTTCTTCACTTGTATTTTGCCTTTCAATCTTAAATAACTTGATATTTTACCCTTCATTTTGTAGTTTTCAACAATAGAACCATCAAAGTACTACATTCTTAATAACTCGTTTAGAATAATTATTTCGTGTGGTTTTGTAACACTGTTTTAAAGAATCTACTAAAACATTATGCTCCAGAAGTTGTTTTTTAATTATTTCTTTTTCTTGTATGTTTGGTAAGTTTTGGTTAATAAAACTATCCGCTTTTTAGAAGGAGTCATTTAGAGATTTTCTTGAGAAACTGTATTGTCTGTAGGTTGTGTTACATTATTTTCGTTTTTTAACTGTTCAATATGTCGAAGCGTGGACG
Organism: Noctua janthe; assembly: GCA_910589295.1. Lineage (NCBI taxonomy): Eukaryota > Metazoa > Arthropoda > Insecta > Lepidoptera > Noctuidae > Noctua > Noctua janthe. Next base: position 5,780,868 of record OU342572.1, on the reverse strand, counting down.
CATATCAGTCGGTCTGGATCAGCGCCATCTATCTCTCACTGCAGGAACTATGTAGTTAGATTTGATAGCTAACGTTTGGGAACGTCAAGTAATAACTTGGGGATTGTTAGCGTGGAGTAATGGCGACACCGAGCGAATAATCGAGTCAAATGTCGATCCGGAAGTATTATCAGCTATTCGACATTGACAGGTACTGACGTTGACAGGTAGGTTGGCTAACCTGTAACTGGGGTAGTTTGTGTGCGGGAACGGTTGAGTGAGGGCACTTTGAATCGGTCCGGCAGTCTGGGTAGACATTCGTTACTCCACGCTAAACTTCCCGCGTTCCTAAGTTCTTAATCGAGCCATATCTCATGCATCCTTGATTATTTTGTATTCAGTGCGTGTTAGCAAGTAATTAAAAGTGTTAAAGAAGGTTTTGTGAGTGATATTTCCGATGTCGCGACCCACTAATAACGCACCTCCGTTAAATATATTTCACCAATTCTTGGTTTTTTCGCTGCATTCTATTGATTTTTTTTTCTATATTTTTTCATTTTCTTAGTTATTGATAGTACTTTAGCTTTTAATTCCACATTTTCCTTTTTTAATCTGTAATTTACTCTATTAATCCTTTTTTGCGAATTTTTGTTTTCATCTTAAATATTATAAGCTTTCTTGTTTTTTTCCTTAATTTTATCCTCTCTCCATTTTTTTCGCAATTCTTGTTGTTCTTTCTCAGATTGACAATCGCTGATCCTTTTTCTATTTCTGTTTGTCCTTTCTGTATTTTTCTTTTTAATTGCTTCATATTTTTTAGGGTTGTCTCGTTTCAAACGTTCTCTATATTGTTTTTGCCTTTCGGCTTGAGTAGGCATCTGTAATAAATAAAAATAATAAAACACTTACCTAAATAAATACACACTATCGTAAAAAATATATGTAGGTATTCAAGTTGAAAATATCGTTTGTTATAAAGATATACATATAGAAATAATATACAGAGCAAATGACATTATAACCTTTCACTCTGTTTAGTTTTTAATTTAATGTTTAGTGTATTATTAAGTGTAGCGAAAAGTTCGGAGCCTTTTAAAGAATAATGCGCGCATTATAGGCGAATAAATAAGTGCAAAAAGCTAAAAAAACGGACCTAGTTCGACTACTGACGGACCACTAGTAATTACAAATCAAAATAGTATAACACTCCTCTCTTATCTAGGTACGTCAGAATAACATTACTCTTTTTTTATTTCGCCTGCTGTCGGTTATGTGAACAGTCTCCTTTATAACATTCGTATCAAATTCAGAGTTAAATGTAGAGTTTAATTCGGTATGACCAAACGCAGCTTCAAACGGTGTTAAATCTGTGGTGCTATGAATAGTGCTATTATAGGCCATAACGGCATAAGTCATTACAGAGGCTGCGTCCGTAAACTTCTTTTCATACTTTGCCAATCTGTAAATTTCTATAATTGTGGAATGAAAACGTTCTATGAGGCCCATAGAGTTTGGATTGTTTGAGGTCCCTATGTGTAATTTTATAATATGATAATTTGTTAGTTCTCTTAGAAATTCACTGTTGAATTCAGTTCCAGGGTCAGAACTTATTTTCTGTGGTATGCCGTAAAATGAAAAATATTTCATCAACGCTCTAACCACTTCAGGTGACGAACGAGAAGGAATTTCTATGGCTTGACCTAACTTACTAAAGGCATTAATTAAAGTTAAATAGTATTACGATTCTATGCTAAACAGGTCTATAAATATCTCTTGATAAGGTGCATGTTGAGTTTGTGTAAGTTGCAATAAGGGTTTAATGGGTTTCCTATCATATTTAGAAGTTTCACAACGCTCACATGAGTTAATAATGCGGAAACGGTTTCAATTAAATTTGGCCAATAATAATAACGACGAATCCGTTTAATGGTTTCGCTGATTCCACGATGACATGACTTGCCTTCGTGTAATTTAATTACTATAGCTCTTTATTCCTGTTCGTCTTCGACGTAAACAACACGCTCGGTACATTCATAAAACTTAACCACATCTTTTTTAAACAGAGAAATTATGATATTACTGAAGTCTTTTCTAAGTTCTTGATTTTCAAAATAAATGAAATACTTAATTTTTGGTTCTATGTAGTCATTCAAAAATCCTGTGATGAGATTATAGTTATGAAAAGGCAGAAATACTTCTAACACCTTTTGTTTGTCTCTAGATAAATCTTTTACTTGAATCTCATAACGAAACCAGCTAAAGACAAGTATTTAATTGGGCTTGGTATCTATTACTTCGTTCAAGATCGGTATTCCATTGGATTCGAGATCTTTGGCCGAATGAACTGTCTGTATGGAAGAAGACTCAGACGGTATGGGATAATGAGGCGATTCGTCAAGAACTGCCGCAGTTTCTGGTATACTTATTGGACTAGCTGTAGCGGTTCTTTCAGAGTCGGATATGGAAATTGTTGTAGAACCGTCCGTACTTTGTCTGATCATGTCTTTCTGTTCGTCTATATTAACAATCATTGAACTGTTGTCTAAATCGTCGCCTTTTAGGGCATTTAGGCGGATGCGAGATAGCGCATCTGCGTTTACGTTTTGTTTACCGTTTTTATATATAACGTTAAAATCGTATTCTTGTAAACGCAACGTGTTAATTTGCTATTTGGTTCTTTAAGGCGCGGTGAATAGACGACTTTTGTGTATTTGAGGGGGTGAAGCAGATGAAGTAGGACACGCGTAGGCCCCGCCTTCTGCGGGGTGCTTCGCGCAAATTTCATCGATGCGCGACTTCCATTATATTTAAAAGCGTATTTTCACAACTCAATCATAATGTACGAGTGGCCCAGCGCGTTACTGCCCGGATTCGAACCGCGCTTGCGCGGTGATCACCAGGTTCGAATCCCATTGGACGCATATATTTTGTTTTGTTATTTTTTTATATAGTGTAAGTACCTACATATTTTCGTGTTGTTATTTTTAAAATATGTCCATATTTTGTTCTCTTATTTTTAAAATAATTCAATAGGTAATTGTTATTTTAATAAAAGCAATCATTTTTATTCCTATAGTTATTTTTCTTCAGAATCAAGAGTAATATAATAAAAATTAAATAAAAACGTCCACCAAGCTTGAAGGTTGATTCTGAAGAAAAATAATAAACAGTGTGTTACAAAAGAGTGTAAGCAATACCGAAGGAGGTCATTGTACTCATCATTATGAACAAATTTTACTATGGCGCCAGCCCTAAAATCGCAAAAAAAAAACAGCTTTTTCATACATTATTTCCCGAGTGAATAACCTTTTTGTATAAAACAACAGTTTTATTTCGCGAATTACGGTGTATATGACGTGGACAGACGGATGCGTGGAGAGACGAATGAAGGGTGTTCAGGGTGGATGGATGGACAGGTGAACGAACAGGAAGGATACATAAAATTTAATAAAGCTATTTATTTTAATTTTATTTTATTATTTTTGACATATTTACGCATACGGAGCGAAATGTAAAGTTATAAATTGAAAGAAAAATTACTCGAAGTCACAATTCTTCAAAATTGAGTCTTCTACTGCAACACGGACCGTTTTCTTTGTTATCGTCACTTGATGTGACTCCTAATGACGATTCTTTTTCTCGCAGTGGCATCCCCCGAGCTCGCCGAGAGTCAACTATTTCAGGCAAAAGCCAGTCCATGAAAAACGACACCAGCTTTTCCTTCGTTTTTTTTTCCCAAAAATCGTCATCTTTTTTTATAATTTCTGTTTTTAGTGGCTTGTTTTCACCACTCCACACAGCAAACAAGCACTTTTCTCTACGTGTTACATGGAGCTGCCCTTGAATTTGATCGACTTAGCCAGTTCTGCGACTTAGCCAGTTCTGCGACTTAGCCAGTTCTGCGACTTAGCCAGTTCTGCGACTTAGCCAGTTCTGCGACTTAGCCAGTTCTGCGACTTAAGACACGGACCGATGTTGAAGGATCTTCTGTAACTAAATTCATTACCTCTTCATCGTTGTGTCGTCGCGGTCGTCCTTCACCTGCACCGCCTACGCCTGTGCCAGGTATCCTTCCCTCGGTGTATGCGTTATGCGCACTCTTCCAAAAACTCGGTGGTCTGGATGTCTTCGATCGGGATATCTCTCCCGATAAAGTCGAGCTGCTTCTCTACCGACACCTCTGCATTCGCCATAAATAAAATGCATGTCAGCATATTCGCGCGGTGTGTACCGAGACATTTTTTAATTGTCACTGCACTGCACGTTTGTCCAAATCGTTGAGCAAGCCAAAGTCACCAGTACACGTAGCCAATATCGCAGAGATCACCAAAACAACAAGTCCAATCAGTAGGCAAATTAAACAGAGTCCGGGGGCAGGCAGGGGTAAAAAAATGGCGGAGGTAAACACAGGCAGAATAAAAACGAAACGCATACGACGCACGACATGAGTGACGAGATCGTACTAAATCATTTCGAGATTTCTGAAGATTTCAACGTTAGTGATGAAAGAGATAGCAATACCCTACCATATCTCTTCGTTATCACTCCTATTGTGCGTAACTCGATTATGAGAACTTCAACCGGTTTTTGTTAACAAAACAAACATGTCTCAGGTAAAAAAAGGGTCAGGGTTTTTTTACCTGACATGTTTGTGCTTTAACACAAATCACATTTGAATTGTAAAAAGTTACATTGTATCCGTTTTTTGAGTTTTTATACGTTTTGTAATAGTATTAACGCAACAAAGTTTAAAAAAGTAGTTTCATGAAAATCTTCTTTTCTTCAATTAAAATTGAATATCTTTTTGTTAAATTATTGGATCTGTTATAGTGATATCATTTTGAAATCGGTATTTAGTAGGCATATTATTAAATGCATGGGCACTGACAATGTAGCACGTTTTTTTTTACAAAAATCGCTCTTGAACTTGAAGGTGTTTTAAAAATTAGGGTTAAAATTAGAGAAGAACCAACTTTTTCTTCAAAAGAGCTGAATTTACATAAAAAATCATAATTTATCATGATAGCTCTAGTATTCAGCAGTAATTAACAGAAATCAAAATGAAAAAATAATGGTTTTTGTTGAAACTACAAACAAATTTGTAAAAAAAGATAGAAATTTCGTAAATAAAAGACAAAAAGGAAATATTTTCGTAACCATTGGGTAAAAATGGTTAAAATTTTTAATTGTTTTAGTTAATTATCTGGTTCATCGAATCCTGAACGGTGGACCACTACTTACGCCATACCCTGTATATATAATATATTTTTTTTTAGATTTCTGGTTTGGTCATATATTTAGTAAAAGTTGTTCATAATGATGGGTACAATAACCCCATATGAGGTTGTGCGTTAATTCCGGCACATGTTGTAGATACATATAAATATATCGGAATATTTAAGAAAAACAAGTCTATTTAAGTAGTCAAATCAACATTTTAATAATCAACGTAAATTATTTCTTAAAAAATACGTATTAAAAAACAAATAAATTTTACCCTTATCAAATCTTTATCCTTTTCAAAATCGAGTTCTTAACACACATTGGTAATTGGGGGCTGCCTTTAAAAAATAATAATTTTAGTTAGTCAATTTTTCAATGCAATGTCCTAAACTTATTTCTCTATCCAGTAATTCTCGCAGAACGCGCTCAATTTTTTTTTGGGATCGTTTACATTCTTTGGTTTTTTTCGATATGAACCCGTTTTTTTTTAAAATACCAAAATAATGCCGTGAATCTTTCTGCAGTGACCTTAAAAGGACAACAATGTTTGGTTTGGGTGTTACCATTTTATTGAGCCTTGCATTCCAGGCTTCAACTGAATTATTAGTTTTGAGTTTTATTTGATAGAAATACCATTTCTTTGAAAAATATGCTTTGTTTCGCAACCATGTTCGTTCAAAATAAAAATTAAAGGAATCAATTGTGGGGTCCTTCTCACTCTCCCCTAAGTTATAGAGCCATCCATCATTCACATAGTCTTGAGGTAGCTGAGAAAGTGCTATACACCGTTTTACGTGAGCCCTCAGATGAGGCGATTTTTTAAGACTTGAGGGGCTAAATGTGTAAGTTTTCTGAGCATTTCTCCATAAAGCTCTAGCAAAATGAAATAAACACCCTAGCGTTTTTGCTTTTGGAAAAACTGCTGCAATAGCTTGCATAGCACTAGCTTCAAAATCTGTCGTAAATGTTTCTGGGTAAAACTCCGGAACTCTGCTCCTAATGAGCCGAAACGTAATATCATACATGTTTCGTTTTTTATCCGGGAGCAGGCAGTACACTACAGGCACGATACTATTAGTTTCTTCCGAACTTCCTGCGTCCACGTGTATTGTGTACAATTGTGTAAATGGTGGTGTTGCACATTTAAATGTACCGTCACAGAATACGTGTTTGGCGTCTTTTAAAATACTTCTAGCGTCTGTGCCGGCAAACAGAAGTATTCTACAATTTTATACGAAAAATCTGCTAAAATAAATTTTTTAAATATGGTTGGAATCGAAACATCTTTGACTTTTAAATATCTTATTTTTTTTACACCTAATGCACGATTCCTGTGCTTGTATAAAGTTTTTTTTATATTTGCATACTTTGGGAGATTTGTGACGAGATTAGGTTCGATATCATTAAGCTGGTCGATCACATCCGAGTACAACATTGGCGTTATTTCTTTCTCTGCTCTTTTTATGGTATCATGTATTTTTATTTTTACTTTGTTTCCTATGTCATCTGATTGACATTTGTGAGCTTCCTCCTTTTTAACTATTGTTAGGTTTGTAACTAAGATGGCACAATTTTCTATTAACACAACGCCACACGATATGACCGTTGGAATTGGAACGCTTTATAGTGTACCGATATCCGTTATGTAACAATAAGTCACCTCCTCTTTGAGATTTTATAATTTCATAACCATTACAGATAGAAGTTTCTACTGACATTCTAAAAAAAAACTCTTTTGACGCATGAAATAATATTATGTTAAGTGATTTCCAAAACTCACCTTAGTCTTTATCAGATCAATTATTACTATACCACAAACTTTAATTTCAAAAAATTAAACTACTTAAACAATAATGCTTGCGATTCAAACCTTACGTTAGTTAGTTATGAAAACATTTGTAACCAAACGCATAATTTTTCCGAACTACCGTAAAAAGATTACTCATGGTTATACCCGTTATACCCTACAAACATGAGTATTATTTAGTATCAAAAAAAGTAATATTTATAAGGTTTAAAATGAGCTTATACCTGTATATATATTGTATACTTAATAATATATAAGCCATTTTAAGCCACCCTTCGCTTGATTAAAAGCAAAACAGATGTGGGCCCAGTTTACCACTATCAAATTTTAAAAGGGGTAACTGGTCCGCGGGCCCAGTTCCATAGTGGGCCGAATGACCCCTAACCCACACTTTTTGTGCGATCGAGTCTGCGACGCACAAAAAGTCTGCATGGCGCGCAAAAAGTCGGTCGCGGATTTTTCACAGACTCAACGCACACGACGCACATCTTCGATCATTTTGTCGGCAGAGCTGTAGGGACGTAGACGCTATGGAAATCGTGCAGAGATCGCGAAGTATTATTTTGTACATGAAGTACAGAAAAAGAAGAAGAAATAGAGAATTTTGGGTGCATCCTATACTTTCGGAAAGATTACTGAAGGGACAGTTCATACTAAACATTCAATTCTGAAACAACATCCGGCAAATTTTTTCAAATTTTATAAAATGTCTGTTACTACATTTGATGAGTTGCTATTTATTTTGAGACCTGCTTTGACTCATTCAGAAACAACAATAAGGAGGTGCATTGGTCCAGAAGAAAGGCTGTCTGTGACACTCAGGTAAGTAAATAAAATATATATATTTATATAATCATAATTATATTATTTATTATTTCTCTCAGCAACAAACAAAGTTTTTTATTATTCAAATGACAAATAGGTTTCTGAGGTACTTATTATTTAAACCAAAACATTATGAACAAAGATTTTCTTTTATTAATTAGGGAAAATAACAATACATAAAAATTTATAAGAATTACGTGGATTTTCATGGCAGAAAATTTTTAAGTATGTTGTACTTTTAAACAATAATGTAGGTACACAATAATATCGATCTATTACAAGTGAATTGTCACTTATATTGTAAATAAAATTAGGGGCTTAACTGCTAAATCACAATTATTATGGCAGATTATTATTATTAATCATACATTTTGGAAAAACAAGTAAATTGTCACTTTTAAATAAAATTTGGGGTTTAATTACTAAATCACAATTGGGAGCTTAATTACTAAATCACAATTAATATTGCTGATGTTATTACTATACCTTGGGAAATTAAGTCTTTTGATTGGTGCTGTATCTAGCCAAGAAAATAATTAGCTTAACAATTAGGTACTTAACTAATTTTCTAAAATCACAATCAGCCTTTTATTGATTTTTTTTGTTTATATTTTCATAATATACCTACTTTACACCTCGCCAACGTCGTCGTCGTCGCCAAGAGAAAAAAGTGATTCATTTTCGGGAGAAATTATTGATGCGTAATCTCTATGAACGGGTGAGGGTGTATATGACGAGCCGCTTGGCCTGCTTGAGTTTTGTAAAGAGAATGGCCTGGGAACGTATTCCGAATCTTCTGCAATGTCACTGTAGTTAGGGGGCTCAGTACTCGGTCTCTCAGCAGTGTCATATTGGTTAGACATATTTGAGTTCATCGATGGATCGGTTACAATTACTATTCGTTCATTAGGTATATCCAATACTTGCTGTGTTTGGTTGTGAATAGACGCTGAACTGCTTAAGGACTGTTTAAAATTTAAAACTGTTTGTAGTAATTGTATTCTTAATTGCAACTTTTGGTCTGATGAAAATTGTTTGACATAAGGCAGAAGTGACCGCAGAAATGATTCATCTTCATCCATATCCCCTAAGATTGTTCTGCTTTCTGAATGACGTAAGTTGTTGTTTTTCATCAGTTGATTGCCTTCTCTTAGTATTTCTAAATACTCCTCATCGTAACAATTAGTCTTGCTCTTCGGTTGCGTCTTTGGTCGTTTAGAATCAGTTGTTCCAGTATCTGAACTCTGCACTGTGACGTTTAATGTTTCGACACTTTGTTCGATTTCGATAGAAGATTCATTATTCTCTACCACTGTAAATGGCAACAAAAATAGCAGTGAATCAAAGTAAATATATTTTCTCTTCTTTTTTCTTCCGCTTCCAGAAGGAATATTCTTTTGAGCACTGAGTTCCCTTCGGAAGCAACTTCTCAAAGAGATCCACTTCGTCTGTATATCTTTTCCTATAAAAAAAGAAATAATTATATGTAGGTTACTAAAAGTTTCATAGTTTTTGAACTATTTTTTTTTGCAGGTATTTAGGACGAGGGTCATCGTTCGTCGAACTCGAAGAAGATTATCTGATTGGCGCATCTACTATTCGTTCTATAATTAACGAAACCTGTACATCAATATGGGAACTATGTAAAAGTCAATGCTTTCCCGCTTTTACGGTGCAGAGATGGCTAGAGATTGCGAAACAATTCCACGATCGAACTCAATTTCCTAATTGTTTAGGAGCGGTAGATGGGAAGCACATACGTCTTAAGATGCCGCCAAATTCGGGTTCTCATTACTATAACTACAAGTCATATTTTTCTACTGTATTGATGGCAGTAGTTGATGCCGATTACTGTTTTACATTTATTGATGTTGGCGCCTACGGAAAATTCAGTGATTCAAACATTTTTAAAAACTCCACACTTGAGAAAGGAATTCTGGATGGTAAAATAATTCTTCCGGATAAACAAAAACTTCTCGGTGATCTGAATGGACAACCAATGCCGTTTGTTTTTGTGGGATGAAGCCTTTGCAGTTTCATCACACATAATGAGACCTTTTCCTGACCGCCATTTAAGTGTCCAACAGCGCATTTTTAATTACCGGTTGTCTAGAGCACGAAGAATGGTAGAATGTGCCTTTGGAATTTTGTGTAGCAAATGGAGAATATTTCAAAGAGGTTTAGACGTGAATATGCCACTAGCCATAAAAATTATAAAAGCAGGGTGCATTCTGCACAATTTTGTAAGAAAAAGAGTGAGGGAGGGTTATCTTGGCAAAATGAACGTGCTTAAATAAAACAATTATGTAGCTAGGTTAGTATTTTATAATACTCGTAATAAAAAACTTACATGATTCTCAATTGTGTCTTTATTTCCAGTTGTTGTTTCACCTTTTATCAAAAACAGCAAAGGTTCATATGCAAACCATTTACTGCTAAAAAGATCTTCACTGCCACTTCCTGTTTTTTTTGAACATTTAAATTTCTTCCTCTCGCGAGTGAATTGCGATCGAAGAGTATGTACCTTGCTTTCAACCTCTTTCACAGACACATCTAGTGTTTTCGCTATTGAATCCCATGCATCTAGTTTTTTAAATTTATTTTTATAGTCTCTGTGAGCAGTATCCCATAAACATTCATAGTTTTGGTACAGTTCGATTAATTTGAGCACTCGTTCGTTACACCACACTACGGAAATTGTTGTGCGTCACGTCTCCACTCGACAACAATTGATGCTCAACTAACGATGCACTTTAAACAAACAACAAGCCGCGCATCATGTTGCGCGGCAGCTGGCAACGTCGCGCGCTGTTGTGCAGCGTTGCCGTACATGTTGAGATTCACGTGTCGCGCGCCAAATGTTGCCTAGTGGATACGAGGCTTTACACACGTTACGTAAAGAAGAAAAAACAAAGAAAGAAGTACTGGGTGCATCCTTATTTGCAAACACGAGATGAGAGCAAGCATTTTGCAATATTTTTCGAAGAACTAAAAAAATATGAAGATAAGTTTTTCGGATTTACTAGAATGAGCATAAAAACGTTTGAAGAACTATTGAACATTTTAGAAAAATTTATAACAAAGCAAGACACACAATTTCGCAATAGTATTAAACCGGAAGCAAAGTTAATAATAGTGCTACGGTAAGTAAAATAAATATGTATAATTCAATTTTTATTAAAATAATGTAGGTACATTTCAAGCATCATCGTCAGTGATGGAATTAAAAAGTTCCATATAATCACTCTCCTGAGAATTTTCGGAAATTTGCGATTGTGCATTCGTCGGATTCCGATAATCACTCTCCTGAGATTTTTCTGAAATTGGCGATTGTGCATTCGTCGGATTCCTCACAATTTCTTGAGACGTGTCTCGTCCAAACTCCAAAGACTGCACAGGCTGCGTGTAGACATTACTTCCTGAATACTGTGCCGTTTGATATCCATGATGGGTATTCCCTCGTCCAACCTCCGAGAAGTTTGTACGGTGAGAATAGGGACTATTACCAGAATAATGTGACGTTTGATATCCCCGGTAAGAATTAGGCCTTGGATAATCAATGTTCGAATAATTGAAAATCTGCGCATCTTTAATTACCTTTAAAATATCTAATTTACTTTGCAATTGCATATGTTCTGAAAATTCTTTCACTAGAGACAAGAAAAAGAGGCGATCCTCGTCATCTTCAACACTCTTTCTTTCTAAATTTCTATTCAAGGCCCCGACTAACTCGACAGCCGGTGGAACTTCGTGGAGCACTTCCGACGTTTGGCTCCCAAACTGGAACGGACAGGGGCTGCCTTCAAGCGGCTCTTGCCCAACCTGAGGGGTCCAAACGCCTCCTGCCGGAGGCTATACGCGGGGGTCGTGCGGTCCATGGCCCTTTACGGGGCCCCGGTGTGGGCGCGTTCTTTGAGGCGGCAAGCCGCCCACTACCTGAACGCGCCCCAAAAGGTAATAGCCACAAGGCTAATCCGGGGGTACCGCACGATCTCCGGCGAAGCGGCTAGCCTCCTTGCCGGATTGCCGCCATGGAATCTGGAGGCGATAGTCCTCGCACGCCTGCACGAATGGCGCGCGGAGGCACTACGTCGGGAGGAAACTCCGCTGCCGCGGCAAATTGCCGCTCAGCGGACAGACCTCCGGCGTGATCTCATGGCGACATGGAGAGAGCGACTGTCGCAACCCCGTGCAGGGCACGCCACCATAGTGGCGATAAGTCCCCTCTTTGAGGAGTGGCTAGAGAGGCGCCACGGCGCCCTCACCTACCGCCTGACGCAGGTCCTCACCGGACACGGTTGTTTCGGGAGGTTCCTGCACCGAACCTTACGCCACACCCTGTATAGTAGTTAATTCACAGATAGAAAAGTTATTATTTATTCTCTTACATTTATCAAGCGTGTCCAGCATAGCATAATGCATCCTGTCATCACTTAAGGCTACTATGGATCTTAGTTAAATTTAGAGCTGTCTCTAATTCGGTAGTCATGAAAATAGTTGTCTGCATATATTGAAATTCAACGAATTGAATATCATCCGTTCTCCTGCGCTTCCAGGATACGTTAGAAACATCGTATGTTTCAGGTTCTTCATCGTTGGCACCTTCAACTCCCCATCTTGTTCTTCTTTTTAAAGACTTTTACGTCGGGGGGTTCGGGTGGAATAACATAGCGCGGCATGGTGCGTTTAGCCGCTACAAATATTGGCGAATCGACATTAACTGAATTGGCACCATCACTGACCTCGATTGGTGCATCATTATTGACAAAATTTAATTCATCTTCGATCCTTGGAGACATTAAAATTGTTTTAGATGGGCCTTCTTTAACTTGTTGCGATTGATTAGTTAACTGCATTTCTACGGCTTTTGAGCAGTGCGCAACGACGACTTCTTCTGTTCTGTCGTCCAGGTTAAACAATTCTAACGATTGTGAAACTATAAGTGTCAATATTCTGATTTTATTTATTTATTTATTTATTTATTTAACACTTCAAGCACATAAGTACAGAGGCGGACTTAATGCCCATAGGGATTTTGACTACCGGTCTCCATTAATTTTGAATCTTCAGTATTTTCTTGACTTTGAGCCACAGCAAGGTTATTGTCGTTATCACCCCATTCCGTTTCACATTCAGCGTCATGTTCCATGCTTTGGTCGTCAGTTGAGGAATCGTCATCAAAGTGCTTTTCGGTTGAAAAATGGCAGATCTCTGATATTTGATTTAAACTGTCATTTGACGTTACTAGGTGCAGGATAGGAATCTCTGCATCAATGATTTGCCCATCATCTAGTTCTATTTCGCAGACAATAAATTTTCTTGGTATTTGAAATTCAAAATTGAAATTTAGATTGACTACACATTGCGTCTCTCTGTAATATAGACGCGGGAGATCAATGCCGTACCGATACCAGTGCCGATACCGTGGCCCTGGAACACAGGCAAAGAAGGAACATGGATGGGTTTTAGTCAGTACAAGTCTGACACTCCCTACCGCTCCGCCCAGAGTGGGGATGGGGGAGTCATTTGATGATTTCCCATCCGAAAAAAAAAAAAAAGACTATATAGGAGTTAGAAGGTTGAATCAATGCGAATGTACTGTGTGATTCATCATGCGGAGTAGGTAGAGGTATGTTTTTATAGGTCATGAACTTATCAGGTGTTATTAAAATGATCTTATTATTATAGTAATAAGAGCTAAACTCGGAAACATCTATTATGGAGTGAATATTCTGAATACTCAAAGGAACTGGGAAATCTAACCTTTTGCTTACTTGACTACTATGTTTAGATAATTCTAGATAAAGATTAGAGGGGCTTATAACACTAGGATGTAATAAGAAATAGAAAGTAAAGAACCTTCTATAATATTGAGGAGATTATTTAACCTTGAGGTATATAGCAGCAAGTTGTCAGTTTTTATGATTTCAGAAAATATTTCGTTCATCTGATTAATTTGGGCATTCAGTTTATTTTCGTTTTCATTAAGTTTGTAAATAGTAGTGTTAAAGTTATTTATGGTAGACTTAATTATTTGAATGTTATCTCTCATTAGGTGATATATTTCTGTGTCACTCTTTTTATATAACTCAATTGCAGCATCGTATTTTCTAGCGTCGTCTGCACCTAATGTGCCGAAAAAAAACTTTAAAATTTCACCTCCAAACTCTAAAGAGCGTTTTACTTTATTTGTTGATTTATTAGAGATGATATGTGATAACGATTGTAATTTAATGTAATTAGATTGAATTAGATATACGAGGGCGGGTCAATAAGTCCGTGACTTTTTGAATTTCTGACCTCTTAACTGAAACAGCAACACTGCTCCTGTCAACAGGCATCTGTCAGTTGACTCCTGTCAAAATTTAAACTTGCTGCGTCAGTTAGTTTGTGTTTGACAGCTATTTTTATCAGACTACTCACTAATTTGAGGAGAAAATGGAAAAAAGTGAATTTCGTGTGCTTATTAAGCATTATTTCTTGCGAAAAAAAACCATTACCGAGACCAAGGCTAAGCTTGATAAATACTATGGGGACTCTGCACCATCGATTTCAATGGTAAAAAAGTGGTTTACTGAATTTCGTTGTGGCCGTACAAGCACTGAAGATGCCGAACGTCCTGGACGCCCAGTTGAGGTCTCTACACCCGAAACAATCGAAAAAATTCACGATATGGTGTTGACCGACCGAAGATTGAAAGTGCGAGAGATTGTGGAAGCCGTAGGGATCCCGCATGGCTCAGTGGTTTCAATTTTGAATGATCACTTGGGCATGAGAAAGCTTTCCGCAAGATGGGTGCCGCGTTTGCTCACAGTCGACCACAAACGCAATCGTGTAACAACTTCACAGGAAGCTTTGGCGTTGTTTAATCGCAATATGGAGGAGTTTTTGCGCCGTTTTGTAACCGTGGACGAAACATGGATCCATCACAACACACCAGAAACCAAACAACAGTCAAAACAGTGGGTTTCTAAGGGTGAATCGGCGCCAAAGAAGGCCAAGGTGGGTTTGTCAGCCAATAAAGTTATGGCGACTGTTTTTTGGGATGCACGCGGGATAATCCACATTGACTACCTTCAAAAGGGAAGAACAATCAATGGGGAATATTATGCCAACTTATTGGACCGATTCAATGACGATTTGAAAAAAAACCGACCTCATTTGGCCAAGAAAAAAGTTCTTTTCCACCAAGACAATGCAAGGGTGCCCACATGTGCAGTTGCCATGGCAAAAATCCATGAATTGGGCTATGAATTGCTCCCTCATCCGCCCTATTCTCCAGATTTGGCTCCGAGCGACTACTTCTTGTTCCCAAACCTGAGGAAATGGCTTGGTGGAAAAAGATTTGACTCCAATGATGAAGTCATCTCGCAAACAAAGGCCTATTTTGAGGACCTCGACAAATCATTTTTTTTTTCAATTGGAGAAGCGTTGGACAAAGTGTATAGAGCTCAAGGGAGACTACGTTGAAAAATAAAATTATTTTTTTATCAAAAAATCTGTGTTTTATTCCAAAAGTCACGGACTTATTGACCCGCCCTCGTATCTTTGCACATGTTAAAATCTTGTGAATCATGTGACTGAATTTTGTTACAGAGATTCAGAGTTTCATGTAATAGAGTTTCAATTTTGTTAAGATAAGGTTCTAAAGAGATTAAATCGACATGAGTGATAACTTTCCAATAATCGCTGTAGAAATTAATATTTTTAATAGGTTCAAAATAAATTCCGGGGCTATGGTAGATGGGAATGATGCTCGATTCGGTGTGGCTGTGGCTTAAAATGCCATGGCAGCATAGCGTTCTGAAAAGAAACATAGTATGTGTTAAGATGTTGAAGGTTTTATTTCATTGATGTGGTACTTTATATTTTTACGACCTACTTGAAGGGTCACGTTATGTTTATTATGGATTTAGAATTTTGTAGGGACCTTTCCATATGGGCGATAACGCCATCTGTGATGGTGTTTTAGGTACACCATATCTCCTAATCTATATTTTATTTCACGGGAGTTTGCGTCGTAGTATTGTTTAGATTTTTCTTTGCTATTTAAGATGTTTTGAACGGCTTTTTCGTGGCTAAATCGTATTCTATATTGTAGAGCTCTGATGTATTCGTTGTATGTGGTATTACCGGAAGTTCCATATAAGGAGTTAGGAATACGTGGTTTATAACCGTATAATATAATTCGTGGGGAGTGAAATTAATTGTACAGTGCGGGGTGGTATTATACGCTAATATTGCAATGAATAAATAACAGTGCCAGTCGTTTTGATTCTCATTAACAAATGATTTTAGGTATTCTTTAAGAGTAGCATGTGAGCGTTCAAGAGCTCCATTAGTTTGTGGGTGGTACGGAGTAGTGAAAAGGGCTTTGACCTTCAATATATCTGTTAATTGTTTGAATAATTCTGATGTAAAACAAGTACCTAGATCTGTTAAAATGGTTTTAAGAAAACCGAAAAGAGACATAAAATGTACGAGGTTTCGAGCTATTTCAGTAGCTATAATCATCGGATAAGCGCTAGTAAATTTGGTTAGGTCATCTTGTAGTGTTAAGATGAATTTAAAATTTTGGAAACCCGCTTCGGGTAAAGGACCTACGACGTCAAAGACTAATCGTTCAAATGGCCTCGTAGATGTAGAGGTTATCTCCATAGGAGCTTTATTTGATTTCCTTAAGGGTTTGTTAATCTGGCAAAGCTTACAATTTTTACGTATTGTTCAATGTCAGAGCGCATGCCTTTCCAATAGTAGGCAGCTTTGATACGTGAATACATTCGTTGTGATCCTGGATGACCAGCGATAACAGAGTCATGATTTTCTTTTAGTATTTTAGGAACTTCTATAGGGGTAGGATAAATTAATTGATTTTTATATTGTATATGAATTTTAATGTTGGTATCGTGAAAAATATATGATATCATATTATAAACTTTAGTATAAGCTAGTTTAGAAAATGGATCACTAAAATCTGGTAGCGCAAGATCAGTTATATTCGGACAATCGATTAGTTGATTTCTGCGTTTGATTAATAAGGTATAAACATCTCTAAAGTTAGTTTGTTCATAATGATGAACTTTTGTAAATAGAAAATAGTAAGATTTATGGAAATGGCAGGACTCAGCTGGCTTGACTGAGGTGTAGATTTAGTAAGATTAGTAGATATAGCAGGACTCAGCATCTTTGACTGAGATGTAGAATTAGTAGGATTAGTAGATATAGCAGGACTCAGCATCTTTGACTGAGATGTAGAATTAGAAGGATTAGTAGATATAGCAGGACTCAGCATCTTTGACTGAGATGTAGAATTAGTAGGACTCAGCATCTTTGACTGAGATGTAGAATTAGTAGGAGTCGTGCCATTATAGTTTTGTATAGATTTTGACGGACACGGCATCAAAATCCGATTTAGTTTAAATTACCACGAGATTCAGCGTAGTTATTATGATCATTAGCCTTTTTTTTTTTTTTTTTTGGATGGGAAATCATCAAATGACCCCCCCCACTCTGGGCGGAGCGGAAGGGAGTGTCAGACTTGTACTGACTAAAAACCATCCATGTTCCTTCTTTGCCCTTTGTGTTCCAGGGCCACGGTGTCTCTTTCGAACAGTCCCGCAGCTCTGGCAGGCATCGGCCCATGCGGACCCCTACTCGGTTGCTGACATCCAACACGAACGCGCCGTCGACACGGCCTGTCGTCATAAGACGGCCGGACGGCGAGCTAGCCCATAACTCGCCGTCCACAGGCCCGCGCCTACGGTGGCCGAAAGCCACCACGTGACCCCCGACGCCCAGGGCGTCTCCCGCGGCGGCTGGGGCGTGAGGTTCTTTCCCTCTCACGTCCCGCCACCTCCTTCACTAGCATGACTGCTTCACAGAAGGTGGTGACGGCTTCCCATTCCCTCTCGCTCCGGACCATGGCTTGAACCAGGGCCGGACGCGAGAGATCGCCGCCGCCAATCGCCGCTACAAGGACACGGCGGTGCTCCGCCCAAGCGGGGCAGACCTCTACGGTGTGCTCCACCGTGTCCTCCGGACGATCCTCGCAGTGGAAACACCCGGGCGTTTCCTCCCGCCCGATTCGGTGCAGGAACCTCCCGAAACAACCGTGTCCGGTGAGGACCTGCGTCAGGCGGTAGGTGAGGGCGCCGTGGCGCCTCTCTAGCCACTCCTCAAAGAGGGGACTTATCGCCACTATGGTAGCGTGCCCCGCACGGGGTTGCAACAGTCGCTCTCTCCATGTCGCCATGAGATCACGCCGGAGGTCTGTCCGCTGAGCGGCAATTTGCCGCGGCAGCGGAGTTTCCCCCCGACGTAGTGCCTCCGCGCGCCATTCATGCAGGCGCGCGAGGACTATCGCCTCCAGATCCTATGGCGGCAATCCGGCAAGGAGGCTAGCCGCCTCGCCGGAGATCGTGCGGTACCCCCGGATTAGCCTTATGGCTATCACCTTTTGGGGCGCGTTCAGGTAGTGGGCGGCTTGCCGCCTCAAAGAACGCGCCCACACCGGGGCCCCGTAAAGGGCCATGGACCGCACGACCCCCGCGTATAGCCTCCGGCAGGAGGCGTTTGGACCCCTCAGGTTGGGCAAGAGCCGCTTGAAGGCAGCCCCTGTCCGTTCCAGTTTGGGAGCCAAACGTCGGAAGTGCTCCACGAAGTTCCACCGGCATGATCATTAGCCTCACTTTTACATGTATGCGTAAATGCCTTCGTAGAGTTATCAGGTGAGTTATGATGGCGTTGTGCAGAGCCCGTATTTTCGCGGCGTTGCATATTGAACTGCCTTTTACGACATTGCTCTATAGTGTGGCCGAAATTTTTGCAATACCTGCAAGTTTGCGCGTTAGAATTGGCATTAGAGTTAGTATTAGAATTAGTATTGGTATTAGAATTAGAATTAGAATTGTTATCTTTATTAGAATCCCATTGGGAAATGAAGACCTTATGATATGGTTTTTGGGAATTAAAATTAGGCTTTTTGTTTCTAAAACATTCCGATGAACTATGGCTTACTTTATTACATGTTGAACATTGTTTGGCTGATCTAGGTTTGGATAAGTTAAATTAAATAACTTTTCTTCATCTATAGCGTATTGAATAGCTTCGTTAAGAGTTGAAGGATTTTTGCACCGGACAATGTTGGATATAGAAGAGCCTAGGCCTAGCATGAATGTATTGAGCGCCAGGTCTTCCATGGCTGCTATACGACCAGGTAATTCCTTTTCGTCTTTACAGCTGTGGTGAGTGTCCGACTGAATTCGGGTCAGTATTGACTCGATTCGTAGAGAGTATTGCGTAACGTCTTCGTTAGGCAATTGTTTGCAATGTTGTAAGTCCGATAAGAGATGTGTTGCGTGTTTTTTTTCTCCAAAGGTGGACTTGAGGAAGGTTTTAAGTTCTGACCATTTTTCAAATGATTTTAGACTGCATGCTATCTGTGCTTTCCCTTCCATCTGGGAAATTATGTATTTACAGAGCACATTTTGTTGTTCTTGTGTGGCCAGAGACATTGCATTCTCACAATTTGTGAGAAATGCAGGTAATGTCTCCCTGTCCCCATTATATGATTTTACGAATTTAGTTAAGACGGACAAGGTAATTTTGTCGGACTTTTCGGACATTTTCCCGTTTTCTGATTTAACGGACATAGATATTATGATATGCTGGACAAATTTTATGATTTACGAACAGTAAAATACATGAAACAGTGTGGGGGTACAAATAGTTATAAAAATATAGCAATAACTTAGAAATACGATTCGGAGACACGATTCACTTTGAAATTATAGACAC
Source organism: Noctua janthe (assembly GCA_910589295.1). Lineage (NCBI taxonomy): Eukaryota > Metazoa > Arthropoda > Insecta > Lepidoptera > Noctuidae > Noctua > Noctua janthe. Next base: position 5,761,238 of record OU342572.1, on the reverse strand, counting down.
AAGAAACACTTACAGTAACACGAAACCTGACGTTTGCATTATGCTGCGATGACGCGTGGGAGCTGGAATTTTCACACGGTTTGTGTAATTTTTTGTGGAATTTCTTGGCCAATTGGATGTGGTGAGTTAGACCCTGGAGCTGATGATGGTGTTGGTGATGATGTCTGGAGCGGGCTCACGCTGCAGAGCGGAGGCTGACCGTCGTCCAATGTGTTGTGGCTGGAGCGGGCTCACGCTGAAGAGCGGAGGCTGACCGTCGTCCAATGTGTTGTAACTGGAGCGGGCTCATGCTGAAGAGCGGAGGCTGTCTGTCGTCCATGGTAGTGGCTGGAGCGGGCTCACGCTGAAGAGCGGAGGCTGACCGTTAGGGTGTCCCGTCCATGTATGGGTTTTTTTTTTTTCGAGTTACGCCTGTGCAAGAGGTATCAAAAGTTGCGTTTTGACACATAGATTACGATTATTATAAAATTTTATTAGATATCTGTCATCTTGAGGCCTCTACCGGTCCTTGAAGTTTTTAAAATTTGTCATTTTTAGGGATTCTTAGCATAAACTATAAATCAAACAAAAATTACATTTAAATGGTTTTTATTAAATTTAAGGATACAACAATGAGTCAAAGCAAGGTATAAAATAGTTGAAAGACAAATAACCAATGGTCTCTTTAAAAACGGAACTGGTTTTTGTGCCCAAAATTAGGCATTTCCGCGCGAGATTTTAATCTGTTCCTAATGAAACCATCCCGAGATGTAGCGTCCATGACGCTTAGAGAAGCCTCCGTCACTAATTTCACACATCTTTCCACTGACTGTGTGTGACAGGGAAAGTCAACAATGTCGAGGCTGTGTTCTTTAGCCTTAATTATAAGTTCATCGTTAGAGACGTGTCGCAAAATTGGTGGAGCTGATATCTCACACTCTTGCCAAAATATTATATCAGTGTAATCTTGCGCACAGAAGTTAAGCTTTGGTGCTTTAAATACCCTGCGAGCGTTGCTCTTTTCTGCTTCTCTGGCCTTTAAAATTTTGCGAGATGCAAGCTCTCGAATATGGTCTCTATTGTCGAATAACATGGCAGTCAGCAAGTTTTCTGGGTGCGCAAAAAAAGCGTTTCTTTCGATCACTGAATTTACAATAGATCTCTGACTATCAGGCAAAAATCGAGAGTACATAACCATTTGAAAAATATGCTTGGCTCCATCTTTAAATGATGAGTTTTGCTTGATGAGGAACCAAACAGGAGCGTACACTTTGACTACGTAGTTCACAAGTATCTGCAAATTATCTGGCGGCGAAACAGTACTTACGTAAAGTCTGAGTAAGCGATTGGCAGTAGTGAGCCATCTCGAATGCGCCATTTTTCCAGGTAGGCGGCTAGCTAGCTCAGGGGAACATGAACCAGCCATCACAGCATGACACATTTCGTAGAGATACTTTTGATCCGTGCTTAGTTCCTTCACAATATCATCAGGTAATTCGAGCAAATTGCCAGTCACTGCACAAAAAGATGCTAGAGGTTTACTTTCACAAACAGCTAGCTGTTTTCCAATAGGTCCTGAATATTCCTTTGGGCCAGATGTGCTACCATCCAGAGACATGAACAAATGGCGAAGCGGTAATTCATGCGCGTGAAGCATACAAACACACCATTGTAACGGTTTCTTTAAATAGTTTTCAAGGTATTGAATGACACCTCCCTTCCAACCTGTATTCGTAGGAGTACCATCGCACCCCACACAGATCACCTCTTCCAAGTTCAGCCCTTGATTTTCGAACAAAGATATGATAGAAGTGACAATCCCTTTGGCAGTGCCACGACTTGGCGTTGTATGTTCCAAATAAATAGATTCCGGCTCTGTGAGAACTGAAATGTGCTCTTGCAAGACTTCTCTGCGGTGGTATCGATTGCCTATTTTATCGTTTATGATTGTTTTGTCCTTTCGTCCATCAAAGTAGATACTTTTTGCTACAATTGCATCAATATCTTTGCTGGCCTTGGTCCGTGCTTTTGAAACAGCTCTATGAATTTTATTCTTATCAATAACAAGACTTAGATCTCCGGAAGATACCAATCCTACGTCAGCTAAGACCGCTGAAGCGACCGCAGCCGCAGATCGCGTTGATAGTCCATACCGATCACATACCTTAGCTACTGTTGGCAGCGCCAGAGTGTTCCGATTCAATGAAGTAAATGGAGTCTTATTCACAAGCACGTCACTATTCGGAGAAAGCTCTGTTGCAGGCAACTCGCGCACCGGAACAGGATTAGTTTCTTGTGATGTACTTGGAAAACATGCGTGCTCTAACTCTATCTGCTTCAAATTTTCTTGTCTCTGATGTTTCTTTAAAAGTCTTGCCGTTTCTTTTGTGTCTATACCGCTTATTGCCATTTTTCTATCACTTCTTTGGTCCAGTAAAAAGTCTATTTCAGAAATAGGAACTTTCTTAGGTTTTATGCAGGAACAAATGTCAAACGAAGTGCACTTACAAGCAGCAATATCGAAGAGTTTGTTTGACGATTCCAAAAAGCCCTTCACTTTGCTTTCGTAGCTATCATTTCTTTTATTTTTGGGATATCTTATCAATGACAGGTATTTTTCGAAATATGATTTCAGCAATTGGGTAATTCGTACGTTGGTAACGATGGGAATCGAAGCTTTGGCCCAAATTGTATCAAGTTTTCCAGAAACCATTGAAAAAACTTCTGTGTTAGAAGGATCTTTCCCATTCTTCTGTAATTTTAGTTCATTTTTAGTAAACAAAATGAATTTGATAACGTCACTTATCACTGGTAACTGGCGATCGTCAAGTTCTTTATATGATCCCAAAATAGCACAAGTAGTCTCACTTCGTCTTGAACCCATTATTATATGTAACAAAAACACGTATTTTATCACAAGTAAGTGCAGAGCGACACCTTACAGCAATAAAACCGCAATAGAAATGAGACGAACTGCCTCCCGTTACAAGTAGAAAATTTAAGAAAACGAGTCAAAACATGAATTTTGCGAGTTTGATCCAAACCATGTACGTTTGCCCAGCACGGCCCCTCAGAATTTGCATTTATGGTGTACACCATTGCAATGTACTCGCCTCTAGCAGTATATGTACCGATTTCTTTTTCAATGTACCTCTATACTTTTGAAGAAATATGCAAAAAAAGGTGGCCGTGCCAGCCAAACGCTTTCAGCACGGCCCCCCATGTAACTTGAATAATACATACCGTATTAACAAATGTCTATAACTCAAGAAATGTACTCTATTAATACGTTATATGTGCCGCAACAGTTATTGTGAATTCATAATAACAAATAATATATAGATGTGGATAAGGGGCCGTGCTGGAAAAAATCATTTTAAGAAATATCTAAAAAAGACAAAACATACTTAGCCAAAAACTATTAAAAAATAATTGAAGTTTAGCAAGTAACATATGTACCGCATTGATTTCTCATACAACTTGTTATATTGTGAATAATAAATCTATTTTAGTTCATTCAGCACGGCCCTCTATAGTTGCCTATATCTTTTTAAATAAGCCGTGTATGTTTACAAAATTCGACTTCCTGAATAATATATAGGAGTACATTCCTTTCAACTAAATTGCAATTCTGCTGTATCAATACTTTAGAAGATAAATTCAATCTAAAATATACATACATTAAAACTGATGGGGTGACCATGATTCTACATGAAAATAGGATAAAAAATACTGCTTAAATTGAGTAAATCTTTATTAAAATAAACAAATCAACAATATGGTAAACTATATAAACGATAACTAGGTACTTATACATAATAGGTCGATAATCGTACAAGTGTCAAGTTAGTGTCGCTAAGACTACATAGCTCAAAGTGTTAAAAATCATACATTACAATAAAATCACAGATTCATTACATTTCACAAATTAGTTCGTTTACATGGAATAACAACCTATGTCTCAATAACACTACAGAGCTTAAAAATCTTAAAAAATCACAGATACGCGTTCAATAAATCATATTGATTGAACCTTACATTACACTAATATTAATTTGCATGAATCGCTTTAATTATTTGGTATAATCACAGGCAATTAATTAAATCCACGTAATCACAGATGTTTTTCAACGACTATAACAATTAGAATATTGTTCGTTTATGTTACTAATATTATGTTACCTATGGAATAATCATAGAAAAACTAGTACATAAATTAACTTATTAAAAGTAATCACAGATGACATTACAACAGTATTGACTTCTTATTAAACAGTTCACAGTTTCATATGCATATTTTTAGCAACTAGTCTTTACCAGATTCTTAAATAGTGTAAAATTAACTTTAAATTATTACAAAATACATGTATTTAAAAACCATGGCTCAAAAACATATTCTGGTTTCACTGTAATTACCAGAGCCGTCACTCATAGGATCATATTCAGCAAACCCTGAGCTCCGCTCCGACGTGAAAGCGGAATATTCGTAAAAGTTATTATTTTTAGTTGTATTAAATATCACATATCACTCACTAAAACGTAAGTAAGAGTGTGTAAAAATATCGACTCCACTGTACTGTTGTTAATTTTCAAGGCCAAATCATCATAACATAGCCACAGATCATGGCTAAGCGTATGGCACTTATAATGGCCCAGAGTTCCCTCTGAATTCCCTACATACGAGTATTCAATGGCACCAACGACACCATAAATTTGATTTTGAATATTAATAGTGACCGGGATATTACACAAAACTATTGCATCTGTTCCATTTAAATCAAAGGTTATAATCCTTTGTAATTTATAACTTGAAATGACAGTTCCACCGCAATTATTTTTACAAATTTGAGAAGTAGTTTCGATAGCAAGTGATTCTTCTAATGCCAAAATACCAAACGTGTTAATTATGTTAATATTCAAAGCTATAAAAGGTCTTATGATTTCTACATAATATTGACATTCTTCTTTTGTGCAAACTTTTATAAACTGAGCACTGTAAAATAAATTGGTAAACATTTGCTCATACAAATTAGCGACATTGCATTCACAATCTGTTATTATCTTTACATGCGCTGGCCGGTCAAAATATTCATGACAAACGTAATTTCTCATTTCATACACAGTACCTTTGTCAACATTTTCATTTAAGATGAGATTTATATAGTCTCGAAGTTTATTATCTTTTGACTCAATTTCCATTTTGAAATTAGAAAACGACTGAAAGCCAAATGCAATCAAAAACATTATTGCATCAAAACCGCATGTGTTAACGACTGTTGAATTTTTAATCATGTTACCATTTTTTATAAATTTTATACCGGTATGTGGCTTTACATTAACGGCCTTGTCTGCTTGACCTCCCCAATTTTCTACAAATGTTGGTTGATCGCTAAATATTGAGTCTTGAACAAATTGTCGTTTCGGTTTTTGTTGTTTTTTACTTATGGGTTTTGTCGTCCTGCGATTTGTTTTTTTTTACAGTGTTAGGTTCTATATGAAATTTACTCGCTGCAATATTTAACTCTCCTTTTAAATAATTAATATGTCTTTGCAGGAAAACGTCAATTCTATGTTTTGTTATTTTAGATTTCAGCAGCAAGTGTTTTAAAGTTTTAAAATGATCCTCTGATGCACTCGACGAAGGATTTTTATTATCTGATTTATATAATGGCATCATGACATTCGACCACAGGGGCAATTTTCGCAGTAGTCGTTTTATTGTCGTTAATAAGGGCGGATAATAAAAATCATTTAGAGGGCCAGTTACACAAACTTCTTCTTTATGATGTGTAACAGTTTCCTCAAACCACTTCGCGAAATTCAGCTCATTAAACGTTGTATCAACATGAACGTCATCATGTAAACAGTAACGGTCATCACTTGATAAAGAGTCATCTTCAGTTATATTATCATGTATTTCCTTAATATTTACATTTTGAAGTACACTTCTCAGGTAATATTGGGCTTCAGTACAATGCTTGGAATGATATTTAGACAGGATTATAGCTAGCAGTTTATCGATGATGTTTTTGATGACATTAATATTTTCTGCTTTTTTAATGTAAAGAATACACTGAACAAATAAGTAATTCACTTTTTTTGGTGCGTTTTCTAAAGAAATTTTACGAATAGATTTAATAAAATGGCTCGTATCAATTCTCATATATAAATTAGGTACAATGAAGTTGCCTTCTAATGCTTTAAAAGAAGCCTCTAAATAATCCTTGGTTGAGTTAAATTTTGTAAAACAATTAATTACAGCCGCAATCAAAGCCGATGAGTCGTCAGTTATAACTTCTGCGGGCGAAGTGATATTCTTTGCCCATTTAGATAACCAATCCGCAATAGTTTCTTTGGTATGGGAATTGCTAACCATTTGGGCGACGGGTACAGATTTCAAGCTATTATTAGCAGTTAACATTACTACGTATAAAAATAATTTCTTGGTTAGGTTGTTAGTTTTATCAATAGAACCAGTAGCATCTAGGGAAATAGTTATTCTGTCAACTACTTTAGAATAGTGTCTATAATAATTGAGTTGTTCTTCTAACCAATAGTGTACATGAAATGTTGGTTTTATAAGTATTTCTTGAATTATATTAGAGAACTCGACGCTGTCAGCTAAAATTATCAAAGACATTAATTCATTTTTGTGATACCAATGTTGACTATTAGATTCATAACGGATTATCCTGAGTGCTCCAAGAGATGGCAATGTAGGTGGTTCTGTATCTCCGAATGTCATTGTGCGACGTGCCAGATCTTTATGAACAACGGCTGCTGGCTTTTCTTTTAAATTATCTGATAATTTTCGTCTCAAGTACGGAGTACAACGAACTTTCTTTCGTGGGTCATGCTTAAAGTTATTATCTAAGTTGATAATTTCACAAAGAAATTCGACGACCTTGTCTGTCTTCTCGGTGTCATGAATACGCACTTTTGCGTTGCACTGAGTACATTTTCCGTGGAAGGTAATTCCATTGCTATTAATGTTATAATTTTTAAAAGATATTGTACATGGCAATTTAAAATGTTTCCAAAGCTTTTGCCTCAAAAGGCAGGACCATTTATACTTAGGAATGGTTTTGTATGTTTCATATCTCAGGTATGGCTTCTTTTTATCGTTTCGTCGAAAAGTGCTGCGTATTGGCTGTATTTTTTTCCACTCGTGAATATCCACAGGAAATTTAAAAATAACTCTATTTCTATCTTCGTTTTTACTATGTTCGGATGATTCAGGCAAAGGTGTCGATTTCTTAGACGAATTCAAAGGTGTCGTTCCAACACTAATGTTTCCTAGTTTGTCATCAATTTTTGTTGGCTCCGGTGTGAGGTCATTAGTGTCCAGAAAATTTCTTTTATAACTTAGGTACAATGCTTTCGGAGACATAGCATAATTAAGCTCTTCAGCTAGTTTCTGGTACACATTTCTATCATATTTCGGTCCTTTGAGCTGATGTCGATTTTTCATAAATAGTTGTTTCTGTACATCTAATGCTACATCACTTTTCTTGCCCATCCTCACCATTAATTGTATCAATCTGAAGAAAAAAAAATCTGTACAAATATTTATAGTGAATTACGTAACTTCTTTTTAGATTTATATATAATTTTGCTACCTATTTATTTACTAAATATATTAATAAATAACGGTTAATATAAAGTGATAATTATTTTTGATACCCTAATTATTCAACATTTTTTATAATTACTGCTCAGTATGATTACACCAATTCTTAAGTGAAAAATGCTGAATGAATGAACGATGCTGCCAACGGGCCGCTTTAAGTTTAAAATAGCGTCCGAAAATTGTATATCTCAACTTTTGCGTGTCACATTTACCTACTCTATATATGTATAGTGGGTAAAGTAGGTATATTTCCACTATATTGAAGAGTTCCTTAAAATTTTAAAAGATGGTAGGTAAATTTCTATGGACTCTGGGCGTAAAATCAACAGAAATGTAACTCCTAATAATTGTAAAGGCTTAATACTACTAGATACACAAGTATTTTCTTTTATATAACTACGAAGCACTCTTGGGTTTTGCTTGTAAATGAACAGAACACAATTAAACAAAAACTATGATTAATTATGTAAGGTAACATAATAATCGTAGGCTCATTACACAGTTTGCTATCATATATTATGGTTAGCAAAATAAATTTAATGTAAGAAATAATTAATAATAGAACTACTCATTAGACATGGATATGCACTGCGGTTGATATCACAAAGTACATATTCACTGAGCAGTGTATACATTCACTCGCATTGCCCGAGATATTGAGATATGTACTATACACCGCATTGACTATGGCATCGCATTCATTCGTATCACACGGGCAATGAGTGAGAGAAAGAGTGCATGTAATATGTATGGCTCGCCAACTCTGACGTGAAACGCATTACCCGCGACAGCTAATACAAATTATAATGAGAGTGAATGAGACCGAAGCATAGCTTAGCCACAACAAGTTAAAATGAACCCTATTCCATTGCGTTACAGTTTATATCTCAAGAAGTGATGTTCTGCATAGTGTATACACATGTCTGTAAGTGACATGGGTATGCCCTATGTACTATTAATCGCAGTATATATTATATACTGCGGTTGCTATTATCAACCGCAGTGCATAGTGTATAAATCGTATTTATCGACCGCCCTCATGGCCGGTTGATATGTACTAAAGTGCATATCAAAAGTTGATGTACTTTGGAACCGGTGCATATCATATGGCATTGACTTTCGATGCACTGTTATGCGCATGTCTACTACTCATGCAAAGATTTGTAAAAAAAGAAAATTTGCAAAGATTTGTGTCGTAAGCAGGTGCTTCATACATTTTGGTATTTTTAAATAACATTAAATAAATCTAGCATACTGATTTAATGTGCTTTGCATTATCTTATGTGCATACAACGTGTAACTTTAATATTTACGCAATCTTCTTTAGGGTCAAGTTCAATTCCTACATGCACTTACCTAGATATACTTACATCAAATCTATTTTTTAAATACAAATAAATTATATTATAACTTAAAACTTACTTACCCGTTTATTTTAACAATCCATTTTCGTCCTTGAAATAGAATTCACTGCACAAACACACGACCCATTATTCATATTATTTGAGCAGTATTTATATTTACTACTGTCTGTTATGCGCGTAGAGATGTGACTGTCAATAAACACTCAAGCGCAACATGAAGTAACCGCGACACCAGCGCCACATTAAAAATTACGGTAGCGTCAGTGAACTAATAGCGATCGCACACGACAAAATTAACTGATAATATATTATTATACTTAATGATTATTTTTTAAGATGTAATGAATAAACACATAATTATTTAAATAAATTACCCAATAGCGGACAAATTTTAAACTTTGAGAAACATTGAATATTTTGTTTTTTTTAGCATTTCTCATTCTGAATAACATTTATTTAAACATATTAAAGTTGTGTTTTTTCTAGGGGAAGGTTATAAGCACGCTTTATATATTTTTTATTTCTACCACGCGAGCCGAACCGTAAGTTAAAGCTAGTCCACTTAGAAATTCGTTTATTTAATATATTATCCCACTAGATAGGCTTTGAGGAAAAGAAAACGATTAATTACTTGACGCCAAGAATCAGTTATTTTTATTTTTAATGTTTTTGATGGGTACCTATACCTACCCTGTGTCATTCTCACAATTAAGACGAATATAACGACATCTCTCAAGTTGAAATTAATAAAGCCGTTTAGACTACAAAGCGTGCCAAAGAAATGAAGGTTGCTACATATCTACATTCATTCACTCGAAAAACCTTACCGTCCTTCTGGTACAGTCGGGTAAAAAGAATGTTTATTTCAATGTAGTCACATAATTTAATTAATATAAGTACATAAATATAGAACATTTATGTACCTACCTACCAAATATATGAAATCATGGTCACCCCATCAGTTTTAATGTATGTATATTTTAGATTGAATTTATCTTCTAAAATATTGATACAGCAGAATTGCAATTTAGTTAAAAGGAATGTACTCCTATATATTATTCAGGAAGTCGAATTTTGTAAACATACACGGCTTATTTAAAAAGATATAGGCAACTATAGAGGGCCGTGCTGAATGAACTAAAATAGATTTATTTTTCACAATATAACAAGTTGTATGAGAAATCAATGCGGTACATATGTTACTTGCTAAACTTCAATTATTTTTTAATAGTTTTTGGCTAAGTATGTTTTGTCTTTTTTAGATATTTCTTAAAATGATTTTTTCCAGCACGGCCCCTTATCCACATCTATATATTATTTGTTATTATGAATTCACAATAACTGTTGCGGCACATATAACGTATTAATAGAGTACATTTCTTGAGTTATAGACATTTGTTAATACGGTATGTATTATTCAAGTTACATGGGGGGCCGTGCTGAAAGCGTTTGGCTGGCACGGCCACCTTTTTTTGCATATTTCTTCAAAAGTATAGAGGTACATTGAAAAAGAAATCGGTACATATACTGCTAGAGGCGAGTACATTGCAATGGTGTACACCATAAATGCAAATTCTGAGGGGCCGTGCTGGGCAAACGTACATTCCAAACCAATTCCTTACTGGAAACATCCTGTCGGTGCCTACAAATCATAACTTAGGCTTCCACTATCAGAGAATAAAAAAATAAAATGGGAATAATGTACATAAAATAGAATAGACAACTTTGACTGGAGGGTTATTTAAGTGTTTTTTTTTAAATATAAATGCCGGTAGAACCCATAAGATATGTTTTTATATTTTTTTAATTATTTTTACGGTAATGTACAACTAATAACGCAACTTTTGAGAGGTCTTGAGAATAGGTAAATAAAAAAAAACAAAATCGGGACACCCTACTGACCGTCGTCCAAGGTAGTGACGCAGGCTTAGCCTTAGGCCAAGTCTTACTGTCGGTCAATTAACGGGAGGCTCGGGATTCGGGATACCAGTGTCTGTCTGAATCAATGTCGTAAGACTTCGTCTCTGGTATCCCACTTCTGACACCAATTTGTTATAAGGCCGACCACGTTAGTCTTTTTTAAAAAAAAAACAATATTTACCGAACCACTTATTTAATCACAAAAATCCACAATTACACTTTCAATTACTGCTTTACAGAATAATGCACAAAGTACACCAACAAATTATGACTTTCTATAATACCCTGTATCTCTCGAGATAAGGTTTCCAAATTTGGTTTACGCGACGGCGTCCAGAATCTAACTAACTCGATTAGTATTAAAATTCCGCTAATGTGCGCTAATTGCAATTCAGCGTTTACTTTGAAATGAAAAATGAGACTTTGACTCTAGAGTGCAGATGTCGACTTTATTGCTTTGTAATAAGGGTTGTAACAGCGCGATGGAAAGAAGCACTCTGAATATAAGACTGAAAGATAAGCAAAAATCAAAAAACTTACGCAAGAAAACTAATATAATAAATGCTCTTCAACATACGAAACACCTAAAGTGGAAGTGGGCTGGACACGTAGCGAGAATGACAGATGGAAGATGGACACAATTGGTTACTCAATGGCAAGGCCCAAGCGGCAAGAGGGCCAGAGGCCGCCCGAGAGAACGTTGGGCAGATGAAATAAAACAAATTACCGGAAAGGACTGGATAAAATAAGCGAAGGAAAGAAACTCATGGAAAAAGTTGGAGGAGGGCTATACCCAAACGGGGCTTTAACTAAAAAAAAAAAAAAAAAGAATTGTGTTTACCTACCAATAGAATATTTTGTAAAACTAAATAATTAAATTTAAATGTAGTGTACTAATGTACTATAAAATGTATGTCTGTACAACTGTTTGAAGAAAAGTACATGAAATGAGATGTAATGTTTATGAAATAAATAATAACTCTGCTATCATTGTGCCGATCGTCGTGACGGCCAATGGCCTTATAGCAAAGAGCCTCGACGACCATCTTTCGAGGATCTCCTTAGGCGGTTGGAGTAAGGGCCTGATTCAGAAGGCAGTACTCGATACGGCTCGCATTGTGTGGAGGTTCCTGTCTCTGGAGCCCTTACCACCGGTAGCTTGGACCCTGCTCCCGATACCGGCGGACCATTATTTTTTATATTTTTAAATGTTTTTTTTTTATATTAGAATATTTAAAAATGTATTTAATATGTATAAAAAATAAATAAAGGAAATATTAATAATAATTTTGTAGTTTGGTTTATTGTCAGGGACTTGTTATTATTTTGATAATAATGGAATCTAAGAAAAGAGAGCGCGCAGCTAATTTCAATACTGCTGAAGTAGAATTGCTCGTTAGTCTAGTCGACAAGCACAAACATATTGTCGAAAATAAGAAGACTGATGCGGTCATTAATAAAGATAAAGATGCGGCTTGTAAGAAAATTGAGAGGTCTTTTAACTCATGTGGAATATCCACTAGTATTCGAACATGGAAGACATTAAAGCTAAAGTATGAAGGTATCAAAAAAAGTACCAAAAAGGTGTCCTCTGTGCAACGACAGGAGATGAATAGGATTGGAGGAGGACCTTCAAATGCTCCAGATTTTAATGAAGTTGAAGAAAAGGTGCTGAGCATTTGCTCTAATATCACAGGCCTGGAAGCGCGTAACGACAGTGATAATATTACACGTAGCTGTTCATTATAATTTGAAAAACATTAGGAATTCATCCTAGTTCCTTGTTATCTGTTTATATAAAACTTCTGTTTTTAAATGTTACTTTATATTCATTTCCAGTACCAACAATTTCTGCCCATGAGAATGTGCTGAATGCAATTGAAATAAACTCTTTCGAATTGGAGATAAATACTGCTGAGGAAAATGAAGCACAGAGCAATACCCACGCTGATATTAAAATACCAGGTCTGTATCGTGTTTTTTCACTACTCGCAAACAGATAGTCCATCCTATTCACATTGTTGAAACACACCTTACAACAGCTGTAATAGCCAAGTTATAGTAGGTGCAAACAGCATACATAATTCAAATAATATGTTAATTTCAATGATGTTATTTATTCAATTGTATTATTTTAGTCATGAACGAGTCACGACGAGAAATAAATGAAGAGGATAATGAATCTCAAAAAGGTACTATTCTGCTTTTGCAATATTAATATTAAAAAAAGTAGCGAGTTACAAAATTATGAACCAGCATTGTAAGCAAAATTCATAATTTTGCAGATTCTACAGGAAGTAAAATAATAGGTGTGATATTAATATTGTTTGATGGTATTTAAACTTATGTTTTCAGAAAATAAATGTGTCAAATGGCATCCAAAGGCACTAAAAACAATAGTATCAACTCTATTAAAACCGGACACAGTTACAAAAGCAAGTGTCACTGGCAGACTTGATAAATTAAGTGCAGCCCGATTGGAACTGGTACAGTTGTAAATGGAAACTACCCTAAAGCAACATCAGTTCATAGAAGATGAACACAACCTAAAAATGACACATCTTTCTAATGATGAGGCAAGAAAGCAAGAAATACATCAACTGATTGCGATTGATATGCTAAGAAATCCGGGACCTGTTTTCAATGGCAACACATATATTTAAAATAAAATAAAGACTTGTTGAAAGTAAAATTTGTTTAATTTAGATAATTAAGGAACTGAAATATTCTAGCACAATGTTTGTAGTCATGTGCCTTTCTTCACCAGTAGTATTGAATATGGTGGGGGCAAACATTGCTTGTGGTGGAACATTTACTTCTGAATCCTCTGGCGGTTCCTCTTTATTTTTCATTCTTGCCAAGTTGTGTAATACTGCACAGGCTACAATTATATATTGTGCTCGCGGTAGCTTACATATTAAACCTCAAGCGTGTAAATAGACCTTTAACATAAACGAAAGGCACTTGTTCTCCCCGTCACTGCGATAATTTTTTTGTTCTAGTTTATACCTGGGAACCTTCTAGTTACGGAGATATTTGGGGTCAAAGTTCCAACTTTCTCACAAGTTTTTTTTAAATACATGTTTTTAATATAAGATTTTTACTTTACACACCTCCACGACCCTCGTATTATTCAATCCATTCATCAGCACAATGCTATGAGTGCTTTCCATCGAGTCCTACCGTAAAACGAGATTATTCACCCACAAAAAAAAGTCGATTCCCAGCAATAATTTTTGCGTAAAGTTACTTAGTTTGATGTACAGAATGCTTGGTTGACGCATATGTGAAGGGTCTGTTTACACCCGGTATGCTGAGAACTGGGAAGCGTCGTTTCCTCACACTAAAGCATCTTTCTATTAATTTTCTTGTTCGTATTTGTGATTCATTATACAAACTCTGAGTTAGTGTATTTGGTTCTTGAAAAGGAGTCAATAAGTAATTACTTTGTTCATAACCACTATCACCAAGTACAATTCCATTGCCAAAATCACCGTTACCAAAATGAAATTTAGCCGATGAATTTGCAAATATTATGCTGTCATGGCTGGAGCCGGGCCAAAGTGCTACAATATCTTGAAATAGCAAATCTGCTGAACACATTGCTTGAACATTAAAGGAAAAAAAAGCCTTTTCTGTTACGAAATTCCTCTGCCGTATTTCCACCAGGCGACTGAATCCTAATGTGAGTGCAAACTATGGCTGAAATCACTCTAGGAAATCTGGCTATTTTATAGAATTCTTCCTGAGTTTTCTTATTTCTTCACTGCCTCTTGGCAACTGAATGAATGTTGGCCTCAAAGATGCTATGGCTGGAGCAACTTTTTTATGATACGGCACATAGTGGAGCTGTGTATGCCACCAAAATCTCCAACAGTGACGTAAAAGCTCCCAAAAAATCGTAGAGAAATAAGAAGTTGCAACATGGGTGAGATACACTGGTTCCTGAAACAATAATAAAGTGTTGGTAAGTGTTTTATAGTTAGGGACATAACAATTTTATTTACGACTATTTTGTAGGAGTGTTACCTTCTTAGATCACCATTATTTATTGTACAAAACTAGCTTGAACTTACCTTTGTGTTTCGTGCTTAATTTTATCACTTATCAGAGGAAGCAAATATAGCACCGATTCTTTTAAAAGTCGATGAAATTCTTTTGAATCCCACATGGCAAACTAGTCGGGACTTGGTCTGATTACTCTTTGTTTCCTTTTAGTATTTAAATATTCATACATTATAGCCTCTTCTTCAATTGCCAGATCGCCAACAGTATCGAAAATTTCCATAATTTTGATATTACTTTGGAAAAAGAAGAAACAACCTCAAACTAAACGTCAATAGATCTAGTTGTATCTATTGAATAGACATTTATCTGGCCATCAAAGAGGTAGATAGTTTTATTCGTCAATTGGACGTAGTTACACGAAAAGGATCCAATCCACAACACGGTCAAAAATGAGTTAAATATACCAAACAAAAAAAGAGGTGGTAGTCTTATTTTAGCGTATATGAATAGAGAATGTGAAAATATTGATGCAATACAGAAGTTATATAGATCAGAAAGTTTTGAGGTTTGTGGTGTGAAGGATCTTGAGACAGGATTAAATATTTGTTGTTGTTACAGAAGTCCAAATGACAAAAATTTTGACAGTTTCATAAGGAGCCTAGAAAAATTGTTAGAACATTTTATTGACAGGAAGTGCGTTATATGTGGCGATTTTAATGTTGACATACTTGCGGAAAGTAAAAAATCTTTAGAGTTTATAAGTATATTAACGTCGTACAATTTTGGACACCTTATAAATACTCCAACTTTTATTCGAAACAAATCATACTCTTGCATTGATAATGTATTGACTAATCTTTCCGACGATGATATAGAGCAGTGTTTGGTAGATCATAATGGTTTAGCAGATGGCCATGGCGGCCTTCTTTGTAATATAATTCTTGATAAGATTGATAAAAAGACAAATGAATCTGAACATACTATATTGATTAATAAAAGAACATTCAACACAAGAAATAATGCTGCATTTAAAAAGTGCTTTCAAAATACTAATGATAATATAGTAGGCATCAATACATTTCTCAATTATTTTAATAAAACATTTCGAGCGTGTTACCCAAAGAAAACCAGTAAAGTAAAACTGAGGAACAATAATCAAATAAAGTGGATCACCAAGGGAATTAAGGTGTCTAGCAAAATGAAAAGAATATTATGTTCGGGCACCACCATTAATACTAGTGTTTATAATTATAAAATGAATTACGTAAGAATCTATAGAAGAGTTTTAAAGCACGCACGAAAGTTAGCCATATCATGTCATCTCAACAAAGCCAAAAATATATTAAAGGAGACATGGAAAATTGTAAATGATCAGAAAAAGAGAAAGCAAAACAAATTTCGAAGAAAACTTGTTCTAAACATTGACAACAAGGTGGTTACAGATCCGCAAGAAATAGCAGATACTTTTGTTGATATATTTGTGTATAAATCATCACTTTCAAAAACAGAAGAAGAAAGAGCGATGTCCTTCCTAAGAAACTCAACATTGAGAGTAGAAAGTGAGATGACATTCAATATGACGACACCACAGGAAATAACAAAAATTGTACGTAAGATGACAAACAAAGCGTCTTGTGGACACGATGACGTGCCAATATCGGTGATCAAGGATAATATAGACATATTAGCGTATCCCTTATCTGAGTTCATTAATAAATGTATTGAAAAGTCTGTTTTTCCTGAACAACTTAAATTGGCCAAGGTGGTTCCGCTACATAAAAAGGGTACAAGAACGGATCCCAAAAACTACCGGCCAATATCCTTATTACCAATTTTATCAAAAATTTTTGAGAAAATATTGAAAACTAGATTAGTGACCCACTTACATTTAAATAGAATAATTAACTTTAGACAATTTGGATACCAAAAGGGGATAGGCACCTCAGATGCGATAGATAATCTTGTAAATGACATTATTAGTAAATTGAATAATAAAATGAAGGTAGCTGGCTTATTTATTGATTTAAGTTCTGCGTTTGATACAGTTGATCATGAGCTACTTCTGGCTAAACTAGAGCATTATGGCATTAGAGGAAAAGCGTTACAACTTTTGACATCTTATTTAAAAAACCGTAGAATGTACGTAGAAATAAAAGACATTAACTCAAACAATTGTGACGTAAAGTGTGTGAATGAAGTAATATATAAGTCTAAAATGACCAACATAAGCCGCGGTGTGCCTCAAGGCTCAATCTTAGGACCAATATTATATTTAATTTTTACAAATGATTTACTAAATTTTATGAATAATACCCAACCCGACGCAGGACTTATAATGTTTGCAGATGATACGAACGCCATAATCGGGTCGTCAAATTTAAATGAGTTGACAGAAAATGTAAATAAGTGTTTAAAGAATCTTTCTGTTTGGTTTACAGCAAATAATTTAACAATAAACCCAAATAAAACCAATGTTATGTTGTTTAAAACAACGTCACGTAACAAAGATAGCATAGATGTCAAGCTCAAAAAGGAAAATATTGGACTGGTGAACGAAGTAAAATTTTTAGGAGTTTTTATAGATTCCCTATTAAATTGGAAAAAAGAGCTCACCGCCATTGATTCCTCAATATCTTCAGCTTGTTACGCGCTAAGAAGCCTCAGGGACGATATTGATTTAAAGCAGCTAAAATCTGTATATTATGCATTAGTAGAATCCAGATTACGATACAGCATTATGTTTTGGGGGAGCAGTTACGGGTATAATTGCCAAAGAGCATTCATACTGCAGAAACGTGCGTTAAGAACGATTGTCAGAATCCCACAACAAGAGTCATGTAAAGAATATTTTAAAAAATTAGCTATTTTGACGGTACCAAGTTTATATGTTTTAGTAATACTCAGCCACTTTGCGAAATACATACACGAGCATGAATCACAAGAAGAACGTGAACTTAGAGAGAAAACTAGAAGAAACGTTATAAAAAATAAAATTGCACCGAAACTTAATATTACTAAACATTGCTCTAAATACCAAGCAGTAGAATTATTTAATAAGTTGCCTACTGATCTGCGATCATTGATTTACAAAGGTACTCTATTCAAAGCCAAACTCAAAGCGTTCCTGTTGAATAAATGTTTATATTCTTTAACTGAATTGGTGACAAATGATGGTGAATAGTTTTTATATTTAGTAATTTACCTTTTGACATTAAATATTTATTCAAGACATTATTCGATTTTTTACATTTTAGAGAATAGATTTATAAGTATTTGACATAATAATATTTACATTAAATTATATAATTACTATTTACATTCTATTGACACAATACTTATCATTTATGTTATTTTAGATTTTAAATTGAGTAGACTTTACTGTTTTTTCATATTCATAATTTGTTGTTATAACTATAAAATATTAATTAATGTACAAACCAATTCAAACACAATGCGAATTGTTATATGAATAAATAAATAAATAAAAAAATAAATAAACTGATGCTAAATATCATAACTATCGGCCAGTAAAAAAGATCCAAGCAAAAACATCTGTTTAACACATTTTATCAACCTCAGAACCAACCCACTAGTATGGCACGTTAAAAAAAAGTCACCTTGAACAATCCAACCTTCATGGTTCGTGACCAGTATTACCAACCGATTAAGTAAAACGAATCAAGGAGTCTGGATTATGTTTGCGTAATTACAATTTGTTCGTCACCGATACTTTATTAAAAACACTAAAACGATCCAGTATGCCTGGAACTTTTTTCTGAATACACCTAAATAAAACAATTAAATCAATCCAGAATGCATGGATCCTTTTCGATAACTGAATTTTCGTTTATTATTCCAATAAATCTGTCAACGAAAATGATCCACTGTTTGGTGAATTTTTGTTGATTCCAAAATCAATTTAAATCATTCTGCGTAAACGATCCAGGCCTATTTGGGCAGTCTCGCTGATTACGTATACTTAGATTCGTACTTTATTCCTAAGTAAAAAACCAAAATAAATCAAAGATTACTCCTGACAGGTAATAAATAGTAGTAATTTATTCAAATTAATGGTCACCCCAAATAACTAGTAACACTGCAAAACATTGATCTAGCATTTCACATTGTGCGTCATAGAGTAAAGTAATATATGTAAAGTAATATAACGGGAATAGAGAGCCCTCTCGCAGAAATTTTTGAAGACCACTAATGTCAATTGATCGTATAAACAGCGCCATCTATTATCGCCATCCACAAACTTGTGATATATATAGCTATAAGTACTCCGCCTATGGATTAGTACCTACTGCTTGCACTTTAAGGTGGAAGCGCCAGGGTAGCCCGCGAAATTCAAATTTTCTTACGTTTTTTGCAGTTTGCAGGTCAGTTTCAGGTTGCATGTTGATGAAAAATGAGTCGCATACAACTGACCGACCTGCAAATTGCTAAAAACGTGAGAAAATTTGAATTTTGCGGCCTACCCTGGCGCTTCCACCCTTATTAGTCTACTTGTTTTCAAGTTGACAAAGTTTTACCTACTTAATTTTATTTTTTCTCTTTATTAACAATATCATAGTAAAACTTTATCAAATTAAAAACAAACAAATTAGTAAGGAAGCATCAATTTTAATGGCGCATCCACACATGCCGCCGGCTTATGCCGCCGGGTTTCAGACCGCCTTGCCGCTGAATGCAGGCCGCCGGCTTTACCGGCGGTTGCCGGCGGCCTGCAGATGCGGTTGCAATTTTCGCAGTAGTGTTGTGACTTTCGTCGAAGTTAGTCGTGTACGTAGGATTGAAAGATGTTGGACTATGATATAGTTGCGTGTATCGCAAGTGTAGTGTTGTATGTTATTATTCGTAAAAAGAACCGCAAAATCAAACGAAGATATTGGGTCAGACCAAGTCTACGAAATAGGCCTAATGTGTCCCTGATACTTGAAGATTTTAGAAAGGATGACATAAACCGAAGAAATATTCGTTCGAAATTTAACACTTTTCTAAGGATCTCTAGTGAAGAATTTGAAATATTACTGAATTTAACTGGACCCATGATATCAAAAACTGACACCCGCTGGAGAAATGCTGTGTCAGCTTCCGATCGACTAGCAATTACTTTGAGATACCTGGCTACAGGAGACTCTTATTTTTCACTCGGTACGCTGTTTAAAGTGTCTCCACAAGTTATTTCTTTAACACTTTCGCTGCCAAGTCCAAAGACTGCATACTAATTCGCATGCCATAAAATTTATTTCGCAAAAACACAACAACCCGACAGTCGAGTCCATCGGCGCGATGGTTACGTAACGGGACCCCTATGCCCAAGCACCCGGTAACCGAGTTCACTTAGCCACGCCCACTCCAGCCAGCCGCACAGTAGGGTTGGCGAATGACGAATTTTTTATGGAACAAAAATAAACTGCAACGTTCTTTTTTTATATATTTTTATTTGTTTTCATATTTATTTAAAAATCATAACGCTTAAGTACGCCAAGAGAACATTTCATGATAATGACTACATATTTTTAACAAACGACTTAAGTTCCTAATTCTTTTTTTATATAGGTTACTAAACTAAACCTGAACTAAATAAAACAATACACGTGATACTAGGCAGTCCGATGACTTAGCCTGCCCATAGAAAAAAATAAAAAGTAGGTACTCTGTGAAATTTTACATGCGCCAGACTCAAGTCTCTCTCTAAAATTCTACTCTTCTTTTTACATCGGTAAAATTTAGTTGACTTCCACAAAAGCCACTAAACATAAAACAACTAGAGTTGAAGTTGAAAAAAGTATTATGGGGATTACGCAATGAAACGGACGCGGTTTGAAACGGACAATAGAGATGTCTTTAAATTTTTGAACGAAAATATCCATGTCATTTGGTGGTTAGCAGCACTGATGACCAAAGACAAACCTGGCTGCCGGTAACTCTATCTACCTACATAATGTAAGTATTGTTCAAATTTTACCCTACTGGTCCAGGGGCCTACCTTATACCTATATGACAGTATCAATAACCGTACATTTAAACCTACATTTTATTAACCTTTTAGTACAGGCTGACTGTCGAGTTTTATAATGTTATAGGTTATTATTGTCGTAAAAAATCAAAGAATAGCTACATAATTTCTTGTTATAACTTATTGTCAGGGAAGACGACGAGGATACAATACCTAGCGCTTGGGTCCCGTCGGAGGCATTGCCTCCGGCAGACGCGGACATTGACAGCGGCGGCGGTAGCAAGATGACCATGCCGCTTACCGACTTGCTGCGCGCTGCTAAACGGCGCTGCATTTTTACTGATGGCCTATCATCGGCCAAGAAACCGTGCATTCGGTTGGAGTCGCCGCAAGTCAGCAGCACCCCAGCAGCCCAGTGCCCCACGCCAAAAGGCAAGGGAGTGGGCAAAAAAACAATAAAAAAATAAAACAACATTTACAAAAGTTCATTAGTTTTTATTTTGGCGGGGTTGTGACTAAAGTATGGTACCTATTTTAGTCATAACCCCGCCAATCCTTTACATAGCGGTGATGCCGCCACATTGACGACGGCACCGGGATGTCCTTGGGGGGCGAAGGACGCAGTGGCCGGCCGCGCGTTAATTGCAGTGTAGGTATTACCGTAGAACGTCGCCACTGCAGCCCCCACAGCCGACGCTCGATCCTCGCCTTCCGCCACAACACCACCCGGTGCTCGTCTGTTTTAAGTCGTATTCTTCTAAAATAGAAAAATGAAACTTAATAATTTAACTCATGGAAACTAGTAGGTTATTTTTTTGAAGACACTGCTTGTAATAATAATTTCTTCTAGAAGTAGACAACTCCTATATTACTAATCTGTACAATTAGTTTTCTTTTTATTTTACGTTTCATGATAAATTTCACACGGCTGCAAGGAAACCGATATGAAATTTATTTGCTATTGAATAAGATACCTACCACACTTATACGCAAGAATGTTTATCAGAGATGTAACAAATACAAAAGACGACAAAGAATACTTACTGTGAAATTATATTCACGACACTCCACAAAATAAAAAAAAACATTGTGCTCCGAGTCGTTCGGTTTTATAGGTTTAAATATTTTAAAAGTTTTTGACAAGCAAAGTTGCCATTTGTTTGTCAAAACTTTTGTAAAAAACGTCAAACCTTCATTCAGCCAATGATGCAGATTTTTAACCCTGTGATGTCCCCTCATAATAACCGAATTATTATCTAAGTTCAGTGAATTAAGTCGGATTGGACCTGATTTTTTGTCATAATTATGAGATATAGTATAGAACAAAGCATGTTATTAGTTCGCCGTACAATTTAAATCAAAGAAAATTTTACTATTGTTTCAAATTCTGTAAAGTTCAACAACACATCCGCCGACAACCATTGTTTGCAATTGTCGGCAAAATTCATTGATGCCTTTGTTTGCACAAACCCTTTGTTTGCAATTTTCGACAGAATTCATTGATGACTTTTATTGTTTTGAAATGTTATCTTATCTATCGTTTCAAATCATGAGAAGAAAAATTATGGACACCCTTTGTTTGCAATTTTCGGCAAAATTCTTTGATTCTATTGTTTCTAAATGCTTTGTTGCACTCAGGTAACTTTATCTACGAAAGGGGAAGGGTTTTTTTTTATTTTCGTCGTTTTTAGCATACAAAATAATTTGAAGCTCATTCGGTATTTGTTTGCGCTTCCGGCCAGACCTCTATCGGATACTCTCCTGTCTCTCCCGTGCTCTGTTACTCTGTTTTGTTATTAACGACCCTTGGCTTTCCTACTGGACTCTGTTTGTCGTACGATTGGAACCGTGTTGTTATCCGGATATATTGTGACCTATGCTCTGCCTACTGGACTCGATTTTAGCCTGTGTTTGTGATTTGTTTGTGTTTGTTTTGTGTAACAATGGCAAGTTACACGGATGAAGTCCGTAAAAACTTGGTGGAAATCTTTGGAGAAGATTTTGAAGAGCTTGCTGGGCCTTCGGCAAGTTCTGGACCTCCGCCAAGTTTTGGCACTCTGATAAATCCTGACCCTTCAGCAAGTTCTGGGCCATCGAGAGCAAGTTCGAGTTACCAGGCGTCGGAACTCTTACAAATCCGGCGCTTAGCTGATGACGAAGAAATTGACTCAGATGAAGAATTTCTAGACGCCAATGTTGAGTAAGTAATATTACTAGTAATTACCTAAACTCGCTTTTGTAGCCGATCTAGTTTATTGTTTATTTTTTTGTAATTTTGTATGATGCATGTCATGTCCCTGCGACAAATAAATATTTTTTCTTTCTTTCTTTCTTCTATCTAATGTCATGTGTATGGCTCTATCATTAACATTAGAAACGGGATATTTACCATGTTTACTGTTTGTTTTGAGTTCCCGATATTTCGGCGCTGTTGCAAGCACCATGATCACGGATAAACTGAAGTTATTGCGGGTGTTTATGAGCAGACAAATCGGTCTAGCCTCTGTCACTCTGTTTCTAATATTAATGATAGTGTTAGGGACCATGACAGTTTAAAAACTTATAATGTTATGGCTGCTTAACAAAGTGTTGAAAATGAAAAAAGTTTTGAAAACTATATCAGGTTACATATCAAATGAAAGGGCTCATTGTGAACATCTCAAATATATATATTTTTTTATAGTTTTAAAATAAATAGTTTTGAAGTTATTTAAGTTAGAAGCGTCAGGATAGCCCGCGAAATTCAAATTTTCTTACGTTTTTTGCAATTTGCAGGTCAGTGTCAGGTTGTATGTTGACAAAAACTCAGTTCATTTAACCCTATTCTATAACTATTTCATGAAAAAGTCAAATGAATCTAGAGGGTTGTTGTTGATTTTAATGATGATAATTCTGTAACTACGTACGTGTTACTGGTGCGGACTCAGTTTTTGTCAACATACAACCTGACACTGACCTGCAAATTGCAAAAAAAAATAAGAAAATTTGAATTTTGCGGGCTATCCTTGCGCTTCCACCTTAAGAAAATAGGCGAAAATTGACCATTCCCCCCCTAAACTCAGAAACTTCAGGGCTGTAAATTTAGAAAAAAATACAAAAGGAAAACCTATGAGAAATCTATGGTTTAAATGTAACATAGGAAATTTCCCAATATTAATTGTGCGTTAACTTTATTCGTAGTTGTAATTACAACGATGGTACGGAACCTTTCATGCGCGAGTCAGACTCGCACTAGGCCGGTTTTTTCTACAGGTTTGGTCTATGAACCAATAGTCACACGATTTTGTGTTGTATCTACGACTGTTCTTTTGTTCTACTTTACCAAAGTGTGTCAAGGAATCTATAGCCCACCACCATAACTCAAATATTAGATGTCCAAATTATCATCTACTAGGTTTTTTTAAGTCCCTAAATGAATGTACCTGCACAAGTCCTAATTAGAATGTATTTTTTCAGCAACTTCGACAGTTCTAGTAACAGTAGCGACGCTACAGAAGAATCGGGTGATGAAACAGCTCAAGAACCGGAGGGCGAAGACTGGACCCTTCATCGACGCGGACCTCCTCCTCCAGTTTTCACGTCCCGGGAGGAGGTACGGGTAGATAATGGTAGCACACCCATAGATTTTTTTAAATTATTATTTTCACCACATTTGTTGGAAGAAATTGTTATTTCAACAAATGTGTGTGCTAATCAAATATTAGCGGAATGCACCGCACCCCAAGCGAGAATCCGCAGGTGGACTCCACTAACCGTGGAAAAACTTTTAACTTTTGTCGGAATTTTATTCCACATGGGAAATATAAAAATAAACAGGTACTCCGAGTACTGGAGGCAACATTATTTATATAATTTATTTCCGACACAATTTATGTCGAAAAACGTATTTTTACTAATATTTAGATGTCTACGGTTTGGCCAGCATAATTTGGATAGTTTGGTTGCCTATTTTAATAATAGAATGGCGGAATTATACGATCCCGGCGAAGAATTGTCAATAGACGAATCCATAATTTCAAGCCGTGGACGTAGCGGAATCCGCCAATACATTAAAGGCAAGCGCCACAAGTACGGCATCAAGCTGTATATGCTGGCCACACCGAGTGGCCTTTCCCTCAAAATTCATGTATACCAAGGCAAACGCGACCAAGACGTTGGAGGGAAAGGCCACACAGATAAGGTGGTGGCAAAACTACTAGAAAATTATCTAGGTACAGGCCGACATGTGTACATGGACAACTTTTATAATAGTGTCGGACTCTCAGAGTTCCTGTTGCGTAATGGCACAAATGTTACTGGAACTCTGAGAGCCAAACGCAATAGAAACCCAGCAGTAATTACAAGCTCCAGAAAATTGTCAAAAGGTGGTAGCATTTTCAGATATAATCGCAGCGGTATTTGTGTTTGCAAGTGGCGTGACCAACGTGACGTCTTGACTATAAGCACCACTCATTCTCCAGAGTTAAAACCGGTGACCAACAGGAGAGGTCAAATGATTTTAAAACCTGAAATGGTCACCAAATATAACGAGTTTATGAGTGGTGTAGATAGGCAAGACCAAATGTTGTCTTACTATACTTGTGAGCACAAATCCATGCGTTGGTACAAGAAAGTAGGCATTCACATCTTCCAAATGATGATGCTGAATGCCTACTACTTGTACCAAATTAAATTAAAAAAAAAAATTGATTACTATCATTTCAGAGAGGAGGTGATTATGAAATTGCTACCACCTCCTCCAAATGTCAGCAGACAGGCCCATGCAAGTGGACAGGCAAGTGAAACAACAATTCATTTGCCTGCCCACTTGCCCAAAGACAGTAAGGGTAATACTAAAAGAAGGAGATGTAAACACTGCTGGGACACAACTAAAAAAAGAATCAATACATTATGTTATTGTCCCAAATGTGACAAACAACCAGGCCTCTGCCTAGAATGCTTTCGGGCATATCATAAATATTAGGGTACCTAATAATTAAGATATGCCCGAAATAAACTTGTGTTATGATAAGGTGAAAGCGTCAGGGTAGCCCGCGAAATTCAAATTTTCTTTCGTTTTATTGTAATTTGCAGGTCGGTGTCAGGTTGTATGTTGATGAAAATGAGTCGCATACTGCATACCCGCAAATTGCAAAAAAAAAAACGTAAGAAAATTTGAATTTCGCGGGCTACCCTGGCGCTTCCACCTTATGGTCTAATTGTACATAATTGTTACCGTTATTGTACAGACGGGATATTTACCATGTTTAATATGCCATGTTATGGTAAATATCCCGTCTTCTATTTATAATAATGTTAGTGACCATGACAGTTTAAAATCTTGTACATGAATTGTTTTCAATATATAATAACTTATTATATACTTTGCAGTTTTATTTCTAACATTTTAAATAAACTTCACAATTTCACAAACACGAAATAAAATAACTGATAATTTGTCCTTTTCTGTTACCTATAATAATTCAAAACTAACCCTTTCTTGTGGGAATGAAATGGAGCTACCCGCCGTCTATACTTTTCTTTGTTTATGCGATATTCGGTTGTTACACAAGTAGGTAATATGTATATATATTATATGATTAATATTTAGGGAAGTGGTATTTGGTGATTCAATTTAGGTGACAGATCTACTATTTTAGGAACAAATATTATTTAATAGGTCACTGAAAATGCATTTAATAGGTAGGTAATTGATAAAATCATACCCTAAAAAGAAAGTTCTACCTCCTAGGTACACACCTCAACCAACAAAATTAGGATCCTTCTTGGTAGTAGTACAATAAAGTCTAGTACCAGCTTTACCTGGCTTCACTTCATGATAGTATGTGTGATGGATATTAGATTCAAAGGGCAACAAAATAAAAGAACTTGGGGAAAAGTTCATAGTTTATTGGGGGAGCCCCGATGAGTCGTTTGGACAAGAACGATCACCAGGGCTCCCCATAATCAATTCTTTCCAAGAGCCACCTTTGCCACACGCTGCGAGCCGGTGGTTCTGGCGGTGGTGCTGCTGGTGCAGGCCGGCGTCCGTTCCTACAAAAAAGGAAATTATGATTTGTAGATTAAAAAAAAGAAAACTTTCAAATATGAATCTACACAGAAAACCAAATAGCATATGCATAATATTAGCCTATAATGTTCCTATTGCTGGGACACAGGCCTCCTCTCTATAAGAGGAAATGGGCTGTAATACACCAAGCGGGAAAACCAAAATGTAAAAAATATTCTTGAAAATATCCTTGGTAGATCATGTATGTGCAGTCAATCAAATTCAATTATTACCAGGAAAGCCACATGTGCTCAAGGAATTATTGCCAGACTTCCTTGTCTTCAGTCTTATAATAAGCCTTTTTGATAAAGACAAGTTTGATGTGGGTTTATAAATTTCCATCGCTAAGTTCTGTAATGACTTTGGCAACTTGTTATAAAAGCGGACACTGTTTGTAAGAAATGACTTGCTTGTTTTAGTTAATCTAAATTTGGGTATCACAATATCATATCTACTGCATGTAAGTTTTTGTGAACATACAAAATACTTTCTAAGATATAAAGAGAAGGCAGTTGAACAAGTATAAAATGTACTCACCGCATGTCCATGTACTCGCCGTCTTCCGGCCTGTAGACCAGCAGCGGATGCAGGTTCAGCTCCAACCGACGCATGCGATTCGGCATGTCGGCGATTGGAGTCAAAAGCTCCCGCATCTGTCGAAGTAAATAAATAATGAAAGTAGGTATGTAAGGATCGTAGCAGGTGGCGTTCTGTGGTTTTTGGGCTTCCCTCATGGGAAAAAGGCGTGAGTTTATGTATGTAGGTATGTAGGTACGTAGGTATGCACGTACGTACATACATAACTCACGCCGTGTACGTGTACGTGTAGCGTATCGACTGACCATAAAAACGTTGCGTGTATTATTAGTATTCCGTAACTTGAAACGCAAATTAGCTTAAAACTTTTGAATTATTGGCACTAGACATTTAATAACGTGTGTTGTATTATACCTCGTCCACCGCCTCCACCAACATACGCAGCGTGCCCGCCGCGTCGTGGGCCTGGTGCTGCTGCACCATCTCCACGTTTTGATAAATGGGTCTGAAATTAAAAAAAAAACATTTAAAATAACAAAAGTACCTAATTAATACAATTTGAAGTAGGTACCTACATGAAATATTCATTCAGATATTGATACTTACTCATCGGCGGAGGCTGCTGCATCAGCACCAGACCAGCAACAACACACGACGCGGCGAATGGCGTGGCTCCAACTCATTTTTAATATCGTTTAAAATTTTTTTAGTTCCGCACGCGCACCGGCCGGTAGAAAGTTGAAAATGCAAATGTGTGTCAAGTCAACTGTCAAGTGTTTCGTTCGCCTATAAAAAGGCAGGCATCGATCTATAGACCATTCAGCCTATCGTAGTTTGACGAGTGAATGAATGACAAAACAAAATAATGTTACTATCTATTTATTTTTTGATAATAATATACTTGTTAAAGTTTAAGAAATATTTAAAAATGTAGAAGATTTGTATAAAAATAAATAAAGGAATAAAGGAAATAATAATACTTGTTAAAATGTTACTGACCACTAATATGTGTAGAGAAATTGGTTTCAGTAGTTGAATATTGTATTGTTTTGTCAAAGGATGGTGAGTCTTATTACTCCTTTACGATTGATAGATAATATTATAAAGTGCCGCGCTGGTGATTTAGAAGACATTTTAAACAAAAGGGTTCCGGCTGCGGCAAAATCTTTTTGTTAAATCATTCATTGATACTAAGTTTACTTTTGTCAGCCCTAGTAGCGTGTTTAAGTTTGCACCCGGTAGGCGGGTGCTGGGCATGGTCACACGTCAACAATAGCTATCTATATGTACGACTCGGTAGTCGGGTTGTGGGCATACGAACGAATTATTTTTGGACTCGGGAGTCGGGTGCTGGGCACTGAATGTGTTAATAATTTCAGATGTTTGTCAAGTGTTGGTATCTACATTATCCAATTATTTAAGGGTAAGTACAAATATCCGTAACACATTAGGTAGTTAGAAACTGAACCTTCCTAAGTAACATTTCTATTCCTAGTCGAATTATAATATCTATGATTTTATACTGTACCTGGAACTTCACACACATTTTACATACATATAACTAGAACTACACACACAAATATCACAAACAATTTTATTTTACAGATGCCGAATACACAGGAAGAATGGCTATCAGTGGCTCGGAGTTTCATGCAGAAATGGAATGTACCTAATTGCGTAGGTGCCCTCGATGGGAAACATATACGTACTCGTATTTCATGTCCAATTAATAGCGGTTCTGAGTTTTTTAATTATAAGTCATATTTCAGTATTGTTTTGCTAGCTTTAATCGATGCCAATTATAACTTTTTATACGTGGACATTGGATGTCAGGGCAGAATATCTGATGGTGGAGTTCTACGCAATTCAACTTTATTTGATATGATACGAGATGGAACTTTAAGTCTGCCACAAGCGATTCCATTACAAGGGAGAAATACACCTGTACCTTTTTATTTCATCGGTGATGATGCTTTCCCCATCTCACAGAATATAATAAAACCATTTTCTGGATATCATGCAAAAGGATCACCTGAGAGGGTTTTTAATTATAGAATTAGTCGCGGGCGCATGGTTGTAGAAGACGCGTTTGGCATTTTATCTAATAAATTCAGAATTTTACATTCACGCATTGGCTTACAAAATGAGAAAGCAAAACTTGTCGTGATGGCTTGTGTGCATCTGCATAATTTTATGAAGAGAAATGAAAGAACTACTGATGGAGTTTTGAACGAAGAGCAACAAAATATTCCGCAGATCGCTCTAAATGTAGAACCAAGTGTAATTAGAAATGAGCTAAAATGTTATTTTCTATCGGAACAAGGTCAGCTTCCTTGGCAATATCAATTATAATGTTTTAAAGAAATAAAATATGATTATTCAAATAATTGTTTTATTTAGGAATCAGAAACATTTCTTAACACTTCTATAACACTATTTTCGGTTAAATTATTTTCCAAGACTTGTAACAGACTGTCACTTGTGTTGACATCTGGGCTATTTTGCATTTCATAGTCTGATTGAACAGAGTAAGAGCGCGAAGTTGAGGGCGATGGTGACATTGTTGACGTTGTAGGTTGGCCTGTGAAGTATCCTGGACGAACATTTTGATAACGAAGAGGCTGAGTAGTATTATTGGTATCAAAATTCATCGGACCCATTCTCATTTCTGCTTCATAGACAATATTCTGGATTTGATGTTGTACTGTACACATCGTGTAATGATCCATCTTCCTCAACTTGCTACTTATATAGTCTGCAAATATAGCAGCATCATCGCGTTGCCTTGCATTAGATGTAATCTCCCTCAGTAATTGCAAAGCTTCATCAACTTCAGGATCTCCCTCTATGTTTCGCTTTCGTGACCTCCTTGTCGAAGGTAGCGTAGTCTGGGGAGTGATATTAACTTGAGAAGACTGAAAATAAAAAGGAAATCTTATAAATAATTGCAAACAAGCTTTAACATTATGTTTTGAAATATCCAATCAGTATGTAAATATTTAATAAAAACCGGCCAAGTGCGAGTTGGACTCGCCCACGAAGGGTTCCGTACCATTATCTATGAAAAATGAACGTATCTATTACCTACAACTAGCCAAAATACAAACATTTTTCGGCAACAAAAAATAACTTTGTTTTTCATACAAATATATAATAATAAAATAACAAAGTTATAATTTGCGATTTTACACGTTTATTGTATGGGGACCCCCTTAATATTTTTTCATTTTTATTTTTAGTATTTGTTGTTATAGCGGCAACGGAAATACATCATTTGTGAAAATTTCAGCTTTCTAGCTATCACGGTTTATGAGATACAGCCTGGAGACAGACAGACAGACGGACAGACAGACGGACAGACAGACAGACAGACAGACAGACAGACAGACAGACAGTGGAGGCTTAGTAATAGGGTCCCGTTTTACCCTTTGGGTACGGAACCCTAAAAACCAAGCTTATAAACATAACATGTATACAGTCACCATTGATGACGCCTATACCTACACTCTTGATGAGCGCTTATTCCCGAATACTTCGCTTTCGGTGAGCGTTTTGTCGACTGCATAAGGTTCAAATACGAGAGTATGCTCGTCCGCTCTCCGTGGTATTATATATTGTTACCGGGTTGTAGGTAGTAGGTATCTAATATTAATACGCGAGAAAAAATCTTTGTACCCCTATTAACGAAAATATTACTTAATGAAATATGTATTTTAAATTAATTATGGTCGAATTTCGATCAATAGGCGACCAACTAGTCTACTTGATTATAAAAATTTGATGGGTACTTACAATAGGTGCGTGGCTGTTCAGAGTCGGTACCGGTGCATTCTTGTCACTAAGAAATGATAACGCCTTATAAGCAAACCATTTCGGCAATTGAACATCTTCCCGTCCAGATCCACTCCTTTTAGATTCTTCATATTTGCGTTTTTCTCGAAAATAATGGCTGGATAAATTCTTCAGTTTTCTCTCAATTTCTGATGATGCTATGTTGAACACAGAAGCAATATCCCTAATAGCATCATTTCTTTTGTTGCGATTCTTGAAATCCATATGCCTTGGGTTCCACAATGGTTCATTTTCTTGATACTTTTCTATTAATAAAAGTACTGCACTATCATGCCAGTTAAATTCTGTCATTTCGTTATTTACTTCTATGAAATTATACGACAACACTACCACTCCGTATCGAAGCCGCAAGCAAACTGCCGCCGGCACAGTGTTACCAGATGAGAAAAATGATATTACAGTGTTTCGTGCTCAAATTTACAGTGTTTACGACAAAATTACAGTAAAAGGAAAAAAAATTACAGTGAATTTTACAGTAGATTTCAAGAAACTTTTATTAACTTTTATAAACTAAAATACTGTTTTAATTTCACATTTTGTCATTTAGAATAAGCATAATACCTATTATAATTATACATTAATCAATCACTGTCACTATCATGTAGCCCGATATCCGCTTCTTTTTTGTAGATCCCATAATTAAATGATTTTATCATTTTCTCAGTTGGTTTAAAGTTAACGCAACTGGTGCTGTGACGCCGAATGGTTTGTTGCGCTAACATTTGGCCTCTTATTGTCCTGGTTACTAATCTATTTCGTTTCTTAGTTTTGGTGTCGTTAATTTGACTGAAAATTCTCTCGCATTCCGCATTGGAGTTAGGAAGAGCCAAGATGTTGAGCATGTATTTTCCAATCAAGCGGAACTCGTCCAACTGTTTTACCTGAAAAGCAACAGTAGTATTAAAAATATTGTATTTTGCAAACGAAAGAAATATATTTCAAAAAAAAAATATAGAGTCTTAGTTACTAACCTTGTGCCAGAATTCATCAGGCCGTATTGCAGCATCGAAATTTCCTTTTAACTTTGGCAATTTTCTCCACTGGTCATCCAAAGCTTGTTGTTCTATCATAGAAGTTGGTGTCAATCTTGACATTAAGCTTAATATATTTTGAATTGATTCATCGCGATCTGAGATATTGAGACATTTTTCAGGATCCAATTTGGATATCCCAACCAATATTGGATCATTTAGCGCGAATCTTTTGCGAATGCCTACGCACGCTTTAACCAAAAAATTTCGGCATTTCTTTTTGAAATCATTTTTTTTCTCTGCTGCTATTTAATTTGTTGAAAACTGTTTAGATACTCCTAAGCCCAGGTAGATGTCATCCAAATTTTTGAAATTGTTTTCGTCAGTTGGGTCAATTTTTTCTAGTTCCGTGTTTGCAATATGTGCCGTTGTCATGTATGTCGATAAAAGTTCGTGAAAGAGATCGTTCATTTTAGCGTTAAGTTTTGTGATCATTGGAGTCTCACTCTGAAATAGCGTATTAGTTTCAGTAAATTTAGGTAACATCCAGTTTAAAAAGAAAAAGTATGATTTTGTTATGGGATCATTCAACTGCATATGGATTTCGGAACATTCGTTGTCTTCAAGCCATCTTCCATCAAAAAACAGTGTTAGTGCATTCCACTGTTCTAAAATTCTTTGCACTACAGCACTTAGTGATAACCATCTCGTTTGAGCCGGTTTCAAAATTTTGTGTATATTTGTTTCTGTGAATACTTGAAACTCTTTTAATAGCGATTGTCTTTTGCTACTGGTCGCAAAATAATTGTAAATATCACGTGTTAGTTTTTCACATTCAGCTGGTAACTGTTTGCATGCGTCACTCGCACAAAGATGCAGGGAATGACAAACACATTTAAGAACGATAATTCCGGGACATTTTGCTCTAAATCGACTCGAAACAGAGTTGTGACACCCCATCATAGTATTACACCCGTCTGATCCAAATCCTATAATATTTTCAATAGGAATAGAATTTTCCTCGAAGGATTTTATTACTGCTTCGAAAAGATGTTGCGCTGTAGCGGTAGCTACTGGAGCAGAGTTTTCCTCCCCATGTATTTGAATTAGGTCCCAAAATCTGCTCACAATTTGACCTTTTATTGCACAGTAATATCTGACCACAACACACATAGTTTTTACTGCTCCGATATCAGTGCTTTCATCAATCATGACAGAGAATTTTTGCTCCTTTAGATCTGCACACAAATCTTGTTTTTCCGATTCTCCTAGAATATTGTTTATTATTGCTTGACATTTTGTTCTCTTCATTTTCATATTTTTTGCAATCTGAGAGTCAGGAAACATAGTGGGCAATAAATCAACTAAGTGGTCCATCACCCTCACGGATATTTTATGGTCTGCCATAAAAGCGGCCAACTTTATCTCAGATGCTTTGCATTTATCATCATCGGACTGCTTAACCTTTTCAAATGCAGTAGCAATCGAAGATTGAGCTGGAGCTGCTGTAGTTCTTTTTACATGCTTAGCACCTTCACCATGTCTTTTTATCACTACTCTGTCAGCTATCAATTTTGCATCACACAGAACACAAACTGCACGATACGGGTCTTTTGGGTCATGTTTCAGCCAATTTTTAAAACTATTGTCTTTTAACCACTCGTCTCTGAATTTTTGTTTATAATGTATCTTTTTTGCTTTTTTTGGAGTTGATGGTCCGCTTTGATCACTATCATCAGATGAATTAGGCATTTTTAATTCTCAAGTCCTCAAACAAAATAACCACTTGCACCAGTTTCACAGAAAGGCTTGAAAGAGCCAAATAAAAACGTAATGCATTGCATACGTAACCAATTTACAATCATACTAATTTAAGTTAGTCCCAATAGGCTTCAAAACTAAATTAAAACACGGTTGACACAATTTGGGTGGTTAATACTAAGAAGTGGTTTTTAGTCTATGACGGGAAATTCCCGTTTAAAGTAAGACATATTCGTTTTTATTTCAATAGAAACAAGGGTTGTGACATATGCAGAGAGGTGGCGCGAGCTCTACTAGCCAGTTGCGTTTTGTTATGTTTATGTTATTTTTTCTTTTCACAAAGGCTGCGTTCAGTTTGCGCCACCGGTACATGGTAGACATCCCACCCATACGCACAAAACGTTTTGCGAACACATTTATTGTGCGTACAGCCAAGGAGTGGAATTCCCTGCCGGAATCTGTGTTTCCTGATAGCTACAACTTAGGAGTCTTTAAGTCGAGAGTGAATAGGTTTCTTCTAGGCAAGCGTGCTTCATCGTCGACCACATCATCGCTTACCATCAGGTGAGATAGTGGTCAAACGCAAGCCTATTATTAATAAAAAAAAAAAAAAAAAAAGTTTACATTAAACTATTTTGAATTTTGCCTGTAGAAAAATTACAGTGCTCTCCGTACACTGTAATTTTAGTATTACAGTAGACAGTAGATCGTGTGAAAATACAGTAAATCTGCTGTAATTACAGTGTATCTGGCAACGCTGCGCCGGCAACCAAAAGCCGCGCGTGCCGCGGCTGAGATGCGGCAAATGCCGGCGGCACGGCCGCCGGCCATGCCGCCGGCCGTGCCGCCGGGCATGTGTGGATGCGCCATAAAAGGTACACAGTGGATACTCAAAAAAAAAACTTTATTTTACAAAATTATTTATTTGACTTATGTTTATTTTTAAAAGCTTGCGCTGCTGTTTTAATTTCATCCTCACCATGGTATGTGATTTTTCCAGACAAAATGCGGTTAATTGAACGACACCAACTATATATAAGCACATTAATAATTGTGTTTTAAAAATATTTTTTTAATATTTTTTTATGTGTTTCACAACTGAATGGAAAATCAACAAATATGTCAGTAAACATTTTTATTCTATTTTTTAATTTTTTTTTTGGAACATCTTTTTTTAGTATGTCTGTCACTAAATTTTGAATTTGGACAAAACATTTTTCCATATCTTTTGGTAGGAAAAAATTCTTTAATATACCCATTAAAGAATTTTTACCTTTTTGATATTCCTTGGCCCTTATACACGGTTATTTTTTGGTCGTTCTGGAACCGAAAGCCATAAACTCAATCATCGATTTCGAAACGATTGGGACTATTTCTTTCAAAAAGTAAAAATAAAAAAAATCAAATTTTTTTGTGAAATAATGAGAACTCGCAGTAACGCTTCCTTGCGGTAATTGCATATGTGTGTGTAAAACGTATTCACGATCGGCAACACATGCGAACGGTACCCATTGAAAAATCCATTCATCGATCCGTAAGCCACGCCCCCACCCCACGCTTACACAGTCTAGCCGTCGCGCGGTTCGTGTTCGGTCACTCACGCGCAACCTAATAACATGTTAAAAATGAGTCGGCAATACGCGTACTCCAATGTGGAATATTGGGCAATGGTGGATTTTTATGGGATGGCGCACAATAACCTGGAAGAGGCTAGACGACTTTATGCTCAGCCGGAACACCTGAACTCTCTGCGCGCACGTGGAATCACCGATCCTCAAGTTCCCTTCACCTCCACCATCCTGCAGTGCGTGCGTACCTTAACAGTGAGTTTGGTGAGCAGTGGATAGGTCGTGGTGGCCCTGTGGCTTGGCCCGCAAGGAGCCCTGACTTAACACCACTGGATTTTTATTTGTGGTCCGAAATTAAAAGACTAGTTTATTTCGAGGAGCATACTACTCGAGATGAGTTAAGAAGTGCGATAGTGGACGCATTTAATATTGTGAAAAGTGACAGATACACATTAGGAAAATTAAAAGACAATGTGATTAAACGTGCCCGTTTGTGTATCGAGCAAAGTGGACTCCATTTTGAGCAGTTGCTTCGATACAGGGAAGTGTAAATTATTTAAAAAGTCTTTAGCCTTAGTTAGTTATAAGTTGATTATGTTTGTAGATAGCTCCAATTTTTTAAATACGCCTGCGCCTGCAATACCTTTTCTTGATAATAAAAGAGCACTTACAAAGTTAGTACGTAGGTACCGACTTAGACGTAAAATGTATTACTGACGCGACGGTCCTAAGCCCGTAAAAAGTATGAAGGAAAAATTAGAGTTATTTAACTGTTATGAACGTAAACATAAACGCAATTTAGATCAAACACAACAAACAACACAATGGTCATGAATGCGGAATCAAACGATTTATTATTGTCGTGGGTAGGTATCTACTGTAGCAACAACGTGGTTGGTAGGTACTGACCACTGCAACCTATAGCGAACTCATGATTAGCAAACCTTCAATACAAAGCTAGAGAAGTAGGTATCTATGGCTTGAATAACGAATTAAATTGCTATAATAGGTATGTAAGATGTAAGTATCTATCTAATTAGTTCATCCGCAAGTGTGCCTTCACCGTCTTGAAAACAAAAGATGGCCGATGCGTTAGATACCTACATAAACAAAAATAAAATATTTAGTATGGATTTGTGCCCGGTTGATGGCAATAAGCTCGCCCCCTATTACATGGGAATTAAACATAACTGGATAATTAAACTAAACTACGCGATAGATAAATTGGTACACAAATAAAAATACGAAAAGCGAATTTAGACTTTATTTCTTAACCGTAAACGGTGAAAATTAGAAATTTTACCCAAACTAGGTACCTAAGTAAAGTACGGAGTTTACTAAAATTATTCTGAGAAACCTATTGTCTCGTGTCCGACCTGACTGTTACAAAGATGCACAACCGAATTACACGGTTCACTTTATTAAAATAAGGTCTTAATTCCAACCTAATACCTCCAATACCTAATAATACCTCCAACTAATAATGAACTCTATTCGACAGACGAAACGATTCATTTTTCTGTGCGAATTGTCTGCGTTTGTAACAGCCGCCAGCATTACCGCAAAAAAAATGTTTTAGGCAGTATTATTTTATGAATCAGGTAGGTATGTTCGATTGGTCGACACTCGAATTAAGACCTAATTCCCAAGCGTACTGTCGTCGTGTCGGTGTCTAGTTCAATAGGTACGAGTAGTAGTGATTTCGTGATGCGAGAGTGGTGAATTAAATGCCAATTAATTTCTCTCGTTAACAAAGAGATGTGATAGTGGTAAACACCGTGCCGTGCTTCTGATACGAACGAGAAATGATGTAGGTAAATGAACTTACACCAACCTAAATCGGACCTGAAATGAAATACTACTTGCAGTCGGTTAATAAATTCGTCCGACGTCCATTGACCCGCTCAACTGACTCGCACAAGCACAGCTGTGCCGCGCTACGTCATCATCGAGCGGACCGCGTACGTTATTGCGTTTATGAATGAAATAGTGGGAGCCCTACTAAGATTTAACTCGAATGACAGAAAAAATGTGATAAATTTCTAACTTCTAACGGGTGATTCATTTGGAGTTACTTTTTTGTCTATGCATTTTTTGACAGATAATGCGTCAGTCATGACAACCTAACCTAATATTTTCATTCACTATAGTTTGACATTTCATCATGGAAAGACTAAGCACGGCACAACGCCTACAAATTATTCAACTTTATTACGAAAATCAGCGTTCTACGAGGAATGTGTTTCGTGCACTTAGAGCAACATATGGTCCACATAATCGCCCTACCGAACGCACTATTCGCTATACCATCGAAAAGTTTGAAAGGGAATTTTCATTATTAGACAATACACGACCAAATAGACCACATCCAGCTCGCACTGAAGAAAACATTACGGCGGTAGCTGACAGTGTACGCAATGATCGCGAAGAATCGATTCGGCGCCGCTCGCAACAGCTTGGCTTGTCGTATACCACAACTTGGCGTATTTTACGCAAAGATCTTGGTTTCAAAGCATACAAAATTCAACTGGTGCAACAATTGAAGCAGACTGACCTACCTAATCGCCACCGATTTAGACCCGTATTCTAAGTCGAAACCTCATGATTTCCTCGACTCGACTCATCCTCACTTAGGCGGTTTCATATTCATAGTTGTTATTTTACTCCTCACCTCAAACAGTTTCCTCAGTCGAGGTGAGTTTGACTTGAGGAACTAACTGTCAAATATAAGGTACGTCGCGATCTACCTTGAAGCTTCCTTGAGGAATTTTACAAGGCGCTTTTAACCAAAACACGCGTATTTTATCCGATTTTCATAATGTCTTTTGAAGAGTTTATTGATTATTTATACGATAATCCTTACGATTACATATCGCGACGCTATCTAAGGGATGCAGAAAATCCTATTGAGTTTTATGATGAAAACGAATTTAAAATTAGATTTCGCTTCACTAAAGATATTGTGATGAGTTTCTTGCTACCGTTATTATTTCAAGACATTGGCGGTAACAGACGTGGATTGCCAATTCCACCCATAATCCAAGTGTTAGCGGCTTTAGCTTTACGATTTTATGCAACAGGAAACTTTCAAGTAAGTTACCATATTTTTCGCTTCAATAAATAGTCAGTTAAAATTAATTATTTATTACAGTACAGTAGGTACATACATACTTAAATTGGTATTATGTATTTTCAGATTGTTTGCGGGGATTTGCACCGTATCAGTCAATCAATAATTTCAAGGATTGTGGCAAAAATTTCCAAAGTTTTGGCTTTAAAAATAAGACGTTTTGTCAAATTTCCGGATGTTGCTGAGCGAGCTGATGTGAAAACCAGATTTCATCGTATAGCAGGATTTCCTGGGGCTATAGGATGCATTGATTGTACTCATATACCAATCAAAAATCCCAACAGACAAAACGGTGAAGCTTTTCGCAATCGCAAAGGTTGGTTCTCAATTAATGTGCAAATAGTGTGTGGACCACAAATGGAAATATATGACATAGTAGCACGTTGGCCTGGGTCTGTCCACGACTCAAGAATATTTTCGAATAGCAGGTGTCATATGAGATTCGAAGATGGGGAATTTGCAGGTTTACTAATTGGTGATAGTGGTTATGCGCAATCGTCGTATATGTATACGCCTGTGCTTAATCCACAATCACAACCTGAAATGAGATACAACAAAGCACACATAACCACAAGAAATATAATAGAAAGATTTAATGGTGTACGGAAAAGAAGATTTGCTTGTTTAAATAGAAAATTACAAAACAGTTTACCCAACACATGTAACATAATAGTGGCATGCGCTGTCTTACATAACATTAGTATAATAACTAATCAAGAAATGCCTGAACCCAGCATGAATACTGATTCAATTCCAGTCTCCCACACTAGAGATACTACACGGGGTAGCGTTATTAGGGCTGCATTTATTGCTAGGCATTTTAGTTAATAGGATAACAGAATACAATTATAATAGTAGGTAACAACATGTGTGTTATATTTAAGTAGCTTTATTTTTAATTTTTCAACTAAATAAATTATGTCAATTAAATGCCTTGTTTACACACAACTTATTTAAATTCTTTAATTCCATATTCAGGTTATTATATTAATTTTAATTAGTAATTAGTGTAGGTACAATTATGTATATAGAAAAATAAGTGTATTTTAAGGAGCTTTATTTTTAATGTATTTTCATCTATGTTTGTTAAATATTAAAGACACTTAAGTATATGAGGGAAATGTAAATAAATACAATGTTAAAGTTCTAATTTTTATTTCTAAATATTGCCAAGCGCAATTCAGCCTCTTCTCTCTTAGCTCTATTACATTGAAGAAGTTCTTCCATAGCTTCTCTCTCAGCTTTAGCTTTGAAGAAGTTCTCTTCTGCGGCCTTCACTATCCACTCTTTCTCAGCTATTTTAAATTTGTGTAGCTCTTCTTCTCTCTTTTGGGATCGGTCATATGATTTTTGACGGATAGAGAATTCCTCTTGGATCACTCGAGTCCGTATATTTCTAGATCCTGTGTAACAAATAAAATCTATTAAGTACATACCTATATTGAACATTAATGTGGCAAAAAATCTTTAAAGAATGCTTTGATAGGTTGCAATTTGTTCAAATTTATTCTAATTTTATTATTTAGAACAAATCTAAAAATATTCAAACTTGAAAAATATATATAAGAAAGTACCTTGTGATGGAGCTACACCATAGTCAGTCAGACGGGACTCAGAAAAACGAGGAGGAGTGGTGGAATTATGGTCTGTAAAAAAATATTTTGTTAGTCTAAATTCTCTTATACCATTCAATACCAATCAACATTGTTAATAAAATGTTGGTATCTTGTACCTCTTTCTGTTGCAGACTCATTAATTTGTGTTCCACTCTCACTGGCAGCAAACGGAACTTGAGGTGTATCGGGGAATCTCTCAGAATCTATTTGCACCACTGTTAAATAAAAAAAAAACAGCAATAAAAAATCAGACACTGGCAAAAAGTAGTAATTAATAATATGATTTACCAGCAATAGGTATGTTGTCACTATCAATACCTTCCAACAATTCAACATCTGTTTGCTCAGCTAGAGCATCTTCCAGAAGCGGATCTTGGTTAGAGGTACTAGGCAAATTAGGGTTAAAAGATCCACCCCCAGTCCTCATCCTTTCCCTTTTCTCGTGAGCCAATACACCTTTGCGCCGGGTTTTCAAATTGTCCCAACATTTTTTAAGTTGAGCTTCAGTTCTCTGAGAATAGAATGATATAGGTATTGTATAATTAGATTTATTGAATTATTGTTTATATAAAGTTTATAGAGGAAATACTGTCGATATGCACTACACTACGTACTTACTTTTGAATTTGTTTCAATGGTATTGTATTCCTCCGTTAAGCGAGCCCATGCAGCTTTTTTTAATGCTGCGCTCCCCATACTTGTTGCCATCGAGTTAAGTTTATACTTTAAGATCAACTCTTGAAGACACATCTTTTCACTTTCATCAAAAAGCTGTCTTCCAGTTCCAGCCATTTCGAGCAAGTAAACACAGCACTTGTAGTAATGAAACACTGCTAAAGGAATATTTTTATATTCCCAAGCCATCCACGGCATCCACTTCTCAAGTATCACCATATTTTTTGCCCATGACATGGTTTTAGGTTCAAGTGGATAAATTATTAGGGTTTGTTTATTTATGTTCTACTTTCATTTGACAAGTGTTGGCACTTCAAGTTGAAAACCACAGATAACGCGCTCACAGACTGCTCACAAAATAAGCTTAGCCAATATAACAAACGAAATATTCCTCCAAATAATGACGTATTCGTGACGTATCGCCTCGAGTCTCACTCATTCGAGGGACCTCATAATTTCCTCAATCTGACGACTATGAATACCAATTTTGAGGATCTTTCGAGGCTTGCCTTGAGGTCTCCTCGAAGGAGTTGTGAGTCGAGGAGCTTTCGAGGTTACAATTATGAATACGGGTGTTAGTCTTTGGGCTCTTGAAAAGCTTGCAGAAAATCCACTGTTTTCAACGAAAATTTTGTTTAGCGATGAGGCACATTTTTGGCTCAACGGATATGTTAACAAACAAAATTGCCGTATTTGGTCTGAAGAGCAACCTGAAGAGATTCAAGAGCTACCATTACATCCAGATAAAACAACAGTTTGGTGTGGTTTATGGGGTGGTGGAATCATCGGTCCATATTTCTTCAAAAACGAAGCCGGCCAGAACGTCACTGTCAATGGTGACCGTTATCGTACCATGATAACGGACTATTTGTTTCCTGAAATTGAAGCCCGTCATCTTCAAAACTTTTGGTACCAACAAGACGGCGCCACTTGCCACACAGCACGTGAAACCATGGCTTTGTTGCGAGAAAAATATGGTGAACAGTTAATTTCGCGTTTCGGACCAGTCAGTTGGCCGCCTAGATCCTGTGATATCACACTCTTAGACTTTTTTCTGTGGGGTTATGTAAAGTCCAAAGTTTATATGGATAAGCCGCGTACGATTGATCAACTGGAAGCCAACATTACTCGCGTTATTCGCCAAATACCACTGGAAATGCTCGGTCGGGTTATCGAAAACTGGAACTCCAGAATGGACCACCTTAATCGCAGTTACGGACAACATTTGAAAGAAATAATCTTTAAAAAGTAAATGTGAGGAATGGTTCTTTTGTATTATAATAAAGATTACCCGATAAATTTGTTTTATTCATATTTTTTTAGTTTTGGAAAAAGTAACTCCGAATGAATCACCCATTATATTAGACGTCATAAAAAAAAAAGAATATGCCAATAGTAACTATTACTCGACTGGAGTTACTGTGTTTCGGTTCCAGAACGGCCTAAAAGTATTCGTGTATATTCATTTGATTTGATTTTAGGATCGCCATACATATCTTTTTACAATTTTTGCAGCTTTTTGATATATTTTTAATGCATTTCCCCAGAACCCACCCACACACATAATTGGGGTGTACTATGCCAAATCGAATACCAAATAATCGAATATCAATTGATCGACCACTATAAGTCGAACATCTAAATACTCGAACGTTCTTAATATCGAATGGTTAATAAATCGAACATTCAAAATATCGTACACTCAATACATCGAGTGTTCAAAATAACGAATGATTGTTTGATCGAGCGTTCAAGGCATCGCATATTCATTCTATCGAAATATCAATACACTGAATACTTTTTATATAGAATACAAGAAAAACACAAAATTTACTAATAAATCACATTTTAATCTTTAATTATTATCTTTTACAGGTACATTTTAATATTTTGTGTGAATTGCGATTGCACGGAGGAACTCTAATAAATCCATGTTGTTTTTACTGTTTAATATTTTTTCAATCGCATTGTCATCTCTTTTGCCTCTTTTTTGTGGAGTAGGTCTTTCCAATCCCGCGTTTGCCTTTTCAATTGTCCTATTTGTTATAGCTTGCTCCTTAACTAAAAATTCTATGGTAGCATAAAGACCCCTTTTGTGCTTATCAAGCAACGTGTTCCATCTTCTGTGCCATCCTTCAATGTTATTTTGAGTCCTAGGCAAACCCAGTGTATTATTTTGAAACACAGACCACAGTGAAGGTGGAAACATCGGTGCTGAGCGTGCTATAAGTAATTTATTATTTCCCGTCTCACGAGAATTAATATTTCCCCAAACATAATATTTTCCAAACCAGTTGGTGATATCA
The DNA here is from genome assembly GCA_910589295.1 of Noctua janthe. Taxonomy (NCBI): domain Eukaryota; kingdom Metazoa; phylum Arthropoda; class Insecta; order Lepidoptera; family Noctuidae; genus Noctua; species Noctua janthe. Next base: position 5,717,907 of record OU342572.1, on the reverse strand, counting down.
CTTGCCTCGTCGGGTAACACTTCTTCTCTCAATTTATCGAAAGCATCTGGTATCTCATCTTGGTGTAAATAAGCAAGTGCGATAATGTGTCTTAACTTGACAGCAAACTCAGCATCTTGGCCATATTTACTTTGCAAACCATTTTGTTGAATTTGACGCCATACATTTTGACCTAAGTGGAATAGACAGCATTTGTGTTGCGCATCAGGAAATTCTTCTTTTACACTATTAATGACCGCCATCTCGAAATCCGTCATTATTACTCGTGGGTTCAATGGGATATCATATTCTAGAGCATATGCCTTTAGTGCTTGAAAAAAATACAAGTAACAATTTAGCGTCTTATTCGTTAGAAACGCATATACTAAAGGTACGTAATAACGATCTGTACCCGTGTCCACCAAACCATGTATACTATATATTTGTTTGAAAAGTATAGGACATGTTGCGAAGGTACCATCCATCACCCAAAGTTGTGATTTATTTAATAGTATTAAATTCGATTTCGTTGCAAATAACATAACACAGTTTTCTTCAAACTTAACCTGACGCCCTAAAAATCTTTCACCATCAACTTTCTGCAATCTATCGGGGATGTTTATATCATCCAAAGTAATCGGCTCCTTTGGCATTTCTTTTCTTCTTGCTCGACGTATAATTTGCGATGCTGCTTTTTTGTTTGGCAGAGCACACGAACTTGATTTTGAAATGTTGGCCTCATTTCGCTGAATAATTTGACTCGGTCTATCAAGCGAGCTGGTAGCATCACTTTTTAGGGAATTCCTAAAACGTAGTTCATCTACCTTACCAGGATCTGGTGCGTGATTATGCTGCGTTGTATAGCTTTCCAACAAATGCTCCTCACTTCCGTGCAATTTTGTTGTTGCAGTACTATTACAATGGTATTTATATTTGTAGGAACAATGCCAGTAGAACTTGTTATTAATATTTTTGTTTATTGCCATTACATAGCCATCCAAAACTAAGACCGACTTGCGTTTTTGGGACAATTCTGGCTTATAATAAGACCCTACAGACATTTTTCACAAAATTCACTTGTAATGCACTACTTAGTCACAATGCTTTCTGCAGATGAACATAGTTTTATTTATGAGGTGAAAACAATATTACAATGTATGAGGGTAGCCTGAAATAAATATGACTTACTTAGTTGTTCGTTCAGAAATATACTTGTTTTTAACGAAAGTTTATGTATTGTAATAAAATTATACATTTAATTTATCTATGATTAATTTTCAATATAATCATAATACTCTTCAAAAAAAGAGGTAATCATTTTATAAAGGTGTTTAAAATCGAATAAAAACAACATCTCCGTGCAATTGCAATTCACTCAAAGTATTAAAATGTACCTGTAAAAGATAATAATTAAAGATTAAAATGTGATTTATTAGTAAATTTTGTGTTTTTCTTGTATTCTATATAAAAAGTATTCAGTGTATTGATATTTCGATAGAATGAATATGCGATGCCTTGAACGCTCGATCAAACAATCATTCGTTATTTTGAACACTCGATGTATTGAGTGTACGATATTTTGAATGTTCGATTTATTAACCATTCGATATTAAGAACGTTCGAGTATTTAGATGTTCGACTTATAGTGGTCGATCAATTGATATTCGATTATTTGGTATTCGATTTGGCATAGTACACCCCATAATTGTCCTGACCAGCATCATTAACGTTAGTATTTAAATTAATGAAATACACCACAATTTCGTCTTCTATGCTTTCATAAAATTGTGGTGTCTCCTCATCAATGGGACTGGGAATATCAGAAGTTGACGAAATATTTTCTCTAACAAAAAAATCCAGATTCTGCAAGCAGCCATCATCATCTTTTTCGCAGTTTGCATGCAGAGAATGGGGCGAGTTAAAATTATTAATTAAGAGGGACTTAAAGGCCCCTTCAAATGCAACCGTGTCTGGTGCCGTATTCCTCGCCCCATAACTTCTGATATTCCCAAAGAAATTCTCTAGTGGGTCCTGGTTGAAATTACGTGTTAGCATAGCATCAAATGAATATGATTGGGACAACAATATCCATAATTGTTGCATTCCTTCAATTGTTACGTATGAAGTTTTTATAGATGGTATAGCTTTCGTTTCAATTATACGGATTTTGTTATTTTTTGTCTTTAATTTTCTTAATAAATGTTACAGTTTTTAAAACTTTTATAGCATTCCTCCACAAATCATGGTGTGTACTACTTCGTCGTACACAACCTTTATATATTTTGCCATCAGGCACATGATTTGTCCATTAGTTTAGTAAATTTTACCAAATTCATTCTCTCGGAATGTCTCCTCTTGCCACGAGATGTCCTGCAGTTGCTGCTACGGTGTGACTGAAAATTTGGGCTGCTGATTTCACTTTCATTTTTCTTATTTTGTCGACATAGATGTGCTTTGGGTGTGTAGGTAGTGTGAGTTAACTTACGGGTCCCGAGAAATCAAAGTCCTTTTTGTTGGGTAGCCACACTTTAATGTTCGCACACGTACACTACACGACACAACAATGTTTATCCTTTGAAGGCACAGAACAAGCGAAGCGCAGTACAAGAAAGCAAGCGTTACAAAGTTTTATGCAATGAAGCGTCACAGCGGTTTAGCGCGGGTATGCGGAAACGTAAATCGCATAAGCGAGCGTGCGTGCGGCGTCATAGATAGGTCGTGACTGGTGAGCACCGCGGGGAAGGCGCGCGCGCATACGTCACAGCGATCGTATGATGCGCTACGTCACACGCCTTAAACAAAGGACTCAGCAGGCGATGCGCATGTCCAGTGTATTTGTGTAACTGACGGACGGGCCGTACGGTACGTGTTTGTCTCTGTGTGTAAAATATGTCCTAAATATATTTTGTATTTGAATGAATGTTGAATGTATGTATGTCGTATGCATGTTGTATGTATGTTGTATGTATGTTGCATGCATGTTGTATGTATGTTGTTTGCATGTATGTAGTGAATCACCTACATCACTCCCCTCCAGAGACCGTGCTACGGGCGATAGTAGTCCGGAAATTGGACTCTTCTACCGGAACGAGTGGTTTTGACTGGTGGGATGGATGGCGGTGGTTCGGGTACTGGTTTATTTGGGGTAGGGGTGTCATGGGTGTCGTTCAGTAGGTAGGCTGGTTTTAGGCGGTCTACGGATACTGTGGCGGATTTCCCTTTTACCTTTATTTTAAAAACTTTGGCACCTCTTTCTATCACTTCATAGGGGCCAGTGTATGCTGGCTGGAGTGCACCCCTCAACGCATCGTCCCGAAGAAAAACATGGGAACAAGACGATAAATCTTTGTGAATGAAGATTTTTTCTTTTGAGTGGTGCGACGTGGGAACTGGCTGTAAGTTGTTGGCAAATGATCTGATTCGGGCTGTGAAGTCCGTTATATCAGTCGTACATTTGTCAACTTTATGGCCGAAGAATTCTCCCGGCAGCCTTAAGGGTTCACCGTATACTAACTCGGCAGAAGGCGATTGAAGGTCTTCTTTGAAGGAACTTCTTATGCCGAGCAGTACAAGTGGTAGGGATTCGGTCCAGCGGCTGTCTGCATGGCACTTGATTGCTGCTTTCAGCTGCCGGTGGAATCGTTCGACTAGGCCGTTGCACTGAGGATGGTATGCGGTAGTCTTGCGATGCCTAAACCCTATGGCCTTTGCGAGATGTTGGAAGATGCCAGACTCGAATTGTCTCCCGCGATCGGTGACAATATCGGTTGGGCAACCAAATCGTGCTACCCACCCTGACAGGAACGCTTTGGCCACAGTTTCCGCTGTAATGTCGGTAATAGGAACGACTTCAACCCATCGCGTGAAGCAATCGACGAGTGTCAAGCAATACCGATATTCGTTGGATGGGGGTAATGGACCGACGAGGTCTAGATGGACATATTTGAATCGCGCTGAAGGGAGATCGAGGGTACCCAAAGGGGTGGAAACATGTCGATTCACCTTCGTGCGCTGGCATGCCAAACATGCCTTAGACCAATCGTGACAGTCTTTCCGCATCTGTGGCCAAACGTAACGCTGTGCTACAAGTTTTGCACTTGCGTTTGCGCCGGGGTGGCTCAGCGAGTGCAATGAGTCGAAGATTTGTTTGCGCAATGGTTTAGGAACGATGGGTCTAGGAGTCGCTGTGCTGACATCGCAGTACAATTCTATACGACTTCCTGGAACAATTATTTTCTTAATGCGCAGGGAAGAATCTCCTGTAAGTAACTGTGCTAGTTCTAAGTCTGTGTCTTGTGCTTTGGCTAGTACATCTAAATCTACAGGGGTTTGCAATTCTTCGACACGGGAAAGTGTATCGGCTACGACATTATCTTTCCCGGCGATGTGTTGAATATCGGTCGAGAATTGCGAAATATAGTCTAAATGTCTATACGTACGTGGCGTGCAGTTACTTTTCCGCTGCTGGAAAGCGTAACACAGCGGCTTGTGGTCCGTATAGATGGTGAAAGTGGTAGCGGCTAACCAGTGTTGGAAGTATTTTATACTTTCGTATATGGCAAGTAGTTCTCTGTCGTATGGTGAGTACTTTTGCTGTGGTGGGCTCAGCTTGCGGGTGAAAAAGGCTAATGGCTGCCAATTACCGTCCTTAAATTGTTGCAGGACTCCACCAATGGCGAAATCAGATGCATCCGTGACCAGGCCCAGTTTGGCATTTGTGTCAGGATGTGCCAACAATGCTGCACTACACAGGCTGTCCTTGCATTCTTCGAAAGCCTGCAACGAGGGTCCGCTTATGTCGACCGGCTGAGAGGCTTTCACGTTCCCGGTCAGCAAAGCGTGTAAAGGCGCTTGGTTCTGGGCAGCCCGAGGTAGAAACCTCCGGTAAAAATTAATCATGCCCAGAAACCTTCTTAGTTGCCTAGCAGTTTTCGGTACTGGGAACTCCCTGATTGCCTGCACCTTGCTTTCCAAAGGCTTCGTTCCGTGTTGCGAGATGTGGTAGCCTAGGAATGTGACCTCTGGTGCACCAAATACGCATTTGGCAGTGTTAATGAGCATGCCATATTCCTTCATCCTCGAGAACAGTTGGCGAAGGTGGTCTTCATGCTCGGCTTCATGCCTAGAGTACACCAAAAAGTCATCCAGATATGGGAAGCAGAAGTCTAGGCCACGAGTCATTTCGTCAACGAACCTTTGGAAAGTCTGCCCGGCGTTCCTCAGACCGAACGTCATAAACGGAAACTCGTACAGACCGAAGGGTGTAGTGATGGCGGTTTTTGGGATGTCCTGCTCAAATACTGGTAACTGGTTGTAAGCTTTAACAAGATCTATAGTGGAAAAAATCTTACAACCAGATAAGCTGTGGGCAAAGTCATGGATGTGCCTGATTGGGTACTTATCTGGGATTGTCCTTGCGTTGAGCAGCCTGTAATCACCGCAAGGACGCCAGCCGTTGTCTTTCTTCGGGGCGAGGTGGAGAGGCGACGCCCAAGGGCTCTCAGATGGTCGAGCTGTACCGTTTGCCAACATTGCCTCGAACTCGGCCTTGGCAATTTTCATTTTATCCGGGGCTAGTCTACGTGGGGAACAAGATACTGGGGGGCCTGATGTGGTGCGAATGTGGTGTACTGTGTTGTGTTTTGGTGTGAATGGTGCGCCTGCTGGCCGTGTTATTTCCTGAAACTCTGATAGGAGATTACGGTATTTGCATTCACCAGTCACGACCTTTACACTTGAAATTAAGCTATCTGGATGTGCGATAGAAGCAATAGCTGACAGGTTAGTAATGCCATCGATGAGGCGTTTGTTGCGAATGTCTACAATTAAATTAAAATACGATAGAAAATCGACGCCTACGATGGCTTTAGTGACGTCTGCTACAATAAAGCGCCACGGAAAATCCCTACGTAGGCCTAAATTTAAAACAACCTGGAGGTAACCGTAGGTGTTGATTGTTGTCCCGTTGGCTGCACACAACTGGTATTCCGTCTTCTCCCGTCGTTGCTGTGGTAGCGCAGATCGTGGGTAGACGCATAAGTCGCTTCCCGTGTCCACTAAAAATTGGACTTTCGACCTGCGATCTGTCACGAACAGGCGACCAGTGGTGGATGGGCAATCTTCAGCCGCCATTATTGACTGCCCGCAGCGTTTCCCGACTTGTAGTCACACGGGCGGACGCATTTCTTCGCCTGTTTACCGAATTTAAAGTGGTACCAACAAGTCGGGAACTTCCTGTAGTTGGACTGCGACCGTTGTGATGGACTGCGACTTCGGCTGGATGTCCTCCTGGTGCGTGGGCGGGAGCGATCATACCTCTCAGTAGTCAGCGCGTCGACCTTCTTCGTCAGCTCCATGATGAGCTTCATCATGTCCGTTTGTGGATCGACTCGTGATGAGGCTGCTGCGACTTGAGGTGTAGGAGGCGCGATGTCGTGGACGCTATCAGCAAGGTCTGCGAGCTCACTGAGGGTCATGGTCAAGCGTGACGCGATGACCGTCTGTAGGTTCCCTGGCAAGCGGCTCGTCCAGATCGTGCGAAGAAAATCCTCTGGGATCGTTGGTCCTGCCAAGTGTTGGAGGTGCCGCAAGAACTGGGACGGTTTTCGGTCACCTAGTTCCTCCGACTGCAGGAGCTGCTTCACTTTCCTCTCTTTGGAGACGGACAGGCGCTTGATGAGCTCAGTCTTCAGTTTATTGTAGGCTCCAGTAGCGGGTGGATCGGTGATAATATCTTCCACCTCGATGGAGTACTGCCGGTCCAGGTGGCCAAGGACGTAGTGAAATTTCGTGTAGTCGTCCGTAATTCTGGCGAGTTTGAATTGGCCTTCTATTTGGCAGAACCATATGTTTGGTTTTTCTGGCCAAAATGGTGGTATGCGGACGCCTACACGAAAAAGTTCCGGTGTCGATTGTTCCGGATCAGGGTCAGTGGACACGCGCGCACATTTACTCGGCCGGCGTTGCGGCGCGGGGCGCTGCGATGTTTCGGTGTCACTACCGTCGCTGCTCATGCTTGCTTATTATAATAGTCTCTGCACTCACTGTTTTTCAAAATGTTCGAAACGGGGTCACCAGTTCGGGTGTGTAGGTAGTGTGAGTTAACTTACGGGTCCCGAGAAATCAAAGTCCTTTTTGTTGGGTAGCCACACTTTAATGTTCGCACACGTACACTACACGACACAACAATGTTTATCCTTTGAAGGCACAGAACAAGCGAAGCGCAGTACAAGAAAGCAAGCGTTACAAAGTTTTATGCAATGAAGCGATACAGCGGTTTAGCGCGGGTATGCGGAAACGTAAATCGCATAAGCGAGCGTGCGTGCGGCGTCATAGATAGGTCGTGACTGGTGAGCACCGCGGGGAAGGCGCGCGCGCATACGTCACAGCGATCGTATGATGCGCTACGTCACACGCCTTAAACAAAGGACTCAGCAGGCGATGCGCATGTCCAGTGTATTTGTGTAACTGACGGACGGGCCGTACGGTACGTGTTTGTCTCTGTGTGTAAAATATGTCCTAAATATATTTTGTATTTGAATGAATGTTGAATGTATGTATGTCGTATGCATGTTGTATGTATGTTGTATGTATGTTGTATGTATGTTGCATGCATGTTGTATGTATGTTGTTTGCATGTATGTAGTGAATCACCTACAGTGCTCATCTGTGAGTCTCAGCAGGCATTTCACCTCACCATACGATTTATCAACTTCATAAGTTTGCTTATAGTATTCCCATTTAACAGTCTTTTCGCACTTCTCTTCAAAATCATAATATTTTAAATCTTTTGTTAGTAAATTGTTGCGGACTCCTTTTAATAAATGTGGAACATCAAATAGAGGAATTACTTTTGTTTTCCCTATTTCAATTATGTCAGTCTTCCATTCCTTTGCCTCTCTTAAATATTTTTTTTTTGTATCTTCTACCAACTCATTTATCACACTCACATTGACTGTGCTTTGATCACAGACAGTACATAATGACCTTTAATCCCGTACTACGTACATACTTTACTATTTTTTGCAGCATTTCTTTCAATTGAGCCTTGTTCATGGAGTTGGTGAAATAATATGCGACGGGTTGCTTGAATTTCTTTCTTAATCCCTTCACCATGAACACCAACACATGGTCTGCAATTTTTTTGCCATCCAGTGTGAGCCCCCGAAGGTGGTCTTTTGCAGCGTTATAGTGGATTTGGGGGGAAATCGACATTTCGTCGAAAATTAAGCTGCATAACCGGTCTTCTGGACATAACTCCTTGACGGTATTTTTAATTTTTATATGGATACATTTATTCAGCCCTGGCTCCACTTCTATTTTCGTCAAAAGTCTTTTTAGAGATTTAGTGGACGGCAATGCAAAATATTTTACCAAAAGAGGGTAGCTTCTTGGACTCTTCTTATATAAAGAAAGTGAGAGCACTTTTTCTTCTAGAGAGAATCTGCGACCAGAAGGCTTCTTGCTTGTCTGGGTGTACCGCATTTTTGTAAAAATTTTTGCTGCTGTTGTCATTTTGTTCGTCAGTTTTTTAAATAAAAGATCTGTAGACATTTTTTCAGCACTGGTTATTCTGGATTGAAGGGTTTTGTTTTTCTTTTGTGCTCTGATCAAGTTTGATTGCAAAACTTTAATTTTTCTTCTTGTTGTTTTTAGCTGGTTCAACCAAATCTAATCCCATAACAATCTAAAAAAAACATACTTTTGTTTTTATTTAGTGCCTTCTTCTGTAGTCGGCAATAATTGTGTTCTGCTTTTATAATTCTGGCAGAGTTATCTGTAATGTGAGAGAAATATTGATTTTGTTAGTGTGTTGTTTTTAGATTTAATTTAGTCTAACTATATGGATATATTTACTAACATTATGAATGCAATAAATATTAGAATTAATATGCAGGTACCTGTCAGTGTCGGTTTTAATGGAACAAGGCTACTTTCTTCACTCAGAGGTTCAGGTAGAAGTAAAAGTTTCGCTGAAGTACCAACTTCATCAGACTTGCCTGAAAAATAAAAATAATATGTTTCAAGTCAAGCGTAATGCTGAGCACAGGTGCATAGGAAGTTCGGGCCATAAATCACCACGCAGATCAGCTCGACATTTGATAGTCGTTAAGCGTGCACGATCCGCACTATTCGCAGCAACACCAAGCTCTTCAATGTTGTTGTTTTATTAATCATTGAAGTTGTAACTTAGACTAGAATCGAAATCGCCAACAACTATATTGAGCTCAATAACTATAACAATTACAGTATATTTTAGTTAGGCCCAAAATAAATAGGTAATTATATAGTTGTAAACTTACTTTGCTTTTCTTTAATTGCTGTCTTCGGTAGTGGGCAATAAATGTGTCCTGAAGATACAAATCCAGCACGGTTATCTGTAACATGAGCGAAATATTCATGAGAAATATAACATTTTGTTAGTGTATTGTTTTAAGATTTAATTTAATTTGAATGCCCTTAACTCTTTCAGGTAACATGTTTGCTGTTACGGTATGATACGGTTCCGTACCGGCTTATGGCGTTTGTGTCTGTCTATAACAGGGCTGTTTCTTTAAAACCATATGCCAACCAGTTAAAATTTTCACAGAAAACATGTAGCTATGGCACATGATGATATATTACAATAATAGTAAAAAGTTCATACCCAGAAATACATGGGTTTTGTAGTCTTAATTTATTTATGAACAAACAATATGAATGAATGAATAAATAAATGGAATTAATATTATGTAAGTACCTGTCAGTGTTGGTTCTGTTGTAGCAAGGCTGCTTTCTTCATTCACAGGTTCAGGTGCATGTAAAACTTTCTCTGATATACCAACTTCATCCGACTTGCCTGAAAAATAACAGAAAAATAATATTATTTCTTAAGACAGAAAAACAAGATAATGTTAAAGAATTTTTAATTCAAGCTGGGACAAAAATATTAAATGTTTTATTTTTCCACCACACATAATAAATATAAAATGAACATAATATGAATTCAAAAAATACTGTTAACCATAAAAATAAAACAATATTAGCAATGTAGTGTAGCCTAAATACTAATCAACATAGGGTATAATTTGAGACAATGACAATGCTATTTGTACTTGTTAAAAAACATGGGCAAAATGAATATATGCCATATTAGCAAAATGATAACAAATTTCAACTCAAGCCCAGTAATAAGTTATAATGGCCTTATTTGAAAATTATGTAAGTCTTACCAGGAAGATGAAGTGATGGCACAGCTAGAAAATTCAATCGGTTATAACGGTTTCTATCCCTGTCTGTGAAATGGATATCACAGATAACCTTCTTCCTATACAATTCATAATCAGCTGGACTATCTAGCTTCCCACCAGCTATATGAACCCAAGCCTTGAAACGGTCAGGATTCTTTTCAGGATGTGGAAATTGATGGTAGGAGTTCTCTGAAAAAAAAAGAAAGACCACAATATATATCTTGAAATGTTTAAACATCTATGACATCTTAAACATATGACAATGAATATGGTTCTACTGATATTATAACAAGAATTTTATTTGTATGGTATACTACCAATAATAACCCGACTACTGAATAAAACGTGGCCTATGTTACCCAGGCATTATAACAAATGGATTGACACCTTAGTCATCACAATTGGATGAATAGTTTAGGCACTACGGTGGAACATACGTAAATACAAACATACATACTCACATACATACATACATACATCCATACATACATACATACATCCATACATACATACATACATAAATACAGTCCACGCGCGAGCTGCGAGGAATCGATGGCTGGGGAAAAATTAAAATAATTATGACAAGTTATTATTATAGGTATTTTTTTAAATTATTATGACAAATCAATGTTGACACTAGTATTGGGTACACTAAAATACCTATAATAACTTGTCATAATTATTTTTATTTTTCCTCAGCCACCGATTCCTCGGAGCTCGCGCGCGGACTCCACATAGACTGCTAAAATCATAACCCTTCCTTTTGGATTCACCGTAGTCGGGCAAAAAAGCAGCCAATTGCGAATCAGACCCGCACACGAAGTCGTTTTAATAGTACAAAAATATACCCGGATAACTGCAGTGGTCCATCCATATTCCATAATGTAAATCTTACTCTGTTTACTTACTTATTAGTATGACTAGCATGTAAATTCACCGGGCATTATGGAAATCTACTGAGGAGGCAGGATGGCAGAGGTATAGGAAATGATGATTATACTTACTGTTTGAACATCCCAATGCACACCGTTTAGGCATGATACAAACAAATCACAAGCGTCTATATCGCAAAGAAACAGCACAAACGAAGCGTCCGGTTCGAAAAAAAAAACGTTTGCACTAGAATGGCAGAGGAACTAAAAGTTCAACTCGCACAATAACTTCGGAAAATTATTACACTTCACTACGGAGGAGAAAACTCGACTCAACGCGGATCGGCGGATTAATTTCACTAAGATGGGCACAAATGCACAAAATATGAAACGAAAACTACAAACAAGCACAAGCGCAGGGAGCAATCGCCATATTTGTGACGGTAGTCGGATCATGTCATGTGACTTGACAATTAGACAATACCAAATCAATAATTTTTGTTGCTATTGTAATTATTACGCAACTTGTAATTTACACAAATATTTGAAAATAATTATAGTACGAGTTAAATAAATTGATTAGGTAATGAAAATATACTTAACAAATAATATTTTCTTTCACAAATTATATTTGTATCAATAGTTTCGCCATCTATGGTATCCTAAAGTAACTAATTGTTTTGGATGGCGATAACAGATGTCGAATTTTGAAAAAAATTACCTCAAATCTATCAATGTATGGAACTGTCCTACCCTGTTGTGCGTGTACGCTTTGTCGTGATTGACTTTTTCGTTAGAATTAGATGTTTCTGTGACTAACTTTGTCGTAACTGAAATGAAGAGGATAGATAGGATTATGTCTTGTGTGTTAGATGATCGAAAAGGTATTACAGGAGATCTAGAGCCAAGTAAGTTTAATTATTTGAATTTATATATAGCCTAAAAGTTAAAACGCTTACAGGTGGAGTTTAATTATTTAAATTTGTTTTAACCTAAAAGTTAAAACGCTTACTGGTTGACTATTGTTATGTTAGAACTATTGTTGCTCGACAGGTGTGTAGCTTTTACACGAAATCAATATTAAAAAGGCTGTAATGTGTATATCGTATTTTTTTTTGTTTTATAGCTGTGTATTTAGTTTTACGTTAAGCCGTTTTTGTGTTTACGTTAAGCCGTTGGTCCCGGGTGTCATTTGTAGATCTTTGACAGTCGTTATAGGTAGTCAGTGGCCCAAAAAAGTCTGACAACCAGTCTTACCAAGGGGTATCGTATTACCCAGTACTAACTGGGTTGTGGAGGTCAGATAGGCAGTCGCTCCATGTAAAATACTGGTATTCAGCTGCATCCGGTTAGACTGGAAGCCGACCCCAACATAGTTGGGAAAAGGCTAGGCAGATGATGATGAGCTGTGTATTTAGTTTTATAGCTATGTTCGTTATTTGACAGGTGATAATAATGAGCTGAGAGTGAATGCTCCAGATAAGACAATTAGTAATAGTAAAAAAAATGAAGGTATGAGTTCTGTTCATAGAACGTTAAAATTATTGACACACATTTTTGTTGCAAACTTAAACACGCTTTTACTATCTTTTAGATGATACAGTGTCTCCGGTAGCTCCAATGTTTTCTCCCTTGACGCCACTGATAAATAAAAATAAGGCTGACATTTTAGATGAGAGTAAGTATTAAGTGCTTACATAATTATTTTTCTGAATTCACATTTTTGTTACTTTTGACAATGAGATTTTTTTTTTTTTTCATTTTTTTATTTATTATAATTTTTTATTATTTATTAATAATCATGTACATTAAACATAGAAATTTGAACGGTGATCCCCAAACTAGACGTTAGTCTGTATCTTGGGGATCAGAGTTGTACATTTTGGTTTTATTATACAAAAAGGTCGTATATGGTGATTATTAACAAGATTAAACTAAAAGTAAAATTAATAAATTGAAGCAAAAATAAGGAAAATATAATTAAGAGAGTAAAAAACAAAAACTTAGGAACAATACTTATTCACAAACAAGATTCAACTTAAATGAGTGTGTGCGTGGGTTTGTGTGGGCGTGTACGTTCGTGTGTGTTTGCGTGTGTGTATGTATGTGTGTGCGTGTGTTTGTGCGTGTGTGTATCAGAGTGAGATAAGGAACGCTATCAGTTTGTGTAGTCTTACTTCTTATGTAGCTGTTTGTAAATAATCCTTTCTGTTTCGTCGTGGGAGAGTGTTAGGAGCCAGTCCTTTATGACCTTTTTACACAGGGATATTTTGAGGTCTATTATGTTACAGTTCATAACAGCTTCGTTGTATATGCGTGGATATAAATAGTTTGGAGAGCGTCTTGCCATAAGAGAGTTTGTTTGGGGGATGGATGGGTATCCTACGTTTTGAGATTATCTCTGTGTAATCTGATCTGGATTTTAATTTTCTGTGTGTTTGTTTGTGTGCATTTAGGATAAAAAGCTGTCGGACACGGAGGACCGGGAAATCCTTATAGAGATTGTCAGTTGAATAGAGTAAAGGTTTCTTGAGCATTACTTTAATGACCGCACTTTGTGCTTTCTCGACTTCAATAAATGTGGCCTTGCCTGCACCTCCCCAGACAGAAATACCATATTGAAGGACGGACTGGCAGAGACCAAAGTAAACAGTACGCAGTATAGGAGGGGGTGTGCACTCACGTAATTTTTTCATGATGTAGATAAGTTTCCTGATTCTGCCGGATAGTGCGTGTATTTATGGTTTAAAAGATAAGTTCTCATCTAAAGTAATTCCTAAATATTTCATTGATTGTATACGCTCAATCACAGTGCACGAACATCCCGTAGTTCGAGAGTTAGGGTTATGGGAGCAAGAATGAAATGTGAGAGTTAGGTGTTGGGGGGGTCTTGATGTCGTGGTCTTATAGAAAGTAATTATCTTAGTCTTTTTAACGTTTAAGGTTAGTAAGTTCCTATCAAGAGCATTAGCTATTGCGAGTAGTCTCTCTTCGGCAATGCTGTACACCTGGTCCCAATTTTTGCCATGAAATATGACCGCTGTATCGTCTGCATAAGCTATTATTTCAGCGCTGGCGAGAGATATATTTAAGATATCATTCATATAAAGTAAGAAAAGCGTCGGACCAAGCGTACTACCTTGCGGGATTCCATAGTTGATAGAAAGTAGGCTGCTAGAGATATCACCGAGTTTAACAAATTGCCTTCTATTGGACAGGTAGCTTTTAAGCCATTCTAGGGGAGTACCGCGTATACCTGCTGCATCCAGCTTCTTTAGAAGGAGATCTATTGAAACGGTGTCGAAAACTTTTGCCAGGTCTAGGAAAGCGCACAAAGTACGTTCTCCTTTGTCGACAGTTGTTGACGCAATATTTGTTAGAAGCCTGGCTGCATCTTCAGTTGACCTACCCCTCCTAAACCCGAACTGCCTATTGGAAATAATGTTGTGTTTCTCGAAAAAATTCGTAAGTCGTTTGTTTACAACTTTTTCGAGTAGTTTAGATAGAATAGGCAATAGGGCAATAGGTCGATAGTTATCTGGGATATCTGTTGCACCACTTTTGTGGATTGGGCTGACAGCTGCAACTTTCCATATGTCCGGGAATATTCCAGATTCTAAGCTAAGGTTAAATATAAGAGGTAGTGGGTGAATAATGGCGGTTTTGATTTTTTTTATTAGTCTTACATTAAGATTATCGGGCCCAGGAGCGCTGTCGTTGTTGAGTTGAGTAATAAGGTTTTCTATTTCAGTTTTGTCTGTGGGGTGTAAGAAGAATGTGTGTGGACAGGTTATATTTGGGGTATATTTATTGGCAAGACAAGCTTGTGTTTCCGAGAGTCTTGAGAGAATTAAGTCAGACAGTTTATTTCCCAGTGTAGTGAAGTAAGAATTGCATTTGTCAAGTGATTCTGTAGGGTTTTTACTGGTAACTAATTTATCGGAGTCATTTGAAGTCTTTTTGTTGTCGCTGTATATAGATTTTATTGTCTTCCAAAGTTTTTTCGGGTCAGCTTGGCTATTTTCGATTAGTTTACTGTGGTAGTTGGTTTTTAACTTATGCAGCAGGCTGTTACAAAAGTTTCTGTATCGCGTGTAAATTAGTCTTTTCATTTGATCATCTTGGTGCGCACGTGAGGCTAGGTGCAGATTGTCGCGGTGGCGCATGCATCTCATTAAGCCTGGAGTAATCCAGCAGGCTTACTCTCGACACTCGATCTCAATCGGAATTGGAAATTGGGATCGAAATCTTGTCATTTGGCACTCTTGAATGCTACACTAGCTCACGATTGGAATCGTATTTGGTGGATTTTTTTGGAACTAAATGAAATCGACTTTACTCGAACGAATGCACTTTTTCGGTACTCTTGACGGGATTTTAACGTTGACATATCGAGTTTGAATTCGTGTTTATGTCAAAGTTGACCGATTACAAAAAGTCTACTTTTTTGGGATCGTGTTTGTTATTGTGACTGATTTGTAAAGTTTTTATTGTAAATAATGGCACGTTTAGGACTCATTTGTGATATTTTGGACAATGCTCATAAGTTAGATATGAGACAAAGGCGGAATTTGAGACGAATGGCGCGTTATGCAGACAACGCGTTTGCCATGACTGACGATGAATTTAGGAAAAATTACCGAGTTACTAAGGAACTTTTCGAAGTGATATATAGGGATTTGGAACCTTTGATGCCCCAGCCTACTCGCCGTAGCGACATATCTAGAAAATACAAGGTTTGTAAACTAGCAATTCTATTTTCACATGGTGTTTTTTATATAATTAAAGTAAGTAACAAAGATAATTATTAATAAACTAATTTAATTCTTTAGGTTTTAGTGGCTGTTTCATTTTACGCCACAGGCAGCTACCAAAGATTAGTAGGTGGGACACAAGGTACAATGATGTCCCAACAGTCTGTTTCGAGAGCAATAAGAGAAGTTACGAATGCTCTCAATTCAAATTATATTTTGAATAAATGGCTTAAGGCGAGGTTACCCCGAGCGCTGTATGCATGAATCGCATACCCCAGCCCCCGGACGGCGAGGCGATACGTAACAAATTACGCTGCGCGGTAAACGCGCGCGCTAAGCGCACAGTACCTCTACCATGAGATGTCATCGAAAAAACACGCGCTAGCGTTGAACTCGCTAGCGTGCTAACGTGGATCAAATAGATTTCGATAATGCTTGCACCATGAGATTTACGTAATCTTACGCAGGCGCTAAGGTAAGCTCGATAGATCGTGTCCTCTAACTAACTTCACTCTACTCCTTAGAATACTTTCGTCTATGCTTCACTACTTATGTTTTGTTTCTTTCTTTCTCACTAATAAGAATAGAGAACGGCTCGTAAGCTCAAAATGTAGTGTTATCGCTATGCTAAAAATGTTAAGACAGTCAATATCACAAAATAAACCGACAAAATAGAAAAGTTGACGGTTAGTGGACTACTTATGGTATTTGGTGGTTTTTGAATTTTTATTCCTTATAATAATATGTCACTGTCGCCATTCAATTCAATTTGTTATGATTTGTTATTTTGTTTGTTGACGTTGTGTCACAGAGTGCGTTGTGTGGTTTGAAAGTTTAAAACAATAAATTATTTGGATTATATTTTAATACAATGAGGACCAGTGTCACAGTTCCAATTGTTGGTGGAGTTCATGGAAAGGTATGTTTCTACTTTCTATTAAATTATTTTAAAACGTATTAGTTACAGAATTCCCAAATAGTTGCCCCTCAAGCAGGTAGATATGCCAAGCCACTTGAAAATTTGAAATTGTAATAAGTTAGGTAAGTTCAAGTGTCTAAAAATACTAAAGACGTGAGGAATGTAACAAATAAACAAAAAAATGGTTATGAATTTGATTTGACTAAATTTAATTTAAAGGCACAGCTTGCTAGTACGTAAAATATAAATAATATAGTCTAGATAAAAACATGTATGTTTAAAACATATCATATTGAAGGTAACAAAATGTCTTCAAATTGCTAAATAAGCTCTTGCAGACATTATTTTCCCTTTATTACACTCAAAAACGTATATAATTTTAATGTAAACATATGTTTCACACGTCAAAATGCTAGTGAGCTACGTTACTACTATCGCAAGCGTATTATTCGATAGCTGCTGTAGAATTAGTGAGTCATGGTACCGTTTTGTATGGTGACAGCTGAAAAACGTTAGTAGCTATCGAATAGATTACGTTAGGTTTTTAACCTATCGAAATCTATAGTGCTCATGGTACGTATTTTAATTCATTCTGTGACCGCTAGGGGCGCTATACAATATTTCATACAAATAATTTACGGAGACGCTAGCGAGTTTTGGCTGCGTAAACTCATGGTAGAGGTACTGTACCTCTACCACTATAGATTTCGATAGGTTAAAAACCTAACGTAATCTATTCGATAGCTACTAACGTTTTTCAGCTGTCACCATACAAAACGGTACCATGACTCACTAATTCTACAGCAGCTATCGAATAATACGCTTGCGATAGTAGTAACGTAGCTCACTAGCATTTTGACGTGTGAAACATATGTTTACATTAAAATTATATACGTTTTTGAGTGTAATAAAGGGAAAATAATGTCTGCAAGAGCTTATTTAGCAATTTGAAGACATTTTGTTACCTTCAATATGATATGTTTTAAACATACATGTTTTTATCTAGACTATATTATTTATATTTGACGTACTAGCATTAAATTTAGTCAAATCATATTCATAACCATTTTTTTGTTTATTTGTTGCATTCCTCACGTCTTTAGTATTTTTAAACACTTGAACTTACCTAACTTATTACACTTTCAAATTTTTAAGTGGCTTGGCATATCTACCTGCTTGAGGGGCAACTATTAGGGAATTCTGTAACTTAAATAATTTAATAGAAAGTAGAAACATACCTTTCCATGAACTCCACCAACAATTGAAACTGTGAGTGTGACACTGGTCCTCATTGTATTAAAATATAATCCAAATAATTTATTGTTTTAAACTTTCAAACCACACAACGCACTCTGTGACATAACGTCAACAAACAAAATAACAAATCATAACAAATTGAATTTAATGGCGACACTGACATATTATAAGGAATAAAAATTCAAAAACCACTAAATACCATAAGTAGTCCACTAATCGTCAACTTTTCTATTTTGTCGGTTTATTTTGTGATATTGACTGTGTTTACATTTTTAGCATAGCGATAACACTACATTTTGAGCTTACGAGCCGTTCTCTCTTCCTATTAGTGAGAAAGAAAGAAACAAAACATAAGTAAAGAAGCATAGACGAAAGTATTCTAAGGAGTAGAGTGAAGTTAGTTAGAGGACACGATCTATCGAGCTTACCTTAGCGCCTGCGTAAGATTCTGTAAATCTCATGGTGCACGCATTATCGAAATCTATTTGATCCACGTTAGCACGCTAGCGAGTTCAACGCTAGCGCGTGTTTTTTCGATGACATCTCATGGTAGAGGTACAGGTCATGAGTTCACGAACTCGAGTAACCCGAGTAGGTACTAAGGCGCGTTATAGAGTAGAGTAATGCAGTAAATCAACTTGATAGTATATGTTTATGTTGTTTTATTATTCTAGAAAGTACTTATTGGTTATACATAGATTAGGTACCTACATATTGTATAAACTCGAACTTAATTACTAATAATTAAAAATAAGTAGGTATAAGTTCTTACTTATTTTTGTGAGTAAGGTAAATTTTAAATTTGACTGCGACGGAGACGATTCAAAACTACACGCCGCGCGCCATTCGGTTTTCCATGGTGCGAAATCTTCGTGTCTTGGTATAAAACATGAAGCATTAGGTAGGCACACTTACTTTAGTTAGGAGAATAAATACATTTACAATTCTTTAATTAATTAATAAAATAATATCAATATTGTAATTCAAGAAGGTTAAAGGTAGGTACCTATAAATGGTTATTTTGAGTAAATAAATAAAGCGCGGGTTGTTAATAAATAAAGCGTTTTTTTTTTTTTTTTTATCAAATAGTTATGCTAATAAAAGTAAACACTTTTCAAAATCATTAAAAACATTTATTTTAAGTAGGCCTGTTTCAGGCACTTTTGAATTGTCGAAACAAAGACATCAATAAAATGAAAAACAGTTCCAGTCACAAGGCATAATAACTGTGTAAATACTGTAGTTGCCCATTCTAAAGCGTAGATCTCTGTGGAGAAGAACGGACATTAACTCCATGGACACTCTTTTAATTCGGAATATTATTACAAAACCTTGATTACATCGTTCCTGTTGAGATGGTACACTATGTGGAGAACGCATATACTGCTTAACTTAGCGGCCCCGCAAGAGATGTTAACCGAACCGAAACCGTTTTATCTACAAATTCTAGTTTTTCTAGTTACTAGTTTTTTATATTAAGCATTTTTGGCATCAAATTTTGGCACAATTTGTAAAAGAAAACTGTCAAATTCAAATTCAAATTCATTTATTTCGTGAACACAGGGTGTATACAAAAGATGTTATAAATAAATTAGGACCGAGCTGTGCCCCGCCAAAAGGCATACAAAATATCAATTTTTTTTTTTCTTAAACAAATACATTTTCGAAATTCAAACAATAATTCTAGAATTCTACAATAATTATAAATCATGTTAAAATTATATAAAATGTCAAATAAAATGTCAAATAAATGGCAAATAAAATAAAGTAAAAAGAACCAAAAAATACAAAAATAAAAATAATAATGTCACTAATTCATTAATACACAATAAACAAAATTAACAAAATCATTTAGTATCTCGCATAAAACAGATTCGATTCCGGTAAAAGCGAATTAAAATTAAAATTTGTCATTTAAATATTCGTCAACAGAATAATTGTTATTTAGCAATTTAAACAAATTTCTTTTAAATTCGATAATGTTAATACTTGAGATAACTTGTCCTGGTAACTTATTATATAGTTTTTGAGCCATTGCATAAAAGCTTTTGCAATAAAATTTTGTTTTTGTTGCTAACACCTGCAACTTTTTTGAGCGCCGTTTACTTTCTACAAATCTATATAAATTCATATTGTGTTTTATAAAAATACAGGCTTCATAAATATAGAGTGACGGTAAAGTTAATATTTTTAGCTTATGGAAATGTGGCTTGCATGATTCTGTTTGTTTTATTTTACAAATAGCACGAATACATTTTTTCTGTGCTATAAGCACTTCTTGAATCTTAGGGGCATTACCCCAGAATATGAGGCCGTACCGCAGAGCCGAGGCAACATAACCATGATAGGCTGCTAGTAGGGCGGTCTTATTCGCAATTTTACCCAGCATATAAAGAGCATATGAAAATCTACTAAGCTTTCCACAAACGCTTTCAATTTGTGTTCTCCATGTCATGTCATTGTCAATATGTAGTCCAAGAAATTTTGTAACATTAGCTTCAAGAATGTCATTCCCCTTATAGTTTATTTGAAACTGTGATTGTTCTTTGTGTCTTATTTTAAAATTCATAACTTTAGTTTTGGTTAGATTTATTTTAAGGTTATTAGCATTTAACCAGTCGATAATAGGAATAAGACTGTTGTTTACATGCTCTTCTATTTCTTTTGTAGTGCCAGAATCATAAATAACAGTGCTGTCGTCGGCAAATAGTGAAATTTGATGTTCGACTACTTGGGGAAAGTCATTAATATAGCAAATAAAAAGTAATGGTCCCAACACAGAACCCTGCGGCACACCACAAGACAGTATTCTAGAGCTAGAAGAGTAAACTACCTCAGTTTTGGTCTTTATATTTACTCTATTAATTTGTGTCATTTGTAGATCTTTGACAGTCGTTAGGCAGTCAGTGGCCCAAAAAAAAGTCTGACAACCAGTCTTACCAAGGGGTATCGTATTACCCAGTACAGACTGGGTTGTGGAGGTCAGATAGGCAGTCGCTCCATGTAAAATACTGGTATTCAACTGCATCCGGTTAGACTGGAAGCCGACCCCAATATAGTTGGGAAAAGGCTAGGCAGATGATGATGAATTTGTGTAATTTGACTTCTATTGTCTAAATAAGATTTTATCAGATTAAGGACGTTACCTCTGACACCATATCTTTCGAGCTTAGTTAATAGAATTTTATGGTCTACATAATCAAATGCCCTGGTCATGTCCATAAACATCGCCATCACTGGTTTTCTGTTATCCATGTTATGATGTATTTTTTCTAAAAAGTTATAAATAGCCATATTAATGGTTCTATTTTTTCTAAAGCCCATTTGTTCTTTGCAAAAAATGTTATTTTTTTCTAAATAACTGTTAATGCTGTTATATAAAAACTTCTCAAAATTTTTTGAAAAAACTGGTATCAGTGCAACTGGCCTATAATTGGCAACTTTTGTTTTATCGTCTTTTTTATGTAATGGCTTTATTATAGAAATCTTTAACTTATCGGGAAAAGTGCCTTTCTGAATACTTTTATTTATAATGTCACTTAATATGGCTTTATAAGAGCAACTGATTTGACTACTCTGGTGTTAATATCATCATAGCCTGTACTGTTAGTATTTCTAAGAGTATTTATTATTGTAGTTATGTCTTTTGGTACAGTTGGTGACATAAACATGGATTTATATGATCCTTGTGTGCCAAAGACATTTGACTTTGAATAGTTAGCATTTGGTTGAGCTGAGGATACGAAATAGTCATTAAATTGTTGTGCTATCTGTTTGAGTTTTGTTATAGTTTTGCCATTTACATTAATCGAATTTATATTAGTTTTAGGAATGTTAGGTTTTATAGATTTAATTATTTTCCAAGTTGCCTTCGACTTGTTGGTGCTTGTTCCAATAAAATAAGTATTCTGTGCTTTCTGTGTTAGTTTGATAACGTTTTGATACCTTTTCGAGAAAGTTTTGAATGCCATTTTTGACGACTGTCTCGAGTCAGTCTATATTTCCATAATAAAGATCGTCTAGTTCTACTACAACGTTTAACTCCGCGTGTAATCCACTTTGGTTTAGTAACTGTAGAAATTTTGCGTCTGACAATTGGGAAACAAAGATCATATATTAATTTAAACAGTTCAAAAAATGAATCAAAACATTTGTTTACGTCATCAGATTCATAGACTTCGGAGAAACTGAGACTGGCGATATATTGCCTAAAAAGGTTAATATTTTCCGTTTATATATATAATAGTATGGTAAAATACACTTTTGTTGTACCGGGAACTTCATAAGTTGAGCTGTGTGGTCAGACACACCCAGCTCCAAAAGCTCACTTGTGCAGCCTCTTATGTTGTGGAGAAAATTATCTAGACATGTCCCACTACTAGGACGCGTAGGTTCTTTTATTTCTAGTTTCAGATTAAATTCCTTCAAAAGTTGCAAACAGTGTTGAGTTTTTGGTATTCTGAAGAACATCAATATTAAAGTCGCCGCAGATTATTATTTGTTGGTAACTTTTATAGCAAAACTGTTGCAATATGTTCGCTAAATTATCAAAGAAAAGATGTACCTTATTTGGATTGGGAACTCGGTAAATACACAATATTATAACGTTATCGTCAGTTAATTCCACTGCACAGCATTCAAACACATTGGGAATATTTAACTTTTTTAAAGATTCTATTTCTTTGAAATTAATGTGGTTATTAACTAATATGCAAGAGCCACCATTTCGCTTTAGTCTAGTGAAGCTTGCAGCCAAAATAAAATTTCGTATATTCAGAAGATCAAGGTCACCTTGCTGCATATTGTGTTCTGTAAAGCATAAAATATTAACACATATCCCATTCCTTGAGAGCGTATCTAAATGTTCTGTCATTACATCAGCCTTCGGTAACAGTCCATTAATGTTTTGATGCAATATACATAATACGATATAGACGAAAAAAATTTTGGTTGCGGACGTCAGTAGTACATGAAGTAAACGAAAAAGGTGAGTCACAATACGAAATACCTTTTTTCGACGCTGGCTCGGTCTCAGGTTTCGGAATATTTAAATTACAATCAGTTGAAATATAATGTTTAAGATTAGAAAAAATATTTGAAACGGCATAATTGTTAATACGACCACTCTTTCTTTGAAACATCGAATATTCACATAGTAAGTCTAGATTAGAGTCAAATAATGTAGCATAATTGTCAATTTGTATGTCCTGAAATAATAGATTATTAAACATTTCTATTCTAAAATTATACATTCCGCAATAATAACCATATTTATAAGTAGGTAAACATATTATTACGTTAGTATGCTTTATAACTGATAAACTTTCACGTATGATCGTTATTAATTTAAAGTAATTATTTGTTTTTTGGAAGTCATCCTCACCAATAAATATTATGCAATTGTCCTTCATTGTATAGCCAGACAGTTTAGTGTTAATGTTACATAATAAGTTTTTTATGCCACAATTTGGTGAAAGAAAATGACATGTTTGGTGGCATGGAAAGGTATTTTCCGCAATTGGTAATATTTTATTCGATCGGTTGCTACTTATAATGCAGAGCTTCCTCTTTTCCTCAATGGTCGCCCTTGTTCTCCTTTTTATACTTGATTGTCCCGGTTTATTCTGAGGAGTAACTTGAGTGGAGGTGAATAGCTCTGGAGTCCCGTATCTTGAGTTGTCTGATTTTTGTATGGTCTGTTTAAATGGTGTGCGCAATTTCATTTTTCTATTTGGTGTTACTGTCTCGCTAGCTAACTTCTTGGTCGCTTTTTCCACAATTTTATATTTATTATTCATTATTTCCATCGTCTTCCTTAAATCTGTGTTTTCAATAGAAAGATTATTTATCTCCTCATGTGCCGCCTGCAATTGGGTATTAAGTTCACAGATTTGACGTTTGAGTTCTTCCATTTCTTCATTCTCGTCATCCATAACAATATTAGGTACGCTGTTGTTTGTGTCCATAAGTTCTACCAACAATAAAAAATTAATGTATTTTATTAAAAAAAATATCTTCATTTTGTCAGTGGCTCATGGAGTGGAAAATGAAAAACAGGCCCTACATCAACTGAAACGACAAGAAAATATGGTGATCGAGCCCTGTGGCCTTTTTATTGAATTGACGAAAAAATACTCATTTATTGGAACTGCACCTGACGGTATAGTTGGAAAAGACACAATAGTAGAAATTAAATGTCCAATAACGGCATTTAATAACCCTCCTTTTGGGCTTCGCCGCAGTCGGGTAAAAAAGGAATAGATGCTGATATTAAGGAAAATAAAATTCAAATATTTAAATACGACAAAAAAAATACCAGACATATAAAAGAACCGGCTTTTCTATTTTATTCACTTTGCTCGAATTAATAAAATATAAAAGAATTATAAAATTCTATCAATTCGTAAACTAAAAAATCGCAAACATTTATGCAAAGGTGCATCAGCTAATTGCTATATTATATCTGCCACCACTATATCAGGTTTATTAGCTACAATAGTCCTGTCAGTGATGATGGATTAATCCCAGTACAATGTGATATTGCCATTTTCAAGAACTGGGTCGGGCACATACCTATAGAGTACGGCACTTCCGATTCCAGAAGGCTGTATTTTAGACCAAGTTGCTGATGGATAATCCTGGCTAACAAGGTTGTGTCTATGCAAGTACTTTCCGTTAGCTAGACGAGATTACGAGAACACCCGGAGATAATGTGACGGATTGATTCGAGAGGAAAATATTATTGTTATTATGAATAGAAAGATAGAATTCGTAGATTAAACGGTGGCTAAAATTCGTTGAATTGTAGCTGTCTTGGTATGCATGGACCTAGCTGAGTAGATCGACTCAGAATTGGGTCCTTGGATTTGCTTGGACCTGGCTGCATAGAATTTTCATTAATATTTTCTTTGGTATCTTGCAATACTATGTCTCGTATGGGCATACCGCGAATTTGCCGTGAATCCACAATCTCTGGCAATAGACATTTCAAATAAAAATCTATAATTTTTGTCTCCATATTCACTCTCCAAAATTCGTCATCTTTTGAAATATTTTCTATCAGTAGTGGCTGATTTTCACCGGACCATATTCCAAAAATGCATTGGTTTCTTCCTGTTACACGGAGTTGACCCTGCACTTGGTAATACCAATTACTTTTTTTGTTTATGACTCGGGCATTCATTTTTTTGTCGTATTTAAATATTTGGATTTTATTTTCCTTAATAGCAGCATCTATTCCTTTTTTAAATGCCGTTATTGGACATTTAATTTCTATTATTGTGTCCTTTCCAACTATATCATCAGGTGTAGCCCCAATGAATGGGTATTTTTCGTCAATAAAAAGGCCACAGGGCTCGATCACTATATTTTCTTGTCGTTCCAGTTGTTGTAGCGCCTGTTTTTCACTTTCCACGCCATGAGCCACTGACAAAATGTGAGATATATTTTTTTATATAATATATTTTTAACTGTTGGTGCAGTACTTCTGGAAAGTTTTCTTTTACAAATTGTGCCAAAATTTGATGCTGTTATTATTTTTCCTCAATTCTATCCAATCACTGCAATCCCTTTGTAGGACAGTGCTTATTTCAATATTTTGCCTATCATTTGTCAAGACTTTTAAATTGTTGAGGAAATCTTCCTTGGCTTTTTCTAATTGATCTAGACTCATATCGGGAGCTGAACTCGTAGGCCCATAGTTGTGCTGTGCAGAAGTAACTTCAAATCTTCTTTTTTTTTCTTGTGGGATGATCTCTGTTCAATTTTCTTTTTAGTGACCTCTTTTTCTCAATTTCTTTCACCTTTCCTCTAAGACTGCTTCCAAGATTTTTTTTTTGAACAGAAGAAACCGCAGATTCACTGTTAAAAGAAACCACAGCGGCCGAACATGGTACTTGATAGCCCCGTCTCAGTGAAAAATTTATTCGTTTTCCTCCTACAAATTTGGCAATAACGCTATTAAACCGTTCTACTACATTTGTGTCTACATTTTCTATGAGACTTCGAGCTTTACCTGCTACAGTAGCGATGATAGCATTGACCCGAAAGAAGAAAGTAGAGTTTTGAATTTCTCTCAATGTACTGTTATTAAGATTTTTTTCTTTTGAGCAGTTATAATCATAACAAAGTCGATGATCACCGTAAGCATGCGCCGCCGAATTTGTGATATCTTTATGCAGTTAATGTATAGCAACGTTTTTTGAATTTCCTGCATTTTTGTGAAATTTTATTGATTTTACTATCACTTTTCACATGCTCATTACTTTTTCATTTGTAAGTGTTTTTCGATCTTTTACTGGATATTTTGTTTCTTTTACAACAGCTCGCAATTTATTACAGAAGTTTCGTAGGATATGATTTCTGCATTCTATTTTTCAACTGTATAGTTTAGATGGTCATACGGTTTTGCTTCCAACACTTTATTATAAGTAGCCGAGTCTCCATCTCCGATCATTCTCGCATATATTATACCATACATTTCAATTGATGATTTAAAGCCTTCAGAAATTATGTCAGCTTCCATGGCACTAGATGATCCATTATAGTTTTTAAAACATGCGTGACCTTTAGGCGCGAGTCCTTGTTTTTGGGCTCTGGCACAAACCAGACAGTATTTGTTTTTTACTCCCATATAAAGGACTTCTCCGAATTTTTTTCCTAAGATTGCTGCTGTCCCTGACACTGATCTATAATTATTTCCATAAGATCTTAATCCCCAAGCGCCATCAACATACACGTCAACGAGAGCCAATCCGTTTTTCATTCGACCGTCAGTAATGGCAGCTTCTTTCTCACGTTTGGCAGCCCTTTCCATGGATTCTGCTGCGGTTTTCTCCCAACTTTCATTTACAAAATCTTGAAGTAGTGCATATTTTTTTTTTAAAAAAACCGGCACTTCCATGGCAGAAAATATCTCCTCAAATTGCGCATATCCAACACCAGCAGCTACAATGCCTGTGGTTGCAGCAACTTTTATATTGACATTTTCTATATTGTCACATTTCTCTGATTCGATTACAATTATTTTTCTACAAACGTTACATTCAAACTTAAATTTTGATATCAATCCTATCCGTTTTTCTCCAATCAACTTGAAATATCCAACTCTGCAATCAAATAAATCGATGTGATGCGTTTTTTCTTGAAGCTGTGACATAAGGTAATTCATGTCAACACTTCGCCGTCCACTGATGGGTTGATAGTCGTTTTTGATTTCTTTTTCAATGGTCAAAGTATAGTTTTCAATTTCCTCCATTGTTCTAAAAACAGATATTTTTTATTAGTGTGATTCGTGGGTAGGTGTGAAAAAAGTATAGACGTGTTTAAAAATCCGGAACTTTATTTTAAATTCAATTAATTCAAAATTCATTAAGTTTATATCAGTAATAAGTTAATAACAGTTATATAACTACTACTCACGTTTGTGCACGTTTATGTGACTTAGACAAGTTATTTTCACCACCTGCCAGCTGTTCAATTACTACACCACAGCACAAGTTTTCTAGCATTTCACATAATGTCACAATTTGCTGAAGTCCTGGCTGCACAAAAAGCCCTGGAGGAGAACTTTTTGAGGAAGATGGGTGAGCTTGAGGCTCAAATACAGTGCGCCGGGCCCGCCAAGGATACGGTGGCAAAGATAGCTGAGGAGTTTCGTGGTTTTCGGGAGCTTGTTTTCTCCATGCTTGGGCTGCTGCGAAGCCAAATCAGTGAGTGTGCCAAGCAAATTGATGGCTTAGAGACCAGGCACCGGCGGAAAGCTTTGGTTTTCCAAGGTCTTGCTGAAGCGGAGAATGAAGACTGCACGGCTGTTATTTTGGATGTTTTAAACACCAAGCTAGCACTGAAGAATATCTCGGCACCTTCTATTAAAGCTTGTCACAGGCTGGGGGCCCTCAGCAAGGATCATCACAGGCCTATCCTTGTTAGGTTTGCCAGTGTAGACTTGAGGTCATCAGTGTGGAAGGCAAAGACAGGCTTGAAAGGCTCCAAAATGTCAGTGAAAGAATTCCTGACTAGGACCAGGCAATCTATCTTCGGCAAAGCACGGGAGCACTTCAGCATGCGGTCGTGTTGGACCCAAGACGGGGTTATCTTCATAAAGGCTCCTGACGGAAGTCGGCACAAGATAACTTCCTTTGATGAGCTGAAGCCCTTGGTAGCCCAGTACCCCAAGGCACCGGACGCGGCTCCTTTTACCAGTGGAAGAGGTGGCGGCGCTGCTGGGAATCTGAAAACCATAACACGAAAATTATAGGTTTGAGTGTTGATGTTTTGATGTTTTTTCTTGATTGTTGTTTTAGATTCCAAATCTTTACTTACCAGTTTGTAGTTGTCCAGTCTAATAGTTATCTTCCTTATGTTTTGTACTCCAACTGTTTACTTCTACTTCTTTATTATTAAGAGGTGCATTGGTACTTAGATACCCTCAACTGTGTTTATTTTTCTAATATTAGTTTGAGTGATTGATTGATATGTTATATGAATGTCAGCTTCGGCTTGTCAAATTGACGTTTTGAAATATTTAAGTGACAGTGACGTTCCAAATAAACGTTTCGAAATTTTGTTTCTGGTAAACTCACAGATTATTTGTTATCAGTTACGTTTCGTTCCATGTACCATCACATAATTTGCAGTTGGGTGTGTCTCCTTCTTTTTCTATATTTAACTATTATTCTGATTCTGTTTTTGTTCTTTTGTGTCTGGGAACTACGGCTTTCACTTTTCCTTTGTATTTTGCTGTGTATATGTGCTATATTCTATGCTTATTTTACTACTTGCTACTAGTGTTGGTGTTAGCTGGCGGGTGGTGCAGAGTTGTGCACCTGTTGGTGATACTTAGTTTGTTTTTAGTAATAGCTTAATTGTTTTATATATTTATATATATATATATATATATATATATATATATATTTGTTACGTGTATATTTATGTCAAACAATGAAATTTTCTTATCCGCGGATGAATCTGCTGCTTCTTCAAGCGATGGAAGTTTTTGCTCGTTCAGTGATACTCTTGGTGAGTTTTTGCAACAAAAGTTTAATGATAAGTCTGATCGATTGTTGAACGTGTGTCATATTAATGCTCAAAGTGTTCCGAGCCACTATAGCGAGCTGTACGACGCCTTTAACAGCAGCAATGTACACGCCATCTTGATCTCTGAATCTTGGCTCAAACCACATCTCCTGTCCACTACTTATCCTCTTACTGGTTTCATTCTTATACGTAATGATAGGATTGGTAAGGGAGGGGGTGGTGTGGCCATATACCTCCGCAGTGACTTTCCCTATAAAATACTTGCCACTTCCTCTTCACAATATTCTGCTTCTGCTGAGTTTATTTTCCTTGAAGTCTGTGTCAAGGGAGCCAAAACTGTTATTGGTGTTGTTTACTGTCCTCCCACTGTTGATTACTTCACTGAATTCGAATCAGTACTTGAATCTTTGGGTTCAGAGTATGCACATCACATCATAATGGGTGACTTTAATACAAATCTCCTTTCCCGCAATGCCCCTCGGTCCTGTAATCTCCTCCAGCTTATCGAGTCGGTTAGTCTGCACGTGTTGCCCCTACCCATCATAACGCTGTCGGTGATGACACCTGGCTCGATCTGATCCTTACCTCAAATCCTTCTCTTGTATCCTCCCATGGTCAACATGACGCTCCTGGCTTTTCTCACCATGACATGATTTTCCTCTCTTATATCCTGAAACCTCCCAAACCTAAACCTAGGGTTCTGTACAGGCGTTGTTTTGCGCGGATGAATGTTGAGGAAATTAAGAAGGATGCGTCTGTGACTGATTGGGAGCCTATGTTGCAAGCCTCTTTGGTTGACGATAAGGTTGCGATATTTAACGATGTTGTGATCAACCTCTACAATATTCATGCTCCCATCAAAAAAATTAAACTAAAACGTCCTCCTGCTCCATGGATGACAAGAGGGATACGGATGGCAATGCGACGTAGGGACCGGGCATTCCATAAATTTAAGAGGGATCGTGCTGACGAGAACTGGTCATTATACAAGGTTGCAAGGAATAGATGCAACCAGATGATACGCATCGGTAAACGCCGCCACATTTTAGATAATATAACTTCTTCCTCTTCTGCCGATATTTGGAAATTTCTTGGAACTCTGGGTATCGGCAAACCGCGACATTTAGACCTTCCAAACTCTATTGACCTGGACGAGCTTAACCGACATTTTTCTTCTGCTTCCTCCATGGATCGCTTAACCAAGCAACGAACTTTGTCCTTAATTTCTGGTCTAACGCGCCCTAATATTAACCACTTTTGCTTCGTTCCAGCTGAACCGGGAGAGATCAAAAAGATCATCCTGTCCATCAAGTCGAAAGCAGTGGGTTGTGATAATATCACCCGTGGTATGATCATAACTCTTCTGGATGAGCTCCTACCTGCGATTACCCACATTGTGAATTTTTCCCTTTTTACCGGAGCATTTCCTTCCCTGTGGCGCAAAGCCTATGTTTGTCCGCTACCCAAGGTCCCTAATCCCTGTCTTCCTGCCCATTTCCGTCCCATTTCGATCCTTCCCTTTCTATCTAAAGTGCTTGAGGCCTGTGTGCACAAGCAATTCTCCGATTTTGTCCATCGGAACTCGCTTATCAGCCCACTTCAATCTGGGTTCAGGCCTGGGCACAGCACTGTTTCCGCCCTTCTTAAAGTGACTGGCGATATTAGGGCAGGACTAGAAGACACCAAGGTAACGGTACTGGTGCTGGTCGATTTCTCAAATGCCTTCAATACCGTTAGTCACGACATCCTTTTAGCCATTTTATCCCATGTCATGGTCTCTCCCGGAGCACTGGAATGGTTCTCCTCTTACCTTCAGGAACGCCAGCAGTCAGTTCATGTTGGGAATTTCTCATCATGTTGGTGTGATTTGGAGACTGGTGTTCCTCAAGGCGGTATTCTTTCTCCTCTTCTGTTTTCTATTTTTATTAATCTCCTTACTTCTGAGCTTCAGTGTGCGTATCATCTGTATGCCGATGACTTGCAGTTGTACTGTCAGGGGAGGGTTGACGAAATTCGAGATCTGATCGACAATTTAAATCGGGACCTGATAGCAATAAATACCTGGTCCGATAAATTTGGTGTGGCAGTAAATCCTAATAAATGTCAGTCGATCATCATTGGCAGCTCTCGCAGTCTATGCAAGTTGAATGGTACAACCTTGCCACCAGTTCTTTTCGACGGTACGGTCGTTCCTTTTAGTACTGAGGTCAAGGATCTTGGCTTGCATATCGATAGCTCTATGAAATGGCATACTCAAGTTGCTCGTGTCAGTCAGAAGGTTACTGGTTCGTTGCGGGCTTTGTACCGCTTGAGAAACTTTTTACCCTCAAATACGAAAACAATGCTTGTACAGTCCTTAATTTTTCCTATAATCGATTACGGTGACGTGTGCTACTTTGACCTGAATGCGGATCTCCTCGACAAACTTGACCGTCTTCTAAAAAAACGAATCGAATGCAGTTAGCATTCGATTCGTTTTCAATTTGCGTAAATATGATCATGTCTCCGAACACCGGACTCTTCTTAAGTGGTTGCCCATACGTCAGCGTAGGGAGCAAAGGGCGCTTACCACCTTGTTTTCTTTTCTTGTTTCTCCCACTTCCCCTAGTTACCTTGCTCCCCACTTTCAGTATATTTGTGCCAACCATAATAGGAGCCTGCGATCATCGCAAAACCGTATGCTTCAATGTCCCTCTCACCGCACTGATTTCATTCACCGATCTTTCTTTGTCCAGTCTATTTCTCTGTGGAATGCGCTTCCCCAGGAAATCAGGATGGCAACCAATCGCTTATCTTTTAAAATTAAAGTTCGTGAGTACATTCGGAAGAAGCTGGCAGTTTCGTCACAACGGTAATGTTTTCCCCATGGTTTGTGTTTTTATTTTGGTATATTCGTGGAAATGTTTATTTACATTAATTTAAATTTTGATATATATTTATAGTATTTGATATATATTTATAGTATTTTATATATCCTTGTAGTTAATCTTGTAGTTAATCTTATTATTATTTAAAATTATTTTCAGATTTACACCTACCACTGCTTGTCTTTGCATCACCCAAAGGTTGACTGGTAGAAAATGCCTATGGCATTAAGTCCGCCTCTGTACTTATGTGCTTGAAGTGTTAAATAAATAAATAAATAAATAACCTATTGAATACCACACATTAATATATCTTCCTAGCCTTTTCCCAATTATGTTAGGGTCGGCTTCCAGTCTAACCGGATGAAGCTGAATAGCAGTATTTTACATGGAGCGACTGCTTACGTGACCTCCACAATCCAGTTAGTACTGCGTAATACGAGACTCCTTGGTTGTCAGACATTTTGTGCCACTAGCTACCTGTAACGACTGTCAAATATTTGTAATGTCTATAAATGACAGCCGGGACCAACGGCTTAACGTGCTTTCCGAGGCACGGAGAAAACTCGTGCGGTATGTATGGGCGGTCATCCATCCACAGATCAACCTAGGCAAGCTTGGCTTAACCTAAAGGTCGACCCGAACGGCTGTTATTATTAAGCCACGAGCTCCTCCACCACACATTAATTAATATAATTATGTGAAACAGAAACTAGCAACTCACTCATTAGTATTATTATTAGGAGATACATGACTAAGTACATCTAAATGCGTTTCAGCAAGTGTCACATGGGCATTACCAGCATTAATAGTCGTCCTATAACAATAAAATAAAAGATGTTTAGTTTCAATATTCGTAGTTGTAAGTAAATGCAGCCATTTACCTATCGTACCGATGTGATGGCATTCCGTAGCATGTTTTTGTCTGATTTTAATTGAATATGTTAATACAGTAAAATTGTTAAGTACACTGTAGTTACTTACTCCTCAATCCTAAGGTTATTCAAATAAACAGGTTCTAAAGTCATCAATGGAGACAAGTTACGTCCTTCCGCATGCTCTATTGTCCTGCAATGCAAAAGTTGGTTGTGACTTGTTGATAATTAACAAGTAAAAAAACTTCCTTCCAAGATATCCCGATTAAACCACCCTGTTTAATAAAAACAGTGGCATTGACATCAATCCATCTGTTTAGGAGCTACAATGCCAAAGACAGATACACATGCACAAAGTTATGCAAACAGTAATAATAAATAGGTGGGTTAATTGTACATTAATTAAGTAGATATGTATGTGGGGGGGGGGGGGGTTTAATTCGTAAATGAGAGAGAAACTATTTAATTCAAATAGTTAATAAAAAAAATAGAGATTGTCTTTGAAATAAAAAAATAATTACTCGTTTTTCGCCGAATCATTAGTTGGTATATGCGCACTGCGCTTGGCCTGCGACCGCACTGCACTAAAACATAAAAAACCGACATAAACATTTCAATCCCAGTCTCTTTATTACTGCTTTTTGAGTAGCATACCCAATATGCAATAACAGCAATCTTCAGTGAATAGTTATAAAATGCAAACACCTTGAGAAACTCCTCCTTGTCTTAATTAACAATTTCTACACACTTTTTCTCTTGCTAATAAACACTGAATAAAGTTATGCATTGGGTAACGTCTGTATAGCCAAACTAGCCAAATAGTTTTATTTATTTATTTATAAGCTTGTCATAACATGATACAGTGTTTTTAGTAAGGGGGTTGATTCTAGTGTACTTGGCATAAACGAGCTTGAACCTAAAAACTACCGAAAATTATAAACAATATTTGTACGAAATGGGCATACTGTACATTTCTACACTATGGCTACAGAATACATAATAGTAAAAGTACAAAAGATTCACTCTGCAAAATCATAAATAGCGACTTTTGCCACGACACAATAAAGTGTAATTCAGGGCGCACAGCGCTAATTACCTACAGTTATATTCACCTACAAGCTGCCTCTTCTTCTATCGCGTAACTCTTATCTTATGAACCTTCGGACTACGTTGCCTATTAGGTACCTACTGTACTATGGACAAATGACGTTTCAAATAAACCTAGGCTCGGTGCTTACTTAGTATGTAGTATGTAGATCAGAAAACTATTTTATTTTACAATGTCTGTACAGATAGGTAGACGCCAGGATATCAACTTACCCGAAACTGTAAATTGGAAAACTGTAAACAATCACTCAACATTGAACCTAATACTTTAGCGATTAAGTTCAAAATCTATCAAAGAAATTTGACAGATTGTAGTAGCTTGATGTGCTGGCGTCTCGCGTCTGTACATGAATCTAAGACGATAGACGTAAGGCAAACATACGTTATTGTGCACCTACATTTTCTATGAAATAAAATGTCTCTTTTGGGTGTTTAGGTAGGTAGGTAAATGCGTATCAAATCTGGAATGACATACGACGCGAAGCTAACCGCGGCGGTTTTACAACAGAAAAGGTTACCATTCGAGAAATGTTTTAATTGTGAGTTAGGTTGGCTATTTATCTAATTATTAACTATTAGAGTAACTGTAACTTTCTATAAAAAGTATTAATTCTTTTACAGATTTGTGATGCAGATCTCAATATACTGAGTGTAGATTCTTCATTCGTTGGAGCCACACATGATACTTTTGTTTGGAACCAGCATCCAGTAAAGAATCACTTACAAAATGTAATAAATGCAGGGGAAAGAGTTTTTTTACTTGGTAAGCATTTCATACAGTTGTTCAAATTGGAAATTAATCTACATTAGGTCTGCAATATATTTTGTATAACATATTATAATTATAGGTGATTCCGGTTATCCTCAAAGGGAATACATGTTGACCCCAATACTGGATGCAACGCCAGGCTCAGCTGAAGAATACTACACAAATCTGCATTGTGTGGCTCGCAATACTGTTGAGCGCACAATTGGGGTTTTAAAAAATAGATGGAGGTGTCTTCTGGGCCATAGGGCCATATCTTCATTATCATCCAGACACAGCAGCTAAAATTATAAATGCATGCTGTGTTTTACACAACATTTGTAACCGAGCACGTTTGGGTTTGGATGATATTGAAGATACCGTACCACCCATGGGAGAAATGCAATTGGCACAAAGTGGGTTAGAGGTGGATCGAGGGGCTGCCTCCAGCTTGTACAAGAACTGTGGACAGGTCGGCATCTTCATTAATGACTGTCTAACTGACCATGGTTATTGTTATTAGTTATTAACTATTTATTTATTTTACTTTTATGGTCCTAATTTTTCATTTGTGACTTCGAGTTACAGCTGTGTGTGGGCCTTTTATG
Organism: Noctua janthe; assembly: GCA_910589295.1. Lineage (NCBI taxonomy): Eukaryota > Metazoa > Arthropoda > Insecta > Lepidoptera > Noctuidae > Noctua > Noctua janthe. Next base: position 5,682,661 of record OU342572.1, on the reverse strand, counting down.
CCTGAAGGCTATTATTATATTTTGCTACATATTCTATTGTGTAGAATCAAGTTTTTCTTACTGAACAGACAGCTGTGCTGCTGGGGAGTTTTTTGCGCCACTTCTTCTTCCCAGCAAAAGCACTAGGAAGTGGTGAAGGGCGGGCGTTCTGGGGGACTGTCTTATGTAATTTTGACGTTCAAAAAGTGCTGATTCTTAGCCTAGTTTGAATAAATGACTTTTGATTGATTTGATTTGATTGATTGATTAATGTTATTATTTTTTATGTAAGAACATTTTTTGACTAAGACTTATTCTATGTAATTACAAAACTAATTAAATAAAACTTATTTTGTAAATTACTATCATACTACTTATATGGATAGGTAAATACTTATGTGACTAAGACTTATCACTCTCTTTTATTATAATCTTAAGATATTCTATTGTGTTCATTGTATTGTTCTATCATGTTGTTTGGTTTCTGATGTGTATTAAATAATGTAATGTGCTGTGCTGAGGGTTAATAATAATCAAAATAACAATAAGCTTACATAATCAGTCTTTTATAATAAGTTCCTGGTACAATTAGTAAAGACCTTAAGTTTAAAATGTAATGTCTAATTAATATTAACAAGTATTTGAATAAATAATATTGCCTTTTATTATGTATTTTTTATTTGTTTTCACATAAAAGCATTTCAGTTAGATGTACTAAATTTCTGCGCACCGCCTAGTGCATTTAAGGATACTGCTATCTCGTCCCACTTTCTCCTAGTCTCCTACTTAGCATGAGCAGTGCGCAATAACCCCTTGGCAATTCCGGGGTTCTGTACCAGGATATTCACTAGAGTCTCCAGCTGTTGATGTGTTGGCCTACTCATCCTGCTAGAACAATTAATGTTTGCATTAAGCAAGTGTTTAACATTAAAATTTAAAGGAATAATAATGCATTTAATAGAATTGTGGCCTTACCTTGATATTTTCGTCTTCCTCGGTTGAATAAGTACTTCTCTTAAAATACAACTAACTTGAACTTGTGCATATAAACGTACTTTAAAACATTCCAAACTAAACACTTGAAAACTTTTAGATAACATCGCTTTGAAACTTTTGTTTATCACAACACTAATAATTCACAGTTTTTATTCAATTATGAACCCAGACCCACCTATAAGGTTTTCAAGTGGATGACAGATGACAAATGCGCGAGAAGTTGTTTTTTTAATGTAACGTAGGCAATGGCATACACAATGAGCCATTGCTGCCTAAATATTTAGTGTTAAAATACATAAATGCAAACAAAGAACACTTAAATGATTACTTATGTTAAAATAAATATCAGAACAAATTTATTAATAGGTTTAACGAGTTATTCAATATTTTTAATTTTGGTAATTAACGTTTTGATTTGTATGGCCACCCCATGTCAATCAGTGTACTCGAACATGCAGTCGATTCCAATCTCAATCTCGATTTCGTTCAAGAGTGCCAATTTTCTGAAGATTGGAATTGAAACTGGATCGGATTGGAATACGATCGAGATTGGGATTGATTTCAAGAGTAAGCCTACAGGGCTTGATGTTACAATTACTTCTGCTTATTTTGACTTTGTGTGAGTGCTTTTTTAGTGATGTCGTAATGATTTCAATAAAAATATTAACGGCAGAGTTGGTGCAGTGTTGGTTCAGGACTTCAGTCCATGAAATACTATTTAACTCGGCGACAACGGCTTCCTCATCTATTTTAATTTTCCATTTTGGTCTGATGGAGCAGAATTTATTATTTTTTAGGCAGGTAGCAGCCATCGCTATGTCATGATCAGTGACAGAACATTTAGAAACTGCTCCAGTAGATTTATTTCTAGATTTAATTAAAATATGGTCCAGACAAGTATTGTTTCTCGTTGGCATGGTGATTGCTGGTAGAAGACCGTGTGTGGCCATCATCCGTAGATAATCCGCATTTTTGTTGTTAATTTCATTGCATATGTCAATATTTATATCTCCTGTTACAAATATTTTGTCATAATTATTTAACTGGTTCAGTGTGGCATCTAAAGATGTGGTAAAGTTGTCCGGATTAGTATAGGATGGAGATCGATAGATACCTAAAATAGCAATATCGCTGTTAATTTTGGCTAAGAGACTGTCTGCGTCTGCTATTGTTGGTTCACTGACGGTAAAATTCCAAGAAGATTTTGTATAAACAACTACACCACCATTTTTATTTGACTGTAAGTGCGTCCTAGAGCCTGTATAGCCTGGTAATAGTTCTAGCAACAACCCGTCGCTTAGCCAACACTCAGTTAAGACGATGACATCGAATCCGCAATCGAGACGTTGTAGAACCGCATAGAAATTGTCAAAGTTGTGTTGGTAACTCCTAATATTGAATGTTAATATTGAAAGTTGTAGTCAGTATGCAGTAGCTGCCCTGCAGCTTTCTATCAGATCGTAAGAGTGACACTTAATTTGGAGACTTTCATCAATATCTTGGATTATATTAAATAAAGCCGTATTGTAGTAAAAATCGTTTTATGGAATGTCACTAATCGACTGAAGGAGATTGCTGGCAGGAAAATAGTAGGTGTGTGCATGAGTGTGCGTGAGGGGTGTGTTGTTAATTTTTGTTCGGTTTTCGTAAAAGGCGTAATATGGTGATTTGAAAGTATGAGTGAGTTGTTATGTGTTATTTGTGAGTAGAGGGCTAGTGTAATTAAACATAAAGTAAGAATCATTAAATGCTTAACTAAGAAAATAATATCATGACAATAAATCGTTAGGTGAAAGAAATTCAAATAAGATTTGTTCTGATCTGTCAATATTTTAGTCGCTGAAGTCCCTTTGCAACAGTCCTTCAGCGGTGCTGTCTGATAGATGCGCAGATTCAAAGAGGCGATTATTGTCATAAATAGTGGCGAATGTTTGAGTGCAAGTTTTTGTATGTTTTTTAAGGTGTGACACAGTTTGTATATGAATTGCAAAAACACAGCAAAAAAGTCGAATGTAGAAATAATATAAAATCTTAAAATAGGGTAAAAACTAAAATTATAATGAGATCTAGAATTATAATAAAATCTAAAATTGTTGTGAGATCTAAAAATGAGAAAAATAAGAATAATTAAAATTTTGTACTTTTCGTTGTTTGCCAATTTTGTCGTTTCTTCCAGGATCTTGTGACGCGGACACAGGACGTCACATAGGGGTCGCTGAACCCAGCTGTCTTTCCAAGTGTTCGGTGTTGCGTATGATTGTGGATGGGAGGGTTACCCTCTTGCTTACGGATGACAATAGCGCCATTTTTAATCCAACAAAACTTGTATCCACGTTCCTTCGCAGACAATTTCGTTGCACGAAATAACTGCCTGTTTTCGTAGGTAAGGCGCTCGTTTACGTAGATATTTCTCATTGCACCAGCTATCTCGATGTCAGTTGAGGTGAGCGACGTTCTGACTTTCGCGGCCTTCAGGAATTCGTCTCGCTTGAAGCGCCTCACAAAGCGGACAGCAAGTATGCGCGGTGGAGTATCAGCAGAATCATTGGGTTGTTGTCGGCGTGGTCCCGCTCTGGTCACGTAGTCTAAATCTTTTTCCTCAATGGGGACGCCTATTTTGTGAGCTAACACGCGCACGATATGCAGAGGGTTTTAATTTTTGAACTCGTTGATGCCAGATATTTCTAGATCATTCTTCAGTGACGATTGCGCTTGTGTGTTCAGCTGTTCGCGGAGATTTACTATGGTGTTGTTGAGGACAATTATTTCTTCTTCTCGTTTCTCTAACGATTTTATTCTTGTGTCGTAATCATCGAGACGCGTGTAGCATTGTGCCAGGTGTTCGGTTAGCGATGTAATATGAGACTTAATATCTACCACGTCACCTCGAAGTAATTTTATTTCGGAGCTGAGAGTGCGTAAAATCTCTGAGTCAGTTAGTGTGGTGCAGTATGGGTCAAGTGGTGAAGCAGAACGGTAGCGATCCGTTGAGTTAGGCGTCGTGATGACGGGCGGCATCGTCACTTCGGGTACCGTGGTGCTCACGGGGGTGGTGGCTCTCTTTGTTGCCTTGCTTTGGCAGGATGGGCAAATCCAGCTCGATTTCGCTTCTCCTAACAAACTTGGTCTGGTTCCCAGCATTAGCACATAAGACATGAAACAGCAGATCGCATTTGGAGCATTTTACGTTGGATGTTCTCAGTGCTTTATTACAGCACGCGCAGTTGTTGACCATTATTATTATTTACTATTTATGAGTTACGTTATCAAATCGGCAAAACAAATTTCCAGGAATCTGAGCTCGGCGCACCTGCGTCGACCTGTGACGCAATATTCGCGGAATTGAACACCTGCGTCGACTCGTATTATTATTTAATACTGAAGTAGTATAGTGCTCCGTTTATAAGGCCTATATATACTACTTGCAATATTAGTTTAATATAGGTAGCTAATGAAGCGATTGAGCAACAGGCGATGAAATGAAATTCCGAGCGAAAAGCGGCAGAAATATATTAACTAGGGCAAAGATTACAAGCAGTTAAGGAGTAATAAGTTATGAGTTCCATCTCATCGGGACACAGATATTTATAGTCGCAGGTAAACAATCTGCGTCACCGTAAAGAACGGCCTCCGTGTGTGCGTCGGCGTCCCAGACAAAGGGCCAGGCCACAACAGTGCGTTGCGGCGTCGCATCGCAAAAATCAACGACGCCGCACAACGCATCGTGGAAATTTCCGATGCGCTGCCGCAGCGTACAAATCTGCGATGCGACAACGCTTTGCCGTTTAGTCGGTGTCCATACTTTGAACGACCTGCACGTGTTTTTTAAGCGATATGGCGCAGTACGATGTCGACCACCTGATATCTTTAATTTACGAACGTCCCGTCCTTTGGGACAAAACTATATCACAATTCAAAGACAAATTTTTAAAAACAGAAGCATGGAGGGAAGTGTGTACAAGTTTATATTCAAATTTTGAGGAGTTAAATAGTGTTGAAAAAACAAAACTCGGTAAGTACTTATAAACATTTATATTTTTGTTAACTGCCAACTAAGACCTCCAATGTTACTATTAAAATAATTACAAAATTCGTTTCTGATTATGTTAGCTCCTGTTCTACTTTCATGTGTTGTTTCGTGTAAAATTTGCAAAGAATCGTCAATAATCATTTCTTCAAACGTTTGTGCGCCATCTCGATTCAATACAAAGTTGTGTAATACACAGCATGCTTTTATAATGTCTATTGTGAAATCGTAAGAAACATTAATGGGTCGATGAAATATGCGCCATTTATTTGCGAGTATGCCAAAAGCGCTCTCAACAAATCGTCTGGCTCGGCTCAAACGATAATTAAAAACTCGTTTTTCTATCGATAAAAACTTCCCAGAATATGGGCGCATTATATTATTTGTCAGTGGTAATCCTTCATCCGCCACGAAGACAAAAGGAATTTCTTTTTGAAAGCCAGGTAACGGTTTTGGCGGAGGTATAGATAATTGACCTTTTTTTAATAAGTCGTATAGATTTGAGTTCTGAAAAACAGTGGAGTCACATTCCTTACCATATGCACCTATATCGACATATATAAATTTGTAATTCGTATCAACAAGTGCTAATAGAACAATGGAATTATAATTTTTATAATTGAAAAATAGGGATCCACTGTGATCCGGGCTCAATATACGAATGTGTTTTCCATCTAGCGCTCCTATACAATTAGGAAAGTTGGTCTTTTTTTCATACTCTTGAGCAATTTGTTCCATCAGCTCTGTTGTAATTTTTGGTAATTCCAACCTTTTAAGAATGTTCCATACAATACGACAAACAAATTTTATTATTCCTGTTATTGTAGATTTTCCACGATAATATGTGAAATGCATATCTTTAAAAGTATTTCCCGTCGCCAGGTACCTGAAAGAAAACAAAATAAATCATTATTCGTCATATTTTTTTAGGTAACGATGTCATAAAGAAATGGAGAGGAATCAAGGATAATTTTACAAAATACGAAAAAAAATTAAACGAGCAATGTAAATCCGGAGCTGGGGCCAAAAAAATTAAACAATATCATCTATACGACCAGCTCCTATTTCTGAAAAAGAATTCTCAAAATAAAACAACATCAAGTCTTGACGATGAAGAAATAAGACCAAGCACCTCAACCCAACAAAGCCAGCAACCTGTCATGCCACGTTACCAGCCTGCATCGCGTAAAATAAAAATTGACGAAGACGAATTTGAGAAGAATATTTTAGCTGCTTTAAAAACACCTGAAAGTAGACATTTATCTTTTTTTAAAGGAATTTTGCCATCATTGGAAAAATTGAATTATAATCAAACAATAATTTTCCAAAGTCGTGTCCTACAGATATTAAGTGATTTACACCAACCATCATACTATCCCAGCCACTATCAAACTTCACAAACATCCGTCCAAGCAAACTATCAAACATCTCAAACAACTGTTCAGACTGGCTATCAAACAGCTCAAATGTCTATGCAGAGTGGCTACCAATCAGCTCAAATGCCTATGCAGAGTGGCTATCAAACATCCATTCAACGCAGTGCCTTCCAAAGCGGATGCGAAACATCACCGGCACCTATGCAATCGTCTCCACAAACGCCAAGGAATGATGATGTAAATGAGCCAGAACAAATTCATTTCGATGAGGAACTAACAAATTTGACGAATGACACACAATCGGAATACGAGTTTTGAATAACACTAAATTATGAAAATGATTAAACAGTATGATTATAGTAAAAATAGTTTATTTTTTTCTTACCTTACAGTTAATCCCAGCATCTCCAGAGGTTCGATGGGTTTTCTAAATATGTATTTCTTTTGTAAATGAGGCTTTATCAAACTAAGAAGTTCTTCAAAACTTACTACACTCATCCTAAAGTAATCGAAAAATTTAACCTCGTCCACTTTTAGCGCCTCATATTTCCTTTTGAAGTGGTTTCCATCTTTATTCATAATTGTCAGTAATGGGTGCACCCAGTACTTTCTTTTCTGTTTCTTTTTCTTAATACGCCTTAACGCAAGCAGAAGTAGAACACGCGCAGTGCGGTCCATGTCTCACTAGAAATTGAACTGACGGTTAGCGTCTTGTCGTACGATGTCGTATCCGATGAAATTTTTGCGTTGCGACATCGCATCGCATAGCTGTGCAATGTTGTTTTTGCGATGCGACGCCGCAACGCACTGTTGTGGCCTGGCCCAAAAGGATCGCGAGCGGCGGTCGTCTGCGTGTGCGCCTCGCTACGCACACTTAGTTGCGTTTCTTACCTCGGAGGCGGGGTTTAAAAGGTGGCGTGATCGCTGTTGTTGCAAACTTAAATAAGCTTTGCTTTGTTTTGCAGCTGAAAGCTCTGTCTATCTTTTAGATCAGTGTTCCGCAAACTTTTTGTGTTCAAGGACCACAAATTAATAAACAGTTTTTAAGTAATATTAATCAACTTTTATTATTAATCAACAAACCTAAACTTTAAATTTCAGAAAAGGTATTTAATGCGAAACATGAGACTGTTTAATTGAGCATAGACGGTCTAAATTTGGAGTAATCGCTGACAAGGCTGCTCTCATTTCTTCGTCGATCGTCCTGAGGCGTTCCCTTTTTTGGTTTTTATTGTGGTAAGAGTCTAAAATCCTAATTCACTCAAATAGGTCGTTGCAAACGGCAAAAGTATTGCAATAACATGCTTAGAAAGCAGAGGATATTCATTTTTCTTACATAGCCAAAACTGTTCTAAATCAGTTTCAGAAAATTTTAATTTTAACGTGCGATCCGTTTTCATTTCCATCAGTTCTTCCTGCTCATTTATTGGTAAGTGGCCGAAAGGAATGTTCTCGGAGAATGGATTTCGAACCCAGTCAAAATGCAGTGGTTGCAGATCACGCTTAGGGAAATAGAAATTCATTTTCTCTGCAAGAAGCTTTTACTGTTTGACAATCAAAGCCTGCACCCTTTTTTCTGGATCAGCTGCCATGACATTTGGGAACATTTCATTATTACCATTCGTAGCGAGACTGATCCATAGTTCCAATTTAGCGCGAAAGCTTTCAATTTTAAGATTCAAGATTCAAGATTCAAGATTCTTTATTTTGCATGAAATATGGTACATGATGGTCTTATAAAATAAAAGGTTTCACACATTTCGCTGACTTCCTTCAGCATGCAAACTTAAAATTAAAATACCGAACACAATGTACTCTTGGTTTAGGTACTAGTACTAGTTAAAAATTTAACAAAATGTAATAAAATTAGAAAAAAAAAAAAAAATAACAAATCAAAAAATAAAATAAAAATAGGAACACAAGCTACTTAACCATTACAAATGGGTTTATATGTCAAAAAGTCATTAATTGTATAAAAGACGTTATTAAAGAGCCATTTCTTAAGTTTTATTTTGAAGTAATTAATTGGAAGTTCTCTGATCTGTTTCGGTATTTTATTGAAGATTTTGACCGACATACTATAGCAATTGTTTTGAAAGAGAGTGCTTCTACATCTTGTTATAGTCAGTTTGGTGGGATCTCTAGAGAGAAACTTTTTATTTTCAGTTACTTTAGAGAACAGGTTTGGGTGTTTTTTAACAAACATCCCTACTTCTAAAATGTATAAGCTAGTAAGAGTAAGTAAGCCCAACTTTTTAAATAGAGGTCTACATGAATCGAGAGGTCCAGCGCCGTAAATGGCTCTGATACATTTCTTTTGGGTTATACATACTTTTTTTACGAAGGTAGAGTTACCCCATACAAGCAGACCGTATCTGAGTATTGAGCCAACGTAGCCATGGTACGCGCGTTTATCCGACGATGTCAAAATATTGGAATTTCTGCCTTGAATTTTTTATTGAGCTCATATAAGTGAGCAAATATATCCGTCAGATATGCAAGTTTTGCTAGTCATTCTTCTTTTTTAAATAAATGTGCATAATCTGAACCCTGGGTCTGCAAAAACATCTCAGTCTCATTTTTCAACTCATAAATTCGGGAAAGTACTTTGCCGCGAGAAAGCCATCGTACCTCTGTATGAAACAAAAGCGACTGATGATTTGCCCCCATTTCTTGACACAGTGCATTAAAAAGACGAGAGTTCAGCGGTCGCGAATTGATGTAATTGACGATTTTGATAATTTCTTGAAGAACGCGCAATAGATTGTCAGGCAGAGACTTCGTCATAAGAGCTTCCCTATGTAAAAAACAATGCTGTTTTTGAACATTAGGATTTTTTTCAGCAACCTTGGCTATAAAGCCTTTAACCTTTCCTGTCATAGCCGTTGCGCCGTCTGAGCAAACACTTATACAGTTATGCCATTCCAAATTCATTGAAAAATTCGTCCGTTACTTTAAATATTTCTAGTTGTATGGTTAGGCAGTGGCAGACAAAATAAAAAGTCCTCTTTTAATTCACATCCATCAATGTATCTAAAATTGAAGAAGAGATGCGCGTGACCACTGATGTCAGTGGACTCATCAACTTGTAGCGCAAAAACTCCACTAACTCTCAATTTTTCAATCAACGTCGATTTAATGTCATTAGATATGTCATTGATTCGACGTGAAATCGTTTCTGCAGATGCAGGTATTTTTTCAATTGCGGAAGGGAGTGTCAGACTTGTACTGACTAAAATCCATCCATGTTCCTTCTTTGCCCTTTGTGTTCCAGAGCCACGGTATCTCTTTCGAACAGTCCCGCAGCCCTGGCAGGCATCGGCCCTTGCGGACCCCTACTTGTTTGCTGACATGTCTTTGAGGTGCACGTGGAACACGAACGCGCCGTCAACACGGCCTGTCGTCATAAGACGGCCGGACGGCGAGCTGGCCCATAACTCGCCATCCACAGGCCCGCGCCTACGGTGGCCGGGAGCCACCACGTGGTGGTGACGGCTTCCCATTCCCTCTCGCTCCGGACCATGGCTTGAACCAGGGCCGGACGCGAGAGATCGCCGCCGCCAATCGCCGCTACGAGGACAAGAGAGGGCAGACCTCCACCGTGTCCTCCGGACGATCCTCGCAGTGAAAACACCCAGGCGTTTCCTCCCGCCCGATTCGGTGCAGGAACCTCCCGAAACAACCGTGTCCGGTGAGGACCTGCGTCAGGCGGTAGGTGAGGGCGCCGTGGCGCCTCTCTAGCCACTCCTCAAAGAGGGGACTTATCGCCACTATGGTGGCGTGCCCTGCACGGGGTTGCGACAGTCGCTCTCTCCATGTCGCCATGAGATCACGCCGGAGGTCTGTCCGCTGAGCGCAAACTTGCCGCGGCAGCGGAGTTTCCCCCCGACGTAGTGCCTCCGCGCGCCATTCGTGCAGGCGTGCGAGGACTATCGCCTCCAGATCCCATGGCGGCAATCCGGCAAGGAGGCTAGCCGCCTCGCCGGAGATCGTGCGGTACCCCCGGATTAGCCTTATGGCTATTACCTTTTGGGGCGCGTTCAGGTAGTGGGCGGCTTGCAGCCTCAAAGAACGCGCCCACACCGGGGCCCCGTAAAGGGCCATGGACCGCACGACCCCCGCGTTTAGCCTCCGGTAGGAGGCGTTTGGACCCCTCAGGTTGGGCAAGAGCCGCTTGAAGGCAGCCCCTGTCCGTTCCAGTTTGGGAGCCAAACTTTGGAAGTGCTCCACGAAGTTCCACCGGCTGTCGAGGACGAGTCCTAGGTACTTCAACGTCGACCCGACGCCGATGGAAACCCCTCCTGCCGTCAGTAGGGATCCCGACGGTGGCGCATTCCGAGGCCCATAAGAACAGATGGCCTCGGACTTGTGCAGTGCCACCTCGAGACCCAATTGCCGGATCCTCTCCACGACTATCGCAACCCCGCGTGTCATGTTTTCGGCCGCCGCCTCGTGCGACCTCCCTTGTGCCAGTACCAGCGTGTCGTCAGCGTAGCAAACTACGCTGACGCTGGTAGTGAGGTCGGCGCGCAGCACCCAGTCGTAACCGATGTTCCACAAGGCCGGCCCCAGAACCGATCCCTGTGGAACACCGCACGACTAATCATTATCTTGACAATTTCTTTGCAGACAGGTAAAACTACAGTTTCAGCAAGAGAGTGCGGCTTTTTAGCTTTAACTAACATATAAGCGATTACGTAGCTTGCTTTTTGTGCTTTGTCTGAGGTTTTGAAAGACGAACTCATGAGATTTACCTGCTTCTTCGATTGGTCCTTCAAACGTTGAAAATACGTTTAGTCTTTTTGGGCTACTGATGGGTGTTTAGTAGTTAAATGTCGTATTAGTTTACTGGGCACCATCGAATTATTACCCAACGTTTCTCCGCAAACAAGACATTTTGGGGTAGGACAAGATTCGTCTACGCAATATGTAAAACCGTAATTTATGTAGCTTTCGTCATATTTTCGATGAACAATTTTGGGTTTCACAAAATATGTGAACTTTAATGGCCTCTGGTATTCTGTGTCGGGTATTATTAGCACAGTTGTTAAAAATACAATGCCTGTGGTTATTTGGCGCTCTCGTGTACTGAGGAGTATGAAGATGAAGAGGAACATGAACATTTTGTTCATTCTCTTCAGGAGCTTCTAGCACTTCTGCTGCAACAGGTCTAACGGCATTTGTAGCTCTCTGCCAGCATCTATGGCATACGCTTCGTGTGTTGTCGAATACAACCTGATAAAGATAAAAATAAGCTATTGTAATAATGCAATCAAAGATTCATTTTGCAACTTCTACCGATATTAGCGGTTATTAATATAATCAGCTTAGGCCAGACATCGGAAATTCCAAACATTTTTAGTTTAGAAACTAACAAAATGTAAAATGTCTACGCTGTAAAACCACTGAGTACTTTATCATATAATGGCTATAATAAACATAGCTTTAGTTTATCGGCTTGTTACGCAACGGTGTAACATAAGGATCGCTGATATTACGATTCGGTGTTATACATGGACTGTGGACAGCGTGACCTCGATATCGCCCATCGCAACAACTTACACGTGCTGCATACGCAGCACTTTGCAACCGTGGGACCTACACGTGCTGCATACGCAGCACTTTGCAACCGTGGGACCGGACATCGGCGATGCCTTCTACGACTCCGCGTTTTACAGGCATACTTGGTACATACATCGACCATTTATCACCTACATAATTTTAACTTGTAATTTGTAATTTCTTTATTTCAATAAATTAGTTTAAAGTAAATTGGTTTTTTTTGCATCCTCCGGCTCCAGCTAACGTAATTGGCGCAGTCGGTAGGATACTCGCGGGCCGGTTCGCGAGAGTAAATTCATAGGATCGACCTTAGGATCGCGACTCGCGAGTCACCCGGGTGACTTTCAAGCACCGTACGAGTATCCGGATCTTCAGAAGCTGTCGTCGGAAGGAGTATCCAGACATCGATACCGCAGAGGGACCAATTATGTTCATGTGAGTACTTTAGAATAGTTCTTGAGTTGCTCATCCTTATCCCTAAGTGTTAATCATAAAAATCCAAGATTTTCCATCCCAGGCAATCGAGGACCCCTAGGCTAGACAGATCGTCTAGATCATCATTGTTAGATTCATTTAGGCAATTAGAAGATAGAGTAACAACCATAGAAATGTCGGCGATAGACGAAATCTACAAGGCCTTACGCATAGTCCCCGAATTTGACGGGAACCCCAATGTCCTCACTAGATTCATTAAACTGTGCGACCAGTTAGTGCAAGCCTAAGTAACAGCTGAACCGGGGCGTGAATTAATAAATTTGACTCTTTTAAATGGGATTCTTAACAAGGTCACTGGACCCGCAGCCCGGTTAATTAACACCAACGGCGTACCAGAAACTTGGGATGGCATACGTAGTTCTCTAGTTAACAATTTTTCTGACCAACGCGATGAGACCTCGCTTTACAATGACATGGCTCTATTAACTCAAGGCTCTTCCACACCGCAGGAATTCTATGAAAAGTGCCAAACCCTGTTTGCTACTATCATGACTTATGTATCACTACATGAAACCGTTCAAAGTACAATCGATTCGAAACGTTCCCTTTATAAAAAATTAACTTTGCAATCATACTTACGGGGCCTTCGTGACACTTTAGGTTCACGCATTAGATGCATGCGGCCGTACACGATCGAAAAGGCACTTGAGTTTGTTCATGAGGAGATGAACACTCTCTACTTACAACAGCGAAACGAGCATACACCGGCTAAAAAACCACAACCTCAGGCACCGACCGAGCAGACCAAATTATTCCACCCTGGCATGCCGCACATTCCCATGCCCATGCAGAGACCATTTAATTTTAATATGCCCGGTCCCTCTCGACCAAACATAGCTATGCCACATCAGTTGCAACGTCTACCACAAATGTTTGAAATGTTGTTTTCAAATGACCAGGCTTTAACCAGCCGCAACAGTTCCAACAGCAAGGCCCATCGCGTACGCAGCAGATATTCGGGGCACGTCCTTCTAACTATAATCCACAAAATAATTCATCTGGTAATAATCAACCTAAAGGACCGAACACAAACGATACACCCAAACCAATGAGCGGTGTATCTCATTTCATACCAAGACAGATGCCATTCCGGGGTAACGATTGGACTAGGCAAGGAAACCCACCACCTTCTAATTATTTTAGGACCAGAGAAATGAATTTCAACGAATGCTTTGAATATCCATATATGTTCGAACCCTATTGTGATAATAACTACGACGGTTATCAGTATAATTTCTTTGAGCAACCAGACTATTCTTATTATGACGCTTTGAATGCATATATGAACCAGCAGCTAGGCTCGTCCCCAGAGGTAGGTCTGGCGACATCTGAAGGGAAATCTACTGTGGAGTCAGCGTCTTCGAACCAAGAAAATTTTCAGAAGAGTCCGACTACAAACGAATCAAAATAGAGGTCAACCTACAAACCCAACGTTACCTACCGTATATAGTAATTTCAGAGCCACCGTTAAAATTATTAATCGACACAGGAGCAAACCAATCATTTATTAGCCCTGAAGCTGTTCAGAGATTTTACCCACATTTACCATGGAACTATGACCCTTTTAAGGTAACAAATGTGCATGCAACTAGCCGTAATGATTACTCCATTAACCTACCCTGTTTTCAGGAAATAAACGACAATAATGATTTAACATTCTACATTTACAGATTTCACGATTACTTTGACGGCCTTATCGGTCTAGATTTGTTAAACAAATGGGAATCAAATATTGATCTTAAAAATAATAAATTAATTACAAAAGCTGCAGTCAACCCAATAGCTATGTACAATTCGCGCAACAGCAACTTATATGAAGATATTATCCCAGCAAATTCCTCAAAGTTAGTCAGAGTCCCAGTCAATATACAGGATGGTGATGCCTTAATTCCTGATCAGATAATTTCAAATTGTTGCATAAACGAGTGTATTACAAGCGTCAAAAATAATCGAGGTTATCTAGAAGTTTTCAATCCAACTAGTAACGTCTTAATTTTTTCCATGGACCAACCTACTCGTATTAAAGCGGAAACATATAATATAGAATGTACTCACCAATCACCTCAATCCCGGGTAGAGAAAGTATTATCTCGGTTACGCACTGATCATCTAAATAAAGAAGAACTTGCTAATTTGAAGTCCTTAGTTTCGCAATATGCCGATATATTTTATATAGAGGGAGAACCACTTACCTTTACAAATAAAATAAAACACAGCATACGTACTTCAGATGAAGTACCGGTGTATACCAAAACCTATAGATATCCGTTCGTCCATCGCGAAGAAGTACGCAGTCAAATTTCTAAAATGTTGGAACAGGGAATCATTCGACCTTCGGAATCGGCTTGGAGCTCACCCATTTGGGTAGTCCCAAAAAAAACTGATGCATCCGGTAAAACCAAATGGCGAATCGTAGTGGATTTCAGAAAACTAAACGAAAAGACAATCGATGATAAGTACCCCATCCCTAATATAACCGATGTGTTAGATAAATTAGGCAATTGCCAATATGTTACGACTCTTGACCTCGCCAGTGGTTTTTATCAAGTCGAGATGAGCCCAAACGATATCCCAAAAACTGCATTTAATGTAGAGCATGGCCACTTTGAGTTTTTACGCATGCCAATGGGACTAAAAAATTCACCATCAACCTTTCAAAGAGTTATGGACAATGTGCTTAGGGACCTCCAAAACTCAATTTGTCTCGTATATTTAGATGACATCATTGTATTTAGCACTAGTTTACAGGAACATATAATAAATTTGGAAAAGGTTTTTAAAAGACTCAGAGATTCAAACTTCAAAATACAGATGGATAAGTCGGAATTCTTAAAACTGGAAACAGCGTATCTCGGACATATAATCAGTAAGGACGGCATTAAGCCGAATCCCGATAAAATTTCAGCTATCCAGAAATTCCCACTTCCCAAAACAGCCACGGAAATTAAAAGATTTTTAGGGTTACTAGGATACTACAGGAAGTTCATTCCCGATTTCGCCAGAATCACGAAACCAATGACCCAATGTTTAAAGAAAGGTTCAAAAATAACTTGCGATGATACCAACTATACAAATTGCTTCGAAAAATGTAAAACACTACTTACCAACGATCCGATTTTACAATATCCCGATTTTAATAAAGATTTTCTGCTCACAACAGACGCATCAAACTTGGCCATAGGGGCCGTACTCTCACAGGGGCCTATAGGTTCGGACAAACCCATAGCCTATGCTTCGCGCACGCTAAACACAAGCGAGATCAATTATAGTACAATAGAAAAGGAGCTTTTAGCTATAGTTTGGGCGGGGTGCGTTGTCAGAATTCCTCCTCGTGTGCCTGATGGCTGCCGGTCCCTCTCGATACGTCTGGAGGGAATAGCAGCTGCTGGGCCGGTGCACCCTGGGCGTGGCCAGTATCCTTCCCCGAGGAATGGGAAGAGATTCTTATTCCTCGGGGAATGTTACTGTCCATGGCTAATATTCTGACATGGGCGGGTCCCTCATGGACCAAGGGGGCGTTGCTCCGCGTGACCCTCTGAAAAGCAGAGGGCACAGCGGAGGAGCAAGGGCGGGCTCGGTGTGCACTTACCCTGCCTCCGAGCAGACAGTGAAGGACGTGCGTTCCTCACTGTCTCCGTCGATATCGTAATCCCACCGTCGAAGTGTCGTGGAACACGTCTCGCGGCTTCGATTGGGACCGAGGGTCTTGGCTTAACCGCCCGGACCACGAGGTAGAAAACCTCTATAAAAAGTTACCCCGAATCTCAAGCGGCGGCGCACCGCGAGGAGATGTATGGCTGACGGGTTCCTTTGGAAAATCAGTCTCTAGTGCGAACCACTGCCGGGCCTGGCTATGGCTTATCTGGGTACAGGGGGCACTGCCCAGATGGACTTTTTATTTCCCCCATACTCGTGGGAACAGTATGGAAACAAATACAACCCAAAACACGGCCGATATCGGCGAAGGAAGGGAGGAGAGGGATGCGGTGTCGGAGTCCGGCGCCGCATCCAGCGAGGTGAGCGCGGGAGGCTCAGTGAGCTCCCAGCGCGGGAGGCTCGGGGCTGCTGCGGGGAACAGGGAGTTCCTACGCAAGCGGTCCAGGCCGGTAGGCGACCGAGAGTCGTCGTCAGATGGGGAGCTGGCTTCGGCTCGTAAGATCCCCACCAGCAAGCGCGGCGGGATCCGTGGCAAGGGGAGAGGCCTCTCTGCCACCGAGAGGTCGGCGCGGCTTGCCGAGGAGGGGCGCCATCCGGGGGTGGCCACCGGTCACGGGGTGGCCCGTTCGGGCTCCTCTGGCGACGAAGCGGGTGCAGATGGCGGCGCCGATGCGGAGCGTAAGGCCGGACTCGCGAAGGAGGTGGAGGCGGCGCTGAGGGCTGTCTCTTTGAAACAAAAGCCCTCCACCAGGCAAAGGGCTATACCTACAGCGGTCGCCTCCATTATGGCGGCAGCGGAGGCCAGATTTGTTGGGCCCCCGCCAGACGGCGTGGCCAAGCTGAGGGCGGAGGTCGCTCGACTGACGGCCGCCACGGAGCTTCTCAAAGAGGAGAATATGAAGCTCCGAGCAGACCTGGCCAGTCTGCGCGAGTCCGGCTCTCGCGAGGCGCCCCAAAATGGGGGCCAGAAGCATCCAAGCCAGTCCGTGCCGGTGGAGAACCAGGTTCTGAATCTGGTTCGGCAGGAGCTGGCTGCCTTCCAGGCGCGGTTCTCCGTCCTGGAGGGCATTGTCCTGCGCCCCCCCCTAGCGGCAAACAAGGCGCCCCCGGGCCCGACGGCGGCCTCATATGCGTCTGCTGCGGCCTCCGCACCGCGGCCGTCCAGCCAGCCCCCCGGCAGGGTTATGTCGGCCCCGACGAAACCGGCTCCGGTTAGGAAGGCGGCGGCTCTGAAACAGGGCAAGGCGGCGGCCCAAAAGAAGGGCAACGCGGCGAATATACCAGCGCCAGCCGCGAGACAGCCGCTATCGCCGCCCCCCCCGCCCCCTAAGCCTTCCGCGGCCGAGACCGGGTGGCAGGTGGCCGGAGAAAAAGCGAGGGAGCGATCGGCGGCCAAAAAGGCCAGGAGGCAGGAGCAGAAACGCCGGCAAAAGGAGCGGGGCGTCGCGGTTAGGCTCAGTACCCCAAAGACCGCAGCTGTAGTGATTACACTACAGCCGGACGCGGAAAAGAGGGGCGTGACCTACCGCGACGTGCTCGCTAAGGCGAAAGCGACGGTGGATCTCGGAGAGCTCGGGATCACCGGGGGCCTCCGGCTTAGAGTCACCGCAACAGGGGCTCGAGTGCTGGAGATCCCTGGCGAAACCCGTGGCTCGTCCGCTGACGCTCTGGCTGAAAAGCTTAGAGCGTCCCTAAATGCGGACGAGGCCCGAGTGTCCAGGCCCGTCAAATGCGCAGACCTGCGCATACTGGGTCTGGACGACTCGGTGACCGAGAAGGAGGTGGTGGCCGCCGTCACCAGGACCGGTGGGTGCCCTGCCGAGCAAGTCAAGGCAGGCACCTTACGTCCGGACCTGTCGGGCATGCGAACCATAACGGTAAGCTGCCCTGTGACAGCGGCGAAAGTCATTGTGGAGGGCCGAAGGCTCTTGGTGGGCTGGGTTTCGGCGCAGGTGAAGCTGCTGGAACCCAGACCTCTGAGGTGCTTCCGCTGCCATGTGGGGCACCACGTGTCGGTCCGGTGCACCTCGGAGGTGGACCGCAGCGGCCTGTGCTTCCGCTGCGGCCAGCCTGGTCACATGGCCGCGGCTTGCTCCGCCGCGCCGCGCTGCGCCGCATGTGCGGCATCTGGCAAGCCGGCCGATCACCGGGCAGGGAGCAAGTCCTGCGGTACTCCCGCCAAGGCCAGGGGCAAGGGAAGGCCCTCCGCCACCACCGCCAAAACCCCCACCGTCGCCACCACCGCAGCCGCCGCCACTGTCGCCGCCGCTGCCGCTACTGCTGCAACTTCCGCAGCGGGGCCCTCGCAGGGGGCCCGGGAGGGGGCTGAAATGGAGTGCCAGTAACGGCTCCATTACGCCTTCTCCAGGCGAACATCAACCGCTGCGCCTGCGCTCAGGATCTGTTGCTCCAGAGCATGGCGCAGTGGTCGATTAACATCGCCGTGGTCGCTGAGCCGTACTTTGTCCCGCCCAGGGATGACTGGGTTGAGGACCTTAGCGGCTCAGTGACCATAATTACGTCGGTCGCCGCCGGTACCCCGACCCTTGAGAGTGTCAGGAAGGGCCAGGGGTGCGTAGCAGCACGGTTCGGGGAGATCGTTGTAGTGGGAGTCTACTTCTCCCCGAGCCGAACTCTCGCCGAGTTCCACAACTCCCTCACGGAGTTGAGTGTCGTCATCGGAAGCCATTCCCTCCCCGTGCTTGTGCTCGGGGACTTCAATGCCAAGAACTTGGCTTGGGGTTCTCGTTACACGGACGTGCGGGGTAGAATGGTGGAGGACTGGGCTCTGGAGACAGGCCTGGTCGTCCTAAATCGGGGTTCTGTCCCCACGTGCGTGCGGATGCGGGGCGAGTCGGTGGTGGACATCTCGTTCGCCAGCCCCGCTCTGTCACCGCGTGTCGTTGACTGGCGCGTCATGGAGGGGGTGGAGACCTATTCCGACCACCGGTACATCCGGTTCGACGTCTCCACCCAGTCCTCAAGCGTGCCGGTCCTACAGGCCCCGAGTGGTCCGCGATGGGCGCTGAAGCAGCTGGACCGGGAGCTCCTCCTGGAAGCCTCGATCGTGCAGGCCTGGGTGTCATCACCAGTCAGGCCTGCCGACATCAACAACGAGGCGAGTTGGTTCCAGGAGGCCATGTCCGGGATTTGCGACGTGGCAATGCCCCGAGTTCGGCCAGGAAGCGCCCAGCGTCAGGTGTACTGGTGGTCGCGAGAGCTGACGTCTCTGCGCAAGGCGTGCGTTGCCGCGCGGCGCCTGTACGCCAGGCATCGCAGGCTCCGCATCCGCCCTCCGGATGCGGCAGCCATTGAGGCGGAGCTGTACGAGGGGTACAGAGCGGCGAAAACCGCCCTCCAAGAGGCTGTCCGGCGGGCCAAGAATTTGGCCCGTGAGGAAATGCTGGAGTCTCTGAACGGAGATCCGTGGGGGCGCCCTTACAAGATGGTGCGGGACAAACTCCGCACCCGGGCCCCCCCGCTAACGCAGAGTCTCCGGCCTGAGCTCGTGGAGGACGTGGTGAGCGCTCTGTTCCCTTCGCGAGGGGAGCATCCTCCCCCGCCTATGGCTCCGCCGCCGCGTGCGGTGCCGGAAGCGGACCACACCGATGACGATGACGACGTTCCGGAGGTGACTGGGGTAGACCTGAGAGTGGCGGTACGCAGGCTGAAAGCCAGAAACACCGCCCCGGGACCCGATGGCTTGCCTGGCAAAGCCTGGGTCCTGGCCTCCGAGGCTCTCGGGCCCCGACTGGAAGGGCTCCTAAGCGCATGCTTGGAGAGAGGCCAGTTTCCGCTTCTTTGGAAGACGGGGAAGCTGGTCCTCATCCGGAAACCAGGGCGCCCTGCGGACTCTCCGTCCGCATACCGGCCCATCGTGTTGCTCGACGAGGTGGGCAAGCTCTTCGAAAGAGTCATTGCCAACCGCCTTGCCGGGCACCTTGCGGGGATGGGGCCGGATCTTGCGGAACACCAGTTTGGTTTCCGCAAGGGGCGCTCCACGGTGGACGCCATCATGCGCGTGAGAGCCCTCACGACGGGGGACGCGGTGTCCCGGGGCGGGGTCGTCTTGGCGGTGTCTCTTGACATCGCCAACGCCTTCAACTCCATGCCCTGGAGCTGCATTAGGGAGGCACTCCGGTATCACCGGGTGCCAACCTACCTTCGTCGTGTGGTCGGGGACTACTTGACGGATAGGGCCGTCATCTACCCCGGTCAGAGCGGAGAATGGAACCGGCGAGAGATGTCGTGCGGTGTTCCACAGGGATCGGTTCTAGGACCGGCCCTGTGGAACATCGGTTACGACTGGGTGCTGCGCGCCGACCTCCCTACCGGCGTCAGCGTAGTTTGCTACGCTGACGACACGCTGGTACTGGCACAAGGGAGGTCGCACGAGGCGGCGGCCGAAAACATGACACGCGGGGTTGCGATAGTCGTGGATAGGATCCGGCAATTGGGTCTCGAGGTGGCATTGCACAAGTCCGAGGCCATGTGTTTTCATGGGCCTCGGAATGCGCCACCGTCGGGATCCCTACTGACGGCGGGAGGGGTTTCCATCGGCGTCGGGTCGACGTTGAAGTACCTAGGACTCGTCCTCGACAGCCGGTGGAACTTCGTGGAGCACTTCCGACGTTTGGCTCCCAAACTGGAACGGACAGGGGCTGCCTTCAAGCGGCTCTTGCCCAACCTGAGGGGTCCAAACGCCTCCTGCCGGAGGCTATACGCGGGGGTCGTGCGGTCCATGGCCCTTTACGGGGCCCCGGTGTGGGCGCGTTCTTTAAGGCGGCAAGCCGCCCACTACCTGAACGCGCCCCAAAAGGTGATAGCCATAAGGCTAATCCGGGGGTACCGCACGATCTCCGGCGAGGCGGCTAGCCTCCTTGCCGGATTGCCGCCATGGGATCTGGAGGCGATAGTCCTCGCGCGCCTGCATGAATGGCGCGCGGAGGCACTACGTCGGGGGGAAACTCCGCTGCCGCGGCAAATTGCCGCTCAGCGGACAGACCTCCGGCGTGATATCATGGCGACATGGAGAGAGCGACTGTTGCAACCCCGTGCAGGGCACGCTACCATAGTGGCGATAAGTCCCCTCTTTGAGGAGTGGCTAGAGAGGCGCCACGGCGCCCTCACCTACCGCCTGACGCAGATCCTCACCGGACACGGTTGTTTCGGGAGGTTCTTGCACCGAATCGGGCGGGAGGAAACGCCCGGGTGTTTCCACTGCGAGGATCGTCCGGAGGACACGGTGGAGCACACCGTAGAGGTCTGCCCCGCTTGGGCGGAGCACCGCCGTGTCCTTGTA
Source organism: Noctua janthe (assembly GCA_910589295.1). NCBI lineage: Eukaryota > Metazoa > Arthropoda > Insecta > Lepidoptera > Noctuidae > Noctua > Noctua janthe. The sequence goes on along the minus strand of OU342572.1, from coordinate 5,661,267 downwards.
GCGGCGATTGGCGGCGGCGATCTCTCGCGTCCGGCCCTGGTTCAAGCCATGGTCCGGAGCGAGAGGGAATGGGAAGCCGTCACCACCTTCTGTGAAGCAGTCATGCTAGTGAAGGAGGTGGCGGGACGTGAGAGGGAAAGAACCTCACGTCCCAGCCGCCGCGGGAGACGCCCTGGGCGTCGGGGGTCACGTGGTGGCTCCCGGCCACCGTAGGCGCGGGCCTGTGGACGGCGAGTTATGGGCTAGCTCGCCGTCCGGCCGTCTTATGACGACAGGCCGTGTCGACGGCGCGTTCGTGTTCCACGCGCGCCTCAAAGAGATGTCAGCAACCGAGTAGGGGTCCGCATGGGCCGATGCCTGCCAGAGCTGCGGGACTGTTCGAAAGAGACACCGTGGCCCTGGAACACAAAGGGCAAAGAAGGAACATGGATGGGTTTTAGTCAGTACAAGTCTGACACTCCCTTCCGCTCCGCCCAGAGTGGGGGGGGGTCATTTGATGATTTCCCATCCAAAAAAAAAAAAAAAAAAAAAGCTATAGTTTGGGCAATCAAATATTTTCGGCCATATCTATTCGGACGAAAATTTAAAATCATAACGGATCACAAACCACTTCAATGGATCATGAGCCTCAAGGAACCTAGCTCGAGACTAACTCGTTGGAGACTCAAGCTCAGTGAATATAATTATTCAGTAGTTTACAAGCAGGGCAAAAGCAACACAAATGCCGATGCTCTGTCGCGAATCGAAATTAACAACGAAGAAACGAGCTCCATCATAGTTAACGTATCGGAAAAGCCACCATCTGTAGTGGGCTCGTCCACTCTCACAGCTCACACTAGTGCCGAAAATCCAATATTGGAAATACCGATTTCGGATGACCCCTTAAATAAATTTAACAGACAAATATGTTTCACGGTAGTAGGCGACATAAAGAAACGCCCAGCAGTTTCCAAACCATTTGAGACGCACACCCGTACCTCCATCCAACTCTCTGAATCGAATTTAGAGGAGGATGTGATAAACGCAATTAAAGAATTCGCAAACCCGAAAGTTAAAACTGGCATTATAATACACCCCCCATTAGCTATGTATAAAATAGTTCCAATAATACAGGAAAAGTTCAAGAGCTCCGCTATGAATCTTGTTTTGACTAAAACCGAGGTAGAAAACGTAAAAGAATATCTCAGGCAGCAAGAGATCATTCAGAAATACCACGAAGGTAAAACTAATCATCGCGGTATAACTGAGTGTTACCTAGCCTTATCCCATGGATACTATTGGCCAAAAATGAAGGACCAAATTTCAAGATACATAAATGAATGCAATATATGCGGGCAAGCCAAATACGACCGAAATCCCATAAAACAAAGATTCTGCATAGTACCACCACCGGCAAAACCGTTTGATGTAGTTCACCTAGATTTGTTTACGGCCCAAAACGAGAAATATCTGACTATCATTGATGCTTTCTCTAAATACGCTCAAGCATACCATCTTAGAGATGGCACAGCAGTTAGTGTAGTGCAAGCCTTTTTAAAGTTTTGCTCCCATCACGGCGTTCCGGTATCAATAGTCACAGACCAGGGACCCGAATTCACTAACCAATTATTCACCGAATTTACGCGCGTCCATAAAATTATACATCATAAAACCTTGGTCCATACTCCCAACGATAATGGGATGGTGGAACGCTTACACTCCACTTTACTAGAACACTTGAGAATCCTAAAATTACAACACCGTAGTGAAGCGATTGTTAACCTAATGACATACGCCCTATTAGCTTACAACAGTAGCATACACAGCTTTACGAAATGTAGACCGCTCGAAGTAGTTACCGGTCATACGGACCCTCGCGATCCCTTAGATATAGACTTATCTGTGCACTTGCTGCAGCAATATATGCAAGAACACCGAGATAAAATGTCTAAGGTATATGAGGCCTTTAGCGAAACATCCCTGCATAACCGCACAGAACTAATCGAAAATAGGAACCGAGATAGGGAGCCTGAAAAGGAATACGAGCCAGACCAACAGGTATTCGTTAAGAATCCACTAGCTAGCAGACAAAAACTCGCACCTCGTTACACACATGACACAGTATTAGCTGACCTGCCCATTCATATTTACACAAAAAAGAAGCGTGGTCCCGTTACCAAGTCACGTCTTAAACGAACACCTAACACGAAACAATTGTTGCAGAATACCACTGACGATATTGCTACACCTGGTCCAAGCGGAGGACATATTACTTGAGCCTCTAGAAGACGGACCCGGACTACTCCCTTTCAAATTGGGACCTACAAAAATCGTGTCCCATTATCATTCCTTCCTCCTACACATAGATTTAGAAGATATCCAGTCAAAAGTTGACTTAGTCAAATCGCAATTAAACGAATTTAGGCCATTAATTAATAATAAAACACTGTCACTCTTTGAACCCCATATAAGTTACCTTGGGAACAAACTTGAAAAGATATCGTTACAATTAGGAAGCTTTAAACCTAGCCGTGTTAAACGAGGCCTCATTGATGGATTAGGATCAGTCATAAAAAGTATCTCGGGAAACCTAGATTACACAGATGCAATCAAATATAATAACGCCATCCAAGTTCTAGAAGGTAATGACAATAAGCTGGAAACGGAACTTAACCGTCACATAAGCTTGACTAACGAATGGATGTTAGAGCATTCTAATGTATTAAAAAATATAGTAGACAACCAGAACATTGTTGCCAGTAAACTTAACCAAATCATAAAACAAGACGCATCCAAACAGGCAGATCTAGTAACGTATGCCCATTTGGCACAACACCTACTTATTTTAAACGATAATATAGAGACATTATCGGATGAGTTAAATAAAATAGAACTCATGGTAGCTTTTACGCGTGCCTCCAGCACTACCCATTCTATGATAAGTTTAGGTAATCTTAGAGATATGATAGGAAAATTAGGGTTATTATACTCAAAAGACGAAGTCATCGACATCGACCTTCGAGAGTACTATAACATTTTAAAATTAGGATCGTATTATATTGATAAGAAAATAGTTATAGTTATAAAGGTGCCGATTGCCTTACCCAGAACCTACATCCTATATAAATTGTCCATAATTCCTAACAAAAATAATATGGCCCTTATTCCTAACTCACCTTATATAGCAATTCATGAATCATATTCTATGTACATAGAGACAGAATGTCCGAAGCTTTACCCATGGTACCTCTGCGAAGAGAAAATTGGTTTCAAGATTATAGATAAGCCGGACTGCGTGCAGCAGCTCATAACTCAACAGCATCTCAACTCCTGTACGTTAACGCCAGTCACTCTAAACAAGCAAGCCCTGGAACAACTTGACGAACAACATTATACACTAAGCTTCCCGATACCTGCAAAAGTACAGATGTCATGTGGACAGGAAGAATTCAGAACACTTCAAGGAAGTTATTTAGCTACAATACCGCAAGGCTGCCTGATAAGAACCACCGAATTCACTATCGCTAACATTGACAACCGAATTAAGGGACATGTACTTAGAATACGAACACTATGGGACCAGAACACCACATCAAAAACTGAAGAATCATTGATACAGCTTAATTCAATCAATCTCGAGAATCTCCACGAGAGTTACAAGAAAGTCTCAGTACAGCCTCCAGTAAGACTTAACAAGATATTAGATGGAAGCCTCTACCACACTACCATACCTGTATACCTATTACTGTTTAGTGCAGGTGTACTTGCCATTGCTCTTACATACCGGCATCGAATAGGAAATAAGGATAAGAAGATCGACCCAGCATCCATAGAAACGAATGCAGATCAAGACATTTATGCTGAAACGGAAACAAGAAGGAGTATTCATTCAGCTGGAATCAAGATGGACCCCAGTCATCTCACAGCAACATTTTTAACGTCAGTTAAGAAATAGTTGCTGTTCTACGGGGGGAGATGTTACGCAACGGTGTAACATAAGGATCGCTGATATTACGATTCGGTGTTATACATGGACTGTGGACAGCGTGACCTCGATATCGCCCATCACAACAACTTACACGTGCTGCATACGCAGCACTTTGCAACCGTGGGACCTACACGTGCTGCATACGCAGCACTTTGCAACCGTGGGACCGGACATCGGCTATGCCTTCTACGACTCCGCGTTTTACAGGCATTCTTGGTACATACATCGACCATTTATCACCTACATAATTTTAACTTGTAATTTCTCTATTTCAATAAATTAGTTTAAAGTAAATTGGTTTTTTTTGCATCCTCCGGCTCCAGCTAACGTAATTGGCTTTTTTAAAGTTGTTTATTTGATATAACCGATTTAACTTTGGTAAAAACTCAGAATACAAAAGAAACCAGCAGCCGCGTACAGTGAGAATAGCACTCGTATTATGCATGATGTGTCCAAAACCTCTGAATCCTCCTTTCCTTTGATGTAGGTAATATTTTGCCAACTCAGGTATGATTTAAAACTTTTTGAAGTAGGTAAGTTAGAAAGATCTACTGCTTGTTTATCCACAAAAATATAAACTGTATGCTGCATTTAGGAGGGAAAAATCTACTCCAAAATAGAGCAGTTTGATAAATACAACTTGCCTCACTATTAGGGCCATACGCGACTTTTGGTTTGTTCTGTATTCTGAGGGAAAAAATAAGGACAAAACACTCACCTCCAATTCTGCATGCTGTTGAATATATGCAGTAACCTCTGGTTGCGCTCTCGGCAGATTATCTGTCAGAACGTGCTGCTGATATCTTTTGCGATAGAGGCCTCGCCGACACATAACACAATTGCGATAATCTGCCATCACAATTACCCGATCGAGATGCAATTCAAAAGTCCAGTGTGATAGCCGAAAAGAAAGCCAGGTCAAAGTCGTTAGAAAGAAGAGAGTAAAAAAAGGACGGAACCAAACGATAAGCACACTCACGCACAATAGCAACGAACGACTGATTGTTCTGTATTGTTATATTGTGGAGCAGGGATACGACGCGTGAAACATGTCGTTACCTGTCTATTTTGCTCCCGCGTAAATATATTGCCGTCCCGCTCGCACAAATGCAGTGATCGCCGACTGGTCTTTTTTACTTGCGCCGCGAAAGCTCCAAAACAAAAAAGTATATAATTAAACGTGTAAAACTATTTTTCTTAAGTAAAAAAGTCTTCTAACTTGGAACGGACAATTGTAACAACAAAGCTGCCATAGTAATTGTTGTTCCAATTGAAAATACCTGTCCAACGACACATCTTATTGCTATTGGAGGGTGGTCCCAATCTGCCCATTGTCCTTTACATATAACTTGCAAAATAAAATACTAACCTTGACTATAACAATAAAAAAGTGTTATTATTCCAAACACAACATCATACTTTCAGTTAATTTTAAAATAATAATAATAATAATAAATGTTTATTCACAAAAAATACAGATAGTAAGTACTTATATAAAACAGCTGTTGCTAAATCTGTGCAAACCAAGTTTATAACCCTGCCTCTTAAACTAGGATAAACCTGTATTTTAAGAGACAGTGTTCGTCCAATTGATTCTTAAATAAATATGATTTAATACAACAAGTTAACAGTATTGAACTTATTCATAAATGTCTGTTTGTATTTATTTATATGTTATATTATGTAAGTAACTATGTATGTGTATGTTAGGCATGTGAAGTGAGTGTGAGTTTATGAGGGTATGAGTGCGTGTTTCTGAGTACTTGTAGTGTATGTTTGGGTTAACAAGTGCGTAACAAGAGCGTGTGATTGTGAGCAATAATAGTGTAAGTTAAGCATGTGGTAGTAAGTGAGTAGTTGTATTGTTATTAGGAGATGAATGTGAGCAGTGTAGGCATAGTCCTTTTGGAGTAGCCACTCTGTTACTATGGATTTCACTTTGTGTAAATTTAATTTTATAATATTTAATTGTGTGTCAACTTTATGGTATATGTGTGTACCTAGTATGTAAAATTGATGTGTTGCGAAAGCGGTTTTGTGTTGGGTTCTTGGAAGGAGATTTACTCTCTTATTAGGTTTTGGTGGAGGCAGACTGAGATGTGTTCTAAGGATAGATCGGAGCACAAAGAGCTGCCGTACTGTAAGAACTCCACAGTCGGAGTACAGTTCGGTTGTTGGATATCTGTAGGGCTTTTTACAAAGGACTTTGAGTATGGCCCTTTGCGCTCTTTCCACCCTCAGAACACTGGTTTTTGTAGCGCCACCCCATGCAGTAATGCAATATCCCAGAACCGATTGGCACAGAGCAAAATACACCATCTTCAGTGTGTCTAGGCTAGCCGAGTCTCTAAGGGACTTAAAGATGTGGATAAGTCGCATTGTTCTTGTGGTAACGGCTTCTATCTGTTTGTCCCATTTTAGTCCGCTGTCGATATGTGCTCCAAGATATTTAACGCTGTGAGCTCTAGTAAGTGCTGGGCAGACACAATGACCGAGTAAGTTTGAGCAAGAGTGAGCTACCACAGAGAATGCATGGGAAGGGGCCGTGCTACTACGGATTGCGAAAGGAATGAACGATGTTTTAGTCAAGTTGAGTGTAAGGATGTTTAGTTTAAGCCATTTCATAACCCTGGACAAAGCCTCCTCTGCAGCAACCTTGACCAAATCCCACGTAGGTCCGTAAACGAGAATCGCGGTATCATCAGCATACGCATAGATATTACAGTTAGTGAGGCTCAATCTGCACAGATCGTTCACATAAATTAGGAAGAGTGTTGGTCCAAGGATGCTTCCCTGAGGAACGCCATAAGTTACCGGTTCCTCGTCGCTATAGTACTGGTCAATTTTGACAAGTTGAGTCCGATTGGTGAGGTAGCTTTTGAAAATCTCAAGTTGTATTCCACGTATACCGAAGAGTTCCAGTTTGGCAATAAGTTTGGGAACAGAAACTGTGTCGAATGCTTTAGCAAGATCCAAGAAGATAGTCAGACATTTAGTTTTATTGTCAAGCTTACTAGCTACTTGTTGCGTAAGATCCAGCACGGCATCTTCGGTCGACACTCTTTTTCGGAATCCGTACTGATTCTCAGCAATAATTTTATGTTTGTCTAGAAAGCTTCCTAGACGTTTATTTAAAATCTTTTCAATAATTTTTGAGAGGGTAGACAGGACAGATATCGGCCTATAATTGTTAACACAGTTTCTGTCCCTTCCCTTATGAATAGGGTGTATTATTGCCTTTTTAAGAGCATCAGGGAATACACCTGTTTGGAAACAACGGTTGCAGAGGTAAGTTAATGGTGGGACCAGCGCATGACGGCTTTTTTTTAGGAGTGAAGCTGATATTCCATCCCAACCCACTGCACAATCGTCACGCAGCTGGAGTATTACAGACTCTACTTCTTCTGTATCAACGGCCAACAATACGAACGAATCGACCGGTCTATTTTGAAAGCCGTCTTGGACCGGAGCCGGGGGACTTGGATCAATTGACGTATTAGATGTGTGCGTCTGTGTAATGATTTTTGCAGCCAAATTTTTGCCAACGTTACTAAAAAAGAGATTCACATCATTTATTGCTGCTTTAGGGTCATCTCGTATTGTACTGAGTAGCTCTGAAGGACTGACATTTGCCTTTTGAGTGTTGGTGATTTCTTTTATTGTCTTCCACATAGTTTTTGGATTATTATTGGCTTTTTCCAACTCGGTCTTTTCGTAGGTTTTTTTTAATTTGCGAAGCAGATTATTGCAAAAGTTCCTATAACGAGTGTATGTAGTTTTTAGGATTATGTTATTTGGTGCCTTTTTTGTTTTGATATGCATTTTATCCCGATTTTTAATACATTTTAGGAGCCCAGGAGTCATCCAGGGCTTTATGGTTCTTTTTTGTCTTGGTATTTTAACCAATTTTGTATGTTTCAACATAACAGTTTTAATAATACCAATGAATCTGTTCATACATGCGTTTACATCATCTATTAGGTAAATTTCAGTGAAGTCTGTTTCTTCCAGCTCTAGCAAAATGGCTTCGTAGTCAGGACGGCTTATCATCGGACAGGTTTTACGTGGAGGGGCAACGCTAGATATGGATAAAACGATAGGTTTGTGGTCTGTGACATGTGACTCCAGGACAAGCGTGGTGGGAATAAGGTTTGACTTTAGAAGTAAATGATCAATGCAGCGTTCTAGTCGGGTAGGGAACAGGTGTGTCGGCATAAGCCCATAAGAGGCATTTATCGTGAGATACTCAAAGCTCCGGTCGTTTCTATTACTCGGGCTTATATCGATATTTAGATCACCTACGAGAGCTATGCTAGAACAGTTGGATATTTCATCATAGGTTTTGACAAGGCTTGCAGAGAAGTTATCAAATTGTTCTTTTGAATTAAGGGAAGGGGAGCGATAGACGGCGAGTACAGCAAATTTTTTGTCGATTTGGCAAACCAGACAGTTCCCACCTTCAAAAATCGGCTCCCATACAGAACCTTGCAAACCATGTTTCATGTAAATTATGATTCCATCGTTTTGATTAACATTGATAGCTGTAGAATGATTTACAAATCCATCTAAGACGGGAAGGTTATTGACTTTGCTGAGCCAGCATTCCGTCAAAATGACAATGTCAAAATTGATTTTTGTGAGATGTAACAGAGCTTGGAGTTGGTCGAAGTTTTTGTTGACACTGCGTATGTTTACATGTAATAGGTTTATGTTGGAATCGGATATGTTGATGTACTTCAGGCAATCTTCTGGTTCACAATTATAGGAGTTTCCTAATTGTATGTTATCAAGATCATTATTAATAGAATTTATCGTAGCTATTAAAAATTGAAATTATACTACAAAACACTAGAGTATCGGGAATAATATGGGGTAGAGAGGGAGAGTTGGAGTCTATATAAATGTAATTATAACACGCTTTTATGTGACTTATTTTTTTATGAAAAGTGAGAATGAGTTTTTGTAGAAGAAATAGTTCTTGTGTTATCTGTTTGGATTGTGTGTATATGTGTGGTTTAACAACTAAGATTACAAAAATAAAAAATAAGAAAAAGAACAAGGGTACATGCATTATTAATTTTAAAATGAAGTTATCTAGTCATATTGAAATGCTGCCGAGATCATGGAGACATTTTTCAGATTTTATCAGTAGCTGCTTATCCCCTGCTTGTTTGCGAAGGAAAATATTTCCATTACTTGTCCAGCAGAACGCATACTGGTTATTTTTAGCAAATTGCCGCGCCAAATAGAACAGCTTTTTGGAAGAAGTGGGCAGTTGTTCTGTTACGAATACCGGCAAGCGCTTCCCTGGTACCCCAATCAGTTCGGTGTTCAATTTATTCTCACTCGAGCTCTTACTCTTGTTGTACGACCGGATGGCGGATAGAAGGATCTGCTTGGTGTGTACTTTAACAAACTCTGCTATAATTGGGCGTGAGATCGATGTTGATGTGGGTTTTCCCGGGAGGCGGAAAGGTTAATTTTAAAATGAATACATTGGTATTCATTTTAAAATTAACCTTTTCTACGTAGTAACTACGTCCAGTTGGGCCGTTAATTACCAGATAGAGCCTATCTGACGATTGAAAAATTTAATATTTTGTTGTCTGTCTGATAAGTACTATCTAACTCTTTATCTGAGGATCGAAAAATCGGCCCTAATGCAAATACGACTTATTTTGCTTTTGAAACACAAAGCAACAAGTGTCATAAATAATATTACGCCATACATGCTAAATTACACTGTATGTCGTTTTCTTAAAGTTCCTATTTATTTGACCCCAAGTGGCTTTGTTGGTTGAAAGGGTGAATATCCATTGTTTTTCTTATCGCTAAACCCGTTTTATGTAACATGCTGATTTAGACTTTATGTCGTTTCCATTACAGTCTCTATTTATTTTTTATCTCCGTAAAGTATCTCAAGGACAAAAGGATAACTGAGACAGAAAACTACATAATATGATTGATGACTATTACTTAATATGAGTAACGTAAATAAATAAAAATCTTAATATATCTGTGATTTAACGGTGTTTTGTTATAATATTTTTAATTAGTTTTCTTAATAAATTATTCTAAACATACACTCTATTTATGTTTTAATAAAGTTTATTCATAATATTTACATTACTTTTATATTTCCTTTAATATTAATTATATTTACATTATATACAGACTACAAATAGAACTAAACTAATGATAAAAATAAGACTAAAAGTAATAAAATATAAACATCACATATTTCCTTTTAACATTTAGATACGCATGATTTAAAAGGTAAAATAATAAAGTCTATGTTCGAAACTTTATTTCAATGTTATCATCAATTAGATAGATGCAGGTTTGGAATAAATTTCCTTATTATTTTATTCTTCACAAGAAACAAAGCTAAAGTGGGCGGTAACTTCCCAGGTACCGCCTGTGGCGACTGGGAATTTTTATTTTCATTTGCCTCCGGTGGCAATTCCCGCGGGAGCGACTGGGAATGAACGATTTCTTCCTGCTTGTCTGTTGGTCCCTCCAAAATTTACGTTGGCATTATCCGCTGTTAGGGAGATGCATTTTTCAGTTAAGTCGTTGTTTTCCAAAGTCGTCATAATAATATCTGTTACGACAGTGAACGGATTACGAGGAACACTAATCCCAAATATCGACGCCATTCGCATTCCTCCATATTGTCTTCGCGTGACATGATTCTTTTGTTGGTAGATAGTAGTTGGGTAGTTTAAATCACACACAATATTTGACTCAAACTTCAAACGTTTATTTATATTAAACCATTTACAAGTTGAGCCACCCGTTCGCAACATGGTTGTTTATAAGGAGAAGAACGGGCTAAGAAACTCGTTACACACTCTTTTAAATCGTGTTACAGTTCTCATTTACACAACTTAATATTGTTCACTCGAAAAACCACTTTCAATTACACGCTTCAATTGTATTCCAATCGCGAGCTGCTAACTCGACCTTTCGTTCTACCTACTCGCGTTCTCTGTCTGGGCGGAAGTGACACACACTCCCACCCATTACAGTAATTTATTACATTGTAAGTTCATTAAAACTTACAAACAATACTAGAATACTTCACAATTAATTACTCTAATAATTAAACAATGCCAATATTCATAAATGCAAAGGCGTTATTGAGTTAAAACTAATTAGTGGCTTCATGACTTTTTACAACAATGGGATCTTGCTTAAAACCATTTCCGGCAGATCAAAGCATTTAATACAAACAGGTCTTTCACTAATACATTGCTCTGTAAAATCATTTTGTTACTTTTTAGTTTGTAATTAGTTACAGAAACTGATTTAGTTGTAGTTTCGAATTATGAATTGAGTTATTGATCATTAAAATCGTATTCGGCGCCATCTTCCACAATACTGTGAAATGTTGCCTCAAAACAAATCTTAGTGTTAAATGAGCATTATTTTGTTAAAATCCCAATTGTCAAATATTTGCTTATCTTAATTGTAACTATAGTTCTAGCTAAAGACTTTCGTTTAATAAATTAATCTTCAGAAGATCTAGTCACGAACTATCTCAGTACTAGTTAATACGGAGACCATTATGCGCTTACCACACGTGCAAGTATCACCACAGTTTGGCTGGCGCAAGCTTCTCGCATGAAAAGACTGAACATGGACGTCGCTACCACACGGCACAGTTAAGTACGCGCAAGCCACATTCTTGTCAAAATCGTCGGTGTGGAAACAATGTTTCCCAATGAAGAACTAGTTCTTCTGTTGGTATTTTTTAAGTGTTTGCTAGTGAGAAAAAAGACAATGCAAAAGTCAAAGCGTAAACGATCGAAGTGGACAAAGAAATGACTGTTGAACAGAAAAAATCATTCACATATAAATCTACTCAAGGATTTAAGAAATGATCCAAACGATTGGCGAAATTATTTACGGATGGATGAAAATGCCTACAGTGAATTGTTACGTTTGGTTACGCCTCTCATTCAACGCCAAAATACGGTCATGCGACAGAGCATATCACCCCACGAACGACTGACCGCCACTTTAAGGTTCCTGGCTACTGGAAGATCGTACCAAGATTTGAGATTTTCTACAGCAATTTCTGAACAAGCTTTATCTGAAATGATTCCGGACACTTGCAGAGCCATTTACAAGGTTTTACTAAATTAATACATGAAGGTGAGTTCAATAATGTTTATTTAAAGTGGGTACTAAAAATAATAATAAAATTCAGTTGAGAACCTACAACTAATAGGTAAATTAATGAAATTAAATTAAATTAAACGTTTCTGTTACTTTTTTAACATAGAGCAGTCTGTCACACTGCAGATGCCAAGCGCCAAAAAGAATGTGGTAAACGAGCCGATGACCAAGACTATAGAGTCAGCGGAAAAATTCGTCAATGCGGCTATAAACGGACCCCTCAACAATGATGCTCAAAGAAAGAGCTTGTTGCATCACTTAGGCCTATATTCTCCGAGCAATGAGGAAATTAAGAGGTGGATCGCAGTGGGATCAAAATTGTACGCTCGCTGTTTGGTGTCCCCATCCTACTACATGTTACAGTCATCTCTATCAATGGAGTTGGCTAACAGGGACGCCAGGTCACAGTAATGTAATTGAAGCAGGAGAGTTTTTAATTTTATTATTTTATTGTGCATGTTAGGTTAGATGCACGTTATATTAGTTAGGTTTAGTTTAGATTAGTTTATTTAGGTTAGTTTGTAATGGGTGGTGGGGTGAACTGGCAGTGATTTAGAATAGAAATAATATAATATTATATAAAATACCAGGGTCTTTGTGTAAATTCAGTTGAGAACCTACAACTAATAGGTAAATTAATGAGTTTTGTGATATTTATGGCACATATTTTAACACAAAATTTCTGGCAGAACCAACACTTGACTGCTGACTTTCAGCGTCTGATACAGAGTTAAAAATCAAATTATCTGATATCTGATATTCATTCGGAAAACCATGTATTCAGTGTTTCCGATATCCGATTTTCAGCGTCTGGTGCAAAAATCTGATCTTGAGTCTGAAAACCGCCTGTATTCCGAGGTTGTGGTATATTATTACTCATTCGTGATATATGTAAAGGAATTTTAGTATTAGATGGTATGAAAATTGAACAATAATATAATAAAACTTAAATCGTTATTTAAGTTTCCTAATTCCCCTTCAAAAATTTGCTTCATTTATTAATTTTTCTGAATAAATTCGCTGTTCATTTGACATATTTCTGAACTTATGTGCAACGTTTTGGCCAAAACTATCATGTCTGTCTAAAGACTGTGGCTGTGACCACTTAGTAATACAATTTCCCACTTTAGTTATTGCTTCATTTATATTGTTGTCATCATTTATAGCCCTTTTTTTCATTCGTCGAGGTGGTAAAGTTCGGCTATCCGGAGTAGGTGGTGGTACACTACTATGTGAAGATGGAGGCTCAAAAGAGTTGTCTGAGTGTACATCTTCCCCAGAATGAGTGCGAGGAGGAGGTGAAGTTAACGTTGAACTCGATTCATCCTGGAAAATTATATTATGTTACAGGTACCAAACTCACAAGAAGAATGGAAACAAATAGCACAAGACTTCGAACAAAAATGGAATTTCCCTCACTGCTTGGGAGCGGTAGATGGAAAGCATGTACAAATAATACCACCGCCAGGAAGTGGTTCCTATTTTTATAATTATAAAGGGTTCTACAGCATGGTTTTGATGGCAGTAGTAAACGCTAATTATGAATTTATCGTATGTGAATTTGGCATAAATGGAAGAATTTCTGACGGAGGTGTAATTGAGCAGACGAAATTCTACGATAAATTAAATAACCAGTCATTGCACATTCCGGAGCCAGAACATTTAAATAATTCTAATAAAGTTCTTAACTACGTTTTTATAGGTGATGAAGCGTTTGCGTTAACCCCAAACTTTTTAAAACCATTTAGTCAAAGGGAATTAACAAGTGAGCGCAGAATTTTCAATTATCGTTTGTCAAGAGCTAGCGCATTGTAGAAAACGCCTTCGGCATATTAGCCTCTAGGTTCAGAATTTTTCATACTAGAATTTGGCTCCCAAAAATATTTATGACATGTTGTGTGCTACATAATTTTTTGAGAAAAAAATACTCTACCACTTATACCCCAGTTTGTTCCTTGGATATTGAAGATACAATAGAAGGTACTTTAACGTTAGGTTTAAGGGACCTTACGCACTAGCGGTTGGCCGCTAGGCGGTTAGACTCGAGCGGTCCAACCGCGAAACGCGGTTTCTTCGCGGTTGGCCGCCATAGCGGTCAGCCGCGATGAAACCGCGTTAAGCGGTTGGACCGCTCGAAGGCGCGTGGCCCATAAACAAAATGGACGCCGTCGAGATAGCTTGTGTTATTTGTTTTTACTTCCGAAAACAACGAAAGAAAAATAAAAAAGGTACTGGTTTCATCCTTTACTAGAAACACGCAACGAATTTGGCCAGTTCGCAAGTTGTTTTCAAGAACTGAAGAAGCACTAAGATAAATTTTTCTGCTATGTTAGAATGAGTGTTTCGTCATTTGAAGAACTACTAACAGTTTTATATGACACCATCAAAGGACAAGATACTAAATTTCGTGATTGTATCCAACCCGAAGAGAAATTAGTAATAACATTAAGGTAAGTATGATAAATAAAAAAGTTTTAATAGTTATTATGATTTAATTTTAATCGCAATGTGGGTTCATAATTGAATAAAAAAAGTAGTAAACTATAACTATTACTGAGAATTATTATCATTAAAAAGATTTAGATAATCAGATTCTTGAGATGTCTGTGAATATGTTGATTCAGGAGAGATTACAGATTGTTCTTGATTACATGTTCCACGGTGTGTAGGTGAAACTGAGGGCGGTGGTGGTGGGTTATTATTTCTAGCAAATGATGGTGTCTGAAATCCTTGGGATGGCCCTTGGTTGTAGTTAAATGGTCGTACGTAATCCCAAGTAGAGTTACAGTAGTTGTATCCAGACGTTTGGGCTTCAGTAATGACTTGCATTATTTGAGATTTTGTACGTTGGCGTATATGTTCAGGCACTTTTTTTATTTCACTAACCAACGACAAAAAGAAAAGTCTATCTTCATCTTCTTCCGCCATTTTCAACTCTACATTCTTATTTAAGACGTTAATCAATTCAACTCCTATATCATCTTCTTTATTTTTCTTTTTGTTTTCGTTTTGGCGGTGGTACTACGACTGGGTCAGCTACGTTTTCTGTTTCATTTCTTTCATTTTCTTGCCTTTGCATGCTTGAATCAGTTTCATTGATAGATACTGTGTCCTTCAAAAACATTAAATTATTGTAAAATATGTATTGAGTCTTTTTCTTAGCCGCTGACCCACTCCTGGTAACATTGTCCTAGAGCTTTCACGAAATTATCCCTAACCAAACAAAGACGCTTAGAAAAAAATTGCCAATGATTTTTTTCAAAGAGCAAATTTTCCTAACTGCTTAGGTGCTGTTGACGGCAAGCACATACGATGCATTGCACCTAATAACAGTGGCTCGATGTAATAATAAATAATAATAAAAGTTTATTTGGAACAACTTAAGTTATACAGGTTACACAGGAAAAACGAAGATAGCTACAAAAGTAAAATACTGTGGCGCAGCTATCAACGCCCAATTCAAAATACATAGTATAGACATTGTTCCAGATTAATCTAAAAGAAGTTAAATTATAAATTAACAAAATAAAGGGAATGAAAAAAAAAAAAATTACAAAAAATATGATAATTTACACTGTTTACGTGGTTACTGTGTTGTGTATATGTAGAGTGGAGGTGGGGATGATGTGTGTGATAGTGTGTTTGAGTATATACCGCGTTTATGACACCATAAGTTGCTCAGTCTCATCATAGGACAGGCACTTAAGCCAGTTGGTCACTTTTCTGTTCAGTACATTCCCAGTCATAGGGTATATTTTAATACTTTTATTTAAGATATTATAGAGTTTAGAGCTGGTGTGAGTGATGTGTTTTAATTATAAAAGTTTTTTTCTCTTTGGTTTTATTAGCAATATGCGACAGTAATTATAAATTTGTTATGGTTGATATTGGAGCTTTTGGTAAATTCAGTGACTCGTCAATATTTCAAAATTCGGTTTTCTATGAAAAAATTCAAAAAAACCAATTGGATATTCCAGAGCCACAACCGATTTCACAAAGCAGCGAGACATGTATACCGTTTTTGTAGGCGACGAGGCATTTGCGTTATCTACGAATTTAATGCGCAAAAAAAGATTTGGATGAAACCAAAAGAACGTTCAATTACAGGCTTTCTAGAGCAAGAAGATATGTAGAATGCAGTTTTGGAATTTATGCAAACAAGTGGCGTATATTTCATAGACCTCTAAATGTTCAATTCGCTCTAGCAAAAGATATCATAAAAGCTACTTGTGTCTTACATAATTTTGTAAGAGACCGAGATGGCTATTGTTTCGACGACTCACTCAGTTGCCCTTTGCCAGAAAATGTAACACAGGAAGGGTTAAGAAGGAACAATAAAACTGCGTTGAGATACAGAGAATTGTTTGCCGAATATTTTATGACTGATGGGAAATTAGAATGGCAAAGAAATATGATTTAACTGAAAATAGACGTATTTATTATGTTCTAAGATGTTTAAAGTATGTTTAGTTTCGTTTAAATATATGTAATAATAAAGCACGAATTTTTATGATACTCAATTTTAATTTAATGTTTTTATCGATTTAACCTATATTTAAACAATAATATATTAATTACATCAACAACAATGATAAGAAAAAAAAAACAAAACCTATTTTACAAAACCGGACCCAAAATTTTTGGAATATACTTGAAAATATGCATGAATGCTGACAAGAAGCCGGGCAAAACATCAGGCACACCCACCATCTCTGGACTCGTCGCTCAGCTCCGCCTCGCAGCCGCCGGGACGCGCCTCAATCGTGAGTGCTGTGTCTCCGATCGCTGCAGTTGCGTCGAGCTCGAGTGACGAGTTTTTCTCCCCGCCGTCGACCCCATCACCACCACGACGACGAGGAAGAGGACGGCCACCAGCGGGCTTGGGACCTCGAGGCCAACAGGCCCCGAACAGGGTCCCCGCTGCCGGTGGAAATGTGTCGCGCATGCGATGGGCTCAGTCCATTAATGAGAACGTCATGCGCGCATATTATGGGGCTACTGAGGGGGGAAGCAACTTGACTGCGTACCGTGGTCGGATGCTCTCTCTGTTTCAGGTGCTTGAGCCAGGTGTCAGCGTGTCGGCGCAACGGCTGTCGGATCAAGTGCGGGTCATCCAGCGTAACCACATGTTGGATGACACCGTACTTGAGCGACTACGCTTCGATTTGAATGATTGTGGTACAGCTACAAAATGTATCCAGTGCTCCACCGCGATCCGAACACGATGGTGAAGAGGATGATGACGAAGAGAGAGTACCCAGTGCAACGCACAATTGAGGAGCGCTTTGGAGGATGCATTCCGGGAGTACCGATCCACACCGCCTGAACTTAGGCCACATCTACCTCGTTTACCTATGCACAAGAAAAACAAGGCGCTGGTGTGTGCTCTAGATTCGCAGCTGTCAAACTGCTTCGACAGCAGCAAAGACCTCACCGATACCCACTCAATATTGTACTGTGGAGCTGTAGCGGCATGTCGTGTAGCTCACGTCAAATTTCCCAACAACGACAGAGCTACACGACCAAAATTTGCTGTTCCAGCTTGGCAGTGCAGGATTGAACGGCGTATCGGTGAGGCTAGAGCACTCATCGGCAAGTTAATCTGCTTCAGGGAGGGCAATACTCGACCTAGAAAGATGCGCTTTGTGAAGCGGGCGTTCTCGGGAACTGATGTTAGTTTTCGAGACTACTTGAGAGCGTATCGACTTCCTGAAGCAGAAGATCTGTGCATGGGCAAGCCGTATTCGTCGGTACAAGCGGCGAGTGGAGCGTTACACTCAGAATCGCACATTCCGAAGTGATGAAAGGTGGGTATATAGGGCTTGGGAACGACCGGACCAAGGTGTGACTGATACGCGTCTAGCGGATGATGACGCCATGTGTTCGTTCTGGCGCAACATCTGGTCGGTGCCTGTCAGTCACACTGAGGGTGATTGGACCCGGGAGGTTGAACGAGCGTGTGATCCGATATCTGAAATGGGGGCAATTATCATCAGCCCCCAAGATGTAGCTCGTGCAGTCCGTCCGTTGCCTAACTGGAAATCTCCAGGACCGGATGGACTGCACAACTTCTGGATTAAATGGTTCCAGAGATCACACGTTCGCTTGGCATCCCAGTTTCAGTCAACCTTAGAGTCAGGGTCGCTGCCCCAGTTCTTGACGACAGGAATTACCCACCTGCTCCATAAATCAGGTAGTACTGCGGAGCCCAAAAATTATAGACCAATCACTTGTTTACCAACGGTCTATAAAGTTCTTACATCCATTTTGAGAGCTAAAATCAACCATCAGTTGCAAATTGTTGGGGGCAAAGAGTTTCAGATCGAAACTCTTTGCCCCCAACAATTTGCAACTGATGAAGCTACTGAAGGTAACGGAAACTTTCAGTAGCGCCATCAGGATGGAATTTGGTGTGAACAAATGTGCAGTCATGCATGTGAAGCGAGGGGAGATTATGGAATCCGTGGTAACTCAACTCTCGGATTCCATACACCTTAGATCCTTCTCCTCAACAGAAACCTACAAGTGTTTGGGTATGTCGGAAGCATTAGGTATTAATACTGCCGACATGAAACAATCATTGAGGGACCGCTTCTTTGGCCGCCTGAATAAAGTACTAAGCAGTCTTTTGTCAGGTGGAAACAAGGTGCGCACCTTCAATGGTTGGGTCATGCCGGTTTTGATGTATTCTTTCGGCATACTCAAATGGACTCAGACGGAACTTGATGCCCTGGATAGGAGGGTCCGCGCACTGCTGACCGCAAATCGAATGCATCACCCGCGGTCGTCGGTGATGAGACTGTATATCCCGCGGAAGTGCGGGGGTCGTGGCTTCTTAAATGCTAAGACCCTGCACAACCGTGAGGTATGCAGCCTCAGGGAATACTTCCTAGAAGTCGACGAGGGGATGCACCGAGATGTGGTCTCAGTGGACAACGGCCTCACCCCGCTCTCTCTGGCTAACGAGAACTGGCACAAACCTAGAGTATTAGACACTAATGATCAGGAGGTATGGCAGGGCAAGGAGCTACACGGACGCTTTTACCGGGCCCTACATGGACCCGATGTAGACTTCTTAGCGTCCGTATCTTGGCTGCGCTTCGGTGACCTATTCGGGGAAACCGAAGGTTTTGTCTGTGCCATAAAGATGGTTCATATATATCTTCAGTGGCAACACCAGATCTTATGGATGCACTCACTTTTTTCAATTCTTTTCTTCTTTTCTATAGGAACTTCTAAGAGAATTAATTTTATTCTTTACTGTGTCCTTCGTAGCTTCAGGTTCGATCTAAAAAGAATAGGTACAACAATAATAACTGACAATTGCAATATTATGCAAAGAAATCATTTACAAATATTGTTTAAGTTATTACCTCTTTCATTTTATTAATCATTCGTTCGTAGGCATCATTTTTTTTATTTTGGTCTGAATAATCCTTCGATTTGATTTTCCATTGTGCAGGTAGAGATTTGTATAAATTTATTAATTCCGTTGTGAACTCACGATTGTATGAACGCAAATCTGCCATTTCGTGACTGAAGACCTCGTACCTCACCGGACGACGACTCGCCTCGACTGCGGCTTGAACACTGTACACTCAACCACACGCACAGGCAAGTACGCGCAGGCCGGGCTTGCGCAGGCAACATTTCAAACGAGTCAAAAAATGCGCAAGCCGCGCTAGGGGGTTGGTGCGTGATACAGTTTTACCAACTACACGCACGGTGTTCCGTGTACAAGCCAGCCTGAGCAGGCTAAACTGTGGTGATACTTGCACGTGTGGTAGGCCCATTAGATGGAGCTTATATCTTCTGTCAATCGATACAGATCATTGTAATAGTTGTACTTGCAACCCACAGATAGCAGGATCAATATTATGATGGATGAGACATTATAAGCTGGTTATTAGTTAGATTAACTAATATTCTTAGCAGATAGATACTCTTGCGGCGACATATATAATATACAACATGTAACGTAATTAACGCACACCCTCAGACACCCCAATTAGTATACACGGTTATTTTTTGGTCGTTCTGGAACCGAAAGCCATAAACTCAATCATCGATTTCGAAACGATTGGGACTATTTTTTTCAAAAAGTATAAAAAAAAAAAATCACGAAAAATTTAATTTAATGTTTTTTTTGTGAAATAATGAGAACTCGAAGTAACGCTTCCTTGCGGTAAATGCATATGTGTGTGTAAAACGTATTCACGATCGGCAACACATGCGAACGGTACCCATTGAAAAATCCATTCATCGATCCGTAAGCCACGCCCCCACCCCACGCTTACACAGTCTAGCCGACTAGTATTGTCGCGCGGTTCGTGTTCGGTCACTCACGCGCAACCTAATAACATGTTAAAAATGAGTCGGCAATACGCGTACTCCAATGTGGAGTATTGGGCAATGGTGGATTTTTATGGGATGGCGCACAATAACCTGGAAGAGGCTAGACGACTTTATGCTCAGCCGGAACACCTGAACTCACTGCGCGCACGTGGAATCACCGACCCTCAAGTTCCCTTTACCTCCACCATCCTGCAGTGCGTGCGTACCTTAACAGTGAGTTTGGTGAGCAGTGGATAGGTCGTGGTGGCCCTGTGGCTTGGCCCGCAAGGAGCCCTGACTTAACACCACTGGATTTTTATTTGTGGTCCGAAATTAAAAGACTAGTTTATTTCGAGGAGCATACTACTTGAGATGAGTTAAGAAGTGCGATAGTGGACGCTTTTAATATTGTGAAAAGTGACAGATACACATTAGGAAAATTAAAAGACAATGTGATTAAACGTGCCTGTTTGTGTATCGAGCAAAGTGGACTCCATTTTGAGCAGTTGCTTCGATACAGGGAAGTGTAAATTATTTAAAAAGTCTTTAGCCTTAGTTAGTTATAAGTTGATTATGTTTGTAGATAGCTCCAATTTTTTAAATACGCCTGCGCCTGTAATTCCTTTTCTTGAAAATAAAAGAGTACTTAAAAAGTTAGTAGGTAGGTACCGACTTAGACGTAAAATGTATTACTGACGCGACGGTCCTAAGCCCGTAAAAAGTATGAAGGAAAAATTAGAGTTATTTAACTGTTAAGTACGTAAACATAAACGCAATTTAGATCAAACAACAAACAACACAATGCGGAATCAAACGATTTATTATTGTCGTGGGTAGGTATCTACTGTGGCAACAACGTGGTTGGTAGGTACTGACCACTGCAACCTATAGCAAACTCATGATTAGCAAACCTTCAATACAAAGCTAGAGAAGTAGGAATCTATGGCTTGAATAACGAATTAAATTGCTATAATAGGTATGTAAGATGTAAGTATCTATCTAATTAGTTCATCCGCAACTGTGCCTTCACCGTCTTGAAAACAAAAGATACCTACATAAACAAAAATATAATATTTAGTATGGATTTGTGCCCGGTTGATGGCAATAACGCCATCGCCCCCTATTACATGGGAATTAAACATAACTGGATAATTAAACTAAACTACGCGATAGATAAATTGGTACACAGATAAAAATACGAAAAGCGAATTTAGACTTTATTTCTTAACCGTAAACGGTGAAAATTAGAAATTTTACCCAAACTAGGTACCTAAGTAAAGTACCTACGCAGTTTACTAAAATTATTCTGAGAAACCTATTGTCTCGTGTCCGACCTGACTGTTACAAAGATGCACAACCGAATTACACGGTTCACTTTATTAAAATAAGGTCTTAATTCCAACCTAATACCTCCAATACCTAAAATACATCCAACTAATAATGAACTCTATTCGACAGACGAAACGATTCATTTTTCTGTGCGAATTGTCTGCGTTTGTAACAGCCGCCAGCATTACCGCAAAAAAAATGTTTTAGGCTGTATTATTTTATGAATCAGGTACAGTCCGTCAAGAAAGTCATGAAAAGAATGTTTTGGGAACTACTGCTTTTTCTAATACTGGCAACACTGAATAATTGTCAAACTGAGTACCTCAAGTGTCACATCGTTGCTTTGTGGTTGATGTTATCTATTATTTTTGTTCTATTTCGAGTTTTTTTTATCGTGTGACCGTTTAGAAACAAAAAATGAATCGGAATGTTTATAAGAGCAGTGCGAGACAAATTATATTTAAAGTTTTTCAAGAGTGTATGGCCGAATTTCAAGCTGGGACGAGTAAAGACGATGTTTACGGTCGAACAGCAAAGTTAACCGGTACGTAAATATATTTTATTGTTAAACACAGTAAAGGAAATATAATCTCTTGACAATCTTCTATTTTTAAGTATAGTTTATCTATTTTTATCATTGTTTATGTTTAGGTTATGAAATTTACCTACGATTTATTATACTACCACTCAACGGTTTTGATCTTTTCGTGTTATTTTTTTTAGATATGATTGAGGTATTTGTTATTCAACATGTCTTTATTGATTTCAGGTGTTTCCGAAAGCACAATTCGGCGCATAGTGGACGAAGGCATGAAGAATGGAGGTAAATTTGTAACACCTGGAAAACACAGGAAAGGCCGACCTACAAAACACATCGATGATTTCGATCTATGTGCCATTCGTCAAAAAGTTCAATTTTTTTACACAGTGCAGAAAGAAGTATCAACATTAAGAAAACTATTGGCAGTGGTGAAGGAAGATTTAAATTTTGATGGCAGCCATGAACTCCTTCGAAAGATTTTAATTTAAGAAATGCCAATCAAATAGACTAGCTCTCATAGAAAAACCAGCAATTGCTTCAAAACGTGAGTATTATTTAAGGCAAATCCTTGAAAACAGAAGACTGCCTGAAGAGCTCCAAAAAAACATTATTTATTTGGATGAGAGCTACATACACGAATCCTACAAAGTTACTAAATGTTGGCAGTCTACTAATATTGCTGGTGTCCAACAAAATGTTTCTAAAGGGAAAAGGTGGATAATTGTACATGCTGGAAGTGAGAAAGATTTTGTGCCTAACGCACTTTTAATATTTACTGGCAAAAACAAGCAAGAAGATTACCATTCCGAAATGAATGCTCAAAATTTTATAAAATGGGTTACTGAAAAGTTAATCCCAAATATAACCATCAATAATTGTGATGGATAATGCACCTTATCACTCCATCATAACAAACAAGGTGGCGTAATTTTTCTTTGTATTACATTATTATTACCTATCCTTTTTTAATTTGAAAATGAAATTCAACTACTAAATTAAGTTTTTTTTTCCCTAGGCTCCTACATCTTCATCAAGAGTTGATGAAATCAAATTGTGGCTACTTCAAAATAACATTCCATTTGATGAAACGTTGCGGAAACCATCCTTATTGATGATTGTAAAAAAACACAAACCTGAACCCACACCACACAAACCTGAATCTACTATATTGAACTTTTATCGGAACATGGACATACAGTGGTAAGACTGCCTCCTTACCATTGTGATTTAAACCCAATAGAATTAGTTTGGGCAATAGTAAAAAGGCGAATCGCACAAAAGAATGTTTGTGGGCAAAATGTTGCGAAGTTGGCTGAAGAAGCATTTCGGTCAGTAACTCCACAAGAATGGAAAAATTGTGTAGACCATGTCATCAAAATTGAAAACGAATATTTTGACCGTGGAGGAACTCTCTATAATGATATAGACAGATTTGTCATCTCAGTTAGCGATGATAGTTCTAGTGAATCTGAAGAGTCAGAAGTGGACCAATTTAATTATGCAGGAGTTTCAGGCGACATTTCGGGAGTCGAATACCTCGACTCTGATTATTTGGATTCTGATTAATAAAGAAATATCTAATAAATTGTTAACAATTTTTTTTTTTGCTATTAAGCTGATATCCATATTTCACCAGCGTCATGTTGAGACGGCAGCACAGAGAGTCGAACCATCGAACTTTGCACTCTGTGGTAGATAAATGTTAGTAGCTGAAAGGACGAAAACAAGGGTTGGACAAAACAAAAATTCTTATAACACACACATATATTCTAATTTGCAAATTTATATAAAATCAGGTAATAAACATCACATACAAACTACAGAGTACGTAACTAATAAGCACCAGTTAGAATTTAATGTCATTTGAATGAAATTAGAAGAGAAATGTTGTTCAGTACTACCAATGAAAGTCAAAACTTTTTTTTTAGCACCCTGAGCAGATAGTTCGATAGATGAGTTTCAAATAGATATCTGTCAGATAATCCACATGACAGTAAAGGGCGCATAATAATAATCTACTACTTTTATTTACTGTTTAGTATTTTATAAATAAAGTATCAAAACCTTTCAGTCGAAATTTATTGGGATACCATATAAATGATGGTGGCGCCCTCCCTTTTTTTCATGACTTTCTTGACAGACTGTAGGTAGGTTCGATTGGTCGACACTCGATTTAAGGCCTAATTCCCAAGCGTACTGTCGTCGTATCGGTATCTAGTTCAATAGGTACGAGTAGTAGTGATTTCGTAATGCGAGAGTGGTGAATTAAATGCCAATTAATTTCTCTCGTTAACAAAGAGATGTGATAGTGGTAAACACCGTGCCGTGCTTCTGATACGAACGAGAAATGATGTAGGTAAATGAACTTACACCAACCTAAATCGGACCTGAAATGAAATACTACTTGCAGTCGGTTAATAAATTCGTCCGACGTCCATTGACCCGCTCAACTGACTCGCACACGCACAGCTGTGCCGCGCTACGTCATCATCGAGCGGACCGCGTACGTTATTGCGTTTGAATGAAATAGTGGGAGCCCTACTAAGATTTAACTCGAATGACAGAAAAAATGTGATAAATTTCTAACTTCTATATTAGACGTCATAAAAAAAAAAAAAGAATATGCCAATAGTAACTATTACTCGACTGGAGTTACTGTGTTTCGGTTCCAGAACGACCTAAAAGTATTCGTGTATATAACTTACGAAATTCGTGGCGAGAACAGTTAGGAAAAGTTTTGTTGACAATCCAATTAGTATTTGTACTACGAGAAAAAGCTGTGATAAACTTGTCACTTTTTTCGTTGCAAGTATCACCATTTCTAAGTTTACACTGAACTTGTGCCTGAAAATTATCGTGACTCTTCTCCTTCAACTTTAAATAGCAGATATTATCGCCCAAGATATCACTTAAAACGGTTTTTATCATGATTTTCGTAACATAATTGCACTGTCCATAACCTCAAAACAATGCAAATATTATGATCATAACAGAATTGAATGAACGAACAAGTCTGCGCCGACCAATGGCGTTCGCGATAAACAAATATGGCGGTGAGCCTCTACTCGACTAGATTTTGAACGTACGTAATTTTTGAAAATATCTCGACAAAAGCTTATCTATTTGAGTGAATATGTATAATACAGTACTAGGTTTTGTCCGTGCATTTTCTTTGAAAATATCAAGGCATTAGAGTCATTTTTTTACTGAGATAGATTAGTCTGACTCGTGACTCAAATAGTATAAGCCTTTGTAAATTCGCCACCCGGGTGGACAAGCAGGTGGTGGATATTTAAATAAAAAAAAAAACTATTTGTATTTTCAAAATTAAACAGTGTTTATTGACTTATCACAAATCAGTCTATGAATCTCTACTTAAACATTAATGACATAAAAAAATTACAAAATCAACTTTTTTAAATTTAACTTTAGAAATTTTAAAAATTAACAATTACAATAATCAGTCAAACTTGAGATACATTCATTGGTTGACTTCAAAATTAGAAGGTTTCAAAATCTTAGCTTTGTTTGACAATTTTCAAATAGTGACTTCGAGCACTGAAGGCAATATGGCTTCCTCCTACAATCACAGCAACAATATTTAGTTTGTGCTTTTATTTTTGTTGGACAAATGGAACATAGTTTTCTGCCACTTGGTGGAACAGACCGAACTGCTTCTGGTGGAGGAGGTATATTCTTACCTAAAACCCTAGTGATAGTTATGCGCCGTTCCCTTGGCAATCTTTCATTGTATACTCGAGCTTTCATATGATTCAGCACTAAATCTCTTGCAATGTTTAGTAAAAAAGTTGCTCTCCTCATTTTGTTATCACTGTCAGCACAACTTTAATACAATACAAAGCTATTTATGCCTGCCATGTCCAGAATCCTTTGAAAGATTGCCATTGGCCTACGACGAGTCTTACGGCTGCAACAATAAATCGAGCATTTCTTAACCACCTCGTCCACTCCACCTTTTGTATGATTATAGTCTGTCATCATAACTGGTTTTCCTGTATCATTATCTATTTTTTGAATGTGATGAGAAGAAGAAATCAATAACACGGCTTTATTAGGTTTTGGCACATATGATAAAATTGAATAGTCTTTCGTAAAACCATACAACGAACTTTCTATCGGTCTATTTCTGTTCGGCAAGAAACAAGGTGGTATTTCAGCTTTATTTTTTTTTAGAGTACCCAGGTAAGTCACATCAATATTTCGACTAGTGGTATTGAGCTGAACTAATTGTCAGCAGTAATATTTCGGTTCGATTTTTCGACCACTTTTGCAAGTCTTAGAACTAGTGTTGCTAGGTCCGATTTGTTGTAAATCGGTACATGAGGTCAAAAAAATCGGGATTTAGGGTTGCAGATCGGGACAGTAAACAAAAAAAAAAACAAGGGGTTTTAAGTCTATTTAATCTTATATAACAAGTAATCAGTCTTGCTAGACTAGTAGAAATTATAAAATAAAATCGTACTTTAAATGTAATTGACGCACTTCAGAAGAATAAAGTACCTAAGTATTAATGTAAATTATTTGTTTTTATTCAAATTATATTTGTTATTGGACTTTGCCGTCTTTAGAATGGCCTTGTTTTTTATAACATAGTTATAAAATTCATTGCATGTCATATTAAAGTTGATTTTAATTTGAATTTCTCCTTTCACATGCTCGAGTGTCAAACGGTTTCGCCTCTCAGACCAAATTAAGTTAGCATGGGAAAATACCCTTTCTGTTGTTGCGTTTGATACTGGAATTGAAGCCATAAAAGAAAATCACTTTTGAACATTTACTAAATCTTGATTGTCTTTAAAAATGTTGTGCCATTTTTGACGCGGCATTAAGTCTTTGTTTTGCACTGCTGCCTTCACAAATTTTTTGATTTTACAAACTTCTTCATAAAGTTGATCCATGTCGAAAAACGTATCAATTTTTAGATTTTCAATAATGTTAACCATTGACGTGTAAGTAAATTAATCATCCTGGAGAGAAAATGGTTTAAATAAGTCCAATCTGCTATTCTTGAGATCATATTTAGTTTCTGTGTAATAAAGAACATATTTGTACCACACACAAGTCTTTTTTTATTTTAGTCACTTTATCAGCAGGCAACTTTTTAATCAAGTTACTACTCGTAAATCCCATAAATTCATCTTTAATTCTCTGCCCCCATGTATTTTAATATATCCAAAGCCAACAGATGGCGTTCCGTGTTAAAAAAATTACGTAGCGTAAATATACATTTTTTTATTATTTTTTTTTAAATTTTTTGATTAATCGGGACATTTCGCGTCCCGATTAGGTACAAATCGGGACACGTCCCCAGACCCCTGAAAATAGGGACGTCCCGCGCAAATCGGGACACCTGGCAACACTACTTAGAACCGACTGAGTGGGTACTGCCATTTTTTTTCTCTTGATCGGTTAAGTTTTGCCATCGGAATTCTTCCCATGGTATATTATAAGCATTGTAAATATAGTATGTACGAGCATCTACTGATACCATATTTTGCTGTTTTCTGAGGCATATAAATGATGAACTTGCAACGACCTCTAAATGGCAGTAACATTTCAGCAATGTAGAGGTATGGTCCAGGAGTATATTGAGACTGACTGTTTGATATGAACTTATCAAAAATATCGGATATTGGAGCAAGTGTATTATCTTTTAGACGTTCCTCTCTGGTAGTCGAGTCATTAAATCTAAGACACTTGATCAAACACGTAAAACGCCATTCGGACATCACGCAGCGGAATATTTCACGGCCTGTGCCATCGGTGGCAAATATTGTGCCGAGATCTGCATCGTTACATTTGAATACTGATGAATAGTACATCAAGCCAATAAGCGCTTTCATCGTTTACATTTGTGTCCCGAAGTTCGGTAGAAAATGAGTTTCTGATTGGTAAAGCGCACCAGAGATTCTAATATTGTGTCACCTTAGACCAAAGTTCCGAGTAGCCTTCAAAATTAGTTGTTGTAGTACGGCCTGGTTATCGAATTATATTATGAGCTGCAATGCGTGATGTCCTAGAACGCTCTTGTTTACTCCAAATGAAACCGTTTTTACCGGTGTAGTGATCTTGTGACTCGTCTGAAGATAGTTGGCGTCCAACCACTTGGGCAGGCTCTTGTCGCGCTTCTAAGTTTGGCTCTAGATTTTCTTCACATGACATAACGTCTTCTTCAATGTGTTGAATTTCTGGCTCGAAAATCAGATCTTCATCTTCATCATAAATGTCGCTAAACTCATAATCATTTCCTCTTCCAGCCACTCTGTTATTTGATCTTCGTGACCAACAAAACTTCCAGCCGACTTTCTCTTACGAGTTGAGGTAGACTGGCTGACTTGGCTGACTCAAGTAACAACCCTCGGCCAGGTACTTGGGCATTTTTACAAAAATGCATAGGTGTGCGTTTAGTCCTGTCCCTCGAAAAGATTGTCGTTTTTCTTTTCTAATATAGCCAATATCGATAAAAAACGACTACCGTTAGTTTATGTAAACATCTAGTTATTATTCCATTAATTACTTAATTCTTCAAGTACTCTATTATTTAAATAAAATATTAATTAAGTGACAGGGAGATAGCATTTTATCTTGTCCCTGAATTGTGCAGATATATTGTACATACAATAATTGCGTTTTATCCTTAGAACTGACTACAGGTATAGTATTTTATTTCTTCAAGAGATTGTGGTAGACTATTTTAAAGCATAATTTAAATATTATATCCTGAATTTATTAAATTATGGGGATTTAATTACAGAAATTAAATTGTGAGTATCCTGACACGTCAAATTTGTTACTGTATATTTTCTATGAATTACTAAAATTTTGGTAGAATTTTATTCATCTAATAGCAACACAAGAAGCTTTAAGTCATCCACCATTTTGTATCGTCAGTTTTGCCCTAAACACTGTGCGAAGTGCGCGTGTCCAGTAACACTCATCGCTAGGTAGAAAACTTTTTGTCAAGGTAAGTTACCAAAATGTTGTGTAATTTAATATCTCAACAAAATTATTGTGGTAGTTATTGAAAGCTTTAATATCTAGCTCCATAAATTAATAGTCAATGACGAATCACTGCAATCGTACCTATTTAAATTTAATATAAATCGCGCAAAGGTAAGGTAACGTTACGTCAGTTTTGTGTGGTAACATAGAGACCTGACAAACAAAGTAACAAAACTGACTGTTAAGAAGATTACACATACTACTTTACCGACTTGGTCTAAAGAAGAATATGATATTATAATATCTATAAAAAAGTGTATACTTATATTTTCATAGAAGCTTATACAATTATTTATTTTTAATGGGTGCATTAATAAATAAGTCTTTAAACGCCAATATAGCAAAAAAGATTTTTATTTATTTCAGATCTGCATGTTAAATCCTTTAAGCAGTTTACCATCGACGTCTTTCATTGTATATGTAAGTTTATACTGAGCAGTTTAAAATTTTATTAGCCTCTAATTTTGTTTAGATTTATTATTTTTGGTAGCTTGATTTTTTTAGTTTTATATTAGTTTGAATAATACAAAACTATTATTTGTATTGTTGTAAATGAATTTTCTTCTGTAAGTGTTGACGTCGTTTGGTTTATTAATTGTAGATACTGATCTAAATGCCGTTAAGAGCAGCGGAAAAAATGCGCAGATACAGGGAGCGCCTTTAAAGTGAAAATCCCGAAAAATATGAGGAGCAGAGAAAAATAAATTTACAACGGATAAAATCTAAGAAGAAAAAAGTTTCGGAGATGGATAACGCAGAAAAAGCAATGCAAAGGCAAAACTGGCGACGTTATAAAAACAAATGTAGACAAAAAAAACTAAATAGTCATCAAAAACAAAAAGATACAGAAGCAGAAAAAATTGAAAAATCTCAACTAAATTCGAGTGATTCGGAAAAAATAATAAAGAAACTTAATACCAAATATTAAATACTTCAAAATAAGTTCAGAAGACATTTGAATTATTTGAACAAAGTAAATAAACTAAAAGAAAAATATAAAAAGAGATACCAAAGAATTAAAGCGGAGTCTACAAATAAAATAAACATGATGGAAATAAAATTAAACAAGATGAAAGCGCGTGAAGAAATTTTAGAGCATACATTAAAGAATACGTATAGAAATTGTAAAAAACATTATGACAAACGCTTATTTAAACAATTAATCCATAACTCAAATAACAAGGCATACGTTGCAAAATTAATAGGACTGAAAAACGGAAATATTAAAGGAAAAAAGAAGACAATTGGAATAAAAGTAATTCAAGAAATACGATCCTTTTATATGAGAGACGATGTAAGCCGTAATACTGCAGGCAAAAAACAAACAAAAACTAAAGAAAAGAACAAAAAACAAATTCGATATTTACTGGATAGTTTAATTAATTTATATAAGAAGTATATAAGTGAAGGAGGTCGTTATGGTTTTACCACATTTTTTAAACAAAAACCATTCTTTATTTCATCTCCACATATACACTCTAGAGAAACATGTGCGTGTATTAAACATAGTAATTTTAATTTTCTATTTGTTGCACTTAAACAACGTGGTATATTAAAATATAACAAGCATTCAGAACTTTTGAACCAATTGGTTTGTAATACGGGAAATTATTCGTGCATGTATAGCGACTGTAAAACATGTACAGGACGAGAAATAGAAATCGCAGACTCTTATCAAACCGAGAAAAACAAATTGGCCACTTGGTATCAATGGGAAAGAAAAGATCATTCTTACTTTAAATCAAATAGTAAGGACCAGCAACTAATTAAGACGAAAAAAACTATCAAATCTACTAAAACAGGCACAATTGAAGAATTATTAAAAACTTTTCAAAACTCGATAAAATTATACAAAAAACATCACTATAATATGCTTAAACAGTTAAAAGAATATCAAAACGCCGTGGCGACACTAAAAGACAATGAAGCTCTTATTGTCTGCGACTTTTCAGAAAATTTTGAAGCAAAGCTATCAGAAGAAATTCAGTCCATGCATTTTGGCGCTTCGAAGTCTCAAATAACCCTGCATACTGGCATGATATATTGGAAAAATGTGTCACAATCATTTTGTACTATCTCCGACAGCAATAATCACCAGCCTCCGGCCATATGGGCGCATTTAACCCCAATACTCGACCTTATCAAAGAAAATTCTCCTAATGTTAATGTGATACATTTTTTTTCCGACGGACCCACGTCGCAATATAGGCAAAAAAATAACTTCTATTTACTCATACACTTTACAAAAGAATATAACTTGCAATCATCTACGTGGTTATTTTTTGAAAGTGGCCACGGTAAAAGCGTAGCTGATGGTATTGGCGGTTGCATCAAGAGAATATTGGACAAAAAAATATGCTACGGATTTGACATCACAAATGCCATTGATGCTTATACTGTATTACAATCAACTGTCATAAACATTAAAATATTTTTGATTGAAGAAGAAAAAGTTACCAAAGTTTCGGAGATACTACCGAATAGTTTGATCCCCTTAAAAGGGACTATGAACTTACACCAGATCATAACCACAACTGAGATAAACACTATTAAATTTAGAGATGTGAGTTGTTTCTGTGAACCTTCACGAGGAGATTGCAAATGCTTTTCTCCCCAAAAGCATATTATTCTACAGCCAATTTACCACGATGACAAAGAAAATATTTCGATTCCGTCAACTTCAAAAATTAATACTGTACTATTCAAGCATAATTCTGATAAACTGCCCTTAAAAATATTAGAAACAAATAATCAGGACACAGCTCAACTTCGTGATTTCATCGAAATATACAGTACAGAAGATGACTGCATCAGTATTGGCGACTGTTCACAAAATAAAGAAGAATCCGATTTGACGAATATTGAATTGCTACCCCTGATATTATTACCTGATAAAGAATCAGGTGTAAAAAATATCTCCACTAAGGCTGTTGCAGAGTGCCACGAATGTTCGTGTTTGATTCTTGGCAAAATTATAAGATGCTTGGCGTGTAAAAATGTATACTGTGACTATTGTGTCAAGGGTCCTACTTACTTCGACTACATATGTGACGCATGCTTTGCAGATGAAGGTATCTAACTCGAATATTTTTTATACAGAGTTCAGTGTATGTAAATTATGTAACGTGAATTTTATATATTTTTCTTTTATTTTCAGATTAACTAATGCTGATCCAGTTATAATTGCATTAGCAGTTAGAAGACCATACAATATGGGAATCATGATTGATATTGATAAAATTTTGACTACTAACGATTTTATATTATTTTATGATAACAGACTTCAATGGCCATGGAAAGAGACCCATTTTATTTTATCTAAATATTGCAATGGATGCAAGGAAACAGTTGACATGGCAAATTCAAGATTAATACACTTCTTTCTAACTATGACCAGACAAGACATCAATTTCTTATTAAAAACACCATATTTTTGGTGTACTTAT
Source organism: Noctua janthe (assembly GCA_910589295.1). Taxonomy (NCBI): domain Eukaryota; kingdom Metazoa; phylum Arthropoda; class Insecta; order Lepidoptera; family Noctuidae; genus Noctua; species Noctua janthe. The sequence goes on along the minus strand of OU342572.1, from coordinate 5,628,443 downwards.
TGTGATTTTAGTGTCTATGATCATTACCCTACTGATGAATGTCAGTATTGTGTAAATTGATTTTTGTTTTTTTTTTACTACACTATTAAGGTGGAAACAAACTATCGGATGCGTCCGTAAGCTCTCATTTATTTGTAACTGTGATTGCAAAAGGTACTTGTAAAAATGTTTTCTGTGAAACGCTTATTACTGTGATTTTAAAATTATGTATGCAACCACTATAAGACTAAATAATTGTATCGTTCCTATACTTACAAAGTCTGAAGGTATTTTTAAGTAACTTAAATGTTAAGACTTAACGCAGTTTCTACTTTTATAATTTAAAATATATTTAATTTAGTTTGATACATATTTAATAATATGCTCAATCTTAAATTAGAACTAACGGTCGTTATTATTAATATTGTTTGATGATACCAAATATTTGAATGTACATAAAGTTAAATGTTAAATAATATAAACAAATACTTATAAGGTTATAAATAATATTTTGCAAGGGCCGACGTAAGCGTGATAACTATTCGTTATTATTATTATTAATAACGTAAAAATACCTATACTTACCATTTATCGTGTAAAAAGTATATGTCTTAGCAAACTAGCTAAATCAGCCGTTTCATTAAAAACCTAGCCTTTTAATTTAAATGCGCTGTTTAATCAGCGACATAAGTGACACGGTTTAGTCATTAAATGATATTGAACAAAAGATTTCACTTAGGCAGTTGAAAAATCAGCGCACTTAAATGAAAAGGCCAGGCCACCAATTAAACTGCCGAGTAAGCTAGTTGGCTGCGACATATATATCATTGCTTATAAAAAAAACAAGATAATTTTATATTTTTAACCGACTTAAAAAAAAAGGTGATTCTCATTTCGGATAAAAAAATTCTGCTTGTTAGCCTTTTAATTTAAATGCGCTGTTTAATCAGCGACATAAGTGACACGGTTTAGTCATTAAATGATATTGAACAAAAGATTTCACTTAGGCAGTTGAAAAATCAGCGCACTTAAATGAAAAGGCCAGGCCACCAATTAAACTGCCGAGTAAGCTAGTTGGCTGCGACATATATATCATTGCTTATAAAAAAAACAAGATAATTTTATATTTTTAACCGACTTAAAAAAAAAAAGGTGATTCTCATTTCGGATAAAAAAATTCTGCTTGTTACCATATCTCAGTCAGTTTGAACTGATTTTAAAAATTTTGATTTCATCTTAAAGGATATGCTTTCCGATTGGTCTCATACAAAGTTCATCCAAATCAGTTTGGTTTTAAATCGAAATAGCTGGAAAAAAATTGTCATCCAAGTAAAGGAAATTGCGTATTTTGCTTTCCTGCGACTGTAAGTTTTTCGGACGAGTTTAAATTGTGCTTGATTAAAAAAAGTAAAAAGAAAACTAAACAAAGTGTCCCATTAGTATAAGATAACATAACTTAGTGTAAATGCTTTCTAACAATTTTGTTACGTCAGTTTTGTTACTGTCCCCCTAATTTTCAGAGCAAAATCTTTTTTATTGATAATTTAAAGCATTAATTCCTTAAATTACGATGTTAATTAAATGACAAATTTTAATAAAAGGATAAGTTTATTATCATATTGTATGCTTTCGTATTTTTTTAACTCGATGATAGAATATCGTAATGTTCGAATGGCATCACTGGTAACAAAATTGTAATTATGAAGCATTTTTCTTGGTTATATTATAACATATCGAATTTTCTCATATTGATTTAGTTGGTCCAACCTGTGTTCTTTTATTTTGTGATAAAGAAATTTTTATTTTCTTAATTGTTTAATTTTTACTCGCATTTAATTCAAGTAATAAAACTGACGAAATATCATTGATATGCCCTCTATTTTATTTTATTTCTCATAATTATGTGATTAATTATTGGTATTAAGCTAGAAATCGTAAAATATTGAGTTTGAGGTAATTCAAAAAAGGACAATCTCATATAAAAAATGAAGTTGAAATTACATCTTACTTCTTTTAACATATATAAGTTTTTGTGAAAATGCCCACTTACCTGGCCGAGGGTTGTTACTTGAGTCAGCCATCTAAAAAACAAGCTTTTTTTTGTAAATTATGTAGGTATTATTAGGTAGGTGTGTAATTATGTATGGTTATTAGGTAGTTAGCTTTCCGTCGCAACTTCAACCGCGTAGACTATACATAGTTACTCTTTCGCTATAATTATAGCCCATGTTACTCAGTGATAATATAGCATTCTATTAGTGAAATAATTTAGAAACAGAAATACAAATCTATCCTCTTTATAATATTAATCTAGAAGTATGTAAAATATGTAAATAAAAGGAAAATTCTAAAAATAACGCGAATTAATACCAAAAAATACCTTGTCGTAAGGTAAACTAAAATAATTTACTGATGTGGTTGTTTAGGAGACACTATGAAAATATAACCATTTTATTGAGGTAGAAACTTACCTTAACACTGGTGTGGTAGACTCGTGGACACCTGCCTCTCGCTACGCAAACCTACGCTCGCTACGACCGCCCCCCGCACACTGACCGACGCGCCCGAGCTCACGTCAGTAAGGTACTAAGAGCGGTGGCGCTCAAATTTGAAAATTACGGTAATAAACCGAATTTTATATTTCGCGGTGTCTGTTAGACTAACACGTCAGTCGCAGAGGATTAAAAAATAAATGCATTTCTTCGCCGTGATTGCAGCAGATTAAAAAAGGACATAGACGACCGAATAATTAATTAATTTATATTGGATATGCAGCCCTTCACTATCGTGGAAGATAAAGGGTTTCGCGAACTCCTACAGTTTGCATTTTCAAATTACGTTATACCGTCGCGGAAGTATTTTGCAAATAATTTACTTCCAGAACTGTACGAAGCAGTCAAAATAACCATAAAAGCGTCCGTAAACGAAGGTGCTACGACGATTTGTTTAACAACAGATCTCTGGATATCCAGAAATAATGATTCGTACTTATCAGGTTCAGGTCTTAGGTCATTATATTGACGAAAACTTTTTACTGCAATCAGTACTCCTGGAGTGCAAGGTATAAGAAAAAAGACACACAGGCATAAATTTAGCAGAAGAGTTGCAGAATGTCGTCCAAGAATGGAACGTGGTTGATAAAGTCCTGCTAGTGGTGTCGGACAACGGTGCCAACATCAAAAATGCTGTAACAATTCACAATGGAAGCACTTTGGCTGCTACGCTCATACTCTGAATCTCGCTGTGCAAAAAGCATTAGGCTCTACTGTTTTAATAAATAAAATAAAGACTATTGTTTCGCATTTTAAACGAAGTAACAGAGCGTGGAACAAATTAAAAAAATACCAAGAGCAGGCAAACAAAACCATCAAACGACCGATTCAAGATGTGGTGACCCGATGGAACTTAACATTTTATATGCTGCAGAGATTCGTGGAGCTGAAAGATGAAATAAAATGTGCGATAAGTAATTTAGTGTAATATGTATTAATTTTACACTTTTTTCTTATTTTTTATTGTTTCAGAAAAAAATGTGCAGGAACGATGGAAAACTGCAAGAGATGCATATATGCGTTGCAAAAATGTCTAAAAAAAATACTCCCTCAGGATCAGGAGGAAGTAAAAAAAAGGTGTACATATATTTTGAAGATATGAAATTTCTTGATAAAAACACCAAGCTGTGGTTGAGGACTTCATCGAAAGTAATCAGGCTACACCGAGCGCAATTAATCAGGATATCCCAAGCATATCTAATCAAGACGTGCCAAGTACGTCCAGTCAGGACATACCAAGGAGCACAGGACTTGAAGTAAATACAGAATTACAGAAAAGTGTTGCTCAAGAAAATTCTAGACAATTTTCGAAATAAACATTCTAATAAAAATCAGCGAAAATGAAAACAGACCGACACTGATGAATTCGTTAAAGAGAATCTGACGTGTATATCCAAAACACTGCAACTCGAGTTACAGTGTTTTGCCTTAATAGCGCTCATTTGATTTTTTCGGGGCAGTTACATATCCCTATATTATTACTTTTGCATTTTATGGTACGAGTATGTAGAAGGAAATCATCATCATCTGCCTGGCCTTTTCCCAACTATGTTGGGGTCGGCTTCCAGTCTAACCGGATGCAGCTGAATACCAGTATTTTACATGGAGTGACTGCCTATCTGACCTCCACAACCCAGTTAGTACTGGGTAATACGATACCCCTTGGTAAGACTGGTTGTCAGACTTTTTGGGCCACTGACTACCTATAACGACTGTCAAAGATCTACAAATGACACCCGGGACCAACGGATTAACGTGCTTTCCGAGGCACGGAGGAAACTCGGTATGTAATGGGTGGTCACCCATCCACAGACCAACCTAGGCAAGCGCGGCTTAACCTAAATATCGATCCGAGCGGCTGTTATTACTTACTTACTTACTTAGTATGTAGAAGGAAATATGACCACCTAAAAAACACTGTATTTTAGTTACATTTATGGTTTGGTATGGCATATCACTGTAACCGAAGTTACAGTGTGTTGGCTAAAAAGTTTAAGCGCGATTAGTCGAAACTCTGAGATACAGTGTTTTCGAAAACCAAACAATCTTGGTACGTCGCGCGCGGCGATACTTCGCTACGCGTGATACGTAAAAGACGCGCGGGGGGTGGAGCGGGAGCTCAACGGTTAGTAGTCGTGAATCATTGCTCTTGCTTGGACGGTGTTTTGATCGGAAGCGCGTACTTTTAATCGGTTTAGATTTGTGCGTTTTGACGAGTTTATAAATAATAACAATGAGTGGATACCGTAATAGATTATTAGTGAAATTGTCACAAAGCAATATACAACATCACAATAAGTCATCATGTACCACAATGGCTTCAGAATTGAACAGTGTGTTGAATGAAAAAGAAAATATCACTGGCAGTAATAAGGAGCGTCCTGGTATCAATATATCATACGATTGTGATAGCATTGAATATGACTGTTCCACATATGTATTCGATTCACGTAATATCAGCCCTTTGATACCCCTTAGTGAATCTCAAATAAATGAGTGTATTGCTGATAATCTTGGTGGCGACGTCAACTACGCTGATTTAATACCCGTACCTACTTCTAGTACCATTCAAGAATTATGTAAGGAATTAAGTAGCCAACCCTGCCCAGAGGGTCCATCATTGCATTCTGATACTGGACCGGTAATTAATGTAGACACGGTGTCCTCTTCTACTTCTAACGTAGAGTGTCTCGATACGTCAAGTGCTGTATTCCCGTGTGAAACACTAGAAGAATCTTATTATCCACCAGTCAAAAGAAGTCGAGATCCTAAAGTTATTTTAGCAAATCAAACAAAAAAGCATCCCATGAGACCTCCCTGCCAAAACTGCAAAAAAAACTGTTCCGTTAACATCTCCGAAACGGACAGAGAGATTATTCACACTCAGTTTTGGAGTATGGACAGACAGAGACGACGGGATTTCTTGTCAAGGCAGGTGCACAAAATGTCCACTGCAACCAAAACGGCTGGACCTAACTCAAGGAGACACAATACTTTGACATGGACTCTTAATGAGTTCAAAGTATGCAAAACATTTTTTTTAAATACCTTTTTTTTTTTCCATGTTCCCTCTTTGCCCGTTATGTTCCAGGGCCACGGTATCTCTTTCGAACAGTCCCGCAGCCCCGGCAGGCGTCGGCCCATGCGGACCCCTACTTGATTGCTGACATCTCCTTGAGGCGCCCGTGGAACACGAACGCGCCGTCGACACGGCCCGTCGTCATAAGACGGCCGGACGGCGAGCTAGCCCATAACTCGCCGTCCACAGGCCAGCGCCTACGGTGGTCGGAAGCCACCACGTGACCCCCGACGCCCAGGGCGTCTCCCGCGGCGGCTGGGACGTGAGGTTCTTTCCCTCTCACGTCCTGCCACCTCCTTCACTAGCATGACTGCTTCGCAGAAGGAGGTGACGGCTTCCCATTCCCTCTCGCTCCGGACCATGGCTTGAACCAAGACCGGACGCGAGAGATCGCCGCCGCCAATCGCCGCTGTGAGGACACGGCGGTGCTCCGCCCAAGTGGGGCAGACCTCCACGGTGTGTTCCACCGTGTCCTCCGGACGATCCTCGCAGTGGAAACACCCGGGCGTTTCCTCCCGCCCGATTCGATGCAGGAACCTCCCGAAACAACCGTGTCCGGTGAGGACCTGCGTCAGGCGGTAGGTGAGGGCGCCGTGGCGCCTCTCTAGCCACTCCTCAAAGAGGGGACTTATCGCCACTATGGTGGCGTGCCCTGCACAGTTTTTAAATACCTTAGGGTACAGTAACGATGAAGCAGTCCAGGCTGTTCTAAAGCAAAATCACTTGACTGGAAATAAAAATCCTAAAATTAGTGCTGCTCCTGATCCCAGAGGTCGACACACACCTTTTTTTTTTTTTTTTTTTTTTTTGGATGGGAAATCATCAAATGACCCCCCCCCACTCTGGGCGGAGTGGAAGGGAGTGCCAGACTTGTACTGACTAAAACCCATCCATGTTCCTTCTTTGCCCTTTGTGTTCCAGGGCCACGGTGTCTCTTTCGAACAGTCCCGCAGCTCTGGCAGGCATCGGCCCATGCGGACCCCTACTCGGTTGCTGACATCTCTTTGAGGCGCGCGTGGAACACGAACGCGCCGTCGACACGGCCTGTCGTCATAAGACGGCCGGACGGCGAGCTAGCCCATAACTCGCCGTCCGGCCGTCCACAGGCCCGCGCCTACGGTGGCCGGGGGCCACCACGTGACCCCCGACGCGACGAAATGAAAACTTTTATATTAAAGTATAACCCTATGCCATCACACTATAATATAAAACATGCGCCAAACAGAAAATATCTGCCAGTAGGCGTGAATTTTACATCCATGTACAAAGAATTACAAATATACTGTCAAGAGAAAAACCTGAAAGTTTGTAGTTGGGCACATTTTCACCACATGATCAAACAGCTTAATCTTTCTACAGCAGAGCCAGCTCAAGACATTTGTACGAAATGTAGAAACCACAAGTTAAAGCATAAAATATTACCTCTACCGTGTAATTGTAATGACTGTATAGACTTAGGCAAACATCTAGAAAACAAAAGAGAATCAAGAAGAGATTTAAAAGCAATAGAAGAAAAGTGTGAAAATTCTGAGGGACGAGACATGCTATATACTGTAGATATGCAAAAAGCTATTTGTATGCCACTGTTGACCACAAAAGAATACTTTTTCTCAAGAAAACTCGTACTTTTCAACGAATCATTTGTGCCCCCGGGAAAAAACAAACAGGCTGTCTGTGCAGTTTGGCATGAGGGAGAAAGTGGTAGAAAAGCTCACAATGTTGCTTCTACATACACCCATTTTCTTAGAAAATATTGCAGAGACCTGAAGTCTATAACATTTTTCTTAGATAACTGTAATGCTCAAAACAAAAACAAGATACTTTTGTCTGCTTCAATAAGAGTAATAAATGATAAAATGATAAATATAGATAAAATTACTCTGGAATACTTCGAGCCAGGACACACCTTTATGGCCGCAGATGCTGTACACGCTGCAATTACAAAGAAATTGAAATCTAAGGGCCAAGTCTACGATATAGATGATTTTATATCTAATATTAAAAGTTCACGAAAAAACATGCAAGTCGACTTATTAAGTCACACACATTATGATCATATTTAGTAATGATTCCAAAGTAGTATTCACCAAAGGGTATAATATACATAACCTTAAAGTAATAGAATTCAGAAGAAATGAATTAACAATATTTGTCAAGAATGATTATAACGCAGAATTTAAGGAGATATCTTTTTTGAAAAAGAAAATAGAAATTGTATTGCGGGAAAAAATAACGACCGGTGTAACTGATCTTTTGGAAGACATACCTAGGGAGACTGAACCTAGAGGTATTAGCGAGATAAAAAAAAAAGAGTTATTAGCACTGTGTAAGTCAATACCTCGAACTAGAACATTTTTTTATGAAAATCTTGTTGTCTCGGAATCACCCGATCTTGACGAACACATTGATACTGATTTAATATAACCCTAAGACCTCAAAATAATTTACAGACTGATTATTAATAAAAACTTGATCTCATTATTAAATTTTTCATATTTGATTTGTATTGTTAGTTTTATAAGAAGAATTTTTATAATTAATGACTTGGTGAATGTTAATTTTACTTTTGCTTGCTACGGTTGTTCTAACTAAGATTTGATTCGAAGAAATGATTAAGAATGTGTGGAGAAGTCATTCCTAAGTTGAGTTTTTGTTTATTTAGTTTTTAATTTTTTAAATTTTAAATGTTTGATTTTATTTGTAATCTTTCGTTTCATTATGACTTGATTGCTATTATTTTATTGATTTATTGTACGATTTGATTCGAAGAGGTAACTATAAGAATAATAAGAATAATTTATTTAAAAAGTATTACAAAAAGTGTACATTTAAGCGCAGTAGTATTATTTCTCATACTAATTATAAGTACTTATAAGTAAACTATAACTAAAATATATCCTACAGTCGCAAGTATTCAATAGTTCAATTTAGATGTCAGCGACCTGCCCGATCTAGGTTTATTTAAACCTGTGTTTCAGGCCATCACTTTACCTAGCACAATTCAATAAGGACAATAAAATTATAAAATTAAATTAATCTATTAACAATTATAACTATGCATCAAGTTGGTATAAAAGAAAAACACTAAAACTAGCTTAAGTAAATATGTACAAATAGATACGATAACATAATCAAACCACAACTTCTAGAAGTTTTTCTGTGTCTGTGTAATTAAGTACCGCTAAATAATCTGACATTACCAAACTACATTTTTTATTACTTAAACTGTAGAAGTTTAGTATCTTGTTGAGTCTATTGTAAAGAAAAGGTCCTAAAACACATAAAATCGATTCGCAAACGCATGTCTAGTTTGAGGTTTTGTGCAAACTAGGTCCTTCCTTCTCCTATCGGAAGGAACTGGGTGATAGGGAAGTGTAGAGTGCTGGTGCAGTATTATGTGAAGAATAAATAATTGCCGTACTGTAAGTACATTACATGTTTTGTAGAGCTGGTGTGTAGGGAATCTAAAAGGACGGAAGGTAGCAATTTTTAGAATTGCTCTTTGAGCACGTTCTAGAGGGAGAAGAATTGAATTTCCCGACGCCACCCCAGGATATTATACAATATGTTAGAATAGATTGACACAACGCTAAATAAACCTGTTTTATCAAATTATAGTTAGCTACATTACGTAAATTCTTAAAAACATATATTAATTTTCGCACTCTAGTACACAGTAACTCGATATGTTTACGGAAATTTAGATTGGAGTCAATAGTGACACCTAGATATTTCAAGTGGTCAGCTTTATCTAAAGTAGGGCAAGAACATACAGTGTCAGCGAACGTGCTACAGTTATGCGCGTAAATGTTTAGATTAGTAAGCGGTGTGTTAGTATTTCTCATTGTAAACAAAATGTATTTTGTTTTTTCAGCATTTAATGTAAGTAGATTATTCTGGAGCCAATTAGACACAAAGTTGAAGCCATTCTGAGCATGTTCATAGGCCTCAGCTCTAGTTTTAGCTGCAAACAACAAAGCAGTATCATCTGCATAAGACATAATAACACCATTTTGGAGTGGCAGGCAGCAAAGGTCATTAATATAGATCAAAAATAATGTAGGGCCTAGAATACTGCCTTGTGGAATTCCGAAACAAGTATTAGAAAGGTCAGAACTTGTATGCGAGCCAATTTTTACAGTTTGCTGTCGATCCCTTAGATAATCTGACAATAGTAGAAGCTGTGCTCCTCTTACTCCAAGTGTTTCAAGCTTTTGCAAAAGAGTAGTGCAAGAAATAGTGTCGAAGGCCTTGGCAAGGTCTAGAAAGATCCCAACTGTATGCATTCCACTATCCAGATTTGTAGCAATGTAGTTGGTCAATTTGTGTACTGCTTGGCTTGTTGATTTTTTAGGCCTAAACCCAAACTGATTGTCAGAAAGTAGTTTATTATCTTCCAGATATTTTATCAATCTACTGTTAATGATTTTTTCTAAAATTTTTGAAAGGCCCGTTAGCACTGAAATGGGTCTGTAGTTATTCACACTCATTTTGTCTCCAGACTTGAAAATTGGTGTGACGACAGACTTTTTTAGCAATTTTGGAAATATCCCTTTAGATAAACATAGCTGAAAAATGTGGGTCAGCGGAGGGGCCAGAAGGTATTTAAATCTTTTAAGTATATTATTGGGTATATCATCCCACCCAGTTGCGCAGACATCCTTTAACCCGTTTATTATTCTAATTACTTCGTTGACGTCAGTATCTAGTAAAACAAAAGAATTTAATGCGGAAGATGACCTAGTTGGGTTTTGAGTGGGTGGATGACTAATACTTGAGGATTTTTCAGCCAAGTTTTTACCAACGTTGACAAAATAGTGGTTTACCCTATTCGTTGCTTCCGATGGGTTTATATCTATTGATAGTAAATCAAGCGGAGGTTCGGAATTTTTCGACCTCAATGTATTGGTTTTTATAAATTTCCACACAAGTTTACTATTTTTTCCCGCCTTCTGTAGTTCATGTTTATCGTACTGGTTTTTTAGTTTTTTCAAAAGATTATTACAGAAATTTCGATATCTTTTATAGGTAATAGAAATTATTACGTCATCCGGTGCAAGTTTGGATTTTAGGTGAAGTTTGTCTCTGTGTCTTATACAACGAACGAGACCGGGTGTGATCCAAGGTTTAATACAACTATACTTTCTAGGGATTATCTCAGTGTAAGAGTTTTTCCTAATTGCATATTGTAAAGAATTTATGAAATATTGTAAAGAAATATTTGCATCAACAGAATCGTAAATACGGTTAAAATGAATGCCGCGTTTGTCACTTTCAAGGTTTGTCATATTGACTTTAGTGAAGCTACGCAGTTTTTTCTGGGTGAATTTATTTGCATTGTTAGTAAAACAGCTTGATGACTAACAACTATTGAGTTAATTAAGAAAATTGATTTTATTTTTAATAAATATATATTTTTAATATAAATAAAATTTAACACGCAAAAAAACTTTGTTATTGCCAACTGTAATTAGAATTGTTAATGTAAATTCATTCGGACACCCTCTTAAATACCTATTATTGTTAAGGTAATAAACTGTATTTGAAAATACAGTGTTCTTGTATGATCCAATAGCTCTGTTCTCATAAAACCAATACACTGTAACAAAACATACAGTGTTTTGCACAAACAATTGGATACATTTTTTTAAGTCTTATAGGGGCAATACACGTTTACATGGTTAATTCTTATTGTATGGATCGTACAGTTGTAAAATTTAGATGGTTAGATAAGACGTAAAAATACCTATCTTTTGGTACCTGCCACTATATACTATGTTATAAATATATTTACAAAACGTACCAAAAACCAAAAAAAGTTTAAAAAGCCCTTTTCACGAAATTGGTATTTCTGAGATACAGTGTTTTGGATTTACACGTCAGCAGATGCTAATGATGTTCAAAGATAATGCCAAACTTTTAAAAAATTATGACATGAATTTTTTCATGTCTCTCCTGCCAATAACAGAAAAGTTTACAACGCATCAAAAATTGATTTTCCGTACAGAAATGCTCAAAAAAGCAATGGAAATTAGTAATATGCACAATCCATATGAAATAACCAGTAGACCGAATTCTTCAGATTCGTATTTTTCTCAATAGTCTGAATCGATTTTACACAGTCAAGATCCGATCAACGTACATGAATATGAAACTTTCCCTGATATATCAAATACCATTTCACAAGAATGTGTGATGTACGAATTACGTCCCACTACTTCTTATACATCAAACTTCGGATCCCACATTATTTCTCAAGGATACCAAACCATCCATGGCATTACTAGGAAAGCCAACGAAGACAAGTAAAATGTGTCCTTCAACAAAATAAATAACTACTTATTCTTTGTTACAAAAAATAATAAAAAGCTTATATAAAAATGGTTTTTTTTTCTTTTTACTATGTTCCAATAATAGATTGATATTATGTAACTTACCTCAATGTAACAGCAAGTCGTTCCACTGGAGGTATAATTTCTCGATATATGGAGCAGTGTTTCAGGTGATTTTCTAACTTTGATAACAGTTCATCAGAAGTTTTTACTTTCATTCTATAATAATTAAAGAACTTTTCCTCGTCCTGACGTAGCTTTTCAAATAATGTAGAAAATTCACCATTCGTCACCCTATCAGCAACAATTGGGTGAATGTGATATCTTTTTCTACATTGATGCCGTCTCCGCTTGCGTAAGTATGCTGCAGCAACTAAACAATTTATAAACGTGTTCATAATTATCCCAAATCCACTTAGAAGCGCCTGTACCGTGGAGCGGTCGGTATCGCACTACGGATGTTTTCATTGGCGCTGATGGCCAGCGCGCTACACGACTGACGGTACGCGACCGACGTCAGCGACAGAGGAATTCAGGCCTTAGACCGATTTGGCTGATCTTCGAACTTGCAAATTCAATTGAACGAAACTAGAAACCAACAAATTTTCATCCAAATCAGATAAACGGTTTCCGAGTTATTGTCGGACTAATATACATACAAGCGCCGATTTGTCCTAATAGACTCACATTTGCTTTGCTCGGTCTACTACCTATTGATTTGATACTATTTTAGAGTCGACGCTGAGCATTATTGTGATGCTGACCCAAGCAGTAAAAGTATTGAAAATGAACGTTCAATTCTTGAAAAAATTAAAGTTAAATTTATTATAATTAATATCACACTAATATAAAAGCGAAAGTGTGTATATGTGTGTGAATGTTATTTGTACCTACTAATGAACTGATTGTGATGAAACTTGGTATGTAGACATCTGACTAGACACCTGGTTTAACACAGGCTACTATTCCCTCTCTTAAAAAAGATAAGGCCTGTGTCCCAGCAGTGGGAACGTTATAGGCTGATTATGCATGTATCTACTTTTTATCCAGATATTTATACAGGATCGGTACTTACACGGATGAAACTGCAGTGCGCAGCTAGCTAGTTTTCTAGAATCTAGATAAAACAACCGTCAAAGGATAAAAACTTGCATAAAATCTTAATACTATTACGGCAGGCTTACTAACGCTTTATGTTTTTTCAGGAACACGCAGCGTCCTAGTGGGAACTCTTTTTAATCTTCTGCTAATAGTAGTGACGTAATAGGTGATACAGATGAAGAAAATTATTGTGAAAATGCGAACATTTTTTCTAATATAGTTCGACAACAAAGCAAAGTAAATGTTAAAAGAAGTGAAAAAGTTTGCAAAAGGGAGTTGAGAAGATCCACTAAGTTTGGTGAAAATTCTGTAGTTTCCAGTATTGATAGTATATTATTATCACCACCGCTTGCAATATGTCAAAACCGAAAATCACAACAATTTAACACTCAGGCTACTCCTATTGACGAGGTACTTACCACTGACGTTATCCAGAAATTACCTTCGGGTGATTTTGTCTTTTCGCCTGAACCTGAAATAAAGAAGATCACTCAAACTACTCCTTCTGACGTTATACATGAACCACAGGTGCATCATTCCCGCGACATTTCTTTTACTGAAATAGTAACAGACAATGTTGACCAAACCGCATTATTTCAACAACCTCAGGTGTACACTTCTTTGAAAACAGTGGTCTTTGAGCACGAACCTATGGATTTAGAAGAGAATAAGGGTTCTCCTTCTCTTGTCAATACTTTTGATAAATCTTTTTTTGATCCAAAAACTGACACCAGTAATCATGAAATGAATTCTGTACACTCTAAACCGAGTAATAAATGGCGTAATAAGATTTTAAAGTCCTACGTTGATTGTCTTTCTGATAATGAAGACTTTTCAGCAGATCGTTCCGATCTTTGGAGCATGAATGAGTCCGAGAGTCCAACTAATAGTAAGAATAAAAAGAAAAAGTGTACTAAAAAGAAACAAAAAATAATAGCCAATACAATAGAAAACTTAATTAAAGACAAAACCAGAATGGAAACACCCGGGCGTTTCCTCCCGCCCGATTCGGTGCAGGAACCTCCCGAAACAACCGTGTCCGGTGAGGACCTGCGTCAGGCGGTAGGTGAGGGCGCCGTGGCGGGGGAAAGGGTAGCCCTCCCGTTTACCGCGTAAAGTTGGTACCCAGCTAAACGTTTGGACAGCGCGTTACACTCTCCCCCTTTTGACCAGGGATGGGTCTCCCGAGTGGTCAAACAAAATGATAACAAGAGTGCTGCAGTTACGTCACCTTCCGTGGGCGACCTTTATTACGTTTAGGAATAATCGGCTCAGGACATTCACCCTCCCTAGCATGGTATGCGATTCTGTGAGTACCGATCATATTCTACTCGCAAATCGCGTAGCTACCCCTCTGGCGCCCAATAAATCAGTGCGGGACGAGACGCTGTGCTAAACGGACCTGTGACACTTTTCTCCGCAAACAATACTATTGTGGGTAGCCCAATCAATTTGAAAATTTTAGGGTTTATTTATGTGTATGTAAATATTAGGTTATTTTAGTGCGTAATTAGGTATAACAATGTACATTATAATAATTACTAGTTGTCGTTAATTCGTTAGTTTCATTGCATTACAAGTTCAGTTATAATATCAAAATGGGTGACAAAAAAAGATGTAAGAAGCGTAATTTGAAAATAAAATACAAGAGGAGATTACAAAGAATAAAATGGTAAGTACCTAATCACTTAATATTTCATGTACTTATTAGGTAATAAGCAGGCCTTAGTCGATACCACACTTTTAAAATTGCAATAACTTTAGTAAGAGAAGCTGTAAATTTTGAACTTCTACTAAGTTACGTAGCGACAATTCAATCAACAACATAATCCAAAATTCAATCTACTCAAAGTAACATACGTGTAATACAATCATAACGAGCAATTTCACTTGTTCGGGTTATATTTTAGCGATATAAAGTATTGTCGTCTAATGTTTTGTGGTACTGGAACGCGTCTGACAGAAGAAACGTAAACATTTGGCACGTCGTTTTGAAGTAAATTCTATGATTTCGAAATTCGAATGACAGCATAGAGCTGTCATTCGAATTTCGAAATCAAAGTTGCGAAGCCCTAATGTGTGTTTACAAAATTTATAGCTTCTCGTGGCGGGAACTATCGGTATCTTATCACATTACAAATCCCGTTTGATATTATAAAAACACCCTAGATGCCTAATTCCTTGAAAATATCTCAACAAAAAGTGTGAAAGTAAACGAACATAGATGTTAAACATTTTGTCAATTTTATTTCTATAAAGTTTGTGTAGATATCTATATAAATATTTGAGATCAAATTATTGTTTATGCAGAAAATCAAATAATAAGGAAAAATTATGATTTTTAAAATTACAGTTTTTATATCGGCCTAAAATAGAATACAATCTTTGAGATCCCAGTTTACATCACATTGAGTAATACTGCTGCTGCCGTTAACATCACATTTTTTTTATTTTCCAGTTCTAATACTAATGATTCATCGTCTCCTGGTTTACAACGAAACTAAATGGGAAATGAGGACGAAAGGTAAAAGTTTTCAGTAATTGAAAACTTTATTAATAGTGGAGTAGATTGACAATAGATTGTGTGAGTTTGGTGACAGTGGTTCTTTTATAAATGTCGACACGTTCACTTTTTATTTTCTATTTCGCGATTGAACCCGACATTTTGCTATAGTCATAAAAAACGTTCTTTTTTTCCAGCTCCACTGCCAATAAATTATTATCACCCAGCGCCAGAGTACAACAAAAATCGGTTCATATAACAAATTATGGAGAAAACAGGTATAATTTTGTTTTAAAAACACTCACACTATTAGTTTGAGAAAAAAAAATGGGTTATCACAATAGCTACATTTGATTATTATTACGCATATACAATGATCTTCGCGACTTTTCAGTTCTACTACCAAGAGTCCCCCGAGTACTCAAGAGTCACCCATGGAACATAGTTTGCAGCAAGATCAAAGCCAAATAACAAATTATGAAGAAACAGAAGATACCAGGTTCTTTCTGTTCTTTATCAATCTTGAGTGAAATAGATAGAACACATTTTGAGGTTTTGTACCACTAACTTAAATTAATTTTGTTTCAGACTAAAATCTATCGGTAGACGCATTGTAAATATAAGCCATTTTTTTAAAGAACTACAGAATATATCAACCCATGGGCCTTTGAATTGCGGCTTACAGTCGATTGAAATTATATCTGAACGCCTAACGACTAAATTGACGCTGAAGTGTCGTTTATGCAACATGATTTTTGTAATCGATGGAGACAATAGTCCAGAAGAAATGAACCTAAATACATGTGGAGTGGCTGGTGCAATAGTCGCAGGATGTGGACACGATCAACTTCAAGAAATTATATCTGCTCTAGGACTTCCTGAAATCTGGCCTAAAATGTACAACTATCATATGAACATTGTAAATCAAAAATGGGAGATCGAATCGCTTAAGTCTATGAATGAAGCTGCTGAAGAGGAGCGATGTGCAGCTATTGCAGAGGAAAGAGTAAATGCAGTAGGAATACCAATTATTGATGTCATAGCTGATGGATGCTGGGCAAAAAGATCGAAAAACTACTCTTCACTCTCAGGAGCGGCAGCCATACTTGGTAAACGTACCAATAAAATACTCTATATGTCTGTCAAAAACAAATTTTGCTGCATTTGTGCCCAAGCAGAAAAGAAAAAAATCCCAGTCAAGGATCACATTTGCTATAAAAACTATACAGGTACCTAATATAACATGTAATTTTAAAAAGCTGAAAATTGTAACAACATCGTCTTACTTTTTATTTATTAACAAGCTAAAAATATTACACACTTACAGGTCCATCTACCGGGATGGAGTCTACGATTATTGTCGAGGGTTTCAAAAAGAGCATAGAAATGCATAATTTGATATATGGCAGAATTATATGGGGATGCCAATACTTATTCTAAACTTCTACAAGAGAGGCCTTATGAAAATTTTACTGTAGAAAAGATAGAATCCACTTACTCAGAAACTTCTGTAACAAGTTTCAGAATCTTACAACTGACACGAAATTTATCATACGGTTCAGAAAGCTGATAACAAAAAAAAATAATTTTATCTATGAGAAAAGTTGTTACAAGTGCAATTGCCAAGCACAAGAATACTGTTAATCCGATGCAACTGCATAATGATATAATGCTTGCGGCCGATCATGCTTTTGGACACCACATCAGTTGCAAAGAATATTTTTGTGACAAACCTGGCCAAGCAGAAGATGCTAACAAAGATCTTTATACTAACTCTCTATGGCAAAAAATAAAATTAATTCTGTCACAATTAGCTGCACACTCGCGTAGCTTGTTGCACGATGTTGATAGTAATTCTGTAGAGAGATACCATAGCATTGTTGCTAAATTTGTAGGAGGTAAAAGGATCAACTTTGTCCAAAAATATCAATATAAAATGAGATGCAATGCTGCGGCTCTCTCATTTAACACTAAAAAACCATTGAGCCTTTTACATAGATCCATTGTAGGTAGAAGTTCAAAAGGAAAAATACACCACTTAAAAAGAAGAAGAATACAGCGACTCGAGAAATATAGTAAATATACGAAAACTAAAAAAAGGGTATATGAAAATAGAAATGTCTCCTCTTCAAACTATGGAGAAGATTGCAGCAAACCAGACATGACCAAAGAAATGATGGAAGAAGCCAAAAAAGTATTCATACAAAACCTAAAAAAAGTCTGAAGACCAAAGAAAAAAGATTGAAAGGGACACCATTCTTCAAAGTGACTCAAGTGAATGGTTTGAGTTGAGGCGAAATTTGCTTACAGCCTCCAATTTCGGAAAAATCATTAAAAGACGTCAAGACATTAGTTGTAAGAACCTAGTAAAAGATTTAATATATAAAACACCGCTAGACCACGTCAAACCCATTAAACATGGACGTGAAAAAGAAGCAATTGCGAAAGAACAATTAGAAAAAGAAATTAATATAAAAATGCAGGCATGTGGTTTGTTTCTGGATGAAACAATCCCGTTTCTTGGTGCTTCACCCAACGGCATCATAGAATCGCACAAAGTTTGTGAAATTAAATGTCCTATTAGCGCTTACAAAACTGGATTAGAGAAGGCCATTGCTGACAAAAAAGTAACATTTTATAAAAAAACAAAAACCGGCACCTACATAATTAATAAAGAACACAATTGGTATTACCAAATCCAAGGACAACTGCATGTAACAAAAGCAGAAAAATGCATATTTGGCTTATGGTCTGGTGGAAATATACCAATAAAAACGGAAACTATATATAGAGACGACAAGTTTTGGAAAACTAAAATGGAACCCAAACTTACAAAATTTTTACGTAGACTGCATATTGACAGAATTAGTTGATCCGCGACTCCCAAGAAAAATGAATATACGGGATCCTGAATACATAACCCAGGCTATAAACCAAAAAAGAACACAAAAAGATGGGAAAGAAAACAAACAAAAAGATGGTAATGAAGAAATATCGGTAAATAATTTGCAAGATGTTATAGCGATGGGCCAAGCTTCTGTGTCCTCACCAACCGCCTATAAACCACCAACCATCACGATTCAACGTAAAAGTGTACAAGAAATAATGAACACTGAAAATGAAATCGATGAAAAATATTATGAACCAGAACCAAAGCGAGTATGTTTAAGGCAGTTAAACTTTTCAAAATTTTGAGATTAAATTTTTTCATATACATATTATTTAATGTGATTTTTTATTTTCTTTTAATTCTACTGCAATAAATCTTACCTTCATATAATTAATAGATTTTTTTTTTCAAATAACAGTTTTAGAGTTCTGTAGTCCGATAAAGGTATAATTTTGTTGTCATGGTAAACGGACAGCAACATCATATACATTTTGTTAGTACAGGGTGGCCCATAAGTCCTTTAAAATGTAAATTTCGAATAAAATGCATAAGACGCGCGGGAGGGGCGCGGGCGGGGCAAAAACAGTACGTTCGGTTTCTGGGAAGTCAGTCGCCATGGAGCGTTTCACCGGTGCAGACCGTGCTTTTTGTGTGCGCGAGTTTTATCGGAACAATTTTTCGGCAACCATTGCGCGGCGTAAATTTCGAGAACATCACAACTTTCATGACACTCCAACTATTCAAACGATCAACAACTGGGTTGCAAAGTTTGAAGAGACTGGTTCGACGTTAGATAAAAAGCGGTCGGGCCGACCAAGGACATCAAGGACGGAAGAAAACATCGACATAGTGTTACAGTCTGTTCGTGAAAATCCTACCCAGTCTACTCGTAAGCGTTACAGAATATTAAACGTATCCAGAACATCGTTACAGCGGATTTTAAAGAAAGATTTACGTCTGCACCCCTACAAAATTCAGTTGGTACAGGAATTAAAAGACACTGACGCAATCCAGAGACTAAATTACGCGAATGAAATGTTTAGCCGCTTTTCTTCGTTCAATAACGTGTTATTCTCTGATGAAGCTCACTTCCACATTAATGGGCATGTAAGTAAACAAAATTGCCGCTACTGGAGCCCCGAAAATCCAAAACGTAAACATCAGAAGCCATTACACAGCCCTAAAGTGACGGTATGGGCCGCTATGTCAGCTCGTGGCATCCTAGGCCCTTATTTTTTTGAAGACGGCAGAGGTCGCGCGATTACAGTTAATTCAGAGCGATATGTAGCAATGATCGAGGAGTTTTTTACACCAGCGTTGCAGAATTTTCCAGGCTACAATACGCGGACCTGGTTTCAACAGGATGGCGCGACGGCCCATACCTCTAACACCGCTATGCCCGTCATTCGTGAACTTTTCCCCAACAAAGTGATCTCTCGAAGAGGAGACATTTCCTGGCCACCACGTTGTCCGGATCTAACCCCGATGGACTTTTTCTTATGGGGTTATCTGAAATCTAAAGTGTATGACACAAACCCGCGGTCAATTGAAGCCCTAAAAGAAAATATTCAAAGAGAAATGGCTAACATCACAGAACTGACTTGCCGCGCAGTCGTCGATAGTTTTAGACGTCGCTTACAGGAGTGCCGTGATCGTAACGGGTTACATTTGGATGATGTCGTTTTCAAAAAATAATTCCCATTTTATAAAGGTTAATACGAAATAAAAAGGTATTTCTTATTGTAATTAGTTTTTTATTTATTAATTATTTACATGTGTAAGGACTTATGGGCCACCCTGTATAATAGAACCCTTCAAAATCACGCAAATGGGCGATGTTATAGGTAATCAGGTCTCGGAAGGATGGAGTCAGATGGACAGTTTTGGTAAATCTGACTTGGTCCTTCCAAGTCCATTATGTCCCAGATTTTTTTAAATGTAAGGAGTAATTTGTCAAGTAAATCGAGATTTACAAATGTAAAATTTAAAAGTCTCATTATCATAAATGATAAATATATACGAATCTTAGAAACTAAAATATATAATCCTAAAGCTCGTTCACATACAGAAAAACTAAAAATACTACTTATTAAAAAAATATATTACAGATATATATTAATAAGTAGTATTTTTGCGACGAGCTTTAGCTTCTGTATATATATATATATATACAGGGTGTGGCGTAAGTAGTGGTCCACCGTTCAGGATTCGATGAACCAGATAATTAACTATAACAATTAAAAATTTTAACCATTTTTACCCAAGGGTTACGAAAATATTTCCTTTTTGTCTTTTATTTACGAAATTTCTATCTTTTTTTACAAATTTGTTTGTAGTTTCAACAAAAACCATTATTATTTCATTTTGAATTCTGTTCATTACTGCTAAATACTAGAGCTATCATGATAAATTATGATTTTTTATGTAAATTCAGCTCTTTTGAAGAAAAAGTTGGTTCTTCTCTAATTTTAACCCTAATTTTTAAAACACCTTCAAGATCAAGAGCGATTTTTGTAAAAAAAAAAACGTCATTGTCAGTGCCCATACTGCCCATGCATTTAATAATATGCCTACTAAATACCGATTTCAAAATGATATCACTATAACAGATCCAATAATTTAACAAAAAGATATTCAATTTTAATTGAAGAAAAGAAGATTTTCATGAAACTACTTTTTTAAACTTTGTTGCGTTAATACTATTACAAAACGAATACAAACTCAAAAAACGGATACAATGTAACTTTTTACAATTCAAATGTAATTTGTGTTAAAGCACAAACATGTCAGGTAAAAAAACCTAACCATACCAACCATATTGGCTACGTGTACTGGTGACTTTGGCTTGCTCAACGATTTGGACAAACGTGCAGTGCAGTGACAATTAAAAAATGCCTCGGTACACACCGCGCGAATATGCTGACATGCATTTTATTTATGGCGAATGCAGAGGTGTCGGTAGAGAAGCAGCTCGACTTTATCGGGAGAGATATCCCGATCGAAGACATCCAGACCACCTAGTTTTTGGAAGAGTGCATAACGCATACACCGAGGGAAGGATACCTGGCACAGGCGTAGGCGGTGCAGGTGAAGGACGACCGCGACGACACAACGATGAAGAGGTAATGAATTTAGTTACAGAAGATCCTTCAACATCGGTCCGTGTCTTAAGTCGCAGAACTGGCATATCAACTAGATCTGTACATCGAATACTCAAAAGACATGAACTGTACCCATACCACTATCAAAGGGTACAGTCATTGCTACCAAGAGATTATCAATTGAGAGTAACATTTTGTTGAGTAATGCTACGCAGAATAAGAGAAGACCTGCAGTTTTTTATTAAAATACTATGGAGCGACGAGTCATCCTGCAAAAAAGATGGATATTTAAATCTACATAATTTGCATAACTGGCAGCTAGAAAACCCGCATCTCATAAGGCAAGACAGATCACAGTATCAATTTAAAATAAACCTTTGGACCGGAATCATTAACGGACAAATAATCGGTCCACACGAGCTGCCAGAAACATTAAATGCAGAAAGATATTTAAGTTTTTTGCAAATTGACTTGCCCTTGCTTCTGGAAGGTGTCGTTCCTGAAGTCCAAGAAGACATGTGGCTGCAGAACGATGGCTGTCCCGCTCACTACGCTGTTAGAGTACGAGAGCACCTTGATACAGCGTATCCAAATAGGTGGATAGGGCGCTTAGGTCCAATATTGTGGCCACCACGCTCGCCAGATCTAAATCCCCTAGATTTCTTTTATTGGGGTTGCCTAAAAGAAAAAGTCTATAGCAAAGAAATCACTAGCATTGACCAATTGAGGACTAGAATCCAGGCAGCAGCTAGAGAAATCAGCGAAAGCGGGTTTGCCCGACGAATTAAACGGTCGTTAATTCGACGTTGACGAATGGTGGCCATTTTGAACATTTTGTTTAATTTTAATGATTGTAATCATGACAAAGATTAATAATAAATGATAAAGAAAGTGATTTGATTTTTTTAATTCTTTGTCAAATACCTAAAGTAACAAGTTAGGTCTAGATAACTCTGCAATAGTAGTTTTTTTTATACAAATGGGCACTGACACTGTAGTGTATTTTTTTGCAAATATAGTAAGTATTAACGCAATAAAGTTTAAAAAAATAGTTTAATGAAAATCTTCTTTTCTTCAATTAAAATTGAATATCTTTTTGATAAATAATGGGATCTGTTATAGTTATACCATTTTAAAATCGGTATTTAGTAGGCATATTATTAAATAAATTGGCACTGACAGTGTAGTACGTTTTTTTTACAAAAATCGCCCTTGAACTTCGATGGTATGTAAAAATTAGGGTTAAAATTAGAGAAGAACCAACTTTTTCTTCAAAAGAGCTAAATTTACATAAAAAATCATTATTTATCATGATAGCTCTAGTATTCAGCAGTAATTAGCAGAAAACAAAATGAAAAAATAATGGTTTTTGTTGAAACTACAAACAAATTTGTAATAAAAGGTAGAAATTTCGTAAATAAAAGACACAAAGGAAATATTTTCGTAACCCTTGGGTTTTTTACCAAAGGGTAAAAAACCCAAGTAATTTTTAACCATTTTTTGGTTAAAAATTTTAATTGTTATATTTAATTATCTGGTTCATCGAATCCTGAACGGTGGACCACTACTTACGCCACACCGGTATATATATATATATTAATAAGTAGTATTTTTAGTTTTTCTGTAAGTGAACGAGCTTTAGGATTATATATTTTAGTTTCTAAGATTCGTATATACACGGTTATTTTTTGGTCGTTCTGGAACCGAAAGCCATAAACTCAATCATCGATTTCGAAACGATTGGGACTATTTTTTTCAAAAAGTAAAAATAAAAAAAATCACGAAACATTTAATTTAATGTTTTTTTTGTGAAATAATGAGAACTCGAAGTAACGCTTCCTTGCGGTAAATGCATATGTGTGTGTAAAACGTATTCACGATCGGCAACACATGCGAACGGTACCCATTGAAAAATCCATTCATCGATTAGACAGCTTGTTCCGTAAGCTACGCCCCCACCACACGCTTACACAGTCTAGCCGACCGCCCGCCCGCCCGACCTGGGCGGGCGGGCGCTCGGCTAGTATTGACGCGCGGTTCGCTATGTTCGGTCACTCACGCGCAACCAAATCACATGTTAAAAATGAGTCGGAAATACTCGTACTCCAACGTGGAGTATTGGGCAATGGTGGATTTTTATGGGATGGCGCACCATAACCTGGAAGAGGCTAGACGACTTTATGCTCAGCCGGAACACCTGAACTCACTGCGCGCACGTGGAATCACCGACCCTCAAGTACCCTTTACCTCCACCATCCTGGCTGTAACCCAGCGCCTCCTCGATCACGGACAGTTTCGAGCACCCGCACACGCGCAGGGCCGCGGTAGACTACCATACTCGGCGGAATTAGAGGAAGACATACTGGAGTACTTCGAACGCGACCCACGTCAAAGTACCACAATGGCGGCCAGGCGATTCAATGTTAGCCAATATTACGTATGGAAAGTATTAAATACGAATGGATTACATCCATACCATTTTCGTCGAGCGCACGCTATTTACGAAGGCGACGGGCCAAGGAGAATCGCATTAAGCCAATGGTTGTTGGAAAATGCCACTGCCAACATACTGTGGACGGCTGAATCGTTGTTTACACGAGTGGGTCTGTATAACGTTCACAACGAACATTATTGGTCGTTTTTAAACCCGCACCTCATTCGCGAAGATAACCATCAGGTTAGATTCAGCGTGAATGTTTGGGCAGGCATTATTAACGACCAAATAATAGGGCCTATTTTTATTGAAGGTCACCTGACTGGCTGTTCTTATTTAGAAATGCTGCAAACCGTGATACCGGAGTTGCTTGAGGATGTGCCTCTGGCATATTTACGCGGTATGTTCTACCAGCATGATGGATGCCCTGCTCATTTTGCTACTGCAGTGCGTGCGTACCTTAACAGTGAGTTTGGTGAGCAGTGGATAGGTCGTGGTGGCCCTGTGGCTTGGCCCGCAAGGAGCCCTGACTTAACACCACTGAATTTTTATTTGTGGTCCGAAATTAAAAGACTAGTTTATTTCGAGGAGCATACTACTCGAGATGAGTTAAGAAGTGCGATAGTGGACGCATTTAATATTGTGAAAAGTGACACATACACATTAGGAAAATTAAAAGACAATGTGATTAAACGTGCCCGTTTGTGTATCGAGCAAAGTGGACTCCATTTTGAGCAGTTGCTTCGATACAGGGAAGTGTAAATTATTTAAAAAGTGTTTAGCCTTAGTTAGTTATAAGTTGATTATGTTTGTAGATAGCTCCAATTTTTTAAATACGCCTGCGCCTGCAATACCTTTTCTTGAAATAAAAGAGTACTTACAAAGTTAGTAGGTAGGTACCGACTTAGACGTAAAATGTATTACTGACGCGACGGTCCTAAGCCCGTAAAAAGTATGAAGGAAAAATTAGAGTTATTTGAGCGTTTTCAGAAAAATATCACACCCCCGCTTTTGGAGCTGTCCCTCCGTCTTAATATTTAATTATTTTTAAACTGATTAAAGAAACGTAAAAGTGTGAAATACATTCGATTTCTCATTTAAATAGTTTAACTATACCATTTTTGTACAAATAATTCCTTAAATATTATTTTTTTTATAAATAATTAAAGTATTCCGAACACCTGCTTTTATGTTGTCCCCTGTGATAAGTCTTTCAAAAAAGATTAAAATTTACACGATAAACATTTAAAAATTTAAATTTTCTTTGTTTACTATAATTTTAGAACTATTACTTCTTATTTTTATGATAGTCAATTGTTTATTACATGCAATATTTAATAAAAAAATAATAAAAAAATACAAGTCTAAATTTCTGTCACAACCTGAGTTCTCAGTATTGTGACCGTCTTTTAAAAAAGAAACTCTATTCATAGTATCTTTTGCGGTTGTTGATATGGCAACACTACCGACCTTGATTCAATCAAATCAGATTTCATACGCCAGTGCCACAGTAATCGCAGTGACAAACAGACGTCTCGTCAGTGATTACCAGGAGGCGATTTTTACACTCAGGTAAGGTTTTTTGTTAATCATATAATTAAACATTATGTGTATATATGCTCGAACTTTCAATTCCGTAATATTTAAGACGGCTAAGTAGAGCAGCGGATTTATTACAAAAGTAATAAAAACTCCAGTAGCTGACATGTGACCTCAGAATGTGACCATCGGGGTGGTCACATATACCATGAGCTGCAAGTCACAACACGTCTGAGTACATAAAGAACAGTTCACATTGTAAATTTTACTTTATACTAGCTGATGCCGGTGGCTTCGCCCCGCTACAATTCGAAAATAATCCCTCGGAAACATAAAATCGGGATAAAATATATGTATCCTATTGTTATTGCAGGTTATATACTATCTGTATGCCAAATTTCATCCAAATCTGTCCAGTAGTTTCTGCAGGAGAGTACCTACCGCGCGACACCGCACGCCGCCCGCCGCTCGCGAGCTTGTCCGCATACCTACTCCGCAATAATAGTATCGCACACTCGATTTAACATTGTTATAACTTTTAAAGTATTTGTCCAAATGATGTAGTGTAAAAGACAAAGTTTATCTATTATATATATCGGAGGCAAAAAAGTCTTTATTTTGATGTTTGATGTTTTAGGGCCTAAAATAGAAAATAGGTACGGCGTAAATGTTTATTATTTTTAACATTTTCACAGTCGATGTCATTATTCTTAGAAATTCATTGTTTTGTCGGAACTATAATGCCGCTCAGTGGAGCAGAAAAAACTAGGAGGTACAGAGAAAGACTGAAAAAAGAGAGGCCAGATGAGTATAAAGCTCAATGCTCAAGAAATTTGCAGAGACTGAAAACAAAAAGAAAAAAAATTTCGGATATGACTCCATTAGAAGCCGAACAACAGCGAGAGCAATGGAGACAAGACAGACGCAAAAGTGACGCTAAAAAGAAAAAGGAAAAATTAAGAACAGATACCGCTGCGGAAAGAGTAGTTACAGAAAATGATAAAAAAAATGAAAGACTTTTGAAAATGTGTAAAACGTTATTAAGAAGATGCAAAAACGTAACGAATGTACTTAAAAAATTGAGAACACAAAAGGAAACTTATAAAAAACGATACCAACGGCTTAAGAAAAAAACAGCAACAGAAATAAAAAAAATGGAAACTACGAGGGCGGGTCAATAAGTCCGTGACTTTTTGAATTTCTGACCTCTTTACTGAAACAGCAACACTGCTCCTGTCAACAGGCATCTGTCAGTTGACTCCTGTCAAAATTTAAACTTGCTGCGTCAGTTAGTTTGTGTTTGACAGCTATTTTTATCAGACTACCCACTAATTTGAGGAGAAAATGGAAAAAAGTGAATTTCGTGTGCTTATTAAGCATTATTTCTTGCGAAAAAAAACCATTACCGAGACCAAGGCTAAGCTTGATAAATACTATGGGGACTCTGCACCATCGATTTCAATGGTAAAAAAGTGGTTTACTGAATTTCGTTGTGGCCGTACAAGCACTGAAGATGCCGAACGTCCTGGACGCCCAGTTGAGGTCTCTACACCCGAAACAATCGAAAAAATTCACGATATGGTGTTGACCGACCGAAGATTGAAAGTGCGAGAGATTGTGGAAGCCGTAGGGATCTCGCATGGCTCAGTGGTTTCAATTTTGAATGATCACTTGGGCATGAGAAAGCTTTCCGCAAGATGGGTGCCGCGTTTGCTCACAGTCGACCACAAACGCAATCGTGTAACAACTTCACAGGAAGCTTTGGCGTTGTTTAATCGCAATATGGAGGAGTTTTTGCGCCGTTTTGTAACCGTGGACGAAACATGGATCCATCACAACACACCAGAAACCAAACAACAGTCAAAACAGTGGGTTTCTAAGGGTGAATCGGCGCCAAAGAAGGCCAAGGTGGGTTTGTCAGCCAATAAAGTTATGGCGACTGTTTTTTGGGATGCACGCGAGATAATCCACATTGACTACCTTCAAAAGGGAAGAACAATCAATGGGGAATATTATGCCAACTTATTGGACCGATTCAATGACGATTTGAAAAAAAACCGACCTCATTTGGCCAAGAAAAAAGTTCTTTTCCACCAAGACAATGCAAGGGTGCACACATGTGCAGTTGCCATGGCAAAAATCCATGAATTGGGCTATGAATTGCTCCCTCATCCGCCCTATTCTCCAGATTTGGCTCCGAGCGACTACTTCTTGTTCCCAAACCTGAAGAAATGGCTTGGTGGAAAAAGATTTGACTCCAATGATGAAGTCATCTCGCAAACAAAGGCCTATTTTGAGGACCTCGACAAATCATTTTTTTTGGAAGGGATAAAAAAATTGGAGAAGCGTTGGACAAAGTGTATAGAGCTCAAGGGAGACTACGTTGAAAAATAAAATTATTTTTTTATCAAAAAATCTGTGTTTTATTCCAAAAGTCACGGACTTATTGACCCGCCCTCGTACAATATTAAAATTAAAAGCTAGAGAAGAAGTGTTAGAACTATCATTAAAAAAAACTTATGGCGATAGTAAGACTCATGCTGAAAAAAGTTGCATAAAAAAAATTTTGGAAAACAGCAAGAACAAAACATACGTGTGCAAATTAATGGGACTTAAAACTAAACCAAGATCAAAAAAAAAGAAAGTGAGACGTGCAATAATACCAGAAATTAAACAGTTTTACTTAAGAGATGATGTTAGCCGTAACACAGCGGGGAAGAAGGAAACTAGAACAAAACACAAGAAGAAGAAACAAATAAGATATTTGACTGATACATTAAAAAACTTGTACCAAAAATATAAAAGTAATGGAGGCCGTTATGGCTTCACCACGTTTTACAAAAATAAACCCTTTTATGTTTTGTCGCCGCATCTTAATTCGCGTAACACGTGTCTCTGTGTAAAGCACAGCAATATCGAATTTTTGCACAATACTTTGCTGAAGAATAAAGTGCTGCAGTTTGATATAAAGGATTTATTAAAAACAGTAGCCTGTGATATAAAAAATTACCAATGCATGCACAATAAATGCAAAGATTGTAAAAGTAAGACACCTAGTTTTGAGGATGTTGACAATGACAGGGAAGTCAGCTGGTTTCGTTGGGAAACCCAGAAACATACATATACGAAGAAAGATGGCAAAGAAAGCAAAGACATGGTAACAAAAAGAACAGCAAAAGTAATGAAGACAGGAAACATAACGGAGTTAAAAAGTATGTTTTCGAAAGATTTACTGGCATTCAAAACGCATTATTTCAATATGAACCACCAACAAACCCAATTTCAAAAAATTATTTCGCAGTTGAGTGACAACGAGGCTGTTATTGTTGCGGACTTTTCCGAAAACTATGAAACTAAATTATGCAACGAAATTCAAGCTATGCATTTTGGCGCCTCTAAGTGTCAAATCACCTTGCATACAGGTATGATTTACTGGAACAATAAATGCCAATCATTTTGCTCTATAGCCAATGCCAATAATTATCAACCAGCAGCTATATGGGCCCATTTAGCACCTGTTATCAAGTTAATTAAAAAAGAGACTCCAAATACGTCTATTGTTCATATTTATACTGACGGGCCGAGTTCTCAGTATAGACAAAAAAATAACTTTTACCTGCTGGGTCACTTTACTAAAGAATACGGATTTCAATATGCAACTTGGAATTACTATGAAAGTGGACACGGTAAAAGTGTAGCAGATGGGATTGGTGGTTCAATCAAACGAACACTAGATAGGAAAGTGACACAGGGTGCCGATGTCACCAGCGCGGAAAACGCATATGATATTTTAACAAGGTGCATAAAGTCTGTAGAGATATTTTTGATCCGAGATAACGCTATCGACGAAATCGCCACAATATTACCTTCAAATGTGAAACCACTAATAGGTACCCAAAAAGTTCACCAAGTAATTACTCTAGACAAGAATATGATCAAATACCGAGATATTAGCTGTTTCTGCCAAAAAGGACTTTGCAATTGTTTCTCACCTCAGACCCACATACTACTGAAAAATCTTATTATTGCCGATTTGCACAAGGAGGCACATATTGAAGGTATAAAAGAATGTGTGTTAGCACAAGACCATTGTGCCTTTGAAGATATCGATGTCAGTTCTTTAATCAATGAACCTCTTTTGTATATTTCCGAAAATGAATCTGAAATGATCGACGAGCCCCTTGTATCACAGGATATACCATTTATTATTATTGACACCCCTCAGCTATGGCAAAATACAATCAGCGACCACTCTGGTGAGATTTTAGACACCGACGTTACTGTGACACGTAATGCAAGTCCTTCGCCTAAAAATGACACTATGAGACAACGCTCAACTGATAAGCCGTCTCTTTCTTCACAAAATACATTCAAAAGGAAACCCACGACCAGCAAAGTTTCTAATGACACCAAAAAATTCATAACAATGGCTTTTGAACATTGCAACATATCGACGGTTAAGAACCAATAGTGTCTATCTCAGTTTTTTACGTTTTTCACTTTTTAATGCAGGTAGATTTAAAGTTTAATTTGGCTTGGCCTACAGAGGCACTTATCTCAAAATTCACAAAATTGTTGTAGTTATTCGCTATAGAAATACCATCTAAGTTAAGAGCGCGTGTATTTTTCTGCCAATACTGTTTATCTCTTCTCTATTGCGGCTGTACCTCGCCGCATCTAGCGTGAGACTGACAAATTGGCAAGTGGCAGGGCAGTGCGTGCGGTTCGAGGATGCGACAGTGATAGATTAGAAAGAGACAGTTTATTGTATTCAAAAGTCGCCCAAGTAACCCTTTATTAATGTACGACTCTCGCAATAGTAACTTATACGAGGATATAATACCTGCTAATTCATCTAAATTAGTTAAAGTTCCTATAAACTCTGCGGACGGTGACGTTTTTATTCCTGAACAATGCATTTCAAATTGTTTAATAAGTGATTGCGTTACAACAGTTAGAAATAATAGAGGTGTAATAGAGGTAGCGAATACGTCACGTCATGACGTAGTCTTTTCTATGGATCGCCCTATTAGTGCTGAGTTGTTCAATGTCCAGTGCACGCGCACTAAACAACAGTCCGACCGCGTAAAGGAAGTTTTGTCTCGTCTGCGTACGGATCATTTGAACCCCGAAGAAAAAGCTAATTTAGAAGTACTTTGCGCTCGGTACGCTGATGTATTTTATATTGATGGCGAACCATTATCTTTTACGAACCAAGTAAAACACTCTATTCGAACTACAGATGATGTGCCTATCTATACGAAAAGTTACAGATATCCTTTCATACATAAGCAGGAAGTCCAGGATCAAATTTCTAAAATGCTAGAACAGAATATCATACGTCCGTCTCAATCTGCGTGGAGCTCCCCCATCTGGGTAGTTCCCAAGAAAGCCGACGCCAGCGGAAAAACCAAATGGCGCTTGGTAATAGACTTTAGGAAATTAAATGAGAAAACTATAGATGATCGTTATCCTATACCCAACATTTCGGACGTCCTTGACAAGTTAGGTAACTGTCACTATTTTACCACCCTTGACCTCGCGAGTGGATTTTATCAAGTGGAGATGAACCCAGATGATATTCACAAAACTGCTTTTACAGTAGAGCATGGACACTTCGAATTCCTCCGCATGCCAATGGGTTTAAAAAATTCTCCATCAACCTTTCAACGGGTAATGGACAATGTCTTACGGGACCTTCAAAATGTCGTGTGTTTAGTATATTTGGATGATATAATTGTGTTTTCAGTGTCCCTTCAGGAACACATGATTAATTTAGAAAAAGTATTTCAGAGACTTAGGGAATCTAATTTCAAAATACAAATGGACAAATCCGAATTTTTAAAGTTAGAAACTGCATATTTAGGACACATTATTAGCAAAGACGGTATTAAACCTAACCCGGATAAAATTATGGCCATCCAGAAATTCCCAATTCCCAAAACGGCAACAGAAATTAAACGCTTCCTAGGTCTGTTGGGTTACTATAGGAAATTCATTCCAGACTTTGCTCGTATAACAAAACCTATGACGCAATGTCTAAAAAAAGGTTCAAAGATTGATATAACTAATCCTAATTACATCAGTTGTTTTGAGAAGTGTAAAACCCTTTTAATCAACGACCCAATCCTGCAATATCCAGACTTTAGTAAAGATTTTATACTGACAACAGACGCATCTAATCTTGCCATTGGTGCTGTTCTCTCTCAAGGTCAGATAGGTACCGATAAGCCCATAGCATATGCATCGCGCACATTAAACACTAGTGAAATTAACTACAGCACAATCGAAAAAGAATTATTAGCAATTGTGTGGGCAACCAAGTATTTCCGCCCGTACCTATTTGGTAGGAAGTTCAAAATTGTTACAGATCACAGGCCCTTACAATGGGTAATGAATTTAAAAGAACCCAACTCACGTTTAACCCGTTGGAAATTAAAGTTAAGCGAGTATAATTCAGATTTACACCTACCACTGCTTGTCTCTGCATCACCCAAAGGTTGACTGGTAGAAAATGCCTATGGCATTAAGTCCGCCTCTGTACGTATGTGCTTGAAGTGTTAAATAAATAAATAAATAAATATAATTTCACTACTGTCTATAAGCAGGGTAAGCTGAATACCAACGCAGATGCTCTGTCCCGCATAGAAATTAATAATGAAGACGCTAACTCTATAGCAGTTAACACGTCTGAAAAACCCCCTTCAGTAATTGATTCCACAACCGCAACAGCTCACACAAGCGCTGAGAACCCCATATTAGAGATACCAATATCGGATGAGCCTCTAAATAAATTCCACCGTCAAATATCCTTTATAATCGTGGGAGACATTAAAAAACGCCCAACCGTGTCTAAACCATTCGAAACTCATACCAAAACTACTATACAACTATCAGAGTCAAATCTGGAAGAAGAAGTAATTAATGCCGTAAAGGAATATGTTAATCCCAAAGTAAAAACTGGAATTCTTATACATCCCCCTCTAGCCATGTACAGCATAATTCCGATTATACAAGACAAATTTAAAAGCTCCGCCTTAAATATGGTCTTAACAAAGAAAGAGGTAGAAAACGTTAAAAATTACTTGGACCAGCAAGAAGTTATTCGTAAATACCATGAAGGAAAAACAAATCACCGTGGTATAACCGAATGTTTCCTTGCTTTATCACATCGTTATTATTGGCCTAAAATGAAAGAAAATATCTCGAAATATATTAATGAATGTAGTATCTGTGGACAGGCAAAATACGATCGGAACCCTATTAAGCAAAAATTCTCTATAGTTCCTCCCCCAACCAAACCCTTTGAAATTGTTCATCTTGATCTTTTTACAGCACAAAACGAGAAATTTCTTACTTTAATTGATGCTTTCTCGAAATATGCACAAGCATATCATCTCAGAGATGGTACCGCGTTAAGTGTCGTCCAAGCACTTTTAACGTTTTGCACCCATCATGGCGTCCCCTACACCATAGTTACAGATCAAGGACCTGAGTTCACTAACGCATTATTTTCGGAGTTCGTCCGTCTTCATAAAATACAGCATCATAAGATACTTGCACATACCCCTAACGATAATGGCATAGTAGAGCGCTTCCATTCTACTATTCTCGAACATCTCAGAATCCTGAAATTAGAAAATCATAATGAACCTGCCGTAAATCTCATGCCCTATGCAATTTTAGGTTACAACAGCTCAATACACAGCTTCACTAAATGTAGGCCTATAGACTTAATCACAGGACACTTTGATCCCCGTGACTCCCTAGATTTAAATTTATCGGAACATTTACTGCAAAATTACTTACAAGACCACAAAAAACGACTAACACAAGTCTACGATATAATAAATGAAACCTCTCTTCACCATCGGACTGAATTAACTGAAAACAGGAATAAGGACCGCGAACCTGAAAAAGAGTATGTCCCTGACCAACAAGTATTTGTCCGCAATCCGTTAGCTAGCAGACAAAAATTAGCTCCACGTTTTACCAAAGACATAGTCCTAGCCGACCTTCCCATACATATTTACACCAGAAAGAAGCGAGGTCCCGTTGCAAAATCTCGTCTTAAAAGAAGCCCTAAGGAATCTGTATTGTTACAGGATGTTACTGCTACTACTACTCCAAATGACGCGAGGACAAGAAGTAATGATTGATCCTTTAGGGAACGGCCCTGGAATACTTCCGTTTAATCTAGGAGCGACGCGCATCATTTCCCATTATCACTCTTTTCTCAATTATGTCAACCTCGATAGTATACAATCTCAAATAGATACAGTTAATACCAGAATGACTGATGTTAGACACACATTAAATAATAAGACATCTCTATTATTCGAACCGCACATGGATTACCTTACATCCAAACTAGTTAAGATATCTGCCCAGTTAGAGTCATTTGAACATAATCGCTATAAAAGAGGACTCATTGATGGCCTCGGTTCTGTAATCAAAAGTATATCCGGTAATCTTGATCAAACTGATGCAATTAAATACGACAACGCCATAAAAATCCTTAAGGAAAATGAGTATAGGATTCAAGCTCAACTTAATCAACATGTTAGTTTATCTAAAACTTGGGTTTCACAAAATGTCAACTTATTAACTAATATAACTAAAAATCAAGAGTTAATAGGCAATGTTTTAAATCGGATAATAAATAGTACAACAGCAAATCTTGATTTAATCCACTACGCCCACATGGCTCAACACTTAATTATCTTAAGTGATAACATAGATAATTTGTCCGAAGAACTCCATAAACTAGAGTATACTTTAGCTTTTATACGCTCACTAAGCACACCGCACATGGTAGTTAATATAGCTGAAATTAAGAACATGATACAGAAACTAAGGATTCTATATTCAGGCGATGAGATCCTTGAATTAGAATTAAGAGACTGTTATGACGTAATTAAGCTAGGCTACTTTTATAAAGATAATCAGATAGTTATAGTATTTAAGGTGCCGATTGCCTTCCCTCCAATCTATAACCTTTATAAACTGTCCACTGTCCCTAACAAGAATAACAAAATCCTTTTACCAACCTCACCTTTCATTGCGATTTCTGGTCAAGATTCTATGTACATGGAGGCTGAATGCCCGAAGGTAAATTCTCTGTACCTCTGTGAAGCTAAATCAAAATACAAGGCCCGAGATGATCCCGATTGCATCCAGCATCTGATCTCCAAGCAAGAACTTCTCCCATTCTGTAAACTGTCTTCAGTCGCATTGAAGAAAGAAGCTGTAGAACAACTCGACGAGATGCATTACACCATCAGTTTCCCACATCCAACCAAGGTGAAGATATCATGCGGACAAGAAACATATAAAACCCTGGAAGGAAGCTATTTGGCGATCATCCCCTACAATTGCCACATCAAAACGCCCGAATTTACTATAGCAAACTCTAACAATCACATCAAAGGTTTCGCTCTGGAGATTATGCAATTGCCCACAATTAATGAAGATTTAGAGACGTCGAGCGAATCACCAATCATACTAAACTCTGCAAATCTAGAAAATCTGCACTCCATTAACACAAAGATCATGCAACAGGCACCAGCAAAACTCAATGAAGTAGTTGATCCAGTTCTCTACCATACTACAATTCCAATCTATCTGATACTAACCGGTGCAAGTGTACTCATTATCACACTGACGTACCGACGATATCGAGCGAAACGCCTTCAAAGAAACCAAGCAATGCAAAATGATGACGCAACATCTCCAGGAAATTATGCTGAAATTCAAGAATCGCATGGAATCAGTCCCAGCAAGATAAAAATTGACCACAGCAACATTTCATCATCTCTCTCACACAAGATTTCGAAATAGTTGCTTATCTTCGGGGGGAGGTGTTACATATTCGCATAACACGTGAACCGCTGATCGCGCGTTACCCTAATTACCGCGGATTGCAACAGCGGAGACACGAGTCGCCGACGCAGCTCAACGTGATGCAGCCCGGCACCGGACATCGCGGCCTTTTGTCGCGAATCGTCACTTTTGGCACAGCATCGGTCAACTGTCGACATCTTAGTTAATATTTTACATTGTAATTTCTGTAATTAAATTTAAGTTCAAATAAATTTTGTATTTTTTTTCCATCCTCCGGCTACAGCCTTCGTAATTTGCAAGTATGTATGTTCGTAGGAGATTTCATTTAATGAATTGATATACTTTAAACTGATGAACCTGTGTATTTTACAGATAATACAACAAAAAACATAAAACCTGGATCCTCTGCACTAACACATAATAAAAACTTTGATCCACCTATGAAACAAATTGTTATAGATAAGCATGAGCGCATTCTTCTGGAAAAACAAAATATTTTCAGAATCTGTTTAAAAATCCGAAATCTTTATCATTAAGTGATTTAACTCAAGATGACCAGAAACAGTCTACCAAAAGACCACTGTCTGCGCCTCCAAAAGATATAATATTAGACTATTCCTGTGTAAGCCCTTCAATTGCATTTGGCTTTTATTTTAATGATTACCCACAAGTTAATGAAGAACCACAGGTGCAAAATATAAATGAAAGTACAACAGACTGTGAAACAAGTGAAGATGATTACGGAAATGTTAATGAAGGCCGAAAACGTCGAAATATAGCGAAAAAAGATGAATGGAAAAAACTTGCAGCCCAAAGAAAAAGAATGCGCGGCGAAGAATATTTAGGGTATTCAAAGCCTCGAAACGAGAAAATGCGGCAAGACCAGATACGACCAGCTAAGCAAATGGGTGATGCATGCACTTCGGACTTTTGCAGAAGAAGCAAATTCAGAGGTTGTAATAATTTTGAAGAAGACACACGCAAATCCATTCATAGTTACTTCTGGAAACATCTTAATTGGGGCGAAAGAAAAATGTATGTCAGAGGACATGTAAACCGGACTAGGACTACTCAGAAAACGAAAGGTGAAGAACCTTCTCGCCGAGAGGGCACATTAAGTTATTTTTTGCCTAAACCAGGGAATGAAGGTAAAATTCAAGTTTGTAAGCAAATGTTCTTGAATACTCTGTCACTGAAGCCTACCACTGTTCAGCTGTGGGTAAAAGACGCTAGTTTCAATGTGGACACAGCAAATCAGGAGAATAGCCAGGTAAATAGACAAAATGCAAAGATGGTAGCCTTAAATGACTATTTTAAAAGTATCCCAAAAATGCCATCACATTATGCTCGTAAGGATACTAGAAAACTATACTTGGAGCCTGTATATCGTACTATATCTGATGTATTTAACGCCTATAAACAACATTGCAATGACATAAATATACCTGCTGTATCTAGATACACATTTGATAAAAGTTTTAAACATAATAATTTAGCAATATATACTTTGAAAAAAGATATGTGTGATATTTGTGTTGGCCATAATGAAGGTAATATCGATGAGCATATTTATCAAGAGCATCTTATAAAAAAAAATAGAGCCAGGGAAGAGAAGGCAAAGGATAAAGAGGATGCAGCAATGGGACATTGCATTTTATTAACGATGGACCTAGAATCGGTTAAAGTTTGCCCTTACTCCACGGCTAGCGCTTTATACTTTAAAACGAAACTGACATGCCATAATTTTACACTCTTTGATTTGACTTCACGCCATTGCACATGTTACTGGTTCACAGAAACGGCAGCAGACCTTACTGCGAGTACTTTCGCGTCATTTGTGATAGACTACTTAGAGCGCCATTGTCTGCCGAAGAAAATGCCAATAATTATTTATTCCGATGGTTGCACGTACCAAAATCGGAACGTTATAATGGCAAATGCGCTTTTGAACTTAAGTATAAAGCACAAAATCACCATCACCCAAAAGTTCCTCGAACGTGGTCACACTCAAATGGAGTGTGATTCGGTTCACAGTGCGATTGAACGGAAGCTCTCAAATCGTGTAATTCATTTGCCATGTGATTATGTTTCGGTAACTAAAGAAGCAAGGGCATCAAATCCCTACGAAATAATTCAGATTGACCATGGTTTTGTGAAAAATTATGCCGATACATCTACTTGGCTTTACAAAACTATAAGGCCAGGACGCAAAGCTGGTGACCCTACTGTAACAGACTTAAGAGCTATTCTTTACAACCAAGAAGACACTATTCAAGTAAAACTACATTTCGACCAGGATTGGTTTGCCTTGCCACAAAGACCAAAAAGATATAACCCCGACGTGTCTTATTCGACCTTAAATGAAAATATGATTCCCATAACTGCCTCGAAGTACCAGCACCTCCAAGAGCTCTAACAAGTTCTACCAAGTGAATGTCATAATTTTTATGATACACTGCCCCATTTGTAGTATGAGTGTGTGTGTGTCAGTGTATTTGTTGTTTGTTTCTGTTTTACTAAAAATAATTTTGAAGATTCGATTCAGTTATTTTGAAGATTTTTTTAGTTACTTTAAAGTATTTTTTAGTTATTTAGAAGTCTTTTTCAGTTATTTTAAAGTTTTTTTGCTTATTTCGAATATAATATTTCATCTTCCATTGTGATCATTATTAAAAAATGTGATTTTTTCATTGTGTTGTTTTATTTCAAAAACGGCTAACTACTACTTATTTAAAAAATATTTACACTAATAAAACCAATACCACCTAACTCACGTTAATTGTAAATTGGCCAATCTTAACCTAATGCTAGGATATATATCGCATTTCAGCCTATTTTTTCTATTTTTACATATATAAACATTTCAAGTATCTTTCTATTCAAAGCCGAGAAATGTTTTTTTTATCTCCTGTAAAGTTAACTTTATTGAGATAGACACTATTGATTCTTAACCGTCGATATGTTGCTCTTCTATTTTGGGTCAAAGAATTAAATGCATTGCATGTAAAAAATGGACTTGTGATGATTGCGTGACCGATATGACAGCAATTGATTATATTTGCAATAAATGTTTTGAAGGGTATTATTTTTATAATATAATTTAAAAATCTTAATTCATTTCATAATAGCTTGCTATGTCTCTATAATCTACTCATTTTTGTTTCAGTGATTCGGAAGAGTGAGTGCACCTCATTCTAACCAACATTCATCATGCAAGCCAATATTGATGACATATTACATTTTAACGACTATGCCAAATTTTACCTCTTCGGATTACATTGGCCATGGACGGAGACACATTTCATTAAATCTCAGTTTTGCTTCCAATGCGGTACACCTACTTGTCTATTTTTCGGACCCTCACATTTCACATCACGAATGCAGGATAAAAATATATTCATACTTCTGGTTAGACCGTATTTTTTTTGTTCTAATTGTGACTGCTGCATTTATGACCACTTCCCAGTCGATGAGTGCGTTTATTGTGCAAATTAGTTATTTAAGTACTTGAAAGACTTTGCTACTAACGTAAGTTCGAACGGAATATTGTTCGGATTTCATAAGATGGCGG
Source organism: Noctua janthe (assembly GCA_910589295.1). Taxonomy (NCBI): domain Eukaryota; kingdom Metazoa; phylum Arthropoda; class Insecta; order Lepidoptera; family Noctuidae; genus Noctua; species Noctua janthe. The sequence goes on along the minus strand of OU342572.1, from coordinate 5,589,519 downwards.
CTGCATCAATACCATTTTTAAGTTCACTAAAATAAGAAAAAATTATACCCAAAGTAATTAACTCCATTATGTTCACTGTATTTTTAGGGTAAACTTATGGATCTCATTTCTGAAAAGTCAATTTATTTTTTTACTGTCAGATTAATATAAAGTTGGTCTAATCTGTATTTGTTAAACTAATTTGTTTTGTGATATTGAAGTTTTGTTTAATTGTTGATACTAAATGATAGCTATTAATTGTTAAAAGTGACTAAGTACTTTTGAAAAAAAAAACTAAACTTTATTAAGTGATATTCGAGTTTAATTTTGTTGTTGTTTATAATTTAGCTTTTAAATTATTATTATAATATAATATATATTAATACTAATAATTAATGTTTAATGTTATCTACTTTTGATAAGAAATACTTTGAGACTGTACACTTATATAATTATGTGCTAGAAGCACAAAACGTTGAATACATTAGTATAATTAAGTTTTATCTCAACTTGTTTTTTTGTTATTTTAAGCATAATATCATTAATATCGTACAAATTTATTTTAATATTAGATATTCAATTTAAGATGTTATGAAAACAGTTAGTTTTGTGATTATAAGGTTCAATTTTTGCTAATAATAATTTTTTTCCTAACTAGGTTAAGTGCTTTAGTACAAGAAGACGTGTTCCTATCCTAAAGGCTAAAAGTGAAAATTTAAAGACTTATTTCAATACTCAAGTGATTTAGAGAAAAGTATTTTGTTTAACAATCGTTATTAAAGATTTTAAGTAAAATTGTACCTATTTCATTTTATTTAAAAACTATCTTGCTAGAATTAAATTATGTAGACGCGACTTTACTTTTGACACCCGCTCAGTATGTGACTGTCCCTTTAAAAAACTCCGCTTTTGTGACCGTTTAAAGATACTATTTGTATAAAATAGATATGAATCTTGATTAATATCACACCTTAGGCTTGTATTACTAAGCAAATACAAACACAAATGTACATTTACTTGGTGAATTAGTTTTTATTCAGAAAAATGTTCTCCTCGAGGACACTTTAATCGCTTCCCATTTTTTTTTTTAATTTTTCTCAGTACAAAATGAATCTTGGTAGCAAGAGCTACTTTTTTTATTACACAATCAAAATTAACTACCCACCAGGTACAAAAAAAAAATACGTACATGGTACCAAATACCAAAATAACAGACTTTTTTGGGAAACACGCAGAGTCACATTCTGAGGTTCGAAAACCCAAGAAATCCATTGTGTGACCTAATATTACATTGAAGAATACAAATTAGACTAAAAAATCGTAGTTTTTCAGAAATAATAAAGTATATTGTTATACATCCATCAAAAATATTACTTAAATAACATAATTAGCGAGAGCAATGGAGACAAGACAGACGCAAAAGTGACGCTAAAAAGAAAAAGGAAAAATTAAGAACAGATTCCGCTGCGGAAAGAGTAGTTACAGAAAATGATAAAAAAAATGAAAGACTTTTGAAAATGTGTAAAACGTTAAAGAAGATGCAAAAACGTACCGAATGTACTTAAAAAATTGAGAACACAAAAGGAAACTTATAAAAAACGATACCAACGGCTTAAGAAAAAAACAGCAACAGAAATAAAAAAAATGGAAACTACAATATTAAAATTAAAAGCTAGAGAAGAAGTGTTAGAACTATCATTAAAAAAAACTTATGGCGATAGTAACGCTCTTGCTGAAAAAAGTTGCATAAAAACACACATACGTGTGCAAATTAATGGGACTTAAAACTAAACCAAGATCAAAAAAAAAGAAAGTGAGACGTGCAATAATACCAGAAATTAAACAGTTTTACTTAAGAGATGATGTTAGCCGTAACACAGCGGGGAAGAAGGAAACTAGAACAAAACACAAGAAGAAGAAACAAATAAGATATTTGACTGATACATTAAAAAACTTGTACCAAAAATATAAAAGTAATGGAGGCCGTTATGGCTTCACCACGTTTTACAAAAATAAACCCTTTTATGTTTTGTCGCCGCATCTTAATTCGCGTAACACGTGTCTCTGTGTAAAGCACAGCAATATCGAATTTTTGCACAATACTTTGCTGAAGAATAAAGTGCTCCAGTTTGATATAAAGGATTTATTAAAAACAGTAGCCTGTGATATAAAAAATTACCAATACATGCACAATAAATGCAAAGATAGTAAAAGTAAGACACCTAGTTTTGAGGATGTTGACAATGACAGGGAAGTCAGCTGGTTGTCATAGTAATAATAAGCTGTTGAGTTTCCAATAAATAAATAAATAAAAGATATTTCTGTCGCAAAGGATATCATGCAAGAAATGTTCTATTGGTAAACTATACTTACTTTAATCAAAGAAATGAATTCTTTTTTTCTGTTTATTTGGGTATCAAACAGTGTATCAAATTGGTGCATTTAAAAATAAACAATATCATCTATGTTATATATTATGATATCAGCACCAAATTATACCAATTAGTGATTTTACTTTAAATGTAAGTACCTAGGTATAATCCATAACTAATTATTGCATTGTTTGTATAATTATATTTACTTTGATTGCAGATAACAGATGCAGATTTAAATATAATACATGTGGATGCTTCGTATGGCGGAACATCTCATGATAGTTTTGTAATCAATCATTCCCAAATTAAATACCATTTAGAACAAGTGTCTAATGCGGGTGACGTCGTATATTTATTAGGTAAATATATTGGGCATTGTTATTAATTGTATATCTTTACTAATATTACTCGTATAAAGAGGAAAGATTTTTTTGTTTGTTTGTTTGTACAGAATAGGCTCCAAAACTACTGGACCGATTTTAAAAATACTTTCACCATTAGAAAGCTACATGTTTCCCGAGTAACATAGGCTATATAACGTCACGCTACGACCTACGGGAGCGGAGCAGTAGCCAAAAACGTGAGCGAAGCCGCGGGCAACAGTCTAGTATTTCATAAGATTGTTGGTTCGAATAATGGCGCAAAACGAGGCTGGACAGAACCAATAAAATACAATCTTTGTCAAATTCATTGTCATTGTATAACAGTGTAACATTTTTAGCTAAAACTCTTAATGTTTTAGTAACAACCACCCTACTAGGTTCAACAATCTTTTGAACTCTTGTTTGCACCATATGTTACATACTCCGATTTTACATATAAGACTTAGTAAGATTTAAGATGAATCATGGTAAATTTCAAATTGTTCAGTTTTAGTGTCTTCTTCTATATGTAATTAGCATTGTTTTTAATCTTTTATGAACCTAATTAATGCTACTTTATTCTTTTCAGGAGATTCGGGATATGCACAGAGTCCATATTTAATGACCCCAGTCGTAAATGCAGAAGAAAATTCTCCAGAAGCTTCACGCCACTGCACGTAATAGTGTTGAAACGACTATTGGTCTACTAAAGGGGAGGTTCCGATGTCTTTTGGTGGACAGAGTGCTACACTATCATCCAGACATGGTTGCCAAAATAGTAATTTTGCAAGTTGTGTATTACACAACATATGTAATTGGGCAGGAGTACCAGCAGCTGTGCTATCTCCAGAAGACATGCTGAATGAAGGGAGACACTCATCAAGAAATCAGCATGATAATGATAATGATATGAATAGCGCGAACACAATTAATTAATAGATTATGGCAATCAAGAGTGGTCTAATATATACAACGTGTAACAGAATAAACGCAATTCCTGAAAGTAGTTGGTTCAGAATCGGCTTCTGAATCGATTTCCGTCATAAAAAATAGGTGCTAAATTTTGACGGAAAAATCTTTTAAATAACTTAAATTAGAAACACAGCATCATGACAAATTAATACAATCCTTAATTCAAGGAAATTGAAACCTTAATTCAGATCAATAAAGGCTATTAAAACGCACGACATTATTTGTAGTTCGCTCATAGCTCGTAATACATACACGTAAATAATATCAATGAATTTTACATTAAAAGTACTGTGCGTCAAATAAAGAGGTAATTTAATGGAATTCCAACTTTATCTCCAATGAGTAAGGCTTATTTGAATACACGACCTAACTTAGTTGGTCATCAGAGTATCCCTACAAACAATTTTTAGGCATTATTACAAAATAAAATTATTTAATTTGACGAAATTTAGAACTTATTGCAAAGAGATAAAGCATTTGTCGGCAACCTCTTTGACGGTTATGCGAAATGCCGACACACACGCTGCCGCTACCGCCGAATACCACGAGTACCTAACATTTCAATTAAAGCTAGTCTTCCGCCGGCAGTGATCTAGTGTAGTCTTTCTTTAATTTACTCCGTGACATTTTTGTTTCCGCGCACGATGGTATACCAACATTCAATACACCTAGATGGTGAGGACACTGGCTCGCTGTCTTGATAATGTCGCGTTAGCATGTCAGGAGGTCAATGACCGTTTTGGCTGCAGTGTGAGCGCCAGGACAATGCTGGCTGCTGAGCCAGCACTCAGCGACTGAGGCATCTGGATGCGGAGTAAGGCAGTCGTTGGATAGGTCGCGGAGGACCTGTGCTGTGGCCTCCCAGATCGCCTGACTTAACACCATTAGAATTTTATTTGTGAGGTCGCATAAAATCGCTCGTGTACGTCAGTCAATCTACAAGTGTCGAGGAACTAAAAACAAATTGAACAAGCATTTGTGACGGTGAAAAGTGATACTGAAGTGCTTACAAAATTGAAATACAATTTAAGAATGCGTGCAAATAAGTGCATAGAACAAGGCGGTGGTCATTTTGAAACTTTAAAGAAAGTGGATCGCAGAAATAGTGCAAATTAATAACCTAAGTGTAAAGTGTAAATAGTCCAGTTCTGTTAGTACCTACCTACTTCTACCTATCAATACGATTGTATTCTTATCACTGTAAATATTATGATTCAAATCTTTTAAACACGCCGTCTTTGAATATTTTTGTAGTACAAACAATAAACTGTACCTAAACACAACTTATCAGAGGGATCGAGGGATTCGCGGGGGTGCAATCTCGAAAGATAAAGTCGCTGTTTTAAATGCATCCCCGTTACTAAGCCTAAAGTCTTAGATTCGTGTTGATAATTTCACTTACTACAAAAGGAGATGGGCGAATCTGGGCCTGACGTTACACAAATGAAATATTTATCAATATTTTGTTTCAGTTTGTGGTCAATTATAAAATATTAAACAGTTTTATAATGGGATAAGAAATTAAATATTTAATCAAATTAACACTGACTTCCCTTATTTTCATATTAAAACAATGTTGCCATATGATATAGGTAAGTTTATCGATATACAATCGATTTTTATTACAAAAATAGAATGAATAATTAATTAATTATTTATTTAAAATATTCATAGTTATTCTTTATTACATAAGTTCAAATAAAACACATATTTTCTAAATAATGGTTTAAATAATGGTCATAAAAATTAATTGATTCATAAATCGATTTCACAATCGATTGTCAATGTTTTAATATACAGGCAACAAAGCGGAACTTATGTCAATGTCAGGTCAAAAACTCAAACGTCAATCACATCATTCGCTTTCGCTTCGTTTGTTGTCTTTGCGGCGGTACGTTAGTGGATATTTTCTGTTGTGTTTTCGTGTGCTGTAATTATTATTATTCGATCAGTGATCTAACGACTTTGGCTACGTATAAAGGATTCTGACGGTTGTTGCTTTAAAGAATGACACACGCAATCTTTATCTTCTTCTTCTACTTCTATTGAAACAAATATATTAAAATACGCAAAGGATTTTATTTACCACACCACGTACCTTAACGTCACAGCCAACATTTCAGTCGGTGGTATGTATGCTCTGTAGTTCGTGTTGCGGAGTGTTTTGGTATCTTTTATGTGATGTAGGATATAATCAAACGTTGTCATGGACATCCTATAGTAGTGTAAAATATTTTTGATCCTGATGATTGGGATGAAGTTATTAAAGCTTCAAGGAAAAAACAACCTTTTGTTAATATTTTATACGCAAAACCTGCGTAGGGAACATAGCTGTTTTTGACATGGAAAGAAAAATTCCAGAAAGGTTCAAACCCTGCTCGCACTGGAATTTTTCTTTCCATGTCAAAAACAACCTTTTGTTGTTATGAAAATGAAGAAAAAACACTTTTTTTTCTACAAAAAGACTTTAAATGAATATTACAAACAGAAAAATTTCCAGTGAAGGATCCAAAGTAAAGTGGTTAAGCATTCAGTGGCTGAAATACCACCAAATGCACAACTATGAAATATTTTTCAAGTACTCAAATAATGAAGATGTGATTTTTGAGTCTGTTGATTTAAGCAAGAGGAATACCATTAATATAACTGAACTAGAACTTTTATATCCTGCTGGAAAACCAATCAGTAGAGAGAAAAAAAAGGATTTAAAGGATTTACTAGATTATATTCCACCAATACATCATCAACTTTACACTTCTATTCAAGTCAGCCCCACTATTAGCAATACCATACATATCGCCGATAATAACTACAGTGATAGTGATTAAATTTAAGTTTTACTGTATTACAATAATAAATATACTTCTGGCCTAAATATGAGTTTGTAACAAAGCATAGTCATCATGCGGCGCACGCGGCTCCCGTTCCACGATGTTAGACGTCACCGAGGAGGCGGGGCCTACTCCCCACGACGCGCCCCGCCACACACCGGCTGCTATAAAACTCGACCACCGCCGCGCTCACATTGAGTATTCGCTGCGCTCTCGATCTGCTTCAACCTTCCTGGTTGGACTGCGAACCAGTACTTACTACACTAGCGCACGCACGGGGTCTCGCTCCCTGTACTGTACTAGACTATAGGTAGTTCTATTGTATATTTGTTCACAATAATAAACGACTACGTTAGTTGAAATAATAGTGTTTGTTTGTTCAAACCTGTTACAAGTTTTCATTTATGAATTCGATACTTCTTGATGCCATACTGGCCTATCAGTAAAAAAAAAACGTAATTTCAGTAAATACTATGATTTTAAAATATATAACAAATAAATGCATAATTTTATATTCCATAATACGCAATAAAACACAACACCTTCATGAAGTATTTTACTAAAACGAATTTGAAAATTGCACATTTTTATATTCCTCCAAAAAAAAAAAAAAAATCATGTATATGATATATTGTAAATCATGTTTTTTGTAGTTACTCCTACGGCTACTCTGGTTCTAACAGCCTCATATTGGATCACAAAAGTATAGTGCACTATTAGATGAATCCACTGAACTCAGTGTATTATAATTATTGGGCATAGTAATTAGATATTTTAGTTGCACGCAAAATAAAGTTGTATCTGCATTTCTAGCATTAGAACCACTGAGGAGCGCGGATGCTCGTGAAATTGTTACTGCGTTGGTAAACTGTTTATAGGCATAGGTAACTGGTAACAGGTAACTGTTAATAGGATAATGGTACTCTATTAAAAAAAACTTAATTGGAATTGGAGTGGATAATGCCTCTGTCATGACTGGAGTCAATAAAGCGTACATAATATTTAAAAAACGGAATATGGCGTACCTAATTTAATTCTGGTCAGATGTGTTTGCCACTCATTGCAATTGGCGGTGTCACATGCATCAGAGCAAACGTTACCGCGAAATATTGAGTTTCTCATTCGAGAAACCTATAATTGGTTCTCACATTCACCCAAACGCTGTGATGAGTACAAAGATATACAGGGTGTGGCGTAAGTAGTGGTCCACCGTTCAGGATTCGATGAACCAGATAATTAACTATAACAATTAAAAATTTTAACCATTTTTACCCAAGGGTTACGAAAATATTTCCTTTTTGTCATTTATTTACGAAATTTCTATCTTTTTTTACTAATTTGTTTGTAGTTTCAACAAAAACCATTATTTTTTCATATTGATTTGTGTTAATTACTGCTGAATACTAGAGCTATCATGATAAACTATGATTTTTTATGTAAATTCAGCTCTTTTGAAGAAAAAGTTGGTTCTTCTCTAATTTTAACCCTAATTTTTAAAACACCTTCAAGGTCAAGAGCGATTTTTGTAAAAAAAAACGTACTACATTGTCAGTGCCCATGCATTTAATAATATGCCTACTAAATACCGATTTCAAAATGATATCTCTATAACAGATCCAATAATTTAACAAAAAGATATTCAATTTTAATTGAAGAAAAGAAGATTTTCATGAAACTACTTTTTTAAACTTTGTTGCGTTAATACTATTACAAAACGTATAAAAACTCAAAAAACGGATACAATGTAACTTTTTACAATTCAAATGTGATTTGTGTTAAAGCACAAACATGTCAGGTAAAAAAACCCTGACCCTTTTTTTACCTGAGACATAAAAAAATAAAAATAAAATAAAATAAGTTTATTTCATATCAATTTGGCTTACATTGCATATCGAGGAGTCTCCATTTAGGCATAGAAATGCCTGTAGTTGAAGGCTCCGCTCATTCCCTTACAATATAAATATAAAATTACGTAATTAGAAAAGAGTGTGTGTGTATGTGCGTGTGTGTGTGTGTATGTGTGTGTGTATGTATGTGTGTGTGTTATGTCATTAAAAATGGTTTTCAGTATTAAGTCACACGTTGCAAAAGTAGCTCTGTATCATCATAATTTAAACTATGAAGCCATGTTATAAGTTTTTTTTTGCATTCAATTAGTTTTTTATCATAGATATATATATTTTTATTTATTTTATTATATAAGAAGGCTGAGCGTTTTTTAAATTGTCTGCTGGCAAATTCTGTTTTAGTCCTGGGAACGTTGACTATGCAATGTTTCTTTCTCTTCTTTACTATTTTGGGATCATATGGTGTCGCCTTGTGCATTTGGAGGATGATCAGAAGGATGTACAATTTTCTCACTGACAGCAGATTACATAAATCATAAAGCTTTTCAGTGGAGAATATTCTTTTTTTGAAGTACATCACCTTAAGTATCGCTCTTTGAGCGCGTTCTAACTCTAGGAAACTAGATTTCGTTGCTCCACCCCACACAGTTATACAATATACTAAAACAGACTGGACCAAAGATACATAAATTTCATTTAATAGATTTCTTTGGTTGCTATTATTTTTATTTATTCTCCTTGGTACAACATATCTCAGCTCTTTGAATATCCAGATGAATTTTCGAACTCTATTCATGACTTGATCCAGTTGAGGATACCAGGAAAGACGCTGGTCAATTATCACTCCCAGATATTTAGTTCGAGTAACTTGCTGTATAGTAGGGCAATTGCTGCAGGTTCCATCTGTAGTAATGTCGCACGTGTGGATTCTTAAATTAAATTCTTTGTCTGATTGTAATTGAGTATTATAAATATTAAAACAAATGTATGTGGTTTTGCTTGTGTTCAGGGTGAGCAGATTATTTTTTAGCCAGTTAGCAACGAGAGCTAGCCCTTCTTCAGCACTATTTTTAACATCATCCCATGTTTTCCCTGAGAAGACGACAGCTGTATCATCGGCGTATGAGTATACTTTGGCATTAGTGATCCTCATGTTGCAGAGATCATTTATATAAATTAAAAATAGCGTAGGTCCTAGTACACTTCCTTGTGGTACGCCGTATGATACATCTGCGTCCTCACCAACGATTTGATCCAGTTTCACTTTTTGTTTTCTACCAGAGAGATAGTCCCTAAAAAGTGCCAGAGGTATTCCACGAATACCAATAGTTTCAAGCTTATGTAAAAGAATGGGAGTAGAGACGGTGTCAAAGGCTTTTCTTAGATCCAGAAAGGCAGCCAAACATTTATTTCCTTTGTCAAGTTGCTCGGTTACCAAAGAACTTAGTGCTATAACAGCATCTTTAGTTGACTTCTTTTGCCTAAATCCAAATTGAAAAGGTGACAGAATATTAAATCTGCTTAGATACTTCAAGAGCCGAGTGTTTATTAATTTTTCTATAATTTTTGAAATCGCAGTTAAAACGGAAATAGGTCGATAATTGCTAACATCGTCTCTATCACCACCCTTATACACAGGTGTAATAAAAGATTTTTTTAAAGGGGCTGGAAAAGCACCTTTTTGAAAGCATAGATTGGCAAGGTGCGTGATAATAGGAACAACTTCATTTTTAGCAAGTTTCAAGAAACAAGTGGGTATGTTGTCCCATCCAGGGGCACTGTCAGATCTTAGATTCATGAGCGTAGAGCAAACTTCGGGTTGATCAGTACCTAAAAGTACCATTGAGCTTGTGTGTGATGGCGGTTTATTTAGGGGTTTATCAAATACGTTTTTACCAGATGCTATGTTCTGGGCCAGATGTCTACCTATACTTGCAAAATATTTATTTATGTAGTTAGCGGATTCTATGGGAGATGATTTAACCTGGAGCAATTCTAAGTTCTCTGTTCGTGTTTTATTCGTGTAAGTGATGTTTTTTATATTTTTCCAAAGAAGTCTATTGTTACTTATAGCGTTAGTAATTTGTTCCCTATTATATTTTCTTTTTAACTTTTTAATTAGATTATTGCAATAATTTCTATAACGCGTATACGTCATCTTGGCAATTTCATTGTGAGGATCATTTCGTGCCTTTTTTTGTAACGCGTTACGATTCCGAATACATCTCAGAATACCCTGAGTAATCCAAGGTTTTAATAAACGTTTACTGCTTGGTATGGTAATAGTGCGTGTATTAACCGACAAAGATTCAGTTTTTTTTCCATCAAAGAGATTATAACCACACTTGGATCATCAATAAATAGAAGTTCAGCTAAATTTTTATTCTGCAAATATAGGAGAGCACTGTCAAAATCTATAGTTGTTTTAATTTTATCTGGAGCAATTTTGTCTTTTGTTTTTGCCAAAGAAAGAAAGGTGGTATAGTGGTCTGAAGTGGTAGTGCGTAAAATAGCTATAAATGCTGAAATTTTTTTCGGGTTAATTTTAAGCATGAAATGATCAAGACAATTCATTTCTCTAGTGGGTAGTGTATGCCCGGCCAGAATTCCGTACGACGATAACATAGTCAGGTAATTTGCTCTATTTTTATGGTGGTAGTATTGTTCAGTTTCGCTGGATCTCAAGTTAATGTTTATGTCCCCTGTGATAACAATGTTTCTTTTTGTATGTTGAGTGATTCCAAATGTGAGCTTAAAGAGTCAATAAAATTATCTGCGCTTAAATTTGCAGGGGATCTATATACACCGACGACAATGGTATTTAGTACCTCGATTTGAAGACAGGTTGCATGAATAAGCTTAACTTCAGTAACTTTATGTTTTAAATTTTTTTTCACATACGCGACGACTCCATCATGTTTATTTGAAAGGTTTGTGGTATAATAGCAGTTGTAATTATCAAGTTGTGGAATAGGTTTGTTTAAATTAAGTTGGCATTCCGTTAAAATAATAGTGTCTGTTTCAAATTTAAGAGAAGATAATGTAATTAAAAAGTCATCAAAATTGCAGCAAATGCCTCTAATATTCTGGGAAATTATAGTGAAATCATTTTTGTGTATGGTTGTATGTTTCACAAGATCAATACAATCGCATGTGATCGATTTGGTAATCTGTATTTTGTCAATTTCTTGTAGTGTTTGTAATGATTCACTCGTGGCAGCCATTTTTAAAATAATAAGTTATACTAGTCCTTGTTGACCATTGTTTATAATGTGTGTAGTGTGTTGGTATGATATTTGTGTTTGTTTTATGTGTGTTTTGATTTGATTGGACATATATTTTAAGAGTGTGTTTATGGAAGTGGTGTGGTCTAGAGTGATTGATGGATGTGATTGAAGGTTGTGTATTCTTTTGTTTTTTACAGGTGAGTGTACATTCAAAACTGATACAATTTTCGTTTACAATTAATAAAATAATTAGAACTATACAAAACAAAATGATAAGAACAAAATTATAAAACAAAATTTTAAAAAGGTAAAAATGTTGAAAGTTATGGTTTATTTTGAATGCTAGCGAGATCGTGCTCTGCTTTGATCTGCACGCGTTTGTTATCATTGAGTCGTAGAAAAATTGCTCCACGAAAAATCCAGCATGTGTAGCCATTTGTTTTAGCAAAATCACGGACCTGAGCGAATAATTTGGCAGTCTTTTTTGTGACACTCTCAGATACATAGATGGGCTTCCTTTCTCCTTTCAAGCCAAGATGTTCCGTATGTAGCTTGTCACTTACTTGTTTATCCTTGTTGAATTTTTTTATAGCTGTTAAAGCTCTTTCCTTTCCTAGTACTGTAGAAAACTCAGCAATGATAGTACCTGTGCCATTCGATTTTTCATGTGGCTTTAATCTGAAAATATCTTTGATGTCAGTATCCTTGAACTCTGCATCCACTATCTTGCCCAACTTAGAGATAAAATTGCTTAGGTCCTCTTTACTTTCAAATTTATTCTGGTCGGAGATCAGTTTTGGTACACTTCGGATTTCAACTGTTGTCGAGCAGGTTTTCCTTTCCAAATAATCAACTCTTTCCTCCAGCGCAATAATCCGTTTCTTGTCCTCTTTCTTCTCATTTTGTAGCGATGCAATCTGGTTCAGAGCCACCTCGTACTGCTCTGATAAGAAACTGATACTTTCCTTAATCTCTTCCCTCTGCTTTTCTAAGGTCGCTTGCAGCTCCCGGAAGCGTAAATCTTGTTCAGCTGCTAGAGAATTAAATAGTGTACGCATCTCAAGCATAACATCACCCATACTCGCAGCGTTCGTAGTTTTAAGCTGAGGAGGAGTTCTTAAAGACATGAGACATGTTTGTTTTGTTAACAAAAACCGGTTGAAGCTCTCGCAATCGAGTTACGCACAATAGGAGTGATAAGGAAGAGATATGGACCATATCTCTTTCATTACTAACGTTGAAATCTTCAGAAATCTCGAAATGCGATTTAGTACGATCACGTCACTCGTGTCGTGCGTCGTATGCGTTTCGTTTTTATTTTGCCTGTGTTTACCTCCGCCATTTTTTTACCCCTGCCTGCCCCCGGACTCTGTTTAATTTGCCTACTGATTGGACTTGTTGTTTTGGTGATCTCTGCGATATTTACGTGTACTGGTGACTTTGGCTTGCTCAACGATTTGGACAAACGTGCAGTGCAATGACAATTAAAAAATGTCTCGGTACACACCGTGCGAATATGCTGACATGCATTTTATTTATGGCGAATGCAGAGGTGTCGGTAGAGAAGCAGCTCGACTTTATCGGGAGAGATATCCCGATCGAAGACATCCAGACCACCGAATTTTGGAAGAGTGCATAACGCATACACCGAGGGAAGGATACCTGGCACAAGCGTAGGCGGTGCAGGTGAAGGACGACCGCGACGACACAACGATGAAGAGGTAATGAATTTAGTTACAGAAGATCCTTCAACATCGGTCTGTGTCTTAAGTCGCAGAACTGGCATATCAACTAGATCTGTACATCGAATACTCAAAAGACATGAACTGTACCCATACCACTATCAAAGGGTACAGTCATTGCTACCAAGAGATTATCAATTGAGAGTAACATTTTGTAGAGTAATGCTACGCAGAATAAGAGAAGACCCGCAGTTTTTTATTAAAATACTATGGAGCGACGAGTCATCCTGCAAAAAAGATGGATATTTAAATCTACATAATTTGCATAACTGGCAGCTAGAAAACCCGCATCTCATAAGGCAAGACAGATCACAGTATCAATTTAAAATAAACCTTTGGACCGGAATCATTAACGGACAAATAATCGGTCCACACGAGCTGCCAGAAACATTAAATGCAGAAAGATATTTAAGTTTTTAGCAAATTGACTTGCCCTTGCTTCTGGAAGGTGTCGTTCCTGAAGTCCAAGAAGACATGTGGCTGCAGAACGATGGCTGTCCCGCTCACTACGCTGTTAGAGTACGAGAGCACCTTGATACAGCGTATCCAAATAGGTGGATAAGAGTACGAGAACACCTTCATACAGCGTATCCAAATAGGTGGATAGGGCGCTTAGGTCCAATATTATGGCCACCACGCTCGCCAGATCTAAATCCCCTAGATTTCTTTTATTGGGGTTGCCTAAAAGAAAAAGTCTATAGCAAAGAAATCACTAGCATTGACCAATTGAAGACTAGAATCCAGGCAGCAGCTAGAGAAATCAGCGAAAGCGGGTTTGCCCGACGAATTAAACGGTCGTTTATTCGACGTTGCAGAGCGTGTATAGGTGCGAATGGTGGCCATTTTGAACATTTTGTTTAATTTTAATGATTGTTATCATGACAAATATTAATAATAAATGATAAATAAAGTGATTTGTTTTTTATGGGCACTGACACTGTAGTGTATTTTTTTGCAAATATCGTAAGTCTTAACGCAGTAAAGTTTAAAAAAGTAGTTTAATGAAAATCTTCTTTACTTCAATTAAAATTCAATATCTTTTTGATAAATAATAGGATCTGTTATAGTGATACCATTTTGAAATCGGTATTTAGTAGGCATATTATTAAATACATTGGCACTGACAGTGTAGTACGTTTTTTTTTACAAAAATCGCTCTTGAACTACGATAGTATGTAAAAACTAGGGTTAAAATTAGAGAAGAACCAACTTTTTCTTCAAAAGAGCTAAATTTACATAAAAAATCATTATTTATCATGATAGCTCTAGTATTCAGCAGTAATTAGCAGAAATCAAAATGAAAAAATAATGGTTTTTGTTGAAACTACAAACAAATTTGTAATAAAAGGTAGAAATTTCGTAAATAAAAGACAGAAAGGAAATATTTTCGTAACCCTTGGGTAAAAATGGTTAAAATTTTTAATTGTTATCGTTAATTATCTGGTTCATCGAATCCTGAACGGTGGACCACTACTTACGCCACACCCTGTATATGAGACAATAAATTCTGGCGATCAGCCTTTAAAAATATTGCGGTCTTGTGATACTCGTTGGCTGTCCATTGAAGGAACTGTGACCAGAATATTGTGTCAATGGGAAGAACTCAAATTGCATTTCTCTTTGAACAAAGATTTATTTATTTATTATTATTAACTTACACACACTATCTTTACAGGATGACCCCAATACAATAGTGGTTACCAAATAAAATCAACTTACGGCTAATACTTAAAAATCTAACAACAAAAATCTTAACACAGAATATTAATATCTAAATATAACTAACACAATTCAACAACACTCTTGCGAATTCACTCAGATTGCACGAAAATATGTCAATTCTCTCATGAACTTCGTTTAATACACATATTGTGCGGGTGAGAGGTGTTTTTGAAAGCAGATTGGTTCTGGCAGCAGGCACGGCCAGCAGTGGCGGTCGCCGCCGCCTCCATACATACCGGTCTGGCACGCACAGCTAAGATAATTGCTACACAGCAGAATTGCTTCATTCGATGTATGCTGATGAGAGGAATCGCCTTTATATGTGCTTTTTAAGGAGCATCTTAAATGATGTCCAAATTGGCGTTAAGTGTTTTGAAAGTGAAGACTCAAATCCAGTTGCCCTACTGAATACGTTAATGACATTGCTTCGCTCTATTTGCAATAGAGTACTGATGCCGACGGCTGCATCGACTGACAAAGATTATTGGTCCATTCAAATAGAAGCCCACTTGAATCCGGTACCGTATTTAGGATATCTTTTTGAATCACAAGTACAAAACACCACTTAACCCAATGATGTCATTAATGCAGTCAGGAAACGTTGTATTGATTTTACAGTCAAATTAGGAAAACAGATTCAGCAAAGACTTCCATCTAACTACATTATTTTGGAGAAAATGTGTCAACTGAGTGTGAAAAATACTCTTCGCCAGGGCAAAGACAACAAAATAGCAGACCTAGCCGCGGAACTCGGATTTGATGACGAAGCAATAGACAAACTGTTTCAGCAGTGGCATGGTATAAATTATGTTAAATGGAATTCTACACATAACGTCATTGATTTCTGGGCTGAAGTGCGAAAATATACAAATGGTGCTGGAATAAATACTTTTCAAGAGTTATCTGATCTGGCTACATCCGCATTGTCACGTCCTCACTCAAATGCAAGTGGAAAGGGCATTTAGTGCTATGAATATCGTGAAAAACAAATTAAGAATCAAAAAGGGCTGTAAACACTTTAAATAGCATTCTTTTTATAAGAAATCAGTTAAAGATAATGAAGAAGAACTGTTACAGTTACGAGCTCTCGGCTGATGTAATTACTGCTATTGGAAGCAATTCTAAATAATCTTTTAGATCAAAAAATTCTGACAAAACTGATGTTCCATCTCAGCCGTCTACATCTGCAATAATAATCGATCAAGATGAAGAAGAATTGCCAACAGAAGTGTTTGAAGTTGATTTTTAGTTTTGTCATGTTTATTTTTATTTATTTTATTCACAATTAATTTTTTTTTTAATTACCTTGTGATTTAATTTTAAATGATTTAGTGAATTCTGGGGATTTTTTTAGCTAAAAATATCGCTAAATCTGGTGAAATTTCAGACCAAAACTAGTGAAAATGTTTTCTGCAAGGTGGCAACAATGCCGCGCGGGCGCGTCAGTCAGCCGCCAACACTTAAGGAAGTGCGTTGTGTGCGAGCGAATTGTGAAGACGACGGTTGATTTTTCTGGTAAGTACAAATAATTTTGTTTTATCCAAGTGATAATCATTGCACCCAGCTGAAACTATTCCAAAGTTTTTTAGAAGACCGTTCCCAATGCGTAAAGATTGGTGATGTTGTCAGCTCTGTTAAAAAAAACACATTTTATGGTGTTCCCCAAGGAAGTATTCTAGGGCCCACTCTGTTTTTGATCTACATAAATGACCTTTGCAATCTAAAGTTAGAGCATGGCACTATTATAACTTACGCCGACGACACTGCTTTACTTTTTTCGGCTGACTCAGAAAATGAAGTCTACAATTTTGCGCAACACGGTTTTAATATTGTAAATAAATGGCTTCAAAATAACTCACTAACTCTAAATGCAGGGAAGACAAATTATATTAAGTTTTCGATGCACAAGCATACATCGAATGTCCCTTCAGCGTTGCATGCTCATTGTTGTCCAATTCCTGCAGATAGCCAGTGTAAGTGTCCCAATATTAAGAAGACTGATAAAATAAAATACCTGGGTATTATAATAGATGAAATCCTTTCCTTCAAACAACATATGGAAGCTCTAAATAGTAGAATTCGTAAGCTGATATTCGTATTCAAAAAGCTACGATTTATTACAGATCCAAAAGTTCTTAGACAAGTATATTTTGCTCTTTGTCAGTCAATTCTGACCTACTGTATTACTTCATGGGGTGGCACGAGTAAAACTCTGTTATTGCCCATTGAAAGAGCTCAAAGAGCTATCCTCAAGGTGGCTACTTGCCGCCCTTTCCTTTTCTCTACCAACCTCCTGTATAAATCTTGTGAAGTACTAACAGTTCGACAGTTATTCATTATGAGCACTGTACTTAAACAACACGCAGCACTTCCATACAGCACTGAATTTACTAAAAAAAGACGGAAAGATATAGTTTGCCCTCAAAAAAGTACAAAACATGCTTTCACAGCGAAGTTTCATATGTACCTCGGACCGCTGCTATATAACAGGCTAAATGAAAAAATAAACATCTACTCTTTAAATATCAGTAACTGCAAGAAAACCATCAAGGAGGCTCTTCAAACTATGTCCTATGAAGATACAGAGAAGTTATTACTAGTGCTTAAGTAAATATTGTTCGAATTATTGTTATTTTTTAATTAGTTATCTAAGTTAAGATAATATAATTTTATATACCTTTTTTACATAGGTATAATACATACTACATAGTTACCAATAAGATTAATAAGAAAATGTGATTATTTTATCAATTAATTTTACCTCCAATCGCCTGAAACACAGGATTACCTAGTTCAGGCACAAATCATGGGTGAACTTGACATAGATTTAAGAAAAATTGTAAAAGTTGTACTTTATATTTTTGAATAAATTTATTTATTATTATTATTTATTATTATTTTAATGAAAAGATCTGTAATTACGCTAGGAATGTAATAAGGCATACATAGTTTTAATTTACTAGGTACCTACATTAAATTGAAGCTAGGTTCGTATCGTGACTTGTTCACGAAATAACTTTTTGAGGTAACTGTAATTGCAATATTCTTTGTGTAGGTAATTAGGAATACAATGATACTACGTCTTTGTATTCCGATTTCAATGTTGTTAGTTTATAATTACTTGTTAGGTCTCCTAGATGTTTCTAAGTCTCTGTTTCAATTATAATAAGATATCGTACATTAGAATTACTTATCAATATAAAATGTTCTTAAATCGGTTTTGATTTCATCTCAGCAACTATGGAATCACAGTGCCGTTTGTATTTAAAGAAACAAATAGTGAAAGACTTGTCAGAACAGAAGACTGAAGTACCTACAAGTGCAGAAAATGAAAACTGTAAAAATAATGAAACTGATGAAGATTGTGATTCTACACTATTAGAAAATCAATCATACTATGACCAAATCTAAAAAATTTCATTTGTGAATACGATTCCTTTAAACTCAGATAACAGCAATACGGAAAAGAGTCACAGGTAAATAAAGCTTAATACCTATAAAAAAAATATTATTATAATATGTAAAATATGTATGTGTATATGAGTATGTGTGTTGTTGTTTGTAGGTGTGTGTGTATGTGCGTGTGTATGTGCGTGTGTATGCGCGTGTGTATGTATGTTTGTGTATGTGTTTTTCTTTCCATATCAAATAGCTGTAATTCCCTACGCAGGGTTTGCGTGTAAAATATATAAATTATAATATGTGTTCTCGTTGATTTAAGTTTTTTTTTTCTTTTAGGTTGATCATGAAAGGACCACCAAAGCTCTATTAGAAGATATTACTAACAAAGATCTGACCAAAGAAAAGAGTTATACAGAAAATATAACCGATATACGAATAGATATTGAATTTGAGTCGGTATGTATTTGATTGTAATACTAGCTTTTACCTACGACTTCATCCGCGTGGAAATAGCATTTCCTAATTATATTTTTTTTAATTTAGTCTGAGAAATCTGAAGGAATGTGGAATAAGGAAAACTCGAGTGAAAAAAATGACAAAGAAAAGGACACTGAACTTATTTCTACATTAACGGAAGTAATAGCTGAGAGTGAGATGGAATTGCTGAGGAAATCTCTTGAAGCAGATGAAGATGACATAGAAGCAGAACAATAATGATACAACTGATAATCAAGTCAAATCCAAAAATAGGAACAAGAGAAACAAAAGTACAAATGAAAAAAAAGACGAAGAAAAAGAACCTGAACTTCTTTCTACATTTACAGAAGTAATTGATGACGGTGAGATGGAGTTGCTGAGGAAGTCCCTTGAAGCAGATGAAGATGAGATAGAAGCAGAGAACAATAGATCTAAAAGAATGAACAAGAGAAGCAAAATTAATAAAAGTTATGTCGATTTTCTATCTGAGGAAGAGGACTTTGAATGGGATTCCTCTTCTTGGAAAGAAACTGGGGATGATTCATCATCAAATGAAAGCAATGAACCTCAAGAAAAGAAAACGAAAATAAAATCACAAGACAGTGAAGTGGGAGACGCAGGATCGAAAAAGAAGAATAAACGCAAAGAACCCAAAAACTTACGAGAAAAAGGAAAAGAGTATGTGAAAAAAGACGGAAGTATTGTAAGTGCAAGATCACGTAAGCCTAATCCATGCCTAGGAAAGAACTTTGGCTATGGCTGCAATGTTTCCGAAGAAAAAAATAAAAATATCTTTGATTATTTTTGGGGACTACCATCCCAAAGAAAAAACGATTGGCTAGTAGGCACTACTGCTAGAACTGACATAAAAAGAAAGAGGTCAAAGGACTGTGGTGTGAGGCACAATACATATTTCTACTATATTAATGATGGTGAAGGCGTAAAGTTTGTAAGTTTGTCGTCGTAAGGTTTGTAAAATTTTTTTAGTAGAAACTTTGGGTGTTAGCCCAAAATATGTTAGTTATACCTTAGCCAATGCATCGTTTGGGTTGTCAAAAGAGGAGAGCAGAGGTAAAACTGTTCCTAAAAATAAAACGCCTCACTCAGTAAAGGAGTCGGCCATTAATTTTATCAAAAGTTTACCAGCGCTACCATCCCATTACTGTCGTAAAGACAGTACCAGATTATATCTCCCTACTGAATTTAAAAACATAAAAAACCTTTATAGGATTTATAAACAGTCGAAAACCTCAAAGAGTATAGATGTTGGTGAAAAAATATTTCGTGATATTTTCAACAAGGATTTCAATATTGGTTTCCACGTTCCAAAGAAGGATAAATGTGCCAAATGTTCACGTTTTGAAGGCCAGAATGAAAAAGAAAATCCTGAAATGTTAAATCAATCAAAGGAAAAAAGGCATCAAAAGATAGATTAGCTTTTAACCGTGAACTAAGCAAGAAGAATAACGCAATGCTTTGCACTTCTGTTGATCTACAAAAGGTATTGAACACCCCGTATGGGGAGAGTATGCTACCATTTTATACTAGAAAATATACAGTGTTTTTACGAAAGTGGTACCAGAAAAGGTTTTTGTTATACGTGGGGAGAAACCGAAGAAAAAAGGGGGGCAATGAATTATCTACAATTTTACAAAAGTATATTGCTGAAGTCGATTCACGTGGTTCTGTAACAAATTTAATTCTTTATTCAGACTCATGCCCAGCAGTGCTATTCTCTAAAAGACAATTTCATGGCTGTAAGCTGCGACGAGCTCGTCGTCGAGACAGCCTTAAGATCGATCGAGCGTGTAGCGCTGATTTAAACTGTATTCACTAGCGTGGTTGTGGTCGTCGACGAACTCTAGGCTGTGTCCTCCCGTCGCTGTTTCGTAGACGAATTTAGGGCTTGGAACAAATTCTTTAAATCATAATCGATCAATCTCGACTGAGAGTTATAAAGGCTTAAAATATATATTTAAGGTCTATCTTTAAGTATTTTAAGGAATAGAGCAAAACTATCAACATATTTCATAATTTTATGAGTTTATTCCATATTTCTTATTACATTTTAAGGCTGAATGACTATTCCTTTGCCTATTTCGATAACGCGACTTGGCCGCGCGGCGCCCAATACAAACAAACGTCATACAACGCACTCCTAACAACAATCGACGCTATCAAAACCCCTTGAGTTTATATTTTGAAAACTTTTATGTGCTTTTTAAATTTATTTGTAACAGCGACTGCTTTGAACAAAGGTTTCTGTGACTATTAAGAGATAAGAGGATTAATAAATATACGGTCTACTGTTATGTGAGTATTATATTTTTACTGTTAATACATGTCACATTAATGTAATAATTGTATTACATTAATGTTTGGGTGTAGGGATGCAGGGGTGAATGGGGATGAAACTTTAAAGTGGATTTCAACATAGACAGTGGCCTCATTTTTGATTCCCAGGTTGGGTCAAGTTGTTGGGATTTTCTGTAGATTAGATAATTTTTCAATTCTTACTCATACTTACAACTTATTCAATCAACATGCTATATTATAAGCACTTATACTACATTGTAAAATCTTTTCCTTCAGAGAAAGTGATGTGTTGCTGTTATACCTACATAATAATGAACTTTACATTTGTTTTGCCTCTAGTTACTTAGTAATTTGTTAATTTTTTTATGTTCGTAGCACCTTCGTAGGCGTCGAATGGTACGACGGCGTCTGATCCAGCGCTCACCATCTTCTCAAAGGCACAAATGGCGACTGAACGGTTTGTCGCCCTTGAAGAGAGACGTTTGGAAAATAAAAGACTTCTCATCGACAACCAGCAGAGGATGTTAGAGACTTTTAATAACATAAGTGAGGCATGGTCAAAGCAGACCCAGTCGTTGCAGGATTTGTGTACATCCATGAGACGAGGGAGTTAAATTTAATCTACCACTTATAGGATTTTAGTCCACTTTTAGATATTAAGTATATGATAGATGTTATGGTAATATAAATACACATAGTAAATGAAATAGTGACACCCAAATTTAAGTTAGCTAAAACAAGCAGGTAATTTCATATAAATAGTATCTACTTCTATAACAAGTTGGTTACAGAACTTGGCTTTTGTGGACAGGATATGAAAATTCAGACTCGTTAAGATGTTATGGTAATCATATCATTTGATTTAAATATACATATTTTGGTTTTTATTATTTTATGTTTTGTTCATGTGAGAACATTGTAAGCTTAATAGACTGTGGATTAGATTGTAGATAGTATTTTGTTTAGTACTTGGTTGGTTGTTGATGACTCTCTCGCACCTATTATCACTGTAATTTGAAAACTTTGTAAAAGCCAATTATTCTTAAAAGAGTAACCAACCAAATAGGATACAACCAATGAGAATCATGTACCTAGCTTCTGACGTTTCATATGTGCTTATGTGGTGTATGTAAAATAAATATTTTGATTTTTTTTAAACATGTTTTTTTGTGGTAAATAAAATAAGACATATTATTAAGTAGTTATCTTTTTAATTACTCATGCCCCATACTGTATGAACATTTAAAAAAATTACAGAAAAAAACCCTATAAATATGTATTTAAAGCCTAATAAAATATTTCATAATATACCAACCAATCTATTATTATTTGAAACCTTAAGTATACGACATAATTGTATTTATTTATTATAAGATACTAATATTGATTAATCTACGTGCTTATATTATTAAATATCTAGGTATCTACATAATATTCACAACTAAATAAATTAATTACAAAAAAAAAAAAAAACTTATTGAGTGTAAACCACTGGAACGAACTACGCATATACGGAGTTAAATCACTTTCTAATATATAAATTAAATCCTCAGAAAGCCTTTAAATATGGATAAAATCTGTATCACGGGATATTGTTTTTAACTTTCTTACTTGCTTCGCTTGTCGAGCTTTCTTCAAATCATCACTTTTCTTAGCTTGTTCTAATAAATGTAGCTTTATAAGTAATCGAGCTGCAATTTTTTCAAATAATTATGTAGTTAAAAGAATCGAAATATAAATTTTATTTTAAGTACTATCTAATATTTTTGTCAAGAGTACGCGCGATTATTGTAGCTTTTGGATTTGACAGTTCTAAGCGAGGCTGCGGGCGAGGTCGTAAGCGAATTTGTAGCTGTTTTTTCTTAGTGAATACCAAAATGTATGAAGAACTGTCAATTTGCCCTCCGTACTACTCCGTAGGTTAGTTTTAACTCACGGCCGTCACAGCCTTGAGCGCTAGTGTAGCTTTACTCAGCTTAGTGAATACCAAACTAAGTTTCACCGCTGCGGCAGCGCTGCACAACAAGGCTGTATCCTTAGAGAATAGCATTGCAGGACGGAATAAAAACAAAATAGTTTTAGCCGCCATACATAGAGCACTGCTTGAAACAAAACACATTGAAACCATACAAATGAATTATCTGCTTCCAGGGCATACGGAAATAACTGCCGATAGCATTCATGCCACAATTGAAAATTCTGTTAGAAATACTATAATATGGGCACCGTCGCAGTGGCCAACTGTTTTTCAGTTGGTTCGTAAAGATCCCGGCCCATATTATATCGAAACTTACGCACAACGATTTTATGAACTTCGAGGAGATTTAAGAAAAGTATTCAAAAGCAATTTAACCGGAAAGATTAGTAAGGTTCGGGTGGCGACATTCAAAAAGTCCGCACCCAATATCATGACTGTCAAATACACCATGAATAAAGATGCTGAGACCGATTCTATCTGTCAAGGTATTTTATTTATGGCTAGCTGCAATTTACTAACTTACTCACCTTTAATTGTTAACAGACGATAATATGTGACGCATCTAAACAGCCCGAAAATGATACTGATATTGTTTCAACTCAAAGTGATGTCCAGGTATGTAAAATTACTACTTAGCACTTACTTATTTATTGATACTTTATGTATGTTTAGTTAAAATATTGTTTATTCACCTTATATGTTTACTTGCAGATGTTATGTGATGTTTATAATAAACCTGAAAATCAACGACATTTGAATGCCTCTGAGTATTTCAAACATACTGAAGGCCGTAACAAGGCAGTTATAGATTATCGTGTGTCATCTGTTAATTCTGGAGAAAGCGACGCAGACTTAAGTAATGGCGATCCTACTTTCGAGACCGTACAAAAAGGCCAACAGGGTAGTCATTTGCTATTTCCCCGTACCCGTAGTTCAAGTTCGAGTAGTAGTTCTTCTTTAACTTCGGACTCAAGTTCATCATCTGATAGCTCTAACGAAGAGACTTTGGAAGAACATTTAAATGCCAATAACACAGAAAATAGAACACCTGAGCCAACAAGAAAGTTAAACGGAGGAACAATGGAGAATCAAGATAATTTAACAGAAGACACAACTTCCGGAACACCTACAGTTTCTACTAAGCCAAAAGGTAAAAAACGCACTAGACAACCGGAAAACTGGAAGCAAACTAGAGCAAAAAAATTGAGAAATTGTGGTAAGTCATATATTAATAGTAAAAATATTATAACTAAAGCTCGTGAACTTAAACCACCATGTAATGACCAGTGCAGGCTGCAATGTTCTAGCAAGATTGATTCTATTCAAAGGCAAAGTATTTTCGACGCATACTGGGAACTTGGAGATATTCATAATCAGCGATCTTTTATTTTGTCGTGTTTATCTGATATCACACCCAGATATAAATGTACTAATGCATTGACCCCACGGCATTGTAACAAAGCTTTCCATTTTGTTGTTGCTGGTAATTCGATCAGACTTTGTAAAACCTTTTTTACTTTGAACATATCCGATCGTATGATTCGTACTGTTAAACATAAGACTGATAAACATGGAATTTTGAAGACGGATTGTAGAGGAACAACCGGTAATCATAAATCAGATGAAGTATTAATTTCTGACATCAAATAATTTATCAATTCTATTCCAAGAACTGATTCTCATTCCACACGACAATCATCGACCCGTGAATACATAGACGGTGGAAAAACGATAGTAGATCTCTTTAAAGACTTTGAAGAAGTCCAAAAACAAAAAAATAAGCCAGCAGGAAAGTATTGCACATTTTATAAGGTTTTTACTACACAATTCAATATATCATTTTTTCGCCCAAGAAAGGATCAATGCGACACATGTTTGCAATACCAGAATTCATCGCCTGAACAAAAACTTATTATTCAAGCAAAATATGATTCCCATTTAGAAGAAAAAACCCTCAGCGGACAGGAAAAATATGATGACCGACTTAAAATTGATGACAGTAATGAAGTAATTTTGTTCGACCTCCAAGCTGTTCTTCAATCACCTAAAGGGGACACCTCAGCTTTCTATTACAAAAGTAAGCTCAATAGCTATAATTTCACTGTTGCCTCCTTAAACAAAAAAGTAGAAGGCAAAATTCAGGAATCATACAGCAACGTGCATTGTTATTTTTGGAATGTTCAGGAATCATACAGCAACGTGCATTGTTATTTTTGGAATGTTCAGGAATCATACAGCAACGTGCATTGTTATTTTTGGAATGTTCAGGAATCATACAGCAACGTGCATTGTTATTTTTGGAATGTTCAGGAATCATACAGCAACGTGCATTGTTATTTTTGGAATGTTCAGGAATCATGCAGCAACGTGCATTGTTATTTTTGGAATGAAACTGATGCAAAAAGAGGTGCCAATGAAATAGGCTCTTGTCTACACCATTATTTCGAACAACTTTGTATCGAATCCAGGGCTACTAATGAGGAAGGCATCAATCTTATACTGTATTCGGACAATTGCGGAGGACAAAATAAAAATAAATTTATCGTCACACTTTATCTTTACGCAGTTACACATTTTAATATTAATTACATCACACATAAATACTTAATCAAAGGGCATACGCAGAATGAAGCCGATAACATACATAGCCTTATAGAAAAAGAGGTAAAAAAGAATTTAAGTTTTTTTTTTTTAATTATATTTCTCGTAATCATTTAAAGACTTGTAATTTAAAAAGCGATAGTTACGATAGAAGAGTGATTTTTGTGAACTAATGTAAAACTACGAGGGCGGGTCAATAAGTCCGTGACTTTTGGAATAAAACACAGATTTTTTGATAAAAAAATAATTTTATTTTTCAACGTAGTCTCCCTTGAGCTCTATACACTTTGTCCAACGCTTCTCCAATTTTTTTATCCCTTCCAAAAAAAATGATTTGTCGAGGTCCTCAAAATAAGCCTTTGTTTGCGAGATGACTTCATCATTGGAGTCAAATCTTTTTCCACCAAGCCATTTCTTCAGGTTTGGGAACAAGAAGTAGTCGCTCGGAGCCAAATCTGGAGAATAGGGCGGATGAGGGAGCAATTCATAGCCCAATTCATGGATTTTTGCCATGGCAACTGCACATGTGTGCACCCTTGCATTGTCTTGGTGGAAAAGAACTTTTTTCTTGGCCAAATGAGGTCGGTTTTTTTTCAAATCGTCATTGAATCGGTCCAATAAGTTGGCATAATATTCCCCATTGATTGTTCTTCCCTTTTGAAGGTAGTCAATGTGGATTATCCCGCCTGCATCCCAAAAAACAGTCGCCATAACTTTATTGGCTGACAAATCCACCTTGGCCTTCTTTGGCGCCGATTCACCCTTAGTAATCCACTGTTTTGACTGTTGTTTGGTTTCTGGTGTGTTGTGATGGATCCATGTTTCGTCCACGGTTACAAAACGGCGCAAAAACTCCTCCATATTGCGATTAAACAACGCCAAAGCTTCCTGTGAAGTTGTTACACGATTGCGTTTGTGGTCGACTGTGGGCAAACGCGGCACCCATCTTGCGGAAAGCTTTCTCATGCCCAAGTGATCATTCAAAATTGAAACCACTGAGCTATGCGAGATCCCTACGGCTTCCACAATCTCTCGCACTTTCAATCTTCGGTCGGTCAACACCATATCGTGAATTTTTTCGATTGTTTCGGGTGTAGAGACCTCAACTGGGCGTCCAGGACGTTCGGCATCTTCAGTGCTTGTACGGCCACAACGAAATTCAGTAAACCACTTTTTTACCATTGAAATCGATGGTGCAGAGTCCCCATAGTATTTATCAAGCTTAGCCTTGGTCTCGGTAATGGTTTTTTTTCGCAAGAAATAATGCTTAATAAGCACACGAAATTCACTTTTTTCCATTTTCTCCTCAAATTAGTGGGTAGTCTGATAAAAATAGCTGTCAAACACAAACTAACTGACGCAGCAAGTTTAAATTTTGACAGGAGTCAACTGACAGATGCCTGTTGACAGGAGCAGTGTTGTTGTTTCAGTAAAGAGGTCAGAAATTCAAAAAGTCACGGACTTATTGACCCGCCCTCGTACTTAGAATACCATGAGACTCATTGATTTATTGCTTAGAAGTTAAGATCTCTTTTAATTTAGTTATTTGCTACTACTTATATATTAATAAGTTCGGTATAAAAACATTAACATCTTCTATTAATTTAAGTGTTAAAATGAAAATAACAGCTTTTTGATAATTTTAGTTGCCTTAGTACAACATTGTTCATTTTTTGATAGTTTTAATACAAACTTGTTCCTTCATGTTGATCTCTTTTTTTTCATTAAAAACTAACTACAAAAATGTATTCTCTGTTTTAGTATTATTATGACTTAAACCTTACATATGAGGCATATAGAATCAAAGGCAGCTAAGCGACAAACTTTCAAAAAAACAACTAAGTATGGAGCCATCTAGCGAATTTTTGGTTGTAATTATTTATTTTATTATTGTAAGAAACAAATACAGCTAAAGCCTTTTAAATTTCGTTCAAAAATTGATTTTGGGATCAAATACAGCTAAGTCACCTTAGGGCACAATCAAAGACAGCTAGGTGACAAAACAACCAATCACAACGCTTGAATTCTCGAAAACAAAATGGCGATTTCTATACAACCGCGTTAGCCACACCTAATGTTTTTTATTGTATTTTTAGTGTTTTTAGTGAGTTTCTCGTGCAAAATTTGTTGTGAAACATATTATAGAGGTCCCTGTAGAACCGGCAAGTACTGGCAGAGGTCGAAAACGCACACGAAACCAAGAAAACTGGAAGGCAAACATTGCTAAGAGAGAAAGGTTAGTGATGTGCCTCGCGTCTACACTCCACACAATGTATAGATAAAGATAAATAATTGCAATCGAATTAAATTAATTTTTCGCAATATTTATTTTTGCCTGTATTGCTATTACATGCTATTATGTACCATAACGCTAATACATACTACCTAACTGTAACTAAAATTGTGCTAAGATAGAGAAATTTGAGTGTTAAAAATATTTATTATTGTATTTATTTTATTTTATCTCCCAATAATAATTTATACTATTATAATTTTTACTATGTATGCAAACCTACCTACAAGTACCAGTAGTATACCTACTAAGTAAAATAACAGATACAAACTAGTAGTATGTTTAATAACACCCCTTTTTTTCGTCAGGAGTTAAGTCCTTTACAAGTTCCTAGTACCTAACCAAATGTTTTTTTTTTCACAGATACTCGTCTACTGCTTTACCTCAAAGAGTGAACTGTTCACATAAAAATCCAACGCTAAAATGTGCAAGCCTGACAATGAATGAACTTCTAAAATTTCACCAATCATTTTATGCCTCAACAAAAAAAAGCGGTCAGGATGCTTTTCTTCTTAAGTGCTGTCAAATAAAACAAATTAAAAGAAGGCGTCCTAACCAAAATAAAGGCTTAGAAGAGATTTTAATATCCAGTACAGGATTTTAAACAGTCAGAATAAATTTGTGATTGTCTGCCAAAAACTTTTTTTGAGTTCCTTGCAAATAAAAAAGTATAGAGTGGAATTTGTTATGAAGGTGTTTTACTATGCGCGACAGATTCCTAAAGAAAACAGGGGAGGAAATCATAAAATAAACAAGTATAAGGAGCAAAAAGATATAGTTCGGCAGTTTATTATGAAGTTAAAATGCATAGAATCACATTACTGTCGATCTGCAACACAAGAGCGAAAATATCTGCACAGCGATTTGAGTATAAACAAACTTTATAAAATGTTTAAAACCGAAAATCCTCAATCTGTTGTAAAGAAGTCTTATTTTCGAGCAATATTTAACCAAGACTTCAATTTAGGATTCGGTAATCCGAGAACAGACGTTTGCTCGAAATGTATTGAATTGGATGGGAAAATTAAAATGGAAAACGACCAAGAAAAAAAGAAAGACCTCATGATCGAAAAAAGAGTCCACAAGCTCAGGGCAAAAGCATTCTTTAAATTGCTTCAGGAAAAATCAGAAGATATGATCACTTTCTCGTTCGACTGTCAAAAAAATAATCCCCTACCCAAAGTACCAGACCAAAGCGCATACTACAGTCGCCAAATATATCTCTACAATTTTACGATTGTTCAGGGTTCTTCTAAAGATCACCTGAATAAAGACACAACTTATGCATATTTGTGGACAGAGAACGAATTTCCAAAAACATCCAACCAGATAGCCTCTGCAGTGTACGACCGTTTAAATAAAACTAATTTTGAAGGGATAAGCACTGTTCGTCTTGTAGCTGATGGATGTGGCGGGCAGAACAAGAATAGCATATTGCTATGTATGCTGTCAAGATGGCTTCTCGACAACACGTCTCTGAAAAAAATTGAAGTCGTTTTTCCCATTACTGGGCATTCTTTCATGCCACCAGACCGAGTTTTCGGAAACATTGAAAAAGTTCTTAAAAAACAAGAAGTAATCATTCGACCTGAAGATTACATAGACATCATTGCAGAAATGCAACCGTTACAAAAATGCGTGACATTCAAATGTTAGACTTCAGGAGTGCCGCAAAAGATGTCCTAAAACCGACTGCGAGATGGCCTTTTAAAATAAGTGAATGCAAAAGATTCATTTTGAAGAGATCCAAGACTGTTGGAAATGTGCTTATTCGTGGAGAACTGCATTTTAATTCAGATATAGGTAAAGCAGTAAATCTTTGCAAAACTGGAATGAAAACCAATATGATTCTCCCATCCACCGTGCCACTAGGAGCACCCATGAATCGTGCAAAAATAACTGATGTCGATGCACTATTAAAAAAGCATTTTGGCGCTGAATGGGAAACCAATGCAGAATGTCAGTTTTATGTAAATATTATAAGATCGCCAGTTATTCAAGAGGGGGATTCAGAAAGAGGGGAAGATGATAATGAAAACTATTGTGAATATAGGGATGATACGGTGGATTTAAGAATTTAAATTTTGTTTTTGTTGAAAACGAAGAAACAGCTGATTTAGTAATAAGAAAAGGTTTAAGTTCATAAGAATAGAATATTGTTTCTGAGAGTAAAGAAAAGTCTGATTAAAAAGAGAAAAAGGGTTGTTTTTTTGTTACGATGTTGATTATTAGATTTAAAAATTTAACTTTTGTTTTTGTTGAAAAAGAAGAAACAGCTAATTAAAAGTAATAAGAATAATTTAGTAATAAGAAAAATTTTAAGTTCATAAGAATAGAATATTGTTCCTAAAGGAAAATAAAAGTCTGATTAAAAAAAGAAAACGTGTTTTTATTTCATAACGATTTTGATTATTATTTGAAGTTTTATGAACATTTTAAATATCTACATGAAAACGTGTTTTAATTACTGGTCCATGCTATCGACACTGTTGGGAACATCACTAACATTGTGATGTCAATATGGCGACAGTCATTATCAAAGACAGCTAGGTTCACTTGAGTAAAAATCAAACACAGCTAAGTGTAGCTGTTGGTATCAAAGATAGCTAAGTCGTTTGATTTTTTATTTTTTTTCGGCTTATTATTTAGTACTCCCAGATAAAGGTAGCTAAAACCAATATTAAATCACAAACTCTAAAATCAAAACTGAGAGAAAATGAAAACCCCTGACTCATAAATTAGAAAAACGTTTTTTTCGGTTCCTGAAAATGTGACATAGAGGCACTTAGCTACCTTTGATTCTATATGCCTCATATACAGCCAAGTAGTATTTGAATTTAATAATAAATCAACTTAAAACTAATTAGGTCTTTATCTTTTTAGCAGACTAACTGTTACTTAGTATTATATAGACCTAAAACTACAAAAGTAATTTTGACAGCCTACAATAAACAAAATAAATAGTATTCAATTGAAATTTAAGCTTCAACCAACTATGTGATTCATATTAAAAAACTATCATTAATAAACTAAAAATAACTATGCAAGTAACATCTTGTAACATTTACGTCTAAATAAACAGCCAAAGTCCTAATTGCAAAACGTTTTTTTGCGTTTTGCCAAAAAACTAGTTTTTTCAATTCGGTCACTTTAATAATAAGCGTGCGATTTCTGACAAATATTTAGCCGACGATATACTGTATTAAATAAATAAAAGTCTACGAAATAGTTGTTTTTTTTAAGATTTAAAATAAATAACTTTGATCGCCCTACTGCAAGTTTTACAAAATGTTGTTTAGATCAATTAGCCTTTCAACCGTCGATATGATTCCATGTAGTGAAGTTTTACTTCATTATCTAGGCTCATTCCCTCTACCAGTTAAAGGGTTAAGAAAGTACAACAAATTGATGATCCACAACGAGACATTATAATTATTGTTGTTGGCAGAAATGACAATACAAACATACTTTCAAGTTTTAAGAAAAACGATTTTTTTTACAAATGTCCTTCAACCACTGGATTTCCTAAAAACACACAACAAATATGATTACCGCTGCAGATAATACCTTTGCCAAACTTCGAAACTTGCAGAAACCGTTTATGGACAAATTCAACATTTCATTCTTCGATTTAAAGGGCTTTATCGCTTGACTTAACTTGGATTGCAAGACAATCGGATAGTGTTTGTTTTTGATTGAATAACATAACATTTTCCAACCATGAACATCAGTAAATCGTTAGATAAGGAGCGACACTTGAGACTCAGTGGGTACCAGTAGACGTGCCCGGTACCAGTAAAGTCAGGTTCAACCAACGTCAAAAGTCAGACCAGAGCTGGCGAGCAATATGTTTTTTGGCAACAGTTGAGACAACCCAGCCGGTAGCGACAACCGCAACACAATCACAATTTTATTAGCATTAGCATGCACAGGATTATGCTGCCTTTGCCTTCTTCTGCACAGGATTATGCTGCCTGTGCAGGCTTCATAAGGACACAGAACTAACCCCGCCATTTTGAGTTTTCAATACAATTTCCTACAACGATTTCACAAAATATTGTCTACCAAGTGTTTTCCTAACCAAACAGACAGTTACAAATACAATAAAAATTTTCAAATCACTGCTAAATAACTATGGCGACGGATGAAGACACAACAACCTTGCTAGTTGCCTTAACTAAAGCATGTCAGTTAACTCGGTTATGTCACTCAAGAAATAAGAAAATAATTCTACAACACACCACACCAATGTTGCCAGGTCATGTTTCTGAATATTTCCCAAATTGAAGCTTTTTTCCGCAAAACGATACGTTCTGCAATATTTATACTATTCTATTTTTTAGACAGGAAATGAAACAAACAGGGGAATATAAAACTATGTTCATTCGCAATTTCGCAAACGAAACCACTGGGTTTCAAATTTTGTGTTAGTGAATGTTTTCCTTTCCTATTCACGCTCGACAAAATGTAATCAGCGTTTTATAGTCAAGTCATCATAAATTACCAATGAGGTTCTAAAAGTTCCCCACCTTTTAGAACCTTATTAAAAATAAGGTAATATTTTGGTAATCAGAGGTGATTACCGAAATATTACCTTATTTTTTTAGTATTGTTCTATCTATCTTTGGGGTTAATTATCACGGAAAATGTCTCCACAGGAACGACAGTTTTCCCAAAATAAGAGAAAAAATCCCAAATCTAACAATCCTGCACTACAACTTACTTATCAACATTTATGTATGCGACTGAAAGACTTTGTATCTATGGTCATGAATAAATATTATTAAAAAAAAAAAACTTACCCACAGTTTACCATAGATTACCAACTTACCAAACGCATCATCATTTTATGGAATTATTAAGTACTGTTAGGTTTTTGAGAGAAAGAGGTAAGCTATTTCACGAATTTATACGACGGATAAAGTTGGTTGAGAAAAGATAAGCCGGTAAAACTTAGGTTTATTAAGGTTACGTAGATAAGAACCGGGTTACCAAATCACCAAAGCTGTTGGGCCTGACGAGCGCTGCATCTAAGTTGGTCCATGAAATCGCCAGTAACAATCGTATTTTCAAGAGGACGTGAATATTTTACATTTATAGTTTCGTCGGCTATTGGTTTATTTACATACCCATAACATTTATATATTATTATTTCCTTTATTTATTTTTATACAAATCTTATACATTTTTAAATATTTCTATACAAAGTAATATAAAAAAACATTTAAAAATATAAAAAATAGTAGTCCACTGGTATCGGGAACAGGGTCCGAAATACCAGTGGTCAGGGCTCTTGAGAGAGGAACCTCCTAACGATACGTGCCGTGCCCAGAAGTACTGCTTTCTGAATCAAGCTCTTGATCCAGCTGCCAAGCGAGAGCCTCCTCAGATGTTGGTCGAGGCTAGGCTATTAAGCCATTGGCCGACGACTATCGGCACAATGACTGCTGTACTCACGTCCCACATGTCGACAACATCGCGAGCCAGATCTAGACATTTGAATTGTTTTTCTTTCTCTTCTTTCACGAGGTTCTCGTCATGCGGAACCGTTATATCAACAATCATTGCACGACGCTCCAATCGATCTATCACCACAATGTCAGGTTTATTGGCAACAATAGTCCTGTCAGTGACGAAAGATCGATCCCAATACAACGTGATTCCACAAGATTGTACTTCAAAGCAAGTTGCTGGTGGATAATCCTGGCAACGAGGTTGTGTCTATGCAAGTACTCTCCGTTAGACAGACGAGAACACCCAGAAATAATGTGTCGGATCGATTCTCCCGGACGGTGGCATGCCCGACATCTGTCAACCGTGCCATCCTTCACAATGTATTTCCGGTAGTTATTCGTCATCATAACTTCGTCCATTATTGCACAGTCAAAACCTTCGGTTTCCCCGAATAGGTCACCGAAGCGCAGCCAAGATACGGACGCTAAGAAGTCTACATCGGGTCCATGTAGGGCCCGATAAAAGCGTCCGTGAAGCTCCTTGCCCTGCCATACCTCCCTGCGATCATTAGTGTCTAATACTCTAGGTTTGCGCCAGTTCTCGTTAGCCAGAGAGAGAGCGGGGTAAGTCCCTTGTCCACTGAGACCACATCTCGGTGCATCCCCTCGTCGACTTCTAGGAAGTATTCCCTGAAGCTTGCATACCTCACGGTTGTGCAGGGTCTTTGCATTTAAGAAGCCACGACCCCCGCACTTCCGTGGAATATACAGTCTCATCACCGACGACCGCGGGTGATGCATTCGATTTGCGGTCAACAGTGCGCGGACCCTCCTATCCAGAGCATCAAGTTCAGTCTGAGTCCATTTGAGTATGCCGAAAGAATACATCAAAACCGGCATGACCCAACCATTGAAGGCGCGCACCTTGTTTCCACCTGACAAAAGACTGCTTAGTACTTTATTCAGGCGGCCAAAAAAGCGGTCCCTCAATGATTGTTTCATGTCGACAGTATTGATACCTAATGCTTCCGACATACCCAAATACTTGTAGGTTTCTGTTGAGGAGAGGGATCTAAGGTGTATGGAATCCGAGAGTTGAGTTCCCACGGATTCCATAATCTCCCCTCGCTTCACATGCATGACTGCACATTTGTCCACACCAAATTCCATCCTGATGGCGCTACTGAAAGTTTCCGTTACCTTCAGTAGCTTCATCAGTTGCAAATTGTTGGGGGCAAAGAGTTTCAGATCATCCATGTAAAGAAGGTGAGATATGACCTGACCACCTCTCCTCAACCGATAGCCTGGAAGTAAATTATATATTTATTATTAATCACAAAAATATGTTTCTAGAAGTCAGAATCGAATAATTATTAGCTTTTTGTAAAAACAGTTTGAACTAAACAAAAAGGTGTTTTGGGTCAAGCCATATTTTGTACTTTTTTGTTATTATTTTTTACAATCAAATATCAAAAGAATCGGATACCCGTTACAAATTATGGCGATAAAAATAAATTCACCAGTATGTAGAAATAAACTATCAGCACTAATCACATTTTTTCGTGCTTCTATCCTTTTCTGTCGCTCAGAATCGTTGTATACTAGAGAGAGAAACAGAACATGATGCCGAGCGCATTGTCGATGCTGCCGCGTGGGATAGCATTCCCACTCACTCACTACCGCTGACGGTTCTAAACAACGGAAAGGTTAGGAGCATACATTATAAGGGGGCTTTGTTCTGATAGATGAGGTTCAACCCTAAGAGTTCCGTTTGGTGATCCCATTTGCGTCGGTGTGCAAACGACGGATGTTCATGATCATCATCATTTCAGCCGAAAGACGTCCACTGCTGGGCATAGGCCTTTCCCAACTGTCACCACATTGACCGGTCCCGTGAGACTCGCATCCAGAGGGTCCCCACCACCTTCACCAAGTCATCGGTCCACATAGTGGGAGGCCTTCCAACGCAACGTCTTCCGGTCGTCCATCGGACGGATGTTATCACGTTTGATTTCGCCGTAAGAGGCGATAGTGTAGCGTGAGGTTTTCTGAAATGACAGGTGTCATAGAGATTTCACTGTTTGCGCGCTTTAATGTCAAGTATTGTAAGCGGTCCCTTGCTAAAAGGCAAAAATGACACCCTTATCGATTCGTCCTGTCCATCTGTCTGTCTGCCGGCCCATAATTCACAGCCATTTTACTCCGATTTTATTTTATTCCGAATTACATATAAAAATATAGTATTGCTGTTGAAAGTAAAACAATACGACATATTATGAATGAGGATTCAAGATGTAGCGGAATATCACCCTCACAGTAACATTTTAGTATGTAGGGTACATCGACAATATTGTGCCCAAACTAAGTTGTCGATGTACCCACTATGCATTGATTTTTTGATGACCAACTTTGTATAAAAGGGACCGCCTTTTTCTAAATACATTCATTCCAATAAGCTTCAGCACTTGCAACTCAAATATACTACGTCGTCATCATCTGGAGTATTATTCCACACCACCTAAGCGCTACAAAGATGTTTTTATTATATTGTTTGGTCCTACGGAACCCTGTATGCGTGTGAGTACGACTTGCCCTTGGCCGGTTTTTCTTGTGTCACATAATGAAAAAATGACGACGATACAAAGCATCAAAGTTCAAGAGAGGGGGGACTTGTGACTACACTGGACAGTAAAAAGTAATAGAAATTGTGACGTCACGCGAGATTTCAACGCGGTGTATTGTGGTCATTTTTCGTTTCGTCATAAAAGAAAAAATACTATAATCTAACTGACGGACTTAATAGATTTTTTCAGGCAATTACCCTATTGTTTGTACATACTAACTCAAGGTATATGCTGCAGACAAATCTTCACTTTAAACTGTGCTGTTCAAGGTGGAACTGCTTGTAAAAAAAAACTGTATCCCCCGATTTAGTTATCAATCTTTTTTTAACTTGCCTCCCACTATGGAAGCAATTTTAAAGTCGTATTTACGTCAAAAATTGCATCGGTGTGTCAAACTTGGTACATTTATTTTAGTTCTGTGTTTTCCCGCCTGCGACGATAAGTTGGCTGCGGTAGATGTGGCATTGAAAGCGATAAAAAACGAATTGAAAAAAAATATCCATATTACAAAAGAAAGGACTGGTTGAATTTCCCTCGACGTAATCTTATAAAGATTTATTTACGAACGTAACTAAATTTTTATAAGATTTAGTTACGTTTATGCAATTGGTTGGTTGCGTTTGGCAACGAATATAATTTACTTATTTAGCTAAATCATCTTGATAATTTAAAATAATAAACCTATCATTTTAGTCGATTTTTAGTATTAGCGAAACATTTGTTGTCTGTGTTATTTTTATTTAAAACGGCCACACCGACCACCAATGAGCAATCCTATAAATAAAGTACTCTGTGTGAGCAATCAAACTGGCTGATTAGCAAGGAACATAATATTATTGTATACTTTTTGGCTTCTAATGCTGATTAGAAGCCAAAGAGTAAAGTGAGTATAGAGCATATTGTTCTGAGGTATAGAGGGATTAGCCGATTAGTACCGTGGTTGTCGTGGTTGACTTTTGGCTTGTTAGCGGCCAGTCCTTGTCAAATCTGCAATGTCAATGTCTTCTATTTACAGCAACTTGGAGCCATTGCAAAGAACATCATAATGTAGTATTACTGAGACTTTGTCTAGACTAGACAGCAATCAGCATAACACCATCATCATAAATGAAACTTAAATGATCGATTTATCGATTACAAATAACCATAAAGTGGGTGAAATTGGTTTTTGATTCCACATGCAGTCTGCTGTTATTCATTCTAGTTTTACTACTACCACGGTGTTAGTAATATCTGGCCAAAAATTTGAGAAGTTAGTTACTCCAATCGACACAAATAAGTCAAAATGTGCTAAGTTTAGCGTTTGGTTCACCCTGACTACTACTGAAATAAAGTTGAAGTTCATGTGTTTTTTAAATAATTGGAATGGAGGCTTCATATGTTTTGTTTATTAAAATATCGTCGTTAAGTCTATTGTATTCCATAAATTTCCTTTTGTTAAACAATAATTGTTGTTTCTAAAAGGTTTGGTTAGTTTGTTCTGTTGCAGGTTGTACCCATGTTTTTTCACAGTTTTTAGTTACTTTTGTGTGTAGGCCTCGATTGTGATTTTGGTTGAACTTGTCACTATCAGTAATGCCTCCTGAATCTGGTTATCTATATGAGTCATTTTCAAAATATGTGTATGTCACGAAATTGTCAGTAAATTGTTTCGTTAGGAAATGTCAGGAAATTGTGAAAGTAAGGTCGTATTCAGAATTAAGTAATATTGTAGTAGTTACGGTGTTATACTTATAATTATTTTCAGATTATAATTTATTTTATGAGAAATATCTTTATAAACTTTAGCACTTAGGGTTCTTGTCTAGAAAGTAAAACAAAAATAAATTGAAAATTGTTTTATTTTTTAAAAAGCTGCATTGCTACATTGACCATCTAAGGGTCAACTGTAAATAAAAAAACTTTAACAAAAAACAAATATACAAATTAAAAAAATATTGTGTCTTCCTCATTGGCTAATACAAACTCCTGACGTTCTTTCGATATTTGTAACAATTCAACATGTTTAACAATACAATCTTGTGGTACTATATCAATATCTTTGGTAACTCTTGGCTTGTAAATTTCAAACTACCTTTTTGACGGATGCTTTTGAAGTAATTAATCTTATAACTTTTATTAGTATTATCAATCTGTTCAATTGTACCGATATAATATTTCCAGGTTTTTTTAACGTAATATCTGATCAATACAGTATTATTTATTTCCCATTTGTTTGTCTCGGTTTTCTCGTCCTGAAAGTCACCTCGATTTCCAATGATAGGTTCAGTTTCAACTGCTTTGACGGGTATTATTTGTATATTGCCTGTTTTTTTCATTTAATATCCTCTTTACTGCTGCTTCAGTCAATATTTTCTCCGGTGTTAAATTACTAATGCTTGTGCTTGCACAAGGAGGTGAGTCCTCTTTTTGATTTATTAGTTTTGTCATCATCTTAGCACTATCAGTCATTTCCGGTTCTTCGTCGACATTCATCTTCACTTCTCCTTTAGTTTCCTTCATGTCTGTTTCTG
The DNA here is from genome assembly GCA_910589295.1 of Noctua janthe. NCBI lineage: Eukaryota > Metazoa > Arthropoda > Insecta > Lepidoptera > Noctuidae > Noctua > Noctua janthe. The sequence goes on along the minus strand of OU342572.1, from coordinate 5,550,805 downwards.
TTCTTAGGTTTCCTGAATCACTTGTTTCTACTCTCAGCTCTTTTGCATGACTGTCCATCAATAATTGTGTATTGTAAATTTGCCTTTCATTGGATTTTTGTTTCTCTTTTTTTGTTTTCTTCAAATCATTATCTTCTTTTACGGGTATTATTTGCATATTGCCTGTTTTTTCATTTAATATCATTTTTACTGCTACTTGAGTCAATATTTTCACTGGGGTTTCAGATACTTGGCATGACTTACTAATGCAAGTACTTGGACAAGGAGGTGAGTTCTCTTTTTGGTTTAGTAGATCTATCCTCATCTTATCATTGTTAGCATCATCAGCCATTTCCGGTTCTTCGTTGACATTCATCTTCACTTCACCTTTAGTTTTTATTCTCAGCTCTTTTGCATGACTGTTTATCAATTGGGTATGGCACAGTTGCCCTTCATTGGCTTTTTGTTTCTCTTCTTTCTTTGTTTTATTCAGGTCATTATCTAAAATCTGATCGAATTTATCAATGGTGTTTATTTCCAGGTCATTTTCATCAATGTGCTCAGTTTTAATTTTTCCAATGTTCTCAACACTATCTGCATTTATGTCAAGTTCTTCTACATCGAATATCTCTTCAAGCATAGATCTTCCTCATAGTAAGTCCTATCATCTGAATCTGCATAGGGAATATCGTCACTATCATAATCATCGCTGTCAGACGAGTTGTATCCAGATCTTTTATTGTTTATGCGTTTAAAAGTTTTTTTGGGATTCCCGCTTTTATTTTGAGCTTTGTCTGACTTATGGGTTGATATTAAGTCATGTATTTTTGTAACTAGAAGACGGGATATTTACCATGTTACCAGGTTAGGTAGGTTCAAACCCTGCTCGCACTGGAATTTTTCTTTCCATGTCAAAAACAGCTTTGTTCCCTACGCAGGGTTTGCGTATAAAATATTAAAAACTGAAAAAAGGGTATATGAAAATAGAAATGTCTCCTCTTCAAACTATGGAGAAGATTGCAGCAAACCAGACATGACCAAAGAAATGATGGAAGAAGCCAAAAAAGTATTCATACAAAACCTAAAAAAAGTCTGAAGACCAAAGAAAAAAGATTGAAAGGGACACCATTCTCCAAAGTGACTCAAGTGAATGGCTTGAGTTGAGGCGAAATTTGCTTACAGCCTCCAATTTCGGAAAAATCATTAAAAGACGTCAAGACATTAGTTGTAAGAACCTAGTAAAAGATTTAATATATAAAACACCGCTAGACCACGTCAAACCCATTAAACATGGACGTGAAAAAGAAGCAATTGCGAAAGAACAATTAGAAAAAGAAATGAATATAAAAATTCAGGCATGTGGTTTGTTTCTGGATGAAACAATCCCGTTTCTTGGTGCTTCACCCAACGGCATCATAGAATCGCACAAAGTTTGTGAAATTAAATCGCCGTTATACCGCGAAAACCAATTAACTACGCAAACATCAGTTTTGAAATAAATGCAAATTAAATTTCAACCACAAACATTTCTTTAATAAACCATGATTATCTAGATTATTTAAGTAAGTATGCGATGTTTATTTTATCTTTTATTTATACGAGTCTAAATAATTGTATTTTTACATAAAGTATTAAACAAAAAAATATCTTAACGTTGACAAGGTAGCCTATTTAATTGGTTTTCCCTGAATATATAGAATTTTAATTTATTGTATTTTACCGAGAAACAACTTGGATAATGTTGTCGTAAATGTTATAAACAAATTCTATTTATTGTGGTTTACAATAGTAAATTGAGATGAAATTGAATTTGTCTATGGAATTAAATATAATAACAAAAATTAGAAAATTTACTTGGTTTTACCTGTCCCAAAAATTGTTTTGAATGAAATTATTCCTAATGAATTAATAAAAAAAAAAACTTTTTGCTTATTAATAAAACCATATAGTTAGAAAAATAAAATTTTAATGCAAAAAAATTAAATCAAAATAATTGTAAAAGAAATCCTTCAATCTTCGTCAGAAGACTTTGTAAGACCTTCATCTGAGACAGTGCAATCAGGTCAAATGTCTCTGCATGCAATATTAGTATTCTACCCTTGAAACCAGATGAAATTCTTGATGAGTTGCAGCAAGTCTTTTTTTTGGCAACACTGATGTTTAAAGGAGTTTTGTAAAGCTGTAGAAGTTCGTCAGGATAATATTTTGTTGTGCTGGTTTCGGGTGTTACTGACGAAGTATTTTCGAGAGTCTTTTTCCTTTTATTTCTTGTGCCATAACCATGATCTCTTTGTATTTCCGGTTCTATATTTGCTCAATCCGTGTTTTCTTTTTGACCGAACTTTTTAGTAACTTCAATCATGAAAAATTTTGTCGGACATGTCGTAATTGTAAAAAATCTTTGACTGTCCTTTAATGTAGCTCAATCGCTTTATTTTTAACCATTACACTTGCTTTCCATCTGTATCTTTAGTAGCATTTTTCAAAATTTGGTTCGATAGATCTTTCAAATCTTTAAATTCAAAATGTTTAAATTCTTTGACTTTGTATGGCTCTTTCACAACTTTTTGTTGTCGTTTTGTATATGTTTTTAGATCTTGCTCTTTTAAATATGTTATTCCAATCCGACTTGGACTAGATTGCTTTATTTTTCTGAGCTGTTTCAATGCTGCTATGCATCGAGTCTGCCTACATGTACGAGTGTCCGCTTCCTAAGAACAACTCGATTCGATCAACAGTTCAATGATATTTAAATTTTCTATTTTTTGTACAGCCCATAGTAAAATTGCAGCCACGTTTTTATTGCGATTTTGACCGCCACATGTGTCCGAGAACATGCTTACTTCAGTCACATAATTCGGTATGTATTCGGATAAATAGTTGCACAAGATTTTTTTTTTCCGTTTATACCATTATTTATTTTATTATTTTATATTATATTTTTTTTTCCGTTTATTAGGTGAAGCAATAAGCATTGTTAGGTAACGCGCTTTCATAAACTGTCAAATTATACACAATTAATTTTCTTGTAAAATATAAAAGACCAACGTCACCACTCGGAATGTGCAGAATTGATTGTAAATCGAACGATACTGACACAAACTCACTTCCTCACTAGCCCTCTCTTTATCTTTAGCTTTTTCATTGTTACAGGGTTCTTTTCTAGCCATATGCTCTTGGTATTCTATTTCCAGATCCGGTTTTATTATTTGTATCTCCACGAGCATATTTAGTGCATATCAGACATAGGTCTTTTTTTGATTTAAAGAATCCCAAATTGAAGTCAGTTCGAAAAATTCGTCGATATGTTATTTCGGACACATGTTTGCTGTTAAGTTTTTCAAGCTCTTCAACATAAAGAGAGTTCATCTTCCCAATGGACAATTTACAATCTAAATACTTGCGCTTGGAATCTTTCCTTGTATAATGACTTTCCATTGACGGAAATGACCCAATGTGACTACGAACTTCTTCAACCTTTTCAGGGGGTGTTTTATTAGTTGGCTCACGTCGACCACGAGGATCGCAGTCTTGTTTAAAGTGACCGATGAGATAGATATACATTTTTTTCATACTAGTATAATTTCGCATTATACATGAATTAAACTGGTATAATTGTTTTTCACAGTAGAAATTTAAAGTTTTAATATCGTTATTATTTTCAAAGAAAACCATTTATTTAGATATACACTTTTTTCGTAAATGAAGTGATTTTGTTTGGCGTTACTTGAGTCCGTCGGGTAAAAACAATCAACTCATAATAATAGTTTGTATCTGTAGTCTGCTTAATAATTTAACTGAATTAACTGGTCCTAAATGGTTGTTTCTGAGAAAATAAATACTAAAATTATAAAAGCGCTCATGGGGTAAAACCAGCTATATCGTCATAAGTTAATGTCATTGCAGAAAATCTTTGGGAGTCATAATTATATCTGGTTACTTTTTTCTGCATGAGAAAGACTCTCGGAAGTGTTCGAAATAATTGGTCTTCCTATGGACTATCTCAAAAAGTATGCGACATACCTCTTAATGGGTTTTCGCAGACGAAAGAGCACGTCAAATAGGGTAGGATTGTACTGTTAAGTTATTTTTTACAAAATCTCGAGATAATTGGTTTTCGCTGTATAACGGCGAAATGTCCTATTAGCGCTTACAAAACTGGATTAGAGAAGGCCATTGCTGACAAAAAAGTAACATTTTATAAAAAGACAAAAACCGGCACCTACATAATTAATAAAGAACACAATTGGTATTACCAAATCCAAGGACAACTGCATGTAACAAAAGCAGAAAAATGCATATTTGGCTTATGGTCTGGTGGAAATATACCAATAAAAACGGAAACTATATATAGAGACGACAAGTTTTGGAAAACTAAAATGGAACCCAAACTTACAAAATTTTTACGAAGACTGCATATTGACAGAATTAGTTGATCCGCGACTCCCAAGAAAAATGAATATACGGGATCCTGAATACATAATAGTAGCATAGTTATGGGCTAGCTCGCCGTCCGGCCGTCTTATGACGCCGGGCCGTGTCGACGGCGCGTTCGTGTTCCACGCGCGCCTCAAAGAGATGTCAGCAATCAAGTAGGGGTCCGCATGGGCCGATGCCTGCCGGGGCTGCGGGACTGTTCGAAAGAGATACCGTGGCCCTGGAACATAACGGGCAAAGAAGGAACATGGATGGGTTTTAGTCAGTACAAGTCTGACACTCCCCTCTGCTCCGCCCAGAGTGGGGGGGGTCATTTGATGACTTCCCATCCGGAAAAAAAAAAAAAAGGCCATCTGTTCCCAAACTAGCTCTGCTTAGCTTGGGATGGCCGTGTATGATGCTAATGTTGCAACCAGATAATTAAAAAACATAAATATTTTAAAATACATACATATATAAATACTTAACATGCAGACACAGATTTTTGTATTATTTCCATACATCATAATAAAGCATTACTATTATACATGATAATAATCATACCTGAAGTCTTGCAGTAAAAGAAAATTGCAGTAGAAGTGGTGTCTCCGATCCAATAATGTGATGTCTTATGTCCCTTACTGATCGGCCACATCCAAGGCACACCATAGTGTGGCCCAGTATTCTATTATTGACACCTTCTGAAGTTAGCAGCAAGAAGCATGGGTGACAAATATGTCCATCTTCTGGAAGCTGAAAGGCAAAGTAGATTATTAGAGTATACATATATCAACATTTCATCTATTGTAATATGAAGAAGGTTCTAAATAAATCTTTTTTTTAATATTTGAAGGTTAAAATCAATTGTTTAAATGAAAATAATAATTGCTTCTACAAATCATTCGCTGCGCTGTTTAGATAACACAAGAGAACACGTTTTAAGTGTAAAAAGGTTTTCATAGTTTTTAAATAAGTACATACCTGAATTGTTAGCCATTGCACCAGCATTCTTTGGAAAGGTATGTCTAACGAAGACACAACATGTCTTCTTAGCCGTCCTGTAGCTATACCGCAATTAATACACCTCATAGTAAACAATGCCCAAAACATTAGCACAATCAAGTCCGTATTTATAAGCACTAGATAATCGTTGGGCAATGGAATCAGTCCGTGTAAAATAGCAATGGTTATGTAGAAAAGATATTCGCACAGTTTACAAAGGTATGCGAAAGTTGCGAGATGTCAAACGGAAATCGAAATAACGGACGTCGACCGATTGTTGAACTTCTCATGTCGTTTCGTTTCGTTGTTACAAGAAAAAATTATGTAAAATAAATATTTCATAGCATTCAAGTAATTTAAAAATGTTTTTTTGTTTTACAAAATATGATTTTTATTATGATTTCGATAATGAATAAACATTATAAAGTAAGAATATTTTTTAATATTACTCTAATGGATCATTAATATGTAAGCTTTACAGGGAATGGAACGTTTATCCAAAATGGCACGCAATCTCGATACGCTGGAAACGCAAAACAACTATTAATGTTTAAATATTTTTTCAGAAGTTGTACGAAAATGTAAATAGTTTAATAATTTTTGTTTCTATTTTTATTTATTTATAATTAGGCGTCTATTACTGTACATGCCACTGAGTAACTAGGCAGAAACTGGCCATGTCCTTTAATCTAAGAAAATTGAAGTCAAAGAGTACTCAAATTCTAAAAGAGATAGTGGACGTAGAGGACGACTCTTGCCTTGATTTAGATTTATCAAATAATTACACATCAAAAAGACTACTATGGATTTGCAAATCAGATGTTTAATCATTTTCCATTAATATTGACATTCACAAAACAATAACAAAAAGACACAACTTATCTATAATAAGCCAAATTTTTGACCCATTGGGGTTAATTGGTCCATGTGTTGTTGAAGCAAAAAAATTATAATGCAAAAATTGTGGGTCAATAAATGTGACTGGGATTTTATTTTATTTTTATTTTACTTTATTGGGACACCCTTAATAAGGCTCGAGCCTGTGTTAGAGCTAGAAAGTAAGTTATAATGGAAATAGAGTAAATAGATACTGCAGAATTTAAAAAAAGTATTTTGAAAAAGGGGGGGTGGTTTTTTACCCCCTTTTTTTGGGTGGGAAATAATATCCCTTTGCCCGATTATGTATGTGCACTGTGTCTCGAAGTGGGAAAATAATTCCCTTTGCCTATTCAGGCAAAGGGAATTAAGCCTAGTTTTGTTGTTATTCATATACTAGTATTTCACCTGGTTTCGCTTTTTACATTTTATTTATTTTATTCATAAAGAAAAAAAATCTAGTGAAATGCGTTACGAACTTTTATTTTATTTACCTATGAATATTATCATGCATGCTAAATAAAAAGCGGTATTGCAATCGCATTTTTATTCTAATAATTAATATAGCTAATTACAAGTGAAGCTAAAAGCGTGTTAAAAATATAATTATTCTTGGGGTGAAGCCTCGTGGAATAATTTAAAACATTTCTTTGCACATAGTGCAACTTGGCACGTGGAACATACTATTTTTGTTCTTCTCTCCTCTTTTTTTGTGCTACAAAATCGGCATCTTTTGTAAGTATTTCCTTCATCTGGAAGATGGACGCCGACATTGAGTAAACGTATCGCATCTGGAACTCCAAAGTTGGAGCCTTTTTTGTTTTTGAAAACAACCTGGCGTTTTACCTTGTTAGAGTAATTTGATATCAGCTCACGAGCCAATCGCAATCGAAAATTTCTATGAGAATGAGTACTTGCTACATGCACAGTGTTGTAGGTTATATAGCTGTTTATGATTGCCGCATCAAACATAAAGAAAAACAATCTCATCCAAAATTTCCTGCATTTTCTATTGATCGGATATGATGATCTGAAATGATCAAAGTGATCGACGCCTCCCATGGTGAGCGTATACTGAGCGATAGCTGTGGGGATGAGAACTTGTTTTTTAGTACCATCTTTCTGAGTTCTCTTTACAAATACTGTGTCAGTTGGATGGTGAGCTGTTGTAAGAATATTAACATCCCTTGTATCAAGCCACTTGATTGCTGTAATTGGTTTAGCAGTTACAGCTGCAAATTGGTTCCTTTCAAGTCTTAAATGTTTTGGTTGAGACTTTTTAAGAATTTCCGGAAGATCTTTTCTATTTACTCTAACTGTACCAACAGCAAAAATTTGATTTTCGTACAAATCTTCCATTAGGTTACAGCTAGTGAAAAAGTTATCAAACGCTATCAGATTGTTCTCAGGAAGGCCGGCTGACAGCTTTTTAACCACATTGTACCCCAGTCCCTCGTCTTCCATACTGTCTCCTTTCCCGGTATAAATTTCGAACTGGTACAGATAGCCGGTTGCAGAATCACAACGTGCCCAGATTTTGAAGCCAGGCTTGATTGGCTTCTTTGGCATATACTGCTTCAAAGATGATCTTCCTTTAAACTTCACCATGCATTCATCTATTGATTGTTTACTTGAATTACCTGTTTCCTGCTGGAACAATTTATTAAGCTCTTGAATCATTGGTCTCAACTTGTACATTTTATCGTATTCCGGTGAGTTCCTATTTGGTTCTTTTTCATTGTCATTTATGTGTAAATTTTCAGTTATTTTTTTAAATCTTTTCATAGGCATAATTTTTGAAATTTCTGCATTATTGTAAAAAGGGTCATTAGACCAATATATCATATCAGGCAATGGGTTTAACCCCATCATTATTAATATTCCAAGGTAAGCTTTCATTTCCTCTGATAATACTGGTGTAAAATTATTGCTGTTATTCTGCACCGCATATCTATTTGTTTGTTCCACTAGAACTTGTACTAAATATTCTGGGAAAAAGTTTTGAAAAACATCGATAGGCCGCGTTTTATGACTATATGTTGATTGTGGTTGAATTGAATTGGTAAATTCTAGAACATTGTGTATCTCTGTTTCAATTTTCCACTCCCTTGGTTGTCTTACTGTATTCATAGTTCTGCTTGATCTTGAGCGACGATCCGGTTCTGTTACTATAACATTACTGCTTGAAGGTCTTGCACTTAAGTCATCTGTAGATATTGGAGTACAGTGGGAGTTTTCTTCACAGATTTCAGCTAAGCATTGCTCTATTTCAGCTTCTCGTTGGTTGCAATCCATCACAAAGCTTTCTTCTAAAGTTGCAATATTTTCCTCTGTTGGAAGAACATCATATTGTCCTGTTGTCTCACCCACACTACCAATAGGTCTAGGACTATTTGTTTCTAAAATATCTGTGAGTGCTTCTACTGAATATATTTCTTGGCTTTCAATAGTTTCTTCCAAGTTATCAGATATACCAAACAACTCTTCAAGACGCCTTTCAACAATAACCTCTTGAGACTCATTCTGGTAATCTGCTGGGCTGGTTACAGGGGCTGTTTGGTAATAGGCATCATCATCTGAGTCAAGATCGGATAAATCTGACAGGTTGTTCATGATATCTTCTAACTCCTGTTTTCTTAATTTCTTATTCATGGTGAATCCTACAAATAAATTATTACATGTAAATATCACATCTACATCCCCTAAGAAGCATACTTTCATTCAAATTTCAGCATTCTATCATTATTTGTATTTTGTATTGACTTGTATGCGAGTTCAAACTTTCATAATATACACGAATACTTTTAGGTCGTTCTGGAACCGAAACACAGTAACTCCAGTCGAGTAATAGTTACTATTGGCATATTCTTTTTTTTTTATGACGTCTAATATAGAAGTTAGAAATTTATCACATTTTTTCTGTCATTCGAGTTAAATCTTAGTAGGGCTCCCACTATTTCATTCATAAACGCAATAACGTACGCGGTCCACTCGATGATGACGTAGCGTGGCACAGCTGTGCGTGAGCAAGTCAGTCGAGCGGGTCAATGGACGTCGGACGAATTTATTAACCAACTGCCATTGACCCGCTCGACTGACACCAACCTAAATCGGACCTGAAATCAAATACTACTTGTATTTGATTTCAGGTCCGATTTAGGTTGGTGTAGGTTCATTTACCTACATCATTTCTCGTTCGTATCAGAAGCACGGCACGGTTTTTACCACTATCACATTTCTTTGTTAACGAGAGAAATTAATTGGCATTTAATTCACCACTCTCGCATCACGAAATCACTACTACTCGTACCTATTGAACTAGACAGTACGCTTAAGAATTAGGCCTTAAATCGAGTGTCGACCAATCGAACCTACCTGATTCATAAAATAATACTGCCTAAAACATTTTTTTTGCGGTAATGCTGGCGGCTGTTACAAACGCAGACAAATCGCACAGAAAAATGAATCGTTTCGTCTGTCGAATAGAGTTCATTATTTGTTGGATGTATTATTTGGCATTGGAGGTATTAGGTTGGAATTAAGACCTTATTTTAATAAAGTGAACCGTGTAATTCGGTTGTGCATCTTTGTAAAAGTCAGGTCGGTCACGAGACAATAGGTTTCTCAGAATAATTTTAGTAAACTGCGTATTTTACTTAGGTACCTAGTTTGGGTAAAATTTCTAATTTTCACCGTTTACGGTTAAGAAATAAAGTCTAAATTCGCTTTTCGTATTTTTATTTGTGTACCAATTTATCTATCTCGTAGGTACCTATTTGCGCGACCGATCCTTTGGTTAGAACGGTATACATAACATCATGCCTGTTATCCCCGAAGGGTTTGGCAGAGGTGTACCTAATGGTACACCCACATTTTTCGCCAGTTATGTTTAATTCCCATGTAATAAGGGGCGAGCTTATTGTCATCAACCGGGCACAAATCCATACTAAATATTTTATTTTTGTTTATGTAGGTATCTAACGCATCGGCATCTTTTGTTTTCAAGACGGTGAAGGCACACTTGCGGATGAACTAATTAGATAGATACTTACATCTTACATACCTATTATAGCAATTCAATTCGTTATTCAAGCCATAGATTCTCTAGCTTTGTATTGAAGGTTTGCTAATCATGAGTTTGCTATAGGTTGCAGTGGTCAGTACCTACCAACCACGTTGTTGCTACAGTAGATACCTACCCGCGACAATAATAAATCGTTTGATTCCGCATTCATGACCATTGTGTTGTTTGTTGTTTGATCTAAATTGCGTTTATGTTTACGTACTTAACAGTTAAATAACTCTAATTTTTCCTTCATACTTTTTACGGGCTTAGGACCGTCGCGTCAGTAATACATTTTACGTCTAAGTCGGTACCTACCTACTAACTTTAAGTACTCTTTTATTATCAAGAAAAGGTATTGCAGGCGCAGGCGTATTTAAAAAATTGGAGCTATCTACAAACATAATCAACTTATAACTAACTAAGGCTAAACACTTTTTAAATAATTTACACTTCCCTGTATCGAAGCAACTGCTCAAAATGGAGTCCACTTTGCTCGATACACAAACGGGCACGTTTAATCACATTGTCTTTTAATTTTCCTAATGTGTATGTGTCACTTTTCACAATATTAAATGCGTCCACTATCGCACTTCTTAACTCATCTCGAGTAGTATGCTCCTCGAAATAAACTAGTCTTTTAATTTCGGACCACAAATAAAAATTCAGTGGTGTTAAGTCAGGGCTCCTTGCGGGCCAAGCCACAGGGCCACCACGACCTATCCACTGCTCACCAAACTCACTGTTAAGGTACGCACGCACTGCAGTAGCAAAATGAGCAGGGCATCCATCATGCTGGTAGAACATACCGCGTAAATATGCCAGAGGCACATCCTCAAGCAACTCCGGTATCACGGTTTGCAGCATTTCTAAATAAGAACCGCCAGTCAGGTGACCTTCAATAAAAATAGGCCCTATTATTTGGTCGTTAATAATGCCTGCCCAAACATTCACGCTGAATCTAACCTGATGGTTATCTTCGCGAATGAGGTGCGGGTTTAAAAACGACCAATAATGTTCGTTGTGAACGTTATACAGACCCACTCGTGTAAATAACGATTCATCCGTCCACAGTATGTTGGCAGTGGCATTTTCCAACAACCATTGGCTCAATGCGATTCTCCTTGGCCCGTCGCCTTCGTAAATAGCGTGCGCTCGACGAAAATGGTATGGATGTAATCCATTCGTATTTAATACTTTCCATACGTAATATTGGCTAACATTGAATCGCCTGGCCGCCATTGTGGTACTTTGACGTGGGTCGCGTTCGAAGTACTCCAGTATGTCTTCCTCTAATTCCGCCGAGTATGGTAGTCTACCGCGGCCATGCGCGTGTGCGGGTGCTCGAAACTGTCCGTGATCGAGGAGGCGCTGGGTTACAGCCAGGATGGTGGAGGTGAAGGGAACTTGAGGGTCGGTGATTCCAAGTGCGCGCAGTGAGTTCAGGTGTTCCGGCTGAGCATAAAGTCGTCTAGCCTCTTCCAGGTTATGGTGCGCCATCCCATAAAAATCCACCATTGCCCAATACTCCACGTTGGAGTACGAGTATTGCCGACTCATTTTTAACATGCGATTTGGTTGCGCGTGAGTGACCGAACATAGCGAACCGCGCGTCAATACTAGCCGGCTAGACTGTCTAAGCGTGGGGTGGGGGCGTGGCTTACGGAACAAGCTGTCTAATCGATGAATGAATTTTTCAATGGGTACCGTTCGCATGTGTTGCCGATCGTGAATACGTTTTACACACACATATGCATTTACCGCAAGGAAGCGTTACTTCGAGTTCTCATTATTTCACAAAAAAAACATTAAATTAAATGTTTCGTGATTTTTTTTATTTTTACTTTTTGAAAAAAATAATCCCAATCGTTTCGAAATCGATGATTGAGTTTATGGCTTTCGGTTCCAGAACGACCAAAAAATAACCGTGTATATAATAAGAAATAAATTATAAACTCAATCGGGCCAAGGGAATAATTTTCCCACTTAGTATTTCGCAGATTTTAACGCTGTTATCAATGTTATACGCATAAAATCAACAAAAAAACATAGCTAAAGTTGTAATTTCATATAAGATGGAAACATAATCTACTTACAAGATTTTTCGTTGAACAATAAAAGATTTTTTCTCGGAAGTAACCAAAAATCGACCGTTATTTTAGCACTTTTTCACGTCACTGAACTTTGACATTGACATTTCAATATAAGATAGTCATTTTTTGAAGAGTGTTGCAAGTTATGAAATTTAAAATCTTCTAAAGAATAGTATATTTCGGTTACGTTCATTCTATGGGCTATCTTTCATGTAAAATAAACATGTTTTTCAAAATAGTCTTGGTGGGAAACTATATCCCTTTGCCTTATTAAGGGTTAAACAGTTACACATTACAAAAAGTATGACAGAATATTTTTTAAACTAAATAAACGTGTAACCCACACCAATATCCGCGAAATAATGTTTTTTTTTTAATATAGTTAAATGCGTGCATTAATATGTGGAGCTCGTGGCTAAGTAATAACAGCCGCTCGGATCGATATTTAGGTTAAGCCGCGCTTGCCTAGGTTGGTCTGTAGATGGGTGACCACCCATTACATACCGAGTTTCCTCCGTGCCTCGGAAAGCACGTTAAGCCGTTGGTCCCGGGTGTCATTTGTAGATCTTTGACAGTCGTTACAGGTAGTCAGTGGCCCAAAAAGTCTGACAACCAGTCTTACCAAGGGGTATCGTATTACCCAGTACTAACTGGGTTGTGGAGGTCAGATAGGCAGTCGCTCCATGTAAAATACTGGTATTCAGCTGCATCCGGTTAGACTGGAAGCCGACCTCAACATAGTTGGGAAAAGGCTAGGCAGATGATGATGATGATGATGCGTGCATTAATATAATAGACAATTAAGTAAGGACTCATATGTGATTTAGGGATAATAGGTATTCGATAGCTACTTTAAAGATTCAATAGCCATCTCTTTGAACTTAAAGTGTGTAAGCGCGAAAATATCAAGTTCGATAAAGTGCGTGTTATACATATCTACGATGCGTCGGAGAGGCGCCCGTGCGCCGGCGTGAGTTCTACACCTTGCAGTGTGGAACAGCCGGGGCACGCGCACCTCTCGACGCATCACAGTTCTAGGTACAATGTAACATAGGTTGTTAGTTATATCAGGAGAATCGAATCTGTTATTACACAGACCATGCAGCATCATGACCATCAGTAAGCTGCGTGTAGACTCCAAGCTTTGAATTTTATAACGCTTTAATAATAGGGTGTATGGTAATTTTGACTTAGTGCATCTGTAATGCACGTAAAAATTTTTTTTGAACCATTTCAATTCGTTTTACATAAACATCCAAATCGGTACTGCGAATTCCAATTGAGAGCGGACCAAAGCTTTGTATAGAAGCAGGAAAGTAGACGGTCTTTTAAAGTCGTTAGAAGATCGCATGACAAAACCAAACATACGATACGCTTTGTTAACAATGTTATCAATATGAAGATTAAAGTGCAATTTCGAGTCCATTACAACCCCAAGATCTCGAATGTGGTCAACTCTTTGCAAACGGATACCATGTAGACTATAATCAAATGTTAAAATGTTTTTATTTTTAGTGAAAGTGATTGCATTGCACTTAGGTAAGTTAAGGTGAAGTTTGTTGGATGAACAATATCGAGAAAGTCTATCAAGGTCCTCCTGTAGATGTAGGCAGTCTTGTGTGCTTTTGCACGACTTATAAATCTTGATGTCGTCTGCATACATTAGAAAATGGGAATGAATGAAGCATTTCTTAATGTCATTAATAAACAGAGTAAAGAGTAGGGGACCCATAATTGAGCCCTGAGGCACCCCAGAAGTGACAATAATTGAGCTTGATTGGAAACCGTTAATAACTATTTTTTGCGACCTGTTAAATATATAAGCCATAAACCAACGTAGCAAATTGCCATGGATGCCATTGAATGCGATTTTATCTAGAAGCAGTTTGTGGTCCACCTTATCAAAAGCCTTCCGAAAATCCGTGTACACAGCGTCAACTTGAACTTGTTCATCCATGTTTTTGAATATGTTGTCCGTGAACAACATGAGATTAGTATTCGTCGAACGTCGTTTGACAAATCCATGCTGCTCACCAACAATGAGGTTGTGAATGTGAGAGTACACTGCGCCGTGTACAAGACTCTCGAAAAGCTTCGACAAAGTGGACAGTATAGAGATAGGGCGATAATTTTGTATGTTAATAACGTCACCACTCTTAAACACTGGTGTGATATGTGCTCGTTTCCAGATATCGGGAAAAAAACCTTCTCTTAAACATTTATTAAATATAATATGAAGTGGAAGAACAATATTCTCTTCGGTTTTCTTAAAAAAGACGGGTGGCAAGCCATCGGGACCAGCATTTAAGTCAAATTGCTTTATTGCGTTATGTACAACATTTACTGTTAAAAAGATTTCCGAGATACAGGGTGAATTATCTGCGTATGTGCTAGGTGGCTGCCACGTCGCAGGGTTAAAATTCGTAGATTCATAAACTTAAGTGAAAAAAGTGGAGAACGTATCACATATTTCAGTTGGATTATTTGAGTTAAGATTTTGAAGAAACATATTTGCTGGAATCTGCGCTTTGCCCTTCTTTTGTGAAATGTCCGTCCAGAAATGTTTAATGCCAAGCGGAATACTCTCTTCGACTGATCTGATGTATTTTTCAAAGCAATTGTCACATGCAGATTTAAAACGTTTACGATGAGTAGAAAAAGTTGCGTAGTCCGATGCGTTACCGTACGTTTTCCATTTTAACCAAGCTTTTTCTTTGTTTTTGAAAATACGAATGAGAGAAGGTGCGAACCACAACGGATAATCAGAGTTCCTGAGACGAGACAACGGAACATGCCTTTTAATTATACTCTAAATTTGATCGTAAAATGTATTCACTGATTGTTCAGCAGAAAGGTCATACAACAATTGATTCCAGTCCAACATGCTAAGCTCGTTATTAATTAATTCATAATCAGCTTTAAAAAATTATGTCTCATGGATAACTGACGTTTCGTTGGCATAAATTTCGTAAAAAATGAGGTTACAACTGAGAACGGCGCGTTGTAAACAGCAAGCGGTAGCAACGGTGGACATGTTTTAGACACACAGTCAACATTAGACAAAAACAAATCCAGTATACGCCCTAAATTATTTCTCAGTGTGTTGTATTGAGAAATATTAGATAAAGAAATAAAATTGCATAAATAACTACCCAAGATATCAGTCGGTTGTGGAACAACATAGTTGCATCCACTACGATCCAGCCAGTTAATGCCGGGCAAGTTGTAATCACCCATTATATAGAATGCTTTAGTACTAGTCTCATTGATAATATCTTGCAACTTATCAAAGTGTGTTGTGTACAAAACGTCCGGAGAACGCGGCGGTATATAGGCTGCACTTATGATATGGCGCTTCGTAGGGTGCAACCCCGGCAGCTGCACCAAGAAGTGTTCAATATCAGCGTGAGAAGGGCGCAACAAAATGCTAGTTGGTCTTAATGTGCGTAGAACGGCTATCAGTACCCCACCACCGTCACGCTTGCCCGTGGTGCAGCGGTCGCGGTCGCATCTGAACACTAAATAACGGTTATCAATAAATTCAGCGTCTGGTATAAGCCAAGTCTCAGTAAGAATGATTACGTCATAGGTAAAAGACAAGATATTCATAAATAATGTATGTAGCTTGGTACGCAGTCCTCGACAGTTTTGGTAATAAACAGTTAAATTGTATTTATCCATCGAAATCATAAGAAATATAAAAAAACGTTACCAAAACAAAGCCTGGAGCCCAGTTCAAATACAGTTTCTGACTTTAGCAAATTAGAATATGTAAAACGAAAATAGTAAACACACAACATAATAAATGTTAGCAGTTGCAAATACAATTCAGAAAAATGTAGGTAAGGTGATAATATTATGACTCCAATTACTTTGTAGTAACTGTGTATGTGAATGCCAAAGTTAAATATGAATGTTAAATTAACAATTACTACAAGAATTCGGATAAGCATACAGATTATTAATACAAAACAAATCAGATATATATTAAAATTTAAGTTAATTGCACTTATATTTAGAAAGAGGGTGATCGTAAAATATTTTGCGCTCGCATCGTTAGTAGAAACTGCGTGAACAACACAGAGTAATATATGAGTCAGAGAACACAGACTATACGGTAAACAAAATAACAAGTTACATAGTAAGAAAAACAATTGAAGCCGGACTTTTACACAATTAAATAAATACCTATTAAAAAGTTTATCCAGATACTTTATTATAGGGTTTGATTTTAGATAAATCTTTTTCGGAACGAATAGTAAACGCTGCTTCGGGGATGTCAGCGCGAACGAGTATAACTCCGTGTTTAATCCAGACAAATCGATACCCGTTTTGTTTTGCAATCTCCTTTGTTTGACGAAACAACTTCTTATTCTGTGGCGTAAGATGCTCGTTTACATATATTTTCTGTTGTGGATTAAGGCGCGGGCCCACCGCGGTGCACGGAGAGGCTACGCACGTGTATTAAGCTTCGCTTTGTAAGAAAATGTATGTGGTTGTGTCCACTGCAACCCACGGAGAGGCTACGCATGAATTGACGTCATTGATACACGCGTGGCTTGCTCGAATAGGCGGTTACATAGCTCAACGCTGTCAACGTGGGTCTACGTTTCCACTGGAGTACACGAATAAGACCCACGACTATGTACAGCTCGGTTATCGCAGAGCAGTTTTCAGTCATACACGTTGTGGAACGGACGCGTTTCGTGTTTCTCGTATATATCGTATCGAGGTACTCATAGAATGGCATTGGTACTGACTTTGCTAGACAGTTCTTCTGACGATGAATCCGAAAGTGAGATTGATGATCTAATCTTGGGTGAATTGCAAAAGAAAAGAAAACACCGGTTCTGGATTGAAAATCATATTAAATTCAGAAATAAACATGGAGAATACAAAACATTATTTATGACATTAAGTGATGAAAAATTTGAAAATTACTATCGACTATCACGACGAGACTTCCAGATTATTCATGACATGATTAAAAGTAAAATTGAAAAAAGGAATACTAATTATCGGGAATCTATAAGTTCTGATGAAAGACTCGCCATCGCCATTAGGTATGTTATTTATTTATTATTAAAATATATATATGTATATTTATTATTTAACTGGTGAAAAGTGGGTGTCTATGTGCACCTCTGCCTACCCCTTCGGGGATTAAAAAAAGGCGTGACGTTGTGTGTGTGTTTATTTATTATTTTTGAATGGTTCGAGATTCAAACAGCTGGAAAAGTATCTTGAGGTTGAGGCAAGGGGTTGGCGTCAGACACGGGTCTCACATCAGGCAGGGGGCTGCTATCAGGCAAGGGACTGGCGTCAAGCACAGGTCTCACATCAGGCAGGGGGCTGCAATCAGGCAAGGGACTGGCGTCAAGCAAATGGCTGGTTTGATAATTTTTTGCACTTCTATAACCATAAGAAGACGAAGTGGAAGGCGTGGAGCAGTAGTAAGTATTCATTGAGTCATAGGACAATGCTTCTTCTTCAGCACGAGTAATTGTTTCAAAAAATTCTCTTTGGACTCGTAGTTGTAAATACTTTGGTAGATCACGTGTCTTTTGACAGAGACTTTCAAATAAATGAGATAATGCATCTGGTGGTCGATTAGCATCAGTAATATGCTTTCTTATTTCATCTCTTTCAGTTCGTCTTTACTCGCGATTTTTCTCTCGGCGCTGAAGAATCTCTATCATTTCCAGTTGCTTGCTGTTTTTCTTCCCAGATTGAATTGTAGATGTTTTAGCCGGTGAGGGAGGTGATTCAACAACATCAGTATCCGTAATTATTGTATCAGAAGTGTTTTCAGTGTCGTTTCCTTGTATACGATCCGAAAAATTTGAAAAAGTCTCGTTATTTTCTCTGTGTGGCAGTAAAAATTCCATTAAATTCTCATATTTCCACGGTTTCATATTTTGTGCTGCCTGTCCTGTAGTAGTCTTACGTCTTCGAAGAGCTTCTCTATGACTATCTCTTAATTTCTTCCAATGAGATTTCGCTTCCTTACCTAGAACAAAAAAAAACATAATAATTGTATGTTACAGATATATGGCAACAGGAGATTCATACCACACCATAGCTTACAGTTACAGAGTAGGAAAAACCTCTGTAGCAAGGATAATCGAGGAAGTTGCCGATGCTATATGGGACTGTTTAGCGCCTATATATTTAGAAGAAATTAAAGATGAACATAAGTGGAGAAATATTGCTGAAAATTTTAAAACTTCATGTGACTTCCCTCATTGTGTTGGAGCTATTGACGGCAAGCATGTCACAATAAAAGCACCTCCAAACTGTGGATCAGATTATTTCAACTATCTTAAAGATCACTCTATAGTGCTTTTAGCGGTTACTGATAGTAAAAAAAAAATTATAATGATAGATATTGGATTAAAAGGCAAATTTAGTGATGGGGGAATATTACGAGAAAGCAACTTTGGTCAGAAGTTATATGCTGGTAATCTAAATCTTCCGCCTGATGAAGCACTTGTAGAAGGTGGCATCGAGGTTCCATATGTCTTTATCGGGGATGAAGCATTCCCTTTATTATGTAATTTGATGAGACCATCTCCCAGAGAAAACAATATTACACAAAATAAAAGAATTTATAATTATCGTCTTTGTCGAGCAAGACGAGTGGTCGAAAATGCGTTTGGAATTCTGAGTGTCCGTTGGAGAGTTTACAAACGACCTTTTGAGTGCAAAGTAGATACAGCCATAAAAATAGTGAAGGCAACTTGTGTGCTACATAATTATTTAATGGAACATAGTTTCACCTACAATTCTGTGACAAATGAAGATATAGCAGCAACTCCAGTTGAGAACCAACTTTTTGATTTAACACATTCGGGATTTAGAAGTTCTAATGACAGTTTTTTTATCAGGGAAGAATTTTGCAATTATTTTAATCATGCGCATGTTTTGAGCTGGCAAAATGCCCGTGTCACAATTTAAACAAATAATAAGTTTGTGTCTACTAGGTAGTGGGTGTGTAATAAATAAATATTAAGTTTGTAGATTTAAAAGTAATATTTTTATAATATTAAATTAGTAACAAAAAATAAGTAAACAAGTATTTACTCACCATTCGCCATTTCACATTCCCTCGCAATCTTTTCCCAAGCCAAATCCTTTTTACCGATGTCTCTGTACGATATATCGCTCATTTTCCATAAACAGGGGTGTAGCTTGACTTTTTCAATAAATAACTCCATAATTAAACCAAATATTATTGACTTAATAAAAATAAAGCCGCCTGTCGTGGTCATCAAATGCACGCGTGCGCCACGAAACCTAGCAATTGACAAAATGGCGCAGGCGTCGCTCGCTTGCTTCCCCGCCCGTCCCACCTCCCGCAGTGCCCCACGGCGCACCGAGCGTAATTTTCATAATCTAGCGGGCCATAATCTAATTTAACAACTTATTCCCAGAAGATAACTAGTTGTACATTTTTTAAGTAGTTGAACCACACTTCCTAGAAACAAAATTTATTTTACAAAGGATCACACCAAACAATAGCAAAAAGGGTCGGAACTACCTGTTACCTGCTCGTTCGCGATCGGGTTTACCGAGGGACCGCGCCATTCGTCTGAGTTCACTCGATGAATACGCTCGTGTTTCAGTTGCTAGTAGTTGTTGTGTGTTGTTATTGTATTTTTGTGGGTTTTGAGGTAAGTTACAAGTGATTTTTACTTTTAATTGTTATTTAATTTAACTGCAAGCACCAATTGAATATAACATGTTTACTTTTTACTATAATAATATTCTCAATCACTTTGTACTTGAGTTTTAGTATATTATATCGCATTATACAGTTCTTTGATTGTATTTTTCTGAAAGTATAACTCGTTAGCTCTATTACATATGTCAGTTTGTTTGCGAATGATTGCGACACTCATAGAAGTTTTTCTTACTTTTAGGATGACTTCGCAAATTTCACGTCGAAAATGTTTTGATGTTTGGTTTGCTAACGCAAAACAAAACAGAACTGATGCTTTGCTACATCTTATATTGCAAGAGCTGGGTGATCCTTGCTTTTCGGAAGACATTTTGAAGAGTTTGAAAGTCACAATTCGAAGTGTTTGCCAAAAAATAGAACAAAAATGGTCGAAATCGGGAAGACATCGGGAACGATTTTTGAAGACAAATTCCTCGTGGTTGGAAGAAAGTATATCACTGCCCGATATAGTGACAAACACTGTCGTCGACTTTTCACTTCCTACAACAAGTAATCGGGCTGGAAGACCAAAAAAAGATTTCGCTAGCAGCAGCAATAGAACAAAAAGGCGGCGCATCCAACAAATGCTCGATACATCAAGTCGGGAAGAAATATCGATGGCATCTGAAACCCAACTACGAAAGGAAGGAAAAAGGGATTCAGCAGCTATTGTTAAAGAGCTATGTCTCTTTTCACCTAGAAGAGGTACTTCTATAAAAAAAGCACGAAAATCCATTGAAAGCCGCAACAAGGGTGGACTGTCAGTAGATCAAGCTCTTGCATTAATGGTTGATGCGAATCTAACGACTCATCAATATAGTGTGATACGCCAGCAAGCGAAGAACGTTAATAGTAATCTGTACCCACCGTATTATAAAGTGAAAGAGGCGAAACAGCTATGCTACCCTGACGACATAAATGTAACCGAAACGCACGCTGAAATTAAACTGCAGTCTGTAATAGATCATACAGTAAAAAGATTGTGCAAAGCTCAAGAAGAGGTCCTAAGTACAGTAACTGATTTAAAAACTTTGAGTTTAATTGTGAAATGGGGTTGTGATGGAGCAGAGCAAACTCGGTATAAACAGAAATTTTCAGAAGAACAATGTAGTGATGAAAGCTTATTTAGCATATCAATGGTGCCTATTCAAATGTACTCGGAAAATGACCAAAGCATTAAACAAATCGTTTGGCAAAATGTTTCCCCATCTTCTACAAAATATTGTCGGCCCATCAAATTTGTATTTGCCAAGGAAACAGTAGATCTTATCAAAAGTGAAGTTGATAAAATAAAAGAGCAAGCAAGATTACTGGCACCCACTAAAATCATAGTAAATGACACAGAAGTCTTAGTGAAGCCAACAATGATTTTGTGCATGATCGATGGCAAAATTTGTAATGCCTTAACTGCATGTACATCCACGCAGAGTTGTTATTTGTGTGGCGCTAAGCCCAGTGAAATGAACGATGAAAGGCTTATCGTGGAAAAAGCGGTAATTAGCAACTTTATTTATTTGGGCCTTTCACCTCTGCACGCTTGGATAAGATTTTTTGAATGCATATTACATATATCTTATCGTTTAGATATAAAATCTTGGCAGGCTCGAGGGGTTCAGAATAAAGCCAAAGTAGCAGAAAAGAAGAAGCTTGTACAGGAGAAGTTCAGAAGTGAACTAGGTTTATTGGTGGATATGCCTAAACAGCAAACAGGAAATACCAATGACGGAAATACGGCCCGCAAGTTTTTCCGGAACTCTGAAAAGTCCGCCGAAATTACGGGAGTTTCTGTTGAGCTGATTAAACGCTTCCACATAATTTTAGAGTGTATCAACAGTGGATTTCCAGTCAACATGGAAAACTTTGAAGAATATACAAAAGTAACGAGAAAATTATATTTTAAAGAATATCCATGGTACTCGATGCCTGCAAGTGTACACAAAATACTTTTTCATGGAAAAGACATTATAGCTTCTTGTATCCTTCCAATTGGTCAGCTTTCCGAAGAAGCACAGGAAGCTAGAAATAAGGACAACAGAAAATTCAGAGAATTATTCACAAGAAAGACGTCTAGAGTGGACACAAACACAGATTTAATTCATCGACTGTTGATAACGTCAGACCCGTATATAGCAAGCTTACGTGCTCCTCCAAAAACTAAGCGTGGCAAAATAACTCCTGAAGTGAGCCAGCTTTTACAAATAAGACCACCAGAAATTGAAATTAATAATATCCAGTCTGAAGAAAGTGATGTCGATCATTATGATAGCGATTCTGATTGAGGCTTTGTATATTATGTCTATGTTATATATTTTTTTGCATAATAAAGACTATGTATTTTTCTTTTAGTTTGTGTTTTCTGCTTATTTGTTTTTATACCTGTATAATTGAAATATAATTGTAAGATTTTGAATGTGAATATTGTTATATGTACCTACTTTATGTTGAAATATATGTCTTAAACCTTGATAGTGTCTTTAATTTACTATTATCGTATTTTAGTGTATATTTTATTCATATTGCTAGGCCTAAATAAAATTGGCCAGCTAGATTGTGAAAATTACGCACTGTGCGGCGGTGCACGGAGAGGCTACGCATGTGTACTAAACTTCGCTTTGTAAGAAAATGTATGTAGTTGTTTCCACTGCAACCCACGAAGAGGCTACGCATGAATTGACGTCATTGACACACGCATAGCTTGCTCGAATAAGCGGTTACGTAGCTCAACGCTGTCAGCGTGGGTCTACCCGTGCGCCGTGCCACGCTACACATAGTCGTGGGTCATATTCGTGTACTTCAGTGGAAACGTAGACCCACGTTGTCAAACAAATGAATACACGCAGCTAAAATGCGCCGCGTGTCCGTGCACAGCGTGCACTGCGGTGGAGCCGCGCCTTTACCACTCAACTTAGTTCTTCAGAAGTGATTCCTTTTTTGAGACGCGCTGCTGCAATGAAGTTATCACGTAGTATTTGGCCGGAAAGTTTTACAACTATGTTTTTTTGGGTTTGAGGACTTTGGATTCATTAGAGGAACACGATGAATAGCAATGACGTCACGAGGCGATAACGGTTGCTTGATTAAGTTAGCTATGTTTTCAAGGATCGACATTAGATTTTCGCCGCGCTTCTCAGGCAGATTGCTGATCTCGACGTTACAGTTCCGAGATTTCTGTTCTGCGGTTTCTAACTTTGCTTCTAATGTTGCGATTCGTTGTTGCACTGCATCGGGCGAAGAAACTTTTTCCTCAAGCTGCTTCACACGAGAATCAAAATTCTTTAACTTCACCTCCAGACCATCATATTTGTCGCTAATGAATTTAATGGACGACTGCACGGCTTCCAATTTGGACAGCAATAAGGCACATTTCTCATCCTGTTTTATTAAACAGGTCTCGAGCATAGACTTTATGTTTGCCTGGAAATCCTTAAGTTCGTCCCGCCAGTCCAAGTCCTTATTGCACGATAGGCCTCTGCGAAATGTGATGTAAGGAGGAGGAGACTCCTTCTCAATTAATGACCCATCAACGCTCATTTCACCAGATCGCGGTGGATTGTCGACGTCACTAATTTGATCGTAGGTACTGTTCACAGTATTCATAACTGGTAATAAGTATATAAGTCTCTGTCCGCGACACCACTCTGTGCCAATGCAGAAACGGGTTTGAGCACAAAAAACTGCCGATAACACCGATGGGTTAATTTGTCACACACGCACTGTTACGCACACTAAGCTCTTATTGTTTTAAGTTACACTGACTGAGGACGAGACTACCGGTTTGCTCCGGGGCGCAAGACGGAATGATGAGGTTCCTCAGGACATAGCAGATCAGTGGTCGAAATTTGTAGATGCATTAAAACATTTAAATTCTTTGAATATTCTCAGATGGGTCATATCTGACAACTGTATCATTAATGAAATACACATATTTACAGATAGCAGTGAAAAGGCATACGGTGCTTGTGTCTATATACACAACATTAATAGCAGTAGTGCAGTCATGGTACGCTTATTATCTTCTAAAAATCGTATAGTCCGATAAAACCAACCACAATGCCCAGGTTAGAGCTATGTGGGGCGCTGTTAGGTGCAAGATTGTGTACAAAGGTCAAAGAATCCCTTACCATACCAGTTAGCCGATGCGTCTTTTGGTGTGATTCAACGATAGTGTTGAGCTGGTTATCCGCACCATCGACACAACTTAAATCTTTTGTCAGGCATCGTGTTAATGAGATTCATGAGATCACCCTTGGATCCGTATGGAACTATGTGCCAACACGAGACAATCCCGCGGATCTCGTTTCTCGAGGGGTGAAGGCTGATCATATCAGCGATTCTACTTTGTGGTGGGCAGGCCCTTCATTTCTGTTGCAGGATGAATGCCTGTGGCCAAAACCACCAAATGATGTTGCAAGACAAGACTTGCCAGAACTAACATATTTTGTAAATCAGTCCAACAATAGCCACATTCCAGTTAATCAAACATTAATACAACAATTAATTCACAAATATTCAGATTTTAACCGTTTGCAAAGAATTGTGGCTTACATTAAAATATACATTTTACAATTTAAAAAGTAAAAATAATAAGTTGACACAGTGGCTGTCTAATCAGGAAATACAATCTTCATTAAAATGTATTTTACGTAATGCACAATTTGAAATGTTTCCGGACGAATATTCCATTTTAAAATTAGGAAAATCCTCGCCTCATAAAAATCGGCTCATATCTTTATCTCCGTTTTTAGACGCCGACGGCATTATTCGTTTCGGAGGCAGGCTAAATAATTCTCCTTACGACTATAACGTAAAACATCCCATACTCATGTGCAGTAAGCATCATTCAACTAAAATCATGTTTCAAAATGTTCACAGAAAACTGTTACCTCAGTTGCTCTTGGCAAACATTCGGCAAAACTATTGGCCCTTGGGGGGCAGAAAGAACAATGCCCACTTCCCATACATTTAAAAACCTGATAATGAAAGGTAATGTATAGTTATAAGGTGTAGTAGAAAGAGTACCTGTAAGTTTAGAAAATAATGTCATATAGTCATTTTTACGATTTAAAGTCTACGAAGACCAAAAAATATTAATGTTACTTTTTAGGTTAGGATTTGCCTTTAAGATAGCTAACATAGTTTCTTTACCTCTAAAAAGTCTAACTTTGTTCTTGTATTGTCAAAAGTGATCACTTGCCGACCCATTTCATTGGCCGCAGTGCATACATACATACCTGATGAACAAAACGTGAAAAACAAACAACAAACACCATGTTACAGTGAAATGATTTATTAATTATCATCATTTTCATCTAAATCTCTTATAACTACGTCATCTAGAAATTCAGCTGGAGCAGAGATATTTTCTTGATACCTAGCCCATCCTAGGTACCACACTAATGTCATGACGTGAGCGCAACATCCAATGGTCCGTCGACCGACCAAACAATTGCAACAGTATTCGACTATACCAGCTCTGCCAGACACATTATTTTCTATCAAAATATAGACATAATATTGTTTTCTTGAAATGTGCCTGGACTTAATTTTTCCTCTTATTAAAGTTATGTCATCACTTCCTCTCAGATTATATTGAGAAAAATCTTGTGTATCCCTACATACTTCTATTCTATATGATCCATGAAATCGAATATGTTCCCCGTAATATGATCTGGCTTGCCTTATCTGGTAAGTACCTAGAGCAAATAATATTAGTTCGCTATAACTTAATCTAGGAAACTCAAATAAGTTATCTCGATCAGCTGTTAAACTCTGAAAAACCGTAGACCTTCTATTCATATTTAATTCCTCAACCAATAGGGCTAAATTATTTTCAAAATTAATTCTCTCCCTAATTATTGTGACTATTTCATTAGCATCATCTCTATCACGAAGACGTACACCAAATCGGTTAAGTAAACTGGCAGCTATCTGAAAGTTCTGCATCATATTTGGCACTGATTTATTAAAATAGTCTTGCCTCAGGAGCTTAAAATCTCTTTTAAAATGTCCATTTACTGCCTCAACTACCCAGCGGCATATTGTGACACAGCGGCTCCGGTTGGCCTGCTGTGTTGTTAATTGGTGTTCACCTTCTGATAGAGACTCAGGCATAAATGGCCGATAATTAGAACCTTCTAGCATTCTTATAGAATCTCTGAAACCCCTATCCAATATAAACACATCATTTTCTTGAAAATATAATCTAAGAGGAGAGTTTTCATAATCAAAAAGGGAGATCATTATGTCAGCATCGGATGTGGTAGCCTTGTATGGATTGTAACAATCTAAGATGTAACCATCACATGCCACAAATAAAAATGGCTTTAGCAGATTTTTATATTTTTGTAAAGAATATGTATCTTTTTGGAAGGAGTAATTAGAACTTTTATTTATACATATGTATGTCCCATCGCAAATAATAATTGCATTTGTATAGTTGTCATTGTATATACCATTTGGTATTGTAAGGTTATGATCCATTAGACTTTCTCTAGATATGTGAGTAATACCTAGGTGCATAGGTACAAAATCTTGAACCAGGATTTCCCTGCATTTATTCATTAGTCGCTCTAATGTACTGCGCGGTACATCTAATAATGTAGATAAGCGAACATCTGATTCACCAGTGCTCATTTTCATTAACAATGCAGCTAAGCCCAAAATGCCTTTGTGCATTTCTTGTATTCGAGGAACTTCATTAAGGAGGGTGAAAAAGTCTTGTTTCGACCTTCCAGTCCAAAAGAAAAATATATTATCTTCAATTTCTTGAATAGCTTCTACATTAGTGAAATTAAGGTAGGGCTTGAAAGCGTTAACAAATGTAAAAATGTGTTCTACTTGTTGTGAAGTAAATGTATTCATGCTATTACTCGAATCATATAGATTACTCCACTCATTGCTCAGTCTATGTTCTGTACAGACACGGCTGTGCACAGGGATATAATATTTATACGTACTGAGTATCGTTGCTCTAAATGAATCAGCCATATTGTGTAGATGAATATTAGCACATTCAGGGAAAAGGCAGTGAGAAGCAGTATTTGCTGCCCGTCTCTAATTTTCCAATGTTATGTTGCTAGATACAACTTTATAAGGCACTTCTAGACTTTCATTTACTGGTTCCACAGTGATTGGCTCAGAGTCACCTGTTTCAATTTCAACCTCTTCAGTAGTAGAAGCTCCACGAGCTTCGTCAACTTGCTCAACACGTTGGGCAGCACGCTTACAACTCATCCAGCATGAATGGCATATTCTATCTGATGATGAAATCTACAAAAGAAAACATTGAATTAATATTAGGTATTGTAAATATTAATAAAATACATTTTCAAGTAGTTTTCATGATCAAAAAACAATAATTATTATTTTCAGAAGAAAAAAAGAGAAATTATCTAGAGTTACAGTACAAAATATTATACTGGGAAATAATAAACAAAATAGAAACATATATGGGTCAAAATCAAAATAATTGCTCATTTCATAAATGTTATTTTTATGTCACAATAACATAAAAGTAACATAAAGGAAAACAAGGGCTGCATTCACAGTTGTAAATAAAAAACAGTTTTAGACTTATATATATATTAATAATTAAAAATCTTAACATTTACACGTACACCGTGTACTGGACATAGTGAACATGAACATGATACATGTACAAAGTAATAGCAGTACTGCTTTGATGATTTCATTAAAGGAGTACTGCCATTACTAAATATTTTTATTGATGTTAATTATTTATAATTTTTAAGTCGGGACACTGATAGTTCGTAAATCACATCTTTTAGTTTATGCAATACGCGTATATAAGACGTATTCAGAAAAGTAATAAAAAATAATAGTAATAAAAATTCGTAATTTTCAAAGTCCCCAATTATACACGCTGAAATTTAAATGGTTGTTTTCCCGCAGCGAAATGGTTTTGTCTATGTAATACAATCATTTCGTAGTTATATAAAATATTAGAAACAAAAACTGGCATATTTAACATTGTGAAAAACTAAACTCGAAAGCAATCACGAACCAATAGTCATACCTCCCGATATCTACGGCCGAACGACGGCGGGGCGTTGACCCGGGTCGACAGGATTAGGTTCGAAGGCGGCTCCGATTGATAATGTTGCGCGCGGGCTAGTTTATGCCGTATAACTACACGCGAGAGCTTATTTTATTTTAAACATTTAATAAATCGGTCTTTGCTTTGTCGGATTCTTGTATTTTTGCGTGCAAACTATTATGCCGTATCACAACGTGCGAGAGCTTATTTTGGTTTGACCATTTATGCATCGCTTTCCTTTGACGGCGGCGGCGCGTGGGACGCCAGTAGTACCTACAATACATGTTACGTACTTGCTACCACGTGCTTTTCAATCAGCTGTTATCCAACATGTTATTCAAATTTTCCCTTCATACTTTTACGGGCTTAGGACCGTCATAAATACTTTTTTATCTGCAATTTATTGAACACGAAATTAAATAAAAAAATAAAACTAAGAAAAATTTACTAAGAAAACGAATTTTCTGAATTAGATACTTAAAAAAGTATTTGAGGCGTATTTAAAAAATTTGAATCAACTTATTTACAATAATTTTAATCAGCTAAAACTACTTTTAAATGTTTAATACTACATTTTACAAAAGTACGAGTAGATACAAGTACCTACTCGTACTTTTGTAAAATGTAGTATGTAACAATTACTCCGTTACCGGGAAGTGTAAGTTTACACTTCCCGGTAACGGAGTAATTGTTCGAAGTGTAAGCCATTCCGTTGTACACACAATCGCGCACGTTTTATTTGGTTTTCTTTTAATTTAAATAAGGTGTCTGTGTCCCTACGTACGATATCAAAAGCGTCCACTATCGCAGCTACTAACGCGTCGCGCTTTTTGTGTTCCTCACGATACACTAGGCGCTTGAGCTCAGACCACAAGTAAAAGTCTAACGGAGTTAGGTCCGGGCTTCTTGGTGGCCAAGGCACTGGCCCGCCGCGTCCGATCCAGCGCTGGGGAAACACCAAGTTCAAGTGCTCTCGCACGGCGCGGTGATAATGAGCCGGGCACCCGTCTTGCTGATAGAAAAGATTGTCCATGGGCACTGTTAGCGGAAGGTCGTCCAATAAGTCCGGGATAACGTTGTGTAGCATTTCCAGGTAGGTTCCACCTGTTAAGTGTCCTGCCACGAAATGCGGTCCTATGAGATGGCCATTAATTATGCCGGCCCACACATTAACACTAAAACGCACTTGATGCGCACACTCGCGAATAACATGTGGGTTATTTAAAGCCCAAAAATGTTCGTTACGCTGGTTGAAGATTCCAACTCGCGTAAAAGTTGCTTCATCCGTCCACAAACTGTTCTTATCTTGGTTTTCGATCAACCACTGACAAAACGCAATTCTGTTCTGGGGTTCATTTTCGTGGAGAGCGTGAACTCCGCGAAAATGATAAGGATGCTGTCCTTCAGACTTTAGTAGTTTCCAGACGTAGTACTGGCTTACGCCAAACCTAGCCGCGGCCTGGCGCGTACTTCGACGAGGATCCCGTTCGAAGTACTCGATGATCTCCTCGTCGAGCGCTGGCAAAATAACGGCCGGTCGACCTCTGCCCTGTGCATGTGCCGGTGTATGGAACTGTCCATGATCTAGTAGCCGCTGTGTCGCCGCTACGATCGTCCGTGGTGATGGGACTTGGGGGTTCAGAACCCTGCGAAGACGGAGCGACTCCAAGTGTTGCCGCTCTGCGTAAAGTCGCCGGGCAGCATGGGAGTCATAATCAGCCCTAGCATACAGCTGCACCATAGCGACGTACTCCACATTGCTGTATTTGTAATGTCGATCCATTGCAGTTTACAGTGATGACGCGTGCTGCGCGTACGATATTCGCGGGAAAACTAAGTAGGTCAGGGTCACAGCCGCGCGCGCCCCAGGGATAAAATAGGCGCTGGCGGCTTCGTTTGATATTGTAGCGCGCAGGCTAGTTTATGCCGTATCACTACACGCGAGAACTAATTTTACTTTGAACATTTATAAATCGGTCTTTCCTTTGTCGGCTTCGCGGTGATTTTTTGTATTGTTCTGTGGAAACTATTTTATGCCGTATCACTACGTGCGAGAGCTTATTTTGGTTTGAACATTTGTGCATCGCTTTTCTTTGTCGGTGGTGACGCGTGAGTACCTAGTACCTACAAGTTACGTCTAGTGTTACTATTGTTACTCACTTTTTCGAGTTGATGAATATTTTTTTTATTTTTTTAAAACAAAAACATCGTTATTTTTTTACTTTAACTCTATGCTTCGAAAGTACTCCTTAAGGCAAGTCGTTCTGCCGCGGGAAAACAACCAATTAAATTTCAGCGTGTATATTATTCTCTTTTGTTTCAATAATATACACCGTTAAATTTTGGTCGTTTTAATTCCATGGAGGATCGATTCGGTACATGAAACCCTATCGATTTGTAAAGATAAAAATGAAAAATAAAGTACTAAACGTCAGCTGATCGAGACCAATGAACTGTAGGTAGCTAGTACGTAACGGCCGACAACTCCCTGCAAAGTCATTGACTCGTTTACTTAAAGAAATTAATTTCGTACATGCGTATATTAATTCGAGTTTAAAAAAAAAAAAACTTTATTTTTTCATTTTTTTCTTTACAAATCGATAGTATTTCATGTACCGAATCGACCCTCCGCGGGATTAAAACGACTAAAATTTAATGGTGTATATATTACTAAGTATCAAAGAGGTATTATCATTACCGTTAGGTTATGTTTAATTTGAAGATGGTTAATCACACATTGAAAAAATATATTTATAAAATTGCGAAATTTGAACATTCTCATTATAGTCATGATAATTCTTCACCAGTAACTTCCTATTACTTATATACCTACATGTATTAGTCACTATCGCTACTAAAAAGTTCCCAAAAATTTCTCTTCAAATCAACCGTAGAAACGTTATAACATTTTGATGGCTTTTTAACCATCTGTGCTAGATCCTTAGGTTTAAAATTTACTTTGATATCTGATAAAATAGTAACATTTGAAGTAGATGCATTACTAACATGATAATAATTAGATTCTTCTGTATGTTCGACATCGTAAGAATTAGTTAAAACTTTATTGGCAATATTATTTTCGCCGGTATATTTTACCAACATCTCAAGATCTTCTTGCTCAGATTCACTTTCAGACGAAGATTCTATAACGAGTCGTTTTACTCTCGTACGTTTAACTTGAATTAATTTGTGACTTTTTATTGCAAAACATTGGCAAATGTTGGGCTTCAAACAAAAGCAGCTTAATATCCGATATTGAACTATGTTATCTTCGTTGGGTATTATCTGATGTATTTTTTGTGTATTTGGAACGGCCACTAATTCACAACCCTCAATTTGCCTTTCTATTTTCGATATGTCCTCCTGATAAACAAGAAATAATTTTACAGTGGTAGCAGTATTGTGTTTAAGTAATTGAATCGCAGTTTCAGCATCAGGTATATCATGACCGTAAGATACTTGTTTATCTAACAACCTTTTTATTACTCCTCCAACCCCATCGGCTGCACCCTTCCCATGGGCCGCTTCGAAAAAATTCCAGGTTGCATAAATAAAACCATAAGATTCTATCATTTTGGTAAGAAGGGCAAAGTTCTTTTTTTGCCTGTACTGACTTGACGGACCATCTGAGAAGAAATGTACAGTGTCTTTCAACGGAAATCTATTTTTAATGTCACGCATCATAGGTTCTAAATGAGCCCAGATCGATTCCGGTGTGTGTTTGTTGCAGTCCGAAAATGTGCAAAATGATTCGGGATCAGTTTCATCATTATATACAATACTTGTGTGCAATGTGATTTGTGAATGTGATGCTCCAAAATAGGGATGTCGAAAATGAAAAAAAATATCGATATATCGATACATCGATATTTAAAAAAATATCAATATCGGTCTCGATATATCGCGAAAAAAATATCAATATATCGATATATCGGTCAAATTTTTCGACCAATTTGCTTTTTTTTTAAATGAATTTAGGTCAGCCTAGCTCAGCAATAAAAACAGTTTTTTATTTCAATCATTACTTTATTCTCAATTAAATCAAAGGAAATAAGGAATCAGTCAATTATACCAGTATTTGTCCGGCAGTGAAAGTAAAAAAACTCTATTTTTGACATGCTCTGCCGTCAGCCGGCTCCTGTTGTTAGGAACTGCCAGATTGACGGCAGAAGCCACTCTTTCTGACGGCACGGAGGAAGCCGTAGGAGTTAAATATTTCAGGGCTAGACCCGAAAGAACTGGTGTAAAATGTCGAGTGTCTACCCAAAATTTAATTGGGTTTTCTTTGCGGGGCAGATTTGGAGCATCCAAGAATTGTTTTAACTCGTCTGGCATTCTATTACTCCTGGAGGACATATTAGCAGTAGCGATATTGTTAGCTGCAGCAGCTACTAGTTTTTCATGACGTGACCATAACGAATCTGTTGTCGATGAATTTTCGGTTTCAGAAGTTGATGATGCAGTTCTAAGCTCCGGCGAAGTCTGTCCTCTGCGTCTGTTTTCTACGCGTATCTCATCAGATAGCTCAGTTATTGCTCTAGATATTGCCAGAGCGGAACTGAAATGCATGCGCTTGAAGCGCGGATCTAGAATCGTAGCTTTTGCTAAGAAGATATTTTCCTCCACGGGTCTTAGTTTTGTAGTAACCCCTTCCATCAAACTATTTTTTACCGCAATACCTATTAACGTTGACGGTTTTTCATGTTCCAGTCCTTGCATCAGCAAATTAGTGATTGGTATTGCTAGACTAGCACTCACATAATGATCACCGCTGATGTCTTCAGTAGCTTGCTTAAATGGGGAAAGCAGTGTTATCAGTTCTCGGATGACATTCAGCTGTGATGATGCTAGCATATCTGGTGCGTTTCTCCTGCTAGACAAAATTTTAGCTACTATAGCTGACAGCTTATTGAATCTCTCCAACATATCTAGGCAAGAATTCCATCGAGTACTGACCGACTGAATAAGTGTTAGCACTTCCCCCTCTTTTTTTTGAAGAATCTGTTGCTCTGCTCTTAATTCATCCATAGCGTTGACAGATTGCTTAAAATATGTCACGATAGATTTGACTTGATTAGCAAGTTCTAAAACCGGTGCGTTACCTTTTGTCAATGCGGCATCTACTATTAAATTGATTAAATGAGCCATACAAGGAATTCTCTTGTTGTCCCCCAAGAATTTCTTCACAGCAGACACCATATTACTACCACCATCAGTGGTTATTGAATGGATACTGGTTTTATCTATTGAAAAGTCTTTGATAATGTCTTCGAAACATTCGCGTATGTAATCGGCTGTGTGTGCCTGTAGAAAAATCAATGGACATGATATAATACTATATTTTTTATTTTAAAGTATTTAATTTTATTCATACATAAATTACTTACTTGGTACATTCTCTGAGCTGTCAACGTCACCGTCTCTAGCTCTGGAGCAGAGTCTTCTGTGGAGTTCAGAAAATGCGCGGTCATGACAAGGAAACTCCTCGTTGAGTTGGTGAGGGTTAATATATCACTTGTCAGTGCAATGTTATCTGTGGCCCCGAGTTTATTTTTTAAAATAGCTTTCATGGTGATATATCTCTGTTCGACTAAGCTGGTTACCTACAATGAGTAAAAGTTATGAACACAAAAAGACTAAATTGTTAAATAGGCAGAATAAAACATAAATAAATAAAATATTATAGTTTTAACTACCTTAGCTCGCGACGGAAGCTTGTAGCGTGGACAAAGCACGTGAGTAAATTTTTTTAATCCTTGTTTTTCCACGCAGGAAAGCGGCATGTTATCTTTGCAGATCATGTATATTAACGCTTGATTAATTTCGTTTGTTTTTTGACCCCCTGCTGTGATAAGATAAAAAAAAATTAAATAGAGGTTGATAATAAAGAGCCACACAACATAAGACTATTGACTAACATAAATTAAAAATATACCTTCGTAACTTGAACTGCGTTCCAATATGTCCATGATGGTTGCTTGTTTTGTTATTTGTTTAGACTGAACATTTGTAACTGAAGTAGACGATCTTACCTGAAAAATAAATTTACACGATATTATATAAATTTATCAATATCGATACTTTTTGTCAACTTCACATCACTCGTTACTTACATCATAATTTTCGGGACTGGTTGCAGACAAATCCGCTATATTTTCGAAGTCAGCGTCATGAGCAATATTTGACGAACTAGTCGAAGGGATCGGAGAACTAGTTCTGATTCTGAATGGCAATGTTCGTTGTTGTAGTACTTGATGTTCCAATGCGGGTTTTTTAGTATTAGGTTCCGAGTCCGAGGCGTCAGAGTTCGACTTGGTCTTGGCATTAGCACTAGTATTTTTAAACTCTGCGAACGCATGGTAATGCTTATTTCGCAAATGTGCAGCTAAATTTGACGTATTACCACTTGTTTTGTACTGTTTACCACACAGATTGCAGGAGACATTAGATTTACTTGTCTTTTTAAAAAAGTTCCATACAGCACTGGACGACGACATAATTCACGTCACGATTCGAGAAGCACGAATTTCAAATAAAAAAAGCAAACAAAACAATTGACGATCTCGCACCACAAACAACACTTAAAGAAAGACCTATTAAAAATCAAATGGCTGACTTGTTAAAGAAACGCACTGGCCACTGACGAAGTGACGACTGATAGTGACACTGTGACAGGGCAGTTAGTTATGCACTCACTACCACAGATTAGATTAATGGAATTCTGCACAACAATAACTTTTTTTTTTTCAATATTTTACGGCTTTGAATTCTAGCGAATTTAGTTAGATCGTCATGAGATGATAAATAAAAAAAAAATATCTATTTTGATACGAATTTCGATATTTGTTTTTTTGTATCGATGTATCGATATATCGGATCAAAAAATATCGGCGAAAAATATCGATATATTTAACAAAAAATATCGATATATCGATACATCGATATTTTTTCAACAAGCCTCCAAAATGGACTGCTAATATTTCATTGTGAAATTTGCAATTATAATTTTCTGAGAAGTCACAATGTAACAAAATTTCATTTCTCTGCAAATTCTCCTTCAAAGATTTGTAAACTTTGTATTGGTGTGAAATGTTGTAAATATGAATTTTAAAGCCTTTTAATTCCGTATTAAAATTTGATAATAAAGATTGTAATGTACCTGATATTATTTGTTTAACTGTTTTTTTGGTCGATTTTCTTTCATTATTCTTTTCATATTCTATGGTTTTGACTGTCCACTCTAGCCATGACACTTTTTCATTCAATTTCTTGTTCAACAAGTCATATCCGACCGATTTATTTTTGCAAATATCACATGTTGAATACATGCACTTTTGGGAGTATGAATCACATACTGTAGACTTTATAACAGTGTCCAATGTATCGCAGTCCTTAATTTTTTTTTGTGTTTTTAGTGAAGCAAACTTGAAATCTATATTACTGTGTCTTTTACAAAGACAAGTATCTCGGTTTGATAAATTTGGGATCAATATGTAAAATGGCTTAAAACGTCTGAATGTGGCGTATGATATCGGGATTCCAGTCTCCTTGACAAATTTTAACCGTAAATTTACCATTGAATCTAGCAAATATCGTTTTTGCATTTTAACTTTACATTTCGTTTTAGTTTCTTTCTTAGCTGCAGTAGCTCTACTGACATCATCTTGCTTAAAAAATGCATCAATTTTATTTGCTAAGTCGTTTCGTTTAATATTAACTTTTTTTGCATTGCGCCTGATTGGGTATTTAATCCCAATGGCAGACCGTAATTTACTTTTCATTTTATACCTTTTTACGATGTCGTTACTTACAATTTCTTTCAATACATTTCTCTTTTCGTTAGTCCCTGCTGTATTATATTGTATTTTTAAGGATTCTACTAACACATTCTTTTCAAATAACTCTTTTTTAATAATTACTTTTTCTTCTTTAGTAGTGTTTAAATTAGCTACAAATGAATTCGTTTTTGAGTTTGGGCTTGACACGGTATTGTTCAAGTTCTAACACTTTATTTACGTACATTGATTTCAACGTAGTTCACATGTTTTGGCATAGATGGCGTATATTTAATTAGTACTTAAGTTGATGGATAGATGGCGTTGTGCAATTACGTCACAATTTTATAACTCGCTGTTAAGATTCTCCGGGTGTTCATGACCCTCTGCGGTATGTTCGAATTTTGTAAGTTCAAGTTAGTTGAATAAAGGAATACATCAAATAGTACAGTGTATTATTTAGTGTAAATTCAGTGCCGTGTGACCAGATCAAACATTGGTCCTTCGAGCCGGATGGTGACTGTTGTCACAAGGTTAGGGTCGTCGGAGAAGGGCGCCGACACAGTAGTGGATCGCTGCTGATGGTGCCAAGGTGCTGGTGAGTATTGCACCGAGGTGGAAACACCCAGTTCGAGAGGAGCGGCAGCCGGCAGCGGAGCAGTTCGAGGGCGGCGGGAGCATCAGCAGGCAACAGCGGCAGCGGGAGCTACAGCAGCAGGGGTCAGCGGCAGAGAAGAGTTCGAGAACTGCGGCGCATTCAGCAGTGCCAGTGCGCGCGTTCATCAGTGCCAGTGCGCGCGCTCAGCAGTGCCAGTGCGCGCGCTCAGTAGTGCCAGTGCGGCGCGTTCATCAGTGCCAGTGCGCGCGCTCAGCAGTGCCAGTGCGCGCGCTCAGTAGTGCCAGTGCGGCGCGTTCATCAGTGCCAGTGCACGCGTTCATCAGTGCCAGTGCGCGCGTTCATCAGTGCCAGTGCGCGCGTTCATCAGTGCCAGTGCCCGCGTTCATCAGTGCCAGTGCGCGCGCTCAGTAGTGCCAGTGCGCGCGCTCAGCAGTGCCAGTGCGCGCGTTCATCAGTGCCAGTGCCCGCGTTCATCAGTGCCAGTGTTCGCGCTCAGTAGTGCCAGTGCGCGCGCTCAGCATTTTGCCAGTGCGGCGCGTTCATCAGCGCCAGTGCGGTGCGCACAGCAACGCCAGTGCACGCGCTCAGGAGCTGTGCAGCAACTACAAATCAAGCAAAGTGCGGCGGTGGTGTCGACAGTACGAGAGCAAGGCGAGCGTGGAATCGATACGTCACGTCGCTAAAGCAGAACAGAGTATGTGAGTGCAGTAAAAAATTGTGAGTAGCTTTTAATTAATTTAAGATTTGTAATAGAACTTCAAAGACAACACTTACCTATACTGTTTCGTTATCATGGAGTCATTAATAAAGTTGCAACTTGATGTTAAAAACACAATAGAGAAAGGGAAATCTAACTTCAAAAAATCCCCCAAGGAGAGAATAACTCGGGGATATATTGAAACCCGATTAGAATCGTTAGAAGTACAATGGACAAAGTTTTGTGATACTCATAGGAAAATAATTGAAAAATCCTCAGCGGATGACCTGAAAGATGCATATTTTACGTCCGATATACATATATGATAAAACCGAAGAGATCTATATTGCATACAAATCGGAATTAAAGGATACTCAATTGCGATTATTAGAGTCTGTAACAAAAGAACCGCGAGAACAAACAATAGCTACCAATGATAGTAAAATTTATAATGTTAGATTACCCAAAATCAATATTCCGTCGTTTTCTGGAAAGTACGAAGAGTGGACTAGTTTCCGTGACTTGTTTAGATCGCTCGTTCATTTCAATAAGACCTTAGATGATGTACAGACATTGCACTATCTTAAGGGATGTTTAACGGGTGAAGCGGAACAGCTGCTCAGACAAATACCCATAACTGCGGCTAACTATTCCATATGCTGGGAACAGTTAGAACATAGATATAATAATAAACGACACTTAACGAATTGTATATTGCAACGATTGTTTGAGCAGAAAAGAGTGAGCACAGAGTCAGCTGTAACGTTAAAACACCTCTTAGATACAACCACTGATTGTATGAGTGCGTTAGGTAATATTGGCATTGATGTTTCCACCTGGGACATAATTGTAATTCACATTGTCTCAGCTAAGCTAGACCAAGAAACCCGCAAGCAGTGGGAGTTGAAGGTAGCCTCCGAAGAGACAAATGACCTACCAACTTTAGGCCAGTTCAAGACGTTTCTTGAAAGTAGGTTTAGGGCCCTTGAGTTTGTCGAACCGCAGAAGGCAACGGGACAGTGGCGTAGTCGTTCACGGATAGAAAGATCAGATCAGAAGGTCATGCTTGTCACGGATAGTAAGAATCCCACCCCCTCAGGACAGGAAAAAATAGGTTGTGAAAATTGTGGTAAAGGTCATAAACTATGTTTTTGTGAGTCTTTTATAAATATGGATGTCTCTCAAAGGAGACAGTTTGTGCAAGGTAAAAAGATTTGCTTTAATTGTCTGGGAGGGAATCATTTAGTTTATCAATGCAAAAAGTCAACGAATTGTAGAATTTGTAATAAGAAACATTATACGCTGTTGCACATGGATACTCATAGCTCTAAGGGGCAACGCAAATAGAAGACGGCGAGACGAAGGTACGGTACAGACACGGCGCAGATACGGTGCAGGCGCGATATCTGCGCAAACAGACGCGGGGACGATACGGCAAGTTAAGTCATTATAGAGCGTGATATTGACGGGATAAGACATGTATTCCTCTTCAGACGAAGATGAAGATGCACTGGCTTTGCTACAGATTATTAATTTACAGCAAAGACCAAGAAGGTATTGGATACATCCAGTGTGGAGAAATGCAGAAGAGCACAGGTACTATAAAATAATGGAAACATTATATGAATATCCTGATCGTTTTCGCACAGTTTATAAAATGTCACTGGAATGTTACCATATCGTATTGTCAAAAGTAAGAGAAGGACTTCGGAAGCAAGTTACAAATTGGAGAAAACCAATCAGCCCTGAAGAAAGACTACTGATAACTTTAAGGTAAGTGAAACTATTTTTTACAGATCAAACTTTTATTGACAAATCAAAAGATAATATTCATTGAAAATGTTTTTGGTTTAGCATCTTTGCTACAATTAGTATTTATAAATTGCTCTCAGTGTTACAGCTAATTTGAGTATCTGTCAAGCTGTCATCATGTGCTGTCCTTATCTCACAATACAGAATCAGCGCATGCGGACAGGGACAGCACATGACTACTCAAGCTAGCTGTCGCACTAAGAGCCATTTATAAATAAAGTTCAAGGCATTGGATAGTTCTCATTAAAATCACTTATTTCGTCTTCATGAGATTGGATAGATGTCTCTGGATTCGGGTGAGGTGTAGCTGGAGTTATTGGTGAAAATATTGGCAAACATAATGTAGTTGGAGTTGCCGGAGGTGCTAAGGATTGTGCTCTTTCATAAGCTCCCGGTGTCCGCGTTTGCTGATATTCTGAAATGCTGAGTTGATAATAAGCTTTCTCATCATAAGTTCGGTGTCTTGAAGGCCCAGCTATTTGTTCAATTACAGCCACTGCCGCCGGTGGTGCTGGATTTATATACTCTCCGGATATCAAAGTCAGCTGAGTTTCCGGATTTTTGTTAGCTGCTGCAGTATGTTTAGCTGTCTGCTGAGTCGAGGTAAACGAAGGTGCTGGACTTGTATTAGCTCTGGATGTAAGAGTCTGCTGGGTTGCACCTTCATTAGGATCATAATCTGTCTCTCGAGAAGGTGTTCGTGGATAATACGGCTGTGTCCTAGGATAACTAGGTACTGGGTCATTTAAAATTTGCTCTGATAAATTGAGAACGCCCATTTTAAATCTTCGTTTTTGGGCTGGTGTCATTGATTTCATATCTGGAAGCATGCTTTGAAAAAAAGCTAGATCGCTGTCTGTTTCAGGCTCAGCTCTATGTATGGTCTTCATTTGTAATGCTCTTTGACTGAAATATTCATGTGCTGATTTATTAACATCTTTTAAAGAGATTGCCCTAGATTTATTTAATAGTGGTAGCAGTGGCGGTGTTGGCGTGGATTGATTGGAGATGGAATCCGAATTTGTGTTTTCAGAAGCTAGTTGACCAGTAAACAGTGTCTCATCGACTTCTTCACTATCATTACCGTCTGTGCAATCATATTTGCTAAGATTGCTTTTGGTTGGTCGGGACTTCAAGTAATTGTCTAAAAAATGTAGATGTGGTGAAAGGTAGTACTCTTTAATCGTCTTTGCACCTGATCCAGATGGCAAATCTAGCCTTTTCTTGTTTTTGCTGTAACTACATCGAATATTCTTCCACCGTTCTTTACATTCTTGGGCTGAAAAATATTTAAGGAGATTAGTTACAATGTGTGTTTAGATTGAGGTGCCACTTTTCGCATCGTAAAGTGGCTAATGGAGTTATTTAGTAGTAGTTTAGAAAATTTTGTAGAACGGATATTGGATTTTGTATTAGAATACTTCAAAAGTTAAATGAATATAAAGGTGGCACCTCAATCTGTTTGGATTGAGGTACCACTCAGAACTGGGAATATTATGGATGAGTTTTCATCAAAATTTCGTAGTACTCCAGAATTCTGGAGTACTACAAAATAATACAAAATTTTGAGTAAGTATTGACTTTGATAATCGTTTTCTGGATGGTTGTGTATTGTTTTGATGTAGAATGTTGCGAACGGTGTATAATTGGGAATCTTCTTTAAGTATGAGCAACAACTGCATCAAATTTGGGTTCTTCTTACCGACGGCTTTGTTCAATTTATGGTGCCAGCCTTCAATGAAGTTTGTGGTTCGATGAGTCTCCCCAAAAGCACACCAGACTTTTAAAAAATCTTCGTGGAGCCATTGCTTTTTCATATAATTCACAAATTTTTGGATTTGTGGGTCATTATCATCATATCGCGAAATAATATACTCCCATCCGTTCATGATTTCTTCTTGAGGTAACAGTGGTAGAACTGCGCTTAGGCTTACCATGCGTTTCTTCTTTGGGTCTTGAGTATTTGTTATATGCAATTCACGGCCTTTCTTAAAAATTGCCTTATTATAGTGGTAATAGCAGCCCTTGACTGCAATTGAAGGAAAAACTGTAGCAATTGCTCGCATGGCGGCCTTTTCGTAGTCTACTTTAAATTTTATTGGATTCCAATTGGGTAACTGCGACTTTATTATAGAGAACAGAATCACGTAGGCTTCTGTGTTTCGGTGACTCATCAAAGCGTAGACTAGAGGTATTATATTAGTGTGATTGATCGTGCTGCCGATATCGCCATGGATTGAATATAGTTGCGTAAATGGAATATGACAACTTTTGAAAGTTCCATCGCCATAAAAGTCTGTTAGCTCGCACAAAGTTTGCCTTGCTTCGGAAGAAGAAAATACTAGTATTCGTGTATCATCACATGTGTACTCCGCTAACAAAAAATCTTGATAACGTGGTGGGACTTCGACTTCCAGCACATTTTTATGTTGTAGTTTTTGTACTTGAGCCGCTGAATTACGTGTTCTATATAACGTGTCTTTAATGGAACTAAATTTAGGTATTGAAGTAATTATGTCTATTCCCGCATCTTTTAGCTTTCCGACCATGGCATTGTATTTTTGAGGAACACTGGGAAATTCCTGCGTAGTTATATCTTTTTTTAAATGTTGGACAGATTTCAGGATTTCGTTGTTCGCAAAATCTGGTGTACATAAATGAGGAGTTTCTTCTAATATACGCTCTTCCTAAAATAGTAAAATGGGATAGAATATTAGTAAAATAAAATATTGGTAAAATATTGACTTAAAACTAAAAAGCCTGTTCTCTCAATAAGCTAATGTTTATATAAAACTAGTTGTAAAGCTATAAATAAATCAAGACAAAGCTTTAGCACCCAAAATACGTCACTGTGGTTTCAACAAATCTCAAGTGAGCGTGATAAAACAAAATGGCTGCCACTAAAGGACGCGAGGAAAGTTTTTCAAGATGCAGTATTATTATTTATTAAATGATTATATACAATCACTATTTTACATTTTATTTTTTTTACATTTAACATATAAATCAATAATATTATATACAACGAAGCTATGGAATACATTTTGGTAATATAGTTTTCTTACCTTTATTCTTACAAGCCCTTTGCACACCTTTCGTTTTGTACACGCCCACACAATCAATCCACTTTTATGTTTTTTCCTGGCGTAATATTGATGACCAGCTCGAAGAAGAACAGTGCCACCGTTTTTATTAACAAAAACTAAATCAACACTGTTTGACGAACCAGACGTAGCTTCCATTTTGAATGACAGCGGAGCGTGTACTGAACTTGTCACACGCATTGCACGATTCACCATGAAGCAATGTTGCCAGATCGGTGCGTAAAAAATATCAGAAACTCATACATTATTTTATAATTTTTATTTAACTTTATCGTTGTCAAATAGACATTCTGAAAAATGTTACTAGTTGAGAATAAAAATTCGCATCGAATGACGCTGCTACTCCATGCGATTTGGTTTTCCGAACGAGTAACACTACTCGTGTACTAGTGTTACTAGATGAGAATAAAAATTCGCATTGAGTCACACTGTTACTCCATGCGAATATTTTTCTCAACCAGTCACACGGTGACACGATTTAGTGTGACTCGTTGCGAACAAAGGCATCGGACAATAGGAGGATAACTGAGTTATTATATATAATATATTTTTATTCCTGTATTGCGCAGATGGTGAGTCAGAAATAACGTAAAGTTTACGAACCAGAGGAGCAGTTATCTCAATTTCTTGCAAAACAGGAATGAGGTGTGCCCATACTGCAGCAGCATCATGCCTTAAAGAGGTACTTACAGTACAAAATGACTGAGTTTTGCAAGTTTCGTTGTCGAGTTTGAAATATATTACGACAGTATGCAAAGTGAACTGTTGTCTGCTACCACCAAAATGAAGGGATTGAATTTCGGATCCATATTTGGCATTATAATTTTCACTGAAATCAATTTGTATAATACAGTCTTCCGTAGTCATATTTTCTTTTAACGTTTTGAAAGCTTGATTTTGATTTTTATTATTGACGCAATGTTTAAGGAATGGTTTCAGGCTATCTTCGAATTTTTTTATTAAATCTAGTGGTTTCACCCAACGCCTTACTTTTTCAACTTTAATAGCAGATTTTTCTACATTATTTTTGACATATATGCTTTTATTCTTCTCCCAACCCCAATACGCTATGTTCACTTCATTATTAAACTCTTGATAATCAATGTGTCTATTTTTACAACTTGAGCATATTCTTTGCAGACAATCGATGTTATCTTTACTACAACATAGGCTACTTAAAACGTCGGATATTGTATTTTCTTTGATAAGGCGGTTTCTTTTCATAGATTCAATCAAAAGTTTCATATT
The DNA here is from genome assembly GCA_910589295.1 of Noctua janthe. Lineage (NCBI taxonomy): Eukaryota > Metazoa > Arthropoda > Insecta > Lepidoptera > Noctuidae > Noctua > Noctua janthe. Next base: position 5,507,345 of record OU342572.1, on the reverse strand, counting down.
TTCGTGCTTTTCACATAGGCATGTATTTCGTGCATTCACATTTGGTTGAGTGACCCAGAAAGGCTTCATTCTTGAAAATGTTGAATAGCTTATCGGTGGTTCTCCTGATCCCAAATATTTCAAGTGTAAATTTTTAAGTGTGTCTGTCAATAGTCTTTTTTGTTTTTTTAATCCATGTCTAGATATCGTCACATCCACGGCAAACTTACGAATCTGCTGAAAATGCATTTTACAGGGGAGCGTTTTGAAAACAAACATCAATGATAACTTTTTTTTAGTTACAGTTTTCAAAATAGTACTTTTTTAAGATATTATCAAAGGATTGTCAATATTTTACAAGTGTTACGTATGTAGGTATACAGCGCGCGAGCTATGCAAGCGAGCGGACTGCGACACCCCGCCCCGCGCCTCGGGGACTATTACCTTTGTACGCTAGCAAATAAACAGTATGCAACGAGCCAGCGAGTTTGATTGACGCGTACCCCTTTCCCTTCCGCCAGCGGACTGACTCTCGTATCTAACACGTGGCGACGAGCGGACTCACATAAATTGTTCAAAAATGTCTACGGGAGCAACATATGGCGTTCTTACCACCTTCGACCATCTCTCCCAAGAGTGGAATAGTTTTAAGTCGCGAATAAACCAGTGGTTCATCGCCAACGATATAACCACAGAATCGGACAAAGCGACTATTAAACGGAGGGCGATTTTATTAACGTCATTAGGGGAAGCAACTTACAAGCTGGTTAGTGACCTGGCGTTACCCTACAAGGTAGACGAGCTCGGTTACAAGGAAATAGTAAAACTCCTCGACGAGCACTTCACACCAAAAAGGTACGGGTTCGCCGAGAAGTCCAAGTTCTACTCGGCAACACAGCGGCCAGGGGAAACACACACACAATGGGCGGCCAGGATAAGAGGCTTGTCTGCCCACTGTGGCTTCAAGAATTTGGAGGAGGCCTTGCTAGACAAGTTCATAATGGGCATGGCAGCAGGACGCGAGCGGGACAAACTCTTCATGCAGGATCAGCGGAAGCTGACCCTCGCAAAGGCCATCGATTTGGCAGAGAGCGTGCGCTGCGCGCGCGATGCTTCGTCGCAGGCAGCGTCGGGCATCAACGGCACCGGCGCAGCGGTCCCGGAAGGCGTGTTCAACGTATCCAAAAAGGAAAAGTGCAGTGTGTGTGGGTTTACAAACCATACAGCCAATCAGTGTCGTTATAAAAGCTACAAGTGCAAAAAGTGTGGTAATAAGGGCCATCTGCGTAAAATGTGCACAAAGGAAGACAAAGTTAAGTTTGTGGAGGTAGGATCTGTGGACGGAGGCGATGACGATGGTGAGTGTTTTTACAACATTCGGTGCGTAAAAGGGAAACCTATGACGGAGCGTGTAACGATCGGTGGTCTAGCTTTAGAGTTCGAAATCGATAGTGGTTCAGCAGTAAGCGTAATCTCAGAGGAAACCTACAACTCGAATTTTAAGCGATTACCCTTGTCAGTCACTAACAAAAGGTTATATAGTTATACGGGGGATAATATTAAAACGATCGGAGTGGTTTTATTACCTATTTCATATCTGGGGCGTACGCATACATTGAATATGTACGTAGTGCGCGCTGGCGGGCCGCCGCTACTTGGTCGCGACTTCATTCGTGAGTTCGACCTGGAGTTGGCGCCGGCACGGGTGCACGCCGTGCTCGATCACGCACAAGCGACGCGCGAGTCTACCCCCCATGATCATTTACATAGCAAACTCTCTAATATGTTCCCTAAAGTGTTCTCAGGCAATCTAGGATCGTTTAACAAGCATAAAATCGATTTACATTTAAAGTCCGACGCTAAACCGATTTTTTTTAAAGCAAGACCGGTACCTTACGCGCTAAAAGAAATTATAGACAAGGAGCTCGACCGATTATTGTCACTAGGCATTTTAAAACCAGTGGAACATTCAGAATACGCGTCGCCGATTGTGCCTGTTTTGAAAAAGAACGGCAATATCCGATTATGTGCCGATTACTCAGTAACAATAAATAAACAGCTGATAATCGATCAATACCCCTTGCCGACGGTAAACGATTTGTTGGCGAAATTACACGGGGGCATACAGTTCAGTAAAATTGATCTGTCAATGGCATACAACCAGTTTATATTAAATGAGGAATCACAAAAGTTAACCTGTATTAATACTCACCGCGGTCTTTTTAAATTCACTCGTTTAGTATTTGGGTTAGCCTGCGCACCCGCCATTTTCCAGCGCGCAATGGAATGCTTGCTATCGGGTATTGACGGAATCATATTTTTACTAGATGATATCCTAGTAACAGGCGCAAATAGAGATCAGCATAGGCAGAGACTCATAACGGTGTTACAACGCTTAGACGATGCGGAATTGACAGTTCAAATGAGTAAATGTGAATTCTTTAAAGACGAGATTTCGTATCTGGGTCACGTCATAGATAAGTATGGAGTTAGGAAGTCGCCCGATAAGGTCAAAGCCATTTTACAAGCTCCTAAGCCGACAAATGTGCCACAGTTACAGTCATTTATGGGACTAACGAATTACTATAGGAACTTCGTGCCGGACGCGTCATCAGTATTAAGTCCACTGTATAATTTATTAAACAAGAATACAAAGTGGGAATGGACTCGCAATCACGACGACGCGTTCACCCGAATAAAAAATATTTTAGCATCCGACAAGACGTTAGCGCATTTTAACCAGAAAGCTAAAATAATATTAACTGTAGACGCGTCGCCAACAGGCCTAGGAGCTGTATTATCTCAAATAGGTGGGGATGGATTAGAAAGACCGATATCATACGCCTCGCGTACGCTGTCTTCAGCAGAAAAAAATTACGCACAAATACAAAAAGAAGCTACGGCGATAATTTTTGGGGTAAAACGATATCATCAGTACCTATATGGTCGGTCAGAACCATTCGTGCTACGAACGGACCATAAACCCCTACTATCTATATTCGGACCCCACAAGGGCATTCCCGAAGTGTCCGCCAACCGCCTGCAGAGATATGCTATATTTTTGTCAGCGTACAATTATACCATTGAGTATATCAGTAGCAAACACAACAGCGCTGACTATTTATCGCGGGCGTACGGGGGCAGCGGGGTTGAGAATGGGACGAAGGCGCCCGCGCCGGACGAGCTCACGGACTGCGAGGATCGCGCGACTTACGTCAACTTTGTAGTGGAGGGGGACCTACCGGTGTCACTAAGTGACATGCGTCGCGAGACGGCTCGCGATACTCATCTGACCACAATCAAGGGTTATATTTTAAACGGCTGGCCCAGGAAAGTTAATGACGCAACTTTAAAACCATTTTTCAACTGTCGTACACAGTTAGCCTACGAAAAGGATATCTTGATGCGTGGACATAAAGTCGTTATTCCGTTATCTTTGCAAGAAAGAGTATGTAGGGAGTTACATAGTTCACATTTCGGGGTAGTGAAAATGAAGGCGGAAGCTCGCAAGCGGCTGTGGTTTCCTGGCATAGACGCGGCGCTCGAGCGAGTAGCGGGGACCTGTGACGTGTGCTGTGCGCTGCGCCCCGCGCCCGCGCACGCCCCTCTCGCGCCTTGGCCATTGCCCCCGCACCCCTTTTACCGAATTCATATAGACTTTTTGGGCCCATTCCACGATTACATGTTTTTAATTATCGTGGACGCGTATAGTAAATGGGTAGAATGTTACGATATGTCCTCAACTCATAACTCAAAAGCAGTTATAAGTAAATTATACGATTTGATGTCGCGGTTTGGGGTTCCACACACGTTGGTGAGTGACAACGGCACATCGTTTACATCGTTAGAATTTAAGGAATTTTGTAGACTTAACGGTATTGAGCATGTGTTATCTCCCGTGTATCACCCGGCTAGCAACGGGCAAGCCGAGAGCTATGTGAAAATTATAAAAAAGGGGCTTAAGGCTATAATATTGGAGGGTTGTAATAAAAAAATTATTCATGATAAAATTGCAAAACTTTTATTTGACTACAGGAACTCTAAAAATAGTACCACTGACAAATCACCTGCGGAGATAGTATTCGGGCGTGCGATGCGCTCGCGACTAGATTTGTTGCATCCAATCGCGCCGTCATCGACTGCGTCCACAGAACTAACTCAAACCGTCGCACGCAAACAGTCCTCACAGGCTAAATACTATCGCGGGAAACACAGAGCAGATTTTAACGAAAATGAAAATGTTTGGATTACCAAAAATACCGATAATAAAAAATTCAATTGGATACTAGGAATAATAAGAAAGAAAATTGGCAATATTATGTATGTGGTATATGTGCCACAATTTGGATGTGAAGTCACCAGGCACATAGATCAAATAAGGAAGAGACGGCACCCAACACCAAGCGACAACCAGGACTGGGACCCAGACGGGGTACCCGATTTAGCGTCACTTGATGCCAGCCACCCTGAGCCCGTCGGGCAGCCAGAAGGGGAAGGAGGGCCGGCGACAGACCACGGACAAATTTCTCCGGCGACTCCGCGCGCCGCACCGATAACGCGTAGGCGACTGGCAATCAGTCCGACCTTCGCGACACCTATGGCGGGACAGTGCACGCTCAATGATGACGTCACAACAGAAACGACAGTAGAATAAGTTTAGAGTTTGTTTAGAGTAAGTTAGAATGTGTAAGATAGGTTAAATGTATTACCCAGCTTAAGGGGAAGGAATGTTACGTATGTAGGTATACAGCGCGCGAGCTATGCAAGCGAGCGGACTGCGACACCCCGCCCCGCGCCCCGGGGACTATTACCTTTGTACGCTAGCAAATAAACAGTATGCAACGAGCCAGCGAGTTTGATTGACGCGTACCCCTTTCCCTTCCGCCAGCGGACTGACTCTCGTATCTAACAACAAGGATCAGAAATAAATACACATTCGTAAGTTTACATCATCATACATAAAAGTTAATAGATATTTATTCGTACCCCGGCAAACTTACGAAAATGGCACTTTCGTTACTAACATAATAAAAAATCCAATTGAGACTTCGGTGAATTTACGAAGTTTGCCAGAGGTAGAATACTATATAATAATTAAAAGTAAGTTAGGTGAGTAAATAAAGTAAGGTAAGTTATATGAGTAAATAAAGTAAGGTAAGTTAGGTTAGTAAGGTAAGCAAAGTAAGGTTAGTAAGGTAAGTAAAGTAAGGTTAGTACACTAATGGTAGGTAAGGTAAGAAAAAATATTCAAGGTAAAGTAGTAAAAAACTGTAAATTTCAGCTGTTATAATAATTGGAATTGCGAATAACAACTAGTGAATTCATTTATATTTTTATATTTAGAAAAGAACATTTAAGTTGTAAACAAAAAAAAACACTGTTATATTAATAAGATTACAGGTCCTCTGCCTCATCAGCATCAGGTTGTGGCAAACGATCTTCAGTTGTTTCCGAGTCTGGAAGATTTTGATAAAAAGAATGATAATATTTCGGTATTTGGTTATCAACACATAATTTTAATAAATCTTTTTTTTTAAGTTTTGAAATAGGAATACGTTCAGTATAAATAGGTGCAGGTACTAATAATGCCGTTTTGCCCCGTTTTGGCTTTATCTTCAGCTCTTTGAAGCTGTCGTCATTATAATCTGTTTTAATAAAAATTGACTTAGGACTGTTTTTACGATACTGAATCCACACAGCATCTTGGAAGTTCGTCTTTTCCTTTCCTCTCGCTTCTAGTTGTTGTTCATTGCTTTCTTTTTCATTGTTTCTTTTTTCTTTATTAGAATATTTCTTTCTTTGGTTTGGTTTTCTTGTAACTTCTTCGGCAAACTGACACTGATTTGGATTGAAATCTAAAAACTCCTCATGAACTAACACATTTACATTAAATGGGCGGGGATTCGTTCTGGCCAGTCTCATTACCTGAATCCATCCATCCGGAGTGTATACCGCAGAGTTTTTACATTTTTGTTCTATTTTGGAGTGTATAGAGTCACATTCCATGTGGCTGTGTCCAGATTCATAAAAAACATGATCTATAGTGAGTATTGTAGGGTGGTTTGTTACCAAATATAGCAACATGCAAGAAAAGTTAAAATTCTTCTGCTGACCTCCGCAATTATCAGACATCATTCTGACATGACTTATATCTTGCTTGGTCGAAATATATTTATAAACGCAAGTCGCTATCTCAATGCTTCCTCGCATCTTGATCCCCAAATTTATAAAATGTCAAATTGTAAACGGCTAGTTTTCGAACGTAAAAGAATGGTCCAGAAGCACCTTTAGGGGTTTGAAGGACCGCTTCTAGGTCAAAATTGAAAGCCAAAGTTTTCGTATCATTCTTTGCTGCTGCTTTATCAGCGTCTCGACGCAGATAAGCATCGTCCCGTCGCTTAAGATGCTTGGAATGACTGTCGTCTTCAGAGTTAATCATGTCATTACTTTTTAACTCTTTGTGAGCTACGCACTTTTTGCACAGATCTTTTTTAGGCACATGAAATTTTAATTTATAGGATCTAAAAACTTTTCGGTATGTTTCTATACCTGCTGGCTTGGTTCCTTCTTCTTCACACTTTTCCTTATACAGCAAATACATTATTTTTAAATTCAGTCCAGAATCAAGGTATTTATACTCTGTGTTCTTCCTACAATAATGTGATTCCATGGCAGGAAATGAAAATATATGTTCTTTAATTTGATTAAATCTATCATTAGAAAGTTTGTTAGATGGCGGTTTCTTGCCTCTAGAATCTGCTAAAAGAACACCTTCTGAAGAAACTTTCTTCAAAGCACCCCTTATAATTCCTTCTTTTATATTTAAGGTGTCCAAAAAGAAATCTCTGCATACACTGACCTTTTCGTGTCCTATTGTAAAAGAATAATGGTGTGTAAAATCTTTGCGTGAAGGGCCATTTGTTGTTGATCTTTTCTTCTTCTCTTTTTTAACGTGCTGAATTACAAATTGACGCTGTGCTTCTAAAGTTCTCAGAGTTCGAAAAGACTCATAAATTTTCTTTCTCGCTTCTTCAGGTACATTAGAATTGCATTTATGTTTTGGGATTGCCAGACACTTAGGTTGCTTCAAAGGCATAGCTGAAACAAATTTACCTTTGATAGTTTTGTAAGCTTCACCTTTGAAACGTTTCTCCCTCTCAATATGTCTCTTCCATTTAGAAGGGTCAGAAATATGTTTCTTCTTTGGTGTATTGTACTTTGGTTTTTTCTGCACTCTGTCCTCACACGCAATAGATATAGAAGCACTTCTTAACTTTTTTAATGGTTGATGTGTTTGATGAAACTGTTGCAAGTCATTTTCAGAATATCTTCTCTTAAGTGGCTTGGAGACAACCACTTGAAAATGTGATCGCGAATTGCTTTCATCTACTTTTTGAGATTCCTGGATGTCGTCATCCCCAATTATAGCAGTTGAAACAGCATTATCGTGAATTATTTCTGGCTGTTGAGTTGTATCCGATGTATGACAGTATTCTGAATTCAAAGAATTTTCTACATGAACTAGTGCTACAATGTTTGTATGTGAAGTAGATTCATCAGATGAATTATTATGGAGGTCTTCATCAGCAATGAAATCGGGGTCTTTAACACTGTCGTCGTCACTGAAATCACTATGATTCAGTGTTTCGAACAATTTAAGAGTATCTGGTGACATATTACGAACTGGTGAAGAATTTTCGGGACTTTCAGGAATTATTGTATTACCTCCAGATAGAAAAATGTTTCGGTCTATTGGAGTTATCGGTGAGTATAATGGTGCCTCCGGCGTTACAACTGCTTCGATTGTTGTATTACCTCCAGATAGAAAAATGTTTCGGTCAATTGGAGTTATCGGTGAGTATAATGGTGCCTCCGGCGTTGCAACTGCTTCGGAGTCTATGGAATCAAGGGTCTGTAAAGATGCATCGTTAGCTATTGATAGTGATACAGGAAGGCATTCTTCAGTAGGGCCATCGGATAAGGATATATCAATAGATAAATTTTCTTTCATTATGTTTGGTGGTTGTTGAGTTTTTTTTGATGTATTACTTCTTCTACTAATTGTTTCTTCCAACTCTGCTGCTCCTGAAAGTAATATTATTTTTAAGTTAGTTTAAAAACGTGACTGCTTCGTTGGTCCAGTGGTAGTGTATGTTATTACGGATCACGAGATCCCGGACTAGTAAGTAATGTAATTACGTACGGTAAGTAAGGTAAGTACCTAAGGTAAATAAGTAAAGTAAGGTTAGATAATAGGTAATACGGGCTGGTGTCCGTCACTCCACATCAAAGCGCGTATTTTGCGTTAATAGGTAGTGCAGTTAGCTATGTAAGAATGACTAAAATTCGTGTATCATGCTGTGCCAGGATTTACCACGCATAAACCAACTTTACATGTCTCTTTATTTAAACTTCCCGGTCTGTGAAGCATTAACCTTAAGTCCAATCGTTTTTGATTTAAAAAGTAGTTCAAGTTTATTTTGTTTCATTCTATATCAGCGCGGATAAAAACACCACTGAAATTGAATACCGAACCACGAAACAAATGACGCTCTGGTAAAATTGCTTGGAGAGATCTTTTCTTCTGAACGCCACTGGCAACTTCACTGGGTTTTCTATACAAATTATTGAAATGTGTACGTAACAAGCAGTGGAGGGGCGCTCAGTTTTAGATTGAAAGTAATTTACTTACGTTAAATACCTATCTTACTTACGTACGACGCGACGCGAGGACAAAATAAAAACAAAGTTGTAAGTTGGTAGATTTACATAATACCTACACACAATTTCTTTAACAATAAAATAGAACTAGCCAAGACAGTTGTGAACTTTCTGTTCTAAAATCATTTGAATTAACAACCTTTTAACAAAGAAAAGTATGTAACTAATAACCTAAAATAATATAATATACTTACTTGTATTTCTCTCAGCTTCGAACACTTTACGTAGCATCTTATCACTTCTCTTCATGTTGAAAAACAAAGCACGTGAATTTTAATAAACACAATAATTATTAATCAAACTTTTAACCAGAGCACAGTTAACAACGAGAGTAAAAAAGTGATGCAACCAATAAATTAGTGATGTGCAATTTAATCGATATTGCATATTATTAAATCAAGTACTTAAATCGATTGTTTGTTTTAGATTATTAATAAAAATCTATTATTCGATAAAATCTTTTAGGCATAAAATGTGGAAACTCCAAACACCAACGAATTTTAAAATTCGCGCCACGTTTGAAAACCTTCATAAGTTTCTGTAAGTAAGTTCACTTATTTAATAATAAATAAGCAAATTCGCATAATTGTTAAAAGTTATTTCCTCAACAAATAGTATTCGTAACAATTGTAAATGCACGATTACGCCACATTCGTAAGTTTGCCTTGGGTTACTTGACCCATTTTAATGATGTTTGCTACCAATGTAAATTCACGAATATGCCACATTCGTATACTTGCCTTGGGTTACTTGACCCATTTAAATAATGTTTGCTACCAAGGTAAATTCACGAATATGCCACATTCGTATGTTTGCCTTGGGTTACTTGACCCATTTTAGTAATGTTTGCTACCAAGGTAAATTCACGAATATGCCACATTCGTATACTTGCCTTGGGTTACTTGACCCATTTTAATAATGTTTGCTACCAATGTAAATTTACGAATATGCCACATTCGTATGTTTGCCTTTGGATACTTGACCCACTTAAATAATAGTTGCTACCAAGGTAAATTCACGAATATACCAGATTCGTAAGTTGACAGTGGCACATTTTACTCGAACTTTATAAATTCTACTGCGCTAAAATATCTTAAATGAATTTGGTAAGTTTACTGTGGGTGTAATAACATAAAACGCAGAATCGAACAATTTGAATTCTGTAACCGTCAGAGACAGAAATACGTATTTTTGCCACGGTGTGTAGAACCACATTACGTACAGTTTTTCATCTAAATATCGATTTTACTAAAACTGCAGATTCGTAAGTTTGCCGTGGATGTGACGATATTTCGAGATAGCTTCTGGCTTTTGAGTAACTTGGCCACGTTTATTTTGGACTGGAACCATTCTGTCTTTATACTGGGTAGTAATATACGTCACAACGCGTTTATCTTTCCACACGCCAACATGCACTCCTTCACGAAACATTGAGATATTTTCTCCTTTCTTAATATTTTTTTTCCTGATTTCCTGAGGATTTTCTTTCAAGTCTTTACGTAGAGTGCCCGTACAATAGGTGTTGTGATCAAGCAGCTTCTTCGCCAAACCAAAACTATTATAAAAGTTGTCCATGTACAATTCGTGGCCATTATTTAGTTTTCCCTGAAGCAGCTCCATGACAACTTTCTCAGCGTGACCCTTCCCAGATACGTCTGTATCTTTTCCACCTGCATAAACACGGAACTTCAATACCAATCCATCTGGTTCAGTTAGCATATATAACTTTATGCCGTATTTGTGGCGTTTATTTTTGATGAACTGCCGAAAACTCAGTCGCCCTCTCCATAGCACCATACTTTCATCCAGAGATAATTGTGCTGCAGGATAATAACATTCAGTCATTTTGTTGTTGAAGTAATCAATGACACTTCTAACCTTGAACATTGGATCCTCACTTTCTTCCTCTGAGGTAAAATGCAAACATCTCAGTATGAGGAGAAATCTGTTTCTGCTCATTTGTTTCCCAAAAATTGGAATTGAAAACAGCCTATCTTTTTTCCAGTAATCCTGTAAACGACTGAGAGGGATAGTTCCCATGTGGAACAGCAAACCAAGGAAAATTTTCAGCTCGCAGACAGTGACCTGTTTCCATCCAGAAATCCTGGCAAAATCTCTACTTCGTCTGCTTGAAACTTCCTGATTATGTCTACTTATCAACCTCTGTGCCTGTGCATTTGTCTCAGTACAAATCATCGTCAAAAAATCTTCAGTAAAAAAAAAATTAAAATAATCAATAGGATTTGCTCCTGCAATTTCACCATAAAATTCGTTTGATTTTGTAAAATAAATTTCTCTCATCTCGCCAGTTGTAGTCCATTCAGCGGTTGAGCCTACTGCAGAGGGTTGGTTCAGCTGGGCTTGACCTTGAGTGTCTGATACAGATGGTGAGTTTGGCTGCAGGTCTTGATCCTGAGCTGTAGGTGACACTAATTGACGTGCTGGAGAGCGTAATTCGATATCTAAGGGGTGCTCCTCACCTTCACTCTCTGATGCTGACTCCTCGTCACCAGGCTGATAATCGTCTTCAGAATTATCAGAAAACAATACCTCTTCTATATCACTGTCGTGCATAATAGAAAACAATTGTTTTCGCTGCCTTTTAGGCCTAGAAGGGCCTTCTTCGCAATCCATTTTACTTGATATTTATTTCTGCATAAACACTCAACCGTCAAACATACGAAAAAACCAAAAACACGTTACGAAAATTTAAAATTTCAAGCGCAGTGCCGCTTCAAACACAACGTTCTTGGCCCAGTGCCGGCGCCAAACTGAGTGTATGAATCTACTAAGGCGCGAGACCGCACCGGTGCGTGGTCGGCCTCTCGCATGGACACCCCTCCCCGCACCGGTGCGGGGGTGGCAGCGAACTTGTTAACAAAAGAAATATATTGAGATCGGGTCTAGAAATGATTAACCTTTTAACCGCCCGACTTCAGAACAGTTGGCGTGTCCCTAGCGCCCGGCACAGTGAATCGAAAATTAAATACCTAAAAGATAGAGAGATGTGCAATACTTAACTTTGCGATGTCGATATTTCGTTTTAATAACGACATTTGCATTTGCGAGCGTGGTTAACTAACAACTACATCTCACCAAGCTAAGTTTGCACCTCGCGTCGTTTACGTCACACTGAGGCTTAGGTACGGGCTGTAAAAAAGGATTCGTTATGACTTTAAAAAAGTAAACAAATGTTTGTTAGATTTTACTTTGTATTTGTTGTTTTTAACATTATATTATACGTAGGTACACGGGTACACGCCGCATTCCAGCGAGGTGTAAACTTAGCTTGGTGGAGATATAGGTACCTACCTACTTGAATACTACTTAGGTACCTTACGAAATTATACGACATTTTTCGCAAGCCAGTAAAACAAAAAGTGTTTAAAAATTTGAACGATTTATTAATTATTACTTAAACTATTCACAATAAAATCAGTCCAGAGAAGAGTTTGGCGAGTTATACGAACATAAATGTAGGGAACAGCTGATTTTTTTTTTCACGATTTTAGGTTTGGTCCCATAGTTTACTATTTAGAGGTTGTTAATGATTTACCAATAACCCTGTAGATAGTTCAACTCATCTGTGCGCGCGGCGCTATGTGTGGGTAAAGTGATAAGGACACGTTTTGCTCGGACGACGACTGCCGCTTACGCTGCCACACAAATGAAAGCTGTATAAATAAGCGCACGCACACATGGCGCTTCGTGCACAGATGAATTGAACTATCTGTAACGATATTTATCACAATCACAATAATTTGTATCACACTAATTAACAACAAACATAAAAATAAAAATTTTACTTGACAATGTCATTATCAGTTTACCTATTGACTTAGATGTAACGATATATCACAATCACAATAAAATTTGTATAACACTAATAACAATAAAATCAGTCAAATAATCACAGATATAATTTCTTATTACTAAAATCAGTCTAACAATCAGAGGTAATATTTTTCATTAATAGTATGATCCGTCGAAAAATTATTTATGCTCGCTATCGACGAGGCGAATTATTGACGAGACCACATTTGTGTAACATTCGATAAACTTATTTTTACGAGTTTCATCGCCAACAAAATAACTGTCCGCTAAAATTTTGGCACTTTCTTTGATTGGATTATCAATTTGCTCGTATTGTGTACTTGCATTTGTTGTTTTGACTAAAGTTTGTGTCGCCGTAGATCTATATAAATCTGGCGTACTATCAGAACTTCTTAAATGCGACTGACCCTCATTTAAATAAACCATATACTCGTCGTTGGTCAGCGTTGATGGAAAGTTAACATCTTGGCTACAGTCTATGTCTACTTCATCTTGGCTATAGTCAAAGGGAGCCAAAATTGACTGGCTCTCTTCAAATTTCCCTATAAAACAAATCAAACATGAGTTTTTGTAATGATATCACCATTTACATGCAATACGTTTCGAAGACCACTTACTTTTGGACCCCATCTTGATATTAAAAAATTGTGAAATGTTCACTTGATTTTACAAACGTCGTGCCACTAACAGTCGTCACTGTCGAATACGGAATAATGGATATTGTCGAGTATCGACAACGTCTAGCTGACCATAGACATAATAGACTAAACGCAAAAATAGTGATGTGGGATTACGATACCGATTGTTTTGTAGAATTGTGGTACTCAACAGCACATGGATCTATGCACAGATAAACTTTGCATTTTTGGCACATAAAACGAGTCTCAGACCGTTTTCTTTTTGCTGCGCACATTTTGCATCGCTGACTTTTGCCGGTTAGTATTCTAACAGGAAAGTGCTCTAAGGCACTATTATGTAAAAAACGGTTAGGGTCAAGGACGCCGCGCGAAGTTGACTGTTGAGTTAAAGAACATTGTTTGTATTTTTCTATTATTTGTCTGATAACGTTTAATTGGAAATCAGCTAAACTATAATTTTGTTTATTTTTAATCACTTTAATCAAATAGAATGCATTAAGTAAAAACATGTCAAATATGTGAAACCCAAGCTTTTTATGCCATTTTTTTGATTTTCTTATACAGCCCAATGTGCTAGTCATCATATCAGAAGTGTCAACCGACCCCATATTTTTTGTGTAGTCTACCACACACTGTGGTTTCATTTTGGGTAGCCCAGTTGAGTAGTCTACATTGTCTGATGGTATTATTTTGACATCGTGCATTGTAGACAACATTACGACCGGTTTCTTATCTTGCCATTTTAGGGCTAAGAGGGGTGGAGACGAGTAAGCGGCTATTTGTCCACGTTTCAGTTTTTGGAATTTCGGCATCCCTTTCCTATTTGATCTTACGGTACCACATGCATAAGTCGCCCTTTCTTTTAAATATATAAAAAGCTGAGGACTGGAATACCAGTTATCTACATACAACTCTCGGTTGCAAAAATAGTAGTCTTTCAAAAGTTCAGTCACAACTGATCCAGTTAAGCCTAAATTTGGTACGGTCTCTATTTCTGTTTCCGATCCACAGTACACTATAAAATCCACGATATAACCGGTTTCGACATCACATAAAACAAATAACTTAATGCCAAATCTATTACGTTTTTTAGGTAAATATCGTTTTATAATTAGACGACCTTTAAAAGGCACAATACTTTCATCAATGCACATTTTTTTACCCGGGATAAATGTTGTTTTGAAAGTTTCACGAGCGTGGTCAATCATCATTTTTATTTTGTGCAATCTCGGTACACTACTTGTCCCTGCAGGTGCTTCACAAAAAGATAACATTGCAAGAATTGAGCAATATCTATTTCGAAACATAGTATTACTGAACACCGTACTATGTAATAACGGGTCTGTAGACCAGTGTTCTTCAATTGTTATTCTTTTGTTTCTAGTGAAAAGCATTGTTACTGCTAGGAAAATGTACAGGTCGTCAATAGTCACGTCGCGCCATTGTTGCAGTCTTGAATATATTCTGAGATCAGTATGTCTTACGAAGTGTTGATGATATTTATTCGTACAATTGGCTATTTTCTGTAACAAGTCTTTGCTACAAAAATGTTCGAAAAATTCGAATTCAGTGGAGGTATCATCTAATTTGACAGCAGGCGACAGTCCACAAACAAAGTCGTCGAATTCTTCTAACATTGGGGTAGCAATTTGCGTTGTCCAATTAGTGGTTGTGACATTGTTTCCTTGAATCTGAAATAATACAAAAAAATAATTGTAGAGTAATAAAAATACATCGGTCTCCAAGGTAGGAAATTTGAATAGCCTACAAAAGCAAAATTAGCAGTGCGATTCAGTGCGGTGTGTGGCAGCGCGGCGGCACGCACAAAATAAACTCTACCTATGTAGGTATCTACGAGCGAGTCAGCGCGCCCACACGTGACTCGCGCTCCAACCAATCAGAATCACCGTTCCAGAGTGGCCGCGCGCGCATTCTCATCGCACGGCGCGCTCTCGCCATCTCACTCACTCTAAGTTTAAAATTTCCTTTCAAACATCACCACCATACTACACAATAAATTAAAATACATTTATCTAGATATGTAATAAAAAAAATAATTACCTCTACATCAATGTCAAACTCTTCGTCTGCTAAAAATTCTTCATTTTCATCGCCTTCTAGAATTCGTATTAACTCTTCAGTAGTCGTCATGATACATTTCTATCATGTACATTTATCGACATACGAACGTAAAACTTCATGCACAAGCACAACACTGATGGAAAATTCCAGAAGTCGGCACTCGTTTATGACGTAAGAAGCGGTCGTCTTTATCCGACCGTAGCGCAGGACGTACTAACAAAGTAAGTTTCGGAACATGTAGGCTAGGGATGGGAACCATCAATTCAATCGCTGACATTTCATATGTAAATTTACTTAATTTTAAAGGAATTAAATGAAATAC
Organism: Noctua janthe; assembly: GCA_910589295.1. NCBI lineage: Eukaryota > Metazoa > Arthropoda > Insecta > Lepidoptera > Noctuidae > Noctua > Noctua janthe. The sequence goes on along the minus strand of OU342572.1, from coordinate 5,491,769 downwards.
TCACAAACATTTGTAAAAAAATGTTTTATTAACAATTGCTGTATTTGTTTTAAAGTTAATTAGTCAGTATAACGAGAAATATTTTGATTTATGTTTATTTTTGTATCGGTAAATCTTGGCATATGTCCCGTCCCTCATGTCGGATTTTGTCGTCATGGGCGTTGCACATCAATACAATTTTCTAAAAATTATGTTAGTAATTCATCTAACTTTGGACATTATTTTTAGGACTTCTAATTAAGAGACTAAAGTGTATTAAACTGTAAATGATTACTTAGTTAACTATTTACCTAATATAAACATATTTTTGATAGAATACAGCGTAATTAAATAAAAAAGCTGATTAAACGAGCAGTGATATTTTGGTCGTAAATATACGACTCTGGCGAAATGGGCCCGAAAATATTTGTCGGATTAATCCGACGTAGGCGGTTAAAAGGTTAAAATGCAACTCGTTATTAATGATTTTAGTGTTGGTGAGCGGAGTTCCCATGGACAGCTCTACTAACAACGTAAGTAATGGTTTGTTCACACTAAGCGTTTGATGACAAGTTTGGGAACGTTTTGTGGTTTTTTCGATTTGTTTATGTATCTACTATAGGTGTGGTGTTTATTTAATATGTTTTCATTTTTCAATATTAAAGAATAAAAAAATACCTAGAATTATATATTTTAGATTATAGGTTTATTTACTTTTATGTTGAAACAATAATAATTATTATTATATTAATATTGAAAGACGAACGAAAAATAGGAATACCAATACTAATACTAAAATTTCGCTCGAAATGCACTCGAAATGTGCATGTGCACTAGAATGTCAGAATTTACGCAAATGCTATCAAACCAATTTTTATTGGGTTATTGTACATTCGCCACATGCATAAAAAATAGATTCGTCACAAGTCTCCATAGGTACATATTTTTTGCATAAAGTACTGGTAGAAAACACAGTTATTGATTTTTAGCGCTCGAAATGAAAATGATTTCTCAAATCTTTCTTTTCTCCTGCGCTCCTGCACATGCTATCACGCGCTCGCTCGCTCTCTTTCTAGCCGTACCTGTCAATGCATCAGTCCAATCATCCAGTGACTCACTTGACCTTGTCGATGCGCGTGTGGTGTTCTGTAGCTAATGTGATCTTCTAATATTATAGTCACCAAAGAGTTATAGCACATAATATATTATATCGGTGGTAGTTAGTTAGATTGGTGCATTTCTGAAAAAATGGATCATAATCAGCCGGGCACAAGCTCGGGTGGACATGGTGTAAGTATATTATTATTTAATGCAGTATTGATAATAGACGACTTAGGCTTCTCTGACCATCATAGCACTGTCCTACATTTAAAATTACCAGAACAACCCAGTACAAGTAATTGGTACACAAAGAAAAGGTTATATAACAATACAAACATATTAAAATTTAAAGAGGAATTACAAAAAATTAATTGGAATGATATACTTAAAACTGATAATAATATTAACACAAATTATAAAACATTTAACGATAAACTTACCTTAATCCTAAATAAGTGTATCCCACTACTTAAAATTAAACTTAAAACTAAATATAAGAAATATTGGCTCACTGTTGGTATAAAAAAATCCAGTATTAATAAAAGATTGTTAAAAATATTAATTACAAAAACAAAAGATCCTACATTAATAACATATTACAAAAAATATGAAAAAATACTGAAAAAGGCGGTTACAACAGCTAAAAAACTGCACTACAAAAATAAAATGACTAAATCAAATAATAAAGTTAAAACAATGTGGGGAATCATAAATGAACGCTCAAACAAAAAGCGTAAAACCGAGAAACACAACATAACATTACAAGTAGATAATAGCTTAACGGCGAAACCGCAAGAAGTAGCCAACATATTTAATAATTTCTTTGTCTCCATTGGTGGGAAAACTACAACACCAACCGGCAGCAAACCAAAGGGGCTACCGGCAACCTTAACTACACAAAATAAATTATACCTTAACCCAGTTGATCCTTATGAAATAAACATAATTATTAAAAACCTAAAGAACAAGAACAGCCACGGAATCGACGAACTCCCACCCAGTCTGATAAAACAGTGCGCTGATGAACTTACCTTGCCATTTTATATACTCATTAACCAATCCTTCGAAGAAGGTGTTTTTCCTGACTTACTCAAAAAGGCCCTCATTAAACCTATTTTCAAAAAAAACGATAAAACTGACCCGAACAATTACCGTCCCATTGCTCTACTACCAACAGCCTCAAAAATATTCGAAAAAGTCATGTGTAACCGCGTTTACGCGTTCTGTGAAAAATATAGCATTTTCAATGATAGCCAAAATGGATTTCGTAAGAACCGATCCACTGTTTTGGCCGTCTACAAGTACATACAAGAAGCACTCAAAATTATTGATAATAAAAAATACGCTATTGGACTGTTATTGGACATGACCAAAGCGTATGATAAAGTACAATTCGATATACTATTGAATAAACTTTACAACATAGGTATCCGAGGAAAAAGTCATGACTGGTTTACATCTTATTTAGGAAACAGAGAGCAAGTCGTAGAAATAGAACACTACAATACACAAACACAACACATTGAACTAATTAGATCACAAAACATACCTGTAAACGCCTCCATACCACAGGGAAGTGTCATAGGATGCCTATTGTTCTTAGTCTACATAAATGATCTCCCTAACCACATAAATGAAACGTGCGTATTGTTTGCCGATGACGTCTCTATTTTAACATCATGTAAAAATAACCAAAACCTGAACCAAACACTAACATCTATACTTGATACCACAACATACTGGATGAACGAACATAACCTAGAAATTAACTTTAGTAAGACAAAAATAGTCACTTTCCACCCGCGACAAAAAACCCCAATAAATATAAATTTTAAATACAAAGGATCCAAGTTAGAAATAGTTAATAAATTCACCCTTTTAGGCCTGGACATAGATACACACATAGACTGGAAACCACACATACAGAAAGTAAAAACAAAGCTATCTAAATTTGCATATGCCCTCAGAGAAATAAAGAAAACTACAGATCTCAAAACAGCAATAGTAACATACTATGCGTACGCGTTCGCTTGGCTTAAATACGGAATAATATTATGGGGTAACAGTACAGACGCACCTTCGCTATTTACAATACAGAAGAAACTTATAAGAACATTGGTTAATATAGAAGACACCGACTCATGTAAACCACACTTCAAAGAACTAAACATCCTAACACTACCCTGTCTCTATATATTTGAAATTTGCAAATTTGTAAGGAAGTACCCACAATTCTACAGCAAAAGAAAAGACATACAAACAGAAATCAAACTTAGACATGGAAATAGACTCAACCTGCCAACTTCACGATTAAAAATGCACTCCTCTAGTGCGTTTGTCACGTCAATAAAAATCTACAATAAATTACCTGAACACATAAAAAACACAGAAACAAACAATATATTTATAAATAAACTAAAACGATTTCTCTTAGATAAAACCTACTACACAATTGACGAATACTTCAAAGATAAATTCCTCCTAGAGAAACGAAGATAATTAGAATAACCAAGTAGTACCTAATACATCTATTTACCTTATCTACCGTGCAATATCTTTAATTACTTACTATTCAGTTAATAATAAATTACAGCTAATATATAAATAAATATATAAAATAATTACCTAATTTATAATTTAGAAAATATCTATTAATAATAAATAAATAAATATATAAATAAATAAATAAATATAGAAATATTAATAATAAACAAAATTAATATAAATCTACTCATAAATAATATCTACTTAAATATCTGAATATAAGATTTACTTGCGCTTCATCCTCTCCTCTAAAAACTAACTTGCTGTGCCCGACAGGGTCCATAATTGTTTCTCTATAATTTACCTACCAGCCTTGTATACATTATGGAATGCAATAAAGTATTGAGTATTGAGTATTGAGTATTGAGTATTGTTTTTAAAAAGAGTATATATTATTATGGCTAAAATTTTCATTATTGGCCGTTGATTTGGAAGTTCATTTTTTTTTTTGAGAGATAGTACTTATAAATAGAAAACTTACAAATTTTCAAGTTGCGGAGATCCATGGTTTACGAGATATAAAATTTTAAAGTTTCCATACAAATTGAAAAATAGCACGCCATTTGCAAATTTTTAGGTTTAATAAATTGTCATGGTAGACGTCAAAGTTGACATTTCACGTTCCGATTTACGATTCAAACTACGATAGTGAGCGTGCTAATGAGAAGATAGATTACAGTTTACTGTCAAATCCAGACATGACAATGACAGATGATCATATGGACCGTGTTGTGCAGTAATGATCCAGCCAACAAAAACTAAAAGAAAAGTTATGATGATTTAAAACATAAGTTCATTTCTTTTGTGACTGTGATCCTAATACACCATCTTATACTTATAGGTTTATAAAGAATTGAATATAGATTTCTATATGACTCTTAATGTTTATTAAATACCTTCATATTAATAGATAACTTAAAAAATAATGATTGGATCATTTCTGTTAAATTAAAATTTTATATGAATCACAATATTTAACAGTTTTGCTATAATGATCCAACATCAAATATACATAGAAATTCCTTATTTTGCCACCAACCATTCTAACATTTTTCAGGTATATCACTACTCAAAAATAAAATGCAGATATTTTAATTTTCAACATTTATTTGCTTCCAAAAATAAAAAAGAGCTCAAGGTTCAAAATCAAAGTCTGGGACTGTACCAAACCCATCTACATCATCAATAATTTGGTTACTTCCTTTTAAATTTTCATAAAATGCGACAGTCAGCTGGTATTAACTCAAATATTGACTTCAAATCATCAAGTTTAGGTTGGGCTATTGCCTTGCCATCGGGCCATAAAGGGACCAATTCATTCCTTTGGATGTTAACTCTAATAATAATTCTTTTTCCTGCCCGCTTTTTAATATCCAGTTCTTCGAATTCCGATTCTTCTTTGATGTCACTTCGCATGAAAATAGAAAAAGGAAACTCTTTCTTCAAAAGAATTTCTTTAGTACGTAGCCAGTTCACTTTCTTCTTACTTGTGTACATTTTTCTGTTTATAATATTTTCTTCGATGGTTTTGCAGCTCAAAAAGTTTTAATTTTTCATTCTTATGACCTTCAAAGGATTTCGTGTTTTACATTTCCTCATTATATTCATGTAATCATCTACTGTGTATATCTTCTTTCAGTTTTGACTCTATTTTTGAAAAATCCGTATCATTTGGCAGGAACGTGTGCCCTGGCTCTAAAAATCTTAAAGAAATACTTTTCAAATTGCTGTGTGAATGTAGAGCTGTCTTCAGCATTAAAGTTAGCTTGATGTTGCGATTTTGTCCTCCGCAAGAATCACTCCACAAAATAAGGTGCTCTGTGTGTGGACGCAACTCATTATCAATATGATGAAGTAAAGACGAGCCAACTTCTTGGGCCCCTCTACCGGCTTCTCCCTCAACCCATACATAGCAGTGACCTTTGTCATCAGAAGCTGAGTGTATGCCACTATTGTAGACCCACAACTGGCGTTTATAAAATACCACATTCGTAGGTATTCTAGGAAGTGGCAGAGTTTTCTCCAGATCAAAAGTTAAACACTCAACATTCTCTTCTGTCTTTGCTCTTTCAAAATCTTTCTTCATCTGTGTTCTTAAGTCTTCTGCTCTTTTTAGATGTTCCTGATGTTTATTTTCGTCATTCGAACCGTTTTGTTTCTCTATAGCATAGGTATCACACTTATTACGTGTCTTTTTTTAATGACTTACATTTTAAATTAAACTTTTTGTAAAATATCTCTTTGAATGTTCCATATTTTAAGCATTTACGATTTTCTGTTTGTAGCAAGAAATTGAATTCCTTCAGATAATATTCCTCATAAATTTTTCGCACTGTCATTCCCTGTTGCAAATACAAAGCCTCTGTATTTTCCCTTCTATAATGAGAAGTGTATTTAGGTAATTTTTTAATTACATCTACTGCCAATGCTATATCATCTGGAGACGACCGGTTCCAACCTCCTTGAGCAATGCCTCTTTTATCAGTTAGGTCATCAGTACGCATTTTCTTTAAACACACATAAGTTAACTTGACAGACACAGACCTGTACACCTGCCAAAGTGTAAATTCGGCTAAATTGTCTCGGTTTACTCATTTTAGAAGTATTAGTCGTGTATGTTCTTTTTTTAGCATGTTCTTTAACTAATGAATTTATGTATAATAGCTTCGCAGTATATGATCCCAGATGTACATACTTGTTGAATTCTTTTTCTCTTAAATCTTTTGATACAGATTCCGAACAGTTACGCATACATGTGCATTTAAAGTCAATGAATACTTTAGATTCAATTCTTATTTCTTTCTTGTTAGTGTATGGTAAATTATTGTATTTTTTTTGTTTAATTTCTTCCCTTGTACAGCTTCCTTTACGTTTTCTTCCCCTTTTTGGTCTTCCTTCAGTCATATTTCTGTAACTATGTTCATTATCCGTAGTAATATTTTAATATATTTCTTCTACAATACTTTCTATGATATCAAGATCGGTTTGTTGTTGTGCTTTTTGACTATTGTTTTTATCACAAATCTGCTGAGAATAATCATGAGATCTATGAATTTGAGCTTCAACTGTTATAACTCTGGGTAACTGGTTAGTTTCAGACCCATCATTACATTGATTATTAATAATATCTGTTTGGTAGTCTAAGTCATCACTGCAATATGTTTTATCGTCATCATCTTCATTAATTATGTAATCCGGATCTTTGACTGAATCATCACTATCATTGAAATCGCATCCTTCCAAAATTTGAACTAGTTTTGATGTTGCTGGTGACATGGGTGGAACTGGAGATACAGGAGGAAACACTGATTCAACGCTTTGTTCAACGCTGTGAGGATCACCAGGTTGGTATAGCATTTTAGGTATAAGAGGCGTAAAAGCTGGTGCTTCAACGCTCGGTACACCAATCTCGTGATTGCCAGTTTGATATGATGATTTGGGCGTGACTAGCGGAGAGACGGAAATTTCGATGCTACGTTTACTGATGATGCGGTCAGCAGGTGGGTTCAAAACTTGGGGTGTAAGCGGAGAAAAAGCCGGAGCCTCGACACTTTGTTCACCAATTTCGTGATTGCCAGGTTGGTATAGTGGTTTGGGCGTGAGCAGAGAGGCGGAAACTTCGATGTTTCGTTTACTGATAATGCAGTCACCAGGTTGGTTCAGAGGTTTGGGTGTAAGCGGAGAAAAAGCGGGAGTTTCGATGCTTTGTTCACCAATCTCCTGGACACCTGGTTGACATAGCGGTGGTGGCGTAAGCGTAAGCGAAGGAGAAGCTGAACCTATCATGCTTTGTTCACCGATCCTTCGGTCAACGGCTTGATATCGGGCATAGGGCGTAAGTGGAGTTTCGTGTGATGTGGAATTTGACATAGGTGCTTTATCAGACAGAGAGTTACACATTGAGGAACCTGAAACAAAATAATAGTGTATGTTATAAAAATATATCAATGAGGTTTCTGGGAATAGGTACGGCGAATGTTAACGATGCGACAAGATATAACGACTTCTTTACTAAAACGCAATTTAAAATCTGTGCAAGCCACTGAACTTAACTCCGCTAACGAACTCGGTTCCGATATAACCACTACCGTAACATCCGTGATAATCTAGTAGGAAGATCAAAAGACTGCCAAATCAAAGTTTTCGGATTTGTATCCTGGGGCATGCATCAACGTCTTATCGACATTATTTTTTGTGTACCTACTAGGACAAAAAAAGTAGAACTATTACTGCAGATAGGTCACGCATGTTTTAGTTGAGATAGTCACTGGTGTACTATCTCAACTAAAACACGCGTACATTCATCATTTACTGACTTATACAAATAAATAAATATACTTACACAAATATATACACACATACATACATACCTGTATATCCATACAATTACATAGCATAGTTTGTAATCTAGATTAAGGACCCATATTTTAGTCACATTCTAAGGAGACAGATAGTGCTTTTTGACCATATTTTTGAAAGTGGCCAAACTTTGGGCGCGCCTTACTGAAGGCAAATCATTGCATTCTACAACCGCATACCTATAGTTAACATTGGCAAACTACGAACTTTAATAGTGCACATCAATCATCGAAAAAAATTACAACAACCTTCAAATAAACTAATAATAACTGACTTAAAATAATTATACTTTCCAAGTCACCTTTACTTTGGTCAGGGCAGGGTAGAAAATGAAAAAAAAAATAGAAAGGAAAGGAGCTCTTGGAATCAGAATAAATATACGTACCAAGTTTTCTCCATACTTTGAAAGGTACGTTAAGCTGTGGGTCCCGGCTGTAATTCGGAAGATCCTTGACATTCATTACGTCAGAACCTTGACAACCAGTCTTACCAATGGGTATCGGTTTATAACCTAGGTAGCTAGGTTGTGGAAGTCTGATAAGCTCTCGTTTCATATAAAGTACTAGTATTCAGCTGCATCCGGTTAGACTGGAATCCGACTCCACATAGTTGGAAGGAAGGTTAGGCAGAAGAGAAGAAAGTAAATAGAAAGAGTATTTAGTAGGTACACTTAACACTTACTTGTTAATTTCATATCATTATGGACAGATTTAATATTTTTTATTGGAGTAGACTCAGGCGAATTTTCTATAATATCTGCAATTAAAACAACAATAGCTAGAACATAGTTTTAAAGGTTAAGTATAAACTTTATAATAAGTTTGACTAAACATTGTGTTACTCACCGTCCGTGTTTTCGTCTTCTTCTTCTTCAGTACTGTAGCCTAAATATGACGATAAAAGCACTCTATTCACATTATCCATTTTTTATTAACAATTTATTCACAGTCACATCAACAAAGATAGTTAGGAGAACTAGCAAAATAATTATTATGATGGCTAAATGTCGTTATTTGAGCGGGAAACAAAAATGATAATGTTGCCACGTAAATAATGTGAACGTGTTTTATATTCTTAATTCTCTGTTTAAAAATATTATTCTGCTTATGACATTGTTTAGATTATTAATTATTACAATCAATTTCGCAGCATAATTTCTGCGGAAATAAAAACTTCTTCCAAACATTCTGGGGCCCAAGTCTGTTATTTTTATAAATTCGTCATTCCATCACGATCCCATTGTCATTTTGCTAAAAGTTCGTAATCTGCTAAATTCATAATGGTCGATCATTGGTTGGTCAGTGGTCTCGTAGGTAATAGAATTGTGTTATAATGACATTGTCGTATTGCCATTATTATAAAACCCGTTAGTAGAAATGATTTTCGAAAAACTACTATAAATTTGAACATTAATTCATGCCAGATTTCATTTATATATATTTTTACATATTATTTATTACCTACTGTTATAAGCAATCTGAAGTAGTAAGAAATTCGTAAACAGTAAATGTGTAACGCGGATAAATGTAAAACTATACAACTCAATAATATTTTATCTGTTTAGCTGTCAAAGTCAAATGTGACATTACTGCTTACTGACGTTTATCTGTTTTTATTTATAGCGGCCGGTGATTTTTGTTTGTTTTGTTTTTAAATATCTTTATTTGAGAAGTGTATATTTATTGATTTTATATAAAATGGTGCTAATTGAGCAAATTTCGGCTCTAATTGATTATTTGGAAAACCACCAAGACGTGGGGCTTGGCCACTGCAGCCGCACCAATGAAGGGCGAAGTTTATTGAAACGATATTGGATGGAGTGCGCCCAAATTCTAAACTCAGTGTCGGTGGACTGCCCCAATAAAACGCCGGCAGAGTGGCGGACAGTAAGTACCTAAATACAGTATAATTAGGTATGCATGATAAAATGTGTCATTGTAATTTTTGCACTTTTTTTAGTTCTTCAATGAATATAAAAGCAAAATGTTGAAAAAAATAAAATCACAGAAGAGTGTCTTTTGGCAGCCTTGCAGAATTATAGTGGGAAGCATATACATAGTAATAATTTTATAACTTGCATTTAAGGTGGTGGTCCTGCAAAAAAAATTTCACTAACCCCACTCCAAGAGCGCTTATATACCATATTAGGGCGAGATGTAGGAGAGCCACTGGATGCTAGTCCTACTACTAGTAGTAATTTTCAATTTGAGTTCAATTCTTTTTCGTAAGTGATACTAACTTGGTATGCTGTGCTTAATTTTCTTAGCTTTCATCATTTGACCTAATCTTAACTATTTTGATAACATTGTTTTTATTTTTACAGACTATTAGACAATTATGAAGTGCCTGTTACAGTTGTCACAGATGAGCTTGTGGAAAATGTACAAACACAAGAAATAAGGTATATATGCAGATGCAGGTGGTTTTTTAATAAATAGGATAACATGTAGACTAATGTCATTGTAATTGTTTATTTTTCAGCTTGGAACAGGAAAATTTAGAAGGTCGGCCATCCAGCATCGACCAGCCTCCAAAGCGACGCTGTCGCCAAAGATCTGCACGGCGTAACGCAGCGGAAGGTAAAGATCATGCAATTATTTTTGTTGTCCATTAACACCCCACTCTAGAGCAAAGTATGTCGCCTGATGTAACATTTTTTTTTTGTAGATAGAGACCATACAGTTCTCGAAGCTCAATCAAGGCTGGACGCTATTGAAGCCAGGAACGCTGAAGCAACTTTAAAACAGGCTCAGGCCATCAACAACTTGGCTGCGGCCATTGATCGACTGAGCTCCACCACAGAAAAAATGGTGGACCTTATAGGCCACTGTGTGCCAAAAAAGGTAATTACTAATTACTGTTGATTTACAGCTAATTCACCTTTATGAAATGGTTTCATCCAAAATTGGAACTTCTACTCATTGTGTGTGCTACAAGCATACCCACAATAAGTATTTAGGAGCAATTATAACCCCTCCTGCTAAGCTTAAAAGCTTGTGTTAGGTGTAGGCTCACATCAGTAGTAGTACATTGGCTAGAATTTGACATCTAGATAGTAACCCTCACTAGGTTACACATGCTATATATGAAGATGCAACTTTTGTATTAAAGTTAATTTTGTTCACAGAAACTCCGCAAAATTATAATGTCACCAGATTCTGAGTCTGACTAAAGTTTTCTTTAGTATGCAAGAGGTAATTTTGTCAGATTATTAAAAGATAAATGAAATCTATTTTAGGAGTCTATATCGAGCAGTGTATTCCAAATGGCTGTAATAATAAATAATTAAATGAAACAGTGTTTTTAAAAAGAGTAGTAATTTATTTTAAATCATATTTTGTGTAATACTGTGGATCTGTAACAAAGAGTTAAATCATTTTAATAATAATAAGAGCATTTTCATACTTTACTAGAATATTGAGATGGGTTTACATTACATACCTGCTAATTTAATTTATGCATTTCTCCACAGTCTGTCAACAAGAGCCTGCTGCAGTGCCCGACCTTCAAGAAGATCCCGATTCACCCTTCGATGGTCTTGATGATTAGGTGCTGCATAATTATTTTGCTCCTAAATTAAAAGACTGATTAGTGATTAATGAAGACTGATTTTGATTATTTATTATTATTACATTAGATATTGTAACTTGGATTTGTTTTATTATTTAAATGACAAAATGTCTTTTTGTTTTATGTAGTATTTTTTACATTTCATATTTTTCAATTGGCTTGGAAGTCAAGTTTAATATTGTTAAATAAATATTTAGTTTATGAGAAATAAAGAGTAATTTAAATGTTGATTGTTTTAACATAGTAGTATTATTTAAAATTCCATATTCCAAAATAGTGGAATAGAAATCATATACCTGTTGCAAGCCAAGTGCTTCTGCATAAACTCCATCACATGGCAACGGTGCTCTTGCCATGTTTGCAATATGCCACATACATTTAGTCTTGCCTGCAGTTGTTGGACTATAATCTAAAGCACGTGCTACAAGCAAACACCTGCAAAAAATCAATTTACTTTTAAACAACCCCATTTAACTAAATGTCTTAATAGATTAGTTTTTATATACTTACTGGTCTTGACATATACAAGAACTATTGCATCTAAATTTCTAAACTAAGAAATTCATTCAATATAAAAATAGTTATTAAGTAAGTAAAACAATTGCCTAGAAATTCTCTTTACCTGAAACGTGCTTTTAATACCCCGATGCAACGCTCCACTGTATTGCGTGCAGTCCAGGGGCGTAGCTACCGCCGTATTTGCCGTATCAATTATACGGGGCCCCCGGGCCACGGGGGCCCCCAAAGTGTGTAAGGAAAAAGAATAAAAACTTTCTAATTTATTTTATTTTACAAATGACAAAATTCTATAAAGCAATTCCTTTTTTTCCCGCCTTAAGCGTGCGTTCAAAAGTTGGCAACACTACATCGTTATGGCGGGCTGCGGGACTTCCCCGTTTTACTTACTTCATCTTCAACTCAGCGGGGAATCCCCGGGAATCCTTCATCGATATCGCGATGTACGTGTACGTTGTTGTACTTTGCATTGGATGTTAAGCCACGGAGTGCAGTGCACTGTTTATTTACGCGCTTTATATAAATGTGCATTACATTGTAATTCAGTACAAACAATATTGTTCTTCTGGTTTAGCAGTATTAGTAACGATTTGTAAAAGAAATGAGTGAAAGGAAAAGAGATTATCCCAGCGGCGCTGAGAAAAGAAAAATTAAACAGAAAAGGGACGAGGTTATAAAAAAAGTGCCCAAAATTTCTTCATTTTTTCAGAGACAAGATACTGTGAGTGATTTAGATTGGAAAGGTAAGTACTACACTACTACCTAACCCATTTATTAGGGGCCCGTAGTGATAAACAAGGAAATCTTTTAATTTCGGTCTGTCCATCTGTCCGTCACAAAAAGTTGTCTCCCCCCTCGATTTTCACAATTATACTGTTTTTAGGGTTCCGTGCCTTGATTAAAAAAAACAAAATTCTAACTTATCTATAGGATCGATTTGTTTTGTTGTTTGTTTATCAGTCCGTATCGTATCGTTAATTGCGTGTTGAGAACTTCAGATGTGCAGACTCGCTTTCGGGTTCTCGTTTTGTATGGCCACTACACTACGCGCTGCGTTTAAATAGCACGCAGGTGTATAGTAATGCACGGACGGGCTGCAGGTGATTTTGTATCTACTAATAGGTACGAGCACAATCCGCGTAGAATCTGTGTGCGTCTGAACTGAACACTCTCTAACTGTGACCCTTAGTAACGTTATTTATTTATATATAACTCTTTTTAGTTTAGTATCAAAGCATTCGTATTTATTTTTTAACAATTACTCGTTTATTTTTAGATTCTTCTGAAGCATGTTCTTCGTCACATATCCATCCGGAAATAGAAGAAAGCCAAGCACATACTTTATCGGATGTCCATCCAGAAATCGAGGAACCCCAAGTCAACGATTCTGATATATCTGCAGATAATGCAGATTGTAATATAATTTCATCAGATAGAGGAAATTTTGGTGACAATTTAACTGAATGCGAACGAAAAATAATTTTTAAATTGGGTCCATTTAAACCACAAGGACCATTTCCAAAAGTTTCAGAAAATAACCGACCTTTTTCAGCTTATTATTATTCATATTTCAATCAGGCAGGCATAAAAATTATAAGACCATGGTTATGTTATTCTAACGTTTTAAACAAACCGTACTGTCACTTCTGTTGGTTATTAGCAGATCGTCAAAACAAATCGTACTCCTCTGCTTGGGTTAACGGTGTTTCGGTTAGAAGCAATTTCACACAAACTATTCTTGACCATGAAAAGTCACAGCAGCATATTAGTGCCTCACTCTCTTATAATAATTGGTTGCAAGGAAATACCATCGATACTCTATTGAAAAGTGAAATCGATAGTAAAATTACATTCTGGAGAGATGTACTGCATCGTCTACCTTTGAGGGGGCATGATTCTGATTCTGGCAATTTTATGGCAATTTCACGTCTGCTATCTAACTATGATGCAACTTTAAAAGAACTTTTTCTAAAACCGAAAGGTGAAATAAATTATTTAAGCCCTACGATTCAAAACGAAATTATTAGTTTGCTTGGTACTAACGTTAGGAACAGTATTATCTCAGAAATTAAAAAAGCTCCATTTCTGACAATAATTCTGGATACAACACAAGACTTGTCAAAAATTGACCAACTATCTGTAGTTTTTCGATATATCTCGGTTACAGAAAATGATGATAATGTGCCTAAAGAAATAAAAATCTGTGAGTCCTTTTTAGGATTCATAGCAGTAACCGATTGCAGTGCTGCAGGTCTGAAAACTGTCATTTTAAATTTGACTAAAGAATATGGAATTGATGTGACTAAATGTAGAGGACAGGGATACGATGGAGCAAATGTTATGTCGGGTGTGTATGGAGGATTACAAACCCTAATAAAAGAGCATGCTCCAAATGCCGATTATGTTCATTGTGCTGCGCACGCTTTAGACTTGGTTTTGAACGATGCTGCGAGACATGTTCGTGAAGTATCGACTTTTTTCGATAATTTAGAAAAAATATATACTTTTTTTGGCAATAGTATAAAACGCTGGGCTATGCTAAGTGACGATTCATCTGAAAAATATTTGATTACCCTTAAAAAGGTATGTCCTACCAGATGGTCTTCTAGGAACGACGCTTTATTAGCAGTAAAGAAAAATTTTTTACTAATCATGAAAACTTTGTACCAACTAAATTTAATTTCAAATAAAAAAGATGAACGTGAAGAATGTAAAAGTATAATTAATATTTTAGAGCGTTTTGATTTCTTAGTGCTCGTTACATTTTTTTCTTCACTATTTGAAATTATTAATCCTGTTTCTAAAGCTCTACAGCATGAAAATAATGACTTACAGAAATCTAGTATTTTATTAAGTAATCTTTTAAATAGACTGTGCCAATTAAGAAATCAGAATTCATTTAATAGTTTGCTAAATGAATCCAAAGATTTAGCAAAAAAGTGGGGGGTAACAACTGTTTTTAAAAACAGTAGGCGAAAGATAACGAAGCGTTTTTTTGATGAGTTATCACAAGATGAGAGAATTTCCGACCCGGAATCCTATTTCAAAGTCAATATATACTATTGCTGTTTAGATATATTAATTTCTCAAACTAAAGAAAGATTTCAGAGCCTTTGCAACCTGAGTAGTATATTCGAAATATTACAACCGGAGAAACTCCTATCTTCTTCAAGCGAAGAGATATTAAACGCTTCCGGAAAACTGTCTGCTAAATACAGTAAAGACATCTCACTTAATCTTTGTGACCAATTAAAGGCTCTAAAAGCATGCTTAAATTCTGAAATTAAAAAAAATTATTCCATTAAAGAACTCATTGAATTATTGCTAGTAAAATTCAATAGTCTTGCATCCAGTTTTCCCGAGGTAATCACAGCATGCTTTTTATTCTTGACCCTTCCAGTTACAACCGCAACGGCAGAAAGAAGTTTTTCAAAATTAAAACTAATAAAAAATTACTTAAGAACTTCGATGGGACAAGAACGGCTGTCAGACATCTCACTATTGTCCATAGAGGCAGAAACTTTAGAAAAACTAAAATTATCATCAGCCATAAATGATTTAATAAATCAGTTTGCCGATAAAAAGGCAAGGAGAGTGAATATTTAAAATTCGATTTTTATTTGTAAAATGGGTAAATTATGTGATAAATAAATATTACTTCTCACAATATTTTTTTTCTTTTGTGAAAAATCTTTACCTCCATATAAGGGCCTCCAAAAAAATTTTTATACGGGGCCCCGACAAGGCACGCTACGCCACTGGTGCAGTCACATGTTTAACATAATAATGATGTTGTGGTGTCCCATCTACAGTATTGAGGATTGGGGTCATCATTGTTTTTCTGAGTGGATACCCACTGTCACCTGAAAATTATAATCAATTTTCCAACAAAAACTGATGAGCATGATAAAGGTCATAAGATTCATCAAAAAAATAGTGTAATAGGTACCTAATAAAAAATACTTGTTCATTAGTATTTTCAGTAATTTCTTTTAAGTGGTGATAGATTTAGAATAATAAATCAATGTCAAATTCAGTTTTCTCACCTTCATTTCTGCCGATACGCTATCATTTCGACGCGGTCTGGCCATAAGGGGAATGAGTTCTTTAATTAACTCCCTTACAGAGTCCTTTCCAAGGCGAAACGTTTTTACAAATTCCGCCTCGGGAACATCAATAAAAGGGTTAGTATTAATTCTCGTCAAGCGACGGGCTCGACGACGTCTTCTGTTTTCCGCCCATCTTCTTTCTCTAGCATCCACTACGTTGGCTAGCTCGAGAATATTTGCTCGTAGTGAATACATGGTCTTCATTCAATTTTTCACAAACACTACTATACCCGTAACGAATTAAAAGCAATGACTGCACAATTACGTTCTAATGGTAGATCACTGATCAAAGGAACTGTCAAAATTTTAGCAGATTACCGCCTAAGTCAGTCATTCATTTGTCATTATGTACGAGATTACCATTTTGTGCCATTTCTTTCAATGGAGTGTCAGTGGTTGATCATTGGAAAGTCATAATGAAGCCATTATATTAGTAGATTACCAAACTTGTCAAAATCAACAATTATGGAATCAATGATAGACCATTCTGACACTATGGTAATAGCAGACTTGAGCCCCTGTACAAATGTTTCAAACGCTTTTGGATCATTATTGCGAAATGGAATTTCTTGGTGCATTTTGCAGAAATGTATCAAATGCTTTTGAATCATTTTAGGAAATTACTTTTCCTTTAAGCTGTAAGATCAAGACGCATGGAACATTTATGAAAAAATATTATATCCTAACTATTATTTGCTATAATGTTTCAAGAGTTTTGAACCATATTTGCTTTATTTTTTAAGTTTCCTTCGTAGGTGTGGGTTGGTATAACCCATCAATAAAATAATATTTATAGTTGACAGAATAGAATGTGTCTTTGTGACATGAAAATAGAGATCATTGTCGATTGTTTGGCATCAAAACCTTGGTTTTGCTTAGTTTGTGGATTGGATCATTTTTGCACAACACGGTCCATATGTCAAAGGATGATGTTGCCATATTTTGAAATATAATCGATTCTATGCATCTATTTTTGGTCTTGATCAATTTATTTTTATCTAAATTATTTATTTCGCACTTTAATTAAAACATGAATATAATATGATCTTTTCAGATCACATATACGAAAACTGAGAAAGGACGGCGAATGCTTGTGAGACATGGTTACATGTACAATTTTCATCGGGAAAATAAATTTGGAAGTGTATGGAGATGTTCTAATCATGCGTGCAGCGCAACTATCAAAATTTCGGAGAATATTGACATCAGAATTTTGCATGAAGCGGCCCACAAGTGTCAACCAAATATAGAAAAAACTGAAGTTTTAAAGATAGTAAATCTTTAAGGAAGCAGCAGCGCACACAAGTACACCTATGCCTCAAGTGAATGAAGAAGCTTTTCAAGCAACCAAGGATGCGGGTTACAATAATACACACTAAACAATGTGAAGAATCGTGAACTAAATGTGCCCAAAACACATTATTCAAGATGCGAAGATGTTATTATTCCACAAAAATTTAAACATTCTTTTTTGTTATTCGATGATGACAGTGAGCCTGAAAATAGAATAATAGCTTTCTGCACTGAGAAAGCTCGTGAAGCCATAACAAATATACAAACATTCTTTTTGGGTGGCACATTTTCAAGTTGCTGTACACCATTCTATCAGCTGTATTGTATACATGAAGACGTGAATAGCGATAACAATAATTCGAACATAGCCCCACTCATCTACGTTCTTATGCCTAATAAGCAGGAACGGTCTTATGAACGACTTTTTACATCACTGATGCAAAATTTACCTAATCTGACACCGCTTACGATTGTTGACTTTGAAATTGCTGTGATAAATGTCATAAAAAAAAAATCCTGATGTTAAACTACTTGGATGTAATTTCCACTTCAAACAAGCACTGGCTAAAAAAGCTCATGCCTTACAAGTGAATGACATTGAAGAGAAGAGACACTTAGACATGTGTGCTGCATTGGCCCATATAAAGAAACAGGACATTGATGACGCTTGGTTGCACATCATGGAAAATGCTCCACAGAACGATGCTGTCACAAAATTCAACGACTATTTTGTAGCCCAGTGGTTAGAAAACACTAGTATAGAGTTTAATTGGAATGTACGAGGGCGGGTCAATAAGTCCGTGACTTTTTGAATTTCTGACCTCTTTACTGAAACAGCAACACTGCTCCTGTCAACAGGCATCTGTCAGTTGACTCCTGTCAAAATTTAAACTTGCTGCGTCAATTAGTTTGTGTTTGACAGCTATTTTTATCAGACTACCCACTAATTTGAGGAGAAAATGGAAAAAAGTGAATTTCGTGTGCTTATTAAGCATTATTTCTTGCGAAAAAAAACCATTACCGAGACCAAGGCTAAGCTTGATAAATACTATGGGGACTCTGCACCATCGATTTCAATGGTAAAAAAGTGGTTTACTGAATTTCGTTGTGGCCGTACAAGCACTGAAGATGCCGAACGTCCTGGACGCCCAGTTGAGGCCTCTACACCCGAAACAATCGAAAAAATTCACGATATGGTGTTGACCGACCGAAGATTGAAAGTGCGAGAGATTGTGGAAGCCGTAGGGATCTCGCATGGCTCAGTGGTTTCAATTTTGAATGATCACTTGGGCATGAGAAAGCTTTCCGCAAGATGGGTGCCGCGTTTGCTCACAGTCGACCACAAACGCAATCGTGTAACAACTTCACAGGAAGCTTTGGCGTTGTTTAATCGCAATATGGAGGAGTTTTTGCGCCGTTTTGTAACCGTGGACGAAACATGGATCCATCACAACACACCAGAAACCAAACAACAGTCAAAACAGTGGGTTTCTAAGGGTGAATCGGCGCCAAAGAAGGCCAAGGTGGGTTTGTCAGCCAATAAAGTTATGGCGACTGTTTTTTGGGATGCACGCGGGATAATCCACATTGACTACCTTCAAAAGGGAAGAACAATCAATGGGGAATATTATGCCAACTTATTGGACCGATTCAATGACGATTTGAAAAAAAACCGACCTCATTTGGCCAAGAAAAAAGTTCTTTTCCACCAAGACAATGCAAGGGTGCACACATGTGCAGTTGCCATGGCAAAAATCCATGAATTGGGCTATGAATTGCTCTCTCATCCGCCCTATTCTCCAGATTTGGCTCCGAGCGACTACTTCTTGTTCCCAAACCTGAAGAAATGGCTTGGTGGAAAAAGATTTGACTCCAATGATGAAGTCATCTCGCAAACAAAGGCCTATTTTGAGGACCTCGACAAATCATTTTTTTTGGAAGGGATAAAAAAATTGGAGAAGCGTTGGACAAAGTGTATAGAGCTCAAGGGAGACTACGTTGAAAAATAAAATTATTTTTTTATCAAAAAATCTGTGTTTTATTCCAAAAGTCACGGACTTATTGACCCGCCCTCGTACATGGGGCTCGTCATAGGACAATAACACCCAAACCCTGTCGTTTTTATGTAATACCGCAAAAGCGAAGATTATTTTCCAATATGGATGGCAGACGCCAATTTAACAATACTCAAAACCAATCCGGTGGTAACCGCCGTGGGTTGCGAGATGCTCAAAGGGGATATGAGCATTTTAACAATAGGAATCAGATTGCCGACTGGTCGTACGAACCACAACCTTTCGACCAAAGTAGGGCAAAGAAGAACTCCGGCCCCACAAATAGATCACAGGGCTTTAGGAGTAACGTAGAGAAGAAGAAGCAGGAAAAGCAGCAAGAGAGGGCTAGCTTCTCGGCTTTAAGACCTGCAACAGTTGAGACTCCTCCAAAGGACGAGCCTCTTTACGACGTTGGACCGCACCCGTATTCATAATTGTAACCTCGAAAGCTACTCGACTCACAACTCCTTCGAGGATGCCTTAACCCTATTCTTGGCAAAAAAAAAAAAAATATTTTCAAATAATTTTTAAATATGATGTTAATTATGAACCTAGGATCTAGGAAAAAATATATTAAAAAATCCCACATGACCAGATAATGAGATTCTACATGTATCTTTGAAGATACATTGCCAGCTTAGCAAAAAACTTTGACCTTATGTGTAAGTGTCTTTGAGGATACGTTGCCAGGTTTGAAGAAATAACATACACAAAATTTTCTTAATAATACGAGGGCGGGTCAATAAGTCCGTGACTTTTGGAATAAAACACAGATTTTTTGATAAAAAAATAATTTTATTTTTCAACGTAGTCTCCCTTGAGCTCTATACACTTTGTCCAACGCTTCTCCAATTTTTTTATCCCTTCCAAAAAAAATGATTTGTCGAGGTCCTCAAAATAGGCCTTTGTTTGCGAGATGACTTCATCATTGGAGTCAAATCTTTTTCCACCAAGCCATTTCTTCAGGTTTGGGAACAAGAAGTAGTCGCTCGGAGCCAAATCTGGAGAATAGGGCGGATGAGGGAGCAATTCATAGCCCAATTCATGGATTTTTGCCATGGCAACTGCACATGTGTGCACCCTTGCATTGTCTTGGTGGAAAAGAACTTTTTTCTTGGCCAAATGAGGTCGGTTTTTTTTCAAATCGTCATTAAATCGGTCCAATAAGTTGGCATAATATTCCCCATTGATTGTTCTTCCCTTTTGAAGGTAGTCAATGTGGATTATCCCGCGTGCATCCCAAAAAACAGTCGCCATAACTTTATTGGCTGACAAACCCACCTTGGCCTTCTTTGGCGCCGATTCACCCTTAAAAACCCACTGTTTTGACTGTTGTTTGGTTTCTGGTGTGTTGTGATGGATCCATGTTTCGTCCACGGTTACAAAACGGCGCAAAAACTCCTCCATATTGCGATTAAACAACGCCAAAGCTTCCTGTGAAGTTGTTACACGATTGCGTTTGTGGTCGACTGTGAGCAAACGCGGCACCCATCTTGCGGAAAGCTTTCTCATGCCCAAGTGATCATTCAAAATTGAAACCACTGAGCCATGCGAGATCCCTACGGCTTCCACAATCTCTCGCACTTTCAATCTTCGGTCGGTCAACACCATATCGTGAATTTTTTCGATTGTTTCGGGTGTAGAGACCTCAACTGGGCGTCCAGGACGTTCGGCATCTTCAGTGCTTGTACGGCCACAACGAAATTCAGTAAACCACTTTTTTACCATTGAAATCGATGGTGCAGAGTCCCCATAGTATTTATCAAGCTTAGCCTTGGTCTCGGTAATGGTTTTTTTTCGCAAGAAATAATGCTTAATAAGCACACGAAATTCACTTTTTTCCATTTTCTCCTCAAATTAGTGAGTAGTCTGATAAAAATAGCTGTCAAACACAAACTAACTGACGCTGCAAGTTTAAATTTTGACAGGAGTCAACTGACAGATGCCTGTTGACAGGAGCAGTGTTGCTGTTTCAGTAAAGTGGTCAGAAATTCAAAAAGTCACGGACTTATTGACCCGCCCTCGTATTTATGTTTAAAATTTGCATGAAGTAACAATTATAGTTATAAAACCAAAATCAACTTAAAGATTAATTAAAACGAAAAGAAAATAATTAAGTTACCGAAACATTTGAGGTGAACTATTAGCTGAAATAATTACTTATCAGTATGGAATTTCACAAAACAATTTCTTTCTGGCTTAAAACATAAGCGTAACGAGCACTTGGCACATATTACCGTAGTTTGGCCCTTGCCACAAAATTTACATCGCCCTTTCGAACCAAACAGCGGAAAATGGCCGACCTCATCGTACCTTACATCCGGTGGAGGCCGTGGTGCTACAGGTGCCTGTATTATTTTCGACGGAGTTGGTCCAGAAACTTCACAGTTGTCGACCGTATCTCCTCGGCCCTTTTTCAGGAGGCTCTGTGCTACTTGGTACCTAAAATTTTTTAGAGGCATTGTCTTTCCCGCACTATGTCGTCTGTATAAAACCCAGCTATTATTTACGCAAATATCTAGGACTTGCGACACTAATGGCAAATACCATCGATGGCCTCTGAAGTCCGTTCTATACAGGGCGATTAACATGTCTGCTAAGTCTACGCCCCCCATATGGGCGTTATAATGTTTAATAATTTCCGGGCAGGGTACCGCTATTCTTCTTTTCGCTACTTTGTCATAACGTTGTATGGTACTGACAGGCTCAGCAGCCACATAACTACTAACTGTGGTTACACATTTGTTGTCGTACCATTTGACGACACATAATTTATTTTTGTTACAGACAACTTGCGAATGAGAGCCTCTAGGTTTTTTTTTCAGAGCTTTGTCTGTAAGTAACCTTTTTTCCGCTCCTCGCAGTCTGTTAGACCTAATGGTACCTAAAGAAAATATGCCCATTTCTTCTCGTAAATAGTTAACCAACTCTAAACTTGTAAAAAAATTATCGAAATATACCACAGAACAAGCACGGTCTGGTATACTTTTACACAGAGCCAGAACTACCTTAGCACCAAGACCAAAACTGGACTCCTCAGGGGTTAGCGAATCATACCGGAAAGTATCTTCACCACCATATACTATGAAATCGTAAACGAAACCAGATATGCCAGCTCGAACAAAAATTTTGTAGCCCCATTTTTTTGGCTTGTTTTTAACATATTGTTTTCTATTGCCAGCTTTTTTACCCTTATATGGGACCATCATTTCATCCACACTAAATCTGGTTTCGTGTGGGACTTTCAAAAGTTTTCACGGACTTTTTGTAACAAGGGCCTCACTTTAAAATAACGATCACCATCGTCTAACAAATTATTATTAAAATGAATGTATCTCCGTATTAATTGAAATTTTTTAAGTGGCATAATTTCTGCAATGGGACTGTAGCGGAACTCACGCGACCAATAATCTGTGTAAGCTGGTAAATCGACAATTCCCATTAGAAGGTTAATGGCTATGAAACATCTTATGTTTTCTTTAGTTAAATTGAAGGGTTTTCCTTTTTGTTGCACGTAATACAGGTTAGATTGCTCGGTAATGTAATCAAAAATTTCGTCCGTAAAAAAGTCGGTAAAATATTCGTAAGGAGTTTTGGCTGTTTGGAGTTGCGGAAGATTTTTATTTGAGATCTGGGCGAAATGTTTGAATTTATTTTTAGTCCACTGAAAATTAAGAGGCTTTTGAATAATTATGCGTCGGGGTGTGGCTAATCTTGCAGTCCTTCCGGATGTTGTAGGTTGTCTTCTTGGTCTGCTGTTAGACGCAATTAATGGAGATGGTGGCAAAGAAAGTGAAGATGGTGGCAAAGAAAGTGGTGAAGGAGAGCCATTCTGCGTCAATGAAAATGGTAGTCGAGCTGGAAGCGGCTGAGGTGAAGGCAGCACAGGCGAAGGCAGCAAAGGGACTGAGTAACAGCGTCTTGTACATCTACTATTTCCTCATCAGATAGCAAATTCAAGTTTTCTATAGACGAAGGCAAAGATGGCGCAGGTGAAGAATCGGAGTCAGTCACATGGGTATGGACATGACTCAAGCCAATAGAAATCTGCTGAAGTTCATCTTCGGATTCAGACCGTTCGTCGTCACATTTTTTACGTGGTTTTGGTACTAGAGCACAAATTCTTTTTGCTCTGGAAAAAGATGGTTGCGTCCCTCCCTGAAAAAAAAAGCCCACTCTCACACTCATGCCAAGCATACAATGCCCTTTCCCCAAAAAACAGTTTAAAAAAATATATATAAAAATTCTTGGTGCACTTGGCAATGTATCCTATAAGATACGCTAACCTTGTACAAAGAATCTTAGTATACCTAGCAACGTATCCTGTAGGACACATTCACTGTATTTGTTAGTTTGCGAAGCCAAGCGTAACTATTTCTCCTGTATAATTTCTTTCCAGCATAAGTACAAACATATGAAATATTATAACACCAATTCCTCATGCAATTTTAAAAGAAAAACTATCAAAAATAATAAATTCTTACCTTCTTCCGCGGAATTGCACTCAACCGGTTCGCCATTTTGACAAGTTTTGATTGAAAAAGTAGTTGACGTAAGCTGTTATTGTGTCACTGGTGTGCGTTCAGAAACGTATAGTTTAAAGAAAAATAAGTAAACGTTCCGTTTTACATGAATTATAAAAGAGCAGTATTTTTTAAAAACATTATGTATCTTACAAAATACATTGTCAAGAAAAGGGTTAAGACTCGAGGCGTTACGTCACGAATACGTCATTATTTGGAGGAATATTTCGTTTGTTATATTGGCTAAGCTTATTTTGTAAGCAGTCTGTGAGCGCGTTATCCGTGGTTTTCAACTACAAGTGTCAACACTTGTCAAATGAAAGTAGAAATAAATAAACAAACCCTAATAATTCAATCACTTGAACCTAAAACCATGTCCTGGGCAAAATTATGGTGATACTTGAGAAGTGGATGACTTGGGAATATAAAAATATTCCTTTAGCAGTGTTTCATTACTATAAGTGCTGTGTTTACTTGATCGAAATGGCTGGAACTGGAAGACAGTTTTTTGATGAAAGTGAAAAGATGTGTCTTCAAGAGTTGATCTTAAAATATAAACTTACTCGATGGCAACCAGTATGGGGAGTGCAGCATTATAAAAAGCTGCATGGGTTAGCTTAACGGAGGAATACAATACCAT
The DNA here is from genome assembly GCA_910589295.1 of Noctua janthe. Taxonomy (NCBI): domain Eukaryota; kingdom Metazoa; phylum Arthropoda; class Insecta; order Lepidoptera; family Noctuidae; genus Noctua; species Noctua janthe. The sequence goes on along the minus strand of OU342572.1, from coordinate 5,467,081 downwards.
TGAAACAAATTCAAAAGTAAGGGTGTAGCTCCATCACAAGGTAATTTCAGTAAAATATTTTTTTGCGCCATCTATGGGACGGTATTAGAACATTTACCATTTTTTATATCTCCTTGAGTGTGTGCCTTCGATAGATGGCAATAGTTTGCCGTGCAATCACATTCTTTAGTGTAATGTAACTTTTGAAGTGAACATTTTTTGTAAACCACAACATGGCGACGTCACGCGCAGGTATTGGTTATTGTTTTTATGTAGTAATTTCGAAGTGTTTCGTTTATTTCGATTTGCATTCAATGTCATCTTTAAATTGCAGTAAGAAAAACCTAGAAATTAAATGAATTTCTCGGTTATTTTTTTGCGGTTTTTCAACAATATCGTAGGTGATACTTTGGGCACTTGTGACCTAAGATTTGCATTTTTTTTTACAGACTTGAGAGATTGTGCAATCGAAGAATGATTAGTGAATTTGGACGTGTCTGAATACGAGGAAGAAGATGAAGAAGATTCAGAAAACCTGGAAGTAGAACAGGATGGTGTTATTGAGGAATTGGTACCTCGTGACGCAGCTGAAGAGGATTGGGATTCCTCCGATGATGAGTCTCTTGTAGAAGTTGCTCGTTCTTTCAATCGCTTGTCTACCAATCGTCCTCTGAGATGCGATCGTACAGAAGATTTTAATAACTCTAGCATGGATGAAGAGCCCCCACTGGAATGTGAGTCCGAGCTCCGGGCTCCCCAAGATTACTTTTACAGGTATATCAAACCCAATTTGTTTGAAATAATGTCCGATTGCACGAATATTTCCAGCGTATCTCGAACTGGAAATTCCCTAAATACGACTCCAGCAGAGCTTAAAACGTTCTTTGGGTGCTCTATGGCAATGAGCGTTCTAGGTCTTCCACGGTTCAGAATGTTTTGGTCTGCAGAAACTAGAGTGAACCTAATTGCTCAAAACATTACTAACAATAGGTATTTAAAACTGAGATCGAATATAAAGGTTGTTAAAGATCACTTAGTTACTGAAGCTGAGAAAGAAATCGATAGATTCTGGAAAATACGGCCTATTGTATCTGGGATAGAACAAGGGTGTAGAGAGAATCAAAGAGAGAAATGTGTGGCGATCGACGAACAAATGATGCCGTTTAATGGTAAATGCAAACTCAAGCAAGTAGTAAAAGGAAAACCGTTAGCGTCAGAATGGCTGGTTGCCTATGGCAGGCAGCTCTGAAAGTATATTGAAGAATTGCTATCCAATTGCTTATATTTGCTTCGTTTCTTCAATAATTGCTACATATGGATACATTCAGAGAAATATGAATATTTTTTTGACCAGCCATTCTGACGTCAGGATGGATGGTGGCCTCCGAGTTCAGCGTGAAGGACGCAGAATTTCTAAAAGTTTGTTGTATCAATAATTGCTTACTAATTGCTTCATTCACCAATTTAAGCTTCGTACATAAATTAGGTAAAAAAAATATAGCTTTTATTAATATTTGTACAAAGAAGTGCCTGATAATTTGGAAAGGCAACAGTTCTTTTGTGCTACAGCGTCTTGTTCAAATCTTGCAGGCGTTCACTTCGACTTTAAGTAACAAAATATCTACCCTACTTGATGAGTATATTATCAAAAGCAAAATAATTATTGCATTAGTGAAACTTAGTAATTCCGTCTGTGGTTTGTGATTTACGTTTGTTGATAATGAAAAGAGAAAGAAAGTTTACTGTGCCACTAGATGAACAAAAAAAATGCGTTCCTACAATACAAAAAGTATTTTTCTAGTAAGTCCGATTTACCACCATCTACCGATCTTTTATTCAGTGAAATAAGTACCCTTTTGTCAAATAAAATTACTACACAGGCACTGTTCCTTTCTGTAAAGAAAAATTACGACTATTTCTTTGGTAACCCTGATGATCTTGAGGTTTGTCATAACCAAGAACCAAAACAATTTCATATGAAAAAGAATCAATTTAAAAAAAAATACAAAGATGAAAAAAGTGAAAAAACAGTATGTTACGAATTTATTATTGACACGTATCAATGGGAACGAATACAACCAATAAGTAAACGCATTAGATTAAATAAGGGTGCAGAGACTGTGTTTAGAATGAAACATCTTTTGCCTAAGCATCAGTGGGCTCATCTAATGCGTGAAAAAATTTGGGAGGTTCATCCAATTGCACACAATTGGATATTCAAACACTATTCTATTAATAAGGATCATAACATAACGTGCATTGGATTTTGTAAACAATGTGAGGCTGAAGTGAAAGTTATAATTAGCTGGCCTTCTGATAAAATTGCCCAATGCCAATTATAGAAAATTACTATGAAAATTTTGTTCATATTTTTGCTAGAAAAATAAAACTGTCGCCTACGAAACGAATAGAATTATCTGATGATCTCAAATATGTCGCCGCAATTACATACCGCAACACAATGGCTAATAAAGTTATGGATTCCGGTGATCCTGAGCCCGCTCATCTGCCAACAGTTGGTTGCCTACGTCAAATAAAACACGAACAAAACAGGAGTTCATATTATGACTAAAATCAAATTCTTTCATTATGGCTAATGACACTAATATCACCTTATAAAGAAGCTATTAAGCATATTTCAGTTTATCCTTTTTATGTGTATTATTGGGATCCTTGCCAAGATAAATATTGTAAACTATTTAAGAAAACTGGCAAGTTAATTCTTAGTCTGGATGCCACCGGTAGTATTTTTAAACCATTTGGTCCAACATATAAAATCGTAGTAACTAAACACATTTTCATTTACGGTTGTGTCATGAAGACAATCGAAAATGAAAGTAGCGTACCGCTTACACAGATGTTGTCGGAAAATCAATCTATGGACACGACATACAAATGGTTAGAAGCTTGGCAAGAATGCAATCCAAAACCAGATGAGGTCAATGTCGACGATTCATCGGCACTAATAGGTGCTTGCGTGAAAGCATTTACGAAACATAACTCGACAAAAGAATATGTCGAAGAATCGTACAGAAAACTGGAACAAGAGAAAAGTAGTGAGTGACGATTGTTATATAAGAATATACACAAGTCATTTTGTAAAAATATTATTTAATCAGTCATACTTTAAACATGTCGACAGCAGAGTAATTTTTTTTATATTAAATGTTTATTAGAGTTAAAAAAATGCGAAAATTATGAAAAAGCTAAAGATATTTTGGCAGATATAATTACAGTTTGCTTAAATGAACATGATGAATTAGACAAAAATAACACTCCTTCTAGATGTGCTGCAGCTAAAAATCGATTAAAGTCACTGGATCAATTTCAGACTTCGGACAAAGAAATAGAAATTGTGGATAATGATAAATTACTTGATACGCCTCAAGTTCACCAAAAGTCGATATTTGAAGATGTATTAGAAACTGAACATCCTATCAAATTAGACAAAAAAAATACAGAAAGGCATTTCTATAAATGATTCAATAATAAAATTGACGCCGAAAAATTACTGGTGACACTGGATACTACTTTCCCTTCCCCCCGGACAGCCGTTGTGCACGGACGTGTTTTACCCAAAAAGTCCATTTAAGTTATAAAATATTTAAATTTTAATTCAAAAATAAATATAATTGGCAAGTTTAATTCTCGACGAGTACTAGGCGCGGGTATACCGCCGTTTACCCGAATTTTATTTGCCCTAATATCATTTGCCATAATAGTCTACAGCCATAATATCATACGACATAATACTCATTTGCCCTACTCTCATTTGCCATATTAGTCACGTGCCAGAATCATTGTTTCCCATAAAGTCACTTACCATAACATCATTTGTCATAATCATTGTAAGCCCTAATTATCACATGCCATAATTACTCGTATGATATGCCATAACATAATTTGCCATCGACATCGGGTGTGTAACGGTTGTTTATATCAAGAGAAATTGGATGCAATTGGGACTTTAGGGCACCCCGACTCGGACAGGTTAGGTTAGAAGGGGATGGCGGGGTCGTGTGAGCGAGCGAATAGACCCCGCCATCCCCTTCGTGGTTATTTTTTTATAAACCACACAGAAGTAGGAGCCCCGCGAAGCGGGGCTCCGTCGACCTAGCCCACCATCAACCATGCACAGAAAAAAAAACCATGCACAGAATAAATAAGTTTATTCTTATTATACCAAACATTGCGCACCCATCGACATCGACAGCCAGAGAGCTAATAAGTAGGTAAGTATTAGAATTAAAAACAAGTTTAATAATCAAACTATATAATTATAATTAGGTAGTACAATTTCTTTTTTAATGCAAATACAAATTTGATGCTAAAGCACGCAAAAATTCTTCTTTTGTATATTCTTCTTTCTTAGATAATATCTCATTAATTTTGATTGTCCGACTGATTGTTTGTTTCTCTTTCTTTTTTTCTGGTTCACCATTTAAAATCATTTCAATGTCTATCATTACTTTAAGAGACTCTTTCATTATTTCTTTACTGAAAAAGTAAAAACCAGAATGGGATTTCCCCATTAATCTGTTTATTCGATTGTGCCAAGCTTCAGCAAAGTTTTGTGTTCGTGGAAGACCAGCATTATGGATTTCATAAATACTCCAGAAAGAAGGATGGAAACGCGGAGGTTTATTATTAGTACCAGTTATGTAATTTTCATCAAACCATCTTGCAATTTGCACACTTTCTGGCAATATAGTTTCCACCCACTCTTTAAAATATTCAGGAATTTCTCTTGAACTTAAAAATGACAATGCCAGCAAGGACTTCCTTTCCAAAGAAAAACGATAATTCTTCCCATACATTACTGTTTGCCCATTGGTTTGAATTTGCCTGTAAATAATTTGAGCTAAATGAAAGTGACAGCCATTCAGGTTTATTTCATGAAAATTCAGTTTCATACACTGTATTGCGCCTAGCTCAAAATCCATGATACAATTCTGAACATTTAACATCTTATTATTCTCATTACTGTATTTTATGATGAACTGAAATAGTTTATTAGAATAAGTGTTTTTATCTTTGTTTGTACATAGTGCAAACAGAAGCGGTACTGTGGTTTTCCTATTGGCCATAACGTTGCCGTGAATACGAGTAGTATACAACTGCAGAAATTGTGTAGGTACGATTTTAAATGTACCATCTAGAATCCACAATGTAGATCGACACAAGAACTCCATCATTTTCCGTGAAGAATAAATTATGATACGCTTGTTTTCCTGAAATAATTCATCATTTATAATAATACTTTCGTCATGTAATTTTAGTTTGTCATGGTTGATCGTGAAATATATATCTGTTGGCTCATGAAATACATCTATATGCTTCTTTTTTTCTCGGTATATTGTCTGTTTCATGGCACTTGTTGATGGCATTTGTAATGGCTGATTGTGAAATTCAGCTATAGCAGTTGAAACAATTTAGCATGGTTTTAGACTTATATCTTTTGCCGCAATGCTTTTTAATTTATTCGACGAACCTGCGACATTTAATCTATTGGCTTTGGGTTCATGATTATGATCATCGTCATTCTTCACAATTGTATGATTTTCTGTATTTTCGGAAAACGACGTTATTGCTCGCGCATTGCAATTTAATTTTCTGCGTAATTCACAGACCCAGTAACACTTCAACTTCACTTTTTTGTTCTGCTCGTACGTATAACCGTTTACATTGAGTTTCACACCACCTTTTGTTGTTTGAAATAACTGGCAAACATTATTTAAATCCATTTTAAAACACAAATACAACAGCGAACTACTTTAAACGCAGTTACGGTATTGTCAATAAAATATCGCTTACAAAATGTTCCGTGTACCCACCAATGTATTTATAACTAAAGTACATTTTAAAGCGCCTGTAGTAACATCATGAGTAAATGCGTCGCTTGGAAAAAGATTCGAAAACAATTTATTATGGCGTTTAAATATAATGTCATCATGTGTAATGATTATTACGGGGCTTAAATATTTGTCTAATACTTGTTATGCCATTTAAATATTATGCCATTTAAATATTATGTCTAATAATTATTATGGCACATAAAAATAAGGCAAACAATACTTATGGCATTCGTATCTTATGGTATCTAAAATTCGGGCAATTAAAAGTATGTCATATGTCTTTTAGGGCAAATGAAACATTCAGGCAAATGAAATTCGGGTAAATGAAATTCGGGAAAATGATGATTATGGCATATAATCTTCGGGCAAATAATAGACAACCCTAGGCGCGCAAAGTGTTGCAAGAGATCGAGTCCTGCGGCGAGCGAGAGAAAAAGCAAGTTGTCCACGCTACCCATCTCTGTCAGCTGCGCGTGAGTCATTATCACCTAACTCCGCGCTCTGCACTGACTACCTGCAGATATATAGCGCCTAACAATTTACGCCGAGCAACGTGTGTCAGCGCCTCAACACTTGTAGACTCCTGAGCCAGACGTAAGGTGCATTTATTTTACTTTTTAAAATGATAAAGCGAACACCACCCAAACATGGCAGTGAAACACCTCGTCACCACAGTTCCGAGCCCGACTTGACGACACCAGTTTCGGAACAAAAATTGGACAGAATCACTTTACGACAAAAACGTAGACATGATTCTGAACAATCAATTGAAATTAAATCTCTCCGGGAAGATATTATATCATCACTTGTTACCTTGAGAAAGGAGCAATAGGAGAAATTTAGTTTGTTGCAATGCAATTTAGACCAAATAAAGGTTCAAAATACGGTTGAGTTCTTGAGTGGTAAATACGACGATCTCATGACTAAACTAGCCCTTTTGGAAAGGGAAAAGAAAAGCACATTGGAGTATGTAGGATATTTGGAGGAAAAGTCGAGATCATGGAACGAAATTCAAAGAAACGTACCGAAAAAACTTAATGAGTCTAAGGATGACCTGATAAATATTGTGAAAAATCTGGGAACCGCTGTAGGCACCGAAATACAATCAGGTGAGCTCAGAGATGTTTATCGTCTTACCAGCAACAAAAAACCCCAAACCGATGGACCTATAACCGCCGAATTTATGTCAACCATGACAAAGGACAAACTTCTTACTTATATTAAAAAGCACAATCGGGACCACAAGACCAACAGGCTTAACAGCTCACACGTTAAGATGCCGGGTAATAGTCCCATTTTTGTCTCGGAGAGCCTTACCACTAAAGCCAGGATGCTGTTCTATCAAGCAAGAGAGTTTGCAAAGCTAAACGGCTATGCGTATCACTGGACATCACATGGCAAAGTCTATGTAAAAAAGGCAGAGGGTGCGCCGGCAAAGAGAATATCACAAGAATCTGTTTTTGAAGCTCTGAAACTACAAAAAAAAGTGACTAAAAACACTTATCAACACCCAACAACGTGTCCTGCCTAAAACATTGGAGCTTCGTCTGAAAATTGCATGCCTCGTAAACTTTTCTATAGTTAACATAGTTTTAAGTTTTTTTCTTCTGTTTTCTACATTTTTGTACAACACACTAAAACCAAAGTACATTTTATCTCTACCTACACAACCTACACAATACACGCTATCATTTCACACGACTAATAACAAACACAATACACTTAATCCACGACGTCAGTTTTTAATACATATAGCTACACTAAACTCACTATGTTTTACTTTACATTCACATATTCTCCACTAGCCCGCGGTTTAGCCAACCTAGTACTGGGATAACCGGCAGCCTATGTGTTGTTCCTGGTTATAGACTATCTCTGTGCCAAGCTTCCTTTACGCTCATCCAACCGTCTTCCTGTGAAAGGGTAGCAATCATCCATCCATCCATCCATCCACTCATTGTCATATGTTTTCTCATTCTCATTAATAATAATACAACTAAATGGTACTATACATTATTATTACGTACCAAACACCCAATGACGCCCTATTTTGGTTCACTCACAAAAAAACAATTTAACAGAGGACAGCGTTAAACAAAGTATAAACAATATAGATCAGCTCTCAGTCTCTACCACACTTAATTGTGACCCCGAAGAATGCACTAACTATATCACTAACCCTTCCAAGAAATTAAAAATAATTACCCAGAACATTCGCTCTATTCATGCAAACTTCGACTCTTTTTTAACACTCCTTAACAGAATAAACCTTGACTGCGATATATTAGTATTGACTGAGTGCTGGCTGAAACGTTATAATGATTCAATCCCAACCATCGATAACTACTCTTATTACCAAACAAAAAACACCTCAATCAGAACGATGGTGTGGTTCTTTATGTTAAAAATATAGAAAACTACACAGTCGAAGAACCAAAGTTTTCGGATGCCAGTTGTCTAGTGCTAAAAATCGGCACCGATAAGGCAATAATATGCATTTATAGATCTCCGTCTTTTAATGCGAAGACGATGAAGACTTAGAGACAGAGATGAACGATGGCTTGGCAGTTACAGTAGAACGAACATTAGTGGACTCTGGTGAATTAATTCCACGATACAGCGCACTGCTCATGAAAATACGCAAAGTTGTAAAAATTTTCAAAAAATCACCCACCAAAGATGATTTATTTTTGCAAAAATATGTTAAGGAAGATAAAGGTAAAGAACTAAGTCTGATTCTTGATTGCCGCACGAGATGGAACAGTTTGCTCAGTATGCTGGAACGTTTCTACAACCTAAAAGTTTGCATCGATAAAGCATTGATAGACGTCGGTTCTGAAATAAAATTTTCAGGCGATGAATGGTCAATAATCAATGAGTTGATTGTCAGTCTACAACCGTTGAAACTGGCTGTAGAAGCTCTTTGCAGAAGAGAGTCCACATTGATAACTGCCGACACAACCCTGAAATTTGTCTTAGACAAGCTAAATAACCAGGGCACTTCCCTAAGCGCCGAGCTAGCTGAAGCACTACGCAACAGAATCGCAGAACGACGCCTCTCCGAAGTTACTGGTACGTTAGTGTACTTGAAAAATCCAAAAAAGTATGAAGAAGCAGTAAAAAAACCTGGCTATTTTCCATTGCCAAAAAAGAATGCGATGCGGCAGGAGATAAAAATATTGTTAAAACGAGTAAATAAACAATATATTGTAGAGCTGGTGCAAGAAGATACCATGGAGATAGAAGAAGATCGTGTAGATGATGACTCAGAACCCGTTAAAATGACTTTAGAGCTAGAGCTTGAGATAGAACTTAAAAGAGAGAAGGAGAACTTTAATAAACAAAAGCCAAGTGGTCAATTAGATTACGAAAAGATCCTGAAAAAAGAAATGAGCGTTTATGAGAGCGAAGGAGTGCGAGGTGAACATTTATCAATGGTTTATGAGTATTTAATGACCCTAAAACCGACCAGTGTAGAGGCCGAAAGGGCATTCTCAGCAGCCGGCTACATATGCAGTTCTGTGCGAAGCAGGTTGGGAGATAAGACTATAGATAAAATTTGATTTCTAAGGTCTTACTTTCAGAGAATTCAAAAAAAGAAGTAGTCTCTTATCGTCAGACTTTAAACTGCTTAATTATTAAGGATTAGCGGAGAGAAGATTATTTCAAAGCTTTTTTTGTTTGATACAAAAATACTATTGAAAATTAAAATAGTGTTATTGTTACGGTCCTTTTTTAAAAGAATGTTAATTAAGTTAATTTTAAAAGAATTTGTGAGACTGATTGCTACTGATTAGCCGTCCTATCATTAAACATAAGCGTAATTAATAAGATAGTGCTTACTTAGAAACATTATCTTAAATGTTATATGAATATAAGGTTATATGTTTCTTATTTAATTTTATGTTGATTATTTTGATCTCAAATTATTAAAAAACCAAAGCAAATTAATATAAGATATCACCAAATGAGTGGAAGATTTCAAAGATTATCGTAAGAAGTACAAATTAATAAAAAAAGTCTTAAAAATGTCGTCTTTTTATTTTCGTTCCACGTTTTGCTGGATCCGCGCAGGATCCAGCTGGATTCAGGTCAATCCAGCAAAAATTCCGCTGGATTGAAAACGCCGCTGGATTGCAATCCCTAGTTGTGAAGCAGGAGTAAGTGCTAGTAATAGTGATGGCCTGAACTTGATTCTGTATTCAGACAACTGCTGCGGTCAAAATAAGAATAAATATATAGTAGCGCTTTATCTCTATGCTGTAACCCACCTGAATATAGAATCAATCACACACAATTTTTTAATTAAAGGTCACACTCAAAATGAGGGTGACAATATTCATAGTCTGATCGAAAAAGAAATAAAAAAGAACTTAAAATCAGGACCAATTTATTGCCCCCACCAATATGTAGCCATTATCAAAAATGCCAAAAAAACTGGTCAAAAGTTCCGCGTACACGAACTAACATACGACTCATTTTTAGACCTAAAAAAACTGCAAGAAAGTTGGAGATACAATTTTAATGTAACTGAAGATAAAAATGTTTTATCATGGAATGATATCAAAGTTATAAAAGTAGTAAAAAGTGAACCTTTTTCATTCTATGTGAAAACATCATACAACAAAGATGCAGAATTTGAAAAAATAAACGTAAGAAACAAGAGAAAAAAATTGAATCCCCTATCAGAGCTGACAACAGTAAAAGCATACACGGGCAAGCAAAAGCTCGGTGAAAATAAAAAGAAGGATTTAAAAGAGTTACTTGATAAAAATTTGATACTCAATTTTTATAAAGATTTTTATGATACTGTAGCGCTTAGGTGGTGTGGAATAATACTCCAGATGATGACGACGTAGTATATTTAGGTTTGCAAGTGCTGAAGCTTATTGGAATGTGGAATGAATGTGTTTAGAAAAAGGCGGTCCCTTTTATACCAAGTTTGTCATCACAAAATCAATGCATAGTGGGTACATTTAGAAACTTAGTTCGGGCACAATATTGTCGATGTACCCTACATACTAAAATGTTACTGTGACCGCGATCGGATGTGCGTTTTCATGTATTGCAGCTACAGTACTCCCCCCTTAGCGAAGCGTACGGGCATCTTGACGATCCTGCCTGATCTTGTACGTTGGTCGCTGGTGTTCGAGGCTGGAAGCAGGCTGGAGTGATCTTCAGTGGTAGCTGCAGCTGGTTGGCGTGTCTCAGTACTCGTGTATTCGTGATTATCTTCGCTGTTGATAGTGTATGCCGGCTTGAGACGGTCGATCGATATGTTGCTCGATCTGCCTGGTAGCTGTATCGTGAAATACTTCTCGTTGCGTTCGATGACCTTGTATGGACCTTTGTATGGATGCTGCAGTGGTTTTCGGACGGTGTCATCGCGTACAAACACGTGGCTGCATGTTGGTAGGTCGTTGTGCACGAACATACATCGCTTGTTTGAATGCGGCTTGTATGTAGGTTGTCAGCTTCGTAATCACGTCGTGTAACTGATCGACGTAGGTGTGGTCAATCTTCGTTGCGGCTGGTGATGGTGATATAAAATCGCCGGGTAGCCGTATTGCTTGGCCGTAGGTGAGCTGCGCGGCACTTGTGTTAGTATCGGTGCGCGTGGCGGCTCGTAGCCCCATCAAAACAATAGGTAACTCGTTGATCCATTTGTTGCTGTTTGCTAGTCGTGTCATGAGTGCGGCCTTCAGTGTTCGGTGCCAGCGTTCGACGATGCCGTTACTCTGCGGGTGGTAGGCAGTAGTACGGGTTCTTTCTACTCCAAGTAGTTGTGCGAGGTCTTGAAATAGTCGACTTTCAAACTGTCGTCCTTGATCAGTCGTTATTTTTGTAGGACAACCGAAACGAGATATCCATGTTTCGTACAGCTTTCTTGCGACGATTTCGGCGGTTATCTCATGAAGAGGTACTGCTTCGGGCCAACGTGTACAGCGGTCGATCATTGTGAGTAGGTATCGATGTCCACACGAAGATGTAGGTAGTGGTCCAACAATATCAACGTGGATGTGTTGAAATCGTTCGCTCGTTGGGAATGCTGTGACATCACTGTTGTTGTGTCGTTGAACTTTGGACTGCTGACACGAAGTGCATGCTTTCGTCCACTCGCCAATGTCTGTATTCATTGCTGGCCAAAAGTAACGATCTTGCATAAGTTTGCGCGTAGTTCGTATTCCAGGGTGACTTACATTGTGCACGGCGTTGAATGCGATGCGGCGAAAGTCAGCTGGTAGGTATGGACGAATGTGTGACGTAGACGTTTCGCAGAATATTGGCTTGTTAGTGCCGGGTATGACGATTTTCTTGAGTTGAATATTTGTTTGTTGTGATAAGATTGGTATATTCCTGTCTTTTTCTTGCTCTTGTGATAGTTCTTCGTAGTTGATTGGTGATGGTAATTCGATGGTTTCGATACGAGAGAGTGCGTCGGCGACAACGTTGTTTACTCCGCTGACGTGTCGAATGTCCGTCGTGAACTCGCTGATAAATAACAGCTGACGCGTGCGCCGTTGCGTATCGTTATCGGACGGAGGCTTGCGTATAGCGTAAGTCAGCGGTTTGTGGTCGGTGTAAACAATAAGTTCTCTTCCTTCGAACATTTTTCTGAAGTGTTTGATTGCCATGTAGATTGATACTCGTAATAATTCTCTGTCGAATGTACTATATCGCTGTTGTGTTTCGGAGAATTTCTTTGAAAAGTATCCAAGCGGTATCCATTTCTTGTTTACAAGTTGTTGAAGTACAGCTCCTGCGCAGGTATTTGATGCGTCGCACATAAGGGAGATGGCGTCGGTTGGTGATGGAGATGGATGAGCGAGTAAAGCTGCGTTTTGGATGCTAACTTTACACAACTCGAATGCTTGTGACGCTTCTGTGTTCCAGTCGATTTTTGTCTTGTCGCGTTTCTTCGAATTGTGCAGGAACGCGTTGAGAGGTGCTTGTATGTGGGCTGCGTTCGGTATGCTGTCACGATAGAAGTTTACCATGCCAATAAATCGACGTAAGTCTTCAATTGTCTCGGGTTTGGGGTAAGCAGTGATAGCAGTGACTTTATCTTGTGGTGGCTTGAGTCCGTTGCTCGACACTTGATAACCCAGGAATTTGACATTTTCTTTACCGAAGACGCATTTTGATGGATTTACAGTGATGCCATACTCGTCTAATCTGCGTAACACCTCCTGTAGATCTTCTAAGTGACTGGTTTCATTATCTGATGCGACGATGACGTCATCAATGAATGGAAATGCGTAGTCTAACCCGATGAGTACTTGATGAATGAATCGTTGGAATGTCTGTCCAGCATTTTTGAGACCAGGACACATTCGAGGAAATTCGAACAAGCCGAAGGGTGTTGTGATGGCTGTCTTCTCGATGTCCGGTTCGTATACAGGCAGTTGTTGGTAAGCACGATTTAGGTCGAGTGTTGTGAAGATCTTCTTGCCGTGAAGTAGGTAGGTGAAATCTTTGAGACGTGGCACTGGATAGCGGTCTGGTTTCGTGACGTCATTGAGTCTGCGGTAGTCGCCACAAACACGAAGGTCGCCGTTTTTCTTTGGTACGACGTGTAGCGGGCTGGACCAAGGACTTTTGCTTGGACGGCAGATTCCTTGCTGCATCATCAACTCGAATTCCTTCTTCACGGACATGTACCGATGTGGTGGTAGTGGTCTGCTCTTGCTGTGTACTGGTGGACCGGTAGTTTCAATGTGATGTTCTACACGGTGTTTGGGAGCATCCTTCATGCATGATGGTCGTAGGATGTCAGGAAACTTGCTGAGTAGCTGGTGATATGGTTGATCAACGTCGATACTTCTTATGGTAGGCTCAGCGGAGTAGGTGACTGGTGCCTTGACTACGAGGTTGGTAACTTTGTCGACTAGACATCGGCCGGCTATGTCGACAAGAAGTTGATGCTTTTTCAAGAAGTCGGCACCGATGATGGGTCTGCTGACTGCAGCGATGATGAACTTCCAGGTGTATGGTCTTCGTAGGTTGAGATCCAGTTGTAGTGTTTTCTCTCCGTACGTTGGGATTACCGTGTTGTTCGCTGCATACAAGCAAAAGTCTGTTGGCGTAGCTTTCCCGCCTTTTCTTCTTGGTATTACGGAGACGTTGGCGCCAGTATCAATTAGAAATGACAGACGTGAGTTTTTGTCTGTTATAAATAGGCGGTAGGAAGTGTGGTTTGCGCTGGTTCCCGCCTCAGCCAACGCAGGCGTTAGTTTCCCGAGGGGGCGCTGCTGTCTTCGTAGTTACACGGACGTGTACACTTTCGCGCCTCTTTGCCGAACTTGCGATGATAATAACAGGTCGCTGATTGGTCGTTTCGGGCGCGATTGTGATTGGCTCTGCTCGATGAACGCGATCTTGAGCGTCGTCTGTCGAACGATCTACGTCGATTTTGATGCGATCGGTATGCTTTCAACTCTGCGATTTCTTTGGTGAGCGCGTCAATTTTCTCTTCAATTGACGTAGATGCACGTGGGGTAGTGGGAACGGAGGAAACTGCAGCGACTGCGCCGAGTGGTTGTGTCTGCTCGAGGATTTTATCTGCCATCGTTGCCAGCTCGTGGATATCGGAGTGTTTCGCGATGTTTTCACTGACGGCGAGGACTGCTCGAACAGATTGTGGTAGATGGTTGGTCCACATAATCCGCAGTGCTGAGTCAGAGATATTGTCGGCGGCGAGGTTTTTCATGCGGCGTAGTAGCTGTGAAGGCTTCATGTCGCCGAGTTCCATTTCAGATAGCAACCTTTGTACTTGCCGTTGCTCGGATTCTTCGTAAACTTGGAACAGCCGACTCTTTAATGCTTCGTATCGGTTTTTTCTCAGGTGGACGGAAAATTATGTCGGAGATTTCGTCGAGATCTTGATCTGGAGGTATCTTCTTAATAATCACGTCGGGGTCACCAATGTAGCGCTTAGGTGGTGTGGAATAATACTCCAGATGATGACGACGTAGTATATTTAGGTTTGCAAGTGCTGAAGCTTATTGGAATGTGGAATGAATGTGTTTAGAAAAAGGCGGCCCCTTTTATACCAAGTTTGTCATCACAAAATCAATGCATAGTGGGTACATTTAGAAACTTAGTTCGGGCACAATATTGTCGATGTACCCTACATACTAAAATGTTACTGTGACCGCGATCGGATGTGTGTTTTCATGTATTGCAGCTACAATACGATTCTGTAATCAGGGTGAATACTTGCAAGGTGCAAAAAATTTGTATGTTAAGTTTAGTATTGTAATGACTGATTAAGTGCCTAATATTGAGAAAATTGATCTCTTAATTAATAAATAAGTACAATAAGGTATTATCGTGTTGTTAAATAGATGATAAGTGTGATTGTTGCTATTTCCTTGAGAATTTTTATTCAGATTTACGGTTTGCTTTTAGATTATAAATAAAAACTGGCTCCTAATATTGTCAATTTAATATTGATCTCTTCGTTAAGTTTAATTCGTTAATATTATAACCTAGGATAAGTTTTTACTGCTTTATTTTCATAAAGTTTATAAATTACATTATTAGGAGTCAAAGTTTCTTTCAGAGTTGTTTCTAAAGTACCTACCTATTTACAAATAGTGTACTGTGATTAGGTATTTTTTTTAGGTATTTGAATATTGTACGAGTAATAAGTTAAATTCAAAATATCTTTATTTATCAAAGTATTAACATTCAGTCATTTGTGTAAGTCTAATACTGCATAAAAGTAGAGGAGTAGGTACCTACAGTTAATTATTACTTGACTGTTGTTGTATACAAGATTTATTGTTAATTAAAGTTTGCATTGCAATAAGGTACAATACAATTCACAATTGTTTTGTAAAAGGTACAATAAAGTTCAAATAAAATGCTGACCTGTGTCAGTCCCTACCACCAATGAGGCTACTGTTATCCTCATTGGTGGTAGGGACTGACACAGGTCAGCATTTTATTTGAACTTCACTATGTTTTTGATTTTTTTTATTAATGAAAGTAATAAATAAAACGAAGTATTTGTATGCTTATCTTTTATTTTATATACCTTATAGACTCATTATCATAACAATAAGAACATACATTGAATAAAATACGGACTCATTTCAAAATATGTCACCAGTATTAAAATCTCACTTCATAGTATAAGGACCCATACCTTAATAATGAGTATTCTTATATTAAATAAAACACGGACTCATTTCAAAATGTGTCACCAGTATTAAATCAATGTAACTTTATATTTTATATTAAATTGACGCATCTTGAGGAACAATTTTTTTAACCGATTAATTTATAGTAAAAAATCTAAATTTCTTTAAAATTATATTCAAATACAATACTCACTTTATCAACTATCCCTACAATACATTATTTCATTATATAAAGCTATTTTCTTTGAGTAATAAGCCATTTTGTAAGGTAAGTCAGGTTTGATAAATCGTTTTTAGCGATTTCTCGAAAAACTACTTTTTTGAGTTATGTCAGTATATGTTTAAGCGTGCGACATGTCAACTTACGATTTTTTGTTTGAATACATTGAAAAGTTTACTAAAGTGTTTCTCAAGTGTTGTGTTAAATAAATCATGTTTCCAAGTGCGTTTTTACATACTTCGCAATCGCGATACACATTTTTTAAGAAAGTTTCAAGTCATATTGTCGTAGTCTGCTGTATTTTGGGTCTCCACAGGTTTTGTTTTAGATTTAAAAACTTTGTAAGTAAATATCATATTATACATACATAATATTTGATTTATCACTAACACTAAGTATCGCCTCTTCTAATAATAACCATTTATACATCTTTTCCGTTTAAAATGGCTCCACATACGGGTTCGGCTACTCCCGAACAAATCGACACCCTTCTCAATTTCTTGGAAGAGCATAGGGATCTAGCTCGCGGGAGATTGAGGTCTGCCGACGGAAGTGCTCATGCAAAGAGGCTGTGGGAAGAATTGTGCAAAATGCTCAATTCAATGGGTGGTTGCACTAAATCTGTTCAGCAGTGGCAAAAGGTACCTAGTGTTTTGTTAATTAATAATATAGTGACATAAATATCTCATGCTTTTATATTTTGCAGGTATGGTTTGATAGAAAACATTTGGCCAAGAAAGCTGCTGCTGATGCTCGGAGGTCAGCTTCAGCGACTGGAGGTGGTCCATCGATGGCACCCCCACTCTCCCAATGGCAGTTAAAGATACTGTCTATTATGGGAATTGGGTTTGGTGAACGCCAAACAGGTGCCAGAGTGCCAGCCTTCAGTGAGGTTGTCATTCTTTGAATTATCAATTAATCACAATCTTAATTACGTCCAAATATTTTTTAAACAATAATTATTGTTATTACCAAACAGTAGTTTAAAGTCCATTTTAAGTTATGTCATCAAATCGAATTCTTCTTCTCTAATTTAATATAATATTTCATGATTCTATTAGTTAATTAAATCTGTTTTATTTTCAGACCGGTGAACCAATTCCATCTACCTCCAGTCAAACAAGCCAACCACTGAGCTTCTCGCAGCCTCTTAGTTTGGTTCTGCATGAGGAAGTTGGAGAGTATGTCGAACCCAGCCAGGAAGATAGGCAGCTGTTGCAACCTGCGAGGCAGCCACCGGTGTCACAAGAATGACTGACTTCCACACTTTGTAAGTATTTGTTACTGTGGTATTTTGAGTAATGCTATCATAAAAAAATTAGTACATGATATAGTTAACATTATTTTGTGAGAGTATTTGCATAAAATAGTCTTCATAAAAAATACAGATTATGTATAACTACTTTATATAGCAGAAAAACAAGTTATTAATTGTTTACTACAGGATGAGTGATTATATTACCATGGGAAGTCTTGCAGGGCACAAGCTACGACATTCTATTTTGTGTAATAAATGTAAAGATTATAATACAAACAAAAACTATTATGCCTTTACTGCTATTCCTGTATTTACTTTGACACAGTAAATTGTGTTCATTTAGATAACAATATGCACTAAACCTTAGGCATCTTATGCATTTTTTGCTGAGGTAGGTTACCTATTTAAATTGGAATGTTGTTTTGCAGCCTCACAAACTACACGTCCCAGAAGGAGACAATCTGCTGCTAGCTCTGACATCAGAAGCAGATTGTTTCAATATGAAGAGGGGCGTGTAGAGAGAGAAACAGTGAAGAACACCGAGCTCGCAGGCCTCAGGACCGAGGTTGCAGGCCTCAGGACTGAGGTGGCAGGCATCAGGACTGAGGTGGCAGGCATCACAGCTGTCCTGGTGCAGCTGATTGAATTTCTTAGAGATAATTTAAATAGGAATTAAGTTTTTGTTACTGTTTTGTTTGTTGTTTCTTTGTTTCTTTCTTTATGGTTAAAATAAATAAAACTTTATTATAAGTATACATTTTATTCTTTTATTTAAGTCAAAAACAAATCATTTATAAAAATGAATAATTATAAATGTCACTAAAGATAAATGGTAATGTTGTGCTTGGGTAGAACTTTATCCTACCTATTCCTTTCTAACATTTGCACTAATGCAGCTCTTGCCCTTCGACCTGCCTGTAGAGCTTGAGCTGAAGAAGCGAGTGATTGAGAGGGAACCTGTCTGCTTCTTTCAGTTTGGAGTTCATCTTCTGTCAACTCAGGAACATCAATACCACCCCTTATACATAAGTTATGTAAAACACAGCAGGCTATTACAATTTTACCTGCTGTTTCAGGGGAGTAATGCAGTTCCCGAGCTGCCAAAAGACATCTCCATCGACCTTTTAATATACCAAATGTGCGTTCAATGGTGGAGCGTGCACGCTTTTGGACTAAGTTGTATCTGCCTTCAGGAGAGTCATCAACAGCATTATCTATAGGTGTCATCATATGCTCCCTTAGAGCATAACCAGAATCACCTAAAATTAAAAAAAAAAAAAATATGATATTGTGAATACATTATAATCCTACTTAATAATATAAATGTGAAAGTTTGGGATACATTTAACCCCGTAATGCGGACAAAAGCTAGTAAAATATATTTTAAATACAATAAATTCAAACATACCTAATAGACAAACTGTTTCATTCTGAAGACCCTCCATGTGGCTTCTTATGTCGCACTCTCTCCAAATAAAAGCATCATGTGTTGCTCCACCAAATGAAGCATCCACATTTGTTATATAGCAATCACTGTCGCATATCTGGAAAAGAATGACATTCAATATAACATAAAGTAAGTTAGGTACCTATAGAGATTAATGAGAATCATATTAAACAACAGTAGATGTCACAATGAAATCATTAATATTTAGTTCTTAAACTAACAGCTTGGGTGTTAAGAGAATGAAAATGTTTTCGATTAAAATATTGTTCCTCGTGCTCAGAAGGTCTAACAATTGCAATATGAGTGCAATCAATGCACCCAATCACGCCAGGAAGCCCATATTTTTCATAAAATCTGTAACATTAATGATAATATATTATACTTAGCATTCATTCAAAATACATTAATATAAATACTTAACAAAACCTATGCATATTAGGTACATACCGTCGCTTAATAAGATTCCTTTCATTTGCATTTTGCGGGAATTTGATGTACTTACTTCCTTACTATATGGGGTGCATTGAGGGCAGTTGTGACCTCCTGCAAACAACGCGAAACAGTCTGTTGTGCCATGGGCCCGTCCAAGTTTTGTCCCACAGACCCTTGGTAACTACCTCGGGCATAAAAATTCAAGGCCGTAAGGATCTGAAAAGACGAGTTTTATGAACAGTGAAATGCTAATTTTTATTGAAATTTGAATAAAATATATACACCACCTTAATTGTGGGCTCGATTCCATGACGCCTAGTCTTTGAAGGTAATAAAGGCATTAACCGATACAGTGACATACTCTCAAAAATTGCTAGCAATCAAGAGAGAATCAATAGTACATTAGGATTAATCTTAGACGAGAAAACTGCCGCGACAAATGACCTTATAAGATTCGCAAAGTTTGCTCAGTTGCTGGCTATAATTAGCGACAATACAGAAGATTTATATTTAGACATAACTAGGATAGAAGATACCTTAGCTTTTATACGTGCATCGAGTATCTATGCCTAACATACTATGATGGGTATCATAGTATGTTAGGCATAGATACTTTAAGTAACATGATTAAGAGATTAATATCTATTTACGGCCAGAATCAGTTAATAGATGCGGATCTAAGAGAGTACTATACTGTTATAAAACCCGGTTACTACTACACGAATAAAAAAATTGTTATTATATTTAAAGTTCCAATAACCAGCCCCGATAAGTTCGAATTATACAGATTAGCAATAGTTCCCAACAAACTTATGTACACCTATATTCCTCCTTACCCTTTCCTTGCAACTAATGGGAAAGCTTTCAAGTACATAGAGGCTGAATGCCCGAAGTTCGGCCCATATCATCTCTGCGAAGAAGGAATCAACCGTCAACCAACAAGAGGACATCTAGATTGCATCCAAAACCTCATCTACAACCAATCTTTGGAGAAATCTTGCCTGCCTACGAAGCTCACACTGACTAAGGCAGCCATGGAACAACTGGATGACAGACGTTATACGCTCATCTTTCCACAACCGACCCGGACGGAGCTACACTGCGAACGTCAAGAATTCATCTCCCTGCATGGAAGTTATCTCGCTACCATCCCGCAAAAATGTCTACTACGCACCGAGCGATTCATTATTACCAACACCAACGACTATATCAAAGGGCAGCCGCTGAAAATCACCGAAATACCTATAAACCTGAATATTGTTGAAGAAACCATCCCACATCTGAAACTAAACCCACTGCACCTGAAAAGCCTACATGAAATCGAAGATAAAATTTTAATGCAACACCCAGTACAAACCGAACACGCAATGGCGGAAAATTCACTATACCATACGACGATTCCACTATACGTCATACTATTCAGTGCAACTGTACTGATCATCGCAACCACTATACGTCGCTATAACGTTTGCACAAAACTTACGAAACCACAGAAATCAGATGTAAACCCTGAAAATCATCAATACGAAGATGCAGAATCACCCACAATCACGAAACAGACTCCAGCAACATTTCGCTCAAGATTCTCAAATAGTTGCTGTTCTGAGGGGGGAGGTGTTACGTGCCCTGCCTACACCAAATCAGCTGAATAGCGACATGATATGGTAATTACGTCAAACGGATGTTTCCACACAAAATTCCAACACGCCACCTGCTGACTCAGCGAACGGACGCCTCGTGCCGCCAAGTGGCCACCTACTTCCAAATCCGCTGATGCCGCATCCACGTTTTAGCATTACTTACGTAAATTTTCAATTCGGCACTAGCATCGTCCGAATATAGACCTAAAACTAATATAAGTTAAATTGTAATTTTTATCTTAATTAAAACCTTTATAAAATAATTTTGGTTTTTTTAAGTCCTCCGGTTGCCACCTTCGTAATTCACGCAGCATTGTGCGTTTGTTTATGTTTTGATGTGACGTAATATTTGAACGTGCTGCGTAATTAATTTGTTTTAAAATCTTTAACTGCTATATAGTTACAATCATGAATAATTCAAGCTTACCAGGGACAAGTGGTGATAATATGAATGAAGTTCCAGTGTACCAAAGTGAATCTGAGAGTGAAACAGAAATAACAGTGACTAAAAAGCCAAAGAAGACCAAAGATTGGACATTTTAAAACAATTTTCTAGTGAAGAAGGTGCTTTAAAGTTCGTAAATTCTGAATGTACTTGGTCGCGGAATTACACACGTGCCACTGAAGATGGTCAAGAAAGGTTCTATCGCTGCAATAAAGTCAAAAGGAGAGGGCCGCAATGCGACGCGGAGCTTTATTTGTTATTTGTTAATGATGACGATAAGGTAAATTTGTATCAAACTAACTCAGAACATAACCATAGTGCCATTGGCACCCAAGATACTTACGGCATTCACGAGAATACAAAAGAGGAAATTAAGAAATTGTTTAATTTACGCTTGAAACCCAAAGCAATTTTATCAGAACTTGCTAAAATAGAAGGAATACATTTACCATCAAAAAGGCAACTCTACAATTATTTGTCGGATCTCAGAGCACAAAAATTCGGAAAATCGGGTATTTGTCTGGGCGAATTAGAGCAGTGCATATTTAAACGTACTGCTATTCCAGAAGATGACAACGAGGTTTTCGTCATTAGTTACCACGTTATTGAAGGAGATCAGCCAGGTTTCCGATTCAATCTATCTACAAAAACATTATTGAAAACAATTTTATTCACGGAACTCATACACACTGATGCCACTTACAAACTGATATGGCAGGGATTTCCGGTGCTGATTGTTGGCACTACGGATAAAAATCGCAAGTTTCATCCTATTTGCTTGGGAGTAGCTACAAATGAGCGCCAAGAAGATTTTCAGACAATGTTTCAAGGAATAAAGGACAAAGTTATGCAATTATACGATTACACAATGAAACCCAGAGTTCTGATCTGCGACGCAGCTCAAAGTATAAAAAACGCATTTTCAGATGTTTTTGGTGAAGAACCGACTATTCGTATGTGCTGGGCACATGCTAAAATAAATATACAAAAGAAAGTAGAAAAAATTGTGCCAAAAAAGGAGCAAAAAAGCGTTTTGAGGGATGTAGATTAGGGTGTCCCGATTTTGTTTTTTTTTATTTACCTATTCTCAAGACCTCTCAAAAGTTGCGTTATTAGTTGTAGATTACCGTAAAAATAATTAAAAAAATATAAAAACATATCTAATGGGTTCTACCGGCATTTTTATTTAAAAAAAAACACTTAAATAACCCTCCAGTCAAAGTTGTCTATTCTATTTTATGTACATTATTCCCATTTTATTTTTTTATTCTCTGATAGTGGAAGCCTAAGTTATGATTTGTAGGCACCGACAGGATGTTTCCAGTAAGGAATTGGTTTGGATCAAACTCGCAAAATTCATGTTTTGACTCCTTTCTTAAATTTTCTACTTGTAACGGGAGGCAGTTCGTTTCATTTTGATTGCGGTTTTATTGCTGTAAGGTGTCGCTCTGCACTTACTTGTGATAAAATACGTGTTTTTGTTACATATAATAATGGGTTCAAGACGAAGTGAGACTACTTGTGCTATTTTGAGATCATATAAAGAACTTGACGATCGCCAGTTACCAGTGACGTTATCAAATTCATTTTGTTTACTAAAAATGAACTAAAATTACAGAAGAATGGGAAAGATCCTTCTAACACAGAAGTTTTTTCAATCGTTTCTGGAAAACTTGATACAATTTGGGCCAAAGCTTCGATTCCCATCGTTACCAACGTTCGAATTACCCAATTGCTGAAATCATATTTCGAAAAATACCTGTCATTGATAAGATATCCCAAAAATAAAAGAAATGATAGCTACGAAAGCAAAGTGAAGGGCTTTTTGGAATCGTCAAACAAACTCTTCGATATTGCTGCTTGTAAGTGCACTTCGTTTGACATTTGTTCCTGCATAAAACCTAAGAAAGTTCCTATTTCTGAAAGAGACTTTTTACTGGACCAAAGAAGTGATAGAAAAATGGCAACAAGCGGTATAGACACAAAAGAAACGGCAAGACTTTTAAAGAAACATCAGAGACAAGAAAATTTGAAGCAGATAGAGTTAGAGCACGCATGTTTTCCAAGAACATCACAAGAAACTAATCCTGTTCCGGTGCGCGAGTTGCCTGCAACAGAGCTTTCTCCGAATAGTGACGTGCTTGTGAATAAGACTCCATTTACTTCATTGAATCGGAACACTCTGTCGCTGCCAACAGTAGCTAAGGTATGTGATCGGTATGGACTATCAACGCGATCTGCGGCTGCGGTCGCTTCAGCGGTCTTAGCTGACGTAGGATTGGTATCTTCCGGAGATCTAAGTCTTGTTATTGATAAGAATAAAATTCATAGAGCTGTTTCAAAAGCACGGACCAAGGCCAGCAAAGATATTGATGCAATTGTAGCAAAAAGTATCTACTTTGATGGACGAAAGGACAAAACTACGTACTACGTAGTCAAAGTGTACGCTCCTGTTTGGTTCCTCATCAAGCAAAACTCATCATTTAAAGATGGAGCCAAGCATATTTTTCAAATGGTTATGTACTCTCGATTTTTGCCTGATAGTCAGAGATCTATTGTAAATTCAGTGATCGAAAGAAACGCTTTTTTTGCGCACCCAGAAAACTTGCTGACTGCCATGTTATTCGATTCGATTCGATATTCGAGAGCTTGCATCTCGCAAAATATTAAAGGCCAGAGAAGCAGAAAAGAGCAACTCTCGCAGGGTATTTAAAGCACAAAAGCTTAACTTCTGTGCGCAAGATTACACTGATATAATATTTTGGCAAGAGTGTGAGATATCAGCTCCAACAATTTTGCGACACGTCTCCAACGATGAACTTATAATTAAGGCTAAAGAACACAGCCTCGACATTGTTGACTTTCCCTGTCACACACAGTCAGTGGAAAGATGTGTGAAATTAGTGACGGAGGCTTCTCTAAGCGTCATGGACGCTACATCTCGGGATGGTTTCATTAGGAACAGATTAAAATCTCGCGCGGAAATGCCTAATTTTGGGCACAAAAACCAGTTCCGTTTTTAAAGAGACCATTGGTTATTTGTCTTTCAACTATTTTATACCTTGCTTTGACTCATTGTTGTATCCTTAAATTTAATAAAAACCATTTAAATGTTATTTTTGTTTGATTTATAGTTTATGCTAAGAATCCCTAAAAATGACAAATTTTAAAAACTTCAAGGACCGGTAGAGGCCTCAAGATGACAGATATCTAATAAAATTTTATAATAATCGTAATCTATGTGTCAAAACGCAACTTTTGATACCTCTTGCACAGGCGTAACTCGAAAAAAAAAAAAATCCATACATGGACGGGACACCCTAATGTAGATGCTTTACATAACGCAGCTTCACTCGAAGTCTTTAATGCCGCTTCGCAAGCGTTCCTTGAGAAATGGAAAACACAAACCACCTTTGTAAAGTACATGGAAGAGGAATGGTTCAGAAAGAATCGCAATTGGTTCTTAGGTGCAGCGCCTATGTCGCCATCGACAAATAATGCCCTCGAGTCATTTAATAGAAACATAAAAGACCATAATACATTCCGAGAACGATTTCCTCTGTCGCGATTTCTGTCTGTTGCTACCGATATGGTAGCCCAGTGGTCATTAGAAAACTCTTCGTTACCTGAGGCACCTACTATTGAGCTTCGACAATGGACGGAAGCTTACGTCTGGGCGAAGAAAAGCATAAATATAAAGATAGTGCCATCTGATCCTACCAAAACAGTATATTTGATTTGCAATGAAAATGCGACAGATTTAAACTACAATAATCGCTGGCAGACTTTTGACGAGTATAAAAAGCTGTCAGTTGCTTTCCAGAAAACCACACTGCCAAATTTGGACTGGCAAAAAGGATCGTGCGACTGTCCCGAATTTTTCAATAGATATGTATGCAAACACGTTTTGGGTCTCGCAATTCGGCTCAAACTAACAACACCACCACTGGAAGCAAAAGTGATACCCATTGGACAAAAAAGAAAACGAGGCCGGCCAGCTAAGTCCAAGCCAGCACTTATTTACCAGTGACAATGAAGTAGTAGGGCTCCTCATACTATCAATGTTCCTTAGTATTAATAACAAGTTTTTATTTTTGTTAGTTGACTGAAGCGTCTTATTTTATTTTTGTTCATTTGATTTAAGTAACTGCATACTACTTTAGTTTTTACGGAGTATGTTTTATTTAATTACCCTTAAATTTCAATAATAAAATTTCTTAGCTAATAGAATAGTGTTTCTTCAAATAGTTATTTCATTTTTTTTTTTTTTTTAATGTGAGCTCCTTATACTCTGCTCATTAGTGTATTTTTCAAAGTGGTTTTTGTATTCGAAACACTTCATTTAAGATAAAATGCCGCTCAGTATAAAAAATACATTTGCCAAATATTGAAAAAAATGCAGTACGTAACGTTGACACTCAAACAAATATTAAGTCGCTCAAATATTATGAAGCTGCTCCTTTTGTGTTTAAGTAACTCAAATTAATGTTTGTAAGATACTATTCTGTTGATTTTTCGTCACTTACAGTCAGTCGCTCACTTAGTAATTATATAACCCAAAATTTGGGTTATATAATTACTAAGTGAGTGAATTAATTAATTTGGGTCCCAAATTAATTAATTTTGACACTTAAAATTGTAATTTACAGTCACTCGTTTTATTGCTACCCATATATATATACATAAATTATATTAAATATTATACACATTAAACGCATGTGTCGCGAATTTAAAATATAATTCAATTAAAATAATTATGGGCTTAAAAAAATGAATTAAAAAGTGTACACACGGCTACACATCAAGTTATACATGTCCAGTATAAGCTGATCTCGCATTGTATAGATTTTCCATATAATGTCAGCTTAGACTGGAAATGTATAGCTGGTTGTGTAGCCGTGTGTACAAACAAATAATTTATCCCCGACATCATTGTTATTGTAATTTTTCCATAGCAACCAAAACCACATCGCGATCTAACGCTAACAACGCCATCTATCGAGCTATTGTGTTCCCAAGTTGTCTGGTATTTAAATTACTTTGTTACTGTGTTTTAAAAACTTGTATTCAAATAGGTACTTGCTATATTAAAATATGGATATCGATTTTATTAGTTATTAAAACAAAAGGAAAAATGAAAATAATGTGCATAAACTGAACGCATCCTGAGATAAAACTTTAAGTTGCTTTAAAGTGGGTATTTTTGAAAAAAACATAACGCCGTACGTCATTACTTTATTAAATGTAAGGAAACGCGTTGATGTAGTACCTACGTGTTATTGCCTTAAATAGTAGTGAACTGTAGTCACAGTGTTGGTGTTTTTCAAATTCGTATATTTTCGAAATCTACAATGACTGAAGAATTTGAATTCATTTGTAACCAGAAAGATAAGCTTACTTTGATTCGTAATGGGTTCCAGTTTAACAAAAACGTGACTAATAAAAATGGAAGCACTTTATGGCGTTGTACTAATAGACGGATGTGTACTGCATCAGTCACAATAGATAAGTCAAGGAAAAACGTATTGAGAGAATCGACGCACACTTGCGATCAAAATCTTGTCCAATTGCATATTAATAAAGTAATATCATCTTTGAAGAGGACAGTATGTATAGATTTAGGCCCGATTCAGAAAATTTGTGAAAACCTTTGAACAAATTAAGGGAAGAATACCGCAATGATAAAGATTTGATACCGTCATTTCATACCATTAAAAATACTTTATATAGATCCCGCAAAAAGTATTTGAATACAAATTTATTAATACACTGTGATACCAGATCAGTTAAGATACCAGAAAACTTGGGAAAATCATTTCTGATTTGTGAAGATGGAGACACAGATAAAATTATAATATTTGCAACAAATACGGCGAAGAAATTCTTAAAATCACCAGGCTCATACTACGCAGATGGAACATTCAAAGCAGCACCAAAGCCATTCTATCAGTTTTTTGTTATACATTTAGATGTTAGTTCTGATGAAAAAACAACAAACATTATACCAGTGATCTACGCCCTTTTGCCAAATAAAATGGAACACACCTATGTGCGTTTATTCTCGCTCATAAAAATTAAGTTAGGTGTCCAAATCCGAAAGTTTAAATCAGATTACGAAGTCGCTATATTAAATGCCGTATCTAACGTTTATTCGCAAGCTGAAGTGACCGGGTGTTACCACCACTTCAATGATGCCATTTGGAAGTATTCGAAAAAAAATAAATTAAATGCAACAAGCACAGGACGAAATACTACCCGAATGAGTGCCATTATACCTTTAGTTCCGGCAAATGAAATACCAGCTGCATGGCACTATATTTTAGAGACGAGCCCAAACTCGCGCGAAATGGATAAGTTTCGTAGGTACTTTGAGTCCACATGGTACCCAAAGAAGTCGCCAGCTTTATTGAGCTGTGCTGGACAACGTCATAGGACCACTAACGCATTAGAAGGATGGCACAGACGATTAAATAGCCGTTTACAGAAGAATCCTAATTTATACTTCTTTTTATACATATTGAAAAACGAAAGCAAACATTGGGACTGTCGTTTAAAGGATTCGATGTTTAAGAAAATGAGAAATAAAAGAAGATGCAGAGACATCCAGTTTGATCGGAAATACGAGTACAAAAGGTATTTAATAAAATTACAAAACAAAGATCTCACATTACAACAATTTTTGAAAAAAAATATTTTTTTGAGGCTTAGCTTGTATAAAAAGTAAAACGTAATTTATTAGTATAGTTCATTATTATATCACATAAATCATAAAAATAATTATGTTGACTATTAACACATTAATAAAAAAAATGTTTGTTAATTATAAATAAAAATTAAATGCAACAAGCACAATAAATAATAGTAATTTAAAAAAAATATATATTGATTTTTACTTGCATAGGTAAGCAAGGTAAGATATAAAGTATTTTTCGTTTTACCTAGGTTATTATATATTAAACTATGTTTAATGTTTGTTTCAATTTATAATTATAGTTATTATGATGTTGATTATATTGTACTGGTCTTAATTTGTTACTTCTAAATAAAACATATTTTGATTCTTTCAGTATTTTGTATTTATTGTTTGACGTAAGTATTAAAAAAGTGCTTTGATGAGTTATTGAACAAAATTTACCACATTCTCAAATATTGGACATTTTGGGAGTTGGACATTTTGGGAATTGGACGTTTTGAGAATTGGACATTTTAAGAATTGAACATTTTGGGAATTGGACGTTTTGTGAATTGGACATTTGGGAATTGGTCGTTTTGTGAATTGGACATTTTGAAAATTGGACGTTTTGAAACTTTTGGACATTTTGAGAATTGGACATTTTGAACCTAAACGGTTTGCGTGGCATGCTTCGTATTAGACAATGATGACGATAGCGATGAATCTACTCAAAACATGTATGAAGAGTGTCGTAATGAATACAAATAAATTTAATAGACTAAGTTTACGTAACTTGTCAACCTTGTTAATAAACTGGCGAGTGTGAAATAATTGTTAAAATCACGCGCGAGTTTCACACTCACCAGTTGACGAACAAGTCTACTTTGCATGGTAACATCATCTTGCCACAAACACGTTTAGAATTAGTTTTAAAAATAATAATGGAATTTTAGGTGGCTAGTGCTTCTGTCTGAAAACCAAGAAACAGATGGGATAAATTTCTTTATAGAAGTAAGTTTTTCCGAGAACACGTCGTTACTTAAAATTCTTTTAGGTTTAATATTTCAATGTTTTATGCGAATAAAGATTTATCTAATCTGTCAAGAAATTATACATGTATTCATTTATTTTTCAGATGGAAAACTGTACTCCTAAAAAGAACATCCAAATTGGACGAAGAATTATTAACGTTACCCATTTTTTGGAAAAGTTATGTGAGATCTCAAATCACGGAACATTAGGCTGCGGATTATCTTGTATCGAATTAGTTGGCGAAAAGCTTTACGGTTTTTTTTCAAAATTTACTTTTTTATGCAAAATGTGTAAACGACAATTTGTGATCCATGACGGTGATAATTGTTTGGATATTAATACATGTGCTGTAACTGGTGCCATTTCAATAGGGTGTGGTCATTCTCAGCTACAAGAATTTTCATCTGCCATGAATTTACCAATTATGTCTCAAAAAACCTACCAAAAGAACAATAAATTTTTGTCTGAGAACTGGCAGCAACTTGCACAACAGTCAATGGACCAAGCAGCTGAAGAAGAGAAGAATAAGGCTATTGCAGACGGCAGAGTCACTAAAAATATCGTACAAAAAAAACTATTCGGCTTTATGCGATGCTGCCACAATCATAGGCAAAAAAACAGGCAAGATTTTTTGGAAGTGCGAAACAAATACTGTTACCATTGTGATCGTGCCGCAACAGTGTCTGAACATATCTGCTTCAAAAATTGCACAGGAATGGAAAGCGACATTATAGTAGAAGGTTTTAAGCAATCTTTGGCTACCCACGGTCTAATATACGGACGATTAATATCTGACGGTGACTCGAGCACTTATTCCAAAATTTTGCAAGCAAGACCATATCCTGATGTTACAGTTGAAATGGTAGAATGCAGGAATCATTTATTGAGGAATTTTTGTAATAAGATGCAATCACTTCAAATTGAAACTTAATATTTGAAAAATCACAGATAACTGTTAACAACATCACGAATCATGACTATGAGATCCTGCATAAAAAAAGCAATTCAAAATAATAAAAATGATCCCTGCCCAGAAGAGCAATACTTATTTGATGATATTTTGCAAGCCCACCATCATGCTTTTGGGAATCACCTTGAATGCAAAACACATTTCTGTATTTCATTTGTGTGTGTTTTGTAAAACAGGAAATCTAGAGCAAAATGATATTCTAAATGACTTTGAGCTAAGTTCTCTATGGCAGAGAATCTCGATTATGATACAAGGTATTGCCGGCCATGCTCGAAATTTACTTCATGACGTGGACAGCAACGTGGTGGAACGTTATCACAGCATCATTGCGAAATCCGTAGGAGGGAAGAGAGTTAAATTTTTCCTCAAAAATTCATACCAGACACGATGCATTGCTTCAGCAGTGTCATTCAATGAAGAAAATGCACTGTCAAAGCTTTATAAGAAAATGACCGATAAAAGCCCAAGAGGTAAACTAAAAATATGGCAAGAAAGAAAACATAAACAAAAACTCCTTAGTAAAAGGTACACAAAAAAAAAAGAGACGGCTAGTTTTTAGCAAAAAACAAAGCGGAAAGGACTATGGCGAGTCATGTGAAAAGTCTGATGTTCCGGAAGATGTACTGGATAAAATGAAAAATGATTTCTTAAAAAAACTAAAAAAAACGGATGAGGAGCGGGCAACGATAGAAAGAAAAACTATTCTACAAAGTGCTAATGGAGAATGGCTTGAGATGAGAAGATTTCGGCAGGGTTATAAAAAGGCGCACTAATACACCATGTGCTAATTTAGTAAAATAAAATACCGAAAAAAAAAATTGATCACGTGGAATCCATAAGCCATGGCCAAGCCAATGAAAAACCCGCTCTTGCACAATTGGCTATACAAGAGCGTATTACGATTAGACTCTGTGGTTTATTTATAGACAAAGAATTATGGTTCTTGGGTGCAACGCCTGATGGATTAACTGGAGAAGATACTGTGGTTGAAGTGAAGTGTCCTTTGACAGCCAATAAAATGGGCCTTGCTGCAGCAATTGAAAAGAAAAAGTTAACTTCTGGCAAAAAACGAAAACAGGTCAACTAATCATCAACAAAAAACATCCATGGTATTACCAAGCACAAGGGCAGCTACATGTGACCCAAAGAAAATATTGCCTATTCGCTATGGTATAGTTGTATGGGGATACACAGCAGAATTGTCACGAGTTTTAGTAGCACAGAAGTGCAATCTTTAATATGCAGTGGTCTGAATCCTCTCAACCCATATTTAAATCTGAAAACCTTTTGACCGCCCCTAGCATATACATCAATGAAGTAGCTAAATTTGTCAAAACTAACATGAATCTATTTCAAAACAAAAATAACTTAAACAAACGTAAAATCACTCACTCAAATTTAGAATTACCAGTTCCCAGGATAGAAATGTTTAGACACAGCTGCGTGTATATGGCACCATTAGTTTATAACTCGCTACCTAAAAGAATTGTAGACCTGCCCAATCGCAAACTTTGTTTTCAATTACGAAAGTGGTTAATAAAAGATTTTCTTTACACTATCAACGAGTTCCTCAAAAAATACTCTTCGCAATGCTACTGGAACTGATGGTGGTTCTGCTAGTAAAGTTAAATTAACTGATTTGAAGGAAAGAGTACTAAATATTATAGGCCCTCAAGCAGCTACTGGAGAAGTTGGTGAAGTCGGCTTGTCTCAGGTTATCTATTTTCTTAAATTTAAATATTACATTATTGATCAGCATTATCCTAATTCTAACTAATATTATAAATGCGAAAGTGAGTTTAGCACATGGGTAGAACATGACTCGGGAGGACATGGATTACCTTTCATTCCGATATTCCCACGAGATCGAGACTTAAGCGGGTGGAACTGCAGAGCGCAGCTAGTAGTTATTATATTTTGTTTCATATTAAGCTAGTATTGTTAAAACCTGAATAATACCATATGTACCATGTGTATTTACATCTTCTTCATCATTTTGTAAGTTCAGCTATTAAATATTTTTTTTAAACCTTTAACTTTATTTAATAATAAAAATTACAGGACATTCAGCCAATTTCAGCATCAATACAGGTGCACTCTGAAGTTTTAGAAGCTACAGAAAGTTGTAAGTTTCTAGAATTACTTACTCCACATAACACTTGAAAATAAACATATTATGATATTAACATAACGGCCATATTTCCATGAAGGGCTAGGCAAAGGTGTATTCTACTCACATATCGACATGTTATTAGGTGCCATGCATGGGGGCGATCTAGTGCTATTCAAAATCTGAGCTGCAAATGGAAGTTTATTAAAAACCTATCAACACTGTCTTGGGAATTGAACCCGAGTTTTCATGATTGACAGTTGAATTTGCGACCACTAACGATATAGTCTGTTTTTTTTTTTATTGTAAACAATGTTGCAGTGGTATTCTGTTTCATTTCAGCTTTTGATATGTGGAGTCAAGCAGGGATTAGTGCCAGTGCTCAATCGGCCCAGCTGCCTGAGGATGAGATAGAGCCGCCACCACCTATGCCCAGTAGTACCAGAAGGTCGCAGTCCTTACAAACGATTGAACTTCAGGTGCCCAAAGTCGAGGATACGTCGGCCATCCCAGAAGCGCCACAAATACCGACGCCTCTGCCTGCAACTCCACGGCGAAGGCGCCGTTTGCTTCAAACCATGCCCTCGCCTACCCGTAGGAGAACTCGCACTCAGACTCAGTCAGAATTGGCAAGACAGGCGTTTGTGAATTCTGACAATGAGTGGGATTTTTCAACAGAAATGTAAGGAGGAAAGGTTAAGATTAAGGGAGAGAACTGCACCAACAAGAGCGGTGGTTGGACCTATTTGCTCAGTTTATCGTTTTAGGAAATAGAGTAGTTGATATATATCAAAACTAATTAGACGACACGATTGGTGCAATGTCTAAGCCGATCGCTCAGATACTATGTTTATAGAAAAATTGAAAGTTAGTGCAGTTAGCTAGTATTTGTTTTTATGTCAACTTTGTATAATTGTTGTTCCTTATTTTCATATTTTTAGTTATTAAAATTAATATGCTGACTGATTAGTTTTAATCGTTATTTTTATTGTTAGAAATTTTAATTCTAACTGTAAGTTTTTCCATTATAAAATGTTTTAATGTATCTTTTTAAGAAATATTTAAGAGTGTATTTTATTTGTTAAAAGATTAAATAAACGAAATAAATAAAAAGGTTGGTTAAAATTATCTTTAATAATAATTTATTTATGTAGAGTAAACTAACTAAATACATTATTAATTAAAATCTATTAAATAACCTAAAATAAATAAAGTGTTGCCATACAACGTGGCAACGCCGCCAGTCTGTTGGGCACATTACCAGCTGACAGCGTTGAGGAGGAGTTTTTTGATGCCCTCTTATAGTTTGTTGTTAGTATACAGAATTCATTATTTGAAAACTTTTTAGATATTTTTTAGAAATTACCTCCAGTTTGTGTGTGATGTTTGTTTTTAGCCTGCCAAAAGTATTCTCAATAACGACACGGGCTGATATATGAGCCTTATTGAAATTATCCTCTACAGAATTGGGCACTGGATCTGAGTATGGTGTCATCAACCATGGCCTCTGAGGGTAACCGGAATCACCTTAAAATAGAAAAATCAATTACCCATTACCATACAAATGTTCTGTTATATAAGTATATCAACTTATCATTGTATCAACTTAGAAAAAATCGGGGATTTCACGAAGAGGTGATATTGAATGGCCACCTCGGAGCCCTGACTTGACCCCATCTGATTTTTACTTGTGGGGTTATCTTAAGCGCGTAGTCTACGAGAATAATCCACGAAATTTGACAGATTTAAGAAACTTTGAAAAAAAAATCAGGAGTATTCCTCGACCACGGTTTGAGGAGTGCCATCAACGAGATGGCCGTCATTTATATAACGTCGTGTTTAAAAAGTAAAATTTTGTTCCTTATCTTTTAATTCATACCAATAATACAAAAATAAGTTTAATGTATTTATTTTTCCAACTAAAGTAGTTGGGTCGTTATGAGACACCCTGTACTTCGAATGCACAATTCGATGTAGTCGCACAATCATATGCCATCGCATATGCAGACTCAATCAGCGCAAAGAAAAACATAGATGATAAAAATGATGAGTATTCTTCATTGATTCGCAATATGGTTGATCAATATTACAGAGAGTTTTTCCAGTTATAGATAATGTTATGAACTGTCACTGCAATGTGACATCTATATTTGAGATACTTCTTATAGAAAATTATCCAAGTGCTGAATTCCTGAATCGATGCAGCCAACCGGAATGCATCACAAGAGACATAAAGAGACACATAGGTTTGTTACCCATTAAATATTGATATTATTAAAGGCTTCAATTTTTGAAAGAAGCAGTAGAAAGCGGAATTGAAGAAATAGAAACCCCATGTCTATACGGAGTGGTGATGACAACACGACATTAAATCAAACTTCGCATACCTCAAGACGTTCTCAGTCTACATACGAAAAATCATTTGAATATATCCAGTAGTTTAGACACAGGAAATTATCTTTCATTTATAACATTTGCTACATGATGCATCTGTTAATAGGGAAGCACTGCCAGGTTAGTGACGCCCATCGGTATAACATCTAAACATTAAAGTCATGTTGCCAACTCGCTACTTAAAATCTTTCGACAAATTAGTTTTTTAATTTGATATAGTGAAAATTATACCTTAAATCTGCTAATTTTTACTCAATTTCACCAAAAGAATTGAAGATTGAATTAGCTCTTGTGTGTTATTTTATAAGAAATATTGACTGATGAGCATAAATACTAAATGTAAAGAACCAAAGTTTCAAAAGATCTCAAATGTTCACTAGTTAGACCTAAGCATATTTTTATAAAGAAAAAGCATCTAAAAATAAATCTTTTCGTGTTGATAATTATTACATGGTTTTATTTCTAATTTCATAAAATGTAAAGATGGAAAAAATGGAATTTACTTAATTTACAGAAATATTACCCTCATAGTATGGGCAGTGGCACATATACTTCCACCAAATTTTCCACACATTTCCCAACAGTTTTCCGATTTAAAAAAAATCTTAAAAATCATATAAAAATACCCTTATTAACATACCAACAATTTCATTTCTGTATTACCTCTAGTTTTCTCGGCCTTATAAAGGGTTAATAAATTAAAACACATGGCTACGAATGGAGACCTCATGTCAGACGTTAGAAATAACCTTTTACGACGGTGCAATTTGTGTATTCGAATTCATAGCGGCCATATTAAAAACGAAAAATTTTGTGACTATCATACCTACATAGCTAAGTTATTGAACAGTGATCCTGATCGTGATTAATAATTTGATTAATAAATAACACGCGGGTGAGAGATGCCTGATTATTTGATTAATAATCTGTGATTCATTGTAATGTTACTGAGCATTAATTTAATGGCACTAAAAGATCAAATCGCTACAGAACTGCGCGCTGTTGCCGCTTTTACGACAGGTTAGTGAACCAATATTTATTAATGGTGTTTTATTTCGTTTCTACTTTTATGCCATTTATTTTTTTTATTTTTTTTGTTTGAAATTTTTATTTTTTTATTTTCAATGTTAGGACTTTTTTGATAGCTTAAAATTATTTCTATGAACTAGTATTGTCCGTGTATTCATTTATTGTCGTATTGTCTTCTCTACCCTCTATAACGGTTGCAATGGATTGCGAGAAAAAACCTACCAGATATTAGAATTGCTCTAAAAGTAATTGGGGTATTAAAAAAAAATCAATAAAAGATGCGCCAGGAACTTTATTGATTAAAAAGAACACGTTTAGGTTATTATCAATAGAGTTCATTTCCTACCCAAAGAATACCATTGGGCAGTATCGAGTTAATTGTTGTCGTAAAAGTTCAGGCGTGGAGTGTTTTGACGATTAAAATAGCAGCAACAGCAGTACTGTTCAATCTAAAGTAAAAATGTTACCCCACTGTATGGTCTATGTAAAACAATAATCATATTATTTGATATTAGATATGACTTCCATTCTTATATCATTATGTAAAAATAAATAATTATTATATTATGTTATGATTACTGTTGTCTCTAAAATGTTAAATAACCGTCATTATCTACTTATGACTTTACTAATTTTAAGTACTGTCAAGGACTGGTTAATTACTACAATACGCTATCCTACTTATCCGACAAAACCCCAAAAATAATAAAAATAAATGCCACATTATTTTTTCTTAAAATCTTATATGAAAAATACTGTTCAATTTGTAGGTATATTATAGAACGCACAGATTACTTGAGCTATGATTTATACTTTATACAAGTGCTTGGTAAATATTATTATTATGAGTTTTGATTGATTGTATTGTTTCGTTATGTTTATATCTATTATTAAACACTACAACTCATTTAGTATTTTATTATGAATTTTGAAATACCTACTTCTGTGACTGTTAACATTTGTAAGTGGGACTTTAGTGAAATCTCAGTTGTGTTTGTTGACTCAGTGAATTAGAACTTAGTTAAAAAACTTAGAATATTTTTTTCTCTTTTGGAACTTTGTTTTTTGTTTGGACACTTGTAAATTTTAACTACAGTGACTTAGCCAATTATTCTGCTGTTTTTACGAACTTTGAAAATTCATACCGGTTTTTAACTGTGTCATTTTTATGAAGTAAACAGATTTGATATAACAATAAACATGTCACAATTGTGTGCGTCACAAAAACAGTTGAGTGAGCGGATTGTTAAGTTGTATAGCAACACAAAGAAAACTTCAAAGTGTAACTTTACGTTATACCAGAGGTTATTTAGAAACGAGATTAGACACATTGACTGAATATTGGGATACGTATAATAAACAACACGACGAGATTTTGAAGAGTGTCTCGACGCAAGTTCTCGAACAAATAAAGTTTGTTCCTATAGCAAATTTTGATGTGACCGAAGAAAATTATCTTGAATTTAAAACTGCGATTAGAGAATGCTTGATCGAGCTGTCCCATCAGGAGTCACAGCAGGCTACAACTTCGGCCACATGTTCTGACGAAACATCTGAAAGGATAAAAAACAAAACGAAGTTACCGCCGATTAACATACCTAACCTACCTTTCCGGTAAGTACACTGAGCTGTTCAGCTTATGCGCCGTCTTCACATCCCTTGTTCACAATGATAATAACCTATCAAAAATTGAGAAGCACCATTATTTGAAGTCCAGTATTACGGGTGAGGCTGAGCAGCTTTTAAAGCACTTCACACTTACTGTAGCTAAAGCACGTGAGACTCGTTATGAAAATAAGAGGATAATTGTGAATAACATCCTGAATCGTATTCTTTATCAGCTCAAAATGACCAACGAATGTGCTCACAGCCTGAAAGATATTCTAGACACCACACGCGAATGCTTGAATTCGCTAGAAAATCTTGAAATAAACAAGTGGGAGGCTATAGTACGAGGGCGGGTCAATAAGTCCGTGACTTTTTGAATTTCTGACCTCTTTACTGAAACAGCAACACTGCTCCTGTCAACAGGCATCTGTCAGTTGACTCCTGTCAAAATTTAAACTTGCTGCGTCAGTTAGTTTGTGTTTGACAGCTATTTTTATCAGACTACTCACTAATTTGAGGAGAAAATGGAAAAAAGTGAATTTCGTGTGCTTATTAAGCATTATTTCTTGCGAAAAAAAACCATTACCGAGACCAAGGCTAAGCTTGATAAATACTATGGGGACTCTGCACCATCGATTTCAATGGTAAAAAAGTGGTTTACTGAATTTCGTTGTGGCCGTACAAGCACTGAAGATGCCGAACGTCCTGGACGCCCAGTTGAGGTCTCTACACCCGAAACAATCGAAAAAATTCACGATATGGTGTTGACCGACCGAAGATTGAAAGTGCGAGAGATTGTGGAAGCCGTAGGGATCTCGCATGGCTCAGTGGTTTCAATTTTGAATGATCACTTGGGCATGAGAAAGCTTTCCGCAAGATGGGTGCCGCGTTTGCTCACAGTCGACCACAAACGCAATCGTGTAACAACTTCACAGGAAGCTTTGGCGTTGTTTAATCGCAATATGGAGGAGTTTTTGCGCCGTTTTGTAACCGTGGACGAAACATGGATCCATCACAACACACCAGAAACCAAACAACAGTCAAAACAGTGGGTTTCTAAGGGTGAATCGGCGCCAAAGAAGGCCAAGGTGGGTTTGTCAGCCAATAAAGTTATGGCGACTGTTTTTTGGGATGCACGCGGGATAATCCACATTGACTACCTTCAAAAGGGAAGAACAATCAATGGGGAATATTATGCCAACTTATTGGACCGATTCAATGACGATTTGAAAAAAAACCGACCTCATTTGGCCAAGAAAAAAGTTCTTTTCCACCAAGACAATGCAAGGGTGCACACATGTGCAGTTGCCATGGCAAAAATCCATGAATTGGGCTATGAATTGCTCCCTCATCCGCCCTATTCTCCAGATTTGGCTCCGAGCGACTACTTCTTGTTCCCAAACCTGAAGAAATGGCTTGGTGGAAAAAGATTTGACTCCAATGATGAAGTCATCTCGCAAACAAAGGCCTATTTTGAGGACCTCGACAAATCATTTTTTTTGGAAGGGATAAAAAAATTGGAGAAGCGTTGGACAAAGTGTATAGAGCTCAAGGGAGACTACGTTGAAAAATAAAATTATTTTTTTATCAAAAAATCTGTGTTTTATTCCAAAAGTCACGGACTTATTGACCCGCCCTCGTAGTTCATATTGTTGTCTCTAAAATTGATATTGAAACTCGCAAACTTTGGGAACAGTCCCTTGGTTCATCACGAGACATATCAACATTTGAGACTTTAGCCTCACTACTAGAAAGCCGATTCAGAGCCATGGAAGTTATCAACAGCATTAAAAAGAATACATCAAAGATTCAGCGAAAGCCACCCCAACCCAAGCAAAATCCGTCCCTATGAAATCGTCCGCCACTGAAATTGAAAGCACCTGGACTTTTTGTTCACAAAACCATTACATTTGCCACTGCAAAGGATTCTCTTATTTGAAAATTTCACAACGCTATGACTTTGTCAAGAATAATCACATCTGCTTCAACTGTCTGGTTAAGGGTCATTCAGTTAGTCATTGCAAGCAAAGCACGAACTGCAGAAATTGTGGTCGACGTCACCATACACTCTTGCATTTTACAAGCCCAGCCAAGACACGAGGCTGTCACCATGAAAACGGAAACACATGAGGCTGTCACCATGAAAGCTGAAACAAATAATTTACAGCAGGTTATCTTAGCAACAGCTCGTGTTGTTGTTTTTGCTAAAAATGGATCCACTCACCAACTTACGAGCCTTGATTGATCCAGGATCCCAGGCATCACATTGTGACTGAAACAACTGCGCAACTGCTGCATCTTGATCGTATTGCTCCTAATAGTAAAATTACTGGGATGGCTGTTTTGACATGGAAAGAAAAATACTAGTGCGAGCAGGGTTACTGGGATATCTAACAAGAAAGCAATAACAACGAAGTCGATGGTCAACCTTGAATTTCACTATATTTATGATTCTTCACACAAAATTACTGTTCGCGCTGTGTTATTTCGTTGGAAATAATACTCTTTAATGGACTGTAATGTGTATATTATAATAATGTTGTACATGATAATCTCCGTTTGGAAGTCGGTTAAAAATGGCTGTTGAGATCGCTGCTGGCGTGTGCGACGTGCGTGGACTCGCTCCGGTGCACGGGCAACGACTGTTCGTGTGGTGGGGCGCTCGGGCGGCGCGGCGCAGGGACTCGGGCTTGCATGGCACCGTGAAGTCCCGCGCGCTTAGAGCCCGCGGCAGAAGAAAGTCCCGCGGACGTCCGGTGATAATGCCGGGGCCGTAACAATTACTACACAAGCCTTTGTACTCAAACGATTGACATCTTTATTGCCTGCACAAACATGAAGTATCTATGGATTTCCTGGCCTCGTCTAACGGCCGAAATTAATACCCAATCTAATCCAACTTCTCTAGATTTAGATCGAAAATTCAATCCAGATTTGCACTAAAGCGTAGCTAAAAACGATCCGCGGATTGCAATAGCAATCTTTTCAACCAATCGATCTTTGAGAATATGGATCATAGACTACAGATTGCCCTCTGTTCGAAAATGACAGTTTGAGTGTGTCAATAACATATCCATTAAATTTGACGTTTGTTTTGATCGGTGTAAACAATCCAAATCTTAATCTTAGAATTTCCTAAGATATTAGATTCACTTCACGGATTTTATTTGAAAAATGGCACTGTCAATATTCTCCAGTGATAGTGATATGGAAGTTCTGGCTCAATTATCAGATTGGGATAGTACTGATAGTGACGCTGGTGAAGAAATAAGACGTCAACGCGCTTCTTCGCGAAGAATTAAAAGGGTGAACTACTTGCAAAGTCTGGATGATGCGGAGTTTACCTTTAGGTTTAGGCTATCAAAATTAGCAGTAAATTTACTGTTGACTGATATTATGCTTCTCGTCCGTCTAACCTCATCAAGGTAAGTTGAAAATAGTATCTAAAAAAAACAGCTAGGTACCTACCTACTAAATAAAGAACTTTGTTTTCAAAGTATATTTTTTTCAGAAATCATGGAGTGCCACCGGTTCATCAACTGTTGATGACTTTAAGATTTTATGCATTAGGCACTATGCTGATTTAGTTATGAAAATTATTATTATTTATTTCTGAATTATGAAAATCTTGGCAATCGAGTGTCTAATTTTTACTATGTCTCAAAAGTGAATACCTTAAACTTTACGATATATGAGATGAAAAATAAAAATGCGTTCTGCTACGTGTGGCATGGAGGAGAAGCAAATAGAGGAGCTATAGAAAAAGGGACCTGTGTTTTAGAATATTTAAAAAGTCTTGGCAGAGATCTAACAACTGAAGCCAAACTAGATATAATTTTTATTCTGATAACTGCTGCGGACAGCAAAATAATAAATTTATTATTAGTATGTACATGTGCGCTGTTTCTACTTTTGCTGATATTAATAGTATCACGCATACATTTCTGATAAAAGGGAACACTCAAAACGAAGTTGACAGTGTGCATTCTGTCATTGAAAGAAGCATCAAGAAGACTTTGAAATCGGGCCCTATCTATACACCGGATCAGTACATTTCAATTATTCGCACTGCAAAAAAGAAAGGATCTCCTTACAAAGTCATAGAAATGGATCATAAAAGTTTTTACGAATTAAGTCGCTAGCTTCTGACGTGGGTAGAAATTTTAATAAAAATACTGATAATGAGAGTGTGAAAATGGCAGATATAAAGATTTTAAAAGTAGATGCTGACCACAAAGGGTTCTTTTTCTATAAAACATCTTACGGTGAAAATGAATTTAAATGTGTGAAAGTTACTGGCGTGCATCACAATCTTTGGACGAAAATTACAGATTGCAATCTGCTTATAAAAAAGGAACGGAATCTCAGAAAATAAGAAGAGCGGACTAGTAGATTTAGTTAACAAAAATATAATTCCAAACTATTATCGACAA
Source organism: Noctua janthe (assembly GCA_910589295.1). Taxonomy (NCBI): domain Eukaryota; kingdom Metazoa; phylum Arthropoda; class Insecta; order Lepidoptera; family Noctuidae; genus Noctua; species Noctua janthe. The sequence goes on along the minus strand of OU342572.1, from coordinate 5,425,408 downwards.
TTTTATGAGGGGTTGTAAAATAAATGATTTATTTTTCTTACATTTCCTTAGAATTAATGTTCCTGTTTTTGTTTTTTTTTTCATTACTTATTTTGAAGAATTCACGTTTATTTTGATTTCATTTATTTTAAAAAACAGGGTTTTTAATACCTAAATATAAAGTTACTATTGTATGTTATAAAACGGAACAGTAAAACGGAGACATGTGTGAACCGGCCGTTACGCACACTACTGTTACGGCCGGTTCACACATGTCTCCGTTTTACTGTTCCGTTTTATCGTGTACGTTTTTTTTTCGTCGATGGCGTATGTAGTTGTATGAGCGACTTCACACATGGCACAGTATTCTGTATACAGTAAAAAATATCGTTCCGTAAAAAAATGACATTCCGTTTTGTCATGCAATACTGGACGACGGAACAGTAAAAATATACGGATACGTAGAATTTTAACGGATAGATACTGTGTGCGTGGCGGGCGGTGTGTGCGGGGTGTAGGAGGGGGAGTGATGCGACAGGTTTTGTTTGACTCACATTTTCTATTGTACATTCCTAGAGAACGCGCGCGTGCATTGTGTGTAATAATTATTATAATCACTGATCAACCATGTCAACCAAGTAGTGAGAAATGTTAATAGACAAGGAAATGTTAATTAGTTTGGTGGAAGATAGGCCAGTCCTTTGGGACAAGACGCTGGATAAATACAAAGACAATACTGCAAGTATTGCAGGTTGGCGCGAACTATGCATTATTCTAATGGAGGATTTTGAGGCTATGGAACAAAGACAAAGACAAGAGTTCGGTAAGTGTCTGTTTTATTATTTAATTACATTCTAAATAGCTTCATCCTGCCATGGAACTGATCCAGCTTCGGACATGAAATAGTTCACGAATTCTGTTCGAACTAAATTAGGAGTATTACCACCTCGTGTTCTTACTTCATGGGGTAGGTTTTCGTAACTAAATTCTTCAGATACGTTATTATCACTGTTTGAGCCCTCCTTGTCCCTTATAAAGTTGTGTAGAATAGTACATGCCTTAACAGTCCATACAGCTGTTGTTTTATCGATGTCTAGAGGCCGATGGAATATTCTCCACTTATTAGCTAAGATACCAAAGGCACATTCAACGTATCTCCTAGCTCTAGTCAAACGATAGTTGAATATTCGCTTATTTTTGTCCAGATGCGTCCCGTTAAACGGCCTTAGTAAATTTTCGTGTAATCCGAAACCTTCGTCTCCAATGACCACATAAGGAACTCGCGTTTCTGAGTCTCTTGTTAATGGGCATGGTGCTGGTATTTGTAGACTGCCGTCGAGCCTCATTAACCAAAATGTTGTCTCCTTGAATATTGATGAATCGCATTCTTTTCCATAAGATCCGACACTGACGTATATAAAGCGATAGTAGGAGTCTACGATCGCTAATAATAGGATGGAAAAATATCCTTGTAATTGACATACAGTGAACCGCTATTTAGTGGTTTTTTAAGTCGGATATGTTTTCCGTCGACAGCTCCGAGACAGTGGGGAAAATTAGCTTTTTTGTTAAATCCACTTGCTATCTGTTCCCATTCGTCGACTGATGTAAGAAGTCGCATAAATTTTTCACTAAAATTGTTCCATATGCATCTTGAACTTCTTTAATAATGTTGCTAACAGTCGATACACCAACGCGATAGGTGTAATGAAGATCTTTAAATGAACACCAGGATGCTGCATACCTGAAAATAAAATTAATTGTTTTATTACTTGTTTTAGGAAAACTTGTTATGAAAAAGTGGAGACAGATGAGAGATGCCTGGGTGAGAATACTAAAATATAAAAAGAATTGCAAGACGTCTGGTTCCGCTGTCTCAAACACGAAGCCCTACAAATACCATAATCAGATGCTTTTTTTGAAAAAAGTAGTTGCTGCTGGTGAAACGCACGAAAGCGTCTCTGCTAAACAAACTAAAGGACACACCGAAGATGGTGTCAACCACGACATCGAATGAACCTACAAACGAAGAAGACAGTGTGACTACAATGACACAACTTGACAATGACAGTCAAAAGGACAAACAAAATCTAGCCCCCCCCCGCCAAAACGCAGAGCACCAGCCAAAAGCAATTTTAATGAAATTGATGCCAAAATGATGTCCTACATTGACTATCAGATAAAACCGAAGAAAATTGAGCAGGATGATCGCAATTTATCGTTCTTCAAAGGTATTTTGCCGTCCTTGGCTTTGCTTGATGATGACCAAACTTTGGAATTCCAGTCAGGGGTGTTAAACCTATTACAAAATATTAAACATAGGAGAGTTGACCAGTCAACTTATGACTGGTCAGCCTATACACAAACATCTGGTGCTAGTCACTATCGATCCCAGGGCTATTTTAGCAGACCACAGCCTACTGATAGCGCACTATCGCCAGTACAACCTGTATACAGTGATGCTAGCAGACCACAGTCTACTGATAGTGCACTTTCACCATTACAATCTGTATACAGTGATGCTACGTTAAATCTGTCCGAGTTTTAAAAATAAAAGTACGTACCTTAAAAATATCGCTAGTTTTTCTTCTGGGCAGATGCTTTTCCTCCAACGAGTATCTTGCTTTTTTAAATCCTTTTCCAATAGTTTAAGAAGTTCATCAAAAGTAGACATTGACATACGAAAGTAATTGAAAAATTTCGATTCATCACCTCGTAACTGACTCATAAGTAAACTGTAAGCACCCTCTCTAGATCTTTGGGCCATAAGTGGATGCTGCCAATAACGTCGAATCTTCCTTCTCCGACGATAGTACCAATACAACACGACAGCGTCCATCCTTGTAGAATAGCGGCGGTATACTGCGAGTTTTCTGTTCACACATCGCATCCAGTAATGATGGATCCGTTGAACGTTATACGGTGCCTATGTGTGAACAGAGCATACATTTATGATGTATCCGTTAAAAACGTACCAGTAAAACGGACTCCCATGTGTGAACGGGCCTTACTGTGTGTGCCAGGTCAACTAGGGGTCTGCGAGCCGGCGTCGCCTAGCCGTAGCCGAGTCGACGTATCGAAGCTGCTGATCCGCTTGCTTACGTTACGTTGGCGCCTGTTTGACGGCGAGGCAAAAGGCGATACGGTGCCGATTCCTTTCCGAGTTGATATGTGTGCTGTGACCTTTAATATTGTCAACATTTGCTGTGCGAGCATAAACATCATCCAAAGATAAAATTTGCCCAGCTTGGTGTTCTAACAAACATCGCTGATACACTTTAAAAATAATTTCCCGAGCTCCACTCCGATATGTTTTTCTCATATTAACCACGTTTCTTCGAAGTTTTATCCACGTAGATTTGAAAAGCAATAAAAAATGCAATAGAATAACGAGTTACTAAACAAGTCGATGACAGCCGATGACATTCGATGTACTTTGATTTAGTGTTGCCCTACTTTTGAATAATGTTAGTTCCTTAAACATTATTTTCATGACTTTATAGACATACTGCACGTACGTAAGGTTTTTTTTTTGAGAATTTAGCTTAAATGGCAACATTCAAAGCTATTTAGTCAATGATCAAAACAGAAGATGTCATAATAATTGTCAATTTGTTATCAATAAAAATCTTGATGTGGGGTTTTTGAATAGTTGTGTATTTTATTTGTTTACCAGGCTTATTATTTTTTGTGATGAAGTATACGACACGAGATGACTACCTGTCTCACTCACATAGAGGCGGTGTTGAATTCACGCACTCTTACTCCTCTTTCGATTTATCGGCTCTCTATCGAAAAGGCAGTATCAGAGCTGAAGCAGCCGGAAAACATACAACATGGCTCCAAGACCTTCGCTCAGGCTGCCAAAACGCCCAAACGACCGAACCATACTCAGATAATCTCCTCAACAAATCTTCAACACATGGGGGAAAACGTCATCGAGAAAATGAAGGAAGCTCTTGACCTCAAAACTACAGGAGCAAAAGTCGACAAGGTGAGGAAAGCGTGCAACCAGAAGATCATGATAAGCTCCGCGAGCAAAGAAGACCTCGGCCTCGTTAATAGTCGGGTCCAGACCACTAGTGGGCTAAAGGTCCAGGAGCACATGCCCAGCAACCCACTGATTGTCGTCAAAGGGGTGCTCTCTTCCTATACCAACGAAGAGTTGGTAGATCTCCTCCAGGCCCAAAATAAAAACCTTTGGAAAGATCTGGACCCGGCTGGCCTTTTCGTTAAACTGAGATTCCGAAGAGGCGCGAGGAATCCCCATGAGTGCCACCCGGTCTTCGAACTCTCCCCAGAGCTTTGGAAGCTGCTCACTTTGGCGTAAAAGGTACATCTCGGAATCCAGAGATGCCCAGTAGAAGACCAGTCTCCTCTAGTGCAGTGCACCAAGTGTCTAGGCTACGGACACGGTAGTACTCTCTGCAAGGCAGAAAAAGACAGCTGTGGCTATTGTGGCGAGGCACACACTGGGAGAGAAGGGAGAGAGGATAAAGACACGGTTCATCCACCGTTCAGCTCCGAATGTCAAGGGAGACAGAAATGGGACAACATAGCGACGTCGCATGTTTGCTATTGCTAAGGACAACGACGGGAACTGTGTGTCAGTCACCCAGCAAAACACAAGAGGACCAGCAGGTGGCTAAAGTTCATCCAGGCCAACCTGCAACGCTGCAAGCTTGCAACAGCAGAACTCCACCATGAGGCTGAAGCGATTGAGATTATCATATGTTGGGAGAACAGCTGTGATGAAACAAAACCCCGGCACACAAGTCATCCAGTGCATTCTCAATCGGCAAAGACCAGTAAAGGCGGAAATCATCGTGTTCGGAAACAACCTGGGAGTCGTGAATCACTTCCAGATTGTCACCGAAAACGTTGCAGCCGTTCTGCTGAAGGTACCCTCAGCTAAAGCTTGGAGTGGTGGCAGGTAGGTTGTGAATGTAATTCAACTTTCTATCTCAATGCTTTACCTTTTTTTATAATTTTACCAGCATTTTATCAGTATTTTTTTCTAGATGTTCAACCAGAAGAGTGTCCCGTAGTGTTGCCTATTCAGTCAGATAACATGTATTTAAAAAAAAATACTGTCATACCAATACCAAGTCTCGGGGGGATATAAACCTATTATTTCCATACCGTGCTATGCATAAGTTTTGTGGTTTCTGTAATTATACCCCCTTAAGAACAAGTTATTTCTGCTGTACATAGAAGCTGTGCTGCTTCTATTTACAGCGGCAATAACATTTAAGCCGAAAGCCGGGCTATCCAACATAATGGTATAGTACCTAGGTGTAGTCAATGCCAGTGTTCGAAAATATTTATGTAGGTAGTTACATTACTCCGAATTAACCTTATCAATCGCTGTGGTAGAAGCCATAAGCTCGTACGCTGCACTTTTGTCCTTATCAGCCAGATAAGGCGTGATGTGAAGGCGCCAGTGACCACCAGCTTAGTTGTAAGTTCTAAGTATGGATTAGACTAAATAGGATAAAGTCGCGTTGACAAGTGTCCGCGTCCGCGTTGGACTCGATACCTAATCAGACGCAACTCGTATTGTGGCAACACATAATCCGAGCGCATTCGGATGACGAGTAGGTAAAAAAAAAGGGCGGATAATAAAGACAAGCGTCTCGTGCCAAAAAAAAGTGGTCAGAGCGTGAAACAGCTGGATTTGTAGAACTGTACGAAGCAGAAGAGGTTTTATGGAACGTAAGTTTAAATAAAGGAATACAAAAATAAAGACCCCAGGAACACGGCTGTGCGGCTGATAAGAAGTTTTGATATCACAGTCGACGATGTTTTCTAGATTAACTAAGAATATTTCTGAACAGAAGAAACTAGACATCTTAATGCATAACATTAGACCTTGTTATTCTAGTGCATTGGCTTCAAATACGTCATCAATCAATACTATAGAAAACTTAAGAACACTAGGAACGTTGAGATAATACAGTCTCTGACTTCTCTATTTAGAGCACCACCAAGAGTGTCAATGACTTGATAGTTTGGCTGCTGACCTAGCATTTTCTAAATCTTCTGAATAGGACACTAGTATATAGAACTATTACAATCAACATAGGTATAATAATAACTCTAAGGAAAAACCTATTTCCCCTTAGATACGCCCGTCCGAACTCTGTGGCAACCATCAGCCAAGAGTTGTCCTGTACGCATCGGACTCCAATGGATGTCGCGTACGCCCTAGCAGAAGTCTATCCTGGTATTTACTCGTCAAAGAAAATAGTCCACTCCCTGAAAAGGTTCACAGGCGCCGATATACCAAGCACCCTCTCCAACACACTGTTCCTGGTACACATGCAGGAGGAGAAAAAGTCCCTCATTGACCAAGGATATGGTTCGGGTACTGGATCGGGCGTTCTAACCATCCACGAAGCTCAGGGACTTACATGCGAGACAGTCCTCATCCTAAAGACAAAGTCCAAAAATATCGTGCTCCACAGCAGCGTCGCCCATGCGGTAGTGGCCGTATCAAGACACAGCCAGCCGTGTGTACTACGCCGACGACGCTATTGGACGATTTGTGAAACGAGCACAGGAAGCCGCAACAAACGACATCATAAACAACAACTTAATGAAGGCTATGCACCATCGGGACACAAAGGTCGTCGTGGCGCTGATACGCCTCCAAAAGCAATGACCGACGATGCTTGTTGACACAGGGTGGACAGGGACACCCTTTCTAACTCAGCTTATTTTGACATAAACTTAGTAAAGTCGGCTGCAGCAGCCGTTCCACGGCGGGAAACCTGCAGCTGACGAGTAACTCAAAACCAACCCTTCCTTACCCAATTTATATTGTAAAGTGTTTAATATAGTTTATAATAATAGTTTCTAAAGGATGTGGGGGCGCATCATGAACCTCGTCATACTCACTCGAACAACCCGCTGATGGTAGCGTGTGTGTTGGATCGTTCAACTCCCTCAAATATGGTTGAGTAGGGCGGTGCCAATGCAGGCGTCAGTTTTTCTGAACGAACGCTGTCAGTTGAGTCCGGTCAGCTTCCCTTTTGCCAGCTGTGTAAAAAGCCAATGGCTGCATGCATTAACATAAGTCACTTGTACATAACTCTAACATAACGTCTAAAGAGTAACAAAAAAAAAAAAAGTGATGGACTCATTTGTACTAAGTAAATAGTACTTCGGAGTCATCACTTCTACGTGGAGCTCAGAGACACAAATAAATGTAACTAAACAAAGCCACGGACGCTTATGTCTGTGGATATGATTGTAAGGCAGGAGGCGGTTTTAGCCGTTTGGAGCCCGGCACTACAGACTGGCTCGTCTGTGAGGGGCAGCTTGAGTGTCCGACCAGATTTCCCTGCCAAAAAAATAACTCTAAACATAATTCAAATACTTATTATTGAATTTGTGCTCGCATTTCACCCAAATGACGCCCACTAAACTCGTGCTGTTTCTCCGACATATACAACGTGTAAAAAATTAAGCGCAATACCTCAGACACCCCAATTATAATATTGTAACGCGCTGTCCAAACGTTTAGCTGGGTACCAACTTTACGCGGTAAACGGGAGGGCTACCCTTTCCCCCGCTTCAGCACCGCGCAGCCCGCGCGCCGCGTGTGCTCGCGCAACCGACAGTCGAACCACAGGAGTCGTTGCGATGCGCAAGGTATGGCGCGCTCGCGACTTTTGTCCGCAATAATGTGTTATGTGATTGATTCTGTATTCTCCTGTTGTAGCCTTGTAACCCTTGTGTGTGTGCCTGATTAGACATTATTTCCAAACACAACTTGTTTTCTTCCGTTCGTGACAACCCCCAAAGAAACAAATGTTATAAGTGGCGCTCCAACTCGACTCCACTCTGGGTGGAGCGGAGGGGAGTGTCAGACTTGTACTGACTAAAACCCATCCATGTTCCTTCTTTGCCCTTTGCGTTCCAGGGCTACGGTATCTCTTTCGAACAGTCCCGCAGCCCTGGCTGGCATCGGCCCATGCGGACCCCTACTTGATTGCTGACATCTCTTTGAGGCGCGCGTAGAACATGAACGCGCCGTCGACACGGCCTGTCGTCATAAGACGGCCGGACGGTGGTCGGAAGTCACCACGTGACCCCCGACGTGAGGTTTTTTCCCTCTCACGTCCTGCCACCTCCTTCACTAGCATGACTGCTTCGCAGAAGGAGGTGACGGCTTCCCATTCCCTCTCGCTCCGGACCATGGATTGAACCAAGGCCGGACGCGAGAGATCGCCGCCGCCAATCGCCGCTATGAGGACACGGCGGTGCTCCGCCCAAGCGGGGCAGACCTCCACAGTGTGCTCCAACGTGTCCTCCGGACGATCCTCGCAGTGGAAACACCCAGGCGTTTCCTCCCGCCCGATTCGGTGCAGGAACCTCCCGAAACAACTGTGTCCGGTGAGGACCTGCGTCAGGCGGTAGGTGAGGGCGCCGTGGAGCCTCTCTAGCCACTCCTCAAAGAGGGGACTTATCGCCACTATGGTGGCGTGCCCTGCACGGGGTTGCGACAGTCGCTCTCTCCATGTCGCCATGAGATCACGCCGGAGGTCTGTCCGCTGAGCGGCAATTTGTCGAGGCAGCGGAGTTTCCCCCGACATAGAGCTTCCGCGCGCCATTCGTGCAGGCGCGCGAGGACTATCGCCTCCAGATCCCATGGCGATGGCTCTTTACCCTCAAGTCCCCAAGTGGCAGATTAGTACGTTGGGCCTTGAAGTTACAATCTTTCGACCTGCGTATCGATTATGCCCCAGGTAAGGTTAACGTACTTGCCGATACGCTCAGCCGTCCCGTGACATCAGATGGTCCTGCAACTGAATCGGCTATCTGTCCTGTTGTTGTTGATGTACCGCGCTGGAATGCAACTTCCACCCGGGATGCGCAGTTAGCTGATCCGGAAGTTGCAAAGATCATCCATGACCTCGAAGGTAAGGATGAACTTAATATAAATCGTTGGTCTGAGAGAGGCTATCTCCTGAATCAAGGTGTTCTGTATCGGTATATACCTGATACTGATTCCGAGGAGCCGCAACTCGTCGTACCGAAGAGCCTGCGGAAAGAAGTCATGATCGAATGTCATGACTCGCCTACCGCCGCTCATGGTGGTATTAATAGAACAATACATCGTATCTCGCAACGTTTCTATTTTCCTGGTATGAGACGGTTTGTAACCGAGTACCTGAAGACCTGCATCGAGTGTCAACGCTACAAACCCTCAACACTCAAACCAGCAGCCGGCTTGCTTCAAACTCCTGTCCCGTCTCAAAGGTTTGAAACTATCGCAACTGATCTTTTTGGTCCATGGCCTAAAGGACCCCACGGTGCGAGATGGATCCTCATCGTGGAGGACACCACTAGTAAGTGGCTGGGTCTTCGCTCTCACCGAAGCTACAGCAGAGACGTGTGCTAAAACTTTGGTCAATGAGGTATTTATGAGATTTGGTCTTCCTAGACGGATGATTTCTGATAACGGAGTGCAATTTGTGGCAGATGTTATGCAGAAGGCGAAGTTTGTTCTAGGTGTTAAACAGAGTCTGGTGCCCTTATTTCATCCCGAGGCGAATCCCGTTGAGCGGAAAAATAGGGATCTAAAGGCCCAGCTCGCCATCTTAGTGGAAGGTCGCCATCAAACTTGGCCAGAGGTACTACCGTTTGTACGGTTTGCTTTCAATAGTCTTCGGTAAGTATCACGTGTCAGATTTGCGTCCTTACCATGATAGGTAGGGTGAATGTCCTGAGCTGATTATTCCTAAACGTAATAAAGGTCGCCCACGGAAGGTGACCTAACTGCAGCGCTCTTGTTATCATTTTGTTTGAGAGACACTCGGGAGACCCATCCCTGGTCAAAAGGGGGAGAGTGTAACGCGCTGTCCAAACGTTTAGCTGGGTACTAACTTTACGCGGTAAACGGGAGGGCTACCCTTTCCCCCGCTTCAGCACCGCGCAGCCCGCACGCCGCGTGTGCTCGCGCAACCGACAGTCGAACCACGGGAGTCGTTGCAATGCGCACGGTATGGCGCGCTCGCGACTATTGTCCGCAATAATGTGTTATGTGATTGATTCTGTATTCTCCTTTTGTAACCTTGTAACCCTTGTGTGTGTGCCTGATTATACATTATTTCTAAACACAACTCGTTTTCTTCCGTTCGTGACAATCCCCAAAGAAACAAATGTTATAATATTAAATTATAAGTCTTAAACAACATCCGTAATTAAATAAATTGAAACCAAACCTAGTCATTTTTATAAAATAGTTATCCTTAATAAACGCAAAACGTATGCGCATCGCACACACACTCATGCAATGTTAGCGGCCGACGCGACACGCACACTCGTGCACCCGCCAGCTGACCATAGCTGTGGGCATTAGATATGCGTAAGTTCAATAAACGAAATTTTCTAGTAAGTGAAATTATCAACACGAATCTAAGACTTTAGGCTTAGTAACGGGGATGCATTTAAAACAGCGACTTTATCTTTCGAGATTGCACCCCCGCGAATCCCTCGATCTCTCTGATAAGTTGTGTTTAGGTACAGTTTATTGTTTGTACTACAAAAATATTCAAAGACGGCGTGTTTAAAAGATCGGTAAGATATGAATCATAATATTTAGTGATAAGAATACAATCGTATTGATAGGTAGAAGTAGGTAGGTACTTACTTACAGAACTGGACTATTTACACTTTACACTTAGCTTATTAATTTGCACTATTTCTGCGATCCACTTTCATTAAAGTTTCAAAATGACCACCGTCTTGTTGTATGCACTTATTTGCACGCTTTCTTAAATTGTATTTCAATTTTGTAAGCACTTCAGTATCACTTTTCACCGTCACAAATGCTTGTTAAATTTTTTTTTAGAGCCTCGACACTTGTAGATTGACTGACGTACACGAGCGATTTTATGCGACCCCACAAATAAAAGTCTAATGGTGTTAATTTAGGCGATTTGGGAGGCCACGGCACAGGTCCTCCGCGACCTATCCAACGACTGCCTTACTCCGCATCCTGATGCCTCAGTCGCTGAGTTGCAGCCAGCATCGTCCTGGCGCTCACACTGCAGCCAAAACGGTCATTGAACTCCCGACAAGCTAACGCGACATTATCAAGACAGCGAGCCAGTGTCCTCACCATCTCCGTGTATTGTATGTTGGTATACCGGAAAGCCATCGCAGAAAAAATTAATATTACGGAAGTTTTAAGAACATCCACCACAACATCGCTATCGGCGGATGACTGCAATGTTAGGAGCAATGCAATGTTAGGTATTGTACTTGTGGTATTCAGCGGTGGCGGCGGTATGTGTCGGCATTTCGCATAACCGTCAAAGAGGTTGCCGACATATGCTTTATCTCTTTGCAATAAGTTCTAAATTTCTTCAAATTAAATAATTTTATTTTATAAAAATGCCTAAATATGTTTGTAGGGATACTCTGATGACCAACTAAGTTAGATCGTGTATTCAAATAAGCCTTACTCATTGGAGATAAAGTTGGAATTCCTTTAAATTACCTCTTTATTTGACGCACACTGCTTTTAATGTAAAATGCATTGATCTTATTTACGTGTGTGTGTATTATGAGCTATGAGCGAACATTAAAACGCACGACATTATTTGTAAAAAATGTCGTGCGTTTTAATAGCCCTTATTGCTCTGAGTTAAGGTTTCAATTTCCTTGAATTAAGGATTGTATTAATTTGTCATGATACTGTGTTTCTAATTTAAGTTATTTAAAAGATTTTTCCGTTAAAATTTAACACCTATTTTTTATGACGGAAATCGATTCAGAAGCCGATTCTGAACCAACTACTTTCAGGAATTGCGTTTATTCTGTTACGCGTTGTATTTATAAAAACTAATAATTAGGACGTTCTAGGAGACAGGGACCACACCCTTCAAAGGAATAAAAATGTAAAAGACGCCTTGTAAAAATTACCCCAGGGCGGTACCAGCTGCTCAGCAGCCGGAAAATCCGCCACGATCCCTTCTGGTTCGTCAAGCCCACCGTATACTGGGGAGGGCAGCAAACGTTTTCCGCTTGCCAATGGCAACAAGAGCCGAAGAGGCTCTTCGAGATTGAGGTCTTTTGAAGATCTGATCTCTTTTAATTTTAAGACATCTAACCGAGAACCAGGTGAGCGCTGCACCGTCGCTCCCTCCAAGAACTGGGGGAAGCGTCCGGGCGACTGTGAGCCAGACGCGGGGTCGGCGGGTCTGTCCTCTAGCGACGAGACCTGCCGGCCGCCAAGGGGCAAGCCGTCAAGGACGGCCAGAGCGTCCCCCGCGCCAAGGCTGTAGTGGTCACGCTATAGCAAAGGCAAAGAGAGGTCATGTACCAAAAGGTACTGGCGGAGGCAAAAGGCAAGTTGGTCATCGCCGAATTTGACACCCCGGACGGCTTTCGTTATAGAGCAGCAGTCACTGGGGCCAAGATGTTTGAGTTAGCGGGGACCAGCAGTACCGAGAGGGCGGACTGGCGGTTCACGTCGATGGGCTGGACGACTCCGTGACCCCAGAGGAGGTGGTGGCGGCTTCTTGACTTAGCACCTGAGACGAAAGAGAGTGAAGGAAAAATCAGCAAGGCGTTAAAAATTTGTGGAAGTACCCCTTGCCAAAAACTGGAATCTGACGGCTGGAAAAACATTCGATACGCGGATGTCCAGAAACAATTCTAGGCAACGCCTGTCTTCACTGCGCTTAAACTAAATGGACATTTCAACAGTTTCATTTCAATGGCAACTAGTCTCAGTCCTGGAAAAAATGGACCAGTGCTTACGAGGTATAACCCACGGTTGTTGCAACAGCGAGCGTAATGAATTTGGATGCCTGTACCAGCTCGCCTACGGAAGTAAAAGCGTAGCTCACAAAAAACCTCGCCATTAAAGACAAAGCTTCATTCCGAAAAGTTTCGGATGTTTTTCTCCATTACACTTGTGGGAAGAGTGCAGATGTTCTGGAGCAAAGAAGAGCCCTCATTAAACCTCCGAATAAAACCATAAGCTATTTATGACATGCCATCCCACCTTACCACAACCTAACTGTTTGCAGAACCACAGTTGTCCGACTAGATCAAAGAAAAAGGACGATTATCAAAGATGTTTCCAGGAAAGTTCAAAAACAAACACAATTTGTGCCCAAAATCTAAAAAACAAACAGGATTCCAAAGAAAAGCAGCCGTTACGTAAACCAAACTTTCGGAACTCCGATAGAGCGACCACACGTACCTCCAATCAGCGACCACCGCCGAAACATAGGAGATTATACCATGAGAGGGAAAGGTTAGGTGCCCCTCGCTAACAAAATGAAGTACAGAGCAATACCCACGCTGATATTAAAATACCCAGGTCTGTATCCTGTTTTTTTCTTATACTACTCGCAAACAAATAGTCCATCCAATTCACATTGTTTTAACACACCTTACAAGAGCTGTTATAGCGAATTTATAGCAGGTGTAAACGGGTGCGTCTCATATCATATAAAGTTATTTGGTATATTTTCATTTCAATAACGTTCACAAGATATACTCGTAATAAACGTGAGTTATACCAACTGTTGATATAATTTATTTAGATACCCATTTTTATACTCTAAAACTTATTTCGTGTAACGTTATTGGATATAACTTTTGTTTAACCGAAAATCATTAGGTCTATCGTTTAAAATATATAATATTGATACCATTTTTATGGTTAACACCCCGATTCAAAGCTCGGATGGGTTATAATAGGTTAGAAGGTTTAGGCGGGAGCGGAGCGGAGTGCGAGATCCCCTCTATTGTTGGTGAATCATTTGGGATAGGTTTTGTTTGAATAGTGACCATTAACGCGCCAAGGCGACCGAGTGAAGCGAGCATGCTGCGGGAGCGGCCTGACAGAAACGAATCGCTGCAAAACCGACTCCAAGTAGTCCTGTCTACCCTAAAAAAAAAAAAAAAAAACCCCCTAGTGTTATTTAAAATCGCGTAGGCGCGGAGGGGCGAGGCGGCCTGCGAGCTGAGGAGCAGGTGGTGAGCGTGAAACACATCTGCGACGATAAGCTCGCATGGGACCGCCGGAGCCCCGCAGCGCCGGAGCCGTGATAGAAACCATGCCTGCTGAATGTTGCATGCTTGATTGCATGCTTCGATTGATTGACTATCAAATAACAAAAAAAAAAAACAACGAACGATTACAAAAAGTTATTGTTTTTTTAAGCTTAAATTAGAAGCTTTGAACATAACAAAATACCGAGTACAGTATGTCATTGCAAACTTTTTTCGTGATGGAACTGGGCCTGTTGAGAGACGAGCAGGGAACCATAAAACTCACTTATACGAATGGAAGAAAGATGTAATTCAAGCATACATCAATTCTTTAAAATGTTCTATTGCCGTGGTAGCAGCTCCGCCAGACGATATTTGCCAAGTACGCTAAATATAAATAAGCTGTATAAAATGTTCATTGCGGAAACTGCACACACGGCTATAAAAAGGTCATACTTTCGTCAAATATTTAACGAGAATTATAACCTCGGCTTCGGCAATCCACGTACCGATGTGTTTTCAACCTGTTTGAATTTTGTTGAGCGATTTAAAATTAAAAAGGACGAATCAAAGCGAAACAATCTGAGGATACAACAAAGAGTCCATCGCCTCCGAGCTAACGCATTTTATACTTTTCTCTAACGCATTTTATACTTTTCTCAAGGAAAAACAGGAAGGCATGAAAACATTCTCATTTGATTGTCAAAAAAACCTTCCACTCCCTAAGGTTCCAGATCAAATTTGTTATTACAGCAGGCAATTGTATTTATACAATGCAACTGTGATTGAAGGTAGCTCAAAGGATCCTTTGAATAAAAACAACGTGTTTTGCTATATTTGGACAGAAGACGTTCACTGTAAAGGATCAAATGAAATAGCGTCGGTGGTATTTCATGACTTAAATAAAACGGACTTGACAAATATCACGCGTATCCGCTTAATAGCCGACGGTTCCGTGGGTCAAAATAAAAATACTACTATGTTTGGGATGTTATCTAAGTGGTTGTTGTCGAAACCACATATCAAAATCATAGAACTTATTTTTCCCGTAACAGGGCATTCTTTTATGCCAGCTGATCGGGTTTTTGGCAACATAGAAAAAGAATTGAGAAAAATAGAAGTTGTTATAGACCCTGAAGAGTATACTGAAGTAATGAAAAACCACGCAACTGTCACAAATTTAAATACTATTGAAGTTTTCTATTGGCGAAAAGCTGTTCAATCGGCAATGAAAGCACCCGGCAATCTTCCATTCAAAGTAACTCTTTCTAAAATATTCATAATCAAACGATCAAAGCGACTTAGTAATGCCTTGATTAGAGGGGAACTTTATTACAAATCAGATCTAAGCACGTTCCAAAATGTATGCAAAAAGAATAAGAACATCTCAGACCTACAATAATCAACCCTGGTCTCATTAATGTGAAATCAGCAAAACTGTAAGACGCCAACAAACTCTTGCAAAAGCACTTTGGAAACGACTGGAAGACATTGCTTAGCCTTGAATATTATACGAATATTCTTACCACCGAGTCTTTAGATGAAAATAAAGATCGTGAAGATAAACTCTCCTGTGAACCTCACGAAGAACCGCCTTTATTAGTGGTTAAAAAAATTCTGACCTGTTTGTCTGATTTTCACAAATAAGTCTAATTATTAAACAGGTCCTTGGTCTTATTAGTTTCGCATACTTACTACTACTGTAAAAATGTGTTTTAACCATATTTATCCATGTTATGATCAAACAGACAAAAAGCATCGATCGTACAAATACGGTGTAAACTTCTTATAACGTTCAAGTCCCTAAAACGTCAAAAATGATAAAATTCAAAGAGCTATATCGACGAAGATTTAACTTTAGCACATCACTAAGGTTCGCAGCAAATGTCAATGTCATTGTCGGTTGGTATCAAAAACAGCTAGGTGATGAATTGTCAGGAACAAATCGACGGCCCCCACGTATACTATCGAAATTGCAAAAAAGCCATTTTCGTTTTATTGCACTAATTGCAAGTAGAGATTAAGATGTATAATTCTATATAAAAATTATGTACCAATTTTTATACCCTCAACTATTTTTCAATCGAACAAAATCGAAAATACATAAAATGAACATACTAAAACATCGAACTTGCCACTTTCGATATTATACGTGGTCAGCGGTGCGCGGGCGCGACACGAAACTACCTGTTTCGTCAGTGTTACCCGAATATGTGAGCGGAACGCACGCGTGGATTTTGAGGTTAGGTTTAGGTTAGTTTTTATAAGTTTCAGTTCAAAATGAATAGAAGAGGTTTACTAATGATAAATATGATAAAACAACGCAGTGAAGGTGCACCAGAACATATTACTTCCGAAACAAATGATAATCAACCCGGTAAGTTTTAAAGTTTTTCATTCTTTTACGCGTTTTTGTTTGTTTAAAACCTAAAATGCAAAAAAATATATAAATTTGTTATTAGAACCTGTGTAGTGACGGTCTATTTATGACAAAAATTAGTCAATTTTTTGTTGTTTTGGAATAATTGATTTTAAACTATTGAAAGTGGTAGATTCGATACTATACTGGTGCAAAGAGTAAATTTGTTCCATCGAATGTACCACTTTCGATAGTTTTCCCTGGTATTTGTACTAGCAAATTTATCGAAAGTGGTACATCCGATACTTTTTTCTGTTATGAACACATCGAATGTACCACTTTCGATACTTTCTACGACAAAGTAATAGATTGCCCTGCATTTTCGATATTATGTTGTATTAATTTGATTTTTTTTTTTTGTATTTTCAGTATCTCCTATGCGGTGTCAATTCACCGACGAGGAGTGGAGATATTTAAATGACATTTATGATGAAAATGATGCGGTTGATGGGAATATTGTTCATAATGATTCTGATATCGTTATTTTTGATAGCAATGAATGTACTCCGGTTCCATCTCCTAACTCTATTCAAGATTTTGATTGCCCAATAAGCCAAACCGAACAATCTTGTACCAACGATGTTCAAGAACCTTGTGACATTCCAAGTGTAAATCCTATTCAAGATTTTGATTGCCCAATAAACCCAACCGAACAATCTTGTACCAACGATGTTCAAGAACCTTGTGACATTCCAAGTGTAAATTCTTTGATATCAACATCAGCATCTGAACCAGGAACACCCAATACCTACACTGTCAGCAGAAAAAGGACCCTCAAGCAAGATCCGGGTAAGAAAAGAAAGAGGCATGTAAACCAATGGACTGATGTTCGTAGGAAATTGCTGAACAATTCTGGACAAAAACACATAAGCAAAAAAGGTAACGAAATGCCAGCCAAAATACTGAAAAGTTCATGTCCATTGACTTGCAAGCTGAAATGCTCCATTAATATTAGGGAAGAAAGAAGACAACTTATTTTCGATAAGTTTTGGAAACTTTCAGACCACTCTAAGCAATGGGAGTATATTAACAAATTTACTAAGAAAATTGAAAAAAAGAGGCAAACTAAGGAAGGACCATCGAGAAGGAAGTTCACTACTAATTATTACTTACCTGTTCCGAACGCAGATTCCAATATCTTTGAACCAATAAAAGTGTGCTTAAAATGTTTTGTGCTACTCTGGCTATTACAGACCAATTCATACGTACAGCGCAAGAAAAGCTAGACATAAGTGGTGTAACTGGAACTGATAACAGGGGAAAACATCTTAATCACCCTAAAAAAAATGACACCGAGATGATCCGTAGTGTTTGTGATCACGTGAAGTCATTTCAGCCTGTTGAGTTCCATTATACCAGGAAAAGCAGCAGTAAATTGTACTTGGATAACAATCTAAGTTTTGCTAAGATGTTTGCGTTATACAAAGAATGGAATCAATTGCAAAACTACAACAATACAGCACAAACGGAAAGGCAATATCGCACTATTGTAAACGACAACATGAACGTTGCATTTTATATGCCGAAAAAAGATTTATGTGACAAGTGTCATGCGTTTGATAACATAGAAAATCCTACCGAAGAAGAAAAAGAATCTCACGCCAAGCATCTTTCTAACAAGCAAACTGCACGAAAATACAAAGCTGAGGATAAAGAACTAGCTATTCAAAATCCTAGTCAAATAGTATGTGCAACTTATGACTTTCAGAAGGTACTTAACTGCCCTAGTGGAGAGGTTTCTTTGTTTTATTATAAAAGGAAGTTGTCACTTATGCATGTGACAGTATTCGATGCTGGAAAGAAGGAAGTATCATGCTACATGTGGCCTGAAAATATCGCTAAACGTGGGGCTAACGAGGTTGCTAGTTGCTTGTTAGATTTTATTCAACTTAAAGTAACAGATGGAGCACAAGACTTCAGATTTTGGTCGGATAACTGCGCCGGACAAAACCGTAACAGAGTTGTCTACAGCCTCTATATGTATGCTAGCAGAAAATTCAACATCGACATCACACACCGATTTTTAGAGTCTGGTCACACTCAACAAGAAGCAGACAGTGTGCATGCTCTTGTTGAGAGATCTTCCAAAGGCAAAATAATTTATACCCCTGACCAATGGTACGCGTTAGTTCGTTGGGCGAAAACAAACAGTTCTCCTTACAAAGTTACTGAAGTGACTCAAGATATGTTATTTGATTTTAAAACCTTGTTAGACAACAGAAATTGGAAGAAAAACACTGAAAATCAAGATGTGAGGTGGAATAATATGAAGGAAATTCATGTAAAAAAAAATTACCCTAATACTATTCTTTACAAATATGACCTGGACTCAGACTACATGACACTAAATACTTTAGTTCGAACCCGTCGAAATAAAAAAACCTTGATTAGAAATCAAGAAAGTGAATTGTCGCCATTATATTCTAGCAGCTTGCCGATATCGGAAGCAAAATATAAAGATTTATTGTCACTTTGTAATGCTGGACACATTCCAAAGCAATACCATAATTTATCATTTAGTAATCTGTGGTATAGTCTATGCCCAGGAATTTGAAATTTTGAATCTCTCTTATAATGTAGGTACGAAAGAAACTATTTCTTCTACCTTTTTGTCACAAAGTGTTAAATTTAGATGTGAACTTATATGATCGCTCATAATTTCGTTGATTTTGTTTACATTTTTTTAAACTTATTAACAGTCGTAAGCCGTGTACATTGTGTACAAATTACTGTACAGCTTTACCAATAATCTTTGCATTGTTTGTGGCTCTGATTTGAACTTTTAATTATTTTGCTGAACTTTGTTGATAAATAAAGTGAAGTTTATTTTGTGTAACTATCTAAGAAATATGGACTTAGTACGAGTTTGAACGGATGTTTTGTAAATACTTATGTAACTAAAGTGACGCTACACTTTGAAAACTATGCTATCATTTATAATATAAAGTGATTGAACTTGTAAATAAATAATTACTAGATTAGGTACTTAGTAGGATCATCAATCTTTAAAATGTCTTCTCGAAAAAGAAGTGCAGTGTGGTCACATTTTACGGAAACTGAAAATAAGAAGGCTAAATGTGTATACTGTGCCCAGATTCTTTCATTACCAAGTGGAAATTTATGCAATTTAAATAGACATTTAAAAAATAAGCACCCTACCGTACCCCTTACAATAGAAAGGCAAACAAACCTTCGAATTCATAATAATGACACCGAGGTCACTGTTCCTGATAATATTAACAGTAGCACATCGCCACCGAGGATACGGGCAACTTCGGTAGGGCCAGTAGGGCCACCCACTAATACTATCAGAGATTTCGTACAAAGTACGAAACCAGTTCCTACACGTCGCGCCGAAATGCTGGATGACCAATTAATTACGATGATTGCACGTGAGTACCATCCCCTAAAATTGGTAGAAGATGTCGAGTTCCGGAAATTTGTATCTATGTTGTGCCCTGGATATTCATTACCAACACGCAAAACTTTAAGTGAGAGTCTATTACCGAAACTGTATACGAAAACATTGGATAGTGCCAAAGAAAAAATAGACGGTGCCGTTGCTGTATGTTTGGCCACCGATGGTTGGACTTCAACAAATAATGATAGCTTCGTGGCAGTCATGGCGCACTTTTTACAGTCCTCAGATGGTGGTTTGAAAATGGAGTCAATTTTATTAGGGTGCATAGAATATAATGAGCGACATACCAGCTCAAACCTACGCGTTTTTTTACAAAATATTATTAGACAGTGGAAACTTGACTACAAGGTTACAGCGATTGCCACTGATAACGCAGCAAATATAACTGCAGCACTAAGGGAGGGAGAGTGGAGACAAATATCGTGTTTTGACCATAGCCTGAATTTGTGTGTACAAGCAGCGATTACTCATATTTCGTCTACAATTTCCAAAGTAAAGTCCATTGTAGAATTCTTTAAAAGAAGCTCTCACGCGCAATCGAAACTGTTGGAAATGCAAAAACAGTTAGGTCTGTCCCCCTTAAAACTTAAACAAGACGTGCCCACTCGTTGGAATTCTACATTCGAAATGCTCTCTCGTCTCATAAGTGTGAAGGATGCTGTAATTGCCACTATAGCGTTGCTAAGAAACGACTTAGCGCTTGATAACAACGACTGGTCGGTTATAGAATACGCTGTGCCGATACTACAAACGTCTTATGATGTCACATGCGAAATAAGTTCCGAAAAAAATGTGACGTTGTCTAAAGTTATACCTTTGTGTAAATTAATGTCGTTAAAAACGCGAGCACAATTACGAGAAGCTATACCGAAAGAAAACATTAAGCAATTGTTACAAAAACTTGACCAAGAACTCGAGAAAAGGTTCTCGTATATAGAGTCTCATGTATTGTATACTGAGGCAACCATATTAGACCGCGTTGGCGCAGTGGTTGAGCGATTGGTTGCTGGGCTGTGTCGCCGGTTCGTTCCCGCAGAGAACTAATATTTGTCCAACTGTTCCGGGTCTGGCTGCTTGATACACGAGCAGTAAGATTAAAGTTAGTAAACGCGCGCACCATCCAGGAGAATTCCCAATTGTCCTCGAATGCTGCCTTTGTGATTCTTGAATGACAGCGCATGCTTGCGATTCTCATCTAAGACCTGCATTGTGTTTCATTTAAATCCCAATACTTGTCTTAAAAAATTGGTAAACCGTGTTTGTTTGTGACTTCTTTTCGTCACAAAAATCGACGATTTTCAACAGGCGTAGTTGAAATCCTGGGAAAATATATTATTTATTTATTTAAACTTCATGTACAATAGTGATACATAGGCGGACTTAATGCCACAAGGCATTCTCTACCAGTCAACCTTTGGGTTAAATAAGAAAACATTGTGATAGGGTAAAAAATAAAAAAAATCTCTTCAGTAATATTAAAACTGTACATTTGTCAAAAGCTCCGTTTTCACCAACCGGAAAAACCCTCTCGCACTTTATTGATGTCACTGAATAGACTATCTGTGTTGCCTTTAATTAAGTATATAATTTAGCGCTCGCGCATCCTAGAGTACGCGCGAGGAGACGCTTTGTCTGCGTTGTATTCCTTTATTCAGTGACATCAAAAAAGTGCGCGAGGATTGTTCAGATCAGACCTATTTTGATTCTGGCCGATCTTGACCGATCTGGACTTTTACTGGCAGATAGCTAATGTTATAAGGTCTAAAATAGGTACTTTTATTTCAGAAAAAGAATTAGGGTTGCGTGCAAAAAAAAAAAGTTGAAATTGGTAACAAAATCCGATTAAAAAAGGGAACTAATATTATTTTATAATAATTTCAATCGGACAAAATGTGTTTCTGAAACTACCCAACACGAAACGAAATCAGTCTCAAGTGTAAAAAGAACTACTTATCAAAATCTAAACAAGATTATAATTTGTCTTAGGAGCCAAGAACAGTTTAAAATCATAAACTTCCTACAATGAACCACGGTAAATAAAACTTTAACTACTGCTTAAAGAGAAATATGCTCAAGCTAGAGTTATTTTCTGTAAATAATTAGATCTGTAAACAGTAACTAAGCTACAACATTGTAAAGTATTAACAATTACATATACAATAATTATCTTTAATCAATATAATATACATATAATATAAGGAGCTAACAAAAGTAACAAATAATTAAAAATTACAAAAAAAAATAGTGTTACAACAATATCAGCTGCCACTGTTGTGGCGATAATTATGGCGCCATAAATATTACTTCACACACTTCGACAGCAAAAAAATATTCGTAATGATCTTGAATCCCAGCCGAGCGATATTTGGGAACAACACGATGCAAAAAAATGCGTCTGTGTGTGTAAGTGCAAAGCATTAAACGCTACCGCACTGTGATTGGCCGATGCCACGATGCTTAGTCCGTTTCCGACGAATCTCTGTATTGAATGTAGCGTAGTTATGGGTACGTTGGGTATCCAGCTTAATGTGCTGGCGGGTGGATCACCATTTTGGTTTCTTGTTTGGTACAAATTTTATATCCAATATCGTTTTGTTCTTTTCTACTTTTACTTTTTATCCGTATATTCGCACGGAATCGAAACACAACAATACAATATATACAGGACACATGAAACGCATCTGTTCGACCAGGCATATCTCAAAACTGTGATACGATACATGTACAAAGTCGTGGTTTAATATTCGTGTGTAGTGTGTACCGCATGCATGGCGTTGACAGCGTTAAGCTATGTGAGCGCCTTTTCGAGCAAGCCACGCATGTACTAATGACGTCAATTAATGAAGTACGAGATGATCGTGCATTGTTTTTTCTGGAACGAAACCGATGCACTTGTTTTCGGACAATTGCGGAGGGTAAAACAAGAATAAATTTATATTTAATTACACTCTATCTTTACGCAGTTACACATTTATATATTAAATCCATCACTCATATTTAATTAAAGGAGAACACAGCATGAGGCCGATAACATACATAGCCTTATAGAAAAAGCAAGACAAAAAAAAATAAAATCTGGACATATATAACATTAGTTTTCGTATATTCGAAACCTGAAACACGTGTCTAGTATATTTATGTAAAGAGTCTATGTACAAAATTTAAAAACTGTATCATGAATAATCACAAAGTTACAAGCTTGTTCTGTTATCTAGTTGTCCGCACAAAAACGTGGTCAAACCCAGCAGCGAGCGCCTCCAGCGTCGTCTTGAGCTCATTGATAATAATAATTTGGCAGTAGGTACCCAAATTATTGCGATAGGTACTTAATGTCGCTCGGTGTCCAACTTGTCACTTTTTAAAATATTTTTGGGAAAAAAATATAACATGGTTTAAAAATTGTTCAGTTACTTATACTGAACAAACTATATTCAGGTTTCGCATGTACTAAAAATAATGTTGTATATTCACCACATTGAAGAAGAATAACCCAGGGAACAGATTTATAGTTAATGAACCTAAATTGAATAGCTTTTAAAAAGTTACAAGAAAGTTGGAGACACAATATTATAGAAGCCCCCTAGTCGGAACTAGTGCGGGACCTCGCTTGCAAGACCCAATGTGCTGCGTCCGGCAATACCAACAAGGCAGTTTTATGTGTCCCGACTACATCACAACGATCTACTTAACCTTCGTGGAAGGTTAAGTAGATCGTGGAGTATGTCCGAGTTAAGACCAGCTGGACCTTGAGGGTTGAGCAGTTGGAGTTGCGCCACAACACGAATTTCAAGTCGTTTGTGGTGCGAGTTCCGTCTATCATATTGAGACCTTCCTCAAGGAAGAGTTTTGGCCGAAGGGTATCATGTATCGGCGTTTCCGCGGAATGCTACGCGACACCACGCAGCGTAACACTACGCCGTCATTTCGTCTACAATAGTTTATATTTTCTGGTTTTTATAAATATGTATGATAGTCTTTAAGGTATTCATGTTATAGGTCTTTGTTGCCTGAATTAGATGACATATTATTATTATTGACCATCAACAAGGGTCTTATATCCTTCTGAAGATGTGGTCATCCCTGGACCTTATTATTATTATAATAAGGTCCAGGGATTATTATTGGATCTATCTTGAGGGATCTAGGGGGGGTCTCCTGAGTTTCTTGTCACAATATCACAGGATGTGCCTTCATTTCTAAGAGCTGCCTCTTTCTTTGAACATGAAACAGGCACAATTACCTGTCCATACCACGCCATGCTGAAACTGGGGTTGGCAGGCCTATGGAAGATTCAAGGGCATCCCATAGTGAACATGGATGCCAGCACAAAGACCTGGTATTGAAAAGGAACTGTCTTTAGTCATGGATTGCACCCTGCGGCCACCAGTCTAAAAAACACGTTTAGGAAAAAAAATTGCCGGCAGTACTACAAAATTCACAATAAGTGGCGCAACTTAGTTATTTCTCCTGAGGCACAACCGCATTTAAGAGGTTACTACGCTAATGAATCGGATAAGAATAGATGGGACGCGGAAGATTTTATGGGGATAATCTTCCTGAAAAAACTTTAATTATCATGTGGACACTATCGACATAATTTCTGACAAGGCCATTATTCTCAAATTGCTCGAGTGGATTCATGAATTATAACTCCAAGGCTTTCCACACCAAGTATGGTAGATTCCCAACAGGTCCACCCCCTACCACCAAGAGTGTAGTGATGCACTTCCTCACAACAGATCTTTTCGACTGCAAGGAGATACTTAGCCTTAGTGGGGTCATCTCCAATGACTGGAGATTCATGGCGGCTGTTTCCAAGGAGAGATTCATGGCGGCTGTTTCCAAGGAGAGAGAATTCAAAGAGAATGATGCAAGCAGTTACGGTAAAATGACGCCAGAGATTTTCAAGAGGTAACTGATAAAAACATACACTCTCGTCTGAACAGATACTCTCTTTCGATACATGAAGCATCAATCAATGACCCTGTCCAAAGAACAACTGTCAAAAACTGTGTCACCCCGGAGAGGGACATGATTATGTTAACAAAATCATACACTTCTCCTCATGGTGTACACACTTCAGAGCTGAGCTCCTTGACCACCTCTTTAAGAGCCTTGATGCTCTCTTTGGCTTTCGCAATATTTACAGCTTCACCCATACACTCCCTCTTATTTCTACCCTTCTGTTCCAAGATTGATACTCCCCCCCTGACACACACATACATACACTAGTCTGCCGTTAGAAGGAGACCGAAGTGTGCGAGGGCCAGAGGCATGGTTGGAAGGGTTACGTCAAAAGGGATAGATCTTGGCCACCATTCTCATCATACAGCGTGCGGCACATATGTGTGGCATCACAGCATCAATTTTGGGTCAGGGAGACAACCAAGTTATTGTCCTCAGAATCCCTTCCTATTACTTGGAAGAGAGAGAAACTGCTGGGTGTATTGATCAGAGTACGGAGTACGGCAGCAAGTATTGTTTGATGTTAGATGGATTGAAAATAAGTGGGGCTATAAAGAAGGTTACTCGCTTAACCAGTGAGGCTAATCAGGCAATATATACTTTGAATACAGCTTGGTAAATGGTTTTTTCTCTAGTGGAGCCTCCATAGCAGGAGATGATCTGAGCCCCATCCCTGCTTACATGTTCACCATCTTTGTGGCGGCTCTGACACTGTTGAGACATCACCCCTCCTACGACGAATAGATGATTGTTCTTATCATGATGAACTGGTCTGTGGGTGATTATCCTACAGTTCTGTTTGGGGGCGTCCTTACAAGATGGTGCGGTACAAACTCCGCACCCGGGCCCCCCCGCTGACAAAGAGTCTCCGGCCTGAGCTCGTGGAGGACGTGGTGACTGGGGTAGACCTGAGAGTGGCGGTACGCAGGCTGAAAACCAGAAACACCGCCCCGGGACCCGATGGCTTGCCTGGCAAAGCCTGGGTCCTGGCCTCTGAGGCTCTCGGGCCCCGACTGGAAGGGCTCCTAAGCGCATGCTTGGAGAGAGGCCAGTTTCCGCTTCGTTGGAAGACGGGGAAGCTGGTCCTCATCCGGAAACCAGGGCGCCCTGCGGACTCTCCGTCCGCATACCGGCCCATCGTGTTGCTCGACGAGTTGGGTAAGCTCTTCGAAAGAGTCATTGCCAACCGCCTCGCCGGGCACCTTGCTGGGATGGGGCCGGATCTTGCGGAACACCAGTTTGGTTTCCGCAAGGGGCGCTCCACGGTGGACGCCATCATGCGCGTGAGAGCCCTCACGACGGGGGACGCGGTGTCCCGGGATGGGGTCGTCTTGGCGGTGTCTCTTGACATCGCCAACGCCTTCAACTCCATGCCCTGTAGCTGCATTAGGGAGACACTCCGGTATCACCGGGTGCCAACCTACCTTCGTCGTGTGGTCGGGGACTACTTGACGGCCGAGGCCGGACGGGCGGCTTGAGGGCCGTCATCTACCCCGGTCGGAGCGGAGAATGGAACCGGCGAGAGATGTCGTGCGGTGTTCCACAGGGATCGGTTCTGGGACCGGCCCTGTGGAACATCGGTTACGACTGGGTGCTGCGCGCCGACCTCCTTACCGGCGTCAGCGTAGTTTCCTACGCTGACGACACGCTGGTACTGGCACAAGGGAGGTCGCACGAGGCGGCGGCCGAAAACATGACACGCGGGGTTGCGATAGTCGTGGAGAGGATCCGGCAATTGGGTCTCGAGGTGGCATTGCACAAGTCCGAGGCCATGTGTTTTCATGGGCCTCGGAATGCGCCACCGTCGGGATCCCTACTGACAGAAGGAGGGGTTTCCATCGGCGTCGGGTCGACGTTGAAGTACTTAGGACTCGTCCTCGACAGCCGGTGGAACTTCGTGGAGCACTTCCGACGTTTGGCTCCCAAACTGGAACGGACAGGGGCTGCCTTCAAGCGGCTCTTGCCCCAACTGAGGGGTCCAAACGCCTCCTGCCGGAGGCTCTACGCGGGGGTCGTGCGGTCCATGGCCCTTTACGGGGCCCCGGTGTGGGCGCGTTCTTTGAGGCGGCAAGCCGCCCACTACTTGAACGCGCCCCAAAAGGTGATAGCCATAAGGCTAATCCGGGGGTACCGCACGATCTCCGGCGAGGCGGCTAGCCTCCTTGCCGGATTGCCGCCATGGGATCTGGAGGCAATAATCCTCGCGCGCCTGCACGAATGGCGCGCGGAGGCACTACGTCGGGGGGAATCTTACAGACAGACCTCCGGCGTGATCTCATGGCGACATGGAGAGAGCGACTGTTGCAACCCCGTGCAGGGCACGCTACCATAGTGGCGATAAGTCCCCTCTTTGAGGGGTGGCTAGAGAGGCGCCACGGCGCCCACACCTACCGCCTGACGCAGGTCCTCACCGGACACGGTTGTTTCGGGAAGTTCCTGCACCGAATCGGGCGGGAGGAAACGCCCGGGTGTTTCCACTGCGAGGATCATCCGGAGGACACGGTGGAGCACACCGTAGAGGTCTGCCCCGCTTGGGCGGAGTACCGCCGTGTCCTTGTAGCGGCGATCTCTCGCGTCGGCCCTGGTTCAAGCCATGGTCCGGAGCGAGAGGGAATGGGAAGCCGTCACCACCTTCTGCGAAGCAGTCATGCTAGTGAAGGAGGTGGCGGGACGTGAGAGGGAAAGAACCTCACGTCCCAGCCGCCGCGGGAGACGCCCTGGGCGTCGGGGGTCACGTGGTAGCTCCCGGCCACCGTAGGCGCGAGCCTGTGGACGGCGAGTTATGGGCTAGCTCGCCGTCCAGCTGTCTTATGACAACAGGCCGTGTCGACGGTGCGTTCGTGTTCCACGCGCGCCTGAAAGAGATGTCAGCAACCGAGTAGGGGTCCGCATGGGCCGATGCCTGCCAGAGCTGCGGGACTGTTCGAAAGAGACACCGTGGCCCTGGAACACAAGGGCAAAGAGGGAACATGGATGGGTTTTAGTCAGTACAAGTCTGACACTCCCTTCCGCTCCGCCCAGAGTGGGGGGGGGGGTCATTTGATGATTTCCCATCCGAAAAAAAAAAAAGGGGTTAGTGTAATGAAACATCTCCTCAAACAACCAAGATTTAGAACTCACGTAAGGGCCCTTTTAGACATTACTTAGCCACAGAGGGTAGATCACCTCCAGTTAATCAAGGATTCTGGCAGCATCCCCTTGAACTTACCCCCGCAAACCGAAAACCTCTTTCGTATGAGACTGAAAAAAGGACTTTCCAAGTTCATAAAAAATGTCAGCATGGCCTCCATATTTGGTGCCAAGGCAGATGACGAAGAGGACAAGCTGCGCAGGGACTTCTTGGCTATTCGACCGGTGAATCCTAAGCTCCTCTGCAAGATATGGCAGCTGTCTAACGAAGGCGTAAGAGAAAAGGTAATAGGGAAGTTCACTCCATCCCGGTCAATCCAGGGAGCATCACTAGGCGCATGGCTAGACGAGAGGGCGTTGTTAGCTACGATAAGTGCACTTGAGGAAAGAACCGCTCTCTACTATCTGCACCAAAAGAACAGGCCCTTTACGTTCATTCTAGATGTACATCCTTGTGTGACCCAACTCGCACAACAAATAAGAGAGACACTGTGGGGCATCCACTTAGAAGGATCATCATCTGACAAACAAAATAAATGACAAGATTATAATAACATGGGTTTTATTTTCTGCAGCCTTAAGTAATCCCTTAATTTATTCATAAACGTCAGCTTATGAGTAAATTACGGGGTTAATAAAAATAAATTAACTAAATTTATAATAAAAATCTGCCTGACAGTAGGAATCGTAGACTTATAGATCTACTCGTGCATAATTATAAACATATCAGGAAACTTGTAAGTTTATAGTTATAGATGGCGTCACCAACCGCTTTCTTTCTGAACCCGTTGAGTAAAGCCTCTATATCTATGTATAAAAGCACTCTGCGGTACTGATGACAATGAATCGTCGAGTAGCAGGGATGCTCTGACACCGATACCTCCCTGCCAAATCTGCAAAAAAAACTGTTCCGCCAACAGCTCCGAAACGGACAGAGAGATCATTCACAATCAGTTTTGGAGTATGAACAGAAAGAGATAATAAGATTTCTTGTTAAGGCAGGTGCACAAAATGTCCACGGCAACCAAAACAGCTGGTCCTAACTCAAGGAGACACAATACTTTAACATGGACTCTTAATGAGTTCACAATATACTAAAAGATATGAAATACCTTAACAAAACAAACAGAAAATATCTTCCAGTAGGCGTGAATTTTACATCCATATACAATGTACTCTTCCATATACTCTTCCAAAGAGATAGGTCAAGTGGATCTGGAACTACGACATTAAATTAAAACGGGCACAGAGTACTGTGCCCGTTTTAATTTTCGTGTTTTAAAATGTTTAGATGGACTAGTAAGTCCATCTAAACATTTTAAAACACGAAAATTAGTAGTTAATGGAAAATTAAAAATTGCAATTTTCAAACAAAATAAATAGCAGAATCAACTGCATCAAATGCAAACACGCTTTGTTTACGAAAAATCACTGACCGGTTGTTCGGCGTGGTGCGGGGCGCACCAAGCAGAGGCGCGCGGCAGTGCGGGGCTTAGTTGACCGTAGGGTAGGTACTTTAGTTGCAGAACAACAAATCAGAGGCATAAACTCACTAAATTGTGCGGTTTTAATTAAAAGATCACTGATTGAATAATTAATCACATAATATCACATCACAATCAGAATTTACACCATGAAACGTTCGTGTGTCACCATATCTCTCCCGATATGTATGCAATGGTAAAGCCGCATTTTGGTTACATTCACCTTACGTAAGTAGCACGTCTGTGTACTCGGCAGCTGATACCTTATTATAGGCATAATTAAACTACAAAACTTTCAAACCTAACCTGAATCACGAACAGCTACCTATTAAATGCCTTATTAACTAACTAATATTACACTAACACTTAACAATAAGTCACACTAATCTATGCACTAATCTAACCATCATAAATCGTCTTTAATCACAATAACTACTAAAACATTTCATAAAATCACGAAAATGCGCGCGCGGCTCGTTTCGTGACAATAAAATTAGGCGTGTATCTCCTCAAAGGGCCTATGCACTGACTGACATAGTGCGAGACTTTTTGCCAAAAAATTCCGCTCACACACACATACGCAATGGTCTATGCACCACTGATGCATAATTTGCCTAAGTCATATTTCTTATTCTTTCTAAACGTATTATTTTGTGTGACTGGGCGGGGCGCGTTAGACTGGAATAGTATGACACCTTTCTGTCTTTCAAGCATATTGAGACGTAGAGAATAGAATCGTACGTTTTGCACAGGTTCTTGACCTTACAATGTTTACCTTTCTATTATTACGGACTCAGATCTACGAAAATGAAAAATAATTTCCTGTGGCTAAAGTATTCATTGGATTTGATTCATTTTTTGTATACGGGTAAAGAACATGACACTCTTTACGTGGTTTGAAGAAATATCGTACGTCCTGCTCCACTTTGTATAAAGAATTTCAAACATACTGACAAGAGAAAAACCTGAAAGTTTGTAGTTGGATCTTTCAACAACAGAGCTAGCTCAAGATATTTGCACAAAATGTAGAAACTACGAGCTAAAGTGTTGTAAATGTTTTCGCGCGTACAGCGGTCAAACAAATAAAAGAAGATCTTGGTAAATCTAACTGTATTTAAATTTCAACCGATGCTTCAAACCATGGTAACGAGAAAATATATCCTGTTTTAGTGCGCTTTTTTCAACCCTACGAAGGTGTGCAAGTAAAGATTTTGGATCTGAAAGACAAAACCAGGTGAAACGCCTGATATCATTGTAGATTATTTCGTCAAAGTGCTGACAGAGAATAGTTTGACTGCTTAAGTCGTAGCATTTTGTGGAGACAATGCTAATAATATACAGGGTCACAGGGTGGCCCATAAGTCCTTTAAAATGAAAATTTCGAATGAAATGCATACGACGCGCCGGAGGTGAGCGGGGCAAACACACTAAGGTTATTTACCGGTGCGGATCGTGCTTTTTGTGTGCGCTAGTTTTATCGGAATAATTATTTGGTAACCATTGCGCGGCGCAAATTTCGAGAACATCACAATCTACACAACTTTAATGACCTATTATTTTGTTCAAACGATCAAGAACTTGGTGGCGAAGTTTGAAGAAGTTAGATAAAAAGCAGTCGGATCGACCAAGGACATCACGGACGGAAGAAAACATCGACAAAATATTACAGTCTGTTCGTGAAAATCCTAGCCAGCCTACTGGTAAGCGTTCCGGAATATTAAACGTATCCAGCAGGCCTAGCCAAGTTACAAACGTTTCTAATCGAATCTCTTTCCACAATCGTTGACGCCTCGGCGTAAGCGATTTGAGAAAACGCTATGTTGGTATCCAACTTGACACGACTGTGTCGATCGCTCATTCTCCAATGTCTGTAGAAAAAACCTATACTTTAGTCTATGGTGAGCTTTCCTACCCACGTCAAACTAACGTCAAAGTCACAGTTGTTTACTTTGTGCGCGGACTGAACTTTTGTTTTGAATTGTTAAGAAAGGAATAATTCTTTGAAGTGATAAAAAAGTAAGCGAAATAAGGAACAAGTTCTTCTTATAATTGGTTTATTATAATATCACAGTGCGTAATGTTTTTTTAAACGTATTTAAATGAAAGATACCAAAATGAAGTGATAACTTTTATAGGATGGAATCTAAGATCTCGAGCAAACCCAGAACAGTACCTCTACCATGAGATGTCATCGAAAAATGACGCGCTAGCGTTGAACTCGCTAGCTAACGTGGATCAAATAGATTTCGATAATGCTTGCACCATGAGATTTACGGAATCTTACATAGGCGCTAAGGGAAGCACGATAGATCGTGTCCTCTAGCTAACTTCACTCTACTCCTTAGAATACTTTCGTCTATGCTTCATTCACTACTTATGTTTTGTTTCTTTCTTTCTCACTAATAAGAAGAGAGAACGGCTCGTTAGCTCAAAATGTAGTGTTATCGCTATGCCAAAAATGTTAAGACAGTCAATATCACAAAATAACTGACAAAATAGAAAAGTTGACGGTGGTTTTTGAATTTTTATTCCTTATAATATGTCACTGTCGCCATTTAATTTGTTATTTTTTTTTGAAAGTTTAAAACAATAGATTATTTGGATTATATTTTAATACAGTGAGGACCAGTGTCTCACAGTTTCAATTGTTGGTGAAGTTCATGGAAAGGTATGTTTCTACTTTCTATATAATTATTTTAACACGTATTAGTTACACAATTCCCAAATAGTTGCCTCTCAACGCAGGTAGATATGCCAAGCCACTTGAAACTTCGAAAGTGTAATAAGTGAGGTAAGTTCAAGTGTCTAAAAATACTAAAGACGTGAGGAATGCAACAAATATACAAAAAAATGGAGAAATGGATGAATATGATTTGACTAAATTTAATTTAAAGCCACAGCTTGCTAGTAGGTACGTAAAATAGAAATAATATAGTCTAGGTAAAATGTCTAAAACATATCATATTGTAGGTAATAAAATGCATATTTTTCAGGAATTGTGATGTTAGCAAACCTACCGAAGGTCCGCAAGGAAGAATGAACAATATTCGACGTTCGGCTCAATTAACAGAAACGTTGAATGCCGATTCAACTGGCGATACAAAATGCCACTAACATATTCCATGCTAAATAAGGTCTTGCAGACATTATTTTCGCTTTATTACACTCAAAAACGAATATAATTTTAATGTAAACATATGTTTCACACGTCAAAACGCGAGTGAGCTACGTAACTACTATCGCAAGCGTATTAATCGATAGCTTCTGTGGAATTAGTGAGTCATGGTGCCGTTTTGTATGTCGACAACTGAAAAACGTTAGTAACTATCTAATAGATTACGTTAGGTTTTCAACCTATCGAAATCTATAGTGCTCATGGTACGTATTTTAAATCATTCTGTGACCGCTAGGAGCGCTATACAATATTTCATACAAATAATTTAAGGAGACGCTAGCGAGTTTTGGCTGCGTAAATTCATGGTAGAGGTACTGTTCGCAGTTTTATTGGAATTCATAGAAAGGTACGGAAATTATTAGTTATTTCATAAATATCGTCGGTCGGAGTCATTATTGGAACATCTCCAAAATTATGTGTTTTGAACTAAGTATGCAGAATGATAGAAAATCAAATGCTCTTTCCGAATCACTACTGGAACAAGTCATACGCGTTAATCTACCTAGAAGAAACGAAACCTCGAAACGACATGTACCGGCAGAAAATTATTATATTGGCCAAGTCATTAAAAGTATATTTCGAAATGTTCCAGTATGACTCTGAAAATTATGACTTAAATTTTAATTTTTTCGTATACCTCACTAGCGCTCTGAATGCGGAACAAGTCGGACGGTCGAAGTGCGTTTATTTTCGAGATAATGAATAAATTAATGTATTCCAGCTCCCGCCCCCCATCACAAAAACTGTTGAATTTAGCGATTTCAAAAAGTGTGTGTTACAAGGAAAACGTGGAAAACGATCAGTTCAAAGGTAAGTTTAATTGTATTTTTTTCGGGTTAAATCTGTGACTACTTTTTAAACACAAATAAGAGAAAACTGTCTGTTTATAAAATACATGCCTAAATTGTTAATTCTTGTTTTTGCTCCTATTAAAATATGAAATTGATTTAAATGTTGGGTCATTGGTAGAGAATAAATCTGTGATCAAGAATAGAACCACGTTGAACAGCAGGTCTGTAGTGAAGAAGTTATTTACAGATGATAAATCGGATCAAATACCGCCAATTCTAACGCAAAATGACATTAACATACCTGATGTAGCGCCAGGTGATGATACAGATTGTGAAGAACAAATTCAGCCCTTGTCTAATATGCGAACACTCCTCACATCTGATAGAACTTACACGCCTTCTGTTATCGACCAGGTGAAGTCAGTACAAAGTAAGTGTTCCACTTATCGATAAATCAACCTAATTGGTCTTAGATAATTTTGTAGATGTATAATAATTAATTTATTACCTTTATTCTATAGTTTTATTTACAAATAGTTTATTAAACTACAATTTTTTTTACAGGTGATGAATCCATTCAAATACAGCCAATTATAACGCAAAATAACCTTAACTTACCTGACGCAGTGCCAGAAGGTGATGATACAGATTGTGAAGAAGAAAATCAGCCATTGTATATGCAAACACTCCTCCCATCTGATGGAACCTACTCTCCTTCTATTATTGACCAGGTGGAGTCAGTACAAAGTAAGTGTTCCGCTTATCGATAAATCTACCTAATTGGTCTTAGATAATGTTTAAGATGACATGGATATGTAATTAATTACCTTTATTCTATAGTTTATACAAATAGTTTTTATTTACAGGTGATGAATCCAATCAAATACAGCCAACTGCAACGCAAAATGACATTAACTTACCTGAAGTAGCGCCACAAGAAGGAGATCGCGAAGAAGAACAGCCAAGTGTTAATAAAAAATCTAAGAAGAGGAAGAGACGGCCAGAAATGTGGACAGAAGATGTGAAAAAACATTTAAAGAATACGGGTAAAACCTATAAAACAGTGAAAGGAAGCAGAATACCAACTAAGAAACTGAAGCCTCCATGTTGTATAACTAAATGTCGACTAAAATGCACAGAAAAAATAGCCGAAGAAAAAAGATTAAACATTTTTACAATTTTGGGAATATCGGTGACCTCAGGTAACAGCGCTACTTCGTTAAGAATTGTATGGGAGTTGTTAAGCCAAAGTATTCATTACACAATGAAAAAAGCACACGATCTTTGAATGTGTCATACCACTTCACAATAGAGTCAGAGCAAATTAGTATGTAAAAAATTCTTTTCAGCAACTTTAGACTTAGGACACTCGTTTTTGTCTACAGTAAATAAATCTAACTCGACGGGAGTAGTCCCAGAAGACCGAAGAGGACACCACGGTAATACAGGTAGATGTTTATCAAATGCTGCTAAAGACGGTGTCCGAGAACACATCAATTCCTACCCGAGGAAAGAATCGCATTATTGCCGAGCAACTTCAAGTAAACAATACCTAGATGGAGATTTGAACTTATGTATGATGTATCGACAATACAAGGAATGGTGTCAAAAAAACAGTAAACCTACAGTGAAGCAAGTATCCTACGAACATATCTTTCGAAACGATATCAATATTGCGTTTCATAACCCAAAGAAAGATCAATGTTCCTTATGCCTGTTTTATCAAAATGCTAATGGCGATGATAAGATACAATTAAAGTGTGCTTATGACAGACATTTAGAAGAAAAGGATTTGTGCCGGCTGGAAAAAAAATCGGACATAGCATCA
Organism: Noctua janthe; assembly: GCA_910589295.1. NCBI lineage: Eukaryota > Metazoa > Arthropoda > Insecta > Lepidoptera > Noctuidae > Noctua > Noctua janthe. The sequence continues at coordinate 5,390,195 of OU342572.1, read as the reverse complement.
TGTGAAAATGACGACAGTAAGATAATTTGTTGTTATGATATGCAGGCCATACTTCAAACACCGTCTGGAAATGACTCCCTCTTCTTCTATAAGAGAAGATTAAATGTTTATAACTGCACTGTGCAAAATTCTAGTGCGAGCAGGGTTTGAACCTGCGACCAGATTCATTACATCAATTGATGATTCATTATTCTTTGATTCAGTACATCGGAAGGTCGCAGGTTCAAACCCTGCTCGCACTAGAATTTTTCTTCCCATGTCAAAACAGATATTATTACTGGTTGTTCTCGTCTGGCTAACGGCGAGTACTTGCACAGGCACATCCAAGTAGCCAGGATTATTCACCAGCATCTTGCCTTGAAATATAAACTTGTGAAATCAGAGGTACCGTACTACAAGTATGTACCCGACCCAGTTCTTGAGAAAGACCATGTCACGCTGTACTGGGATTAGTCTATCATTACTGACAGGACAATTGTCGCCAATAAGCCTGACATAGTGCTGATAGACCGAACAGCGCGCCGCGTAACACGATCGATGACGATGTTACAATCTCGCATGACGAGAACCTCGTGAAAGCCGAGAAAGAGAAACAAATTAAATATCTCGACTTGGCATACGAGGTTGTCAACATGTGGACTTTGATCTCGGCTATCATTGTGCCGATTGTTGTGACGGCCAATGGGCTTATGGCCAAGAGCCTCAACGATCATCTTTCGAGGCTTTCCATAGGCGGTTGGATCAAGGCAGTACTCCTCGATACGGCTCACATTGTAAGGAGGTTCCTGTCTCTGGAGCCCTAACCACCGATAGCTTGGACCCTGGTCCCGACACCGGCGGACCGCTATTTTTAATTTCTTTTATATTGGTTATCTTTTTTATATAAATATTTAAAAATGTGTAGAAAAATGAATAAAGGAAATAATAATAAAAATTGAGACATGTCATTTGACCTTTAAAACAATGTTTTCTAGTCTAGAACTTTTAAAAGGCGCTATTCACATCTTTTATTTTTACAGATTGATAACTATAATATTTAACGTTCTCAAACTGACGAAAAATGAGTGACGGAAGGAAGTGACTTAATGGCCCTGAGTACAGGAAAAAGGCCAAAATAATAAAGATAAACAAAAACATGCACTTGAAACACCGGAAACTAGAAGCTTTTTATAATAGTGAAAACAGCAACGAGGGGACTAGTAGTAATAAGGAAAATCAATATTAAGGACAATGCTTTAGTAAGGGATGATTTGCATGTGGAACAAGAAATAGATAGCGATTGAAACATATAAGGGAGGTTATAAGGATACTTTTATTATAATTAATATTTTAGACTAACTGCTTTTTTTTTCAATAAATCTTAAAACGCAAATGCCAGAGTGGCCTATCTAAAAAAAATAATAATAATAACGGTGCCAACGGTTAACATAATTCCTTAAAGATTCAGAATATTAAATATTAAGAGATTTGGGCACTAAAGAATTTTAAAATATATAAATTTTCTAAAGCTACAAATATTTGAAATCAGGGTTTCTGATTTTTCCTTACTACTGAAAACTATTGTTTAAGTTAGGGCACTCTGGCTCTCATGGCCTCATTGTCATCTGATGGAATTTATTGGGCATATTGAACGTGAAATTAAAACAAGTGATGTCGATGTCATTGTTTAACCACGAGAATATCATAGCATTATATCAAATGGTAAAGTGCTATGATATTCTCGAGGGTATAAAAGCAAAAACGCCTCTGTCCAAATTTTGGTTTTTTTAATCTATGGATGTCATATTTTGCCTGACCTTAAAAGTTAGACACCCCTATCTTAAAATAGATGCAAAAGCTTACCATTGCCTACTAAATCGCATCAAAACACATTTTGCGATGCAAACACGCCATTCTCCATAAACATTTAGAACTCCATTTAGACCAATCACAGCACAGCACTTCTGGGATTTCAAGATGGCGTTTTCTGTGTTTGTAAAGCAACGGTGGTCCCCAATTAGTTCAACATTTTAAGTGCTTGTAGCTAGTTTTAGTGATATAATGGAAGAGAATGTGCAACCAGTGACTTCCGAGATCACTAGGAAACGTAGTCGCAATCTAGAAAAATGGAAGCGAGCAAAAGAAAAGGTAAAGCGGTAAGTCATTCAATACTACTACCTACACGTCGTTTTAGGGTAACCACACCAGTTACGAACCCTTAGTGGAAATGACACCACTGGTAAGTTGACTTGTTGTACCTAAACTGATCAACAGATTACGATTTTGGAGTCCAGGACGACAATTTTATTTACTAACATATTTATCTTTTATTTTTAGGTACTCAGCTAAATGACTACCTCAATATCCAACATCTAACCATGAGAAAGGAGCATACCAATGTCATAAACTAACGATGACAGACATTCGATTTTTTTTTCAATCATTTTATGCAATTAAATTAAACAACACCTGATGCCTTTATCTTAAAATACTGTAAGGTTACTGATACAGTACGCCGACGAGCACGGGTTGGTCTTCGAACCTCAAATAAATACAAACACTGATACAATACGCCGACGAGCACGGGTTGGTCTTGAAACCCCAAATAAATACAATACGAAGCTATACGTAAAACAGAATCATACATTAAAACTTATAACTGTATGTTGAAAAGTTTTTTAAAATTTTCACAAATCTCCGTGCATCGTGTACGCCGTGTCGCAAAGGTTTTTAAAACAACAGGAGGTTTGGTGAAAGATATGAGAGGAGGTGATCATATTTCAAACAAATATTCAGTTAAGAGGTCGGTGGTGGAAAAATTTATAGAATCTTTCAAATGCCTAGAATCTCATTATTACAGCTCATCAGTGCAACGAAAATATTTAGACTCTAACTTAAACATAAGAAAAATGTGGAAAATGTACTGTGACAAATATGGACCAGCTGATGATTTGCACATAAAAGAAAGCGTGACGTTAAGACACTATAATATTGGATTTGGCAGTCCACGTACCGACGTATAGTTCAAGGTGTACAGTTACTAGAAAAAAATAAATGAGAAAAAGATACTAATTTGAAGAATACTCGTACATTAATAATAGAAAAACGAGTGCACATGGTCAAAGCGAAAGCATTTTATCTATTACTACGAGAAGAAAGACAAGGCATTATAACATTATCGTTCGACTGACAAAAAAATCAGGTTCTTCCAAAAGTACCTGATCAAATAGCCTACTACAGTAGACAACTCTACATTTACAATTTTGCTGTTGTCAAATCTGCACCAAACAAAAAACTAAACAGAGACACAGTTTCATTGTATTATTGGACAGAAAATCAATTCAAAAAAAGAGCCAACGAAATATGTTCTGCTGTCTACCATAGACTTGATAGTTTGGACTTAACTGAAATGGATACAATACGTCTTGTAGCGGATGGGTGTGGGGCACAAAACAAAAACTCTATAATGATGGGGATGTGTTCAACATGGCTGTCCAATGCTTCAGCACACGTTAATTCTTTCGAATTAGTTTCCCAGTGTTAGGACATTCATTTCCTCCCGCTGATAGGGTTTTTGGGAATATTGAGCGAGAGCTGAAAAAAAGAGAGGCCATTATAAGCCCGTTTGAGTATGTGGAGATTAGGGCTTCCATTACGTAATTACGCAATTACGTAATTACGAACTATTTTAAGTATTTTCAATTCCGTAACTGAACATGTCAATTCCGTTCTTACGTAATTATTGGTATCATCAATCAAAATAGTCAACCAATAAAAAAGCATTATACGTACACATTAATAACAACAACATACCGGACCCTCTCGCACGATTCGCACCGTTCACTTCTAATAGTTCAAAGTCCAAACAGGCGAGCTTGAGTAGAGATGAGATATACCTGCCATTCTCCATACCCGGCCTTTAAGGTATGGGTATCACTAAATACCTGGTACAAATACCAGGTATCAAAATACTTCTAAGTATTTGGGTGTGGTAGGATTTCGATAAGTAAACGTATGTGATAAGTATGGTATGCCTCCAATATAATGTAGGTACGATGTTTCAAGTACCTATACGTAATTATGCATTATGAGATATGAAATCTTTCCTTCCTACTTTACCAGGCTTAGGACTGTCGGCTAAGAGTATGACGATGGTTATTAATGAATTCTAGTTATTTCTATATTAATTAATGCAAAATAACATTAATTATATTTAAACTGACTAACTAGCCGGCGTAGTTAAAAGATTTCAAATCAATTTATTTACAATCGTAATTTTAATTTGCAATATTTTTTTTAGTTTTGTCAGGTTTTTTGTTTTTTTTTTGTTTTTTTTTGTACGGTTTTTAGTGCTTTTTATTTTGCTGCAGGAATATTAATTGCTGGACTTTTCGACTACCAAGCCGCGATCTTCTTTCTGTCAATATATTTCCGGCAACGGAAAATAGCCGTTCACATGGAACGCTGGTGGCCATTGCGTTTAATTTTAATTTGGCCAGTTTGGCTAAGTTAGGGTAAATACCTTGGTTAGCTCGCCACCATGTCAAAGGGTCCATGTCTGGTGGTAACACACTGTCATCTATATATGTTTGTACTTCTATGATAGCCCTACTGTTGGCTGTACCAGTTGGCCGTACATTTTTCATGGTTTTAATATAATGTTGCCAAATTAAACTATTTGATTTTTTTTCTTGGACATCTTGTGGTGCTTCAGAGCCTGTGGTTGTAGGTTGATTAGTTTCTGTTTGTTGGATCATAGATGTTACTAAACCCACAACGTGATGTTTAGTATTTTCTGCTACGGTTGCATTTTGGAAATATAATTTATATCTTGGATCTAAAAATGTAGAGATAGTTAAGGTACGGCTCCTTTCTAAATTTTGAAATCGACTATTAATTTCGGAGAGTAAATCCTGGCGGCACATTTCAACTTCGTCTGGAAATATACTTATATTGTTTTCTTGTCGGTATGTCTCAGTAGCGATTTCCTGCAGAGCATTGGTAAGGCCAACCGTTATGGGAATCACCGAGCTACTACTAACATATTTTTGACCGCTCATTTCTCTGGTAACTTCCTCACATGGACGCAACACCCAAATTAATGATTGACATATATCCCAATCGTAACTTGTTAAACGAGTGCAATTCACTACATCTAAATTGCTATTGCGCAATTACTTTCATCTTTTAACTCGACAAATCGTGACAACATATAAAATGTGGAATTCCACCGTGTAGGGACGTCTTGAAGGGGCCTCTTCACCACCTTATTGGCTTGCTCTTGGTAAGTCTTCAATTTGTTCCAAGCCACATTACTACGCTTAAAATATGACACTATTGATTTTACTTTACTTAAAGTGTCTTTAATGTAGGAGTTTCCTAATATCTTTTGTACCGCTAGATTTAATGTGTGCGCATAACAGCTAAAATGTTTCCACCCTAATATTTGCTTTACAGCATTCGTTATGTTCGCACCATTATCGGAAACTACAAGAAGCACTTTTTCAGATGGAATAGACCAATCCTGAGTTACATTTTTTATCTCCTCGGCCAAATGTACACCAGTGTGACTTTTTTCTAAAACTTTACATTCGAGAAGTACAGATTGTAGAATAAAATTCCTGTCAATGTAATGACCCGTGATCGCCAGATAGGAGTCATTATTTCTCGACGTCCAAATATCGGTGGTTAAGCATATACTGCTTGCATCTTCACTTACAGAAATTTTAGTGGCAGTTTTTACTTCTTCATACAGCCCTGGCAATAAATTGTTTGCAAAATATTTTCTTGATGGTATTATATAATTCGGGAATGCAAACTTGATCAATTCACGAAATCCTTTATCTTCTATTATGGAAAAAGGCTGCATGTCACATACAAAAAGATTCATTAAGTGATCATCAATTTCCTTTTTTATTTTATTACAATCGCGTCTAAGAAATGCTGATATGCTGGACGGATGAGTTCGTACCATACTCGACGTCGTCGCAGTTTGAGAGGAAATACCGGTTGCAGTAGTTTGTGACATTGGTGGGGCATTCATCTGTGCTTCTTGAATAGATTGATTTTCTAGTTGGTTTAAATTATTATCCCTCCTAACTAAATTTACAGCAAGATGTTTCCTCTGGATATGTTTTGTGAGATTTGTGACTCCGGATTTGTAAGAGAAAACAGCTTTACACATTTTACACTCTGCTTTAAAATCACCTTTATCGGTAAAGTGATCCCATGCCACACATTTTTTTAGGAGCCATTATTACTAATTTATAAATTATAAGTCCTCTAATATACCTACTAAGAAGAATACCTAACCTAAGTACTATCGAACTAATATTTACACTTTCTTGAATATATTTACACCACAAAGTTGTTACACATAAATAAAAGCTATTATTATTGAAGAATTATACGTGTCTACTATACACTTTTCTAGATAAAAACAAACAGGTGTAACGAAATCGCAATCACAACTGACGCAAAAAATCAAAACATTGTCGACCTAAGTACCACTAGACAACGTAAACATTCAAACACGTAATAATATTCCCTAACATAAACAAACTAAGGAACTCTTTCACGTCGTGACAAAAAATGTAATTGGGTGAATTGCCCAAGCAAAAAAATACACGGCAAACCTGAGAACGGTAGTGCAATGTGCTGATTATTAATTTTATATATTTTTTCTCAACAACGTAAGTATTTCTCTACCTTGGCAAAAAAAATCATTGGTATCTACCCTCTAATATACCCAAAAAAAAAATTACAAAGTGTTATTTTATCATCACGGTGACCTGTCCTGAACCCAATTCCGCTCATAACATACCTTCTCCTGCAAATACATTCGTAATATGGATTTAAATTGATTTTGTTATCATTAAATTATAATATATTCGATCAAATAAAACAATTTTTGTTTGTTTATCTTCTTTCTCATGGATTTGACAGGCAGTCAACTTTTGTCTGGAAAAAAGTTATCATTTCAGAGGACAGTAAGTTTTAGTAGAATAGCCACATCAACATTGCGTTGTTACGCCCCTTTCACCTTTTCTCACTCCGGATCAGTCCGGCTTAAGCTCTCGGCGCGAACGCACCGGTCCCAACGTCTTGCGGTTTCCCGCCAAAAAAGTAAGTTTATCATTTCAGTAATATGGGGACAAAAATAGTTTCATTTCGGTGGCTGTTATAACTCGTGCTAGATTTGTTTAATTTGTTTCAAAATTGTGTATTAAATTCGCAGTAAGTACTGTTTTGTTTGAGTAGTGTTCATATTTTTTAAATAATTTTTTTTCGGAGTTAAATGTAGAACTAACCTCTATTTTATCATCTCAGTGTTATCATTTCAGTGGATTCGGTGGACTGTTATACCAATTACAGTCCACCGGAATTAAAAGTATCTCCGAAATGATAAAAACATAAAGTTTTAGAGATCCTGGTGTCAAATACAAAGTCATAGTTTTGTAATGTACCTACTTTTACCTAGAGTGTCGATTAGATTATTTAGGTGTATTTGTTGTGTAATATTTGTGCTTAAGATATATAATATATACATATATCTATGTAGTTAGTACATGTTTACTATACTTTAGATACACATTTGTTCGGCTCAACGAAAATGTGATGAGTGTATGGGTCACCACAGTGTAGATTATTATACCTACTAATTGTCAACAAAATAATTATTTCGAGGGTTTACCTTCAATATAAGTCACTTACCTTTATTTTTATATCATTTATTACGAGTAAATAACAATAATAAATAATATTTGATATAATTACAAAATTTCTTAATTTTACAAGATATAACAAATAAGTTAAAGAGCATTTAAACGTTATATGGAAAAAAAAGAGATATACCTATGTGATGAGAAATTGCCTGTGAGAGTGTTTGTCTGAGTCAATGCAAGAGAGCTAGTGTGTGAGCGCGTGGTGTATCTGAAGGTATAGTATTTTATAGGATCATAGTATAGTGTGTATGAATGTATGTCTGTGGATATGAGAAAGAAGAAAATTGAAAAGCGTGTATTTTGATTTTAGGATGCCGCGGCCTAAGCAACAGACTAGAGAAGAAAGGTTGGAAAAAAGGAGGTTGTATGAAAGAAGAAGAAAAGAGAGAATTAAGAGCAATGAAGTCTCACGCGAAGAGTTTTTGAGAAAAGACAGAGAAAGGTATGCCAGAAAAAAAGCAGCGGGATTAATTGTTTCAAGGCATCTAATGACCCCTAAAAAATTAAGAATCCTAAGAAGAAAAAACAAAATAAGTGCTGCTGCTTATTACCAAAGAAAAAAAAATAGAGCAGCTCCAGCTCCTATAGCGGCTCGTGCTAACCCTCTGGATGAGACAATCGGGGATCAAAGTGATGGTCCTGGACTAAGCACTTCCTGTCACAGTTCCTTCTTGCCTACTTTACGGCGCAGCTTACGATTGAACAGCAATAGTATTAGTACGAATATCCAAATCCAACGTTCTAATACTACAGAAGCTAGAAGCTTTCATCGGGTATACACAAGCAGTCCACGACAAACCCTGCTATCAACGCATCAAAATTTTGTAAATTTTGACTATAGCAATCCTGGTCCAAGCACTTCTCGTCAAGGGAATCCATCTTCGGCTCGGCGCTGCTTGCCGATGAATAGCGATAGTACAATTGGTTCCAATATTCAACATCATATTGATGACAATGTAGTAACTGGCACTCATTGTGTACAACCAAGTGGCGTACAACGAATAACATGTCCATCAAATCTAAGTAGTATCGAGTCAACATTATGCCCCAACAGCCCTGTTTCAGACTCGTCAATTACATCTGTAGAATTCAAGCGAGGACTTAAAGACAAATTTCGAAAATATCAAAAAACTAAAACTAAGCTAATAACAGAATTACAAAACAAATTATTACAGGTCACTAAGGAAAAAGAAATGTTCAAAAAAAGGTGTAACAGACTACAAAGCAATCATATGATTTTGAAGAAAAGTACCCAAAAAGGAGAAAAACCAGCAGTAGAAGTCATAAAACCTGATGAAAAAAAAAATCGAATTCTCAGGAGGGTGGTGAAATTTTTAGAAGATGATGAAAATTCAACACTGTGTCCTGGAAAAAATGACACCATATCTAGACATGGATTAAAAAAACAAAAAAGACTATTGACAGACACACTTAAAAATTTACACTTGAAATATTTGGGATCAGGAGAACCACCGATAAGCTATTCAACATTTTCAAGAATGAAGCCTTTCTGGGTCACTCAACCAAATGTGAATGCACGAAATACATGCCTATGTGAAAAGCACGAAAATATGAAACTTTTGATTGAATCTATGAAAAGAAACCGCCTTATCAAAGAAAATACAATATCCGACGTTTTAAGTAGCCTATGTTGTAGTAAAGATAACATCGATTGTCTGCAAAGAATATGCTCAAGTTGTAAAAATAGACACATTGATTATCAAGAGTTTAATAATGAAGTGAACATAGCGTATTGGGGTTGGGAGAAGAATAAAAGCATATATGTCAAAAATAATGTAGAAAAATCTGCTATTAAAGTTGAAAAAGTAAGGCGTTGGGTGAAACCACTAGATTTAATAAAAAAATTCGAAGATAGCCTGAAACCATTCCTTAAACATTGCGTCAATAATAAAAATCAAAATCAAGCTTTCAAAACGTTAAAAGAAAATATGACTACGGAAGACTGTATTATACAAATTGATTTCAGTGAAAATTATAATGCCAAATATGGATCCGAAATTCAATCCCTTCATTTTGGTGGTAGCAGACAACAGTTCACTTTGCATACTGTCGTAATATATTTCAAACTCGACAACGAAACTTGCAAAACTCAGTCATTTTGTACTGTAAGTACCTCTTTAAGGCATGATGCTGCTGCAGTATGGGCACACCTCATTCCTGTTTTGCAAGAAATTGAGATAACTGCTCCTCTGGTTCGTAAACTTTACGTTATTTCTGACTCACCATCTGCGCAATACAGGAATAAAAATATATTATATATAATAACTCAGTTATCCTCCTATTGTCCGATGCCTTTGTTCGCAACGAGTCACACTAAATCGTGTCACCGTGTGACTGGTTGAGAAAAATATTCGCATGGAGTAACAGTGTGACTCAATGCGAATTTTTATTCTCATCTAGTAACACTAGTACACGAGTAGTGTTACTCGTTCGGAAAACCAAATCGCATGGAGTAGCAGCGTCATTCGATGCGAATTTTTATTCTCAACTAGTAACATTTTTCAGAATGTCTATTTGACAACGATAAAGTTAAATAAAAATTATAAAATAATGTATGAGTTTCTGATATTTTTTACGCACCGATCTGGCAACATTGCTTCATGGTGAATCGTGCAATGCGTGTGACAAGTTCAGTACACGCTCCGCTGTCATTCAAAATGGAAGCTACGTCTGGTTCGTCAAACAGTGTTGATTTAGTTTTTGTTAATAAAAACGGTGGCACTGTTCTTCTTCGAGCTGGTCATCAATATTACGCCAGGAAAAAACATAAAAGTGGATTGATTGTGTGGGCGTGTACAAAACGAAAGGTGTGCAAAGGGCTTGTAAGAATAAAGGTAAGAAAACTATATTACCAAAATGTATTCCATAGCTTCGTTGTATATAATATTATTGATTTATATGTTAAATGTAAAAAAAATAAAATGTAAAATAGTGATTGTATATAATCATTTAATAAATAATAATACTGCATCTTGAAAAACTTTCCTCGCGTCCTTTAGTGGCAGCCATTTTGTTTTATCACGCTCACTTGAGATTTGTTGAAACCACAGTGACGTATTTTGGGTGCTAAAGCTTTGTCTTGATTTATTTATAGCTTTACAACTAGTTTTATATAAACATTAGCTTATTGAGAGAACAGGCTTTTTAGTTTTAAGTCAATATTTTACCAATATTTTATTTTACTAATATTCTATCCCATTTTACTATTTTAGGAAGAGCGTATATTAGAAGAAACTCCTCATTTATGTACACCAGATTTTGCGAACAACGAAATCCTGAAATCTGTCCAACATTTAAAAAAAGATATAACTACGCAGGAATTTCCCAGTGTTCCTCAAAAATACAATGCCATGGTCGGAAAGCTAAAAGATGCGGGAATAGACATAATTACTTCAATACCTAAATTTAGTTCCATTAAAGACACGTTATATAGAACACGTAATTCAGCGGCTCAAGTACAAAAACTACAACATAAAAATGTGCTGGAAGTCGAAGTCCCACCTCGTTATCAAGATTTTTTGTTAGCGGAGTACACATGTGATGATACACGAATACTAGTATTTTCTTCTTCCGAAGCAAGGCAAACTTTGTGCGAGCTAACAGACTTTTATGGCGATGGAACTTTCAAAAGTTGTCATATTCCATTTACGCAACTATATTCAATCCATGGCGATATCGGCAGCACGATCAATCACACTAATATAATACCTCTAGTCTACGCTTTGATGAGTCACCGAAACACAGAAGCCTACGTGATTCTGTTCTCTATAATAAAGTCGCAGTTACCCAATTGGAATCCAATAAAATTTAAAGTAGACTACGAAAAGGCCGCCATGCGAGCAATTGCTACAGTTTTTCCTTCAATTGCAGTCAAGGGCTGCTATTACCACTATAATAAGGCAATTTTTAAGAAAGGCCGTGAATTGCATATAACAAATACTCAAGACCCAAAGAAGAAACGCATGGTAAGCCTAAGCGCAGTTCTACCACTGTTACCTCAAGAAGAAATCATGAACGGATGGGAGTATATTATTTCGCGATATGATGATAATGACCCACAAATCCAAAAATTTGTGAATTATATGAAAAAGCAATGGCTCCACGAAGATTTTTTAAAAGTCTGGTGTGCTTTTGGGGAGACTCATCGAACCACAAACTTCATTGAAGGCTGGCACCATAAATTGAACAAAGCCGTCGGTAAGAAGAACCCAAATTTGATGCAGTTGTTGCTCATACTTAAAGAAGATTCCCAATTATACACCGTTCGCAACATTCTACATCAAAACAATACACAACCATCCAGAAAACGATTATCAAAGTCAATACTTAATGATAATTTTATACAAGATGCTCAGATGGATTTCGTAAATGGTACTATTACGATTGGGACCCTCCTGGAGATTTTACGACACTAAACTTACGAATGGTCAAAAAGCGAATATTTCTGAATAACTGTTGATTATATTGTGATAAAAGAGAGACTGATTTTAAAGAGAAATTATTAATGTGATATTAGTTGGTAACTAATCTTAATATATAAATGTGATTATTTTTTGTTATAAAGAAGGCTGATTTTATAGGAAAAATTATATAATAGTAGGTAAAAAAGAATTATTTACATTTTGTACTGTAACCAGGTTGTTTTTTTTATTATTACATCGAAGTACAATTAGACAAAAACACTTTGTTTTAGATTAAGAAATGATTTAAACTAATCTTAATAAATAATTAGAAAACCTGATCAGTTTTTTTCTGTTACGTCCCTACCTACTAATATGTTAGAAATTTAAACATTATTTTATAATTTTTATTTAACTTTATCGTTGTCAAATAGACATTCTGAAAAATGTTACTAGTTGAGAATAAAAATTCGCATCGAATGACGCTGCTACTCCATGCGATTTGGTTTTCCGAACGAGTAACACTACTCGTGTACTAGTGTTACTAGATGAGAATAAAAATTCGCATTGAGTCACACTGTTACTCCATGCGAATATTTTTCTCAACCAGTCACACGGTGACACGATTTAGTGTGACTCGTTGCGAACAAAGGGTCCGATGCTGACCCACATAATTTGGAACTATTGTGAGTGTGGTCATGGAAAAAGCGCAGCAGATGGAGTGGGTGGAGTATTAAAGAGAACGCTAGATAAACAAGTCTCATATCAACATGATATTACCAATATTGAATCGCTGGTACAAAACCTACAGTGTTATGTTAAAGGTGTGAAAATTGAAACAGTTGAAGATTATCAGGTGACAGAAAAAGATTGGCTCTTGCCCAAAGACTTAAAGACTTTTCCGGGAACTATGAAAGTTCACCAAGTTGTTTGGTCTAAAGAGTCAGGAAACCGTTTGGCACTTCGACATCTGTCCTGTATTGAAAGAGAATGCCTAAATAAAACTATTAGGTGCCCTCACGGCAAGCATTTAGGTTTTCATGACTTCACTGGGATTCAATCAACGAATTTTGCAAATAATACAAATATAGCACATCTGCGTCCAATTCAACTGTCAGAAAAATTAGTACTACGTCCCAAGCCATTCAATGAAAAGAATCTTTCCAAAAAATTACAAAGGAATAGTTTCATACATGAACCACACACACACTCAATCACAAACATTGAAATATCAATTATTAAGCCCTCAACATCCCATTCCTTTGATGGAATGAATAATCAAAAAGGAGAGAATGAGCAGGAATCATCGATAATACCCAAATCATTGCTCGAAAAATATGAAAACTTCAATGAATTTAGCACTCCATCGTGTTCATTTTTTGAAAACAATGATACTGAAATTATTGAAAAGTATGAACGGACAAGAAATATTGACAGCGAAGAAGAAATCATGATTACAGCCAAGAAGAGAAAAGTAAGAAGATTATCTTCGTCTTCGTCCAGTTCTGATTTGAATATTTTTTGATTTTTGTTATTGTATATTTAGTTTTTTAAATATTTGCTGTCATTTAATGGCATGACTTGTTTTAGGTAGGAAGTTAAACTTATTAAAGAAGACTGATGACTATAATAATTATAGTAAAGACGTGCTGTGGTGTGATAATTAAAGAAGATTTGTTTATTAGGTACATATCTAAATTAAAAACCTATATTTATAGTCATGAAAAGAGGCTGATTAGTGAATTTGAGAAATAATTGTGTGATTTAAAGTGACATGATGAAAAATTAATCTTTAAGCTACATACTTGAACCTACTCGTAAATACGTACCCAGAAAGACTGTTTTATTGGAATAACTATAATTCGCATTAGGTATAAGAATTACTTATACATAATTGCGAATTATAGTTATAGGTAGAACAAAACTTTGTTGTTTTTTGTTCTATTTAGATATGTACGTTTCTCTATTGTTGTAGTAATTTAAGAATAAAGTGATCTCAATCTCAGGTTTCTGTTATGTTTCATACGTTTATGTAAAAGGATTAAAAGTACTAAGCTATTACTACTAAGATATTTTTATAATGTTTCTTATTCATTTATTGTATTTTAAAAATATAAGAGTTGATTTAATTTTAGAAGTTTTACTGATATACCTGTAGAAACACTATTCTCCTCTCGTTACCAATTTAACTAAATTATACCTAGCATTTTTCTCTTAGTGCAATAGGTAGACATTAGGTATTACTATTAATGGCATAACTTACAAATGCAACCATCATATTAATCAGAAACTTTAAGCTTTCTAATCGCGATACGTTGATTCTTTTGAAAATATATCAAGTAAATTAGTATTAGTACATAAACAAGCAAAAATATTTATTTAAGGTTACCAGCATTTACGATAAAGTTTTCCAACATTTTCACACAACAACAACCACAAAAATTACCAAAGGTTATAAAAGTAAAGAAACTATTCATTCATATCATAATAAACATTACATTACATTAATATCATTCTTTGAGGTTATTGTAACCTCAAAGAATGATATATGTAATAATACTAACTGTAATATCTGTATATTAATGATGATATTAAAAAAACTGTGTACTGTCCTGTCTCAGTGTTTATCTAAAATTTGTGGAAATCAAACCTAACAAAGTACGGAACCCTGGCTGGGGGCACGGTTGTTCTTAGCTGTATCATTTCGGTGGATTTATCATTTCGGTGGTAATTTTTATCATTTCGGTGGACACTTTTAATTTCAGTGGACTCTTAAAACTTTATCCTTAAATATTTATGTAAGTTTTGATAATATTTGATGTCCACTCACGCACAATGTTATAAAATAGACTAAAGTATTATTTGTCACTAAAAATATATAGATTGCATTGAAATAAAAAAATCCCACCGAAATGATACATAAAAATCTCTTGTTGAAATTCACCCAATTATGCCTTTATGTTCCTTGTGCACGTAAAAATAAGTACCCATTTTGTCTAACTAAATTAAATCAACCGAATGTTCATAAAGCACGAATGACGTTTCGGGTCCCTTCGTAAGCTGTCAGGTAGCTTCGGGTTGCTTCGGCGTACCGAACTACCGATAAAACTGGGCGCTACCTTGTGGTAGCGGTTCGTATCGTACTATGCGTCTGACGTCATACCTTCAAGGTATTTACCCAGTATTTCGGTCCGTACCCGGTCTATGTACTGGGAAGCACATACTTGGTATATATACCTCTACCAGTATATACGTTTCATCTCTAGCTTGATGAGCAGAGGTCGGAATTAGGTAGAGTTATTTGTGTATTTACACTGATTTCATACAGCGAAAGGATAAAGTGGATATGCCTCAAATCCCGATATTAATTTTAAAGCAGAAAAATCCCGTGATTTATTAAATAAATAGTTATTTACTTTTACACAATTTAAACCATCCGACATCGGACATCATGCGCACGCAGCGCAGCAGTTAGAGTCTGTCAAGCGAGTCTAGTCCCATGAAAAAGGCGGCAAATTCAAAAATCTTTCAGGTGTCAACACTGATATAGCACGCTGAAAACTTGTTGATACTTGAATTTTGATAAAAAAATTACTTGGGATAAATTAAAAAAAAAGCATTTCAATGTACGTATTTATTCATCAGAACTAAAATCAGAATCAAGAAATTCAATGCCTTCAAATGAGAAATCACTGTCAGTAGAATCATTACGCACAGAAATGATGAAGGGTTCCAACTCGGTTTCGGATATCCTGTCTCTTACTTTATACTTATTTTCGACACTAATAGTGTGATCTGTGCATTTTTTCCAATCATTGGCTGTGACACTATTAAAGCATTCTTTTATAAGGTTCTCCATTTCTTTACCTGGAATCCCTAAGTTTTTGCTGGCTATTTTTCTTTTAGCCAAACTCCATATGAGTTCAATTGCGTTCAGGTCACAATGATATGGCGGAAGTTTCAAAACCTCATGGCCATGTTGTTTCAAAAATTATTCAGCTTCATACATTGGAGTTGTTTTATGTTCATTCACAAGGCACATAAGCTCAGCCTTTGTAAAGAATTCTTCATAATGAATTCCATTTTCAGTTAGCCATTTCTGAATGTCAGCCTTTAAATCATTCATAGATGGTGGCTTATTTATTTGTGTTACATGGTAGCTAGCGTTGTCCATAACAATGACACTGGGCTGACTTAAATT
This sequence comes from Noctua janthe, assembly GCA_910589295.1. NCBI lineage: Eukaryota > Metazoa > Arthropoda > Insecta > Lepidoptera > Noctuidae > Noctua > Noctua janthe. The sequence goes on along the minus strand of OU342572.1, from coordinate 5,373,870 downwards.
GGGTATTAATTTTTCACGTAACCATTTCATAAAATTATTTCTGTTCATATCATCATGATAATCTGCCATTTTTGATTTAGTACTGAATACCAATAATGCATTGGGAACAAAACCTTTTTCGGATCCAGCATGAACAACAATATGTCTTTTGCCTGACGATATTTTGTCAATTACACCGCTTGTTGATGGCCCTTGCCATGATTTTTTAACTTTATAATTTTGGTGGACATAGGTCTCATCAAGATAAACTATTAATTTTCTTTGTTTCCGCTTTTCATCAATAGCTCTGAGATACCTATGTCGCCATGCAGCTAGTTCATACTTTTCAATAAGAAGAGATCTCTCATTTTTATTTTTTTTGAATTCAAATCCATTTTTGAGTAATAATTGTCTCAATGTTTCATGACATCCAGTAAATCCAATTGACTCTCTTAAATCTGCAAGCAAACTTCGTAGAGTTGGAACTTGCTTTTTCACACAGTAAAATTCATTAATTTTATTGCGTATGGCTGATAAGTCAAAATTATCCAGATTGGCTACAGTTGGCTGTCGTGGACGTTTTTTCCCCGGTGTGTTCCACTCGCCTTGGTTAATAGCACCTTCTTTTTTAATTCTTCGCAGTGTTTTCACACTTAAATCTGAAAGTTCAATATGTCAGTTCAGTATCAAACGCACAAATTTTATGATAATATTTGTAGAAAATGCAAACAATGTAAACAAATAAATCTGTACTAACCTGTCATAGCAGCAATTTTTGTCAAATAGTCTGTTTCAGATTTCATTTTTTTATTCTCATCTATGGCTATGACTTTCTTAACTAAATTATCAATTGTGCTTTTTATTAATTCATCATCCAAGGTGGCTGAAAAAAGATGACAACAATCTCTTATAATACTTTTCACTTATAGGTGCCCCATTGAGATTCAATGTCATGTATACGACGTCTGAATCTAAACCAAAACCGAAATCGTGATCACATCATAGTAAAATAAACAAAATTAGACAATTGTGCTAAAAGTATCAACATTTTGTAGCCAACCTACCTGTTGTTGAAACAATTTCATCCAAAAGTCGTCGTTTTTCTGTTAACACGTCATCAGATTCAATCTTTACATGATTATATTTATTAATCATTGTAAACAGCAGGCTCCTGACACTACTTTTAATAGGTTTTGGCATTATAACATTAAAAAATTCAACAAAAACCGGAATGCTTCGAGGTTAGAACAGAAATTGTGACAATCTGTTTGACAGATAATAGTATTGCCATTATAAGAAATCAGTAAAATGGTTGTGGACTCGACTCGCTTGACAGACTCTAATGAAAAAATGTCGCGGGTTCGATTCCCGCACGGAACAAATATTGTATGATCTACTAGTAGTTGTTCCGGATCTGGGTATTTGTGTATGCGTGAGTTTAAATCTTTGTAAACGCATCCACGTTACAGGAAAAAATCCTAGTGTGGGGCAACGTAAATAAAAAATTGTATTGTGAATTAATGTAATACTAATAAAAATTGTATGTTAATTATCTTCGTTTTATTTGTCTTATCTATTTCTGAGGTTTTTATTATTATTTATTTGTAATATTGTGGCCACACGGAATTGTATTATAGATCCAGGGAAGATCCATATTAATATCAACATTTCGATGCAAGTACATAAATAAAGACTCATTTAGACGATACAATTTTCTTGTACATTCAAGTGCAATTATTGAATGCAATAAATTAAGTGCATTAATTGCCCTTCAAGAATTGTACGCAACTGTTTACACATGGATACAAGTAAAAAAAATTAACGCAATTATTGAATGCATCTTGACAAAAAGTAGTTGCAAATGTCTTTTGTTTAGACCAATACAATAATGTTTAGAAGATTATTGCTTTCTAGTTTTGACTTGTCTAAATAGAGAGTTGTATGTGCGTGTACCATTCATTGGCGGGTTGCTTCAAGTATTGCACGTATTTGCGTTGTCAAATTTTTCATTCAAGTGTTGGAAGGTTTTGTAAAGTCTGTTTATTAAAAAATATGAGTCAAAAAGTGTTTTATTTGTTACTTATAGTACACCTAGGTCCTAGGTACTCTAAATAATTGTTACAGTGTACCAAACGAATCTCCAGTTGCCAAATATTTTAATGCTATTTCTAGTTTTGTTCGAGCAGGAATAGCATTACGCATTGTTGTATAAAACTGGGTTCTGTTGACACGAAACATGTTCTTAAAGTCATCTTCATTTTCTATTTGTAATTCTACACAAAGATTGTTAGACACTCCGAGAACTCCTCTTCTTGCTATCCATTTTTTGATTAAACACCTCTTTTTACGACAATATCTCAATATTTCTTGTCTCAAAAGAGCAGCAACGATTAACACACCTTCACTTACTGCACTTATGTTGGCAAATGAAGAGAAAACCAATTGAATGCAAGAATCGCCTAAGTAATTTTTGTATGTGCTGTTTACACCAAGAAAATTTTGTCAAGCAAAACTTGCGCAAAAGATCAAAATGTTGCGTACTGTTTAGACCATGCAGGTAATTTATTGCTTCAATTTTATTGTATGCAACAGGCAAGAAACTTGCATCATGTAAATGGCGCTTAACTCTACCTAATTCCGACCTCTGTTGAAGAGCGGCCGTGTGTACAATCCTTTAAGAATAAGTTTAATTATGTGATAAAGTAATATTCTTGATCTCAATTATTAAGTTCAATTTATAATAAGTAATTACACAATGATTGTGATATTCATACGAACTTTGTTACTACTGTGAAAGTTATTTTGTTTTTAGGACTACCTACTTTATTTTCCGGGCTATTTGATGCAAAAAAAAAAGCCTTTTACAAACACGACCCTCAATTTTAGTGTTCATCTTTAACATGACCTTTAAATACCATATTTAAGTTAGCCTTTTTATCACTTATGTCTTTTGAAATTTTGTAACAAAAAATTAAAGTTTGAAAATATAATAATAAAACTGTGATTTACCTAGCTGTTGCCATCGCAAACAAGTTAATGAAAAAGTATTTTGTATTAAACTTTAATATTAACAGAATTATAGTTATGCTGACAACAATTACACCAATAATAGAAAACAAAAGAAACATAACGTGTAAGGAGATAAATGCTTTATCAGAATACTTCTCTTCAGTGGATATGTGGTAGTACCCAGAAGATATATGTATTGGGAAAATGCTGCAAAATGTGGGAAATGGGAACCCAATAATTTATAATGTATTGTCAAGTGATAAGTTCACATTTATGTCACATAATTATACATTGCTGTGATAACACAAATTTGTGATCAAACAATAAATAATAGGATCTGTTTGCTTGGACGAAATGAGTATTATGGCTGAAATGGAATATACAAAAAAATATGATTAGATTGAGGGATATTTATGACGGTATTAGTGCGAAATTGGACGCGTTATTTGAGTGACAGGACACGTAACGTTTTAATAGGTATCGAGTTAAACAGTTAAGTGAATTGTGCGAAATTAGACGCTTTTTTTGTTTTAGTTTTTATTGTTTTCGTGTTTTTACGTTTACTTTTTCCTTCACCAAATCCATTACGCGTTTCGTATTCCACTCCACATTAAAACATTTTGGATTGGACTGGAAAGAAAAAGACGATTTACAATTTTATTTAGGTATTATTAGAGGGCCAACTTTGAATGAAAATGAAGATTTAGAGGAAAGTTTGTGCGAAGGAGTAGCAGAAGAGTCACCAGATTTAAGAGTGTAATGAAAATAATAGTATGTTGGTAGTTATGCTGATTTTTTTAAGAATTTATTAAAATGTGTCAAAATATTGTTGTTTACTTTATTGAATTGATTTATACATCACTAATCGAAGCAAATCAAAATGGCGGCTGTCATTATCAAACTCAGCTATATCCTGTTACTCCGAATCAAATACAGCTAAGTGTGATTTTATTTTCACTCTGTACTCAAATATGGAAGCAGTTTTATTATTTTTAATTCAGATTATGAATAATGTTCTCTATCTTTGTAAATCAAATTTCAACATTTTGAATTCGTTGTTAGTTTGACAATATTATCGTTTTTTTTTGGTTCCTGTGAAGTTGACCGACTTGGACTTAGCTGTCTTTGATTTTATAAGCCTCAATTATTTGAAATAGCTGCGTTGCAATGCACCTTTTACTACTTCCTACCTACCTACTACCCAACTAAGAACCTCCTGACAATAACACACAGAACAAAAAAAGAATTAGCGAAATCGGTTCAGCTGCTCTCGAGATTTGCGCTTAGCAACAAATTCAGGGATTCATTTTTACATTATAGATGGGGGCTTCTGATTTTTCCTTACTACTGAAAACTATTGTTTAAGTTAGGACACTCTGACTCTCATGGCCTCAATTGAAGTATAATTCCCGGAAACTGCACAGTGTTATCTGATGGAATTTATTGGGCATATTGAACATGAAATTAAAACAAGAGATGTTATTGTTTAACCACAAGAATATCATAGCATTATTCAAATCATAGTTCAGTGATACCCATGAGAAATTGTAAAAGCAAAGTGCTTGATTGGAAGTCTGCTGTAGAGCCAATATTGAAGCCACCAGGTCAATGGCATTTCAAATCCAAGCATATAATAAAATAATCAAAAGATGCCGCACAGAAACCAACAATGTAATACAAGATGAAGCATTTTATAAAAGTCATTTAGGAGCCCTTCACAGTGTGTCGCTGAAGCAAAAACATTATGATGATTTCTACACATGAAATTGCCTTAGGTGTACCAGTAAAACCATAAAAGGCAAATAATGTAGCTACTTTACTTTAAAAAAAATTTGGATCAGAATGGCAGAATTTGAACGAATTGGGTTTTTATAGAAATATTATTATTAGACATTATTACAGTTATTGATATTTCAGAACAAAAGATATTTTGAAATTACGACTGCTAAAGCCATAAATATATTAATCAGTTTTTTGTTCATACTGTAAACAAAAAAGAGATGGAGTTGGCAGGTTAACAAATAAGGCCGATGATATTCTAAATGATGAATAAATCAAATCAAAAAACAGCATAGAAGACTATTCGTGAGAATAACAAGATCAACCCTTTTAGTTTTTCTTTTTGGAACTAGCTTAACAACAAGTCTTAACGATTTCAGCATTTGGTAACAGCAACTACCAACAAAATAAAGTTTTCCTGCGAATAGTGAACTTTTTATTGCAGATATTGTTTATTGGTACTAAAGCAACAAAAATGATATCCTAGCGATTTCTGCATATTTGGTAACAGCAAGTTAAACAAACCAACAAAATAAGTTGCGAACAGCGACTATTTTGTGACACATTTTTGAGAACCACTAAATCAACACTGAGCTCTTATTTTAGGAACTAGAACAACAATAAGTCATTGTGATTTCTGCATTTGATAAGTGCAAGCTGTCTACAAAATACGTTTATGTGAAGAACACAACCGATAACCAAGATAAATATACGTTTTGTAAACTACACAACGACCGAAGAATGCGTATTAGCGGGGCCTTCACTTTAGTGGACGAACGTTTTAGCAACATGAATGGAACTCGCTTTTTTCTCGACAAAAGAACACTTATAGGATTGATACAACGTATGAAACAACGACCCACAGTTAACACACAGGTTTCGATTTGATTGATTCCAGGTTTACAAGCTTTTCATCGCTTGATCCATCGATAATAGATTAATAGCACGAAAAACATACGATGAACAACGATGGCTAACCAAACTAAGCATTCAAATAATTCAATGGAATTATGGAATACAGTCTCATAGATAGACAATTAGACTGTCAGCAGCATGGTATAATAATATACTCAGTATATTATTTATTATACCATGGCCAGCAGTTCCTGCACGCCTAGCAACTGCCGTTGGCGTGGGCATAGACAAAACAAAAAAGGGTTGCTAGATCCGGTTTCTGAATTTTCCCCAAATATTTTTTTTTGCCTTATTGCAATTTTTGTCTCCACTCAATATTCAAACAGAAAATTAAACAAATGTCTAGTTTTAAACCGTGTTTATTGACAAAATGGATGTGGCAGGCACACACTTACAGTTGCTCATCACCCCACCTTACTTATCCTGCCTGTATTGGGTATCGTAACACAACAAATATTTCCAATCTTTTTTTTCACCAAAACAGAGGAAGGAATTATTCTCAACGCTGAGACCAATAACAGTATTAAATTGTAATATATTTATATTACTATAGTTATAATCCTACTGATCCTATAATATAAATCCTTTTTAAATAATATTAAAATATTCCAGTTTCTCCTTTGTCTCCTACACTAAAATCTAAATAATAACATTATATTGGCTAAACGTGCGAAGCCAGAAAAATAAGCGTTTTTATTTTTCGGAAACGTCCTGTCTATGTGAGTAAACAAAGTTAAGGACGGTTGAGGAGTGAGGACTGACATGGGTAGTCAACATATTTAAAAAAAAAATGCTTGCAAGGAAGCGTGACCCCCAGGTGACGCTTCCGTACACATTCGAAAGAACAAATTACAAAATCTAAAACAATCCAAGTGTGGGTCGGACTCGCACACGAAGAGTTCCGTTACCAAACAATATATGTAATTAGAAATCTCAAAGATAAAACAACAGTGGCGGATTTGCAGTCTAGGCCCCAGGGTATGTGCCGCCCTATTCTTAGCACGCATCATATTGACTAGGTACATAATGAATTTACTTTATTGCTAACTTTTATCGAAATCGATTCAGAAATTTAGTTAACTATAATTGCTAGTTTGTAATATTTTCCGAAGTTTCAGAGATAATTGCACATTTTTTAAATAAAACATTTTAGGTTTATATATATTATATATTTTTCTTAGGTTTTATTTATTAATGTGTTACAAAACTCGTCTACACCTAAGCGTAGCAAAATCATAAATTAAATCTTCGCAATGCATTTTGTTTAAAAAATCAGATTCTATGTTAAGCAAAGCAAAATCGTTTAACCTTTGCTCTGTCATTTTTGTGCGTAAATAGTTTTTAATTCTGCGCAAACAAGAAAAGACCGTTCTCCTGAACAGTTATTGGCATTAGTACACTCACACATACGAATAGCAATATCCACGTTCGGGTGAATGGTTTGAAAACCTTCAGTTCGGAACCATTTTAACAAACTGACAGCACTTTTCTGCTCCAATGGTGAAATTGTCTTCTAAGTCAGTAGAATTAACCATTTGCAATGCTTTGCCCTTTTCTTCGACTTCTGAGATGCCTAGTTCCGTCAGGTTAAAAAAAGTTAAATTTATTGTAAAGTAATTTATAAGCATCTGGTCCTTTTTTCAGTTCTGTTGACAATGTGTCAATTACTATCAAAAAAGTAGTGATTCTGAAATTTTTGCGACCACTCTTGTTGCATCCCTCCACCTGTATTAGTCTCGCCAGGAAATAGCTTACGCTTTCGATTGCGTCGAAAATCACTTGTCTTCGCGCGTATAGCAATATTCTTCCTCATCATCTGCTTAGCCGTTTCTCAACTATGTTGGAGTCAGATCAAATAATTTATTCGCATAATATGGGTGTACATAGATGGTCTGCTTCCAGTCTAACCGGATGCAGCTGAATACCAGTATTCTACAGGGAGCGACTGCCTATCTGACCTCCACAACCTAGTTAGTACTGGGTAATACGATATTCTTCCTAAATCACTTTTATTATATGTACGAAATAATAACTTATATTTTTAAATGTAAAAAAGTGATTTAGGGAGATTATTGTTATACGATGCGGTGCAGTGCAGCCCGCCATAATGTGCGTGAGCCTTTAAAATATTTAGGTACTTTGCATTTGAGTTATTTCTTGTTATCTTCAGTGAATTTTTTGTCACGATTTACCGCCTCTAATATCTGGCCGCCCTAGGCCCGGGCCTACTGGGCCTTAGGGCAAATCCGCCAATGAAAAGCAAGCTATACGATTGAAGCGGCACGTTGGAAGCTTGGTATGTAATGGGTGCTCACCCATCTACGGACTAGCTTAAGCAATCGTGGTTTAACCTAATGATCGATCCAAGCGGCTACCATTATTTAGCTATGAGTTCATCCTTATTATTGGGAAATAAGTCAAGTATAAATACAATAAAACTATATAAAATTGTAATTGTGTTCATTCATTCATATTATGACGATTGTTAAACCACTCATTGGTTGTGTCACATCACTCTCTCTCATCTCTATCTCTTTTTATATTGTTCTAGGACAATTGTCTAGATCAGAGATTCCCAAACTGGGTTCCACGGAACCTAGGTATTCCGTAGGATAGTCATCAGACTTCCGCCAAAATTATTTATTACTAAATATTAAATAATACCACGGTTACAATTTCTTTATTCATATATATAATTCATTTCATCAATTATTTTATACATTTCCTAAAAAAAGTTATTATTTAAATTTCAGTGTTGATTTGTAATCATTTGATATGGGGTTCCATAAAATAAAAGGTATTTGGTTGGTGTTTCGTTATCTTTAAAGTTTAGGAACCCCTGGTATAGATACACGTTAATTTATAAATGAGTGTGTGTTTCTTTATTGTGTTGTTGTTTTTTCTCTGTGTGTGATTGTCAAATTCCCGTGGTATGCTGTATGTGTACATTACCTTACATTACCGCTCGCAAAAAGTGGCAGAAAATTTGTTCGACGATTCGTTACTTGTGAAAAATGCTCTAAATAAACCTAAAATTCTTGATCTTAAAGAAAGAGCGGAGAAAGTCCTCAAAGGGCATGACGTCACAGACGGACATACAGTCCAGCAGATGAAATCATGTCAAAACCTAAAAATAACTTTTTAAACCTTAAACAAATAAAAATTCAACCTGGCGCCTATTTACAAATATTTTTTTGTTATTATGGAAGGATGACGAGAAACATTTTATAAAATCGGTTGTCGGATCATTATCATCCTTCTCCTACCCTTACTTACCATACTTCACTTGATGTCGGCGCAACATGTCTGCTTCTTCCATACATCTCAAAATCAGTTCGCGTATACATATGAGTTACACATTATAGTATCCCACAAGATAAGACATTTAGGTCACACTTCTAAAAATTTCACAACTTTGATACGCTCGACTAAATTAGTTAGTTCCAGATTTTCAGTTCCAGGTTTTTGCTTTTTTTTGTGCGTTGCAGTTTATACTTTTGCAGCTACCATAGTTCGTTTTACATAATGTCTCAGAACAATTGCTTTAGTTATTGTTCTGAGCTTAATGTACTACTGGTCTTGTGTTTTTGTTCCGAAATAAACTGTTTTTTTTTGGCGTTGGTTCCAACAGAAAATCCATTTTATTTTTGTTTTAAATACCTCATAGTAATGGTTCCCAACCTTTTTTTTACCCCGGACCATTTTGATTTCTTTATTGTTACTACGGACCACATCATTTGTGTTAGTTCAAATATTTGGCCGTGCGTCAAAAGATTCATGTGTTAGTAACGTTTTTTAGGGAGTGTATATTTTTTTTATTAGCAACACAAGCGGATGATTTTAATATTAGAAAAAAAAGTTACCCCAAGACGGATAATAAAGCCTTCTTTGTTTTGTTATTTGTTGCCATGGACTTAGTACAGTCGCCAGCACATCAAGCTACTAGAATATGTCAAATAAACTTATACTGTCACTTAATCCCGATATTTCGGCACTATTGCAAGCGCCATGATCGCGGGTTGACTGGAAAATGCGGGTGGATGGAAAATACATCGGGAGCTCAAAATAATGAACAATCACGGAAGATATCCCGTAAGTGACAGTATAAGTTTAGTTGGAAACCGTGAAAGCTTAAAACAATATGTCAAACTAGATTACAATCTAGATTTAACTTTAGATTTCCAACTTTATTGCTAAAGCATTAGGTTCAAGGTTGATTTGACATTTGAGGGATGTGCTGGCGTCTGTACATACACAATATTAAATCCATGTTTGTTGCACTTAAATTCATAGATACAATCCCTACAGCACTGGTATTAATGATATCAGTGCTGTAGGGACGTTTTCGCGCTCTAGTGCTGTTGTCGCGCTTATCAACGTGTTTTAAATCAACTGTTCTTTTATTTTGCATTCGTTCCGTACGTCAATAGAAACTGCAGCCCTTTTTCAGTTAGTTTACCCCTTACAGATGTTATTTAGTAGCAACCAATTATATTGTTTGAAACACTAGGGCTATGGCCCGAGTGCCCACAAAGCATTTCGGGACATCGCCAAACGGATGGTAGAGGCCTGGCCTATGTCTTGGTCAAAGAATTAGCATTGCCTTGCTATTAAACAATGCTGGAAAATGACCAATGCTGCCAGCCTTCTGAGCACTGTTCCCGTTGTCAGCTATGCGGACGAATTTTTGATGCCATTTAATTATTTTCTTTTATTGATACAAGTACAGACGGCCAGCACATCAAGCTACTACAATCTGTCAAATTTCTATAATAGATTTTCAACTTTATCGCGAAGCATTAAGTTCAATGTCGATTGGGAATATTTTGCAGTTCCGGGTATCTTGATGTGCTGGCGTCTGTACGCACGACGGCCAATCATGCTATAAGTACCAGTTTATGCGGATCTATCGTTGGACGGGAAATTTATACAAAGCAAAGTCATGTTATACTGGAAATATACAGCTTGGTGTGCCGCCGTGTGTACATATGTTTTATAATTATTTTTGGTATTTTTGTGTAGTAAATAATATTTGACGGATCTTCGCCATAACGTGTTCCGGTAAAAGTAGTGTAGGTGGTACGTAATGAATATGGTCGCTAATATCCGTAAAATTCGAAACTATTTGCAGAATAAAACAAAACTGATTTATTTTTCTCCTACCAGTGCATGGATTTAATAAGTTTCGTCTCACTATAAATATATAAATATGGGTGTAATAAAACGTCATTGTTTCTACGGAAATAAAGACCACAAGATTCTGATTCTGATATTTATGGTGTCATACTTTGAAACAAAAAAACACGACAAAAACGATATAAAACAAAAACCTTAGGTACCGTATATGTAAAATATACGCTACTTTGAAAATGAGAACTTGAGAAGTCTCAAAGACTCAAAGTGTCCTGTGTCAGTTATCGTTGTCAGTGTCAGTTGCCTTGCCTTTACTCGTGGGTGCTGTTACTCTACTTGTTTTTTTATTATCTTGCTCATTTTCTTAATCTTTCGTTTTTTCCTTCGCTTAACTTTATCATTACTATTACTAGGCTTTTCATGTTGTTCGCCACAGTTCATCAAGAGACAAAAATTGAAAATCGTTTAAATACTGTACCATGTTAGAAATAGATAGTGGCTCCACGTAAAATTCTGGTATTCAGCTGGTTTGGTTTATACTGGAAGCCGACGCTAACATAGTTTAGTTGGGAAAAGGCTAAGCAGACGATTACTTTGAGTTGTCTCAAAACATGACATCAAAAACACTCGTTTTCTTTTGTCGAGCAGAGCAGAGAGGATCTTTCTTTTTTGTTAAAATGGTCGTTCAGTGAGATGAAGTTCCATTATTGTCTTAAGAACTGCGATACCTGTATGTTGTGTCATAATGTGAAGTTTTACTGACAAAACAGTAGAAAAACAAGCTTCTGGGTTTGTTTATGGTCTATGGGTAATGCAGCAGATATTAGGCAGAGGATTATCTTAAATATTGTGGTTGCACAAAAAATGCTGTTGTGAAATACAGATATTGCAAGTTATTGTCGCTTAATGTTTGAGGCTACCAGGAAAAGAGAAAGTTTTATTGTCATATAAAATGTGTCGGTAACTACTTGTAGTATTATTTGGTACATTGTGGTTGTCATTTCAGTCTTGAAAAGTTGTAGGAGTTATGCTTACTAAAGGTTGGTTATTTTCAAGTAAAATATTATTTAACTTAGTATGGTTGCTGTTTACTACAAGACTATGGCTCAGAAGAAACACTGAGATCTTGGTTTTCAATGTCTGGAAAAACTTATTAGATATCTAAGGTTGTTGAAACATTGAGACTAGTGATGCCAATGCATTCTTCCAGTTTCTTCGATGAGTCATTGACAGTTGAAGCAGTGTGACTGGAATGCCTTGCTCGTGTCAGTAAAGTGCATTCACACCTTTTCCACTTATTAAAATATGGTCAAAAACCACTACCGTTCTCCTTAAGCATCGCTATTCATGGTTCTTTGTTCTTGTTTCATGATTATAATATATTATATGTATTTAAATAGGATAGCAGCTTTATGTATGTATGTTTATTATTATGTATACATACAGTTTCTACACCACAAACTATCTGCAGTATTGTCTACCTCTTCCTCTAATCCATCCAAAAGCTGTCTTGAAAAAATTGGTTTTAGCAAGAAGACGGCTCATTGCCCATAAATTGAAATTTACATACATCCATCTTGATGTTTGTTAATTGAATATGCAATTCCTGTATTTTAAGAATGGTTGCATTGTAATCCAAGTCTCATCCTTATGACGATTTTTGCTTACCATCAGCATCGGCAAAACTACTAGACACCCTGAAAAATTTGATTGTGAGTATTTGGGGATTGTAAAACGAAAACCAATTTGTAATTGGTTACATACATTTAATTTTCTTTCAATAAAGTTGTAGGTAGGTATTGGCCTTAAATCAAGTTGTAATGGCAGTTTTGCAAAAATGGAGGGGCTCCAGCGGTATTTATTTATTTTGGTTAACAAACAATTGCTTAACCTATATATGAGGCCACCAGAACCAGAGTAACCCAAACACGAACTACAATTATGTGGATATGTGTCAAAATAGTTAAGGTGAAATTTTAAGTAAATGTAATTTAACCCTAGATAGCTAACGTTCCTGGATTTCTATGATAAGCTAACCATTCGACTTTTTGATGACCATTTTTTAAACGTGTCTTTTATTTAAGAAATATGTTATTTTAATTAGGTTTATTATATTTATAGGAAATATGGAATGTAAATTAAAGAAAATTAAAACAAAAATGAATATTTATTTAATTTTTAAGTACTAAATCACAAATTTTAAATGGCACATGTTTCATTGAGATCAATAAGGCACAACTTCTTACAACGACTAAATTAGGAACTATTGTTTAGAAATGTCTACTTTTAGAGTATAATGAAGAAAAAAGATTAAAATTATCCGTTAGTATCAAATTACTTCGATTTTTTTGGCACAAGTTGGGCAAAAGTCAACCGTATGTTCGCCACAAATGGGAACTCTGCAACTATTGCAGTGATTCTTGGTCATGCGCCTTTTCTTATAGGAACACAAACTGCAGCTTTTCCTTTTCCTTGTTGAGGCATTTTCAAGTATTGGAATACTTCCAGAACCAGCTTGCCCAAGATTTTGACCTTGACCTTCAGCGCGATCCTCATGGTTCAAACCCAAGACGTCTCTTATCTTGTCTTTCATTCTACGAGGCATTGTTGGTATTTCCAGTCGACGTTTTAGCCAAGTTTCAACTAGTTTTTCATGCAGTTGTTTCATATAGCTCCTTCATGCCAGTGGTTTACCTCCAGACACCAATACATTATGGCAGTAGATGACGTAGGAGTTGATACTCGTTATATTGAGCATGCCATAAAACATGCACATGGGCCACCGGTTAGTCTTACGGTTACAAGACATATTTGAACACATCTGGTCAAAGGTGTCTACGCCACCTTTTGTGGCATTGTAAAATTCTATGATGTGTGGCTTTTTCGATGTTGGATTCACGGTCCCTTCTTCGTCACATGACGACAACAAATAAACCATTTTGCTTGGCTTCGGTTTGAATGATAGGAGAGTTAGTGGCCCATCATAACAAAACATGGAAGTACTTATCGCTCTACCTCGGCTGTTCTTTATTTCTTCCGGTATTTCTCTTTTGTTGGCCCTCAAAGTTCCAACTATTGTCAACTTATAAGGTTGTTGTAGCAGTTGTTTAGCTAATGGGATGGATGTAAACCAATTGTCTGTGGTAACGTTTCTGTTTGAGCCATAAATACTCCGTGTTAGTTCCTTGACAACATATTCACCAAGGGGCACTCCTCCAGTATTTGTAGCTTTTCCAAGATAAGGCATGGCGTCAACCATGTACCTGGTCCCACTGTCACACATCATTTCAATTTTTATACCGTACTTAGCAGGCTTGTTCGGGATGTACATTCTAAATTTACACCGACCACGAAATGCCAGCAATTGTTCATCGATGGTAACATTAGATCCAGGAACGTAATTGTTTCGGCATTGAATCATCAGTAAGTCCCATATTTTTCGGATTGGTGTGAGTGGATCAGACTGCAAGGTTCCTATTCTTACAGCCCTATCATCAAATCTAAGACATCGTATGAGGAAATCAAACCTTTCTCGACTCATACACGAGATGTATCTAGTTGCACAGAAAGACGTGTTGAACAATTCATCACTTGTAAGATGGTTATCTTTCAACGCAGCTGCCAATAATAACACACCGAAGAGAGCGTTGAGTTCCTCTTTGCACGTTTCGTTTTGGGTTGATGTCATAGTCTCATAGCTTTGTTTTTTTATTGCTATTTCAGCATTGGTCCACTGCAAAATTTCCTCACATATTTCATCAGTCATAAAGGAACCAAATAAAACGAGAGGATCTATTATGTTTCTGACTGAACGGGCTGGTCCTCTAGCCGTGCGAATGATATTCATCGCAGAAGTTCGGGAAGAAATATGTCCTTTGTGAGTTGCCCACACATGACGATTTTTGCCACGAATATTAGGTTGAGGCAAGTGGATAATGCTGTTGGAAGCAAATGGTGAATCTTCACGGAGAGGACGAGCATCGGAAGGTGGAGTTTCTTGTTCCTGTTCAATATCTAAAGGTGGACTTACTTGCGCATCTTCAGTGTCCGAGGGTTCGTCGTGAAAGTCACTTTCAACGTCATCAGCCACCAAACCATCCTCATTTTCACTATCAGAAGAAACATCATTTGTGTTGACATAATCTTCATCATCTAACGCCCGAATTATGTCGTCATCTGTGATCAATCTTGCAGCCATTCTTCACTATCAACGAAATAACTTAAAAAAAAACAAAGCAAAAATCAACTCAAAGCACGCAAGCTAAAAGTTACGCATAAGCTAACCATTCGTCAAAATGACGAGTATGCAGTAGGTATCTCAAAAACAGAAGTACTTACCGGCTAAACGCAACCACCACGCGACGCTGTCTAGCGGACACTAAGTTGGCGCGAAACCGCGAGTGTGTAGGTAAAACGATGAGAAAGGGAGACGGAGATATTTATTAGATGCTCGTCATTTTGACGAACGTTAGCTATCTAGGGTTAAAAAAAAACATAGACACTGTGCATAAATTTGTAAAATGTGATATTAGTTATTGGTAAAATTCAGTTTGAGCTTTAAAAATAATCAGTATTTTTGTTATTTGTACATTTTTTTTGCAGATGAGCCACTATGGCACTTAGCATTGACAATATATTTATAAACAGTGTATAAATAATAGGCCAATATGTATGAACCTTGTAACTTTTTTTATTAATTTAAATGCAAATTGCCATTTTTCAACTTAAATAGTACAAATTAAACTTAAAACTAGCTTCTTTACTACTATGTAATTTTATTTCAACAAAAGACTATCTTAGGCCTAACATGACATAGTATTAAAAATTATCCAGACAGTTACTCAGTCGAAGAATCACTAATAGCACCATCTAGTTCATTCCCCGCATTAGAGGAGACCTTGAGTTGTTGATAGAAAGGGTGATAGATAGGTGGAACATATTCCAAAAGGCATAGAAGATCTTTTTTTTTCTCGTGGCTGATTTTTCTTCCCTCTGGAAATAAAATCTCTAGTTCAAAGTTAGAAGTATTTTGGGATGACCTCTTGCTGAAATTGACTTCCGTGAAAAGAACTTCTGGTTCGTTGGAGTATTTAAAGAACATCGAGAATGGATGGCTTTTATTGTATAAGATCCACTGTATTTTAAGCCATTCAACTTTACTTCGATCAACGCCGATCTTCCTGTTTGTTATATTAGTTTCCAAGGCTTTGGTGGATATAAAATCGTCTCGTTTCATTTCCACAATTTCGAAAAGTTTCTTTTTTCTTGCTGCTAGTATCACATTGTTCCAATGTTCGGGAACGTATATGTCTGGAAAATACTATTTTTTGCTTTTCCACCAAGCCAAAGGCCCGGTCGCAAGATGAAAAAGAATGTCCGCTGACCGTAAATTTGTGGTCTATATTTTCCACAGTAAATTGAGGACTAGAAACAATATGCATACATAACGCTGCAACTTTTATGTTGCGGTTTTGCCCGCCACACTGGTCAGAGTACATGATTAGCCTCTTTGTATGTACATGTTCTCTGATAAATTTTAAAAGGCATGAACCTATTTCTTGTGGTCCCCTGGATGCTGTTGATTCATCCCAGACGTACATAAACATTTCGTCTGTACCAGCATTGTGAATACCTAAACAGTAGGTCCACAACTGACGCTTGTAGTAGCAAATACCGGTTGAAATTACTGGTGTTGGGAGAGTCTTCATTAAGTCAAAGATGATGACGGTAGTATCTGTAGTATCCTGCTTCGCATTTTGCATGTCAAGTTTTAAATTTTTCATCGCAGATTCTGCTTATCTCAAATGAAGTTCTTTGGCGACAGTAAGCTCGGTTTTTTTAGAAAGCTCGTTGTTATCGCAAGCCTTAATTTTAACTTTGAAATTGTCACATCTCTTACATGAATCGCTTACAGGAGCATGAAATGTGAGGTTGAAATTTTCAATAAATATTTTTTCAAATATGTATTTTGAAACTGGTCCTTCAACCTTACTTTTGTATTCAGAATACATAATTGACAAATTTAAGTGAGGAGGCAAGTACTGTCTCGTTTCACTTTTGTGTATTGTGTAGTGAGAATCATATTTCGGAAAAGTATTGATGAAATCCTTTACTTGGTTTACTTTTGTTTCTGGAGTTTTATTTGACGGAATATGCCTGCCTCTTTTATCAATGGGAGCGGGATCGCCTAGAGGCTTATTTTTCAAAAGCCTTGTGAGGCGTCCGTCCGATACTTTAAAAACTTGCTTAAAAAATGACTTACACACACGAATATGTTTTCCATTCGCGTCTGGTAAGTGATACAATCGAGAAAACTCCTTGGGCTTCGATTTGATGTTTCCAGCTACCAAATCCGATGAGGTATCTCTGACTCTCACATAAGACCTTGCTTTTATCACAACATGTATGAGTGAATATAGGTACGCACTTTGCAAATCAAAATTTGCTAGGGCATAAAACTTTGAAAAAAGTTGTTTTTGTCTTTCGTGTACAATTTTCTCATGGCATTTTTCATTACAGGTGCATTGAAGACCTGAATCTATTTGTTTCGCGGGAACGAGAACGCCTTTAGTATTTACGTATGCCTCACCTCTAGCTCGTTTATTTTTCCTCATATTCTTTTTCCATAAATTTTCTTTGCGCATACGCTTCTTTTTATCTTTGTTTGAAGAAACAGATGACTGACCCTCTTCATTGCCTTCAGTAGATGAGTCCCCAAGAATGTCTTGTAAACTCCTTGATGAGCTCCTGCTACGTTGTTCTGGGACATACTCCGAACCCGAATCCTCATAGGGCTCCACCGGGCTAAATCCAAATATATCTGCAAAAAAAAAGTAAATTAATAGTTAAACATACTTACAAATAAAAAAGTAAGTAACCTACCCAACGAAAACTTAACATTAAAACTTCTGCTCATAAGTACTCTAAACTTTATCAAAATATCTATCCAAGAACGCCTTACTCAATATACTTGAAAAGACTAATCCGCGAAAAAAATATCTCACATTGTTTTACTACGAAACTCTAAAAACGTAAGCTGCTTACCACGTAAGTCACCTTCAATGTTATCAGTAGCTTCATTCTCAATTGCACTCATTGTAGCTTCGGCTGAACCTGGCCCAAACAAAAATAGTCAATAAAAACACAGTAAATAAATAATAACATAACGAAATCTCAACATTTAAATTAAGTGTTACCTAGTATGTAATTTTCGATGTTTTCAGCAGCTCCACTCATTGTAAGCTCCTGCTAGATCTGTCCAAAACAAAAATAGTAAAAATTAAGTTAATTATTTTATAGGTTAGAATCAATTGACGACGAGAAAACAATAAAATATCTGACTAATAACAGGTATTATTACCTCTTAAGCTTATTGCTGTACCGTCAATACCTTCCCTCACGTTCACGTAGATTAATAACGAATCTAAACACACTTATTTCGTCAAAACACCAAAAAAATAACCGCAAAAACAAATATGTTGACACGTAAGTATCAAAGACCAGAGTGGCCCAAGTCACCTGAGCCGTAATGGCGGCAAATACCATAGTGACCCAAGAGATCTGGGCCACTATGCACTTTTAATATTGTTTTAAGAATCAAAATGCCACAACAATTTTTATAACGCCATCTCTGATTTTTTACTAAAATTTCCTTTGGGCCACTCTGGCTATGAACTTAGGGGTTTGAAAAGGGGCATTGCCGTGGTCAACTAATATTATCAAAAATTGTGGTTTGGGCCGCTCTGGTTCTGGTGGCCTCATATATATTCTGATTTAATGACTACAGTAATATTTACAAAGTGCAACAATTAATTACAGGTTAACACCACATGCACAGAAACCGGCTTTACATAACATATTTATAAGTTATTGAAATTGGAACTTTTACATGCAATGAATAAGTAATGTAACACGTTGACGGACAGTACTATCCCACTAGTTTTAGCTGTTAAAAGGTACTCATTTTCATACATTGCCTAGAGGCGTAGTGTCATATCGCGTGGTTAAAAAAACATGTCTTATGACAGAATGGATATAGGCGTAAACGTCGTAAGGCGTTCTCTCACATATATATATATTACTTTATGTAGGGATATAACAGTACGTCCTCCAACGTATACGCTTATATCCGTAGTGTCATATTTTATCGCAAATTACTATGCACTGTGCACTTACGCCTTCAGGCGGCAGTATTGTGTGAGATGGAAACAATAAAAAAAACAGCTGTAATCAGTCAATATTTATTATAAGATCAACTTAATCACATACCGTTACTTCTTCGTAATAATTAAATGGCACAAAACCTAAAAAGAACTAAACGCAAATATAAATCTTCTGAATAATTAACGTTACGATAAATTGTAATCAGTCTTATACTCGTGAAAAAGCTTGAATTATCACAATCCGTTACTTATTAATCGAAATAGAATCTGAAAAACTAAATTTATTAATCAATATTTAAACTTTTATGATATTCTTCGAAGCAACTGGGGCATAATTAGGGCGTGCAAAACCGGAAAGTCTTCAAAACCGGTTTTGAAATCCAATTTTGAGTGCGCAAAACCGGAAACCGGTGTTAGCCCCGGTTTTGGCAACAATTTTCTAATGTTTATATAGTAGAATTTTATCAAGAAAACAAATTCTTGGACACTCAGAAATACTAAAAATAAAACGATTTGTACGATAAATCTCTTTATAATCAACCATTTATGCCAACCAATACCAAATAGACCACCTTAATAGTTTTGATAACATGAACTTAAATAATATGAAGATTAACTAACTGAGATCAAATCAACTAGTAGGTACACTAGGTACCTAACAATTCTGTTATCATGAATGATATATTTTAAACATACAAAACACACCATCATCATCATATGACACTAAACACAACCACAATTACAATACCTATGTCTCAATTTCTTGAAACTTGAGCTTTTTAATTACGAACTACTAACAATTTAACAAGTTAACAACATTATTAAAAGGATTCATATTTGACTATAAAACGAGTTCAATTAAACTGTGTACAGTGTGTAAGTGTGTACTGTGTACCCTATACTAATTTATTTCAATAAACAAAAATAATTTTTTTCCAAGAGATCGCTGTTCTTGGTAATGAGTTCTTAAGAATAGAAGTGCATCTAACATTTTGTCAGATAGCGTACTTCTAATTTTATTGCAAAAGTACCCAGCACTCGAAAAGGCCCTCTCACTCTCAACACTTGTTGGTAGTACACACTTCAAATAGTTGTACGCTTCGGTGAGATACACACCCCGTTGCCCTCCGCTTTCATACATGGCTTGCTCTACTTTGACAAACCCTGCAAGGTCGAAATTAGACCGATTCTTGGGGGATTTCCTACATTTTTCCAATTCTTTATTAAACTGCTCTTGAAGAGTTAGCTCATCAGCTACAACTTCAGCATCAGATGATAACGATAACGATGGTACAGACCGCTCGGAGAGAACTCCGAGGATAGTATCAGAGCTCTTGAACTGTTGCAACAAGTTTATTATAATGTCAGATATGTCAGCACCATTGGGTTTGGCAAACGTATCATCGTCATCTTGTGTGCAGAAGTCTTTCCAATCGTGCAAATAGTGCAAGACACCTGCTAACCGGAGACGCCTTTGCTTAATACGACTTCTCAAGTTCATCGCTTGTTTGCAGCTCAAAACACTATTTTGTTCATCAAGTTTCTTGATCATGAATTTTAATGTTGTGTCAGCTGTGTGAAGGATAGCATCACGTCGACACAGGGATAGAACAGCCAGTTTGACAACATTCAAGCTGTTGTGAATATCAGACAGAGTTCGAATTTCGTCTTCGGAAAAAGATATCTCAGATTTCAAATCTATAAGGACTTTAAAGACTGAGTTTTTTAATTTCAAAAACACTCCGATCATATCGGACATGCTGGACCATCGCGTGAAACAATCTAGTTGCAATTGTATGTCCTTTTTGTGTTCCTGCAAGACATATTCCCGCAATGCATCAGCTTTTAGAGGAGATTTCTTTATAGATTTTACTAATTTTCGAACTTTAGTGATTGTCTCTCTGTATAATTCTGGATTTGCTGAAATGGCTGGGGTCTCGATTTCTAGACTTCCACTGAGATCTTCTTCAGCTCGATTGTCGTCGTCGTCACTATCACTTTCTGATTCAGAGTTGTCCTGTGGATTTATAGGGGTTGTTTCAATAGACGCTACTGCATACTTTTCGGGTTCTTTACTTGTTTTATACAGGGTGTTGTGACGTATTGAGTTCAGCGTATTACGGTGTGAGCCTACTTAGTTATAGATAGGCATTTGTCATATGGAAATATTTAGTACAACGAATAAACCAGTCGCTCAATACGCTTGCAGTCAAACACACGTCTTTTCATTCAAAAATCCCATACAAAGAAAAGTGAACCTTATTACATTAAACATATTCGTATTCGAGCCGAATGCAGCAACTACGGAGCGGTGAACATCTGGTCGCTTGAACAAAGGAACCGCATTCCACAGCGATAAGGATTCATAGAAAAAAAACACCTAGTTCAAACTAATAGATTGTTATGAATAACTTTGCAACTAAGTAATTAGCGATACTACGGAAGATTACTCAAGTTTATAATATCTGTGACCAAGTTTACGAACATTTTTGATTGTTGATTTTAAAGTACAAAGTGAAGTGTAGTGAAACAACAAGAATGAGTACTACAAAAGAACAACAGCAATATCTCGCTGTCTTAGAAGATGGTGCTAATTTACTACAAAAACGCAAACAAACTTAAAAAAGTGTCCAAAGGCAAGACTGACTAAAGGTTATATAGAAGCACGTGTGAAAATTATTGATGAGTATTGGATGTCATTCAAGAACGCTCATGACGGGTTAGTTAAGATAACACCCAAGGAACAAAAGGGAATTTTGCCATACTTTTTGAACGAAGAATTCTTTGTTTACGAAGAATTATACAGCTCATTACAAGGTGATTTGAAAGATATGCTTACGTCGTTAACGGAATCTTTAGCTGTGGATTCCTGAAACTCGAGTATAAACGTAACCCATGCATCGCAAAATATAGTGCATTTACCAAAAATTGAGTTACCCAAGTTTAGTGGAAATTATGAAGGATGGCCAACTTTCAAAGATTTGTTTACTTCTTTGGTGCACGAAAATAATAACCTCAGTGATGTACAGCGATTACATTATTTAAAAACAAGTGTAAGTGGAGAAGCTGAGGCGTTATTGACCCATATAAAGGTGACATCCAGTAATTACCCAACTGCATGGGATGCTTTAAATAAGAGGTATGGTAACAGACGCATAATATTAAACTGCATCATGAAAAGATTATTTAACCAGAGGAAGATGACTTCGCAATCAGCCACCCAATTAAAAGGCTTGTTGGATACAACTACAGAATGCCTAAATAACCTGGAAAATTTAAAAATAACAACAGGCTCTTGGGATCACATAATAATATTTCTGCTCGTTCAGAAGTTTGACCCAGAGACACACAAAGGCTGGGAAGAATATGCCTATAAGGAAGACAGCGAAGCATTACCTACTTGGAGTGAGTTAAAGAACTTCATGGAGTCCAAGTTCCGCACCTTGGAGTTGGTTACCGGCGTCACAGTTAACTATAATACAAGAGAGAAACAAGTCAAAGAACGTTCTTATCATGTTGCTACACCAAGTTCAGAAAAGACATGCATCATGTGCAAAGAAAAACACACGCTGTGTCACTGCAAGAAATTTATTGATATGAAAATAGATGAGCGAACCGAATATGTGAAGAGCAAACATTTATGTTTTAACTGTCTAGCACTTGGACACTCAGTAAAGAAATGTAAATTACCAGTGTCCTGTCAGAAATGTCACCGACGTCATCATTCTTTACTACATGAGACTAAGAACACAGAACCAGCGGCTACACCGAGCACCTCACAACCGTTGGCTTCACAGCATGTAGCTGAAGAGAAGGAAGCAGTTCAAGTGAACACAGTGATCGCGTCGCATCATACGTCTAGACATGGAATAGCACTGTTGGCGACTGCTGTGGTGGAAGCAACAAATGACCAGGGTCATATCATTTCACTACGCGCGCTAATAGACCAGGGTTCTCAATCTACATTCATAAGCGAGAAAGCGACTCAACTATTGCAACTGAAACGACAATCATTCAAGGGAAGTGTTGTAGGAGTGGGATCTTCGAGAACAGAAATCAAACACGTGGTACAGCTTAATATAAGATCACAGTGGGACCATAACTATAGTTTACCGATCCAAGCCTACGTGATGTCGAAACATCTGACCACTAAAGGCTCCTACACACAGTGCCGGCGGCGGGGCCGCCGGGTTCATGCCGAGCGGCTATGCCGCCGGCTATACAAGCCGCACAAAGCCGTCAAGCATCATTCCGGTTGTGACAGTCACATAGAACGCTAGTGAAGTGAAAATTTTTTTTGGTTGGTTGGTTACAATGAATACGAAAATCATCAGCACTGCCGCCGCAGTTGTAATTTTTATTTTAATAAGAAAAAAATACAAAAGGACGAGAAGGTTTTGGGTGCGCCCAAGTTTACAAAATAGAAAATGGCAGAACGGTACTGTAATGATAGAAGAGTATAAAAAAGATGATGTGGGATGTCAACGTTTGCGCAATAGTATGTTCTTTGGGTTTCTGAGAATGACATATGAAGATTTTGAATTTTTGCTAGAGAGTACTGAAGTGTACATTAGCAAAAAAAATACTGGCTGGAGAAAGGCTATACCCGCTAAAGAGAGGTTGGCAGTAACGTTGCTGTTTTTAGCTACAGGAGAAAGTTATTTCAGCCTTGGAGAACTGTTTAAAATTTCACCACAACTTCTTTCCTCACTGATTCCCGAAGTCTGTCAAGCAATAACATATTTTGAAGATTACTTTATAAGTTTTATAACACTATCAGAAGGATTTAGAGCTAGGTATTCTTCAGCAAATGTTTCTAGTGACGAAGGTTGAATTGTTTGTGGATCTGGGTTTGTTTGGGCCGAGTATTCAGAAGAAGTTAAGTTATTTGTAGAAGGGCTTACAACCGTCTGTTGAAGTGAAGATGCTGTATAGTATCCTGGATGACTGTGTGAACTAGAAACACTATTTGGTCTTGCAAAATCCGTAAATGTATCGGATCTATATCCAGTTTCGGCTTCAAATATTATATTGTTGATCCGATGTCTCACAATAGCTTTCATTTGTCGATCCATTTGTCTTAACTGACCCGCAATATAATCTCCAAATAAACCATCCTCATCTTTTGTCACATTTGGTCGTTGGGAGACATTCTTCATAATATTCAATGCTTCGGATATCAACTCTTTATTAGGGTTGATTTTAGGACGTTTATTTCGTTGCCAAGTTGTATTTTCTGGCGACATCTGTGGTAAATCATTTTGATTTGATTGTGAATCTCGTTGTGAATCGTGGCTCGTCGACGGTGTGTCCTGCGAAAAAAGACGAAAAAGACTGCCCGTTTAGCCGTTTTACTTTTATTTAATAAAAAATAAATAAGTATATCTAGTCAAAATCAACATTTATTGTGTATTTTTTTATTATGGATTTTATTAAAGGCACTGAATAAGTCTTCAACATTTCAATTATTTTTTTTTCAAATTTTTTTTTTACCTTAGTGGCAACTATTTTGCCAATGACCGGGAAAGGGTTAAAATGTAAATACAAAGATACACTAATAAATAAACTAATATAATTATATGTCTATGGGGCCCTAGTTGCCTGATTATAAATAAAAAAAAATTAAATCTTTACTTACAGTATCGGTGGTTCCAGTAGGCACATTTTTGTTCTGCAGAAAATTTAGTGATTTGTAGGCAAACCATTTACTATGATAAATATCATCAGTACCCGCACCAGACTTATTTGAATTATCTTCTTTTTTTTTCTCTCGGTAATAATGACTAGTTAAATTTTTTATCTTTCTCTCGATTTCCGGAACATCAGTAGCAAATTCACTGGCAATTTCATTAAATGCGTCGTAACGCTTTGGCCGGCTTTTGTAGTCACGGTTTTTTGGGTTCCATAATATTTCTTTTAAATGATAGAGGTCTATTAGTTTTATAACTGTTGCATCGTCCCACTCCATATTGGTTAGTTGATAAAAAATAAAAGTGCCGACACTTCACAACAACAGAGAATGAATAAGTGATACGTCACTACTCTATGAAAGCCGGCGGGCAACTGACTGAGTGAGTGGAGAGGGATGCCGTCGGCATCGGCATGCTGCCCCGCCGGCTTGCCCGCGCGGGCGCAAGCCGGCGGCATGATTGTACAAAATAAGGCCGGCGGGTTGGGCCGTCGATCCGTGCCGCCGGGTCAGCGGCTTTGGTGTGTAGACCGCTTTACGTACACGACGGGGTTTTGCGACGGGAAAAGAGGAAAAGAGCAAAAGGCTAACGATGAATTTCTAAAAAATGCCCTATCTCAATATCTTCCCGTACCAACTGCAGTTGCGTGCTAATAATTAAATGGTCCTTTTCTATATCAATTTGTTTTCTTTTATTTGGTTCTAATTGTAATTTTATTTTGTTAATTGTTGTATCTTCTTGTAAAGCCGAGAGTAATTTTGGGAGAGTAACATAATTTTTGTTAATTTGGGAATTTCAATTCGAACAAAAGTACTATTCCCCCATTTCTCTCAATAAAATCCTTTGTAATTTAAGGATTATTATTATCCCCTTACCACGGGCACAAGATGTATGTTGTATCAGAAAGACAGGCATTAAAGACGTCGCCTGCTGACATAATATGAAACTTCATCTTACTGATAATAAATTCTTCAAGTGGCCAGTGATTCTTTACAAACCACCAGTATCTCAATTTCCCGACCTTCACATTGATGTGACAGGGTTCCCATCCGTAACACTAGTGTTATACTATACATATAAATATTAGTGTGAAGGTCGAGAAAGTGATTTCCGTTCCATAACACTGGTGTGAAGGTAGGGAACGTAATGTTCCCAGCCTTCACACTGGTGTGAAAGCTGACAAAAAAAATTCTCCACGTTAACACTGGTGTGAATGTTCAGTGTGAAGGTGGGTCGGTCGTGGAAGATTCTGGCTTATATGTTAAAAATTAAACACGTGGATGTTAAAACTAATATTTAATGAAAATTTTTGAACACGTTTTTTTTTTTTATTATAAAAAGTTATGGTGTCCACATTTTGGACACTGCCCTTTCTCACGTATGAAATTGTGCAAAACAAGGTGCAATGTATAATGGCACTTTGCATTTGACACACTCTATTTTGCTCTTTTTTCCAAGAGCTTTACTGCTGCAAGCTCTGCACCTTCTATAACTGGGCAGCTCTCCCGGCATATGCGATCCCACATCATTCAGCCTTATCTCATCAGGGATACCATAAAGCCACGTATTCACTGAGCAACAATGTTTCGGATTCACAGTTTCTGAAACATCACGTAAATGTTTCCAGGAACAATGTTTCGGAAACTCTGCCGTCCACACAGTCAGTTGCTTAGGTCATGTCGCCCGAGGAAGTAGTGTTATGTGGTGCCTACATTTTTTTGCATAAGTCCATTTCTAGTAAATAGTAACGAAAAAGATGGTGGGTCAGGAATTACTTGTTAAGAAGACAAGACGTATTAAGTGATTTATGCATGTTTGATGGATCATTTATAAACTTTCTACGAATGTCAAAATCAGATTTTGAATATCTTTTGCAAAATGTTGGACCATTTATAGAGAAACAAGATACAAACTTACGAAGTGCAGTTACCGCTGAAACAAGACTAGCCATTACTTTAACAACTTCCCTGTCCAATGAGTCATATATGACTCATAGGAACTTACTATAATAAGTTCATGAGTCACAGGTGACTCATTTCTTTCAATTTGAGGCACATTTTTCGGTATGAACGTGACATGATATTTATTTAAATCATACGTGGACGTATAGCAAAAAGCCTAATGTTTACAATGATAAAAGAAAATTTCGCGATTTTTTTATATTTATCATTTAATCACTATACAAATTTGCCATAAATAAAACTCTAAGGGCGCGTTTATATGACACGGAATGTTACAGCGTGTCGGCCGCGCGGCGAGAGTACGGTGACCGCGCGGCGGCCGCGCGATCAGGCCTAGTGGCCACGCCACTGCGAACCCGATTCATTTCCAGTTGATCTTGGTCTTTCTTAAAATTCACACGTGTCCGTTATGAGCTATTTGACTAAGAAGAATAAAATTATGATTGCATATTACTTGTACCGACAAAGCAAAAAGAAAGAAAAAAAGAAATGTAGAAAATTTTGGATTCATCCTATTTTAGCACGGCGAGAAGAGTTTGGTGAATTTCATACGCTATACAACCAATTGCGAGAAGATGAAAAAGAATTCGCAGATTATTTCCGAATGGATGTTAAAACATTTGATAAACTACTCAACTTCATACATGATAAATTGAAGCACCAGAACACTAACATGCGGGACAGTATTACCCCCACAGAAAGATTAGCAGTGACATTGCGGTAAGTAAATAAATAATAACAATTATTTGGTCAAGTGGTATTTATTAATCATTATATACACGAATACTTTTAGGTCGTTCTGGAACCGAAACACAGTAACTCCAGTCGAGTAATAGTTACTATTGGCATATTCTTTTTTTTTTTATGACGTCTAATATAGAAGTTAGAAATTTATCACATTTTTTCTGTCATTCGAGTTAAATCTTAGTAGGGCTCCCACTATTTCATTCATAAACGCAATAACGTATGCGGTCCGCTCGATGATGAAGTAGCGTAGCACAGCTGTGATTGTGCGAGTCAGTTGAGCGGGTCAATGGACGTCGGACGATTTTATTAACCGACTGCAAGTAGGTATTTCATTTCAGGTCCGATTTAGGTTGGTGTAAGTTCATTTACCTACATCATTTCTCGTTCGTATCAGAAGCACGGCACGGTGTTTACCACTATCACATCTCTTCGTTAACGAGAGAAATTAATTGGCATTTAATTCACCACTCTCGCATCACGAAATCACTACTACTCGTACCTATTCAACTAGACTCCGATACGACGACAGTACGCTTGGGAATTAGGCCTTAAATCGAGTGTCGACCAATCAACCTACCTACCTGATTCATAAAATAATACTGCCTAAAACATTTTTTTTGCGGTAATGCTGGCGGCTGTTACAAACGCAGACAATTCGCACAGAAAAATGAATCGTTTCGTCTGTCGAATAGAGTTCATTATTAGTTGGATGTATTTTAGGTATTGGAGGTATTAGGTTGGAATTAAGACCTTATTTTAATAAAGTGAACCGTGTAATTCGGTTGTGCATCTTTGTAACAGTCAGGTTGAACACGAGACAATAGGTTTCTCAGAATAATTTTAGTAAACTGCGTATTTTACTTAGGTATCTAGTTTGGGTAAAATTTCTAATTTTCACCGTTTACGGTTAAGAAATAAAGTCTAAATTCGCTTTTCGTATTTTTATTTGTGCACCAATTTATCTACCGCGTAGGTACCTATTTGCGCGACCGATCCTTTGGTTAGAATGGTATACATAACATCATGCCTGTTATCCCCGAAGGGTTTGGCAGAGGTGTACCTAATGGTACACCCACATTTTTCGCCAGTTATGTTTAATTCCCATGTAATAAGGGGCGAGCTTATTGCCATCAACCGGGCACAAATTCATATTAAATATTTTATTTTTGTTTATGTAGGTATCTAACGCAGAGCTCTAGCTTTGTATTGAAGGTTTGCTAATCATGAGTTTGCTATAGGTTGCAGTGGTCAGTACCTACCAACCACGTTGTTGCTACAGTAGATACCTACCCACGACAATAATAAATCGTTTGATTCCGCATTCATGACCACTGTGTTGTTTGTTGTGTTTGATCTAAATTGCGTTAATGTTTACGTACTTAACAGTTAAATAACTCTAATTTTTCCTTCATACTTTTTACGAACTTAGGACCGTCGCGTCAGTAATACATTTTACGTCTAAGTCGGTACCTACCTACTAACTTTGTAAGTACCTACTCTTTTATTATCAAGAAAAGGTATTGCAGGCGCAGGCGTATTTAAAAAATTGGAGCTATCTACAAACATAATCAACTTATAACTAACTAAGCCAAACACTTTTTAAATAATTTACACTTCCCTGTATCGAAGCAACTGCTCAAAATGGAGTCCACTTTGCTCGATACACAAACGGGCACGTTTAATCACGTTGTCTTTTAATTTTCCTAATGTGTATCTGTCACTTTTCACTATCGCACTTCTTAACTCATCTCGAGTAGTATGCTCCTCGAAATAAACTAGTCTTTTAATTTCGGACCACAAATAAAAATCCAGTGGTGTTAAGTCAGGGCTCCTTGCGGGCCAAGCCACAGGGCCACCACGACCTATCCACTGCTCACCAAACTCACTGTTAAGGTACGCACGCACTGCAGGATGGTGGAGGTAAAGGGAACTTGAGGGTCGGTGATTCCACGTGCGCGCAGTGAGTTCAGGTGTTCCGGCTGAGCATAAAGTCGTCTAGCCTCTTCCAGGTTATTGTGCGCCATCCCATAAAAATCCACCATTGCCCAATACTCCACATTGGAGTACGCGTATTGCCGACTCATTTTTAACATGTTATTAGGTTGCGCATGAGTGACCGAACACGAACCGCGCGACGGCTAGACTCCTAGACTGTGTAAGCGTCGGGTGGGGGCGTGGCTTACGGATCGATGAATGAATTTTTCAATGGGTACCGTTCGCATGTGTTGCCGATCGTGAATACGTTTTACACACACATATGCATTTACCGCAAGGAAGCGTTACTTCGAGTTCTCATTATTTCACAAAAAAAACATTAAATTAAATTTATCGTGATTTTTTTTATTTTTACATTTTGAAAAAAATAGTCCCAATCGTTTCGAAATCGATATTGAGTTTATGGCTTTCGGTTCCAGAACGACCAAAAAATAACCGTGTATATATAAATTTGTAAGACAGACTATATATTTGTAAAATCTAAATCGTCGATACTTGAATTGGATGGACTGGCAAAATTGTATTGCTCTCCACCGGTAGATTCGGACTCTTCAGAATAAGATGATTGTTGTGTTGCCGGACGTCCAGATCCAGCAGCAGTAGTGTAACCATACTGATAGGTGCTTTCGTATGATACTATTTCGCCTTCTCGACGATACATAGTCTCGGGTGGTGGAGTAAAGTAAGGCCTTTTCGAACCAGCATTCTGGAGCTGTTGGTTTTTAGCTTTTATATTTCTCACAATAGACATCACCTGGTACTGAAACTCAACAGCATCTTCGTCATTGAATCGTTCAACAGTTGGTAAAATTCCTTTAAAAAACGACATCATACGACTGTCTTCTTCTTTTTCAACCGAGTCCATAAACTTCATGAATTTTGCATCCACATCACTAAATTCTTTATTTTTCGTATTTGGTTTACTTTTTCCTAGCTCAGAATTCTTAAAATTTGAATTAGTTTCGCGGGGGTTGTATATTTTATTTAAAAACAACATATTATCATAGTATGGGTACTTATGAACTTTTTTTGTTGCAGATCCAGATTTGTTTTCCCTCATCTTCTTTTCACATTTCATCCATCCATCTCGCATATTTTTCCATTTCTGAATATCTTTTTTACTAGGAATTTAAAAATAATATTCACATTAAAAAATATAGTTATTTTTAATTCGCCTGATTCCTCTTAATGTTTCATTATCAGGAAACATGTTAATTAATAATAATACTATTTGTATAATTAATTGCTTGTAATAAGTTCCTTAATATCATTTTATATATTTACAGGTACTTGGCAACAGGTCACACGTTTGCCGATTTAAGATACGCATTTAGAATTGGAAAAACAACATTATCGTTTATCATTAAAGAAGTGTGTAACTGTATATGGTCAGAACTAGTAAACATATATATGAAAATACCATCAGAAAATGAATATTGCTGAAGACTTTGCTGTTATTGCAAATTTTCCCCACTGCCTAGGTGCTGTGGATGGGAAGCAAATCAGAATAATTAAACCTACAAAATCTGGATCAATGTTCTTAAATTACAAACACTTTTTTTCTATTGTATTAATGGCAGTCGTTGACACCAATTATAATTTTATATTTGTAGATATTGGTGCATATGGCAAGGACTGCGATTCAAATGTTTTTAAAGAAACCGTCTTTTGGAAGAGACTGCTGAACAATACACTTAACTTACCACAGCCTGCTCTGATTCCAGAGACTAATTTTCAATTACCGTACGTATTTGTCGCGGATGAAGCATTCGCGTTGCACAAAAATGTACTGAGACCATTTAGTGGTCGAGAACTCAATGAAACAATGTCAATATTTAATTATCGTTTTACTAGAGCAAGACGTTATGTGGAATGCGCTTTCGGCATAATGGCCAATAAATGGGGGATCCTCCATCGGCCTTCAAATGTATCTTTGGAGCTCACAGTCGACATGGTAAGAACCTGTTGTTTATTACAAAACTTCATACATAAAGAACAGGGCATAGGTAATTTAATTGTCGATTCAGGCTTTGAACTACAGACACTATCACGATCAGAATATGCAGATCCTTTAATAGCAGACAATGTTCGTCAAAATTTTGCTGAATATTTTGTTTCTCCTCAGGGCAGTGTACCATGGCAAAACAGATATATATAGATAGGTACTCAAAATTATCAAATCACTCGTTTATTGCAAGAGTATCACAGTTAAAAAACAATTTTAAACTTAACTCAAATAATATTTTTTTGCGATTTATGATAATGAAGAATGTTCACAATTTTTTTACCTCTCCTTAAACTCGGTGGAAAATAAAAAATATGGGTGAAAAAACTGTTAGGATACGTCGTGTATTTTCCGAGATATTTAATTTCAAAATAAATGCGCGATTATTTTTATTTTTGGTTTTGTATAGATACAGGCCCTACTGGGACAATAGTTTTAAGCGAATTTGTATACGTAGTAACATTCTTCATTGCGATAAATATTGTTAAAATAATAAATTTGTGTTCAATAGTTTAATTACCAAATAAAATATGGAAAACTTACCGTATGTGTTTTTTTCCCCAATTGGAAGGTCATTGAAATCTTCTTTTATAATTGAACATAGGTCATGCCAGGCTTTTAGTGTTTGACGTTTATCCTTATAGGATTCGCTTGTTTTATCCCAAAGGATATTTCTTTCTTCCACTAAAGATATCAATGTCTCAGGATTGATACTCAGTTCATCCATCTTCGAAATCACGATGTCCGCGCGTCACGACGCGGCGACGTCTCGCGCAAGTGACTGACGGACCAATGAAAGGAGAATGCGGGGACGCCGGCGCGGGGCGTACATCGAGAACATTCGAGTGATTCGAGCGAGACGGCCGCGCGGCCGCCGTGTGATCGAGGAGCGAAAGCCGCGCGGCCACCGCGCGGTCTCCGCGCAGTTAGTTACTCAAAATTAATTTCAACTTTACGTCCTAGTTAATAAAACATAATTTTGCTATAACTGAACAGTTAGTACGCGGTCACCGCACGATCGCCGCGCGGCGGCCGCAAGAATTTTTTCGCGTCGTCTAACTGCAGCCTAATACGACCTGCATCTAAAAGCGGCTCTGTGAGCTGTACCACTGTTGAACCAGGTTTATCAAGACCCTCTAATTGATGCGAAATCCCGTTATAAAGTTGGTAGGACCATGTGTAGCTATTTATTGTGCAGGCCTTATATATTTTCATACCGTAGCGATCTGTTTTGGCTGGGTTATAAGTTCTTATTAGCAACCTTCCATGAAATTTGACCATTGACTCATCAACGACAATAATATCGGAAGGTAGATAAAGACTACGAAAATTGTTTACCATTTTATGTATGAGTGGGTCTATTTTATGAGTTCTTTGCTCTCCAACGACACCTATTTGGATTTCTGTAAAGTGCCAGCATCTTAGAATGGAGCTGAACCTTTTATACGACATATTTATTCTGTGCATAAGAGGATTATAGTAAAGCACGTCTAATTTCCAGTAGTGTTCGATTGACGGCTTAGGACTGAGACCCATGTAGATTATTACTCCAAAAAATGTTTTCAATTCCTCTCTAGTGACGTCTTTCCATCTTGTCATTCGACTAAATCGTGCAGTTCCGTAATTCTTACAACAACTGAGCGTAATTATTGGTATGAATTACCATTTCATCAATTAAATCATCAGGTACAAAATAGGCATAAATTTTGATCAAACTAACTCGCCCATCTTCAGTAATTGCGTCGATATTTTGTACACCGTGATTGCCTATAAACGTTTCCCTCCCTAAAGGCAAAACATCTCTTTTCCATTGGGCATCAGATGGATCGGATGACGATGAACTTGCTGGAGTGGGTGACGGAATCTCAGTACCTCTGCCTGCACTATTTGCTATAAAATCTGCAATTACCTCGGTATCCTCGCTTTCTTCATCTTCATTGTTGGGCTGATATTCTTCGTCACTTCCGCTACTAAATGGTTCTTCATCTGAATTTTCTAAATACCGCAACAATTCTTCATTTGTATATCTTCTATAAGCCATTTTCTAGATAAATATCAATTTATAACCACAAAACAGACCTTTTTCCAATAAAATATCAATTATAACCTCAAATAAACATTCAATTTTCTAATCTAATTGTAGTTATGACAGTTTATTGACATTTGACGGATGATGTATTGTTAGTGTCACTCAATAAATGCATTTGTGTGTGTGTGTTCACATATGACTCATTAAACGTGGTAAAGAAAAATTAACGCCCTACGTTCGTGAGTCACATGTGACTCAAAAAAGCTAATAAGCGTAACAATAAGTAAAACCTGTGGACGTAGGGCATTATCAAAATGAGTTGTATGGGGACAGGGAAGTTGTTAAGATACTTAGCTACTGGAGATTCATATTCTTCACTCTCATAAGCCCGGTTTCCACTGCGAAAGGGTAATGTGCGGGAAATGGTTAGGCGGAACGGACTCCTTTTTAATGAAATAGGTTTGTGTTTCCACCAACGAAGAGTTGGTCATTTGATTTCCACTGCAAAATGAAACTGAGATAGAGAAATGAGCGGACTGAGCTGAACGGAAAATGAGAAATGAAAAACGAATAGATAATTTCCACAGAGAACGAGTTCAGTTGAAGTTTTGAGCTGGTTGCGAGTGGTCGTGTTGTTGCGATGTTATCGTCTGACACGGAATCGAGTGATGACAGTGATTATGTATACAGAAAAAAGAAACACGTATTGTTGTATCTTATGCAAAGAAAAAAACGCGCTAAACGAAGATTTTGGCTGTGCCAGCATATTCAAGATCGTAAATTAAAAGGGGAATTTAGGCTGTTTTATGATTTAGATGACGAAAAATTTAAGAATTATTACAGGGTTAATAGAGAACAATTTCAAGAACTTTTGTCATTTGTGGAGGTCGATATTTTGAAACAAAACACCAAGTTCAGGAAAGCTATTTCACCTCAAGAAAAGCTAGCTGTGTGCCTCAGGTAAGAAATAAAACATTGTTAATAGGTAATTATTTTAGACTTTACTCAGAAATAAAACAAATCAGTGAAATAATTAAAAAGAACATTATGCTTAGTTATCATCAGTGATAGGAACAGGTAGTGCCTATTAGCCTAAACTTCGAAGAACAGAGACAAGAAACGGAGACTTCCTTAGGACTAAATTATTTCCGGCACATCTGTCTCGAAATTTCGAGACAACACTTAAATACATTAAAAAAAATGTGTTATTTGGAATAAGTTAGAGCCAGTCCACACGGCGCGTTGCGTCGTCGCAACGCAAATATTTTGACGCATAGCCGGCCACACAGGCGCTGCGTCGTCGCAGCGTTACTACGACGCAGTCTTAACGTTCGGTCGACGCAGCGGTGACGCACAGTTGCGGCAAGCATTTTTGTAAAAACATCGCAGTCAGTCTATAGGAAAGCATGGATCGGAAAAGACGTCTAGCATTGCTCCTATTACTACGTCACCGCCGAAATCGACGCAAAATCACAAGACGGTATTGGATCTGTCCCTTCATTTCATTAAGAAATAGTGATGGACAGTTTTTTTTGTTAGAATATCGGGAGTTGCTATTAGACGAAAAGAAGTTTTTTAATTTTTTTAGAATGAGTGTATCCAGCTTCGAATGTTTATTAAAGTCCTTAGAACCACACATACGAAAAAACTATACTAATATGAGGAATCCAGTGGAACCAATAGAAATGCCGGGAATTACTTTAAGGTAAGAATTTATATAAGTAATGAAAAGATAACAGTTTTTTTGGTCTGTTTATTATATATATATAATCAACTAATCAATATCAGTAATCAACTAACAAATAATCAGCAATTGTCATAAGTTTAAGTTTAGAGAGACTTTACCAGTAATTACATATTCGAAAAATCGTATTCGGTTTCTTCACTTGCTTGAGATACTTGATCTGGAGATGTAATTGAATTATTATAATCAGAATTGTATGTACTTTGAAAATTTGTTGTTTGATATCCATATGATAATGGTTGTTGAGACGTTGATGGGCCACACACATATGATGATGTTTGTCCATACCGCATATCGTTTATAATTTGTATTACTTTACTTTGGAAACTGAGAGTTTCTCGGTCGGAAAAATCTTGTATTGATGGCAATATACCTTTGAAAAAGGACATATGCCGATTTTCCGGCTCCTTGAGAACTTTTAGTGCTTCTCTTTCAAATTCATTTATTTGCATTGCCCTTTTGCGCGCGACTGGAACATAGCGCGGAGACTCATCTATAGTAATTTCATCATTTGTAGACATAGATTCAGTGTTGATATCACTAGGCGAGTCTAAGCTGGATTCGGTGGCATTTTGTTCCACTCTTCTCAAAAAAAGAAGTTGGTTATATAAACGATACTTTTTCAGATTCGTAGCGCCCGAACCCGATTTTGATGCTTCTTTTATTTTTTTTAAGTATCTGAAGAAATTATCTTTGATACTTCTCCACTTCTTCACTAAATCATTACCTGCAAAACCAATAGTAAACAAGATTTAATAAGTTATACATCGTGAATTTTTGATTACCCGAGAAAATTTACTGACATATTCAGACATCGATAACAAACAACTTTCACTATGTGACCATGGAATGGCGAAAAAAATAACAGCTGTTACATACAAAAGTGCCACCTCCCGAAACACCCATGTCCGGTGAGCACCTGCGTCAGACGGAAAGTGAGGACGCCGTGGCGCCTCTCTGACCACTCCTCAAGGAGGGGACTTACCGCCGCTATAGTGGCGTGCCCAGCGCACTGGGTTGCGACAGTCGCTGTCTCCATTCCACCATGAGATCCCGCCGAAGCTCTTGTTGCCGTGCCGCGATTTGTCGCGGCAACGGGGTTTCGCCTCGGCGTTGCACGTCCACGCGCCAGTTGTACGCGTGTGCAAGGACTGTTGCCTCCAAATCCCACGGTGGAGTTCCGGCAAGAAGGCGCGCCCCGCCTCGCAAGAGACCGTGCGGTATCCGCGTATGATACGGATGGCCATGCCTCTCTGGGCTGCTAACAGCCGTCCGGCAGGCCCCTTCCGTAGCGATGTTATCGATGTCTGAATATGTCAGTAAATTTTCTCGGGTAATCAAAAATTCACGGGGTATACTTAAAAAGAGTGCCTGATAAAAAAAAACCGACTTGTAACCCAGAGATCGGAATCTGCAGGTCATTCACTGACAAACAGGGCATAGGTATTCACTTGAATGCGGACCTGGAATGACCGACAAATTCCGACCTCTGCTTATGACACACAATACCTAATTAATTTTTAATTTCCTTCATCAAGAGTCGCCTGGAAGAGATCACTTCAAGCGATAAGGCCGCCTTTTAGTATTAATTAGTTCTTATGAGCAATAAAAAAATATCTAAGTATCTCATAATAAAATTATTAAAATAATTGTTTTTGTTTCAGATACCTAGGAAGTGGAAATTCAATAACGGATTTACATTTGAAATTCAAACGGGGAAAATCTACTATTGCGTATATGATACATAGAGTTTGTCGTGCTATATGGACAATTCTTCTTCGAGACAACATCCCAGAACTGACAAATGTAAGATTCCAAACAATAGCGAGGGATTTTGATGTGAAGGCAAATTTTTGCTCACTGTGTTGGTGCCATCGACGGCAAACACATCCGCGTGTGTAAACCTGCAAATAGTGGCTCAATTATAAACCTTCTTTTCGATTGTGTTGCTAGCTATTGTGGATTCAAATTACAAATTCATTTTTGTCGACATCGGTGCATACGGAAAAGAATGCGATTCAACCGTGTTTCAAAATTCTAAACTGTACGAGCTAATGATTAAAAACAACTTACCACTACCTCATCCCCAGCCACTCTTTGGTTTCAATACACAAACCCCGTATGTATTTGTGGGTGACGAAGCTTTTGGACTGAGCAAACATATTATGCGTCCATATGGTGGTCAAAATCTCGATTTACAACAAAAGGTTTTCAATTATCGTCAAAGCAGGGCCAGAAGATATGTCGAATGCGCTTTTGGGATTATGGCAAACAACTGGCGCATTTTTCACAGACCGATAGACTTGTCCTATAACTTCGCTACTGACATAATAAAAGCATGTTGTGTGCTACACAATTTTGTCGCTGATCGAGATGGTTTAAGACAAAGAGATAAAGGACCATGCCCATATTAGTATGGAGGTGAAAGTCAGCAATGCCAAGCAATGCCCAAATTGCAGCTCTATGTCATACGATAACTTAGTAACAGTATTTTTATGATATCTAGATTTAATGTCATATAAAGCACTGATTGAAAAGTTATTGGACGTTAAACGTGATAACTGCCTACGTATTGTTAATACATTTTATCGTTTACAGACAGCATTGCTATTAGTTTTCCACTAGAAACTTCATAACCATCACATAAGCTAGGCCAGATCAGTGTTCTTTTATACACTTAAATGTCTGTAAACATTTCAGTTATTTGGATTTATCTAGTCTGTCTCCATAGTATCGACGCAGACTGAATGAATGATTGACACTTGACAGTCTGGAGTCACCACTCACCCGATAGTTTTTTGGAATGTTTTTGACTTGAAGCTAAGTCTTTTGAGCCATTACTTTATTAGATTTTTGCTTGAATTATATTTGTTTATTTGAAGCGTTGATTTATATTTAAAAAAACCGCAACACTAATAGTAGGTAGATATTCGTTATCATCGGTAACAAGTAACAACACTATCACAACGAATTAATAAATCGGCCAAAGGACGTGATTCTAGACCGTAATAAACTGCACTTTTAGTGAATCAATGAATGAATGAAACATACATTAATTATCAAAGGTACTAAGTACTGCAATGTAAACAAGAAGTCTTTTTTTTTCGTTTTTTTTATCCAGTGCTTGATAAGTTTCAAAATTAACAACTTAATTCTAGTATTCATTTATTTGTACTATCTTGTAATTTACTTTATCTGGGCATTTCTGGGGCACAGATGGGCATGGTTCTTTGCTATAAGTGTTGATGAATTTCTCCCAATACAACCCGCAGATGAAGAACAGACAGCACCGAATGTCATAAGACAGCATTTTGCGACCTATTTTATGACTAGAGGAACTCTGCCTTGGCAGCTAAATAAAGTATAATAGTATTTAATAATAAAAAAAAACAAAAAATATAAACTGTAAGCTCACCAACTTTGTTTTTTCGTTCAGGTGTGAAATTCTCGTAATCAGGAAATAAAACCTTTGATATCTGTTCCCAAGCTTTAGTTTTTAAATTTTTATTTTTAAAATCTATGTGTGACTTGTCCCATATAATTTCCCTTACCTGAATCAATGTAATGAAGTAATCTATATCAATTTCTTCAATGGTACTCATTTTACCCTGCAAATAAAACTGAATACAAAAGTACGTAGGTAAAAAATGAAATGAGCTTGTGTGTATCCTCCCTATCAACGCACAAGCAACTGAGCGCTGCCTCTTCGTCGCCGCAATGAGTACACCCCCTCCCACTTCGTCTCGGGGGCTGCTGTCCGTCATGTGTGCGTTGCGACGACGCAGCGCGCCGTGTGAACACCTTGGTTATTTGTATGTAAAACAACGCAACGGCAGCGCTGCGTCGACGCAACGCTGACGCAACGCGCCGTGTGGACTCGCACTTATTCGTCTATATTCATCTAAAGTTTGTCTATAAATGTGATAGTTTGTATGGATGTCAATTACTCAATTCCACTGAAAATGCTGATTTTGGTAGTGATATAGATTAAGGTGTGGAATAGCACATATGCTACTTCCTATTAAAAAAAGTATAGTTCCCATGGGATACAAAAACAATAGTACACGCGGGATAAGCCGCGGGCATTAACTAGTTAAAAAAAAAAACGTAAGGGTCCTTTCACACGTCTGGCGATTTTTAGGAGATTTCTATGCAAAAAAAAAAAAGAAAGAAAAAATGCTCAAAAATCGCCGGTCGATATCGCTCTAGGTTCATTAAATAATTAATGGGCTCTAAAGGAAAAATAAAACACATAGAATATTGTTGTAACAAATATATGTATATTTATATTATTTTAAAATATGACGTAATTGGAAACCATGAAACAAAATGTACAGAAGGAAAGATTTAAGAAACAAATTTATGTTTATCTATCTTTAAATATCTATGTCATATTTATTTTACTGACGTTGAGGGATGCAATTTTTACTCAAATCAAAGTACAAATTAACCTTTGAAGTTTACAAATTAATATTTGAAGCATTTAGGACAATCAGTTTTAATACTGAACTACTAACTGTTCGGTTTTGATAAAGAACTTGATGCATCAAAAATTGCTAAGAATTTGAAAATCTTTATTTGTGTTACAAATACCATAAAAAAAGAACGATTTTAATTTAATCATCGTGATTCGATTCGTCAAGTTCAGTATCAGAACCGAAATTTTCTTTGTCAGATGAGTCATCTAAGTTAAAATACACAATCATAATTTTTTCTATATTTTCAACTGTCAGGCGATTTCTTTTTATGTTAAGAATCCATTTATAAATTGAAAATGACCTTTCAACATCAACTGAGGTTAAAGGCGCGTACATATAGTATGATCGCTCATCCTTTCCTGCTGTTATCGCTTCACATATGTCTCTAATTTTATCTAAACCGGGATTTCTGTCCATGACATTTACGAGTTTATTTTTTATAAGCTCAGATGAACACCAGCTAAGCACAGTTCTCACGTGATCAAATATTTCAAAGGATTCCGTTAGAGTTAAATTCGATTTTTGTAATTTCTTTAATCCAATTGGATATCTTAAAAATATTCCTCAATGTAGTCCAAGTCCGATTTCAAGTTTTCCTTTTGAAGAACATTTTTGGCACACCTAATAGATAGCGCGTCGGAACTTCTTAAAAGATTTACAATTGTTTTAATTTGATCATAATATTTTGCATAATATGACACTGCCTCCAACCAAGTACCCCATCTTGTAATAACGGGTTCTGGAGGAAGCGGCATGTGGGGAAAGGTGTTTTTTAACAAGCGCACTCTATTAGGTGATTTTAAAAATATTTTTTTTACGTTTGAAATTAATTCATCTACATCTGAGTATTCGTTTCGTATTTTTTCTGCCACGAGATTCAGTGCATGTGCTAAGCAAGTGACGTGTATCATGTTGGGCAAATAATTTTTCAGCACACGTCCCGCTTTTAGCATATATGCTACACTATCAGTGCATAATACAGCAACGTCTCCTACTTTGGATTCATACAAATCGCGCCACATATTTTCAAAGCAGTCTATTACAAATTGGGCAATTGTGCTCCCATTAACAATTTCTAGTACTTTGCAAGCAACTAAAAATGGTTTTTGTGTGATCGCATTTAAAGGTTTTACAAGTAAATGTACCATGTATCTGCCTAAAAAATCAGTTGTCTCGTCTAAAGATACCCACAGCTTTTGATTTGCAATTTGTTCATAAATCGAGTCAATTTTAGTTTTAAAAATCTTATCTAAATAAACTTTTCTCAGCAATGATTGCTCAGGAAGCTTTTGTCGATTTGTACAATTGCAGCAAATATATTTATGGAAGAATTTTTTGAAAGCGGGGTTATTTACTTGAATCCAAGGTATATTACATAATTACGAGAAATTGTACTAGGTCCAAATAAAATTCTTCATTTGGTTTTTTACTTGTCCCTTTGTGTTTCGGACCTTTAACGTGCCTCTTGACACTACTAAGTTTAGCTGTTATACTGCTCTCGCACTTAGAACAATAAATCAAATTACTGGCCGGGTCGTAATATAATTCAGGATGAAGTCCAATCCAACTTTGTACTGTTGCTTTCTTAGGCTTGTTCGCCATCTCCAATCTTACTGGTCTCCAAAAAGATGTACGATGGCAAGTACCTAAAATAAAATAAAATTTTAAGTTTTCCGTGCCTCAAAAGGAATAACGAACCTTTATAGATACAGGGAGGTGGAAAGAAAAGCGGGAGAAGTGCGCGCATTCCAGCTAGGTGCATCGATTGTATCGATTTAAAGATTTTATTCTTTCATTTTACGCTCTAATAAAGAAAAACGGTTAGATAATATGAACACGCGTAACATCATTGTTATTGAAATTTTTTTTTCGCATTTAGTCAATGCGCAAAAGACATGTTCCTTTTTGGTTCAAATATTAAAAGAACCGGCCAGAAAAATAATATATATTTTGATAGAATTCGTCCACCTTAGCAATTCTTTATGACACCAAAGATATAACATTACTATGCTTGGTAGTATTGAAGTTCACTTTTATATTTGAACCAAAAGTTAAATGCGTGTGTTTTTTTTCTTTAACTACGTTTCATACACAATAATTATCTTAAAAACTCCACTAAAAAATATCAAGTTCATACAATTGCATATCAATCTAGACTGTCAAATTGCTAGTTTAAGATAAAATAATATATACATTAATGTTCTTCTTAATATCTAACTTACTGTTTGTCCCTACAAGAAATAAAATAAATAACTTTAGCTAAAACATTAAAAAGTAATAAATGTTGACTTACCGTATTATTTGATGTAGACAGACAGGAACAATGTTATTGCAGCAAATCGTAATCCATAAATTCAAGCCAAAGTAGTCGTATTAAGAAGATCCAATGAACCAAAAAACGAGCGAGGGTGAAAAACAATATTCACAAAAACAATACAGGAAGATGCGCACTTAACAAACCGAAGTACAGGATTGAAGTGAAGATAACCTGCGCGCACGCGGGGCGGTAGGGAGTAGGGGGGGAGGGGGTATGTAGACCCTCCCCGCGCCGCACAGGTATGCGACCATGGCGGTTACTTTTTGTAATTTCTAAGAATAGATAACGAAACGCGCTGCCGTAAAATGTGATAATGTGATACCATTATTATGCAATTATTTTAATATCATGCACATTTTTAAATATACTTTAGAAATATATTTCATTAAGATGAAATAAAAAAAGGTATCTGTATTTTCATTTGTAACTAAATATTTGCACATCATGTATAATGGTAGAATGTAAAGGGACCTCATTAATATTAAGATCATACCACTTTGTATACCTACATTCTGGCAAATAAATGAATTATTTATTTATTTTAAATACCGACAAAATCAAAATCAAAGCATTTATTTCAAATAGACCATTTACAGGCACTTTTGAATAGTCAATGTCGGTCAGTCCAAGAAAAGTGAAGCTAAATTGCACGTTCCAAAGAGTAGGTCTCTATGGAGAAGAACGTGCAAGAAACTCCATAGACACTCTTTTAAATCATAGTATGTGTTACATATAATGCCTTTTTTACACTTGAACTTTAGAAATCTCATTAAACGTAGCCGAGAGTGAGCTAGAAAGAAGATATTTACTTCGAAACGTGTACTGCTTCTTAATCAAACATTGTGATTCATTGTGTATTACGATCAACAAGTCATTTACAAAATGTTCTCCAAAAAAAAATTCAGAAAATTTTATGGTTGTAACGACTGTGTATGTTATTATTTTATTATGATATATCTAGTCGCAAACTTTAGGTAAATATAGACGAATTACTTATTCCAAATAACATTTTTTTTAAATGTATTTATGTGTTGTCTCGAAATTTCGGGACAGATGTCTCGGAAAAAATTTAGTCCTAAGGAAGTCTCCGTTTCTTGTCTCTGTTCTTCGAAGTTTAGGCAAATAGGCACCACCTATTCCTATCACTGGTTATCATAATCATGTAACGGGGATGGCTCAAATCTTCCCGAGCTACTGTATCCGTGGTATGTCGTATTATTAGAACGTGACGCTGCTGCTTCCGGTAGTGTGTATACGTAATTGGCAGAACGTGATGATCCTGCTACTGCCGCCGGCAAGTCATTGTTTACAGGGTCTCTCGACGTAGTGTATCCGTAATTAGCAGAACGTGATGATGCTGCTGCTGCCGGCAAGGTTCTGTTTACTGAGTCTGGTGTAACACAAGTACTATAATTTTCTAGTTCTTCCTCGGCGTCACTAACGATTAGAAATATTTTTTTCTTAACGCGATTTTGCATCCACATAGGCATCGTTTTTATGGTGATCGCCATACTTTCTAAAAACAAATCAATGGCACATTTTTCTTGTGTATTTGTCATTGTGCGTCTTAAATCTCTTTCTTCTTGTCTTTTTTGGTGATTTTCCTCCATTTCTTTCAGTAATTCTATAAAATCTCCATCTGCGGTCCGCTTCCTTGTCTGAGTTTTACCTCCTTGT
This sequence comes from Noctua janthe, assembly GCA_910589295.1. Classification (NCBI taxonomy): domain Eukaryota; kingdom Metazoa; phylum Arthropoda; class Insecta; order Lepidoptera; family Noctuidae; genus Noctua; species Noctua janthe. The sequence goes on along the minus strand of OU342572.1, from coordinate 5,330,250 downwards.
GGTGCACTAGCCTCTGTATTATTGATTGTATCGTTTGTTGGAACTACAGATATTTCTGAATTATTAGTATCTTCGTCATCTTGCGCTATGGAGGTTTCAGGTGTTGCCGGTGATGGTATATCTGTAGAATTTAAATTGGTAGACCTACTACGATTTTTCATATATGGAAGTAAAAATTCCATCAATTCCGCATATCTCCAAGTGTTGAGGTTTGTAGCTGCCTGCCCAGATCTGGTGGCTTTCATTCTCTTTAAACTGTCTCTATGGTTATCCCTTAACTTTTTCCACTCGGATTTCGCATCCTGGACTGAAACAATAAAGATAATTAGGTTCCGGTACTTAGTTTCGAATGACGCTGTAGCGACTGACTTTTTCTTAACTTGCTATCGTTAAGCAAGTTAAAAAAACAGGTTCAAGCGATTTTCGACCTTATTGACATTTATGCAAACACCGGATTTTAATGAAGGAGCAATGTTAGCTAACGAGAATGTGAGAAAAAACAAACTAAATTTTAAATGTCAATAAGGTCGAAAATCGCTTGAACCTGTTTTTTTGACTTGCTTAACGATAGCAAGTAAAAAAAAAGGTTCAAGCGATTTTCGACCCTCCACCCCACTCCACTCCACTCCATTCCAGTCCAGTCGTCCATTCCATTCCATTCCATGGTAATAAACACATTACCCTCCTTTGCGTCGCGCAGTCGGGTAAAATGTGTCGTGACAACCTTTGGTCTTAATTTTTTCCGTATAGCTCCCTTTCGCAACGCGCGATAAGGAACTTCGTTCCAAAAAGTTTATTATTTATTAATATTATTATATTTTGTTTCAGATTTCTAGCAACAGGCGACGTATTCAAAACAAAAGCCTACAATTATCGCATGAGCACACCAACTGTTTCAAGGATAGTACACGATACTTGTATTGCAATTTGGAAAAAATTGCAGCCTATTTATTTGAAAGAACCCAAAAGGCAAGATTGGGAAAATATAGCAGAAGCTTTTGAAAATATATGGCACTTTAAAAATTGCCTTGGTGCCATTGATGGTAAACACGTAGCGATTAAATGTCCTCCACATTCAGGAAGTCAATTTTACAATTACAAAAAATATTATTCCGTAGTATTACTAGGGGTTGTTGATGCACACAAACGTTTTATAATCATTGATGTTGGATCGATGGGGCGTTTCAGTGACGGTGGTATTTTTAATGATAGCGTGTTTGGAAAAAAAAAAATTAATAACCAATTAAATTTACCGGACGACCGTCATTTAGATGAAAGTAGTTCAGTCAGAGTACCTTATGTATTTATAGGTGACAAGGCCTTTGCTTTACGTAAAAATTTACTGAGACCATATTCAAACGTAATAAATGATAGACCGAAAAGAATATTTAACTATCGACTCAGCAGAGCTCGAAATGTTGTAGAGAATGCATTCGGTATTTTATCCGCTAGATGGCGTGTTTATCGGCGACCACTAGAATGCAAACTTGAGACGGTCGATCATATAATAAAAGCAACTTGCGTGTTGCATAATTATTTATCTGTACAATTATCGTCACTACCCACATCGGCTGCAAATTATCAAAATGACAATTATAATAATCCACGACCCAACAACATGACCTTTGATAGACTGCGAGCTACACGAGAAGCTTTTAATGTACGTAACATATATTGCGATTATTTTAACAATTCCGGTAGAATAGCCAGTCAAGATTCACTTGTTTCATAAAATAAATTCAATTAAAAAGACACTTACTGTTTTTTATTTCAGCCAAATCATCAACTATAGATTTACATGCCGCTTCTTTTATATCTATGTTTCGATATTCTTTAATTGATACATTCCACAAACATGGGTATTGTCGTACAGCTTCTATAAATCGCTCCATTTCAAACCAAAACAACATGTGTTACTCGACTGCCATAACAAACAACAATGCGGTGATGCGAGCGCCAGCCGGCGGGAGGCGAGGCGCGGGGGGCAGACAGCGAGCGAGTTCGTTCTGAACTAGTCGGTGCAGGCCTTGCGCAGCGGACTCTTATCAATTTCTTTTTACTCGCTCAATCCGCCCCGCTCACCACTTTCTGTGTGGAAACGCTACTATGTAAATTGTAATTGCGAGTTGAGCGGAGTCCGTAAGTACTCCGCTCCGCTCCCTAGAACTGAGCGAGCTCATTTCTACTCTTTCTACACGCTCAGCTCTTTCCGTCCGACTATTTGTTGGTGGAAATACAAGTATGCAGTTTGCGTTTGCGAGTTTAACGAAGTCATTAATGGGTCCGTTCCGCTCGCGGTGGAAACCGGGCTATACACTTTTAGAGTTTCCAAACAATTAATCAGCCGGATCATACCCGAAATTTGTAAGAATATAATACGTGTGTTGAAGAACTACATCCAGGTAAGAAAAACTAAAAGTTATGAATCAATTTTTTTTTATTAATTATACAAAATTAGGCGAACTATCTACTGGGTACTACTATCGGTTTCTTCTACTGATGCGATTTGTGAAACTATCTCTTCAATGGTTTCAAGTTCTTTTTGTGAGGTTGAACTTGCTGGTGTCGACGCAGTTTCATATCCGGGATGGCTATGATATCCGTAACCATAATTGTATTTGCCCATTCGCATGTCTATTAAAATATTATTAATATAAGCCTTGGCTTGTATTACGGCAGTCTCGTTTTGTACCGCTCTTAATTCTGAAGCGACGTATTGCCCATAAATATCATATTCATCCTTAGATTCATCCATTTTGCGTTTTGACTATTTCAAATACTTCACTTAGATTGTCATCCACTTTTCTTTTAGATGTTTTTTTGCTACTTGTAGATGGTAGTGGGGATGGTGGTAGTGGAGATTGTGGTTTCTGCTGCTCAGATTGCTGTTCTGGCTCCTCAGTTGCTAGGAGGTCTTCACGGTTTGCCTGCAATTTTAAACACTTTTTTTTTAAGGTTCCGAGTTCCGAAGCGCACTGGAAAGAAAAGGCCCGTGAGTGGAACGAATTATGGAATTTTCCACACTGTGTCGGAGCTATAGATGGGAAGCATGTGGTTATTGAAGCGCCTAGCAATAGTAACAGTGATTACTACAACTACAAAGATCAGTTTAGTATTGATTACTGGTTATTGTAGATGCATCTTATAATGTTATATATGCAAACTGTGGTGCGAAAGGAAGAGCATCTGACAGTGGCATCTTTCAAGAAACGAGTTTCTATCAAAGAATGGTGGAACACCGTCTTAATTTTCCAAACCAAGAAACGATATCACCAGATGGACCTGACCTTCCTTATGTAATACTGGGCGATAGTGCATTTCCATTATCGGAAAACTTGATGAGGCCGTACCCGGGTATTCATAACCGTGGCACAATGAAACGCATTTTCAACTATAGACTCTGTAGGGCCAGGAGGGTTGTAGAAAATGTTTTTGGAATTTTATGCGTGGTTTTTCGTGTATTTCGTAAACCAATTCCTCTCAAGCCTGAAAATTGTGAACTTATTGTAATGGCCTGTCTTTACATGCATAACTTTTTAAGAAGGAATAAACAATCTAAAGCCTTGTATACGCCCCCGATGACTTTTGATTTTGAAGACAGTGAACATAATGTCATAGAAGGTGCTTGGCGTAGAGAGTATACAGTTGAAGGAACTTCAATTTTGAAATTGGAAAGGCGACCTAGAAATTCAGCACGTACTGCTACAATCATTAGGGATCAATTTGGTGAATATTTCATGAGCGAAAGAGGAAGCCTGCCGTGGCAAAACAATGTAGCTTAATGCTATGGCGGTAGTGTTTTCGTATATGTTAGTTAGAATATTTACATGCCTACAGCTGTTTACATAAAAATAAAATATGAATAATGCGCTCACTGTTTTATTTAAAGTATCCGCACCACCGACTCTTGTCGTCGTGCTTTGTAAGAAAATTAGTTCTTCATAAAATTTCCATTTTGATTTCTTAATATCTGCAGTACCAGCACCTGTGGTTTTTGTAGACAACATTTTCTTCCTCTCTCTTGCAAATTGCGACCGCAATATATGCATTTTATTCTCAACATCTGTTTTTGGAATTGCCAAAGCATTCGAAATTTCTTCCCAGGCGTCATTCTTTTTTATTTTATTTTTATAGTCCTTTGTCGAGCAATCCTATAATATTCGTTTTTTCTCAAACAGTTCTATCAATTTAAAGACAGTTTCATCGTCCCACACTACAGCCATGTTTATAAACAAATGTTTAGACGCGTCCACACTCGCATGCACCTGTTGCGCAACTGATTTGTTTCTGTGTTCTCCGCCGCAAGTGGGGAGCACCGAAACATACCAATAAACACGTAGTGTTTACAGAAACAAAATTATATGTTTCTGAAACAAAATGATTTGTTTCAGAAACACGTAGATTTTGTTTCTGAAACAGAGTTTATAAACAATTGTTGCTCAGTGAATACGTGGCTTAAACACACAGTGCCGGCGGCGGGGCCGCCGGGTTCATGCCGGGCGGCTATGCCGCCGGCAATACAAGCCGCCGGCACAAGCCGCACAAAGCCGTCAAGCATCATTGCGGTTGTGACAGTCACATAGAACGCTAGTGAAGTGAAAATTTTTTTTGGTGGGTTGGTTACAATTAAGCCCCGTATTCATGGTAAACATTTGTTTAGGAACAGTTGATCAACATTGTTGGTGAGCGGCGAGAATGTTGCTAGCAACTATGTTTAAATCAATACAGGTTGTCCACACGCCAGTCTGCGTTAAAATGTTGCCCGAGGAGGTAGTGTTGTTGTGTTCTCTGTATCTGATGTATAGGATTTCTAATAAAAAAAAGAGAAAAAGAAGGTGGATTCGAAACTATCTTTTGCAAAGAGGAAATTTGATGAGTGACCTCAGAATGGGAGATGGATCATTTGGTAACTTTACGAGAATGTCGAAAAGTGATTTCGAACATCTTCTGGAAATGATTGGTCCATCAATAGCCAAAAGGGAAATAAATATTCGTCAGCCAGTTTCACCTCAAACGAGGCTGGCTATTACATTACGGTATCTTGCAACTGGAGATTCATACAGTTCTCTTTCATACACATTCAGAGTATCAAAACAATTGCAATTAGCAAAATCATACCAGATGTATGTCAAGAACTTATTAACTCACTATCAGGATATGTCAAGGTAGGTACAAGAACACTATTTGTGTAATCAAGTATTATAATAATAAAAAAAAAAAACACAAAAAAACAGTATATGCTATTGTGTTGATTCATCACTGAGATAGTTAACTAAGTTTAGTATAGCCGAATCTTCTGTTTCGTCTTGTATTGCATCTAGTCTGTTTGTTTCCTGTCTCTCAATTTCCCCTATTTCTGTTTCCTGAACATTATTTGGTGTTGATGATGGATGAGAAGATGCCGTTTGATATCCATATGTATTATATCGTCCCATTTTTAATTCATACAGTATATTATTAATATGGTACTTTGCCTGTGTCACGGCTTGGTCATCTTTAACACTTCTTAATTCAGCAGCAATATATTCACCATAAATATCAAATGGATCCTTCTTCTCCTTTTCATCCATCTTCTTTTTCGCACTTTTCAAAACCTCTAATATTTCACTTGATTCATCTGTCTTATTTCTTTTCCTTAAAGATGTAGATGTTGTAGCATTCGATGTAAGACTTGGTGATTGAGATGGCTCTAACTCCATACCACTTTCAAGTGCATTGTTTTCATCTACCTGTAAATTATCATCTTATTATTATTTTTTATATTTGTAGGTTCCAAGTTCGGAGCAGGAATGGACACAAATAAGTCGTGAATTCGAAATACGATGGAATTTTCCACATTGCATTGGAGCCATTGATGGGAAACACGTTTTGATTGTGGCGCCAAATAATTCTGGAAGTGAATACTACAATTACAAAAATCAGTTCAGCATGGTACTTCTGGCAATTGCAGATGGCAATTATAACTTTATATACGCAAATTATGGAGCTAAGGGACGGTCGTCCGACAGTGGAATATTTCAGGAAACACCATCTTATAATGCATTGTTAGAAAACTCACTTAACCCTTTACCAGGCCTCGGACAAATCCTGCAGTAAAAATGTTTTTTTTGGTAGATTTAGATGAGTGATAAAATTTGGTATGAGATTTTATCAATTGTATTTAGAAAATTTGCTGAAAACTTGAAAAAAAAACATGTGGGAAAACATAATCCCATTGCCTGTCTAGACGACGACTTTTTATCTATATATATAAAAGAAAAAACGATTGTCATTTTGATAGCATTTTTTACTGTTTGTTGTTCAAATGTAAAATGTTATGTAAGTACAAAAAAAAAAAACAATACAAAATAAATAATTAAAAGGGATTGAGTATGAACTAAAAAGTTTTTATTTTTCTTCTGGATTTTATCAAGAAAAAAGAAATAATTAAAAAGAAAGCCACAAAAACCAAAATCCAGAAATTCTCAAAAACTAATTGAGAATTTCTGGATTTTGATTTTGGTGGTACAATTTCATGCAAGGGGTGATGCATAATGCTACCTTACAAATTTCGCACAGTGCTGCCAGATGAAAAAATCTAATCAGCGCTGACAGCGGTGCGCTAAGCGCTAGATTCGAATATATTCACGAGCCATTAAAGCGCTAAATCGGCTCAAACGAGTCAATAAAGCGCTAAATTCGAACTTTTAACTGAGGCGCTTTTTAGACGATCAGTGTGATTAAATAATCTCCCATACTAAACATGGGCTGTAACCATGAGCTCTTAAAACAATTCTGATAAAGTTTTGGAAGCGAAACGCAGATTGCGACTTGTATAAACGCATCTCGTTTACGCCTCCGTTGTTTTGCTCTATGTGTTTAGTATGGTAGATTGTGTAATCTCCTTGGACATATCATCTGTGACATTGATCGTGGAAAAAGCGTCATACGCACGACAAAAATAAAATAAAATATGAAGTGATTGTAGTGAAAAACAACTTTTTATTACAATAATAAAATTTAGGATAGAAAACATAATAATATTATTCTATACCTACAGTTTGGGTATAATAAAATCAACTTAAAGTAAAAAACAAAACAAAAAATTAAAATTCTTCTTCCATCATAGCTGAACTCGAGGGTCCAGGCTGGTTAGGTTCAGTAGTATTTACTTTATATTTTTCGGATGATCCTATCTTACTTAAAATATCAGCTGGTAGTTGATAATTGTAACAGTTGCTGTTAATCGCGGTTAATCCTGTTCTTATTAATAGGATGGCGTTAATAGTTTTTAAATGCAATGCATTTCGCAACTTGCTTTTAACCACATTCATTAAGCTGAACACTCGCTCAATATCAGCATTTGAATGTGGCAAACTCATTATTTTTGTCGCGACATCGAATAAGTCTTTATATGGACAACAGCCAGCTGCGTCCCTCGACTGTTGAACTTCTGTCCAGAACTTCACCGTATCTTTGGTATTTTCCCAGTTCTGTAGGATAACAGTTTGCCACTGCTGAATAACATTATCCATATTTTCTGTGTAACCCAGACTTTCCAAAACTTGTATAAAGTTATCAATATTTCTGTTTGGTTTTAAAATGACGGTAACAGATAATGCCATAGAGTTTTTAAGTAGTTTTAAATTTTCAGGCAATCTTTGTTGCAGCTGATTTATTAGTTTAATAATAAAATCAACGCACCTCTTCTTCATTGCATTTTTTTCATCCTCATTTAATGAAGACTCGTTCATCTCTTTCTCAAATAAATAACCAAGGTATGGTGACATAGATAGATGTTCTTTCACATTAATGCTTTCGAATTGCATTCTCGGTTGCACTATTATTATTTTCGTGCACATGTTTCGTATCAAATTATGTAGCGTATTGTAGAGCAGACATGGGTCAGAAGTTTTGTTTTCAAAAGTTTTTATTGCCCCTTGTAAATTATTAAGTATTCCACACAAAAACTGCAAATAAATTTTGTTTCTTTCATCGTTGTACATGTTATATAATAATTCGGCTTGGTAGCAATTTTCACGAGTTCTCATTAATTGAAAGTGTAATTTTAGTTCTATCCATTGACTTAAGATTCTAGTTACCGCGGGTTCAATTGACAGCCATCGTGTATCACAAGCTTTTAAGATCTTAAGTGGCTCCTCTCCACAGTTTATCGCTTCATATAATTTTTTATATTCGTTTTTTCGTTTCGGTGAAATCTTGAACCAATTGTGAGTTTCTCTTATCATAAATTCTATGTTTCTTGGTATAGTCTCACATGACGCATGTGATACCGCCAATTGAATCGAATGGCAGACACATCTTATCAACACTAGATTGGGTAAAGCATACCTTTCCTGCAATATTTTATGGACACCTGCGTTTACCCCAGTCATAACCGAAGCATTATCCGTTCCGATTCCAATTAACTTGCTTTTATCAAGTTTAAAAGCTTCAAGTTGTGCTATTAACGCCGAAACTATTCCTTCGGCATCTGCAGATTCCAATTCAATCAGCCCTAAGAATGTGGAAACTATTTCGTTGCGACTGCTGCTAAAATATTTAACAACAATACCGAGATATTTTCGAACAGAAACATCAGTAGATTCATCTATAATCAAGCTATACGAATTATCACCAATATCATTTATCAAAGAATCTTTAAAATGAGGTGCTAATACTTCCTGAATTATTGCTGTACATTTCGTTCGGTGCAATTTCATTTCTGTAGTAGCCTTAGAATCCGAAAATTTATTTTTACACAATTCGGTGAGGTGATCAATTGCTTGTATAGCTGTGTGTTCTGCAACATACATTGAGAGAGCACCTTCAGCCTCAACACAGAGCTTATCGACGGGTTTTTGCAGCATTGAAGAGATTTGTGTTTGTTTTTTGTCCAAGAAAGGTTTCGCCTGCTTCTTGTGATGAACTGAATCACAATGTCTCTGGATATCGCTTAATTTGGCAAGAAAATCCTTCCTACAATACAAACACATCGCCCTTGTATCATCTCCAGGCACAGGTTTCAACCATTGTTTAAAGTTGGGCGATTTCTCCCATTCGACTTTGTATCTTTGTTTGTACACAGTTTTTTTTGATAATGGTACATCCATTTCAAAAGAGTTAACCAACACAACACTATGGAACACTCGCAAAAGTAACTACTTAATAAAATCAGTGCTTAAAACGTTATTTCTTAACTTGAACTTCAGTGCGGTCACATAGACAGAATGAAAATGAAAGAAGCAAAGTCAATCAACCAAACATGAAACAAACCGTACTTAATGTTCATGGGATTCCCCGTGCTCTATTGCCATACCCAGCTGGCATATAGAGCACAAAATTGAACATAGACAATAATTTTATTCTCCACGGAACAAATAGTGCTGCCATATAAAAAATTAAGAAAGCGCTAAATTATCCGCTAGGCGCTAAAATTATCAAGTGCCCGCTGAACATTGCAAAAATTAAATGGCAGCACTGATTTCGCATTGATATTTTGACCGCTTTTCTTGTTTCCTTGTGCTACAAAACCTGCACCGTTTGTATGTAGACAATGCTAAAAAATGGCTTCCTCTTTGCCCCAATCTTATTTCGTCCGGAACTCCAAAAACACCTCCTTTTTTGTTTTTATATATCACCGGATCTTGTTTCTTGTTTGAGATGTGGCCCGATTTCAGACTTCTAGCTAACCGTAATCGGAAATCGCGATGTATGTTTTTACGATTTTGGTTATTGAGTTTATATAAAATATATGCGTTTATAATGGCACTCTCAAACAAGAACCAAAACATCCGGAACCAGGACTTTTTTGATCTGCGGCCAATTGAGTAGGAACTTCGATAGTGATCAAAATGATCCACACCACCCATGCTCCTTGTGTACTCTGCGATCGCAGTAGGACAGGTCTTTCTTTTGCCCGTTCTTTTGTGTTCTCTGGATCACTTCCACTTTGGTTGGGTTAACGGCAGTTGTTACGACAAAAACTTCTTTAGTGTCTTGCCATTTGACTACAGCACAAGGGTGACAGAAGCGGTATGTAAACTCCCCAGGATCCAATTTATTTTCTTTGGCCTGTCTTCGTTCTTCAGGTGTTTTAGGTCGTGTTGGACACAGATCTTTAGGTAGGCCTTTTCGATTCATTCGTACTGTTCCTGTTGCCAAAATACCTCTATGATAAAGAGCTTCCATGAGAGCCAAAGAGGAGAAAAAATTGTCAAAAACCAAATGTGTGTTTCGTGGTAAATTCCCTCCAAGTTTCATTACAACTCTGTAACCTAATCCTTCCTCATTGGCTTCTTGGTCTTTGCCTGTATAAATGTCAAATTGGTATAAATATCCAGTCTTGGAATCACAACGGCACCATGCCTTGAACCCTCTTTTGATGGGCTTGGCCGGCATGTACTGTTTCTTACTGTCGCGCCCTTTAAATTTGATCATACTTTCATCCACTGATAGGGATTCCGAGTTGGTGGCATTTTCTTGAACAGCATGTTGAGACAATCTAACAGGGGTCTTATTTTTTGCAATTTGTCGTGATCTTTGTGATTCTGGGGCAAATGAGTTGAATTGTCGCAAACATGTAGATTTTCAAAATTTTTTTTAAATCTCTTGCAAGTCATTGTACCACTAATCACTATGTTATTGTAAAAAGGATCTGCGCTCCAATAAAGCTCTATATCTGACTGAGGATTTATTCCCATTAGGATGATTATAGCTAGGAATGCTTTTAGTTCCTTTACGTTGGTGTCACTCCAGAATTTGCTTTGTTTCATACTCGCGTATTTATTTGTGTATTCAACGATCATTTGAATAATCTCATCTGGAAACAAGTTACTCAAATATTCAATGGGGAGACTCTGCTGGCTATATTGTTTAGTAGGTTCTAATAACTTGTCAAAATTGTACTCGTTAAAATTTTCAACATGTGTAGTCCATGTTCTATCCCGTACTTGCAATTCAGCATAAGTGGGCATATTAGCGGGTAAGCTAAAGGATGGTGCAGGAAATCGAACACAAGGTGGCATTACTTCGTGAACAGAAGGAGTAAGTATTTCAGGGTGAGCAGGTAAGTCAGGCAATGGTGCAAAAAAAACACAAGGTGCTCTTTCTTCGTCAACAGCAGGAGTAAGCACTTCAGGGTGAGCAGGTAAGTCAGGCAATGATCCAAACAAAACACAAGCTGATTATTCATCAACAGAAGGAGTAAGCATTTCAGGTAAGTCATGGGATGGTGCAGACAATGTTATACAAGGTGGAATTTCCTCATCAGGTGACTCTTCATAAGCTTGAGATGCATCATCGTCTAATATTTGTAATAACTGTCGGTTTGACGTACCTTGAATTTCGTTCAATCTTGCGTCGAATGGTTTTGGGACATAATCTAAATATGGGTCTTCATCTTCATCATTTTCTTCCTCTGATGAAAACATTTCATTTAGTATATTTCGAGCTGTTGATCGGTTATTACCTGAATAACAAAAATACACTAAAGTAGACTGACAAGTAATTACTACAAAAGTTTACCACTACCCACATTTTATATTTCGATAAATGAGATGTGTGGGTAAATCCTAAATAAAACCCGTGGCAAAAACCTAGTATAAAATAAAGATTTTAATTCACCGGGCAATGGACATAATAACTCCACAATAATTAGGAATTCACAGGCCTAGGTCATATGGTTCCCCACATGTTTTATTTAGCTATATCATGATATTTTACAAGTTTTTACTTATAATTTATGCACAAATCACTAGAAAAACTCAAATTCTACAACATATCAAAAAATTGTACGACTTACCTTTCTCCGATTCGCCATAATTATTAAAAATACGGTGCACTTGTCACAAAAATGTTCGTTTAGCGGCCGACCACAGATGAAATGGCTGCAAAAGTGACATTTGCGTTCCGTTCCACGTTATTTTTTGTCTTACCATAAATAATATTTCTAAATTGGCGTTTTTGACAGATTGTGGTAGATTCTTTACCAAAACCTGGTAAAAACTCTTAAAAATCTAGGTGGGAAATGCTCAATCCATAGCCTAGTTAAGGGTACTGCCACGTCCTGAACCAATAACACAAGGTGGACCAGAAATTCCATATGTTATTGTAGGTGACAGTGCTTTCGCGCTAACGGAGAACATCATGAAACCATATCCTGGCATTCATGAACGTGGGAACAAAAAGCGTATATTCAATTACAGACTATCAAGAGCTAGGAGGATTGAAAATGTTCTTGGCATTTTATGTGTGGTGTTCCGTGTATTCACTAAACCTATTCCGTTAAAACCAGCCAATTGTGAACTCGTAGTAATTGCTTGTGTATATTTACATAACTTCTTAAGACGTAACACAGTTTCCAGATCCATATATACACCTCCACAAACTTTTGATTTTGAAGACTCTGAAGGTAACCTATTAGAAGGTTCATGGCGAAGGGAACTAGGTTCGTTTCCTATGATTGATTTGCAAAGACGGGGCAGGCCTGCATCACAATCAGCTTTTTGTATTAGAGAACAGTTTGCCGATTACTTTATAACTCAAGAGGAAAGTGAGAAGGAAGAGAGGGAAGTGTTCCATGGCAAAATAATGTAGCGTAATTGTAATAATTTTACAGACTAGTACAATAAAAATTATATACAAAAACAACTTACTGTTTTATTCATAGTATCCGTTTCACCAGAAGTAGTTGCACCAAATAACAAAAATTCCAATGGCTCGTAATAAATCCATTTACATTTTTTTATTACGCCGCTGCCAGTAGTTTTTTTTGGCGACAACTTTTTTTTCTCTTTAGTAAATTGAGTACGCAGTACATGTATTTTAGTTTCCACATCTTTTTGGGTATATTTAGGGCTTGAGAAATTTCTTCGAATGCATCGTTCTTTTTGTTTCTATCTTTGTATTCTTTTATAGAAGAATCCCATAATAATCGTTTTGATTGAAATAATTCTATTAGTTGCATTATTTTATTATTACTCCACACTACTGCCATGTTTATAAACTGTTGCAAACACGTTCACACACATCAACAATTTTCGCTAAACTGATGTTTACGCTTGTCGGGCGAGAGCTTGTCAACATGACGCTATCAACTCTGCAACACGCAGTGTTGCCAGCAACTCCGCAACACGTTGATTCAACTTTGTTGCTAAACAAATGTTTACCATGAATACGGGGCTTTAGGCCCTGCGCAGACGGCACACTTTTGGGTTAGGGGTCATTCGGCCCACTATGGAACTGGGCCCGTGGACCAGTTACCCCTTTTAAAATTTGATAGTGGTAAACTGGGCCCACATCTGTTTTGCTTTCAATCAAGCGAAGGGTGGCTTAAAATGGCTTATATATTATTAAGTATACAATATACACGGTTATTTTTTGGTCGTTCTGGAACCGAAAGCCATAAACTCAATCATCGATTTCGAAACGATTGGGACTATTTTTTTCAAAATGTAAAAATAAAAAAAATCACGATAAATTTAATTTAATGTTTTTTTTGTGAAATAATGAGAACTCGAAGTAACGCTTCCTTGCGGTAAATGCATATGTGTGTGTAAAACGTATTCACGATCGGCAACACATGCGAACGGTACCCATTGAAAAATTCATTCATCGATCCGTAAGCCACGCCCCCACCCGACGCTTACACAGTCTAGGAGTCTAGCCGTCGCGCGGTTCGTGTTCGGTCACTCATGCGCAACCTAATAACATGTTAAAAATGAGTCGGCAATACGCGTACTCCAATGTGGAGTATTGGGCAATGGTGGATTTTTATGGGATGGCGCACAATAACCTGGAAGAGGCTAGACGACTTTATGCTCAGCCGGAACACCTGAACTCACTGCGCGCACGTGGAATCACCGACCCTCAAGTTCCCTTTACCTCCACCATCCTGCAGTGCGTGCGTACCTTAACAGTGAGTTTGGTGAGCAGTGGATAGGTCGTGGTGGCCCTGTGGCTTGGCCCGCAAGGAGCCCTGACTTAACACCACTGGATTTTTATTTGTGGTCCGAAATTAAAAGACTAGTTTATTTCGAGGAGCATACTACTCGAGATGAGTTAAGAAGTGCGATAGTGAAAAGTGACAGATACACATTAGGAAAATTAAAAGACAACGTGATTAAACGTGCCCGTTTGTGTATCGAGCAAAGTGGACTCCATTTTGAGCAGTTGCTTCGATACAGGGAAGTGTAAATTATTTAAAAAGTGTTTGGCCTTAGTTAGTTATAAGTTGATTATGTTTGTAGATAGCTCCAATTTTTTAAATACGCCTGCGCCTGCAATACCTTTTCTTGATAATAAAAGAGTACTTACAAAGTTAGTAGGTAGGTACCGACTTAGACGTAAAATGTATTACTGACGCGACGGTCCTAAGCCCGTAAAAAGTATGAAGGAAAAATTAGAGTTATTTAACTGTTAAGTACGTAAACATAAACGCAATTTAGATCAAACACAACAAACAACACAATGGTCATGAATGCGGAATCAAACGATTTATTATTGTCGTGGGTAGGTATCTACTGTAGCAACAACGTGGTTGGTAGGTACTGACCACTGCAACCTATAGCAAACTCATGATTAGCAAACCTTCAATACAAAGCTAGAGCTCTGCGTTAGATACCTACATAAACAAAAATAAAATATTTAATATGAATTTGTGCCCGGTTGATGGCAATAAGCTCGCCCCTTATTACATGGGAATTAAACATAACTGGCGAAAAATGTGGGTGTACCATTAGGTACACCTCTGCCAAACCCTTCGGGGATAACAGGCATGATGTTATGTATACCATTCTAACCAAAGGATCGGTCGCGCAAATAGGTACCTACGCGATAGATAAATTGGTGCACAAATAAAAATACGAAAAGCGAATTTAGACTTTATTTCTTAACCGTAAACGGTGAAAATTAGAAATTTTACCCAAACTAGATACCTAAGTAAAATACGCAGTTTACTAAAATTATTCTGAGAAACCTATTGTCTCGTGTTCAACCTGACTGTTACAAAGATGCACAACCGAATTACACGGTTCACTTTATTAAAATAAGGTCTTAATTCCAACCTAATACCTCCAATACCTAAAATACATCCAACTAATAATGAACTCTATTCGACAGACGAAACGATTCATTTTTCTGTGCGAATTGTCTGCGTTTGTAACAGCCGCCAGCATTACCGCAAAAAAAATGTTTTAGGCAGTATTATTTTATGAATCAGGTAGGTAGGTTGATTGGTCGACACTCGATTTAAGGCCTAATTCCCAAGCGTACTGTCGTCGTATCGGAGTCTAGTTGAATAGGTACGAGTAGTAGTGATTTCGTGATGCGAGAGTGGTGAATTAAATGCCAATTAATTTCTCTCGTTAACGAAGAGATGTGATAGTGGTAAACACCGTGCCGTGCTTCTGATACGAACGAGAAATGATGTAGGTAAATGAACTTACACCAACCTAAATCGGACCTGAAATGAAATACCTACTTGCAGTCGGTTAATAAATTCGTCCGACGTCCATTGACCCGCTCAACTGACTCGCACAATCACAGCTGTGCTACGCTACTTCATCATCGAGCGGACCGCATACGTTATTGCGTTTATGAATGAAATAGTGGGAGCCCTACTAAGATTTAACTCGAATGACAGAAAAAATGTGATAAATTTCTAACTTCTATATTAGACGTCATAAAAAAAAAAAGAATATGCCAATAGTAACTATTACTCGACTGGAGTTACTGTGTTTCGGTTCCAGAACGACCTAAAAGTATTCGTGTATATACAGGTACAAGCATTTACATATATATACATTATACATAATATATTTTTTTTTAGATTTCTGGTTTGGTCATATATGTAGTAAAAGTTGTTCATAATGATGGGTACAATAACCCCATATGAGGTTGTGCGTTAATTCCGGCACATGTTGTAGATCCATATAAATATATCGGAATATTTAAGAAAAACAAGTCTATTTAAGTAGTCAAATCAACATTTTAATAATCAACGTAAATTATTTCTTAAAAAATACGTATTAAAAAACAAATAAATTTTACCCTTATCAAATCTTTATCCTTATCAAAATCGAGTTCTTAACACACATTGGTAATTGGGGGCTGCCTTTAAAAAATAATAATTTTAGTTAGTCAATTTTTCAATGCAATGTCCTAAACTTATTTCTCTATCCAGTAATTCTCGCAGAACGCGCTCAATTTTTTTTTGGGATCGTTTACATTCTTTGGTTTTTTTCGATATGTACCCGTTTTTTTTTTAAAATACCAAAATAATGCCGTGAATCTTTCTGCAGTGACCTTAAAAGGACAACAATGTTTGGTTTGGGTGTTACCATTTTATTGAGCCTTGCATTCCAGGCTTCAACTGAATTATTAGTTTTGAGTTTTATTTGATAGAAACACCATTTCTTTGAAAAATATGCTTTGTTTCGCAACCATGTTCGTTCAAAATAAAAATTAAAGGAATCAATTGTGGGGTCCCTCTCACTCTCCCCTAAGTTATAGAGCCATCCATCATTCACATAGTCTTGAGGTAGCTGAGAAAGTGCTATACACCGTTTTACGTGAGCCCTCAGCCCACGTAGCATGAGCAACGTGGAAACGGGTTTTGACGGCGAAAGAATCGACAAAATGACAGATTGTAGAAAGATTTCTATCGTCCTAAGCATGGCGATGTTAGACATGTGGAAAAGAAAAGTTTCTATTTTTCTGTCAACAAAAGTCGACAACGTCGAGCATGGCGATGATTTCTTCTCTACTTTTGACACTTGGGTGTAGAAACGTTTCTTCTCAACCAATGTCAAATAGTCCACATCACATCGGACCTAGAAAAGATTATTGTTATAATTCTCATTTGTGTTTGCGAGCCACTTTGGTTTTAAAAACATGTCGGGGTCCTACCGTCGCCATCTTCTCAGTTTTTATGCCGAGAAGAAAGAAAGAAAGGCCAAAAGGAACGCTGTACGAGCTTTAACCGGGGCTTTTGATCTCCCTGAAAACGAGTTCCTCGAAAATTACAAGATAAGTAAAGAGATGGTGCAATATTTATGTAGGGAGCTGAGCCAGGATCTGTCTCCTAGCACATCACAGGGTCTGCCTGTTCTCGTTAAAGTAAGTTCAATTCAGGTTAGGTACGCCTTCCAATTACCTTGTAAAAATAATAGGCAACCTTATTAGTGGATCTAACATCATCATCCTCTTGCCCTTATCCCAATTCATTTGGGGTCGGCGCAGCATGTCTTCTTCCATACTTCTCTATTACTCGTCATCTCATCAGACACCTCCTTTCTTGCCTTATCATTCTTTCGACAGTCCATCCATCTCTTCTTTGGTCTTCCTCTACTCATATACCCATCCACATTCATACTCAAAAGTTTCCTCACGACATTTTCCTCATTCCTCCGCATCACATGCCCATACCACGACAAACGATTTCCAGACAACTTTTCAGTCATCGTTTTTCTTTCATTAGGGGATCTAACAATGACTAATAATTTGCAGGTTCTTTGTTCGATTAAAGTCCTGCTTACAGGACATTACCAAAGAGGCGTTGGCCAAGAGCAAAATATTTCTATTGGCCAAACCACTGTCAGCAAATTTTTGAAACAATTTGTTGTTGCAGTAAATACAAGGTCAGTTAATTACCCTCCTAAAATATCAAAGTTTGAGTAGCCTGTAAGAGGCGTGTGTTACCTAGTTGGATAGACACCTAACTTCTGTTATTTCAGACTGAAACCGCGGTGGATTCTGTTCCCAAATACGGAGGCAGGAAGGCAGACTGTGGCATCTGGCTACCACAGAAAATTCGGCCTTCCAGATATATTGGGAGCCATTGACTGTACCCATGTACAATTATTTCCACCACCAAAGCCACAACAAGCACAATTTCGAAACAGACATGGCGTTACCTCAATTAATGTTCAGTTGGTAAGAAAATAGAAACCATGAAACTAGTTTATGTATTAAGATACAAATCATGAGATTGTTAAAGATGATATGAGATTACAGGGAAGAACGAGACCCTGTGATATCTTTTATGGTGATGAACAAAATATCAATAAACAGTCTGAAAAAATATAATAAATTCTATTACTTCTAGATTGCAGATGCTGAGTGCAAAATACTGCATGTAAATGCAAATTTTCCAGGGAGGGTTCATGACCAATTTATTTTTAATAGTTCTATCATAAAGGCAGAACTTCGCCGACTACATGTATCCAGAATTGGCCATTATTATCTACTAGGTAAGGTATTATATAGTACAAGATATAAAATCTCACATTTGGAATAATAACAGTAATTATGTATTAGTTATTTTTTCCTTTATTTATATTTACACATATTAAATATTCTAATATAAAAAAAAAACATTTAAAAATATAAAAATTGTGGTCCGCCGGTATCAGGAGCAGGGTCCAAGCAACCAGTGGTTAGGGCTCCAGAGACAGGAATCTCCTCACAATGCGAGCCGACTTTACATTAGTTTTTTAATTAAAAAAAGTGTTTAGGGCCCATATGGTCATGTTTTTTTATTCTTGCTTGCTGTAATCTGAAACACAAACGCAACGTTAATTTATCATTGATTTGCAGGGGATTCAGGCTATGCATTGGAGCCTTGGCTCATGACACCAATTAGGAATGCACAACATGGTACGCCAGAAGAAAGATATACCAAGTGGCATTGCCAAACGCGCAATGTCATAGAGCGTACCAATGGCTATCTAAAGGGGACCTTTCGGTGTCTAGGTATAGACAGAAGCCTCCATTATGCGCCTGAGAAGGCATCGGCGCTGGTGTATGCCTGCTGCACATTATACAACATAATGCAACATTATCGGTATGTTGCTTTTATCATTGTACTTAAAATTAGTTGTACAAAAACTTTATCTAACAATGGTGAATTTTCTTTTAGGGTGCCTATGCAGGAAACAGTTCTTTCAGAGGAAAGAGAGAGAGAGATCACCAACGAGCCCAGAGGTAGCCTGCTACAAGCTGCAACTCATAGAAGAACTAATATTATAACGAATTATTTTATGTAAATAAAAAATTGTACTTTTCTAAATGGCGTCGTCTCATTTGCCTTTCCGCCAGAGCCATTTTTCTTTCGGCCAGAACATTTTTATGTTTTATACTATTGCTTATATCCTGAAACAAATACAACAATTTTGCTGACATACTTTTAGAGCAAAGTAGAGGAGAGTTATGCCTGTATCAACTGTTTTATTCTGTTGTTTTTAACATCACTTGAAACTGTCCTTCACATTGGTACAATTGGCAGATTAATATAATTTAAACACACTTACTAGTAGAACATTTCTTGTCTCCGCATCAGAGGCAAGAAACTCACTCCTTGTGCTCCGTGCGCAACCTCTTCTCACATTTTGGGTTGTGGAAGAGGTTGACGGTTGAGGTGTGCCTTGTGGTGAGGTAGGTGGCGGCAGTGAAGTGGCTGAAGGTGGCGGTAGTGAAAAGGCTGGAGGTGGCGGTAGTGAAAAGGCTGGAGGTGGCGGTAGTGAAAAGGCTGGAGGTGGAGGTGGTGGTAGTGAAAAGGCTGGAGGTGGCGGTAGTGAAGTCGCTGCAGGCGGTGATATGGCTGGAGGCAGATATGTGGCTGGAGGTGGTGATGTGGCTAGTGTGGGTACTGTGATCTGAAATAATGAATAAAAAAGTTACATTAACATAATATCACAAAATAGTATTAACATCATAACATTTAATAGACACTGCCGTTACCTCTCCTAACCCAGTCTCACTTGGACCTGCCATACCATAGGCACTCTCTGTGCCTATGATATTTAAAATTTTGGCAGTGGTCTGTGAGACGGTGGGAATTGGGGTATTGTTACCCGTTGCAACACGGGCCGCATTGACACGAGCACCATCAGCCCGCGCCTTTTTTTTTAGATCCCTCCAAGTCTAAAAAACAATTAATCACAGAAATATTATGGGTATAAAGCTAAGGAATATGTTGTTATCATCTTGTTGAAGTATTCGATTAAAAAGGTATTAAATAAAATACCGTCCGCCACTGTTCCAAAGTCTTACTGGGTCCGTGTTCCTGCAAGATGTTCTGGACACGGACCCATTCCTCGTCGTGGCCTTGTCGCCCTTGAGGCCCACTAAATTGCCCATTAGCGAAATGGGTGTGGGTGGACATATAGTCCACCAACACCTCAATCTACCGGGTGGTACTTCGTACGCTGTAAATAAATTGTTTTTGGTATGTGACTAACGATTCAACGCGTTCCAATGTGTACGGCAAAGATTTTTCAGAAAACGCCACAATCCTGTTTTAAATATCCTCAAGGTTAGCTTTGGACTAATGGAAGAGTATATTCTCTTAAACTAGTCACACACAACGCTACTAATCGGTAATCTGATATCATGGAAAAATTTACTTACTTTTTTCTCGACGCCATTCTAATCTTTTTCTAAAAATATAAACACATTAGAAAAATGTAATTATTAATTTTGTTTATTTTCGCATTATCACAATGCGAACATTAACAAAACAAACTACATATTTCCAATGTTTCATTATTATTTTACTAATCAAATATAATTTACTTTGTTTGTCAACAAACAACACTTCTTGAACTTCTTCCACAGTAGATAAAAAGTTTTCACTTCATCTGAATCCGATACAGATTAAAAGTAATACGTTTCGTTGTTGCTTTCAGTTACGTTCCAAAGGTTTTAAAACTTGTGCATTTGACACATTTTTGTGGTTAACTAAACGTAATGTTATCGTATAATTCGTTGTATATCTACATCACTAGCTACTTATCCGTTGCTAAGGAAAGAATTCCTATGTCTTTGTCTTCGTGAAAACTCGAGTCTACGGCTCGCCGCATGCTCGGGCAGAAGACATGTCGAGTTGTATAAAAAGAGCTTTGTCGATTCTTGAAGAATAGAGATAGATAAACGTCATGCTACGGGGGCAGATGAGGCTATTTTTTAAGACTTGAGGGGCTAAATGTGTAAGTTTTCTGAGCATTTCTCCATAAAGCTCTAGCAAAATGAAATAAACACCCTAGCGTTTTTGCTTTTGGAAAAACTGCTGCAATAGCTTGCATAGCCACTAGCTTCAAAATCTGTCGTAAATGTTTCTGGGTAAAACTCCGGAACTCTGCTCCTAATGAGCCGAAACGTAATATCATACATGTTTCTTTTTTTATCCGGGAGCAGGCAGTACACTACAGGCACGATACTATTAGTTTCTTCCGAACTTCCTGCGTCCACGTGTATTGTGTACAATTGTGTAAATGGTGGTGTTGCACATTTAAATGTACCGTCACAGAATACGTGTTTGGCGTCTTTTAAAATACTTCTAGCGTCTGTGCTGGCAAACAGAAGTATTCTACAATTTTATACGAAAAATCTGCTAAAATAAAATTTTGAAATATGGTTGGAATCGAAACATCTTTGACTTTTAAATATCTTATTTTTTTACACCTAATGCACGATTCCTGTGCTTGTATAAAGTTTTTTTTTATATTTGCCTACTTTGGGAGATTTGTGACGAGATTAGGTTCGATATCATTAAGCTGGTCGATCACATCCGAGTACAACATAGGCATTGGCGTTATTTCTTTCTCTGCTCTTTTTATGGTATCATGTATTTTTATTTTTACTTTGTTTCCTATGTCATCTGATTGACATTTGTGAGCTTCCTCCTTTTTAACTATTGTTAGGTTTGTAACTAAGATGGCACAATTTTCTATTAACACAACGCCACACGATATGACCATTGGAATTGGAACGCTTTATAGTGTACCGATATCCGTTATGTAACAATAAGTCACCTCCTCTTTGAGATTTTATAATTTCATAACCATTACAGATAGAAGTTTCTACTGACATTCTAAAAAAAAACTCTTTTGACGCATGAAATAAAATTATGTTAAGTGATTTCCAAAACTCACCTTAGTCTTTATCAGATCAATTATTACTATACCACAATACTTTAATTTAAAAAAATTAAACTACTTAAACAATAATGCTTGCGATTCAAACCTTACGTTAGTTAGTTATGAAAACATTTGTAACCAAACGCATAATTTTTCCGAACTACCGTACAAAGATTACTCATGGTTATACCCGTTATACCCTACAAACATGAGTATTATTTAGTATCAAAAAAAGTAATATTTATAAGGTTTAAAATGAGCTTATACCTGTATATATATTGTATACTTAATAATATATAAGCCATTTTAAGCCACCCTTCGCTTGATTGAAAGCAAAACAGATGTGGGCCCAGTTTACCACTATCAAATTTTAAAAGGGGTAACTGGTCCGCGGGCCCAGTTCCATAGTGGGCCGAATGACCCCTAACCCACACTTTTTGTGCGATCGAGTCTGCGGCGCACAAAAAGTCTGCATGGCGCGCAAAAAGTCGGTCGCGGATTTTTCACAGACTCAACACACACGACGCACATCTTCGATCATTTTGTCGGCAGAGCTGTAGGGACGTAGACGCTATGGAAATCGTGCAGAGATCGCGAGTATTATTTTGTACATGAAGTACAGAAAAAGAAGAAGAAATAGAGAATTTTGGTGCATCCTATACTTTCGGAAAGATTACTGAAGGGACAGTTCCATACTAAACATTCAATTCTGAAACAACATCCGGAAATTTTTTTCAAATTTTATAAAATGTCTGTTACTACATTTGATGAGTTGCTATTTATTTTGAGACCTGCTTTGACTCATTCAGAAACAACAATAAGGAGGTGCATTGGTCCAGAAGAAAGGCTGTCTGTGACACTCAGGTAAGTAAATAAAATATATATATTTATATAATCATAATTATATTATTTATTATTTCTCTCAGCAACAAACTAAGTTTTTTATTATTCAAATGACAAATAGGTTTCTGAGGTACTTATTATTTAAACCAAAACATTATGAACAAAGATTTTCTTTTATTAATTAGGGAAAATAACAAAACATAAAAATTTATAAGAATTACGTGGATTTTCATGGCAGCAAATTTTTAAGTATGTTGTACTTTTAAACAATAATGTAGGTACACAATAATATCGATCTATTACAAGTGAATTGTCACTTATATTGTAAATAAAATTAGGGGCTTAACTACTAAATCACAATTATTATGGCAGATTATTATTATTAATCATACATTTTGGAAAAACAAGTAAATTGTCACTTTTAAATAAAATTTGGGGTTTAATTACTAAATCACAATTGGGAGCTTAATTACTAAATCACAATTGGGAGCTTAATTACTAAATCACAATTACGAGTATTGCTGATGTTATTACTATACCTTGGGAAATTAAGTCTTTTGATTGGTGGTGTATCTAGTCAAGAAAATAATTAGCTTAACAATTAGGTACTTAACTAATTTTCTAAAATCACAATCAGCCTTTTATTGATTTTTTTTGTTTATATTTTCATAATATACCTACTTTACACCTCGCCAACGTCGTCGCCAAGAGAAAAAAGTGATTCATTTTCGGGAGAAATTATTGATGCGTAATCTCTATGAACGGGTGAGGGTGTATATGACGAGCCGCTTGGCCTGCTTGAGTTTTGTAAAGAGAATGGCCTGGGAACGTATTCCGAATCTTCTGCAATGTCACTGTAGTTAGGGGGCTCAGTACTCGGTCTCTCAGCAGTGTCATATTGGTTAGACATATTTGAGTTCATCGATGGATCGGTTACAATTACTATTCGTTCATTAGGTATATCCAATACTTGCTGTGTTTGGTTGTGAATAGACGCTGAACTGCTTAAGGACTGTTGAAAATTTAAAACTGTTTGTAGTAATTGTATTCTTAATTGCAACTTTTGGTCTGATGAAAATGGTTTGACATAAGGCAGAAGCGACCGCAGAAATGATTCATCTTCATCCATATCCCCTAAGATTGTTCTGCTTTCTGAATGACGTAAGTTGTTGTTTTTCATCAGTTGATTGCCTTCTCTTAGTATTTCTAAATACTCCTCATCGTAACAATTAGTCTTGCTCTTTTTTTTTTTTTTTTTTTTTTTTTTTTTTTTGGATTGGAAATCATCAAATGACCCCCCCCACTCTGGGCGGAGCGGAAGGGAGTGTCAGACTTGTACTGACTAAAACCCATCCATGTTCCTTCTTTGCCCTTTGTGTTCCAGGGCCACGGTGTCTCTTTCGAACAGTCCCGCAGCTCTGGCAGGCATCGGCCCATGCGGACCCCTACTCGGTTGCTGACATCTCTTTGAGGCGCGCGTGGAACACGAACGCGCCGTCGACACGGCCTGTCGTCATAAGACGGCCGGACGGCGAGCTAGCCCATAACTCGCCGTCCACAGGCCCGCGCCTACGGTGGCCGGGAGCCACCACGTGACCCCCGACGCCCAGGGCGTCTCCCGCGGCGGCTGGGACGTGAGGTTCTTTCCCTCACACGTCCCGCCACCTCCTTCACTAATTAGTCTTGCTCTTCGGTTGCGACTTTGGTCGTTTAGAATCAGTTGCTCCAGTATATGAACTCTGCACTGTGACGTTTAATGTTTCGGCACTTTGTTCGATTTCGATAGAAGATTCATTATTCTCTACCACTGTAAATGGCAACAAAAATAGCAGTGAATCAAAGTAAATATATTTTCTCTTCTTTTTTCTTCCGCTTCCAGAAGGAATATTCTTTTGAGCACTGAGTTCCCTTCGGAAGCAACTTCTCAAAGAGTTCCACTTCGTCTGTATATCTTTTCCTATAAAAAAAGTTAGGTATTCATTATAGTTTTTGAACTATTTTTTTTTTGCAGGTATTTAGGACGAGGGTCATCGTTCGTCGAACTCGAAGAAGATTATCTGATTGGCGCATTTACTATTCGTTCTATAATTAACGAAACCTGTACATCAATATGGGAACTATGTAAAAGTCAATGCTTTCCTGCTTTTACGGTGCAGAGATGGCTAGAGATTGCGAAACAATTCCACGATCGAACTCAATTTCCTAATTGTTTAGGAGCGGTAGATGGGAAGCACATACGTCTTAAGATGCCGCCAAATTCGGGTTCTCATTACTATAACTACAAGTCATATTTTTCTACTGTATTGATGGCAGTAGTTGATGCCGATTACTGTTTTACATTTATTGATGTTGGCGCCTACGGAAAATTCAGTGATTCAAACATTTTTAAAAACTCCACACTTGAGAAAGGAATTCTGGATGGTAAAATAATTCTTCCGGATAAACAAAAACTTCCCGGTGATCTGAATGGACAACCAATCCCGTTTGTTTTTGTGGGAGATGAAGCCTTTGCAGTTTCATCACACATAATGAGACCTTTTCATTTTTAATTACCGGTTGTCTAGAGCACGGAGAATGGTAGAATGTGCCTTTGGAATTTTGTGTAGCAAATGGAGAATATTTCAAAGAGGTTTAGACGTGAATATGCCACTAGCCATAAAAATTATAAAAGCAGGGTGCATTCTGCACAATTTTGTAAAAAAAAGAGACGGTATTTGTTTTGAAGACACGTTGTTTAACTGCCCTTTCGAAGATATATCTAATATTGGTGTGAGAGGGACAGATAATGGAATAGAAACGAGAAAGTATTTTACTAACTACTTCACCACTTCTCTGAGAAGTGTACCCTGGCAGTATAGTAAAGTCACGTGAGTAAAGAAATTAATTATTAATTATGTATCAATTAATTAATTATTTTGTTCAAAATACCAAGGTATAGGTGTTATACATAATAATCAAAGCGATTTTGATATATTGAATCTTGTTGTGTCGATTCATCAATCGATAACTGTCATTCGTTCATTATCATTCAATGTCGATACCCATCCCTAATTTTTGCATAAGAAAAAATAAACAAATAACCTCTATGTTTTTATCTAATCGTTTTTTTATAGTTTTGCAAGTTTTATCTCCAATTACTACTAAAAAGTCTAATAAAAACTTAAACTTACCGTATTTTGTTTTTTCTTTAGACGTCATACATGTCCAAACAGGAGCGGAATAAACATTACAGCACACTTCTTCCCACATTTTTCTTTTTAAATGTCTATCATGATATTCTGCCTTAGAAGTATCATAAATTGCTGGTCTGATTTGTATTTCTTGAATTAACATAGTTACATCGACCTCTGGCGCCATGATAATAGATCGCGTGCGTTACGTCCACGGGTCCACCCCTAGCAAATGCAGATTGCCGACTAAAGTGTGCGCCGTCTGCGTTAGCGCGCGTTGAAGCAAACGTTCAATTTTTTTCACACACTTTTTGTGCGGAGCGGCGCGCCGCGGCGCGGTGCGGTCTGCCCGAATTACACGGATTTTTTGTGCGCCGGACTTTTTGCGCGTCGTGTGCGTTACTGCATATAATTGCATAGGTTCTATTTTCACAGACTAAAAAGTGCGTCACGGATAGTCTGTCGTCTGCGCAGGGCCTTAATACGAAAATCATCAGCACTGCCGCCGCAGTTGTAATTTTTATTTTAATATGAAAAAAATACAAAAGGACGAGAAGGTTTTGGGTGCGCCCAAGTTTACAAAATAGAAAATGGCAGAACGGTACTGTAATGACAGAAGAGTATAAAAAAGATGATGTGGGATGTCAACGTTTGCGCAATAGTATGTTCTTTGGGTTTCTGAGAATGACATATGAAGATTTTGAATTTTTGCTAGAGAGTACTGAAGTGTACATTAGCAAAAAAAATACTGGCTGGAGAAAGGCTATACCCTCTAAAGAGAGGTTTGCAGTAACGTTGCGGTTTTTAGCTACAGGAGAAAGTTATTTCAGCCTTGGAGGACTGTTTAAAATTTCACCACAACTTCTTTCCTCACTGATTCCCGAAGTCTGTCAAGCAATAATATCAAAACTTCAAATTAAGGTAATCATTTTTTTATGACTTACTCTTGATATTCACAGGGAAGCTCACTCACAGGGAATCCTAGAGGGGAAGCTAGAGAACACCATAACCTAATATATATTTGTACTCTATTGACCAAATAAATATTTTTTTATTTTATTTTTTACGATATGGCCTGAATATATGTGATATTGCTGGAATTGGATAATATTTGAGTATAGCATTACATTTAGGCTTACAAGCACATATGCTAAACGTTTAAGTATATATTTATTTTTGAATGTTTATTTTAAATTAAATTTTATTTCCTTTTTCTCTTCTAGATGCCAACCACAGAAGAAGAATGGCTTTCGGTGTCACGTTTGTTTTTCAAGAAATGGAATGTTCCCAATTGATGGGAAACACATACGTATACAATGCCCCAATAATAGTGGCTCAGAATTTTTCAATTATAAATCGTATTTCAGTATTGTGTTGTTGGCATTAGTCGATGCTAATTATAATTTTTTATACGTCGATATTGGTTGTCAAGAAAGAGTTTCGGATGGGGGTGTTTTTAGAAACAGCTCGCTTTACGAAGCATTACGAAATGAATCTATAAATCTACCGACACCAAGACCTTTACCTGGACGGACTATGAATGTACCATTTTATTTCCTTGGTGATGATGCTTTTCCGATTTCTCCTAACTTAATGAAACCATTTCCTGGACAACATGAGCGAGGATCTCCGAAAAGAATACGCAATTACAGATTTTGTAGGGGAAGGAGAGTCGTGGAAAATGCTTTTGGCATATTATCGGAAAAATTCAGAATATTTCATTCAACAGCAAATTTACAGCCAGAGAAAATGAAAATTGTAGTAATGGCTTGTGTATGCCTGCACAATTTTATCCGAAGAAATGACGTTGATGTTGAGGATAATATGTAAGGCTCGACCGAGATCTCGGTCTCGGTCTCGGTCTCGGCATTCTCGGCTACAAATCCAACCGAGAAACTTGTCTCGGTTCTCGGCTAATTATAGCCGAGATTCTCGGTCATGACCGAGATTGTAACATTGTTCGGATCGGCATTCAAATTTTACCGCGCGTGGCAACGCGCCGCAGCGCGTAGTCGATTGGTGTAAGTGCGTGAGAGAGCTGAATTGTGATTGGTTGAAGTCCCGGCTGGCGAACTGCGGCCGGCCGCTTTCGCCCCATTCGAGCAGTATTTGTAATTGTTTATGTTTACAATAGTAATGAGTGGAAGTTTGTTTTAACACAGTAAATTAAAATAAGTTCTTTTAAGTGTTGTGTTGCTACTTGCTGTGATTACTTGTTGTTGATACTTGTAAATTGATTAATTACACTGGTTTGGTGAAAGCAAGATCATTACTTATAGTTTTGCGGTGGAATATAAAGCGGGTAAGTTGTTTTTATAAATATAAGTAAATTAAATATATATTACAGATTGATAGGGTTTTGTGACGTTATGCGTATGTTTTTTGCTGAAAATACGTAAGGTTTATAATTAATAAAATACCTACAATTAAAAATAACTAAACACATGGTTTGTTTGTCAATAGGTACCTATAGCACTTGCAAAGCTTTTTGCTAAAATCAAATACGATACGTAGGTTAGGTACCGTTTCTTAGTAAAATTAATCGAAAATTGGTTTTGATCTAAGTTAACGACTTATTTGTTTTTTAAACAACAATCTTATCAGGTGCTATTTTTTCAGTTTTGTTTCGATTTAATGTGTTTAATGTTTATGTTTACTAA
Source organism: Noctua janthe (assembly GCA_910589295.1). Classification (NCBI taxonomy): domain Eukaryota; kingdom Metazoa; phylum Arthropoda; class Insecta; order Lepidoptera; family Noctuidae; genus Noctua; species Noctua janthe. The sequence goes on along the minus strand of OU342572.1, from coordinate 5,301,681 downwards.
GAAGGTATAATATTGTATTGTTGCAGATGAAAACTAAATATGCCTAAAGTAAATCCTATTTGGGAATATTATGAAAAAAATATTGTATTACATCCATCAAAGGCTACTTGTAAGTCGTGTAGTAAAACGGTGTCATTAGGCAGTCCTCAGCCCAAACATCAGACTATCAAAGGTTTGAAACTGCACCTGTCGAAATATCATTCATCTGAATATGAACACTATGAGAATAAACTGGCTGAAATTGCTCACGAAAATAGTTTGAAACCGGCTATTTCAAAGCCCGTGCGCCTTAATATTGATAATAATGATAAAAAGCATCAACCTACTATAGAACAATTAATATCTCATCCACCTTCAGCAAAATGGCCTGATGATCATCAGATTGTCAAACGAATTGATAAAGCAATTATGGATTACATAATTGTGGACATGCAACCTTATACTACAGTGTCAGGTGAAGGATTTAAACGTTTGAATTTCGCTGATCCATCTGGGCCAAAACGATACAAATTGAAGTCCGAAAAATACTTTCGCAGTCAGTTAATGCCTGAAACATATGAAAAGGTTCAAGCCAAAGTGGTATCTCTGTTAATGAAAGCTGATTGGATAAGTTTTACTACTGATATATGGTCAAATCCTACAAAAACTTGTTCGCTGCTGAGTTTTACTGCCCATTTCGTTCGGAAAGAACAGCGCCTTAAAGTGGTGCTGGCTGCGACTGTTCTGGAAGACGACCACACTGGCGATTATATAGCAGAAAAACTCAAAGAAATTGCCGAAACTTATAACATTGCAAAAAAAGTTCACTTGGCTGTACGAGACAACGCTCGCAACATGGTCCGCGCCACTCGAGTAGCTGAATTCACATCGTTGGGTTGTGTTGCTCATACTCTGCAGTTGACGATCCATGATGCCATTTTTTCGGTTGCAGAAGTTGAAACGCTGATAAAAAAATGTCATAAAGTAGTCGGCCATTTTCACAGGAGTGAACAAGCTCGAAGACATTTAAGTACCTTTCAAAAAACCTTAAATTTACCGGAGCATGCGCTTTTTCAAGATGTCGAAACTCGGTGGAATAGTACCTACTTAATGATGGAACGACTGCTTGAGCAAAAAAATGCTTTGAACCTATACCGTATTGAAAAAGGAGGCATACTAGAAATTAACAGTGATGAATGGAATTTCATGAAAGATATAGTGAACGTTTTGCAATGCTTTTACCAAGCCACGTTGGATATCTCTTCCGACTCGTCCTGTGTTTCAGTGGTAATACCGTTGGTGGCAATGTTGAATGGAAAATTGGCGCCAACACAAAACATTCAGTCCTTTAATGACCAGGAACTGGAAGATGATAATGAAATTGGAAATCACGCAGAGACGATGAAGAGCAAGCTACTGGATGCACTTAATCAGCGGTTTTCATTTGTTAAAAGTTGTTTGCCACTAGTTACTGCAACACTGATCGATCCACGGTTTAAAACTAAATATCTAACTGAAAGCGAAGTTAACTCAGCCAAACTTCATATTATCGAGACTCTCACTCTCAATGAAAATGTAGGATCAGATTCTCGTGAGACGACATGGGCATCTTCAACTAACTCGTCAAACATGGCTGCAACAAGTCAATCCAACTTATGGGCAGCTCATGATTCGATAGAGTTGGAAGACGAGCCAATGACCAATGACGAATACAGTTCAAGCTCTGTGATCGAAATAGCGCTAGAAAGCTTTCTTAGAGAGCCAAGACTGCAAAGAAATGCTAATATTTTTGAGTATTGGTTTTCGTCGCCTTATAAGGTGCTTAAGCCCGCAGCAAATAAGTTTTTATCTGCGCCGCCTACTAGCGTAGCAAGTGAACAACTTTTTAGCAAAGCTGGACAATTGTATGACGAGAGACGACATTCTTTGAAGGGCGAAAATGCCGAAAAATTCCTTTTTTTATGTTATAATATAATGTTATTTAACTTTGATTATTAAAACAATTAATTTTGTTAAACAATTAGTAGTGTATTAAAAAGCAAACAGTATAAAAAAAAAATTTCACGCTTTTCTATTCTCGTTCTCGGCTCTCGGTCTCGGCCGAGATATTATTTTATTCTCGGTCTCGGTCTCGGTCTCGGCCGAGAACGAAAAACCCATCTTGGTCGAGCCTTAATAATATGATAACGATACCGGCACCAAATATTGAAATAAATCGAAATTTGGAACCTTCAATGGTCAGAAATGAGTTGATGAACTATTTTCTTTCAGAGCAAGGACAACTTCCATGGCAAAATTACATTTCATAAATCAAACATATTTTTATTGGGAACAACGTTTATTTAGCATATAAGTATCTATATAATGATATTTTAAGTAAAATTTTAACTAGGTAACATTTTGTTAATGTGTGTTTGCCTCATTAATCTCGCTATCAATCACAATGTACCAGTACAATCATAGTTTTAATTATTAAATTCTTAATGTAGCATTATAAATCTAAAAGAGTTTTAACTATTTTCCAAATATGAAAAAAGACTGTCCTGAGTATCAGAATTGTCGGTATAATTAGAATGGCTAGTGGAAGGACGTACACTTTCAGGTGTCGAAGTGGTAAAATATCCTTGAGCTGCCGCCACCGTGGAAGGTCTTGAGTAAACGCCCATTTCAGCCTGATAAATTATATTATTAATATGATGTTGTACTGTAGATATTGTTCTGGGATCCATTTTTCGTATTTTATTTGCTATGTGTTCTCCGAATACCGAGGCATCGTCGCGAGCAGATGACGAAGCCGACATATTTTTTAAAACTTGTAGAGCTTCGGCAATATCACTGTCTCCATCAGTACTGCATCTCCTTTTCCGGGAACTAGTCGCTGTTGCATTATCTTGATGACTGTACTGCGAATGCGTCTGTAAATAGAAGGAAATAATATGATTTTTTTTATCATGGGAGGTATTTAATATTTATACTAATATTATAAATAAATAAATTGTAGGGGGTAATCTTCGAAACTACTGAACCAATTTATATTGATTAAGAACTGATCACCTCTTCTTGAGATCCTGGTTTGCCGTCTTAATACAAAATTATAACAAACGTACAACATTGCAGGTACAACAAAAAAAAAAAGCTTTTATTTCGGGAATGGAGCACCGATGAATTATGAAATTTTAATCGATTTCTAACGTTAGCACAGCTGGCTCATGAGGAATCCCTAATAACTTTTAAAAGCGAGACTTTTTTCTTTGCGACTAATTATCGAATTAATCCTGGCATAATTAAAAATCTCAAATTCCATTGTGGGCCAGCGTCCGGGGAGCTTGAGTCGCCGCACGAAAGAGCATGCTCTTTGCCAACCATGGTTGACACACTAGTATTTTTAAAATTCAATTCAATTTTTAATCTTTATTGCATTCTTGTATATTTAAGAGTCTTAAATATCCCTTCGCGAGGGGAGCATCCTCCCCCCCCCCCCCGCCCCGCCTATGGCTCCGTCACCGCATGCGGTGCCGGAAGCGGACCACACCGATGACGACGATGACGTTCCGGAGGTGACTGGGGTAGACCTGAGAGTGGCGGTACGCAGGCTGAAAGCCAGAAATACCGCCCCGGGACCCGATGGCTTGCCTGGCAAAGCCTGGGTCCTGGCCTCTGAGGCTCTCGGGCCCCGACTGGAAGGACTCCTAAGCGCATGCTTGGAGAGAGGCCAGTTCCCGCTTCGTTGGAAGACGGGGAAGCTGGTCCTCATCCGGAAGCCAGGGCGCCCTGCGGACTCTCCGTCCGCATACCGGCCCATTGTGTTGCTCGACGAGGTGGGCAAGCTCTTTGAAAGAGTCATTGCCAACCGCCTCGCCGGGCACCTTGCAGGGATGGGGCCGGATCTTGCGGAACACCAGTTTGGTTTCCGCAAGGGGCGCTCGACGGTGGACGCCATCATGCGCGTGAGAGCCCTCACGACAGGGGACGCGGTGTCCCGGGGCGGGGTTGTCTTGGCGGTGTCTCTTGACATCGCCAACGTCTTCAACTCCGTGCCCTGGAGCTGCATTGGGGAGGCACTCCGGTATCACGGGGTGCCGACCTACCTTCGTCGTGTGGTCGGGGACTACCTGACGGATAGGGCCGTCATCTACCCCAGTCGGAGCGGAGAATGGAACCGGCGAGAGATGTCGTGCGGTGTTCCACAGGGTTCGGTTCTGGGGCCGGCCTTGTGGACCATCGGTTACGACTGGGTGCTGCGCGCCGACCTCCCTACCGGCGTCAGTGTAGTTTGCTACGCTGACGATACGCTGGTACTGGCACAAGGGAGGTCGCACGAGGCGGCGGCCGAAAACATGACACGCGGGGTTGCGATAGTTGTGGAGAGGATCCGGCAATTGGGTCTCGAGGTGGCATTGCACAAGTCCGAGGCCATGTGTTTTCATGGGCCTCGGAATGCGCCACCGTCGGGATCCCTACTGATGGCAGGAGGGGTTTCCATCGGCGTCGGGTCGACGTTGAAGTACCTAGGACTCGTCTTCGACAGCCGGTGGAACTTCGTGGAGCACTTCCGACGTTTGGCTCCCAAACTGGAACGGACAGGGGCTGCCTTCAAGCGGCTCTTGCCCAACCTGAGGGGTCCAAACGCCTCCTGCCGGAAGCTTTACGCGGGGGTCGTGCGGTCCATGGCCCTTTACGGGGCCCCGGTGTGGGCGCGTTCTTTGAGGCGGCAAGCCGCCCACTACCTGAACGCGCCCCAAAAGGTGATAGCCATAAGGCTAATCCGGGGGTACCGCACGATCTCCGGCGAGGCGGCTAGCCTCCTTGCCGGATTGCCGCCATGGGATCTGGAGGCGATAGTCCTCGCGCGCCTGCATGAATGGCGCGCGGAAGCACTATGTCGGGGAGAAACTCCGCTGCCGCGACAAATTGCCGCTCAGCGGACAGACCTCCGGCGTGATCTCATGGCGACATGGAGAGAGCGACTGTCGCAACCCCGTGCAGGGCACGCCACCATAGTGGCGTTAAGTCCCCTCTTTGAGGAGTGGCTAGAGAGGCGCCACGGCGCCCTCACCTACCGCCTGACGCAGGTCCTCACCGGACACGGTTGTTTCGGGAGGTTCCTGCATCGAATCGGGCGGGAGGAAACGCCCGGGTGTTTCCACTGCGAGGATCGTCCGGAGGACACGGTGGAACACACCGTGGAGGTCTGCCCCACTTGGGCGGAGCACCGCCGTGTCCTCACAGCGGCGATTGGCGGCGGCGATCTCTCGCGTCCGGCCTTGGTTCAAGCCATGGTCCGGAGCGAGAGGGAATGGGAAGCCGTCACCTCCTTCTGCGAAGCAGTCATGCTAGTGAAGGAGGTGGCAGGACGTGAGAGGGAAAGAACCTCACGTCCCAGCCGCCGCGGGAGACGCCCTGGGCGTCGGGGGTCACGTGGTGGCTTCCGACCACCGTAGGCGCTGGCCTGTGGACGGCGAGTTATGGGCTAGCTCGCCGTCCGGCCGTCTTATGACGACGGGCCGTGTCGACGGCGCGTTCGTGTTCCACGCGCGCCTCAAAGAGATGTCAGCAATCAAGTAGGGGTCCGCATGGGCCGACGCCTGCCGGGGCTGCGGGACTGTTCGAAAGAGATACCGTGGCCCTGGAACATAACGGACAAAGAAGGAACATGGATGGGTTTTAGTCAGTACAAGTCTGACACTCCCCTCCGCTCCGCCCAGAGTGGGGGGGGGTCATTTGATGATTTCCCATCCGGAAAAAAAAAAAAAAAAAAGGGTCTTAAATATCGAAATGAAAATGTATAAACAAATATACAACATTACCTTATCTAATATAATATCATTATTTTGCTCATACATTATTTACGTTTTATGTTCTTTATATTTTATGCAACACATTTAACAAGTATAATTTAATTGTATTTAACCTTTATATGAGATAAGACTTTATACAACATTATTACTTATTTATTGTGGATCTAGGTATTGTAGCTATTTTTATTCGGTTCGATTGTCCCTACAGCCATATTTACAACAATATACGCTGGGTATGACTGTTTAAATTAATAAATACCACGCTTTAGTCGCGTCGCACAGCCCCCGCGCTCGCCCGGGCACGCACACATAGCCATGAGTCCGCGACTCACTTTTTGTGTACACATGCAAGTGTCGCGTCTTCACTTTAGTATATGTTCTGTGACCGCGAGTAGTTAGTCTGTGATAAAATAAAGAAAAATAGGAAACATGAATACTTACATCATTCTCACTATTTACTGTGGGTAGTGGTTTATTTTTGTCTCGCAAAAAGTTCAATGCCTTGTAAGCAAACCACTTTGGTTCCTGTACATCGTCTGTGCTTGCACCAGATTTGTACAACTGTTCAACCTTCTTTTTTTCCCGAAAATAATGAGAGGTTAAATTTTTTAACTTTCTCTCTACTTCGCCTTTATCAATGTCAAATACACTTGCAATTATATTCAAGGCGTCCATTCGTTTGTTCCTATTCTTATAGTCTGCATTTCTGGGATTCCATAATATATCATTTTCATGAAATTTTTCAATTAATAGCAACACAGTTTCGTCGTCCCAATGAAACGACATTTTAATTTGTTGAATACACACAAACCGCACACCACTACCGTTCAAATGCCAGGCACGAACTGACGCCGACAAGCCGCGTAACCCGCCGGCACACCCCGGCCATGCCGGCGGCTCCTTTGTGCGGCAAAGCCGGCGGCTATGTATGCCGCCGGGTGCACGGCGGCTTACCCGGCGGCCCCGCCGCCGGCACTGTGTGTAGGGGCCTTAAGATCCCAACCAAAACAATTGTCAATCAATCATGGCCTCACATCGTCGGGCTTAACTTGGCTGATCCAAGTTACTTAACACCTGGATCTGCTATTAGGAGTCAAGGAATACGCACAGATTATACAGCCAGATTTAATAAAAGGTCCACCAGGTACTCCAACTGCACAAAAAACAAACCTAGGATGGATTATCGTCATTGCTATCATAAACTATTAAAACCTCATCCAAGAATTGAGCAGGTGCATTAATATTACTTTGATGCCGTGCCCACCCTAAGTACCAGATAACCGACATAACTTGGGCACAGCATCCAACTGCTCGACGGCCTACAATACAATTACAGCAGTATTTTTGTATTGCTGCACGACCAGAATTATTTGAGTTTATTAAGATGTAAACATAATATATTTTTCTCGTTATAATAATATGTCGGCTAGATATTTTTGTTCTAAGCAAGTAACAATTACTGCCAAAAGCTGATGCTTCCACAAAACTTCTTCTGCGATCACTGCACACTTCAATGTGGTTACTGCCGTTAAACCGGATGTGCTCCCCATAGTACGATCGAGGTTGCTAGATTTGGTAGGTCCCGCAAGCTATCATGACCAAATCACTGTAAGTGAGGATTGGGAATTCTCTAATATTTTCAATATTAACATTGATATTTGTAAAATGTGCCCTAGTCCGGTTCAAATTATGTTCCCTCACATAATCCGATAGGTCATTTTTGACATTCATATTATGGAGCACAGTCCCAAGTATTTGTGTTGCATCTTCCCTGTCCCTTATTTTGGTATGATACTTATTTATCAAACTAGCTGCCACAGCAAAGTCTTGCATGAGATGCTTTGATGCTCTGTTAAAAAAGTTTTGCCGAAATAATTTAAAAGATGATTTAAAAATTCCGTTCACCACCTCAACTACCCAGCGACATGATGTGACAGCCCTGGATTTATTGGCATCCGCTGTTCTCATCTTCATTTACCATCTTGTGGGGACAGGGGCACATGCACATGATATCCGCAAGTTTCTAATAAAGATAAAGAGTCCCTAAATCCCCGATCCAAAATAAATACATAATATATACAAATATATCCAAAATAAATACAAATATTGACGATAGGAACTGTTTTCATGAAATTCATTTATCATAATGATTACGTCAGAGGTTGTTGCAGGATAAGGGCCAACGATGTCTATAATGTACCCATCGGTACAAACAAGTAAAAAAGGCTTGACAAGATTTCGATACTTATGCAACGTGTAAGTTTTCTTTTGGTATAAATAATTTGAACTTTTTTCTATGTAAATGTATGTACCATCAGCAATTATAATGGGGCTCTTATCTTCACCTTGATATAATCCACCTGGAATTATAAGGTTTCCAGGTATTTCTGCTCGGCTAATATGGTTAATTCCCAGATTTGAACGAACAAAATCCTGTGTCAACAATTCGCGTACTTCATTCATATGGCGTTCTAAGGTACTTCTAGGTACTTGCATTAATGCTGCAAGGCGTTCATCGCTATCACCTGTTCTTAATTTAATTAAGTAAGCAGCAAGTGCAAATGAACCTCTATGCTTATTTAAAAGCCTAGGAACATTGGAAAGAATGTCCAAAAATTGTTCCTTATTGAGGCCTAGATGGGTCATATACAAAACGGGTTATAAAAATATTCGAAATGAAAAGTCGTTGATTTTTTTTTCAAATCAGTCTCATTTATTAGATAATCTTACAAGTAATTAGAAATTAATCAAAAACCAGATCGTTATTCAGATTCCAGGAAGTTATTTAACTTTAATTTTTTTTTACGTCCACAGAAAAGACCCCTTTCCACAGAAGAGAGGTTAATCACTGTCATATTGACATTTACTTGCCATTTAAACTCGTAGTAATTAACAAAAGTTATCCAGGTATATAGGTACTTTGGAAAATACAAACAAAAAAAAAGTCTTACCAACAATCTTTTTCTTTGATAATATTAGTTATAAAATGTAATCTTTCAATGGTTCAAATATTGAAATTATACCAAGTATTTTGATTATTTTTCATTTTAGCCTCTTATCTTGATCAATAAAACGTCAAACTAATAAAAAATGAATATAAAAATAAGCTTTAAAAAATGTTTTTATCACTATCATCATTTTCAAAGAACGAAGGTCGTACTTTAGGTTTTTTAGTTGGTGTAACTGAGTCATCAGAAAAGTTATTCTAACAGAGAATCCTCTTTCGCGGAGTACACGGTTGACTATTGTTTAAAAGTTCTGGAGGTGTTAACAACAATGGCGAAGGAGTTTTTGGTCCAGTGATAGTTGATACAGATGCTGTTCTATGAGAAGATGGCGAACTAGTCACAGAAATACTTGACGAAGGCCTTGAAGAACCTACTGATGAATCTTCTACAGGATCTCAGACACATTCAATATGAATTTGTCCTATTTCAAAATGAGGACAACGAACGTGAGTGGCGCATGAAATACAGCTTAATCTCCTGGCGTGCAGTAAATTAGGTTCAGTAGCGTTCTGTTACATCCCTAGAATACACCCTTAAGTGCCTAGTCAGCACCACATCATCATTTCTGTCTAGACTTAGTGCATTGGTCAGGCAATAGAGCTAGTTCGGGTTGAGACTCCTACCGGATAGGTCGCAAGTCAGAATATTGATCAAATCTCCCGTTTTAATTAATGTATTTGTGCCTTTCACTAATATAATCAATTAACCTTCGATAATCGTTTTTTTTAAAAAAGGCTTTTACATTGGTGGCAGCGGTGGGATTTATTTCCCGTGGAACGTCTCGCGAAGTGTTATACAGTGAAAGTGTCCTTGTGCCAAGTGTATCTTGTGTGATAAACCTACGACCCGAACTCAACGAAGACCTATCTGCGGCCTTTAGAGGCCAACCCTGGCTGAAATAGGCCAACTCCAGTGGCCTACGAGAGGCTGCCCCAGCTCAAAAGAGGCTAAATCCAGAGCCCTTTTGAGGTCATCCAAGTCGTCACCTGTCTACTGTGCAGTGGTACTGGGCAGCGCGCTGCAGGCGCATTCTACGGACCTGCTCGTATCCAGCACCGACCAGGATCAGACGTCCCCTGTGTCCCTACAAAATGAAGTGTTTTTGTGTCCTGTGAGTCAGTTCAGTGCTTTTAATTTTAATTCTATTTATAGATTTGCATAAGTTACTTTATATTCCTGTTACTTCGTATCTGTCGATACAACACTATGTCCAGACCGTAGTCTAAGCATCCTTCCCACACGTATTCGGTTACTTAGTACTGGGAATACTGATAAGCCGTATAGAACCAGTTGGCAAAAGTTTTAATATCGTGACCATAGTTATTGTATTTTATTCCATAGCAAGTTATTTTAGTTACTTAAAATGGCTAAAGCAGATTCAAAAAAAGACCTTATAGAGAGAGATGAGGAAATACCCCTTAGTGTTATCTTAAAGTTTATTAAGCCATTCGATGGTTGTAGGGAAAAATTAAATGCTTTCCTAGTAAATTGCGATAATGCAATATCCTTATCATCATCATCCCAGAAAGACATCGTCTTCAGATATATTATTAGCCAACTAGATGGTAAAGCGCAAAGCGCATGTTCCATCAAAGATTTTGATAACTGGTCATCTCTAAAAGAATTTTTGAAAAATCAATTCGGTGAGAGAAAGCATTACGCCCATTTACTTACCGAGCTTCAAGAGTGTCATCAAACTAACCAGGAGACGGTAAGCCAATTTCACCTGCGTGTCGAAACTTGCTTATCCAAATTACTTACAGAAGTAACAATTTCCAACATGAAGAAAAGTGAACTTGTTGGTAGAGTGGCCGCAATGGAGGATTTAGCGCTTCATACATTTAACATAGGGTTACATCCTCGTATAGCAACCATTGTAAGATGTAGAGATCCAAAAAACTTGAACGAAGCTGTCAACTATGCAATCTCTGAAGAAAAGATTCAGCAATATGCATTCAAACAAAATGTTAATTTTAGGAAGGACAATAATAGGCCTCCATCTAAGCCACATCTACCCAATGATAAAAATCAACCTTCTTTCTCTAGAGCAGCGGTTCCCGAATGGTGGTACGCGGAACCCTGGGGTTCCGTGGAAAGACCGCAAGGGTTCCGTAAAAAATATTGTCACACGTTTTGTGACCAACGTTACTCGCGCGCACCGACTTGTTTACGCACGAGAGAGGGGCAGGGCGTGCGGGCGGAGTAGTACAGCGCGCACAGCCCCCCCACCCCGCGCGCCCGCGTTGCAGCGCCGTCGGCTACGGCGCGGCGAGCGGGGCGGATTATACCGGTCTAGACCGCGAAAAGAGCACACGTATTTAATTATTATTTAATTAGTAGTGAATAGCTGCAGTACAAAAATACCTGTTGTTGGAATTTTCGATGTTTACTGGTAAGTCACAATGTGTTTGTTTATTTGTAGACACATTTTCGAAATAAAATACGAGAGATATATTCACGTGTTATTTTTATTGTAGGTAGTTCAAAATGGAAAGTTGGCTCAAAACGGGGCGCCTCACAAGTGGCAAAAGTGTTTCGGATTCATCATTAGATTCAGAGCCACCAGCAGTGTGCACTGAAAATATTTCAGAAAATGTTCCTGGTTCGTCGGTAAAAAAGTTATACCTACATAAGTTTTTTTACAAGCTTTTATTTAGTTTCACCTGTCCCGTTGTCGTTAATCGAATCTTGCAAGTTAAATTTGATCCACTTCCCGGTTTCCGATTGAGCTGAAATTTTGCATGCATGTATGATCCAAACGATAATGCAATATTATTAGACATGGAGCTGATCTGGTGATGGAGCTGGAAGGTGGCCATAGGAACTCCGTGAGTAAACGACGCAACCCGGTCGAGTTTGGGTTCGTTTGATTCGTCTTGACAAGTACTTTGACACTATGTTGTAACCAGGGTCTGATGATGGAGCTGAAAAGTGGCCATAGGAACTCTGTTATTAAACGACGCAACCTGATCGAGTTTGGGTTCGTTTGATTCGTCTTGACAAGTACTTTGACACTATGTTGTAACCAGGGTCTGATGATGGAGCTGGAAAGTGGCCATAGGAACTCTGTTATTAAACGACGCAACCTGATCGAGTTTAGACTCGTTTGATTTGATCGTTGATGAGTATCCTGGTTTGCGTAAATATGCAACTCCATCTTTGGGAAAAATAAAAATACACTAAAAAGTTAAAAATAAAATTAACGGTAAAGGGTTTTTTTTTCGTTAATTTTTACAATTATTTGGGTAATTTACTGTGATATAAGTTATTTACTGATTAGACTTGCGCATTCCGCGACCGGGATCGCTCAATTTAGTTCGCGGATCCTTAGCAAACTAGTTCGCTCTTTTAGTTCGTCAGCTCTCCTATTCCGAACAAGCAGATCGTTTGCTCACTTTGATACTACATTGTACGTATTGCTATGGTTATTATCATTGTTTGTCAATTCATTTCAGGGTATGCTAAATACACAAGACCCTAGTGCCGGACAGAATCTACAACATACAATCACCAAAAGAGATGCAACTCAGGAGAAAACTTCTTCAAAAAAAAGAAAATACGACGAATCTTACTTGTCCTTTGGATTCGTTCCTGCGGGAATGACTGAGAACCCGGATGGACAATGTGTCATTTGCAAGAAAATAATGAGTAATAGCTCACTGGTACCTGCAAAGCTTAAACGACATCTTGACACGAACCACCCAGAACTGAAAGATAAAAGCGTCAGCTTTTTTGAAAGACACAAAAAAGTACGTAGGAGTGGTGCAGCTGCTATACAAAAATTTGTAAAGACCGATAATGAAAATGCAACAGAGGCATCATTTCTGCTAAGTTACAAAATCGCTCGTGCTGGTAAACCACACACGATTGCAGAGGATTTATTAAAACCATGTATGACAGAAATTGTCACCTGTGTACTTGGAGAAGAAGCAGCAAAGAAAGTGTCAGCAGTTCAGTGTTCAAATAACGTCATTTCTGATCGAATTCATAAGATTTCTGAACATATTCAAGATGAATTAATTAGTAGATTGGCGACCAGCGAGATGTTTGCAATGCAACTGGACGAAAGTACAGATGTCGCTGGGTTATCAATATTGCTTGTTTTTGTGAGATATCCCTTTGGAGGATCTATTGAAGAGGATTTGTTTCTTTGTACTCCTTTAGAAACTAACACAACCGGAGAAGAAATTTTTAAAGTTATCGATAGTTACATGACTAAGCACCATATTGATTGGAACAAATGTATTGACGTGTGTAGTGATGGAGCGGCAGCTATGGTTGGCAAAATAAAAGGTACTGTAACGAGAATCAAGGAGGTTGCACCTAAATGTAGTAGCAGTCACTGCGTTTTACATCGCCATGCCCTTGTCGCAAAAAAAATGCCATACGAGCTCAAGACAGTTCTCGACCAAGCAGTACTAATTGTAAACTATGTTAAATCACGTCCACTCCAGTCGAGGCTTTTTAAAAAAGTGTGTGAGGATATAGTAAGTCAGCATCAATCACTTCTTCTTCACACGGAAGTAAGATGGCTTTCAAGAGGAAGAGTTCTATTAAGGCTGTTTGAATTGCGCGACGAGCTTAAGTTATTCTTTACCAAACAACCTGTTTCTGCACACGTTAATAAGCTTGTTGAACTGCTGCATGATGAGCAATGGTTGATGCAATTGGCTTATTTAGCTGATATATTCGATAAGCTCAACGTAATCTGCAAAGCATTACAGGGACGAGCTACAACAAAATTTACAGTAAATGATAAAATGTCTTCACTGAAAAACAAGCTTGCGTTTTGGATTGAATGTGTTGAAAAACATAATTATGAATGTTTCACAATATTAAATGACTTTCTAAAAGAAAATGAGCTGCGGGTATCTTCAGACGTGGAAAATAATATACATGAGCATTTGACAAGCCTTACAAAATCTTTGCATGAGTATTTTCCGGAGCAGTTGCAGGACATGAACTGGGTGCAGAATCCGTTTGTAAATCACACCAAACCTTCGATGCTGTCGGTGTCAGAGTATGAGAATTTGATTGATATTAAATTTTCATCAACGCTAAAACAAAAGTTCGAAGAAGGAACTTTTGATTTAAACGCCTTTTGGATTGGACTCAAAGATGAATACCCAGAAATTGCTAATAGAGCCATCACATTACTGTTACCGTTTGTGACGACTTACCGATGCGAGACTGGTTTTTCCGCATATGCTTACACCAAAAGCAAGTACAGAAATAGACTGGATGCAGCTCCAGATCTTCGCATTCAACTGTCGGACATTAAGCCTAATTTTAATGCTATTTTAAAAAAATATGTAAAAAAATTTCATTCATCACATTAAATTCACAAACGTGTTTTTTTTTTATGTTTATTTTTTTTATTTTTTATGTACCTACTTACATATGCACAGTAAATGTATAAAATAATTTCATGAAAACTTTATTGTTTTTCATTTATACCTATTTTAAGGTAGGTAAATTTCCAGTTATCAAAGTAGGGTTCCGCTAGGAAAAGTATAATCAATTAGGGTTCCTTGGCCAAAAAAAATTGGGAACCCCTGCTCTAGAGATTCGTCGGTATGCAGATACTGCAAGAAGGAAGGCCATACTTTAGCCGATTGTAAATTGCGCGAATATAATAATAAAAAGTATAATAATAAATTCAGTTCTCCCGCGCAACAATATTCTTCTAAGCCCAAGAGACCTCATGTAAACTTCGTGAACGACGAAGAAAACCTCTTTACAAATAATTTAGAATCTGTTCAGGACAATTTAAATTATTAAACGTCTCGACAGGGTGTCGCACGAGACGAACCTTAAAAGACGACGCCATTAATCCTATATCCAATCGCCATTTATCTTCCAGAGCTATACGACAGGGTAATCAGCCCCAAACTGGCAGCTCTCATAATGTCACGCGACAGGGTAACCAGCCCCAAACTGAAGACATTCTCCCTAGAGCTATACGACAGGGTAATCAGCCCCAAACTGGCAGCTCTCATAATGTCACGCGACAGGGTAACCAGCCCCAAACTGAAGACATTCTCCCTAGAGCTATACGACAGGGTAATCAGCCCCAAACTGGCAGCTCTCATAATGTCACGCGACAGGGTAACCAGCCCCAAACTGAAGACATTCTCCCTAGAGCTATACGACAGGGTAATCAGCCCCAAACTGGCAGCTCTCATAATGTCACGCGACAGGGTAACCAGCCCCAAACTGAAGACATTTCCAATCCTCAATCCATGTGTGTCCCTGAAAAAGAAAACAACAATAATTATAAAGAAGTATACGAAGTAAATACTAATTTAAAAACATACTTACCCTATATCGTGGCCCAGTCGTCTGTCAGCAAGGAACCACTTACCCTTTTGATAGATACTGGAGCTTCCTTGTGTATCCTAAAGAAATCATGTCTATCTAAACCTCTTGAATTAGGGGTTGACATGGTCAAAATAAAAGGTATTGACTCAAAGGACCCGATTTCGAGTCACGGTAACCTTACTCTGGACTTAAGTCTATCCCCTGGATACATAGTATTACACAAATTTCACGTCTTTGATAACTTAAGCTTTCCTTATGATGGTATTATAGGTAATGACCTATTCATTAAAAGCGGCTGCCGAATAAATTACGATTCAGGTACGCTGGAAATCGCACACCATCATATAAAGTTGTCATTCAACCATCCGTCTTACATAATAGAACCACGAACCGAAACCATCATAGAATGTTCAGTCAAAAATCCAGAAGTTAAGGAAGGTATAATCTTGGACCAACATATCTCTGATACATTGTTAGTAGCTAATTCGATAGTGAAAATAAAAAGTAATAATCGAATAAATGTGTCGATCCTTAACGTATCTGAAAAACCTATTTCAATAAATTCTAATCTCTCTTTGACTTTAATTCGGATAACTAAAAATGAAATACGCTTATCTCAATCCAACGCTAATTGTTATGAGAGAACAAACGAGGTCCTTAAACAGTTACGAACTTCCCATTTAAACTCTGAAGAGTCTGAAGCTCTTTATGACATCTGCAGTCAATATGCAGACATATTCTTCCTTCCTGACGATGAACTCACTTCAACTAGTGCCATCAAGCACGAAATCAAAACAAGCTCCTCGCAACCTATAAATGTAAAATCTTATAGATTTCCAGAAGTTCATAAGGACGAGGTCAGAACCCAGATTAGTAAGATGCTGGAACAAAATATAATTAAACCATCTACCTCTCCATGGTCATCCCCCATTTGGATAGTGCCCAAAAAGGTTGATGCTTCAGGAAAAAAGAAATGGCGCATAGTGATTGACTATCGCAAGCTCAACGACATCACTGTTGGTGAGAGCTATCCAATTCCCCAAATTAATGAAATCCTAGACCAGCTAGGCAAGAGTAAATACTTCACAACTCTCGATTTAGCATCAGGTTTTCACCAAATAGAAATTTCAGCTGAAGATATCCCTAAAACTGCCTTTAGTGTACCCGAAGGTCACTTCGAATTTATCCGAATGCCTTTCGGTCTCAAAAATGCCCCTGCAACCTTTCAGAGGCTCATGAACACAGTCCTATCAGGCCTTCAAGGTATACATTGCTATGTTTATTTAGACGATATTGTTATATACTCCTACGATCTTACATCCCATGTCCAGAAATTATCCCACACATTTGAGAGATTGAGAAAATTCAACCTCAAATTGCAACCGGACAAATGTGAGTTTCTTCGCAAAGAAGTTACTTATCTTGGCCACACTATTAGTGAAACAGGCCTAAAACCTAACCCCGAGAAAATAAAAGCTGTAAGTGAATTCCCTATCCCAAAATGTCCAAAAGACGTAAAATCATTCCTAGGTTTAGTGTCTTATTATCGTCGCTTTCTGCAGGATTTTTCCAAACTAGCTAAACCTCTTACATCCTTGTTAAAAAAGGATATACCATTTGATTGGACTAATAGTCAACAACTTGCTTTTGAAACACTAAAAAATAAGTTAATTTCAGCACCCGTCTTAATATACCCTGACTTTACTAAACCTTTCATCCTGACGTGTGATGCGTCAAATTACGCTATTTCAGCGATACTCTCTCAAGGCGAGATAGGAAAAGACCGCCCAATTGCTTTTGCCTCACGCACACTAAATAAAGCTGAAACTAATTACAGCGTAACTGAAAAAGAATGTCTGGCTATTATTTTTGGAACAAAAATATTTCGCCCATATCTTTATGGTTACAAATTTAAAATTGTAACCGATCATAAACCACTTAGATGGCTATTCAATTGCAAAGAACCAAGCTCCAAACTAGTTAGATGGAGATTAAAACTCGAGGAATACGATTATGAGATTGAATATAAAAAGGGTAAGATCAATAGTAACGCTAATGCTCTTTCTCGTTACCCTGTGAAATCCATTCCATTACCAAACACCGCTCACGTACTTACCGACAAAGTACCACCTGTGAGTGCTCCACCTACACTTCAGCAGCCTGAAGTCCCCCCTGTTGAACCTGAAAGTCCCGGAATACCTGAAATTCCTGACTTACCTGACTTTATTGACTTACCTGAAAATGTTGAGTTACCTGATGACTTTGAAATCCCTGAAGATTTTGATATCCCAACTCCACCTGAAGTCCAGAACGACGATGATACTTACTCTAACTGTCTGAAAAACATAAATAATAAATTCAATCAATTTGATACTATAATTCATGAACATAGTGAAACCTTATTAAAAACAAAATTAAAAACTATTATCATACCAACTTCCATTGACCTTGACGAGTCAAATCCCTATATTTCTGAAGTTATCGATAAACTTTCGGAACCAAAAGATATCCTTGAAAAAGAAAGGACATTACATTCCTTTCTCTCTTTCGAAAATAATAATGTGAAATTTTACTTACTTTTTGTAAAAGTCCATCACTTTGATCAGTGCAACTATGAGGATATTTTTAAGAGCCTTAAAAATCTGAAACTTGAATTAATTAATGATAACACCACTGAATTCGCTATAACTGACTTTCGTAATCCATTCGATTCACGTAGTTTAATGAAGATTCATAATATAATTACATACTTGTTACACACTACTTTAATCACTGCCCATATTTTCAAAAACATTATAATTTATCCTTCTCCAACTGAAATCATTAAAATCTTAAAGGAAAACCACGATATTCCCATATCAGGTCATTTAGGCTCAAATAGAATGTTAAGTAGAATCTGTCGAATGACGAAGACTATGTCCGAAAATGTGAACAATGTCAAACCAATAAAGCCCTGCGTAGAACTAATCGAGCCCCTATGCAGATCACAACGACATCTACACAACCTTTTGAACGCGTGTCACTTGACATTGTCGGACCATTGCCTGAATCAGGCGCGGCCAAACTCAGGTACATTCTAACAATTCAGGATGACCTTACGAAATATTCAGCAGGCTATCCTATCCGAAATGCTACGGCAGAAGAAACCGCTGAATGTTTAATCCATTTCATATCCCAGTTTGGTATCCCCAAAACTATTCTTACAGATCAGGGAACCAATTTCACAGCAGAACTATTTAAACAAACCTGTACCTTTTTGAAAATCAAACAATTATGGTCCAGCCCCTACCATCCACAAACTCAAGGTGCTTTAGAGAGAAGTCATGCGACTCTGAAAGAATATTTAAAATCTTTCGTCGATGACAACCAAAATGACTGGCCGAGATACGTTTACACGACTATGTTAACCTACAATACCACAGTCCATTGCACCGCAAATTATACACCCTACGAATTATTATTCGGTTACAAACCATTTATACCCACCTCGATTTACGATACAACATTAGAACCTACATATCCCAGTTATGTCCGTATACTCCAACAAAGAATGAAACTCTCCAGAGAGAAAGCCGTAGAAAATATTCTTAAATCCAAAGTCACATCAAAAGACTACTACGATAGGAAAACCCAGACCTATGAAATATAAAACAGGCGATATGGTGTATATCAAACACCATCCGCGGCAGAATAAAGCTCTGTCGCCTATCTGGAAAGGTCCACATAAAGTGATCAAAATTAATGGCAACAATACGTTGACCCTTCTCGTTAATCGCCGTCACGTCAAGTATCACTATGACGAGTTAAAGCTGGCGGAAACAACTAGTATTTAGTTTTATTTTTATATTATTCCTTAATCTAATAAACCTAGTTTTAAAATATAAAAAATAACGTTAGTTAAATATTTTGTCTAATATATTTCAGAATATCTACATTCCTGTCCCTTGCAACATCTGATATCATCGAACAAGTCAATGAAAGCCCTGGCATATACTTCGACCCAATAGGAATCATGAAACAGACTAGAGATCATATTCATTTACTTGTACCTATAGATATTACATATATAAAACCCCATATAGATAATATAAACAATGCATTAAAAGCTTCTACGCTTTTGTGTCAACAAAATACAATACTTAAAGAATCTGAATGTACAAACATACTACAGCCTCTGGCTTTGCGACTTATCGATATTCTGAAAGACTACAGTGCCATATCTCATTTAACATCCGAGCGAGAAAAGAGATCCGCTTGGTTAGCAGGAGTTGGCTCTCTTTTCAAACAAGTCATTGGGACAATGGATGAAGACGATGCCATAAGATATAATAACGCCATTCAAACCCTAAATAATAATAACATTAAGTTTGCGTCCATTTTAAAAGATAACATCCTTGTGACGAGCACGGCTCTTTCCCGTTACAACAAAACTCTTGAAACTATAACCAAAAACGAAGTCCGTTTGAATGACGCTATTATTAATCTATCTAGTACTTTTAATAATCTGTCAAAATTATCTGATAAGCTGTACATAAAATCAAGGATGAACGACGTCTATCTATACTGAACTATCATCTTGTCTACTTACTTTGTCATTTAAATTAGAAGACCTTGTAAATGCAATGTTATTCGCTAAAACTAATACTCTTCACCCATCGGTCATGACACCGAATCAGTTGTATAATGAACTAATAAGTAACGTTAGAAAATTACCCAATTATGAAGAATTGCCTATAGATTTAGATTTAGAAACTATTCATGCTTTGATAGATATATCAAAGTTGTCATGTTATTTTGTAAACAATAAGTCAGTGTTTGTAATCAAGATTCCCCTTGTACACTCTTTTGAGTTAGATCTATTTAAGGCTATTTCAGTACCTATACCGCATAACATGGAAAAACCAAACTCCTACGCTATGATTATACCATCTTGTAATTATGTTGGAATTAGTAAAGATAAACTAACATACACCTGTATAAGTAATCTAAAATCCTGTATTGAGCCTGTAAACAGAGTTTATATTTGTGACGATACTGACACACGCTCAATTCAAGGAACACCAACCTGTGAAACTGAAATACTAACAAAAATTGTTACAGAAATACCTAAGTACTGTCAAACCAAATTAATGTATGGTCAGATAGATATTTGGCAAGAATTGCAAGGAAACAAATGGATATTTGTCCAATCTGAACCAACTAAACTTTCTATTCAGTGTAAATCTGATTTAATGGAGTTCAAAATACTAGGTACTGGTGTACTTAATATTCGACCTAATTGTACTGCTTATTGTAGAAATAAACAACTGTTTGGAAAAAACAACATTGACATAAATGTTAAAACTATAGTTTCCGATTTTAATCTAATTAATGAAGCCTGTTGTAATCTAGAAAAGTTTAATAAATCAAAACCCAAATTGTTATCCTCTAAATTGTCGAATATAGACTTAGAAAAACTTCCTAGCGTTATCAACAACCAAATATTGTCAGATGTTGATAAAATTATAAATAATCCTAGCCCTAACTTAATTGAATACAGTTCTCATTATCCACTATTGACTTACTTTGTATTAATCTTAATTTTTATTTTTATTAGTTATAAACATTGTAAGAAGTTTGGAAAATATTCTGGCTGCAAAACAAAACCTAAATTACATAACGATATCACTTTAGATAACGAACCGGAACCCGAAACAATTCCTCTTCCAAGGTTAAGAATAAATTCGTAACTTTCCATGAAAACCGTAAAGTTCCTCTTAAAGGGGGGGTTGTTACATCCCTAGAATACACCCTTAAGTGCCTAGTCAGCACCACATCATCATTTCTGTCTAGACTTAGTGCATTGGTCAGGCAATAGAGCTAGTTCGGGTTGAGACTCCTACCGGATAGGTCGCAAGTCAGAATATTGATCAAATCTCCCGTTTTAATTAATGTATTTGTGCCTTTCACTAATATAATCAATTAACCTTCGATAATCGTTTTTTTTTAAAAAAGGCTTTTATAAAGCGTGTCCTAACAGTTCCATACAACTTGGTGGATTTGGAAGGTACCTTTAAACGGACGACATTTACTTGCATCCGCTATTCTCTGTATTGCAGGAACATAAGTATCATCAACAGGAACAATTTCGATACCTTTACAATTGTCCTTCAAACAACTGACAAAACTGTCAATATTGTCACACGTCCGTTTTACGCAGCCACCAACACCATCAGGTGCCCCCTTACCGTGACCAGCTTCACTAAAATGCCACACGATCCTCTCTGCATTGGAGATTTTACTCACGTAATTTACAAATAAAGGGAACATAGTCTTGTTCCGATATTGCGTTGTAGGCCCATCGCTTAGAATATGTAATTCCTTCAAATGTGACGAGATAATTTTATTTTTTTCAATTATAGGTGTCAGATGTGCGCGCAAATAAGAACGGGGTCGTGTCTCAAATTTTCAGATACCGAACAGAAAGACGTAGTTTTTACTACGTTTTGTGGCGGTTTTGAATTAGCAGAATAGTAGACGCACGTGTGTAATGAAAGTTGCGATTTCGATCCTCCAAAATGGGCTGATTGAATTTCAGATCCGTACTTGCAAGAATAGTTTTCTGAAAAGTCTATATGTAGTAACCCCTCAGATGGCGAAAGACTTTGTTTTATGAATTTTATAGTGTAACAGGTTTGAACAAACAAACACTATTATTTCAACTAACGTAGTCGTTTATTATTGTGAACAAATATACAATAGAACTACTTATAGTCTAGTACAGTACAGGGAGCGAGACCCCGTGCGTGCGCTAGTGTAGTAAGTACTGGTTCTCAGAGCAGTCCAACCAGGAAGGTTGAAGCAGACCGAGAGCGCAGCGAATACTCTATGTGAGCGCGGCGGTGGTCGAGTTTTATAGCGGCCGGTGTGTGGCGGGGCGCGTCGTGGGGAGTAGGCCCCGCCTCCTCGGTGACGTCTAACATCGTGGAACGGGAGCCGCGTGCGCCGCATGATGACTATGCTTTGTTACAGCCCCTCTGGATCTGAAGTCGTCCCGACGATGATCCAGGATTAGAGGAGGTAGACTTGGGTCTGCCACGTTTCTTTGCTTGTCCTTCGTTATCTACAAGCTCAGGTTGCTGTTTCCGTGGCCGCCCTCTCTTTCTGATGGGCTGTACAGGAGCTGGTAATGTGGGTGATCTCGTGACGTAGGGCACCAAAGCCGAGGAGTGATACACCCCAACCACAACTTCTGGCTTGTGTGGGTCAGCAATTTCGTAAGATGATGGACCATGCCGCTTCTTAATCATGTAAGGTCCATCACGTCGTGGTGCAAATTTGTTGCTCACACCTCGAGTGGCATTGCTCAATGAGTGGGTTGTAGCAAGTACCAATTCACCAGGTTTGTAACCAGGATCCTCTCGCCGCTGTTGATCTACGTACTTTTTACGCCGTTCTTCGCTATGTTCCTGTACTTCTCGAGCTCTCTGCAGGGTCGTGGCCAATTGCATTAACTTTAGGGTGATCTCTGGGATGAAATTCTCAGATTGCAAAATCTTCCTGAAGTCATGGGAAGTGTCATCTGGTGTTCTCAGTTCTCTTCCGAAGGTTAAGAATGCCGGCGTGAATCCAGTTGATAGGCAGTTGGCGGTATTCATCGCAAACCTTATACTCGGGAGGTGCTCCGGCCAGTCTCTGTGCTTGTCCTTGACCAGGATAGCTAACTGGGGTTTCAAATCCCTGTTCTTCCTCTCTACTGGATTCGTCTCTGGGTGGTACACAGGGGTGAAGGCATGCTTGATGTTCAGTGTAAACGCAACTTGTTGCATGACGGCACTGACGAATTGAGGCCCATTGTCACTCGTCATACGGCGAGGTAGGCCGAAGCGAAGGAACACTTCGTTAATCAGTGTCATGGCACAATTTTCTGCGATAGCCTGATGTAGGGCGAAGAGTTCCACCCAACGTGTTGCCACATCTTCCACGATGAGAATCCAATTTTTCCCGGCTGGGGAGGCTGGTAGTGGGCCAAACAAATCAAAGGATATGGCCTCAAATCTTTGATTCATTATAGTCGTTTGGAGCAACCCTGCAGGTTTCCGATTGGATGATTTGTAGCGCTGGCACTCCAGGCAATTCTTTGTGTAACTTTCAATATTTTTGAATAAATTTATTTATTTATTTATTATTATTATTTAATATACTTCCTCATGCCAGTCCAATAATACCTGTCTGAGATCCGGCGGTACGTCTTCTCTGAACCGTAATGTCCGGCTAAGGGATCGTCATGGTAAGTAGACAATATATTGGCCCATTCGTGTTCGGGTACTGCTAATTGTGCCTCCTCAGAGTCGGAATGAGGACTGTGTCGGTAGAGTAGCCCATTATTCAGCAAATAACCTTTGTTGCTCCAATATACCGCATTCTCGTCGTTATCCAAACTTTCTAGGTCCTTAACAATCTGTTGTAGCCTCCCATCTTTTAACTGCTCAGCTCTTATTTCAGCTGGACTCCGTAGGGGCATATCAATGGTAACTGTACAAATGCCACAGGTTTGTACTGTCTCATCATTACACGGTGGTCTGGAGAGGAAATCAGCCACAACGTTCGTTTTACCAGGAGCATATTTGATGGTAATGTCGAATGCCTGTAGCTGTAGGGCCCATCTCGCCAGCCTTCCAGTAGGCGTTTTCAATGACATGAGCCACTTCAAGGCTTGATGGTCCGTGATTACGGTGACAGGAAGGCCTTCGATATATCCACGAAACTTTGCTACCGCCCAAACCAAAGCAAGCGCCTCTCTTTCAGTGGTGGTGTAGTTCCGTTCAGCTGATGTCAGGAGACGACTAGCGAACTCAACAGGACGTTCGTCTTCGCTCACCCCCTGGACCAAAACTGCTCCTATAGCGTAAGAGCTTGCGTCGCTTTTTATGACATAGGGTTTGGATTCATCAGCTTGTCTCAAGATTGGGGCGGAGGTTAGGCGATACTTCAACTCATTGTAGGCGTCTTGTTGTTCCTTCTTCCACTAACAAGTAACATTCTTCTTTGTTAAGCGAGTCAGGGGTTCTGCAATCGTCGCAGTCTTTTATAAATCTCCTATACCACGAGCACGTTTGCAGGAAACTTACTAAATGTTTCTGGTTGGCGGGTGTGGGGAGCTTTGCGATAGCAGCAGTCTTTTCTGCGTCCACTTGCAGACCTTTCGGCGTGATATAATGACCCAAGTATTTGATGGTAGGACAGCAAAAATGGCACTTCGCTCGATTCACGGTAAGTCCAAATTCTTTAAGATTATGGAATACCTTCTGCAAGTCTTCCAAATGATGTTCAAATGTTTGCGAAAATACGGCCAGGTCATCTAGGTATGCTAACATCTTCACGTCAGGCATACCAACTCTCAGGCGGTCAATGAGTCGTTGAAATGTAGCTGGAGCGTTCCTTAAACCAAATGGCATTCGGGTAAATTTGAATATACCAAAAGGGGTGATGAACGCCGTTTTGTCTTGGTCTTCTTTACGTACGCCAATCTGCCAGTAACCAGCTTTCAAGTCAAGCAGAGACATGGAAGGCGTGGGCTTCGCTTCATGGAGCGCAGCAATTGATGCGATGTCTTTACGCTTTCTTTCACAGTTATCTTGCAAATCTTCTCATTGCCTTTAATTATTACAGTACAATTCTTAGTTACTTCTTTGATAAATTATTGTATCATTGCCATTTAACAAAGTGTACTTTGGAACTCTCTCAGAACATTGTGAACATTTCCGTTCCAAGCAAGGAACACTAAAAGCATTATTACAGCAAAGAGATTTTGCTAAATCGGTGGCAGAATAATGATTTAATATCTTATTTTGGTGTAAGGCTCGAACAATATAATCATTATTCGTATGAACGGCACACAGGCAAGTATTTCTTGACGCGGCTTTAGGGAACATTACCCAGAATGGACGATGTCGGCGGAATGCTTCGTATGAGACATTCAAACCTCCTCTCCTCCTTACCCGATTTTGCAGTCATCCAGAGGCCTATATATTCCAAAGCCTCAAGAGCATGATGGCAAGACGTTTGCTCCATTTCTTCTGCGTCGGTCTCTTGAAATTACTCCAACGTATGAAGGCTTCGGAAAATTGATTTATGACCTGTATTGTCCTAGCCTGCAGAAGGATCGGCAGATACTTTTAGAAAGGACATGCCAGCGGTGTGCATTGTACTTCTGTACAAAGAAAAAAGCTAAGGAACATGTGAATTTTTGTCACAAGCAATATAATACTCCAGAGATGCACAGTGTTCGTCCTTCCCGCATCCTCACGCGACGATCGAACGGTAGATCGAGAGAGATTCTCTGCGTAGTGCGCGAAAATGATGACGCCCAGTGGCTTGATGAAACCGATGTTGATCTTTCAACAAAGCACTGTGCCAACAATGACTTGCAAGATGCTTATCCAGTTATTGGTGTTGAAGAAAGTCTTGCTAATCCGTGGTCCGAAAATATTGTACATTAAATAATGTTCATGTACTAGTACAAAAAACTTTTTCGCATTTCTTTCATTATTTTTATGTCAGTCAAAAACAAACTGCAACCTTTCTGTCTACCTCTGAACGTTTATTATAGTAGTCTTTAATTTTCTATAATAAAATTAGATGATACTTATACCAGTATTTTTTTATAAATAAAAAAATAGATTCTTTGCAGGTACGAAAAAATACACGTGATATAGGGGGGAGGGGGGAGGGGTAGTCTTAAACCTCACCACGTATCACCAAAGGGGAGGGGGGGTCAAAAATGCCAAAAAAAACATCACGTGATTAATGGATGGCCCCTATGGTACGGAATACAAACAATTGTCTAACAGTTAATATCTGGCTTTCCTTATATAGGTCTGTAGTCGAGTAGTAACGGGGTTTGCAGTGTATAACTTTTAGGAGGTATCTCTGGGCTCTCTCCAGTTTCAAAAACATAGTTTTATAAGTACCACCCCATGCAAGTATACAATAACTTAGAATTGATTGGCATAGTGCAATATAGACTGTAAGCATTACTGATACAATGTACGTCAGGCTGGCCCGGCCCCATGGAATTTAATAATGAGATTGTTATCAATCCAATGTACCCGGGTATACTAATATATGTAACACCTTCATTTTCAATGTAACTCTTTTTAAAAGAAATTACGTGCACTTCTTAGTGGCCGGGCCAGCCTGACGTTTTCAGCCCGGCCACCTTGTTTCCCGCTAATCTACAAAAAATACTGGCAATATTGTGCTACAGATGAAATGTACCCTATAATTTATGCATATGTAACACAAAATCGAATCCTAAAATGCAATAGCATACGAAATATTAGCGGTTGCAGGTGGCCGGGCTGAAATTATTTCGTTAATATAAAACAGTAAAACTGCAACACCTACCAAAAACTAATACCAGTACATAATGAGATATAGAGATATAGAATACATGTAACGCTTTCATTTTAAATTATAATACATATTTAGAAAGAATAATCACTTGAAATTATATTTCAGCCCGGCCACCTAAAAGCGGTAATATTCCCTAAAATCTTATGCTAATTTGTACAGTAAAACCTGATACAGCTATGAAATGAAAGTTACATTCGTTTCGTTTTAGTCGTATACCTTTAAGCCTTCTGTTTGACTAGATTATCAAAATCTGAGAAACTTGCCGAAGAGTGACTATCATTTATTAACTAATTTCAGGACATTTGGTTTGTTGAGTGAAACAAAATGCGTTACTATGATATTTTTATTAATAAACTAAGTAGTATAAATCACACATAATAATTGTTGGATACATAATACCTAAACCTATATATTTTCTCCGTTTTTGGCTTCACAACATAACCATACAAAGATAATAGTTCACAGACGCTACCACCGATTTTTAGACGGCGCCTGTGTCGCGTCCCAACCTAAGTCGTAAGATATTTTCCCCGAGTAGACAGAATAGATGCGCAAGAGCCGTGTAGTTATCAACACTTCTGACATAATATTTTACGTTTTAATATTACTGTGAGTGTAAAATTTGATCAGTTGTTGCAGTGTAGTTGTTTGTGATGTGATGTTTTTAAGGTAAGTCATAGTTTTAATAAATTAAAATATATCGACAAACAATGTTAATGGGTAGCTAAGTAATTATTTAAAAAAATATACAGGTAAAGTAAAGTAAATCTAAACACTCATTTACTTAATAATAAAACTCCATACAATGCCATCAACTAAATATATTTTATCCTTTCGTTTATAGTCAATAGGTAATAATTTTGGTGATTTACTAACAGTAAGTGTTTAGTTTTTGTGAATCTTATTGTTGTGTACCTACCCTATGTATTTACTTATTATTATTGTGTACTTATTTATTTCGTGAAATCAATAATTAATCAGTTTCTTATTAATTACTGTAAGATTTATATATTGGATTTTAGTGAATTATTCATTGTAATCAGGCAACCGTCGACGGTGTTCGTCTGTACCCGCGCTTCTTGTAACTCCCCCTTGTACGGCCTGCCACAGCGATCCACGTCCCTCGCTCACCGCATTCTTTTCCTCGTCCCGCGACACGCGCCCCTCTCCCCATCTCTATTCTATCTTATATATTTCTAATGTCCCAAAAGTTATAAGTTTTGTGAAAGTAAATTTGATTCTTATGAACATTCTTTGCTTTCTTTCTTTCTTTCTTTCCTTAGGTGCTAAAATATTTTTTAATAGATTTATGTATATACTTGATAATGCATGCAAATGTTACTGCATACACTTATCTTTTTAGGGAATTTGTATTTAAATAAATATTAATGTAGTTATTTAGCCTACATGAATACCTATTACGAAACCATAGTTAAAATGAATATATTTTATTTCAGTTGAGCGTGCCTACACCATGGGAAAACGTAGTGCGTTAGATATTGTGGCTCAAAAACAAATATTTGAGAAACATAAACGCTTGATCACCACGACAAGATATAGTTCTATTATATACAATACCATAGCAAAAGATATAAACTATGTGATGTCACCAAAAGCACTATATCTCAGCTTTAGAAGAAACTTTTTAAACAACCAGAACTCACCTCGGGCAAAAGATGAGTGCTTCATTAAAAGAAATGAAGATAATACCAATAGTATTATAATTTCGTCAACATCATCATCAGGGTCTTCTCCAGTTATTCAACAAGCAAGCTTACTTCATCAAATTAGTTTTAAATTCCCAATTGATGTTCATGAATGGAAGAAAATTGAACCCTTAAGTTATACGTATAAACGACACGATAAAAATAAACCTAGTGCAAGATATCAGACGTACAGAGCTATTCCCAAATTTAAGTGGTCCGGTCTTTTAAGAAAAAAACTCTGGGAGTTTTATAAGTTACCTTGTACTGTAGCATTTAAAAGACATGTTATTCAAGGCGCTAACATTACATTCTACGGACGTTGCACTCAGTGTCAAGCAACAGTGAAAATTCAAAATAAAGATAAGACTGATCATATTATTGATTTTTTATGTGAAATTGATCAACTTCAACCAAATTTTAAGCATAATCCTTTAGAAAAAATACGACTCACTCCGTACTCAAGACGAACATTATCTAAGAAATTAAAATTTGATTCAGCAACAATAGTTAGAAAACAAATAGCGAGTCATGATATGATATTTCAAGATAAGGAACCACCTGTATTGCCATCAGTCGGAGCATTACGCCAAATACGTCATGAAACAAGGAAGCAGAAATGGTACCATACCAATCAAATATTATCTGTTGTCATTATGGCAAATACTTCAACATACTCTTCCGTAATTCAGGAAATTTTAATGAAACCAACTTTTCATATTTACTACTGGTTAGAAGAACAAATAAAATATTACAAACAATATGTTCAAGAGTATGGTCGACCAACCATATCATTAGATGCCACAGGCTCTATAATTAAACCAATTGTGTTACCTAATGGGACTAAATTTACTAAAAGATTATTCTTATATTTTATATTAATAACTGCTGATAGCTTTTTAAAATCTATTCCAATTTCACAAATGCTTAGTGATTCTCACACTAAAAATAGCATTGCGGATTGGTTGGGTAAATGGGCCAGTAATGGAATTATCCCTCCTGCAGAAATAATCACGGACGATTCCTCAGCTTTGATTGCTGCTACAATCCAATGCTTTACTTCATATAAATCTACAAAAGATTACTTAGAAGCTTCTTACAGTGCATTGGAGGGACATACAAATAGTTTGCCTGTAGTATATATGCGAATAGATACAAGTCACTTTGTCAAAACTATTCATAATCTTTCGTGCTTCAATAATACAACAGAAAATGTAAAATTTTTCTTTGTTCGTTGTATTCTTTACATTAAAACAGCAGAGTGTATCGTAGTCATAAGAGAGATAATTGAAAATATGTTAACTGTTATTTTAACTAAATTTTATTCAAAAATTTGCTTTGATGCCCACTGTAATTTGAAAAGAAGAATTCAAGGTATTACAATTGATAAAAAAGATTCTAACAACGCACACAATTACGTAGATGAAGAAAGATTCCTAAATGAGGAGAATGTTTTAGATGTAAGCAATTTTATGGTATGGTTTGATAATATTGTTGCTTGTAAAAATAAACAAGAAGAGGAATCTTGTGAACGCCCCAACAAATTATATTATCCGCCTCTAATATCTACTCTAAAACGTTTATTGGGAAAATTGCCCATGTGGTCAAACGTTATGGCTCCATTATACAATTCAAAAAACAAAAATCCATCGTCTAGTGCATCAGAGGATTATTTTAAAACAATAAAACATTTATTACTCAAAACTAAAGTAAGAAAATACAGGATTGACGAATTTCTAAACATACATATTAATCATTTAAATGGAGAGCTTAATATCGCTGCTAGTGAACTACAAAATAATGAGGCACCGCCCCTTCAAGAGCGAAAGATTAAAATCAAAAAGAATCGTCAAAAAAGAACACACCAAAAACGGTTATTTCCTCAAGATTCTATTTTCAGTGATATGCCAAGTTTTGTAGAAAATTGGAAAGGACAAGCTGAAGAGCCAGTTACCGTACCGATTTATAAAATGTTAAAATTTATAAAAAATGGAAATATTGTAACTGGTTCCACTTTAACAAATACATGTGGTTTTGATGCTGTTACATATTTAATAGCTTATGGTTATATTGCATTTAATAACTTTAAATTAGAAATAGATCAGACTGAAAATAATAATAATATGTTATGTAATTATATACAATTTATAGGTAACAAAAACATATCTGAAGCCGCAGTATACGAACTAAGAAATACCATATGTAAAAAGTACTACAAACTATCCTCGAAAAATACAATAGATATAAATTGTGAATGCAATGTCGCAAATTTGTTTGAACAAATGATTTTAGAATTATTTTATAGCGCTCTATTTACAAAAACATGTACCGAAGAAAAATGTGCATTTCAACTTCAAAGAACAGTACCATTTTTACCCATTAATATGAACGTAATTAAAACATTTGGAATATCAGCCCTAGAAGACTCAATTTGTATAGACGTTATTTCGAAGGATTGTGAACACGATTGCCCGGGCACTGTTTTGTCCAGCTATAATGTAAAGAATATTATATCTTTTGATTTAAATGGAACAGATCAAATAATATTGAACGATATACCTTTATCTATCAAAGTTAGAACTAATATTTATGTGATTGTAGGTGCTATTGAATATGTAGTATTGGGGGAAAATCTAGGACATTATAAATGCCATTTATTTAATCAAGATCTGTGGATGTGTTATGACGATTTACAGTCTAGTGTTAAAAAAAGTAATTTGGATTTAATATTTTTACATTCCTTGACGTACATTTTAGCTTGATTAAATAACATAATCAAGTGATTAGTACGTTTTTATCGATTCTAATAAGCAATATATTTAAATTTGAATTAGTCAAAATACTTATAGTACAAATGCCAGATATAGGCTAGCAATGATTATTATATTAGCATACGTTTAATTATACAAGTTAACATTGTGATTTTTAGCTGTGATTTTAATATTATGTTAAATTATATATACTACATAGCTATATTTCCATTAGCTGCCACTGAAAGAACTATGGTTCTCTCTTTATTTAAGAATTGTTGTAATAATTATATTAGCATAATTTTAATTGAAAGTTTTCAAAACTTTAAATTCAAAGTTGATGTAAAAATCATTATGAAAATCTGTGATTTTTTACCAAGGTATAATAAGTATTTAACCAAAAATTATCTTCTAATATTCTGAATGAATGAATGTTCGATGTTAAGGTAATATTGATATTACTATAATTTTTTGATAACTGTGTTATTATCAATGTGTAACCTTTTTTTACATTATTTATAATTAACAATTGTTATAGTACCTAATTAATATAAGTACAAATGTTGTCTAACTAATTTCAAAAATGATTATTAAAAAAATATGACAATTACCAATTTTGTTTCACTCAACAAACCAAATGTCCTGAAATTAGTTAATAAATGATAGTCACTCTTCGGAAAGTTTCTCAGATTTTGATAATCTAGTCAAACAGAAGGCTTAAAGGTATACGACTAAAACAAAACGAATGTAACTTTCATTTCATAGCTGTATCAGGTTTTACTGTACAAATTAGCATAAGATTTTAGGGAATATTACCGCTTTTAGGTGGCCGGGCTGAAATATAATTTCAAGTGATTATTCTTTCTAAATATGTATTATAATTTAAAATGAAAGCGTTACATGTATTTTATATCTCTATATCTCATTATGTACTGGTATTATTTTTTGGTAGGTGTTGCAGTTTTACTGTTTTATAGTAACGAAATAATTTCAGCCCGGCCACCTGCAACCGCTAATATTTCGTATGCTATTGCATTTTAGGATTCGATTTTGTGTTACATATGCATAAATTATAGGGTACATTTCATCTGTAGCACAATATTGCCAGTATTTTTTGTAGATTAGTGGGAAACAAGGTGGCCGGGCTGAAAACGTCAGGCTGGCCCGGCCACTAAGAAGTGCACGTAATTTCTTTTAAAAAGAGTTACATTGAAAATGAAGGTGTTACATATATTAGTATACCCGGGTACATTGGATTGATAACAATCTCATTATTAAATTCCATGGGGCCGGGCCAGCCTGACGTACAGTAGACCTCAAAAGTGCAGTACCATGCTAAAGATTACATTGCTATGAACTGTGCGAGCGCGATACAGCAGTGTGTGTGCGTGTGCGTGTATGAGTGATGTCTCAACATTCTACACATAACACACACTAATGAACTGTCGTCACACTACGCGAAATAGCATTATATTTCTGTTGCATTTAGAATACACATCATAGTGATGACCTGTTCTTACCATTGCATTGTTAAAATTCGCGTAGTATTAACATGGGTTGGTAGCTGTTTGGGCTGAGCATGGGTTCACGATCAATGAAGTCCAAGTTCGAATCCATGTTATTACAATGTGTGGCTGTTTTTTGTTTTTTGAAACCTTAATTATATTTGTATTTTAAGCAGAAAGTCGTTAGGTATTTATGTTTATTTATAATATAGTCATGCTTATTATTTATTTTTTATAAGAAGTTAAATATTAGATAGTTATTGTATTATTATTTAACCTCATTAATTGATTTTTATTTTATGTTTTCGGTGTTGGAAGGTGGAAATAAAAAAATCATGCTGAATGATAACAAAAATGTTTATTCGTTTTATTTATTTATAAAATTAAAAAACTTTTATGAGAATTGTGACGTCACATTCCTATCTAGGCAAAAAAAAGTTCTCTTATCACCGTTCATAAGATTTTTTGTTGTATACCCACTTAGTCAATTCATAATAAGAATAACATAACACGAAAAGGATATTCTAATAACACAAAAATAATTGTTGATACCCGCTTATTATAGGTATCAGTATTCAGCAGAGTTCATTGAATACTAATATATGAGTTAGACTTTATGAACGTGTTTTTTTATGTAACGTCACATTGAATGTATTGAGGTTATAGCTTAAGTGTTCATTTTCTTGACGAAAAGAATATTGAAACTAAACTCCAATTTAAGATCATTAAATTTAAAATTTATTTTTTAATTTTTTTTTTATTTACGGTTATGTTAATATTACTAAATATTTAGTTACCCGGTCTACTTATTAAATTAAGTATTATTATTTTTTCGCCATAAATTAAGTCTTCCTTTTGGCAAGACTTGAAAGTCTTCTCGTCAGTAAATACAGTCACCTCCCAGTTAAAATGTAAATAATCTCGAGCAAAACGTAGTCTTTCCTCCCTGTGTTTTTGTGTCAAAAATGGTTTTTAGCTGGCTTCCGATGATGATGCATGGACTGCATGGCGAACAGTCTGTAATGTAGTATCCAATTGCTCTGCAAACATTATAGTTGGAATGAAACCATTTGTTTCATATTCTTCCACCATAAAACGTCGCTGAGTCGGGTTAATAAGCGGCGGCCTTTCACTTCTTAGACGACTCTTCAGACTACCTTCTTCCTCAAACCTCTTTACCCAACGGCTAACAGAATTTCTAAAAAAAAACAAAATGTGATTACACACTTGCAACTAGCAATTTATTTAATAATAAGAAAATCACACACCACAACTATCATCATAATAATTATAATTTTTAAAAATAACTTACACATTTTAAGCCAGTTTCAGTTGAAATTTGAGAAATATTAAGTCCATTTTTACGCAAAGTGACCACATTTGCCCTGTCATCAATTCTAATATTAGCTTGCATCTTGAATAAAGACAATCAAACAATACGCTAATCGTAATAATAACACAAGCGCTCGTAATTTGTTACGAGCGCTTGTGTTCACCAACTAACAACGTCATAACTAACTACTTTGTTCAATCCAGAAGTTTATTTGGTTTCACATTCACCCTCATCTTTTTTGTTAATAATAAGTTCCAACTAATATTTAGAAAAACATATCTCATCGGGTCTAACGTATCATTTATAATTAAAACACAAAAAGTGTAATGTCACTTGGGTTCGAACGCAGACTATACTGTGCGTGACATTTTATCTATAGCGTTAACCGCTAAGCCAGATAGACACATAATTGTTTGTTTGAAATTAAATATCACTAACTTAATACTCCGTCGCGACATGACAGGCTTGTCACTAAGGCAAATGATCATTATATCGCACTCTTTCTGACTAGATAATTATGAAAGAAAGCGATATACGAGATCGTGTATGTGTGCAAAATGTTTGTTATGGAAAAAGGTCGTAAGTGCGACTTGTTTTGATGCGATCGTTTTGTGAAACTGCTACTGCACTTATGGTCTCTACTGTACATCTGATACATCGGCAGAAAGGCGAAGATTTAAAAAAATATTATATTTATATTTATTTATAGTGTTTGGAAATTTGACATTGGCTACACGACATGCCATAAAAGCCGTGCAATACAAGATTGAGTGTTTATCACAAAGGTTTGCGCTGCTTTCAATGAAATTTGGCAACAGCGCATCCAAAGCACACACCAGTGCTCTATTCTTTTTATTCATAGGCAAACGTGGTAACCGTGGTCATCAGGTGACATGAACGCACGAATCGCACCCTCTAGAGCGCTCCTTAATTCCACATTGCACAGGTTATCTGCAGATATAGCCCTGACATCCTCTTCCTCAGCATGCTGATTTGCCCGCAGTGGTAATACAGCAGGCACATGTGTGACGTTCTGGGATGAGAGAGAGTCGCCGGCAAGGCTAATCTACACTTCCGAGCGCAGCCGATCAAGTGTAGCAACCTTTTATTGACCTGTAACAGAAAAATACAAATTAATAATAATTTATTAATTTGTATTTTTCTGTTACAGGTGGTTCATCAGCTTAGCATGCGACAGCAACGAATAGCTCGGCAACTTGTGGCTCTTGTTCCAAAGCCAAACGCAAAATCTGATTTCATCGCCGTCAACCAACCCTTGTTCGCCATCAATTTTATCGTCAACCAACCCTTGTTCGCCATAAATCCATACACCAGTCTACATGCAAGGTCTTATACTTGGACAACTTTTTCACATCTATTGAGGTCCTGCAATATTTACGAAACGAATACGGAATTTTTGCACTGCTGACAGTACGATCAAACAGGCTCCGTGGGGCGGAGAAAAAACTACCCAAAGATAAAAATCTTAAAAGAATCGGTAGCGGATCACACGCACAAGTCATATGCAACACAAATAAGATAGTTGTCGTCAAATGGTACGATAACAAATGTGTTACAGCTGCAAGCACATTTGTTGACGCGCATCTTATCCAGAATGTGCTTCGTTACAAGAAAGAACAAGGAAGGAAAATACCAGTGACTTGTCCAAATTTTTTAAAAGAATATAACACCAACATGGGTGGAGTTGATCTAGCAGATATGCTGATTGCTCTGTATCGTACACCGTTTCGAGGTCACCGCTGGTATTTACCATTTTTTTCGCAAATGCTCGATATTTGCGTGGAACAATGCCTGGCTTCTTCTATCGGCGTGATAGAGAAGCCCGGCACGAAGCCAAAAAACCCAAGTCGCTGAAAACATTCCGAATTGAAATTTTCGAAAGCCTACGCAGATATGAGAGAACTAATACAAGCAATGTCAGCAGGACTAGCGTTAGCTCAACCAAGGCCATACAGAAACCAGTAGCTGAAAGACCCCCAGATGCTGTTCGGTATGATCAAATTGCTCATTTTCTAACTAGAGCATCCATCAGGGGGAGGTGCATGTATTGCACAAAAGGTCAGACAAAATTGTTTTGTCAAAAATGCAAAATGAGGTTGTGCTTATTGCCGGAACGTAATTGTTTCTTAAAGTATCATAAGAAATAATAAAGTAATTATAAGACTGATAATATTTGGTGATTGTAAGACTGATAATTAGTAGATATTCATGATTGATCTCATTCTACCAATAATTAAAATTATAAGGTTTGAAGGCTTTTATAACTATTATTGTTGATTTTAACCGACTAATACTAAAAGGATATTCTGTTTTTAGTTGTATGTACGGAAGTACAAAAAAATGTGTTTAATTTCATGTTTTTTCACGTTTTCACAATTCATAATTTTTTTTTTCTATTATTGTAATCCTTATAATTTGTTGAAAGCCTGGCAGTGCGGCAGATGTATGTGCCTTATGTGATACATAGATTTTATAAGATTAAATGCTAAGAATCAAATTGCCATGTGATACATTCAAAAAATCGTAAACTAATAAAATTATATTTTTGTTTTTTATTTTTTCTCCCTTCAATGAATACCTAAGAATACATTTTATGCAAAATTCACCAACATTTGGAAAATATAAATCTTGCCAAGTATAGGGTTAACAGTAAAACAAATTAGAGATGAGTTTAATGACTATTTTATGAACGAGGGTAAAGTTTCTTGGCAGAATACGTATTGTTAAGGTTTTTTTTTTATCAAGTCGAAGGAAACTAGTTGAATGTAGTTAGTTACCTCTGTGTTGAGTCGTTTCCTTGGATTATTTCGATCTCCTAAAAATGCCAGCATCTCGTAAGCAAACCGTGTGCTTTTGTACGTTTCATCTCCACCTAAAATAAATTACAATAAAAACCAGTTTAAAAGAAAGGAAAGGTAGATTAAAAAAATAATCTAAAAACCACGTATTTAAATTAAATAAATCTACCTACATTGTTTTTTTTTTTTTTTTTCATTTTTGAGGTTAGGTCGGCATTGCATAGATTAAGAATGAAGCAAGTATATTTAGAATGCATTGTCATCAAGTTGTGACCAACCCTGAAAGTTTTAACCAGATAAGTGGTCGAAATTTGAGTTGCAAGATTCCAACCGGAACGACAGACAGGCAAGAAAGTGACTTAATTAAAACGTGGTAAAAAACAAATGACAAGGACGGAAGATCATACGATAGAAGTAATAATTATACTAATAGTAAGGGATAATACTTAAGTAATAACTAAATTAATAAATAGAAGTATGTAATGCACTAGAAATAATTAAAATAAAACATACCTTTTCCAGAACTATGACTCCTCTTTACTGTTCCTTTTTCCCTTCGATGTGAAGCAAACTAATCATTTTGTTTTTGCATTCTTCTTCATCCTTTCCCTTTCCATCCTTTTCCTTTTTAATGAATGAGCAATATCACTCCAAGCATCGTATTTCAATATTTTTTTTAAGTAATCTGGATTTTTTGGATCCCAAATAACAGGTTTTTCTGATACAAACTAATAAGTTCAAGCGATTGTTCGTCACTCCACATCATGAACGACAAAGACAAAGCGTCGTATGATATCGATGTCGGCAAAGTAGAAACGGACATCTACAAAATCGCAATTTTACAGGATAGCTGATTTAGTAAAAAAAATAGTGGCCATTTTGTGAGTTATTGACCGATTAACAGGAAATTTTCTATGATGCATTAAAATTCCTCTATGAAATTTCTTCAATTGAATTGAATTGAATTTTCTTTATGAATTGTGTATTAAGTTTTATCGCTATATCGTTGTTTTTCTGAAATAATGTAGATGTCTTACCATGGTATTGTCGTTTCCATATTAAAGTTTGGCATTATATTCTGGGGAAACTCTGTAAATAAAGACATAATATTCAAGTCTCAAAAAAAGTGCATTAGGGCTATGTTCGGTCTAAAAGTTACCGATAGCTGCAAACCATATTTTATTAAGTATAATATTTTAAGTTTGCCTTCCTTATTGTATATGAAGTAGCTAATTTTGTCCAAACGAATCCAAAATTATTTAAAAAAATGTCAGAAGTTACCATCCGTAGTCGTCGTGACAATCATAAGCTAGAAATAGTTAGGTCGAGCACGGCACTGAT
Source organism: Noctua janthe (assembly GCA_910589295.1). Lineage (NCBI taxonomy): Eukaryota > Metazoa > Arthropoda > Insecta > Lepidoptera > Noctuidae > Noctua > Noctua janthe. The sequence goes on along the minus strand of OU342572.1, from coordinate 5,263,727 downwards.
GCATAAAAGTATTTTCTATTTGGCACCAATTATCTATAATAAAATCCCTAATCTTATTAAGCAGTTACCAACTAGACGATACAAACTACAGCTTAAAAAATTTCTTTTAGCGAAATGCTACTACAGCTTATCAGAATTTTTAAACGAGTAAATAACAATAGGTACATCGGCAATTAAGTTAGGTACGACATTTCTTATTTTAATATTTTTAGTTAATAACGTCTATTTTTTTAACTATTGTATAAGCCATTTCTCGTAAATTTAATATTTTAAGGTAAAACCTTCTATTTTTTAAATTAAGTTACTACCTACTAGTTTTTTAGCCTAACATTTTTTTTTTGTACGCCGTTCCTATATGGCAAAACATGTACAAACTTTATTTTTATTTATAAGACCTGTATAGTGCATACCATACCACTCATGTTTTACAAAATAAATATATCTTTATCTTTGTTATCCGTTTATACGTTGTGATAAAAAAACGCCCATTTCGTTTAAAATATCTAATAAACTAAGATAATAATCTCCAGTAATACTTTTATGGATATTTAAAGAAAATCTAAGCAACATGCAAACAGTATTCCTCTTTTTTTGACCAAATTTTGTAGATGTCTTTATTTACTTTGCATTTAACATTTAGCTATTTACCAGAACCCTAGAAGAAGTCTTAAGAACGTTGGCGACCGCCTGGGAAGAGAGAGGTATCTGTCTTGGTGAGGTGAGGTTGACAAATCTACGCTTTGCTGATGACATTGTACTTTTCTTTTGATCAGCTGCGGATCTGGAAAATATGCTTCAAGAACTCGGCAAAGCAAGCCTTGAGGTTGGACTGAAGATGAACATGTCAAAGACTGAGCTCATGACCAACAGTTCACCTATCAACGTGCACTTAAACGGGGAGAAAATACACTATGTCCAAGAATACATCTACCTGGGCCAAGTAGTCTCCTTCCAGGCGAGACAAGATAAAAAAGTGGCAAGACGCATGGAACACGCCTGGAAGCTCACTGGTCCATGAAAGAGCTATTCAAGGGCGATTTACCTATCCCCTTAAAACGCAAGCTAATGGACATGTGGATTCTCCCCATTCTGACATATGGTGCACAGACTTGGTCTTTGACTAACGTCCAGAACTCCGCGACTCATGGTTTTTTATTGATAAAATTATTTATTTATTTTTTACGCCCTGTAGGTTCCGAGAAAAAAAACATTAAGTGGCTTATCATCTTTATACTTGATATGGGGTCGCTTTGATTGCCCCCGTTTTTTGTATGTAATAAGAAAGTAGCCCCTAACAGGAAATAAAAACAAAAATTAAAAAAATTGTTCATTCATTAGTTTTTTAAATTAAAACACTTCAAAGTTCACCGGAGTGTGCCATAAGTCGAATATTCAAAATGTGGCTTAACTCAATGCAACCATCACTTTCTGACAGCTAAATAACCTGTTCATAACGTACCGCACCCCCCGCGCGCTTATCCCTTCACCGCGCGGAACACAGGTAGCCGGAACTCAGTCGTCGTCCAGTGCGGTCCATTGTTTTCTCGATAACCTTATTTTTTGTGCTCCTAACATTTGCTGTTTTAGTCGTTTTGTTAATAGTTGGTGGGATAAACACGACGAATATGGAAGTTCAAGGTATGTAACAACATAAATAATATCATTTTATTTCAGTTATAGACTCACAAATGTTTTTTTTTAATTTCGCAAAGGATACCAAAATAATCTCTTTGTCATTAAAAAAGAAAAAAATCGGAAGCGGTTTTGAATGTGTTTCGAGTAAAGATCTATTGTTTTAAATAAAGTTTAGACTTTCCTAAAGAGAATTGTGAAAGAAAATATTCCGCTTTGTTCCGCCATTTTGTTTAGCACACATTCAAACAAAATGGACAATTAATTTAAAACAAGAGTATTTACAGTAAATTCTCTTTTTTTTTTAGATTCCATTGGGAATTTCAAGAACATGTCAAATAAGCAATTATATGATATCGTGCAAGAATGGCCTGACAAGCAAATTGATGCTAAGATGCTATTTTTGGAAAACAAAATTATACAGATAACAAAATGTCCAGAAAGTGAACTGGAGACATTAAAACATCGTTGAGCCATTTCAAATGTGAATTTAAACGAAAATGGGTAGCAGAAAACTACAAGCATGACCGCTTCCTAAAAAAAAATGAACATTGGCTTCAAAATAATCTCAAATTTGCCCTCTGGGCTATAGGAAAACCGGGTCGTTTTTTAAAGGAATTCGGGGAATCCAGTGATAGATCCAAGCGAAAAAAAACAAAAGGTCTACGCGATACTGTATCGACAGATGAGTTGACTTATGATGCTCAAATGAGTCAACGTGCCGGAGGAAATAAAGATGCATCTAAAATAATAAATAATAAAAGACATCACTTTGACTCCAACAAGAGCTACAAAGTTTCGAAAAGAATTTCTTCAAATAATAATCAAAGTAAAATAAAAAAGCATTCACCATCTGAAGCCTTAGCTATTTTCGTCGAAGGAGATTTTAGTAGAAGACAGTGGGAAATTTTACACAGCGCAAATAAAAATAATACCCTTGCTACTCTTTGATAAAAAAAAGCAAAAACCGATTGCTATCCAGTAGAACAGTCAATGAGAGTTACAGAGACTTGTGCGGAAGTTCTCTTACAAGATTTACTCAACCATACATATTTACGGCTGTACTGAAGAAGAAAAGAAAATGTTCTTTTAATTATAAAATGGAGCTGCGATGGTTCTCAACAATCGCAATATAAGCAAAAATTTTAAAATATTGCGGACAGTGACTCGAACATATTTCAGAGTTCTCTCGTACCATTGCGATTAGAAACTACAGTTAATGGAAGAAAAAAAAATATATGGCAAAATCCACTGCCTTCATCTCGAGAGGAAAGAAATGATACAAAAAGCATTTCGGGAGCAAATGGGCCTTTTAGTGGATATGCCGAAAGAAGGGTTCGGAAACAGTAATGGTGGAAATACATCGAGAAGATTTTTTTCTGATCCCGAAACAGCTTCTCAAATAACTGGAATAGATTCAACATTGATCTACAGATTCAAAGTAATCTTAGAAGCAATTTCAAGAGGTCACGCGATTGATACAAAGAAGTTTGAAGCCTACACCTATGAAACTGCTACTTTGTACGTGCAGTTGTATGAATGGCACCCAATGTCGCCTACCGTTCATACAATTTTAATGCATGGTGGTGGTGCAACAGTGATATCTCAATCTATATTACCAATTGGGCAGCTCTCTGAAGAAGCTGCCGAAGCTAGAAATAAGCACTGCAGCTGCAGCTTTTTGCAGAGCTTCTTCATGGGTTTCATCCGTATAGTCCTGTAGTGGCGGGTACCCGGCGTCTTCTTGTAGTTTCGCACCATTTTACCTTTAAAAAGGATGACTTTGATAACCAGTACTTTTAATATGAATACACGCAAACTTTGTTCCTTGGGGTGACTTTGATAACTATCAATGTCGCCTCGTACCGTTAACAACTTCACTGAGTGCGGGGTACGGCGCGAGGGGCCGACCCGGCGCGGGCTAGGCTCAGTACAGTTTCTATGAGTCAGTGTGACGCCGGCACTACGTTTGGCGGGTTGTTTTTACGTTGGCGCTGCGCTTGAATTTTCTACAATTCAAACAAAGTTTACGGTTTTTTGATCGGGTCACTAGTTTTTATTTTACAAGTGATTTAAATGGCAGACGAGGCAGGCCCTTCGCGGCCTAAAAGAACTCGTTATGCTAGTTGTTTACGTGATTCAGATGTCGAAGAGGAATTATTTGCCGATCTGGAATCGAGTGACGAGTTTGACCCCGGAAGTGAGGAAGAGGACCAGTCTTCGGAGGATGGCATCAGTAGATGGCTCTAAATCCGAGTGGACTGAGGTAGGCGAAATGAAAAAAAAATCATTTACGCGACTAAACGAATTTTACGCTAATCCTGGCATAACCCCTATCAATTATTTCAACAACTTCTTTAGTGAAAATTTTCTTGCAATGATTTGTGAAGAAACTAATAAACAAGCAGTCAAATTATCAGCTGGAGTATCACAAAGATCTAGAATATCGGCATGGAAGGAACTAACTGTTCTCGAACTGAGAGTTTTTTTTGGGGCTACTGTTTCATATGGGCACTATACAGCTCAGTCGCCGTCAAGATTATTGGAAAACAGGCAGGTTATTTTCCATACCTATTTTCGCTGAACAAGTGGGTCGGAATAGATTTCTACTGATTATGAGATGTCTCCATTTTACATCTGAAGCAGATAATGGCGACACAGTGCTAAAAGTTCGCAGTGTCATCGACTATTTCAATACGAAAATGAATGAATGTTACTACCCCGCAAAAGAATTATCTTTAGATGAGAGCATGATATTATGGAGAGGTCGACTAAAGTTCCGGCAATTTATAAAAAATAAACGCCATAAATATGGGATCAAATTATATATGCTCACTGAACCTGACGGTTTGACTTTGAAATTCCGTGTGTATGCAGGCGCTCAAGACCACGAGGTTAGTGGAAAAGGTCACGCCGAGAAAGTAGTGATGCAGCTAATGGATGAAAAACTTGGTAATGGGCATGCACTTTATATGGACAATTTCTATAACAGTTTTGGTTTAGCGAAGAAACTTCTTGATAATAATACATACTGCACTGGTACATTACGCAATAATTTGAAACAAAATCCTAGAGAGGTCGTCCAAAAGAATGTGAAGAAAGGAGAAAACATTTCTAGATACTGTGATGGGGTTCACATAGGAAAATGGAAGGATAAACGACCTGTTGCCTATATAACTTCAGAATTTGAACATAAAATGGTTCCAGTAACTAATAAACGTAGACAAGTCGCTCAAAAACCCGAGGCAATTGCCAAATATAATGAATTTATGTCTGGAGTGGACCGACAGGATCAACTATTAGCATTTTACCCATGTGAAAGGAAAACTCTGCGGTGGTACCTATTCCAGATGCTACTGATAAATTCTTTCAAATTATATAATAGATACTCTGGACAGCCTAAAATGTCATTGTATGATTACCGTTTATCAGTAATAAGCGCGTTGCTACCTGATAAACATGTAACTGCAAATCCAGGACCTGTGAGAAGACCACCTATGACGCACAAAATTTGTAAGATTACTGAAAGAAACGCAAAAGGTAAATTGAAACGTAAGCAGTGTCGTCAATGCACAAAAGAAAAAAAACGTACAGATACTATTTGGCATTGAAAAACCTGGATTATGTGTCGAATGTTTTGAAGTATATCATTCTTCCATTTAAAAAAATATATAATTTTTTTATTGATTGTGATATTTGATTTCGTGCTAAAAATAATAATTCAAGGCAAAAATTGTTCATTATTAGGGTTATCATAGTTTTATTGTTAATTCTACTAATTCATAGTATTATTTTAGTTTCTTATAACTCATTTATGTGGCTGTACTTCTTAGAAATTTTAATTTGGTTTTATAATAAATAATTTAAACACTAAATACCTAACCACGCACAGGCACGGGCTTGGCACTGCGTATGGATTTTTCAACCGCAGTGCCGGGCCCGCGCTGGCGCGGGATTTTATTTTTATTTTTTATTTACGAAACTAATAATAATTCATATTTTTTATTTTTTTTTCACCTTATCACTGATGTCTTAGAAACTAAATAAATTATAAAGAACTGTAGGGGCTTACACTACAAAGCTGACGCGACATAATGTATAGTCGCCAAGCACCGACTGTAGCGGTAGCGTGCGCGAACGCAGACCCTTACTAACAGTGGTGGTGCAAACATGTCTGCTAACTAAAACACCCGGTAAATCGATTTGTGTAATTTGACAAATCATCAGTGAGGCTTTAATTAATAAATCTCCATGTAGTGTTTATGTGAGTGACTTTTAATTATCCTTCCCTACACAAGACTACATCGCACCAAGAAACCACCAAGGGACTCAATAATTGGTGACCCCGCGTTCGACGTAGCCGGGCGTAGGGAACGGAAGTGAACAGTTAATTAAGTGTCCGTGAACAATACTACAATGGCGATACCAACGCCGACGGCACAGGCAGTAGTGAGCGATCTAGCTGCCATCGGGTTGTCAGCTCGAATACCACCTTTCTGGGCGGACATGCCCAAAATATGGTTTTCACAATTTGAGGCCATGATAGGACCGCAGCACCAAGGCGGGCAAGTCAAGTACGAGATGTTAGTCAGCAAGCTCGCAAAGGAAGAGCTTAGCCAGGTAGGAGACCTAATAACCAATCCACCGGAGCAACACTGCTACACGACGCTGAAAAACAGGCTGCTGAAGACTTTCCAGGTCAGCGCGAAAGCGCAGTTTCACAAACTAGTCTCAGAGATGGACCTGGGACAACAACGACCATCCCAACTGCTGGCAAAAATGAGCGAGCTGGCCAGAAACTCCGGAGCTGCGGGAGACACGCTGAGGAATTTGTGGGTAGCGAGGCTACCAGCGTGGGTCCGCGCGCTACTGGCCACCAACAAGGCAGACACCAAGTTGGACGACCTCGCGGAGATGGCCGACAAGATAATGGACAATCTGCGAAACGGGGAGATTGCCGCCGTAGAAACAACACACGCCAATAGCACAGCGCCAACTTCAACTACGACCGACGTAACTCTAGAGCTACTGAACCAGCTGAGGAACATGGCTCTAGAGATCAGGCCGCTACGCAACGAAGTCATCACGCTGCACGTACGTCCTTTTTGGCAATCGCAAAAAGTGCGCAAAAAGTTTTAATTTTAGTTGATGCGATCTATTTACAGTATTTTTTTCCAAACACCCAGATAGTTAGGCAACTCACAACACGCCGTGTTTTGACATTTCGCGCGCTACTGAACGAAAGAACAAACAAGTCGCGACATGTTTGCGCGCACACAGCGCTACGCTGCGTCGTAGGTCAGTCGGTCCACTTGTTTCGAGGCGACCAAACGGTTCTTTCAAATGTGAAGTGATCAACTGGTGCCATGGAATAAACGCGTAAAGGTATGTGCATCAACAGTATTTAACTTTTAATTCGATTTTTGCATTTAAAGTTACATAAAGGAACCATAGAACCAACTAGTAATTTAGTAAAAAAAAAAATTATTATTTCATGATTATTGGACCGCAACTATTTTTGTTGGTAGTTGTTGGTCTTGAAATTATTATGTATGTGTAGTGTAACTAAGTGACATTCTGGCAAATTACGTTTTGGCTGCAGCAACTTACAATAACTATTTTTGTGTCTTTTTAGACCTGGCGGAAGGAGTAAAGCGGAGTGAGCTGTTCGACATCTGGCGAAATGAACCTGTTTCTTCTTTAAAATTTGAAGCTGTATTGAAATATTTGCCGGATACAACAAATTTACAAGACTTCGACGATGCATTGAGGGCATTTACAATTTTTGTGTGCAATTTCTCGTGAAATGGAAAAATTGTTATCGTAGCAAGAAAACATTTTTGCAACTAAACAAAGAATGGTTAGATGGTCGCCTGACTGTGGATGTAGATTGTGAAGTAGTACGAGATGTAGTTGGTGATGGTGAACACGTGACTAGGAGGCGAGGACGCCTACGAAAATTGTTTGAAGAATGCAGTCGGTCATCGAAAAGGCGAAAGTTACAAAAGCTCGTTCGAGTTGCCTCTAGCCAGGAACTATCACTAGCTACTCAAATGAGTCTGAGAGCAGATGGCAAAAGGGATACTGCAAGAGTTTTCAGGCATATTTCAAGTCTGACAGCATCACCTCAAAGAGCCAATAAAGTAAAAAAACGCCTTACTCCGTCAGAAAATTTACCAATCAAGATGACCAAAGAACGCGCTTTAGCCATGTACGTAGATAATAAGCTAACTAAAGATCAATACATAGATATCCAACAGACATCTAAAGAGTATAAGGCCAACATATTTCCATCCTATAATAGACTTTTGGAAGCGAAGAAAGAGACATACCCTGTCGATATAGAAATCACTGAAATATCTGGCACAGTGAAACTTCAGTCTCTGTTGAATCACACTATACTCAGACTCGCCTTTTCACTACAAGAAGTGTTGAAAGCAAATATAGACAAATATGATCCCAGTAACATCAACGTCATATTCAAGACAGCAGTACACTTTTCACCCAATTTGGACGCTAACTATGATAGATGGCAAAACCTGCAGCACACTTTCAGAACATTTGGCTTTATAACATTAGAACTTTTAGGTTTAAGGCGTAGTTTTAAATGGCCTTTTATAATTTGTGACGCAGGTAATCCTATCTTAGGGGAAGATTTTTTAAAAACACATAGACTGTTAGTAGATTTACATAATAAGAAATTAGTGGATTCAGTTACTTGTTTATATACAATAGGCACCATTGTAAATTACAATGAGTCCACAATCAAAACGATAAAGAAAACGCATCCGTTCCGTGACTTGCTGGAGGAATTTATCAATATTACTAAGCCCGTTTCATTCCAAGAAACATTGCCTACACATTCGGTAAAACACCACATCGATACGACCGGACAACCTATGTACGCGAAGCCGAGACCACTTCCACCAAGTATCTAAAAGTTAAAGACGAATTTCGACTCATGCAGGAACTAGGAATCTGTAGACCGTCTAGAAGCCAGTGGGCCAGTCATTTACATGTCGTTCAGAAAAAGGACGGCAATATACGACCCTGCGGAGACTATCGGCGACTGAACACAGTAACGAAACCAGACAGATACCCTGAGGTGTTTAAGTAAAACAACGTGTGGCTAGTACCGCGGTTTATTGGGGACTGGTTGTCCTTGACATGACAACCAATACAACCAACCATACGCACGCACACCAACATACATACATTACACCTTCACCCTTAATCTAAACCCATACATAATTTTACAAATAAGAACTTACGTAACTACACAAATAACAAAACAAAATATTATTTATTATTACTTGTTATACCTTATAACTAGTTGGTTTTTTAAGTCGACATTGCCGGATGGGACGAGACTGGGTCGGCTCTGGAGAATGCAAAGGAGTCGGTGCTTTGCGCTGTTCGACACAATCCTCAATATGCTTTTGCCCATCATCCTGATGCATGTTTGCTGCGTTTGAGTCATCGTTCCCCGGATCGCTCGGGCCGGGTGATTCCTGGTCCCCAGCTACTTCCCCCATATCTGATTTCTCTCTAGCCGGCCTAGAAAGACAGATTAATGAACTCCGTATCCGTTGCTTTAGCTGATCAACATGTTTATGGGATTCCCTACCTAAAGCATCTATTACTTTATAATCAGTGGTTCCCATCTTTTCAGTTACCTTTCCTGATACCCATTTATCCTGTCCCCTATACTGACGCAGCCAGACTTCATCCCCCGGACACAATTGACGCGACCCAGTTGCGCCGTACTTGTGTTGTCGCAACTGAGCATCTCTAACTTTATTGTCCCTGTTTGGTCGCAGTGCGTCGAATTTAGTCCGCAACCTGCGGCCGAACATAAGAAACGCCGGTGTTTCGCCTGTAGTACAATGTTCCGTGTTCCTATAACAAAGTAGGAATTTATTTATAAATAAAGATATGTTTAAATTCTCCCTAATGGCCTTCTTAATCACCCTTTTTATTGTATGAACTGCATTTTCTGCTGCCCCGTTTGAGGCCGGGTGATATGGCGCTGAAAATATATGTTCGATGCCATTTGCATTAAGGACGCGTTTGCAGAATTGATAGGTATAGAATCGAACTACTACATTGACACGGGTTATACACACAAGTGTACGCACGGCTAACGGCGAGAATAGTAGACAAGTGATCTCATTTTGATACATTGAAAGATTCTTTTTTTTTACGTATTTCTCTGTAATAAAATTATGGTACCTACAACAAATATTTATTATTGCTGTTTATATTTTTACGAATTACGTCCGGACTTGATAACGTGACCTGAAAGTGTACTTCAGACACTGCTACTGGAACTCCTTGACGAGTAGAACTAGGTGAGCCGAGTTTGGGCTCATTTTGTTAGTTATGATGAGACCTTACCTCCGGACATGAAAGAGTGACCTGAAGGTGTACTTCGGTGACTGTTACCAGAACTCTTCGACGAGTAGAACTAGGTGTGTCGAGTTTGGGCTCGTTTTGTTAGTTATGATAAGACTTTACCTCCGGACTTGATGGAGTGACCTGAAGGTGTACTTCGGTGACTGCTACTGGAACTCCTCGACGAGTAGAACTAGGTGAGCCGAGTCTGGGCTCGTTTTGTTAGTTATGATAAGACCTTACCGCCTGACTTGATGGAGTGACCTGAAGGTGTAATTCGGTGACTGCTACTGGAACTCCTCGATGAGTAGAACTAGGTGAGTCGAGTTTGGGCGCGTTTTGTTAGTTATAATAAGACCTTACCTCCGGACTTCATGGAGTGACCTGAAGGTGTACTTCGGTGACTGCTACTGGAACTCCTCGACGATTAGAACTAGGTGAGCCGAGTTTAGGCTCGTTTTGTTAGTTATGATAAGACCTTACCGCCTGACTTGATGGAGTGACCTGAAGGTGTACTTCGGTGACTGCTACTGGAACTCCTCGACGAGTAGAAGTAGGTGAGCCGAGTTTAGGCTCGTTTTGTTAGTTATGATAAGACCTTACCACCTGACTTGATGGAGTGACCTGAAGGTGTACTTCGGTGACTGCTACTGGAACTCCTCGACGAGTAGAACTAGGTGAGCCGAGTTTAGGCTCATTTTGTTAGTTATGATAAGACCTTACCGCCTGACTTGATGGAGTGACCTGAAGGTGTACTTCGGTGACTGCTATTGGAACTGCTCGACGAGTAGAACTAGGTGAGCCGAGTTTAGGCTCGTTTTGTTAGTTATGATAAGACCTTACCGCCTGACTTGATGGAGTGACCTGAAGGTGTACTTCGGTGACTGCTACTGGAACTGCTCGACGAGTAGAACTAGGTGAGCCGAGTTTGAACTCGTTTTGTAAGTTATGATGAGACCTTACCTCCGGAGTTTGATGTAGCGACCTGAAGGTGTAGGTACTTTCGTAATTATTAAAACAACAAATCAAACGTTATCAATTCTTTATTGTCAGAATATTTTGAGTATGTGAAGAATGTGCTCTTAGCTCCATATTTCTTGCCTGTCTTGGGTCAATCAATTCTGGGAGGAGACAGTTTTTATAAAATCGAGTTAAATATGTTTCCATTTTCTCCTTCCAAAATTGTGGATCTTTTTCTATGCACTGGTACTTTATTTTGCCAAGACAAACACACAAGTGTCTTCCCTAGTAATGCGCAGCTGTCCTTGAACTTGGTAATACCATTTATATTTTTTATTTATTATAAATGTATTATTTGCCGCAGGCAACCAAAAATTAACTTTTTTAAGTTTAATGGCGTCGTCTGGCTCCATCTTATATGCCGAAGATGGGCATTTAATTTCAATAATGCCAAGCTCACATTTTCCATCTGGGGTTGTTCCTAGATAGGGAAATTCTTGGTCTATGAATAACCCGCACTGTTCTATCCGGGTATTCATAGCCGTTTCTAAATCACGAATTGCTGCCTCTTCGTTACTTCTGCCATGTTTGATGGACGGCACATTGCTTAGATCTTTTCCATACAGTATTTGTTTTACCAGGCCCTGATAAAATCTCCAACGAACTGTTGAAAGGATCCACAGAGGAACTAGTCCCTATACTAACAACAACTCGTCGACGAGTTCCAGTAGCAGTCACTGAAGTACACCTTCAGGTCACTCCATCAAGTCAGGCGGTAAAGTCTTGTCATAACTAACAAAACGAGCCCAAACTCGGCTCACCTAGTTCTACTCGTCGAGGAGTTCTAGTAGCAGTCACCGAAAAACACCTTCAAGTCGCTACATCAAACTCCGGAGGTAAGGTCTCATCATAACTAACAAAACGAGCTCAAACTCGGCTTACCTAATTCAACCGTCGAGAAGTTCCAGTAGCAGTCACTGAAGTACACCTTCAGGTCACTCCATCAAGTCAGGCGGTAAAGTCTTGTCATAACTAACAAAACGAGCCCAAACTCGGCTCACCTAGTTCTACTCGTCGAGGAGTTCCAGTAGCAGTCACTGAAGTACACCTCCAGGTCACTTCATCAAGTCAGGCGGTAAAGTCTTGTCATAACTAACAAAACGAGCCCAAACTCAGCTCACCTAGTTCTACTCGTCGAGGAGTTCCAGTAGCAGTCACTGAAGTACACCTCCAGGTCACTTCATCAAGTCAGGCGGTAAAGTCTTGTCATAACTAACAAAAAGAGCCCAAACTCGGCTCACCTAGTTCTACTCGTCGAGGAGTTCCAGTAGCAGTCACCGAAGTACACCTTCAGGTCACTCCAACAAGTCCGGAGGTAAGGTCTTATCATAACTAACAAAACGAGCCCAGACTCGGCTCACCTAGTTCTACTCGTCGAGGAGTTCCAGTAGCAGTTACCGAAGTACTCCTTCTCTTCAGGTCACTCCATCAAGTCCAGAACGAATAGGTATTTATAAACTCTACTTACCTTTCCATAGCGCAATAAAATAGAATAAAAATCTTACCTTGTCAAGTATCAAATTTGGTTTATCGAATATTTTGTGTGTGTACAGCGATCTTTTTCAATTCGAGCCGCTCCAAACATGCGATACGTGTCCTCTCTCGACGGCGGCCGCGCGCAGACTGAAGTTTCACTCGAAATGCATGTGCAATAAATTAAGACGGGGACCAAAAATAAAATAACCCTTATTGCAATCGATTAATCCGGAAATAGCAAAAAAATGGGAAAACATTAGTTTTGGTTTTCATTTTGTCTGCGACTATTTATACCATTTAGATAAAAAAAAAATACTAAAATTAAGAACTGGATATGTTTGCCTACATATAGTATTTTTAGAAATAGTAAAATATGTTAGTAATAGCACAAAAAATGTACCTAAACTGAACCCGGTATTGTTAATTTTGTGTGAAATGGCAACGTAATATCGATTTTACATTATAAAAAACTAAAATTCTCAATAGTAAAGTTCCTTTCATTTTAAGATGAAGAACCAATCTATACGAGGTAGTTAGTTACATTGGATTTTGTTAAGTTATGCCATAAAATGTACTGAAAAACTGCATATTTTTGTCTGATTTGCAAACGCGCCCTTAAGGAACTGTGTAAACTCATGACTTGTAAACGGTGGCCCGTTATCTGAGACTATTTGTCTAGGTAAACCAAAACGTGCGCACACGTCACTTAAGACGCTGATTGTGTGACTAGCCGCTGTACTAGGTACTTGACTAACTTCTAGCCACTTCGTTCTGGCATCCACCATAACTAAAAATATCCGGCCTGATATAGGGCCTAAGAAATCTACATGTATGCGAGCCCACGGTTTATCTGGCCATGGCCAAGGGCAGGGCATATATCGGGGCGGCGCCTCACTTTCTATAGCACAGACACGACAACCCCGGCACGTGTTCTCTATCGCGTCGTCCATTCCCGGCCACCAAACATAGCTCCTAGCAAAAGCTTTAGTTTTAACTATGCCCATATGGGCCTCATGCAAACCAGTTAGGACCATACTCCTACAAACCTCTGGTACAACCACCCTGTGGCCCCACATCACACAACCTAACTCTTCATAAAGTTCCTTTCGGCGATTAAAATAAGGCTGAAGTGACTTTATTTCGTTATCAGATGGCCATTCGTCGCGGAGGTATCTTAATACTCGGCCTAATAACTGGTCTCGGCTCGTTTGTTTTTTAATTTCGTTATAGTCTAATAACATCGCATTTTGCGCAAAATGTAAATAGGACTGTTCCGGAATTTTATTTGTTTGTTTACTCGCCGGAAGAGCTGGCAACCGCGACAACCCATCCGCCCCGTTCTGTTTAGAACGAACATACTCAATATCATATGTATATGCTGATAACTTAATAGCCCATCGTTGTAACCTACTCGCGGCCATCGATGGTATACCTTGTTTAGGTCCAAATATAGTGACTAATGGCTTGTGGTCCGTGCGTAACGTAAAGCGTCGACCGTATAAATACTGGTGTAATTTTTCTAAACAAAACACAATAGCTAATGCTTCCCGCTCGATTTGCGAATAATGTTTCTCAGCCGCGTTAAGCGCGCGCGACACATACACCGCCGGTTGCTCTCGTGTTCCGACTGTGCCGCTGCTATCCTGCTCGCACCTCTGGCTCAGCATGCCACCTACGCCTCTCGCGCTCGCATCACAAGTTAAAAACAATGGTTTGTTTGGTTCGTAATGGGCCAGTACGTCCGCACTAATTAAAAAATTTTTAATTATTTTGAAAGCTGATTCACACTCTCTGTCCCATTTCCAAGTTACTCCCTTCCCTAATAATCTATACAAAGGTGCCAGCATAGTACTCAAGTTGTTGACGAATTTAGCGTAATAATTTATTGTTCCTAAAAAGGCCCTCAAGTCAGTGATGTTGTCTGGTTGCGGTATGTTTAATATACTTTCTACCTTTTCCGGGTCCACTTTAACTCCCTCGTCGGAAACAATGAATCCTAAGTATTTAACCTCGTTAGTCATAAACAAACACTTTTTTTTCTTTTAGTTTCATTCCGTTATTATGCAACCGCTCTAAATCTCTTTCCAATATAACTAAATGCTCCGTAATATTGGGTGATCCAATAATGATGTCATCGAGGAATACTTCTACGTTTGGGATATCGTTGAGTAAATTCGACATTATTCTTTGAAATATCCCTGGGCTCGAGGATAGACCGTAAACTAACCTTTTATACTTAAAAAGACCCTTGTGAGTATTGATTACCGTACAATTATCGGGGTCATCCAATTCAATCTGGTTATATGCCTGTGTTAAATCAATTTTCGTAAATATCTTAGCACCGTTTAATTTAACCAACAAGTCGTTAATACGTGGTAACGGATATTTGTCGACCAGTAGAACTGGATTTAAGGTTATTTTGTAATCAGCACAGATACGGAGTCCACCATCCGCCTTACGTACCGGAACGAGTGGGGTAGCCAAGTCCGCGCTGTCCACGGGCTCGATGACTCCTGCGCGCAACATACCTTCCAATTCTGCCTCAACGCATTCGCGTAGCGCGTACGGCACAGGCCGTGAGCGACAAAATACCGGCACCGCTCCGTCGCGTATCCGTAACCGAGCCTTGCCTCCCGTGAACCGGCCCAGTCCCTCCGTGAACAAATCTTTATATCTGTGGAGCAATAGTGTTAACTGTTTATTACATGAGTCATTACAGTTGGTTCGGTCTGTGTTCATCGTGAACATATTTTTATACAATGGTATTTTAATGCCTAATTCTGTTAGCCATTGTCGACCTAATAATGAGGTAGTACCCCCCTCTATAACGAACAACTCCATTTGTTTGTACTTACTTTCATAGGTGACTAGTGGCATTATTACCCCCATTGGTTTTATTATAGTACCGTCATAGAATCTAAACACCAAATTAGTGTTTTTTTAAAATCTATGTCTGAACAGTCTATCATACATTTCCCTACTGATGCATGACACTAACGACCCTGTATCAATCTCCATACATAATTTGGTTCCATCGACACATATCGTTAGGCTCACCGGTTTATAGCTGTTCAAGCTAAGTTGATGCAAGTCTTCTACCGCCTCCCAGTCCCCATCGTCTGACGATGGTGGTTCATCGTCCCCTGACTGATCCCCAGGGTTTATTTGCCCTGCTATTCCGCTTGTTACTCGTACCTGCGCCGTCATTTTGTTGGTGTCGCATCGATCTTGTGGCTGCCCACCCCCTGTCCGCATCGGACATACCCGACGAAGATGTCCTTTCTGTCTGCATCGACCGCAGATAAAGCGATTGTATCTACATCCTTCACTTTGGTGGTTTGCAGCCCCACAAGCACTACAGCGCTGTTCCTTAAATCGTCCGTTTTGCTCTTCCGCGCGTCTCCCGCCGACCTCTCGCTCCGGACACCACGGCCTCTCCAGCCGCGGCCACCCCGCGCCGACGTCGCCACCGCATGCAGCGCTCCGGCCGTGGCCTCGCCGCCACTGCCCGGCTCGCTGTTATTCCCGACCGTGTGTTCCACTGCCGCTGCATCTCTCTCCGCCGCTTCCATAGCACATGCAATTTTGACGGTATTTGCATACTGCAGATTTTCTTCGGTAAACAGTCGTTGCCTGATCGCCTCGCTTCGCAACCCACATACTAGCTGATCACGTAAATTCTCCTCTAAAACGGCTTTAAATTCACAAAATTTCGACATTTTCTTCAGTTCTGATATATATTGTAATATCGTTTCACCCGCATTTTGACTTCTCTGTCGGAACGGTATCTCTCAGCCATGAACGACGGCTTCGGTTGCAAGTGATCCGTCATGAGTTCCACCACCATCGTATATGTTCTCACACTGGGTTTGTCCGGACTTGTTAAATTGCTCAACAGTTCGTAAGCTTCGTCACCCATCGACGCAATCAACGTGGGTAACCATAGTTCATCTTTAACACTGTTCACTTTGAAGAACATTTCCATACGTTCTACATACAATGCCCAGTTTCCCGACCTTACATTAAACTCGGTTAACTTCCCGATAGACATGTTTAAATCCAACTATTAGTGCGCTTTTATTTTTATCCTCGTCGCCAGTGAGGTGTTTAAGTAAAACAACGTGTGGCTAGTACCGCGGTTTATTATTTATTTTATTTATTTATTTATTCAACTAACAACTATCATTACAGGTAATCTTAAACCTACTTCGACAGTGTGGCTATCACTCTTATTTCTAACACAGGTCCATTAACTATTGTCTATTACTACTTATAAATAAGAAATTACGTTTAACAAAACTTTTGCGAATTCACTCAAAGTGCCCGAAAAAATGTCGATTCGCTCGTGAACCTCGTTCACTACGCGGATCGTTCTGGTGAGAGGGGTTTTAGCCAAGAGATTGGTTCTGGCTACCGGCACGGCTAGCAGTGGTGGGCGCCGCCGCCTCCACACGTATTGATCCGGCACGCACAGTTTAAGCTGCCGCAGCACACCCGGGTTATGAGCTGCACCACGCAATAGTTTTACGACATACGCAGCGAGAATAAATTCCCGGCGCACCCTCAGCTCATTATACCCCACCATACCCAGTACAAACAGTGTAGGGTACATTAATGGGTAGAATGGATATACCCCATATAGTTTAAAATACAAATGTCTTGTGAATTTATTTTGGACTCTCTCCAACATTACACTGTATTTTGTTTCATGTGGAGACCAAATAACTGCACTGTGTTCAAGATGGCTCCTGACTAGAGCGTCATATAACACCTTGAATGTGGTAATATTGGTAAACCCCTGTGATTGCCTCAGTACAAAACCTAAGTTTCTGTACGCCTTTTTGCATGTCTTTATGATATGTTCCCGAAAAGTGAGGTCTGATGTGAGAATCACCCCGAGATCCCGTACCTGTGAAACTCGTTCCATGGGTGCTGCTTCCACTTTGTACTCGTAGCATAGTGGGGTCCGCGCCCGAGTGAACGTTATTACTGAGCATTTGTGCACATTGAAGTAGAGTTTATTCCTCTGGCTCCACTCTACCACTCTGTTTATGTCCTCCTGCAAACGTTCACAATCCGACTTATCTTTCACCTGAAGCAGCAATTTAAGGTCATCAGCAAATAATAAACACAGACCATGTTTAATAACCTCTGGTAAGTCATTTAACATTATTATGAATTCAAGTGGCCCCAAATTGCTGCCTTGACTTACGCCAGACCTGGTGTAATACGGCTCGGACTCGCACCCTCTGTAGTCAACATATTGCTGTCTGTTTCCCATATAGCTGACGAAGAACTGTAACAGGTGTGGTGAAAAGCCAATATCCGCTAGCTTTCCTAATAACACGTTATTGTCGACGGTGTCAAATGCCTTTCTGAAATCAAAGTACGCCGCGTCTACCTGCATGCCAGCGTCGACTGCCGGCACCACCTGCGCCATGAAGTTGAGTAGATTGGTGGCAGTGCTACGCTCCGGCCGAAACGCGTGCTGCGCATCCGACAGCTGCGCGCGCACCTGCCCCTGCACGCAGCGCTGGATAGCAGATATTATGTTTATTGGGGACTGGTTGTCCTTGACATGACACGCCGCGCGCTGAACGCATACGCACGCACACCAACATACATACATTACACCAAGACAAACAAGCCAAGACAAGACCATACCAAGACAAACCAAGACTATACCAAGACTTCAGGATTTCAGGTATGGATTAGCAGGTAAAGCAGTTTACACACATTTAGATATAATTAGGGCATATCACTTTGCTGAATTCGCACCGGAAGACGTCGAGAAAACCGCTATTACAACACCATTCGGTTTGTTCGAATTTCCGCGAATGACATTTGGTCTCAGGAACGCAGCACAAACGTTCCAAAGGTTTATGGACAACACGGTTCTGAAAGGTATCGAGTACATCGGTGAGAAAATAGGTAACGAATATGAGTCATCACTGTCCTGTTATATCGATGATATCATCATCGCTTCAAAGAATGACGTCATACATAGAGAACATGTCAGGAAAGTATTCGAGCGATTCCACAGTATCGGGTTGACCATAAATTTCGGGAAGAGTTCTTTCGGATTGAACGAATTCAATTTTTTGGGTTACAAGGTCACACCAGCAGGGATCAGTCCCCTACCCGATAAGGTAAAGGCAATAACCACCACCAGAAACAGTCGAGGAGCTGAGACGTTTCCTAGGAATGGTAAATTTCTACAGGTCACATTTACCCAAAGCAGCAGAATGTCATATGTATCTCAATAGTTTTTTTCAAAAAGGAAAGATAAAACTAAAATAGTATGGGACGCCAAATCGGAATCAGCCTACGAGAAATGCAAGGTAAGCCTACAAAGCGCCGTAACATTATCTCATCCTGTAGCTGAAGCTTCGTTATCACTCATGACCGACGCCTCTAATACCTGCGTAGGCGCAGTATTACAACAGAGGGTTGACGACACCTGGCAACCACTTGGATATTTTTCTAAAAAGTTATCAGACACTCGGCAAAATTACAGTACATGCGTTAGGGAGCTACTCGCCATATACATGTCTATCATGCACTGCAAAGACATGATAGAAGGTCGAGATTTAACCATATATACCGACCACAAACCTCTTACTTACGCATTATCACAGATAAGTTCCACCAAAGAAACTCCTAGGCGAATCAGACAGTTGCTGTACATTAGCGAATATACTAGCAATATACAGCATGTCAACGGTACTGATAACCATGTAGCTGACGCGTTGTCACGTATAGAAACTATCGGATGTCCAACCACCATAGATTACGAAGAATTAGCGATAGCGCAGGAAGGAGACGATCAAATTACACAGTTACTACGAAGTGGAGATTTATCGAGCAGCGCACAATTAAAACAAATACACGTTCCCAACGTCAGCAAAAGCGTGTATTGCGACATTGCCAATGGGAAGTAAGGTAAGGTGCCAGCGAAGCAAGGTAAGTCGTCATGTGGTAACAGGAGTAGGCAAATTCGGAACTAGCCAACGTGCCGTCGGTCGGAGCTGGTCGGCTCACTATGCCATGCAGTTATCAGTGAAAAGTATATCTAAGTGCTAATATATAATTAAGTGTAACCTCTTTTTAGTAAATCTAATTTGAATAAATATGTAAAGTAACACAAATAGTATGCCTGAAAAAAAAAAAAAAAAAAAAATGGACTCACGTAGATTTTTAAGTTACCATTCTACTAGAATAATAAAGTATAATGTAACGTGTCCTATGTAGGAGCACGCATGTTAGAAAAAATAAATAAAAAGTAGCAAACAATAATGTACAGTAAAATAGAGCGCGGATCTCCATGTCTGCGGTAGAAACTCAATAAAAAAAAAAAAAACATAATAGAGCTAAACCGAGATAAAGCGATCGTATTCGTCGAAAATAAATTATTTACGCAGTGATGTTTCGAAAATTCGAAGAATTTCTCATGTTTAGGTTTCTGTTTAAGTTTGCTACTTTGCTTAAATATTTCAACTTGTATTTTACATATTTATAGCGTTTCTTTTGTGTTCTGAGAAATAAAACAATAGTAATTTTGAAGGCAGGCTATTGATGATGATGAGGTAGGCTAATTATAATCATTCTGAAGCTTCTTGGAAAATAAAGTTACTGATTAGCAAGTATTAGTAATTCCTGGTGGTCCTGTGTAATCCGAACTAATAATTATCGTTAACTAATTAGCTCTTATACTTCATCGATAACGTAACTCAATTAGCCATTCACTAATGAGGGTACGTTAATTGCACCCCCTCTCTCTGATATTATGTGTCTTTGACACGTATAAAATTAAAGAGCTTGAAATCGTTTGATTATTCTGACTTAGTGTTAAGATCGTTTGTGCATGTCTTGTTTTTAGTATCGCGTCGTTACTTTGTCCGGTGTGGTTCCTGGTTTCGGATTATCCAACTTCCTCCATAAACTTGAAGTTACAAAATGAGAACTTCCAAAATTTCTCATGTAAAATCTAGGTTCATGTGCGGCGGGTGTTCTATGCGTTACTTGGACTACAAACATCTACACGCTGAAATTTAATTGGTTGTTTTCCCGCGGCAGAACGACTTGCCTTAAGGAGTACTTTCGAAGCATAGAGTTAAAGTAAAAAAATAACGATGTTTTTGTTTTAAAAAAATAAAAAAAATATTCATCAACTCGAAAAAGTGAGTAACAATAGTAACACTAGACGTAACTTGTAGGTACTAGGTACTCACGCGTCACCACCGACAAAGAAAAGCGATGCACAAATGTTCAAACCAAAATAAGCTCTCGCACGTAGTGATACGGCATAAAATAGTTTCCACGGAACAATACAAAAAATCACCGCGAAGCCGACAAAGGAAAGACCGATTTATAAATGTTCAAAGTAAAATTAGTTCTCGCGTGTAGTGATACGGCATAAACTAGCCTGCGCGCTACAATATCAAACGAAGCCGCCAGCGCCTATTTTATCCGTGGGGCGCGCGCGGCTGTGACCCTGACCTACTTAGTTTTCCCGCGAATATCGTACGCGCAGCACGCGTCATCACTGTAAACTGCAATGGATCGACATTACAAATACAGCAATGTGGAGTACGTCGCTATGGTGCAGCTGTATGCTAGGGCTGATTAAGACTCCCATGCTGCCCGGCGACTTTACGCAGAGCGGCAACACTTGGAGTCGCTCCGTCTTCGCGGGGTTCTGAACCCCCAAGTCCCATCACCACGGACGATCGTAGCGGCGACACAGCGGCTACTAGATCATGGACAGTTCCATACACCGGCACATGCACAGGGCAGAGGTCGACCGGCCGTTATTTTGCCAGCGCTCGACGAGGAGATCATCGAGTACTTCGAACGGGATCCTCGTCGAAGTACGCGCCAGGCCGCGGCTAGGTTTGGCGTAAGCCAGTACTACGTCTGGAAACTACTAAAGTCTGAAGGACAGCATCCTTATCATTTTCGCGGAGTTCACGCTCTCCACGAAAATTACCCCCAGAACAGAATTGCGTTTTGTCAGTGGTTGATCGAAAACCAAGATAAGAACATTTTGTGGACGGATGAAGCAACTTTTACGCGAGTTGGAATTTTCAACCAGCGTAACGAACATTTTTGGGCTTTAAATAACCCACATGTTATTCGCGAGTGTGCGCATCAAGTGCGTTTTAGTGTTAATGTGTGGGCCGGCATAATTAATGGCCATCTCATAGGACCGCATTTCGTGGCAGGACACTTAACAGGTGGAACCTACCTGGAAATGCTACACAACGTTATCCCGGACTTATTGGACGACCTTCCGCTAACAGTGCCCATGGACAATCTTTTCTATCAGCAAGACGGGTGCCCGGCTCATTATCACCGCGCCGTGCGAGAGCACTTGAACTTGGTGTTTCCCCAGCGCTGGATCGGACGCGGCGGGCCAGTGCCTTGGCCACCAAGAAGCCCGGACCTAACTCCGTTAGACTTTTACTTGTGGTCTGAGCTCAAGCGCCTAGTGTATCGTGAGGAACACGAAAATCGCGACGCGTTAGTAGCTGCGATAGTGGACGCTTTTGATATCGTACGTGGGACACAGACACCTTATTTAAATTAAAAGAAAACCAAATAAAACGTGCGCGATTGTGTGTACAACGGAATGGCTTACACTTCGAACAATTACTCCGTTACCGGGAAGTGTAAACTTACACTTCCCGGTAACGGAGTAATTGTTACATACTACATTTTACAAAAGTACGAGTAGGTACTTGTATCTACTCGTACTTTTGTAAAATGTAGTATTAAACATTTAAAAGTAGTTTTAGCTGATTAAAATTATTGTAAATAAGTTGATTCAAATTTTTTAAATACGCCTCAAATACTTTTTTAAGTATCTAATTCAGAAAATTCGTTTTCTTAGTAAATTTTTCTTAGTTTTATTTTTTTATTTAATTTCGTGTTCAATAAATTGCAGATAAAAAAGTATTTATGACGGTCCTAAGCCCGTAAAAGTATGAAGGGAAAATTTGAATAACATGTTGGATAACAGCTGATTGAAAAGCACGTGGTAGCAAGTACGTAACATGTATTGTAGGTACTACTGGCGTCCCACGCGCCGCCGCCGTCAAAGGAAAGCGATGCATAAATGGTCAAACCAAAATAAGCTCTCGCACGTTGTGATACGGCATAATAGTTTGCACGCAAAAATACAAGAATCCGACAAAGCAAAGACCGATTTATTAAATGTTTAAAATAAAATAAGCTCTCGCGTGTAGTTATACGGCATAAACTAGCCCGCGCGCAACATTATCAATCGGAGCCGCCTTCGAACCTAATCCTGTCGACCCGGGTCAACGCCCCGCCGTCGTTCGGCCGTAGATATCGGGAGGTATGACTATTGGTTCGTGATTGCTTTCGAGTTTAGTTTTTCACAATGTTAAATATGCCAGTTTTTGTTTCTAATATTTTATATAACTACGAAATGATTGTATTACATAGACAAAACCATTTCGCTGCGGGAAAACAACCATTTAAATTTCAGCGTGTATATTGACGCCATGAGAACAACCGAAAGTATTTTTTGTAAAAAGTGCGAGCTGAGGCGGTGGCGATACGCCTCTCACGTGTGCCATGTTCTGCCGATAAATAACGAAGACTTCGAAGACAACGATTTGAATTCGGCGGGCTCTCCCGATGATTCGGAGCGGGAGAGCGAATTCTGTTCTTGTGAGAAGCATATCGAAGGTGCCGATATGATAGGGTGCGACGAGCCCAGCTGTCCATGGCAGTGGTACTACTTCTCCTATGTAGGAATCACCACACAGCCCGACGGGGACTGGCTATATTCAACCCGCGACAAACAACAAAAGATAAATCAGGTGATGGTCGCTTTCAAGATTAGATTTTATAACACCCACAATGATTGAAACTATTTGCAATTTCATTAATGATAAAACGTTTTTCATTTAATAATCTTCGCAGGAATGAATCTGAATTGACAGATCGTAGAATTTTTCATAGAAGTAATTGGAATAACCAGAATTGAAGTAGCATTTGATAAAAAATAATGATCAGAGCGATTTTTCGTCGCTCTGAATAGGAATCTTCGAAAGCCTAATGCTTTTAAATAATTTATTAAGGTCGTGAGTGTACTTTATGACATAATATAATAGATATTTTTACGTTTTGCAGGCTAATCCAGTCAACACGGGTGCTGGAACTTGAGTGGATCGAGTTATCAAGTAGGCACACCATACTTCATCGAGTTTGAGAAATTACAGGTATCTAAATGTTAACAACAACCCTATAAATACATCTTAATTTCCTACTAAGACGGTTATCACACGACACCGCTCAACCACGCGGTCAGGCGGTAAAAAGGATATCATGTCACATTGGCTTATATGAAGTCCATCAATGCCTAACACACGTACACCGTAACCGCCCCGCACGCACCGCGTCTCGGTGCGGCAACTCCCTGAACAAAAGTTTTAATTGTTTTATTGTTTCAGGATGATGAATGCAGCGGATAACAGATTTAGGCCTGGACTCCACCGAAGCGGAGACAAGCGGCGATGTGCGAAGCGGCACGTCGCTCACAGTACATCGCTTACCGCACGCACCTCTCAGCATGCCGTTCACCGCACGCCACTCTCGTCTCTTCTGGTCTCCGCTGGCTTACACAATTACGAGACATCTCCTCTACTCTCTGCTCAACCGTTTCCACTAAAACTAAGCGGGGACGAGAAGTGTATATAACGAAGTTCTATTGGTGGTTTACAATACATCTCACCTCTCGTTTCGTCTTAGCTTCGGTGGAGTCCGGTTCTAAACAATCGAACACAGCTGATTTATTCATACAGAGTATTTTAATAAATTAACATTTACATAAGGATTCTTTTTGTTAAAATTGTTTAATGAATTTAATAAATAAATAAAAATACAAAAAAAACATGGTTTTGTTTCTTCCCTTATACAGGGTGTTTGGTGCAACGTTTGCCAAATTGAATTGGCCGAATGGAGAGGTCATTTGCTATCTCTTCAGGCCCAAGAACTCACCCTTGGCCACACCGGTTTTTTTATTAGATTTTTCTAATTTTTATTTTGAAAAATTCCCAAACTCAGCATTAAAGCTTAAATTAACGCATAACGCATTAACGCATTACGTTACTCACTACAGCTATGAACAAAAATATTGTGATAGGGCAAAAATTCCTCGAGGTAGGGCATACTCAAATAGAGGCGGACTCCATGCATTCGATCATAGAGCGAGCTTTAAAAAATAAAGATATTCATGTACCAGCAGAGTATATATCCATCTGTAGTAGGGAAGGTACGTATTTACGCAACCAGGTTTTTGCACCAGGTATTTGCTTCCAAGTACGTACACCAGGTACCGACCCGAAATACTTGCAAGACTTCAAAGTATTTTATACGGCTTCTCGGACTGTTGTTATTGACAAATGAATGTATTTAATAATAAGTTAATAAACAAATAAATAATCTATAAATTATGCATTTTTATTCTACCTACCACATGGTCTGACTGAGTAGCGGTGTTTACAAACTTCATAATCCAATCAGATTTTCAATAGTTCAATAACCGCGTTAGTTTTCGCAAATGCGATTATGCTCCTTATCAGTAAGAGTCTACGGAACAATTTCGTATGCAAGTATTTCTACTTTATTGGTTTACCTTTGCAAGTATTTTTTTTGTAAACGCGATTGTGCTTCTTATTTATAAGCAGTCACGGTTCAATTTCCTGTGCAAGTATTTTTTCTTCCAACGCGACGACGGCTTAGATGGAATAAAAGTAGAAACTTTCGTCTTTATGTAGGTATTTATTTGTAAACGTGATTGTGCTCCTTATTCATAGGACATCACGGTTCAATTTCCTATGCAGGTAGAAAATACTTGAAAGTATTCCGAGCCCTGGTTTTAGGACCTGGTTTCTTAAGATAGACTTACTTGAAAGCCCTGGTACTCGATTTTGCAAGTACGACCCATGTCTAATCTGTAGATCTGCAAGAAAAAAACCGCGTCCATACGAAGTAAAATATCTAAACTATCAATTCTTTAAAAACTTCAATGAGGTTCAATTTTATAAAAGCATTCGTCTTGACCGATCTAAAGGAAATGCTAAGCTTACATATACCAGGGCTCTTGCTACACTCAAAATGAAGATAGTTATTATAAACTTAGATTCCCAGATAAATAAAAAATATTACCACAAATAATATAATAATAATGCCTAAATTAGCTTGTTTTCTAATAGCTAAATTTTATTTGCAGGTCCAAACACTATTAAAAAACTAGTGAATCATATAAAAATGACAAAATTTATACCAAAAATTGGTAAAAATGAGAATTAAATTGAACAGAGCGCAGAAGCAATCATTACAATTGAAAGCAGCCAAAAATTTTATGAAGAGTAGCAAGTTTATAGCTTCTGTTAACAATTTGCCAAGTGCTAAGTTTTAACCACATTACAGTTCAGAAAACAAAAAGGCAGAAGATTTTCTACTGAAGAGAAAATATTAGCTTTGGCAATGCTGAACCAAAGCCTCAAAGGCTATCGCTTTCTGCGAAGAATGTCCAATAGAATGTGAATGTGATTGTCTTCTCAGCAAATACAAACAACATTTTTGAACCAGGTCAATATAAAGCCTGGTATTAACAATAATGTATTTGCTCAACTTAAAGCAAGAGCAAATCAAATGAAGCCAACAGACAAACTCTGCATATTAATGTTTGACGAAATGTCGCTAAAAGCTTACATTACTTCCAATGAAAGGACGCCAGATAAAACCAGCATTTGCAGACCATGCACAGGTTTTTATGATCAGGGGTCTCATAAGGAAATATAAACAACCTGTTGCTTATACATTTGCACAGGCGGCCACTTAAGGCCCAGAGCTGGTTTCGCAAATTAAAACAATTATAGAAAAACTGAAAGAAACTGGCTTCAATGAAGTGGCTATAGTATGTGACCAAGGCACTAATAATAGCACTAATATGCCTTATATCTTCTCCTAAATGAAACCAAGGGACATATGCTGAGAAGTGGACAAGAAGTCAGAGAAGACACGAAATTAATAATAATTAATGACAAGAAACTTGTTCCACTATATGATCCCCCACATTTGTTAAAAGGTATACGAAATAATCTCTTAGAGAAGAATTTAAGGTATGCAACCGATAATAAAGAAAAGACTGCTAAGTGTGATCACATTAAACAATAACATGAAGAAAATCCTGCATATAAAGGAATCCGATTAGTACCTAAGTTGTCCGATAGTCATGTTGATCCGACGAGAAACAAAAATGAAAGTAAAATTTCACAGCCAAGTGTTCAGTAGAACGGTGTCTTCTACTATGGGATACCTTGCAGGTAATATCAGGAATGTAGTGTTTTTGTAAAGTGAACATAATGTACACAGAAATCTTAAAACATAATCTAATATTGATTTATTATTGTTTTACAGACAAAGGAATCCTCCCAGCGAGCAAGGAGACTGCAGATGTCCTGCTTTGTTTGTCAATTTTTTGATTCTGTCAATGGCAGTTTTACAAAAAATAGGTTTTGAAAACCTCTCCTGGGACCCGTAAGACCTAATTCAAAACACCTTGAGCTTTGGATAGGAGTCATTTTCAAAATATGTGTACTATTACTACAAAACGTTTGTCCTCATTAAAAATCTTTGAAAACAAAATGGTTCCGAATTACATAAATCATTTTTTTAAATTTCACAGACTAATCTAAACATCTCTGCATAATAATCCTGATAAAAAGCAATGAATTGCGATTTAAATCCTAGCATATGTAGAATGTTAAAATAAGGTAACAAAAAAACACCATACATTTTTTATTGTCGTATTTGGATGACAATGGAAACATATTTTTTAATCATAATTTTTGTACGAAACTTACTAGTTTTGTATCCCATAATTAAAAAAACAATGTTTAAGTTTTATGTTGGATAGATTAACTATTTAAATTCACGTTAAATAAACTAAGAATGAACATTTAAAAAAATAATGTCCTTAATAATCGTAACAATTTCGTGACATTGATTTATTGACATAATTTACCAACTTTTTGTGTCACGAAGAGTGGGAATCTAACTTTAATCACTGTCAACACTGATCATGTCACGAAAAGTAACATCACAATGACGCGCCGCCATTTTTTTTGTCGTTGTGACACGGCAGAAGTTCGAAGTGACGAGGTCTTCTCAACAAAAGTAAGTATTTTTTAAGAATTCAGCCACCGCAATTGTAAAATACTTAAATTATGACAAGAATAATAGATTACGCTTTCAATCTACTAGTAAATGTGATTGTATTTAGTGTAAAAATATTTTTTAGGTTAAATTTTACATGTTTAGTGACAAACAATTTCCTGACATTTACTGACGTCAGTTAATTGTAGCCGGTAAGGCTGTGGCTCTCATGTGTAAAGTATGAAAATATAAGGTACATAATATTAAAATGAGTGTTTTATGTAAAGAGAGAAACGATAAATATTTACGTACCGTGCGCAAAATTAAAAATATATAAAAAATCTTTTTACGGATACAAAAAGCTCAATTTTCATTTAATGCTACACAAAGTCTAAAGTTTTCCTAATTTTTATTTGTTTTGATTTTATTTTCCCTATTAGACTTTTCGTGTACTTAGTAAAAAATACACTAGTGTTGATCGTTTCACCCACACTAGCCATACGTACTTTTGTTTTTAGTTTTAGTGTTATTCAAAAGATATCCAACAGCTTGTTTTAGTTCCAGAATGCCGTTGAGCGGTGCCGAACGGCAAAGAAAATATATTGAAAAACTTAAAGAGCAAAACCCTGAAAAATATGAAGAAAAAAGGAAAAAACACCTGGAGAAAGTGAAACAAAAACAAAGAAAAATATCAGATCTTATTGATAGTGAAAAAGAAGGGGGATAAATATAATGACCACCATAAAATGCTTTGATACCCTTAGTTTTGTAACCAAAAATATCTACTTAACACCAGAAAAATAAAGTCTAAAAATACAATAGTACCAGCTATTTTAGTCACGACTCCACTTTAAATTGTATTCGACCACCAAATTTAGTAATATGATCACCAAATCTTGACGACCAAATTAATGTATTATTTTTGCCTAAATAACTCACTGTGATTGCCATAAAATGTAGGCTTATTATCAAATAAAGTATTATGATGCCATATTAAGTTATGTCTCCGGCTTGCAATCCCCTCCCACCGCACCGCAAACGCCGCGCTGCGCTCGCCCGGACACGATCCCCAGTCCCAGTCCCAGTCAGTCACGTGCGTGCACTTGCGTCTATTGGGTGTGTTTTGTTTTCTGTGTGTTGGTGTCTATCTTCTTAGCAATGGCGAATGAAAACTTAGCGGGACCGAGTTCTTGTGCTCCACTGTTGGGTTCTTCATCGGAATCAGATGAAGACGAAGACATCACGGAGCATACGAAAAAACGCCGAAGGCAAAATAAAGTTTGGGTCTTTGAAAGAAAATTTTCAACTGTGCGGAGCGCAGAGGAATTTATTAAAAATGAGAAGACATGGTCAATACAAAAAATTCATATGACTGAAGAAGGAGTAAAACGTTACTATCGTTGTAACAAAGTGAAGGTTCGTTCTGAAGTTCAGTGTTCTGCTGCGATTTATCTTTTATTTGACGCATCATGTGATGATATATTATTATTTCGTACTGAAAAATGTCACGACCATGATAATTGTGACTGTCAGTCGACTAGTGGAATAAATGAGGTAACGAAAAAGGAAATAGAAAAACTATTCGAACTGCGTTTGAAACCTAAATCTATTATGAAGAACTTAAGTAAAATTAATGGACTAGTTCTGCCGACTAAGTTACAGTTAAACAATTATCTTAAAATCATACGTAAGAAAAAATACGGGCCATCGGTAATAAGCTTGGGACAGCTTGAGTTATGGTTAAAAGAAAACTCTATGATACCTGATGACGATCATGAAGTTTTTGTTTTGGCCTACGAAATTTCTGAAGATGATTTAGATCAGAACTTCCGGTTCATGTTAACGACGAAATGTTTAATTGGTCTATCACGTCAATGTTCTGTTCTGCATGCGGATGCCACGTATAAGCTTATTTGGCAAGGATTTCCAGTACTTGTGATTGGAACTACAGACAGAGATAAACATTTTCACCCATTTGGACTAGCGGTGACAACAGCAGAACGAACGGAAGACTTTATTTTTATATTTTCTGAATTAAAGAAAGCAGTTTTCTCAATCTTCTCATACCCTTTAACTTGTAAAGTTTTGGTTTGTGACGGAGCGAAGGCTATACAAACTGCATCCACATTTGGAACAGATACAGTCATAAGAATGTGTTGGGCGCATGCGAAAAAGAAGATGCAGACAAGAGTAGAGCAAAGTGTGCAAAAGAGATCCCAAAAAGAGATCTTGCAAGATATTGATGCTTTACAGTGTGCCTCAACTCAGGAAATATTTGATCGAGCCAGCGAAAAATTTTTGGACAAGTGGAAATCTGAAAACGATTTTAGTGCGTACTTTGAAAACGAGTGGCTCATACTAAATCGTTTCTGGTATTTGGGCGCATCTCCGGGGACTTCTGCTACAAACAATGCTCTAGAATCCTTTAATAAAACAATAAAAGATGGTGGCACGCTTCGTGAGCGTCATCCTTTGGCGCAGTTCTTAGTAATCGCTTCTGATATAGTCAAGGACTGGTCTAATGAATACATCACTAATACTGAGAGACGGTTCGCTAAACTGCCGACAGTATCTTTAAAGACGTGGACAGAAAGTTACCAATGGGCAAAACTATCGAAGCAGGTGCCTTTAAAGAATAGCACTGAGCTAGTTTGCTCATACAGAATTCCAGCTGGGTTAGATTTAGAATGCAAAAATTTTGAAAAGCCGTGGGATACCTTTGACGAATACAAAGAGCAACATTTTAGAGAGTGGGAAGTTATAATGCCCCGAGAAAAGGAAAATTGGTTGCAAGGCACATGCAATTGCCCAAAGTTTCTCAAAGATTACATTTGTAAGCATCTCGTTGGATTGGCGATTCGGCTTAAGCACGTCCAGCCACCTTCAGAGGCCAGAACTATTCCGATTGGCATGAAGCGCAAAAGAGGACGACCAGCCAAAGCCAAAAAAGCGTTAATTGTGCAGTAAATTGTTACAGAAGACTGATTCTTATTAAGATTTTAATATTTGTTATTTAGAGGACTAACATTTTATGTTTGTTTATATAATTAAGAAAAGGATGATTAAAATTGTAAGAGTTTTATTTTTTTCTTTGTTCAATGTGTTTTTCAATACACTCCCTCGAAAACACACTCTTATCGCACTGTTTAGAGGCATGCAGTAGACAATTTTCCACACTAGTGCAGGAAAAGGCGCAGTCTATCCCCCGCCCCACCATAATGTTATTACATTTATTGTATCAGGCCGAACGCGCATCGTCTCCCACGAGTCGCAGATCGTCTCCCGTTCATTAATTTCAGTGAGCATTGAAAAATGTCGTTTGAGACATGTGCAAAGTCAATGCAACCCTCGGCTCCATAACTTAAAAGGCCTAACCTACGGCTCGGGTGGATTCCGCCTCGGTCGCAATGACAAACTGCCTGCATTTGTATCAAAATGTTCTATATTTTGCGAAGGGTAATTTATTATTTATAATTATAAATCGGATAAGAAATGTAATTTTTTGCATGGCATTTTAAATTGAAATGTGGTTAATAATTTGATTTTCATTAAGATTTTCATTATCTTTGGGTTTGATTTTTTTGGAGTCAGTTTACTTAAACAGGATAGCAAGATGTAAAAACTTTGATTATAATTTATATTAAAACGCTGGTATAATTTTGGTGATCATTTACTACTTTTGGGATAACAATGATTTATTTGGACTCATTTTGCTTAAATAGGACAGCAGAATTTAAAAACTTTGGTTAAAATTTTACTTTAAAATGTTGGTTTAATTTTGGTGATCATTTACTATTTTTGGGTTACTCATGATTTACTTGGAGTCATTTTACTTAAATAGGATAGCAAAGTGTTAAAACTTTGGTTATAATTTTACATTAAAATGCGAGTTTCATTTTGGTGATCATTTACTACTTTTGTCTGCTATTTGTTACTATATCTGGTGGTAAGTTAAACATAAGCCAAAAAGAAGCTCGAAGACAAAAATGGAAAGAAGCTAACGATAGAAGAAAAGAAAAGAAAAACCAAACAGAAAAGCTAAAAAAGGAAGAAGATATTAGGCGAAAAAGAGAAATCTATGCCGCTAAACGAGTACTATACCTAAAAGCAGAAAATACAAAACTTAAACAGGAAAATAAAAAACTTCAAGAAAAGGTGAGCAAAATGATGAAAATAATGGTTGTAATGAAAAAACGCATTAATAGAAGCAAAGTATGTAAAGAACATCTCAAAGTTAAAATCCGAAATCTAGTCACAGCCACAGATAACCAGCCTGTACAAAGCAATTTTCCTGAAGAAGCAACTCCAATGTCAAAAGCAAGCAGTTTTGTCGAAGAGATTGTTGTAAGAGAAGAGGATAAAGAAAAAGTAAAGAGAAAAGTTTTCGAATTAAATGTTATTTCAGAATCTTTTAAACAACAGTACAACAATGCAGACACAAACAATGAAAAAAGGGTACTCAAAAATGTGGTTAACAACGATCTTGTAAAGAAATATAGTTTGACTACCAAACTAACAACAACTTTAGGATTAAAGGGACGAATTAGAAATGATAATACAGTGAAAGAGGCCAAAGAAAAAGACAATATTAAAAAAATCAAGGAGTTCTTTTTACGCGACGACGTCAGCCGTGCTACAGCAGGCCGAAAAGAATGTAAAACGTTTAAAAAAGATATACAACAGAGACGTTTTCTTTTGGATTCCATGAAAAATTTGCACGCCAAATATAAATCGGAAGGTGGAAAAGACTCTTACACTACATTTACTCGGCATAGACCATTTTACGTAGTAAATCCTACTCTCAACGATCGCGAAACTTGTGCTTGTGTTTAACACAGCAATTTGATACTGAAGGCCGAAAAACTTAAAGCTTTAAAAATAATACCGAGTTGTAAAGTCACCGATTTAATCACGGAAATATCTTGCAACCCTGAGTCTAAAGAATGTATGTATAATACATGCCCATCTTGTATGTCAAAGTCCATTCCAGTTTCTCTTGAAGATAATACCAATAACATCAATATCACTTGGCTTGAGTGGGGGTTCAAAAAGCATGAGTATATAAAGATTTTAAAAACTGGCGAAAGAAAACCCATGACTACCAAAAAAGTCGGAAAGGATATTAAAAGTGGTACGATTGGTGAGCTAATTCAAGAATTTAACAAAGAACTGAGTGTTTTTAAGAAACACTATTACAATATTGGTCATCAGCATAAGGCTCTACAAAATTGCATACGGAACCTATCTGAGGATGAAGTAGTTATAATTTGTGACTTCTCAGAAAATTATGCGGGCAAATTACATAAGGAAATACAATCCGTCCATTTTGGTGGAAATAGAGATCAAATTTTTCTCCATACGGGAGTAATTTATAGTAAGAACAACAATCCCACATCGTTTTGTTCTGCATCGCCATGTTGTGACCACGATCCTAGAGCGATTTGGGCTCACCTTTCACCAGTTTTTGAATATGCGAAACAAATAGTTCCTTCCTTAGAAATTGTACACATGTATTCTGATGGCCCCGCCACACAATACAAACAGAAAAATAACTTTTATCTTTTTAGTAAAAATGTTGAAGAGAGGACTTTGGATTATGCTTCCTTGTCCTTTTTTGAAGCATCCCATGGGAAAGGAGCGGCAGATGGGGTGGGTGGAGCAGTAAAAAGAACTTTGGATGATTTTGTATCTCGCGGAACAGACATTCCTAATGCAACCATCGCTTTCAAGATGTTGAAGGAATCAGAAAAAAAGGTGAAATATTTTTTTATATCAGAGGAAGAAATAAGAGAAATGCAACAAAAAGTTCCCGATGAGTTGATTGCGTTGCCAGGTACAATGAGAATTCATCAGATTATCACAACTGCAAAACAAGGTTGTGTCCTATATCGAGACTTAAGTTGCTTTTGTGGCCCAAAAAAGGGTTGTTGTGAATGTTATGAACCAAAAATACCTGACTTAATATCAACCCATAAGTCAGACAAAGCTCAAAATAAAAGCGGGAAACCCAAAAAAACTTTTAAACGCATAAACAATAAAAGATCTGGATACAACTCGTCTGACAGCGATGATTATGATAGTGACGATATTCCCTATGCAGATTCAGATGATAGGACTTACTATGAGGAAGATGCTATGCTTGAAGAGATATTCGATGTAGAAGAACTTGACATAAATGCAGATAGTGTTGAGAACATTGGAAAAATTAAAACTGAGCACATTGATGAAAATGACCTGGAAATAAACACCATTGATAAATTCGATCAGATTTTAGATAACGACCTGAATAAAACAAAGAAAGAAGAGAAATAAAAAGCCAATGAAGGGCAACTGTACCATACCCAATTGATAAACAGTCATGCAAAAGAGCTGAGAATAAAAACTAAAGGTGAAGTGAAGATGAATGTCAACGAAGAACCGGAAATGGCTGATGATGCTAACAATGATAAGATGATGATAGATCTACTAAACCAAAAAGAGAACTCACCTCCTTGTGCAGGTACTTGCATTAGTAAGTCATGCCAAGTAACTGAAACCCCAGTGAAAATATTGACTTAAGTAGCAGTAAAAATGATATTAAATGAAAAAACAGGCAATATGCAAATAATACCCGTAAAAGAAGATAATGATTTGAAGAAAACCTACTAGCTACCTTATTCTGTTTGGTGCAAGAAGGGAGCAGGTCCGGACCTGCCTCCTTCTTGCAACAAATGAAATTATTACATCATTTGTAAACAAGTCAGTGCACGTTTTGTGCTAGGCCCGAAAGGACATGCGTATTATTCTTTTAAATAATTGTTTTAAGTTTCATACGTTAAGTGTGTATTAAAATGAGTGACTCTGAACCGTTTAGTAGCGGCTCGTCAGATATATACCAGCCGCCTGTCTACGAGTCATGTTCAACCAGCTCAGATGATGATGGAAGCGATGTTGGTTTGTTGACATTTCAAAACCAAACTAATGAGGCGAACGATAAAGGTATGAATATTTTGGATGAATTTAATACAGATAATCCATGCCCATCGACGAGTGGCGTAGCGCCGAAGAAAAGAAAATCCGCGAATCCATCACAATGGAAACGGAATGTAATAAAGAAGTCAATTGCTACTGGAAAGGGCTATTTAAACTATAAAGGCCGTGAAATAGGCGAAAGAAAAACTGGACCGGATTGTTGTTGTAAGAAGTATAAGTGTTTTGTTCAAATTAATGAAGAAGATAGGAAATTAATATTGGAAAATTTTAATAAATTGGAAGAAACCTATGTGCAAAACGTATACTTAGGCGGTTTAATTAAAACTGAGAATGTTGAAAGGGAAAGATCTAAAACTGGTACGGGGAAGAAACGGAGTTGTTCACACAAATATTATATTAAATTAGGAAATAGAAATATACAAGTTTGCAGAAATGGCTTTGCATCTATCCATGGAATATCCAAAAAGCGTGTAGACAATGTTGCTAAAGAGTATCGGGATCCTACTGTAACTACACCAGCTCAGTCTAATCGTGGAAAACATCAAAATAGACCAAATCGTATTCCATTGAATGGGTTTCTAAAGTCGACTCTCATATTAGAAGTTTCCCACGTCGCGAGTCACACTACAGTAGAAATAAAAGCTCACGTTATTATCTGTCTCCAGAGTTGAACATTAAAAGGATGTACGAGTTATATTTGAAAAAGCATGAGCTTGGTCTTGAAGCATCTGCTAAGCCTATAGTATCATTTGATTTTTACTACAGATACTTTAAACAAAATTTTAAATACAGTCTTGGGTCACCTCGTTCAGATACTTGCAAGAAGTGCGACATGCTGATTAACAAACTAAAAGATAAGACATTGGATAGCGATGAAACCCAACAAATACAGATAGAGAAGAGTCTTCATCAAGCCAAGGCCGACACTTTTTTTGTTGATTTAAAAGAGAAGAGTCAACTTGCTCTTAATAATGAAGAATGCGAAGTATTAACATTTGATTATCAGCAGAATATGCCATTACCTAAAATTCCAGCAGGTGAAGCATTTTATAAACGTCAACTTTGGGCATATAATTTTTGTATTCATTCAGCAAAAACAGGGATTGCTCACTTTTATTTATATGACGAAACCATAGGCCGAAAATCACCAAACGAAGTCATATCTTTTATAAATCACTACATAAATGACATTTTACCAAGCACAGTTAAAGTACTGTATTTATTTTCTGATAACGCAGCAGCACAAAATAAGAACTCGACTTTAGTTCAGTATCTATATACGCTTATGCGGTGTTCATCTTTTAAGAAGATTGTTCATCGATTTCCAGAACCAGGACACAGCTTCTTACCGTGTGATCGGTGTTTTGGCGTAATAGAAAAGTTTAATAGAAGGAAAGATTACATATTTACGACTTCTGAATATGCCGATTGTATTACGCAAGCATCTAAAAATTTTAAAGTTGTAAATGCAAGTCAAAATATGATACTTAACTTCAGCCAACATTATGAGAGTCATTTCAAAAAAGTAATAACAAATACAGAGAAGATTCGATTCAAAATATCTCAATATCGTATTTTTGAATATAGTAAAGACCACATTGAAACTATTGCAGTCAGTGTTACAACGGGAACGCCAGTATTTGATTATTTTCCTATAATGAGAAATGCTCAAGCCCAACTATCAGTTCTACCTCAGAAACCGCTGTATGATCATACATTGCTGTTGAAAAAGGCTAAATACAACGATGTTATGCAGTTGGTAAAGAACTATGTTCCACCAAATAAACTATATTTCTACAGGGCCCTTAAAAGTGAAGCTGTCGGACCAACAGATGATATTTCTAGCGAAGACGACGATGATCAAGCTGAAGTTAACCTTTAATTTTTTTTTTATTCAGCACTCATTCGTTTTTGTATTTCTTTTGATTGTTTAATTCTTTGTGGACTGATTACTAATTCTTGAAATAAAAAAATAACCGTGTTTACTTGTTTTATTATCCTTAATACAAAATAGGGTAGTATTTTTCTTCAATCTTGGTGCAAAACGGAGGCAGATCCAAACTTTAAAAAATCGTAGTAATTCTATTACTTCTTCAAATTGCTTAAAATCATGAATAAAATGTGTATATATGTTCATATTATATAATGCCATATAACGATAAGACATAAGTACATCACTCAATTTTTAAAAACCTTTTTTTTAAATACCCAACAGTTTTGAAATTTGGACTTGCCTCCCTTTAGCTGCAAGGTCCTCAATTATTGAGAGATGTATACAGAACATGGTGAGGGGAAAGTCCCCCGGTCACGATGGCCTCAGCGTCGAACATCTTAAATACGCTGGGGTACACTTACCGCGAGTGCTTGCTATGTTTTTTAACTTATGTTTGAGTCATAGTTACTTACCTGTAGAAC
This sequence comes from Noctua janthe, assembly GCA_910589295.1. Lineage (NCBI taxonomy): Eukaryota > Metazoa > Arthropoda > Insecta > Lepidoptera > Noctuidae > Noctua > Noctua janthe. The sequence goes on along the minus strand of OU342572.1, from coordinate 5,226,623 downwards.
TTAGCAATACAATCGTGCCGGTAATAAAGAATAAGACGGGTGACGCCTCCGATATCTCCAACTATAGGCCTATATCGCTTGCCACTGTCTGTGCTAAGGTGTTGGATAGTCTGCTTGATAATATTCTAGCTAAGCATATTCATCTCGAGGATGGTCAGTTTGGTTTTAGACCAAACTTGTCAACGGATAGTGAAATTTTATGCCTTAAGCAGACTGTCCAATATTATACAGACAGAAAGACTCCTGTAATGGCATGTTTCCTGGATTTATCGAGGGCTTTCGACCTGGTCAATTATGACCTGCTCTGGCATAAGCTCACTCATGACACTACTGTCCCAGCTGATGTGATATCACTGTTTAGATATTGGTACAGTAGTCAAAAGAATATAGTTAAGTGGGTAGGCTCATATTCTGATATGTATGGGTTGGAGTGTGGGGTGAGGCAGGGCTTGAGCTCCCCCCGTCTTTTTAACTTATACATAAACAAACTGATAGGTAGGCTCAGTAGCACTAAAATCGGTTGTCACGTAGACGGTGTTTGCGTGAACAACATCAGGTACGCTGATGATATGGTGCTGCTGAGCCCATCTATCGGTGCAATGAGAAGGCTTCTAAAAAATTGTGAAAGTCATGCGGTGGCTCACGGGCTCAAATACAATACCAATAAGAGTGAATGGATGGTTTTTAAATCGGGTACTTTAACCTACGATCAGCTGCCTGAACTCTCACTCTCTAGTTCCCCTTTAGGTCGGGTATTGAAGTTTAAGTATTTGGGCCACTGGGTCACTGATGACTTGAAAGATAATGTAGACATAGACAGGGAGCGCAGGTCGCTGGCTGTACGTTGCAACATGCTGGCCCGCAGGTTTGCACGCTGTTCTGATTCGGTTAAGATAACGCTTTTAAGGCCTTCTGCCAGTCGTTTTACACGTGCAGCCTGTGGACCAAGTATACCCAGCGGGCATACAGCGACCTGCGCGTACAGTACAATAGCGCATTCAGGGTGCTCTTGGGGTTGCCCTGGCGATGTATCGCGTCAGGAATGTTCGCGGATGCGTGTGTCGACGGGTTCGCCGCGATCATACGTAAGCGATGCGCTTCCATGATGACGCGCTTGCGCTCCTCCTCCTGTGGCATCCTGAATGTGTTTGCAGACCGGTGGGATTCTCCCCTCTTACGAAGGTGGGTAAGTGTGCAGACACACTTATCCAAATAGACTGGTGTGCCATTGAACGAACAGTTCAATGGCACACTAGTTGTTTATTATTGGTAATTTTAATGTAATACTAATATTAGGCTAAGTTGTACTACTAACAATATATGGATGTAAGTCTGAAATAAAATATTTGAATTTTAATTTTAATTGATGGACAGTCATGCAAAAGAGCTGAGAGTAGAAACAAGTGAATCAGGAAACCTAAGAACAGAAACAGACATGAAGGAAACTAAAGGAGAAGTGAAGATGAATGTCGACGAAGAACCGGAAATGACTGATAGTGCTAAGATGATGACAAAACTAATAAATCAAAAAGAGGACTCACCTCCTTGTGCAAGCACAAGCATTAGTAATTTAACCGGAGAAAATATTGACTGAAGCAGTAGTAAAGAGGATATTAAATGAAAAAACAGGCAATATACAAATTATATCCGTCAACGCAGTTGAAACTGAACCTATCATTGGAAATCGAGGTGACTTTCAGGACGAGAAAACCGAGACAAACAAATGGGAAATAAATAATACTGTTGATCAGATATTACGTTAAAAAAACCTGGAAATATTTCATTTCATTTATTTTGCATTCCATATTGTAAAAAAGATGTTACAAAGGGCTTAAAGCTAGGTACATAAATATGGACCCTGTAAGGGCACAGCAAGGTAGGAGAGAGGAAGAGGTCTTTTATTTTACTATTAATTAGTTGGCATACAAAGTAACAATTAGTGAATCATAATTATTAATTAAAAATTTGTCATTTAGATATTCATTAATTGTATAATAGCATTTATATAATAAAAATTGTTGTAATTTATTTATGAATGGATTAAATTTTTGTACATTTTTAATAATTTCCGGTAATTTATTATAAACCTTCATTGACATGACTAGGGCACTTGTTGAGTGCATTTTTAGCTTAGAGCTTGGTATGTTTAGTCTATTTTTATGGCGTAATGTGTATCTTGACTGTATACTTTCTCGTGTAGTGTAAAAGTGTGGGTATTTTCGAACAAATTTGCAAATTTCTAGAATGTATAGGCAGGGGAGGGTTAATATTTTATGCTCTTGAAAATGAGGTTTACAGCTGTCGGTATCGTCTATATTTACTAATATTCTTATTAGTCTTTTCTGTAGTGTGAAAAGTGTCGGTGCGTCTGTGCTGTTTCCCCACAATATCACGCCGTAACTGAGCCACGCAAATGCATAGGCATAATAGGTAACAAGTGCGGTTTTAAAGTTGGTAGTGTTTTTGACTTCACGAAGGGCGTATGCAAATTTGGATAGTTTAGATCTAATCTTTTGAATGTGAGATTTCCAATTAATGTTAGTATCTATGGACAGGCCAAGTAGAGTAAATTCTTGAACGACTTCTATTGTAGTGCCGTTGTAGGTGAAGTTTATTTGTAATGGAGTTTTTTGACGGGGGTGGAAGGACATTATTTTTGTTTTAGAGAAATTGATTTCGAGGTTATGGTTATTCATCCAAGTTATGGTTTTATTTAATGTAGTGGTTAGGTTCTCGCTCAAGCCAACATTGTTACGGCATGAAGTAAGAAGCGAAATATCGTCAGCAAACAAGACACATGGCCCTTCTATGATTTTCGGAAGGTCATTTATGTAAATAAGAAATAGGAGGCATCCAACTACACTCCCTTGGGGAATAGAGGCGTTAATTGTTGTACAGTCAGACCGAATATTTTGTATTTCTTTGGTATTTTCATTATAAAAATCTATTTCAACCTGGTGTTCTCTATTTGTTAAATAGGATTTAAACCATTCGTGAGTTTTTCCGCGGATCCCTATGCCATGTAATTTATTTAGTAAAATGTCATATTGTACTTTGTCGTAAGCTTTGGTCATATCTAACAATATACCTACGGCGTATTTTTTGTCATTTATTATATTTAAAACTTCCTGTATATATTTATAAATTGCTAAAACAGTGGATCGGTTTCTGCGAAAGCCGTGTTGGCATTCGTTAAATAGTTTGTATTTTTCGCAGAAGGAGTATACACGATTACACAAAAATTTTAGAGGCAGTTGGTAAAAGAGCTATTGCTTTCTCAAAAATTTTAGAGGCAGTTGGTAAAAGAGCTATTGGACGGTAATTGCTTGGATCCGTTTTCGAGTTTTTTTTGTAGATTGGTTTTATTAGTGCTTTCTTTAGGTAATTCGGGAAAGTGGCTTCTTCGAAAGATTGATGTACTAGCAAGTAGAACGGTAACGTAAGTTCGTTAGCACATTGTCGTATTAACATTGGTGGTAACTCGTCTATTCCGTGACTTTTTTTGTTTTTTAGATGTTTTAATAGTGTGTTTATTTCGCCGAGGTCTACTGGACTAAGAAACATCGTGTTTTCAGTGGGGTTGATCACTGGGGTGCCTGTCGTTCCATTGCCTGGTGTTTTGTTGATACCAATGGACGCAAAGAAGTTATTAAAAAAGTCAGCTATTTCCTTAGGTTCAGTGATGTTTATATTATTTATTTGTAATTTAATGTTATTTCTATCCCTTTTTAATTTTTTATTTATTCTTTCATTTATAATACTCCACATAGTTTTAACTTTGTTATTTGATTTTTTTATTTGATTTATATATTGCAATTTCTTTGCAGTTATAACTGTTTTCTTCAAAGTTTTTTCGTATTTTATATCGGTACAATTGAACAGATTGATAATACTAATAAAAGTTATAAGATTAATTACTTCAAAAGCATCCGTCAAAAAGGTAGTTTGAAATTTACAAAGCCAAGAGTTACCAAAGATATTGATATAGTACCACAAGATTGTATTGTTAAACATGTTGAATTGTTACAAATATCGAAAGAACGTCAGGAGTTTGTATTAGCCAATGAGGAAGACACAATATTTTTTTAATTTGTATATTTTGTTTTTTGTTTAAGTTTTTTTATTTACAGTTGACCCTTAGATGGTCAATGTAGCAATGCAGCTTTTTAAAAAATAAAACAATTTTCAATTTATTTTTGTTTTTGTTTTTCTTTCTAGACATGGACCCTAAGTGCTAAAGTTTATAAAGATATTTCTCATAAATTATAGTCTGAAAATAATTATAAGTATAACACCGTAACTACTACAATATTACTTAATTCTGAATACGACCTTACTTTTACAATTTCCTGACATTTCCTAACGAAACAATTTACTGACAATTTCGTGACGTACACATATTTTGAAAATGACTCATAGATGAAAATGGCTCATAGATTAAAAAAAAATTTTGAAGTCCATGAAAATCACAGAAAAAAACAAAATCGCAATTTGTGGTACGGTAATGGTGGTGTGGTAATGTGACACCACATTACCACACCACCACCACCATATCTGCAAATGCTGGTATAATGTGGTAATGTTAGGTTATGAAATAATGTCAGGTACTGGTTATGTATTAGAAAAAATAACTTTAAATATTCTATTATGACCTACTACAACTATTGTACCAATCCCTAGGGCAAAATAAATGACTATGATTATAATAATATGGGTATTATTTTCAGCATTTTGCAGCCATAAGTAATTCCTTAATTTATTCATATATGTTAGTCTATAATGAGAAAATTACAGGGTTAATAAAAATAAATTACCTAATTTAATAATAAATACCTGCCTGAAAGCAGGAATGTTGGTAGAAATATAGATTATATAGAATTGACTGCGGAGGCAGTATTATGAACTGAGGCCAATAATACATTTATGTGCTTGAAACAGCTCAAGCCCCATCATTTTTACCAGTTTCAGTCGATATAACTGCCGATGTTATGTAATTCCAACAAGACAATGCACCTACACCTACCTCCTTTTAAAAAACTAAATATATTAAAAGTTCCCAGAATGTACATTTTAGACACAACACACCTTACACAATTTATTTTATTTTATTTTAGCATGCTGTCAATTTGTTAAAACACCCTCTGACTTATTTCAACATCTTTTACACACTGTTACGTTTAACGCAAGATATCCTGATAGACTGATTATTCTTCCAATGAAAAGCCACATAGCCGGAACACTTGAGTTCACGGAGGAAACAAAGGCTTAATCAACTATGCCCCTTTCAAATCCTAAGTCACACCAAGGACCGACACCCCACTGCAGTACTTAAATAAATTCATAACGTACTATGTATAACAGAAGTTGCTTTCCAATGGTTAAGAATAAGGATATATCCGTGGCTGGCGTGAATATGTTGACATGTCTAAAACTGCAATTTGTCAGGACGGCCATTTTAAAGTTTTGGCGTCTTCTGGTAAATCGGTTAATTAATTTTACATATGTGTTTAAGTTGTTTTAAAGGTTATTTTGTGCCATCTTTTCAATGATGACAATAAATAAACGAAATTTTCCATAGATTGCAAAATAATAGACTTGTCAAGTCGTTCACCAACGAGTTATCAACTTATGCACCGAGTTGTCAACTTGTTCACCAACAGTTATCAACTTATTCACCTTCTGAGTGGGAAGTTATAGTAAGTAAACAATGTAATTTAATGACAACCACATTATTTTAATTGGATAGCAAACAGATGACAAACATAAAAAAAATATTTAATTTGCTGCTACTCACTCAAATCAAGTAATGTTGTTTTAACTGAAGAAATATTTAATTCAAACACCACGAAACTATCAGTTTAGTATTTTCGCAATAAAAAAAATTATAAAAAAATAGAAAATTGCTTTATTGGACCACAAACAACGTCATCAAACAGATACAAGTATGTTACTAACACAAATAACTACGTTGACTCCTCAACCTCGTCGCAGACCATTCGTATTTTATTAGACCTCAGAATCCTCTTCATCTGGGTTGTCTTCGTCCAAATCTGGATCAGTAGATGCAGAGACATCACCGACAGTTTTTATATTAATATAAAACTCTTTGAACGAATCGTCAATCAGGTCAATCATGTCCATCAAATCCTTTTTTTTCTCTGCACTGATTGGCAAAGCTTCCTTGGAGATTTGGCTCAACCTAAAGACATCTATGGTGGTTTTTCCTCTTTTCCGAAAGTTCACTGACTCGAAAGTGGGTTCGCGATCCAGGCTTTTCTTGAAATTTATTTTTCCTACGCTGTTTTTATTATATTGCAGCCATTTAATAGGTTGCCATAGAAATTTGTCCCCAGAATCGTCCAGTTTTTTGATAGTAAAGGGTCCTTTCTTGGCTTTTAGTTCAGCAAAATCCAAGAAATCATTTACCGTCATCACCACGACCTTAAATGGTTTCTGAACTTTGCAAGTCCTCACCAGCTGCACCCAATCATACAAATGATTTATTCTCATTTGTGTTCTCTTTTTTGTTTTCTCAATAATAGCGTGGTCAGAGTCACACTCCATATGTGTGTGCCCACTGAGGAGAAATTTGTGATTTATCTTTTGCAGCGTCGGATGATTATGTAGCAAAAACATAAACATCATTGCCACGACATTGTTTTTGTTTTGACCACCACAAGTATCCGAATAAAAAATCAGTTCTTTTACTTCGGAGGACAAATTGTTGCAGAAGTGCCACAAACATGAGGCAATTTGGTTTGCACCTCGAGCTCCTATTGTCTCGTCCCACATGTAGCAGGTAGCCTCATTAGTTGCTAAATCATGCACTGTTAAATTAAAAGACCAAAGCTGTCGTTTGTAAAACGAGACAGATGTTTTTAAATATGGAGTCGGCAAGCACTGCTGGAGGTCGAATGCAAATGCCCTAACAGACGAATCTGCTTTGACATTCTCTTTATCCACACATTTTTCAGCATAAGCTTTATCAGCTTGATGTTGGTGTTCAGCTAATTCAGCAGTTAAATTAATTTTGCGATCTTCATCTGCAACTTTAATTTTAGCGTTCAACACATCGCACGTGTTGCATGTGTCTTTTGATGGTTGCTTAAACGACAGATTGAGGTCGTGAAAGCATTTGGCATATAATTTTAACGAGACAGGATTTGAAGAAGTGTTTTTATACTCTCTGTACATTTTGGCGATTGACAGGTCAGCAGCTAAATATTTCTTCCCAGTCGAATTTCTACAGTAGTGACTCTCATAACTTGGAAAACTCAAAATGTGGTGATTGACAAGCGAAATGTCTTCGATAGTCTTCTTATTTTTGGGAGGTTGACGACCTCTCTGATCCTCATCAATGATTCCGTTGGGAGACATTTTTTTTTTTTCTATTATAACATTAACAAATCCCTTGGTCTCTCCTACAATTTTACAAAAACACTCTTTACAAACCGGTTTCATCTCATTAGAAATCTCTAGCATGTATTTACAGTAGCACTCTCTATTTAATGTCCTGCTGCCCGTTTTTTGTGATTTTTTCGGGAAAATCATTACTGACTTAGACACAAATGCTGCCCGTCTATCTCTATCTCCTAGTTGCCAATAATTTTCAAAACAATGCGTCTGTTCAGCCGTTGTAATTCTTTCAGCACATTTTAGTCTACATGAACTCAACTCTTTCGGTTTTCTGTCAGGAACTACTTTACCTTTTTCCGTTATATAACTCTTTCCTGTATTCCGACGTGTTTTGCTTGCATTTCTCTCCACTCTTGATCTTCCTTTTTTTGTATTATTATTAGTCCTTTCTTCACTAGTACTTTCGGTTTCCATAGTTAAAGTTAAAATCTCATTTCTTTCACTCGTCTTTTCTAGGATCACTGTTGGTGTTTCTATCTCATATATAGTAGGAGCTGCATTCTCATATTCATTCATTTCAGGTGAAACACTTCGGTTGGCCGTTTTTTCGTCTGTCACACACGTTGAGCTCCCCGTTTCCTTGTTCTGTGTATTATCCATAGATGAATTTTGTGGTGTTTCTTTCGTATTTAAGGTAGGTGCTATATTTTCGCATTCGTAGTTGACTTCGATATATTTTTCCGGATTTCTTGTTGCTTTCGATATTTTTCCGGAGATTGGTATCAATTCTTTGCTTTCAATTTTGGCATCATCACATGATTCGCAGTCAGTTTCTGAATCATCTACTGTGACTTTTTTTATGTTAAAATCAGGATCACGAACACTGTCGTCACTGTCGCCATTAAACGATTCATTTTCTTCAGACGCTTCACTGTTTTCGACAATGTCTGACGTATTATCTAATTGTAGGCTTGGGTCAGTAATTAATACATTATAAATTTCTTGGGTTGCTGGGGACATTACCGGATAAGGAGATAATGGATCATCGTTACTTATGTTCCTCAATAACGAAGAGTTTGACAGTGGAGTGGCAAGATTAGGGTAACCTGAAGCAATAAAAAATAATAATCAGACAGATAAACACAGTTACTCTCGTATTTATAATATTAGTTTGGGTGAATAACTAGCGGTGTCTAACTGCTGAGTCCTATTCCTATTACAGGGTCTAGATTATCTACACACCAAGGTTCATCCAAATCTGCCCAGCAGTAACAGATGCAAATCGTTTCAAACACACACACACACACACCCACACATAAACTTTCAGATCTAAAATAGTTCAGGTAAAGAAAGAAAATAATCATTATTACGATAGTAGCCAAAGTTAAACCGTTATACTACACACCCTTCATTTCTTTTAAATAGTTATTTGTGTTTTGATTTCAACATTAGAGGAGCAAGTTACTCATAGAACAATTAGGCTGACCCCACATTAGGCGTGCGCGATCCTCGGGCGTGTGAACGCCCGAGGATGAAGCGAGGATGAGCGCCGCGAGCACGTGTGAGTAGCGCGCGCGGCGCCCGCGCTACTCACACGCGCGCGCGGCGCTCGAGTCGCGTTCATACCCCTTCGACTTTCGACTTGACTGAAGGGTTTAAACGCCAACGCGAGCGCCGTGTGCGCGCCGCGCGGTCGCTGCACACACGTTACACGGTGGCAACACGTGACGCTTACGCAGCGCGCTCGCGTCGCGCACGCGGCGGACGCGTCGCTCATACGCCCGAGGAACGCGCGATCCTAATGTGGGGGAGGCCTTACCCACGACGGTGTATATCTACCTACTACAGCTAGATTCCCATCGTCTACATACATCTAAGTTCACAGTTTCAAGTAAACAATCAGCTGACCGCGACGTTCGCACGGACGTAAACATATCGCAGCGGGATTTTATCGCGCACTGGATTTTCAACTCTCGGTGTTGAGCCGAGCATTGAGAATCCAACAGAGTGCATTCCAACGCGTTGAACAAACACACTGGTTGGATTTTCAACTCTCGGCGCTAAGCAGAGCGTTGAAAATCCAGTGCGCGAAAAAAATCGCCGCGATATTTTTACGTCCATTCCGAACGTCGGCTTACAATATGTTACTTACCTAGATAACTAACTCCCAACCTTCATCAATATCTACCTAAAAAGTGGCAAAAAAATATTTGTGAGTATAAGATCTGTATCTTACCGTTTTCGTCCACTTCATTCATTCGCTGACGAGATGAATTTAACTTAATGTCACGAAGTTCTGTTAACTTGCGTTTCCTAGCCATTAATTCGGCAATCGTCGGATTCTGCAAAAACCAAATATTGAAATACCTAGATATCACGTCACATAATCAGGTAGGTATTCCCTCTGTTACGATAATACACTAAGGTAGACCGTAAGGTTTGGTCGGTAGGTACTCACTTTTTCCTCCATTGCAAATCACAAACTATACACCCAACTTATGAATTGAAACACTGTAGTAATAAATCAATCAATAGATACACTCAAAAACAAACGAAATCAATTTGAAGCACTCACACTCGTTCGCGGTTCGCGCGCGCGTGGCTTCTGAACTCTAAACTGACGTTTGTTTACCAACACACGAGCGAGGGATTTGCCGCGATATTTGAAAAATTATTACTTCTTACGAAAGTTTTTTGATAACTCGATTATTTTTTAATACAACTTGAGTACATAAGTTGTCAACTAAACATATTAATTTAACGTTACAAGTTTTTTATAACGGACATGTAGTGATACCTATACTTATTACTTTTAGTGCTCAGAACTTCGTTGGCCGTAACTGGACATCTCAATATATCGCAATTTCAACAGAAATTCTTCGGTGGGCCATAACTTGATATCTCAATTTGTCACGATTTAATCAAAAAGACCTCAGCTGGCAATAGCTTGACACTTCAATTTGTCAATTTAAAATAAGTACTTAAACAAAACTTTTAAGTGTATTAATTGAGATATCAAATAACGAATATTATTTTGGGTGCTGAGTATAGGTTGATATAACAAAATATCAATGTTCGATCACAAAAACATGTGAATCGTTAATTTGACATGAGGTTTTGTTAAGTTAGACATGTCAAAATGCGAGATGTCAACATATTACCAAAGTCGATTGCTCCAAAAATTATGTATATCTATAACTGTCAATTTTTTTCATATAAATTCCTAATGCGTAGGATGTAATAAGCCAATAAAAAAAAAGTCATAGAAGTCGACATGTCAATGTGTTCACGCCAGCCACGGATATAATACTACTAATCATATAGAGAACTGCCAAACAATCGATTTAAACAGCATTATTCAGATGGCTTATAGAGAAATCATTTTATTCTGTGAATGAGTATCTTAACCTTTAAGATTCACATTGACATTTTCCTATTATTAATTGATTGAAAAATTATTGTCATTCTTATTATTATGACATACTAATTATATCATATTCACTAATTGTATTAATGTATTCTTTAATTGGACGTAGTTATGCAAAATGGATCCAACCCACAAAAACCATTTTTTGAGTTACTGTCATAAATGGCATCTACACAACAAACTTTGAATATGCAAAAAATATCCAAGCCGCAAAGTATCTTTTTTCTAATAAAAAACACAGTTGTTAATGATACCAACAGAATATTGTGTATTATTGCAGAGTTAAAATAGAACCATGAGTCAGGGTAACCTAGATAACGGATTAAAAGACAGGAAAAAAGATCCAAACTACATTGGATCTGTATGTTAAATCGTTTTTTTACTATAAAACAGGAACCATACCATTTGGATCTATTTTGCAAATTAGTATTGTGGTAAGAATTATACAATGCAAAAAAGAACCACAACGCATGGTTCCGAAATAATTTTGGAAAGTGTTTAGTAAATTAGATTCATGCACTATGGTTACTTTTTGTACAAATAAATTTCTTTACTTGAGGGAACCATGTTGCATGATTCCTAAAAACTTATTTAAAATAGAGAACCACGATGTTTGGATTGTTTTCGACTAATACTAAAAATTTAATTAGTGTAGATGGACAAAATAAAAACTAACTAATAGCGTTATTAATATTAAATTATTTAAAAAAAACTTAAATTGATCAATAAAAGTGCAAGTGAAATCACCTTATCGATTATTGTTACCATAGATAAAAAAATTCCATCACTAGTTGAGAGTAATAATTCCCGCCAATTTCATTGTCTTTCTCTCATTCTTCATTGCTATTTTGAAGTCAATACGTGCAGAGAGTGTGAAAAGTGTATGATAGCAAGATGGAGAAAATAAATAATGTTTTAAAAAGTGCAAATTTAGGGTACGACGAAGATGATGAAGACTCGTCAGGTGAGTGGAATAAAAGTTATTAAAACTTAACCTAAAAACACTAAACTTTTTTAGTGAATAAGAGAAGTTCTTCTTTATAAGGTTACATGCCTGCCCCGACTACCCTGTTGGTCTCGTGGTTGCAATCGCGACTGCTGAGTGTGGGGTCCTGGGTTCGATTCCCAGGTCGGACAAAGTGTTATTGGGTATTCCATTAGGAATTTCTTAGTAACGGCCCGGAGTTTGGAAGTTCGCGATTTAATACCCCCGTGCCTCAGAAAACACGTAAAGCTGTTGGTCCTGCGCCTGATCTCTCCCCGGTCCTGTCAAATTGGCGTCCCATGCATCGGACTATGTGAGTACAGGGAGTGCACCTGTGTTTGCGCACACACTTGTGCACTATATTATCTCCTACGTACTTAGCTAACGTCCGTTGAGATTGCCACCGTGACCGAAATCGGTCGGGAGGATATAATTATTCTGGATGATTTTTATTACCGTTTCGAAATTTTTACAGGGTGTTCTACCCATGAATATGAACTTTCACTATGGGACCAACTACTTGTGACGGTTTCAATGACTGAATGCGGTTAGGTTAGAAGTTAGGGTACAAGTAATAGGTTATATACAATAAAATGATAATGGATTAAACTCGTTTGTTAATAATAATATATCGACATTTTGTAGTAATTTTATTTGTCACGTTAGTTGTGATATAAACTTATTAAACTAGATTTTTTTAGTTTCAGATATTATTGATAATACCCCAGAATGCAGCCCAACCAAGATAGCTCCACCCATACAGCTTCCTTCAATCGTTGTGGTCGAATCCCCGCCTCAATCAAGCAGGGCTTCAAAACCGTTAGTATCTGTTATGCAACAAGAGCAGAGCTCACTTTTATGCTTTGCAACCTCACCTGTTGTTGCCAGCTCGGCTTACTTGTTGGAAAAGGAATGCACTGAATTCCCAGAATTTCCTCATCTCATAACATGTTCGGTCATAGAGTTACTGCATGAATCGAAGAATATTGAAACCGGAGAGAAAAGTATAGAAGCTCCGCCTTTTTCTCCTTTAACGCCTCTACTAACTAAAAATCGAACGAATATTGAAACTGGAGAGAAAAGCATAGAAGCACCCCCTTTTTCTCCTTTAACGCCTCTACTAACTAATAAACGATTTGTTGCTGGTCCTCGCACGAGTCCCGCTATAGATACTTCCCCTGGTGATGGTCTTAAAATTAATTATGCTATAGCTACTTCCCCTGGTGATGTTCTGAAAATTAATAATGCTATACTTGCCTGTGATAATAATTGTTCAGCTTCTGCAGCTTCATCACCTCTTCCGCCTATGTCACCTGAGACTGCTGAATTATTTAAAACCCTAAATGGTCCTGGTCTTGACTATGACAGCGATGACTCGGTTGCTGACCCAAATTACACGGCTATTAATGATAGTTCTAGCTCCAGCTCACGTGACCCAACAAATAACCTTAATAGGGAACAAAGAAACAACATAGAAATGAATCAAAATCAGAATGACCCCAATAATGAACCCATCGCTGAAGTGGCGACTATTAATGATATTGCTTCTACTAGTACAGATAATCACATAGATGGACAAACAAATGAAAACTTAGAAGGAAGACAACGAAAGGGTAGAAAAAGAAAATATGGAGGGCTTTCAAGAAAAGAACGAACAGAAAAGAAGTATAAAAATCTTCCTTATGTAAATAATAAGAATATGCTTATTGAACCTAAAACATTTCTAGATTATGACTGTGGTTGCATAAGAAAATGTAAGGAATTGATCCCAGTTGAAAAAAGGTTGATAGAGTTTCAGAAATTTTATGAATTGGGTTCCTATAATGCCCAAAGTATGTACCTAACTGCTTGTGTAAAAGAGCAAGCAGTGAAACGTTCTTATGTCTCAACAAATACTTCCAACATATCCAAAAAGAAAAATTATTCGCGACAGTATTTTTTGCAAGGTTTACAAGTTTGTAGAGACATGTTTATAAAAACTCTCCAGACAACTCCTAAGCGTGTGAATACGTCACTGTGTAAAATGAGATCCGATGTTGGTTTAGTAGACAGACGTGGAACCCAAGGAGGCCTTAATAAAATCTCTCCTGATGTAGAATTATTTTTGATTAATATGATAAAGAAACTGCCTACATACGTGTCACATTATCGTCGAAATGAGTATGGTGATGCAAAGTTTTTAAAACCGGATATGACATTTCCGAAACTATATAAACTGTACAGTGAAGAAGCACAGGCGGCCGGAGTACCTTCTGTCTCATACGAAAAAGCTAAGCAAGTTTTTTTAACTAAGTTTAATTTAAGGACAAAGAAAATAAAGAAAGATACATGCAACAGGTGCGATTCATTTAATAATATAATTAAAGAAGTTTCCGAGGAAGACAAACATCAAGTAGCATTAGATCATGATACACACCTTCAACTAGCCAAATCTCTACAAAATCAAATGAAGAGTGACTTAAATCTAGCGAAAAACGACCCATTCATAGAAACAATTACATTTGACTTACAAAAAACTCTCCCATTGCCACGTATACCTACGAATGTCGTTTTTTATAAACGCCAGTTATGGGTGTACAACTTTGGAGTACACACAGGAACTAACGACCAAGCCTACTGTTACGTGTGGGTGGAAGGAGAAGCGGGCCGGGGATCGCAAGTAGGTTCTTGCCTTCTTAGGCATACGTTTCAAAACCTGAAGCCAAATGTAAAAAAAATAATATTATGGAGCGATTCATGTGGAGGACAGAATCGAAATATTAAATTAGTTCTAATTCTAAAAGCGCTGTTAAATGATCATCCATCTCTGGAAGAAATAAGTTTCAGATTTTTGGAGTCAGGACACAGTTTCCTTCCAAACGATAATGATTTTGCAAAAATAGAATGCGCTTTAAAGCTACACCAAAGGATTTACCTACCCGAAGATTACATACATATAATGAAACACTGCAAAAAAAATAAGCCATTGCAAGTGCATAGAATGGATAAAACGGATTTTGTAACATCATCTGAGCTGGAAAGTATTATAACAAATAGAAAAAAGGCAGTTGATGGAACGAAGGTCTCATGGTTAAAGACGAAAGAGATTGTTTTAAAGAAAAATGAGATGTTTACCATATATATGAGGTCGAGCCACGAAACTGAATTTAAAGAATTAAATATTAAAAAAAATGCTCGTGGGAGGCAAAGAAATATCACAAAGTTGTTACTGAAACCTATGTGGCCTACTGGCAAAGCAATACCAGGTCTTAAATTAAAGGACCTGAAAAGTCTACTTCACCTTATCCCACAAGATGCAAAAGGGTTTTACCAGAACTTAACGGCAGATGACGATCTATTAGATGACGTAGATGGATTTTCAGGTGAAGTTGATTTCGATGTTGAAACAGATACTATCGTGTCTGATCATGAAGAAAACTGATTTATTTTTTATGTAACTATGTTTTTTATTACTTTTAATTAAATATCTTTAATATTCTTATAACTGTTTTATTGCCTAAACTTAAAACAAAAAGATCCATCCAACATTTTTAATATTGTAAAAAAGATCCAAAGACAATTTTACTGAAAAAATGTACATTTATTAAAATTAAACTTATTAAAACAATACTATACAGGAAGTAGAAAACAATACCAAATATTTAAGAGGAATTCGAAAACAAACTACAGTCTTGTTATTTTGCTATATCAATTTTACTAAAACTCCTGTTTTCTCAAAAGTAAGTTTTTGTGGCTGGATCCATTTTGCATAACTACGTCCAATTTTACATGCTAGTTTTAGCTAATTGTGTGAGAAACTGTAATAAAACTCGACCATCTGTAATGTAAACTAGTAAATAAATTTCATTTCATTTCATTTAAATGCAACAAATTGGCGCTCACAGTAACTTTGATGCTAGAAAATAGAAAGAGCTGGACTGGGTCGCCTCAGTCACCAGATGTAAATTTCATTGAACATTTTTGGTTTGCTTTACAAAAAAATATCTGGAAGCACTCAATATAAAAAAAAAAACAATGGCTAATAAGAAGTATAAAAAAAAAAACACCAAGAAGAATATACCAGTATAAGGGTTGTGGGTGGTGTCTAGAACAATGCTACCTTAATTTAAGTGTAGTGGCCCTACAATTTTATTAATATTAAATCAATTCTAAATTGGATTTTTTTTACAACCCCTGAATGCCCACAATCTATTTTTTACAGGATGTCTAATAGATCTGCACATTGTTGCAGGTAAGCTAAAGATCAACAAAAATCAACAGTTTAGCCAAACTTCAAAAACCAAGTTCTTAATGTTTCTTCGTAGCTGTCGTCTTGGAGGGAACAACCATACTAAGGATGAAAATATTATTTTACTTGAAAACAACCACCCTTTAATTTGCATAAAACCGACAATTTTTCAAGACCGAAAAGAAAAAACAACCACAATGTGACAAATAATTTTACAAGGAGTTTGCAACATGACACATTTTAAATGACAATAAAACTTTTTCTTTTCTTGCTAGCCTCAGACAATAAGCGATAATAACTTGCAATATCTGTATTTCACAACAAAAAAAAGCATTTTTATGAAACCACAATTTAAGATGAACCTATGCCCAAGATTTGCTGCATACCTATATCCATAGACCATAAACAAAGACTGAAGATTGTTTTTCTTGTTTTGTCAGTAAAACTTCACATAATGACCCATACATACACAGGTATCGCAGTTCTAAAGACAATAATGGAACTTCCTTTCACTGAATCACCATTTTAACATGAAAGAAAGGTCTTCTCTGCTCTGCTTGACAAAAGAAAACGAGTGATAATGATGTCATGTTTTGAGACAACTCGAACTAATCGTCTGCTTAGGCCTTAACATTTTCCCGACTAAACTTATATATAACGTTAGCGTCGGTTCGCAGTATAAATAAACTGGAGCATATCAAAATTTCACGTGGAGCCACTATTTAGTTCTAAAGTCGTACAGTATTTTAACGATTTTCGGTTTTGTGCCTTGATGAACTGTGGCGACCAACAAGAAAACCCTAGTTAAAAAAGGAAAGATTGTGAAAATGAACAAGATAACAAAAACAAGTACAGAAACAACACGAGTCCGAGCAGCCCTGTGCCCCCGGATTCGTTACTGACACTGACAACTCATGACATTCATGACCAGTGCTGCCAATAAAAAAATCTCGATTCCCCGCGTTAGTTTTGTCAATTCCCTGAAATCCTGCTTCTTTTTTATTGATTCTCCACAAAGTCCCCAAAATGATATTTTTGGAATAAAAACGCTGTTTTTTACAAAATTTGTTTAATAAACTACTAAAACTTTTATAAAATACTATACCTTATAATATAAATTAACAATTAGTTAAATGATGTAGAAATGGATCCGTTCAGAAATACAAAATCGTGTTCAAATGACAGTTGAGCAGGTATTTGAGTGGTGTTGCTATTTAAAATTATGCTACATAAAATAGTATTACACCCACCGAAACAATTGGCCTGAATTCCCCGAAATTCCCCGATTTTCGTCTATCCCCGCGCTAACCCTCAATTCCCCTCAAATCGGGGCACTTGGAACGAAACACAAATTGATATTTATATAGATGCGCCATAACTTCGCAATTTAATTCCACTACTTGGATCTTTTGACGCGTGGTCAAAATCAGAACTTATGCCTCCATCTTGTTTTTCAGGGACAGTTTCACAAATGTTTGCGAATTAATGATTCAAAAAGTATCTTTAAAGGGGTAAAAAAAAATAATTATAGGTCTCAAGCCTCATGAGCTAGTTAGATATAAATAACAACAGTGCTTACAGTGCCATCTCTTAGTGAGTAAAGACAACATTTTGGACTAACTTTTGGAGTTATGGTAAAAAGATGACAGCACTGTATCGTTATTCAGGTTTCTTAAAATGATAAAACAACTGTTAGCAGCCTAATAAATTGAGAGAAAAGAAAAATAAATTGGGGAAAATTTAGAAACCGGATCTAGCAACCCTACTTTGTCAATGCCCACGTCGAACGACATCTGCCGGCTGCGGACTGACACTGACACTACTGACAGTAGTGAGTGAGTAGTGACAGTTTGTGCTGTGATTACTGATTTGTCCACTAGAATATTGAATGAATTCTTTACCCTGATTTGCCGTTGTTGTTCATCGTCTGTTATTCGTGCTATTTTTGATGAATCAAGAGACAAAACGCTTGCAAACCTGAAATTCATCAAATAGAAAGCTGTGTATGGACGTACTTGAAGGTCGTTGTAACATAATATGGATGCTGATAAGCAATAGTGTGTCAAGCCACACAGACTTAATTTTGAGAAAAAAGCACCTAAAGATGTCACAAGAATCCTAAGTAAATTTTTTGAAAAATATCTACCCAGTTGTTGTTTTCTATTTTCTATAAGATGAATATGGGATTAATCAGTTGTTCGCGTCTCCGATGTTAAACTGTTTAGAGATAAACAAGTTCGGTTCGGTTAATTCATTTGATATAATATCCGGACATATATATATTATTGTATATTGTATAACGGGCTGGTGTCCGCAACTCCACGTCAAAGCGCGTATTTTGCGTGCGGGTGGGAAAATTATTCGATCCACCCTAACTCCCCGAGAAAGGCCAGCAGCGCCTTGGTGTTGCTGACAATCTCGCGGAGAGTACCTGGGGTACCGAAGTACTTTGCCCTGTATGTTGCTACCACTGGGCAGTGTAGAAACACGCAGGCTGCTGTTTCGTCTTCCTCCATGCAGGCGTTGATGACACTCGTATATTAACCCGGAGTTTACTGCGTGGTTGTTTAGTGCTAGCAGTACAGCCATGCTGTCTGAGAGTATGCGAATTGAGTGGCCCTCAACCTCCCTGGCTAAGATGGCTGATGCCGCCAGAGAAATGCCCATGCATTCTGCCTGAAATACTGTGTTGTGGGCCCCCAGTGGTCTGGCTATGTGGATGTTGAGATCTTCCGAGAAGACTCCAGCTCCAGTACCAGTACCTGTTTTTGATCCATCCGTGAAGATCCGTACTTCTGCGGGGCTTAATCCCTCGCAGCGGTGGTCCTCGTGGAGTTGGATTTTGTATTTTTTGTCGAATACGAACTGCTTAGGTATCCGATCGTTTATGGCTTTCGCTAGGGGGAACTCGTTATAGAATCCCTCCAGTATCGCCGTGTGCTGTGTGTACTTTTAACCCCAGAGTTGAAGTGTTTTGAGGCGTACTGCCGCCATCGTTGCTTCCTGTTGTATGAACAGATGGAGCGGTGGGAGCCCCAACATGGCTTCCAGAACCGCGGTCGGAGTAGTCCGCATACAGCCTGTAGTCGCCATGCAGGCGAGTCTCTGCATACGTTGCAGTTTGCTGGAGGCTGTAGCTAGTTTGGTGCGGGGCCACCAGACCACTGACCCGTAAGTGATCATGGGTCGGATCACCGCACAGTATAACCATAGTATAATTTTAGGGGATAGGCCCCACTTCTTACCTATCATCCTCCTGCATTGCCAGAAGGTTATACAGGCTCTGTCTAGTTTGTTGTCTAAGTCTTTAAATGTCTAATATCCGGACATGTATGAGATATGTTTTTTTATTACAATCTGTTCCTGTAAGACAAACGTTAAAGCAAATGATGAATGTCAAATTATATTACTTTTACGACAGCCAGCATTAAAATTTCAGAAAAAAAAACCGTTACTCTCTTTAATAATAGTTATGTTTCAAAGAACAGTTCCAAAGTGATGATTCATTTCTATAAACAGTTTTGTAACAGTATGCTTGTAGTACTGATGATTTTTGAACAGCAAAACACTACCTTTCTTTCTTTTAATTATTTTCACCTTATTTTCCATGTTAACAAATTAATTTACTAAAGTTTCCGCAAAAAAATATTCAATTTCAGTGCATACTTGCTTATAAATAATTATGTCAAAATGACAAGAGAATAAACAACTTGACTAATACAGGAAAACGATTAAGTACTCTCTTTGTAATATGTGATCTCTTTTGAAGTATTTAGTATGCTGTTATTATGGATTTGTATATTCTATTGATATAGTCAAAAGTCTGGGAACAATCCCTAATGCCATGTCACCGCGGGTAATTAAAATTACCCCCGGACCCGGTAATGGGTCGACCCACCGGGACCACTGGTAACGAGTGCGAAATAATCTGCCAACATAAAATTCGTAAATGGTGCGAGCATTTTAACTTCTTCTAGACTTTTTCCACAGATCTTATTGTCTTCAAGTTCTCTATTTCTTTTTCTGTAATTTGAAGCTTTTTTTTGTTGAAATGACTGTATTGATTTTTTAGAAACTCTTCACAAGTTTGACTTATTTTCTCATCAATTTAGTTTTGAGTTTCATCTGATAGACAGGTGATGTGTTGATCTTTCTTTAATAAAATTGTTTTTTAGTCCTAAAAAAAGTAGAGTGCCTTAAAAAACAGATCGTCATTTGTATAAAAAAATAACAATTGAGGGGTATAGATGCAAAACCGCCTCTGCTCACTTTTTGCAATTTTGAGCTAGAGACCAAAACGGTATACTTTCTAATACAAATGCATATTGTACAATCAAAATTTATCAACTGACTACTGTTGTTTGTTTAGAGGTAAAATTTAGCATTATTTTACAACATGTGGAACGTAATGTTATTTATTCAAGTTTGAAAATTGGATAGAGGCGGTTTTGAAATTCATCAATGGATAGAGGCGCTTCTGTCCCTCAGTGTCCTTTAATAGAAGCACTTTTGCAGTTGATTGGAATTTCATGGAATATTATGTAAAAGTGAGCCATGCAAAATATTTTATTAGCTTAGTGGTAGGTATATTAAAATAAAACGAGAGATTCATACAAATAAGAAATTGTCACTTATTTAATCATTTTAACATCAAATACTCATGCCTACTTCTTCTATGTATTCACATATATCCTCGTTTTGCTTATCACCGCCAACATCGGGAATTGTTTCGGGTGTTGTTGCGTTCTTATAAAATGAAAGTTGTTTCTCTGTTTTCCAGTTATCACCGAAATGTTTCGATAATAACTTATCGACGTCACTGAGCTTCAATGCACTGACATTCACTTGTGAAGGTGGTACATCTCGAATATCGTAATCAGATAATGTGGTCACACCCCGTTTTATTACACTTTTTGCAACCCCAAGATCTGTTTTATAATTTACTTCCCCTCGCAACAAGAAACGGCCTGACTTGTTTTTAACTCTTGACAAGTAGTACCTTTTGCATTCTGTAAAACGGAAATGGTATTGACCAGGTGCTTTCATTGTTTCACTGGCGAGTTTTCCAATCTTTTACTGGCACATCTATACCCAGATGATTAATAACGCCGTAATTAGAAAAAAAATCATGATACTCTGTTGGATTGATGATTTGTGATGATTTTTAATATTTTTCAATGAGGCCAAAAATTCGATCAGCGGGCATAAAAGAATGCCCAGGAACAGGGAAAATTAGCTCAACTCTAGTGATTTATTTTGGAGCAGAGGTGGTTATCCACACATACGCACACATTGCTATCATCGTGCTATTTTTATTCTGTGACCCACAGCCATCCGCCATAATCCGAAGTTTAGTTTTGCCCGTCAAGTTCGTTTGTGTCAACAAGTGATAAACTGCCGATGCTATCTCATTCGATGACTTGGCGTGAACGTTTTCGGTCCTCGTGTAGATGCGTACATTTTGTTTAGGAAACTTATTTGTTAATGTTTCATTGACAATGGTAAAATTGTAGATATATAACTACCTACTGTAATAGGCAGCTTGATCTGCCACTTTTGGTAACGCCTGGTTCTTTTGACAATCAAAGGATATTGTGAAGGTTCTCTCGTCATACTCCCGCAACATTGTGAAAAACATTTTAGCTTGTGAATTCGTAACGCTGTCATGAGCTGGAGTTTTGTAGCTTCATTTCTTTCAATTTGAAGTTTTTCCTTTAATTTCGAGCAGACGTCTGTGCTTGGGGTTTTAAAACCGATATTGTAATGTTTTACAAATATGTTTCTAAAATAACATTGTTTTAATCTTCTTGCTTTTCCTCGTAAATGTTCCACATTTTTTTAATGTTCAAAATAGTTTGGACATATTTTCTTGTAGAAGTTGCAGACCTACAGTAGTGTTATTCAATACATTTAAATGTCTCAATAAATCTCATTACATTTTCTTTTTTCCTTAAATTTTTCCTCGATACCCTATCACCACCTCGATTTTCGTTTGGAAACTACCCAGTAAGCAAAAATTTTTTTGAAATGTTTCTTAGTCTGTACACACCAACATTCAAAATATTTGCAAGTCTTTTGGCAAAATTAAAACAATTGGTATGGTTTTACGTATGTTCTTATATAAAACTTTGTTTATGTTAAGGAGCAGCACGTTGTCCCACTTTACGATGTCGCTGTACAGGTGAATGTATTTTCATATATTTTAACATAAAGTTATCCTGATAAACTTTATTGGGATTTGAATAAAAGGTTTGGTGAAGTTTTCTATATTGTGGATTCAAATTATTACAATTTAGCTTATCTGAGTTATGTTTGCATGCTCTTATTTGATTTATATTTGGTGGCTTTATAGATGAATACCTGAAATGAAATTAAAAAAATGTAATAAAAAAATATTCTTATAACTGAGTAAGTACTTAATAAATTATTAAGCATCAAAGAAACCACTAAACAATTTCGATAAGACACGACTAAGAACCTTCTCAAAACAGCTAAACTTATATGACATCCTGTCGGAAATAAACGAACAAACACGATCGTTCGTAAGATAAGTCTTACAGATCGATTACAATGATTAATGATTGTATACATTCGTTCAAAACATAAAAAGTGTACTATTTTTCATCTAGGTTATGTTCTGTATTATTGATTAATTCACAGCTTGATACAGGGCATTGGGAACATACCTCTCACGCTTTTTGACATTGTGTTTCCATTGCGATTTGTTACGGATCCTCTTCCTTGCTGTATTACCTTCGACAGGTGCAATATTAATTTCCATTTTCACACTTTTTTCCACACACAATTCAATTAAAACTAACATGCAGTTCACGAAAACAATAGCCGGACGCCATTACATCTCCCAACAACATGCTAAGCCGTCAATGGTCGAGCCTCGACAATGTCGCTTTTGCATTTAATGTTTTGAATAGAGTCGGTTTTGCACCTAAGCAAATGTTTCAAGGGACTTTTTGTATAGGATAGAGGTGACTTTGCTCATATTTGTTTTAATACAATTCAAAATGAAATAATAAAGAATGTTGCCTCATAAAAACATCGCATGACGATAATATACGACAGAGGCGGTTTTGCATCTATACCACTCAATTATGGATCATCTAAAAAAAGTTAGAATGGTGGCAAAAATAGGTATATTTCTATAATATATCATATTACCGATTATTAGCTTTGTTGTGTGGATATTTAAAAGAGGATTATGACATTGCCTGAAAAACTAGGCACTAATTTCATTCAACCCTTTAGGTTGACGAGCTTGTGCATTTGACAAACTCTCATTGATTGTCGATAATTTGTTTCTTTGCGTGATCAGCTGGTGCGATTATACGGGGGACCACTGCCATAAGAGGCATAAGTGTAAGGGAAATGGCTTCTAAAATTGTGGGAGAGCGCTGATGTAGGTTCAAAAACTTGTAGCTTTGACAAGACAGGATCTTCCATGTTATATCGTTTTTAATATCGGTGGCTGCAACTTTGTAGAATTTTTTGCAGCATGAGAAGAACTGTGCAATATCTGCAGGCTTTCTGATCACATCTGGATGTTTCAAGAGCTCATATACTTGCACGGAGCTGAAGTCGCTGACTTTCAGGGTTTTTTTCACTAAGATTTAGCCCCATGACATATTCGCGTTGTAAAAAATGCAATAGGATTTCCTGGTAGTGTACGAATTATCTCATGTGGATTGTGAACGACTTTCTTGCTTTGAAAATCCAGATTGAATTTTTTGAATAAAGGGAGCGACCATTCAAGGAGACAGAAATAAAGTTTGTAGAATGGGTTACATATCTTTTGTGCTTCTTGATCAAAATAGCGTACCACAACGCAAGCAGTTTTGATCGTAGAAACCTCGGTCGCCTCGTCTGTCATCACCTAAAACTGTTTTTTTTTGTAATTTTTGGGCTAATTCTGCTTTATGACCTGCAATTTTGACACCTGTAATTTTGGTTCGTTTAAGTTCAATTTCCTTGAATAATTTAGAATCCGTCACAACTTCTTTTAATAAATCTGTCAAATGGTCAGCAACCGAGAATGCTTTAATGTGCTCCGCAAAAAAGCAGTAAGTTTAATTTCTGCACGAGCTTTTTCTTTATTTTGTGGAGTTACACTTGTCTGGAATACAAGCGATGTTAATGTTTGTGTTTTTCCACTGGATCCAGGTTTGTTGCCAAGGTGTTTCTTGGTAGAGGCTAGAGTTTTTAAATTGGATAGTTCAGCTACCATTGATGTTCCCGGGCAATATGCACATTTAGCTTTTGTTAAGTCATTGGTGTCTGGCAAAACCCAGTCTTTAAAAGTCGGATCCTTTAACCATTGCTGTCTAAAATTTCGAACTCGATGCTGCGATAATGTGTTACCTTCCTTTTTTCTTGTCCAACCACCATTTTTGTATTATAGAAATCAATTAACATTCGATGTTTAGATATGAACTGCGCTTTGCACTTACTATATTCAGTTGACGGCATTGTTTTGAATTACTTAAACCACCCTTAATCTAGAACTTATA
Source organism: Noctua janthe (assembly GCA_910589295.1). Lineage (NCBI taxonomy): Eukaryota > Metazoa > Arthropoda > Insecta > Lepidoptera > Noctuidae > Noctua > Noctua janthe. The sequence goes on along the minus strand of OU342572.1, from coordinate 5,202,105 downwards.
TAATGGGTGTATGTATCCTTGGACACTATGGTGAACAGTAAAACTCTAACTTAAATTGAGTTGCTCTGAAAAGAGAACATCTTATTCAGTTACAAAAACCAGTTTTAACAGTAATACATTCCTTAACCTTAATTAATAACAAACTCACCTGAAAAGACAAACAACATTTAAAGCTATTGCTTCACCAGTTCTTAATCAGTATTATTTAAATATTCAAACCACAATCTAATTTTCATAACCTAATTCGCATGCTGTATCAATTATGTCAATCTGACAGACAGCTCCCTAGAAACGACCAAGTTCACTCACAGATAACTTATACATCAAAGTCATTACGCGTCAAATTCAAACATACTTAAATGAAGTGTCAAGCACTTTTGTTTACACTTATATTAACATAATTAGTGTTTTTGGCACTAATAAAACCGGAAACTTTTGACACCGACACCTTTACTGACAGTCTTACACTTGACAGCTTGACGTAACTGGCGATGTACTCGTTGGCGCGAAAGTACCACGCTCGTGTGATGAATGAATGTAGATTTCACCATGGTCTTTATTATACCATGGTTTTTCACTGATGATAACTCCGATGAACAATATTAGCAGTACATGATGAACCAATGATAGACGAAACGTTAATTGAAGATACTTATGAGCACACGCCACAGTAATGTCGTCCTTCGGCGCGTCGTGACCCGTTAAGACTCGTTGAGAAGACCATTATTGCGCAGACACGCGAGAACGCCTTTGTCGAATTGTTAAAGACAATAGCGCCCTGCACACGTACAGTTCGGACCGCGCATCTTGGACTGCGTTCCAAACAGCAGTTAGATCTGTACGGTTTGGACTGCGGATCAAACTGTTGTGCAGTAGTTCTCTTCTTATAGTAATCTCTTAATACACACTTAGATTCATCTAGAAGAGTTACATCAGTGTTTAGGGTTTCCAATGTAGGTTGAAGAGACGAATGTTGAGCAGCGTCCGTGTGTACAGAAGTAGATGATGATGGTGAAGATAAAATAACAGTTTTATTGCACTGCTTATCACAAATATCAGTTGAATCAATGTATAATTGTTTCAGCATGTAAGGCTTGAATACTATTCATTTTCTCCAATTTTTTGGAAATGGTTATGGCCAAAGCATCATATTCTGTCACTTCCTTTTTTTTTTAATAAATAAATAAAAATAAATAAATTTATTCAAAAATATAAAGTACAACTTTTACAGTTTTTCTTAAATCTATGTCAAGTTCACCCATGATTTGTGCCTGAACTAGGTAATCCTGTGTTTCAGGCGATTGGAGGTAAAATTAATTGATAAAATAATCACATTTTCTTATTAATCTTATTGGTAACTATGTAGTATGTATTATACCTATGTAAAAAAGGTATATAAAATTATATTATCTTAACTTAGATAACTAATTAAAAAATAACAATAATTCGAACAATATTTACTTAAGCACTAGTAATAACTTCTCTGTATCTTCATAGGACATAGTTTGAAGAGCCTCCTTGAGGGTTTTCTTGCAGTTACTGATATTTAAAGAGTAGATGTTTATTTTTTCATTTAGCCTGTTATATAGCAGCGGTCCGAGGTACATATGAAACTTCGCTGTGAAAGCATGTTTTGTACTTTTTTGAGGGCAAACTATATCTTTCCGTCTTTTTTTAGTAAATTCAGTGCTGTATGGAAGTGCTGCGTGTTGTTTAAGTACAGTGCTCATAATAAATAACTGTCGAACTGTTAGTACTTCACAAGATTTATACAGGAGGTTGGTAGAGAAAAGGAAAGGGCGGCAAGTAGCCACCTTGAGGATAGCTCTTTGAGCTCTTTCAATGGGCAATAACAGAGTTTTACTCGTGCCACCCCATGAAGTAATACAGTAGGTCAGAATTGACTGACAAAGAGCAAAATATACTTGTCTAAGAACTTATGGATCTGTAATAAATCGTAGCTTTTTGAATACGAATATCAGCTTACGAATTCTACTATTTAGAGCTTCCATATGTTGTTTGAAGGAAAGGATTTCATCTATTATAATACCCAGGTATTTTATTTTATCAGTCTTCTTAATATTGGGACACTTACACTGGCTATCTGCAGGAATTGGACAACAATGAGCATGCAACGCTGAAGGGACATTCGATGTATGCTTGTGCATCGAAAACTTAATATAATTTGTCTTCCCTGCATTTAGAGTTAGTGAGTTATTTTGAAGCCATTTATTTACAATATTAAAACCGTGTTGCGCAAAATTGTAGACTTCATTTTCTGAGTCAGCCGAAAAAAGTAAAGCAGTGTCGTCGGCGTAAGTTATAATAGTGCCATGCTCTAACTTTAGATTGCAAAGGTCATTTATGTAGATCAAAAACAGAGTGGGCCCTAGAATACTTCCTTGGGGAACACCATAAAATGTGTTTTTTTTAACAGAGCTGACAACATCACCAATCTTTACGCATTGGGAACGGTCTTCTAAAAAACTTTGGAATAGTTTCAGCTGGGTGCCTCTCACACCCATGATCTCAAGCTTGCGCAACAGAATTGGAATACAAACTGTGTCAAAAGCTTTGGCAAGGTCTAGGAAAATTCCAACTGTGTGGTTACCCTTGTCAAGTTCTTGCGCTAGATAGTCAGTCAGATGATGTACCGCATCGGCAGTTGAAACTTTAGGTCTAAATCCAAACTGCCGTTCAGACAGAATCGATTTATCTTCCAAATATTTCAACAACCTTTTATTTATTATTTTCTCCAATATTTTTGACATAGAAGGTAGTAAAGAAATAGGTCTGTAATTTGTCACTTGCTCTTTGCTGCCTGATTTATAGACAGGGACAATTACAGCTTTTTTAAGACACTCTGGAAAATGACCTGAAGATAAACAAATGCGGAAAATATAAGTCAGTGGTGGTACCAAAATGTCCTTAAATTTTTTAATAATTTTATTCGATATGTTGTCCCAGCCAACTGCACAGTCTTCTTTCAAGGTCATTATTATACTTTCTACCTCAGTCTCGTCAGTATCTAGCAGCGCGAAGGATGTTAAAGCAGTGTTAGATGGTAAAGGAGTGCTCGTTAGGTTTTGGGATTGTCCCAGATTTTTTTCTGCCAGACACTTACCCACATTAACAAAGAAATTATTTGCTATGTTAGCGGATTCCACCGGTGACGAGTGTGCTTGTAATAAACTTGAAGATGACTCATATTGTTTTGCGGTATAAGTTGCGTCTTTAATATATTTCCAAATTTTTTTACTATTTGTTCCAGCCTTTTCCAATGCCATTTTGTCGTAGTTGTTTTTAATTTTTTTAAGGAGATCATTACAGAAATTTCGATATCTTTTATACGAAAGTTGCAATACTACATTTTCTGGATTAGATTTTGCTTTCATATGCAGTTTATCCCTATGTTTCATACAGCGAATAAGACCTGTTGTTATCCATGGTTTTATATTGTAATTTCTGTTGCTCAACTGCGATACGACTGTGTTTTTCTGAATTGCATTTCGTAAGTTTTCAATTACAAACAACATGCAAAACTGCGGGTCAGCGGAATTATAGACTGGATCAAAATCGATGACGCGTAAATCTTCTTTAAGTCTATTTATATTCAGTTTTGAAATTTTGCGAGTGCCTTGTTTAGGTAATTTACAATTTAAGGTTAGTAGGGCAGCATTATGATCGGTTATTGTTGAGTTAACAACAAGTGCAAGTGAAGGGAAATTCGATTTAAGCATAATATGATCTAGACAGGAGCCACTGTGATGTGTAGGAAAGCTATGTGCTGGGAGCAGACCATGAAAAGCGCATAGGTTGAGGTAGTCCTGAGCAGAAGCATCAGCACTTCCTGGAAGAATATTCATATTAATATCTCCAATTACAATCGTGTTTTTGATAGATGACAGGTTCTGCAAGGTCTCATTCAGAGAGTCAGTAAAATTGCTAGTATTTTTAAAAGACGGAGGTCGATATAATGCTAATACCGCAAATTCCGATCCAATTTTAACTAACAACCTGTTACAGTCGTGCATATCAGGTTCCTCAACAGAGACGTTCAGATGATTTCTTGCATAAACTATCACACCATCATTTTGGTTGTAATTTATGGTACTCCTATACATATGATATCCCGGGATGAGTGGTATGTTATAATGTTTGGCAAGCCAGCATTCAGTTAAAACAATAACGTCACAATTTATGTTAAGCCGTTGCTGAAATGTACTAAAGCTATCAAAATTCTTAAAAACACTGCGAATATTTTGTGTCAATACTGTTAGTGGAGATTTGTAGCCGGATAGATATTGTTTGCAGTTTTCCGCTTCACAAACTTTGGACTCGGATACAGAGAAATTATCTAAATCATTAATTAAACTATTTATCATAATGGTAGTTTAAATAAAAATATAAACTATAAAAAATAAAAGGTCAGAAAAATAACTAATTAACGGCGCTCTTAGGCGCCTCCATAATCTACAGAATTGATGTACCTTTTTTCAGCCATTATTTTCGCCGGGCAGTCAGCAGCACCTGTGTTATGCTTATCTGGCTTTTTGAAATGCAAGCAAGTAGCGCATTTTGGTTCGTCAGCCTTCTTTGGACATTCTTTTACAGAGTGACCTTGATCACCACAGTGGCTGCAGGTATACGATGTCTGTCGACATGACTTGGCCGCATGTCCATACTGCTGACACTTATAGCATCGTGTGACCAAAGTAAAGTCTCTCACAGGGCATGATGACCAATTTACAAAAACTCGGTCTTGCGATATCAGGGCTTTGCGTATGACTGCAGATACTTCAACAATGTAATTACATGTCTCCGAGTCTTTCTTCCCTGACTTATGACTTAATTTAATTAAGCTCAAAAACTTCTCAAGGCTGCAATCCTGAAGTTTTTCGGCTAGGTTCTGGTTGTAAACACAGGTAAAAACCTCATTTTCCTGCATGGAAGTCGGCACTCGTCAACTGTTAGGCCTGATTTGGTAAGCTGTACCGATTGTCTCAGCTTCTCGATGTCGTCCTTCGTCTCGGTGCTGATGATAACACCGCCGTTCTTCGTCTTGCGCAGGCCTCTCACGTGGAGCTTCATTTGTTCGGGGCTGATAATTTTTTGGACAAGAGTTTTAGTCTCATCGCTGGTCTTCAATTTGTCACTCGGATAGATGGCCACAGAACTTACAAAACTTGGCTGGATAAAACTGTTGGCACCTTTCTTAACCATGTCAGCAAAGGAAGATGCCTGGGCAGGTTTCGTCGAATCTTCGATACTCAGCTTAAGGTTCTGTAGCTGCTGCGAAAGATCGAGTTGGTTTTCGAGAGTTCTGACGGTGTGGTGCGATTGGAGGGCTTTAGCTTTGACGGACTGGTACATGACGGCCATCTGCGAGGTCCCGTGACTAACCCTCCGGCATAGGTTAGTGATGCGCGTTTTCTGCTCCACATTCAGCTTTCCCTCAGCTGCAATAGCGCACACTTCCTTCAGGCTCTGTTCGATACTAGCCATCCAGTTTTGTATTTCTGACGTCGAGACAACTTCAGGGGCATCGTTCCTTCGGATAGGCGCTTGAGGGGTAGAGGCGGGTACGACAACAGGCACGACCACGGGCACAGGTGTAGAAGGCGGGGAGCGAACACATTTACTGCTCCGGCTGAACGGACTATCCTCCATCATGAAGCAGGTTAAATTGTTTCTGTTAAACACCGGTCATTTCTACCAATTAATACACCTTACACAAATGTACTGTATGAGTATGCGTTACTACTGGCTATTGGTAACTCAAAACTATTGGTAACTTAATGCTTCTGTACATACAGTCATGAATTTAATCTGAGTATCTATCACACTTGGTTTCGATTTCCTCTTCATACCTCTTGAGGCTGATCCTAAAGATGAAGATGATTCCTAAAACAATACAATTTATAATAAAAGTTGACGAAACATAATTTTATTGGTTTTTTTTTTCAGTTTCCTACGAGCAAAGAAGAATGGTTGGAAATTGCTAAAGGCTTTCAAAATCAGTGGAATTTCATTAATTGTGGTGGAGCTCTCGACGGAAAGCATATTCGAATTGTACCACCTGCAAATTCTGGTGCAAAATATTATAATTACAAAAACTTTTACAGCATGGTTTTATTAGCTTTGGTCAATTCAAACTACGAGTTAATTTTTGTAGATATTGGTAAAAACGGCAGAATGTCAGATGGAGGTGTCCTCGAACACACGGAATTTTACAAAAAAATGATAAGAAATCAATTAGAACTACCCGACAAAAGTGAGAACGTTAACAATTTAAACTATGTTTTCATTGGTGATGAAGGTTTTGCTCTCAAAGAAAATCTCTTAACGCCCTATGCACAAAGAAAACTTCATCATGACAGACGGATTAATAATTATAGACTCTCGCGCGCTCGCAATGTTGTCGAAAATGCATTCGGTATAATAGCCTCTAGATTCCAGATATTACGTACACCCATTAACATGAAACCCGAAAACATATGTTACATAGTACTAGCAATATGTAGCATCCACAATTTTCTAAGAAAAAGAAGTAATATGTACCTGTCGGCAACGACAGTAGACAGAGAAAGTATTGAATCTGGACGCGTTAGTGAAGGAGACTGGCGAAGAGACAACTTCGACCTAACTAGATTGGACAGACCTTCAGTCAGGAATGTCTCAACTTTGGCTAAACAGAACAGAGATGAATACAAAACATATTTTAATTCAATAGGTCGTGTGCCTTGGCAAGAAATTATGATTAACGCTGGTAGAGCATAACTTTATTCAGTGTACCTATAGGTTTATGGACGTCAGTTGAGCGCTGGTTAAAGAGGCAGAAACAATTGCGCGCAGTGACCAATAAAGTTGCCGCTACCTATACATCAATTTTTTTATCTGTACACTAAAAAATTTACAATATATTGTGTTTTTATTTACCACTTACCTCTACAATTGTGTGGTCAGAGTTTGGCAGTGACGTTATATTCGTAGGCTGCTGAGATGTTGGTATGTCGTCGTTGGTATAATGTTGTGGGGATGGTGTGTGGTTTGCAAAATAGTCTAAAGTTTCAGCTGTAGACTCGTCCGTCGGCATGTTAGACACGCTTGGGGTTAGTAGTTCTTGGTCTTTTGTGAATAAAAGTAAGTCAAAGTACCAAAGAGTCGGTTTATAAACATCTTCTTGGGAGCTTCCACTTTTGTTCCGTGTCTCCGTTACTTTCTTCAATTCTTTGCGAAATGCACCTCTTAAATTCTGTATTTTTTTGCTGACGAAATCGCGATCAGCTGAAACAAAACCTACTGACTTGCAAAAATCAACGAGCTCGTCATATGCTTTGTTTCTCATATTCCTGTTAGTATACTCCTTCTTTTTAAAGTATGTTCACGGTACAAACGAATGAACTCTGTGATAGCTTCGACGCTCCAAACCGCCATTTTTGTAATTTACGTTTATACGCGATGCGCGCGTAAAACTGTGAGACATGCACTCGCGTCGAGGTGCCAGATCGGACTGTTAGATCCGCACATCTACACGTACAGTTCGGAGCGAGGGATTGAACGGCGCGTGGTGTTTCCCGCGGTACGAACTGTACGTGTGCAGGGCGCTAATGACTTCTTGTTGGTTCCCCTCATGGGCCACCAAAAAATGTTCACTCTGGTTCGAATCGTAGAATGTGATTTTTGATCATTTGAAGTATTCTGTTTATTTCCATCTCTTGATTTGGAATTTTTTGACGTCACTAACGCAGTCTCACTACTACTTGTATCGTTGGCTTCTTCATCTACTAAGCGAGAAGTGAGGTTTTCAATAGTTTGGCTATCTTCATCGAGTGACAACCATGCTTGTCTAAGCGAACGGTATGTTGATGGTAATGTGCTTAGAATCTTTGTCATTACTGTTGTGTCACTGATCTCCTCACCAGTCTCCTGTAGCTGCTTTGCTAAGCCTTTCACCTTGGACACATGCTGTACCATCGTATCACTGGTACTGTATGAGCTTTGATAGAACTTCTAATGAATTAACGTTTTGTTATATTCTGTTTTCTGTGCTTCTAATTTCGTCAAGACTTGTTAAGCAGTCTCGCAGTTTTCTTTAAGAGATATTTGGTTCAAATCCATTATCATCCCTTTGCTCTTAATGCACATTTAGGGTCGTCAGAAGGTTAAAGATAAACTCCGTGTTCGATGGATGTGAATCTGAATGAATAATTTATTTTCCAAAAGATTGCCTTAAATACTATTTTACATCTTAACACTAACCAATAAAAACATGTACATTAAATTAGAATAAAAATTTACAAAATAAAAATCCAAACATTAGCAGGATTTCCACCAATCGTGTTACAGCATTGTTGCCGTATTATTTCCACGAGGGGCGCGAGGGGAGTCGCGCCGTTCTCGGCGCGCGCGCAGATGGCATAAATATAGGCGCTCCGTAGTTTGCGCGCCAGTGTCGGGAGGCCACCGTCGAGTGATTTTGTGTTACGGATCGAGTTGACGGAAGATAAAAGTCACGCAAAGAGAAGAGTAGAAGAGTGGCCTCACAGCTTCTGACACTCCTATTTCTTTACAGAATGCCAAAAACGCCAAAATAGTTCTTCTCAGAACTGTTCCTGATCAGGGCGTCAAAACGTAGTCTAGTTCTTGTCAGAACTGTGTACTTCCATATTTCTTGTCAGAGCGTCAAAACGTGGTAATGTGCTGTGGTCAGCGGTAGCTACACACATTTAACTTGAAATTTCCATTGTTTGAATTTTCTACCATCAAACTTCTCAATTTTCATCGTGTTCGTAAGTTCCATTATGGTTTAGCACCGGTTGCAATCTTGCTTTTAACTCGACTTTTTATTGAAATATTTACTATGTGCCTATTTATCATGTGCCTGGGCCCATAACCTATTGGGCTTCGGTAATCTTATATATAAAATTCTCGTGTCATAATGTTCGTTCCCGTACTCCTCCGAAACATAAGCGTCAGGACCCCTGGACCAAGAGAGATATTTGATGTTTAGAAAATACCAAAATTTACTACCTTTTTGCTACTATTTGATACCTAACTTCAAATATTTAGTACCTCGACTGACAGCGAAAAAACACGTAAAGAAAGTGATCAGCCATTCTGACATCAGGACGTCTGGACCATTTTTTTTTTCATAGTTCGAGACTACATAACTAATTTATCTCTTTGTAAATATTTACTACCTTTTTAGTACCACAACATATATTTCTTTCAAATATTTTTGGCATTCCAGAAAAATGCTACGCAAGAAACTTTGTTAGTTATGTATATTCTCCCTCACACACACACACACACAACACACAACAACACAGACACACAAACAAACGTTACAGAATAAGCAATAATATTATTAATTATTATTTAAAAAAAAATATGTAAAATCCTAAACCTGTCCTGTAAACCTACACTGTGAAGTGAGGCCCCCTCCTAAAATTTGTATGCTTGTTTTGTTTCTCTAAATCTTGTTACATTCTGTAATCTTCTTGTTATTTTTTAAAGTTTTTTATCACCTCCCTCCATATACCGTAAGTACAAAGAGACCTTCACAGTAGCCCGCGAAATTCAAATTTTCGTACGTTTTTTGCAATTTGCAAGATGTCATGAAATCCTGACATTTGATAGCAATACTAACATAGGGATTTGTATTACTGATTGTAATGATTATAATTATGTAAGTACATATTTTTACAGTCGCGAATCATACTTTAATCAACGCACACCCAGACACTGAGCTGCACATTGCAAAAAACGTACGAAAATTTTAATTTCACGGGCTAACGTGAAGGTTCCTCCTTAATACTTATGCCATGTAAATAGATAAATTGTCACTTTATTAATAGAAATATCATCATACAACAATTAATCATAAATAAGCTTGACTTCCGCAAATCTTGTTATCACTATAGTTAGTTGGTCTCTCATACTGCAACAAAGTTTTTGCCCGTAACATAAACATTCAGAACACTAATCTGACGACGGTATACTTTTTATTTCCAACAATATTCGTGGGTACCGTATAAATTATTTCTTAAAAACTACCTACCCTCATGATTGGTTAATAAAGTTCGTCACGTCGCGTCTTTTCGTTCGCGTCACACAGTTCCACCAATAATTATTTCTAATAATATTAATTCGCCAGTGGTTATACTTAAGCAGTGATTACGTATATTTTCTATAATAAACTATGAAAAGAGGTCGGAAAACTGCAGTTCCATTAGAAGAACAGAAGTGTGTTTTGAGTGAGTTCAAGAAATACTTTTCACGTAAAAATAATTTACCTTCACCCTGTGACCCAATATACCAAGACATTACCGAAAGATTGTCTTACAAAATGTCAACAAAAGCTCTATACCTATCAATAAAAAAAAATTACGATTTGTTTTTTGGTCACGACGAGTCCGATACTTGTTCTGATGAATTTGCAGAAGCAAGTATGGCAACTAACAAAACATCTGAGTGTGAAACTTATAATTTTTTTATTGATATTTATCAGTGGAATAAAATTAAGCCCATTGATCGTTGCGTGAAACGTACAAGAACCTTATCTGATTTTCGCAGTAAAACTTTGCTACCAAGTCACCAATGGGCGAACCTTCTAAGAGAAGAAATATGGAAACGTGTACGTTCGCCGTGCAGTTGGATATTCCAAAATTATTCAATTAAAAAGGAAGCCAACATTAGGTGTTATGGTTCCTGTAAGCAGTGCAAGGCAAAGGTAGAAGTAGTGATTAATTGGCCAACAGAAAAAATTGCGCGTTGTATTTGTACCATAAGTAATTATGATGAAACATTCAAACATGACTACACAAAAAAAATCAAACTTTCCCCTGTAAAACGCTGTAAGCTCAGTGGTGATTTAAAGTTTGAACATGCTGTGACGGTTAGAAACAAACTGAGTGATTCTATAATGAATAAAAATGATGATTTTGAACCGGCTCACTTACCTACAGTCGGCTGCTTAAGACAAATAAAGTATGAACAGCGGAAAAGCACATATTACGATCCGAATCCAATAATGGCTTTGTGGATTATGACACGTCTATCTCCTTATGATACAATGATTAGATCCATCTCAGTATTTCCTATTTGCATTTATTATTGGTCTATTGCACAGGAACAATTCTACAGGGATTATAGAAAATCTGAGAGAACTGTATTAAGTCTTGACGCAACAGGAAGTATCTTCAAGCCATGTGGACCAAATAAAGATTTAGTACTGAGTAAACCGATATTTCTATATTCATGCGTGCTATTATCAGTTTATAGTGAAAGTGTACCAATAATACAAATGTTATCAGACAATCATACTTCAGAAACAATATATAAATGGCTCGACACATGGTGTAAAACTCAAAATAATGCAACTCCGAGTGAAGTAGTCGTTGATGACTGTGCAGCCTTGATCGGAGCTGTTGTAAGAGCTTTTACAAAATTTGAATCGACAAAAGAGTATGTTAATGCCTGTTACATAAAATTAGAAACAAAAGAGCAAACACCAGATGAATGCTTCATTCGAATCGACACCAGTCATTTTGTTAAAATTCTTTTTAATCTGGCATGCTTTGACCATGTAGATCAAAGAGTAAATTTTTTTTATTTTAAATGTCTGCAAGAAGTCAAGCGATGTGAAGATTATGATAAATTGAAGGAGATGGTAATTAATCTGATCATAGTGTGTCTGAACAAATATGATGGGCAAGATAAACAAGGAACCTTAACAAGATGTGAAAACGCTAAAATCAGGTTAAAACGACTGACTTCTTTCCAAAACTATAAAAAGCAAGACAAATGTCTAATGAAAAATTACAGACCTATTGCTTTGATACCCATATTTGCAAAAATATTTGAAAAAGTCATATATAAAGCACTTTATAATTACTTAGAGAAATCAAACATTCTACTCGATGAACAGAAAGGATTTCGCAAGAATAGGACAATTAACATGGCTATCCATGATCTGATACGCCCTATCTTATCAAATGTAGACGAAAGAAATGCCGTATGTGCTATATATATGGACCTTACAAAGGCTTTTGACTACGTAGATTATAAAATACTATTAAATAAATTAGAGAAATATGGTATAAGAGGCAACATTCTGAATCTTATTGAATCTTACTTACACAACAGAAAGCAGATTTTGGAAATAAAACGTATATGCCCATGCACTGGTTTCGAAAGAAGGTACAGATCTAGTAGTAGGATTATTAAGTACGGAGTCCCACAAGGTAGTGTGTTGGGACCTCCACTATTCTTAACTTATATAAATGATCTGCCTAGAGAAATAAAGCATCCGATGGTATTATTTGCTGACGACAGCACGGTAGTAGTAAAATGTGACGATCCTAATACATACGAAGCAGAGATAAATTTGACATTGAATAAAATAATTACTTGGCTAAATAATAATAATCTTGTCATAAATCTAGAAAAAACTAAAATAATGCACTTTTATCAAAGGATTCCTAATATAAACCTTGACATTAACTACCTGGGCACTAAAATAGAGTCGGTAACTATGACTAGATTTCTTGGTGTTGTTTTAGATAATAACTTGACCTGGAAACCTCAAACGGAAGACATCTGTAAAAAAGTCAATAAATTTGCATATGCCCTCTATAAACTGGCTAAAATTGTTAGCCTAGAATCTCTTTTAATGGCTTACCATGGCTATGTGGCATCCACACTAAGATTTGGCATAATATATTGGGGCAATTCAGTAAATAAGGACTATGTCTTCAAAGCCCAAAAAAGATGCATCAGAGCTATGTGTGGTTTACAAAGTACCGACAGCTGTCAACCTCTATTTAAAAGTCTCAATATCTTAACCTTGCCTTCTCTGTATATTTATGAGGTAAATGTATTTGTGAAAACAAACATGCACCTATATGAAATAGCTTTTAAAAGTCAATATAGGAAACTACGGGACAGAAATAAGTTAGAGCTTAAAGTACCAAATGCAGGTACGACTTTAATGAGGAAAAGCTTTTTTTGTATGGCCCAAAGGATATTTAATAGGTTACCTTGCTCAATGAAAAATCTAAATTTAGTCAATTTCAAGCGTAAATTGTGTACTATTTTAATACAGAAATGTTACTACTCTCTCAGCGACTACTTTGATGACATCTCTTTGACATAAAATATTTGTATGCTCGTAACATGACTGTAAAAGCATGACAACTCTCACATTTCTGTGGACAATATCAATTTTAGATTTTTTTCTTAGCAGTAACTTATTGACATCATAACCATTTAATATTGACATTATCTTATTTAATTAAAGATTGACATTACCTGACATTACCTAATGCATTATATTAAAATTGATATTGATATTATGAATTAAACTTTTACCTCTTTATAATACTAGTACCACCTATAGATTAATTTACCCAACTGGCAAAAGCCTCCTTTAAATGTATATTTGTACGCCAAATGGCAAAACATAGAGAAACTATATAATGTATAACAATTATTGTAACATCTTGCACACTTATAACCTATGTTTACAAATAAAGACTATTGATTGATTGATTGATTGATTGAAACACCTCTGATTCTGAAATCGTTATAGAGGAAACCAGTAAAATTTCGCAAACGTCATCAAACAAATCTCTATTTTCAGACACTGAATCAAAAGGCATTGATGATAAGCAATTTACTGGAAAAAATCCTAAATGGTTTTTTGAAGCTGTTGATTCTGAAAAATTATTGCTTACTCTCACTGATGGTGATTATTGTGCAACACACGACAATTTGTATTATTTCCCACAATTTCTAACAACTTTAACACGACTAATGGGACAACTCCCGTTGTGGTCCAATGTTATGAAAAGAACTTTCCAATCAGAAATATCAGCCCCAACTTCATCTAATGTCGAAGTTTACTTTAAAATGTTGAAAAGATATTTATGCCAAATAAACACGAAATCGGAGAGATATCGTATAGATGAATTTATTGCTAAACACTCCGAGTCTATTTCGGGACAACTGAAAACGGCAAATAGTTCATTAAATCAAGGTAATAAAAAGGAAAAAAAAACGAATGAAAAGAAAAAGGATAAGAAAACTAATTTTATAAAAGGTATAAACAATGAGTCCGTTTTTTCTGATGCGCCTTCAATGTTAGAAAATTGGAGAGGCTTAGGTATTGGAAAAAAGGAAAAGAAAATAAAATTCATTAAAAAAAAGATAATTTTATTGAGAAATGGCTCCTTAACTTTGGCTGATAAAAATTATATTATTTTAAATACTTGCGCTTTTGACGCAGTTGCACAAGCGATTGCCATTGGAGTCGCTGATGACTATGCATTGGGTAGGATCATACATACCAATAAAGATAATGAATATTGTAAATTCATTAAAATGATTGTAGCCAACGATACACAAAATGTTTACAAAGTCCGTACAGAGATACTGAAAAAGTATTTTCAAATCAAATCCATTGGCGATAAAATGTACGTTAATTGTGAATGCAACGTTGCATACATATTTGAAAAGATATTGTTAGATATAATATAATATAGTGCAGATATAAGAGAATCTTGCACAAATTTTAACTGTCTTGTAAACAAGGTTCATAGGAAATGTGCTTTTTTGCCACTTGACTTCAACAAAGACACATTAAGTGAATCTGTAAATTCAATGATTAACAGCGACAGCAATATGTCAAATTGTAGACATTCTAGCTGCGACGGTATAAGAAGCATAGATTATAATTTAAAGAATATTGTTGCCTTTGAGCCCAATCCTGAAGTACAAATTTGCATCAATGATTTACCAGAAAATATATCTTTAAAAGGTATAGAATACAATCTATTGTCTGTTATTGAATTTGTGCCATCTGCGACTCCCGAAGGTGTAGGACATTATAAATCGCATTGCCGACGAGAGTCGAAATGGCAATGTTACGACGATATGTCTAGTAGAGTTACTATAAGTTGTAAGAACATGACTGCTCATTGTTTAATATACGCCATGAAATATTAATTATTTAACTTTCATCAATAACATCATGTACACTATAAGTTTCCAGTATACGCTGATCTAGCATTCTATAGGATTTTCTTACAATAAGAGGTCAGCATAAACTGGATATTTATAGTTTGATATGTAGCCTACAATCCTAGTTATTAAAATTATTTTCTATATTAGAGTGTATGATTTTCTAATCCACAATATAAATGTATCTATATCCTAAAAATATAAGCTTTATGTGGCAAATTAAATGTCCATTATAAAAAATCCATTATGTATAAAAATCTTTCATGCGTAGCATTTTTCTGGAATGCCAAAAATATTTGAAAGAAATATATGTTGAGGTACTAAAAAGGTAGTAAATATTTACAAAGAGATAAATTAGTTATGTAGTCTCGAACTATGAAAAAAAAAATGGTCCAGACGTCCTGATGTCAGAATGGCTGACCACTTTCTTTACGTGTTTTTTCGCTGTCAGTCGAGGTACTAAATATTTGAAGTTAGGTATCAAATAGTAGCAAAAAGGTAGTAAATTTTGGTATTTTCTAAACATCAAATATCTCTCTTGGTCCAGGGGTCCTGACGCTTATTCCGAAACGGCTTGACCGATTCTCATGAAATTTTGTGAGCATATTGAGTAGGTCTGAGAATCGGCCAACATCTATTTTTCATACTATTTATATGGTAAAACAACGTTTGCCGGGTCAGCTAGTATTTCAATAAAACTAACGTTAAAGGAGAATGCCCACGGCTCTATGGACAAATGTACTCAATTCAACATTGTTGTGTCTTCATCAAATCATCTTTAAAATACTCGATGGCATGTCTAAATACTACCTCAAAAGATTTAACACAAACGACAATGGCATTTCCGAGATATTTACAAAAATTAAATTACTATTTTGAGGTTATGTTACACCAAAAATTAGTTGAAAAAAGCTATTTAAAAGGGTCTGAATGGTTTTACGGGTGAGCTTGGTGTCTTTGAAGCATATTTGTGTAAAATCTGTAACGGTTTAGCTATGTCAGGTGGCCAGTTACTGGTGGCCACCTGTGTCTACCTCACCAAGTCTTACAGATTTAGATTTTGCGCATTTTTAAATCTTATTCCCGCGTTTCATAAAATTGCAAAGCCTGGAAGAAATCATTACTAAGATAGTCAATCAGGATCTAGAGATCCTACTCAAATCATAGATAAAGTAGGTATCATGAAATGGTCTTTGTAAGTAGAGAGGGAAGGAAAAACACAACACTAAATACAATAAATAAAAGAATGATTATTTCTTAAACTTGTATTTTATTATTCTAAAAATACTTTATCCAAAAAAAGGGCTGGAACACTAACATTGTTATAACGTGCCCAGCTCAAATACCACACTATGCACATTACATGCACACAGCAACCTACAGTTCTTTTTCCCACAAGGCAAGAACAATAGTATCCTACTATAGCGCCTAATGTATCTCTTACATTTTCATCATTATTTACTAAAATATAAGTATAATATGTTCTACTAGACACATGCCTCGATTTTGTTCTTCCTCTTACTAAATAATTATTAGTTCCCAATACTAAAGGTAATTCAAACGCTTCCGATACTTCAATATGGTATATACCATTTTGTCTTATGTGCTCGCCATAGTAGGATTTAGCTTGTTTAATTTGATACGAGTCTAAAGCAAATCTTTAAAGCTCCACTTGCCCAAGTTTTGGGAAGGCTCTTAACTGTGGTATATTACCATCTCTAGCTGTAAATACAGCGAGTCTTCTATTAATGTTTTCATTAATAATGAAATCGCCTAGGTGATTTTGCAGATGAATCCTGGTTTTAGCAATTTCTAGATACTCTGTATGTTCAGGCTTTATTTTCAGTCAATAGGTGGAACTTGTTAGTTAATGCACATGCAATCCTAAAATCATCCATCATGTGTGATAACGCACGATTAAAATAATCTTGTTGTAGAAGTTTAAAATCTATTTTTATTCGTCCATTAAAATATGACAGACCCGCAAATGTCAAATAAGGTTGTACCCATACTGATGAAAGATCGATTTTTGATCGATTTCCGTAAACCAGCCAGTGGTATTTCACGAATAGCACTTGGCGCCGATGCCGCTGTTTACAACCACTGGTATTAAAAATACCAGCAAAAACATGTGATTTAGAACTCTGTTACTACTTTACAATAAATAATAATAATATAGATTGAACAATCAATACAAAATCGATATTATTTTATTTTATGTAGGTAGGTACGCACATTACCCGCAATAGAAAAAAACCGACTTCCAAAAAGGCACAAAAAAGTCTAAAATAACTTTACTTTCGGAATTCGGTGACATTGTTTGTTTCATTGACTTTTTGCCACTGACTTCCGAAAGTAAAGTTATTTTTTTGAAGTCTGTTAAAAATGGACATCCCTAGTATTGACAGCCGATAGTAAAAAATGTCGTACTATAACGTCGGAAACATAAAAGTACTAATTATTGTTCAAAAAATATCCCATTATAAATAATCATTAAGTCTTTTTAAAAAATATGTTTTTATTTTAGATATTTCTTGCTGTTCAAGGTTTTGAGACACAAGTAATTTATCAAGAGTACTGTCCCTGGACAATCTCCTTTCTATAAACACGATATTTATTATTGAGCAGCAACGACATGACATTTGTGTACCAAAGAGAATGCAACAGCGCCGCAAGTGTCCGAAAAACAAATACAATGCATGAATACACTCTTCAACAAAATGTTTACAAAGACATCTCTCTCAGTCATAAATTTATATTTATTCAACACAAAAGATATGTTTGTTTTTGGTGCAAAATATTCTTTAAACCTGTTTTAATGATTTGCAGGTTGTTTAGTCTGTGTCGCTGAGATTGACACTGTTGTAGATTTCGATCGCAACTGGGCCTATCACTGCCATAAATGTTTCAGCTTGGACCTCGGCTGGTTTTGTCTAGTTGAATAGCAGTGGAATACCACTCAAATTGTGGTAACCAATTTTTCCAGCTCGATGATTTTTCCGAGTCAATTTGTAGGTTAGCTGGTGGCTTTATTACAGATTTTATTTCTTTTTCTTTAGCACTTTATTATCATTTCTACACCATGTAACAACGGGATTCGTGCAATAAAAGTGCATTAGTACTTGAAATAAATGTTATTTATTTAGCTTAGTAGGTAGAGACACAACCACAGATCGACACCTCCTAAGTACAACTAAGTAACTGAAAAATGCAAATTTTATAAGAGAGTGAATTGAAGATTTCAATTTTTTTAAATCGCCATAGCTAAGCCCCTATATTGGAATTAAAGTATAATATTTGGTGAGCGGGTTTAAACTTAAGTGGAATTTATAATTAAGAGTATATTTTGTTTCTAAATCTTCAAGTTTTTGTTTTATCACACTTGCATACTTTTACTGCGTTGTAAAAAACAATCAAAATATGCTAACTGGCACATACACATTTCTTCATTGGAATATTCAGGCACCTTATTGCTTTAACTGCCAGATACGTACTTATTATTCGTAAAGTCAATTGAAATATCTTGTGTAACTGATACTTACATAATTTACCACCGTAATTATATTATTGTGCATACACGTGTAACTGAATTTCAAACTTGTAAAAATCATCATGTGTTTTGGTATTTTGAAATAAAAGCAGTGGATATATTTGTATTATCTAATGTTTATTTTCAAAACACAAAAATATAAATTTCAAACGTTTCACGTGTCAAAAAGTAACATTATTATTAATTATATGTTGTATGTTTATAACACCGAAGATCTAATGTAACATTAATTAAAAATGGCATCTGTCTACCTACTGGTAATCAGACTTTTCTCTTTTGTTTTATTAGGTATAAGTACTTACTAAACTGGAAATCACTTATGTAAAACTATCCAATAATAAAAATATTCTTTAACTTTATAAAAAATTGCCTTAAAGGGCAGTTTTTGTTCATTTCGTAAAAAGTATAGGGTTTGTCTCAAAATAAATTCTCAAAATAACGTAATGTTAATTCTAAATAGAATGAGTATATAAAATTATTACATATCTATTATTACATCAGTCGTTTCATAAAGCTATTTGGACATTCTTGCACTGAGATCAAATTTAATATCATATTACTGAACTATCATTGTTTACTTACTTATAATGATTTTAACAAGGTTTTATTCTATATTTTACTTATTGATTAATAAAATTGCACGTTTTAATTTATCACTAATGACTTATGACCACAACTATAAGATTTTAAACTACCATGGTCACTAACATTATTATAACTAGAAAACGGGATATTTACCATGTTTATTGTTTTCTTTGAGTTCCCGATATTTCGGCGCTGTTGCAAGCACCATGATCACGGATAAACTGAAGTTATTGTGGGTGGGTGTTTTTAAGCAGACAAATCGGTCTACCCTCTTTCTTGTTCGTTTTTTGCACTCAGTACCGCTACCACTGTCACTCACAACTCGATTCTGTTCCCGACACACGAAACTCACTGTGTCTGCTCGCGAACTTTTTTCGGCACTATTCAGCTTTTTACACAGCTGGACCACTGGTTTCCAGGCTTTCGACAGTTGAAACCCATCCTCCCGATTGAAGTTCTTATATTTGGTGATCGCAATAGCTTCTCTAACGAGTCTAGGAATATAGTGGCGTTCTGTCGAGATGACCTGAGGGTTATGTAACTCAATCCAGTGGTTCGATCCTGATTCCAGGAGATGTTGAGCTATGGCTGATTTTTGGGTGTCGTTGTTCTTCACCGCCCTGATATGTTCCGATATTGGACAAGCCACCGTACGTTTCGTCTGACCGATATAAGACTTGCCGCAACTGCAGTCCACTTTATAAACACCGGGCTTTTCCAGTGGAAAATTGTCCTTCGGCGAACGCAGCATCTGAGACACTTTTTTGAAAGGAGTGAAGATAGTCTTTACGGCGTTTATCCGAAGAATGTTGGCAACCTTATCTGTCACTCCCCCACGTATGGCAAAAATGCCGGCTGCCTCTCAACCTCGCACTTCCGGTGTTTACAACCAGGGTTTGGTTTAGGTTGCGCGGGTTTCCCTGTATATCCGTTTCTCTGTAGGATTCTCTGCACATGTGTTAGCTCACGTAAATGTTCCTCGTCGCACAGATCATATGCGCGGTTGGTGAGTGAAGTCACTACAGAGTACAGCTGTCTGGGATGGTGGTGAGAATCTGCGTGTAGATATAGATCCGTGTGAGTCAATTTCCTATAGGCTGAGTGGAACCGTCAGTACGGACCCCTATTTTCACGTCCAAGAATGGAATTGTCCTCTCATTTCCCATCTCGTAGGTAAATTTTATTTTACCATGTATGCTGTTAAGGTGTGCCAAGCATAGTTCTACCTCTTGTTGGTCTCCTTCAATGATCCCAAAGACGTCATCAACATACCTTTTCCACAGTTTTATAGGTGTGCATGCAGTAGAGACCGCCAACTCTTCAAAATGTTCCATTGATTTGTCTGCTCAACACCCACGCGCAATAACTTCAGTTTATCTGTGATCATGGTGCTTGCAACAGCGCCAAAATATCGGGAACTCAAAGAAAACAATAAACATGGTAAATATCCCGTTTTCTAGTTATAATAATAGTAATCAACTAATCATTACAGAGATCACAAGATGACTTCTTCATTCATCTTCATTGTCATGTTGGTTCTCATTGCTGCCCTCTATCAAACTCATGTAAAAGTCATGATAAACAGATGGTATAACATTATTTCGGCATAAGTACTTCAAATCCTGAAGTTTAGCCTCGGGTATTGGTAATTTCCCCTCGTAAGCTTGGGTCAATGTTCTTGCCAGAGGGGCTGGAAGTGGACTGTTGTCTAATCTTATGCGGTTCCTTGATCTGGTTTTGGGAGTCTAGTGCATTATTTACAATAATGCATTTGAATTCATGGTCACAAAAATCTGTTTTATACTGTATCCTGTCAGAGAATTGCGGCCATATTTCTGTCTTAGTTGAGACTAGGGCTTGCAGTATCCGTTCATTTTCACTATCCGGATAATACGAATATTAATATTTTACTATCCGGATTATCCGGATAATGCGAATAATACAGATATTTTTTCGTTTTTATTATAAATAAAACTAATAAGCTTTTGTAACACGTTTTAATCAGTCTCTCAAACATATTTCAAGTAACAATCACATAAAGAAACTAGTTCACTTTCTAAAATTATACAATAAAATACCGATACCGCACAAATAATTTGTATCTGTTCTTCTCATACTAAAAACTATTCTAATTAAAAATGAGATCTTACATTTATCACAAATTACAACATCCTAACCAAATCAACTTATTTAAAACATAATAATTAAATATAAATATCATTTTCCCTGGCAAATCAGCTCAATTATTAAACAACAGTAATATAAATCAAATATAATAGAACAATAATTAACAAAATATCTCAAAATAATCAAATAGCCCTTTATAATAAAATATTACTTTTAATTATTTTTTATCCAAATTCTGGTAATATGATCTTAAAAAGCTTAAACTATCTAATGAATCTTCTTTCATGGAAGTTCTTAAATGGTTACATAAATATCCTGTAGCAGAGAACACTCTTTCTGCTTCAACGCTGGTCGGTGGTATTGATAAAAGTAGATTGTAAACCCTTTCTAAATTCCTGCTTCTCTGACCATTCTCATCAAATAATGCCATCTCTACTCGAATTGTAGTGTCTAAATCATTTGTTGAAGAAGTCGGTCGCTGCGCAGAAGATGGCTGACTCATAAACCGGATGATTTCTTCTCGTATTTGTGTTTTAATTGATACGCTTACAGTTGAAGAAAAGCAACCTTCTGAATCTTGTGTATTATGCGCTGAAGTTATGACTGTTTGATCTGGTTGTTGTGTGTCAAAAAATTTAGAAATAATTTTAACAATCGTCAGTCTCACAGATTCGTTTGAAGGATTTTCAAAAGGACAGTCGTGTGTACTTCGCTCTTCATAAAAATTGTGAGGGTTGTGTAAATATGTCATGGTACCGATTAGTTCTGGAACTCGTCATTGTGATATTCTTCTTTTGAGTGATACTAGAAGTTCATTACTGATAATGCTATCTTTTTGCGATAATTTCTGAATCATAAATCTTAACGCTGTGTCAGCAGTCAGTAAGTTTGCATCTTCTTCACAGATCGCTTCTACCGTTGCTTTAATTATATTAAGGGATTCCGAAATTTCTTTAAGATGTTGTAATTCCGTATCAGTAAATGATATATCAGATTTAAAATCAATTAATGCTTTGAATACAGAATCTTTTAATAATAAGAACCGATCAATCATATTAGCAAGACTGCTCCATCTTGTTTTGCAGTCTAAGATAAGACGAACATTCTTTTGTTCTCCTTCTGCGGTGTATTTATAAAGCACCTCAGACTTAGTCGGTGATTTTTTAAACATCTTGACTACTTTTCTAACTCTTTTTATTATTTCGTTATAATCTTGGTTTCTTAAACAAACTTCAGTTCTACGACCGGTTGCATGTACATTACTTGTAGCTACAATAAAACCTTCTTCACCATCGGAATCTTCAATTTCTTGTACATCTATATCTTCTGTACTGTCATCATTATCAGTATTGCCTTGTGCAACAGCAGGCTCTTTTTTATTATACAGAACGTCTAGAACTCCAAGCTGAATCCCGTGTGCATAACACAATTGGTGGTACACTGGTGTTTTTTTTTCCTAGAGCACACATCACCGAAGCGCCACCTGTCACCAGGCAAATAACATCATCGTTCAGTGACAGACCATACTGTGCCAACTTTGATTTAATAAGGTTAAGGCAATTATCCGCCGTACCTTTGCCTGACATCAACGAGAGTCCTAGATTTCTAAATGATTTGTTTATAAACTGTGTAGAGTGTATATTTATGTTCATAAATCTTTTATTTTGAACTGATGTCCATTCATCCAGACTTACTGCAAAATTTCATTCTCTCGATTTCAATCGGTCCAATTCTTTCTTCAGCTCTAGCTTTAATTCTTCACAATGATTTAAAACAATTTTTTTAACAGTGTGGGTTGATTGTGGTAATTTTAAACCACTTTTTAAAAAAAGTTTATGCAATGTCTGAGATGTACAGAAAGCACTGAATGCAAATCCGTCTAGAGCTGCCAATTTAGAAATCATCAATTCCATACTCTCGTGCTCATCAGACTTAAAATAATCGACTATTTTAGCTTTTTTATTAGGTGTCACATTTTCCTCAGAATAAGACGTGGGTGCTTGTGTTGAACTACTTGGCTGGCCAATCGATGTGCCTTCTGGTCTTGAAGTGCTTTGATTTTTAATATTAATTGAATGTTTTGATCGAAGGTGATTATGTAAAGCTGATGTCGATCCTGCGATTTTCAAAACTTGTTTACAAATATTGCATTGTGCCTGAGCACCATCAACACTGCGTTAAAATGCTGCCAGACTGAGTTCTTCATTTGCGAACATTTTTTGTATTAAAAAAATTGGGTATTTGGATGCCATTTGTAGCAAATCTGAATATTTTTAATCACGAAATCTGGAAACAAAGAAGAGCCCTATTTAATTTTGAAAAATCTAGACTTATTATTATTAAACAACATTGACACTATACGATTTAATACGAGTAGGTACGTACATTACTATCAACAGCCATAGTGAAATTGAAGAATTTAAGTTACTTACATTACATTTGAGTGCATTGGCTTTTTACACAAACTTAACACAACACCTCTCTACATGGAATACAACTTGTTTATGAGTTCGCGAAGGGCCGGACCGCCGCCGGTTGACAATAACAATGAGGGGCTCAGCGTGGGTGAAAAGTTTAGAACAAAAACTGGTTTTAAGTGAGAAGCGACCGTGCGCGCGATACAATACAATTTTGAAAATGCGTGTAGTATGGATGTGAGATAAAGTTAACAAGTGGTCAATGTTGTTATGATCTCTGTCACTAAATTGACTTATTGTGATTTGTGAAGTGAATAAATAATTGCAAGAGTGATTAACTATATTGAAATAATAAATAAAGTAATAACAGTTATGTACTTTACAGATGACAGCTTTTTATTTAATATTTAAAAGAGAATTACGACTATCCGTAACATCCGAAAAATCCGGATGGTGATGCAAGTAAAATCCGGATTTGAAAATCGGCGGATATCCGGATAATACGAATATCCGGATATCCGGATTGCAAGCCCTAGTTGAGACCAGAAAAGTCGTTCTCTGTTTGTATTTATAGTCCAGTTGCATCCAGGGAGCAGTGCTTTGAAATTCATAAAATTTAAAGTAGTCATTTCCTGGACTAGGTAAGTGTTTCCATCTTGTTTGGCCCACCTTATGAGGGCATACCATTCTTCGGGGGTGTACACCATTTTATTCTTGGCAGTTCTCTCGATAAGGGCGTGTACACTATCACCCTCATTTTGTGTATGGCCTTTCTCAAAATATTTATGAGTTATAGTGACTTCAAAATCTTTTGCAGCTCGTAAATAGGCTGCAAAAACGATACGATTGCGGTTTTGTCCCCCGCAATTGTCGGACCAAAAGTTGAATGTTTTTATGCCTTTTTGGTGATGTTCTTTAATATAAACAGCTACTCACCTCTGACAACGGCTTTACGTGTCAAAGGATGATATCAGATTTGTATGGAGTTTGTCCCAACTATGCCAGGCAAAAAGATTATCTATTAAAAGAAGGCTGGCGAGAGTGCCTGTATTTTGGGACCCACTCTTAGAGGTAGCATTCATTATGGCAACTTATACATAGTTGTAAAACGACTAAAGACTAACAGAAAAGCAAATGGAAAGCGTGACGAACAAGTTGGGAGAAAAGAGAAATACGTCTTTATACAAGATAACCTAAAAATCTTACGATTAAGGTTTTTAACTGTGGAATGTCTGCTTATTTATTTAAAATGAAAAAAAAAAATATTTAGGATGAATCATAAAAGAAGATTCGAATAAACTACTCTTAGAGAGTTCCCTTTCCAACCTACCCGGTCCGAGTAGAAGGGTATAAAAAGGCATGGCGCGTTGTACACGGCCTCTTAAGATGATGCTCTGTGCTTTTTGGTTCTCTTTGGTTTTTGGTAGTAGGCAACTGACAGGTGCCAGGGGAGGTAATAATTTTGGTTCGGGTCGTGTTATATTATTCTGATGTACTTATTATTTACTTATGTGCCAGTTGTTGATTAAAGACAAATTGTAAGAAACATAACTTTCTATTTCGCTTCTGGTCTCCAAGATTACTGTATTTCCCTTGCAGTTTTAGTTTTAACGGTATGTGTGTTGCTTCTCGTCTTAAGCCAAAACCCGAATTTTTACTTCATTGCCTGTACCTAATTGATGAATCATAAAAATGCTAGACTGCGGCTAGACACTGTACTGATTACTAACTAGTAATTAGTTCAATCACTATTAAAACTATGTTGTCACGACTTTGATCTATAAGCGAATTATGGTCAAGTAAAAAGATTCAAACTACGCTGAAAGAAGATATACTTTCACATAAATTATAAAAGCAAGAGCTCACTAGCTATGTACGAGTACAACTATTGAAAGGCAGGGTTTGTTGAATAAAACATGTGTAATGTGACGTAATAAATCTCTTTTATTGATATATTTACATGGTTTTTATTTTATAGTTTTCAATAGTGTTTTAAAAGATTATCTAAAAAGGAAGCTGGTGCAGCAATATAGCTCTGGTGTCTGTCATAGCCCATATACCTTAATATGATCCATGACATGAGAGCAACAACCCACTGTCTGTGTCCCAACAGTACAGTGGCAACAATAGCCTAAATACACCACTTCGCCCCTGTAGCCTTTTATCTACTGCGATATACACGGTTATTTTTTGGTCGTTCTGGAACCGAAAGCCATAAACTCAATCGTCAATTTCGAAACGATTGGGACTATTTTTTTCAAAAAGAAAAATAAAAAAAATCACGAAAAATTTAATTTAAAGTTTCTTTTGTGAAATAATGAGAACTCGAAGTAACCTAATCGCTTCCTTGCGGTAAATGCATATGTGTGTGTAAAACGTATTCACGATCGGCAACACATGCGAACGGTACCCATTGAAAAATCCATTCATCGATCAGACAGCATGATCCGTAAGCTACGCCCCCACCCCACGCTTACACAGTCTAGCCGACCGCCCGCCCGCCCAGGTAGCGAATTTACAAAGGCTATACTATTTGAGTCACGAGTAAGACTCTAATAGATGAGCTTTTATTTATGCATATTACTCGACAATACCTAATCTATCTCAGTCAAAAAATTGACTCAAATCGATAAGCTTTTGCCTTAATATTTTCAAAGAAAATGCTCGGACAAAACCTAGTACTGTACATACATAATAACTCAAATAGATAAGCTTTTGTCGAGATATTATATATATAAACATTACGTACGAACAAAACAATGCCTTACTTACGAGTATAGTATTTTTCTTATCTTGTGTTTTGTTGTGTTGTGTTATGTTATGTGCCATACTTAAATAAGGCTGACTGTTACTACGTTTAAATTGTAAAAATAATAAGCTAATCGTAAATTTGATAAAAATAATTTTCTGCGTTTTATATTTTACATTAGAGGTAGGCAAGAAAAAATAGTTAGTTTTATTATTATTTGTACTCGCAACAAGTGTGTAGTGTGTACCTGTTTCTTACCTAATAAAAGTTGTTTGTTAATCCGTTTTTCTTTTTTTTTTGTCAATCAAATACAGAACAGGAACGAGTAATTTAATTATTGTAATATCAAAATAAAACAATTTCCATGAAACTATCCACCTATTATTGAAGCTAACGATCGGTACCTAAATATCGGTATCAAATTGAATAGCATTTGTGCTGCAATGTTAGAATGAATTTTTCTAACAAAGTCTACGCGATTTCGGTCAATTTTTGTACTAGAATAGATTAGGGTTTCGTCAAGTTTTTGTTAAATAAAAGCTAAGCCAGTTCAGTTTGCACTTTGACTCTAATGGTATAGCCTTTGTAAATTCGCGCCCAGGTAGGGCGGGCGGACGCCCTTTATCTTAGGACAAAGGTGGAAATCAGCCGTAATGGCAGATTCGACAATGGACTACACCAGCGAGCGCGGAAAACGACCAGACACTTCAGAGAAGAAGAAGCCGAACATACCTAGACCAAAGAACAGGACCAGTAAGACTATACTGAAACCATCAACTTTAGCGAAATCAGAGACAGTACTTACCCATGATCCGCTTTGGAAGGATTCATTCGTCATCGACGGAGAAACAGGCTATGTCAATGAGGAGTCTGCAAAATCGTTTGAAGCAGATGCTGCAGGATACATCCAATTAGTCGAATCAGAATACAAGGCGATCAGCGCCGTAGATAAATACTACGCAAAAGCGATTACACCGGCAGCTCATTCCTATTACCACGTAGTGTTATACTGGTATGAGTTGGCGTTGATAGCGCAAAAGAACGGAACAGCCTCCATCCCACAGGAGCGACTGGTCCAGTTCGTGCAGGGCTACGGCTCTGCTATGATTGCCTCCGGAGCGGGGGAATACCTCGAGGGTCTTGGCGATTACACCGATTCAACAGGTGTTAAGCATCGCCTTCATGCGACCGAGCCCAACGACGTAGGGCATTTCGGACGCATAACCCACGAGACGCACGGTCTCTATGAGACTTTGCCCGCACCGGCTATATCCTTGCAACGTGTTGTCGAGGATATCGAGCAAACACAACGGGACGCAGGACCGGATGATGAGTGGATGCTGCCAGGTATTGCACCAGCAGCGCCCAGGGGGCCCGACCCTCTAGCACCGAATGCGGCACCCACGTGCGTAAGAGAACAACGCGACGCACAGGAGCTGGGAGAACGCAATACGGACGAAGAAGGAGGCGCCGAAGACGAAGTAGAGGAGGAGAGGCGACCGACACTTTCCCGTTCGCTATCAACCGTCAACCTTCTTGGTTGGCGACGCAGAAGAGCACCCACGGCAAACCAACTCAGTGAGCTTAGGAACGTCATCGACCTTAGAGCACCGAGAGAAGAGTTAATCAACCATCGATACAGTATCAACCGCGACCGCCGGTCGGCTAGTATTGTCGCGCGATTAGCTGTGTTAGGTCCAACCTAATCACGTGCTAAAAATGAGTCGGCAATACGCGTACTCCAACGTGGAGTATTGGGCAATGGTGAATTTTTATGGGATGGCGCATCATAACCTGGAAGAGGCTAGACGACTTTATGTTCAGCCGGAACACCTGAACTCAATGCGCGCACGTGGAATCACCGACCCTCAAGTTCCCTTCACCTCCACCATCCTGGCTGTAACCCAGCGCCTCCTCGATCACGGACAGTTTCGAGCACCCACACACGCGCAGGGCCGCGGTAGACTACCATACTCGGTGGAATTAGAGGAAGACATACTGAAGTACTTCGAACGCGACCCACGTCGAAATACCACAATGGCGGCCAGGCGATTCAATGTTAGCCAATATTACGTACGGAAATTATTAAATACGAATGGACTACATCCATACCATTTTCGTCGAGCGCACGCTATTTACGAAGGCGACGGGCCAAGGAGAATCGCATTATGCCAATGGTTGTTGGAAAATGTCACTACCAACATACTGTGGACGGATGAATCGTTATTTACACGAGTGGGCCTGTATAACGTTCACAGCAAACATTATTAGTCGTTAAACCCGCACCTCATTCGCGAAGATAACCATCATGTTATATTCAGCGTGAATATTTGGGCAGGCATTATTAACGACCAAATAATAGGGCCTATTTTTATTAAAGGTCACCTGACTGGCGGTTCTTATTTAGAAATGCTGCAAACCATGATACCGGAGATGCTTGAGGATGCGCCTCTGGCATATTTACGCGGTATGTTCTACCAGCATGATGGGTGCCCAGCTCATTTTGCTACTGCAGTGCGTGCGTACCTTAACAGTGAGTTTGGTGAGCAGTGGATAGATCGTGGTGGCCCTGTGGCTTGGCTCGCAAGGAGCCCTGCTCAACGCCACTGGATTTTTATTTGTGGTCCGAAATTAAAAGACTAGTTTATTTCGAGGAGCGTACTACTCGAGATGAGTTAAGAAGTGCGATAGTGGACGCATTTAATATTGTGAAAAGTGACAGAGACACATTAGCAACTACTTATAACTTCGACTCTTTCTGATTTACCTGATTTTTCGCTATATGTATATAGCGAAAAATCAGGTAAATCAGAAAGAGTCATTCGATAAACATAGAAAGAAAGTTGTATATGCTATAGGTGATCTAGTCAGAATAGAAAGAGAGATCCCTTCTTGTGGTCAAAGTCGAAAGCTTGTTCCAAACTTCGTGGAACCCCTATCGCGTTGTTTCGATATTGGATAATGATAGGTATATTGTCGAAGATACTCCATTATCTCGAAAGGGTAACCGCGCTTTTACTGGTACTTTCTCAGTAGATAAGATCCATCCATGGTTAGTATTTAATAGGACTAATAACGAATCTGATAATGATCCTAATAATGACCAAAAGACTGATGATAATGATGATTTAAATAATGCCCCCGAAGTTAATAAAGTAATGTACCTGTTTGATTGTTGTAGAGATATTAATGTGTTTGCTCAATTTTGTTCATAATTTAAAGCAGACACCACTAAATTAGTAAGCTGATTAAAATGAGTTAATGAAACTCCTAAAGATGAATTTTGTGTAATCGTCAAACCACTGAAAATATGTAGAGGTTTCAGTGGAATGACTTAGCAATGCTGAAGACATGAAGGGGCTTCAGTATTGATTATAGATATGTTGTAGTTGGTCAAACCACTGAAAATATGTAGAGGTTTCAGTGGAATGACTTAGCAATACTGAAGACAAGTAGGGGCTTCAGTATTAATTGTATACGTGTTGTAATTTTGTTACAGTTAAACCACTGGAAATATGTAGAGGTTTCAGTGGAATGACTCAGCAATACTGAGGACATGATGGGGCTTCAGTATTAATTGTATTGTGGATATTATGTAATCATAAAATCAAATTTAAGATTATGAGGCGAAAACATGTCAGATTTTGTCCTCTAAATAATATGTATAATTTATTTATTTATTTATTTAGGATCTCCAACAAAGGATATACACAAACACATGAAATAAATAATCGACGAGAAAAGTATTTCGTAGGTGTACTCCTTCACTTACAGGAGACCACAGCATGCGTAATAAGATGTATAACTAAGCTAACAAAGTTATAGTAGCATTTAAACATACAAATCAAATTAAAACACAACACATTATGTAGTACTAAAATTATATTAAAAAAAAATTAAAAAATAAAATAATTAACAAAGTCATAATAGCAATTAAAAAAAAAAATGAAATACTGTCATCTGGAAATACTGTTGGAAAAATAAAATTTAAAAATAAATTAACAAAGTCATAGCAGTCAAAACATATTTGGCAATAAAATTGGGAAAATTAAAATAGTAATTAACAAATAATTAACAAATACATAATTTTTTGAGGCATTTTTTTATAATTTGCAAGAGATTCACAGATGTCAAAATCGGTGGTCTTAGCCATTGAGTTATATTGCCTACAAAGCCTTGGCACAGCGGCGTAATGACCTAAGTTGGTTTTTGAGCCAGTAATGTAGAATAGCTCGTATGTGTTATGCCTGGGAGTCCGAGTAGGAATTCTAATCTCCAAAGAGCTCAAAAGTTCACTACAATCTATTACTCCACTAAATATTTTGTGAAGTATAGTGAAGTCCAGTTTCTTCCTACGACTGGCTAGTGTATCCAAGTGGTAATGTTTCAGCCTATCAGAGTAGCTTGTCAGTTGTTTAGCCAAGTGATCTCCGTAGCACAGATGGTAAAGGAACCGCTTTTGGACACTCTCTAACCGCTTGGTATAGACATCGTAATGCGGATTCCATACCACTGAGCTATACTCTAAGATTGGACGGACTAGAGTGTTGAAGAGCTTAATTTTCGTAAATGGTCTCTTAAATTCTTTACTGTTACGCAAAACGAATCCCAGTACCTTAAAGGACTTAGCCACAATATTTAGAATGTGCACATCAAACTTCAGTGCTTGATCGAGTTGAACTCCAAGGTCGCGAACAAAACTCAGTTTTTGTACTTCAACCCCGTCTATGTAGTATTTATTCCCTAACACCTTTTTGTTCCGAGTGAACTGGATATAGTGACACTTACTGATATTTAAGTGCATGTTGTTTTGTGTACACCAGTTTGTAAGTCTATTAATGTCGTCTTGAAGCATTATGGAGTCTAGGTTACTCTGAATTGGTTTCATTATTTTTAAGTCATCAGCAAACAAATAAAAACGGGAGTGTTTGAAGCATTCAGTGATGTCATTAATGAACACGTTAAAAAGAATAGGTCCCAAATGTGATCCTTGTGGAATTCCAGAAGTAGCTACAATGCCGTCAGAAAAATGACTATTAACTACCACTTTTGACTCTCTATTTTCAAGGTAAGATTTAAACCACCCTATTAATGTCCCGCCCACTCCCAGCTGAGCCAATTTATTTATTAGAAGACAGTGATCTACCTTATCAAATGCTTTACTAAAGTCTGTATAAATTACGTCCACTGGGATACGATTGTCAAGACACCTAGATAAAGCCGATGTAAAACACAATAGATTAGTATTGGTAGATCTAGACTTGACGAAACCATGCTGATATTCAGTGAGGTGTTGTTTAAGGTTCCACATCAGATGTCTGCTAACAAGTTTTTCGAACACTTTAACAAACGTAACTAGTATTGAGATTGGTCTATAATTAGTCACTAAATGCTTTTTCCCGGATTTAAATATGGGTATCACGAGAGCTTCTTTTCAGGTGTTTGGAAAAATACCATCACGTAAAGATCTATTAAAAATTGTTTGTATAGGTGATACTAAGGCCTTAGCGCAGCGTTTTATAAACATTGGAGGAATACCGTCACTACCCGCGCCCTTAGTTTCGTCCAATCGGATCAACTCACGGTATATTTCGTTACCATCAATTTGTAGATTACATAGTGCTACGGACGAGAGGGAAAAGGCAGTGTTCGCGCGACTTGGATTACTATCTGTAGGGGCAGTAAAGGTACTTGCAAAATATTCTCCAAACATTACAGACATCCTGTCCGCCTGACGCGATTTTGTTGTTGTAAGACATTTGTGCGGGGTAAGTACTGCTACCTCAGCTGTAGTGATAACACTACAGCCGGAGGCGGAAAAGAGGGGCGTGACCTATCGCGACGTGCTCGCTAAGGCGAAGACGATGGTGGATCTCGGGGAGCTCGGGATCGCCGGGGGCCTCCGGCTTAGAGTCACCGCAACAGGGGCTCGAGTGCTGGAAATCCCCGGCGAAACCCGTGGCTCGTCCGCTGACGCTCTGGCTGAAAAGCTTAGAGCGTCCCTAAATGCGGACGAGGCCCGAGTGTCCAGGCCCGTCAAATGCGCAGACCTGCTCATCCTGGGTCTGGACGACTCGGTGACCGAGGAGGAGGTGGTGGCCGCCGTCACCAGGACCGGTGGGTGCCCTGCCGAGCAGGTCAAGGCAGGCACCTTACGTCCGGACCTGTCGGGCATGCGAACCGTAACGGTAAGCTGCCCTGTGACGGCGGCGAAAGTCATTGTGGAGGGCCGAAGGCTCTTGGTGGGCTGGGTTTCGGCGCAGGTAAAGCTGCTGGAACCCAGACCTCTGAGGTGCTTCCGCTGCCATGTGGGGCACCACGTGTCGGTCCGGTGCACCTCGGAGGTGGACCGCAGCGGCCTGTGCTTCCGCTGCGGCCAGCCTGGTCACATGGCCGCGGCTTGCTCCGCCGCGCCGCGCTGCGCCGCATGTGCGGCAGCTGGCAAGCCGGCTGATCACCGGGCAGGGAGCAAGTCCTGCGGTACTCCCGCCAAGGCCAGGGGCAAGGGAAGGCCCTCCGCCACCACCGCCAAAACCCCCACCGTCGCCACCACCGCAGCCGCCGCTACTGTCGCCGCCGCTGCCGCTACTGCTGCAACTTCCGCAGCGGAGCCCTCGCAGGGGGCCCGGGAGGGGGCTGAAATGGAGTGCCAGTAACGGCCTCATTACGCCTTCTCCAAGCGAACATCAACCACTGCGCCTGCGCTCAGGATCTGTTGCTCCAGAGCATGGCGCAGTGGTCGATTAACATCGCCGTGGTCGCTGAGCCGTACTTTGTCCCGCCCAGGGATGACTGGGTGGAGGACCTTAGCGGCTCAGTGACCTTAATTGCGTCGGTCGCCGCCGGTACCCCGACCCTTGAGAGTGTCAGGAAGGGTCAGGGGTGCGTAGCAGCACGGTTCGGGGAGATCGTTGTAGTGGGAGTCTACTTCTCCCCGAGCCGAACTCTCGCCGAGTTCCACAACTCCCTCACGGAGTTAAGTGTCGTCATCGGAAGTCATTCCCTCCCCGTGCTTGTGCTCGGGGACTTCAATGCCAAGAACTTGGCTTGGGGTTCTCGTTACACGGACGTGCGGGGTAGAATGGTGGAGGACTGGGCTCTGGAGACAGGCCTGGTCGTCCTAAATCGGGGTTCTGTCCCCACGTGCGTGCGGATGCGGGGCGAGTCGGTGGTGGACATCTCGTTCGCCAGCCCCGCTCTGTCGCCGCGTGTCGTTGACTGGCGCGTCATGGAGGGGGTGGAGACCTATTCCGACCACCGGTATATCCGGTTCGACGTCTCCACCCAGTCCTCAAGCGTGCCGGTCCTACAGGCCCCGAGTGGTCCGCAATGGGCGCTGAAGCAGCTGGACCGGGAGCTCCTCCTGGAAGCCTCGATCGTGCAGGCCTGGGTGTCATCACCAGTCAGGCCTGCTGACATCAACAACGAGGCGGGTTGGTTCCAGGAGGCCATGTCCGAGATTTGCGACGTGGCAATGCCCCGAGTTCGGCCAGGAAGCGCCCGGCGTCAGGTGTACTGGTGGTCGCGAGAGCTGACGTCTCTGCGCAAGGCGTGCGTTGCCGCGCGGCGCCTGTACGCCAGGCATCGCAGGCTCCGCATCCGCCCTCCGGATGCGGCAGCCATTGAGGCGGAGCTGTACGAGGGGTACAGAGCGGCGAAGACCGCAAGAGGCTGTCCGGCGGGCCAAGAATTTGGCCCGCGAGGAGATGCTGGAGTCTCTGAACGGAGATCCGTGGGGGCGCCCTTACAAGATGGTGCGGGACAAACTCCGCACCCGGGCCCCCCCGCTAACGCAGAGTCTCCGGCCTGAGCTCGTGGAGGACGTGGTGAGCGCTCTGTTCCCTTCGCGAGGGGAGCATCCTCCCCCGCCTATGGCTCCGCCGCCGCGTGCGGTGCCGGAAGCGGACCACACCGATGACGATGACGACGTTCCGGAGGTGACTGGGGTAGACCTGAGAGTGGCGGTACGCAGGCTGAAAGCCAGAAACACCGCCCCGGGACCCGATGGCTTGCCTGGCAAAGCCTGGGTCCTGGCCTCTGAGGCTCTCGGGCCCCGACTGGAAGGGCTCCTAAGCGCATGCTTGGAGAGAGGCCAGTTTCCGCTTCGTTGGAAGACGGGGAAGCTGGTCCTCATCCGGAAACCAGGGCGCCCTGCGGACTCTCCGTCCGCATACCGGCCCATCGTGTTGCTCGACGAGGTGGGCAAGCTCTTCGAAAGAGTCATTGCCAACCGCCTCGCCGGGCACCTTGCGGGGATGGGGCCGGATCTTGCGGAACACCAGTTTGGTTTCCGCAAGGGGCGCTCCACGGTGGACGCCATCATGCGCGTGAGAGCCCTCACGACGGGGGACGCGGTGTCCCGGGGCGGGGTCGTCTTGGCGGTGTCTCTTGACATCGCCAACGCCTTCAACTCCATGCCCTGGAGCTGCATTGGGGAGGCACTCCGGTATCACCGGGTGCCAACCTACCTTCGTCGTGTGGTCGGGGACTACTTGACGGATAGGGCCGTGATCTACCCTGGTCAGAGCGGAGAATGGAACCGGCGAGAGATGTCGTGCGGTGTTCCACAGGGATCGGTTCTAGGACCGGCCCTGTGGAACATCGGTTACGACTGGGTGCTGCGCGCCGACCTCCCTACCGGCGTCAGCGTAGTTTGCTACGCTGACGACACGCTGGTACTGGCACAAGGGAGGTCGCACGAGGCGGCGGCCGAAAACATGACACGCGGGGTTGCGATAGTCGTGGATAGGATCCGGCAATTGGGTCTCGAGGTGGCATTGCACAAGTCCGAGGCCATGTGTTTTCATGGGCCTCGGAATGCGCCACCGTCGGGATCCCTACTGACGGCGGGAGGGGTTTCCATCGGCGTCGGGTCGACGTTGAAGTACCTAGGACTCGTCCTCGACAGCCGGTGGAACTTCGTGGAGCACTTCCGACGTTTGGCTCCCAAACTGGAACGGACAGGGGCTGCCTTCAAGCGGCTCTTGCCCAACCTGAGGGGTCCAAACGCCTCCTGCCGGAGGCTATACGCGGGGGTCGTGCGGTCCATGGCTCTTTACGGGGCCCCGGTGTGGGCGCGTTCTTTAAGGCGGCAAGCCGCCCACTACCTGAACGCGCCCCAAAAGGTGATAGCCATAAGGCTAATCCGGGGGTACCGCACGATCTCCGGCGAGGCGGCTAGCCTCCTTGCCGGATTGCCGCCATGGGATCTGGAGGCGATAGTCCTCGCGCGCCTGCATGAATGGCGCGCGGAGGCACTACGTCGGGGGGAAACTCCGCTGCCGCGGCAAATTGCCGCTCAGCGGACAGACCTCCGGCGTGATATCATGGCGACATGGAGAGAGCGACTGTTGCAACCCCGTGCAGGGCACGCTACCATAGTGGCGATAAGTCCCCTCTTTGAGGAGTGGCTAGAGAGGCGCCACGGCGCCCTCACCTACCGCCTGACGCAGATCCTCACCGGACACGGTTGTTTCGGGAGGTTCTTGCACCGAATCGGGCGGGAGGAAACGCCCGGGTGTTTCCACTGCGAGGATCGCCCGGAGGACACGGTGGAGCACACCGTGGAGGTCTGCCCCGCTTGGGCGGAGCACCGCCGTGTCCTCGTAGCGGCGATTGGCGGCGGCGATCTCTCGCGTCAGGCCTTGGTTCAAGCCATGGTCCGGAGCGAGAGGGAATGGGAAGCCGTCACCTCCTTCTGTGAAGCAGTCATGCTAGTGAAGGAGGTGGCGGGACGTGAGAGGGAAAGAACCTCACGTCCCAGCCGCCGCGGGAGACGCCCTGGGCGTCGGGGGTCACGTGGTGGCTCCCGGCCACCGTAGGCGCGGGCCTGTGGACGGCGAGTTATGGGCTAGCTCGCCGTCCGGCCGTCTTATGACGACAGGCCGTGTCGACGGCGCGTTCGTGTTCCACGCGCGCCTCAAAGAGATGTCAGCAACGAGTAGGGGTCCGCATGGGCCGATGCCTGCCAGAGCTGCGGGATTGTTCGAAAGAGACACCGTGGCCCTGGAACACAAAGGGCAAAGAAGGAACATGGATGGGTTTTAGTCAGTACAAGTCTGACACTCCCTTCCGCTCCGCCCAGAGTGGGGGGGGTCATTTGATGATTTCCCATCCAAAAAAAGTACTGCTACCTTTTCTTTTAGTTTTAATGAAGGACCAAAATATTTTCGGGTTTTTTATAATACTGTTTTCCATACCTGAAATATATTTCTTGTAGCATGCTGAACTTAAGGCATTGCAATCATCCCTTAATCTCTCAAAAAACTCTTGGTCTAATGGATTATTGTACTTTTTAAAAAGAATGTGGTATTTGTACTTCTCTTTAAGACGTATTATAAGATCACGTGAGTACCAAGGTGGATATTTATTACTCGCCGTTTTTTTCATAGGGATACAGTCTGTAATAGTCTGTCTTAATAAGCTATAAAAAAACGTCAACAACATCGTTAACAGTAGCACAGTTTTTGAACTCACTATCCCACTCAATCGCTAACAAACGATGCAGAACCGTTTCATAATCCGCTCGATGGAAGTTCGGTGTTTTCACATTTTTAGTTTCTAATAAACGTTCTGTCTGCACTGGTAGATAAAATTCTAACGGGGGATGTAAAGGGTCTTCCTTTGATAAACTGTGGGTACAACGGGCTAAGTCAGTAATAGAGGTGTTACATAATATTAAATCCAATATTTTCAACTTATTATTTAGTATACCGTTATATTGATTAAGACCATTCAAAGTCAAGAATTCAGAGATTATCGCATTTATATCCGTGTTGCTGGGTTCTGGGTACAAGTATATAAAGTCATTACTTGTAAGCCATGTTATGTTAGAGAGATTAAAGTCTCCTAAAATCAATATTTGTTCATTGTTGTTAAATTTATTATGAACGTTTTTAGTAAAGATTTCTAGCGTATTACTATGAATAGGTGGTGGTAGGTATACGCCACTGATGTAGTGTTTATTGTTAAATCTATTTCTTGAGCCAATATTGACGCTTATCCATAAATCTTCAATCTCGCTCTCAAAGTGGGATAGTCGACATGATTTCAGAGTTTTAGAGACGGCAATTAAAACACCACCTCCCTCTTTGCGAGTTTTATATTTACTTGACTCACGATCGCGCCTGTAAACCATATATCTGTCGTCAAACAACTCAGAGTCATAGACACCGCTGTTCAACCAAGTTTCTGTTAACACTATAATGTCGTGATTATTCATGGAAATGTTATGATAAAAGTTAATAGTTTTGGTTTTTAAGCCTCGTACATTTTGATAGTACACATGTAATGGACAATTGAATTTGACTAGATAAAAACAATAGGAACTTGCCACTTATCACATACTAATAAAACTATTCTAATGATTTTAACTTATCTAGGTTATTAATTACAACTCTTTGCGAATTCTCGTCTTTTTTCATGAATACCTTGCCCTCGCGAACCCAGACAAACTTGAACCCAAGTTCTTTTCCGCGAATCCGAGCTGCGGCATGGATTGCTTTGTTTTGGACAGATAGGTGTTCCGTGACGTAAATGGGTTGAGGTTTCTCCGCTGCTATACCCAAATGACTCGTATTTAGTTTTTCTTGGTTGTTGCATCTGTTATATTTCATTGAAGCGGCAAGGAAACTATCTCGCAGACGAGGACTACTGAATTTGACCAGAATGGTACGAGGCCTGGTGCTCTGCGTGTCTTTCTTTGCTATTCTGGTGCAGTGTAGTATGTCAGGGTCTTTAATATCACAACTGATGACCTTACCTAGTTGCAGCACTGTGTTGACTAAGTTTTCCGCCTTGTTTTCCGGCACGCACTGCAGCTCGACGTTGGCGGACCTGGAGTTTTGTTCAACTAGGTTCAGGCGTTGACTAAATTGCTGAATGGCATCTCGTAAACCACAGTTGTCCCTTTCAAGTTTCTGTATCCTATCAGATTTATC
This sequence comes from Noctua janthe, assembly GCA_910589295.1. Classification (NCBI taxonomy): domain Eukaryota; kingdom Metazoa; phylum Arthropoda; class Insecta; order Lepidoptera; family Noctuidae; genus Noctua; species Noctua janthe. The sequence continues at coordinate 5,163,714 of OU342572.1, read as the reverse complement.
TTCCAGCGCAGTCTTCATCTCTTCATACTTTTCGTTGAAGAAAGAAAGTGACTCTTTGAAACTAGAGATCAACTCGTTAATTTTTCGGAACTGATCGGAAACTACATCTTTAAGTGCACTCTGTATTTCTTCCTTAATAATTTCCCTTAACATATCTCTCGAAAACTCAATCAAGTTGTCATCATTAGCTTGAACCGGCGGCGGCGTGGTGCGTCTTCGTGACTGTTTCGATTTCGAACGAACAGTAACATTGGTGTCCGTTGGTGATAACGAACGGGGCGATAACTCCGTAGTAGGGCTCCCAGGTTTGGCCGTCCTGACAGGTGTGTTCTTGTTGTCGTTCTTAGGCACTTTACTTAAGCAGCTTGGACACTTCCAGATAGATTTTTGTTTGATGCTCATACTCTTATAGACCTTTTCGTGAACATTAGCGCACAATAGATCATACCATTTGTGGCAAATGAAGCATTGCAAGCTTTCCTTGGTATTAAAGTCAATCAAACAACCCGCGCAATTCTTTGTTGACATTTTTGTCAGTGCTATTTAAAATTTTGTTGAGTATAATAAAGCGCTTTCAGCGAATCACAAAGCTAGCGTGCGTCTAGCGGTGCCAAATAAAATAAAGCGCTAGAATATTTAAAGCGCTGAGCGATGATGTGGAGCGGCTCACTAGAAATGTCGCGACCGAAAGGTCGTAAGCGCCGTGGAATAGGCGTCACTTACGCGTTTTGGTCAACACTGATTTTGAAATCGACACAGGACCAGACAGTTTTATAACGGTTTTGTTTTATCAGTTTTACGATAATAAACTCAGTTTGTACACTATGTAGACTTAGGCACTGCACTTGTTAAGTATTTATTAAAGTTTAACACTCAAAATTTAGTTAGAAATTACACTTTAGACTGCAAGTTAACAATTATTTATGTGGAGCTAACGGTTACACTTGTTGTTTAGTTAAATGAAGCTGTACGACGTAATGAGATATTAATTGTCGAAATGTAGAAGTAACAACCAATATTATGTTTAAAGAGATTGTAATCACTCGTACGTTATATTGTCAGATTATTTTAATTATTAAATACTTTACTAAAGAGATTAAGTCTTGATCAAGCTTATTACATTCTCGGGACGTGAATGTAATAATTTTGTTTAGTAATATTAATCACAAGCAATGCTCTCAATATTAGTCGTGTATTTGTTCCGTATTTTATTTTGTAAGGTTGCTATGTGCCTAAGTGAAATAACACTGAATATTAGTTGTTTAGTTGTTAAACTGACTTTTGCCGGTTGACAGCTTTCGGCTGTCAAACGGTAGATTACTTGGTTATGTTCGCTTGGGAGCGTGGCAGTCTATTTCGAGCACTCGTCGAGTGAAGACGTAACATCAACTGTATAGTGGATTATAAGACTATGGCGATAATGCAAATATAAAGCTTTCTAATGATTCTTTCAGTATATTTGTAGCTCGAGAATTGTCGAACATACCCCAAATAAAAAGGAGACAAGTAATGTTTGAAATTATTAGAATTTTTGAACATAGAAGCTATTAACTATGTCAAGTCGTTTTTATGTGAGTAAATTCAAATAGCTGAAGGAGAAATTAAAGACTAAATTTGCAAATCATACTTTATTAAAATATTATAACAATAATAGAAATAAATATAAATCTGTGGCCCGAGTGTCAAATTGACAGCACGAATTTTTATGATACTGAATTTTAATTTAATGTTTTTATCGATTTAACCTATATTTAAACCATAATATACCAAATACATAATGATAAGAAAAAAAAAACAGATAACCTATTTTACAAAACCGGACCCTAAATTTTTGGAATTATTTGAAAATATGCATGAATGCTGACAAGAAACCGGGCAAAACAACAGGCACACCCACCATCTCCGGACTCGTCGCTCAGCTCCGCCTCGCAGCCGCGCGGACGCGCCTCAATCGTGAGTGCTGTGTCTCCGATCGCTGCAGTTGCGTCGAGCTCGAGCGACGAGTTTTTCTCCCCGCCGTCGACCCCATCACCACCACGACGACGAGGAAGAGGACGGCCACCAGCGGGCTTGGGACCTCGAGGCCAACAGGCCCCGCTGCCGGTGGAAATGTGTCGCGCATGCGATGGACTCAGTTAATTAATGAGAACGTCATGCACGCATATTATGGGACTACTGAGGGGGGAAGCAACTTGACTGCGTACCGTGGTCGGATGCTCTCTCTGTATCAGGTGCTTGAGCTAGGTGTCAGCGTGTCGGCGCAACGACTGTCGGATCAGGTGCGGGTTCATCCAGCGTAACCATATGTTGGATGACACCGTACTTGATCGACTACGCTTCGATTCACGGAGTAACCTAGTTATGCCTGCTTCGCCAATGATCGCAGTGCAGCTGCAATATGTATCCAGTGCTCCACCGCGATCCGAACACGATGGTGAAGAGGATGATAACGAAGTTATATCCGTAAGTACCCAGTGCAACGCACAATTGAGGAGCGCTTTGAACTTAGGCCACGTCTACCTCGTTTGCCTATGCACAAGAAAAACAAGGCGCTGGTGTGTGCTCTAGATTCGCAGCTGTCAAACTGCTTTGACAGCAGCAAAGACCTCACCGATACCCACTCAATATTGTACTGTGGAGCTGTAGCGGCATGTCGTGTAACTCACGTCAAATTTCCCAACAACGACAGAGCTACACGACCAAAATTTGCTGTTCCAGCTTGGAAGTGTAGGATTGAGCGGCGTATCGGTGGGGCTAGAGCACTCATCGGCAAGTTAATTTGCTTCAGGGAGGGCAATACTCGACCTAGAGTGATGCGCTTTGTGAAGCGGGCGTTCTCGGGAACTGATGTTAGTTTTCGAGACTACTTGGCCCGCGTCACAGAGCGTATCGAATTCCTGAAGCAGAAGATCTGTGCATGGGCAAGCCGTATTCGTCGGTACAAGCGGCGAGTGGAGCGATACACTCAGAATCGCACATTCCAAAGTGATGAGAGGTGGGTATATAGGTCTTGGGAACGACCGGACCAAGGTGTGACTGACAAGCGTCTACCGGATGATGACGCCATGTGTTCGTTCTGGCGCAGCATCTGGTCGGTGCCTGTCAGTCACACTGAGGGTGATTGGACCCGGGAGTTTGAACGAGCGTGTGATCCGATACCTGAAATGGGGGCAATCATCATCAGCCCCCAAGATGTAGCTCGTGCAGTCCATCCGTTGCCTAACTGGAAATCTCCAGGGCCGGATGGACTGCACAACTTCTGGATTAAATGGTTCCAGAGATCACATGTTCGCTTGGCATCCCAGTTTCAGTCAGCCTTAGAGTCAGGGTCGCTGCTCCAATTCTTGACGACAGGAATTACTCACCTGCTCCATAAATCACGTAGTACTGCGGAGCCCAAAAATTATAGACCAATCACTTGTTTACCAACGGTCTATAAAGTTCTTACATCCATTTTGAGAGCTAAAATCAACCATCATATTGATAGTAATTCTATCATGTCTGCCTCTCAGAATGGATGTAGGAATGGGTCCCGCGGTACTAAGGAGCTGCTCCTTATTGATATGGCCATTAGCCAACAGGTTCGCCGCTCCCGAAAGGATCTGTCTACATGTTGGATAGATTACAAGAAGGCCTATGATTCTGTGCCTCATGAGAGTGCTGGAGTTGTATAAAGTTGATGCAACTCTGCGTACCTTCCTGATGTCATGTATGGGGCACTGGAGAACGGTCCTTCGCTATCCAGGATGTCGACAGATCCAGGGGAACAGCTAACCGATAAAGATTGAGCGTGGTATATTCCAGGGTGATAGTCTGAGTCCATTGTGGTTTTGTCTAGCCTTGAACCCTCTCAGCACACTGTTGGAGGGTTCAGGTCTAGGCTATCGGTTGAGGAGAGGTGGTCAGGTCATATCTCAACTTCTTTACATGGATGATCTGAAACTCTTTGCCCCCAACAATTTGCAACTGATGAAGCTACTGAAAGTAACTGAAACTTTCAGTAACGCCATTAGGATGGAATTTGGTGTGGACAAATGTGCAGTCATGTATGTGAAGCGAGGGGAGATTATGGAATCCGTGGGAACTCAACTCTCGGATTCCATTCACCTTAGATCCCTCTCCTCAACAGAAACCTACAAGTATTTGGGTATGTCGGAAACATTAGGAATCAATACTGCCGACATGAAACAATCATTGAGGGACCGCTTCTTTGGCCGCCTGAATAAAGTACTAAACAGTCTTTTGCCAGGTGGAAACACGGTGCGCGCACCCCTTCAATGGTTGGGTCATGCCGGTTTTGATGTATTCTTTCGGCATACTCAAATGGACTCGGACGGAACTTGATGCCCTGGATAGGAGGGTCCGCGCACTGCTGACCGCAAATCGAATGCATCACCCGCGGTCGTCGGTGATGAGACTGTATATCCCGCGGAAGTGCGGAGATCGTGGCTTCTGAAATGCTAAGAACCTGCACAACCGTGAGGTATGCAGCCTCAGGGAATACTTCCTAGAAGTCGACGTGGGGATGCACCGAGATGTGGTCTCAGTGGACAAAGGCCTCACCCCGCTCTCTCTGGCTAACGAGAACTGGCGCAAACCTAGAGTATTAGACACTAATGATCGCAAGGAGGTATGGCAGGGCAAGGAGCTTCACGGACGCTTTTACCGGGCCCTACATGGAACCTATGTAGACTTCTTAGCGTCCGCATCTTGGCTGCGCTTCGGTGACCTATTCGGGGAAACCGAAGGTTTTGTCTGTGCAATAATGGACGAAGTTATGATGACGAATAACTACCGGAAATACATTGTGAAGGATGGCACGGTTGACATATGTCGGGCATGCCACCGTCCGGGAGAATCGATCCGACACATTATTTCTGGGTGTTCTCGTCTGGCTAACGGAGAGTACTTGCATAGACACAACCTCGTTGCCAGGATTATCCACCAGCAACTTGCTTTGAAGTACAACCTTGTGGAATCAGAAGTACCATACTATAAGTATGCGCCCGACCCAGTTCTCGATAATGGTAATATCACGTTGAATTGGGATCGATCTATCGTCACTGACAGGACTATTGTTGCCAATAAACCTGACATTGTGGTGATAGATCGATTGGAGCGTCGCGCAATGATTGTTGATATAACGGTTCCGCATGACGAGAACCTCGTGAAAGCAGAGAAAGATAAACAATTCAAATATCTAGATCTGGCTCGCGAGGTTGTCGACATGTGGGATGCGAGTACAGCAGTCATTGTGCGGATAGTCGTGTCTGCCAATGGCTTAATAGCCAATAGCCTCGACCAACATCTGAGGAGGCTCTCGCTTGGCAGCTGGATCAAGGGCTTGATTCAGAAAGCAGTACTTCTGGACACGGCGCGTATCGTTAGGAGGTTCCTCTCTCAAGAGCCCTGACCACCGGTATTTCGGACCCTGTTCCCGATACCGGTGGGCTATTTTTTATATTTTTAAATGTTTTTTTTTATATTACTTTGTATAGAAATATTTAAAAATGTAAATTATATGTATAAAAATAAATAAAGAAAATAATAGAAATAGCGATATTAGTGTCAACGAGTACGAAATCAACGATATTTATCACTTCTCGTTGGCCTTTAGATTATTACAAAATTACGTGTTGTTTCAACTCAACTAAATTATTCACATTGATAATTTTAACATAGATGTTAAAATTTTTACTAAAAATCAAGACATGTTTTTTTCTATTAAACTTCAAACACGAAAATGTTGTAGATTTTTTTTATGATTAAAGTAAATATTTTCGGTTCACCCTTGTTTGGTATAACAACTTTTGTGTCCCTTCGTCCAGCATACTCACCATGGAATCCTGATATTTCATGAATGTCAAAAAACTGTTCTGAAATAGTGCTAAATAGTGCCCAAAGGAAAAAAATAGTGCTCTTGTACTTGCGAAGTTATAGCCATAGTTCGATGAGTATGCTGGACGAAGGTTTCGCCCAGCATACTCACCTCCGTCCGGAGAATCTGTATACGCTTCAAACATAATTCATACTTCAAAAAATAGTTCCCAAATAGTGCCAAACGGTGCCCAAAAAGAAAAAACAGTGCTCGAATAACTTCGGAGTTATAGGCTTCGTTCAGTGAGTATGCTGGGCGTAGGTTCTACGCCCAGCATACTCACCTCAGTGCGCGAATATCGAACGAGCTATAGGTACAATTTACGTCTCAAAAAATTGTGCTTGAAATAGTGCCCAATATCAGTCCAATTTTTGCTTGACTTTTGACTTAGAAAACCATTAAATTTTAATGTAAACTTCTACATACTAACGTAAAATGGGGTACAGTCGTCGACACATGTTTTTGGACAAAAATATTAAACTTTCTAATTGTAGACTTCATGTTATTGGAAATAATTATGGTATTTTCTCACATGTCAAAAACTTTCGATTAAATGCATTATTATATATTTTATAAATAATAATAAATGAATGAAACTTTAAGCGTAAATGAAGTCTATTACTTCATTGCATTGTGTGTTTGTCTGAATAAAAACAGTCATTTGCAGCCAATAAAATTAATATCTTGAAAAATTGTAAAAAGGAAATTATACAGTTTCTTTTTGTATATATGTTGCAGGCAAAACTTATAACCAGTCAAAACTAGTACTGTGACATAGTTATACAAATTTTTAAAACTCTTTCCAATAGTTTCATCAATGAAAGGTTTAGCAATAAAAAACATTTTTAATTACTTACGTTATTTATTACTATTTAAAGGGCCAAAGTAATCAGAATTCTAGTTAACTAGTTCACAGCTTTTGTTAACATTCATAATATAATCAATGTAAATAGAAAAAATTGTAGTTTTAATATTGTATATAATATACATATAAAAAAATGTTTAGCCAAATATTGGTAAAACTTTCTAAAATATAACACGTAGGTACTTGTACTTTGTTTTACTGCTACAACGTTTTAATCACAATAAAATTATCTTACAAATAAGTATAAATTGAGCAATCACAGTTTATAATCACGTTTTTTTTATTAATATTAAATACCCTATAGTAATTACAAATTAACAATCACAGTTTATAATCACATTTCTGTAAGTTATTAATAAAATAACTTTTACAAGAACAAAAAAAAAACAAACAAACAATAACAAAATAGGAACTAACAAGTTAGGACCGATCTTCATCTTACATTCGCGTATAAATAATGCAGTGTGGTACAGTATATTGGGAATTACTACAAACTTTTTTACTAAGGTCATCATAGCAGTTCCAAGTTCTCTTTAGCAATCGATAGCACTTTGACTTGTAATGCCCCATGCGTCCTGATTCACCATTTGTAAAATCTATTACCGACAGAATTTTAAAGGTGTCACCGTTTATTATGATCTCTTTAGGAATTTCATCAATTTCTATTTCAATTGAAGTATTAATTTCAATAAATACGAAGTCTAGTACTTCATATTTGTATGCGTTTTTACCGTTACATAATTGGTATTTACATTTCCTTTCAGTATCATTTACTAATAGAGCTTCATTAAGGGCTCCAATACCTTGAGTCGTCAATATGTTTACATTTATTGGAATCCAACTACATTTTGTGCCAGAACCTTTATTGATTTCACAGTTCTGGTTTGTACAATTTAAGTATCTATTAGCACTATAAAAACCATAACTTTGTATGTTATCTATTATAAAAGTTACATTACACTCACAATTTTTGCAACTACTAAAATCGGATTCCACAGTATCATATATTTTAGCCAATACCTTAGAACGAGTAGTGTAAATATCTTTTGGTTTTCTAGCCTTCTTAGTGATTTTCTTTAGATTGTCATACGTGATCAAACTTCTGGTCAGTTGTGAAAGATCGTTTTTTTTATCATTGATATATTTTCTAATATTAGGTCTATCTAAATATGCAATTGAAAAACTTTGGACCACGGAATCAAAAGCACACGTATTAATAAACGTGAATCTGTATGTTCCTGAAGTAGAAACACTGCCGTTTTGTAAAATATGTAATTTTGTACGACGATTGATTCGTTTTTTATTTTTCTTCTGTTTAGACACCAGTCCCCGCCAGTCTTCAATATAATTTGGTTCGCTCCTAAAAATTGAGTTTTCATAAAATGATTCATCATTGACGAGAGTATTTATTTGTGGTGTGTTATGGTCACTTATTTCATTTTTTTCGTCGACAATATTTTCAGTTCCTTCTTGAACATCAATCAAGTCACTTTTGGCTAAGCGTATGGAACCGGTTATCAAAGGCTCGTGTTTAATAATAAACTCATCTACGCGGTACTTATTTGAATTTGTTTTAAAAAATAACTTTTTTACGTCTTTCATATAACTTTCTACATTTGAACTGGTTGGAGTACAATAATTACTGTTAAAATAAGTCATCATTATATTTCCCCATAGTGGAAGTTTTTTAAGAATCCTAATCAAAGTGTCCTTTATTTCCGGCAAGTAATAAATATTTTCGATTTCAGTTTCTTGATCACACAATTGTTTAATTAAATCTTCTTTCTCCTCAAGATCTTTATACATTTTCAGAAGCGGGTTTTCTTCTTTATCTAATCCCTCCCATAAAGAATGTTTAATTGGAACGTGATTTTCCGAATCTACATTTTGTATTTCACATTCCTGCAAATTAGTTTTGATCCGGTTTTTTAATTCTAAAATCGCCGTTTCACACCGTGTTAAATTTCCATTTCTACTGCCGCGGTGTTTATTATTTGCTATAATATAAACATTTTCTATAATTTTCTTTACCTCTCCGTATGAAACACATTTTTTAATCAGAATCATACAATCAACAAAAAATTTTGTTACTCTAGTGTCTATATTTTTGAAAATACTTTGATTGTACAATGTTTTTATGAAATGCGAAGTATCAAGGCGAACATAACAGGTTGGAATTTTTTTGGTTCTATTTTCTAAAATATTAAAACATGTATTTAAGTAGTCAGAGGTGGATTTATAACCACAAAATACTTTTACCACCGCACCTACTAAAGCTGCGGAATCATCAGTTACTACTTCATTTGGAGGTTTTCCATTAGCCAACCAAGATTGTAACCAGCTAGCAATAGTATCTAAAGAGTGACTTTCTGATATACACTGTGAAATTGGCACGCTACTTTTAACGGCTGTATCTGTCATCATAACATACAAAAATATAGGACTTTGCGACTCTTGAGATAGTTGTGTGTGTTCATTGACGACAGGCCGAAGATTTTTATTAAATATAGAACCTGTTGCGTCTATAGAAACTCTAATATAATTAAACTCTTTTTGGCATTTTTTATAATAATTCTTTTGATCGTCCGTCCAGTAAAATGTATAAAATGGAAAAGCAGAAACATATCTAACACATTTATCAAAAGGTGGTGAAACACACATACAAGTAAGTGACAATATTGGGTTGGGATGGAAAACATCAACTTTTTTATTTTCATGTTTAATTCGATGTAGTGTTTGTAATTTTGGCAATACTGGAGGTTCCTTGTCATTTTTCTTCATTAAAGTTGAGGCTAATTTATATCTTATAGAAGCTGCTGCTTCGTGTTGTAATTTTTCACCTAATTCCCTTATTTGGTAATACCGTAATCGGTTTTTTTTACTGGTGTTATGAGAGTACTTTTTATTTTCATTAATTATGCAACATTCTAGTTTAATTAAATTTTCCGTTTCTAAGTTAGTTGTTATAATTATTTTTGCGTGACATTGATTACAATATCCTGTGCATTTGATTTCGTAATTGTCTTTCACAATATTATTTTTAAAACACCAAGTGCATAAAGATCTTATTTCTTTCCATAGATGCATTTGAATTACATTAGTCCATTGGTTTGGTTTTAATTTACGTCTGACATTATACAGACTACCAGGGGCGATTTTGCTATTTCGGTGATAAAAATACCTTTGAGGCTTAATACTATCCCAAGTTATTGTATCCATATAAAATGTATGCGTACTGGTGTTCTCCGAAACACTATTAATGCTTTCGTTTGATGACGATGTAGACTTTTGATTTATCAAATTAGAATCATTATTACGAATTATTTCTTTTTTATCAACACCAAAAAAGTATTCGTAATTTCGTTTTATGCTTAATATGATTGATTTAATACTCATTTTGTAATTTAACCGTGTTTGAATTTGTTTATAAATTGAGTCATTTGCGGAAGGAATATTTTTAAAAAAGTCATCTTTGAATTCTGAAATTACTAATTTTTGCGTTTCTAATGAAACCTTTGGTTTAGGCCCTCGTTTTCCTTGCTGATCCATGTCGTTAGATTCACAAGAATTATCACAAATTATTATGCCATTTGTTTTCAATATTAACATAATATGAAATAACAACTAACTAACTAACATATAAATCAACATCAATAACATTATGAACACTTGTGTACTTATACTACCTATATTACCTGAAAATACCAACTATAGATGTAAAAAACATAACGGGCCCCACCGCTCACGCAGTACGAGTCAGAAAAAGTTGTCTTCTAACGTGGTAAACATTGTGTCTTCAAGATAATCTGAAAATAACACGTATTTAAATAATTTAATATAGGTATGACAGGCTCCAGCCTTCCTCTAAAGGTACTTAAGCACTTACGTGTTTTCCATTATTTTAGCGTGATTTCTATTATAAATAGCGAAGGGGCAAAACACGAGGCTGAAGACGATTTCCCGAAGTCACAACTCCCATAGAAAATGTGATGAATAGGTTGACGACACTTAAAAGTTTAAGTGCATTCGCCGGATGACAATCGGTAATAGTCTTCACTTCACGTCATATTATCTAAAAAATACATCTGTGTTAATTCTATAGTTACGTTTATACTTACTACCGACGCTCGCGCTGACTGATTCTACCTATTTCGATATTGAAATGTAACTAACGTGAACTTAAGACGAGAACAGATCCTGACGGGTAACGAGGACAAGCTTGTAATAAAAAAATTGAAGAAAAGTAAATTATATCCTAGCAAATAAGACAGTGTTTCATTTCCAGTAGAATTGGAGGATAAAACCAGGCCTCCGCAGAAGTAGGTATATAAATAGGTATTTGAGATCCAATTAGATAAACAAACAAGTTACATTACGTTATTATGTGTGTACCTACCTACATCAAACCTTTAAAAAAGTAACTAAGTAGGTACCCATTTTTAAAACTTCTTAAGCATGTCCTTAATTTTAAGTGTACAGTGTCATATTCAACGAAAAAATGAACGTGTTTTTGTAAAAAACAACTCGCTTGCTACCTAGTTTTACAGTGCAATTAATGAATGAGTGTAAAATCAATTTAGTTAAATGCCACTATTATAAATTGAAATATACTTACTGATTTGGGTGCAGCTCCTATATTGATTACGTACTAGATACACAATTTTATATAGGTAAATAATGACATCACCAACACATTGTTTGGTTTTGCAACCCACTATGTAGTCAAACTCAAAAGCCGGCGTTATTATAATGATGTGCGACGAAGTAAACAAACAAAGAAACTGAGAAGCGCTTGTTCGTTTCGATTGCTTTGTGACACAAAATGGACCCTTATCACCTTCAAAATACAGATCAGTCTTGTCTAATAATCGTAAGATGTTAGGGCAGAGCCATCTAGTATTTAAACATAAACATATTCATTTGCGTCGCGGGCGCCGCGCGTGTAAGCCCCATACCTATTGACCGTACGTGCATCCATTACTGCCACACTATATTGAACTTTATCACATGAGGAATACAGGTCAATTCCGTAAACGTTGTGGTACCGTCCTTGATCCGGAAAATGATTATTTTGAATAATTTTGTCAGTTGTAATGTAAGCATTAATAACAGCAACTTTATTTTTCATGCATGATTTACTTCATTTGATATCTTAATCCTTCAAGCGCCGTGATCTAGACAAAATATATAAAATCATTGTTCCTAGCTACCGGGGTCCCATGCGACGCGCGAAGGCTTAATCATATTATTATAAAGTATTATTAAAATAATGTGTAATTAATAATATTGCGATTCTAAAGTAAATACTCCCTTACATAGACAATTAATAATTTACACAAGACAAAAATTGTTAGAAAGAAAGTTAATAATATTGTATTCGACTGTACTCAATGTAATGTATGTAGAAGTTTACAATCAAATTTAATGGTTTTCTAGGTCAAAAGTCAAGCAAAAATTGGACTGATATTGGGCACTATTTCAAGCACAATTTTTTGAGACGTAAATTGTACCTATAGCTCGTTCGATATTCGCGCACTGAGGTGAGTATGCTGGGCGTAGAACCTACGCCCAGCATACTCACTGAACGAAGCCTATAACTCCGAAGTTATTCGAGCACTGTTTTTTCTTTTTGGGCACCGTTTGGCACTATTTGGGAACTATTTTTTGAAGTATGAATTATGTTTGAAGCGTATACAGATTCTCCGGACGGAGGTGAGTATGCTGGGCGAAACCTTCGTCCAGCATACTCATCGAACTATGGCTATAACTTCGCAAGTACAAGAGCACTATTTTTTTCCTTTGGGCACTATTTAGCACTATTTCAGAACAGTTTTTTGACATTCATGAAATATCAGGATTCCATGGTGAGTATGCTGGACGAAGGGACACCAACTTTTGATGCAATGTTACTAATTCGAACAACGTTTAAGAAAATAATCAATTTGTATAATATCGATTAACATAATTTTCATTTCATCGAATATTTATTTGCGATAACAACATTTGCGCTATTGATCAAAAGGTATAATGTTCATTTGATGTAATGTTCAAGTGGTATAACATGTATTTTATCGAATATTCAATTGGTGTAATGTAATGCAGAAAACAAACATTGTAAATATTTGCATTTTTTTATTTTGAAAAAGTAAACACGACTAATCTTAAATTAAATGCCATCGCTTTAAGTAAATCTAATTCTGTGTAAGTTTCAAAATTACGTAATATGGTCTCAGTTTTGACGTCTTTCTTAGTACAAATATTTTCTGTTTTGCACTAGGTTCTCCATTTAAAATACACTGTATTTTTCCTTCAACTATATTGGTTTCGGCAAGCAGTATAGTTGACAGTTCATAAATCTGGGGCTTCTTTTATCGATTATACTATTTAACCTGTGGTGCCACGCTTCCACATCATTTTGTGTGCGTGGCAATTTTAAATGGTTTAATTCATGACTAGGGAAACTAGCGGGAGTTGCCATTCTTTCCTACGACATAATTTTCTGCGAACTATTTGGCAATTAATGCACTTTTTTTGAGCAATTTTCTTTCCAAACTTTGAAGTACTGTGGTATTGTCGAACTTGGTAGGAAAGACAAAGCCATGAGACACTTAATTTCCAAGCTGAACCTGTAATCCGTTCCGTACAGTTTTTCAAGGCCACTTGATTGAATCTTCCTATAAATAATTTGCCCAAAAAGGATTGAACAGCATTTAACAATAATATTTTCAAAATTTTGTCGTACACATTGAATTGCAGTAATTTCGAAGTTCATCATACAATATTTCACCTTTATAACAAAATCGTTTTCATAAAAATACTCATTTATTAGGTCGAATATTTTGTTGCATGTTGTTTTGTCCTTATTAGTGCACAACACAAATACTAACGGCACGGTGGACCTATGTTCGTTCAAAAGCCTAGAATGAATTGTATACAACTGTAAAAATAATTCTGGTACAGACTTAAAGGTACCATCCATATGCTTTGTCCTAGTTGAGTCATCAATTTCTTTGTAGATGAAAGAATAACTTTCTTATTATCATTAAATATTTCATCTTTAATTACCAAGTTTCCTTTTTCTAATTTAAGATAATCGTTGTAAATATGAAATTATATATCTTTTGGTTCAACAAACACAGGCATATTTTTACGCCTTTCTCTGTAAATTATTTGCTTTAACGCACTAGTTGTTGGTAACTGTGACGCAATATCAGAATCTGTACTTTTTAAGACTGTTTGCAAAATCTGACATGGTTTTAAACGGTTGTTCTTAAGTGCTGCTTCTTTTAATTCACTTATTACACTTGAAGTTGGTAATTTACATGCGCTGGGTTCGTGATTATGTTCGCCGTGGCTTAATACTGTATGTTGATCATTGTCTGTGTCGCGTATAGTTATAGCACGCGAAGAACACTTATCCTTGTTTCGTTGTTCACAGGACCAATAGTATTTATTCACCACTTCCTTGTTTTTGTTGAAAGAAAACCCATCTATATTTAGCTTCATTCCACCTCTCTTGCTAAGGAATATGCTGCACATTTCGAAACAGTTTTATTTACCTCGACTAAACAAAACAAAATGTTTACAGTTATGAGACACAAATCATTCTAGTGCACGACAATGACAACCATTTGTATGATGATGCATTTTTCTTAGTAATGCCTTTATATTTACGATACCGTGAAACCTGCTTACTTTGCCACTTTTTCATGTGTCAAAAATTTTCATTCGCTTTAAAAAAAAAAAATTATATGGAAACATAATGAGTAACCTACACCTAGACATAGCAAATTTCATGAAAATTTATATTATTACCAAATATCTATTTCATTAGTGTAAATTAAAATATTTTAAGCATAAAAACAAATATGGCAAAGTCAGCTGTCACTTCTGGTAAATTTGCCATATGAAAATCAAAATGAAATTTTTGGAGTTTAAGAGGTTAAAAAGTAATATATTTGCACTCTTCCTATATCCCGTAAAATAAAAGTGAAAACTTTATATTATTTAGCACTGGTGATTTAACTCTCTAAGAAGGTGGCAAATTCACCAACCTTTCCAAAATATTTCATAGTAAGAAGAAGTTAGGGTTAGGGTTGTCAAATAAAAATGTTTTCATAGTAGGAAAAATTTAATAAAAGTAAAAAAAAACATAATCAATTTTAATGAGATCAACACGCACTATTATTCGTTGTGACTAGGTATTTATTAATATAGGTTGTTAAGTACCTACCTGCCTAGCATCATATTTAACTTCTAATTAGTTAAGTGTTTTACATAATAAAACAAAAAAAAAATGAACTATTTATCACGTAGCAAAGTCTTTCAATTTTTTAGTTATTTAGAAGAAGCAACATCAAACATAACTTAGCATAATCAGTCTCTAATGTTCCCATAGCAGTCGGAGATATAAATATGTACCTACCTACCTATAACAAATCAACGACCTAGTAAATTATTCATATAGGAAATTTGAATTACCCAACAACATAAAATATTTAAAAAAAGGAAAGCTTAAACCTAATACCTAGTACCTAACTATAAAACACTGTTGTACCTTAGTACTGTACATTGTATGTCGGTACCTAGTTATTCATTGGACATTGTACTTAGAAAAATCAATGTTGTTAAATTTGAATTTCCCTCGACGACCCTCTTGAGGGTTAGTCTTTACCAGCTCCACATCTGAGTCTAGTATAAAACTAATATCATTCACGTCTGGCCAGTAAAAAAGATCCCCCTTCCTTCTCATAAATTTGACAAGCATTCCGGAACCTTCAGTTAGTTCTAAAAGTTTGCCTACATAAAACTTATTTGTTTTTAGTCCACGAAATTTAACTAAGAGGAAACTGCCAATTTGATGCATTAAGGTATCAATTTGTTTTGTTTCTTCGAAGTTATTTTGTACAGTATCTTCCTCCACATCACTTGGTTCTGATTCAGAAATGAACGGCCCTTCATCTGAAGAATCTCTTAAAGAATAATCATCATTGCTTTCATCGGTTTCTTCTTCGGTTTCTTGAACTAATTTTCTTTTTCTATTACAAGCTAAAGGCAAGTGAAACATTTCTGCAGAGGTGGATGGTACTGGATTATTATAATCAATAAATTCTGATGGTTCTGGGCCAATTTTAAGTTTTTTATCAGGCAGTTTACACTGATTAAGTGATGAAAATATATTGTGAGATTTATCTATTTTGTGTAATTAAGATTACTTTTATCCAAATAGAAAGCGCAATTCAGTGGACTATACTTGATTTCAGATAATATTGTAACTTTTTTTCCACCTGACTTTACAGTAGATTCAGGTCCTGGTGTAGATGTTGTAGCGGCAGTTTCATTTTCAGACGCAAACCAAGGATGATAAGTTTCTGTCTCAGGTCCTGGTGAAGGTAACAATGCAGTAGTAATTTCATTTTCAGGTGTACACTTACGATGCATCGTTTCCGATTCGGGTTCTGGTGTAGACATCAAAATCATAGGCGTTTCAGGTTCAGTTGTAGACTTAGGATGATTCAGAGCTTTAAACTCACGCTTTTCCTTGAGAACCGTTTTAGTAGAAAGTTTTTTAGCGTTACTTTTTTTATTCGACATCAACAGTTCTATTTCTTCGGAAGAAACCGAAGCACCGGGTGTAATGTTGACTTTTTTATTTTTTATTTTCCTAATAGGATTTACTGACCGGGTTTCTTTTAAATAGTCTAGAAGCGCGTTGTCAACGGTATATTTGGTTTCTTGTTCGTAGTCAGGAAGTTTCCTTAATATTTTATTAGGGTTAAAAGGTACTATCCCGGTAGCCCTAAATCCAGAGATGATATTTTCTTTACTGGTTATCTCTATTGACTGTATTAAAGATTTAAGCAACACTGGAAAATGAGATTTATTGAGTTGCGTTTCTGACGGATTCTCATGTTTGTAGGTGGTTAAAATTTTGCGCCATTGCTTTTTCAGCGGGCCGAAAAATGCGACATCCAAGGGCTGCGAAATGTGTGTGGAATTAGGTGGCAAAAATGCGAACCTTATATTTGTTTCTTCGCATAGACGTATTATATTAATGTTTAAATGGCTTGAATGGTTGTCGCCAATGATTAATTTCGGCCCTTCAAGCTTTTCAGCCCATGGTATGATAATTTTCTGAAACCAATCTTCGAACACGGTGGCATCAAACCAGCCAGATTTTGTCCGATTATATCGGGCATCGTTTGGTCCATTTTGACACCACGAGGTCCCCAAATGCTCTGCCTTAAAAACAGTATAAGTAGGCAAGAGTGTTCCATCTGCCACCGCTGCGAACATTATTGAGAAATTACCTTTGGTGTGATTGAGTACTCTTTCAGGATACTTTACTTCGCGCTTGAAGATGCACTTGGACGATCCAGGATTATCCGATAGATTGGTTTCGTCGTAATTGAGTATATTACTTTTGGGTATGTCTTGTAAAGTATTTCTTAAATTATCGAAATAAATGTTAAATTCATCTGACGTTTTTGCAGCGCGAACCCTTTTTATATTTTGTGCAACTCTTACTGTTAATTTATCTTTGTGTCGGACCAGATATTTATTTATCCACCACTTTCCTGGCGGTTTATTATTAAAAATATGTTCTCTATTGTTACCTTTAAGGTAGTTGAACACAACGAGACTTAGATCGAAACGAGATAGAGGAGCTCCGAAATCACCTGCTGCTCTCAGGACATTAACAATATTTTGTTCTTCTGATTCAGAAAGTCTTTGCTGTCCGCCTGGCTTCCTACTATGCTTATTTTTTACTTTATTGTCTATAGTTTCGCGTGGTATGTGAAATCGTTTTTCAGCTTCAAGGGACGATATTTCTTTTCTGCTAACTAAGTCCACAGCAACTTCTAACATTTCTGTAGAATATTCCTTATATGCTCTGTTCCCTAACAACGGTCGGCGGCGTCGTTTTTCCATCTTCAAAAAAAGGAAAACTAAATGTTCATTTTGTACACAAGGTACTCATGAAATTAACCCAAAGGTAAACTGGATAGCGACTACAACATTTAATGACTTTTATACGCCCATCAATGTTAAACAGTGTCTAGTTGAATCATTTTGGACCATTTACAGGACTTGTGAAAGTCAAAAGAAGTAATTGCCACGATCTAAAATATTATTTCCAATGGAAACAACATTTTAGATGGAAAAAGAAATAAAAAACATGTAATAGAAAGTATCGTGAAATTGCAACGCTATACAGTATTTGCGCAAATAACTAAATCACTTCACATATTTAATTCTTACTGTCCCAAAACAAAAACAAATACTTTTTAAATTACCCACCACCCTGTCTACCTTTTGTAAAACAACCTTCATTTAAGCACATGCACTGTGTATTTCATATCTGGGTACTTACAACGACAATTTAATTAAAATATGAATCATAAGAAATTTTGTGGCAGCCCTAACCTCCTACAAAACATGGCAAAGTCACCATCACGGACGTTGCGGTTGGGGTTGTTGAATTTACCAACACCAATTACGAACTACAGGTAGCTTGTAGCACACTAAATCAGCTTTTATTTAGCTAAAGAACATTATGCTAACATAATATCAAAAAAGTACTAATACGTAGGCAATGCTTTTCCCGTTTGTTTTTGTAAAAGTTCCAGAGCACTAAGTTTTACGCCACCAACATTCGAAAAAAGTAACCGCCGAAAATTACATCTCAAAAACAAGCTGGGTTGCCACATCTCATTCAGTGTTGCCATTTAACTCATAAATTTTACCATAAAGGCGTATATACATGACAAAAAACTGTTATTAAGATGTAACTACACTTTTTCCTTCAGAAGTTGGCTATGGCAAACTCGGCAACCGTTGGCAAAGCTAGCAGGTTTTACGGTATAGTAAATCTCAATAATGTTCCACTTATATCTACTAGATGGCGTTAGAAGTACGACACGCGGCGTGGCGTTAGTAATAAATAATTATGTGCCTTCCTAAGACACACAGCGTTGAGTTGAAGAAAGCTGATGTAAATTCGCCTAAAATTGGTTATCTATGGTTAAAACTTACCAAATTGTCCATGGTTTTATACCTGTCTCTCTCTTTCACCAGCGTGCGTACTTTTCTAATTGTGAAGGATGCTTGACACGAAGCTGTCAAAGTCATAGCGTTTGTAAATTTTGCCGGTAAAACATCGAAATTTTTTCCAAAGTTATAAAAGTGTTAGATACAATAATTTATTGTATTCAATTAGCACACAGCGTCTATCTAGTGTACGTGTCGCGTTTTTCTGTTGTGAATTAGTGGTTTTTCTAATGAATCCTGACGAAATTGTGCGGGGTAAGTGTCGGAGGTGAACAAAGTTCGAATGTTGACGCTCCGGATGGAGATCAGTATTCGAATAGTGTGAGATCTGATGACTCATCATCATCATCGTCATCTTCTGCATCCTCGGAGGATGAGGAGGGCATAGCTTCACCTCCGCCTAGGGTTACCATATCTCAGGATTTGTCCTGAGATTTCAGGATTATTCGACTCTTCTCAGGATTCCGGCCGGATTTAGCAAATCTAGTGATAGCTCAGGATTTTTAATAAAAAACAGGTTACATTTTAAAGATCTCTCTTATTAAACTACTAAAAATAATCTTCTTTTGGTAACAATTGCAGTTAAAATCAATACTTATGTATTAATTTAAAACAAACTTAAAATAATCTTCTTTTGGTAACAATTGCAGTTAAAATCAATACTTATTTATCGAAGTAAAACGAACTAAAAACAATCTTCTTTTGGTAACAATTGCAGCTGCAGTTAAAATCAATCCTTATTTATCAAAGTAAAACAAACTAAAAATAATCATCTTCAATAATCATCTTTAAAAATAATGTTACCAACATTTGCAGGTAAAATCAATACTTATTTATCCAAATAGGTACTTAATTAATTTTGTCGTATTTAATATTTGAAGAAACCTTTTTAAGTAAATTCTTTTCTTTGATTATTGATTTATAAAATGCCTCACAAGTTAAACTCTTCAAGTTATATTGAACTAAAAGTAGGGCTCGAACTGAAGACACGTTTAGTCGGTTTCTTTCTTTCGACCATTGAGCTCCCATGATAGAAAAAACTCTTTCTACGTTTGCATTTTGAGCTGTTATTGCAAATATATATTGACAAATACGCAGTATCTCTGGCAATCGTGAAATACCTATTGTCTTGAAAATGTTTGCCCACAACGCATGAAGCATTACGTCAAAAAATGCTTCTTCCTGTTTTGTCAAAAAACTATTCAGAGATGCAATTTCATCGAATAACTTCACATCATCTATGTGTATTCCTTTTCCATTTAGATAATGAATTGATAAAGCAATCTGATCAAAGTCGATCATTTGGCCCTTTTTCAGCATCAACCAATTAAAGACTTTGAAATCATCTAAAGGCGTCATCCACTTGATCAGATATTCTACGCAAGTCTTATACATATTTTTAAGGTCGTGCTTGAAATCTTCTTGGTTTTCCGCAGTGCACTTAGCCAGCAACTCTCGCACTTTAAGTGGCATGAAGTTTGCGTTCGCTCGTGCAACTAAAATTTCATGTGTGGATTCGAGGATTCTTTTAATATCTAAAACAGAATTGTTTTCTTTTTCGATGTCTTCAATTTTCGTCTGAAATATTGACATTAATGAGTGAGCAAGAAATAAATAAACTTCGCTAAGTTCATTTTCAAAAAAGTTCTTCAAAGTAATTGGTACACCAGGAGTAGATAAAAAGTACTGCTTCAACGGTTCATACATCTTCAATATTCTTTCGATCGCTGGAAACAGACTAAGCCATCGGGTCTTGCTATGAAACAATAGTTTCTGATAATTGACGTCTATATATTCGCTGATATCCTTCAACGCCTCCGTGCGTACGGTGTATACGGAAAAATAATTAAACAGCTTCATTACTACAGATTCTATATCAATACGAGTATGCAGATTATCAGTGCCATGTTGAATACAATTGTGTAGTATGTGCGCTGGGCACCCAACTCCTACGATATCTTTGTCCAGAAAGTTTTTTAAATTAGTCCAAACATTTTGTCCCGGTTGCCGATTTACTCCGCCAAAATTAACATTAGCGTTGTCTGCTGTAAATGATACACATTTCATCAACAAGTCGTACTTTTGCAAGCTTGTTTTAATTATCTCTGTTATAGTGTCAGCATTTTCATTGGGTGTGCTCAGCACATCCAGCAGTTTTGTTTTAATTCCTTCTTGCCAGTCGAAGAATTGTATCATAATTGGAAATATTTTTTCAGCACCGTGATTACTTGCATCTGTGGAAACGCCCAAGAAGTTGACATTTTGTAATGAGACTTGTACCTGTTCAATTACCCAGATATCACGCCCGTTACAATGGCCTCAGTCTTCGTTCGTGCACAAGAAATACTCTTCGCAGTGTTGGAATCAGCAAATATAGCCTTAACCAGTTGGCTGGTGCAATCCATAGATTTAAATGACTGGTGATGTTTCACTGTGTGGAAAGCTAAAGTGGCTTCAGCGGCGGATATTTGGTCTGTCAGTCCAGAACTTTGTGGTTGAAATAAAGAGTCGATTTTGGTGTTACTTGAAACAGTCAGCCTATTTTTTTTATGTTTTTCCGTTAGGATATGTTTTTCAATATCAGCAGCTCCCTTGAACTTAATTGAAAAATGATTGTTACATATTGAACAAAACACTTCGGTAGGTTCTCTTCCATCTTTCATAATCGGAAATTTTTGTTTTAAAGTATCTGTGAATGTACACACGTATCGTGGTCGTTTGGTACTTGAAGACATTTTAAACTCGTATCAACAGATAAATCCAACAGATGGAGCGTAGTCCAACCCTCGCAATGGCGCAAGACGAACTGACTGAGTGAGCGAGCGAGCGGCAACCGCGCTGCGGGGCGACGGGCGCATCCCTCCTCCCTCCGCCCCGCTGTTTTGAGTGCGATGTACATACAAGCTTGTAACGCGTCGCGTAAAAAGCGTGCGCAAGATCCGCAGTGTATACAACGATAATAATACGTTTTTGAGAGAAAATTCTCATCTGTAGAAAATCTCAGGACTTTTCCATGGAAATCAGGCCTTTTCTCCGGACTTTTGATTTTTTCATCTGGTAACCCTACCTCCGCCCAACAAAAGACGAAAAGTTTCACGTAAATACAAACAAGTTCAGACTTGTTCGGACCCGCGGGTAAAGACACTTATTCAACAAGTGGGGTTTATATCTAGTTATTTAACTAGCTTGCCGCTTCTACCGACTACTCAATCAGGGCAATTGCCCGAACAACGGGAAAGCGATTTGACTCCATCTACATCGAATTTTTTGAGAAATCCGACAAGTTCAATGTGTAAACTCTCTTTAGGTGAACTTGGCACAGAGTTTGACGAAAAAACAATTATTCCACTTGCGGACAAAGAACGATTACAAGAATTGGCTTACCTTCAAAAATTTGATACCCCTTCTTGGAAAGGCATTCGTTACAAAAAAGCTTTCCAATCTTGCATTGCTAGTCCTGGTTTTGTAGGTCTTAAAGTAAATGAAGAGTTGTGCCTTTTTAACAAGACCAAAGATTACTTAGCTCCAACTGAGCAGTTATTAGCAGGTTTATCAAACAATATTTTGGAACAAAGACAACTATTAAAGTTAGGATTACAAGATCTGCTTGCCTGGGCATCGGCAAACCCTAATAACTTAAATACTAACACATTGTTTGAAAAGATTTCTGGCATTTTTGGTCCAGGATCTCCATCATATAAAAATTCAGAGACTGCAATGCAGATTGTGTGCGGTAAAAGGGCAGAGTGCATTGAAGTAAGACGGGACCGTATTTTATAAGAAATTGCCAATTCGAATTTAAAAGCTACATTACAAAATGTTCCACCGAGTCAAGAATATCTGTTTAGCCGGGAGGCTTTCTTTAGGTGGATCTCAGGTTGGCTTAATACTCCAGCTTATATATGAGAGAAAAAAGCTTTTAACACTCCTCATGTTCAAAACAAAAAATATTATGGACATTACAAAACTCAGAACAAAGATTACAAGATAGAAAAGAAAAAAATTAAAAAGAGTCAGCCCTTTCGTAAAAATTACACAGCAAATAACACACCATCCAACACCAATAATAAAAACACCTGACTATCAAACCAAAACATTCAGCGGGGGTTGTCTAAAGGACCATGCCCATTTATGGCAACAACAGGGGGCAAACAATTACATTTTGAAATTAATAACAGCTGCCCGCATTCCATTTATAAAGAAACCTCCCCTTCGGTATCTAGACAACCACGTGTTAAAAAAGTTTTCAACCAGGACAACAAAAGACATGACAGACATGATATTTCAGTTGAAACAAAAGGAAATATTAGAGGCACCACCAATACTCAATCCGGGCTTTCCATGTCGAATGTTTTTAGTAAAAAAATCAGACGGAGGGCTACGTCCCATATTCGACCTCAGAGGTCTCAACTCATATGTGTCAGTGAAACATTTCCAGCTAATTTCACAAAATGTAGCCAATTTCTTACAGACAAACGATTGGAGACCTTGGGATGGCACATAAATTATCACAAGTCTGCTCTGGAACCCTCTCAGGAGGTAGAATATCTTGGCCTAGTATAGAACACTCAGCAGAACTGGGTAAAACTTCCTTCCAAGAAGATAATAAAAATAAAACAATTAATTTCCAAAATGTTGAGCAATGGAAACAGTTCTCTGCGAGAACCTTAGAGTTTATTAGGTTTGCTGAACTTTGCAAATTACGCAGTATCAGGAGGTCGGCTACATTGTCGCAGAATGCAACTGTTTTCTAAAAGTATTCAATCAAAACAGGCTACGAGAAAGAAAAGATCTTCCTCTGCCTGTTCGGCAAGACTTAAAATGGTGGCTAAAAGCCATAGAAAACAGCTAAATACCAATAGTCAAGAAAAGTGTGACTCATTTCTTGGCAACGGATGCAGCAGACTCAGGGTGGGGAGCGCAATTAAACAGCACTTACCTATCAGGAAAGTGGGCCCCATTCCAAAAACCCTGACATTCAAACATAAAAGAAATGTATGCCGTATTTGCAGCCATAAACAGTCAGCGGATGACTCTACAAGGTGCACACATACATACATATATAATCGTCATACGATAACAAAGTGTTTTGAAACGGATTCTAAAAATAAATATCTTTAAGCAATACATCGTGTTACTTATTTTTATATAATTGCCTCTCTTGTTGCATTATAACTGTGTGAGACGGAAATACTTATTGCTATGTATAAACAGACATCTTACCTTACTTTACATTATTTTACTTATAATTCACCCGTTGGACACAATTACCACAATTAAAAATAACAATATTAGCTTGAAATCACCGGATGTGAATACTCAATAATGCACTGAGATAGCTTGAGCGTTTGGTTGAGCTGCTGTTTTAGGGGTGTACTACGTGAGCTCGACAAATGGATGTGCGATTAACGCTTATGCGACAAAACTGTACTGCGACTCACCATAGTTCGAATGCACGCTTGTGCGACACACTGAAGATCGATATCACTCTAGTGCGACAAACAATTGCGCGACAATAGTTCGACACTACAGTAGTGCGACACTACGGTAGTGCGACAGTACTGTATTTCGACAGAACGTTAATGCAGTATACAGCAGTTTGACACTACCCAAATGCGACAAACGATTATGCGATGCTGCCGTCTGTAGATATTAAACGAAAAATAGGAAAGCATTTACTTTATAAATAAAAACGAATCGTCGAAATGTATAGTTGTAGTAGTTGTGATAATTGTAGTAGTTGTAGTAGCAGTTGCAATAGCAGTTGCAGTTTCAGTAGCAGTAGCAGTTGTTATTGATTCTGAGGCGGTACGATGTTCGCCGAGGGAGCTAGTGTATAAATAAAACAAAGTACATTGCAATACAAAAAGCTATGTATGTATGATATGAAAAAAAAACATAAAACAAAAACGATTCGATTTGATTAAAAAAACAAACAAACTACATTTCAATATAATCAAAACTGTTCATGATATGAAAAAAAAAAACATTAAACAAAAACGATTCGATGTGATTTAAAAATTATTACTTTTTTTTGGAATAGCAAATATAGGACAAGGCACGCAAAAATGATAACAAATCCTTGTATCTTTTTTTTTTAAATGCTTTTTAATTTTTTCTTCTTTATCTTGTTGATTTTTTCTTCTTTTTGGTTCACTTGCTCCTTGACCTATAATCTTTTCTATTGTGTCCGTTGTCGTTTTTTGTTCTTTTAATATTTCCTCAAAAGTTTTATATAAATTCCATTTTTTGCGACTTAAAAGTGCATTCCATCTGTGGTGCCAAATTTCGACACAGTTTTGTGTAATAGGTACCCCCATTTCGATGCTGGAAGCTACAGACCATAAGTGTGGTAGGAATTTTGGTGGTGTTTTTTTCAGCTTCAGACAACCAGGTACTACGGCTCGTTTTTTTGTGTAAGTTCCTTCTACATAATACTTCCGAAACCACACACATACCTTTTCAGCATCTTTTGGCAGTACCTGTTCTTCAATAAGGCGGAAAGCTGCTGGAATTTCTTCTGGGCATAAATAAGCCAATGCAGCTAAGTGCCTTATTTTGTTTGCAAAATCATTGTCCCGTCCATATTTTTGTGCAAGTCCAGCATCCTGTACAAATTGTACATGTTTCCAGATGTTCTGGGTTAAATGAAAAAAACAGCCTTTTTGTAAAGTTTATGGGAAAACTGTCTTAACCGCTTTTATAGCAGCGATTTCAAAATCTGTCAAAACAATTTTAGGCTGAAGTACGATATTCATCTCGTTTAAAACGTAGGTGCGAATAATTTCTAATAAGATAACATAACAATGATGAGTCTTGTGTGATAGTAATCCATATATCAACGGCGCTGTTTTGTCAGAGGGTTCAGTGTGTCCTATCACTGCGTGGATAGTATATAACTGAGCAAACATCGCTGGACATGTCATAAAAGTTCCATCCATTAACCAATATGGAGAATTGTGAAGCAATTTTAAATTATTCTTGGTACTGAATAATAAAACACACTCTTCTTCATCATGTATATAATGTCCGATTAAAAATTGCTCATCGTTAAACTTTGTATATTGAGGAGGCACTTTTACATCTGCAAGTCGTTTCGGCAAATCTGGCAAATTCTTCGTCCTTGTTCGATGAATAATCATCATCCGCCTCGCGTTATCGTTTGGAAGACTGTGAGCACTAGTTTGAGGTATAATTTGGTTACAAGCCTGCATAATTGTCCAGGAGAATCCATGCTTTCAGTAGCTTTTCGTTTTAATGTAGTCATCAACTTTAATTCTTCCTTTTTATCTGGATCAGGTTCATGGGTATGTTGACCAATATATTTGCTCACAAGTTCGTGTTTACCTTGTTTGTTTATTGTTCTTATATACACATTACACTGCAACCGATTTTTTGCATTGCAACACCGGTAGTATAAATCACCACGTTGTTTGTTTTTACAATGAATATAGCCATCAATTTCCAAAATGTCCTTTCCTGTTCTTGATTGTAAGTTATTTATGATGGGTATATTCATTTTCGTAAAGGTACGTTTTTATTAAGATACGGAACGGAAAATCACAAACAATCTCTTTACGATACTAAATGAAATGAAAGTAGTCGCATTTTAAAGCAAATTTGAAGGTAGTTGTGAAAATTTTTATTTATCCTTGTTTTATTACCGCATATTACCTACGCACAATATTTATTAATTGAATTCAAGTAGTAACAACTATTCAATGATTGTTATTAATATTTTAAATCAGTAAACTTGTAGATTTATAAGTTCAACTTCCTGTCGTACTGATAATAACGATTTTATGCTAGTCATATCCCATACACTAATCACGTTACCAATAAACGAAGTATACATATTATGCATGTAGCATCAACAAATGTATTGTTTAGCAATATTATGGTTTATTGCTTTCGATGTAAGGCATATTGCCAAATAATATTTTAACGTAAATAAAAAATAAAATATAAAGAAAGGTTTTGTTTATTGCAAACAGGGCTAAATATACATTTGTAATGTTTCCGTAATTAGAAGAAAATCACGAAATGTTCACACAGAAATTTAAGAATTATATCGCTAGAAGTGCTAGCAAGTTTTATAACCCGTAAACGAATCCGGGACCATTACCAAGAGTTTGTAACTAAGTAAACCATCAAGGTCATCATATATACATATGATTATGAATACAAATGTGTCTTCATGTCGTACTAGAGTGATATCGATCTTCAGTGTGTCGCACAAGCGTGCATTCGAACTATGGTGAGTCGCAGTACAGTTTTGTCGCATAAGCGTTAATCGCACATCCATTTGTCGAGCTCACGTACTACACTCCAAAAATAGTCAACCTCATCTCGTCACAGGCTTTAAACAAGCGAAAGTTCGATGCTTTGTTGGATGAAGTCAACTCGGTGTATAATAGCTTACTGATGTATAATAATGTTCGCTGGTTGAGTCGCGGGAACGTACTTGAAAGGTTTGTTGATTGCTTGGAAGAAATCAGACTTTTTGCAAAATGAGGGAAAAATTGAACAATACCCACAGTTGTTGGACGTTATGTGGCTTTTAAAATTGATGTTTTTTACAGATATATGCCAACATTTAAATACATTAAACGTAAAGCTTCAAGGGACAAACAAAACAATTATTGTCATGATTTATCTCATTCGCGCTTTTGAGGCTAAACTGCAAGTTTTCAGGAATGATATTATCACAAGAAACTACAAGTATTTTCCAAACTTGAAAAAATATATCAATGATTTTGATATTTACGAGTCAGCAGGTAATGAAAAATTTACTGAAGAATTTATTTCTGTGATTGATTCTTTAATCAAGGAATTTTCAGTGAGATTTTCTCAGTTCAAAGAATTGTCGGAAATACTCAAGTTTATTATGTACCCTGATGTGACGTCATTTCATAAACTGAATTTCTGTCAATTCGATTGGTTGGAAATTGAAGAATTTGAAATGCAGCTGATTGATTTCCAATCTAGCTCAATATGGATTCAAAAATTTATTGAAACAAGGAAAGAGTTGGAATTAATTTAAACTGAAAGATTGTCAAGTAATTTAAGTAAACGTGCTATTAACAAAATTCTGGAAACATGGAATGCGTTACCAGACACATTTAACTGTTTGAAGAAGCTGGCTCATGCTATTTTAACAATGTTTTCATCTACCTATAGGCCTGCGAGTCATTATTTTCAGAGATGAATAACATTAAAAACTCGGTTAGAAACCGTTTGACAGATGAATCCAGTTCAGCATGCATTTTGCTAAAAGTAACTTCTTACAACCCTAACATAAATTATTTGTCATCTAACCTGCAGCAACAGAAGTCACACTAATTTTACAGTAATTTAATTTATGGGTGTAATAAAAACATTCCAAAATGTACCTTTTTTGTTTACTTTATTTAATAAAGAGTTTTGATAGTATTAGTAGTATTATTATCTCCTTTATTCATTTTTATACATATAATTTACATTTTTAAATATTTCTGTACAAAGTAATATAAAAAAACATTTAAAAATATAAAAAATAGTAGCCCACTGGTATCGGGAACAGGGTCCGAAATACCGTTGGTCAGGGCTCTTGAGAGAGGAACCTCCTAACAATACGCGCCGTGTCCAGAAGTACTGCTTTCTGAATGAAGCCCTTGATCTAGCTGCCAAGCGAGAGCCTCCTCAGATGTTTGTCGAGGCTATTGGCTATTAAGCCATTGGCCGACACGACTATCGGCACAATGACTGCTGTACTCGCCATCCCACATGTCGACAACCTCGCGAGCCAGATCTAGATATTTGAATTGTTTATCTTTCTCTGCTTTCACGAGGTTCTCGTCATGCGGAACCGTTATATCAACAATCATTGCGCGACGCTCCAATCGATCTATCACCACAATGTCAGGTTTATTGGCAAAAATAGTCCTGTCAGTGATGATAGATCGATCCCAATACAACGTGATATTACCATTATCGAGAACTGGGTCGGGCGCATACTTATAGTATGGTACTTTAGTAGTATTTATTATTATTATTTTCCAAATAATCAGAAAGTCAAAATTATTTGATGGTACGTCAATGACCCCATTAAACATTCTTTAGAAAAAATGGCACGTTAATGCATAAAGGTTCGCCTACCCTGCCCTAGAGCATACCGAATACTTGGTAAAATGTGTATACTTCCCAAGCGAAAAACTTTAGAGAAATTGCTTTGCAAAATAAATCTACAGCCAGGAATCAACAAAATAATATTTGAACATTTAAAAAGAAAAGTAGAAAAAATGCCCACCCGTCACAAGTATTGCTGTCTGATTTTTGACGAAATGGCCATATCACCAATTTATCTTATGACAAGACCAATGATATTATCCACGGTTTTATTGATTAGGGTGAAGAAAGATCGAAGAAAGTCGACGAACCAGTATGATTTTTGGTGCAGTTATGTGCTCGAGGTCCTTCTTTTTTCGCGTACCTGTGTGTTTGCCAGTTATTACCGCAACCCCAGAAAGAGCCAAATAATTACTTTTATACGACCTCTTGCTCCAACAAGCATCTGCTTCCACAGTTATCATGGGAATATCCGCATTGCTGACATCACCCCGTATCTTCTCTGCTGCATCCTTCTCTTCTTTGGCAGAATCTTCCATGGTTTTTTCGGCAGCAGATTTCTACATTTCAGAAAGAGAATCATGTGTTTTGCTGTATTTACGAAATGGCACTATAGGCAAATCAATAGAAGCGACAAGTTTGTTGAGGTTTGACAGTCCTATATTATTGCAATGGCCCCTGATATTGCAGCAGCGTTCACATTGAAATGTTGATCTTCTTTAGAAGTATTTATGTTAATATGCACCCACACATTATACTTTTGACGAAAAATTTTGAATTTAGTCCGGTTTGTTTTTCTTTCATAAATTTTAAATTTTGCAACTTGCAGCCGAATTTATCACCATGAGCTTCTATTGAAAATAACTGATCCATAAAATATTAAAAATCAACAAACCTTCTTCCTTAGAATTCCTAAAACAAAAGTGTAAAACATAAAACAAAAAATATTATTATAGTCGTTCGAATTTCTTTACAAGGTATGAAAATATACCTGCTCAGCATCAGCAGTAAATGATTCCTTTTCCACGTTTAGCAAATGATCTTCAAAATCTTTGGAGTTCTGAAGATATTTCCAACTGTGATTGTTCAACAGAACTGGGCCTGCAGTCTCGACATAGATAGCGATGCCATCGCAAATTACCGATCGCTAAATATTAGCGAAAAAATTCGCTTGCCGTAACGACGATAACGATGAATAAGTCTCGACAGCCGAGATAGCGAGCAAAATCGGGAATTTTATTGACTTTGCGATGTCGGTACGCTATTGTATTGTATTGTATTGTATAACGGGCTGGTATCCGCAACTCCACGTCAGAGCGCGTATTTTGCGTGCGGGTGGGAAAATTATTCGATCCACCCTAACTCCCCGAGAAAGGCCAGCAGCGCCTTGGTGTTGCTGACAATCTCGCGGAGAGTACCTGGGGTACCGAAGTACTTTGCCCTGTATGTTGCAACCACTGGGCAGTGTAGAAGCACGTGGGCTGCTGTTTCGTCTTCCTCCATGCAGGCTCGGCACAGTGGGCTGTCTGTGACTCCTATGACAAAGAGGTGTTTATTAAAAGAACCGTGTCCAGTGATGGCGGCTGTAAGTGTGCGCAGCTGTAGTTTGGTCAGCCGAAGCGCTCGTTTGGTGAGGCGGCCATCGATAGTAGGGAGTGCTTCCTTGGCCTGCCTGCACTCGCCATGGTCCAGCCACAGCTTGTGGTGTTGTTCACTGGTTCGTTTTCTTACCAGTTTGCGTAGATACCCGAAAGGGAGTGGCACGATGGGTTCAGGTCCCGCTGCTGCCATGCTCGATCCCCTTCTAGCCAGTTCGTCCGCTGCATCATTGCCTCGGGAATCACTGTGTCCTTTGATCCATTGGATGGTTATATTGTTGAGATTACCAACCTGGTTCAGGCGTTGATGACACTCGTATATTAACCCGGAGTTTACTGCGTGGTTGTTTAGTGCTAGCAGTACAGCCATGCTGTCTGAGAGTATGCGAATTGAGTGGCCCTCAACCTTCCTGACTAAGATGGCTGATGCCGCCAGAGAAATGCCCATGCATTCTGCCTGAAATACTGTGTTGTGGGCCCCCAGTGGTGTGGCTATGTGGATGTTGAGATCTTCCGAGAAGACTAACCATCCGTGAAGATCCGTACTTCTGCGGGGCTTAATCCCTCGCAGCGGTGGTCCTCGTGGAGTTTGATTTTGTATTTTTTGTCGAATACGAACTGCTTAGGTATCCGATCGTTTATGGCTTTCGCTAGGGGGAACTCGTTATAGAATCCCTCCAGTATTGCGGTGTGCTGTGTGTACTTTTTACCACAGAGTTGAAGTGTTTTAAGGCGTACTGCCGCCATCGTTGCTTCCTGTTGTATGAACAGATGGAGCGGTGGGAGCCCCAACATGGCTTCCAGAGCCGCGGTCGGAGTAGTCCGCATACAGCCTGTAGTCGCCATGCAGGCGAGTCTCTGCATACGTTGCAGTTTGCTGGAGGCTGTAGCTAGTTTGGTGCGGAGCCACCAGACCACTGACCCGTAAGTGATCATGGGTCGGATCACCGCGCAGTATAACCAAAGTATAATTTTAGGGGATAGGCCCCACTTCTTACCTATCATCCTCCTGCATTGCCAGAAGGTTATGCAGGCTCTGTCTAGTTTGTTGTCTAAGTGTCTGCTCCAGTTTAACTTACTGTCAAGGATGACTCCCAGGTATTTGACTTCTTCAGCTAACTGGAGTTCTGTATCGAATAGTTTGGGTAGGCGATAAGGGCCTAGTACTCTTTTTTGGGTAAACATGACTAGTTCAGTCTTCGTGGGGTTCACCGAAAGGTCGTATTCTATACACCACCGTTCAACGATGCGTAGCGCTTGTTGAGTGAGATTACAGATTGTCCCCGTCACTTTCCCCGAGATGAGGATGGCGAGGTCGTCCGCGTACCCAATTGTGTAGAAGTGGTTTGCGTTGAGCTTCATGATGAGATCATTAATCACCAGATTCCAGAGGAGGGGAGATAGTACGCCTCCTTGGGGGCAGCCTCTAGCTATCATGGCCATCTGCTGTTCTTCCGCAAGGCGAACCACTCGTTTGCTTAACATGTTAGTAATCCAGTCTATCAATACCTGTTCTACTCCGTGCCGGGAGAGGGCGGTGCTGATGCTGGAGAAGTTTGTCTTATCGAAGGCTCCTTCGATGTCTATGAAGGTGCCCAGGCAGGTACCCTTCTGATGTATCGCTTCTTCTATCCGGCCGACCACTAGATGAAGAGCTGATTCAGTAGACTTACCCGAGCTGTATGCATGCTGGTTTACATGTAGTGGGATCGTTTTCAAGGCCCCATCCCTCAGCTCTCTCTCGCAAATTCTCTCCATGGTTTTAAGGAGAAAGGAGGTCAGGCTGATCGGCCGGTGGGATTTGGCGTTTGTATAGTCGCTCTTACCTGGCTTAGGTATGAATATAACTTTCACTTCCCTCCATCCTTTTGGAACGTATCGGAAGGCCAGGCACGCTCTCATTATGGGCACTAGTCTGCTGGCGACAGAGGACCCACTGCAGTAAGGCGGGAAATATTCCGTCCGGACCGGCCGCCTTAAAAGGATGGAAGCACCGGATCGCCCACTGGAGTTTCTCCAGCGTTATCACTTTGTGTGCGTAGCGCCAGTCGTTTTCTGATAGTGTTAGAATTACCTCTGTCCAGTCAATAGTCTGTGCGAAAGCGCAACCTGGGAAGTGAGTTTCGATAAGGACGCGCATCGCCTCTTCTGGTGATGTGGTAAGTGTGTTGTCGGGTTTGCGGAGAACATCGGGCCCATTTAAGTTCTGTTGTGCCAGAATTTTCCTTACCCTGTTTGCTTGTTGGCAGGATTCTATGCTGCCACAGTATTTTCGCCATCCGGTAGAGGCTCCTGAATCTGATGCATTTTTTGTAGCTGGATTTGGCCGCGTAGTACGCGTCCCAATCCTCGTCAGCACAGGTGTTCATGGCTCTGTTTAGAGCTGCCCTTACCTTCCTGCGCTTTCGTTCCAAATCCGCTCCCCAACAAGGTTGCTTCCCTGGTGTTATGTGCGGAGTGGTTTCCGGGCAGGATGATCGGTAGCTGTCTAGCATTGATTTCGTGAGATGACTTACTCGTCCGTCGATCTGCGACGTGTCCTCGAAGGTCATCCAGTAGTTTGTTGGCGCAAGCTTGGTCTCGAGGATGCGCGTATATGCCGCACGGTCTGTGTTGCGTGGGTTCCGCCGTGGCAGCGTTGGTGTAATACAGACCTGGATGTCGAAGCGGATCCATCTGTGGTCGGAGCAGGAGGCCTCTTTGGAGACCTGCCAGCCGGTGGTGATAGCCGCTGCACCCTCCGATGCCAGAGTGAGGTCTATGATTGTTTGGCTTCGTCTGTTTACGAAGGTTGGTTCGGAACATGTATTCAGTAGGGTTAAGTTTGTAGTGAACAAGAAATCAACTAAAGTCTTACCCCTTGCGTTTTGCGTGTCCATGCCCCACAGAGGATGATGGGCGTTTGCGTCAGCGCCTATGATGACTTCCACCCCTGTGTTCTCGCAATGTCTTACGAGGCGGGCTAGTTTATGCGGGGGCGGCTCCTCTGCATCAGGCATATATGCCGACGCGAAGACTACTGCCACCTCCGTGTCCCCACGCTGTATGAGCAGCCTAGCTGCAGAGAGATCCCTGCAACAGAAATCTGTTAGTGGCTGTGTTTTAATATTTCGTGTCGTATAGATACACGATCTTGGTTGATCGTGATCTGTGCAAACTAAGAGCTTACCACCAAGATTGGAGAGTCCTTGTATGTGGCCAGCCCTGATCAACGGCTCCTGGATCAAGGCAATGGCCGTTTGTTGAACCTCCAGCCACTTCCGCAGCTGAGCCGTCGCGGTCTGACTGTGGTGGAGGTTAGCCTGCAGAACTTTACAGGTCGACGAAGGGGACGCCATCGCTGGTCGATCCTTCCTCGTCGCCTGCTAGCCGCAGCCCGGCAAACAGGTCGCCCGCGTCGAAAAACTCCCCCTCCACGTCCGATGCCGACGACAACAACGACAGGATGTCGCCGTCAAGCTCATCGCCCGAGGAGAGGACGGTACCCACGCTGACGGCAGTAGGTGCGGCCGGCGCTGCTGCTGCAGGAGCATCCGCGGGTGTAGCCGCGGTGTTTGTAGGGGGAGCTGCCACCTCCTCATGTGTCACGATAATGGTTTCCGATGTCGGATCCCAACCCTGAGGGACGTCGGCATATTTACCTTTCGGACCCTGAAACCGCATGTACACCGTCCCTACACCAAAAGAGAGACGGCGTCCAGCCTTCATCAGGGTCGGAATTTGGTCCTCAGGGACCCCGACCACCACAAACCATGCATCGGCCTGTTTGTTGATGTGCAGCAACACCCATCCCTTGATGTCCACCCATGGATTTTGGTAGCACAGAGCGCGCCCAATATTGGTCGGCTCTGCGAAAATACCCTGCTCATCCGGGATGAGTATGCCGCATCTTACTCGTTTAAGTATCTCTGCCTGCCTCCTGACCACTAGCGAGGTGCTGGTGGGGGGAGGCAACTCGGAGATAAGCTTCCTTAGCCAAGCTAAGGTGTGGTCGTCACCGCACCACAGTTTGAGGACCCCACTAGTGAACACCGGCCTTGCTTTGAAGGTCGGTGCGGGTGAGTCCTGTTTGGGGGAGCAGGCCTCGGCGACTATCTTCCTCTGGATAGCCGCGAGAACCAGCTCCGACACTTCCCTGCTGATCAGCCCCGTGCGGCCGCAGGTGACTGCGACATCTAGGTCGAAGCTGACAGCTTGGGCGTAGCTGCGATTGGCGGCCCGCTTGGATTTATCAAGCCGCGGCCGCTTGCGCTCCCCTCGAGGTGAGGAGGTCTCATTGAGAGCTCGCTTGGCCACGGCCTGATCCTCCCGAACAGGTCGCTGTGCTGTTTTCTTGGCTGGTC
This sequence comes from Noctua janthe, assembly GCA_910589295.1. Classification (NCBI taxonomy): domain Eukaryota; kingdom Metazoa; phylum Arthropoda; class Insecta; order Lepidoptera; family Noctuidae; genus Noctua; species Noctua janthe. The sequence goes on along the minus strand of OU342572.1, from coordinate 5,128,872 downwards.
CCTCCTCGGCGCTGGTTGACGGTCGGCTAGGTTCTGGTCGGCTAGTGCCGGCCTCGACCTGCGACCGCATGCCTGCGGAGAAGTTGGCGTTGCCACTGGTCGGTTTAACCGGACCCGTGGCATTAGCCAGTGTTTTTTGTGGAGTCTTACCTTTCCACCGTAATTGACGCCGCTCCTTCTTGGACGGTCTGTCCCTCCTTTTGGCAATACCTGCCGAAGGAGCTGTGGCAGCCTGTCCTGAGGGTTCTGCGCGGCGTTGTATATCCCGAGTGTTTCTATCCTTATCCTGGCGCCTTTTCTTCTGCACCTGCCAGGTGAGCGCGAACGCGTCGCCGGAGGTGCTGGTCTCCTCCGGTTGGCCAGTTACGGCCAGCAGGGGAGGGGCGGCTTGAGGAGCCGTAGGCGGGGGCGGATGTATGAGAGGGCCCCGGCCACCGGGGTTAACCGTCGTGGGGGGCTGTGTGCCTGCAAAAGAGGAAGGATCGGTACTGGTCCCAATCAGCGCCGGTGTCCTTTGTTTATTACGGGACTTGGATTTGGTCTGAGCAGCGGTTCTCACCACTGCCGGACCGACACCCGCGCTGGTGCTCGCCGCGTTGGCAGCAGAGCGCCCAGGGGCGAGAGAGGTGCTGCAAGCACCTCTCTTAGGAGTCTCGTTGGCTTTCGCCTCCACTCCAGTGTGTAGCTGTGTAGTGTGCGTATGTGTGTGAGTGGGTGTTGTGTGCGTGGTTGGTGTATGTGTGATTGGTGTGTGTGTGTGTGTGGTGTGTGTGTGGTGGTATTTATTGAGGTATCCATAGTTTGGTGTTTGGAATTCATCTCTCCGGCTTCCCACCCTCCTTGGAGCCCGCACCTGGGAACGTCTCGCTACAAACTAGCTCAACCGTTAGGACTACCGTCGAGATATAGGGGCGTGAGGCTGGCTTACAGTGCGACATCGGGTGCTCGATCGGGTTTAACCCTCACTTACACCGTCAGCATGACCTTAACCCACCGCTTTGGCCATCCAAGGGCGACCTCCGCGGACCTCCCGCCCCTCGCCGTGACCCTCTGACGGGACACTGTGGCCATTTCCCTACCCCTGGCTATTGGGTAGGGCCACCGTTTCGCTTGAAATCCGGACCAAAGAGGGCGTGTTGCCTCACGGACGCATTACCGCCAGCGCCGCTCGGCTCAACCCTCCAGGACTCCTTCATCCTCGCTTACGGCGCTCAACTGCGCAGGTCCTAGCGCAGGTGACTAAATTTACCTACCCGTCGTCAGCTGAGTTTAGTGACGGACGAGCCCACGCCCACTCAGTCACAGAAGGACGTAGTTAGGTTGAAAAGCGCCTGGTGGTTTCTGTTGCGTCTATTTCTTAAGGAATTAGACCAATAACAGGGCGGCAACCTCTCACTGGCATGTTTGTGTGAGTGCCACTAGCCTGTGACACTGATGCCAAGATAGAGGGACTATCATTTTCCTGAGAAGGTTCCTGTAAAATATTTTTTTTATATTAAGTATATCTTTAAAAAATATTTTTCTATTTCAAACTCAGTAGACTCCATAAGTTGTTAGTGAGTTAGTAGCAGAATGAATGATGAATAACATACATTAAATGGTTCTATTTGTAAATATGTGTCGCCAGTAGCAAAACCTTCACCACCCATTAACCCTAGTATGCGCTCTTCTATATTTGAAAGCTCTGGACTCTGCCACCCTCCACCATTCCCAAGCCTGTGGTGTTTCTAAAAGCGGCGCGTGTAGCGGCTTTCTTTTTTACTGCACTTTTTTTGTCAGACCAATACTACAATGGGAAATACAGAAATAATGATTATTTCACACTGCATGATGGGCAGACGCGCAAATAACATACGCACAGTGAAATAATTAAGTACACTTTGTTTAGACGTTAACTGAAATGACCAACTCACCTTTATCCATTTTTTTGCCGTCTTTGTCGTACCTCCACCCATACTGTTTAATTTCACAGTGATACTACTCCACTCCTTATTAGCCGCCTGTTTGGCGCTTTGATTTTTAGCAAATCCTTTTGCCAAGCTAGGCTTCCTTTCTAAAAAATCGATTAGCGTCTCCACTTGAGCCGCAGATGGATGGGAAGTACGCTCAGCACTGAAGTTGAGAATTAACAATTAAATATGAATATAACGATATCGGCATTATTAACTTATTACCACAGAAATCGTACTTACTTCATTTTATTAAACACTTCACAGTGAAATCGCGGGGAAATAAAAATAACAAAGTTTGTTTGTCAACAAAAAATAATTGGCGTGGGTACGCGATGCGAGCGAGTAAATGTTTTTTTTTTATACGCGGGCTCCCAAATCTCCATGAGGCAAAGGCGACACTGCGTTCAGTCTAGTTTTTCATTCGCTATCTCAAATAAAACTTGTAAATATTAAAACGCACAAAATAACGCATTTACATTACATTTATGGCTGAAATAAACTATAAACTATTATTTTAGAGCGCTAATTCAGCTAAATTTTGTGAGTCGATATAAATCATAACAAGGCACAATTCAGTGCCACCGCCCTACTGCCATAGAGCAATGTCACCTGAGTTCTCGAAAGTCACTTCACTTCACTTGGCCTTGATCGTGACATGAGAATACCAAAACTTGTACAGGCGAGATGAGAAGTGAAGTGAGTGTGACTTGCGAGGTGATTTGCGAGATGACTTTCGAAGTGAGTCACTGTTTACAGAATAGCACTGCTGACATCAAATTACTAGTACCTCGCTAAAGAGGGAAAACTATTACGATGAAAGTGGCCAGCCATTCTGACTTCAGAATGGCTGGACCAAACCGGTTTCACCTAGTTGTAGGCGTTATAACTAGTTCATCTTTTCGTTAAAATATAGTACCTCATCTGTACATCAACATATGTTTTTCTTATATTTTTTCGATAAGCCATAAATAAGTTACGCCTACAAGAAGAAGAACTCGTACTTGCCAGATTTTTTAGGTTAGGTTAGGTTTAGGTGGTAGGCAAGGAACTTATATACTAACTGGAATGATTACGAGCTAAATTTTATATAAAAAAAAACCGTTTGAAAATGAACCTTATCGACGGTTAAGAACCAATAGTGTCTATCTCAGTTTTTTACGTTTTTCACTTTTTAATGCAGGTAGATTTAAAGTTTAATTTGGCTTGGCCTACAGAGGCACTTATCTCAAAATTCACAAAATTGTTGTAGTTATTCGCTATAGAAATACCATCTAAGTTAAGAGCGCGTGTATTTTTCTGCCAATACTGTTTATCTCTTCTCTATTGCGGCTGTACCTCGCCGCATCTAGCGTGAGACTGACAAATTGGCAAGTGGCAGGGCAGTGCGTGCGGTTCGAGGATGCGACAGTGATAGATTAGAAAGAGACAGTTTATTGTATTCAAAAGTCGCAAGGGAGTAGTGTCAGTTGTTCGCTAGATGTTCTGTGGTCAGTTGTTTCTGTGCGAGTTTCGACAAGTTTGGTAGGTAAGTAATTTTGCAACTATAATATTAGTAAAAACCCATTTTAAATGATTCTATTGATACAATTTTTGATTGAGAAGAAAGTTTTGTGTTTGATTACATATTTAGCCGAAAATTATGCAAAATGTATCTATGTGTTAAGTGCAATTGTTGATAAACAAACAACTAGTGTTGAGATAGATATTATTTCCAGAATTTATTTCGAAGAATCATATTTGTAATTGTGATTATATCATTTTTATTCCAGTAAAATGGCTAATCGGTTAAAGGGATTTAGATCAAACAAGATCTTGAGTCTATTGAAGGCTGAACATGAACCTAATAATGTTGGACCTGACGGTGAGTTACTTTTTATTATCACAAGCTTTTATTTTATTTGCAACGTTCGCATGCAAGTATGTATGTTCGTAGGAGATTTCATTTAATGAATTGATATACTTTAAACTGGTGAACCTGTGTATTTTACAGATAATACAACAAAAAACATAAAACCTGGATCCTCTGCACTAACACATAATAAAAACTTTGATCCACCTATGAAACAAATTGTTATAGATAAGCATGAGCGCATTCTTCTGGAAAAACAAAATATTTTCAGAATCTGTTTAAAAAATCCGAAATCTTTATCATTAAGTGATTTAACTCAAGATGACCAGAAACAGTCTACCAAAAGACCACTGTCTGCGCCTCCAAAAGATATAATATTAGACTATTCCTGTGTAAGCCCTTCAATTGCATTTGGCTTTTATTTTAATGATTACCCACAAGTTAATGAAGAACCACAGGTGCAAAATATAAATGAAAGTACAACAGACTGTGAAACAAGTGAAGATGATTACGGAAATGTTAATGAAGGCCGAAAACGTCGAAATATAGCGAAAAAAGATGAATGGAAAAAACTTGCAGCCCAAAGAAAAAGAATGCGCGGCGAAGAATATTTAGGGTATTCAAAGCCTCGAAACGAGAAAATGCGGCAAGACCAGATACGACCAGCTAAGCAAATGGGTGATGCATGCACTTCGGACTTTTGCAGAAGAAGCAAATTCAGAGGTTGTAATAATTTTGAAGAAGACACACGCAAATCCATTCATAGTTACTTCTGGAAACATCTTAATTGGGGCGAAAGAAAAATGTATGTCAGAGGACATGTAAACCGGACTAGGACTACTCAGAAAACGAAAGGTGAAGAACCTTCTCGCCGAGAGGGCACATTAAGTTATTTTTTGCCTAAACCAGGGAATGAAGGTAAAATTCAAGTTTGTAAGCAAATGTTCTTGAATACTCTGTCACTGAAGCCTACCACTGTTCAGCTGTGGGTAAAAGACGCTAGTTTCAATGTGGACACAGCAAATCAGGAGAATAGCCAGGTAAATAGACAAAATGCAAAGATGGTAGCCTTAAATGACTATTTTAAAAGTATCCCAAAAATGCCATCACATTATGCTCGTAAGGATACTAGAAAACTATACTTGGAGCCTGTACATCGTACTATATCTGATGTATTTAACGCCTATAAACAACATTGCAATGACATAAATATACCTGCTGTATCTAGATACACATTTGATAAAAGTTTTAAACATAATAATTTAGCAATATATACTTTGAAAAAAGATATGTGTGATATTTGTGTTGGCCATAATGAAGGTAATATCGATGAGCATATTTATCAAGAGCATCTTATAAAAAAAAATAGAGCCAGGGAAGAGAAGGCAAAGGATAAAGAGGATGCAGCAATGGGACATTGCATTTTATTAACGATGGACCTAGAATCGGTTAAAGTTTGCCCTTACTCCACGGCTAGCGCTTTATACTTTAAAACGAAACTGACATGCCATAATTTTACACTCTTTGATTTGACTTCACGCCATTGCACATGTTACTGGTTCACAGAAACGGCAGCAGACCTTACTGCGAGTACTTTCGCGTCATTTGTGATAGACTACTTAGAGCGCCATTGTCTGCCGAAGAAAATGCCAATAATTATTTATTCCGATGGTTGCACGTACCAAAATCGGAACGTTATAATGGCAAATGCGCTTTTGAACTTAAGTATAAAGCACAAAATCACCATCACCCAAAAGTTCCTCGAACGTGGTCACACTCAAATGGAGTGTGATTCGGTTCACAGTGCGATTGAACGGAAGCTCTCAAATCGTGTAATTCATTTGCCATGTGATTATGTTTCGGTAACTAAAGAAGCAAGGGCATCAAATCCCTACGAAGTAATTCAGATTGACCATGGTTTTGTGAAAAATTATGCCGATACATCTACTTGGCTTTACAAAACTATAAGGCCAGGACGCAAAGCTGGTGACCCTACTGTAACAGACTTAAGAGCTATTCTTTACAACCAAGAAGACACTATTCAAGTAAAACTACATTTCGACCAGGATTGGTTTGCCTTGCCACAAAGACCAAAAAGATATAACCCCGACGTGTCTTATTCGACCTTAAATGAAAATATGATTCCCATAACTGCCTCGAAGTACCAGCACCTCCAAGAGCTCAAACAAGTTCTACCAAGTGAATGTCATAATTTTTATGATACACTGCCCCATTTGTAGTATGAGTGTGTGTGTGTGTCAGTGTATTTGTTGTTTGTTTCTGTTTTTACTAAAAATAATTTTGAAGATTCGATTCAGTTATTTTGAAGATTTTTTTAGTTACTTTAAAGTATTTTTTAGTTATTTAGAAGTCTTTTTCAGTTATTTTAAAGTTTTTTTGCTTATTTCGAATATAATATTTCATCTTCCATTGTGATCATTATTAAAAAATGTGATTTTTTCATTGTGTTGTTTTATTTCAAAAACGGCTAACTACTACTTATTTAAAAAATATTTACACTAATAAAACCAATACCACCTAACTCACGTTAATTGTAAATTGGCCAATCTTAACCTAATGCTAGGATATATATCGCATTTCAGCCTATTTTTTCTATTTTTACATATATAAACATTTCAAGTATCTTTCTATTCAAAGCCGAGAAATGTTTTTTTTATCTCCTGTAAAGTTAACTTTATTGAGATAGACACTATTGATTCTTAACCGTCGTTATGTCATACGCATAGAGTTCGTATTACTTTAATTAATTCAAATAGGGAAGAAAACTTCAGAGCGAGAAAGTGACCATAGTGGATTGTGTCCTTGTCTAACAATTGCCAGAAAACACTTTTTACTCTTAGATCGGAAATCACGTTGATAGCTAAACTAGCACATAAATCGTAACGGAATTAAATTAATATTAAAAAACTAGATATTAAAATAATATCTAGTAATAAAATAAAGCGTATAATTGTGAAATAAAGTAAGTGTAATACAAATGAAATTATTTATGAATTAAGTTATTTCTGAATGGCAACATAGATGACACTCATATAAACAAACAATATGGCCGATTTAATTTCGCGCTGAAGTCATATTTTTGCGTTAAAGTTCTTTTTACATTACTTAAGTGAATTCTTCCTCTTTAAATATGGTGAAATCGAGTTGTGTGAAGGGGTATAATAGTGAAGGGTTTGCTGGATGTGGAATTACTTTTTTCAGGTAAGTTCTTTTAACTTTGTTTACAAATTACGACTAGGGTGACAATGTTCTATATACAACGTGTAACATAATAAACGCAATTCCTGAAAGTAGTTGGTTCAGAATCGGCTAAATGCAGTTAATTGAAGAGCCATTTCGTGAATTCTATTTGAACATCAAGACCACGAACTGTGCTCCCACGGATCCTGATCTCGACGTAGATAGTCCAGATATATAAGATACATGAATATGAGAATCATGAAAAAATAATTAACTACTAATTACTAAAAAAGTACTACTGAATTATAGAAGTTTCAGTAACTACTAACTATTATTCAACTTTTTTATTACATTTTTTCTTTTACAAACAATATACGTGTTTTATTGATACCCTAATCTATAGTGAATAAGTTGATAAGTCATGGGTGAACAAGTTGATAAGTCAATTATTAAGAATACTAAGATAATTAGAAAGAAAATAATAACGTTATTTCAAAAACCACATAAAATTACCCTTAAATCAATATAGACGTTTCAGTTATGCAGAAAAACTGATTTTTAGGGATTAAATTAAATAATGTTTTCACTGATTTGAGTACTAATGTATGGGGAATAGGTTGATAAGTCTTTGGTTAATAAGTTGATAAGGCAAATATCATACAAAATAAGATGATTTTACCAAAAAACGTAAAATAATTTAAAAGAATGCATAAAATTATCCTTAAATCAAACTTAAAAAACGAGTTCAAGGCAAAAACGGATTTTGGAGAAAAAGTCAAACTTTAAAATCGCGGCCCTGTAAAGTTGACATTTTGGACTTATCAAGTTCTTCACGCCATACACGGATTTAACCTTCAGATATTACAAAACAAAATACGCAATAAGTGATACAAGTAAATTAAAACACTATGTAGTATATATGTGAAATGCGAGCGCATTCCTGATTTAAATTGTGAAACAAAAAAAAAACCCTACCGTGCGTACCAGTTAAATATAAACAATTGAAAATCTATCAATTTCCAGATTTTGTATTTGCTTGAACTGTGAGACTTTATTTCTTACCAAATCTCACGCTGCTAGTTCAACGGAGAGTTGGGAGATTAAGTTATAAAAGAAAGATAATATTTTTTTGAGAATAAATATCTTTAAACCTAAACCTAATCATCAGAATGTTTACTTAGAAGCAAGTTTTTTTTGAGATTACACATTTCTGTGTTTCTTATCATTTATAAATCTCCTTCTCTTGAAGTCAACCAAAGCTTAATCAGCCTATAATGTTCCCACTGGTTCCTCTCTGTGAGAGGAAGAAACCAAAAGCATCGAATAATTACAAAATAAAATAATAATTTAAAAAGATAGCATAAAAAGGTTAATTTTAAAATTAAATAATTATTTGAAATTATACCAAAGAGTTTATATTCCTTTTCAACTCTTTTTATCCAAACTTGATTTCATTGCGAGTATCGATGACGGCTGAATGTAACTTTTTAATCGAATGATGAAAGTTCACGAAAAATCTTGAATTTCAGGAAGTCATGTGAACACATGTGTCAAAATCTTGTCGTGCATAATGGTTGATTTAAAAATTTATAAAATATAATGTGGGTATACGTAAAATATTTGTACCTGTGTTCATAATTATGACAATAATTTTAGTTCGTACTTTGTCATCGTTATTACATAGCTCCAATAAATTTATTTTAAAACGTTGTTCGAAAGTGATTACGTGATTTGTGTTTATTTTCTATATTTACAAGATGAAAAGAAGAGGTCGACAAAGTGTAGTTCCGTTAGACAAACAAAAGGAAATTTTTGTGAAGTTTGAGAAGTTTTTTTGTAATAAAAATGATATTCCTTCGCCATGTGACCCGGTGTTTAAAGATATAAGCCAAGAACTGTCATACGAAATGTCGGAAAAATCACTATACTTATTACTAACAAGAAATTACGAATACTTTTATGACCACAAAGAAGATACTGGATCTGAACCTTCAGAAGTAGTTATAATAAAAAAAACATCTGACTGCAAAACATTCGAATTTTTTCTTGACATTTATCAATGGAACTGTTATGTATGTACAAGTAGTTAGATACCTACGCGCCGCTGCGTCGGCGCGCGACCGAGCGTTGAACGTTTTAATAAAGTCAGTGTGCAACTAGCTACCGTGTGATCAGTACGTGCGCCCCGTCCTTACATCTCCCTTACGAATATAACAGGAACAAAATTAAGCCCATTGATCGTTGCGTGAAGCGCAAACGCTTATCCGATTTTCGCTGTAAAACGTTGCTGCCAAAGCACCAGTGGGCTGACCTTCTAAGAGAGGAAATTTGGAAAAAAATACGTTCCCCGTGCAGTTGGACATTTAATAACTACTCAATTAAAAATGAGATGAATATGAAGTGTTTTGGTTCTTGTAAGCAGTGCATAGCAAAGATGGAAGTTATAATTAATTGGCCAACGGAAAAAATCGCTCATTGCATTTGTACCATACGGGATTGTGATGAAGAATTCAAACACGATTTAGCAAAAAAAATTAAGCTTTCACCAATAAAACGCTGTGAGCTTAGTGACGAATTAAAATCGGAATATGCTGTAACGGTTCGAAACAGACTGAGCGACCTTATAATGGACGTTAATGATCTAGAACCGAGTCACTTACCTACAATAGGTTTCTTAAAACAAATTAAATATGAACATCGAAAAATTTCATACTACGATCCTAATCCGATAGTTGCTTTATGGATTATGACACAATTACCTCCATATGATACACATATTAGATACATATCAGTATTTCCTTTTTGTATTTACTATTGGTCTCTTGCTCAAGAACAATACTTTAGCGATTATAGAAAAAGTGAAAGAACTGTGTTGAGTATCGACGCCACAGGAAGCCTTTTCAAACCATTTGGAGCAAACAGAGATCTCATATTAACTAAACAGATGTTTTTACGTTTTTTTTTTTTTTTCTCGTATATTCATGCGTGATGATATCCGTTTACAATGGAAGTAGCGTGCCGATAACACACATGATATCAGATAGTCATACTTTAGACTCAATATATAAATGGCTTGATACTTGGTGTAATAGTCAAAATAATGCTACTCCGAATGAAGTCATCGTTGATGATTCCTCAGCATTAATTGGGGCTGTAGTAAAATCATTTACACAATTTAAATCCACGGCAGAGTACGTTAAAGACTGTTACATCAAATTAGAAATGAAACAGCAAATACCTGGCGAGTGCTACATTCGGATCGACACTAGCCACTTTATTAAAATTATTTTTAACCTTTCTTGCTTCAAACACATAGACCAGAGGGTAAAATTCTTTTATATTAAATGTTTACAAGAAGTCAAAGGCTGCGATGATTACGATGTAGTGAAAAGAATTGTTATTGATATGATAACACGGAAGCAGCCCAAAGGAATAATTATAAATTTGTGTGGGTTAAACATGGTACTATTCTCGTTCGAGAAAAAGAACAATGCGAATCGTTTGCCATACGGTCGCACCAAGATATTGGTCAAATCAAACCCGGTGCTGCCGCCGCGAAGGATGGCTAGCGGCCTAATCGTTACTATGTTTAATATGTGTTTGTTCTTGCTCGTTATATTATTTTCTTTATTTAGTGTCTATGTGCCCTGGTCGTATTGTTCAGCTGGTCTTCTTGTTGTGTTGATTTTAATCACGAGGAGTCTGGTTCGGCGGTGCGATCGATGTATGCATGTAATTGTGTTGCCTGGAGAGTGTATATTTTACTATAAATGTGTGCTTTCTGGAGGTTGTATGTACTTTTTAAAATGTGTATCATGTTTGTTTTTGTTGTACCTGTTGATACTGTACTCTAACGGTGTTAATATCTTATTAATTCTTGTATTTTGACTTTATTGGGATGGTCTGATTTCAAGAACAATTTTAACTATCACATCATGTCTTATGATTATAACCGTAATGCTGTTCTGGTCCGCCAGATTACTATAATGCTTACTGGATTCCTTCCCCATGAAAATGGCTGACGATAAGTTAACTATTTATTATCAAAATTGTAGGGGGCTTCGCACTAAACTGCATGTTCTATATATGAATATTCTATCAAATTGTTATGACATCATTATACTCACCGAGACATGGCTCACTCCCGAAATATTAGACTCCGAATTCATTGATGATCGATACACAGTGTACAGATGTGACCGGGATCGCGAGGCAACTAAAAAAAAGGATGGTGGTGGAACCCTTGTTGCAGTTTTGAAGGGACTCCGATCTAATATAGTTGAACCCACTTGCCCCTTTAATAAAAGCATTGAGCACATCATACTACGCTTGCCTAGCGCAACGACAGGAAAACATGATATAATATGTTTAGCTTATATCCCACCCAAAACACCCGAATGTACTTATGTTGCCTACTTACAGTCCCTGCAAACTTTGTTGGAGGACGGGCGCGTTCAAAATTTCTACGTACTTGGAGATTATAATCTTCCTCATATTGAATGGCTCGCTGGTGGCAACACAACGACTGCCACGCAACAAATGTGTGTTGGTAGTTCCCCTGTTTGCAGGCACTTGAGTATTTTTATGTCTGTGCTCAATAGCTACCAGTACAATAATATTAAGAACTCGAGCGGGAAGATTTTGGATTTAGTGATAAGTAACAACAGCTGTTCTGTTTTTACACCAACTGACTTACTGTTAAAACCGGATATCTATCACCCACCGTTGTATATTTTAGTGTCCTGTAAATTGCACAGAAGTGCAATGACGCGTAAGGCGGCTCAAAAGCATAATTATTCTAAGGCGAATTATGAACTCATTAATCGCGATCTGATCAAAATTAACTGGGATGATGAACTTCACGATCAGTCTGCAGAAGACGCACTGAATACGTTCTATGAAATTGTTTACCAAATTATTAAAGCCCATGTTTCTCTAAATACAATTAGGTCTACTAAATTTCCTTTGTGGTTTTCCCCATCTTTAATACACATATTTAAAAATAAATTGAAAGCATGGAATAAATGGAAGACCTATCAAAACATATCTGACTATGAACAGTTTTCTCTTTATAGGTCCAGATTCCAAGCTGACTGCAAGAACTGTTACAGTCTGTACTTGAAATCAGTAGAAGATAGTATAAAAGTGAATACCAAATATTTCTGGACTTATGTGTCTAATCGGCAATCTAAAGCTCCAATCCCTTCAACCTTGCACTATAAACACCTATCATCAACAGATCCTGAGGAGATTTGTAATTACTTTGCAAACTTCTTCCATTCCGTGTACGAACCCTCGACTTTCTCAAATATTCAAACCCAGGACAATGAATGTGCTGAGAATTGTTCTCTTGTTAGTAGTCTTGAGGTTAGTACTGACCAAGTACTCAGTGCCCTTAAATGTTTAGATTGCACTAAAGGACCAGGACCAGACGGTATTCCACCAATTTTCTTTAATAGTGCAGCTCAGGCGTTGTGTGCACCATTGCGTATTATTTATAATAAGTGTTTGTGTCAGGGAACTTTCCCAGAAATCTGGAAACGGGCAAATATTACTCCCGTTCATAAAAGCGGTTCAAAACAGGACGTTGAAAATTATCGGCCCATTTCTATACTGTCGGTCTTGTCAAAGCTTTTCGAAAGGCTAGTTCACAATCAGTTGTATCCGATTGTCCATGACAAAATACTACAACAACAGCACGGGTTCGTAAAAAGAAGGTCTACAACAACTAATATGATAGCTTTCACTGACTATTTATTTAATAATATGGACTCTCGTGTGCAAGTGGACGCTGTATACACTGACTTTCGAAAAGCCTTTGACAGGGTTGATCATGAATTGCTTTTGAAGAAACTAGCATTCAATGGAATCCGCGGGGATATCTTACGTTGGTTTGTTTCCTATGTGTCAAATAGAACACAAAAAGTAGTGATCAATGGGTTCCACTCCACCGCCATAACCGCAACGTCAGGGGTGCCTCAGGAAACTCCGCTGCCGCGGCAAATTGCCGCTCAGCGGACAGACCTCCGGCGTGATATCATGGCGACATGGAGAGAGCGACTGTTGCAACCCCGTGCAGGGCACGCTACCATAGTGGCGATAAGTCCCCTCTTTGAGGAGTGGCTAGAGAGGCGCCACGGCGCCCTCACCTACCGCCTGACGCAGATCCTCACCGGACACGGTTGTTTCGGGAGGTTCTTGCACCGAATCGGGCGGGAGGAAACGCCCGGGTGTTTCCACTGCGAGGATCGTCCGGAGGACACGGTGGAGCACACCGTAGAGGTCTGCCCCGCTTGGGCGGAGCACCGCCGTGTCCTTGTAGCGGCGATTGGCGGCGGCGATCTCTCGCGTCCGGCCCTGGTTCAAGCCATGGTCCGGAGCGAGAGGGAATGGGAAGCCGTCACCGCCTTCTGTGAAGCAGTCATGCTAGTGAAGGAGGTGGCGGGACGTGAGAGGGAAAGAACCTCACGTCCCAGCCGCCGCGGGAGACGCCCTGGGCGTCGGGGGTCACGTTGTGGCTCCCGGCCACCGTAGGCGCGGGCCTGTGGACGGCGAGTTATGGGCTAGCTCGCCGTCCGGCCGTCTTATGACGACAGGCCGTGTCGACGGCGCGTTCGTGTTCCACGCGCGCCTCAAAGAGATGTCAGCAACCGAGTAGGGGTCCGCATGGGCCGATGCCTGCCAGAGCTGCGGGACTGTTCGAAAGAGACACCGTGGCCCTGGAACACAAAGGGCAAAGAAGGAACATGGATGGGTTTTAGTCAGTACAAGTCTGACACTCCCTTCCGCTCCGCCCAGAGTGGTGGTTTCCCATCCAAAAAAAAAAAAAAAAAAGGGGTGCCTCAGGGCTCAATTCTCGGACCTCTTTTGTTTATAATTTTTATTAATGATATCGATACGTGTTTTATTGAGCATTTGAGCGTTAGTGATTACGTTTAACGAAACGTCCTTGGCGCGCCAATACTTATGTCAAAATGACATTCATTGACAATTGGCATTCGCTCTGTTTGTTTTTACGTTTCCTAATCTCTCTCTGTGATCTACTTTTATCATATTTTTACGACGATTTTGCTTTTGTACACGGACTCGATCTCGCCTACTCGCCGACATTGTGCTACTTGCGACGGATTCTGATCACTGCTTCCGACTTGGTTAACGATGTTGAGGTGCATAAATTGTCACTTGTGCGTCGACAGAATGCTAAGACATGTTGTGTCTTCAATACAATCTACACTGCAAACTCTTCTCGCTAGATGGAAATCGTTGCAACAGGTATGTAGATACTACCTTATTTATTGATCGTATTTGACCTTAGCGAAAAATCCTTAATATAAGAATTATTGTACCACCTGTGGTTTTGCTTGGCTTGTAACTAATGCAACAAACTATGATAAAATAGTAAACCTACCTACTTAAAAGTATCTTAAATAACTGATATAATAGGCAAAATAGTCAAGTTTAATTTTGGGGGTTGTGTAGATATAATTATGAACTTGTTTATCTCAACCGTATACTTACTAATATATGTTTCTTACCTTACAGCTTCCACCAGAAGCTATAATCTGTCAAGAGTGCTTTTTGCGGCTAGACCAGCATTGTAAAAATGGGAATCTGAATGCTGAAAGAGATCTAGGTCACACACATGTTTGTCTTGGATGTGGACGAACTGTTTTAGAAACAAGAAGACGTGTGAGATATCATACAGTAGAAGCCAGTGATCCATTAACTATACTTTCATGGGATATTCACAATGAGGTCAGTAGTAATGTATTAACTACTTTCCCTGTCCCGTGACACAATTTGATTCACATCAATCACTGAACTAATGTGTCTGTAAACTGTTAAGCTAACTAACAACCACCTGCAGAGTTGCTTGTGTGGAAATATCATTTTTCATCACAACTGGCCCTCATAAAATATTGTCTATATAAACTTGGAAACACTAGGCTGCCTTTTTAAAAACTTTTAAAAATTAGTAATTATTTTTTATTTATGTATTCAAATGTTTCATTTACTTGTAGGTGATATCAAGATATGCATTTGTATGCCATCTGTGTTGGATGCGTGCTAATCGCGAACAATCACAAGATGTTGTAAGAGGACAACCAGCCACAGATGAATTCAAATTCAAATTCAAAATATTTTATTGTGGGCATATGTTAGTTACAGGTCTAAACAATAAATTTAAGTTCCAATATGTCCTGCCTAATAGGCATACAATAATTATGTATTGGCATTACATTTAAAATTATTTTACATGTCAAATTTGGTTATTATAAATGTCAAAATATGAATATACAGTCAAATTATTACATGGTCAACAATTCATTCAATGGTTTAAGAAATCTTGGATCGTGTAGTATGGTTTCTCAATTAAAAATTTACGCAGTTTATTTTTAAATAGTGGAAGTTCCTTAGTGCTCAGAATGTCAATAGGTATCTTGTTGTATATTTTTGATGCCATGCCAAAGAAGCTTTTGTTAAATAGAGCCGTTTTATGTGGTACATTAGAAATTTTTAACTTGTATCTTCTCGATTTAAGTTTATCAAATAGATTTTCATTTGTTTTTATAAATACGGCTACTTCATAAATGTAAATTGCAGGAAAGGTCAAAATTTTATATTCTTGGAAATATGGTTCACATGAATCAGGAACACGGATTCCGGCAATCGCACGTATACACCTTTTTTGCGCTTTAAACACTAAATCCCTATTAGTGGCATTGCCCCAGTATATGACTGCATATCTCAGTGTCGACGAAACATAAGCATGGTATGCGATCAAAAGAACTGATTTATCAACAATTTTGGATAATTTATACAAAGCATATGAGTACTGATTAATTTTATTGCATACTGTGTCAATGTGTTTTTGCCAAGTCAAATCATTTTCTATCCAAAGCCCTAGAAATTTAACGCAGCTGACTTGTTCAATTTTCGTCCCATTATAATGAATATTGAGTTTGTTATTTTTATTGTTACGCCCGAAATTGACTAATTTAGTTTTTTCCAAATTTATAATTAAGTTATTAACCGTCAGCCAGTTAATTATATTGCGAAGAGTGGAATTTATGTCATTTTCAAAAGTATCAATATTTTGACCTGTAAAGATGGCTGTGCTGTCATCAGCAAAAAGTATCATGGGATGCTGTGAAACTTTAGGCAGGTCATTAATGTAGATCAAAAATAGCGGTAGACCTAACACGCTACCTTGAGGCACTCCATATAGTACTTTTTTGGGCATGGACTTATGTTTTTGTTCGGTATTATTTAAGAGATTAATGTTATTTATTTCTACTACCTGATATCTATCATTTAGATAAGATTCTAGAAGTTTATGGACGTTACCCCTTATTCCATAACTGTACAATTTGTTTAAAAGAGTTCCATGGTGCACATAATCGAACGCTTTTGTCATATCCATAAACATTGCAGAAACAGGAACATGTTTATCAATATTAGTATATACTGGTTTTAAAAGGTCGTAAATTGCTAAATTAATTGACCTATTTTTTCTAAAACCGTTTTGTTCTTTAGCAAATAGATTGAACTTCTCTAAGTGAGTATTAATTGCATTATATATATTTTTTTCAAATATTTTGGAAAAAATAGGGATAAGTGCTATTGGTCTGTAACATGCCATGTCTTGCTTGTTATTTTTCTTAAAAAGTGGCTTCACTACGGATTTTTTAAGTTTAGTCGGAAACACACCATGTTCAATACATAAGTTGAATATGTGACTGAGTACTGGGCTGATGATTGGAGCAACTTCTTTTATTGAGGATGTTGTTATGTCATCATAACCAGTACTTCTAGTATTTTTAAGTGATTTAATTATAATATTAATGTCATAAGGTATTACAGGGTTTAAAAACAAAGATTTATATGAGCAACTGGGTAATGTCAATTTGTTATTGAAAGATGTCAAATTTATATTAGAATTATTATTATTAAAATTGTCCGCAACTGATGAATTATTATTATTGAGTAAATTTATTGGTCTTATAAAATTAATATAATAATTATTAAATTCTTCAGCTATTGTTTGTGGGTCTGATATTGTATGATTGTTAACTTTTATTTTATTAATATTTTCTTTTGGAAGTTGGATTTTATTTGAGTTTATAATTTTCCATGTGGCTTTCGATTTGTTCTCTGCATTGGATATTAGGTAATTATTTTTAGCCATTTAGGTTTTTTAATAATAGTGTTTTTAATTTTTATAATTGGAAAACAGAGGTCATAAAAAAGTTTATAATATTCGAAAAATATGTTGTATGCTACGAGTACCTCTGGATCATTAATTGTGTATACGTCATCAAAACTTAAGCTCATTAAACATTCTTTAAATTTAGTTAGGTTTTCTTTACTAAAGTCTCGCCTTTTTGTATACCAGAAGTTGACAGTACAAGTTTTTTTAACAGGGAATTTTAATAATTGTGCCGTGTGATCTGACATACCCAAATCAATGACGTCACATTTGCTACCTCTAATATTGTGGAAAATGTTGTCAATGCAAGAGTTACTCTTTGGCCTTGTTGGATAGTGTGTGCCAATCTTCATATCAAAGCTGGAAATAATATGCATAAGTTTCATAGAACTGGCGGTTCTTTTTAACAAATCAATGTTAAAATCACCGCAGATAATCGTTTTAGTTGATTTTCGATTACGTAATTGGTAATGGATTCTATGAAGTATGTTAAAAAATGTATTAAGTTCGTTTTGTGTAGTTTTTGGAGGTCGGTATATACATATAATCACCACATTATGATCCAGAAGTTCAACGGCGGAACATTCCGTTACATTAGGAACACTAAGGCTAACTAAATCTTGAAGAACTTTATATTTACGAATATTTTTTACAAGTATACACGATCCTCCATTTCTGTTATGTCTATTACAAGTTGCCGCTAAAGTAAAATTCGGTATGGTTAGGTACATAAGGTCTGAGTCAATCATATTATGTTCTGCAATACATAAAATATCAACTTCTTTCCCAGATTTTTTTAGGTTTTCTATATTATTAACACACAATACATCAGATTTGCTTATCAATCCGTTGAGATTTTGATGCATAACAGTTAGATTATTATATACGAAAAAACTGTTTGTTACTGTTCTGTTTTTCGAAGTTAAAACTATGACTATCATTTTCATTCGTAGTCAGTACAGACTCAGATTGTGACAGAGTAACAATATTAAACATATTTATCTCAGTGATGAGCTCCAGAGCATTATTTAATATTGTGTTAATACTGTTGTTATTAATTGCCCCTGACCACTTATTAAACGAGGTATAATCACAGTTTAGATTCAAGTTAGAGTCAAGTACATATGCATACTCATGTGCCATTACATCTAGGCAAAGTAAGTTATTAAAAATTTCAATTCTTCCATTAAACATATTTGTATAGTAATTAAATTTATACGTGGGTAGACATAAAATAATATTTGTGTTATTTATATCTTTGAGGGTGTTTCTTATAAAAGCTATCAATTCAAAATAATCTTTCGTCCTTTCAAAATCCTCAGGGCCAATCAATATGATGCAGAAGTCATTCATTGTGTACTGTTGCAAGTTAGACTTTAGACCTGTTAACAACAGTTTAACTCCGCAGGTAGGCTTTAAATAATGACATGTATCGTAATAATTCAGGAATACATCCATAGCTGTTGTTAGGATGTTGTTATTCTTGTTACCACTTATAATGCAAAGTTTATTCTTTCGGTTAATTTCCTTTACATTTTGTTTATTTTCTGATCGCATATTATGTTCTATTAGCTCTGTTATATTTGGTGATATAGAAGGACCTGAGTTTTTGGGTATACTTTGTATTGGCTGGCCTGCTAATATAATTTCTGCATTTTTGTTTGTTTGGCTACATTGGCGACTTGGCACCTCTTCACGGATGTCACTTAATTTCGACCGTAGTATTTCAATTTGTTGTCTTGTTTCCTGTGAATCGCTACTGTCATCGCCTAATAAGTTGGGGAAGTTAAATGTGCTGCCATCTATCGTAGCGTTTTGAGGTTCGGTCTCTGTTGGAGTTGTCTGTGTTTGTTTATTTTTAGACACTGCTTGTTTTGAACATTTTTTCTCCTTTTTTCTAGGCGAGATGGTTGGAGATTGTATTGGACTAGATACTATTTGTTTGTAGAGTGAATTTTTACGACTCAGGTTTTCATTCTCCTTTTTTAGCTTCTGATTTTCAAGGCTTAACTTGTCTATTTCTCCATTTGCACTACAAAGTTTAATGGTAAGTTCGTCAATCTGTTTCTTTAGTTGAGTAATTAAATCAATGTCATCATCATCTGATATATCTGGCATACTGCATACAGTGCCATCTAGTGTGCTATTGACGAGGCTTTCATTCAAGTTCATGTCGGAGTTGGAGTGCGCTCGTGTTCGTCTAACTGTGACGTTATCGATTTCGTTCATAGTTATGGATGTAGTACTGATATTTCTCACTAGATGTCTACTAGACAGTATCGCTAATTAGAAACCAGATGTCACTTTACTTAATTAAGTTATGTTTACTTTTGATACAGTGAATTTGAATGATTGAAAATTAACGATTTTTGTTTTCACTTTGTGAGATTAAGGAGTTTTAATATAAATAGGCTATTAGAGTCCTGTAGTTTTTGGTTTTATTGCACTGTGAGGTCGATGAGCATGCTGAACTTGCAAATCAACAAATTTATCCAGAGCAATTGCCAGTGCCTCATCAAGAAATACCAGTGCCACCACCCCTACCTCCAAATCAAGAACAACAGGTTCCAATGGAACCTGCTAAAAGTCGAGCTTATATTATTTTACCACATTAAAAAGATGCGTAGCTATTTTATAAATCATTTTGTCCCAAATCATGTTGGGTTGCAGTGTACTACTAGAGAAGAGGTAACTCAGCGGAATTTATTAATACCAAATAATCTATTTGGTAGCCCAAATGTTTCAGTAGAACAAATGCCTGCTATTGCTATATGTGATGGTACATACATTTTAGTAGAAGTAGTAAAAGTAGCAACTACCTTTACCAGAAAAGAACTTATAGTCTGCACAAGTATGACAATTTAATAAAGCCATTTCTCATAGTTGCCTGTGATGGATACATTATGGATGTTTCAGGCCCATACGCAGCAACACAAACAGATTCTGAAATAACGAAACATTTGTTTGAAAATAAAAATGGGCCTATGAGGTCTTTTTTTAGATCAGATGATGTTTTTATTTTGGCCAGAGGATTTCGAGATTGCATACCATTTCTAGAATCTTACGGATATAAAGTCTTTAAGCCTGAATCAGTGGATAAAGGAGAAACACAATTAACGACATTGCAAGCCAATAAAAGTAGCTGTGTAACATTGTGCAGATGGGTAGTGGAAGTTGTGAATGGGCGTTTTAAACGTGACTTCAAGCTGTTTAGACAAGATTTTTTTAACAGGGCCTCGTTACATTTAATGGATGACTTTCGAATTGCAGCGGCTTTGATTAATCGTTTTCATCCACTGATTCACGACCGGCCAGATGCTCAAGAAATAATATCTCGAGCATTGCGTTTTTTAAATGAGCCAAATCATTTAGCCCGATTTGTACAGGAATTTAATTTAAATAGACGTAGAACAATGTTTTCTAGGATTGATGGAAATCGGCAACAACTGCAGCAGTTTCCTTTATTAACCTATAGTGAATTGGTTTTAATAGCTTTAGGTCCATATCAAATTAAGCAGGCCCGTTCCTACTACGGAGAGCATATTCGCGAAAATGGGCTGTATTTAATAGAGGTGTGTCCAGAAGTGGAGCACTCTCATGAAATGGTGTCACACATTGGAGGAAACTACCCATTTTTAATAAGAGGCAGAATAAAGTCTAGGCACATTGGCCAAAGACACTATTTCACATATATCCTAGTTGATAGAGAGCCTAACAGTAGCTGTGCAATCGACTCTATATTAGGATATTGCTGCAATTGTATTGTGGGTAATCGAACGGTTGGTTGTTGTTGCCATGTTATGACTATTATATGGTACCTTGGTTGTGCACGCCATCAAGACAATATTAATCAGCCCGCAGGTTTTCTTGATAATGTTTTAATAACGTTTGAAGATTAATAAATCAATCACTTTTATAACTTGTTTTATTTTATTACCGATCATCAGTCGGGATGTTATGACCTAAGTCAAAAGTATTACTAAGGTTGATGTTATGTCATTCCTTCCTTTCATAGCCAAACATCCTAGGATAGCATTTTAACAATATTCAGCACTTATTTAATTATTTCTACAATTATAACTGCAATTAACCTAAACTTGAGGCACCTATCCTAAATGTAATATTTTTTCTTTGAGTTAACAGAAACCGCAAGTTCTAAAGGCATAAATGTTTTTAGTTATCACTAATATAGCACAAATAGAATGCTATATTCGGCATGCTTGTACACCAACTTTTATTTGGTGGGTCAAAGCTCTATAGAGTTTCTGGCATTGTCCTTTAAGTGCGAAGATGCTGTTGGTGGAAGACGGTTGCAAACCAGGCAATAGGTTGAATACTTCTTCTTTAAAGGGACACCTTTAAGCCCGTTGCTGAAGATTCTCATTGTTAGGGAGTCTGCATGGAAACAAAACAGGATTACTAATACACAAACAATAAACAGTATTTAAAAAAGTAAAGACAGAATTCGTTCATTTTCAAGAAGTTATTTTTTTATTTTTACATTTAAAACATACAACTTTTTGCAATTGCAAGCCAGGATGGCAGATACCCGTGCATTCGGAAGAACTCAAACAATCCAGCGTGGACAGCCCGCTAGTGGTGAGAAACAAGATCGTAACCAAAGACGTGCTTACGAGCATCAACAACAACAAAACTTTAACGTCAATTGGAACGATGTTCGAGAATTCGAAGAAAGACCAATCAAACCTCGTGGACGCACTGAAAGTAGTGCCGCTTGGAGAGGAAAGAAAGTTCAGAAAAGTAAAGGAGAAGCGAAGACAGATACCGCTGTTTCTTACGACTTTAGAGCAAAGGATGAGACCGCACCAGTAGATGAGCCACTGTATGACCTTGGCCCACATACTAGCTCCAACCCTGTTCAAGAAACATACGCCCAAAACTTCGAGTTTTGTGGCTACATAGACCAGATCGAGAGGACGTATGAGTCCCTTCGTGGTATCGATCCTAGACTAGATAGGCGCATGCCTTTCTCCATGTTCCAGCACTCGATGGCCACTATACTTAACTGTTATCTGCTAGATTTAACTCTTGATAATGGCGAGAGAAAGTTGGACACCGCCCGTTGCCAGGACTTATTGCCTGAAGACCTTTGCATACCAGACAATTTGTATCATTACATCGCAAGTATTGGCAACACTGTAACGATTGGTGGAGAGGGGGTAAAATTCAACATCTCTAACGTCGCCGTCCCACAAGCCGCTGACGATAACATACCAGCCGGATCCTTTGGGGCGTTAACACCGGAAAATCACAACGTTTATGAATTTTTGCTATTATTTAAATGGAGTAATTGATTAAGTTTTGCTACTGTATTATAAATAATCTATTTTGTACGCATTTGCACAAGATTATAAATACCGATATGGATAATTAATAGAAAAGGCGTATTTTTTACAATATTTTCTTAATCCCCGTTTACATATCAAGAACTTTGTCACCCTAGTTGTAATTTGTAAACAAAGTTAAAAGAACTTACCTGAAAAAAGTAATTCACAACTCGATTTCACCATATTTAAAGAGGAAGAATTCACTTAAGTAATGTAAAAAGAACTTTAACGCAAAAATATGACTTCAGCGTGAAATTAAATCGGCCATATTGTTTGTTTATATGAGTGTCATCTATGTTGCCATTCAGAAATAACTTAATTCATAAATAATTTCATTTATATTACACTTACTTTATTTCGCAATAAATTATTATTTTAATATCTAGTTTTTGAATATTAATTTAATCCCGTTACGATTTATGTGCTAGTTTAGCTATCAACGTGATTTCCGATCAAAAAGTAAAAAAAAAAAGATTTTATTTTTTGTTTTCTGGCAATTATTAGACAAGGACACAATCGACTATGGTCACTTTCTCGCTCTGAAGTTTTCTTCCCCATTTGAATTAATGAAAGTACTACGAACTCTATGCGTATGACATAAGGTTCATTTTCAAACGGTTTTTTTTTTATATAAAAATTTAGTTCGTAATCATTCCAGTTAGTATATAAATTCCTTGCCTACCACCTAAACCTAACCTTACGTTACGCCTACAAGAAGAAGAACTCGTACTTGCCAGATTTTTTAGGTTAGGTTAGGTTTAGGTGGTAGGCAAGGAATTTATATACTAACTGGAATGATTACGAACTAAATTTTTATATAAAAAAAAAACCGTTTGAAAATGAACCTTATGTCATACGCATAGAGTTCGTAGTACTTTCATTAATTCAAATGGGGAAGAAAACTTCAGAGCGAGAAAGTGACCATAGTCGATTGTGTCCTTGTCTAATAATTGCCAGAAAACAAAAAATAAAATCTTTTTTTTTTTACTTTTTGATCGGAAATCACGTTGATAGCTAAACTAGCACATAAATCGTAACGGGATTAAATTAATATTCAAAAACTAGATATTAAAATAATAATTTATTGCGAAATAAAGTAAGTGTAATATAAATGAAATTATTTATGAATTAAGTTATTTCTGAATGGCAACATAGATGACACTCATATAATAAGTCCATCACACTTCTTTGAGACAAGTGCTTTTGCATTCTGTTTTCGTATTGAATTTGTGGAGATCGACGACGCTTTGGCATGGGCTCTGACGCCCTGATGCGCTCAATTTCACATTCTGTGTATTTTACCTCTTTTGAAAATTCTTTTATAGTTTTAAACACATTCCATTTCTTACGGTTAAGAAGTGTAGTCCAGCGTTCATGCCAAGATTCCAAGACGTTTTGTGTCTTGGGAATGTCATATGTGCGATCAAACACTGACCACATAGCAGGTGGAAATAGTGGCTTTCTATTTATTGTTAATTTTGTACTATTGGCATTATTTCTTACATACGTCCCAGAGACATAATATTTATCGAACCACTTCGCTACTCCTGCGGCTTCCTCTGGTAATACTTTATCTTTAACAAGTTGAAAAGCTTCAGGTATCTCGTTGGGATCTAGGAATGCCAAAGCAAATAAATGCCTAATTTTATGCGCAAATGAAAAATCATTCCCATACTTCTTTGCTAAACCCTCGATCTGTACATGCCGCCAAATGCTCTGCGTAAGATGGAATAAACATAGTCTTTGTATACATTCTGGAAATTGCTGTTTAACGGCATTGATAGCAGCTATTTCAAAATCAGTTAAAATGTTCTCAGGAGACAAATTAGTCTGAAATGTATTAGCGCCATATCTTTTTAATAATTCTAATAAAATTGTATAACATGTTTCTGTCTTATGCGATAATAATGCAAACACTAAAGGTAGAAATTTATTTGTGCCATTTTCTGTTCCTATTGAACCATGTATAGTATATATTTGACAGAATGGCGCTGGACATGTAGAAAACGTGCCATCCATTACCCAACATTTTGCATTAATAAGTAGTTTGAAATTACTTTTTGTGCAAAATACGACTACACTCTCATTTTGGTTAATATATTGGCCGATTAAAAATTGCTCTTCTCCAATTTTTGAAAGATAGTCCGGTATGTCGAAATTAATTGTATTAGGGATTTTCGGTTGTCCTTTATTCCTAATGCGGTGCACAATCATTCGTGCTGCTGCTTTATTAGGCAAGTGGACAGCACTCGTACTTGAAACATCCTGGAGGCAGCGGTTAACGATTTGTGACGGAGAATCCATGGATTTTTTTGCTATATTCCTTATTTTTGATTTATATTCCATTTGTATTCGCTTTTCTGGCTCTGGCAAATGTCCATGTGCGTTGTTTAGATTGATGATCGAATGTTCATTACCGATAATTAATGTTTTTACAGTAGCACCACAACCTTTAGCACTACTCCGCGCACATCTCCAGTAAAATGTATCATTCACTTTTTTATTTACGTGATATGAATAACCATCCACTATAAGTACACTTGATCCACGATTTGTTTCTACTAACTTGCAAGCACTCATTTTAAAAAAAATTTTTTCATTAGCGTCGCGACAATTACAAATGCAAAACTAAATGCGTAGGAAACATTTGTTACTTTGTAAGGCGCAATAGTTTATATGTACCCTACATTTTTTCTCATTTCTGCATTCATTCTCGTATTATTGTTAAACTTCTACAATACGACGCGACGCAATGTGCATAATCACATTATAAAAATAATTATCTAATTGGTTTCCGTAAATAGATAATAATTTATTGACATGGTTATAATTACATGAATTAATGAATACTATGTAGCGTAGCGGCTAACATAATGCGTGTCTGAATCTGAGCCAGAAAAGCGATAATAAATATTAATAGTTTCTTCTCCAGAGGCGCTTTCTGTGAACCAAGGTATCTGGAAACAGAGGTTTCTATGAAAAAGTTTACGGCAAGAAGTGCTATGTATGAACAGAGATTTCTGTCAACAGTGCTTCCTATGTACCGAGATGTCTACAAACAATGTTTTCTAACAACAAAGTTTTCGGCGAAACGTGCTGTCTAGGAATAGAGATTTCTATTAACTGTGCTTTCTGTATATAGTCATATCGTACAAGCGTATTTCTGTATTGGGTTCCACGCTCAGGAAGCGTTACTTCGAGTTCTCATTATTTCACAAAAAAAAACATTAAATTAAATTTTTCGTGATTTTTTCTATTTTTACTTTTTGAAAAAAATAGTCCCAATTGTTTCGAAATCGATGATTGAGTTTATGGTTTTCGGTTCCAGAACGACCAAAAAATAACCGTGTATAGTACCTCATCTGTACCTCAACATATGTTTTTCTTATATTTTTTCGATAAGCCATAAATAAGTTACGCCTACAAGAAGAAGAACTCGTACTTGCCAGATTTTTTAGGTTAGGTTAGGTTTAGGCGGAAAAGGTAAAAAAGTGAAAAACGTAAAAAACTGAGATAGACACTATTGGTTCTTAACCGTCGATAAGGTTCATTTTCAAACGGTTTTTTTTTATATAAAATTTAGCTCGTAATCATTCCAGTTAGTATATAAGTTCCTTGCCTACCACCTAAACCTAACCTAACCTAAAAAATCTGGCAAGTACGAGTTCTTCTTCTTGTAGGCGTAACTTATTTATGGCTTATCGAAAAAATATAAGAAAAACATATGTTGAGGTACAGATGAGGTACTATACACGGTTATTTTTTGGTCGTTCTGGAACCGAAAACCATAAACTCAATCATCGATTTCGAAACAATTGGGACTATTTTTTTCAAAAAGTAAAAATAGAAAAAATCACGAAAAATTTAATTTAATGTTTTTTTTTGTGAAATAATGAGAACTCGAAGTAACGCTTCCTGAGCGTGGAACCCAATACAGAAATACGCTTGTACGATATGACTATATACAGAAAGCACAGTTAATAGAAATCTCTATTCCTAGACAGCACGTTTCGCCGAAAACTTTGTTGTTAGAAAACATTGTTTGTAGACATCTCGGTACATAGGAAGCACTGTTGACAGAAATCTCTGTTCATACATAGCACTTCTTGCCGTAAACTTTTTCATAGAAACCTCTGTTTCCAGATACCTTGGTTCACAGAAAGCGCCTCTGGAGAAGAAACTATTAATATTTATTATCGCTTTTCTGGCTCAGATTCAGACACGCATTATGTTAGCCGCTACGCTACATAGTATTCATTAATTCATGTAATTATAACCATGTCAATAAATTATTATCTATTTACGGAAACCAATTAGATAATTATTTTTATAATGTGATTATGCACATTGCGTCGCGTCGTATTGTAGAAGTTTAACAATAATACGAGAATGAATGCAGAAATGAGAAAAAATGTAGGGTACATATAAACTATTGCGCCTTACAAAGTAACAAATGTTTCCTACGCATTTAGTTTTGCATTTGTAATTGTCGCGACGCTAATGAAAAAATTTTTTTTAAAATGAGTGCTTGCAAGTTAGTAGAAACAAATCGTGGATCAAGTGTACTTATAGTGGATGGTTATTCATATCACGTAAATAAAAAAGTGAATGATACATTTTACTGGAGATGTGCGCGGAGTAGTGCTAAAGGTTGTGGTGCTACTGTAAAAACATTAATTATCGGTAATGAACATTCGATCATCAATCTAAACAACGCACATGGACATTTGCCAGAGCCAGAAAAGCGAATACAAATGGAATATAAATCAAAAATAAGGAATATAGCAAAAAAATCCATGGATTCTCCGTCACAAATCGTTAACCGCTGCCTCCAGGATGTTTCAAGTACGAGTGCTGTCCACTTGCCTAATAAAGCAGCAGCACGAATGATTGTGCACCGCATTAGGAATAAAGGACAACCGAAAATCCCTAATACAATTAATTTCGACATACCGGACTATCTTTCAAAAATTGGAGAAGAGCAATTTTTAATCGGCCAATATATTAACCAAAATGAGAGTGTAGTCGTATTTTGCACAAAAAGTAATTTCAAACTACTTATTAATGCAAAATGTTGGGTAATGGATGGCACGTTTTCTACATGTCCAGCGCCATTCTGTCAAATATATACTATACATGGTTCAATAGGAACAGAAAATGGCACAAATAAATTTCTACCTTTAGTGTTTGCATTATTATCGCATAAGACAGAAACATGTTATACAATTTTATTAGAATTATTAAAAAGATATGGCGCTAATACATTTCAGACTAATTTGTCTCCTGAGAACATTTTAACTGATTTTGAAATAGCTGCTATCAATGCCGTTAAACAGCAATTTCCAGAATGTATACAAAGACTATGTTTATTCCATCTTACGCAGAGCATTTGGCGGCATGTACAGATCGAGGGTTTAGCAAAGAAGTATGGGAATGATTTTTCATTTGCGCATAAAATTAGGCATTTATTTGCTTTGGCATTCCTAGATCCCAACGAGATACCTGAAGCTTTTCAACTTGTTAAAGATAAAGTATTACCAGAGGAAGCCGCAGGAGTAGCGAAGTGGTTCGATAAATATTATGTCTCTGGGACGTATGTAAGAAATAATGCCAATAGTACAAAATTAACAATAAATAGAAAGCCACTATTTCCACCTGCTATGTGGTCAGTGTTTGATCGCACATATGACATTCCCAAGACACAAAACGTCTTGGAATCTTGGCATGAACGCTGGACTACACTTCTTAACCGTAAGAAATGGAATGTGTTTAAAACTATAAAAGAATTTTCAAAAGAGGTAAAATACACAGAATGTGAAATTGAGCGCATCAGGGCGTCAGAGCCCATGCCAAAGCGTCGTCGATCTCCACAAATTCAATACGAAAACAGAATGCAAAAGCACTTGTCTCAAAGAAGTGTGATGGACTTATTAGCCTTTTTAGGTGGATTAGCTCATATTTTGCACATGAAAAAATAATAATATTGAAGTTTAGTGTATAAACAATATTTTTTAAGTTATATCGAGTACTTTTTTGTTTCTATCATAAAGCTAAAGAGTTTGTTTTGTTTTCAATTTTTGCTTTCGTTTTGCTTCATTTTTGATTAAAATGGCATTTTTGTATGAAATAAACGTGTTATATTGGACTACGGATACGTTAGAAATGCCTCAATTTCGCCAGATTATGCCAAAAAATCGTTTTATTCTCATACTACGTTTTTTGCATTTCGTAGATAATAATAATTTAGATTTCAACTTACATGGACCTGATCGTAAAACATCTAAAATAGCTCCTATTCTCGACCATTGCAACCGCAAATTTAAGGAGATGTATGTTCCTGAGCAGCACTTAAGTCTTGATGAATCGCTGCTGCTTTGGAAAGGGAGGCTAACCTGGGTTCAATGTATCCGTTCCAAAGCAGCACGATTTGGCATCAAGAGCTACGAGCTCTGTGAAGCTAGAACAGGATATTTATTGACAACGGCCATTTATACCGGAAAGAAAAATACAAACTCAGAAAACCAAGCAATACATGGATTTACAGGAGCCTCAAGTAAGATCGTTATAGAGCTAATGAATGATTATTTTCATAAAGGACACTGTCTAGTTATGGATAATTTCTTCAATAGTGTGGCTCTTACCCGATTTTTAAAAGAGCTGTGTGGTACTGATGTGCTTGGTACGCTAAATCGGCGGCGAAAAGACACTCCAATTGACATAAAAACTTTAGTTGAAAAACGTATGAAGAAGAACGAAATGGTCGCTCGACATTGCTCAAATATTACTGTCTTGTCGTGGAAGGATGTCAAATTAGTGACTATAATATCTACTTATCATAATGCTGATACGGCACCAGGGCAACGAGCAGGTGTAGAGTGCATTAAGCCGCTTGCGGTCCATAGTTACAATAAGTACATGGGTGGGGTCGATTTGAAGGACCAGAAACTATCCATGTACTTATTGGAACGCAAAAGGAGCGTAAAATGGTATATTAAGTTTTTCAGAAGACTACTAAGTATTAGTATTCTGAACCAGTTTATAATACGAGGGCGGGTCAATAAGTCCGTGACTTTTTGAATTTCTGACCACTTTACTGAAACAGCAACACTGCTCCTGTCAACAGGCATCTGTCAGTTGACTCCTGTCAAAATTTAAACTTGCTGCGTCAGTTAGTTTGTGTTTGACAGCTATTTTTATCAGACTACTCACTAATTTGAGGAGAAAATGGAAAAAAGTGAATTTCGTGTGCTTATTAAGCATTATTTCTTGCGAAAAAAAACCATTACCGAGACCAAGGCTAAGCTTGATAAATACTATGGGGACTCTGCACCATCGATTTAAATGGTAAAAAAGTGGTTTACTGAATTTCGTTGTGGCCGTACAAGCACTGAAGATGCCGAACGTCCTGGACGCCCAGTTGAGGTCTCTACACCCGAAACAATCGAAAAAATTCACGATATGGTGTTGACCGACCGAAGATTGAAAGTGCGAGAGATTGTGGAAGCCGTAGGGATCTCGCATGGCTCAGTGGTTTCAATTTTGAATGATCACTTGGGCATGAGAAAGCTTTCCGCAAGATGGGTGCCGCGTTTGCTCACAGTCGACCACAAACGCAATCGTGTAACAACTTCACAGGAAGCTTTGGCGTTGTTTAATCGCAATATGGAGGAGTTTTTGCGCCGTTTTGTAACCGTGGACGAAACATGGATCCATCACAACACACCAGAAACCAAACAACAGTCAAAACAGTGGGTTTCTAAGGGTGAATCGGCGCCAAAGAAGGCCAAGGTGGGTTTGTCAGCCAATAAAGTTATGGCGACTGTTTTTTGGGATGCACGCGGGATAATCCACATTGACTACCTTCAAAAGGGAAGAACAATCAATGGGGAATATTATGCCAACTTATTGGACCGATTCAATGACGATTTGAAAAAAACCGACCTCATTTGGCCAAGAAAAAAGTTCTTTTCCACCAAGACAATGCAATGCAAATTTTGATATATATTTATAGTATTTGATATATATTTATAGTATTTTATATATCCTTGTAGTTAATCTTATTATTATTTAAAATTATTTTCAGATTTACACCTACCACTGCTTGTCTCTGCATCACCCAAAGGTTGACTGGTAGAAAATGCCTATGGCATTAAGTCCGCCTCTGTACTTATGTGCTTGAAGTGTTAAATAAATAAATAAATAAATAAATGCAAGGGTGCACACATGTGCAGTTGCCATGGCAAAAATCCATGAATTGGGCTATGAATTGCTCCCTCATCCGCCCTATTCTCCAGATTTGGCTCCGAGCGACTACTTCTTGTTCCCAAACCTGAAGAAATGGCTTGGTGGAAAAAGATTTGACTCCAATGATGAAGTCATCTCGCAAACAAAGGCCTATTTTGAGGACCTCGACAAATCATTTTTTTTGGAAGGGATAAAAAAATTGGAGAAGCGTTGGACAAAGTGTATAGAGCTCAAGGGAGACTACGTTGAAAAATAAAATTATTTTTTTATCAAAAAATCTGTGTTTTATTCCAAAAGTCACGGACTTATTGACCCGCCCTCGTATATCGCGCAAACTCCAAAGACCACTCGCGGAAACTGACGCATCGCGAATATCGCTATGCCCTAGCTAAAGCGTTGTCGCGGCGACATATTGGCACAACTCGCATCAGACCTGCCATACAATATTCAATAGGGGTAAGGTTGGATGGAATGGAACATTTTCCAGAACACGAAGAAATTCGTGGGCGTCTTCGCTATAAACGGGGGCGCTGTGTGCGTTGTCTGGCTCTTGCAAATAAAAAGCGGACTGAGAGCAATGTAAAGTGCTCAAAATGCCGAGTGTTTTTGTGTATTGGCAAATGCTGGCGTGATTATCATACACAAGAAATCCTGTCCACATGAAACACTGCATGATATCATGATGCAGTGTATCATGAGACAGCATTATTTTCTGCATTTTGAGTACTTTACGTTGCTCTCTGTCCGATTGTGTAAAATATGACTCCATTCATCTCCAGTATTCCGTCCCTGTCGCTTTATGTTACGTATAGGTACATAACATAAAAAGTGTAATTGTTTTTCTAAAATTATTTGATGCATATCGTGTGTAAAAATGAATATAATGTAGGTACTCTTTTTAACATGATTTTATTTCCTATGCCTACAACTTTAGATGCGGTCTGTTATGTCAATTCAAAATAAACAGTTGATAAATGAAACACCCTTTATGATACAGGCCGGAACGTACATATGCGCTATTAGCCTTACGCCGGAACGTATAAATGCGCTATTATCCTTACGCCGGAACGTATATCTACGTTCGATTAATTGATAGTAATAACTACTTTCAAACCACAGTTTCTATTAGTTTTTATTCTACAACCATGTTTATTCTAAATGTAATGTGTCATACTACATGTGCTTTAGTAAATGAAAAAAAGAAATTTGATATAATTCTATTGTAACTGTTTATTATTTGATATTTTCTTCATGCCGTAAGAAACCCTTCTAAAATAATAAATAACTCGTAATTTTTATTGCAAAATGTAAATAAGTAAAGCTTAAGGATCTATCTAAACGTAACATAAACAGAAAACTATATAAGTTACGTTGTTACTTTAAAATATATTTTTGAAATAATAACAATGACGGCCGCGCGGGTAGCATTTTCCGCGGCACCCAGCGCTTTCGTTGCGCATTGTCATCCGGCATTTGAAAGGTTAGTTGATAAAAAATAAAAGTGCCGACACTTCACAACAACAGAGAATGAATAAGTGATACGTCACTACTCTATGAAAGCCGGCGGGCAACTGACTGAGTGAGTGGAGAGGGATGCCGTCGGCATCGGCATGCTGCCCCGCCGGCTTGCCCGCGCGGGCGCAAGCCGGCGGCATGATTGTACAAAATAAGGCCGGCGGGTTGGGCCGGCGATCCGGGCCGGCGGGTTGGGCCGGCGATCCGTGCCGCCGGGTCAGCGGCTTTGGTGTGTAGACCGCTTAAAACACGTTACCAAAGGTAGCCACCAAAAAGAAAGATGGTTAATAATAAATTTGAAGATGATATTGTAAAGATTTTAAAGGAACCTGAGAATAGACACATATCTTTTTTTAAAGGTATTCTACCATCACTTGAAAGATTAGATGACAATAAAACACTAATCTTTCAGAGCAGAGTTCTTCAAATTTTAACAGAATTGCATCAACCTCATGGCTACTACTATCCGAATAGCAACTACCAGGGTGGCTATCAAACTCAACATTTTGCGACATCTCAACAAACGCCACTGATACGTCCACAGTCATCTAACATACCAGATCAAATTGATTCACCCAGTAATGATTTTTCTAACTCAAGCATATTAAGCACACTTTCAACTGAAGAAGACTTTGATTTTTCGTAAATTTTATGGATTGTAATATTTTATAAACACTTTTCTCAATAAAAACTAATGTAAACAATTATTGTTTTACTTTACTTACCGGATAGTGAGACCAATCATTTCCAGAGGCATAACAGGAATTCTCTCCTTGTACGATTGTTTCTGAAGATATGGTGATAATAAACTTAAAAGCTCTTCGAATGAAGATAAATGCTCATTCTAAAATACTCCAAAAATTTTTTTTCGTCGGTTTTTAAAGTTTTATATTTTAGAAGAAAATAGTTTCCATCGGGATTCATAATAGTAATAAATGGATGAACCCAAAATCTTCTTTGTTTCTTTTTCCTGTACCGTAAAACGGGGTGAATAGAAATCGCGGGGTGAATGGAGACAAAACCGAGAAAGTTTTTTTGTCCCAACCTCCAGTCTTTTGAAATAAAACTGTTACTATGTTTAAGTTTTTTTTTAAACGGCAACATTATTTTTATAAGATGGCAATTCCAGTCCACCGTGAAGTTAGGCGAAAGTTAAAAAAAATACGTTTAAATATCAACCGGCCTTCGGTGACAATTTAGCCTCCCATAAAGTTGGTGATTTTGTATAGGAAATACTAAACATTGTGTGATATAAGTTATATAAAGTGTACACTAGTTTGTCAGGATCAAGTTTTATACAAGTAAGTACAATTTTGATTTGAATTCATTGATATATTGGCGAAAATTTTATTATTGTTTAATTTTACTTAGGTTTGAGGTTAATAGAAACGGGAAAGGGGTGAAAAGATACGTAGTACGGGTTCAATAGATACGACGAATGGGGTTAATAGACACGGGAAAGGGTTTAATGAAAACAAAAAAGGGGTGATTAGAAAAAGTCTGACTAGGGTTGTCAAATTGCTTAATTCCTACTATCAATGAAGGTACCTAATTATCTATTATACGTATAGGTTGCACAATTAACATTAAATCTTTTTTGTTATAGGTAGGTACAAAATGCCTCGTTTGTATAAGCCAGACCCAAGAGGAAAAAAGATACAAAAAGTATGATGAATCTATAATACAACAAGCTGTTGAAGAATATAGAAAATCGAAAGTTTCATTAAAGATTGTAGCTGAAAAGTACAATATAGATAAGTCAGTCTTATATAGGCATAGTACAAGGACAATGCGAAAACAAGGTGGACAAACAATTTTTTCGGAAGAGGAAGAAAAGAATATGATAAAATATATAAATGTATGTGCAGAATGGGGCTATCCTCTAGATTCTGTAGAATTAAGATACCTGGTTAAAAGTTATTTGGATAAACAAGGAAGGACTGTACTGAAATTTAAAAATAATTTTCCGGGTCCAGATTTTGTTGCGAGCTTTCTTAAAAGACATAAGGATATAATATCACAAAGAAATTGCCAGAATATTAAAAAAAACAGGGCAGCTGTCTCACCGGACTCGATTAGAGCTTACTTTCGGGAGTTAGAAGTTTCATTGGCAAATATTGAGCCCTGTAATATTGTTAATTACGACGAGACCAATTTAACCGACGATCCGGGTCGTAAGAAAATTCTAACAAAACGGGGAACAAAGTACCCAGAGAGGGTGATGAATCATTCAAAGGTATCAACTTCTGTGATGATAGCTGCTAGCGCCGCCGGTGAATTGTTGCCACCATATGTAGTCTACAAGGCTCAAAACCTTTATGATACTTGGACCGAAAATGGGCCACCAGGAACACGATATAATCGGTCGGCAAGCGGATGGTTTGACGCAAATATTTTCGAGGATTGGATTAAATCAACCGCATTGCCTTATTTTAGAGGTAAAGAGGGGAAGAAGTGCCTCATAGGTGATAACCTATCCTCGCATCTGTCATTAGATGTGATTAAGTTGTGTCACGAAGAAAACATTACATTTGTTTTTTTACCTGCAAATAGTACGCATCTCACACAACCATTAGATGTGGCTTTTTTCCATCCGATGAAGATTGCGTGGCGCAATATTCTTTTAAAATGGAAGAAAACCGATGGAAAGACACAAGCATCGGTTCCAAAAGGATGCTTTCCAAAACTTTTCAAAAAACTTATAATTGATCTCAACCAAAATGCCAAAGATAATATTTTGGCTGGTTTCAGAAAAACAGGCATATGGCCCATTGATGAAAATCAGGTTTTGGGTAGATTACCTGAGGAAAATAATAATGAAAACAAAGAAGATGCTGTAGAAAAATCTGTCCTTGATATTCTCAAGGAAATGAGATATGGTACTATGAATGTAACTGAATCAAAAAGAAAAAGAAAATTAGATGTGATTCCAGGAAGAAGTGTTGGCACTGAAACTGAAGAGTATGTGGAAACAGAGGAGGATAATTTGGAAAATACTAAGAAAATAAAAACTCCTGAAACCACTACAATAACATGCGTAGAGACTAAGAAAGGCAAGGGGAGAGGAAAAAAAACTAAAAGACGAGACCGAGAAGTTGCAGATGCAGAAACAATGCCTAGAATAGAAGTTGCAGATACAGAAACAATGCCTCGAATAGAAGTTGCAGATATAGAAACGATGCCCGTAGTGTTTGAAGATATTACGTTATTCGGGGAAGAAGTTCAGATTCCGCGAGACGACAATTCACAATTTGGCGATTTATATTTCAGTGAGAACTTGGAATTGAACCAATTGATTGATAATACCATACATGAAGAGGCTTTGTCTAAACCTAAAGCTTTATGTCCTGAAGATAAGAGAGAGAAAATAAAAATTATCGACAACGAAAAATTATCGCAGGAGTATTTTATTACCATGAAAAATAAAATACCATTACGTTTGAAACCTGTTTCTAAAAATACTCGTTTAAACGTTTTGAAGACTGCAATTGACCAACCAAGCACAAGTGGTTTGCAAATGCAAACGAAGTCGCGGAGACCATCCTATTACAAAAACGATTCAGAAATACTTAAGGATTTAATGAGTGATTCAGACTAACTACATAAAAGGGCTCTTCTTCTATAATTATTTATAGACATCCATCCAATCCAGTTTGGAAGTCAGACCCTTACCAAAATATATATTTTGCCAATTTAGTTATTTACACATAAGGTAAGGGTTTGAAACTGAACAATTCAGTGGATTTCTATTACTTATAATTCTCATGTGCAATTAAAAGGCTGATTAGAAAGTAAAATTTGTTTTTATTTTCCGTCTTAAAACGCTTAAGTACATATTTTAAGCGCCTTCAAAAAAGCTATTCATCTATCTACACTAATTAGAGCATACCTACCTACTGTAATAATTCTTTAAAATGAGACAACCCTACAGATTTTTTCTATTAACCCCATATATCGTATCTATTGACCCCGACTCCTGGGTAAATAGAGCTGGCTAACATTTATGCGTTTTATGGTCAAAATACGTATTAAAAATAGCTTTGGAGCATTATAAAGTTTAAAACCAACCTTGACTCATAATATGATTGCATTAAGCCGGGTCCAGACGAGTGTAACGTGTAATGTAATCCACCGTGTAATGTAACACGAATTCTACGTGTGGACGGCACTACGAGCATTACATGTAACGCTCGCGCGGCGCTCGGGGTTGATCCATCGGCTGTCGGTTTTTCGCGCGAACACAAAGACGCTCGCAGTGCTCGTTTGGACGGCGTTCGTGACGGTTGTGTCGTATGTACGTTCATGATGTGGAGTGACGAACAATCGCTTGAACTTATTAGTTTGTATCAAGAAAAACCTGTTATTTGGGATCCAAAAAACCCGCAATACTATAAAAAAAATCTGAAACACGATGCTTGGAGTGATATTGCTCATTCATTGGAAAGAGATGTAGAAGAATGCAAAAACAAAATGATTAGTTTGCTTGCTTCACATCGAAGAGAAAAAGGAAAAGTAAAGAAGAGCCATAGTTCCGGAAAAGGTATGTTTTATTATAAATTTCTGTTGCTTTACATATTACACACTTTTATTTATTAATTTAGTTTTTACTTAGGTATTATCACTTACTTGCTATTAGTACAATTATTACTTCTATTGTATACCCACTATATTACTATATTCTACTATATTTTACTATACATATATGTACTATATTCTATTGTATTGTTTATTTATTGTAATTTATTTTACAGGTGGGGATGAAACGTACAAAAGTACATGGTTTGCTTACGAGGCGCTGGCATTTTTAGGAGATCGAAATAATCCAAGGAAACGACGCAACACAGAGGTAACTGCATTGAACTAGTTTCCTTCGACTTGATAAAAAAAACTTAACAATATGTATTCTGCCAAGAAACTGTACCCTCGTTCATAAAATAGTCATTAAACTCATCCCTAATTTGTTTTGCCGTTGAGGCAGCTCTTCTAGGTACATTATTCAATGGAAGTAAAGATGACATTTCACAATCTCAAAGTGTGCAATAGCCATGACTATAGTCTCCACGGTTTTGGGCTGAAGGAGCATAGGTTTTCGTAGAACTCTGAACACAGATGCTGTGATACCAAATACATTTTCTACAATCCTGCGAGCTCTGCTTAACCGGTAATTAAAAATTCTTCGCGGCGATCCTTTGGGGTATTCTCCTGGATAGGGTTTCATTATATTGTTTTGTAAAGGGAAGGCAGAGTCTCCTACAAAAACATATGGTACTACTTTGTTTCTACCTTGCAGTGCTTCAGGTGCAGGCAATCTTAACGAATTATTTTCTAGTTTTTTATATAATTCAGTTTATTTAAAAATTCCACCATCTGAAATGCGGCCTTGACATCCGACATCCAGAAATTTATAATTATATTCCGCGTCTACTAAAGCAAACATCACTATACTGAAATTCGATTTGTAGTTACGATATTCTGTGCCACTATGTACCGGAGCCTCGAGAATGACATGTTTACCGTCCATGGCTCCGGCACAATGGGGAAAATTCCACAATTCATCAAATCTGTTTGAGATCTGGATCCATTCTGACTCTGTTTTTAGCAGCTGAAACAATGAATTTCTTTTTAATTACAGATTACAAATGAACCGGAACAGAGTGCATCTACAAGTGTAGAAAATGATAACAGTTCAGAATTTATATCACCAACTGGTCAGGCCCCCAAAAAAAAGAAATCAGACGAAAATAAAAAAATGGGTATGCTTTCGGAGGCTCTTGGCCTGCTTAAGAGTGCTGCTTCTAGTCCTACTCCTGAACCCCGAAACAATAATCCAAACAATTTTGACAGTGAAACCCTTTTCTTTTCAAATTTTATATGCAGCAAGATGCAACAATATAACAGAAGTACTAAAAATGCCGTGCAGCGAGCAATAATGGACGTAATATTCAAAGCCGATGAAGGATGCACTAACTTTTCTCAACATTATTATCCATCGGCATTCAATTACAGTGGGTATACAACAGGCTCGGTTCCTTCATCAAGATACTGCAATGAAGTCTGCGTCAGGATGGCTGGTTGCCTGCTTCGGTTCGCGTCAGGCTGGTGACCAAAAATTGCTACCTATTTGCTACCTTTTACTACCTATAGTCAATTAATTGCTACCTAACTTGGAAACAAAATAAAGGGACTTCAAAATGACCAGCCATTCTGATATCAGGATGGCTGGTCAACTCTCCGTTTGTGGAAACTACTCAAATTCGTGTAATTATTTTTACTTGAATAATTGCTACCTAATTGCTACCCTCACGTATTTCAATGTCCACCTTGTAGCTTTAACGAGTAAAAAGTTGTGACCATTTGATTTT
Source organism: Noctua janthe (assembly GCA_910589295.1). Classification (NCBI taxonomy): domain Eukaryota; kingdom Metazoa; phylum Arthropoda; class Insecta; order Lepidoptera; family Noctuidae; genus Noctua; species Noctua janthe. The sequence continues at coordinate 5,090,191 of OU342572.1, read as the reverse complement.
TTTACAGGGAATGGATTAAGGTTATTGAATAAAACAATTTAAAACAATCACAATTTTTTTTTTTTTATTGGGTTACACCACCGACCCATTATGTTAATTGAACATGTAAATGTATTTAACATTCAAGTTTTTTTTAAGTTCTGTAACTTTCATTATGAAATGCTGCGAGATATTGATTTATCATAGACTAGCTGTGTTCCGTGTGGGTTTCCAGAGCTTACGTGTTCATATAATAAAACAATCAAACTCCTCAGCTTTTTTATTATTAGTATAGATGGAACAGTTTTAAAGTAAAGATTAATTATTTTACTTTTACAATAATTAAAAAAAATAAAATTGGTTATTATAGATGTTAAATCAGCATTTTACTTAACAAATAAATAATCTCTATTTGGGTACATAAAGGTATTAGTAATAATCAGTGAGTTTTTTTTACATACAATATACAGTGAGAAATCATTTTTCCACAACTTTTTTTTATTTTTGTATTTTGATCATCGTAACACTCCCATACCGAACCCCGTTTGCAGTGAGCTTTATAATGGCCAATGTTTCCGTCACCTTGGGGTGGAACGTACTCAATAATTGAAGTAACTGATAATCGTTATTATTCAAAGTAAGACAAGAAGGCACATCGTTAATGAAAATATATTCGTTTGAATTAAATTCAAAGGCAATAATGTCATGTAAGGTAAAGGTAAATGATTTTACGCCATTACAATCAGTTCTACGACATCGCATCATAAATTGTTCGTTGTTAATTAGTTCATCAGCAGCTTCTTGTAACTCATTAATTGGCCTATGGATGTCCACATTCAGAACTGGTACCTTCCTAGTCACTTTATTGATCGGACAATCAGTATTGGAACAGGATTCAGCTTCATCTGCACTATAAATACAGTCAATTAATATACGTTCAAACAAATTGTTAATATTGCAATCACAATTGATTTCAACTGTTGAACCACATTCTTTTGTTTGGAAATACTTTTGTGCTATTTCGGATCGAAGTCTATAAACTTCTTCAGTGTTTTTATTGTCTGAAATACTTCTAATAAATCGGCAAAATATGTGCTCGCTATTTCGAATTATACGATTTACATTATACCCATCGATATATGCAATAGCCAAAGCTTGACCTACAGAATCTATAGCGCAAGTATATTTTATTGTGGTCCTAGCATTACCAATTTGTAATCTACTTCCATTCGATAACAGTAAAACCTTTTTATTTACATTTGTTTTTTTAACTTTCCTTTTTTGTATACCTTTTCCCTTCCAGTTTTCTATACATGAAGGTAACTCTGTAAAAATCGAATCATCGGTAAAATCATGAGACGATCTTTTTATTTCTTTTTGTGGAATTTTACTATGTTGGTTGGAATCTTTTGACAAAGGTCTCTTCAATGCTTTCTTATGATGAAGATTACTCATTGCAACCTTTAGCTCCCCTTTTAAATATTCGAGATGATTTATTAAAAAATCATCTGGTCGTAGTCTATTAGATTTTGTATTAATTTGTAATAAAAGCCTCTTGATATTTTTGAAATAAGACTCGACGTTAGAAGATGTTGGATTAATAATATCAGAATCATAAAGTTTCTTCATGACATTTGACCACAACGGAAATTGACCCATTAAACGTGATAAAGTCGCAATCAAAGCAGGAAAATAATATAAGTTCTCATGTTCACCCATATCAGAATCGTCACTGAGAGTTGCAATTAATTTTTCTGTATCAGTAATCTTTATTATTGAACCACGTTGGAAACATAAGTTTTGATTCGTTCGATTTAATAACATTGTTTCCTAAAATACCATTGAATATGGATTGACCTACTTCATCATTTAATTTATCTCTATGTTCAATTTCTATTTCTGTGTCTTTTGTTTGGAAAAGACTCAACTTTTTTAATCTGTTTTTGGCCTCTTCACATCGAGTAGGAATACCCTTTTTGTTCAAGCCATCACGTTCACTTAGCATTACGATTATCATATCAGACAACATGTTTTTCGCTTCCTCATAGTCATCACACTTTTTCAACTCCATTAAGCATTTAAGATAAAAAAACTTTACTCTGCTATCAACGTGTTTTAAGCAAGATAAGTTGAAAAGAATTTTAACGAAATGACTTGTATCAATACGTATATAGCATGAATTTGGAAGTTTTTGCCCTTCTTCTAATTTTTTGTACGCATCTTCTACGTACTTTGCTGTAGACTCGTGCGTTGTAAAGGCCCTAACGGCAGCCCCAATCAATGCTGAAGAGTCATCTAGGTTAACCTCATTTGGGATTGGGTTAGATTGACTCCAAGATTCGAGCCATTTATATATACTATCCATCGATTGACTTTCAGAGATCATTTGGTTCACAGGGATACTACTTTCATTTTCTTTGGTCTTCATAACACATACATAAAATAATAAATGTTTGGTAAATATAAGCTTGTGCGATGGCCCAAATTCTTTGAAGATACTTCCGGTAGCATCTATACCAAAAATTAATTTGTTTATTTTCTTGAATTCTTTGCAATAAGCTTCTTGGATTGGATCCCAATAGTAAAAATAAAATGGATATAAAGAGATATGTTTGATTGCTTCCTTGTATGGAGATATTTGAGTCATCATCCATAGCGACAGAATTTGATTAGGGTGATAGTAGGAGCTTCTTTTTTCTTCACATTTAATCTGCCGAAGACAACCTACAGTTGGTAGATGTGCTGGTTCGGTTTCACCCGACAACATCATTTGATTAGCCATTTCATTGCGGTATGCAATCGCAGTTTCATGTTTAAGATCAGCAGACAACTCACAACGTTTAATAGGCGAGAGTTTAATTTTTTTGTTTGGCTCGTGTACGAAATTTTCATCATAACAGCTTACGACACATTTACAATGAGCAATTTTATCTACAGGCCAACTTATTGTAACCTTTATTTTTGCTTGGCATTGTTTGCAGAATCCATTGCATGTTATTTTTATATCATTCTCAACAGAGTACTGTTTAAAAACCCATACACACGGTTTTTTTAATTGCTTCCACAGTTCTTCGCGTAACATGTGAGCCTACTGGTGTTTTGGCAATACACTCTTAGATCGTATTACAGATCTTGCATGCTGGTTAAGTTTCACACACTTTTGTATAGGTTGCATTTTTTCCCATTTGTATACATCTATCATGAAATCAATTCTAAAAGAAGACTTACAGTTATCTTTTTCTTCAGTTTTCATTGACGATGTCTGTTGTTGTATTTCACTTTCGCCAGAATCAGAAACATCGAAAAAATGTGGAATTTTTTTTTTTACAGACAAATAAAGTGCTTTTTGCGAAATCCTATCTGATAGGGCACATGCAATTTCTTTAAATAATTGGTCGTTCGGTGACGGAATATGGTTCACGTCGACGAAATACTTTTTATAACGTGATACGAGTATCACACTTTTCTGTTCCTCTAAAGGAACAACAAACTTTCTTCCTCTTTTCATTATTTATTTATTTAATTTAAGATTACGTAAACAGATTAATAATTATCACAAGACTGTACTGTGTGTTGTGTGTGTGCGGAAAAATACATTAATCGTAACGGGAAAATTACTTTACTTTACTTTTTAACTTAGAAAATTACTAGTACTTAGAGAATAGTTGGTAAAGAGTTTTTTTTTTTTTTTGATGAATATCGATCCAAAGTTCGTTATAATGCCTAGATTAACCATAAAGTTCGGTATGGGGCCTCTTTAGGTGCTCAAGACAAAACCTCCACTGGCTTGGTGTCGGCCCCGAAAGGGGCTAGCATTTAAGTCATAAATGAATAATTAATATTCTATATTATATATGAATAATTAAATACTATGAGTGTGCGATAGTTAAGAAAGTTGGTTCCAAAGCTCATAATATGTGAACGCTTCTTTGACTGCAGTGCTAGCCGAGGCTAAAAATCATAAAAAATTTGGTTTTCGTACATCCAAGCTATTATATTGAGAATGATTGTTTTGTCAAATTAATTATTATGTGACGAACTCATCCATAGTTAAATTCAAATAAGCAGTGGTAATGATGAATTTTGGTATCAAAAGTCGAAGTTTCGCGCCAATCGTGCGTGTTTACATTTTTATTTTTCACATTATATCACACAGACGCTTGTAGATTCGATAAAAAATATTGCAAATATTATAAGCAACATGAAAATGCCCAGATCTTAGCGTAATTTACTAATACAGGACCAACAACACGTTATTTTCATTACTACTACTACTAAATTTGTATTCGAAATCGACGATCATTTTTTTTTTTATTATTGTGATGTGTGACAGCGATTATTCCAATCGATTTTTTTTTTTGTAAATTTCAATCAACTCGAGTAATTAAATTAGGTAATTTAAGAAATAGATAGATGGAAATTAAAAAAAAAATGTTTTAAGCGTAATATACTATAAATATTTACTATAATATTTTTTAAGCTTTTATAATGTTAATCTTTAAAGTTTTTCTTACATTGTAGGTACTATAACTGACCCAACAACAAACAGCACATACTGATCTATGGCTAAATTCGCGCCGATTTCTTTTCCATATCAAAATTTAATTTAGGAATGCACTCGCTGTTCAAATTTCTATTGAATTTAAATTTACTAGACAAGTTTTTATTATAAACGTAATAAAAAAATACGTTTTTTTTTAAATTATTAACTTGCCTTGTTAGTTTGTTAGGATGTGTTATTGGTCTTCGATATTGCAACTGAATTTCAAACCAGTTCCTCCATCCGATTGAACTGAAATTCATTCAACATACCTTTGGTTCTGATGACAATACATTTTGACAGACATTACAAATTCCAGCAGCGAGGATCGTCTCTACACGAGGGATCTCCTCAACGGTTAATAGAGCGGACATGAAACTTCATATTCGCATTTAATTTTGATAGATAAAGATGATTTCTATCATGCCCTCACCCACAATCCGGATCGTCTCCGGACGAGGGAACTCCTCAACGGTCAATAGCATTGCTACAAAACTTTGAAGACGCGTTCATATTTGATGGATTAACATGATTTCTGTCATGAGCTCATCCAGCACCCAGGGTCGTCTCCTCTAGAGGGAAGTCATCAATATATGGTAGTTGGTTATCAGAAATGATTACGACAAAACTATTATAGCTAGCCCACATTGTCCCACTGCTAGGCAAAGGCCACCCTCCACTCCTTCCAAAGGTCACGCTTCTGTGCTACTTCTTTCCATTTCTCAAGGAAGACATCCAGTTCGTCCCGCCATCTCGTTCGTGGTCTGCCGGGCCCACAGTTCGTTCGGCATGCGACAGACATGTCCTGCCCTGTCCCATTTAAGTTGGGAAGCCTTTTGAGCCACGTCAACGATTTGCGTTTTGAAGCACAGCGTAGTGTTTCGTACATGATCTGTTAAGCCGACAAAACAATTTTGAAATAAAATAATTAAAAAAAATCTTTTTAAAAATAAGCTTTTATAAAAATGCGTTTAAAAGAAGAAAATATCCCTTGGAGTAAATCAAACCGAATAAGAATTGTTTTGGTCGGTGTATTCCAATAAAAAAAAATCATTTTTGTGATTGTTTTATTCAATAACCGTAATCCATTCCCTGTAAAAAAATCAAATGGTCACAACTTTTTACTCGTTAAAGCTACAAGGTGGACATTGAAATACGTGAGGGTAGCAATTAGGTAGCAATTATTCAAGTAAAAATAATAACACGAATTTGAGTAGTTTCCACAAACGGGGAGATGACCAGCCATTCTGATATCAGGATGGCTGGTCAACAGGTTTATTTTGTTTCCAAGTTAGGTAGCAATTAATTGACTATAGGTAGTAAAAGGTAGCAAATAGGTAGCAATTTTTGGTCACCAGCCTGACGCGAACCGAAGCAGGCAACCAGCCATCCTGACGCAGACTGCAATGAACCACCTTCTTTGTCTAATCGCTCAGAACTTACTTCAGGGTATTCAACAGGTCAGAATCAGACAAGTTGCCCTACTGCTCCATATGCTTCACCTGTTCCCTCAGAATTATCTCAAACTTCATATGAAGATGTAGATTTTGTGAATGACCTGATTTGAAAAGAATAAATTTTGTACTACATGATTTGAAGATACAATTTGATTTAACTTTCTAATTTTAATTTTGGAATAATTTTAATTTTGCTTACCCTACTTAATACAATAGCTTAATTTGTTATTTTAATAAATAAATAAAAATATGTAAAACTCACCTTAATGTTTTCTTTCAATGATTTTATAATCGCTTCACAAACTTCTGGTACAATGCAAGACATTGACTGTTTTGAAATTCTGAAGGTGTATTGAAGGCTTGTAAATGAATCTCCTGTTGCCAAAAATCTTAGTGTTAAGGTGTGTCCAAATATCGAGCGGCAATCGAGCGCGGCTGCCGCGCGCGGCCCGCCGCGCTGTGAATAGCCGGGTCCACACCGGACGATCCATCGCGCTCCGATCGCGCGCGGCAGCAGCGCGATCCAAAGATGCAGGCGGTGTGGACGTGCCGCGCGCGATCCATGCGCACGTATTGGAGCGCGCGCTCCCTACCTCGCGCGATCCGTGTGCGGTCGGTTTTTGTGCCAGCCTCAAAGGTGCCTCAGTTGCGTGATGCGCGCGGTGTGGACGGTTGTGTTGGTTCGCGCGATCCACCTCGCCATGGACATCTCAGAAAGTCGCCGTTTGATATCGCTTTATAAAGAATTTAAATGTTTATGGGATCCCAAAGATTCTAATTACACCAATAGAGGTGTTAGAGATGATGCTTGGCGTCAGATTTCTCGTGAAATGGGGAATAAGTCGATCGAGAACCTAAAGAAAAAAATGCGATCTCTGGCGGGAGGCTACAGAAGGGAGAAACACAGAGAGAAGCAAAGCCGTATAACTGGATCCGGTAAGAAAACAAAGATACTTTTTATCTGTAGGTATTAAAATTATATATTTTATTATAAGTAATTACATCATAATATTTACTGTGGATTTCACGTGATTTCGCTTTTTACATTTAAGCTGTTAGAAATACACGTGGTTATTTTAATGAGTAACTTGTTTATTTCAGGTGCTCAAGATACATATAAATCAAAGTGGTTTGCGTATGATGACTTCGACTTTATGGCGGATAAAAATGAACCCGGAACCACACGCGATACATTGGAACATGTGAGCTATTAGTTTACTGATATTCATTTTGCCAAACTATTGTATGGTTTGTAACAAAGTGTCTTGCTAAGTGGGACCGTATTGTAGTGGCATTTTCTGTTGCTCTTCTTGGTACGACGGCCATCGGTTGTAGCGATTGTGATGGCGGTTCATTTCGCCAGCTTCCAGGTTCATCATCTCCATTACATCTCCATTCTCCTGTACTGTATCAAACGTTCCTGGCGATATAAAGTTAGGATTACTGCGTAAGTAGTTATATAGATGAACCGTTGCCAGCACGACTTTAGTCGCAGTTTCTGGTTCCAAAAGCATAGGTTTACGCAGGACTCTGTAGACAGAACTAAGTACTCCAAACGCGTTTTCAACTACTCTACGTGCTCTTGACAGTCGGTAGTTGAAAATTCTTTCACAAGAACCCCTTTCCCGTGTACCATCGTATGGTTTCATAGTATAATCATTAAGCTGAAAAGCTTTATCACCTAGTATATAATAGGGTACCTCAATTTTATAGGGAACTTGCAATATCTCCGGTGGAGGAATATTTAGCTCTTTTTTTTCAAGTTTTTTATATAAATTTGTGCTTTTGAACACGCCTCCATCTGATATTCTGCCTTTAGTCCCAACATTCACATACAGGAACCTATAATTTGCATCTACTAATGCAAAAAGAACAATACTAGGAAATAATTTGTAATTATCAAAGTCGTTGCCACTATTAAAAGGCGATTGTATAGCGACGTGTTTGCCGTCCATCGCTCCTATCACGTGTGGGAAATTCCACTTATTCTCGAATTGCTGAGAAACTGTACGCCATTCTTCTTTAGTTGACGGCACCTGAAAATAAAGGAGATCTTAATTATAATATAAAGCTGAAAATAAGAATAAGCAGTAAATAGTAATAATAATTGTTGTTACAGGTAGAATCTGATACGACTGAAGGGGAACTTGAAGTTAATACTACAGTGAGCGAAAACGAGAACAGTAACATTACTAGTGACACACAACCGGAGAGAGCCAACCACCACACAGATCAGAGTAGAGAGCAGAATGATCAGAATGCACAATCTAGTGTCCAAACAACAAACAAAAGAACAAAAAAAAGAAAGAAAACTACTTCTAATAATGCAGATGACATATCAGATGAAACTCTTTCAGAGGCTTTCCAACTTCTGCAACAATGTGCTCAGCCACCACAACCGGAAACTGATTCTTACATTGCTTTCGGGCAGTATATATCTACTGAATTGCGGAAATATGATGCAGTAACATTAGTTAATGTCAAAAATGCTATATGCCAAGTTATTTTTCAAGCTGACACAGGAAGATATGGGGATAGCAATTATGGATATTACACTAATTCATATCCTGGCACACCAATAGCATACACTTCATCACAGTCCCAGTCTCTACAACCTCAAAATTATCCAGCTCCAATTCCACAGACATCACCGTCTGCTCATCTAGCCTCCAATTCATCGCAGTCCCAGTTTCTGAAACCTCAGGATTATTCACTTCCACAGTCACCACCGAATTAAATAAGTACCTACCTATATCATGTTTTCAAAAAATAATTAATAATTGTAAACATGTTACTTCTTTAAATTATGATTGTAATACACTACTTTTTTATTGAGTAATAAAGTATGGTTTTACTTACCTTTACATAATCATTTAACAGGTCAATGATGGCTTCACAAACTTCAGGAATAATTATCGATATAGACTGTTTGGAAATGCGGAACAGATACTGCAAACTGACGTACGAATCTCCAGTTGCTAAAAATCTTAATGTTAGTAATAATCTTTCCTTCACAGTAATGGCATCTCTATAATTTGTATCATTCTTTCTTAGCTTGTTATTTAATAATGAACACAATATCTCAAATTGATTAGCATTCATTCTTGCAAAATTGTGTTCAACTTTATCTGACACTAACTCTGCGTACAGCTGAGTCCCAGATTTCAAGCGATTTTTGTAAATTTGTTTCACCCAAAACCGTCGTTTTCTTTTTTGTGATTTTTTGCGCAAGCATTTAAGCAAAATAAAAGTTACTGCTGCAACGGCAAGACGCCGCCGTTGTACGTGTGACTCCATATCGTACAAGAGTTAGACTGGCTGAATCACGGATCGCCTTAGGATCGCTTGGAGCGCATATTTGGGATCGCAAGTTTCCAAGAGTGGATCGGCCTAACACGATCCACGATCCACGCTCCGCGATCCTGGATCGCGGATCGCGGGATCGATGGATCGTCCGGTGTGGACCCGACTATTAGACGACTGCCGCGCGCGAACGCTTCTGGCTACCTGCCGCGCGCGAACATTCTTAGTAAACATTCGGCAGTAATTGTGTTTGGACGTATTTCTGCGCACAAACATGGACAACGAAACATCGATTCGTTTAATTGAAATGTATGGATCTTTTAAAGAGTTATGGGATCCTCGACAAAAGGAATACCATAATAAAAATAAACGTGAAGACTTGTGGAATGAAATAGCCAACAATTTTGATCTTCCCAAGAAGGAATTAAAGGCTAAAATGAAAAGTCTTTTAAGTTCCTATAGACGAGAAAGGAATAGAGAAAAAACAAGCAATACAACTGGATTGGGTTAGTTATAATCTTTTAATAATTAATATAATGTATACCAATATTGCTGTAAATCTAGACCTACTTACTATACTCATAACAATGATATTCAAAAAGTATAGATGGAGTATAGTCATACTTTACACGTCAAAATAACATGCCATGTAGGTACGCCATTTGCATTGCACTGAATGCGATAGACATATTCGGCAATCACAAGAGGGAAGGAGACAAATAGATAAAATAGAAGGCAATTTGAATGTTTGTGGTACGAAATTTGGCGATACAAGCCGAATCTATACTTTTTGAATATCATTGACTCATAACGCAATTATTATTTATTCTAGTTTTTCTTTTAAACTAAATACATATTATTTTGTTGCAGGTAGAAACCAGTCTTACACATCAAAATGGTTTGCTTACGAAGCATTTCACTTTTTACACGATAAAAATAATCCTATAGACACATCTGATACAATGGTAGGTACCTAAAGTTTTTTTTATTCCCAATGGCGGCAAACGAGACGTCAGTAAGTGGTTACCGCCGCTTATGGACCTCGACAGTGCCAGAGGCACTGCCAGAGTGCCAGGCCGCTGCGCTGTTCTTAAGTCTCAATTGACCAGGAATTTCACTAGCTACAATGAGTACCCTTCAAAGCGGAAGTTAATAGTGTGTAGTTAGCAAACTACTAGTTGGCGGCAGAACATATGATACCGCGGTAGTACGTACCTAGACGCATATCTTAACGTACCACCAGTAAAAGTAAACTTTCTAATAATAATAAATTAAGTATAGTTTTATTTAGTACTTATCTTGCCACGGAATGGATCCATTTGTTATAAAATGATTGGCTAAGAAATTACGATTATCAGTCGGAGTGGTACCCGTAAATTGGTTGTTCTGTATTGCAGAAACTGTTTCATTCGTGGATATATTGGTACTACGTTCCAAATAATCTCTACGAAGAAAATGATGCAAATGAACGCTGGCTAAAACTACTTTCTTAGCTGATGACGGTTTTAGGATCATTACTTTTCTCAGTACTCTAAACTTCGATGACATTATCCCGAAAGCGTTTTCAACTACTCGCCGCGCTCTTGATAACCTATAGTTGAATATCCTTTCCTTGGAACCTTTTTCATGAATTCCGGCAAAAGGAGTCATCATATATGTATTTAATGCAAAAGCTTGATCTCCTAATATTACAAACGGTTTTTTTTTGAGTAGGGTATATTTAAAATTGGGGATAAATATAATGACCACCATAAAATGCTTTGATACCCTTAGTTTTGTAACCAAAAATATCTACTTAACACCAGAAAAATAAAGTCTAAAAATACAATAGTACCAGCTATTTTAGTCACGACTCCACTTTAAATTGTATTCGACCACCAAATTTAGTAATATGATCACCAAATCTTGACGACCAAATTAATGTATTATTTTTGCCTAAATAACTCACTGTGATTGCCATAAAATGTAGGCTTATTATCAAATAAAGTATTATGATGCCATATTAAGTTATGTCTCCGGCTTGCAATCCCCTCCCACCGCACCGCAAACGCCGCGCTGCGCTCGCCCGGACACGATCCCCAGTCCCAGTCCCAGTCAGTCACGTGCGTGCACTTGCGTCTATTGGGTGTGTTTTGTTTTATGTGTGTTGGTGTCTATCTTCTTAGCAATGGCGAATGAAAACTTAGCGGGACCGAGTTCTTGTGCTCCACTGTTGGGTTCTTCATCGGAATCAGATGAAGACGAAGACATCACGGAGCATACGAAAAAACGCCGAAGGCAAAATAAAGTTTGGGTCTTTGAAAGAAAATTTTCAACTGTGCGGAGCGCAGAGGAATTTATTAAAAATGAGAAGACATGGTCAATACAAAAAAATCATATGACTGAAGAAGGAGTAAAACGTTACTATCGTTGTAACAAAGTGAAGGTTCGTTCTGAAGTTGTGTTCTGCTGCGATTTATCTTTTATTTGACGCATCATGTGATGATATATTATTATTTCGTACTGAAAAATGTCACGACCATGATAATTGTGACTGTCAGTCGACTAGTGGAATAAATGAGGCAACGAAAATGGAAATAGAAAAACTATTCGAACTGCGTTTGAAACCTAAATCTATTATGAAGAACTTAAGTAAAATTAATGGACTAGTTCTGCCGACTAAGTTACAGTTAAACAATTATCTTAAAATCATACGTAAGAAAAAATACGGGCCACCGGTAATAAGCTTGGGACAGCTTGAGTTATGGTTAAAAGAAAACTATAAGATACCTGATGACGATCATGAAGTTTTTGTTTTGGCCTACGAAATTTCTGAAGATGATTTAGATCAGAACTTCCGGTTCATGTTAACGACGAAATATTTATTTGGTCTATCACGTCAATGTTCTGTTCTGCATGCGGATGCCACGTATAAGCTTATTTGGCAAGGATTTCCAGTACTTGTGATTGGAACTACAGACAGAGATAAACATTTTCACCCATTTGGACTAGCGGTGACAACAGCAGAACGAACGGAAGATTTTATTTTTTTAATTTCTGAATTAAAGAAAGCAGTTTTCTCAATCTTCTCATACCCTTTAACTTGTAAAGTTTTGGTTTGTGACGCAGCGAAGGCTATACAAACTGCCTTTGCATCCACATTTGGAACAGATACAGTCATAAGAATGTGTTGGGCGCATGCGAAAAAGAAGATGCAGACAAGAGTAGAGCAAAGTGTGCAAAAGAGATCCCAAAAAGAGATCTTGCAAGATATTGATGCTTTACAGTGTGCCTCAACTCAGGAAATATTTGATCGAGCCAGCGAAAAATTTTTGGACAAGTGGAAATCTGAAAACGATTTTAGTGCGTACTTTGAAAACGAGTGGCTCATACTAAATCGTTTCTGGTATTTGGGCGCATCTCCGGGGACTCCTGCTACAAACAATGCTCTAGAATCCTTTAATAAAACAATAAAAGATGGTGGCACGCTTCGTGAGCGTTATCCTTTGGCGCGGTTCTTAGTAATCGCTTCTGATATAGTCAAGGACTGGTCTAATGAATACATCACTAATACTGAGAGACGGTTCGCTAAACTGCCGACAGTATCTTTAAAGACGTGGACAGAAAGTTACCAATGGGCAAAACTATCGAAGCAGGTGCCTTTAAAGAATAGCACTGAGCTAGTTTGCTCATACAGAATTCCAGCTGGGTTAGATTTAGAATGCAAAAATTTTGAAAAGCCGTGGGATACCTTTGACGAATACAAAGAGCAACATTTTAGAGAGTGGGAAGTTATAATGCCCCGAGAAAAGGAAAATTGGTTGCCAGGCACATGCAATTGCCCAAAGTTTCTCAAAGATTACATTTGTAAGCATCTCGTTGGATTGGCGATTCGGCTTAAGCACGTCCAGCCACCTTCAGAGGCCAGAACTATTCCGATTGGTATGAAGCGCAAAAGAGGACGACCAGCCAAAGCCAAAAAAGCGTTAATTGTGCAGTAAATTGTTACAGAAGACTGATTCTTATTAAGATTTTAATATTTGTTATTTAGAGGACTAACTTTTTATGTTTGTTTATATAATTAAGAAAAGGATGATTAAAATTGTAAGAGTTTTATTTTTTTCTTTGTTCAATGTGTTTTTCAATACACTCCCTCGAAAACACACTCTTATCGCACTGTTTAGAGGCATGCAGTAGACAATTTTCCACACTAGTGCAGGAAAAGGCGCAGTCTATCCCCCGCCCCACCATAATGTTATTACATTTATTGTATCAGGCCGAACGCGCATCGTCTCCCACGAGTCGCAGATCGTCTCCCGTTCATTAATTTCAGTGAGCATTGAAAAATGTCGTTTGAGACATGTGCAAAGTCAATGCAACCCTCGGCTCCATAACTTAAAAGGCCTAACCTACGGCTCGGGTGGATTCCGCCTCGGTCGCAATGACAAACTGCCTGCATTTGTATCAAAATGTTCTATATTTTGCGAAGGGTAATTTATTATAAATCGGATAAGAAATGTAATTTTTTGCATGGCATTTTAAATTGAAATGTGGTTAATAATTTGATTTTCATTAACATTTTCATTATCTTTGGGTTTGATTTTTTTGGAGTCAGTTTACTTAAACAGGATAGCAAGATGTAAAAACTTTGATTATAATTTATATTAAAACGCTGGTATAATTTTGGTGATCATTTACTACTTTTGGGATAACAATGATTTATTTGGACTCATTTTGCTTAAATAGGACAGCAGAATTTAAAAACTTTGGTTAAAATTTTACTTTAAAATGTTGGGTTTAATTTTGGTGATCATTTACTATTTTTGGGTTACTCATGATTTACTTGGAGTCATTTTACTTAAATAGGATAGCAAAGTGTTAAAACTTTGGTTATAATTTTACATTAAAATGCGAGTTTCATTTTGGTGATCATTTACTACTTTTGTCTGCTATTTGTTACTATATCTGGTGGTAAGTTAAACATAAGCCTTTAAAATTTCCGGTACCGGTACATTAAGTTGTTGATTTTCCAGCTTGTGATATAATTGGGAATTTTTAAACACCCCTCCATCTGAAATCCGGCCTTGGCAGCCTACATTAACATACATAAAGTTGTAATTTGAATCTACTAATGCCAGAAGAATAATACTAAAGAACTTTTTATAATTATAATATTCTGTGCCACTTCGAAAGGGAGCTTGAATACTGATGTGTTTTCCGTCTAAAGCACCAATAGCGTGCGGAAAATTCCATTTCTCATTGAATTCCTTAGAAACTGCGTGCCATTCTTGTTCTGAATGTGGCAACTGAAAAAAAAATGTATTATTAAGAAGCCCGTGACCCAGTTATGGGACAGGTAATTAACTTTCTTATTTGTTTCAGGATTCGGCACTAGAGAGCTCTCTCTTAGACACAAACAGCAATAGTGGAATCACAAATGAAACGGTAAATACGGATTCAAATAGCAATGCCTCTGAAGGTAATATACCTTCAAGAGCATCTGAAAATAAACGTAAAAAGGAACCAGCAAAACGTACTCTTGAAGATTCTGTTATGGATGCCGAAAATAAAATGCTAGAAGATGCAATAGAATTAATGCGCAAACAAGATCAATGTAGCAACGATCCATACGTTGCTTTTGGTATGCACATAGCGGCTGAATTAAGAAAGTATGATACAATTACATTGACAAGAGTTAAACATTCCATTAATAATATCATATATGAGGCTGATATGGGATATCTACAGCAACAGACATTAGGATACCATGAAGAAAGAAGACCTGGATACTTCACATCGCAATTGACTGATCTCTCCGACTCAACAGTTTCTAATCATACTGATACAGGATCTGGATTGACACAGTTAATTCGCGATCTAGATACGTAGAGTTAATCTTTGTTTTAATTATATCTGGCGCAAACTACTACCTTTTTTTTAAATCAAGCATAATAAAAATAAGTGATTATGATAAACACTATTGTTCTTTCTTACCTTTACAAAATCCTTAAGGGCTGCTGTTATGGCGTCACACACTTCGGGTATTACTGATGATATGGTTTGTTTTGATACACAAAAGACGTATTGTAGGCTAGAATAGGAGTCTCCTGTTGCTAAAAACCGTAAAGTTATAGCCAATCTCTCTTTGGTTGTGATTGCTTTACGCCAGTACGTATCTTCTTTTTTAATATGTGACTCAACCAGGCTATGTAAATGTTCAAACTCTTCCAAGGTTAGTCTTAAAAACTGTGGTGTCCGGTAATTAATTTCATAATTGATTGACTCAATATTCTGTAACCTCCGTTGAAAAAGTGGTTTCATCCAGCATTTCCTCGTTAAAATATGTTTCTTCTTAGCTCTTTTACGCATTTTTTTATTAATAAGCAGAGCTACGACACATGCGACCGCTTTCATTTTAGTTCTGATGCCAACTGAAGCGCGCGGCATATCTTGGTTGTGCCGCGCAGTACTGCCGCGCAAACATTAGTTGGCTTTGTCCAAACTAGAGCGCGGCAGAAATGTGTCCTACAAATGCCGCGTGTTGCTGCCGCGCTCTTGCTGCTCAATGTTTGGACACACCTTTAAGGCGCGGCTCCACCGCAGTGCACGCTGTGCACGGACACGCGGCGCATTTTAGCTGCGTGTATTCATTTGTTTGACAACGTGGGTCTACGTTTCCACTGAAGTACACGAATATGACCCACGACTATGTGTAGCGTGGCACGGCGCACGGGTAGACCCACGCTGACAGCGTTGAGCTACGTAACCGCTTATTCGAGCAAGCTATGCGTGTGTCAATGACGTCAATTCATGCGTAGCCTCTTCGTGGGTTGCAGTGGAAACAACTACATACATTACAAAGCGAAGTTTAGTACACATGCGTAGCCTCTCCGTGCACCGCCGTGGGGCACTGCGGGAGGTGGGACGGGCGGGGAAGCAAGCGAGCGACGCCTGCGCCATTTTGTCAATTGCTAGGTTTCGTGGCGCACGCGTGCATTTGATGACCACGACAGGCGGCTTTATTTTTATTTAGTCAATAATATTTGGTTTAATTATGGAGTTATTTATTGAAAAAGTCAAGCTACACCCCTGTTTATGGAAAATGAGCGATATATCGTACAGAGACATCGGTAAAAAGGATTTGGCTTGGGAAAAGATTGCGAGGGAATGTGAAATGGCGAATGGTGAGTAAATACTTGTTTACTTATTTTTTGTTACTAATTTAATATTATAAAAATATTACTTTTAAATCTACAAACTTAATATTTATTTATTACACACCTACTACCTAGTAGACACAAACTTAATATTTGTTTAAATTGTGACACGGGCATTTTGCCAGCTCAAAACATGCGCATGATTAAAATAATTGCAAAATTCTTCCCTGATAAAAAAAAACTGTCATTAGAACTTCTAAATCCCGAATGTGTTAAATCAAAAAGTTGGTTCTCAACTGGAGTTGCTGCTATATCTTCATTTGTCACAGAATTGTAGGTGAAACTATGTTCCATTAAATAATTATGTAGCACACAAGTTGCCTTCACTATTTTTATGGCTGTATCTACTTTGCACTCAAAAGGTCGTTTGTAAACTCTCCAACGGACACTCAGAATTCCAAACGCATTTTCGACCACTCGTCTTGCTCGACAAAGACGATAATTATAAATTCTTTTATTTTGTGTAATATTGTTTTCTCTGGGAAATGGTCTCATCAAATTACATAATAAAGGGAATGCTTCATCCCCGATAAAGACATATGGAACCTCGATGCCACCTTCTACAAGTGCTTCATCAGGCGAAGATTTAGATTACCAGCATATAACTTCTGACCAAAGTTGCTTTCTCGTAATATTCCCCCATCACTAAATTTGCCTTTTGATCCAATATCTATCATTATAAATTTTTTTTTACTATCAGTAACCGCTAAAAGCACTATAGAGTGATCTTTAAGATAGTTGAAATAATCTGATCCACAGTTTGGAGGTGCTTTTATTGTGACATGCTTGCCGTCAATAGCTCCAACACAATGAGGGAAGTCACATGAAGTTTTAAAATTTTCAGCAATATTTCTCCACTTATGTTCATCTTTAATTTCATCTAAATATATAGGCGCTAAACAGTCCCATATAGCATCGGCAACTTCCTCGATTATCCTTGCTACAGAGGTTTTTCCTACTCTGTAACTGTAAGCTATGGTGTGGTATGAATCTCCTGTTGCCATATATCTGTAACATACAATTATTATGTTTTTTTTTGTTCTAGGTAAGGAAGCGAAATCTCATTGGAAGAAATTAAGAGATAGTCATAGAGAAGCTCTTCGAAGACGTAAGACTACTACAGGACAGGCAGCACAAAATATGAAACCGTGGAAATATGAGAATTTAATGGAATTTTTACTGCCACACAGAGAAAATAACGAGACTTTTTCAAATTTTTCGGATCGTATACAAGGAAACGACACTGAAAACACTTCTGATACAATAATTACGGATACTGATGTTGTTGAATCACCTCCCTCACCGGCTAAAACATATACAATTCAATCTGGGAAGAAGAACAGCAAGCAACTGGAAATGATAGAGATTCTTCAGCGCCGAGAGAAAAATCGCGAGCAAAGACGAACTGAAAGAGATGAAATAAGAAAGCATATTACTGATGCTAATCGACCACCAGATGCATTATCTCATTTATTTGAAAGTCTCTGTCAAAAGACACGTGATCTACCAAAGTATTTACAACTACCGAGTCCAAAGAGAATTTTTTGAAACAATTACTCGTGCTGAAGAAGAAGCATTGTCCTATGACTCAATGAATACTTACTACTGCTCCACGCCTTCCACTTCGTCTTCTTATGGTTATAGAAGTGCAACAAATTATCAAACCAGCCATTTGCTTGACGCCAGTCCCTTGCCTGATTGCAGCCCCCTGCCTGATGTGAGACCTGTGCTTGACGCCAGTCCCTTGCCTGATAGCAGCCCCCTGCCTGATGTGAGACCCGTGTCTGACGCCAACCCCTTGCCTCAACCTCAAGATACTTTTCCTTCTTTTTTTTACTTTTGTTTGAATCTCGAACCATTCAAAAATAATAAATAAACACACACACAACGTCACGCCTTTTTTTAATCCCCGAAGGGGTAGGCAGAGGTGCACATAGACACCCACTTTTCACCAGTTAAATAATAAATATACATATATATATTTTAATAATAAATAAATAACATACCTAATGGCGATGGCGAGTCTTTCATCAGAACTTATAGATTCCCGATAATTAGTATTCCTTTTTTCAATTTTACTTTTAATCATGTCATGAATAATCTGGAAGTCTCGTCGTGATAGTCGATAGTAATTTTCAAATTTTTCATCACTTAATGTCATAAATAATGTTTTGTATTCTCCATGTTTATTTCTGAATTTAATATGATTTTCAATCCAGAACCGGTGTTTTCTTTTCTTTTGCAATTCACCCAAGATTAGATCATCAATCTCACTTTCGGATTCATCGTCAGAAGAACTGTCTAGCAAAGTCAGTACCAATGCCATTCTATGAGTACCTCGATACGATATATACGAGAAACACGAAACGCGTCCGTTCCACAACGTGTATGACTGAAAACTGCTCTGCGATAACCGAGCTGTACATAGTCGTGGGTCTTATTCGTGTACTCCAGTGGAAACGTAGACCCACGTTGACAGCGTTGAGCTATGTAACCGCCTATTCGAGCAAGCCACGCGTGTATCAATGACGTCAATTCATGCGTAGCCTCTCCGTGGGTTGCAGTGGACACAACCACATACATTTTCTTACAAAGCGAAGCTTAATACACGTGCGTAGCCTCCGTGCACCGCGGTGGGCCCGCGCCTTTAGAGCCAGTCTATCTTGCGGCGAAATTGCAGATCTCATTATAGTGTCTTGTCTTGATATTTTAGGCGCAATGATTGTTAACAAATATTCGAAGTCAGTAGGCGACATCCGGGTAAAATTTTATATTGACCGCTTATATGTTGAGATTTTAGTTCCACAAGTAAAGAAGATCTTCTTTTATACAAATTAGTTTTCCACCATCGACGCTTCCGACTTTTGCGGTCTTCAGTTAGTAAATTCATGAAAATAAAAGCCGCACCAGCTATCACGACCTTCCTATTCGGCATGTTCGTAGCAACTGAGTGGAAACAGCTTTTAGGTGCTCCCACACAGCAGTTATATAACGTTAGAGACTGACTTTTTTAAACAAATTTTATCAAAAGTTATAAGTTGTTACAAATTATAATAATTGTTATTAATGTTATACAACTTCATTTAACAAAATGTTTTACAACCGATTACAATATGATATTACAAAATATAACTTTTGTTGTATAACATCATCAGAGCCTCAGCGGGACGTTAGCGGTTAGGACGCGGGGGGGGGGGGGGGGGGGGTTGACGCATGGATGCAAATTGCGGCTGAATTTAATTTAGATAAACAGTCGATTGAAAAAAAAATGCGGTCACTTATAGGTTAATTTCAGAGAGAGAGTAAGAAGCCTAAATCAGGTGCGGGGGCTGACGATGTACCAAAATGGTTTGCGTATAAAAATCTTTTATTTTTAAAGGATCGAAACAAGCCAGAAGAAACTGTTGATGGTGGATTGTCGGTGAGTAATAACTGTGTTTCAACTGGTTCCAGAGATGTTAACTGCTGCGTTTCTGATCTCCATTCTCCAGAAGTATGCGCAGCACCTGAATTTTCCCTATCATAATATTGAGGTGGGGCGTAAATAGTGCTTGATTTGGTTTTCCTCAAAAAATTATGTAGAAGCACACATGTCATAATTAAAGTAGTCGTTTTTTGTGGATCTAATAAAATTATACTTCGTAATACTCTAAATCTGGCTGACAAAATTCCAAATGCATTCTCTACCGTTCTTCTTGCGCGGCTCGTTCTATAATTAAATGTTCTCTCTTTAGTATTGTTATCCTGGGGTCCTGCAAAAGGTTTTAGCAAATGCTTTTCTAACGGAAATGCGTCATCTGTTACAAATACATAAGGAACAGGTGTGGTTCTTCCTGGAAGTGGACAATCCCTTGGTAAATTCAAATTACGTTCAATTATATTTTTTTCGAAAGGGTGTGTTTGCAAATACTCCGCCATCACTTATACGTCCTTGACACCCAATGTTTACGTATAAAAAATTATATTCTGCGTCAACCAATGCTAAAAGAACAACACTATAAAATCCTTTGTAATTGTAATATTCGCTTCCGCTTCCTATTGGTTTTTGTATGGCTACGTGTTTTCCGTCGATACTTCCCAGGCAATGGGGAAAATTCCACTGCTTAAAAAACTTATTTGCAACCTGTAACCATTCTTGAGCAGAAGTTGGCATCTGAAATAAAATAAAACATGTAATATAAGTTTAAATTGTTTCATAGTAAACATTCCACACTAGCTTTATTTATTAAAGTAGCCACTGAATAATGCAGCAGTACCTGCAGTAAAAGGTACAAATTGTAGCGGCAACGCGTGAGATAATATTTTTTGGAATTGAAAGCGATAACTGCCAGGTAGGGTAGTACTAGTTACAGAATAAATTATAATCTCAATTTCGTTGCCACTACAATTTGAACCTTCTATTGTAGGTAGTAAAGTTGCTATTCCTGTAAATTCTTTTAATTATTATTTATTTCAGGTCAACGAAACTCAAAGCGGAAATCAAATGAGTGACACAAATACTGAATCCGACATACCAAATGAGAAGACATTCACTGTCCCGAAAACATTTCGTAAAAGATTCAGGCCACAAGTTACACAAGACAGAACATCAGAGGAAGCTTTGAAACTCTTGAAAGACATGTATGAGAGTCGACGCGACAGAGATGAAACTGATATTTTTGGAGAATATATCGCAAGCAAACTTAAAGAAATCAAAAATACTTATGCCAGAAATACCGCGCAATATCATATTAATAATATTTTATTCAATGCTTCCACGGGAGAATATGATTGGCCAACCAATACGATAGAAACACCCAGTAATGCTGCTGGTGCTTTCAAAGGATACAACAGTGCACCAAGTCCATCCACTTCTGCGGTTAATATTAGCACTGGTGGCAGAGAACACATCTATACACCAAGTCTATCCACTTCATCGGATAATTGTTCAATTACTAACGCCACACAATTCAGTGAAGATTCTACGCAATCATTAGATGATTTGTTGCAATCAATCGAAAACAAATGATAACTTTGGATCAACATTGATTTTTAGTTTGCTTGCTGTGTTTGTCATTAAAAATACTGCAAAAAATAATTTCCACAACATTTCTGAAAAAATATTATTAATGTTAACATTGAAATAAAAGAACTGATTTGTACTTACGTGTAAATATTCTTTTAATCCCTCGTTGAGAGCCTCGCACACTTCTGGTATGATCATACTTATAAGTTGGTGTGATATTTTGAACACATCTCCAAGACTACCGTAACTGCTACCGGTTGCTAAAAACCTTAATGTAACTGCTAATCTTTCTGTGTAATTTATTGCTTTTCTCCAATTAGTATCCTGCTTAGCAATATTCTTTCCGACTAAATTCAGGAGAAATTCGAATTCTGAACTGTTCATTCTTAAAAAATCGTTCAAACAGCCATCAAGGCCCAAATCTTCCAAATATTCTGTGGCACTGTACTGTTCTCTCGCTTTCAGAGTTCGACGCATCCAGTAAGAGCGCCTTTTCTTCTTTTTTTTCAAACAAAAATAAACGCCAAACCTATCAGCACTTCCTCCATTATTGGGTCACTACCACCTTCCTCGAAAGACAAACCCAAACTGATTGAACATAATGTTATACGATGTTATACAACGAATTCAACCAATGTGGGAGCGTTTATAACATATAAAATTTCTTAACATGTTGTAGAGTATTGTTACACGCTATTATAAATGACACTATGTTGTATAACGTTATATAACTGCTGTGTGGGAGCACCTTAACAACTTATAACTTTTGATAAAATTTGTTTAAAAAAGTCAGTCTCTAACGTTATATAACTGCTGTGTGGGAGCACCTTAACAACTTATAACTTTTGATAAAATTTGTTTAAAAAAGTCAGTCTCTAACGTTATATAACTGCTGTGTGGGAGCACCTTTACGGTTAACGGTCGTCGAAGGAATGGTCACCCTGGGAGACGCCTTGCCGCACGAAATCGCATCGCAGCAATTCGTGTCGTAATTTTCTGCGTTGCGAATTCGCAACGCGTCGCATCGCAGTTTTGTGTACAAGCCCTAAATCACTGTTATCGTCCTCCTCCATGTCAATTAGGTACTGAAAATACTACTTCTGAATTATTCGAAACACACACGTCCAATCTCTACGACTATTTGGCAATTACTAGAACACCACATGCCGCGGCTGTCGTGCCGCCGGCATTGCCGCCGGCAAAGTGGTTCGGCTTGGACATTCTGAAGCCGCCGGGTTAACCCGCCGCACCGAGCGTAATTTTCATAATCTAGCGGGCCATAATCTAATTTAACAACTTATTCCCAGAAGATAACTAGTTGTACATTTTTTAAGTAGTTGAACCACACTTCCTAGAAACAAAATTTATTTTACAAAGGATCACACCAAACAATAGCAAAAAGGGTCGGAACTACCTGTTACCTGCTCGTTCGCGATCGGGTTTACCGAGGGACCGCGCCATTCGTCTGAGTTCACTCGATGAATACGCTCGTGTTTCAGTTGCTAGTAGTTGTTGTGTGTTGTTATTGTATTTTTGTGGGTTTTGAGGTAAGTTACAAGTGATTTTTACTTTTAATTGTTATTTAATTTATCTGCAAACACCAATTGAATATAACATGTTTACTTTTTACTATAATAATATTCTCAATCACTTTGTACTTGAGTTTTAGTATATTATATCGCATTATACAGTTCTTTGATTGTATTTTTCTGAAAGTATAACTCGTTAGCTCTATTACATATGTCAGTTTGTTTGCGAATGATTGCGACACTCATAGAAGTTTTTCTTACTTTTAGGATGACTTCGCAAATTTCACGTCGAAAATGTTTTGATGTTTGGTTTGCTAACGCAAAACAAAACAGAACTGATGCTTTGCTACATCTTATATTGCAAGAGCTGGGTGATCCTTGCTTTTCGGAAGACATTTTGAAGAGTTTGAAAGTCACAATTCGAAGTGTTTGCCAAAAAATAGAACAAAAATGGTCGAAATCGGGAAGACATCGGGAACGATTTTTGAAGACAAATTCCTCGTGGTTGGAAGAAAGTATATCACTGCCCGATATAGTGACAAACACTGTCGTCGACTTTTCACTTCCTACAACAAGTAATCGGGCTGGAAGACCAAAAAAAGATTTCGCTAGCAGCAGCAATAGAACAAAAAGGCGGCGCATCCATCAAATGCTCGATACATCAAGTCGGGAAGAAATATCGATGGCATCTGAAACCCAACTACGAAAGGAAGGAAAAAGGGATTCAGCAGCTATTGTTAAAGAGCTATGTCTCTTTTCACCTAGAAGAGGTACTTCTATAAAAAAAGCACGAAAATCCATTGAAAGCCGCAACAAGGGTGGACTGTCAGTAGATCAAGCTCTTGCATTAATGGTTGATGCGAATCTAACGACTCATCAATATAGTGTGATACGCCAGCAAGCGAAGAACGTTAATAGTAATCTGTACCCATCGTATTATAAAGTGAAAGAGGCGAAACAGCTATGCTACCCTGACGACATAAATGTAACCGAAACGCACGCTGAAATTAAACTGCAGTCTGTAATAGATCATACAGTAAAAAGATTGTGCAAAGCTTAAGAAGAGGTCCTAAGTACAGTAACTGATTTAAAAACTTTGAGTTTAATTGTGAAATGGGGTTGTGATGGAGCAGAGCAAACTCGGTATAAACAGAAATTTTCAGAAGAACAATGTAGTGATGAAAGCTTATTTAGCATATCAATGGTGCCTATTCAAATGTACTCGGAAAATGACCAAAGCATTAAACAAATCGTTTGGCAAAATGTTTCCCCATCTTCTACAAAATATTGTCGGCCCATCAAATTTGTATTTGCCAAGGAAACAGTAGATCTTATCAAAAGTGAAGTTGATAAAATAAAAGAGCAAGCAAGATTACTGGCACCCACTAAAATCATAGTAAATGACACAGAAGTCTTAGTGAAGCCAACAATGATTTTGTGCATGATCGATGGCAAAATTTGTAATGCCTTAACTGCATGTACATCCACGCAGAGTTGTTATTTGTGTGGCGCTAAGCCCAGTGAAATGAACGATGAAAGGCTTATCGTGGAAAAAGCGGTAAATAGCAACTTTATTTATTTGGGCCTTTCACCTCTGCACGCTTGGATAAGATTTTTTGAATGCATATTACATATATCTTATCGTTTAGATATAAAATCTTGGCAGGCTCGAGGGGTTCAGAATAAAGCCAAAGTAGCAGAAAAGAAGAAGCTTGTACAGGAGAAGTTCAGAAGTGAACTAGGTTTATTGGTGGATATGCCTAAACAGCAAACAGGAAATACCAATGACGGAAATACGGCCCGCAAGTTTTTCCGGAACTCTGAAAAGTCCGCCGAAATTACGGGAGTTTCTGTTGAGCTGATTAAACGCTTCCACATAATTTTAGAGTGTATCAACAGTGGATTTCCAGTCAACATGGAAAACTTTGAAGAATATACAAAAGTAACGAGAAAATTATATTTTAAAGAATATCCATGGTACTCGATGCCTGCAAGTGTACACAAAATACTTTTTCATGGAAAAGACATTATAGCTTCTTGTATCCTTCCAATTGGTCAGCTTTCCGAAGAAGCACAGGAAGCTAGAAATAAGGACAACAGAAAATTCAGAGAATTATTCACAAGAAAGACGTCTAGAGTGGACACAAACACAGATTTAATTCATCGACTGTTGATAACGTCAGACCCGTATATAGCAAGCTTACGTGCTCCTCCAAAAACTAAGCGTGGCAAAATAACTCCTGAAGTGAGCCAGCTTTTACAAATAAGACCACCAGAAATTGAAATTACTAATATCCAGTCTGAAGAAAGTGATGTCGATCATTATGATAGCGATTCTGATTGAGGCTTTGTATATTATGTCTATGTTATATATTTTTTTGCATAATAAAGACTATGTATTTTTCTTTTAGTTTGTGTTTTCTGCTTATTTGTTTTTATACCTGTATAATTGAAATATAATTGTAAGATTTTGAATGTGAATATTGTTATATGTACCTACTTTATGTTGAAATATATGTCTTAAACCTTGATAGTGTCTTTAATTTACTATTATCGTATTTTAGTGTATATTTTATTCATATTGCTAGGCCTAAATAAAATTGGCCAGCTAGATTGTGAAAATTACGCACTGTGCGCCGGGTCAGCGGCTTTGGTGTGTAGACCGCTTTACATAACATTTTACATTTGAACAACAAACAGTAAAAAATGCTATAAAAATGACAATCGTTTTTTCTTTTATATATATAGATAAAAAGTCGTCGTCTAGACAGGCAATGGGATTATGTTTTCCCACATGTTTTTTTTCAAGTTTTCAGCAATTTTCTAAATACAATTGATAAAATCTCATACCAAATTTTATCACTCATCTAAATCTACCAAAAAAACATTATTACTGCAGGATTTGTCCGAGGCCTGGTAAAGGGTTAATAACCTATAACCAACCCTAAAACCTTATAAATTTGAGTTTTTCGTTCCACCTGCCAGCCCTCAGATGGGAAGGACTTGGGAACAGATACAACAGAAGTATGAAGAGCACACTTAGGGTTATATTGAAGAATGAGCACCACATGATGAGACAGTCCAAACATTATTAGCTGAAGTTGAGTGTTTCTCATCTGTTCTGATGATAAACAGCCATCCCCAACAAAGGATTGTTGGGTTAGTAAGTGTAGAGTGTGACGCTGAACTCAAAAACCAATTTAAAAATAAATAAAACACTCCACTGTGATGATACTTTCTTACAAAACAATGCTTTTCAGCTGGCAGTCAACTAGGTACCTAATTTGGGGTGCACTTTTATTTTGTGTTTCTCATGACCTTTACCAGAAAAGGCCTGAATCTGATTAAGATAAATAATGGAAAAGTAGACGATGCCGTGAGTGTGATGTTTATCACACAATGTATGTTGGGTCCGTTGCAGTTCCATGTTGTATTTGCAATTTAAAGGAGTCTACACACCAAACCCGCCGACCCGCCGACACAGCCTTGGTGTCGGCGACTTTGCTTCAAGAATCATGTCGGCGACTCGTACCCGCGCGTGCAAGTCGGCGGCATGGCCGGCGACTTGCGTACGCGCACGCTCAGTTGCCCGCCGACACTCCAGCGATAGTGACGTGCTTGTGTTTTTTTTGCAATTTTCTGCAATAATGGAATGGGACGAAGAAACCACTCTAAAGTTAATAAATTTGTATCATATAAAGGAATTATTATGGAATCCAAAACACTTGGATCACAAATGTAGACCTAAACGTTTTGATGCACTAAATGAGATGGCAAACGAATTAAATACAAATGTCACAGAAATAGAACGGAAGATAAAAAATTTGACGAGCCAATATTATAGAGAAAGAAAAAAGACGATTGAATCAAAAAAGTCTGGAACCAGCGCAGATTCTGTTCATGAGAGCAAGTGGTTTGCCTTTAAATCTTTGAATTTCTTGCTCAATAAAAATAAACCTACTGGAACAATCGATACGGTATGTAACATTTCAGTGATGTTGTATTATTTTATTTCTAACCTAATTATTAGAGCACACAAGAATAATATGTAAGCTTGGCCCGAGTGAAGAGAGGCGCGCGGTAAATAAAGACATAGGTACTTATTTTATCTGCCTTTGTTGTTGCGCTGCCGCTATTGTTATTGCACCGAAATATTTCTAAACAAATTATTTCTTGGAATGGCATTTGCACAGATATAATAGTCATTGCAAATGTATTTTTTAAAAACTAACAACTCTTTTCTCAACAATCTTTTGATTTCGCCGAATTTCTATTATAATCCGAGAGATTCCGTACCATTTTCTTTTTTTTCTTTTTAGGTTGTTTTAGAAATATTATTATTAATTATTATTTACATTGATAATAATTATCAATGTAAATAATAATTAATAATAATATTTCTAAAACAATTAGTATTAGGTATGATTTATGACCATTGTCTTTTTTTTCATATATTCCGTGCGGTGTACCTACTCGCGGGTAAAAGCTAGTGTATAATACATTTCATAAGTAAACTGTTGGTGATTCAAATAAAATATTATTTCAGGAGATAACAGCAACTGACAATAATGCCCAACATGCGGACAATGATGCTCAACATGGGGAAAACGATTCACCTCAAACGTCAAACATCATTCCCCAAGCGAATAAACGTTATAAACCTAATCCAAGTAATGAGATGGTGTCGGAAGCATTAAATTTAATGAGAACAGTCAGTCAACGGACAAATCAAAAAATAAAAGATGAGGACGATTTGTTTGGCGAATATATTGCGACACAACTTAGAAAATTTGATAAAACAACAAAGGCAATAATAAAACATCGGATTAACAATATCTTTTTTGAAACCTAAACTGGATATCGTTCAGACATGTTCGAAGCTTCGCCAAGACCTTCTACTTCCCATAGTCATCCAGGATATTATACAATGGATCAATGTGATGTAAATTCCTACTACTCATCATCCAACTCTGCCGTAACAAACCCTGTTTCACCGCCTCTTGGTGAACCTTCAACATCTTCAATTGAACCTTCGTTACGTGTGTCGCTTCAAGAGAGTGGTGATATTGAGAACATATTATCATCTATTGAGTCAGATAAATAGGTTTATTCCACAAATCCCCACCGTATGCACTCTGAGAATAACCCTATCACCTGATGCGAGATAACGTTATGTAGGCACAAGTATTTCGTCTTAATGTTGTTGTCATAGAATCGTCATAGTATACTCAAAATGCATAAAAACATCAGTGGGGATTTCGCGGTGGGAATTTATAGAATAACTCTGTAAATAAAACCACTTATAAATGAACAAAAACAAGTGATTTACGAAGTTTTTAATACAAATTATAATAAAAATACAAGTACTAATACAAGTATGAGTTTCATTAAAACTTACTAGTTAGTCATTGATCATTCTGCCATGGTAATCTCCCGATATCGGAAAGAAAATATTGAACCAATTCTGTCCTTATAACCTCAGGAGATTGTGTCCTTGTAACCTCAAGGGAATGTGTATTGTCTTGTCCAGGCAAGTCAGCAAACAAATTATTTTCACGTGGTTCCCTGCGCCAATCTCCTGGATTGATTTCTCCCCTACTATTTTCAGTATCATATTCATTTTGTTGTAT
Source organism: Noctua janthe (assembly GCA_910589295.1). Lineage (NCBI taxonomy): Eukaryota > Metazoa > Arthropoda > Insecta > Lepidoptera > Noctuidae > Noctua > Noctua janthe. Next base: position 5,061,552 of record OU342572.1, on the reverse strand, counting down.
TATACCATGTCGTTTTACATAATTGAACAAATGAATACATGCCAATGTTACAATAGTAACTTTTTGTGGATTTAGCTGGATGGGTTTGTTAAATATCTTAAATTGTTTTGTTAACTGTCCAAATACGTTTTCAACTACTCTTCGACCTCGACACATGCGATAGTTGTACACTCTCTTGGGAGACCCTTTCGCATGATTACCATCATAAGGTTTTAAAATATTGGTTTGTAAAGGAAACGCATCGTCGCCCAAAAAAAAATAGGGTACTGGCATAATTCTTCCAGGTAGAGGTTTTTTATCTGGCAAATTTAAATCATTATTATATAACATTCTGCATAATGAAGAGTTAGCAAATACACCACCATCGGAAATGCGACCCTGGCACCCCACATTAGCGTATTAAAACTTATAATCTGCATCCACTAATGCAAACAGTACAATACTGAAATACATTTTATAATTAAAATAATCGCTTCCACTTCGTGCTGGACATTCAATTCTAATGTGCTTTCCATCCATAGATCCAACACAATTAGGTACATTCCATCTACTCAGATATCCATCTGCAACTTTTGTCCATTCGTTTGATGTTCGTGGAATCTGAAATCGGAAATGTGCTCGGTGATACTCGTAGGATAGCCATTTGCCTACTTATATAGTAATTTTTCGGAACATAGTTTTTCTGGAAGATTAAAGAAAGTTAAACCGCCCATATATGTACATACCTTCACATAATCCGAAAGTCCATCTACGATAGCTTGGCACACTTCTGGAATAATGTAGGAAATAAGTTGAGGAGATACTTTAAAGGTGTCACAAAGACTGTTGAATGAATCTCCCGTAGTCAGGTATTTTAATGTTAATGATAATCTGTCCGTTGCTGAAATTGCACTTCTGTAATTTGTATTTTTTTTAACTATTGTGGGTCCAACAATGCTTAGTAAATATTCAAAGTCGGTAAACGTTAACGACATAAATGTCTTAAAATGTAAGGGTCTTTTTACAATCAAATCGTCTGTTCTTAAATCTTTTATTCTGTCACTGTTACTGTAACGACTGCGACTAGGGTTACCAGATGAAAAAATCAAAAGTCCGGAGAAAAGGCCTGATTTCCATGGAAAAGTCCTGAGATTTTCTACAGATGAGAATTTTCTCTCAAAAACGTATTATTATCGTTGTATACACTGCGGATCTTGCGCACGCGTTTTACGCGACGCGTTACAAGCTTGTATGTACATCGCACTCAAAACAGCGGGGCGGAGGGAGGAGGGATGCGCCCGTCGCCCCGCAGCGCGGTTGCCGCTCGCTCGCTCACTCAGTCAGTTCGTCTTGCGCCATTGCGAGGGTTGGACTACGCTCCATCTGTTGGATTTATCTGTTGATACGAGTTTAAAATGTCTTCAAGTACCAAACGACCACGATACGTGTGTACATTCACAGATACTTTAAAACAAAAATTTCCGATTATGAAAGATGGAAGAGAACTTACCGAAGTGTTTTGTTCAATATGTAACAATCATTTTTCAATTAAGTTCAAGGGAGCTGCTGATATTGAAAAACATATCCTAACGGAAAAACATAAAAAAATAGTCTGACTGTTTCAAGTAACACCAAAATCGACTCTTTATTTCAACCACAAAGTTCTGGACTGACAGACCAAATATCCGCCGCTGAAGCCACTTTAGCTTTCCACACAGTGAAACATCACCAGTCATTTAAATCTATGGATTGCACCAGCCAACTGGTTAAGGGTAGGTTCAGATGACAAGCGCTCAACGCGCGTTTTGATAACGCGCGTTTACAACTACATACATTTTATTCAGGCCGTACACATGCTAACGCGCGTTTTAGTAACGCGCGCGTTCAACGCTGCGCTAGCGCTCGACTGTTGTCAGCGCGCGTCAACGCCGCTTTGAGATCATTGGTTTTCTATGTTTCCGTTCAGTTGAGCGCGCGCTTTCGACGCGGATAGACGTATTTTAGGGTTCGTCAAGTTCGTCCGAAAATCGTCCGAAATGGAAACCGAAGCTTTTAATACGGAATTATTAATTGATGAAATAGAGAAACGTCCTGCGATATGGGACATGACAAGTAGCGATTATTCAGATAAGAATTTGAGAAGACGGGCTTGGGAAGAACTCGTCCTTATATTTTGTGAAGGACATGACAATGAAGAAAAGAAGAAAATATTATGTGTGTATATATATTTATTTACATTTACAATCGGTTTGTGTTACAAGTTAAATATAACGATCCTGCCAATCTACTTTTCCTTCATTAATGAAATAGTTTGTTAAATGTACTCGAACATTATCCGCCTGTCGCACAGCACGTCCGGTATAATGTGAGGCTAGATTTTCCAGGGGTGGCGTATAAAGTGTGTCTTCAAAATTGTAGCCATCCCTGATTCTGACATAATTATTTAGTGTACATATCGCTTTTACGATCTTTTCTGCAAAATCGATGTTAACATCTAACGGCCTGTGTAAAATGCGCCATTTATTGCACATTATGCCAAAAGTACATTCAACATACCGGCGTGCTAATGTCAAACGGTAATTAAATATTTTTTTAGCATAAGTTAGTGACCTTCCCCCATATGGACGCATTAAATTCTCCATCATGCCAAAAGCTTCATCAGCCACTATCACATATGGCAACGTTGTCGGTCTATTTTGTATTAACAATGCCTTTGGCTCAGGTAGATCTAATGACCTTTCTGTCAGCTTTTTGTACAATGAAGAATTCTTGAATATACCTGAGTCACTGTTTTTACCGTAGGCACCTATGTCAACCCACACAAAACAATAGTTTGCATCCGCTAGCGCCAATAAAACTAGCGAAAAATATTTTTTATAGTTATAATACATAGAACCCGTGTGTTCAGGCTGGATTAACCGTATATGTTTCCCGTCCAAGGCTCCCAAACAATTGGGAAACTTTGAGTTCTTTTCAAATATCGTGGATATTTCACACCACTTTTCTTTCGTTGGTTCACTCATAACAACGGGCCTTAATTTTTTCCAAATAGTTTCACATACATGTGGTATTATAGTAGCCACAGTAGATTTGCCAATTCTATAGTCGTAGCTTAATGTCCCAAATGAACATCCAATGGCCAAATATCTGGAAACAAACATAAACTATTACTAAATACTGTTTTTTTTTTCAGCGTCATCCCTGCAAAAAAAGTGGAAGAGTTTACGGGATAATTATATGAGAGAGGTGAAGAAAATAAAGACTGTCAAATCTGGATCAGGAGCTTCCAAAACTTCGACATATATTCATTATAATAGACTACGATTTCTACAGGCATCAATTGCCAACAAAGATACAGAAAGTAGTTTCGATGCAGATAATGCATCAACTTCGTCAGAGGTTGCTGAAGTAGAAATAAGTTCTGGCTTTAAGAGTCCTAAATCTACTTCAAGAAAAAAACAAAAATTAAATCCTGCTGATGAAAGATTTGCAAACATATTAGAGCAGAGTTTAGCACAGAAAAATGTGTCTCATCCAAAAGAAGATGACGATGAAGACAAGCTGTTTTGTTTGTCACTCGTTAAAGAGATTAAAAAAATTCCGGAATATAGGCGACTTCAAACTAAAATTGCCATTTATAATTTAATTTTGCAAAACCAAAATGAATTTCAAGGACCACAACAACAGACATATGAAAATCAAAATTACCCGGTATCACAACGAAGAAATTATTCATCACAAGAGCAGCGTCATCAGTCATCAGCTTCTGTTGAAGGCTTTCGTTATCATGATTATAGATCACAGCAGTCTAGTGTGTCAAATAATTTTGCACATTATGGTTATACTACAGCAATGGGGTCTCCATCGCCAGTAGCACCTACTCCATCGCCAGCACCAACTAATGTCAGCAATGAATCAGAGTTAGAGTTATTCTGCGAGTAACAAAATGTTATTTTTTCTTTAAAAAAATTGTTCCTAAACAAGTTGATTTGATTTATTTGATTTATAGATTATGTTGATTATTAAAAAACTTACCTCAATGTAATTATGAGTTTTTCTTCCGGTAAAATGCTATATCGCACAGCGTTTTTATCTGCTACGAGTTCATCGTTTATGAGAGTCAGTAAGGGCCAGGCCACAACAGTGCGTTGCGGCGTCGCATCGCAAAAATCAACGACGCCGCACAACGCATCGTGGAAATTTCCGATGCGCTGCCGCAGCGTACAAATCTGCGATGCGACAACGCTTTGCCGTTTAGTCGGTGTCCATACTTTGAACGACCTGCACGTGTTTTTTAAGCGATATGGCGCAGTACGATGTCGACCACCTGATATCTTTAATTTACGAACGTCCCGTCCTTTGGGACAAAACTATATCACAATTCAAAGACAAATTTTTAAAAACAGAAGCATGGAGGGAAGTGTGTACAAGTTTATATTCAAATTTTGAGGAGTTAAATAGTGTTGAAAAAACAAAACTCGGTAAGTACTTATAAACATTTATATTTTTGTTAACTGCCAACTAAGACCTCCAATGTTACTATTAAAATAATTACAAAATTCGTTTCTGATTATGTTAGCTCCTGTTCTACTTTCATGTGTTGTTTCGTGTAAAATTTGCAAAGAATCGTCAATAATCATTTCTTCAAACGTTTGTGCGCCATCTCGATTCAATACAAAGTTGTGTAATACACAGCATGCTTTTATAATGTCTATTGTGAAATCGTAAGAAACATTAATGGGTCGATGAAATATGCGCCATTTATTTGCGAGTATGCCAAAAGCGCTCTCAACATATCGTCTGGCTCGGCTCAAACGATAATTAAAAACTCGTTTTTCTATCGATAAAAACTTCCCAGAATATGGGCGCATTATATTATTTGTCAGTGGTAATCCTTCATCCGCCACGAAGACAAAAGGAATTTCTTTTTGAAAGCCAGGTAACGGTTTTGGCGGAGGTATAGATAATTGACCTTTTTTTAATAAGTCGTATAGATTTGAGTTCTGAAAAACAGTGGAGTCACATTCCTTACCATATGCACCTATATCGACATATATAAATTTGTAATTCGTATCAACAAGTGCTAATAGAACAATGGAATTATAATTTTTATAATTGAAAAATAGGGATCCACTGTGATCCGGGCTCAATATACGAATGTGTTTTCCATCTAGCGCTCCTATACAATTAGGAAAGTTGGTCTTTTTTTCATACTCTTGAGCAATTTGTTCCATCAGCTCTGTTGTAATTTTTGGTAATTCCAACCTTTTAAGAATGTTCCATACAATACGACAAACAAATTTTATTATTCCTGTTATTGTAGATTTTCCACGATAATATGTGAAATGCATATCTTTAAAAGTATTTCCCGTCGCCAGGTACCTGAAAGAAAACAAAATAAATCATTATTCGTCATATTTTTTTAGGTAACGATGTCATAAAGAAATGGAGAGGAATCAAGGATAATTTTACAAAATACGAAAAAAAATTAAACGAGCAATGTAAATCCGGAGCTGGGGCCAAAAAAATTAAACAATATCATCTATACGACCAGCTCCTATTTCTGAAAAAGAATTCTCAAAATAAAACAACATCAAGTCTTGACGATGAAGAAATAAACCAAGCACCTCAACCCAACAAAGCCAGCAACCTGTCATGCCACGTTACCAGCCTGCATCGCGTAAAAGAAAAATTGACGAAGACGAATTTGAGAAGAATATTATAGCTGCTTTAAAAACACCTGAAAGTAGACATTTATCTTTTTTTAAAGGAATTTTGCCATCATTGGAAAAATTGAATGATAATCAAACAATAATTTTCCAAAGTCGTGTCCTACAGATATTAAGTGATTTACACCAACCATCATACTATCCCAGCCACTATCAAACTTCACAAACATCCGTCCAAGCAAACTATCAAACATCTCAAACAACTGTTCAGACTGGCTATCAAACAGCTCAAATGTCTATGCAGAGTGGCTACCAATCAGCTCAAATGCCTATGCAGAGTGGCTATCAAACATCCATTCAACGCAGTGCCTTCCAAAGCGGATGCGAAACATCACCGGCACCTATGCAATCGTCTCCACAAACGCCAAGGAATGATGATGTAAATGAGCCAGAACAAATTCATTTCGATGAGGAACTAACAAATTTGACGAATGACACACAATCGGAATACGAGTTTTGAATAACACTAAATTATGAAAATGATTAAACAGTATGATTATAGTAAAAATAGTTTATTTTTTTCTTACCTTACAGTTAATCCCAGCATCTCCAGAGGTTCGATGGGTTTTCTAAATATGTATTTCTTTTGTAAATGAGGCTTTATCAAACTAAGAAGTTCTTCAAAACTTACTACACTCATCCTAAAGTAATCGAAAAATTTAACCTCGTCCACTTTTAGCGCCTCATATTTCCTTTTGAAGTGGTTTCCATCTTTATTCATAATTGTCAGTAAGGGTCTCAGCACACATATGGGATCGGAAAGGGATCGTCACCGTATCGCCTCGAGCCGTTCAGAATGGTTTGTATTAAACTCCCTACTGCAACGCACACTAATCGGAATAATAACGTAATCGCCTCGCCTCGGAACAGGCTCCGAACTTGAATTCCCGCGCTTACGGCTCATCGTCCCCGCGCTTACGTTTCTCCGTCCCCGCGCTTACGTCTCTCCGTACCCGAGCTCACATCTCTTCGTCCACCCTTTCCCCTTTCCCCTCCCGCGACTTGCCTGCTAAAGACGCCGCCATTCGCAAGGAGTATTTCATTCGTGTTGCGCGTATGTTTTAATTAAATTTTTAAGTTCGATTCAAACACAAAATAACGATGCAAAGGGAGAAACTTATTGAAGAAGTGAGAAAATATCCATATTTATATGACTTAAGTGATGCTAAATACAGCAATACTATAAAAAAGGACGAGGCTTGGAAAGAAATAAGTATTACTTTAAAGCAATCTGGTAAGTACCTACTCCTATTTAATTATTTATTTAATGTTTTTCGCGTATGTAGGTATGTATGGGAAATAAAACAGTTGTGATTAATATAATTATAATGAAAAATTTAACTGGAATATCCATTAAGAATTAACATTAATATTTAAAGCTAAAAGCTACTGCCATGGAACTCGTCCGGTAGAAGTTTGAAAATATGTTTTGAACTTTTCACGTACATTAAAAGCGGTAGCCATATGGGCACCACTAATACTTGGTAATTGACTTAACAATCGGTCTTCGCCGAATTCAACTGTAATTTCCTGTTCTGTTCTGTTCGGTTCCTGTAAATTCATCTCAATGTTATATGTCCTCATCATATTGTGTAAAATGCAAGTTGTTAATACCACTTTATCTACAAACTTTGGATGCAATTTAATATTTTTGTTGTAAATCGCAAGTTTTTGATATAAAATTCCAAAAGCGTTTTCAACAACCCTTCTAGCTCGTGATAAGCGGTAATTATATTGCCGTTCAGGATCTGATAGTCTCCGTGTATTTGAGCGAGGATATGGTCTTAATAAATATGTCTTCAATGGAAATGCCTCGTCTCCCACAAATACATGTGGCATTGCATGATTAGTTCCTGGTAATGGTTTGTCACATGGAATATTGAATGTGTTTCTTTCAAGTGCCTTTCCAAATGTAGATGATGAATAGATTCCGCCATCGCTGTTTTTTCCATAGGCTCCTACATCAACCGCTATGAATCTGTATTCAGGATCAACTATAGCTAACAAAACAATAGAAAATGTTTTTTTATAGTTAAAAAACAACGATCCACTATTGGGAGGTGCAATTATATTTACATGTTTGCCGTCAATGGCGCCTATGCAATTCGGAAAGTTCCATTTATTTTTAAATCCTTCTTCGATCGTTGAGGTATATGAATTGGCATTAATTTATTTATTATTGCATTGCACACATCTATTACTATCAAACGAATAGTTGATTCTCCTAAACGGAAGCTCGATGATAAATTAGTAAATGTAGATCCAGTTATGAAGTACCTGCAACAATAAATGTATATTTAATATACGTTTTATAATACGTGTATATGTTTATGTGAATGTGTGTGTACGTACTCCCTTTCACACATACATGTGTAACTACATGCGCTTGATATAGTTAACCATGATTTATTTTATTTCAGAATCTGAGTGCAAGAAAACTTGGTTAAATCTTAGAGAGTCTCACCGACGAGCTATGAAGAAGCGTAAAACTAAAAGTGGTCAGGCAGCCCCGACGACGAAAAAGTGGACCTTTGAAGATGAAATGAGTTTTTTAGAAATACGATCTCTTCGGTTGATGATGATGACGGTTCAGATGTTAGCAGTTTCTTGGGTAATGATGATTCACAGAACTCAATAAACATAATTCAGTCTCCAGAAAACTTACAAGCGGAAACTACTCCACTTTCGCCGCGTCCTGAGTCTTCTGCATCTTCAGTTGCATCCAAAATTTAAAAAAAAAAAAATCTTAATATTGAAAAAAATTCAGCGTCACAAACTTTAGGGCGTGGACACATGTCTGCGGTGCGGCGCCGGCCACCGTGTAACGGCACGGCGCCGCTACCGGGAGGCGGCACGGCGTCGTGTCGCGACACGGCGCCTTGTGCGGTGGGGAGCGCACCGCTCGCTAGTTAATGTTTTGTTGGTGTTTAGTCTGCACGTGTTATTTAATGCATAATAATGGCTGCCGACTTAGATGTCGACTTTTTAATTTCACTCGTGGAAGCACGTCCCGTTCTCTGGGACAAGACAAAGGAGAATTATAAGGATAAAAATTTGAAAACTGAAGGGTGGAAAGATGTATGCCGAAATATTTTTCCATCTTTCGACGAGAAGGACAATAAAGAAAAAACAAGTCTCGGTGAGTACATATTTTATTCATTTATCTTTTTGACATAATAATAGGTGAAAATTTAAATGTAAAAAGTTTAAAATACAATTAACATTCAAATGTGAATAAAATGCGTTAATGTTCAATATGCCAACTTGTCGAGTTTTTTTTTTAACTAAAACTCAGTCGCAAACGCAGAACAAAGCGAATTTCGTACAGTGATAACCATTGTATCACTCTGTCTAACTTGCACAATATTATATATTGCCATCCTTTACACATACTCAACACTTTGGCTTTGTTAGTCGGCTCAAAAAACAGGTAGAAAATTGTTTGTTCCGGGACCGAGCTTTAGTTATATTTTGCTTAATTGCCAACTAAGCGCACCGACATCACTATTAAAGTATTTACAAAATTCGCCTCTTATATCGACTGGATTTGATAAAGAATCTGCATCTGTTGTTTGTTGAATGTTTAAAAGAGTGTTATCAATACATAGCTCTTCAGACTTTCTAACTCCATCTCGAGTAACAACAAAATTGTGTAAGACACAGCATGCTTTAATAATGTCTGTCGCAAAATTATATTGAACATTTAAAGGCCGGTGAAATACTCGCCATTTATTTGCGAAGATACCAAAAGCACACTCGACATATCTTCTTGCTCGACTTAAACGATAGTTATAAACCCTTTGTTCTACACTTAGATGCTTCCCTGGGTATGGACGCATTAGATTGTTCATTAGTGGTACCTTCATCTGCGATAAAAACATAGGGAATTGAATTTTGAAGCCCCGGTAAAGGTTTTGGCGCTGGTATTGGAAGTCGATTCTGTAATAATAATTCGTATAATTTTGTATTATGAAAAATCGTGGAATCGCATTCCTTCCCATACGATCCTATATCGACATATACAAATCTATATCTAGAGTCTACCAATGCCAGCAAAACTATAGAATTATAGCTTTTATAGTTGAAAAAAAGAGATCCACTGTGGGCAGGACTGCAAATTCTGATGTGCTTCCCGTCCAATGCCCCCATGCAATTTGGGAAATTAGTTTTTATGTCAAAATCTTCAGCTATTTGTTCTATTAGCTCTTTAGTTATTTTCGGAATGCTTTCTCTTAAAAGGATGTCCCATATAGCCCGACAAACTTCTCGTATAATTTTCCCGATTGTGCTTTTTCCACGATTATCTGTGAATTCCATATCTCTGAATGAATTTCCTGTCGCCAAAAACCTGTAAATAGGATATTTAATTAACTTTTACAGAGATATTAAAAAACAACTATTTAATTACATATTTCTAAACATTTTTTTTATGATTGTTACAGGTAATGACGTAATTAGAAAGTGGACCAACATTAAAGATAATTTTATGAAATATATGAAGAAGATAGAACTTTCAAAAAAATCTGGAGCTGGTGCAAAACATATAAAAGAATACCATTTGTATAAACAGCTCATGTTTTTGCAAAAAAATGCTCCAAATGTAACCGACGACAGCATAGAAGAAGGATTTCAAAATCCAAAAACGAGATCACGATATCAGCCATACAGTACAACTACGCGACAGCGAAAACCAAGTAGTGATGAATTTGAGAGGCAAATTATTGAAACTTTAGGTACTTCAGAAAATCGACATCTGTCATTTTTTAAAGCTATTTTGCCATCTTTAAACAAGTTAGATGACCACCAGACTTTGATGTTTCAAAGTGGAGTTTTAAAGATTTTAACGGATTTCCATCGACCACCGTGTCAGTCATATAGTGGATACCAGACAGCAACTTCTTACGACACTAATTATCACCAAGCTACACGATAACCACAAGCTACAACGTCTTATGAGACTTATCAAACAGCTTATAATTCATCCATTCAAAGCATAAATCGTCACCAAACATCACCAATCTCGCCTTTGGAAGAAATTCTATACAATACCACGGATACACAAGAATCAGAATACGACTTTTCTTAAATAATAATATACTCAATCATTCGAATTATTACTCTTTTGATTTGAATAAAAAAAAATATCAATGTAAAATTCTTTTATTTCTTACCGTATAGTTAAACCTATCATTTCCTTAGGCTCCACAGGTTTTCTGAACACGTACTGCTTTTGTATACGAGGTGCAATTTTGGTCAGCAGTTCTTCAAAACTTGATATAGACATTCTAAAATATTCGTAAAATTTCTCATCACCACATTTTTTCAGCGCTTCATATTTCCTCTCAAAATGACCTCCATCATGGTTCATTATAGAAAGATATGGATTCACCCAATATTTTCTTTGATTCTGTTTCTTCTTCATTCGTCGTCTTAGTAACAGGAGCAAAATGATACGTCTTTCGCGGTCCATATCAAGATAAAAACTGAACAATGGTTACTGTTTGTGCCCGCGTTGCACCGCACAAGGCGCCGTGTCGCGACACGACGCCGTGCCGCCTCCCGGTAGCGGTGCCGTGCCGTTACACGGTGGCCGGCGCCGCACCGCAGACATGTGTCCACGCCCTTAATGAAATATTTATTAAATCACAACGAAACCAAAAAAGAAGATGAGATAGATACATTTTTTAAGAGCATTGCGGCAACGGTTAAAAAATTTTCAGAATATAACCAAGCTGTTATGAAAAGTAAAATATATAACGCAGTTTCGGAAATGGAGTTAAAAGAAATCGCAGAGAAACAAAGCTATTATAGTTATGGCAACCCTTACATTCCCCAAAGAGAAGATGACATGCCTCGAGGTTATACCACTCTAAATAACATTAGCCACGAGATACAATCAACATCTGGCGCTTCAAACATTCATGATTTTAATATTTCAAACTTAGAAGAAAATGGCGCGTCAAATGCTGACGATCTTGATACTTCAAACAATCTTTAATTTATACAATGATTGTATTTTTGTTGTGGCGCTATTTTTGTTTAATTGCCATAATTTTTGGATTTAATAATATAGTTTTGTATAATAAAAAAATATGTGATTTATGGGTATTTTTTTTTTACCTAAACTACAAAAAAGTTGCATTTACTAAAATACCTTACGCAATCACACAAAATATATACACACATACACCAGACATAAAACGTACATCCCCTGTGCACACCTGATCGCAAATGAGGGTTATCGACAGAGGATAAAAATTAATCTATCTTGTAGTTTCGGAACCGAGTATTTTTTTTGTACACTTAAAAAAAAGAACAATAGAGATAATACAAACATTAAAATTATAGTACAAATATTTATGTAGACCAGATTAAAAATTCCAAAAACAAATGCAATTTCTCACCTTAACGTTACAGCTAGTTTTTCTTCGGGCGATATTGTTTCTCTGAATGTTGTATTCTTCTTCCTTATACATTCATCTATAGACTGCAATATGTTATAAAAGAGATATTTCGGCATATGAAAATAAATATAAAATTTCTCTTCATCATCCATCAAATGTTTTTTTATAGTCCGAAATTCCCCTTCAGTACTCCTTGCTTTATTCATACTGTGTACCCAATATCTTTTTCTTTTTTTCTTGCTATTTTCTTTTTCCTCTTCATCAAGTGCTATGGCTATGATAGCCAACTCACGTATTGTAAACCAAGACATAACCGTGCGCTACACTTAACGTTTGGATTCAAACTGATCTGGTGCCAACCAGGTCAGCCAGGGGGCGGCGAGGCGTAAGCGCGGTGTCGCCTAGCCGTAGCCGAGTTGACGTACAGGCGCTGCTGATACGCTTTCGTTACGTGCATACGGTAGGTTGACGCCTGGTTGACAGCGAGGCGAAAGGCGTTACGGTTACGATCCCTTTCCGATCCCATATGTGTGCTGAGACCTTTATGGGTGCACCCAGTACTTTCTTTTCTGTTTCTTTTTCTTAATACGCCTTAACGCAAGCAGAAGTAGAACACGCGCAGTGCGGTCCATGTCTCACTAGAAACTGAACTGACGGTTAGCGTCTTGTCGTACGATGTCGTATCCGATGAAATTTTTGCGTTGCGACATCGCATCGCATAGCTGTGCAATGTTGTTTTTGCGATGCGACGCCGCAACGCACTGTTGTGGCCTGGCCCAAACTGGCCGCAACAACGCGCGTTTAACGCCTGACAAGCGCGCACCATGTGAACACTATACAAAAATTCAACGCGCGTTCAACGCGCGCTGAGCGCTTGTCATCTGAACCTACCCTTATTAAAAAGATATGGCGCTAATACATTTCAGACTAATTTGTCTCGGGGTGCGTTGTCAGAATTCCTCCTCGTGTGCTTGATGGCTGCCGGTCCCTCTCGATACGTCTGGAGGGAATAGCAGCTGCTGGGCCGGTGCACCCTGGGCGTGGGCAGTATCCTTCCCCGAGGAATGGGAAAAGATTCTTATTCCTCGGGGAATGTTACTGTCCATGGCTAATATTCTGACATGGGAGGGGTCCATCTTGGACTTAGGGGGCGTTGCTCCGTGTGACCCTCTGAAAAGCAGAGGGCACAGCGGAGGAGCTAGGGCGGGCTCGGTGTGCACTTACCCTGCCTCCGAGCAGACAGTGAAGGATGCAGTCCTTCACTGTCCCCGTCGATATCGTAATCCCACCGTCGAAGTGTCGTGGAACACGTCTCGCGGCTTCGATTGGGACCGAGGGTCTTGGCTTAACCGCCCGGACCACGAGGTAGAAAACCTCTATAAAAAGTTACCCCGAATCTCAAGCGGCGGCGCACCGCGAGGAGATGTATGGCTGACGGGTTCCTTTGGAAAATCAGTCGCTAGTGCGAACCACTGCCGGGCCTGGCTATGGCTTATCTGGGTACAGGGGGCACTGCCCAGATGGACTTTTTATTTCCCCCATACTCGTGGGAACAAAATGGAACATATTTTAACCCAGAAAACGGCCGATAACGGCGAAGGAAGGGAGGAGAGGGATGCGGGGTCGGAGTCCGGCGCCGCATCCAACGATGTGAGCGCGGGAGGCTCAGAGAGCTCCCGGCGCGGAAGGCCCGGGGCAGCTGCGGGGAACAGGGAGTTCCTTCGCAAGCGGTCCAGGCCGGTAGGCGACCGAGAGTCGTCGTCAGAGGGGGAGCTGGCTTCGGCTCGCAAGATCCCCACCAGCAAGCGTGGCGGGATCCGCGGCAAGGGGAGAGGCCTCTCTGCCACTGAGAGGTCGGCACGGCTTGCCGCGGAGGCGCGCCACCCGGGGGTGGCTGCTGGTCACGGAGTGGCCCGTTCGGGCTCTTCTGGTAACGAGGCGGGTGCAGACGGCGGCTCCGAAGCGGAGCGTAAGGCCGGGCTTGCGAAGGAGGTGGAGGCGGCGCTGAGGGCTGTCTCCTACAAGCAAAAGCCCTCCACCAGGCAAAGGGCTATACCCTCAGCGGTCGCCTCTATCATGGCGGCAGCGGAAGCCAGATATGCGGCGCCCCCGCCAGAAGGCATGGTCAAACTGCGGGCGGAGGTCGCTCGACTGACGGCCGCCACGGAGCTTCTCCAAGAGGAGAACAGGAGGCTCCGAGCAGACTTGGCCAGTCTGCGTGAGTCCGGCTCTCGCGAGGCGCCCCAAAATGGCCAGCAGCGACCACGCCAGGCCGTGCCGGTGGAGAACCAGGTCCTGAACCTGGTTCGGCAGGAGCTGGCTGCCTTTCAGGCTCGGTTCTCCGTCCTGGAGGGCATTGTTCTGCGCCCCCCCTTGGCGGCAAACAAGGCGCAGTCGGGCCCGAGGGCGGCCACATATGCGGCTGCTGCAGCTTCCGCACCGGGGCCGTCCAGCCAGCCCTCCGGCAGGGTTACGTCGGCTTCTGGAAAGCTGGCTCCGGCTAAATCGGCCCCGGTTGGGGGGGCGGCGGCCTTGAGGCAGGGCAAGGCGGCGGCCCACAAGAAGGGCAAGGCGGCGAATGTGCCAGCGCTAGCCGCGAGACAGCCGCCACTGCCGCCCCCCCCGCCCTCTAAGCCATCCGTGGCCGAGACCGGGTGGCAGGTGGCCGGAGAGAGAGCGAGGGAGCGAAGGGCGGCCAAAAAGGCCAGGAAGCGGGAGCGGAAGCGCCAAGAAAAGAAGCGGAATGGCGCTGCTAGGCTCAGTGCCCCGAAGACCGCAGCTGTAGTGATAACACTACAGCCGGAGGCGGAAAAGAGGGGCGTGACCTATCGCGACGTGCTCGCTAAGGCGAAGACGATGGTGGATCTCGGGGAGCTCGGGATCGCCGGGGGCCTCCGGCTTAGAGTCACCGCAACAGGGGCTCGAGTGCTGGAAATCCCCGGCGAAACCCGTGGCTCGTCCGCTGACGCTCTGGCTGAAAAGCTTAGAGCGTCCCTAAATGCGGACGAGGCCCGAGTGTCCAGGCCCGTCAAATGCGCAGACCTGCGCATCCTGGGTCTGGACGACTCGGTGACCGAGGAGGAGGTGGTGGCCGCCGTCACCAGGACCGGTGGGTGCCCTGCCGAGCAGGTCAAGGCAGGCACCTTACGTCCGGACCTGTCGGTCATGCGAACCGTAACGGTAAGCTGCCCTGTGACGGCGGCGAAAGTCATTGTGGAGGGCCGAAGGCTCTTGGTGGGCTGGGTTTCGGCGCAGGTAAAGCTGCTGGAACCCAGACCTCTGAGGTGCTTCCGCTGCCATGTGGGGCACCACGTGTCGGTCCGGTGCACCTCGGAGGTGGACCGCAGCGGCCTGTGCTTCCGCTGCGGCCAGCCTGGTCACATGGCCGCGGCTTGCTCCGCCGCGCCGCGCTGCGCCGCATGTGCGGCAGCTGGCAAGCCGGCTGATCACCGGGCAGGGAGCAAGTCCTGCGGTACTCCCGCCAAGGCCAGGGGCAAGGGAAGGCCCTCCGCCACCACCGCCAAAACCCCCACCGTCGCCACCACCGCAGCCGCCGCCACTGTCGCCGCCGCTGCCGCTACTGCTGCAACTTCCGCAGCGGAGCCCTCGCAGGGGGCCCGGGAGGGGGCTGAAATGGAGTGCCAGTAACGGCCTCATTACGCCTTCTCCAAGCGAACATCAACCACTGCGCCTGCGCTCAGGATCTGTTGCTCCAGAGCATGGCGCAGTGGTCGATTAACATCGCCGTGGTCGCTGAGCCGTACTTTGTCCCGCCCAGGGATGACTGGGTGGAGGACCTTAGCGGCTCAGTGACCTTAATTGCGTCGGTCGCCGCCGGTACCCCGACCCTTGAGAGTGTCAGGAAGGGTCAGGGGTGCGTAGCAGCACGGTTCGGGGAGATCGTTGTAGTGGGAGTCTACTTCTCCCCGAGCCGAACTCTCGCCGAGTTCCACAACTCCCTCACGGAGTTGAGTGTCGTCATCGGAAGTCATTCCCTCCCCGTGCTTGTGCTCGGGGACTTCAATGCCAAGAACTTGGCTTGGGGTTCTCGTTACACGGACGTGCGGGGTAGAATGGTGGAGGACTGGGCTCTGGAGACAGGCCTGGTCGTCCTAAATCGGGGTTCTGTCCCCACGTGCGTGCGGATGCGGGGCGAGTCGGTGGTGGACATCTCGTTCGCCAGCCCCGCTCTGTCGCCGCGTGTCGTTGACTGGCGCGTCATGGAGGGGGTGGAGACCTATTCCGACCACCGGTATATCCGGTTCGACGTCTCCACCCAGTCCTCAAGCGTGCCGGTCCTACAGGCCCCGAGTGGTCCGCGATGGGCGCTGAAGCAGCTGGACCGGGAGCTCCTCCTGGAAGCCTCGATCGTGCAGGCCTGGGTGTCATCACCAGTCAGGCCTGCTGACATCAACAACGAGGCGGGTTGGTTCCAGGAGGCCATGTCCGAGATTTGCGACGTGGCAATGCCCCGAGTTCGGCCAGAAAGCGCCCGGCGTCGGGTGTACTGGTGGTCGCGAGATCTGACGTCTCTGCGCAAGGCGTGCGTTGCCGCGCGGCGCCTGTACGCCAGGCATCGCAGGCTCCGCATCCGCCCTCCGGATGCGGCAGCCATTGAGGCGGAGCTGTACGAGGGGTACAGAGCGGCGAAGACCGCCCTCCAAGAGGCTGTCCGGCGGGCCAAGAATTTGGCCCGCGAGGAGATGCTGGAGTCTCTGAACGGAGATCCGTGGGGGCGCCCTTACAAGATGGTGCGGGACAAACTCCGCACCCGGGCCCCCCCGCTAACGCAGAGTCTCCGGCCTGAGCTCGTGGAGGACGTGGTGAGCGCTCTGTTCCCTTCGCGAGGGGAGCATCCTCCCCCGCCTATGGCTCCGCCGCCGCGTGCGGTGCCGGAAGCGGACCACACCGATGACGATGACGACGTTCCGGAGGTGACTGGGGTAGACCTGAGAGTGGCGGTACGCAGGCTGAAAGCCAGAAACACCGCCCCGGGACCCGATGGCTTGCCTGGCAAAGCCTGGGTCCTGGCCTCTGAGGCTCTCGGGCCCCGACTGGAAGGGCTCCTAAGCGCATGCTTGGAGAGAGGCCAGTTTCCGCTTCGTTGGAAGACGGGGAAGCTGGTCCTCATCCGGAAACCAGGGCGCCCTGCGGACTCTCCGTCCGCATACCGGCCCATCGTGTTGCTCGACGAGGTGGGCAAGCTCTTCGAAAGAGTCATTGCCAACCGCCTTGCCGGGCACCTTGCGGGGATGGGGCCGGATCTTGCGGAACACCAGTTTGGTTTCCGCAAGGGGCGCTCCACGGTGGACGCCATCATGCGCGTGAGAGCCCTCACGACGGGGGACGCGGTGTCCCGGGGCGGGGTCGTCTTGGCGGTGTCTCTTGACATCGCCAACGCCTTCAACTCCATGCCCTGGAGCTGCATTGGGGAGGCACTCCGGTATCACCGGGTGCCAACCTACCTTCGTCGTGTGGTCGGGGACTACTTGACGGATAGGGCCGTGATCTACCCTGGTCAGAGCGGAGAATGGAACCGGCGAGAGATGTCGTGCGGTGTTCCACAGGGATCGGTTCTAGGACCGGCCCTGTGGAACATCGGTTACGACTGGGTGCTACGCGCCGACCTCCCTACCGGCGTCAGCGTAGTTTGCTACGCTGACGACACGCTGGTACTGGCACAAGGGAGGTCGCACGAGGCGGCGGCCGAAAACATGACACGCGGGGTTGCGATAGTCGTGGATAGGATCCGGCAATTGGGTCTCGAGGTGGCATTGCACAAGTCCGAGGCCATGTGTTTTCATGGGCCTCGGAATGCGCCACCGTCGGGATCCCTACTGACGGCGGGAGGGGTTTCCATCGGCGTCGGGTCGACGTTGAAGTACCTAGGACTCGTCCTCGACAGCCGGTGGAACTTCGTGGAGCACTTCCGACGTTTGGCTCCCAAACTGGAACGGACAGGGGCTGCCTTCAAGCGGCTCTTGCCCAACCTGAGGGGTCCAAACGCCTCCTGCCGGAGGCTATACGCGGGGGTCGTGCGGTCCATGGCTCTTTACGGGGCCCCGGTGTGGGCGCGTTCTTTAAGGCGGCAAGCCGCCCACTACCTGAACGCGCCCCAAAAGGTGATAGCCATAAGGCTAATCCGGGGGTACCGCACGATCTCCGGCGAGGCGGCTAGCCTCCTTGCCGGATTGCCGCCATGGGATCTGGAGGCGATAGTCCTCGCGCGCCTGCATGAATGGCGCGCGGAGGCACTACGTCGGGGGGAAACTCCGCTGCCGCGGCAAATTGCCGCTCAGCGGACAGACCTCCGGCGTGATATCATGGCGACATGGAGAGAGCGACTGTTGCAACCCCGTGCAGGGCACGCTACCATAGTGGCGATAAGTCCCCTCTTTGAGGAGTGGCTAGAGAGGCGCCACGGCGCCCTCACCTACCGCCTGACGCAGATCCTCACCGGACACGGTTGTTTCGGGAGGTTCTTGCACCGAATCGGGCGGGAGGAAACGCCCGGGTGTTTCCACTGCGAGGATCGCCCGGAGGACACGGTGGAGCACACCGTAGAGGTCTGCCCCGCTTGGGCGGAGCACCGCCGTGTCCTTGTAGCGGCGATTGGCGGCGGCGATCTCTCGCGTCCGGCCCTGGTTCAAGCCATGGTCCGGAGCGAGAGGGAATGGGAAGCCGTCACCTCCTTCTGTGAAGCAGTCATGCTAGTGAAGGAGGTGGCGGGACGTGAGAGGGAAAGAACCTCACGTCCCAGCCGCCGCGGGAGACGCCCTGGGCGTCGGGGGTCACGTGGTGGCTCCCGGCCACCGTAGGCGCGGGCCTGTGGACGGCGAGTTATGGGCTAGCTCGCCGTCCGGCCGTCTTATGACGACAGGCCGTGTCGACGGCGCGTTCGTGTTCCACGCGCGCCTCAAAGAGATGTCAGCAACCGAGTAGGGGTCCGCATGGGCCGATGCCTGCCAGAGCTGCGGGATTGTTCGAATTAGACAGCGTGGCCCTGGAACACAAAGGGCAAAGAAGGAACATGGATGGGTTTTAGTCAGTACAAGTCTGACACTCCCTTCCGCTCCGCCCAGAGTGGGGGGGGTCATTTGATGATTTCCCATCCAAAAAAAAAAAAAAAAAAAAAAGACTAATTTGTCTCCTGAGAACATTTTAACTGATTTTGAAATAGCTGCTATCAATGCCGTTAAACAGCAATTTCCAGAATGTATACAAAGACTATGTTTATTCCATCTTACGCAGAGCATTTGGCGGCATGTACAGATCGAGGGTTTAGCTAAGAAGTATGGGAATGATTTTTCATTTGCGCATAAAATTAGGCATTTATTTGCTTTGGCATTCCTAGATCCCAACGAGATACCTGAAGCTTTTCAACTTGTTAAAGATAAAGTATTACCAGAGGAAGCCGCAGGAGTAGCGAAGTGGTTCGATAAATATTATGTCTCTGGGACGTATGTAAGAAATAATGCCAATAGTACAAAATTAACAATAAATAGAAAGCCACTATTTCCACCTGCTATGTGGTCAGTGTTTGATCGCACATATGACATTCCCAAGACACAAAACGTCTTGGAATCTTGGCATGAACGCTGGACTACACTTCTTAACCGTAAGAAATGGAATGTGTTTAAAACTATAAAAGAATTTTCAAAAGAGGTAAAATACACAGAATGTGAAATTGAGCGCATCAGGGCGTCAGAGCCCATGCCAAAGCGTCGTCGATCTCCACAAATTCAATACGAAAACAGAATGCAAAAGCACTTGTCTCAAAGAAGTGAGATGGACTTATTAGCCTTTTTAGGTGGATTAGCTCACATTTTGCACATGAAAAAATAATAATATTGAAGTTTAGTGTATAAACAATATTTTTTAAGTTATATCGAGTACTTTTTTGTTTCTATCATAAAGCTAAAGAGTTTGTTTTGTTTTCAATTTCATCTATTGCTTTCGTTTTGCTTCATTTTTTATTAAAATGGCATTTTTGTATGAAATAAACGTGTTTTTTTTATGGATAGAGAGGCAGAAAAGCGAAATTTAGTAATATAATAAATATTAATAGTTTTTTCTCCAGAGGCGCTTTCTGTGAACCAAGGTATCTGGAAACAGAAGTTTCTATGAAAAAGTTTACGGCAAGAAGTGCTATCTATGAACAGAGATTTCTGTCAACAGTGCTTCCTATGTACCGAGATGTCTACAAACAATGTTTTCTAACAACAAAGTTTTCGGCGAAACGTGCTGACTAGGAATAGAGATTTCTATTAACTGTGCTTTCTGTATATAGTCATATCGTACAAGCGTATTTGGACCCATTTTTGCAAACAAGAACCAACCCACAGTTTGAGTGAAATTGAGTTTAGTACATAGATGGCGCTCAAATCACGCATTCTAGCTTCTCTAAAAAAATGGTTCCTTTTCACCGACTAACAACAGAGATACAACACTGTCACTTGCGGAACCAACCCACTTTGGCCACCTTTTAATAAACTGTAAAGAACTATACGGCATGGTCCCCTAAACACTTATTAAAACTAATTGTTAAACAGACCCATGATCCTTGGTACCTTTTCAACTTAAGCATTTTAATTATGCAAACCAGAACCAATGTTCGTTGGTTCCATCTAGCATAAAAAGTTATAATATTTTTATAACTAAATAGAACCAAGAGAGTTTGGTTCTTGTTTGCATAATGCAAATTATGTTAGTCTTGAAGGAACCATGTAGCATGTGGTTCTTAATGGTGTTAAAATTCAGCAGTATTTAAACAAAAATAAAAGATCCATGTAGCATAGTTCTTAATGGTGTTAAAATTCAGCATTATTTAATCAAAAATAAAAGAACCATTTTAATCGCGGGTATCGTTAATACAGATAATAATAAAAAATAACAAAATGTGATTTTACTTTTGTAGTATTTTTTTTTCACGTGTACATAATAAGTTTTTTTTTTGTATTGGACACACTAAAAATAACACTGGCAACACTAACATTACACAATATTTCTGTTTGCGACTTGCGTCTTCATTTTGTTAAATGTTCGTTCGATATTTAAAATGTTTAGATAAAGTAAAACCGTATTGACGTATTTTTTTGCTTATTGTTTTTAAGTACATTTTTTAGGGTTGCGTACCCGTAGGTTGCCATACGGAACCCTACTAAGCCTCCGCTATCAGTCCGTTGCCGCTATAACAACATATTAAAAGTAAAATAATGAATGATAGGTTATACGGGGTGGAAGGGACACCGACGCGAAAACGATTACCATGAATTCAGTACACATCATTCTTAGCCCCCTACACAGAAATTTTTCAGCGGTTTAAAAAAAAAGCTGTTCCATACATTTCGACCGTGTAGGTATATTTGTCGCCACGAGTCGTCGAGCACAAATGACAAGTAAATTTTTCGGTTTTTGGGTTCCTTTCGGGGTTTTTTGGGGGGCCGACTTTGACGGACCAATCACGTGCAGCGTCGGCGGCCCAAAAATACTCGGAAAGAAACCCAAAAACCCGAAAATTAACTTGACCTTTGTGCTCACGACTCATGGCGAATACTACTTATATTGCACTTTTGTTGAAATCAGCTGTTTTTTTTTTAATAACCGATTAAAAAATTCTATGTAGGGGGGGCTCAGGATGATGTGTACTGAATACGAGGTAATCGTTTTTGCATCGGTGTTCTTCCACCCCGTATAGCTTTACGAAAAACAAAATGTCAGAAGATAACATTTTTCTTTCTTCCGCAGCTTTGCCTGTTGCTAATGCCGAGCCGCTTTTAATTGCTTCGACCATTAATATTGATGATGAGAAATCTGGTGAAAGCAGCATAGAACCTCCCGCTTATTCCCCCTTAACTCCTCGACTACTGAATGTACCTGGTGAAAGGAGCATAGAACCTCCCGCTTATTCCCCCCTAACTCCTCGACCACCGAATGAGGTTCAACCTGTTGAAAGGAGCATAGAACCTCCAGCTTGTTCCCCCCTTACTCCTCGACCACCGAATGTACAAATGCTTATGTCTCCGAAACCACATTGTTCAACAAAAGAAAACATCCCAAACATTCAATTTTTATCTTCACCATTGCAACCAATGTCGCCAGAGACAACAGAATTATTTAATATTCTAGCTGATTCCCTTGACAATGAAGAATCCAACATTAATAGCAATGAAAACGCTGCACTAGGTTCACCGACATAACAAACATCATGAATAGTGATGACTCCGTACAGGACCCAGACTTCGTTTGTCATAATGAAAACGGAATATCTAGTGATAAAAGCTCTGAAGATTCCGTATCTTTGTTAGCGACAATAGAAGAAGGACCTCAAACTGCGATAGAAATACGGGATGAAACTAATACATCAAACCATAACTCAAGCAGTCTAATTTTGCAAGAAGAAGATATTGAAACTGAAGCATCATTCCAAGGAAGACCAAAAAGGGGTAGAAAAAGATTATATGGTGGAGACCTAAGAGAAGACAGAAAGAAGAAAAAATATAATAATCTAAGCTATGTGAACACTAAAAAGCAGGTAGTCGAAAGTAAGGTATTCATTGACTATAGCTGCAATTGTCCAAAACAATGTCAAGAAAAGGTATCATCTGAACAAAAACTAGAAGAATTTAATAAGTTCTATTCGTTTGGTTCATATGTTGCACAAAATATGTATTTGATAGCTTGCATTAAGGAAAAACCTAAGAAACGAGCATACGTCACGACTGCGCGACATAATTTAAAAAGAAACAACAAAACATATACTCGGGAATATTATTTGAAAAATATCTTAGTCTGCAAACAAATGTTCTTGAATACACTTCAAACGTCATCTAAAAGAATAAACACAGCTCTTTGTAAAATGCGGAATAATTGCCTGAAAGATATGCGAGGACTACAAGCGGGTCAAAATGCGGCTTCAACAGACAGTGAATTGTTTCTGGAAAACATAATTAGGAAATTACCAACTTATATATCACATTATCGCCGAGCTAAAAGTAACGACGCAAAGTTTCTCACATCGGACATGACTTTACCCAAAATATATAATCTCTATAGTGAAGAAGCTAAATCAGCTGGTCAAAAAGTTCTTTCTTACTCTAAAGTAAGACATGTGTTCGTCACAAAATTTAACTTGCGTACCAAACCCCTTAAAAAAGACACTCGCAACAGATGTGACTTCTATGAAAGTAAAAAGAATCAGGCATCGGAAGAAGAAAAAAGGAAAATCGAAGAAGACCACAAAAAGCATATCGACAAAGCTAAATTTTTGCAACAACAACTCAAAAAAGATATGAAACTGGCAAAAGATGACCCAACTATAGAAACTATTACTTTTGATCTTCAAAAAACGTTGCCTCTTCCGAGGATACCCACAAATATTGTTTTTTATAAAAGACAGCTATGGGTATATAATCTGGGTATCCATACAGGCAGTAATGACCAAGCACATTGTAATGTGTGGGTGGAAGGGGAGGCAGGCAGAGGGTCGCAGGAAGTCGGTTCGTGTTTAATAAAACATATCACAGAAAGATTAAAAGATGGTGTTGAGAGTTTATTCCTCTGGAGTGACTCATGTGGGGGTCAAAATAGAAATATTAAACTGACCCTAATGTTGAAAGCATTATTGAATGATCATCCCACTCTAAAAGAAATACATCATCGATTTTTAGAATCTGGCCACAGTTTTTTACCAAATGACACGGATTTTGGCCGGATAGAGTGCTCTCTTAAACATCAGCAACGATTGTACACCCCAGATGATTACATAGAGATCATGAAAAACTGTAGAAAAATTAAACCAATGATTGTAGACAGGCTTACCAAAGAAGACTTTTTGTCGTCACGCAATTTAGAGACAAAAATCACAAACAGAAAAAAGGCAGTAGATGGATCTAAAATAAGTTGGCTGGATACCAAAGAAATAGTGCTTAACCCTTATTAAAACGCTGGGAGCTATACTTCCCACATCTCAGATTGAAGTAAATCGTGTTTTATTTTTATATGCTTAAACCTAATGCAAAGTAATATTTATCTACACAATCTTAACATTTCAGAGAATCTTTTTTAATGGCAACACTTTTCAGATAATTATTACATGTCATGGTAAACACACGTCAGTCAGTTGACGTGATTTTGCTGCCGAAAACGACCGTTATTTTTTTGATTTTTGTGTAGTGCTGAAAAAAAATTAGGTAAGCAGATTTGAGTTTTAGCTATATAAACTAGACTGTATTACGGTTGCGTGAAACGTAAAATATGCCCCGAATCTTTCTTTTATACCTTGGTATAGTCGATTGAAATTGAGTCTATATGTGGGAAGATATCATCCCAGTGTTCGTCACTGCACACTACATTCGGAAATACTATATATAAAATCCGTGTGTCCAAAAAAACTTGGTATAAGCATATTATTAGTTATCATTTCATCTTCAGATAAATAGACAACTAGTTTCAATACATTAGAATTTATTGTTTTTATTTTGTTTTAGAAAAATGCCCCCTAAAAAACTAACCGAAAAGTTGATAGAAAACATTTTAGAAGAGGATGATTGGTCCGATAATGATTCCGATGATGATTTAGTTTACGGTGATTTTATAATAAGTCCTTCAAGGTCATTTTTGCAACAAAATGAGGAGGATAGAATCGAGATGCGATTGGAAGAGATGTTTGGGATGGATGATTTGGGTGACAAAGAACATGAGGAAACTACAAAAACACTAGAACCATGTGAGAACTTATTAGAAATACTAAACCCGGAAAATCCTGAATGTACGATATTAGAAAAAAAACGAAATAGTGATACTGGTGATAATTCTAATTTAGAAATACAAAGTGGGGCACTAAATCTAATTTCTGACAGTGATTTACCAGTATCAATTGAGCATGAAATAGGGCTAGATAACATTCAACAAATTGTCTCCACGGATGATCCCCTTCAACAAGAAATCATATATGAACATGTTGATCAACATGTTAGTGACATAGACGAAAATTTAGTTGAAGAGGAGGATTTGCAAATTCCAATGAGTTCTACAGTGGAAAGAAATAGATCTCAGCCACGGAAATGGGAAATATGTAGAACCACTCATGATATTCCAAATTTTACCAAAAAATTTCAGCCTAAATCGGAATTCAATCATAAGACACAACCAATAACCATTTTTGAAAAACATTTTCCAGATTATTTAATACAATTAATTGTTGAACAAACAAATCGATATGCTCGCTATAAAAATAGTAAAAACTGGATTGAAGTCAATGAAGATGACATCAGAGCATATTTAGGTATTCTTATCCTAATGGGCTTAAATCCCTTACCAGACATGGAGCTTTATTGGTCAAGTGACTCCTTCTATAATAATCCTGAAATTTCCCGTGTATTTCCAATAGCGAGATTCAAAAAAATTACAGAAAATTTACATCTGAATGACAATAGCACCGAACCACCCAGAGATTCACCAAATTTTGACAAATTATACAAATTAAGACCCATGATTACAACATTAAATGAAGTCTATCAGAATGAGGCATACAATTCAAGTGTACAGTCTATAGACGAGTGTATGGTTAAGTTTAAAGGCAGATGCTCATTGAAACAATACATGCCCAAAAAACCCATTAAAAGGGGGTTCAAAATATGGGCCAGATGCGACGCCAAAACTGGATACCTATACCAATTTCAGATATATACGGGAAAAGGGGACAGTATCGAAAACGAAGGTCTGGGCTACAATGTCGTAATGAAACTCAGCACCAACCTCCCCATGAATACACTTCTAGCGTTTGACAATTTCTTCACTGGTTGCAATTTACTAGAACAGCTATATGATAAACATATTTATGCTGTAGGAACGGTAAGATCAAATCGAAAAGACCTCCCAGCTATGATGAAGAAGCAACCAAAAGAGTTAAGACTACAAAAGCATCAATTCTCGGCTATGACATCAGAACCTATCACCGCAATAAAATGGTTTGACACAAAAGAAGTCACATTGCTTACCACAGCACATCAACCATTAGACATCATGTATGTAAAAAGAACTCAAAAAAATGGGTCAAGAGTAGAAGTTCTTTGCCCAAAAGCAATTGCTTCTTACACAATGAGCATGGGCGGGGTGGATCTATTTGATCATTATAGATCCTCTTACCCAATCTATAGAAAATCCCGCAAGTTTTGGATGCGTCTTTTCTTTTTTATGTTTGATGCATCCATCATTAATTCATACATAACGTACAGTGTAACACATACCGTAACACCACATTCACACCGTGAATTTAGACTGCGTTTGGCACGTGCGCTAATAAACAATTACTCTAAAAAAAAAGCACGCCCAAATATACCCTTTACAAGCAAGAAAGGGGGCCCATTCGGAGTGCCGCAAGAGATTCGGTTATCAAATGTAGGTATACACATGCCCCAAGAGAGTAACTCTTATAAGAGATGCCGGTTCTGTAGCACAAGAAAACGGGAGAAAAGGACAAAAAAATGTATGCTCCACGTGCACCGTACCTCTATGCATCAAGGAATGTTTTGAAATGTTTCATACCACTGAAACTGATTAGGGTAGAATTACTTCGTATTTTATTTTTTAAGATATATGAAAGACTGACAGGAAAAGGATATTCTGATCAATGTGATAGAAACAGTCCCTAATACGTAATAAGTATAAGTATAATTTCAAGCAAAATGAATAAAAAACTTCTATTATAATAATTTATTTTATTGATTACACAAAAAGTACTCACCAATACAAGTAACTTGCTACTACAAATTCATATCTAGCTAGAGCTAGGTAGGTACTCAACTAAAAATGAATGGTCAAGTCATTCATTTTTAAATTTCCGAGTTCTTCCCTTAGTAAAAGAACTTGCATTGATGAGTACTTTTACCTCCTTTATTAAAAAAACACGATCTATGTAATTTTTTACGTTAAAATTTAATTCACAAGTGGAGCCAGGGCCGCTAGCTAGTGTTTTAAAATATTGAGGTCATACTGGACACTGGGAGCTATAGTTCCCACCTTTGCAACTTTTTTACAAGAGAGAACAGACGACGGGATATATACTTCCCACCAAAAAAAGGGTACTTCCCCCCCACTAACCCTTCTTTTGTGTGTATTTTTGAAATCTACGACCCAAAATTACCCAGGAACGTATGTTGTGCTCCGCAGCAGAACCACTTTGACTATATTATATAAAAATTACAGGATAAAATGTAGATAATGTCTATATTTTTGTAGCTTAATATCAAAAATTGTATATTGTTAGTTTCTTGGAAAATATCAATTCAAAGTGGTTGACTGCTACAGAGCATACTCTCCAGCAGAACCACTTTAAAATAACGGTTATTTCACGTTGATTATGCACAAGTCATAATATAAACAAATGTATATTTATTGTATATCGAGGTAACATCTACAATTGTAGATAAATACTTACTGATTTTTAGTAATATGTAAATGTTTTATCGGAATGCGCCTGCCATGAATTTCTTAGCAAATATCAAGATTAATACATACATACATACATAATATATATACAACATTAATTTTAGTATACGCAAAACCCGAAAAGGGGTCATTGTACTCATCATTTTGAACAATTTTTTCTATGGGACCAACATTGAAATCGCGAAAAAAAAATCAGCTGTTCCATACATTTTGTCGATTTAAGTGAACACAAATGTATTGAACAGCTGATTTTTTTACTTGACTAAAACTAATGTTGTATATATTTCTTTACGATAAATAAATTAATAAATTGTATATCAATATAACAACATCTACAATTCATTTATAATTATTAATTATTTTTTAATGTCGTTAATCTCTATACTTGCACACAGACTGCTACCCATCAAAAGACGCGGAATTGAATACACTGCCATCTCGTATTTTACTTAGAAAGCTTTTTTTATTTGTTCCCTGGACGTTTCGCTGGTGCAGTAAGTAGGTATGTTACGTTTATACGTACTTCTCTATATCTGTTTGAACAACTATTATTTTCCTGTAATGAGTAATTCATATGTCATAATAAATAATTATGTATATAATCAGATTCACGCTTTACATTATTAATTTTTTTTTTGATGATCTAAAGAGGGTAGGTAAGTGTTAGTAAAGAATACATTGACCTACATTTTTTTCATCATGAGAAAATAAACGCGTAGACCGGTTGATTTGTTGTATGTGATCTGCAAAACCTTAACATGAAGCGTGGAAAGAGACTATCTGTGAGTTTGGAAGAACAAAAAAGTGTTTTTATACAGTATCAGGAACATTTTAAATGTGAATCTGAGCTACCGTCCTCGTGCAGTGTGGTTTACAAGAACTTAAGTAAAACATTGTGTTCGCGAATGTCTGCATATGCTCTGTATTTCTCGGCTAAAAGGAATTTCAATTTTTTTTTCCGCCCTGGAAATGTAAATGAAGAAAGAAACCTGAAGAAACAGATGAGTGTTCAAGACAATTCCAGTCAAAGCAGTAGTAGTGACTATTCTAATGTTGATGATAGAAGCAGTGACAATAGTACTTGTAGTAATAACAACGACAAAGACTTTGTTTCTTTTGAAATAAGTTTAGAAGAATGGGAACATATTAAACAACAATCTTATTGTTATGCTAGAAACAATAAAAATAAATCTAACGTTAAATATCGTAATATGAAACGAATGCCAATAAATAAATGGACGGATTATATGAGAGAATATATTTGGAAGTATACGTCAAATCGATGCACATGGATTATTAAAAATAATACAGCAAAGGATAACTATACCGTCAAATTCACAGGATATTGCAAACAATGCGAAGGAAAACTTACAGTTGGTACTGAAAGAAAAGACTCTGTTGTTATCGCTCATTGCTCAATAATTAATGTAAATCCTCGATTGCTACACGACCCTATAAAAGTTCGAATAACAAATTTCAATAAACAAAAATTTGCATCTGAACTAGAAAATCAATATCCTGTTGTTGTCAGAAATAAACTGGTAAATAGTAAACTTACAGATGAGGATAAAATAGAACCTCCATTTGTTCCCAGTCTAAAAACTTTCCAAAATATAAGAAACAGGACTAACACTTCCAAATATTTTCACAAAATTGTGGTTCTTGCTTTGTGGATTATGAGTTGTACCCCTCCCTTCAACACAGTGATCCGCAATGTGTCCTTACACCCCTTCTTTGTGTATTACTGGACTGAATTGCAACGGAATTTTTATCAAAAGTTTTCAAAAGCACATTACACAGCTATAAGTATTGACGCCACAGGATCCTTGTTCAAGAAAATATATCCACCTACAAATTTATCTAACCAACAAATATCATTCTAAACACCTATTTTTGTATGTCGCAGTTTTGAAACTAAAAAACACATCAATACCATTGACTCAGATGATATCTGCAACCCAAAAAATGGATAATATTTATATGTGGTTAAAAATGTGGGCCGAAAGTATGATCAAACCAAAGGAAATTATAACAGATGACTCTAGTGCTTTAATAGGAGCATGTGTGAAAGCATTTACAACATTCGCTACTACTAGAGAATATGTTAGCCATTGCTTTAAGGTCCTTGAACAACAAACCCACGTGATTCCTGCTTGTTTTATGCGCTTAGACTCGTCTCATTTTATAAAAACATTATATGGACTGGAATGTTTTAAATTTGTAGATCTACGCGTAAAAAAGTTTTATGTTATGATTTTGTTACATTTAAAAAGTTGCACTAATTATGTAGAAGTTAAAGAGATATTAAGAAATTTAGTTATTGTGGCTGTAAACAGATATGATCGATATACGAAAAATGGCGAAAAAACTAAATGTGAAGAGGCTAAAGAAAAATTATTAGGTATGAGACACATTTTAAAAATAATGGACGATGAAATAAACACCTTACCGAACCATGCAGAATCAGTTATTGAAGATGATGACGTGACATGTTACAACGATGATGCGCCGTACTGGTTCAATACTCTGATACAAAATGAAAAGTTATATGCTGACCTTAGCGAAGAGACAATATACGAAAATATTTATTATTTCCCAAGTTTTGTTGGCAGCTTGCAAAAACTATTTTGCAGACTTCCCCTTTGGACCAATTTAATGTTACCTTTCTACAAGGAAAGAAATGATGCCGCCAGCAGTAGTAACGTAGAAAGTTACTTTAAGAATATAAAACAGTTGTTATTCTGTACAAAGAGTGGTTTATTACGTGTAGATGAATTTATTATGAAACACACTGAATACTTATCTGGTGAAATAAAGTCAGCTCAGTGTGCTTACTTTGATAATGACCTAACAAGTCACATGAAGAAACAAGAGAAGAGGTTTGAAGATATTGAAAAGTGTACTACTAAAACAAAAATAAACAGCATTCGTCCTGAAGACACACATAGCTTTACGAGAGAATCAGTATTTCAAAATACTCCAATTTACGAGGAAAACTGGCGTAACAAAAATTATGAGGTAAAGAAAAAATCTTTAATAGAGTTAATTAAACCAAAAGTCGACAAGAAAAATGTGCAAATATTAATAAATGGAAATAAAAGTCACGCTAATATGGATCGCGTAGTTGTCCAGAATACTCGTACATGTGCTTTCGATGCTGTGGCCCACGCATTTGCGGTCGCCTACAAGGAACAAAGGAGTGTTCATGAATTATTGGAAGGAAAAAGGGCTCAGGCGCAAAACGTCTCTTTCGCAAAATGTCTCCTGGTAGTAAAATGTCTCTTTCTCAAAATGTCGCTTTCTCATAATGACGCTTTCGCAGAATGACTCCTTCTCAAAAGATAGCTTTCTCACAATGCCTCTTTCGCAGAATATCTCTTTCGCAAAATGTCGCGTTAGTAACTTAGAACAAAATTTAGCCAGGTTTAAAAAAGGTTGTTTTTTTCCAATTTCTTATTAAATATTTACAAGTTTTACAACATATTCAATCGTCGAATCTGATTCGGCTGGGCAGCGTTCGGGAACTTGCGCGGTATCTTCTCGTCCAACATAACGCAGTGTCTCAAACTATAAAACTACTGAGACAATTAGAATGTAAGGAGTTGACGCTGTCGCAATTTTTAAAGAGAATTATATTTTTACAATGTTCAAAATAAATATTAGGTGACTTTGAGATGAGAGGTGTAAATGCAAAGTAGTCCTTGTTATTGTTTATTCCATTTTTTAATTCAATAAAAAAATAAGTAGATTACAGTACCTACTTACCAAAGTGAAGACGTATATGATTTGTTCCCTTTTTTTGTTTGTAATTGAAGACGTTTATGATTTGTTTCCTTTTTACAAAATATGTTATTTTATTATTTAAATGTTTAACGTACTATACCACTATACCAGATTTTGTAAAGAACTCATAATAAAAGTACTTTTATTTTTGATTTCAATTGAAAAATCAAATTTACAACGTTGCCATACAATATTAACAAAGAACAGAACAGAACCAACCAAGAATAAGAAATTGAAAAAAATCAACCTTTTTTAAACCTGGCTAAATTTTGTTCTAAGTTACTAACGCGACATTTTGCGAAAGAGATATTCTGCGAAAGAGGCATTGTGAGAAAGCGACCTTTTGAGAAGTCGTCATTCTGCGAAAGCGACATTATGAGAAAGCGACATTTTAAGAAAGAGACATTTTACTACCAGGAGACATTTTGCGAAAGAGACGTTTTGCGCCTGAGCCGGAAAAAGTTCTGCATTTGCTACCCTAGTAAAAGCCATATCGAATCACGATGATGCTATAGATGTATTAAGATTGAGGACAGAAATTTTGTTAAACTCTTTCGAAAAAGTAATACGAGGTAATGTTCAAGTTGTCAACTGCACGTGTAACGTAACTAAAATTTTTGAAAGTCTTTTAATAACTGAATATTCTAGTGCAAAAAACGTTAAACAATGCTCCAGTTGTGATTATGTGTCTGAACGAAATTGTCCAATTTTACCACTGGATATTGTTACATTGACAGATGAGGGTATAGCGACTGGCTTAGAAAAATCGGCAAACTCAATGTTATCTAGTAAGACTCGGTTATGCCGTCAGTGTAACACAGAAAATGGCACGATTACAGACTCTTACGAGTTATCTGATATTATAATTTTTGAATATGATGATTATTTAAATATAACCGATGTACCAGAGAGAATTGTTTTGAAACAAAAAACGTACTCTGTCGTTTCTGTCGTGGAGTATATTTCAGGTTTACCTGGTGATGTAGGACATTACAAGTCACACTGCAAACGTGGTTCAGGCTGGTATTGTTATGATAACAATATAAGCAAAGTAACCAAAACTAATTTAAAAATAAATATACAATCGCATATCATAATATACGCTAAAAAATGATTAAATGTATTGTTTTTATGTACATAAAAATAAAACAAATTATATTTACATTATTGTCTATTTTTACTTATTCTTTATAGCTTATGAATCCATTTTCTTGATATACAATTTATTAATTTATTTATCGTAAAGAAATATATATATATATATATTATGTATGTATGTATGTATTAATCTTGATATTTGCTAAGAAATTCATGGCAGGCGCATTCCGATAAAACATTTACATATTACTAAAAATCAGTAAGTATTTATCTACAATTGTAGATGTTACCTCGATATACAATAAATATACATTTGTTTATATTATGACTTGTGCATAATCAACGTGAAATAACCGTTATTTTAAAGTGGTTCTGCTGGAGAGTATGCTCTGTAGCATGACCACTTTGAATTGATATTTTCCAAGAAACTAACAATATACAATTTTTGATATTAAGCTACAAAAATATAGACATTATCTACATTTTATCCTGTAATTTTTATATAATATAGTCAAAGTGGTTCTGCTGCGGTGTGCGTCAGGATTGCTCCGCCAAGTTATCAAATCAGAAAATGGTTTCAGCCAAAAATTTGTCGATATTTGTCAAAATCGAAAGAAACAAACCCCGTATTTGTCAAAGCAGAAATAAAGAAGTTATAAGCGTTTTAAGTTGGCCGCGCAATCCTGACGTCAAGGACTGCGCGGCCACGGAGATCTCAGCAACTACTTGGGATAGAGAAATAATTCCTTTTGTCAACTCAAGTCTGTATTTGTCAAGATTTGTCGAAAAATGAATCAAAGCTCTATATCAATATTATAATTAAATATTCGCCTTGAAAGTCATGGCCGCGCAGTCCTTGATTTGCTATTTTGTTTTTAGTATTTTTTTTATTAAAATTGAAGACTTCATATAGTATAGGAGTTAAAAGGAGAAAGGTCTTAATTTGTCGAAACTGACAAAAGCTTTAAAATACGACTAAAGTGTAATTAAACAGACGAAATCAATTTAAAACACAAAACTCGTGGCCGCGCAGTCCTGACGTTACTTTAAACCATGATATCTCAATAACTATAGTAGCTAGGATTTTGCTGTAGACGTCCATATAATCCTTATATTAACCCCATTAAAATGACATATCCTTTTACCCTCAACACTGTTTGGGACGCGAGTAATCTCAAGAATTATGTTACCCCATACAATGTTCTAGTAGAGTGACCATAATTTCAAGACCATAAGTTCAAGACAATACAGTCTAAGCGCATTTCTGTTCTGGTTTCTATTGTTAACTGATAAAAAACTTTTTTAATATTTAGATATTCTTATACATTATAAACAAAATGTACAGAATTATATTAATAGAATCTTGCAAGTTACTGCTCGTGGAAATGTTAATTATATCTAAAATAACGTTATAAATAGATATACACTATTTTAACAATTACTTACAGTAGAAGCACTAAAAAAAAATATCATTTAAGACGTGCTCAAGAATAAATGCAGCGTTACATTCACAATTATAATGATATATTTTAAAATATATCGAAGCAATTCTTATTCTTAATCTGTTTGATTCTTCACTGTTAATATAACGCTGTTATATCGTTATTTCTGTGATTATTGTCAAATAAATTGAGTATACATAAATACTCTTTATTCCCAGGGTCAGTAAAAAAAAACACTGAATCAAATGCACGAGTAAATTTAATATTTTTTACAGATAAATCAGTAAAATTACTATTTTAACATTATTCTAAGTTGGTCTCTTCGGCCGCACTACAGGAGCATCGACGCGAGTTTGCCTATTGCGCTCTCTTTCTAATATTGCTTTTCATTCGCACAACTGCTGGTCAGCGGACCACCGCGCTCGCGTCGAATCGTCACGATACCAGTATTATATCTCAACGGACTGTTACTGCTGTACGTTGTGGATCCGACAGTGATATTCCGATAAAAAGGACATAAGTGTGTATTCAGTGAGAGACTTAGTGTATATTTAAACGTGATATAAATAATTACGTGATATTAATCAATATGGTGAGTTATTTATTTTTGAATTAAATTTGTTAACGATATTTATTTTGTGTTATCTACCACCATACCATGTTAAAACTTTTACCAGTTTTGCTGTAGTCGGAATAAAGTCCTAACAAATTAGGCCTTAATGAACAAGGATGGAATTTATTGTGTTTTATATAATTAATAATAATAAATAAAGCCTGGGTAAGGTAAACCTTTCCCAGGCTCTCTATTTAAAAACTAAATAGAGCGTTTAAGGTTTTGCCTAAACCAGACGCAACTTTTAACTCCTGGTAATCTCAAATTATTAAAAAGCAGTTATAAATAAATAGATATTTAAAAATATACTTTTTAATTTAATTTTCAGATAAAAGCGGGTCGCAAAGGAAAAGTCAATAGTGAAAAATTAAAAAAAATATTTCTTAAGTACGGAGATGTATGCAGAAATCGCAGTATTAAATATAATGATCCAGTATTTAAAACAATATCTAATGAGTTAGATAATACGATAGCTCCTTATGCAATCTACAAAGCATTGAAAAGGCACTACGACGAGTATTTTCAAAATGATGAAGATGATAACCTTTATTCACCCCGAGTTCAGAGTAGTTCATCTTCTTCACCGTCGCGTCATAGTGTGGCTTCATTATCGCTGACATATCAAGACAAGGTGAAAACATTTAGTTTTACAATGGACGAGCATGAATGGAAAAAAATTCAACCCGTGATGGTACATTATGCTAGAAGAGATATAAGGACCTCATCGACACACCAAAAATACAGGAGTCTGCCAAAGTTTAAGTGGGCGACTTTTTTGAGAGAAAAGCTCTGGGAGTTATCTAAGCTACCATGTACTTGGAACTTTAAAAATAAGAAAGTTGACGGTGAAAATAACATTTCGTTATTTGGAAAGTGCTCACAATGTCAAAGAGAAACAATAATAAAAACCGAAGCAATTTCTGAAAAAACTGTAAGATTTACATGCGATATACTTACTTGTAAGGAAGAGAATGTACCACACAATCCTAAAAAAAAATCAAAATTAACTCCATACAAAAGAGGTAAATTAGCAAAAATTCTACAGTATAAGCCTGCCGTAGTCGTACAAAAAGAACTTGCGGCCAAATTAATTAAAGACCCAAATCAAGTTTGCCCACCAGTGCTGCCAAGTTTAGCAGCTCTCCGCCAGATCAAGTATGAGAAACGACAAAGCAAGAGACTTCATGCTCACCCAATTTTAAGTATACTCATGATGACTCAAGAGGTACAGAACTTTATCCGTGAAGTGACATTGATACCGTGTTTTCATTTATATTATTGGTCTGATCAGCAAATAGAGTACTATACTAACTATTGTAATAGTTTTTCTAAAGTGACCATTACTGTAGATGCAACTGGATCTTTTTTTCAGGCTATAAAGCTTCCCGATGGAACTACACTAACAAAACGACTATTTGTATATATTGGCATGATTGCTTCGGATTCAATTAAATCTACTCCAATTTTTCAAATGGTTACCGATTCTCACAATAAAGATTCAATTGCAGCGTGGTTAAAAAAATGGTTAATTCAAGTAAGGAGCCCGCCACATGAAATTATTACCGATGACTCATCAGCATTAATTGCAGCTAATGTTTCAGCATTTACTACGTTTAGCAGTATAAAAGATTATGTTAAACGATCTGTTTTAGTCTTAAGTGGCCGCAATTATGCATTACCTGAAGTATTTATTAGGCTAGATACAAGTCATTTTATCAAAACAATTTATAATTTACGTTGCTTTGAAAATAGGGATATAAATGTTAAAATGTTATACGTTCGTTGCATTTTGTATATGAAAGAATGTGAATCGTTTCAGCAAATTAAAACTCTCATTACTGATGTTGTAAGACTATGTCTAACCGAATACGATAACCCAGAAAACCCTGTTTCTGTTTATATTCAGAAAATAAGTTGCACCTTAGGTAATACTACATATACGGAACCTAATGAAGACACCGATGAGAAGGAAAATATTCACGAAAACATAATCCTCGACGATGATGACGGTTTGCTCTCATGGTTTGATGAAATTGTTGAGAGGGAAAAAAGCCTAGATAAAACAAAAAGTTCGTCAGAATCACAAAACTCTTTCTACATGCCTCATTTAATAACAACGCTCAAACGGTTACTCCTAAAGTTACCCCTCTGGAGTAATATTATGTGCCCATTATATAAATCACAAAACAAAGTACCAACATCTTCAGCTATAGAGAGCTATTTTAAAACTATGAAAAATTTGTTATTCACAACAAGGTCGAAGAAATATAACATTGATGAATATTTAAATATGCATTATGATTATTTATTAGGTGAAATAAAAATTGCTTTAAATTGTTTAAATAATTTCGCCGACATTGTAGACAAAAAGGAGAAAAACATTAAAAGAAAACGAGGTAAGACTAGGAAGCGAAAAATGTTACCATTTGAAAACAAATGCTGCAAAAAAGAAAAACCTAGTGTAACCAAAACGTTTTTAAATGATTCGGTATTCTCAGTAATTCCTACGTATGTTGAAAACTGGAGAGGCGAAGGTGTTCCTAAAGATGATTCTGCAAATAAACCTGTAAATATAATGTTTTTAAAAAATAGTAATTTTACTGTACAAGATATATCTGAAAAAAATATTAAATTAACAAACACTTGTGCATTTGATTCCGTATTTTTTTTATTGGCCCACGGATTTAAAGAATATTCATGCATACGCGATTTATTTGACAATAATTGCAGAAATAGGGATATAACAGCGTTTTTACAAATCCTCTGTAACTCTGATAATAACAGTGAAGAAGCAAACAAATTAAGAATAAGAATTGCTTCGATACATTTCAAAAACAATCATTATGATTGTGAATGTAACGCTGCATTTATTTATGAGCACGTCTTAAATGATATTATTTTTAGTGCTTCTTCTGTAAGTAACTGTTCAAATAGTGCATGCATAAATTCTACCCCATCAAGAAGAAAACATGTGTTTATACCGTTAAATTTAGATATAATTAATATTTTCACCATCAGTAACTTGGAAGATTCTATTATTATTCATGATTGGGAAAACAAGCAATGCAGAAAATGCAATGAAGTAGTTCTATTTCATTATACCTTGTCAAAAATTGTTACATTCGATTTAAATGGCACGCAAATGGTGTTTTTACATGAGGTACCTAAAAGTATAATAATTAAACAAAACATTTATAAATTATTAGGTGCCGTAGAATATGTTCCTCCAATACTTGGAACAATAGGGCATTATAAGTGTCATATTATAAGAAATAGCGGAATGCTTTGTTACGACGATAACAAGAGTAAATTAGAAGAGAGTACAAACGATTCTGTATATATCCATTTTTTAACTTATGTTTTAGTAGAGGTGTAAGAGCCGATGAAAAACATTTAAAGTTCAAGAATAATGATTTTGTTGATTTTTGAAATCTTTATATTTGTGCAATGAATAAAAATATTCAAATATTAAACAAGTTTTTTATTTCGTCTTATTTAGTATTTTATTTAAGTTTTTGACTAACAGAACAGAATGCCCTTGAACTGTGCTGTCATAGCCAGTTTGACAAAGATTAAAAACAAATCGAAATTATGGTCACTCTACTAGAACATTGTATGGGGTAACATAATTCTTGAGATTACTCGCGTCCCAAACAGTGTTGAGGGTAAAAGGATATGTCATTTTAATGGGGTTAATATAAGGATTATATGGACGTCTACAGCAAAATCCTAGCTACTATAGTTATTGAGATATCATGGTTTAAAGTAACGTCAGGACTGCGCGGCCACGAGTTTTGTGTTTTAAATTGATTTCGTCTGTTTAATTACACTTTAGTCGTATTTTAAAGCTTTTGTCAGTTTCGACAAATTAAGACCTTTCTCCTTTTAACTCCTATACTATATGAAGTCTTCAATTTTAATAAAAAAAATACTAAAAACAAAATAGCAAATCAAGGACTGCGCGGCCATGACTTTCAAGGCGAATATTTAATTATAATATTGATATAGAGCTTTGATTCATTTTTCGACAAATCTTGACAAATACAGACTTGAGTTGACAAAAGGAATTATTTCTCTATCCCAAGTAGTTGCTGAGATCTCCGTGGCCGCGCAGTCCTTGACGTCAGGATTGCGCGGCCAACTTAAAACGCTTATAACTTCTTTATTTCTGCTTTGACAAATACGGGGTTTGTTTCTTTCGATTTTGACAAATATCGACAAATTTTTGGCTGAAACCATTTTCTGATTTGATAACTTGGCGGAGCAATCCTGACGCACACCATTAAATACTGTTATATAATCACTATGCACATGACGATTTCGAAATAAAGGATTAATCCAGTACCGTCTTTTTCGATTTTTTACGCGACATCGATGGCGCCGAATGAGTACTATCAAAAGTAGGAGCAACAATGTTTCACCGTCGGAATCCATTTTAGTAATGAAGTGCGCCACACTGAACTTAACTGCGGCGCGGCAGCGGCGCTGCTAACGCGCGGCTGTTCTTATAATGTGAAGGAATGCGCTTCTGCCGCGCTACTGTCGCGCTGCTAACGTCCTAATGTGAAAGCACACTTAATTCACAAGTGGAGCCAGGGCCGCTAGCTAGTGTTTTAAAATATTGAGGTCATACTGGACACTGGGAGCTATAGTTCCCACCTTTCCAACTTTTTTACAAGAGAGAACAGACGGGATATATACTTCCCACCAAAAAAAGGGTACTTCCCCCCCACTAACCCTTCTTTTGTGTGTATTTTTGAAATCTACGACGGAGAGAAAAAAAAAAAAATAAAAAATAAAAAAAAATTAAAAAAAAAATAAATAAATCTGCTGCGGAGCACAACATGACCCAAACGCGACCGGACCGAAGCCAACAAGGTTGTCTACTGTCGCCACTAAGCCCAAAAATGAACCTATGTTTTCGGACATAGACATGATGGGATCCTTTGTTCTCATATTATTACATTCGCAAAATATTATATTCGCAAAATATTATATTCTCGAATTATTATATTATCAAAATATTACACAAAGAACAATCACAGCTAAAAATGTTTTTAATTTGAGGGAAACAATAATAAATATTTGACATCATCACATAGGTTATTCATCACATATATTTGTCTCGGATGGGAATCAAACCTAAAACCCTTTTTTTTAAGGTTTACCTACCTTCTGTAAAATAAATCTAACTAATGATTTTATATCACCCAGTAGTAGGTAATCCTGAAGATATACATTAATATAATATTATGTGTTTTTGACATGGAAAGAAAAATTCCAGTGCGAGCAAGGTTTAACCTGCGACCTTCCGATTCAGTACACCGGATGTCTTAACCAACTAGACCATCGCACCCCGCTCACAGATCTCGAAATTTTCGTTCCATTAATAACGTCTTAGGTGACGTTAGCGCCATCTATCCGGTGTACTGAATCGGAAGGTCGCAGGTTCAAACCCTGCTCGCACTGGAATTTTTCTTTCCATGTCAAAAACAGCTGTGTTCCCTACGCAGGGTTTGCGTATAAAATATTAATAATATTATGTGCATTTATATTGAAGTTTTAATAGATAAACTCTTTGCTTGTACTAGTGTCAGTTTTTATTTATCAATTGTTTTTGATGTATAGTGTGACATTGTGAAAAATATTTATTGGGAATAAATTTTGCATTCTGATTAATAAATATTAAAATAAAAATGTCTGAAGATAGTGAAGCCAAGTTTATAACGAGTCAAAAAGGCAAGTCTGTTTTTTTATATAACGGTTACAAATACAACTTCTTCATGAAAAATAAAAATGGTACAACCGACTGGAGATGGTGCAACCAAAGGGAGTGCAAGACTTCGATTACATTAAGTTTGGATAAGTTAGACAGCCCAAACATAGTTGCAGCGTTGATTTTGAAAGAAATATAATTGATATGGCAATGGAGGAGTGCAAACAAGAAGTGTGCAAAAATTTTGAACCCATTCCAAAAATATTTGAAAAGCACTTCTTGGGAAAACAAGTTTTTCAAAATAAAGAGTATCTGATCCCATCATTTACGTCCAAAAAGGATACGTACAGGAAACGAAATAATTTTTTGAATGTCGGTACATCAAAGACTACAAGTAATGTGAGATTGCCACACCACATTGTGCAAGACTTTTTTTTATTTGATGATTATGATGGTGAAACGGATGATAGAATTATAATATTTTCGATGTTACCTGCTATTGCCATTTTTGAAATGCTGTGTTTAGAATGAGTAAAAAATTGAATTTCAACGAAACTCACTTAGGTCGCAAAATCACACAGTTGTGCACAAGTTTGGCTCTGTTACCACTCAATCTAATTCCAGAAGCATATCTTGCTATATATGAAAATAATTAATTAATTAATTAATTAATTTTTATTTTAATATTGTATTACGTTCGAAAGTGTTTCCATGATGCCTAGGTATTGGAATAAAGAGATTTTGATTTAAATAAATTCATTTTTATATTTCACTGTGTTTGATTGTACTTCTAATATTTTGAGAATATAATAATTCGAGAATATAATATTTTGCGAATATAATATTTTGCGAATGTAATAATATGAGAACAAAGGGATGGGATTCCCAGGCGTAGCACCATACCGACGGACGAATGAATTTGCTGTTACCACAGAAGGTTTTATACCTTTATGTGAGAAGGAGTACGACATTATTGCTACTCACCAGCCTTATTTCGCGAAATCCGTACCAAAATCGGCATGGGTTTATTATTGTGTAATGGGCTTATACGCCCGTCTAATTACATTGAAACAGGAGGATGGAGACTCAACTTACGATGAGGACTCTTTCGCAGGTCAGGTTCTTTCGGGGAACCACCAGCTTCCAGCACCCATTGAGGCATACATCAAAGCCTTGGGACATGTAGTGGATAGTACTTCTATCCGGTATAAGCTACGAGTTCCGGCTTGGCCCAACGAGCAGGGTGACTTTGGACGTGTAGCTTCGGCTACACATTGGAAAATATAATATAATAAAAAAATATAATATAAAAAATATAAAAAATATAATAAAAAAAAAAATATAATACATGGCTATGCCATGCCCCGTAGTGTGCAAGCAACGCATACAGGAGGACCTTAAGGTTACGGCGACACCCGGCGTACGAGAATGGAACTTGCCAACCGCTTTGGTACCAACTGAAGCCGGTGCAGGTACATCAACCCGCAATTGCCTAGGGTGGGCAAGAGCTGCAACGCTGACCAATGACCAGCTGTCATTCCTGGAGAGCGAGAACATAATGGAGGACGCTTTTCCTACTAAATTTCCACGTTTTCAATATAATGTGGATTTATTCGAAAAGATCTCTTTAGCACTCAGTCGAACAGAGGAGAAGATTAAGATCATCCCTCAACTGAAGAAGAGTACAGAAGGAGCATTACCCAGGAACGTATCTTACTTTTTTGTTAACTCCTCCACAGGCTCGCGTTTGAATAAGGGTTAAGCCTGGCCTCCCGGTGTGTATCTCTTACATGGTAATTCCACCCGCATATTGTCCTGTGGTTCCTACACCTACCTACAGTCCCTACCTTTTCATATGTTTGCTCGGCGGCATCACATAATGCATATGATATTTTAAAATAGCTTTGTGCTCGCTTGAATTACAAAAACCATGGCTACACTCTTGAAAATCAGGAGGGAAATCAATGTCACGCAGCTTACCGTTACAAAGCTAAATAATGGAAAAGTAGACGATGCCGTGAGTGTGATGTTTATCACAGAATGTATGTTGGGTCCGTTGCAGTTCCATGTTGTATTTGCAATTTTAGAGTGGAATTGGACGGCCATGATTGACAAGCTTATTTCCCTACAAAACATATCTCGTTTTACTATTACTACAGCCAAAATATTCAAATGTCAAAGACAGTGATGACGAAAGGTAACATCAGCTGATTCAGCTATGCCTATCAAATCAATGAGCCCTGTATAGAGGTTCCATTCATTTCGATACTGTCAGATATTATTTTATAGACAAATGTTTTTCTCCTACTTAGAAGATATACAGAACCAGATCCAGGAGGCATTTCTGATAGTGACAAGTTCAACCAAAATCACAATCGAGGCCTACACACAAAAGTAACTAAAAACTGTGGAAAAACATTGGTACAACGTCCAACAGAACAATCTAACCAAACCTTTTAGAAACAACAATTGTTTGACAAACGTAATTTTTGGAATAAAATAGACTAAACAACAATATTTTAATAAACAAAACATATTTAGCCTCAATATCAATTATTTAAAAAACACATGAACTTCAACTTTATTTCAGTAGCCGTGGTGAACTAAACGCTAAACTTAGCACATTTTGACTTATTTGAGTCGATTGGAGTAACTAACTTCTCAAGTTTTGGCCAGATATTACTAACACCGTGATAGTGGAAGAAACTAGAATGAATAACAGCAGACTGAATGTGGAATCAAAAACCAATTTCATCCATTTGATGGTTATTTGTAATCGATAAATCAATCATAAAAGTTTGATTTATGATGATGGTGTTATTCTGATTGCTGTCTAGTCTAGACAAAGTCTCAGTAGTACTAAATTATGATGCTCTTTGCAATGGCTACTACCATTTAAGTTGTTGTAAATATCTTTGGAGCATGTTGTGTTTAGGTCAGGCTCGTCACAACTCTCGCTGTGTGCGGACGGGCGTTACTCATCAGTTAACAGCACTACAGACCACTGGATCTTCCCAGAGCAAATGTTCATGAGCCCACTCCAGTCGTCGTCCACGATTTCCTCAGCGTAATGCTGGAGTATGAAGCGGTCTGCGAGCACGAAGGTTAGCTTTATGCAGCCTTCTCCTCACAGTTTGGTCACTCACAAGCAACTGGTGCTCTGACTGGAGCCTCTAAACCAACTGCATGGCCGTAACATTTGGTAATCTTCTTGCGGCAACTTGCAAAAATCGGTCTTGTCGACCTTGATATCCCGTTTTGTCTTGTTCCAATCTCCACAGCAACACACCGTTGAGTAGCCCCAGCTTGGAGCATGCCTACTGCCCTTAACGTTTCCTCTCTCGTTAACAGCAATACACCGTTGAGTAGCCCCAGCTTGGAGCATGCCTACTGCCCTTAACATTTCCTCTCTCGTTAAATGGCGCCGCTGC
Source organism: Noctua janthe (assembly GCA_910589295.1). NCBI lineage: Eukaryota > Metazoa > Arthropoda > Insecta > Lepidoptera > Noctuidae > Noctua > Noctua janthe. The sequence continues at coordinate 5,017,907 of OU342572.1, read as the reverse complement.
ATGATGCACACAATAAAATTAATTCGAAATTAACCGATAACTTGTTATAAAACTTAAATTTGACGCAAAAAAAATAGCCAAAAACTACTGAAGGTAAATGAAACCTTCGGACTTCGCAACCATTATGCCGCTTAAATCTTTTGTTTTTAATTTATTTTTTCAAATTCAAATTTAGAATCGTTCAAAATGGTTTACAAAATAAGCTTTCTTCAAAAGAATTAAAAACTTGGCCAGTATTTTTTGAGTTTAAGAAGTTTATACTAAATATCTCTAAACGGTGTTGATGTGTGTAGTAGACATTGACATTGCAGATTCGTCAAAGATTGGCCCTAAACAAGCCAAAAGTCAACCACGACAACCCTCCGACAACCACGCTACTAATCCCTCTGACCTCATAACAATATGCTATAATTATTGTTCTGAGCTTACTTACTTTAAAACTTGCTAATTGCTTAACTTTGCTTTGCTTACTTTTTTTTTTACACATTGGTTACTAATCTGCCATGGTATAATAATATATATACTTGGCCTGGTATTCTCTTCCCACGATGGCCCAAGTCTACGTCACGAAAAGTGTTACCAATGATTGTCCGGTTCAGTAAATTTAGGGACTCTCATTTAGTGAATGAAAATAAAATAAATTACTAACTAGTTTAACTTTTTAGTAACTCGTGTCAACTCGTGTGATTCATCTATTTAGTTTTAAATTAATTTGAATATTAAATTATTAGTTCATAATTGCTTTGTTAAGTTAAAAAACGCATTTTGCTCGGGTAATTCAAACACACACCGTGGCAACACATCGACATCATCGCAACTGATGACGTATTCTTGGGCCAATCACGTGACCCAGCTGTCACGGGAAGAGAATACCAGGCGAAATATATTATTATACCATGTAATCAGCTTGATTGTGATTGCTCAAGCTCATTGCTGGTCGGTGTGGCCGTTTTAAATAAAATAACAGAGACAACAAAATGTGCGGCTATTACTAAAAAAATATACTTAAAATCAACTAAAATGATAGGTTTATTATTTTAAATTATCTAAATGATTTTGCTAAATAAGTAAATTATATTCGTTGCGATCACGCAAATTGTATAAACGTAACTAAATCTTTATATCGAGGGAAATTCAACAAGACCTTTCTTTTGTAGTATGGATATTTTTTTCAATTCGTTATTTTTATCGTTTTCAATGGCATATCTGCCTCATCAAACTTATCCTCACATGCGGGAATACACAGAACTAAACTAAAAGTACCAAGTTTGACATGTCAATGCAATTTTTGACATAAATACGTCTTTAAAATTGCTTCCAAAGTGGCAGGCAATTAAAAAAAAGATTAATAATAAAATCGGGGGAAACAGTTTTTTTTTTACAAGCAGTTCCACCTTGAACTGCACAGTTTAAAGTGAAAATTAGTCCTCAGCATATACCTTGAGTTAGTATGCACAAAAAATAAGGTATTTGCCCAAAAAAAATCTATTAAGCCTCTCAGTTAGATTCTCAAAAAATATTGGACTCGTATTTTTTCTTTTATGACAAAACGAAAAATGACCACATTACAGCGTGTTGAAATCTCGCGTGACGTCACAACTTCTATTACTTTTTACTGTCCACTGTCGTCACAAATCACCTCTCTTGAACTTTGATGCGCTGTATCGCCGTAATTTTTTGATTATGTGACACAAGAAAAACCGGCCAAGTGCGAGTCGTACTCACACGCATACAGGGTTCCGTAGCACCAAACAATATAATAAAAACATCTTGAAGGCGCATTCATAATAATATGTTGTATTGTTTTACATTCAACAGCAAAACTCAATTTTTTATGTAATTCGAAATAAAATAAAATCGGAGCAAAATGGTTGTGAAATATGGGCCGGCAGACAGACAGACAGACGGACAGGACGAATCAATAAGGGTGTCGTTTTTGCCATTTAGCAAGGGACCGCTTACAATACTTGATATTAAGCGCGCAAACAGTGAAATTTCTATGACATCTGTCATTTCAGAAAACCTCACGCTACACTCTTGCCTCTAAAGGCGAAATCAAAGGGGTCGTCCATTAATCACGTGAGGCTGGAAAGGGGGGGATGGGGGTTCGGAAAAAATCACGAAATATCACTAGGGGGAGGGGCAGGTGTAGTGAGATATCACGTGTATTTATTTTTTCTTTGAACGCGCGATTTCTAAACCGAAAAGCGGTGCGTGACCTTGACATTTTTATCACGGTGCTTATTTTTCCAGAATTAAATTAGATTATACCTGTTAACCTGTATTTAAAGATAAATATTCTGATTTTTTTTAAGATACTTTGTACCAAAAAAAATACACGTGATTTTGGGTGGGAGGAGGGAGGGGTAGTCTAAAACTTCACCACGAATCACCATGAGGGAGGTGGGGGTTAATTATAAAAAAAAATTGCTAAAAAACATCACGTGATTAATGGACGACCCCAAACGTGATAACATCTGTCCGACGGACGACCGGAAGACGTTGCGTTGGAAGGCCTCCCACTAGGTGGACCGATGACTTGGTGAAGGCGGTGGGGATCCGCTGGATGCGAGTCTCACGGGACCGGTTAATGTGGCGACAGTTGGGGAAGGCCTATGTGTAGCAGTGGACGTCTTTCGTCTGAAATGATGATGATGATCATGAACATCCGTCGTTTGCACATCGACGCAAGTGGAATCACCAAACGGCACTCTTAGGGTTGAACCTCATCTATCAAAACAAAGCCCCCTTTTAATCTATGCTGCTAACCTTTTCGTTGTTTAGAACCGTCAGCGGTACTGGGTGAGCGGGAATGCTATCCCACGCGGCAGCATCGACAATGCGCTCGGCAGCATGTTCTGTTTCTCTTTCTAGTATACAACGGTTCTGAACGACAGACAATGATAGAAGCACGAAAAAATGTGATTAGTGCTGATAGTTGCTTTCTATATACTGGTGAATTTATTTTTATCGCCATAATTTGTAACGGGCATCCGATTCTTTTGAATTTTGATTGTAAAAAGTAATAACAAAAAAGTTCAAAATATGGTTTGACCCAAAACACCTTTTTGTTTTGTTTAAACTGTTTTTACAAAGAGCTAATAATTATTTGATTCTGACTTCCAGAAACATATTTTTGTGAAATAATAAATATATAAATGTTATGGAAGTGTAAATAAACCAATAGCCGACGAAACTATAAATGAAAAATAAACACGTCCTTTTGAAAATCCGTCGTACAAATTCATGAATTAGCTCACCTCTTTTTCTCAAAAACCTTACAGTACTTAATAATTCCATAAATATGACATAGCGTTAGTAATCTGTGGATAAGTTGCCGGATTGATAAATTTGGAATTTTTTCCCTTATATTGGGAAAACTGTCGTTTCTGTGGAGACATTTTCGGTGATAATTAACCCAAAGGATAAATAGAATAATACTAAAAAATAAGGTAATATTTTGGTAATCACCCCTGATTAACAAAATATTATCTTATTTTTAATAAGGTTCTAAAAGGTACCCACCTTTTATAACCTCATTGGTAATTTCATAATTTGTAATGATAACTTGACTATAAAACTCTAAATGCATTTTGTCGTGCGTGAATAGGAAAGGGAAACATACACTAACACACAATTTGAAACCCCGTGGTACCGTTTGCGAAATTGCAAATGAACATAGTTTTATGACCCCCGTTTGTTTAATTTCATGTCTGAAAAATAGAACAGGGTACTTTTTGCAGAACGTATCGTTTTGCGAAAAAAAAGATTCAATTTGGGGAAAATATAGAAACATGTTCTGGCAACCTTGTTGTGGTGTAAAATTAATTTCTTATTTCTTGAGTGACATCTGAGTTAACTGACATACTTGACATGGGCATAGATTCTAGATAGGTAGGCGCCTAGGCAAGGCAACTAGGAACAGGTTGTAGACGTTGTAGTGTCTTCATCCGTGGCCATAGTTATTAGCAGTGATTTGAGAATTTTTTGTTTGTTTGGTTAGGAAAACACTTGGTAGACAATATTTTGTGAAATCGCTGAAGGAAATTGTATTGAAAACTCACAATGGCGGGTTTAGTTCTGCGTCCTTATGAAGCCTGCACAGGCAGCATGATCCTGTGCATGCTCATGGAAATAAAATTGTGATTGTGTTGCGGTTGCCTCCTACCGGCTGGGTAGTCTCAACTGTTGCCAAATTACATATTGCCCGCCAACTCTGTTCTGAGTTTTGACGTTGGTTGAACCTGACTTTACTGGTACCGGGCACGATTACTGATATCCACTGAGTCTCAAGTGTCGCTCCTTATTTAACGGTTTACTGATGTTCAAAGTGAGGAGCTCGTGGCTAAGTAATAACAGCCGCTCGGATCGATATTTAGGTTAAGCCGCGCTTGCCTAGGTTGCTCTGTGGATGGGTGACCACCCATTACATACCGAGTTTCCTCCGTGCCTCGGAAAGCACGTTAAGCCGTTGGTCCCGGGTGTCATTTGTAGATCTTTGACAGTCGTTATAGGTAGTCAGTGGCCCAAAAAGTCTGACAACCAGTCTTACCAAGGGGTATTGTATTACCCAGTACTAACTGGGTTGTGGAGGTCAGATAGGCAGTCGCTCCATGTAAAATACTGGTATTCAGCTGCATCCGGTTAGACTGGAAGCCGACCCCAACATAGTTGGGAAAAGGCTAGGCAGATGATGATGTTCAAGGTTTGAAAATGTTTGTTGTTCAATCAAAAACCAACACTGTCCGATTGTCTGCAAACTTGCTTGCAATCCAAATTAAGTCAAGCAATAAATGGCTTTTTAAATCGAAGGGTTGAAATGTTGAATTTGTCCGTAAATGGTTTCTGCAAGTTTCGCAAAGGTTCAATCTGTGGTGATAATCGTATTTGTTGTGCATTTAGGAAATCCAGTGGTTGAAGGGTATTTGTAAAAAAAGTTGTCATTTCTGCCAATAACAATAATTATAATGTCGCATTGTGGATCACCAATTTGTTGTACTTTCTTAAAATTGTTCTTAAATATGTTGCAGTCATTTTCATAGTTGTCTACCGTGGTTTGAATTGTGATGCTGCAGGCTATTTTCAAGTGCGAAACTAAAAAATGAGAAAATAAGTGTGATTGGGCTTGGTAAAATACCTTGGAAGATTGTTGCGTTGCAATCTTCGTGCTGTTTTCTTTGGTATGTGTTCGGTTTCTACGTCAACATTTAATTTTATTTTGGGACCTCTTCTGCCTCCTTGTCTTGTTCTTGTCATTGCTGTCCTAGGGTATTGTAAATACTGGAATATCTAACATTAGTCTTATGTGTATTGAACAACCAAACAGTAGAAAGTATCATAGACAACGATGTCATGTCACCAATTCGTAATGGACTATAGATTTTGAAAGAGATTTTTGTTTACTTTTCATGTTCTGAATTTGAAAATTTTCTGATGTGTCCACCTATTCCTACCTCAATCACCTCAAAGGGTTTGGGTTTTTGGCGACTAACTCTCAGCAAATCATACCACTGGTATGGAACTTCCATGTGAGCTTTTAGATTGATCAGGCCCAAATTTTTATTGCATTCTAAATACAAATGTCTTATTGAATAAGTAAATTTGAATAAGTAAATTTAATGGGCACCATAATGAATAAACCTTATGACCGTGTAGTACTTGTTCTGTCCACCTGCTGAATCGAAAAATAGTATACACAACTTGCACTGCAATTTGGTTAAATCTTCAACAAATACACCTGCCAGTACCTACTACAGAGGTTTTAAAATAATGTTGCTGATCAATATTTTAATAAATGGCAATTTCTATTGATGGCAAACATTGCAGAATAAAAAATCCCCCACATGCTGGTTCATCCTACTATAATTACAAGCATTCTTTTTCAATGCATCTTCAAGCGCTGGTTGATGATGCCGACAAAAGATGGAAGACAGAGTGATGGAGGCACGTTCCATTATTCATACCTTAATAAAGCATTGGAAAATAATCGAATGAATATGCCCCTTCCTAGGGCTTTGTCAGGAACACTTAGAATTTTACCTATGGTAATAATAGGTGACGACTCTGAAACATTATTTAATGCGCCCATATCCACAAAATGTTCTGAATCCTCATAACGAAATATTTAATAAAAGGTTATCAAGGGCGAGAAAATGCGTTGAATGTGCATTCGGTATACTATGTGCCAAGTGGAGGATTTTAGACAAAGCCGTAGAAACAAATTGCAAATATGCTCGCCTAATCACATGTTGAACACCGCTTTAATTTTTCAGTATTTCTGTTTGGGCCGTGGGGGACACCGTGTGGTCGACATACAATAGTTCCGTTGGGGCCACGGGGGACAACAAATGACCGCGAGTCAGAGGCGATTTTAAGCGTCTTTATTGGGCCGTCGGGCACAGATATGAAGCTAATATGTATTTGACGTGACCCCCACGGCCCTGCTGACAATCAGATTGTATTTGGTTTTTAGTAAAAAATATCACTTAGAAAAATATGACAAATAATTACGGGACAAGACTTGTTTGAAAGTTCTAAGGGAAAAAGTGTGTATGATACTGTGTTATTTTATATTTTTCCATAAAATTACTATTTATTATGTGTTGTAAAATACTGTATACTGTTACTATTTACTTAAGTAGTTAAAATCTGGTTAAAGTTGTACTACATAGCTGTTAGGGTTTAATTTTTCGGGGATAGTTTGATGAATTAAACTACATGTTTGTAAATCAGAAATATAATAAGGAGATCATTGTAGTGGGATTCTACTTCTCCCCGAGCCGAACTCTCGCCGAGTTCCACAATTCCCTCACGGAGTTGAATGTCGTCATCGGAAGCCATTCCCTCCCCGTGCTTGTGCTCACGGACTTCAACTTGGCTTGGGGTTCTCGTTACACGGACGTGCGGGGTAGGATGGTTGAGGACTGAGCTCTGGAGACAGGCCTAGTCGTCCTAAATCGGGGTTCTGTCTCCACGTGCGTGCGGATTCGGGGCGAGTCGGTGGTGGACATCTCGTTCGTCAGCCCCGCTCTGTCACCTATTCCAACCACCGGTACATCCGGTTCGACGTCTCCACCCAGACCACAAGCGCGCCGGTCCTACAGGCCCCGAGTAGTCCGCGATGGGCGCTGAAGCAGCTGGACCGGGACCTTCTCCTGGAAGCCTCGATCGTGTAGACCTCTGTACCCCTCGTACAGCTCTACCTCCATGGCTGCCGCATCCGGAGGGCGGATGCGGAGCCTGCGATGCCTGGCGTACAGGTGCCGCGGCAACGCACGCCTAGCGCAGAGACGTCAGCTCTCCCGAACACCAGTACCTGACGCCGGGCGCTTCCTGGCCGAACTCGGGGCATTGCCATGTCGCAAATCTCGGACATGGCCTCCTGGAACCAACCCGCCTCGTTGTTGACGTCGGCAAGCCTGACCGGTGATGACACCCAGGCCTACTTTACGTAAACAAATAAACAGAAAATTCTCGAATCGATACGTAATCAATGTAGGTAGTCCAAACGGTCACTGTGCGGGCGCGCGTGAATCGCGTATCGAGACGGACGGCGGCGGCCGGCATGACATGAGCGGGGTTGACCGACACTCCGACCCACACGGCCCCTGCCAACGAACAACGTGATTTATTTCCGCGTGGGCCATGGGGGGCAACTGTTCAGTGACAGTAGTATTTTGGTAAAATAAAGTCACAAATAACTTTTCTTCGATTTATTTCATGTGATTTGGCACATTTTCTAACCCATAAAGCAATAAAAACTTATACGTTAAATTTAACAATCGGGCATTTTTAACCTGGTTCCTTTTACTAAATAAGCGAGGCCCATGTGTTGTCCCTCACGGCGTTTAACGTGTTAAAACAACGTGCTCATTGCATAACATTATTATAGAAAAGATGGTTCTAACGACAATCATTATTCAAACATAACCTCAAATGTTAATGAAACTCAGCGACATCGCAGAAATAATCACGCAGGAAATCTAGCATTAAACATAAGGGAAAAATTTAAAGGGTACTTCGTAAATAACAATTTGTAGATGGGTAGGTATGTATAAATACACTTACCTTCAATATTCCCAAAATGCCATTAAATTTCTTCCCAACACTTCATTACAACCTTTTTGTTTTTATGGTGTACGTTTTTACTGTCCCATAGAGCAGGTTTTGATAAAAATACTAGATATAAATTCCTCATTATCAATTTCCATTACTAAAATAATAATTCAATACAACACTGTACCTGCGCAAGCGACGAAACCAAACTAGTTTGTTCTCGTCGCCGCTCCGCCGTCGCCCGTTTCGTGCCCGTCGCTATACTGTGCAATGCTTTCGTACATCGCCGTCGCGTATTAACTGCGACTAATATTGTATACTTAGAAAGGCATATTTATGGGGAATTTCACTATTTGTATGAGGAATTACGGACTCAACCCTTGTTATTCAAGGAATATTGTCGAATGTTGCCTACAACGTTTGACTATATTGTTCAAGCCATAAAACCTGTTCTGCAATTCACTACTACCAATTTCCAGCGACTTATTTCTGTAGAAGAACGATTGATGTTGACTTTAAGGTAAGAAAAAAGAAGAAGAAATATCTCTTACATTTATTATTATTATGTATCATTAATAGTAATAAGTATTAATTATTACAATAACGATTAGTTTTTCAATAATTTCACAAAGAAGTGTAATATCCATGTTGAGAATCGGTTTGTGGTGGTGTTAACTTTGACAGCTCTGTTAGTAGAAGCTCCTGCATTTGCGTTATAAAATGTAATTTGTTCATTGACGGTAACTGTTTCATATAAGGTAATATGAATTTGAACCAAAGAAGATCGTCATCAGTACTATCTTGTTGATCCTGGCGAATAATTTTCATCTTCTCTCGATATCGAGGAATGCTTCTAGGCCATTATCTTTTCTTTTGCGTGTTTGTCTTGTGACAGCTGGCAACGAGGGTGAAGGCGAAGGCGCTTGACGTGTGTTAATATCTGTAGTTGTATTCTGTGGTATTTCTTGCAACAGACATAGATTCATGGAGTTGGGTGTAGTCATTGTCAGCCACGTCCACGGCCAAATCGTCTTCCAAACTAGCAGCGTCTGTAGATTCCGACAGATCTCTTGAATTGATATCTGTTTCTGGTACAATGTTTCCTTCTGTTTTTCGGGGTTTCAAAATTACTATTAAGAATGACATAGACCTAAAATATGGCCACGTGCCTGTATACTTCGGCTCGTTGTCGGCGTCAACCCAAGAACGAGACTTCGGATTTTTTGTCTCTCAAATTTTTTCCATTTTTTCTTTGCCATTTCACCTAAAAAAATGAAATGAATAATTAATTAATATATTTCAATTATTTTAGGTTTTAGCCACGGGCATACAGTGTCGGCAACTCGCTTACTCATTCAGAATTTCAAAATCTGCTATTTCCACAATCGTACCACAAGTTTGCAAAGCTATATGGACACAATTAGTTACGAAGCATATGCCCGAGCCTTCAGAAGATAACTTTAAAAACATAGCACAATGTTTTTGGGACAGATGGCAGTTTCCTAACTGCATCGGGTGTATTGACGGAAAACATATTCGCATTAAAAAACCAAATAAAACAGGTTCTATGTACTAGTAACTACAAATCCTTCTTTTCGATTGGGTTGTTAGCAGTCACTGATGCAAATTATAAGTTTGTAATGATAAATGTGGGTTCCTATGGAAAAGAAAACGACGCCGGTGTTTTTGATGAATGCCCCTTTCGAAGAGCAACAGAAAAACGAAGACTAAAAATACCGAAAGAACAAGTATTGCCGGGCTCAAATATCGAAGCTTCATATGTTCTCATAGGAGATGCTGCGTTTCCTAAAAAAGTATCTTATGAGACTTTTTCCAGAAAGATCGACGACTAAAGGGGACGCAAAAGATAATTATCGCTTATCTCGAGCAAGAATGGTAGTGGAATGTTCTTTCGGTTCAATAACCTCTAAATTCAGAATTTTGCATAAATCTATCGAAACCAATTTAGAAAATGCTGTTCATAACGTAAAAGCTATATGTTTACTGCACAATATTATACGTGATCTTGAATCAATAAATGAGACTGAATTTATATATTTCCGGCAAGCATATCAAAATATGCCACAAGCACTAGCACCACGACATAATTCACAAAGGAGATTTAATGCTACATCACGAGCAGCCGCACAAGCGAGAGAAAACTTTAAATTGTATTTTGAACAACATACTCTACAAAGAGAGCAAAATAGCAATCTATAATAAATAAATGTGTTGTACTTACTTGTAGTCCCAGTTAATTTGGCCAAATCCTCCCATTCGCGGTACGATAATAACCGGTTGTGATATTTTTTATTCCTTTTATCCCATAATATGGGACGTTCTTGGAAAGCATTAATTAAAATTTCTTTTTCCAACATTATAACCAAACAAAAACACGGCACCGCATCCAGTTCGCGCGAAAATATCAAGCCAACTGATCGCGTTCGCTTTATTTCGCGCCGCTCCGCACCGCACCCCACGTGCGTTTGGTCACGTAGGCCACTTCAATAGGTTTCGACTCTTTGTTGTTTTCGCGCCGCGCCGCGCCGCTTCGCTCTCGCGTCTAGATCGCTCACGCAGGACGTCGCGTCAGAGCGCACAACAACTACAAAAACACAAACTTTCAGGAAATGAAGATGATAGTTGGGTAATAAAAAAGTTGATACTATAATTCAGACAGATTATTAAGCACTTATTGTAAATTTTAGGGGAATGTCGTTGGTTTCCTTTAATGAAGTTTTGTGTCGGAGTTCTTGCTGCACAAATAAATTTTCTGGCATTTCGCGTATTGTTTCCATGCACTGACGATTTATGTCTCTTTTTCGGCGCCTAAGCCAGACTTCTTCATTATGAGCGCACAACAACATATTTAATGTATGCATTTTAAATGGTAAATACAGTCCAAAATTATGGTTAATAAACAAAACACTTGTCGGTCTCAACACAGCTGGATCATATAGACGCCAGTTTTTCATCGATTTTCTCTTGGGTCTCACCGAGCGTTTCGTTGGCGCTTGTCAAAACTGTAACTTGGCTACGATTTATATGGGATGTAGCGATCAACATTGTATAAACGTTCACATTTCATTCAATCATTTTGAACGATGTAAACTTGTCTACGAATTTTCTATTCGTTTGTTTTGACCACGTGCCTTTACGTTGAGATGACATCATTCCCATACATTTGATTAGTTTTCTATTAGTGTTAGCGATTGTAGATTGTCAACTTGGCTAAGCCTGCTGGTGGTGAGTTTCGGGTACTGTGTGGCTTTAAGGTCTCGATCGAAGACCGCTATTGCGGCCTTAATAGTCCCATCTCCGGTGTCAGTGCTCTGGAAGATCCGAAGGCCCTTTTTGTTCCTCATGACTTTAGCCCCGCCCACGTATGGTTCCTGGAGGAGAGCAACGGCGATTCCGCGCTTTGCGGCTTCCAACAGGAGCTCGTTTGTTGCGAGTCTTTTCCGCTGGAGCTTGGGTTGTATGAACCCAGAGCATCTTACTCTCTCGTCACACTTACGGCGTGTTGGCTTTTGTGCAGTTCTGCCAAGTGGGCGGAGCACCCGCAAGCCAGTCGGCACATTCCGACCTCAAGTGCGGGCCGCCGCAATGACTACACAAGTCAGCTGGCTCCTTACAGAATCGTCTGCCATGCCCGTAGCCCAGACAGCGCGTACATTTAACCAAAGGGGTTTGGTCTTCAACCCTTACGCGCTGAAGATCCACGTGCAGGCATCCGACCTCAGTAACCCGTCTCCAGATAGTAGGAGAGACGCTGACCACAATATGACTCGTGTGTGGGTTTCTGGTTCTTCTTTGGAACTTAACCACCACTCTGTCCTCTTTGTCAAGGTTGTGAAAAATATTTATTTATTTATTTAACACTTCAAGCACAGAAGTACAGAGGCGGACTTAATGCCATAGGCATTTTCTACCAGTCAACCTTTGGGTGATGCAAAGACAAGCAGTGGTAGGTGTAAATCTGAAAATAATTTTAAATAATAATAAGATTAACTACAAGGATATATAAAATACTATAAATATATATCAAATACTATAAATATATATCAAAATTTAAATTAATGTAAATAAACATTTCCACGAATACACCAAAATAAAAACACAAACCATGTGGAAAACATTACCGTTGTGACGAAACTGCCAACTTCTTCCGAATGTACTCACGAACTTTAATTTTAAAAGATAAGTGATTGGTTGCCATCCTGATTTCCTGTGGAAGCGCATTCCACAGAGAAATAGACTGGACAAAGAAAGATCGGTGAATGAAATCAGTGCGGTGAGAGGGACATTGAAGCATACGGTTTTGCGATGATCGCAGGCTCCTATTATGGTTGGCACAAATATACTGAAAGTGGGGAGCAAGGTAACTAGGGGAAGTGGGAGAAACAAGAAAAGAAAACAAGGTGGTAAGCGCCCTTTGCTCCCTACGCTGACGTATGGGCAACCACTTAAGAAGAGTCCGGTGTTCGGAGACATGATCATATTTACGCAAATTGAAAACGAATCGAATGCAGTTATTTAGAAGACGGTCAAGTTTGTCGAGGAGATCCGCATTCAGGTCAAAGTAGCACACGTCACCGTAATCGATGATAGGAAAAATTAACAGGGATATTATTAATTAAAATTAAAAATATCCCTGTTCTGATTTCTTAAAGCCATGAGGACGTCCTCGTCTGAAATAACTGAGAGGACGCTCCTGAGGATCAGCAGTGGATCCTTGTTCTTCACTTCCTCGAAATTGAGGTCCTGTCTTTCTCTTTTGGTTTGGAAACCCATTATGATTTTCCTGTCTTTTGCCTTTCCTAACTTCTCCACTTTGACCCAACGCTCTTTCGCATCCACAGCCTGCCGAACTTTGTTAAGGACTTCGTCTCCGGTTTCCGTGTCATCCTTGGAGGTAACTACGATCGAGTGCAGCGTACTGCGCACTGGGTTCGCCTTTCCGCTGTGGGTCGCAGTTACACTCGCATACGTTGCGGCAGTTCCGTTCTCGAGTCTCCTTGTGCTGTTCGATAACTGCTGTTAGCTCTTCCATCTTCCTGGTGTTGTTTTCTAGCAGGATTGAGTGGTTTTTTATTTGTATTTCCAGCTGATTTTGTTCGGCTGGAAACGAAAAGGTAGCGTCAGCGGCGGCGACCTTGGGCTGTGTAATCTCGCTTCCCATTCCTGAGCCCTTTGTCTTGATTAGCCTTTCAGCCTCCTTCACCAGCTGGAACAGACGATCCAGCGCCTCAATTATGCCATTTTTAATTTCGGTCTTTGTGTTGCGCGAGCTGTTCAATAATAATTTGGCTTTGTTGAGGCAGGCCCCAGCCTCTACCGTCCGATCTGCGTACTGGACCTTTGGCGGCGAGTGAACCTCAATCAGTTTCTTGCGCATTGGGAGTGTTTCATTCTCCTGCGATAGTGGAGGTTTTTGTGTGGTTTTTTCAGGGCCAGCCTGTACCGTCTTGGTGGTTATGGGGGGTGTTGAGTCCGTACTGGCGGGTTTAGCAGCTTCCCATTCTCCAACGCTGCGTCTGACGTTTGGAGGCGACGTTGTCGGTTTTTGTGGTGATTTCTCACCATTAGCCGCCTTCTTCAGTGGGGTCCTAATTCCAATCATGTTGGTAGGTACACGTCAAAATGTATAAAAGTCAGAAGTATAAAGGTGTATAACACAACACAAAGTAAAGATATAAAAAATAAAAGTGCAATCGTAAAAATCTAAGTAAATTTTTGAGGTGCTACTCTATGCGCTGGCCTGTGGACGGCGAGTTATGGGCTAGCTCGCCGTCCGGCCGTCTTATGACGACGGGCCGTGTCGACGGCGCGTTCGTGTTCCACGCGCGCCTCAAAGAGATGTCAGCAATCAAGTAGGGGTCCGCATGGGCCAACGCCTGCCGGGGCTGCGGGACTGTTCGAAAGAGATACCGTGGCCCTGGAACATAACGGGCAAAGAAGGAACATGGATGGGTTTTAGTCAGTACAAGTCTGACACTCCCCTCCGCTCCGCCCAGAGTGGGGGGGTCATTTGATGATTTCCCATCCGGAAAAAAAAAAAAAAAAAAAAAAAGGTGCTACTCTATACAGGGTGTAAGGGTAAACACCGTTGTCCCTCAAACCACGGGTAGTTGAATAAATAAAAAAATAAAGGAACGAGTTAAAAATAACAAAAAAAAGTAATTTACTTTAACAATAAATAACAAAATAAGTAATTTACTTTAACAATAAATTATCCCACACCGTCTGCGAATTCATGGTATGCGCCCGAGTGACGTAATCGCCGCCCGTCCTAACTATCTACACAATACTCGTAATATAACCTGTGATGCAACTTTTCCTTCATACGTAGCTTAGGACAGGAAAAAATACCTATCTTAAGGTGGCGGTTCGCGCCGCGACAGAGACGGGAGACCGAGACAGGAGACTGAGACCAGAGACAGCGACAAATGTCTCGGTCTCTTCGGCATGTACTGTAGGTCGAGACTGAGACCGAAGATCGCGACAAGTGTCGTGGAGCGACCGCTCAGTTCAAGAGAGTCTGTCGATGAAGTCAGTGGTGTTTTGTGTCGTGATGGAAAACCAAGTAACGAAACTGCTATTGGAGGAAGAAGAAGACGATGATTTGCTCTTATATTATTATTACAAATACAAAACTGAAAGACGATTACCTATTAAGGATTTATATTTAACTAGAGGTCAAGAAGGATCATTTTCGCTATTAGTAAAGAAGCACCTGATGTTTGATGACAATATATTCAGGAAGTATTTTCGGCTGAATAAAACACAGTTTGATTACGTATTAAATTTACTGAAAAAATCAATGCAAGAAAAGGGAAGAATATCAGTGAAAGAAAAATTAGCACTAACTTTAAGGTAAGTTTGCCAATTCATCGAAATTATTCTGGTCGATTTCACCGTAATTGCTTTGAAATGGTTCACCGGAAATATTTGGTAATTGGCGAGATGTTAAATCAATCAATCCAGTCTGTGTTTGGTGTTCTGATGAAGCTGCACTTATCGGAGAATATGAATTGTATGATGAATTTGAATTATATGATAACTGGCGTGATGAATCACTCTGTGCTTGAGGTCCTGATAAAGTCGCTATTGTTGGAAAATGTGAATTGTAAGGTGAACTTGTATAGGGGCGTTCAGTTTGACTCTCGATATCTGTGATCTCATACTTCGAGACAATATTAAAAATTTCAGTTTTTGCCATTGCTCTTGAACGTGCGCTCAATTTTCTTAACATCATTTCAATATGTTTTGTAAATGTCGATATATCATCAACTGATTCTTGAGATTTTAATGACTCCAGCTGTCTATTTCGGTTTTCCTGTCTGTCCTTCATAAATTTTATAAATTCATCTTCTTTTGGTCTCTTTCTCTTTGTATTCTTGGCAGAACTGTTACTTGGTATATTAGATTTCTCTTGTGTAGATTTAGAAGTGCCTGGTAACTCCTTTGAAGGAGTGTTATGTACTGACGTGTCTGCAGCTTCGTGAGGAGTATCTGCATGTTCTACTCCTGGGGAGGTATTAGTAACTTCTTTTTCTACACTGGCGGAGCTTTGCTGTTCTTGTTCTACACTGGTGCAGCTTTGCCGTTCTGATGGTGTGTTTTCTAAAAATCTTAAGCGTTCATAAAACTGCCACTTTGAATTTTTAGCTGGTGCTGCAGATCCCGTCGATTGTTTTTGTTTGCGCTTATACCTGTTGTAAGAGTCCCTGATCAGTTTCCATTTTTTACGGCATTCCGAATCTGTAATAAATAATAATATTATTTTTTTTTATTTTCAGATTCTTGGCGACTGGAGAAACATATGCTTCGCTATCATTCGAATTTCGTATATCACCTTCTTATATTTCACAAATAGTCAAAGAGATGTTAAAACATTTAAAGACTGTTTTGGTGCCAATTTTTATGCCTGTTCCAAAAGAAAGTGATTTTAGGCTTGTATCTGAAGGATTTTGGGATAAATGGCAAGTCCCCAATTGCACAGGTGCTATTGATGGGAAGCACGTAAGAATATGAGCCCCTGAAAATAGTGGGTCGTTGTATTTTAATTATAAGGAGTATTACTCAATTGTTCTTTTGGCTATTGTAGACCATAATTACAAGTTCATTGCAGTAGACGTCGGCTCTTATGGCAAAGAAGGAGATAGTGGAATATTCCAAAAGTCTACAATGGGAAAACAAATCATGAGAAATTAATTTAATTTTCCAGAACCAAAAAATCTACCAAATTCGAACATAATATTACCACATTTTTTAGTTGGAGATGAAGCATTTAGTCTTGATACTTTTATGATGAAACCTTACGCTAGAAGAGTTGCAAAAAACGATTTAAGCAAAGAAATATTTAACTACCGACTTTGTCGTGCGAGACGAGTATCGGAAAACGCGGTCGGTTTGCTGTCTCAGCTGTTTAGAGTATTTTACACTCCTATTGGAATAGCGCCAGAAACATGCACCGACATGATTTTGGTTGTCTGTTGCATGCATAATCTATTAAGAGATGGATTTTTGGAATCTGCTCAAATGCCCGTACACCAATGGAACCGAGAAGAAGAAAATTTCCCTTCAAATTTTGTTTCATTACGTGGAACAGGAGGGTTTTCGAACAGCAACGATATTAGAGTAAAATTAACCAATTACTTCACGTCACAGCAAGGAGCAGTAGACTGGCAAGAACAACATGTCACACGGCTTGTTTGAGCTGATTCCACTCCACCTTTTCTTTCTTATATGTTTCCTTCCAAATATTAATTTTATGCAAAATAAATAAAATAAGAAAAACTCACCTGTTTTATTTATGCTTTCAGCTATGCTTTTCCAAATATTATCCTTCCAATTTTCATCTCTGTAGGAGTCTAACTGTGCATTGTATAGCGGAGGATGCTGTCTGATTAGTTCAATCAGAGTCTCACAGTCTTCATCACAAAAACTCATTTTTAAACCTAAACACGTGTGCTTTCACAAGCGCGACACGAGACACTACTGGTCCGGAACAGCGACCGTCTCGCTGTCTCCTGTCTCGCGTCTCGGTCTCCTGTCTTTGTCTCACTCGCGAACTGTCGCGTATATATTGCCTAACGTCAAGTAATGGTCGCTGTCTTTGGTCTCAGTCTCCTGTCTCGGTCTCTCTCGCGGCGCGAACCGCCACCTTTACGTGCGCTTGCTAGCGCGACAGCTGACTGACTGAGGTCATGAGTCATCGTTTGTTGACGTTGCACGTGCTTGGCGTAAAAGCGCGTGTGACCGCCGCCCGGCCGTCAGCTGTTCTTCTAAAAAAAAAGGTTGTTTTTTTCATTGATTTTACGTTCCAATAATGAAACCAAACCACTGGTTTCAAGAATAACGGTGTTTATCCTTACAGCCTGTATATAACAGAAAATGCTCGAATATGTAATCATCATTTGGGGGTTTCTCAATGACTATGGCTATATTAGCCAGTTTACTCCTTCTCAGTTAGAGGCAATGATATCACTGGCCCTAACAAATGAAGAAATAAATAAATCGACATCGGCTGGAAGCCAGAAAAAATAACCCTTGATTTTGAAGTTTCAGCAATAAATGCAATTTAGAAAGTATTCCCGAAGATCATATTCAAAGGCTGTTATTTACATTATAATCGTTACTTGTGGAAAAAAAGCTAAAGCTTCAAAAGTAAAACTAATAACAGAAAAAAGGCATGTTGCACGTTGCGTTCGGCTAGCTCGTCTTCCTATTCAATACATGTAAATAGTGCAACAAAAAAGAACAAGCCGAAATAGCATTTATATATTAATAACCTTTTTGGTTATTAATATATAAATGCTATTTCGGCTTGTTCTTTTTTGTTGCACTATTTACATTCATCTTGTTATTAATATTTTAGGCAACAACTAAACAACTACGTCGGCTCTGGATGAATATACAACAAAGACAGCGGGAGACGTTGACGAAAGAACGCCGACACCGCTTGGCCACTAGGGGAGGGCCATCAATAAGTGATGCCACCATTGACCCTGATGTCGCTAAAGTGGTCCCAGCGCTTATAGTTGGGATAGATACTGCGATTGATTCGCATGCAGTTCTTGGTAAATACTGTACCTACAAAAGTAAATTTACATCTATTATTATCTTTATTTATTTTTTTACATATAATTTACATTTTTCTATACAAAGTAATATAAAAAAATTGTAGCCCACCAGCATCGGGAACAGAGTCCGAGCTACCGGTGGTCAGGTCTCTTGAGAGAGGAACCTCCTAACGATACGGCAACATGGCGAAAGCAAGGATTCGCTTTAAGAGATTCTGTTGCTAGGGCTGCAGTTCAGTGACCCTAGTTTGAAGAAACCAGCGTTATCAATTCCACATTTCGCAAGGAACGCTCATCATCCCGAGCATTCTTTAATAAGAGTTTTTCACTCGCGATTAACATTTCACCAGACTGATCTCCGTGCAGTCATGAGAATGTTTGATGAGATTTGGCTGGAGATGCAATCCGTGATAGAGACGCTTACCTATGAAGACTTAACTAATTACGATGAAATGGCAGTAGACTTGCTAGCGCGTCGCTGGCAATTAGGGCTTGTACACAAAACTGCGATGCGACGCGTTGCGAATTCGCAACGCAGAAAATTACGACACGAATTGCTGCGATGCGATTTCGTGCGGCAAGGCGTCTCCCAGGGTGACCATTCCTTCGACGACCGTTAACCGTACTAAACGTATTTTGAATTGAAAACTAGGTCGTGACATGGATCGTAAAAATAAATGTGCACTTTTATTATTGCTTAGGAGATACAGGAAAAAGAAACAAAGAAGATTTTGGGTTCATCCATTTATTACTATTATGAATCCCGATGGAAACTATTTTCTTCTAAAATATAAAGCTTTAAAAACGGACGAAAAAAAATTTTTGGAGTATTTTAGAATGAGCATATCTTCATTCGAAGAGCTTTTAAGTTTATTATCACCATATCTTACAAGGGGAGAATTCCTGTTATGCCTCTGGAAATGATTGGTCTCACTATCCGGTAAGTAAAGTAAAACAATAATTGTTTACATTAGTTTTTATTGAGAAAAGTGTTTTTAAAATATTACAATCCATAAAATTTACGAAAAATCAAAGTCTTCTTCAGTTGAAAGTGTGCTTAATATGCTTGAGTTAGAAAAATCATTACTGGGTGAATCAATTTGATCTGGTATGTTAGATGACTGTGGACGTATCAGTGGCGTTTGTTGAGATGTCGCAAAATGTTGAGTTTGATAGCCACCCTGGTAGTTGCTATTCGGATAGTAGTAGCCATGAGGTTGATGCAATTCTGTTAAAATTTGAAGAACTCTGCTCTGAAAGATTAGTGTTTTATTGTCATCTAATCTTTCAAGTGATGGTAGAATACCTTTAAAAAAAGATGTGTCTATTCTCAGGTTCCTTTAAAATCTTTACAATATCATCTTGAAATTTATTATTAACCATCTTTCTTTTTGGTGGCTGCCTTTGGTAACGTGTTTTAGATGTACCTTCTTGATTATCTTGCTCATTTTCTGACTCATTTATACTAGTAGTGGTCTCATTTTGCAAATTTTTCTTAAGAAATTGTAATTGTTTGTACAGATGGTATTCTTTTATATTTTTGGATCCAGACCCTGACCTACTTGCATCTTTGAGTTTCTTTTCATATTTATTAAAGGTATCCTTAATCCCCCTCTATCTTTGTATTACTGAATTACCTGCAAAAAAAATAATAGACATATTTAATTTATTCATTTATTTATTAATCTTTATTATTCATCAAATACCAATTGTACAGAACAATAGGCGAACTTAACGCTAGAAGCGTTGTCTACCAATTAATTAAATTAAAATAATTTATGTATGTTTATGTCGTTTTAGGTTAGTGTTCTTTACTTTTCAAGTTTGTTATATAAATTAATCCTTTTTTTTTCTATTTATGTTGCAGATTCCTAGCGACCGGAAATGAAATCAGAAATATACATTTAGATTATTATCGAGGAATAAGTACAGTTGCTAAGATAATACGAGTAGTTTGTAATGCAATATGGAAATTTTGTTTAAATGCAAACATACCAAAAATAACACAACAGCTGTTTGAAGAAATAGCTGCGGACTTTGACAAGAAAGCCAACTTCCCTAACTGTATTGGAGCCGTTGATGGGAAACATATTCGTATTCGTAGTCCCCCAAAAAGTGGATCACTTTTTTTTAATTACAAGGGCTACAATTCAATAGTTTTGTTGGCTATTGTGGACTCGAAATACAGATTCATCTATGTGGACATAGGAGCATATGGAAAGGAAAGTAACTCCACTATTTTCCACAACACGAAACTGTACGACTTACTGATGAGAGGTGATTTGCCTACACCAACATCAAGGCCGTTACCGGGCTTTCAAGAACCGGTTCCATTTGTTTTTGTCGGAGACGAAACTTTTTCTATTTCGAATAATGTCATGCGTCCTTATTCTGGCAAGCATTTGTCTGTTAAACAAAGAGTATTCAACTACCGTTTGAGTAGGGCAAGAAGATATGTCGAGTGTACTTTCGGCATACTGGCCAATAAGTGGCGAATATTTCACCGGCCCATTAACGTTTCATATGATTTTGCAATAGATATTGTTAAGGCTTGTTGCGTACTACATAACTTTGTAATTAACCGTGATGAATTAGACACCCCTTGTGAGGTTGGGAGTTGGAGACAAGTAAAACCAATGAATGCTGATCTAATACTAAACGTTTATTCTGGGTTCTTCAGTATATAGGCTTACACACTAGCATAATATGCACTTACATCACTACATCTCCCTCGGTAAGGGAAAATAAAATAATTAACTGTATTATTTTATTTTTATCTTATTGCTTAAGTTATATAGGTTATTATTTTTTTTTATGAGTACATGGACAGAATATATTATGATTACATGCATTCATTATAGTAATATTATTAATTACATAACTTTTTTTTTTTTTTGAATAACGGATAACATACAGAACATTACAGTTATGATTAGTTACATGATTTTACATTAGATTATAATTTTTTTATTTTTTTTATTTTTTTTTTTTATGCGTATTAACTATTATACAGTTTGGTACGGTTCTTATGTACTACATCAATTTTGTTATTCTTTAATATTTCCACATTAGGTGGCATGTCTTTAATCACAATATAAGGACCTGAATAAATATTGGCAAATTTATTACCAGTCTCGTTCTTAACTAAGATTAAGTCGTTCTTTTTGTATACGATTGGGTTAATTCTTTGATCGTATTTTATTTTTCTAGATGTTTTTGATTGTATCAAATTATCACGAGCTTCTTTAGTGGATACTTGTAGTCTATATTTTAGCTGTAAAGGATAATCGTCAATTTTATAAAGTGGTTCCACGGCCTTGGTTACATTACTGGGTAAGTTACATTTTTTACCGTATACTAACTCAAAAGGTGTGTATTTAGTTTCGGTGTGAACTGATGTGTTATAGCTGAAACACCAATAAGGTAACCAAGTACTCCACGATTCCGGGTGATTATCTGTTTGGATTCTCAGGAATGCACCTAAATGCTTATGTGTGTTCTCGAGTGAGCCTATGCTCTCGTGGTGATAAGCAGTAGCGTTAATTTTGTTTATATGAAGTAATTTACAAGTTTCTGTCATTGTTTCAGACATAAATTCTGCACCCCTATCGGTCGCTATTTCTCTAGGAATTCCATGTCGTAAAATGAAATTATTTACAAATTCTTTAGCAATTTCCTCACTTCTTTTTGTTTTTAAAGGATATGCCTCGACGTATTTTGTTAATTCGCATTGAAGCGTTAATATATATGAGTTACCTTGTATGTCCCTATCTAACGGACCTACAACGTCCATAAATATTTTCTCAAATGCTGCGTGCGCTGTTGAGGTTATAGTCATGGGTTCCTTGATATGGACCGAATATTTTTGTTTTTGGCATTTGTCACATCTTTTTATGAAATCAGTGACATCGCGTTCGAGACCTGCCCAATAATAGTACTTTTTTATGTTATTGACCATCCGTCTGATACCTGCGTGGCCACTTGTAGGTAACAGATGGAAGTCGTTTAGAATGACTCTAATTTCATCTTTATCCTGTATTCGTATTACGTCGTCTAATATGCATAATCTTGGACCTAACCACGGGGCACTTTGCTTTATTTCTTGTGCTATTAATTTTATAAACATACTATTTTGTTTATTTTTAAGTAAATATATTTCGTCAATTTTTAATTTTCCACAAAATGTTTCCAGTTCTCTCACAAAAGCGCCTGGCGTCGATTGTGATTGAGGTTCTGGTTTTATGTATATTACCATATTTTTCGGTACGTATACAAATAATTGACTTTCTTCTACTATCACGTTTTCCTTTCTTAATTTATTTATAGTTTTATTACATGTTAATGTAAGTTCAATTGACATTTTCGGCTTACTATGAGTTTCCACGACGTTTGGCTGATCAGACCATCCATCAGTAGTAACCATAGTATCTGAATTGTCTTGTCCCGTACATAACTTCTTTTTCTGTGCCCGCGTAAGTACATTTAAAACACATTCATGCATCTCTTTCAAATCCTTTGATGTTATTGTTATTCGTGACAATGCATCTGCAGCTGCATTATCCGATCCTTTCACGTATTCCACATAGAAATCATAGTCTTCTAACAAAATCCGAAACTTCATTAATCTACTGGACGGGTCTTTAATATTAAATAAATATATTAGTGGTTTATGGTCGGTTAGGACCTTAAACTTACGACCGTACAGGTATGGCCTAAAGTGTTTTATGGCCCAGACAATGGCAAGTAATTCTTTTTCTATTGTCGGATACATTTTTTCGGCCTTGTTAAGTGTTCTGCTGGCGTATGCGACGGGTTTTCCGTTTTGATTGGCTAACACGGCTCCTATTGCATAACCCGAAGCATCTGTTTGCAAGGTGAACACGTTGTCAGATGAAAAATTGGGATATTGAAGTATTGGTGGGTTCATTAATAATTGTTTTAAAAGATCGAATGACTGTTGACAGTCATCTGTCCATTGGAATTTAGTATTTTTCTTTGAAAGATTATTTAAGGGTTGTGCTATTGCTGCAAATTTATTAATAAATTTCCTATAGTAATTAGCGAAAGCGACAAATCGCTTTACCTCGTCCGAGTTTTTTGGTACTGGGTAATTTTTAACTACATCCAATTTTTTGGGGTCCGGTTGTACACCGTCTGACGATATTACGTGACCTAAGTATAACATCTCTTTTCGGAGGAAATCACATTTTATGGGGTTTAATTTTAAGTTAGTTTTTCGCAATCGGTCAAACACATCTATTAAGTTTTTAGTAGCTGAATTTAAACATTTCCCATAAACCACTACGTCATCTAAGTACACTAAACATTTTTCATACGTTAATCCGGCCATTGCCATATTCATCATTCTTGAGAAAGAATTTGGGCTCGTTTTTAGACCCATTGGCATCCTGGTCATTTGGTACTGACCGGAACAAAAAGCTGTGTATTTTCTACTGTGTTTATCGAGATTTACGTTATAAAATCCTTGATATAAATCTAGATGTGTGAAATAGATACAACCGGAAAGAGAATCAAGGATGTCCGTTATATTTGGCAGTGGGAATTTGTCGTCTTTAATAGCGTTATTTAATTTCCTATAATCTATAACTAAACGAAATTTCTTTTGTCCCGTGGTATCAATTTTTTTTGGTACTAGAAGTACTGGGCTTGACCATTCGCTTGAACAGGGTTCTATAATATTTTGTGATAACATGTTTTTTATTTGTTTCTCAATTTCGAGTTTCTGAGAATGTGGCAATCTGTATGGTTTCATATAGATGGGACTAGCATGTTCTTTTAAATGTATTTTGTGATTGTAAATAGGTGTAGTTTTTAATGTATCCCCTGGCAAATAAAAGATGTCAGCATATTTAGCACACACGTTTTGAACCGCTATCTTTTCTTCTAAGTTCAAATGTTTTAAGTTGAGGTTTGATAACAAAGTTTTTACACGATCGGCGCCTTGTGTGCAACTATCAAATGAACATAAATTGTATTCGCTTAACTTATGTATACTTGGCTTAATTTCAGTTAAGGTTACAGTGTTTTCAGTCGTATTTAGTATTCTAATAGGGATCTTGCCATTGACCGGTGAGACTATAGTACTAGCCATAAATATACCCTCAGACAACTCTTTCGCACAGACCACACATTCTTCATTCATATTTGTATCTAAATAATGGATTGATTCAGACCTAGATGGTATATTAAACATATGTTTAAGCTGGTTATTTAACTTTAAAACTATCTTGTTGTTAAACGAAGTATAAAGAGTCATTTCTTTACTTTGTAAGTCTATACACGATCCAAACTTGTTTAAGAAATCATATCCAATGATGCCATCCGCCTTACATGGCAACGAATCAAAAACATAAAACTTGTGACTAAAACAATATGTCTGAGTTGTCAATTTTATACACGCGTAGCCTATTGCCCGTACTTTGCCTCCAATCCCGTTTATAGTTGTCGTCCATTTATGGATAGGAATGTTATGTTTAATAATGTACTCTTGTTTAATAGCTGAAATCGATGCTCCCGTATCGATTAGCCATGAATATGCTGCACCGTCTATGGATAAAGTGGCGAATAGCGAATTATTATATGAATATATAAAGTTATTTTTAGCCTCGAAAAAACTGCTGGTTGTTTTCCTCTCCGACGTTTTCCGGTGGAACTTGGGGCTCCGAGTTCCCGGTTATAACATGTATCTGTCCGCCTCTTTGTTGTTGCCTACCACGGCTATAATTTTGATAGGACCTACCTCGTGATCCTCGTGCTGTTGAACGACCTCGATATGATGTGTCAGTCCAACCTCGAGTGGAACCCCTCTGCTGGTAGCGACCTCCCCGATGGGTATTCCTCGGCCGTGAGGTGGAACGCATACCTCTCTGATTACCTCTGTAATTGCTAACAAAATACCTGTTTGGTTTCCGCATTGTCAAAATATCATTTTGGTTTACAGTTGACGAAATGTCTTCGTCCACAGCCGCCTGTATTGCATCGTTCAAACAACTATAATTTCTTGCAGCTATTATTGTGCTTAACCTACGGTTTCGTAGTCCGTCAGCAAAGCGCTTTATAGCGAGCTTTTCGTTAACGCGTTTTAATACATCGTAACTGTCTTCGTGGCCTTCGGACTGCGAAATCGTGAGGTCAACGAATAAGTTTGAAATTTCTTGACCATAGTCAGATATTGATTTTTCGCTTTGTTTTGCCGACTGTAGTTTACTGGATAATGCTATGAATGATTTTTTAGGTAGTAGGTGCAACTTCATATCTCTCAGTAATTCAGATACCTTATTATATTTTTTAGATAGTTTTAATTTTGCAGATTGTGATAACCGACTTTTTAATACGAATTCTATTAAATTACTTTTCGAAGCATCCTCTAGAACAGAATCGTAATATTCGATACCATCAATTAATTGCATAGTGATTAATTCTGTGTCATTCATGACTGGTAATAAATTTAGCGCAATTTTTAAGTCAAATTTCGCCATTGTGACACAATCTATTGGCTTAATCTTACACAAATCAGCAATTTCTGAATACAACTTTTCAATATTTTCGCTAAACTGATTTATTAATTTAACTTCATATTCCTTTTTCGTCTGTAGTATCCTACTTATTTCTTCTAAAATTTTCGTATACTGCTGGTATAGAGTTTTAGCTTCACTCAACTTTTTCTCACATATATTTCCTTGGCGCCTAGAGGGACCAATTTTTATTAAATAAACTCTTATCTTTATGAGTTCTTCGCAAATAGTTTTTTAAAAATTCTGCCATTAAATGAACATAACTCGATAAAATTAGATATAGTGAACATAACTCTATAACATTAGTATACTAAATATAATACATACCAAACTTCTCCGATACATACTGCGTAACTTAGTGTCCATAGCGTAACTTTTATAACCGTACCGCACTTTGTCGAGACCGTATTACATCAATTTATTTTTTTTTTTTATTTTTTTTTTCCGCGCACTTCCTTTAATTTTCCGCGCACTTCCACTTTTTTTTTAACACTTCACCAATTAGTTATTTATTTATCGCACTCGTTATTACCACGCGTATATTCTCTGCCGTATTCTTGTTCTGCTGGTGCACGACGTCCTCTAAAAATGCTGGCATACCTCCTGAGTACTATATCATTAGCATGTCTCTCCACCATCCGTCGATGACATCTTCGGTACATACGATATGCCACGATGAGCCCACCAAGAGCTAGCAACAAGGCAATTGCAATTAGAACAATGTTTGTAGTGCTGGCATGGTACATTAACTGGTCAACTTGAGCGGAGTTTCTCCCTGCAGCAGCATTCTGCGTAATCACCACCTGCTCCTTATTGTTTTGCGAGTTGCACATTTTGTTGCACTTTCTCTTCACTCGAACACGTTAGTTTATAGCAAAAGCAATAAATGATATGTGACTTCATCTTGATTATTTAAACGTTCACTGTGACAATTAATTACTTGTTTAGTTAGCGCTTTCCTTAAAAGGGGCACGGTACCGAGGCGCGAGTGCGAATCCGAGATGGCAGGGTCGCCATGTGAGGTTGGGAGTTGGAGACAAGTAAAACCAATGAATGCTGATCTAATACTAAACGTTTATTCTGGGTTCTTCAGTATATAGGCTTACACACTAGCATAATATGCACTTACATCACTACACCCTATTGAAATGATCATAGATGATCCGAACTACAACCACTTCAACAAGGGTTGAATGTAGGTAGTCAGGTGGTCAGTGCAAATATAATTAGAAACGAATATTCGGATTACTTTACTAGTGAAGTTGGAGCATTAAGCTGGCAACTACAAAAAATTTAAGAATATACAATGCGACTTGCATTGTTGCTCGCGTTCTTTGTAATAAGTCAATACAACAGGTACAAAAGGATCACATCGTAAAACATTAAAGTAACTCGCTGTCGACGCCTAAACATGTAAACAATTTAAAGAATATTTTTTGTGCTTATATGAATAGAATGTTTGATTTGTAGGTAGTTTTAGTAAAAAGTAAAAAGAAGTTATACTTAATAAATGTATTTGTGTACTTACCAAGTTTAGTTTTTTCATTGTTTTCTTTTTCCTCGAAATTTGGAAATAAACTTTTACACACGTCCTTCCAAGCATCTTGTTTGATGAATTTGTTTTTATAATCTTCATTACTAGTGTCCCAAAGAACAGGGCGCTCCTCAATCAGTGATATTAAAAAATCAACGTCGTATTCTGTCATTTTTAAATTACACGTCTTGCCCACACGCTGTCCCTGAGCGAACTAAAATGGCATCAACAATTGTGACGCAACATCGCAGGAATGCGCGATGCGAATCAATTCGCAAGTTCTTGCGATGCGTAGAGGGAGCTCGCAGATTTTTGCGATGCGACGTCGCATCGCAGTTTTGTGTACAAGCCCTCACTTTGCGAAAGGACAAATGCGAATTTTTTAAAGACGAAATAAAATATTTAGGATATATTATCAACAAGAACGGTCTAAAGAAAGATTCGTCTAAAGTAAAGGCAATAGTAGACGCTCCTGTTCCAACTAATATTGCCACCTTGCAATCATTTTTAGGGCTTGTTAACTACTATCGGAATTTCGTCCCTCGAGCATCAAGCATTCTTAGTCCCTTGTACGACTTGTTAAAAAAAGGAGTTAAGTGGCATTGGACAGCAATTCATCAAAATGCATTCAATGAAATAAAGAAATGCTTAACGTCGGAACAAGTGTTAACACATTTTGACCCAAATTCTAAAATAATATTGACGGTAGATGCGTCTCCATTCGGTTTAGGCGCTATTTTATCACAAGTAGGTAGTGATATGTTAGAACGTCCCATATCATTCGCGTCCTGTACTCTCACGTCAGCCGAAAAACGATACTCGCAAATACAAAAGGAAGCCACAGCGATTATATTTGGCATTAAACGTTATCATCAATATTTATACGGCAGTTCGATACCGTTTGTATTACGTACCGACCACAAACCCTTGATCACTATTTTTGGTCCCTATAAGGGCATACCTGAAGTATCGGCTAATAGGCTTCAAAGATACGCAATGTACCTAAGCGCGTATAATTACACAATTGAGTACGTAAGAAGTGCCGACAACAACGCAGATTATTTGTCACGAGCGAGTTTACGTCACGATCAAAAACAGATAGAGGAGCGGGGGGATAGCGGCGCTCACGCGGCCGCATCCGCGGCTCCTATCGACCGGGCCACTTATGTTATTTTTGTAGTTGAAGGCAGCATACCAGTAACATTGGACGAATTACGCAAAGAAACTGCCAAAGACATTATTTTAGCAAAGGTAATTAATTACATTCATCAGGGGTGGCCTAGACAATTGTTGACGGATTTATATATTAAACCTTATTATTTGTGTAGGACACAATTATCACATGAAAATGGTTGCCTTATGAGAGGACATAAAGTGGTTATCCCGGAAACGTTACGCTCAAAAATTTTATACGAGTTGCATAATTCGCATTTGGGCATTGTAAAAACGAAAGCTGAGGCTAGATCACGATTTTGGTTCCCAGGGGTAGATGCGGCGCTGGAGGCAATGATCAACTCGTGCGAGATCTGTCAACAGTTACGGCCGTCCCCGCCGCGAACGCCGATAATTCCGTGGCGGTACCCACCAAAGCCATTCTATAGAATACATATCGATTTCCTAGGCCCGCTAAATAATCAGATGTTTTTCGTAGTTGTAGACGCATACACCAAATGGGTGAGAGTTGTACGATGTTACTATGTCTACAACTTCCACAAACGTCATAGGAAAGCTATACGATTTTATGTCCAAGTACGGCTTGCCACATACAATTGTAAGTGATAACGGCACCGCGTTTACGTCATTTGAGTTTAGAAATTTTTGTTTAAGAAACGGTATCGAGCATATGACGTCACCGGCCTACAATCCGGAAAGTAACGGGCAAGCGGAAAGTTATGTTAAAATCGTTAAAAAAAGGTATTAAATCATGCGTTTTTCATTCACGCAATAAAAGTGATTGCAAGTTAAAAATATTAAAATATCTTTTTGACTACCGTAATTCAGTCCATTCTGTCACGGGGTTCTCACCGGCTGAGCTAGTGTTTGGCCGCAAGTTGAGGTCACGCTTAGATCTGATCAGTCCGAAGCCCCCTTCGGCCTCTCTGACATCCCTCACTAATAATGTTTACCGTCAACAGTGTTCGCAAATTAAAGCACGTGGAGGTTGTGATAAACAAGTGTTTAAGCCAGGTGATAAGATAATGTACAAAAAGTTTTTAAATAATGTTACATTCCGTTGGTGCAAAGGTATCATTAAAAAGAGACTGGGTAAAGTACTTTACCGCATTCGTCACTTTATTTCGACGTGTGATGTGAAAAAACATAAAAATCAAATAATACTATGTAAAGATGGCAAGGGTAATGTTTCACAACAGGCGGAGGCGCAACATCATTATGACTTTGATGATTTTAACAACAGTCGTAGCGAGCCATTGCCTGGCGACCCTCGGGAACAGAGTCCCGCGGGGGAGGGAACTGACGGGGCAGATCTGCAATCACCACCGTCTGCAGACACAAATACAGTCTCGGACCCAATGTCAAGGAATCCAGAAAGACTGTTGAGAAACATTCCCAGGGTAGATTATAAACCTTTTCTGTAACTTCTGTATGTTTCTATTGTTAATTAATATTGTATTAAGCTCAACTTTATATAATTTTGGTCAAATAAGGGGGAAGTGTTATATATGTATGTGTGAGCAGCGCGTATGTAAGTGTGCGCTGCGTCCGCACCCGAACCTCTAATGCAGGATTAAACCAGTGTGCTATTAGCCGTGAGTAGTTTTACTTGTGTCCCTACGCACCTACATAACAATTTATTACACAGCTCCATCCAAGCTTGTTTCTTGGCATCTACAGAAGTCCGGTCCGTTCTTTTGTTGTCGATTATGTGCGCAAATTCTTTAGCCACTTCGATAAGAAGCATCTTCTCTTTCAGTAGAATTTTTACTGCGTTTTCCAGATTCCATTATGATAAAATGAATGGATAAAGCAAATACGATATAACTTCTAAAATCACACGGCAAAGCAAAAATAATTAAGTGAAATGAGAAAGACGTTTCGTTTTAAACACGATTGACATTGACAATGCTCACAGATAAAGTCGACAATGATGTCGTTCATAAATAATGACTTATCATATTTTTTAACTAAAGCAGTGTTAAGCCACTTATTTATTCTCGAAAAAAATATTCTAGTAAATAAAACTAGTATTAAAGACAAACATAATTAATTTTAGAGACGAGCTCTTAAACAGAGCCATCTAGCGGCAAATAAGGAACTAGTTATAGTTATTGAATAGCTTGTTGCGTATTCAGAAACGCAATGACAGTTAACCGACGCTTATTTTACGCATAGACTAATATACAGGGTGTGGCGTAAGTAGTGGTCCACCGTACAGGATTCGATGAACCAGATAATTAACTATAACAATTAAAAATTTTAACCATTTTTACCCAATGGTTACGAAAATATTTCCTTTCTGTCTTTTATTTACGAAATTTCTACCTTTTATTACAAATTTGTTTGTAGTTTCAACAAAAACCATTATTTTTTCATTTTGATTTCTGCTAATTACTGCTGAATACTAGACCTATCATGATAAATCATGATTTTTATGTAAATTTAGCTCTTTTGAAGAACAAGTTGGTTCTTCTCTAATTTTAACCCTAATTTTTACATACCATCGAAGTTCAAGGGCGATTTTTGTAAAAAAAACGTACTACACTGTCAGTGCCAATTTATTTAATAATATGCCTACTAAATACCGATTTCAAAATGGTATCACTATAACAGATCCTATTATTTATCAAAAAGATATTCAATTTTAATTGAAGAAAAGAAGATTTTCATTAAACTACTTTTTTAAACTTTACTGCGTTAATACTTACGATATTTGCAAAAAAATACACTACAGTGTCAGTGCCCATTTGTATAAAAAAAACTACTATTGCAGAGTTATCTAGACCTAACTTGTTACTTTAGGTATTTGAACAAAGAATTAAAAAAAAACAAATCACTTTATTTATCATTTATTATTAATTTTTGTCATGATTACAATCATTAAAATTAAACAAAATGTTCATAATGGCCACCATTCGCAGCTATACACGCTCTGCAACGTCGAATAAACGACCGTTTAATTCGTCGGGCAATCCCGCTTTCGCTGATTTCTCTAGCTGCTGCCTGGATTCTAGTCCTCAATTGGTCAATGCTAGTGATTTCTTTGCAATAGACTTTTTCTTTTAGGCAACCCCAATAAAAGAAATCTAGGGGATTTAGATCTGGCGAGCGTGGTGGCCACAATATTGGACCTAAGCGCCCTATCCACCTATTTGGATACGCTGTATCAAGGTGCTCTCGTACTCTAACAGCGTAGTGAGCGGGACAGCCATCGATCTGCAGCCACATGTCTTCTTGGACTTCAGGAACGACACCTTCCAGAAGCAAAGGCAAGTCAATTTGCAAAAAACTTAAAAATCTTTCTGCATTTAATGTTTCTGGCAGCTCGTGTGGATCGATTATTTGTTCGTTAATGATTCCGGTCCAAAGGTTTATTTTAAATTGATACTGTGATCTGTCTTGCCTTATGAGCTGCGGGTTTTCTAGCTGCCAGTTATGCAAATTATGTAGATTTAAATATCCATCTTTTTTGCAGGATGACTCGTCGCTCCATAGTATTTTATTAAAAAACTACGGGTCTTCTCTTATTCTGCATACCATTACTCTACAAAATGTTACTCTCAATTGATAATCTCTTGGTAGCAATGACTGTACCCTTTGATAGTGGTATGGGTACAGTTCATGTCTTTTGAGTATTCGATGTACAGATCTAGTTGATATGCCAGTTCTGCGACTTAAGACACGGACCGATGTTGAAGGATCTTCTGTAACTAAATTCATTACCTCTTCATCGTTGTGTCGTCGCGGTCGTCCTTCACCTGCACCGCCTACGCCTGTGCCAGGTATCCTTCCCTCGGTGTATGCGTTATGCAACTCTTCCAAAAACTCGGTGGTCTGGATGTCTTCGATCGGGATATCTCTCCCGATAAAGTCGAGCTGCTTCTCTACCGACACCTCTGCATTCGCCATAAATAAAATGCATGTCAGCATATTTGCGCGGTGTGTACCGAGACATTTTTTAATTGAACTCAACGATTTGGACAAACGTGCAGTGCAGTGAGCACTGCACGTTTGTCTAAATCGTTGAGCAAGCCAAACTCACCAGTACACGTAGCCAATATCGCAGAGATCACCAAAACAACAAGTGCAATCAGTAGGCAAATTAAACAGAGTCCGGGGGCAGGCAGGGGTAAAAACATGGCGGAGGTAAACACAGGCAGAATAAAAACGAAACGCATACGACGCACGACACGAGTGACGAGATCGTACTAAATCATTTCGAGATTTCTGAAGATTTCAACGTTAGTAATGAAAGAGATAGCAATACCCTACCATATCTCTTCCTTATCACTCCTATTGTGCGTAACTCGATTGCGAGAGCTTCAACCGGTTTTTGTTAACAAAACAAACATGTCTCAGGTAAAAAAAGGGTCAGGGTTTTTTTTACCTGACATGTTTGTGCTTTAAAACAAATCACAATTGAATTGTAAAAAGTTACATTGTATCCGTTTTTTGAGTTTTATACGTTTTGTAATAGTATTAACGCAACAAAGTTTAAAAAAGTAGTTTCATGAAAATCTTCTTCAATTAAAATTGAATATCTTTTTGTTAAATTATTGGATCTGTTATAGTGATATCATTTTGAAATCAGTATTTAGTAGGCATATTATTAAATGCATGGGCAGTTGGGCACTGACAATGTAGTACGTTTTTTTTTACAAAAATCGCTCTTGAACTTGAAGGTGTTTTAAAAATTAGGGTTAAAATTAGAGAAGAACCAACTTTTTCTTCAAAAGAGCTGAATTTACATAAAAAATCATAATTTATCATGATAGCTCTAGTATTCAGCAGTAATTAACAGAAATCAAACTGAAAAAATAATGGTTTTTGGTGAAACTACAAACAAATTTGTAAAAAAAGATAGAAATTTCGTAAATAAAAGACAAAAAGGAAATATTTTCGTAACCCTTGGGTAAAAATGGTTAAAATTTTTAATTGTTATAGTTAATTATCTGGTTCATCGAATCCTGAACGGTGGACCACTACTTACGCCACAGCCTGTAGATATATATACACGGTTATTTTTTGGTCGTTCTGGAACCGAAAGCCATAAACTCAATCATCGATTTCGAAACGATTGGGACTATTTTTTTCAAAAACAAAAAATAAAAAAAATCACGAAATATTTAATTTAATGTTTTTTTTGTGAAATAATGAGAACTCGAAGTAACGCTTCCTTGCGGTAAATGCATATGTGTGTGTAAAACGTATTCACGATCGGCAACACATGCGAACGGTACCCATTGAAAAATTCATTCATCGATCCGTAAGCCACGCCCCCACCCGACGCTTACACAGTCTAGGAGTCTAGCCGTCGCGCGGTTCGTGTTCGGTCACTCATGCGCAACCTAATAACATGTTAAAAATGAGTCGGCAATACGCGTACTCCAATGTGGAGTATTGGGCAATGGTGGATTTTTATGGGATGGCGCACAATAACCTGGAAGAGGCTAGACGACTTTATGCTCAGCCGGAACACCTGAACTCACTGCGCGCACGTGGAATCACCGACCCTCAAGTTCCCTTTACCTCCACCATACTGCAGTGCGTGCGTACCTTAACAGTGAGTTTGGTGAGCAGTGGATAGGTCGTGGTGGCCCTGTGGCTTGGCCCGCAAGGAGCCCTGACTTAACACCACTGGATTTTTATTTGTGGTCCGAAATTAAAAGACTAGTTTATTTCGAGGAGCATACTACTCGAGATGAGTTAAGAAGTGCGATAGTGAAAAGTGACAGATACACATTAGGAAAATTAAAAGACAATGTGATTAAACGTGCCCGTTTGTGTATCGAGCAAAGTGGACTCCATTTTGCTCAGTTGCTTCGATACAGGGAAGTGTAAATTATTTAAAAAGTGTTTACCGTGCCTTCACCGTCTTGAAAACAAAAGATGCCGATGCGTTAGATACCTACATAAACAAAAATAAAATATTTAGTATGAATTTGTGCCCGGTTGATGGCAATAAGCTCGCCCCTTATTACATGGGAATTAAACATAACTGGCGAAAAATGTGGGTGTACCATTAGGTACACCTGTGCCAAACCCTTCGGGGATAACAGGCATGATGTTATGTATACCGTTCTAACCAAAGGATCGGTCGCGCAAATAGGTACCTACGCGATAGATAAATTGGTACACAAATAAAAATACGAAAAGCGAATTTAGACTTTATTTCTTAACCGTAAACGGTGAAAATTATAAATTTTACCCAAACTAGGTACCTAAGTAAAATACGCAGTTTACTAAAATTATTCTGAGAAACCTATTGTCTCGTGTCCGAGCTGACTGTTACAAAGATGCACAACCGAATTACACGGTTCACTTTATTAAAATAAGGTCTTAATTCCAACCTAATACCTCCAATACCTAATAATACATCCAACTAATAATGAACTCTATTCGACAGACGAAACGAGTCATTTTTCTGTGCGAATTGTCTGCGTTTGTAACAGCCGCCAGCATTACCGCAAAAAAAAATGTTTTAGGCAGTATTATTTTATGAATCAGGTAGGTAGGTTGATTGGTCGACACTCGATTTAAGGCCTAATTCCCAAGCGTACTGTCGTCGTGTCGGAGTCTAGTTCAATAGGTACGAGTAGTAGTGATTTCGTGATGCGAGAGTGGTGAATTAAATGCCAATTAATTTCTCTCGTTAACAAAGGGATGTGATAGTGGTAAAAACCGTGCCGTGCTTCTGATACGAACGAGAAATGATGTAGGTAAATGAACCTACACCAACCTTAATCGGACCTGAAATGAAATACTACTTGCAGTCGGTTAATAAATTCGTCCGACGTCCATTGACCCGCTCAACTGACTCGCAGTTGAGCGGGTCAATGGACGTCGGACGAATTTACGCACAGCTGAGCCGCGCTACGTCATCATCGAGCGGACCGCGTACGTTATTGCGTTTATGAATGAAATAGTGGGAGCCCTACTAAGATTTAACTCGAATGACAGAAAAAATGTGATAAATTTCTAACTTCTATATTAGACGTCATAAAAAAAAAGAATATGCCAATAGTAACTATTACTCGACTGGAGTTACTGTGTTTCGGTTCCAGAACGACCTAAAAGTATTCGTGTATATATACCTATATATAAAATACCACTATATACAGGGTGGCCCATAAGTCCTTACACATGTAAATAATTAATAAAAAAAAAACTAATTACATTAAGAAATACCTTTTTATTTCGTATTAACCTTTATAAAATGGGAATTATTTTTTGAAAATAACATCATCCAAATGTAACCCGTTACGATCACGGCACTCCTGTAAGCGACGTCTAAAACTATCGACGACTGCGCGGCAAGTCAGTTCTGTGATGTTAGCCATTTCTCTTTGAATATTTTCTTTTAATGCTTCAATTGACCGCGGGTTTGTGTCATACACTTTAGATTTCAGATAACCCCATAAGAAAAAGTCCATCGGGGTTAGATCCGGACTACGTGGTGGCCAGGAAATGTCTCCTCTTCGAGAGATCACTTTGTTGGGGAAAAGTTCACGAATGACGGGCATAGCGGTGTTAGAGGTATGGGCCGTCGCGCCATCCTGTTGAAACCAGGTCCGCGTATTGTAGCCTGGAAAATTCTGCAACGCTGGTGTAAAAAACTCCTTGATCATTGCTACATATCGCTCTGAATTAACTGTAATCGCGCAACCTCTGCCGTCTTCAAAAAAATAAGGGCCTATGATGCCACGAGCTGACATAGCGGCCCATACCGTCACTTTAGGGCTGTTTAATGGCTTCTGATGTTTACGTTTTGGATTTTCGGGGCTCCAGTAGCGGCAATTTTGTTTACATGCCCATTAATGTGGAAGTGAGCTTCATCAGAGAATAACACGTTATTGAACGAAGAAGAGCGGCTAAACATTTCATTCGCGTAATTTAGTCTCTGGATGGCGTCAGTGTCTTTTAATTCCTGTACCAACTGAATTTTGTAGGGGTGCAGACGTAAATCTTTCTTTAAAATCCGCTGTAACGATGTTCTGGATACGTTTAATATTCTGGAACGCTTACGAGTAGACTGGGTAGGATTTTCACGAACAGACTGTAACACTATGTCGATGTTTTCTTCCGTCCTTGATGTCCTTGGTCGGCCCGACCGCTTTTTATCTAACGTCGAACCAGTCTCTTCAAACTTTGCAACCCAGTTGTTGATCGTTTGAACAGTTGGAGTGTCATGAAAGTTGTGTAGATTGTGATGTTCTCGAAATTTACGCCGCGCAATGGTTGCCGAAAAATTGTTCCGATAAAACTCGCGCACACAAAAAGCACGGTCTGCACCGGTGAAACGCTCCATGGCGACTGACTTCCCAGAAACCGAACGAACTGTTTTTGCCCCGCCCGCGCCCCTCCCGCGCGTCTTATGCATTTTATTCGAAATTTACATTTTAAAGGACTTATGGGCCACCCTGTATTTGAATTCTACATGGAACGATTATAACAGTCACGAGTAGTGTTCCTGGTTTTCAGACTATTTTTATTTATATAAATTCTATGTGCTTGTACTATGATGCTAAACATAGTTATGAAAGAGTACATAAGCATCCATTAATATATATCCACTTGTAGAATTTTAATATAACTAGATTAGAGTGATTTCGGTTATAATTAGGGTGATAGTTAACTATTACTATTATATTTCTGAAAGCAAGTAGGAGGAAGAATAACTTGCCTGCTCATTGATTCCTTGCTTTATTAATTTTTAACTTAGAGTTACAAATATAACTTGTGTTATTTACCTGTTGAGAAAGTGTATGTGATAAAATGAAATTCCGTTCAGTGCTATTGAGTGGTACTATGTGAGTACCGTGATTGTTCATTATTTTGCACCGAAATATCGGGAGCTCAAAATAATGAACAATCACGGATGAT
Organism: Noctua janthe; assembly: GCA_910589295.1. Lineage (NCBI taxonomy): Eukaryota > Metazoa > Arthropoda > Insecta > Lepidoptera > Noctuidae > Noctua > Noctua janthe. The sequence continues at coordinate 4,980,636 of OU342572.1, read as the reverse complement.
ATCCCGTAAGTGACAGTATAAGTTTGGTATACAACAAGCACAAGAAAAGCATTCATATATCTTTTTATTCTAGAATTCAGCTGCATCCGTTTAAACTGGAAGCCGACCCCAATATAGTTGGGTCAAGTCTAGGGCTATGGCCAAAAGGTTGGTTGCCATTTGATGATTGATGATAACATGAAGAACTAAGGATACAAGTAGGGATATATTGACTTAACTTTCGCTTGGAAGGTATTTCTCATGAATACTTTGTTCGTAGAAGCATATTTGTTAATGCTCGTGAGTAAAGATGCTTGCGACTATTTATAAATATACTTATGGGGTATGGCTCGTAAAACAAGACCATTAATTATTCGACAGAATGGAAGGTCTAATTGCCAGCGACGCGCTAGCAAGTCTACTGCCATTTCATCGTAATTAGTTAAGTCTTCATAGGTAAGCGTCTCTATCACGGATTGCATCTCCAGCCAAATCTCATCAAACATTCTCATGACTGCACGGAGATCAGTCTGGTGAAATGTTAATCGCGAGTGAAAAACTCTTATTAAAGAATGCTCGGGATGATGAGCGTTCCTTGCGAAATGTGGAATTGATAACGCTGGTTTCTTCAAACTAGGGTCACTGAACTGCAGCCCTAGCAACAGAATCTCTTAAAGCGAATCCTTGCTATCGCCATGTTGCCGTATCGTTAGGAGGTTCCTCTCTCAAGAGACCTGACCACCGGTAGCTCGGACTCTGTTCCCGATGCTGGTGGGCTACTATTTTTTATATTACTTTGTATAGAAAAATGTAAATTGTATGTAAAGAAAATAAATAAAGGAAATAATAGATGTAAATTTACTTTTGTAGGTACAGTATTTACCAAGAACTGCATCCGAATCAATCGCTGTATCTATCCCAACTATAAGCGCTGGGACCACTTTAGCGACATCAGGGTCAATGGTGGCATCACTTATTGATGGCCCTCCCCTAGTGGCCAAGCGGTGTCGGCGTTCTTTCGTCAACGCCTCCCGCTGTGTTTGTTGTATATTCATCCAGAGCCGACGTAGTTGTTTAGTTGTTGCCTAAAATATTAATAACAAGATGAATGTAAATAGTGCAACAAAAAAGAACAAGCCGAAATAGCATTTATATATTAATAACCTTTTTCTATGTATTGAATAGGAAGACGAGCTAGCCGAACGCAACGTGCAACATGCCTTTTTTCTGTTATTAGTTTTACTTTTGAAGCTTCTGCTTTTTTTCCACAAGTAACGATTATAATGTAAATAACAGTCTTTGAATATGATCTTCGGGAATACTTTCTAAATTGCATTTATTGCTGAATCTTCAAAATCAAGGGTTATTTTTTCTGGCTTCCAGCCGATGTCAATTTATTTATTTCTTCATTTGTTAGGGCCAGTGATATCATTGCCTCTAACTGAGGAGTAAACTGGCTAATATAGCCATAGTCATTGAGAAACCCCCAAATGATGAATACATATTCGAGCATTTTCTGTTATATACAGGCTGTAAGTATAAACACCGTTATCCTTGAAACCAGTGGTTTGGTTTCAAGGATAACGGTGTTTTGTGTATTGGAACGTAAAATCAATGAAAAAAACAACCTTTTTTTTTAGAAGAACAGCTGACGGCCGGACGGCGGTCACACGCGGTCATACGCCACGCACGTGCAACGTCAACAAACGATGACTCATGACCTCAGTCAGTTAGCTGTCGCGCTAGCAAGCGTACGTAACTCGTCATAGGGTCGCGCGCCGCTCCGCTTGTTTCTCGTGCATAAATTGTGTGTACTTAGATCTGTCTTACAGTCTTTACACAATGGGGAGGAAAACTAACTTTTTATCACGCTAGGTGGCACATGATCGACTGTCCTGCTGTCATTGATTTGATATAACGAACGATTGTCAAATTGTATGGATTTGTTTGTTTATTTTTCACATGTTATTTATTTTAGATTAAAATGCCTAAATGTTCTGCTTTAAACTGCAAAAATAAAGGGATTCATCTGTTCCCTAAGGATGCTCTACGAAGAAAACAATGGGAATCTGCTTTACGGGTCCAAAACTTTAAAGCAAGCCATACTGCACGATTGTGTGCAGCATATTTCAAAGAAGAAGATTATTTTGGAAAAATCAATTATACAGGTAAGCTAGCAGTGCTAGGGATATACTATTATATTGAGCCCTATTTTCTGATTCATCCAAATGGAAGATACTTATATTTGTAACCTACACTCTAATAATGTACTGTAACTTTTGTTAATACATAATATAACAAAGTGCCTGTTTGCTATTTCAGCTTATGAACCACTAGCAAAGTTTCTTAGGAAGTCCGCTGTACCATCTATATTTTGTTTTACTGAGGTGAAACCTGAAAATCCAGCAGCTCTCGAACGACAGCATCGTCTGGAGAAAAGAAGTCAGAGGAAACTTTTTCAAGAAGAACCACAGCATTCAACCATCAAAGCTGTCTCTGTATACGAAAAGGACTGTGATTTGACGCCAGAAATTGCTTGTGAAGAAATTGTAACAACAATAGACACTAGAACACATTGTATGCCTGTAGAATGTTCACATAGTATAACTACATCTTTATCAAAACACACTCAAGTTGACCATGAGCATATGTATGGATCAATAAGTAAATACAAAGACGATGATGAAGCCATAAAGTTCTACACAGGCTTTGAAACCTACAATTTTTTTTATTTTGTTTACTCTACTCTTAGTCCTATGGCTCACAAAATTAAATACTATGGCAGTAATGTCATAAATATAAGTACAGAAAATCAGTTCTTTTTAACTATGATGTAGTTAAGGCAGAATAAGTGTAATTTTGCAAATGTTTCAATCTAAGTCCGACCACTGTTTCAAATATATTTATTACATGGGTTAACTTTATTTACCAGCTATGGACAAAAATAAATATTTGGCCAAGTAAAGAAATGGTGCAGTATTATATGCCAGAAAGCTTTAAACAGTATGACAACAATGTCAGAGTGATTTTGGATGGCACTGAAATCAATGTTCAAAAACCAAAGAACCCAAAATCACAACAAGCTTCATGGAGCAGTTATAAACATGCAAATACGCTGAAAATATTAGTTGGTGCTACACCTGGCGGACTGCTATCATACTGTTCTGAGGCATATGCAGGATCAGTAAATGATAGACAAGAAGTTGAACGAAGTGACCTTATGACCAAATGCCAAAGTGGTGACAGCATCCTTGCCGACAGAGGATTCACAAGTCAAGACATGTTTGCTAACAGAAATGTGACAGTCAAAATACCAACTTTAAAAGGGAAATCTCAGTTACCTGGTCTCACCCTAATCAAAGACAGGGAGCTTGCTAATAAGAGGGTCCATATTGAACGGATAATAGGATTAACAAAAACTTATAAAATATTAAAGAATGACCTAGACCATAGCTACATTCCTATTGCAACTAAGATATTCTTCATATGTTTTTTGTGTTGTAATTTTAGGGAATGTATTATGAAAAAGTGAAATAAAACAAATTTTTACATCATTATTGTTTTTTAATCAATTGTAAATAGTTTTTATAAACGTATTTCTTAAGAATTGCAGGCTTCAAATGATGTAGGTTGAAATTTTATTAAAATAATTAACATTTCACTTATGTAAACATCATCTTTATTAATAAAAATTACCTTCATGTCTTTAAATGTATATACAATAAAATTTCAGTACTTTCTCCCTCTACAAAGCAGCTGTCCTTGAACCTGAGCATAGTACGGATGGGTTTTCCTTAAAAAAGGCTGTCCATCACATTTTTCTAGGTATGGTACAGTCACTTCATTAATAAGGCTGTTTCTTGATGCATATGGGCATTTTACCTCCACTAATGTTTCTTGTCCTATTAATCCATCCGGAGAAGCTGCTAAAAAAGGATATTTACTTGATATAAATAAACCACATTTCTCAACCATTATTCCAAAATTTTCTTCATATTGGGATATTGCTATATTTTCATGAACTTTTCCATGTACGCTCTGGTATAAGCTTTAGGTGCTAAAAAACTTTGTATCAAGGAGTCACTATGTTTTACTGTGACACACTGTATAAAACACGACGGGCGCGTGGCTGTGATTCTGCATGATCTCCTTTCATGCCACTCCAGAGAATCAGCCTGCGCTCTTGTATTTTTTTCCACGTGTTCAGTTTTTGCAGAGGTCACATTTCTTAAAAGTAAATTCTCTAAAAGTACATTATGTGGAGTCTCTTTCAAACATGGGTAGTGGTCCCATTCGATACCATGAGGATTAGCGGGTTGTAGAGACTGTAAAATAGGCATAAAACTTTCCCCATAACCTATGGCTAAATTACTTACATAATCTGTGTAATTATTCATTATATCTTCTCGTAAAGGATTATAATCACACGATTTTATTCTCTTGTGGGGTAAATTTTGAGCAGCAATCGGAGAGTTATAAAATAATTTCGTGGGTCTATTAAACATCATCAGCTTTTGTGTACTTGATTGATTATTCATTTTGTTCTGCACTATATCATGCACACCACACAAAAGGACAGCTACATGTTTACAACATGCATGAATACCACTCCCTGCTGCACATTCACAATGGCTTTCTTCCACACCATCACAGCTCAATTTCACATCAACCACATATGCCACTTTTTTCATGCTAGCTTTGCATTCTCCGATTAAAAATGTGTGCACACTGTCCAAGCAAAAACGGGCAGATAAAAGAAGGCGAGATTCATATAAAAGCTCCCAGTTTGGCTTGGCATTGTATCTTTCAAAATATTCTTGTATTTCTTGCATGGTAATACTTGGAAGTGACAAATCCGCATTTATGTCTTTGAATTGATCTGAGGCTGGAGACTGATATATGCTATCATCCTGGATGTCGCAATCCGTACCAAAGTTTTGGTTCTGCTCATACGCCTCTAGTCTGTAAAGATCTTATATATTTAGTCTACAAATCATATTAAATAAGCTTGAAGAAGGAAAATAACCTCAAATATTTAAAATGCTTACCTTTCAATCAAATCAGCCTTTTTTCCGGCAATTGACGCATTCTTTCTTCGAAGCTCATCTTTAAGTTGAGATACAAGTCATCAGAGAGAACATTTTGTATTCATTTACTAGTATTTTGTTAAAAAAATCACAACGATACTGTATGAGATCTAACATAAACAAAGTACAGTCGTTCAGAGCGCCATCTACAAAGTAGAGATATTCAATCAGTGTAAATTTAATCGGCGATTTTTAACTGCACATAAAATTGTCATGAACTTTTTAAATGCGTCAAAAATACCTACCCAATGTTTATCGTCCACGTTGTTGGACGATGATTGACCGAACATTGCTAGCTTGCTCACACAGTTGAAAGATTCTTTGGTTTTGGCAATTCCGTCGACGTTAATTCCGGACGTTTCCTAGGGAATGGTTTTTTCTTCTTGGCTGGTAGCCGCTGCTTCGCGTCTGTTGGCTCAGTTGATTGTGTTGCCTCCATGGCTAAAGTCACCTTTACACTCGAAAGATAAAAAGGGTTCACGTTCGCCGCTCCCGCTCCCACTTGTCGATACGCCGTTGTGATCTTGTCTATCGCTGGAAATGCCGGAACTACGCCATCTTGATGAACGCTAACTCGAATCTTCTTTAGGGCCGCCTACCGCCATGTTTTTTCTATGCGGGCACTTCACTGAAATAAAAAAATCAAATTTAAAATCCTGAGACATGTCTTCCTCTTGTCTGGTGAAATATTTTCAAGGATTTTTTTCATAACTTACGATGAGCACTGCAAGACTGTGCCTGTCTCGTCCATTTTATCAATAAACATGGTTTTTATCTACCCTTCTGTTTAATTTTCTGTTTGAAAATTGAACGGCGACAAAAATGCTAAAAGTAGATATCTTTTTGGGGTAAAAAGAAATGAATTTTGGGAAAATGCAGAAACCGGATCTAACAACCCTGTTTTGTCTATGCCCACGCCTATACGTATAGTAGTCTATGCTTACGCCAAACGGCAGCTATTATAATATTCTTAGAGATCAGAAGCGAAAAAGAAAGTTATGTTTCTGACAATTTGTCTTTAATCAACTACTAGCACATAAGTACATCATGATTATATAACACGACCCTAACCAAAATTATTACCTCCCCTGGCACCTGTCAGTTGCCCACCACCAAAAACCTAAGAGCAGTGTTGCCAACTGAAAGCTTTACCCAGTTGCTAGACAATTTTCATCACCCCTGATGTACGACACAACAGACAAATGTGTTTCTATATCGCCTGGCTTGTGGCGCGAACATCTAGCGGACACTTTTTAATAACCAATACAGGGTGTCTGGTGGCAGATTTATGTTCTCAAAATTAAATAAAAACAAAAACTATTTGACATATTGTTTTAATTAAAATATTAACGACAGAATAATAATGCGGATTTCATATTTTAAAGATTACATCATCCAAATGTCTTCCGTCGAGTTGCACACACTGTTCAAAACGGAGCCTCGTGTTCCGCGCCTCACGCTGCAGTAAACTTGGTTCAATTGTGCAGATTTCTCGACGAATGTTTTCTTTTAAGTTCACGAGAGTTCGGGGATTGTTAATGTAAACTCTCTCTTTGAGGTAACCCCATAAAAAAAAATCCATTGGGGTTAAATCGGGGGACCTCGGGGGCCACGGGATGTCCCCAAAGCGACTGATCAGATTTTGAGGGAAAGCTTCCCGAAGCAAAGTCATCGAAGCTCTGGCCGTGTGTGCGGTCGCACCATCCTGTTGGAACCACGTGTACGATGAGAACGATGGGTGAGCTCGCAGGTTCGGTAAAAAGAAATCGGTAATCATGCGTCGATAATTCTCACTATTGACATTTGTCGCCTGGCCTTTGCATTTTCGAAAAAAAATGGTCTAATTATTCCATTCGTGGATAAGGCGCACCAAACAGTTACCCTGGGGCAATGCAATGGTTTTTGGTTTTTCAGTTGAGGGTTATGGGATCTTGGAGACCAGTACCGGCAGTTTTGCTTGTTAACGTGCCCGTTTAAATGGAAATGAGCCTCGTCACTCCAAAAAATGGAATTTACAGTTCGAAAACGCTCCAGCATCATTTCACAAAACAATTTGCGTAAAACATAGTCATTTTCTTTCAGTTCTTGAACGATTTGAATTTTGAATGGATGAAACTTTAGATCCTTTTTTAAAATTTCATGGATCTTGGAAGTCCCAGTTGGGCTGCCCTTTTCCGTATCGAAAGTCGTGGATTTTCACGTAAACTCTCTTCAACCAGTTCGATGTTATCGGGGGTCCTTGAAAATCGACTGGGCCGTGGCCGTGAGGCGTTCATAGCCGAAGCAGTTGCGCGGAACCTCTGCGCAACTGCTTCGAATTAAATTCACACTCGGTCCATCACTTATCCGTCGAATACCGAAGTTTGAACAAAATTGTCGACGAGCAGTTACGTACGAATCGTTACTCTTGAAAAATGCCTCGATGGCGAACGCGCGATGTTCACTCGACCACTGCGACATCGTGACTCAGAAATCCACACGATCACTGATTCCGACGATACCACCCTCCCCCCGCACCGTTTATTACTTTTTGAAATAATCGTATTTAAAAACATAAATCTGCCACCAGTCACCCTGTATTATATTTGAAGCATGTTTCTGAAAAATTACTGACGAGCTTATTGAACTTGTACGTCAACGAAAAGTTGTATAATTATGTTGTTGTTTTTTAAAGGTCTTCATCAACATCACTATCCGAAACCGAAGAAAACATTATGTACGTTTAAACACTGCAAAGGTTCGATATGTACTGTTCAGAAATAATGCCAGATTCCATAGCACCCCACGACACGACACATTAGTGTACACACTAATCACATCTGGCGCTCTGCCCCTGGGAACTGATTTTGACCCCAAGGGCTCATCGACCACTTTGGGAATCTCTGGTCTAAAACATCAATGATTTTTTGACGCATCTCAGCAGCGGTCTCGCAGGGAAATAAGAAAAAGAAACGCAAAAAAAATCCTGAAGGGAAAAATCAGATGATCGTGCAGGCCAGGTATGAGGTCGTGCCGGTGGCGGTTTGCGCCTTGCCTGTGAATCCTCACAGGCAAGGCGCAAACTTTAACTTTTCTGACGGCTACATCTTTCTCGGAGTTGAAGTTGGCGCTATCCTAAGGGAACTTTTCGACATATCACAGCGCGAGATGCAAGTCATCAGTGAAACAATTATTGAGGAAGAGTTAAGAGCCCGAGATGGAATACCTCCAGATCTCAGACCTATACTCCCGACTAATAACATACCTTTTGAGATAGTGATGGACCCCTATCGTCTCAACATTATGTATCAACATATTCCCAGGCCTGTAAGGCTATCATCCGGACTTGTTATTGAATTACAAAAACCAGACGTATCTATGGGACCAGTGGAGACAGGAGTTCCGCAAAGGACCGCAACCCAATCAGTAACAAGAGTCAGCGCATTGAACACATTCATGGGTGTAGATTACACCCCTGATATGACAGAGGCACTGAACGCATATTTCATCTCACTGATTGTTCCGGGGTTAGTGGAATTCAACTTCAATTTCTCAGATATCAATCCGACAGATCTACCATTAAGGGCTTTCGTCGCGCTTGGAGCATAGAACCTATTCGCGCGAGATAACCAGGCACATTGGGAATAATGTCACCCATAGAAGCGCACGCACAATCGAGCAATGCATCGCTGAAGCAGGGATATCTGCACGCGTGCTAGAAGTCGCCGCTAATGGAGGCAGGCTTCCACTGGATAACGTAAACCCATCTAACGACGTTCAGTTCCCAGTACTGAGCGAAATGCGCACTAACGGTAATGCCTTGATCACACGTATCGAGTAAACGGGCGAGACAGTAAGTGATGTAACTAGTAGCTGTTCAAACATGTTTTGAAATTAGCACAGTCAGTTCAGTTCTATTGAGACTACAATTCGGACACGATAAATCGTAAAAAGATTATTAGAAAATATACAAAGTTACTCATTCCACTATAGGTAGAAGAATTAAAGGAATTGTTGGAAAAAGAAAAGAGCAACGCCGGATTTGGACAAGACCATGGATGTTGAAAAGATCTGATTTTGGCGCTACAAACACTGTTTTTTATTGAATAGAGGTAGAAGATCCAAACCATAAGCATCTAAATATTAATAAAAATACAATTTTCGACAGAAATTGATTCGGGAATAAATTAAATAAATAATCTTGCCTCCAGTACTGAGAGTATCTGTTTACTTTTATATTTCCCATGTGGAATAAAATGCCTAGAAAAGTTAAAAGTTTTTCCACGGTTAGTGGAGTCCACCTGCGGATTTCTCTTGAGGTGCGGTGCATTCAGCTAATATTTAATTAGCACGTTCATTTGTTGAGATTACAATTTCTTTCAACAAATGTGGTGAAAACAATAATTTGAAAAAATCCAAGGGTGTGCTAGCGTTATCTACCCGTACCTCTTCCCGGGAGGTGAAAACTGGAGGACGAGGTCCGCGTCGATGAAGGGTCCAGTCTTCGCCCTCCGGTTCTTGCGCTGTTTCATCACCCGATTCTTGTTCTGTAGCGTCGCTACTGCTACTACAACTGCCGAAGTTGCTGAAAAGATATATTCTAATTAGGACTTGTGCAGATACATTCATTTAGGGCGCCTAGAAATTCTTCATCCGAGTCAATTTCCTCATTCGCTTCATCATCAGCTAAGCGCCAGATTTGCAAGAGTCCCGACGCCTGATAACTCGAACTTGCTCTCGATGGCCCAGAACTTGCCGAAGGGTCAGGAGTTATCCAAGTGCCAAAACTTGCCGAAGGGCCAGAACTTGTCGAGGGGCCAGAACTTGCCGAAGGGCCAGAACTTGTCGAAGGGCCAGAACTTGTCGAAGGGCCAGAACTTGCTGAAGAGCAAGAACTTGAGAAGCTCATCGAAATCTTCTCCAAAGATTTCCACTAAGTTTTTTCGCACTTCATCCGTGTAACTTGCCATTGTTACACTTAGTCCAAACAAACACAAACCAATCACAGGCTAGAATCGAGTCCAGTAGGCAGTGCACAGGTCACAATGTATCCGGATAACAACACTGTTCCAAACGTAAGACAAACAGAGTCCAGTAGGAAAGCCAAGGGTCGTTAATCACAAAACAGCGTAACACAGAGCACGGGAGAGACAGGAGAGAGAGGCCTAGTTGCTTGTCACATGTGGGACAATAATATAGTGTGTTAATTATTTTTTGAGTTGTGTCCCAGCAGTGCTTACATCTCCTTCTTTTGGTATTACCCTTACTGTCTTTGGGCAAGTGGGCAGGCAAATGAATTATTGTTTCACTTGCCTGTCCACTTGCATGGGCCTGTCTGCTGACATTTGGAGGAGGTGGTAGCAATTTCATAATCACCTCCTCTCTGAAATGATAGTAATCAATTTTTTTTTTAAATTTAATTTGGTACAAGTAGTAGGCATTCAGCATCATCATTTGGAAGATGTGAATGCCTACTTTCTTGTACCAACGCATGGATTTGTGCTCACAAGTATAGTAAGCCAACATTTGGTCTTGCCTATCTACACCACTCATAAACTCATTATATTTGGTGACCATTTCAGGTTTTAAAATCATTTGACCTCTCCTGTTGGTCACCGGTTTTAACTCTGGAGAATGAGTGGTGCTTATAGTCAAGACGTCACGTTGGTCACGCCACTTGCAAACACAAATACCGCTGCGATTATATCTGAAAATGCTACCACCTTTTGACAATTTTCTGGAGCTTGTAATTACTGCTGGGTTTCCGTTGCGTTTGGCTCTCAGAGTTCCAGTAACATTTGTGCCATTACGCAACAGGAACTCTGAGAGTCCGACACTATTATAAAAGTTGTCCATGTACACATGTCGGCCTGTACCTAGATAATTTTCTAGTAGTTTTGCCACCACCTTATCTGTGTGGCCTTTCCCTCCAACGTCTTGGTCGCGTTTGCCTTGGTATACATGAATTTTGAGGGAAAGGCCACTCGGTGTGGCCAGCATATATAGCTTGATGCCGTACTTGTGGCGCTTGCCTTTAATGTATTGGCGGATTCCGCTACGTCCACGGCTTGAAATTATGGATTCGTCTATTGACAATTCTTCGCCGGGATCGTATAATTCCGCCATTCTATTATTAAAATAGGCAACCAAACTATCCAAATTATGCTGGCCAAACCGTAGACATCTAAATATTAGTAAAAATACGTTTTTCGACATAAATTGTGTCGGAAATAAATTGTATAAATAATGTTGCCTCCAGTACTCGGAGTACCTGTTTATTTTTATATTTCCCATGTGGAATAAAATTCCGACAAAAGTTAAAAGTTTTTCCACGGTTAGTGGAGTCCACCTGCGGATTCTCGCTTGGGGTGCGGTGCATTCCGCTAATATTTGATTAGCACACACATTTGTTGAAATAACAATTTCTTCCAACAAATGTGGTGAAAATAATAATTTAAAATAATCTATGGGTGTGCTACCATTATCTACCCGTACCTCCTCCCGGGACGTGAAAACTGGAGGAGGAGGTCCGCGTCGATGAAGGGTCCAGTCTTCGCCCTCCGGTTCTTGCGCTGTTTCGTCACCCGATTCTTCTGTAGCGTCGCTACTGTTACTAGAACTGTCGAAGTTGCTGAAAAGATACATTCTAATTAGGACTTGTGCAGGTACATTCATTTAGGGACTTAAAAAAACCTAGTAGATGATAATTTGGACATCTAATATTTGAGTTATGGCGGTGGGCTAAATATTTGTTGAGATTACAATTTCTTTTTCAATTTCTTTCAACAAATGTGGTGAAAACAATAATTTGAAAAAATCCAAGGGTGTGCTAGCGTTATCTACCCGTACCTCTTCCCGGGAGGTGAAAACTGGAGGACGAGGTCCGCGTCGATGAAGGGTCCAGTCTTCGCCCTCCGGTTCTTGCGCTGTTTCATCACCCGATTCTTCTGTAGCGTCGCTACTGTTACTAGAACTGTCGAAGTTGCTGAAAAGATACATTCTAATTAGGACTTGTGCAGGTACATTCATTTAGGGACTTAAAAAAACCTAGTAGATGATAATTTGGACATCTAATATTTGAGTTATGGCGGTGGGCTATAGATCCCTTGACACACTTTGGTAAAGTAGAACAAAAGAACAGTCGTAGATACAACACAAAATCGTGTGACTATTGGTTCATAGTCCAAACCTGTAGAAAAAACCGGCCTAGTGCGAGTCTGACTCGCGCATGAAAGGTTCCGTACCATCGTTGTAATTACAACTACGAATGAAGTTAACGCACAATTAATATTGGGAAATTTCCTATGTTACATTTAAACCATAGATTTCTCATAGGTTTTAGGTCGAAGGGCCAGAACTTGCTGAAGAGCTAGAACTTGAGAAGCTCATCGAAATCTTCTCCAAAGATTTCCACTAAGTTTTTTCGCACTTCATCCGTGTAACTTGCCATTGTTACACTTAGTCCAAACAAACACAAACCAATCACAGGCTAGAATCGAGTCCAGTAGGCAGTGCACAGGTCACAATGTATCCGGATAACAACACTGTTCCAAACGTAAGACAAACAGAGTCCAGTAGGAAAGCCAAGGGTCGTTAATCACAAAACAGCGTAACACAGAGCACGGGAGAGACAGGAGAGAGAGGCCTAGTTGCTTGTCACATGTGGGACAATAATATAGTGTGTTAATTATTTTTTGAGTTGTGTCCCAGCAGTGCTTACATCTCCTTCTTTTGGTATTACCCTTACTGTCTTTGGGCAAGTGGGCAGGCAAATGAATTATTGTTTCACTTGCCTGTCCACTTGCATGGGCCTGTCTGCTGACATTTGGAGGAGGTGGTATCAATTTCTTAATCACCTCCTCTCTGAAATTATATATATATATTTTTTTTTAAATTTAATTTGTTACAAGTAGTAGGCATTCAGCATCATCAATTGGAAGATGTGAAATTGATTCGGGAATAAATTAAATAAATAATCTTGCCTCCAGTACTCAGAGTATCTGTTTACTTTTATATTTCCCATGTGGAATAAAATGCCTAGAAAAGTTAAAAGTTTTTCCACGGTTAGTGGAGTCCACCTGCGAATTCTCGCTTGAGGTGCGGTGCATTCAGCTAATATTTGATTAGCACATTCATTTGTTGAGATTACAATTTCTTTTTCAATTTCTTTCAACAAATGTGGTGAAAACAATAATTTGAAAAAATCCAAGGGTGTGCTAGCGTTATCTACCCGTACCTCTTCCCGGGAGGTGAAAACTGGAGGACGAGGTCCGCGTCGATGAAGGGTCCAGTCTTCGCCCTCCGGTTCTTGCGCTGTTTCATCACCCGATTCTTGTTCTGTAGCGTCGCTACTGCTACTACAACTGCCGAAGTTGCTGAAAAGATATATTCTAATTAGGACTTGTGCAGATACATTCATTTAGGGCGCCTAGAAATTCTTCATCCGAGTCAATTTCCTCATTCGCTTCATCATCAGCTAAGCGCCAGATTTGCAAGAGTCCCGACGCCTGATAACTCGAACTTGCTCTCGATGGCCCAGAACTTGCCGAAGGGTCAGGAGTTATCCAAGTGCCAAAACTTGCCGAAGGGCCAGAACTTGTCGAGGGGCCAGAACTTGCCGAAGGGCCAGAACTTGTCGAAGGGCCAGAACTTGTCGAAGGGCCAGAACTTGCTGAAGAGCTAGAACTTGAGAAGCTCATCGAAATCTTCTCCAAAGATTTCCACTAAGTTTTTTCGCACTTCATCCGTGTAACTTGCCATTGTTACACTTAGTCCAAACAAACACAAACCAATCACAGGCTAGAATCGAGTCCAGTAGGCAGTGCACAGGTCACAATGTATCCGGATAACAACACTGTTCCAAACGTAAGACAAACAGAGTCCAGTAGGAAAGCCAAGGGTCGTTAATCACAAAACAGCGTAACACAGAGCACAGAAGAGAGAGGCCTAGTTGCTTGTCACATGTGGGACAATAATATAGTGTGTTAATTATTTTTTGAGTTGTGTCCCAGCAGTGCTTTTTTTTTTTTTTTTGGATGGGAAATAATCAAATGACCCCCCCCCACTCTGGGCGGAGCGGAAGGGAGTGTCAGACTTGTACTGACTAAAACCCATCCATGTTCCTTCTTTGCCCTTTGTGTTCCAGGGCCACGGTGTCTCTTTCGAACAGTCCCGCAGCTCTGGCAGGCATCGGCCCATGCGGACCCCTACTCGGTTGCTGACATCTCTTTGAGGCGCACGTGGAACACGAACGCGCCGTCGACACGGCCTGTCGTCATAAGACGACCGGACGGCGAGCTAGCCCATAACTCGCCGTCCACAGGCCCGCGCCTACGGTGGCCGGGAGCCACCATGTGACCCCCGACGCCCAGGGCGTCTCCCGCGGCGGCTGGGACGTGAGGTTCTTTCCCTCTCACGTCCCGCCACCTCCTTCACTAGCATGACTGCTTTACAGAAGGTGGTGACGGCTTCCCATTCCCTCTCGCTCCGGACCATGGCTTGACCCAGGGCCGGACGCGAGAGATCGCCGCCGCCAATCGCCGCCAACCTACCTTCGTCGTGTGGTCGGGGACTACTTGACGGATAGGGCCGTGATCTACCCTGGTCAGAGCGGAGAATGGAACCGGCGAGAGATGTCGTGCGGTGTTCCACAGGGATCGGTTCTAGGACCGGCCCTGTGGAACATCGGTTACGACTGGGTGCTGCGCGCCGACCTCCCTACCGGCGTCAGCGTAGTTTGCTACGCTGACGACACGCTGGTACTGGCACAAGGGAGGTCGCACGAGGCGGCGGCCGAAAACATGACACGCGGGGTTGCGATAGTCGTGGATAGGATCCGGCAATTGGGTCTCGAGGTGGCATTGCACAAGTCTGAGGCCATGTGTTTTCATGGGCCTCGGAATGCGCCACCGTCGGGATCCCTACTGACGGCGGGAGGGGTTTCCATCGGCGTCGGGTCGACGTTGAAGTACCTAGGACTCGTCCTCGACAGCCGGTGGAACTTCGTGGAGCACTTCCGACGTTTGGCTCCCAAACTGGAACGGACTGGGGCTGCCTTCAAGCGGCTCTTGCCCAACCTGAGGGGTCCAAACGCCTCCTGCCGGAGGCTATACGCGGGGGTCGTGCGGTCCATGGCTCTTTACGGGGCCCCGGTGTGGGCGCGTTCTTTAAGGCGGCAAGCCGCCCACTACCTGAACGCGCCCCAAAAGGTGATAGCCATAAGGCTAATCCGGGGGTACCGCACGATCTCCGGCGAGGCGGCTAGCCTCCTTGCCGGATTGCCGCCATGGGATCTGGAGGCGATAGTCCTCGCGCGCCTGCATGAATGGCGCGCGGAGGCACTACGTCGGGGGGAAACTCCGCTGCCGCGGCAAATTGCCGCTCAGCGGACAGACCTCCGGCGTGATATCATGGCGACATGGAGAGAGCGACTGTTGCAACCCCGTGCAGGGCACGCTACCATAGTGGCGATAAGTCCCCTCTTTGAGGAGTGGCTAGAGAGGCGCCACGGCGCCCACACCTACCGCCTGACGCAGATCCTCACCGGACACGGTTGTTTCGGGAGGTTCTTGCACCGAATCGGGCGGGAGGAAACGCCCGGGTGTTTCCACTGCGAGGATCGCCCGGAGGACACGGTGGAGCACACCGTAGAGGTCTGCCCCGCTTGGGCGGAGCACCGCCGTGTCCTTGTAGCGGCGATTGGCGGCGGCGATCTCTCGCGTCCGGCCCTGGTTCAAGCCATGGTCCGGAGCGAGAGGGAATGGGAAGCCGTCACCTCCTTCTGTGAAGCAGTCATGCTAGTGAAGGAGGTGGCGGGACGTGAGAGGGAAAGAACCTCACGTCCCAGCCGCCGCGGGAGACGCCCTGGGCGTCGGGGGTCACGTGGTGGCTCCCGGCCACCGTAGGCGCGGGCCTGTGGACGGCGAGTTATGGGCTAGCTCGCCGTCCGGCCGTCTTATGACGACAGGCCGTGTCGACGGCGCGTTCGTGTTCCACGCGCGCCTCAAAGAGATGTCAGCAACCGAGTAGGGGTCCGCATGGGCCGATGCCTGCCAGAGCTGCGGGATTGTTCGAAAGAGACACCGTGGCCCTGGAACACAAAGGGCAAAGAAGGAACATGGATGGGTTTTAGTCAGTACAAGTCTGACACTCCCTTCCGCTCCGCCCAGAGTGGGGGGGGGTCATTTGATGATTTCCCATCCAAAAAAAAAAAAAAAACCCATGATGTGTACAATAACTTAAAACTGCTTGAAGTATGCTTATTGCTGTACCATCTCTCAAATGGTACGCTTGTTCATATTTTGAGAAAACATCTACCACTGTCAAGTACTTTTCGTTTTGAGCTGTGAATAGATCCATGTGTATTAATTCGAAGGGTTTAGTTGCTGGGGGTACTACATTAAATTGAGGTCTAATCGGGTTCCTATCATATTTCGTTTGTCCGCAGATGGTACACTCATTAATGTATTTAGTTATTTCTTCCCTCATTTTAGGCCAATAATATTTTCGGGATAGGGCGAGATGACACTCGTTTATTCCTCTGTGATTAGTTTTCCCTTCATGATAGTGTTTTATGATTTCTTGCTGTCTTAGGTACTCTTTAACGTCTTCTAGTTCAGTTTTGGCTAATACTAAATTAATTGCTGAGCTTTTAAAACTATTCTGGATTATGGGTATAATTGAATACATCCCTAAGGGTGGAGTTATTTTTATAGCGGTTTTAACTTTAGGGTTGACGTATTCTTTTATAGCATTTACTACGTCTTGTTCTAAGTTCGATTCTGAAACCTGAATAAATGTACGGGTGTGTGTGTCAAAAGGTTTAGTAGCGGTTGTACGTCGTTTAATGTCACCTACTATGGTAATGCATAACTGTCGGTGAAATTTGTTCAAAGGTTCGTCAGTGATTGGTACTTCTAGAATAGGGTTTTCAGTGCTGGTATGTGCAGTGGCTGTCGTGGACCCTGTTCGTGACGGTGGTCGCTCTGATGGGTTAGCTAACATTGACTCGGTCTCGTCATTGTTAATTTCCACTCGGGATAAAGCGTCGGCATTGGTGTTATATCTTCCCTTTTTGTAAACTATAGTGTAGTCGTATTCGCTTAGTTTTAGGCGCCATCTAGTCAATCTTGAGTTAGGCTCCTTAAGGTTCATTATCCACTGTAGTGGTTTGTGGTCTGTGAGTATTTTAAATTTACGACCAAATAAGTAAGGCCTGAAGTACTTTGTAGCCCATACTATAGCTAAAAGCTCCTTCTCGATAGTACTATAATTGGTTTCACTATCGTTCAAAGTTCTTGAGGCGTAACAGATAGGTTTATCTGAGTTAATGGTACCTTGTGAGAGTATAGCGCCGATAGCTACGTTAGAGGCGTCAGTGGTTAATATAAACTCTCTAGTAAAGTCGGGGTACTGTAAGATTGGGTCATTTGTGAGTAAAGTCTTACATCTGTTAAAACAGTCAATGTAGTCGGTGTCAAAAGTAATTTTGTTAGTCTTTTTAAGGCATTTAGTCATAGGCTTGGTGACGCGGGCAAAGTCCGGGATAAATTTCCTGTAATAACCTAATAATCCGAGAAACTGTTTTATTTCTTTCGTGGTTTAAGGTAATGGGTATTTTTCTATAGCCGCTATTTTATCAGGATTAGGTTTAACACCTTCTCCACTAATTACATGACCTAAGAATACCGTTTCTAACTTTAAAAATTCGGACTTATCCATTTGAATCTTAAAGTTGGATTCCTGTAATCTACTGAATACTTTTTCTAAGTTAATCATGTGTTCTTGCAATGACGTACTAAAGATGATGACGTCATCGAGATACACAAGGCAGATGTCATTTTGTAATCCCCTGAGTACATTATCCATCACTCTTTGGAAGGTAGATGGTGAGTTCTTTAAACCCATGGGCATGCGCAAAAATTCAAAGTGCCCATGCTCTACGTTAAAGGCTGTCTTCGGGATGTCGTCAGCGTGCATCTCACATTGATAAAATCCAGATGCTAGGTCTAGAGTAGTAAAGTACTGGCATTTACCAAGCTTGTCAAGTATGTCAGTTATGTTAGGTATCGGGTATTTGTCGTCTATGGTCTTGTCATTTACTTTACGAAAGTCAACTACTATTCTCCACTTCTGTTTGCCTGATGCGTCTGCCTTCTTAGGAACTACCCAAATAGGTGAGCTCCAAGCTGATTCAGAAGGTCTTATGATACCTTGGTCTAGCATCTTAGTAATTTGGTCTCTAACTTCTTGTCGGTGAACAAATGGGTAGCGGTAACTTTTCGTATAAACTGGAAGTTCGTCGGTTGTCTTGATATGGTGCTTTATTTTATTTGTAAAAGTCAAAGGTTCTCCCTCTACATAGAATACGTCAGCAAAACGACTGCATAAAGTCTCTAAGTTAGTTTTTTCTTCAATATTTAAATGATCTGTACGCAATCGAGATAGAACTTCTTTAACGCGCCTAGGATCTTGTTTAGTGCTAGTGCACTCATTATTAAATATCTCCGCTTGTAAAGGGCGCTCAAATGTAACGAGTGAGTCATAATCGGTCGGATTTTCAATTTCAACGATGCCCGTACAGTCGGTAACGCGAGTAATGCATTCATGTATAATGCAATTACTGTGTATTTGCTGAGCTATGGAAACGTCACCGTCTGGGCTATAGATAGGAATATTTAATAGTTTTGATGAGTTCGCGGGAATGGTTTCCTGATAACTGGACTTTTTACATTGATAAAACCGAATAGGTATAGTTGTAAAATCTGTATTTAAATAGTTATTTTTAAGATCAATCTGTGCTCCGTCAAGTAAATCTAGGCCTATTAGTCCGTCAAAGTAATTATGAAACTTATAAATGAAAAACTTAACATTCGTAGGGTTATTAAATTCAGGAAAATTCGGAACAGTAACTGAATGGTTGTGTGTACTAGTTACACGCATTTGTTACTTCAAAGGGGTCAAAATTCAAAGGTATGTGCGAAAAGTATTGCTCGACTGCCTCAGGACTAATAAAAGACTGGTTAGCCCCGGTATCTACTAATAACTTAAGTGGTGGGTCCGATATCTGAATGTAACGTAATTCCCTTTTAGATTGAATATTTAACTCTATTTTAACCCTTTTTGATCCTTTTCCTCGAGAAAATCCGGATTAGCACTAGAGGTAGGCTTTGGTGCTTCTAAGCAATTCGCGTTGTTAGTACTCTGTGGCTGTGTGTCATCTTGTACATATAAAATATTCTCAGGCTCGGTTTGATTGTAGTAATAGAAGTCGGGATAGTCATAGTAACAGGAATAGTCAGGTTGTTCATAGTAATAGTCGGGGTAATAATAAGCGTTTTCAGGGTCTGTCATCTCGTTAAAATTCATTTCTCGTGTCTTGAAGTAATTACTAGGTGGTGGGTTCCCTGATCTTTGCCAATTATTTCCTGGTAACCCTATTGGTTTTTGTACGAAGTGACTAACGCCGCTCATTGGTTTCGGACCTGTATATCGCGCTGACGGATTTGCGTTCGGTAATCTAAATATGTTACTCTGGGGATGGTAGTTTGGCGGGGGTGCACGAAACATTTGCTGGGTTCGACTAACCATGTTGGGGGCACGATGAGGTACCTGATTATGCTGGAAGGGTGGCCTCCATTGCAGCTGCTGCTGCGGCGGCGTGGGCATAGGCTTATGCCAGCTCGTGCCTGCATTCGCAAAGCTAAAAGGTCTGGGCGTGGTCATAAGGACCGCTGGTGGCATTCTATGGGTTAAATGCGCTTGCTGTGTCGGGTTACGTCGCTCAGGAATACTTTCGTTGCGTTGCTGTAGGTACATGACATTTAGTTCCTGCTGTACAAATTCCAGAGCCTTTTCTATAGTTTCGGGTCTCATACATCGGATACGGGACCCTAAAGGTTCTTTAAGACCTCTGACATAAGATTGTAACGTCAGTTTTCTATAAAGGTCGCGTTTTGCTTCGATGGTAGTAGCTATATTTTCATGCAGGGTGACATAAGTCATTATAGTACTAAAAAGGGTCTGGCATTTGTCATAATATTCCTGCGGAGTGCTGTTTCCTTGGGCTAGTAAGGACATGTCATTGTAAAGGGCGGTCTCGTCCCTTTGATCGGAAAAGTTGTTAATTAAAGCGTCACGGATCCCTTGCCAATTTTCAGGTATACCATTGGAATTTATAGTTGTAGCTGCAGATCCCGTAATTTTATTTAAGATACCGTTTATTATACATAGGTTAGTGAACTCGTAACTCGGGTCATTTCTGACGTATTGTATTACGAGCTGATCACATATTTTAATGAAACGTGTTAGAACATTCGGATTTCCATCAAAGTCTGGCACTGGGCGTAAGGCCCTAAAGATAGTATCGGGGTTCAATTCCATTTCGTCACTACTAAATAATGTGTCTAAACCTTTAAGTATCTGAATCTATAAACCTATTTAAATCTACTTCCCTAATCCTATTTATCTGTCTGGAAGAGACAGATCCTGTCCTAGTTTCCCTTGGATGAAAAATCTTGAATTAATATTATATAAGGGGTTAAAAGAAAGGAGTCGGGAGCAACACTCAAAGAAAGTTTCAAGCACTTACATACTCGTATACATGGTTTTCCTTGGTGTATCGATGGCTGGATACGTCCTCAGCTGCGTCTTCTTATGTTCGGATATTCGATGAGGTACTTGGAAATACCGACAGCGACTATCGGAGTCAGCAGATAAACGATTTTTGGAAATCTGTACCGCGCCGCGCACTGCCTCGAATATCCTACCGACTGCGCCAATTACGAAGGTGGCAACCGGAGGACTTAAAAAAAACCAAAATTATTTTATAAAGGTTTTAATTAAGATAAAAATTACAATTTAACTTATATTAGTTTTAGGTCTATATTCGGACGATGCTAGTGCCGAATTGAAAATTTACGTAAGTAATGCTAAAACGTGGATGCGGCATCAGCGGATTTGGAAGTAGGTGGCCACTTGGCGGCACGAGGCGTCCGTTCGCTGAGTCAGCAGGTGGCGTGTTGGAATTTTGTGTGGAAACATCCGTTTGACGTAATTACCATATCATGTCGCTATTCAGCTGATTTGGTGTAGGCAGGGCACGTAACAAGCGTTAACGATTGTAGATTGTCAACTTGGCTAAGCCTACAGGTTTGCGTCCCGCGGCCTGTGCGTCACGTGCCGGTAGCGGCTGTGCGGGTTGCGGGGGGAATAAATAAAAGGAAACGACTATAATTTTAATTTGACAATAATATATTTTGGATTCAGGTTGGATAATTTGATTACGCTAAAGCTATTTAGAACTGTCATTTTCGGTATTAATGTTTACTATTTCAGGGAAACAAGATTTGGTGAGCATTTATCCATTTTGATAGGCAATAAGAATATTATTACAACACGTACAATTATTCTGATGAGTATATATTTATTTTGGAAGTTAAAACGTTGTTCTTTAGACACCTCGGTATAGTATAGTATATATATTTCATTTGAAGTTAATATATTTTTCTTGGTACTTAGTCTTAGGGTCTAAAAATTATTTTGGTGAGCGTTTAAATTGTACCCTTTTTTTAATAATATCCACTAGGATTTTAAAAGTGATTATTAAAATAAAATACGAGGTAGGTACTCACTTCATCACTGGACAGCGTGTCCACTCCGCATCTTGATTGGTCATCTTTCTTTTCAAAGATGGGCAACAGCAAATAATAATACCAAAGGTTGGGGATATAGACATCATTTGCCCCCGTTCCCGTACGTTTTGATTCTTTAACCTATTAAAAGAATGATAATAAATGTAAAATTTGATTAGGTACTAAGTTACCGTGCAGCCATATAAACATTAATCTCAGATTAATGTTTATAAATTTATAAGCATACTAGTTAAAGTAATTACCGGTAATTATCAGGGTCAACTTCTTAAGTTTGTCCTTCAAAAGCTCTCATGCTTGCGTTTTTTGTGTTCTATCTTTATAAATCAGATTCAATGTCCCATAGACATGGTAAGTCACCATATAAATATATGAATTCGGTCAGAACCGCTCGTTCGCCGCTCTCATTTTGCGAATCCATTCTAACGCGCGGTGACGTGCGCCCGCGACGACTGACAAGCGCGAGATTCGACTCAATGTCCTCTGTTAGTCCTTGGTTGCCAGGGCGCATCGCTCAACCAAGGTCGTTGCAAGGTTGTTGAGTAAGTAACCAAATATTGGACATCAACCGTCGTCTACACGGTCAATTTTTATGCAAACTCAACTAAGGTGGCTCAGCATCGCGGGCTGGCTCGAGCAAGGGTCGGGGAGGGGATTGAACGGGGACGTCGCGACGGGCCTTGACGGCTAGGTCTGAATGATGGCGGTCTATTTTTGTGGTTTTAAGTGTACTGGTTTCTGGAAGTGGATCACCTAGATCGTATAAGACTCGCCCTCTCGAGTTGGTCGTTATGCTGTTCCAGGCGGGGTGTTTGGCGTTGAGGTCACCCGCTATAATAACGGAATCGCTCAGGCCGAAGAGAGCAGAGAGATCGTTAGCCAAAAGGGTATGATCTTCGGATGTATTAGCAGAGCGCATGTAGGCAGAGATGATATGAACCGGTTTGTTGACCGGTCATGCCTAGCCGACTGATTGAAACCTCAAGCAGATATTCTAAAGGACGGGGGGCTAAAATGAGCGTACCGCCGCGCCCTTGTGAGCGCGTGACCGGTCGTTGCGAACTATATGAAAGTTTTCAATGTTTGGGTCACGGTGGCAGGTCTTTGGGCAAGTGGGCAGGCAAATGAATTATTGTTTCACTTGCCTGTGCACTTGCATGGGCCTGTCAGCTGACATTTGGAGGAGGTGGTAGCAATTTCTTAATCACCTCCTCTCTGAAATTATAATAATCAATTTTTTTTTAAATTTAATTTGGTATAAGTAGTAGGCATTCAGCATCATCATTTGGAAGATGTGAATGCTTACTTTCTTGTACCAACGCATGGACTTGTGTTCGCAAGTGAAGTAAGCCAACATTTGGTCTTGCCTATCTACACCACTCATAAACTCGTTACACTTGGTGACCATTTCAGGTTTTAAAATCATTTGACCTCTCCTGTTGGTCACTGGTTTTAACTCTGGAGAATGAGTGGTGCTGATAGTCAAGATGTCACGTTGGTCACGCCACTTGCAAACACAAATACCGCTGCGATTATATCTGAAAATGCTACCACCTTTTGACAATTTTCTAGAGCTTGTAATTACTGCTGGGATTGCTTTGCGTTTGGCTCTCAGAGTTCCAGTAACATTTGTGTCATTACGCAACAGGAACTCTGAGAGTCCGACACTATTATAAAAATTGTCCATGTACACATGTCGGCCTGTACCTAGATAATTTTCAAGAAGTTTTGCCACCACCTTATCTGTGTGGCGTTTCCCTCCAACGTCTTGGTCGCGTTTCCCTTGGTATACATGAATTTTGAGGGAAAGGCCACTCGGTGTGGCCAGCATATATAGTTTGATGCCGTATTTGTGGCGCTTGCCTTTAACATATTGGCGGATTCCGCTACGTCCACGGCTTGAAATTATGGATTCGTCTATTGACAATTCTTTGCCGGGATCGTATAATTCCGCCATTCTATTATTAATAAAAGATTCGGCATCACGAATATTTGAAAATTTGTTGACAAACACCCAAGATCTTCCTTCGGTTGTAATAATTGATTATTTTCTTGTTCTGAATCAGATTCGGAATTAAGTAGAGGAGCTTCAACAATACTTTGCCCGGCCAAAACTTCATCGGACATCGTAAAGAAAGCGCTTCTGTCACGCGCATACGACGCAGCTAACCTTTATGCCTCTAGAGAGACGACTGAGAGAGGAGCGCAGGTTTGCGTCCCGCGGCCTTTGCGTCACGTGCCGGTAGCGGCTGTGCGGGTTGCGGGGGAAGTAAAAAAAAGGAAACGACTTTTATTTTAGTTTGACATTAATATATTTTGGATTCAGGTTGTATAATTTGAATACGCTAAAGCTATTTAGAACTGTAATTTTCGGTTTTAATGTTTACTATTTCAGGGAAACAAGATTTGGTGAGCATTTATCCATTTTGATAGGCAATAAGAATATTATTACAACACGTACAATTATTCTGATGAGTATATATTTATTTTGGAAGTTAAAACGTTGTTCTTTAGGCACCTCGGTGTAGAGTGGGTTTATTTCATTTGAAGTTAATATATTTTTCTTGGTACTTAGTCTTAGGGTCTAAAAATTATTTTGGTGAGCGTTTAAATTGTACCCTTTTTTTAATAATATCCACTACGATTTTAAAAGTGATTATTAAAATAAAATAGAGGTAGGTTCTCACTTCATCACTGGACATCGTGTCCACTCCGCATCTTGATTGGTCATCTTTCTTTTCAAAGATGGGCAACACCAAATTATAATACCAAAGGTTGGGGATATGGACGTCATTTGCCCCCACCCCCGTACGTTTTGATTCTTTAACCTATTAAAAGAATAATAATAAATGTAAAGGGGAATGCCTAGCCTCCATAGTGTCCTAGGCCCAAGATGGACATCAAGTGTTACTATAAAAATGGAGTGTTTTAAAATCATCATAGTATTAGATATCTAAAAATTATATTCAAATTGACGCCACTATTTTAGAAATATTAAAAAAAATAAAAACATTTTGAGGTTTTTTCTATCTGAAAAAGTGTGGGACTGTGAGGTAATTCAAGAACTTATATTTTTTCAATGCTTGATTATGATAGGAGGGGGTTTCTAATATATTTTTATCCAATTGTGGTTATTAGGGTATAAAAAAAAACACATTTGCTATTTTATATATCTATATTTTCTTCATTGTCATATACAATTAACAAATCATCTAAAAATGGCGCAGGAGGGCATTTATTAGATTCATATCTTGCCCAACCTATGTACCAAAGCACAGTCATGGTATGGGCACAACAACCTACCGTGCGTTTTCCTATTATGCAATTACAACAATATGCATCAATTGCCTCTCTGCCAGCATGATTATTATTTATTTTAATGTACACAAAATATACCTTACGGCTTATATGCCTACTTTGTATTTTGGCACGCAAAAGCCAGCAGTTTTCATTAATTAATTCGCTTGGTAGGTTGCTATTTTGTTCTCTACATATTTCAATACTATACATACCGTTGGCTCTAATATGTTCTCCATAATATGATCTAGCTTGTTTTATTTGATATGTACCACATGCAATTAATATTAAATCGTTCATTGTTAATCGTGGGAAGTCATTTAAATTATCAGAACCAACGGTAATATTAACAAATTGAGCCCTCCTGCGATTTAAATAATATTCATTTACATAATCTGCTAAAGTATTATGGATATACATTCTTTGATTAATAATAGATAATATTTCAGTAGCATCAGGTCTATCTAGGATCCTAGTATGAAACCTATTAATTAATGCGGCACCTACTGCAAAATCTTGCATCATGTGAGTAGATGCCCGATTAAAAAATTCTTGCCGTATCAATTTAAACGCTTGTTTAAATAGACCATTTACGACCTCAACAACCCAGCGACAAATGGTGACTTTTCTGGAATTATTAGCATCAACAGTGGATAATTGTGATTCACCTTCCTCGAGTGATGCTGGAACTTTAACAGAATACCCACATTCTGTTAGAAGTGGTACTGCGTCCCTAAAACCTCGGTCTAATATAAATACATCCCCAGGTTCAAAGAATCTCCTCATTGGTGCATTTTGTGAACTAAATTCATTTTTAAGAATTTCGGCATCTGATGTTGTTGCCGGATAGGGCCCCATCACATCTAATATATAACCATCACAACAAGTTATAATAAATGGTTTCACTAAATTCCTAAACTTGTGAAGAGAGTATGGTTTGTTTTTGGTATTTATAATTTGAGCTTTTCTGGATGTAGACATAAGTTCCATCCATGATTACTATGGGTTTAACTTAGTTTGTGCTTCCAAATAATCCATTAGGGATTATTAAATTCCTCTGAGCAATGTTGTCTCTAGTAATGTGCCGTAGACCTAGGTTTTGTGGTACAAAATCTTGAGTAAGAAGTTCTCTTGCATTATTCATTAGTTTTCCAAAGTACTTCTAGGTACTTTAAATAATGTAGAAAGTCTTTGATCTGAATCACCAGTTCTTAGTTTAGTTAAATAAGCTGCCAGTCCAGTAGCTCCTCTGTGGCTATTACTTAACCGAGGAACTTCATCTAATATTCGTCTAAACTGATGTTTAGACATACCAAGCCAATAATAAACTAAGTGATCATCGCTGTCTTCAATATTTTCAAAATCAATATTATTACCTATCTGATTTTTTAGTAATGATAGCAAAACTTCAATGAATGCTGCGGTGAAGGTATGGTTTCCATTTTCTACAATTAAACTCTCCCTTATACAGTTACTAAGGTGAAAGTGACAGATACGGCAGTTTTGAGGAACATAAAAAGATAAATCACATAACAATCTCACACAAATTGATGTAGGAATGTGCTTTCTCTCAGTTCCATGACAGTCCGGAAAAATACAATGTCTTTCTGTATTTGCAGCCTTTGTGTAACTTGGTAGAATGATTTCAGATTCATTAGTCGCAGCTGAAGATGTTGATGCTGATTCTTGTACAAAATGAACAGCGGCCCTGTCAGCTCTCTGCCAGCACGGATGACAGATGCGGCTTAAGGATGAAACCTAAAAAGTATATTTTATTATTATAAACTAAATAATAACAGTAAACAGATTTATCATACATTTGTTAAGTATTTTAAAAACTTGCCTCTCGAGGTTGAATCCGTTCCATAAT
Source organism: Noctua janthe (assembly GCA_910589295.1). Taxonomy (NCBI): domain Eukaryota; kingdom Metazoa; phylum Arthropoda; class Insecta; order Lepidoptera; family Noctuidae; genus Noctua; species Noctua janthe. The sequence continues at coordinate 4,953,775 of OU342572.1, read as the reverse complement.
TACATTTCTAATGAGACTTTCTCTCTCTGTATCTGTTCTTAATAGGTGACTTCTTATCCGTCTAACAGACCGTCCACAATAAAGGCAGCTGTTTTGACGTACAGATCCTTCCGGCTCTTGTTGAGGAGCCAGGCTAGCAGTTACTACCAACCAGCAGTTGTGGCAAATAAGATTATCTCTTGACACCTAAAACAATATTATTTTATGTAAATAATTTGATGATGATGTAGGCAATAACAAAATCATTTTATGGTTTGTATATTTACCTGCAGTGGTGCAACCCACTGCTGTATCACACTTATTTCTTCGGGTTCCAAGGTATGATTTTGAATCTCAGTCAGGTTAAAACCACAGTTAACATAATGTTCTTCGGTCATTGTATAAAACGTTATTGATCGGTATCCAAAATCGAATGCAGCCGTGATCCTTGATTCCAAAGCCAAAGTTGTCGTTGATGGTGAGAACAAAATCCATTAAACAAAGCCAAAGTCGTCGGTAAAAATCCAAATCAAGTCCATAAAACAAAGCCAGGTCGCAGTAAAAGAAATCGAAGAAAAATCAAAACACATCCACATTGAGCAAGCAACAAGCGAAGTGTCAGTGACAGATTCAATTCAGTGTTGTACGAAAAAATAATAACATGAAAACGATATATCGATTATTTAAAAAAAAAAATCGATTATTAATTTATTTTTCTTATTTTTTTTACAAGTACAAATTAGTTTTTATTTTCATGTATATTTTTAGTTGATTTTTTATTACAATACCAGTAAAATCCCGTGGGTATGCCGTTGAGATTTTTGTATTTGTTTATAAATCGATTCTAATCGATTGATTAATGAAAATACATAAAATATTATTTTGATGCTGGCAATATTTTACCAGCGTTAAAATCAAAAAACTTCTTGTTATTTCAATAGAATTACTTTTTATTATCGAATTGTTGTAGATTGTAGTGGCGCTCATTTGGAAAAATCTGAAAGCATATTTTTTTATGGCAAAATTAATGCATAAAGTATTTTTCCTCTAGTCTAATGTTCACTGAGGGCCTCAAATGGGCAATTGCCTTTGATTAGGTACTAACTATTTGATGGTCGCGGAGGAAGGCGGCGATCTCATCACGCTACCCTCTAATGCCGTCGACATAAAGAAGCCTAATTTAAGTGAACGCGGCCGCGTACTGTGTAAATTCCTATTATTCATTATTGGGTTTTAGTTGTTGAGGAAGCGGAGAGTTGACTTTATCCTAGGATATCTGTCAAAAATCTCGTTAATTAGGTCTGCCTAGGGCGAAACTGCCTTTAAATCAGGCGATGGTGGCAAAAGAGCTTTCTCCTTCGACAAGCTCAGGGGCAGGAAGTCTGGTACTATGTAGCTTGGGTGAAACTACGGAAGCGGCCACGGGGGTGGGCGCTGGGCACGGGATGGGAACATCCATTTCCAGCCCGGGCATTGGGGCAAACTTAGGAGCACCAGGGCCGGGAATGCACGTTGATGATTCAGCGCATTCCTGGGGACGGCCGCTGAGGACTGAGGCGCTCAGGAATTTGTGCAGATAAGGGCTTTATTAGAGGGCTTTCCCTCTGTTGGCGGGAGCTAAAGCGATAACCAGCTTGACTGACTAATGTTTAGGGGCCTTAGGACAGCCCCTGTAGTTGGCCGGGTGACCAGAGTGGCCACCCAGCACGCAACTGGGTGGTTCCGAGCATTGGCTCCTGTCTTTAGGACGGGAGCACTCGGATGTTGTGTGATTGCCTAAGCACTTTACGCACCTTGCGTAGCAGTTCTTTAGGCTATGGCCATATAACTGGCAGCCAAGACATTGCCTAACAGCGTTGAGGCGATGGGGCTTCTCTACGGTGATGCCCGATAAAGAGCACACCGACTTAATTTTAAAAATCGGATAGTGTTGACTCTCGACAGGGTTGCACATGACGAGTACCATGTCGTACTCGTAACCCCCACGCGCCTTGTGAAGGCGGTGCTCGGCGGTGGCCGGAATTCCATGAGAGGTCAAGATCTCCTTTGGGATTCGCCTTATCACCACTCCGGTGGGCTTCTCCTCCGGGAAAGAGTATGTGTGCAAGGCAACTTGCCTTCGACGAAGGCAAGTTGCCTTGCACACATACTCTGACCTGTAGTCTGACCTGTACCTGTAGTCTGGGGACGTAGTGACAGTGACATTAATACCCTGCAGGGTAGAGCGGGCGCTAGTGTAATTGATTTTGTGCATCGCGCACATTTTGGACACATCGGTCCATTTTGCCTTATCTTGAATGAAGATAGGAGGCGGGGGTAATTGCTTCTTCTTACCAGAAGCGACGGGAGCCAAAACAATGGGGATACCGGGGCGGCTGGCAGAAGCCGCGGCCAAGGATGTCGTAGCGACAGGGGAGGCGGGGCGGGAGGTTTGCGCGAGCCGCAACGGACTTCTTGGCTTGTTGGCCTTTGCGCTTTTATTCTTTCGCCTCTTTCCTTTTCCGACTAACTTATAGTCCTCTGAGTCAGAGGACGAGTTGGAGGAGGCAGCGGAGGCCTCCGGGGAAACCTCGGAGACCTCAAAGGAGGGCTCAGCAATATCCATCGACTCAAGAGCTAACTCCTGAGATAATGGAATATTAGTTCAGGGGGTGGACGTGCGAGGGACTTCTGACGAGTCGTCAGCAGAGGGCTTCTCTAACAGCCTGAAGGGTTCGAGATCGCGCTGTTATAACCGGGTTGCGGATTAGGTTTTTTAAAAAGGAAATTACCTTTGGCTATAATAAACTTGTATATTAAAACAATAAAAATTACACGAGTGCAAGACACCTTTGGCTAAAATAAACTTGTATATTAAAACAATAAAAATTACACGAGTGCAAGATACATGTGCACGGTAGGACGGTTGGGAGACGACTGGCGTGCTGGACGTTAGGAGGCGGAGACAGGAATGAGAGGATCCTGCGTCAGCAGCAGAAATCCAGCGTAAGCTGCTGAGCAGGCGTCAGGGGTCACGTGGTGTCTCCCGGCCACCGTAGGCGCGGGCCTGTGGACGGCGAGTTATGGGCCAGCTCGCCGTCCAGCCGTCTTATGACGACAGGCCGTGTCGACGGCGCGTTCGTGTTCCACGTGCGCCCCAAAGAGATGTCAACAAATAAGTAGGGGTCCGCAAGGGCCGATGCCTGCCAGGGCTGCGGGACTGTTCGAAAGAGATACCGTGGCCCTGGAACACAAAGGGCAAAGAAGGAACATGGATGGGTTTTAGTCAGTACAAGTCTGACACTCCCTTCCGCTCCGCCCAGAATGGGGGAGGGGGGGGGGGGGGTAATTTGATGATTTCCCATCCGTAAAAAAAAAAAGCTGCTGAGTAGGCCAGAAGGGGTACAGATGAGGGATGTAACAGCGCGCTTATTTTTCGCAAATATGGGGATGGTCGTCCTTAAGGAGTTTCGCAAGAAAGTCCGAAAGTTGAGCGGTCATAGCCGCTTTTCTGACGGGATTGGCCATACTAGGGCCACATAAATTGGGAATAAAAAGGGGGGGGGGGAGGGGACCTATTCTCCTAACCCCGAGGAAACACGTAAACGGGTACCCCCGGGCAGACAGTTCCCTTAAGCGAACTCTCCCTTGTGACTTTCCTAGTGCTGATAAAATTCCAAAAGAGATGACATAATTATACTTTTCGGTAGGTTGTATATCGGAGTAATGAAATACATAAACAATGACTTATATTTTGACAAGGCATTTTTTGGAATTATGACCTATGAGGAACCACCGTGCAATGGTACATCGGAAGACGATGACGACTCATCACTGTTTGAATCAGATCGAGAAAAATTCAATGAGGGGGAGGGATGGTTCATAATCTAGATCGCCGGAATCGCTCGATATGTCAAGTACGCGTGGATAGTGGGAGCAAAAGTTTGCGAAAATGCGTTACCAGCAGACTGCGTGGGTGGCGTGCGGCCTACTGACCTTATAACAGCGGTGGCATGCAATTATATTCCTTAGATTTATAACGGTCAAATAACAACTAATTAGGAGCGAAAGTTGTGGAACGCCGCCCACGTGGCTAGCGGAGATAAGTTATAAAAAATCATATTGGCTTGCAATAAAATAATTTATGTGGGCGGCCGACGGACCACATGGCGCTGAGAGTGTATGACACCACTTTCATCTTTTTACACTCAGGCCCAAGAATATATGATACAGCATTATACAGTAGACGTAGCGTCGGTGCTTTTAATATAGCAGTGTTTTGGAATTTGAGGTTAGGGTCTCCACGAGACACAACCGTTTAGCGGAAGCGTGAAGCGTTTATTATTGAATTCCCGTTTTCTACATTCCTCAACACGTTTTTACAATAGCGGCACACTGGAGGTCCTGAAATAGATGATTTTTGACTATTGGGCTCGTTTGAATAACCTTGTTGTGTAAGGTTGCGGTCCTGTTGGAAACAACGCTGAAACAGTACGGTCGGATTGGTATTGATTGCGTACGCTTAGAAGTGATCTGCAATATTTTTTCTTCGTACACAGCGAAGCAAATGGCTTTTATCAAACTTTCAGGGTCACGGCATCGAACTACAGTTCACAATCGAAAGTTTTACCCACTAATAAATATATGCAATGCTAAAGCGCAATACACACTGAGCCCGCCGGGCCGCCGACATATGTCGGCAACTTTTTGTCGGCGGTCTAGTTGGCGGCTTCACTTAATACATGTCGGAAAATTTGGTCGGCGGCATGTCGGCGGCTTGAGATAAGAAATTTATTTGGCAGTCAAAGGTTGTGTGATTGTGTTATATAATTTTGGTGGTCTTCGATAATTAAGCAAATAGAAATAATCTTAAAAATGGACGATGGCAGTGATCTGTTGATAGCAGCTTGTGGAATGTTTATTGCTGGATCGCTCCAAAGGGAACGAAGCTGTTGGGTTAGACCTAGTTTTACTGAGTCGCAATTGTTATAGCAATTATGACAGATTAAGAGATTTGAAAGCAGATGACTTGATTGTACAAAATCCCATACATTTTATAAAACATTCATGAAATTAACTAATACCGACTTTGAATATTTATTGAATATTGTTGGGCCGAGAATAGTTAAAAAAGATACAAATTGCAGAAATGCAATTTCGCCACAAGACAGATTAGCAATAACATTAAAATACCTGAGTACGGGCGAATCATTCATTAGCCTTTGTGACGTGTTTAAAGTATCTCCTCAAATTATTTCATACATTATCCCAGAAGTATGCCAAGCTATAATCGATGGCCTTTCGGAGTATGTAAAGGTAACATTAAATGTTTATCTTTTGTAAATAAATCAAAATGTTAATAAATATAAATGTAAATTTTAAATAGATGTATTTTTTTTCTGCTGTTTGATTTAGTTCGAAGTATAATTCAGTTAATGTTCTTATTTTAGATTCCGAGAACTTCAAACGAATGGAAAAACGTTGCAGATCGATATCTGGATAGATGGAATGTTCCTAATTGCCTTGGATTAATGGACGGAAAACACGTAAAAATTCAATGTCCACCAAGAAGTGGAAGTGAATATTTTAACTATAAAACTTATTTCAGTATTGTACTATTTGCATTAGTGGATGCAGATTACAAGTTTTTATAAGCTAATGTGGGATGTCAGGTTCGCATTTCAGATGGCGGTGTTTTTAATAACTCTGCGTTATGTAGAATGTTAAATAACAATTCTTTAAATTTGCCGGACAACAAACCTCTACCTGGGAGAAATGTACCAGCGCCAAATTTTTTTTTGGGTGATGATGCTTTTGCATTACAAACCCACATTATAAAACCTTACGATGGTAATCACACAAAAAGATCTCCCAAAAGAGTTTTCAATTATCGTATATGTAGAGGACGAAGAGTAGTAGAAAATGTGTTTGGGCAGTTAACCAGCAAATTTCAAATATTCAAGACACCTATTCAGCTATGTCCACAAAAAACTGCTATTGTGACATTGGCCTGTGTACATTTGTTTAATTATATAAAAAAAAATATACAGCGAAACGAATATGATTCTGAAAATAATAACAGAGAAATCATACCAGGTGAATGGCGCACAGTAACTCCTGAAAATGATTGTTTTGTTGCCTTGCCAAGAGAGGTCAATACATTAAAAACTTGACAAGTCAGTCTCTATCAGTCTATCTGTCTGATATCTGTGTCCTGAAGATACAAGGAACGAGTTGGTTGAACATTTTCTCTCAGATGTCGGAAGCTTAGAATGGCAGTATGATCAATGATCAATTTAATCAAAATCTAAATTTAAAGATTTAATAAAAAAACATAATAATGATAGTTACTTATATTTTAATTTGTGTTTACAATTAGTGACTCTTACTAAATCATAACATTTCAAAAGACAGATTTATAACAACAACAACAATACAGATACAACACACAGCACATAACAACAATACAGATAGAACAGATAACAATATAATAAAGATCTTAAAGAAAGTAAATTATTTTTTATTTAGGGATTTAAAACGTTCTCTATATCTTGGCTGCTTATACGTTCACTATTAAAACTTTCATCAAGCGCTACTGGTACCGAAGATTCAACTCCAGGAAGTTGCGGATGAGGACTGTTGATGGGATATAGAGATGAAGGGATTGTATTTGGCTGATTATCAGGATTTGTAGTGGTAGAATGCTGATGATCCGGGCTCGTAATAGAAGAATATACAGACGATGAGCGGTTAGAAGGATATGCATTTGGCTGATCATTTGGAGAATCTGTATAGTACCCTGGATGACTACGGGAGCTAGAGGGTCTTGCGTAATCTGCATACATATCTGTCTGATATCCAATTTCGGTTTCAAAAATAATGTTATTAATTCGATGTTTTACTATTGCATTTGTTGATTTATCCATTTTTCTCAGTTTTGCTGCAATATATTCTCCAAAAAGAGTGTCTTCATCTTTTTCTTGTGTTTGATTTTGTCGATCGGAGACAGATTTCATAATATTCAGAGCTTGTGAAATCATTTCATTGTTTAGTTTGTTTCTGGGACGTTTAATCGTGTCATCGGCAAATGAATGAGATGAATCATTTTGCTGGGGTTGTACAACACTGCTCTCGTTTGATGTCTCCTGAAATTAAAATAACGAAAGTTATGAGGTAACAAACATAAAAAAAAAGATTACGACGAATTGAGAACCTCCTCCTTTTTTGAAGTCGGTTAAAAATAATAAATGCATTTTTACTTACAGAATCGATCGTGGCAGTAGTATTCTTGTTTTGCAAAAAACTAAATGATTTATATGCAAACCACTTGCTCTGATAAACACAATCTGTACCGCAACCCGACTTTTTTGAGTCAGTCACTTTTTTTTTCTCTCTATAATACTGACTTGTCAAGTTTTTAATTTTTCTTTCTATTTCTGATACATTTGTATTAAAATGGTTTGCTATTTCATTCAATGAGTCGAAACGCTTTGGTCGACTTTTATGATCTGGGTGTTTTGGATTCCACAATACTTCCTTCTCATGATAAAGATTAATTAACGTAAGACATTTTTCGTCGTCGGGAACTCCATGTCGTAAAAAAAAATACAAGCACGTCACTACAGGTCGAGCGTCGCCGGGCAACTGAGCGCAGGCGTACCCAAGCCGCCAACATGTCGGCGGGCAACACGCGCGGGCGGATGTTGCCGACATGATTCTTTTCATACAGGCCGCCGGGTTGTGTCGCCGGGCTTTGTCGGCGGCCCGGCGGGCTCGAGTGTGTATTGCGCTTAAAGGAGTCTACACACCAAACCCGCCGACCCGCCGACACAGCCGCCGGGCTGTGTCGGTCGCTTGGTGTCGGCGACCCAAACCCGCCAACCCGCCAACATGTGTCATGGGGCTGTGTCGGTGAGTTAGTCGGCGGCAAGAAATCAGTACAACTTTTTTAGTTAGTGATTGCAGTGTGTACGAACGTGACGTGTTGTTTTTCTCGAATATTGCAGCCTACAATAAACATGGATACTGATGCTGATCTAATAATAGCAGCATGTGGAATAATTTTAGCTGGGTCCCTGAAGAGAAAACGACAGTGTTGGGTTAGACCAAGCTTAATGAGTCGCAGTCGTTACAGTAACAGTGACAGAATAAAAGATTTAAGAACAGACGATTTGATTGTAAAAAGACCCTTACATTTTAAGACATTTATGTCGTTAACGTTTACCGACTTTGAATATTTACTAAGCATTGTTGGACCCACAATAGTTAAAAAAAATACAAATTACAGAAGTGCAATTTCACCAACGGACAGATTATCATTAACATTAAAATACCTGACTACGGGAGATTCATTCAACAGTCTTTGTGACACCTTTAAAGTATCTCCTCAACTTATTTCCTACATTATTCCAGAAGTGTGCCAAGCTATCGTAGATGGACTTTCGGATTATGTGAAGGTATGTACATATATGGGCGTTTAACTTTCTTTAATCTTCCAGAAAAACTATGTTCCGAAAAATTACTATATAAGTAGGCAAATGGCTATCCTATCACCGAGCACATTTTCGATTTCAGATTCCACGAACATCAAACGAATGGACAAAAGTTGCAGATGGATATCTGAGTAGATGGAATGTACCTAATTGTGTTGGATCTATGGATGGAAAGCACATTAGAATTGAATGTCCAGCACGAAGTGGAAGCGATTATTTTAATTATAAAATGTATTTCAGTATTGTACTGTTTGCATTAGTGGATGCAGATTATAAGTTTTTATACGCTAATGTGGGGTGCCAGGGTCGCATTTCCGATGGTGGTGTATTTGCTAACTCTTCATTATGCAGAATGTTATATAATAATGATTTAAATTTGCCAGATAAAAAACCTCTACCTGGAAGAATTATGCCAGTACCCTATTTTTTTTTGGGCGACGATGCGTTTCCTTTACAAACCAATATTTTAAAACCTTATGATGGTAATCATGCGAAAGGGTCTCCCAAGAGAGTGTACAACTATCGCATGTGTCGAGGTCGAAGAGTAGTTGAAAACGTATTTGGACAGTTAACAAAACAATTTAAGATATTTAACAAACCCATCCAGCTAAATCCACAAAAAGTTACTATTGTAACATTGGCATGTATTCATTTGTTCAATTATGTAAAACGACATGGTATAATACAACAAAATGAATATGATACTGAAAATAGTAGGGGAGAAATCAATCCAGGAGATTGGCGCAGGGAACCACGTGAAAATAATTTGTTTGCTGACTTGCCTGGACAAGACAATACACATTCCCTTGAGGTTACAAGGACACAATCTCCTGAGGTTATAAGGACAGAATTGGTTCAATATTTTCTTTCCGATGTCGGGAGATTACCATGGCAGAATGATCAATGACTAACTCGTAAGTTTTAATGAAACTCATACTTGTATTAGTACTTGTATTTTTATTATAATTTGTATTAAAAACTTCGTAAATCACTTGTTTTTGTTCATTTATAAGTGGTTTTATTTACCGAGTTATTCTATAAATCCCCACCGCGAAATCCCCACTGATGTTTTTATGCATTTTGAGTATACTATGACGATTCTATGACAACAACATTAAGACGAAATACTTGTGCCTACATAACGTTATCTCGCATCAGGTGATAGGGTTATTCTCAGAGTGCATACGGTGGGGATTTGTGGAATAAACCTATTTATCTGACTCAATAGATGATAATATGTTCTCAATATCACCACTCTCTTGAAGCGACACACGTAACGAAGGTTCAATTGAAGATGTTGAAGGTTCACCAAGAGGCGGTGAAACAGGGTTTGTTACGGCAGAGTTGGATGATGAGTAGTAGGAATTTACATCACATTGATCCATTGTATAATATCCTGGATGACTATGGGAAGTAGAAGGTCTTGGCGAAGCAGAAGGTCTTGGCGAAGCTTCGAACATGTCTGAACGATATCCAGTTTCGGTTTCAAAAAAGATATTGTTAATCCGATGTTTTATTATTGCCTTTGTTGTTTTATAAAATGTTCTAAGTTGTGTCGCAATATATTCGCCAAACAAATCGTCCTCATCTTTTATTTTTTGATTTGTCCGTTGACTGACTGTTCTCATTAAATTTAATGCTTCCGACACCATCTCATTACTTGGATTAGGTTTATAACGTTTATTCGCTTGGGGAATGATGTTTGACGTTTGAGGTGAATCGTTTTCCCCATGTTGAGCATCATTTTCCGCATGTTGGGCATTATTGTCAGTTGCTGTTATCTCCTGAAATAATATTTTATTTGAATCACCAACAGTTTACTTATGAAATGTATTATACACTAGCTTTTACCCGCGAGTAGGTACACCGCACGGAATATATGAAAAAAAAGACAATGGTCATAAATCATACCTAATACTAATTGTTTTAGAAATATTATTATTAATTATTATTTACATTGATAATTATTATCAATGTAAATAATAATTAATAATAATATTTCTAAAACAACCTAAAAAGAAAAAAAAAGAAAATGGTACGGAATCTCTCGGTTTATAATAGAAATTCGGCGAAATCAAAAGATTGTTGAGAAAAGAGTTGTTAGTTTTTAAAAAATACATTTGCAATGACTATTATATCTGTGCAAATGCCATTCCAAGAAATAATTTGTTTAGAAATATTTCGGTGCAATAACAATAGCGGCAGCGCAACAACAAAGGCAGATAAAATAAGTACCTATGTCTTTATTTACCGCGCGCCTCTCTTCACTCGGGCCAAGCTTACATATTATTCTTGTGTGCTCTAATAATTAGGTTAGAAATAAAATAATACAACATCACTGAAATGTTACATACCGTATCGATTGTTCCGTTTATTTTTATTGAGCAAGAAATTCAAAGATTTAAAGGCAAACCACTTGCTCTCATGAACAGAATCTGCGCTGGTTCCAGACTTTTTTGATTCAATCGTCTTTTTTCTTTCTCTATAATATTGGCTCGTCAAATTTTTTATCTTCCGTTCTATTTCTGTGACATTTGTATTTAATTCGTTTGCCATCTCATTTAGTGCATCAAAACGTTTAGGTCTACATTTGTGATCCAAGTGTTTTGGATTCCATAATAATTCCTTTATATGATACAAATTTATTAACTTTAGAGTGGTTTCTTCGTCCCATTCCATTATTGCAGAAAATTGCAAAAAAAACACAAGCACGTCACTATCGCTGGAGTGTCGGCGGGCAACTGAGCGTGCGCGTACGCAAGTCGCCGGCCATGCCGCCGACTTGCACGCGCGGGTACGAGTCGCCGACATGATTCTTGAAGCAAAGTCGCCGACACCAAGCCGCTGTGTCGGCGGGTCGGCGGGTTTGGTGTGTAGACTCCTTAAGTCTTGCTGTGCAACGACACGGCCAGTCATTTCACCTTTTTTTTTCGTCGGTATTGAAATATTGATTGATTTGATTTGTTTGTTTGGCTAGGCATGTCTCTACTCGTAGTGCGTACTGATTGACTGTTTCGCTATTTACTTTGTTAGCAATCTTGGAGGTCCGAGAGTAGTGCAGCGTGCAATCCAAGTAGACGGCATCAAAAGAGTTTGCACTGCTCTAAAACGACAGTATGGTGCGTGATTTCTGCTACTACTGTTTTTCTTTAATAAGGTGAGGTGGGGTAAGACTAACATACTTTTCTGCCAGACAGCAAGATCGATTTTCATGGTTAAGTTATTTGACTTACCTCTGAGATAATAAAATCACTTATACCTAAATACTACACGTGTTAATGAAATAATGGACATATTTCCGTTAATGCATTCAGAACGTACATTATGAATAAATTGTAAGACATTTAAAACTGCTAGTCTTGCCCCACCGATTGGGGTAAGAATAACAGTAATATATTTTTATTGAAAACGTACACTTATTAGGGTTTCTAAAGAAAAAATGCAAATGAAAAAAGTAGTCGAATTTAATTTGAACTCTTTAACAACGAAACAACGTTCAGTTTTACGGCAATTCGTTTATTACACGATTTGGGGCAAGACAAACATACAATCAAAATCAGAGGAGCAGAATCTTTTGTGTGTGATATCAATAGCATAAGGTGCGTGAAGCGTTAGACATAAATTAAAAAGACAGGAATAAGTTGAATTAAACTTTATTTCAGTACTTACTAAATAAAAATCTTACGTTAACAAACCACCCACAATATAAATTTTTCAATTACTACTCTCTAATAGGAACATTAAAGTGTACTTGGCAGTAAGTACTTTAATTTGGCTTAAATCAGAATTACAATCTACTGAACGTTATAGCCGTGAAATGACATTTTGAATAATATCTTTCCTCTTCGACCTATCAATGGTTCGGGTAGTTTGCACACAATGTCTTCTAGATGTCTCACTTCGCATATGTCAGGTACGTGTGGGAAAACAAATGTGCCTTCATCAACGCCACCTCTAAATGTACTTTTGCGAACATAATTCACAGTAGGTATGTTATCACAGTTTACATCTATAACCACTCCAACATAGTGTTTTACACTTGCTTTGGTAGAAAATGTTACCAGGACCCATTGTCCTTTGGTAACGGTACTTGTTGGTGGTTCATCATACTCATGATTATCATTTTCCTTGTCTTCTTTTGGGTTGTTGTTATTACTGTCATCTAAATCAATATCATCCACTAAATCTATTTCAATATCACTTTTTTGCTTATTTTGACAATGTCTCTTACGTTTCTCTTTGCCTTTCTGGGTATATTTTCAATGTTTTTCAACAGTTCGTCATTTATCATTTTTTCATCATAATATGTACTATCTTCAATATAAGTCTCATTGTTTGATTGAGTGTTTATCTCCATCATCTCACTTGCACTTGTAGAATTTTCAGCCCATGTTTCACAATTTTCTATATCACTATCATCCATAAACTTTATTTCAATGTCACTTTCACTTGAGGAGTCGTCTATTTTCTTGAATTGTGAGGTTTTGTGTTTCATGTTCTTTTTTTTCTTTCTGGGACTATTTTTTAATGTCGATTGTCTAAGATTTTTCTTTTTATCATAACGTTCATTTACTTCAATATTACGCTCATCCTTCAATTCAATGTTTATCTCATTTTCACTTATAAAATTTTCTTTATCGAGTTTGTTCATGTCTTTACAGCGTCTAACATTTACATTTTTTTTAGTTTTTTCGCCAATTTTTCTACTTTTTGTTTTAATTTTTTTATTTTTTCTTCTTCGATATTCCTTTGTTTCTTATAAACGTCTTCACTTGTTGTTATTTCAGCACCAGCAGCGACTTTCGTGAGTTTTTGTTTGCTGTGCGCTCCTGCTTTTATTTTACGGAGTAACAATTCCTCGAAAGTAACATGAGATTTCACGGGACGATCATCTACAATGATCACCTTTGATGATTTTAATGATGAAGTTTTAGCATTGTTTGCAAATAAGTCATGGTCAAGAGTCACCCTTTTAAAGTTTGTTGCAGTGCAAGTAATGGGTTGTAATATTTTATTATTTTGATGATGTTCGTTTTGTTGTGACATTTATAGATTAAAAGTAAAATCTGCAGATGATTGAGGCATGTCTGTAATATAAGATGGGCTTACATATCGATCGTAGCTTATCGGTGTAACCTCCGTAGTATGGTCCTGCACAGTTGTGGTACGTTCATTGGCATAATTCCAATAATTAAGACAAATCGATCGCAATGAAGGGATCGAGATTGGGTCAGGATCGTTTGCAACTACAACATTTTGCTTCCCGACCAAATTTCAGTTTGGTGTAAAAGAGTTAACTGATTTTTGGAATACGAGAAATCAGAAAATGGCTCGATATTTTTCGAAATGTTAGGAGTAGTGGGTGTCTCATTTAATCCAGAAGAATGCTCTTGTTGTTTTTTCCATTCTGCGATTCCAGCTTTTCGAAATCCTGCTATGCACACTTTGGGATCAATTTGTGCCCAAATAACACCAATCAATTTTGATAATTGTTTTTTAGGCAATATTTGACCTACGTGCAATCTTTGCCACTTTACTAAACTAAGGTCCCATTTGTATTTTAAGGACTTGTTAACTGCAAGATCCAAGGGCTGCAAGTTGTCACTAGTATGTGGTGGAATTTTCATAATAGTTATTCCAGCTTCACGGGCTTTTTCAACGATATTGATTCCCACGTGCGTAGAGTGACCATCGTAGACTAGTAGAATTGGCCGTTTATGACCCACGGTGGGCAAAAACACCTTAACAAAGAATGTTTCAAACACGTCCGCCTCCATCCAGCCGTTTTTTGTGGCTGCGTAAACAGTACCTGGATAATCTTCTTCAGAAGTCCACTCATTCCAGAGATTTTTTCCTTTTAAAAATTATAAGTGGAGGGGTTTTATCACCAGCTGCACTGCACCCCAGCAAAACTGTTGTGTTGTCTTTACCAGGTGACGCAATGGTTCTCGTTGAGGCATAACCTCTCAAACCCACCACTTTGGTTTTACTGGGGTCTTTGCTAAAGCTGGTTTCATCTAAATTCCATATTTGTGAGGGTTTGTTATGTAGTCAAAGTTCGTCCATAGTATTCTTTAGTAATTCATAGTAAGAGTAAATCACCCAGGGATTGCATGCTTTTTTGCGTGAGTTTTCCACTGCTTGTTGTTTTTTTTACAGCCAAATTGTGGCGTTTTTTAAACGCCAAAAACCAATCTTCGCATGGAATACCGTTTTTCAAAGGATTTTTGATCATATTTTTGGTTTTGGTGACATAGTCTCCAACAAGTTCCATAATTTCTGTTCTCGATAACCCAAAGCCATATTTCTCCATTTCATGTAAGTTTTTTGCTATTTTTTTTTCAATCTCTTCAGGAATAACTGTACTTCTCTCTAAAGATTTCGATTTTAATCCATATTTGTCATAAACTCGGGCTACAATGGTTGGCCGAAGAATTTTGTATGCTATAGCGGCTCTATAAGCTGTCAACTCGCCGTTCTTGAATACTTTTTTTTGACATTCTAAAGCCTGGAAAAGTGACGAAAACAACATTTATTATGAATACCACTAACAAAAACGGAATCAATGACCGGACCATGGCCGTATGTCTCCCACATACTTCCAAGAGCCAAAGACACTCTTGATTGTAACATTATTCATTATAATTTGCATGCATTATAAAGTCACATTCCTAATTAATAAAATATTAAAAAATACCACGACTCACCTGTTCTTATTTTCTAAATAAACAACTTTTTATTGCACAGCACTTCAAAAACTCACGACAAAGACCGTTACCGAAAAATTATTGTTTATGTGTCAGTTTGACATAAGACTTTTGACACTTTACTTTTTTTTCTTCGTTCAAAAATGTATCTAAGAGTATAATCTATGACAAATTGTGGAGAAATAGCAGCCACGGTTTGTTTAGGAAAAGTTAAAGTTATGTAGGAGCTATACTCCCACGGCTTTATTAAGGGCTTTACAAGATAACAGACGATTTTGTCAAGAGAACCTTCACGAAGACTTGGTTGATTTTATCAACAGAACTTGATTGATTTTATCAAGAGAACTTCATTGTTGCTTAATCAACATAACTTTATTGCAGTGGCGTAGCGTAAACGTAAGAAATTTTAAATTTCGCGGGCTACTCCGGCGCTTCCACCTTAATAAAGAGTCTGGGTATGAAAAAAAAAATATTCCAAATTCAACATTTTTTTAATTTTAAATAATAATCCCTTTTTCAGTTACCCCTTCAACCGTGGACGGCCATATTGCGCGTCATCATAATCTGTGGGGCCACTTTTGGGATGTTCCGCGCGGTTACGCCGCGTCTGATTAAAACGACGATATCTCGGAAGTTAAGATAGTTAACTCTCTACCAGTAATGCCATTGGAATCGTTATTAAATTAGCTAATAGGTTATGTATAGTTTAGTATAGTTTTGCCTTGTAATGTATTAGTAATTGTAATGTATGTTCAGTGTGAGTGAATTTTTCCCAGTTTCTTGTGTAAAGGTCATTATAATTTAAAAAATAAATCATTATTTTAAAAAGTTATCACTTTATTTGCATAAATACACATTATTAAACATAAATCAAACAAAAGAACAGACCTCACCATACATTTTTTTCATCTCACAAGCTTAACAATAACATGTCGTCATTTACGCGTGCCGTGTTCGAAACAAAATAATGGGTTTCTTTAAACTTCTATTCTGAGAACGCTATACGCCTAGTGGCTTAGGTTAGATTTTAATAATGATGTTTGGTTTACATACTTATCACAAACAGAGTCTCAGCTGTTAGAAGTGCTTAGTTTAAAAGTATCTGCTAACCAAAACAAACACTTGAAAACGGGCGCAAAAAACACCCACTCAAACTTTGGATCACTGTTTAAATTCTGTTGCCTAAATTTGAAATCTAAATTAACATTCTACATTTTGAATATATTTACAAATCGATAAGCACATAAAAAAGGCATGCTACCTAACAAAAAAATTACACAAATTAACAATCAAAACGAACAATTACACTAAAAAATCACAAACAAAACACAAGTACATGATCAAGGATGATAGAAAATATGGATACGGCCAATACTGTCACATGTAAACAAGAAAAAATTAAGTTTAAATCAAAAATATTTTACGTACTTGTACATTATATTATTATTATTTTAAGTCTTTTAGCGTGTATATTATGTATATATTAAGTAAATAAAAAAAAAAACAAAATGATGCAGCATTGCAACAGACGAGAATCTTTTGGAAAAAAAAACGAAAAAAAAAAGAAAAAACAAAAAAATATAAAAAAATAAAATAAAAAAAGCTGCAATAAAAGGCATCAACACCACCACCGCATCAGAAGAAGATCCATTAATAAAAATTGAATTGATTATTAAAAATGTAAAAAATAACCCTTCTTAGGCAGTCGGGTAAAAATAAAAAAAAAGTTAGCAACAAAAAATACAAATACTGAAAATGTCACAACAAAAAAAACAAATAAGCACTGAAAATGTATTTAATTAATAATAATAAAATAAAAAAGACCCAAGGCCGGAAAGAAAGGATACAACGGCGGATGAACAATAACACTATTCGCACAGTCAATGAAACGAACAGGGTGTGGTTCAAAAAATTGTTATATATATACAATATATAGATACATACAAAGAAACATATATTTATAAATATATTTTACATAAACTATAAAATTATGAGTGGTATAATAAAAAGCAGTTTTTCATGCATAGAGTTTTGTTGCAACCGACACAGAACGTGATGACCCGTTTGTCGCAAAGCATGCACTTCCGTCGGGGACGGCGTGCATGATTTGCGGTCGGGAGTAAATCATATTCGTCAATTCGATGCACTTTTGCATCGAATTGACGAATATGACGGTTCTGTGTGGTTGCAGGGATAATGGGAATGGGGAGGGAACGATGATGTAAAAGAAGACTTTTGATAATTTTCATACGGAAATTACGATGAGACAGAGAAGAAGAAGAAGAGTGGCGATGAATGATAAAAGCGTTTAATACGGAGACGTTTAAAAGTCTCCGGAACAATTTTTTGTACCACACCGTGGTTCGTTTCCGCTCGACCGGATACATGGCCAGGAGCTGGTCTTTTTTATCCACCCCACCCATCATGATATTGTAGTCCAATATCAGGGTGGGTTTGGTGGTTCCCCGGGTTGTTAGGACGTCGTTGCCATGGTACGTAGAGATCGTAGCCACTCGGTTAGCATCTCTCCATACCATAACGTCGACGTCCCCCGAGGTAAGACCAGCCAACTGTCCCTTGCGCATGCTCCGCTTGGTTAGACTGTGCAGGGCCTGCGGAACAAACTTACGATCGGTCCGCAGGGTCCCTACACAATCAAAGCCCAAGGACTTAAGTCGTCGAGCGAGACACGGCGAATTGTAGAAATTGTCCATCCACAATGTGTATCCCTTGTGCTCCAGACCTTGGATCAGCCGCAGCACTATTGACGGCGTAGGTGCCTCTGCGGTGGCAGTTGACTTCGTTTATGAGAGTGAACCTCAAACCGCCACAGGTAGCCGGTTTGAGATTCACAGACCTCATAAGTCTTGATGCCTTTTTTTGCAGCTTTATTTGGAATGAGCTGGCCCATTTCCAGCCAGCCCTTCCACATCAAAAGACTCTCGTCTAGAGCAATGTTCTGCGCTGGAGTATACAGTTCCTGAAATTTCTTGTTTAAATGTGACAGTATTGGCTGGATCTTGTACAGTCTTGCCTCGGAGGCGTCCAAGTTTAGCCCACACATGTCATCGTTGTTATTGAAATGAATGCATTTTGATAGTAATAAAAATCTGTCGATTGGCATGTGTGCGCTAAAACCTGGAGTAACAAATATGTCAGAGGCAGCAGACCAGTAGTCTTCTATTCGAGACTTCACAACAACCCCATCGCCAAAAGGAGGCCAAAATAGATGCATAGTTCATCCGCCGTGGTATTATACCAACGGCGGATGCGGCTTTTGGGATGGAGGCTGTTGTGAGCAGTCATCTGGTCTACTACCTGCTGAGCATACTTATTCGTCTCCGAGGCAATGTACTCCATAATTGGACGATCCCAAATGTCAAGGATAATGTCATATGGGTCGTCCCGTGGAGTTGTCGGACCAACATTGCTTTGGGAAAACGTTTCCCTCCTCAATTCAGCTGGAATCGGAGAATTCGGAAAATCTTTCCATTCAAAATCATACCACCTCCAAGGCTGGTCCGTCGCCGTTGGAGGGACACTGTCGGCAGCAGTGGCAGGCACGTCGTCCTCTTCTTCACCGGCCTCTTCATCGTCACCACCGTTTCCGTCCAAGGGTGTGTCCAGGATGCTCTGTAGCGCCCTTGGCAACACCCCTGGTAACACCACTTCAATGTCCTCGTCGTCGCCGCTCTCGTCGGAACCTGCGTCGCTTCCTATAACAAATGACACATTGATTTAAAATCTGTTGGAAATCAGAAGCCATAGCCCCAAACCAAACTAAAAACAGGAGGTACTTACCGTAGTTGACGATGTCGCCAATGTTCTCTTCCGTCAGGTTCCGACGATAACGACGAGGTGGCGGAAAAAGTGGAGACGGTGGTGCTGATGGTGCTTCCTCGATGGTAACATTCCTGGAATTAATGCAGTGTTGTAATAGCCATATATTTAGAAATAAATAGAAAAGTTCGTAAGCAACTTACAAAGCCGGCGAGGGCACCATCATAGAGAAGGCCGGTGAATGTGCCGCCAAGGGTTCTTCTCGGCTTCTAGATGAACATTTTAAAACAAGTTAAAACTTGCTCGCGAGTATGTATTACAACTCACATACACAAGTAAAACTACTTACGCCGGCACCGGTGACGACGGGGGTGCCGGTGCGGGGGTCGGTGCGAGGTCCGGTTCCACCCAGCAGCTGCATCTGGTTAGACTGGAAGCCGACCCCAACATAGTTGGGAAAAGGCTAGGCAGATGATGATGAAGGATGAAGTTTTAATTTTTTTTTTTCAAATTCGCATGTACAGTTGACTTCTAGAAATTGGAGATGCCGCAATGTTTCTCACCGACGTTTTGGGATTTCTGATAATTTCTTGTCGCACCTGTGCCACACGTTCTGGCGTTGCTGCTGGTCGGTCCCGTTGGCGGCCTATTAACCACTGTCCCTTCTTGTCGAAATCTTAGTACCCACGACCATATAAGCTGCGTACTCGGACCATCGTTTAATCGCGGAATATCGAAGTAAGAACAGAAAACACGACGCGCTCAAACCAACGATTCACCACACTTTAAATATGGCTCAACCGCGAATGCGCGGTGCGCTCCCAACCAATGACTCATGGTTACTGACAAATCCACAGCCTCACTACCCTTCCCGCGCCCTTAGCCCCGCTATAAATGAATTACAAACATTTAAAGTTGAAAAATTTCCGCTGGATGATACCCTTTATTTATGACAAAAATTATATTCGGTTTAATTCAGCTAATGTTAAATTTAAAGGAGGAACAACAATTTCATTGCCTCGTTGGCCTAGTGGTCGCAAGCACGACTGCTGAGCATGAGGTCCAGGTTTCCATTCTCGGGTCGGGCAAAGTGATCTTCAGTTTTCCCATCGGGAATTTCTCAGTAACAGCCACGGAGTCAGGATTTGCGCCCGGTTGATGGCAATAGGCTCGCCACCATGGGACTTAAACATAACTGGCAAAATGTGAGTGTACTATTATATAGAGGTACACCTCTGCCTAACCATTCGGGGATTACAGGCGTGATGTTGTTATGAAGTGAATCTACTTCAATATAAGAGTTAACCGATATAGTCTTGAATGTATGATTCTTTAGAATTGTATATTATTTATATTTATATATGATTATATTTATATATGATTCTCCACGTCTTCTCTCAGCTAAAAAAACAATAAATGATTGATTTAAAAAATAATGATATTGTTTTGGGGTTAGGTAGTCGCACTGCTTGAAACCATTTATTTCCACGTTTCACATGTTGTGTAACATTTAAAAACATTTTTAGGGGAGTTGTTTTTGTAGTATTCGTACATAAATGGTACAAAGCAAGCATGATAACTCTTAAGGTTTGACATTTTTATATAAAGAATTAATCGATTATAAGTCAAAACATTGTATCAGATAAAAATTAACATTGTGACATCACACGCGCTCGAGTTTGTTCAGCAACTGTCGGCGTGTTTTCGGTCTGGGTTCAAAGATTCATTTTTAATTTAATATAATTTTTTAGTTACAGAAAAAAAATAAACTAAAAGTTGTTTTTATTAAAAACTTTCATTTATGACAAAAAATAATCTTTTCAAATACTCTTTTGTCAGATTTTACTAAATAAATGTTATTATAAAATCAGCATTCTTTGATATTTTTATCTACTACTTACGCACTCTCGTGTTGTTACGTATTTCATCTTTTGTTTCTTTTTTACTTTTTAATAAATAAATTAAACATTATATAATTAATAGCACCGCCACCAAGCCAGTGGCATTTCTTACAAGTCTAAGCTAACTTAAGGATAGTTCCCACTCGCAAGTTCAAAGTATTATTTAGTGCGTTTGTGGTTTTTTTTTCAGTTTTATTAGCATCGTTACTGGTATACATTTAACTGTACAGCCTCCAGCGCATCTTGTTACTATAAACTGTTAAATTTTCTCAAACGATTTAAATTAAGCCAATCACCACTCATAAATTATTATACATTACGTATTTGAAGGCCACTCTTGTCAATCACATTATAAAACAACGCATGGTACTCTGTAATCCATTTTTAATATTAACCATCAGCATGCGAACGCGGTCTTAGGAATTTATTGCTCTATTCCCGCTGAAGTACTTGAAGAAGGCCTCGACAGAACTATTGCCATCTCCCTCTGGTTCACAGCAAAGGATCCGCTCCCTCGTGGTCGTCTCTTTCAGCCTTTCAAAACTCCATATTGACTTGGGGAAAAGACATAACTGGCGAAATGTGAGTGTACTATTAGGTACACCTCTGCTTAACCATTCGGGGATCACAGGCGTGATGTTGTTATGAAGTGAATCTACTTCAATATGAGAGTTAACTGATATAGTCTCGAATGTTTGATTCTTTAGGATTGTTATGATATATGATTCTCCACGTCTTCTCTCAGCTAAAAAAACAATAAATGATTGATTTAAAAAATAATGATATTGTTTGTTTGTTGGGTTAGGTAGTCGCACTGCTTGAAACCATTTATTTCCACGTTTCACATGTTGTGTAACATTTAAAAACATTTTTTGGGCAGTTGTTTTTGTAGTATTCGTACATAACTAGTACAAAGCAAGCATGATAACTTAAGGTTTGACATTTTTATATAAAGAATTAATCGATTATAAGTCAAAACATTGTATCAGATAAAAATTAACATTGTGACATCACACGCGCTCGACTTTGTTCAGCAACTGTCGGCGTGTTTTCGGTCTGGGTTCAAAGATTTATTTTTAATTTAATATAATTTTTTAGTTAGAGAAAAAAAATAAACTATAAGTTGTTTTTATTAAAAACTTTCATTTATGACAAAAAATAATCTTTTCAAATACTATTTTGTCAGATTTTACTAAATAAATGTTATTATAAAATCAGCATTCTTTGATATTTTTATCTACTACTTACGCACTCTCGTGTTGTTACGTATTTCATCTTTTGTTTCTTTTTTACTTTTTAATAAATAAATTAAACATTATATAATTAATAGCACCGCCACCAAGCCAGTGGCATTTCTTACAAGTCTAAGCTAACTTAAGGATAGTTCCCACTCGCAAGTTCAAAGTATTATTTAGTGCGTTTGTGGTTTTTTTTTCAGTTTTATTAGCATCGTTACTGGTATACATGTAATTGTACAGCCTCCAGCGCATCTTGTTACTATAAACTGTTAAATTTTCTCAAACGATTTAAATTAAGTCAATCACCACTCATAAATTATTATACATTACGTATTTGAAGGCCACTCTTGTCAATCACTTTATAAAACAACGCATGGTACTCTGTAATCCATTTTTAACATTAACCATCAGCATGCGAACGCGGTCTTAGGAATTTATTGCTCTATTCCCGCTGAAGTGCTTGAAGAAGGCCTCGACAGAACTATTGCCATCTCCCTCTGGCTCACAGCAAAGGATTCGCTCCCTCGTGATCGTCTCTTTCAGCCTTTCAAAACTCCATATTGACTTGGGGAAAAGACATAACTGGCGAAATGTGAGTGTACTATTAGGTACACCTTTTTTTTTTTTTTTTTGGTTGGGAAATCATCAAATGACCCCCCCCACTCTGGGCGGAGCGGAAGGGAGTGTCAGACTTGTACTGACTAAAACCCATCCATGTTCCTTCTTTGCCCTTTGTGTTCCAGGGCCACGGTGTCTCTTTCGAACAGTTCCGCAGCTCTGGCAGGCATCGGCCCATGCAGACCCCTACTCGGTTGCTGACATCTCTTTGAGGCGCGCGTGGAACACGAACGCGACGTCGACACGGCCTGTCGTCATAAGACGGCCGGACGGCGAGCTAGCCCATAACTCGCCGTCCACAGGCCCGCGCCTACGGTGGCCGGGAGCCACCACGTGACCCCCGACGCCCAGGGCGTCTCCCGCGGCGGCTGGGACGTGAGGTTCTATCCCTCTCACGTCCCGCCACCTCCTTCACTAGCATGACTGCTTCACAGAAGGTGGTGACGGCTTCCCATTCCCTCTCGCTCCGGACCATGGCTTGAACCAGGGCCGGACGCGAGAGATCGACCGCCGCCAATCGCCGCTACAAGGACACGGCGGTGCTCCGCCCAAGCGGGGCAGACCTCTACGGTGTGCTCCACCGTGTCCTCCGGACGATCCTCGCAGTGGAAACACCCGGGCGTTTCCTCCCGCCCAATTCGGTGCAAGAACCTCCCGAAACAACCGTGTCCGGTGAGGATCTGCGTCAGGTGGTAGGTGAGGGCGCCGTGGCGCCTCTCTAGCCACTCCTCAAAGAGGGGACTTATCGCCACTATGGTAGCGTGCCCTGCACGGGGTTGCAACAGTCGCTCTCTCCATGTCGCTATGATATCACGCCGGAGGTCTGTCCGCTGAGCGGCAATTTGCCGCGGCCCGCTGCCGCGGTGTCTCTTTCGAACAGTCCCGCAGCTCTTGCAGGCATCGGCCCATGCGGACCCCTACTCGGTTGCTGACATCTCTTTGAGGCGCGCGTGGAACACGAACGCGCCGTCGACACGGCCTGTCGTCATAAGACGGCCGGACGGCGAGCTAGCCCATAACTCGCCGTCCACAGGCCCGCGCCTACGGTGGCCGGGAGCCACCACGTGACCCCCGACGCCCAGGGCGTCTCCCGCGGCGGCTGGGACGTGAGGTGACGGCTTCCCATTCCCTCTCGCTCCGGACCATGGCTTGAACCAGGGCCGGACGCGAGAGATCGCCGCCACAAGGACACGGCGGTGCTCCGCCCAAGCGGGGCAGACCTCTACGGTGTGCTCCACCGTGTCCTCCGGACGATCCTCGCAGTGGAAACACCCGGGCGTTTCCTCACGCCCGATTCGGTGCAAGAACCTCCCGAAACAACCGTGTCCGGTGAGGATCTCCGTCAGGCGGTAGGTGAGGGCGCCGTGGCGCCTCTCTAGCCACTCTTTAAAGAGGGGACTTATCGCCACTATGGTAGCGTGCCCTGCACGGGGTTGCAACAGTCACTCTCTCCATGTCGCCATGATATCACGCCGGAGGTCTGTCCGCTGAGCGGCAATTTGCCGCGGCAGCGGAGTTTCCCCCCGACGTAGTGCCTCCGCGCGCCATTCATGCAGGCGCGCGAGGACTATCGCCTCCAGATCCCATGGCGGCAATCCGGCAAGGAGGCTAGCCGCCTCGCCGGAGATCGTGCGGTACCCCCGGATTAGCCTTATGGCTATCACCTTTTGGGGCGCGTTCAGGTAGTGGGCGGCTTGCTGCCTTAAAGAACGCGCCCACACCGGGGCCCCGTAAAGGGCCATGGACCGCACGACCCCCGCGTATAGCCTCCGGCAGGAGGCGTTTGGACCCCTCAGGTTGGGCAAGAGCCGCTTGAAGGCAGCCCCTGTCCGTTCCAGTTTGGGAGCCAAACGTCGGAAGTGCTCCACGAAGTTCCACCGGCTGTCGAGGACGAGTCCTAGGTACTTCAACGTCGACCCGACGCCGATGTAAACCCCTCCTGCCGTCAGTAGGAATCCCGACGGTGGCGCATTCCGAGGCCCATGAAAACACATGGCCTCGGACTTGTGCAATGCCACCTCGAGACCCAATTGCCGGATCCTCTCCACGACTATCGCAACCCCGCGTGTCATGTTTTCGGCCGCCGCCTCGTGCGACCTCCCTTGTGCCAGTACCAGCGTGTCGTCAGCGTAGCAAACTACGCTGACGCCGGTAGGGAGGTCGGCGCGCAGCACCCAGTCGTAACCGATGTTCCACAGGGCCGGTCCTAGAACCGATCCCTGTGGAACACCGCACGACATCTCTCGCCGGTTCCATTCTCCGCTCCGACAGGGGTAGATGACGGCCCTATCCGTCAAGTAGTCCCCGACCACACGACGAAGGTAGGTTGGCACCCGGTGATACCGGTGCCTCCCTAATGCAGCTCCAGGGCATGGAGTTGAAGGCGTTGGCGATGTCAAGAGACACCGCCAAGACGACCCCGCCCCGGGACACCGCGTCCCCCGTCGTGAGGGCTCTCACGCGCATGATGGCGTCCACCGTGGAGCGCCCCTTGCGGAAACCAAACTGGTGTTCCGCAAGATCCGGCCCCATCCCCTATTATGTACACCTCTGCTTAACCATTCGGGGATCACAGGCGTGATGTTGTTATGAAGTGAATCTACTTCAATATGAGAGTTAACTGATATAGTCTCGAATGTTTGATTATTTAGGATTGTTATGATATATGATTCTCCACGTCTTCTCTCAGCTAAAAAAACAATAAATGATTGATTTAAAAAATAATGATATTGTTTGTTTGTTGGGTTAGGTAGTCGCACTGTTTGAAACCATTTATTTCCACGTTTCACATGTGTAAAATTTAAAAACATTTTTAGGGAAGTTGTTTTTGTAGTATTCGTACATAACTAGTACAAAGCAAGCATGATAACTCTTAAGGTTTGACATTTGTATATAAAGAATTAATCGATTATAAGTC
The DNA here is from genome assembly GCA_910589295.1 of Noctua janthe. Taxonomy (NCBI): domain Eukaryota; kingdom Metazoa; phylum Arthropoda; class Insecta; order Lepidoptera; family Noctuidae; genus Noctua; species Noctua janthe. Next base: position 4,928,164 of record OU342572.1, on the reverse strand, counting down.
AAAACATTGTATCAGATAATAATAATAAAAATAAATAAAATTGAATTTAATTAATTATTTATTATTATTATTTATTTTATTTAATTCATCTGACGCATCAAAGTCTTTGTATGCCAGGCCGTTTTTCTTCAACGTGTTCACCCAAAGGGCCTTCACTGTATCATTTGAAATGGAGTAGTCCTTTCCCTGATAGTGGATGTTAAAAGATGTTCTCTCAGTCTTCTTTATCATATTTGTATCTGACCTTTTTGTGGCCTGCCTACAAACGTTGTGCATAGTAAAAATTATGCTAATGATGTGGTTGCCCACAGTGATATTGTTGAGGGCTTCAACTACTGTCGCTGGGGGTGCTTCATCAATTTCCATTTCTGACACTTCTGGGACATTTTTGTCAGAAAAAGCAAGGTTTGCAATCAATATTAAACAATATTAATAATTGTTTAATATTGTTTAATATTTTAATATTGTAATATGTGTTTGTTTATGGTCTGAAATAAATTTTATTATTATTATTATTATTATTATAGATAAAAATTAACATTGTGACATCACACGCGCTCGAGTTTGTTCAGCAACTGTCGGCGTGTTTTCGGTCTGGGTTCAAAGATTTATTTTTAATTTAATATAACCTTTTAGTTAGAGAAAAAAAATAAACTAAAAGTTGTTTTTATTAAAAACTTTCATTTATGACAAAAAAAATCTTTTCAAATACTCTTTTGTCAGATTTTACTAAATAAATGTTATTATAAAATCAGCATTCTTTGATTTTTTTATCTACTACTTACGCACTCTCGTGTTGTTACGTATTTCATCTTTTGTTTCTTTTTTACTTTTTAATAAATAAATTAAACATTATATAATTAATAGCACCGCCACCAAGCCAGTGGCATTTCCTACAAGTCTAAGCTAACTTAAGGATAGTTCCCACTCGCAAGTTCAAAGTATTATTTAGTGCGTTTGTTTTTTTTCAGTTTTATTAGCATCGTTACTGGTATACATTTAACTGTACAGCCTCCAGCGCATCTTGTTACTATAAACTGTTAAATTTTCTCAAACGATTTAAATTAAGCCAATCACCACTCATAAATTATTATACATTACGTATTTGAAGGCCACTCTTGTCAATCACTTTATAAAACAACGCATGGTACTCTGTAATCCATTTTTAACATTAACCATCAGCATGCGAACGCGGTCTTAGGAATTTATTGCTCTATTCCCGCTGAAGTACTTGAAGAAGGCCTCGACAGAACTATTGCCATCTCCCTCTGGTTCACAGCAAAGGATCCGCTCCCTCGTGGTCGTCTCTTTCAGCCTTTCAAAACTCCATATTGACTTGGGGAAAAGACATAACTGGCGAAATGTGAGTGTACTATTAGGTACACCTCTGCTTAACCATTCGGGGATCACAGGCGTGATGTTGTTATGAAGTGAATCTACTTCAATATGAGAGTTAACTGATATAGTCTCGAATGTTTGATTCTTTAGGATTGTTATGATATATGATTCTCCACGTCTTGTCTCAGCTAAAAAAACAATAAATGATTGATTTCAAAAATAATGATATTGTTTTGGGGTTAGGTAGTCGCACTGCTTGAAACCATTTATTTTCACGTTTCACATGTTGTGTAACATTTAAAAACATTTTTAGGGCAGTTGTTTTTGTAGTATTCGTACATAACTGGTACAAACCAAGCATGATAACTCTTAAGGTTTGACATTTTTATATAAAGAATTAATCGATTATAAGTCAAAACATTGTATCAGATAAAAATTAACATTGTGACATCACACGCGCTCGACTTTGTTCAGCAACTGTCGGCGTGTTTTCGGTCTGGGTTCAAAGATTAATTTTTAATTTAATATAACTTTTTAGTTAGAGAAAAAAAAAAAAACTAAAAGTTCTTTTATTAAAAACTTACATTTATGACAAAAAAAATCTTTTCAAATACTCTTTTCTCAGATTTTACTAAATAAATGTTATTATAAAATCAGCATTCTTAGATTTTTTTATCTACTACTTACGCACTCTCGTGTTGTTACGTATTTCATCTTTTGTTTCTTTTTTACTTTTTAATAAATAAATTAAACATTATATAATTAATAGCACCGCCACCAAGCCAGTGGCATTTCCTACAAGTCTAAGCTAACTTAAGGATAGTTCCCACTCGCAAGTTCAAAGTATTATTTAGTGCGTTTGTTTTTTTATAGTTTTATTAGCATCGTTACTGGTATACATGTAATTGTACAGCCTCCAGCGCATCTTGTTACTATAAACTGTTAAATTTTCTCAAACGATTTAAATTAAGTCAATCACCACTCATAAATTGTTATACATTACGTATTTGAAGGCCACTCTTGTCAATCACTTTATAAAACAACGCATGGTACTCTGTAATCCATTTTTAACATTAACCATCAGCATGCGAACGCGGTCTTAGGAATTTATTGCTCTATTCCCGCTGAAGTGCTTGAAGAAGGCCTCGACAGAACTATTGCCATCTCCCTCTGGCTCACAGCAAAGGATTCGCTCCCTCGTGATCGTCTCTTTCAGCCTTTCAAAACTCCATATTGACTTGGGGAAAAGACATAACTGGCGAAATGTGAGTGTACTATTAGGTACACCTTTTTTTTTTTTTTTTTGGATGGGAAATCATCAAATGACCCCCCCCACTCTGGGCGGAGCGGAAGGGAGTGTCAGACTTGTACTGACTAAAACCCATCCATGTTCCTTCTTTGCCCTTTGTGTTCCAGGGCCACGGTGTCTCTTTCGAACAGTCCCGCAGCTCTGGCAGGCATCGGCCCATGCGGACCCCTACTCGGTTGCTGACATCTCTTTGAGGCGCGCGTGGAACACGAACGCGCCGTCGACACGGCCTGTCGTCATAAGACGGCCGGACGGCGAGCTAGCCCATAACTCGCCGTCCACAGGCCCGCGCCTACGGTGGCCGGGAGCCACCACGTGACCCCCGACGCCCAGGGCGTCTCCCGCGGCGGCTGGGACGTGAGGTGACGGCTTCCCATTCCCTCTCGCTCCGGACCATGGCTTGAACCAGGGCCGGACGCGAGAGATCGCCGCCACAAGGACACGGCGGTGCTCCGCCCAAGCGGGGCAGACCTCTACGGTGTGCTCCACCGTGTCCTCCGGACGATCCTCGCAGTGGAAACACCCGGGCGTTTCCTCACGCCCGATTCGGTGCAAGAACCTCCCGAAACAACCGTGTCCGGTGAGGATCTCCGTCAGGCGGTAGGTGAGGGCGCCGTGGCGCCTCTCTAGCCACTCTTTAAAGAGGGGACTTATCGCCACTATGGTAGCGTGCCCTGCACGGGGTTGCAACAGTCACTCTCTCCATGTCGCCATGATATCACGCCGGAGGTCTGTCCGCTGAGCGGCAATTTGCCGCGGCAGCGGAGTTTCCCCCCGACGTAGTGCCTCCGCGCGCCATTCATGCAGGCGCGCGAGGACTATCGCCTCCAGATCCCATGGCGGCAATCCGGCAAGGAGGCTAGCCGCCTCGCCGGAGATCGTGCGGTACCCCCGGATTAGCCTTATGGCTATCACCTTTTGGGGCGCGTTCAGGTAGTGGGCGGCTTGCTGCCTTAAAGAACGCGCCCACACCGGGGCCCCGTAAAGGGCCATGGACCGCACGACCCCCGCGTATAGCCTCCGGCAGGAGGCGTTTGGACCCCTCAGGTTGGGCAAGAGCCGCTTGAAGGCAGCCCCTGTCCGTTCCAGTTTGGGAGCCAAACGTCGGAAGTGCTCCACGAAGTTCCACCGGCTGTCGAGGACGAGTCCTAGGTACTTCAACGTCGACCCGACGCCGATGTAAACCCCTCCTGCCGTCAGTAGGAATCCCGACGGTGGCGCATTCCGAGGCCCATGAAAACACATGGCCTCGGACTTGTGCAATGCCACCTCGAGACCCAATTGCCGGATCCTCTCCACGACTATCGCAACCCCGCGTGTCATGTTTTCGGCCGCCGCCTCGTGCGACCTCCCTTGTGCCAGTACCAGCGTGTCGTCAGCGTAGCAAACTACGCTGACGCCGGTAGGGAGGTCGGCGCGCAGCACCCAGTCGTAACCGATGTTCCACAGGGCCGGTCCTAGAACCGATCCCTGTGGAACACCGCACGACATCTCTCGCCGGTTCCATTCTCCGCTCCGACAGGGGTAGATGACGGCCCTATCCGTCAAGTAGTCCCCGACCACACGACGAAGGTAGGTTGGCACCCGGTGATACCGGTGCCTCCCTAATGCAGCTCCAGGGCATGGAGTTGAAGGCGTTGGCGATGTCAAGAGACACCGCCAAGACGACCCCGCCCCGGGACACCGCGTCCCCCGTCGTGAGGGCTCTCACGCGCATGATGGCGTCCACCGTGGAGCGCCCCTTGCGGAAACCAAACTGGTGTTCCGCAAGATCCGGCCCCATCCCCTATTATGTACACCTCTGCTTAACCATTCGGGGATCACAGGCGTGATGTTGTTATGAAGTGAATCTACTTCAATATGAGAGTTAACTGATATAGTCTCGAATGTTTGATTATTTAGGATTGTTATGATATATGATTCTCCACGTCTTCTCTCAGCTAAAAAAACAATAAATGATTGATTTAAAAAATAATGATATTGTTTGTTTGTTGGGTTAGGTAGTCGCACTGTTTGAAACCATTTATTTCCACGTTTCACATGTGTAAAATTTAAAAACATTTTTAGGGAAGTTGTTTTTGTAGTATTCGTACATAACTAGTACAAAGCAAGCATGATAACTCTTAAGGTTTGACATTTGTATATAAAGAATTAATCGATTATAAGTCAAAACATTGTATCAGATAATAATAATAAAAATAAATAAAATTGAATTTAATTAATTATTTATTATTATTATTTATTTTATTTAATTCATCTGACGCATCAAAGTCTTTGTATGCCAGGCCGTTTTTCTTCAACGTGTTCACCCAAAGGGCCTTCACTGTATCATTTGAAATGGAGTAGTCCTTTCCCTGATAGTGGATGTTAAAAGATGTTCTCTCAGTCTTCTTTATCATATTTGTATCTGACCTTTTTGTGGCCTGCCTACAAACGTTGTGCATAGTAAAAATTATGCTAATGATGTGGTTGCCCACAGTGATATTGTTGAGGGCTTCAACTACTGTCGCTGGGGGTGCTTCATCAATTTCCATTTCTGACACTTCTGGGACATTTTTGTCAGAAAAAGCAAGGTTTGCAATCAATATTAAACAATATTAATAATTGTTTAATATTGTTTAATATTTTAATATTGTAATATGTGTTTGTTTATGGTCTGAAATAAATTTTATTATTATTATTATTATTATTATAGATAAAAATTAACATTGTGACATCACACGCGCTCGAGTTTGTTCAGCAACTGTCGGCGTGTTTTCGGTCTGGGTTCAAAGATTTATTTTTAATTTAATATAACCTTTTAGTTAGAGAAAAAAAATAAACTAAAAGTTGTTTTTATTAAAAACTTTCATTTATGACAAAAAAAATCTTTTCAAATACTCTTTTGTCAGATTTTACTAAATAAATGTTATTATAAAATCAGCATTCTTTGATTTTTTTATCTACTACTTACGCACTCTCGTGTTGTTACGTATTTCATCTTTTGTTTCTTTTTTACTTTTTAATAAATAAATTAAACATTATATAATTAATAGCACCGCCACCAAGCCAGTGGCATTTCCTACAAGTCTAAGCTAACTTAAGGATAGTTCCCACTCGCAAGTTCAAAGTATTATTTAGTGCGTTTGTTTTTTTTCAGTTTTATTAGCATCGTTACTGGTATACATTTAACTGTACAGCCTCCAGCGCATCTTGTTACTATAAACTGTTAAATTTTCTCAAACGATTTAAATTAAGCCAATCACCACTCATAAATTATTATACATTACGTATTTGAAGGCCACTCTTGTCAATCACTTTATAAAACAACGCATGGTACTCTGTAATCCATTTTTAACATTAACCATCAGCATGCGAACGCGGTCTTAGGAATTTATTGCTCTATTCCCGCTGAAGTACTTGAAGAAGGCCTCGACAGAACTATTGCCATCTCCCTCTGGTTCACAGCAAAGGATCCGCTCCCTCGTGGTCGTCTCTTTCAGCCTTTCAAAACTCCATATTGACTTGGGGAAAAGACATAACTGGCGAAATGTGAGTGTACTATTAGGTACACCTCTGCTTAACCATTCGGGGATCACAGGCGTGATGTTGTTATGAAGTGAATCTACTTCAATATGAGAGTTAACTGATATAGTCTCGAATGTTTGATTCTTTAGGATTGTTATGATATATGATTCTCCACGTCTTGTCTCAGCTAAAAAAACAATAAATGATTGATTTCAAAAATAATGATATTGTTTTGGGGTTAGGTAGTCGCACTGCTTGAAACCATTTATTTTCACGTTTCACATGTTGTGTAACATTTAAAAACATTTTTAGGGCAGTTGTTTTTGTAGTATTCGTACATAACTGGTACAAACCAAGCATGATAACTCTTAAGGTTTGACATTTTTATATAAAGAATTAATCGATTATAAGTCAAAACATTGTATCAGATAAAAATTAACATTGTGACATCACACGCGCTCGACTTTGTTCAGCAACTGTCGGCGTGTTTTCGGTCTGGGTTCAAAGATTAATTTTTAATTTAATATAACTTTTTAGTTAGAGAAAAAAAAAAAAACTAAAAGTTCTTTTATTAAAAACTTACATTTATGACAAAAAAAATCTTTTCAAATACTCTTTTCTCAGATTTTACTAAATAAATGTTATTATAAAATCAGCATTCTTAGATTTTTTTATCTACTACTTACGCACTCTCGTGTTGTTACGTATTTCATCTTTTGTTTCTTTTTTACTTTTTAATAAATAAATTAAACATTATATAATTAATAGCACCGCCACCAAGCCAGTGGCATTTCCTACAAGTCTAAGCTAACTTAAGGATAGTTCCCACTCGCAAGTTCAAAGTATTATTTAGTGCGTTTGTTTTTTTATAGTTTTATTAGCATCGTTACTGGTATACATGTAATTGTACAGCCTCCAGCGCATCTTGTTACTATAAACTGTTAAATTTTCTCAAACGATTTAAATTAAGTCAATCACCACTCATAAATTGTTATACATTACGTATTTGAAGGCCACTCTTGTCAATCACTTTATAAAACAACGCATGGTACTCTGTAATCCATTTTTAACATTAACCATCAGCATGCGAACGCGGTCTTAGGAATTTATTGCTCTATTCCCGCTGAAGTGCTTGAAGAAGGCCTCGACAGAACTATTGCCATCTCCCTCTGGCTCACAGCAAAGGATTCGCTCCCTCGTGATCGTCTCTTTCAGCCTTTCAAAACTCCATATTGACTTGGGGAAAAGACATAACTGGCGAAATGTGAGTGTACTATTAGGTACACCTTTTTTTTTTTTTTTTTGGATGGGAAATCATCAAATGACCCCCCCCACTCTGGGCGGAGCGGAAGGGAGTGTCAGACTTGTACTGACTAAAACCCATCCATGTTCCTTCTTTGCCCTTTGTGTTCCAGGGCCACGGTGTCTCTTTCGAACAGTCCCGCAGCTCTGGCAGGCATCGGCCCATGCGGACCCCTACTCGGTTGCTGACATCTCTTTGAGGCGCGCGTGGAACACGAACGCGCCGTCGACACGGCCTGTCGTCATAAGACGGCCGGACGGCGAGCTAGCCCATAACTCGCCGTCCACAGGCCCGCGCCTACGGTGGCCGGGAGCCACCACGTGACCCCCGACGCCCAGGGCGTCTCCCGCGGCGGCTGGGACGTGAGGTGACGGCTTCCCATTCCCTCTCGCTCCGGACCATGGCTTGAACCAGGGCCGGACGCGAGAGATCGCCGCCACAAGGACACGGCGGTGCTCCGCCCAAGCGGGGCAGACCTCTACGGTGTGCTCCACCGTGTCCTCCGGACGATCCTCGCAGTGGAAACACCCGGGCGTTTCCTCACGCCCGATTCGGTGCAAGAACCTCCCGAAACAACCGTGTCCGGTGAGGATCTCCGTCAGGCGGTAGGTGAGGGCGCCGTGGCGCCTCTCTAGCCACTCTTTAAAGAGGGGACTTATCGCCACTATGGTAGCGTGCCCTGCACGGGGTTGCAACAGTCGCTCTCTCCATGTCGCCATGATATCACGCCGGAGGTCTGTCCGCTGAGCGGCAATTTGCCGCGGCAGCGGAGTTTCCCCCCGACGTAGTGCCTCCGCGCGCCATTCATGCAGGCGCGCGAGGACTATCGCCTCCAGATCCCATGGCGGCAATCCGGCAAGGAGGCTAGCCGCCTCGCCGGAGATCGTGCGGTACCCCCGGATTAGCCTTATGGCTATCACCTTTTGGGGCGCGTTCAGGTAGTGGGCGGCTTGCCGCCTTAAAGAACGCGCCCACACCGGGGCCCCGTAAAGGGCCATGGACCGCACGACCCCCGCGTATAGCCTCCGGGAGGAGGCGTTTGGACCCCTCAGGTTGGGCAAGAGCCGCTTGAAGGCAGCCCCTGTCCGTTCCAGTTTGGGAGCCAAACGTCGGAAGTGCTCCACGAAGTTCCACCGGCTGTCGAGGACGAGTCCTAGGTACTTCAACGTCGACCCGACGCCGATGGAAACCCCTCCTGCCGTCAGTAGGGATCCCGACGGTGGCGCATTCCGAGGCCCATGAAAACACATGGCCTCGGACTTGTGCAATGCCACCTCGAGACCCAATTGCCGGATCCTCTCCACGACTATCGCAACCCCGCGTGTCATGATTTCGGCCGCCGCCTCGTGTGACCTCCCTTGTGCCAGTACCAGCGTGTCGTTAGCGTAGCAAACTACGCTGACGCCGGTAGGGAGGTCGGCGCGCAGCACCCAGTCGTAACCGATGTTCCACAGGGCCGATCCTAGAACCGATCCCTGTGGAACACCGCACGACATCTCTCGCCGGTTCCATTCTCCGCTCCGACCGGGGTAGATGACGGCCCTATCCGTCAAGTAGTCCCCGACCACACGACGAAGGTAGGTTGGCACCCGGTGATACCGGAGTGCCTCCCTAATGCAGCTCCAGGGCATGGAGTTGAAGGCGTTGGCGATGTCAAGAGACACCGCCAACGCCCCCGACACGACCCCGCCCCGGGACACCGCGTCCCCCGTCGTGAGGGCTCTCACGCGCATGATGGCGTCCACCGTGGAGCGCCCCTTGCGGAAACCAAACTGGTGTTCCGCAAGATCCGGCCCCATCCCCTATTAGGTACACCACTGCTTAACCATTCGGGGATCACAGGCGTGATGTTGTTATGAAGTGAATCTACTTCAATATGAGAGTTAACTGATATAGTCTCGAATGTTTGATTCTTTAGGATTGTTATGATATATGATTCTCCACGTCTTCTCTCAGCTAAAAAAACAATAAATGATTGATTTAAAAAATAATGATGTTGTTTGTTTGTTGGGTTAGGTAGTCGCACTGCTTTCAGCGACGCGATGACGCAAATCTGCGACGCGTCCATGCCACGCGTCTCCTCTCTATCCGCAAAACGCCGCGTGTACTGGTGGTGCGTCGAGGTCGAGCGGCTGCGAGTCGAGTGCGCAGACGCCAGACGCCCGTACACGCGATATCGGAGGAGACGTCTGCGGGATCCCGACGAAGAAGCCGCGCTGTATGAGGTGTACCGCGCGGCGAAGGAGGCTCTGTGGCTGGCCATCGGCGAGTCGAAGACGCGCTCCAGAGAGGAGCTGCTGGCGACCCTAGACGGGGATCCGTGGGGGCGCCCTTACCGCACGGTCCGAGGGAAACTTCGGCCGTGGGCCCCTCCGCTAACGGAAGGTCTCGAGCCGCAGTTTCTGGAGCAAGTGGTCACGGCTCTCTTCCCTGAGAGAGCCGAGTACGAGCCACCGCCGATGGCTCTGCCCACAGCTGCAGAGTCGGAAGAAGGAGAGGAGAGCGAAACCGTCCCAGAGGTGACACAGGCGGAAATGAGCGCGGCCGTGATGCGGCTCCGGGCAAAAAACACCGCTCCGGGGCCCGACGGAGTGCATGGTCGCGCTCTAGTCCTCGCCCTGAAGGAGCTGGAGCCCCCGCTGAGGGGACTCTTTTCGGCGTGCCTTGAGCGGGGTCAGTTTCCTAGCAGGTGGAAGACTGGTCGACTGGTCCTGCTCAGGAAGGCGGGGCGCCCAGCGGATTCGTCGTCGGCTTATCGGCCCATAGTGTTGCTGGACGAGGCGGGCAAGATGCTCGAGCGTGTAATCGCAGATCGCCTCGTCAGCCACTTGTGTACAGAGGGGCCGAACCTGAACGACAGCCAGTTTGGCTTTCGGCGTGGGCGCTCTACCATCGACGCCATCATGAGGGTGAGAGTCCTGGCGGAGGAAGCAGTGTCCCGGGGTGGGGTGGTGCTGGCGGTGTCCTTGGACATCTCCAACGCGTTCAACACCCTGCCCTGGGGTTGCATTAGGGAGGCCCTGCGTTACCATCGGGTGCCTTCCTACCTCCGCAACATTGTGGGGGCTTATCTGTCTGGACGGTGTGTCACCTACATGGGACGCGACGGCACGGGCCGTCGCGAGATGTCGTGCGGTGTTCCGCAGGGCTCGGTTCTGGGCCCACCCCTGTGGAACATCGGATACGACTGGGTTTTGCGGTGCGAGCTCCCGCCGGGAGTGGACCTGACGTGTTATGCGGACGACACGCTGGTCACGGCTCGCGGGAGCTCGTACAGGGAGGCAGCGTTGCTGGCTACGGCTGCGGTCTCACAGGTGGTGAGCCGCATACGACGCCTGGGGCTGGAAGTGGCCCTCAACAAGTCGGAGGCCATTGCTTTTCATGGCCCCCGACGGGCGCCGCCGTTGGGATCACACATTGTGGTCGGTGGGGTCCGGATCGCTGTCGAGTCAACCATGAAGTACTTAGGATTGGTGCTCGACAGCCGTTGGGACTTCGGCCCCCACTTTCAGCGGCTGGTGCCCAAGTTGATGGGCGCGGCGGGCGCGCTGTCAACGCTGCTTCCCAATCTGGGGGGCCCGAGTACCGCCTGTAGGCGGTTGTACGTGGGGATCGTGCGATCGATGGCCCTTTACGGGGCCCCGATTTGGGCGACAGACCTGACGGCCCGCACTATCGCGGTTCTGCGAAGACCGCAGAGAGCGATGGCCGTCAGGGTCATTCGGGGTTATCGCACGATCTCCTACGAGGCGGCTTGTGTACTGGCCGGATCCCCGCCGTGGGACCTGGAGGCGAAGACCCTCGCCACACTGCACCAGTGGCGCGAGGAGGCCAATGATCGGGGCGAGAGGCTGGTGCAGCGACAGATCACGTTGTACCGGTCTCAGCTCCGACAGGTCATGGTGGCGGAATGGCGGGGGAGGCTAGAGCTCCCTACCGCCGGCCTCGACACAGTCGAGGCGATCCGGCCAGTACTCGACGACTGGCTCGGGAGGAAGCACGGCTCCCTGACGTTCCGGGCGACGCAGGTGCTCTCGGGGCACGGCTGCTTCGGGAAGTACCTGTGTCGCATAAGCAGGGAGCCGGACGCCCGGTGCCATCACTGCGTCCATTGTCTAGAGGACACGGCGCGGCATACGCTGGCCGAGTGCGCCGCGTGGGATGAGCCGCGCCGTGCGCTCGTTACGGAGGTAGGAGGAGACCTGTCGTTGCCGACCGTCATTCGCTCGATGGTCGGCAGCGCAGAGTCCTGGGACGCGGTGATGTCCTTCTGCGAAACCGTCATGTCGCAGAAGGAGGCTGCGGAAAGGGAGAGGGAGATGACGAGCTCTCGCCCCTCCCGCAGCAGACGCACCGGGCGTCGGCAGAGGGCGGACAACGCCCTCTTCCGGCCCCCCTAAATAGGTCCAGGGGCGACGGATTCGGGGACATCCGTCGCCCCCGATCATACTGGACCCGAGACGGCGGCGCGTAGTGTTCCACGCGCGCCTCTCTCAGACGTAACGGGGGGAGTCTTACACCTCACTCCCCCCCGGGACGAGGCCCGCAGGTCAGGCGGGCCGGCACTAGTCTGGGGCAGCGGAAGTCGCATCAGATCCCATTGCCCCCCGACGCAAGTGTGCGAGGGAACACCGGTGTGGTTTTAGTCAGTACGAGTCTGACAGACCCCTCCGCTCTCCCCTGGGCGGAGGACATCCATTGAGGATTTCCACATCGAGAAAAAAAAAAAAAAAAAAAAAAAAGGTAGTCGCACTGCTTGAAACCATTTATTTCCACGTTTCACATGTTGTGTAAAATTTAAAAACATTTTTAGGGGAGTTGTTTTTGTAGTATTCGTACATAACTAGTACAAAGCAAGCATGATAACTCTTAAGGTTTGACATTTGTATATAAAGAATTAATCGATTATAAGTCAAAACATTGTATCAGATAAAAATTAACATTGTGACATCACACGCGCTCGAGTTTGTTCAGCAACTGTCGGCGTGTTTTCGGTCTGGGTTCAAAGATTTATTTTTAATTTAATATAACTTTTTAGTTAGAGAAAAAAAATAAACTAAAAGTTGTTTTTATTAAAAACTTTCATTTATGACAAAAAAAATCTTTTCAAATACTCTTTTGTCAGATTTTACTAAATAAATGTTATTATAAAATCAGCATTCTTTGATTTTTTTATCTACTACTTACGCACTCTCGTGTTGTTACGTATTTCATCTTTTGTTTCTTTTTTACTTTTTAATAAATAAATTAAACATTATATAAATAATAGCACCGCCACCAAGCCAGTGGCATTTCCTACAAGTCTATGCTAACTTAAGGATAGTTCCCACTCGCAAGTTCAAAGTATTATTTAGTGCGTTTGTTTTTTTCAGTTTTATTAGCATCGTTACTGGTATACATTTAACTGTACAGCCTCCAGCGCATCTTGTTACTATAAACTGTTAAATTTTCTCAAACGATTTAAATTAAGCCAATCACCACTCATAAATTATTATACATTACGTATTTGAAGGCCACTCTTGTCAATCACTTTATAAAACAACGCATGGTACTCTGTAATCCATTTTTAACATTAACCATCAGCATGCGAACGCGGTCTTAGGAATTTATTGCTCTATTCCCGCTGAAGTACTTGAAGAAGGCCTCGACAGAACTATTGCCATCTCCCTCTGGCTCACAGCAAAGGATTCGTTCACTCGTGGTCGTCTCTTTCAGCCTTTCATAACTCCATATTGACTTGTGGAAAAGAGGCCATGAATAATTGATATAAACCAGCACTTTTCTCGGTACGGGGAAACTAACCCTTGAAGTTGATTGGGTTATGTTAGGTATGGAAGCCCTTATCTAGTTGTTGTTAAGCTTGCTGTAAATTAATTTAAACTTATTAGGCAATATTAGTACTAGGTGCTAACCACTAACATTACATTATAAACAAACACAAAAAAAATAAATTGGTTATTAAGGTCCTAAAAACAAATAAATAGGTAACTTACCAACTGAAACACCACGTCCTCACAATAATAAAGTTGGGATGTCGTCATTTCCGCCACTCTTGTCAATCACTTTATAGAAACAACGCAATGTACAGTTGACGCTCAAAAGTGCACTACCATGCTAAAGATTATATTGCTATGAACTGTGCGAGCGCGATACAGCAGTGTGTGTGCGTGTGCGTGTATGAGTGATGTCTCAACATTCCACACATAACACACACTAATGAACTGTCGTCACACTACGCGAAATAGCATTATATTTCTGTTGCATTTAGAATACACATCATAGTGATGACCTGTTCTTACCATTGCATTGTTAAAATTCGCGTAGTATTAACATGGGTTGGTAGCGGTTTGGGCTGAGCATGGGTTCACGATCAATGAAGTCCAAGTTCGAATCCATGTTATGACAATGTGTGGCTGTTTTTTGTTTCTTTGAAACCTTAATTCACCTTCATTCAACCTTTTTAACCTTCTTTGACGGCACGGTTGGCGCAGTGGCTGAGCGATTGACTGCTGCGCTTCGTGTCGCGGGTTCGATTCCCGCACGGAACAGATATTTGTATGGCCTACAGGTAGTTGTTCCGGGTCTGGCTGTTTGTGTATGTGTGCTTAAATGTTTGTAAACGCACCCACGATACAGGAGAAATTCCTAGTGTGGGGCAACGTTTTTAAAAAATAAATATATAAAAATAAATAAATTAATAATATTTGTTTTTTAAGCAGAAAGTCGTTAGGTATTTATGTTTATTTATAATGTAGTCATGCTTATTATTTATTTTTTATAAGAAGTTAAATATTAGATAGTTATTGTATTATTATTTAACCTCATTAATTGATTTTTATTTTATGTTTTCGGTGTTGGAAGGTGGAAATAAAAAAATCATGCTGAATGATACGAGTAACAAAAATGTTTATTCGTTTTATTTATTTATAAAATTAACAAACTTTTATGAGAATTGTGACGAAAAAAAAGTTCTCTTATCACCGTTCATAAGATTTTTTGTTGTATACCCACTTAGTCAATTCATAATAAGAATAACATAACACGGAAAGGATATTCTAATAACACGAAAAAAAATTGTTGATACCCGCTTATTATAGGTATCACTATTCAGCAGAGTTCATTGAATTCTAATATATGAGTTAGACTTTATGAACGTGTTTTTTTTATGTAACGTCACATTGAATGTCTCAATACATTCAATGTGACGTTACATAAAAAAAACACGTTATAGCTTAAGTGTTCATTTTCTTGACGAAAAGAATATTGAAACTAAACCCCAATTTAAGATCATTAAATTTAAATTTATTTCTTATTTTTTATTTTTTTATTTACGGTTATTTTAATATTACTAAATATTTAGTTACCCGGTCTACTTATTAAATTAAGTATTATTATTTTTTCGCCATAAATTAAGTCTTCCTTTTGGCAAGACTTGAAAGTCTTCAGTCACCTCCCAGTTAAAATCTAAATAATCTCGAGCAAAACGTAGTCTTTCCTCCCTGTGTATTTGTGTCAAAAATGGTTTTTAGCTGGCTTCCGATGATGTAAACCTTCAGCATGGACTGCATGGGCGAACAATCTGTAATGTAGTATCCAATTGCTCTGCAAACATTATAGTTGGAATGAAACCATTTGTTTCATATTCTTCCACCATAAAACGTCACTGAGTCGGGTTAATAAGCGGCGGCCTTTCACTTCTTAGACGACTTTTCAGACTACCTTCTTCCTCAAACCTCTTTACCCAACGGCTAACAGAATTTCTAAAAAAAAAACAAAAAATGATTACACACTTGCAACTAGCAATTTATTTAATAATAAGAAAAACACACACCACAACTATCAGCATAATAGTTATAATTTTTAAAAATAACTTACACATTTTAAGCCAGTTTCAGTTGAAATTTGAGAAATATTAAGCCCATTTTTACGCAAAGTGACAATATTTGCCCTGTCATCAATACTAATATTAGCTTGCATCTTGAATAAAGACAATCAAACAATACGCTAATCGTAATAATAACACAAACGCTCGTGACAAAGTTCACCAACTAACAACGTCATAACTAACTACTCTGTTCAATCCAGAAGTTTATTTTGTTTCATATTCACCCTCATCTTTTTTGTCAATAATAAGTTCTAACTAATATTTAGAAAAAGATATCTCATCGGGTCTTTTTTTTTTTTTTTTTTTTTGGGATGGGAAATCATCAAATGACCCCCCCCACTCTGGGCGGAGCGGAAGGGAGTGTCAGACTTGTACTGACTAAAACCCATCCATGTTCCTTCTTTGCCCTTTGTGTTCCAGGGCCACGGTGTCTCTTTCGAACAGTCCCGCAGCTCTGGCAGGCATCGGCCCATGCGGACCCCTACTCGGTTGCTGACATCTCTTTGAGGCGCGCGTGGAACACGAACGCGCCGTCGACACGGCCTGTCGTCATAAGACGGCCGGACGGCGAGCTAGCCCATAACTCGCCGTCCACAGGCCCGCGCCTACGGTGGCCGGGAGCCACCACGTGACCCCCGACGCCCAGGGCGTCTCCCGCGGCGGCTGGGACGTGAGGTTCTTTCCCTCTCACGTCCCGCCACCTCCTTCACTAGCATGACTGCTTCACAGAAGGTGGTGACGGCTTCCCATTCCCTCTCGCTCCGGACCATGGCTTGAACCAGGGCCGGACGCGAGAGATCGCCGCCGCCAATCGCCGCTACAAGGACACGGCGGTGCTCCGCCCAAGCGGGACAGACCTCTACGGTGTGCTCCACCGTGTCCTCCGGACGATCCTCGCAGTGGAAACACCCGGGCGTTTCCTCCCGCCCGATTCGGTGCAGGAACCTCCCGAATCTCATCGGGTCTAACGTATCATTTATAATTAAAACACAAAAAGTGTAATGTCACTTGGGTTCGAACGCAGGCTACACCGTGCGAGACATTTTATCTATAGCGTTAACCGCTAAGCCAGATAGACACATAATTGTTAGGTTGAAATTAAATAACACTAACTTAATACTCCGTCGCGACATGAAAGGCTTGTCACTAAGGCGAAATGATCATTATATCGCACTCTTTCTGACTAGATAATTATGAAAGAGTGCGATATACGAGATCGTGTATGTGTGCAAAATGTTTGTTATGGAAAAAGGTCGTAAGTGCGACTTGTTTTGATGCGATCGTTTTGTGAAACTGCTAATGCACTTATGGTCTCTACTGTACTCTGTAATCCATTTTTAACATTAACCATCAGCATGCGAACGGCAGGCGCTCGTAGCCCCCCGCGCGCGCTCCGCTCTGCTTCCGTCGTCTCGTTCGGAAACGGAGCACGCTTATGGGCGCGTTCAGTAGGTATTGCACTTAAGTTACATTCATTATTTATTCCTAGTAAACATTGAAAGGTGACAGGAGTTATTAAAGTGAAGCCTACTTATTATACCTATATAATTCTACATTCCTATAAAATTAATTCCTATATTCTTCTTACTTTGATTAAAGCGGTGTATTTTCTGTTTTTGTGCCCACACCATAATTTTTTTTTTTTTTCAAAGTCTATCCTTCTTTATACTTTGCAAACCGACACTGAGACGATTCGTGATTGGCGCGACCGCACACTGAACACCTTTTTTTCTCGGCACTATTGGTCGTGTTGACACTATTTTGTCCTTTCGCGATCTTGAACACCTGTGCTTGATCTGTAGATGCAGGAGCAGTAGCGGCAGCGCCTGCCCGCGCACATCTAATGCTCTCTGCTAGCTCCACCGCCTTTGCCAAGGTTAAGGTCTCCAAGTCCAGCGCAAATAGTTTCTCCCGTTCAGGACCCGCTAGCATCCCCATCACAAAACGATCACGCAAGGCCTCCTCAACATTGCTGAATCCGCAATACGCAGTTAGTCCACGTAACCTCGCTGCCCATTGCGTAGGTGTCTCGCCAGGCTGCTGCGAAGCTGCGTAAAAGTTGTGCCGTTCGCTAAACCCGCATCGTTTTGGTGTGAAGTGGTTATCCAACAACGTCACCAGATCTTCGTATGGTACCTCTTGTACGTCTTTGGGCAGGGCTAAATCTGCTGCCAACTTGTATGTACCATCGTTGAGTGCGCTGAGTAGAATAGCTCGCCTCCTGGTTCCCGCCGCATCGGTTTTTGCATCAATGTTATTTGCGATGAACCATTGTGTCACGCGACCTTTGTAGGTCTTCCAATCATTAACATTATGATCGAAAATTGTCAAAATTCCACAAAATGACTGTGCCATTTTTCAACAAAGACTTTTTATTACTTTTTGCTACTGTGGGTTACTCGTCGCCACTGTTATGTAGGTGCGTAGGGACACAAGTAAAACTACTCACGGCTAATAGCACACTGGTTTAATCCTGCATTAGAGGTTCGGGTGCGGACGCAGCGCACACTTACATACGCGCTGCTCACACATACATATATAACAAGAGTGAAAACTAATGTAATTAAATCTTTGTATAACGGTGTGTGTTGGGGGGAATGAAAACCCGAGAGGAAATCAGTCAATACTCTTCTATATGTAACGATAAATTAAAGAACTTAGATTTTCCTAAAGAGTTTGAACATTGTGCTGATAAATTTTGTGATAATACCCACCATAAATGTTTATTGGATAAAATGTATAGTCAAATTGTGTATATATTAAGTGAAGCTGCTAGTATAAGTAGAACCCCAAAGGGCATTATAGGAAAAAAGGGTATAAAAGGGTGGAACAAACACGTTAAAGAATTTCACACACAGGCTAGAATTAAATTTAAATTATGGATGTGGTATGGTCAACCCAGTAGTGGTCAGATTTTTGAGGATATGACATTAAGTCGTAAAATATTTAAATCAAAATTGAAATGGTGCATTAAGAACCAAGAAAGAATAGAAATGGATATTTTGGCTTCACTCCATTCAGAAAAAGGTTTTTCATCATTTTGGAAAGGTACTAAGAGGCTACATAATACTCCAAGCCTACCAGTAAGCGTGGATGGAAAAAACGACAACACTGAGATAGCCAATTGTTTTAAAGACCATTTTAAAGTGAGTTCACTGCTTAAGTCGGCGCCGAGGGTGTGCGATGCTGAGACACGTCGATCAGGATCACCCCTTTGGTTTCCATGTAAAGAACTAAAATCTGTGATTAAATGCATGAAAAGGGGTAAATCACCTGGTCATGATGGTCTTAGCATCGAGCACCTTCAAAATGCTGGTATACATCTGCCGAGAGTCTTGACAATGTTATTCAATCTGTGTTTGGAACATTCTTACTTACCTCAGGATTTACTGGATACAATTGTTGTACCTATTGTGAAGAATCGGACAGGGTACATAGCAGACAAAAGTAACTACCACACTAACAGACCTATTTCACTGGCAACTGTGATAGCCAAAGTGTTTGACAGTGTGCTCGACTCACATCTCGGTAGATACACCCAAATACACGACACACAGTTTAGTTTTCGTGCTGGGTTATCTACTGAAAGTGCTATACTTGCGTTGAAGCATACTGTCAAATATTATACTGACAGGAAAACTCCTGTGTATGCGTGTTTCCTGGACCTTTCTAAGGCCTTCGACCTGGTTTCTTATAATGTCCTATGGGAGAAGCTTCTGGAGGCGGGCGTTCCTACTGCATTAGTGTCTACATTATCTTTTCGGTATGACAAGCAGAGGAACTTCGTCAAATGGTCTAACGCATTGTCTGACCCGTATAAACTCGAGTGCGGAGTTAGGCAGGGAGGTCTAACTTCCCCGATTCTTTATAATAGTTATGTCAATAAACTGCTTGTTGAGCTCAGCAGCACTCATGTCGAATGCCATATAGATGGAGTATGTTTAAATAACCTAAGTTATGCAGACGACCAGGTGCTGCTGAGCCCTACTATCAGTGGAATTAGGAAGTTACTCTCAATTTGTGAACGATATGCCGAACAGCACGGGCTAAAATATAATCCTACAAAAAGTGAGCTGTTGGTGTTTCGAGGTAAGAATAAAAATCCAACATTTGTCCCTCCTGTAAAAGTAAATGGTTCACTTTTGCAGAGAGTTGCCCACTTTAAGTATTTAGGCCACATTGTTACTGAAGAATTAAAAGACGATTTGGATATGGAAAGGGAGCGCAGGGTACTGGCTGTGAGGGGAAATATGATATGCAGAAGGTTTCATGGTTGTTCAGTTCCCGTGAAACTAACTCTTTTTAAGGCCTACTGCCAAATATTGTACACCAGCAGCCTTTTGGATAATCATACCCTACAAGCAGACAATTCCCTGCGCATTCAATACAACAATGCCTTCAGGGCGCTGTTGAGGCTTCCACCTCACTGTAGTGCGTCAGGTATGTTCGCTGATGCGCACACTGACGATTACTTTGCAATAATGCGAAAGAAAGTTGCCTCCGTAATATCCCGAGTGAGGGGAAGCAATAACAACATTCTGAAGGTGTTTGCAAAGAGGCTGGATGGGCCTACAATGGGGAGGTTTACCAAGCTACATGTTGGCAAAAAAGCTTGTTAAACCTTCCTGTGACTGTGATTTTCTTTCTTTTTTTCTTTTTTAGTGTTACTGCATGTTACTAATATAGTTTTTAAGTAAGATGTAATACTAACCCTATGGGCCTTGATGCCTGACAGTAAAATATTTTTATTTTTATAACAAATAAAATTGTGAGAATCCAACCCCGTTCCCTAAAATTAGGGCTCTTCAACGCCAATGGCCTAAGAAGCCAGCGCGATGACATCGCCACCTTCCTCCGCGACCATCAAGTTGATATCCTCCTCATTCAGGAGACCTTCCTCCAAGCCCAGTCACCGTGACCCGAAAATTGTCAACTATCGCATAGTTCGCAACGATCGGTCACGATGCAATGAGGGTAGTACTCTAATTTATTATAAAAAGGAACTACTGCATCCCTATAGACCCTCCTCCGTTAGTCTCTGCTTGAGACATCCATCTGTCGGCTTGGCATGACCGGTCACTCGCCGATCACCATCATCTCGGCTTATATCCCTCCCGGCGGTTCGTCCGAGGAGCACACGCTACTCACTAAGGACCTCACCGTCCTCTTCGGCCTGATTGACTCCGTTATCATAGTGGGCGACCTCAATGCCAAACATCCCGCCTGGAACAGCATGTTGACCTCTCCCAGAGGGAAATTCGTGTTCAACCTAGGGGTGTCCCTTAATTTCGATCCCATCGCTCCCATGGAGCACTCTCACTATCCCCACGACCCAGATCTTCCTTCAGACGTACTCGACATTGCGCTGCTCAAAAATGTCAACCATAATTTGCATTCTATCGAGACGCTACACGAGCTCGATTCTGACCACCGTCCAGTGCTCATGCACCTACTCCCCCGCTCCGGTGCCTCTGACCCCAGCCAGCCCCCGCCGTCCCAAGTGACAACCAACGGAGGAAAGTCAGCGCTAAGCTGAAGTCCACCACGTCCCCTCACCTGGACACCAATCCCGATCACATTGTCTCAGTCGCAGACACGACGGCCGCCATCATCTTGTTTGCAGAGCACGTACAACCCGTACTGAAGGATTGTTCACGGGAAGCCCAGCTATGAGCGATTATCGCTGGAGACTGCCCGCTGACGTACGTGATCTGATAACCGAGAAGAACGCGGCCATCCGTGACTACAGTAACTTTCCTTGCGACGCGAACAAGGCGCAGCGCATAAGTGAGCATCGTTCCGCTAAATGGGACGAGGACCTCAGCTAACTCGAGCCTACCCACCAAGCATTCTGGCAACTGCAAAGAAAGATGCGTGCCACCGAGGAGGTTTCGACGCCTCCTCTCACCCGCCCCGACAACAGCGTCGCATTCGACGACTCTGAAAAGGCAGAATGCCTAGCCGACAGCCTGGAGTCTCAGTGCTTTCCCAGCTCTCAACCATTTGACAAGCGTCATCTCGACATGGTGAACGCTGAAGTCGAAGCCGCCCTCCCTTCCGTCGAAGACTGATTGTCTGCCCGAAGTCACACCAGACGAAGTGCATGACATAAAAAGGCTTCAACCACGGAAATCACCCGGCTCTGACGGAATCACCAACAAGGTGCTCAAACTTCTCCTCGCCCAGTTAATAGTGTTAATGGCAGCCATCTTTAATGGCGCCTTAAGCAACAACTTCTTCCCCCAAGTTTGGAAAGAGGCCACTGTTATCGGTATTCCCAAGCCCGGTAAACCCGCTCGGCAAAGTCTATGAGAGGCTTATTTATAAGCGACTCAAAGACTATGCCGAAGCTAAGAGTCTCATCCCTAACGAGCAATTCGGCTTCAGGATCGAACACTCGTGCATCCAACAGGTCCACCGCATTGTTGAACATTTGAGCGTTGGCTTCCAGCGTGGAGCGATGACCGTCTCGAACCCATCTAATGAGACTTTTCTGTCGAATCGCACCTTCCGCTATCGCATCGGGGACGCTCTCTCCTCCCCCCACCCTATTCGAGCCGGAGTCCCTCAGGGCTCGGTCGTCTCCCCGCTCATTTTTACGCTAATCACTAGCGACATTCCCAAGAGCAAAAAGGCTCAGTTAGCCCTGTTTGCGGACGACACGGGCATCTACTCCACTGGTCCTTGTAAGAACGCTATCGCCAAAACCCTCCAAACCTCAGCCGACGTCCTAGGCGTTTGGTTCAGGAAGTGGAGAATCGAGGTTAACCCCGAGAAGAGTCAGGCGGTTCTTTTCTCGAAACCGCGTATAAAGCCCACATTCCCAGCCCGATCACTATGTACGGTAAGCCTATTCCTTGGGAGATGCAAGCCAAATATCTAGGACTCTTACTCGACTACCATCTGTTCGTCGGGCCACATCAATGCAGCTCGTGACCGAGTTGCCTTCGCTATGAGTAGGCTCCATTACTTGCCTACGGCAAAGAGCAAGCTATCGCTGAGGTGCAATTTGCGCCTCTATACCGCGGTGATCCGTCCCATAATGACTCACGCTTGTGTAGTGTTCGCACATACAAAGCCCCAATACATCCATAAGATGCAACTACTCCAGAACCGGTTCCTAAAGTCACGAGACCCCCTTGGTACGTCCGAAATGATCGTCTTCACTTAGACCTTAAAATGACCACCATTCTCAATTCATGAAGCGTCTGCAGAAGATCTAGCATCCCGAACAGAAGACATCCACAACACTTTATCTACCTCATTGGTGACCCCGAATACTGGACACTACACGGAACGGCATAAAAACCGTAAGCTAGTGAAAACCAAATTTAAAAATGACTCAAAATAACAAGCCATCCGACAAACAAGGCGACGATTTGGTCGCATTCCAAAGAAAGGACATTTATACCTTCCGACATTTGTCATGTCGGTATACGACTTCCACCGTTTTGGCCGGAAGAACCAGCAGTCTGGTTTGCGCAAATAGAAGGAAGTTTCGCGCTCTCAGGTGTCAAGGATAACGACTCCAAATATTATTACGTCAGCTCGCTTCCGGAAAACCGTTACGCCGCAGAGGTGAAAGATATTTTAATTAATCCTCCAGCTAGTGGCAAATACGACAAATTAACAGGTTATCCGCTTCGCGCAAAAAAGGACCTACCCAGTTGCTGATGCATGAGGAATTAGGAGACAGGCGACCATCCGCGTTTCTTCGGCACCTGCAACATCTAGCGGGCCCAAACATACCGGACGATTTTATAAAGACTGTGTGGACTAGCCGCTTACCGGGTAATATACAAATAGTTGTAGCATCACAGCCAGAGTCGTCACTTTCTGCACTCGCAGACCTGGCAGATAAAGTACACGACCTCGTACCATCCGCACCTCAAGTGGCCGCCACGGACGCAGTGCCCAATTCAATTGCCGAAAAATTGTCGAAAGAGATAGCAGAGCTCAGTCGTCAAGTGAAGGCCCTCTCAACAAGAGATTCTAGATCCAGGTCGAGGAACAGAAGTCAACGGGGAAGGAGCAACACGCGTTCCCAGTCAAATTATAAAAAGTACCCAACCTGTATTTTTCACCACAGATATGGAATACAAGGCACGAAGATGCCTAAAATCTTGTGATTATCAATCAGGGTCGGGAAAAGCCAAAGGCAGTCATTAGAAGCAACACATGATTGCCATAGTTTAACTACCGGTCGCTTTTACGTAACGGACAGAAAGACAAAAATGCAGTTCTTAGTCGACACCGGGAGCGACATCTGCGTTTTTCCCCGCTCCGCCCTGAAACAAAGGCGACCACGTACTACCGAGCTCAACGTCTTCGCAGCGAATGGAACACCAATTGTCATATACGGTGCCCAGCAAATGGAACTTGACCTAGGGCTTCGCCGTGCATTTTTCTGGCAATTCGTAATTGCTGACGTCACAAAGGCAATTATCGGAGCCAATGTTTTATCGCATGACTTAGTCGTAGACCGTCGTAACAAACGCCTGATCGACAACAAGACCAGCCTGTCAGCAAACGCAAACCTAGTTCCTGCATCAGATATCATAACTTCAGTTAAAACGATAACAGGCGAGTCTAAGTACCTGAACCTTCTTCGAGATTTTCCCGAAATCACTCAGCCAGCAGGTACACATCGGGTCATACGTCACAATACGGTTCTCCACATACGAACAACCGCCGGACCGCCCGTATATTGCACTCCAAGAAGACTGGCCCCGGACAAATTGAGATCGCGAAACAGGAGTTCGATGAAATGCTGAGAATAGGGACAGCACGACTGTCCGAGAGCCCGTGGTCGTCGTCCCTTCATCTCGCCGCAAAAAAGGACAATAAATGGCGACCATGCGGCGATTACAGAATGCTAAACGCTCGGACGATCCCCGACCGATACCCTATCCGGCACATCCAGGACTTCTCTCAGAACAGCGGGTTGCCAAATATTCTCCAAAATCGATTTAATAAAGGCGTATAACCAAATACCGGTAAATCCCGAGGATATTCCTAAAACGGCCATAACCACACCCTTTGGAATGTTCGAGTTCCCTTTTATGACGTTTGGTCTCAGAAACGCGGGAAAAACGTTTCAAAGATTCGTGGACGAAATGACTCATGACCTGGACTTCTGCTACACGTACAGTAGACCTCAAAAGTGCAGTACCATGCTAAAGATTACATTGCTATGAACTGTGCGAGCGCGATACAGCAGTGTGTGTGCGTGTGCGTGTATGAGTGATGTCTCAACATTCTACACATAACACACACTAATGAACTGTCGTCACACTACGCGAAATAGCATTATTTTTCTGTTGCATTTAGAATACACATAGTGATGACCTGTTCTTACCATTGCATTGTTAAAATTCGTGTAGTATTAACATGTGTTGGTAGCTGTTTGGGCTGAGCATGGGTTCACGATCAATGAAGTCCAAGTTCGAATCCATGTTATTACAATGTGTGGCTGTTTTTTGTTTCTTTGAAACCTTAATTATATTTGTATTTTAAGCAGAAAGTCGTTAGGTATTTATGTTTATTTATAATATAGTCATGCTTATTATTTATTTTTTATAAGAAGTTAAATATTAGATAGTTTTTGTATTATTATTTAACCTCATTAATTGATTTTTATTTTATGTTTTCGGTGTTGGAAGGTGGACATAAAAAATCATGCTGAATGATAACAAAAATGTTTATTCGTTTTATTTATTTATAAAATTAACAAACTTTTATGAGAATGTGACGTCACATTCCTATCTAGGCAAAAAAAAGTTCTCTTATCACCGTTCATAAGATTTTTTGTTGTATACCCACTTAGTCAATTCATAATAAGAATAACATAACACGGAAAGGATATTCTAATAACACAAATATAATTGTTGATACCCGCTTATTATAGGTATCAGTATTCAGCAGAGTTAATTGAATACTAATATATGAGTTAGATTATGAACGTGTTTTTTTAATGTAACGTCACATTGAATGTATTGAGGTTATAGCTTAAGTGTTCATTTTATTGACGAAAAGAATATTGAAACTAAACCCCAATTTAAGATCATTAAATTTAAAATTTATTTCTTATTTTTTTATTTACGGTTATGTTAATATTACTAAATATTTAGTTACCCGGTCTACTTATTAAATTAAGTATTATTATTTTTTCGCCATAAATTAAGTCTTCCTTTTGGCAAGACTTGAAAGTCTTCTCGTCAGAAAATACAGTCACCTCCCAGTTAAAATGTAAATAATCTCGAGCAAAACGTAGTCTTTCCTCCCTGTATTTTTGTGTCAAAAATGGTTTTTAGCTGGCTTCCGATGATGTAAACCTTCAGCATGGACTGCATGGCGAACAGTCTGTAATGTAGTATCCAATTGCTCTGCAAACATTATAGTTGGAATGAAACCATTTGTTTCATATTCTTCCACCATAAAACGTCGCTGAGTCGGGTTAATAAGCGGCGGCCTTTCACTTCTTAGACGACTCTTCAGACTACCTTCTTCCTCAAACCTCTTTACCCAACGGCTAACAGAATTTCAAAAAAAAAACAAAATATGATTACACACTTGCAACTAGCAATTTATTTAATAATACGAAAATCACACACCACAACTATCATCATAATAATTATAATTTTTAAAAATAACTTACACATTTTAAGCCAGTTTCAGTTGAAATTTGAGAAATATTAAGCCCATTTTTACGCAAAGTGACAATATTTGCCCTGTCATCAATACTAATATTAGCTTGCATCTTGAATAAAGACAATCAAACAATACGCTAATCGTAATAATAACACAAACGCTCGTAACAATATTCACCAACTAACAACGTCATAACTAACTACTTTGTCCAATCCAGAAGTTTATTTTGTTTCACATTCACCCTCATCTTTTTTGTTAATAATAAGTTCCAACTAATATTTAGAAAAACATATCTCACCGGGTCTAACGTATCATTTATAATTAAAACACAAAAAGTGTAATGTCACTTGGGTTCGAACGCAGACTATACTTTGCGAGACATTTTATCTATAGCGTTAACCGCTAAGCCAGATAGACACATAATTGTTTGTTTGAAATTAAATATCACTAACTTAATACTCCGTCGCGACATGACAGGCTTGTCACTAAGGCAAATGATCATTATATCGCACTCTTTCTGACTAGATAATTATGAAAGAGAGCGATATACGAGATCGTGTATGTGTGCAAAATGTTTGTTATGGAAAAAGGTCGTAAGTGCGACTTGTTTTGATGCGATCGTTTTGTGAAACTGCTATTGCACTTATGGTCTCTACTGTACCTGGACGATTTTTTTATATCCTCACCCGACGAAGAGACCCATTACCGTCACTAACGCCTCCTCTTCGAACGATTAAAAGAATATGGAATGGTCATAAACACTTCCAAATGTGTTTTCGGGGCAGAAGAAGTAACTTTCCTCGGCTGCAGCGTATCTGACCCCGACGTCGCTGCTGGCGCCTCTGCGGTGAGTGCCTCTGGCGTGTTGCTGGTGGTTTGTTCCGCTTCAGCAATATCTTCTGCCCACCCGGACGCGGGAACTGCTGTATGTGTGCCCACCCTGTAGTTTAAATGCCTTTTTGGACTTGTTGGAGGTCTTGCAGGCACATTTTTCAGTTCTTGACCCGACTTCTTTACGGCTTTTATTGCATTAAACTTGTCTTGAAGTTTATCTCCAAATAGGTACTCGGATATTGGTGTCTGCTCCATTAGCTCCTTCATTTCCTCATTAAAGCCAGGTAGAATTAAAGAACGTCTAGTAATACAGTTTTCATGGTATACATGGCATAGTAATCTGGCTGCGTCACTTAGAGTCAAAATTTGATCAGTAGTATCCTGATTGGCAATAAGGGTGTTTGATACGTCTGTCCCTTTTTACTCCACTATCACTGAGAGCAGCAGCCACTTCTTCGTTTAGCTTTGGTGGGTTCAGCAAGCTACAGTTCTTGGGTATTTCTTGTTTGTTTAGTATGTTTTTCCTTGTTTCTTCATTTAAACCATACACTATTATAGTTGACCACCGAATGGCTAGGCTGTTGTGAAGTTCTATGGGAGATTTGTGATCATCGTGATGTCTTTCGACACGGAAAGATTTATAACCGAGATTGAGACAAGGAGGGCATTGTGGACATGTCCTGTGAAGACTACGCCAACCGAGACTTAAAAAGGATGATGTGGGAAGAGATCATGGAAATATTTGGTATTGAAAAATTAACAATAACTGAAAAAAACAAACTCGATAAGTGTTTATTTTATTGTGTTCTCAGAGCTACTCGATTTTGCCACGGGAGTTGTCCTTCACCCACGAAGTAGTCAGCAAATAGATCTCTGTTTTGTGTAGATGTTCTATTTCCTCTTGAAGGCTGGCAGGGAGGTATTCCTTCAATAGTCGGGGAAATATACAACGTGTCTTCGAATTTGTACCCATCTCGCTCTCATACATAGTTGTGAAGGACGCAACATGCTTTTATGATTGCAACAGCAAATTCTCTGTGTACATCAAGAGGACGATGAAAAATTCGCCACTTGTTGGCTAGTATCCCGAAAGTACCGGCGCGCACGGGAAAGGCGGTATTTAAAAATTATTTTCTTGTCTGTCAAATTTCTTCTGGTATATGGTCTCATTATATTTTCTGACAAAGAGAATGCTCCATCGCCAACTATGACAAAACGCAGAGGCACACCTGTTTCAGTTATCGGTCTCTTGTCTGGCATGTCTAAATCATTATTTGTAAGATTTTCATAATAATGCGAGTTCTTGAATACCGATTAATCGCTGCATTGTATATATGCGCCGACGTCTATGCATATAAATTTGTAGTTGGCATCGCATATAGCCATCGGCACAATAGAGAAATAGTTTTTGTAGTTATATTATAGTGACCCTGTATGGGTCGGCTGAATGACTCTTATGTGCTTCCCGTCCATAGCTCCAGTACAGTTAGGAAATCGCGAACTGTTCCTAAATCCTTTACTTATTTCTAGCCATTTGTCTCTATAGAGTTGTGGAAAGGCAATGTCTTTTATATTTTGTAATATGGCGACGCAAACCTCAAGTACAATTTCTCGAACAGTTGTGTGTCCAATGCGAAATGAATGATTTAGTTCTCTGAAGGAGCATCCTGGGCCCTGTTAAATAAAGCTGACAATTCGACATATATGTAAAAAAAAAAGACAAAATTCTAGAATTGTCGCACTTAAGCTGTTTAATAAAAGTGACAAATATGTCAAAAATCGACAGGGGAAATCTTAACATATTTTTCATGTAAAAACGCTTTTAGTAAAACTCGACATATTATGTCAGAAAACCACGGTCTAAATATTTCTGACAATTGTCGGATTGTCGTGACAATTATGTCGACTTTTGACATATTTGCAAATGATTTTGTTTTATGAAGCTAAACAAGGGTAAAATAGACAAAATATTAACAAAGTAAAAGAATGAATCAATCACTAGTGCAACTTCGATTGTTTGATACTAAGTAGTCTGTGATTGTTTGTTTTGATCGCGTTTAAAATGGAAATGCACAATAAACTAACCATTTTGGGCCTTATTTATGAAAGTAGAAATATACTCTTTGGGAAGTTTATTGACCAAATGACCCACGATATAAAAATTAAAAAATGGAAGGAAATAGCCAAAAAACTAACAACGTTAGGTATTTTCAATAAGGACTGGAAATACCTTAATAGTAACACTACATGGCAAAATTAGCGCAAACGGACCATGGTAAGGTTTAGTTTATTTTACCTAGTTTATATCCGTATTTTTTTTTAATTTATTTATTTAGATCGTTAACCAACTATAAATAAAGGAGTTAGCAATTAGTTATCTATTATATATTTAGACTGTTAACCAACTATAAATAAATTTTTAATATTTTATACGCAAACCCTGCGTAGGGAACATAGCTGTTTTTGACATGGAAAGAAAAATTCCAGTGCGAGCAGGGTTTGAACCTGCGACCTTCCAATTCTGTACACCGGATGTCTTAACCAACATTTTTTATAAATAAAGGTGTTAGCAATTATATATCTATTATATTGTGTAGGTATGTATGAAATATTCGCATTGTGTATGTGGAAACGATTCTTTTTTCACTTTGTTTGATTTTTATGAATCTTTCAGGAAAAGAAAGATAATCGTCTGCAGATTGGTTCTGGGTGAGGAAAAAAATGCAAATATGACGATTCTGGTGAAATGATACTAAAAATCATAGGAAAGGATTCTCCAGCAATAGATGGCCTTCAAATACCAGAATCTTCGGGGACAAATGAAACACAGGTATCCGTGCCAGTTTTTATCGCAGAAACGCCCCTTCCTTAACCTCAAAATCTAATACGCAGAAAATCACATCGCCCACGTCAATCTATTTATAACTGAAGTTGATTTAAAAAATGACTTATTGGATTTTAAGAAACAAAAAATGGAAATAGAAGTAGAAATTGCTAAAGAAAAACTACAAATTGCAGAAAGAGAAAAATACAAGTTAGATTTGGAGCTACTCAAACATAAAAAATAATTGAATATACAGCCACCAGAATTTACACTACCTTTGTATTTACAAAACGTTCGGGTTATTGACGTTTGTAATATACAAAATTAACAAATTGTTCAAACAACACAGTCGGTGATAATGAACAAGTTAGCTATATTTTACAAAAAAAATAAAAATAAAATAAAAATCTTGAAGTATTATCATATATTTATTATAATAATCAAATAAATTATTCATTCAAATACTTGTATTAATGACTGTAGAACTGCAATCGCTTCCTCATCAAATACTTCGTCCACATTGTTATAATCTACAACTGTATCATTGTTATTTCCGCTAATATCTTGTTCTAAACAGGGTGCATAGCAATCTGTTAATAATATTCAGTATATTGGAACTGGTAAAATTGTGCTTAGAAACCTTACTGTCCATGAATTACATGAGAGAAACACTGCCGATTTTCTTAAAGAAACAGTGATAGTCCTAAGTCGCTTCGGTATTGAGCTTAAACAATTATATTCCGTAACCTCTGTTAATGGAGCTAATATGATTCGAATGCCAAAGCAGTTGGAGGAAGAGATGCAAGAGAATACATCTGAGGAACATGACTACTTTGACATAGAAGATTCTGAGCATGAGACCAGATATGAGATGTGGTTCTCCGAAGCAGGTCAAAACAAATTGACTACAGTGCGTTGTGCAGTGCATACGTTGCAGCTCGCTATAAGAGATGCTTGTTGCGAGCTTCGTGATCTGTTAGAACAATGTCGCCAGATAGCTCGCATACTCCGCTCACCAAATAATGCTCTTCAGTTAAGAGTTCAGAGCTTACCACAGGCGATCATCGATTGTCCTACGAGGTGGGATTCTACAGCAGACATGGTAGAGCGCATATTATTATTCAAGGATTTCCCGAGTGGACGCATAGAACTGGTGTTTCAGACATTTGCTGTAGAAGATACATGGCAGAAACTTAATGAAACTCTTGATGTTTTAAAATCATGCCGTGTTCTGTCGAAAACTATACAGCATAAACAATTGACATTTGGAGACTTCTATCTTGCCTGGCTTAAATGTATCCTAGAAATAGAAAATATGAACACGGTTTTACCATATTTTTAGTCATTTGTATGAGGGAAAGAGCCCTTCTTGAAAATGAATGTTTTGTGAGTGCAATATAATAATATCTAGATCCGAGAGTAAATTCTATGTTATCAAATCAAATGCTGGTATCAGCTCGTGCCCATTTAGTCCAAACTTACCAAAGATATCTAAGGTTGAATTTCGAACGATAATGTAAGAGAAACAGGAAATTAAACTCCAGGTGACCCCATGCCGTCAACTTCAACCTCCATGCTTGATGATTTTTTGCAAACACAGTTCTGGCAACGGTGCCAAGATTTACCTCATTTAAATAATAGCGATAATTTACAAATAAGTTTAGTTGCTTTTCTTAATGAACCGTTGCTTCCTTCTAATACCAACATTTTAAATTATTGGGAATCAAAGAAGGTTACTGATCCACAATTATACTTGATTTCTAAAATTGCTTTGGCTACACCAGCGACACAGGTTAGTGTGGAGAGGCTGTTCTCATCTATGAAATTCACAATGAATAACTTTACTTAGGAACATCGTTAGAAATAACAATTTGTATCACAAATAATTTTATTTTGTTTTCGTGTTTTGTTTTGTTTTGACATTTTGATTGTTACAAATAACAATTTGTATCACAAATAATTTTATTTTGTTTTCGTATTTTGTTTTGACATTTTGATTGTTACAAATAACAATTTGTATCACAAATATTTTGTCAAATTAATATTATGTGGTAGATTGATTGGTATTTTGTTCAGTTCATTATTAGAGAACTTTTTCATAAATTACTTCGAATAAGTCATCAAAATAATGTCATTTCCATGTTGTCCCAGACAATGTTTTTTTTTACTACTTAAAAATTACTAAATAAGAATCATTAATAAAAAATACCAATATTCTCTCATTTTTGTGTAAAAAATCGAATGCAAAATTATAACCAAAAAGGTGTTTATGACGGATTTAGCCAAAAATTTTACTTTGTTCATTAGATTCCCTAATCCCTACTAGTTCAACCGTTGAACTAGTGAGACTTTGTCGTTACTACCAGTTTAACAATTCCTTTTGATAGTTTAAAATTACAAAATAGGTTGGTTACGCAATCAAAACGCAAATAATAATATACGGTAGGTATGTATATTATTACTTGCGTAACCAATCAACCAACCAATAAGAAGTAGATCCTATACGTACTTCTCTACTTTGTGATATTAACAGGTGAGTTCAACTTTTTTGTCTTCAAAAGAAATTGTACCAAGTTGATCAACTCGGAAAAAATGTCTCACTTGTTCGACGATTGAACTAACAAGCACTCTAATTCAAGTAACGCACGATCAATCATGATCTGAATCATTTTGAAACAGCTTGCTAATCCATTGCTTCATTTATTTTCGAAAAACATTTCTGCTCAACAACGTAAATAACGCAATGAATGTTGTTGAACTGTCAAAATGAAACAGATTGTGACTGATCGTGTGTTACGTAATTAGGGTATAGTTTTACTATTTTTAATTAAGCCACCTAAAATTGTACCTATATAAATGTAAACGAGGAGACTGATTAAATAACTGATTTATTGATATATTGGCAAATATCTATAAAAATTATTATAACTAGAAGACGGGATCTTAAAAAAAAATGGAAAACGGACGGATTCTTTTCGGAATTTTTAATGGAGAAATATATATAATTTTTTGAAATTAGGAAAATATGACATTTAATTTTAATTTATTTTTTTAATAATTTAATTTAATTTTTGAAGTTCTTAATAATGAAATTGTAACTATAGTACATCTTTATAAGTATTGACATTGATAAACTGGTAAAATATGGCTGTTCCTATTTATATTTTTTGTGTCATTGGTTTGTACCCATATTTGCAAAATGAATATCTTATCTTATCTTACGAATGATCACATTGATATTTCGCATGTTAGTCCAGGCACATATACAAAAATATGTATTTTGTTAGATTTCTTTCGGTGTTGTTGTTTTAAAGCATATATCAATATATACTTTAAAATATTGATATATGCTTCAGAGCGCATACATGGCGGCAACAATTGAAATTCACCTATTAGCAAATTTCCAATATAATAGTTTCTTTTATCAAGGTCCTTATCAAATATACATAAAACACATTTTTTGACATTCGAAGTAGTATCTTCTCCTGGTTTGGCACTGATATCTCCGCCTGATTTGTTTTCGTTACTATCAGAACTATTTTCTGCATCCTCTTTTAAAATTTGGGTGTTTATTTTATACGCGTTCGATGAGTTGATGGTACGGTTTTTAGGTGCTAGCAATGATTGGGATTGATCTTCATCTTCAGAATATTACTTTCTTCTTTTTCGTGGTTCACCTGTTACAAAGTAATATAACATTCATTTCAATAAAGAAATACTTTTTACCACATAAACACACAAAACGCAAGGCCCAGTTTCACTGGTCGTTAATACCACCAGTGAAACTGGGCCTTTCGTGGCCTATTTATCCTTTAATTTGAGAGTTTAAGGCCCGCTTGCACCACGAATCGCTAAACGCGTTTAACGTAGAACGCATTTTACCATTAAACGCATGTTGCCTATTAAACGGAGTTCAATAAAACTAAGTTCAAATCGATCGCGTTTCCATAAGCGTTCGATCTTGGTTCAAGCACAAATTGATTTTACCGGCCACATTTTGATCGCGTTTACGAAAAGTAAGATTACTTTTAACATAGAACGTAAACTCGAAAACAATTGCAATAACCATAGACAAAACTTGAAGTTACAGTTGGCAAAATAGCCGTCACGCGAAAAAATAGTTTGACAATTACAATTTGTTACAAGATTACAAAATTGTTCCTCAACAAAATAGAAAATTATATTTGTGTTATAATAATTTTCAATTGAATTATATTATTACATCGCTATAAATATATTTATTATTGGTAATTAAAGTATAGAGTAATTTTATTATACTTAAATACTATCAATTTGAAGTTTAAAATAATGAAATCATCTTTTGTTCCTGAAATTTAATTCTTAACTGGCAATACTAACCTCGCTTTTCGGGAATTTTTGGATTCTGTCAT
Organism: Noctua janthe; assembly: GCA_910589295.1. NCBI lineage: Eukaryota > Metazoa > Arthropoda > Insecta > Lepidoptera > Noctuidae > Noctua > Noctua janthe. Next base: position 4,894,123 of record OU342572.1, on the reverse strand, counting down.
TATTACCGACCGGTGATACTTTCGATTTTTTTTGGACTTTTGCACTACTGGTGACCACTGCTGTGTTCTTTGTTGCGACTGTGTAATGGCATCAAAAAGGAAACGAGACCCCACTTTCGCCGCGAGTGAAAAACACACTTTAATAGAGTTGGTGGAGAAATATTTCAACATAGTTGAAAATAAAAAGACGGACCATGTCACGATGAATACGAAACACCAACAGTGGCAAACAATTACCAATGAATTTAATGCTAGCTCCAATCTCCATCCCAGAGATTCCGGAGCTTTAAAAACATGCTGGGAGAATATGAAGAAAAGGGCGAAGCAAGTGAACACCATGCGTAACCAATATCATTTGGGAACAGGTGAGTGCATACAAACTACTAGATACTATAGAACCTTACATATGTACTTAGAAACTTTGAGCTAGATATTTACTTTCCTTTTATGTTCTAGGTGGAGGTCCCCCAAAAAAATTTGCTGAAGATCCAGCCACTGAACGTGTTTTGGAATTGATACAATCAAGAGTGACCGGTTTTGTGAATCAATTTGATTCAGATGGGACTCTTGTTCTAGGTTGGTATTTATTTTTATTAAATAAATTAGCTTTTTATATTAGTAATACTTTGTAGATGTTGTGCTTATGTGCATTATTTTTACAGTAGCTGGTACCAGCACAGCAGAAGCTGTTAACAGTGCTGCAGAAGCTATTAACAGTGCTGCAGAAGCTATTAACAGTGCTGCAGAAGCTGAAGGCGAGGCTACTTCTGAAATATTAGGTTGCTAGATTTGTTGTTTTTAAGTAGGAGTTAGAACTTGCTATGTTAATATGAAAAGATAACTTATTTTACTTGAATATGAGTACAGATTACACCTATCATTACAATTAATTAGCATGATTTGTTTGTACCTATGCAATAGACTGAAAGTAATACATAATATACTTGAGATGTTAAAAGATGAATATTTTTTTTCAGATTATCAATTTGAAACAGAAGTTCATACGGAGAGTGCTAATGCTGACACATGTACACGAGGCCCATCTAAATAGTTTAAATCCCTCACATCTGCAACTGTCATTGTACGAGCCAGTAATGTTCATACAGCCGCTCATTATTATTGTGTGCGTATACGTATACTACCCTAAAAGAGGTTTATTTTTTTTTATTTTTACCCGTGTAGGGTACACGGGTAAATATAAAACAAACGGGTATAGAATAAGGCCCAACATTTTATACAAATGTAACGTAACGTTCATTCTCCGAACGAACACCTTTATAAGCAGCTGCGCTGTTGAGTCGGCACGCATTTCCAACGGATGCGTCTTGGTGCACGGACCACTGTCTCTCGACAGTCAGTACTGCCCGATTATTGGTCGTGGAATATTGTCTCTGACAATTAGTACTGTCCTTATTGCGGTGGGTGCATGGACCACTGTCCCTGACAGTCAGTACTGCCCTATGTGATCGCCCTCACTGCCTTCATTTTATTATTCCATTTCATTAATTTTATTTCATTTCTGTATTTTTAGATTTAAGATACCTGATTGTTACTTAGAAATAAATTCGTGTATTGCCATATCTGAGTTTTACTTCTGATGTCTGGGCCTAATCCGACATATATATATATATGTAGGTGTTTTTTTATATACTTTATATTTATATATATATATATATAATATATATATATATATATATATATACACGACGATTTTCAACGATTTTCACTTTTTTGAACATTGATAAATGTTGCATGGTTGGATCCATAAAAATAAATCCGCACACATGCCGAAGAGTAGTAATCAATAAACACAATAATGCAATTACTCGTAGATTGACAACTAAGAACGCTTATTTTTAATAAATGAATGTGTCTGAAAACAATATTTTGAAATTGTCGGTAGTTATTTTCTAAACAGTCAAAATAAAATGGTCTGAGAGTTCCATGTTACACAATCATGAACCAGATGGAATCGTTATAAATTGTACTTTCAAGTTACGTTTTAACAAAATAATGAATACAAAAAGAAAAATAATATATTATTGTTGCATGCGTGGTTTGAACTTACGGCTTTTACTTAAGTGACCAAAGACGATAGCCATTGTGCCATGATTACTATATTAGCATTATGCAAAATATTATATCTCCTTCAGCATCATGTGAATGATGACTATATATTGGTATATGGTAATTGATGTGCCATACGCACACCAATAAAAACCGAGCTCGCTCGTTTTATTTTGTGTTTGTGTGCATAACTACGACTTCACCCACAGATATAAACTGTAAACAATGACAGTTACCGATGTGTGCTATGTAAACTATTTAGATGGGCCTCATGTACATTAACAGCTGTAAGTATGCAGAATCATGACTAAAAATATTTAGGTGCATAAAAATTTACCTCATCTATATTCATATTCATTTATTCATCAAATATAAGCTAACAGTTTACACCAAATCGCTTATATCTATTCTAATACTACAAAATTACATCAATCATTTTATTTAAAACTTCTTAAAATATACATTAACAAACGGAGTAACATAAAATTTGTAAACAAAAAACAACCTTATACAGACAACAACAATTACAATTAACAACTATTTCTTCATATTTAAATAAATCTGCACATGTTTAGCGATTGTCCATTGAGAGTCAAAAAATAAATCTGCCTCAGGAATATATTTTAGAAAATCATTTATTAACTTAATTGCTCTAGCAGTGAGAGTGTTGTTGGTTCGGGAAGCACGCCATGCAGGCGGGTAGCAGAGGAGTCTATGTTGTCGTCTTACAACGCCACGCATGTACTGGTCAGGAACATAAAAATTGATTGACTCTCGTAGAACAGGACTATCTATCTTACCTACTAATATTAAATAATAATTAATTATATGTGTGGATTCTCGCCTGAATTTGAGTGTGACCCACCATTCCTGACACGAACAAAGAAGGATATAGAAAGGGGTATATTGACGTTTGTATAGGTATCTACAGAATTTACGTTGAATTTTTTCTATCATGATAGTGTACAATGACTCTTGAGGACTCCAAACTATTGCATTATATTCTAATTTACTACGGACATAGGCATTGTATATTTGTTTTATAGCTTGAGTGTTCTTAAACTGAGATGATAATCTAATGATGAAACCAAGACATTTATTAGCGTCTTTGCAAGTTTTAAGAATATGCTCCTGAAAATTTAATTTGCTATCCATTATTACTCCCAAATCCCGGATCGAGAAAACACGTTCCATTGACGCGCCAGCAAGATTATAATGATTTCTAATCGGATTACGGGACCGGTAAAAAGTTATTGTTTTACACTTAGAATTATTAAATGACAATTTATTTTTTATACTCCATTCAACCACAGCGTCAATATCATGTTGTAACGCCTCACAATCCTTAGCGTTGGTTACAGAGAGGTACAATTTTAAATCATCAGCAAACATAAGGCATTTTGCGTTAGAGATAACAGTAGGTAAATCATTGATCATTATTATAAATTGTGTAGGACCAATGGTGCTACCTTGACTTACCCCTGATCCTTCTACCTTAACAAACTGTTTACGATCTTTTAAGTAGTGGGCCATGAATTTTAAGAGAGAAGTTGAGAATCCTAGTAATGCAAATTTATTTAAAAGCACATCATTATCTACAAGATCGAAGGCTTTCTTGAAATCAAAGTATGCGGCGTCCACCTGACAACCAGACTTAACTTTACTATTTATATAATCAACAAATTCTATATGATTAGTCACCGTGGAGCGCCCTGGACGAAAACCATGCTGGCAATCACTCAATTGTCCTTTGATTTGTTTACAAATGGCGTTATTAAGTATAGATTCAAATATCTTCCCAAATACACACAAACTAGCAATAGGTCTAAAGTTTGTTATATCTGTGGACGACCCACATTTAGGTATTGGAGTCACTCTGGACAATTTCCACTTACCAGGGTATACACATTGTCTAAGCGAAAGATTATATATATAGAGTAAAGGCTCCTCTAAAGCCGACAAGCAATCCTTTATTAAGAAACCCGGTATGTTGTCGGGACCACAAGCTGTTAACGCTTTTAGTCGGCGCACTGCACGCCTAAGATCCGTAGCTGTAACTTGTTCAATAGCCACTGTATACACGCAGCCTAAACGATTAGCCTCATCCTCAGCAGCCTTCACATCTAATGATGGAGGGGTATAATGGAACACTGAACTAAAATATTCAGCAAACGAGTCAATGGCATTCTGTCCATCTACGGACTTACCATTATAAGTATATGTTTTTATATGTTGCCTATTTCTACGTTTTTCCTTCACATATTGCCAAAAACTAGAGGGATCTAAACTTATATTGTTTTCAACCTTTACAATATATTTTTTAAATGCTGTATTAATGAGCTCTTTCACTTTAGCCCTATAGTATTTAAAAAGTTCCTTGTTAAACTCTAAACCATGACATTTAAATTTCTTTAAATTAAAATGTTTTAATTTTATGTAATGAATAATTTCTTTGGTATACCATTTTGGATATACATATTTATTGTTTTGGGCTATTCTTTTTAAAGGAACATGTGTACTGATGACGTCATTAAGTTTATTATATAGTATATCAACAGCTAGGTTTATATTTAAGTTGTGTTGCTCAAGTAATTCGGTCCAGTCAATATTAGCGATATCAGTGTATAAGTTATGTAAATCTGCTTCACGGAAATTCTATTCCATGCTTAAATACTTTCCTGGAACCAAAGAGGGCGGATTGTTTGCTGTTCTAGGAAGTGTAAGTAGTATCTCTAATGGTGGGTGGTATGCATCCATAGGGACTAAATGTTCAGTATCGGGTGAAACATTGATACTATTGGAATCAAGAGTAGTCAATACTAAATCCAGGACGAATCCATATTTATTGCTAATTTTATTGCATTGTTGCAACTTCGAATACTCCAAAAAATTATTAAATTAAGATCTGACAGTTTTATTGCACGAATTTAAATTGAAATCACCAACTACCAGAAATGGATATTCAGCATACATGTTAAGTGCATTTTCCATGCATGTTAAAACGTCTAGATATTGTTTACTACTGTAACTGGGCGGCAGGTAGACGACACAGACCATTAGCTTAATATTTTTCCCACTAACAAGAGCGAACAATAATTCTTTATCATCTGTTAAGTTATCTACATTTGTAACTCTTTTCATAGTATAGCAGTTCCTAGTTGCCAACAGAACACCGCCCCACCCGACATCACCTGGACGGTCCTTCCGTAGAACAACATATTCAGGAGGAAACAGTTCCGCGTCATTAGCGTCATTTCAGGCGGGGTAGCGATAGTCGTGGAGAGGATCCGGCAATTGGGTCTCGAGGTGGCACTGCACAAGTCCGAGGCCATGTGTTTTCATGGGCCTCGGAATGCGCCACCGTCGGGATCCCTACTGACGGCGGGAGGGGTTTCCATCGGCGTCGGGTCGACGTTGAAGTACCTAGGACTCGTCCTCGACAGCCGGTGGAACTTCGTGGAGCACTTCCGACGTTTGGCTCCCAAACTGGAACGGACAGGGGCTGCCTTCAAGCGGCTCTTGCCCAACCTGAGGGGTCCAAACGCCTCCTGCCGGAGGCTATACGCGGGGGTCGTGCGGTCCATGGCTCTTTACGGGGCCCCGGTGTGGGCGCGTTCTTTGAGGCGGCAAGCCGCCCACTACCTGAACGCGCCCCAAAAGGTAATAGCCATAAGGCTAATCCGGGGGTACCGCACGATCTCCGGCGAAGCGGCTAGCCTCCTTGCCGGATTGCCGCCATGGGATCTGGAGGCGATAGTCCTCGCACGCCTGCACGAATGGCGCGCGGAGGCACTACGTCGGGAGGAAACTCCGCTGCCGCGGCAAATTGCCGCTCAGCGGACAGACCTCCGGCGTGATCTCATGGCGACATGGAGAGAGCGACTGTCGCAACCCCGTGCAGGGCACGCCACCATAGTGGCGATAAGTCCCCTCTTTGAGGAGTGGCTAGAGAGGCGCCACGGCGCCCTCACCTACCGCCTGACGCAGGTCCTCACCGGACACGGTTGTTTCGGGAGGTTCCTGCACCGAATCGGGCGGGAGGAAACGCCCGGGTGTTTCCACTGCGAGGATCGTCCGGAGGACACGGTGGAGCACACCGTGGAGGTTTGCCCCGCTTGGGCGGAGCACCGCCGTGTCCTCGTAGCGGCGATTGGCGGCGGCGATCTCTCGCGTCCGGCCTTGGTTCAAGCCATGGTCCGGAGCGAGAGGGAATGGGAAGCCGTCACCTCCTTCTGCGAAGCAGTCATGCTAGTGAAGGAGGTGGCGGGACGTGAGAGGGAAAGAACCTCACGTCCCAGTCGCCGCGGGAGACGCCCTGGGCGTTGGGGGTCACGTGGTGGCTCCCGGCCACCGTAGGCGCGGGCCTGTGGACGGCGAGTTATGGGCTAGCTCGCCGTCCGGCCGTCTTATGACGACAGGCCGTGTCGACGGCGCGTTCGTGTTCCACGTGCGCCTCAAAGAGATGTCAGCAAATAAGTAGGGGTCCGCAAGGACCGATGCCTGCCAGGGCTGCGGGACTGTTCGAAAGAGATACCGTGGCCCTGGAATACAAAGGGCAAAGAAGGAACATGGATGGGTTTTAGTCAGTACAAGTCTGACACTCCCTTCCGCTCCGCCCAGAGTGGGGGGGGTCATTTGATGATTTCCCATCCGGAAAAAAAAAAAAAAAAAAAAAAAAAAAAAAAACAGTTCCGCGTCATTAACAGAGCTATTGAGAAAAGTTTCTGTGAGGATGATAAGATCGCTTGATATTGTTCTAGTATTATTGTAAAATAAAGTAGTTTTTGTTCGGAGACCTCTTACATTTTGATAATATAACAATAATTTCTTGGTTTGTTTATTTTTGTTACAGTTGTCTTTAGTTTTGTGAACAGCTGTTTTATTTGATCGATACACATTTCTCGAATTATGTCTTTGCGAGAAAAAACTTAGGACACCTATCCTCCAGTTCCACATTTTGAGGAATAAGTACCGTATATCCATAACAACTATAATCAGCTACAATGTTACATAGTATATCATTGTAGATATGTCTTAATCCTAAATTAGTAAGCTTGCCTGTTTTTAATGAGAACATGTCGAGAGACACGACAAGATTTGAATCATAAAAATATGCATAGGTGTTATTTTGAAGCTCTAAATATAAAAGATTATTAAATAATTCTATTTTGTAATTATAAATAGGAGCACCGCGTACATAGGTAGGTGCACAAATAATTATGTTTGTATTACAAATATGCTGTACAGCTTCCCTAATATACGTTATCAATTCTGCAAAGTCGGGACTAAAAGTTTTAAAATCTATTTCTCTTAACATGATGATACAATAGTCAATCATGCTATAATTACGTAACTTGTAGTCTAAATTTTCTAGTAAACGCCTTATGTAACAATTACGTGAAACATATCGAATATAATCAAATTGATTGAAAGTCATATATACAGACTGCAATGTACCGCAAGCACCATTAGATAAAATGCATAATTTTGGTTTTCTACCTCGTTCCATACGGTAGTGAGATGCTTGAAAGCCATTTGAATTTTGCTTTTGCTTTTTTTCCCCTTCAATTCTTGAATCTGTACTGGTCACGCCATCTGTCTTAGAATAGTTCAGACAAAAGGTATTATTTGTGGCACAATCTATATTGTGTGACAATTGGTCATTTAGTTTCTTAGATTTTCTAAGAGATGGCGTGGCTTCCATCGATTTCTGTTTAGAATTTTCTTCCTGCCTCAGCTCCTTTTTAGTATCAGAGAAATCCAATTTGGATCTTGTTAGACTGCTTCTACGTTGCTTACTGGATTTCCTCGTCGATGGTTGCTTACATATACAACATGTCCCAAAATTCAACGATAAGCCAGCACCGGAGGATAGACCTGCCCATGACTACTCCGGAAAAAAAATAAAAAAAATATATATCTCTTTTTTTTTGTAGTTATAAAAAAAAAAAGAAATTCTTAAAAAAGTGAGACCTTTTATGATATTTTTCACTACCATGACCACACTTTTTTAAATATTTCTGTCATTTTTTTTATAGGCAACCTGAATAGCACTGCTATCTACCACAATTCTTAAAAAATCCAGAATACCTCTAGTTTTTTCACGTAAATTAACGAAACTTAATTTATTCCCTAAATTTTTTGAAAATTTTTACCTTTAAACAACTTTAACTCATCGTGGTGTAAAAAAAAAGTTTGAACACTACTATGGCAAGTTTTTTTTTATAAATTGACGCAACTAATCAAGATTCCAAAATGGTATAATACTCTAGGCAAACAAGTTTAAAAAAAAAATGTTCCTATTATTTCTAAACAGGGGCCAAATGACGGTCAGGTAATAAAAAGTATTAGTTCTTGGAAAATGTTTAATATTTAAATAAATGGTCAAACAATTTCTCATGTAATTTATTAACATTATAACAAATGTTCAAATTGTTTGCCGCCTTAAAAATGACCGTTTTATTTGTCTTGCATATCTTCTGCTATTAATATGATCCGCAGCCTGACTGATATTTCGACGAAGCTCGTCCAATGACGCAATGGGTTTTGAGTAGACCCTGTCTTGAAGACAACCCCAATAGAAGAAGTCCAGGGGGTTCAAATCGGGTGAACGAGGTGGCCATAAGATAGGACCAAGTCGCCCGATCCAACGCCCTGGATACTCTTGATTTAAATATTCTCGCACAGGGCGGGCATAGTGTGCTGGGCAACCATCATTTTGGAGCCACATGTTCTGGAGATCATTTAAGGGCACGTCGTCTAACAATTCTTGCAAGTCATTTTGTAAAAAGTTTAAATAACTATTGCCATCTAAGTTTCCTTGTAACTCAAAGGGCCCAATTACTTTTCCATTTAATATGCCGGGTCCATAAGTTAACCTTGAATTGATATTGGGATCTGTCTTGTCTCATCAAGTGCGGATTTTCATTGCTCCAACTATGTAGGTTGTGAAGATTTAAATACCCATCTTTCTTGCATGTTGTTTCATCCGACCATAGAATTTTGTCCAGGAATTGGGGATCTTCCCTGTGCCTTTGCAGCATCACACGGCAAAATGTGACTCTTAATGGATAGTCCCGCGGTAACAACGTCTGCACACGCCTGTAATGATATGGTTGAAGCTTGTGACGTTGTAAAATTCGATGTGCAGAACTTTTCGGGATTCCTGTAGCTTCTTCTATGGCGCGTACCGAAGTAGTCGAATCATTTTCTATCTCATTGAGAACTTCTTCATCACGATCCGATCTAGGTCTTCCAACGTTTCTCCTACTGGATGGCATACGACCCTCTGAAAACGCTTGATGCACATTAATAAACACTCGATAATCAGGATATCTTTGAGCATTTGGGTACCTTTCTCGATACAGTCTGCTAGCAGCGTTAGCATTGCATCGGGTTTCTCCATAGATGAGGTGCATATTTGCGTATTCCTGTGGTGTGTATGGTTGCGGCATGTTGATCGTTAAACAGTCCAAAATGCGCCTGAACTCCAAATCACAAAACACACAATCGTAGTCACAAAACACAATCGTAGTCCAAGATAATGCCAGGTCAGTTCAGTTTGCAGATCGATTCCAGTCCAAAAAGCCAAGCCAAAAGTCGTTAGTACGTACGAGAGCCACGTCAGTTGAATACGGAACGGTGCGCAGTAAACAAAGGAGCAGAGCGTACTGAACTGACTTGCTCTGAGAATAATAACAGCTTCTCTACCTGCCCTGTTGTTGTCTCTTTTTAACGTAAATATCTCTATCTATCTATCTCTCTCTAACTTGTAAGGTATGTATGCCCCACTCAAATTCCTAGAAATTGTAACAAGAACCCATTTTGGGCACGCAGTGAAAGTGATTACTGTCAACTATAATTTAAGGAATTTGGTTCTTGTTTTGAACTAGTATGGATATTATTTTTTTGTGGTTGATTTTCCTAGAGTATTATACCATTTTGGAATCTTGATTAGTTGCGTCAATTTATAAAAAAACTTGCCATAGTAGTGTTCATACTTTTTTTTTACACCACGATGAGTTAAAGTTGATTAAAAGTAAAAATATTCAAAAAATTTACGGAATAAATTAAGTTTCATTAATTTACGTGAAAAAACTAGAGGTATTCTGGATTTTTTAAGAATTGTGGTAGATAGCAGTGCTATTCAGGTTGCCTATAAAAAAAAATAACAGAAATATTTAAAAAAGTGTGGTCATGGTAGTGAAAAATATCATAAAAGGTCTCACTTTTTTAAGAATTTCTTTTTTTTTTATAACTTCAAAAGAAAAGAGATATATATTTTTTTTCTTTTTTTTCCCGAGTAGTCATGGGCAGGTCTATCCTCCGGTGCTGGCTTATCGTTGAATTTTGGGACATGTTGTATGTGTTAGCTGATTAATTTTCAATTTGTACTCACTGATTTGCTCCGCCTGCTTGTTATTCTCGAGAAGTAGGTTTTCTATCTCATTTTCTGCGCTTAATAACTTCTCCTGAAGTGTATATATTTTGTTTCTCATTTCTTTCATATTGTCTATTATGTTTGTGTTAGCAGCAGGTATACTTCTATTCAGCTGTCGACTTTATGGATGAGTAATCATCATTTTCATTGTCATCTGAGTACACAACAGTGAGGCCATCGAAAGAATTATTTGTTGGAATCTTAGATAAACATCTACGAACTGTAACATTGTTCCATTCAGTGCTCGGAGAAGATTTTGCGACAGGAGTTGTACTATTAGTGAAATAAATTGACCTATATTTTCAGTTACTTTCTTCTTCAAATTAGACATCTCTAAAACATATCAGAATTCTTCCAAAAAATAATAATGGTTTTTTGTTATAGAGACACCTATCGGGCAGTAGCAGTAAAGTATTGGTTATTTGTTGCTAGTAGTATCGTTGTTGCAAGTAGTATCGTTATTCACTACTAGATGGCGTATGTGTGCATTCGATTTTGAATAAAAAAAACGAACTTAGTAATGTTCAATACTATGAAATGAGTCTTAATTCAGTGTACTTTCCTGTACTTTTTGGAATTTATTCACCACACTTTATTGTAACAGTTTTTAATTAGTAGTTATAGCACAGTACTCAGACTCACTGGTTTTGCTCAAATAGTTTTTTCATAGGTGATAATGTTCTTCACACTTTATTTACTTTCACGCTGCACTCATAGATTTTCTCACATAAAGAATCCAAGTTGGTTAACACTTATATGCATAAAAAACAGTACTTTACAGAACTAAACCATTTTTATGAATTACGAATTACGGAGACAACTTTAAGACGTGTTTACTAGAATAGCGCCCTCTAGTGCCCTTATAAATACTGTGAGTAATAAATAATATTTAATAATCAGAAAAGCAATATTAAGACACACCTAATAACAAAACACCAACTATGTACTTAAATGTTAGTAATATCACACTTCTATTCAGGATTGGTCACAATACAATCAAAACATGTTGAGGGAGCCAAGAAACCCAGTTCTGGGCCGGAGTCCCTCACCTGATGTGGAACTAGGAGAGCCTGAGGCTCAAAATCTGCTACCCACTGTGCAGACTCCATTAAGGTTAGTTAATCTCAATCTCTACATATTATAAAACAAAGTCCCCCGTCAAGTCTGTCTGTATTTTCGCTTGTTTTGTTTTGGATAACCTTTTATTGAGAAAGGCCTATATTTTATCTCTGTAGTAATAGAAACATACAATTAGTTTTGATAGATTTGTTTGCTTTTCTCAGATTTATTTATCCTGTTTATATTTTCAGTGCCCCAAGTTCGGCAACAACTACCTATGGCAGGACCAGCCGTCGGAGGCCAGTTTTACGGCGGGACCAGGAGCAAACTTTAAACACTGAACGAATAAAAACTCTGTTGACTGCAAATGCCTATGCCGAGGAGGAGCATAGGCTGAACATCAAAATTTTACAGCTTCAAGAAGAATCAGAAAAGGAAAAACTGAAACAAAAAAAATATAAAAATGAGCAGGAAAAAATTAAACATGAAATTTTAAAAATAGAAATGGAAAAATTAAAAAAAATAGATTTTACAAAAATTTTGTTTTATTGTTATTTAACAATCATTCATAAACACGTTTTATTTCTTTGTAATTTATAAATAGTAAAGTAATAACTAATGCTCAGAACTTGTAGTATCAGATAATTTCATTTGAATTTATAATACTTGTAGCAAAAATCACTTGTGATGCTGTTAAAAGTAAATTATAGTGGAATAGTCAATCTCCTTGCTTATTTTGCTATCTCTATATATTATAAGTCAAAAAACCACGGAACATATTTTCATGCAGTTTCACCAATAAATAGCATGATTCATGACGATGTCTCTGATATCCGTGACAAGCGGGGACGGGCAGCTAGTCTGAAAGTTAAAAAGGAATTACTATTATATCTATTCTATATGAATATTTATTTATTTATATTGTCCCATAGTATATTCTTTCCCTGACAAGACTGAGCTTGACGGTAGTTCTTTTATCTCTGCATAGTATAAAATAAAGTAGCTTTCCTCAGTTCATTCAAAATAGTAACTCTTGTCAGATTCTAAAAAGCTTTAATAGGCAGTCTGGGTTTATAAGCTTACGTCTTTAAAAGTAGGTACTTAACAGATTTTGATGTGGATTTTAGCATTGGTTAGACTTTCATGAAATGGCTTATCATAATAATCTAATTATTAATAGATTCAAAAAGGTCTTACTGTGCAAAATAGTATGTCACAAACTCATTGCGCCTTCTATGATTTGGATTGGTTCTTTGTAGTCTTCCGTCTCCATTTCCAGTATTTATACAACGCGTAACAGAATAAAAGCAATCCCTGAAAGTAGTTGGTTCAGAATCGGCTTCTGAATCGATTTCCGTCATAAAAAATAGGTGTTAAATTTTGACGGAAAAATCTTTTAAATAACTTAAATTAGAAACACAGTATCATGACAAATTAATACAATCCTTAATTCAAGAAATTGAAACCTTAACTCAGAGCAATAAAGGCTACTAAAACGCACGCCATTATTTGCAGTTCGCTCATAGCTCATAACACACACACGTAAATAATCAAATAAAGAGGTAATTTAAAGGAATTCCAAGTTTATCTCCAATGAGTAAGGCTTATTTGAATACACGACCTAACTTAGTTGGTCATCAGAGTATCCCTACAAAAATAAAATTATTTAATTTGAAGAAATTTAGAACTTATTGCAAAGAGACAAAGCATTTGTCGGCAACCTCTTTGACGGTTATGCGATATGCCGCCGCCGCCGCCACCGCTGAATACCACAAGTCCAATACCTAACATTGCCATTGCTAGTCGTCCGCCGACAGCGATGTAGTGTGGATGTTCTTAAATTTACTTCTGTAATATTTTTTGCGCGATGGCTTTCCGGTATACCAACATACAATACACGGAGATGGTGAGGACACTGGCTCGCTGTCTTGATAATGTCGCCTTAGCTTGTCGGGAGTTCAATGACCGGTTTGGCTGCAGTGTGAGCGCCAGGACGATGCTGGCTGCAACTCAGCGACTGAGGGACTCTGGGACGTTCCTTCCTAATACGGCTTTGGACAGAGGGACGAATGTGCGGCCAGCAAGGCGGTGCTCCCGCGCATTTCACGTGGACCGTTCGACGGCATCTGGATGCGGAGTATGGCAATCGTTAGATAGGTCGCGGAGGACCTGTGCCGTGGCCTCCCAGATCGCCTGACTTAACACCATTACACTTTCACGACTTATCAGGGGGTAGTTGATATCGCGAAAGTTACGCATCTGAGATACATTTTTTACCCGGGTGTGCCGCACGGAGTCCGGGCGCTTCGCCCTTCGTTAATAAGAATAAGAAAGAATAAGAAACTTTTATTTGTAAACATAGGTAGTTACACGGTGTGAGAGATGTTACAATATACAAGTCAGATTCTCTATGTTTTGCCGTGAAGCGTACAAATATGAATGAAATAAATGTATTAATTTAAAAATAATTGCATGCCGTCATTATTTTATAAAGTTGTCATATAAGAACTGGAATTTAAGATTACGATAACATATTCAATTAAATGCAGAAATAAAATGACAATTATTTAAAAACAATATAAAAAATTTGAAATCATAATAAATTTTATCAATTAATTAGCAATCAAGATTAATGTCATGTATAAGAAAAAATATAACAATTAAACAGAGGTCAAATATAAAATATCATTAAATAATAGATGTCATTATTGTTATATAGTTTTTTGAAGGGCCGTCCGAATATACAGTACGAGCTGGAAATAGTCTTTTGTTGTGTTGAAATCATCCTCCCCTATCAATATAATACAAAAATCATTAGATGTAAAATCTTTTAATTTGTTTTCTATGTCATATAATAACTGTTCAGTTTTACAATTCGGCATTAAATAATGACATATGTTTTCAGAATGTTTACTAAGTGTCGTTTCTGCTATGTTTCTTACTTTGTTAATGTTGTTCGTACTCAAGATGCATATACGACAATCTGTCGTTTTTAATTGTAATCTTTGTTTACGTTTAGGATTTATTATTGTAGTAATTGGTTTACTTTGCTTGTTGGGGGTAGGCGTTTTTGTTTTATTTTGCATGTCGGGGGTAGGCGAATTACGAAGGCTGTAGCCGGAGGATGGAAAAAAATACAAAATTTATTTGAACTTAAATTTAATTACAGAAATTACAATGTAAAATATTAACTAAGATGTCGACAGTTGACCGATGCTGTGCCAAAAGTGACGATTCGCGACAAAAGGCCGCGATGTCCGGTGCCGGGCTGCATCACGTTGAGCTGCGTCGGCGACTCGTGTCTCCGCTGTTGCAATCCGCGGTAATTAGGGTAACGCGCGATCAGCGGTTCACGTGTTACGCGAATATGTAACACCTCCCCCCGAAGATAAGCAACTATTTCGAAATCTTGTGTGAGAGAGATGATGAAATGTTGCTGTGGTCAATTTTTATCTTGCTGGGACTGATTCCATGCGATTCTTGAATTTCAGCATAATTTCCTGGAGATGTTGCGTCATCATTTTGCATTGCTTGGTTTCTTTGAAGGCGTTTCGCTCGATATCGTCGGTACGTCAGTGTGATAATGAGTACACTTGCACCGGTTAGTATCAGATAGATTGGAATTGTAGTATGGTAGAGAACTGGATCAACTACTTCATTGAGTTTTGCTGGTGCCTGTTGCATGATCTTTGTGTTAATGGAGTGCAGATTTTCTAGATTTGCAGAGTTTAGTATGATTGGTGATTCGCTCGACGTCTCTAAATCTTCATTAATTGTGGGCAATTGCATAATCTCCAGAGCGAAACCTTTGATGTGATTGTTAGAGTTTGCTATAGTAAATTCGGGCGTTTTGATGTGGCAATTGTAGGGGATGGTCGCCAAATAGCTTCCTTCCAGGGTTTTATATGTTTCTTGTCCGCATGATATCTTCACCTTGGTTGGATGTGGGAAACTGATGGTGTAATGCTTCTCGTCGAGTTGTTCTACAGCTTCTTTCTTCAATGCGACTGAAGACAGTTTACAGAATGGGAGAAGTTCTTGCTTGGAGATCAGATGCTGGATGCAATCGGGATCATCTCGGGCCTTGTATTTTGATTTAGCTTCACAGAGGTACAGAGAATTTACCTTCGGGCATTCAGCCTCCATGTACATAGAATCTTGACCAGAAATCGCAATGAAAGGTGAGGTTGGTAAAAGGATTTTGTTATTCTTGTTAGGGACAGTGGACAGTTTATAAAGGTTATAGATTGGAGGGAAGGCAATCGGCACCTTAAATACAATAACTATCTGATTATCTTTATAAAAGTAGCCTAGCTTAATTACGTCATAATAGTCTCTTAATTCTAATTCAAGGATCTCATCGCCTGAATATAGAATCCTTAGTTTCTGTATCATGTTCTTAATTTCAGCTATATTAACTACCATGTGCGGTGTGCTTAGTGCGCGTATAAAAGCTAAAGTATACTCTAGTTTATGGAGTTCTTCGGACAAATTATCTATGTTATCACTTAAGATAATTAAGTGTTGAGCCATGTGGGCGTAGTGGATTAAATCAAGATTTGCTGTTGTACTATTTATTATCCGATTTAAAACATTGCCTATTAACTCTTGATTTTTAGTTATATTAGTTAATAAGTTGGCATTTTGTGAAACCCAAGTTTTAGATAAACTAACATGTTGATTAAGTTGAGCTTGAATCCTATACTCATTTTCCTTAAGGATTTTTATGGCGTTGTCGTATTTAATTGCATCAGTTTGATCAAGATTACCGGATATACTTTTGTTTACAGAACCGAGGCCATCAATGAGTCCTCTTTTATAGCGATTATGTTCAAATGACTCTAACTGGGCAGATATCTTAACTAGTTTGGATGTAAGGTAATCCATGTGCGGTTCGAATAATAGAGATGTCTTATTATTTAATGTGTGTCTAACATCAGTCATTCTGGTATTAACTGTATCTATTTGAGATTGTATACTATCGAGGTTGACATAATTGAGAAAAGAGTGATAATGGGAAATGATGCGCGTCGCTCCTAGATTAAACGGAAGTATTCCAGGGCCGTTCCCTAAAGGATCAATCATTACTTCTTGTCCTCGCGTCATTTGGAGTAGTAGTAGCAGTAACATCCTGTAACAATACAGATTCCTTAGGGCTTCTTTTAAGACGAGATTTTGCAACGGGACCTCGCTTCTTTCTGGTGTAAATATGTATGGGAAGGTCGGCTAGGACTATGTCTTTGGTAAAACGTGGAGCTAATTTTTGTCTGCTAGCTAACGGATTGCGGACAAATACTTGTTGGTCAGGGACATACTCTTTTTCAGGTTCGCGGTCCTTATTCCTGTTTTCAGTTAATTCAGTCCGATGGTGAAGAGAGGTTTCATTTATTATATCGTAGACTTGTGTTAGTCGTTTTTTGTGGTCTTGTAAGTAATT
Source organism: Noctua janthe (assembly GCA_910589295.1). Taxonomy (NCBI): domain Eukaryota; kingdom Metazoa; phylum Arthropoda; class Insecta; order Lepidoptera; family Noctuidae; genus Noctua; species Noctua janthe. Next base: position 4,877,120 of record OU342572.1, on the reverse strand, counting down.
TTGCAGTAAATGTTCCGATAAATTTAAATCTAGGGAATCACGGGGATCAAAGTGTCCTGTGATTAAGTCTATAGGCCTACATTTAGTGAAGCTGTGTATTGAGCTGTTGTAACCTAAAATTGCATAGGGCATGAGATTTACGGCAGGTTCATTATGCTTTTCTAATTTCAGGATTCTGAGATGTTCGAGAATAGTAGAATGGAAGCGCTCTACTATGCCATTATCGTTAGGGGTATGTGCAAGTATCTTATGATGCTGTATTTTATGAAGACGGACGAACTCCGAAAATAATGCGTTAGTGAACTCAGGTCCTTGATCTGTAACTATGGTGTAGGGGACGCCATGATGGGTGCAAAACGTTAAAAGTGCTTGGACGACACTTAACGCGGTACCATCTCTGAGATGATATGCTTGTGCATATTTCGAGAAAGCATCAATTAAAGTAAGAAATTTCTCGTTTTGTGCTGTAAAAAGATCAAGATGAACAATTTCAAAGGGTTTGGTTGGGGGAGGAACTATAGAGAATTTTTGCTTAATAGGGTTCCGATCGTATTTTGCCTGTCCACAGATACTACATTCATTAATATATTTCGAGATATTTTCTTTCATTTTAGGCCAATAATAACGATGTGATAAAGCAAGGAAACATTCGGTTATACCACGGTGATTTGTTTTTCCTTCATGGTATTTACGAATAATTTCTTGCTGGTCCAAGTAATTTTTAACGTTTTCTACCTCTTTCTTTGTTAAGACCATATTTAAGGCGGAGCTTTTAAATTTGTCTTGTATAATCGGAATTATGCTGTACATGGCTAGAGGGGGATGTATAAGAATTCCAGTTTTTACTTTGGGATTAACATATTCCTTTACGGCATTAATTACTTCTTCTTCCAGATTTGACTCTGATAGTTGTATAGTAGTTTTGGTATGAGTTTCGAATGGTTTAGACACGGTTGGGCGTTTTTTAATGTCTCCCACGATTATAAAGGATATTTGACGGTGGAATTTATTTAGAGGCTCATCCGATATTGGTATCTCTAATATGGGGTTCTCAGCGCTTGTGTGAGCTGTTGCGGTTGTGGAATCAATTACTGAAGGGGGTTTTTCAGACGTGTTAACTGCTATAGAGTTAGCGTCTTCATTATTAATTTCTATGCGGGACAGAGCATCTGCGTTGGTATTCAGCTTACCCTGCTTATAGACAGTAGTGAAATTATACTCGCTTAACTTTAATTTCCAACGGGTTAAACGTGAGTTGGGTTCTTTTAAATTCATTACCCATTGTAAGGGCCTGTGATCTGTAACAATTTTGAACTTCCTACCAAATAGGTACGGGCGGAAATACTTGGTTGCCCACACAATTGCTAATAATTCTTTTTCGATTGTGCTGTAGTTAATTTCACTAGTGTTTAATGTGCGCGATGCATATGCTATGGGCTTATCGGTACCTATCTGACCTTGAGAGAGAACAGCACCAATGGCAAGATTAGATGCGTCTGTTGTCAGTATAAAATCTTTACTAAAGTCTGGATATTGCAGGATTGGGTCGTTGATTAAAAGGGTTTTACACTTCTCAAAACAACTGATGTAATTAGGATTAGTTATATCAATCTTTGAACCTTTTTTTAGACATTGCGTCATAGGTTTTGTTATACGAGCAAAGTCTGGAATGAATTTCCTATAGTAACCCAACAGACCTAGGAAGCGTTTAATTTCTGTTGCCGTTTTGGGAATTGGGAATTTCTGGATGGCCATAATTTTATCCGGGTTAGGTTTAATACCGTCTTTGCTAATAATGTGTCCTAAATATGCAGTTTCTAACTTTAAAAATTCGGATTTGTCCATTTGTATTTTGAAATTAGATTCCCTAAGTCTCTGAAATACTTTTTCTAAATTAATCATGTGTTCCTGAAGGGACACTGAAAACACAATTATATCATCCAAATATACTAAACACACGACATTTTGAAGGTCCCGTAAGACATTGTCCATTACCCGTTGAAAGGTTGATGGAGAATTTTTTAAACCCATTGGCATGCGGAGGAATTCGAAGTGTCCATGCTCTACTGTAAAAGCAGTTTTGTGAATATCATCTGGGTTCATCTCCACTTGATAAAATCCACTCGCGAGGTCAAGGGTGGTAAAATAGTGACAGTTACCTAACTTGTCAAGGACGTCCGAAATTTTGGGTATAGGATAACGATCATCTATAGTTTTCTCATTTAATTTCCTAAAGTCTATTACCAAGCGCCATTTGGTTTTTCCGCTGGCGTCGGCTTTCTTGGGAACTACCCAGATGGGGGAGCTCCACGCAGATTGAGACGGACGTATGATATTCTGTTCTAGCATTTTAGAAATTTGATCCTGGACTTCCTGCTTATGTATGAAAGGATATCTGTAACTTTTCGTATAGATAGGCACATCATCTGTAGTTCGAATAGAGTGTTTTACTTGGTTCGTAAAAGATAATGGTTCGCCATCAATATAAAATACATCAGCGTACCGAGCGCAAAGTACTTCTAAATTAGCTTTTTCTTCGGGGTTCAAATGATCCGTACGCAGACGAGACAAAACTTCCTTTACGCGGTCGGACTGTTGTTTAGTGCGCGTGCACTGGACATTGAACAACTCAGCACTAATAGGGCGATCCATAGAAAAGACTACGTCATGACGTGACGTATTCGCTACCTCTATTACACCTCTATTATTTCTAACTGTTGTAACGCAATCACTTATTAAACAATTTGAAATGCATTGTTCGGGAATAAAAACGTCACCGTCCGCAGAGTTTATAGGAACTTTAACTAATTTAGATGAATTAGCAGGTATTATATCCTCGTATAAGTTACTATTGCGAGAGTCGTACATTAATAAAGGGTTACTAGAATTACGAGTTATCAACAATCTGTTCTTTAAGTCAATGTTAGATTCTAATTTTTCTAATAAATCATAGCCGATCAAACCATCAAAAAATTTATGAAATGCATAAACGAAAAGAGTTATATCACCTGCCTCGTTAAATTCCTGAAAGCACGGTAAAGTAATGGAGTAATCACTCCTTGTGGTAGCGTGAATATTCGTTACTTCAAAGGGATCATAATTGCACGGTATGTGGGAAAAGAATTTTTGAACAACTTCGGGACTCACAAAAGACATATTTGCGCCAGTGTCAATTAATAGTTTAAGCGGGGGATTTGAAATCTGAATATATGGTAATTGCCTTTGCGTTTGCAAATTAATTTCTATTTTGACTTGTCTGATTTGGGGTCCTTCTGAAAATCCTCTTTTTCAGCAGACGGGGTTGGATCCTTAACTTCCTCGACTATAACATAAGAATCTGTACGCTGTGGTTGCTCATACACATATTCACTCGGGTACGCGTAAATGGGATACTCAAAATATTCCTGGGGGTAATAATCGCTAACAAAATAATCGCTATAATTGTCATACTGCAACTGGTCATTAAAATCGTTAAAGTTAAATTCCCGCGTTCTGAAATAATTCGAGGGTGGCGGATTCCCAGATTTGGACCAATCACGGGACGCGCGCGGCGCGAATGGTTTAGCCACGTAGTGACATACGCCACTCATCGGGTGTGGGGTGTTACTTGTAGTTGGCCTGGGACCAGGCATTCTAAAAACTTGACCCTGGGGTATATAATTAGGCGGTGGAGAACTGAACATTTGTTGAGTACGTGTGGGCCCGCGATTTTGTGGGGGTTGGTTTCTCCAAATTGGGACAGGGTGTTGTCCTTGAAGCATAGGTGGTCGCGATGGCCCTGGCATATTAAAAGATCCTGGGGGTTGCAAATTAGACGGACGCGGTGTGGGTGGTGCCACGTGAATTGGTGGCATAAAGCCATAAGGAATTTTTGGACTAACCTGAGGCTGCGTCTTCCTATCGGGAACATGGTCGTTGCGCTGCTGCAGGTACAACGTGTTCATTTCCTCGTGCACAAACTCCAAGGCTTTCTCTATTGTATCAGGCCGCATGCAACGAATGCGAGAGCCCAACGGGTCACGTAGACCACGTAAGTACGACTGTAACGTGAGTTTCTTGTACAAAGTGCGTTTCGATTCAATGGTACTCGCTATCGTTTCATGTAGGCTGATATAAGTCATAATAGTACTGAAAAGGTTTTGACAACGCTCATAAAATTCTTGCGGGGTGGACGAACCCTGCGTTAAAAGTGCCAAGTCATTATATAAAGATGTTTCATCGCGTTGATCGGCGAAATTATTTATTAAAGCACTTCTAATTCCCTCCCAAGTCTCCGGGATACCATTCGAATTAATCGTACGCGATGCGGGTCCTACTATTTTGTTCAAAATCCCGTTTAATAATGCTAAATTAGCTAATTGAAACTCCGGTCCGTTTCTCATAAACTGCTGTACTAGTTGATCACATAGTTTTATAAATCGAGTTAATACGTTCGAGTTTCCGTCGAACTCCGGCAACAATCGTAGGGCCTTGTAAACTTGATCCACCGAGTCAGCCATACTTGATATATATGAACTATTACTATCCTCCTGTTCTGCCTCTAAATTTCTATTAGCGTCTAAAATATTAATTCTATTACCTAACCTAGGGGACCGAGATTGCCTTGGATGGAAAATCTTGGAATCTTATAGGATAAAAAAGGGAAGCGACTCTAGAGCGATTCTAAAGTACTTACTTGCAATGATTTTGTACCTCTTCTGTATCGATGTCTGGATACTCCTCTGGACTGCAGCTCTTGTAGATTCCGGATACTCGTACGGTGCCCGAAGCCACCCGGGTGACTCGCGATCCTAGCAATTTACTCTCGCGAACCGGCCCGCGAGTATCCTACCGACTGCGCCAATTACGAAGGCTGTAGCCGGAGGATGGAAAAAAATACAAAATTTATTTGAACTTAAATTTAATTACAGAAATTACAATGTAAAATATTAACTAAGATGTCGACAGTTGACCGATGCTGTGCCAAAAGTGACGATTCGCGACAAAAGGCCGCGATGTCCGGTGCCGGGCTGCATCACGTTGAGCTGCGTCGGCGACTCGTGTCTCCGCTGTTGCAATCCGCGGTAATTAGGGTAACGCGCGATCAGCGGTTCACGTGTTACGCGAATATGTAACAGGCGTTTTCGATTGTGTCTGTAAACAATGCAGAGATTCCGCTTCCGAAGGTAAGGCTGTTTCGTGATGTCGTGATATTTTGTCAGGTGATATATCAGTTTGGGTTGCCTGGTGGGATTTCTGCAAGGAATTGGTATCTTTGCTTAGGGTAGACTTTCCAGCTTTACTCTTCCTCTTCCGATTTGGTGTAAGATTTGTGTTATCTGTTAGACTAAGGTTTTTGTAGGTTTCAACGACTTTCAAGCTTTTGTTTAGGTCAGACTTCAAGCGAAAGTTCTCAGTGTTAAGGTTCTCAATCTCATGGTGAGCACTAGTCAATTGGTTAGTGAGTTCAATAATTTTCTCATTTAATTCAATTACCGTTTGACTTTCATTAAGTGACGTGTTCGGGAGGCTTATCATAGTGGAATCAAAAAGAGGAGACTCACTTCTTGAAAGGTCGTCAAGTGAGCTTGCTCTTCGGGGTTTGCTAGTGCGATATGTAATGTTCTGCTCGAGATCCATGATGAAAATAAGAAAAAAGTTCAAAAATGCTTCGTGTATTGGAACGTATCAGAACTAAATCAAAAGACTAGTATTCAAGTTAAGTATGTTTTGGCAAAATCAATTTCTGAACGAATATTATTCAGTCAGTGATTAAGTGCTGATCTGTGATTGGCTAATGAGAATCAGCTGTCCTTTGTTTACTTAAAACAATTAAGTTATTACGTTAGTTTCGTAGTTCGGGTAAAAAGTCGCTGTTTTAAATGCATCCCCGTTACCAAGCCTAAAGTGTTAGATTCGTGTTGATAATTTCACTTAAAATTATCAATTTCACTTAAAATTACACGGTAAACTCAATTAAGTATCAAAAGTTATTCATAATATCAGCCTGTGAGTGTTTAGGTACGTAAAATTCGTTCATTGAACTAAAGCACATCTAATACCTACAGCTATGGTCAGCTGGCGGGCGCTAGAGTTTGCGTGTCGCGTCGGCCGCTAACATTGCATGAGTGTGTGTGCAGGGATGTTGATGTACATACGTTTTGCGTTTAGTAAGGATAACTATTTTATAAAAAAAGACTAGTTTGGTTTAAATTTATTTAATTACGGATGTTGTTTTAGACTTATAATTTAAAGCTGTTTTTGACATGGAAAGAAAAATTCCAGTGCTTTTCTTTCCATGTCAAAAACAGCTTTGTTCCCTACGCAGGGTTTGCGTATAAAATATTAAAAATTATAATTTAAAATTCTAATTGGGCCTGTCTGAGGTGTTGCGCTTAATCTGTTACACGTTGTATTTCCTTGATTTAAAATAGCATCCCAAGATGCTGGATTCATTACTTCATTATCATTAGGTGGTGTTTCTTCACCACTTCTTCTGGCTATGTTATGTAAAACAGTTGTGGCAATGATTATTGGAAATGAATGTTTACTGCCACTCCTAAGCCAATGGCCATGGCTGGAAAACGTCATTTCCAGACTCCAAATAGTCGCTCTACAAAATTTCTGGTTCGGATATGAGATTCATTATATAAATTTTCAGCATTAGTATTGCACTGTTCGAATGGAGTCACCATGTATTTGTTACATGCATAGCCTGCATCTCCAACAAGAACAGCATTACCATATTGCACTTGTTCAAACAAAGCTCTTCTATAACAGTTATTAAAAATATATGAGTCATGTGCGCTACCTGGCCATCGTGCAACCACATCGGTAAATTCTAATTTGGCATTACAGATTGCTTGTACATTTAGCGAAACATACTGTTTTCTGTTTCGGAAAATCTTAGGATGATCTCCACCTGGAAAAAGTTATTTAGTGTATTTTAATGTAATAACTAATACCTAACCTAACCTGGTGATTTAATAAATTTTACATGAGTGCAATCTATAGCACCACATGCGGAAATTTTGCTCTTTTATAAAATTCTACTTCTGTCTGGCGGATCTCTTCTGGTAACTCTGGCAAATAAATGTGACGAGGTCAAAGTGTAGCAATAGCGGCACTGACTTTATGCACAAATCTATGGGCAGTAGAAGTGCTGAATCCACATAAATCTGCCGCAGTTATTTGATAGCACCCTGTTGCGTAAAAGCGTAGGGCACACAATTGATTGATGGGTGTTACACTGTTGTTTCTAAAAAACTAACATTCTAATTAGCTATCGGCATAGAGTAAACTAACAAAATAGAACTTACATATTTGTAGGAAACTCGTAGTTTATTCTCAATAGATTCCAATAAATCTAGCACTGTGTGTTTCGTGAGACGAAATCTTGTTACAAAATCCTTATCATCAAGGGTGTCAAAATGTTCTTTTCGCTCACGGATCCATCTTGGTCGGCGATGGCGAATAGTATTTTCATCGTAAGTTTCATCAAATGCAAGCGATAGAGCCCTTTTCATGCCTTTATTTTATTAATAAAAGCCGATTTCTTCGAAAATACGAAATCTTTCCACAACATCAAACAACACGATGACAGATGACATGTCATTTGATTGCGTTTAACCACGTTAACCGTAAAAAATTGGGCGTTCAGAAATTAAACGAGTTTGAGTTCAGTTTGTGTTGGTAAAATCTAATTTGGGCTTTTGAACTCAGTTAAATGCCTAAACTGAGATTAGATTGCAAGTGATCGCGTTCAACTGAAATGATAAAATCGGCCCTTAAACATTGTTCTGTTTCTATCAATCGTTTTAAGATGACGGACAGAATGCTTTTTTTCAATATGCTTAGCGTTAAACGCGTTTAGCGTTTCGCGGTGCAAGCCGGCATTAATGTCGGATAGAGAATGAAAGTGTTTAGGTACTTACCGAGATATTGCGAGTCTTCTTCATCAAAAAATGGCTGACTATCTAACTGGTCCATAGGATCTGTGAAAAGTAATATGTATTATGTTTACCGATTATTTATCGTCATTATCAACTCAATTTCACCAAAAAAATATGAGATACTTATCCATCTTTTATGTTTTTGCAGCGGAGCTTATTGATGCAATGACGTAAATAAACGTCCGACCGAAACTAAAAATTTCTTACTACTGAATAAAAACAGAACAGCGCGCGACGTTGGATTATCGTGCGTCCGTATTAATCGGTTTTTATTGCTCTAAACCGTTTAATCTAAAAAAACCTTTATGTAAATACTCTTCCAAATACCGGTTTAAAAATACCGGTTTATGCGAACGAAACCGAATATAAAGGTTTTGCGTCAAACTACATAATAACGGTTTGAAAATTTAACCGGTATCCTCTCCTGGGGTAAAATATCTTATTACCAGTGAACATTTTTATGTTTCCGTGATTTGAAGCATCTGTCCCTATTGAATAGAATATACCATGGTCGACTAATTGCTTTACCGCTGGTGTTATGGACAGAGGGGCCAGTACAGATCATGCTATTTTAGTTGCATTTGTCCTTCGTAATTGCGTGTCACCAGCGATTTTCGAATCCGGATAAACGATGGGAGCTAATTTACTTGTACAATCCAGTGAAAGCATTGAATGTCCGTGCACCACGTTATGATACACGTTTGTTAGCTCAGCAGCAGCAACTTTCTTCATATGCGCACAGGATGATGGAGGGTTAGATTGAGATCCGAAGAAGTAATCAATAGTCTTACTTGTCTTAGCCAGCTTCACTTTATTCTGGTGTTCTGTACCTCGATCGTGCTCTTTCAGGTTACTCAAACCACCGTTGCTAATCAGGAGGTCTCTTTTGCACAACGTGCAATAAGTTTTAAAAGTATTATCTTTAGACGGCTTTACTCATGCATATAAGTTACTCCATTGCTTCCTGTATTTACAAAGACGTTTACTTTTCTTTGCGCTAGATTCACCGCCACTGTTATTATCTGAAGAATCTGTATCTGAAGACATCGCGTATGTTTAGTGAGGTATAAGTAGTCTACTTCCGTACAATACTGACACGACACTACTGAACTAAAGAAACAAAAGAACATGTATTTTGTTGCATGCAAACGAAAAAACGAGGTCAAGCGTCACCTCAACTAGCAGAGAGAATCCCGAATACGGACGAGTCCGTGCCATATTTGACCGATCGTGCTCCCCGCCCCCGCCACTTGATTTAGACGCCCGTGACCCACCCCCGCCGCTTGTCTGTGACATCGCGTGAAACCACGCTGATGCAACTCAACGTAATTGCCATACGCGTGCGTTGTTTTTCATAAAATATAGGACAAAGTATTGTCGTCTATTGAAGATTTCAAATTAGGGGACCAGATCAATTTTTAGGTCTGAAAAAGAGGACGTCCTTAAAAATAAAGGACGTCTGGCAAGCCTATTTCTTATCTTGTAGCTTCCACGAACTAAACTAGCCAGACAGGGTAAAATCGAATTAAAGATAGATGTGTAGATTATAGCCGAATTCTTGCAAATGTTGGCTACATTTACTGTAAAACAGTAGTGTCGCGATAAAATGCTGACTCGTTTTTTTTGGATGGGAAATCATCAAATGACCCCCCCCACTCTGGGCGGAGCGGAAGGGAGTGTCAGACTTGTACTGACTAAAACCCATCCATGTTCCTTCTTTGCCCTTTGTGTTCCAGGGCCACGGTGTCTCTTTCGAACAGTCCCGCAGCTCTGGCAGGCATCGGCCCATGCGGACCCCTACTCGGTTGCTGACATCTCTTTGAGGCGCGCGTGGAACACGAACGCGCCGTCGACACGGCCTGTCGTCATAAGACGGCCGGACGGCGAGCTGGCCCATAACTCGCCGTCCACAGGACCGCGTCTACGGTAGCCGGGAGCCACCACGTGACCCCCGACGCCCAGGGCGTCTCCCGCGGCGACTGGGACGTGACGTTCTTTCCCTCTCACGTCCTGCCACCTCCTTCACTAGCATGACTGCTTCGCAGAAGGAGGTGACGGCTTCCCATTCCCTCTCGCTCCAGACCATGGCTTGAACCAGGGCCGGACGCGAGAGATTGCCGCCGCCAATCGCCGCTACAAGGACACGGCGGTGCTCCGCCCAAGCGGGGCAGACCTCTACGGTGTGCTCCACCGTGTCCTCCGGACGATCCTCGCAGTGGAAACACCCGGGCGTTTCCTCCCACCCGATTCGGTGCAGGAACCTCCCGAAACAACCGTGTCCGGTGAGGATCTGCGTCAGGCGGTAGGTGAGGGCGCCGTGGCGCCTCTCTAGCCACTCCTCAAAGAGCGGACTTATCGCCACTATGGTAGCGTGCCCTGCACGGGGTTGCAACAGTCGCTCTCTCCATGTCGCCATGAGATCACGCCGGAGGTCTGTCCGCTGAGCGGCAATTTGCCGCGGCAGCGGAGTTTCCCCCCGACGTAGTGCCTCCGCGCGCCATTCATGCAGGCGCGCGAGGACTATCGCCTCCAGATCCCATGGCGGCAATCCGGCAAGGAGGCTAGCCGCCTCGCCGGAGATCGTGCGGTACCCCCGGATTAGCCTTATGGCTATCACCTTTTGGGGCGCGTTCAGGTAGTGGGCGGCTTGCCGACTCAAAGAACGCGCCCACACCGGGGCCCCGTAAAGGGCCATGGACCGCACGACCCCTGCGTATAGCCTCCGGCAGGAGGCGTTTAGACCCCTCAGGTTGGGCAAGAGCCGCTTGAAGGCAGCCCCTGTCCGTTCCAGTTTGGGAGCCAAACGTCGGAAGTGCTCCACTAAGTTCCACCGGCTGTCGAGGACGAGTCCTAAGTACTTCAACGTCGACCCGACGCCGATGGAAACCCCTCCTGCCGTCAGTAGGGATCCCGACGGTGGCGCATTCCGAGGCCCATGAAAACACATGGCCTCGGACTTGTGCAATGCCACCTCGAGACCCAATTGCCGGATCCTCTCCACGACTATCGCAACCCCGCGTGTCATGTTTTCGGCCGCCGCCTCGTGCGACCTCCCTTGTGCCAGTACCAGCGTGTCGTCAGCGTAGCAAACTACGCTGACGCCGGTAGGGAGGTCGGCGCGCAGCACCCAGTCGTAACCGATGTTCCACAGGGCCGGTCCTAGAACCGATCCCTGTGGAACACCGCACGACATCTCTCGCCGGTTCCATTCTCCGCTCCGACCGGGGTAGATGACGGCCCTATCCGTCAAGTAGTCCCCGGCCATAGCAAGCGAGCGCGCGATTCGCCGCTCAGCGGCGCCAGTCGTCTACATGTAGCCACACGCAGAGCTCAACCCAACGTTGCTCTTATCTCAAACAATTATTTCTATGTTCTTTTCTTTGCTGGTAATTATTAAATGCATTAAAGTAATAACAAATATTTTATTAACACAAGAAACAATTTGGCGACCGTGACACGACCTTTTGTGCGGGAACCACAGATACCTACTTGACTATTCGACGAACGAGTACGATCGAAGGAGCTAGAAGCACGCGGCGAAGGCGTGATTGGCTGAAGTACATGAGAATTGAGAAGAATCTAGAAGAAACACACAGCGAAGCGAAAAATTGGCTCGTTGGACTGCCATTCTACAGAGCAGAGAAGCGCGCGGCGAGGGCGTGCGTGGCTGGTTGAAGGACATTCGAAGATTCTAGAAGCACGTACCTACACGTGGCGTGGGTGATTGGCGCTTGGTGTTTGGAATCCAGTGGCTTGGCAGCACGTCGGCTTCACACAAGGGAACTTTGCCCGTTCCATATTCCGCCCAATCCTAACCTTATTTCTTTGTCCTACTATCCTTTATTTTCAACTGAGTGAATTTTGTTGCGAGTTCATGCTAAATTATCTAACTATCTCTCTGTAAATTCTAAACTATCTGTCTATAATCTAACTTCACAGCAAAACTATCAGAATTGGCTAAGAAAATAATTTAACCTTGACTTGCTGAAGAAGGTAATGTGAGTTTCTCGAGTAAAATTGCCATCAGCGACGTTTGCAATCCGCTTTAGGCACATGCATATCGGTTTTTCTCTTGCGCGCTTGCTCTGCTTGGGGATTGACGCATGATTTCTGCAACTTCAGCTCAAAATATACCTACCGACCATCAACCAAGCACAAAGATACCGCGCGCGGCCTGCACACGAGCCTGCCGGCGGCGGCGCCCGGCGCGAGGGCCTACTAGCCACGTGGTGGCCGCGTGTTAGGAGTGCCAGTTGATAGTGCAGATGCTTCATAAAGGTTTTGCGTGGAGTGGAGGTATTTATAAATTGCATTATTAATCTTTTATAAAGTTTTCCTCTGCATTATGTCTGAAATGGAGGTCAAGGAATTGATTAGGAAACGAGCTTCATTAAAAGGTAGACTAACTAATTTTAATAATTACCTAGCAGATTTTCGTAAAACTGAAGACGTTTCGAAGCAACAAATCAATGAGTTAAAAGTCCGTTTGAGCAGAATAGAAGTATTGTTTAATGAGTGTGATACAATTCAATGTAAGATTGAGCTTTTACAAGATGAAATTTCAAGTGAATTGATTCAAGGAACCTCTGATGAACCTAGAAAAAGTTCAGAGAGGAATGTAACTGAAAACTTATTCTATTTTGTAATTAGTTCTGCTCAAGAACTAATTGAAATTCAGGAAAGTCCCTGTGAGAGTGTTAAATCTCATAATAGTCAGGCATCAAGTCACAGCTGCGGAAATAATTTCAAGAGTGTTAAGTTGCCTACTGTAAAGCTACCCATCTTTGACGGCAATTACAATAAGTGGTTAGAATTTCATGATACATTCAACTCGCTTATTCATAACAATGTTGATTTAAATGAGATTAATAAATTTCAGTATTTGAAAGTATCATTGACGGGGCAGGCAGCTGCTGTAATAGAATCACTTGAAATTTCCTCAAATAATTATGCGGTTGCCTGGAAATTGATATGTGATCACTACAACAACAAACGACAATTAGTTCATAATCATTTAAAATCATTATTTAATATACCCACTGTAAAACAGTATGAAAAATCTCTAAGATTTGTTATTGATCACATTTCAAAACACATTCGGACATTAAACAGTTTAGAGGAGAAAACGGATAATTGGGATACATTGATTATTTTTATGTTCAGTCAAAAGTTAGATCAAGTAACAAATACTAAAATGGGAAGAACATAGGAATAGCTTAGTAAATAAACCCACACTAGTAGACTTCTTCGAATTTCTGAGAAGTAGGGCTGATGTGCTCGAAATGGTGAATGCCCCGGTGTCAGTGACAAGCCTCGTAGAGAAAATGAAAAGTCAGATAAATCCGTTGACAAGCAACATAAAACGTTTGTTGCTGCTGCTTGTGACCACAAAGGAATTAAATCAAAGTCTCATGCATGCCGCATTTGTGAAGGAGATCATTTACTTTACTATTGTGAAAAATTTAATAGTATGTCACCAGAGGATAGGAACACAGAAGTGAAACAATGAAATTTTCTTATCCGCGGATGAATCTGCTGCTTCTTCAAGCGTTGGAAGTTTTTGCTCTTTCAGTGATACTCTTGGTGAGTTTTTGCAACAAAAGTTTAATGATAAGTCTAATCGATTGTTGAACGTGTGTCATATTAATGCTCAAAGGTTTCCGAGCCACTATAGCGAGCTGTACGACGCCTTTAACAGCAGCAATGTACACGCCATCTTGATCTCTGAATCTTGGCTCAAACCACATCTCCTGTCAGTGGACAGTAAGAGGGTAAGTAGTGACTTACCCTCTTACTGGTTTCATTTTTATACGTAATGATAGGATTGGTAAGGGAGGGGGTGGTGTGGCCATATACCTCCGCAGTGACTTTCCTTATAAAATACTTGCCACTTCCTCTTCACAATATTCTGCTTCTGCTGAGTTTATTTTCCTTGAAGTCTGTGTCAAGGGAGCCAAAACTGTTATTGGTGTTGTTTACTGTCCTCCCACTGTTGATTACTTCACTGAATTCGAATCAGTACTTGAATCTTTGGGTTCGGAGTATGCACATCACATCATAATGGGTGACTTTAATACAAATCTCCTTTCCCGCAATGCCCTTCGGTCCTGTTAATTCCTCCAGCTTATCGTGTCGGTTAGTCTGCACGTGTTGCCGCTCCAGCCTACCCATCATAACGCTGTCGGTAATGACACCTGGCTCGATCTGATACTTACCTCAAATCCTTCTCTTGTATCCTCCCATGGTCAACATGACGCTCCTGGCTTTTCTCACCATGACATGATTTTCCTCTCTTATATCCTGAAACCTCCCAAACCTCAACCTAGGGTTCTGTGTCAGCGTCAGAATGGCTGGTTGCCTATGGCAGGCGGCTCTGGAAGTATATTGAAGAATTGCTATACAATTGCTTATATTTGCTTCGTTTCTTCAATAATTGCTACATATGATACATTCAGAGAAATATGAATATTTTTTTGACCAGCCATTCTGACGTCGGGATGGATGGTAGCCTCCGTGTTCAGCGTGAAGTGAAGGACGCAGGATTTCTAAAAGTTTGTTGTATCAATAATTGCTTACTAATTGCTTCATTCACCAATTTAAGTTTGAGCTTCGTACATAAATTAGGTAAAAAATATAGCTTTTATTAATATTTGTACGAAGAAGTGCCTGATAATTTGGAAAGGCAACAGTTCTTTTGTGCTACAGCGTCTTGTTCAAATCGTGCAGGCGTTTACAATTATGGGTCACCCACCCGTTCTGTTGACGCGGACTCGACTATTATTTGAAATTATTATTTATGACACAAAAAAGACAACATATTATTTAATCATGCAGCACGGATGGTATGTGCATAAATATGAAACACGGGAAATGTATGAAAGAAATACCGTAGTACATCGTAAAATGTTTATTTATTTATATTATTTCTAGGTGTAAGTACATAAAATCAATAGTTATTGTTTTGCATATAAAATACAATGGGGGATAAAATTCTTTTTGCTCTATGTAATCTTTGTAGATTGATCGACGTAACAATTCCACTGTAAATTTCGCCTGCAGTGAGCTTTATAATGACCAATTTGTGTTCCAGGTGATGGAGGAATAAATTATATTATTGAGAACAAACGAAATTCAGTGTCATGCAATAACAGATGGATTGGTGGATCGTCTACTGAAATAAATTCATTTGAATTAAATTCAAATGCAATAAGGTCTCGTAAGGCTAAAGTAAATGATTTGATACCAGGACAGTTATGTCGACGGCATTGTGTAATTTCTTCACTATTAACAAGTGTATTTGCGGCTTCTTGTAACTCGTTAACAGTTTTATTAACGTCTATATGTAGAACAGGTATTTTCCGCTGAACATTATTGATCGGGCAATCTGATTCTGTGCAATGTTCTCTTTCGTCTGCACTATATATGCAATCAATTAATATGCGTTCAAACACATTATTGACATTACACTCGCAACGAATCTCCACAGTATCAGCCTGTTTAACTTTGTTAAAATAGACTTGAGCCATTTCTGATCTAACTTTGTACACTTCTTCTGTACCTTTCTCAGTCATTAGCCTAATAAGTTTACAAAACAAATGTTTGCTGTCCTGTATTGTTCTACTTACACGGTAACCGTCGACGTATGCTATAGCCAAAGCTTGACATAAAGAATCAATAGCGCATGTGTTTCTCAAAATAATTCTTTTGTCACCAAACTGTAATCTGCTTCCGTTAGACAAAAGTACAATAGATTTTAACGTATTTTTTCTTTTTTTAACGTCTTTCCCTTTTCCTCTCCAGTTTTTGATAAAGGTCGGATTATCAGCAAAAATTGAATCGTCAGTAAACTCTTCCTTTGTCTGTATCTTTCTTTTCTGAACCAAAGTTTTGGAGTCCTTTTTCATTCTGTCTTTAGAAATATTAAAATCGATCTTTCCTTGATGAGCCAATTTATTAGAGGCAACTTTCATTTCTCCTTTCAGGAATTCTTAATGTTTGGATATGAATTCGTCTGTCCGCAGTCTGTGGGATTTTGTGCTCATTTGTAATAAAAGCCTTTTAATGTTTTTAAAATAGGCCTCTACATTTGAGGAAGATGGTGTTGTGATGTTGGAATCATAAATATTTTTCATTATGTTAGACCATAACGGAAACTGTGTCAGTAAACGCGTTATAGTTCCAATAATAGCGGGAAAATAGTACAGGTTCTCATGATCGCCGACACCCTCAGTATCCAGTGTCACCAGTAATTTTTCGGCGTCAATTTTGTTATTGAACCATTTATAGAAATGCCTTTCTGTATTTTTTTTTGTCTAATTTGATTGGATGTTCAGTTTGTTAATACATCTTCAAATATCGACTTTTGGTGAACTTGAGGCGTATCAAGTAATTTATCATTATCCACAATTTCTATTTCTTTGTCCGAAGTCTGAAATTGATCCAGTGACTTTAATCGATTTTTAGCTGCAGCACATCTAGAAGGAGTGTTATTTTTATCTAATCCATCATGTTCATTTAAGCAAACTGTAATTATATCTGCCAAAATATCTTTGGCTTTTTCATAATTTTCGCATTTTTTTAACTCTAATAAACATTTAATATAAAAAAAATTTACTCTGCTGTCGACATGTTTAAAGCATGACTGATTAAATAATATTTTTACAAAATGACTTGTGTCTATTCTTATGTAACAATCGTCACTACTTTTCTCTTGTTCCAGTTTTCTGTACGATTCTTCGACATATTCTTTTGTCGAGTTATGTTTCGTAAATGCTTTCACGCAAGCACCAATTAGTGCCGATGAATCGTCGACATTGACCTTATCTGGTTTTGGATTGCATTCTTGCCAAGCTTCTAACCATTTGTATATCGTGTCCATGGATTGATTTTCCGACATCAGTGTAAGCGGTACGCTACTTTTATTTTCGATTGTCTTCATGACACAAACGTAAATGAAAATGTGTTTAGTTACTACGATTTTATGTGTTGGACCAAATGGTTTAAAAATACTACCGGTGGCATCCAGACTAAGAATTAACTTGCCAGTTTTCTTAAATAGTTTACAATATTTATCTTGGCAAGGATCCCAATAATACACATAAAAAGGATAAACTGAAATATGCTTAATAGCTTCTTTATAAGGTGATATTAGTGTCATTAGCCACAATGAAAGAATTTGATTTTGGTCATAATATGAACTCCTGTTTTGTTCGTGTTTTATTTGACGTAGGCAACCAACTGTTGGCAGATGAGCGGGCTCAGGATCACCGGAATCCATAACTTTATTAGCCATTGTGTTGTGGTATGTAAATGCGGTGACATGTTTGAGATCATCAGATAATTCTATTCGTTTCGTAGGCGACAGTTTTATTTTTCTAGCAAAAGTATGAACAAAATTTTCATCGTAATTTTCTATAATGCATTGGCAATGGGCAATTTTATCAGAAGGCCAGCTAATTATAACTTTCACTTCAGCCTCACATTGTTTAATATTGTTCAAAATCCAATGCACGTTATGTTATGATCCTTATTAATAGAATAGTGTTTGAATATCCAATTGTGTGCAATTGGATGAACCTCCCAAATTTTTTCACGCATTAGATGAGCCCACTGATGCTTAGGCAAAAGATGTTTCATTCTAAACACAGTCTCTGCACCCTTATTCAATATAATGCGTTTACTTATTGGTTGCATTCGTTCCCATTGATACGTGTCAATCATAAATTCGTAACATACTGTTTTTTATTTTTTTTCATCTTTGTATTTTTTTTTAAATTGATTCTTATTCAAATGAAATTGTTTTGGTTTTTGGTTATGACAAACCTCAAGATCATCAGGGTTAGCAAAGAAATAGTCGAATTTTTTTTTTACAGAAAGGAATAGTGCCTGTGTAGTAATTTTATTTCACAAAAGGGTACTTATTTCACTGAACAATGGATCGGTAGATGGTGGTAAATCGGACTTACTAGAAACATACTTTTTGTATTGTAGGAACGCATTTTTTTGTTCATCTAGTAGCACAGTAAACTTTCTTCCTCTTTTCATTATCACCAAACGTAAATCACAAACCACAGACGGAATTACTAAGTTTCACTAATGCAATGATTATTTTGTTTTTGATATACTCATCAAATAAGTTAAAACAGTTTTCAAAGTATATCTGACCCAGCTATTATACGTATTGACACTAGTAAATATTGTGTTATTGAGGGTAGATACATATTTTGTTATTTAAAACCACTCACCGAACATCATCATAATAAGTCGAAGTGAACGCCTGCAAGATTTGAACAAGACGCTGTAGCACAAAAGAACTGTTGCCTTTCCAAATTATCAGGCACTTCTTCGTACAAATATTAATAAAAGCTATATTTTTTTACCTAATTTATGTACGAAGCTCAAACTTAAATTGGTGAATGAAGCAATTAGTAAGCAATTATTGATACAACAAACTTTTAGAAATTCTGTGTCCTTCACGCTGAACACGGAGGCCACCATCCATCCTGACGTCAGAATGACTGGTCAAAAAAATATTCATATTTCTCTGAATGTATCATATGTAGCAATTATTGAAGAAACGAAGCAAATATAAGCAATTGGATAGCAATTCTTCAATATACTTCCAGAGCCGCCTGCCATAGGCAACCAGCCATTCTGACGCTAACGGTTCTGTACAGGCGTTGTTTTGCGCGGATGAATGTTGAGGAAATTAAGAATGATGCATTTGTGACTGATTGGGAGCCAATGTTGGAAGCCTCTTTGGTTGACGATAAGGTTGCGATATTTAACGATGTTGCAAGGAATAAATGCAACCAGATGATACGCATCGGTAAACGCCGCCACATTTTAGATAATATAACTACTTCCTCTTCTGCCGATATTTGGAAATTTCTTGGAACTCTGGGTATCGGCAAACCGCGACATTTAGACCTTCCAAAATCTATTGACCTGGACGAGCTTAACCGACATTTTTCTTCTGCTTCCTCCATGGATCGCTTAACCAAGCAACAAAGTTTGTCCCTAATTTCTGGTCTAACGCGCCCTAATATTAACCACTTTTGCTTCGTTCCAGCTGAACCGGGAGAGATCAAAAAGATCATCCTGTCCATTAAGTCGAAAGCAGTGGGTTGTGATAATATCACCCGTGGTATGATCATAACTCTTCTGGATGAGCTCCTACCTGCGATTACCCACATTGTGAATTTTTCCCTTTTTACCGGAGCATATCCTTCCCTGTGGCGCAAAGCCTATGTTTGTCCGCTACCCAAAGTCCCTAATCCCTGTCATATGTTCTTTGTTTACAAAGTTTTAAATTCACTACTGGTATTTATGTTAGTTAAATTGTATATAATCACGGTTTGAATATGGTTATTTTTAATTAAAAGTCGCTATTTAGTACTTGCCGTTCTTAAGCACACTGTCATTGCTCAATAATAAGACTTTAGTATAGATATCAGGTCACTCATTCAAAACACTGTAATCCTCAATCTTAGCTTAATTCACAGAAATATCCTTGAGATAACACTGTCACTTGGGTACTCGGGTGCACTGAGTGTTCTAAATAATGTTTTAGGTTTCTTTGACTATATTTATCATTAAAATTTAATTATAAATTTGCAGACCGATGTTGACATAGACCTTGTTCAAATCGTGCAGGCGTTTACAATTATGGGTCACCCACCCGTTCTGTTGACGCGGACTCGACTATTATTTGAAATTATTATTTATGACACAAAAAAGACAACATATTATTTAATCATGCAGCACGGATGGTATGTGCATAAATATGAAACACGGGAAATGTATGAAAGAAATACCGTAGTACATCGTAAAATGTTTATTTATTTATATTATTTCTAGGTGTAAGTACATAAAATCAATAGTTATTGTTTTGCATATAAAATACAATGGGGGATAAAATTCTTTTTGCTCTATGTAATCTTTGTAGATTGATCGACGTAACAATTCCACTGTAAATTTCGCCTGCAGTGAGCTTTATAATGACCAATTTGTGTTCCAGGTGATGGAGGAATAAATTATATTATTGAGAACAAACGAAATTCAGTGTCATGCAATAACAGATGGATTGGTGGATCGTCTACTGAAATAAAATCATTTGAATTAAATTCAAATGCAATAAGGTCTCGTAAGGCTAAAGTAAATGATTTGATACCAGGACAGTTATGTCGACGGCATTGTGTAATTTCTTCACTATTAACAAGTGTATTTGCGGCTTCTTGTAACTCGTTAACAGTTTTATTAACGTCTATTTGTAGAACAGGTATTTTCCGCTGAACATTATTGATCGGGCAATCTGATTCTGTGCAATGTTCTCTTTCGTCTGCACTATATATGCAATCAATTAATATGCGTTCAAACACATTATTGACATTACACTCGCAACGAATCTCCACAGTATCAGCCTGTTTAACTTTGTTAAAATAGACTTGAGCCATTTCTGATCTAACTTTGTACACTTCTTCTGTACCTTTCTCAGTCATTAGCCTAATAAGTTTACAAAACAAATGTTTGCTGTCCTGTATTGTTCTACTTACACGGTAACCGTCGACGTATGCTATAGCCAAAGCTTGACATAAAGAATCAATAGCGCATGTGTTTCTCAAAATAATTCTTTTGTCACCAAACTGTAATCTGCTTCCGTTAGACAAAAGTACAATAGATTTTAACGTATTTTTTCTTTTTTTAACGTCTTTCCCTTTTCCTCTCCAGTTTTTGATAAAGGTCGGATTATCAGCAAAAATTGAATCGTCAGTAAACTCTTCCTTTGTCTGTATCTTTCTTTTCTGAACCAAAGTTTTGGAGTCCTTTTTCATTCTGTCTTTAGAAATATTAAAATCGATCTTTCCTTGATGAGCCAATTTATTAGAGGCAACTTTCATTTCTCCTTTCAGGAATTCTTAATGTTTGGATATGAATTCGTCTGTCCGCAGTCTGTGGGATTTTGTGCTCATTTGTAATAAAAGCCTTTTAATGTTTTTAAAATAGGCCTCTACATTTGAGGAAGATGGTGTTGTGATGTTGGAATCATAAATATTTTTCATTATGTTAGACCATAACGGAAACTGTGTCAGTAAACGCGTTATAGTTCCAATAATAGCGGGAAAATAGTACAGGTTCTCATGATCGCCGACACCCTCAGTATCCAGTGTCACCAGTAATTTTTCGGCGTCAATTTTGTTATTGAACCATTTATAGAAATGCCTTTCTGTATTTTTTTTTGTCTAATTTGATTGGATGTTCAGTTTGTTAATACATCTTCAAATATCGACTTTTGGTGAACTTGAGGCGTATCAAGTAATTTATCATTATCCACAATTTCTATTTCTTTGTCCGAAGTCTGAAATTGATCCAGTGACTTTAATCGATTTTTAGCTGCAGCACATCTAGAAGGAGTGTTATTTTTATCTAATCCATCATGTTCATTTAAGCAAACTGTAATTATATCTGCCAAAATATCTTTGGCTTTTTCATAATTTTCGCATTTTTTTAACTCTAATAAACATTTAATATAAAAAAAATTTACTCTGCTGTCGACATGTTTAAAGCATGACTGATTAAATAATATTTTTACAAAATGACTTGTGTCTATTCTTATGTAACAATCGTCACTACTTTTCTCTTGTTCCAGTTTTCTGTACGATTCTTCGACATATTCTTTTGTCGAGTTATGTTTCGTAAATGCTTTCACGCAAGCACCAATTAGTGCCGATGAATCGTCGACATTGACCTTATCTGGTTTTGGATTGCATTCTTGCCAAGCTTCTAACCATTTGTATATCGTGTCCATGGATTAATTTTCCGACATCAGTGTAAGCGGTACGCTACTTTTATTTTCGATTGTCTTCATGACACAAACGTAAATGAAAATGTGTTTAGTTACTACGATTTTATGTGTTGGACCAAATGGTTTAAAAATACTACCGGTGGCATCCAGACTAAGAATTAACTTGCCAGTTTTCTTAAATAGTTTACAATATTTATCTTGGCAAGGATCCCAATAATACACATAAAAAGGATAAACTGAAATATGCTTAATAGCTTCTTTATAAGGTGATATTAGTGTCATTAGCCACAATGAAAGAATTTGATTTTGGTCATAATATGAACTCCTGTTTTGTTCGTGTTTTATTTGACGTAGGCAACCAACTGTTGGCAGATGAGCGGGCTCAGGATCACCGGAATCCATAACTTTATTAGCCATTGTGTTGTGGTATGTAAATGCGGTGACATGTTTGAGATCATCAGATAATTCTATTCGTTTCGTAGGCGACAGTTTTATTTTTCTAGCAAAAGTATGAACAAAATTTTCATCGTAATTTTCTATAATGCATTGGCAATGGGCAATTTTATCAGAAGGCCAGCTAATTATAACTTTCACTTCAGCCTCACATTGTTTAATATTGTTCAAAATCCAATGCACGTTATGTTATGATCCTTATTAATAGAATAGTGTTTGAATATCCAATTGTGTGCAATTGGATGAACCTCCCAAATTTTTTCACGCATTAGATGAGCCCACTGATGCTTAGGCAAAAGATGTTTCATTCTAAACACAGTCTCTGCACCCTTATTCAATATAATGCGTTTACTTATTGGTTGCATTCGTTCCCATTGATACGTGTCAATCATAAATTCGTAACATACTGTTTTTTATTTTTTTTCATCTTTGTATTTTTTTTAAAATTGATTCTTATTCAAATGAAATTGTTTTGGTTTTTGGTTATGACAAACCTCAAGATCATCAGGGTTAGCAAAGAAATAGTCGAATTTTTTTTTTACAGAAAGGAATAGTGCCTGTGTAGTAATTTTATTTCACAAAAGGGTACTTATTTCACTGAACAATGGATCGGTAGATGGTGGTAAATCGGACTTACTAGAAACATACTTTTTGTATTGTAGGAACGCATTTTTTTGTTCATCTAGTAGCACAGTAAACTTTCTTCCTCTTTTCATTATCACCAAACGTAAATCACAAACCACAGACGGAATTACTAAGTTTCACTAATGCAATGATTATTTTGTTTTTGATATACTCATCAAATAAGTTAAAACAGTTTTCAAAGTATATCTGACCCAGCTATTATACGTATTGACACTAGTAAATATTGTGTTATTGAGGGTAGATACATATTTTGTTATTTAAAACCACTCACCGAACATCATCATAATAAGTCGAAGTGAACGCCTGCAAGATTTGAACAAGACGCTGTAGCACAAAAGAACTGTTGCCTTTCCAAATTATCAGGCACTTCTTCGTACAAATATTAATAAAAGCTATATTTTTTTACCTAATTTATGTACGAAGCTCAAACTTAAATTGGTGAATGAAGCAATTAGTAAGCAATTATTGATACAACAAACTTTTAGAAATTCTGTGTCCTTCACGCTGAACACGGAGGCCACCATCCATCCTGACGTCAGAATGACTGGTCAAAAAAATATTCATATTTCTCTGAATGTATCATATGTAGCAATTATTGAAGAAACGAAGCAAATATAAGCAATTGGATAGCAATTCTTCAATATACTTCCAGAGCCGCCTGCCATAGGCAACCAGCCATTCTGACGCTAACGGTTCTGTACAGGCGTTGTTTTGCGCGGATGAATGTTGAGGAAATTAAGAATGATGCATTTGTGACTGATTGGGAGCCAATGTTGGAAGCCTCTTTGGTTGACGATAAGGTTGCGATATTTAACGATGTTGCAAGGAATAAATGCAACCAGATGATACGCATCGGTAAACGCCGCCACATTTTAGATAATATAACTACTTCCTCTTCTGCCGATATTTGGAAATTTCTTGGAACTCTGGGTATCGGCAAACCGCGACATTTAGACCTTCCAAAATCTATTGACCTGGACGAGCTTAACCGACATTTTTCTTCTGCTTCCTCCATGGATCGCTTAACCAAGCAACAAAGTTTGTCCCTAATTTCTGGTCTAACGCGCCCTAATATTAACCACTTTTGCTTCGTTCCAGCTGAACCGGGAGAGATCAAAAAGATCATCCTGTCCATTAAGTCGAAAGCAGTGGGTTGTGATAATATCACCCGTGGTATGATCATAACTCTTCTGGATGAGCTCCTACCTGCGATTACCCACATTGTGAATTTTTCCCTTTTTACCGGAGCATATCCTTCCCTGTGGCGCAAAGCCTATGTTTGTCCGCTACCCAAAGTCCCTAATCCCTGTCATATGTTCTTTGTTTACAAAGTTTTAAATTCACTACTGGTATTTATGTTTGTTAAATTGTATATAATCACGGTTTGAATATGGTTATTTTTAATTAAAAGTCGCTATTTAGTACTTGCCGTTCTTAAGCACACTGTCATTGCTCAATAATAAGACTTTAGTATAGATATCAGGTCACTCATTCAAAACACTGTAATCCTCAAACTTAGCTTAATTCACAGAAATATCCTTGAGATAACACTGTCACTTGGGTACTCGGGTGCACTGAGTGTTCTAAATAATGTTTTAGGTTTCTTTGACTATATTTATCATTAAAATTTAATTATAAATTTGCAGACCGATGTTGACATTGGCTAGTGTTGCCATGGTTAATTAAATGTTATTTATGTATATTCGTATGCTTTAAAGTTAAAGCTGTACATCTAGAACTAGTTGGTGACCTCAGCACTGAGGCTTTTATTTTAGCATTACGTAGGTTTATTAGTAAGAAAGGCAAACCCCGAGAAATTTGGTGTGACAATGGCTCCAACTTTGTCGAGGCTCACCGTCAATTAGGAATGTTTGTAGAGTCTAGCTGGACCTCTGTGTCAGAGCCTTTTGCAGAGGAAGGCATTACATTTAAATTTTCACCTGCATATTCTCCTAATTTTGGTGGACTCCATGAAGCAGCTGTAAAATCGGCAAAATATCACATGAAAAGGGCCTTGGGAAGTTCCCATCTAACATATGAAGAGCTCGCAACTCTATTCACTCAGATTGAGGCAATTCTCAACTCACGGCCCCTTTCCCCTCTGTCTTCCAACCCTCACGACCTATCTCCTCTCACCCCAGGGCACTTCCTGATCGGAAGACCGATGACGTCGCTGCCAGCGCCGAACCTGACGGAAAACAACCCAAGCCGCCTGCATCGGTACGCTAGGATCGAGCAAGCCCGTCAGCAGTTCTGGGCTAGATGGACCCGGGAGTACATCTGCGAGCTCCAACAGAGTGGCAGAAGCGCCAAGCAGATGTAACCCCTGGCCAGGTTGTACTCATCAAGGAGATTTCCCCACCTCTGAAGTGGCCCTTGGGACGAATAGAGGCCGTGTCCCAGGGTCGGATGGAGCATGCAGAGTTGCTGATATCAAGACAACTAGAGGCACACTGCGTAGAGCTGTGAATCGTATATGTCCCCTCATGGAAGCTTGAAAACGAAGTTTCAAGGCGCGGGAGGATGTCCACGCCAACTCCGACGCGCACGCTCACTTCAACAGCCGCCGGCAGGCTCACACACACTACGTTGCGCGCCCGCCATAGCAAGCAAGCGCGCGATTCGCCGCGCAGCGGCGCCAGTCGCCTACATGTAGCCACACGCAGAGCTCAACCCAACGTTGCTCTTATCTCAAACAATTATTTCAATGTTCTTTTCTTTGCTGGTAATTATTAAATGCATTAAAGTAATAACAAATATTTTATTAACACAAGAAACAGGGCGCATACCATGAATTCGCGGACAGTGTGGGATAATTTATTGTTATTTATTTTTAAAGTAAATTACTTATTTTGTTTTGTTTTAACTCGGTCCTATATATTTTTTTTTTTTCAACTACCCATGGTGGGTTTGACGCATTTGGTGCACGTCTCAACTTGTACATAATGCTTAAATGGTGAACTTAGCAACTGGTGCACTTCTCATATGGCACACTTCGCAACTGGTGCACTTCTCAATTGGTGTACTTCGCAAAAGGAGCACTTTTTAAGATGAGTGGATTTGGAAAAATTGTCTAAAAATGAAAAAATCTTTGGTTTTGCTTAGATAATTTTCTTAAAAATACAATAAACAAAATAATTTTAATTTAACTCTACATAATCACTATAACATTTTTATTTTTTCAAAAATAAAAAAGTCACTCAGAAATAATAAAAATATAATTATGTAAGAAAAAATTAGATTTACAGCAAAAAGTTATCATAATAAAGACATGATATAATATCATATTATATCAATAACCTTTATAATAGTATAATTTAACTGTACTTCTTTTAGTTATAGTTTCCTTTATTCATTCTTTCTCTTATCTAATACATTTTTAAATATTTTTACAAGGAAAAGTAAACAAAACATTTAAAAATATAAAAAATAGATGGCCCATCGGCATCAGGAACAAGGTCCAGGTTGCCGGTGGCCAGGGCTCCAGAGAGAGGAACCGCCTCACTATGCGTGCCGTGTCCAGGAGTACTGCTTTCTGAATCAAGCCCTTGACCCAGCCGCGCAATGAGAGCCTCCTAAGGTGTTGGTCGAGGCTCTCTGCTATTAGTCCATTAACCGTAACGACTATCGGTACAATGATTGCAGACTCCACGTCCCACATGTCGACAATCTCGTGTGCTAAATGATTGATTTTTTTATCATTCTCAGCTTTCACGAGATTCTCGTCATGAGGGACAGTGATATCAACAATCATTGCACGGCGCTCTCGGCGATCTATCACCACAATATCAGGTTTATTTGCTAAAATAGTCCTGTCTGTGATGATAGATCGATCCCAATACAATGTGGCATGACCATTCTCGAGAACTGGGTCGGGCACATACTTGTAGTATGGTACTTCAGAACTCACAAGGTTGTATTGCAAGGCAAGTTGCTGGTGAATAATAGTTATAGTTATTATTAATCATTAAATAAAAGCTTTAAATTAAATCATAACCTGTTTCTCAAAAACAGATTATAAATAATAAAGATAAACCTTTGTTTCTTACTTAGTAATTGTTACTATTAATTAAGTAAATAGCTATAAATTAAATTACTTGAATAATTGGAGAAACGTGATCTTTTTCATAAAATGTTCCACCGCTAGATTTCAGTCTTCCAATTTACGTAATAGTTACTTATATTTTCGGTCAAACATCACATCACGCTGTTTACGGTTTTTTCTGACATTGTGAAATAAAATGTTAAGCGCACACTTGTCCCAATACTTGCTTTCTATTTTTAATTTGTGTACAAACATGTACTTGTACAATAGGGTGTCCCGATTTTGTTTTTTTTGGATCAAACTCGCAAAATTCATGTTTTGACTCGTTTTCTTAAATTTTCTACTTGTAACGGGAGGCAGTTCGTCTCATTTCTTTTGCGGTTTTATTGCTGTAAGGTGTCGCTCTGCACTTACTTGTGATAAAATACGTGTTTTTGTTACATATAATAATGGGTTGAAGACGAAGTGAGACTACTTGTGCTATTTTGGGATCATATAAAGAACTTGACGATCGCCAGTTACCAGTGATAAGTGACGTTATCAAATTCATTTTGTTTACTAAAAATGAACTAAAATTACAGAAGAATGGGAAAGATCCTTCTAACACAGAAGTTTTTTCAATCGTTTCTGGAAAACTTGATACAATTTGGGCCAAAGCTTCGATTCCCATCGTTACCAACGTACGAATTACCCAATTGCTGAAATCATATTTCGAAAAATACCTGTCATTGATAAGATATCCCAAAAATAAAAGAAATGATAGCTACGAAAGCAAAGTGAAGGGCTTTTTGGAATCGTCAAACAAACTCTTCGATATTGCTGCTTGTAAGTGCACCTCGTTTGACATTTGTTCCTGCATAAAACCTAAGAAAGTTCCTATTTCTGAAAGAGACTTTTTACTGGACCAAAGAAGTGATAGAAAAATGGCAATAAGCGGTATAGATACAAAAGAAACGGCAAGACTTTTAAAGAAACATCAGAGACAAGAAAATTTGAAGCAGATAGAGTTAGAGCACGCATGTTTTCCAAGAACATCACAAGAAACTAATCCTGTTCCGGTGCGCGAGTTGCCTGCAACAGAGCTTTCTCCGAATAGTGACGTGCTTGTGAAAAAGACTCCATTTACTTCATTGAATCGGAACACTCTGGCGCTGCCAACAGTAGCTAAGGTATGTGATCGGTATGGACTATCAACGCGATCTGCGGCTGCGGTCGCTTCAGCGGTCTTAGCTGACGTAGGATTGGTATCTTCCGGAGATCTAAGTCTTGTTACTGATAAGAATTAAATTCATAGATCTGTTTCAAAAGCACGGACCAAGGCCAGCAAAGATATTGATGCAATTGTAGCAAAAAGTATCTACTTTGATGGACGAAAGGACAAAACAATCATAAACGATAAAATAGGCAATCGATACCACCGCAGAGAAGTCTTGCAAGTGCACATTTCAGTTCTCACAGAGCCGGGATCTATTTATTTGGGACATAATCTCAAAAAATGAATGTGCTAATCAAATATTAGCTAAATGCACCGCACCTCAAGCGAGAATCCGCAGGTGGACTCCACTAACCGTGGAAAAACTTTTAACTTTTCTAGGCATTTTATTCCACATGGGAAATATAAAAGTAAACAGATACTCTGAGTACTGGAGGCAAGATTATTTATTTAATTTATTCCCGAATCAATTTCTGTCGCAAAATGTATTTTTATTAATATTTAGATGCTTACGGTTTGGCCAGCATAATTTGGATAGTTTGATTGCATATTTTAATAATAGAATGACGGAATTATACGATCCCGGCGAAGAATTGTCAATAGACAATTCCATAATTTCAAATCGTGGACGTAACGGAATCCGCCAATATATTAAAGGCGCCACAAGTACGGCATCAAACTATATATGCTGGCCACACCGAGTGGCCTTTTCCTCAAAATTCTTGTATACCAAGGGAAACGCGACCAAGACGTTGGAGGGAAAGGCCACACAGATAAGGTGGTGGCAAAACTTCTTGAAAATTATCTAGGTACAGGCCGACATGTGTACATGGACAATTTTTATAATAGTGTCGGACTCTCAGAGTTCCTGTTGCGTAATGGCACAAATGTTACTGGAACTCTGAGAGCCAAACGCAAAGCAATCCCAGCAGTAATTACAAGCTCTAGAAAATTGTCAAAAGGCGGTGGTAGCATTTTCAGATATAATCGCAGCGGTATTTGTGTTTGCAAGTGGCGTGACCAACGTGACATCTTGACTATCAGCACCACTCTTTCGAGTTAAAACCAGTGACCAACAGGAGAGGTCAAATTATTTTAAAACCTGAAATGGTCACCAAGTATAACGAGTTTATGAGTGGTGTAGATAGGCAAGACCAAATGTTGGCTTACTACACTTGCGAACACAAGTCCATGCGTTGGTACAGGAAAGCAGGCATTCACATCTTCCAATTGATAATGCTGAATACCTACTACTTGTAACAAATTAAATAAAAAAAAAAAAAATATATAATTTCAGAGAGGAGGTGATTAAGAAATTGCTACCACCTCCTCCAAATGTCAGCAGACAGGCCCATGCAAGTGGACAGACAAGTGAAACAATAATTCATTTGCCTGCCCACTTGCCCAAAGACAGTAAGGGTAATACCAAAAGAAGGAGATGTAAGCACTGCTGGGACAGAACTCAAAAAATAATTAACACACTATATTATTGTCCCACATGTGACAAGCAACTAGGCCTCTCTCTCCTGTCTCTCCCGTGCTCTGTGTTACGCTGTTTTGTGATTAACGACCCTTGGCTTTCCTACTGGACTCTGTTTGTCTTACGTTTGGAACAGTGTTGTTATCCGGATACATTGTGACCTGTGCACTGCCTACTGGACTCGATTCTAGCCTGTGATTGGTTTGTGTTTGTTTTGACTAAGTGTAACAATGGCAAGTTACACGGATGAAGTGCGAAAAAACTTAGTGGAAATCTTTGGAGAAGATTTCGATGAGCTTGCTGAGCCTTCGGCAAGTTCTAGCTCTTCAGCAAGTTCTGGCCCTTCGACAAGTTCTGGCCCTTCGGCAAGTTCTGGCCCTTCGGCAAGTTCTGGCCCCTCGACAAGTTCTGGCCCTTCGGCAAGTTTTGGCACTTGGATAACTCCTGACCCTTCGGCAAGTTCTGGGCCATCGAGAGCAAGTTCGAGTTATCAGGCGTCGGGACTCTTGCAAATCCGGCGCCTAGCTGATGATGAAGCGAATGAGGAAATTGACTCGGATGAAGAATTTCTAGACGCCAATGTTGAGTAAGTAATTTTACTAGTAATTACCTAAACTCGCTTTTACAACCTGAGACTGACCTGCAAATTGCAAAAAAACGTAAGAAAATTTGAATTTCGCGGGCTACATTGTGACCTGTGCACTGCCTACTGGACTCGATTCTAGCCTGTGATTGGTTTGTGTTTGTTTTGACTAAGTGTAACAATGGCAAGTTACACGGATGAAGTGCGAAAAAACTTAGTGGAAATCTTTGGATAAGATTTCGATGAGCTTGCTGAGCCTTCGGCAAGTTCTAGCTCTTCAGCAAGTTCTGACCCTTCGACAAGTTCTGGCCCTTCGACAAGTTCTGGCCCTTCGGCAAGTTCTGGCCCTTCGGCAAGTATTGGCACTTGGATAACTGCTGACCCTTCGGCAAGTTCTGGGCCATCGAGAGCAAGTTCGAGTTATCAGGCGTCGGGACTCTTGCAAATCCGGCGCTTAGCTGATGATGAAGCGAATGAGGAAATTGACTCGAATGAAGAATTTCTAGACGCCAATGTTGAGTAAGTAATATTACTAGTAATTACCTAAACTAACTTTTACAACCTGACACTGACCTGCAAATTTCAAAAAACGTAAGAAAATTTGAATTTCGCGGGCTACCCTTGCGCTTTCACCTTAAGAAAATAGACGAAAATTGACCATTCCCTCCCCCCCTTAACTAGTGCTAGCGCTAGCACACCCTTGGATTTTTTCAAATTATTGTTTTCACCACATTTGTTGAAAGAAATTGTAATCTCAACAAATGAATGTGCTAATCCAATATTAGCTAAATGCACCGCACCTCAAGCGAGAATCCGCAGGTGGACTCCACTAACCGTGGAAAAACTTTTAACTTTTCTAGGCATTTTATTCCACATGGGAAATATAAAAGTAAACAGATACTCTGAGTACTGGAGGCAAGATTATTTATTTAATTTATTCCCGAATCAATTTCTGTCGAAAAATGTATTTTTATTAATATTTAGATGCTTACGGTTTGGCCAGCATAATTTGGATAGTTTGATTGCATATTTTAATAATAGAATGGCGGAATTATACGATCCCGGCGAAGAATTGTCAATAGACAATTCCATAATTTCAAGTCGTGGACGTAACGGAATCCGCCAATATATTAAAGGCGCCACAAGTACGGCATCAAACTATATATGCTGGCCACACCGAGTGGCCTTTTCCTCAAAATTCTTGTATACCAAGGGAAACGCGACCAAGACGTTGGAGGGAAAGGCCACACAGATAAGGTGGTGGCAAAACTTCTTGAAAATTATCTAGGTACAGGCCGACATGTGTACATGGACAATTTTTATAATAGTGTCGGACTCTCAGAGTTCCTGTTGCGTAATGGCACAAATGTTACTGGAACTCTGAGAGCCAAACGCAAAGCAATCCCAGCAGTAATTACAAGCTCTAGAAAATTGTCAAAAGGTGGTGGTAGCATTTTCAGATATAATCGCAGCGGTATTTTTGTTTGCAAGTGGCGTGACCAACGTGACATCTTGACTATCAGCACCACTCTTTCGAGTTAAAACCAGTGACCAACAGGAGAGGTCAAATTATTTTAAAACCTGAAATGGTCACCAAGTATAACGAGTTTATGAGTGGTGTAGATAGGCAAGACCAAATGTTGGCTTACTACACTTGCGAACACAAGTCCATGCGTTGGTACAGGAAAGCAGGCATTCACATCTTCCAATTGATAATGCTGAATACCTACTACTTGTAACAAATTAAATTAAAAAAAAATATATATATATAATTTCAGAGAGGAGGTGATTAAGAAATTGCTACCACCTCCTCCAAATGTCAGCAGACAGGCCCATGCAAGTGGACAGACAAGTGAAACAATAATTCATTTGCCTGCCCACTTGCCCAAAGACAGTAAGGGTAATACCAAAAGAAGGAGATGTAAGCACTGCTGGGACAGAACTCAAAAAATAATTAACACACTATATTATTGTCCCACATGTGACAAGCAACTAGGCCTCTCTCTCCTGTCTCTCCCGTGCTCTGTGTTACGCTGTTTTGTGATTAACGACCCTTGGCTTTCCTACTGGACTCTGTTTGTCTTACGTTTGGAACAGTGTTGTTATCCGGATACATTGTGACCTGTGCACTGCCTACTGGACTCGATTCTAGCCTGTGATTGGTTTGTGTTTGTTTTGACTAAGTGTAACAATGGCAAGTTACACGGATGAAGTGCGAAAAAACTTAGTGGAAATCTTTGGAGAAGATTTCGATGAGCTTGCTGAGCCTTCGGCAAGTTCTAGCTCTTCAGCAAGTTCTGGCCCTTCGACAAGTTCTGGCCCTTCGGCAAGTTCTGGCCCTTCGGCAAGTTCTGGCCCCTCGACAAGTTCTGGCCCTTCGGCAAGTTTTGGCACTTGGATAACTCCTGACCCTTCGGCAAGTTCTGGGCCATCGAGAGCATGTTCGAGTTATCAGGCGTCGGGACTCTTGCAAATCCGGCGCCTAGCTGATGATGAAGCGAATGAGGAAATTGACTCGGATGAAGAATTTCTAGACGCCAATGTTGAGTAAGTAATTTTACTAGTAATTACCTAAACTCGCTTTTACAACCTGAGACTGACCTGCAAATTGCAAAAAAACGTAAGAAAATTTGAATTTCGCGGGCTACATTGTGACCTGTGCACTGCCTACTGGACTCGATTCTAGCCTGTGATTGGTTTGTGTTTGTTTTGACTAAGTGTAACAATGGCAAGTTACACGGATGAAGTGCGAAAAAACTTAGTGGAAATCTTTGGATAAGATTTCGATGAGCTTGCTGAGCCTTCGGCAAGTTCTAGCTCTTCAGCAAGTTCTGACCCTTCGACAAGTTCTGGCCCTTCGACAAGTTCTGGCCCTTCGGCAAGTTCTGGCCCTTCGGCAAGTATTGGCACTTGGATAACTGCTGACCCTTCGGCAAGTTCTGGGCCATCGAGAGCAAGTTCGAGTTATCAGGCGTCGGGACTCTTGCAAATCCGGCGCTTAGCTGATGATGAAGCGAATGAGGAAATTGACTCGAATGAAGAATTTCTAGACGCCAATGTTGAGTAAGTAATATTACTAGTAATTACCTAAACTAACTTTTACAACCTGACACTGACCTGCAAATTTCAAAAAACGTAAGAAAATTTGAATTTCGCGGGCTACCCTTGCGCTTTCACCTTAAGAAAATAGACGAAAATTGACCATTCCCTCCCCCCCTTAACTAGTGCTAGCGCTAGCACACCCTTGGATTTTTTCAAATTATTGTTTTCACCACATTTGTTGAAAGAAATTGTAATCTCAACAAATGAATGTGCTAATCCAATATTAGCTAAATGCACCGCACCTCAAGCGAGAATCCGCAGGTGGACTCCACTAACCGTGGAAAAACTTTTAACTTTTCTAGGCATTTTATTCCACATGGGAAATATAAAAGTAAACAGATACTCTGAGTACTGGAGGCAAGATTATTTATTTAATTTATTCCCGAATCAATTTCTGTCGAAAAATGTATTTTTATTAATATTTAGATGCTTACGGTTTGGCCAGCATAATTTGGATAGTTTGATTGCATATTTTAATAATAGAATGGCGGAATTATACGATCCCGGCGAAGAATTGTCAATAGACAATTCCATAATTTCAAGTCGTGGACGTAACGGAATCCGCCAATATATTAAAGGCGCCACAAGTACGGCATCAAACTATATATGCTGGCCACACCGAGTGGCCTTTTCCTCAAAATTCTTGTATACCAAGGGAAACGCGACCAAGACGTTGGAGGGAAAGGCCACACAGATAAGGTGGTGGCAAAACTTCTTGAAAATTATCTAGGTACAGGCCGACATGTGTACATGGACAATTTTTATAATAGTGTCGGACTCTCAGAGTTCCTGTTGCGTAATGGCACAAATGTTACTGGAACTCTGAGAGCCAAACGCAAAGCAATCCCAGCAGTAATTACAAGCTCTAGAAAATTGTCAAAAGGTGGTGGTAGCATTTTCAGATATAATCGCAGCGGTATTTTTGTTTGCAAGTGGCGTGACCAACGTGACATCTTGACTATCAGCACCACTCTTTCGAGTTAAAACCAGTGACCAACAGGAGAGGTCAAATTATTTTAAAACCTGAAATGGTCACCAAGTATAACGAGTTTATGAGTGGTGTAGATAGGCAAGACCAAATGTTGGCTTACTACACTTGCGAACACAAGTCCATGCGTTGGTACAGGAAAGCAGGCATTCACATCTTCCAATTGATAATGCTGAATACCTACTACTTGTAACAAATTAAATAAAAAAAAAAAAAATATATAATTTCAGAGAGGAGGTGATTAAGAAATTGCTACCACCTCCTCCAAATGTCAGCAGACAGGCCCATGCAAGTGGACAGACAAGTGAAACAATAATTCATTTGCCTGCCCACTTGCCCAAAGACAGTAAGGGTAATACCAAAAGAAGGAGATGTAAGCACTGCTGGGACAGAACTCAAAAAATAATTAACACACTATATTATTGTCCCACATGTGACAAGCAACTAGGCCTCTCTCTCCTGTCTCTCCCGTGCTCTGTGTTACGCTGTTTTGTGATTAACGACCCTTGGCTTTCCTACTGGACTCTGTTTGTCTTACGTTTGGAACAGTGTTGTTATCCGGATACATTGTGACCTGTGCACTGCCTACTGGACTCGATTCTAGCCTGTGATTGGTTTGTGTTTGTTTTGACTAAGTGTAACAATGGCAAGTTACACGGATGAAGTGCGAAAAAACTTAGTGGAAATCTTTGGAGAAGATTTCGATGAGCTTGCTGAGCCTTCGGCAAGTTCTAGCTCTTCAGCAAGTTCTGGCCCTTCGACAAGTTCTGGCCCTTCGGCAAGTTCTGGCCCTTCGGCAAGTTCTGGCCCCTCGACAAGTTCTGGCCCTTCGGCAAGTTTTGGCACTTGGATAACTCCTGACCCTTCGGCAAGTTCTGGGCCATCGAGAGCATGTTCGAGTTATCAGGCGTCGGGACTCTTGCAAATCCGGCGCCTAGCTGATGATGAAGCGAATGAGGAAATTGACTCGGATGAAGAATTTCTAGACGCCAATGTTGAGTAAGTAATTTTACTAGTAATTACCTAAACTCGCTTTTACAACCTGAGACTGACCTGCAAATTGCAAAAAAAACGTAAGAAAATTTGAATTTCGCGGGCTACATTGTGACCTGTGCACTGCCTACTGGACTCGATTCTAGCCTGTGATTGGTTTGTGTTTGTTTTGACTAAGTGTAACAATGGCAAGTTACACGGATGAAGTGCGAAAAAACTTAGTGGAAATCTTTGGATAAGATTTCGATGAGCTTGCTGAGCCTTCGGCAAGTTCTAGCTCTTCAGCAAGTTCTGACCCTTCGACAAGTTCTGGCCCTTCGACAAGTTCTGGCCCTTCGGCAAGTTCTGGCCCTTCGGCAAGTATTGGCACTTGGATAACTGCTGACCCTTCGGCAAGTTCTGGGCCATCGAGAGCAAGTTCGAGTTATCAGGCGTCGGGACTCTTGCAAATCCGGCGCTTAGCTGATGATGAAGCGAATGAGGAAATTGACTCGAATGAAGAATTTCTAGACGCCAATGTTGAGTAAGTAATATTACTAGTAATTACCTAAACTAACTTTTACAACCTGACACTGACCTGCAAGTTTCAAAAAACGTAAGAAAATTTGAATTTCGCGGGCTACCCTTGCGCTTTCACCTTAAGAAAATAGACGAAAATTGACCATTCCCTCCCCCCCTTAACTAGTGCTAGCGCTAGCACACCCTTGGATTTTTTCAAATTATTGTTTTCACCACATTTGTTGAAAGAAATTGTAATCTCAACAAATGAATGTGCTAATCCAATATTAGCTAAATGCACCGCACCTCAAGCGAGAATCCGCAGGTGGACTCCACTAACCGTGGAAAAACTTTTAACTTTTCTAGGCATTTTATTCCACATGGGAAATATAAAAGTAAACAGATACTCTGAGTACTGGAGGCAAGATTATTTATTTAATTTATTCCCGAATCAATTTCTGTCGAAAAATGTATTTTTATTAATATTTAGATGCTTACGGTTTGGCCAGCATAATTTGGATAGTTTGATTGCATATTTTAATAATAGAATGGCGGAATTATACGATCCCGGCGAAGAATTGTCAATAGACAATTCCATAATTTCAAGTCGTGGACGTAACGGAATCCGCCAATATATTAAAGGCGCCACAAGTACGGCATCAAACTATATATGCTGGCCACACCGAGTGGCCTTTTCCTCAAAATTCTTGTATACCAAGGGAAACGCGACCAAGACGTTGGAGGGAAAGGCCACACAGATAAGGTGGTGGCAAAACTTCTTGAAAATTATCTAGGTACAGGCCGACATGTGTACATGGACAATTTTTATAATAGTGTCGGACTCTCAGAGTTCCTGTTGCGTAATGGCACAAATGTTACTGGAACTCTGAGAGCCAAACGCAAAGCAATCCCAGCAGTAATTACAAGCTCTAGAAAATTGTCAAAAGGTGGTGGTAGCATTTTCAGATATAATCGCAGCGGTATTTTTGTTTGCAAGTGGCGTGACCAACGTGACATCTTGACTATCAGCACCACTCTTTCGAGTTAAAACCAGTGACCAACAGGAGAGGTCAAATTATTTTAAAACCTGAAATGGTCACCAAGTATAACGAGTTTATGAGTGGTGTAGATAGGCAAGACCAAATGTTGGCTTACTACACTTGCGAACACAAGTCCATGCGTTGGTACAGGAAAGCAGGCATTCACATCTTCCAATTGATAATGCTGAATACCTACTACTTGTAACAAATTAAATTAAAAAAAAATATATATATATAATTTCAGAGAGGAGGTGATTAAGAAATTGCTACCACCTCCTCCAAATGTCAGCAGACAGGCCCATGCAAGTGGACAGACAAGTGAAACAATAATTCATTTGCCTGCCCACTTGCCCAAAGACAGTAAGGGTAATACCAAAAGAAGGAGATGTAAGCACTGCTGGGACAGAACTCAAAAAATAATTAACACACTATATTATTGTCCCACATGTGACAAGCAACTAGGCCTCTCTCTCCTGTCTCTCCCGTGCTCTGTGTTACGCTGTTTTGTGATTAACGACCCTTGGCTTTCCTACTGGACTCTGTTTGTCTTACGTTTGGAACAGTGTTGTTATCCGGATACATTGTGACCTGTGCACTGCCTACTGGACTCGATTCTAGCCTGTGATTGGTTTGTGTTTGTTTTGACTAAGTGTAACAATGGCAAGTTACACGGATGAAGTGCGAAAAAACTTAGTGGAAATCTTTGGAGAAGATTTCGATGAGCTTGCTGAGCCTTCGGCAAGTTCTAGCTCTTCAGCAAGTTCTGGCCCTTCGACAAGTTCTGGCCCTTCGGCAAGTTCTGGCCCTTCGGCAAGTTCTGGCCCCTCGACAAGTTCTGGCCCTTCGGCAAGTTTTGGCACTTGGATAACTCCTGACCCTTCGGCAAGTTCTGGGCCATCGAGAGCATGTTCGAGTTATCAGGCGTCGGGACTCTTGCAAATCCGGCGCCTAGCTGATGATGAAGCGAATGAGGAAATTGACTCGGATGAAGAATTTCTAGACGCCAATGTTGAGTAAGTAATTTTACTAGTAATTACCTAAACTCGCTTTTACAACCTGAGACTGACCTGCAAATTGCAAAAAAACGTAAGAAAATTTGAATTTCGCGGGCTACATTGTGACCTGTGCACTGCCTACTGGACTCGATTCTAGCCTGTGATTGGTTTGTGTTTGTTTTGACTAAGTGTAACAATGGCAAGTTACACGGATGAAGTGCGAAAAAACTTAGTGGAAATCTTTGGATAAGATTTCGATGAGCTTGCTGAGCCTTCGGCAAGTTCTAGCTCTTCAGCAAGTTCTGACCCTTCGACAAGTTCTGGCCCTTCGACAAGTTCTGGCCCTTCGGCAAGTTCTGGTCCTTCGGCAAGTATTGGCACTTGGATAACTGCTGACCCTTCGGCAAGTTCTGGGCCATCGAGAGCAAGTTCGAGTTATCAGGCGTCGGGACTCTTGCAAATCCGGCGCTTAGCTGATGATGAAGCGAATGAGGAAATTGACTCGAATGAAGAATTTCTAGACGCCAATGTTGAGTAAGTAATATTACTAGTAATTACCTAAACTAACTTTTACAACCTGACACTGACCTGCAAATTTCAAAAAACGTAAGAAAATTTGAATTTCGCGGGCTACCCTTGCGCTTTCACCTTAAGAAAATAGACGAAAATTGACCATTCCCTCCCCCCCTTAACTAGTGCTAGCGCTAGCACACCCTTGGATTTTTTCAAATTATTGTTTTCACCACATTTGTTGAAAGAAATTGTAATCTCAACAAATGAATGTGCTAATCCAATATTAGCTAAATGCACCGCACCTCAAGCGAGAATCCGCAGGTGGACTCCACTAACCGTGGAAAAACTTTTAACTTTTCTAGGCATTTTATTCCACATGGGAAATATAAAAGTAAACAGATACTCTGAGTACTGGAGGCAAGATTATTTATTTAATTTATTCCCGAATCAATTTCTGTCGAAAAATGTATTTTTATTAATATTTAGATGCTTACGGTTTGGCCAGCATAATTTGGATAGTTTGATTGCATATTTTAATAATAGAATGGCGGAATTATACGATCCCGGCGAAGAATTGTCAATAGACAATTCCATAATTTCAAGTCGTGGACGTAACGGAATCCGCCAATATATTAAAGGCGCCACAAGTACGGCATCAAACTATATATGCTGGCCACACCGAGTGGCCTTTTCCTCAAAATTCTTGTATACCAAGGGAAACGCGACCAAGACGTTGGAGGGAAAGGCCACACAGATAAGGTGGTGGCAAAACTTCTTGAAAATTATCTAGGTACAGGCCGACATGTGTACATGGACAATTTTTATAATAGTGTCGGACTCTCAGAGTTCCTGTTGCGTAATGGCACAAATGTTACTGGAACTCTGAGAGCCAAACGCAAAGCAATCCCAGCAGTAATTACAAGCTCTAGAAAATTGTCAAAAGGTGGTGGTAGCATTTTCAGATATAATCGCAGCGGTATTTTTGTTTGCAAGTGGCGTGACCAACGTGACATCTTGACTATCAGCACCACTCTTTCGAGTTAAAACCAGTGACCAACAGGAGAGGTCAAATTATTTTAAAACCTGAAATGGTCACCAAGTATAACGAGTTTATGAGTGGTGTAGATAGGCAAGACCAAATGTTGGCTTACTACACTTGCGAACACAAGTCCATGCGTTGGTACAGGAAAGCAGGCATTCACATCTTCCAATTGATAATGCTGAATACCTACTACTTGTAACAAATTAAATTAAAAAAAAATATATATATATAATTTCAGAGAGGAGGTGATTAAGAAATTGCTACCACCTCCTCCAAATGTCAGCAGACAGGCCCATGCAAGTGGACAGACAAGTGAAACAATAATTCATTTGCCTGCCCACTTGCCCAAAGACAGTAAGGGTAATACCAAAAGAAGGAGATGTAAGCACTGCTGGGACAGAACTCAAAAAATAATTAACACACTATATTATTGTCCCACATGTGACAAGCAACTAGGCCTCTCTCTCCTGTCTCTCCCGTGCTCTGTGTTACGCTGTTTTGTGATTAACGACCCTTGGTTTTCCTACTGGACTCTGTTTGTCTTACGTTTGGAACAGTGTTGTTATCCGGATACATTGTGACCTGTGCACTGCCTACTGGACTCGATTCTAGCCTGTGATTGGTTTGTGTTTGTTTTGACTAAGTGTAACAATGGCAAGTTACACGGATGAAGTGCGAAAAAACTTAGTGGAAATCTTTGGAGAAGATTTCGATGAGCTTGCTGAGCCTTCGGCAAGTTCTAGCTCTTCAGCAAGTTCTGGCCCTTCGACAAGTTTTGGCCCTTCGGCAAGTTCTGGCCCTTCGGCAAGTTCTGGCCCCTCGACAAGTTCTGGCCCTTCGGCAAGTTTTGGCACTTGGATAACTCCTGACCCTTCAGCAAGTTCTGGGCCATCGAGAGCAAGTTCGAGTTATCAGGCGTCGGGACTCTTGCAAATCCGGCGCCTAGCTGATGATGAAGCGAATGAGGAAATTGACTCGGATGAAGAATTTCTAGACGCCAATGTTGAGTAAGTAATTTTACTAGTAATTACCTAAACTCGCTTTTACAACCTGAGACTGACCTGCAAATTGCAAAAAAACGTAAGAAAATTTGAATTTTGCGGGCTACATTGTGACCTGTGCACTGCCTACTGGACTCGATTCTAGCCTGTGATTGGTTTGTGTTTGTTTTGACTAAGTGTAACAATAGCAAGTTACACGGATGAAGTGCGAAAAAACTTAGTGGAAATCTTTGGATAAGATTTCGATGAGCTTGCTGAGCCTTCGGCAAGTTCTAGCTCTTCAGCAAGTTCTGGCCCTTCGACAAGTTCTGGCCCTTCGGCAAGTTCTGGCCCCTCGACAAGTTCTGGCCCTTCGGCAAGTTTTGGCACTTGGATAACTCCTGACCCTTCGGCAAGTTCTGGGCCATCGAGAGCAAGTTCGAGTTATCAGGCGTCGGGACTCTTGCAAATCCGGCGCCTAGCTGATGATGAAGCGAATGAGGAAATTGACTCGGATGAAGAATTTCTAGACGCCAATGTTGAGTAAGTAATTTTACTAGTAATTACCTAAACTCGCTTTTACAACCTGAGACTGACCTGCAAATTGCAAAAAAACGTAAGAAAATTTGAATTTCGCGGGCTACATTGTGACCTGTGCACTGCCTACTGGACTCGATTCTAGCCTGTGATTGGTTTGTGTTTGTTTTGACTAAGTGTAACAATGGCAAGTTACACGGATGAAGTGCGAAAAAACTTAGTGGAAATCTTTGGATAAGATTTCGATGAGCTTGCTGAGCCTTCGGCAAGTTCTAGCTCTTCAGCAAGTTCTGACCCTTCGACAAGTTCTGGCCCTTCGACAAGTTCTGGCCCTTCGGCAAGTTCTGGCCCTTCGGCAAGTATTGGCACTTGGATAACTGCTGACCCTTCGGCAAGTTCTGGGCCATCGAGAGCAAGTTCGAGTTATCAGGCGTCGGGACTCTTGCAAATCCGGCGCTTAGCTGATGATGAAGCGAATGAGGAAATTGACTCGAATGAAGAATTTCTAGACGCCAATGTTGAGTAAGTAATATTACTAGTAATTACCTAAACTAACTTTTACAACCTGACACTGACCTGCAAATTTCAAAAAACGTAAGAAAATTTGAATTTCGCGGGCTACCCTTGCGCTTTCACCTTAAGAAAATAGACGAAAATTGACCATTCCCTCCCGCCCCCCCCCCCTTTACTCAGAAACTTCAGGGCTGAAAATTTGGAAAAAAATACAAAAGGAAAACCTATGAGATGGTAACATAGAAAATTTCCCAATATTAATTGTGCGTTAACTTCATTCGTAGTTGTAATTACAACGATGGTACGGAACCTTTCATGCGCGAGTCCGACTGGCACTAGGCCGGTTTTTTCTACAGGTTTGGTCTATGAACCAATAGTCACACGATTTTGTGTTGTATCTACTGACTGTTCTCTTGTTCTACTTTAGCTAAGTGTGTCAAGGGATCCATAGCCCACCGCCATAACTCAAATATTAGATGTCCCTAAATGAATGTATCTGCACAAGTCCTAATTAGAATATATCTTTTCAGCAACTTCGGCAGTTGTAGTAGCAGTAGCGACGCTACGGAACAAGACTCGGGTGATGAAACAGCGCAAGAACCGGAGGGCGAAGACTGGACCCTTCATCGACGCGGACCTCGTCCTCCAGTTTTCACCTCCCGGGTGTGCTAGCGTTATCTACCCGTAGGAGGTACGGGTAGATAACGCTAGCTATTTCTTGGATTTTTTCAAATTATTGTTTTCACCACATTTGTTGAAAGAAATTGTAATCTCAACAAATGAATGTGCTAATCAAATATTAGCTAAATGCACCGCAGCGAAGCAAAAGCCGCCTCCCCCGCTATTCATCCAAGAT
The DNA here is from genome assembly GCA_910589295.1 of Noctua janthe. NCBI lineage: Eukaryota > Metazoa > Arthropoda > Insecta > Lepidoptera > Noctuidae > Noctua > Noctua janthe. The sequence continues at coordinate 4,834,909 of OU342572.1, read as the reverse complement.
AAATTCACAGTGGACTGCAGTGTCCAAGATGTGCATGGATAGAAATATTCAATATACGAGCGCCCGAAGCATCCTGCACGGCATTAAAGTCACGGTCCCCTCGCCCAACGACTACAGGGAGCTATCCCGTCAGTTGCGTGGAAGGAACATCGCCTTCCATACCTATTCCCTACCTGAGGAGACGCCCACGGGCGTGGTGATTCGGCGTATTCCGAAAGAAATTCCCACTGAGGACATTTTAAATGACCTCATTAAACAGGCTATTCTAGAAACAGCAGTACACCGCCTTCACAAGGCGCGTGGGGGAGACCAGTACGACATGGTACTGGTCGTGTGCGACCCCGTTGAGGGGCATCACCCGATTTTCAAGCTAAAATCAGTGTCTTTCTGGCATCTCAATCGAGAAGCCATTCCGTGCAAATATAGTCGGGCAATGTCATCGTTGCCAGCTCTACGGTCACAGCCAGAAACATTGTTTCGCACCACACAGGTGCGTAAAGTGTCTGGGCGATCACGGCACGACTGACTGCCCCAGTCTAAAGGACATCTCTCTATGCACAGAGTCGCCTAGTTGCGTTCTCTGTGGTCAATCGGGACACCCGGCTAATTACCTCGGCTGCCCTAAAGCCCCTAAGGCGTCCTCCTCAAAGCTGGTGAAGCGTGCTCACGCCCGCCAGCAAGGAGAGAGCCCGTCTGTGAGGATCCCCTCAACCCAACTGCCCGAGGCTTAGCTCCCAGAGGCCAGCTCTCGGTAAGGCTAAGGCCAACCCCATCCCCGGGCTATTGATGCCCCTATCCCTCCCCCTGCGCCCCGCATGGGCGCTCCCGCGCCCTCTTCTCGGGCCGCCCCCGCGGCGTCTTCTCGGGCCGCTCCAGTTGTCCCACGAGCGCTCCCTCGCCCCGCTCCTCCCAGTCATGTGGTAGAAGTTGAATCCTCATTCGACACCATTGCTAGGTTTCAGGTATTTGTCACCCCTGAAGCTGATCGCATGGCGGCAGAACTAAGGACTGCCACTGATATCAACGAAATCCGTAGGATATTCAAGGCTTACCCAAAAATTGAGTCAGCCCTCCGCGCTCTTTCAAAGTAATTTTCTATTATGGATATTACGAATAAAATATGGATATTACGAATAAAATCCAACCCCGGACCCTTAAATTAGGGTTCTTCAACGCCAATGGCCTTAGATGCCAACGTGATGAGATCGCCACCTTCCTCCGCGACCATCAAATTGATATCCTCCTCATTCAGGAGACATTCCTCAAGCCCAGTCACCGTGACCCGAAGATTGCCAACTATCGCATAGTTCGCAACGATCGTTCACGCTGTCATAAGGGCGGTACTTTAATTTATTATAAAAAGGAACTGTACTGCATCCCTATAGACCCCCCTCCGTTAGAGTCTCTGCTTGAGACTTCCATCTGTCGGCTTGGCATGACCGGTCACTCGCCGATCACCATCTTCTCGGCTTATATTCCTCCCGGCGGTTCGTCCGAGGAGCACACGCTACTCACTAAGGACCTCACCGTCCTCTTTGGCCTGAGTGACTCCGTTATCATAGCGGACGACATCAATGCCAAACATCCCGCTTGGAACAGCACGTTGACCTCTCCCAGAGGGAAATTCGTGTTCAACCTAGCGGTGTCCTTTAATTTCGATCCCATCGCTCCCATGGAGCATACTCACTATCCCCACGACCAAGATCTTCGTTCTGACGTACTCGATATAGCGCTGCTCAAGAATATCAACCTTAAGTTGCATTCTATCGAGACGCTACACGAGCTCGATTCTGACCACCGTCCAGTGCTCATGCACCTGCTCCCCTGCTCCGGTCCCTCTGACCCCAGCCAACCCCCGCCTTCCCAAGTGATAACCGACTGGAGGAAAGACAGCGATAAACCACCACGTGGACCTGGACACCATTCCCGACCACATTATCTCAGTCGCAGACACGACGGCCGCCATCAACTCGTTTACAGAGCACGTACAATCCGCACTGAAGGATTGTTCACAGGAAGTCCCAGCTATGAGTGATCATCGCTGGAGACTACCCGCTGACGTACGTGATCTGATAACCGAGAAGAACGCGGCCATCCGTGCTTACAGTAACTTTCCTTGCGACGCGAACAAGGCTCACATGCGCCACTTGCAGCGTGCTGTAAAGAAGCGAATAAATGAGCATCGTTCCGCTCAATGGGACAAGGACCTCAGCGAACTCGAGCCTACCCACCAAGCTTTCTGGCAACTGCAAAGAAAGATGCGCCCCACCGAGGAGGTTTCGACGCCTCCTCTCATCCGCCCCGAAAAGAGCGTCGCCTTCGACGACTCTGATAAGGCTGAATGCCTAGCCGACAGCCTGGAGTCTCAGTGCTCTTCCAGCTCTCAACCAGTAGACAAGCGTCATCTCGACATGGTGAACGCTGAAGCCGAACGTAGAGCCGCCCTTCCTCCCTTCGAAGACCCTGATGATCCTCTGCCTGAAGTCACACCAGACGAAGTGCAAGACATCATAAATAGGCTTCAACCACGGAAAGCACCTGGCTCTGACGGAATCACCAATAAGGTGCTCAAACTTCTCTCCGCCCAGTTAATAGTGTTAATGGCAGCCATCTTCAATGGCGCCTTGAGCAACAACTTCTTCCCCCAAGTTTGGAAAGAGGCCACTGTTATCGGTATTCCCAAACCCGGTAAACCAAAGGCGGAGCCCTCGAGCTACCGTCCTATAAGTCTCCTGAACGCGCTCGGCAAAGTCTATGAGAGGCTTATTTATAAGCGACTCAAAGACTATGCCGAAGCTAAGAGCCTCATCCCTAACGAGTAATTCGGCTTCAGGACCGATCACTCGTGCATCCAACAGGTCCACCGCATCGTTGAACATTTGAGCGCTGGCTTCCAGCGTAGAGGGATGACGGGCGTGTTGTTCTTCGACATAGCGAAAGCGTTCGACAAAGTCTGGCACAACGGCTTATTATAAGATGTACAGAATGGGAGTGCCTGACCGTCTCGTGCTCATCTTACGAGACTTTCTGTCGAATCGCACCTTCCGCTATCGCATCGGGGACGCTCTCTCCTCCCCCCACCCTATTCGAGCCGGAGTCTCTCAGGGCTCGGTCGTCTCCCCCCTCATTTTTACGCTATTCACTAGCGACATTCCCAAGAGCAAAAAGGCTCAGTTAGCCTGTTCGCGGACGACACGGCCATCTACTACACTGGCCGTTGTAAGAACGCTATCGCCAAATCCCTCCAAACCTCAGCCGACGTCCTAGGCGCTTGATTCAGGAAGTGGAGAATCGAGGTTAACCCCGATAAGAGTCAAGCGGTTCTTTTCTCGAAACCGCGTATCAAGCCCACATTCCCAGCCCGATCACTATGTACGGTAAGCCTATCCCTTGGGAGATGCAAGCCAAATATCTAGGAGTCTTACTCGACTAGCACCTGTCCTTCGGGCCACATATCAAAGCAGCTCGTGACCGCGCTGCCTTTGCTATGTGTAGGCTCCATTACTTGCTTACGGCAAAGAGCAAGCTATCGCTCAGGTGCAAGTTGCGCCTCTATACCGCAGTGATCCGTCCCATAATGACCTACGCTTGTGTTGTGTTCGCACATACCAAGCCCCGGTACATCCATAGGATGCAAGTACTACAGAACACCGGTTCTGTCACCGATTATGACAACCGTGTCATAATGAAAAAAAAAAAAAGAGCGCGATCCTTTTCGCCTCGCGCCGTCGTCGAGTGCAGATGAAGACCGACTGCCGATCCGTGGGACGCGTGTCGTCCGCGTCATGAGTTCCGTGTCCATCTGGAAGGTCTCGAAGCGTGCAGTGAAGATACGGAGGGTGCTGGTGCTTGCTTTGCTTGCGCTTACAAACCGCTTCTTTCGAAGCGAAATTATACGGCATGGTGTTGTGATGACGCTCGTGCCGCATCGTGTTTCCTTATCTGACTTTTACGAACTCGTCTTTTTCAAGAAGATTGCTTCACTGTTTCTTGCGGACTGTTAAAAACGTGGTAAGGTAACTGGTTCTGTGGTATATGTGGTAACTGGTTGTGACTGTGTGACAGGTACTGTGTCACTACACCTTCAATATTGAAAAGAGCCGTGTGTATGTTGTTGTGTTTTGTAGTAACCTGTTCGTTTGAGTTCACATCCAGATGTATAGTATATACCTGATAAAATGGACGTGGAGCTGATTGAAAAGTACCATCTGCGTAATACGATCCAGGCGCTTTCATTAGTCTTCTTGCTATGCGAATGGTAAATATGATATTTTTTTCCTCTTAACCGGCCTCACACACAAAAAATTCTTACCTAAAGCTTTAGGTATATGTACATCTGCAGGAGAACTATGGTGTAATAGGCATGTGTTTAGATATGTTTTGCATGCCCTATATAATGTGTCCTTGACGGAATTAAATGATGGTAGTAAAAAATGTTTTTTTTTTTTTCAACAATTCTGCTTAACTTTATATCATTCTCCTCAAATATTTTTTGGACAGGCCTTAAATCATTGCATTTGCTGCTTTTTTTAAAAAACGATATATGATTACGTATTTTATTTGTAGTATTGTCTTGCCCGTCACAAGTATGTGCAGATTGTCTTAAATATAACAATTTTCCTTGTTTCATCTTAGGTAACTGAACCATTGCAATATTTCCTGTTTACACATGTCCACAAAGTAGTCCTTTTATTGGTCTTCTTGTTATTGTGTATATGTTCACCACATACACGAATACTTTTAGGTCGTTCTGGAACCGAAGCACAGTAACTCCAGTCGAGTAATAGTTAAATTCAAATTCATTTATTGCAAATATGGGTAGTTATACAGGTGTGTTTTTGAAGAACAGGAAAGTTGTTAGTGTCACCATATTCTGCACTAGGCATGCAACATTTAGTTCGGAACGTGGTTAGTCCCTAAATTAAAAATTTAAATACATTAAAGTTCAAAATTACATGTCTATTAAATTTGTCAATTAAAGTTAAAGTAAATAATGTCAAAGTAATAATGTCAATGTTAATCTATTATGCTAAAATGTCATTAATTAATCATTGTGAAATACGCAATTTGATTCAAACTTAAGTAATAAACATTATTTAGAGTTACCATTGGCATATTCTTTTTTTTTTTTATGACGTCTAATATAGAAGTTAGAAATTTATCACATTTTTTCTGTCATTCGAGTTAAATCTTAGTAGGGCTCCCACTATTTCATTCATAAACGCAATAACGTACGCGGTCCGCTCGATGATGACGAAGCGCGGCACAGCTGTGCGTGTGCGAGTCAGTTGAGCGGGTCAATGGACGTCGGACGAATTTATTAACCGACTGCAAGTAGTATTTCATTTCAGGTCCGATTTAGGTTGGTGTAAGTTTATTTACCTACATCATTTCTCGTTCGTATCAGAAGCACGGCACGGTGTTTACCACTATCACATCTCTTTGTTAACGAGTGAAATTAATTGGCATTTAATTCACCATTCTCGCATCACGAAATCACTACTACTCGTACCTATTGAACTAGGCTTCGACACGACGACAGTACGCTTGGGAATTAGGCCTTAAATCGAGTGTCGACCAATCGAACCTACCTACCTGATTCATAAAATAATACTGTCTAAAACATTTTTTTTGCGGTAATGCTGGCGGTTGTTACAAACGCAGACAATTCGCACAGAAAAATGAATCCTGTGATTCATTTTTCAAATGATCATTTGCTTTTTAGAACTATCATACTTATTATATAAAGACTTTAGTGACATATTCAGAGCATGAATTTCAGATTGCAAGCGCTGAGTGTCTATTTCATAAATATTTCTCTGTCGAAACAAGAAAAAAAAAATGAATATCTGAATGTTAAAGACAGTGAAGATTAAAATTTTAGATCGAATAACAAGAATATCAATTTAATCTGATAGTTATTTAATCTATTAATAAGAGAAACACGTTCTTTCCTTAATTGAATATTTTTGGAATAGTGCTTTTGTTGTTTCTTGTAATTACATTTTTTAATGAATTTATTCAATCTTGCATTTCTTAATTTTATTTTTACTAATTTTATGGCTGTAGTTATGGTTGATTATGGAGTCCTCTGTAAGGTCTATTGTTATAATAGAATTAGGGTTACAATTTGTATTTACTAATTCATTGTACAAATGATCAGTTTCTATAGCCTGAGTGTGATCCTTTTCTTTTTTCACATTTAAAAGTTTAACATTAGCATGGATTAATTCATCCTCTAGGTCCCTAATTTTACTTAAAGCCTCCTCATACAAGTTACTACAGTTGCTGAACCCGTCCGTGACCACCTGTAGTAGATCCCGTTCATTGACAACATTTAAATATTGCTGATGAAGATCTACTAGCTCCCGTTTTAAGCTGGAGTTAGAAAAGGTATTGCAGGCGCAGGCGTATTTAAAAATTGGAGCTATCTACAAACATAATCAACTTATAACTAACTAAGGCTAAAGACTTTTTAAATAATTTACAGTTCCCTGTATCGAAGCAACTGCTCAAAATGGAGTCCACTTTGCTCGATACACAAACGGGCACGTTTAATCACATTGTCTTTTAATTTTCCTAATGTGTATCTGTCACTTTTCACAATATTAAATGCGTCCACTATTGCACTTCGTAACTCATCTCGAGTAGTATGCTCCTCGAAATAAACTAGTCTTTTAATTTCGGACCACAAATAAAAATCCAGTGGTGTTAAGTCAGGGCTCCTTGCGGGCCAAGCCACAGGGCCACCACGACCTATCCACTGCTCACCAAACTCACTGTTAAGGTACGCACGCACTGCAGGATGGTGGAGGTGAAGGGAACTTGAGGGTCGGTGATTCCACGTGCGCGCAGTGAGTTCAGGTGTTCCGGCTGAGCATAAAGTCGTCTAGCCTCTTCCAGGTTATGGTGCGCCATCCCATAAAAATCCACCATTGCCCAATACTCCACGTTGGAGTACGCGTATTGCCGACTCATTTTTAACATGTGATTAGGTTGCGCGTGAGTGACCTCACACAGCGAACCGCGCGACTAGACTGTGTAAGCGTGGGGTGGGGGCGTGGCTTACGGAACATGCTGTCTGATCGATGAATGAATTTTTCAATGGGTACCGTTCGCATGTGTTGCCGATCGTGAATACGTTTTACACACACATATGCATGCCGCAAGGAAGCGTTACTTCGAGTTCTCATTATTTCACAAAAAAAACATTATATTAAATTTTTCGTGATTTTTTTTTATTTTTACTTTTTGAAAAAAATAGTCCCAATCGTTTCGAAATCGATGATTGAGTTTATGGCTTTCGGTTCCAGAACGACCAAAAAATAACCGTGTATAAGAGTAATATTCCCCCTTTGATTTGTATCAAATCGAACGTCCTCTTCATGCATCATGAACACTAAGCCACTTATTGAATATACAATCAAGAAATATGTACTAATAATATCAACCTAAATGCTTAACAAACACAAAACAACACACTGAATAAAACCATCGTTTAACTAAATTTCTAGCTGCCGTAGTCTTGACAGTTTTATGTTTTTTATTCTAACTACCCTCATTTAGTTTTACATCGCATGCATATTGGGTTACCACTCCGCAATAAACAAGTACTTGAAAATTGTATGTTTGTTTTATATAGCATAATCACTTTGTTATTATTATAATTTTTTTGCAGTAGGTAAAAAAGAAAAGATCACTTTTCTCCAATGATTATATTAGTGATTATGTAATTTAATTTAAAGCTTTTATTTAATTAATAATAATAACTATAACTAAAAGAAGTACAGTTTAAATTATAATATAATAAAGGTTATTGATATTATATCATGTCTTTATTATGATAACTTTTTGCTATAAACCTAATTTTTTCTTACATAATTATATTTTTATTATTTGCGAGTGACTTTTATTTTTGAAAAATAAAAATGTTACAGTGATTATGTAGAGTTTAACTAAAATTATTTTGTTGATTGTATTTTTAAGAAAATTACCTACGCAAAACCAAAGATTCTTTCATTTTTAGACAATTTTTCCAAATCTCTACTCATCTTAAAAAGTGCTCCTTTTGCGAAGTGCACCAGTTCCGAAGTGTGCCATATGAGAAGTGCACCAGTTGCTAAGTTCACCATTTGAGCATGGTGTACAAGTTGAGATATGCACCAAATGCTTCAAACCCCCCGTGGTTTGAGTGACAACGGTGTTTACCCTTACAACCTGTATAGCTTCCCTAGTTGCCTCTGACAATGCTACATACTCAGCTTCTGTACTTGATAAAGAAACTGTCTTCTGTTTTCTGTTCTGCCATGATACCATAGAACCACACATGGTAAAGCAGAAACCAGTATATGACTTTCTGTCCAAAAAGTCACTAGCCCAATCAGCATCAACAAAACCCTTTGGCTCTATATTATCTTTCTTATATTTTAAAAAATAATGTTTAGTTTTTTGTAAATACTTTAATACTCTTTTAGCGTGATTGTAATGAGTTACATTATAACAATTATTAATTTGACTTAGATAACTTCTAGAATATGCTATATCAGGCCTAGACATGACAGCCAAGTACATTAAAATCCCTATAAGTCTTTGATAAGGTACGTCTGTTATACATTTTTCTGCCTTTTCAAGATTCAATTTACATTCTATAGGAGTATTTATGGACCTACAATTAAACTTTCCAAATCTAAATAATAATTGTTCTATGTACTGCTGTTGATCTATTGTTATAGTATTAGACCTTTTATCAAAATTAATTCTCATGCTTAAATAGCGTTTCACACAACCTAGGCCCGTATTAATAAACGTTACTCAGCCCAAGAGACCGCACTTGATATGAATGTTGAGATCCTGATCGTATTAATAAACGTGATTATTTATGTTCTCTCTTATGTTGCGAATTAGGTTTACGTCATCAACTGAGTGATGAACTGATTAATAAACGAAACTCGACCCTTGAGTATACAACGGTCGCGGGTCCTTGAGATGCTATATCGTGAGTGTAGATAGTCCGCGACTTGAGGTGTGATTAGCGTGGCGCGAAACATGAAGTTTGAAAATATTTTGAGTGATATTAATTATTACGATGAAATAGATTACTATGCCGATATTTTGTGGCCTTTGCGATTTCGTTTACCAAAAGTTTATATAAGGGATGCTTCAAATCTTTTTGAGTTACCTAGAGAAAATTTAAAAAAAAACGATTCAGATTTGACCTATATAGGAACATTAATCAAAAACTCATTCGTAAAATATAATAACAGAGGTCTTCCAATTTCCGCGGAAATAGCCGTTCTTTTTACTTTTAAGGTTTTATGCAACGGCATCATTTCGGGTTAGTATGTAATATTGTAAGTAATTAACTATTTAATACGGACGGAAATCCATTAATTCATATGATTACCTTACGTACTTTATCAGCTTGTTTGTGGTGACCTAATACATTTATCACAACCTACGTCTTCAAATATCATAACCAGAGTATCAAAACTATTAGCCCTTCCTACTCGTATTTTTCATTTATAATCAATTTTACAAATTCGAGATATTCGAGCTGGTAAACAAACAGATGTTTTTGTTTGGCGTTCTTTTTTTTGACACTGACGCTACACATGCACACACATGCACACACATACACACCGACCCACACAAACGCAAACACATTGCGTTATGTTGTTTATACTAACTGAGTTAAGTAGTAAACAATTTTGTCGTATTGGGAAATAAATAGGTACACAATCTTTTTAACAATTTAACGCTTTTTTGGGTAGCAACCACCGTTATAACGTGTATTAGCGCTATTCATTAAATATTTAATGAAATAAAAGTATTTCAATCTAAAAGTTTACATCTTTTGACATAGCAATAACGAAATACGACAAGTCTCATTCAAAACTTCGGTCAATGTGACGTCATCGTTCACGAGATCAAGTCATCAAGTACAGCTAGTTGAGGAGCTGATCTTGGTTACTGAGATACTGTATTGATTGTCTATTAATTAGCAATGATCTTGAGATGCTGATGACGTCATAATGGCGTATCAAATGATATCGTACTTGAGTACGTTGTTGAGGGATGTTTATTAATACGGGCCCTAGATCCTTTATCTTAAATTCAGAACCTAATACAGTTTTAATTTTTTTTTGTCTCATCTTTAGATGTAGAAAATATCAAAAAATCATCAACATATGCTACTATTATTATTACATTATCATATTTTTTTGTAAATAAACACTGCTCATTACTGCAAATTTTAAAACCCAATTTACATAAACAATCTTTCACTTTTTGATACCCCATTAAAGATGATTGTTTAAGACCATAAATTGCTTTCTTTAGTTTTAGAACCTTCCCCTTATCCCTACATTCAAAACCAACAGGAATAGACATACAAATATTCTTTTTTATTAAGTGTCCATTTAAAAAAGGAAGTTGTGACATCTAGGTGCGTTATGTCCATACACCATTGTACACTGAGAGCAAATAACATCCTCAAGGTTGAATGTCTCACAACAGGAGAAAAAGTGTCAACATAATCAATTCCACTACGTTGTGAAAAACCTTTGGCAACAAGCCTTGCACGATATTTCACTTTGTTTTAACATCTAACTTTTTATTCAAAACCCACCTACTTTGCACTATTGAGGTATCACCTGGTACATCAATGAGCTCCCATGCATCATTGTACTCATATGACTGTAACTTCTCCCGCATCCATTGTTCTGCCTCTGGTCCTTTCACTGCTTCTGAGAAGTCAATCTCCTCGGCTCCTGCAAAGTAATTTGAAACACACAAGTTTTTATAACCAAAACGATTTGGAGGTCTTCGCAGTCTCTTATTTTCAACTACTAATCCAAACATTAGGTGGTGAACACCTATTGTTTGGAGCTCACTCGATGAAATATCTGTTGATATAATGGAGTCTGTTGAAGTATCAACACTAGTCTCGTCTGGATCCATATAAGCTGATGAATTAGAACTTGAGCTAGCTAGAGATTCATGAATAGTAATATCCCCCACTGAATCTCTGCTCTCTACACTTGATTCCTGCGCATTCTCTGTTGTTTGAATGTCCTCTCTCTGAACTAAGTTATTTTCATCAATCTGTTCAATCTGAACCCATATTGCATTTTCATCTTCTAGACTTTTAATTGTTTGTTTTCCTTCCATCACTATTATATCCCTTTTCACTGAAATAATATTTTTCTTTGGATCATAAACACGATATCCTTTAACATTGTCTGAATATCCAACCAGAAAATATTGTTCTGCTTTTTTATCCCATTTCAATTTCCGTTCTTTGGGAATGTGGGCCATCACCGGGCTTCTAAACAAACGTAAGTGGCTCAAATTTGGTTTCTTTTGATGCCACATTTCATATGGTGTTTTGTTTATCAAGCTTGCTGTAACAGACCTATTTTTAAGGTGCACTGCTGTATTTGCCGCTTCTGCCTAAAACTTCTTGTGTAGTTTTGCATGAAACAGTAAGCATCTTGCCTTTTCTATTACTATTCTGTTGGCTCGCTCACAGACACCATTCTGTTGGCTCGCTCACAGACACCATTCTGTTGGCTCGCTCACAGACACCATTCTGTTCTGTAGTATATGCTGTTGTTTTTTGATGAATTATGCCTTCTTTAGTTAAATAGTTTTCCATCGGACTATTACAAAATTCACCACCGTTATCAGTACGTAGAATCTTTAATTTTTTGTTTTGTTGGTGCTCTGCCATAGCGTTATAATCTTTAAATTTCTGGAAAACTTCATTTTTGTGTTTAAGGAAGTAAACGAATGTCATTCGACTGTAGTCGTCCACAAAAAGTAGAAAGAATTGTGAACCTCCAATGGACTTAGTTTCCATTGGCCCACATCATCATCATACATCGGCATGGACTATTTGTAGTGTCTCCGAGCTGTTATGTTCACTATGTGTGAATGGCAATCTTATTTGTTTTCCTTCACAACAGGTTACACAGTTCTTTCTTTGCGTCACTAGGAGCAGGTAATGTTACTCCTACGATGCCATTACTCATTTTATTTAAGTCGCTGCTATTACTGTCAACGTTGGACTCAACCTGGTAGTTAAGAGGACGAATAAAATCCAGGCATATTAGTAATATGATGTATTTCGTTTACATATTAGTTGACAGCTCTCTAAGTGGAAGGGATGCTAGAATCCAATATTATTGCACCAGCATCGTTGACAAAAGAACGGTTGGTTGCTGTGCCCACACCATTAGCATAATATGGTATTTTGGTTGGGCACGGCACCAGTGTAGTCAATTACCTCCTGCACAATTCCTAGATTCTGTGTTATTATACTATGATAATCCTAACGAAGAAGGTGATTAATAAAACCCTATCTCAATTATGCGTTTTTTTATTTCAATATACCTATTATTGCAATCTCAGATTACTGTAATCTGAGATAGCCACAAACCCCTAGTAGGTAGTAGACACAATGTTAAGCAAGCCAGTAATGTAAGTGGGTCATGTCTAATAAACATAGTTGTCAGCTGAGGTTTTCAGTAAGATCAATCCTATTCGTCTAAATTCACCGCTTTTTATGTAAGTGCCTAAAACCTCATTATGATAGGCTGCAGGCGCTGCAGCTCAGCGCATGTGCGTTCCAGATTTACCTACGTAGGAAACAACGCCTCAAAAATGTAATTTTATAATTAAATAACTCTAAACATAAAATAACCTAAAATGTAAACATTGTCTGATTTTACCAATTTGGCCATTGCTGGGAGACGTGAAAATTGGGCTAGTGAAAACTTTATAGATGCTCTAGTAACGCAAGGCCCAAGTTTCTGTGGAGTTTGGGTTTTTCCTTTCTCGGTGTATAGTGTGAAAAACACACTTACCCGCATACTGGCGCATATCACTTAATTAATAATAGGTAAGTAAATAATCTATGATATTGTGTCATTAAGACTTACAACTTGTGATCATAGTAAACATCTTATGTTTCCAATTTTTAGTGTTAACTATGTACCTAGTGAACATAGGAACATAGGATATACCTACATATTGTTTTTTTCTTAAGTTTAGTTTGTTTAACGTTTACGTTGATTAATTCAATTATTTAGTTTTATTTTGTCACAAATGCAAAATTTCCTAGTAAATGCGTTATTTTTATTTTGAATTCTGAAGCAACAGTAACGTATTTACAGGTACCTTTTTATGTCTATAATCTAGGTTAGGTACAATGTACCGAGTAGATTGGGACTATAAAACTACAGATATTGAACTTACTTTTAAAATCACGACGATTGTAATATTCTTATCTTTTATTGGATCTCCTGTAAAATTTCTTTTTGTAATTACGTCATTCTTGCACCAAATGAGCGATATGACACCAGCATTTCAATTTGGGACGGGTTAGTCTTCATTTTTAACAATAATATTAAAAAACTATGCAAATCATACGTAAACACAACACAGACGTCAACTTCTTAGTATAACCACCACTATTTGAATAGTCTATCGCTTCTATTATGAACACAAAATACGAATGTCAATTTATTTTGGCCGGTTACCAACATTCGTTCTGTTGTTCCTTTGGTACGTTCACTAATGGTCACTTCTCACGGTGGCTTAACGCGAAAGGAATGGTTGTATGTATTAGTATGTCACACTCGCAAGTTAGTCACACTCGCAAGTTAAAGATAGTCGATGCGTTTGACGTAAACTCGATTTACGCTTTCGACACGTTACTCGAATTTTAATATGACACTCGCACTTAGCTTACTGGAATAATGAAGAATTGGATTGGGTTGTGCGAGTTTTTGTAATTTCTTTAACTTTGTTATTAACAGAAGCTGCGACTTGTGATCCTGCCGTAAGTTATAATAGTTTATTTTACTCTGTAATTCGCTCTTTACATGATATACAAAAACCGCGTTACATTCAATTCCACACTTGTTTATGTATACAAAGTGGAGCAGGACGTACGACATTCCTTCAAACCACGTAAAGAGTGTCATGTTCTTTACCCGTATACAAAAAATCAATCAAATCCAATGAATACTTAAGCCACAGGAAATTATTTTTCATTTTCTTATATTACAACATGATGTAGAGAATACTTTTATTTTTCATTTTCTTATTTTACAACATGATGTAGATCTGAGTCCGTAATAATAGGTAAACATTGTAAGGTCAAGAACCTGTGCAAAACGTACGAATCTTTTCTCTACGTCTCAATATGCTTGAAAGACAGAGAAAGGTGTCATTCGCTTCCACTCTGACGCGCCCCGCCCAGTGACACAAAATACTACAATTCGATAGAGAAAGTAATATTACTTACGCAAATTATGCATTAGTAGTGCATAGACCATTGCGTATGTGTGTGTGAGCGGATTTTTTTGGAAAAAGTCTCGCACTATGTCAGTCATATACAGTCAGTGCATAGGCCCTTTGAGGAGACACACGCCTAATTTTTTTTATCACGAAACGCGCCGCCCGCGCTTTGTCGAGATTTTAAGAAAGGTTTTAGTTGTTATTGTGATTAAAGACGATTTACGATAGTTAGTTTAGTCCATAGGTTAGTGTGACTTATTGTTAAGTGTTAGTGTAATATTAGTTAGGTTAATAAGGCATTTAATAGGTAGCTAGGTTCGTGATTTAGGTTAGGTTTGTAAGTTTTGTAGTTTAATTATGCCTCTAATAAGGAACCCAGCTGCCGAGTACACCGACATGGTACTTACGTAAGGAGAATGTAACCAAAATGTGGCTTTACCATTGCATACATATCGGGAGAGATATGGTGACACACGAACGTTTGATGGTGTAAATACTGATTGTGATGTGATATTATGTGATTAGTTATTCAATCAGTGATCTTTTAATTGAGCTTATGCCACTGATTTGTTGTTCTGCAACTAAAGTTCTAACTAAACCCTACGTTCAACTAGGCCCCGCACCGCTGCCCGGTGCGCCCCGCACCGCGCCGAACAACCGGCCAGTGACTTTTCGTAGACAAAGCGTGTTTGCATTTTAAGCAGTTGATTCTGCTATATATATTGTTTGAAAATTGCAATTTTTTAATTTTCCATTAACTACTAATTTTCGTGTTTTAAAATGTTTAGATGGACTAGTACTGTGCCCGTTTTAATTTAATGTCGTAATTCCAGATCCACATTGTATAAGGTCTAACTATTCATACACGAAATATTTTCAGAGAATCATCTAACGGCTATAAAGAAGCCATTTCAAGGGCAATTTTTTATTATCTAAGTATATTTTTATAAAAATAAATTAATTAAAATTACTTGACCCACAAAATAAATACTGGTTCCTTATTTTGCAACATCCATTACGCTAGTTTACTACGTCGTATTTACCTACTGTCATTGTAGCGGGCGGCGCGCGGCGCGGTTAGATAGTAGCCCGCGCGGCTAGCTCGTTCCTCGCCCCCGCCTCTTTAGTCCCGGTCGGTACACGTGACGTGCCGCACGTGCCTTAGCTTAGTACCAGAACATTGTGATGTGCTACAAGGAATGTGGAAAAGTTTTTCTCAGAGCACAAGCCCTCTTCCTGGAGCGTTATATAGGAGAAAACCATCTCTGCAGACTATCCTAGGTGCTGTACAGCGGCACCAGAACTATGGGGTCTACATGCCATCAGCTGTAGACGGAGGCAGGCAACGAGTGTCAGCAAGAATTGAGAATGACATTGCCGATTCAACATCATTAAACTACGGATCCACTAACAGTGTTATTTACCTACAAAAAGACTAGTTTTCTGTAGGTAAGGAAATTCTCAGAAACAGCGTGTTTCTGCAACAGTAGGTATGTCACGTCCACGTCTGCCTATCTCTTAGTACGATTGTTCAAATCAATCCAGGCTACGCACTGACAGTTCGCATCTGTAGTACGAGTAGGTAAAACCAAGAAAACAGCTGACGGATATTCGAATGGTCATAGTCGACATGAGTTACAAAATTTTTCGAGTTTTCTACAAACATTTTCTAATTCGAGTTGCACACATCAGCTGTTTATTAGTTTACAGATATGTAGGTAGATAGATGCTGTAGAATATCATTTGTTTTGATCGCACCTAGGTTCCTTTTCGTAAAGTTATAATGAGGGAATTTATTTAACGTACCTACATCTTAGGTTTAGATGGTATTATTATTTAAATTCACATTTATTATTATTGTAAGCGATAATCTATTAAAATATGACTAGTTCGAGTTATGAAGTCTACCTACTGTGGAGTTATGAATAAAAATAGAATTCATACTGTGGAGTTATAAAATAAAAAATGGATTCACTTCACTTTTTATAAAAAAAAATAATATAAAAGAAAATGTCGTTTAGATAAAAAAAAAATACAGTGCGATATAAAAATAAATTTTTCTATTCGTGCACCTAGCATGTAATCGTATCCTTCAACAATTTAAATTCTTTTAAAAATACGATTACCTCAATGTGACCGCTACGGAAAACCATTGTAATAAACGTAAATGTGACTCTATGAACTAATATAATTATATTTTTTTGGAAATTTCACTTTTCACATTTATTTTCTTTGTAAAAACTGTTTCAAATTGTAACTAGAATTTCTTTATTTTTAGTTTAATTAGAATTTCTTTGATTATTTGTAAATAAACTAACTTTTTTATGAAAATTAATCTTATTGGTTTAAAATTAACAGTAACTTGCTTTACTTTTTGCTTGCTTGCTTTTTTGCGGTGGGATTCTCCTTTCTTGCGGAGATGGCTGCAGCTGCATGCCAGCGCCTGCACATATATATATATCTTTAACTTAAGGATTAAATTTTAACATATTTTGACATTTCTTTTTCAATTTTATTTTTGACATATTGTTTTTATATTTTGTGTAATTTTTTTATTTATTTTTTGTTATTTTTATTATATTTTGTATTTGATTTATAATTTTAAATTCAATTTTAATTTCTGTTATAATTTTGTATGTTTCATTAATTGTAAAAGTATGTAACATTTATAGTGCAAGCATGGGTAGTCATAAATTCTTTTTTAATTTTATATGGGTTAAAGACCTGAAATAAATGAATTTAATTTAATTTTATATTCCAATTCATGATTATGATTAATTAACTATCAATGTATTCAGTTTCTTATAGCACATTTTATCAATTTTGTCTTATATATTTTTAAACAATTCATATTGTGATCTTTCAAGTCTTATCAGTTAAATAAACAAGCAGTAAACACGTACCATTTGTTAAATTGATTCCAATTCAGTATTGTTACCTATATACTTGTAAAAATGAGCTTGCTTTTGCATAAAATCCCATTGAATCGAATAGGTTCTTGGCTGAATCGCCCCCAATTTTGTAGTTGTCGAGTTCTTTATCTACCTACCCCAAAGGATTTCTGGACAACTTTGTACACGTGTTCACTAAAAGTGCGGTGAAACCGACTGGACTTTGACAGATAATATATTGCCCGCGACCTTCGTTAACATCTTTTTTATGTTTATTAATCACTAAATTAATTTATACAAAGAAGATACAAGTTCCATAACGATAAAAATTAAATTAGTTTGTGGATACCATCAATTTTTATATTTATTAACAGCTAAATTAATTTATTCAAAGAAGATACAAGTACCAAAACGACAAAAATTAAATTAGCTTGTGGATAACATCAATTTTTATGTTAATTAACAACTAAATTAATTTATCCAAAGAAAATACAAGTACCGAAACGATAAAAGTTAAATTAGTTTGTGGATAACATCAAAAGTGTTGCCAGTTACTAATTTCATGCAGAAAAAAAAACGATTCCTTTTTTACATCGATTTTTTATGATGGCATTACCATAATGGTAATAATATTAATTTACTTAGATAATTATATTAATATGTTATGATAATTATACAAGCGAATTGCTAGTTTATTTATCAAGAATTATTTACATCAGAACAAAAACTCTACTGCACAATTTAACTATCATTCTTACATGTTCTTTAAATACATAAAAATAGAATAAAATAAATTAAATTTGAAATGGCGTGCAGCACATAAAGCGCATCAAAGATGCGCATTATTCTTAATTAAATAAAAATTTATATCGATTTTATGCCTGTTAGTTAAGTGGCAACATCGAATCTGACATTATGAAATCACAACTGAAATAATCACCAGTCGACTTCGTTTGCATTTGTATTATTTTGTTTGTTTTCTTGCGGATTTGTTAGCTAAGCAACGAATAAGCTTAAATTTGATGCATAAGTTCAATATCTTACAGATCTAATCAAAACTTGTTAATATACA
Organism: Noctua janthe; assembly: GCA_910589295.1. NCBI lineage: Eukaryota > Metazoa > Arthropoda > Insecta > Lepidoptera > Noctuidae > Noctua > Noctua janthe. The sequence goes on along the minus strand of OU342572.1, from coordinate 4,816,642 downwards.
ACATTAGTTTTAGTACATGCGAAACCTGAAACACGTGTCTACTATTTTTTCTATGTACAAAATTTCAAAACTGTATCATGAAAAATCACTAAGTTATAAGCTTGTTCTGTTATCTAGTTGTCCGCACAAAAACGAGGTCACCACGCAGCGCGCGCCTCCAGCGTCGTCTTGAGCTCATAGATAATAATAATTTGGCAGTAGGTACCTAAATTATTGCGATAGGTACTTAAATTAGCTTGGTGTTCAACTTTTAATATTTTTTTAATATTTTTGGGAAAAAATGTAACATGGTTTAAAAATTATTGGAATCGATTCAGTTACTTATTCTGAACAAACTATATTCAGGTTTCGCATATACTAAAAATAATGTTGTATATGTAAAGACAGGGAACGGATTAGGAGGAACACTAATCCTAAATATCGACGCCATTCGCCATTCCGCCATATTGTCTTCGCGTGACACGATTCTTTTGTTGGTAGATAGGTAGTTGGGTAGTTTAAATCACACACAGTACTTGACTCAGACCTAAAACGTTTATTTCTATTAAACCATTTACAAGTTGAGCCGTGTTCGCAAACATGGTTGTTTATAAAGAGAAGAACGGGCTAAGAAACTCCTTACTCACTCTTTTAAATCGTGTTACAGTTCCCATATACACAACTTAATATTGTTCACTTCAAAAACCACTTTCAATTACATTCTTCAATTGTTTTCCAATCGAGAGCTAACTAACTCGACTTCCTGTTGTACCTAAGCGTGTTCTCAGTCTGAGCTGAAGTGCCATACACCCAGTACAGTAATTTATTACATAATAAGTTCATTAAAACTTACAAACAATACTAGAATACTTCACAATTATTTACTCTAATAATTAAACAATGCCAATATTCATAAATGCAAAGGCGTTATTGAGTTAAAACTAATAGTGGCTTCATTACTTTTTACAACAATGGGATCTTGCTTAAAACTATTTCCAGCAGATCAAAGGATTTAATACAAACAGGTCTTTCACTAATACATTGCTCTATAATAATCTAGTTACTTTTTTAATTTGTAATTAGTTACAGAAACTGATTTAGTTGTAGTTACAAATTATAAATTGAAATATTGATCATTAAAATCGTATTCAGCGCCATCTTCCACAATATTGTCGAATGTTGCCTCAAAATTGTTATGATACTGTCCCACCAGTCACCTTGGAGGGCGCTCAGCTTTCCAGGGTTACGAAGTTCAAGTACCTGGGGCATTGGGTCACCGATAGTCTGTCCGACAATGTGGACGTGGAGAGGGAACGCAGAGCATTGGCAGTTCGAATTAACATGCTGGCTCGTAGGTTCGCACGTTGTACTAGGGAGGTAAACGTGTGCCCTATGGGTCAGCTATACAAAAAGCTCGTACAATGCTCTGCGAGTCCAATACAATAACGCCTTCAGAGTTATGTTGGAGCTGCCGCGCTTTTGCAGTGCATCGGGGATGTTCGCGGAGAAAGGCGTGCCAGATTTTTACGCACACGGATAGCATCCTTGATGCGGCGAGTGCGCGACAGCTCCAACAGCTTGGTGGCTATAGTAGCCAACAGTATGGATAGTCCAATGATGTGGCAATGGATGACCAGTCATCGTGCGTCATTCCAATATTTAAAATAAGTTGTTTAGTGTTTTTTTTTGTGTAGAATGTGTTTTCATGTATGTATTGATGTTGTATATATAAAATTATAATGTGTGTTTGTTTATGGACTTATGGTCTGAAATAAATTTTATTATTTCCTTTATTTATTTTTATACAAATCTTCTACATTTTTAAATATTTCATAAACTAAAAACAATATAAAAAAATAAATTTTATTATTATTATTATTATAAAACAAATCTTAGTGTAAATGAGCAATTGTTAAAATCCCAATTGTCAAATATTTACTTATCTTAATTTTAACTATAGTTCTAGCTAAAGACTTTTGTTTATTAAATTAATCTTCAGAAGAACTAATCACGATCCATCTCAGTAGAAGTTAAGACACAAGCTAATAGATGGCACTAGTCTCTCCTGTCAATCGATTCGATCGTTATAATAAGTCGCTTTACAGATGGCAGGTTCGCTTCAATATTATGATAAATGAGACTTGGAAATTGGTTATTAATTAGATTAACAAATAATCTTTGCAGATAGACACTCTTGCGGCGACATATATATTATTACAGTAAAATGATTGTTTAAAAAATGTATTCGTGAAAATAAAAACCATTTTATATCTTAAAAATTAGTACGTATTTTTAAACCAATTCTTTAATAACTATAGTATCTATGGTCGGTGGGCATTCTCTTTTTGCTTTACTTTATTATTATTGTATCTTTTATTTTTGTAGTTTTAGTTACTGTAATTGGTTGTAAACATAACCGTTGTAATCTAATCTAAATATATAAAAGCGAAAGGTCACTCATGTATAATCACGAAATATCGAAAACCACTTGACGTATAAAGATGATATTCGGCAGGGAGGTAGTTTGTAGTTAGTAGACGTCCGCTAAGAACGGATTTTGCGACAGGGCCGGATTAAGGAGGTCTAAGGGCTCTCGCAAGTTTGTATGAAAGTCCTTCAGTTTTTGTGCTAGACACTTGAAATTTGGCAGGGAGGTAGTTAATAGTTAGTAGACGTTCGTTATGTACGAATTTTGTGACAGGGCCGGATTAAGGAGGTCTAAGGGCTCTAGCAAAAAGTCATTTAATGTTGTATACAGAACGGTATTAAAATAAAAAGCGCCTCACAAGGTTCACTTTGAAAAAAAGTTAATAGCGCTATAATAAACTGATTTTTAAAGCGATATCCTAGCCTCAACGCCATTTAATTTTGTTTCGGACCTTTGCAGCCCAGAATTACAGCACCCAATAGGACGCCTTTTGTAGTCATCAGTACATTATCACCTTTTGATCTGGCAGTCAATTCTCACACATAACATAACATCACGCCTTAAATCCCCGAAGGGTTGGGCAGACGCGTACCTAATCCTACACACTCATTTCGCCAGTTATGGTGAAGTCTCATGTAATAGGGGGTGAGCCTATTGCCATCAATCGGGCACAAATCCAGATTCCGTGGCTGCTACTGAGAAATTCCTGATGGAATGACCCAATAACACTATTATTTATAGTATTTTTTCAATTGCATATACATTGTTTAAATTTAAGTGGAAGAGCGGAGTCACTTAAGAGGGTGAACAACCCGATACTTGGGCGTCACAAATTTTCACTCACAGATAGATACTTCTACAGCACTCTGTACGCTAGCTAGGATGGAGATATTAAAACAACTAGTCTATGTTATATTATAACCGTGTATTCAGATCATTATTGCTTGACAAATGGAATTGACGTAGTTAAGCGGCGGAAAATCTTAATAGCGCGATTCAGGAATCGCCGCTCAACTAACAACGCCATGTATTGGTAGCTACGTGAACAATTTTAGTTACACATACCGCCCACCAAGGACTTTTTTAAAATTTGTCCTTCAGTTACCTTATAATTATTAAAATAAAGTGCACAAACAAGTTCTTAAAATTAATTACCTTAATCTTAATTTCCTAAATAACACCTATGCCTACGTAGACATCACAGGTAAAATACAAATCTTAGAAATTGACCTTTTTATTACGGCATTTTTCGTAAGTAAAGATACAACTTTAGTGATACCATCGGCTCCAGGGTGTTTTGCAACCACACGACCAAGCAGCCATCGAGACGGCGGCAAATCGTCCTCTTTTACTAAGACTAAATTACCTATACATGGTTCAGGAGTTTATTGATTCCACTTATATCGATTTAAAAACATAGATACTCCTGCGACCAGCGCCGCCAAAAGTTCTGTACCATCTTTTGAGTTAATTGCCATCGACGTAAAGAGGATACCGCGAAAGATTCTAAATTGTACTCCGGAACGGCGACCAAGGGCTCACCAACAAGGAAATGACTCGGAGTCAAGGCATCTAATTCATCCAGACCGTCATCCAATCTGAATAGTGGACGCGAGTTGAGGCAGGCCTCAATTTGCGCCAAGACGGTTGACAACTCCTCGTATGTTAACGTCGAGTCGCCAATAACCCGCCGGAGGTGAAATTTTATGGAATCGATTCCGGCTACCCAGAGACCCCCAAAATTTGGCGAGTACGGAGGAATAAAGTGCCACTTCGTGCCTTGAGACGCTAAACAGTCAGCCAGCTATTTTGGTAAGTGAGATTTCTCCGCTGAGAATAACCTTTTTAATTACTTTGATGCCACCACAAAGTTGGTTCCATTGTCTGACCAGATGTCAGAACAATAACCTCTTCGCGATACAAATCTTCTATACGCCGCCAAAAAGCCTTGAGTTGTTAGATCACTAACAGCTTCAATATGTACGGCTTTTGTGGCCATACAGATAAATAAACAAATGTAGCCTTTATAGGCATGATGAGCACGGCCTTTGGAGGTCCTGATGTTTATAGGACCCGCATAATCTACCCCGGTACATTTGAAGGGTCTGGTAGGCGTTACTCTTGCCGCTGGTAATTGTCCCATCAACTGTTTTGATGTAGTTGCCGAATGCCTCACACATGTCACGCATTTATGTACATGTGATTTTATTAATTCTTTGGCACAAAGAATCCAGTAATTTGACCTCAGATACGCTAGCATGAGTTGAGGCCCCCCGTGCAAAGTTTTATGATGCGAGTCTGCCACAATCAAGTTGGTTAAGTTGGACTTTTTTGGCAACAATATAGGGTGTTTTCTACCATCACTTAATTCTGACTTTTGTAACTTTCCTCCTACTCTTAAAATGTCATTTCCGTCTATGAAAGGGTTTAAATATTTTAAAGGTCCCTTCAATTTCACTAAGTTGCCATCCTTAGCTATCTTAGCCATTTCTTCTTCAAAACTCTCTGTTTGACACTTTTTAATACAAACAATCAATGCTTCTTTTAGCTCTTGAGCTGTTAAAAACCCTGCTATTTCACCGTTATCCTGCCTTCTTTTTATCCACATGCGTCGGCAGTAAGCAACCACTCTTATTGATTTCGTTAGGTTTGAGAACCGTACCGTACCGAACCATAAATTTGTTTCAGAGCTCGAGAAATGTACTTTGATAACTTCTAAATTAGTCTCCATATCTTTAGGTTTGTTATAAACTATGTCCGTTGAACTTAAAAACGCTGGCCCATTAAACCAAGACATTTGTTTCTTGAGTTCTGAAGGGATGAGACCCCTAGACTCATAATCAGCTGGATTCACGCCCGACCGAACATGAGCCCACTGTTGTGCATCTAAATTGGTTAAAATCTCAGATACCCTGTTGGCTACAAAAGTTTGCCACCTATTTGGGTGGCTATTGAGCCAGGACAACACGACAGTAGAATCTGTCCAGGCATGAATATTCTCCTTCCGTATGTCCAATATCTGAGCCACCTCAACCAACAATCTACTGAGAAGAACCGCTCCACAGAGCTCCAATCTGGGAATCGATATTTGCTTAATAGGTGCCACTTTCGTCTTTGCTGTTACCAAAATCACCGACACATGACCCTTATCATCGTATACCCGGATATAGACAACCGCTGAGTAAGCTGCCTTTGACGCATCGCAAAATCCATGAATTTCAACGAGTGTATCGTTGCGTTTGGTGTTATCCAGCGAGGTATTTGTATTTCACATAATTGACACAAGTCATCCCGGTAAGTACGCCACTCTTTTAGTATATTGCTTGGAACTTCATCATCCCAGCCTATGCCTGATAACCATAGCTTTTGAATTATTATTTTTGCTACTATGACACTTGGTGAAACCCATCCGAGAGGATCGAACAAACGTGATATGTCCGATATAATTATTATTTTTGTTACAGGTTCCTTCGTCGGCGGCAGTGTCACCGTGTAGCGGAAAGCATCAATCATTCGATTCCAGGTAAGTCCAAGTAACTTCATAACTTCGTCTATTTTAAGTTTTCTTCCTTCTTCTTTATTTTCTTCATCGCTTTTGGTTATCCTTTTCAATAATTCCCCACTATTGCTTGACCACTTTTGTAACGAAAACCCTCCTTTTTCTACTAAGTTGTTAAATTCATGATACAAATTAATACCTTCTTCAACTGTTTCTACTCCCGTAAGCAGGTCGTCCATGTAGAAGTCCTCCTTTACCTTATTAGCAGCTTTGGGATAGTTATCCTTCTCGTCTATGGCCACTTGCTGAAGAACCTTGACTGCAAGATACGGGGCACATGCCGTACCAAAAGTTACCCTTAATAAACGATATTCAGTAGTTAGATGATTAGGACTTTTCTTCCACAAAATTCTTTGAAAGTCAATGTCCTGTTCATCAACTTTGATTTGCCGGTACATTTTAACAATGTCCGCAGTCAAACAAATTGGATACAATCTCCATTTCATCAAAAGAAAACCTAAAGCCAAGCCGTCGAGCTACCGGCCGGTCAGTCTCCTGAGTGCAATCGGCAAAATCTACGAGAGGCTTATTATAAAGCTTTACCAACTAGGAGTGCCAGACCGTCTCGTGCTCATCTTACGAGACTTTCTGTATGATCGCACTTCCCGCTACCGCGTAGGGAATGCTCTGTCTTCCCCTCCCCCCGTTCGTGCATGAGTCCCGGGCTCCGTTATATCTCCCCTTATATTCACGCTGTTCACCAGCGACATCCCCAATAGTAAAAGGGCTCAGTTATCTCTATTCGCCGATGACACGGCCGTATATTACAACGGGCATAGCCAAGATGCCATCGCCTTTAATCTACAGCGAGCAGCCAACGTCCTATGCGCTTGGTTCCGCAAGTGGAGGGTAGAGGTGAATCCTGACAAGAGTCAGGCGGTGCTCTATCACAAATCGCGACTACGCATACCCTTGTCACCCCCGATGACCCTACAACCATCCTCCAGGAGAGCAGTAGGGAAACCAGTACACTTAAAAACACAAAAACAGACCGCCGTCATTCAGACCTGACCTTCAAGGCCCGTCGCGACGTCCCCGTTCAATCACCTTAGCGTGTGGTCGCTTAGCTTTAAGTAGTTTTGTTTTTACGCCCTGGCTGCAGGCCTTACTCACAAGGCATCCACAGGATTTGCCCGGTTAAGCAGAAGCCAGCCTCAGAGGTTGAACAAACAAATCAACGCATTATTTCGTCTATTCAGTTCAGTTCTAGTGGAGTTCTGGAGTAAAAAGTATATTGTTTATTTATATCAATAATTTTAGTTTCGTTTCCAAAATGGAAAATGGTGAACGACAAGGTACGAGTATGTTTAGCTAAATTGGAATAATGAAGAATTGGATTGGATTGAACGAGTTTTTGTAATTTCTTTAATGTTTGTGATTTTTAATTATTTATTTGTTCATTTAAATTGAAATAATGAAGAAGTTACATTTTTATTTTGTTTACAGATTTCAAATGTTGAACTACTGGCGACGGTGATCAGTCGCATCAAGAGCGCTAAATCTGAGGACATCACAGAATTACAACGCATCAACAATAACTTGCGAGGCATAAAGTACGTATTTATTGTATTTCCTTTATTTATTTATTTAAAAAAATCAATTACATTTTTAAATAATAATTAAAAAATATATAAAAACATTTAAAAATATAAATAAAATATATTAATTATTAAATTGTTATTTGTTTGCTTGGTTTTATAAATTAGTATGGCAATACTAAACAACGAGCAATAGGCCCCGCCCGATGCTTAGCGGAGAGAAGTCTCAAAATTTTATGCACAACTTGACATTCATATAATCTTCAACATTTTCAGAATCTAACGCCCTGAGGCGTCGAGGCAGACCTGCTGGCAAAAATCGTATTCCTCTTTCACGGCTTCGTTTGTTTTTTTTCTTCTTTTGTTAAAGGAAAAGCGGGCGCACGCAATGCCCAGTACGAAAGGAAACGTCGCAATGAGACTGCAGAAGTAACATCACAATTGACTGAAGCCGCTAACTGTGATCCTGACGTAAGTTGTTATCATTTACTCTACTCAGTAATTTAATTTAAAGAAAATCAGAGTAACATTTTTATTTATCTACAGATTTCAAATGCTGAGCTTCTGACGACGACAGTGATCAGTCGCATCCTGAGAGGAACAAAAAACAAATCAGAGGCCATCACAGAACTAGAACGCTTCTTAATAACTTGGCAAGCACAAAGTACGTACTTATTGTTTTAAGAATAAAGTTTTTATTTGCTTGTTTCGTTTTCAAACTGATTTTCATTTGTTTTTATTTTACTCTAACAGTTGCTTCACAACAGTATCAATTGGGACTGGAGGATGCAGCTTCAGAACTTTAAGACGGTGAAGATATTTTAAGTTTCTGCTATATTTTGTTTTTCTATAATTGTATATTTAAGCACTTCCTGTATTATTTACTTGTATTTTCTATTTGTCATCCAGGTCACGCAAACAGTTGCGCCACATTTGAGTTCTGAAAGCTAACAACTTGAGAAAACAAGAGTTACTTATTTGCTACTCAAACTTTTAAATAACTAAACCTACATTATCAGCTATCATACTGGGTGTAAACTGACCTTTCACGAAGCCGTCAACCAAGCATTCTATACATCAAACTAAGCAACTTTACGCAAAAATTATTGCTGGAAAACGACTTTTCTTTTTGGGGTGAAAAAATGACGTTTTACGGTAAGACTCGATGGAACGCACTCAAAGCATTGTGCTGATGGATGAATTGAATAGTACGGGGGTCGTGGAGGTGTACAAAGTGAAAATCTTACATTAAAATATTAAAATTAATACGGATATTGTATGTACTACGCTGAAACTTTAAAGGTATAGAACTGAACTAAGCAACTAATTATTGATATAACATTCACTTTATATATCTACATACAGGTTTATCGGTGGCCAAATAACTCCACGCGAATGCACAAACACAAACTGATTATTATAAACGAGTATAGACATTTCACAATGGTTTTGAATGATTAATTCCACAGTTTTTAATATATTTTGTAAAGAGCGCGTGTATGACGAATGGCTGTACCAAAGAGGAAGATAGAATGTCAGAAAGAGATGGACGGAGGTGAATATAAATTAGTATGGCAATACTAAACAGGGTCTACGAGCAACAGGCCCCGCCCGATGCTTAGCGGAGAGAAGTAACAAAATTTTATGCACAACTTGATATTCATACAATCTTCAACATTTTCAGAATCTAACGCCCCACTGAGGCGTCGAGGCAGACCTGCGGGCAAAAATCGTATTCCACTTTCACGGGTTCGTTATTACATTACATAGTTCTATATAACATTTAGTGAATGTTTTTTTCTTCTTTTGTTAAAGGAAGAGCGGCGCGCACGCAATGCCCAGTACGAAAGGAAACGTCGCAATGAGACTGCAGAAGTAACGTTACACAATTAATAGAAGCCGCTAACTGTGATCCTGACGTAAGTTGTTATCATTTATTCTACTCATTAATTTAATTTAAAGATAATCAGTGTAACATTTTTATTTATTTACAGATTTCAAATGCTGAACTTCTGGCGACGACGGTGATCAGTCGCATCCAGAGAAGAACAAGAAGAAATCTGAGGCATCACAGAACTAGAACGCATCAATAATAACTAGAAAGCACGAAAACCTACTTACTGTTTAAAATTTAAATTTTTAATTGCTTGTTTCGTTTTCAAACAGATATTCATTTATTTTTTTTACTCTTACAGTTGTTTCACTACAGGATAAATTGGGACTGGACGATGCAGCTGTAGAACTTTTAGACGGTGAAGTTACTGTAAGTTTCTACTATATTTGTATTTTTTTTTTTTGTGTATTTTAACACTCTCTGTCTTATTTACTTATGTATTTTTCATTTGTTATCCAGGACACGCAAACAGCTGGGCCACGTTCGAATTCTAAAAGAAGGAGAATGTCAGAAAGAGATGGATGGAGGTGAATATAAATTAGTATGACAATACTAAACAGGGTCTACGAGCAACAGGCCCCGCCCGATGCTTAGCGGAGAGAAGTAACAAAATTTTATGCACAACTTGATATTCATACAATCTTCAACATTTTCAGAATCTAACGCCCCACTGAGGCGTCGAGGCAGACATGCGGGCAAAAATCGTATTCCACTTTCACGGGTTCGTTATTACATTACATAGTTCTATATAACATTTAGTGAATGTTTTTTTCTTCTTTTGTTAAAGGAAGAGCGGCGCGCACGCAATGCCCAGTACGAAAGGAAACGTCGCAATGAGACTGCAGAAGTAACGTTACAATTAATAGAAGCCGCTAACTGTGATCCTGACGTAAGTTGTTATCATTTATTCTACTCATTAATTTAATTTAAAGATAATCAGTGTAACATTTTTATTTATTTACAGATTTCAAATGCTGAACTTCTGGCGACGACGGTGATCAGTCGCATCCAGAGAAGAACAAGAAGAAATCTGAGGCATCACAGAACTAGAACGCATCAATAATAACTAGAAAGCACGAAAACCTACTTACTGTTTAAAATTTAAATTTTTAATTGCTTGTTTCGTTTTCAAACAGATATTCATTTATTTTTTTTACTCTTACAGTTGCTTCACTACAGGATAAATTGGGACTGGACGATGCAGCTGTAGAACTTTTAGACGGTGAAGTTACTGTAAGTTTCTACTATATTTGTATTTTTTTTTTTTGTGTATTTTAACACTCTCTGTCTTATTTACTTATGTATTTTTCATTTGTTATCCAGGACACGCAAATAGCTGGGCCACGTTCGAATTCTAAAAGAAGGAGAATGTCAGAAAGAGATGGATGGAGGTGAATATAAATTAGTATGGCAATACTAAACAGGGTCTACGAGCAACAGGCCCCGCCCGATGCTTAGCGGAGAGAAGTAACAAAATTTTATGCACAACTTGATATTCATACAATCTTCAACATTTTCAGAATCTAACGCCCCACTGAGGCGTCGAGGCAGACCTGCTGGCAAAAATCGTATTCCACTTTCACGGGTTCGTTATTACATTACATAGCTGTTTTTGACATGGAAAGAAAAATTCAAGTGCGAGCAGGGTTTGAACCTGCGACCTTCCGATTCAGTACACCGGATGTACATTACATAGTTCTATATAACATTTAGTGAATGTTTTTTTCTTCTTTTGTTAAAGGAAGAGCGGCGCGCACGCAATGCCCAGTACGAAAGGAAACGTCGCAATGAGACTGCAGAAGTAACGTTACAATTAATAGAAGCCGCTAACTGTGATCCTGACGTAAGTTGTTATCATTTATTCTACTCATTAATTTAATTTAAAGATAATCAGTGTAACATTTTTATTTATTTACAGATTTCAAATGCTGAACTTCTGGCGACGACGGTGATCAGTCGCATCCAGAGAAGAACAAGAAGAAATCTGAGGCATCACAGAACTAGAACGCATCAATAATAACTAGAAAGCACGAAAACCTACTTACTGTTTAAAATTTAAATTTTTAATTGCTTGTTTCGTTTTCAAACAGATATTCATTTATTTTTTTTTACTCTTACAGTTGCTTCACTACAGGATAAATTGGGACTGGACGATGCAGCTGTAGAACTTTTAGACGGTGAAGTTACTGTAAGTTTCTACTATATTTGTATTTTTTTTTTTTGTGTATTTTAACACTCTCTGTCTTATTTACTTATGTATTTTTCATTTGTTATCCAGGACACGCAAACAGCTGGGCCACGTTCGAATTCTAAAAGAAGGAGAATGTCAGAAAGAGATGGATGGAGGTGAATATAAATTAGTATGGCAATACTAAACAGGGTCTACGAGCAACAGGCCCCGCCCGATGCTTAGCGGAGAGAAGTAACAAAATTTTATGCACAACTTGATATTCATACAATCTTCAACATTTTCAGAATCTAACGCCCCACTGAGGCGTCGAGGCAGACCTGCGGGCAAAAATCGTATTCCACTTTCACGGGTTCGTTATTACATTACATAGTTCTATATAACATTTAGTGAATGTTTTTTTCTTCTTTTGTTAAAGGAAGAGCGGCGCGCACGCAATGCCCAGTACGAAAGGAAACGTCGCAATGAGACTGCAGAAGTAACGTTACAATTAATAGAAGCCGCTAACTGTGATCCTGACGTAAGTTGTTATCATTTATTCTACTCATTAATTTAATTTAAAGATAATCAGTGTAACATTTTTATTTATTTACAGATTTCAAATGCTGAACTTCTGGCGACGACGGTGATCAGTCGCATCCAGAGAAGAACAAGAAGAAATCTGAGGCATCACAGAACTAGAACGCATCAATAATAACTAGAAAGCACGAAAACCTACTTACTGTTTAAAATTTAAATTTTTAATTGCTTGTTTCGTTTTCAAACAGATATTCATTTATTTTTTTTACTCTTACAGTTGCTTCACTACAGGATAAATTGGGACTGGACGATGCAGCTGTAGAACTTTTAGACGGTGAAGTTACTGTAAGTTTCTACTATATTTGTATTTTTTTTTTTGTGTATTTTAACACTCTCTGTCTTATTTACTTATGTATTTTTCATTTGTTATCCAGGACACGCAAACAGCTGGGCCACGTTCGAATTCTAAAAGAAGGAGAATGTCAGAAAGAGATGGATGGAGGTGAATATAAATTAGTATGGCAATACTAAACAGGGTCTACGAGCAACAGGCCCCGCCCGATGCTTAGCGGAGAGAAGTAACAAAATTTTATGCACAACTTGATATTCATACAATCTTCAACATTTTCAGAATCTAACGCCCCACTGAGGCGTCGAGGCAGACCTGCGGGCAAAAATCGTATTCCACTTTCACGGGTTCGTTATTACATTACATAGTTCTATATAACATTTAGTGAATGTTTTCTTCTTCTTTTGTTAAAAGAAGAGCGGCGCGCACGCAATGCCCAGTACGAAAGGAAACGTCGCAATGAGACTGCAGAAGTAACGTTACAATTAATAGAAGCCGCTAACTGTGATCCTGACGTAAGTTGTTATCATTTATTCTACTCATTAATTTAATTTAAAGATAATCAGTGTAACATTTTTATTTATTTACAGAATTCAAATGCTGAACTTCTGGCGACGACGGTGATCAGTCGCATCCAGAGAAGAACAAGAAGAAATCTGAGGCATCACAGAACTAGAACGCATCAATAATAACTAGAAAGCATGAAAACCTACTTACTGTTTAAAATTTAAATTTTTAATTGCTTGTTTCGTTTTCAAACAGATATTCATTTATTTTTTTTACTCTTACAGTTGCTTCACTACAGGATAAATTGGGACTGGACGATGCAGCTGTAGAACTTTTAGACGGTGAAGTTACTGTAAGTTTCTACTATATTTGTATTTTTTTTTTTGTGTATTTTAACACTCTCTGTCTTATTTACTTATGTATTTTTCATTTGTTATCCAGGACACGCAAACAGCTGGGCCACGTTCGAATTCTAAAAGAAGGAGAATGTCAGAAAGAGATGGATGGAGGTGAATATAAATTAGTATGGCAATACTAAACAGGGTCTACGAGCAACAGGCCCCGCCCGATGCTTAGCGGAGAGAAGTAACAAAATTTTATGCACAACTTGATATTCATACAATCTTCAACATTTTCAGAATCTAACGCCCCACTGAGGCGTCGAGGCAGACCTGCTGGCAAAAATCGTATTCCACTTTCACGGGTTCGTTATTACATTACATAGTTCTATATAACATTTAGTGAATGTTTTTTTCTTCTTTTGTTAAAGGAAGAGCGGCGCGCACGCAATGCCCAGTACGAAAGGAAACGTCGCAATGAGACTGCAGAAGTAACGTTACAATTAATAGAAGCCGCTAACTGTGATCCTGACGTAAGTTGTTATCATTTATTCTACTCATTAATTTAATTTAAAGATAATCAGTGTAACATTTTTATTTATTTACAGATTTCAAATGCTGAACTTCTGGCGACGACGGTGATCAGTCGCATCCAGAGAAGAACAAGAAGAAATCTGAGGCATCACAGAACTAGAACGCATCAATAATAACTAGAAAGCACGAAAACCTACTTACTGTTTAAAATTTAAATTTTTAATTGCTTGTTTCGTTTTCAAACAGATATTCATTTATTTTTTTTACTCTTACAGTTGCTTCACTACAGGATAAATTGGGACTGGACGATGCAGCTGTAGAACTTTTAGACGGTGAAGTTACTGTAAGTTTCTACTATATTTGTATTTTTTTTTGTGTATTTTAACACTCTCTGTCTTATTTACTTATGTATTTTTCATTTGTTATCTAGGACACGTAAACAGCTGGGCCACGTTCGAATTCTAAAAGAAGGAGAATGTCAGAAAGAGATGGATGGAGGTGAATATAAATTAGTATGGCAATACTAAACAGGGTCTACGAGCAACAGGCCCCGCCCGATGCTTAGCGGAGAGAAGTAACAAAATTTTATGCACAACTTGATATTCATACAATCTTCAACATTTTCAGAATCTAACGCCCCACTGAGGCGTCGAGGCAGACCTGCGGGCAAAAATCGTATTCCACTTTCACGGGTTCGTTATTACATTACAAGAAAGACAAACAAACAATGCGACAGCAACAATAAGAACTAGAGAAAAAAGGTGAGTTTCTTATTCGCTACACAATTTTTTACAGCATATTTAGCAGCTTTCATTTAATACCTTTTTGTACGATTATTTACTTACTGTTTTTTACAGAGAAAAAACGCAAGCGGTCTTGTTGGATACTTTCGGAGTTTAGGTTCCGAAAGTATCCGACAACAAAAACAAATAAAACCCGATCAGAAACATGCTCAGTAGACTTCGGCATCGAGATGAGAGGACACACTGTATCACCCCCGCGGGGTGTGTACAAGATCAAAACAACATGCAGTATTAGGTACAGACAGGAACAACAACAGCTACCAGTGGAAATAAACGAAGTACAGTGCCACAGCGATTCTCCAGCGCAAACAGAATTATACAATTAGATCTTTAATCCTCAATCTCAGTGCTCTCAATTAGTAAAGTTCTTGTTGAGTTCTGGAATAAAATGTATATTTTTTATTTAAATCAAGAATTATAGTTTCGTTTCAAAAACGGTGAACTACAAAGTATGTTGAGCTAAATGGGAATAATGAAGAATTTAATTGGATAGTGTGAGTTTATGAAATTTCATAAGTTCTAGATTTTTAATTATTTATTTGTATTTCAGAATTAACCATCTTCAGAATCTGACGCGCCACTGAGCCGTCGAGCCAGACCTGCTGGCAATAACAGTGTTCCTCTTTCACGGGTTCATTTTTGCATTATACAATGTGAATCTGGAACTACGACATTAAATTAAAACGAGCACAGTGCTAGTCCATCTAAACATTTTAAAATATTTTTTTTGTTAAAGGAAGAGCGGCGCGCACGCAATGCCCAGTACGAAAGGAAACGTCGCAATGAGACTGCAGAAGTAACTTCACAATTGATTGAAGCCGCTAACTGTGATCCTGACGTAAGTTGTTATCATTTACTCTACTCATTAATTAAATTTAAAGAAAATCAGAGTAACATTTTTATTTATCTACAGATTTCAAATGCTGAGCTTCTGACGACGACAGTGATCAGTCGCATACAGAGAGGAACAAAAAACAAATCAGAGGCCATCACAGAACTAGAACGCTTCATAATAACTTGGCAAGCACAAAGTACGTACTTATTGTTTTAAGAATAAAGTTTTTACTTGCTTGTCTCGTTTTCAAACTGATATTCATTTGTTTTTTTTACTCTTACAGTTGCTTCACAACAGTATAAATTGGGACTGGACGATGCAGCTGCGGAACTTTTAGACAGTGAAGTTACTGTAAGTTTCTACTATATTTGTATCTGTTTTTTTTCGTGTATTTTTACACTCTGTCTTATTTACTTATATATTTTTCATTTGTTATCCAGGACACGCAAACAGCTGGGCCACATTCGAGTTCTAAAAGAAGGAGCAACCAACAATGCGACAGCCACAATGACAACTTGAGAAAACAGGCGCGTTCCTTATTCGCTACTCAAACTTTTAAATAACGAAACCTACATTAGCAGCTTTCATACAGGATGTAAAACAACCCTTCACGAAGCCGTCAACCAAGCATCCTGTATGAGGTGTATGTAATGTGTATGTATTTAGTAAGTAAGATCTACGCTATAAGATACATTGTATTAGCATAAGATGGGCAGTAATAAATGGTAACCGATCGGCTTCAGTCGTTTTCAATAACACTAGTTCCCTACATGGCGACCTTGCCATTTGGGGCGCGTGGCGCGATAATACTATAGTGTTACGGCTCCAAACGAAATTAGTAAAAGAAAGATACGATGCAGTAAATATCTCTTGTTTTATGAAATTAGAGTAAATCTGTGGACACCACTACCTATTCATTATGTGTCGTTCAAAAGTGGAAAAGGAGACGGTTGTCTTAAACCAGAATGCTGCGGGTTCAAACAATGACCATCAACTAAGCAACTTTACGCCAAAATTATTGTTGAGAAACGACTTTTGTTGGGGTGAAGAATCACGTTTTACGGTAAGACTCGATGGAACGCACTCAAAGCATTGCGCTAATGGATGGATTGAATAGTACGGGGGTCGTGGATGTGTTTGTAGTAAAAATCTTACATTAAAACATGTATTTAAAAAAAAAAAACTTGTGAAAAAGTTGGAACTTTGACCCGCAATATCTTCGTAACTAGAAGGTTCCCAGGTATGGTCTAGAACAAAAAAAAAATATCAAACAAGAAAAGCGCACTCCGGCATCGAGATGAGATGAGAGGACACACCGTATCACAACCCGCGGTGTGTGTACTAAATCAGAGTCTGGCTCGCCACTGAGGCGTCGAGGCAGACCTGCTGGCAAAAACGGTGTTCCTCTTTCACGGGTACGTTTTTGCATTGCATAGTTTACATTTTGCACTCCTCTATATAACATTTTGTGAATTTCTTTTGTTAAAGGCAGAGCGGCGCGCACAAAATAGCCGAAGAACAGTGCCACGGCAATTCTCAAGCGAAAACAGAATCATACAATTAAATCTATAATTCTGAATCTCAGTGCTCTCAATTAGTAAGGTTCTTGTGGAATTCTGGAATAAAATTTATATTGTTTATTTAAATCAAGAATTATAGTTTCGTTTCAAAAACGGTGAACTACAAAGTATGTTGAGCTAAACTGGAATAATGAAGAATTGAATTGGATTGTGTGTTTCTGTAATTTCTTCAAGTTTGTGATTTTTAATTATTTATTTGTTATTTCAGAAAAAACCATCTTCAGAATCTGACGCGCCACTGAGGCGTCGAGGCAGACCTGTTGGCAAAAACCGAGTTCCTCTTTCACGGGTTGGTTTTTGCATTACATAATTTACATTTTACACTCTTCTATACAGTACGTAACAAAAACCCTGTTGTTCCTTTTAGGGACGTATACATTTACCTACGAGCACAACATTGATGAAGTTATAATTTAAAAAAATTAAGCATTTGCCAGTCGAGAGGTCAAAATCAAATAACTATTAAAATCGACACATTAAAAAATATGTTTAGAGTATCTGATTTTACAAGTACATCTTTATTTCGCTAAATAGCCTACGAGCTCGGCGGCTTTCTTTGACGCGATAGAAGATGCCGCCAAAGACTACCGCGACGCACGTGCCCCGGGTTCGGTACTGCGTGCCTACCTACCCCTTTACCCCGCCACCCGCCGCTCTGCGAATCACTTCCTTAGTCTCCCGCGCAACTTTCTTCCGAACGGATGTTATTGTTGATCTACGTAGTGAGTGACTTGTGTTTTGTTTACGTAAACGTTGACCATGTCGTATTCTAACGTAGAATATATTAATATGTTGATGTCTTGGAAAATGTGACTGCAATTATGCAGAAGCACGCAGACTCTACCAAGAACGTTTCGCGAGTCTACCATTACCGTCGGCGATGGCATTCCAACGTTTGCACATACGTACGTACAATACCGGCAGTGTGCACGGACGAGACCAACAACGAGCTGACGCAGGCAGACCGAGGACTCGAGACAATGAAATCGAGGATCAAGTCTTGGACTTGTTTGAGCACGATCCAACGCGAAGTACGCGCTCAGTGGGACACGAACTCGGAGTAAACCATATGCGCGTATGGAGAGTACTCAAAGAAGATGGCCAGCATTCATTTCACTATCGTCGCGTCCAATCACTACTTCCGTCCGACTATGAGCCAAGAATCGAATACAGTAGATGGGTACTCGACAAGATCGAACAAGATAGTGATTTCTTGAATTGGATACTGTTCACTGACGAGTGCTCATTTGTTAGAACAGGTGTATTTCATTCGCACAATGAGGAGCACGTGTGGTCGATCACAAACCCGCATGCTATTAAAGCAAGTAACTTTCAGCATCGGTGGAGGATTCATGTTTGGGCTGGAATTATTGGTGAAAAAATTATTGGACCTTGTTTTTTAGACCAAACAATGAATGTCGCCAATTATCTTCGTTTCCAGCAAGAACAGCTGAGTGACGAACTTGATGAATTAGGCCTCCATATCCAACATGACGGCGCGCCGCCATACTTCTCCCGCCCTGTGAGAAGCTATTTAAATGCTGAGTACGGAGAGAGATGGATCGGTCGCGGTGGACCCATTAATTGGCCCGCCAGATCACTCGATTTGACGCCTTTAGATTTTTTCCTCTGGGGCGCCGTTAAGCAACAGGTGTTCAAAAAAACGTGCGATACGAAGGTCGAAATGCGTCCATGCATAGTAGCAGCATTTGATCATATCAAGTCCGATACCTCCGTTCTGCGAAGCGTACGTGAGAATATGATTAGGCGTTGCAACAAATGTGTAGAGGTACAAGGTGGTCATATTGAACAGCATCTCCGTGGCCGTCAAGTAGACATCTTAATAAATTAAAACTAATACCGCACATTCGTTCGGTAGTGTGAGGTTATCGTGTTCGGATGGACAGACTTTGTTTTTTTTTAATGTAGTAATGTTTTATTTCAAAGATTCATTCGTTAAAGTGATAAACAACAGCTGAAAAGGTCACGAACTTGTGTAGAAAAAAAATAGGTAGCGGCACGCGCAGTGACGCCCCGGTGCACCGGGGCGACGGCATTGATCAAAGAGAGTGGCGGTGGCTGTATGGTTTATACTGTCGTGGCGGGAACGTTCTATCTCTTTCTGGTTTCGCGTCATCGCTCCATGCAGCAGAATTGCAGAGGTAAGCAATCAGTTAAACCTTACAAATATTAATAATTAAATATTTATTATAATTTTTTTTTTTAACAGTTTTTTATAAATGACTTGCTTTATTACGTGTGTATACCGATTCTTAAAACGTAGGTAGAAGGAACAACAGGGTTTTTATTACATACTGTATAATATTTAGTGAATGTTTTTTTTCTTCTTTTGTTAAACCAAGAGCGGCGCGCACGCAATGCCCAGTACGAAAGGGAACGTCGCAATGAAACTGCAGAAGTAATGTCACAATTGATTGAAGCCGCTAATTGTGATCCTGACGTGTTGTTATCATTTATTCTACTCATTAATTTAATTACTCTTAGAGTTGCTTCACAACAGGATCAATTGGTACTGGACGATGCAGCTGTGGAACTTTTAGACAGTGAAGTTACTGTAAGTTTCTACTATATTTGTATCTGTTTTTATTTTGTGTATTTTAACACTCGTGTCTTATTTACTTATGTATTTTTCATTTGTTATTCCAGGACACGCAAACAGCTGGGCCACATTCGTGTTCTTAAAAA
Source organism: Noctua janthe (assembly GCA_910589295.1). Taxonomy (NCBI): domain Eukaryota; kingdom Metazoa; phylum Arthropoda; class Insecta; order Lepidoptera; family Noctuidae; genus Noctua; species Noctua janthe. The sequence goes on along the minus strand of OU342572.1, from coordinate 4,796,885 downwards.
AAGGTTAACAAAAAATACGGATTGAACGACATTGGTCAAGTCTGATATTCGTAAAATTTGATATTTGTCAAAGCTTCCTCAAATCGTCTTTTTGTCCATCATCCAGTGGACGGTGAAAAATTCTCATCTTGTTTGCCAGAATCCCAAACGTGCATTCTATGTACGGCTTTGCCCGAGACTGTCTATAGTTGAAGATTATATTATTCACTATTAAACTCCTTCCTTCCGTAAGGGCGCATACATTTTTCAGATAAGTCAAATGCCTCGTATCTCCCACTATGACGAATGGCATCAGTACTCCATTATCATTTCATATAATCATCATAAAGAAGGCTGGCGAGGTTGCATGTATTGTGGGACCCACTCTTAGTTATATACTATATATAAGTTGCTATAATGAATGTTACCTTCATTATAACAACTTATACATAGTTGTAAAACGACTAAAGACTAACAGAAAAGTAAATGGAAAGTAAGACAAAAAAGTCGGGAGAAAAGAGACATACGTCTAAATACAAGATAACCTAAAAATCTTATGATAAGGTTTTTAACTGTGGAATGTCTGCTTATTTATTTAGAATTCAAAAATCAAACAAGTGCACCACATTGTTTTTATGGGCCAATATAATATATCACATGTTAAAAATGAGTCGGCAATACGCGTACTCCAACGTGGAGTATTGGGCAATGGTGGATTTTTATGGGATGGCGCACCATAACCTGGAAGAGGCTAGACGACTTTATGCTCAGCCGGAACACCTGAACTCACTGCGCGCACGTGGAATCACCGACCCTCAAGTTCCCTTCACCTCCATCATCCTGCAGTGCGTGCGTACCTTAACAGTGAGTTTGGTGAGCAGTGGATAGTCGTGGTGGCCCTGTGGGCCCGCAAGGAGCCCTGATTTAACACCACTGGATTTTTATTTGTGGTCCGAAATTAAAAGACTAGTTTATTTCGAGGAGCATACTACTCGAGATGAGTTAAGAAGTGCGATAGTGAAAAGTGACAGATACACATTAGGAAAATTAAAAGACAATGTGATTAAACGTGCCCGTTTGTGTATCGAGCAAAGTGGACTCCATTTTGAGCAGTTGCTTCGATACAGGGAAGTGTAAATTATTTAAAAAGTCTTTAGCCTTAGTTAGTTATAAGTTGATTATGTTTGTAGATAGCTCCAATTTTTTAAATACGCCTGCGCCTGCAATACCTTTTCTTGATAATAAAAGAGTACTTACAAAGTTAGTAGGTAGGTACCGACTTAGACGTAAAATGTATTACTGACGCGACGGTCCTAAGCCCGTAAAAAGTATAAAGGAAAAATTAGAGTTATTTAACTGTTAAGTACGTAAACATAAACCCAATTTAGATCAAACACAACAAATTAACACAATGGTCATGAATGCGGAATCAAACGATTTATTATTGTCGTGGGTAGGTATCTACTGTAGCAACAACGTGGTTGGTAGGTACTGACCACTGCAACCTATAGCAAACTCATGATTAGCAAACCTTCAAGACAAAGCTAGAGAAGTATCTATGGCTTGAATAACGAATTAAATTGCTATAATAGGTATGTAAGATGTAAGTAACTATCTAATTAGTTCATCCGCAAGTGTGCCTTCACCGTCTTGAAAACAAAAGATGGCCGATGCGTTAGATACCTACATAAACAAAAATAAAATATTTAGTATGGATTTGTGCCCGGTTGATGGCAATAAGCTCGCCCCCTATTACATGGGAATTAAACATAACTGGCGAAAAATGTGGGTGTACCATTAGGTACACCTCTGCCAAACCCTTTGGGGATAACAGGCATGATGTTATGTATACGTTATACTACTTACTGTAGCACTCCGCGTTCTAACCAAATGGATCGGTCGCGCAAATAGGTACAGTAGAGACCATAAGTGCAGTAGCAGTTTCACAAAACGATCGCATCAAAACAAGTCGCACTTACGACCTTTTTCCATAACAAATATTTTGCACACATACACGATCTCGTATATCGCTCTCTTTCATAATTATCTAGTCAGAAAGAGTGTGATATAATGATCATTTGCCTTAGTGACAAGCCTGTCATGTCGCGACGGAGTATTAAGTTAGTGATATTTAATTTCAAACAAACAATTATGTGTCTATCTGGCTTAGCGGTTAACGCTATAGATAAAATGTCTCGCACTGTATACTCTGCGTTCGAACCCAAGTGACATTACTCTTTTTGTGTTTTAATTATAAATGATACGTTAGACCCGATGAGATATGTTTTTCTAAATATTAGTTGGAACTTATTATTAACAAAAAAGATGAGGGTGAATGTGAAACAAAATAAACTTCTGGATTGAACAAAGTAGTTAGTTATGACGTTGTTAGTTGGTGAACTTTGTTTCGAGCGTTTGTGTTATTATTACGATTAGCGTATTGTTTGATTGTCTTTATTCAAGATGCAAGCTAATATTAGTATTGATGACAGGGCAAATATTGTCACTTTGCGTAAAAATGGGCTTAATATTTCTCAAATTTCAACTGAAACTGGCTTAAAATGTGTAAGTTATTTTTAAAAATTATAATTATTATGATGATAGTTGTGGTGTGTGATTTTCGTATTATTAAATAAATTGCTAGTTGCAAGTGTGTAATCATATTTTGTTTTTTTTTAGAAATTCTGTTAGCCGTTGGGTAAAGAGGTTTGAGGAAGAAGGTAGTCTGAAGAGTCGTCTAAGAAGTGAAAGGCCGCCGCTTATTAACCCGACTTAGCGACGTTTTATGGTGGAAGAATATGAAACAAATGGTTTCATTCCAACTATAATGTTTGCAGAGCAATTGGATACTACATTACAGACTGTTCGCCATGCATTCCATGCTGAAGGTTTACATCATCGGAAGCCAGCTAAAAACCATTTTTGACACAAAAACACAGCGAGGAAAGACTACGTTTTGCTCGAGATTATTTACATTTTAACTGGGAGGTGACTGTATTTTCTGACGAGAAGACTTTCAAGTCTTGCCAAAAGGAAGACTTAATTTATGGCGAAAAAATAATAATACTTAATTTAATAAGTAGACCGGGTAACTAAATATTTAGTAATATTAACATAACCGTAAATAAAAAAATAAAAAATTAAGAAATAAATTTTAAATTTAATGATCTTAAATTGGGGTTTAGTTTCAATATTCTTTTCGTCAAGAAAATGAACACTTAAGCTATAACCTCAATACATTCAATGTGACGTTACATTAAAAAAACACGTTCATAAAGTCTAACTCATATATTATACTCATACTCATAGTATTCAATTAACTCTGCTGAATACTGATACCTATAATAAGCGGGTATCAACAATTATATTTGTGTTATTAGAATATCCTTTCCGTGTTATGTTATTCTTATTATGAATTGACTAAGTGGGTATACAACAAAAAATCTTATGAACGGTGATAAGAGAACTTTTTTTTGCCTAGATAGGAATGTGACGTCACATTCTCATAAAAGTTTGTTAATTTTATAAATAAATAAAACGAATAAACATTTTTGTTATCACTCAGCATGATTTTTTTATTTCCACCTTCCAACACCGAAAACATAAAATAAAAATCAACTAATGAGGTTAAATAATAATACAATAACTATCTAATATTTAACTTCTTATAAAAAATAAATAATAAGCATAACTATATCATAAATAAACATAAATACCTAACGACTTTCTGCTTAAAATACAAATATAATTAAGGTTTCAAAGAAACAAAAAACAGCCACACATTGTAATAACATGGATTCGAACTTGGACTTCATTGATCGTGAACCCATGCTCAGCCCAAACAGCTACCAACTCATGTTAATACTACGCGAATTTTAACAATGCAATGGTAAGAACAGGTCATCACTATGATGTGTATTCTAAATGCAACAGAAATATAATGCTATTTCGCGTAGTGTGACGACAGTTCATTAGTGTGTGTTATGTGTAGAATGTTGAGACATCACTCATACACGCACACGCACACACACTGCTGTATCGCGCTCGCACAGTTCATAGCAATGTAATCTTTAGCATGGTGCTGCACTTTTGAGGTCTACTGTACCTACGCGATAGATAAATTGGTACACAAATAAAAATACGAAAAGCGAATTTAGACTTTATTTCTTAACCGTAAACGGTGAAAATTAGAAATTTTACCTAAACTAGGTACAGTAGACCTCAAAAGTGCAGCACCATGCTAAAGATTACCATGCTAAAGATTACATTGCTATGAACTGTGCGAGCGCGATACAGCAGTGTGTGTGCGTGTGCGTGTATGAGTGATGTCTCAACATTCTACACATAACACACACTAATGAACTGTCGTCACACTACGCGAAATAGCATTATATTTCTGTTGCATTTAGAATACACATCATAGTGATGACCTGTTCTTACCATTGCATTGTTAAAATTCGCGTAGTATTAACATGAGTTGGTAGCTGTTTGGGCTGAGCATGGGTTCACGATCAATGAAGTCCAAGTTCGAATCCATGTTTTTACAATGTGTGGCTGTTTTTTGTTTCTTTGAAACCTTAATTATATTTGTATTTTAAGCAGAAAGTCGTTAGGTATTTATGTTTATTTATGATATAGTTATGCTTATTATTTATTTTTTATAAGAAGTTAAATATTAGATAGTTATTGTATTATTATTTAACCTCATTAAATGATTTTTATTTTATGATTTCGGTGTTGGAAGGTGGAAATAAAAAAATCATGCTGAATGATAACAAAAATGTTTATTCGTTTTATTTATTTATAAAATTAACAAACTTTTATGAGAATGTGACGTCATATTCCTATCTAGGCAAAAAAAAGTTCTCTTATCACCGTTCATAAGATTTTTTGTTGTATACCCACTTAGTCAATTCATAATAAGAATAACATAACACGGAAAGGATATTCTAATAACACAAATATAATTGTTGATACCCGCTTATTATAGGTAAGTAAGCAGTGACAGCCTAGTGGTGTGACCGTCGGACTGCCAAGTCATAGGTCTCGAGTTCGAACCCAAGGCACGCACCTCTGATTTTAGGATTCATGTGCGTATTGTATAATCATCACTTGCTTCGGTGAGGGAAAACATCGTGAGGAAACCAGCATGTTTGAGAGATATTTCTTGACGGCATGTTAAGCCAAGTCAGAGGCCCATGGGCGGCATAAAAACTCTGACACCAGGTTAGGATCTAACCACACGATAAAGAAGAATAGGTATCAGTATTCAGCAGAGTTAATTGAATACTATGAGTATGAGTATAATATATGAGTTAGACTTTATGAACGTGTTTTTTTAATGTAACGTCACATTGAATGTATTGAGGTTATAGCTTAAGTGTTCATTTTCTTGACGAAAAGAATATTGAAACTAAACCCCAATTTAAGATCATTAAATTTAAAATTTATTTCTTAATTTTTTATTTTTTTATTTACGGTTATGTTAATATTACTAAATATTTAGTTACCCGGTCTACTTATTAAATTAAGTATTATTATTTTTTCGCCATAAATTAAGTCTTCATTTTGGCAAGACTTGAAAGTCTTCTCGTCAGAAAATACAGTCACCTCCCAGTTAAAATGTAAATAATCTCGAGCAAAACGTAGTCTTTCCTCCCTGTGTTTTTGTGTCAAAAATGGTTTTTAGCTGGCTTCCGATGATGTAAACCTTCAGCATGGAATGCATGGCGAACAGTCTGTAATGTAGTATCCAATTGCTCTGCAAACATTATAGTTGGAATGAAACCATTTGTTTCATATTCTTCCACCATAAAACGTCGCTGAGTCGGGTTAATAAGCGGCGGCCTTTCACTTCTTAGACGACTCTTCAGACTACCTTCTTCCTCAAACCTCTTTACCCAACGGCTAACAGAATTTCTAAAAAAAAACAAAATATGATTACACACTTGCAACTAGCAATTTATTTAATAATAAGAAAATCACACACCACAACTATCATCATAATAATTATAATTTTTAAAAATAACTTACACATTTTAAGCCAGTTTCAGTTGAAATTTGAGAAATATTAAGCCCATTTTTACGCAAAGTGACAATATTTGCCCTGTCATCAATACTAATATTAGCTTGCATCATGAATAAAGACAATCAAACAATACGCTAATCGTAATAATAACACAAACGCTCGAAACAAAGTTCACCAACTAACAACGTCATAACTAACTACTTTGTTCAATCCAGAAGTTTATTTTGTTTCACATTCACCCTCATCTTTTTTGTTAATAATAAGTTCCAACTAATATTTAGAAAAACATATCTCATCGGGTCTAACGTATCATTTATAATTAAAACACAAAAAGAGTAATGTCACTTGGGTTCGAACGCAGAGTATACAGTGCGAGACATTTTATCTATAGCGTTAACCGCTAAGCCAGATAGACACATAATTGTTTGTTTGAAATTAAATATCACTAACTTAATACTCCGTCGCGACATGACAGGCTTGTCACTAAGGCAAATGATCATTATATCGCACTCTTTCTGACTAGATAATTATGAAAGAGAGCGTGTATGTGTGCAAAATATTTGTTATGGAAAAAGGTCGTAAGTGCGACTTGTTTTGATGCGATCGTTTTGTGAAACTGCTACTGCACTTATGGTCTCTACTGTACCTAAGTAAAATACGCAGTTTACTAAAATTATTCTGAGAAACCTATTGTCTCGTGTCCGACCTGACTGTTACAAAGATGCACAACCGAATTACACGGTTCACTTTATTAAAATAAGGTCTTAATTCCAACCTAATACCTCCAATACCTAATAATACATCCAACTAATAATGAACTCTATTCTACAGACGAAACGATTCATTTTCCTGCGCGAATTGTCTGCGTTTGTAACAGCCGCCAGCATTACCGCAAAAAAAATGTTTTAGGCAGTATTATTTTATGAATCAGGTAGGTCAATTGGTCGACACTCGATTTAAGGCCTAATTCCCAAGCGTACTGTCGTCGTGTCGGAGTCTAGTTCAATAGGTACGAGTAGTAGTGATTTCGTGATGCGAGAGTGGTGAATTAAATGCCAATTAATTTCTCTCGTTAACAAAGAGATGTGATAGTGGTAAAAACCGTGCCGTGCTTCTGATACGAACGAGAAATGATGTAGGTAAATGAACCTACACCAACCTAAATCGGACCTGAAATGAAATACTACTTGCAGTCGGTTAATAAATTCGTCCGACGTCCATTGACCCGCTCAACTGACTCGCACAAGCACAGCTGTGCCGCGCTACGTCATCATCGAGCGGATCGCGTACGTTATTGCGTTTATGAATGAAATAGTGGGAGCCCTACTAAGATTTAACTCGAATGACAGAAAAAATGTGATACATTTCTAACTTCTATATTAGACGTCATAAAAAAAAAAGAATATGCCAATAGTAACTATTACTCGACTGGAGTTACTGTGTTTCGGTTCCAGAACGACCTTAAAGTATTCGTGTATATTTAAAAAATAGAAAAGTTGTTATTTTGATTTCTTGCGTATTCCCTATTACTTGCTTTGTAGCACAGTCGCGTAGTAGTAAGGTTTTTAAAAGGGCCACGCATCTAATTATGGAGTAATTTTCTTTAGAGATACTCATGAGAGTAGCGGCAGTGAAGAGAGCGAGCATGAGTCGGAAGAAGTTTCAGCGGACGAAGATACGGCGGCAGAACCGAGGGATGAAGAATGGACCCTTCACCGACGGGCAACACCCCGTCCGGGTTTTTACTTCCCGCGAGGAGGTACGGGTAGAAAACTGTGAAACAGCTTATGATTTTTTTTTAATAATCTTTACGGACAATTTACTAAGAAATATTGTGGATTCAACCAATCAGTTGCACAGCAAATTTTAGATGTAACAACTGCTCCACAAGCGAGAATTCGCAGGTGGAAACGGCTTATTCCCAGGAGCTCCAAATCCATTGTTCTCCAAACAATTTCTCTCCATACATTGATTCCCAACAGCTCCATAATTTTATTAGTTAAATAATAAAATACTAAAATTTTTCCCAGCGGCTCCAAACCAAATTGCGTAAGGTCAACAAAACACAAATTGCTACCATCAATGTTATAATTTCGTGGTAAGTAGTTTCAGTACATAGGCAGTCACAAATCAGTCTTATCTTAACTGAGTATGTACTTATACCTATTGTAAAATTGAAAACAATCATCTCACAATGCACTATACGTCACACAATATGAAGTGAAACAATTAAAAATGACAGTCTTCTCATTTAAATTGTTCTTAACTATTTTAAAATAAAAACAAAATACAATTAAAAATCACAGTTTCTGATGTCACAAATTAACCCTATGCCATATTAAAATGTTAGTTTAAAGGCTACTTAAATATAAAAAATCAACAAATTCTCATATCACAAAAATAAAACTTAAACTTATGCTATTTAAAATAAAAACAAAATACAATTAAAAATCACAGTTTCTGATAAGTACCACAAATTAACCCTATGCCATATAAAAATATTAGTTTAAAGGCTACTTAAATATAAAAAATCAACAGATTCTCATATCACAAAAATAAAATTTATGCTATACATTATGATATAGTGTAAACGACATAACTAAAAGTAAAAAAATAATAAAATTTAAAAATATTATAGAAAAATCACTTTTTCTGATATCAGTAATCGACCTTAGCTAAGATATAAAATTTTAAAGAATATGAATAATGTTATAATATTTATGCATATACATATTGAAAAAAATTTTTTTTATAATATCACAAGTCGACACCTAAAAGCTAGGATAGACTAAACCTATAAAATTTAAAAGTAATAAAAACATCCTTAGACACACACAGTAACACAGTGTGATATGACATAGCGACCATAAGCGATACACAATCAAATCGTGTGAATTAACTTTTTAAAAATCACTAAAAATTAACTAAATTAAGTAATTAGTTTATTAACACACACTAATTATTATTATAAGCACCATAAATAGGCGCATAGAGGTACAGGAATTACTTTGAAATAGTAATTCCTGCACCAACACTGACTCTGTAATGGGATAGGTCTACTATCCCATTACAGAGTTTTACAGTATGCGTAGGCTTGGACTTCGCCCTGTTTTTGATTATAAAAGAATAACTGTCCCAAAAGTAAGTACAAATATTGGATACCCTATTAGAAAGGGATGACATCCACTCTCGAAGTTTTCTCGCTCGGAACGGCTTTCCGCTGCACGTCCTCATTCCAGTTAGTATATAAGTTCCTTGGGAAGATCCAGCAACAGCGCCATCTTGGTTCTCACTCAGTATCTATGAATTTGCTTAAACATGTATCAATTGTAAGGGCGCATGGTCAACTATCCTATTTCGCTATTGTAGATGGACAGCGCGGTAGGGCGCGGGGGTGGGGATGAGAGGTTCGACATTGTCGCATTACTCCGGTACAAAATCATAAATTAATTTTATTGTAAATTTATAATTTTTTGTGCAATCTGTACTTGAAAATTGTTGGAGCTCATGGGAAAGATTTTATTTATTATTATTATATTGCTTTTTTAATTTGGAGCCGCCGGGAATAAAATTCTGGAGCGCCTGGGAATAAGCCGTGGAAACCTCTTAGTATTAGTAATCTGCTAATATTTATAGGGATATTGTTAAACACAGAGCAGTCTTCAGTATGTTTACTTTCATAAAATTGTTAGTTTTCTGTGTGACTTTTGGGACTATTGTCTTTGCAGGCATCTGTCCCAAAGTTAAATTTCACGGTGGTAAAGCTGTAAGTACACTTCTCATCATGTCGGTTCCATGTGGGCCATGATCCAAAGAGAACTTTTCTAGGAACTGAAATCACTTCCTCTAGTGTTTATGGTATAGTGACTGTTGATTGTAGGATATGTACAACAACTGAGGTCAGTCTATATGATGAATGCCAGGACTGTACATTTTGTTTACATAATGAGTTTATAGATGGATGTCAAGCGATTGTTGTGCCAGCACTAATTGCTATCCTCATGACCATGGATATTGCAATAGTTTGTCTAATAGCATTTAGAAGTTTTGACATGACAACTATCTTAGCTCGTCTAGAAAGAACATGTATTGTGGGTAGAAACATCAGAAGAATGAAACGTAGGGAAAGGTCTGCTAGAAAGCTGATCAGCACAGGTCTACTGTCGCCCTCTGTTCCATCTAGGGAAGCATTGACTGATAATGTTTATTTAGAATTGAAAGAATTGGAAACAGCAGAAACCATTAACCCTCCCACAAGCATATATCCTGTATTAAACCATTGATCAGGCTAGTGCGGTCCAGAGTAAAGGCATTGATAAAGCTGTTAATGCCCAACCAGCAATGACTTCTAGAGTCACTAGTCCAAATCCAACTTCAGCAAGGAGACCTACAGTGACTACATTCAGTAGGCAGGCTATGGCATCACTACTAGTACCTGCTTTGTTAATAGGTAGTCTCCCCATGTGACATTACCGCATATGTGGCTTCAAGTAACCTCATATACAAAGATTCAGGCCTAATTGAATTATACACTGGAGTTTTTATGCTTCAGACTCACCAAAGCATATGTTTGTTTGTCATATTAAAGTAAATCGCTATTCTGAATATTGGCGAAAGCACTATTTATTTTATTTATTTCTTGGACAATTAATGTCAAAAAATACCATTCTATTCATTTTTAGATGTTTAAGGTTTGGCCAGCATAATTTAGACACGTTAATTGATTTTTTTTAATAAAAGAATGGCAGAAATATACAATCCCGGCGAGGAACTCTCTATAGACGAGTCCATAATACTCAGCCGTGGACGTAGTGGAATCCGCTAGTACATTAAAGGGAAACGCCACAAATATGGGATCAAACTGTATATGCTGGCCACACCGAGTGGCCTTGCCCTCAAAAACCATGTGTATAGAGGGAAGCAAGACCAAGATGTTGGAGGGAAAGGCCACACAGAGGGTATTGGCAAAACTGCTCAAAGAACATTTCGGCACAGGGCGCCATACGTACATGGAACATTATTATAATAGTGTTGGTCTCTCAGAGTTCCTGTTGCGTAAAGGAATTAATGTTACTGGAACTCTGAGAGCCAAACGCAAAGGAAACCCAGCAGTAGTTACGGCCAAACTGCAGAAAGGTGGTAGCATCTGCAGGTACAATCGCCAAGATGTTTGTGTTTGCAAGTGGCGTGACCAACGTGACGTCTTGACTACCAGCAATCATTCACCAGAGCTGATGACTGTCATGAACAAAAGACTCCAACGGCTGGTACAGCCTGAAATAATTATAAAATATAACAAATTGTACTGTATGGTGTCGGACGTAAAGAATAGCACCATCCCATATCTTCCCGTGGGTGTCGTAAGAGGCGACTAAAGGACTTACCAGAGAATGGGGCAGCAGCGTTCTCTGTGCTTTTTTAACAACCACACTGCGATCGCCAACCAGCCTGTCAAACGTGGCGATTATGACCCCCCCCCCCCCCCCGCTCCTCTCCTGGGACTGGAACGAAAACTCTACGGACGGAAACCCATTGAAATTTCTGATATTTTAGTTAGATGGCGTTGTTTCCAATAGCACTTAATAATTTATACGCTGTGGAAATAGTTGAATTTCGAGTTATTTAATTTCAGTTTATTTTTTCTGTGGTTTTCTTTTGAAGTAAAAGAGATTACCACTTAGACTATTTCTAATTAATTCTTAATGGATAATACAAAAAAAAATAACAAATACCCCAAACCCGGTTCCTTAGTTCCTAGAACAAAGATTCAAGAATAACCCAAAACTTAAGGAAGACTATGCTACAGTCATGAAAGATTACGAAACAAATTACATGGAGTATATTTTCAAATTATTGGAAAACAAGAAATGACCCATCCATCTGTGTACCTACCGCACCACGCTGTAGCAAACGAACTACCCCAAATCCCAAGATCAAAAGTGAACCTTATTCCTATAACAATACGCTTGTGTCGTGTTCGCACATACTAAGCCCAGATAAGATTCAAGAATAACCCAAAACTTAAGAACAACTATGCCAAACTATGCTAGTCATTACGAAGCAAATTACATGGAGGAAGTACGAAAACAAAAAAATTACCCATCCATCTGTGTACCTACCGCACTACGCTGTAGTAAACGAACTACCCCAAATCCCAAGATCAAAGTGAACCTTATTCCTATAACAGGCTCGGCATAGGCTTATGTCGTGTTCACACATACTAAGCCCAGATACGAGGGCGGGTCAATAAGTCCGTGACTTTTTGAATTTCTGACCTCTTTACTGAAACAGCAACACTGCTCCTGTCAACAGGCATCTGTCAGTTGACTCCTGTCAAAATTTAAACTTGCTGCGTCAGTTAGTTTGTGTTTGACAGCTATTTTTATCAGACTACTCACTAATTTGAGGAGAAAATGGAAAAAAGTGAATTTCGTGTGCTTATTAAGCATTATTTCTTGCGAAAAAAAACCATTACCGAGACCAAGGCTAAGCTTGATAAATACTATGGGGACTCTGCACCATCGATTTCAATGGTAAAAAAGTGGTTTACTGAATTTCGTTGTGGCCGTACAAGCACTGAAGATGCCGAACGTCCTGGACGCCCAGTTGAGGTCTCTACACCCGAAACAATCGAAAAAATTCACGATATGGTGTTGACCGACCGAAGATTGAAAGTGCGAGAGATTGTGGAAGCCGTAGGGATCTCGCATGGCTCAGTGGTTTCAATTTTGAATGATCACTTGGGCATGAGAAAGCTTTCCGCAAGATGGGTGCCGCGTTTGCTCACAGTCGACCACAAACGCAATCGTGTAACAACTTCACAGGAAGCTTTGGCGTTGTTTAATCGCAATATGGAGGAGTTTTTGCGCCGTTTTGTAACCGTGGACGAAACATGGATCCATCACAACACACCAGAAACCAAACAACAGTCAAAACAGTGGGTTTCTAAGGGTGAATCGGCGCCAAAGAAGGCCAAGGTGGGTTTGTCAGCCAATAAAGTTATGGCGACTGTTTTTTGGGATGCACGCGGGATAATCCACATTGACTACCTTCAAAAGGGAAGAACAATCAATGGGGAATATTATGCCAACTTATTGGACCGATTCAATGACGATTTGAAAAAAAATCGACCTCATTTGGCCAAGAAAAAAGTTCTTTTCCACCAAGACAATGCAAGGGTGCACACATGTGCAGTTGCCATGGCAAAAATCCATGAATTGGGCTATGAATTGCTCCCTCATCCGCCCTATTCTCCAGATTTGGCTCCGAGCGACTACTTCTTGTTCCCAAACCTGAAGAAATGGCTTGGTGGAAAAAGATTTGACTCCAATGATGAAGTCATCTCGCAAACAAAGGCCTATTTTGAGGACCTCGGCAAATCATTTTTTTTGGAAGGGATAAAAAAATTGGAGAAGCGTTGGACAAAGTGTATAGAGCTCAAGGGAGACTACGTTGAAAAACAAAATTATTTTTTTATCAAAAAATCTGTGTTTTATTCCAAAAGTCACGGACTTATTGACCCACCCTCGTATATCCAAGGATGCAAGTACTTCAGATCCGGTTCTTACGAAAAGTCACGGGCACCCCTTGGTATGTCCGCAATGACCGTACACATAGACCTTAAAATGCCGACTATTCTCTAGTTTATGAAGCGCCTTTCCAAGCGTTTCTTCGATTCTGCCTTAAAGCACCGTAATCCCCTGATCGCATCGGCTGCCCGATACGAACCCTCTAAACTCAGTAAGGTCTATATTGTTCCACATGGGACACATAAAAGTGAATTGTAATTCTGAATATTGGTGAAAACACTATTTATTTAATTTATTCCCAGGTCAATTTATGAGAAAAAATACGTTTATCCGTGGACGTAGTAGAATCCGCCAATATATTAAAGGGAAGCGCACCACAAATATGGCATCTAACTATACATGCTGGCCACACCGAGTGGCCTTGCCCTCAAAAACTATGTGTATAGAGGGAAGCAAGACCAAGATGTTGGAGGGAAAGGCCACACAGAGAGGGTATTGGCAAAACTGCTCAAAGAACATTTCGGCACAGGGCGCCATACGTACATGGAACATTATTATAATAGTGTTGGTCTCTCAGAGTTCCTGTTGCGTAAAAGAATTAATGTTACTGGATTTCTGAGATCCAAACGCAAAGGAAACCCAGCAGTAGTTACGGCCAAACTGCAGAAAGGTGGTAGCATCTGCAGGTACAATCGCCAAGGTGACAAAAGACTCCAACGGCTGGTACAGCCTGAAATAATTATAAAATATAACAAATTGTACTGTATGGTGTCGGACGTAAAGAATAGCACCATCCCATATCTTCACGTGGGTGTCGTAAGAGGCGCAACATTGTTCTCTGTGCTTTTTTAACAACCATACTGCGATCGCCAACCAGCCTGCCAAGTGTGGCGATTATGTCAACCCCCCCCCCCCCCCCCCTTTGGGGAGGCCTATGTCCAGCAGTGGACGTCTTTATCAAAACAAATTCATGAGTAGAGTTGACAGGCAAGACCAAATGTTGGCTTACTACAAAAAAGAAACACATAAAGATGAATTTATGTGTGCGATATGATGATTTTGAATGATAATTAATTAATTTCACTCTTATTTATCTTTTTTTTTTTGATAAATAAGAGTGAAGGAGTTTCATACCATACGCATCCGCACTTACACCCTGTTGCCAAAATTGGGACCGGAACTTTCTAAACTATTCTAAACTGTACATGGCCATTTTTGGCCAACTTTATTTTATTGTTGACAGCGCACTCTGTTTTATTTTTTTAACGAAGCAACATCCTTCGTTCTTTTACTGACAGAAAGCCATTGAAACTTCTGATATTTTAGTTAGATAGCGTTGTTTCCAATAGTACTTAACAATTTATACGCTGTGGAAATAGTTGAATTTAGAGTGAATTAATTTCAGTTTATTTTTTATGCGGTTTTGTTTCGAAGTGAAAGTTGTTGGAGTTTGTTATTTGTTTGGTAAGTAATACTACCTACAAATAAATTTCGAATGTGTCAAGGACAAATAGCATACGTCATAGATTCACTACTAGTGTACTTTAAGCGAAACACACTACAGATAGCTATCTCTGTCTGTATCATACGTTCCGTATTAACTACCGCAGTCGCAGTAGAAAGTACCATACACCTCCAAGTAAGTACATTTGTAATAACAACGCAATGTTATTTGAACGCAACTCAGTATGAACGTGGCGTATTTTTCTTTGTAGTATCATTGACTGGAAGTAACGTTCGTGATAATAATAATAATAACTGAGAATTCTTTGCGCGCCTAGCAGCATCGAAAGATTTACCGGTATTCGACGGTGACCTTGTACAGTGGCTGCAGTTCAAGGAGTCGTATAAAGAGTCGTCAAACTCATGCAGTAATAGCGATGCTGAAAACATTAGGCGGTTACAAAAACAAATTCATATAAAATACAGTACATTTATTGTATTTTAGACTTCTCGACTGTATACTGGACTTATGATATTGTTTCCCTTTCTCATAAGACTTATGATGTTTGTAAATCATTTATTATCACTAAGTAGTGAAAAACTTTCTGTTCTCATAAAACTTATGATGTTTGTATATCATTAGGAATATTAAAATTGTTGTTTAGATAAATACTGAAGGAAGTTTGTACTTCTTCTAGGGCCGCTCCCGTAGTCTCACCCGCGCTCCCTCGCAGCCCCGAGGTCGCCGATGAAACCTCTTTCGATACAATTCGCTAGGTTCCAGATGTTTGACACTCCTGAAGCTGACCGAATGGCGGCAGAACTCAGGACTGCCAAAGACCTGATAGAAATCCGTAGGATCTTTAAGGCCTATCCTAGAATCGAGTCAGCCCTCCGCGCTATTTCTAATTAATTCTGAATGGATAATACAAAAAAAATAGCAAGTACCCCAACCCCGGTTCCTTAAATTAGGGTTTTTCAATGTCAATGGCCTTAAAGGCCAGCGTGATGATATTGTCATCTTCCTCCGCGACCATTACATTGATATCCTCCTCATTATTATTTCGTGACTGTTGGGTATCGAGTGTATACCGAAATCGAGGCGTGCAGGTATGAGTCGCGTTTCGACCGTTTTTATGAAGATACACTGCTGTAGATATTATTACCGTGGC
Source organism: Noctua janthe (assembly GCA_910589295.1). Lineage (NCBI taxonomy): Eukaryota > Metazoa > Arthropoda > Insecta > Lepidoptera > Noctuidae > Noctua > Noctua janthe. The sequence goes on along the minus strand of OU342572.1, from coordinate 4,780,734 downwards.
ATAGTGCAAACACGTATTTCTATTAACCCAAAATCACAAATTCATAAGTGAACCTTATTCCTATAACATTTTGGTACTATCAACCCAAGGAGATACGAGAAAAACAGCATTAAAGAGAATAAATCAATTAGAACAAAGATTCAAGAATAACCCAAAACTTAAAAAAGACTATGCTACAGTCATGAAAGATGACGAAACAAATTACATGGAGGAAGTACGAAAACTTTTTTACACTTTCGATTATTTTATCGATTCTGTTATACTTGAAGTTCAATCCCAATGTCAGACGTCGTTTGAACGCTTTGCCGTTTGCTTGTTCGTTCGTAATGTTTTTATCTTAAAAAGGGGGTTCAGTGGTGCTTAGGCAACGATTTTTCAATCTAGCTTCACCCCACCTGATGGTATAATTAATAAATATCACATTTTAATAGAGGATGGTCCTACCTCTGGTGAAATAATACAAAGATTAGCACGGTATACGGATCAGCCTAATCATTTAGGAACCTTTGTAAGGTAAAACAATTTGAATAGGCAAAGATCAATGATTTTTAGAGTGGATGGGTATCTGACCCAATTGGAGAATTTTCCAATATTAGAGCAAAACCAGTTATTATTGATGGCATTAGGACCATATCCGGTTAAACAAGCCCGGTCATACTATGGAGAGCATATTAGAGCAAATGGTGCTTATGATATCGAAGTGTGCCCGGATCTTGTAAGAGTAATTCATTTAGGGGAATCAAGACCACAACTTTTAAGAAGCCGAATAAGATCAAGGCACATCAGCCAAAGAATTTATACTACGTGTATATTTTTTATGAAAGCCAATCGACAAATAATCCTTGAGATGACATGCTGTCACATTACTGCAGCTGTATTGTGGGAAACAGAATTCTGGGCTTTTGCTGTCTGTACTTGGTGCAACGCCTCCGTCAACTCGTTGATGCTGTTTCGAAGTCCTGTTGCTGCTCTGTATGTTTCCAGGTTTTAATACCCATCAGCATCGAATCGAATGGCAGTCATTTTCTACGCAATCGCTTTTAGCGATGGACGCGACGCCATCTTGCTTGACTTTTCTCGAACTTTTCTCGACCTAGCCGCGGTGGTCTTCTTGTAAGTCTGCTTATCGACTTCTAGTTTTTTCACAAGCAAGTGTTTCTGGATTTGTGCACTTATTTGTGCTAAATCGAGGTCGATTTGTGCTTGAAGCCACTTCATACGAGCATTTTTCGTGCCGCCGCTGACGAACACGCGGTTTTATCACTTGCCACTGACTTTTCGAATGTGTTGTTCACTTTTACTGGTAGTCAGCTGCTCCGTAGTAGGTTTACTACGTGTACCCAGAATACCCCTTCGGGGGTCATCATCTGCCTAGCCTTTTTCCCAACTATGTTGGGGTCGGCTTCCAGTCTAACCGGATGCAGCTGAATACCAGTATTTTACATGGAGCGACTGCCTATCTGACCTCCACAACCCAGTTAATACTGGGTAATACGATACCCCTTGGAAAGACTGGTTGTCAGACTTTTCGGGCCACTGACTACCTAACGACTGTCAAAGATCCACAAATGACACCCGGGACCAACGGCTTAACGTGCTTTTCGAGGCACGGAGGAAACTCGGTAAGTAATGGGTGGTCACCCATCCACAGACCAACCTAGGCAAGCACGGCTTAACCTAAAGATCGACCCGAGCGGCTGTTATTATTTAGCCACGAGCTCCTCCACCCCTTCCGGAGTGTGCTAAGCACTAACATCCCTGCATACAAGTTTCGAGTAGACTAAAACACGTGGTGAGATCCAATGTCCGGCTCGATGGACCACTTAACGTTGCTCACAGTACGCAGTACGCGATTAGTCGGGTAAATGAAGCAGTTGAATCAAAGTTTAAAGTCGGAAGTTTAAGGTCCGATCATGAGTCGGATAAAGGTACGGCGGAAGAAAACCGGGGGGACGAAGAGTGGGCCCATCCTATACCGACGTGCAATACCCCGTCCAGTTTTTACTTCCCGCGAGAGGTACTAGTGGATAACTGTAACACTCACTGCATATGAATTTTTCAAACTAATCTTAACGGACAATTTATTACAATATATTGTGGAATTTACACATCAGTGTTCACAGCAAATTTTAAATGCAACGACTGCTCCTCAAGCTACAATTCGCAGGTGAAAACCTTAAACCATTGATAATCTCCTAATATTTTTGGGTATATTGTTCCACATGGGACACATAAAAGTGAATTGTAATTGTGAATTTTGGTGAAAACACTATTTATTTAATTTATTCTCAGGTCAATTTATGGGAAAAAATACGTTTTTGTTAATTTTTAAATGTTGACGGTTTGGTATAATTTAGACACGTTAATTGCCTATTTCAATGAAAGGATGGCGGAAATATATAATCCTGGCGAGGAACTCTCAATAGATGAGTCCATAATACTTAGCCGTGGATGTAGTGGAATCCGCCAATATATTAAAAGGAAGCGCACCACAAATATGGCATCTAACTATACATGCTGGCCACACCGAGTGGCATTGCTCTCAAAAACCATGTGTATAGAGGGAAGCAAGACCAAGATGTTGGAGGGAAAGGCCACACAGAGGGTATTGGCAAAACTGCTCAAAGAACATTTCGGCACAGGGCGCCATACGTACATGGCATACACGCACTGATTGTTTCTACGCTTCTATGCGTAAGCGGTGCGCGTCCCTGGTGCGCCGGGTGCGGGCCAGCCCCAATGCTATCCTGGCAATGATAGCTAACAGGCTGGACTGCCCTTATGTCCGGCATTGTTGTGGCAGACATGTTGCTGTTCCAGTGCCGGTTAGAAAATTGTAATTATTGTGTTTTTTTTATTTTTTTTTATTATGTCCAACAATTTGTTATTGTGTGTTTGTTATTTTGTGAATAAATAATAATTATAATGAAGTCTGAAATAATTATAAAATATAACAAATTGTACTGTATGGTGTCGGACGTAAAGAATAGCACCATCCCATATCTTCCCGTGGGTGTCGTAAGAGGCGACTAAAGGACTTACCAGAAAATGGGCAGCAGCGTTCTCTGTGCTTTTTTAACAACCATACTGCGATCGCCAACCAGCCGGCCAAGCTTGGCGATTATGTCAACCCCCCCACCCCCTCCTTTGGGGAGGCCTATGTCCACACTGTGACACTTGCGAACACAAAACCATGCGTTGGTACAAGAAAGTAGCCATTCACATCTTCCAAATGCTGAATGCCTACTGCTTGTACTAAATTAAATTTAAAAAAAATGAATTTTATGAATTTAGAGAGAGCGTTATAACCAAGCTGCTACCACCACCACCTCAAAAAGGAAGTGAACAGGCCAATACAACATGTAACATAATTAACGCACATCCTGAAATTAGTTTGTTCAGAATCGTTTACTGAATAGATTTCAATAATTTTTAATATAGTTAATTTTTTTTCCCAAAAATTATTAAAACTACGTAAATTACAGTAACACTACCCCTGTACAGTTAAATCAAACTGAAATAGACCGTAACTCAAGGCAATAAGACATTTAAAAGTGCAGTTTTATTTGTATCAATACAAATTCTGTCATTCAATACGAAATAAAGCAAAATTAACCTTATTTCAAGCAAGTTAAAGTCTTTACAAATACATTTAAGTAAACTTAGCGATTTGACCGCACGCACACTAACAGGCATTGGACAAAGGACAAATACAAAATATGTCATGTTTGTTTTCACCCCCTTTCTCCTGCAAACTAAAATCCTGGGACAGAGCGAGATAGCCACCATGATACCGGCGGCGCGGGCGCTAGCGCGCTACGAAGAAAGCTAACTTTTATGTAAACAATATTAGTCACGCGCGGACATTATTAGTGGAAAGTTGAGTGTTTATAAATAATTTTTCGCGCGCGATGTCTTTCCATTACACAATTGTTCAGTACACCGAAATGGTGGTGATAATGTGGCTCTAGCTTGCAGAACATTTAACCTAAGGTATGGTACAAGAGTAGACCGCAGGACTATGTTAGCTGCTACTCAGCGGCTACGCGACCTCGGAACGTTCCGTCCGAACACGGCCATCGAAAGGGGAGCCGGAGCCAATGGTGCGTACACGTACTCGTCTTCAATACGAAATACTGGATTATTTCGATGAGAATCCCCATGCCAGTACCCGAGAAGCAGCGCCAAGCTTTAAATGTAGTCATATGTGTGTGTGGAAAACACTTCGTGGAGATAAAGAACATCCATTCCACCTCAGAAGATGCCAGGAGTTGACTCCAAACGATTACGCACCACACTTGCAGTTCAACCGCTGGATATTAGAAAATTGGCAGCGGAACATAATTTGGACAGATGAAAGTATATTCACACGTGTGGGAATGCACGAAAATCCTCACGCATGCAGAGTGGATTCTTACCAACACAGTTTCTCAGTTAACTTCTGGGCCAGTGTCATTGGTACAAACATACTGGGGCCTGTGTTCTTACAAAAATTAACAGGAGACGCATATTTACAGTTTTAACGAGAAACTCTACCTACACTGTTACAAGACATACTTATTCATAATTTACAAGAGGTATTCTGCAAACACGATGGTGCCCCTGCTCATTTCACTAGGACTGTTCGACAGCACCTTGATGATGAGTTTGGAGAGCGCTGGATCGGTCGCGGCGGCCCCGTCCAGTGCCTCCCAGATCAGGTGATTTGACGCCTCTTGACTTTTTTTTTGTGGGGACGTCTTAAATCGTTAGTTTATTTTAGTGAGACAACAGGTGCCGAGGACTTGAGAAACAGGATAGTGAACACTTTTGAAATAGTGAAAAATAACAGTGAAGTGCTTTCTAAATTAAAACATCAATTAAGAAAACGGGCATTAAAATGTATTGAACAAGGTGGTACACATTTTGAAAGTGTATTAAAAATACAACGTCGTATGAGTGTTTAGGCGATCTGTAGTTGTGTCTACTTGTAGTTACCACTGGCGAGAATAATTTTAAATTATTCCTGTTTTCAGATCCGCTCCTGCACCTCTGTCACCAACACCTCAGATGGCGGCTCAGGTTGTGGTGGAGGAGGTCCCTCCACCCAGCCCACCACCACCTTCGCCCTACGTGCCCTCGCCGGCGTTGTAAGTATCTTACTGACTTTTCTATTTATCTTTTTTTAATTTGTATATATTAAACATCATGTCTCACATTCAACATTTTACTCAGGTTTTTGGAGTGTGAGTCGGCGTCGGCATCATCAATGCTTTGTCCTCGCCAGAGTCTGCTGGATGAAGAAATTTATAATCAGCTCTTTTATGGTAAGTACTGCTGATTTTAGCTCGGGATGGGGCTAGGGGCAAACTTCTAGTTCCCACCAGATGTTTTACCTAACTATTTTTACACAGGAAGTAAACCAGACTGGCGAGAGCGACGAAGACAATGTGGTCCATTCTGGGAACCTCATCCCAAGGACGCAGAGGAGCTTTTGGCAGACGCCACTGGACATTGATGATGCCGACGACCAGCCTGCACCCGATGACTAGCCTGCAGCCGACACTCCTGCTCCTGCGCCCGTGGACGCCAACACCAGCAGCATCCCATTTGTTCCCCCAAGCGCAACGGACCAGCCTTGGGGTCTCTGTGAATTTGATTGGAAACCGTTTCCGAATGTTGCGATTCCACCTGAATCGAGACGGGAAATGTTTTCGCACAACGATGTAGGTCCGACAGCTTCATGTGTCGACCCATATGAGATTTTCATTAGCATATGGGATCGGCAATTTATGGAGTACATTGCCAGAGACAAATAGATACGCTCAGCAGTTGATATCCCGTTTGCTCGATGCCGACACTCTCTGTCGCAATAGCCGCATGCGTAAGTGGCGTGACACAACTGCCGACGAGTTGTAGTCCACCAAACCCATCTTGATAAATGATTACAATATCATGATGGGTGGGGTGGACAAAAAAGATCAGATGTTGGTCATGTTCCCTCCCTATCGAGCGGAAACGAACAAGGTCTGGTACAAAAAAACTATTCCGGAGACTCTTGAACGTCTCCGTTCTCAATTCTTATATCATGCATCGCCAGTCATTTTCTTCTTCTTCTCGCGGTCACATCGCATTCATTGTGAGAGACTACCTGCAAGAAGTTGAGATCCTTGTTATGCGCTGGCCGGCGCGAAATCCAGACCTGAACCCTATTAAGCACCTTTGGGATGAACTGAAACGGTGATCGTGCCCCTACCACTCTCCAAGATCTACAGAATGGGACAACATTCTTCAAGAGACTGTTGTTAGATTAATTAGGTCTATGAGAGAACGCGTGGAATCAATCATCAGGGCTAGGGCGGGTACCTGCAAGAAGTTGAGATCCTTGTTATGCGCAGGCCGGCGCGAAGTTTAGACCTAAACCCTGTTAACACGTTGACTGCCGTAGTGTACATGAGAAAAATCAGTAAAAAACTTTTTGATGAAAATTGGTGGGCAATATCAATATTTTAAAACATATCTAATTTAGGATTCGATCAGAAGCTGCGTTTCATAATTATTTCGAAAAAACCACATGAAGCCACCGGTGGCCTACGTGGCGCCTTGATAGTAAAAATGTGAATTTCCGTTACGGGGCGCCGGGGCGGGCACTTCTCCGGTCACCCGCACCCCACAGTCAATTATTGAAAAAAGAGGGTAACGTAAGAAACACTAGACGATTTTGTTTAGAATGTTACAAAAGCTGTGTGGCAATGTACGGTTCAAAATCAGCCAAAAATAAAACAAAGAAAGTAGCAACATTTAGTACAGGATGTCCAAATGAACCATATTTTTGTTTCAAAAAGTTCCATCAAGTTCCATCGCTTCCTTATTTGTATTTTAGAATACCTAGTTACTTGTTTTTACTTATATGTCACAAATTGATTAAAATAAATCCTTGATTTTTGTGACGCTTACGTTTTTTCTGTTACTTTCTTCATTTTTGTCCCACATTTCTCACAATTTCATAAACAACCACGCTGAAGTAACAGTCTACAGCGCCGCTCCGGTCACTTGCATACACTAAATGTACGATAAACGTGGCCACCGACGTAATAATTCTGCCCGAAAACAGGTCTGTCTCGAGGTCACCGGTGACCAACACGACGCGGGGTCCGTTCACCGGTGACCAACACGGCGCGGGGTCCGGTCACCGGTGACCGGACTGGCAGTCAACGTGTTAAGCACCTTTGGGATGAACTAAAACGATGAGTACGGGCAAGTGATCGTGCCCCTACCACTCTCCAAAATCTTCAAGATGCGGTCACATCGCATTCATTGTAAGAGACTACCTGCAAGAAGTTGAGATCCTTGTTATGCGCTGGCCGGCGCGAATTCCAGACCTAAACCCTATTAAGCACCTTTGGGATGAACTGAAACGGTGATCGTGCCCCTACCACTATCCAAGATCTACAGAATGGGACAACATTCTTCAAGAGACTGTTGTTAGATTAATTAGGTCTATGAGAGAACGCGTGGAATCAATCATCAGGGCTAGGGCGGGTAACACTAGGTTTTAAGTTGTTTTAAGGACTTCGTTGTAATTATTGCTATCAAAATAAAACCGTAACAGCTCATAATACCAACTTCTCAAAATGACAACTGGACGCAAAATGTTTATAATTTATAAAATCAATCAATTGTAGTAAGGTGTATGTATCATCTTAAACAAATACAAAAAAATTCACTATCATAAAATGATGAAAAACATGAATGGTGGCATAAATTGGATAAATATCCTCGTAATGACGAAATGAAGCGCTTCCGTTGTTATTTTGAGAAACAATGGTACCCTAAGTTATCGCCAAATATTTCAAGTTGTGCGCGTCAGCGCCACCGTATAACAAATTCGTTAGAAAACCGGCCTGTAAATGGACGTATTAAAAAAAAAAACAAATTTACCTACCTTCATATATCCTTTACTGTATGTATATCTAGCTATACCTATTAACACATTTTAATTACCACATTAAAGTAGAAACTACGTGGGGTTGGCATTAAGCGAATTTGTCATATTAAGAAATTGACATTGTGAGAAGTTGACGTTATGCGAGTTTGTCATTGTGAGAAATGGACATTTTGAGAAATTGACATTATGCGAATTTGAACATTCGTAAGATGTGGCGCCTGTACGGAGGCTCGCGATCCCGACCTTCTTGTGAAGCAAAGTTTCTTTAGAAAAATCTTCAACACACATTATAATATAGGTTTTGGGTCACCTAGAACTGATGTGTGCTCGATGTGCATTGCAATAGATGAACGTTTAAAATCTGATGTGAAGCAAAGTTTCTTTAGAAAAATCTTCAACACACATTATAATATAGGTTTTGGGTCACCTAGAACTGATGTGTGCTCGATGTGCATTGCAATAGATGAACGTTTAAAATCTGATGTGAAGCAAAGTTTCTTTAGAAAAATCTTCAACACACATTATAATATAGGTTTTGGGTCACCTAGAACTGATGTGTGCTCGATGTGCATTGCAATAGATGAACGTTTAAAATCTGAGCATCCCTCTGAGAATCCCTGGGCGTCGGGGATCACGTGGTGGCTCCCGGCTCCGATAGGCGCGGGCCTGTGGACGGCGAGTTATGGACAAGCTCGCCGTCCGGCCGTCTTATGAAGACAGGCTGTGTCGACGGCGTGTTCGTGTTCCACGCGCGCCTCAAAGAGATGTCAGCAACCAAGTAGGGGTCAGCAACCAAGTAGGGGTCCGCATGGGCCGATGCCTGCCAGGGCTGCGGGACTGTTCGAAAGAGATACCGTGGCCCTGGGGGCAAAGAAGGAACATGGAAGGGTTTTAGTCAGTACAAGTCTGACACTCCATTCCGCTCCGCCCAGAGTGGGATCATCTGATTGATATAGTAAAACAAGGCTCGGGAACTACCAATGAAGGGAATACCGCAAGAAAGTTTTTCGAGTTTCCCAGTAAAACTGCAGCTGTAACGGAGTTGGATGAACAGTTAATTTTGCTGAGATTTTGCCATTTAAAGCTTTTGCCCGCAAAACAGCAGAAAAGTACGCGGCATTATACTACAGGTACTACATGTCGTCAACCGTACATGGATTATTAATACACGGGGCTGACATAATAGAGCAAAATGATATTGTGCCGATTGGGACTCAGTCGTAACAAAGATTTAGAGGAGGTTCCGGGAACATCATTCCCGGAAAAGAAGCAGGCAGGATTCTAATCAAGAATTATCCTAAATATGCTTTTTTGCTGAAACTCGACTTAATTCAGTTTCAGGAAACCGAGTTCGAGTGTTTAGATATATCCAATCTGGATTCTGAATTTCTGACTCAGAATTCTCACAACGAGAGTGATAAGGTAAATTAGTAATATTGAATGATATTTGTTATGTTTTTTTGTTATTATTGTTAGTTTATTGTACCAATACTTTTAGTTATTTTTTTTTTACCATAAATTAGTTTTAAAAATATTTTGTATAATTGTATTTATTGTACTTTAATAATATTTTTGTAACCAATTTTTTGTTTTTAAATTTTTTGATTACTAACGATTAACACAACTGGAAAACGACTCTTCTTTGTAAGATCCTTAATAGATACTTAATAAATTGATTAATCCCAATGAATTTCCATTCATTTTAATCATCATGAAACGCACTTTCTGTAGGTATAACTTTGATAGTTGTACGTTTTATACTTTTTGCGAAAAACGAATCAGAGTTCCAAGGTAGCGGGTGGCCCGGTTTATTTGCTGTCCAGTGTATGTGTAATAATAACTTTCCTAATTAACTTACTTACTAATTACTTGCCACTTTGATTGCTTGATAATATTTCTGATAAATAAATGTTTTCTTTGAATTTTGATTGAGCATTTTTAACTTATTTTTCACACTTCTCAAGGCTCGACCTTAAATATAAGTTACTTTTATATAATTTGTATTACAAAACTAAGAAGCAGTGACTCAAGCGAAACGCTTTCAACCTTTTTTCAAACATCTGTCTTTGTGATGCTGGCTTGGATAAAAAAACCGCAAGAGATTTGTTGAAAACGACTTCGTACCTCGACATTTAGGGTTTGATCATATAAACCGGCAGCAACTTATTGCTCGAAATCTTGCCGTTCCAAATGCTTTATTTGGAAGTGAAGACGGGCCGAGAGCCATCGTGATATATAATTTTTTATACAAAAGAGAACTTCTCGTTCCAAACAGAAACAGTCTCCACAAGTATCGTACTTTTTAAAAGCATTTTTAAGCGCCACTTGTGATGGATATATATTAGATGTAACCGGTCCTTACGCGGCGAGAAAATCCGATGGTGCTGTTTTAAATGATCTTTTGAAAGGCCCAGAAATTGTTCTTCATTAGTTTTGTGAGAGCGGCGAAATCTTTATATTGGACCAAGGTTTTCGTGATCCCTGAGTTAGAATCTCATGGATACGTTGGCATACAGCCAGCGTCTGTCACAAGGAGTGCTTCTCAATTAACAACTGTCCAAGCAAATAAATCAATTTTATGTACGATGTCATTGGCCAGTAGAGGTCGTCAATGGGGACTTAAACGAGAATTCAAAATATTACGACAACAATATTTTAAAGTGGCTTTGCTTTGCACATATTCTCCAATGTAAGAATTGCAGTAGCATTGACAAATGCTTTTTATGCTGTGATCTCTTAGATAATGCGCATGCTCACGAGTTCATAAACATAGCAAGGGAGAGATTAAACGCCAACAATAATATGGCCGAATATGTTGATTCCAGGCGTTTGAACAGGGTTCGAGCAGCTTTTGAAAATATCGCAGTCGATGCGAACAAAGTTGAGTAACTTCCAGCATTGACACGAGACGACCTGACGTTATTTGCGGTCGGATCGGTCGGTCAGACTCGCGCCAAGTTATTATAGTGAACAAGCGCGCAACGGCCCTTTTTTGGTACAAAAATATGCTCGTGAGCTCAAAGATCTGGCATCATTAAACAATACCTAGTGTGTCAAAAAAGCTTTTTATTGTTGTAAAAATCGAATGAAAACCACGTATTCGGGGAAACCGTGAACCAAATATATGACTACTAATGCCACCGTTGGAGTAAAACTAAAACCTCTTATGTATTACTCGTCGGCCATCTTGCTGTCACAAGTGAGATAACTACGTAAAAAAGTGCACGTTGCTATATGTTATTGAGATTTTTTTTATTTATAATTGTGGATAAAGCGATCTGAAGTAATTTTTTTTTCTTTTTTTAAATGTTAATGTACGTTTTGGTTGTATTTTTATAACTGGGGAGTTGTTGTTTAGCTATAAATATGCGTTCGTTTATTTGGCGGGAACTTTGCAAGGAAAACCCCGTATGTAATCGGTAACGCAAACCAACTTAGTGGCATACTCTAGGTTTTCACATATTGTCGTTGATAGTCCAATACAGCGGAACTAACATTATTCTAAACCGCGAATGTACAAAAAAGGCGAAAGTGAGATTTCGCGGCTGTAGGGGACTGATTGTATAGGCGTCGACCCGTGATGACAATTTTTTGAATCGTCCAATAGGAAGAAGAGTTTGGCAAAAATAACAATACCGCGGATCTTGCGAGTTATGACACGTATCCGCGCCAATTTCTATTAGTGCGTGCAGTGTTTATGTTACGCTCCGGGTAAAAATAGTTTTTATATGTAATTACTGGATTATTTGAAATGCAAGTATATCACACATATTCTATGCTTATTTATAAATAAAATTGGGGCGTTTTTTATTACGAAATTGTGTGATTTCGAGTGTAAAAGTTCTTCTAATTTTTACGTTGTTCTTACGAGGTTTTGATAAAATCCCTTTTTATTTCGTTTCGTACTTCCGCGGTTTTATTAGATTTAATTAATTTTGTTTTTGTGTTACTTTGTTAGCATAATTATAATAAAGTAGGTAAAAATTACAATTAAAATAGATCGTAATTTAATACCCCGTGTAGATGGGTGTTTTTATCCTAAAATGCTTTTTTCAAACTTAGTGCTTTTAATACCCCGTGTAGATGGGTGTTTTTATCCTAAAATGCTTCTTTCAAACTTAGTGCTTTTAATACCCCGTGTAGATGGGTGTTTTTATCCTAAAATGCTTTTTTCAAACTTAGTGCTTTTAAGACCCCTTGTAGATGGGTGTTTTTATCCTAAGATGCTTTTTTCAAACTTAGTGCTTTTAAGACCCCTTGTAGATGGGTGTTTTTATCCTAAGATGCTTTTTTCAAACTTAGTGAAATACAAGTCTATTTTCCTTTGCAGTGATAGCAGTAAAAACTAAGATTCACTATGAATGAAGATGAAAACGCAACACAAGATGGTTCTTCGAACTATTTGGAGGGTGCTGATATTAATGGTGACGTTACGACATTACAAGAACCTTCAACAGCGGCGACAGGATCTACTTAAGAAGAAAAAACAAATATTAGAAAATCAAAGACCCAATTTAATTGAATTAACCCCATCTGTTCAGCCTGCACGTCCCGCACATGTCGGCGATATTGTAAGTACAGCTGATTTCACTACTGTAGGAAACGATTGCCACTATCTCGAAACTGTAATGGACTACTGTCAGCGCTTCACCTACGGTAGATCTAAATGTCGACATAGCACTGTCAAAATTTTAAAAAAAAATACATTGTGGTCAAATTTTAACAGAACAAAGTAAAGTTAAGAGCTCTAAGTCTATAATGTGAAGAGATGAGGTGCCAGCCCCGATGGGGTCCGCCGGGCGGCTGCCCACGCCACCACCAAGGGGACGCGGTCACTCAATGTGTCGTCCGTACTATGTGTCCCCTCTTCTAGGACACGTCAATTCTTCAACGCCTGAGAGGATGTTACAGCCTTCGTCGCCTGGCAACAGTCGGGCAGCAAGGCAACGCTGTACATCACACCACCCTACGCAAGCCAATGGCAGTGCGGCTCCCGAGCGTCAGTGAGAGCGGGGCGCAGGCGCCGTGGACGTGAGTCCGAGAGGCAAGCGCTGCCGCTCGCACACTGGCCTTCACGCGCCACCAGCGATCGTTCACGAATACGATTGTAACGGGCGCAGAGAATCTTGTAACTTCATACGTATATTTTAATTGAATAATTAGTAAGTGCTTGTGCTTGTCTTTTATTTAGCAACCCTTAACCCTACCCAAAGGCGTCAACAAATACTTCATAATATATACTGCATCCACCCATGTCGTGCTGGACTTTGTAGCAGCTGCATTAATAAATCGAGTTCAGACATAATGCTGATGAGATATTAGCGATTGTTCGGGCTAAACTAAACACCCCAAATGATTGAAGCCTCCTATGTAGAAATGCACAATATAAACACAGTGAGAGTGCAATTTGCCAGTGTCGATGGTCTTCCAAAGCTAGATAACTTTCCTCAACTAACATTCCAGGACCTGATTTTATTTGCTCTAGGAATTTAACAAGTCAAAGCCGATTTTTTCACTCAACAACGACCGAAACGCGCCTTTTGGATTCATTGCATCATATCATTTCGAAAGAAAGAACTAACACCAGTTCGACGGTTGTGGACAAACCTACTAACCTATTTGAATCTAAGTCAAATGGCAAACACAAGACCGGTAAAGACTTCAAGCAAAGAAGAATGGACGAATTTCGTTTAGATAAAAATAACAATCTCGTTCGTATTATGGTGAACATGTCAGGGCTTTTGAACAGTATACAACCGATGTGCACAGGCAACCTGTTCATGAATTTGGTCTAAATAATTATCTTTTACGAAGTAGGATATAGTCAAGGCACTCAAGTATGAAAACTTACTATCCGTATGTACTAGTTGATACCAACCAATCAATTTCTAACACTAGAGCTACTCTTGCTACAGGCTGTTGTAATTGATTAGTGGGCAGACGAACTATCGGCTGCTGTGTACATGTTATGTCTGTCGTGTGGTTCTTATCTTGGCCAAGATAAGAAGCTTGGCCAAGCTTGGGCACGGCACCAAGATGAGGTCGAACCACCTGCATCTTTTTTGGATGAAATCATACCGGTGTTTGGGATGTGCCTGCCCGTAACACCTAATTCAAAACACCATGAATTTCGGACAGAATCAAAAAAAGTTTTGAAGTCCATGAAATTTATCACAGAAAAAAACTAAATTGCAAGTGTACCTACTATTAATAATAGTGTATGGACACAGGAAGGCATAGAAACATTAGTAAAATATTAGCTGTTGACCACAATGTTACGGCTTTATGGATGCGGCAACTAAATCAAGAGTCAATCGAGAATGTCTTTGGGGCCATAAGAAGCCACGGGTGCCGCCGTAACACAAATCCAACGCCAGAAAGATTTAAATCAGCGTTAACAACCTTATTGTCAATACCCTGTGCAGTGTCCATGCCCCTGGAGCAAATTGTGAAGAAGACCAATGCAATGCACTACATGCCCTCATTGTGCATTGTTACAAAGAATAGGGAAGCTGCGACGACTGGTGATATCTTTTTATGAGATTACCCTTACACCTTTAGAGGAAAAAAGTCAGCCCCAAATAATAGGGTCCCACAATATGTTTCGGGATAATTATTTGCATTAAATTTAAATTTTAGGTCCTGCGAAATTTGTAAGGGTAATATTTATAGCGAAACTTACAGCCACAAACATTACAGCCTCGAGGCAATTCGCAACGTCGGGGAAGATCACAACCTCGAAGAAGTTCGCAATATCGGCAAAGATCGACACCTCGACAAAGATCAAGACAACGGGCGATATCGCAACATCAAGCTCTATTGGAAATCTTGAACGAAGCCAAAAAAATTGAAGAATAGAAACTCAAGGAGTAATTCGATCGTCAACGTCGCTAAGAAAAGCGAACTTAAATGAAAGAACGATTTGAAAATAATAACATTCTGTTCTGGTTGGGAGTTCTTGAAGCCCCACGATCTCGATATCTCGAAGGGATGTGTTGGGAAATTCACGACCTCGTAAAAGATTCCAACCTCGGGCAAACTCGCAACCTCGGGGAAACTCGCAACTTCGTCGAAGATCGGTCGACGAAAGTCGAAACCCCGCGGAAGATCCCAGCGTCGACGAAAGTCGAAACCCCGCGGAAGATTCCAACGTCGGGGAAAATCAGAAATTGGGAACATGATAGATCAAGACAATATCCGTAGAAATCGGAAAGATTAATCATTAATCACTATTTGTCGGAACTCTGAGGCACGAATCCCGTAAGCGATCTTCGTCGGAAATTCGAGGCGGATCAGGGTTGTGGGATGGAACTGATTATGGACGTTTAACGGAATTTCAAAAAAGAAAAAAAAGGATAATCACCTTTTTTCGGAAT
The DNA here is from genome assembly GCA_910589295.1 of Noctua janthe. Lineage (NCBI taxonomy): Eukaryota > Metazoa > Arthropoda > Insecta > Lepidoptera > Noctuidae > Noctua > Noctua janthe. The sequence continues at coordinate 4,765,431 of OU342572.1, read as the reverse complement.
TACGAGACGGATCAGAGGTCCCGTCAAACACCAAAAAATCACACAAAAAAGGACTATTCCAAAACGTCGAGAAAAAGGTCCCAACCTCGTGAAAGGTCGCAACCTCGTGAAAAATCGCAACCTCGGGCAAAATCTCAACGTCGGCGTCGGGGAGTATCACAGCCTCGAGGCAGTTCGCAACGTCACGTAACGTTCATTAATTCGTTATTATTTAATATTTTTGTTATTTTATTACTTTTCATTCGTTTCTTTTTGTTTGTTAGCGTGTAAAATTGACAGTCCGTTTACTGTGTACTGGGCAAGTGTACACTTGCACAGAAATAGGAAATAGATTTAATTACTATTGTATACTTACTTGTTTTGTTTACTAACAAATTACTAACACCTTTTTATATTTAATTTATTTTTTCTTATTTTTAATTAGTTTTTATTTCGTGTGTAGGTACTAATAACAACCCTACTAACGCTTTCTTTAAAATGTAAGGACGTATGTCTGACATAAAGATAATTATTATTAAACAATGTTTGGCCTGTACCAATGTGGCTGCTTATTAATCATGTTTTAAAAATGCTTTTTATGTGTGTTCGCATGGTAAATGTAAGATAAGGTGAACGGTTATATTTTACAGCTCCGATTTAAATATGCCTTTAACCCCGGCCGAAAAAATGAGGCGGTATCGGGGGAGATTAAAATAAAATCCCGAAAAGACTAACTTATAAATACACACACACAATAAAAAAACAATAAACACAAATAATAACTAATATACACTTTGAAAACTTATTTCAAAGTGTTGGGCAGTTCTCACAGTCGTAACCTTCGAGCTTCCAAGAATCTACTTCTCCAAATTCCTTCACACCGCACTGGATTTATGTCAAATTCTTACGCTATCTCTACTATAAAGCTCTGGAACGCGCTTCCTTTTGGCATTAAAAAAGCTGAAAGCAAATTCAGTTTTAAAAGAAAAGTGCGTAACCACTATTTAAGTCAGAATAAATAGCTCTCTCTCTATTAGAAGTCGAGTCATGGTAATTATTATTAGGTTTCTCGTTTTTAATTTTGGTATTTGTTAAAATATGTATTAGTTTATTTTATTTGTATAAAAGTATTAGTACCATTATAAGTGCCTATATAAATTTTCGATAGCAAGAAGTTATTTTTATATATTTATTTTGTACCCTATCACAATGTTTTCTTATTTAACCCAAAGGTTGACTGGTAGAGAATGCCTTGTGGCATTAAGTCCGCCTATGTATCACTATTGTACATGAAGTTTAAATAAATAAATAAAAGATGGAAGAACAGAGGAAAAAGAACCTAGAAAGAATAAAATCGAAGTATGTATACAAAAAAGTTAAGGATATGACTGAAATAGAAAAAAAAATACAAAGAAAAAAGTGGCGGGATCAGAAAAGGAAGACAAAGCAAAAGAAATTGATACCACGATGGAAAATGAAAATTTAGAAATTAATTTGATTCCAGACAAATTACAAGTAATCAAACGTTTAAAAAATCCAGAAACATACATAAAAACAATTTAACAATGCTCAAAGTCAAATAGAATACTTAAACCGGCTTACAAAAAGTTTAAGGAAAAAGATTTATCGATTAAATCAGAAACACATGAAGACAGAAGAAGATTTGAAGAAACAAATAATTATGTTAACGGCTAGGAATGAAATATTGGAGCTATCACTGAAAAATGTTTATAAAAGATGTCATAGCAACAAAGAAAAAGATGTTTTCAAATCTATCGCCAACAATGATACAGTAAAAGAAAAAAGAGCGTCATCATTCATTCAGAAAGCTCTTGGCTTAAAAGGAAAAATAAGAAAACGAAAAAAGGCAGCCAAAATACTGGGAACTAAGAATTCTATTGAAAAATTCTTTTTTAGAGATGATATAAGCCGATCTACTGCCGGTAAAAGAGAGTGCAGAACTTTACATAAGACGAAAAAGCAAATCAGATATCTTAAGTCATTGAAATGCCGTTATGACAAATTTAAACAAGAAGGCAACCTGGTGTCATTTTCTTAGTTTTGCAGATATAAACCATTTTTTGTTCTATCACCCTCTGTTAAAAATAGAGACACATGTTTGTGCGAAAAACATAGCAACATTGACTTTAAATTTTATGGTTTAAAGAGAGCAATGTATTTAATTACATCAATATGACCGATCTATTAAAACCAGTTGTCTGCGACATTTACTGTTACGACTGTATGTATAATAAGTGTATTGACTGTAAAACTAAATCCCCGAAATATAACACGGAAAATTTATTTCTACAGAGGAAATTAGTTGGCAGATGTGGGAGATGACTGACCATACCTATAAAAAAAAAGTTGCAAATGGTAACCAAATATTAGTTAAAAACAAAACTTTAAAAAAGAATACTATTAAGCATTTAATTGATTTATTTAACAATGATCTTAAACTATTTAAAATTCACTTTTATAACATGTGGCACCAAAAAAACGAATATTATAAATGTTGTGCTAACCTAAGCCCCGGAGAAGCAGCCATTCACTGCGACTTTTCCCAAAATTTCGAATGTAAATTAAGTTCAGAAGTACAAGCGATGCACTTCGGTGCTTCTAAAAATCAAGTTTCCCTACATACCGGCCGGCGTGCTTTTTGTGCATGGCAAAAAGCAATCTTTTTATACTGTTTCACCCTCAAATATCCATCAACCAAGTGCGATATGGGCACATCTTTTACCATTACTAGAATTAGCACAATCTTTAGAACCAAACTTAAAAGTTATTCACATATTTTCAGATGGCCCAAGCTCGCAGTATCGCCAAAAAAATAACTTTTTTTAAATTAATCATTTTGCGACTGTTAAACAACTTAAAATTACTTGGTCATTCAAAAGAGAGGAGAGAGCCATGAGAGTGGCCATGGAAAAGGCGTTGCCGATGCAATTGGAGGGGTGGTTAAAAGATCTTTAGATAGACGAGTAGCATACGGTAAAGGTGTAGCTAACGCGGATGATGTATATAAAATAATTTAAGAACGTGTAAAGTCTGTAAAATGTTATTACATCAAAACAGAACATATTGACGAAATTTCAAAATTATTACCCCCGATACTCAAAACTATGCCGGGTACACGATCAATTCTCCAAATAGTTACATTAAATGATAATCAAATTAAACATCGTATACTTAGTTGCTTTTGTATGGATGATTGTTTTTGTTTCAATCCGAAAATACACACATTTGAAATTTCGCGATCATCAACGGTTGATGTATCCAATGTGATATCGTCAATGGACTAGGTTGGAGATGTTTTCAATATAATATCATCAATAGACGAGGTTAACGATGTTTCCCATGTGTTATCATCATTAAACGACGTTGACGATGTTTCTAATGACATATCTGTTGCCGATAGGATTACTAGTCGCGATTTAGTTTGCCTAGCAGATATCGAGAATGTGCCCACACCTTCTAACACTTTTGATAAAAATATATTGCCATTTGATACATCCTCAGTCGCATCAATTGATATAACACAGTATCGGCGACGCCATCTTCATAATCTTCAGACAAGGAAAATGCCGGTAATAATAAAATTTATGGCACGCCTCATACTTCTGTAGGAAGTTGCAAGGGAATAAAAATTATATCAAATGTTATTTTAAAACCGTCCCAAAGTGTTAATTACAAATATAATAAAACAGCTGAACAAAAGTGCATGGCATGCAATTTTTACTTCTGTGAAGAGTGTAGTGGTAGCCAAACTTTTAAAGATTTTATTATTTGTTCGTCTTGTTTTGACATATAATTTTGAGCAACATTAATATTTTTAATTATTATACTAGTGGGATTATGCAAACAATATTTCTTTTTAGATATTTTTTTTATTAACCAAATGATAATAAAAGAACAGAAAAATGATACTCTTAGATATAACAGATTTTTTGCGTAAAGATGATTTCCTAATGTATTTACGCCTTGGCTTGTTATGGCCTTGGTCTTCTACACATTTTATTGCGGCTCCAAAATGTAACGGCTGCGGGTTTATTCCAAATTTGTCTAATAATTCTCTGCATTTTGTATCTACGATGAATGCAGAACAAATAAAAGTGTTATTGAACTGTCATTTTTTTTTGGTTCCAAAGATGCAACTTTGCTGTATCCAACTGATAAGTGTGAATATTGTAATTAATTAGGTTTTTATTGTTTATGCAGCTACTCATTAAGTTTTAATATTTGGCTTTATTTTAACGATATTTCTGTATAATTGAGGCCGTTGTTTCCGTGTGATTGATTATTTTTATTTTTGTTACCAAATAAACCATATTGTTATTTTATAGACTGTTAAACTTATGCAGCTAAGGTACGTACTTCAGGGTACCTACATATTGTACTTAAGTTTCAAATAGCGTTTTTTTTTTAGATTAACTGGATAAAGCGTGGTGTATTAGGGAATGAAAAAGATAGGACAACGAATAGAAACGATTACTAAGATGTTACTATGAAGAGATTGATTCTGAGGAATAATCACGCTAACAATGTTTATTTTTAAACCTTAATTTTTTTTTTTTTAAACTTTGCCCCACACTAGGAATTTCTCCTGTATCGTGGGTGCGTTTACAAACATTTAAACTCACATACACAAACAGCCAGACCAGAGGCTAAAGACTTGCTAGAGACACAGAATGATATCTACACTGAATCTGAGTTGTATATGAATGAAAAACCACCTGCAACTATAACCCCTACAGATTTCCTAAAGAATTTATGCATAAAATGGGTGGTAAAAATGTTACCTGAAGGATTTTGCTATAATATACAAACAAGAGAAAACACATACAGCAATATAATCACTGTATTGATAACAAGAATAAAGAGAGCTCTGTCAAAAGGAGTAAGAGTGCATAGGGTCAATATGAAAGAAAATAGTGCATTAGAAGAAGAAATACTGACGTAATAGAGATATGGGAAAATTCAGACCATAATACATTTTCTTTTATGGAGTCTGTGTTGCCACTTAAGGGTAAAACTATTAAAACAGCATTAGGTATAGGAAGAAAGGGTATCACTCATTCAGCTTATTCAGAGGATATGAAACAACCAGAATACAAGCAAAACCCTGTTCTGAAATATAGCCCTTGGATTGAGGAAGTTTTCATAAGGATGGGGGAAAACACTCAAGTTCCCATTGGTAATACACCTTGTCCAGAGCTTCTTAAAATGGGCAATTCTGATGGATTCTTCTGTCCTTATCTTTGTGAGCCAGTAACATCCGAAATGTTTTCCGATATCTTACAAACAAACACAGGCGTCCAACTATCTAAACTTACAAACACATACTCAAGAATTGGTGGTGCCTATGGAAATTGTGAAATCTATGGGAAAGAAATGTTTAAGAATATAGCCATATTCCCTATCCTTGCAACTATGTCAAGTGTGAACCCTTTTCAGAAGCAAGGTGATGATTCAGATAAAATTAGATTGACATCTGGTTTTATAATTAGAGCACCATATCATGCTAGGAGACCAACTGATAGAATAATGTTGATAACAATTGAATTATTAAAACTCTTAATTATCCAGTCGCCTAAGAGCGTTTACGCGGCGTGGTTTTTCATACAAACGGAATGAAAAAGATAGGACAACGAATAGAAACGATTACTAAGATGTTACTATGAAGAGATTGATTCTGAGGAATAATCACGCTAACAATGTTTATTTTTAAACCTTAATTTTTTTTTTTTTAAACTTTGCCCCACACTAGGAATTTCTCCTGTATCGTGGGTGCGTTTACAAACATTTAAACTCACATACACAAACAGCCAGACCAGAGGCTAAAGACTTGCTAGAGACACAGAATGATATCTACACTGAATCTGAGTTGTATATGAATGAAAAACCACCTGCAACTATAACCCCTACAGATTTCCTAAAGAATTTATGCATAAAATGGGTGGTAAAAATGTTACCTGAAGGATTTTGCTATAATATACAAACAAGAGAAAACACATACAGCAATATAATCACTGTATTGATAACAAGAATAAAGAGAGCTCTGTCAAAAGGAGTAAGAGTGCATAGGGTCAATATGAAAGAAAATAGTGCATTAGAAGAAGAAATACTGACGTAATAGAGATATGGGAAAATTCAGACCATAATACATTTTCTTTTATGGAGTCTGTGTTGCCACTTAAGGGTAAAACTATTAAAACAGCATTAGGTATAGGAAGAAAGGGTATCACTCATTCAGCTTATTCAGAGGATATGAAACAACCAGAATACAAGCAAAACCCTGTTCTGAAATATAGCCCTTGGATTGAGGAAGTTTTCATAAGGATGGGGGAAAACACTCAAGTTCCCATTGGTAATACACCTTGTCCAGAGCTTCTTAAAATGGGCAATTCTGATGGATTCTTCTGTCCTTATCTTTGTGAGCCAGTAACATCCGAAATGTTTTCCGATATCTTACAAACAAACACAGGCGTCCAACTATCTAAACTTACAAACACATACTCAAGAATTGGTGGTGCCTATGGAAATGGTGAAATCTATGGGAAAGAAATGTTTAAGAATATAGCCATATTCCCTATCCTTGCAACTATGTCAAGTGTGAACCCTTTTCAGAAGCAAGGTGATGATTCAGATAAAATTAGATTGACATCTGGTTTTATAATTAGAGCACCATATCATGCTAGGAGACCAACTGATAGAATAATGTTGATAACAATTGAATTATTAAAACTCTTAATTATCCAGTCGCCTAAGAGCGTTTACGCGGCGTGGTTTTTCATACAAACGGAATGAAAAAGATAGGACAACGAATAGAAACGATTACTAAGATGTTACTATGAAGAGATTGATTCTGAGGAATAATCACGCTAACAATGTTTATTTTTAAACCTTAATTTTTTTTTTTTAAACTTTGCCCCACACTAGGAATTTCTCCTGTATCGTGGGTGCGTTTACAAACATTTAAACTCACATACACAAACAGCCAGACCAGAGGCTAAAGACTTGCTAGAGACACAGAATGATATCTACACTGAATCTGAGTTGTATATGAATGAAAAACCACCTGCAACTATAACCCCTACAGATTTCCTAAAGAATTTATGCATAAAATGGGTGGTAAAAATGTTACCTGAAGGATTTTGCTATAATATACAAACAAGAGAAAACACAGACAGCAATATAATCACTGTATTGATAACAAGTATAAAGAGTGCTCTGTCAAAAGGAGTAAGAGTGCATAGGGTCAATATGAAAGAAAATAGTGCATTAGAAGAAGAAATACTTACTGACATAATAGAGATATGGGAAAATTCAGACCATAATACATTTTCTTTTATGGAGTCTGTGTTGCCACTTAAGGGTAAAACTATTAAAACAGCATTAGGTATAGTAAGAAAGGGTATCACTCATTCAGCTTATTCAGATGATATGAATCAACCAGAATACAAGGAAAACCCTGTTCTGAAATATAGCCCTTGGATTGAGGAAGTTTTCATAAGGATGGGGGAAAACACTCAAGTTCCCATTGGTTATACACCTTGTCCAGAGCTTCTTAAAATGGGCAATTCTGATGGATTCTTCTGTCCTTATCTTTGTGAGCCAGTAACATCCGAAATGTTTTCCGATATCTTACAAACAAACACAGGCGTCCAACTATCTAAACTTACAAACACATACTCAAGAATTGGTGGTGCCTATGGAAATGGTGAAATCTATGGGAAAGAAATGTTTAAGAATATAGCCATATTCCCTATCCTTGCAACTATGTCAAGTGTGAACCCTTTTGAGGAGCAAGGTGACGATTCAGATAAAATTAGATTGACATCTGGTTTTATAATTAGAGCACCATATCATGCTAGGAGACCAAGTGATAGAATAATGTTGATAACAATTGAATTATTAAAACTCTTAATTATCCAGTCGCCTAAGAGCGTTTACGCGGCGTGGTTTTTCATACAAACTTACAAGTCCCAATTCATGGAAACGATTACGGATTACATCAAGATCTAAATAGTTACTAGAAAATGTTTTCGAAAATTAAATATACTTTAAGCGAGCAGTTAGACGTGGTTTTAAGTTTGTTAGGAAACTTAAAATTGTCTCTCTCCATCTCTCTAAACTCTTATTTAAAATACTATTTAGACCTTGATATATCGCGTATGGGTATCAAGTTTCATTAAAATCGGTTTATTCATTTCCATAATTTGGAACTTGCAAGTTTGTATGAAAAACTGCATACACGTTCTTAACGTTCCTAATTATTATATTTAATAAAAAAATCGTAAAAAATGTCTCCTGACAGTGGTTTTTTATCGATATAATTAAGTCAAAATAATTATGTGCACTACTGTGTAGTGTAGGCTTAAGAAATCCTATTTTGTTACCAGAATTATATTTTTGTTACTGTCCCATAAAAACGGGCACATATTTCTTTGTTTTTTAATAAATAAAAGTAAATAGTTCGTTTTTGCATTATGTATGTATAAAAAAAAAATAACGGGGCCCTTGTACGGAAAAGTGTAGATCGGGTAACATATTACGCAATTCATAGAAATAAACTAGAGATGTGCCGATTATGATTTTAGCCGACTAGCCGATTAGTCGGTTGTAAAGAGGTAGACTTGTCGGCCAAGCCGAACATGGTTTCAGGGATTTCCGTGACGCTTCGTTTACAGCTGATCCGCGCGCAAGTCGCAACCGCCGCCAGCAAGCTTGTCGGAACGGAAACTTTTTTGTTTACTTCGAATTGTTTTGTTTCTTGATTTTTGCTTTTGTGCAGGTCAGAGCTGTGTTTTTGTGTAAAGATAATACTGTTATTATTAATTAAAGTGAAAATAAAAGCTACTATAAAACCTACTCTTTTATTTAAATATGAAGAATTAATTGTAAATGTTTATTCAAGATATTATTTTGTTTTGTTTGTTTATTAAGATACAAATTTTGTTTGATAAATGTAATAGATATGTTTTCTTTACAAGCAAGTCATTTTAGGTGATGGTTCACGAATGTTCGAAAATATTTGTTCGTTCGTTTTTAATATTCTGAGTTTACCACACTCATCAGCAAACGTGGAACGAATACTTTGGTTAATCAAACTATTGAAAACTAAACAGCGCAACAAACTATCCAGTCATTGGTCTTCTCCACACAAAAACATGTTTCGGAAAAAATAATCAAATTTGTTATAATTTTAATATTGACCAAAAATGTTTACAAAAATAGTAAGCAAGAAGTGGTATGAAAATGAATAATCGGTAATCACTGTACCTTTAGTATTTTTAATAAATTACTTAATTTATAGTATAAAATACTGTTATTTTATTTTGACAAAAAATCTCCTGATTTCTCCTGACAAATTACCCGATTTTTTCATTTTCATTATTGCAACTGGAAAAAAATTATAAAAAACAAACACCGAAAACCGTTGAAGCGTCATTGTCAACTTATTTTTATTTGATTAGGTTATGCGACTTATTGCAATTCTTTAAAGGTGCTAGAAATCGACGAAAATTGCTGTTTGACTCTTGGCGTTCTACCCCACCCAAAAGCAGATTAGACCAAGTTTGTCATGTCAAGATTTGTTGATTTAATCCTCCTACAAGATCAGGAGAAAGGCCTTTTCGAAAAAAGAATGCGAGAAGATTCGTCTTAAATGGCTTCGCTAACAGAGACAATTGGATTTATTTTTAAATGCCAACGAAGAATGGTTAAATGAAGAATTGTTTCTTACAATATTTCATGAACAGTCCCCAAAACCAAGCTTCAGTATTGGCAGACCGAAAAAGAGTTTTAATGATAGTTCCACAAAAACGAAAAAGCGTAAAATTCAACATTTGTTGCAAGAATATGACGTTGAACAGCTATCGTTTGCCGCCCAATTGAGTGTGCGGTGGGAACGTGACGCTGCTAAAATAATTCAGGAAATTTCTAGAGCTTTACCGAGACGAGCTACTGGATATAAAAAAGCTAGGAGAATAATAAATTCAAAAAAAGAACAACGGCCTTATACCCGAGAAGAATCTTTGGCTTTGTTTATTTCTAATAATTGCACTGTGCAGACAAATAAGAATAGAGTCAAAAGAAAGAGTATTCCGTCTTTACCTTTGAAGCGAGATATGTTAGCTGCGTACCGGTGCGACAGTTCAATTTTATGTCGTCTCAAAACATTTTAAAGCCAGGATATTCTCCTTTAAATTATAATTCTTTTTACCTAATTTAGTTTTTTTTTTTTGTACTTTTTTTTTTTTACCTATGTTTGAGCAAATACCCGGTATCAAACTGGAATGCCGATTCACTCACTGCTAGCAGGTGTTTTTTAAAAATCTTTCCTCGGCTTTTGCAAATAGTGTAGGATGCCCGGCTGAATCTTGGCTTGTATTTTATTTCTATACCGCCGTGAAGCGGTACTTTTCGGAAATTTATATTTTTTTGCCGCCATTCCAACAGAAATTGTTCCCGATCGCACTTCATGTATTGCATTTTCCAAGTCTGCCGGATCATAGGAGCCATATGATAAAAGGTGTTCCTTTTCGGCATTGCCATGGCACTCGTGCGTGACTTTTCTATAGCATTTGTACGGAAAAAAAGTTTTAGTTAGTTTTAATTTTATGGTGTGTGAAGCCAGTTTCGGAACTGTGCCTAGGAATTCCCCCACGGCACGGGGATTTATTGCGTCATTTGCCTCTTACTTGTGATGTGAAAATGTACGAAACAACGATATAATTATTTTTTGTTCTAAAGTTTTCACAGCAAGTTAAACGAGTGAAAAATTACTTGTGTTGTGATAAAATTTTTGCCTCTAAAGCATCACTTAATTCACATGTTGATTGGTAATAAGTCATAATTCTACGTAATATTAATAAAGATAATAAAAATTATCGGCTCGCATTGTGAGGAGGTTCCTGTCTCTAGAGCCCTAACCACTGGTAGCTTGGACCCTGCATCTATTGCAGCAGCACTATATTTTATATTTTTAAATGCTTTTGTTTTTTTTTAAGGAATATTTAAAAATATGTAAAATGTGTATATAAAATGAATAAAGGAATAAAAATTCAAATTTACTTGTCTTTATTTTTTTTTTAATAACTACTCAAAACAGGAATATTTAAAAAATCTCAATCCTGCAAATCCCGGATTCCGAATCTGGGATTGATGACCCCATATCCCGCAGGCCTGCGGGACCGCGGTTAGGATGCGGGATTGGATTCCCTAATCGCGTGTTTGGTAAAAAAAAGTTTGTTTTAGAGTTGGCTGACCTCGGGACTTGGTTCCAAGTCAACCAAACCCTGAAAATATACCGGAAATATCCTCACAGGTACTTGAATTTGAAATAATTTCAAGTGTGATGTATGTCAGCTTAGTTTTATTCAGAAGACCGAGTTCATTAGCTACAACATTATCATGGATAATGTAATCATTATGTTAGCAGTTGTTAAAATAAACCGCGTTTTTTTTTCCGAGTTCATTATTTATTTCTAAGCAACGCTTATACATACACGGTTATTTTTTGGTCGTTCTGGAACCGAAAGCCATAAACTCAATCATCGATTTCGAAACGATTGAGACTATTTTTTTCAAAAAGTAAAAATAAAAAAAATCACGAAAAATTTCATTTAATGTTTTTTTTTGTGAAATAATGAGAACTCGAAGTAACGCTTCCTTGCGGTAAATGCATATGTGTGTGTAAAACGTATTCACGATCGGCAACAAATGCGAACGGTACCCATTGAAAAATCCATTCATCGATCAGACAGCATGATCCTTAAGCCACGCCCCCACCCCACGCTTACACAGTCTAGCCGACCGCCCGCCCTTCCTTCCTCCTAGTATTGTCGCACGGTTCGCTGTGTTAGGTCACTCACGCGCAACTTATCACGTGCTAAAAATGAGTCGGCAATACGTACTCCAACGTGGAGTATTGGGCAATGGTGGATTTTTATGAGATGGCGCACCATAACCTGGAAGAGGCCAGACGATTTTATGCTCAGCCGGAACACCTGAACTCACTGCGCGCACGTGGAATCCTCAAGTTCCCTTCACCTCCACCATCCTGGCTGTAACCTCCTCGATCACGGATAGTTTCGAGCACCCACACACGCGCAGGGCCGCGGTAAACTACCATACTCGGCGGAATTAGAGGAAGACATACTGGCGATTCAATGTTAGCCAATATTACGTATGGAAATTATTAAATACGAATGGATTACGTCCATACCATTTTCGTCGAGCGCACGCTATTTACGAAGGCGACGGGCCAAGGAGGATCGCATTATGCCAATGGTTGTTGGAAAATGCCACTGCCAACATACTGTGGACGGATGAATCGTTATTTACAAGAGTCGGTCTGTATAACGTTCACAACGAACATTATTGGTCGTTTTTAAACCCGCACCTCATTCGCGAAGATAACCATCAGATTAGATTCAGCGTGAATGTTTGGGCAGGCATTATTAACGACCAAATAATAGGGCCTATTTTTATTGAAGGTCACCTGACTGGCGGCTCATTTAGAAATGCTGCAAACCGTGATACCGGGGTTGCTTGAGGATATGCCTCTGGCATATTTACGCGGTATGTTCTACCAGCATGATGGATGCCCTGCTCATTTTGCTACTCCAGTGCGTACCTTAACAGTGAGTTTGTTGAGCAGTGGATAGGTCGTGGTGGCCCTGTGGCTTGGGCTGCAAGGAGCCCTGACTTAACACCACTGGATTTTTATTTATGGTCCGAAATTAAAACACTAGTTTATTTCGAAGAGCGTACTACTCGATATGAGTTAAGAAGTGCGATAGTGGACGCATTTAATATTGTGAAAAGTGACAGAGACACATTAGGAAAATTAAAAGACAATGTAATTAAACGTGCCCGTTTAATTACATTGCGAACCCGAGAGTTAGCGAAGAAGTACGATCATTTTTGGTAACAAATCTATAAAAGAGATTAAACTGGTCTCAATGGAAACCTAAGTTGTTATTTGTCATGCATGATTTTAACTGACAGGTTTGTTGTAATTTGCTTTTGGGTTTCCGATTAATTTAATCAGTCTTTTTTATTACAACATTCACTATGCCGTACGAGTATTCGGCTCAACACCAAGCTGATATTCACTTCGTCTACAGTTTCTGTGACAGAAATGCTGCAGCGGCTGGCGGCTTCCCTGGTCGGCGCGTTGCTGATATACGAACATTTATTAACATAAACAGGAGATTTTGTGAGATCCTAATTAGACCACGCCGCCATGAACGAGCAATCAATTTGAGCGTCGCTCAAGAAAACAAGAGTAATGAACCTTATTATTCATAATCCTACACTCTCGACGAGACGCGTTGGGAGAACCGTGGGTGTATCCCATAAGCTTATGGGATAAACCCACAATTCTCCTCTTGTTCTCTCTCTGGTGTGGAAACTGTGGAAAAGATATCGTTTGCATGCCTACTTCTACAGAAAATCCCAAGGCATAATACAACCTGATCACTTCTCAAGATTTTTTTTGCCAGAGAATTAACCAAGAACTGATAAGTAATCCAATACTGCTTTAAAAAATTCTTACCGGCGGCGTAAGAATTTTTAACAGAACAGAGAGCGAAACTCCGCCCCCCCCCCCCGTCCCCTCCCGCCCCAAGTATCGTCAGTTGTTATTTATTTGAAGAACTTCTTCTAAGATTATAATGTTATGCTGCTTAAAATAAATGTTATAGTCAACTTCGTTATTAACGTTTTATTTTTGCCTAGTCCATGGCGCAATTGCATATGGTCGTTCGCCCGAATTCGATTGCCTATGGAATTCGTCAAACGACAGAGTTTAAATGAACACGGCCGAGTACGCCCGTCTTCAAACTCGTCCAGCTTCAATGTTCCTTTTTTCGCAATTGTTAGCTTGTACGTATTCCATTGCAATGATTAGTGTAATTGCGCCATTAATAAGCGGACCGTAATCATTAGACAATGTGATGGGTTGTGCAAGTGCGGGCTCCGTAGGCTAACTACCTAGACAGTCCTTAAACTACGTACTTGTAATACAAAAAGGTATATTGTATTATTATTATTGAAAATATTTTTGAAATACATTACGGCTGACGCAGTTTTGCGTTGTTAGTAGTCACTTGTGCGACCGTTTGCAGAATACCATGGAGAAAGATATTAGTTGTTGAGTACGCTGTAGTTTTTTTCGCATGGTAGCAGCAAGGAAGCCATCTGTGAGAACGTCTGTGAACATTCCTGACCCGCTAGAGCCGTGACAGTCCCAACAGCATCCGGAAGGCATTACTAAATTAAAGTGAATATAAGGCTGACGAGTGTACGTCAAAAAACAGTGATTCTATACACATGAAAGCAATGTTCTAGCAATGTGAAGAATGTGCGTAAAATTTAAAGCAATGTGCTTTTATAAAATTAGAGTTATTTAAAAAAGTTAGTGAGCCGCCAGCCTTATATCAGAATGACGGGTGTATTTTTAATCTGAGCAAATCAAATAAAAAAAATTACCTACTATCTAAGTATGAAAACATTAGCGTAGCAATGTTTTCGCAATGTGCTCAAACGTACAAAAGGCAGAATCGGATGCGGCAAAAGGTTTAATAGTAATTTTGAAAAAAAAAAACTAAATTTGAACGCCTGCCCATTTTATACAGCCAATCACGACGAAATGTATAGAGGGACATTTACACCACAAGGGTTTCCTGCAGTGCAATTGCAAATGAGATATTTCCTCATTTTCCTTTTATTATTAAATAACACGTATAATTGTATGTATAATAAGGTTATTCCTAAAACGTATTTGATTTATCATTTGTTTATTTTGGTTAAATATATCATATACAGGGTGTTTGGTGCATCGTTTGCCAAATTGAATTGGCCGAATGGAGAGGTCATTTGCTATCTTTTCAGGCCCAAGAACTCACTCTTGGCCACACCGGATTTTTAATTCGATTTTTCTAATTTTATTTTCAAAAATTCCCAAACTTCGCATTAAAGCTGAAATTTAAAGAAAAGTTATTAGTATAATCCTTAAGTTACATTTCAATTTTTATACGTACTGTTATATGGTTCTATCAAATTCAAAACTACTCGCTAATAAAATCTATGTAGTTTTCTTTTTAATAACTCACAAAGCTTTTGGAAGAAGAAAAATAAATTTAAAACTCAACTTTAAATTGCTATAAAAAAAAAACTAAAAGCGATGGATATCTTCGAATTCTGTTAAAAAGTTCTCTAGTCTGTCTTCTTTCCAACGGTATGCAATATGCTAAAAAAATCTTTTAATAACTTCGCTAATTCGTTAAGTTTGTGTATTGGGGCGCACCATCAAGCTACCCCATATTCAGGATAAAAAACTAGTTTTCGCATAAATAACATGCTGTAAGTAGGTAGATACTGTTATCTCACTCTTACGCAGTCACTTATCTCTATCTTACATAGGGTTCTAACTTTCCTCGAACTCGAAATGAAAAAGACAATTAAAAATAATAATTTATTTAATAAATATCTAATTACAAATCTTGTTCAAATTGTCCACCACTATTGCGTATGCACGTGCCACATCTTTGTCTTATTTCGACTGTAGTGGTGCGTAAACCCAAATGGGTTTGATGGTCATGAAGGCCGCCTTAATGTGTTGGAATAAATCATCCCTAGTTTCAACTTCCTTAGCGTAGACAACTTCCTTAGCGTAGACAACTTCCTTAGCGTAGACAACTTCCTTAGCGTAGACAACTTCCTTAGCGTAGACAACTTCCTTAGCGTAGACAACTTCCTTAGCGTAGACAACTTCCTTAGCGTAGACAAGTTCCTTACCTGACAATCTCAACGGGGATAATTACATACATTTTTTACAAACAGACGTGCCCTTATTATTAGCTGAGCTGCCAATTTTCAGTGAAGACAGGTCGTTTGTTTTTCAACATGACGGTTGTCCCGCTCACTGGAGATTAACCACTGGTAATTATTCCCATTGAGATTGTCATGTAAGGTCACTGGAGTTTAACCGTCAGGGAGTACTTTTGCATTCCCAGACTCATGGATGGCAGGGATGGCCCTATTCCTTGGCCACCACGTTCCCCAGACTTAACTCCGTTAGATTTTTACTTCTAGGGACGGGCCAAGGAACTTGTCTACGCCACGGAAGTCCATCAAAGCAGAAATGGGTTTACTGCAGTAGTGGTGTACTGCAGTCGGGATAAGACGAATATGTCGCACGTGCATACGCGATAGTGGTGGACAATTTGAACAAGATTTGTAATTAGATATTTATTAAATAAATTATTAAGTTTAATTTTCTTTTTCATTTCCCGTTCGAGGAAAGTTAGAACCCTATGCAAGAAAGAGATAAGAAGACCTACTTACAGCATGTTATTTATGCGAAAACTAGTGTTTTATCCTGAATATGGAGTAGCTTGATGGTGCGTCCCAATCCAAATACACAAATTTAACAAATTAGCGAAGTTATTAAAAGATTTTTTTAGCATATTGCATCCCGTTGGAAAGAGGAGAGACTAGAAAACTTTTTAAAAGATTTCGAAGATCTCGATCGCTTTTAGTTTTTTTTTTTTTATAGCAATTTAATGTTGAGTTTTAAGTTTATTTTTTCTTCTTCCAAAAGCTTTGTGAGTTATTAAAAAGAAAACTAGATGTTACTAGCGAGTAGTTTTGAATTTGATAGAACCATATAACAGTACGTATAAAAATTGAAATGTAACTTAAGAATTATTATACCAATAACTTTTTTTTTTTAATTTAAGCTTTAATGCTAAATTAGGGAATTATTCAAAATAAAAATTAGAATAATCGAATAAAAAAACCGGTGTAACCAAGACCGAGTTCTTGGGCCTAAAGAGATGGCAAATGACTTCTCCAATCGGCCAATTCAATTTGGCAAACGATGCACCAACCACCCTGTATATTTAACCAAACTAAAAATGCGTTCCTACATACTTCGGATGTGAGTTTTCATTTTCTCTTTTGTGAAATGTGGGTACTTGTATAGTACTTTACGACATTTGTTACACAATTATTTTTATACTGAAGTACCCGGTGTTAAATAAATTAAAATGGAAGAGAAGAGGTGGTAAACAGAGCGTAGATGACCTTAACAGTATAGGTACTTCAGTATACCATATATTCACCTTAACAGTTAGGCACTACAGAGCACACTGCTATACAAAAAACAAACGGAAATGTTTTGATATCTTAAACAATAGAACAAAAAGAAGTAAAAAAAATATGATACCGGTTTGCCTTGTGTATTGACAAAAATATTTAAATTTTGTTTTTATTCAGATTTCAATAATGTAGATGAATTATGATTAAAGATATTTTTTACTTTTTATTTGCTATAAAACCTACCTACCACATTGCTGCGCTGTTTTCATACTTAGATGGTAAGTAATATGCTCAGATTAAAAATACACCCATTATTCTGATATCAGGCTGGCGGCTTACTAACTTTTTAAATAGCTCTAGTTTTATAAAAGCACATTGCTTTAAATTTTACGCACATTCTTGACATTGCTAGAACATTGCTTTGGTGTGAATAGAATCACTGTTTTTTGATGTACACTCGTCATCCTGATTTTCACAAATTAAACATGGAGGATATAATATGCTATCACGTGTATGGCACCCACAGGCCACTCGAGTAGAATAATAATTGACAGAACACCTTGAAACAACATAACTTTGACGTCAAGCCTGCAGGCAAGCATATTGCTCCTCACAGACAATGCCCCGTGTTATCTACCACATATAAGTAAATACAATAACTAAAACTGGCATTGAAATTAAATAATATCATGCTCGATTTAAAGATATGATCAAACCGATTATAGTGCAACCATAAATTGAAGACCGTAGCTCAGATTATTCTTTGTTCAAAGAAACAAGCACAACCAGCTGCTTAGACGAACGTCTGACCTTCAATATTATTTAGATTGATAAAACTGGCTAACAAAAGAAAAAAAATTGTTTGTTTCCTGTTATTTTTTTTTTATTTCTGTCTCAATGTGGCAAGTAATTTTTAAATATGGCAACAGTTTTTCTCCAACAGTTTTTTTTTATGAGTTATAGCTAACTACCCTCAATTACTATTTTAACTTAAATTTTAGTTTTTTGGTGGACACTGAAATATATTTTGTTGTTGTTTTCGATATGGTTTGGTCAAGAAGATGTTGTGTAGTTAATGCATATTGTTTTTGCTATATTTATTAGAAAAATATCGAAAACCTATATCGGACTTTGTAAAACAGCGTGCCATCAATAGTTTAAAATAAAATTGTGTAATCAAGACAAGCCATGGGTTCCTCATATTGTTTACCAGAAAAGTGTTGTGTCTCTACTAGTTATGGTCCAGTGGAGAAAGGAATGCAATAACAATGATAATATAAATGTTATAATAAATATCGGACTTGCAAAAGCTAGGATGCAACATGAGCATAAAAATCCACTTGCTGCACTCACATTTAGACCAATTTCCACAAAATCTGGGCGATTTTAATGAGGAGCAGGAAGAAAGATTCATCAGGATATTCGGACAATGGAAGACCGTTATCCGGGAAGCCGGGACTCACATATTATGGCAGATTACTACTAGAGTTTGCAACAAAATCTACCAAAATTCGTTCATTCAAGGAAATCTTATAAAAGATTATTTGATTGTGTTAAATAGAAATTTTGTTAACATATGCATTAATTTTCTTGAATTTTTAGTCAAAATAATAGAAGTCTATATTTCAAAAAGTAAAGCTGTTAGCAATCTCCCAGTATTTTTTTTATAGTGAGGGCCATAGAAATACGCAATAACAGAAAAAAATATTAAGGAAACAAAGTGTGTTGACCAGTGTAAATGATTGAGGTGCCTCCAGTCTTTAATCTCTTACTTTTTAATGCATTCTAAGCATACAAGGCATCTGAAAATTTACCTGTACAATGAGATTAATTAACAATCCAAACTTTATGGTTGTACAGTACGATGAGGGTAGGACACTAAAATTTTTTTTACACAACCTAAGGCGACACTGACCGAAACTTAAAAAACATAAAATAATGGTATGTTTTTTTTTTCATTTATATTAAATAATAATATATAATTTAATAAGGCTATTTTATGACAGGACTATGCCAAGAACCAAACAAAAAACTATCCATGAATTGAATAACTAAGTATATCAATTGATTTTGATTTATATAGATATACATATATATTTATATAATAATATTGGAACAAAGACAAGACCAAGACTAGAAAATTTCAGAATCTTTTATCCCACCAACAGATCTAGCAAATCAAGTCTACTACACGGATCCGATTCTATGAACACGCAATATCCATGAAATTCACATTTTGAATATTTCCAAAGATGTCTCTAGAACAGACGTTGGTATTTAAGAGGGACGATCGTCTGATGAAAGTCAAAGCAAGTTATTGCAAATGGTTTTGATCGACTGCTACCTACCACCATCTCAAGGAACAACGATATTCGCTTTAATAACGACATGAAGACCCGATTGACACCAAAACTAATGACAATGTAGGAATTTAACCATTTTTGTTAGACTACGATGCAAAACGACCACCAGGTATTAATTAAATGGAAAAATAAAATATTATTGACTGTTTTCGACGAAAGCTCAGCAAGAACGATTTCAACACTTCGACTTTTTTGCAGAAACCGTAAGCAATCAATGTGAAGCCATCACACGGTCACACCAAAATCTGCGACAAATCAACTGAAAGACAACAGACGAATGAAGGAAGAAAGGTATGTTCAAGTCAAGAATCAATCGATGCGAATGCCAGTGATGTGCGGCACACCAAAGACAAAAGATGACACCCGATTCGATTCGACTAAACAAAAACGACTTTCGTTTATTTCATTCATTTGTTTTCCACCTTCTTCTGTAATTGAGTTTGTTTTAGGTATTTTATGATTTTAGCCTGTATTTTTTTACAAATTTTTTTTTTAAATCTATTTGGTCGTGGCATCTACATCACACGAATTCTTACTATGTATGAATTAAACGTTCTAGACATTGAAGTAAAAAAAAAATAATATAAAAACTGTATTATTTATTACACAATAAAACATCACAAAGGTAAACAAAGTCTTCGAGCATTAATTTATCCGATGGCATAATTGGACATACCCCTCTGCCAAACTACGCACGCCAGCACATCAAGCTACTGCAATCTGTCAAATTTCTTTATGGTGGAAGCGTCAAAGTAGCCCGCGAAATTCAAATTTTCTAACGTTTTTTGCAATTTGCAGGTCAGTGTCAGGTTTTATGTTGATAAAAATATAAATCGCACCATTAACACGTATTTAGTTACAGAATTATAATCATTAACACCATTAATACTACTGTCATATCTCATTTAATCCCATTGAATGATTATTTCATGAAAAAGTCATTCAATGGGGTTACATGAACTTAGAGGGTTGTATTGATGATTTTAATGATTATAATTCTGTAAATACATACGTATTACTGGCGCGATTCATATTTCATTAACATACAACCTGACACTGACCTGCAAATTGCAAAAAACGTTAGAAAATTTGAATTTCGCGGGCAACCCTGACTCTTCCACCTTAATAGATTTTACACTTTATCTATAAAGCATAGGGGGGTAGTTTGATGTGCTAGCGTCTGTACATTGGCCGTATGACCATGCACGTTAGGGTGGAAGGGACACCGACGCACAATTGTAAAGGTCATTCAGGTAAAGATCTGGTGATCCAGGTATTGAAGTGGTTATTAACATAGGCAGTGGTGATTCTGAAGTTATGGGCCGGAGCACCATTCGTCGTTTTAATAAATAAATGACGTCAAAGATAATTGTGAATTAGATACTAACTAAAGTAATCGGATGGACTTTTGAGTAAAAGTGCTTTATCTTATCCCATTACATTAGTTAACATTTCATGGCTTTCCTTTAATTTAATTTGTCGTGTTTGTTATTGAGATTTGATCCATATGATGGACCCTGTCGATTGAGGCCATAAAAGTACAGGGTGTTATTTTTTTGGAATTTCGCCGGTTCAATTCTTGAGAGCGAATTTTCTAAAATGTTTGAATGCAGATTTATTTATTTTTAAAAATAAAGGAATGTTTCCTTTGATTAAAATTTTCTATCTGCAATAGTTAGAGTACTTTCTACTACTAGGTGGCGTTGACAACTTCTAGTCTGTATAATAGTACAAAAAATCAGATGATTTTAAATGACATTTAGGTTACATTTCGTGTTTTTTATAAGTATATTAATTGTATAATGGGAGATAGCTATTACAAGACTTAACATGTTTGTTTAAGTCGTTTGAGTTGACATTAAAATGACGTTTAATTATGCTGCATTTGCAAAAATGGACAGTTAAAGACAGTATAAGAAAACTAAAAAAACTAAATATGAATAAATACGAAAGACATTTGTGTATAAAACCTATCACGTAAGAAAATATTTATGGACATAAGACAAGGCAATATGGTCGAAAGACTATAGCCAGTGCTGCCAATCGCGGGGAAAATCACCGATTTTACTGGGAATAGGGTTAGCGCGGGGAGAGCGTGGGGAATGACAAAAATCGGGGAATTTCGGGGAATCCAGGCCAATTTTTTCGGTGGGTGTAAAACTATTTTGTGTCCCGTAAAAAATCACGTTTGGACTTGGCAGAAACAGCTCGACATTACTAACATAATTTTAAATGGCAACACCACTCAAATGCCTGCTCAACTGTCATTTGAACAAGATTTTGTATTTCTGAACGTATCCATTTCTACATCAGAGGAGGAGCTCGTGTCTAAATAATAACAGCCGCTCGGGTCAATCTTTAGGTTAAACCGTGCTTGCCTAGGTTGGTCTGTGGATGGATGACCGCCCATTACATACCGAGTTTCCTCCGTGCCTCGGAAAGCACGTTAAGCCGTGGGTCCCGGATGTCATTTGTAGATCTTTGATAGTCGTTAGGCAGTCAGTGGCCCAAAAAGTCTGACAACCAGTCTTACCAATGGGTATCGTATTACCCAGTACTAACTGGGTTGTGGAGGTCAGATAGGCAGTCGCTCCATGTAAAATACTGGTATTCAGCTGCATCCGGTTAGACTGGAAGCCGAACCCAATATAGTTGGGAAAAGGCTAGGCAGATGATGATCCATTTCTACATCATTAACTAATTGTTCATAGTTGCCGTTTTTTTTAAATTGGTGCGAACGGTTGAAATTTTCAATAAAATTATGGAAAAGTGGTTAAAAAGTACAGCTACTGTTAAAAAACAGTTAAGTTGCATGTTCAGCATAAGTTAACCGGAACCCAGAATTTGAGTTTGTCGAGGTGTGCAATACGGTTTCCTTGAGAGCCGCCCTTGTTCTGCAGGAAATAAGATTATAAGGGATAGTATTTTATAAAAGTTTTAGTAGTTTATTAAACAAATTTTGTATAAAACAGCGTTTTTATTCCAAAAATAACACTTACAAAAAAAAGAAGCGGGGAATTGACAACACTGACGCGGGGAATCGGGATTTTTTTATTGGCAGCACTGACTATAGCCTTCCCATCGGGCATCGGGGTAAATTATAAAAAAACTATATGTCAAGTGTCAATGTCAAAAAATCCAGCTGGGTTTCATACTAAATAAAATAAATACTACAAAATCTACCCATACGTCGTCTATCTTTGGGCACAGAAGCACACAGACAGTTCGTTTTTAGTCGTCTACTTAAATTGTTCTCGTGGTATTCGCTGATATATTTATTTAATTTTTTATTGTCAAAATGTCGCAAGCTCGTTTCGCATCTTGTGTTCCGCTTCCGATAGAGAATAAATCCTTGGTGAACGTGATAGATAAGGCTAAGGACTGGGCCTTAATGCATGGAGTCGCCATGAGAGATAAGAACCACTTCAGCAAAGATGTTATTCAGGTATTTTTTATAATTTTTTTTTTGTTTCAGTCTCTACATATGTGGTAGTTCCTTATAGTTTTACTACCACGATGGGATAAATAACCTGGATAAATATTTAACAAATAGTAAATCTTATACTTCACCACATACAAATCTCTCGCATTTAATTAATATTTGATTATTATAGCCAAAGAAATCTTACCACCTATGTGTCTTGTCATCTTGTAAGAAGAAGGAGCTTGGTTTCCACGACACAGTGAATGCTAATGACATTCTGGTTGTGTAATGTTCTCCTGAACAATGTAAATTTTGTTTATTTCCTTGTATTCAATGTACCATGAGAGAATATGAATATGCTCACGCAATGGTATAAATACAAAGTCAGTCTGTATAACTAGACAGAGCTAGTCAATTTTTCAAATAGTTTCTGAGATACCCTGGTTTTTCCAGAATGCCAGTGAACTAACAACCATGGTACTGATTAAAAACTTCATTTATTACAAAGTACAAGATTTATTGCAACTTTGACTCGGCAAATATAACACCACACATGCATTTTTATTTAATTTTACTAGTACCTTTTCTTGTTATTCTTTTCTTACAATAGTTTTCAAATTTATTCTCTTTATTCATTTCAATACTATATATTTTACATTTTTAAATATTCCTATACAAAAAAATACCTTTTTAAAAATAGTAGCCCACCAGCGTCGGGAACAGGGTCCTAGCTACCGGTGTTCAGGGCTCTTGAGAGAGGAACCTCCTAACGTTACGCTCCGTGTCCAGAAGTACTGCTTTCTGGATCAAGCCCTTGATCCAGCTGCCAAGCAAGAGCCTCCTCAGATGTTGATCGGGGTTATTAAAATATTGGCCAACACAACTATATATACTGCTGTACTCACGTCCCACATGTCGACAACCTCGCGAGCCAAATTATAATATTTGAATTGTTTATCTTTCTCTGCTTTATTATTATTATTTTAGGAAAAAAAATCTTATAATGATTCAAATTACTGATTCAAACATATTAGAAATGATTAAGATTATCCTGTACTATACCTGTAAATCAACTTATATACTTTATGGGACAGGTAGTTTCCTTAACAGTTATGATAACATTTAAAAATAATAAAAAAAAACAAAATTAGCAAATATTTAAGGAACAATCTTTTTATTACTTCTTTCTCTTTCATTAATTTTTCTTTAATTTTCTTTGCTCCAGTATCCTGATTTTTAAATTTGAAATAAGTCAAACGAATATTTACCTACAACATTGATAAGTATAAAATACAATAAATGAACTGCTGCAGCAGTCTAGTATTTTTTTGTTAGGCATTTTTCTCATTTATTTCATTATTAAATTGTACCTCAGCGAAGGCGAGCGGGTCACTAATTTAATACAAGGTGAAATGGACGCGGAGAATAGCCAAACTTATGTGGCAGTGGAAGACGTTGCGTTAGAAGGCCTCCCACTAGGTGGACCGATGACCTGGTGAAGATTGCAGGGTTCCGCTGGATGCGAGTCGCCCGGGACCGGTCAATGTGACGATACTTGAAGGAGGACTATGTCCAGCAGTGGACGTCATTCGGCTGAAAATGATGATAGGGACACCAAATCTAAAACGGTTACCACATATTATAATGTACGAGGTAACCGTTTCAGTGTTGGTAAACCTTCTACCCTGTATGTTTATTATTTTCTGTGCAATAGTCTACCCAGTGCTGAGCCAAAGGTACTTGATAAATGAATTAATTTAAAAATTAATTAAGGTATAAAAGACTTGAGTTTACTGACATTATCCTCATCAGCCATAGATAATTATAATCAACAAAGCTTGTCTTTTCAGGTTGCACCATTTGTGTTACTGCCCTCACCATTTCCCAAGGCTGAATTCGAGAAAGCCGTGCAGTTACAACCGGTATTAAATGAATTGATGCATAAGGTTAGTCTAGTTTTTATGATTATCCGTAAATATTGATTAAAGTTAAACCAGGAAATTAAATTGCGATTATTATAAAACATTGCATGTTTTAAGTCTTACTTCATTGTGCGAAAAAGATGGAGCTAGATATCCTGTATAGCTCCATCCCTTTTACACACTGAAGGGATATTAAAAGTAATAACTGTTATACTGCTATTAATACGGCCTATTTTTATTATTTATGCTGAAAATTTTCGTGATCGTATCGTGACTTTTCTCCAGTTTAATGCATTTCAAACGAAAATGAACCTTAACCGTTAATCAATTTGCATAACCCTATTAGCGAGTGTGGTAAGGTGTGATGAAGATAAATATTGCTTGCATAAGGTTCGTTTTCATCTAAAATGCTACTGTATCTGACTGGCTAAGTAAACTCTGTAAGAGATCCCAGTGTTAAATGTGATCTTTCACACAGGTGGCGCATAACAATGAATTTTTGGAGCATTCGCTTCAGAATGCATTGCCAGTGGACGAGTTCACAAAGGGTCTATATGACATTTGGGTTACAATTCGAGACGAGGGGATCACACAGGTACTCATCATTATCAAAATTTAACGAACAGAATGCGAGTGTGGCTAACACGGCTTCATATTGCTGTTTAGAAAACATTTGCAAGTAACCTCACACTATTTAAAAATTGAAATGGTACGTAAATTATTGTTGCACTATTCAAAATAAATTTACACAATTAGTAATGCAACAATCAGTTTTGTGTGAATAAGGAATTAGATACTTAGCACCTTTTCAAATGCAATTTACTGTCAATACCGTTTAGTTCTAAAGAATTAAGTTTTTCATTTATATTATTAATTAGTTGAAATCCACGCATCGGCACAAGTACCGCACACACATTCTGTTCTTTTTATTGCTACATGCAAAAACGATTATTTAACCAAAGAGATACACATGCGAAAAAAATATGTAAAAGTTTTTTTTTAAATCGTATTTGCATGTGACGTAAGTTTATTGCATCTCATTCTCATGCTAACTGACGGCGTTCGAATATCATGTAAAATGTGCTATGTGGCCTAGCCAATATCACTAGGAATGCTGCGTTCGGACATCATGTTGGAATCACGCTGCCCACATACCGAGAACCAGTGTACTAAACACTCGCCATACTGCTCGTGGAAGCAGGTGGAAATCAACAGCATCGCGTCGGGATTCGGACACCTTGGACCGGTTTCCAGAGAAATACAGAGGTAGAGGATTGTAGAAGTCGTTCTTTTAGAAGCCGCATTCACACATTTCAAATTGTAGCGTTTCATGGGCCGTGCTAAGACGTGTTATGAAGCTTACACACCGAATCCGCCAATACGTCAACTGAACGTTTCTGAGTCAGTGTGAGAGGGATGGAGCTATACAGTACTAATAGCGATATCCCTTTTTCACAACGCAACAATGGTGGCTTTAACACGTCATAGTATGTCTTCTATAAAAAAAAAGTTTAGCCGATTCGTTGAAAAATTCTTTCTTATTTTAGCTCAAGAATGTGTAGTGTACCTACCTATCTTCAATTTTTGTATGAGTATTGGTCCATTTGCACCTCTAGCGTAGTCTTGAGTCAGTCTTCTTGGTGCCATCATAATATTAATATTTGTCACCGAATAATTGTGAACATCGTTACTTTATAATCTCAGCATTTATATTGGTATCTCGTGAGATTACAGACTATTGAAAAATAAAATTACGAACTGGTATCATTCTTGCATGCAACGGAACATACCTCGCAATGATTGGATTCACTGAACAAATGCGTTGTTTTAAAAATGTTCACAATGTTTCGACGTAACGGTGTTCACAATCTTACGGAGACATGCATATGTCTCCGTAAAAACAAAACCTGCCGTTATAAAAACAAACGCATGGATATCCCGTCCCGTTTGTGACCATGGCAGTTTTTGCTTTACGAGTTATAAACGTCGTTTTGCTCAGCCTAATAACCAGCTGACTTCGCCAGTTAACCATTTATTTATTTTGATGTGCATCATCATGTACTTATCGTTCTAGTAAACCATCATATCTTAAAGCTATACAAAACGTAATCATTGACTCTTTTGCCTTCTATTCTTGTGAATGTGTTTTCCACTGACTTATTAATATATTTTTCCATTTATCCTTTTAATCCTTTCTCAAGGACATAACATAACAATTATGTTTCTTTTCACACACAGCAACAAATCTCACTTATTGGAAACGATTCGTTTTGGTATACAGCTGTTCTTGTACCTACCTATGCGTAAACATTGTACATGTAGGTACCTCTGTGCACATACCTTAGGTCCTGACCTTGCTATAGGACATCGCCTGGCTAAAATAAAAGAAAGCTATTTACTGAATGTGTGAATGAGGCTATCGAACTACTTCTGCTTAAATAACTCAGCGGGCGATGCGTTCAACTGTGCCATTTTATGTTTAATACATACTTCACAAGAAATCGTTGAATACTGAATTGGGCAGCCTGTCGCTACAGACGAAATTGAGCGAAAAGTCCATAATCAAGGAAATTTTGCGCTCGAAATTTGTCCGCGACTTGTCTAGATAACAAGTCCTTAATATTTTGTGCTGGTGGGAGCGATATAGTTGAGTCAGCGTGTTTCTACCTGGGATGGTAACGGGGCATTGCTTTCTATCATAGAATCCCTTTAGTATACCGATATAGCGGCGGTTTTTTCTACTTATCGGGCGCAATTTGCTATATCACCGATTCTGAAAATATGTTATGGTCTTTAGTAGCCCATTTTCCTTTCCCCATTTTAACAGCGACCGTAATTTAAAAATTAGTCAGCTTGTTAAATAGTGGATGCCCTCTCAGTTCGTCTATGAAACACTTAAAAAATTGCCGCTGGCTCGATTGAGTAATAAAATCACTGAAGGCTGTCCAAAGTATGACAATTTCTAGTGAAGTCGTTTATTGTGACTAACATTCTAACTGCCTCGCACAAGTTCTGTTTTTAAAACTTAAATATTTTAAGCTTTTAGAACTTTGATGAAAATAGGTTTCTGTACCCAATTTCCATTTTATCTACTTTTTAGCCCATTGTAAAGTCAATTAGAATAAGAAAGACGTCGAGCCGTTATTATCATTTAGTTTTTAGAATGTGAACTATTGGGTACAAGCCTATGTCGAAAAAGGATGAAAACATCTTAATTTGACTTTTTTATGTCAATTAACATTGTGCTAATGTATAACTTGAGTTTTTGTTTTAACATTGTATTTTCAACATGGCAACACAAAACAAACAAAAAGAAATAAAATAGGATCTATTAAAAAGGGTTTTTTTCAGTGTTGGCGTGCAAAAATGCAACGTAACATTTTTAAATTAATATGTGTATCGTAATTGCATGTTAAATCTTTGTAAATTACGGACAACTGAACGTGTTGCCCGCATAAATAAAACGAATAATGCAATAATAAACTTTTAAATTTACAAATAGAAATATAAAATGCGCCGACTTAAGTGGGTTTAAACATATATTTAAGGCTGCTTATACAAAGTAGTGGTTACATGGAAAATATATGATTATTTGTTACATTTATGATGGTCGCAAAAACAATTCTGTAATAATTTATTCGTAAACACATGACTTGCATTGTTCGTTACTGTAGGATAGTTATACTTCTAGTAGTAGCAAACAAAGGCTAGTTATTTGAAATGAAAAACGATTGCAATTTAAACTAATATTTATTAAACAACTCTGTTCTATCAAGAGGACAATGAACAGTATTAACAGCCATTGAAGCTTCATTTTATACAATACACCCAGCTGTCGGGAAAGAACCTTTTCACTCTGAGCAAGCCGTCTTCTTGAAATATCATATTTTAATGAATAAATATTTAGCAATATTGTCATTTCTACGCTTCTTACTTTGAAAAAGTTATCCCGATCTAAGGCTGGAGCAGACAAAATACGTGCACGCAGAGGCAACGCACACGCCACGCGCACATTTGGTCTGTTCCGGCCTTTAAGTGTCGCTTTAAAAGTACAAATAGGAAAAAAATGTACATAGATTGCACATCTTTTTTTTTTTTCAAATAACCGGCGTAGTTAGACTATAGATAGTTGATACATTGTATTTGTGAAACCAGCTGTATATAGTGTACATATGCTACGTTGCGAAGCTAAACAACTACCGTGTATATTTGACGTAGATCGACGGTACAATGTTGTTAATATTTCTTCTTTCTATACCAACATTTAGCTACTGTCTTCGAAACAACGGAAGCAATGGATATTAAATTGTGGCTTAGAAGCTAAACTCGATTTTTTTAAACAAAAACATGGACATTGTAGGCAAAACAGACTTTAGTAGTGACGATGGACGGAAAAAGCATCTCAATTTAGTGAAACATGATTATACAGACCGGTGGTCAGAAAAGTATCGTCATGTTACTGTAAAATTGTAAATACCGTTAGATTATATTATATCTCGCGAGATTGTAAACTGTCAAAAGATTGTGAACCGTAATATACTGCTTACAATTTAACGCATTATTTTTTCGGTAGATTATAATCTATCGAAGTGAAACCGTCAAATTGTGAAATGGCATCACGGAACACACCTCGCGCGCTGATTGGTTGAACGTCATGGGCCCCGCGCCGCTATATTTGTTTGTTAATTCGTTTGTTGTCGAATGTAAACAAACAGTGCTAATTTTGTTTCATCTAACGGTATTTACAATTTTCCGGTAACAGTCATATTAATCAAACGAACAATCTTCCCCGTGGGACCATCATCGTAATGGCGAAAAGATAAGCAGCTGTCACATACTCGACCCAAATGTATGGGACAACAGCTGTCCCCTACATTTGGGTCGAGTGTTGAAATTTTGATGGTCCCATGGAGAAAGTTGTTCGCATTGATGGTCTGTACCACACCCTTAAAATTAAATATTTATGCACTATTTTATAAGTACCTAAGGTTATTTGCAAAACATGAACAAGAAGAGAGGAATTACAATGTCGATAGCTGCACACGGTAGACATTTTATGAATAAGGACATTGATTATGATGAATGGAATTCACTCACATTCATCAATTGATTCACTATGGTTTTGATATGAAATAAAACCCATATTGTTGCGGTTGAATTATGACATTCTATTGTTATAATGGCCAATAAGGAATAATATTTATTACGCACAGTTTTTTGTTTCGCAAACATATGGGTAATTACCCGTTATAAAAACAGGATGTTTTAGAGGAAATATGAGCTTAATATGAGCGAATACAATTTATTGTGGTTTCCGCATTGGAAATTTTAACCGCGGCTTTCCTCCGGCTGATGACCGCATGGGAAATTTTATTGATTTTACCTTCCTATGAATGAAGTGGACGATGAGTAGGCATATTTTTTCCCCATACACACCATGGGGAAAATATTAATGTGTAGACCAGTCATACAATTATGACAAAAAACGGCACATGAACAAGGTTTTTTGTATCGGTTTTTTTTTTTCAAAGGGTAACTTTTTGTACAAGGTCGAAATTAATAAGCTAACGAAACTCTACAGATGTTAAGGGTATGGTCATCTTAACATTCATTCCATAATTAAAAAAAAAAAAAACCTACGACTTTTTTGGGACAACGATCGCAGACGGTGTGGGAAGAAAGAAAAAGTATTTATAAGACCTCACACGGGACAAAACTATAAAACTAAATTATACAATGTGGAATCCCACACCGACGCTAAAACGGTTACCACGTATTGTGTACATCAAACGGAACCACTCCCCCACATAGAAATTTTTCATCGTTATTTAAAAAAAAAATAGCTGTTCCATACATGTTGACCGTGTAGGTATTGCAGATTTGTAGGAAACAGCTGTTTTTTTTTACAACTGACGAAAAATGTCTATGTGCCCCCACATATGTGGTTCAGTGTGATGCTCTGAATATGTGGTTAACGTTTTAGCGTGTCCCTCCCACCCTGAATAAAAAAGAAACTCATAAATTAAACTAAATTGGCCTTGTGCGAGGCCAAAGATTACTTTACATTCAAGTATGAGTTTAAAAAGTCCCTTTTATTTTTGTTTTGTCGTGCTTAGATATTATCAATCGTCCATCAATTCAGTACAGTTAACAAAAAGAAACTGATATTTCAAGTAAGTACCTAATGCGACATATGCTTAAAAAAAAAACATCAAATCGAGCAGTATTTGTTTGATTGTTCTGCTTGTGTAGATACCGAAACCCATCATGTTGAGTTTCGCTAGTTAATTTAAAATGACACTGTATTAGAAGTTAGGTCCTACATTTTACTTTTCAGTTAGGCTTTTTATTATAGGTAAATATTTATGTTGCCAAACACGACTAAACCCAATCATCCGGCAAGATTTGCTCAGTCTCTTTAACAGAATTCGACAGACCGTGTCTTATTATGACTGCATAGTAGCAACTGTTAGCTTTCTAATTATACAGGGTGTTTGGTAAAACTAGGGATTTTTTTTTTTTAAGTAATCAACATTTTTTATTATGCAATGCCGAACAATAAAAAATGTTTTGTTTAGATTTTCCTGTTTTGAACATTATGATAGCATAAGAAAACTTTTCTGCAAAAAAAAAAATAACCGACTTCAAAAACAAAAAAAACACTACAAAGTGAAAAATAACTTTAGTCTTGGAATTAGATGACTTGTTTGTTTCAATGACTATAAAAAAAAAAACAAAAAAGATGCTGGAAGAATATCATAAACCACCTCCTTTTTTAGGACTCAGTTAAAAATTGGTCCCGTAGTAAAAGTTGTGCATTGTCGTAATTGTTGTTAACCTGCCGTACCGCACGCAAAATACGCGCTTTGACGTGGAGTTGCGGACACCAGCCCGTTATACAATACAATACAATACAATAACCTGCCGTATAGTATATCCCTCGTTTAACTTAACATTCTGTATATATTTAAAGTAACGTTCTTAAGAAACCATATTAAGTTAATCTTATTCTATTTTCAATCAAGTTCCGAATCATAGGTATTTTTAAATGTAACATCTCAAATGTTTATATTCTATTAGGTACTGTCATTTTTCTAATAATGTACAAAAGTATTGAAAGATAAAGTATGATGATGAAGTATGATTTTCGAAGGTAGTATACAGGGTTTAATTTAATTAACTGGAAGGCATCACAACCGTGAACAGTATCGATAAGATATCGATGTATAAAAATAAAGTCTGTGACGTTTTACCGTCTACTTTTTACCCTTTATAAGATACAGTTGAGGTACGGTATAAATATTTTAAGTTGTGTCAATAATATAGAACCTACCTACCACGATTTTTATTAGATGTATTTATACTTTAAAATAAGAAGTTTCTTATGCAATGGAACAAAAAGTATTTGTATTCAATGTAACTCGAAAGAAAAGTGAAATATTCTTGCAAAATATTTTTCTTACAATGCAGACAATTTTGTATTTTTTTTTTGTAAATAATAGATAGAAGGTGGCGGTAAAAATGGCGGCCCAAGACATCAACATCACCTATTCATAAAACAAGTGACAGATTGGACAGAATTTCACAGAATTAAATTTTACAGTCGATCAGCCTCGGACTCTTCCGCTCCGATTACCTGATGCACATCGAGGACAGAAATAAAATCAAGCAAGTGGAGTTTAACACGGTAGCCTCAAGTTTTGGAGCCATCACGTCGTATCTACCTTCAATGTCTCGGTACCGACACCCCTGTACGGTGCGTATACGATACCTGGACACTTAATCAAACCAACGAATAATCACGTCAATTTTTCGCAATAAAAGTCCATAAAAAAGTGTCCAGGATATCTATCCGCACTGATCAGATTAACATCTCTCATGTGGCTGCTATTCTTCCAATCTCTTTGCACGCTGCATCTATCTCCTATCCTCGTTTAGCTTCGTGTATCTTCGTATTTCTTCGTAATTTTCCGTTGTTTGTGGCACTTTATGGCTTTGCTTCACACTATTCGGGTGGCAGTACCTATTTCCAGGCATGGTATCTAGAAGATTTCCGCTTCCTAGTTAAGTTTTGTATGATGCATTTGAATTGATTTCCAGATTTTAACTCGTATCCTTAGATTTAGGTAAGAAGTAATTTTTTTTTTATTATTATCACGTGCATGTACTCGTATTTATTTTGAAGTAAGCTTGAGATCGCTTTGTCCTGGCACGTTCGCTTGAGAGATGTTACCTGTCCACGCCTGCATTGTCGGTTCAGTAACAGTTCCGTTTATTTTCCAAATTTGTTACGGAAGTTAAAAGATTACGGTGTTTTTACTATATTATATGAAATGTGTATTTCTGTCCAATCTTTGCTGGGTATGGCTTAGGGTACACATCTTTCAAAATGTTACTTGGCGCTTGTGTCTCATTCATATACACATGCACAGATATTCAGTCAGTACATTGTATTTCAACTGCATTTTCCAAAATGTCGTCGTGAGCTTTGTTTCTTTGGAAATGTGTGGTCTAACATAATATTCAATAGCCAATGTAAACCCTAGAACGTAAGATCACAAGGTATTTTGTTCATTGTCATCACACGCTTAGCTGATGTTGCAAGAATCATGTTTTCACACGACGCCGCTGTATGTATCTGATCAAATTCGCGAAACCTCACGAATTCCTTAAACAGCTGATTGTAGGGTCGGCCCTCATGTCGCATAGTTTTTTAAATGATTAAATCGTTGTTCTGAATTTATTTCTATGAATAGTCGTATCGGTAGCAATCACGTCTATGAAGTTTCGCTAACTAATTTAAAACGCCCTGAATATAGGGTTCGTACGACAACTTCACCGGAACCTATAAACCAGGCCAGTTTATAGGGCAGTAAAATGGAATATTAATGTAATGAATTTGGTGATTGATTACAACTTTACAAGCACCAATAAAAACACAGTGTAAAAGCTGGAGACAAAATCAAGCGTAGAAACGTCGTAAATAGGTTTTTTTTCGCCCATATATGACCTATGCGGAATATTTCAACTTGTTATAATAAAGCTAAAAAGCTCGCAGAATAGTGCGTGTTACTTTACCACGCGGCATATTAAAACAGCGGGCTAATTGAGTAACACTCGCAAGCCCAATATTACTACTACCAACCCAATATTTTGATACTAATTTTGGCAATTCAACAACATTCATTGCGTTATTTTCTTTTCGAGTGCTTATTTTCAAACATATGAATCAATGTATTACGAATTCCTTTGTATTGTGATAGAACCTGTTACGTAATTGTGATGGCAGGTCTCTTACATCCGTATCTATAGTCAAGTTAAAGTAATAACTTGAGTTTAAGGAATTACTTGAGTTTATGTAATTACTTGAGTTTAAGTAATTATTTGAGTTTAATTAATTACTTATGCAAACATTTTTATGCAAGAATTTATACGAAGTAAGAACCGTCAAAGAGTGTCAAGCTAAGCATTCTAACTTTTGACAGTTCTTTCTAACTTCAAGTAATTACTATACAAATACAAAAGGAATAAAAAATGTATCTTAAACAATGATTTTTACTCAAGTAATCACTTTGACTTGTTTATAGATACGGGTGTTAGCATTAACTTTGTCAAATTCAAGACGTTCTTACTATGGACATGTTTAAAGATATTGTTAGGTAAACAGCCTGAATTTGCTAGCAAAGTAACTGAACGAATGGAAACAAAATGTTGCGTAGATAAGAGTCTATTTACAAGAGTTTTATCTTATTTACTGATAAATAATTAGTTATTACGATTACTTGCTAATGTAGATATAATCTAGTCTTTCAAAATGCTGCATCATTCTACAGATATTGTGAGGCATGAACCCCCAATGGTTAAATTTATTGTGCAATCATTTATGCCTCAAGGTCGAGTGGCCCACTAGCAAAGTTACCACCTGTCTGGCATTTGAAAAAATCTGTGAATTTTACTTTCATCTGCCTTTTTTGTATTAATTGTACTTTTTTAATTTTCTAAAAGAAACTCTTTTAAATCGAAAAATTCGGACAATAAACAAAGCCGGACAAAGTCCGGTCGGGAGGCCGAAAGCCGGACATGTCTTGATATTTGCGACGTTGCCATCGCAAATATCAAATATGATATTCGAGTCCGTTATCATATTTGATAACGAACAAAAGTTGGAATCGTTGTCTTTGGAATGTATGGGCCGGCTACCAGAGTACCAGCTACCCAATTGCACGTTTTGTTGAAGAACCAAAATAAGTCGCATTGAAAATTCGAGTCGGTTACGTAATTCCCCCTCAGGTTCTTTAGTTGCGGTTAAATACCAGTATTTAATATTAAATACTGATATTAAAATACAGTGGTTAAATACCAGTATTTAATGTTAAATACTGGTATTTAACCGCATACGTATAATAATGTTAATACTACAAAGAGTCTGCCCAGCAGTGGGATATTTAAGGCTCAGGAAAATACATTACACAGTATGACATACAAAAGAAAAAATAATATATACCATAATTGCGCCATTGAATTTCCAACCCTAGGCCCTAAACCGAGCCTTTAAAATGTATCAGTGTGCTTAATTGAGCAAACGTTTAAGTATCGCTTAATGTTACTCAATAAGAGTGTTAGACTATCATAACTTCACAAGGTTTAAAACGATGAATCAAAAGTGGTAAAAAAATATTAATAATAATTGTTTTGATTTTTTATTATTTTACTATCTTGTTAAAGTTGATATCAGACGCTTCACTCGAGTGAACGGTTCACTCGCGTGACTGTTCATTTTTATTTCGTCCCATGCCCACACGACACCAGGAAAACATGAGCATTGAGCGCATGACCGTTTCACTTGCTTTTTTCATTTCATTTTTCGATCATTCTGCAGGCAAGTGAAAGACGCTGAGTGCCGAAATGCAACACCGTTTAATGGGTTTCACTAATTAGTTAATTTTTCACTTTTGAGTCATTTTATGTACAGACTTTTCACTTCGTGTGAAAGTCAAAAATGAACAAAAGGTAAGAGCATCTGATATCGGTTTAATAGTAAGGCAAAGTATGGTCAGCAAGGTTGATTATCACTCTCACATTTAAATTTCATCTTATAAAGAAAGAAAGAAAGAAAATATATTTATTTGTCGCAGGGACATGACATGCATCATACAAAATTACAAAAAATAAACAATAAACCAAGACCAAAAAGACCTAAAATAAGACCTAAAATTATTTGAGGTACTAAGTTTCAGCACTTCATGGTTTTAAAGAGTTTGTTTTAATTTTACTTTTTTTATGTTTAGTAATTTAACTATGATTACATAAAAAGAGTTCACCGACTAACTTCGCTGACTAGCTATACATTTCCAGTATAACATGGCTTTGCTTTGTAGTGGTTTCCCGTCCAATGACAGCTCTGCATAAACTGGTTTTGTATAGCTTGATTGGTCGTGGTGCGGAAAAGTACATTTAGGCACCACGAACTGCACAACCACGACCTTTGGCCGCAGAAGCTTCGACCAGGAGGACGGTTTGGTCGCACAACCGGTCGCCGTACCAGTTTTCGTTCCAGGTTTAGTTCAATTTTTTCGCAATCGAAGAAAGATTTTTCAGGAATATTATAATCATCCTAATGTGCCCAAAACGGCCCAAAGCGGAAATGAGTATGTTGAGGTGGATGTGTGGTGTGACAAGAATGGATAAGGTAAGGAACGAGTATATTAGAGGAAGCTTAAAAGTTGCGCCAGTTACAGAAAAGCTAAAAGGGAATCGACTGTCTTGGTATGGGCATGTGATGAGGAGGGACGAATCGCATGTGACTAAAAGAGTGATAAATATAAACGTTGATGGATGGAGAGGGAGAGGAAGACCAAAGAAACGATGGATGGATTGTGTGAGGAATGATATGAAAGTTAAAGGAGTAAATGATAGCGTGACGGTTGTCAGAGGAGATTGGAAGAATAAAACGTGTTGCGCCGACCCCTAGTAACATGGGACAAGGACAGGAAGATGATGTGCCCAGAACGGCTCTCCATAAATATACAAGGTGGAAGAGACAACGACGCTAAAACGGTTACCACGTATTCAGTACATCATTCTGAACTACATGCGGAACCGGGATTTGGTCCCATAGTAAAACCAGTTTTTCCCGGGATTACTATGGGACTGAAACCAGATTTCGCATGCCCTATTCTGACCACATAAAAATTTTTCGTCAGCTGTGTTATTGAAAATACGCGACAGCGTTGTAGTTCAAAATTGTTCGTCTGAAGACAGCCTTACAAATCTATGACGTAAGCGGA
The DNA here is from genome assembly GCA_910589295.1 of Noctua janthe. Lineage (NCBI taxonomy): Eukaryota > Metazoa > Arthropoda > Insecta > Lepidoptera > Noctuidae > Noctua > Noctua janthe. The sequence goes on along the minus strand of OU342572.1, from coordinate 4,728,341 downwards.
TTTTTTTTTTCCTAATTAAGAAATACGTACAAAATAGAATTTCCTTCTTAATATTTCCCTTCTACGTCAAAGATGTTATAATTATTATTACCGATGAAAAATGTCTATGGGGGTTCAGAATTATGTACTGAACACGTGGTAACTGTTTTAGCGTCGGTGTCCCACCGGTTTTAACTAAGGGCGAAATTCTCCGATTTTAGTAAATAAAACAAGCGTGCGTAATATGAACCTTAGTTTTATGCAGATAATGTTCTTATTTAGCGAAAGTGAGCGCAAAAGAGTATGAACATTTAAAGCCAGCACACCCCGGGGAGTGCAGGGCAGAGCATTTTATGTTTACCCAACGTAAATTCATAAGTAGGTGGTTGTAACAAGACACAGACTCCAATGTTCAATGCCGCGAAGGGCCGTCCCCAAGACATTAAGGTTGATCTCTAAACATTGAAATCTGTATCTTCTTACCACTAGCTACGTATGAATTTACGTTAGATATTCATTTGACTTTGATAAGTGTGCATATCTTAAAACATGTCACTCATTACATAGCAAAACGCATGCTAGACAAAGCAAAGCTTCATTTTCACTGATTTAGCTTTTAAAATATATTAAGTATATGTTTTTTTTTTATAATAAAATTGTTCAATCTACAAATATTGACTAAAATTATACATAAATTATGATTACTGACTGAACGTTAAGCGTAGCTTTTAGTACAGTTCAATAATTTCTTCATTTTTCATACAAAAAGTGGCAAGCCATCATTTACTTAATAATTGGTGAAATGGTCTCTTCAGCCTTTTCTGTAGATATACCATCCTTTTTCTTCTCATAGTATTTAGACCATCATTATTAGACCATCTCTACAAACGATCAACCATAATTTATTATAGTTACAATAAATAAATATTTTGCATGACCCGTATTTTAGAAATAGTTGCCTGTATGTAAATGTGTATTGTCTATGTCTATTTGTTATTTAGCTTATTTGGTACCTACCTAGGTACACTGCTTTTTGTTTATAAATATAAAGGGATGAGCAACATTTTACAATACATTTGAGTTCTGCTTGCCAACTAAAATTGACAGTGTATAAATCGATTTTCATTGGCTCTTCATGTCATTTTTTGCTTTATGTGTTTTCTCAAATGCTTGTAAAATATAGTTCATTGTAAGGCGATGATCACACGAGCATGTCTGCTATCTCGCTTTAAATCGGTTTTGTTGAAAATGCGCGACAGCGTTGAAGTTCAAAATTGTTCGTCTGAAGACAGCCTTACACACCTATGACGTAATCGGAAATATTTAAACAATTTTTTTCCTTAATTACGAAATACGTACAAAATAGAATTTACTTCTAGATATTTCCCGCCTACGTCATAGATGTATGTAATTTAGATTAGTCAGCATGACTTTTAGATTTAGAAGTATTGTTCTCATCACATTTCAAACATATTCAATGATGTTTACTGCCATGATGATGTCATTTTAGTTTTAAATAAAAATCTTGCCTAAGACCAACTAAATCCAAACCATTTTGCACCACAAATCATTTAAACGAATTTAAAACCTCATTCTGTGTCTCCTCTTTTGAGAGAGAGTGATATTTTAAATAGATACGTTTAGCACTAGAGTCGTTTTACAATTCTTTGGCCTCTGATTTTGACAGAATTAGAGTGAACTTTAATGTCGTAAAAATAAGGCGCCTGTTAGGTTGCCCGTCACCGATCTGTGAAAGAAAATGTGATTTGTAGTGCAAGTGGCCTTAATGATTGATTATTTCATTACCTATTATTCAACTATTCATTTTGTGATGAACGATTTGACACATTCAAATTTTAGAGCTGTGGGTAATATAATTAGAAGGTTATTCAATTGAAAAGTGTTTTAGAGAACTAATAATGGTTGACATAAATTTATTAGGATACTGTTCAAAATGTTATATCTGTCATATCAACCATCATAAAATGCACATAGCGCAATACGACCAATAGATCTTGAAAATTAATTGCAAAATTAAGTTATGAATCTTAGGGGAGCTACACACGTTCCAGTACAGACGCCACCACATGAAGCTGTTACAATCTGTCAAATTTCTAGATTATCAACTTTATCGCTGAAGTATTAGGTTCAAGGTTGATTGGGAAAATTTGTCAGTTTCGGGTAGCTTGATGTGCAGGCGTCTGTACATTCAATTCGGCAGTATTTTTTGCACGGAAAAGTTGACCCGAAACAACTACACATATTAATTCAGGTTTTAATTCAGTTCGTGATGATCGGCAAACTGAGTTCGGTATATTTTCAATTTGAGCGGCATTTTCCGAGGATATTATATGGACATATGATATTCGATTTTGCCGGCCCGCTATGCCGAACTGAAGATGTGTGTGTACTCCTGAGGATTTTGTTTCATAGACTACTAAAAACGTTTATTAAAAATGACGTCATCAAGCAGTTTTTCTAGAACTAAAATTGACGATGTTTTTTTTTTAATTTTTCAGCTACATTCTGCGACAGTTGGGACAACCAAATTTGGTAAAAAATGTAAGTAATTAACTATTTCGATACAGAGACATGTTTAGGGTTAAATGGGGTCTAAAGTAATCATGAACATAAAGAACAAATTTTCCTATTTTACAAATGTTAGTTCTGTATGAACTGAAAGTTAGAAAAAGGAGATTGGCAAACGCCCATAAAAGACAAGCCCAGTTAGGGTAAGGTCGGCGATCAAAACTGACCATCTAATCAAATCACTGCTAAAAAACACGACTAACAATGAATACAAAATAAATATTTATCAGGCAAAAATGTATGCTTTTTTCTGGTATATATTTGATTTAAGTCTGCTAATGGTCCTATTTTCGCCAATGTCCTTTATGAAAGTGATGCCCTTTTTTGTGATTTCTAACTTGAGGAGTTCAGTAAACGCACTTTATATTAGCGATAGCGACAATAGAAATGTACTGCATTATGGCGGAAACGTCAGGGTAACGCGAAATTCAAATTTTCTTACATTTTTTGCATTTTGCAGGTAAGTGTCAGTCTATTCCGTAACTATTTCATGAAAAAATCGTTCAATGGGGTTAAATGACCTTAGAGGGTTGTATTTATGATTTTATTATTATTGATTTGATTATAATTCTGTAACTACATACGTGTTACTGGCACGACTCATTTTTCATCAACATAAAACCTGACACTGACCTGCAAATATCAAAAAACGTAAGAAAATTTTAATTTCACGGGCTACCCTGACTTTTCCATCTTAACAGCAACCGAAAAAGACTAACTTTTAAAAAACTGGATGTCACTTGGCAATGCTGTCTGGTGTAAAAAGGAATTGACCATCAAAATAATAAGTTATTTTATGTGTTTGACAACTACAGCGTGTAAAATGACCTTCATTTACAAGTTTACACATGCGAACACTAATTTAAAAAGTAAATACATATTCTTGTAGCGATTTTCTGAACCGCGACATGGTCGCCCATTCGAAGTTACAATTTCATCTTTTAATAAATATGCTACCTCGTTGGTCCAGTTGGTCGACTACTACGCATTGGTCCTGGGTTCGATTACCAGGTCGGGGAAAGTATTTTTGGTTTGTTCCGTCGGGTATTTCTCAATAGCAACCACGGAAACGGGATTCGTGCCATGTTGACGGCAATAAGCGAGCAGCGAGAGCGAGTTGAGAGCAGCGGTGGCCCAGTGGTGGCGGTCCCGACTTACGAGCAGTAAGTCGTGGGTTCGAACCCAGGCAGACGCATTACTTTGTGTAATTTATTTCATCACCACTGCTCTCAAAACGGTGAAGGAAAACATCGTGAGGGAACCGGCATATCCTCGTACCTAGAATTCGAAGACATGTGATATTTACCAACCCGCACTGGGCCCGCGTGGTGGATTATAGCCCATTCCCTCTCATAGAGAAGAGGCCTGTGCCCCAGCAGTGGGGACATTATAAGCTGCTGCTGCTGCTGCTGAGAGCGAGTTGAGGCAATAAGGCGTTCACCTCTGCTTAATCCTTCGGGATTACAGGCGTAATGTTATGTTATTAAAAAGAGGCAGTCCTGTTATTGTTTTTTTTGTTATTTTCAGATGCCTGAGAACAAAGCTCTATCAGGGTTATGTGCGGGCATCACTGATGCTTACGACCTGTTTGGTGTACCTGACGCCATCATTATATTCGTCGTAGAAGAGGTCTCATACAATATCTGTGACCAAAGATTTCATGAGTTTGAAATAGCTGAGAAGAGGCCTGATATTATGGTAAGTTATTTTTTATTATCATGTTCACCATCATCTGCCTAGCCTTTTCCCAACCATGTTGGGGTCAGCTTCCAGTCTTACCGGATGCTGCTGAATATCTGTGTTTTTACATGAAGCAACTGCCTATCTGACCTCCACAACCTAGTTAGTACTGGGTAATACGGTACCCCTTGGAAAGACTGGTTGTCAGACTCAGGCCACTGATTATAACGACTGTCAAAGATCTACAAATGACAACCAGTACCAACGACTTAACGTGCTTTCCGAAGCACGGAGGAAACCCGGTATGTTGGTATGATGGTCACCCTTCCCCAGTCCGACCTAGACAAACGCGGCTTAACCTTCAAGGTCGACCTACGCCGCTGTTATTATTTACCCACGAGCTCCTCTATCATCATGTTCATTATTAATTATTCTTGGGCTACATAGTAACAACCGCACAGGTTGATCTTCAAGGTTAAGCAACGTTTGCCGATGTTGGTTCGTCGTCCATGGCTCCCTATCCCTAACATACCGACCTCGTTAGTTCCAGCTGTCGTTTTTAGATCTTTGGTACAGACTTTCAAATTGATAAAATTCCTCTATGGGACAAAAATCGTAATCGCAAAACATAATCGACTGTCCCATACATTTGGGTCGAGTAGGTATTGTAATTGTGTATGGGTATTAAAGATGACTTGTTTTTCACGCGATTTCGTGAGTTTTTTTTGTTCACTTTCACCAGTTCTGCACTTGAGCCGTAAAAATTACCACGAATGACCTCAATACGGGTCGTATAAGTATGATAATAAATTTTTATTATCATTAAAACTAGAAATGGGATATTTACCATGTTTACTGATTTGTTGGAGTTCCCGATAACTTCAGTTTATCCGTGATCATGGTGCTTGCACAGCGCCGAAATATATTATGTTAATGATAATGTATGACCATGGTAGTTTAAAACCTTGTAATGTTTTATTAATTACTTTTCAGATTTACAGAAAAACGTTGAACGAGATTTATGAAGAGACGATCCTTAATGACAAGAAGCAGTTAGTACTGTAAGTACTCTTTTATTATCAGTATCTTACGCCTTAGAGACGTGGAGGGGAAGAGGAATAATCTTCAAAAACTAAATCAAAGAATTTATTTCAAGTAGGCCAGTTACAGGCACTTTTGAATTGTCGAAACAAAGACAACAATGAAATGTAGCTACAGTCCCAGTCACAAGGAATAAAAACTGTGAAAGTACTGTAGATGCCCATTTCCTAACGTAGATGTCTATGGAGAAGAACCTCTTTGACACTCAGCTAGACCGTGACAGGAGCAGGAGTAGCTTTTTATCCCGGTAATGTCCTCGTCCACGTCCCTGTGGGATTATTACCGACCGAGAGATTCATGCTCCGGCCTGCCACTAAGCTCATTATTGAAAAACTCAATAACACTTTGTTAGCCTCGGAATCGGAAGAACAGGCCTCAGCGTAAATAGAGCTTTTCCCACGATGGCCCAAGACTACGTCACGATAAGTGTTACCATTGATTGTCCTTTTCAGTAAATTTAGGGACTCTCATTTAGTGAATGAAAATAAAATAAATCAATAACTAGCTTAACAATTTAGTAACTCATGTGATTCATCTATTTAGTTTTTAATTAATTTAAATATTGAATTATTAGTTCATAATTGCTTTGTTAAGTTAAAAAATGCATTTTGCTCGGGTAATTAAATCACACACCGTGGCAGCACATCGACAGCATCGCAACTGATGACGTATTCTTGGGCCAATCACGTGACCCAGCTGTCACGGGAAGAGAATACCAGGCGAAGTATATTATTATACCATGATTGTATTGAATGTGCGAAACGTGGGTGTACTACACTAGTTACCTAGCCGAAGCCGAAAGTTAAAAGACCCTAAGAAATTCAGTTCTAAATTGGCTAGAAGTTAATAATGTGTTTTGTTCTTACTTTCATATTAAATATTTACGCTCAACTTGAAATAAATGACTGCAACGTGACAAAAGTAATAAGACTTCGTGACCCCCCCCCCCCCAATGAACTTGCGCCCGCGCATAAAACAGTTGATTCAATTTCGGCGCTTCTTAAAAACCTTCGGTTTCGGCCGAAACTTCTGCCCATTCTGGCTCACATATCTGCCTAACTCTTCGGAGATTACAGTCGTTATGATATATTTATAAATCTTGTTATTTTATTTTAGCGACGAAAGGCCTGTGGCGGTTGTCTACTATCGCTCCGGGTACGAGCCAGCGCAGTACCCCTCCCAGAGGGAATGGGACGCTCGACTGAGGGTCGAGAGGTCCACGTGAGTACCTTTGTTACTATTTATCTTTATCAGGCCGATGTGACTCTTCGCCCGCAACAAAAGGCGTAGAACCTTTTCTTTTATATAAGTCATAAGTCATTTATTTCGGAACAAATTATATAGAAATTTAGTAAAATAAATCAGTACCTACCATTAAAACATTATAATCGAAAATTATGTCAATGATAATACATATAGAATAATAAATTGAAACGATAATAATCAACATTCAATTTAAAATAACTAATAAAGGAAAAGTTAAAAAAAGGAAAAAACGAAAATCAAATTATTATAAAAAAGGTCAATTGTATAACGTCTAATTTTCTGTGAAAAAAAAACAAAAAAAAACGAATGTCAAATATAAATAAAAAACAAATTGTTATTTATTTATTTATTTGCATCAGACACAACGATCCATAATTTAGTTAGTAAGTACACTTAAAAATAATGTTAGTTTTAGATCACATAATCAAAGACAAATACACACCACACAATAATGTTTATAACTAAGTAGTACACAAAATAAAATTACAATCATTTTTCGTCAAATAACAATATAAAATGTAAAAAGTAATAATCAAATTTAAAAATAAAGTAAATTAATGTCATTACCCAATCAAACCATTATTATAAAATAAAAATACATTAAAAAGTCTGTAATAATATGTCATCTAATTGTAAAATACAATAGTCAAAAATGGAATGTCAAAGATAACATTATTTATAATTAATACAAGAGATAATATTATAATTGACGTTGCCAACACTAGGAATTTCTCTTGTATCGTGTGTGCATTCATAAACATTGGTCATACCTGAAAAATTCACCCTGTATATTTCATCCTGTATATTCTTTCTGTCTTTGCGAAATATGTTGCTAGGGAGTTTGTTCCGCCATTTCTTGTTCCCAACCAAAACATTATGAAGGGTCAAAGGGCGGACGTGTTGGGGGACAATACTACTAATATATGACTTTATAGGGTCTAACTATTCATACACGAAATATTTTCAGGGAATCATCTAACGGCTACAACAAAGCCATTTCAAGGGATTTTTTTTTATATGAGTATATTTTTTTATAAATAATTTAAAAATTACTTGACCCACAAAATAAATACTGGCTCCCAATTTTTAAGCATCCATTACGCTATTTTACTACGTGGTATTTACCTACTGTCATTGTTAGAATATGGGAGTAAAGGTTTTATGCAAAAAGCTTCAAAAAATTTTTGAATTATAATAATTTCGTAAAAAAAACACTCAGATTTTTTTTTTTTCGTTGCTCTTTTTTCTTATGACTTATAGAAGTTACTCGTTACTCTTAAAATATTTCGTGTATGAAAAGATAGACCTTATATATTTTAATGAATTTATTATGCTGTCATTGTTTTATTATTGGTTTTTTATAATTTAATTTGTGATAGTGTTTTTTTCTATTTCTTATTAATCAATTTATGTATGGTTTTTTTTTGTGTTTGCTATTTAACTATATTTTTTTTTAATGTAACATTCGGACACAATGAAATTGTTATTGAATAAATGAAATGAAATGAAAAAAAAATATCTCTAGTAAATTTACGTTAAAAATATCCTGATTATCAGCTTAATTTGATTAAATGATTTTTAATTTTGTAACGTATTGCAGAGCTATAAAGTGCCCATCGATTCACTACCAGCTGGCTGGTACAAAGAAGGTGCAGCAAGCGCTGGCCGCGCCGGGCGTCCTGGAGACGTTCATGGGGTCGGGGAGCAACACCTGTCGGGTCAGGGATATCTTCACTGGATTGTATTCTCTTGATTTTGATGAGAGCGGCGAGAGGGCGGTCGAGATGGGATTGAAGGATGCTGAGAAGTGAGTATTCTATTTTATTAATATTAGATTATTCAAATTTTTAAAAAGATATCATTATGTTATCTAGATGGTACGGTACGTTTGTAGTCATAAGTACGAGGGCGGGTCAATAAGTCCGTGACTTTTTGAATTTCTGACCTCTTTACTGAAACAGCAACACTGCTCCTGTCAACAGGCATCTGTCAGTTGACTCCTGTCAAAATTTAAACTTGCTGCGTCAGTTAGTTTGTGTTTGACAGCTATTTTTATCAGACTACTCACTAATTTGAGGAGAAAATGGAAAAAAGTGAATTTCGTGTGCTTATTAAGCATTATTTCTTGCGAAAAAAAACCATTACCGAGACCAAGGCTAAGCTTGATAAATACTATGGGGACTCTGCACCATCGATTTCAATGGTAAAAAAGTGGTTTACTGAATTTCGTTGTGGCCGTACAAGCACTGAAGATGCCGAACGTCCTGGACGCCCAGTTGAGGTCTCTACACCCGAAACAATCGAAAAAATTCACGATATGGTGTTGACCGACCGAAGATTGAAAGTGCGAGAGATTGTGGAAGCCGTAGGGATCTCGCATGGCTCAGTGGTTTCAATTTTGAATGATCACTTGGGCATGAGAAAGCTTTCCGCAAGATGGGTGCCGCGTTTGCTCACAGTCGACCACAAACGCAATCGTGTAACAATTTCACAGGAAGCTTTGGCGTTGTTTAATCGCAATATGGAGGAGTTTTTGCGCCGTTTTGTAACCGTGGACGAAACATGGATCCATCACAACACACCAGAAACCAAACAACAGTCAAAACAGTGGGTTTCTAAGGGTGAATCGGCGCCAAAGAAGGCCAAGGTGGGTTTGTCAGCCAATAAAGTTATGGCGACTGTTTTTTGGGATGCACGCGGGATAATCCACATTGACTACCTTCAAAAGGGAAGAACAATCAATGGGGAATATTATGCCAACTTATTGGACCGATTCAATGACGATTTGAAAAAAAACCGACCTCATTTGGCCAAGAAAAAAGTTCTTTTCCACCAAGACAATGCAAGGGTGCACACATGTGCAGTTGCCATGGCAAAAATCCATGAATTGGGCTATGAATTGCTCCCTCATCCGCCCTATTCTCCAGATTTGGCTCCGAGCGACTACTTCTTGTTCCCAAACCTGAAGAAATGGCTTGGTGGAAAAAGATTTGACTCCAATGATGAAGTCATCTCGCAAACAAAGGCCTATTTTGAGGACCTCGACAAATCATTTTTTTTGGAAGGGATAAAAAAATTGGAGAAGCGTTGGACAAAGTGTATAGAGCTCAAGGGAGACTACGTTGAAAAATAAAATTATTTTTTTATCAAAAAATCTGTGTTTTATTCCAAAAGTCACGGACTTATTGACCCGCCCTCGTATGTGCAACTTTGAACATGGGACTTTATTATTTCTAGATATTTATCTTCCTGACCCTGTTCCATGTTATTTGGGGTCGGCGCAATACGTTTTTTTTCTTCCATTCTTCCCTGTCATCTACTCATTTTTCCTTCATATCATTCCTCACCCAATCCATCCATCAACTATATTCATCGCTGTTTTCGTCACATGTGTTCCATCCCTCTTCATCACGGGTCCATACCAAGACAGACGACTCCCTTTCATCTTTATTATAAAGGGTGTAAATAGACCCTTAACATAGTCGAATGGCACTAGTTCTCCCCGTCTTTGCGATATTTTTTTTGTTCTAGACCATACCTGGGAACCTTCTAGTTACGGAGATATTGGGGGTCGAAGTTCCAACTTTTTCACAAGTTTTTTTTTAATACATGTTTTAATGTAAGATTTTTACTTAACACACCTCCACGACCCCCGTACTATTCAATCCATCCATCAGCACAATGTTTTGAGTGCTTTCCATCGAGTCCTACCGTAAAACGTGATTTTTCACCCCAAAAAAAAAAAACGATTCCCAGCAAGTTAGTAAAGTTAGTTTGATGTACAGAATACTTGGTTGACGGCTATGTGAAGGGTCTGTTTGCACCCTGTATCTAGATATTATGTTATTTAACTAACTGACTAACATAGTATTAAGATAGTGCAATACTACTATGAACATCAATAGTCTGAATTAAACGAACCGTATTTTTATTATTTTTTAATAATTATATTGTTCTATGGTCCTACATGGTAAGAGATGGTCAATTTCATGAGTATTACACGCCCTTATTTTTAGCAAATCAACCAGTATATTTCTTTGACGTCGTTTATTATGTCCTAGGTACGTACTGAAGCCGCAGCGCGAAGGCGGCGGAAACAACGTGTACGGCGCGGACATCCGCGAGGCTCTGCAGCGCATGCGCCACAGTCGCGAGAGAGCTGCCTACATACTCATGGAGAGAATCGTACCGCCAATTGTAAGTGTAGCGCGTCTTGTATATTATTGTACATCATATACAGTCAACCTCAAAAAAATGTAAACACCGGCAAGAATTCTATCGACTGTCTAAACTTCTAATTCCATAATATTGTAGCAATATTTAGCTACAATTAAGTACACAATGTGTAGTATGTTTTGTGCCGCCATTGTGTCACATATACCTGACAAGCAAGCGTGTGGCCTGTACGTCAAACAACACAAATTTTAAACGTCAAATGACAAAATATTAGGTGAAATTGTGGCTCGGCGTGGAGAGCACGCGCGTGCGTTTATGCTCTGGCGGTCAAAAGGTTAACTATGACCGTAAATCCGCAGCCGGAACTCCACGTCCAAATCATTACACATAATATCGAAGTTCTTTATTATTAGGCAAGTTGAATATTAATTTGAATCATGTTGTGACGTCACAGGTGTCAGGGTACGTGATCCGGCCGGGCGCGATGGTCCCGCCCCCTATAGTGGACCTGGTCTCCGAGCTTGGCATCTTCGGCGTCATCATCGGGTGAGAACCTAACCGTCTTGTATTATATACTTGATGTATACTTGAGGGAGTATACACCGTGACTTTTTAATCGTCTTACAACGGCAGCCCACTTCATGTATCCAATTAATGAATACTAAACATTCATAAAAAAATAGGTATTTATGAGATTTTAATAATTTAAAAATAAAAATATTATTCAGTATTATGACGCATGTCGTAGTAAAACACCCTGTTGCGACCGATGCTCTACTGGACTCGAGTGCTGGGTAGGTAATGTACTCCCGTTTGACACGTAAACATCATTAACAAGATGTTTCATAATTTTATTCTAATTTTTTATTATTATTCTTCTTTCTACCTAATAAGAAAGATAAAAAAAAACGCGCCTAGAGTTATTTTATGTCAGGTATATTGAGTGGACGACCTTTGTAAGACGACTAAAGTCACGCTGTATACATAATGGGTGTAAACGGACCCTTCACGAAGCCGCTAACCAAGCATTCGGTACATCAAACTGAGTAACCTTATTACCTTACGTATTATTGCTGAGAAACCTTTTTGTTTGGTCTGAAAAATCATTTTTTACGGCAGCGCTCAATGTAACGCAAAACATTGTGCTGATGGATGTACTGATTTGTATAGGGATCATGGCGATATTTAAAGTTATTACATTTAAAACTTTTACTTAAAAAAAAAAATCTTTCATACAAACCTTTTCCTTACAATTGGATTTTTAAAATAACAAAATACCAAATCTGTTGAGCCGTTCTTAAGTGATGATAATTTATTACTCATGATAACAAACAACTTTCCCAGAGAAACTTATTTTTTTTTATACCTACTCTTTCACTTTTATCCCAATAACACAATAGCCGTATAAAATTCGCGCTCGCGCAACAACCTATCAGCTGTTAGCCGCGTGACGCCGTTCTCTAATTACCAGTCACCCTATATTATACAGGGTAGGAGGGACACCGATACTGATAGGTCAAAGGCGCGCGCGCAATGCATCACTGTATAATTTCACGATTTCTTTTACAGAACAAAGGACAAAGTGTACCGCAACCGTCAGGTCGGCCACATGCTCCGCACGAAGTTAGCAGACGCGAATGAAGGCGGCGTCGCTGCCGGCCTTGGTGCCCTAGACTCGCCATACTTGGTAGAGTAACTGGTTACTAACAAGCATTTCGGACTACTCATAAACACATAACTGAAGCCCTAGGTCGCACTAAGTCAACTTAATGTAAATATGAACGATTTTTGTATGAAAAATACAACTATCGGGATATTTACCATGTTTACTGATGATAATGTTAGTGATCTTATATCATTTTATAGCATTTTAAACTCAAACTCAAAACATTAATTTCAATTATACCATTAACAAGCACTTTTAAATATTCAAAGTAAGTTTTAGAAGAATGAAATGAAGATACGAGGATATGAATAAAGTCTTAAAACATTTATAATATGGGCGAAAGCAGTATTCTCAATTTTAAAATCGTTTTTATTTACGTTATGTTTACTTCGCGCCTTCCAAGGTCCACTGATGATATCCAAGAATCTTTTTGTAAAACCATATACGCTAAAAAAAAAACTGCAAAACTGAATAAAAGATATGACAGCACTCTTTCTCAGGCTCGGGAGTTCCATCTCGAGCCGCGAGTTATAAAACGTGCGAGTAGGACAGTGAAGAATTAGTACGGGTTTTTAACGCTGATTACTTAGCCTCTTGCTCTCTCGCTCCCTCTTTTTATGACCACACCCACAATGAACTTTGGTAAAGTATGGTCGAATATCGATGAGTTTGGTCCCTATGTGTTATCAATATTACAGGATAATAATAATAATTAATGTACGACTAAAGCGGTTTGAATATTACGGGCTGCCTATTCTTCCGCCATTTTGTTTTTTCAAAATTACTGCCACGCATCAAATCAGTATTCATCACTATCATTAATACTAACGAGTATTGTGAGACAAGACAAATCTTCTAAAGCGTTACGTGAATCTGATGACGCCATGATGGATGCTAGCTATTGAATAATACAGGTTTGATGCATGGAAGCGCAGAGAAACAAAATGGCGTAAATTAGGTAGGCCTAATGTGGAGCCTCACACTAAAATATTCCAACCCCTCTGAATTATATTTAAGTGTCGACACAAAATACATAATGATTCTAAATAGTTGTAATTAAAAATTTACAATACCTATATTATGTATCGCATTTATTTGTGATTTTTAAACTAGACATTTTCATTTCTTTCTTATTTAAATTTAATACTTTCAATTAACTAACAAATTAAAAACTACATAATCTTTAAATCTATCTTGACTTATAAGTTGTAAATGACATCTAATAAAAAGGCATTCTTTCTCTAGATGTACTGTCACGAACACTAATAGATGTAATTTTTAATATTATTTACCTATGCTGTTACAAACTAAGTATTTTGTAAATCATGCTCTTACCTTACGACAAAGGTATATCTCAGAGTTAAAATCATAATTTTAAGAGATTATATCTTTTGAATTTTGGTAACTGTATACTTATTAGTGCTCGTGACTGTACAGTCCTTCCACAGTCAATTTACCTGTGATTAAGTGATAACATATCACCGTCAAACCCAATGTGATCTTTATTAACATTTCGGGTTCGTGCTATCATAGCACTCGGAGGTAAATTAATTGTGAAAAGACATTAATAGCATAATGTTAAACCATACCTAAATAAATGGTGAATAATTTTATCATAAATAATTACTTATATTTTGTCATATTTAATATTGAGTCATATTTTGTTAAAGAATGCACACAATTCAATGTTTGGTTCGACTACCTTAGGAAAAAATTGTAAAAAGTAAAAATAAGACTACTTGTGATATCACTTAGGCTACGTAATTTTGATACTGTAATAATATAATATTAACGAATTATAACTTAACATTAATAAAATTATGACTGTTTACTGCCATTTTTAACCGATATTCAAAAATGTTTTTTTCATTTGTGAAACTTTAAAAGGTAAATTCCGGAAAAGCAATTATCTTAATGTAACAATGTTGTCAGGAATTCATCGTAGATTTTTGTCAAATTAACGCGTATGAAATGAATTCTTATATCGAAATAGTTATAAAATGGGAATCAAATTGAAATTATCATTTAGCACCAATCCTGCTATACATGTTACGGCTAATAGCCGAAGTAAGGTTACACCTAGTTTTAGTCGGCTATATCTGGTTGATGCAACCAATTTGGATGTAGCGCTCGCCGACCGCTGCCGCGGCACCGCTCGCTGAGCTCGCTCGGCTTGCGCGCGGTTGCAATAAAAAGGATACAGCTAAGTATAACAAACTGATACCGGCCGCACCTAGGTATAGCCCGCTAGAACTAGGTGTAACCTTACTTCGGCTTTTAACCGTAACTTACATACATAAATACTCACACCGTTTTTCTCATGGGGGTAGACAGAGACAATAGAACGCCCCCGTTAAGATCTTTACATTTTGCTGCGTCCACGTTTATACATCTGGTCATACACACACGCTGGTTGCGAGTACTACACTCCAGGTCTTTCTGAAGAACCTCACCAATAACCTTAGTATATTGTGTTGCTAGGGCGTCTCCTCCCTGCATTTCTACTCACATCCGCTTTATGCCTTTGGATAGTCGCCCTGCATGTATCCTCAACGTACCCAAACCATCTAAGCGTCATAAGCATCATTCTCCCTTATCCCAATTTATTTGGGGTCGGTGCAGCATGTCTTCGTCTTCCATACCTCTGTGTTACTCGTCATCTCATTAGACACCTCCTTTTTTGCCATTTCATCCATAAGAACATTCTTATATGTAAATATGTCACTCCATCTTTTGAACACCAAGACAGTCGCGGCAAATCATTCCACAATCTGTCATTAAAAGATAAACGTACTTCTCTGGGTTTAGTGTTAAAACATAAAAATATTTTTGTAAATAATAACATTAAATAAAGTAACATTTTGTGTAATAAAAATTAAACTCACACTGATTTATAATTGTTTAATTTAACATATAAATTTAAAAAAAAAATGTAATTGAATTATAAATTATTTTATATTTTTGACAAAAACAACGTCAAAATAATAATTACATTATTTTTGCCATATTTTTGTTGATTATTACTTAATTATGACATTCCGTTTTTTTTTGTTGTACTATTGGGCTAGTGTTAATATGATTTGAATAAAATCGCTTTATGTATTTATCCAACCAAACTATGTATAAAAAACGAAAATACTTGGAAACCATACGATTATCTGTTGAAATTAATAATATCAAACTTGAAGCGGTTTTGTTCGAAGTGAGGCAATAAAATCAATGATTAGGTAAGACTGAAGGACGATAACATTTTTGCAACAAACCAGAAAACTTCAAGCTTGACAACCGAATAACACTGACTTGAAATATGAAGTACCTATATTCTGAGTTAACCCTAATCATATATGATATGATTAGGGTTTTTTCATTTACCAAAATATAAATATTATACTAACCTTTGTCTTATCTACGAATACACACACACACATAACAACATACCAGCAAAAATAAAAATAAACAAAAAAAGTGAACGTGAGAGAGTGTGTGTGTGGTGTGGTGAGTGTGTGTATAATAGTTACATTAGTAACTATTATACATAGGTACTTACAATTCATATTATACCAACAATTTAGTAATGAAATTATTATTGCAATCCACCTCTATTACAAAAATATTAATTTTCGGTTTGTTGCAAATATTTTGTCGCTCTGTGGTGCTGCGCTAAATGCCTATTTGTAATACTTTATATTATTTTTTTAATAACTTACATGAAATATAAGCAGTTGACTTTATTTATTGTGGTTTTCTTACAAATCTTGTCCTGATAATTACGAAAACTAAAAAAAAAACGCCAAACCGGTCGAGCCGTCCTCAAGTGAGGCCCCGTCATACACGGTGTCGGTGGTCGCAACCACGACTTCTTGAGATCTGCAGAGCTTTAGATCCTCTGTTCGATTATCAGGTCGGGCAGTGTTATTCGGGTTTTCCGGCTGAAATTTCTTAGTAGTAGCCACGGAGTCTGAATTTGTGCCCGGTTGATGTAAATAGGCTCGCCCCCTATTACATGGGACTTATTAGGTGACGAAATGTGGGTGTACTATTAAGTACTCCTCTGCCTAAACCCTTCAGGGATTACAGGAGTGATAAGTGCAAAAGAATAGATCTCATACATTTCCCTTCGTAGGCTCAGGCTAAGATCTATAAGGGTTGAGTCTCATCTAGCAGCACGGAATCATTTTTCCATGTTTCCTATGCTTTTTTCATCAGTATTTTTCCATGATCTTATCTTTTTCTGATGCTCAGAACTGCGCTGGATCGAATTTAGGAATGACCTCTGTGTCCAGGTGTGTTATTCTTGGTCTGTTCAAATAATATTATCAATATAATAACATTCAAGAAGAATCGGCCAACTGGTGTTTTGCTAGAGCGAGACACAGCGAAAATTTCGGTTCCGTGCTGACAGATGAAGCTCAACAATAAAGCGAACTTTATAATTAAGGTGGAAGCGCCAGGGCAGCCCGCGAAATTCAAATTTTCTTATGTTTTTTGCAATTTGCAGGTCAGTGTCAGGTTGTACGTTGATGAAAAATGAGTAGCGCAAGTAACACGTGTGTATAATAATTAAAATCATCAATACGACTCGATACGAGTTCATTTATGTCATTCAATGGGGATTGAATGGCTTTTTCATGAAATAGTTATTGAATGGGGTGCTATAATGCTTTATCAAATATAATTATAGGCCTAATACATACATGTTTGATTAAGCATTATACGCACGGGTTATCCCTTATATTATGTGGGTTAACCATTTAAAGATTGCTAATTAACCAGAATGTAAGAGATAAGGCACCGAGTGCGGCCTAACTCTGTCACTTTATTGCATGTTATAGGCTGATTAACCCTATTTATATATATAATACGGGTTCACCTTTACTCTAGGGTTTTCCAATTAACCCGATTGAAGCCACTATACGGGTAACTTCTTCAGTCCTTGGTTGAATCCCCGTCAACGGACGAAAGATTAAGCTGATCGAGCCACCATCTTGATTCGCGCAGATACCTCAAACACCGGCTCAGTAGTCAGTTATGCGGTAGGCCTGTAGTACAAAAAGCAGTTTGGCTTGTTGTTGCTCTTCACCACAGCATTTATAGGGTCAAATCACAGTTACACGCACGGATCAGCGTTTTGAAGTATCTCTATCTCAGTCTGTGACGTAATGGTTTTATTCAGCGGAGCGAGAAGTCTGGACGCAAGTATCCGCATCGGATGGACCTCTTACTTTAGTGAGTTGCAATTCTAAGTGACGGAAAGGGATGAAGATGCAAGAAAATGCTGATATGTGCGTGTAAATGTGATGAAAATGCCTCGGCGATCGCTGAACGCCACTTCATAGCTGGAACGTCATTTCCGTCGTCGTTGCTTTTCGAGCTGTGGGTGGTTTGTTTAAAAAAATCCTTAGAATTTTTATACACTTTTAATACGCTCCAAAAGGGAGCAGATCTTATATTTGAACTAATTAATATACAAATAAAACAACCGCATATGTTTTAAATAATTTTGTTACATAATATTATAAATAAACAATCTACAAGATCTGGTAACATTTACAGAAATTCTGTGTATTTGGTCATTTTGGACCTTAACAGATTACCGCCTTCGTTGTATCCATCCATGTAGCGGAATTTGGGATGCTCTTCAATGACCTGCAAAAAAAGGTATTGTTGAGACAGGAGGACAAAATCAGGTGGATAAAAGAGGGATTATTCCACTTTGAAAGTAGCCTTATGAGTACGGGCAGATTAAAGAAACGATGGATAATGGATGTGTGAAAGATGATATGATATGGTTAGAGATGACGAGTAATCGGGAAATATGGAAGAACATAATACTCCGCGCAATTAAATTAGAATAAGTGCAGGAGAATGACATTCCGCGTACAAAGTGCGATCTGTGAATCTTGCGAGTAAGGCAGAGACGACAGCGCTCTATAAACCCAACCTTATTCACAAACTTGATGTTCAATATTACGAGAAAATACTAAAAACTAAACTAACATAAATAGAAAGTAGTAATAAAAAGTCATCTGAAGAAAACACTTTCACATTGGTCTAGGCATGGTATAATAATATACTTCGTCCGGTATTCTCTTCCCGTGACAGCTGGGTCACGTAATTGGCCCAAGAATACGTCATCAGTTGCGATGCTGTCGATGTGTTGCCACGGTGTGTGATTGAATTACCCGAGCAAAATACATTTTTTAATTTAACAAAGCAATTATGAACTAATTCAATATGTAAATTAATTTAAAACTAAATAGATGAATCACACGCGTTTAGTTAGTAATTTATTTTACTTTAATTCACTAATTGAGTCCCTAAATTTACTGAAATGGACAATCAATGGTAACACTTATCGTGACGTAGTTTTGGGCCATCGTGGGAAGAGAATACCAGGCGAAGTATATTATTATATCATGGGGCTAGGTAAAGCGACGATCTTTGCAGATGGCTGGTAACCAAAGTCAAAATATTTCACTTCACACAGGCCTACAAGTGTACTTATAAAACGTCGAGAAAAGGTGTACGGTACGAGATGGCCGTTTCCTTTGGAGAAGAACCGGCAAGAGTTCAATGGGGTTTACTCTTTTAAAATTATTTGGTTTTAGAAGTTTATTAAGTTACGGCTACTTAGATGAGAGTTCCCGAGTATCGACTTGTGTGGCGTGTGATTGGAGAGGCCTATGTCTAGCCCTGCCTTATGCTGACGGTGATGAAACATTTCACTATCCTAACTACCGGTAGCGAAGGGTCAATTTTTGCAGCCGGAGTACAGATCTTTTATATTATGTGCCATTTTTCAAAGGGAAGCCGGTAGGAATCGAGTTGTATGGAACCTTCGCCACTGCTAACTACTACAATTGCTTGCTTGTAATGCCTCCACGGCTGAACAGATTTCGTCAAAATTCGGCTCACAGAGTGCCCATGACCTTGTTTAATAATACTTATATCACAGTAGTACGGCCCCATGGATTCCCGACCACCGTGCTGAGAGAAAAACACAATAAATCACTTACCTTAATGCGTTCATAAGCATCATCAGCACTGGTAATAAGTTCCGGGACATCCAACTTGGGTATACCGAAGAGGTTCATCAGGAAGAACTTCTGGTTGGTGTAAAGCATACGCTGGTCTGCCCATTCCACCTCGCGAGGAAGACGCCAGTCCTTCATCTTGGGGTTCTCGCGTTCCGTGTACTGGTCGAAGTTCAGACGCTCTATGTCTTCCACGACCTGAAGGGAATAAATGAGTGATTAATTCTTTCTTGTACTAGTAAACACTAACACTGGTGTTACGACTAAAGGCGCTCCCTCACCGGGAGCATTCATTTGAGATTCTTACGCGGTTGATGGCAATAGGCTCGCCCCCTATTAGATGGAACTTAAAACGTACCTAACTGGCGAAATGTGTCTGTACTAATAGGTACACTTCTGCTTAAAACTTCGGGGTAAAAGGCGTCATGTTATGCAGTATGTAGCTACCTGCACAGCTCTACCATTGGCTTATATTGATGTATACTGAGGACTGACCACTTCCACCTCTCCGCCACCGCTCCAGTCGTACACCAGCAGCTCAGCGTGAGTAGCGATGTCACGGAGGAATATGTTCTTGTACTGGCGCTCCATCTCGCAGAGGAACCCGTTCGTCATGGCCTTGCCGTCCACCTCATAATCCCGGCTGCGCTTCTTTATGGCTTCTTGAACCTGCAAGTTTACGTAGAACAATTATACGAGAAGTTACATTTGAATATGTATTATGTATGAGGAAAACGTCATGAGGAAATTTGGATGGCTATAAGAGTCGAGGAAGACCAAAGAAATGATGGATGAAGGTTGTGGTGGATGATATGGCAAGAATGGAGGTGTCTGATGAGATGATGAGTAATAGAGAAATACGGAAAAAGACATGATACCCCAAATAAATCGGGATGAGGGCAGGAGTATGATGATGACATTTGAATCTACAGATTTCAAGGCAGCTAATGCGTTGCATTGAGTTTTTCGGGAACTTGATAATTATTATTTTTTTTGGTTTATCTAGAAATAGCACAACTGTTTGTTTTTGATTTAGGATTGGGAAATTGTTAATTGTAGCCAACAGAAGAATTAAAAAATAGAAAAATATGGGTTTCTAAGTCTATGCATGTGCTTGCTTCTTTAGGGCAGACTGACCTGATTATAATATGCTAAGTGTAAGAGATTCTCACCAATTAACACGAAAGATTGGCATAAGAAAAGAGAGGCCTATACCCAGCAGTGGGTGAGTTTGGGCTGTGGATGATGATGATGAACATGAAAGGGTCATATCAAATCATAGCTCATAATAAGTTCTAAAATTTAAAGTTTTGCGAGAAGTAATAAAATCGCCAGAGACCAGAGCACGGCCAATTGAAAATGTTATTATTTCCTGTATTTTTTCCCAGATTGAACTAAAACAGTCTTTTATTTTTAAAGGAGATCATGTCGAAAATATTTTGCTAAAGCTAAGCACAGTAATTGATCCAACCTAAGCCAGTGAGGTCCTAGAATCAACTAAAGACTGTAGAGGTGGTGATATCGAACCTCCTTGTTAAAGTACGTTTACTTTTAGTCTGGATAATCAGTGAAATCTATGGCAAAACGCAGTAAAAGACAACATATTTCTGTTCTCCGGTAACTAAGGTACTTGATGTTTTAGAATTAATTGAAGTACTAATTATAAGCTACAACTATAATGCAAGCCGGGCACGGCTAGTAATAAATAAATAAACAACTACACAATTAGTACTTAACAATTCTATTTTACCTTGGTCACAGGGAGGTCCAAATAGATGACAAGATGGGGACGCATCAGCTCTTCAAGAGTGTTGGCTCTAAGCTCATAGTACACCGACCTTACTGCCCTGCTGATATACTTCTGGGAGTACATTGCCTCCAGGAACACAAAGTCAGAGTACGGAGACCTCTCCAACACCACTCCTTGGCCAGTGTTCAACAAATGGACCAAAGCATCAATGTATTGGCTGTATCTAGCAATATACTGCATGATCTGGAAGTTACCCACCAGGCGGTGGTTCGGAGTCTGGTTAAAGTTGACATGGTCGAAGGTGCGGGTATCTTCAGGTATCTGATCATCAAACATGCGGAGATCGCAACCATTTGGCCTAATATAGTGGATGTCCATGTTGGCTTCAGGGAAATGCTTCATGCCCAAGTCCGCGGCGAGGGCGGCCGCGAACTGGGTTTTGCCAGCTGCCACTGGGCCTTCGACCACAACGACTTTCGTGTTGTCATCGAACCTGTGAGTGGTGCGGTCAAATAGACTCCTAATCCAAGAGTAGTCCTTGTTCACATAGTCGAAGGGTTTTGGTTTACTAGGAGGTTTGGGCAGTGACTCTCTTAGCGTCTTGCCTGCGATGTGACGGTTCTGCACGATCGTGCAAGCCGCTATTTTACAGCCCTGACCAGAACCGAGGGCTTTTCCAACACCAAGTTTTAGTAACGTCGACATTTTGACTCAAGGTATCTCTTCTGTGGAACAATACCTAAAATAAAAGTTTCTTTTTAGCCCACTAAGGTCTTAAATCATAAGCACAAGTGCACAATGTTGAAATTCTTACCTCAAATCAATCCATAACAAAAATTAACCCTGTGACATAACCATTCACAAGACGAAGTAAGAACGTACGAAATCGAATTTATAACTTTTTTCTTTCTAATTTTAACCAATATTCGAACGCACCTCTTGTAGTGATGTTGTCTCTAAAAGTTACTAAACAAAGACAAATCAACTATACGACGAATCTGTTTCTAGCTACAGATAAAACCAAGGATCTTGATAAAACACGTAAAAAATATATTTAGGCAAATATTAAATATTCTGGCAATAATAAATTGACATTTGAGTTGCTTTCAGTGAGTCATGTGACGTTACTGACGTTGACATTTGTTGTTGAATTTCTTTTAATCTGCGCTTGTCTAAAGCCATGTGTGATTTTATTTTGCAACAAAATATCTTGAATTATTATTGATAAATAATCAAAACAACATGACTGACCAATTAAAGATGGACACAGCGAATATAAGTGTGGACGAGTTTTTGCCTGCCAAGAAGACGGTGAAGCTAAAAAACATAAAGCGAAGGGCTGTATCAGAATCGGGCGACGGGATGGAAATTGAAGAACACAATGGTATCCAGGGGAAAGCTAAACACAGTCGGTCGAAGGCGAAGAAGAAGAAGAGTGCTGAGCCAAACGAATCTAAAGAAAATATGAGAAAGATCGCAGTCCCCGCTCACAGGTATAACCTCAAAATGATAATAATAAAATGAGTAATTTATCCATCTCTGCCAGTATAATGTCATTTATTCATTTGTTTAACATAGGTACAATAATAATGGTATATCAAGTTAATAAAGAGTGCGCTATGCTATGCCATAGGGCATACAATATTATATGTATTATTATAAATATGACAGACAAAACTTTTTCATGCCTTAATAATTAACGGCTGAACGAAAACAAATCCACCCTTAAGACCCACTGACCCAAATTTTGCATACAGGTAGACTATGACTTGTATTAGAACTTCAAGTAATTTTCTTCCTGGTCTCCCACTAGTGAAGCCCCAAGCAATAACTAGACTAATTTAAATAAATAAATAAACATACTAAACACAAAGATACTCATTGTATTACAGATACACACCGATAAAAGAGAACTGGTTGAAAATCTTCACTCCGATTGTGGAACATTTACTACTGCAAGTCAGATTCAACACCAAGACAAGGAATGTTGAGATCAAGGTCGGGCCAGAAACTAAAGACATTGCAAATCTACAGAAAGCTGCTGACTTTGTTAAGGTATATAAGTTTAATCTACTAGAGACTGAGCCACCAAGTCTTCAGATATGGCAAAAAGTTTGGCGGGATGAGCTGGGCAAAACCAATAACCAGTTTTCCCTGGATCGGATGAATTATTATGATTGAGAGTATTCATTTTGAATGGTTTATTATTTATTTATTTCAACAACTTTGAATCATACAATTAAAATAAATTGAAAATTATACAATAATATTTCAAATTGAATTTATAATAGATAAACAAAATTAAATAAAGATTAAATTAAAAAAGACAACATTCAAATTAAAAAGTTTATGTAATTACATATTGGCGTTGAAATTCTAACACCATGTAAGTAAAAAATATAAACTTTACGGGAGAGTGAACAAAGTGCATAATTACACCTAGATAATGCTACAATACCATTCTATAATTTGTGTTCACTTCAAATTAGATACAGACGTTGCTTGTTTCTGATTGGCTGCACAACACTGGCCAAACTTACTCACTTTAACTGTTTTTTTTGTATGTACCAATGTTTTTTTTTTTTTTTTCAATGTTGTAAATTATTACCTTATTTTAATTTTCCTTCTGCAGTCACATTTTTCTTATTAATTTAAGTTATTTTCAATGTTATTAATTGTTAGTTTTTATGTTTTATTTCTTTGATCACATTTTGCTAATTTAATCGAAGTTATTTTTCTTGCGCTAGCAACAAATGAACATTATAATTTTTTAACTTTGTGTATTTTCTGGGTCACCAAGATACAGGCTACGACTAGTTTGGGGCTCGCTGTTAAACCTATCAGCATTTGTGTGTGCATCCAACATTGCTTTGGTCTTCCTCTACTCCTATATCCATCGACAATCATTCCCTCAACATTTCACCCATACCACGAAACTGATCCATGTTTTCTTGTATCATAAAATATATTCTCTACTTTCAGGCTTTCATCTACGGCTTCGATGTTGACGACGCGCTCGCCCTACTCCGACTAGACGACTTGTTCGTTGAATCATTTGAAGTCAAAGATGTTAAAACTTTAAATGGCGATCATCTAAGTCGCGCGATTGGCCGCCTGGCGGGAAAAGCTGGCAGAACAAAATTCACCATTGAGAATGTCACCAAAACCAGAATAGTGTTGGCAGACTCAAAAATTCACATCCTTGGCAGTTACCAGAACATTGCGCTGGCAAGAAGAGCGATATGCAACCTTATTATGGGCTCGCCTCCTTCTAAAGTGTATGGAAACCTCAGAAATGTTGCCAACAGAGTTGCAGAGAGATTTTAGTTGTAAATAAAAGTTATATTTATAAATAACATCTTTTTATTTTACCTTACATGTTTAAAATTATAACATAAATTGGCGTTGGAATGTTAAATGCCGTAGCAGCGCGTTGTTCGATTCAACAATCGGTTGCGCGCCGAAAGTTCAAAATCCAATAACACGCAATATGCCTTAAGGCATTTAAAATTTTCAATGCCGAAACGTTTATTGGAATGTGAATTGATTAATTATCTAATTGAATTATAAACACTACAAAGATAAGATTCTGTAAAAGCAAGATATAATTAATAAGTACAAAAATATTACAAACTAAAATCGATTCATAGATTACAATAGTATCTTATACTTAAAATGCCGGGGCACTCTTGAGATCACGAGCCTGGCGTCGTAGCTCAGCGAGGCGAAGGTCCAGGGCTCCGCGGCACTCCACTCCGCGCAGTACACGGAGTCTTCGTGCTGCTCGTACGACTGGAGCACGCCGTCTTCCAGACTGGAAAATAGATAACTCTGTAATCCCCGAAGAGGTTAGCAGAGGAGAGAGTACCTACAATACATTGTACACCCACATTTAGCCAGTTATGCGAACCGCCCCGGTTGATGGCAATAGGCTCGCCCCTTAATTCGAATCTACAAGGTGAATTTTTCAAGTAGGCGTGGACGGCCAAATCCGAAACTATGAGGAATAGTTAAAAATAGTCAAAGGAGTCTCGAGCCCGATTTTTATGAAAATTAAAACTGCATCATTATATTTTTGGAAAATCAATATCCCTAGCCAGGAATCGAATCCGTTGATTTTAATCAGAAGAAGTCTGACACTCCCTTCCACTCGCCCAGAGCGGGGGAGCTCTCCGAAGCACTCCGTCCAGAGCCATTTGATGATTTACCATCCGAAAAAAAAGGGGGGGAGGGGTATCCACACTTACACTTGCGTCATCCGCTTGCCGTCGTCGTCGACGTCACAGCACACGCTGGCGGCCGCGGTGAGCAGAGCGCGCGCGTCCGAACTGCCCGTTAGCAGCAGTTGCTCGTGGTACGTGTTGTACCTGACTGTCCATACCCTGGAACATTACAACATTTTATTACAGGGACTAACTTTTGCCAGCGGTTTTGCCCGCGTGGAGTTCGCCAATTGTCCCACGGAATAAAAATTATCGTATGTGCTGATGAAACAAATATTTGTATGGCCTACAGGTAGTTGCTCCGGGTCTGGCTGTTTGTGTGTGTGAGTTTAAGTGTTTGTAAACGCACCCACGATACAGGAGAAATTCCTAGTGTGCGGCAACGTATATTAAAAAAAAAAACAGGTTATAACTATCTATCTGTATGTCAAATTTCACGTAAATCAGTTCGTAGTTACTGTGTGAAAGAGTAACAAACAGCCATCCATCCTCACAAACTTTTGCATTTATAATAGTAAGATTGTCGTTCGCTGAAATTTTACACCATTTTATTAGAGTTTGGCCTTTGGCCTGTGTCCCAGCAGTGGGAACATTATAGTTTGATTATGTTAGTCACATTGACCTGTTTAAACATGTTTTTTTCAGGCAATGAGTCACTGCAATACTAGCAATAGCTACTTGTTTCCACGTACAGGAATCAACCAATCACATTCCTCATACCGTGTCTCATCTCTCCTGTGATTGGTCAAATCTTACATGTGTATTGTGTATAGGGTGACTGGTAATTAGTGACCGATACTTAAACACCTGATTGTACTCATGATAACAAACAACTTTGCCAAAGAAATTTTTTTTTATATTCGTTCACTTTTATCACAATAAAACATAAGGAGCGGGCTTGCGAGCCGCTCGCTCGGGTGCTCTGTCTTTCCAGTATTGCACGGTACGATAGTAATGAGACAGAACGGCGTCACGCGGCTAACAGCTGATAGGTCAAAGGCGCGCGAGCGTGAGTTTCATACGGCTGTTGTGTTATATTGTGATAAAAGTAAAGAGTATAAAAAAAATCTTTGGGAAAGTTGTTTGTTATCATGAGTACAATCACGTGTTTTAATATCGGTCACTAATTACCAGTCACCCTGTATGACGGTAACTGACCAATGAGAATGATCCGTCCTGCTGAATATAGGTTCCTTCCCGTTCCTGTAGTCCCATATATTGAGTGCGGCGTCGTCGCCCGCGCTCGCCAAGTGAAACTGCCTGCAATCAAATAACCGACATAATTATATAAGGTCTATCTTTTCATACACGAAATATTTTAAGAGTAACTTCTATAAGTCGTAAAGACCACATTGCAAAGAAAAAAAAATATCTGAGTGTTTTTTTTTACAAATTTAAAATAATTCAAAATTTTTTTGAGACTTTTTGCATAAAACCTTTACTCCCATATTCTAACAATGACAGTAGGTAAATACGACGTAGTAAACTACCGTAATGGAAGCTTAAAAATAAGGAGCCAGTATTTATTTTGTGGGTCAAGTTATTTTAAATTATTTATTTTTTATAAAAAAATATACTCAGATAAAAAAAATCCCTTGAAATGGCTTTGTTATAGCCGTTAGATGATTCCCTGAAAATATTTCGTGTATGAATAGTTAGACCCTATATACGACTAGCTGTGCCCCGCGACTCCCGTGACCCGATAAATGGCTAGCATTAAATAGTATGTTAGAGCTGCTAAAGATTGTACAACTATCTTTGCATTGTATAAATTCAATCTCTTTAGACCTTCATACTCTTTAACCGCATAGGCAATATGTTGTGTGAGTACTATGTACTAGAAAGCTGTCATTCGCTGGAAACCTGCGTCTTTTCTTGACTTGAATGTGCCCTGGCGGTTAGGAGCATGTCATGCTCACTCAAATGTCTCGCTGATGGTGGCACGTGTGTCGGATCATTTAGTTCCCTTCAAAATGGTTGAGTTGAATGGTGCTGATACATGCGTCATGTTCGTGAACAAGCGCTGTTAGTTGTGACTGGTCATCTCTTGGCTGCTACGGCTTATTTGAATTAATTATTTTATTTTTGAATTGTTTTTACTATGGACACTTTTAACGTACACATCTTGCTACATCGTTCTCGCATAATGTACCATCTCAACATGAATGATGTAAACAAGGTTTTGTAAAAGTATTTTGATTTAAAAGAGTGTCCATGGAGTTTCTTGCCCGTTTTTCTCCATAGAGATCTACGTTAGGGAATGGGCAACTACAGTACTTTCACAGTCTTTGGGCTTTGTGACTGGGACTGTAGCTATATTTCATTGTTGTCTTTGTTTCGACAATTCAAAAATGCCTGTAACTGGCCTACTTGAAATAAATGCTTTGATTTTGACCTTCGTTCGCGTGGAATTATTATAAAAATATTACTTCCCTTTTGGATCGGATTTTGTTAACAATTTCAAGGGTTTTAATGTTTATTGCACGGAAACCTAATCGTTTTTCTAAAATAAAAGTTAAAAGTTGGACACCGAGCGATATTAAGTACCTATCGCGATAATTTAGGTACCTTCTGCCAAATTATTATTATCAATGAGCTCAAGACGACGCTGGAGGCGCGCGCGCGGGCTCGCTGCGTGGTAACGCTCGCTGCGCACGTTTTTGTGCGGACAACCAGGTAACAGAACAAGCTTATAATAATCACTTTGTGATTTTTTATGATACAGTTTTGAAATTTTTTACATAGATTCTTTACATAAAAATACTCCACACGTGTTAAAGGTTTCGCATATACTAAAACTAAGGTTGTATAATTGTATATGGATGTTCATGGAGGTATTTAAAGTTATAAAGAACTTGTATTTAAAAATAAGCTTTTGAAAAACTTGGAATTTTGACGTCCAATATCTCCAATAACTAGAAGGTTCCCAGGTATGGTCCAAGACAAAAAAAAATCACAATGACGGGGAGAACAAGTCCCTTTCGGCTTCATTATGGGTCTTTTTACACCCGTCTTAGTCTACATATAGTGCCCAAGATATACCTGTTAGGGTTGAAGTCCAGGTCTCTGGCTAGTTGGGTGTGCGCGTTTTCTATGCTCCATGAAGGTTTGGTGCAATCGGAGCGAGTGTCGTAGCATTTAATATGCATATCTTGTAGAACTGCGAACTGTGGATAAAAAAAAAAACAAAAAAAGCTGAAACGATAGGGATTTAAAAAAATTAAGCACACCTGAACTGGTCTTCAAATTTTTGGTTGGTCACGCCGGTTTCCTCACGACGTTTTTCTTCACCGTTTTGAGAGCTGTGGTGATGAAATAAATGATACGAAGTAATGCACCTGCCTGGGTTCGAACCCAAGACATACAACTCGTCAGGCCCGATACTACTGAGATCGGGAACCGCCACTCAACTCGATTCTCAGCAACTCTCATCCAGTTGCTACCAGCCACCCTGCGAAGATCGTCGCTCCAACTGTCTGAGGGGTTCCACCTCACGTTACCCGATTAGCGGTCTCCAATCCACAGAACACGTCTACCCCAACGGTCATTGGTTCTATGGCTAATATGGCCGGCCCATCGCCACATCAGCTTGCTTATTTTGCGAGCTCTATCAACAACTTTGGTTCAGTATCTCTACGGCGAGTACGGCATTCCAAATTTTCGTTTTCGAAATCTGATTTAATCGTGCGATTTACCTGCGTATGTCCCTGGTGCGGGTTCCACTTGCCGGCGGTGAACTTGAGGCGCGCAGAGGCGGCGGCGCGGGCGAGCGCGGCGCCGGACGTGACGTCATGCACGCGCACGCCCGTCTCGCACACCACGCCCACACGCGCGCTGTCCGTCGGGTGCCACTCTGCGCACCGGATCTCTTCTTCCGGCTTCTAAAAAGTCAAAGATATTATTAAAAAAAAAAATTTGAATAAACCCCCAACTCAAAATATTTTTTTTTTTGGATTGTCTCAATGGAGAAGATTGGGCAAGAAACTCCACTCTTTTAAATAAAAATATAACAAAACCATTTCTTTTTTGTTTCTCATCATCAGTCAGTCATTCACTCATCTAAATTCAGTTCTAATATAGAGGTAACATAAACAAACCTTACCTCTGGCTTGATAGTCAGTAGAAGTTCCATATCCTCCGTATTCCTGCCTTGTATTGCACTCAAATCATCCAGGTCCTTAGGTATTACCTGCAAGTTTTAAATTATGACTTTAGATTTAAAATTCTGAAGTCTCTTCGCCCTCATCTAACTATTCCTTACCTAAATATGTTGAGGTCGGCTTCCAGTCTAACCGGATGCCGTTGAAACCAGCATTTTACATGGACTATCTGTGTATCAGACCTCCACTACCCAGTTTCTGGATAATACGATACCCTTGGGTAAAACTGATTGACAGATTGTCGGGCTTTTGACTACCTGTACTCCAATTGACTTAGTATGGTATATAGAGATAGATATTGGTATACTGGGTGTAACAGAAAGGGTATAATCATATGAAAGGATATGCTGCAGACCATCAAACTGAACAGCTTTCTCTTCTAGCTTTTTTTTGGGTTCAATATCGTAAATGCGAAAATATTTTCAGCTGTCCCATTCATTTGGGTCGAGTAGGTATTGAAATTTTGTATGGGACAGCTGATAATTTTTTCACATTTACGATATTGCACCCAAGGAGACAGTTGTTTAGTTTGATAGTTTGCA
The DNA here is from genome assembly GCA_910589295.1 of Noctua janthe. Lineage (NCBI taxonomy): Eukaryota > Metazoa > Arthropoda > Insecta > Lepidoptera > Noctuidae > Noctua > Noctua janthe. The sequence goes on along the minus strand of OU342572.1, from coordinate 4,698,175 downwards.
GCATATCCTTTCTGTGTTACACCCTGTATATAGACGATCTCCCATCCAATCTCGGCAAATGTTGCTTTATTAATTAACCCATTCAGCTGTTATTGCTTAGCCATGAGTACACAACTAAGCCTTTCTCATTATTGGGAACATCAGAGTGAGCCATGTTCCACGTTACTGTCTTACCTCAACTGTAGGTAGCTTGAATATAGACACACCCATGGTACACTGTGACGTGGCAGGGTCATAGGAGTTGTGGGTAGTGAGGAGTGTGGCTGCATCATGCGGGGAGCAGCGCAGGTGCCACACCTCACCAATGTCATGCTTGAACACCTGGAGATCAATAATCGCACAGCAGACATTTTATTAATAACTCAACATAACATCATGCCTGTAATCCCTCAAAGGGTTGGGCAGAGGTGTACCTTTAAGTCCCATGTACGAGTAGTCATGTACGTAATAGGGGTTTGAACTATTGCCGTCAACCAAGCACAAATCCAGACACCGTGGCTGCTATTGAGAAAATTGTGATGGAAAAATCCAATTTGCCTTGCTGCAACACTTTGCCCGACCCGGGAATCGAACCCAGGAGCTCATGCTCAGCAGTCACACTTGTGACCACAAGAAAGGCAGTCATAGTATTAACAGACTGACATTATTTTGACTAGGACTGGAGGGAAGGTCACAATGAATTCTTCACATGCATTCTAAGCATCAGTAAGTTGGGCTGCCCTTTAAAAAGCAGGTGAAATTTTTTAAAGTTCCGCTTTGTACAGTGCTATTTGTTTGTCTATAAGAAAACAGGATTTTTTTTATTTCACATGAAATCTAAGTAGGAAAATGATTTTTCTTACTTTAGTATGTAAAGCCCCGGTGTCTTCTTCTAACTCCACTACATGTATCTGATTGGAGTTGGGCTTCAAGCTTTGGGTTCCTATAAGGAATCTGATGGCATCACTCTCACCATACTGTGGGGATAGCGCTCTGGTCTGTAAACAAACAGGAATTAAAATCAGTAACATAACATAACATCTGTTTTACCCAAAGAATTGTAATGGGCTGGTGTCCGCTTCTCCACATCCAAAACGAGTATTTGTGTTCAAGTAGGAAAATCAATAACCTGGATCCCCAAGAAAGGGCAGCAACGCCTTGGTGTTACTGACCATCTCGCTGAGAGAGAGACGATGGATGGATAGTGTGAAGGATGATATGGCTAGAAAGGAGGTCATTGATGAGATGACAAGTAATAGAGAAACATGGAAGAAGGAAACATGCTGCGCCGAACTAAATAAATTGGGAGGAGGACAGGATAATGATGATGGTTCATGTACGGAGTACTCGGTGTTGTGGTCGCTTGGGGGTGGCCGACTGCGGTTGATTCATTGAAGTTTTTCAGAACTATGCGAGAACCCACCGTGCACTCCAAAAACAAATGAAATGAAGAGTTATACTTGAGCAGCAATTTAATGTCATTATCGCCGGCATAGATAATTGTAAACACAGTACCTGGTGCTCTAAGCCGTATATTATTGAGTTTCCTTCTTCCATTTTAGCTTTTCTTAATAAAATGTTTGTTTACATCAGCATTGCATAAATTCCATTTTGCTAAAGCGTGTTCCAATTTAAAATATTCAACAAAATAAAATACAGTGACATCTTCTATCTCTTTTGGGCTTAACAAATTAATCCTTTGAAAAAAAGAGTAAGAAGATTTTTATGCTCGAAATTCCAAAACTTAAAGAATCGAAATGTTTATTTGTCAAGTTAACAATTTTTGACGTATTGACAGCAGGTTTTTTTTTAATTTAGTGATAAATTAGTTATTAGTCTTTTATACTATAATGATATTATGCCAATAGTTTGAATAAAATAAATAATAATAATGGCTAAAACTTCAAAACTGCTTCGATGGTCGTGTTGTTCCTCGAGGCTTGCTCTCAAATAGATTAGAATTTAGAAATCATGCCACAGTAACGCCCTACAGGGGTAAAAAGTACACAGGGTGGAAGGGACACCGACCGACGCACTAACGCTTACCACGTATTCAATGCCTAAATCATTCCCCCCACATGGGAATTTTTCATGGGTAATAAAACGAAACAGCTGTTTCCTACATGAGTGCAATACCACACATTATTATTTTCATGAATTGCGTTAATCTGTCAACAGTAAATACAAAATAATAAACATGATGCACGTACACAGATGGGAGCAGCAGTGGCCCAGTGGTGGCGGCCCCAACTTACAAACAGAAAGTTGTGGGTTCGAACCCAGGCAGGAATACTTAGACTGTGTAATTTTTTTCATCACCACTGCTCTCAAAAAGGCGAACGAAAACATTGTGAGCCAATTAACCGGCATGTCCTAGCAAAAATTCGAAGACATGTGACATCTACCAACCCGCACTGGGCCAGCGTGGTGGATTATAGCTCATGCTCTCTCATAGAGAACCGTGAGTCCCAGCAGTGGGAACATTATAGGCTGATTATGCTAAACATTGTATGGAGGTAGGTAGATATTATTTTACTCGTTACTTATCCGACATGCATTGTTTCCGTGTATATAAACCATAAAAGGGCACCTACGTAATCACATAATAGTGACAGTACATAAGAAGATTGTCTATAACAATCTACTTTACTTGATCCTACAAATATATAACAATAGGAGGTAAACGAAATAATCGTTTAACGCTGCACTTAAATAATAGTAATTTGATTATAATTGCTGAAATTTGCATACTTATCTAAATTAGGTAAATATAAATATTACTTTCTTGAAATTTTTATTTTTTGGTCTTCTTTATTTAAGGGATTTTAAACTAGGAATTTCTCCTGTATCGTGGGTGCGTTTACACAAACAGCCAGACCCGTAACAACTACCTGTCGGCCATACAAATACTTGTTCCGTGCGGGAATCGAACCCGCGGCACGCAGCACAGCAACCAATTGCTGAGCCACTGCGCCAACGGTGCCGTCAATTGCGACGATGTCAATCCCATCGTACTTTTACAATTATTAACTTCCTTCCTAAACTAATTTAGCTTATAAAAAAACCCAAACCAAATGAATAAAACCTAATTCCTTATCTAATAAAAAAGTATATAATATTTTTGCTTTTTCAGAGGTAGGCTTACCTAAAATACCATGGAACACTCCAACATCCATTACCAACAATTTCATCGCGTTGATAACTGCGTTTCTCTTATTAGTATATCGGACACATTCCACCAACACATGCTGTGCTTCCTCTCTCTGTCTCTTTCTATCTTGAAGATGCATTTTGTCACGTTCAAATTAATGCTGTTAACATTTTTAGCTATAAATAAACACACTTACCTACTACTTAAGCACGTCGTACCTAGCAGTTTTCAGTAATCGTGTTTTTCTGCGTTTTGACAAAAGGGGCGGTTCTAGAGCAGTGCTGTGATGGCCAGGTACAGTGGTAAGGGCGAGGCCACAACACAGAGTTGCGGCGTCGCATCGTAAAAATCTACAATCGCATTGTATTGTTGTACGACGTCGTTTTTGCGATACGACGCCGCAACGCAGTGTTGTGACCTCGCCCGGCTCCGACTTACGAGTTGTACGTCGTGAGTCGTACGTCGTTTCGAACTCAGGGAGGTGCATTACTTTGTGTAATTTAATTCAGCACCACTGCTCACAAATCATCGTGAGGTAACCAGCATGTCCTAGAACCAAAAATTCGAAGCCATATTGTGACGTCTACAAACCTGTACTGGGTCACTCCTCATAGAGAGGAAACCTGTGTCCCAACAGTGGTGGTGTGGGGCATTATTAGGCTGATTATGAAGTTCTATTTGAAACAGCGTTGCCAGATTTTTTTTTGCCGAGTCGGGATTTTGGAACTTTTTGAGTGAAAAAAGCGGGATTCTTTCGTCGAAAGCGGGACATAGTAAAAAAAACGTATATGTTTAATTAATCAGGAGTTTTTAAATATTTATCTTTTTATTTGAATTCAAATTACGTTTACGTGACAATAGATAGCAAAAATAGCCTTTTTTTTTTTTCTTTTTTTTCGGATGGGAAATCATCAAATGACTCTAGGCGGAGTCTAGGCGGAACTCTAGGCGGAGCGGAAGGGAGTGTCAGACTTGTACTGACTAAAACCCATCCATGTTCCTTCTTTGCCCTTTGTGTTCCAGGGCCACGGTATCTCTTTCGAACAGTCCCGCAGCCCTGGCAGGCATCGGCCCTTGCGGACCCCTACTTATTTGCTGACATCTCTTTGAGGCGCACGTGGAACACGAACGCGCCGTCGACACGGCCTGTCGTCATAAGACGGCCGGACGGCGAGCTGGCCCATAACTCGCCGTCCACAGGCCCGCGCCTACGGTGGCCGGGAGCCACCACGTGACCCCCGACGCCCAGGGCGTAGCAAAAATAGCCTTAGAAAATGTATTTTAATAAAAATATAATATTTTAAATCAGATTTACCCTATCTTTAAACAGTTAGTCTTATTCGTCTTCTGATTAAAATAAAATAAAATAAAAAAACAGAAATCAAAATCAAAAAAGTTTTATTCATTAGAAAAATATGGCGTTTCTAACAATAGTCTTGGAGTGAGTGTTACAAATTGTTACTTACAATAAGAGAATAATTATTTATAAGAATTATTACTTATTCATGATATCTGTGAAGATTTAACTTCTTTTAAAATTTCCTTTATCTCTTTAATAAAGATGAAGAACTCGAGTTATCAATCAATCATTTTATTGTCAGGCAACTAAGGCCCATAGATAAAAATACACAAAATAATCTTATAAAATAATAAACTAATACATATAAAAACCTTATTAAACTAAAACTAGACACGAATCGTTGACGGCGTCGTGTTTTGCTTCGTGGTGTCGCGTAACCGTCCTCGGAATCGTCGGTATACGACACCCCCCCGAAAAGCGGGACTGAGCCTGTCCCGCGCGGAACATTTAATTTTGATTTAAAAATCGGGACGTTTCGCCAAAATCGGGACGTCTGGCAACGCTGATTTGAAATTCAACCTTAGGATGATTAGCAAAGAAGCTGATGAGTCACACGGGGCGGGCATGGGGCGGAAATGGTGAATATGGCGTATGAACTGACCGGAACTCGCACTGATAGGCGTGGGAACATCCTCGTTACGAAGGAGATTAGAGAAAAAACTAACTGATTAGGTTACAACTCTACGAGTGCGACTCTTATCTACACTAATATAATAAAGCTAAAGAACTTGTTATTTATTTAAACGCGTCAATCTCTGGAGCTACTAAAAGGATTTGAAAAAAAAAATTGTGTCTGATAGCCTAGTTCTTGAGTTAGGTTACCCTCGGGAGCCAAGTCATCTGCCTAGCCTTTTCCCAACTATGTTGGAGTCGGCTTCCAGTCTGACCTAATTGATCTGAATACCAGTATTTTACATGGAGCGACTGCCTATCTGACCTTCACAACCCAGTTAGTACTGGGTAACACGATACCCCTTGGCAGAATGGTTGTCAGACTTTCGGGCCACTGACTACCTGTAACGACTGCCAAAGATTTACAAATGACAGCCGGGACCGACGGCTTAACGTGCTTTCCGAGGCACGGAGGAAACTCAGTATGTAATGGGTGGTAAACCCATCCACGGACCAGCCCAGGCCAGCACGGCTTAACCTGAAGATCGACCCAAGTTTCTGCTATATTTTGGCTGGTATTATATTTAGCCACGAGAAGTATAAATTACCCACTAGCTCGTTGGTCGACTGGTCGGTTAGATTCCCATATCAGGTAAAGTGTTATTGGCTTTTTCCATCAAAAATTTCTCAGTAGCACCCCCGGAGTTTGGATTTGCGTTGATGATAATAGGGTCGCCCCCTATCTTTTGGTACTGGGGATATGTGGGTGAAATGGTACCTACCCTTCGGTTAAATACAGGTGAGACGACTGCAGCTAAGAGAATAAAGAAACAAGAAGCGCATCGGCATAAAGCCAGCCTCATGCAGGATTTATCAGCGATGGCAACAATGTCGTCTGCCCATCTCACCGCCGGACGACCAACATATCTCTTTCTAGTCCTTGGACTTCACACTGTCACAGCTATACTCCACCTGCCATCACCGCGCCTTTCTAGGTGTCATACCCACTCAGGGGAGATCTCTGCATAGTCGCCTTAGGGATGTGCCTTAACAGGAGTTGCACAGAGGGGGCTCCGGACGGGTCTTTTAAGAGGAAACGGTGCCTCCTCTCATGTGCGGTTGGTGACCACCGAGGTGGATATAGTCCGGTAAAAATCCCACACTCATCTTATCCCGAAAGACCGGTAGCCTTTTGAAGGCTTCATCCCGAAAAAAAAAAAGGTGTCATGCCCAACTCCATCTGAGTTTCTTCGAAACCCTCTTTAATCTTCGGATTTCAATGTTTAGAACTCCGGCTACTAGTGTTATGCCGAACATGGAACGCTTCATGGCTCTCTGTAAAAGCTCGCCATGGTGCCAGTCAAAATATCTAGCGCTAAATATAACATAAGTAATCATAATTTTATTACCATTCTGTTTGTTCGTCGCCGTTAAAAATATATGTTTGTTTTAACTGAAGTTTAGCGGAGGAATTTGAAGAATGTAACGTGCGTATGATGAATTGTTTTTTTATGGTTTCTATAAACGTAGGTCACGAGACGACGTCAAATCTCGTTTGCACACCAGCTTTCGATGGTAGAGCAACAAGAATGCGAGGATTTTGCACTCCGGCTTCTACTGTGACCTTCATTAATTTTCGTGGAAAGGATACTATGTAAATTTAGCCAGCAGGTTTGATAGCGTGGAGGTTGAAAGTTATCCCACGAGACTTACTACCGGGATAAAAATAATCCTATGTCTTATTCATGCTCATATTCATGGTCTATTAACTTGCGTGCGATAGATGGTATTATCTATAAAAATAAATAAAATTGAACTGTCTATTTGTAATGTCAAAATAACAGCTTTTTACTGAATGCATATCAAAATGCATTCAGTAAAAACGGCACTTAAACAAAACCACATTATTTTTTTTTTGTTTATCTGTCTGTCTGTTTGTTCCGGCTCATCTCCGAAACGGTTGGCCTGATTTTGAGACAGATGTTATAAGGTCTAACTAGGCTACATTTATTTTAGAAAAATAATTAGGGTTCAATGCATGTTTATGCAGACAACCTTGAACAAAAAAATAATAAAAAAAACAAAATGCCAATGCTTTAATGCTTTAACCATAAAGTTGAAAATCTATTAACGAAATTTGACAGATTGTAGTAACTTGAAGTGCAAGCGTCTGTACGTAACCCAATATTCCGCATCACGTGTTAGGAAAGCGCTGTTATTGTCTATTATCGCGTAACTAGAAATTGATAAAACTGATAAACATTAGTCATTGCTCTTTGTTACGACACGTTGTTATTATTGGTCAGATGTCACGACATTTGTGCGTAATTGTTCATTAATAATGCACTTTGTTATGAAACTCATCAGCTCGCTAGTATCGCTGCGTATGAAGGGTAGGGTGCCCTCGCTCTTTTGCGCGACGCAGTCATCATCATCTGCCTAGCCTTTCTCTCTTATCAAACACTGTTTTAAGCTTTCACGGTTTACAACTAAACTTATACTGTCACTTACGGGATATCTTCCGTGATTCAGTCACAGTCGCAGTCATCATCATCTGTCTAACCTTTCTCTCTTATCAAACACTGTTTTAAGCTTTCACGGTTTACAACTAAACGTATACTGTCACTTACGGGATATCTTCCGTGATTCAACCACAGTCGCAGTCATCATCATCTGTCTAACCTTTCTCTCTTATCAAACACTGTTTTAAGCTTTCACGGTTTACAACTAAACTTATACTGTCACTTACGGGATATCTTCCGTGATTCAATTACAGTCGCAGTCATCATCATCTTCCTATAGCCTTTCTCTCTTATCTTTCACGGTTTACAACTAAATTTATACTGTCACTAACAGTCGACAGTATGACAGTATAACTTTTCTCTCTTATGTTGGAGTCGGCTTTCAGTTTATAACCGGACGCAGCTAAATACCCCTATTTAATATGAAACGACTGTCTATCTGACCTCCACAACCTGGTTAGTACTGGGTAACGCCGTACTCCTTGGAGAGACTGGTTGTCATACTTTCGGGTCGCTTGTAGATCTTTGACAGTCGTTACAGGTAGTCAGTGGCCCAAAATGTCTGACAACCAGTTTTACCAAGGGGTATCGTATTGCCCAGAATTAACTGGGTTGTGGAGGTCAGATAGGCAGTCGCTCCATGTAAAATACTGGTATTCAGCTGCATTTGGTTAGACTGGAAGCCGACCCCAACATAGTTGGGAAAAGACTGGGCAGATGATGATACATCTACAAATTGTATTTTGGTTGAAAAATCGTTCGGATTTACGTTACATTTACGTCACGCATTCGTGCTAGGGCTTCTGGTTTCTTGGCGAATGTAAAAATAATTTGTAGCCACTGCAACTTACGCACATTGTTAGAAAAATATTTCAGCTCCAGTTTCATATTTATATTTTGCATTTTATAATGAACAGTTACGAGCACTAATATGTCGGTATACTTACGTAAGTAATTATTACTTACGCTTAGTAAAATTTAACCCTGTCATTGCGATATTTTTATTGTTTATAGATCTTGGAACCTTTTAGTTACGGAGATACTGCAGGTCAAAATTCCGAATTTTTCACATTTTTTTTTTAAAACTTATGTTTTCAATGTTATAACTTAACTTTAAATACCTCTGCGACCCCTTTACTATTCAATGCATCTATCAGCACAGTGTTTTGAATGCGTTACATTGAGTCTTACCGTAAAACGTGATTATCTAGCCAGAAAAAAAAAATCGTTTCCCAGCAATTATTTTTGAGTAGATTTACTTACTATTATGTACAGAATGCTTGGAGGAGCTGGCTACATAATAACAGCCGCTCGGGTCGATCTTTAGGTTAAGCGGTGCTTGCCTAGGTTGACCTGTGGATGGGTGACCACCCATTACATACCGAGTTTCCTCCGTGCCTCGGAAAGCACGTTAAGCCGTTGGTCCCGGCTGTCATTTGTAGATCTTTGACAGTCGTTAGGAAGTTACTGGCCCAAAAAGTCTGACAACCAGTCTTACCAAGAGGTATCGTATTACCCAGTACTAACTGGGTTGTGGAAGTCAGATAGGCAGTTGCTCCATGTAAAATACTGGTATTCAGCTGCATCCGGTTAGACTGGAAGCCGACCCCAATATAGTTGGGAAAAGGCTAGACATATGATGATGATGTACAGAATGCTTGGTTGACGGCTTCGTGAAGGGTCCGTGTACACTGTAAACCCTGTATAACATACACGATATTGCTCATGACTGTACGAAGTGGCTTAAGTAGGTTACGCACGATCACCCACGACGGAATACCGATAAAATCCGAGATTAACACTAAAATACTATTGCATATCTATTCACGGCTAACTTCTCAATTTAAACCCCCGCAAATCGATCAAATTCTATTTTTAATCCAAAAAAATATTTTTCACGTAAAAATGTTGCGTAGGATGACGCAATTTTCATAGTTTTGTACAAAATCAACTATACCTAACAAACGATCTAATAATAGTTCTAAGTTTTGACGCAGGCTTTATAAAAAAAAACCTTACAGTATTTTCGCCTGCAGATTATACAGTGTTTAAAGTTAAACGAGGGACATACTTAGGAGTGTAGTACCCCGTATTTTATTGTAGGTACTGTAAGACACCAAACACTGTTTTAAGCTTTCACGCTAATACAGTCACTTACGGAATATCTTCTTTGATTATCTATTATTGTGAGCTCAAGATATATTTCGACGAAGTTGCAAGCGCCATGATCGTGGGATGACTGGTGAATGCGGGATGCGGGTGTGTGGTTGAATCCAAAAGGAACAGCCGGCGTCGTAATAAGGACTCCACAAAACCTAGTGACACTGTGAGTGTGTTTTGCCGTGACTTAGTGTCGTGTTCAGTAGTGCGCGTTGAAAGACTCAGAAAGAGGGTTGACACTTTTGTCTGCACCTAACAATGACGGCGAAATATCGGGAGCTCACAATAATAGATAATCACGGAAGATATCCTGTAAGTGACAGTAAGATACCAGTCTACGAGCAGGTTACTTTAAATAAAAAGGCTTTAAGCGACTTTAGCTATATATTTTAGAAAATGGACCTCACTTTTACAAGAATAAAACTCAATTGACAATCCGGTGACATAAGAAACAAATCTCCTTTTCCTAAATTAGTTTTATTTCAAATTCCTTTAAGAATCCGAATGCACCCTGTTTGGTTGGCATTTAAGGTTAGTTATAAGCTATAAAACCTTCCAGTACTTACTCATGAAAATAAAAACTATTACTCTACAAGACCACAGAAAAAAAATCTGCTGCTCATACATACAAGTCAAATGTACGGAATAACAGTTATTTTTCATATTTCAAATCAGGCCCCATTGTGTGTCCCTCTTTTACTCCAACATCCTGTATAAAGCAGGCACCAAAAAGTTAGCATCAAAGAGTTCGCGCCGTAAAAATAAAAACAAAACCGGAGTTAGCAACAGACTGGCCACCGAGATTATTAAAAAAAAGCAAGCTAAGGGTCAACGTGTATTGTGAACGAAAAAGCTAGACAAAAATAAAAATGTCTTTAGTTTGAACGGAACCTCCTTCCTTTTAATGATAGCGAGTTGTTGGAAACCAAAAATCAGAATTAATTGACTTTTAAGTTTTGACGCAGAACTTTCGCAAAACGCTATATTGAAAAAAAGTTGGGGGAATGTACGAGTAGCAAAAAGTTCTATTCGCAGAACGTAGGTAAGACTCGCAAAACAAGAAACAATCTAATTTGATTCAAAATATATAAAAAATGTCACACGTTTTGTCTCACACCTTATCAATGCGAATCCTACTCGATATAAAGTCGAAGACACTAGCAGCATTACTTTTCATCTAATTCGTCATGCATGACAAACACGAGTTACTAGATCATCATCATCTGCCTAGCCTTTTCCTAACGATATTGGGGTCGGCTTCTAGTCTTACCAGATGCAGATGAATTCCAGTATTTCCACAACCAGTTACTGGGTAATACGATACCCCTTGGTAGGACTGGTTGTCAAACTTTCGGGCTTTCTGAATATACGAAACGACTGTCAAAGATCTACAAATAGCACACCCCATAGCACAGCATCATGCTGAGTGGTAACCTGCTTGTCGCAGTCACGACGTGCAAGCTGTTAACTTTTTTCTTTTTTTTTGTTCCGTCCTGTTGAATTTATAGTTTATTGTTTATTTTTTGTAATTTTGTATGATGCATGTCATGTCCCTGCGACAAATAAAATTTTTTTTTTCTTTCTTTCTTCTTTCTTTCTTACAAATGACAGCAGGTATCAAAGGTTTAACGTGATTTTTGAGACACGGAAGGAACTCAAACTCAAACTGAAAGCATTTATTTCAATTAGACCATCACAGGCACTTTTGACTGTCAGAAGAATAAAGAAAGCGAAGCTACAGTCCCAGACACAAGGCATAATAACTTGTGAAAGTACTGTAGTTGCACATTCCAAGGCGCAGAGATCTCTATGGAGAAGAATGGGCAAGAAACTCCAAGGACACTATTTTAAATCAGAATACTTTAACAAAATCTTGGTTACATCATTCATGTGGAGACTAAAAATTTATGTGAGAATGATGTATGTAACGGATGGTCACCCACCCACGGACCGACTTCGTCAAGTGCGGCTTAACCACTAGGATCCACCAGGCTGTTATTATTTAGCCACGAGTCACCACAGACCTAACCTATCTACTTAACCTAGTCACTAAAAGAGAAACTAATTTCCTCAGAGCTAGCAACAGCACAGCACGTATACTCAATATTTGCGTGAATAGTTCGATGAATATTTAAAGTGTCGTACGTTTCATAGCCGAGTCAATAGTGGTTGAGAGTACTGTGTGTACCTAACTAGAAGTTACTTACATCCGTTTGTAACTATGCCACGGAAAGCTTTCGTTCTAGAAAACTGAGTTTTTAAAACTATATATTTATTTGCTACATACTTTAGCACTATAGATTCCAGATTAAATTCCGCACACTATTATCGATAAATAAATAAAATTGAAGTGTCTGTTTGTAATTTCAAAACAATAACTTTTTACTGAATGCCTATGAAAGTTACTGTACTATAAAATTAATTTTTGTCCGTCTTTCTGTTTGTTCCGGCTAATCTCCGAAATGGCTGGACCGATTTTGACGGACTTTTACGGACTACTTTTATTTTAGAAAAAGAATTAGGGTTGCGTGCAACATAAATAAACCCTTGAAATTGTTAACAAAATCCGATTACTTACTTCTTATCTTGCTACTTTTATAAATGCGAAATTTTGTAAAGACGGATGGATAGATGTTTGTTACTCTGTCACGTAAAAACTACTGAACGTATTTCTATGAAAATATGGCACACAGATAGTTTATATCCTGGATCCCGTGGGACAATTATCGAACTCCACGCAGGCGAAGCTGCGGTCATAAGTTAGTACAAAATATACTGCCCCACTTCACATTTCCGCAAAATGGAAAAGCGATACGTTTTTGCATTTTCTTTTTAAATAATGAATTGAATTTCTTCCATCTTCGAGCTTCGCCATATCGAAAGTGTCTTGGAGATAATTATATTATTGAATTCTAATTTCCTCATATTTCAAACCTCGCTATCTCGTTCTGCTACATGTATCCGACCGCCTTAAAAGCATCGGAAAATGCGAATTCTAAATTTAAACTCAACATACCAAAGAGAACAAGAGTTTATAGTCGTAAAAAGACCATAAAGTTATAGCGGAGCCTTTGACGAGGGTCCGGTATGCGAACGGGCAGATTTTGTGATAGGCTCGAGGAGGCATTTCGCTGATACCTTTGCCTTTTATTCGAATGCTTTAAAAAGCTTTTACTCCATATCCAATATGGTGGACATTAGGAATTTAGATGTTAGATTTATGGTAATGTTTGTTTTGTCATTCAGTTTAACCTCTCAACGTTTATTTTTTTAAAAAAGGAGCGCACTTTATATTTTTGTTTAGGTAGGTACAGTATATTGGGAAGAAAAATGCAGTAGGTAGGTAATTAATAATTGTCATCCTTATCATTTTCTTAACTGAAGTATCTTCCTATGAAGGTAATAATTGAAGTGTAGGGTCTACTAGAGAGATTGAGACAATACAATATGAACCCGGTAAGGATATGACATGAGAAGCAGGTCTAAGAATATATGAAGCGATCGGGCGAGATGATAATATTTTGTCTAGAAAAGGGGTTGAAGCCGAGAGCGCTGACAAAATTAATATACCTAAAACTAAAAGTGATTGAGAGATTTTACTATATGAATGTGGATGACTGGATCAGACTGTTGGATCAAAAAAGAAAAGACTGAAAGGCATAGCTGAGATGAGAATGCTAAGAAGGATAAAGAAGATTGTGGATATGAATGGATAGAAAAGGAAATAATTGTAAACAACGGAAGTCTGAAAGTGACGGTGACTAAAAGTTGTAGGGAAAACAGTTGTCATGGTACCTATGGACATATGATGCGAAGGAATAAGGAAAATGTTATGAATGTTATTAATGGTTGAGTATGAATGAGGATGGCTATAAAATTAGAGGAAGACCAAAAAAATCGATGGATTCACTGAGTGAAGGATGATGCTAGATAGAGGGTGACTGAGATGACGAATAATATAAATATATATAATATAAAATAGTATGGAAGAAGAAGATTAGAAACTATGGATAGATCGTGCGAGGAATGATATGAAAGAAAAAGGAGTAAATGATAGCGTGACGGTTGACAGAGGAGAATGGAAGAAAAAAACGTTTTGCACCGACCCCAAGTAACATGGGACAAGGACAGGAAGATGATGATGGAAGAAGACTATCCTGCCACAACTCCAAATGAATAGGCATAAGAGCAGGAGAATGATGAATATGGATGACTATAACACGAGACGTGCGCCAAAGAAACTATGGAAGGACTGTGAGTGAGTCCATAATTAATAATATAAAAACGTTACGCATAACTGTCCTTCTACAACTGCAAGATAGAAACTGGATCATTAATGCGTAAGGAAGAAAATCATGTGCTTTCAAATAAATTGTGATGACGACGTGACCATCATGAATTAGAACAGTTAAGAACTGATGGATAAGAGGATATTTAAAACTGATGCGAAGATGTTCTTGAGGTTTGTTGGCAAACTCCTTGCTTGGTAGTCTTTTTGTTTTCATTTGGAACAGCATTAAGTTAAATACAAGTTTGCAATTGTGATCAGTCGGACTTAAAAAAACATTTTTCCATGCTTTAACATCACACTACCACCCTTAAGAGCGGAGTGTCGGGTGGAACCGCAGGGTATACATCCAAAACCTGGTTGGCATGATATTGATAATATAAGCTTTACTTTCAACAAATGCATCACACTGAAAATGGTAGATCTAATAGAGACCACAGTTCGAACCTCAATAAATAACACTAATAAACGAGAAAACAAAAACATAAATACTTATGATGTAATACAAAATACGTAATTCCCTAATCAACAACAAAATAATAACGTATCGGACTCCGAACGAATCAATAGTGTTTACCACCGCGGAGACACGAAGTACACACGCACGTGATCTCAAAAATGCAACTAATCACAATATTTCGACGAATACACAAACTATAACTTTATCATCAGACACGACTATTTGCCAAGAGGTCAGGGGGAGCGAGCCCGCGCCCGCGCCGGTCAAACAACGGACCACTTCAATTCACAAACTCTACCGTATTTAGAACCTATTAAAAATAATCACAATTATAGATAATAAATGCAAAGCTAACTTTGCTGATGATGAAGAAACGTTGGCCTCAGTATCGCCCTTATACAGAGGATGTAACGAGGGGTGGGGCGAAAAAATTCATAAATCGAACGGTAAATTTAATGTTGCGCAGGAGTATATCATTTGAATTGTACGCGAAGGAATATCAGTTGTATCTTGGAGTCGGCGGGAGGCGGTCGCGTGTCCGGCGGATAATTACATTTAGTGTTGTGTCTAATAGTGCGATGAAGTGCTCGATATTTGTTTGTTTGGTCGTGTGCTTGGCGAGGTTCTGCGACGGCTTGGGTAAGTGCAACCCGTGGATTACCAAAAAAATCAAAAGAGCTTTCCAAATTGACAAAATAAACTTTTTTAGATCCTCATTTCTAGTGTTTATCTTTCTTTATTTGATTACAAATGGTTTTAATTGTGTTCTGTGTCATAGGTCGTGTCAAAGGGTATGAAATCGCTGTTCCTAATTTATTGTGAACCTGAACACTTCTTTAATTTCCGAGCTAAACTTGAAACATTTCGGCCTTCACGATAGTTTATTGGCAATCAATATTCTCAATAAGTATGCTTTAGCCTATATAGAGCTCCTCTCTGGAGCGCTATGTTGTCATCTACAATATCTGTCTGTAATCGGCTCACTCCAGGAACAGTCGGTGTTTTTGTATAATTACATATACAATTATACCCTGTAAACAGTCGTGTAAATAAATCATCCCATTCAATTCTATTCGTAAGATACGACAATTCAATGACGATAGGAGCGCTTTAGTTCCGATAAAAACTGCGATATCGCGGTGTCAGTGGAATTCCGGGCTTATTCATTGTTTTTCGGACTACTGTGTAAAAGGAAATCGCTATTTTATTAATCATAACGAAAACATCACGACTGTTTTGAGCCACGGGTCAGATAGAGATGTCATCATTCTCCTGCCATATATCAATTTATTTGGGATCGGCGCAGCATGTCTTCTTCCATGCACACTTTCCTGTTATACAGAGTGTAAACAGACCCTTCACAAAGACGTCAACCAAGCATTCTGTACATCAAACTAAGTAACTTTACACAAACATTATTGCTGGGAAACGACTTTTTTTTTTGGGGTGAAAAATCACGTTTTACGGTAGGACTCAATGTAACGTATTTAAATGTGTTGAATAGTACGGGGGTCGTGGAGGTTTCTTACATTAAAAACATGTATTTAAAAAAAACTTATGAGAAAGTTTGACACCCAATATCTCCGTAACTAGAAGGTTCCCAGGTACGGTCTAGAACAAAAAACGATCGCATTGACGGGGAGAACAAGTGCCTTTCGGCTTCGTTAAGGGACTTATTACACTTTTTATCGAAGTCCCTTGTTGGGAGGCGAATTATTTTATTTTCTACGGAATTGGTCATTACTATCAACCGAGCACATCCAGTCTCCCGGATGCTACTAGGAACTGCCTGATGGGAAAACCCAACAACACTTTACCCAACCAGACGATTTCGCGCTTTAGCGTTTGTTATTTACTTTTATTTATAAAACAAGAATTTATTCACTGGTTGACAGCGACAGATAAAGCTCAAACTAAACCGCTGGGTTTAGAAATATGAAATTTTGGACAATATTTATTTATTTAACTACTTGCACAACTAGCTTTTGCCCGTGGCTTCGCCCGCGTGGAGTTCAGCAATGTCCCACGCAATCTTACTACTGGGATAAAAAGTACCTTGTGTGTAAACTATCTGTGTGCCAAATTTCATCCAAATCCGGTCAGTAGTTTTTGCGTGAAAGAGTAACAAACATCCATCCATCCTTATAAACTTTCGCATTTATAATATTGGTAGGACGAACACTTAGGGATCGCGCGCACTCCGCGGCTACGACCACAATAGCTTGTCGCATGACTAAGGAAGGACTTTTGAAAATTCACCTCCTAAAGTAGTCAAATAGGGGATGAAAGTTTGTGTAAAACTTTCCTTACAATAAGAGATCCGTTTACACTGGTTTTGCATAATTTGATTGGTCGTCTTCAAATTCAGCTTTAGATCTTGAATTTGCATGAAAATTATAAATGAGAGATGGCTCTAAGGGTAGGCCAAAGAAATGATGGGTAGATTGTGTGAAAGATATTATGGCTAAAAAATGGGGTGTATTGTTTACTAAGCTGGTGGCTAGTACGCATGCGCATGGAAGAATACATGCTGCAATAACCCCAAATACATTGGAAGTATAAGCTGAGAGTAAAAAACTTTAGTAGAGATTCACTAATATCGACATGCCTAGCCTTTTCCCAACTATGTTCGGGTCGGCTTCCAGTCTAACCGGATGCAGCTGAATACCAGTATTTTACATGGAGCGACTGCCAGTCTGACCTCCACAACCCAGTTAGTATTGGGTAATACAATATACACCTTGGTAAGACTGGTTGTTAGTTTTTTTAAGCCACTGACTACCTTTAACGACTGTCAAAAAATTTACAAATGACAGCCGGGGCCAACGGCTTAACGTGCTTTCTTTCTTTTTTTTAGGCACGGAGAAAACTCGGTATGTAGTGGGTGATCACCCGTCCATATAGATCGACCCGAGCGGCTGTTATTATTTAGCCACACATGTTTTTCCATGAACCTTACTAAAGGAGGCATAATATGTAAATGTTTACTTAAACATAGGATATTTTTAATCATTTATAATTATTTGGTGGTTTTCCCTCCTACAGATAAAAAATGACCTCTAAGAAGCTTTCGTCCAAAATATTGATTAAATTCAAATATAGGCATAGAGACTGATATGGTTTTATTAAGTTGTTAGTGTCGTTATAATATTGGCACGTGCATAACTTAAGGAAACATGACATCATCGCACCCATGCGCCTATTCTAGAACTTATCTATGTTACCGGCCAAACCCGATTTCAGGCCAAACCAGTGAACAACACAAACAAAGCTATTACAATGCGCCCAACTTTGCTGTGGGGCTCATCGGCCTTCTATGCGCCCTCGGTTCGCGCGTGGTGAGTCACAGTTCTAACCTAACCTAACCCATTTAGTCAAAGTGTCTAGTATGGCCAAACAAAAAAAAAAAAAAAAAACACAAAAAAAAAAGACAAACAAATAAAATTGTAGTGTAATATCAAAATAACAGCTGTTTACTAAATGCATGTGAAAATATATGCGGCACTTATAACAAAATCAAACTTTTTTAAAATTTTTGTCTGTATGATTGTCGGTCTGTCTGTCTGTTTGTTCCGGCTAAACTCACTTAACAAGCTTAAAACAGATTGTCGGATACCGAAGACGTGTGATACCAGTATACGTATATCATGCCTTTTAGATCGTTTGCACTCAGTTTAATCTTGTTTAATGGTGCGTAATTTTATTTTCGTTTACTTTAACTCAAATCCCGGATCCTCGTGCCTAAATAAAAACAGCCGCATAGGTCGATCTTCAAGTTTACGCAGTGCTTGCCAAGGCCGGTAAGTGGATAGGTGACCATCAATTACATCTCGAGTTTACTTCGTACCTCGGAAGGCACGTTAACCTGTTGGTCCCGGTCATCATTCTTTGACAGTCGTTACAGTTAATCTGTGGCCAAAAATCTGGCCACTAGTCTGGCCATCGGGTATCGGGTATTACACAGTACTAACTGGGTTGTAGCTTGTGGTGGTTAGATAGGCTGGAGCTCCATGTAAAAAAATTGGTATTCAGCTGCATCCGATTAGACTGGAAGCTGATTTGGGAAAAGGCTAAGTAGAATAACACAAAATCTCTAACAGGAGTTGTGTGATTAAGTCCTAAGTCCAAAGATTTTCCATGTGAGTGCTTCTGTACGCGTACTGCGTAGCATTTGGACCGTATAAAAATGGAGGAAAACCCATTTTACACCACATATGTCTATTCTTCGTATAGTAGAGAGATAGAAGGGGTCATGCTACGCGGGCTGAAAGATTAGTTAGAAAAGATATTGTATGTTGATGTTGTATGGCAAAAATATGATATTTAGCACGATAATGGATTTGCAACTTACGTCTCAGCGCCGAAAATTGAAAATGTAAAGAAATCATTGAGGGTCCCCTTTTTCTTTTTTTTTCGGTTGGGAAATCATCAAATGACCCCCCCCCCCCCACTCTGGGCGGAGCGGAAGGGAGTGTCAGACTTGTTCTGACTAAAACCCATCCATGTTCCTTCTTTGCCCTTTGTGTTCCAGGACCACGGTATCTCTTTCGAACAGTCCCGCAGCCCTGGCAGGCATCGGCCCATGCAGACCCCTACTTATTTGCTGACATCTCTTTGAGGCGCACGTGGAACGCGAACACGCCGTCGACACGGCCTGTCGTCATAAGACGGCTGGACGGCGAGCTAGCCCATAACTCGCCGTCCACAGGCCCGATTGAGCGTCCCTTACGATATTCCAAATACCCACCGTCAGTATTACAGGAGATGCAAAAGCTAGAACTGCCGCTACTGATTCATTCGTTAACCATAGACAAAGACACGCCATTACTTTAAAAATCCACAGATCATTGTGAAAAAGTTTATCCTGATATTAACAGATCTCTTCTAACCATTTCTTTCCGCATACTCCCCGGTAGGTACGGCAGTAATAGGGGGATAATAGTAATAGTACACCCACTTTTCGCCAGTTATATTTATGGCCCATGTAATAGACATTACTAGAGAATACTATGGACACTTTTAACGTACACATCTTGCTGCATCGTTCTCACATAATGCACCATCTCAAAATGAATGATGTAACCAAGGTTTTGTTAAAGTATTCTGATTTAAAAGAGTGTCCATGGAGTTTCTTGCCCGTTCTTCTCCATAGAGATCTACGTTAGGGAATGGGCAACTACAGTACTTTCACAGTTTTTGTGCCTTGTGACTGGGACTGTAGCTATATTTTACTGTTGTCTTTGTTTCGACAATTCAAAAGTGCCTGTAACTGGCCTAAGTGAAAAAAAAAAAAAAAAAAAATAGGGGGCGAGCTTACTGCCACCAATCCAGCACAAATCCAGGTTAATAACTCAATTAAAAGACGTAATTTTATGTACATTATAACGAAAAACAGCTCACAGCCATCGAAAATAGACAATTGTGAAACGAAACAGCACTTTAGATTAGCTCTCATCTTTCTGACCCTTCCACCTCTTGTCGTACTATTGAGTAAAAAAAAAAAAAAACAAGAATCGTTTATTAAATTAAGGCTGAGAATGAACCTTTTTTGAGTGTTAAAATTACAGAAGGCAGACCCAAAAGTATAAGCTTGGAAGAGTTGTGGAGAGATAAACTACCCAACACCATTTATGTGTTAAACAATATCTGGGTTGCAGAGGTCAGACAGACAGTGACTACATGTAAAATACTGGTATTCAGCTGTATCCAGATGGAAACCGACCCAAATATGATCGGAAAAAGGCAGAAGATGATTATGAATCTCTTTGCGGACAATGCCTTCGGTAAATTCATGTCTGGCGCCAACCAATTCCAGTCCAATACAAAGTCCGCAACAATTTAGTTGTAGACGTAAAAAAAACAGTTCTCAGTAAAACTATTGATGTTCATATAAGTGATTGGTGGTCGCTTGACGCAAATCGAAGCTCGATTGGATACAATTGGGCGCGATTGAGCTGATTAGTAAGGCGCCAAACTCGTACTGCTTTCGACATTGGTACTATTTTTAGTCTTATCAGTAATTAGAACTTTTTTCTGGGGTGTCACCTTGCTGATGGGTCGATCTTCAGGTTAAGCTGCGCTTGACTAGCTTGGTCCGTGGATGGATTACTATCTATCACATACCAAGTTTCCTCCGTGCCTCGGAAAGCACGCTAAGTCGTTAGTTTTGGCTGTAAATGATCTTTGACAGTCTTTACAGTCAGTGGCCCGAAAGTCTGACAACCAGTCTTACTCGTTCTAAGGGATATTGTATTACAAAGTACTAACTGGGTTGTGGAGGTCAGATAGGCAGTCACTCTATGTAAAATACTGGTATTTAGCTGCATTCCGTTAGATTGGAAGCCGACCCCAACATAGTTGGTAAAAAGCTAGGCAGATGATGCTGTGTTCCGGTACAAGTCAATTCTGATTTTGAATTTTCCTGACGGTCCATAACAACTTTGCTCTGGATTTGCAAGGCTTCTTTATTATTACGGAAGTAACGGTGTATCTGTAGATTTATCATTAGGAGGGTTTGTGAACCGGGCACAAATCCGGATGGGCAGACTTGCCCAATCCGTGTCGTGGATCAATACCCTAAAAGAACTAGACCTCTACGGGGTGAAAGGGAACCGAACAAACGTGAAAACGGTTTTCACGTATTCAGAAATGTTTCACCGGTTATTAAAAAAAAAATCTGCTGTTCCATAAATTTTGATCGTGTAGGTTCACTTTTGTAGGAAACATCTGATTTTAATTTTAAACCGATGAAAAATTTGAGACACTAAATCAATTTTATGTGTGACATCTACCAACTCGCACTGGGACCGCGTGGTAAATTATAGCCCATTCCCTTTCATAGAGAGGAGGCCTGTGTCCCAGCAGTGAGAACATTATAGGCTGATTAAACGCCAAAAATATCAAAGCCAGTCCCCCAAAACGATCTTTTAGCCGAGGGAAGAAGAACTGGCGAAACAAACTCACCAGCAATACATCTGTCTGTTATGCTAGCAAAAGAACACCCCACAATGCACTTATAGATGCGTCTAGTTTAAATGCACTATAATATGCTAACACAACCAGCTCACGACCTTCGCAAGCTGAAGCATCAACATCATGCAATGAAACGATGTCAAATAATATAATTAGATACACAATAGCGTGATTGCGTTGTGTGGGAACGGTTTTCCTTGACGCTGAGACCTCACAAGATGCTTCGATTATAATACCCGGATAAGAATTTATAGTAGACGCTAATATTTTACTGATAATTGTGTACTGTCACAACTATTGATTGTGTTATTGGAAAGTAATACAAGGCGATTTAGTTATACACATATAATAACAACCGCTCGGGTCGATCTTTAGGATAAGCCGCGCTTGCCTGGGTTGGTCTGTGGATGGATGACCACTCACCTACCGAGTTTCCTCCGTACCTCGGAAAGCATGTTAAGCCGTTAGTCCCGGTTGTCATTTATAGATCTTTGACAGTCGTTACAGTCTGACAACCAGACCAGTCTTACCCCCTTGGTATCGTTTTACCCAGTACTAACTGGGTTGTGGAGGTCAGATAGGCAGTCGCTCCATGTAAAATACTGGTATTCAGCTGAATTATTGGAGGAATATTGGAGTTTCTTTGGGAAAGTTGATCACTATGACGGGTAGGCTCAACTAGCCACCCAGTATGTAAAACATTGAAAACTAAAATTGCGTAATTGATCAATATTAGAAAAATCTTCGTGAAATCAGTAAGCGAGCAGTCGTAGCATTGTTGATAACGGCCCCGAATACCATGTTGTATATGTGGTAGGTTCGAACCCAGACCTAACTAACTAACCACCACCACCACCAATTTTTATCACCACTGTTCTTAAAACGGTAAAAGAAAACATCGTAATGAAGTTCACATGCCTAGGAACCAAAAATTCGATGACCGTGACATCCACCAACCTGCTGTCCCACATTAATTCCGAGGGGTGGATTATGGTCCAATCACTCTTACAGAGGAGGCCTGTGTCCTAGCAGTTGGAACGGCATAGGCTGATTATGCTTATGGCTTTCGCGAAGATATTAGGAGCCAATCTGTGATAGTAAAAATACTAGAGAGGTAAGTCACGCTAGTCAAAATGCATAGCTCTTTCTGCGGTTCCTCAGTGCTCGTTCCTGGATACATCTTTCCGTTGGTCTCCCACTATTTTTTATAGCCATCCACATTGCCCTCCTCAGCACATGTCTTCACTACAACATTCAACTACTCTTCTGTTTTTCTGTCTGCAATCATCATTTTGAGCTCTAATGGTGCGTCTGAACGGGCAATATTTTCACTGCGTAAATAATATTCCGTATTGTCATATTGCCAAAATATTTTGCATTAAATGTATGAATGAGGATGGGTGTTAGAGTAGAGGAAGGACAAAGAAACGATGGATGGGCTGTGTGAAAGGTTGATATGGCAAAAATGGGGGTGTCTGATGAGATGATGAGTAATGGAGAAGTATGAAAGAAGACATGCTGCGCCGACTCCAAATGAATTGGGAAGAAAGATTCCGAAAATATTGTAAAAATATTGCTCGTTTAGACGCATCATAAGGAAATTAGTCTTTAATCCTAAGCACTTATTGAGCAGGATAATTTCGCTGCATGCAACAAAGTAAATAAAGTAAGAAATTTTGCAAAAACCATTGTCTATTGTTCAAGTTTTTTTTTTTTTCCTTGAAGGTCTACGTTTTATGCAAGTGATATAAGCAGATATTTCTTTGGGGGATTTTCTGATGGGGAAACCATATCATTATTGTCTTCTAAAAAAGGGATGCCCATCTCTTACTTCACTATCTCTATTTGCTAGAAAGAGATAAAGAAACAGGTACGAGAATATAGCTAGAAGTAGACCTTCTCGTAAAAGAGCCTTCTACGGCGCACAGGCACCTTTTAACTTCGGTAAATTATGTAGCGATGAGCACAATCAGTGAATAATGTCCCCTGGCTGGGACACTTGCCTCCGATGTGTGAGAGAGTGGGATGCACATGTTTTCGAATTTTTGGTTCTAGGACATGTCTCCTTACGATGTTTTCATTCACCGTTTGGAGAACAGTGGTGATGAAATAAATTACACACATTAATACGCTTGCCTGCATTCGAACGCATGGCATACAATTACAACACGTAAGTCCTAGTCGGAACCGTTATACCATTGGGCCGCCACTGCTCTCCTGTTAGGGATAGTCTATCTGTACAATTTAGATCGAAAGTTTACAATAATGGCTGTTTCAAGATATTGCATTGGCAATGTCCGTGTGTGCCTAAACATTACGTCTGGCGGCGGTAACTCCTTTACAAGTCAAGCCACCATCACCGACCTACAAATTAAAAACTCTCCGCTCCGTCTCCCACAAGTGAACATTATCAATAAGCGAAGTCTACGGAGGCGACGTCACAGCCTTATCTGAGGTCGGGGGTCGCATCCGACGCGACGCGTTCATTCATAATAATATGGACGCGGCCCGACGCTATCCGATGATGACGTCAGCAACTACGCTCCGCCCGCGCAGCCTGATTTTGTTAAGTTTAATACGTTAATGACAATATTTACTATTATTATAAGAGTTATTATTGCTTGTGAGTAAAGATTATGTGTTTGCCCTGTGAGACTTCTTTCGCACATTAAAATTATGGTCTTATACAAATTTTCTGAGTTCTAAAAAGATGGAGAATGGATAGTGAAAGATGGATGGATGGTTCTAACCTAACGGCGAAAGCGAAGATAGAAACGTCATAAATACACCGTGACTTTTTAGTCGTCTTACACAGGCGGTCCACTCAATGTATCCGACATAAAATACTAGGCGCGATTATTTTTTGTACCATTAATTAAGATAATAAGTACAAAGAAAAATAAATAATACATTAGAATTATGAAACATTCTGTTAATGTCAAACGGTAGAACAAACCTACCCAGCGCACGAGTCGAGTAGATCATCGCTAACAGAGTGTTGTAACTACGTCATGTGTCATAATAATAAATAATATTTTATTTTTAAACGATTAAATTCTCGTAAATACCTATTTTTTTTAATGAATGTTTGTTGTCATTGGATACATGAACTCGGTTGCCGTTGTAAGACGACAAAAAAGTTCACGGTGTATATGGGACTGACAGACAATTTTATAATATAACCACTTTAAATGTGCAGTTCAAGGTGGCGCTACTTGTCAAGAAAATTTGCATCGATATGTTAATCTTGGTACATTTCTTTTAGTACTGTGTTTTCCCGCCTGCACCGATAACTTGGTTGCAGTTTACCGAAAAGAGGTGGCCTACCATGATGTCTTAAAGCAGGAGTAATTCCAGTGTGGGAAAGAGATGGCGCTAGACGACCTGTATAGCTCTGTCTCTTTCCCACACTGGAATTACTCCTGCTTTATCACGTCATAGTAACCACTATGATGTCAATCTTATTTAAAGTTAGACATTGCTTTGAAAGCGAATGCAACTTGTTCTAAAGGGCCAAGGGCCAAGGTCCAAGGTCCAAGTTTACAACTAGTTTATCCAACCACCCCGTTTTACCTTCGTCCAGTAGTTAGTTCAAAGACTTTCTTCTTCTTAGCGTATCGGCCCAGAACTAAGCCACTAGTTTGGCGCCTTTTTTTCGGATGGGATATCATCAAATGACCCCTCCCGCTCTGGGCGGAGCGGAAGAGAGTGTCAGACTTGTACTAACTAAAACCCATCCATGTTCTTTCTTTGCCCTTTGTGTTCCAGGGCCGCGGTATCTCTTTCGAACAGTCCCGCAGCCCCGACAGGCATCGGCCCTTGCGGACTCCTTCCTTATTGCTGACATCTCTTTGAGGCGCGCGTCACGGCCTGTCGTCATAAGACGGATGGCGAGCTAGCCCATAGCTTCCTGTTTTCTGACATTAGGACACGCAGAATACGATATCAAGTGCCCTATCATTTGTGGAACAGAACCACATTTACACTCCAAGGCAGAGTCATTAATGAATCTCCACCTGAGCACGTGCTGCGACCAACCTGGGCCTGAACTCTGAAGAGTTCAGCTTATATTCCCTTTTAGCGAAGATGGCCCTATGAAAATTTTCTACACTTTCAATACAACCAAGACACTGGACAGGTTGACTTTGGTTGGAGTAACCCACAGGTTGGTCAGTGGAATATGTTCGATTTTTGAAATTATAATTTAACCGTCTCTTTGATCTTCTGATCCCCGGGTCGGGCAAAGTGTTATTATGTTTTTCCATCAGAATCTTCCCAGTAACAGCCACGGAGTGGGTTTGTGCCTGGTTGATGGCAATAGACTCGCCCCCAATTATTATGGGACTTGAAGATAACTGGCGAAATAGGTACCTACATATCTGCCTAACCCTTTGGGGGATTACAGGCGTTATGTTTTGTAATTTCTTCCTCGATGCAGATTCCTGGGTCACATCAAATTGCTTCAAGGAAAAGGCTGCCACAGCCAAGCCAGTCCGACTGGCAATTCAAGTAAAAAAAGATTGAATTTTTTATTTATTTATTTAGGAAAACCAAACAGTGACATATTAGAGATTTAAAATAAGGCTTGCATTGTAAACTATGATAAATATGCTACCCACTACGTTTTTCACAGATTACTTTAAATACTTAGTAACTAGAGAGACATATATAAGATATAAACTAAAATAACAGTTATAATAATATGTTATGGACAATATGCAAAAAGTTACATAAACCGGGCATACAGTACATATATAAGTTACACCTTATATAAGGTCTAACTATTCATACACGAAATATTTTCAGGGTATCATCTAACGGCTATAACAAAGCCATTTCAAGAGATTTTTTTTTTATTGAGTATATTTTTTTATAAAAAATAAATTATTTAAAATTACTTCACCCACAAAATAAATACTGGCTCCTTATTTTTAAGCATCCTTTACGCTAGTTTACTACGTCGTATTTACCTACTGTCATTGTTAGAATATGGGAGTAAAGGTTTTATGCAAAAAGTCTCAAAAAATTTTAGAATTATAATAATTTCGTAAAAAAAAACACTCAGAAAATTTTTTTTCGTTGCTATGGCGACTTTACGACTTACAGAAGTTACTCTTGAAATATTTCGTGTATGAAAAGATAGACCTTATATAAACATATTTCACATTACATCACAATGTTCCACTGCCGATCCTTAAGAATTGCACGGATTTGCTTCCTGAATAGGTTTTTACTGAGAAAAAGTATGTCGATTAAGCTAAACTCATTGTTGTAAGTCTCAACCAAGCGATGAAGAGGTGAGCGCGAGCCAGCGCTAGATTTACAACAGCACGTAGCAAACAAGCGCCTTATGCGCACCTCCCGTACATGTACTGTTCGAGGAACAAGGTAACATAGGTTCTTTACTAAGTCAGGACAATCAAATTTATTGCGGCATACATTAAACAGAGTCATAACATAAAGGAGCATTCGTCCCTGCCAGGGCTGCGGGACTGTTCGAAAGAGATACCGTGGCCCTGGAACACAAAGGGCAAAGAAGGAACATGGATGGGTTTTAGTCAGTACAAGTCTGACACTCCCTTCCGCTCCGCCCAGAGTGGGGGGGTCCATTTGATGATTTCCAATACGAAAAAAAAAAAAAAAGGAGCATTCGTCTTGACTGCAGGGTAAGGAGATCATATTTCCTAAGAAGTAAGTGGTATGAGACTTTTTTCCGAAAACATCTGTAGTTAATACGAGTAGCACGAAGGTATTTGCGTTGTACCAGCTCCAAAGTATCATTATATTTTTTTTATAGAGGGTTCCATATAACGGCGAATATCGTCGTACGTAATTCCGTAGATGCTCTCATTACAAAACCAAACATTTTGAAAGCCTTACTAACTATTGTATCTATATGAACATCTAGATGGAGCCTTGAATCCAGCTGAATCTCGGAGAGAAGTAACTTTATCTATAAATGTATTAGCGAGACGGTAGTTAAATTTTAAATGCAAATTGCAATATTGTATAATTATGTGGACATCCTTATATTTTCCTGTACATTTTACCTTAATACTTATATAGGATAAATAATATGAAAGGATGTGATCACTGAGATGACGAGTAATAGAGAAATATGAAAGAAGAAGTCATGCTGTGCCGACTCCAAATAAAGAGCAGGACACCCGCAATTTTACCTCTTCACCACCCATGGTCAGCTGTTAGAGAATGTCAGACACCTTACTTGTGTGCAAGAAATTAAAATACATGAAAGTAAATTTACGCAAAAATTATTGTCGGGATTGGCCTTTTTTTTTTGGGGTGATATATCACGTTTTACGGTAGGATCCAATTTAACACACGCAAAATATTGTGCTGGTGGATGCATTGAATAGTACGGGGGTCGTGTAGCTGTTTAAAGTAAAAATTTTATATTAAAAACTTGTATTTAAAAAAAACCCAATATCTCACAATGTAACCTGGCTTATGTAGTGGTCGTCTAATGTAGCGGCTACCCGCCATCTTTAAAGTATAGAGAATTTCATGTTTGAGAAATACAAGGTGTAAACAGAACGACTTTATTTGGGGTGAAAAAGCACGTTTTTGAGTCAATGTAACGCACTCAAAACATTGTGCTAAAGTCAAGTCAAAAATTTGTATTTAAAAAAAACTTGTGAAAACGTTGGATCTTTGACCCCCAATATCTCCGTAACTAGAAGGTTCCTAGGTATGGTCTAGAACAAAAACATGATCGCAATGATGGGTAGAATAAGTGCCTTTCGGCTTATACTGGATATAAAATGGGAAGGGCAGGTCTCTTTAGTACTAAAGACCTGTATGATACAACTACCGTCGAGTAAAACAAGTTGAAAGTATTGACCAGAACAATGTATTACGTTAATTGAAAGATAAAAATGCATAAATGCCTCTAAAGCACAGATATAGGTTGCCCCAGCCGGTGGGCCATGGTCTGGTCGGGAGCACTGAAATCACACTGAGTGTCGAAAAAGTCTTTAATCACACCTTTGGTCAGATTTTATTGTTTGCAGTCTACTTTGGTGCACAATCTATTGAGTGCCTTCCATATAGGGCGCTGGAGGTCACGTACAACTGGTTGGTGTTCCTTGCGGTCGACTTAAATGGGAGGTGGTGATGGGTTATCGAGAACTCACATAACATAACAGCACGCCTGTTATCTCCGAAGGGTTAGGCAGAGGTGTACGTAATAGTACAGTCACATTTCGCCAGTTATGTTTCCGTCCCATGCAATAGGTGACGAGCACAAATTCAGACTCCGTGGCTGCTACTGAGAAAATTAATAGAGAACTAGTAAAATGAAATCATTCCGCGCCGATCAATAAATGAAGACAAGGAAAGAAGTTCATGATAATTTAAGAGTCAAATAATATGTGCATATTTCGTGTTATAAATCCAAATGCATAACTGTCATTCAATTTACATATTCGATCAAAAAAAACGGTACAAAAATTAATTTGACACAAAATGTAAACAACGAAATATATTTTCTGAAGTAAACAAAATGTATAACCGGATTTTGTATAAATTTGCAATCATTAGGAGGTTTTATCGGCCGATAGCGGAGTACCGTTAAGTTGGTCGGTCGCTTGTTGCTTAGCGCATGCCCCGCATAAAGTAGTCCTGACTACACTGCAAGCGAGTTTTAACAACCCAGCTTTGCAAAGACATATTATTTTTCAAATATAAAATAAAGTATAATAA
Source organism: Noctua janthe (assembly GCA_910589295.1). Lineage (NCBI taxonomy): Eukaryota > Metazoa > Arthropoda > Insecta > Lepidoptera > Noctuidae > Noctua > Noctua janthe. Next base: position 4,668,949 of record OU342572.1, on the reverse strand, counting down.
TGGGTATTACAACACCCTTAACGAAGCCGAAAGGCACTGTTCTCCCCGTCATTGCGACCATTTATTTTGTTCGGGAACCTTCTAGTTACGGAGACATTGGGGCTCAAAGTTCCAACTTTTACACAAGTTTTTTTTTAATACGAGTTTTTAAGATTACGGTATTTAACTTTATTTTAGGTAAATACCTCCACGAACCTCGTACTATTCATACCTATTGAAAGCAACCACTGAAGAAGAAACCATAAATTTGGAGTCAGACGAAACAATTCTAAATATAATAAAACGAGCACAAATGTGCATAATTTAACCGGCATCTTGTTTTGACCGAATGACATCAATTTCACACGTGGAAACAGAATCCACCTTTTTTAATTTACTAGAAAATGTCAGCCAATTACCATGACATTACTTTTGGCCAAAGACTATATCGCCCCACGTTGTAGAAGAGATGTCACATTTTTCTGCACTTTGGTTCTAGGATGTACCGGCTTCCTGTCATGTTTTTTGTTCGCCGTATTAAGAATAGTGGTGATGAAATACAATACACAAATTAAATCATCAGTGACTAACGTAATTTTAATATCTTCTAAAATATATAAATATCTTCTTACGAGACTTGTCTAGATAACTTCCTCTTAATTTATTGCCTCCGTTCTGCAGTTACGAGTTTAAGTTCACAAATGTCATTAACACAGGACTATAAATAGATCGTACCTTAGTCTGATATTAGGCTCTGAGCAGACGATGGACTTTTTGTCCGCTGGTCAGACGCGGTCAATTTAAAACTACCGTCCTACTCATTATCTGTCTAGCTTTTTCCCAACTTTGTATCCAAACAAATCTAACCGGTTGCAGCTTAGTAGGTACCAGTATTTTACATGGAGCGACTGTCTATCTGACCTCCACAATCCAGTTAGTACTGGGTAATACGGTACTGCTTGGTAAGACTGGTTGTCAGACTTTCGGGCCACTACCTGCAACGACTGTCAAAGATATACAAATGACAGCCGGAGCCAACGGCTTAACGTGGTTTCCGAGGCAACTCAGTATGTAATAGATGGTCATTCATTCACGGACTGGCCTTGGCAAGTGCTACTTGACCTTGAAGAACGACCCGTGTGGTTGTTTTTATTTAGCCACGAGCTCCTACAAAATTTGCAACAACCAATGAACGTCAACCAATGGATGAAAAACAAAGCGGCAATCAACCGACAGGATTCATTTCAACGGTCATTTTTGTTCATCGTTCAAATAGTTCCTCGTCTGCTCAGGGCTTTATGGTCTATATTTGCGGAGTTCCCTTGCGGCTGGCTATAAATACACGCTAAGATAACATTACCTTACGAGCTTTACTCAAAGTTCTATTTTGAGCTTTAAGATAACTATGATTTATGTTCTGTGATTTAATAGAGATAGATTTGTGTGTTTATATATTTATTTTTAGTTCGTGTTTGAATAATAATTATGCTATTTTTTTGGTGTGTGAACGTTAATTATGTTTATTCGGAAAATTTGTATCTAAAAAAACTGTCCTTGTGTAAATTATAGATAGCCGGATTAATATCGGAAAATTTGTGAATATTTGTACGCTCGGGATAATGTAGTGAGCCAATTAATTAATTTATGCTTATATATTTTTAGAAATTACCTGTACAAATAACTAAGTTTGTAGTGTCTGTTTGTAATTTCAAAATAACAGCTTTTTACTGAATGTATATTAAAGTATACGCGGTACTTAACATTTTTTATTTTTGTTTTTTCTCTGTCTGTTTGTTTCGGCTAATCTCCGAAATGGCTGGATCGATTTTGACGGGTATTTTACTGACAGATAGCTGATTCTATAAGGAATAAATAACTTTGTTTCAGAAAAAAAATTAGAGATCCGTGGAAAAAAATTAAAACCTTTGAAATTGTTAACAAAATCCGATTCAAATAGGGAAGTAATATTTTTATAATAATTTCACGACGGAGGTCGCATCAACTAGTAATCAAGTACAAAATGTAACAACTAGTAATTATTATAATCAAATACAAAATGTAGGTATGTGTGATACCTTTACTATAAGTATATTTTTATTTTAGGTTACATCTAGTCAATTTTGCAACCGACCCCAACATAGAAGAGAAAAGTTCAGGCAGACGATGATGTAGTTAAAAAATTACGTTTAATAACAATATGTTTATTAAAACAATATTAGTTTTGAATATCCATGATTACTGAAATGATTTAGCTACATATTGTTACTTTAATGTTTATTTATTTCAATGTTTCTGTGTTGTATGTTGTGCAGAAATAAAAAAATTTCTATTGTTCTTTTTAAACACATTTAAATCACGCATTACGATAGATAGATAGAATATACTTAATTGTACACCAAAATTCTAACACTTTTACAATATTGCTAATTCTATGGTTACAATGGAGGTCTTATCACTGGTAGCTGTGTCTTCTAGATAGCCTTTGGGTGGAGTGCACGACTTAAAACAAAAATAAAATAAGCGTAGTGTGCTGGTAACTTTGGCCTGAAGTGTATCAGGTGGTGTATACCTGTACGTGGGCGGGCCGGTCGAGGGCATTAGCCGCCGATGTCCCCTCAGCATCATAACACCATATAATACGTACATAATGTGCTCGTTCCCATACTAAACCTACATACTAACTACGTGCGGTAGAGGTAAAGTTACTAATGTGCTGACTTTGAACTTGAGCGGTCGGTTTATGTGCAATGCTATGCATAATTATGATGTGTAATGGCTCGGAACTGGGAGCTTTACCATGTGTTAATATAAGATGGGTTTTTATGTGAGTTTGTATAATTATCACTTGCTTTCGCTGAAGGAAAACATCGTGAAGAAACCAGCATGCCTGAGAGATATTTCTCGACAGCATGTAAAGCCAAGTTGGAGGTCCATGGGCACCATAACAACTGACACCATGTGAGTTGCATTGAGCATGAGGTCTTGCGTTGTGTTATTTGGTTTTTCCATCAAGAATTTATTAGTAGCAGCCTTAGTCTGGATCTGGGCTTGCCCGGTTGACGGCAAATAGGCTCGCGCTAAATCACATAGGACTTAAGGAGACCTGGCGAAATGTGGGGGTTATACACATGTTCCTGACATACCCCAGGGTGATAAAAAAATAGTTTTTCATATTAATATTAGTATTAATCAAAGATCCAAAGTTTTCACAATTTTTTTTAACTTTACTTTAGCACAATGTTTTGAGTGCGTTACATTGAGTCCTACCGTAAAACGTGCTTTTTCACCCAAAAAAAAAAGTCATTTCCGAGCAAAAATTTTGCGTAGAGTTACTTAGTTTAATGTACAAAATGCTTGGTTGACGGCTTCGTGAAGGGTCTGTTCACACTCTGTATATTGTTGAATTCCCCAACATAAAATTCTCTATACTTTAAAGATGGCGGGGTAGCCACTATATTAGACGACCACTGCATAGGCCAGGTTGTATTGTGAGTTTAAAAATCGAATGACATTTTTATCTAACTTTTTCAGTCCGCGGCGCCAAAGTTACGTCGCTAATGATGACTGGAGGCGCCAAAGGCATAGTTCCGGCCAATACTCATTAGCCCGCGCCGCTACCATGCGATAACTTTTGCTAATGAATTCACCAGAATTTCATAAATAAGCTTATTTCTTTTGGTGTGTATATTCGGCTTATCATGACGATATAAAAAATTGGCTAAAGCCCGGTGGTATTAGCTTAACAAATAAAGTTTAGTAAACTTTTTATGTGTAACATAAACTGTTCAAGATGGATGCCACTTTTTAATGAAATAGTTGTAGTTGTGTTGTTATTAAATGAACATACTTTTAGTGATTATGACTCTGTATAAAACCATATTTATTACGGCCGCGAATCATATTTTAATCAACATAAAACCTGACAGTGACCTGCTAATTGCAAAAACATTTTTATTATTTATTATTAAGTTTGAGTTGTGAACGCACTGTGGCCTTTTTTTTAGGTTGGGAAATCATCAAATGACCCGCCCCCCCCCCCCCCCCCCCCCGTTCTGGGCGGAGCAGAAGGGAGTGTCAGACTTCTACTGACTAAACCCCATCCATGTTCCTTCTTTGCCCTTCGTGTTTCAGGGCCACGGTATCTCTTTCGAACATTCCCGCAGCCCTGGCAAGCATCGGCCCTTGTGGACCCCTTCCTTGTTGCTGACATCTCTTTGAGGCTTAGCCCATTACTCACCGTAGACAGGCGCGCGCTTACGGTGGCCGGGGACCAGTACGTGACCCCCGAAACCCGGGGCTGGAACGTGAGGCTCTTTCCCTCTCACGTCCCGCCACCTCCTTCACTATCATGACTGCTTCGCAGAAGGAGGTGGCGGCTCCCTATTCCCTCTCGCTCCGTACCATGGCTTGAACCAGGGCCGGACGCGACAGATCGCCGCCGCCAATCGCCGCGCGCCGCTACGAGGACATGCGCTATGCCCTTAGCTTCCCATTACATATATTCGGAACTCCAACGTTGTCATCGGATCGAATCGGATAAAAAAATGGAGTACAAAACTATTTTTAGTTACAGATGAGAATTCACATGTTTTATTCAAAAATTTACCTAGCTACGATGGTCTTTTTTCCTTTCGTATCGTTAGTCCGAGATAGGTACTTGATGAAGCTTATTAAATAGGCATCGAATTTTATTGGTCTACGTCTGCAAATAATACATACAGCTGTGCTTTAAACTTTTAAAGAATTCTCTTTACCTACTGAACACAGGAATAAAAGACGAAAAAAAAACGATAAAATTAGGTAAAGGGACTCAAACACGTGGGTTGCGTTACCTAATGGCCATGAGCGGAGAGTACAAGAAAAAATTGCTTAGAGCATGTCACGAATCACGGAAACACGACTTGCGGGGGGACCGACGGAAACAGGGGACGCAAGTCATGTTGTAAGTTGCGACCAGTCGCATCGCTCGACGCCGTGGACAGGGCCTTAGGCGGGAAATTATGTCCTTCTTGATAAATGTTTCCTCAAGTTAAATACTCACGATTGACACGGTGTGTAGGTACAGTAAATAAATAATACAGAAATGTTTAATATATTTACAGGAAAACGATGCAAACCCATTTGTAACCGTCTCATAAAAATAGTGTCGCTGGGAATTCTAAGAAAACGGGTTATGTTACAATAAAAATACCTATGTCATGTTTTATAAAATTAGTCGTCATCCTCCTGCAATGGGGTCGCGCTTAGGGTTACCATGTCGTCGAAAAAGACAAAAAAGCCAGTGATTTTAGGTTCTTTTTAATATTTCGTTTTTAGTAAAACATACCTTAGGGTGTGTAGTACCCTTAACGAAGCCAAAAGGCACTTGTTTCTCTGTCATTGCGATATTTTTTGAGATACAAGTTTTTAATGTTATAGCTTTACGTAAAATACCACCACGAGCGGCGATCTCTCGCGTCCGGCCTTGGTTCTAGCCATGGTCCGGAGCGAGAGGGAATGGGAAGCCGTCACCTCCTTCTGCGAAGCAGTCATGCTAGTGAAGGAGGTGGCGGGACGTGAGAGGGAAAGAACCTCACGTCCCAGTCGCCGCGGGAGACGCCCTGGGCGTCGGGGGTCACGTGGTGGCTCCCGGCCACCGTAGGCGCGGGCCTGTGGACGGCGAGTTATGGGCCAGCTCGCCGTCCAGCCGTCTTATGACGACAGGCCGTGTCGACGGCGCGTTCGTGTTCCACGTGCGCCTCAAAGAAATGTCAGCAAATAAGTAGGGGTCCGCAAGGGCCGATGCCTGCCAGGGCTGCGGGACTGTTCGAAAGAGATACCGTGGCCCTGGAACACAAAGGGCAAAGAAGGAACATGGATGGGTTTTAGTCAGTACAAGTCTGACACTCCCTTCCGCTCCGCCCAGAGTGGGGGGGGGTGATTTGATGATTTCCCATCCGGAAAAAAAAAAAAAAAAAAAATACCACCACGACCCCCGTATTATTCAAAGCATCCATCATCACTACGTTTTGAGTGCGTTACATTGAATCCTACCGTAAAACGTGATTTTTCACCCCAATTATCCCAGTTATAATTTTTGCGTAGAGTTACTTAGTTTGATGTACATAATGCTTGGTTGACGGCTTCGTGAAGGACCGTTGTTTACACCCTGTTTAAAATATAACTTCACCTTTGTTATCCCCGAAGGGTTAGGCAGAGGTGTACCTAATATTACACCCACATTTCGCTGGTTATGTTTCGTTATAGGGGGCGAGCCTATTGCCATCAACCGGGCACAAATCCAGACTCTATGGCTGCAACTGAGAAATTCCTGATGGAAAAACCAATAACACTTTGCCCGACCCGGGAATCGAACCCAGGACCTCAGGCTCAGCAGTCGCGCTTCCACTAGACCAACGAGGAAGTCAAACCAACAACAAATGACAAGGCCGTAGGTCGGATATTAATCGTGCCGCACCGTCTCATTTTTTCTTCTTCCAATAATCCGGTAATCAAAACACAAATATTTACAAACCACAGCACAAATATTTATTTCGTACGGGGATCCCCTTTATCGCAGAAAGCTACGTAAATACCGATCGCATGTTTGCAAATATATTACGATCACAAGATAAAAGGCTTGTTCCGGGTGATGATTCCTTGCTAATCCGATTCAGCCTGTCCCTTGCTGTTCTCTCCCAGGGACGCCCTAACTCGATGTCTGTACCCTTAGCGAGTAGTCATTCAGTTATATAATTTTTTTGACCTGGCAGGAAGCCTTACTTCCAATGCACCCACAGCATAGCCCGACAATAGCCGTTGTCGCCTCCCAGGTGGACCTGCAAGTTGTGGCGGTACTTTCTTACAGATCTTCAAGCTTGGCTGGTCCTTATAACCTTCAACTCTTCATGATGTTAGGGTTTCTAAACAGTCTGCTTGACCTAGGGGCTTCCTGTATTGTTGGCCCCTAGACACGCCACTACCTGCAATACGCCATTCACAAAAAAGTGGATTATGCTCTTATTTTATTGAAACTGTTACGGTCACGGTCAAAGTGTTACCTATGTATATGCTGTACCTGAAGGCATGCCACTAGCATGCACGAAAGTATGCAAGAAGCTTACATGACATTGTGTTATACCATGTTATATCACCTATACGAAGTTGTTATAGAACTGTGTCAAGATACTACTTGCATACTTATCTACTTATGTGTTAGTTAATCTGTCATCATCATCATCTGCCTAGCCTTTTCTCAAATATGTTGGGGTCGGCTTCCAGTCTAACCGAATGCAGCTCTAGTATTTTAAATGGAGCGACTGCCTATCTGACCTCCACAACACAATTACTGGGTGATACAATACCCCTTGGGAAGATTGGTTGTCCGACTTGCAGGCTTCTGAGTACCCGTAACCAACGATTTTCAAAGTTATACAGTTATTGTCAATCCTCCTTGAATTCTTGACGTCAAATCAATCAGCATATAAACTCTTTGCTCGACCTGGGACTTAAGCCCATAGGGTATAGACAAAGTAACTTTTATTCTATCAGCGTCTCAGTGATGAAAGAACAGCCTAAATAATATTTATAGTAGGTATGTCTACTTTAAGTGTGCAGTTCAAGGCGGCGTTCCTGGTCATGAAAATTTTCATCGATATGTCAAACTTGGTACATTTATTTTAGTTCTTTGTTTACCCGCCTGCACAGATAAGTTGGTTGAAGTGTTGTTGACAAAGCGCCGAAAAGTCTATGCCAAGTTTGTTGAAAGACGTAGCAAATTGAAACGCATATAAAGGCGCTACCTCACCGGGAGCATTCGCCTGTAATGTAACAAATGCAAGATTCGATTTTGAGAATTACGTTCACTTGTTTCTGTACAAAATCGAAACTTCGATTGTTACATTACAGGCAAATGCTCCCGGTGAGGGAGCGCCTTAAAATGATTTCCACAAGTCTTGGACCCCCGAATAGGAGCCTGCTCAGAAGCCGGAGTTGCAACCTAGACCAATAAAACAGTAAATTCAAAGAAAGTCAGGGTTATCTAAGTTCCAGTTAAACGCTATCGCTTACTACGAAGTCTTAAGTACACTGTTGTACTACAGATGTTATCATTAAAGAGGAAGTAGTGTCATAAGTAATTAATTACGGTTCTAGGAACTGAGCGGGTGGTGAGGAAAATCATAATTAGCTTATAAGTGTTAGGCCCGGTTTTCAACGGAGCGGAGATGTGTGGGAATAGACACATTGCAGCATTGGTTGAAATCTACATTGCGTATCCTGTCTCTCCTATCGAATCTACCTGGTCGAATCTTGCACGACTCTTATACACTACACTCGTCTCCGGTTTTCGGAAACCAGGCCTTATACACATTGTTACACTGTGGCTAATCTATTCAAATATGTATTATAAATGCGAAAGCTTAGATGGATGGATGTTTGTTATTCAATCACGCCAGAACGGCTGAACGAATGAACGAAAGAACGACTGAATTTGATTTGGATGAAGTTTAGCTCAGAGATATAATTATAGTCTGCAATAGTACTATTCCAGACTATAATTCTAATTCTTCCTTTTTTTTCTCACTCATTAAAATTTCCACGCGAACGAACGTCGCGGGCAACCTCTAGTTAACTACAATATGAGATAACGAGTAATAGAGAAGTAGGTAAGGAAGAAGAAGACATCCTGTGCCGACCCCAAATCAATTGGGATTTGGGTAGGAGTCATGTTGAATGCCCATGTAACACCCACTCCTATCAAGATCGGAGACTCTACACTCGAAGTTGTAGACGATTTTGTATACCTGGGACAAAAGGTCCAGTTAGGTAGGTCTAACTTCGAGAAAGAGGTCAATCGTCGAATCCGACTCGGCTGGACAGCGTTCGGGAAGTTACGTGGTATCTTTTCGTCCAACTTACCGCAGTGTCTCAAGACGAAAGTATGACCAGTGTGTGTTGCCAGTGATTACATACGGGACCGAAACGAGGTAGCTCACAATGGGCCTCATCAGAAGGCTTAAAGTCACGAAAGGGCAATAGAGAGGGCTATGCTCGGAGTTTCCTTGCGTGATCAAATCAGAAATGAGGACATCCGCAAGAGAACCAAGGTTACTGACGTAGCCCGAAGAATAGCTAAACTTAAGTGGCAGTGGGCAGGGCACATTGCTCGCAAAACGGATGGCCGATGGGACCGAAAAGTTCGGGAGTGCCGACCGCGAACCGGAAGACGCTGCGTTGGAAGGCATCCCACTAGGTGAACCGATGACCTGGTGAAGGTTGCAGGGATCCGCTGAATGCGAGTCGCACGGGACCGGTCAATGTGGCGACACTTGCGGGAGGCCTATGTCCAGCAGTGGACGTCTTTCGGCTGAAATGATGATGATGATGATGACGGGTAGGTGAATGATGATGACGTCTTTCTAATATTGGATGTTGGACGTAATCTCTCAAAACTACTGATCCTATTTCAAATATTCTTACACTGACGGAAGGGTAAGCGATTGCCGTCTGTCATCGGATATGTTTTAGTTACCTTATTGTGTTCATATCACAAATGCGCTCTGTTATAACTATGACCTGCCGGTGATTCACCGGTGTTGCATTTAAAGGAATTATTCATTAGTCTAGCTAGTGTTTTAATGATTCTGACACATTGCAAAGACTAAGCCATCGTTATTCCGGAAGGATTCGGCAGGATTTCTGTATGCCGTAGCTATGTATGAATAAGGATACTAGACCCTGGTAATTGTCCTGCCCTCATCTCAATTTATTCAGGTTCGGCGAAGCATGTGTTCTTCATCAACTTCCATACTGACACTTCATCATCACCTGCCTAGCCTTTTCCCAACTATGTTGGGGTCGGCTTCCAGTCTAACCGGATGCAGCTGAATACCAGTTTTTTACATGGAGCGTCTGCCTATCTGACGTTCACAACCCAGTTAGTACTGGGTAATACTATACCCCTTGGTAAGACTGGTTGTCAGACTACTAAACGACTGTCAAGGATCTAAAAATGACACCCGGGACCAACGGCTTAACGTGCTTTCCGCGGCACGGAGAAAACTCGGTATGTAATGGTTGGTCACCTATCCACTGACCAACCACCGACCCGAGCGGCTGTTATTATTTAGCCACAAACTCCATACTGACACATTTACTTAACAAATATTTATGTATCTTTCAGTCGACATCTCAGTAGGAGGAGTAGGTCACAGTAGGGTCGCAGGAGGAACTCGTGGCTAAATAATAACAGCCACTCGGGTCCATCTTTCGGTTAAGCCGTGCTTGCCTAGGTTGGTCCGTGTATGGGTGACCACCCATTACAAACCGAGTTTTCCCCGTGCCTCGGACAGCACATAAAGCCGTTGGTCCCGGCTTTCATTTGTAGATCTTTGACAGTCGTTCCAGGTAGTGGCTTGAAAGTCTGACAACCAGTCTTACCATGCGGTATCGTATTACCAAGTACTGAGGAGTTCAGACAAGCAGTCAACCTGATATTCACCCGCATCCGGTTAGACTGAAAGCAGATCCCAACATAGTTGGGAAAAGGCTGGGCAGGTGATGATGAGACAACACAGGTGTTAGTTTTAAATTTGAGACTTAAACGAAATAAATATTTTTGCTCCTTACGGTAACCAAGCTGTTGCTACATAAGCACGCTACATAATACCTACATTTTGCAGATTTGTTTTCCGTGGTACGTAACACTTCGATGGTCTGCATGCTCCTTCTTGCTTGTTGCATTTTCGTTCTTCTTCATTTAAGATTCAAGTAAAATTAGCTTCTATCGACGGCGTTGGTGGTGGTTTGTTTGTTGGAAACATACCTACCAACGGAGAAAATACTAAAATAGGATAAAAAGACTTTTTTTTACTTCAGCTGATAATTTCGTAATATCCGAGCATCAAAGATGATCGTCGGCATGTAATTATTGAAACCAATTGTTGTCGCTATTAATAGAACTGCAATAATTGTGAAGGTTAAAGGGCAACTCGAGGACCGACCGGGCGCGCTCCGTCCGAAACGTGTCACGTGACATTTCGCCGCCATTTTTAGAATTTATGGCGCGAAATGAAATGTCAAATCACTCAATGTTTACATGTGGCCTGAAATGGCGCGAACGAGAATATTGATGTAAAAGGCGCGTAGCTTGAATCGAAACTAATGCCGCATATTGCTTTTTCTAAAAAAAAAAAACACGAATATTCACCAAAAGCACACCATTATCAATGTCGCTGGCAATGGAATGGTTATTTAGGTCGACAAAATATCCGGGTTGCAAAAATATTTACTTAATAAATCATCAAAGATTGAAGATCTAGATCATTGTAGTTCTATAAGGATATACTTCAAAATGTTTCATTTCATTTTGTCCTTACAACAAACATAGAACGACCAAAGAATGAAGAATGACCATCTACAATGTGACATTTGCCAATTAAGTAATTATAAATCCACTGCGTCTTCGACTCAGTGTTTTGACGCACGTAGGTACAGTCACGCTTGCAAGTCATAATAATTACTTTTTCATATTTTTGTCGTGTTTGTCTAAGAATATTTTAGCAACTATATCCGTTTACAAGAGAGGAACACTAAAGGCAAGCAAAATTGTCAAGCAAAGTTCCCCGTAGTTGGAGCTACGAAATCACTGTGAACATCTCAAGTTATCTGAGTTATTCTCTTATTCATCCCAAGATATGTTAAGTTTCTCAAAAACTTTTGCTAGGTTGAATTTGAAACACCGTGCATTTAGATACAAACAACATCGGACATCTTTACTAATATTTTTGTCTTGTCTGACATTTAAATCTCTTTAGAAGCAAGGTTGTCCTTATATTGGTAGCTTACCAGGGCCTCAAGTCTGCTATTACAATTGTGTCAGAATGGTCGATCAATGATTGATATCATAATTGTTGATTTTGACAAGTTTGGTAATCTACTAATATAATGGCGTCATTATGACTTTCCAATAGTCAACCACTGACACTCCATTGAAAGAAATGGCATAGAATGGTAATCTGATAAATAATAAATAATATGTAAAAATATATGTAAATGAAATCTGGCATAAATAGTATAGCATTTAGTAGTAGTTTTTCGAAAATCATTTCAACTAACGGGTTTTATAATAATGGCAATACTAAAATATCACACAATTCTATTACGAGACCATTGACCGACCAATGATCGACCATTATGCAGATTACGAACTTTTAGCAAAATGACAATGGGATCGTGTTGGAATGAAGAATTTATGAAAATAGCAGACTTGGGCCCCAGTTTATTAAACTAGAAAGCTGCAACGTCCTCTGAACTTTGAATAACGTTTTGATAAAATTCTACTTATCTATTTCAGCAATAAAATGTCTGCCGGGTGCGACAGACTCTTCATGCACAACAGAGAGAAAACAATTCAACATACCTGGTGAGTTCCCTTCGTGAATATTTAAGTTTCTTCTTATAATTCTTTCGTCCTTATTTGTTGAGACACTTCACTTCTTCTCTTCAAAAAAGGTGGTCGTAAGCGACTGCTGAACATGAGGTCCTGGGTTTGACTCCTGGGTCGGGCAAATTGTTATTGGGTTTTTCCATTAGGAATTTCCCAGTAGCAGCTGTGGTTGGATTTGTGCCCGGATGTCCGGTTGATGGCAATAGACTCCCCCATGGGTCCACATGGGACTTAAACATAACTGGCGAAATGTTGGTGTACTGTTGGGTCCATTCCTGCGTCACTTTCGGGAATTACAGGCTTGATGTCATGTTATGTTACGTTATCCCACTTCAATGTGCTTTCAAAATTTTCTTCACTGCCCTGGTCTAATATAAAAGCTTTAAATATTTTTTTTCGTATTTGACGGCGATAACGATTATTTGTTTTCTTTCTTCTATGCAGTCCCATTGGTGGAAAAAATCCTTCTAAAAAGAAAGAAAATTCTTTTATTTACGCCAAGACATGACGCAAATAAAATCATGACCGTTGCAGTGATGATGGCGAATAATAGCAACTACCTCAATTTCTCCAACATAAAATCACTACCCAAAAATGAAAGTAAAATGTGACTGCTGAAAATTTCAGAGCCAAACCAATCGCCGGGTGAGTCGGCCGAGGTGCAGTGCCTGGCAGGCAGTGAATGGGAGAGCAACTGCCACTACTGCCGCTGCTCCTACCAGGGCCAAGCTGAATGCTTGAAACAATCCACCGACTGCGATACAGGGGTCTTTGGTAAGTAACAATATTGCTTGTCATGGTTCTTTTGCCGCTTGAATGATTGCCAGGAGCAGCCAGGAGAGTGCTATTGTTATAGTTCATAAAATCTAACGTGATTAAAATGACAGCTGTCAAAATAATGGGACTAGTAGCTTTGGTCATATCGAAATTAATAATTACAAAGGCAAATTGAAAGAAAGGGGAGTGAATATAGCGTGGCGGTTGACAGGAGAGAATGTAAGAGAAAACGTGATACGCCGACTTCAAGTAACATGGGACAAGATCAGGAAGATAACGATTTTGTAATCATCATCATCATCATTTCAGCCGAAAGACGTCCACTGCTGGACATAGACCTCCCCCAAGTGTCGCCACATTGACCGGTCCCGTGCGTCTTGCATCCAGCGGATCCCTGCAACTTTACCAGGTCATCGGTCCACCTAGTGGGAGGCCTTCCAACGCAACGTCTTCCAGTTCGCGGTCGCTACTCCAGAACTTTCCGGCCCCATCGGCCATCATGTCATCTGCGAGCAATGTGCCCTGCCCACTGCCACGTAAGTTTGGCAGTGGGGCTACGTCGATTTTGTAATGTCCAATTGAAACCTTATTAAAACGTCCGCACGTAAAAAGAAAACAAACTTGCTGATAATTTCAATGATTTCTGGTTTCGAAGATTGTCCTAGTTAGCGCAAGTATAAAGGAAAAATAATATTGCGAAGTCGCGAATGTCATGGTTTGACGCGTTTTCCGAGGCACAGGAGATGCTCCCCATCCACAGGCCGACCTCAATAAGCTACCTTACCTTCACGACCCGTTTATATTACCATAACCCCTCTGCTTTATTGATATTTCACATTAATGTTTTCAGCGGAGCCAGCCCTATGCAAGCCGAACACGACTTTCAAGAGGGATTGCAACACCTGCATCTGCCTTGAGAATGGGCTGGGACTCTGCACCTTGGAGTTTTGCAGGAGTTCTGGTAAACATATCTTATGTGTATGATAAGATGATGAGATGTAACAATAACGTTATTGTACAACTGAAAGTGCCAAACTCGTCGCCAAAGGGCTGAGTCAATTTAGATTACCATCGTAAGATTTATTCTGTTACCAGCATTTAATAAATTTTCATCAAGTAGTTTATATCAGATGTCACACTTGTAATAACGACAGTTTGCATTATACGCCATGCTTTACATGCGGACTGCCAAGTCATAGGTCTCAAGTTCGAACCCAAGACACGCACCTCTGATTTTTCGGATTTATGTTCGTCGTATTTGGTTTGGTGAAGAAAACATCTTGGGGAAACCAGCATAACTGAGTGATATTTCTCGACGGTATATATCCTACATACCAATATAAGACCACGCCTGTAAGATGTTCAATTCCCATGTAGTAGGGAACGAGCATATTGCCATCAACTGGGTAGACAGACAGATATGGTCTCCATGGCGGCTATTGAGAAATTTCTGATAGAAAAACCCAACAACACTTTGTCCGAGTTGTAAATTGAACCAAGGACCTCATGTCCAGCAGTCGCGCTTGCGACGACTAGACCAATGAATACTAACTATCTATCTGATTTTTTTCCAGATGTCCTGAGCAGTGTTCCAGAGATACTGCTAGCCACTGTGCACAGTGACACAGACAATAAAGATCAAATTTCTGTAAAGTCGGTCAAAACGAATGTTCTGACACCGGTAAGCCTTTTTAATTGTTCAAACATTTCATTTGATGAAAAAGGGGAACTTGTTCATAATATAGAAGTAAAAATCATTGTGTGATCATTACCCTGCGTCCTAATATAAGGAATCGGTCGCAAGTATACGCAATCGTCGCGTTCATTTGTAAATCATTTGGCCGGAAATGTTAAAAGATTTAGGTTCAAAAAATTAACGCAACGGCCGCGTGTTCGCGCACCGATCGCTTTGGTTAGGAGGCTGTCTTAGATTTTTTAAATATATAAAAGTGATTTTCATACGATGCACAGTTTGTAGACACGGTGTACTTTAAAACGCAACCATGTGCCTTAAATATGCGCCGAGGCATGCCATTGAAGTGACGTTTTTCTTTTTACTTTTAAATAGGTTAATAAGTTCAGTAATGTGAAAAATAAACTGTGAAATCAAACAATTAATACGCAATAGGACAAAATATAGTGCATCTTAATCATATCATACTCCCTTGATAATCATATTCGAGAAAACAATTGTATGTTCACTAAAAAGTCATATTCATATATCGATGTTCGATACAGACATTGAGAAAATTGTTCTAAAAATATGTGAAATTTTGAACTGCACTTTTGGTGAATGGGATGCACAATTCATTATTGATGAGGTAAGTACACAGTTTGCAATAACTAATTTGGTGACTAAATTATAATAATAATATTACTGCCTTACGAAACTTATTACAGTACAACTATCATTTGATAGCATAAACCAACAGTGTAGTGAAATCAAGTAGGTTTAGGAATCGAACTGGAAAGTCCTAAAGCTTTTGATCTGGATTTCGCCTGAAAGGCAATGATAGATTAATTAAAGTCAAAGATGAAAGGAAAGCACCTAAATATTCACTCACGAATACTCCGAAGGTTTATGAACGTGGTAGGAAACATAATATAATATCTAACGAATAACACGATGTCTCCTGTCAATCTTCAGAACCAAGACCATTACGACATAGAGAACCTCGTAAATTTGGACCACGACATTATAATCTTGAAGAGGTCGACCATTTGCAAACCGCTCCAAGAATTTATGAGAGACTGTAATCCTTGCAAATGTGCGAGTGATGGATTGAGCTACTCCTGCACCCACAACGAATGCTTGGAGACTGAAATGGATAAAGACAAGGAGGTTGAAGTCTTCATGCAAAGTGAGGTTGGTATTATGTCTATGTATGATGGTAATTGTATAAGAAAGCAACCTAAACCTTTCTGTTTTTGAGTCAACGTTTTTTTTTGATGATTTTCGTGTAAATCTCCTGAATATAAATTGTAAATGATTTCGGTTAAGACACAATGTTTTGATAAACGACGATTTTAGAGCCACTTTCAGAAGCTCAGTGGTCCATTTTTAACCACGACTGAATGTTAAGTAACCCGGACGGAATGCAGCATTGATGTAGTCCCGGTATCTTCGATGCCAAGAGTCTTGCATGCTATGCCCTTACTCATGAACATTAAAAAAATCATATTGTAAAACTATATTGCTAGCTACTACTGTACTGTCTGTCTGTGTGTGTTCTGTCTGTCTGTTACCGAAAGTCTAACCTCTTTTCTCTCAACTATTCCCAAAGGGCCAGGATCACATAGAGCGCACCTCCGTCTGCCGCGCTAGCAATACGTTCTACATCGGTTGCAACACTTGTCGCTGTAATGCGGTCGGTACCGACTACTCTTGCACCAACAAGCCGTGTCCTTTGCCTGCTGACGTTGAGTTGTTCCATGAACTTAAGGTATCAAGTTTAAGAGTCTATTTTCGTCTGGCTTGGTTCACCAACTCTGTATGGCATAATATATCTCGCAAATAGAAGATGCAGAATGTAATGTGATGACGCCAAGAATCCCCGAAGGTTTAGGCCGAAGTTTTACACCACCACTTTTCGCCAGTTGTGTTTAAGTACCATGTAATAGGGGGCAAGCCTTTTGACATCAAGAGGGCACGAATCCAGACTACCGGTTGGTACAGAGAAATCCCTGTTAAAAAAATCCAATAACACTTAGCCTTACCAGGAAATCGATCCCAAGACCTCGAGCTCAGCAGTACCGTTTGCGATAGTAGAATAAGGCAGAGATAATTTCAGAGAATTCTGTGCCTTAAGCACAGCTTGACTTGGCAGTTGGTGTTAATCTGTGCTTTCATTATATCCCTTCTTTGGGGAGCTAAATAAGTATTCATTAATATTTCAGGAAATAAAACCAGCTGTGCCGTACTCAGGCGACTCGGATCACAAATTGAGGGCCTCCAAATTATAAACAGAGGATTCATAGCTTTTTTCACAAAAGCTATAGTATATTGTTTTTTTTTTATTAAAATATTAAAGTTGATAATGTCTAGTGTTTTATTTACTCCATCTTTACAATTTCAGGCACTATTAATTATTTTTGCACAGGTGGTTTTCTGTCCGTACACAATGTTGGTTTTTTTGAGTCTTTCTATGAATTGGGACCAATTGTCACAAGGAAACGACCGCATGAGTGTTTTTTTTACTACATGCCAACATATCTATTAACCATGTATGATGTCCAGATATTTCAATACATCAGTGACTAACATTATATGTGGTAACATTTTCCAAAATTAAGATTATAATTCTATTGTAAATGGATCTACACCTGAATTAACTACGCACAATTTACCATTGCAGAAACACTCATATAAAACTTTAACTTATCACTCATTTCATCCCAACATCTCTAGACAACGACATCATCCAAGAACACAACAAAATCACCAGTCTGCGAAGCAAAGCGCATGTTCATCAAAGATTGCAACACTTGCTGGTGTAACGACGATGGTACCAGCTACTACTGCACCAGGAGAGTATGTGTGCCTCTCCTGCCCGAAGACCTGCCTGATATTGGAGAGATCCCTTCTGATGTATGACCTGATGAAACCTTGTGGCTATATACAACATTAGTTTTAGTATATGCGAATCCTGAAACACGTGTCTAGTATTTTTATGTAAAGAATCTATGTGCAAAATTTCAAAACTGTATCATGAAATATCGCAAAGTTATAAGCTTGTTCTGTTACCTGGTTGTCCGCACAAAAACGTAGTCACCACGCAGCGCGACCGCGCGAGCGCCTCCAGCGTCGTCTTGAGCTCATTGATAATAATAATTTGGCAGTAGGTACCAAAATGATTGCGATAGGTACTTAATGTCGCTTGGTGTCTAACTTGTATCTTTTTTTTAAATATTTTTGGGACAAAACATAACATGGTTTAAAAATTATTGGAATCGATTTAGTCTCTTATTCTGAAAAAACTGTATTCAGGTTTAGCATATACTAAAAGTAATGTTATCTATATAGGGTCTAACTATTCATACACGAAATATTTTCAGGGAATCATCTAGCGGCTATAACAAAGCCATTTCAAGGGATTTTTTTTTATCTGAGTATATTTTTGATAAAAAATAAATAATTTAAAATTATTTGACCCACACAATAAATACTGGCTCCTTATTTTTAAGCGTCCATTACGCTAGTTTACTACGTCGTATTTACCTACTGTCATTGTTATAATATCGGAGTAAAAGTTTTATACAAAAAGTTAAAAAAAAATTGAATTATAATAATTTTGTAAAAAAAAAAAAACACTCAGATAATTTATTTTTTCGTTGCTATGGCGACTTTACGACTTATAATAGTTACTCTTAAAATATTTCGTGTATGAAAAGATAGACATTATATATGTTGACGTCATTCGAACGTTTTTGCTTTTTGCTTGAATCCATTGCTGTGATTGACGTTGTAAATGTAGCAATTACTTACAACGTCAAATTTCATTAACTAGTGAGACTTTATAGACTTGATTGATATATTCTATCGATACATTATGTGTTTGAAGTTTTGTCTTAATTATTGTCTTGTATCTTTAACTAACCAGAATATATATAATGAGCAGAATCTTCGCTTGGTAAAGAAACATTGTCGCCCAAATGAAGTTTTTGAACTGGACTGCAATATGTGTCGGTGCAATCCCGATGGGAAGTCCTACGCTTGTACTAGAAGAGCTTGTGAAGATCAACTTGAAGATAAAAAGGTTTCCCTTTCCACCATTTGGTTAAATCGCTTAGGTCGAGATTAATATACTCCTAGCTCGTTCTTCGGCTTAGTTATTTTCTCGTCTCTTTCTTGCACTTGTAATTTGACAGTAGTGCGACTGTGACATGAATATTTTTAGCCTGAGCACGAGCTAATTACAGTTATTTTACCTCGGCTAGCTGCATTCTAACAACAACCTTATTGGGACGGTTTTAAGGATCACTATAACTTTGACAGACTTTTTGACAGCTATGCAAGGGCGGAGATAAAATAGCCGTGAAAGGACTTTACAGTCTATCAATCTCAATCTTTATAATAATCTGGTGATTGGTATTTCGGTGATTCAAATTATCGGTGAAAGATTTTTAATACAAATTGCATCTATGTTTTTTTAAGTACACATGGCGACACATCAAGCTATACATATCCAGTATAACCTGACCTCGATTTGTATGAGCGTCCCGTACAATGACAAATTAATTTGGTTTTGCATAGCTTGATCAATCGTCGTGCGTATCAGTTTATTAATGTCTTGTGGTGGTTTGGTCTCTATTTGTTAAGTTTATATATTTTCAAGTGGTGTAGGATATTTTTAATAAAGACTGGCTGTCCTATTTGTGTTTTATTTTCGTTTATGTTATAACGTGTATTTCTACTCTTCTTTCTACTTGATGGTGGATTTAATAATTGATGTCTTTTGTTCTAATACTAATGGTTTTACTTTTACTTTCATGACATTTTTTCTTCTTTTGTCTACTTAATCTCTGCTAACAAAATGTTATGCCAATTGCTACTATTGAAATATAAAAAGTAATTTATTATATTTTTCAGAATGTCACCTTGTCGAGAAAAGTACGGGCGTTGACTACGGTAATTTTTACTACTCATATCCTAAAGTCAAGTGTGGTTTTAATAAATAGGCCTTAGAATCTTTAATAATGTTACTATTTGGAACTTAGTCTAAATCAACGAAAAGGCTTATTATATTTGTTATTTTAGTATTGACTTGTCCAAGACCCTTTATTAATAAACGCTAGATAAAGGTACCGAACTAATCACTTGATAAAATATTAAGTAAAAATACTGATTGACTGAAACTGGTTGTCAGTTTACTTCCCGTGTATAAGGGACTTAGATTAATCTGCCAAGTAACAAATAATAACGCACTCCGTGTATCTAGTAGGAGCCGCCGAAAGCCTGCCAGCCAGGACAAGAGTTCCGCATGGACTGCAACAAGTGCCTCTGCGACAATAAGGGCCAAGACTTCTCCTGCACGCGGATTGACTGCAATGCCTTGAATAATAACCATCACGCTGGTTCGTTAAGGCGTAAAAGAGGTATGCATTCTTTTTTGGCATTGCCGTTCAATCGGTGTTATACATATATTAATAAAGATTTACCAAGTTGCATCTGCATGCAATGTATTTTAAGTATGTATAATTGCAATTGGTCTTACACTACTAACTTACTGGTCAATTAACATTCTTCAAAAAGAAGTGATAACATAAAGTAAAACCGAAAAAAAAACCACACTGCCAGCTAAATCTAAATCTTGAGATTTTACCTCCTATTAAGTTCAAAAAGCTTCCGGAAATCAAGGGTTATTGAGGTTCTCTATTTCCGTCAAATCCTGAACGTTAAAGAAAGCTTTGTGTACGTGTATTTGAAATACATGCAACATTGGACCCAATATAGTACCTTGGAAAACTACTCTTTTCTGAATACGCGTAATATAATATAATTTAGGGAAAACCCTATGATATCTAAGTTTTGCATAAAACGTTACAAAATAATTTAAAAAGTTCAATATTCGTACAAAATACATTAGTTTTAACTATATAGCTAGATCGTGCTCTACACATTGGAAGGCCTTTCACAGATCGAAAACAAGCTTCACAATTTTTTTTTTTCAGACACATCTGAGCAGGTATCAATGCAGTGCGTTCCGGGCAGTGTGTTTGATCGCGATTGTAATGTCTGTCGGTGCACTGAAAGTGGGCAGTTTGCGACCTGCACCCTCAAAAGATGCAAGGACATTAAAGTTGAAACTGAGAAAGCTCCTGGTAGGTAAGATTTGTATGAAGTACTAACCTACCTTAGCAAAAGACATAATCTGCCTGTGCTTAGCGTCTTCCCACCCAGTCTTCCGGTCTACTAGTATTTTATATGAGTCTGCCTTTCTTATCTACAAAATCCGAGTTGGGACTTTCTATCACTTGCCTAATCTTGCAAACTTCTAAAATGGTTATTTTTAAACCCTTTTGAGACATTAATGTCGGCTCAAAAATCTAGAATGGATAAATGTATATATAATATCGCACGCAAGAGAGCTTTTTTTTAAAATGATAAATAATTTGAATTGTAGGGGGCACAATATCTTATGTCTTAGAATAATCTTTTTTGTTTAGAATCGGATCAGGGTTTCCGCTGCAACCCTGGAGAACAATTTAGACGTGACTGCAACGACTGCACCTGCTCTGCAGACGGGAGGAGCGTCTTCTGCACACTGCGTTTGTGCGACCAAGACCTAGCATCCGACATTTAATCGCACATTTTCTCTTATCTTGCTATGAACACGAAACATTCATGCCATAATGCGTTTGCGTTTTCATCATAATTTTGGTCTGAGGAAAATCTCCAGCTAATCAAATTTTTGATTTTGAATAATAATAAGCTCAAAAAAAATATGCTCTCTACATTTCTGTAAATTTACTTTCGAAGAATGAACTAATTCGTTTAAGTAATAAGAAGTTGTCATTATCCTTTGAAATAGGGATGGTAGCTGAAGGAAAACTAGAATAAATATAATATTATGGATGTATTATAGTACTTGAAGAGATTTAGACAAAATCATTATCTACTTGAAAGAACCAACTGATTGCTGTCTCTTTTTAAGCGTCACTGAGACACGGGCTTGCATTTTTCTTATAGCCGCTCTCATCATCTGCATATCCTTTAACCTGAAGATTGATCCGATCGGCTGTCACTATTTTGCCAGTTTTGCCATTTTGCCCGCTTATAGCCACAGTACAGCATCTTAAATCTCTTTACTAGTACTTATACAGTAGTTAGTTTGGTTTTTGTGAGAGTGTGCTCCAAGTATTAGAAAGGGGAGGCAGTGCCATTCACTCGCATTATAAACTACAAAGATTTTTTTCTGACTGTAGTTCTTTTTCTCTCCTCGTTTCGTGTCATTTCAAGATAAGTTTTGTTTCTTGTAAAAGCAGCTCCGCAGTCGATCGAATTGACTTTTAAAATCGATTTGATGATCGAGTAATTGTGTGCTTTAGTATCATTTCAATGTTTTGTGTTTTTTTAAGTATTTTGTGACTAATTTTACTTAGTATGTAATACGAATGAACGAGTTGTTACTATTTCATTTTAATTGTACAATGCTTGCAGAAAAGTTTAGTGAATATTGAATAGTTTGAGATTTATCGCCTAATTCACTTTGTATCGACTAATCGGCGGTTCTCTCGTTTAAAAACTGACGTCTAACTATTCACGTTATAGTTATTATAAAAATCGACTAAGGGCGGATTTCTCCATTGTTACTAAATGCGATTAGATCATAATTTTAACGGAATATTGACACTGACAACACTTCGACGCCGTGTAGATGTGCGGATCGTGTTCATTTATTTTGCTGTAATCCGTTCTAAAATTAAAAAGTCGATGACTCTTATGTTTTACTATTAGTTTCCGATGCATTGTATTTAGTTTACGTATTTGTGAACTAACTTATTCTATTAGTAGTTTGTATGAAGAGCCTATTTTCATTTTGATGAGTGTGTGTGTTGCGTTCTCATCGGCATTTTCAACTTAGTTGGCTGACATACGATTTTCGTGTGTAAGTGCTTTATTTTTCATGTCATTTTTCATTCTTTTAGCTGTTATGTTGAGTGGGCCGAGCCTGTAGCCAGATCATTGACCTCCTCTTTTATATTTCTTTAATTATCTCGTTACAAGTAATTGTTGTGTCTAATTGCACGAGAAGTGCAATTAGACAACAACAAATACAATCTTTGATTGCCCTTGCCCAGACAAATACGAACATAACCAACAAATATGAATACAGTTAATTTGGTGATACCGTTCTTAAGTGATGAGCCTTCATACACGCGTCTATTGAATTTTATTTTCATAGATTTCGACTATTCTTTTGAACACAACTCACAATGCAAACCTTTCTATTTATAATGTATATTATAACTATGGCATTTACTTAATTAGTCTCGTTTCCTTATCTTTTTAAACATAATATGGCATCTACGTAAAAATTTTGTTGAGAAACAATCAAAACATCAGTTTGTCACTGTTTTTTTTTTTATTTTAGTCGATTTTGCAACGTCCAACTCTGGCTATTCGCTCGGCGTCCAATAGTCTCGCTCGAATGTTTAGTAATTAGTGAATTAATAGTCCAACACTCACAGTTATTGTACCTCTGACGGGCAACCAAACAGCTACCTAATAGCAAGGAGAATAAAGGTCATTCTTATGCAAAAGCGGAGATAAAATCACTGTGAAGGGACTGTAATACGTGGCTTAACTTAGAAAGTACGTACCATCATGTATTAGACGATACGTAATTAAAACTTAAGTAATTTTGATTAACGATAATCACGAAACGAATAAACGAGTTAATTTTATAATTATGTTTTATTTTGGCTTTTTAATAAATAATATAAATAATAAGTATCGTTAGGAGGTTCCTCTTTCAAGAGCCCTGACCACCGGTATTTCGGACCCTGTTCCCGATACCGGTGGGCTACTATTTTTTTATATTTTTAATTGTTTTTTTTTTATTACTTTGGAAAGAAATATTTAAAAATGTAAATTATATGTATGAAAATAAATAAAGGAAATATAAATAATAATTGTCTATTTCATATGAATGATAATAATATAAAATGTAATGGCTTATAAACGTCCTTTTGTGCCCATTGGCCTTGTTTTGTTCAGTCTCCTGCTGATATGGAAGAAGTGGAAATCATGTTTATCCTTCTCCTCCGCTATTCTTTTCTGATTAATTTTGTTTCGGGATCTAAGACAGTTGTTTCTCAGGGTCTTCGTCGAGTTCATTGTCTAGAAGCTCTTCTGGTGATCACCACTGTTGATTCTGGCTTTAAGAAGTTGCAGTGATTTGGGAATAGTGTGGCTGGCTTTTTCCAATAAAAAAAATACTCACTTACCTTCTTTATATAACTATTGAGCAAATAGCCTGTACCTACCTACGTCGTATGTTAGTGAATGAATGAATTTTAGATTTTTATGAAGAAGGTACCTTGATTTAATCTTAATCTTACATCGTCACCTCCAACCAAAGACGTGTAAAGTTAATTAAATCTTGTATTTATGATGGATTGCGAATCTGGTGGTACTTACGTGGTTTATGGTCTACCTTGGGCTGTAAAAGGTGAGTTTACTCCTTATAACATTTACACACAGACCAACACCGTAGACCACTGCTTTGATTTCAGAAACGAATATTTTCTGTTTGTCTGCGAACCAAATTTTTCTCGCATGGTAAAAATTTCGAAATCAAATGACAAAAATGTACATAAGATAAGTACGGACTGTGATAATCGTTATATGCCTTTTTGATGTAGCAGAAATAGTTTTATTTATAACCCCCTTATATTTTTAAACCTCGAAGTTGTGACCTGCAATGCTATTCTCTAAGGATACAGCCTTGTTGTGCAGCGCTGCCGCAGCGGTGAAACTTAGTTTGGTATTCACTAAGCTGAGTAAAGCTACACTAGCGCTCAAGGCTGTGACGGCCGTGAGTTAAAACTAACCTACGGAGTAGTACGGAGGGCAAACTGACAGTTCTTCATACATTTTGGTATTCACTAAGAAAAAACAGCTACAAATTCGCTTACGACCTCGCCTGCAGCCTCGCTTACAACTGTCAAATCCAAAAGCTACAATAATCGCGCGTACTCTTGACAAAAATTGTACTTAAAAGATTGTACTTAAAATAAAATTTATATTTCGATTCTTTTAATTACATAATTATTTGAACCTGTTTAACCGTTTAGGTACTACAATACTGCCCGATCACGTTGTCCCACCTGCGGGAACCCCAAAATCGATTGATTGATTGATTTCACAAGTTATTATAATTTTTGAATTCCACTTTGTTTCATTGGTGGTATGATTTGGTGGGGCTGAGTGGGGTACGCTAGTCCCCTAGAACAGTCAACTTTATGTCAAGCAATGAGAAACTTTTATAAAACGCCTGGCACGCCAAATCTGAAAGGAACATAATATTACATCAGACTGAGGGCCTAAAATGGCCACTTTAGCAGAATCATAACAGGATAATAATAAGGATTACTTTATGGTCTCAAAAGTGACAAATCATAATATTAACTGCGTCTGTGACCATTATGAGAATTTCAACGTGATTAATATATACAACATGTAACGTAATAAACGCACACCCTCAGACACCCCAATTAGTATATTATGTTATAATCATAATACATACACTGAATTTTTAGTTAAACATATATGAGCATTGATTATTGATTGTTTTAGTTATACTAATTCCGGAAGAATGTTGTGGTCACAGTACAAATCCACGAACGCAGACAGTCGCACACGTAGGTATGAGGGTCTTGTTAGCCTAGTAGGTATTCGCTCGCGTCCGAAACGAGTTAACGAGTTTTTACTGTAATTTAAGTAGTTTTTATTATTTTTGGGAAAAAAAAATACCTATAATAAAAATTATAGAAATCGATTCAGTAAACGATTCTGAACAAACTAATTTCAGGATGTGCGTTAATTATGTTACATGTTGTATATTATTATCCTATTATGATTCTGCTAATGCGGCCATTTTGGACCCCTGTATTATACACTCACATTTCAAAGGTATTAAAGGGAATCTACTTTAAACTTCAGTTTAGACCATCTCAGACATTAATCTGCATGATTAATGTCTAATGAAGAAATAACCACACAGATTTGAGTGGACCTGTCCAGTCAGTGCAAGCATTTTTCAGTGATCGTGTAGCTCGACTTATAATCCAAGGAGCTCAACGACACGACGAAAGTACTCAAACTGCCAGACAATCGAGAAACTAAACTTAACGTTAAAAAAAAAAAAATATGACCCATATTATCGTATCGTACGATTGTAACATACGATTCTTAACGGTTATGAAGTTAAAATTCGTTCTTGCTTTCCTGGTTGGTAACAATTTGAGTGTAATCGAAAAGTAAAGGAGAGGGGGGAGGAGGGCGTTAGATCTCTAAGAGCGGATTTCAGACATGAAACTGACCGCGGTCTGCGGCGCAATGGCTTTACAGTTTCAGTACTCCATAGCAATTATGTCACTGATATGAACGCGGCTGATCGCGTTAAATTCCAAGGTCGACCAATAAAAAATATCAAGTCTTTTGCTAATTAGCTATTAATTTATTCTTTGCCTTTTATAGGTAGTAAAAGCTGAAAAATTTATCGAGCGTGGAAGTACGTACTTCTAGGTCTCCTAACTTCTAAGTTTCAGTATACCTTGATTAATCAGAAAATTGAAGCATGTTGATCAGCTTGATTACATTTATAACAACTTTAATACTCTCGAAGGGGGCAGAGTCTAGTTTATGTAAGTATATTCTTTTTTTTACTTGTATATTTTCATTATTTTTTTTTTAAATTGTCTTTTTGTGCTTCTCTATTTCTTCTAATTTGCTCTAGTTCAACATTATTGTACAATTAGAAAGACAAAACAATAAAATAATAATATTACATTGTTTTGTCTTTTTTTGTTTTATAATTTAAATATAAATTTTAATTATAAAACGATAGGGTTTTTAGCCTGAAAGGTCTCTCTCCTGGCTAAACCTTCTTTCAATTTCTATCGATGCTATCCTAGGTCTTATAGTAAGTACATCATTATAATATTTCGTTAATTCATCATTATAATCTTTTAGGAGCTCGTGGCTAAATAATAACAGCCTCTCGGGTCGATCTTTAGGTTAAGCCGTGCTTGCCTAGGTTGGTCTGTGGATGGGTGACCACCCATTACATACCGAGTTTCCTCCGTGCCTCGGAAAGCACGTTAAGCCGTTGGTCCCGGCTGTCATTTGTAGATCTTTGACAGTCGTTAGGAAGTCAGTGGCCCAAAAAGTCTGACAACCAGTCTTACCAAGGGGTATCGTATTACCCAGTACTGACTGGGTTGTGGAGGTCAGATAGGCAGTCGCTCCATGTAAAATACTGGTATTCAGTTGCCGGTTAGACTGGAAGCCGACCCCAATGTAGTTGAGAAAAAGCTAGGCAGATGATGATGATCCATATAATCTTTTATATTCTTACATAATTCTTATTAAAAAATAAACATTTAAAATATAAAAAATAGGTTACCACCGGTGTCAAGAGCAGGGCCTAAGCTACCGGTGGTCAGGTCTCCAGAGACAGGAACCTCCTCACAATGCGAGCCGTATCGAATCGAAGAGAACTGCCTTCTGAATCAGACTCTAAAATATTTTACTGTTAATATCGTCGGCATTGAAATATTTGTTTGTTGTAAATTGCGCTTTTATATCATAATACGTCCAAAGTCTTGTCTTTTCTTTTTGATGTCTTTTATTTTCGTTGAATACTGCTCTTATGGCAGTCACACAGTCCACAAAGTTGAAAATAGATAATTATGTTTAATCCAATACTTTTGAATCAGATACCCTGACTGATCTATGACGCGGCATAGTCTCACTCACTATGGAAAAAAAAATTCTATAAAAAAATTGGTGAGATATTCCAGAAAATCAATTTGAACAGCACCGATCCAAAGAGTTTGATCTGATCGCATCAATTTACATTCTTCAGATCTGACTTGAAGGTTGATCTGACCGTGTACGGTATGTGCAAGGGATAATTTACTTGAAATAGCCAATGTATCCAACTCTATAATCATCATGATTGGCGTCAAAAGTTTGAGGTGCCTTTTAAGAAGGCTTCGCATTTTTTTATTTATCCTCCTATGTCCCACTGCTGGGCAAAGACCTCTCCCATAACCTTCCACTCTTCTCACAATAAAGCTCGAATAAGTCCTAGAGAAATCATTCAACTGTCTTGGGTCCCGCAACGAAATTAATCAGAAAATAGTAGCGGAGTGGGAAAAACAAAATTTCCACTTCTCTCCATTTCAGCAGGAGACAGAACAAAACAAGGTCAATAGGCACAAAGGGACGTTTGAAACTGAGATAAATATTATCATTATTATTAATGGGTCCTTAATTGTGAGCGGTTATATTTGATTCCAATAATAGGTTTGGCAAAATCACTTGAACGGTTTGTCCTAGCTTCTACAAAGTCCGTAAACTCCGGATGTATCCTGTCCACTACACAGCATTATTAAAAAAACTGCTAAAGACTACACTAGGGCTAGTTGTATAAAAATATTATTTAAATTGAATAGGCAAGTATCTAAAGGATGTAAAAATACCCTTAACATAGCCGAAAGGCACTAGTTCTCCCCGTCTTTGCGATCATTTTTTTTTTGTTCTAGACCATACCTGGGAACCTTCTAGTTACGGAGATATTGGGGGTCAAAGTTTCAACTTTTTCACGAGTTTTTTTTTAAATACACGTTTTTAATGTAAGATTTTTACTTTACACACCTCCACGATCCCCGTACTATTCAATCCATCCATCAGCACAATACTGATCAAAAAAGAAGATTCCCAGCAATAATTTTTGCGTAAAGTTACTTAGTTCGATATTCAGAATGCTTGGTTGACGGCTATGTGAAGGGTCTGTTTACATCCTGTATATTTAACAACGTGGACGTCTTTTGGCTGAAATGATGATGATATTTAACAATATTTGGCGGTCCAAGATTCGACCTTCTGGACTGCGGTTCACCTGTTGCTGGTAGAGGCCAGGGGCTGCAGTCTCGACATAGATAGCGACAAAAATCGGTCGTTAAGTCATAACGATGTCAAATTTCTTTAATAGATTTTCAACCTTATGGTTTCGAAATAAAGTTGAAAATCAATTAAAGAAATTTGACATCGTTATAACTTAACGACCGATTTTTGTCGCTATCTATGTCGAGACTGCAGCCCCAGGGCAAAGTAGCATTCTATTAGCCAAAATCATCGATGAATGAAAATTAAAGATGTATGTATATATATTTATGCTTGACATTTAATAAGCTAGCGAAAATCTTACAATGTCAACCGTTGAAAAATACGAAGCGATTGGCACTTGCATATTCCTCGGACTAATCAAATGTACCTAGCACCCAGAAAACGAAATAATCAGCGATAAAATTCAGTCAACACGTAAGTTCGCAGGACACAGCCAGCGTTCAAATAACTTTAATTCTTACCATTAAGTAGATACAGTTAAAGTTAGTTTATGCCTGGCCTAGTGGAGCCGTTGAAGCGATGCGTCCCAACCGCCACAGTACGAGGGCCGTGTCACGTGTGCCTTTGTTCCCATGAGGGGGTGTTCCTTTGCCGGCCCCAGAAGTGTGAAGAAGAAAATGAGCGTAAGTGACTCAGCAAAGTATACGAATAAGTCAATGATTGCCAACAACGATGTGGAATGACCACTTACTATTTCAGAACCGACTCTGTAGTCGTTCCATCATAGACCACATCGATTTTCCTTCAGAAGGAATCGAGAGGTGGCCACGGTTAAGCCAAAGAAACCAGGGCCGTCCCAAAGCACGTCGGATTGACAATATCGCGGGAATTAAATGGATGAGAGTCGTACGTGACTGGGAAGTGTGGCAGAAAAAGGAGAGGCATATATCCAGCAGTGGGTTATTCCAGGCTGACATGAAGATAAGATCGAGGTCCCTAATCCTATGCCATCATACATCCATGGCACTGGAAGGCAATGCCGATTTTAGAGACAATGATCGATAATAAACGACGCTGTTTTTTGGTAGATATAAGTGTAGCGTATGAAGCACTTCAACAAACGAAATCTCTTATTGAGAGTATACTTCTACTACTTCCCTGGTTCAAACAGAACTATTGAATATCAAAAGTGATTTAAAAATCATTTACTTACTTAATAAAAATAATGTTATTTTCAGAGAGAAGCAGACCTAAATTAGATTGCATACCAAACAACTTATTCAGACAAGAAAACAAATTCTGCAGATGTAGCAACAAAGGTTTTTGGATGTCAGACAACTGCGAAGCATCATACCGTTATATCTATTCAAGAATCACTCTCCCTGATAAAGCCTTAAGGACCAAAATCCAGTGTGCCGCTAACAATCTATACCTTATTGACTGCAATATTTGTCGGTGTTCAGAGAAAGGCATTGTCGATGTTAACTTGTGTACCAGTAGGAGCTGTGGTCCAGGACATAAAGCCGAATCCTGTTCCTACGGAGACATCCTCCGCCTTGACAACGAACTTTGCTCCTGCAGCAACATAAAATACTACATCGATAGTCTCTGCACCCAAATCTTAGATGTCGTTGTTCAACCACTTAAAGCAGTAGACCTCTCACCGCTAGACGGCATTGATCGGTCACGGAAACGACTAAGCACTCTAGCAAGCGATTGTTCCCCGACAGTCAGTTACACAGTTGATTGTAACCACTGCGCCTGCGTTAAAGTCTCATCATCATCATCAGGCCGCCTTGTTTGCAACGAGAATGTCTGTCGAAAGCAAGAATCGAAGAGCGATTTGAGACAAAAAAGAGCGAATGAGGTTGACTCTCTTCCTGAGTTAAATAGTCTCGACGATACTTGTGAACCCGGCCAGGTGTACCGCTATGAATGCAATGTTTGCATTTGTGCTAAGGATGGTTCTCCATCTTGCACCACTATGATTTGCTTGCAAAATTTTGAGTTAAATTTAAAGGCACTTAGAGGTTTATTGTTTTCTGGTTGAGATTTGTTTTTTTTTAATGTTGTATTATAGTTATGTTTAACCTTGATTGAATTCTTATCTTTTGTTTGTAATTATTTTACCATACATTCGGTTAGAGTTTAATATTAGCGTAGGTATTTAATTAAGTGGCATTTTCTAAAATCGCACAAGACAATATTTATTTAACTTTAACAAAAAAAAATATATATCATGTTTTAAACACTCTAGGTATATTCTCCCTTAACAACACTAATAAAGTAGTATCTTACACTTCTAACAGCCAATGTGACGAGAGATTTAGTGAAGCTCCCGGAAATAAGATATGGAGAACAATGTACTTACGGGAAAAAATATAGGATGGACTGCAACATTTGCCACTGTGGTCACCAAAACAATTTGTTATGCACCAAGGCAGCATGCTTGCATTCGGAGCAACCACCACCAGAAGCAATCGCATACAAAAGACCTCCCCCCTTTGTGGAGGGGAGCATACATTTAAGATCGAAATTCGGAGAAGAAAATACTGTAGGAAAGAAGAAAAAGGTTAAAAACGGGGGGAGACAGAGGAGAGACGAGAGCGAACCTCCAAAACCGGTAAAACCAAGGTTCCCAAATTTGCCACCTGGTCTTTGCACGCCAGGGAGAATTTACCAGGAGGATTGCCAGAGGTGTTATTGTAAGGCTAACAAAAAGCCAGTATGTTCTTCTGAAAATGCCTGTACGAATGAACCGATAGGTAAGACAAAACACTCTTGTAAATTCTGTTATTAGTCCTCCTACCTGACCAAGTTTGGGTCATGGCGGCCAGTCTCAGTATCCATCGACCGATATCACGCGTGTGCGCAAACACAGAGTCCACTACTTTCCTTACTCTTATCGTCTGATAGGACGGCCATTTTTCACGACCGGACCCGATCAGGCGCAGGGCCAATAGCTTAAGAATCACCAGAGCTAGTAATAAAAAAAAAAAAAGGAAATAATAATAATAATAAGTTCTTTATTTCTCCTCACAATAACAAGCTTATTCTAGGTTTCACATATTATTTGTCTTTTTAGCAATGTGAGGAGCTGGTGTTTGAGTTAGGCGTATAATGCCTGTGTTACAAATCACCAGGTCCCCACCCCACGGAAGAACAGAAGTTTTACTTAAAAAATATGATATTACAATCCAATGTTACAGATAAGGAGATTTAGAACTAAAAACTTATAACAATTTAAGACTAAAAACTGTTATACTTTGGTCTACCTCAGTCCAGTTTTAAAGATTTGGACGTTGTCAACCAGCTCAAGCCATTGTAGTCCACAGCTTGAAATAAGGCATTGGACGCTTTTGGTCGACGTTATTTTTATACCGACGAGGAAGCTTTGTCTATCTTAGTTCTTCTGACGAACAGATTCTTTAAATCTCTTTCCCAAAGGGAAACAACGGGTCCCTAGTACTGAGGCTCCGCTGTCAGTCGGACGAAACAAACACAGTTAAATGTTAAAGAGACTGGTACAAGCATCATTTTTGGAACCCTTCGTTTGTGTCGTATTAAGCCGGTTTTTAATACTAATATTCTTCTTCTCACCAAGTTTGGTATTAGCCAGTAACTCGGTGGTGAAGGTCACACAGTTGCTCTAAGTAAATACTCACCAAGCAAATATTCAGCTGAATCCGTTAGACTGGAAACCAACTCCAACATAGTTAGGAAAAAGGCTAGGCAGGTGATGATAATCATGATTGTTCTTCTCCCCCAGTGAGGCAAGATTTGCGAGCAATGGACGTACGAACTCCAATTAAGGATGAGGAGTACAATAGTCTACAAGTACTGCCTCACGCCGCCTCGCCTTGTGTGCCAGGAAACACTTACAGAGTAGACTGCAATGCCTGCGTCTGCGATGAATTCAAGAACCTCCTGTGTGATAAGTTGTTATGCATCAGTTACTCTGACATGCATAGGGTTGTAGCTTTGAAAAAATCTGGTAAGTGAATACTAGAAGATGTAAGGTAATAAACGCATAATCTCTCGTGCGGTGACTAACACCACGACACTTTTGTTCCATGACTTTTGGAAATTCATAAGTTTTTTTTTAGTTTTATCATACATGATGATTGCCAGCTGATCGCGTGAGTCTTATAGAGACAACATTACATATAGTCCAACATTTTTTGTTGTGCTTATTATGTTACACATCTTGCATAGGTAACAACATCAGGGGTAACAATTTTATAATGTACATAAGGTTGATCCTCATCAGTGCAAGTTTTACCACTACTCTGCTAATCATACTAGGTATTTTTAAATTAGTTTGCCAAACTTTAATTTGTGTATCATCTTTAACTAACTAGGATAATTGAACTAGAGGTAGCAAGAGCTCCTGCTCAACATGGGGTCCTGGTCTCGATTTTGCCCGACCTGGAGCAAAGTATTAGTGCATTTTTCCATCTGTAATCAAAATCAAAATCAAAATCAAAGCATTTATTTCAAGTAGGCCAGTTACAGGCACTTTTGAATTGTCGAAACAAAGGCAACAGTAAAATAAAGCTACAGTCCCAGTCACAAGGCACAAAAACTGTGAAAGTACTGTAGTTGCCCATTCCCTAACGTAGATCTCTATGGAGAAGAACGGGCAAGAAACTCCATGGACACTCTTTTAAATCAGAATACTTTAACAAAACCTTGGTTACATCATTCATTTTGAGATGGTACATTATGTGAGAACGATGCAACAAGATGTGTACATTAAAAGTGTCCATAGTAAAAACAATTCAAAAATAAAATAATTAATTCAAATAAGCCGTGGCAAATAAGAGATGACCAGTCACAACGGACAGCGCCCGTTCACGAACATGACGCATGTATCAGCACCATTCAACTCAACCATTTTGAAGGGAACTAAATGATCCGACACACGTGC
The DNA here is from genome assembly GCA_910589295.1 of Noctua janthe. Classification (NCBI taxonomy): domain Eukaryota; kingdom Metazoa; phylum Arthropoda; class Insecta; order Lepidoptera; family Noctuidae; genus Noctua; species Noctua janthe. The sequence continues at coordinate 4,635,256 of OU342572.1, read as the reverse complement.
CACCATCAGCGAGACATTTGAGTGAGCATGACATACTCCTAACCGCCAGGGCACATTCAAGTCAAGAAAAGACGCAGGTTTCCAGCGAATGACAGCTTTCTAGTACATAGTACTCACACAATATGGGCTAGGCGGCTATATAATACAAAAGAGATTGAATCTATACAATGCAAAGATAGTTATACAATCTTCAGCAGCTCCAACAATACTATTTAATGCTATCAATTTAGCCCCTGTTCTTGTGGAGCAGGACCGGCATTGAGCCAAGCATTTTTATCAGTGATATAATCGTCCAACTTGTAATATGCTTTCTTACATAGTGTGCGTTTAATGCATGTTTTAAATTTCGTTTCATTCAGTTCAAGAATACTTTGTGGAATTTTATTATAGCATCTCAAACAGTACCCCATGAAAGATGAGTCTACTTTAGCGAGTCTGAAGCCCGGCTGAACTAATTGGTCTCTATTTCTAGTACTGTAACTGTGTCTGTCACCTCTTTTATTAAAAAGATGTAGATTTTTTCTTACATACATTATGTTTTCGTAGATGTATTGACAATGTAGCGTCATGATGTTAATTTCCTTAAACAGTTCCCTTAGAGAATCGCGCCTACGAAGATTATATATGGCTCTGATGGCTCTTTTTTGCAGAATAAATATAGACTCAATGTCTGCAGCCCGTCCCCACATTAAAATTAATAATAAAATTAATTTCTTAGTACCATGGCTTGCTCTATTAGATGGAACCTAAACATCACTGGTGCAATGCACAATACTCGTATACGCCGCTGCCTAACGCTTTGGGGATAACTGACGTGATATTACGTTATGTATCAGTGGCAAAGCTTCTATACAACTCGAATCCTACCGGATTCCCTTTGAAAAATGGCACAGTCAGTATTCTATGGACAAATAATATAATCACATTTAAGATGTGTACTCCGGCTTACCTCTTACAAAAATTGACCCTTCGCTACTGTTATTTACTGATACAGATGAGAATGCTAGGGGGGGTGTGTGGTGTGAATGAGGACGTCTGAAAGTGCCGCCGCTGCCTGAAAAGTTGTGTGGTAGGATGTCATGGTATAGGCATTTGATGCGGAGGAATGAGAAAGAAACGATGAAAGGACTGTGTGAAGCATGGTATGGCAAGAAAGGAGTTGTTTGATGAGATGAAGAGTAATAGAGAACTATGGACGAACTGCTGCGCCGACCCCAAATAAATTGGGATAAGGGCAGGAGAATGATGACAGATGCTCTTAACATCTATGAAATTTCGGCAGCTAATATCTTGATTCAGAGTAAATTTCAATACTCGACCCAAACGTACGGGTAGCAGATTCTTTCGCGATTATAATGTTCGTACCATGGAGAAAGTTATCTATTTATTGTCACATCCCTGAATATGACCTCATTATTTTTATACATGATGTATTATGAGGATCTCACAATACTTTTTCTTTCACTTTTCAGGTTTACAATGCCACAGCAAAAATTTTGTGGAGAACGAGATTATTCAATCAAAATGTGTGAAGTGCTCCTGCAATGGAACCACTCACTGCAAAGCTGTGGAAGAATGCGAGGAGGAAGACGAGCTGGCGCTGAGGACTAGTACCAAGAGGAATGGCGCCGCTCTGGCGTACGACTACACTGTGGAGAAATGTTTACCTAACCATATTTATAAGTAAGAACTTTATTATTTTCTCATCATCATCAGCCTAGCCTTTTCCCAACTATATTGGGGTCGGCTTCCAGTCTAACCGGATGCAGCTGAATACTAGTATTTTACATGGAGCGACTGCCTATCTGACCTCCACAACCAAGTCAGTACTGAGTAAAACGATACCCCTTGGTAAGACTGGTTGTCAGACTTTTTGGGCCACTGACTGCCTAACGACTGTCAAAGATCTAAAAATGACAGCCGGGATTAACGGCTTAACGTGCTTTCCGAGGCACGGAGGAAACTCGGTATGTAAGTGTTATATTTTCTCTAGCGGGTAAAGGCCAAGTGTCTTTTCATGAACTCCTTTCGACCAGCCTTTGCGTCAGCAGAGGTCCACTAAATACCCTCAATGTCCTGTCGTCTGCACGTTACAGAAACTGATAGACGCTACCATACTTGTCGCGAATTCTGGGCCGATTTAATTTTAATTGCCTTCGAATTGCTGAGAAGAAGTGGTCCTAGACAAAGTTTAACCACTGCCCCCCCCCCCTCCCCGCTTCCCTCAATGATTGACAATGATCTTCTCTCAATTCCCAGAGACAACTGCAATAAATGCTACTGCCAGGAGGACCAAATCTTACGCTGCACGCAGAAGACTTGCCTCAACTACAAGCAAGCAGTAATGCTGGATAAACAACAGAAGTACTTGATTGAGCATGGACTGTGATGATGCTACTTACCTTTTTAATAAACACTGGCTTGCTGTAACGGACCGATTATTATTATCTGTTCTTTTGTTTTTATTATTTTTAAGATGGAGCAATGAATAAATATATTCACTGAAGTTTTGTGTTTAATCAATTATTATAAACTAGCGACCGGCCCCGGTTTTGCTCGGATAGAGTAGAGCAAGGTGGATTGAGTTTTTCCGACACTTCCAACAATTATCATCATATTTCAACCAATTTTTCACAGCTAGACAGACGCGGTGGAGATATATAATACGTAGTGAGACTCAAGGAACTCCGTCTGCGTTTACTGCTCTGGCTGGGGGACTTACTCTTAAGGCCCGCACGGGATAGTTCAGTTAAGCAGCCGATACCGTCCTATGTTTACTTGCGTAGATGCCATTCCGAACAAAAATCATTCCGTACGGAATTTGATGAAAATTATCACACATGGATGCCATGAGCTATAATAATGTACTTTCTAATCCGATGTATGATTTCTGACCTCCCTCGCAGCTATTACAAAGGTATACAAGGTGTAAACAGACTCTTCACGAAGCCGTCAACCAAGCATTGTGTAAATCAAACTTAAGTAACTCAATGTACCGCCCTCAAAACATTGTGCTGATAGATGCATTGAATAGTACAAGGGTCATATTGTATTACATTAAAAATCCTGTGAAAAGCTGGAACTTTGATTTCCAATATCTAGGTAACTAGAAGATTCCCAGAGATGGTCCAGAACAAAATAAAATATCGCAATAAAGGAGAAAACAAGTGCCTCTCGGCTTTGTTCAGTTTATTTTTACACACATTATTAAAGGAAATCCAGACTCACTTACTCACTGATCTTTCACTCATCAACATCCCTCATAAACCTTTGGACCTAGTTAGCAGTTTGATCAGAGATGACCCTTATAAGGAATAACTCCACATTCTTTCGAAAAATCCCAAGGAATGGAGAAGGTGGATGATGTTACTGGCAAGGTGTTTGTTTTGTATAAACACTTATATTCTTGTCAGGTCCATACATCCCGCGTATACGTACTTCTTCTACACAATTATGTGACTTTCAGTGAGCATTTAAGAACAGTGGGGATTAACTGAACTGCACAAAGTAACACATACCTGCACATACGTACCTACTTCAACAATAATAGTAGTGATTTCCAAAAAATAAATAGGTATTAAATTACATGAAATTTATATTTCAGTACATAAATAATCGCATATAAAAAAGCAGTAAAACTTCTCAGTAAAATGTGTTATGTGATGTGAGATCAACAAGTTTAAATAAAATAAATAAATGGAATAAAAAGGCAGACAAGAGGACGCGATCTGTTTTGCTTTTTCCATAGTTTTGAAAATCGAATGATATATTTTGGATCGTAGCCAAAAGTGTTCATGTGTCAGTTCTTGAAAAAGTTACCGTCGCTCATGGTGTCGCTAGCATAGGAAGTCTCAATTCATGCTACGTAGTTGGTAAAGACTATCGTAATTAAGGACTATGAACCAATAAGATACTTTTCAAAACTTTTCAAAGGTTTTAGGCCTTTTTTTAAACGAAAACAGCTAAAAATTGTATTCAAGTAAGAATTTTTAGGAACTTAACTTGGTTAGCATGATCTGAGGCGCGGCTCAAACTATTATCAAGGCCAAAGAATCAGAAAATACTACGAAAAAATCAGACTCTAAAAAATCTACAATTTCATAAATCTTTTAAAGCGAAAACCTAATTAGCTTTCGGTTAAACCGAATATCATAAAACCACGCATTCGTTACATTTTACGAGTTTTCCATTTCAAATAATTTTCTAGTAATAAGTAAGTTTAATGAACCTCAAAGTTATTTCATTAAAAAATCGTAATTTTATTTTTATTAGTGTGCAGGGAACAAAAATACTTATTTTTCTTATAATATGTTTATGGCATTTGTAACATTGCTATCGACAATACCCTTTGGGGAAACTATATTCCGTAAGTGTTGACATTTTTATTAAATTATTGTTGCTTTTAACCTTTAAAAGCTTGAAGAGATGTTTTTGATCCTCTTTTTTTACCATCTGTAACGTTGATGATTCGTTCATAAGATATTTATTTTCTTCTATTGCCATTGTTGTTGTATTTTTCAATCATTTATTCTCGAATCACATTATAAAGTTCACTGAAATACATTTGTCCCAATAATAAATATTTTCCTCATTTTATTTTGGCGAAAACTTTAGCTATATTTTTACTTACATTAAATTTTGAATTAGATCTTCCCAAATATTGCTACATTTTTATTCATTTCTACAGGCACGTGTGTCCCAAACACCCAGTTCCTACTGAATGGCCGGCTATGCTACTGCAACAGTATGGGCCGTTGGAGCGAGGCCACGTGTCATATGATAGGACGCCGACAAACTTGCCTGCCGGGCCAGATCATTTGGGAAGAATGCAGCCAGTGCATATGCCAAGAAAACGGTAAACTCATGTGTACCAACACAGAATGCGCTGAAGAAGGCACGAACACAAATGTTACCAAACAAGAAGTTGGACCCGAACTATGGTGCACTCCTTTCAGGTCTTATTATATCAATTGCAGTCTTTGCGTATGCCCCGCATCTGGGAAGATGTCCGAAGCCCGCTGCGCCACTGACTCGTCCTGTTCCCTCAAAGGTCCTCATTTATCCTTGGACTCGTTAGCGCAGAGCGTCTGCATACCGAAAGTCATGTACTTATTTAACTGTCTTCACTGCTTATGTTCAGACGACGGGTTTTTCGTCCAAAATAAATGTGTGGAAACATGCCATAAAGCACCTGAGTCAGCAAAGAGATGCATTCCTAGAACATTCTACAGAGTAGACTGTAACGTATACCGCTGCCCTGAAAATGGTGTACCTGATGAAGATATGGGGACCAAATCGAATTGTTTTAAGCAACGGGATCCACTCAAGTCCTTAGTTAGTTTGAGGAATATGACAACCGCTTGCACACCCAATAAATACACGAAGCCAAAATGTATTTACTGCGAATGTAGTTCTCAAGGAGTGGTGAACGAAAGCAGTTGCTTAGAACAAGAATGTTTAAAAGTTAACAACTTCAGTTACGATTCCGTTAAAAGCACTTGCAGCCCTGGAGAGCTGGTGCCTACGTGCATGGAATGTTTCTGTCTGCGAAGTGGTTTCACTTTAGAAAAATATTGCACCAGAGTTTGTTCGTTACAGAATAAACTTATCATGCTAGAACGAGTGTTGAAGGAAACTATCAGTCTGATTGAAAGAAGTTTTATTAAAGACATACTCGGCAGAGAATCGTGTGAGCCTAGCTCAGTTTTCATAGATCAAGGAAGATATTGCCTATGTCCAGATAACGGGAATACAAATTTCAAGCTTTGTACTTCCGTCACAGATGATTCCGGACCAAAGAAAACTCAAAGGTTTATAGTAGATAAATCCAACGTTATAGACTATAACATAACTTGTGAACCCAATACTTTCGTTGAATTTGGTTGTAATACTTGCTACTGCACGAAATACGGAAAGATTGAAGAGAAATGGTGCACTAATGATGACTGTGATGCTAAAAGAACGATTCAAGAGTCTCATAAAGATCTCATTGCGCCAAAACATACTAGTTCAGAATCGATTACATGTGTACCTGGATCCATTGCAAAGGTCGACTGCAATTTTTGTATATGCGGTGCAAGTGGGCTGGTAAAGGAAAGGGCATGTACGAACAACACTTGCAGCGGGCAATCCAAGCCAATCGCCTACGAGTTTGCTTGTGAGCCTTCCTCTTACTACACAGTTGACTGCAACACTTGCTTCTGCGGGACAGATGGTATCAAAAACGTGGACAAATGTACAAAGAATCAATGCGAGAGTAATTTCTTGCGGTCAGACACATGTACTGCCGGCGAGTTGTTCAGCGATGACTGCAACATCTGCGTATGTCCTCCAAACGGCGATAAAAATGACAAAGCTTGCACGAATCGAACCTGCGCTGAAATAGACACACCGTGGAAGAAGATCTTCAAACTATCCCATACCTTATTAGGTAACCAAGTCGAGGAGGATACGGTAAGGAATTTGGAAGTCTGCTTTCCTGGTGAAGAATTTGAATCTGGTTGTAAACTCTGTGTGTGTCCAGAAATGGGGCTAAAAGAGTATGCGTCGTGTACCCCTATTTTATGCAATGGCAATAAGCTTGTGAGGACTGTGAGTAGAACTGCCGCAAATGAAACCAAAAAGAAAAGAATTTTTAACTCTGCGGAGGAGATTAAGGTTGGGTTTAGTTTGTAGTTATGCAATCATCTATTTTATAACAGTAAGCAAAGCCCCCTTTTTTTTCAAAACTACCCTGAATATTTTGACTGGGCGGGATCTTTGGGTTTACTAATAGCATAAGCATAAGCATAAGCATAATCAGCCTATTAATGTTTCCACTGCTGGGACGCAGGCCTCCTCTCTATGAGAGGGAATGGGCTATCATCCACCACGCGGGCCCAGTGCGGGTTGGTAGATGTCACCCTTAAACCCAAAACGGTGAAGGGTTTACTAATAATATTATTAAATTATTATTTGTCAACAATTGCATTTTACGATGTGTGTCCGTCCGTAACTCAAAGGAAATACTATATACATGAACGTGAAACATTTTCTCTTCACAAAACTTGAGAGCTTGCTTATCAATCAGGCGCGTAATTTTTCTTTTGTTTTTAGCACTGCAGTAGGAGCTCTATTTGAAATGCATACTATGACATCGTCCATATAGACAATTTTTTTTTGTTACGTAATAATCATAACAAATGTAGTAGTGAATATGATTATTATGCTGTATGGAGTTATTTTGCTGATTTACTATTATAAGATAGATGAACTATGTATCTGGTTTGTGTGCTGTCTGTGTGTGATATCAAACTGATTAAAGCCATCACCCGTATCCAATATTTACAATTACAACTTTAATCACAGTGCGTGGTGAATACAAATTTATAAATGATAAGTCATTTATGATGTAATTACTAATAAAAACATCTATATTTTCGTTTACGTATGTTCTACTAATATTTAATTTTGAAACTTTTTATACACCTAACCTAACTATCAAAGTAGTCGATGGCAGTCTTTATAATATTTCAAACAAGCTTCCTACGTCGCCTCAGTTACTTCATTCGAATGGTACCACGACGTGCCTTTTGACAAACAGCAAGATTGCATTTATACGTCAAATAGCAGGACTGCTAATGTGCAAGGCAAGTCGAGATGACAAACCAAAATCGCTTGCTTTGCATGTGCTTGATAGTTATATCTGTGTTGTAGACAAAAGCTGTAGGAAAAATCGGCTACTACAGCGAAGAAATATTTGAAAAAGACTTGGCTGGTGGTGATGATGATACTCGTAGTAGTGATGAAATACCAGACGAACTAGGTGGTTTTGCTGGAACGGATAGAGCAGCTGATGAATTTGAGAACCTAACCATCAGCGATTCGAGGAGAAGCAACTGTCAAATTTTCACTCTCTCAGACAAACCCGAACGAGCTCATTGTACTGTTGGATCACAGTATATCATAAGGTAATTTAAATAAAGAGAAATAAAGGGTGTAAATAGACCCTTAACATAGCCGAAAGCCACTTGTTTTCCTCGTCTTTGCCATATTTTTTTTTGTTGTAGACCATACCAGGGAACCTTCTAATTACGGAGATATTGGGGGTCAAACTTCTAACTTTTTCACAAGTTTGTTTTTCCAAATACTTGTTTTTAATGTATGATTTTTACTTTAAACACCTCCACGACCCCCGTACTATTCAATCCATCCATCAGCACAATGCTTTGAGTCCTTTCCATGGAGTCCTACCGTAAAACGTGATTTTTCACCCTAAAAAAAAAGTCGATTCCCAGCAATAATTTTTGCGTAAAGTTACTTAGTCTGATGTACAGAATGCTTGGTTGACGGCTATGTGAAGGGTTTGTTTACACCAGTAACACATAACCACACATCAGTAACCCTTTGTTATATAGTAGCCATTGCTGTCTTTACACTAAACGGCTCGCATCGCATCGGAAAGGATACGAACGGATGCGGCGATCGCTTCCGGCAGGATGACGACGCATACGATCGGCTCCGTACCGTCGCTTGCGAATGCATTCGTTTAGTACACATTCGCAAGCGACGGTAATAGTTTCATTCCTACCGTGTCGAAAACAACGACAGGCGAACGGAGCCGATCCCACGGCGCAACATACTTTCGCCTACGATCGCGTGTCGCGGAAGACGCACGCGGTCAAGCTTCTGTGCGCGGCTTGGTAATATAGACTTGAAATACTGTGTACACGGTTTAATATCGATTTAAGATTGTAAAATTCGTTCAGATCTGATGCGATGCGAGCCGTTTGGTGGACATCATCCTTATTAGAACGATTACCTGTTTTAGGTGCCGTATTTGCGTGTGCCCTTATATGGGAAACATCAATAACTTTTGCCGGCCCATGCCTCCCGAACAATACTGCGAAAAAGCCTTCCCGAATTTCAACTATATTTCATTAGGCAGAAGGACAGGTAACCATTATTTTTTTACCTACACCATAAATCCAATGTGCAATGCTGCCAATATCTTCGCCACATTAACGGATGACAGCGTTGAGGAGGAGTTTTTTAATGCTTTATTTTAGTTTTTTTTTAGCTTAGGGTATTTTATTGCTTTTATTTTTAATTAATATACTTAGTTCAGCTGCAACCGGTTAGATTGGAAGCCGTCCCTAACATAGTTGGGACAAGGCTAGGATGATGATTTCCTATTTCTTACAAAAACATAACATCAATACGTAATAGAAATAGTTACCTAGTACATTCACATTTGCCCAGGTATGTTTAAGACCGCTATTGCCCGGTTGGCGTAAATTCAGACTACTGTAAAAAAAACACTTAATAAATAAAAAATCCCTGCAACCTTTACCAGGTCATCGGTCCACCTAGTGGGAGGCCTTCCAACGTAACGTCTTCCAGTTCGCGGTCGCCACTTCAGAACTTTCCGGCCCCATCGGCCATCCGTTCTGCGAGTAATGTGCCCTGCCCACTGCCACTTAAGTTTGGCTATTCTTCGGGCTACGTCGGTAACGTTGGTTCTCTTGCGGATTCCTTCATTTCTGATTTGATCACGCAAGATCCGCTATTGGAATCCGCTGGATGCGAGACGCACGGGACCGGTCAATGTGGCGACACTTGGGGGAGGCCTATGTCCAGCAGTGGACGTCTTTCGGCTGAAATGATGATGATGATGAAATAAAAAATTACTCTTAACAGAAAACGAGACAACGGTGAACTCAACGGAAATTCAATACCCGATCCAACTAAAGGTACCACACAACCACACGATGTACAAGTGTGAGAGACCAGGGAATCTAACCGACGAATGCTTCATCTGTGAATGTGAACCTGGAAGAATTCTGGTAGAAGAACATTGTTATAAAAGTGACAGCGATGCTTGCACTGATGCTACCCCCACTTTTATCAAAGCCGGTGACCAACCCGTTGCCTTCAAAATTTTTATAAGTTGAGATTGTTCTGCTATTGTTACTGTACTACTTTTAGTAAATATAAACTTATTAATGTATGTTTGCGGTTTTATTTATTAGCGTTGAGATGGCGGCGATGTTACAGAGAATAATGGAACGATGAAAGAGAATCCTCTGCCCTGCAGTAGGACACGATGACCTCAAAAGTAAACATTAAAAAAAAATCAAGATTTTTATTAAGATTAAAAGAAAACGGTTAGGTTTATCTATCAACGTTGAACGCGTATACAAAGTTTCGTGTCCGTGCTGTTAACCGTTGAGGAGTTCTCTCGTGAGGAGATGGTCCTGTCTGCAGGAGCAAGTCATGTCTGTCATAAAAAAGTATTGTCATCAGAACCAAAGGTGTGTGCAAAATTTCAGGTCAATCGGTTAGGAGGAACTGGTTTGAAATTCAGTTGCAAGATTTGACCAATACATACTAACAAACAAACAAACTAACTAACTAACAAGCCAAGTTAAATAAAAGCTTACAAAAAAAGCTATACACGACAAGCTTTTATGAAAATTTTGATAGATAAAGATCATTTCTATCACGACCTCATTCTGCAAACTAACAAGGGATGGAAGTATAGTAACCTTATTGGTACTATATTTTCGAGCCGTTTGGGGTTGAAACTCTAGGACCGTGCTGTCCGAGTGCTCACAGCCTTTTCAAGGACATTTCTAAACGCTTAGTTGACACTTCCCGTGACCCAAGGGCTGGCTTTTACCTTGGCCAAAGGCTTAGCGTTGCCATACAACGTGGCAACGCCGCCAGTCTTTCTGGTACATTACCAGTTGACAGCGTTGAGGAGGAGTTTTTGACGCCATTTTTTTAGTTTATTTTTAATTTACAGTTCTCACATAATGTACCATCTCAACATGAATGATGTAACCAAGGTTTTGTAAAAGTATTCGGATTTAAAAGAGTGTCCATGGAGTTTCTTGCTCGTTCTTCTCCATAGAGATCTACGTTAATTTCACAGTTTTTATGCCTTGTGACTGGGACTGTAGCTATATTTCATTGTTGTCTTTGTTTCGACAATTCAAAAGTGCCTGTAACTGGCCTACTTGAAATAAATGCATTGATTGATTGAGTTAGATTAGTTAGGTAATATATTTATTTATTTATTTGCTTCAAATGAAACAGCAGCAACAAATCATTACAGTGTAACAATCACTTACAGGTAAACCCTGCATGCACACAAAACGTTGTCGTAACTTACAAAAAAAAAATAGAAATAAACTTAATTATTAATTAAACTAAATTAAACTTAATTAAAACAAATTGAACTATATAAAACTAGGTAATACAAAAGGGTAATATTATGTAGCCTTAATTAGCTAGTCGCTCCATGTAAAATACTGTTATTCTGCTGCATCCGGTTGGACTGGAACCCGACCCCAACATAGTAGGGAAAAGGCTAGGCAGATGAATTCACCCACCCAGTGAGATAACGGAGAGCTAACAAACTCAATGTTCAGGGTTCAATTTGCCTAAACCGTCAAAATGGAGTTCGATCCGATCACTGCAACCGTTCACAACCTTGCAAAAACTCGCGTAGGGAGAATTTGCACCTAGCACCGTTCTTCTCTGCGGAGGGCAGAGTGGCGTTTATATAGGTCATTTTAATTTATAAATGTATATAATATTTAGCAAATAAATATACAAGGTAAGTCAAATAAAAGCTTATAATGAATAACTTCCCTAGTCCTAAATAATATGCTTTGTAAACTTCAAAATTAGTGTAATCTACTTAATCAGAATTGTCTACCAAACTGTAGACCAACCGCTTTAATGAGTCCTCGCGATGGTATCAATTTAAATAAAATATTCTGGAGATTGATCACGTATTGGTTTAATTAGTATCGTAAAATCTACGTGGATTATGGTTATTTTAAAGCAAATAACCTGTGGGATATTGTTAGGACTTTGTGGACGCTTAATGTGCCTTTGATGGGGCCAAGGCGGTGGACTCATTAAAGCGGGCGGTCTTTAAATAAACAAATGCATAGATTTATAATCTAATATAACAGTCCCTTGTATTATCTGTTTTAGGGCCTTAGCATAGTAGTTTAGTTATCTAAATATGGCCAGGTAGTCGCTAAAAATAGTCTGCTGCAGCCCATCTTCTCATTCTACATCAAAACACTACGCGATGTTCGCGTGTTTGCATCCACTCATCTAAAGTTTTTAAAAAAATATCCTACATTTCTTGGTAAACATGGTCTGATTACCCACAAATTAAGTCGTATTCCAAATATTGACTATAACTAGTGCAGTAATCCCACAATCATAATTAAAACTCTCATAAAAATCGGTTAAGTGTTCCAATTTGCGCACTGAAGTTGAATTCATCATTTAATCTATGAGAATCGCAGAATGTGGCTGCTATCTACTTTTTTATTGTATCATTCTGTTGTCGGTATTGTTGAATCGACAGTTGGTAAGTGTATATTAATTACTTAGGTATTATTTTGTTTTATACATTTATTGTATTATCATGAATTCATTCTCAATCGTTTATTTATTTATTTTACTGTTTATGTACACACAATGCAACACAGGAAAATTACATTTTAATACTTGAGTACATAGGTACTGCTTATTTCCTAAGAAATTTCTGCCAGCAGACCTGCAAAAGGAGAAGCATTCATTCGTTGTCTCAGCATTCTTCCTGTACATTCTATATGTTTATATTATGTAATATGTATATGAAAATAAGCAACCCAATTTGTATACACATCTATTCAAATAAATAAAATTTAAGTGTCTGTTTGTAATTTAAAAATAACAGCTTTTTACTGAAAGCATATTCAGAAAGTATGTACGGTAGGTACTTTTTATAAAAAAAAAAACAAATTTAATATTTTTGTCTGTCTGTTTGTTACGGCTAATTTCCGAAAAAGCTGGACCGATTTTGACGTAAATTTTACGGGCAGATAGCTGATGTTATACCATGTATAACATATGTAACTTGTGTTACTTTTATCGATCGCATACTGTATCTTGCCATATGCCACGAAATAATGAATACCAGATGCAAGAAAATCTCAAAAAAATATTCCGTCGTGTTGGTTTATGCTGACAACTGATATAGGTTCTACAATAGAATTTCCTGTATTGCCGCCAACCAAATTAATAGAGGATCATCATCATTCTCCTGTCCTTATCCCAATTTATTTGGGATTCTTCTTCCATACTTCTCTATTGCTCGTCATCTCAGCAGTCACCTCCTTTCTAGCTATATCATCCTTCACACAGTCTATCCATCGTTTCGTTGTTTTTCTCTACTCTTCTAGTCTCTACATTCATACTCAAAATTTCACACACACACACACATTCTACACACATCAACATTTTTTTTTTTGTAAATCTCTTTTTTTTCTTTTTTTTTTTTTTACGTTTTCCTCACTACATTTTCCTCATTAATAAACAAATAATTTAACAAACTAATACAGGATATACCGTATTCTTATAGATTATCTGCAGCACCCTGTAACGTCTTGTCACGTAGGAGATGTGGTGAAAAACGCTTGCAACAAATGCTTGTGCACCTCAAAAGCTGTGTTTGAATGCACATCCTTAAACTGCAGTAGCCAATTCAGTAAGTACTTAAGTATTCTAACACCCGTATCTAAAGGGTATAAATAGACCCTTAACGAAGCCGAAAGGCACTTGTTCTCCCCATCTTTGCGATAATTTTTTTGTTCTAGACCATACCTGGGAACCTTCTAGTTACGGAGATATTGGGGGTCAAAGTTCCAACTTTTTCACAAGTTTTTTTTTCAAATACATGTTTTTAATGTATGATTTTTACTTTAAACACCTCCACGACCCCCGTACTATTCAATCCATCCATCAGCACAATGCTTTGAGTGCGTTCCATCGAGTCCTACCTTAAAACGTGATTTTTCACCCACAAAAAAAAAGTCGTTTTCCAGCAATAACTTTTACTTAAAGTTATTTAGTTTGATGTGCAGACTGCTTGGTTGACGGCTTCGTGAAGGGTCTGTTTACACCCCGTATAAACAAATCAAAGTGATTACTTGAGTAACAGTAATAACGTAAGAGACGATTATTATTCTGTAGTTAAGTAATTGCTTGAAGTTTGAACAGTCAAAAGTTAGAATTCTTGGCTTTTCTTACTTTGACGGTTCTTACTTCGTTCAAATTCTTGTCTATTACATAAAAGCAGCCAAGTACGAGTCGTACTGACACGCACAAAGGGTTCCGTAGCACCAAACAATATACTAAAAATATTATGAAATCTCATTCATATGTTGTATTGTATTACATTCAACAGCAAAGCTAAATTCGTTTTTAATAGTATGTAATGAAAAACTAAATTACTGCTGCAGTTTGATGAAAAAGTCCTATATCTCAAAAAAAAACTAAACATCAAATCTTATTTAAACCAATTTTCGTTGAAAGTTACGTTCTGCAATCCTACACATTTTTTCTGAATTTTCGTGTACACACACATTTTACCAATTTGGAAGTGTCTATCTTTCAAACGATTGACTTTGAGAAAAAATTGTTTTGGGAACCTCAATGTCTTTTTTAAAAACCTATCTATGGACATCACCCCGCACGTATAGGTTTGATGTTTTTTTTTTTAGTTCCAGTTCCATTTCCATGTCCATACATGAAGCCTCCCCTTATTTTTTTTATTTTGGTATATAAATCGAAAAGCGGTTCACAGAATACATCTGTCCACCAAGTTTCAACTGTGTAGTCCTAATAGTTTTGGAATAAAGAGGCTGTGATATACACGGACAGGCAGACAGACAGACATGACGAATCTAAGGGTTACATTTTTTGCCATTCAGCTACGAAACCCTAAAAATGGTTGCATTATTAATTACTTAATCTCAAGTAATTACTTTAAATGGACTTTAGATACCAGGCTAAGTAATTTACAAAAGGCTGATATTTTCAGTCTCTGATTTGTGCATGACGTCATCATCTTGACTTGTTTTCAATTACAGGTCATAAAAAACTCGAAGGAACCGAACCTCTATGTTTCCCAAACCAGCTTTACGTAAAAAACTTAATTACATGCATCTGTACGAAGGACGGGAGATGGCCGCACAAGAGTTGCCATGATACCTTTCAGTCGTTGCCTCCTAGGATCGTCATCACACATAAATGCGAACCGAACACCTACATTCCCATTGACTGTAATGTATGTAGATGTGGGCCCGACGGCGAAATCCTCAACGACCGATGTACAAGAAACGCTTGTGAAGACGACGTCCACCGCAGATCTGTCGCCACCAATACTCTCTTTAGCAAATGCGAAGAAAAATACTGGTACTCCTTAGCCCCTTGCCAATTCTGTTTCTGTGCAAACCAAAACAAACTTGTATGTAATACTGGTAACTACTACAACACAAATCTGGATCTAGGCTCCTACAAATTAAACGTATGTGGCAGAGACTTGATAAAAGAAGCTATTGAACTCATACCTGATAACCTAAGAATGTTAAGGGTGAATTCAGCCGTAACTAATAAGTCTACAGCAACAAAAAGAACCAAAAAACCTTTGACAAAATCGACTTCGAATAAGTCTGAGCATCATGTCATGGAAATTAACTGGAACTCTGAAAATAAAATTCCCCAAAGGAATATAACTAACGAATCTAATTCTGATGAATCGGACGCAAAGCCACAAAAGAAACGGAGTGGGTCAAAACCTACACTTGCCCCTACACTGGCCCCTTTACCAGGCCCTAGCTTTATGTCCACTACTGATTCTGTTCGGAGTACACAGATCCCAATCGATGACACCGATGTGACAGCTGAAAGTGAAGATATAACTTTGGAAAATCTCAAACTCAACACTAAAGAAGAAGTCGATGATGTTAAAACTGTAGAAGATGACGATGGTGAGTCTGTAGAAATAGGGGTTCAGTTCGATGAGAAGCCTACAACAAAAACTGTTCGTATCCAAACGAATGAGAATAATGTGACGCCGAGAGTTTACAAGTACGATGGCCATACGTTAAATATCGATGTACCCAGAGCGTTAAAAAAGATCTTTAAAGCGGCTCTGAGAAAATCCATGGTTTCTTTGTCAAAAACAACGGCATGCACACCAGGTGCTACGACTGTGAACGCGTGTAACATGTGTTTTTGCTTAAAAAATAGTAAATTATTGTGTACTACCGATGATTGTGATGGAAAGAATAAAGCTTAAATAAATAGCTTTCGTGTTGTTTTCTTGACAGGAACATTTTACATGTATCATCTGTCCACTGTCCACAATCCTTTTACGGTGCTTAGTTCTTTAACCTTTTGAATGTCAGAGCATAAACCCATGCGCGTCCCTCCACGCCAAGTCACAATTTCACCTACCATTTTGTCACATATTTGTGTCGTTTGGCGTACAGGGTGCGCGCTTGGTTGTCACGTATATGTGGCAATGGCGTTCGAAAGGTTAAAGGTCAGCATGCGGCATGTTTTATAGACCTTTTGGATTCATAACAGCACCAAACTGCGAACCTGTCATGTCATAGCGTAATTTTATGTAATTAGTAGTAGAGGGATTAAAATTAAATTAATTAGTAAATAATAATGTGATAGTACTGTGTGAGCAAGAACTCCTGGGTTCAATTTCCGGGTCGAGCAAAGTGTTCTTGGGTTTTCATTATTAGGAATTTCATTATTAGGTTGCAGTCACGGAGTCTGGATTTGAGCCCGGTTGATGGCAATAGGCTCGCCCTTATTACATAGGAGTTAAACATAACTGAAGAAATGCGGATGTTCTTGTTAGGTACACCTCTGCCTAACCCTTCGGGGATTACAAGGCGTGATGTAATGTTATGTTATAATACGTTGATTTTTCTCTGAAGACTTGCAATAGATGAGATTTGAACCAAAATAACCTTTTCTGACACAATCATTATTTATCAATATAACTCCTACTCATCAGTCCAACTATCTGGATATGTAACATACGTAATTCTCGTCTACTCATCCAGCTGCTTCCAGCCAATCTATGAAGATCGTCGCTACGCCCAGCCTGAGGGCATCCTGTATATTTGTCCATTCGCGATCTCCATTCAAGAACACGCTTAAAACGGCCGGCCCATTGCCACTTATTCTTTGGACTGCACCGACAACGGTCGGACGGATCTTTGACAGTCATTATAGATAGTCAGTGGCCCAAAAAGACTGACAACCAGTCTTACCAACGGGTATCGTAATACCTAGTACTAACTGGGTTGTGGAAATATATATATGTATTATTTAGCCACGAGCTCGTCGATTTTGGTAATAATAATCGAGAAAATAAAACACTTTCTGTCAAATATATGTACTTATGTCGAGATTAAATGCTAAATAGTAAGAGGACGCTGGTTTCCCTAAGTGCTACGAGCGTACATTGAATTACGTCGACCACTATTGCACTACATAAACTAAAGTACCATTAATACTAGTACCATTAATACTAGTACCATTAATACTAGTACCATTAATTCATTTGTATCAGAGTCATCATCATCATCATCATCATCATCTGCCCAGCCTTTTCCCAACTATGTTAGCGTCGGCTTCCAGTCTAACCGGATGCAGCTGAATACCAGTATTTTACATGGAGCGACTGCCTATCTGACCTCCACAACCCAGTTAGTACTGGGTAATACGATACCCCTTGGTAAGACTGGTTGTCAGACTTTTTGGGCCACTGACTACCTATAACGACTGTCAAAGATCTACAAATGACACCCGGGACCAACGGCTTAACGTGCTTTCCGAGGCACGGAGGAAACTCGGTATATAATGGGTGGTCACCCATCCACAGACCAACCTAGGCAAGCGCGGCTTAACCTAAATATCGATCCGAGCGGCTGTTATTACTTAGCCACGAGCTCCTCATCAGAGTCATCAGTGTCAGAAAATACTGAGAGTTTTTGAAAGCGGTTTAGATGTACTGATTGCGTTCAGCTTCTGTGGTGGATATTAAACAAATTCTTACAGACTTGGAGGCTTCGATTTTATTTCTAAAAATCAATTTAAATTCTTACATTAGAAATAACGTGGTTGCCCATAAAATAGAAACCAATTATGGAATCCAACATTCATCGAAAATTGAAAGAATAGTTTCTTTGAGAAATGACTGTGTTGATAATCGCATGATTGAAATAAAGATGAAGTTCGGACCTTTATTAATATTGTTTTTTAATGTTCCATTAGTACTGATGTTGAATTTTGAAGCACGTGAGTATCTGATCTCTCCTTTTAAATAGTTAGGCATATGACGTCACACTTAGCTACTAAAGATAGCATTCGTTACCCTGATATAATAAGAAAGATAAAAAATGTAACTAACTTGTGTAACTAACTTTTAACAAAATTAACTGCCTCGTTGATCAAGTGGTCGCAAGCGCGACTGCTAAACATGAGGTTCTGGGTTCGATTCCCAGGTCGGGCAAAGTGTTATTGGGTTTATCCATCAGGAATTTCTCAGTAACAGCCTTGGAGTCTGGATTTGTGCCCGGTTGATGGCAATAGGCTTGCGCCCTGTTGGGGGGATATACATGGGACTTAAAACATAACTGGCGAAATGTACGAATGTTCATCTAATGTGTGTGTTTTGTGTGATGTATGTGTGTGTGTGTATTTGCCTGTGTAAATGTGTGTGTATGTATGTACTATTTGTAATTAAAGTCTTAGTTTAGTCAATCAAAATCAAAACCAAAGCATTTATTTCCAGTAGGCCAGTTACAGGCACTTTTGAATTGTCGAAACAAAGACAACAATGAAATGTAGCTACAGTCGCAGTCACAAGCCATAAAAACTGTGAAAGTACTGTAGTTGCCCATTCCCTAACGTCTCTACGGAGAAGAACGGGCAAGAAACTCCATGGACACTCTTTTAGTCAGCAACGGACCCATTTTAAACTCTTGTCACACGCCTTTTGCGAAGCAAACAGATGATTGAAGATGCTTAGAGTATGCTACACATAAATATGCCAAAACTATTAACGCACGCGCGAATTTCTTTTTCTTGAGGACCGTAATAATTTGATCTATTTCAGCGGTGCCCGCGTCGCTCTGGACTGAACGTTGCTCTAAAAACATGATTGCGCTGAACGACTGCAATTGGTGCCACTGTAATGCGAAGAGCACGTTTACCTGCAATGCGCGAGCTTGCAGAGAAGTGGACATGTTCGGGCACTTTAATGGTAACTTATTTACTAGTACTATGAGCGAACGGCCGCGTTGGTTTCGCGGCCGCAAGCGCAACTGCTGAGAGATCTACTGATGATGCTGTCTTGGATTCAACTGCAAGGTCAGGAAAAGTATTACTGAGGTTTTCCTTAAGGGATTTCTTGGTAGTATCCGGAGTTCGAAAGTGGTCACGTTTCCGATATGTGATACCGCACGTACCTCGGAATGCACGTTCAACAGTTGATCCTGAGTCTGGTCTCCATCCAGTCGTGTCGGATTGATCTTGTAACTCTTACCGCGATAAAAAAAATGGTATTAATTAACTTCACATAGCTACTCGATTCGACCTCTATCTTTTTACTCCATTTAGTTCATCAACAACAATTTTTCAGATGCAATCAGAGAGATGGACGTAGGCATGGAGGGCCGCGGCGTATGGCGTTCAGATGACGGAGCCTGCGATCCAGGAGTACACTACCGAAGGGACGATACTCTCTGTGTATGCAACGAAGACGGCAAGTGGCCCAATCCGGTCTGTCGGGACATCTTCCAAATCCTCCACTCCGTTGTAACGACAAAACACAAAGAACCGGTAGAAAACAAAAGCTGTAGTGCCACTAAACTCTACCTCTTCGGCTGTAATGTCTGCTTTTGCCCTTCTTCTGGAGAAATAAACCCAAAACTATGCACTAACAGAACATGTGAAAATGAGAATGTCGGACAAACGCACTCGAAAGAAGTAACTGCTGCCGAAGAAGTTTATGCCACGTGCGAACCCAACAAGTCATACAAATTAGGTTGCCGTACTTGCATGTGTCTCAGAAACAACCGTCTCATTTGTGAAAACTGCACTGACAAAGTTGATCACAAGAGGTTAACTGGGCACAAAACGGAGTGCCACTTAAAAAAGCCTGGTGACGTCTTCAAAATAGACTGCAATTTCTGCCACTGTGATAAAAACGAAACAATATATTGTACAGCGAAAAATTGCTTGAAGTATCACACGGAAATCACTTTACCAAAAGGTAAATTCTCACATGCGGGAAAGATTGAAAACGAGCAGAACTGTGTTCCAAATTCTAAGTTCAAAAAAGGTTGTAATACATGTCATTGTTTCGTGGAGGATGGTGTGAAGTACCTTGGATGTTCGATGAAAACTTGTAAATTGACTACTGGTATTAGCTTTGATACGTCCTGCGTTGAAGGAACATCGTATCAACTCAACTGTATGATCTGCCACTGCGTAGCAGATGAGGGCGTGAAGCGGGAGTATTGTACTGTTGACGATACTTGTGAAGAAAAGAACACACTACCACGCCAGCTTTCTTCTATGCATGGATACTGTGAGCCATGGCATGTTTACCAGCAAGACTGCAATCAGTGTAGGTGCTTAGCCGACGGTAAGACTGTGGCGTGTACTTCAAAGATATGTCCCAAGAGAAAAGAAAAAAAGGAAAAGAGCATTTTAACGGAATTTAGAGCAGAATTGGAAGCTAATATAGAAAAGGAACCTCCTACGGAGGATGCCGCCTTAATTATGGAATTTATCCCGTTCATTCAAAGAGGTTACATCTGTCCAAAAGGGCAGACGTATATGATAGGCTGTAATATTTGTTATTGTATGACTACTGGTAATGCGGTTTGTACAACAAAGAAATGTTGAGTAAAGATTTTGTATTTGTAAAACCTGATTTACTTCTTTATTTTTGACAAATGACTTCCCATTTTTTTTGTCCACACATAATAAAAAAATACAATATAAATTAGTATTCAAGGTGTAAATGGACCCTTCACGAAGCCGTCAACCAACCATTATGTTCATCAAACTAAGTATTCTCTCTTAAATTGTTGCTGGGAAACGACTTTTTTTTTTTTGGAATGCAGTACTGTATATAGAATCACGGCTTATAGGAGATAAGGTGATTTCGGTGAAAATAGCTGTCGGGAAAAGATTATTTAGTTCAAGCGTGTTCCGGCGAACCAATGACAATGGCAAATCTTGGTACCGTCCAACCATTCATTCTTGGTAGCGTTATTCGGCGAAACGTGCTGTCGCTAAATAGTGGTATCGACTAATATGTTTTACGTATTATCGTTCAACAGTGAACCATGCTTTCTGTAGACAATTACATCGTTCAAAGGTAATTCTATATTCCGTACGGGACTCTTTTTTTTTGAGGTTTAAAGTCACTTTTTACGGTAAGACTCAATGTAACGTACTCAAAACATTCTGCTAGTGGATGCATTGAATAGTACGAGGGCCATGGAGGTATTTAAGGCAAAGTTATAAGATTAAAAACTTGTGAAACAGTTGGAACTTTCACCCCAAATATCTCCGTGACTAGAAGGTTCCCAGGTATGGTCTAGAACAAAACAAATACCGCAATGACGAAGAGAACCTTTGGGCTTAGTTAAGAGTACTATTATACCCATTATAATGCTTAAGAAACAGGTCTTCTTTCTGTGGAGTAGACCGTAATCCACCACGCTAGGCCAGCGGCATTTGATGGAAGCCTCATTTTGTTTTCCAAAAAAGGTCCGTTCAAAATAAAACTTCAAACTATGTACAATAACTATATTGTAGAACGTTCCAAACAACAGTACATCGTCTTTTAAACACATCAAATAACAAATTAAATAATCGTTTAAAAATGATAACACTCTCCAAAAATTTTACTTGATTTTAAGCTTTGTGCTTCTTATACATACGATAAAATTAATTTGTGACAGGTTCATGGTACAATTCTGAGGATAGCCGAAACAGCAAATTGCAACGCAAAGCTGCTATGACCAGAGATCGGTATACACCGTGTTCCGGAAGATACATGAACTTCGACCAGATGTTCAGATCACGGAAATAAGCATTTTTTATTATAGACACATTAATGAAATCTTATTTTTTTATTTTTTTTTTATTTACTCTCGGGTTCCTCTCGTACGTGCAAATGAAATGGAAATAGCATTTGATAATTTAATTGCACTAAGCGGCAACATAGGCCAAATTAAGACCCTTTCTTACTGCATTGGTCAATTCAATTTCAAATGAAATTACAAATATCTTTGTAACGAAGCCTTTTTAAGTACTACTTCCATTGTAAGATTTGATTTGTAAAAGCTATAGAAGCGTTTACCAAAGTTTATGTATAACGTGAAGAACACGATGTATATGGAGTTTATATACCTATAATTCAAGGAATTAAGTAAATTGGATGAAACGTGACACTTTAGAAGATTTTGCCTCATACAATACTTTTTTGTATTGATGCCAGTTATTGATAAACACATAAACATAGGTTCAATGCGTAGCCGCCATTTTGAAAATACAAGAAAATGGTGGAAGTTAGGCAGGTCAAGTAATTCAAACCCCTTTGAGTTTTATTCCGGAACTTAAAAATCTTTCCGGGATTTTATAGAGGCCCACAAGTTACCTACTTTCTTGAAGTTTAGGTAAATAAACTGTACCAACCATAGCTCTGGCTATGACAGACCGAGCGACAACACTGATTTCTATGAAAATGCGTTTTTTTAATATATTAATACGGCGTGCGTTTGGCGGCAACTCGCCTTATGTGAGGTGATGATGCGGCCTAGGTTGGAGCATGCTTACCTAGAAGAAACCGATTCGCTCGAACTTTGAATAGATAGATCCAGAATTCCAGATTATAATGATCAGGGAACAGAGAAGACGGCAGTGAATTCCACAGACTGGCTGTTCGCACAATAAATGTGGAAGCAAAGCGTTTTGTTCGGGTCCGTGGAACTTCAACCATATAACGGTGACGCTTCGCCGAATCTCTGCTCGTTCGATGATAGAATGGGGATGGGGGAATTAGATTGTGTAATTAAAAAAAATACTGCAATGCCGTTGCCGTTTACATAGAGATCAGTCCTTGCGCTGGGGCTTGTGGATGCAGTCGTTTCCGGAATTGTACCCTTCAAAGAACTTAAGTAACAGTTCACAACACTTAACAAATGAAGTAAATAGGTGCTATTCAGGGTGTAAACAGACACTTCACGAAGCCGTCAACCAAGCATTCTGTACATCAAACTAAGTAACTTTACGCAAAAATTATTGCTAGGAAACGACTTTTTTTTTGGGGTAAAAATTCACGTTTTACGGCAGGAGTCGATGGAACGCACTCAAAGCATTGTGCTGATGGATGGATTGAATAGTACGGGGGTCGTGGAGGTGTTTAAAGTAAAAATCTTACATTAAAAAAATGTATTTAAAAAAAAACTTGTGAGAAAGTTGGAACTTTCGCCCCCAATTACTCCGTAACTAGAAACTTCCCAGGTATGGTCTAGAACAAAAAAATGATCGCAAGGACAGGGAGAACAAGTGCCTTTCGGCTTCGTTAAGGGTCTATTTACACCCTTTATAGGGTGACTGGTAATTAGTGAACCATAATTAAACACGTGATTATACCCATGATAACAAACAACTTTCCCAAAGAAACTATTTTTTTATACCTACTCGTTCACTTTTATTCCAATAACACAGCCGTATGAAATTCGCGCTCGCGCGTCTGTGAGTTATCAGCTGTTAGCCACGTGACGCCGTTCTGTCTCATTACTATCGTACCTTGCAACAGTGAGTAGACAGAGCACAGTGGGAGACAGAAAGGCGTCACGTGGCTAACAGCTGATTGTTATTGCGATAAAAGTCAACGGGTAGGTATAAAAAAGAAATGTTTCTTTGGGAAAGTTGTTTGTTATCAAGAGATTAAGTAGCGGTCACTAATTACCAGTCACCCTATATAAGGTCTATCTTTTCATACACGAAATATTTTAAGAGTAACTTCTCTATGTCGTAAAGTCGGATAGCAACGAAAAAAAAAAATATCTGAGTGTTTTTGTTTTTACGATATTATTATAATTCTAAATTTTTTTTAAACTTTTTGCCTAAAACCTTTACTACCATATTCTAAAAATGACAGTAGGTAAATACGACGTAGTAAATTAGCGTAATGGAAGTTCAAAAATATGGACATAGTATTTATTTTGTGGGTCAAGTAATATTAAATTATTTATTTTTTAAAAAAACATGCTTACATAAAAAAAATCCCTTGAAATGGCTTCGTTATAGCAGATGATTCTCTGAAAATATTTCGTGTATGAATAGTTAGACCTTATATAATTTTGCAGCCAAATATGTACATTATTGCCTAGCACTTTGCCCATTTAAATTGAAGGCTCATGTCCAGCTTCACTAAAGCTAAGCGACAAGTATACAGGGTGGGAGGGACACCGAAACACAAACGCTTACCACGTATTCAGTACATCATTCTATACATTTTTACATAGAAATTTTTCATCGGTAATTAAAAAATAATCAGCTGTTCCATACATTTTGACCGTGTAGGTATTGCGCTTTTGGATTTTGATTTTTTCGTCGGTGTCCCTTCCACCCTGTATAATATTTTAAAGTTGGAATTTCAACACTCTGCGCTGAGTCAACAGTTGAAATTCCAATGGATTCCTAAATGAATAATGCCAAAACAATGCAATGAATAATACCTTAATAAAAATATAATTTTATTTAGGTATTTATTTTATTTTATTTATTCAGGGACAATAAACAGTAAGTAGTGTTTAAGTGTCTTGTCTAAGTGAAAACAGGCATTAGACAATTTCCAATTAGCTTAAAATAGTGCGAAGGCCGTGACGCCACTAAAATTGTGCCTCAAAAGTTACAATTGAATAAATAGGGTTTTTTTCTAATTACAGATTTAATAAAATAACGTACGTATTTAATTTGAAAAGGTATAATATTTTCTTAACGGAAACGATTTTATTAGAATTTTTCTAGATTTTTTTTGATGGCTCCAAAACAGGTTTATTTATTATTTGAAGAATCTTTCTTAAAATGTATTTAATTTTTCTATCTGTAATAGTTAATTTTAGAGTACCATGGCAATCTTGCAATAACTTTCGAATGCCCAACGCGAGCCATTCACCGAATACAATTGTGTTATACAAAATGGGGGGAGTCCATGAATTACGTGAGACATTTAAGGGGGGAGGGAGTTGAGCCGAATCTCACCCAAACTCACGAGGGAGAGAGGGGTGGTCCCGGCAAAACTAACGTAATTTTTTTCCCGCTAGAAACAGTGTAAAATTGCGAGAAAACTGGGTTTAAGGTTTGGTTTAAGTAAACCTGTTTCTCCACTAAAATATGGCTAAATCCTACACAATAATAAATAATAATAAATGTAAATGAAAATAATAATTACTTTCATTTTCATTTATTAAATATTTATAAAAAAAAAATAGTTAAATTATTAAACAATTTTTTTATTTTTTTTATAAATCCAACGCAATCAAACCTAGATTAACGAATCTACACTAAAATACGTATTTTGAGAAATCTTACGTGAGATTAGGGGGAAGGGTGAGAGGGTCAAGTCAAATGTCCCGACATCAAGGGAAAAATCGGCGAATACGGGCGTAATTAATGGACGCCCCCTTGCCCTGCTGGCGTCATATGTTTTGAGAAAATACGGCTCAAAGACCGTACCACCACCTACTACAGCTGTATTACTTTAATATCACTTAAGCCTGGGAAAAAGATGGAGCTATACAGCACATGTAGCTCCATCTCTTTCTTACACTGAAGTAATATTAAAATAGTATTACTATAAGAGGTCGCGGCAAGCCCCAAGATATCGGATATTAATAAAAATAATACATCAATAAGCTTAAAATTAAAATATTTTATTTTTTGGTAATAAACGAAGAAATCCTTTCTGTTAATTTGTACAATATTCATTCCAAATCAGCTCATTTGTGATTAGCTTAATTAGCCTTCAGCCATCTTAAAAGAAAAGTGTCGGTCAGTACAGCATCCCAATTGCTTTAACACACTTTCAATCGTAATCCAAAGGGATGCTGAAGGAAATTCGTAGGTAATACATTTTTTTTTTAGGTTTCAAACAGCATTTTAACTTTTGCGTGGTATAACATTACATTTACTTTGCTCAAATAAATAAAATACAAAAGAATTATAAAATTCTATCGATTCGTTTTCTAATAATTCTCAAACATTTATGCAAAGTTGGGTCAGCAAATTGCTATCACTCGCTGTACACACGGCGACATATAAAGCTATAAGTATCCAGTATAAGCTGACCTCGCTTTATATGAGCTTCCCGTACAATGAGAGATCCGCATAAACTGGTTTTTTATAACTTGATTAGTCGTCCTGTGTACAAGTCAAGCCGTTTGCCAGCAACCGTATTACATGTATAATTATCTAAAATTGAACTATTATTTCTATTCACAAGCTATTTCTTTTGATCGTGTTCTATCTAAGAGATTATTAGCACCAGCGAAATTGATTTTGATTAAGCTATTTAATACATATTAAAATTTGATTAATTCGAGTGTAGTTTTGCACGATTTTTGTCAAAACATCATACAACCTATGGTAAAATGGCCTTCAAACAGTATTTTATTTTAAGGTGGAAGTGCCAGGGCGCGAAATTCAAATTTTCTTTGGTTTTTTGCAATTATCAGGTCAGTTTCAGGCTTAAACAAAATATGATTTGCGATAGTAACACGTATCTAGTTACAGAATTATAGTCATTAAAATCCTCAATACAACTCTCTTAGTTCATTAAATCCAATTTAATGACCATTTCATGAAAAAGTCTTTCAATGGTTTTAAATTAACTTAGAGGGTTGTATTGATGATTTTAATGACTATAACTCTTAAAAGCCATATTTGTTACGGACGCGAATCATATTTTAATCAACATACAACTCGACAATGTCCTGCATATTAAAAAAAAAACTGAAAATTTGAATTTCGCGGGCTACCCTGGCCCAAAATAACTCTTATTAACCGCGATCAAGAGCTGTCAATATTTCACAAAAATAACACTGACAGATTTGTAACAAAGTTTGAAGGTCCTGAACGCGTTTAGTTTCATTAGTGAAATTCTCCGTAACTACTCATTTTTCGATAGCTAATCTATCGATAATCGTGCAACACTACTTAGGCGCTGCTTGTACTCACAACGGCCAATCAAGCTTTACAAAATCAGTTTATGCGGATCTCTCATTGTATAGTAAATCTATACAAAGCGAGGCCAAGTTATACTGGAAATGTACAGCTTCATGTGTCGCCGTGTGTACTCTGATTGGAGGCCCAAAGTCTCCAAAAAAGCAACGAATCTTATTAAAATGTAACTTTAATGATAATCTCACATCAGTCTTGCTGAATATGAGGTCACTGTGGTCGAGACATATTAAAAAAAAAACTTTTTTGCTCATCTAGCATTATTTTCTGCGATTGAAAAGGCGATATGATGATAATTTACACATTTAAGCTCATTGAAGGCATGCAAGTATCCTTGACTCGGCTTACGGACAATAATTAGTACTTAAATTAAATGAATGTATCTCTTCACAAAATTCCTTCGGCTTACATATTTTTATTAGTAAATTGTGCAATAGTACATCACTGCACCAGTTCAGCATCATCTCATCCCTATTTTATCGATCAAAATTCAAACAGAGCATTTATTTCAAATATACCATAATAAACAAAACGCTACAGTGTAGCCCCTGGCAAAGCAAAGCGAAGATCTCTATAAAGAAGAATGGGCAAGAAACTCCATGGACTCTTAAAAAGGAGGATCCGAAGTCAGGCCCTTACTGTGTTCATAAGTATGCGTTGCACCTTCACATAAAGAATCCCGAAGCACGAACGGCTCCAGTGAGGTGATGCTAATCCGATGCAGTGCTTTTTTATGTGCGTTGACTTTCACACGTACGTATATCACATTCAAACAGATCTTAAGTAAGCTAGCAGAGAAGAGTACTTAATAGTAAAAATTACAAAACATTTGATTATCTAACTTTATTTAAATAAAAAGTTAACTGCCTCAAAGAGTGGCGTGGCTCACAAAACTATTAGGGCCAAAGGACAGATACATTGACAGTAAGTGGGCCTAAAAAGAAAGCAACTATTAAGACAAAATTGGCCTCCGTGTGTGATATTTAAAAAGTTTTATATTTTTTATTATATCCTACCAACTTTACAAGGGCCTCGACAAAAAGCAACTACCAATACAAGGCCTTCTCAAGAAATGGAAAAAAGCCTTAGTTTTTTTCGATAAACTTCCTGCCAATGTCCTTTGGACCTAAGATTACATCAACACATTTCACATTAGACTTCACATAACTTAACATAGTACTTACTATCATAGTAAAATTCTACTCTCCAGTAAGATTTTATTATCATAGTACACTATCCCACAAAACTCACTATCCTACAAAGATCTGACTATCACAATCGGATACCACAATACGACTATCATAGCAAGATCTGACTATCATAAAAAGATCTGTTTATCCAATTTATCTACTTAAGAGAAGCTGTCATTGACTTGTCTGCAGCACCTGATGAAGGTGGCTCTTCGGGGCAGTTCCCGAAGATGGGCAGCTCCTACGTAGGTGCAGGCCGATCGCAGGCCTCCTAGGATGTCTTTCACTGTGACACCTACGTCACCTCGGTATTCTACCTCAACCGTTTTACCTGAAAAGAATGAAAAGACAGTTTTTAGAATGTTTATGAAAGTGACACTGTGAGTACTGCCCTGTATTACCTGACCGTTCATTCCCCATTCTTCTTTGTAAGACGGGTCAAGTAATGCAGGGGTTTAAATGTACTCATCGTCTACCGATCTGTTTCCAGTTTCGCAACCATGGTAGTGCCATCTTCGGATCCACCTGAATACCAATACTTTACAAAGACCGACTGCCTATCTGACCTCCACAACACAACCCGGTGAATGGGTAGAACGATACTTTTTGGTAAGACCAGTTGTCAGATTTTCTTTCTTAACTTTCTGGTGTCCCTAGTAGAAGTAGCCCATATCAGATTTTTTGTGCCTCAATCCTGTTCAGTTTTTATTAACATTTATGTAGAACCATTTCCTATGGAGCGCATTACAGAAAGACTACACATATACAAGGTGCAAACAGACCCTTCACGAAGCCGTCAACCAAGCATTATGTACAGCAAACTAAGTAACTCTATGCAAAAAAGATTGCTGGGAAACAACTTCTTTTTGGGGTGAAAAATCAAGTTTTACGGTAGGACTTGATGTAACGCACTCAAAACATTGTGCTGATGGATTTATTATTAAGTAGTACGGAGGTCGTGGTGGTATTTAAAATAAAGGAATAACATTAAAAACTTGTAATTAAAAAATAAAACATTAAAAAATTGTAATTTAAAAAAAACTTGTTAAAAAGTTGGAACTTTGACTGCCAATATCTCCGTAACTAGAAGATTCCCAGGTATGGTCCGAACAAGTGTCTTTCGGCTTCGTTAAGGGTATTTACTTGGTATTTACACCCGTTAGACACGGAATCAGGTTGAGGTCCATCAGAAAACTTTATATCCTTGCTTTAAAAGCGATAAAGACGTCACTCGACTTTGGTGGTACGCGTTCGGCTCCCACCATTTCGCCTCTAGTGTAGTTATTCCTTTAGTGTCCTAGGATATCTTAAGACCGCATTGTTACGTGGGCAGGGGTATATTATATAATCTTTAGCCTAAAACTCACCTTCCGAAGACCTATACTCCGCCATGCCACCGGAATGTTTCTGCATCGCGGTGGACGAAGACATGCCGTAGAACAGCTTGACCTTCCGGCCATCGGCAGCGGTAACCACGTCGCCCCCACACTGGTCGTGGCCGGCAAACATACCGCCGGCCATCACGAAGTCGGCGCCGGCGCCAAATGCTTTCGCTACGTCACCAGGGCACGTGCAGCCACCGTCCTTGAAGGAAAAGGGATTTTGTATGATTCTGACTTCATACTGGTTTGAAACTCAGTTGAAAGATTTGACCAATTAAATAACAAGGCAAGTTAAATAAAAAGGCTTATAATAACTGTACTTAAAGTTGAAAATTGTTTAGGTAAGCGGAGAAAACATAAATTTGGATAAGAAAATTGAATATAAAGAATACTTACCGATATGATATGCCCCTTGAGGCCGTGGGCGGCGTCTGCGCACTCGATGACAGCCGACAGCTGCGGGTAACCGACTCCCGTCTTGATGCGCGTGGTACATACCGAGCCGGGTCCTATCCCGACCTGCAAGAGGGAAAGAAGAGAATTAAGGTAAATAATATTTTTATTAATGTGCCTGTCCCACCTCTGACGATAACCGAAGTGTGCTCATCGAAAGTGCGAACAGTCAGCGATCAACTAATACATGGTATATTTTATTTTTGAATTGTTGATTATTTTATCTTTTTACTTGGGACGCTCTTAGAGAAGTATGGAAGAAGAAGACATGCTGCGTCCTTATCCCAATTCATTTGAGGTCGCCAAATTAATTGGGACAAGGGCAAGAGAATGATGTGAATGATGACTGGACGCTCTTAACTTGCACGTCCTTATGTATCGTTCTCACGTACTAGTATATGAATAATCTCAACATGAATGATGTAACCAAGATTTTGTAACAATGTTCATGGAGTTTCTTGCTCATTCTTCTCCATAAAGATCTACACTTTGAAATGGGCCACTACAGTTCTTTCACAAGTTATGATGCCTTGTGACTGTGACTGTAGCTTCGCTTTCTTTGTTTTCCTGACATTTAAAAGTGAATGAAATGGTCTAATTAAAATAAATGCTTTGAGTCTGAGTTTGAATATATAAGCTGAAAGACATCCACAGCTGAATAAAGGCCTCCCCGAAGTATTGTCATGACCTACATGCTTTCCGAGGCAGAGAAAAGAATCCTGAGCGGGTCGAGAGGCCGACACCGATCTCTGCTACTGAGAATTTCCCGAAATACCTTATTCTAGTGAACGAGCCCATCACAAAAGTCCCTTTGGTTACGTTACCAAAGGGACGTGTGGATTGACATGAAACGTGCCTAAAGGTCAACAAGGTAACCGTGCGTCATCAGACTGAAAGGGTATTATTTGCTTGCCCCAATAAGTCCCAAATGTGTTATTCCACTTATGGCGACTCTTCGCGGTTCAATGGGCTCGTTAGTCACCGACATTTTTATTTGACATGCTCACACCTCCACACCTAACATACTTAGGTGCGAAAACCCAAAATTTTCATATTTTGAATAGGTAGGATAAGTCTTAAACATAATTGCAAAAATCTGATGATCAGATCAGATGTCGATAACCCAGGCACATCATCCACAGCTGGGTATAGGCCTCTCTTTGCTTGTGCCAAGCTCCACGTTCTTGTGCTACCCTCATCCAGGATATTACCGCGATGGCAACAATGACACCTTCCTATCTCGCTTCAACACTTCTCTTTCCAGTACTTAGACGTCACTCGGTCATAGCTTTACTCCACCTGCCATCACCGCGTCTTGCTAGGTGTCCTGCCCAACTCCATTTGAGTTCCATAACGCGATTTCCAATATCGAAGACCTTTGTACGTCTCCGCATTTCGACAGCCCCGGCCCAGGTATTTTGAATAAGTTAAGAAATAATAACGCACCTTAATAATATCTGCTCCAGACAAGATGAGTTCCTCCACCATCTCACCAGTAACCACATTGCCTGCCTGAAAATAAAACATTGTGTTTTATTAGAAAACGAAAGACTAATAAAGATTAAACATAACCGATTCGTGGAAGTCCTGCCGGAATCACGGGAGCTCCATAAAATAAATTGTACTTACAATGATAGTATGTGTGGGGAAGGCGGCTCGGACTTTTCGGACATACTCCACGAAATGCTGAGAGTAGCCGTTTGCAACGTCCAGACATACGAACTTCAGGTCTTTTACGGTGTTCAGGATCTCTGCCAGACGCTCGAAGTCTGCTTCTGCCGTGCCTGAGCTGGCAGCTAGAAAAGTAACAAAAAAAAAAAGACTATTGAGGTGTTCTCCTAGTGTTTCGAAAATATCCAACAATTCATGCTTTTTGTGCTACATGCTTGTTTGTGT
Source organism: Noctua janthe (assembly GCA_910589295.1). Taxonomy (NCBI): domain Eukaryota; kingdom Metazoa; phylum Arthropoda; class Insecta; order Lepidoptera; family Noctuidae; genus Noctua; species Noctua janthe. The sequence continues at coordinate 4,603,206 of OU342572.1, read as the reverse complement.
GCATCGTGTTGAGTGTTAATGTTTTTTTTATTCTTTCAAGGCCAAAGGATTTGGCCTGGATGTTGAACAGTCAGTCAGAAAGGAAATGAGGAGTAGAACTTTCCCGCCGTTTTATTTTATAGTGGATGTAAAAAGACCCTTAACGGCTGTCATTGTGATATATTTTTTGTGCTAGAGTTAGATACCATATCAGGAACGTTATGGAGATAATGGAGGTCAAAGTTGTACTATTCCATGCATCCATCAGCACAATGTTTTGAGTGCGATACATTGAGTCCTACCGTAGATCGAAATTTCTAACCCCAAAAAAAAAGTCGTTTCCTAGCAATAATTTTTGCGTAGAACTACTTAGTTTGATGTACAGAATGCTTGGTTGACGGCTTCGTGAAGGTCGGTTTACACCATGTATTATAGTAGTATTAATGATAGATTCCTGGCCTGCATTGAGACATAGCCGTCCTGATGGTGTACATAGACTTACCCATTTGTTCTAAGCATGCTGGATGGTCCGTGGCGAATTTCTTCCATTCGTCAAGGGTGTAGTATTTGTGAATGCATGTGAAGAGTCCATGCTAGAACAAGAAAAATAATCATGAATAGGGCAGAAGTATCTTGTCGTGTCTTGCCGTCAGAGATACGGCCGATCATAACATCACGCCTGTATTTCTTAGAAGGATTAGGGTAATTGGTCTAGTAGTCGCAAGCGCGACTGCTGAGCATTAGGTCATGGGTTCCCGGGTCGGGCAGTGTTATTGGGCTTTTCTTTCAGGAATTTCTCAGTAGCCGCCACGCAGTCTGGATTTGTGCCCGGTTGACGGCAATAGGCTCGCCCACTATTACATGGGACTTGAACATAACGAAATGTGGGTGTACCTGTTAGGTACCTACACCTCTGCCCTTGGGGATTACAGGGCGTGGTGATATGTTATGGTTAGGCAGAGCTATGGTGCACCATAGTACAGTCACGAGCACCAATATGTTTCCACTAAGCAACTTTTAAAAGGGATTTTCGTCTACGCTACTGATTATAATTTCATGTTGTTACTGACATAGTATCATATTTTTATGAAATTGGTGTTATCTCAACGTTCCAGTGGTTATAACACGAGAGAATCGCATTTCAATTTAGGTAAGTGTATACTTGTTGATGCTCGTGGCTGTACACCCATGTAATACAGGTCAATCCTAAATCTGTAAATAGTTTTTGAATTAGAATCGTCGTCAGTTTTATGTTTTTTTTTTTTTCTCCTGACTATGTTGGGGTCGACTTCCAGTCTAACCAGATCCATCTGAATACCAGTATCTATACTATTTTATATTAGAAAGCTGAAGAGTTTGTTTGTTTGTTTGGTTGAACGCGCTAATCTCAGGAACTCCTGGTTCGAATTGAAAAATTATTTTAGTGTTGGATAGCCCATTTATCGAGGAAGGTTATAGGCTATAAACTTGCACGCGGACGAAGGTCGCGGGCAACAGCTAGTTTTATATGCAGCGACCGCCTATCTGACCACCTCAACCCAGTGGGTAAGAATAAGAATATTTTTTATCTGTTTAATATTTTAAACTACGCAACGCATTTTAATGCAGTTTTCAGCAATAGATAGAGTGATGGTTTAATTATGTATATTGCTCCCGAGCGAAGCCGGGGCGGGTTGCTAGTTACTGATATTTTGATTAATACAAAGTAACTTGAACTACAACTTCTGTTTATCCGATAAAGAATACATAATAAATTGTAATCAGATTAATTTAATGTTAGTTTTACTATCCGGTATGCCATTCATCATATTTCGCACACACATACACGAAACAATGACTAGTATAGTACTAAATACTACTATTCATTACTTTACGCTTGAACTTTGTATACTAGACTAGTGCTACTATGTATTTCTGTGACTAAACTAAATAAAACCCTCACCTCTGTTACATTTACATAATGACTTAAACATATCTGGCGAAATGTCGGTGTGCTGTGGTACTACTAGGTACACTTGTGCTAACCCTTCGACGATTACTGTCAGGCATCATGTTTTGTTATGTAAGTTATCTCAGACCAACAAAAAAAAGAAAAAGACGGCGCGCCACGAACATCAAAAGTGAAGCCACAAAAACCGTGCTCCTGTAAGTAAACATACACACACGCGCACACACCTACACTAAAACCATGCTCATCGCTAAGAACGTAGTTTATAGGAGCGCGGTTTTTGTGGCTTCACTTTTGATGTTCGTGGTGCGCCGTCTTCCTTTTTTTGTTGGTCTGAGGTAAATTATAAATCATACTAGAGCTGTCATCGTAGGCGTGTAAGTATACGTTTTTCTAGAATAAAGGAAACGACGAGGCACGCGACGATACAACGAAGCATCCAGGATGAAAAGTAGGTAGCCTAAGTATGTCCTTTTCCAGACGCAAATACTGGCTTAGTGGTAGGCGTGACAGTCAGACCGACAGCTTTCGTTTAAATATTCGTATAGAAATATGTATGACTAACATACATACACATACATAAGTATAATTGGCAATTTAGATATGCACACTCATATTCACATAAATAAACATAACAGACATTAATATTTAGATTGCTTTATCATCAGCATCACATCAGACACTAAAGGTGCGACCACAACTATTGAGTCGCGCGATTTTAATAATTCTTTCAACAGAGCTGGGGGCCTAAAATGGCCGCTTTAGCAGAATCGTATTAGGATAATAATATGAATTAAGTACGTTACAATTCGTAAAATGGTCACAAAGTGACAATTCATAGTTCAAAGTGACAACTGAGTCTGTGACCATTTTAAGAATTATAACGTGATTCATATTATAATCCTATTATGATTATGCTAAAGCGGCCATTTTAGACCCCCAGGTCAAGTTCACAGTATTCAAACAGGTTCCCAGTCACTATTCCGATCATTTGCTTTGCCGGCCCTGCCAAAAATCGATCTAGCATAGTGGGCTGGGAACCCGGGCTAAGGGCTTTTGTTAATGACCAGGGGGGCTAAAATGGCCGCTTTAGCAGAATCATAATGGGATAATAATATGAATTACTGCGTCTCTGACCATTTTAAGAATTTTGGCGTGATTCTATTTAAATTCCGCTAAAGCGACAATTTTTAGCCCCCAGATTTTACCCGGCCCAACGCCGCCGTCGGCGTCGGCGCCGCCGCACCGCGCCGCGCCGCGCCTGTCCGGTTGATATACCTATGTCTAAAGCGCTAAAATCTCGTTCAGTGTTCATCGCGGCGGACGAGGGCACGACGACTATCTAACCACTTTGTTCTGTAGATAACACAATTCGGGCTGAACTAGTACAAAGGGCCTTTTCACCCAACGACGACAGTCTATAAATAGGGTATGAACTCTATAGATAAGGTATGAAGAACAGGGTGTAAAGTTCTTTATCCCCCAAAGAAATTGGGAGGATTCTCCGACTAGACGGGTGTTGTCTGGTGGGCGACTGCCAGACAGTTGCTGTCGGGTTTTTTTTATATAGTCTTAAGAGCGTTTACGACTCTCGGCATTTCATACAAACTTTCTAGTCCTTTTTTTTCGAAATGACTGAACCGATTTTAATGAAATTTCATATGCATAAGCAGGATACATAGGACTTAAAGGTTATTAGAGAACATTTTCGAAAAATTGTGTTGCAGCTAAATTAGACCGATTTTAGATTTTCCATAGAAAGAAATTTTCAACCATCTTTTTTTGTTAAAGTCTTTTCGAAAATGTTCTTTGATGAAAATCCGTAAGTCGTAATTCGTGTGATAGATGGCGCTGTAGTACTTTTTGTAATATAAAAATAGTACCTGCTACTTTTTGTAATGCCGCTACATGTCTAACAGAAAATAAACTACTCGAACCATAATGTACCGGGCAGCTGATTATTTTTTCACGATTATGATATTGGTCGCATGGAAAAAGTTGTTTAGTTTGAAGGACTGGACCACACCCTTACATATTATGACTACACCCTTTTTGTTACACGCTGTATACTGGGTCTAGACATGGCATAATGACCTCGTGCCTAAATAATAGCAGCTGCTCGGGTCGATCTTCAGGTTAAGTCGCACTTGCCCAGGTTGGTCCGTGGATGGGTGACCACGCATTAGTTACCGAGTTTCCTACTTGCCTCGGAAAGCACGTTAAGCCGTTGGCTATCATTTGTAGATCTTTCAGTTAGTCTATCATTTGTAGATCTTTCAGAACAGTCGTTAGAGGTGGCCTGAAAGTCTGACAACCTGTCTTACCAAGGGGTATCGTGCTGGGTTGTGGAGGTCAGATAGGAAGTCACTCCATATAAAATACTGGTACCTACTCAGCTGCATCTGGTTAGACTGGAAGCCGACCTCAACATAGTTGGGAAAAAACTAGGCAGATGATGACATGGCATGAAGTCGCACGAGCGTCGCTTGACGCAAATCGGATCGCCGCAGCCGTGGACAGAGCCTTACTGAGTAATCAGACGGCGTTAGTGTTCCTAGAAGTCTGGTTATCTTGGCACGTGTTTGATTTGTCACGACAACATTGTCATATACCTACTCCGTATTGTAGAACTAGGGATGTACTTGCATTTGTATCGATACTTTCATCAACATTGTCCAGCGCCTGAATTCACCCACTGCTGGGAACAGGCGTCTAATTTTTGTATGCCAATCTCCACGTTCTTGTGCCAGCAACCTCATCCACATTTTTCCCGCGATGGTAACAATACTTTGGATCCATACAAATAAATGCAAGTATCGTATCGTACTTATTAATGACTCTAAGAAACTAGGTAACATTCCAGGAATTCTTTTGTACAGTCACGAGCTCCAATATGTATACACTTTCCTAAATTTAAAAGCTATTTTCGCGAGAAATAACGATTTTAACTTGGAGATAGGATCTTTTTCATATAAATATGAGTTCCAGAATACTATGTTCGTAACAACATGAAATTTTAATCAGAACAGTAGGAGAAAAACACTTTTAAAAGTTGTTACGTGTTTACATATTGGTGCTCGTGACTGTACTACTTTGTGTTCCTTCTGTAATTAAAAACAAATCTGGGATCATGCAATTTATGACAATTTGATACTAAACAACCCATTAATTCCGATACCAATACTTTTTATCGACTCAAAATATCGAAGAATCGCATCATGTTGTATCGATACTGTATAGCAGTTGGGATCAGATCCTCACTATGTAGAACACATTAAGATTGTGACAGGCCATTGTTTACGATTTTATGACTGCTTACGACAGTGAAAGGTAATAAAGTCGTAAGCGACATTGGTGTGATATTGCTACGTACGACTCTGACCCGAAAGTTCAAAATCGAATAGCACGCCAATGTCTTATACATAGGTATAGCATTTCCAAAATGAACCGTCGCATAGCGGAGATTAATTGCGAATAAGTTGAAGATAAACTCATGATATGGTGCTGATTCGATTTCACCGCATTTGGGACTTCTTGCCGAGTGTATACCAAACTCGAGGCGTGTAGGTATGACTCGCGTTCCAACCGTTTGTATGAAGATTCACTACTGTAGATATTATTCCGTGCCTCGAGTTGGGTATACACTCGGTACGCTAGAATTCGCGAATGCGCCGCACTGACAAACGAACGTTGTGATGGTTTTGTAAGCAGTAAGCATGCGATTTGTGATTATTTGATTGAAATAAGAACAAGTATTTACTTAATATCGCAGAGTTATAAAAGACTATATTGTGCTGTCTTTGGTTGCTTGAATTCTTTTATAACGCATCCAGAGATAACATTTTTTAAATTATCTGGAAACTCCGAAAGGTAAGACTATAAAATAATTTATATATACCTACTACTGGGGGTAGCAGATACGTAATTTGTTTATTTTTTAATAGGTAGGTATTTCGCTTTTTGCACCGAGTAACATACCTGGATTAATTAATAAATAAGTGGATAGGGGGGAAAAGTAACACACGAGTGATTTAGGTACCTACGCTCACGTTAAAAAAAGTCTCGAATTTATAATTTTTATTAAATCTACTAATCAGAAGACAAAACTTGTGTTTTTGTATTGAACACTTCCTATTTCATTCACAACTCATTTAATTGCTTTAGTTTTTCGAAAGCTGTTTTTAATATTATGCAGTCGTATTTAAGTAATGTTAACAGTTCAAATACGAAATGAATCAAAGAGATTTAAGATACCTACTAAAGAAATACTATAGAACCATACTAAAGAATGATGTAACCAAGGTTTTGTTAAAGTATTCTGATTTAAAAGAGTGTCCATGGAGTTTCTTGCCCGTTCTTCTCCATAGAGATCTACGTTAGGGAATGGGCAACTACAGTACTTTCACAGTTTTTGTGCCTTGTGACTGGGACTGTAGCTATATTTTACTGTTGCCTTTGTTTCGACAATTCAAAAGTGCCTGTAACTGGCCTACTTGAAATAAATGCTTTGATTTTAAATACACAGAAAACCGTGATCCCGTGTCCCAGTGACGTCTAAAGCAAATTGACATTTGACACGTTACACTTGTACCGCCAAATGCCGCCAAACTCTTGGGCAGATAGGCATATTAGCAGTTGAAACTGACAGTGGTGTGGAGGAACTGTAACTGTCCCAACGAAAACTAAAATATATTTTATTTATACATTTGTAGTTATTTCCTTTATTTATTTTTATACATATAATTTACATTTTTAAATATTTCTATACAAACAAATATAAAAAAGTTAGTTATTATTATTATACTAGCTGTTACCCGCGACCTTCGTCCGCGAGAAATTATTATATTTAAAATACTACTTTCTTATTTGAATCGGATTTTGTCCCTTGCTTTTTTTCTTAAATAAAAGTAACCTAAGTTACCCCCTTATAACATCAGCTTTCTGCCAGTAACCCGAAAGTTTCGTCAAAATCGGTTTCGCCGTTTTCGAGATTAGCCGGAACAAACAGACAGAAAGACAGACAATTTTTTTTATATTTACTTTCATTGGCATTCAGTAAAAAGCTGTTATTTTAAAATTACAAACAGACACTTCAATTATATTTATTTGTATAGATGTATGTATCTATAGATTATCTACATTTTAGTATTGTAGAGGTACATATATTATGTAATTATTATCAAAATCAAAAAGTTCCGCTATATTAACTAGCCATAAAGATGATAATAATATGAGTTGATTTAGGTAAGTAGATACCGATGTTGTACGCTTTGTCCTGCCTCTCGTAGGTTTATTTAAATTAAAAAAAAAACTATTCACTTGAAAATAAATATGAAATGCTTACCTTGGACAGTTCCCTGGCCATTTCAAAGGTCCCTACGGTGTCCATGTTGCTGGCCATGACTGGGACACCCTTGTACGTCTGCCCAGAGTTACGGAATGTGATCTCCCGGTACAAATCAACCTGAAACAAATAGATATAAAAGGTATTATTTTTTTCTTTTTTTTTCAAATAGTTTTTTTTTTTTCTTTTTTGTCAATTTATTTATTAAGACTAGACTAGTAAACTAACTATAATACATTATTAATTAAAAAATATTAAATAAACTAACAACAAACTATAAAAGGACATCGAAAAAGTATTCCTCAACGCTGTCAGCTGGTAATGTGCCCAAGAGACTGGCTGTGTTGTCACGTTATATGGCAACACTTAGCCTCTGGTCAAGGTAAAAGCCTAAAAGGTATTAATTGGCTAAAAATAATAATATAATAGCTGGAGTCAGGATTTGTGCCCGGTTAGAGGCAGTAGACTCGCCTCTTAAGTACACATACGCCGATATTATATGGCACTTTTTCATCAAACTGCAGTAGTAACTTTGTTTTTAATGAACATACTATGAAAAACAAATTTAGTTTTGCTGTTGAAGGTAATACAATACAACATGAATGAGCCTTCAAAATATTTTTATTGTATTGTTTGGTGCTACGGCACCCTGGTTGCGTGTGAGTACGACTAGCAATTGGCCAGTTTTTTATTGCATGGTATTAGTGAAAACAAGCACTCATTTTAATAAACTGCAGTTAATTGCGATAAGATTGAACGAATTGTTTACAAAAATCGTTGTAACTTCCTTCTTTACACGATTGCGTGAATTGTGAAACTGTAGGTAACCAAGATCTAAAAATATAGCAGCTCTAACAAAATACCGAACAAATTAATTAACAAAACTTTACAATTTGTTTAAACGACCATAACTTAAAAACGCCTGCACAGATTTAGATGATATTTCAACCAAATTATAGCTTTCTTAACCACGCGTATTTCGATATAAATATTATATCGACTTTCTTTAAGGGGGTTGAGCAGAACAGTGTTATGTAAAGTGAAATTGAGAGTAATTTCTACGTTTTCTTTATGACGTAGTTTCAGTATAGGCATTGTGCCAAAACTTTAGACGCGTAACAATATAGTCGAGAGAGAATTCTTGCAGATTCCTGTCAAGGGCACCCAGTATTACGTATTCCATTTAATGTGTTACCCGATAACAGTACGGAGCTCGTGGCTAAATAATAACGGCCGCACGGGTCGATCGTCAAGATTAAGCAACGCTTGCCGAGGTCAGTCCGTGGATGGGTGATCAGCCATTACATACAGAGTTTCCTCCGTACCTCGGGAAAGGATGTTATGCCATTGGCCCCGGCTGTCAATTGTAAATCTTTGACGGTCATTACAGGTAGTCAGTGGCCGAAAGTCTCACAACCAGTCTCCTGTAAGTGAAGAGTTTACACCTACGTGAACGTGATACTTTTGTCGTCGATTATTTATTTCGTGTGTTTGTGTTGGTAGGTACATCCTTTGTTGGAGATCCTAAACAAATAAATAAATAAACAAAGGGATATCGCATTACCCAACAATACTGACTGGGTTATGATGTGAAGGTCAAATAGGCAGTCGCTCCGTGTAAAGTACTGGTGATCAGTTGCATCCGGGTAGTCTGCAAGCCAACAAAATAGTTGGGAATAGGCTAGGCAGATAATGATTTGATAACAGTCTGTCGGCAATTCGGCATTCGAAATAAGGCACTTATGTTTTGATTGATACTATAATATTAGCGTCCCTAATCTTTGATAATAACGTTATGGGATTTTTTAATCAAAATGCTTTATTGGATAATATACAGTATAGCATCACATCCTGGCCGTTTTCCTCGAAGAGATATGCAGAGGTAATGTTTAGTAGACCTACATTTTGCCGGTACCTGGTCTCTCTCCGGTCTAATGGTCCCTAGCCGTACTGCTCAAAAAGAGGTGCAGAAGGCATTGATAAAAAAAAAAATGTCTTTCGGAACTCGGTGACTTTGTTTGTTTCATTGACTTTTTTTGCCACTGACTCTCGAAAGTAAAGTTATTTTAGACTTTTTTAGTGTTTTTTTTGGAAGTCGGTTTTTTTTTGACAAAATCGTCACAGACGTGATGGTTATCAATCGATATCAAGTTTTGAAAATATAAGAAGTTAATTTGCTACACAACGTAGATAGAAAATTTTGATAAATGCTAAACGGTGTATAGTTGCCCCTTACTATTTGGGACGAGTTTGAAGTTTTATATGAGACAGCTGATTATTTTTTCGCGATTACGATTCGCATGGAAAAAGTTGTAGAATTTGATGGTCTGTAGAACATCCTTAAATGTGATGTGACTAACCCAATTCACGCTTTATGACAAAAAGAAAATTCTCTAAATCTGATAGTTATGGTCACAAATTTTCTCACTTTCTTTTTTGCAATTTGCCAGTCAGTATTCAGGCTGTATGTTGAACAAAAATTATTCGCGACTTCGCGATTCTGAAAATTGCAAAAACGTCAGAAAATTTGAATTTCGCGGGCTACCGAGGCGCTTCCCCCCATAACACTTTCAGATTGACTAAATCGCCAGTCTGAAGAGACTCGTATAATGCTTAACTTTTCCACAACGTCCTCAAAGAACAAGGATTATCTATGGCCTCTTGAACATGAAGAGTCCTCCGTAGTCTCTCGCTCAAAGTGGACTCTTCTTTGACTGGTCTGGAATCACTTGAGAAAAGCTTACGGTTTTAGAGGTCGTCAAAGATTTAATGACCACGCCAGTGGCGGTAGTTTCATACAAGCCTAAAAGCTTAGCTTGCCCTTAAAGCCTACCTACTCTTCATGATGTGATGTAGTTTTAGAACAGTCTGCTTGCCTTGTGGGCTTGCCGTGGTGTTGGCCCCTCGGTACGCCATGAATGTAGGTACTTGCTGAGCCCCCCCAAACACCCCTTGCATACCAACAGCGACGCGGTTACCCGCGTGCGTCATAAATTTCGTTAGCGTGAATTCCGACGCGTCACGGTGAGTTGTGGCAAGATCTAAGTAATTTCTTTAAGAGGGAACAGGGGCTGCAATTCTCCATACAAATGTATTTCCTTTTTTCTATTCCTGACTAAAGCCTGCCTTTTTCAGCAACTAATAAGTAAAGAAAATATGACCCTTCAAAAATGCCCTAAAATGCTTTATTTTCACGGCTGTGATTAGGACTACAAGACAACTTCGAAAAGTTTTTAAGATAAAAGAAATTGATAAGAATCTAGACATACTCTTTCTTAAAATTAATGTCAAAAATAAACAGTTTTCGAGTAGAAAAAAGGGGAGTACGAAACGTCGATCTCGTCAACATTTTTTGTCCCTATCGCACTCTACGCGGCAGCCTTAACGCAGCGCGACGGCAATGGTTTCTTCAAATACCTACCTCGCAGGCCCTGTTCCCTCTTAATTTGTTTCCCGGCAGTTGCCGCCGGCAACACGCGTCCCGATTGCGTGTAGATTGAGGCCAAGCGCTCACACGTGTTACAATTTACCACTAGGTATCTTATTCTAATAAATAAAATCACGTGTAATAAAACAAATCACTACCCACACACGGACACTACGTTCGTTCGAGTTATTCTCCGAAATCACACAATCGATTTCAATAAAATTATACGAATGTGTATGGTTTGTTCCAGCTTGAAATATAGGTTACTTTTGGACCCGATAGGTGGCGCTGTTTTTAGTTAATACCACCCGTGATAATTCGGGGCGGGTATTATGAATATAAAGGGGTTTGAATTTAATGGCCGGCCTAACTTTTGCCATTTAATTTTTTTTTTCAAAGTTGCGGCCATACACAAAGCCTATGTTAATCGTTAGCTGGTATCAATACAAACCAGTTTTGTATAAGACAATATCTTCTAAAGTGTCACGTTTCCGAGATATGAGCTATCAAAATTAAAGTCTATTTATTCACTGATGGCGGCATCTTCAGCACAACTTTGATTTGATCAGTCACGCATAAAACCTGTATCAATCGACAGCTGGCATCAATACAAACAAGTTTCGTATGACACAAAATCTTCTAAAGTGTCACGTTTCCGAGATATAAGCTATCAAAGTTGTGCTGAAGATGCCATGAGTGAATGGACTTTAATTTAAAAAAAAAAATCAAGCCCTTAACAGTACCTTCCTAAAGAAAACAGCTTCTTCTTTATCTTTACGTGTTGATGAACTCAAATTGTGTTAGACCAGTATGTAGCCAGCACCACAGCTCTATCATTTGCTTCGATTAGATCTTGATAGGTGCAAGTGGTTGTGCAGGATGGCCAGGACAGGAGGTGGAGCATATCCTGCAAAGGGGCTCCACACTGGCAATCTATTTTGGATGAATCAAGGATACCCCATTTAGCCAGATTATGTCTACAGCGGCCAACCTGGGCTCGTACTCAGTTAAGGGATTTCTAGATTGGCAACTGCAGCTCGATAGGTGGCGCTGTTGTTAGTAAATTAGCATTTTCTGTAGCATTTTCTGACTTTGTTCTGTGTCAATAAGAATATTAAATTTAATATTTTTAATTTGAAAAGACGTTCTAACTTCGATGATGGGTGAGGAACGAGGTTACTTATATTATAATTGTTTATGTGCTTATTTTTGTGTGTACTTACTGTGCAAATATTTCGACACAAATGTATTTTTGTTATGAAATAAATAACTTGAACTTGAATTCCATCCGTGCGAAGTCCGGGCGAGATACCTATATTTAAAACAAACAGTACCTTCCTAAACATATGGATATTGTAGCTTCGTATAGTGTATTCTATTAGGTAACTGGCCCATGACTACGGTCGATGTTATGGTGTCACAGCCGGCATCACTACATAGTACCTATAAAACAAAGTCGCTTCCCGCTGTCTGTCCCTGTGTATGCTTAGATCTTTAAAACTACGCAACGGATTTTGATAAGGTTTTTTTTAATAGATTCAAGAGGAAGGTTTATATGTATACCGGGTGTAAACACATATCCGTCAACCAAGCATTATGTACATGAAACTAAGTAACTTTACGCCAAAATTTTTGCTGGGAATCGACTTTTTTTTTTTGGGGTGAAAAATCACGTTTTACGGTAATACTCGATGGAAAGCACTCATAGCATTGTGCTGATGGATGGATTGAATAGTACGAGGGTCGTGGAGGTGTGTAAAGTAAAAATCTTAAATTAAAAACATGTATTTAAAAAAAACTTGTGAAAAAGTTGAAACTTTGACCCCCAATATCTCCGTAACTAGAAGGTTCCCAGGTATGGTCTAGAACAAAAAAATGATCGCAGTGACGGGTAGAACAAGTGCCTTTCGTTTATGTTAAGGGTCTATTTACACCCTTTATGCACCCGTGCGAAGCCGGGGCGGGTCGCTAGTAAACTATAGTAATAAGCGGTATGGGGTCAATTACTAAAAGACAATGTACGACTCACCGTCAGTATCGTTATGGTGCAGTAATTAATCTTAATCTATTGGGATGAACAATAAACGATAACAGCTGCACGGGTCGATCGTAAAGGTTAAGCAGCGCTTGTCAAGGTCGGTCCGTGGATGGGTCACCATCCATTATACAGGTACCTACCGAGTTTCCAACGTGTCTCGGAAAGCTCGTTAAGCCGTTGGTCCCAGCAGTCATGTGTAGACAAGGTGGTCCGAAAGCCTGACAACCAGTCTATATTCATTGCCTAGCACTAACTGGGTTGTGGAGGTCAGATAAGCAGTCGCTGCATGTAAATACTAGTAATCGGCTGCATTTGGTAATCTGGTTACACTAGAAACCGACCTCAACATAGCTGGAAAAAGGCAGGTCATGAGATCCATCGCGGGGCAATATACCAACCACGGATGGGTGACCACCCATTACATACCGAGTTAATCTGCACGTTAAGCCGTTGGTCCCGGCCGTCATGTTTAGACCTTTGACAGTCGTTACAAGTGTTCAGTGGCCCAAAAAGTCTGAGAACCAGTCTTACCAAGGGGTATCGTATTAGTGCTAGGTGCACTAACTGGGTTGTGGAGGTCAGATAGGCAGCCGCTCCATGTAAAATACTGGTATTCAGCTGCATCCGGTTAGACTGGAAGCCGACCCTATCATAGTTGAGAAAAGGCTAGGCAGATGATGATGTATCTTATAGCTATAGCAGGGGTCGGTTTTATCGGAAAAAAAAAAACTCGTAAACTGTTATTGTGCCTCATTTAAGTAATTATACAGAGTATTTTTCCATCACATCAGTCGTAGGTACATTGTATACTTGGAAAGTAGGTTCTAGAATAACCACGAGCTAGATTCTACGTGGCTTTGAAATGTAGGTATGTAAAAAATATTATTTAAATTGAGCTAGGTATATTTGGCAGTCCAAAGTTCGACTTGATCGAATAGTTCGGGCCGCTCGCGGCCGCTGAGCTATAGAATGCCTAAACACGTGGACAATTAATTGTTTACACCAGCAACATATAGGTTAAGAGTAGAGTAAGCCTTAAATGAATAACAGTAATAAATACACAAGTAAAAGTATCAAAATTGTTTGTTCTTTAAAAAAAACAGCCAATTGCGAGTCGGACTCCTCATGAAGTCGTCGACATGAAGGGGTCCGTACCATCGAAGTAGCCCTCTTTAATTTTTAACTTATTTTTTGTTATAGCGGCTACAGAAATATACACATTCTGTGAAAATTTTAACCATCTACCGATTACGGATCATGAGATATAACCCGCTGACAGACAGACGGACGGACGGAGGGATGGACAGCGGAGGGTTAGTAACAGGGTCCTGTTGGTTACCCTTCGGGTACGAAACCCTAAAAACCAGTGTGTCAGGCATTCAGGACAAAATGTCTGGCTACATAATTATAATCTGTGTCCGTTTTTTTCTATTTTTGAGCCTGGCCACCCTAATCGCAGTGATAGTCCACGCCGTGCCTACAAATTTATCGCCACAATGAAAATACCGTGTGGAACTTGGTTCATAGCGTTTCTATCGAATTTGATGGCACGATAAAACTATCACCGCGATTCCTTTGCCCGTGGAGTTAGGGTATTGGTAAAATTTTACAGTTTCGGGTAGCTTGATTACAGTATTTCTGTGATGCAGTAATAAATTATTTATTAGCACAGTTACGGCATCAATCGCCTCAGAACGGGTGTGTAGTTTATTTTATATTTCTACCTAACTACCCGCAGCTGGCCCGCGTGGTTGTTTATGGCCACTTCCTCTTCAGAGGAAGCTTGGGTCTCATCTGTGGAAACGTTATAATAATATAACCAGATCTCAAGATCTTTAGCCTGATTATGACCAGTTTTTTATCCTTGGGCTTTTATCTGCAATCAGTCTCCTTGACTATAATCAGAGTTTTCTGGATATTGTATGTGAGACAGCTACTCTTCTATGTAGTATTACAACGACCTGATATAACCGTCACTCGTTAGCCTAAAATGGACATTGCACCGGAAAATGTTTACTATTCAAAGCATTCATGGGCTTTGCTTGCGTAACATTGAGTTTTACCGTAAACGTGATTTTTCACCCCAAAAAAAAGGCGTTTCATAGCAATAATTTTTACGTAGAGTTACTTACTTTGATGTACATAATGCTTAGTTGACGGCTTTGTGAAGTATCCGTTTACACACTGTATTAAAGATGAAAAGGAGTCGTCTGTCATGGTATGGACACGTGACGAGGAGGAATGAAACACATGTGACATGTGTCGATGGATGAAGAGGGAAAGGAAGACCAAAGAAAAGATGGATGTGTTGTGTGAGGAATGATATGAAAGAAAAAGGAGTAAATGATAGCGTGATGAATGATAGGGAACAATGGAAGAAAAAGACGTGTTGCGCCGACCCCAAGTAACATGGAACAAGGTCAGGAAGATGATCAATTACATTTTTCTATTCTATTTTGAAACATCATCACGTGCCTAGCCTTTTACCAACTATGTTAGGGTCGGCTTCCAGTCTAACCGGATGCAGCTGAATACCAATATTTTACATGGAGCGACTGCCTATCTGACCTCAACCACCCAGTTAGTACAACCAGTCTTACTAGCGGGTATCGTATTACCTATACGATACCCGCTAGTAAGACTGGTTATCAGACTTTTTGGGCCACTGACTACCTGTAACGACTGTCAAAGATCTACAAATAACAGCCGGGACCAACGGCTTAACGTGCTTTCCGAGGCTCAGAGGAAACTCGGTATGTAATGGGTGGTCACCCATCCACAGACCAACCTAGGCAAGCACGGCTTAACCTAAAGATCGATCCGAGCGGCTGTTATTATTTACAACTATTATACATATTATAAACAACTGAAGTAATATCTGCTATCACCGCTTACAGACATGACTATAATTATCAGGAACCATCTCGGCGTCTCCTCTTGAGCAAACATTGCGAAAATTCAAATACAAATAAAATATAACATAATCTTTGGACCGAACGCGCGACGTATCAGACACTAGTCCAGACGGTATTACGATAGCACCGACAAAAGATAAAAGAAATCGGTGCAAAGCAGATATTTACGGTCGAGTCCGTTCCGGCGATTTATCGAGGCCAAGGCAATGAAACACTGCTTTAGGAAACCTCGGGATCTCTGAAAGTGTGCAGTTTTTACTAGATATTCGGGAAACGGAGACTTTTCCTTCAGTTAAAGAAAAAAACCGGCCAAGTGCGAGTTGGAGTCGCGCATGAAGGGTTCGACCGTACTATAGTAGTAGGGGAACCCCCTTTATTTTTTTTATTTGTTGTTACAGCGGCAACAGAAATACACATTACATTTATATGTATGTGCAATATTATGTGTCAAGGTTTTTTTATTTATTATTACGAGTATTTTATAATTATTTTACTTTAAATTAGCTTATGGAAATATTTGTTATATTTTATTTAAATACGCATTATATAAAAGTCTAAAATTATATTTGCATGCCCTAAAAAGGCAAAATATTGTTTGTGCCTAAATCATCAATTTTAACAACTGGTAATACCAGTATTTTAAGCAAATAAAATGATATAAGATTTTAAACTTTCATGGTCACTAAAATTATTATAACTAGAGGACGGGAAAAATCGGGAACTCAAAGAAAACAATAAACATGGTAAATATCCCGTCCTCTAGTTATAATAAATAAAATGATTCTTATTCTTATCGTTAAGGTACCGAATTTCACTTGTGCTTCGGTTACAAAAGTATGCCCCTGACCTTCGTGCAATGGTACCAATCCAATCTCATATACCATAATTGCAACAGCCTTGAAAGTTCTTGCAATAAAAGTAATAAGGGAGTGAACTATATTACAAGTTACCGACAACAAAATAGAATAAAAAGAAGTATATCATCAAAGTTTTATTGTTTTTGTCGAGCTTTTAAAATAGCCATTGTCATTTAGAGTCGTGGCATGAGTTTACTTCGAGTCCAATAGAAGAAGCTTTGAGCAGTATCACAATCAAATTAGCTTACACTGCTAAGAGTCGGCCCACCTCTCCATGAGTGGTATCAACATTCTCCTGCCTTCATCCCAATTCATTTGGGGTCAGCGCAGCATCTCTTCTTCTTCCATACTTCTCTATTACTCGTCATCTCGGCAGTCACCTCCTTTCTTGCTATATCATCCTTCACACAGTCCATCCATTGTTTCTTTGGTTTTCCACTACTCTTATACCCATCCACATTCCTACTCTAATTCTATGAGACTGTATGAGAGGTAGTGGGCTGTGTATCCGTAATCCACTAAACAAGCCCAGTAGGGTTTGTTGGAAGTCACATCTTTGAACGTCCAGTTCTCTCACGATGTTTTCTTACCCCATTTTAAAAGAGGAAATAAATGATATTGAATGATATGCCTAGCTTGCCCCCTGAGTTCGGACCCACGACCTACAGATCTTAGGTCAGGGCCGATACCACTGGGTCACCACTCCTGTAAGCCCCAGAGCCCATTAGACAAATAACCCACGGTTTATAGACTAATAAATTGATAGATTAAGTCCATCGACTCTAACTAGCGCGTATCATTGACTGATTTTTCGATCGCGAGCTCTAAAGCCCAGTAACCCACAGCTAACTAATAAATTGATGGACTAAATTCATCAATTCCATAGATACTCGTATATGTAGGTGTTCCAGCCACTTAAATTCCATGGTTTCTTCACGGAACTAGCGAGTATCCTTGATCGATTTTCCGATCGATTAATCAGGGACCATCACAATTGCCCATTGTTTACCAACATGACTCATCATCTCTCGAGTTTGGACACTTGACATACCTGGCATAAACAGGAACGGGAAACTTTGGCAATGGTTCAAATGGGTAACATTGCATAATGTGAATCTAGGGCATAAACAACAGCTCAAAACCTCTTGATATCTACATCTTCAGTTAATTCATGAGAAGCGAGGTAAGTCGAAGGGAGTTCACCACAATTTATCGACGCGAAACTGATCAAACCAATCACGTTTTAACACTTTCTGTTCAGCGCGCTGCCGAGGTAACTGAATGAGGTATTGTTCGCCTTCGTGGGCAAAGCTCGCAAATCTCTTTCTGAATGGTTCAAGCTGATTCGATAAGATATCAGTGGCGAAGGTCCCGTAGAACTCGATTCTTACCGGCTTCCCTTTGAAAAATGGCACAGTAAGTATTCTATAGACAAATAATATAATCATATTAAAGATATGTACTCCAGCTTACCTCTTACTAAAATTGACCTTTCGCTACTGTATGATATGATTGGTCACACCTCATGCCATTCTTGCTTCATCCTAACCTAATCTTCAGCGAAGCGTCACCGTTGTATGGTTGAAGCCCCACGGACCCGAACAAAGTGCTTCCACATTTATTGTGCGAACTGCCAGTATGTGGAATTCACTGCCGGCTTCTCTGTTCCCTGATCATTATAATCTGGATCTATTCAAAGTTCGAGTGAATCGGTTTCTTCTAGGTAAGCGTGCCGCACCCTAGGCCGCATCATCGCTTCACATCAGGCGAGTTGCGGCCCAACGCAGGCCTAATAGTATTAAAAAAATACAAAAATATCTTTCCATCCTTTTTCCAACCAGTTTGTGATCGCCTTCCAGTCCAACGTGATGCGGCTGAATACCATTATTTAACAGCGAGCGACTGCTCATCTGATCTCCACATCACAGTTTTTGGGTAACACAATACCCCATCATCAAATGACCCCCCCGCTCTGGACGGAGCGGAAGGGAGTGTCAGACTTGTACTGGCTAAAACCCATCCATGTTCCTTCTTTGCCCTTTGTGTTCCAGGGCCACGGTATCTCTTTCGAACAGACCCGCAGCCCTGGCAGGTATCGGCCCATGCGGGGGTACTTGGTTGCTGACATGTCTTTGAGGCGCGCGTGGAACACGAACGCGCCGTCGACACGGCCTTTCGTCATAAGACGGCCGGACGGCGAGCTAGCCCATAACTCGCCGTACACAATACCCCTTGGACAAGACTGGTTATCATACTTTTCTTTTTTCCAATGCGAAAAACTACAGAATGCCACCTGCTGCAATCCTTACACACCTTTTCATACACGCACTCCGGTTGCGAGTACTACGCACCTGATCTTTCTGAAGAACCTCACCAATAAGGTCAGTGTATGTGTCTGACTATCTATCTCTACAAAATACAAATTAATTAGCTAACAATTTGTCGACAGTCGGGGGGGCGGTTGACCCAAAAAAGGTAGGTTACACAGGTTGGTGACCGCAAAAGCTTTCTACGACCCATTTTCCTTTTGACGTAAATCGAAAAAATGTACCGTAACTAACGTAGCTGCGTGCATATAGACCACTAAACCTACATGCCTAAAGAATGCTTAAAGAGAAATCGATACTGAAAATGAACTCTAATTTTAGATTACGTCATTATACAAGGTGTATACGGACCCTTCACGAAGCCGTCAACACATCAAACTCGGTAACTCTACGCAAAAAAAATGCTGGGAAACGACTTTTTTTTTTGGGTTGAAAAATTACGTTTTACGCTTCGGTCTCAATGTAACGGGGTATTCCTCAAATCGCAACTATTTTTAAGCGCAACCAACTAAGTGTTCCTCGAAGCGCAACCATTAGTTGCGCTCACACATTAAATTTAAAAATATTATATGTTTATTCCTCAAAGCGCAACCATGATGAAATATAGAGAGGGGTATGATCATAGATATAGATAGACTGGTATGATGGATTCATAAATGATATCGAATCAACTGTCCTAATTGTTTATTTATTAAAAACTGACTACCAGCTAAACAGCAATTAACTGGAACTAAGTGTTTAAGGTTTTTTGGTTAATAATG
Source organism: Noctua janthe (assembly GCA_910589295.1). NCBI lineage: Eukaryota > Metazoa > Arthropoda > Insecta > Lepidoptera > Noctuidae > Noctua > Noctua janthe. The sequence goes on along the minus strand of OU342572.1, from coordinate 4,583,610 downwards.
TTAATAAAAAAACCTTATCTTAAGTACCTGGTCAGTATTATTGTATGCCCGATGACGACCTCCGTAGGAGGAGCTCGTGGCTAAATAATAACAGCCGCACGGGTCGATCTTTAGGTTAAGCCGTGCTTGCCTAGGTTGGTCTGTGGATGGGTGACCACCCATTAATTACCGAGTTTCCTCCGTGCCTCGGAAAGCACGTTAAGCCGTTGGTCCCGGGTGTCATTTGTAGATCTTTGACAGTCGTTAGGTAATCAGTGGCCCGAAAAGTCTGACAACCAGTCTTTCCAAGGGGTACCGTATTACCCAGTATTAACTGGGTTGTGGAGGTCAGATAGGCAGTCGCTCCATGTAAAATACTGGTATTCAGCTGCATCCGGTTAGACTGGAAGCCGACCCCAATATAGTTGGGAGAACGCTTGGTTGACGGCTTCGTGAAGGGTCTGTTTTTGCACCTTGCATATTCATCATTAAATTATTTTTTTATTTATATTAAATGGGCCTACTCTTGACCTCAATCTAGTCCTAAGGACAGAGATGAGGTCGACAATGGAACGACTTAAATAGAATGGGGTAAAAGGTTTATTTTTAAAGAAATTACACTAAAACGCTGGTTATATATCTTCGAATGAAAATGTAACGACTTCTAAATCAGTCTGAGCCCAATAACCCATGGTAATGCATTGAGGATGATTTATTACAGCTTGTCACGATATGATGACGTGGCCGCTCTTTGCCTGTTTTATTGTTTATGATTTATGTTTTTGGGGAAGCTTTTATAATATTATGGGTGATGTTTGGTAGGCTGTTTTCATTGGCTTAAATAAACATATCTATTTGAGGTGTTTAGGGTGACTGGTAATTAGTGACAAATACTGAAGCACGTGATTGTACTCATGATAACAAACAACTTTCCCAAAGAAATATTTTTTTTAATATTCATTCACTTTTATCACAATAATATAACAGCCGTATGAAACTCGCGATCGCGCACCTGTGACGGTCAGCTGTTAGGCGCGTGACGCCGTTCTGTCTCATTACTATTGTACCGTGTAACAGTAGGTAGGCGGAGCACCCGCGCGGCTCGCAAGCAAGCCCGCTCCGTAATGTTCCGCTGTTGTGTTATTGTGATAAAAGTGGATGAGTATTAAAAAAAAATGTTTCTTAGGAAAAGTTGTTTATTATCATGCGTACAGTAATAGCCTTTTCTTAGTACGTTATTATTTATTACTTCTAGGTTTTCTAGAAATAACCTATTTCTTCGAGTATAGCGGATTCCGAGATAGCATTAGGTGTGGTGTTATTTTATGATATCTACTATGTTCATTTGCATTAGCAACACTCAAATCTAACCATGAACCCCTCAAACTGGCGGTATTAGGAACATCCTAATGGAGTCTGTCATGAACCAATGATATAAAAAGACAAGGTTAACGATGGCAGGTCACGTCAATAAGACTTGGATAGACGTCACGGAAGTTTATACCTAGGCTATACCAGCCTTTATGGGTATTTGATAGACCAACTAGCGTGTCAATGGAAAGATACGACATAGGTATACTGTACGTAGTTTTATTGGCGTATTTATGTACACACAAAACATTGTGCTGATGAATGCATTGATAATACAGGGGTCATGGAGCTATTTGAAATAAAGTTATAAGTATAACATTTAAGGCCTTATCTATCATACTAGCGGATTCCGAGCGTCCTCAAAGCGGAGCGGGCGCGCAACGAATATGTACGAAAATGCTGCTTATTTGCCACGCGTCCGCGACGTCCTCGCTGTGCAGCCGTAGCGTGTTCGCGGCGCATTCGCTGCGCGCCTGCCCCGCCCCGCAGCGTTTCGCAAACCGCTAGTATGATAAGGCCCTTAAATCTTGACTTTGACCTTCAATATCTCCGCAACTAGAAGGTTCCCAGAACATAAAAAATATCGCAATGACAGGAAGTACAAATACCGCTCGGCTTTTTTAAATATCCGGCAGCTTAACAGCAACTCGACAAATAGCTGAGATTAGTACTCGTAGGTAATTCGGTACTTCCCCGAACGAACTCTTTTACAGGAAGCTGTACCAAGATTACTAGAAGATAAAACGTATGTGTGACGTTAGGCGTGTTCCGATAGTCTGAATAAAATAGCAAACAATAATTAACAAAGTATCAATTAATAATTTAAAAAAATCAAGTATATTGGCTTAGCACACGAGTTTGTCGGCATGTGGCACGTGGACTCTGCAGTCATTGTACCCATAGATGTTACGGTTAATGGACTGATAGCGAAGATCCTCGACCAACACATTAGGAGGCTTTCATTGCGCGGCTTGATTCAGAAATCAGTACTCCTGGACACGGCACGCATAGTGAGGAGGTTTCTCTCTCTGGAACCCTGACCACTGGCAGCCTGGACCTTGTTCCTGATACCGATGGGCAACAATTTTTATTTTTATTTTTTTAATGTAAATTAATAAGCGAAGATAATAAATGAACGATAATTACTAAGTACCGGGTAAAACGGGGTGAATAGAACCGCAGGGGTGAATAGACAAACCTTTGACGGGATTTTAACGTTGAAATAATTTGATTCTGTTATCAAAAAGTACTCTGTTTCATTTACTTAGTTATACCTAATTATTTAGAGACCTTGCTAGCAACATAACATATTAATTCAACGTTAAAATACCTTTCAAAATTCCGTCTCCGTTCACCCCTGCGGTCTTATTCACCCCGTTATACATATTTAAAAGAAAACTGCGGGCCTAACGCGAATGCGCAACGTAAACATGACGTCTAGGATGACCGGCTGTTTGCTGATAACAGTAGCTTATATGGAAGGCACTCAATCGCTTCAACAACCAAGTAGGGCGCTGTAAACACACTCGGGCAAATGGGGGATTAAATATCCTTCAGACACTCAGTGTAAATGCGGTGCTCCTGACCAGACCATGCCCCACTTGTTAAGGTGTCCTATGTCCCTACACCTGTACAGGAGGACTTAAGGAACGCTACAGGCAACGCGATTGGCGTGGCCATCTACTGGGTCTAAGAAGTCTAATAAATTGTACCAGTCACGCAGTAGGGTGCCCAGGGTCTAACAATACGACCATCCCCTAGCGCAAGCAGTCTGTTCAGAAACCCTAACATCATGAAGAATAGTTGGTTATAAGGGCAAGCAAAGTTGATGGCAATAGGCTCGCTCCCTATAACATGCGAATTAAACATAACTGGCGAAATGTGGGTGTATTACGTGTACAATGCAAGCACAGCACAGTTTTCATATCTATATGTCAGCATTTTACCTGCGCTGGGTCGGCCAATTTAGTACACGAATAGCATTCATTCCGCGTGCACTCACCTATCATTCAATCATACTTTTATCAATAAATATCAATCAATCAGTATCAGTGTATCAATCAGCATCAACTCAAGATGTAAGGTCCCTAACCATACATTATGTTTTACGCCTCTGTCTAAAACTTCGGGGATTACAGGCGTGATGTTATGCTAAGGGTAAGCCAAGCTTTTAGGCTTGCATGGAAGTACCGCCATCAACACGAAAGAAGACGAAAAACGTAGTTAGCTTCACCTGTAATTATGTAATAAAATCTTACAAATTAAATTTGACCCACTTCCCGGCTTCCGAATGAGCTGACATTTTGCACACATGTTTAGTTTGGATGACAATGCATGGTTTGCTGAGTCACATTATTCTAAATCCAATATGGCGGATTCCCAAAGATGGCGGACCAGTAATTTTTTCTGTAAACCCATGATATGGGTATCAAATGAAAGGGCTTGATGAGAAGCAAACGAAAACTTAAATGAAGTCACTATGAAGCGTGTTTTTTAAACTATATTATTATTATTGATCGGATGTCGTAACATTTATTTCGTAAACTTATACTGTCACTTACGGGACATCTTCCGTGATTTTTTCATTATTTTGAGCTCCCGATACGATTTACTTCGTGCACTCATGCTAGGCCCACGACCTGTGCACAATGATGAATTTACTGTTCAGCACTGGCAGTGGCTACTCACAACGAAATATACACAAATCAATTACTGTTAACTAGCTAAATAAACATTACGCCTGTACACCTCGAAGTGATATGCAGAGGCGTATAATACACTAGCATTTTGCTAGCTTTGTTCATCCATAACATCACGCCTGTAAACCCCTAAGTGCTGGGCAGAGGTAATTATAGTAATTACACGGTACACCCAGATTTCTCACCACTCTTGTTTTTAAAAGTGCCATGTACCTAATAGGGCGCGCGCCTATTGCCATCAACCAGGCACAAATAATGAATCCGTGGCTGCTACTGCGAAATTCCTGATGGAAAAACACAATAACACTTTGCCCGACCTGGGAATCGAACCTGGTTTCGATTCCTCAAGCTTAGAAGTCGCGCTCGCGAGCACTCGAACAACGAGGTAGTCTTGTCCAACTTTTTTTAGTATTCCATGTTACTACGACCGGTCCTAATGGCATAATACGGGCCGACACTAAGGAATTCCTTTTGAAAACGAAAGGAATTAATAATACGTCCCAGACCGATCAAGGGATCGAATTCAGTACCCGTCGCTCAGCAGTCGAGCTTATTACCGCTAGACCAATGAGGCAAGGAATTAAGGACAGTTTTTTTTTTTGCCTATTAAGTATCCCACTGCTGGGCAAAGACCCCTTTCTTCTTCCAAACCTCTCTATCTTGAGCGATCTTTGGCCATGTTCGCCCCGCAAACAAGATCAGATCGTCACACTACCTCTGCTCGACGGCGATTTCCTCCATCTGGTGTCGTCTGAGTTTCGATGTTAGCCCACCTCTCCAGTTGCATTCGTAAAACATTAAAAGTATTTACGCATTATTATACCTAAACTGCACTCACAGCATTCTTAACTATTCCAAAAATAAAACCAAATTAAATCTTATTTAGTGTATTAGCATCAGTAATTAAATAAATACGTTAGGTACTGATAACTTTTTCAGCCTGCATTAGAAAGTATTTTTTTGTAATCTTGCTACGTCATGTCAGTCAGGAAGGAGTATTTAGTCAAGGTTACAAAAACTTGTACTGAAATAGACACCTGAAGTGCTGAATCGATGCGTTTAGGTTTACGTTACCTATTTGAAAATAATCAACACTCTAAAATCATTTGCTTAGGTAAATAATATTACTAAAATATAATATACCGTGATTAAAAATAATAATTCAGAAAATTTTCACGTAAAACTAGGCTTTCTGCACAAAACCTTGATCATCTAACGTTTCAGAAAATTAAAAAATAAATGTGTCACTTACGTCATTTCTGCTCCGCAAAGTGCTTCGTTTAGGTCGCAACAACACATCTTTGAAGTCCAATTTTACTTCGTTTATTATATTAGGCATTTTCACTGAACTCGAATCTGTTTTAAATTCGTAATATGTATTTACTAAGCGCTGTATACGGCCGCGCGTTCAGTCCCGCGCTCTGTATCGACTGCCCGGTGTGAACGGTGTTGCTAGAATATTAAAAACACTTTCCCCACGCGGAAAATGTGGAGCTGTCATTTCTAACATGCGAAAGTAGATCAATGAACTATAGTGAACCAAGGTATTTTCTTAACACATAATTGGTAAATAATTTGCTATAGTATATTAATGAATAATTAATGAAGTAGATAGAATAGGATCAGAGTTCATTATTATTAATTTAGAATATCGTGCGTTTGCCAAAAACAAACGCACATTGATAACAAGTCCTTGAAAGATTGTCGCAATTATAGTCACGGAACACCGAGTAAGTACGCTGTCTTGCAACGAGCCTATGCTTATGTGTTTACTATAAACTACTTACTTTATATTAAAAGATTCTTAGTTCTGCCATATTTTTTTCAGTTTAATCGTTCACCGAATCAAGAAACAACACGCACAAGTTTTCGAAAGATAGTTGTTCCTAATAAGTTATTTCCAAATATAGTTTATAAATAAAATTCTGTGACATAATAAAACTACAGTTTATATAAATGAGTAATTGGGTACACTTTATTTGTAGTTTATTTGAGGCGACTTTCCTCGACAAATAGCTTACAGCTTTATCGTATAATAGACAGCTAAAAACCCCACAGCTCAGCGACTACTCATAAGCACGAAAAAATAATACGACTAATTAATGTCATAAACAATAATTTTATTCTATCCTATTTCCTTTCCTATAGCATTGCATTCATCTTCCAAAGTCTCCGCCGCGCTTGCATCGCTGTCAAAATTAAAGCGACTTTATACTCGTAGCAATAAGGTCGTTGTTAGGTAGCTATCACTGTCAAGTCTACCAAAATTATAGTGATCTTTATTTTTGTAACCATAAAGTCGCTGTTAGACTGCAGCTGTTAGAAGTAGCCTCACTGGGGATTGCGGACGCCAGAAAAGTGAAAGAAAGAAGAAAGTAAGCAAAATTAAAAAAAAAAGTATACACATTAGTGCTCCACTAATGTGTATACATTTAGCAAAGTTCAAAAGCGATTTTCTCGGGATTTATCGCTTTCAACATTGAAATAAGGTCTATTTCATAATATGTATGAGTTCAAAAATACTTTATTCTTAACTGCTTAAAATTACAATTAAAACAGTAGAATAAAATGAACTTCAAAAGGTTTCTATTTATATATTTTATTGCTCGTGACTGTACAAGTGTACATTTTCTGACAAAGTAGTGTCTGTGAGACAGAACCCTGTAAATAGTAGGTACAATTAACATGAAACCGCGCATTTTTCCCGTCTTGGCAACACTGTTTCACAAGCGTGACACAAAACGTCACGAGGGCGCCCAGAAATACTTGCTTTCAGCCGCTAGGTGAAGGTTATTTAATGACCGACGTTACCCTATAAAAACCTAACAATTTCCCCTTACAAAATTTCGTTCGTCCCCTCACATTTGACTAGATTCTTTTTCATGTCGTATTTGAAGAGAATCGTGTGATGTTATTGATATAACAGAGTCAGCTGTTGTCCGGGCATGCGCAACGCGGAAGATAATCTTGCCAAATGAAAATAACATTGAGTCTGTGGTCGAGGACGGATTACGTGACCATCTCATTTTGCGCGCGTAACCTTAGGTTTAAATGTCAGATAGGTACTTAGACGTAGGTGTTAGTAATTTGTAAATGATAGATAAAATGAGTTGTTAAATAGAAATCGTTTTTAGACCATTCCAGGTCTAAAAACGATTTCTATTTATCATCTTCGGCCTAGCTTTGACAGTTGATTCAACTATGTTGGGGTCGGCTTGTGGTCTAACCGAATTCAGCTGACTATCAGTATTTCACATGGAGCGACTGCCTTTTATTATTGGGTAATCCTTTTATTGGGTACCCAAACGAAATGCGATTTCTGTGATGTCGTTAACTTAAGATTTTGTTCAACAATACTCCATTTCGACAACTTGTTGTTATGCGACTCTAATGTCATTATAACGTAGGTACTTTTAAATCGACTTAAAAAAAGAGGTTCACAATTGACATGGATTTTTTTTATCAATTTTAGTCAAGTATTTTTGGTTTATTTCTTCTTCGTGTCGATGATTCCCTTTATTGGAGTCAAATTAGCTTTGATCAGAACTTTGCCACCTCGAAAGCTTGGGGGGTGGCTTCGGACTTTCCTCAAAGTGTAGGATCTGCACGCGCTACGGCCGAGCGTCAAGAACTGGGCTTGATTCAGTGGTATTGGGTTTTTCGGTCAACCGGCAACCACTGAGTCTAGATTTGCCCGACGGGAACAAACCTTGATTTAGATAAATCATCATAATTCTCCTGCCGTTATCCCAACTTATTTGGGGTCGGCGCAGCATGTCTTCTTCTTCCATACTTCTCTATTACTCGTCATCTCAGCAGTCACCACCTTTCTAGCCATGTCATCCTCCACACAGTCCATCCATCGTGTCTCTGATCTCTTATAGTCATCTACATTCATACTCAACATTTTCCTCATTCCTCCGCATCACATGTCCATACCACGACAACCGATTACCACACAACTTTTCAGTCACCGGCACCACTTTCAAACTTCCTCTTATATACTCATTTCTTATTTTATCCATTCGCGTTACACCACACATCACCCTTAGCATTCTCACCTCAGCCACATGTAAATGCCTTTCCTTCATCCCTTTTCTGGCCCAATATTCGGATCCATACAAGACAGCACCTCGCCGCGCACCTCATAGTACATACACCCAATTTTCGCCAGTTAGGTTTAATTTCCATGTAATAGGGGGCGAACCTATTGCCATCGGAAATGTAGGCGTGACCACTGAGCTAACGAGTCCTGTAAACTGCAGCTGAAATACACCATCCGATGTGACGTCACGGATCGATAGGGGCTGTTGTGCTATAGAAAGCAGGTTCTATGTGTTGGGCGTTTTGCGTGCTGTCATTGCAAAATCTAAATTAATATGTGATTCGTCTTGCGGCTGAGCAAAAATCAAAAACCTAAACATTGAAGCAAATTTTTCGTAGAACGTTAAGTTGAAGAGACCTTGTGTTATCGAGGATACAGACCATGAATGATAAGAGTAGATTTTCCACATCCATTTAATACGATATGTTGAATTGTAAAATGTAAAATGTCAGTGTTTGTTTTGATAAAAAACAGATCGGTAGCTCCCTAGCTACGGCCTATACTACGGTGGGGGGATAGCGCGGCTAAACCTTACCTTAATATCACAATAATATACTTTCAACTAAGATAATACATGGTGGAAGAGACACTGACTCACTACCTAACGAATTTCACGTATTCAGTACATCATCCCGAAACCCCCGCGTAGAAATTATTCATCGACAGTTTAAAAACTATATTCAGGTTTCGCGTATACTAAAAATAATGTTGTCCAAACATTGCCTATTTAATAGCATAATTATGTAAGTCTAATAATGAGAGCGTTGTTTGACAATATTATGATTTTTGAGAAACTTTCTGTAATCGGATATGATAAGGGTAGTTTTTCCACGTCCATTTTACCTAAGGGATTTTACTTCCAAGTCATAGAATCTCAGCTTTTCATTTATAGGCAGGAAAACAATGAAAATTATATAAAAATGTCAACAGAAGATCAAAAACCGAAGCAAAAGATACGACTCGTGGTGGATTCGAACCACCGACCACCTTTGCCATCAGAAATGTAGGCGTTCTGACCACTGAACTAACGAGTCCTGTTCACTGTAGCTGAAACACGCCATCCCCTTCGTCTATGTGACGTCACGGATCGATAGGGGTTGCTGTGCTATAGAAGGTAGTTTCTACGTAGGGCACTTTGCGTGCTGGCGTTATAAACTTTATGTAGTTAGTTTTAGATTGTTAACGAGTTCCATTCGTTGTATCCCTAGCCACCGTAGGTTGAAACACTTTTTCGTGACACACAATCTGAATTACACACATCCAAAGTGTCTAGGGATATTACAGTTATTCACGTGTTTAAACAAAACTATAAAGAGATCCTCATATCAAAGTGCGTAGAATTTTATACTCTTACAACAAATTCAATAAAAAACTGAACTTTTTTCATTTGTTAGGGGTGTTTTAGATAAAAATAAAAAAAGTTAAAATTTTGCTAAAATTAGACTTACTTTTTTTGGTGATTAAAACAGGTAGATAACAAAATTAAATGAAACTATAAATTTTGTATAAAATAAAAAATAATAACCTGTAGGAGCACCTCGGATGTTTCTAACACATCTGCAAAGATTATTTATGCGCAAAACGAGGTTTTCACGTTCGCCTTGTGGTATAAGGCACCAGGTCCGACGAAAATACATTAAAAATGAACTTTCCGGCACCAGATTCTCAGGAAAATTCGTTAACACCTTCGTTGGAGCATATTCCAGGATTTAAATCTAGGGACTGCGTGGGCCAGTCCAGGTCCGCTTCATTGTTGCTGTAGCCGCTGAGTTACCACTCGAGTCGTAGTTGGGCGCTCATCATCATGTATGTATACACATAAAATCTTGACCCATTTGCAACCGCTGTGGTTGGAATACAAGTCCCAGCACCTCGGCATGTCGTAGAACCAAAAAGTCGAAGACATGTGACATCTACCAACCCGCACTAGGACCGTGTGGTGGATATTTTATGAGGTAAGTAATAAATAAGGAGCAATTAGTTAATTAATTAAGAAGCGTTTATTGATATAGATCGATTTCTATTGCCAGTCCACTGTCAGAGGTACTTTGTTGGCGAGCCGTCGTCGGCATAAAATTAGACTTCTCTCGAGCCCCTGTTGTGGAACTTGTGGATGCCGGCATGCTACCTATTGAATACACAGAGAAATATTATCAAACCATTTACAGTCCTTCCGCAGTTATTTAAGAAGGAACATACTGATTCATAAAATCAAGGTCTGCTGTAGACACGTCCTTGTGATTTCCTTTTTTTCAGCAACTAATAGGTACAGAAAATAAAAAAATCGCACTCTATGGGGGCAGGCTTGATGCAGTGCGACATTAGTTTCTTTAAATACCATTTTTTTCAAATTCCTCGCAGGCCCCACTGATTTTACATTTCTTTCAAAATAAAAATGATCTTTATCTAGTTACAATAAAGCTGTGCCTTCGTGAAGGCCAACACACACCGGGTACGGCACGGCAGAGAATTTTATCTTTATCCAACGTAAATTCATAGGTAGCTAGTGGTAACAAGATATATATTCCAACTAGCTTTTGCCCGCGGCTTCGCCCGCGAAATGTCGAAAAATATCCGACGGGAACGTACCGAACAGACATAGTTACTTACCTTCATCCTCCTTTTTAACCCTTCGACAATACAATTATCAAAAACGCTGAGACACGTATAAATAAATTTTCAATCGTAAGCCTAAACACAAAATTTTAAAGTCCTAACTTCAAAACTGACGGACTTTCGAATTCATATAAACTTTCATCCCCTATTTTACTACTTTAGGGATGGAATTCCCAAAATCCTTTCTTAGTGGATATGGACTCTTTACAAAGAACACACCCTCTAAGTTTCATGACTCTAGGTCCAGCGGTTTGGGCTGTGTGTTGATATATCACCCAGTCAGTCAGTCAGTCAGTTAGTCAGTCAGTCAGTCAGTCAGTCAGTCAGTCAATCAGTCAGTCTGTCAGTCAGTTTACCATTTTATATATATAGAAGAAGAAGATGTTTAGAGATCGACACGAAGGCATCAAAGGAGATTACCTTACGCGGTATTGAACATTGGAATCTGTATCTTGTATAAATAGGGTGGTCATTAGTGACCGATAATCAAACACGTGATTGTATTCATGACACCAAACAACTTTCCCAAAGAAACTTTTTTTTATACTTATTCACTTTCACCAGAATAACACAACAGCGGAGCATTAAGGTCACAGCACACATATCAACAACTCGGAAAGGGATCGGCACCTTATCAACTCGAGTCGTTAAGTATTCTTTGTATGAAACTCCCTACTGCAACGCACACTAATCGGAATCGTAACGTAATCGCCTCGCCTCGGAACAAGCTCAGGAACCGCGGTGCGGTGCGTGGTCAACTCGCTTACGGCTCGTTGTCCACCCTTAGGCACACTACTGTTGCCATACGTGCTGTTATTCACAGGGCAACTGACTTACATTTACAAGCCGTGAGCGCGGCGTCGGCGAGTCGTAAGCGCGGCGTCGGCGAGCCATAAGCGCGGCGTCGCCTAGCCGTAAGCGCGGCGTCGCCTAGCCGTCGCCGAGTCGACGGTTGACGCCTGTTTGACGGCGAGGCGATAGTAATGAAACAGCTAATAGGTAAAAGGTGCGCGCCCGCGAATTTCAGGCCCGCTGTTGTGTTACTGTGTTAAAAGTGAGTTTAAAAAAAAATGTTTCTTTGGAAAAGTTGTTTGTTATCATGAGTACAATCACGTTTTGAAGTTTCGGTCACAATTACCAGTCACCCTATATCTGTTCGGTTGATGTTAACCATGACTTAGGTGCAACACACCAGTGCCTAATCCTTCGGGGATTATGGGCGTGAAATTATGCTATTAATACATCCATAAATAAACTTTTTCCCATGTGGGAGGCTGAGACTACAGGATCCTTACTAATCCTTTCGTCTCGTCCACGTTCATACATCAAGTCATACCGCACGCTGTACGCTGTACGTACGTTGACTTTGGTTTAGTTCCACGTCCTCATCGTTTACAGTGACTGTTGTCTTCACTTCTTCAGCATTGGAAGTGAACGTAGCATCCTTGTAGTTGCCGTAGCCGTCACACTCAATATCGGACCCCGTGCGACATCGCTCGCGGGCACAATCTGCGAAGACACGAATGAAATGAAAAAAGCAAAGAAATATTAGATATCTTCCTATAAGCCAGAAAATCTTGGCTAGGCGTAAATATAAATTAACTACACATAAATATAAATTGGCTATACATAAATATAAATTAGCTATATATAAATAATGGCTATATGCATTCTTAAATTTGACAACGTCGCAAGTAGCTGTCAAATAATATTACTGCATCAAATTACGATTTATCGCTCTATCTATGATGCACTACAGTTTTGGTTGGAAATAGCAACGAAACCACTGAATTAGGTTTTGTTATAGTTTTAGGGGTAAAAAGGCATCTGTCTACATTACACAGCAGGAAGCGGGTTAGGTGCTGTCTCCACGAGCGAGAGAATCGCGGCGATATTATCGTATAGAAATACGTGGCACGACAATAATATCGCCGAGATTCTCTCGATCGCGGAGATGTCCACTAAGAGAATTACCATACTAACCACAATTCATATTGGAGACCTCAACTCGCGGCACTTTGATGCCTATGATGAAGCTGCCATCCTCAAGCGCACAGTAACACACGAAACGACGGCACTGCAGATAGAGAAAAGCACTCTTATTTTTATCACGATTAGGGTGCGTTTCCAATCTTTCAATCGTTTCCAATGCAGCGGAGACGAGCAGGATGAACCAATCACACACACACACAGATGAGACGAGTTGCGCGGTTACATGGATTTCGATGATGCACCCGCCAGTAAAAACCTTAGAAGTCTCAGTCGTGGCGGTAACCAATACGATCGCCGCCTCGTAAAGTAGCAACAAAAAAAAGGAATAATCGACAACTGGCAGTGATGTAACGGTTACTACAAAAATCTATCCAAATAAATAAAATTGGTGTCTGTTTGTAATTAAAAACTAACAGATTGCTACTGAATGCATATGTAAGCTTAAACGAAACGGCTGGACCCATTTTTCTGACCTGTTGTTATAACGAGTAACTATTTTAGAAAAAAAGATTAGAATTCCGTGGTTGCGTGTTAGGGTTCGTGTGATGGATGGATTGTGTGAAGACTGATATGAAAGAGAAAGGAGTAAATGATGCCGTGACGTCTGACAGGGGAGAATGGAAGAAGAAAATGTGTTGCACCGTCCCCAAGTAGAATGGGACAAGGGCAGGAAGATGATGATGATGATGATTAGGGTACCGTGCAAAACATATATATAAACCCATGGAATCGTAAACAAATTCAAATAGAGAAGTAATATTTTACAACAATTTCACGCGGACGAAGTTTGTGAGCAACAGTGGTAACCAATATTTGCGAGGACGAGAGCAGCGAAATCGATTTTTTTTCCTTGGATAGATTAGATTATCTTTTGACCATTAATACAGACAGAAAGACAAGTTACTGGGGGTGGCCCTCTTAACCATTGGCCAAATACCCCACAACTCGGGTAGATTGAGCTTACTTCTTAGCAAAAAAATGGTCAGTCTCCCCATTCGTTCCACCTGCTGAAAATCGCCCACCTGGGTTTGAGCTGCCATGGCTGACCCGGAAGTCTTTAAATACACAACGGACCCAGGTTGACCGAAGCAAAGAAAACCTGCTCAGGTGGAGATTTATTGATGATGACTTTGCCCTGAACTGTAAATGTGATGGTGTTCCATAAACGATGGGGCACTTAGTATCATGTCCTGCGTGTCCTGCCGCTTGTTCATTACAGGAACTGGTGGACGCTACGGACGGCACGAAACTCGTAGCATAGTTCTAGATCGACACAATTTAGATTGCCATCGACACGGTAATAACAAGTAGTTAGTAAACAAGGTGTAAACAGACTCTTCACAAAGCCGTCAACCAAGCATTCTGCACATCAAACTAAGTAACTCTAAGCACTTTTTTTTGCTGTAAACAACTTTATATCTGGGTTGAAAAATCACGTTTTTCGGTATGACTCAATGTAACGCGCTCAATTGAGCTGATGTATGCATTAATTAGAACGGGCGTCATGGAGGTAGTTAAAGTGATAACATTAAAAACTTGTATTAAACTTGTACTCTTGAAAAAGTAGGAACAACTTCTAGTTACGGAGACATTGGGGGTCAACCCCCAATACCTCCGTAACTAGAAGTTGCGGTCCCTACCTGGGAAAGATCATGATGGTCCACAACAAAACAATTATCGCAATAACGGGGAAAACAAGTGCCTTTCGGCTTCGTTAAGGGTATTTTTACACCCATTAGTGAATACATACCTGCACAGGAGCGTATAGCCACAACGGGGTACACTGTGGGGCATTGAAATGCAAATGTCCTTCAGGACCATACCTCTTCTTGAAATACTTCAGCTCACGCTTGCACGGCTCTGGTTGTTAAAGAAAAAATATTTGATTTTGAATTGGTGATCGCAGGAGCACCACAATCGGACTGAAGACGAAGGATCAACATGATTGTAATTAGGTTACGGTCAATACGAATCAAGTAATAATAAGCCTAACGTCTTAAAGAGTGCCTTTACTCTAGTGGTGTCGGCTATAAAAAGTTTAGGAGTCACTCCTAAAAAAGCTGGGCAGTAACTACGTAGTACGTAGTATTATATTATCTGTGCTGCCACAGATAATACAAGCAGTAACATACCATAACACCAGTAATCTTCCAAGGGTTAGGCAGAGAGTTACCTAATAGCACACCCATATTTTGCCAGTTACATTTAAGTCCCATGTAATAGGGCACAAATCAAGACTCCGTGGCTACTATTGAGAAATTCCTCATGGAAAATCCCAACAACACTTCGCACGACCTGGGAATTGAACTCAGGACCTCATGCTTAGCTGTCTGCGATCATTAGATTAATAAGGACTCCCGAAAAATCGAGGTAGATAATGTGTTACCAATACCATTAGCTAACTCTTCAATTTCGTCCCTCTTCCGTCGGCTACCGACGGCGGGCAGCACCACGTGTATGTCCTCACAGAGACCATGTCTGCACACCAGCCCGTCATCACAGCCAGGCTCCAAGAACTCCTCTTCTACCTGGACATAAAAAAAAATGAGGCTCTTCTTCTTAACGAATCGATGGCAATCTAATTGTGCCAGAATGGCCCACACTGAGCTCAGAATTTGGCGCCTTCAGTAGTGTGCATCAGTTTCTGTAATGAATAAAAACAGGACACGCTGGATACAATACTAAATCCCCAATCGTTTGTGGACCAGTACCACCAGTATGAGGCTCACTTATGAGGCTTGATGCTCATTTCTTATGTTACTTGGATCGGCAACACGTTTTTTTCTTCCAAACTCCCTTGTAACCCGTCATACAAAATTGCCGGTCGTAGTGAACAGACGTATCGAACAATTATTGCAATAAACAAATAATCATTTACGAAATTGTGACCTAGTTACCAATAGCCAGTAGTAACGCATACTCATACAGTACATTTGTGTAAGGTGTATTATTGGTAGAAATGACCGGTGTTTAACTGAAACAATATAACCTGCTTCATGATGGAGGATAGTCCGTTCAGCCGGAGCAGTAAATGTGTTCGCTCCCCGCCTTCTACACCTGTGCCCGTGGTCGTGCCTGTTGTCGTACCCGCCTCTACCCCTCAAGCGCCTATCCGAAGGAACGATGCCCTGAAGTTGTCTCGACGTCAGAAATACAAAACTGGATGGCTAGTTTCGAACAGAGCCTGAAGGAAGTGTGCGCTATTGCAGCTGAGGGAAAGCTGAATGTGGAGCAGAAAACGCGCATCACTAACCTATGCCGGAGGGTTAATCACGGGACCTCGCAGATGGCCGTCATGTACCAGGCCGTCAAAGCTAAAGCCCTCCAATCGCACCACACCGTCAGAACTCTCGAAAACCAACTCGATCTTTCGCAGCAGCTACAGAACCTTAAGCTGAGTATCGAAGATTCGACGAAACCTGCCCAGGCATCTTCCTTTGCTGACATGGTAAAGAAAGGTGCCAACAGTTTTATCCAGCCAAGTTTTGTAAGTTCTGTGGCCATCTATCCGAGTGACAAATTGAAGACCAGCGATGAGACTAAAACTCTTGTCCAAAAAATTATCAGCCCCGAACAAATGAAGCTCCACGTGAGAAGCCTGCGCAAGACGAAGAACGGCGGTGTTATCATCAGCACCGAGACGAAGGACGACATCGAGAAGCTGAGACAATCGGTACAGCTTACCAAATCAGGCCTAACAGTTGACGAGCCCCATAAAAGGAAGCCCAGGGTTGTAATTATAGGAGTGCCGGCTTCCATGCAGGAAAATGAGGTTTTTACCTGTGTTTACAACCAGAACCTAGCCGAAAAACTTCAGGATTGCAGCCTTGAGACGTTTTTGAGCTTAATTAAATTAAGTCATAAGTCAGGGAAGAAAGACTCGGAGACATGTAATTACATTGTTGAAGTATCTGCAGTCATACGCAAAGCCCTGATATCGCAAGACCGAGTTTTTGTAAATTGGTCATCATGCCCTGTGAGAGACTTTACTTTGGTCACACGATGCTATAAGTGTCAGCAGTATGGACATGCGGCCAAGTCATGTCGACAGACATCGTATACCTGCAGCCACTGTGGTGATCAAGGTCACTCTGTAAAAGAATGTCCAAAGAAGGCTGACGAACCAAAATGCGCTACTTGCTTGCATTTCAAAAAGCCAGATAAGCATAACACAGGTGCTGCTGACTGCCCGGCGAAAATAATGGCTGAAAAAAGGTACATCAATTCTGTAGATTATGGAGGCGCCTAAGAGCGCCGTTAATTAGTTATTTTTCTGACCTTTTATTTTTTATAGTTTATATTTTTATTTAAACTACCATTATGATAATAATTTAATTAATGATTTAGATGATTTCTCTGTATCCGAGTCCAAAGTTTGTGAAGCGGAAAACTGCAAACAATATCTATCCGGCTACAAATCTCCACTAACAGTATTGACACAAAATATTCGCAGTGTTTTTAAGAATTTTGATAGCTTTAGTACATTTCAGCAACGGCTAAACATAAATTGTGACGTTATTGTTTTAACTGAATGCTGGCTTGCCAAACATTATAACATACCACTCATCCCGGGATATCATATGTATAGGAGTACCATAAATTACAACCAAAATGATGGTGTGATAGTTTATGCAAGAAATCATCTGAACGTCTCTGTTGAGGAACCTGATATGCACGACTGTAACAGGTTAGTTAAAATTGGATCGGAATTTGCGGTATTAGCATTATATCGACCTCCATCTTTTAAAAATACTAGCAATTTTACTGACTCTCTGAATGAGACCTTGCAGAACCTGTCATCTATCAAAAACACGATTGTAATTGGAGATATTAATATGAATATTCTTCCAGGAAGTGCTGATGCTTCTGCTCAGGACTACCTCAACCTATGCGCTTTTCATGGTCTGCTCCCAGCACATAGCTTTCCTACACATCACAGTGCGTCCTGTCTAGATCATATTATGCTTAAATCGAATTTCCCTTCACTTGCACTTGTTGTTAACTCAACAATAACCGATCATAATGCTACCCTACTAACCTTAAATTGTAAATTACCTAAACAAGGCACTCGCAAAATTTCAAAACTGAATATAAATAGACTTAAAGAAGATTTACGCGTCATCGATTTTGATCCAGTCTATAATTCCGCTGACCCGCAGTTTTGCATGTTGTTTGTAATTGAAAACTTACGAAATGCAATTCAGAAAAACACAGTCGTATCGCAGTTGAGCAACAGAAATTACAATATAAAACCATGGATAACAACAGGTCTTATTCGCTGTATGAAACATAGGGATAAACTACATATGAAAGCAAAATCTAATCCAGAAAATGTAGTATTGCAACTTTCGTATAAAAGATATCGAAATTTCTGTAATGATCTCCTTAAAAAAATTAAAAACAACTACGACAAAATGGCATTGGAAAAGGCTGGAACAAATAGTAAAAAGATTTGGAAATATATTAAAGACGCAACTTATACCGCAAAACAATATGAGTCATCTTCAAGTTTATTACAAGCACACTCGTCACCGGTGGAATCCGCTAACATAGCAAATAATTTATTTGTTAATGTGGGTAAGTGTCTGGCAGAAAAAAATCTGGGACAATCCCAAAACCTAACGAGCACTCCTTTACCATCTAACACTGCTTTAACATCCTTCGCGCTGCTAGATACTGACGAGACTGAGGTAGAAAGTATAATAATGACCTTGAAAGAAGACTGCAGTTGGCTGGGACAACATATCGAATAAAATTATTAAAAAATTCAAGGACATTTTGGTACCACCACTGACTTATATTTTCCGCATTTGTTTATCTTCAGGTCATTTTCCAGTGTCTTAAAAAAGCTGTAATTGTCCCTGTCTATAAATCAGGCAGCAAAGAGCAAGTGACAAATTACAGACCTATTTCTTTATTACCTTCTATGTCAAAAATATTGGAGAAAATAATAAATAAAAGGTTGTTGAAATATTTGGAAGATAAATCGATTCTGTCTGAACGGCAGTTTGGATTTAGACCTAAAGTTTCAACTGCCGATGCGGTACATCATCTGACTGACTATCTAGCACAAGAACTTGACAAGGGTAACCACACAGGTTGGAATTTTCCTAGACCTTGCCAAAGCTTTTGACACAGTTTGTATTCCAATTCTGTTGCGCAAGCTTGAGATCATGGGTGTGAGAGGCACCCAGCTGAAACAATTCCAAAGTTTTTTAGAAGACCGTTCCCAATGCGTAAAGATTGGTGATGTTGTCAGCTCTGTTAAAAAAAACACATTTTTTGGTGTTCCCCAAGGAAGTATTCTAAGGCTCACTCTGTTTTTAATCTACATAAATGACCTTTGCAATCTAAAGCTAGAGCATGGCACTATTATAACTTACGCCGACGACACTGCTTTACTTTTTTCGGCTGACTCAGAAAATGAAGTCTACAATTTTGCGCAACACGGTTTTAATATTGTAAATAAATGGCTTCAAAATAACTCACTAACTCTAAATGCAGGGAAGACAAATTATATTAAGTTTTCGATGCACAAGCATACATCGAATGTCCCTTCAGCGTTGCATGCTCATTGTTGTCCAATTCCTGCAGATAGCCAGTGTAAGTGTCCCAATATTAAGAAGACTGATAAAATAAAATACCTGGGTATTATAATAGATGAAATCCTTTCAAACAACATATGGAAGCTCTAAATAGTAGAATTCGTAAGCTGATATTCGTATTCAAAAAGCTACGATTTATTACAGATCCAAAAGTTCTTAGACAAGTATATTTTGCTCTTTGTCAGTCAATTCTGACCTACTGTATTACTTCATGAGGTGGCACGAGTAAAACTCTATTATTGCCCATTGAAAGAGCTCAAAGAGCTAACCTCAAGGTGACTACTTGCCGCCCTTTCCTTTTCTCCACCAACCTCCTGTATAAATCTTGTGAAGTACTAACAGTTCGACAGTTATTTATTATGAGCACTGTACTTAAACAACACGCAGCACTTCCATACAGCACTGAATTTACTAAAAAAAGACGGAAAGATATAGTTTGCGCTCAAAAAAGTACAAAACATGCTTTCACAGCGAAGTTTCATATGTACCTCGGACGGCTGCTATATAACAGGCTAAATGAAAAAATAAACATCTACTCTTTAAATATCAGTAACTGCAAGAAAACCCTTAAGGAGGCTCTTCAAACTATGTCCTATGAAGATACAGAGAAGTTATTACTAGTGCTAAAGTAAATATTGTTCGTATTATTGTTATTTTTTAATTAGTTATCTAAGTTAAGATAATATAATTTTATATACATTTTTTACATAGGTATAATACATACTACATAGTTACCAATAAAATTAATAAGAAAATGTGATTATTTTATCAATTAATGTTACCTCCAATCGCCTGAAACACAGGATTACCTAGTTCAGGCTCAAATCATGGGTGAACTTGACATAGATTTAAGAAAAACTGTAAAAGTTGTACTTTATATTTTTGAATAAATTTATTTATTTTATTTTATTATTTATACTTTCAACATACACTGCTTGTTAGGCTTCCTTCGCCAAATATCAAAAAACGGAACCCTTATAGATTTGTCCTACCCGTCTGTATGTCAGTATATCACAGCCGTTTTACTCCGAGACTGTTGGCACCGCACTGTTGAAATTTTTAAAGTAGGTGTCTCCTATGGAACCGTCAGGTTTTCCTGGAAGCCCTTGAACCGTCTTCGGACTCAAGTAGGAAGATGTAACTCGAACCTCGTTAAGTGGCTACTGTAATCAAACAGCAGCGGGGTGTGGTTGTGGAGCTGTATCACAAACTATGCTCCATTTCCTACCCTGCCCTCTTAGCCCAAAAACATGTAGCCGAAGTGACATCTGCGCTGCTGGAATTGGGGAAGTTCTGGGCTAACAAAATATAAAAATTGTCGTGCCAGCGACACGAAGAAGAAGAAGAGGGGCAAAAGTCGTGATCGTGGCCGTGTAGTGCGCGAGAAAAGCGTAAAGCGCAATATCACAATAAGTGGCTGTAAAATTTTCCATCAGGTCGAATAAAAAAAATGGACTGCCCATACAAAACATCGCATCGGCTGACCCAATTTGTATGATGAGCAGTGGCGAAGGTTCCATACAACTCGATTTCTACCGGATTCCCTTTGAAAAATGGCACAGTCAGTATTCTATGGACAAATAACATAATCACATTAAAGATATGTACTCCAGCTTACGTCTTACAAAAATTGTCCATTCGCTACTGATGGTGAGTCCACTTGCCCTTAGTAAATTTTTCCAGTTAGATGGTCTGAATCACCACCTAGGAGGTATTGTGCTTTTAGAGTTACACCTTGTATGTGGAGTCGTACCTCAATCTCAACAGTGCCGTTGGTGGTCTTCAATGTCTTCTTGAATTCTGCACACTTTTCGTTTAATTCTGCAAAGATTTAAGTACATAATAACGTCACCGAAATGAAATTCAACGAGGAATGCATTAAAAATCTTCGAAAATGACATTTTATCTTCAGAAATTGCAAATACTGAAGATAAAATGACATTTTGAGTTTGCCGGGTTTCCAAACTCCGAGGTCGGGCAGTGTTATTTGTTTTTTTTTTCAGTAGTAGCCCGGAGTCAGGTTTTGTGCCCAGCTGATGGGAATAGGGTGGTCCTATATTACATGGAACATAAAACGTAACTGTGCCTAACCCTTCGGTGAAAGTAGGCGGGACGTTATATTTGGAATGCTGAAGGTAACTTCACCAATAAAGCTAAAAACTAGCAGCGTTATCTTATTTACACTATCTTTTTCCCTCATCATACCGCCGACACTGTGGGGCCATATGAGCCAGACAGAGACAAAGAGAACTTACGTTGAAACACACTGCAATGCCCACAACAGTTACACTGGTTTTTGTCAGGTAGGAACCCCCCAAGAGGGCAATCTTGCTCTCGTACGGCGTTTGTGCAGATGTAGCCAAGGCAGGAGACTGGACAGTCCTCGTTCGAAGGAGGCTCGTACCGGAAGTTACGATTCCTACGAGAAAAAGAAGCATTTATTTAAAACCCGCCCCGGCTGCGCACGGGTGCAATATACATATAAACCTTCCTCTTGAATCACTCTATCTACTGCTGATAACTGCATTCAAATCCGTTGCGTTCTGTAAAAGATCTAAGAGTACAAACAGCGGGAGTCACTTTGTTTTATCCTATGTAAAGAATATACCATTCCAGACACTTATGAATTGTCAAAAACTTAAAGATGAAGCGACAGTCCCAGACACAAGATAAGGCATGAACTGTGAATGGTCTGTAGTTGCCCATTCCAAAGCTCAGATCTTTATGGAGAAGAATGGAAAGAAGAGAATCAAACTCCATGGACACTCTTTTAAATCAAAATATTGTTACAGAATGTGCTCGGTTTTAAATAACAACCGCACGGATCGTTTGCAGGTGAAGCTACATTTGCCGAGGTCAGTCCGTGGATGGGTGACCAGACCAACAACAAAATTACACATGGAGACCTCTCCTCACCTCTTATAGCACGTGAAACCATTGGTCCCGGCTGTAATTTGTAGAATTTTGACAGTTGTTACTAGTAGTTAGGAGCCCAAAAGTCCCCTGTCTGAAAACCAGTCTTACCAAGGGGTATCAAGTACTCAGTAACTGAGTTGTAGAAGTCAGATATGCAGTCGCTAAATCTATACAACATTATGTTTAGTATATGCGAAACCTGAATATAGTTTGTTCAGAATAAGTAACTGAATCGATTCCAGTAATTTTTAAACCATGTTAAATTTTGTCGCAAAAATATTTCATAAAGTTACAAGTTGGACACCGAGCGACTTTAAGTACCTATCACAATAATTTAGGTACCTACAGCCAAATTATTATTATCAATGAGCTCAAGACGACGCTGAAGGCGCGCGCGGGCGCGTTGCGTGGTGACCACGTTTTTGTGCGGACAACCAGATAACAGAACAAGCTTATAACTTTGTGATTTTTCATGATACAGTTTTGAAATTTTGTAATACACGTGTTTATAGACACGTGTTTCAGGTTTCACATATACTAAAACTAATGTTGTATAATATTATAAAGCGGTATGTTTGTAAGTTTGTATGTAGGAGGTAATCTTAGGAACTACAGATCCGATACCAAAAATTCTTGCACTAACGTTTAGGTACATTATTCCCGAATGTCATAGGTTACATTTATAACGTCTCCGTGAGTTCATTTCCGTACATATGAGGAGCGAAGCCGCGAGCAACGCTAGTGTAAAATAAATTATTTACTTCTAATAAACTTTCTTATTTTGTGTGAACGTGAAAAAGGACGAAGTAATAGGAATCCCAGAGCAAACAAACTTTAAAGTTGTTGTATACTAAAAAGTGGACTAAGGCTGTAACTGAATGGCGTCCAAGAACTGGCAAAAGAAACGTGGGTCGTCCGGCGGCGAGATGGGCAGACGACATAGTTGTCATCGGGGGAAAACCTGGATGAGGCTGGCACAGGACCGGGGAGGTTGGCTCAAGAACAGAGAGGCCTATACCCAGCAGTGGGTGAGTTCGGGCTGTGGATGATGATGATGATGATAATACTGAAAAGTTCAGAGATAAAAAATCTAGTAGGTGTAATAAAAGATAACCCCGTGCGTTTCAACCCCAGTAAAAAGCTAATATTCGCTAGGTATAATAAAATCCTTGTAAAATAGTGTAATAACTTACAACTTAGTTATCGAGGCTGGACTTAACTGTGGAACAGTTACAGGAACACCTGAGAAAATACAAAAATGAAGTATGAGGATGTTTCGTTTTATGTCATCACCAATGCTCTCAAAATGGTAAAGAAAAAAACCGTGAGGAAATCCTGCCCATACTTAAAACCAAAAATGGAGGAGGCATGTGACATTTACCAACCCGCACGTAGCATATATCTTTCTTTATAATATCATTGAATAGAGATATTTATTTTTTATTTTTAATGGTACTTATAACTTACATCGCCGTAGTATCTTGTCGCATCTCAAAGATCTGAACTCTTGCTCCGGGTGACCCCAATATTGGTTGCATCCGGCCCTGAAATCTGGATATTACTTACAACTTTAGCCTCGTATCTGGGTGCCTTGGATCGTTGCCAGGTAAAGATTTTAGCTTAGAGATTGGCTCTCATATTTCATGACGCAAGTTCGTCTTTAACTTTGACCTTTTCATAAGGAAGGTCAGAAGTCTGATATTTGATATTATAATAAGGGTTGGCAGGTTACATTATTCATGAATTTACATTATTTTCGAAACTTGTTTTCCTATAGTATCATCACTTCTAAAATTCTAATTATCAAGTCGAAATTAGGTTTTTTGCACAGACTACTAATTTATTTATTATTTTATTTATGTATATCAATCTATGTTAACAAAATGGTATTTGTCTTGATTTTTTTTGTAGATACTCACAATGCTGTCCTATTTGACCTAAAGGTTCAATGGTAGAGAATGCCTTATGGCATTAGGTCCCCCTATGTACCACTCTTATACATTAAGTTTAAAATCATCATCTTCATTTCAGCCGAAAGACGTCCACTGCTGGACATAGGCCTCCCCCAAGTATCGCCACATTGACCGGTCCCGTTTACGCAATGACTACGAAATGTCTACGCACCGTATACGCAGCGTCAACCAATACCAGATGCAAAGGCACCCTAGATCTAAAACATACAAACCTATTACAGTTGTCGGCAAGAACTCTTCTGTGACCAAACTGTATTCATCTTCGACACAAGACTGGTCCAATTCTGCAATATAAAAACGATTGTTAGCAATATTATATTTTTGTAGGATCGATCTTCAAGTTAAGCCGCGCTTGCTTAGGTTTTATACCTATACACCGTGACTTTTTAGTCGTCTTACAACGGTGGTCTACTCAATGTACCCGACATAAAGTAGCTCTAGGCGCGATTTTAGTTTTTTTTTTCCTACCATAATAGGTACAAGGAAAAATAAATAACACATTAGAATAAAATTGTGAAACATCCTATTAATGATGTTTACGTGTCAAACGGTATGTTCTCCACATACCTACCCAGCGCTCGAGTTTAGTAGATCATCGCTCGCAACAGGGTGTTTTAACTACGCCATGCTTCATATTACTGAATAATACTTTCATTTTTAAATTATTAAAGTCTCAAAAATACCTATTTTTTATATTAATGATTAGTAGTCATTGGATACATGAAGTGGGCTGCCGTTGTAAGACGACTAAAAAGTCATGGTGTATATTGTGACTGGTAATTAAACACGTGATTATACTCATGATTACAAACAACTTTCCCAAAGATTTTTTTTTATACTCATGCACTTTTATCACAATAACACAACAGCCCAGCCGTATAAAACTCGCGCGCACGCGCCCTTAACCTATCAGCTGTTAGCCGCGTGACGCCGTTCTGACTCATTACGGTACCGTGCAACAGTGGGTAGGCAGAGCACCCGCGCGACTCGCAAGCCCGCCCCGTAGGTTTTATTGTGATAAAAGTGAATGAATATAAAAACAAAATGGTTCTTTGAGAAAGTTGTTTATTATCATAAGTACAATCACGTGTTTAATTACTAGTCACCCTATATTTTTTAGTATTTCATACCGAGTTTCCTCCATGCCTCAAAAAGCAGGTTAAGCCGTTGGTTCCGGCTGTCAGTTGTAAGTCTTCGACAGTCGTTTCAGGTAGTGAGTATCCCGAAAGTCTCGACAACCACTCGTACCAAGTGGTTACTCTTGGTACGAGTGGTTGTCAGACTCACTCTGGGTAATCCCAGTACTAACTGGGTTGTGGAGGTCAGATAGCCAGTCGCTCCATGTAAAATACTAATATTCAGCTGCGTCCGGTTAGACTAAGAGCTGATCCCAACATAGTTGGGAAAAGGCTAGGCAGATGATGATGATTATATTTTTGGAGAATAAAGGGAAAAACATGAAAAGAATGAAGAGGAAAGTAAGGCTATTGGATTCTTCCAAAAAGATTTTTTCAGTACCAGCCCGCAGTCTGGATTCTTGCCCGGCTGACGCTAATAAGCTCGCCTTCTGGGTGTAATTTAGGTACTCCTCTGTCTAACCCCTCGGGAATACAGGTGTGATATATCATCATTATCTTGCCCTTATCCCATTTGGGGTCGGCACAGCATGTCTTCTTCTTCCATACTTCTCTACTAACTCGTCATCTCATCAAGCACCTCCTTTCTTCCCATATCATCCTTTACACAGTCCATCCATCGTTTCTTTGGTCTGATGTTATGTATAAAGGGTACTACGTATTCGTAGCTAATGGCGCTTATTCATCAATCAAATGACTTATTCGGCTAAGCGAGGCCTTTCAGTGTGTGCATCTAAACACGTACTCTTCACCCTCACGTGATTATCATCATCCACAGCCCGACTTCACTCATTGTGTAAAGACCTCACTTTGCCAGTGCGAATATCCACGCTCTTCTAATATGACAACAGTATCGCCCACCTATCGTCGTCGATGAAAATTTTTCAAGCGTTGTCAATGATAAGCCAGTCCAGCGCGATTTCATTAGCAGACTTGACTAGCAAAACCTTATACTATAGTCTTCATTGTCATCCACAGCCTAAATCCTCATATTGCTAAGTATAGACCTCCCTTTTTTGTGCCAATCTCCACGTTCCTGTACCACCCTCATCCAGGTTTTTCACCCGAATTCTTTTCCCGGTCCTTGGTCATAGCTTTACTCCACCTGTTACCACCGTGCCTTGCTAGGTGTTTTGTCCAAATCCATTTGTATTCCATAACGCGATTTCCAAGACCTTTGTAAGTCTTTGAATTTCAACGTAAGCAATTCAGTCTAGCAGCTTTATGACAAGCATGGAACTAAAGTCTTACCTCTATAGAATATACATTCATCACAGCACCGGCACTGCGTGTAGTCAGCGGGCACAAACATGGCTCGCCATTTGCCGTACTTTCGGTCACAATAGTGTCGATATTCAGATGGGTACACTCTGCGTTCTCTGGGAATAGTGTCAATGATTAATGAAATTTGCTTGTGAGCACGGAGGCTTAGTTACTGTCAATCTATACTCTACATCATTCCGCTGCTGGGCAAAGGCCTCTCCCATCACTTCTAGTTCTTTCGATTCAGGGCTTATGTGAACCACTGGCCTTTGTTCTACGAAGCTTATTCACTCTTTTTAAATTCAGCCGATGGGCCAGAGTCTTCACGCCGCCGTAAATGCCAAAGGCGTCGTCACCGAAAGACGTGTTAGATAGTAGGCAGCGTGTCTGTATGTAATATAAAACTAGTACGATGCTTATTCTATTGACGAAGTGCTACTAGTGCGGAGACGAAGTGGCGGAACAAACTTCCGAGCAACACAAAAATAAAAAAAGTATTTTACTTGCAAGAATCTCGAAACAACTCGCATTCCGTGTGGTTATTAAAATGGGGGCACTGGGGACACAGCTGGTAATCTACAAGAAATGAGATTTGTTACTTTTATATTAGTTTCTGTTTTACTCAAGAAATAGCTTGCTGGAATTATTTTATACATGGTGGTAACTTTGAGCGGGGCAGTAAGGGGAACTACCTTAATCGTTGCAACTACACGAATATGGTCTTAGGATTCCTATTCACAGATTTTCAAAAGGTTCATATAAAAGAATTAAAGGATTATGTTTTACACAGCCCTTTGCTAACCCTAGGGTACGTTTCCACTAAGGCCCCGAACACAAACTACGCCGATGCGCCTTGCGACACGCGCGCTTACCACTTGTTCTCTTCGCAAGTCGTCGCGGTGACTTGTGGTATGCTTTAACCACTTCTGTACGTCCGCAGATGCTGTCGCGCGAAGCTGTAGCTCGTGGCCGACAGGTAAGCCTCAGTTTACACCAAAGCGAAGACGGCCGGAGTTGAGACGTGCTAGATCTTATCTCGCCATCATAGGAGAGACGAGAGACATGGTGTGGATATTAACCATTTTGATGGTCGACTCCCGCAAGTCTCATGCCGTCTCCGCTTAGGAAGAATCGGCCTGTGGTAGAAATCCGTGCTAGAAAACTCCGCAGCCTCACCGCTCGTCTGTGCCTTAGTGGAAACGTATCCTTAAGAATGAATAATCTTAAAAAACACACCGCACTTAAAAAAAAAACAATAAAAATATTAAGAAATACTATCGAAATCGTTGTCCGTATTTTTCGTAGACAACATTCTCCGTGCACTCAGATTCTTTCGCATCTTGAAACCCTTGGGGTTCCTGATGATTTCAAAACGTCTTCTGGTCAAACATGGACACTTATGGTTATGAATATAGGTCCTGTTCTTGACTTGAAATGTTTCCGGACGAAATTGGTCGCAAGAGCATGGCTCATTGTAACTACGACGCTGTGGAAGTAACTCTGTATTCAAAAGTGGTTTATGAAAAAAAGTTGCGGAAAGTTTTTTTAAATAAGTTTTAATGCCAGCCTGAATTTATTTCGTACGAAGGCTAAAAGAATATCAGTAATTTACGCAACAAAATACACAGTGGAAGGCAAATTTTGGCATAAAAGTTTTACCAAAATAACTCCCTACAATAACCGTGAAATTTCTTTGGAAAAACTGTTTTTTTTTTTAAAACCAGTGGGTATTTTCACCTGCTATCACAAGGTGCTCATCACATATGTATACGAATCATGATATTTATTTATTTATTTTAATGCACAATGTACACAACCAATTTTACACGCTAAGCTTAAACTAGTGAGTACTTAAAACTAATATTGCAGAGTATCTCTTATTATTTATCTAATATGACTTACATAGATCATTAGGAACTCTCACATTTAAACATTATATTAATTAAACTTATAAGTTTAAAAGTTCCAGTCTAGCATTTCATTTATAAAGCAATTACAATTTTGTCTGATTGTGTTAATAAAAAAAAAATTAAATTAGTTAAATAAAATTAATTAAATAAACACAAAATATCGCCGTTATACAGCGAAAACCAATTATCTCGAGATTTTGTAAAAAATAACTTAACAGTACAATCCTACCCTATTTGACGTGCTCTTTCGTCTCATTACTTGTCATCTCAGCAGTCACCTCCTTTCTAGCCATATCCTTCACACAGTCCATCCGTCGTTTCTTTGGTCTTCCTCTACTCTTATAGCCATTTAACAAAATCTCGAGATAATTGGTTTTCGCTGTATAACGGCGATATTCAGTGCGGGAAAATCTATGTATATCTACATAATGTATTTAGTAAAGCTGAAGACTTCGTTTCTTTTTTGTTGGAACGCCACAATCTCTTCAACCACCAGATGGATTTGAAATATATTATTCTTTTTGCATTTGATAACCAAGTTTTTGAGTAAGGTGAAGGCTTAAACATCACGCTACGACCCTTAGGAGTCGAGCCAAAAGGGAAACGGTGGGACACAAGTTAGTAAGATACATTCTGTAGATTTGCGTCGAGAAACTGGTTGAATATCTCTACGTCTGCTCAGCTGACCCAAACATGATTTCAATCATGTTGTTGATGTAGCTCTAGATGTCAAAAGGAATTTGGCGAACAGCACGAGTCGTATGACAGCTGAATATGTAGAGTAACTGCTTCAGGTCGGTTTTGTTGTTCAGCAACAGCTGAATCGAATATGACGTGTTGCTGACCCTGACTGGAGCGTAACACCCCTCATATACCAAGCTACAGAATCCGTGGTAATATTATAATGCGAAAGTAACTCTGTTACTTTTCAAATTTTATGGCGCACTAGCTAAGATCTTAAGACAGAGGATAATTTTTTATCCCGGTAATACGTTTCTCAAACGTACGTAACGCTCAAACATGGTCCCTGAGCGACTCGCAAAAAGTCCAAACTACAGTTTTGCCAAAGGGCTATGGAACGTAACGTATTGGGTATTAAGCTCAGCGACAGAATTCGCAATACTAATGCTCGTGCATCAGGGTCAATGGTCACCTCTAAGTCGTGACGCAGTGGGTGTCAGAAGACGGCGTCGTCGCCGAGGGAGGCCTAGAAAACGCTGGCGTGACGTCTTAGAGGCGTTTGTGCAAGATTTGCCGGAGAAAACCGCACAGAGAGAAAAGTCGAAGGCTATGGGGGAGCCTTTGCCCAGAAGTGGTAAAAAAATACGTTTCCATATCATAATTTTCGAACTCCAAAAGAGCAAGATCTAGTCTGCGACAAAACTTCCTGACACTTCCTTCCACCATGTATTTTCTTCGTGAACAACCCAATTCTAAGAAGACTTAACTCTTACCAATTCTGTTCCTACAAATGGGCCTGACGGTCCTGCGACCGTTAATATGCACCACGCTGTTGTCTTGAGTGGTCTTTTCGCACCTGTCATAGTCTATCCCAACTGCGTTGGCCCTCACTAGCGAAAGGATATCTGTTTCTCTCCAGAATTCGCTCGTGTCTCTGTCCTTGTCTATCAGATTCATGAAGGTGAGGTACTGGAAGAGAAAGTGAGAGAAGAATGGCCGAGAAATGTGCGGTTATTTGCGTAAGAACAATCAGCCTATAATGTACGGCAGACCGGCACAATGAGAGAGAATGCGCGGTAATCCACCACGCTAGCGGGCGGGTTGATAGGTCACATATCTTCGAATGCTTGTTTCTAGTACATGCCGGTTTCCTCACGACGTTTTCCACCACCGTATTGACGATACAAAGCAAAGTTATGCGCCTGGCTGGATTTGGACACCTAAAACTGGTAAGTCGGGCCGGCACCACTGGGACACCACTAATCTTTCGGCAGATAAATCCTATACACCGTGACTTTTTAGTCACGTCAAAAAGATTATTCAGCATTATAACGTCATGCGTTATAATGCTGAATAATATTTTTATTTTTAAATTATTAAAGTCTCATAAATACCTATTTTTTTTTAATGAATTTTTAGTATTGGATACATGAAGTGGGCTGCCGTTGTAAGATGACTAAAAAGTCACGGTGAAGTCTAGTTAATCAAATCAAATAATTTATTTCTTTGCAAACATGGGTCATAGGTACATAGATGTTCTTTTATAATGTTCTGCACATTTTGCCGTCACATGGGCATGCAAATAGTTGGGTTTACAATTATAAATTTAAAATAAGTGGCATGTCACTGGAATTTAGATACAATAAAAAAATAAAAAAAAATATCAATAATGTCAAACGGCATAACATTATGCCAACTAGAATAACAATAAGTATGTCAATTAGAGTACAGTAGGTATATTAAAAATCAGTCAATAACAGTAAGTGTATAGCGTAACAGTAAGTATATCAATCAGTCAGTGAATCAACTTTTAGAAAGTCGTCAATTAAGTAATAGCTTTTCATAATAAAAAAATCGTTTAGCACCATTTTAAATTTTAATACTGTCATGTTTTTTATAACATTAGGTACTCTATTATATGTATATGCGTCGGACAATACCAAAAAAACTTTTTTGCACTAGTGCGGTTTTACATTTCACTTGACATAATTTATTGACGTGTCCTTATTGGATTTTTACAGACCTCTGATAATTTTTTAAATAGATGTGGATTACATTTCACAAACAAAGCCGTTTCTAATAATTAGTATGTTACTTTACCACTGTTAATCATAAGAAACGGACCGCCTTTGAACCCAACTGGGAAGATGTAACCTCGTAAAGTGAGGCTACCTCGCTTCTATGTCGAGCTGTTCTATCTCCCTCTCTCTACCCACGACGCCGTTTCGAAGTTTAGGGCCACCAAATTCAAAAATTGTTATAAGATTTCAAGTCTTTTTAAGTTTTGCAATCACGAATTTTCCAGTAGCAGCCACGGAGTCTGGATTTGTGTCCCGTTGATGGCAATAGGCTCGCCCCTTATTACATGGGACTTCTGTTGTGCCAGCGACATGAAGAAGAATCAAACTGAAATTGAGCTTGCATACGCATAAAAATTACCTTTAAGGTCCCATCTGTGTTGTTTTCAGGCCCAAATGTGTTATCCATAGTAAGTACGGGGACCATACACAAGCCATGACTGATATTGATAAACAAACAAATATAACAAAACAGGCTCGCGATAATATATTTCATTATAATGATTTTTGCATTTTTTTAAAATGTATATAAAGTTTTTCAAAATGTGGACATGCTTTGACAACTCTATGACGTTGCAGAAGTTATGTCACTGACACCGAAGATTTTATTCGTGGCCAGATACTCTCTGATGATGATGATACTCTGCTGCAGTCAACGAATCTTTATAGATCTTAGATAACGATGGACTGATTCTTGCAGACCAGTGTATAAATCACACAACCTTCTCACAGTTCCTTGTATTTATATATATGAAATCGCAAAATTTGTCAAAACTAACTCTTCACTTTTTGAACTTAAAAACAATCTTAATAAACGTACAGTTACACAGTGTCTATTAACAATGCCTGTACCTAGAATTGAATTATTCAGACGTAATTGTGTATATATGGCTCCACTTATCTTTAACTCTCTACCAAACTTTATCACTGACCTTCCTTACATAAAATTCTGCAAAGTCCTGAAAAAATGGCTTATTTCACATAGCTTTTATTCCGTAGCGGAATTTCTCAAAAAATCTAATTGTCACTCATATCACTACCGAATTGCATTGTAAAGAATTACCTACATTATATGATGTTGTGTGTGTTTACTTAAACAATTATATTAGGCTAAGAATTTGTTGTATGTTAAAATAGTTTGATTTGTAAACATTATTCGTTTTTAGTATTTAATATCAAAATTTTGTTTTATGTTAGTTAATTAAACTTAGTAAGAGTCTAACTAAGCTGTTATAAATAAATACTTTATTTAGTTAGCTACCTAAATTAATGTTTGTGTTTAATAATATTTGCATGCTATTTTATGGCGAAATGTGTCATTGCACTTCATGTCATTTTTACCATCTTTTGTACCACATTTACAGCAAATAAATAATTTTGACTTTGACTTTGATTTTTCGATCTACGCCCAACCGAACAATTAGCATTACAACCGAACATCCCGTCCACATGGTTACCTGTGCTGCTGTCTACGCGACCTTTTTAAGGTGTGCGCGTGCTCTAAAACAATTAAGGGTGCTAGTAAAGAGCTAATAAAGAGCTAATAAAGAGCAGGAAATGCAATATCACGAAAACCTGCAGACGCACAACCTACATTTTCGGTGCACTTTTTTGCACAAATATAAGCTCTCTGGTCATGTACAATATTTCTCTCTCCGATCATTCGTTTATAATTTTCCTGCTGGAAAAAAGTTAACCTAGCAGGAATCGTTTTTTCCGTTCTTTTTCCAAAACGACAAAGCGCGCCAATTTGTTATGTGCTGCAGATGCACAGCAGATTATACACTAATTATACGTTCCGCTCATATCAGTCTAGGAGCCACTTTCCTGCTAGGGTAACGTACACGATACCCAACTGTAAGCTCATCCACTGCCATGGCTTATTCCATGGCGAGGCGATGCCGTAAGATACGGTTGATTAATCAGGCGTTTTGACAATAGGTTTGAGACAATACCAATCAAATTCAGAGCGTATATTTTTGTGCTACACCCTGATATAAATAGATTATACTAGGGTGTAGCTCACTGCTGTGTGGGTTCACTTGTCCCTACAAGTGGTATTCTCGTCTGAAAGCCCGAAAGCCCTAGCTAGCCAACAGCATACCTTATTGTGAATGCAATAAAGATCAGTCTGATTTTGAAGCTAATTCTGGGATAAAATAACTCCACTGGACACAGCCCCCTGTGTAAGCGTCTTGTGTCAGCAGCGTACATCACAGAGGGCAGAAAAAACTGGTTATTATAGAAGCCCATTCAGACATTGTGAAAATAGCTCGAAGAGTCAGTTGAGATAGGACAGCAAAATGCGGGGGCGATTAACTGGCTGCATTGAAAATAGGACCGTATAACCATTCTGTCTGAACCGACCGTTAGGGTATTTTTACAAAAAAATAAAAACCATGTCATCATATACAATCGTTTATTCGTCATGTAAAATACGTTACAAAAGAGTCCATACCAACCAAGATAGGAATTGCGTCTACCCCTTACAGTAATACATGGATCTTTTGACGCTCGAATGACGTTTACAGAGTGCGCTGTGGGAGAACATTTGTGTCATATTCGTGAAATGTATTGAACAATGTGGCGGCATTAGTTCCTATTTGAGTCACGCGCCAAAACAACCATGTACAACTATATGGATTTAGATTTATCATATTATTTTAAATATTCCTGCACACAGAACTTAAAACAACCACTAGGGTAAAAAAAGCCATAATTAACGGAAATTACCCTTTCAGTTTTGAGGGTAAAAAACGATATCTTCTTACCCTTTAGTCAATCAATTTCAGTTATTTTATGATTTTCTGCTCTTCTTTTTATGCTATTAATTAATAAAAATAATTTAAAAATTAAAACAGCTTCTGCAAAGCAAAGCTTACTTAAATTGTGATAGTTAGATACTCATCTGGAATGTGCAGGATATTTTACAATAAAATAATTCGATTTCGCACAATTTAATACCGAATATTATTATTGACTCCGATTATTATTTAAGTTTTATTTTATTACTTACAAAGATTTAAATCGTTAGATTAACTATGTCGTCATTATTATCATTTCAGCCGAAAGACATCCACTGCTGGACATAGGCCTCCCCCAAGTGTCGCCACATTGACCAGTCCAGCTGCGGATCA
The DNA here is from genome assembly GCA_910589295.1 of Noctua janthe. Classification (NCBI taxonomy): domain Eukaryota; kingdom Metazoa; phylum Arthropoda; class Insecta; order Lepidoptera; family Noctuidae; genus Noctua; species Noctua janthe. Next base: position 4,549,149 of record OU342572.1, on the reverse strand, counting down.
CCGCAACCCAGCTATAACCCCCCCCCCCCTCCCTTTAATGTGTCATGTCAACGTTGAGCCTCGCTCACACATACTGAAAATCGTATCTACTATTACATGTGGAATGTGCGAGCTTACTCTTCTACTATATAATGTTACCGGTCAAACGTTATTTCAGCCCCAACTAGTTTGTCCTAAACTAAATACCGGCCAAACCCGATTTCAGGCCACGTTTGTCCCAGTTTATCCTAAGTTGGTCCCAGTGTTATGCTTTTTTGGGTTTGTATATCCTGACACAATAAACCAGTGATTCGGTTTGGCCTACGACAAAGTAGTTCGGCCTTTTATCGGGTTTGGCCCATAACATAAACAGTTTTTCGCAAAGTACTGTACTGTGAGGGAACATTTAACAATTTAAATCTTTGCCTACTTACTTTAAATAACCAAAGAATTTACATTACATTTCTTGAGCTAACCTTTCTATGTTTAATATCAAACTCAGTAGTTTTCTTTATTTGATTACCAATAAGGTCACTTTGTCTGTAACTTTATTTTCTAAAATATTATCTGAGCAATTGTTTTAATTAGTTGAATTTATAAACTAATACTATATTAATTACTATTAATTTAAATCGGCGTTTCCCTGCAAAGGAAAAGAGTTATTTTATATATCTGTTCGACTGTTCTAGTCACTGTAGAATACTTTACTGGTGAGGTACTTACTTATATCATCTACATTTTGTATATTTGTATTTCTATGAAAAGTATAGGACACCTTGCATAATGAATATAATCTAGAATTTTCTATTTATTTGTCTATTTTTCACATAATTTTACGGCAGTGTAATTTCAAGTCATATTGTCTAATTAGTGTATGAAATAACAATGTAATACTAGGAATATAGTTTATTTTGTTTTAAGGTACTGGGTAGGATTTAATTTATAATATCGCAAACAAACACTCTTTCAATTTTATAAAACAACAAGTTACAATCAATCTTTTAGCCTAAAATATTAACTAACATTTTTAATACTTAAATCAGTTCGGCCATACGCCAAAGAATTTATCGTCAGATCAATATTAACCAATACCGTTATATAGACAACCAACACACAACAACAAGTCACATCACAAGTCTGACAACCAGTCTTACCAAGGGGTATCGTATTACCCAGTACTAACTGGGTTGTGCAGGTTGCGCTCCATGTAAAATACTGGTATTCAGCTGCATCAGGTTAGACTGGAAGTCCAACTTAGTTGGAAAATGGCTAGGCAGATGAGATGATGACCGTTACATAGACACCTAGTATATTTTCAAGAAAGATGTCAGGATTTTTTCTCTTTATAAAGCTGACGATGCAACCGTGGGGGATCAGCAAGGGGTATCGTATCACCTAGTAACTGAGTTGTAAAGTTCAGAGTAGGTTGTCGCTCCATGTAAAAAGACTAGTAATCAGCTGCGTAAGATTAAACTAGAAGCCGACCATAACAAATATTGGAAAAGGGTGATAAATATGACGATGACCATAAATCTGACGATATATCCTAAGGTGTAAGACTCATTTGAAGTATTGTCTTTAAAATGGACGGAAACAGACATTTTATTCAAAATAAACTTAACTTTTCAACAAATAACAAAAAAAAATGACTAGAAATGATAACACAGACAGCATTAAAGGAATGAACGTTGACGAAAACCGCACTTGCTTCGAGGAGCGAATGAAATCAATCTTTTAACTTTAAATACAGGGGTAAATTGCAATTTTTCTTCCTTCGGTAGAATCACAAGACCATATTAGGTAGTATTTAAGACTACAATACTTCTACCACACTTCTTCTTTCACTCTCTTTCTCTCTTTTTTTCTTTTCTTTCTTCTTTTCTTCGACTTTTTGATACTACCCTAAATATATCGAAGGGTAAAATTAAGAAGTGTAGGGTAAGGGTAAACATGGTTAAAAGACCGACTTCAAAGCGAAAAGTATTTTAACTTTTTAACATAATAAAAGAGTTTCAAGTTCAGAAAAACTTACTAGAAAAACGGCGAACCCACATACAGTCTCACAAACTTATCTAGACCGGTGCCGGTGGTGCTGTCGGTGAAGATAAAATTAAAGAATTCTTATTTTTCTTAGTTATTTGTGTTAGTTCTACTTAAAGCCAGATCCAGAGAGTCAGATAAATTTGTGACACTTGACAATATTAATCTTTCGACGAACAACGTCACAGTCTCTAAAATTACGAACACAGTGCTAATTACCCGACTACGGAAGAAAAAGTTAAGATCATAATTTTTTAAGCATGTATTTTGAGAACCAAGATGATAGAAAAAGATATGCTGTTGGTGGCAATGGGGTTTGAACTTTATCTTGTATGAAATTTAGTGTAAGGTTGTACAACTTGATAATCCTCTAAAATTCAGATTTAAGATGTGGTGTGGAGTCTAACACCCGTATCTATAAACAAGTCGAAAGTACTTGAGTAAAAGTAATTATTTAGGATACGATTTTTATTCTGTAGATTAGTAATTGCTTGAAGTAAAAGCTGTCAAAAGTTTCGTTCAAATTCTCATCATGATCATCATCATCATCATTTCAGCCGAAAGACGTCCACTGCTGGACAAAGACCTCCCCCAAGTGTCGCCACATTGACCTTAAAGTCAGTCACCCAAAGGGCAATGGAGAGGGCTATGCTCGGAATTTCCTTGCGTTATCAAATCAGAAATGAGGGCATCCGCAAGAGAACGAAGGTTACCGACGTAGCCCGGAGAATAGCCAAACTTAAGTGGCAGTGGGCAGGGCAATAGATGAGAATTCTGCGAGCAATGACTCGTAGAATTCTCATCTATTGTATAAAAATGTTTGCATAAGTAATTGCTTAAACTCAAGTATTTACTTTAACTTGACTATAAATACGGGTGTAAAAGCGCCATTACACTCCATAGTCGAGCATTAGTCATAAAAAAGAGATTCGCAAACCTAACGCCTAGATCGCGCTTACCTACCGTATGCTAGTCCTCAGGTCCATTAAAGCACTGGCCGTTATAACCCCATGCCTCTGCTTACCCATACAACTCCCATAGTCTGCATCCCCACCTATAGTAACCGTCGAAAAAGAGGTTGAGTTCCTTCTATTTTGAACCACAGACTTTATACCACCGCTCATAAAACCAGACTCTGTGGGACTCTGCCTTGTCACTGGCTGGAAATAATCTCCGTGGCAGTTCGTATTTTCGGCCCATTCGTGTCTATGCTCGAAGAGTTTTGTCGCTCGAAGAGGTTTTGCTGCACTCTGGTCTGGTCTATGCTCTCTGAAGGGGCGTTCTAAGTGCGGTCTGACTTTTGGTCGAGACTTCTGGTCGGCTGATGCTGATACACTCAAATGTTTTGTCTTTGCGTAAGATTTTATTGGATCCGTTTCTTGGAAACTCTTGCTGCTTTTGGTTGTAGTGGTTGGTAGAGGGTGCGTTTTGTTGCTGTAAGGAATTTTAACTAAAGTTGTATTCTGATTGCTAACATAGGTAAATGGTCGACTATTTGACGAACAATTTGACTCTAGCCAAACTTACTTAGAGGTAAAAAATTATAGTATTGTACAATTACATCTTCTAAGCTTCAGTTCAAATTGTATTTCACTGTAAAAAGGAAAAGAGCTCTTGTCCAGCAGGATAACTAAAATAATAAATGTTATATCCATCTGCACTTATATTGGTTCAACCGGAACTTAACTAAGATTTTATTTAAATAAATCTAATATGATTTGATTTTTAATGAAGGCAATCCTAAATATCTAACACATTAATGCCAGTTTTTTTGAACGCTATGTAACACCTAAATGAAAGCCTTATATTATTATTTCTCTACGCTGAGAGCCGAGCATTTAAAAGTTCAAAAGAGCCTTTTATTCAGGCATTAATTTCAGCCTCACCTAATGTTAGTAAAAACAAGCATAAGTGCTTCTTAGGCCAACATCTATAAACTACTTTGACTAAGACATATTCCAGTCTCGATCTTGCACTGACAGAAGCAGGAATAACGCTTAGACAAAGTACGCTAAGTTACGTTTATAGATGTGCGTTTTAGTAATTGTCAAAGATTAGTGCAGACGGTTATTAAAGTTGTAATATTTGCTGGCCACCTACCTAGAATGGGATTTCCTAGGTTGTGCGTTGTAGGGCTGGTTTCCCTTAGCCATGATGCTGTACAGTTTGTTCCTGTAGTCATCCACGGATAGCTGCTTGTCATCTCTCAGCGGAAGCAGAACATCAGATAGTAATATTGGCTCATCACGTTCACGGTGGAATCTAGAACACAATTAAGGGAAATATTTTGCATAACATCATCATCACGCCTTTAACCTTTTGACCGCCATTGTCACATATTCGTGACAAGCAAGCGCGTGCCTTGTACGCCAAACGACACAAATATATAACAAAACGGTAGGTGAAATTGTGGCTTGGCGAGGAGGGCACGTGCTTGCTTTTATACTCTGGCGTTCAAAAGGTTAATCCCCAGAGGGTTAGGCATAGGTACCTAATAGTAGACCCACATGTCGCCATCAACCTGGCACAAATCCAGACTCCGTGGCTGCTACTGAGCAATTCCTAATTGAGAAATTCAATAACACTTTGCCGGAGCCAGGAATCTAACTCAGGGTACCATATTCAGCAGTTGTGCTTACGACCACTCGAACAATGAGGCAGTAAAATATTTAAAAATCCATCTAAAGAGGGTAAACCATATACCGTAGTCCAGTTTTTTTTTTTTTAAGGATATTGCCGTTTTAAAAAATGAGTATTTATAGTTAGTTTAGTTTTAGGGCGCTGGATTTGCATTAACCTTTTGACGCCAGAGTATAAAGGCACGCGCGTACCCTTCACGCCAAGTCACAATTTCACCTATCATTTTGTCATATATTTGTGTCGTTTGGAGTGCAGGGCACGCGCTTACTTGCCACGTATATGTGACAATGGCGTTCAAAATGTTAATACCTAATTAATTTTTATTAATTACACTTAAGCTACTGTGACACACACTGTACGGACTAATATACGTATCAAATTTGAAAAGAGACGTCTGTGTTGTTGATCTAGTTATTGTAAGCGCTTTTGTTGACCAAGAGGTCTGGGGTTCGAACCGATAAAGTGCTATTATATTTTTTCGTCAGGAAATTAATTACGGCTAGTTCTCCTTTTAAAAAACGAAATTTAAAAAAATAACATTACTTGGAACACTCACCTGCCGACATACTCATGGTCCAGCGCCCGTTCAGCGCTGAGCCTCTTTGCCGGGTTAAAGACCAGCAGCCTCTGCACTAAGTCAGCGGCATCGCGCGGCGCACACGACAGTAGATTGGTTAGCGTCGCGCCACCGTTCGGGTTGCCGGCTTGCTCTCGGATCAGGGAGGAACCGTAGCCGCTGCATACTATCGCTATGTCTAGAATTTGTTGTATGGGAGGCTTTAGCATATTAACCTTTTGACGGTCGTAGTCACTTATACGTGACAAGCAAGCGCGTGACCTTGGCTCTGAGGGCACGCGCGTGCATTTATGCTCTGGCGGTCAAAATGTTAAACGTACAATATTAGCACTCTTTATGAGAGGGAGAGGGGCTTTATTCACCACGCGGGCCCAGTGTTGGTTGATGGAGTGCAGGTTGATGGATGGAAGGCTGAGTAGACTGATAAGAGAATGGGTGGAAATCGCCGTTTTACTATAAGGGGGTGTCGCTTTACACCATAATTATGCCATGCTAGGAGCCATAACGGAGGTTAATTTACACAGAAATATGTGGAAGGTCCTTAAAGTTCCAGAAAGCCAATTCTTGGAAATTAATTTCAAGAATGGACAAAAACATAAAATTAAATGGACAGCAGCAAGCATTTTTCTCCAAAAACTGTCATACAAAACAAAATTTAAATTCCATTACAATCCTAATGATCACTGAACACATAACTTACACTAAATAACGACACCTACAGTTGAGGAAGTGGTCTTTTTATGTAAATGATCTAAGAATTCTAGATTACTTACCCTCAGGAGATGGCCTGGGTAACGCAGACATGATTTTCTCCACCTGGTTGACCGTCGAGGTACCCGGGAACAGTGGCTTGCCGGTCAGCATCTCTCCCAAGATACAGCCAAGTGACCACATGTCTATGCCTTTAGTGTAGCTAAAACAAAAAGGGGAAGAAATATTTAAAACAAAATGACCTAAAGAGACCTAATGGTACACCCATACTTCGCCAGTCATGTTTAAGTCTAGGGGCAAGCCTATTGCCATCAACCTGGTAAAAACCCCGACTCTGGGGACCACTGAGAAACTCCTAATAGAAACGCCTAATAAGCAAGACTCTGCCTGACCTGGAAATTTAATTCAAGCCACGCTCAGCACTAGCGCTTAGGAACACACAACCAACGAGAATCAATGTAATGTGTGTGTGTGTGTGTCTATAGCATTAAGTTCGCCTCTGTACTTTGTGCTTGAAGTGTTAAAGAAATAAATAAATAAATGTACTCGTAAATATTAGTTGTAGATTTTTACTTACTTCTTGCTAGCAATAAGTATCTCAGGCGCGCGGTACCAGCGTGTAGCGACGTAATCAGTGAGGCATGGGTCTGCACCTTCTTCTCCGCCAGAATATAGACTCGAAACGGACCGGGCGAGACCGAAGTCCGCTAGCTTCACCCTGTAGAACAAAACATTTTGGAAATATTTCATCAACTTCTTTATATGCACTGCTAGTCGCAAGCGTTTGGCATGAAACTAACACTTTATACTTACTATTTATTATATTAGCTCAGTTGCTCCTTGCCTCAGAAAGCGTGTTAAGAGCGTTTACGACTTACGGCATTTCATACAAATTTTCAAATCCTTTTTCTTCAAAATAACTGAACCGATTTTAAATGAAACTCCATACGCATAAGCTCAAAACACTATTTTTCGAAAACGTTCTCTGATAACTTTTTAGACCTGTGTATCCTGCTAATGTGTATGAAGTTTCATTAAAATCGGTTCAGTATTTTTGAAAAAAAAGGACTTGAAAGTTTTTATGAAATGCCTAAGTCATAAACGCTCTTTAGCCGGTTCTCCAAGCTGTTATTTTGCTGTCAGAAGTCCAAAATTCAGACAAGCAGTCTGAGGACCTCGTAACTGAGATGTGGAGGTCACATATCCAGCTCCATCTGTTTAGAATGGAAGCCTGCCCCAACATCATCATCATCATCATTTCAGCCGAAAGACGTCCACTGCTGGACATAGGCCTCCCCCAAGTATCGCCACATTGACCGGTCCCGTGCGTCTCGCAACCAGCGGATCCCTGCAACAACCGTCCACCTAGTGGGAGGTCTTCCAACGCAACGTCTTCCAGTTCGCGGTCGCCACTCCAGTACTTTCCGGCCCCATCGGCCATCCGTTCTGCGAGCAATATGCCCTGCCCACTGCCACTTGAAGTTTGGCTATTCTTCGGGCTACGTCGGTAACCTTGGTTCTCTTGCGGATTTCCTCATTACTGATTTGATCACGCAAGGAAACTCCGAGCATAGCCTTCTCCATTGCCCTTTGGGTGACTTTAAGCCTTCTGATGAGGCCCATTGTGAGCGACCACGTTTCGGTCCCGTATGTAATCACTGGCAACACATTATTGGAAAAAGGCTAGGCAGATGATGATGTCTTAGGCCCTACGATTACGACGACTTACAATTACGACGACTTACAATTACTTCTTACCTGCAAGCACTATCAATCAGCACATTGCTGGGCTTCTGGTCCCTATGTATAACGTTCCCAGAATGTATATACTTGGTCGCCTTCAGCATCTGGTACATAATGTATCGCTTATGTATATCCTTGAGTATGTTACCGCGTTTGATCACGTTGTGCAGGTCTGTCTCCATGTACTCGAAGCCGAGGTAGATATCGCGGTTGTTAAGAGCTCTGGGGTAAGAGTAAGAAGTAGAAGGGTAAATTATAGTGAATGGTTAAGTAAGATTACTTTAGAGCTCCTGGGTAAGGGTAAGAAGTAGAAGGGTAAATTATAGTGAAGGGTTAAGTAAAGATTACTTTAGAGCTCCTGGGTAAGGGTAAGAAGTAGAAGGGTAAATTATAGTGAAGGGTTAAGTAAGATTGCTTCTGTAAATTACCCTCTTTGGATTTTACAGTTTGGTAAGTAATTTTATAAGAGACCCGCCCCCGCTTCGCAAGGCACCAACACACCTCTCGGGTCCAAAACTATCCTATCTTTCAAGCTAGAACCAACCATACACATTTACAAAATTTCTTTGAAATGGGTGGGTAGTTTCAGAGAGCGCACAATTTCTTTTTTTTTAATATTTGTTTAATGTTAATGAAATTATAGTGCAGAGGTGTTGCTTAATTCTAAACTCGCCAAACTTTTACGATTGATGGCGAGAGTTTTACGAGAGTAAATATATATACAGGGTGGGATTTATCAACGCCACCTGAAGGGAAAGTACTCTAAATACTAGAGATAGAAAATTTTACTCAAAGAAAACATTATTTTATTTTAAAAATAAATAAATCGGCATTCAAAGATTTTCGAAAATTCGCTTGCCACACTCGGGAATCGAACCAGCTAAATTCCAAAAAAATAACATCCTGTACTTTTATGGCATCAGTCGATAAGGAATATCATCAATCCTTTCATTTAATTGTTTAAATGTTTGTTAGAAAGATTTGATTCTTATGATTGAAAATCGAAAATCTTTGAATGCAGATTGATGTCATGTCTGCTGCATGCCGGACGAAAAAAGAGAAGACTGATCCACCACTAACAACCAAAATAATTAAACAACTAAGTGGAATCTAGAATGCAGCCTATGCATTCACTTAGCCCAAGTTAAACTGGGAAACAAGTACCTATTTAACAGTCCCAGGTAATGAAAGAAAATTAAAAAAAATATATATATAAAAGTTAATGTTTCCCACTGCTGGGACACAGCTTCCTATCTGTGGGAACGAGTTGATTGAATATGGAAACCTTCAATTCCTTTGGCAAATTAAATGTTTAAATAGCAGCAGTTCGAACTAGTAACTTAAGTAGTTAGCGAATAATTAAATCTCTTATCCATTTAGGCCCCTATGGCGATGAACTTATAGAGTATATATAAGTTTATTTAACCGATACCAATATCAAGAATAGAACCAAATTACAATAATTAGTTTGGATTGCAAGTCCCCTTTGCACATTTTTAGAATTAGATAATAATGTGAAGGTGGGTACTTAGTTATTTAAATTTTCATTTCTGTCTGTGAAAATTATATTTAGAAGTTACTGGTGCCTACCTACCAGCTTACTTCATACCATTGCTGGGTAGACAACTCCCCATGCAAAATCATCCTATAACATGCCCTCAGCTGGAACATAGACCTCCTCTGGGAGACAGTGAGCTGTAATCCTCCACATGGGCCTCGTGCGGGATGGGTCTGTGGGCTCTCACAGTTTCAGCTCTTAAGTTAGTTCAGAGCTAATATGAACCACACACACAGAAAAGCATAGACAACATGATAAACCGCTTTTTCTGACGTGTTTTTTCCATTATTGATAGTGCTATTAATTCATAATCTTTTTTCTGAACAACTGGACCTCCTTGCAATTTAAATCACTGAATTGAATATCAAAATTTAAAAAAAAAAAACAGTTGCTGTCAATTATTTGAAGATTACAGAATGAGACAATATAGTGTTTACAATTATGTTTAGCTCTAAAAACATTAAGTGATTTGTTAAGTTAGAATAATAAAAAAACTAGTCACCTGTGTATACTATGCAGCTTCACAATATTCGGGTGGTTTCGAAATGACTGGAGGAAAATAATTTCCCTAAATGTCCGTTGTGCATCTGTTTGATTCCGGAAGGCATCAAATATTTTCTTAATCGCCACCACATCCTTGGTCTTTTTATCGGCAGCTTTCCAGACAATACCATAAGCGCCTTTACCGAGCCTTTTCTTTATTTCAAACCTTTTAAGAATATGCTCATCAATTTCGGACATGTTTTTATCAGGGCTTTTCTTCTGAACTGGCTTTTGGCCCACATCTTTCTTCCGGTCATCTTTTTTAACTTGATTCTGAGACATCAGCACTTCTTTTCAACACAAATAAGTAGTTACGCGGAGACTGTAAATTCAAATTCTGAAATCGTAGCCAATTAAAATTCATATATTCGCAATTCTCATGTTTTGTTATCAAATGCCTCTATAAAATGTAAATTCGAAGGGTATCGTGAGCTTATTTGAATATCAGAAAAGCGTGACTACCATCATTGTCAAAATATTGATTATTTACGCTAAGCAACGAGAAATATGTCGATAACAAACTAATGATTAGAAAACCATCTCCATTTTAAAATTTAACAATTTTATACTTTACTCACTTAAAAAACAGCAGTGATTCTTCACAAATCCCATTATACGTTTGCTATTTTTAAAATCTAGGTTTTTTTTGCCAATTTTAGTAGATGGACATCGGCACATTTGAATTCTGCCAGTCGAGTTTCATTTGTTTACGGCCGCCCAAACAACCTGTCAGTTGCCATGGTAACGAAAGATGTCAACTATAGTAATGGGGCTAAAATGTATAATCGATATTTTGGAATTAAAATGATGTCAGTCGATTTTTTCTTTCAATGAAATTATTTTTGTCAAAATTTAAATAAATTGTTGAGAATTTTCGATAAAATGTATTTAACAGTAAACAGAGTCTTAAGATGACGAGCAATAGAAAAGCCAACCCCAAATAAATTGGGATAAGGGCAGGAGAATGATGACTGTAAGCAGAGTCTTCTGATTACAAAATAAAAAAATATATCTTATTTTTCACAAACTTTATTTAAATTTAACATTAGTACAGGAATTTCGTCAGTAAATACTCTAATATAGTGAGGAATTACATCTGTTAATTGTCTTATAATACTTTAACGTTTTTACTTAGTCGGTAATTTATTAAATGCATAATACTTTTCTAAGGAATGATATTTTAATGGCAATAATTCGCATATTATTGTTAAAAGTTATAAATTATTGTTTTTATCCTTATATTAAATATGACAAGTAGGTACCGAGTACACTATAAACACATTAAAACTAAGATTACCTATTGTAATGAGGTGTTAAGTACCAAAAAAAACTTGACTGGTATTAACCGATTATTGCGAGTGACTACACAACATCGTGAAGACGGTGAATTGGAAAAAAATGAGATGTAACCAACTTGGATGTTATATGCATTTAGTAACTGCGACTATCTTGACTCGCATATAGTTAGTAATGGTTCTAACCTAGGCACTTAAGCCATTTGGTCACTCAGTTTAGTATTACAGTATGTCATAAAATCAGTCCCCAGTTTTGTTTTTATTCGCCCGAATTATAATAAACCAATATAATATATCTAAGCCCAAAACATCTGATGAAAGACTATACAGCCTTGCCTTACGACTTTACCGTGGTTCGCAGAGTCTGGTTTGTCTAGAAAAGATGTAGTGACTGCCCTAAGGCTGCCTGTCCATTGAAACGGAGCGAGGCTGCGGAGCGGAGAAACTAAGAAATATTTACCAATAGGATTGCATTCTGGAGCGGAGCGGAGATTTTATGCAATCCTATTGGTTAATATTTCTCCGTTTCTCCGCTCCTCAGCCTCGCTCCGCTTCAATGGACAGGCAACCTAAGACTTCGGTCCGGGCACATACCGCTAAACAAATTGCTTTTCTGAATGGTAAACCCAACTCAAATAATAGTGCTGAGTGTGGCGTGGTTGAGGATGTTTACCATGTGTTGGCCGAGTGTGCCCGGAGCAAGGTTGAGAGAGTCAGCTTTATGCTGGAATATGATATGGATCTGCGGCAAATGGGCATGTGTAATTTGATTCTGGCCCGTCCTCTGTCAGATGAGGCAAAATTTATTAATAAATTAGTTAAATAATTATCCATTAAGCGTAGGTAAGTAATTTTTTTTGTGAGGCCTATGAGGGTAATTATCTCTGATCAAACCCTCCTTAAAATAAACAAAGATTTAACAAAAACTAAGCCCAAAAAATGTGTTAAAAAAATACTATACTTACCTAGTAAAATCTTTATAAAATATTTAAATAACATAACATAATAAAAACAACCTATAATATTAAAAAAAAAACTATGTTACTTAAAATTATCTTTGCCGATATTGTGGAATTGGCGTTGGCGAACTGTATTTGAACGCAGTGAGGTAGCTATCATGCTTGTTACTTTTTTGTTTGAAAAGATTTTTCCACCGACTTTTAACACTGTTTTTACCTCCATCGCGTCGGTATGACTTCTTAAGTGTAACTATATTTTCTTAACTTTCTAAGAGGTAAGTACTGTGCATTAGCGCAAGCACGGACAATCCGATATCGAGAAAGAATGATTATCAACTGGAATCTCATTAAAAGTATGGAAGAAGAAAACACGCTGCGCCGACCCCTAATAAATTGGGATAAGGGCAGGAGAATGATGTTGATGATGATGAATCTCATTAAAACCAGTAAACATTAAATTCCGAAATGGCCGACAGGCAGGAATTTGCAAATTTCTAAATAGTAACTAGTACCACATCTTGAGATTCTCAAAAAAACGCGCTTGACATTGCCATGGCGCACTCTATATAGCTAGAGTAATGACGCCTCGGAAACCTCTTGTGTATCCGTACAAGAAGTTTTTCATTAGATTACATCACTGTTAAATAGTTAAAATTACGACTCTGATCCTAATAATAATATACCTGAAATTCAAAATGAGATTAATCATAATATTCGATGAACGTTCGAAATTTAGAATATAACTACTTTTTTTTACGTTTGTAAAAGAAGTGCCGCTAATATCTAGCTGTCTCTAAAACCGCATTTTCCTTAGATGTAAATTTCTCCACAAAAAGGTATTCCGTATCGAAAATTACTCAGGTAATAAGGTAATAAAATTTAACGACTGGCATTCAGGTGAGTAACTCGACATTGACCCCAATGTACTTAACTTATATAAGAGCACCTGCTCCACTTTACTGCGTATCGCATCGTTAAAACTTCAGTAAAATTTCAAATCAAACCGGTATGGACAAATTGCGGCCTGGCTGAACCGACTGGTCACCGGACACCGACTACTTCAGTACCATATCCGTTAGATTCCGGTGTCAAATAGTCCGTCACTCCGAAACGGTTCAGTTCGTTGAAAACCGAATCTTAACTAAAAAGGGTTGGGTGCTGTTTTATTTCTCTAGAGAGACCTTCAGAAAAGTTTGACCTCTAGAGAGGAAGTAATAGCATGTTTAGTGGTACTTATAATTGGTTTCTGTGGCAGTAAACCATTAATGTTTGTTTAGGTGTAGAGGAATGTTGACCTTGACTAGCTTTTTCGAGTTAAGGGTTGCACGACATAATCGGTCTATATCTACAAACTGTTTCTGCATTAACAGAAAACAGAAGAGATAATCTAGGTCTCTAGGTATCTACTGCTTATCATCAAGCGAGATCGTAGCTAAAAGCAGTCCCATTGATCAATAAAATCCGTATTATCTTCTGAAATTTTCACCTAAGGTAATGCGGCCTATTGAAAAGAGGAAGGTCTACACTACCCGCTACTTTGATCTACGTTGCGGTGAAGGCACACGTTATTATTGAGCGCTTTTAGTTTACATCAGGGGTGGATGGATTTTCTTCTTTTCTTCGACGTCTAAGCGTCCGAGATCAATGGAAGACGGTGTGGGAAGACCGCATGGCCACTCGAGGGAGTCCGCTTCGTGAGTCATTATGTGTTCAGCTTCCACTGTAAAGTATTTTGATAAATTAGTTACATTTGCGCAAAAAGAAAAATTAGTAAGGTATCCAGAAATTCATGAGGGATTAAGATTTTCTCACGCAACATCTTTCCCTTCCATCAAAAATGTTAAGATAGGCCCTAGCTATGTAAGATCTACTGAACCAAAATATGAATATATCAAATATTTTGATACCAGGAATGAGTAGATAAAATTCAAATATAAACTCTTAAAGTTAACGCGAATGTAAAGATATTTATAACAAGGGTCAACCGTTTTTTCCCGTGAAGTGATTCATAATAAATGAAACCACATGAATCAATGCAACTTCATATTCTCGGAAAATGATTAAAAGGCTCGCTAAAATCGAAATCCGAAAAGTCTAGTTTAGAAATGCACTCAAATTGAGGTAGGTGTTTGGTAATTTTCCTAAATAATTATAGCTTAACGTTCAAAGTGCTTATGATTACTCATGCATGCGCTGATTTAATTGCAGTTGTCTCATTGTTATAATTAGCTGCACAAATATTATAAAATAATTTTATCATTGTACTTACTTCTGATTCTGTGAATTTTGTTTCCGTATGCAAGGTCCCAATAGTACAGAGTCACAAAACTGAGAGGTATCAAAGGCATCAGAAGATATGGCCTCTTCGTTCTTCTGAAACTGTATTAAATACATTTAAATTAAACAGTCGTCCGTTTTTGCATGAATATTGAATTTAATATTTCGACCTTTTCTTTTCTTTCCTTGTCCCATGTTATTTGGGGTCGGCGCAACACGTTTTTTGATAAACGTGTAAACACTACAATTTTAAATAAATAATAAAATACCCTGTAAAGAGGCCCGTTGCTGCAGTAACAGAAAACGCAGTAAACCAAAGACAGGTGTCCCGACTTTTCGCTATCTGCAACGCCATTTGTCGTTCTTGCATTTGATATTGAAGTTGTATTTGCCTCTCCATCTTAAACAAACTTTAAGCTGTTAATATATTACTGAGCAATTTAATAAGAATCTCAACACGTTTGATTTTACCTTTATTTTATTGATACTTTGTATGAATTCTTGATTCTTTTTGAAGTTTTCTTCCATGTTCACGGTAAAGGAGTTTCCCATCGTGAAGGCTTATTATTTAGTTTAATTAAACAAAAATTACAACAAAACACGATCGATGCCCTGCCCTGACAATAAATTGTGTAATGCCATCAGCTGTTTGTTGTCAAAACATTTTTACAACAAAGGCGTAGTAGCGTTTTGTTACTGCGTTGATCCTACTATAACAATACCGTCAAATGCATTAAAGTCCTTTTATTAAAAATAATTCTTCTAATATGTCTAATTCCATAAATTAAAATATGAATATTATTTGGAAATCTTGATTCATCAAAGCCCATAATCAATATTTTGTAATAATGAGGCACAACATTATTTTAGTTGACGTTTGGTTTGCCAGTTTGACACTGACATCTCGTCTTCCTTCATTCCCGCCAAATTCGTCAAGCGTGAAAACGTTGGATAGATGCAAATTATCTTTTGTGCAGCTGCATTTCTGATAAAACGGCAGGATGGGTATTCTAGGCTTATCAAAGTTAATTGCAGATATTGCACCACATGCTATCAAAGAAATGGAGATAAAAAACTATTTTGGTGAGTTTCATTTTGTATGAATCAATATTTTAACCTCTGCGTATGTTAACTTTATTGTTTATTTTAATTTTCTGTTTATTTTAATTTTTCAGGACGTAAAATTGCTATAGACGCGTATATGAGCTTGTATCAGTTCCTGATAGCCGTAAGAAGTGAAGGTAAGTGATTAATTAATCTGCTGATGTACGGTATATACTGATTTTTTGGTGCATTATTCTTCGTGTATTACAATACAATAATTATTAGTCATGGCTAAAGGCAATCGATATTTTTTGTGTCACTGTCACCCTCTATATCAATCAGCCATACTGAGGGTTATAAATATAAAATCAGGATGAAACGTGTGACAACAAAGTTACAATAAAATTATATTTAAATTCATTTATTTGTTAGAATGTGGTACAATAAATGGTCTTACGTTTTTTTTTTTCTTATATTGTTGTCAATCAAGGGAAGGATATATGGAAAATAGGAAGGCTATGGGGTACATACCATTGTCCAGCTATGGAATAACAGAGATTTACAATATAAAAGTAGTTTCATTAATCCCTAATAAATTAGCTTGGCTGTTTCATAATTAGAGGCTGCATTGTTGAAGTTCTAACACCACATTAGTCACTATTGGGGGTTTTGACATTTTGTTTTTTGATTTTGTTTGCTAGAGAATCGCAAAGATGCATTGTTTCAGCGAATCACAGAAACAAGCAATGTTTCTATCTAATTTTAAGTGAACCTATTTGCTGTCAATACCTGTCGAACTAATTCTGGTTTTTGCTGCCCTATCCGTCGAATGGTTGAATCCTATAATTGTAGTTTTGTTAATATTGATATTTTTGTATGTTCAAAATCCAAATTTAAATGTAACGTTATGAAAATTTTTATTAACCAACAATGTTATTAGGAACGTAAGCTAGTCTAGATTTTATTGCCTATTATTTATTTGCTTTTAGTGCTAATTATTACTCTGTTGCCAAGCTATCAAATCAATTGGGGTTTTTATTCTATTTTGCATGATGTAATTAATATTTTGTTTAATTAATTGTTTAATAATCGCTAATTGATATTTCTATAATTATTTGTTATTAATGTGATGTAATTATTTATTACGTATCTAGTGGCACTCATTATCATATTCTGTTTTGTTAATATGCGGATAATGTAGTGGGCTGCAATATTGTTAATATTTTGTATTGTCTTTCCTCTGTTCCAACACATATTGTAGCTGTTTATTGTCACTAAATAAATAAAATAAAATAAAATAAAACACAAGTTATTAAATGGTATTTTACCATTATCTAGGTATAATCCTGCAGCTTTTTCACTCTTCTGTATTTACAATTTTTGACTTACGTTGTTAGAACTTCAACAATGATATGCAACTTAAAATGGTTGAAATATGTAACAGAAGTGCCAAAAAAATGCAACAACACATTTTCCTAATTAGATGCTGTTTATATTTAAGGAGACCATGTTTTATCAGCTAGTTTTAGCTAAAATATGCAATAACTTGAAACAATAACCATAATTATTGTTAACGCTAGAAACGGGATATTTACCATGTTTACTGAGTTCTCTCTAATTTTTCAGTCTTTTTTTTCTTTAGTTTTTTTTTTTTTTCATGTTAATGATTATGATAGTTTAAAATCTAATAACCATAATATTCAATTGTATGTTATCCGTCCTCTAACCATTATTATAATCTGTAGCAGTCCGAAGCTAAACTCAGACTTTTTCAATCATCTATATATATATAATTCAATTTAAATGTTACCCACAGGTTCTCAACTAGTCTCCGTAGATGGAGAGACAACATCTCACTTGATGGGAACATTCTACCGCACCATAAGACTGGTAGAGAATGGCATCAAGCCTGTGTATGTGTTTGATGGAAAGCCTCCAGATATGAAGTCTCATCAGCTGAATAAGAGAGCGGAAAGAAGGGAAGAAGCAGAAAAAGAGCTGCAGAAGGCTACAGAAGCTGGTGAGACATAAAGGTTTTATGAAAATGATCTCTAGAGCTTTTGCTTGCATGAGGTCCTGGGTTCAATTCCCAGCTTAGGCATAGTTCAATCGTTAGAACTATCAATGCTTCTCTTTAACCTTTTGACCGCCATCGTCACATATACGTGTCAAGCAAGCGCGTGCCCTGTATGCCAAACAACACAAATATGTGACAAAATGGTAGGTGCAATTGTGGCTTGCCGTGGAGGGCACTCGCTTGCGTTTATGCTCTGGCGGTCAATAGGGTTAAGGTATTGGGCTCAAATGTCATAATTTCATTCAATAGGGTAATTTGAACTGTGAGTGAATGAAATAATTCTCTTAGTTTGGATGAACAGGTCAATCTTTTTGCAACAACCTCAAAAAAAACTTAACAGATTTGATTACAAATTTTTCATGGAAAACCTCTTTTACAGGCGATCAAGAGTCAATAGAGAAGTTCAACCGTCGCCTGGTGAAAGTGACTAAAGTTCATAATGAGGAGGCGAGACAACTGCTCAAGCTGATGGGTGTACCTGTGGTGGAGGCGCCGTGCGAGGCTGAGGCTCAATGTGCTGCCCTAGTAAGTTATCTTATAGTAGTTATCTTTTCATTTTTGAGCCCCGATACATACAAATATTTTATCGGTTATTAAAAAAAAAAACAGTTTTTTTTATTTCTTTAGCGTACATTGCCCCACTGCTGGGCAGATCTCCCCTATAGCCTTCAACTCTTCTCGCTGTGTGTTCTCGGTTTTCTCCTGCCTATTTGTCACAAACGCTTCTAGGTCGTCATGCCAGTGTTTTCCGCCTCACTCGGCGATGACGCATATTTAAATTATCAAAGAAAAATTTCTATAGAGTTCAGAATGCTGTACTGTATATGTGGTAAGCGTTAGTGCGTCGGTGTCCCATTCCACCCTGTATAGCATTATTAGCATTTATTTGACATAATACCCTCAAGTTTTAAAATAATATCATTGACAATTGTCCTCAGGTTAAAGCTGGCAAGGTATTTGCCTCAGCGACCGAGGACATGGATGCTCTGACTTTTGGCACCAACGTGTTGCTGCGTCATCTGACGTTCTCCGAAGCGCGCAAGATGCCCGTCCAGGAGTTCCATCTTGATGATGTGTTGAAAGGACTGGAGTTGGACCAGAAGGAGGTAAGGAAACTATTGTTTTAAGGTTATTGAGGGTAATCTATCTTGGGATGAAAAAGAAAAAAGGTAGGCATCAGTTACTCATTTTGTGAATTGAAATGGCGAAGTGTTGTAAGTACTTAAATATTCTACAGACGCCAGCAAATCAACCAATCAATCTGTCAAATTTCGTTAATAGATTTTCAACTTTATCGCTAAAGCATTAGGTTCAAGGTTGATTGGGAAAATTTGACAGTTTCAGGTAGCTTGATGTCATCATCTGCCTAGCCTATTCTGACCTCCACAAACCTATAGCTCTTGGTAAGAACTGGTTGTCAAACTCGGTATGTAATGGGTGGTCACCCATCCACTTACCAACCTAGGCAAGCACGGCTTAACGTAATGATCCACCCAAGCGGCTGTTATTATGTAGCCACGAGCTCCTTCGGGTAGCTTGATGTGCTGGCGTACTTAAACATATATTCTAACCTAAAAATGTAATAGAGGAGCTCGTGGCTAAATAATAACAGCCGCTCGGTTCGATCTTTAGGTTAAGCCGTGCTTGCCTAGGTTGGTCTGTGGATGGGTGACCACCCATTACATACCGAGTTTCCTCCGTGCCTCGGAAAGCACGTTAAGCCGTTGATCCCGGCTGTCATTTGTAGATCTTTGACAGTCGTTAGGTAGTCAGTGGCCCAAAAAAAGCCTGACAACCAGTCTTACCAAGGGGTATCGTATTACTCAGTACTAACTGGGTTGTGGAGGTCAGATAGGCAGTCGCTCCATGTAAAATACTGATATCCAGCTGCATCCGGTTAGACTGGAAGCCGACCCCAATATAGTTGGAAAAAGGCTAGGCAGATGATGACGTTTGTGAGGATGGATGAATGTTTGTTACTCTTACACGCCAAAACTACTAAACGGATTTGGATTAAATTTGGTACAAAGGTAGCACATAACTTGGATTTACTCCTTAGTTACTTTTTACCCTGGTAGTACAATCCCGTGGCACAATTACCATAATTCATGGAGCCACGGGCATAAGCTCGTACATAATAAGTAATATTTATCTTCTATCTTTCCAGTTCATCGACCTCTGCATCCTACTAGGCTGTGACTATTGCGGTTCCATCCGAGGCATAGGCCCCAAACGTGCCATAGAGCTCATCCGTCAACACCGCTCTCTAGAGCAGGTGCTGTGGAACATAGACACGGATAAATACCAGCCGCCTGAGAACTGGGACTATCAGAGGGCGAGGGAGCTGTTCTTGGAGCCTGACGTTACCGATCCGAAGGAGATTGAGGTTGGTTACAAAGCTTTTTGGTCTAGTGGTGGTAAGGTTGACTGTTGAGCCTGGGTTCGATTCCCAGTTCGGTAAAAGAGTTATTCGAATATCTCTGTAGTAGCCACGGAGTCTGGATTTGCGCCTAGTCGATAGTAATAGGCTCGCCCCCTGTTACAAGGACCTTAAACATAACTAGTGAAATGTGGGGAGTACATTAGGTACACTTCTGCGTAACCCTTCGGGGATTACAGGCGTTATGTTATGTTTTATGTCACTAAACAACGTCAATAATTTGCTAGAATAACTCCGCAGATATGACGTCTATCAATATCTAATCACGGTAAAAAAACGTTAAAAGTAAGGTCAGTTCCTTACCATTTGAATTAATCGCTAGGGTAGTTAAATTTAATAAACGTAGTCTCCTCAACAGAATACCAGTATTTTACATGCTTCGACTGTGCGTTACTATTGTAAAACATCAACTACAAACAAATGGCGGCCTGGACCAACGGCTTCTTTTTGTTTTTTTAAACCTACTTTGTGATGCAAAGAAGTGTCTCTATATGCAATATCCTTTTCATGATCATCATTCTCCTGCCCTTATCTCAGTTTATTTGTGGTCGGTGCAGCAGCATCTCAGCAGTCACCTCCTACCTGGCCATATCATCCATCACAGAGCCCAACCGTTGTTTGGTCTTCGTTTCTTAGGAATCCAAAATTTCCCCACAACATTTTCCACATTGCCGCGTATCATATGCCCAGTACTTATAATTCATAGTGAATTCTTCGTTTTCCAGTTAAAATGGTCAGATCCGGATGAGGAAGGCCTAGTAAAGTTCTTGTGTGGCGACAAGCAGTTCAATGAGGAGCGTGTACGCAACGGAGCCAAGAAACTGCTGAAGGCGCGCAGCGGATCCACACAGGGACGACTTGATGGATTCTTTACGGTAAATATTAATTTTCAACCATACATACATAATAGTAGACTACTAAAATCATAACCTTAGTTTTAGCTTTGCTGTAGTCGGGTAAAAACCACCCATGCCTGGTTTTAATATGTCAAAACATCTCTGCTTTATCTAAGTAAAAATTGCCATGAATACAAGTGGCTGCGGTTCGATTCCCAAGTTGGCATATGTAGTATCGGGTAATTCCAACAAGAATTTCATAGTAACAGTCTCGATTCTAGATTATTACCCAGTTAATGATAATAGACTCACATGCGGAGTCAAAGAAACACTTTTATTTGAAAAGTACTTAAAGTTTCACTAAGATTTTATTATAATATTTTATTGCAATGTTTGCTTGAATAAAGCACATACAATTAGTAAAATTAATATATTAAATAAGGCAGATTGAGGTAAATGACACATAGCATGAATGAATGGCCGCGACATTCACGGACGTTTGAACTGTCGTAGAAAATTTTAAGAGTTTAATTTTTTTTTTGAGCGAGAAGCAGTAGATGAACTTAACTTTTAATTATTTTCTTGGGTTGATAGTACTATATTTTATTGATTTAAGTGAAGAAAAAATTACATGCAAAATCCTTCATAGATAACAAGTAAAATGAGAAAACTTAGTTCTGATCAGACAGCTTTTTTTAACAAATTGTACACGTAAAGCTGGTAATAAATTCGCTTAATACTATGAAAACAATATCAAATATGTCGAAGAAAGCGCACACACGACGAGCAGCAGCCCTCTATAAGTAACTTTCTAATTTCTTTTTGGATGATATTCAATATTTTCGGTTTAGATATTAACCACACCGAATCCAAAACGCAAAGCAGAGGAAGACAAGAAGAACTCGGCCAAGAAAAAGGCGAAGACAGGGGGCGGCGGCAGGGGACGCAAACCTAAGTAGACGATATTACTGCGTAGGTATAGACTGTTAGGTATATGAGAACTCAAGTACAATATCAATACCGGTTGTAAGGGACAACCCTCCACAAACTGATGGGGGTGAATTCAGTATACCATACTAAGATGACCGGTACAAGAAATGGGAATCCAATAAATTTGTTTTTTTTTATTTCTTCAATTGCAATGTATCGTTATCGTGGCAAAACGCACGTAGCGAACGGCAAGCGCGACGACGGGTTCTATGAACGCTGTAGCTAGGCAGGAAGTGAGCCGATTTCACGCGTCGTTTGTTAGAGTATTTCAACATCCATTGTTGGATTTTTTTATTTAAGCCGTATTATTTACATAAATGGAGTGCTGCGCATACATGGAATGTAATTTTACATTGAAATAAAGGAACAGTAAATTAAAAAAGTAAAATTTTCTGGTGGAATATGATTCAAAATAAGGAGCTGAATGCACCCTATCAGTTTGTGGAGGGCGACAGCCCTTATTGTTTTAATCTTACTTCAGTGTGTAAAAGAGATGGAGCTAGATGTCCTGTAAAGCTCCATCTCTTTCCCACATCGAAGTGACATTAATGTGATACTGCTATAACAGGTGCATGGATGAATCAACCTTACCTTCCTTTGGCACTACGCACCGTTGCTCGAGTTCTCATTTTGTATTAGATCGCTAGCTTTAAGTTTGTTTTTGTTATACAAGGATATTATGGACTCTGGATATTAAATATAAAAATTGCATTTAATTACGATAATTTCTTTCTTGACAATAATAATTTGAAGTGTGTTGATGACGATGAATGAAAAATGTAATTATGTATAAATGAATGACGTGCATGTTCCGATATAGGCCACATTCACACCAAACGTGAATTCTTTCCGCAGTTAATATCTGTTGCTGTCAAATCCACGGTCTTTTTTATTTTTATTACCATTAGGTTGATGTTGGTTTGTTGCTACTCAAGTCTGATCTCTATTCTCTATACAATAAGGTTTATGTGTGAAAGGACTGGTCGACCGTAAGCATAGAGTTCAAAATGTATGAAAAAAACAACGTCAGCCACGGACTATGTTACGTTTGGTGTGAACATTGTCTAATAAATGACTTCTTTCTTTCTTCTTCTGTTTTATTAGAGAAGAAAAACAGAGCAATCAATATATAATTCTGATAAAGTAATAGGCTCCTGAAGACAAAGTAATCTCGTTAAGCTTAACGCAAACATTAAGCACTGAACCAGATCAACTTGACTTGAACTTTCTTTTTGTAAAACTGCATACTTCAACGCAATTCCAATCCGAGGCGATGCCGTAACGATGCTCCACCTATAAACGTATCGCCTCAGATAGGCATCAGGGGGCCTAAATTGGCCGCTTTAACAGAATCTAGGATAAAAATATGTATTACGTTACAATTCGTAAAACGGTCACGAACTGTCAATTCATAATATTAACTGCGTCTGTGACTATTTTGAAGAATTTTAGCGTGATTCATTTTATTATTGATGAAAGCTGCCATTTTTGCCCCAGCTAGTAAAATGAGGTGTTGCGATACGGCGAAGTGCTTATACCATACATGTGCTATCTGTTCTGCGCTGGATCGCAAATGATTTGGCTCTTGCCACAATTTTTAAAAAAATGTTTATGATTTTGTCTATGTTTGATAATAAAAACTACCTGAAATAAACTGTTTAATTAAGAAATAATTTCGTTGTTTTCTTTCGTCTCCAAAATTAAAAAGCATTTATTCAAATTTAGTAATCAGCACTTATCGAACGTCAAAATTATATAAGACAGTGTGCGCAAAATGTACTACTTTATACTACTTAAAATTCTAAATAAAAAATCTAACTATTTATTTCCACATGCATTCATAAAATTATTACAAAAAAACATAACCCTCCTTTTAGGCTTCGCCGCAGTCCGGTAAAAATAACGCTCAATCTTTCAAAATGTACTACTTTGTTTAGCATAAGCATAATCAGCCTATTAATGTTCCCACTGCTGGGACGCAGGCCTCTTCTCTATGAGAGAATGGGCTATAATCCACCACGCGGGCCCAGTGCGGGTTGGTAGATGTCACATGTCTTCGATTTTTTGGTCCTAGGACATGCCGGTTTCCTCACGATGTTTTTCCTTCACCGTTTTGAGAGCAGTGGTGAAGAAATAACTTACACAAAGTAATGCGCCTGGCTGGGTACGAACCCACGACTTGCTCGTAAGTCGGGGTCTCCACCATTGGGCCACCGCTGCTCTACTATGCATTACTTATACTAAATAAAATTAAAAACTATTTATTTCCACATGCATTCATAAAATTATTACTTTAAAAAAAAATGCTCATATTTTGGCGCGATAGGCTTGCCTTTGGCCGCAGCACGCCTGATGTGAAGCGATGATGCGGCCTAGGGTGGAGCAGACTTG
Source organism: Noctua janthe (assembly GCA_910589295.1). NCBI lineage: Eukaryota > Metazoa > Arthropoda > Insecta > Lepidoptera > Noctuidae > Noctua > Noctua janthe. The sequence continues at coordinate 4,525,049 of OU342572.1, read as the reverse complement.
CCTAGAAGAAACCGATGCACTCGAACTTTGAATAGATCCAGAGCCCTGTTTAATAAACTTTACAATCCGACAATTTTGTAAATAAGTGACATATTTGTAAAGTTGTACGACAAGTGCTATTTTATAAACCTGACAATTATGTAATAATTTTACAACTTTTAGTCTTATTTTTATCATTAGTTTAGTTCTATTTGTAGTCTGTATATAATGTAAATTTCATTAATTAAAATCGATATGTATAAAAATAAAAAAAAATAAAAAGTAAAAACATTACGAATATTACCATTACAAATGCTGTTTAATAAACGTTTACATGTGAAGAAAACGCCGGTAGATTTCGATGATAATATTGTATTTACATATTTGTAATTGTAAGTTACAAATTACATAAAATAAAATTAAAGAAAAATAAAATTTAGGATTACGTAGCCTCTCTGGCTGGCTGTCTGTTCGTCTGTATGTCACAGCCACTTTATTCCGAAACCATTAGGATTACACGGTTGAAACTTGGTAGGTAGATGTATTATGTAAACCGCTTTACGATTTTTATGCAAAAAAAGCGCGCGTTTGGTCACAGTTCTAACCTAACCTAACCGAATCCATTTGGTCGGTGTGTCCTAGCAATAAAAAGAATACACAACTGTTACCGGCCGCACCTAGGTTTAGCCGGCTAGAACTAGGTATAGCCGCACTTAGCTTTTAGCCGTACCACATTATGTAAATTGTCACCTGTAAAGAAAAGATCTTTATTGAACAGAAATATGTGAAAATGTAGGTACAATTTTACAATTTTGTAATATTTCCACAATGATAAAATTGTAAGTTGTATTCTATATTAAACAGAAACTTGTAGATTTGTAACTTGTAAAATACAATTACAATTTACAATTTGTAACGTTTATTAAACAGGGCCCAGATTATAAAGAAATAGGAATGCTTGAATAAATTCTTGATATTGGAATGCTTTGCTCGTTATGATTATCGACGTCAAATAAAACAAAAAGAAATCTAGCGAAACAATGTTTTATTTCTAAAACACGTCACGTTTATTTCTCAATACATAGTAATATTAAATACAACTCGCTAGGAGTAACATTTCATAAATATAGCGCATACACTTAAAATTAAAGCACACTATAAGATGGTTACCATATTTTTTATTATTATATTGTCAATGAGAATTATTTTAATAATCAACACCTTGGTAAACACTTGAATTAGGTTTTTTGTAATAGTTAATTTATAATTTAATAAATACAGGTTCAACATGTTATAGGCGCGAGTATTTCTTTTTATGTGCATATCGTCGGGGATAGTGCAAATCCGCGGAACTAGCATTCGATAATTCCGTGTATCTGACAAATGTAGCCAATTTCAATTACGCATTGTTTTAGACTAAATTAATGAATTTAATAGATTTCTACTCTTGACAGTCGTTAGGTTAGTGGCCCAAAAAGTCTGACAACCAGTCTTACCAAGGGGTATCGTATTACCCAGTACTAAGTGTGTTGTGGAGGTCAGATAGGCAGTCGCTCCATGTAAAATACTGGTATTCAGCTGCATCCGGTTAGAATGGAAGCCGACCCCAATATAGTTGGGAAAAGGCTAGGCAGATGATGACTCTTAACAATACATAGAACACATGAATTGTTACTATTCATGTAAAAATGAGGTAAACATTCGTTGAAATAAAAAAAAAACTTATAACCTTCCCCTGTAAACCTACACGTAGTGTAGATACGCGCACTTTACGGATGGTAGATTCGCGCACTATCCCCGACGATATGCATGTATCCTTTATAGTGTGCTACACAAAAAAGCATACAAACTCATTTCTTCGAATTCCACCTCCATTTTAACCATCCTGGCAGTTTCGACTGCGTATTATGCTTATTTTAAATACAAGTTAAATACTACAAAAGTGGGAAAAAGCGATCAAAATGTTTGCTTCTAAATAATAAATGTGTATATTTGCGCCGTTCGTTGTTACGTTCTTGATTCTATATATTTTATTTTTTTAATAATATTAATTTAATAAAAATTTGAAGACAAAAATAAGTATTCCATATAAAATTTTAGTTCAGTATCATTCTTATCAAATAATTTAATAACTTAAAATAATAACAATTTTGTTTATAACGAGATTTTCGTGGTCCACTCTTCCAAAATAATTTATAACATATTACAAAAACAATAATTTATAGAAAACAATCGAAAAACAGTATTGTCACATTACACAAAGTATAACATGGTAAAGTATATTTTTTAATATGTTATGAACATCGACATTTTAGTGATTTTCTTTACAATTATGCCTTTGTCAAAAAACTCATCATTACATACATTCAATAAAAAATAAGAACGTTACTCAAACGGCTTCAAAATTTTCTCTTAAAAGTTAGCTTTCAAGAAGTTGATAAGGCCGTTGGTGGAGCCATCGTGGCTGGTCACCGGCGTCTTGTCCTGAAGCTCAGGTTCTATCGCCTTGGCCAGCTGCTTGCCGAGCTCGACGCCCCATTGGTCGAAGGAGTTGATGTCCCAGATCACGCCTTGGGTGAAGATTTTGTGTTCGTAGAGGGCTGTGGGAAAGGATTTATTGATTCAATTTTTCTATAATGACGTCCTTGGGCCCCCGGGCTCATGTGTGCTACGGGCACCTTCATTGTTTGGCCTTATAGACCCGGCCAGAGGCAAGTGCGCGCACGCAGCTTGCCTCTGTGTGGTTGTTGCTTGTGTTCGGTAGGAGCGCTACGGAGCAGCCGCGCCGCTGCCTTCACCAGCTGAGACCTCCCAGAGCCCGGTTGCCGCGCTAGGCCTGGCGGGTGCGCACTACCGAGGGTAGTCCCCGTCTGCAGACGCGCCCAGGTCGGGCCGATCACGCTCCAGACTAAGCGATCGTTATGTGTGTGTATGAGCAGCAATGTACTTTGTATGAAAGCTGATATTCCTATCACATTCGAACTATTTTGGGGAATGGAGAACAGGGTGTAAAATTCTTCATCCCATAGAAAAGGGAGGATCCTCCGACCAGACGGGGGTTGTATCTGGTGGGCTACTGCCCGACAGTTGTCGGGTTCTTCTATATAGCATTAAGTCGCGGATAACTTTACTTGCGCGATAGGATATATTTCCATGTTCAGTTTATCGAATGTGTCATAGATGGCGCTGTAGTACTTTTTGTTCTATGTGGCTGTAGTACTCTTTGAAGTGCCATAGTGCCATAGTGTATGTACGTACCAATAAGAGCTCCTAGCGTGAAGGGCGTGACTCTCTTGACGACGATGGAGTTGGTGGGGCGGTTGCCCTTGAACACCTTGTGCGGCAGGATCTTAGCCACCGCCTCCGCCGCCATGCCTGACTTGTCCAGCTCTGATTTAGCCTGGAAATAGATAGTTCTTTGAATCTTTCAATGATGTAAATAGTCGAGTAAAGTTTGATTTTATCCTCTAACGAAAATAGTGTAGGTACTGAGTTTTGCGAAGTTAAAATATATTTCATTTCTATTAATTTTGAGAAGTATACCGCGCTCATCATTTTTCATAGACCAGTCCAAAATCTGTCTTATATTATGTCATGGTGGACATGAATGTTGATGGATGGAGAGGGAGAGGCAGCCCAAAAAAAAGGACTGAGACTGTGAGAAATTATATGAAAGAGAAAGGAGTAATTGATGCCGTGACGTCTGACTGGGGAGAATGGAAGTAGAAAACGTGTTGCGCCGACCCCAAGTAGTTTGGGACAAGGGCAGGATTATATAATTGATTTTTTATTAGGTTCATGTTATACTTTTACACCTATACGCAACATTTCTTTTTTTTTAAATACACCCCTAATGATCAAGAGTAAGTTCATTATTACAATAAAATTGTATTTTATTAAACATTGATTTCTATTTATGTCGAAAATACCGAATACAATTCATTATAACCTGCACACCTAACGAATATACCAGTTTCACAATACTTCTCGCTTCGACACGAGTTATTCTTAAACTGGTACTGACAAGACATAAGACTCACCTCGTCCGAAGACTTGCCCTTCATGAGTGCTTCAGTCTGCGCCAGGAAGTTAGCGAGTAAGATCTTGTGGTGCACGCCGTTTGAGATCGGGTTGTGCGTCTGCGCAGGGGCGATAAAGTCGCACGGGATCAGTCTGGGAGAAAAACATTTGATTATCTTTAACTGGGTTTAAAATTGAGGGATTTAGGTTAAGGAAAATGTAGTTCTAAGCTGACTTTAAAAAAGAGGTTCTACATTTCGTCTCTCAATGTACTACCGAGTTCACTCATGATCTAAGCAGTGATAGTTTAGTGGTGTGTCGGACTGCCAAGTCACAGGTCTCAAGTTCAAACACAAGACAAGCACGTATTCCGGAGGACACGGCGGAGCACACGTGGAGGTCTGCCCCGCTTGGGCGGAGCACCGCCGTGTCCTTGTAGCGGCGATTGGCGGCGGCGATCTCTCGCGTCAGGCCCTGGTTCAAGCCATGGTCCGGAGCGAGAGGGAATGGGAAGCCGTCACCTCCTTCTGCGAAGCAGTCATGCTAGTGAAGGAGGTGGCGGGACGTGAGAGGGAAAGAACCTCACGTCCCAGTCGCCGCGGGAGACGCCCTGGGCGTCGGGGGTCACGTGGTGGCTCCCGGCCACCGTAGGCGCGGGCCTGTGGACGGCGAGTTATGGGCCAGCTCGCCGTCCAGCCGTCTTATGACGACAGGCCGTGTCGACGGCGCGTTCGTGTTCCACGTGCGCCTCAAAGAGATGTCAGCAATCAAGTAGGGGTCCGCATGGGCCGATGCCTGCCAGGGCTGCGGGACTGTTCGAAAGAGATACCGTGGCCCTGGAACACAAAGGGCAAAGAAGGAACATAGATGGGTTTTAGTCAGTACAAGTCTGACACTCCCCTCCGCTCCGCCCAGAGTGGGGGGGGGGGGGGTCATTTGATGATTTCAAATCCGGAAAAAAAAATAAAAAGACAAGCACGTATTTTGTCCCATTAGGGTGAGAAATTCCTGATGGTGGATCCAAATAACACTGCGCCCGGCCTGAATATCAAACCGAAGACCTCATGCTCAGCTCTAGTATTGGCGACTGCTAGGCAAATGCGGAATATAGCAACGAGCCTCCCAGCTTGATGAACAACCGACCTTAAATACATGGCTGGCCGGAGAACAAGACGTTGTGTTGTGTGTGGCACAGCTCTGATGAGGCAGCAGAGAACAGCGCTAAGCTTAGCTAGAATTGAGACAAACCAGGCAGGTAACTGCTGACGTAGTTTTGCATATTTTTCACTGCAGTTATGGAGATGTTGTCTACTTCCTCGTCCACTGGGCCCCTGTTACTGTTGCTAGCTGTAGGGAGCTGTAACTGACCTGGTGCCCTGGTGAATCAGCTGATAGAAGGCGTGCTGTCCGTTAGTCCCGGGTTCTCCCCACACGATGGGCCCGGTGCTGTAGTCCACTTGGGCCCCTGAGCGGGTGACGTATTTGCCGTTGCTCTCCATGTCGCCTTGTTGGAAGTATGCTGCGAATCTGCGCGGAAAAACTGTTCAATGAAATTCTTTTGGATTTTTTGCTACAGTTTAAGACCATTGAGATAATTTACAGCCTTATAAAGCTACATTCTGATAAAAGACGGCACGGTTGGCGCAGTGGCTGAGCAATTGGCTGCTGCGCTGCGTGTCGCGGGTTCGATCCCCGCACGGAACAAATATTTGTATGATCTACAAGTAGTTGTTCCGGGTCTGGCTGTTTGTGTATGTGAGTTTAAATGTTTGTAAACGCACCCACGATACAGGAGAAATTCCTAGTGTGGGGCAACGTTTTATTTTTTCTTAATTCCGCCTTTATAAGAGAATAATAATAATATAATATCGCATTTGAAAGATTTTTTATGACCGAATAAATTCTATTAATTGAATGAAGACACAAAAATCTTTTTTGTGTCTTCATTCATTATGAGATCTTTTTGTGGTCGATATAAAATAAATTCATTCATTAATTATGACTCAATCTAGATTAAAAATGTTAAGTCCGCTACAAAAAATACCACAGCCAATTTTACATGACATACATTATTCATTACCTGTGTAAATACTGGTCATAAGGCAACAGTGCGTGTGTTTCAGCGCCGTAGAAGTTAGAGTACCACACGCCAAGTAAGGCGAGGATGACGGGGGCCTGTGGAGAGAGAAACATCCGTCAGCTGTTAATACGAATCATTTTGTGGCTATTGCAGCCTTCGTAAAACTTCGACAAATCAAAAGTAAAACTCATCTGTTCAGATTAGGATGGGTTCCAGCAGTTTTAAGTAGGTATAAAAGATTGTTGGATAACCTCTGGTGAAGAGTTATAGATAACTCGAGCCATGAGTGCATATACAGGTTGCAAGGGACACCGACGCGCACATATTCAATATCATTCAGAACACCCCCCCCCCCCCCCCACATTGATTATTTTTTTGGTAATTTTTAAATACATCAGCTGTTCCATACATTTTGACCGTGTAGGTATTGTACTTTTGTAGGAAACAGCTTTTTTTTTAATTACCGAAGAAAAATTTCTATATGTGGTGGGGGCTCAGAATGATGTACTGAATACGTGGTAACCGTTTTAACGTTGGTGTCACTTCCACCGGGAACAATCTGCGACTCCCGCATTCCCCTTACACTTCAGGGGAAGATTTATAAAACAATGGTTACACCTGCTGTCTTGTATGGATCAGAATGTTGGGCCATAAAACAGATGAACGAAAGGCATTTGCATGTGGCGGAGATGAGAATGCTAAGGGGGATGTGTGGTGTTACGCGAATGGATAAAATAAGAGTATATAAGAGGAAGTTTGAAAGTGGCGCCGGTGACTGAAAAGTTGTGTGGTAATCGGTTCTCGTGGTATGGGCATGTGATGCGGAGGAATGAGGAAAATGTTGTGAGGAAAGTTTTGAGTATGAATGTGGATGGGTATATGAGTAGAGGAAGACCAAAGAAACGATGGATGGACTGTGTGAAGAATGATATGGCAAGAAAGGAGGTGTCTGGCGAGATGACGAGTAATAGAGAAGTATGGAAGAAGAAGACATGCTGCGCCGACCCCAAATGAATTGGGATAAGGGCAAGAGGATGACGATGAATCATGATATCGTGTCTTGCGCGCCCTGCTGCACGATGACACTACAGGAATTACTGGACGCTAGTGATAGCGCCAAACGCATAGCTAAGTCCTGGGTCCACTGAGCCCACTCAGTACAGATTGCGACACGTTAAGAAGAAATGGTATCCAGTGAAATCCTGTCACTAAGGTATTTCTTTAAAAAAAAATTAACAAAACATTGCGGCAGACGACTTTAGTAAAAAAAAAAAAACAATTCTTACGTTCTTCTCAAGCGGCGCGGTGGTGTAGTGCTGGTCCATGAAGCTGGCTCCCTCCAGAAGTTTCTCGAAGTTATCGTAGCCGATGTACAGCGAGATAGAAAGACCGATGGCTGACCACAGGGAGTACCTAAAGAAAGTTATTAATTATCATTAATATTAATGTTATTATTATTAATTGTTATTATAGGAAACATTATTGCAAAGAATATATGAAAATTTGAATTTCGCGGGCTATCCCGGCAATTCCACCTTAAAACATCTTGGTGTTTCTGTTAATCGTAAAAAGACAAAGTTAGAATGCTTTAAACATGTTCAGGGCAATTTCACCTTTGTAACCTCAATGTATCTCTACTTCCCTAGCAAATAAACGTTAGAATTTGAAACGCATTTGGTGATCAGTAGCTACTGCCTCGTAGCCGGCAGGAATCGGTTTCTTCGATGCCTTCGGGCCTGGTGGCTAAAATAAACTGTCTGTATACGAAGTTGATATAGGTCTTACCTGCCACCCACCCAGTCCCAGAACCCGAACATGTTGTTGGCATCGATACCGAATGCTGTCACTTTCTCCGCGTTCGTCGACAGAGCCACGAAGTGCTTCGCGACCGCTGATGGCTACAACAAGTTAGTTTTGCGATAAGTTTAAATTAAATTGCGAAGCCAGTTACAGTTAAACCAGAAATCAAATGCGCTTCGACAATCTTCGTGTTTCTGAATTGGCATGAACCGCTGTCCCAATTTAGGGTCAAGTAGGTGTTGAAATTTTGTATTTGTTGGTTGGTCCAATCGAGAAAGTTGTGTTAAATAAGAAGAAGTTCTTTGAGGAAAAGTAAGTGCTTCGGGAATCATCGTCTATCTTCGGAAACACGAACACACAATGATAAGAATGATGAAAGAGCTGTTATTTTTTTAAAAAAAAACGACACTAGTCATTTCTCCGGTATCGTGGGTGCGTTTACAAACATTTAAACTCACATACACAAACAGCCAGACCCGGAACAACTACTTGTAGGCCATACAAATATTTGTTCCGTGCGGGAATCGAACCCGCGACACGCAGCGCAGCAGTAATTCGCTCAGCTACTGCGCCAACCGTGCCGTCAACAACCATGAAAGAAAGTTTTTCAGCTGGATGGTTTATACCACATCCTTGAAAATGAGCACACCTATCTATCAGAGACATGCTGTATCTAGATCACATTGTCTAAAACAATTAATATGACTTACATCTTTAGCCGCCTCCAAGAACCAAGTCTTGGCTGAGGTGGCGTTGGTGATGGTCTCCTGCGTGGTGAAGGTCTTGGACGCGATGATGAACAGCGCTGTCTCCGGATTCAGGCGCTTCAGGACCTCAGCCAGATGGGTGCCGTCGATGTTGGATACAAAGTGGACCTGGGGTAGAGGTTGGTTGGTGAGCGGTTCATTTTATAACTTTTTGTCATGTTATTGGTTCAAGGTTTTGGAAGATATGAATTAAAATGCCAAAATTATCCTAACTAATATTATAAATGCGAAAGTAAGTTTGTTTGCGACCTTTTCACGCCTAAACCACTGAACGGATCACCCTGAAATGTTGCATATACGTTTACAGGTGTACAGAAACGGACAAAGGGTACTTTTCATCTCGGGTTTTATAAGATTATTTTGACAGTGGACACCCGCTTTGTACACCCGCGCAAGTTTTAGAGTATGCCCGTGAACATCATTTCAGCCAAAAGACGGCCACTTAGCCTGCACCAAAAATCGTCATAGACAACAACTATACAAGTATTTTTACCTTCAGTTGGTTGGCATAAGGTTTGAGCGCCTCGGTGACCATCAGAGGTCCGAGGTCCGAGCCGCCGATACCAATGTTGATCACATCCGTGATTGACTTGCCGGTATACCTGACCAATACAAGACAAAATATTAATTTTGTTCATACATTATTATTATATCACGACAGTAATACGGTCGCACTAAAGGGTTAGGTAGAGATGTCCTTCAGTAGGTACGTCAGGTTTGTTTGAGTCCCATTTTATAGCGAGCTTATTGGCATCAACCGGGCCTCCATCCCCTCCTTCTACTTATCGCTATCCGGGTGCTAATTGTGGCCAAACTTTGAAAAAAAAAAACTGTCGTGTTCATCCCGCCATCACCTCACGGGCCGCGTTGCGCGACGCGGCCCACCCACCGTGCCCACACCACAACCCATATCATAAAAGACTGATTATGCTTACCCCTTCCACTGCCCGCTGATAATCTGACCAGAGAACTCCTTCATATGCGCGAGGACCGCGTTAACATCAGGGGTGACGTCCTTTCCTCCGACCAGGATGGGACGGTTCTGACGGTTGCGGAGGGCGATGTGTAAGACTGCTCGGTCCTCAGTGAAGTTTATCTTTTCACCTGGCGGCAGAGATGGTTATGGTGAGCCTTTACGAAGCCGAAAGACACTTGTTCTCCCCGTCATTGTGATATTTTTTTTGTTCTAGACCATACCTGGGAACCTTCTAGTTACGGAGATATTTGGGACCAAACTTTCAACTTTTTCACGAGTTTTTTTTTTTAATACTTGTTTTTAATGTTATAACTTTACTTTAAATGCCTCCACGACACCTGTACTATTCAATGCATCCATCAGCACAATGTTTTGAGTCCTACCGTAAAACGTGATTTTTCACCCCAAAAAAAAAGTAGATTCCCTGCAATAATTTTTGCGTAGTATACTTAGTTTGAAGTACACAATAAGTACTTGGTACTTGGTACTTGGTTCATGAGAGCAGCGGTGGCCCAGTGGTGGAGACCCCGACTTACGAGCAGTAAGTCGTGGGTTCGAACCCAGCCAGGCGCATTACTTTGTGTAAGTTATTTCATCACCACTGCTCTCAAAACGGTGAAGGTTCGTTTATGTTAATGGTCTATTTACACCCTTTATAACTTTATAAGGGTTTTGACTGTGGTTTTGGCCGATTAACCGTTTTGACTATAGATCCTAATCAGGATGGCTGTGTGCAGGATGAAATGGCAAGATCGGAGGCGTCTGATGACGAGTAACAAAAAAGTATGGATCAAGAAGGCATGCTGCGTCGACTCCAAATAAATTGGGATAAGGCAGGAGAATGCTGGTGATATTAATCAGGATAGCGCGCAAGTTCCTATGCGGCGTAATAGAGGCCACCTCATATTACAACATTTTAGATGATACAGCAGATTTTTTTGGCAATTTCATGCTAATTTTAACACATCATCCTTCTTACAATATGACTAACCATTTAATACAAATAAAATGCAAGTAAATATACGAGACGCTACACGAGTACACATATTATGTTCGGCTCAGCATGATTCGGCATTGGCCCCGGACGACTAATCGAATACCTATATTATGTTGATCTCATAACACGAATTTATCGAGCCAAACATAATTCACTAATGAGACGAAAAAACGAAGTTTGTTGATCGGCATGACCTGAATTTTCCACCTAGCCTTTTCCCAACTATGTTAGGGTCTTCTTCCAGTCTAACCGGATGCAGCCAGATGCCAGTATTTTACATGGAGCGACTGCCTATCTGACCTCCACAACCCATTTAGTACTGTTTAATACGGTACCCCTCGGTAAGACTGGTTGTCAGACTTTCAGGCTACTGATTAGCTGTTAGGATTGTCAAAGATCTACAATTGACAGCCGGGAGTCCGGGACCAACAGCCTAACGTGCTTACCGAGGCACGGAGGAAACTCGGTATGTAATGGGTGATCACCCATCTACGGACCAACCTAGGGAAGCACCGGCATGACTTGAATAAAAATCAATTAATTTGAGGGTTACCCGACCCGAGGCAAAGGTTACACATTGCCTCGGGTCGGCTTTGTGGTTTAACAAATACGAATGGAATGTGCCGACTCGAAAGCAAGAGTAACAAACAAACAAAATATGCTTTTTGACGTGGAGTTGCGGACCGGCGCGGCGGCCTGTTGTACAATACAATACAATACAATACAATACAATACAGTACAATACAATACAATACAGTACAATACAATATATTAACATAACATCACGCCCGACAGAGAGACTCCAAGCATTGCTCATTCCATAGCTTGTTGAGCGACATTCAATTAATGGATGGATTATATACAGGATCGAATTAGATTGGCTAGTGAAACTCCGCAAATACAATGTTTTTATGAATATCAAACAAAATCTATTAAGAAAAGGTTTCAACATGGAGGTACCTAAATAGGAGTTTATGCAGTGTACTAACCTGAGAACATAGCATCTCTGGCCTTCTCCACATTCCTGCTCTTAGCGAGGTTGAGGAGCAGGCTCCACAGTTGCTCATTGATGCGGTTCTTGGAGTAGTCCAGCAGGATCTCTCCATCATTCGGAGTAGGGATGCGGAGGCTGAATAGAACAATGATTCATTATTTGTGAGCAATATTCTTAGTAGTTCATGCCACATTTGTTTAAAAAGTCTTTTGAGCGGCAATAGGTTGCTATAGTTAAAAACCCAAAAAGATATAAAACCTTTTTGGATGTAGCTATCCACTGTACAGTTTCAGAATTAAAATTCTATTATTTATGATTCACATAGAAAAATATATATTTTTGCAGTCAGTATAATGAGTAAAGTTTATGAATAATTTATGAAGCAAAAAATATTCAAACATTTTCTTATAAAATATCTTAAAACTGTAAAATCATCATTACTAATGATGACTGTATCTCTGAATATTAACATTGACTCTTGATAAATTACAAGGAAAAAAAAACAGCATGTAACATTTAAAAATATTAATAGGGTATGTTCTATTAATATTTTTAAATGTTACATGCTGTTTTTTTTTTAAACTTGAAATGGCAAATACTTTTGTAGCAACATTTCTCATGCAATTTTTTTTTAATAGACTATAGATATCGTTTATCTACATAAATATCCAATTAATTTTTATCAAAGTGACATAACATTACCTAATAAAGTAAACACTACTGAGATTAATAATATAAATGACATTGCTATCAACTAAAATATTACATATTAAAAAAATGACAACTGAACATGCGCGACCTTTCCAAGAACTTTTAAGTCAATGATATAACTATAAGAAACACACGACAATAACTAAATTAATCAATTAAATATTAATAGAACTATGTAAAAACATAAAAGCCGATACGTTTTTATTCATATTTGCAATAGAAAACAATTTAAAGCCACAAACCTGAATTTGTTGAACCGATCTGCATCTTGTTGGAATAATTGCTGAATATTTATTTTGTCGGCGTTAGCATCGTAGAACTTCTGGATTTCTACGTATGCGGGGTCTTGTTTCAGGTTAACTTTAGGGTCCATGATTTTCAGTATAATTGAACAGGTTTTTCGCGAGCGGTCGCCGAATAACTGTATTGTTCTTGATAACAAACGTCTTTTTGACATTTGAATGTTATTTGAAGGTTATTCGCGTTTTGTTTTTGGTCTGGCATTATCAAACTTTCAATTGTTTTCTTATGTAATATGTAAGGAAACATTTCAATATAATTTCTGTTGTTAATTATTATTATGTAATGGACGCAACAATTACGATTATATACAAACAGGGTTTAACATTACCTTATGGTGAAAGCGTCAGGGTAGCTAGCGCGCAAAATTAAAATTCTCATACATTTTTTACAGTTCGCAGCTCAGTAGGAATTTTGATAAAAAGATTATTTGTGAATATCCAGCAATAGACGTGTGATGAGTTGAGTTAATTTTACTGTTTAATTTGGTCATCGGTCTAGCGGTCGCAAGTGCGACTGCTGACCGATGTCCTAGGTTCGATTCCCGGTTGGGGCAGTGTTACCAAGTTTTTATCAGGAATTTCTCAGCCCAGTTGATGGCAACTATACAACTCTGCCTAACGCTTCAGGAATTACAGGCGTAATGTTATGTTATGATGTAATTTAGAAATTCCCAGTTGTATGGTTGTAACCAACTCATTTTTTTTTTCAGTTTGTTGACCTCCAGTCCAGTCGTCCACTGCCTAACTCCTGCTCCTGTTCACGTTCGACCCTAAGGGGAAAGTGTCAGGGTAGCCCGCGAATTTCAAATGTTCTTAAGTTTTTTGCATTTACGGTCAGTGTACCGTTGTATGTTGATTAAAATATTATTCGCAGCCACAAAAATATGGCTTTAAGAGTTATACTCATTAAAAACATCAATACAACCCTAACCTAAGTTTCTTTCATCCCACTTTTTCATGAAATAGTCATACATAATGTTGTGCAGAGCACTTTCGTATGTACAGTCCTTTTACCTATAATTTTGCATTACTGCAGTCAACATTATAGTGGTATTTACACTCCTTGCAATAAGGTTGCTAGAACGACCAGAGCTGTCAGTGATAAATGGTCTGTCTTCGGTTTTCGTAAGTAGTAGGTCTGTAATAGTTTTTCGTATTACCAGTGCACAGTGAATAACATAAAGTGTTGCAAGTCTAAATAAAACCAAAAATAAACTTAGCTTTTTATTTCATTGTCATTATATAAGTACTTACCTAATTAGTTTCATGTGTCGTCACGTTTTTACAAAAAAATATACTACTTACATTTATCTTTTTCAATTTTATTGTAATAAAATAAGCTTAATCAGCCTATAATGTTCTGCTGGGATTCAGGCCTCCTCTCGGTGTTAGGGAGAGTGCAGAATGACACAAGCCCAGTGCGGATGCTAGATGTCAGATGCCCACAAAATTTTTGGTTCTAAAACATGCCGTATGTTTTCCGTCACCGTTTTGAGAGCAGTCGAAATAAATTACACAAAGTACTGCGCCTGCCGGGGTTTGCACCAGGTTGGTCTGTTACCAACTGCAGGCAACAGTGATGGCTTTATAAAATAATACTATAAAAAAAAAAAATCAGATAGGCCGTAGTATTATTGTACTTGGTAAGATAGGCAATCGTTACTCGATAAACGTTAAATGCACCAGTCACGATGGTCATGTATTTTTTTTAAAGATAAGATTTGGTTATAAGATATCGTCTATTCATAAAATTATGAGTGAGTAATAGTATACAAAATAATAAGAATTGGCGGTGTAATAATTCTTATGTAGGTATGTATGATGATATATTACAATTTATTACGTATTGATTGCTGATGTACTAGACAGTGATTTGAAACTTAGCCTAGACGCTAGACACACTAAGCATACCTATAGGCACCTACCTAAGTACCTAATATAGAAGGCCGCACGTTAGTGGCAACTGTTAACATTTTTACCTAGAGCTGGTCTGGTACGGAATTTTAATAGAATCAGAGGTCAGCTTATACAATATGTTCCGTAACCAAAAATGCAGTGGTAGAATACCTACTCAAAATTTCAGATATCTATTACGATAAAGCTGTTCGCAGACAAAACATTTATATTAGGTATAGCTGTTTGAAAACAATGATGCAATGTAACAAAACAGTTTCACTAGCAAACAGTGTATTTTATCAACAATAGCTAGACTAAGCTAACGACTTGGCATAAGCGCGAAACATGAATCAACATATTCGGCCAAACATTTAAACCTTTAGATCGGACTATCGCGTCAAAAGATGGTCGCGTTCTAGTTTCTCTTTGACACCTCTGACATACCTACCACAATTGACTTAACTACCATGAAAACGCCTTACACCTACGGGATCTGTAAGAGCGTAAGTCGCACATTTTTCAATATTAACTTTTTTACGTACGACACAACTTAAGTACGGTGTGCCTGTGGGAAATCTGTATCAATTTCAGGCCCGGTTTCCACCAAAACAAAGACGAGCAGAGCGGAGAGCAGACGTGCGGGAAGCGACCAATCACATTGATTGAAATGCACATCGCTTCTCTCGTCTCTCCTGTGATTAGTCGATTCTTGCACGTCTCCGCTCCACTCGTCTCTGCTTTGGTAGAATCCGGGTTTAAGGTTTGTTCTTGTTGTTCTAGGCACAAAAAAAATGTTTTTGTCTTTCCAGCAGTAAATGTACACGATATTAAGCGCTCTTTGCAGCTGGGGTGGCTGGCAATGAGGGCGTAGGTGGAGCAGGACCCAGCACTTGCACGAGGGAATCTTCCTCGTTTGTCAGAATGCTGTCGGCTTCAGCTGGAACAAATTTTGGTTTATTAGGAACATACTGTAAAAGCATCTACGTAAGTGGGCTTTTTATAGGGTCTGTGACAATGTTTGGTGTTTCGGAATGGTGTCCAGGCTAATGTGTTACTAGGAAGTTTGTTCCACCACATCTTCTTCCCAGCAAAAATATTAGAAGGCGGGCAATTTGGGTTACCGTCTTATGTTATTTTCGAAGTTCAAAAATGTTGATTCTCAGCCTTATTTCAATATTTAAATGACATTTGATTTGATAGGACCAATAACAACACTACATGCCTATCGCTACTGAGACAGTGTCTGGGGTGTCTGAGATAGCTGCGCGGTTCGGGAGGGGTGTGGTAACCTTTCACTCAGTTCAGTCATTCGTCCGCTGATAACGACGTCCCTCACACACCTTGTAATTACCTCAGGCACAGTTTAAGTTAAAGGGTAGCCCAATAGTTATCGTAGGTACTTTACCGGCTGTTAACACAGCTGTTAGTACATCGAAATTCATTAAATCTCCGGCTTTGGAGAGCGTAGTCTTTGTCACTAAAACATGTATGACAGTCTCGTTCATACATCGTTCTATTAACGATCGGGTAGTTGACATAATTATTGTTATGAATGCTTACCTTTAATCCTATGTATTTTGTTTCCGTAAGCAAGGTCCCAGAAGTAAGCGGTCGGAAAAGCGAGAGGGACCAAAGGTGCCAAAAGACCCGGTTTTCTTGTCTTTGTGAACCTGAAAATTGTTTTACAAATAAATTAGTCGAACATACAGTTTTGGTAGGCACGAAATCAGCTTATAATGTTCCCACTGCTGGGATTCAAGCCTCTGATGCTTTTTTAAAACTTTTGTGTGAGAGTGAGCGGAACGTAATTAACGACGCGGGAATATATATGTCACAATTGTCACATGTCTTCGAATGTTTGGTTCTAGGACACTCTCTGACATGCCGGTTTTATACTGTCTTTCCTTACTTCGTGCACTTTGAGGGACGAGGTCTGAGGCCACCACCAACGCCGTCGAGGTGGCAGAGTTCTGGTCAAAACTAATTTAATTTAAAAAAACGGAAATCGTCGACACGACGAAGATGAAGAACTGTTTTTCCTTATACTGCTATTAAAATTATTGCACCATCATCACAATGATGAAATAATTATAACAAAACGAGCGGCAAACCTTCGGCGTTGGAAATTCGTACCCATGGCCATGACCTTAGTCGAACAGTTGAGGCCATTAGGTACTAGGGGAATCAATGGAAGCAAAAGTAACTAATGACCTAGCCTAGACCATAGAAATATAGAAACTTCTTTCTTATATCTATGACCTAGACTAAACAATGAATGAGAACTAAGAACAATGGTGGATAGAGACCATAGAAATATAGAAACTTCTTTCTTATATCTATGACCTAGACTAAACAATGAATGAGAACTAAGAACAATGGTGGATAGGGTACTAGTTCATTATGTTACTCAGTTTGCGTAGCCAGGTCTTCGGCATGGTATAATAATATACTTCGCTACCACGGTCTTCGGTACACAAGCGATGACAATATGTATTATTCCATGGGCTAAAATACGAACTTCCAAACAACCTATAGTACCTACACCCACATTTCGCCAGTTATGTTTTTAAGCCCCATGTAATAGGGGACGAGCCTATAGCGATCAACCGGACACAAATCCAGACTCCATGGCTGCTACTGAGAAATTCCTAATGGAAAAACCCAATAACACTTTGTTCCAGCTGGGAATCGAACCCAGGACCTCATCCTCAGCAGTTGTGCTCCCGACGTCCTGATCAACGAGACAGCCAGACAGAATTTTTAAGATTTTCGTAACTCATAATTTATAATATAATAATCTCTTATCGGATGCGCGGGTTTGTAAGAAATGGAAGGAGTGGATGAGGAGTAAAAGATTATCATTTATGTTATGTTCTAGCAGAATAAGTAATGTACTGTGATACTTAATAAAAGGTGTAAAAAGTGACGGCTTCGTGAAGGGTCCCTTTACATCCAGTATAAAGGGTGTAAATAGACCCTTAACATAACCGAAAGGCACTTTACCTCCCCGTCTTTGCGACCATTTTTTTGTTCTAGACCATACCTGGGAACCTTCTAGTTACAGAGATATTGGGGTCAAAGTTCCAACTTTTTCAAATTTTTTTTTTTTAAATCTTTTAATGTAAGATTTTTACTTTACACACCTCCACGACCGCCGTACTATTCAATCCATCCATCAGCACAATACTTTGAGTGCTTTCCATCGAGTCCTACCGTAAAACGTGATTTTTCATCCCAAAAAAAAAAGTCGATTCCCAGCAATAATTTTTGCGAAAAGTTACTTAGTTTGATGTAGGTACAAAATGCTTGGATGACGGCTATGTGAAGGGTCTGTTTACACCCTGTATAGTTACAAAAACTAACTTACCCAGCGATAAGGCCCGTTGCAATAGTAGCATAAAACGCCGAAATCCAATGGAATGTATCCCTACTCCCTGCTATTTGCATTGCCATCTGTTTCTTTTGCATTTGATATTGAAACTGTATTTGTCTCTCCATCTAAAAAAAGTCAGTTTTTGATATGTTAGCGGGCAAACATAGTCCGGGTCGAGTAGAAAACCTCCTCGATGTCAGTGTAGGTACAGACGCCAGCACGTCAAGCTTCCAGATACCTTGAACCAAATGCTTTGACGATAAAGTTGAAAATTTACAGATTGTAGTAGCTTGATGAGCTGTCGTCTGTGCTACCAACATCTGCCCTTATTTTTATAAATAGATTATCTAAAAGACTTTAGCACGTCAATTATAAAATTATGGATTTATTTTTTTAAGTTGGTGGTTTCTAGCAATTTTTTTTTAGTCTTTTTTTTACTCTGTATGTATAAAAAAAAGTTACTTTTACGGTTAACTTAACGGGAAGAAAACAACAAAACATCAACAATCGGAACTATGTTCTGGGCCTGTTCTTCCATATTTATTATGGGAATTATTTTATCTGATTTAAATTTATATTGTGTATAGGTTTCCAGCTATTGGAGTGGCTACCTACTCTCTCAAGATACACCGAAAGTTAGACATAAACCCTTGGTCAAGTCAAATGAGGACACATCATCATCTGCCTAGCCTTTTCCCAACTATGTTGGGGTCGGCATTAAGACTAATCCTATCTGACCTCCACAACACAGTTATTACTGGGTAATACGATACCCCATGGTTAGACTGGTTGTCAAACTTTCGCGCGACTAACTACCTGTAACGACTGTCAAAAATCTACAAATGACAGACGGGAGCCCGGGATCAACGGATTAACGTGCTTTCCAAGGCACGGAGGAAACTCGGTAGGTATGTAATGGGTGGGCACCCATTTACGGACCAACCGGCAGGCGCGCCTTATCCTAAAGATCGGCCCGAGCGGCTGTTATTATTTAGCCACGAGCTCCTCGTTCTACCGTAGATTACCTACCTGACTGTGTACCTGTCTGAGATGATAATATAAAAAATATAGAAAGCTTACCTTTATTTTATTCATTTGCTGCATTAATTCTTGATTCTTTTTCATTTGCTCTCCCATACTTCCGGCAATTAAGTTTCCCATCTTGATTTCTTTATTTTATTCTATAAACACAAAACACATTCGTAGCCCTGCCCTTGACGGTAGCTTGTGTAGTACCAGATGGGCGATTTCTCATAATAATACTAAGATACGACGCGATAAGGATAGCGGTATCGGCAGAGAAGGTACTCCCAAATATATATCTAAGCGTCCGTACACGTTGGCGAATGCGCCGCGAATAAGAGTGTTTGTGAAAGGCAATCGTAGAAAGTTGTTTGCAGTGCCGTTATGGTGACTGAATGTCCTATAGTTACCCTGTGTTTACATCAAGGTATAAAACATGTTGTGCTGTGTTTTTGTTTATTGTTTACAGTCAGAGTTTACACAAAATGTATTGGGCTCGTACCCAAAATACGTACTTTGGACGTGGAGTTGCGGACACCAGCCCGATAAGCAATGCAATACAAACAAACATATTTGAAACAACGTCAATAAAAGTGTGATATACGGGGTGGTAGGGACACCGACGCGAAAACGATTACCATGTATTCAGTACCTCATTTTGAGCCCCCTCACAAAGAATTTTTTCGTCGGTTTTATAAAAAAAAATAGCTGTTTCCTACAAAAGTGCAATACCTACACGGTCAAAATGTATGTTTTCGCGTCGGTGTCCCTTCCACTCCGTATGTTTTTTATACATGTTTTTGAAGTCTTTTACAAAATTGTCAACAATACACAAAATACAACTTGTTTTATGGTGGATAAACGCGTACAGAACAATTTTATATTTCGAGACGCGATATTCAATTGTTTTGAACACACTGTTGAACTGAGTTTCGAACCGATCTAGATTATTCTACACGATACCTACGCGATGCGCGACTGTTTACGCTAAACTAACATCATTCGATATTTTTTGTTCATGATTATAAAAAAGCGCTCGTCGGATCTCCCACGCTGGTTTTTATTTAGCTCAGAACGATTATCACTACAACTTGTAGTTTTTGTGGCTTTATTAATTTAGCTAGGTACCTGAACACTATTCTGTCTCACCACTATTCACTGTCTGGAACCAAAAATTTGGGATGTATGACATAACCAGTCATGTTTGAAATGGGCCTAATAAAAGTCTTGAATGTAAGTATTTTTATAAATTAGGTCCTACTACTTACATGAGATAAAGCGAGTGCATTCAAATCATTGAGTAATCAGATTATATCACAATCTGTCTGTCAACTTCTGGATCTTTTCATAGACTTGTGAAAACTTTCAGCTGTTCCAAACTTTCCGTCTGTATAGGTATTGCACTTTTGTGTGAATCGGCCGAGTTTTACCCGACTACGGCGAAGCCAAAAGGACGGGTTATCATTTTGGCAGTCAATGTATGTATGTATGTTTGTATTTACGTATGGCTTATGTTTAACTTACCACCAGATATAGTAACAAATAGCAGACAAAAGTAGTAAATGATCACCAAAATGAAACTCGCATTTTAATGTAAAATTATAACCAAAGTTTTAACACTTTGTTATCCTATTTAAGTAAAATGACTCCAAGTAAATCATGAGTAACCCAAAAATAGTAAATGATCACCAAAATTAAACCAACATTTTAAAGTAAAATTTTAACCAAAGTTTTTAAATTCTGCAGTCCTATTTAAGCAAAATGAGTCCAAATAAATCATTGTTATCCCAAAAGTAGTAAATGATCACCAAAATTATACCAGCGTTTTAATATAAATTATAATCACTAACCTAACCTAACCTATCACAGTGATTTATTTAGGCAAAAATAATACATTAATTTGGTCGTCAAGATTTGGTGATCATATTACTAAATTTGGTGGTCGAATACAATTTAAAGTGGAGTCGTGACTAAAATAGCTGGTACCTACTATTGTATTTTTAGACTTTATTTTTCTGGTGTTAAGTAGATATTTTTGGTTACAAAACTAAGGGTATCAAAGCATTTTATGGTGGTCATTATATTTATCCCCTTTACGTATGTTCCTCCGTAGCGCCTAAACTATTCATCCGATTTTGATGAATAAGGTGGCAATCGACTCGTTATTTTGGCCCGGATAACATAGGCTACATTTTAACCGACTTCAACAATAGGAGGTGTCGATTTTACCTTGTAAACCCTGAATTTAATTAGAGCGTGATATTTCGGTAGTCGGGTTTTTTAGTTGTTGTTTACCACACAAATTATTGTTCATGGAAAATTTTCATCACAATGCCCTCTTTGGATCAATTTCCACCAAGCCTTTTTTAAAATTATAACAACCTTTTTTTTTTTTGTTGGATTGGAAAACATCAAATAACCCTTCCCGCTCTGGACGGAGTGGAAGGGAGTGTCAGACTTCTACTGACTAAAACCCATCCATGTTCCTTCTTTACCCTTTGTGTTCCAGGGACGCGGTATCTCTTTGAAGCGCGCGTGAATACGAACGCGCCATCGAAACGGCCTGTCGGGGCCACCGTCCACTATTGAATTGCCTTTCAGTATAATTTTGGGGGCTCGCGCGTCTTCGAGCGTGCGCATAGACGCTTAATGTCTGCTTCAAATATAGTGTTTTATTCAGTGTGAACTTAAAAAAGTGTGCAATGAATTTACCGCTTGGTGGAAACTGCAGCAACTAGCAGCGATTTCATACAAAAGTTTAGGCTCATTTTGCGTTGCGGCGTGATAAAAGTCAAAATTTGTATAAAACCGAATGCAGCGACTCACAACTCTCACATAATTACTCTCATTTGTCTGCACCCCTATGATTTAAGATTTCAAGTACCTATGTATTGCCAGTGCGTAAAAATAAGGACATAAGTGTTGCCAATCGAAATAAAACAATAATTTAAACATAACTTTTTATTATAATCACGTGAAGTTATAAATCTTTGAAACTTGACAAAAAATAAACGATCCTATTTATTTTGTTCGACCCATTTAATAATTATAAGACACTATTAAGACTTCCTTCCTTCTCTCTTTATATTTTTCGTCAAGTTTTTTTTATAATATGTTAAGTTAGTGTAATAATGATATTGTTGAACTAGGATCTAGATACAAAACTGACGAGTTCTCATTTAAACATTTTATTGCTAAATAGTCCTGACAAAAACAACGAGCGCGCGAAATTTGACTTTAAAATAATCAGCGTAAATTGTAATTAATTGCAATCATTGCGACACGCATCAACTATAGCATATTCTACATCATGGATTATTAAAAAAAAAAAGATTATGACGTTATTTTTATACATAGTTCTAAAAAATTACTACTATGTTATATACAGGGTGTTTAGAGTGGTGTGACCACGTGTGGTCGAAAGACCGACATAATATTTTGATTGATTGAGGGTTTTATAAAGGATAAAATCTGAAATACCGTGATACTTAAGATATAGTTAAAACTAGGTAATGACTCCCCGTTTCCCAAAAAAAACTGTGTTGGTTCATTTTCTAAACACTCTGTATTTATAATGGATATAATTGCGAGATTCAGATGAAACTGACATATCAGTTTTTATTAAAGTTGCTTTCATGAAATAAATATGAAAAATAACAATAAAAAAAATTGGAGATACAAAAAATAAAAATGATTAATAGTTTTTTTTTTATATGGCAATCCATCCACACGTCGAAACAAAAAACAGGCTTCCATTTTTAAAAGTCGATTACATTACTAAAGCAAATATTTTAATTAATAATTATACATTTCTATACATGACAAGTTATTAATAATGCGCAAACAAAAGAAGAAATTAAACAAAAATTATAAATATACAATTTATATTTTTTATTATTGCTATTCAAACGTTATATCATAATTCATTTTTACCCTCCAACTAAGTTAAATGATTTAGGAATGACATACTTTTTTCATCATATTTATTTCAAAAAGTCACCGTCATCTCAATTTTTGAGCAAAACGTTTAGAATAATCATTTATTTGTCTTTCAATTACTAGATTTTTTAAATAAAATTTTCTTCCCCTCATTCAATGTTACGTCGTAGAATCTTTTTAACTTCACGGAACCGCAAACTATGCTGCAAATCCTATTCCTCAGTCCCATTAATGCCTGCGGAGTCTCATCGCAGACGATGACCCACCTCCTGTCCTGCTGCCTGTGCATCTCTACCTGCACCTTGAGTGACCTGCCCGAGGTCACTACTAAAGCTATTGAGGTGGTAGAGTTCTGGTCAAATGTTTTTGAACAGGAATCGACACAACGAAGAAGAATTACTTCTTGACGACGCCGAGGAACGGGCAAGGTTTTAAGCTTGCCCCTTCCACGGCGAAGTGAAGAAGAAGGCATGTGGAGAAGACCGCAATATCATTCATTATTTGTTAATTTTGCCAGCCAGGCTTCGCTTGCCAACTCACTTTATATCAGTTATATTCGGGACTTATATCGTTCTAAAGGTGCATCCACACCGCGAGCATTCATCTGCGAACGTTCGTTGATGTTCGAGTCCGTTGCAAATGCTCGCGATATTACTATTTCAGTGAACGAATGTTCGGGATGGGACGCACCTTGTATGGTAATTTTTTATTACGAAGTTTAAAAATAAAGGCAATAAAATGGCGGTGTCCTAGTCCGATTCGAAAATCCTCATATATTTTGATTATTGTAAATTTATTTATTTTTTTAAGTCTATTTTATGGACTTTAATTTGGCATTCTCAACATAAGTAATATTTCAATTCACATCACCCTTTTCAGAAATATTAATCCAATTCGTTCAGTCCTATCCTACCATACTAAAAAGGACCTTAAAACAATGTAGTAAGGATACCATTCCCATAATTCTCGCATTAAAAGATGTTCGAAATCATAATTCTATCGTTTCTTTACTCCGGTCAGCCCACCTTAATTGCACCTTACTACAGTGTACCAGCTATACCAAATTAGACCTTATTACAGGGTGATAAAGACGCGTCTCCTGTGCAGTGCCACGCCGACGGCGAGCCATATTAGCATGGCGCCAGCGTGTGTGGCCAGGAGTTGAGCGTGGGTCGGAGAGGGGAGTGCCCAGAGGAAGGGGAAGTTGCGTTTGAGCAGCTCGCTTCCTACGTAGAGGAAGAGGGCGTTTTGACCTGTGGAGAGAAAAAAAAATATAATATTAAAAAGTTGCTTTCAGAAAAACAATACCCCAAATTAAGGTGGAAACGCCAGGGTAGCCCGAGAAATTCAATTTTTTTATACGTTTTTTGCAATTTGCCGGTCAGTGTCAGATTGAATGTTGACAAAAATCTGATTAGCGGCCGTAATACGCATGTATTTACATAATGATAATCATTAAAATCATCAACACTACCCTAATCCCATTGAATGACTCTTAATGATTACAACTCTGTAAAGCCATATTTTTTTTTTTATACAAAACGGCCTGCTCTTGACTTCGATCACGCTTGATGGAAAGCGATAGATGAGGTCTATGATGGGACGAGCGTGCCCAGAAGATGCCTGTTCACTCTTGCTTTGAATGCTGACGGGTTAAATGTGGGGGGAACAGAGAGTTCCACACTTTGGCTGTGCGCATTATAAACGTGGATGAGAAGCGCTGAGTACGACTCGATTTTTTACGGCCGCGAATTATATTTTAATAGATAGATAGATAGATAGATAAGTCATTTATGCAGTGCACACAAAAGACAGCACAAGACAGAGAAGCACTATTATTAAATGAAAACAAATTACAAGAATATATACCTGTATAAAAACAAGGTATCAATATACAAAAAGAATAATTAATCAACATACAACCTCACACTGGCCTGCTAATAACTAAAAGCCTAAAAAAAAAATAATTTCGCGAGCTACCCTGGCGCTACCCCCTTCAGGTACCGAAAGCCCCAAAATAATGGACTGAATGCCCCTTATAAGAGATTTAGTGCCCCTTAATTAGGGACTATCGTACCCAAGTATAAGTTACGATACTAATTTGGGTCACTGGTTCGAATAAATGCGTTGTGGCCCCATTTTTAGTCAAGTAATCGTGTTTCTTTTTACGTATTTTGGTTTAAAAAAAATACTAGGTACTAAAGGCCTTAAGCAAGTGGTAACTGAACTGGCTAAATTAAAGATATAATGCAAGTGGGTACTTGCATTATATCTTTAATTTAGCCAGTTCCCATTCAGTCCCGTGTCATACGGGGTGAGCCTATTGCCATCAACTAGGCATAAATCCAGATTGACTGTTACTGTCACATCAGGCGAATTGTGGCCAAAAAAAAAAATACTGAGAAAATCCTGGTGAAAAACCCAGTCACACTTTTTTTTTTTTTTTTTTAAACTGCCCCACACTAGGTATTTCTCCTGTATCTGGTTACAAACATTTAAACTCACATACACAAACAGCCAGACCCGGAACAACTACCTGTAGATCATACAAATATTAGTTCCGTGCGGGGATCGAACCCGCGACACGCAGCGCAGCAGCCGATCGCTCAGCCACTGCGCCAATCATGCCGTCGAAATACTTTGCCCGCCCCGTAATCGTAAGTCACATCTAGGGCCACTAGACTAACGATGCAGCCAGATTACGGACTTATAACCTAACCCTGCACTCACCAGCATAATACAGCGGCCTGCCTCCCCACTTGGTCTTGAGGTCCACGATGAAGTACAGCGCGGCTTGTATGAACAGCGCCATCGATGACGTCACCAGGCAGTACGACACCGACCACAGGTTCTTGTTTATGGGTATGGGACCCCCGTTCTTTGTGAACATGGACAGAGCTCCGCCGGCGATGCCGAAGATCAGGGACCAGAATACCCAACGCATTATGCGGGCCCTGCGAACAAAAAGAAATACGTGGCGTATTTAGAATAACTGTGAAAATTTCATCAAAATCAGTTCAGTAGTTTAGGAAGTTAATAGGGTAGGTACAGATATTAATTTATATATATATTGCGACTAATAGCCGAAGTGCGGCTACACCTAGTTTTAGCCAGCTTAACCTAGGTGCGGCCGGTTAAACTTACTTAGATGTATCCTACTTATCTTCGGTTAGCATGCAACCAATTTGGTGTCTCCTAGCAATAAAAAGGATACACAACTGTTACCGGCCGCACCTAGATTTAGCCGGCAAGAACTAGGAGTAGCCGCACTTCGGTTTTTAGCCGTAACATATATATGTGTAGATAGATGTTGGAGTTCGGTAATTTTTCCACGGTATCGTACTAAAGGGATAAAAACTATCTTAGTGTTAATCCAGGTCATAAACTATCTGCGTGCCAAATTTGGTCCAAATCCGTTCAGTTGTTTTTGCGTGAAAGAATACGGCAGAGTTTCTCATATTAAGAGCAATTCACTCACAACTATGCCGACGTTTAACCAATAACACTGTTTAATGTTACCTGGCATGGTTATAAGCCAGCATGATCCTGGTAGCGTGCGCGCCGGCCTGCACGACCAGCACTCCCGACAGGATGCCCAGGATGCCCTCCGGGTCGTGCGGGACGGTCGTGTGGTACATCTTTTGGAAGGTACCCCGTCGGTGCAAATGGGCGTCGCCTAGGATCAGTCTGTAACAAAAATATGGATATTAAAAACTTTTTGAAACACAAAAAACTTGATCGCCATGCGTTGTAAGCAGCTGAATATACCAGTATTTCCCATGGAGCGACTGCCCGTCTGGTCTCCACAACCCAGACTGATAAACAATGACAATAACTATAGTGACAGCCTCGTGGTTCGATTCCCAGGTCGGGCAGCGTTTTTGTATTTTTCCACCGAGAATTTCTTTTTTTTTGGGGGTGACTAATCACGGTTTATGGTAGGATTCAATGTAACGCACTCAAAACATTGTGCTGATGGATGCATTGAATAGTACAGGGGTCATGGAGAAATTTAAAGTAAAGTTCTAACATTAAAAACAAATGCACTCAAAATAAAGCTTGTGTAAAAGTTTTATAACCAACTTATACTTACAGTTTACACCACACATACAAGTTATTGGTTGAACATAAAAGTCAAAGTTGGAACATTGACCTCCAATATAACAAACTAAAAGGACCCAACTAGCAGGTGTAACTAGAAGGTTCCCAGATATGCTCCAGACAAGTGCCTTTCGGCTTCATTAAGGGTCTTTTTACATCCATTATAGGTATACTATTAGGTACACACCTCTGCCTACCCTCCGGCGTGATGTTATGCATGTATATACCTGTCTATGTAGCCAGCGATGCCGGCAGTGCAGTTCTGTAGCGACACATTGCTGACGGCCGACAGGTGCAGCCCGCCGGGGCCCATGTAGCCGCGAGGGCAGCCCGGCGCGGGGACCAACAGAGTTATGCACACCTGCGAGTAATATTGATTATATTATCAATCTGTTATAATAAATACAGTAAGAGAGCAGCGGTGGCCCAGTGGTGGAGACCCCGACTTACGAGCAGGAAGTCGTGGGTTCGAACCCAGCCAGGCGCATTACTTTGTGTAAGTTATTTCATCACCACTGCTCTCAAAACGGTGAAGGAAAACATCGTGAGGAAACCGGCATGTCACCGGCAAATTCGAAAACATGTGACATCTACCAACCCGCACTGGGCTCGCGTGGTGGATTATAGCCCATTCCCTCTCATAGAGAGGAGGCCTGCGTCCCAGCAGTGGGAACATTAATAGGCTGATTATGCTATGCTATTATGCTAAATACAGTAAACTCCTTCTACTAAGCGTGTCGATGACAATCTAAATTGACTCCTTCAGCTCCTGTGATGAGCAAAACAACAGGACAGGTAGGACACGATATCTACTGTCCCATCGTTTGTGGAACAACACCATAGTATACTCTGTTCATACACTACACTGAAAGAAAGAAAGAAAAAATATTTATTTGTCGCAGGGACATGACGTGCATCATACAAAATTACAAAAAATAAACTATAAATTCCACAAGACGGAACAAAAAAAAAAAGAAAAAGTACACGTCGCACGTCGCACGTCGTGACTGCGACAAGCAGGTTACCACTCAGCATGATGCTGTGCTATGGGGGCCCACAACACAGCGCTGGTTTTCAGTGGTCAGCCGTGAAAAAACGTACGGAAGCCAAGACAGCATAAATATTTTTTACATCAATATGAAAATAAAATACACAGTACTTGGGTTATAATATAAAACAACTACCTCTAGGAAATATAATAAACACTACAAAAAATATACAAGTATGTGTGCAGGCTAACCAAAATAAACATAAATACAATATAATGAAGACATGGCGTGTTGCACTGCACTGGTGTGGACTGTCTTGCACCGATGATCTCTCATCTCTGATCTCTCTCCGGTCGTATCGGCTTGCCCTCCCTGAAGACTATGAGGGTGAGGGAAGAGAGAGTACACCTGAGTCTGCACATACACGCTTGAACAAAAGTATCTCCAGCATCCATGGCTAAATTCCGCAGAAACAGGCCACTACGATAACGGCCACGCTATATTTTAAGCTATTATTTTACCTGTATTGCAACGAGGACGAATGTGGCCAGCCACTGTTGCCAGCCGGCGCTGATGTCACGGAATAGAGAACGACCTGGGAGACAAACGTTATAATCATTTAATTAAAAATAAGAACCATAAAAAAACAATTAATCATTAAAAAATCAAATTCATCATCACACACATCATCTTGAATGAAGTTCATTTTATTTTCTTTATTCATTCAGTTTTTATTTAATCATTAATTTTTTTTTATTTTATTTTTTTTTATTTATCATTAATCATTTAATAGTTGTTTTTTTGTTTGTTTTTATTAGCTTTAAGTCCTCCATGTACTAAAAAAATAAATAAAGGTAAATTAGTTTTAGAGGATCTGTTCTCCTAGAACATTATCAGCATATCAAGGGCACAGGCCTTTTTTTTTTTTCCGGATGGGAAATCATTAAATGACCCCCCCACTCTGGGCGGAGCGGAAGGCAGTGTCAGACTTGTACTGACTAAAACCCATCCATGTTCTCTCTTTGCCCTTTGTGTTCCAGGGCCACGGTATCTCTTTCGAACAGTCCCGCAGCCCTGGCAGGCATCGGCCCTTGCGGACCCCTACTTATTTGCTGACATCTCTTTGAGGCACACGTGGAACACGAACGCGCCGTCGACACGGCCTGTCGTCAAAAGACGGCCGGACGGCGAGCTGGCCCTTAACTCGCCGTCCACAGGCCCGCGCCTACGGTGGCCGGGAGCCACCACGTGACCCCGACGCCCAGGGCGTCTCCCGCGGCGGCTGGGACGTGAGGTTCTTTCCCTCTCACGTCCCGCCACATCCTTCACTGCTTCGCAGAAGGAGGTGACGGCTTCCCATTCCCTCTCGCTCCGGACCATGGCTTGAACCAAGGCCGGACGCGAGAGATCGCCGCCGCCAATCGCCGCTACGAGGACACGGCGGTGCTCCGCCCAAAGGGCACAGGCCTCTTCTCGGGGCCTGAGCTGTTGTCTACTACGCAAGCCCAAAAAATCGAAGTATGTTACATCCATTGGACCCCACCACACAGGGTAGTGTGCAGTCCGGGGAATATGTAAAATTCTAGCGCTTAAGGATTATTGTTTTTTTTGTTACTAGCTTTTTAAAATTGTGCCATGCAGTAGCGAAGGGTCAATTTTTGTAAGAGGTAAGCCGGAGTAAATATCTTTAATGTGATTATATTATTTGTCTATAGAATACTGACTGTGCCATTTTTCAAAGGGAAGCCGATAGGAATCGAGTTGTATAGAACCTTCGCCACTGGTGCCATGTTATGCGAACTGATTTTCTTTTTTTATTTATGTCCACAACCAACACTCTTCTTCGATAAAAAACGTTCTAGGACATGCTGACTATGTTTTCATTCAACGTTTTTAGAGCAGTGCTAGTCTATGAAGCGAATCCTGTGTCCAACAGTGGCCGATTTTCAGCCGAATGATGTATCCAAGGTCTTACCTGGCGTTATATCCTGGCTGGTCCTCATGAAGACGCACTCCAAAGCACCTACAATGAAGTACATGGCTGCCAGTCGTTGTAAGACCCCCGGGAGGCGCACGTCTACCCATGATACGTTTGATGAACTCAGGACTATGCCGATTAGGGATAGCATCAGAGATCGGGTCGCGATCTGAAAAGGCAAAATAATATCATGCACAGCACGGAGAAATTGGCCTGCGAAGAAAGTCAGGAATTTCTCCAGGCCATCAACATGGCACAACTACAAAGTACAGCGAAATTGATAAAAATAATCAAAATAGTAGGTCTGTCCTCGTATTCAGAAACGCCTCGATTCGATTCGACAAGTCGTATGTCTATCTTTTTTTGGCATTACGAAAAAGATAAACATACGACTTCCAGAATCGAAATCGAATCGAAGCGTTTGTGAATACGGGGGCAGATTTATGAACGTGGACGAAGCAAAAGGAGTATTAAAGGATCGTAGCAGATTGTGTTGCGTTGCGTCGCGTGTTTTTACCCGACTGCCAAGGAAGGGTTATGTTTTTCGCGCGTAACTTGTATGTTTGTTTGTTTTTTGTATATTTCTTTATTACCTCATATGGTCCAAATGGCCGGATGGATTTCAACGATTAAGGTATCATTAGATTCGTCTCAAAAACCAAAGTGTCTTTAAATAGGTGTTTAAAAAAAAAAAAAAAATGGCAGATTTTTGGCGCTAAATTGTAAGTCGTTAATATTTTTTTTCAACCAAACCTATCGAGTAGGGCTTCAAAATAAAGTAAATTAAAAGGAGATTTCAAATATATATGTTAGGTGCATAATACAAATTGTAGTCGGGTTTTTGATTAATTAATGTAATTTTAATTAAATAGTACTTGTTATGTATTTATATGTTTGTGTTAAATTATCTGTTGCAACACTTGCAACGCCTGGATCCTGGGCAAAGAACCGAACGTTGAGCGAGATAGAGTCCTCTCGCTCAACGTCCGGTTTAGGACCTCTGCGTCGCCGTTACGATATTCCTCCCTGCTGTCCTTTGTAGATCTTTGACAGTCGTTATGGGTAGTCAGAGTAACTGACAACCAGTCATACCAAGGGGTCTCGTATTACCCGGAGCGCAGATAGGTAGTCGCTCTATATAAAATACTGGCATTCAGCTGCATCCGATTAGACTCGAAGCCAACCCCAACATAGTTGGGTAAATGCTAGGCAGATGATGATGAACTAAACAAACATCTCACCTGCTGCAACGCCTGTATCCTGGGCAGTGACGTCCTAAGCCGGGCGTTGAGCGAGAGAACCAGAGCCTCGCCCATGGCGAAGGCGAACCAAGGGAACACGACATCTGCCACCGTGAGGCCGTTCCAGACGCTGTGAGAGAACATGCCGTAACCACCGCCGCCCGCGTTCACGAAGATCTGAGAAGAAAAAAATGTAAATTAAAAAAAAACAATTTAATGGATCAAATTAAATTAACTAGTGAAACTGCAGACGTCCAAAAAGGACTCATTTTATTTCAATACAGGGTGGAAGGGATACCGACGCTAAAACGGTTACCACACATCCAGTACATCTTTCTGAATTGAAGTATAATGGATAAGTAACTGGAATAATTGGGTCATCAATTACTGATGATTTTTAACAGAAACGAGATGAATGAATAGTTATTTTAAGAGAGAGAGAGAGATATATATAAGATATAGAGAGAGAAACTTTAAAACGAATCCTATTCATTGAAGATATTGATAAAACGCTTATAATAATATAAGCCTTTGTTTGATTCAGAAAGCGGTACTCCTGGACACGGCTCGTATTGTCAGGAGGTTCCTCTCTCTGGAGCCCTGACCGCCGGTAGCTTGGACCCTGTTCCCGATACCGGTGGGCTACAATTTTTTATATTTTTAAATGTTTTTTTATATTGTTTTTAGTTTAAGAAATATTTAAAAATGTATAAGATTTGTATAAAGATAAATAAAGGAAATATAAGCCTTTATTCAGACACAGAATTTTTACATTTTTACACTTTAATCTTAATCTAACGACTCTGGCGAGTCGGTGACACGGACAACCCGGTCTGTTTGCCCAACTTTGGCAAAGGCCTCCTCAAATTCTTTCCACTCCGTTCTACTTTGCGTTCTCCTTGTCCATGTTTTCCCTGCTGTGATCTTTATCCCGTCTTCCCACCTTAGAAACTGTCTACCACGATTTCTTTTCCTGTTTCTTGATAAAACGCTTACCGAATAATATTTT
This sequence comes from Noctua janthe, assembly GCA_910589295.1. NCBI lineage: Eukaryota > Metazoa > Arthropoda > Insecta > Lepidoptera > Noctuidae > Noctua > Noctua janthe. Next base: position 4,492,874 of record OU342572.1, on the reverse strand, counting down.
ATGATAGTTATGGAGGATGGAGGTAGAACGTACCCTTATCAGTCTCAATTATTTCGCTTATCATACCTAAAGAGAACTAGAGGACAAAGATAAGAAAAATAACAAAACGTTTAAAGGAAAATGTACGTTTAATAATTGTCCTTATTAAGTTTAATTAGTCGATACAATACCACAATGAATTATTATTTTTTGGTAGTTTTCTTTTGTTTTTTTTTATTATTTCAATTTCGATCAGACTTTCGATGTTTTAAAATTAGAATATATTTTTTGACGAATGATATGAAAGAATAAGCTTCTAAAAAGTACTGAATGATTGAGTGATCCCATTGATTAATTAAATATAAAAAAAACCAAGATGGTTCCTTACAAATGTCATAACAGAAAGTGTCGTCGATAAATAAAACTAAAAACCGGTTAAGAGTTTCACATTCTGTGAAAATTTCAACTATCTGCCTATTACGGATCATGAGATACAGCCCGCTGACAGACAGACGGACGGACAGCGGAGGCTTAGTAATAGGGTCCCGTTGGTTACCCTTCGGGTACGGAAGACCCTAAAAATCACAAGTTCTGATTGACTAAACACAATTTCGAACTTACACCGATCACATAAAGTTGTTTTTTTAAACGTGAGCAACGTTTCAGTCACGTTTCTAATTAAATTCCGAAAAAACAATGGCTGTTACAAGCAGAGAAAAAACGTCCGCAGAAAAAGTTAGCACAATTCCAAATTGTGCGCACTTTTTTTTTGCGGACGGTTTTAAGACGCTGAATGTAACTTAGGTTTTTTTTATAGTTTCAAGCAATCTGACACATGGTCCTGTCACTTGTCAAGTGTGTCAGAAGCCTTTTTCTGTGTTCCATCTGTCATTTCGTGCTATCATTATCCGATACGGCTGTAACATAATCTTTTAAATAAATCTATACTAATATTAAAGCTTTAGAGTTTGTTTGGCTGAACGCGCTAATCTCAAGAACTACTAGTTCGAATTGAGAAATTCTTTGAGTGTTGGATAGCCCATTTATCGAGGAAGGCTATAGGCTATATAACATCACGCTACGACCAATAGGAGCGGAGCGTCAATAACAAATGTTGCAAGAACGGGCAAATTTGTTTTTTTATAATAATTTCACGCGGACGTAGGTTAATGGCTAGTTAGTTACATAAAGTGAATTGCCCTTGTTGTTGTTTCATCATGTATGTCGATGGATGACCCCATGTAGCATCGGACAAAGGCAGGAAAATGACAGTATTTTTTTATATCCGTTGATTCTTATCGTTTTCAGTAGGCTAAGGAAATCTATTTTAAAGCCTATGATAATGATGAATGTCTGTCTCAATTTTGAAAAACCTCCAAAAATTTTTTTTTTTTTGTCAATTTCTTCCCGCCGGTCAACCTAGGAGGCTGTCGTAATGTCGTGTGCTTAACCAGACTATCATGTGGATGCCTTGAGTGTAAGGTCTCCAGCCAAAAAAATTACAGACTAAGCGACTACACCCTAAGGGCACCCCCTGTGGGGTACGAGCCTCGGTTTAGGGCGTCGCTGGGACAGGACAGCAAGGTACAGGCTGGATTAGAACGAGGTCATTATTTAGGGACATGTTTAAAACTACAGGCTCAGTATCGAGGGCTGGCTTGAGCGTTCGTGTTCCACGCGCGCCTCAAAGAGATGTCAGCAACCAAGTAGGGGTCCGCATGGGCCGATGCCTGCCAGGGCTGCGGGACTGTTCGAAAGAGATACCGTGGCCCTGGAACGCAAAGGGCAAAGAAGGAACATGGATGGGTTTTAGTCAGTACAAGTCTGACACTCCCTTCCGCTCCGCCCAGAGTGGGGAGTCATTTGATGACTTCCCATGCGAAAAAAAAAAAAAGGGTTGGGGAGGGTAAAAATTTCGTTGATTGCTTGTTCTTTTTATCTATATCTTTACTAAGCGCGAGATCTAAGAAAGTTACTTATTAGCACTTGCTTAGATTAAGAAATGTTCCCATCTATAACTTGCAGTTGTAGTTAGACACATGGCCGACAGCGACAGGACTTCGTCAAGTCGACGCTAATCAAAGAGATGTGATCTCTGGCGAGAGCTGCTTAAGCCCCCTGACGGCTTCATCGAGCCGTCTGGAAGCCTTCCATCTGGGCATGCTTTGCCGTGGCCGACTTGGAAATCTCTGAATAGACTCCGAACCCAAGTCGGCCGTAGCAAAGATAATCTCTTCAGATGGGGGTTCATGGACGGCTCTGATCTCAAATGTGTATGCGGCGTGTCTCCACAGACAATGGCCCATCTTCCATCTTGCGCTGCATGCCCTAAAACCTACACACTTGACGATCTTATGACTGCATCAGCGAGCGGAATTTGCGTAGCTGAATTTTGGGCCAAACATTAATAATAAAAATTTGCCATCGACACGCTAAGAAGAAGAAAGTTTGTAGAAGTGTAAGTAACGTTTAGGCCTATTTCAGAGCGAGACCGGCGCCGGCTGCGTGCGCCGGTCGCGTGTTTTGATATCCATAGAGACTTGTATGAGATCGTTCACTGTTCAACACGCGCCGGACGTTAAAATCGTACGTTGACGTTACAGAAATGAAATTAGAAATAAAAAATATTTATTTGTCGCAGGGACAACTATGCATACAAAATGACAAAAAAAAATAAATAAACATAAAATATTAAAAAAACCTGTGTGTATTAAAAACGCATAACAAATATTTATAAATACAACAGGACGGAACAAAAAAAAAAAAATAAAGAGCTTGCAAGTCGTGCGTGACTGCGACAAGCAGGTCACATTAAAATCAAATAAGCGCTTCCTGTCATTAAATAAATTAGTTACTGTTTTTTGCTAACTCACCATAAGAGCAATGGCGAATCCTCTGAAGATGTCAAGAGAGCGCAGTCGGGACCTGGTCGGGGATCGCGGGATGCTGGACTCGGTCGTCAGGACACGGGTCTCGGAACCCAGCTCATTGTCTTCTCTGAAATCATTTAAAGATAATGAAACATACATTAGACATCACGGCAGATGAAGATAGAGAACGAATATGACCTAGAAAAAGGTTAAAAAAAAAAGTATCCACTACCACTTCTACTTAAGGTTTTTTATGAGTACCATTAATACTGGGTGTAAAGGAGCTTCAAGAAGCCGTCAACCAAGCATTCTGTACATATTATTGCTGGGAAACGACTACTTTTTTGTTGTGATGATCACGATATACGGTAGGGCTTAATGTAAATCTAACGCACTCAAAACATTGTGCTGATGGATGCGTTGAATAGTTCGGGGGTCATAGAGGTAGTTAAAGTAAAGTTATAACATTAAACTTGAAATAAAAAAAATAAAAAAACTTGTGAAAAAATTAGGACTTTGATCCCCAATATCTCCGTAACTAGAAGGAATGACGGGGAGAACAAGTGCCTTTCAGCTTCGTTAAGGGAACTTTTACACCAGTTATGTTTTAAGTCAAGTTTCCAGACCAGGGGACCAGAGCCGAAGGTTCGGTTTTTGTTTTTAGAACTGTTTTCTCAAATACTAACCTGGCAAAATATCTAGCATACACCCGTCCTGCGACCACCCTCTTCCCGATACCCTTGACGATATACCACAAAGTCGCCATAGACAACAGAATTACTACCGCCGTCAGTATCGGCAGGTAAGCCGCATCCGGTTCCGCTGTCATCCGTGGAGTACATGGGTCTGATTTCACGTCGTCGACGTCAAGGCTATACTGGCCATATTCACCGAACTGGTAGAGGCCTGTAAAAAAAGAAACAAGTGATTTGAATTTCGAATGTTGTGCGGGAGAGAAAGGATTGTGAAGAGGATTTTCAAATGACATCGAATAATAAACATTTTTTAGGTGACATATAGTGCAAATAAGATTGAGCGAGTGTGCTCGAAAACTTTCGAACTTTATGCTACTGCTCGCAAAGTTGATTATTCCATAACCTAAACAGCGTAATATAGAAATGTAATAATGCCGCGAAATTGGATACTACAAAACATGGTTATCATTGTTTTGTAGGTAGGTCACACGGCGACACATGAAGCTGTACATTTCCAGTATAACTTGGCCACGCTTTATATAGATTTCCTATACAATGAGAGATCCGCATAAACTGGTTTTGTATAGCTTGATTGGCCGTCATCCGTACCTTCCTAGAACTTTTCAATTATTCATGTTAGTAATATTATATCGTTTATCAAGTTTCTAGTAAAAGTTTTCCTGTTTAAATTCCATACTAATATAAAACACAATCTAAACTTGTTAATTTTCATAATGTTTAGGACATTTATTAATCTATACTAATATTATAATCTGAAAAGTTTGTTTGGTTGAACGTGCTAATCTCAAGAACTACTGTTACGAATTGAAAAATACTTTTAATGTTGAATAGCCCATTTATCGAGGAAGGCTATAGGCTATATAACATTACGTTACGACCAATAGGAGCGGAGCATCATCATCATCATCCTTTTCTCAACTATGTTGGGGTCGGCTTCCAGTCTAATTGGATGCAGCTGAATACCAGTATTTTACATGGAACCACTGCCTATTTGACCTCCACAACCTTGTTAGTACTAGGTAATACGATACCCCTTGGTGAGACTGGTTGTCAGACTTTCGGGCTACTGGCTACCTGTAACGACTGTCAAAGATCTACAAATGACACCCGGGACCAACGACTTAATGGGCTTTCCGAGGCACGGAGGAAACTCGGTATGTAGTTAATGGGTGGTCACCCACCCACAGACCAACCTAGGCAAGCACGGCTTAACCCAAAGATCGACCCGAGCGGCTGTTATTATTTAGCCACGAGCTCCTCGCACAATCAATAGGAGCGGAGCATCAATGAAAAATGTAAAAATTAAAAATACCTAGTATTTTTATAATAATTTCACGTGGACGAAGGTCGCAGGCAACAGCTAGTATTGCTACTTACACATCTTGCTGCATTGTTCTCACATAATGTACCATCTCAACATGAATGATGTAACCAAGGTTTTGTTAAAGTATTCTGGTTTAAAAGAGTGTCCATGGAGTGATGAGTGTTAGGGAATGGGCAACTACAGTACTTTCACAGTTTTTGTGCCTTGTGACTGGGCGACAATTCAAAAGTGCCTGTAACTGGCCTACTTGAAATAAATGCTTTGATTTTGATTGAATATAGAAACTATTTCAAATTTAGCTAATTCTAGAATATAATTTTGCAAAATCCATATAAGCCAAGGTCAAAAATCTAAATATAAGTCGTAAGAAACCTGCTTATTTTGCACAAAATCAACATAATATGTTCTCTTAGCAAACAAATGACCTAACATAAACAACCAGTAACATATATTATAACCAGTTACACTGCATGAGCTAATATTTTAGGTATTTGATTATGTACTGGACTTAGGCTGATTGGTATTCTGTTAGTCATTCTAGCCATGAGCTCAATTACAAATGAAAGATAAAAATGATTAATATTCATACTAATTGAACATAACATTACGCCTGTAATCCCCAAAGGGATAGGCGGAAGGTGTACCTAATTACACCTACATTTCGCCATTAAGTCCCATGTAATAGGGGGCGAGCCTATTGCCATCAACCAGGCACAATTCCAAACTCTGTGGCTGCTACTGAGAAATTCCTGATGGAAAACCCCAATAACACTTTGCCTGACCTGGCAATCGAACCCAGGACCATATTATAGATCCGAAAGTAAACTTCAAATTTTCACGCCTAAACTACTGAATGTTCTGAAAGACAAGACAGGTATCCTGGTGACTGGAGAGGGACATGAGCTTTTTATCCTGGATAAGTGGATATTTGTATTAAGATGAATTAAGTACAAATTAGATGAAGCCGTTGTTTGAAGCAACTGCTATTTTTATAAATGTAAACTAACTCTGTCTGCCTAGTCTCCTTTTACACCTTGTGGAGCAACGGATTTTGGCCAGACCTGGAACAACTACCTGTAGGTCATAAATACAAATATTTGTTCCCAATTAAAAAACGAATCACTTAGACACTGCGCCAACCGTGCCATCTGGCATATTGGTATACAGATAGGCCATAGTTTCTGACTATCCACAAATAACAACAGTCAAAGATCTACAAATGACAGCCAGGACCAAGAGCTTATTTTAGTAATGGCTGGAAAGGATTTTTTACTCAGCAATCATTCTTTGACTAAAACCTTCGTGCATAACAAACCTCCATGTATTTACATACTTATCAATCACGTGAGTGACCTAGATAATAGGGTTATGTTAGTGCATTATTGGATTACCTAGCTTCCTTATGCACTACAGTTTAATGACACTGTAAAATGCACTTTGCAATGAAAAGATAAGGTTGAAAATTGATTGTGCATTGTTTGACTATAATACATTTTATGACTTGTATGAGTACCAACCAAGGAGCATTTTTTCTAGAATTAGAGTTAGAATTAGCCACTTAGCAAGTTGGCTGAAATGATACCATTTTCAGAACTTCAAATAAAACCTTGAAAAAAAAAATTGTTTGAATCAAAATCGGACATTTGTGTGGACCGAAACGCGTTCGCTCACAATGGGCCTCATCAGAAGGCTTAAACTCACCCACAGGGAAACGGAGAGGGCTATGCTCGGAGTTTCCTTGCGTGATCAAATCAGAAATGAGAAAATCCGTAAGAGAACCAAGGTTACCGCTGTAAACCTAAGAATAGCCAAACTGAAGTGGCAGTGGGCAGGGCACATTGCTCGCAGAGCGGATGGCCGATGGGGCCGGAAAGTTCGGGAATGCGAACGCGAACTGGAAGACGTTGCGTTGGAAGGCCTCCCACTAGGTGGACGGTTGTTTCAGGGATCCGCTGTTGTTTCAGGGATGCAAGATGCATGGGACCGGTCAATGTGGCGACACTTGAGGGAGGCCTATGTCCAGCAGTGGACGTCTTTCGGCTGAAATGATGATGATTTGTGTCAATGATTCGAGAAGCAGAATCACTAAAGCAGGTAAACTTGTACAAAAAAAAGAATAGAAGGAAAATAGACACTAATGTCCTAAACTAAAGTCTAAAGTCCCTAATTAGGGTTACAATAGGTTATTGTCAACATAATTGTCCACATGACGAGAACTTTGTGAAAGCTGAAACATAAGCAAATCAAGTAACTTGACTTGGCACATGAGGTTGTCAACATGTGGGATGTGAATTCAGCAATCATTGTGCCGATGGTCACTTCAGCCAATGGCTTAATTGCCAATAGCCTCGACCAATACCTAAGGAGGCTCTCGTTGGGCAGCTGGATCAAGGAGGAGGTTCCTCTCTCTGGAGCCCTGACCGTCGTTAGCTTGGACATGTTCCCGATACCAGTGGGCTACTAATTTTTATATTTTTTATTTTAAAGTAATATTTAAAAATATATTTAAATAAAGGGATAAGGGTTCCCAAAGCAATTAAAATAAAGGCATGTCTAGGTAAAAGAAAACTGTTCATCTAAAATTCGGAATTCAAGTTTTTTCCCATTTATTCCTGTTTATATTAATGCCGGTTGACGATTTTATGTTTTTTGTATTGGTGATTTGGTGTAACCATAAGTCAACAAAAAATAAAACAATTTGCAATGTACCCAACATTTAAAAAAAATGGTTTTACCAGATATTGGATAAATACCTAAATTATTTTTATTTATAAAAAGTCATTAATTGATAAAACATGTTATTTACTGTATTCTAAAATAAAATACCTATTATGTTTGGCACTAATAGATTTAAATGAATATGGATGCAATAAAATCTCAAAGTAGCAAACTTGTTCAAAAGTCATTGAGATATTAATGGAATGGCAACAATATTACTCATCATGCCAATAACTAAACCTACATACAACCTAAGCAAAAATCATGTCTATTGGACCAAGGAATCTTGGAATACAACCAAAGCAGTTATGAAATACTACTTATACTGAAACTTTCACTATGCAACAGAAATGGGCAGCTGTGTGTGACTCATTCGATTAAAAACTACTATCAAATCCAATACTTTATGTAAATGAATAAAATCTTTTTAGTTTCATGTTATAAATTGTAAAGCAGCAATATTTTCTTTTCTCAGAACGCATCGTTCTAAATTTAAAATATCGTCAAGCTTGTTGTTTACTATTGAACAAAGACAAAAGGTGGCAGAACAATAATATTTTAGCAAATTAATGTGTCATGTTACACAAATGATCTGTACTCACCATTGCATACTTTTCCTTCGCTATCTCGCACCTCATAATTTAAAGGGCTTCCTGTATCCAAGATCAGGGCACGGGTCTCTGGTATTTTTGCTCTCTCCAGCAAAATACATCCCTCGCATTCTTCATACTGAATCCAAAAACTCACTGGTTTTTTCGTGATAATTTGTAAACAAGCTTGGTCGAATCGCAATGTCGAGCCATTGCAATCTCGTATAAATGACCCAACGTTCTCAAAACTACCAAACGACATTTTTGGGAATATCCTACATCCGCTTCGCGAAAACAACAATAAAATTCAATTTAAAAACAATGCAATTGCACAGTCACAAAAAATAATCTACGATTTGCGAATGAAATTAATAAGACGTCAAAGTTGTGATTCATCATTGAACGAATGACAAAACGGTTTTTTTTTATATTAGACACAAGGATTTTGGCTTGCCAACTATCAAAGTACTCCCACTAGTTTCTTACCGCGAGTTCGCCCGCAAGTAAAACACATTTTATGGCACTAGCACAGGGCACTCAGCAATAGTCTGCCGGCAATAGTTGTATAAAATGAACATAGGGGTAGGTGTGCATTTTTGAAATCGGATGAGCAGTTTATGGGATTATGTACACCTCCAAACCAAACTCATTAACTTTATCTCTTTTCCAAATTAGTTGCCATAAAAGGTATTTGCCTGCATTATGTTTACAAATGAGAATAGTTAAACTCTCAAGAATTAAATAGTTTTGTTTCTAAAACTTGATCGTTGCAGAATACAACATACTGGGAATTACATACATATTTATTTTGTTGTTGATTCCTTAGTTTTTGCTGTCAATACTAGGAATGAGATATTTGATGCTGCATCAGTATTATCCAATATTCTGACTTTCAATGTTAAAAGCAACACTTTTTATTCAGTAAAAAATTGCTTCATTCGTTGACATTTTGCTACTTTTCTTGACTCATGATGAAAATAGCATTTCATACGCACATAGTTGAAACGAAAGTAACAAATTATTATGGGGAAAGAATTTCAAGATATGTAGTGCTTAAAGTATTTAATAAAATAGAATATGCTAAGACACCGCCCTAAGTTAAGTAAAGGTATGTTAAAATCAAGATTAAGAAGTTTATTTCTCGGTAACGAGAATTCAGCCGTTACCGAGAAATAAATTCACATCTTGTAGTAGTAACAGTAATGTAGTAGTTGTAAGGTCTGGTGGCCTGCCGAGACGTCTTTAAGCGGGAGTGGTTCTGGTGTGGAAGGGAGATGGCGCTAGACGACCTGTATAGCTCTGTCTCTTACCCACCTGGAATTGCTCCTGCTTAGAGACGTTGTGGTAACCCCCCAGTTGTTTATTAGATTATTTGTTTACCATTTTTGTATGTAAAAACAAGCGTTTCTCGTCATCAAACTAAAAAGTTTGGCGAGTAAATTGTACTTATCAAAAAAAGATGTATCTTTGTGAACAATAAATAAAAAAATTAAACATTTTTCCTGTCTTAAGTTAGCTCTTCGATTAACATATCTGCGACAATTCCGATACTATTTCGCACAAAATCCGACATTTTTCGATGTTGACTTTGAAAAATAATAGTAGAATGATGACAATGATCCGAGTGAACTATGTCAATATCAACAGCTATCCTAGTACAAACACTCATATGAAGCTTACTCCTATAAGTCCACTCGATCCGAGCATACTCTGACTGTGTCAATTCGGCTTCACGCGGTGCCAGCCCACTCCTAGGAGGGGGCTGCGGGACTGTTCGAAAGAGGATACAACGGAACATGGGTGGGTTTTAGTCAGTAAAAGTCTGACACTCCCTTCCACTCCGCCCAGAGCGGGAGGTAGGGCTTTCCTAGGTACATAGTTCCGCAATATACTTAAATTGCGCACATTTTATGTATTTAGATCTTTGATTGCCCCTTACAAAACTTTACAAAGATCTTTCCGCGGCTGCCGCCATCTTGATTTTTATCAAAATGTTTAGCAACAGCGTCGCTTTGACAACTTCATAATAATATGACCATCAAAAGATCCTTGTACAACACTTCAACCAACTTAACAGTGCAGGCGAGAAAACACGGAACTAAAATAAATGTAGCCAGTTTGACATATCGATGCAAATTTTCTTGACAAGTAACGCCACCTTAAACTGTACACTTAAAGTGGTCAGTAGTAAACTGTACCTGATTTTATTCTTAACGTAGGTACAGTAGTCTGCAGTCTGCACAACAACAGGCAAATACAGCCAGCAATACCAGCATCATTCTAAAGGCTAAATAGCCAAAGCACAACAAGTCAACAATAGTCACAACAGACAGACTTACTTTTGTGTTTTTTATTACAATGAATAACATTAAAGGAAACAAAGGAAACGCAGCCTTTTTTGATTAAATAAGTTATTGAAATTCTTGTTTGACCTTCATATTATCTTCAGTCTTTTTTGACTGATTATTTACCTACCATAGCCACTTTTATAAAATAAAAACACAAATGACGAGCTTCTTTAAGATACCGTGTTATCATAAAATCTAGCTCCTGTTACAAGCGCAAACACATATTTATCATCGTCAAAGATAATAATACAACTACATAGCACGTTATAAAAAATACAAAAATAATTCCTTCGAGCCGGATTTGAACCAGCGACCTATGGATGACAATTTTATACCAGCTACAGTCCACCGCTCTACCAACTGAGCTATCGAAGGTTCGAAGAACTTGGTGAAATACTGATCCGTATTCTGTAGAAAAAAAATAAACACATTCGTGAGTGAATGATGGTTTCAATTTCGTCATTTCAGTTTTTGCTGAATATTTTTTTGTTTTTTTAATATGTAATAACAATTTCTACGCTTTTATTTTGTAAGCAAAACAACAAAGTATTTTCAATTCTTACATCAATCCATTCTAAAAAAAGATTGAGCCAATTTGAATTTGAAAAAAAAACGCAAATAATTAGTTACTTTCTAAGTGAAGGTTTCATGTAGTGAAAAAACTCTTCTAATTTAGCCGTATTTGCCAACCTTAATTTGGGAACCAATCATTCATTCACCACTCAAAGAAACCACAACGGAGCTCCTCGATTAACAATTTCAACCGGAAAATCAGAGTACTTTTGTATAAGTTAACAGGCTCACTATGGTCAGAATGCACGCCATTTTCTTCATCAAACGACGTAGAATTAGAAAGTCTAGCTGAAGAATTTAAAATTAGAACTAATTATGTTAAAAAACGAAACATTACTTGGCTATGATTTCCTGGGTAAATAATTAACAAATTTGGAAAATAATTGAACAAAACTTTTACTGCGTAATTTTAATTCAGCTGAGTACATAAATTGTTGGAAATAAAAGGTAGTTTTATGCGACATAATTTTCTGCAGACACGTGAAGAAATACGACACGTTACAATTTTAATTCGAATTGGAGACGACGCTTTAAAAAAAAAAATCTTATGGCTTTTTTGTCTGGCCGACAGTAATTTTTTTTAAAGCTTGTAGATAGGATTTTTTAATTAAAAAGCTGTTAAAAATTAAAAAAATATCAATTTATTTAAATTATATGTATTTATAATCCTGTCGACGTATAATAACACGAGTAAGATCAGTTTATTACATAATAATATTATTATCTTGCTTGAAATATTCATCGCTGAAAATAACTGCATGTCATATTCGCCTTCATTTTCGTAACTTTGTGTATAAAATGTTTTTTTAATTCTAAATATTTATTTGGCATATTAATGCTGATCTTGCTATCATAAAAATGTCTTATACACTAACAAAATAAGTTGTGGACTAAATTTTTAAAATAAATTAATGTTGTACTGCTGATCGTTTTGATAGAATATATTTACAATGAATATATAATAGAATATATTAATAATATGGGAAGTTCAAAAGTTGCGCCAGTTACAGAAAAGTTGAAAGGGAATCGACTGTCTAGGTATGACACATTTGATGAGGAGGGACGAATCGAATGTGACTAAAAGAGTGTTGAATATAAACGTTGATGGATGGAGAGGGAGAGGAATACCAAAGAAACGAAGAATGGATTGTATGTGGAGTGGACAAAGGAGAATGGAAGAATAAACGTCTTGCGCCGACCCCAAGTAACATGGGACAAGGGCAGGAAGAAAAAGGTGAAATTTACAAACAGAAAAATGTTGAGTTTCATTTTTCAAAGACTATTTGACTGACTTAACATTTGACACGATAATGCAAAATACCCAGTGAGTGCACTAAAAAGTAAAAAAACCACAACTTAAAACGTATTTCTAGGTAAAAAGGTTGACAATGTGCAAGTAGCTTGGACTTTGCTTCCAAGTTATAAAGGACAATGCCTAACAGTTGGACCAGTTTGTCAAATGGTTTGTTAAATACATATTTTATAATTTATACCATGATGTTAACACTTGGAAAGTAATGGCTTAGTGATATCGCCATTTGTTGTTGGAGCATTCTCTTTTTTACGCAACTAACAAAAATATTTACAACTAGAATGAGTTTAAATATTTTTGTTAATTGCGTAAAAACACAGCCTGCACAGTACTTGCACAAAGCAAGCCTGGCTTAATTTTTATGGAATGTAGAAATAGAAAATAGTATTTTATGTGGTAGCAAATAAGTACAGTAATGCCTTGGCAAACTGTATGATCTCTGAGCCTCCTAGCTTCGACTCGCCGTAGACGCGATCGACGAATGTGATTGGCACTTCTCCGATAGTGTACTCCAATTGTCTTGCCCTGAAAAGAACCATGCTTGAATTAGTTAGAAACATGTAGCAATTTCTTAAAACATAACAAAAAGATGGCAGAAAGAGAGAGCTAATTGTCATCTATGTTTCGTTTGCAGTAGTGATTTTTTAACATAACAGTTTTTGCCTAGGTTAGTTTGTAGTTTTTTTTTTTAGTTTTTATTTTTTGCCACCCATTACATACCGAGTTTCCTACGTGCTTTAGAAAGCACGTTAAGCTGTTGGTCTTGGCTGTCATTTGTAAATCCTTGGTGGCTGTTACAGTCAGTGGCCTGAAAATCTGACAACCAATCTTACCAAGGGATATCGTAATAGCCAGTACTAACTGGGTTGTGTAGGTCAGATAGGCAATCGTTCCTTGTAAAATATTGGTGTTCAGCTGCATCCGGGTAGACTCGAAGTCGACCCCAACATAGTTGGGAAAAGGCTAGATGATGATTGTAAGAATAAACGAGCTCACCTAATAATCATTTCCATTTGGAAAACATAACCTTTGGAGACACAGCTGTCTATCAACTTCTGTAGCACATCTTTTTTGTATAACCTAAAACACAAACATTATATTTTTATTCAAAACTTCAGAGGCCAAAGACATACCTGCAATGGGCAAGCTCCTTTTGTAATAAACTTATTGCCAAGATACCTTAATAAATAATTTTGTAAAACCTAGGTATGGTAGGGTATAGGTATTTTATTATAGTTTTAATTCTACATGAAAATCTGGAATACTGCAGACAGTTCTATATTTTCTGATGCAACTTGTATACTCATTTACGATAAGAATAGTCAAGACGATATTTGATATCAGACAAAATTTTTTTGGAGAAAATAAACTGCTCTCCGTTTTAGAAAGAGCCAGCAAATCAATAATATCATAAATTAACTAAACCAAAATCAGCATACCTAAAAGACCCAGTAAGGTCTGAAGCCCCAGGTCTCAGCAACATCTGCGTGACAAAATTAGCTCCACGTGATATCAGCTTCCTTTTGAAGTCCCATCCGTACACACCACCTCCATCCTGGTAGCGAGTGCCTGATACCACGTCATAGTCATGCTCCCGTTGTAGTTCTATGAAGTTAGGGATGAACTTTGGCTGTAATTATAAAAATCACATTTGAATGGTCAAAATATTTTATTTCACATTTTAGGCCTACATGAGCACTTATAAAACGTCGAGAAAAAAGATTCACAGTCACACACAATGGTCCAATATAGGGACTAGGTGCGGAAACCAAACCCTTAACATAGAAGGTGCACGGTTCGAGTTGGTGATTTCCTATGGAGAAGAACCAGCAAGGAACTCTATGGTTACTCAAATAGTAGTATAGTTTAGAGTATTATTTCTGTCTCTTTGAAATATATAATTTTCTTCTTAATTCCTTATTCTTAATTCCTGTCCCTGCAATTCATCATAAATGCTATAAAATTGATTGATATTGTACTTACATGATGACTTAGATCAGCATCCATAATAATGATGAAATTACCGGTTGCATGTTTGATACCATGCATATACGCAGTCCCTAAGCCCAGTTTCTTCTCTCTAGGGCGAAGCACTATCTTATTCGATCCGTATAACTTCTGCAGTTGTTTGGCAATGTCCTGAGTACCATCAGGACTTCCATCATCAATTACAATCACCTCATAATCGTATCCACTGCAAAGACAAGCGAGAATTTAGGTAAATATACGTGTAAAAACACCGACCTTTGTTTTCAAATAAAGTGGGAAATAAGGGAGTAGGAAACTTACCTGTTATCCAGAAATTTGACTATAAGCCATATTATGATGGGTAAGTTCTCTCTTTCATTGTAAGTGGGCAATAAAATGGAATATTTATCACTTTTTGTAATCTCCGAATCTGAAACCGTGGCCGCCATGCTGTCAAATGTCATTCATTGATTGAAATGTCAAAACAAATTTAGACCAAGGAAATTATATACATAAGTTTCTTGATTGAGACACAGGACGTAAGTGTCGAATTATAAACAAATCAATTTTATTTTGTAAATTGAGACGAAACTCTTTGGTGTACAAGTTATACCCAATTAAAATTAATCAAAGAAGTCAAAATGAGCAAAACCAGAGATGATAGTGCTTAGAAATCTTCATGCACTTTTACTTTCTAACTTTCTAAGTATTCTTTGCTTTTACCATTACTCAGTCATGGTTTCTTATTATACAGCCTATACCTTTACTACCATGGATCCAGCAGAAAACATTTTTTCAGATGATTTACTATTTGATTAGCTCATGATTTATGGCAATAATATAAATAATATAAGTATTATAAAATTTATATATTTCTACGCGTAATCAGCAAAATTAATAACTCTACGATTTTTTATTTTGGTTTTTTATTTTTTATCTACTTAGAATGAAACACAAACTGACACTGACGAGACATGTTGACATTGACAAGAATATTGTCAACAAAGCAGTAGGTAGTCGTGAAAGTGGAGTAGGCGAAATTAAGAATAAAATAAAAATATCATACTTTAAATGAGTTTGCAACCAATTTATTTCATTTCGGGTACTGAAACAGTGCAAGATAATTTATTGACTTTCATAATATCTCATTGTTTACCTGTATAAAAATATTGCATCAAAATCCTTCGCAATGTTTCGAAAGTGAAATCCACGCTAAAACATAGTAAATTCCAAAGAAAATGGGGAAAACAAGCAAAGTCGTCATATGTGGAATGAAAGGGGTAGGCAAAACTGCAGTATTAGAACAACTTATATACGGAAATGTGAATTTAAAGTCATGTTTTTACCCAACAATTGAGGATATCTATGTGGCCAATATAGAGACGGATAGAGGGACGAAAGAGAGAGTTTGTTTCTATGATACGGCGGGATTGGAGCCCCCGCTTACAGGCGAGTTCAAAGGTTTACTCTAGTTTGATTTGTTTTTGCTTGAGTGCTTGTACAGGCTGGCTGGCACTGCTTGGAAATTGGCGTTTTATTTCATAATGCTTGTCTACTGGTAAGATACTGGAGTGTGTTCCTTTTTTATACATTGTGTACATAAAAAAAAAGGGAAGCACATCACAAGATATTTGTACTGTCCAAGTCCACAATGTTACTCTGCTCTACTTTTCCCCAGTTTTTTGTTTGCAATAGTAGTATCATGTTTAATAAGCAAGGTCACTTAGCTATTGCTTAAATAGCGATTACCTCATTTGAACTGTGTTTTTAATACACAACTGTTATACAAAGAATTCATAACTCCACACTCCTCAATACAATGTTCCTGAACTAAATTATAAACTGGACTTATTACTTGGATTTACTATTAAACAAAAACAAGTCACTTTCAGAGTAAAGTAACAACCTTTTGTCCAATATAATTTTTAATTTGTTTAAATTGCTATTCAAAATTAACAATGCACAAGAGCCTTAACAAGCACAGCAAAAATTGCACATGGTATTAAGAAGTTCTATGAAACTTGGATCTCAGAAGGCATGATCTCTTTATGTCAATATTGAACCAGTCAGACTGAAGAAGGAAAAATTGGTTGGTTAAAAATCGACTGATAATAAATATGGGAATATCAACATTCTTGACATCCTATAAACAGGGTGGAAGGGACACCAACATGAAAATGTTTACCACATACTCAGTACATCATTTTTAGCCCCCCAAATAGAAATTTTTTATCAATATATTTAAAAAAAATCAGCTGTTCCCTACAAAACTGCAACACCCTACCTACATGGTCGAGATGTGTTGAACAGCTGATTTTTAAAAAAGAAATAAATAGAAAAAAGAAATAGGGGGGTTTCGAATGATATACTAAGTATGTGGTAACCATTTTCGCGTCGGTGTCCCTTCTACTGTGTATATTTAAGATTTCTCTTAGTCCTCTAAAAATATATAAGGTGGAAGGCACACGGATATACAAACGGTTACCACATAGTAAAACAGTTCAATTAAATTATTTGTCCGTCTAATAAAAGGCGATTATTGTGTTGTATTGTATTGTATTGTTTAACGGGCTGGTGTCCACAACTCCACGTCAAAGCGCGAATAAAAAAATCGAGTAATATATTTATTAAATAAAAGTGTTTTTATTAAACGTCATTCTGAACCCCCTTCACATTTAGCTTAAAAATCAGCTGTTTCACACACTTTTATCGTGTTTAGGTAGGTATTGCACTTTTGTAGGAAACAGCCGCTTTTTTTTCAAATTACGGATGAAAAATTTCAATGCGCGGGGGTTCAGAACGATGTACTGAATACCTACCCTGTATGACACATTTTAGACTTTGTATGTCGAGTCCTTCAGAAAAAAGGGTATCAGATCCATATTATAGCCACGCTAACAGTAAAATGTGATATTAATTAAGCTTCGAGTATATTTGACAGTCATTTTAAAGTTTGCAAGTCTGACAACCAGACTTGTCAAGGGTATTTTGATTCCAGTAACTGGGTTGTGGAGGTCAGATAGACGAGGGCCTATCTATAACTAAATACGAGCTTCATTAAGCAAGAGCACCATGTATCTGCTGGTCAGCTGCGTCCAGTAAAACTGGGAGCTGATCTCAACAGAGTTGAGAAAGGCTCGGCAGATCGTGATGATAAGTATAGTGCCGACTTGCTCATTGCAGCAATTCAATACAAAACATGGATCCGTTTAATTCTAGCAGTAAAATTCTCTGTAGCCTTTTCTTCTGATATGGTGACCTATTCAACCTATTTAATAATACCAGTCCCACTGCTGAACAAAGGCCTCTTCTCATACAGAGAAGGCACAAGCATTGATCACCACATTTGCTCAAGCCGGGTTGTCGATTTCAGACTTATATCAATTATTACTAGCTATTGCCCGCGACCTTCGTCCGTGGAATACCTTCCCAGATAAATGGGCTATCCAACACTAAAAGAATTTTCCAAATCGAACCAGTAGTTCCTGAGATTAGCGCGTTCAACCAAACAAACAAACTCTTCAGCTTTATAATATTAGTATAGATAAGTCCAGGTCTCCTCACGATGTTTTCCTTTACCAATATGTGTCCAAGATAAACTTAGAAAGTACATTTCAATTGAAAAAGTCACATTGGTACTTGCCCGGATTTATACCCACAACCTCGTGCGTGAGAAGCAAGGCCCTCACCCCTGGGCCATTAAGACAGCCTATTGTCCTCGATCTATAATCCCCTCCTCATTCACAGGTCCACCACAGTCCCCCACGATGCAGCTGACAGCCAACCAGGTCCTTCAACGCCACTACCTCGGCTTTGCTGAAGGGTTCGTCATGGTCTACGATACCACCAGGCCAGAGTCACTGGACGTGCTCATGTATTTGAAGAAGGATATTGATAGGAATAAGGATAAGAAGGAGGTTGGTATTATTTATATCTATCTACATAATTATATGTATACAGGGTGTAAGGGACAGCCCTCTACAAACTGACAGGGAGCATTCAGCCTTATTTTGAATCATATTCCACCGGAATTTATCTCCGGTTTTTTTTCTTCAGTTTCTATTCCTGTATTTCAATGTAAAATTACAGTCCCCGTACTCAGTTATCCATTTATGTAAATAATACTGCTAAACTCAAAAATCCAACAATGGATGTTGAAATAATCTAACGAACGACGCGTGAAATCAGCTGTTCACTTTCTGCCGAGTTACAGAGTTCATCGAACTCGTCGTCGCGCTTACCGATCGCTACGTTCGCCTTTTTGCCACTGTAACGATACATTGCGTATGTGAAAAAAAAACAAATAAAATTTATTGGATTCCCATAATATTCCTGAAATAATTTCTTGTACCGGTCATCTTAGTATAACATACTGAATTTACCCCATCAGTGTAAGGGACAGGCTGTCCCTTACACCCTGTATTGTATCTATCTATATGTATATTGTAACAACTGAGGGCAGAAAATGCGTGAGCAAGATAGCACAAAGATCTGTTTTTGTAATCTCGTAGGGAAAATTTGCAATCCTACTTTCACGTTTTATGTTCGCGACTGAGTCTTGCCGTTTAGTATCAGGCACTTTTTGCTGATAAATGGATACTCTACGCATGTCTTTGGGCGGCCAACTTTAAGCTTAATCGTTTGTCGAACGTGAAGCAGCGTTAAAGCGACGTTAGCGTACCGTAAACGCGGCGGGGCCGGTGCCCTCTGACGCCAGTTTTGATTTCGCGGTGTGACGAAAGAACGGAAGTAACATCAATAGTATGATACGGCCTTCGATAGAAAAATATAATAATTTAGCTTATGCCCGCGGTTTCGCCCGCGTGAAGTTCGATAATTGTCCCACAGGGCCGTACTATCGGGATAAAAGTATCCTATGTGTTAATCCAGGTTATAAACTATCTATGTGCCAAATTTCATCCAAATCCGGTCAGTAGTTTTTGCGTGATAGAGTATCTAACATCCAGACATCCAGACATCCATACATCCTCACAACTTTCGCATTTATAATTTTGGTAGAATAGTAGGACTTGTACCAAATGACACATTAATGATAAAACTTACATGATTTTTTAATTACTAGGAAATACAATTATCTTTTGTTTTAAGTAATAGGTATAATGATAAATATGCTTTTATATGGATGATGAAATCGTCAGCAAATATTGGTAAAATAGAGCATTAGTGGCCCAGTGACAACGGCAGTGAATTCCAGTTTTAGGTCTCCTGCACGTCAGGCATGACCATGGTTTTGTCGACGGAAGAATGGACAAAATGACAGATCATCAAGAGAAATGTGATTTAGTTGATTCTTCCTTCGACAAAACCCGTTTCTACGGTGGTCATGCTACGCGTGCTGATCGTGGACTCGAACCCATTAAGCTCTTTTTTTTTTCTAGCCTGTTCTGCCCCACTCCTGGGCAACGGGCTCCCTCCACTCTTTCCACATCTCGGGAACCCGCGCGTCCTCCTACCATTTCTGACTGAATTTATCAAGTTAGTCCGCCACCTCCTTCGTAGTCTGTCGCGACCCGCCTCGCTGTCTCAGGGCAGCAGTTTTGCGCTATTTTGGCCCACAATTTGTCCGGCATCCGGCAGACTGCCCAGTTCCATTTCATTTGAGCAGTCTCTTTTTTTTACACGGAGCGACTGCCTAACTGTGTTCGTGTATAGTTAAACTAAATAATTGAATTCGTCCCCATCATAATTATGCCAGCCAGACAGGTACAATGTCACATCAAACGTCTCCTGTGACCGTGGCCATGAGTTCAACACGCTAAATGACGAAAAATGCTAATGAAACACGCGAAATATTTAATTAAAAGAATGGACATAGTTGAAGGAACGGTAATGAGACTTTCATTGTGGTCAAGGTTTTTTTTTATTCGAAACGGCGCGGCGGGGTGCTTAATTTATAGTCTCCTCGTCTGGCGATATTTACCTACCAATAAGCGCGCTCAGTAGACCCTACACAGTCAACTCGATACCAAAAGTTGATTGGCTAATATTGCCTCGCCACGCTACGCTCATTTCATAGTACGTGCCTGCAACAGAAATTACATACAATTACAGAGAGTATAAATCGTCGCGGTGTCAGTCTTTTACGCTTTTATTGCAGAACAGAGTTTTGTCTTAGTCTTTTTGGCTCAAGCAAGCAATAAATTACAATTCGAAATATGTGGTCACTCCGATGATTTTTACTTTAACGCAGCATCAGCCGGCCAAGCAATCTTTATAACAATGTGTTTTTATTTCACAGGTAGTAATGCTAGTCATTGGCAACCGCACAGGGCCTGATGACGTCAACAGCTTAGAAAACACATGCTCCAAAGCTTCAAACTGGTGCGCGAGGGAAAAAATCCGCCATTTTGAAATCTCTGCTATGGACCGCCCTTCTTTATATGAACCTTTCATATTCATGACTTCGAAACTCAACCCAGTTCAAAACAAAACGGCTTTCCCACAATTAAGTACGCTTAGCAAGCTGACCCAGAAAAATAATAAAAGCGAAGCCATGTAACGGTACGTTTTTAGTCTATGCCCTTTTTGCTATCAACCGTGAAGGTTGGTTGTGTTGTCTGTGGTTGTAAGTGAGCTGTCAAAATTTTGGCGCGTAATTTAAAGGTGCTTGTAGTTTTTTTTGTCATCGTTTTAACTAGTAATCGTAGCTGTTTGTGCTTTTTTAAACAATTCATCATCATAAAAAGTTTTCAAGACTAATTACGACTTTTCATTGGAAATCTTGTACTAAAAAAGCTGAGAAGCTTATTGGACAGGTTACATATTTCTAAATTGTATTATAAAATTCCACTAGAATATAAGAAATATAGATTTACTGCTCTCTCCCTCTCTCTCTCTATATTCTATTTTGGCTAATTGGCTTGCTTATAATATTATTTAACTTAATATGAAAATTAATCTAAGGACGAATGATTTAAAAATGCTTAATTTTGACAGCTTACGAAAGAGAATTTGGCAAATTACGCGGAAATGCTCTTTGAATATCTAATTATAATAATATTTCTCATTCACGACTATTGAAAATAATTTGGGGCCCTTGGGACTTTTTACCGCCTCGAATTAATTTCCTGTTTAATTACTTAGCAGATCTTATTATGACAAATTATTGGTATCTACTCAATTTATGTTATTTTATATTAAAAGTCAGATAAATGCTTAAATAAACGCGAAAGATAATTGTATTAAAAATTATTACCGATACAGATCTCAGGATATTCAAAGAGTGTTTCACTGGGTCATCGATTCATTGGATCTTATTTAATTTTAATGTGTTTAGTAAAATTTTGTTTTAATATTTAGGTACAAAAAATAAGTTCATTTAAAAAGTAAGTGGACTATTCCTAAAATCGGTAGAGAATCGATAGAATTAATTTAACATCAAACTATTGTACTTATGTAGACAAATTAAAGTAATAAAAACTATCAACATTAAAAGCTATAAATTATAAAAATATTAAATGTCAGTATTTGATGATAATGACTACAGTTCATTCAAAAATACATAGTGGAAGGAACATCGACGCACATAGAAATTTTTCATCGGTAATTTAAAAAAAAAAAACAGCTCTTCCATACAAGTTGACCGTGTAGGTATTGCACTTTTGTTAAATGCGGTTTGTTTTTTAAATTAGCTATCAGAAATTTCTATGTAGGTTGTTCGGAATGATTTAAGTACTGAATACGTGGTAATCGTTTCTGTACCTGTCACCCTGTATTATTATTATCTCTGACTTTACATCACTGTCAAAATCACATTATGTTTGCTGTAGTGTTGCTCCTACTGATTAGCCTGTAAAAATCAGTGAACTTTATTTGCAACAAAATAAAGTCGCGGTTTGGTTGCTGCTGTCAGAGGTAAAATAAATGTGAATAGACTGTAATTCAGTATTACCCACTAAATGACTATTGCAAATATAGCACAGATAATTCTGTGACAAAAAATTATTTAGTTTGTCTGTTAGAAATAGCTGAAATAGCTGTTATATTAATAGGAGAATTTATTGTACTTATTACAACTTTATGTAATATAAAAGAAATCTCATTAGTTTTAAATTATTTTAATTTTAAAGTACGCGAAGTAATTCGTGTCAAAATATGTGTCGCTTTGTTTTAAGGGTAACCTAAATACAATTCTATAAAATGGCCGCCGCTGTCGGATCTCTTAGCAGAGTCCGAATGAAAAAATAATTACTAATTGCATTTTTTGTGCAAGAAAAGCTAGACCACACTTCATTCTGCGATTTAATTATATTTTATACTAATTAACTTAACAATATTATATAGGGTCTAACTATTCATACACGAAATATTTTCAGGGAATCATCTAACGGCTATAACAAAGCCATTTCAAGGGATTTTTTTTTATCTGAGTATATTTTTTTATGACAAATAAATAATTTAAAATAACTTGACCCACAAAATAAATACTGGCTCCTTATTTTTAAGCATCCATTACGGTAGTTTACTACGTCGTATTTACCTACTGTCATTGTTAGAATATGAGAGTAAAGGTTTTATGCAAAAAGTCTCAAAAAAAATTTAAAATTATAATAATTTTGAAAAAAAAAATCACTCAGATAATTTCTTTTTTCTTTGCTATAGGGTCTTTACGACTTATAGAAGCTACTCTTAAAATATTTCGTGTATGAAAAGATAGACCTTATATATTATTTTAGCAAAAAATTTTACTTCTTGACTTTGACTTTCAATCCAAAAATCTCTAGTATAACTAGACTAGGCTGCTGCCCCAATTTAATTTATTTTTTATGTACTTAATTAAAGTTTTATATCATAAATATCATGTCATTGGAATGAACTTAGATAGGGGCATAGATTTTTATAAGAAAATACTAAATTAACAATAATAATTAAGCTAGGTACTAAGTATCGAAATACAATATTTTAAGAATTTAGTGCAATATTTTTCTCATAGAAATATCAAAAATAGAAT
Source organism: Noctua janthe (assembly GCA_910589295.1). NCBI lineage: Eukaryota > Metazoa > Arthropoda > Insecta > Lepidoptera > Noctuidae > Noctua > Noctua janthe. The sequence goes on along the minus strand of OU342572.1, from coordinate 4,469,505 downwards.
AACGTTTTTTAAATGATCAATGGATTTTTCAATATCGTCAGAGCACTTTTAAAATTATATTTTTTAAAACGATATCACCTATCGCATATTTATTAACAGAATGAAAATATTTCATCAAATGAATTTTATTAAAATGACGGCTAAGGGTAACATACCTTGTATTATTGTTTGTATTTTATCTGACATATCTCATAATTTTGTTCTGTATTATAAAATGTACTTATTCTGTAATATAACGCTATGTATAATGAAGCTTTTCAGATACATGTATTAATGATTTATTGTAAACGTTAAAATAAAAATCTAAATTATTACAAAAATATATTAGGCTAATTAAATCTACATGTAATATAAACAAATTAAAAACCTTGTAAAAATTTACGAATTTTAATTGATCTAGAATAAATTGAATTTCAGTGCTTTATTTTAAATTTTATTTAAATAAAGAACAATCCAAAATTCGCTAAACCATAGTCTCGAAAACTTACTTTTACTCCATTTTCTTAGTTTTTTTTTCTAATGACGTACGTTAATAAACAAAAAAAATATAAATAATTTAATATTTCATATTGTTTTTTTAGCTAAATATTATATACATTTATAAATTAAAATTACCTAAAGTACCTAACTAACTTAAAAATATATTATATTGATTGATAAATGTTGAGTCATTTGCCAGTATTTATTTATTTAAGTAATATTATGTAACTCCTTGCTTCAAGCTTCCATTCTTGCTTTTAGGCTTACGTTTGTATTATTGTGTACTTATTTATTAAATCTTATGACAAATACCTAAGTCTTCGACTTGGAGAATCTCACCAATGGAACTAAACCGCGTTTAAGAGCTGTCAGTGTGTGTTGTGGTTCTTGAACGTCGTTTAGACGTAACGAAATTTGCTATTTGAGTTTTCGCTTTACTGGAAGAGCATATTTTAGTATTTGTAGATGAACCAACCTACCGAATTTGTATTTTTGTTGAATATTATTGATACCAGGGTCCGATTAATCGGGTTAAAGCCTTATAACCCAAATGTTTGATTAACAATTATTCGGGTTAACCCTCATATGGGGTAACCCTTATAATAATTGGTTAACCATTTAAATATTGCTAATTGACTAGAAAAAAAGGAAGGAAGAAAGAGATATCACCGAGAGTGGGCTAACTCCGTCACTTTCTTGCTTATTTTTTATGGACAAAAACGAATTCTGTGCGTGAACCAATTATTATTGGCTGATTAACCCTGTAATACGAGTTAACCTATGTATACTCTAGGGTTTTTTCACCTAACCCTAAAAAAATACCCGATTAAAACCCCTATACGGGTAACCTTTTCGGTCCCTGATTGATACCATCGACATAATTATAAAAATAAATATAGTTACTTTTAAATACTTGTTTTCACAAGCCTGATATGACCGGGCAAATGAAAGGTTTTCAGATATTAGTTACTTCAGAAATCATGAAATGTTTAAATGAAAATATATTGAACTACTATAAAATTATACAGTTTTTAATTTGTTAATAAACTTAGTTTTCGTTGATTCCTTTTTTATTTACTAAATTAAATCCCTTTTACCTACCCTTATAAAACAGTTCCATTGTTAAACAACTGAAAATAAACATGAAAAGAAAAAAAGAAATAACTTATTTTATGTTTATTTGATGCAGACACAAGTGCTTATATAATTATTTACATTTTAATTTTAAAAAAGAATGATTGCCCTCCTTTCGGGCACCGCCAGTCGGGTAAAAAAGAGAACATTGAAAGATTCTCAATATTTCTGGGTGTCGTTAGTGGCTGCTATACGGAAACCGCCCTTAAAGCTTTGTACTAAATTCGCATCATCATTAAAGACAAAAGTTTGTCCCTTCCCAGACACTGCCATTGTGGAGTGCTTCTTCAGGATATAACCACCTCCTTTCGTGCCAATCCTGCACAACCACCAGCTCCTTCCAGGTTTTAAATAACGCCAACGAAAGAGCCGTGCAGTTGGCTACATAATGATCACACACAAAATTTGAGTAAAAATGACACGCTGAATAGAATATCGACACTAAATCGAAGTCAGTGTAAAGGTCAGCTAGATACACCAAACGAGTAAATAAATATATTTTATGCCCCAGTAGCGAAGGGTCAGTTTTTGTAAGCGCTAAGCCGGAGTACATATCTTTATTTTGATAGATTATTATTGGCTATAGAATACAGACTGCCATTTTTCAAAAGGAAGCCGGTAGGAATCGGGTTCTATGGAACCTTCGCCACTGCTATGCCCACCAAATTATTTCTGCTAAAACAATGGATTATTTTTATAAAAGTCTGGCAACCAGTCTTACAAGGAGGTCAGATAAGCATACGCTCAAGGTCAGGACTAGGTAGATGATGATGCCTCCCAGAGAGAGTAGGCCTTATGCTATGCTTAAAAGGTAATGAGTCTTATTCATTGATCAGGCTTCAGTACTCCGATAATTTGTGCGTAAGGAGATTCCTCTTCTGGACCGGGTCTTGAAATGCTGTCTGGTCGAACGTTACGAAGCAAATCAAGGTCGACGTACAACACCTTCGAATCCTGAAAAGGATTAAAAAACCATAGTTTACACAAGCTTTTTTGTGCGATTTTTAAAAACAAGAGGTGCTTTATGTGTTATGTGTAACTGGACTGATGATGTAATAAAGGAGTGCGGGTGTTTTTATTTTTCTTTCCATATCAAAAAACAGATGTAATAAAGGTTATAAACATTTTAAAACCAGCCAGCCAACCAGCATCTCTCTGCAGCTAGTATGTAGAATAGTCAACGGACTCCTGACTCAAGTTAATCGAAGCAAGGAAAACTTATTCAGGTGTAGACGAGGTTCCACAAACGATGGCATACTTCGACAATATCGTGTTCTGCATGGCCTGCTGTTTCCTAGGTACGGGAACTGATGGACACTACTAGACCTTATTTCCACCAAGATTTTATTCTCGCAAGTGTGGGAGTCGCAGAACGAAAACGTTTTGTTAAGGATCTTGTAGCATCATTAGCCTATAACGTTTCCACTGCTGGGACACAGGCTTCCTCTCTATGAGAGGGAATGGTCTATAATCCACCACGCGGGCTCAGTGCGGGTTGGTAGACGTCACATATTTTCGACTTTTTTGGTTCTAGGACATGCCAGTTTCCTCACGATGTTCCTTCACCGTTTTGAGAGCAGTGGTGAAGAAATAAATTACACAGAGTGAAGCTCCTGCCTGGGTTCCCGCGACTTTACTGCTCGTAAGTCAGAGTCGCTACCACTGGGCGATCTCTGCTCTGGATCCACTGAAGGATCTTGTAAAAATAACTTATTGTATAAAATTTCAATACCCACTCGACCCAAGTGTACCTATGGGGCAGCTTATCTTATATTTTCGCGATAAGGATGTTAGTCGCATTGTGGTCGCATAAAGGAAGTCGTTTAGTGTGATGGACTGTACCTACCTATGTTACCAAAATAAAGTAGGTAGGTACCTACTACCAAGCTCACTAACGGTCTGACACTTTTCACCCTTATGCCTTAAGGCGACATTAAGTGCCAGCGCTCTTGAGCGAGTCGTCATGCCGTCGCCCGCAAGTGCTCCCGCTTCAACGCGCACCACGTTTATTCGAAAAAACAACCCCCCTTGATTTATTAAACACAATGCAAATAAAAGCCGTATACTAAAATATGGGTAATTAAATTCTCTTTTAGATGGTCAAAGTTTCATGCAAATACGCCCGCTAGTTTTTGCGTGATTATCGTTCTTTTGCCCGCGTTAGACATTAGTTTACAAATTAATTATACTATGTTATAAAAATATAATTTCACATTTTCACATACCAAATTATGAAAAAAAATGTCTAATATATTATATATTTTTTCCAAATAAATAAGACTACAAGTTTAGACGTGATGTTCAATTCAAAATCATTAAAAGTCGTATCCGCACCTTAACTAATAAGGTTGTAAAAGTGGTCGACCGCCAATGAACGGTAGTACTTAAAAATTAAACTTACCGAAAGCGGTTTTTTGCGGCACCGTCTTTTACAAATGACGATAATGGCTAGCAGTATTAATACTCCGGCGACTGCTGTTGTTATGTATATTGTAGTGGTGTGGTTGCTTGTCTGACCTGTATCAGTACTGGTCATTTCTGGAAACAGAAGACAGTAGGGACGAGATAAAAATTGTTTTTTAGTCGTGCTAAGAACACGCAACATGTTGGGGTCGGTCTGATTCTACACAGTCGAACATAAAAATTCGGTTTTGTCGCCCGACCTGGGGGCTTAAAATGCCGCTTTAGCAGAATCAATAGGATAACAATATGAATCACGTTCAAATTCATAAAATGGTCACAGACCGTTTTACGTGTATGTTTCGTGAAAATTAATTTCGTTTGTATGTTACAGAGCCTGTCATCTTTAAGGTAGAACGGGTTTGCCCGCGAATATAAAAAAAAAAATATATTTTAAGTTTTAAAACTTAGGTATATTATGTTACATTTTTTTTGTTTTTTAAACTTTTCCCCACACTAGGAATTTCTCCTGTATCGTGAGTGCGTTTACAAACATTTAAACTCACATACACAAACAGTCAGACCCGGAACAACACCTGTAGGCCATACAAATATTTGTTCCGTGCGGAAATCGAACCCGCGACACGCAGCGCAGCAGTCAATCGCTCAGCCACTGCGTCAACCGCGCCGTATAAATTTTGGAAATCTGACATCACGAAATTTAGGCCCCATCCCTTGTCACACTTTGCCGAACCCCTCTCCCGCTTAACGTATGACGTTACTTATGGATGGCCTCTAAGTACCTTCATAATTAAAACAATAACCTCACCTTTGTCTTCCAGACTGTCCTGCTGAATAGAATCATCGTAAACTAATAAAGTTTTCTTGGCTACATGTCGGGTTATCCACTTTTCATTTGCTGTTCCGTTCACATCATAATAAACGCAGCATAGAATTGTGCCATTGTCCGCTTTATTGAACCTTAGTTGCGCCGAAATCGTTAAAAATGTTTGAATCATGTTAGAAGTCGTATTTATTACGCCCACGAAGGTATCTGTAAAGAAATAACAAGAATTTTCAGACTCCCGCGTGTTCTATTGAATAAGAATAATAATAAAGGAGATTAAACTAATGCGTGCCTGCTGAGCATGACCCCGTCGGGTTTTACCATTAGGAATTTCTCAGTGATAGGTACCCCAGAGTTTGGAAGTTAACAGTACCTACCTATGATACCGCCGTGCCTCGGACAGCACGTTAAGCCGTTAGTCCTGTGCCTGAACTCACTCCGGTCGTGTCGGATTGCCGTCCCATCGGACTATGAGAGTAAAGGAACAGAGAGTGCATAGATCTGTGTCTGCGCTCAGACTTGTCTATCTTCCATCTATACATATAAAATTCAAAGTCCTGCCTGACTGACTGACTGATATATCAACGCACAGCCCAAACCGCTGGTCCTAGAGACATGAAATTTAGAGGGTGTAATTCTTTGTGAAGAGTTGGTATCTATTAAGAAAGGGTTTTTCGAAATTCCAGCCCTAAGAGAAAACACAGGATCCATCAGGATTGGTATAAATATTCCACTCCTTGATGGCGACGGCGTTGTTTCTGACTATGGTCATGGGTACAAGGCATAGGCACCATGCAGCCCTATAACACTCTTTTTTTGAAGTTGGTGAAACGGACTTACAGTTTTTTTCATCGGTGTAGTTTTTACAGCTGAACGAAGTGTCTTTTTTCTCAGAATATGTAAGTATTGCAGGTCCTTCGATTTTTGGTGCTGAAATCATAAAATAAATCCGTTTAAAATAATTCACAAAAATATTCTTGGCCGCAAGCGCGACTGCTGAGCAAGTCCTGGGTTCGATTCCCAGGTCGTCATGAATTTCTCAGTAGCAGCCACGGAGTCTGCATTTGTGCCAGATTGATGGAGCGAGCTGGTCGCCATAACTGGTTAAATGTAGGTGCATTCTTAGAAAGAAAGCAAATGTATTTAGTTGTCTCTCACAGAACTAAACAAAATGATTAAAATTAACAATAAAACAAAATTATATAAAAGTAAACAAGAAAAACTTAAAAAAAGACATACATTTCTTTCTTTCTTTTGACGGCACGGTTGGCACAGTCGCTGAGCGATTGGCTGCTGCGCTGCGTGTCGCGGGTTCGATCCCCGCACGGAACAAATATTTGTATGATCTACAGGTTCAGGGGACCGCACGCAAAATACGCGCTTTGACGTGGAGTTGCGGACACCAGCCCGTTATACAATACAATGATCTACAAGTAGTTGTTCCGGGTCTGGCTGTTTGTGTATGTGAGTTTAAATATTTGTAAACGCACCCACGATACAGGAGAAATTCCTAGTGTGGGGCAACGTTTTTAAAAAAAAAAAAAAAAATACATTAAACTAAAATTGGTCCTGTACGACGCAAAAAAGGCCGCTCTTCTTAAGTACCCTCTGCCAATTCCTTCGGTGACAACTGGCGTGATGTTATGTAATTTATAAGTAGTAAATACTCACGTGCTTCATCGTCAACAAGTGTCTTAGTCTTGAAATACTTTTTTGATACATTTTTATTCAAAAACCAAACGAAAGGTTTCTTTGAAACGTCATGATTGTTTGTATCGTTCTCACAATATATAACTGTGTTATCATCAAATTTTTCCACCGTTATTACATAATGGGTTTTTGTCACTCCCCACTGTAGCGGTATGTTTCCTATTGCCTCTTGTTTTTTGCTTGTACCTGAAGTAAGAATATACGATAATTTACATATTCATGTCACCGTAAAATTGTAAATACCGTTAGATTATAATCTATCTCGCGAGATTGTAAACAGTCGAAAGCTGGTGAACCAACAGCAACAGCTTGTGCTTGTGCTTACAATTTAACGCATTATTTTTCGGTAGATTATAATCTATCGAAGTGAAACCGTCGAATTGTGAGATGGCATGATTGTGATGGAACGCACCTCGCGCGCTGATTGGTTGAACTGTTTTATAATAAGTTCGGCTTGCGCTTTGTCGTCTTTTCGTTTTTTTAAGGTTGAAAGATAAAAAATCAAAAAAAATAAAAATTACTATTTTGGTAGCCTTGATACCATTGATGATAAAGTTCTGTAGATTCACAATATATATCTGCCTCAGCCCCTTCGGATCTGTTCATGAATTCAGGTTTCTCTGAAAACAAAAAAGTTATAATAACGAGTGTAAAAAGCTTCTTAACGAAGCCAGTGCCTCATGTTCTGCCCCGCCTGTTTTTGCGATCATGTTATATATCTGGAAGCTGAAAGCCTGGCATTATTATACTGGGTGTAACAGAAAGAGTATAGCTGTTTTGACATGGAAAGAAAAATTCTAGTGCGAGCAGGGTTAGAACCTGCGACCTTCCGATTCAGTACGCCGGACGTCTTAACCAATTAGACAATCTAATCTATAATTATTTATTTATTTATATCTCTAATCTTTAGTCTAATTGGTTAAGACATCCGGTGTACTGAATCGGAAGGTCGCAGGTTCAAACACTGCTCGCACTAGTATTTTTCTTTCCATGTCATAACAGCTGTAGTTCCCTACGCAGGGTTTGCGTATAAAAATATTAAAATTAGAAAGAGTATAGTCATATGAAAGGATGTGCTGCAGACCATCAAACTGAACAACTTTCTCCTTGGGTCCAATGTTGTAAATGCGAAAGAATTATCACATGTCCCATTCAAAATCTCAATACCTACTCGACCCAAATGTATAATAATGTTTTTTTCCCATATATTTTGACCGTGTAGGTATAGCAGTTTTGTAGGAAACAGCTGTTTTTTTTTAATAACCGATGATAAATTTCTATGTGGGCCGTTCAGAATGATGGACCTACTGAATACGTGGTAACCGTTTCAGCGTCGGTGTGCCTTCCACCCTGTATACTATTTTGTGTTTAATTTAAAGTGTACTAGGTGGCCTACCATGCCATCTTAAAGCAGGAGTAATTCCAGTGTGGGAAAGAGACAGAGCTATACAGGTCGTCTAGCGCCATCTCTTTCATAGTAACCCTATAGTCATAATAACTCCCCCGGTTATTCTTTACGGAATAACATGCTGGCGTGTCGTAGAATTTACCACACTTTGTTCTGAGGTCCACAAGGCAAGGCGGGTTGATACCACTGGTGCGGGCAGATGCATCTATGAGTAAATAAATAACAAGGTAATTTTCCTCGTTCATAACATTTGTAGTTGTGTGTGTAATCATAAATGCTATAAAACATTTTGCTGACACAAAATAAGCAGGCGCTTTCTGTGAAAATTTTAGAAATGTTAAAATAAATAAAACTACTGTCTAATAATGATAAAAAACACGTACGCAATAAACTGTATTCGTACAACAGTTTTCATCAAAAAACGTTTATCTTTCCTGAGTACATGTTCTGTGTGGCTCTGCTAGAGAGTATACTCACATTGATTGTGGCTCTGCTGGAAGCAATCAATGTATATTTCATCATTACCTAATGCACGTATAGCGATAACGGTATAAGTACAGTGAGTGGTAGAAATTAGCTGACCCACCTTTGTATAAATGGTTGACATTTTTTAGAAAACGAATCGATAGAATTTTATAATTCTTTTATATTTTATTTATTTGAGCAAAGCAAGTAAAATATGAAAGAATTTTAAAATTCTATCGATTCGTATTATAAAAATCTCAACCATTTATGTAAAGGTGGGTCAGCTAATTGCTATCACTCTCTGTACATTATGTACGTTTCACGTACATCATTTTAAGATATAATTCATTGGTTTATAAAATGGTGGCTCTGCGGCAGAGCATGACACTGCACCGTGTCATGCTATGTGTCTTTGTTAGTCGGTAGAAAGCCCGACATAGCCATCCGTCCTTCCGGAGGGTATAGACTTCCCCACACCATAACAAAAGAAGAATCTTAATCAATTTGGCGTTTTTATAGACTGAATCGGGATACGGGATGGTAGTCAAAACATAACTTACCTGTGGATGGTGTATACTCTTGAACGGGTGGCTTAGTTTTGGCGGGCGGCTTAGTTATGGCGGGCGTCCAAGTATCTGTAAAAAGTTGATTACCTTAGTAAATTAAACCCACTTTGGTAAAATTCAAGCCGATGAAGATACCATGAATAAAATACTTAGGAGGGTGAATTCTGAAAGTTGACGTCGCACATATCTTCCAAATATTTCACTGTTTTGATAAATAAATAAATATTATTCATTTTTAATATTTTTATACGCAAACCCTGCGTAGGGAACTACAGCTGTTTTGATATGGAAAGAAAAAATCGAGTGCGAGCAGGGTTTGAACCTGCGACCTTCCGATTCAGTACACCGGACGTCTTAACCAATTAGACCATCGCACCCCGCTCACATTTCTCGAAATTTTCGTTCCATTAATAACGTCTTACGGTGACGTTAGCGCCATCTATTTAAGAAAGTATCGAACTAACTTAAACCAACACGTTAACATTACAGCCAAATCAAGACGGTCCGGTCGTCTTGGTTAAGACGTCCGGTGTACTGAATCGGGAGGTCGCAGGTTCAAACCCTGTTCGCATTCGAATTTTTCTTTCCATATCAAAACAGCAATATTATTCATATTTATTTTATTTGCGGTCCGCAATGTTAAAAAGGTGTTATACAGGTATGAACCTAATTATGGACCCTGTTGTGAGCACAGCAATAAACAAATATTATTTTAAAATTAAATTGTATACTTAATGATAAATAACCATTACTACTTATAATTTACAATTATAGAGTTAGGATAGAGAAAAATTGTAGTACAGCTAAATTAGACCGATTTGAGATTTTCCATAGAAACAGAAATTTCCAATTGTCTTTTTTTTTAAAAGACATTTCGAAAATGTTCTTTGATAACTTTTTAGACTTTTGTATCCTGCTTATGCTTATGGAGTTTTATTAAAATCGGTTCAGTCATTTCGAAAAAAAAAAGGACTTGAAAATTTGTATGAAATGGTGTAAGTCGTAAACGCTCTTTACCAGCCCCCGTATCATGACCACCGTTGACGAGGATTTCTCTGACAGAAGAATCGACAAAATGACAGATAGTGCAAAGAAATCTGTCATTGTGTCGACACAATCTGTCATTTTGTCGATTCTTCCGTCAAAGAAATCCTTGTCTACCAAAGTCATGCTACGGGGGCAGATCGCGATCTTCTGAATAATATGAACAATATTTTATCAGCCATTTTTCTAGTTGCGTTAGGCATTTTACGTAGGTTACTAGTTTATCGTGTTGTTAAGCTCATTTCACTACTTATTATAAAACAAAGTCGCTTCCCTCTGTCTGTCCCTATGTATGCTTAGATCTTTAAAACTACCGGCTTTTGATGCGGTTTTTTTAATGGATAGGGTGATTCAAGAGGAAGGTTTATATGTATATTTTGCACCCGTGCGAAGCCGGGCGGATCGCTAGTTAATAAATAAACGCTCCATAAAAAAAATAGTATGCAACTTACTGCAAATTATGCCGGCTACATTATCCAAACACAAAAATAATAAAGTCACGACACAAACACTTGAATTCATTGTTCCAAATTCAATTACATTATTAGATCGTCATAATAAACACAATAAAACAAAAAAAAAATATTGTAAATGATTTGAAAAGTTCTTTATGGTCCCACTTAAATATTGTACCTAAATAAAGTGATATCAGTTTTTAAACTCACAATAATATTATCATTAACACTAAAAACAGGATATCATCAACGTGTTCCACTAGCGCCGAAATATCGGGAACTCAAAACAAATTCTAAACATGCTAAATAACCTGTTATCAGTGTTAAAGCTAAATAAAGTAACTTATTTTTAGTCCAAACTAAAAACGGAAAAGATTTTTACATTTACATAAAATAATTATTTTATTTTGTCGTAATTATACTTGTGCACTTGTAACTAGAATCACGGTAACTGTGGTAAAACTATTTATGACGAGCTCGGCATAAACATTTTAAACGTAAATATACTTATTATGTTCATTTATCCTGTTTAATATACTATTAATATATCAGTACCTATTAGGTAGTCAGTAGCTCGAAAGTCTTACCAAGGGGTATCGTATGACCCAGTTCTAACTGGGTTGTGGAGGTCAGATAGGCAATCGCTCCATGTAAAATACTGGTATTCAGCTGCATCCGGTTAGACTGGAAGCCGACCCCAACATAGTTGGGAAAGGACTATTGAATACACTATTAATATAGTGGTACGTAAAAGGATAGTTGCAACGTTAAGTTTACTCATAGTTTGTAGCTAACAATATATTTATTATTGTTGTTTTTTAATCATGTAGTGTTTACCTTTGTAAAAGTAATTGTTGCACTGTGAAAAGTTTAAAATCATGTTTAGTTTTATTAGAAGATAAGTGTAGACAATTGTTGGTAGACCTAATAAATAAATAAATAAATTAAGCTGCCATGCGGAAAAACGTGTGATGCTGTACAAAGGTTCTTTATATTTAGAATTTAGATCCAAACACTCATACACCGTGACTTTTTAGTCGTCTTACAAAGGTGGTCCCCTCAATGTATCCGACATAAAATACCTCCAGGCGCGATTATTTTCTACCATTCAAAGAAAAATAAATAATACAAAGAATTATGAAATATCCTGTTAAGTGTCAAATGGTAGAACATACCCAGCGCACGAGTCGAGTAGATCATCGCTCGCAACAGAGTGTTGCAACTACGTCATGCGTCATAATAATGAATAATATTTTTATTTTTAAATCATTCAACGTTCATAATAACCTATTTTTTTTTTGTTATGAACGTTTAGTAGTCATTGAATTCATGAAGTGGGCTGCCGTTGTAAGACGACTAAAAAATCATAGTGTATATTGTATAGGGTGACTGGTAATTAGTGACCGATACTTAAACACGTGATTGTACTCATGATAACAAACAACTTTCCCAAAGAAACATTTTTTTTATAGTCGTTTACTTATGTCACAATAAAACTTGCGGGTTTGCGAGCCGCGCGGGTGCTCTGCCTACCCACTGTTGCAAGGTACGGTGTTAAACAAAACGGCGTCACGCGGCTAACAGCTGATAGGTCAAAGATACGCGCGCGCGAGTTTCATACGTCTGTTGTGTTACTGTAATAAAAGTGAATAAGTATAAAAAAGAAAATTCTTTACGAAAGGTGTTTTATTAGTACAATCTAATTACCAGTCACCCTATATGTAGCTATCGGGACACAACACCGGAACTTATTTATACATGTTGCTTAAAATTATATAAGTAATGATTCACGTTTGCTTAACCACATATTTTGTAGATAAAACGCCATTTCAAATTCAAATTAATTTATTTGTTTGAATATGGTACACACGGCGACACATCAAGCCATACATTTCCAGTATAATATGGCCTCGCTTTGTTTAGATTTTCCGTACAATGAGAGATCTATCCGCATACAATGGTTTCCTTGACTGCTCGTCGTGCGTAGATTGCATGGTCTTAAATAAACATGATCTAATCCAATGATATTATAAAGCTACGCTACGTTCATACCGAGCGGCGTTCAAATATCGTTGCATTGTTACGACTGCGAAAGATAATACGTAACGTATGATACAGAAAGAGATAGCTATTGCGCTGGAAGTACTTAAATTACGACAATTGCCTGAATTTGTCTGCAACAATTTGCACGCGCTACGATAGTGCGATATCTACCTCTTTTTGTTTATAATATCTTTGGTCTAATAATTTGGTGTATCATTGCAGCTTGGATCTTAAGGTGTGTGGTCTTAGTGTTGAACTACGTCCATCAGCACGGAATCGTTTTTTTTCCATTCTCCTATCCTTTTCTATCGCTCAGAACCGTCATTTGCTAGAGCGAGAAACAGAGCCTGGTGCCGATCGCATCGTCGATGTTGCCGCGTGCTATATTACTCCTGCTCTGTTTTATAAATGTGCCATCTTGTTTCTTAAATTAATCTTTATTAATTATTATTTTTCATTATTTATATTTTTAAATATTTTAATCGTCAAAAGAATAATGCAGCTCAATAACATACATTAAAGCGAATGTTTCTACAGTGTTTCGGCAACCATAGCTTAAACGATAAGGCCATAGATAAGCCTAAGAAACTGAGAATGTGAAAATAAAAAACAAAAAAAAATTGTAAGCTTATTTATCTTTACATTCATTGAATTTCAGGCAACTTCGGCCCATAAATACATAATTATATAACTTAGACTAACCTACATATGATAAAATACAAATAATTATAAAATATAATTAATATTAATTTTATTATAATTTAATATCGACAGAAGTACACAATCATTATTTATAGATTCAACACGAAAATAATTTGTCAGAGCATTTGAAGCGATGTATAAAAATGCGATTCGTAATCACCGTCACTGGACATGCAGACAGCTTATTTTTGAAGTCTTTATTAAAAAAAAAAAAAATTAATAATACATAAAACACTATTTGCAATTTTTTTTTATTTTTTTATAATACATTATTCGTAAATAATACAGGGTGTAAACAGACCCTTCACATAGCCGTCAACCAAGCATACTGTACATCAAACTAAGTAACTTTACGCAAAAATTATTGCTGGGAAACGACTTTTTTTTTGGGGTGAAAAATCACGTTTTACGGTAGGACTCGATGCAACGCACTCAAAGCATTATGCTGATGGATAGATTGAATAGTATGGGGGTCGTGGAGGTGTTTAAAGTAAAATGTTACATTAAAAACAAGTATTTAAAAAAAAACTTGTGAGAAAGTTGGAACTTTGACCCCCAATATTTCCGTAACTAGAAGGTCCCAGGTATGGTCTAGAACAAAAAAATGATCGCAAAGACGGGAAAACATGTATTTAAAAAAAAAAATTGTGAAAGTGTTGGATTTTTGACCCCCAATATCTCCGTAACTAGAAGGTTCTCAGGTATGGTCTAGAACAAAAAAATGATCGCAAAGACGGGGAGAACAAGTGCCTTTCGTTTATGTTAAGGGTCTATTTACACCCTTTATAATATTAATTTGTATTATATTTTAAGATAATTAAAATATTAAAGTTTATGTTTTTCATTGAGGCCTTAATTCTCCGATAATTTGTGCGTAAGGAGACTCTTCATGTGGCCCTTTTCTTGGCAAGCTTTCTGGTTCATTTCGACGAAGAAAGTCAAGGTCTACGTATAACACCTTGGTGTCCACCTCCACTTTCTGAAAAGTGTATAAATAATAGATTATATTAGTATTTTGTAACCGCCTCATTGGTCTACTGGTCGCAAGTGCTATTGCTGAGGATGAGGTCCTGGGTTCGATTCACATGTCGGGCAACGTGTTATTGGATTTTCCATTGGAATTATCAAGGAACCAGCGAGGAGTCTGGACTTGTGTTCAGTTAATGGCAATAGCGTCAGCTTATAGGATGAACAATAGACACCCGTGCTTAACCCTTCAGGAATAACAGCCGTCATGTTGTGTGAAAATAATTTTCTTCAAAGCCTTCATGCCACACCACAACATTGCTTACCTTCGACCACAACATTGCTTACCATCAGGTCACAGGTGAGATGGTGACCAAATGCAATCAAAATGATGCATTGTATTTATGTTTAAGGAAATAGTGTGGAGCTTTCCCCATAATTTAACTTCACACATTCATGCTAGTTCCACCACAGAAGTTCTTAGGTACGATAGTACAATAGTGACACTCCATTTTACTTACCGGCTTTTTACGGCAATGTTTTAAATAAATGACGGAAACGACTATCAATATGAATACTACTGTCACAGCTGATACTGTATATATTATAGTGACTTCGATGATTGAACCTTGATTGCTTGGGTCAGAAACTTGGTTGCCTGTATCAGCATCTTGCTTGCCTGAATCTGCATCTTGCTTGCCTGAATCAGCTTCTTGCTTGTTTGAATCAGCATCTTGCTTGCCTGAATCTGCATCTTGCTTGCCTGAATCTGCATCTTGCTTGTCTGAATCAGCATCTTGCTTGTTTGAATCAGCTTCTTGCTTGCCTGAATCAGAATCTTGGATGCCTAAATCCGCATCTGGACTTTTAGCATCTTCACCTGTAATTAATTAATAAATTAATATTTTTACATGAATGTTTTTTAGCTGGCTTTCGAAATCTTGATCAGAAAAAAGGTACACGAATATTGAGACTATTAGTGAAATTAAATACGGTGGACGCCGACGTTTATTCCGTAGAAAAATATTCTTTTCCCCCCTGAATAATGAGACTACAGCAATTTTACTTTCTCGATGGACGGTATATAAAAAAATACATTTTATGGTTCTTATTTTTTAAAAGAAACTTTAACACTGTCGGTTAGATTGTATTGTAAATCGGGATCGATAGTTATATTTGCTCCACTGGTAAAAAAAACTGTTTCTGACTTTAGTTTTTACCTGGACTTGCTTGTACCAGCGGACTTCGCCTTCGTGACTAACATATTCTATAGCTCTCGGCAATAGTGTAGCTTCCAGTGAAAGAAAATGGGATGAGTAGTTTCAGAGATTACCTCCTACATCCAAACTTACAACCATCTACTCTTTATAGTATAGAAAAGAAACCTCACCTTTTTCTTCCGAACTGTCCTGTCGGTCAGTAACAGGAACAGTTACAGTCTCATCGTAAACTAATAAAGTTTTCTTGGCTACATGTCGGGTGATGACCTTTTCATCTGTTGTTCCGGTCACCTCATAATAAATACAACACAGAACTGTTTCATTGTGCTGACTTTCCTTGATTGTCTGTAAACTCTTATATGTTTTTATCATGTTAGAATTCGTATTTATTACGCCTATACGAAGATCTGTGAATGAAAAAGTAAATAAGTTAAGGCAATTCTCACACGACTCTTCAATTCAACGTGAGATCTGCTTTACTGCCTGACCGCGTCGACGAGCGTCGTCTTGTGTGAATTGCTTTATTACTAGCATAATCATATTGACGATGATTGACTCAGCAGTGTGAGCAGTGCGAATGGAAAAGTATTTGGGCACCAGCTTAGATAACGTTTCCACACATAGGACGGGCCACAGGCCTGCTCCGTGAGAGACAGGCCACGACGCGTGACGCGGGACTAGTGGGTTATTATTACCCAATAAAACTTCTCATTAAATGTCCCACTTAAATCATTATGTTAGAAGAACTCCTGTGATACATTTTTAACCGACTTCCAAAAAGAGGAGGTTGTCAAGTCGACTGAAGTTTTTTTATTTTTTTTATTGTGTGTTTGTTCAGCGATATCTTCGCCAATTGTGAACCGATTTTGATGATTCTTTTTTTGTTTGGAAGAATATTATTCCGTGGTGGTCCCATTTAAATTTGGTGAATACCTGATGCTGATCTTCGGAGATTTGCAATGGAACTCTTCAATAATAGACAGCAAATCTGTCGCGATGGCTGCAATCGCTTGGATGTTTATTGTTTACACAACATCATAACATCACGCCTGAATGCTCTGAGATGTGTACAGTCTAGAGTACACCCACATTTCAACAGTTAGGTATGTTAGGTTCCATTTCATTAGGGATAAGCCTATTACAATGCCATGTATTGTTAACGGTTCACTAATGTTTCACCAAAACTCCTTTGATAATGTTTAACCGACTTAAAAAAAAGGAGGAGTTTCTATGTTCAACTGTATGTATTTTTTTTCATGTACCTATGTTCACCGATTTCTCCGCCAATTAATTTCATAATTCTTTTTTTATTCGAAAGCCTTTACTCCTGAGGTAGTCCAATTGTCACCAAATCAGAATCTGATGATGGAATCCCAGGGAAATCGAGGGCAACCCTCAAATTTTATAGGCACATACAATGTTTTTCATATACTCTCTAACGCAATTCAAATATTTGTGCCTGGTAATCATCATGTCATGTAGCTGAGCTGATGATGGAAGGTATAAGTCAGGATGTAATGATGGAATCTTGGAGAAATAGAGGGGACTCTCCAAATTTTATATTATCGATATCTTCGACAATTATGAACCTATTTCGATGATTTTTTTTTTTAATTTGGAAGGAATTATTCCGCGATGGTCCCGTTTAAATTTGGTGAAGATGATTTTCGGAGTTATACAATGGAACTCTTCAATAGTAGACAGCAAATCTGTCGTGATTGCTGCATAACATAACATAACGGCTGTATCTTCTGAGGGGTACGCAGATGAGTACGGTACAGTCACGAGTAATAATATATATACATTGTCCCATTTTTTTCTAAATTACCTAACCATCAAACTGTGTCAAAACTGGGTATACATTGGTTTCACAGTAATATAAACGAAGCGAAATCAGTAAAAAGTTTACACTTCCAATGTAATTTTTAAGTATCCATGACAATTTCTATAACATGTATTCATTGTTTGAAATTGTATACGTGTTATAGAAATTGTCATGGATACATTAAAATGACATGACTGGAAGCCCCCCAACATAGTTGGGAAAAGGCTAGTCAAATGATGACGACATTAAAAAGACATTTAAAATGTATACCTATTTTATTTTGTTTTTGTTAAGTTTATTCATATAACATTGTATAATACAATGTAAGAAAGTACCTTCCCGTGGTCGCATGCCTTTGTACTAACAAACTTATAAGTTATGGTGTGAATGAAATGTGCTAATTAAGCGGTCAGTGGATACGAAACGGGGCACTATGAAAAAAAGACTAAGAAAAATTATCCCATAATCGATCATCGCCTTATCAAGTCTTTAGCATTTTAAGCTTTTTTTTTAGGGAACACCATGGGACACCTCCAGGGCATTGATCTCGACCTCAGAGTCATTGACCTTGAGGTCAAGGTCAAAATTCCTAAAGTCAAGATCCGCAATTCTTCTAAGGTCACTGACTTTGAGCTCAGGGGCATTGACCTTGAGATCAAGATCAAAATTCCGAAAATCAAGATCCGCGAATCTCAGGAGCAGTAACATGTCAATAATCATGGTTAGATAGCTTGAGGTCAAGGTCGAGTGACCTTGGAGGTCACGGTCAAGAGAGATTGGGAGTGTCTTTGGAATTCCTGTGCCCTGAAGTATCAGGGCACAGGAATCAGTCAAGGGGTCGGTAGTAACCGACCCCTTGACTTCTTGGTATTCCTTTTTTTCTTCAAAATTTGCTTATATCTCGAAAACGGTGTGTCCTATGGCAAAAATAATAAAAAAATTGCCCTTAATAACCCCCTGCCGCATAATTCTCAACATGTAGGTAATAATCCCGCTCGTTTTGTCGTCTCATACGGGATATTCACCGCGTCTACCCTGGGCGTGGCAGACGTGGTATCAGGCTTGTCAATTGTAGGTGCCGATCCTGCCGCTGGCAAGTCGAGGCGAGGCCTCCTATTTCTGAATGGCAATAATAATAACCCGTAGTCGACGTAGCCCTGCTACGCGGGCTCGTATTTCTGTTTGCTTTGGGTTTAAAGTAACCTAACACGAAGGGGATGGCGGGTTTTAGTGACTGAGCGAAGCGAGTGACCTAAGACCCCGCCGTCCCCTTCGTGTCATCTCCGCCATCCTCTTCGTGTCATTTCCGCCATCCCCTTCGAACCTAACCTGTCAGAGTCGGGGTGCCCCAAGTCCCGAGCTCACTTCGCTTGTTCTTGCATCGTAAATTCTCCTAGTACAGTAATATTGTATTTTGTACCAATCCCTTCTTTATAATTTTTAAGACAAACGGCTGATCGGAGACAAAAATAACAAGATGCTTTTAGTCTTATATTTAGGTGTTATATACGGTAGAGTCAAGAAAATAAACGATTAGCGAAAATAACAATTTTTTGGTTAAAATTTTTAGTCTTTTTTCCTCAGTGCCCCGTAACGTCCAACCCTTATTTCCGAGCGCAAGCTGCTTGAAACTGCTGCTTTGTCATTGTTTACATAATTTCAAAACTGAATTGTATACATGTTTTTGAAATTTCCTTGGGTACATAATTATGTAACTAAAAGTTAATATTAGTTTTTGGTAATCTGTTTTTGACAAAAGTTTGATAAAAATGTGTAGTTAAATTTGAAACAATTTAACGTTTACATAATTATTGGACACAGTTAGCATTCTTATTTTTGCGATTTAATGTTGCTACATGAATTTGGATTTAAAGGGCGTTTCTATGTTATTACTCGTGACTGTACACCCAAATTGCGACAGTAAGGTATATTAAACTTCCATTTTATTGGTAATAAGCCTGTTACCATGAAATGTATTGTTGACAATGTAAAATAAATGTATAACAAATATTTATACATTACAACAAAAAATGGAAAAATATAAATTTTTTTGCAAAAAAAGTAAATAAAACAAACAAAAGTCACCGACTTCAGAAGCTAAAGTTATTTTTCACTTTTCTGTGTTTTTGAAGTCGGTTTTATTTTTTGCAAAAAAGATTTTTTATTTTTTTGTAGTCAGTTGTTTCTAGTTTTTCTGGAATGCATGTGCTTGTCGTAGTGTACTGCTGGTTTCTGCATTTGGGGTTTAAGTTAAGAACAAGTTAAACTCTACTTAAGTTTTAATTTTGCATTTCTCGGGCTACATCACCTTAAGTAATGCTTAAGTAGAGTTGGACTAATTCTTTATTCAAATTCTCAAAAAGAAAAAATCAGAAAGTGAACGTTAGAATGAGTTTCGCTTTGAGAAGAGAGAAGTCAAATGTCTATCCTCCTCTTTTTTTGAAGTCGGTAAAAAAGACTTACTTGTTTTATCTTTGTATTCTTGACATGTAAACCGAACTTTTCGTGTCTCATTATATTTAAGAACGGCAAGTTCTTGGTTGTCTTTAACTGTAATTAGAAAACTTTAGGTTAAATAATTATAGATCCATTCTTGTTGTGGCACCTGTCCCGAACTCCCGACGTAGAAGCGACTACAGCTATCGACTACTCTCTCGCTCAAGAAACGTACAAGAGATCGTAGGTACTGTAGGGATGTAACTGCGCTGTGCGAGTATTTTGGAGTGCTTATATAAATAAAACGGGTTAAGATGATTAAATTGACATAATTATTGGGATAGAATTACATTTTTACATGTCACCACTTTAACGGACGCCTACCATGTTTATGTGGGCAAAACTTTGCCGGGGGAGCGTGACGAACTGCGCAAGTACTCCGTCACCCCAGCCTAGGTAGTCGGGTGTGACAGAGCCCTTCGCTTACCCTAAGGTGCAGGACATCCATGACGATTTCCAGTGGCAAAAAAAGGTCGCTTCATCATTTTTATCCACCTCATGGATAAAATATATCATATAGGGATCTAACTGTGTCCCGTCAAAATCGCTTAAGCCTAAAAAATAGCCTAAGTTAGAACTCGGGCTACTTTCGATTCAAAAAGGATTTTTTATAATTATTTCACGCGAACGAAGATCGCTGGCAACAGCTAGTATATAAATAAAATGCGTTTCGATAATTATAATGACATAAGAATTCTATTTTCTCTCCTTTCTTTTCGTTCCAAGATAATCATAGAGGTTTAGATCTCTACAGTACTGTGTCGCTAACAGCACACACACATATATTAATAGGTACCTATTACCTTACTTATACAGTAAATTAAATAAAACCCACAATATTTTAAAACTAAGAAAAAAAATTTGCTCTAAAGTAATCTCAATTTAAGACTACTCAATTTGGATTATGAAAAAACAGAGGACGTGTTAAAAATAATGTCAAAAAAAAGTAATATCAATAAACGCGTAGGTATACAAGTAGGTATCACACTAACACTTGCAACCACTCTTACCCTTCTCACATGCACTCACACACCCACACCTACAACACTACACTCACTACACTCACTACACCACACTCTACCCAAACTACTGAAATTTTGTTAAACTTAATTATAGTTTAGTTACCTAAAACGACTGTCTTTGTAACTGTACCATCTGAATATGGATTGAAAGAGACTGGACCCCACAACACAGGGAATCCTAGTGTGGGGTTCAGAGCTTCATCTACGCTTGTAAACATAATGAGACAATAAATAATTTTATTCTTTCTTTTTTTTTTTTCTTACTTTGATTAAAGCGGTGTATTTGCTGTTTATGTGCTCACACCATAATTTTTTTTTTATTCAAAGCTATACGTGAGGATTTGTAATTGGCTTTCTGGTGACTATGGTTTCCTTGTTTGTGTGTTTTTATTAGCTGTAAGTCCTCCATGTACTAAAATAAATAAATAAATAATAAATAATTTATTACTCGCTTCTCGGTATTCGGCGGCCGAGGACAGTGGCCTCGGAAATGAAAGAGCAGTCCCCTGCTCTGCACGGTCTTTACAAAACATCGAGATTTCTTTAAAACCTTAATTTTTATTAGATAAATGAATGCAAACAATACTCACGGATTTGATTGGTCCCTATTGATATTATCGGATATGATGTTGTTAAGGACAACCAGGAATTACGGTCACATTGTATTTTTGTATTATTGTCAAAAGTTTCCAATTTTATTGCAAAATGAGTGGTTCTGACGCTTGTTTGTGTGGGTATGTTGCCAATGTATGTTGGTGGTTGCCAATAACCTGTAAAGTTAAAGGAATCGTTAGTTTACTTGTTCATTCAGATTCATTTATCCGTTTTTTGTAATGATATATTTGGTAAAATACTTTAAATGGTACCAACTTTATGTTAAATAAATAGACTGACCTTTTCAACCATCTTTTTGAACGTGAAAGTAGGTACAGACGCCAGCACTTCAAGCTTCTATAATCGGTCAAATTTTTATAATAGATTTTCAACTTTATCGCTAAAGCATTAAGTTCAAGGTTGATTCGGAAATTTTGACAGAATCAGGTAGCTTGATGTGCTGGCGCTTTTAGTTATCGCTTTAGTAAAGGCATTTACTAATGCGGTTACGAAAATCAATTACAACATTAAATCATAAATCATATTTATTTCTGTAAATTGGTTTAAAAAACTGTTTTACATGTCAACATGTTGTTTTAAAACTAGATGGGGCCGGTGTTTCGTAAATTCATTCAGTCATTAATTTGTGAATACCATTTTAGTCTTCGCTTTAAGTGTACTATAGTAGGTTGACATTTGATTAATAGTAGTTTCACTCTTCAGAAGTTGACACAACACTAATACATTTCATAAATGTATTAGTCTTGTGTCAACTACATAGGAGACAGGATAGGAGACTCATTCGATCTCGTAAAAATCTCATTCGAATATGAGATTTTTACGAGATCGAATGAGTCTCCTATCGCAGTAAATGCAATTTTTTTTCTATCTGGTCGCTACGAGACCTATAAGATCTCGTATGTTTTTATTGAAAAAGTACTACAATAATTAGGGTAGTTATTAATGGTAGGCTAAGGTATTTTATTCTAACTAAAAAATAACCTAAAGAAAATTCATTCGTCGGAACGGGATGGACATACAATTTCACTTCCGCAGTCAGTGGAAGACTCGTAATGCAAAGAAAAACTTGTGAAAAAGTTGGAACTTTGACCCCTTATATCTCCGTAACTAAAACGGTCCCAGCTATGGTCCAAAATGATCGCAATGACGCGGACCCTTTACGAAGCCGAAAGGCACTTAACCTTTCGGCTTCGTAAAGGGTCTTTTTACATCCATTATTAACAACTTTTACCTACTGTTGGGACCCCTTTAACAATGAAAATTAAAACGCAAATAAACCTTACCGTTTGGAGAGACATGATACCATTGATGATCACGTTTTTTTTTAGAATAGCAAGTATAAATCCTTAATGAACTGTCGCTGATATCAATATTATCTGAAATACAAAAAAAAAACCATCAAGTAAGCCCGCAGTTACCTATTCGTAGCCGGTAGGTTGAAATTTAAATTATTTCAATCAGCCAATAGAACACCAATAAAAGGCACTTTTGAAAATCAAACCGACCCCAGTGTTCCATGTTCAACCACATACTTAGGTCGGGGGTGTCAGGGGTCAATGTGATGTTTATTTTCTCTTCTTCTTCTTCTTCTTCGACGTGTCGATGATTCTGGTTAGTATCGATTTATTAAGAAGAGTAAACTAACTAAATACATTATTAATTAAAAACTATTAAATAACCTAACAGCAAACTATAAGAGGGCATCAAAAAACTCCTCCTCAACGCTGTCAGCTGGTAATGTGCCCAAGAGACTGGCGGCGTTGCCACGTTGTATGGCAACACTTAGCCTCTGGCCAAAGTAAAAGCCAGCCCTTGGGTCACGGGAAGCGTCAACTAGGCGTGGTTAGATGAGCTAGGACCAGATCTCTGCCACATCGACGGCGTCATCAGTGGCTTCGGATAGATACCTCAAAGTGCAGGCGGATTTGCAGAAATAGCAGTAGGTGGGACATTGTTTGCGTGGCTCCGCAGTCACAGTTTATTCTAGGAATAACCTAACCTAACAACAAATTTAGGGCCGTGTTGTTTATTATTTCGTAAAGAATATATTGCGAGTGTCTCGTTGGGTTAATGGGCGCACTATACCAATGAGGCACTCTTTACGCTGTTACTAACTATGAGATCCTGAATTTGATTCCCGGGTCGGACAGTTTATTGAATACTAGCTTTTACCCGCGACGTTAATCCGTGTGAAATTATTATAAAATACCATTATCCCCGTTTTTGCAACACTTATCATTGATGCGTCGCTCGTTTTACTCGTGATAGCCTATAAGCCTTCTTAGATAAATGGGCTATACAACAATAAAATAATTTTAGAATTCGAACCATTAGTTTCTGATATTAGTGCGTTCAACCAAACAAACTACCTTTAGAAGTATAGATTTCCACCAGAAATTTGTTAACAGCAGCCTGATGTGCCCGATGGATTTGTATCCGGTTGATGGCAATAGGCTCACCCCCGTAACATGGAACTTAAACATAACTGCAATATGTGAGTGGACAACAGAATACCTGGGCTGTACCTTCGCCTTCGAGGAATTTAACCGACAGGCGAGATTTGAAATTATATTTGATACTATACATGTAGGTACCTGTTGGAGGCTGTGCAACGGGTGTCGCAGGTTCCTGATGTATTTCTATAATAAATGAAAAAATAATAAAATCTCTATTAACAGGTGGTTGTTCAAACATCAGTGTAGCCCTGACTCTTGTACTAAGATTTCCTGTACTCATTCTTCCAAAAATTAATTCTTAATTTTCATTCTGTAAACGATTAGTTCTTATTTATCTATGGAAAGCAAGTTTGTCAATTTATTATAATTTATCCTGTAGTATGTTTTGTTTATAGAGCACGGCCACAGTGACTCAGGAAATATGAAGCCTTACGTCATTAATTGTAAACAACATTTTATGAATTGAGAATTTGAAGTTGCGAAGTGTGTTTTAGTATTAGGCACTTAATTTCGGTGCTTCGCTTAAAGAAGGTCACGAAAGAAATGGTGGAGGGAAGGGATCTATCGATTATTTTGTAAAATATATTTGTCGGATCTGGGGCTGCAGTCTCGACATAGATAGCGACAAAAATCGGTCGTTAAGTCATAACGATGTCAAATTTCTTTAATAGATTCTGAACTTTATTTCGAAACCTTAAGGTTGAAAATCTATTAAAGAAATTTGACATCGTTATGACTTAACGACCGATTTTTGTCGCTATCTATGTCGAGACTGCCGGGGCAGGTCGTTAGTACGGACATAAAATGAATTGGAAAGCGCGCCAGTCTGCGGTGGTGACATTCTACAGAGCCCTGATGTCCAACTCGAGGGAGGGCGACATTCATCGTCAGATCGCGGCGGAGTTGAGACATTTTGGAACTGTACCCGATTTATTGTGCCCTGTGTTATTATGTTAAGTTGTAATCTCAAGTAATTCGTTGCTTTTTCTAGAAACAGGTGTATCGCACCCAGTGTGTTTTCATAGCACGAAACCCATGGTCTGCCCACATGATGTACGAGCCTAACGGAATAAATCCTGACATACCCGACATATTAAAATATAATATCATTTACACATTTAACCAAGATACCCAAAACATTTTGGTGTAAAATAAATTAATAACGATAAGAACTTACCAGGGGATAAATGAAATCCGGCGACATTTCCCAAACAAATTAAAGTCACGGAACAAACAATAGAATTCATTGTTCCAAATAAAATTATATAAGTACACAAGAACACGACACGTTTTACAAAAAAAAAAAAAAACAATAAAATCGTTTATTGCGTCAAACAATTCATTCTTGTAGTAACTGAAACATTATACCAAAACATAATGACGTATTTATCAGTCCACATTTAAATATACGACCAGATCTGGAAACTATCCCAAATAATAATTTAATTTCGTCGTAACCAGTGTAGTTGAAATTGAAAACACGAAAACTATTGTTAAACTGTTTATGGTGAGCTCTAATTTATTTATTGCGTCCATTTATCCCGTTGACTTCAGCTGAGTCAACATCCGAGGATGTTCATTGCCCAGTGGAGGGGCGAATCACGTGTTAGATGTAGGTTGGGTTGCAAGTTGCGTTAATAACACCTTCTGCGTGTGCATATTTATTGTAGGCTGGGAGGGCGATGTTGCATTTTGCATCCAAGCGTCGATACTTACTTACTGTACTTGCGGAATATAACAACAAAAATATTCGTGAATACAATTTTATTTACTAGTTTATTAATAGGTACCTACACTATACAGTATAAATTATGTAAAAGCTTTGTTGTTCGCTTAAAGCACTGCACAAAGAAGGATGGCAACGCCTTATGCAATCTGGGGACCACACTTAGAGCTCGCGTTGGTACATTCGTAAAAATACTCCCAAAAGATAGGTCTCGGTGAAATTACGATAAAAGGTAATCACAGCAAATTTTTAGAACATTGGATTTGGCTAGAATAACATAATTTATTTCAATTAGACTTGTTTTAAGAGTGAGCCAAGGTTTTTTTTTTTTAAATCGTTGCCCCACTCTAAGAATTTTTCCTTTATCGTGGGTTACAAACACTCACATACACAAACAGCCAGACCCGGAACAACTACCTTTAGGACATACAAATATTTGTTCCGTTCGGGGATCGAACCCGCGACACGCGCCGTAGCAACCAATCGCTTAGCCAATGCCCCAACCGTGCCGCCGTGCCGTTTGAGGAAGAAGTGCTCACAAAATAATGTGGTCGTACCGTTTGAACGACAATAATATTATAATGAATCATTTTTGGTCACGCTGTGACATAATGCGAATGCAGTCACGGTTTTGATAACAACAAAAATGAACATTATGAAAATAATCAATTAAGGGGTTAAGAAGATCCCTGCTGTTGAGATTTTGTTGTGTTAGACTAGGGGTTAGGTAAGACGAGTCTAACCTAATACAGGTGGGATTAACTTAGACACAGGTACACACACTCACACTCACCCAGGCCAGGCTCAGGTTACATTACATTGTACACGGCAGTACACTAGTCGGTACTTCTAGGTGATTGTGACTTTTGGATATTGAAAATGTGTTTTAGTACCCCAGCTAGAAGTGACCAGAAGGAACAACGTGTGGTTTCAGTCAGTAGGAATCTGACAGACCCAATCGCTCACCCCCAAATCAAATCAATGCATTCTTTGGAAGACTATGTCAATACTTATTCTTGATCAAAATGTTAGACAATATTTTTTAATCTCTAGAATAGGCCAAGAGCCAGCAGGCACGAAATACGAGCAGCTAGTAAGAGCCAAGCAGCTATATAAGGCCGATTGGCCTTCCATCCCGACAGTGGGGAGCTCCAGAATGTGTTTGGCAGAATGTCCTTCCAGATGCCTGGATGTTGTCTTATCACTGGAGCTATGTTGCAGTGGTATAGGTGAGTGTGAAGTCCTCCCTGGTGGAGGACATCCACGAGGTTCGACTAAGAGTTACCGAAAACCATCAGCACCACAGTATCTCTGGCGTTAAGACCGCCGACTCCACCGAAGTGGTGACGAGACGAGAAGGGATGTTTTGTAAACAACCAATAGAATTTCGCTATTTACTACACTTCTCGTCTCCGCTTAGATTTAGTGGAAACGGTTGAGCAGAGAGGAGAGGAGATGTCTCGTAATTGTTTAGACAAGCAACGAGGAGAGGCGTGAGCGGTGTACTGTGTGCGGTGTGCGGTGAGCGGTGTATTGTGAGCGTCGTGCGGTGTGCTGTGAGCGGCGTGCCACTTTGCACGTCACTCTTTTCCGCTTTGCATATTTCCACACGGCTTCGGTGGATAGACTCCGGCTTTTAGGTTGCCTGTCCATCGAAGCGGAGCGTGGCTGCGGAGCGCAGAAACGGCGAAACCGACCAATAGGACTGCAAACTGCAGCAGAGCGAAGATTTTATGCAATCGTATTGGTTAAGTTTTCAATGGTCAGGCAGCCTTACGCATCTCCTGTCCTCTCCGTTTCGCACATATCCGCTCGTCTGCGATTTAGGGGAGTTCGGGCCTCACTGGTACATGACCGAGGGCTACTTTGGTGTCACTCGGTGTCTCTTTGTTTTCACTAAATGTCAACACTTGTGTCAAGAGTCTGTCAAACTTGTATAAGAACAAATTGTTATCGGGTAGGTTTGCTCTCTAAGCACGAAATCCGTAGTTATAGCCCAAGTTACGGGCGTCCGGTGCGCGAAGCCCCGTCCGTGTCCGTAAAATTTTGCCCGAACTTTAGAGGGACCGGGGCCTGCGAGGTAGGTATTGGAAGAAACTAATGCCGTCGCGGTGCATCAAGCCTTTTTAAATCTTGTCCTTATCGCACTCTACGGGGGTACGACAGAAAAAAATGTTGACGAAATAGACGTCTGGTATTCCCTTTTTTTCTCGTTGAAAACTGAGCCGATTCAATTATTTTTGACATTAAAATTTTAAGAAAAGGAATGTCTAGACATACCTTTTATAATTTTTTTTTCGTTTAAAAGTTTTTCGAATTTTACTGGTAATTCTCTAATCACCACCATAAAATGCGGCATTTTTTCATTTTCTTTACTTCTTAGTTGCTGAAAAAAAAGGAAATGACAGGGACGTGTCTACAGTAGACCTTGATTTTATGATAAAAATGATTGCTCTAGAGGCATTATTCAGGAAGAAAAAAGTAGAATACATTTGTATGGAGAATAGGAGCCCCTGTTCCCTCTTAACTAGGCGTCTAATCTTTATATCTTGTCCCGTGTTATTTGTTATCGGCGCAACATTTTATTGTATTCCATTCTTCCCCAGTGGCGGATTTACCAGCAGGCTGAGTAGGGTTGAGCCTAGGGCGGCAGATTTTTAGGGCGGCAAATTTGGGGAACGAATTTTTTTTTTTGCTACTTCATAGATATCAAAAAGAATTTGGCATGACGGTTTTCTGATGTTAAGTCTGCAACAAATTTGGCCGATGACGTTCCCCTCTCACTTGTCATTGCAGTAGCAATCTTCCATATTCTAGAGTAAAGAGCTAGTTCGCCGACCCCCAAACAGTAATCGGCCTCTGCGCCCTCTGTCCACACTTTGTATGAGTAAAAAGAGCGAAATTGTAGAAAATGTATTTTCCTCTTCCCACTATCAACCTATACATGCCAGTAATCGATGATTTTGCCAACAAAAAATCGGGGAAAAAGGTATTGTAACAAACTTTTATAACTTGACTGAGTTGATTATTTTTAACTTTTTGTAAGAGCAAAAAAGATTATATATTCACGTTTACCAAATGTACATTATTGTGTAAGTAGCATACATTACCCCACCTTATTAATCGTACATGATTGAGCTTTAATTAGCTTAAAAATATACCCAAAAATTATTTCAACGAAATTGTTGGATTGTAAAAATAATGTAGGACATGACAATTGTAGAGGCAAGGGCGGCAAAGACTGTACAGCCTATACCTTGAAATCAGTCTCCCCTGTCAACCGTCACGGTATCACTTACCCCTTTTCTTTCATATCATTCCTCACAAAATCCAGCCAGCTAGGAAAAAGAATTAAAACACACAATCTGACAGCAATACTTTATTCTTGCGTTTGAAAATGTTCTTACAATCATTCTTAACCGCTAATATCATTTCTTGCCTACAACTAGAGGGATGTCGTCCCGGTCTACTGACAAACGCAGCTCGCTTGAGCATTAATCGTTTTCTATCATTAACACTACTAGGGCTCGTTTAATGCGCTGTTTTTGTGTACTTTTCGTAAAACTGATCATAAATTAGGATGATCAGGTGGTCTACCACGACCTCTTAAGGTGGAACCGCCAGGGGAGCCCGCGAAATACAAATTTTCTTACGTTTTTTGCAATAAAACTTCATTTAATCCAAATGAATGACTTTTGAACGATTCTATTAAAAAGTCATTAAAAAGTCATTCAATTGGATTAATCATTTAATCCAATTGAATGACTTTTTAATGAAATCGTTATTAAATGGGATTAAAAAATCGTAAGAAAATTTGAATTTCGAGGGCTATCCTGGCGCTTCCACCTTAAAGATACAGCTGAAAGAGGTGGTGGTACGGGCCCAGGAGTATGTAAGGATCGTAGCAGGTGGTGTTCTGTAGTCTTGCCTACCTCCATGGGAAAAAGCCGTGAGGATATGTCGATTTGTGGATCATCTATAACTCAGTAATTGGGCTATGGAGGTCGGATAGGCAGTCGATCCATATAAAATGCTGGTATTCAGCAGCGTCTACCAGCTGGATGGACTTAAGACCTTAAAAAGCTGGTTGGGATAGACTGGGTTGCGGAAGGCGAAGAACCAGGTAATGTGGCGCGACTTGGTCCAGCAGTGGACTGCCACAGACTGACTGTTTTTAAATATTATCCTCTTTTTGATAAGATTTTAAATGTTTTTTTTATATCCCAAAAGCAGCGCATATAAAAAACCCTGAAAATTCGAAAAGTGATATTCTATCAATATTTTATTACATTTTCAGTAGTCCATCGAAATAATTAATATCTATTCGGAATTAAATATTTTTAATAATTATTATTAGTGATGTGTGATGCATAACGACGTGAAATTGTATTTACGGTTTTTACAATTACGAGTACGTTAGCCGGTTTTTTTGACTGTTTTTATACTGAAATATCTCGTCTCTGATTGGCTAGTGCGTCCTTAAGTATTTAATTTTAAATATCTCCTCGCTATCCACCAAACATGAGACATAAAAAAATTACAACCTAACGATGTTCTTCAAATCTTTGATTAAACTTGAAATACAAATTGAAAACTTCAAAAATTCTTAATAATTACTATAAAAAGCTTTTTTCAACCTGTCTGTAGCTTTCTTTGAGAAAGATAATAAAATTTCGCGTCTAATATAATTTTACTTAATTTTTTACAGCAAATCTTACATACAAACTAAGGGACAGACTGGTCTTATTATACTATCAATATTATATTATATAGGTAACTACTAGTCCACCGATTGATCGGGTGAAGTAAACACAAAAATAATTTACTTATTAAGAAATAAATAGGTAGGTACCCAAAAAGTTATTGTACTCATGATAAACTACAATAGCTAAATAATTTATATGCCTATAAAACAAGCTTACAAAAATATTTTTAATAAAACAAACAACAACGAAATCATTATGGCTAAAAATCAACACAAAATCTTGATATTGGAAAGAACCAAAATGGCTACTGTCAAAAAATCTTAAAAATCGAAAACGGTTGCTTCTTTCAAAAAACCTTATAATTCAAAGCAAAATAGATGCCTCTTTTAAAATATATGAATATAAGCACCCGACAATCAGCTTAAATACCTACAAATATGCCTAAAATGCCCAAAATAATGGCCAGTCTGGCCCAAATAACACAGAGCCTAACAGCTGTGCGTCGTACGCGTGAAACTAATATCATAAGTACTACGGGTAATAACTGTGACTAGCATCGGGGTCCTAGTACTTGAAACAGCCAGCAAATACCTTGTAAAAACAAAATGGCGCCGATTACGGTACCTTATGTCATTCCATTGTAAGAAAATTTTTGTAGAAATAGAAACCGCTTTGGAAACGATTGTTTCTTGGGTTCCCCTCATCTCCTGTGTAAATTGTATCTTTATGGAAACATGCCACGCGCACCATACTATACCGTACCTATTATAATGTTTGGCCATATTCAAGATTTTTGCTGACTATTATAGATACTTCCAATAGGTATCGAATATTATATTCATGATTTTGATTGAAGTAAATAGTAGAAACTGTGAGAGTACTGACTGAAAATTAATCTAGATATTTACCAATATACTAGCCATATGGATATTTACCAATACTTAGTTAATAGCCATAGCAATATGGTAAATTTAAAAGAGTATTGGTTTATTTAACAAAGTATTGGTATATTTAACATGGTATTGGTTTATTTAACAAAGTATTGGTAGGTTTACTAATGTATTGGTAGATTTACCAAGGTGTTGGTTGATTTACCAATGTATGTTATGCAAATACATTTTTAAAATAACTGAAAATATTGATAGACAAACAAATGAAACCTGGGATTGGCCACTGTTTAATTTACACAAGAGGACTAATTAGTCCTTTTTACTAACAAAACAAGATATTTAAGAATAAGCATGAATTCAGTCAGTACTCGCGGCAGTTTATAGACTTGATTAAACGCACCGTCTACAAATTAATAATGAATTATCAACATTTTCGTATTATGTCATAGATTGAATCTACGTTTTATAGTGCATGGACACTAGATCGAGATTAACAGTGGTTCATAAAATCGTTCTGATCATAGATTAATAAGAGGGGCGAGTAGGTCACAATTTTAAGTAGATTTTTTCCAATTAATTTTACGAAATCAAATGATTTGGGTATGAATAAAGTAGGTATAGAAAACAGCAGTTCATTTGTTTAATTGTGTTGCTGGATCGAGGACATTTGAATCGTTGAGCTCCGGACTCCGTGATTCGATGAGCTTCGTCGCCTCGGCACTTTTCTGGTGGTCACCACTGCTGATTCTGGCGCACAAGAGTTTCAGTGGTTGGGGATAGTGTGGCGGCCTTGTCATAATACATTTTATGATGAAAAACGGGCTACTCTTTTTGTTAGTATTTGTTACAATTTAAAACCTAAATTTGACGGAAACTAGTGTCTGTTTTCGTTGTTTCAGGACCCAAAATTTTGGTTTCGTAAGACTTATTGGCAAAAAATGCAATAGCTTTTGTCCAAGACAATTTTTAATGAATCTCACACCAACTCCTAATACATCCATGATCTCTAGCCAAGTTTCACTTCCTCAACATTCTCTTTTAATCCTTACCTACCAATATCTTAATAATCCAGTTTAAATTTGCCAATACTTAAAGCCATCCTATTTACGAACACATCCAAATATTTATCTAATTTTTCCTTATTTTAATTCTTTTCCAAAAATACTGCTGTTATGCCTATTTCTCTGGTCTTTTTAATTCAAAGCTCTTTCATGTTTTTTGTATCTTTATTCCATTATTTTTCAATGATTCCGATGATATTGTCAATCTTAGTTTAAGTTTGATTGATGGATTGACAGTTTCTAGATCTATGTTTTCTTGAATATATACTTAAATATATATCGTTCGTCGTGGTTGTAAAAATACCCTTAACAAAGCCGAAAGGTCTTTGCGTTCATTTTTCCTGGGAACCTTCTAGTTACGGAGATAATGATAAATAACTTAGACCCCAAAATCCAACTTTTTAAATTTTTTTTAAAAGCAAGTTTTTAATTTTGTTTGTAACTTACATCTACTTAATTTGATGCGCAGAATGCTTGGTTGACGGCTTCGTGAAGGGTCCGTTTACACCTTGTATATAATTATGTATATTATTTATAATATATTTTACATAGATACGGTATGCTAAATAATTTTGAAATGACTGAGTTTATAACTTCTCTCCTTATTTAAAACTTGAACCATAATCTCGATCTTGTTGAAATTAGTGACGATTTTATTAAACCTAGTTTTACCTAAAGTAAAGGCTACACGAAGACCGCAAGATGACAATATTTTTATTAAAAAGTCTGTGTGCATGAAATTTTAACAATTTGATAAACATCGTCAACAATTTTACAATATACAGGGCCGGGGTGATGAAGGGTAAATTTATATCGAAGGGTAAACATGATCCATCGTTTACCTTAGCAATGGTAATAATCTTTTTTTGTTTTATGTTACTGGTAATACATATTTATATTATATAATAATCAAGTACATCATACGTAGCAATTTGAACTACGATCCATTCTTACAGTTATGGATGGGTCAATCGAGTCTTATTATTAAATTATTTTATAATAATATTATGTAAGTTACAATTTGACATCAGTGATTTATCGGTTATTAAGAAAATTATTTGAGAATGAGTTTCGGTTTTTGTAAAAATAATATCTTAACAATTTTTACCGGCCCTGCCTTATTCCTAAACGAATGGAAAACATTGACCAGACTGTCTTTATTATGATACACGTGAAATTATAGTGGTAATATATATTGATATTGTCTGGGCAATGACGCTTTTTTAAATATGTTTAGTTTAGATTTAATACAATAAATTAACCGCCCAACACTTATATTATTACTGCATTACAATCAACACGAACTTTGGCGGTTTCAAATTATCTAGTAGGAAACAAAAGAATATTTCAAAAGTAACGGTCATTCGTCGACTACATCCATTTTAAAAGTGGTCGGCTTTCGACCAATGGGCTTCATCGCCAGTCTACGAACGGTTGCTTTTGTGCAATTTGTATTTAGAATTTCCTCGTCACTACTGCTTGAGTCGTCGAAGCGGCCGGTCGTGCGTATGTTGTCGTCTGATTCCGAGGACTGTAAGTAATTAAGAAAATTAGTTATTTTCATTCTTTTCTTACATGGAAAGTAAAAAGTATGAATTGAAAATTCTAATGAATATATTTTTTCTAATGTGCTTCTAATATGGTTTTTTTTTAATGAAAACTAGTGTGTATGTGTTATGTTAATTAATGATTAGATATGTACTTTAGTGAAATACGCTAATATAACGAACAATCTATAAATACATGATGCGATCAACAAAATACAATAATACACAGTTTTATTTCAAACTTCGTTGTGTACTCCAAACGTAAAATGTAATAATAATTAACACAAAATAAATATACACATTATTACCATACATAATATTGAAAACAAAGGTTGTAAATTAAGACAAAATACTGTTTAAGGAGGCATATATATTAAAACTATTGTTTAGTACGTGATAACAGATACATAATTCAGGAACAATAAAATATTTGCTGTAAAGAATTTTTAAATGAAAGAGTTGAAGAACCAAACATCATGCGAAGCGGAGGACCTATTCACCAGACAGATCTATCGTCAGATACATATTTGTTTACCGAGCTAAAATATAATAAAATGCTAGATTTAAAGACGAGTTCTGCTAAAATATGACAACCCACAATCTCTTACATATTCATCATCTGCCTAGCCTTTTCCCAACTATATTGGGGTTGGCTTCCAGTCTTACCAGATGCAGCTGAATACCAGTATTTTACATGGAGCGATTGCCTATCCGATCTCTACAGCCCAGTTAGTACTGGGTACTATGATACCCCTTGGTAAGACTGGTTGTCAGACTTTCGGGAAATTGACTACCTGTAACGACTGTCACAGATCTAGCCCAGAATTTAATTCAGGTAAATATGTTAAACTAATCCCACATTCTAAATAAAGATATGCTTGGAACAGATTTTAAATTAATCAGCGTTATACACCATGTTAGGCAGTTGCTCCATGTAAAATACTGGTATTCAGCGGCATCCGGTTAGGATGGAAGCCGACCTCAATATAGTTGGGAAAAGGCTAGGCGCATGATACAGCATGTGTTAAAAGTAGACCTACTTTAATAATAATAACATATAGTCGTGTCGGTCAATGACTTAATAGCCAATAGCCAACATCTGAGGAGGCTCTCGCTTGGCAGCTGGATCAAGGGATTCAGAAAGCAGTACTTCTGGACACGGCGCGTATCGTTAGGAGGTTCCTCTCTCAAGAGCCCTGACCACCGGTAGCTCGGAACCTGTTCCCGATACCGGTGGGCATGGTATTTTTTTATATTTTTTAATGTTTTTTTTTTATATTACTTTGTATAGAAACATTTAAAAATGTAAATTATATGTATAGAAAATAAATAAAGGAATAATATGGTATATTTTGGCAGAACTAAAATTTTAGAGGCAGTTTTTATAGATTTATCTGACGATAGATGACGAATAAGGCAGAAGCGAGTTAGAAAAGACACGAACATTTATTTCTTGGGGCGTCCGCGTGCGATCACCTCAGGCAGGCGCTTGTTGGGCCTCTCGTCGCTGCTGTCCACGCTCTAGAGTTGGATTGAACATATTTACATACACATCAACTTAGTATTGCGTGATGAGGTTAATTTTGAATAAGAACTATCCATGAAGAAGACTAGAGTAGATTAATTTGGCCTATACAAAAAATAGATGATCTGAGTTGGTAATTTATTCTAATGGAGTAAACCAAGGTGGATTTCTTGGCAATACCGTCTCTATCCATTGAAATACAGCCATTTATGTACCAGAAACGTGTAGTCAGTTGTCATGTTGTGATTCTTACCATCACATTGAACAACTTCTCCATGGGACCGCCATTGAAATCGCGAAAATAAATCAGCTGTCCCATACATTTGGGAAGTTTAGTACTTGACAGCTAGTTTTTTTTAGCGATTTCGATGTTAGTCCCATGGAGAAAGTTCTACAGTTCCTGAAATATGACCACACCGTTTTGGTACAAGCTGTATTGACTTAATTCTTGTAAAGTGATTGTAAATAATTCTTCAGTGCATTCACTCAAACATAAATACTTCCAACTAAGTAAATACATTTTCTAAAAACACAAATTGAACTGACTTTTTCAAGTTGAGATATTTTGAAGGTATTTTTTTTTTTTTTAGTTGCCTTCTTTTTTTTGATCAACACTCAATTATCGTAAAAAAAGATAGACTGAAACATAAAAAAGTTCCATGAAATACTTACACTTCTAAAAATAAAAAATAAAAATAACTGAAATCCCAAACCAAATGAAACAGAAAGAAATGTTAGTAGGCTCAAAGACTGGCTGTTGATTAATAATTAATTATCTATACTAACGTTATAAAGAGGTCAAATATGTAAGTTTGGATGTAGGGGGTAATCTTCGAAACTACTGAACTGATTCCGGAAATTCTCTCACTAATGAGAATATATTTAAAGCGTTGCCGTGGGATAATTTAAGACCATGACACGAGCGAAACCGCGGAGAATGCTAGCTTTAAATAAAATAAGCAATCATAAATATACTTCAAAGGTGTGCTATATCTTTGCTATTTAACTTGACAATTCTGGCAGTATTTTTGTGATTACCATTCTACCAGCCAGCTTGAATTATAAGCTCTTACTACCAAAAACGTCTAACCAGTCCAGTCTCAGAACCTCTTAAGCCACAATGATCTTACATCAAAGTCTCCGATAGTGAACCGTGTGCCGGCCGCCTCAGCCACCAGCTGCGCGGGCGCAGGCGGGGCGTTCTCGGGAGACAGCACCTTACACGCGCGACACGATAACACATGAATGTATGTACATTAGCACGATTGTGTTACGATGATACAAGCAGAGGCAAACATATGTATATTAGCTTAATTCCAATACGATTATCAATATATCGAAAAATACAACGTTTACAAGGGGGGTTATGACATCATAAAGCAGAAGTAATTCCAGTGTGGGACAGAGACAGCTATACAGGTCGTCTAGCGCCATCTCTTTCTCACACTGGAATTACTCCTGGTAGGCCACCAGCTTTGCGGAGATAGTTGACAATACAATAGTTGGGCTTGCGCCTCATGTTCCAGCACGGAATCGCATTTTTCCATACTATCCTTTTCTGACGCTTAGAATCGTCATTCTCAACTGTCCACCGGACTGCTATCGCACGCAGCAACATGCGCTCGCTCGGCACCACGCTTTGTTTCTCGCTCTGTCAAATGTCAGTTTTGAGCGAAAGACAAGGATGGATGCGATTCCGTGCTGCGAGGTGAAGCACAATCCCTAGGGGCTAACCACACTTATTTAGCTCTGTTCAGCTTTTGTCCATAGAAAACAACGATTTTGTATGGAGTTGCGTACGCATCCGTTCAGCTTTCCCCGTCTATTCAGATGCATACAAAATCGTTGTTTTCTATGGACACAAGCTAAACAGAGCTGAATACGTGTGGTTAGTTCCTTATTCGCCTATTGTCCCTAGAGCATTGCCACCGTCAATAATATGAGGTACTTTCGATATATGGGTGATGGCAAATACTGTATGCCACGATTTAAATAAATAGTTTAACAGAAAAGGTCTATCGAAATTAGTTTAATATTTACGAACATATTTTTGCTATTGACTGTGGTACGGCATAGTCAGGACTAGACGAAGGACAGGATATGAGGGTCAGAAGACCAGTATTGAAATTATTACCCTTTTACTTATCCAGCAGTTCATTGCTGACCAACAGTTTAAGGATCAATGTAACAAAAAGCATTAATATTACGGAAAAAAAACCGTACCAATTGGTACAAAAACGAAGAATCTATAAAAAATTATGTATTGTATTAACATTACCTTAAACTAAATTATATGATTTTCAAAATCATAAGGGTAATTTGAATATAAGGGTAAAATAAGAGGAAGGGTAAATATGATATTGCAGAGGAAAAGTAATACGGTAAAGTTGGGACCTTCCCGTAATACGACGAAAAAAGATTAAAAAGACATAAGACATAGCCATATCAGTACATCTTTTTGAACTATTATTTACATGTAAGCAAATGATTGGATGTCCCCGAGCTTGTATGAAAATTTGGCATAATTATAACGGTTATCCCACATTTTAATAAATAGATTTCTATGTTAAATAATGGATTAAAAATTATGTTTGATGTTATCGAGCAATGTTCTAGCCAATTCACCTTAGTAATAGAAAACACATGACAACCGTGCATAAAGCCCAAAGGTTTTAAGCAAGATAATAATGGGAGTAAAAAGACCCATAACGAAGCCGAAAGGCACTTGTTCTCCCCATTACTGCGATCATTTTTTTTTACTGTGGATCATACCTGGGAACCTAGTTTCGGAGATATTGGAGCTCAAAGTTCCAACTTTTTCACAACTTTTTTTGTAACTAGGAGAATAACTTGACTTTAAATACCTCCATGACTCCTGTAGTATTCGATGCATGCATCCATCAGCACTATACTTAGAGAGCGTTACATTGAGTTCTACCGTAAACTGAAATTTTTCACCCCAAAAAAGTTGTTTCCCAGCAATATTTTTTGCGTAGAGTTACTTAGTTTGATGTACAGAGTGCTTGGTTGACGACTTCGTGAAGAGTCCGTTAACACCTTGTATAATTCGTAAGTCCAAATCCGAGTTTAGCTGTCACCGATAGAATCAACATGAGTAGATCTCACCTAAGCAATCCGTCAAACGATTTAGTTTTTATATTTTTTCTTTTAAGAACATTGGCTTCAATCCTCGGCGAATATTTTTATGCACAGTTGCCATTATTGAAGTATCCCGAAGAATAAAATTAAGAATCCAGTCAAATACACCATGGTATTAGTAAGTTTTTAGTTTTAAAAAGCTTCAATTGATTTGATGTAACAAAAATGTCAATTTTCAAATTTCAATCTTGTAATGAGACTTACTACAATAGAAGTCTATTTTTGTGTGATAACTAGATTCTTAATTACCAATCCTTCCAATAAAGTACTCATCGATTTATCTATGAACCCCTCACCCAAATGATCTTAAATATCTACCCAAACCAGACCCAAAAAATCATATACATTATCTACCCAGACCACGATACCCACCACGGCCTCTTATAGCAGTTTTGTTTAATATTACTTCAGTGTGCGAAAGAGATGAAGGTAGACGTCCTGTATAGCTTCGTCCCTTTCCCACACTTAAGTGCCATAAAAGGTACCCAAATTAACGCCAAGGATAATTTTCACTTACATCCTGATCACTCATCATCTCCTTAGTCGATACAGTGGTCTCGATCCTCCTGATGGAACCCTGGTGGATGTCCACGTCGAAGGCGAGGCACTGGAACCGGCGCAGAAGCAGTACAGCAGGAATCGGGAGTACGCCAGCCATGATCATCAGCACAGCGATCACCAGGACCCAGGTTGGGTATTGGGTCTTGATTACACGGCCCTGTAAGAGAAATAAATGAATATTAAATATGTTTTAATTATTTTATTAATAGGTTTTGATGCACTTCATCTGCATATGTTTTGTAAATGATTTCATTATTTTTATATGAAATATCCCCCGTGTCCTGCCTGTCCTGCTGTTTGTACTATCTAGCTCACCGTCAATTATTGAAAACAGCGATATATTTGACAGCTATTTGCGACGTTGCCCACATTCAGTATAAACGCTCTTAATAGCCTATAAAGAGAGAAACTTGATTTCTGAACGATCCGCTAGGAGAAATCTGTGGCATTGGGTTTAAGAGCTAAACAACATACATATTACGTTCAAGCTCATTTTTACAAACACTAAGCACCACATGAAAGCCTTAACATTATTCTACTGTTTAAATTTCAACTGTCGACGCTAAGTCGAAAGTCGAAAATCCAATATTGCGTACATTCAGGTGTCATTTACATGTAGTTAGTATAGCACCCGTTATATTACTTTACTCTATGTATAGCACACATAAGGGTGTGTTAATGACATAACAATATAATACCTTTTTATGTATGAAGTAAATAATTGTGACATAATAACTATAATATGCAAAAACCCTATGGAATTACATAAAAGTATTTTAATTGAACAAAAAACATTAGAATACGCCAGGTGTGGTGTT
This sequence comes from Noctua janthe, assembly GCA_910589295.1. NCBI lineage: Eukaryota > Metazoa > Arthropoda > Insecta > Lepidoptera > Noctuidae > Noctua > Noctua janthe. The sequence goes on along the minus strand of OU342572.1, from coordinate 4,429,658 downwards.
TATTATAAAAATAAATTACTATGACAATGTTTTGTAAGGACCAATTAAAAGGTTTGCTTATTTATTTATCTATACATGTCAATAACTAAGAAATAATGTTATCGCTTTTTGTCTTTATTATTTATTGTTATTTAGAATGAAATACTCGTAACAATAAATAATGGCATGTAATTAGGAGGGATGAAACGCATGTGATTATAAGAGTGATGCTTTATAATATATATTCATATACGTAGTTTGTTATCCATACTATTATCATAAATGCGAAAGTAACTCTGTTTGTTTGTTTGTTACCTTTTCACGGCTAAACGGCTGATCGGATCGTTTTACACAGATGTCAATATTTGTGACACTTGTTTAGTTTAGTATTTTACAATATTGTTTTACCTTTGTATAGATTCTTTTTTACCGATTGTTTGTGAATGTGTGACATTGTAGGCTTTGTAGATTCCCAGCTGCTTGTTAACTTTTTATCTTGTTTTACATCTTTTGTGTAGTAAGCAACGAGTTATTGTCGGGCTTACGCTGTCCCCCCATACTTAAGTACAAATGCTTTAACATGATAATATTGTAATACCAAATGATTTGAAAAGAGTAACCATAGAGTTTCACCTTTTCAACCTGAACCGTGCATCTTTTTATCGATGTTTTATAAGTGCCAATCAAATATTTTGATTTTATGAAAGTTAAGGAGATTTAAATTATAACCTGGCAAAGAATGGAATCTTTTTTTCTCACACATTCATCACGAGCAACAGCTAGCTTACTATAAATATCAAACAAAAACTATCTGCATAACGTTTATTTATTTATTATCTACAATATATATAAACAAAAACAATCAATGTTAGTAAGTGTTTATATAAAGAAACTATTTATGTTATTAGTGATCCAGGTGTTTCAAAGATTAGTAATGTCAAGAATTTGTTTACCATCCGACTAGCCTTTCGTAACCAAAAGATACAGCGTGTTTCAGAAACTGTGGTACAGACCATCAAAGTGCACACCATGGAAGCAACATAGTTATCCCGAAATCTATAATAATACTAGCTGTGCCTCGCGACCGTCGTACCCGTGAAATAAGCGGTGTGAAATATACTTTACGACTCTATCTCTTACCTATCAAATATACATAAAAATTTCATGAAAAATCGGTCGAGACGTTTTGGAGGAGCGTGACCACAAACACCGTAACACGAGATTTTTATAAAGGGTGTAAATAGACCCTTAACATAGCCGAAAGGCACTTGTTCTCCCCGTCATTGCGATCATTTTTTTGTTCTATACCATACCTGGGAACCTTCTAGTTACGGAGATATTGGGGGTCAAATTTCCAACTTGTTCACAAGTTTTTTTTTAAATACACGTTTTTAATGTAAGATTTTATATACTTTACACACCTCCACGATCCCCGTACTGTTCAATCCATCCATCAGCATAATGCTTTGAGTGCTTTCCATCCAGTCCTACCGTAAAACGTGATTTTTAACCCCAAAAAAAAGTCGATTCCCTGCAATAATTTTTGCGTAAAGTTACTTAGTTTGATGTACAGAATGCTTGATTGACGGCTATGTGAAGGGTCTGTTTACACCCTGTATACAGGTGTAACAAAAAGGGTATAGTCATATGAAAGGATATACTGCAGACCATCAAACTGAACAACTTTCTCCTTGGGTCCAATAACGTGAATGCGTAAAAAATATTAGCTGTCCCATACTAAATTTCAATACCTACTCGACCCAAATGTATGGAATAGCTTATAATTTTTAACTTTATCGCTAAAGCATTAGGTTCAAGGTTGATTGGGAAAATTTGACAGTTTCGGGTAGCTTGATGTGCTGGCATCAGTACTACAGAGTTCACTGATGGTCGACCACTTTTCAACCTTATGCCGTGAGTTATAAGGTTGAATGTGGTCAACAAGGTTTCTGTAGATCAATGAACATCATGTTCCTGATACTGATACTGTTAGCCTGCGTCATCCCACAGTTGGGCAAAGGCCTCTCCCCATGACTTCCAGTCATGGCTGGACTGGTCACGTCTGCCACATACCCAATGAGCTGAGGGCCAAAATAGCCACTTTCTGAAGCCCTGACACAGCCAGAAGGCGTCGCGGCAGACCTCATAGAAGATGGCGGGACGAGCTAGACAAAACCAAAGACCAGTGGTCCACATTAGAACAACTAGAAATCATCATGTTCCTAATGTACAAAATACATAAAGAGTTAATTTAGGTACCTACGGTTCGGTTAGTATTTATAGGAATTGGAAAATTTTGCAAAACAAAAGGAAATGCTAATTAACCGAACGACTAAAATGTAGCCCACAGCGTAGTTACAAGTTGAGTCACGCGTAAAATGACTTGCGAAATTACACATTCATATTTAGCTGTAACTAATGTGCGGTATTTTTCAAACATTTAATAATTTTAAATTACCTATGGTTTTAGTTATAGGTAAATAGGTAGTTGCTATTTTACGTTTTAACGCAGGTTTTTTCCACCATTATTATTACCCGACTTATATTACTTATAGAATAGTAGTAAGAAATAAAGGCTATTTTATTTTATTTATTATTTTAAATCTGCTTAAAGGACCAAAATTATCACCAGCATTGTTCAGCTATTGATTCAACATAAACCAAATATTCTGTATAACTAATTATAATCGAAAAAAAAACTTAAAATTGTATCGGTTGGAACTTGGAACCAGGAGAATCGATTCTCGGTTCGGTTCGGAGTCCGACTCGCACTTGGTCGGTTTTTTGTTCTTACATTCTCCCCTGTCAATCGTCACGTTTATTACACGCGTTACGTACTTAATACTCAATACTTTTATTTCATGTTATTCTTAGGTGGTAGACTTATAATTAGATCATGTGGACCCTGCCGGGCACAGCAAATAAACGTTACCGTTTATTACATTTACTCCTTTTTTCTTCATATCGTTCCTCACACAATCCATCCATCTTTTCTTTGGTCTTCCTCTCCCTCTCCATCCATCAACATTTAAATTCTTATAGACCGATTATGCTATTATGTTTATTATGGCACAGTTAGTATTGTTTGTCGACGCACATATTATCAAAGAAGCACTCATACATATGACTCACAGATGAAGTCTCGTTGAGGAAAACTATGTCATAAATGAACGTACGGTTCCGTCTAACGAATTGTAATATTTAAGTATGTTGATTATTTTTATGAATAGATCCACCGACCCGCATTTGGCCCGCGTTGTGGATCATTCATGGCTCACTCTTTCTCACAGAGACCTGTGTTTCAGTTGTTGGAACATTATTGATGGAAAATGTTAAGGTGAAAGCACCAGGGTAGCTCACGAAACTTTGGGCGACGCCTTTTGGGTGAAATGACTCTGATGATGATGAGGCGATTTGCTGAAGCAAAGCCGTCTGTCCCAGTTTAAGATTTAGTACTATTTTCAAATGCCAAGAGCTGGCTCTAAATGCTCAATTGCAGCTATAAATTTAGCCTAGCTCAAACGGACACGGGTATGTTTCCAATTACTAAACAAATATAAATATTTCCGAACAATAAACCCATAATTACTGATGATTGTTACCGGAAAACCACCAAATGTACCTACTGAGAATAGGTAGCAAGAAAAAATCATGACGTGCCAGGTGTTACCCACAGAGGGTACCTACGTGCAATGTAGCTTAGTACAGTTACGAGAAATAACATAATATACAGGATGGAAGGGACAAAGCCCTTTAATAAAAAAAAATAAAAAAATTAGGGAAGTAATATGTTTAAGGTCGCGGGCAACAGCTAGTATACATAGAAGTCCTCGTGACTATCCTAACTTCCTAATCCTAATTCCTAACTAATATTATAAATGCGAAAGTAAGTTTGTTTGTTACCTTTTCACGCCTAAACCACTGCACCGATCATCCTGAAATTTTGCATATAAGTTGTCAAGTGTACACAAACGGACATAGGGTACCTTTCATCCCGAAAAAAAGTTCTGTTCCCTAGGAAAACAACAATAACGTTCTTATGATAATAGATGGCGCCACGTATCTTTCGAATCATGGTTGAATTATATCATTACAAGCAGAGTAAAACCCGAATTGTTTGTCAAATTCTAAATTGATGCGAGCGAGGCCGCGGGAAAAAGCTAATACAAATATAATCTGTTCGGGAAAAACCAGATTATCATTAACATTCAAGGAACCCTACTCCTCGTTGTTTACTGTAATAAATAGTATTTATATACACCCCAGTTTTCGCGTTCATCTTCAGTTTGTGTTCAAATTCTTACGAGAATGGTCCACTTGATATTGTTGTTGTGTTTGTGCGCTGCCCACTGTTGGGCAGAAAATATAATGGTAGCTACCAGGATAGGTGTCATTATGGGGGAAAAACGTGACGGTTATAACACGTTTTTTGGTGTGCCGTACGCTTTGGTTAACGAGGAAAATCCTTTTGGGGTAAGTGTTATTTAAATGCTACATTATAATAGTGTTAGATGATAAGATGTCCGAGTGCGTGGTGTAAACGTAACGTGAATCGTACATCGATTTTTGAATCAAAAATATAATTGTCCTTATAGCATTTTAGTGAAATTGTTTGCAACAAGCACAATCAGTATCAACCATAGATATTAATAAATTCTTAAAATTATAAAAATATTATAAATATACATTTTTTTTTTCTTATATTTGATTATGTCTCGACTTTTTGGAGGTGGGCGTAAATGACTGCGACACAGTTTTATACTAATGCAGTTGTTATCGAACACAGAGTTTTTGTAAACTGAGTTTTTTCTTTCCAATAAATTATTATTAATTATTATTTCGTTTATTTATTTTCTTACATACTAATTACATTTTAAAATATTTCTTAAAAAAAAACCATTTAAAAAACATTTAAAAATATAAAAGTGGTCCACCGGTATCGGGAGCAGGGTCCAAGCTACGGGTAGTTAGGGCTCCAGAGAGAGGAACCCAGTTAATTAATTAACTAAATTATTATTATGTTCGAAACGAGTATTTTTAATTAAAAAATCGACGTATTTAGGTTACGTTTACACCCCGCGCTCGTGCTAGGGCCTCAGATTAGATAGTATTTATATATTTGCTTATGTAGGCTTGTACAAACACTTTTGTACATCAGTATGTTTTGTTGCGTTTTCTATCTGCAAAAACACCGCAATAAACAGACTGAAAAAGAGGTTACTGGGTTACTGTTTCTTTTTAACCGACTTTAAAAAGGAGGAGGTTCTCCATTCGTAGGAATCTTTTTTCTTTTATGTATGTTCTTCGATTACTCGAAGACGCCTGAATCGATTTGGAAAGTTCTTTTTTGTTTCAAAGGGTATACTTCCCAGGATTCTATTTAAATTTTATCGAAATCGGTAGAGCGGTTTTTGAAAAATCAACAAAAATCTAAAAATTGTATACATCGATGATATTTTTGTTTACTCCGAAACCTCGCGGTCTCATTGGAGTAATGTGCAAATATTTGTATAGGATATTTCAACTAAAAATGGAATAATAATAAAGGTTTTTGCAATAAATAAAACCGACTCCAAAAACGCAAAAAAGTGAAAAATTACTTTAGCTTCAGTCGGTGGCAAAGAAAAACTGAATCCAACAAAAGTCATCGACTTCTGAAGCTAAAGTTATTTTTCACTTTTTTGTGTTTTTGAAGTCGGTTTATATAGGCATTGTTTATTTTTGTAAGGACCATGCAGATTGGCGTTTGAAGTGATCTTCTGAAATCTGGCACATAGGTAGAATATGAGCAGGCTGGATTTATACTAGTTTTTGTTTTTTCATAAATAACATATACATAGTTCATACATTTTTTTTGTGAGTGGCATCTCACCGGTCAACTTAGGAGGTTCTGAAGTTGTCGTCTTCTTTAGGGGCAAGCGTCAGGGTAGCCCGCGAAATTCAAATTTTCTTACGTTTTTTTGCAATTTGCAGATCAGTGTCAGGTTTTATGTTATTAAAATATTATTCGCGACTGTAATAAATATGGCTTTACAGTGTAATAATAATTAAAATCATCAATACAACCCTCTAAGTTCATTTAATCCCATTGAATTATTTTATCATGAAATAATCATGCATTCAATCGCGAATTTCCCTGGCGTTTCCACCTTAACCAGACCATCCCGTGGGTGCGTTGATTAGAAGGCCTCCGGACAGCGGTTATTTTATACATTTGAATGTTTGGCTTTTGTAGTTGACCTCTTATTTGCGTTATCAATGTAGAAAAAACTCCTACGAAATGGGGATCTGGAAATGTACGACTTTTGCGCGAACGGACATTTACGCACATGGACACTATTCATTTTGACCTCATTTTCTACACCCATGACGTTAAGTCGCGCAAGTGTCCATACGCGCAAATGTCTGTTCGCGCATATGTCTTTTCGCGCAAGTGTCCTTCGCGCAAATGTCTTTCGCGCAAGTGTCCTGATACCATGAAATACTTCACTAAGCTTGAGAGTGAGATACTGTCTAATTGGTGTATAAGCAAAAATAGATCTTATCGTTTTACGACCTGCAAGTAACATTTAACCTTAGGGCAGATAGTAAATCAATAACAAGGTCAGCTATACATAGATATAAGAGTACCTATTTTCCTTTACGTTCTCTAAACAAATTAGTCAAAGTTATTATAATGATTATCTACTATTTATATCGAATAAATGATTCAAATGTAAATATTATGCATGGCATGTCATGGCATAAACAACAATATTATTGAAATACCATTGATTATTATTTAATTGTTCCATTTTCCTTCCTATTGAAATGCCTAGTTGGTCAAGTGGTCGCAAGCGCGACTACTGAGCACGAGGTCTTGGGTTCGATTCCCCAGTTGGGATAAGTGTTATTGGGTTTTTCTTTTAAATTTTTCTCAGTAGCAGCCACAGAGTCTAAATTTATGCCCGGTTGATGACAATAAGCGCGCCCCCTATTACGACATGTACATGGGAATTAAACATAACTGGCGAAACGTAGGTGTGGTTGTATTAGGTACACCTCTGCCTAACTCTTTGGGGATTGCAGGCGTGATGTTATGTTATGTTTTGTATAAAGGTTGTAAATGGACCCTTAACGAAGCTGAAAGGCATTTGTTGTCCCCGTCTTGCCATCATTTTTTTGTTCTAGACCATACCTGGGAACCTCTTAGTTACGGAGATATTGGGGGTCTAAGTTTCAAGTTTTTCACAAGTTTTTGTATAAATATGTTTTAATGTAAGATTTTAAACACCTCCACGACCCTCGTACTATCCAGTCCAACTATCAGCACAATGTTTTGAGTGCGTATTGAGTCCCACTGCAAAACGTGAATTTTCACCCCAAAAAAATAACTCGTTCCCCGGCAATAATTTCTGCATAGAATACTTGGTTGACGGCTTCGTGAAGGGTCCGTTTACACCTTGTATGCCACTGCTGCATAGAATCTAGGGAATAGAAAAGATAAAATAGATATGGAATCGAGCCCATCTTCTCACAAGCTTAGGATCTGACTTATGTTATTTTGACAGTAATTAATTAAACCAATAATTGGTGGCACTGTTGGCGCAGTGGCTGAGCGACTGGCTGCTGCGCTGCGTTTCGCGGGTTCGATCTCCGCACGGATCAAATATTTATATGGCCTATAGGTGGTTGTTCCGGGTCTGGCTGTTTATGTATGTGAGTTTAAATGTTTGTAAACGCACCCACGATATAGGAGAGATTCCTAGTGTGGGGTAACGTTTTAAAAAACGAAACTTTTTATTTTGAATTTGATGTTTCTCCCTATTTACCCAATAACCTCCAGTAAAACACCCTTAACGAAGCTGAGAGGAAGGTACTCTTTCCGTCATTGCGGTTTTTTTTTTGCACTGGACCATCCCTGGGACCATACCTTCTAGTTACGGAGATATTAAAGGTTTTAAGTTCCTCTTTCACACGTTTTCTTAAACACAAGTTTTTTTTATAACGTTACTTTTGAATTAATGTACAGAATGCTTGGTTGACGGCTTTGTAAGGGCCCTTTTACACCTTTGTATGTATATATATGTTACCGGCCAAACCCGATTTTAGGCCAAACTAGTTTGTCCTAGGCCAAACCAGGATACACTAACACAAACAAAGCAATTACAATGCGCCCAACTTTGCTGTGGGGCTCATCGGCTTTCTATGCGCCCTCGGCTCGCGCGTGGTGGGTCACAGTTCTAACCTAACCTAACCCATTTAGTCAGAGTGCCTAGTTTGGCCTAGGACAAACTAGTTTGACCTGAAATCGGGTTTGGCCGGTAACATTCATGGTCTTTAAATTATTATAAAGATATATTTATAAATCTGTGTAGATTTGTGAATGCAAAATAATAATACCTGTCCTATATTTGTTACAGGCCACTCTGAACTATCCAGCATTCAACACGCCATTCATCGCCAACGACTCTTCAATATTATGCCCTCAAGTGTACTTCAACGACAAAGGAATAATACAATGTCTTCGCCTCAACATATATGTGCCACATACAGCTAGCTCCAAACCACTGCCAATACTGGTCTGGTTCCATGGAGGAGGCTTCGCCTTCGGCAGCGCCGGCGAGTATGACGGCAAATACTTGATCCAAAAAGGCATTATTGTCATAACAGTGAACTACAGATTAGGGCCTTATGGATTCTTGTGTTTGAACGACCCTAGTGTCACAGGCAATCGTGGTATGAAAGACCAGATTGAAGCTTTGAGGTGGATTAAAAGACATATAGTTAATTTTGGAGGTGATGCTAACGAGCTTACTATTGCTGGTGAAAGCTACGGCGGAGGTGGCGTAGACCTACATCTGTACTCACCATACGAACATTTATTTAACAAAGTTATCATCCAAAGTGGTTCTATATATGTTACCGAAGGGATTTTCGTGGAACCAGATCTTAAAGCTGCATTGAAACTTGCAAAACATTTAGGAAGTGAGGTTACTACGACGAGGGAAGCTCTCAAATTTCTTGCTAAATCAAATCCTGTCGACGTAAACGCGGCAACCAGACACTTGAAGGCGATTCTAACACTCTGTAAGGAGGAGAAGTTTAAAGGCGTTTCGAACTTCTTGACAGAAGACCCCTTCCATTTGAGAGCTCAAGAAAAAATTAGGCACACAAAAATAATGATCGGTTACACCAGCCAAGAGATGTTGTATGAATTTGTGAACAAACCACCGTCGTTTTACAATGAGACTGGCAATCCATTTGTCCAACAACTTAAAAATACATTCGCTTTTTCGAAACCCGAGCTTGAAAAGCTTAGTGGTATAGTACAGAATTTCTATTTGGGAGGAAAAGATATTGGTCCTGAGGTACAATTAGAACTGAGTAACTTTTTATCAGATTTTGCCATAAATTATGGTGTTGAATGGTCAGTCAACAGGTATATGGAACAAGGCGCTAAAGTTTATAAGTATATATTTTCGTATACTGGTGGTAGTGAGTACCGGAATGTCTCGGGTGCAGGGGCAACACATACGGAGGAGCTGAAGTATCTCTTCGACTGGGTTTGGGCGAAACCATTAACCACTGAAGAGCAATTGATGATGAGGGATAGAATGACTACGATGTGGGCAAATTTTGTTAAATACGGGTATGTTGATAAAAACATATTTAATTATAATACTTTTTTTTTTTAAAAACCTGTCGAGGATTACAAACGTGTTTTTATATATGTATCGGCAGTGTTTGAAAAAGTAACCGATTTCAGCAGATTTATCTGCAATTAAACATGTTATTTTTTGGATTATGGTGCTATCAGCTGTATTCCCGTTGACCCCACTGCCAAGCCCCACTGGTGGGGCCAACGGGACAAATCAAAACCGTCGTTTAGCCCAGGAAGTTATAATTTAAATTTTCAGGGACCCAACGCCTGAAGAATCAGAACTTCTCCCAGTGAAGTGGACCCCGGTCTCTGGCCCCACCAGGCCGTATATGGCTATAGATGTGGACATGGAAATGAAACACCGCGCATACAGACACAGAATGGCCTTTTGGGAACTTTTCTGGCATGACCATCTTAAGCATCATATTCTTTTGAATTAGGGAGAAGAAACACAACGAAAGATGGTGAAAGATAAATGAGAAAAGACTGAGCAGGAGGACCGATTTGTGTGCTAAATATAAGGTTTTTTTTTATTATACGTGTTGCTGTTAAATTGTTTTTTTATTTATTGTTAATCCATTACGTCCGATTCATCATCATCATCATCATTTCAGCCGAAAGACGTCCACTGCTGGACATAGGCCACCCCCAAGTGTCGCCACATTGACCGGTCCCGTGCGACTCGCATCCAGCCGATCCCTGCAACCTTCATCAGGTCATCGGTCCACCTTGTGGGAGGCCTTCCAACGCAGCGTCTTCCGGTTCGCGGTCGCCACTTACGTCCGATTATTGAATCGAAAAACAAAAGACGTGTCCTGTAATTCGTATTCAAAATAAAAAATAAAAACTACGTTGCAAATGTCTAGCGATAGTTTAAAAGATGAAACTAATATTACCAAAATATATCTAGCTGGCAACAACATAAGTGTAGAAGTAGAAATGCCATGTTCTGGAGAATATGGTAACTCCACTTCCACATTCACCGGTACTGCGTTTAGATATTGTAAATATTTGCTTTTACTTAATATAAGAAGAAGGAAGAACCAAGGAAACGATGGATAGATTGATGAGGAATATGATATGAAGTTCGCGAGTTCGACTCGCGTGGAGAAGGTTCCGTACGTTCGAAGATTTCTTATAGGTTTTCCATAGGCAAAGAACTATTTTCTGTATATTTAAAAAAAAAAAACAGCCCTGTAGTTTCGGAGTTATGGGGGGGGGGGGGGGGGAATGTTTAATTTTCGCCTATTTTCTTAATTTTTTATATTATAAATTTATCTTAAAACTCTATTTTCTTAAATAACTTCATGACAATTTATCTTAAAATTATAAAAAATAATAATATTTGAGATTCTCACAATGAGCCTTTTCATTTGATATAGTTAGCTAAACGATTTTTTTTTAAATTGCTGAAAATATTCTGTGGCTCCAAATGATATACTGATAACGTGGTAACCGTTTTCGCATGGGTCAGGCATCCCTTTCACCCTGTAAAATATACAACAGTGGCGAAGGTTCTATACAACTCGATTCCTACCGGATTCCCTTTGAAAAATGGCAGTCAGTATTCTATAGAAAAATAATATAATCACATTAAAGATAATATGCACTCCGGCTTACCTCTTACAAAAATTGACCCTTCGCTACTGATGTACAATTTACATACTTTCATTTATGAACACCCCGGAACTTGCCGTCCTTATTTTTGGAATCTTAGACATTTGCGCGAAAGACATATCCGCGAAGGACACTTACTCGAACCCGCTTGCGCGAAAAGACATATGCGCGCATGGACTTTTGGGCGATTAGACTTTTGCGCGAATGAACTTTTGCGCCCATAGACACTTACGCGCATAGACACATGCGCGCAGAGACACTTGCGCGTATGGACACTTGCGCGAATGAACTTTTGCGCAAAAGAACACTTCCGCGACTAGATTTACTCGCGACTGGCTACGGTTAATCTGTAGAGTAAACATAATATCATATTATTTCTTATTTTCAATGAGATAGAGCGAGGGAAGTGGCAACACTGCCCGAGAGACATGTCAAATTATTTTTTCGTATCTACCATGAATAGTGTTGCCAGATATAATTATTGTTTAATCGATTTTGAACAAAATAATTTTACTTTCTGTTCAAGCTTTTGGGTTTCATTAATGTCGATTTTTAAGGTCATTCAGTTGTTTTAATGTATATTATGACAAATGTATATTGATGTATAGAACATTCTTGTTACTTTCTACAAAAAAGATTAATCAATCGATTCCGATTTAAAAAAACCTCAGTGTTATGTTTACTCTACAGCTAGCCTAACCTAACCATTCGCGCATAAGTCCTTTCGCGCATGTGTCTTTGTGCGTGAATATCCGTTCGCGCATAAGTCCATTCGCTCATGTGTCTATGCGCGCAACTGTCTATGCGCCCAAAGGTCCATTCGCGCAAAAGTCTAATCCCCCAAAAGTCCATGCGCGCATATGTCTTTTCGCGCATGTGGATTCGCGCAAGTGTCCTTCGCGCAAATGTCTTTCGCGCTAGTGTCCTGATACCTTATTTTTGCTACAAGCAGAATTAGTAGGTACTAATGCGCGGCACCGTGAGCTTTCGCCTGTAATGTTACAATCCAAGAATCAATTTTGTATAGAAACAAAATTTAGAACTGTTCCATACATTACGGGCGAATTTTTACCAGTCAGGGAGAGCTTTTACCTAGAAATTAATATAAATAAAGTATCAAAACTAACTGCCGTTATCGTTGATCTAGTGGTCGCAAGCGTGACTGCTGAGCATGAGGTCTTGGGTTCGATTCCCAGGTCGGGCAAATGTTATTGGGTTTTTGTTTTATGTGTTATTAAAACTAAGTTATTAACTCCTTAATAAGTATTTTTAATACAAAGTCGGTCGAATTCGCGATACGTTTATTCTGCGTGATCGTGCTGGACCCGTTGATTGTGTGTATCTTTTAGATCCTGTTTAACAATGGATATTATTATTATGGTAAAAGGAACAACTACTTACTCATCGACGCTGTCGTGACAGCTATTTAGTAATTAATACAAGATGATATAATAGAAGAAATTAATACACTGGTCTCATAGAAGAAAAGAAAATATGGTAACGGAAAAGTATGTAATCCGTCATTGTATACAATTTCTGGGCAATGTGTACATTTCTAAAATAGATAGAAAATATATGATATATTCTGTAATATGCGCTTTTCCTAGGAAATATATACTCGTAAAAACGAATGCTCTCTGTGAATAAAATAAATAAAACACGAATAAAATCAACGTCAAGGTAAATATCAAAATATTGTAATAAGGCGTAATCGACGTAGCGTCACCCTATTTCTGTCTGCAGGGTTTAAAGTAACCTAACACAAAGGGAATGGCATACAATTCCTAGGAAATACATACATTTCACAGAAAATATATGTAATGAATTTCCTTAGTAGGCTCGGAATTGTATATATTTCCTGGAAATTGTGTAAAATTCCTAGGTTTCATTATTTCCGGTAACGAATATACGGTATAACGGTGACCGGATATATGAACATGGACGAGGCAAAAGGAGAATGTAATGATCTTTCTGTGGTTACTGCCTACCCTCATAGCAAAAAGGCGCGAGATTATATAACACTGTAGGCATCTCATATATTAACGTCACGTTAAGCCGTTGGTCCCGGCTGTCATTTATAGATCTTTCACAGTCGTTAGGTAGTCAGTGGCCGAAAGTCTGACAACTAGTCTTACCACGGGGTATCGTATTACCCGGTACTAACTGGGTTGTGGGGGTCAGATAGGCAGTCGCTCCATGTAAAATACTGGTATTCAGCTGCATCCGGTTAGACTGGAAGCCGACCCCAACATTGTTGGGAAAAGACTAGGCAGATGATGATGAGGCATCTCATATATTCAAACATATAAACACACACTAGCATGTAGCTATCAATGGGTCAGTTAAAATCACTCAGAATAAACTATTTTTTTATGTATACAAATAACGCAAGCCGTTTGGTCGCAACTCGCCTGATGTGAAGCGATGATCGACTTGGGATGGAGCAGACTTGCCTAGAAGAAACCGATTCACTCGAACTTTGAATAGCTCCAGATTATAATGATCGGGAATCATAGAAGCCAGCAGTGACTTCCACAGACTGGTTCCACAATAAATGTGGAAGCATAGCATTTTGTTCGGGTCCGTGGAACTTCATCCATGTAACGGTGACGCTTCGCCGTATCTCTGCACGTCCGATGATAGTATTAGATTGTGTAGTTGTAGAAAGCACACTCCCCGAAATGTAACCGATAAAAAACCGATAGGCTGGCAACTTTGCGGCGGCGACGTACCGAGAATTCGATCGATTTTTGAATTGTCATAAGCACAAATAAGGCAGGTAGGACACCCCAACAAATAGCTGAGGTGACAGGAGTAACTTCCTCCGGCGTAACCTACACAATTGTGTCTATAACTCACCATAATTCCCCCCTGCCCTTAGCGAAATTTATTTGGGGTCGGTAATCAAACTTTTTTAGGCCGTTTTCATGTGACACCGCTCGTCAACGCGGAAGCTACTGCAGCCTATCGTGGAAGACTTTTGCCTAGAAGAAACCAATTCACTCGAAATTTGAAAATATCCTGTTTATGGTGATCGGAAAACAGAAAAGCCGAGTGAAAAAAAGAGAGCACGCTTTGTCTACGAACTTCTATACGCGGTACTATATCACCCACGTCTATGGAATAGTCTCCGACGAGACAGGCTGCCATTACTGAATATCGTTCAGGAGGGCTAGTAGTAGTATGGTAGTTGTATAAGTTATCATTGTATTCCTTTTTCAATACAAATAGGCCGTCGTGCGCTTGCTTACAATACGTTGTTACAGTTTTCAGTTGTTAGTAAATTATAAGTATCACTAAGTGTGATCATTCGTTAATGAAAACATGCACTGGGAAAGGTGACATTTGGTTCCGTAGGTTTTTTTTTGACGATTGACTAAACACCAATTCATCGAGCTCGCTCTGTCATTCTGCGTTGTTTTCAGTATATCTTTATAAACTGACACAATTTCTGAAAGCTAAAGATGTACCCCCAGGAAATAAACCTTAGGCACCGATTAGTTAGTGATTGTTTTGTTTTTAAAAACTTGTTGATAATAGTTTAACACCCCCCATCCTTTCGGTCCCCAAACAAATTCCTGGCTATGGCCCCTTGTGACCCCCAAAGACAGACTGGGACCACGCCGAGTAACTTCTATAAGTCGTAAAGTCGCCATAGCAACGAAAAAAAAATTGTCTGAGTGTTTTTTTTTTACGAAATTATTATAATTCAAAATTTTTTTGAAACTTTTTGCATAAAACCTTTACTCCCATATTCTAACAATGACAGTAGGTAAATATGACGTAGTAAACTAGCGTAATGGATGCTTAAAAATAAGGAGCCAGTATTTATTTTGTGGGTCAAGTAATTATAAATTATTTATTTTTTAGAAAATATACTCGGATAACAAAAAAATCCCTTGACATGGCTTTGTTATAGCCGTTAGATGATTCCCTGAAAATATTTCGTGTATGAATAGTTAGACATTTTATAATCAAGTTGTCAGGGGGCCAAAATTGGCCGCTTTAGCAGAATCAGAATAGGATAATAAAATGGTCGCAAAGTGACAATTCGTGAATTTTAATGTCACTCATATTATTATCCTGTTATGATTGTGCTAAAGTGGTCATTTTAGGCCCCCATATCACTGGTGTCTCTCCAAAGCGCAAAACAGCTAATTTTAAAACGTAACGTAAACCCCGATGTCTAAAACATCACATGATAATTACAAATGCATCATAGAGTATGCGGGTTCAGGGAGTCCCTAGATCGACAAGAAGAACCGCGGAACCCTTATTTACTGCACTCTGGTCGCGTGCTCGTTATAAGTAAGAGTTAGCTCTCGCATCTTAGTTCAATATTGATAAAAACATCAGAGCGAGATGTTCCTTATTTTAATAACATCGTTACTTTATCTCGGGAGTACAAAAGCCGAGGCTGAAAACGTAACAGTCTTGACAAAAAAAGGAAATATAGTAGGCTTCAAAAATGATGGGTATACTACGTTTTTTGGTGTTCCGTACGCGCAAGTGAATGAGAATAATCCTTTTGGAGTAAGTAACATTCTTTTTTTGTTTATTTATTTATATAAACTTCATGTACAATAGTGGTACATAGGCGGACTTAATGCCACAAGGTATTCTCTACCAGTCGACCTTTGGTTTACATAAGAAAACATTGTGATAGGGTATAAAATAAATATATTTATTTATTATTTATTTATTTATTTATTTGCATCAGAAACAACGATCCATAATTTAGTTAGTAAGTACACTTAAAAATAATGTTAGTTTTAGATCACATAATCAAAGACAAATACACACCACACAATAATAAAATAAAAATATAAAATTAACTTCTTGCTTTCGAAAATGTATATAGGTACTTATAATGATACACATATACAAATAAAATAAACTAATACATATTTTAACAAATACCAAAATAAAAGACGAGAAACCTAATAATAATTACCATGAGAACACCCAGATGGCTACGTTAATCGCGTGTCAGTAGCGTTTTTGACAGTAAGCCCTCTAAAACGTAGGTGTAGGGACACCTTGGACACTCTAGCATGGTCGGCCATGGTTTGGTCGGGAGCCCCGTGTTCACATAGAGCTGCTACAACCATGAGAGTACTTTCCTATTATACAACATGTCCCAAAATTCAACGATAAGCCAGCACCGGAGGATATACCTGCCCATGACTACTCGGGGAAAAAAAGAAAAAAAAAATATATATCTTTTTTTTTGAAGTTATAAAAAAAAAAGAAATTCTTAAAAAAGTGAGACCTTTTATGATATTTTTCACTACCATGACCACACTTTTTTAAATATTTCTGTTATTTTTTTTTATAGGCAACCTGAATAGCACTGCTATCTACCACAATTCTTAAAAAATCCAAAATACCTCTAGTTTTTTCACGTAAATTAATGAAACTTAATTTATTCCATAAATTTTTTGAAGATTTTTACTTTTAATCAACTTTAACTCATCGTGGTGTAAAAAAAAAGTATGAACACTACTATGGCAAGTTTTTTTATAAATTGACGCAACTAATCAAGAATCCAAAATGGTACCTCCAGTCTAACTGGATGCAGCTGAATACCAGTATTTTGCATGGAGCGACTGCCTATCTGACCTCCATAACCCAATTAGTACTGGGTAATACGATACCCCTTGGTAAGACTGGTTGTCAGACTTTTGTGGCCACTGACTACTTAACGAATGTCAAAGATCTACAAATGACACCCGGGACCAACGGCTTAACGAAAAACTGCTTAACGGCTTCTCAAAACTTTGAGTAACATAAATAAGACGAAGTGCTGGAGAGATTTTATAAGTGTGCAATAAATGCACTACAATGCGTTGAAAAATCAAACTTAGAATATTGTTTTTTAGTTTTTAATGTTTTTAACCAGGATGGATCATGAGTTGCATCTATATACTTACTTACTTACTTCTTCTTGCTTACTTACTCAACATACTTTAACTTTTTAATTGTTTTACTTTTATTACCCTAATACTCTCGTCTCTTTACAAAAAAAAAAAAAAAAAAATTCACTAATTGTTTGTAACTATTGTTATTAGTTGTGATACCAAATGTGAGCAATCAAATGTGAACCTTTAAACAGGTGGGGCCCTGGTGACCTGTAATACAGGTGTTACGACCTACCACAGGCACCAGTGATCCACAACCAAAATAGTTGGCTACTGCTGTGTCAATATTGTTTGTATATTTTGGCTTGTGGTGAAAAATAAACACTTATTATATTATATATTATATTATATATTTTTCGTTCATAAACTTTGACAATGACTGAAGAATATGCGGTCACGTGAGCGACGCCGCGGGAACAGCTAGTCTTCAATAAAATGTTAGTTACGGTGTGGAATCGTAGGGTTCACTTTAACATCCGTTTTTAATATTTTTATACGCAAACCCTGCGTAGGGAACTACAGCTGTTTTGATATGGAAAGAAAAATTAGAGTGCGAGCAGGGTTTGAACCTGCGACCTCTCGAAATCCTTGATTTGACTGTAATGTCAACGTGTTGGTTTAAGTTAGTTCGATACTTTCTTAAATAGATGGCGCCAACGTCACCGTAAGACGTTATTAATGCAACGAGGATTTCGAGAGCTGTGAGCAGGGTACGATGGTCTAATTGGTTAAGACGTCCGGTGTACTGAATCGGAAGGTCGCAGGTTGAAACCCTGCTCGCACTCGAATTTTTCTTTCCATATCAAAACAGCAACATCAATGTTTTTTTCTATTTCAGAGCAACTTACCACACCCATACTTCAGAAAACCGTTTATTGCTAACGACTCCTCCATTATATGCCCTCAAGTAGGCCCCAATACCGGCGGAACACTCCAGTGTCTTACCCTCGACATATACGTGCCACAAAAAGCCAGCCTACACCACAAAGCCGCAATATTGGTCTGGTTCCACGGAGGAGGCTTCGTTTTCGGTAGTGCCAGAGACTACGGTGGCCACCATTTAGTCAAACAGGATATTATTGTCATCACCGTCAATTACCGACTTGGTCCTTACGGCTTTCTGTGTTTGAACGACGAGTCCGTACCGGGCAACCAAGGCCTTAAGGACCAGATAGCAGCGTTGAGGTGGATCAAGAAGAATATAAAGAGTTTTAACGGAGATCCAAATAAGGTTACCATTGCTGGTGAAACCTATGGCGGTGGGGCAGTAGACCTACATCTTTATTCAAGGTATGAGACGTTATTCGATAAAGCCATTATCCAAAGCGGTTCTCTTCATATGCCAGGCTACTTTGGAAATCGAGATAATGAAGCTCCTATAAAACTTTGTGCTCACCTAGGACGTAAAGTAACATCGAACAGAGAAGCACTGAAACATCTGGCTAGACAGAACCCCATCTCTGTGATGGCAGCAGCAAGAGATCTCTCCATGAGGCTTACGCCTTGCAAAGAAATGCGCTTCAGAGGGATCCAACAGTTTGTAACCAAATGCATCAATCATTTAAGCAATCCTGATAGAATCGAAAGCGTGAAAATCATGATTGGTTTCAACAGTAAAGAAGATTATGGTACTTACGTGAACCAACAAAAAGAGTTCTACCAAAGATTGGGCGACATATTCTACAGGAATTTGAAGAACAATTTCGTTTTAAGGAATTGCGAATTAGATAAATTGAGTGATATTGTGAAGACCTTTTACTTGGGTAGCAAAAATATTGGTGTTGAATCTATGTCTGAGTTGAGTGATTATTCTTCTGATTTTAATCTGAATTATGCTGTGGAGAAATCGGTGTCTAAGTATATGGAGCAGGGTGGGACGGCGTATAAGTATATGTTCTCATATATTGGAGGTTGTATTTATCAGAATATGACAGGAGCCGGGGCGATAAACAGAGAGGAGCTGAAGTATTTGTTTGAAACCACTGCTGTGCTGGGCTCTGATGAGCAGAGGATGATGAGGGAAAGAATGACCACGTTGTGGGCTAACTTTGTTAAGTTCGGGTGAGTTTTTGAGTTTGCCATTCCCTCTCGCTTCCTTTTATATGGATCCGTACCCAATTATTAAGGCTCCGTTGTCTGTCTGTTCGTCTGTCACAGGGGGGGGGGGGGGGGGGTCTTTTCCAAGTGTCAGACACACTTGGAATTTTCACAGAGTGTGTAATACTATGGTCGCTATAACAACAAATATTAAAAATAAAATAAACTTGAAAAAATCATCAAAGGGTCGGACACAAGAAACGGGTATTTTTCGGCGGTGGTACGGAACCCTATGTGTACGAGTTTGAGTCTCACTTGACTGTTTTTCGCGAGGCCAATTGGAGGAGTGTAAGAGTAGAAATGTTGGCGTTTGTAACTTTGTACCTTATAGCATACTGCTCTGAACACATGGATGTTTAAAAATATGGCACTTCACTTAGTATTTATTTCGGTTTTGAAGCAAGTATAGCGCTGTAGGTTGAATGATTGACAGTAAATCATCATCATCTGCCTAGCCTTTTCCCAACTATGTTGGGGTCGGCTTCCAGTCTAACCGGATGCAGCTGAATACCAGTATTTTACATGGAGCGACTGCTTATCTGACCTCGGGATAATACGATACCCCTTGGTAGACTGGTTTTCAGACTTTTTGGGTCACTGACTACCTAATAATTGAGAGCAAATCCGAACCAAAATTCTGCTGTTCATACGTGTGGTAACCGTTTAAGCGTCGGTGTACCATCCACCATTTATGTTATACCTCTCAAGGGTAAGTGTCACAAGTTTTGTGCGTGCTATATTAACACAATTCAATGTATTCCCAGGAACCCCACGCCCCAAAACACTACCCTACTCCCAGTAATCTGGGAACCTGTCACCGGAAACTCCCGACCATACCTGGACATCAACGTCAACATGACCATGAAGGACCATGCCTTCAAGGAGAGGATGGCCTTCTGGGACCTCTTCATGCAGAAGTATGATAAGAAGAGTTGATGGTAGAACATGTAGAATTAAGCTAGTTTCTTAACCTCGTTAATAGCGTCTTATGAAGTACGAATAAACGTATTTTCTTTCGCTCTTTCTTTTTAAGATGTAAGTAATTAATAAAGACTGTACGGTTAATTTGTTTTTATATTGAACAACATTCCGATATTTCTTGCAACACAATTTGGCTTTTGACCTGATACCGTCCTAGGATGTCGAAGTCTACAAAAGGTAATAATATAATATGGCGATCACTGATTCATTTTTAAAACTCACATACCTATTACAGCATCATGTAAACCATATAATTAAAAGAACAATTTTCAACTGTACACAATAAAATACAAGGCACAAAAAATGGAGAATAATATTTTTTCACGGGCCAGGGTTACGACCTATCCCTATAGGGTTCCGTTTCTTGCCATTCTCATACATTTGGGTCGAGTAGGTATTGAAATTTAGTAATGCAGCTGATGATTTTTTCGCATTTACTATATTGGACCCATGGAGGAAGTTGTTCAGTTTAATGGTACGAGTATGTAGCATATCCTTTCTGTTACACCCTGTATACAAAAGAATCACTATCTAAACTCACCTCTTCAGCATTCCAAGCGCCATAGGTCGGAGGGTTGATGAGCATGAAGACCAGCGAAGACAGCAGGATGCAGGTGACGATGAAGGGACCGACGTAGCGCCAGGTCACCTGCCAGTAGATGCCCGGTCGGTAGCCTGTCATCTCGTATATGTCGTTGGTGAATCTGAAAGGGAGAGTTGCATTGGTATCCGGTTCGAAGGACGACCAATTTTTCGGCAAGGGAATATTTAAAAAAAAAATATGCGTCACAAAGGACCAAAAATAAAAAAGGCCTTTCTGATAAAAGACATAGAAACCTTACTTTTTGAACTAAAGGTCTGGCAGTTAATTTAACCACACGTCAATGTTAAATAGTTAAACTAACGATTCTTTGGACGTCTCCTATTTATACAGCCATCTACATGAAGTCTACGTACCTCTCATGGCCATATATGTAGACGACAGAGACCATCTCGAGCAGAGCGACGACCACAAGTCCGATGGTGCCGGCGAAAGAGTCAAACATCTTGAGCCAGTACTCTCCCGCGCCCGTCGTGAAGATCAGACCCACGAAGAAACAGAACGCGCATACGCAACCTGGGGAAGAATATGTTTTAGAGTTTAAACAAGTCATTCCTCATAATTATGCCCATGTTGGGTCGGCCTCCAGGATAACTGGATGCAGCTGAATCCCAGTATTTTCCATGGAGCGACTGGCTATCTGACCTGCACAACCCAGTTAGTACTGGGTAATACGATACTCCCTGGTAAGACTGATTGTAAGATTTTTGGGCCACAGTCCACCTGTAACGACTGTCTACTAGTAACGACTGTTAACTAAAAATGACAGCTGAGACCAATGGCTTAACGTGCTTTCCGAGGCAATACGCGGTATGTAATGGTGACCCATCCACAAACCGACCTAGGCAAGCGTGTCCCCCTTGAAGATCGATCCGTATGGCTGTTATTATTTAGCTATCTTACTATAAATTACCCAGTCATTATAACCGGGAAATGACATGGTTGGTTTATCTTAATTTCCTGCTATACTTTTTGGATAATCAGCCAATCAGATGTAGACCTTTACTTAAAGCTGCCACCCACCAGCTGGCTTGCTGAGCTACTTGAAAATCTTGATGTCAAATATATTCATATATCATCAGAGCATTTCCTGCCTGATGCCGATCTGACTGTCGAGCCCCGACAGCAGCATCATGATGAAGATGATGAAACATTTTGTGGTGATAAGGGTTCTTGTGTGATTTTATTCGGTCGACTCTAACAATACTCACGAAAGAGAATCCATTCGATTCTTGCAGAAAATTCATCAGAGTTGTCAATTTTTTTCGTCTTCTAAATTCCCCCTTTCTCCTTATACCTTCATTTTAGACCACTTACCAGTAATAACAGGCTTGCTGAGACGCTTGAAGAACTCGATGTCGAACATAGTGCAGAGCATGCCTTCCATGATGCCGATCTGACTGCCGAGCCCCAGTGATAGCAGCATTAGGAAGAAGATGATGGACCAGAAGGGGGCGGGAGTCAGCTTGAGGATCGCTTGGGTGAAGACGATGAAGGCTAAGCCGGTTCCTTCGGCGGCCTGGAGGGGAAAAAAAAACAAGGAATTTGATGATTAATCATAAAATCTAGATGTAGTGATGGATACTGGTAAACGGCCCCGACGAACTTAATTTTGTATAAAGGGTGTAACCAGACCCTTAACGAAGTCGAAAGGCACTTGTTTTCCCTGTTAATGCAATATTTTTTTTATTCTAGACCATACCTGGGAACCTCCTAGTTACGGAGATATTGGGGGTCAAAGTTACAACTTTTTACGCAAAAATGATTGCTAGGAAACGACTTTTTTTTTTGGGGTGGAAAATCACGTTTTACGGTAGGACTCAATGTAAACCACTCAAAAACATTGTGCTGATGGATGGATTGAATAGTACGAGGGTCGTGGAGGTGTTTAAAAATCTTACATTAAAAAACATGTATTTAAAAAGTCGGAACTTTGACCCCCAATATCTCCGTAACTAGAAGGTCCCAGGTATGATCTAGAACAAGAAAAAGATCGCAATGACGGGGAGAACAAAAGCCTTTCGGCTTCGTTAAGGGTCTTTTACACCCACCCTTCATGTATTCTTCCGTCATCTCACACAGTCCATCCATTGTTTCTTTGGTCTTCCTCTACTTTTATAGCCATCCATATTCATACTCAAAAGTTAACACTATTTCCAAAATATTTAAATTAACCAAACAAATCACTACCTCGCTCGGACCATGTACCAGGCTAGCAGAAACCAACAGGTCTATCCTTACCTCTTCAAGCTGTCGGCTCATGAGACACCCAGTGAGGTTATACCTCGCCACGATGCTCTCGTTGACAGATTCGAAATGATCGCGGTAGTAATCGTGAGTCGAGTTGGGGGTGAAGCCGGATTCGTTCAGACCGGCAAGGATCTTGATCTCCCTGTAAAGATGAAACGGAATTTTGAAATGGAGGGATAAAATATTTTGTCAAGGGGAAGAGCATTCACGAGGGTATCCATCAAGTAAACTGTTGCCATTTCCGCAGGCCACCAAGTGTAACTTTGTTAAAATAATTAGCACCACCAAAGTATACTCGGGTATGGGTAGGTATTTTTTATTTTATTTATTTTACCTATAACGATCTTTGACAGTCGTTACAGGTAGTCAGTGCCTCTGACAACCAGTCTTTCCAAGGGGTACCGTATTACCCAGTACTAACTGTAACTTTTTTCCCAAAATGTGATGAATTCGATATTTCGATTATGTTTCGATATTTTGACAATTTGTAGGTAGCCTAAGTAACTTCCTAGTTCTTATTTAGAAAGAATCTTGAAAAGAGATAGTAAAGAATAAAGTTAAAATAAAAAGAATTAAGCAAAGTTATTAACTTGAAAGCCCCACGAGGATACATTACATACCCGCATTTTGCATTTTAAATATTCACCTTCTCACCTTGTCCGAGTATTTTGAGCCAAGGCCCTTTACACTATAAATAGTGGCAACGTATCAATCAAAGTGTCTTGATTCGGACGCTATCAAATAAATTGCACTTTGTATCAAAACAATGGCGTGTTCTTGTGTGATTGTTAGTTGTGAGTGTTTTGTGGTTGTTATGTGGTCGTTTTACCAGACACATGTTTAATGTAGATGCTGAAAACACCGGCCAAGTGTGAGTTGGACTCGCGCACCGAGGGTTCCGTACAAGCTTGTAGGGTAGTGCGAAAGTAGGCATCGTGCTGCGAAATCGTATTTTGTTATTAAATTACATATTTACGGTTTTCAAATGTCTCTACATGTGCTGTAAGACATTGCTGCATGCCAAATTTCATGATTTTAGGTCAACGAAGTACCCAGTAAGTAGGATTTGATTCCGTTGTGAAATCGCAAAATATTATGCGACATAAACGGTCATATCTGTTGATCACGTTGACTTACAAATTTGATTTTTTCACAGCTGAAAGAGACTGTAGACCCGAGTATTTGATATTAATTTCAAAGGCTATACAAGCGTGATGTTATGTATTTTGTTTCTTCTTTCTTTATAGAATAAGAATCTTTACAATTTGTAATGGCTAAATCTGGGTGTATTAAAATTACCTACACCTCTGCCTGACCTTCTGGAGATTACAGGCGTGATGTTACGTGCTTCAGTTTTTTGTATATTTTCTAATTCATATAAACTTATGAGTGTACTATAAAAATAACTTTAACTCAAAAACATAACTTGAGTTATGAAACTGGGCACCTAATATTCTTTGACATACTTTTTGCTTTTAAGATAATTACATTTCCTCAGTAACTTTATTTTATATAAATATTTATAACGGCAGAGTTTTAACGAAGTTTGGAGGTTAGGTAGTGCTTTCAGAGGCACGGAGGGAACTCGCTATGTAATGGATAGTACCAGTACCAGTAGATCACTCTCTCGTCCCCAAATACCAATTGAAACCGCGTGGACACAGATTTTTGCATAAAAGATGTTTTTTTCTTGGTTATTTTTTTTATTTTTATATTTTTATCATTCCTTGTTGTAAATATGTTCCTTTTAAGGTGGAAGCGCCAGGGAAACCCGCGAAATTCAAATTTTCTTACGTTTTTTGCAATTTTGCAGGTCAGTGTCAGGTTGTATGTTGATTAAAATATGATTCGCGTCCGTAACACGTATGTAGTTACAGAATTATAATCATTAAAATCATCAATACAACCCTCTAAGTTAATTTAACCCCATTGAATGAATTTTTCATGAAATACGTAGTTACTGGCGCGATTCATATTTTCATCAACATACACCCTGAAACTGACCAGCAAATTGCAAAAAAAATGTTAGAAAATTTCAATTTGGTGGGCTACCCTGGCGCTTCCACGTTAACTGTGCAATACCTTGGATTCGTGTGTTATATTGTAGGTACATGTTTTCTCAAATAAATAAATGGATGGCCAGCGATCCACAGACTAACCTTGAATATCGACCATTGTGGCTGTTATCAATGAGCCACGAGCCCCTCCTACTAAATAGTCAGTAACAAAATAAAACACAATAGGTAATTAGGTCATCCCACATTAGCCCTGGATCGAATGGAAGTTATGGGGGGAAGCCTTTGCCCAGCAATGGGATGACGCAGGCTAACAGTATCAGGTAATTAGGTACTTACTTAGTCATACAAGTCTCCACCATAGTAAAGGCCTTGAAGCCCAGGATGCTAAAGATGACCACAGACGCGTAGATGGCCGTCAGAGCGTTACAGACGGACACCAGTAGCACATCCCTCACGCAGTTGTTATTCGGGGGGTTGTAGGAGCCGAACGCGATCAACGAGCCGAAGGCAAGGCCGAAGGAGTAGAAGACTTGGGTCGCTGCGTCCAGCCAGACGGTCGGGTCGAGGAGTTTTTCGAGCTGCAAATGAAAGATATAGAAAGAAGAGAGATAGAGAAGTTATTTTTTATTTATTTATTTTGTACCCTATCACAATGTTTTCTTATTTAACCCAAAGGTTGATTGGTTAAGAATGCCTTGTGGCATTAAGTCCGCCTATGTACCACTACTGTACATAAAGTTTAAATAAATAAATGAATAAATATAGATTCAAGGGTAAGGACAAGTTAAATTTCGCAGGAGTAGTTTCACTATTTTTATTTTTTTTTAAAAACGTTTCCCCACACTAGGAATTTCTCCTGTATCGTGGGTGGGTTTACAAACATTTAAAAACAAACAGCCAGACCCGGAACAACTATCTGTAGGCCATACAAATATTTGTTCCGTGCGGGGACCGAACCCGCGAAACGTGCAACGCAGCAGTCAATAGCTCAGCCACTGCGCCGACCGTGCCGTCATCACTCTATCAATGTTCCGCACCGCTTGCGCAAGATGACATGGTAACCGTTCACCTGTGCATCGGCAAACATCCCTGATGCGCTGCAAGCCCGCGGCAACCGTAACAACACCCTAACCGCGTTATTGTATTGGGCACGTAAAGCATTGAACGATCTTCGCGAATAGTTACTCCAGAGATTGCAAGTGTTCAGCGATAGTAGGCTCGAAAAAGTGTAACTTTGACTTGAGCTGTACACCGATTGAATCTACCGGAGATCATAATCGCTCTTATCGCCAATGCTCTTCGCTCTCTGTCAATATCCGGGTCATCACGTAAATCCTCTGTAATCAAGAGCCCAAGGTATTTTAACGTTTTAACCCTTTTGAGAGTTGTACCATTAAGTGACACTGTGGTAACATACGATGGACACTTGATACCAGATTTAAAAACCATCAGCTCACTTTTACCGACATTATATTTTAGACATTATATTTTATTATATCATCATCTGCCTAGCCTTTTCCCAACTATATTGGGGTCGGCTTCCAGTCTAACCGGATGCAGCTGAATACCAGTATTTTACATAGAGCGACTGCCTATCTGACCTCCACAACCCAGTCAGTACTGGGTAATACGATACCCCTTGGTAAGACTGGTTGTCAGACTTTTTTGGCCACTGACTGCCTAAACGACTGTCAAAGATCTACAAATGACAGCCGGGACCAACGGCTTAACGTGCTTTCCGAGGCACGGAGGAAACTCGGTATGTAATGGGCGGTTACCCATCCACAGACCAACCTAGGCAAGCGCGGCTTAACCTAAATATCGATCCGAGCGGCTGTTATTACTTAGCCACGAGCTCCTCCATTTTATTATATATTTTATAATTATTTTAGACATTATATTATATTTTATCTGCAGCTGATCACTGAAAAGAGTAATCTGAGTACGAGAATATTGTAAAAGACTTGAATATTTTTAAATGAGCAACCGTGGCGAGTTTCTCCATTTGTTGTACATAGCAACCGACCCCACTGAAACGTGCCTCGGACGTTTCAGAAGTGCAAATGCGGAACAAAATATTCCGAATTCAAAGGACTCTATTCCATACTTAAATTCAAAACAAACTTGAAAAATCCATGTTATTATATTCGAAACACAAACAGCAATGAGTACGAACCGCTAAGCAACTTTTAACCTTTACAAAGCGCCATTAATAATACTCCTGGCCTCATTAATTATTTGAATGAACAATGTTTTAATGCGTAGACACTATGCAAATATTACACGGCGCCGGAAAGTTTTGTAGCCAAAGCGCCTTCTATATTATTCTAGCATTGTTGAGAGTTATACGATGTGTTCACTGGTTATACAGGGTGTAAGGAACAGCCCTCCGGAGATTGATGGGGTGAATTCAGTATATTATACTAAGATGACCGGTACAAGAAATTATTTCAGGAACGTTAAGGGAATCCAATAAATTTGATTTGTTTTATTTCCTCATATATGTATCGTTACCGTGTCCAAACGCACGTAGCAAACGGCAAGCGCGACGACGAGTACGATGAACTCTGTAGCTAAGCAGGAAGTGTACAGCTAATTTCACGCGTCGTTCGTTAGAGTATTTCAACATCCATTGTTGGTTTTTTGATTTGAGGCGTATTATTTACATAAATGGAGTGCTGCGTACAGATTATGTAATTTTACATTGAACTAAAGGAATAGTAACTGAAAAAACGGAAAATAAAATTTAAAATTTTCCTGAGGAAAATTCCGGTGGAATATGAATCAAAATAGGGAGCTGAATGTTGTCAGTTTGCGGAGGACTGTCCCTTACACCCTGTACTCGCAAACTAATACGTACTTGATAATATTTTCATAGGCAAAAGAAAATCTACGTAGGTGGAGATTCATAGATGACCCCGCCTTGGAGAGTAAAAATGCTCTTACTCCACAAACGATAGGACACATAATATCATGTCCTGCATGTCCTGTGTCTCTTAAGTTACAGGAAGTGATAGAAGCTACTGTAGGCCTCGAACTCGTAGCCAAATCCTGGATCAACCTTTTCTAGACTGACATCGCCACGCTAAGAAGCAGACATTATATTTTCTCACATCATATTACAAACTGTTCCCAGCTCTAGGAAAACAAGATTTTGTACTATGTGTAACCAGTCTTACCAAAGTCTGACCTACCCTCCCCGCCTGTCTCATCTGCCGTTTGTAGTTCTTCCACAGTCGTTACAAGTACTCAGTGTCCCGAAAGTATGACAACTAGTCTTACTAAGGGGTATCATATTACCCAGTACTAACTGGGTTGTGAAGGTCAGATAGGCTGTTGCTCCATGTAAAATACTGGTATTCAGCTGCATGCGGTTAGACTGGGAGATGACCACAGTTGGGAAAAGGCTAAGCAGATGATGATGATGTGTCTAGAGGAGTAGTCCTCTCTTACAAAACATGCAAAATTTTTCCAGACCTACTTTCTCCCTAATAATTCTCCCCAAAAATTTCGCCGGATATAAAACCTAAAGAGCATACAAGAAGACTTCTATCTTCAGAAGCTAAAAATAGTACCTCTTTTGATGCTCCGTTATGCAAAAGGGTACTAAAGTGTTTGTTTTCTTTGACGACTCGCTTGGGGGCGTATGACCTTCGTCGCTGGAAATATGAGCACTAACAACTGAAATATATGACGACACGGTTGGCGCAGAGGCTGAGCGATTGGCTGCTACGCTGCGAGTCGCGGGTTCGATTCCCGCACGGAACAAATATTTGTATGACCTACAGGTAGTTGTTCCGGGTCTGGCTGTTTGTGTATGTGAATTTAAATGTTTGTAAAACGCACCCACAATACAGAAGAAAATCCTAGTGTCAGGCAACGTAATTTAAAAAAAAAAAAAACTTTAGTTTAGCTTTGAAACCCGTTCCCATTTGCCTCACAAACCGACATAGACACATACTGGATATAAAAAAGGAGTTTCAGCAGTTTTAATTTCTTACCTTCGGCTTATACATGTGGATGATGCCGTCAGCAGAGCCAGGCAAGGTGACGCCGCGCACGAAGAAGATCGTCAGCACGACATACGGGAACAGAGATGTGAAGTATACCACCTGAAACAATGGTTGGAGGTTCAATGTTTTGTAAGCCTTGCTGGGTTGGTACCGATTCCTTCACCCAAGACTGATTATTTGATGCATGTGCCTATTGTATAATCAAATTAAAGATATGTACTCCGGCTCACCTCTTACAAAATTGACCCTTCGCTACTGCTAGCTACACGATTATAACCGGTATTTCTTCAACTCCCTGTGGCAGTCTTTACAGACAGACAGTAGCCCGAAAGTCTGACTACCAGTTTTACCAAGGGCTATTAGTAATTATCACTTGCTTCGGTGAAACTCAACATCGTGAGGAAACCAGCATGCCTAAGAGATAATTCTCGATGGCATGTAAAGCCAAGTCAGAGGTCCATGAGCGGCATAAAATTGACACCAGGTTAGGCACTAACCACAAGAAAAAGAAGACCGGCTCCTTCTGGCTGTATTTTGGCCATGGCGGCCAATGCTCATCTGCCACTAGCCATTGAGGTAGGAGATATTATAGTGCCCAAGTTAATGCGCAAACACAGGCCCACTCTTTTTCTTTACCCTCATAATTCGATGGGACGGCAACAACGACTTTACGATCTTTCCGAGGGCTGTCGTGACTTCGGGCTCCTAAAGAGAAATTCCTAATGGAAAAACCCACCATGCCCTTTCAGGGACTCGAATTCAAGACCAGAGCTCAGTAGCCGCGCTTGCGCTTACGACCCTGAGACCAACGGGGCAGATCCGGTTCCTACAGGCATGTAAAAAATTGTTATAAATGCACACTAATGTCTATTTATTTTCCGAGTGGTGACCAAGGTTGGGCCAAAGAAACCAGGGCCGTCCTAAAGCTCGTTGGGTCGACGATATCGTCAAAGTCGCGGGAAACACCTGGATAAGGGACGCACAGGGCCGGGAAGTCTGGTAGAAAAAAGGGGAGGCCTGTACCCAGCAGTGGGTGATTTCATGCTGTCTATTTTCTCGGTCCCAATAAAAAAATACGAAACGTTTAAGCTATCAATGGTCATTCTCCAACTTTTCCTAAATTGGATTAATTCCTCAAAACAGGCTTATTGTTGACGAACCATTTTGTTTTTCTTTTTCCAGCATTTTTTTACGTAAAACTGTTGTCGCAAGAGAAGCCACTTCAAAGCCATGGGGGGAAACTTTTCCTTAATTTCGTAAAGCTGACAAGGGGGTTACATAATAACAGCTTGTTGTGCTGTTGAGGGTATTTTTTCTCCCTAGTTGAATCCACTAGGAAGTGGTGACGAGTAGGCACTTTTAGGAACTACCTTATGTAATTTTGATGTTCAAAAACTGTCAACTCTCAGCCTAATAGGTCTTTCTAGATTCTGTTTTGGCTTTGAAGAAAAAACACCTATTTCTAAGGAACCTACCTTCCCACTGCTCTGAATCCCCTTCATCACGATAAAGAAGACAATTATCCAGGCCAGAAGCAGGTACAGCACGATCCACCACCGCGGCACTCCAGGCTCATCAATGCTGGGAGACGCGTCCAATGCTTCTCGGTACCAGAAGTAGACCGTTGATGATGCCTTGTTGCATTCAGCTTCGCGGGTGCCATTGTCGACGGGGCAGTGGGCCCAGGGTAGAGAATCCGCGGAGAGCTGGTGGGCAAAAAGAGGGGGTTAGGTAATTGCTGGGGAATGTGTTGTCCAGCAGTGGACTGCGATGGTGTAATTTCATTGGGGTACAGATGTGAAGAAATATATATTTTGTTAAACCATTAAGGTTACATTGCTGCAATATTTTGGCAGAATTAAAAAGATTAGTTTTATGTATGATGGTCTAACGGAACACGACATTTTTCTTTATAAAACCTTTGAGGTTTATAATGACTTGTTCCGTTTGACAAAAATGCTACGAAGATCTGGCAGGGACGTTAGGCACGACACTGCTCGTCCGCGCGGTCTGGCGGTGTAGCAGATCTCGCGTTGCATTGGCTTGTATGAAGTCCGTGGATGCCTACCACACGTACGAGTGGCGCACCGCAAATACCTACGCTTCACCACCGCGTCGACGAGCAGTGTCGTCTAAGAGTCCCCTAAGGCAACACGTCAAAAGATCTCTGTACAGACTACAGGCGTAAGCTTTTTTCTAGCAATACAATTATCACATTAAATCACGACTATTTCTCCAAAGTCATGGGCAGAGATGTACCAAAAAAAAGGAGTAAGTACAAAGTTTCTGCACTCTGTGTTATGTCTGTTTGATGCCAACAGGGTCGCCCCTTATTACGTGGGACTAAAACTTAACTTGCGACATTTCTGGAGATTTCAGGTGTGATCGTATGCTAAATTAACGTATTTTTCATGTACAAAAATGAACTCTGTGGTAATACAGATTAACTTAGATTGTTCGCCTAACCCTAAAAAGTTAACCGAATAAAACCCTTATAAGAGTAACCTTTTCGTCAAAGATTTTAATTGTATAAAAATGTTATAAATTATAATTTACTTACCCGAATACTATTAAAAAGATAGAAGAACACCCAAGTGATGATGACGTTATAGTACAGCGCCACGAAGAGAGTCACAATGCAGCTTGAAATCCCAATCCCACCCAGCCAAGGATGGATGGTGTTCCAGACCCCGAGGGAGCCGAGACGCATCTTCTGACCGATGGCCATCTCGATCAGGAATAGGGGTATGCCTTCCAGTATTAACATTATGAGGAACGGAATTAGGAAGGCTCCTGTGGACAGAGAAATGTTCTAAACAGGGTGTAAGGGACAGCCCTCCACAAAGTGACAGGGTGCATTCAGCTCCTTATTTTGAATCATATTCCACCGGAATTTTTCTCAGGAAATTTTTTTTCTAAACTACATTCTCTGTACGCAGCACTTTATTTATGTAAATAATACGGCTATAATAAAAAAAAAACAACAATGGATGTTGAGACATTCAAAGAACGACGCGTAAAATGAGCTGTTCACTACCCGCCTAGCTACAGAAATCATCTAACTCGTAGTCGCGCTCGCTTCGTGCGTTTTGCCATGGTAACGAACATTGCGTATGAGGGAATAAAACAAATCATATTTATTGGATTCCCATAACGTTCCTGAAATAATTTCTTGTACCGGTCATCTTGGTATGATATACTGACTTCACCCCATCAGTCTGTGGAGGGCTGTTTCTTACACCCTGTATAATGCTGGAGAAAATTTGGTGATAGTAAACGGAGTTTTGAGGAACGAAGACTCACACACAAAAGTTTTATTTAAGAAAAATTACAAGCTGTGCCCGCAGTTCTGCTCATGTGGAGAAGAACATTTTTTTTCGGGACAATCCCGTCACCCTATTACCAAACCACTGCAACTCCTGAAAGCCAGAATCAACAGTGGCGACCACCATAAAAGCGCCGAGTCAATGAAGCTCGACGAAGTCCCAGAGAAACAATCTGACTGTCTCGGATCCCGCAACGAAATTAATCAGAAAAGAATAACGAAGGAGAAGGAAAAACATGATTTCCACTTCCCCCTCCATATCAGCAGGAGATAACAAAACAAGGCTTGGCACAAAGGGGCGTTTACAAACTGGGATAACCCCAGAAAAGAACATATATTTGAATTCGAATATAACGCTTCAAAATATTTATTAAAACCAAAATAACTCCCCTTTTGATTTTCTAAAAATACTAATGGAACCCCTTTTTGAGATTCTCAAATAATTTGGTTTCATAAAAATACAATATCACATCGCGATACGTTTTTTCGCGATGTGCCTTAGGCGCGAATTATACGGAAACGGCGTAAGGTGAAGGCGCGGTGTAGGCGCAGGGCAAGAACGGCGTGCCTGCGCAGCGCCGCTGAGTGTAATTCAATACATTTTTTATGAAAACGTTTTGAAGAGGCATTATGGATCCGCTGCGCCTGCGCCGCGCCTTCACCTTACGCCGTTTCTGCATAATTCGCGCCTTAGATATCATCAAAAAAATACCGGATTTAACCCAGTTGTTACTGAAACTACTTTTCATCCCCGATCATCGTGATTTTCAGATATATTTATTCAAATTACTCAAAATAATCAGGAAAAAATAGTCTTTCTGGGAAAGCCAGGAAAAATTAAAAAAATAAATGTTAATTTGTTATTTGTTAATAGTTTTATAAATATGTATTAATATTTATTTAAGATATTCTATTTATATAATATTTATACAATATTATTGTTAGTATTTGCGACACCTGAATATAGTTTGTTCAGAATAAGAAACTGAATCGATTCCAATAATTTTTAAACCATGTTATATTTTTTCCCAAAAATATTTAAAAAAGTTACTTGTTGGACACCGAGTGACATTAAGTATCTATCGCAATAATTTTGATACCTACTGCTCAAGACGACGCTGGAGGCGCTCGCTGCGTGGTGACCACGTTTTTGTGCCAACAACTAGGTAACAGAACAAGCTTATAACTTTGTGATTTTCCATGATACAGTTTTTAAATTTTGTACATAGATTCTTTACATAAAAAATACTAGACACGTGTTTCAGGTTTCGCATATACTAAAACTAATGTTGTAAAAGGCATGCTCCTCTTTACTGAGATTTAAAAAAAATAATCACCGACGACTATGAAATCATTGGGCTCAGTTAATAGTTAGCTATGTCTGCTGGGGTCGGCTAACCGGAAGAAACTGAACACCATCATTTTACGTCGAGCAACTCTCCACAACCCAGCAACTGGGCTTCCGATTACTCGACTGTCAAGATCGACGAATGACAGCGCGCGTGTGCAAGTGCTTTCTGGAGAGTAGGCGATTTCCCATCTACGTATCGACCTCGGAAAGCGTTGCTGATCCATGAAAATCGACCCGTGCGGCTGTTACGCGAACAATTTTTTTTTTTTTTTTTTTTTTTTTCGGATTTGAAGTCATTAAATGACCCCCCCACTCTGAGGGGAGTGTCAGACTTGTACCGACTAAAACCCATCCATGTTCCTTCTTTGCTCTTTGTGTTCCAGGGCCACGGTATATCTTTCGAACAGTTCCGCAACCCTGGCAGGATATGTGAACCCTTGAGCCCCACAATAAAAGTATGCGTAAAACGTAATGAAATGCTCTAAAGCTCGACCACCGACGACCAATGTTTGTAAATACTGTTTGAACAGCAAACCACACAGCACATTTAAGCCGCTTTTGCGCTGACACACAGATTCAATATGAACGTTACGGCCGCTGGACGGTGTTTGATCAAGCTGCTTGTTTGCCAGGGATTCGCTGCGTTGTAGTCTTTGTTTTACATCACTACACACAACGACGTTTTGTTTTTAATCAGAAATAAAGAAGCTTTCACACTTTTTTACTTCTAATTGTGTTGGTTTATCAATCAAAAATGAACACTAAAGAGGCAAAAATGAATTAGATCCTGACAAAATTGGGTTGAACTGAAACGTTCATACAAGTTTAAACGACATGTGTTATACCGTCTAACTAAACAAGGTGTAAACGGGCCCTTCACGAAGCCGTCAACCAAGCATTCGGCTCATCAAACTAAGTAACCCTACGCAAAAATTATTGCTGGGGAACGACTTTTATTTTTGGGGTGAAAAATCACTTTTTACGGTAAAACTCAATGTAACACACTCAACACATTGTGCTGATGGATGCATTGAATAGTACGGGATAAGTGGAAAAATTTAAAGTAAAGTTGTAACATTAAAAAATTATATTTAAAAAAAACTTGTGGAAAAGCTGGAACTTTGACCCCCAATATCTCCGTAACTAGTAGGTTCCCAGGTATGGTCTAGAACAAAAAAGTGATCGCAAAGACGGGTAGAACAAGTGTCTTTCGACTTTGTTAAGGTTCTATTTACACCCAAAAGTTTAACATGTAAACTTATGACAGACACGTACTTAGGTCCCTATTTGCATTCGCAATTTACCAAAGGACAAAGTGGACACTTTGTAGTTGAAAATATTTTATTTTCGGTTAGTCTGGAAGCCGACACCAACATAGCTGGGAAAAGGCTAGGCAGATGATGACTGTTGAGGTGCGTTGTTTCAGCTAAGAAATGGTTTTTAACATTTTTTGTTTTGTTTTGAGACTAATAAATACTTTGCTGTTTTGACATGGTAAGAAAAATTCTAGTGCGAGCAGGGTTTGAACCTGCGACCTTCCGATTCAGTACACCGGATGTCTCAAAAAAAAAAAATAATAATAATATAAAAATTAATAAATACTTTTTCTTTTATTTTTCTTTCTTTATTTTCTGCAACACAAGACATTATTCTTCATTCATTTTTTACTATTTGATTACCCGATTGTACTCATCATCTGGGGTCGGCTTCCGGTCTAACCGTATGCAGCTGAATACCAGTATTCTACATGGAGCGACTGCCTATCTAATC
Source organism: Noctua janthe (assembly GCA_910589295.1). Taxonomy (NCBI): domain Eukaryota; kingdom Metazoa; phylum Arthropoda; class Insecta; order Lepidoptera; family Noctuidae; genus Noctua; species Noctua janthe. The sequence goes on along the minus strand of OU342572.1, from coordinate 4,394,092 downwards.
TCCTAGGCTATGGGTGGTTACCTATCCACAGACCAACCTAAGCAAGCACGGCTTAACCTAAAGATCGACCCGAGCGGCTGTTATTTACCCGAGCCACGAGCTCCTCCTTACCCGATTGTACTACGGAAATAAAATTCATAATCCAAAATACAATACCTTTTAAAACCTTTTATAAATGAAGGTACCATAGATATAAAACCACATATTTATATTCAACCTAATAACATAAACAATCAATTCTATATTTAGCCCTGCCGCCTTGTCTGGCTCGACTGATATCGATTTTAAATAGCTACGGTGGTGCTACGAAATTCTGACGTAGCTCGTAGCTCGTAGACGTGCTACGAGCTACCTTCGCTCTTTGCTACGAATGTAGAATGTATGTTGATACTTTATAATTTCAAGTTAGTCTATATAAGTGAACGGTATATTTATACATAACTTTATTGAGGATACCTATTAAAATATCTATAGTAATGATAGTGTTAGTATTACAATTCCTTACATTAGTTAATAAAATATTATAAAAACACTAGCTTATGCCCGCTTCGCCCGCGTGGAGTTCGATAATTGTCCCACGGAATCACCTTACCAGGATTAAAAGTATCATATGTGTTAATACAGGTTATAAACTATCTGTGTGCTAAACTTCATCCAAATTCGTTCAGTTGTTTTTGCGTGAAAGAGTAACAAACATCCATCCATCCATCCTCAAAACTTTCACATTTATAATATTAGTAGCGTTACGTTTATTTTATTTGGCTTAACACATTCGCCTTACGCCTTACAAATTAGCGTTGTTAGTACCCATTCTGCTTCTCATTAACGCAGCTATATTTCTATTGAAATGTATATATTTATTTATTTATTTGCAAACTTGTAAAACACTGGTTAGTAGGCATGCATTAAAATTTCATGACACAGTATTAAGACATGCATCCTGTAAGGGCACTGCATATTTTATGTATCATATTATTATTTTTTATTTAGCTGAATGGCGTTAGATTTGAAGTAAAATAAAATACGTTTTAAATTGTTTGATTCACAAACACGGTAATCGTCCTGAAAATATGCCATCTGAGATTCCTGAGCCATCGTAGGTGTGATGCCATCCTGGAAACAAAGCTGGAATGTCTCGTATGCCCACAGAGGCCCACCCAAACCCTTCAATCCGGAATATAAGAACGTGACGGCTGGGTCGGCAGGAAGAGGAACTTCCGCGTACCACATAACATCATGCCTGTAATCCCCGAAGGGTTAGGCAGAGGTGTACCTAATAGTACACCTACATAACGCCAGTTATGTTTAAGTCCTATGAAATATAGGGCGAGCCTATTGGCATCAACCGGTCACAAATCCAGACTCCGTGGCTGCTACTGAGAAATTCCTGAAGGAATAACCCAATAACACTTTGCCCGACCTGGGAATGGAACCCAGAACGTGTTCAGCAGTCGCGCTTGCGGCCGCTAGACCAACGAGGCATATCACACATTCATAAACTCACACCCTTTCCCATGAGGTTAAGCAGAAACTACAGATGGCCAGCTGTTACGACCCTTACATACTCCTTTCGCTTCGTCCACGTTCATACACCTAGAAAAGCATGACAACTACAATACTACGACTCCATGCACAAAACATACACAATCCTTCTATACAAACACATAATCTCACAAAACGTTACGAAGTAAAAATATTGTTGCAATAAATTTCATTAAATTTAATTTAAATTAAATATAATAATATAATATATAATTTTCATTTTTCATTTTTCTTATTTCTTTATTTATTTAAACTTCATGTACAATAGTGGTACATAGGCGGACTTAAAGCTACAAGGCATTTCTACCAGTCAACCTAAAAAACAAAAAAATCTCTCTCTCTGTTCTTGTTTAAATTTTTAGTTTTAGTTTTTTATTTTTGCTTATGTCTCGACTAATTGGAAGTGAGCGTTAATGACTGCGACACAGTTTTATACTCATGCAGTTGTTATCGAACACAGACTTTTTGTAAACTGAGATAATTCTTTCCAATAAAAATTTATTTCTATACAAATTAATTATATTTTTAAATATTCCTTACAAAAAACAGTATGAAAAATAACATTTAAAAATAAAAAAAAATTGTAGGCCACCAATTTATTTAATTATTATTATTCTTCACATGAAACTCATTGTTTTCCAATTGATCCTGCTATCTGATGAAGAACGTTCACACATTTCTGTTTCAGATCAATATAATCTGGATCTATTCAAAGTTCGAGTGAATCGGTTTCTTCTAGGCGAGCGTGCTCCACCCTAGGCCGCGTCATCGCTTCACATCAGGCGAGTTGCAGCCTAAAGCAAGCCAAGAATCTCCAAAGGGTTAAGCAGAGGTTTACCACAGTACACAGAAAAATAAAATAAAATATTTATATATTTATTTTTTCGACAGTTATTTTATTTCTTTCTTATTTCCTGATTATTGTGTGATTAATGATTTTGACATGATTAATGGTGACTTTGACATTATTTTTAATGATTTTGACATTATTATTATTAATCATTTCGACATTATTAGTAATTATTACCTACCAAAATTTTCGGTTTCACATATACTAAAAATAATGTTGTATAATTATGTAATAACACTAATGAGATGTGTATGTATTACTAACAAATTGAATTTTATGATCTGTTAATAAATGATTTGATTAGATTTTTTTAAACTATAGGTATTATGAACAATATCCTGATCCCTATTATCCCTGTCTGGTATGAATGCTAAAATGGACCTTTTTGGAGTAGACGTGAGGCACACAGCACATACGAGGGAGTTTTTTGAGAGTCAAGAAAAAGATTTTTTTTCGCAAGGAATAAGAAAGTTAGAAACTCGTTATTCTAAATGCATTGCATTAGAAGGAGATTATACAGAAAAATAAAATAGTTTTGTTTCATTTTTTTGCATTTTTTTTGTATTGATTCCAAAAACTTTTTGATTCACCCTGGTACTATATAATTTCTCTTTTTTTAATTCGTCATTAATTTTTTATTTTGTATCTTTTTTTTTATTCTGCGTGCTTAATGAACTGACGTCAAATAAACTTTATTATTTCTTTCTTTAAGTGATAGTATAAGTTTACAAAAAGAGAGTCGAGATTTGCATAATACCGTCAATTAAAGTTGACAGTCGACTTAAAAAAAAATCTACGACGATGTTCCAAGTAAGTTCAAGGCGCTCATAGGACAATTATGCATATTATGGCCGATTATAAAAGGCTAGTTTCATGATGATGATGTCATTCGGTACAATTAAATTTATTTATAGAGGTGAGCTTACTGTGTTTAACGGGTTATGAGTCAGATGGTCATTTGACAGCATTGTTCTGGTTTTTCAGGCCTTGTTTTATTTTAAATCATTCGTTAGTCAAAGAAGTAAACTATTTTTTTTAATCAGTCGTTTTCTTGTACATCATCATTCTTTTGTCTTTATTTGGGCTCGGCGCAGTATGACTTCTTCTTCCATACTAATCTACAGGGTGTAAACAGACCCTTGACGAAGCCGTCAACCAAGCATTCTGTACATCAAACTAAGTAACTTTACGCAAAAATTATTGCTGTGAAACTACTTTTTTTTTTAAGGGTGAAAAATCTTGTTTTATGGTAGGACTCGATGGAACGCACTCAAAGCATTGTGCTGATGGATGAATTGGACAGTAGTTGGGGGTCGTGGAGGTGTTTAACGTAAAAATGTTACATTAAAAACATGTATTTGAAAAAAAAAAACTTGTGAAAAGGTTGGAACGTTGACCCCCAATATCTCCGTAATTAGAAGGTTCCCAAGGTATAGTCTAGAACAAAAAAATGATCGCAAAGACGGGGACAACACGTGCCTTTCGGCTTCGTTAAGGGTCTATTTACACCCTTAATACTCGTCTTGGCAGTAGTCACAGCCTTTCTAGCCATATCCTCTTTGACACATCATCATAATGAAGTCCCCTGAATTTGTAGTTGTAAAAAATGAGATAAAGCCGTGCTAAAATAAAAATAGAGTTTTTTAAAACGTTTCTCATTTAATATTCAAGATCATCATCTGCCGAGCCTTTTCCCAACTATGTTGGGGTCGGCTGCCAGTCTAACCGGATGCAGCTGAATACCAGTATTTTACATGGAGCGACTGCCTATCTGACCTCCACAACCCAGTTTTATTGGGTAATACGATACCCCTTGGAAATACTGGTTGTCAGACTTTTCGGGCCACTGACTACCTAACGACTGTCAAAGATCTACAAATGACACCCGGGACCAACGGCTTAACGTGCTTTCCGAGGCACGGAGAAAACTCGGTATGTAATGGGTGGTCACCCATCCACAGACCAACCTAGGCAAGCACGGCTTAACCTAAAGATCGATCCGAGCGTCTGTTATTATTTAGCCACGAGCTCCTCCCATTTAATATTCAAGATATTCATAAAAAATATTAACTCGAAAACCATCAAATGCGGTACACACATGAAGTATTCGGATAGGAAGCAGTTACTGCAAGCAGTTTGGGGAGGAGCTCGTGGCTAAATAATAACAGCCGCTCGAGTCGATCTCTAGGTTAAGCCGTGCTTACCTAGGTTGGTCTGTGCATGGGTGACCGCCCATTACATACCGAGTTTCTTCCGTGCCTCGGAAAGCACGTTAAGCCGTTGGTCCTGGCTCGTTTGTCAGTGGCCTAAAAAGTCTGACAACCAGTCTTACCAAAGGGTATCGTATTACCTTGTACTAACTGGGTTGTGGAGGTCAGATAGGCAGTCGTTCCATGTAAAATACTGGTATTCAGCTGTATCTGGTTAGACTGGAAGCCGACCCCAACATAGTTGGGAAAAGGCTAGGCAGAAGATGATGGAAGCAGTTTGGGGTCTACCCTTTCTACCTACTTATGTATCCAACTCTCTTTGTTATAGGGATAGTTGGGTACTATAAGTTGGAAGTAAGGCGCAACCTCGCTCTTGTAAAATAGGTTTTTATGGTTTTTCGTGGTATGCTGAATAATCCACAAATATTGGAATCGTTGGTCATTGCTCGTTCCAGACAGGCTACGGTTGGAACCGAGGTAGGGGCTTTTTAAAGTTCCGGAAATCCGTACAAACTTATTAAAGTTTGCAAGTTTGTTTGTGATCCGTGCACTAAGAAAAGATAATAGTGTCTCTCGGCGTTTGGATATATTTTTTTGCTCTTTAGCGGAATTCCAGAGGGTGGCACTTAGTATGTTGTCCACTGTGTAACTTGTGCTTCTAAACAGACCTGGGATTGGACAATTAGCAATTCATGACTATTTTTGTTAGCTCGAGTCTTACCTGTTAAAACAAATGTATGTGTTAATTAATAAAATAAATAATCTTTTTTTTAAATGACGTCTCTATTTAAACCACCTAGAGTATAAAATCAACACTACAAACCCTATATCCCCTATCCTTCCCTCGTTCTCATCTCATCGAGTGCTTGTTACATGTCTCTTCAATAAATCGATACAGCGTCAGGTAGAACCTAGACCCTTTCTAAACAACAACACTGCAATATCAATTCTATTCCTTTGCCTACAGAATTCAATATCACCTGCCTGTTTACCTGGCTAGCTTTGCCTGGGCCCGGCACTAGGCATATTCATTTTACTTTGAGAGGTGCAAACTGCGTTTCTGTTTCTCTGGCACCGTGACTGCAGGCTAAATTGTATTTATAGGCTATAGTTTTATGATTATGAATGTTGGTAAGTCAAGGAGTAAGTAGACATGGAGTGCTAATATGCGAGTGAATAGTGTTTTCCGAATATTGGTACAGATTTATTTAAACTAATCTTATAGTGCAGTTTGTGTGTTGTCTTTCTGAAATTTACCAATTTTTCACATAACGAAATAAAAAAGAGTAATATTTTTGCATTTTACTTTAACATTTTTTATTGTTTTTCTGATGAACCTTGTCAATTTTCAAAAATATGGTCAAAAACTACGACCTCTCTGGATAAACATCACCAGACATAGTTCTCTGATCTTGTTACATGATTATTATATCATGTATATATTTATATAGATTTGTATAGGCTATGATTATGTATGTAATTAGTACACCACAGACTACCTGCAGTATTGTCTCTCCCTCTTCCTGTAATCAATCCAAAAGTTGTATCTTTTAGCGATAAGTCCGCCCATTGTGTCACCCTATGTGAAATGTTTTATTTTAAGAATGTTACTTGTATGGTGTACTTAATAAAGAATATTCTATTCTATATTTTTCATCTCACTAAAAACATGTTCTTATAACATTACATAACGCGCTACCTATATTGCCCACCAAAACTCACAAAAAGTTGCATCAGCACTCCATTTTTCATTCCTCCATGTTACACAAAACCCCTTAATTATATTTGATCCGTGGCCGGGCTAGACAGGCACACACAAACACACCTACACAAACCCATATCTACACGAGTATGTAGGTACCAAAGGAGATGCACCCCGTTTTATCTCCCCTCGGATACCACGCAAATTGTTCCGGAAAAACTGTTTTTACAAAGATGTGGTAATATTACTCTTTGACTGTGTTTATGTATGTAATGTTGGATAAATTGGCGTTTCTATGCGGAAGTGGAGTAGTGAAGAGTGGGTATTGAGGTTACTTTAGGTTTGACACAATATATTATATCCAGCTTAGTAGGTTTTTACATGTGGAGGATCTTTTGTGTGCGATAGACGAAAATAGATGGTCGGTAATATTATTAACAAAGGTATCAGTATTCTATTTTAGACAGATAATGATGGCATTTTTCCTCAAAAAAGGTTTCATTCATTTATGCTTGGTTCACTTATATATCTAAGTCACAGATACACAAGTGAAACAAGCACAATTCATCGACATAGATTATTACAAAATTCCATTAAAATAACCATTAATTAAAGAATACTTTTAATGTCCGCCAAGCAGATTCAATAGTTAATCCTTATGAATATACAACCTTAGTTTTAGTATATGCGAAACCTGAAACACGAGTCTAGTATTTTTATGTAAATAATCAATGTAAAAAATTTCAAAATCGTATCACGAAAAATCACAAAGTTATAAGCTTGTTCTGTTAGCTTGTTGTCCGCGCAAAAACGTGGTTACCACGCAGTAAACCCGCGCCGCGCTTTCAGCGTCGTTTTGAACTCATTGATAATTATTATCAATTTGGCAGTAGGTACCTAAATTATTGCGATAGGTAGGTACTTAATATCGCTTAATATGTCCAACTTGTAATTTTTTTAGATGTTTTTGGGACAAAATGTTATAAATGATTGGAATCGATTCAGTTACTTATTCTGAACAAACTATATTCAGGTTTCGCATGTACTAAAAATAATGTTGTATAATAGTTAGTTTAACGTTGAAGATAAATCCATGCAGTTATTACTAAGCCACAAGCTCCTCAGGTTGCCGCCCAGACAAGTCAAAATCACAGTGAACTTTAGCATATCTTAGCATCACACCTGTAGTCCCTGAAGAGTTAGGCAGAGATGTACCTAATAGTGCACCCACATTTCGCCAGTTACTACCGGACTGTAGTACTCAAGTCCAGTACTTGGATAGCTAAGCTAGATTAAAAAGTTAAGTAGGTACCTATATGGTATATGACCTTTATGGGCGATTAAGTAATTGGGTTTAAGTAATAGTCGTATTTGTGAGTTATCGATGTTTACTTTGTAGTAAACCTGTACGTGATGGAGTTGTGTTATTCTGTATCTATTTGATTATTATGTACTTACGTGATTAAGTAAAAAGTTACTCAATTTATCTAGGGTCATCATCATCTGCTTAAACTTTCCCTAACATGTTGGGGTCAGCTTCCAGTCTAACCGGATGCAGCTGAGTATCAGTATTTTACATGGAGCAACGGCCTCTCTGACCTCTACAACCCAGTTAGTACTAGGTAATACGATACCCGTTGCTAAGACTGGTTGTCAGACTTTCAAGCCACTTAGTATGCAAAATTTCATCTAAATCCTTTCAGTAGTTTTTCCGTGAAAGAGTAACAAACATCCATCCATCCTCACAAACTTTCGCATTTATAAAATTAGTAGGAATTAAGATTTGCGACGTCGCGTCGTTGCTAACTTTTATAATGAATAGCTTTAAGCTATTCCAGGGCTGCGGGACTGTTCGAAAGAGATACCGTGGCCCTGGAACACAAAGGGCAAAGAAGGAACATGGATGGGTTTTAGTCAGTACAAGTCTGACACTCCCTTCCGCTCCGCCCAGAGTGGGGGGGTCATTTGATGATTTCCCATCCGAAAAAAAAAAGAAAAAGAAAAGCTATTAACATACTTTTGATGTAATTTGCCTTTAATGGGCTGTCACTGCTCTGAATCTCAATCGCACACATAAAATTCAGAACGGTTAGATTTAAAGCCACGTTTTAAATCTTCATTACGCGGCTGGACTCGCCGCTGAACAACGCGTTTCAAGCGATTACATTTATTGATCTATTACTGAAATGCGAATCGCGTTTTCTTTGGCAGTCGCTTAATGATAGGGAAACGTTTTAGAAAATCTTGATTAAACCTATTCTTGTCGTACATAACAAGTGTAACAAGACCCTTAACGAAGCTGTTAACCAAGTATTATGTTCATCAAAAAAATATTGCAGGGAAACGACTTTTTGTTAGTGGTGAAAAATCAAGTTTTACGGTAGGACTCAATGTAACGCACTCAAAATATTGAATAGTTAACGGGCATTAGATGTACTTAAAGGTAAAGTTAAAACCTTAAAAACAAGTATTTAAAAGCTTTGACCCCCAATATCTTCGAACTAGAAGGTTCCCAAGTATGGTCCGAAACAAAAAAATCAATCAATCAGTCAAACTTTATTTGTGAACATAGGTATTACAATAAAGGTCTTATGTATACAATTTAGTCGAGCTCTATGTCCTACCAAAATGATCGTAATAACGGGGAGAACAAGTGCCTTTCGGCTTCGTTAAGGGTCTATTTACACCCTTTATGTAACTTTGGTAACTGTAAAGGCACTTAGTATTTAAAACACGGCAGGAATTAAAAAGGCGACCTCCTCTAACTATGAACAACCACTTCTTTACTTCACTCTGTTTGAAGCCTTTAGAACTAGTTCAGTAGCTCAAGTATAAAGTGACGCTTTGTGTGAAAAAAAGTTAGTACTTAACTAGCGGAAACTATTATTTTCAGGTACGTAAGTTCATAGAGGTATGAAGAACACGGGTAAAGTTCTTCTTCGTCTATAGAAAAGGGAGGATCATTCGACCAGCCGGGTATTGTGTCTGGTGGGCTGCTGTCCGACGATTGTTGTCGGGATCTTGGACATACAGGATGTAAACGGACCCTTCACGAAGCTGTCAACCCAGCATTATGTACATCAAACTAAGTCACTTTACACAAAAATTGTAGCTGGGATATGACTATATTTATTGGGGTGAAAAATCACGTTTTACGGTAGGACTCAATGTAACGCACTCAAAACATTGTGCTGATGGATGGATTGATTAGTACAGGGGTCGTGAAGAAAAAGTAAAAATCTTTCATTAATAAATATATTTAAAAAAAAAAATTGTGAAAACGTCGCGATTTTTGACCCCCAATATCAATATAACTAGATGGTTCCCAGGTATGGTGTAGAACAAAAAAAATATCGCAATGACGAAGAGAACACGTGCCTTTCGGCTTCGTTAAGGGTCTTGTTACACCCTTTATGCTAATCGCGCAGATAATAGGATGCAGGTTTTTTAGTTTGTCTGTAGCGTGATAGATATCGTTACAAATTAATAGATAAATCATCTGCCTAGCCTTTTTCCAACCATGTTGGAGTCGGCTTCCAGTCTAACCGAATGCAGCGTAATACCAGAATTTTACATGGAGCGACTGCCTATCTGACCTCCACAACCCAGTTAGTACTGGGCGTGCGTTTTGCCACGGTAACGATAAATTGCGTGAGGAAATAAAACAAATCAAATTTATTGGATTCTCATAACATTCCTGAAATAATTTCTTGTACCAGTCATCTTAGTATGACATACTGAATTCACCCCATCAGTTTGTGTATGGCTGTCACTTACACCCTGTATTTAAGGAGTCGTGTTTCCCATTTTCATAATCTTATTTTCATCATCGTTCTTCTGCTCTAATTAATCTAGGTACAACTATATTTTTGCAAATGTAAAACCCTAGTCACCTAAACATAAATTCTAATTGTGTTTAGTAAGGGAAGTCACGCGAACCAACAATTATTGACATTAGACACACGCCATTTCGGGAAATTCAAGTTCAGTGCTGGAAATCGCTTTGCAGAATGTATAAAAAAAAAGGTCAAGGAGTTAGAAAATATAGGTCAGTTATCGGTCGAGCTGAATGCACCCTGCCAGTTTGTGGAGGACTGTCCCTTACCTACACCCTGTATTTTTACAGAAATAAAATCTTATTTTACCCAAAAATATTGAACACCATTAAACATAAAAACATTAACATCATCATAAAAACAAAAACCAATAAACAAAAAAAAAAAATCATCAAAAATAATTCAATTATCATAATCATCATTAATTTTTTTTTTAACTTTGTAAATTAATAATAAATATCCACAGTACTCCATAAACTATGTAGATCAAGTTTTAGGGTTTAAATATTGCCAATTGAAGAAAAAACACTCACCTCCTCCATTCTGCTGGCACAAATATGGGAACCGCCAAATGTTCCCAAGTCCCACAGAGTATCCGATGATGGACAAGAAGAACTGCAGCTTCCCTGACCACGCTGCACGGTCTTCATCAGGAGCCTCATGTTGTAGGGAACCCCTGGACCCCTGCAGCACGATGGTGACCCCATGGGGTCGCTCGCTTCCGTCAGCGCGTGCGTTTAAAGGCGCCAACTCATGGCCATTGCGTGGCCCAATAGCTTCAGCTTTTCCCGCCATTTTAGCTGTCAAATTCCCTTTGTTGTTTTTTATTTGTATTTTTTTTAGTCGTTTAATTTACTTTTAATTTTTATTCGATTTTAGAATCAATGAAATTTTTTCGTCTACTTAAAATTATTAATTGTTTTCTTTTTCACTTTTTTTATTGTCTTTTTTAATATTTAAGTTTAACAAGATTATTAGAATGATTTCCTATGAATATGTTCATAATACGCTATTGATGTATTTCGTAATCGTACGTGAAGTATCGGATAGCGTCTTTTTTTACGAATTCGACTACTTTAAAATACGTTGTTGTTCTCTGCAGTAGTTTTTGACGCAATTTTAGTGAATCTCTGAACACGTTGTCGGTTTCTCTGTGCATATGAGAAGGTTATTTTGCCGTCAATATGAATACAACATCGCGTTTTTACTCCGTTGATGGTCGAGAAAAAAAATATGTTATTTTAATTTAGACATCTTTGAAATTAGGTTTCATCCAATGATGGAGTCCCGTAGTCTGAAACAAAAGAAAGACAATTTTGGGTTCATTTGACTTGAATATAGTTAAACTTAAAAAGAAAATATTGAGTCATCAATTCACGAAGCGATACAAGACTGCCGGTAGTCTAACCAGAATAGAGAGAATTAAGTAAGTTTTTCTAATTAGCGTTTTGAACGCCAGAGCGTAAAGACACGCGCGTGCCCTCCACGCCATGCCACAATTTCACCTACCATTTTGTCACATATTTGTGTCTTTCGGCGTACAAGGCACGGGCTTGCTTGTCACGTATATGTGACAATGGCATTCAAAAGGTTAGTCGGCCTTTAATCATTTGCCTAGCCTCTTCCCGACTATGTTGGGGTCGGCTTCCAGTCGACACTTGACAAGTTAAAACCCAAAACGGTACTTATGTAAGTAGCAAGTTAAACATACGAGCGAAGGAATATTATTAGAAATGATTACTATGAATGTAGGCAGACAGAGTCGCAAGCTGAAATACAGCCTTTCATTAAAGCGTGCTTCGGGCCCATCTCTGACGTCACAGACGTAGCCTAACGAAATTGGACGACAGCCTGCGTGACAAATGTACCAATTTGACAATGAAGGTTCTGTGGCTTTATGTCTAGGGTACTAAATCACCCGTTCAGTAAGTGTGTAGTTCAAGGTCAAGAAAATTTGCATCGATATGTCAAACTTGGTACATTTGTTTTAATTCTGTGTTTTCCCGCCTTCACAGATAAGTGGTTGAAGTATGGTTCTTTGAAGCAGAGCCTCTAGACTAAACTTAAAAGTTTATAGTAATATTATAAGTTTTTTTTTGTCTTCTTGTTACGTGACTCAAGTTATATTCGACCAGTTTGTAGCCAACTCTCTCTCTTTTTTTTTAATGGGGACCGACGCCGCCATCTTGTTTTTTCAATACCGTTCCAAAAACAATTTTCCTGTCAATGCCAATCAATCGCTAAAATAACTATGTAGCAATACACTTTGAGATCGTTAGAACAGAACACTTTTATGTAGGCACAGACACCAGCACATCAAGCTACCCGAAACTGTCAAATTTGACAGATAGTAATAGCTTGATGTGCTGGCGTCTGTACTTAAAGTAAAATGTCAAAGTTGACACTTCGGCAAACGTTGCGTGGCAAGTTCCCCATCTAGATAGACCGGGGATCTTATAAAAGCGACGTGGACCTCGGGGTGCCCATTCATGCGTCCACGTCGCTTGTTTTACTGGAGCAAGACTAGTCGTCACAAGACGGGTATTGTGACGACTGATCTTGGCCCAGCAAAATATAGGGAACTGCTCCCTGCTTCGCACGAGGTCTTCGACGTGACAAATACATCAAGATTTCTTTTTTAAAAGAAGAGCAATCATGATAAACGAGGAATATTTTCTCTAAATTTTGGTTAAACCGAATCAAAATCCATTGCGTAATTTAGTAGAACAACACGGTTACACAGACAGATGCGAAGAGTTACTCTAACAGCCATTCGGGTCGATCTTTAGGTTAAGCCGCGCTTGAATGGGTTGTTTCGTGGATGGGTGAACACCCATTACATACCGAATTTACGCCGTGCCTCGGAAACCACGTTAAGCTGTTGGCCTCGGCTGTCATTTGTAGATCTTTAACAGTCGTTATAGGTAGAATCAGTGGTCTAAAAGTCTGACAACCAGTCTTACCAAGGGGTATGGTATAACCCAGTACTGACTGGGGGTCTGATAAGCAGCCGCTCCATGTAAAATACTGGTATTCAGAGACATCCGGTTAGACTGGATGACAACCCCAACATAATTGAGAAAAGGCTAGGCAGATGATGATAGAATAGATTTAGCCGTGGTAAGCATCATCTGCCTAACGTTTTCCTAAGCTTGCAGTCTCACCGGATGCAGCTGATTACCACAGTATTTTCAGGTTTCTGATCACACGTAACGATTGTCAAAAATCTATAAATAACTGGCGGGACCAACGGTTTAACAAGTTTTACGTGGCACGGAGGAAACTCGGAATGTAATGAATAGTGAACCATCCACGGACCGACCTCAGTAAGCACTGCTCAATGTTGTAGATCAACCCGTGCGGCTGTTATTATTTAGCCACTGACGAAATAAAGAAGAAAACTGTTTACTTGATACAACATTAGTTTTAGTATATGCGAAAACTAAAACACATGTCTTTTCCCACCTATGTTGGGGTCGGCTTCCAGTCTAACCGGATGCAGCTGAATACCAGTATTTTACATGGAGCGACTGCCGATCTGACCTCCACAACCCAATTAATACTGGGTAATACCCCCCCCCCTCTTGGAAAGACTGGTTGTCAGACTTTTCGGGCCACTGACTACCTAACGACTGTCAAAGATCTACAAATGACACCCGGGACCAACGGCTTAACGTGCTTTCCGAGGCACGGAGGAAACTCGGTAAGTAATGGGTGGTCACCCATCCTCAGACCAACCTAGGCAAGCACGGCTTAACCTAAAGAACGACCCGAGCGGCTGTTATTATTTAGCCACGAGCTCCTCAGTTACTTATTCTGAACAAAATTTATTCAGGTTTCGCATATACTAAAAATAATGTTGTATAAGTGTGTATTACGGGCATTCCGACAGACAAACAATAGCCCATAGAGCAATAAAAAAAATGGCAACGCCGTAAAATATGATTGCTCTGAATCAATGCCGTGATTGGAAGGGGTAAACAGGGATTACTTGAAACGTGCCCCGTAAGGCCAGCAGAGTCTTATTCAATCTGCACGTGTAAGAAATTGTTAACAAACCGCAAATGACAAAGAAATATAAAGTTGGTAATCAAATAAATTGATTGCTTCGCTGACGATTGGCACTGTACATCTCGCTCTACTGGTACGAAAAAATAACGAAGCCGTCAACCAAGCATTTTGTTCATAAAATTAAGTAACTGTAGGTAGGCGAAAATTATTGGTAGGAAAAGACTTTTTTTGGGGTGAAAAATCACGTTTTACGGTAGGACTCAATGTAACGCATTCCAAACATTTTGTTGATGGCTGCATTGAATATTAGGGGGAACGTGGAGGTATTTATAGTTATGTTATAACATTAAAAACTCGTGAAAAAATAGCAACTTTGACCTCCAATATCTCCGTAACTAGAAGGTGCCCAGGTATGGTCTAGATAAAAAAAAAATGATCGCAATGACGGGGAAAACAAGTGCGGTTCGGTTTCGTTCAGATTATTTTTACACCCATTATTATATTTGGCCTAACTTCCTACATTACTAAACTACTTTTCTATGGGGGATAAAGAACTTTACACCCTGTTCTCCCCCCCCCCCCCCCCCCAAACATCCTTAACACAGTCCATCACCGTTTCTTTGGTCTTCCTCTTTTCTTTTACCCATCCACAAGTGCAGTTTGTGCCAATACAAACACAGAAGACCGTGAATGCACCGTCTGATCAAAAAGTCTGGTTCAAAGTGAAACTTCTGCTCTTTAACTTTACAAATTTACCGGTTCAAACCAGTTTGATCTGATAAAAGGCAGCCGGAACCGAACTATGTCAAGGTCCCGCAAAAGGGATGTACCCTACGTTAAAACTCGTTTTGAAGATGGGGGACGAATTTAAAAGGGGTGAGCTGTGAAAGGAAACGATTTGTATAGATTGGGTAGGGAGGTACACAGTAGTTAGGCTAATGTGAGTTTGGTTTGCAAGTCTCGTTGGAAAAATACGAGTGGAGATATTTCAGTGCAATTTTGTTCTTTGTTATTTGTTCCTTAAGCAACGTCTGGGACTTCTGGGAGTCAAAAAAATGGTTAAGAGGTCACCCTGTGCGATAAGACCCCCAGAATAACTAGTGCTAACGGGTTAGCACTAGTTTTTCTGGGGGTCTAAATTACCGCTTTAGCAGAATCATATACGCAGAAGTAAGCGCAGTTAATATCACTACTTATTATAAAACAAAGTCCCCCGCCGCGTCTGTCTGTCTGTTCGCAATAAACTCCTGAACGGATTTTCATGCGGTTTTCACCGATAGATAGAGTGATTCATGAGGAAGGGTTTGTGTAAATTGGTTGAAATATGACGATAATTAATGGAAGTGTCGGAAAAACTCAAGCCGCCTGGGAGCTTTCATCGAAAAGGCTGCCTCGACGGACAAAATTTGTAGACATAATATGCTCAACTACTCGTGCGAAGCTGGGGCGGGTCGCTAGTTATGAATAGTCAATTTGTGTCAATATTACGAATTATAACGTGATTATTATTATCCTATTATGATTCGGCTAAAGCGGCCTATTGAGGTCCCCAAAAACACGCTGTACAAAATCACGATAACGCCAGTGGGTGGTGAAGACCTGACCTTCACCACCACCCAACAGCATTAACTGACAATGGCTAGAGTAGCATAATACAAAGCATTACACGTCAGCTTTGACCACAAAAGCTCTACGCTCCACATAAAAGCTTTTATCGATTAAAGTAGCGAGTTCCATTGGAGATAGCATATACACGGTTATTTTTTGGTCGTTCTGGAACCGAAAGCCATAAACTCAATCATCGATTTCGAAACGATTGGGACTATTTTTTTCAAAAAGTAAAAATAAAAAAAATCACGATAAATTTAAAATAATGTTTTTTTTGTGAAATAATGAGAACTCGAAGTAACGCTTCCTTGCGGTAAATGCATATGTGTGTGTAAAACGTATTCACGATCGGCAACACATGCGAACGGTACCCATTGAAAAATTCATTCATCGATCCGTAAGCCACGCCCCCACCCCACGCTTACACAGTCTAGGAGTCTAGCCGTCGCGCGGTTCGTGTTCGGTCACTCACGCGCAACCTAATAACATGTTAAAAATGAGTCGGCAATACGCGTACTCCAATGTGGAGTATTGGGCAATGGTGGATTTTTATGGGATGGCGCACAATAACCTGGAAGAGGCTAGACGACTTTATGCTCAGCCGGAACACCTGAACTCACTGCGCGCACGTGGAATCACCGACCCTCAAGTTCCCTTTACCTCCACCATCCTGCAGTGCGTGCGTACCTTAAAAGTGAGTTTGGTGAGCAGTGGATAGGTCGTGGTGGCCCTGTGGCTTGGCCCGCAAGGAGCCCTGACTTAACACCACTGGATTTTTATTTGTGGTCTTAAATTAAAAGACTAGTTTATTTCGAGGAGCATACTACTCGAGATGAGTTAAGAAGTGCGATAGTGAAAAGTGACAGATACACATTAGGAAAATTAAAAGACAATGTGATTAAACGTGCCCGTTTGTGTATCGAGCAAAGTGGACTCCATTTTGAGCAGTTGCTTCGATACAGGGAAGTGTAAATTATTTAAAAAGTGTTTGGCCTTAGTTAGTTATAAGTTGATTATGTTTGTAGATAGCTCCAATTTTTTAAATACGCCTGCGCCTGCAATACCTTTTCTTGATAATAAAAGAGTACTTACAAAGTTAGTAGGTAGGTACCGACTTAGACGTAAAATGTATTACTGACGCGACGGTCCTAAGCCCGTAAAAAGTATGAAGGAAAAATTAGAGTTATTTAACTGTTAAGTACGTAAACATAAACGCAATTTAGATCAAACACAACAAACAACACAATGGTCATGAATGCGGAATCAAACGATTTATTATTGTCGTGGGTAGGTATCTACTGTAGCAACAACGTGGTTGGTAGGTACTGACCACTGCAACCTATAGCAAACCTTCAATACAAATTGAATTGCTAGAATAGGTATGTAAGATGTAAGTATCTATCTAATTAGTTCATCCGCAAGTGTGCCTTCACCGTCTTGAAAACAAAAGATGCCGATGCGTTAGATACCTACATAAACAAAAATAAAATATTTAGTATGGATTTGTGCCCGGTTGATGGCAATAAGCTCGCCCCTTATTACATGGAAATTAAACATAACTGGCGAAAAATGTGGGTGTACCATTAGGTACACCTCTGCCAAACCCTTCGGGGATAACAGGCATGATGTTATGTATACGTTAGACTACTTACTGAAGCACTCCGCGTTCTAACCAAAGGATCGGTCGGGATCGATAGATAAATTGGTGCACAAATAAAAATACGAAAAGCGAATTTAGACTTTATTTCTTAACCGTAAACGGTGAAAATTAGAAATTTTACCCAAACTAGATACCTAAGTAAAATACGCAGTTTACTAAAATTATTCTGAGAAACCTATTGTCTCGTGTCCAACCTGACTGTTACAAAGATGCACAACCGAATTACACGGTTCACTTTATTAAAATAAGGTCTTAATTCCAACCTAATACCTCCAATACCTAAAATACATCCAACTAATAATGAACTCTATTCGACAGACGAAACGATTCATTTTTCTGTGCGAATTGTCTGCGTTTGTAACAGCCGCCAGCATTACCGCAAAAATAATGTTTTAGGCAGTATTATTTTATGAATCAGGTAGGTAGGTTGATTGGTCGACACTCGATTTAAGGCCTAATTCCCAAGCGTACTGTCGTCGTATCGGAGTCTAGTTGAATAGGTACGAGTAGTAGTGATTTCGTGATGCGAGAGTGGTGAATTAAATGCCAATTAATTTATCTCGTTAACGAAGAGATGTGATAGTGGTAAACACCGTGCCGTGCTTCTGATACGAACGAGAAATGATGTAGGTAAATGAACTTACACCAACCTAAATCGGACCTGAAATGAAATACCTACTTGCAGTCGGTTAATAAATTCGTCCGACGTCCATTGACCCGCTCAACTGACTCGCACAATCACAGCTGTGCTACGCTACGTCATCATCGAGCGGACCGCGTACGTTATTGCGTTTATGAATGAAAGACTACTAAGATTTAACTCGAATGATAGAAAAAATGTGATAAATTTCTAACTTCTATATTAGAAGTCATAAAAAAAAAGAATATGCCAATAGTAACTATTACTCGACTGGAGTTACTGTGTTTCGGTTCCAGAACGACCTAAAAGTATTCGTGTATAAGGTCCCATTAAAATAGGTGGACAAACTTTTAGAAATAATTCAGACCACCAAAATAAGGACAATGGTAAAAAAAAATTGCTAACGAAAATACACTAAAAATGTTGGTTAGCCAATGCATAAACACATCCATGTCATTGTTATCTCATAATTCTGATACTACAAAATGTGCGAGTGCAAGTACCTACCATAATGGATGTGTTTATTCGAGAGTGCCGGCAATTTATTATTTTAAACAAAATAAAATCACTTTAATCAGTGTTGTTTTTGCTTAAATATCTTAGGTTATAAGTACTGAACGATGTGTTAAAATTTGTGCATCTATTTTAATGGGTCCTTTTATATCCTACACTCAAGAATAAATTACAAAGCAGGATACCTTATAGCAACTCGGGCTGAGTTAGTGCTTTGAACCATACTATAATAATATACTTCGCCTGGTATTCTCTTCCCGTGACAGCTGGAACACGTGATTGGCCAAAGAATACGTAATCAGTTGCGATGCTGTCTATGTGTTGCCACGGTGTGTGATTGAATTACCCAAGCAAAATGCATTTTTTAACTTAACAAAGCAATCATGAACTAATAATTCAATATGTAAATTAATTTAAAACTAAATAGATGAATCACACGAGTTACTAAATAGTTAAGCTAGTTACACAGGACAATCAATGGTAACACTTATCGTGACGTAGTCTTGGGCCATCGTGGTAAGAGAATACCAGGCGAAGTATATTATTACACCATGCTTTGAACTACTATATTGCCTATTGTTTCTGAATTACAAGTCCCAACCTGTGGTCTGCCTCGATGGTCTACTGATCGCAAGCGCGACTGCTGAGCATGAGGTCCTGGGTTCGATTCCCAGGTAGGTCAAAGTGTTATTGGGTTTATCCATCACGAATTTCGCAGTAGTAGCCACGGTATCTGGTTTTGTGTCCGGTTCATCATGCTGTAATCCTCGCAGGTTTAGGAAAAGGTGTAACTAATAGTACACCCACGTTTCGTCAGTTACGGTTTAAGTGCCATGTAATACGGCGGCAATCTCTCGCATCCGGCCCTGGTTCAAGCCATGGTCCGGAACGAGAGGGAATGGGAAGCCGTCACCTCCTTCTGCGAAGCAGTCATGCTAGTGAAGGAGGTGGCGGGACGTGCGAGGGAAAGAAACTCACGTCCCAGCCGCCGCGGGAGACGCCCTGGGCGTCGGGGGTCACGTGGTGGCTTCCGGCCACCGTAGGCGCGGGCCTGTGAACGGCGAGTTATGGGCTAGCTCGCCGTCCGGCCGTCTTATGACGACAGGCCGTGTCGACGGCGCGTTTGTGTTCCACGTGCGCCTCAAAGAGATGTCAGCAACGAAGTAGCGGTCCGCATGGGCCGATGCCTGCCAGGGCTGCGGGACTGTTCGAAAGAGATACCGTGGCTCTGGAACGCAAAGCGCAAAGAAGGAACATGGATGGGTTTTAGTCAGTACAAGTCTGACACTGCCCTACGCTCCGCCCAGAGTGGGGGAGGGGTCATTTGATGAATTCCCACACGAAATAAAAAAAAAAAAAGTGCCACGTAATAGGGGTCAATTTCAGTGCAACTATCAGAAATTTTCCTGATACTTCTGCCACACGATACCGGTGATATTCGTCCAATATCATGCTCGAACTAAACGAATTGGTCTCGAGATTCCCTCTCGGTATCTCGATCGATTTGATACAATCTCGTGCACTATTAGTCTTGATATCGCAGCGGTTTCAACGGATATCCGCTTTGTAATTTTCTATTTGGAATATTTTATGTGAACTGTTAAAATGTTTGTCAGTATTTTCCTGAACCTTCTAGTTTTCGTAGAAATCATCATTATTCTCTTGCCCTTATACCAATTAATTTGGGGTCGGCGCAGCATGTCTTCTTCTTCCATACTTCTCTATTACTCGTCATCTCATCAGACACCTCCTTTCTAGCCATATCATCCTTTACACAGTACATCCATCGTTTCTTTGGTCTTCCTCTACTCATATATCCATCCACATTCACATTAGTTTTCGCAGAAATGTACCTTGTCATCGTCTGCCTAGCCTTTTCCCAACTATGTTGCGTTCGGCTTACAGTCTAACCGAATGTAGATGAATACCTGTATTTTAAATGGAGTGACTGCCTATCTGACCTCCACAACCCAGTTAGTACTAGCTAATACGATACCCCCTGTTAAGACTGGTTGTCAGACTTTTTGAGCCACTGACTACCTGTAACGACTGTCAAAGATCTACAAATGACAGCCGGGACCAACGGCTTAACGTGCTTTCCGAGGCACGGAGGAAACTAACTGTAATAGGTGGTCACCCATCCACAGACCAACCTGGTTTAACCTAAAGATCGATCCGAGCGGCTGTAAAAATGTACCTACTATTGTACATTTTTCGACAATGATAGTTCGAGGCTTATAAGATTTGTCAACGTCTTGGGGTAAGTGCAAACTGTTGTCATAGCCAGTACTTTTTCAAAGTTCATTAAGTAATATTGATTTCGTGGCGAGTTCGAAGGTTGTGAAGGCGCTAAGGATATTGGAGCATCATTGTCCCGGGAAAATTTAGCAGGGCCACAATTCAGTAGATTCTAGTTTACCTACAAAAGTGTAGTGGCTGACAAAAGGTAGCGAGCTTGCGCGACTTAGCACGATTTTGAATTCGATTAAAGTGGGCGGAGTTTCGCAACACGAACGACCAATTGCATGTGAGCATTGTCATTCGATGAACTGTTGAATTGAAGATAACGTAGGTATTTCACAGTGTTTACAAATTACTTTTGATGATTAGTATGCGAAAGTGAAAGAAACGAGCCCTAGACTTGGGGATGGCCGCCATCCCCTTCAATACGAAGTGTTGTTAAAGGTTTTATTAAACACAGCAGGGCTCCGTCAACTACGTCTGTTTACATAAAATCAATGCAGCAACACAATTGCGTACTACAGTTGCTGAAGAAATAAAAGTAATTTGCAAAACAGCTTGCCAAAATATGATAAAATGCGAATCACCATTACAACTATAACTAATATTGCTGCAGATATATTTAAATGTATTTTCTTTAACATCAATTTTAAGGCTGCCCAATACCACATTACTTGCTAATCAATTTAGTTATTTCCTCCGAGCTCAACTCACTTTGCTGACAAATACATTTTAGAGCTGACCAAAACCTCTTTGATTAGCTGACTTTTTAAATGATAGTCAGTCCAAAATACGAGATGAACTAAAACAAAAGAAAGTCGTTTTGGGCCAACACCATTTTGTAAAAATGCCGAATAATACACAAAGAATAATAAAACAAAAGAAAATGTCAACAAAACAGCGCCGCCCACCTTACATAATTCCTAACAAAATTGTTACCGACAACGAAATACCTACCAATTATAATTCGTGAATCTTTCAGAAGAGACCCGGCTTGTACCATTGGCTGTATAGCTATCGATCTGCCGACCCACTGACCGCTATAATGTGTTTGACAGCTGCCTGCCATGCTATGGAAGTCCACGTGGACTGACATGTGTCTGAGTGTCTTAGGAGGGCAAGATAAAGGAGGGTTTTATGAAATGAATGGAGGGGAAGGTTTTCTTATTTTTTTGTTGTCATGCTGCTGATTTTGAAATAGACATACTTAGTCATATTACCTGGTACTCGTAACATGATATTGTATTTGAATTTAAATAACAAAGGTTGTAAAAAGACATTAACGAAGCCGAAAGGCACTGTTCTCCCCGTCATTGCGATCATTTTTTTGTTCTAGACCATACCTGGGAACCTTCTATATAATATTAGAAGTCAAAGTTCTAAGTTTTTCACAAACTTTTTCAAATACAAGTATTTTACTGTAAATAGGTACCTCCACGACCCCTGTACTATTCAATGCATCTATCAGCACAATGTTTTGAGTGCGTTACATTGAGTCCTACCGTAAACCGTAAATTTGCGCCTCAAAAAAAAGTAGGTTCCCAGCAAAAATACTGCGTAGAGTTATTTAGTTTGATGAACAGAATGTTTGGTTGACGGCTTCGTGAAGGGTTTGTTAACATTGTATAATATCAAACCAGTAATCCCCAAAGGGTTGGGCAGACGTGTAGACTGTCCGTAACTTACAAACCCGCATTTCGTTAGTTATTTGAGTCTTATGTCATACATCATCATCTGCCTAGCCTTTTCCCAACTATGTTAGGGTCGGCTTCCAGTCTAACCGGATGCAGCTGAATACCAGTATTTTACATGGAGCGACTGCCTATCTGACCTCCACAACCCAGTTAGTACTGGGTAATACGATACCCCTTGGTTAGACTGGTTGTCAGACTTTTTGGGACACTCTACAGATGACAGTCGGGACCAACGGCTTAACGTGCTTTCCGAGGTACAGAGGAAACTCGGTATGTAATGGGCGGTCACCCATCCACAGACCAAGACGAGAGACGTATGTCATACGGGACGAGCTTATTGCCTTTAGCTAGAAATCCAGACTCTAAGTAGATTTGAAAAATTGCTAATAGGATAACTTATTTAACACTTTGGCTGATCTAGAAATCGTATCCAGGAGCGAAGCACACCAAAGTAGCGCTTTCGACCACATGACCAGCAAAGGCAGTCAGTCACATTCAGAACATAAACATCACGCCTGTAATCCCAGAAAGGTAATGCAGAGGTGTACCTAATAGTACACCCACATTTCGCCAGTTATGTTTAAGCTCCATGTAATAGGGGATGACCCTAATGCCATCAACCGGACACAAATCCAGACTCCGTGGCTGCTACTGAGAAATTCCTGGAAAGCCCAAAAACACTTTGCCAGACCCGGGAATCGAAGCCAAGATCTCACACACATTCAAATACATTCAGAACAGTCAGTATTAAATACCCTAAGTTCTATTTTGAGACGTACTACTTTTTAATTAAGGGCTAGTTTTACTGAATTCAAAACCCCACGGTACCCACTCTGCCAGGTGTGCAAACATATTTCAATGAGCTCCCCTTTCCTTACTTTCGACCATTATTTATTTAAAATCGCCAAATTGAAAGGAAACTAGTTTTTATTGTGCTTTTAGTTTTTTGCAAACGAGTTGCTGCATATTGGGGAAAATAAAACACAATTAAATATAAACACAATTTGCCTCCTCTTACTTTAGAAATTAGAGGACGGGGGGGACGACGACACATTTTCCCACTTTGGAAGTGTCTATCTTTCTAACGATTGACTTTGAGACAAAATGGTTTTTCGGAACCTCAATGTTATTTTTAAAGACCTATCTATAAACACTCCGAACGTTTATTTTTTTTTCTTTTAATGTAAAATTCGAAAAGCGGTTCACAGAATACATCTACCAAGTTTCAACTGTGTAGTTCTAATAGTTTCGAAATAAAGTGGCTGTGACTTACGGACGGATAGACAGACAGACATGACGAATCTATAAGGGTTCCGTTATTTACCATTCGGCTACGGAGCCCTAAAAACAAATCTCAGTTCTAAACGCTACACAAACAAAGTTGATACTTTACAACTAAGGACTAAAGTTCTAGGAAACTTAGCACTTTGCCTTGCGTAAACTTTAGTAATTTTCCCACGTAGAGACTAGAACTAAGCCGTTAGCCATATTGTGTACAACATAATGGTTTTATCGTGCAATTTCTTGCTGGAAAATAGGTATTACAGAAAAGAACTTTATCTGCAACTCTATGTACCAGTGGCGAAGGTTCCATACAACCCGATTCCTGCCGGCTTCCCTTTGAAAAATGGCACAGTCAGTATTCTATGAGAGCAGCAGTGGCCTAGTGGTGGCGGCCCCGACTTACCAGCAGTAAGTCGTCGGTTTGAACCCAGTCAGGCGCATTACTTTGTGTAATTTATTTCATCACCACTGCTCTCAAAACGATGAAGGGAAACATCGTGAGGAAACCGGCATGTCCTAGAACCAAAAATTCGAAGACATGTGACATTTACCAACCCGCACTGGGCCCGCGTGGTGGATTATAGCCCATTCCTTCTCACAGAGAGGAGGCCTGTGTGCCAGCAGTGGGAACATTATAGGCTGATTATGCTTATGCTTATGCAGTATTCTATAGCCAATCATATTCTATACAGTAAAGATATGTACTCCGGCTTACGTATTACAAAAATTGACCCTTCGCTACTGTTATGTACATATAAGATTTTAAACTGTCATGGTCACGAACATTATTATTAATACTAGAAACGGGATATTTACCATGTTTACTGTTTATCGGGAACTCATAGAAAACAGTCATCATCATCTGCCTAGCCTTTTCCCAACTATATTGGGGTCGGCTTCCAGTCTAACCGGATGCAGCTGAATACCAGTATTTTACATGGAGCGACTGTCTATCTGACCTCCACAACCCAGTCTGTACTGGGTAATACGATACCCCTTGGTAAGACTGGTTGTCAGACTTTTTGGGCCACTGACTGCCTAACGACTGTCAAAGATCTACAAATGACAGCCGGGACCAACGGCTTAACGTGCTTTCCGAGGCACGGAGGAAACTCGGTATGTAATGGGCGGTCACCCATCCACAGACCAACCTAGGCAAGCACGGCTTAACCTAAAGATCGACCCGAGCGGCTGTTATTATTTAGCCACGAGCTCCTCATAGAAAACAGTAAACAAGGTAAATATCCCGTTTCTAGTATTAATAATAATATTAAATAAATGGTTCGGTAAAAAATAGTTTTTTTTTTAAAAGACTAACAAGTTCGGCCTTATAAACAGTACGGTTGAAACATAACGGCGAAAATGTTGTGAACTTTTGTGTTCTCCCAAAAAACAAATTCTTAGTAGTAATCCATGGCTAATTTTCATATAATAGAGCGTATCTTGTTTTAAATATGTGCTATGTAACAATAACTTAACATCACGCCTGTCATTCCCGAAGTAGCAGAAGTATACCTAAAGTATGGTTTAGTAGGTATCAGTAAATATTACCAGCACAGTGCACAAGTTAGAAGCATTCAACTGCAGAATAGTGGTTTTCTTTAGGCGGTCAGATCTAACACGCACTCGATGTATGGAACTTACGCTAGTCCTCTACTGGGTCCTCTACTATGTTTTTGTTTCTGAATAGGACACCTTATTCTTATTAACCAAGGTTACCGACGTAGCCCGAAGAATAGCCAAACTTAAGTGGCAGTGGGCAGGGCACATTGCTCGCTGAACGGATGGCCGATGGGGCCGAAAAGTTAGAGTGGCGACCGCGAACCGGAAGACGTTGCGTTGGAAGGCGTCTCACTAGGTAGACCGATGACCTGGTGAAGGTTGCAGGGATCCGCTGGATGCGAGTCGCACGGAACCGGTCAATGTGGTGATACTTGGGGGAGGCCTATGTCCAGCAGTGGACGTCTTTCGGCTGAAATGATGATGATGATGACGTTTGATTCTTTTCTTTCTTTATTTTGTGGTTAGTGCCTCGCCTAGTATCAGAGTTTAGCTTTAAATGCCGTCTAGAAATATCTCTCAGGCATGCTGGTTTCCTCACGATGTTTTTCCTTCACAAAATCCGAAGTTCGTGTCTCGGGTTAGAACTTGAGACTTAGACCGACGGTCACACCACAAGCTATCACTGCTGTAGCTGTTTTTGTTTATTGAACGACATGCAAATGTCACAATGAAAAAGAAAAGTGTTCAGCTGAAAGTCTGAATATAGAATGCAATAGTCAGACACGCAAAGAACTAGGTGGTACCGCCATAACCGGATGGCAGTACCATCTACCAGATCGAAATTTAAGTATGTATCTACCTACCTATCTATTATTTGGCACTCTTAATGTCTCACTAAACATGACTACGACAGCAACATGCAAGGAAAACATCACTAGCTACCAGTGGCGAAGGTTCCATACAACTCGATTCCTACCGGCTTCCCTTTGAAAAATGGCACAGACAGTATTTTATAGAAAAATAATAATAATCAAATTAAAGATATGTACTCCGGCTCACCTCTTACAAAATTGACCCTTCGCTACTGCTTATCACCGGTATTTACTCAACTCCCTGTGGCAGTCGTTACAGACAGACAGTAGCCCGAAAGTCTGACAACCAGTTTTACAAGGGGTATTAGTAATTATTACTTGCTTCGGTGAAGGAAAACATCGTGAGTAAACCAGCATGCCTGAGAGATATTTCTCGACGGCATGTAAAGCCAAGTCAGACGCCCATGCCATGGGTGGCATAAAAATTCTGACACCAGATTAGGCACGAACCACACGATAAAGAAATACCAAGGGGTAGGCCTCAAGGAGATGTCAGCACACAGAAAGGGGTCCGCAAGGGCCGATGCCTGCCAGGGCTGCGGGACTGTTCGAAAGAGATACCTCGGTCCTGTAACACAAAGGGCAATGAAGGAACATGGATGGTTTTTAGTCAGTAGAAGTCTGACACTCCCTTCCGTTCCGCCCAGAGCGGGAGGGGGGGAGGGGTCATTTGATGATTACCCATCCGAAAAAAAAGGGGGTATCGTGTTACCCAGTACTACGTACTCTAGTCAGCTACTGAAATATCTTAGTACGGAAAACTTGAAATTTTCAATTGCTAACCCGCGAATCCAGCCCAGAATCAGTTCAGCAGTTGCCGACCACTAGACTGAAGACTAACGAAGCAGTCAACTGTCAAATCAATTATATCCATCGCCATTATTATTGTAGACCATAATTATACTGAACCACTGAAACGTAAGGAGTTCTAAGGTTCCGTTTAACTGTGTGGTAAGTGCTGTCTAAAGGCTCTTACCCACTGTGCATAATCAGCCTATAATGTTCCCAATGCTGAGACTCAGGCCCCCTCTCTATGAGGGAGTGGACTATAATTAACCGCGCGGCCCAGTGCGAGTTGGTAGATGTCACATGTCTTCGAACTTTTGTTTCAAGGTCTAGCCGTTTTCCTCACGATGTTTTCTTTCACTATTTTGAGAGCAGTGTTGATGATATAAATTACACAGAGTAATGCGCTGCCTGGGTTCGAACCCACGACATACACCTCGTAAGTGGGGCCGTTACCATTGGACCACCACTGCTGTCACACTACCGGCGTAGTCATCATCATCTGCCTAGCCTTTTCCCAACTATGTTGGGGTCGGCTTCCAGTCTAACCGGATGCAGCTGAATACCAATATTTTACATGGAGCGACTGCTTATCTGACCTCCACATCCCAGTTAGTACTGAGTAATATGATACCCTTTGGTAAGACTAGATGTCAGGCTTTCGGGGCACTGGCTACCTGTAACGACTGCCAAAGATCTGCAAAAGGCAGCCGGGACCAACGGCTTAACGTGTTTTTTGAGGCACGGAAATTATGTAATTATGCCGGCGTAGTAACACGGCGTAATCTTTTATCAGGCAGCATCCCCGTGCGGAAAAAACCGGCTGGCTGTGCCTCTAGCAAAGCAGTAGCAAAGGGTAATTTTTTTAAGAGGTAAGCCGGATTACATAAAGGGTGTAAATAGACCCTTAACATAAACGAAAGGCACTTGTTCTCCCTGTCACTGTGATATTTTTTTGTTCTAGACCATACCTGGGAACCTTCTAGTTACGGAGATATTGGGGGTCAAAGTTCCAACTTTTTCACAAGTTTTTTTTAAGTACATGTTTTTAATGTAAGATTTTTACATTACACACCTCCACGACCCTCGTACTATTCAATCCATTCACCAGCATAATGTTATGAGTGCTTTCCATCGAGTCCTACCGTAAAACGTGATTTTTCACCTAAAAAAAAGTCGATTCCCAGCAATAATTTTTGCGTAAAGTTACTTAGTTTGATGTACAGAATGCTTGGTTGACGGATATGTCGGATATGTACGGATATGTGATATGTGTGAAGGGTCTGTTTACACCCGATATCTTTAATGTGATTATATTATTTGTGTGTAGAATACCTGACTGTGCCATTTTTCATAGGGAAGTCGGTAGGTATCGAGTTCTATGGAACCTTCGCTACTGTAGCATAGGGTATACTATACACTGTGCTATAGCTTTAAGGTAGTTCAAGCTTATCAGGTTTCTAGTTAATTACCAAAGTAATCGGTAAATAAATCATTGAGGAGGAAACGAAGTTGATTTGTTTGTTTGTTTATACAGGGTGGGCGAAAAGTAATGTCGCAATGAAAATGGTCTGTTATTCTGTTAAGAGGTTGAAAGGTCACATAAAGATGTAAAAGTTATGACAAATAAATTCTTTATTTTAATACATTGACAACACCATACAGACAAATAGATCCTTAGTTCCCAAATTATGTTTCCACCCGTGATTTGGTAGACAGTGTTTATTCAAAAACTCATTATGATAATAAGTTGAAAAAATGATATCGGTCGGTTTTAAAGGAACTCAGAATTAAAGGGACAAGCATCATCTCGTCAGTCGATGCAAATTTTTTCACATTTTAGTGAGATTCCAAAAAGTCCAAATCGCGAATCGAATAGCGATCTGGCCCGCCAGTTAAAATTCCCAAAAAATCTCAAGTATTATACTACAAATAAACAGTAACAATAACTCCATGTTAGTCAGATGTATCACTTCATAGCTCATTGTGGACTGTATCTCTATTTGTCTTCAACTTATATGCCAAATCACAAGCAACTAACATGTGACGCCATTTGCAACAAATATGCATAAGCATATTTGTTGCAAATGGCGTCACATGCATTCCCACTGCTGGGACGCAGGCCTCCTCTCTATGAGAGGGAATGGGCTATAATCCACCACGCGGGCCCAGTGCGGGTTGGTGAAATACAAACAAATATGGCACAATCACACAATTCACTGAATGACATTACTTTTAATTCGCCTTGTTTATGGGTCGACGAGATAGCTGGCAATTTTTCGTTTCAAGCTTCTGAAACGGAAAAATGCGTTCCTTTTTCTTTACCCCTGGGTAAAGGTGATATATTTCATGTATTTATTTTAAAAGGGTTTAAATGTTAACTAGATGTTGTCTATTCCAACCCATTATAACTAATTTAATACCGGCCTTCACCGAAGTGAAGACGAGACGAGAGTAGATGTTTTGTGAACCACCAATAGAATTTCGTTATTTAAACAAACACCGCTTAGGTTTAGTGGAAACGGTTGAGCAGAGAGTAGAGATGTCTCGTAATTGTTTGGGACAAAGGAGACGAGACGAGACGTGAGCGGCGTGCTGCGAGTGGTGTGCTGTGAGCAGTGTGTACTGTGTGCGGCATGTAGTGAGCGGTGTGTTATGAGTGGCGTGCCGCTTTGTACATCTCCGCTTTGGTGGTGTCCGGGTATTATTCACTTGAAAACCCAGAATTTCTGTCAATCGTTTGACCACAGACTCACAACTGAGAAAGCCATCACGATGGCAATTGATGATCCACGATATTTCTCCACTCTGAACTTGAAGCATCAAAAAGCAATAAACAAACACTTCCGTGTTTATTACTAGTATGTATAAAGTACTAACAATGTTTATCGGGTCATCGTCTCCACCAGAAGGGAGGGCTCGATGCCGCGGAAACTTTACGGATGATGTCACAACATCTTACGTCATCAACTCATAGTTTTGGCCACAGATAATATAATACTACGTAGACACACCCTCGCTTATTTCCCTGAATAATTTAATTTAGTAGTTGTTTTAAAAGCATAATATAACTGTCTAAACACTTCTGTTTTTGTTTGCTTGCCCACATCAAAAACTAAATTGGAGTAAGTTTAAATTATTCATATAATTTATAAGTCTATTTTATACAAGTAGGTACTCGTACTTCCAAATAAAAATCGTCCGAATTTTCGTTACATTTACTCCGTGCATTCGTAATAAGGCTTCTTTTCTTGTTACGAAAAGATAACAAATAAACAAACGAACAAACAAATCGAACAAATTCCAATCTACATTTTCCATGTAGATTGGAGTTTGTTCGATTCTCGTAATAACAAATATTTTCTGTTTCTATATTTCACTAGTTACTAAGTAAGAATCAAAGAGTTACAGAATAAACAAACTGACGTAAGTAAGTTAAAAGTAAAGTATAGAATTCTGGCTCCTGTGATACAGGAGCTCCTAGTACAAGAGCCAGGGCTACACTGACATTTGTGAGTAATCACTTGTGATGACGATTAACGATTTTTTTAAAGAATAATGAAAATAAATATTTACAAAAAAAGGGACCAATTTATATAAAATAAACTAACGAAATAAACAACAGGACGCTTAGGCGTCGAAGTAAACCTCCATCGCTGTCACCCGGGAACGTGCCCAGAAGACTGAGCACGTTTTTCTATGTATTTTATATTGATTCCGAATGTTTGTGCGTCCTGCTGTGCCTACGACACAGCTGTACAATTCGCGTCTGTATCACTCCACGAAGGTTGAGGAAGTCGTGGAGTACTTAAGAGTGAACACCAACTGGACTCTGAGGGTCGAAACTTTGTAATCGCGCCACAATATCAACTTCAAGTCGTTCGTGGTTGATTTCCAACTCACCATCTACAGACCTTCTTGAAAGAGGACTCTTGGTCGAGAGGTGTCCTATTCCACCGATTCCGGGGACGGTTACCTACGAAACACCACGCAGCAAAACACGACGCCGTCAACGATACGTGTATATTTATAATTCAATAAGGTTTTTTTATATGTTTTAATTTATTAATGTTTTAAGATTATTTTGTGTATTTATATAAGGGCCTTAGTTGCCTGATAATAAAATGATGATTAATATGATTAATTATACCCAGGGAAAATCGTAAAAGTAAAGGACTACGGTTTCAAAAAACGGGACGATAGAGAATTAAGAACAATTCTCTATAGTTTTTAAACGGATAGCTATTCACCTGCTCATTGATCTAGAACTTAGCCCGTCGCAAGGCTGGAACCTTGACTTACTGACTGCGGCCGTGCGCTATTTACCTAGAGCTGCGATCACAACAGTGGGATATAAAGTACAAAACAAAAGAAAACATAATTAATTCAGTACCAGTTAGCTTCGGGATTGTGGTTGTAACAAAACACGCATGAATGAACAAACAGTTTGTTTATCTCATTGTATTCATATCGACATAAACTCATGATTTTCTAGAACTCCACCCGCGACGTCGTCCGTAAAAATTGTCATATACAAAAATATTTTTAGTATATGCGAAACCTGAATATAGTTTGTTTTTGATATGGAAAGAAAAATTCTAGTGCGAGCAGGGTTTGAACCTGCGACCTTCCGATTCAGTACACCGGACGTCTTAACCAATTAGACCATCAAACAAAACCAACCATCCATTAAACAGCTGCAGTTAACGCAGGGTTTGCGCATAAAAATATTAAAAATCTGAATATAGTTTGTTCAGAATTAGTAACTGATTCGATTTCAATAATATTTAAACCATGTTATATTTTGTCCCAAAAATATTTAAAAAAAGGCTACAAGTTGGACACCGAGCGACACCAAGTACCTATCGCAATCATTTAGGTAACTACTGCCAAATTATTATTATGAATGAGCTGAAGACGACGTTGGAGGCGCGCGCCCGGTGGCGCCGCGTGGTGACCACGTTTTTGTGCGGACCACCAGGTAAGAACAAGCTTATAACTTCGTAGCTTTTCATGAAACAGTTTTGAAACTTTGTACAAAGATTCTTTACATAAAAATACTAGACATGTGTTTCAGGTTTCGCAATATACGAAAACTAATGTTGTATGTAAATATAATTGCACCCACGAATAATG
The DNA here is from genome assembly GCA_910589295.1 of Noctua janthe. Classification (NCBI taxonomy): domain Eukaryota; kingdom Metazoa; phylum Arthropoda; class Insecta; order Lepidoptera; family Noctuidae; genus Noctua; species Noctua janthe. The sequence goes on along the minus strand of OU342572.1, from coordinate 4,362,004 downwards.
TAGCTTTCTGCCCGTGAAAAAATTTTTAGAATTGGATCATTAGTTCCGGAGATTACCTCCTAAATAGAAAACTTACAAACAAATACCTCTTTATAATATTAGTTATACTAGATTATTCCCGGTAATCTCACATTGAAACACATTGTTATGTACATCATAATCTGCCTTTTTCCCAACTACATTGTGTTCGGCTTCCAGTCTTACCAGATGCAGCTTTATACCATTATTTTACATGGCGCGACTGCCTATCTGACCTCCACAACCCAATTAATACTGGGTAATACGATACCCTTTTGTAAGGCTGGTTGTCAAACTTTCTGGCCACTGACTACCTATAACGGCAGTCAAAGATCTACTGACCCACCGATTGATTTGTAAGGGATGGTCACCCATCCACGGACTAACCCAGCCAAGCGCGGCTTAACCTGTAGATCGACCCCTGCGGATATTATTATCTAGACACGAGCACATTGTTATGTACGAAATGTTAAAAAAAAAATTCACAGTGGGAACCGAGCCTTAGGCCTCTATTTTATTTTACAATCTATCAAATTAATCTTAGGGACGGATCCATCATATACTGTTTGTATATAACTACATATGTGCTGAATACACATCTGTACACACGAGGTATATAGACCGATCCATCATTATGATATCTCGGAGTAGATACTCATATTCAATAGTTTATTGTAAAAGCTAAAAGATAATAAATAAGTAGATATATAACTACGTAGGTAATGTCCAGACATTTATTTTATAGTAAGAAAAACTCAAATACGGGCGTGATAAAATTAAGGCTGTATTTACCCGAAGGGTAAGCAGAGGTATGCTCCACATATAATTGGGCACAAACCTATCGCCATCAACCAGACACATATCCAGACGGCGCTGCAACTGAGATGAATACGGATTTTTCACCCGATAAAACGATGTATCGTATATTTGTATTTGCGGAAAATTAGGTCAGTGCTATACAGGGTGTAACAGAAAGGGTATAGTCGTTTGAAAGGATATGCTGCAGACCATCAAACTGAACAAATTCCTCCATGGGTCCAATAACGTAAATGCGAAAAAATTATCACCTATCCCAAACATTTGGGTCGAGTAGGAATTGAAATTTAGTATGGGACAGCTAATCATTTTTTTTTTTACCCTATACAGGTTGTAAACAGACTCTTCACATAGCCGTCAACCAAGCATTCTGTACATCAAACTAAGTAACTTTACGCAAAAATTATTTCTAGGAATATTTTTTTTTTTTGGGGCGAAAAATTACTTTTTACGGTAGCACTCGATGGACAGCACTCAAAGCATTGTGCTGATGGAAGTATTGAATAGTACGGGGATTTTGGAGGAGTGTAAAGTAAAAATCTTACATTAAAAAAAATGTATTTAAAACAAAACTTGTGAAAAAGTTGGAACTTTGACCCCCAATATCTCCGTAACTAGAAGGTTCTAAGGTATGGTCTAGAACAAAAAAATGATTACAAAGACGGAGAGAACAAGTGCTTTTCGGCTATGTTACACCCTTTATGGAGCGGTACTTAAATTTGATTCTGATTAAAAATGGATAGATTTCTTACTTATCTTTGCATGGACCTAAAAAGGATTTTTCATCATCTCTTCTCTAATCCAGATTGAAATACAGATCATTGTCATCATCACTAACCTGCCCATAACCCAGTTCATTTGGGGTCGGCGCAGCATGTAGTCTTCCTCCATACTTCTCTATTACACGTCATCTTATCAGACATCCGTTTGAAATACAAGCACAAGCTCTAAATTGAAGAAACCTTAGAACATTATGATGGCTCATCATCTGCCTAGCCTTTTCCCAACTATATTGGGGTCGGCTTCCAGTCTAACCGGATGCAGCTGAATACCAGTATTTTACATGGAGCGACTGCCTATCTGACCTCCACAACCCAGTTGGTACTGGGTAATACGATACCCCTTGGTAAGACTGGTTGTCAGACTTTTTGGGCCTCTGTCTGCCTAACGACTGTCAAAGATCTACAAATGACAGCCGGGACCAACGGCTTAACGTGCTTTCCGAGGCACGGAGGAAACTCGGTATGTAATGGGCGGTCACCCATCCACAGACCAACCTAGGCAAGGACGGCTTAACCTAAAGATTGACCCGAGCGGCTGTTATTATTTAGCCACGAGCTCCGCGAACATTATGATGGCTGATCCGATGAAATGCGTAAAAAATTGTATGGACAAATTCAGAAATTATTTAAAAAAAAAAAATTCATAGAAGCCATGTAGAAAATTTAGGTTATAAACAATTGTAGTCAAAAATTATAAAAAAACACCTTATGACTTTACTTACGTGGCTCGGATTTTGAACGCGTTATTTTCAGGTAACTACCTACACTAAGCTAAACAAAAGCTGACGTTGGTACAGGATATAGTGCATTTATTTTTGTCACGGACTAACAATGGCGGGCTTATCGCTAAAAGAGATGGATTTAGATATCGCACCGTATCTTTAATCATAAATTTAAAAGTATTATTTCAGTCTAGCTTTCAGAAAATGAGATAAAGAGTGTGCTACATCCGCGGTTGCGGGACTTTTCGAAAGAAATACCGCGACCATAGAACACAAAGGGCTAAGAAGGAACGTGGATGGGTTTTAGTCAGTACAAGGCGTCATTTGATGATTTCAAATCGGAAAAAAAGGGTGTGCTACATGGACGGCTCGCCGTCCGTCCGTCTTATGACGACAGGCCGTGTTGACGGCGTCTCAAAGAGCTGTTAGCAAACTAGAAGGGGTCGCCTGCCGGGCCTGCGGAATGCCGCGGCCAAAGGGATACCGCGGCTTTGAACACAAAGGGTAAAGAAGGAACATGAATGGGTTTTAGTCAATACAAGTCTGACACTCCTTTCCGCTCCGCCCAGAGCCGGAGGGGTCATTGATGACTTTCCATCCAGAAAAAAAGGGTGTGCTACATACCTACCATCAAAGAGCCACATTCTCCATGGGACCAACATCACAATCGCGAAAAAAAATCACATGCCTCATTCAAAATTTCAATACCTACCTACTTCAACCAAAAGTATGGCATGGCTAACCATCCATTAAATACCGAGTTTCCTCCATGCCTCGGAAAGCACGGTGCCGTTTGTAGATCTTCGACGGTCTTTACAGTCATGTAGTCAGTGGCCTGACAGTTTGACAACCAGTCTTACCAATGGGTATCGTATTACCCCTAACTGGGTTGTGGAGGTTAGATAGGCAGCCGCTCCATGTAAAATACTGTTATTTAGCTGCATCCGGGTAGACTGGAAGCCGACCCCAACATAGTTGGGGCATATTTGGCCTCAATTCATTTTTTTTTTATGCAGGAGATACTGTATTTTATTATTAAAAACCGGCCAAGTGCGAGTCGAACTCGCGTTTGAAGGGTTCCGTACCAGCGTAGTAGGTAACAAATAATAATAAAAAAAGTAAACTAAAAACTAAAGGGGGCTTATTTTATTTTTAATTTAGTTTTATTATTTGTTGTTATAACAGAAATACATATTTTGTGAAAATTTCAACTATCTACCTATTACGGTCCATGAGATACAGCCCGCTGACAGACAGACGGACGGACGGACCCATGGAGAACGGTGGCTTAATAATAGGGTCCCGTTGGTTACCCTTCGGGTACGGAACCCTAAAAAAGATACCAACATATTACATTACATAACGAAAAATCAAAAACGCAGTACACCCACACCCACAATGGGTGTACGTGGTGTGTGGGTGTGGGTGTACTAACTAGTTCATATTTTACGATGTCCGATATTATTCATGAGCAACATTTGATTGCCGCGATCAGATTGGTGCCACTTATTGTAGGTTTTATTGATAGTTTCCTCTGATATTTACGAGCTAAGCGCCATGGGCACCCTTGACCACGCCACGACACATGTCCTTGTAATGTCGCACTGTTTGCATTCAGATATGTTACCGACCAAACCTGATTTCAGAATTAGATTTTTTTTTTTTTTTGTAAGAATGTAGTCGTGCTGCGGGACTGTTCGAAAAAGATACCGTGGCCCTGGAACACAAAGGGCAAAGAAGGAACATGGATGGGTTTTAGTCAGTACAAGTCTGACACTCCCTTCCGCTCCGTTCAGAGTGGGGGGGGGAGGGGTTATTTGATGATTTCCCATACGAAAAAAAATAAAGTAGTTGTACATCGTACGGTGTTAGGTTTGTTAAAAAGTTTCTTAAATTCTACCATAACTTGTTGAAATTAACTACAATTAACCTTAAGATAATATTTTAATCAATATCTTGTCAATTCAATTATTAAGTCATCATCATCTGATTAAATTCAATTATTAAGTAATATAGGTATAATCATTTGAAATTTAATGTCAAAATAAATATAAAAAAATTGAATTAAATGTCTTATTAGATATGAAAAATGAATTTGAATGTCATCATGAATATAAGAATTGACAGTCTATGTGATAATTAATTAAAGTGTCATCTTGATTTTTTTACAAAAGTCCACAATAAATTCATTAATGTCAACGGTGCACTATTAGTTACTAAACCCACATTTCTCCAGTTCTATTGCCATCAACCGGGCACAAATCCATATTCCGTGGCTGCTACTGAGAAATTGATGATGGAAAAATCCAATATCACTTTACCCGACCTGGGAATCGCACCCAGAACCTTATGCTCAGCAATTGCACTCGCGACCACTAGGCCAAGAGGCACTCACGTAAATAATTATGCACTAAAAAAATAAGAATAAAAACTTTTTATAACGTTGCCGTTTATGTTTAGTTGTCTGTTGTTGTCCTCCCTTACCGTCTAACTTTGTACAAAATACAATTTTTGCTTCAAGATTGACTTTATAGATGATTATTATTATCAGTCACTAAAGCATCTATTTTTGTACCTACCAAGTACCAATTAAAAACTTTTAACGACGACGTCGAATGTCGACAGCCCTCTTTTACCGACAACCGCCATTTTAATTTAAACAACACTTTAAAAAAGTCCAATCATTGGAACCCATGTACACAACAACATAACATCTCGTCTGTAATATCCGAAGGTTTAGGCAGAGGTGTACCTAGCCCCTACAATGGCTTAACGTGCTTTCCGAGGCAAGGACGAAACTCGGTTTGTAATGGGTAGTCAGGGTCACCCATCCACGGACTAAAAATTTCAAAACGCCAGCCCTTCAGCTCATCCTAGTGTATTTACCGAGAAGAAGGAGTAGCGAAATGAACTTCCCAGCAACACATATATCTGTTAAGAGGCAAGTATGAAAAATCGGTATGGATTCGCAGAATAAAAAACTTTATGCAAAAAAAACCGACGTCCAAAAAAAACACTATAAAAGTCTAAAATAACTACTCAATTTACCCTTTTTAGTTGTAATATTCTATACAAATTCTTGTCATAAATCAATTTTAAATTGTAACTAGAAGTTATTAAAGACTATCATGTGCACATAGGCCAAGGAGAAAACAAAACAAACTACCGAACAGATTTTGATGAAATTTCTATGGGACCAATCGGAAAGACATAATCGTCGGGATAATGCAAATCCGCGAATCTACCATACGTAAAATGCGCGTATCTGCACTACGTGTAGGTTTACAGGGGAAGGTTATAAGTTTTTGTTTTTTATTTCAACGTTTTTGACCTCATTTTACATGAATAGTAACAATTCATGTGTTCTATTGTTAACAGTCGAAATCTATTAAATTAATTAATTTAGTCGCTAAAACAATGCGTATTTGAAATTGGCTACATTTGTCAGATACGCGGTATTATCCAATGTTAGTTCCGCGGATTTGCACTATCCCCGACGATATAGCCTTTTTTAAAGCAAGAATTTTTCAAATCGGTTCATAAATGACGGAGTTATGAGACAACAAACTTAAAAAAAAAAACAAATACAACCGAATTGAGAACCTCCTTTTTTTTCTGAAGTCGGTTAAAATGGGAGGCCTCTTTGGTGATACCAGGCTGACATTATGACAAGGATGTATAAATCAGCCAACAAAGTTGCAAAAGCCGTTTAGCCACACAGATCAATGAAAAGATTTTTCATTCAGGAAGTTACACGTCATGCGGTTACCGTATATCATGAAATGCATTCAGATGACAACTACAATGGTGCGAACAAAGATTCGTGGACATCAAGGACGACAGACAAAGCACGTATAAATAGCACACTGGTATTATCTTGATTGTATGTTATAGGCTCATCGTCTAGGTACTTAGATTAGGTATTGCCCCATTGATTTAGTGGTCGCAAGCGCGACTGCTGAAATGAGGGCTTGGGTTCGATTTCCAGGTCGGGCAGTGTTATTGGATTTTTCCATCAGGAATTTCTCAGTAGCAGCCACGAAGTCTTGTGCCCGGTTGATGGCCATAGGCTCGCCATCATGAACTTAAAAATGACTGGCGAAATGTGGGTGTTCTATAAGGTACGCCTCTGCCGCCTCTGGTCCGTCTCTGTCTCTTCGGGGGCTACAGCTGTGATGCTATGTAGATACAAATTGAAGACATTATTTCAAAAACCACCTTTGCTATGATATGAAATAGTTACAGAATGAGTGACAGTTTTGGTTTTTTATCATAAACCGCCTGTCACTGACGTGACTGCTTTTTGCCGAAATCATAGTTGACTATTTGTTGAAGAAATATGAATTGTGATCGGAAAGCTTACGAATTCCTCTACAAGATGGCGTAACTAACTCATATCATGAAATTTTTAACAAAGGTGGTTTTTGTAATAATGTCTTCAATTGTTGTCCGATCATTTGGATTAGCATACGGGGTTTAAAGGACACCAGCCCACTACCGGTTACCACGTATTCAGAACGGCCACACAGAAATTTTTCATCGGTTATTAAAAAAAAAAACTGCTGTTCCATATATTTTGACCGCGTAGGTATTGCTCTTTTGTAGGAAACAGCTGTTTTTTTTAAATAACCGATTGTCGTTGAAGAGGTGCGTTTACCAGTAATAATAACATTACATAATTTTAAAATTTAAAAACACCCTTCGCAACAAAGAAAAGTAAACAAACATTTGAGAAGTCAATAAATTGTCTGAGCCGGTTTTGAAAAAACATGTCCTTTCATTTGATTCCCCACTTGGGTATATTTGAAAATATTCGATTTATCATGCCCAAAATCTAGTAAATGGCTACACCTATTTTGATAAAACATGTCTAATAGGGATGTTTCCTGAGTAAAAAAAATATTATTCTAATTAAACCGTCAGTTCGAATATCGAAAAATATTGGATACGTATTTTTTGTTTTATCAAATCAATAAAAAATTACGAAGATAAAACGCATCAAAGATCATGAGCGGGGGCTTGTGACGTCACTATTCGGTAAAAAGTGTACTGAAATGTGACGTCACGCGAGTTTTCGACGCACTGTATCGTCTTCATTTATTGTTTACGTGAGAAAAGAAAAAATACGTGTCCAATATTTTTTGAAAATCTATCTGACGGACTAATTAGATTGTTTTGGTCATCTACCCTATTGTAATATACACATCATGCACTTTCATTTGATACCCCAAGTGGGGTATATTTGAAAATATTAGATTTTTCATACCCACTTTCATTCCCAATATCTAGTAAATGGCTGCACCGATTTTGATAAAACGTATCCAAGAACCATCGCCAAGAAACTAGCTTTCAAATAAAAAAAACTGCATTCAAATGGGATCACTCTTTTAAGAGCTACAGTGCCAGAGACAGACACATACACACATTGGGGTCAAACTTATAACACACCTCTTTTGCGTCGGGTGTTAAAAAATAACTTTCGCCATGAAACTCAAAATCTGATACGCTAAAAATATTATGTAGGTGACTAAGACCCTGTTTCTCAATAGAGTATTTGAAGTTTAGGACATCATTGATTTTTAAATCAGCTTATCTCTGCATCCGCATGGGCCGATGCCTGCCAGGGCTGCGGGACTGTTCGAAAGAGATACCGTGGCCCTGGAACACAAAGGGCAAAGAAGGAACATGGATGGGTTTTAGTCAGTACAAGTCTGACACCCCCCTCTGCTCCGCCCAGAGTGGGGGGGGGGGGGGTCATTTGATGATTTCCCATCCGGAGAAAAAAACAAGATTGTTGTATAACTGGCTGGTGTCCGCAACTCCACGTCCAAAGCCCGTATTTTGCGTACGAACCACTATAGGTACCGTTTTATTAGCTAAAAATAAAACTCTCAAATCTGAAATTGGTAGTAAGATTGAATTTAAGGTATGAAATTCTTCAATGGACTCAAAATCGCAACTATAATAAATATTATGTAATATAATATTTCTTTCTTTGGCCAAAGAATTATCATTGCCATTCAGCGTGGCAATGCTGCCAGTCTTCTGGGCACGTTTCCAGATGACAGCGATGCGGAGGATACTTTGACGCCTAAGTGTCCTATTGTCGTCGCTGTTTAGGTGTTTATATTTGCTTACTTTTAAGTCTTATTTTTATCATTACTTTAGTTCCATTTGTAGTCTGTATTACTATATAATGTACATAATACAGTTTTTAAAACTTAAAATTAAATAATTTTGAATATTATATAATAATATTATATATCTAGACTCTTAGCCGACTACGGCGAACCCAAAACGGAGGGTTATGATTTTAGCAGTCTATGTATGTATGTATTTACTTATGTTACTCCGTAGCGCCTAAACTATTCATCCGGTTTGATGAATAAGGTATCAATCGATTCGTTATTATGGCCCAGGTAACATATCCTACATTTTAACCGACTTCAACAATAGGAGCAATCGATTTTACCTTGTGAATTTCGAATTTAATTTCATCCCACACAAATTCTTGTTATCTACTAAACAGTGCCCACGTGCAATATTCACGTGAGGCTGTTTCCCCTGACCTTCCCCATGGCTCCTATGCGCATCCCCAGTACCCCCTCCAGCTCCCCCTGCCAGCCGCGCGCAATCAATAAATACACCTTCGAACATGTGGACTTCAGGCCTACTTATTTATAACCTCTTTTCTGCAGGCTGAATAGAATGTTACCTTTGCTTTTAAAAAATGTGGTTTAAAAATGATTAGGCCGTTTTTATTTATTTTTTTTATTTCGTCTAAGGTAAGAGGTTTCCTTTGTGCCTGCTTGAGTAAGTTTACATAACACTTGAGGTTTTTTATTTTCATATTGTCTTTATACGGGTTTTAATTGACCCTGGTCTACGTTTTGTGAAGATCAAATTAAACTGTCGCATTAAAATTCACTGTTAAGCTTTTTTGTTGGAAAATAGTACTTTTACCTGCTAATACGCTCTCGTGGGGCTTTTATTTTTTAATTAAACTGTAGACGGAAGTAATATCAAATTGTAAACATTCATCCTAATTAAATTAAACGTACTTACGTGAAATTATGTAAAAAAAAAGGAGAAACTTACAAAATCCAACTTAAAATCACTCAACAGCGTCTATTTTTAAACAGAATCGAATAAATAAATAGAATTAAATTTCAGTTTCTTTTTTCGAAAATTCCTTTTTTAAATTCGCGGCGCGCGCACTTATGCGTCGGGCGTGCTCTACTGACTGCCGACATCGACGGTGAGCTAGAGGTGGGACACTCTTTTTTAGATGAACATCGATATTAGCGGTTTACAAAGTGGACATCGCACCGCATTAATTTGTTCTATTCAAATGAGTTTGAGTATGTTCAAAGGAGATTTTACGCTCATGTAAAAATGGATTATCTGTAAAGGAGTAATAATAAAATTATGCGTGACCAACAATAAAAATCATTTTGTTTATGTACTACGGTTTTGAGATATTGGCGATCTATTTAAAAACAATATTATAGTAACGTATATGTTTACAGAAGAGGAGTCTGGGTAAAGGACTTATCTTTCGTTCTGCGATAGATACACCACCTGTAAATATTACTCTTCCTAAACACAGCATAACCGCAGTTAATATATCCTAATGGATACATTAACTGCGGACCTTCATGATGATGTGTCGCAGCTTGTTGCATTACTACACACAATTTAAAAAAAAATGACAAAATACTGATATTGTATTGAAGTATCTTACCATCATTTACGAAAGACGAAATAAGTAGGTCCTTTTAAAAATATGATACAGCTCTAATGATTTATGCTCAAATTCTTCTACGACATTTTCAATATTTTTAAGGTTTTTTGTAGGTATTTGAAACATTAAAATTTCAGAATTGGTAACAACTGATCAGTGTGAAAAACCGGGTTTTATGTGTTTTTGGAACGAAAATCAATAACGAGGCAAAATTAAACTGCTGCGAAAAGATCTGTTTGGCTTTATTATTTCAGAGGCCTAACAGTTGACACGATTAGATCAATTTTCGGGTTCCGTACCCGACGGGTAACCAACGGGGGTCCCGTTGGTATTACTAAGCCTCCGCTGTCGGTCCGTCCGTCAGTCCGTCCGTCTATCAGTCAGCGGGCTGTATGATCCGTAATAGGTAAACAGTTGAAATTTTCACAGAATGTGTATTTCTGTTGCCCCTAATACAAATAATAAAAATTAAAGGGAAGCCGCCTTTAATTTTTACTACGATGGTACGGAACCGTTCAAGCGCGAGTCCGAATCGCACTTGGCCGGTTTTGTGCTGATTTTCGTTCCAGAAATCTACCTAAAAATGCGAATGACCAGTATATCAAGAATGTGCAGATACCATGCTTGTGATTAATAAACCGAGTGTTCCTTTGATACCGTGACCTTTGACGCTATATCTTAATTACTAATAACAGCTCGTCCCGTGGGACTGACTGAGTTATTTTTTAATTTTCTACTTCAAAATTGCTTAGGAGTCTCTAGAATTTAGCCTAATTTGCGAAAAGCGGACGTTCGGGGTGTGAATTTTGATATTTAAAAGGTTAGGTTGCTGTGCTCAACATAATTTTGTTTTTTTTTCTTAATGTTAATAAGACCATAAATTCTAAACAGATGAAGAGATACAAATTTAGATTCGATATTTAAAATTAAATACCTTTGCTAACTCATTAATTATTTCTACTGACTGTCACACCTTGCACCAAAATCCAAAAAAAAATATAATCGCGCGTGTGCCAGTTGTATCCTGACCTACCAATAGAGACATTAATTATATTATCTCATTAGTCAAAGGCTTGACGGGCTAAATAAAACGATAAGAAGTTTATACGTGCCATCAACAAACATACAAGTTGAATTGTTAATATCAAGTTGCAAGAAGTAGCAGTCTATGGAGCGCAGCGCATAATTAGCTAATAAAATTGTAATAAAAATTAATCGGTTTCTTGCCTAGCAAATATAGCCTGTACCTTCTCGTATTAACAAGAGTTCTTGTTACTGGTCGTAATCAGTTTAGCAAACATTTTATTTAATACTTACTGTTTGCCCTGAGTTATTCTGCAATTTAGGATGAAAGTAGCCCATTAGCTTTAGCCTATAGTATCTAGCTCGTTGATCTAGTGGTCGCAAGAGCGAGGGCACGGTTGGCGTAGTGGCTGAGCGATTGGTTGCTGCACTGCGTGTTGCGGGTTCGATCCCCGTACGGAACAAATATTTGTATGACCTACAGGTAGTTGTTCCGGGTCTGGCTGTTTGTGTATGTGAGTTTAAATGTTTGTAAACGCACCCACGATACAGGAGAAATTCCTAGTGTGCGGCAACGATTTTATAAAAAAGAAAAAAAAGACTGCTGAGCATGAGGTCCTGGGTTCATTTCCCAGGCTGGACAAAATGTTATTGGGTTTTTCCATTAGGAATTTCTCAGTTGCAGCCATGGAGTCTGGATTTATGCCCGGTTAATGGCAAAAGGCTCGCTCTCTCTACATGGGACTAAAGCATAACTCGTGAATTGTGGGTGTACTATTGGTATACCTCTGCCTAACCCTCTGGGGGGAGGGGGCGTGATATTATGTTATGTATTTTAAGTAGCTCATGTAAAATATTAACAGACAGGGCTGGGGTCCCAAAAAGGCTTGGGACCCCAGCCCTATCTGTTAATATTTTATTCTATTCTACAACAATCGGTTCAGTGGTTAAGGCGTTAAAAGACATCATACAAGCAGAGATATAGAGTTACCTACTCATGCATTTATGATATTAATACAGCATGTATTTCCTGGATATTTACTTTAGTATCAGTATCATACGATGCGGAGGAATGAGGAAAATGTCGTGAGGAAAGTTTTGAGTATGACTGTGGATGGGTATAAAAGTAGAGGAAGACCAAAGAAACGATGGATGGACTGTGTGAAGGATGATATGGCACGAAAGGCGATGTTTGATGAAATGACGAGTAATAGAGAACTATGGAAGAAGAAGACATGCTGTGCCGACCCCAAATGAATCGGGACAAGGGCAAGAGAATGATGATCATTTTTTCTTGACCACGCCCACTAAATATAATCAGTTATTGACATTGATAACTGGAAGCAATGAGGAGCTCGTGGCTAAATAAGAACAGCCGCTCGGATCGATCCTTAGGTTAAACCGTGCTTGCCTAGGTTGGTCTATGGAAGGGTAACAACCCATTACATACCGAGTTTCCTCCGTGCCTCGGAAAGCACGTTAAGCTGTTGGTCCCGGCTGTCATTTGTAGATTTTTGACAGTCCTTACAGGTAGTCAGTGGCCCAAAAAGTCTAATGCAGCTGAGTACCAGCATTTTACATGAATCAACTGCCTATCTGACCTCCACAACCCAGTAGTTGGGTAATACGAAACCCTTTAGGAAGACTGGATGTCAGATTTCCAGCTTCTGACAATTCGTAACGACTGTCAAAGATCTACAAATGACAGCCGGGTCCAACGGTTAGACGTGCTTTCGAAGCACGGAGGAAGCTCGGTATGTAATTAGCTAAGCCAAACTACTGGTATAAAATTACAGCATCCGAGAGCAAGGTTAAATCCCGTTAACAGCATCCATTTATTTTCAAGCTACTTTGACCTATAGATATATATATATTACAGGCTAACATGCCTACATATGGTAAAATACAAATTGTGTTAGTAAATATGTAGAAGCACTTCACCTGTGCACTATGTCACTGTGCGTTCATGTGGCACTTGCCCGTGGAAGCGATGGAACACCACTCTCAGCGGTTAAAAAAAAAACGTTGGACGGTAAATGTTACTTGACCTCTAGTCCCACGATTGTAACTAAAATCAGGTACCATAATCTATATCATTATTACCTACTTACTCATTTTGAAGGGCACAACAGCTAGCTCCTTGTCATAGGAAGTTATTTTTACGCTCATAACTCTTCACTATCTTAATTATAATGTTTACGAAGACGTCGTCACGTCACAAAGATGCCTGGGTATTTCAAAATTGATTGCCTATTACTGGAAATAATGAGTTATCGTATAATATTATGCGATAACTCATTATTTCCAGTAATACATCTCACAAGAAATGATAAACGTTGAAGTTTATCATTTTCTTACCATAACCCGACCATGGGCCTTGTAAAACGTAAAAAATAAAATAAAAAAAATTATGTCCGAAATTTTTTCCAAGTCCCTTTTTTTTTTTGTTTCCTTTGCTGCTCATAGTGCCCCGAAGCGTATGCTCCAACTCCTACAAATCCACCCCTAAGGCGACCCACTGATCCAATGAACGCTTGTGCAAAATTTCTATCTTATACATCCAGTAGTTGAGATTGTGCGTTATCGTCAGTGAATTCAAGTACTTTATAAAAAGAAAAAACACACTGACCGACGGTAACTGACGCTTCAGTTTTATAAGGAAGAAGATAAGATCCCTGTAGTATACTCAATGCCAAGGTTTGAACAATACCAGTCATCAACTGCATCATAGACTATCAAAATAATAAATCTTCATGCAGGTTCCCCTAGCTAGACTAATATGATAGCTCAATAAAGATGATATCTCGCTGCAAATCTACACTGATTATAGCTTGTAGGATGGTTGATTTTAACGTGAGTCATAGCTATTATGAAAATGCATAAAAACTGCAAGATAGGTGTGTAAAACAGTTGACGTTGTTCAACAAACGAAAATCTATTTATGTCATAATATTACTTATAAAGCTAATAGTTAGCATTCCTTTTTAAAAATACACTGGGCATATTTATTGTGTAACTTATTATACTATTTATTTATGGCAATATTATTTTAAATACCAGGTGTCACACCGTATAAGAATAATTTTCAAAAAGATAATTTTGTTTTTATATTCCAGAATTGAGATCCTCAAAAACATCGATAACTCACAAGGGATGTTGTGCCTACCCCATCCCTATTTCTAACTGACGTCACTTCGACGAGGGGTGAGCATGCGCGGGAAACACTCCGCCATCTTGTTCCCGTTCGCGCGATTTCGTGAAGCTTCGGTTATTTTCGTATGATGAGGTCACATACAGCCATCGGTCGCAGCCAAACTGAAAATGTTTATGCAAAGGAATTTGAACTATAGACTGTTACTTTTAAGTTTAATTTGAAGTGTGGTGTCGAGGATATGGTGCAATGAAAGGTTTTCTATCTATTATGGGTTGTGAATTTGCGTCATACAATTTCAGCCTTTTATTGCGTTGTAGGTGCACGATACAATGTCAAGGTAATTCAGTATAAAATGCGGAGTTTATGTTATGTAATCTTTTTTTTCCAATCGATCTATATGGTTTCAAAATATACATAAGCATTACTAATGCTTTATTGTTGAGAGTAGGTGTTTACTTACAAAGTTGCATTTGCTGCACAACTGAAAGTCAGTTAGGTGCGGTCATGGTTTGTGTCTTATATACCTACATAACATACGTAGGTAGAAAGTAAATAGCTCATTTTAAATGCAAGCTTTATTAGGAATATATTAACTGTAATAGTATTATTATATAAGGCAGACAAGAATGTCCAGACAGATAGAGTAATTTTAAACGAAAGGCTCTTAAAATTTGTGATCTTAGGCAGGCAGATAAGAAGTTTCTTACCCATTCTTCTCCATAGGAATGGGTTACTAATTAAAAAAAAGTTTTTGCAACAAAATCTATATTCAAGAAGGATGATTTCCACTAAACAGCTCGCATCGCATCGGATTTTACAATCTTTAAACATAATTACTAAGGTGCGCACAGCAACTTCGCGAGCGTCTTCCTCGACACGCGATCGGCTCCATTCGCCTGTCGTCGTATCCGACACGGTAGAAATGAAACTATTTGACTAGGAACAGAAACGGATACTTTCGCAAGCGACGGTACCGAGCAGATCGAATTCGTCGACATCCTGCCGATCGGCTGTCGCCGCATCCTTTCGTATCCTTTCCGATCCGACGCCATGCGAGCCGTTTGGTGGAAACCATCTTTTATACCGAGGTAAAATAAAAGAAAAACAATTTAACAACTGTTGATTGGCTGGAAATTGAAAAGCTGTCGATAGTCACTTGTTATCGAACGATATCAGCCAATATGAACTTTACAGCCTCGACAACTCGTCAATATGTAAATACAGTTCTGCGTACATTTCCCTGCGATGCCAGGTCACTGCAAAGTTAAATGCAGAAGGATTATTTAACGCAACAAAGAAAAGTTGCTGGTTGCGTATTCCACTAACACAGGCTCCCTTCATAATCTAAACATCTATATAAATAAATACAATTGTTGTGTCTGTTTGTAATTTCAAAATAACAGCATTTTAGGGTTGCGTACCGGTACCCGAAGGGTAACCAACGGAACCCTATTACTACGCCTCCGCTGTCTGTCCGTCTGTCTGTCAGCGGGCTGTATCTCATGATCCGTACGTATTAGGTAGACGGTCTGTCTCTCTGTTTGTGCCTGCTAATCTCCGAAACGTCTGAACCGATGTTGACGGTAATTTTACTGGCTGATAGCGCATGTTATTTGGAGTAACTTAGGCTTATATTAGAATAAGAATTAGGGGCCCGTGCAAAATAAAAAATAGAAAAAGGAGGCCTTTGCGCTGCCGTGGGACACAGTATAGGCAATGAAAAAAAAAACACGCGGCCTAAGGTTGCGGGCAATAGCTAGTGCCTAAATAAATACACAATGTTGGGTGTCATCGCTCGACGCAGCGATGAGAGTCAAAAAAAGCTGATGAATTGATAAACGCCTCTTTTTGAAAGTCTGTTAAATACTTTTTTTTTTCATCAAATGCCCAGAGTGCGCCCCCCCCCCCCCCCCCCGCACTCTGGGCGGAGCGGAAGGGAGTGTCAGACTTATACTGACTAAAACCCATCCATGTTCCTTCTTTGCCCTTTGTGTTTCAGGGCCACGGTATCTCTTTCGAACAGTCCCGCAGCCCCTGGCAGGCATCGGCCCATGCGGACCCCTACACGGTTGCTGACATCTCTTTGAGGCGCGCGTGGAACACGAACGCGCCGTCGACACGGCCTGTCGTCATAAGACGGCCGGACGGCGAGCTAGCCCATAACTCACCGTCCACAGGTCTGTACTTACCAACAGTAATCTAAAACCAATCAAATACCGATCATACTTAGGGCATTCATTTGATTTCATTAAGTGCTAATGAAAACTGATGCAAATGTTTGTATGTGTATGTTTGTTACTCGTTCACGCTGAAACAGCTGAACGGATATAGATGAAATTTTGTTTACATCTACACTTTGACCTAGAATAACAAATAGGCTACGAATTGAACGCAAGCAAAACCTCTGCCATAGCTAGTAACATTTAAAAATGTACATACTTCGATTCCCGCGTGGAACGAATATTTGTATGGCCTACAGGTAGTTGTTCCGGGTCTGGCTGTTTGTGTATGTGAGTTTAAATGTTTGTAAACGCACCCACGATACAGGAGAAATTTCTAGTGTGTGCAGCGTCATTTAAAAAAAAAATGGTAGTAAAGTTAAGGTATAAATAAAGGTAAAAGAGATTTGTTTTTAATAAAAAATAAAAAAATTGTGTTTTAATTCAGGCATAATACCCATATACAACAAAAAATAATAAATTAAGATTGAATAAATGATCGATTGATTAAATGGGCCTTCTGCCCCGATTATTTTGATTTGAATGTTGTTCTTCACTTGAGGATCACCTTCCATATTTATGAGCCGCCCTATTCCTGTGGGCGTTCTGATTTAGTTTCATAACCTAATACCTGTTTTCACTAACTGATAAATTCGTTTATTTATTTTACTATTTATGTATACACAGTAAACAACACAGAAAAATAACACATAATATGAGTACATAGGTACTTCTTATTTCTCAGACCTGCAAAAGGAGAAATGAAAAAGAAATGTAGACGATATAGTACGACGACAACAATAGACGACGATGGTGTAGTAGACGGTATGGTAATTATCGTTTTGATGGCTATCTAAGTTGCTCCAAAGGCGTCATTTACACTCCGCCTGACCAGATTTTCCTTGCTTCGGCCAACATCTAAAGTCTGTTTAAAGACCGTAGCCTGTGGACAGTGAGTAATGGGCTAGCTCGCCGTCCGTCCGTCTTATGACGACAGGCCGTGTCGAACGGCGCGTTCGTGTTCCACGCGCGCCTCAAAGAGATGTCAGCACACAGGAAGGGGTCCGCAAGGGCCGATGCCTGCCGGGGCTGCAAGACTGTGCGAAAGAGATACCGCGGCCCTGGTACACAAAGGACAAAGAAGGAACATGGACGTCTGACACTCTATTCCACTCCACCCGGAGCGAAAGGAGTCGTTTGATGATTTCCCATCCGAAAAAAAAAGACAGGTTCTCCAGCATCATACTACGGCTGGGTTCCCACGTCGATAACCCAATGATTATACGGTTGACACCAAATGCCATAATATGGAACTACCATATGAGCTCAAAATAACGTTGATCTATACGTTATTTTGAGGTCATCGCCGTGTGAACGGGTGGTAAATGAGTCCATCTCCACCATAATAAATTCATTTATTTCCGTGCTGTGACCGATGTGACGGCACAAAGCGTGGGCAGGCTGTCACCTCGATGGGCCAGCAAGGACGTGCCCTTTGACTTTATCGCAAAATACGCAGCTATTCGAGGTGCTCTTTGTGACTCAGACGGTGTAATTCTATTAAGACGATCATCGTTGCTCTAATTCTAGTACTACATATCAACATTCTATGATATAACTGTTAATTAAAAACTATGTATAGTTGCCATATAATGTGTTCGTAATGGTCTCCGCGCGTGTTTGCGTATACAGGGTGGTAGGGACACTGACTCAAAAACGGTTACCACGTATTCAGTACATCATTCTGAGCCACATAGAAATTTTTCTTTGGTTATTTTAAAAACAAACAGCTGTTTCCTACAAAAGTGTAATACCTACACGACCAAAATGTAAGTAAAAAAATCCACGAATAACTATACCTTTAGACTTAGTCCAAATTGGTACAACTCCTGTAGTCGGCAGTGATTGTATTTTTTTTTTATCTCGGCCTTGCCTGCCTAGCCTTTTCCCAACAATATTGGGGTAGGCTTCCAGTTTAACCGGATGCAGCTGAATACCAGTACTTTACATGGAGCGACTGCTTATCTGACCTCCACAACCCAGTTAGTACTGGGTAATACGATACCCCTTGGTAAGACTGGTTGTCAGACTTTTTGGGCCACTGACTTCCTAACGACTGTCAAAGATCTACAATTGACAGCCGGGACCAACGGCTTAACGTGCTTTTATTTTATCTCGGCAAAAAGGTTTATATAAAGTAAAAGATATAGTTAAAAAAAGTAAAAGTAGATAATTGTTATAAATTATCATACAAAAAAAAATTATTAAATCAAATAAATTATGAAATTATTTTATGAAATTATGAAATTATTTTATGAACAAATTAACATTTATATGTATTCTAAATTCAAAAATATAATAATTTTATATTTTTCATATTAGGCTATTTAGTAGCATCATACATTTGCTACTTTATTCTTCAACATGGCGAAAGCAAAGCTTGGAAAAAAGTAAATTAAATCATTGTTTCATAATAATTCCTGAAAAAAATACTGTAGTGTATTGAAAAACGTCGTTTGATACACGTGGGCATTTAATTTTTACTGCAGTTCTCAGCTCCATAACAACCTCGCCTGACGCCTGCGGGTGTTAATTCCGCCTCGACTGCAACAACAAAGTTACTCACGCAACTTATATCAATATATAAGGAGGTCTTTTCCTGACTTGGGACAGAATAGTTTAACTAAAAAAAAATAGTTTGATGAACCGTAATACAAGTACGTAACTGTACTTCATATACAAACACCACATCAAATGTTTAAACATTTATATGTAGAACCTAAGGCGCTTCGTGACGTGACCTAACGTACGAGCAATATGTATATTGAGCTACTAAATCATTCACACAATACATATGGCAGTACACATCGCCCAGAAAAAGTACGCAGTTCGGCAAACGTCGTCCACCTTTGCAATTATGAAAGAGCTATTTATTATGCGATCTAATGTACAGTCATGGCACATTTATTTTACCTCTGACAGCAGAAACCTAACAAAACTATGATTTTTACAGATTTCGGAGGAGCTCGTGGTTAAATAATAACAGCCACTCGGGTCGATGTTTAGGCTAAGCCGCGCTTGCCTAGGTTGGTCCGTGGATGGGTGGCCACCCATTAAATACCGAGCTTCCCGTGTGCCTAGGAAAGCACCTTCAGCCGTTGCTCCCGGCTGTCCGGCCTGAAAGTCTGACAATTAGTCTTACCAAAGGTATCCTATTACCCAGTACTAACTGGGTTGTGGAGGTCAGATAGGCAGTCGCTCTATGTAAAATACTGGTATTCAGCTTAATCCGGTTAGACTGGAAGCCGACTCCAACATAGTTGGGAAGATAAAGGGAGATGATGATGATTTTAATAGACTTGTACACACTTGGCAACCACCATATTTCAAAGGGATTAAAAATCACTGTGATTTTGACAGGGACGCCAAATCAGAAGTACAATAAATGTGCAAGGACTGAAGAAATGCTACGACCAACGAAGTGTGTGCCTATTGCCGTGATTACAAAATTTGAGAACTCCAACTCTATACCATCTCAAAGAACTTTGCAAAAGTGGATGAAATATGAAAAGATGAAACCAGAAACATGTAATTCAGCAGAGAGAAAATTCATTTAAACGTATTATCATTACTGCCCTAGTAATGATAATACGTTTAAATGAATTTTCTTCGGCAGTAGAACTTTGCCTCTGTAGGTACACTCTGTGACGCACTATTCATAAGGAAAAACACATATAAAAACACACGGAAAAGACATACATAAAAACTGGCCAAGTGCGAGTTGGACTCGTTCCGTATAACTATTTTGTTATTAAACTACACATTTACGGTTTTCAGATTTTTTCCTTTAGATGTGCTGTAAGACATATAAATATTCTTGCCAAATTTCATGATTATAGGTCAAAGGGAAGTACCCTATAGGTTTTAATTCCGTTTATGTCGTTGTATATTGCGATTTCACAATCGCAAAATATGCGACATAAACGGAACGCGAAAACGGAACGCGGGGGTCGCGTTGTATACGCGATCTTTGGATCGCGTTGACTTATAAAAGTTTGATTTTCCCCTGCTCCAAGGCTGCTGCTGCTGAGTATTTGATATTAATTTCAGCTTGGAACGCGTGGAGACGCGTTCAAAAAGGTCTGTCTGTGATAGACGGACAGACGGACAACAAAGTAGGGTTATTATTTTAACAATTCCTATAAGGGTTTATTATTTTAACAATTCGTTTGTAGTATTTAACAGCAAAATTTGTTTTGTATCGAGTTAATTCAACTTAGAAATATCTTTCTTTATTTAGTTACCTACCTAATTTAATGTTTGTGTTTATTAATATTTGCATGCTATTTTTATGGCGAAATGTATCATTGCAATTTTATTTTTACCAACTTTTGTACCACAATTACCGCAAATAAATAATTTTGACTTTGACTTTCCGTCATTGCCGACAGAGGTTCGGAACCCTAAAAACGAAGATAACCGAAGCGCATACTTTCTCAGGTGCACCCGTACTTCGCTACTATTGCTACATACGAGTGCAACAGCCCCTGCATTATTGAAGCTACCCTGAGAATACGAACCAACTCCAACGGGTCGAAGTTACAAATGAAAATTGTACATCGCTGTGAGAATATTACAAAAAGTTTGAAGTTTTTTGAAACGATATTAATGACGAGTGTTGGCCAACTGTCCACTACTGTCCTTTCCAAGTATACAGGGTGTAAACAGACCCTTCACATAGCCGTCAATTAAGCATTTTGTACATCAAACTAAGTAACTTTACGCAAAAATTATTGCTGGGAAACGACTTTTTTTTTTGGGGTGAAAAATCACGTTTTACGGTAGGACTCGATGGAAAGCAGTCAAAGCTTTGTGCTGATGGATGGATTGAATATTACGGGGGTCGTGGAGGTGTGTAAAGTAAACATCTTACATTAAAAACATGTATTTAAAAAAAAAAACTTGTAAAAAAGTTGGAACTATGACCCCCAATATCTCCGTAACTAGAAGGTTCCCAGGTATAGTCTAGAACAAAAAAATGATCGCAAATACGGGGAGAACAAGTGCCTTTCGGATATGATAAGCGTCTATTTACACCCTTTATTTACCGTTAGTTATTAAATTGCGTTACCTTAGTTTTCTGTAACAAATATGGGTCTAATATCTAATCATCATCATCACATCAGCCCGGAATCACCCACTGCTGGGTACAGGCCTCCCCTGTTTTCTACCAGACTTCCCGGCCCTGGCGCGTCCCTTATCCAGGTGTTTCCCGCGACTTTGACGGTCTTCGACCCAACGAGCTTTAGGACGGCCCTGGATTCTTTGCCACCTCTCGGTTAAAGCCTTTCTCCATCGGCCTTCTCCGCGTCTAGCCAGATGTCCTGCCCAGATCCACTTGAGGCACACCGCCCGGTCCCCGACGTCGTAGACTTTCGTCCAACTGCGGATTTCGGTGTTATCTGGTAATAATAATCTACATACATACATAACATCACGCGGATAAAATTCAAAATAAATTCTAAAATAGAACAGAATTTGTATGAAATTATCTGCCAAGTAAGTTAACGGGATCTTAATGAATGATGGTGAAACAGGCCCTTATTATTACTATTATAAATGCGAAAGTTTATGAGGATGTATGGATGTTTGTTCCTCTTTCACTCAAAAATGGTTTAACGGATTTGGGTGAAATTTAGCACACGGATAGTTTATAACCTGGATTAACACATAGGATACTTTTTATCCCAGTAATACGATCCCGTGGGATAATTACCGAACTCGGCGCGGGCGAAGCCGCGGACATAAGCTAGTGATAAATAATACAGTGACCTAGCTTAGGTTTAAAGTTTGTTTCTTACACTAACATCGTGAGGAAATACCGAAATAGGCATGTCCTAGAACCAAAAAATCGAAGACATGTGACATCTACCAACCCGCACTGGGCCCGCGTGGTGGATTATAGCCACATATTACAGCCCATTCCCTCTCATACAGAGGAGGACGTGTATCCCAGCAGTGGGAACATTATAAGCTGATTATGCAGCTTATACCATTACACTAACTTGGAGCCCTGCAACGAATAATACGACGGTACCGTTGGCGCAGTGGCTCAGCGATTGGCTGATGTGCTGCGTGTCGCGGGTTCGATTCCCGCACGGAACAAGTATTTGTATGGCCTACAGGTAGTTTTTCCGGGTCTGGCTGTTTGTGTATGTGAGTTTAAATGTTTGGAAACGCACCCACGATATAGGAGAAATTCATAGTGCGGGGCAACGTTTTTTTTTTTAAAAAAAAGGTATGTACGACGTAGGTATAAGGCATATATATTTACCTTTTTGGTTATAGAATACATAGTCATACAATTTTCAGTTTTTATGCTTAGTCATAATAGTCATCCTCTTATAAAACCTACACGGGTGCGAGAAAGTGAAAAGAGCACTTTACATAAGTTGATAGAAAAATTCAATCATCTGAATTGTTGGTGTCTGGCAGTAGGCCAATCTTCGAGAGAACTCGAGACGCCAAGTCACATCTAACTTGCATTTTAAATAATTATTGTGCCTCAAAGTCAAAGACAAACCATTAATTCAATTAGGCCATTAACGGTCACCTTTGGATTTGAAAATTTACAAAAAATGAAATTCATCCATTAGAATTATGAGGTACTTTGGTGTTAAAAACAAGACAATGGTATTTATTTAATGAGTTAAAAATTATTTTCTCTATTAATATTTTATGTGTGTGTTTGTGTGTTTTTTTGTTTTTATGTGTGTGTGTGTGTTTTTATGTTGTTTTTTTTTGTGATGTGTTTATTTGTATTTTATGTAATGGGACATTTTCTTTACCTGGATTGTGCCCAATACGAAAAGATAATTCGAGAGCTTGTTTTTTCAGTGTTGAAAATTTAAAGGCATTAATATTCCATCATTTACCTACCTTCTTACTTCTACTGCTAAAGAACGTAGAAAAAGAACCTACTTTAAGGTGGAAGCGCCAGGGTACCCGCGAAATTCTATTTTTCTTAGGTTTTTTGCAATTTGCAGGTCAGTTTCAGGCTATATGTGAATTACTATTCCATGAAAAAGTCATTCAACGGGATTATATGAACTTAGAGGGTTGTATTGATGAGTTTAATGACTATAACTCTGTAAAGCCATATTTGTTACGGTCGCGAATCATATCTTCATCAACATATAACCTGACACTGACCTGTGTGAGGCTCTTTTGGCCTTCCACCTTAAAGTAGGTTCTTTTTCTACGTTCTTTAGCAGTAGAAATAAGAAGGTAGGTAAATGAAGGAAGATTAGATATTATTGGTTATTTTTCAAACCTAACCAGGTTTGGAAATAACCAATAATATTGCTTCTTTTTCACAGCTGAGCTGTTCTAGCTTTGTGATTGGTTAGTTCCACACACATCCCTCGCTACGCATCCTTGCTCATCTCTGATGGAAACGCAGCCTAATAGGTGAAAAAAGAATGGAACCTTTTTTGGCCTATTTAAGAACTTCTTGCGCGTCGATAGCATTCGATGCCATACAACGTGGCAACGCTGTCAGTCTCTAGGAACATTACCAGTTTGTCAACGTTAAAGCGGAGTATTTAGACGCATTATTTAGTTTATTGTTAAAATAGCAATCTAAATTAAGTCGTTCCAAAATTTGGCTACAAGTTTGACGCACTCTTAAGCGTCCATTAGTTCCTGAAAGTTGCAGACAATGGAACAGCAAGCACGTGTAGCATTACTACCGTAGAAACGGGTTTTGGCGACGGAAGAATCGACAAAAAAACAGATTGTGGAAAATAAATCTGTATTTTTCTCGATTCTTCCGTCGACAAAACCCGTTTCTAAGATGGACATGCTACGCGTGCTTGACACGATATTGAGTATTCCATCGTTTGTGAACCACCATTACATTACCAACAAAATGTATTTCAACCAAACATAGCATTCAAGACAAAACCTAAAACTAGGCACTAGGTACTAAAAACAGACAGTTATTCTCGTGACCTTGAGGGGGCAGCACTGGGCTGGCTCGCAGCCAAAAATGGGTAAAATCGATGCACTGGAGCTTCGCGTGCCAAGCCGTATGCCTACGTTATATGCACCTACTAACACCCAAGAAATGCGATCGATACTGGTTTATGGTAAGTCGAGTAAATAAGCATAGACCTGGTGGAAATAAGTTACAAAATAGTGGATAGTGCAAAATCAAGGGGACTTTGTAGGGGCCTGCAAGGGCCGATGCCTGCCAGGGCTGCGGGACTGTTCGAAAGAGATACCGTGGCACTGGAACACAAAGGGCAAAGAAGGAACATGTATGGGTTTTAGTCAGTACAAGTCTAACACTTCCTTCTGCTCCGCCCAGAGTGGAGGGGTCATTTCATGATATCCAATTCGAAAAAAAAAAGGGGACTTGCTTGTCATCATCATTTCATGGTTCATATGTCGTCATCGTTTTTATGGTTTTTGTAGTAAAAACTTGAAAAACTTCTCATTACACTTCACTAATTCAGTGTACCAGTTTATTTAGTAAGTACAACCTGTTGACACGGTTTTACAAACAATGGTCAATTGGTCATTATTTACGAGACGATTATCACTGTGGATTTGTTCGTCATCATCATTTCAGCCCAATCACACACTGAAGGAGAAAGAGAATACTATTCTTCTGCCACATTTTGCTTGCTTAAGTGTTATTGAATTTATTAACAAAAATAACCTCCAAATTATCAGTATTTTTTGCCGGCAGAGTAATGAAAAAAATTACTTGTGGTTGTCAAAAAAAGACGAACTGTTTAATGGTTACATTTAATTTATTTTTTAAATGTAGGTAACTCAAAGCATTCCTATTGGAGAAATGTCTGTATTCGATAGACAATGAAATATCCACTTTTTGAATTTTTAATTGTTATGATTTCTTAATTTATAATGTTATTGAAAGAACACTGGCGAGGTTGCATGTATTTTGGGACCAAAATACATGCAACCATTATATCGCATTCATTATGGCAACTTATACATAGTTGTAAAACGACTAAAGATTAACAGAAAAGTAAATGGAAAGTAAGACGAAAAAGTTGGGAGAAAAGAGATATACGTCTTTATACAAGATAACCTAAAAATCTTACGATGTAGGTTTTTAACTGTGGAATGTCTGCTTATTTATTTAAAATTAATCAAAAAATAATAATATTTAGGATGAAGCCTAAAGGAAGATTCGAATAAACTACTCTTACATAATTCCCTTTCCAACCTACCCGGTCCGAGTAGAAGGGTATAAAAAGGCATGGTGCGTTGTCCACGGCTTCTTTGGATGATGCTCTGTGCTTTTTGGTTCTCTTTAGTTTTTGGTAGTAGGCAACTGACAGGTGCCAGGGGAGGTAATAATTTTGGTTCGGGTCGTGTTATATTATTCTGATGTACTTATTATTTACTTATGTGGTAGTTGTTGATTAAAGACAAATTGTAAGAAATATAACTTTCTATTTCGCTTCTGGTCTCTAAGATGTATACTGTGTTTCCCTCGCAGTTTTAATTTTGACGGTACGTGTGTTGCTTCTCGTCTTAAGCCAAAACCCGATTTTTTACTTCATTGCCTGTACCTAATTAATGAATCATAAAACTGCCAGACTGCGGCTAGAGACTATACTGATTACTAACCTAGTAATTAGTTCAATCACTATTAAAACTATGTTGTTGCGACTTTGATCTACGCTGAAAGAAGAAATACTTTTACATAAATTATAACAGTCAGAGCTGGCTAGCTATGTACGAGTACAGCTATTGAAAGGCAGGGTTTGTTGAATAAAAGATGTGTAATGTGACGTAATAAATCTCGTTTATTGGTATTTTTACATGGTTTTTAATTTATATTTTTCAATAGTGTAATAGAAAAAAAAATTACGTTATTAAAAGATTATCTAAAAAGGAAGCTGGTGCAGCGATATAGCTCATACACCATAATGTGTTCATGACATGAGAGCAACAACCCACTGTCCGTGTCCCAACAGGACAGTGGCAACAATAGCCTAATACACCACTTCGCCCCTGCAGCCTTCTATCTACGGCGATATATGTATAATAGGACTTGCTTCCTATGTGCATAGATTTAATTCTGGCACGTAAAATAAATGGGGGGTTGCCATAAAATACAGGATAGTTAATAGATACAGGATGTATTTCTTCTGAACATACGTACATATACACCCATCTCTACAATTTTTCAAACATCTGAGCACCTTCATCAGAGAGACAATGCCTCCGTAAGCGCACAAGTCTTAAATGGCAATTAACGCAACGCATGTTAGTGGTTAAAATCAAAGTCCAAATCAAAAGCAACTCGTTGTCCAAAGAAGAATGCGGTAGTCCAAGTCAGGGTGCAGTATCGTCAGTTCAAGATGTAAAGGCCAAGTCATCGAGAATCTACAAAATCGCAATGATAAACATAAAATCCCACCTAAAAAATACAAACGTATCGAACAATGGAGTAGAAGTGTTTTTCAACCTTTTTCATGACAGGACCCCCATAGTAAGAAAAAATATTACAATACTATTCAACGCAGGATAAGCGATATTTATGGAGCAAAAATAAAAGATAGTAACTTTTGTGTCCTTGCAATTTGATTAATTTACGAATATTGCGGGCTGTGCGCAGTTCGTTACTTTTGTGCGTTTTAAATGTAATGAAAAATTAATGGAAGAAATACTCTTTTGTAGAGTACTTCCCACCAATACTACAGGTCAGTGCTTACATAACATGTTCCTTGAAGCTACGCAAGATATGAATATCAATTGGGCAAAGAGATGCATTGCTATTTTAGTGACGGGAGCAAAAGCCATGACTGGTGCGAACAGTGGATTTATTCAAACACTGTTTTAAGCATTCACGGTTTAAAACTAAACTTATACTGTCACTTACGGGATATCCTCCGTGATTGTTCATTGCAACAGCGTCGAAATATCGGGAGCTCAAAATAATGAACAATCACGGAAGATATTCCGTAAGTGACAATATAAGTTTAGTGGATTTATTGCTAGACTGAAAGAGCAGATGATGAAAACGGATCGACGATGGGAGAAATTGGTTAATGAACAACAAGCGCCACCATCGTATTAAGATGGACTAGTACTCATAGTTTTTTTTTTTTAATTTATATTAACATATAAAATATTTATATCCTTAAGTTAACATTTTCTTAATAAATCTATCCTTTTAAACCTTATTGTTTTTTTTACTGAGGTACTTTTCTCGATCTCTATAGAGGCTTCGCGACCTCCTAGGGGGTCGTGACCCACACTTTGAAAAACACTGGAATAGATCATCACAGATCTTACAGTGACAGTAGTGACGGGACTCAATCGATCACCATTGATAACGTTCCTTTATAAGATATACTACAAAATCCCCATAATTTCATTTTTATTACATGATTTTGCCTTGTTAATTGGCGTTTTAATATCAAGTTTACATGTTGTTTATAAATATTGTACATTATAGAATGTATAAAACGAAGAGAAAGAGCCATAGCCGTGCATATATAATTATTTTATATTTACACTTGCATGGAGCTTCGTTAATTTTTAGATTCTTTGTGTCCACTTTCCGGCCTCCTTTATTTTATTTCTTTCCGGCCTCCTTTATTTTATTTTTTATTTTTGTATTATTGTCTACAATTTTTTGTGTTTTTTGTTTATTTGTATTAATTTTTGTGTTATTGTTTGTGTTGTTTGTACCATGAATGTGTTAGTTTTATAATTTTTATGAATGTGATTTTATTATTATTTTTTTATTTATAGTATTATGATTTCAAACACAATGTGAATTGTTTCCTAAATAAATTGAATTGAATTTCGCGGTTTCGTTTTTTTAGTACCTTTACTTGGCAACTTTCAACCCAAACCTGGGTTCGCCAATTCACTGAGCATTCTCTGGAGATGTTGACTCAGCTGAAGACAACAGGATAAATCGTAGCAATAAATTAAAATTAGCACACCATGAACAGTTCGAAATTAGTCGTGTTTTAGATATCAGTACACTGGTTGCGACGAAATTAATTTATTATTTGGTGTACTTTCCAAATCTGGTCGTTTATTTAAATGTGGACTAATAAAAAATACGTCATTATATTTTGGTATAATATTTCAGTTATCACAAGAATATAGTTTTTGAAGCATTAAACGAACTTATTGATTTTTTTGTGAAAAAGTGTCGTATACTTATGTAATGTATTTATTTGGAACAATGAATTGTACTGCTTGTTCCGTGACTTTGATATATTTGTGTTTGGGAAATGTCGCCGGTTGTAACTCGAGTAAGTTCTAATCGTTACCAAAATCTTTTGGGTACCTTCGTTAAAAGTTTTAAATGATATTATATTTAACTAGCTTTTGACCTCGGCTTCGCTCGCGGTAATTTAGAATTTGACAATCAATTCGGGTTGTACTCTGCTTATAAAAATATAATTCACTCAGGACTCGAAAGGCATGTGGCGCTATCTATTTATCATAAGAACGTTATTATTGTTTTCCTCGGGAACAGTACTTTTTTTAGGGATAAAAGGTACCCTATGTCCGTTTCTGTACACCTGACATCGTATATGCAAAATTTCACGATGATCGGTTCAGTGGTTTAGGCGTGAAAAGGTAACAAACAAACTTACTTTCGCATTTATAATATTAGTTAGGATTAGGGGATATATTATCCAAAATAATAGATAGATAACTTCCCTCCATCCTTTCTTTCGTGACGTTCTTTAAATGAAACGGCTAAATTAAGTGTCTAATGCTAAAACACAGTTCGACAAGATTGCAACTTCAAATTCTCAATTCACAAAATGTTATTTACAATGACGTAACGTTTTATATTTCCTGTGTCACTGTGGCCACGCCCTATAAACATACTACAGGATAAATTGGAATTAATTGACAAACTTGCTTTGTTAAAATCGGTATTGTGAATATCATTCATGCTATCCATAAATAATTAAAAACTAATCGTTTACAGATCTATCTCGGGAAACTATGAGATCCGTTGCACGTCCTCCAACAGGTAAGTTAAATTTAATTAAATAAAAAAAAAAAACAAGTTGGATCACGCCAGTAATCCTCAAATGGTAAGGCAGAGGTGTATCCTGTAGTCCACTCACATTTTGCAGTTATGTTTAAGACCCATGTTACGGGGCGCGAGCCTATTGCCATCAACCGGGTCCAAATTCAGATGTCGAGCTCCTATCGACAAATTCCTGGAAACACCCAACACCGAATCCAGGATCTCATACTCAATAGTAGTGAGCGACCACTAACCCGACGAGGCACTCGCAAAATATCTTTAAGTTACTGACCAACAATGGCCAAATAAATAGTTAGGGTAATTTAGGTATTCCTAGGAAAAAACTGTGTCTGCGGAGCCACACAAACAATGTCCCACCTACTCGTATCTGTGCAACACCGCCTGCACTCTGAGGTATCTGTCCGAAGCCACTGATGACGCCGTCGACGTGTCAGAGATCTGGTCGAAGCTCATCTAACACAAACCAGAATCATCGACACGTCGAAGAAGAGAAAATAATCGTCCTTTCTGCAACAGCTCAAGTCACATTCGCCGCTGACACCACCACAATGGGGGGGAACAGGGAACACTGGGGGTTAATTTTCAGAAGTATCTTTAATTGGGTGATTGAAATAATTTAAATTTCAACCTACCAAATGTTAGAAATAGGCAACTGCGGGCTTTTTCCGGATGGGAAATCATCAAATGACCCCCCCCACTCTGGGCGGAGCGGAAGGGAGTGTCAGACTTGTACTGACTAAAACCCATCCATGTTCCTTCTTTGCCCTTTGTGTTCCAGGGCCACGGTATCTCTTTCGAACAGTCCCGCAGCCCACAGTCCCGCAGCCCGGCAACTGCGGGCTTACTTATAGAAAGAAAGAAAAAAAAAAAAATATTTGTCGAAGGACATGACATGCATCATACAAAATTACAAAAAATAAACAATAAACTATAAATTGAACAGGACGGAACAAAAAGAAAAGAAAAAAGTTAACAGCTTGCACGTCGTGACTGCGACAAGCAGGTTACCACTCAGCATGATGCTGTGCTATGGGGGCCCACAGCACAGCGCTGGTTTTCAGTGGTTACCCGTGAAAAAAAAACGTATGGAAGCCAAGACAGCATAAATATTTTTTACATCAATATGAGAATAAAATAAACAGTACTTGGGTGACAATATAAAGCAACTACCTCCAGGAAATATAATAAACACTACAAAGAATATACAAGTATGTGTGCAGGCTAACCAAAATAAACACAAATACAATATAATAAAGACATGGCGTGTTTCTGCCTCGGTCCTACCCCACCTTCGCGTCGCCGTCGCCTGCTCGCGCGCTGCCGATCAAACGACTTCGTCGTATCACGCATTACGCTTATACCATTATTTTTTTGTGTTGCAGAAAAAAATTACTTCGACGACAGTTCAGAAAGGAATAAGTATTTCGATTGCAAATCTGAATACATTACTGATCAAAAATGGCAACATGTCTACCCGAACCGTAAGGTTTATTTGTGTGTTATTTTTCACTTTTTAAAAAGGTCCCGAAGTAGGTAAAAGTTGTACATATTTATTTATTTATAAAAACATTATGCACAAGTAAAATCTGTGCAAAGGCGGACTTAATGCCTTGGGCATTGTCTACCAGTCTACCTTAGGGTGATGCAGAGACAATATACAGGTGCAATTACAGAAAACAACCTCCTAGTAAATATTTACGATGTACCGCCCGATGTACGCACGAGGACCAATCAAGAAATAAAAAACCAGTTTATGCGGATCTCTCATTGTACGGGAAGTATATACAAAGGGAGGCCATGTTATATTGGAAATGTATAGATTTATGTGTTGCTGTGTGTGCAACCTGCTTTCACGTTCAGATAGTTGTTTGAAAAGGTCAGCGAATTTAACACAAAGTTGGTACGGTTTACCAATTGAAGTAAAGTACCTACTTTACCGAACTTATTTCAAACAAATAAGAGAATTTGAATGAACAAGTAAACTAACGATTCTTTTAACTTTACAGGCCTTTGGCACCAACCAAAATACATAGGTTACATACCCCAACAAACAAACGTCACAACCACTCGATACATCATAAAATTGGAAAATTTTGATAATGATACTCGTACAACAATTCAATGCTTTATCCACCGTTCTCCAACAGAAAGAGTCCGGTCAAATGGGATATCACGAATAGAGACGAAAGAAATCCGTGAGTACTGCCTGCATTCATTTGTCTAATAAAAAATAAGGGTTCAAAGAAATCTCGATGGTTGGTCTAGTAGTAAAATCGAGCAGAGCAAGGAGGGCGGGGGCGGTCGCTGTCACTTTTAAAAAGTGGCTGCACTTACCTAGGCACGTTGTGTCTATCTTCATTTCCGAGGCCCCTGTCCTCGCCGCCGAATACCGAGAAACGAGTAGAGTTAGCTAATCACGAGTTGTTTCTTTGACAGCGTACTCGCCGGATCGTGGTTGTGAATAGGTACCTATTATATTTGTATGTATCTCTGTTAGCATGGTACTGTAGAGATATAAACCTCTATGGTTATCTTAGAAGGAAAAGAAAGGAAAGGAGATAAACGTTAATTATGTAATTAGAAAATAAGAAATGCTGTCAAAGGAGAATACTATACTAATTATGTCAATTTAATAATCTTAACGCCTTTTATTTATTTAAACACTCTGAAATACTCACACAGCGCAGTTATATCCCTACAGTACCTACGATCTCTTGTACGTTTCTTGAGCGAGAGAGTAGTCGATAGCTGTAGTCGCTTCTGCGTCGGGAGTTCGGGACAGGTGCCACAACAAGAATGGATCTATAATTATTCAACCTAAAGTTCTCTAATTACAGTTAAAGACAACGAAGTACTTGCCGTTCTTAAATATAATGAGACACAAAAAGTTCCGTTTACATGTCAAGAATACATCGACAAAACAAGTAAGTCCTTTTTAGCGAATTCAAAAAAGGAGGAAGATCATTATATGGACATTTGATTCTCTTCTTCTTCACTTTATGATTGCAAAAAAAAATGCAAAATCAAAACTTAAGTAGAGTTTAACTTGTTCTTAACTTGAAACACTCAATGCAGAAACCAACAGTACACTGCGACAAGCACCTGCATTCCAGAAAAACTAGAAACAACTAACTACAATAAAAACTATCACAGGAGTTCTTCTAACATAATGATTTAAGTGTGACATTTAATTAGAGAAGTTTTATTAGGTAATAATAGCACACAGTTCCCGCGTCACGCGTCGTGGTCTGTTCTCTCTCGCAGACAGGCCCAGCAATGCACTGTGGTTCCCCACCTATACTAAGGTGCGACAAAAATACAAACTACTTTATTTCTTGGATTTAATTAATGAAACATGCTAGATAAGGCGTATTAACGATTTAATGATGTAAATAATAATAAATAAATCGTATATTACCAAATTAAAACTAAAAAATACAAATTTAAAGTCTAATTACAAACAAACATTATTCTTAAAGATTTAACATATCTAAACATAAATAAATATTATACTTAATACAAAATTACATAAAACCCTTAAATAAACAAAATAATGCAGTTACACAAAGTTAAACAATATATTTTGTTTAATATTAAACATAATCAATAAATAAAAGTTACAATATCTTAAAAACTCATTAGTTTCAAACCAGCTTTGGACAAGACTGTTTTTTTTAAGCAACCCCCTAATCCTATTATAAGTGGGTCAGAACTTAATAAAAGCCTTTTTAAGAGGTCTCTATTTTTCATAGCCCTCGAAAACTTCCTAGTATGACAGTCTGAAGTCTATTCAATTAGTTCCAAATTCCTTTATGAGAGTCATGAGTACTGATGCTTTGTAAGCTTTGATTCTATCAAAGAAAGCACATCACATTGTGCCGCAGCTGCAATACCACTTCTATCACCAGTATCTACAATAGAAGATCGGTCAATCAATGCAGAAGCCATTGATTCATCTAACTCTGCAAACAAAAAGGAAGGTTTTTCTCTGTTGGGCGTGTTTCGAGCACTCTGCGCACTGCTTTCTAGGTCACCCCCGTTTATTGGCTTGTAAATCACTAACATCTTGGGATGAAGTTGCCATTGGCTGCTGAAATCCCTCCAACAAGACAGTTTCGCGAATGTCAAGCCAATCGTTCCGACTTGCCAAGAATCGATCTTTTATGTAGTGACTTTTTTTCCCAGTGTCAGTGATTCTTTCTTTAGTTTTTTTTGCATGGTTTTCAATTCTCCGAAATCAATGTTTTCTTTATCGCTTTCATCTATTGAAAGCGCCTTACGAATATCTTGAAATATGAGCTCAGCCCGTTCAGTAACGATCAACTTTTTGTCATTGCCATAGTTCAATCATATTTCAAGGAAATACATACGCGAAAATAAACACTTCCGACTAAAGCCTGGAAGAGAAACAACAAAATAAATAAGTGCAAATTAAAATAAATTCGGCGATATTTAAATATGCTACGTGTGCGTAGCAAAGGGCTACGGAGAGACAACTTCTGCGTAGCACCTAAATAACTCTAAATGGTGGAAAAAAGTGCAAAAGATTAAAGTGAATTCATAAAGTATAATGTATCACCTAACATATAAAAAAAAACTGAGACCTAATTACGGTAAAATGTATACTAAAACTCGAGAAGTATCTATGGAAAATTTAAAATGCTCTCGAAAAACAGTATATCACGTAGCAGTCAAATAAAAAAAAACATATGTACATACCATGTTCTTAGAATCTATCATTAATATAAATTACTTGTGTGGTTTCCGGGAATTAGTGAACAAAAACAGAGTCACTGGTAACGTGTCGGAGCACCTGCGGTATTCACACTTTCGATGACGAAATGGGGATGAAATTAATTAGCCAAGTGCACTTAATTTATATTTTTGTTAAGTTTGGACTTTGTAGATGTTATAACGATTATTACTTTTAGAGATTCGCATAGTAGCCTTCGGTGACTTTTGTCGTACTAGGGAACCATAGTGCAGTGGGAACGTGCACGCTGATTAAGTTGTGCTAGTGTCTGTGCATGTGTTAGGCGATCCTCACGCGACACCACTCGTCCGCGCGGTTGGGCAGTGAAGCGGATCTCTGCGCGGCGCACTGCCAATACATTTGCTCCGCCGCATCCGCACGGCCGCGCGGACGAGCGGTGTGAGACTCGCCTTAACTTTCTTTGTTATTCACAGATCTTCATACAGGCGTAATAAATACGATTTCTAACATGATAGAAACATATCATTGCACTATTCTGGACACAATATTCGATAAATGGGACAATGGAACAGTTCTATGTTGTATTTATTATGAGGAATACGGAAAAGCACATAAGAAGTGGATCATCCGACATGTAGCCAAGAAAACTTTATTAGTTTACGATGAGACTGTAACTGTTCCTGTTACTGACCGACAGGACAGTTCGGAAGACAAAGGTGAGGTTTCTTTTCTATGCTAATTTTATAAAGAGTAGATGTTTGTAAGTTTGTATGTAGGATGTAATTTTTGAAACTATTCATCCGATTATCTTTTACTGTAAGCTGAACTGTTGCTGAGTGCCATTGAATATGTTATTCACGAAGGCGAAGAACGCGGGTACAAGCAAGTTTTAGATACTGAGAGAAATTTGTTCAGGGACAAAATTAAGATCAGATGCAGATTTTGCACCATTACAGCAAATATAACGTTCGGTACCTATACTCAATACAATCTAACCGGCAATGTCTAGTTTGTTTTAATAAATAAGAACCCTAAAATCAATTATTTTATATACCGGAGGGTATATAAAATAATTGATTTTAGGGTTCTTATTTCGAACAAGTAAAATTGCTACAATCTCATTATCCAGGGGGAAAAAGAATGTTTTTGTACGGAATAAACGTCGACCGTATTTAATTTCACTAATAGTTCAAGTATTCGTGTACATTTTTCTTTATTTAACCGTCTTCTAAAAAGGGAAGATGCAGCCTCTTTCAGCTAGCATCGTTTCTTTTCATGTTGTACACCGATTTCTCCGTGATTACTGGTCCGTTTTAAGTGATTCTTTATTCATTTGGTAGAAAAAGCTCGCGCAGTGGTTCTATATAAATTTTATTAACTTTGCTGGGGTATTGTATGAGTTATCCTCTAATTTATTTATTTTTTCTTTTCTCTATGTGGATGATGTTCTAATGACTTCTAGCTACAATGTTAAATTGATACTTGAGAAGGATTTATATGAAATACCACACCAATAAGGATAAAATAAAAAAATATATATTGCTTAAAAGTTTTTTCTGACCGAGATTTCTAAAGTCATCGCGCTTCACCTAGCGCACTATGCCTCTTGAGAAGACAGTTACAAAATATTCTAATTCATGAATTCTAGTGTTGGTGATGTTCGTCTCCAGGGAGGTTACTATGACATCTTAAAGCAGGAGTAATTCCAGTGTGGGAAAGAGACAGAACACTTCGTCTAGCGCTATCTCTTTTCCCCACTGGAATTAATCCTGCTTTAAGACGTCATGATAGGCCACCTGCATTTACATACGCGAGTTCGAGTTGTCTATTCCGACTAAAGATTGCATTCCCTAACTGCCAACTTTAGATGCTTAATAACGTAATTTAATAATAAAACTATCTTTACTACGAGCTCTTCAACGTATATCTTACCTTACGCTTAACATAGAAACCATGCATATTTTTAGTTCTAGATAAAAATTTCAGTAACAGTACAGGTGAAGATGCTAAAAGTCCAGATGTTGTTATAGGCAACCAAGATGCTAATCCAGGCAAGCAAGATACTGATTCAGGCAAGCAAGAAGCTGATTTAGGCAAGCAAGATGTCGATTCAGGCAAGCAAGATGCCGATCCAGGCAAGCAAGATGCCGATTCAGGCAAGCAAGATGCTGATTCAGGCAAGCAAGTAGCTGATTCAGGCAAGCAAGATCTGGGTCCAAGGAACCAAGCTCCTGCTCCAAACAAACAAGATGCTGGTCGAAGCAACCAAACCACTATAATATACCTAGAATACGTTTTGGCAGTAGAATTCATATTGCTAGTCGTTATCGTCAGTTATATAATTAAATTAAAATGTTGCCATAACAAAACCGGTAAGTAAAATGATGTGTCACAGATGCACCATCGTACCTTATAAGAACTACTGTGGTCGGACTGGCATGATTGCGTGGAGAAAACTTAGCATACATTCGAATGGTTTAGAAAATTGGAAATTCTCGATTCACACATATAGTATTTTAATACCTACTTACTACTAAGTACTCTAGGACTTTACGCATACAATATGTTAAAAAAAAACCTGTCCGATCCGAAGGGGCATATAGTATACCAATCACATTACAAATAAAATAAGAAACATAAAATATGCATGAAAGGAAAAATATATTAATAGATTTTTGTCCCAAATTACCACCATTTCCATAAATTCTAACACAACACCATCTTCGGCATATTAGTATGTTCGATCGTCAAATTGTTTGTTTATGACGTCACTACCCGAGAAGCGATCGGAGTGTCCCCGCCCGAGCCCCTGTGTTGCCAAGTAAGTTTCCTCATTTTAGTACATTTTATCATTTTCATCGGGGTATTTTTTAAATGAGATATCATAAATTAATTTTATAATGTTCTATTTATTTTACTGGATTTATTATATTCACATTATATACAGACTACAAATAGAACTAAACTAATGATAAAAATAAGACTAAAAGTAAGAAAATATAAATATCTAAACTACGACGACAATAGGACACTTTTTTAAATTGTTATCCTATATACAAATAGAATCTAATCTCGATACCTAATAATGCCCTCACGGGCCGGACAGGGTTTCTTTAACATATTGTATATTTCGGTAATACAAAATTATGCTTATCGCAAACATCTTTGACCAAATCGGATTGTTGTATTTTCAATTCAATATCGTTCGAATTTAGGTTAGATTTACGTTGCACGTTCATGTTAACACCTCTGTTTGGTTTTAGCATTCTTAATGGGGTAACTATTTCACAACGACAGACACAAACTATTTGCTCATACATTTTTACATACAATGCATACTTTTGCTTGAATTTGGGCACCCTCTCACCTGATGGGGAACAATGATGTGGTCGAAGGTGGAGCATGCAGGCTTTGAAGAAATTTATTTTCATACAACATGACGGCTGTTATTCGTGACGGGTTAAGCAGAGGTGTCTATTGTTCATCCTATAAGCTGACGGAGCCACTAAGCGAACACAAAGACAGACTCGGGGCTGGTACATACTATAAAAGGGGAATGCCGATTTTAGGCCCAAGAATGCCCAAGAACCTTGTTTTTTTAAAAAATCTTATGTAAATTTTACGTAATTAATTCTGCTATTCACTACGCGATAGAAGTTGGAAAAATATTTGGAAAATATTGAAACAAAAACTAAATTCTATGCCTGTGGCTGCACTGAATAAAGTGGAATTACGTTTTTTTTGTGCAAATAAAAAAATCTCAGTTTCATTTAAATAGAAGAATTCTAAACCTTAATTAGCGAAACATTAAAGATATGTTGCAAAAAAAAACTTAAGCGTTCACACATATTTGTACTTTACTAATTTGTCCTTTAGTGTTATGAAATTCCAAAGCATTTTATTCATTAAATATACATTCACAATACACTAACAATACATAATACAATAAATTCATTGATATCCATAATGTGCGGATCGAAAAAATAAAACATTAGTTTTTTTATAAAAAACCTTATAATTTAGAAACTGAGTTTTTTCAATAATTTTCTTTCATCAATAAATTATTTGTGGTGTATACTAATATTAGCATTCGGTCTTACATGTGGACACTCAGTGCCTAAATCACTATGGCAGCCTGGCATTCCCCTTTCTAATGTGAAACCCAATAACACATTGCCCGACGTGGGATTCGAACCCAGGACCTCATCCTCAGCAATAGCACTAGCGACCAGTAGACCAATGAGGCGGTTACGAAATACTAATATAATCTATTATTTATACACTTTTCAGAAAGTGGAGGTGGAGACCAAGGTGTTATACGTAGACGTCGTAGACCTTAACTTTCTTCGTCGAAATGAACCAGAAAGCTTGCCAAGGGGAGGGCCAGAAGAAGAATCTCCTTACGCACAATTTATCGAAAATGGGCCTTAGTGAACATAAACCTTATTATTATACCCTAAAATGTGATGTAAAATATATAAGGTCTACCTTTTCACACACGAAATATTTTAAGAGTAACTTCTATAAGTCGTAAAGTCACCATAGCAACGAAAAAAAAAATTATCTGAGTGTTTTTTTTTTACGAAATTATTATAATTCTAAAAAATTTTGAGACTTTTTGCATAAAACCTTTACTCCCATATTCTAACAATGACAGTAGGTAAATACGACGTAGTAAACTAGCGTAATAAATGCTTAAAAATAAGGAGCCAGTATTTATTTTGCGGGTCAAGTAATTTTAAATTATTTTTTTTTTTTTAAATGTACTCAGATAAAAAAAACCCTTGAAATGGCTTTGTTATAGCCGTTAGATGATTCCCTGAAAATATTTCGTGTATGAATAGTTAGATCTTATGAAGTCAACTTTAAATTTAAAAAGCTTGACGCGAGATAAAGCACGCAGGAACAGACAGGTAAATCTCACGACAAGCTTTATTTCATACTAGCGACCCGCCCCGGCTTCGCTCGGGTGCAATATATATGTAAACCTTCCTCTTGAATCACTCTATATATTACTGAAAACTGCATCAAAATCCGTTGCGTAGTTTTAAAAATCTAAGCACACATAGGGACAGACAGACAGCGGGAAGCGACTTTGTTTTGTACTATGTAGTGATTATGTATGTTATGTGTGTTATTAATTGTATAATGTAGTAAATTGATGGGCTTGATCTTATTTAAAGTTTATTTTCTTCTTTTTCGAGCTTTTATATTAAAGTTTGCTTTTAAAAATATATTTTTTTACTATTCATTTTTGTTTTATTTTTGCTGGTTTCGCATTCTTATAACCAACCCCTTTTAATTAATCAAATTTTGGCGGTGCAAAAAAAAACAACTAGTCCGTCATCTTTAGGAGTCCGCCATATTGGATTTAAAATAACGTCACTTAACTA
Source organism: Noctua janthe (assembly GCA_910589295.1). Classification (NCBI taxonomy): domain Eukaryota; kingdom Metazoa; phylum Arthropoda; class Insecta; order Lepidoptera; family Noctuidae; genus Noctua; species Noctua janthe. The sequence continues at coordinate 4,322,344 of OU342572.1, read as the reverse complement.
ACCATGCGTTATCATCCAAAAAAAAAACAACGTGTATGCGAGATTTCAGCTCAATCGGTTGGGGATAGCTGTAAAATTCAGTTGCAAGATTTGACCTAAACAAACACACACAAAGTTAAATAAAAGCTTGCAAAAACAACACACTTTCAATTTCATATTTTCGCCAAAACACAAGAACGTAACTTTTTGCAGAAATACAAAGCAATTCTTCTCTAATTTTAACTTTGATTGCATCGTGTAAATGATGAGGGTAACTGGAAATACTTTCAAATCAAATCAATTCAAATCTTTTATTTGTGATGGTGGGTAACATGCAGGTGTTCATTACAAAATTATATAATAATAATTTTCATTCCATGTTCAGCCACTTGGGCATACAAATTATTAAATAATATATTCAAAATATGAGTCTAAAATTACAATTATTTGATATTAATTCAATTTTTGTTCAAATATAAATTATATTGCTACTATTGGTCATGCATGACAGACAAGACAAAAACAACAATAAATTAAAGTCAAGCGGACATGAAACATTTAAAAAGTTCTAGTAGCTAAAAATTCAGCAATAGAGTAGTAACAGTTTTCTTACTTTCTCACGTGTTTTCTGTCGTGATTGTTGCAATCGCTTGGATGTTTATTGTTTACACAACACCATAACATAACATCACGCCTGTATGCTTTAAGAGGGGTACGGAGATGTGTATAGTGCACCCATATTTTGACAGTTAGGTATGGTAAGTTCCATTTTATTGAGGATAAGCCTATTACCATGAGATGTATTGTTTACGGTTCACTAATGTTTTACCAAAACTTCCTTGACATTTTTTAACAGACTTCAAAAAAAGTAGGAGGTTCTATGTTCGGTGAAAATAATCTTACAAAAATTTAGTTTTTGTTCCGCAATTATCCGGCTTAGATGCAGAATGCAAAAATGCTAAAATTATAACACATCTTGCTACCCAAACCTACACCCGGTGTCGTCCTTCACTGAGCATCCTCTGGAGATGTTGACTCAGCTGAAGACAACAGGGTTAATCGACGCAATAAATTTAAATGAGCTCACCATGAACAGAAAAATAATAGTTTAGGGGAATGCACTGGTTAGGGTTTTTGTCACGTAGTCAATTCTAAAAAGTTTGGCTAGTAAATTGTATTCAAAAAAATATGTATGTTCCATCATCATCTGCCTAGCCTTTTCCCAACTATATTGGGGTCGGCTTCCAGTCTAACCGGATGCAGCTGAATACCAATATTTTACATGGAGCGACTGCCTATCTGACCTCCACAACCCAGTTAGTACTGGGTAATACGATACCCCTTGGTAAGACTGGTTGTCAGACTTTTTGGGCCACTGACTACCTAAGGGGTCGTCCATTAATCACGTGAGGCTGGAAAGGGGGGGAGGGGGTTTCGGAAAAAATCACGAAATATCACTAGGGGGAGGGGCAGGTGTAGTGAGATATCACGTGTATTTATTTTTTCTTTGAACGCGCGATTTCTAAACCGAAAAACGGTGCGTGACCTTGACATTTTTATCACGGTGCTTATTTTTCCAGAATTAAATTAGATTATACCTGTTAACCTGTATTTAAAGATAAGATTCTGATTTTTTTTAAGATACTTTGTACCAAAAAAAAATACACGTGATTTTGGGTGGGAGGAGGGAGGGGTAGTCTAAAAATTCACCACGTATCACCATGGGGGAGGTGGGGGTTAAAAATTTGCTAAAAAACATCACGTGATTAATGGACGACCCCTAACGACTGTCAAAGATCTACAAATGACACCCGGGACCAACGGCTTAACGTGCGGTCCGAGGCACGGAGGAAACTCGGTATGTAATGGGTGGTCACCCATCCACAGACCAACCTAGGCAAGCACGGCTTAACCTAAAGATCGATCCGAGCAGCTGTTATTATTTAGCCACGAGCTCCTCCAAACAACAAAACACAAAAACAACAATAAAAAAATAAAAAAAATATCCTCTAGGAAAATCTCGTGCTTTTTCGAGCTATATTCAAATATGGCGCGCAGCGTTTAGCTCTTTTTTAAACTCACAGCTGGCAGCACTGTCGTCAGCTGATTGAAAACTAACAGTTTGTAATGCAGTGCAGTCACGGCTCTGGTCGTCTATTTAAGTGAGGATATTTCAGTTACCACAATAATGAAGCATTAAACGAACGTTATGACATTTTATTCTGCAAAAGTGTCGTTTACTTGTGTACCTAAGTTATTTTATTTGGAACAATGAATTATATTGTTTGTTCCGTGACTTTAATTTATTTGTGTTTGGGATACGACGCCGGTTTTACTGAGGGTGAGTCGCATAGTTACAGTTTTTTAATAAATAAATATTCATCTATTTTACACCAAAATGTTTTGGGTATCTTGGAAAAAATTGTTTCTTTTTTAACTTTGACACTAGCAATTTCTCCGGTATCGTGGGTGCGTTTACAATTTAAACTCACAAGCACTAACAGCCACACCCGAAACTGCTACTGGTAGGCCATACAAATATTTGTTCCGTGCGGGAACCGAACCCGCGACAAGCAGCGCAGCAGCCAATCGCTTAACCACAGCGCCAACCGTGCCTTCCTTCCAACTTGTCTAGTATTTTTATGTAAACAATCTATGTACAAAATTTCAAAACCGTATCATGAAAAATCACAAGTCAATAAGCTTGTTCTGTTACCTGGTTGTCTTCACAAAAATGTGGTCACCACGCAGCGCAACCGCGCGCACGCCTCCAGCGTCGTCTTGAGCTCATTGACAATAATAATTTGGCAGTAGGTACCTAAATAATTGCGATAGGTACTTAATATCGCTCGGTTACAAACATGAAAATTAAAAAATAAGTTGTGACAAAATATAACATTGTTTAAAAATTATTGGAATCGATTCAGTTACTTATTCTGAACAAACTATATTCAGGTTTCGCAAATATACTAAAAATAATGTTGTATACTAGAATGTAATATACTGGAAAAGTATGGCTTGATGTGTTGCTACGTGTACCATTTGCTTTCACGTTCAGATAATTGTTTGAAAAGTCCATGGATTTTACACAAAGTTGGTACGGTTTACCAAACGAAAACAAAACAAAACGAAAAAAAAAACAAGTACAAAAAGCGACGTAACGTGTTGTTTGGTAAAAACATAACATTATTTCAAACGAACAAATGAATCTGAATGAACAAGTAAACTAACGATTCATTTTACTTTAACTTTGGCAACAACCAACATACATAGGCAACATACCCACACAAACAAACGTCAAAACCACTCGATACATCGATAATAATACAAAAATATAATGCGCTGTAGACATAGGCTGGCGTTATATTTTTGATTATTTCGCTAAAACATCAACTTGGACAATACCAATAGGGAACACTGTAATCCGTGAGAATTGTTTGCATTTATTTATCTAATACTAGCGGCCTGCCCCGGCTTCGTTACATGTTACTAAGGGATAATGTAGCAGTCTAATAGTGTAAGACCAATATCTTATTTATCTTTTTCTCCATCCTCGGCTGCTAAAAAATGTTCAGACAACATTTCCGGAATTTTTACTTCTTTCAACTTCTTTAGTTTTGTGAGTAAGTGTACCAGACACCATTACCAACTCAAAATCTGACCTAGTTGGAAAATTTCCTAGCTGGAAAGGGACCTATATGGAATCTAATCTACTTGGAATGTGACGTCCATTACCGCTATCAAAATCTTTCCACTTTATAATATTACTAGCATTTCACCCGTGACTTCGTCCTCAAAAATTGTGATAGCTCGGCTAATTGGTTAATTTATATACGTTGGATATGTCAGGATTTATTCCGTTAGGCTCGTACATTATGTGGGCAGACTATGGGTTTCGTGCTATGAAAACTGGGTGCGATACACTGTTTCTAGCAACAGTAACGAATTACTTGAGATTACAATTTAACACAATAACACGGGGCACAATGAATCGGGTACAGTTCCAGGACGTCTCAACTCCGCCGCGATCAGACATTGAATTTCGCCCTCGCCTCGAGCTGGACATCAGGGCTCTGTAAAAGTACGCTGTGTTGTGACTGGTAAGTAGGTCGCGTGATGTCACCACTGCACACAGGCGCGCTTTCCAATTCATTTTATGTCCATACTAACGACCGGATCCGACATATATATAATTATAGCCGTATCATAGGCTCCTGATAATTTAGCTTGTTAATGGTGAAAGAGTTTTTGAAATCGGTCCAGTAGTTTATTCGTTACAAACATACAAAAATAATGTAGATAAGTGTGGAAAAATAAGGTTTCAATTGTAAAAACCGTGCAGAGCAAGGGAGGGGGGGAGTGGGTCGCTATTACTTTTAAAACGTGGCCGCACTTACCTAGGCACGTTGAGTCTAATGGATTATTAATATATTAGTATCTTTCATCTCCGCCGGCGAATACCGAGAAGCGAGTAGAGTTAGCTAAAAACGAGTTGTTTCTTTGCAGAATACTCTTCCGCCGGTTCTTCTCGCCGGTATATAATTATTATCAGCCATTTGTGTCCCACTGCATGGCAAAGGCCTCTCTTCCCTCTTTCCACTTATCCCTATCCAGTGCTGTTCCGTGTGTGTGGCTGTGTGGTTCCAGCCTAGAATAGACCACCCCTCTCTTACCGTGGGTGTCGTAAGAGCCGACTAAGGGATGGTGTAGGTGGTTGATAACTATCATCCTACATTCACCTATATCCGTGTGAGTATTCTAACTAACAACTTAACACAACACTAGACTATCTTTGGGCTCGGAAAAGTGTTTCCTAGAGGTCTGGATGGAACAGTCGGCATCAGTGGAGGATGACGACTCAGGGCGGTGGCGGATGAACGTCACGCACGTCAACGGCGGCGCCCAAAAACCCAGTTAGGCGGTGTATTGCGCACCCACCAACCCGCATTAGACAAGCGTGGTGGGTTAATTTTGTCTAAACCCCTTCCTAAAATGGACGCCGGTATATAAACACACCAAAATACTTACACAGCGCAGTTAGATCCCTACAGTACCTACGACCTCTTGTACGTTTCTTGAACGAGGAAGTAGTCGAGATTTCAGGACAGGTGCCACAAAAAGAATGGATCTATAATTATTCAGCCTAAAGTTTTTTAATTACAGCTTAAATATAATGAGACACAAAAATTTCCGTTTCCATGTAAGAATACATCGACAAAACAAGTATGTTCATTTTACCTTTCTGATTTGAGAATTTTAATAAAAAATTAGTCAAACTCTACTTAAGATAAACATAAATAAGGTGATGTAGCCCGAGAAATACAAAATTAAAACTTAGGTAGGTTTTAACTTGTTCTTAATTTGAAACACTCAATGCAGAAACCAGCAGTACACTGCGACAAGCAGGCTATACCTACATTCCTCAAAAATTAGAAGCGCTGATTACAAAAAAGCTATCACATGAGTTCTTTTAACATAGTTATTTATGCGTACACCGAGGTAAGTTTTATTAAGTAGTAATTACACACAGTTCCCGCGTCGCGCGTCGTGGCCTGTTCTCTCTCGCAGATAGGCCCAGCAGTGGGAACGTTATAGGCTGATTATGTTTTGCTAGTGTCTCACGCAACACCAATCTTCCGAGCGGTCGCGCCGTGAAGCGGATCTCCGCGCGGAGCACTGCCAATACATTTGCTTCGCCGAATTCGCACGACTGCGCCGACGAGCGGTGTCGTGAGAGACTCGCCTTAACTTACTTCCTTTGTTATTCACAGATCTCGTTATAGGCGCAGTAAATACGACTTCTAACATGATGATTACATATAATAACACTTTTGTGGACACAATATTCGATAAATCGGACAATGGAACAGTTCTAAGTTGTATTTATTATGAGGTGATCAGAATAGTAAGTGAAAGTAGGATCACCCGACATACATATCGGGTGATCCTACTTTCAAGGTGCCAAGAAAACTTTATTAGTTTACGATGAGACTGTAACTGTTCCTGTTACTGACCGACAGGACAGTTCGGAAGACAAAGGTGAGGTTTCTTTTCTACGCTAATATTATAAAGAGTATATTTAGAAAAAGGGAAGATGCAGCCTCTTTCGGCCGTCATCGTTTCTTTTTATGTTGTACACCGATTTCTCCGTGATTACTGGTCCGTTTTAAGTGATTCTTTATTCATTTGGTAGAAAAAGCTCGCGCAGTGGTTCTATATAAATTTTATTAACTTTGCTGGGGTATTGTATGAGTTATCCTCTAATATATTTATTTTTTCATTTGTCTATGTGGATGATGTTCTAATGACTTCTAGCTACAATGTTAAATTGATACTTGAGAAGGATTTGTATGAAATACCACACCAATAAGGATAAAATAAAAAAAAATATATATCGGTTATTTTTTTTTTTGCTTAAAAGTTTTTTTCTGACCGAGATTTCTAAAGTCATCGCGCTTCACCTAGCGCACTATGCCTCTTGAGAAGACAGTTACAAAATATTCTAATTCATGAATTCTAGTGTGGGTGATGTTCATCTCCAGGGGGCTTACTATGACGTCTTAAAGCAGGAGTAATTCCAGTGTGGGAAAGAGACAGAACACTTCGTCTAGCGCTATCTCTTTTCCCCACTGGAATTAATCCTGCTTTAAGACGTCATGATAGGCCACCTGCATTTACAAACGCGAGTTCGAGTTGTTCATTCCGACTAAAGATTGCATTCCCTAACATTGCCAACTTTAGATGCTTAATAACGTAACTTAATAATAAAACTCTCTTTACTACGAGCTCTTCAACGTATATCTTACCTTACGCTTAACATAGAAACCATGCATATTTTTAGTACAGGTGAAGATGCTAAAAGTCCAGATGTTGTTATAGGCAACCAAGATGCTAATCCAGGCAAGCAAGATACTGATTCAGGCAAGCAAGGAGCTGATTTAGGCAAGCAAGATGTCGATTCAGGCAAGCAAGATGCCGATTCAGGCAAGCAAGATGCTGATTCAGGCAAGCAAAATGCCGAACCAGGCAAGCAAGTTGCCGATTCAGACAAGCAAGATCTGGGTCCAAGGAACCAAGCTCCTGCTCCAAACAAACAAGATGCTGGTCGAAGCAACCAAACCACTATAATATACCTAGAATACGTTTTGGCAGTAGAATTCATATTGCTAGTCGTTATCGTCAGTTATATAATTAAATTAAAATGTTGCCATAACAAAACCGGTAAGTAAAATGATGTGTCACAGATGCACCATCGTACCTTATAAGAACTACTGTGGTCGGACTGGCATGATTGCGTGGAGAAAACTTAGCATACATTCGAATGGTTTAGAAAATTGGAAATTCTCGATTCACACATATAGTATTTTAATACCTACTTACAACTAAATACTCTAGGACGCATACAATATGTTAAAAAAAACCTGTCCGATCCGAAGGGGCATATAGTATACCAATCACATTACAAATAAAATAAGAAACATAAAATATGCATGAAAGGAAAAATATATTAATAGATTTTTGTCCCAAATTACCACCATTTCCATAAATTCTAACACAACACCATCTTCGGCATATTAGTATGTTCGATCGTCAAATTGTTTGTTTATGACGTCACTACCCGAGAAGCGATCGGAGTGTCCCCGCCCGAGCCCCTGTGTTGCCAAGTAAGTTTCCTCATTTTAGTACATTTTATCATTTTCATCGGGGTATTTTTTAAATGAGATATCATAAATAAATTTTATAATGTTCTATTTATTTTACTGGATTTATTATATTCACATTATATACAGACTACAAATAGAACTAAACTAATGATAAAAATAAGACTAAAAGTAAGAAAATATAAATATCTAAACTACGACGACAATAGGACACTTTTTTAAATTGTTATCCTATATACAAATAGAATCTAATCTCGATACCTAATACCTAATAAAACCTGTACGGCCCTCACGGGCCGGACAGGTTTTTTTTTAACATATTGTATATTTCGGTAATACAAAATTATGCTTATCGCAAACATCTTTGACCAAATCGGATTGTTGTATTTTCAATTCAATATCGTTCGAATTTAGGTTAGATTTACGTTGCACGTTCATGTTAACACCTCTGTTTGGTTTTAGCATTCTTAATGGGGTAACTATTTCACAACGACAGACACAAACTATTTGCTCATACATTTTTACATACAATGCATACTTTTGCTTGAATTTGGGCACCCTCTCACCTGATGGGGAACAATGATGAGGTCGAAGGTGGAGCATGCAGGCTTTGAAGAAATTTATTTTCATACAACATGACGGCTGTTATTCGTGACGGGTTAAGCAGAGGTGTCTATTGTTCATCCTATATGCTGACGGAGCCACTAAGCGGACACAAAGACAGACTCGGGGCTGGTACATACTACAAAAGGGCAATGCCGATTTTAGGCCCAAGAATGCCCAAGAACCTTGTTTTATTAAAAAATCTTATGTAAATTTTACGTAATTAATTCTGCTATTCACGACGCGATAGAAGTTGGAAAAATATTTGGAAAATATTGAAACAAAAACTAAATTCTATGCCTGTGGCTGCACTGAATAAAGTGGAATTACGTTTTTTTTGTGCAAATAAAAAATCTCAGTTTCATTTAAATAGAAGAATTCTAAACCTTAATTAGCGAAACATTAAAGATATGTTGCAAAAAAAAACTTAAGCGTTCACACATATTTGTACTTTACTAATTTGTCCTTTAGTGTTATGAAATTCCAAAGCATTTTATTAATTAAATATACATTCACAATACACTAACAATACATAATACAATAAAGTCATTGATATCCATAATGTGCGGATCGAAAAAATAAAACATTATTTTTTTATAAAAAACCTTCTAATTTGGAAACTGAGTTTTTTCAATAATTTTCTTTCATCAATAAATTATTTGTGGTGTATACTAATATTAGCATTCGGTCTTACATGTGGACACTCAGGGCCTAAATCACTATGGCAGCCTGGCATTCCCCTTTCTAATGGTGAAACCCAATAACACATTGCCCGACGTGGGATTCGAACCCAGGACCTCATCCTCAGCAATAGCACTAGCGACCAGTAGACCAATGAGGAGGTTACGAAATACTAATATAATCTATTATTTATATACTTTTCAGAAAGTGGAGGTGGAGACCAAGGTGTTATACGTAGACGTCGTAGACCTTAACTTTCTTCGTCGAAATGAACCAGAAAGCTTGCCAAGGGGAGGGCCAGAAGAAGAATCTCCTTACGCACAATTTATCGAAAATGGGCCTTAGTGAACATAAACCTTCTTATTATACCTTAAAATGTTATATAAAATAATAGTATATAAGGTCTATCTTTCATACACGAAATATTTTAAGAGTAAGTTCTATAAGTCGTAAAGTCACCATAGCAACGAAAAAAAAAATTATCTGAGTGTTTTTTTTTTACGAAATTATTATAATTCTAAAAAATTTTGAGATTTTTTGCATAAAACCTTTACTCCCATATTCTAACAATGACAGTAGGTAAAAACGACGTAGTAAACTAGCGTAATAAATGCTTAAAAATAAGAAGCCAGTATTTATTTTGCGGGTCAAGTAATTTTAAATTATTTTTTTTTTTTTTTTAAATTTACTCAGATAAAAAAAAACCCTTGAAATGGCTTTGTTATAGCCGTTAGATGATTCCCTGAAAATATTTCGTGTATGAATAGTTAGATCTTATGAAGTCAACTTTAAATTTAAAAAGCTTGACGCGAGATAAAGCACGCAGGAACAGACAGGTAAATCTCACGACAAGCTTTATTTCATACTAGCGACCCGCCCCGGCTTCGCTCGGGTGCAATATATATGTAAACCTTCCTCTTGAATCACTCTAAATATTACTGAAAACTGCATCAAAATCCGTTGCGTAGTTTTAAAAATCTAAGCACACATAGGGACAGACAGACAGCGGGAAGCGACTTTGTTTTATACTATGTAGTGATTATGTATGTTATGTGTGTTATTAATTGTATAATGTAGTAAATTGATGGGCTTGATCTTATTTAAAGTTTATTTTCTTCTTTTTCGAGCTTTTATATTAAAGTTTGCTTTTAAAAATATATTTTTTTACTATTCTTTTTTGTTTTATTTTTAGTTTTGCTGGTTTCGAATTTTAATTAATCAAATTTTGGCGGTGCAAAAAAAAACAACTAGTCCGTCATCCTTAGGAGTCCGCCATATTGAATTTAAAATAACGTCACTTAACTAACCATGCGTTATCATCCAAAAAAAAAAAAAACGTGTATGCGAGATTTCAGCTCAATCGGTTGGGGATAGCTGTAAAATTCAGTTGCAAGATTTGACCTAAACAAACACACACAAAGTTAAATAAAAGCTTGCAAAAACAACACACTTTCAATTTCATATTTTCGCCAAAACACAAGAACGTAACTTTTTGCAGAAATACAAAGCAATTCTTCTCTAATTTTAACTTTGATTGCATCGTGTAAATGATGCGGGTAACTGGAAATACTTTCAAATCAAATCAATTCAAATCTTTTATTTGTGATGGTGGGTAACATGCAGGTGTTCATTACAAAATTATATAATAATAATGTTCATTCCATGATCAGCCACTTGGGCATACAAATTATTAAATAATATATTCAAAATATGAGTCTAAAATTACAATTATTTGATATTAATTCAAATTTTGTTCAAATATAAATTATATTGCTACTATTGGTCATGCATGACAGACAAGACAAAAACAACAATAAATTAAAGTCAAGCGGACATGAAACATTTAAAAAGTTCTAGTAGCTAAAAATTCAGCAATAGAGTAGTAACAGTTTTCTTACTTTCTCACGTGTTTTCTGTCGTGATTGTTGCAATCGCTTGGATGTTTATTGTTTACACAACACCATAACATAACATCACGCCTGTATGCTTTAAGAGGGGTACGGAGATGTGTATAGTGCACCCATATTTTGACAGTTAGGTATGGTAAGTTCCATTTTATTGAGGATAAGCCTATTACCATGAGATGTATTGTTTACGGTTCACTAATGTTTTACCAAAACTTCCTTGACATTTTTTAACAGACTTCAAAAAAAGTAGGAGGTTCTATGTTCGGTGAAAATAATCTTACAAAAATTTAGTTTTTGTTCCGCAATTATCCGGCTTAGATGCAGAATGCAAAAATGCTAAAATTATAACACATCTTGCTACCCAAACCTACACCCGGTGTCGTCCTTCACTGAGCATCCTCTGGAGATGTTGACTCAGCTGAAGACAACAGGGTTAATCGACGCAATAAATTTAAATGAGCTCACCATGAACAGAAAAATAATAGTTTAGGGGAATGCACTGGTTAGGGTTTTTGTCACGTAGTCAATTCTAAAAAGTTTGGCTAGTAAATTGTATTCAAAAAAATATGTATGTTCCATCATCATCTGCCTAGCCTTTTCCCAACTATATTGGGGTCGGCTTCCAGTCTAACCGGATGCAGCTGAATACCAATATTTTACATGGAGCGACTGCCTATCTGACCTCCACAACCCAGTTAGTACTGGGTAATACGATACCCCTTGGTAAGACTGGTTGTCAGACTTTTTGGGCCACTGACTACCTAACGACTGTCAAAGATCTACAAATGACACCCGGGACCAACGGCTTAACGTGCTTTCCGAGGCACGGAGGAAACTCGGTATGTAATGGGTGGTCACCCATCCACAGACCAACCTAGGCAAGCACGGCTTAACCTAAAGATCGATCCGAGCAGCTGTTATTATTTAGCCACGAGCTCCTCCAAACAACAACAACAAAACACAATAACAACAATAAAAAAATATCCTCTAGGAAAATCTCGTGCTTTTTCGAGCTATATTCAAATATGGCGTGCAGCGTTTAGCTCTTTTTTAAACTCACAGCTGGCAGCACTGTCGTCAGCTGATTGAAAACTACCAGTTTGTAATGCAGTGCAGTCACGGCTCTGGTCGTCTATTTAAGTGAGGATATTTCAGTTACCACAATAATGAAGCATTAAACGAACGTTATGACATTTTATTCTGCAAAAGTGTCGTTTACTTGTGTACTTAAGTTATTTTATTTGGAACAATGAATTATATTGTTTGTTCCGTGACTTTAATTTATTTGTGTTTGGGATACGACGCCGGTTTTACTGAGGGTGAGTCGCATAGTTACAGTTTTTTAATAAATAAATATTCATCTATTTTACACCAAAATGTTTTGGGTATCTTGGAAAAAATTGTTTCTTTTTTAACTTTGACACTAGCAATTTCTCCGGTATCGTGGGTGCGGTTACAATTTAAACTCACAAGCACTAACAGCCACACCCGAAACTGCTACTGGTAGGCCATACAAATATTTGTTCCGTGCGGGAACCGAACCCGCGACAAGCAGCGCAGCAGCCAATCGCTTAACCACAGCGCCAACCGTGCCTTCCTTCCAACTTGTCTAGTATTTTTATGTAAACAATCTATGTACAAAATTTCAAAACCGTATCATGAAAAATCACAAGTCAATAAGCTTGTTCTGTTACCTGGTTGTCTTCACAAAAATGTGGTCACCACGCAGCGCAACCGCGCGCACGCCTCCAGCGTCGTCTTGAGCTCATTGACAATAATAATTTGGCAGTAGGTACCTAAATAATTGCGATAGGTACTTAATATCGCTCGGTTACAAACATGAAAATTAAAAAATAAGTTGTGACAAAATATAACATTGTTTAAAAATTATTGGAATCGATTCAGTTACTTATTCTGAACAAACTATATTCAGGTTTCGCAAATAATGTTGTATACTAGAATGTAATATACTGGAAAAGTATGGCTTGATGTGTTGCTACGTGTACCATTTGCTTTCACGTTCAGATAATTGTTTGAAAAGTCCATGGATTTTACACAAAGTTGGTACGGTTTACCAAACGAAAACAAAAAACAAAACAAAACAAAACGAAAAAAAAAAACAAGTACAAAAAGCGACACGTGTTGTTTGGTAAAAACATAACATTATTTCAAACGAACAAATGAATCTGAATGAACAAGTAAACTAACGATTCATTTTACTTTAACTTTGGCAACAACCAACATACATAGGCAACATACCCACACAAACAAACGTCAAAACCACTCGATACATCGATAATAATACAAAAATAGAATGCGCTGTAGACATAGGCTGGCTTTATATTTTTGATTATTTCGCTAAAACATCAACTTGGACAATACCAATAGGGAACACTGTAATCCGTGAGTATTGTTTGCATTTATTTATCTAATACTAGCGGCCTGCCCCGGCTTCGTTACATGTTACTAAGGGATAATGTAGCAGTCTAATAGTGTAAGACCAATATCTTATTTATCTTTTTCTCCATCCTCGGCTGCTAAAAAATGTTCAGACAACATTTCCGGAATTTTTACTTCTTTCAACTTCTTTAGTTTTGTGAGTAAGTGTACCAGACACCATTACCAACTCAAAATCTGACCTAGTTGGAAAATTTCCTAGCTGGAAAGGGACCTATATGGAATCTAATCTACTTGGAATGTGACGTCCATTACCGCTATCAAAATCTTTCCACTTTATAATATTACTAGCATTTCACCCGTGACTTCGTCCTCAAAAATTGTGATAGCTCGGCTAATTGGCTAATTTATATACGTTGGATATGTCAGGATTTATTCCGTTAGGCTCGTACATTATGTGGGCAGACTATGGGTTTCGTGCTATGAAAACTGGGTGCGATACACTGTTTCTAGCAACAGTAACGATTTACTTGAGATTACAACTTAACACAATAACACGGGGCACAATGAATCGGGTACAGTTCCAGGACGTCTCAACTCCGCCGCGATCAGACATTGAATGTCGCCCTCGCCTCGAGCTGGACATCAGGGCTCTGTAAAAGTACGCTGTGTTGTGACTGGTAAGTAGGTCGCGTGATGTCACCACTGCACACAGGCGCGCTTTCCAATTCATTTTATGTCCATACTAACGACCGGATCCGACATATATATTAAATTAATTTAGCTTTTTAATGGTGAAAGAGTTTTTGAAATCGGTCCAGTAGTTTATTCGTTACAAACATACAAAAATACTAATCTTTGCTCTTTATAATAGTAGTGTAGATAAGTGTGGAAAAATAAGGTTTCAATTGTAAAAACCGTGCAGAGCAAGGGAGGGGGGGAGTGGGTCGTTATCACTTTTAAAAAGTGGCCGCACTTACCTAGGCACGTTGAGTCTAATGGATTATTAATTTATTAGTATCTTTCATCTCCGCCGGCGAATACCGAGAAGCGAGTAGAGTTAGCTAAAAACGAGTTGTTTCTTTGCAGAATACTCTTCCGCCGGTTCTTCTCGCCGGTATATAATTATTATCAGCCATTTGTGTCCCACTGCATGGCAAAGGCCTCTCTTCCCTCTTTCCACTTATCCCTATCCAGTGCTGTTCCGTGTGTGTGGCTGTGTGGTTCCGGCCTAGAATAGACCACCCCTCTCTTCCCGTGGGTGTCGTAAGAGCCGACTAAGGGATGGTGTAGGTGGTTGATAACTATCATCCTACATTCACCTATATCCGTGTGAGTATTCTAACTAACAACTTAACACAACACTAGACTATCTTTGGGCTCGGAAAAGTGTTTCCTAGAGGTCTGGATGGAACAGTCGGCATCAGTGGAGGATGACGACTCAGGGCGGTGGCGGATGAACGTCACGCACGTCAACGGCGGCGCCCAAAGACCCAGTTAGGCGGTGTATTGCGCACCCACCAACCCGCATTAGACAAGCGTGGTGGGTTAATTTTGTCTAAACCCCTTCCTACAATGAACGCAGGTATATAAACACACCAAAATACTTACACAGCGCAGTTAGATCCCTACAGTACCTACGACCTCTTGTACGTTTCTTGAACAAGGAAGTAGTCGAGATTTCGGGACAGGTGCCACAAAAAGAATGGATCTATAATTATTCAGCCTAAAGTTTTTTAATTACAGCTTAAATATAATGAGACACAAAAATTTCCGTTTCCATGTAAGAATACATCGACAAAACAAGTAAGTTCATTTTACCTTTCTGATTTGAGAATTTTAATAAAAAATTAGTCAAACTCTACTTAAGATAAACATAAATAAGGTGATGTAGCCCGAGAAATACAAAATTAAAACTTAGGTAGGTTTTAACTTGTTCTTAATTTGAAACACTCAATGCAGAAACCAGCAGTACACTGCGACAAGCAGGCTATACCTACATTCCTCAAAAATTTGAAGCGCTGATTACAAAAAAGCTATCACATGAGTTCTTTTAACATAGTTATTTATGCGTACACCGAGGTAAGTTTTATTAAGTAGTAATAACACACAGTTCCCGCGTCGCGCGTCGTGGCCTGTTCTCTCTCGCAGATAGGCCCAGCAGTGGGAACGTTACAGGCTGATTATGTTTTGGTAGTGTCTCACGCAACACCAATCTTCCGAGCGGTCGCGCCGTGAAGCGGATCTCCGCGCGGAGCACTGCCAATACATTTGCTTCGCCGAATTCGCACGACTGCGCCGACGAGCGGTGTCGTGAGAGACTCGCCTTAACTTACTTCCTTTGTTATTCACAGATCTCGTTATAGGCGTAGTAAATACGACTTCTAACATGATGATTACATATAAAAACACTTTTGTGGACACAATATTCGATAAATCGGACAATGGAACAGTTCTAAGTTGTATTTATTATGAGGTGATCAGAATAGTAAGTGAAAGTAGGATCACCCGACATACATATCGGGTGATCCTACTTTCAAGGTGCCAAGAAAACTTTATTAGTTTACGATGAGACTGTAACTGTTCCTGTTACTGACCGACAGGACAATTCGGAAGACAAAGGTGAGGTTTCTTTTCTACGCTAATATTATAAAGAGTATATTTAGAAATAGGGCAGATGCAGCCTCTTTCGGCCGTCATCGTTTCTTTTTATGTTGTACACCGATTTCTCCGTGATTGCTGGTCCGTTTTAAGTGATTCTTTATTCATTTGGTAGAAAAAGCTCGCGCAGCGGTTCTATATAAATTTTATTAACTTTGCTGGGGTATTGTATGAGTTATCCTCTAATATATAAATTTTTTCTTTTGTCTATGTGGATGATGTTCTAATGACTTCTAGCTACAATGTTAAATTGATACGTGAGAAGGATTTGTATGAAATATCACAATAAAAAGGATAAAATAAAAAAAATGTATCCGTTATTTTTTTTTGCTTAAAAGTTTTTTTCTGACCGAGATTTCTAAAGTCATCGCGCTTCACCTAGCGCACTATGCCTCTTGAGAAGACAGTTACAAAATATTCTAATTCATGAATTCTAGTGTTGGTGATGTTCGTCTCCAGGGGGGTTACTATGACGTCTTAAAGCAGGAGTAATTCCAGTGTGGGAAAGAGACATAACACTTCGTCTAGCGCTATCTCTTTTCCCCACTGGAATTAATCCTGCTTTAAGACGTCATGATAGGCCACCTGCATTTACATACGCGAGTTCGAGTTGTTCATTCCGACTAAAGATTGCATTCCCTAACATTGCCAACCTTTGATGCTTAATAACGTAACTTAATAATAAAACTCTCTTTACTACGAGCTCTTCAACGTATATCTTACCTAAACGACCTTACCTAAAGAACTAAAAATATGCATGGTTTCTATGTTAAGCGTAACTTAACATAGAAACCATGCATATTTTTAGTTCTAGATAAAAATTCCAGTAACAGTACAGGTGAAGATGCTAAAAGTCCAGATTTTGTTATAGGCAACCAAGATGCTAATCCAGGCAAGCAAGATGCTGATTCAGGCAAGCAAGAGGCTGATTTAGGCAAGCAAGATGCTGATTCAGGCAAGCAAGAGGCTGATTTAGGCAAGCAAGATGCTGATTCAGGCAAGCAAGATGCCGATTCAGGCAAGCAAGATGCCGATCCAGGCAAGCAAGATGCCGATCCAGGCAAGCAAGATGCCGATTCAGGCAAGCAAGATGCTGATTCAGGCAAGCAAGATGCCGATTCAGGCAAGCAAAATGCCGATTCAGGCAAGCAAAATGCCGAACCAGGCAAGCAAGTTGCCGATTCAGACAAGCAAGATCTGGGTCCAAGGAACCAAGCTCCTGCTCCAAACAAACAAGATGCTGGTCGAAGCAACCAAACCACTATAATATACCTAGAATACGTTTTGGCAGTAGAATTCATATTGCTAGTCGTTATCGTCAGTTATATAATTAAATTAAAACGTTGCCGTAACAAAGCCGGTAAGTAAAATGATGTGTGACTGTTGCACCATCGTACCTGAGAACTTCTGTGGTGGGACTAGCATGAATGCGTAGAGTAAACTTAGCGTACATTCGAATGGTTTAGAAAATAGGAAATTCTCGATTCACACAAATAGTATTTGACTTAGGATTTATTTAGGTAATACAAAATTGTGCGTAGCGCAAACCTGTTTGATCAAATCGGATTGATGTATTGTCGATTCAATATCGTTCGAATTTAGGCTAGATTTACGTCGCACGTTCATGTTATACCTCTGTGTTAGCATTGTTAAGGGTTACCCTTGTTTCATCAAAATTCCCAAACAATTTAAAAAAAGAAATATATAAACTCTTCACAAATTATTGTAACGCAAACCTAATGTTTGGCAAGTGAACGTTTAAACAATAACTTGCTTACCAATTATGTAGTACTTTTACCAATTTTAATGTAGTCCAACATTTCAGTTGATATAAAATGTTTTTTGTTTTTTTTTTCGGATTGGAATTCATCAAATGACCCCCCCGCTCTGGGCGGAGCGGAAGGGAGTGTCAGACTTGTACTGACTAAAACCCATCCATGTTCCTACTTTGCCCTTTGTGTTCCAGGGCCACGGTATCTCTTTCGAACAGTCTCGCAGCCCGTATAACATATGTTACGCCAAATAAAATAAGAGAAATATTTAGTATCGTCATTTTTAAATTTACTATTTCTATTCAGTCAATTGCTTAGTCAATAACAAAGGATTTGCATCTTTATGTCAGTTGTACAGAATTTACAAATTAAATTACAATGTGTTTTGTGTATTTCCCAAATTATTTTAAAATCTTATTACATATAATTATATTTACATTATACACAGACTACAAATAGAACTAAACTAATGATAAAAATAAGACTAAAAGTAAGAAAATACAATAGGACACTTAGGCGTCAAAGTACTCCTCCGCATCGCTGTCATCTGGAAACGTGCCCAGAAGACTGGCAGCATTGCCACGCAGAATGGCAATGCTAATTCTTTGGCCAAAGAAAGAGCCAGCCCTCTGGTCACGCGAAGTGTCGACCAGTCGGCGAGAGATTTCTTTAAAAAGGAGACGCGCACTCGGGCCCCATGACCCGAGCGTTTCGACCCCAAACGGCTCAAAACTGTAGTTACCAATAAGGTTACAGTATTTGCGCCGTTTGAGGATCTCAGCAGCCGCAGCAGCAGCGCCTGCACAGCCCGCCGTGCTTGAAAGGTGAGATGGCGCAAGGGTGTCGACACAGGTTGCGTCCCACACCAAAGGCCTACCCACCTTCCAAGGCACTAACGTCATGCCGTCTGGTCTCTTGCCATCGTCACGTACCAAGCCGTTTGGTTCTAAAACCGCTGGTACGCCGGCGCTGGCAAGGGCTCGACGAATAATGTCGTTAATGCTGGCGTGCCGTGCAATGCGACCTGCGCTCCTGTAGCAGGACAGGCAATGGTGTCCGAGGCTGTCAACAGCTTCACCGCCGTGACACCGATGCGGAGCAACACAAGGAGCGCCTAAGCGTAGACTCGTAGCGACCCGGAACGATGCGTCATCCATCATAGTGCCAATGGTGGATGACGGAAGTGCCTGAAGCCATAACCCCGACTCCCATTCCCCTACGGCCAACAGACGGGCACGCTCCACAGTATTGAATGACGTGTTTAAGAGGTTATTCCGTACAACACTGCAGAGCGGCACGTCCCACTGTCTCTGGGAGGACAGGTTGTCGGGCAAATCCGTATTGGGACAAGCCATTTTCCAAGCGTTCAACGCACCGGTCGAATAAGGCACCTCAAAATCAACCAGTGAGGAAGACAGAATATCCCTGGTTAATTTTTCGGTACCGTAGACCGAGGAGAGGAAGGCTGGTAAACTTATACTTGAAATTTTGCGGACGCCGAGACCACCAAAGCGAATGGGAAGTGTGGCTTGCTGCCAAGCTCGGTCGTCCAGGGCCACATTAAGTATTGAAGTTAGTGTTCCTAATAATTTGGTCTACTTTTTCTAAAAACTGCGGATGCTTCCAAAGATGAGTGGAGCAAGTCAAGTCAAGTCACCCATCCACAGACCAACCTAGGCAAGCACGGCTTAACCTAAAGATCAAACCGAGCGGCTGTTATTATTTAGCCACGAGCTTACATTTCATATCGATAGTCATTAAAAGGCAGACACTAAATGTGTTTTGTTATGTGGGTAGATGGTAAATCATAAATGACGCTCAATGTCGGTTAATCATGCAAAACACTATCACCGTGTTTTGTAGCGACATCCTTACAATACATTATTATGTAAAAAATGGCACTCATGGTATTGAATCGGCAGAATCGTCTTTAGGCATACATTTCTTATCATCATCTGCCTAGCCTTTTCCCAACTATATTGGGGTCGGCTTCCAGTCTAACCGGATGCAGCTGAATACCAGTATTTTAAATGGAGCGACTGCCTATCTGACCTCCACAACCCAGTTAGTACTGGGTAATACGATACCCCTTGGTAAGACCGGTTTTCAGACTTTTTGGGCCACTGACTACCTAGCGACTGTCACAGATCTACAAATGACACCCGAGACCAACGGCTTAACGTGCTTTCCGAGGAAAGGAGAAAATTCGGTATGTAATTGGTGGTCACCCATCCACAGACCAACCTAGGCAAGCACGGCTTAACCTAAAGATCAAACCGAGCGGCTGTTATTATTTAGCCACGAGCTTACATTTCATATCGATAGTCATTAAAAGGCAGACACTTATCATAACTCCGAAAGTTTACAGTTCGAATTGCCTCAGCATGTAAACATGCAAACAAGCATACACCATTAAAATTGTAAGTTACAAATATTTTGTATTCAATAAATGATTATATTAAAATAAAAGTGTACTTTTTAATTATCTAATTCCCAAAAAAATCTTATTTTGGTCTTTATATTTTTGTGTCAATTGACTAAATGTTTATTGTCTAAAGATTGTTTGCTAAAATAAATCATTTGATTAAATCATTTAATGCCTTAAAGTCATTATCCTTGTAAAAATTTGACCAAATGAAAATGTGCGTACTAAAATCATTCCAAATATTGCATTGGTATAAAAAAGGTTGCTAATTAATTTGACAAAATTTAATTATTCAACCGAATTTTTGTTTGGATACTTAAATTTTGTCAAAATTATTTTGGCAAAACGGCAGGATCCCCATTCTTAATAGGGTACCTATTTCAACGACAAACTATTTGCTTATACACATTACAAACATACAATGCAGACTTTTGCTTGAATTTGGGCACCCTCTCACCTTATGGGGCGCAATGATGTGGTCGAAGGTGGAGCAGAGGTGGGCTTTGAAGAAATTTATTTTTACACAACATGACGCCTGTTATTCCTAAAGGGACGGGTCTGTTGTTCATCCTCTTAGGGCCTATGCACACCACGTTTTTTAAACGCGCCGTCGACGCGCGTTTGTAGCGATACAGACGCGATACGCACGCAAGTCAGACGCAGCCTGTAGACCTTTGCACACCTGTATAAATACAGACGTGCGTGTGTAGCGTATTTTGAATTTCAGTTATGAAGTTTTCTGTGTCGAAAGGCTCTATTTTTTTGTTCCAAAGACGTGCGGTGCTCCAAATCGCTCGATTGCTACTAGCGTAGATTCACACTTCCCTTTCCCTCGTTGCGGGGGAAACCCCGTCCGTAGGGAAGGCGCGCGCGCTAGACGCGCCGGTGCCGCGCGTTTGTATCGATACAAACGACAACAAACTGCTCTGCAGGTTAAAAAACGTGGTGTGCATAGGCCCTAAGCTGACGCTATTGGCATTAACCAGACACAAAACCAGACTCAGGCCTGGTCAATGAAATTTCTAATTAAAAATCCGGATGGAAAAAGACAGTAACAGTGCCCGATCAGGGGATCGAACCCTGGACTCCATACAAAGCATTAGCGTCTGCGACCACTAGCTAGATCAACAAGGCAATTCTTTTATAAAATGTACGGAACTTTGCATCAGCCCTTTTTAGTTAGGTGTATGTTTCACATCTTTCGATATTGGGTAGATAAATAAAACAAAGTCATACTACTTACAAATCTTATTTAATTTAGATCTATTTATATAACGACCATCCAGATACAGGAAATAACTGGAACCTTAATTTAGATTATTTAAAAATGGCCGAATCTATCTTTAATTCGAATCACTAACTTTTAGAAGAATCGCATCGCAGAGATCAATATAATTAATGTTATAACAATTATTTTAAAGTTATTTGACTGAATTAGTATATTTTAAGACACGAGGGAATGAAATATCAAGAAAAAACATAATCCCACGTTCTAACCAAAGCGATCGTTGCGCTAACAGGCGTCCATCGCGTTCATTTAATTCTCCGAGCATAAACGTATGGTCGAGCAGACAGGGCGCCGTTTAGTTTATGCAATGAATGACATCGTGTATTCGTGTGGGCGATAGATTTGGTTAAGACGCAACCTACAAGTTCATTTCCGAATTTTGTTGTTTTTATATTAGAAATAGACATAAAAATTACAGGTTGTAAATTATTTCGAACTTCTGACGTTGACATAGCACAATTTTTTTTTATATCTAAATTTCCATAAAATAAGTTTTGGTTTAACTGCACCTAGGTACATATCGATGATAATGATATGGCTAGCCTTCTAATCTACAATATAAACAACAATATTGATTTACTTGATTATTCAAATACAGTGAAAATAATTCAATAACATAGTTGTAGTTCAACATTTTCATTTAAAAACTAGCTTTGTCCGATGTAAAAATGACCAAAAATGTGTATTGTATTTTACACAATAATAATTATATAAGTATGTCTATTGTCATCCTTTAATGATACATTACTTTAATTTTACCCGACTGCTCCAAAAGGAGGGTTGTGTCTTTTTTCTTAAATAGTAAATCTACTGAACAAGACTTAAATCACACACAACTAGCAATCTACTACTAATATTAGAATAGAATAGCAAAATAGATACTTTATTATTAAAAATATAATCTTAATGGCGCGAAATATATTAATTATTTACTAATTGACGGAAATTTAAGCGATGTCTGAGAAATATTGAAGAGCCGACCCCGCGCCCTAATCACAGCGATCGGTCACGCGAATACGCGATCGTCGTTGCTGTGGTTAGGTTGTGGCATGAAGGGCTCTTGTGTCAGTGTAGGTCGAGCAGATGACAAAAGAAAGCTGATTTATAAAATCAGTTATTTACGGAATATTTCCGAAACTAACTATTTGAAAGACAATTTTAATAATTAAGTTTAACCGTCGTTCAAGAAACGCAAGGGCGTCAGCTAAAACATGTGTTGGTACAGGGGCGGCTGAAGGCTCGCGTGCCAATATTGAAAATAGTCTGAACGGTGCCAAAAGGCGTGGACGTGTGCCGCGGGTTTTTTAAAGATATTTTGGCAGCGTGCACCCGCTCCGTGCACCCGCGCGTTTTAGCGAACGTCCTTAGACCCACTACACACAACAGGCAACACTAAACGAGAATATCATTATATTTCTGTAAATCGTTTTAATTTGATAGTGATATTTTGAATGCGTTGATCAACTAATGCCAGCGGGCCTTAGCAGTTTTTGTAAAAATATATTGAAGTTTGCCGAATGTTTTAAGTCAATTTAAATTAACTTAACACAACAAAAAAAAAATGCCGAAAAGAGTACCTATAAATGTTAAGTTCAGCCCGAACTAGAACGCTACATGTGTAAGTTAAAATACCTAGAACTTTTGACAACACAATTATACCTACAATATTTGAACTACAATTTCAACAGTTTGGCAATATTTAAAACTCTGAAATCTGCTCTTTGAAATATTTACAAAGATATGTCATGTCATCTACAGGAGAAACGATTCTAATGTTTTTTAATATTCTATTTTGAACTTTTTTGGCGAATTATATTATAAAAATAATCTCCTCATTACTAAATTATTTAAATACTAGGTATTTATGATTTTGTTTGTCTAAATATTTACATTGCTTTAAATTCGCTATGCAGTATAAGCTTTAGCAAGCAGAAACAGCATTACCCCGTGTCCTAACCTAAGCGATCGTGCGAAAAACGATCATCGCGTTCACAATAATATTTTTCATTTAATAAATTTGTTTGGGTAACCGGAAGTTGATCGCTTTGGTTAGGATTCAGGGTTATATTGACAAAACGTCACAAAAATGACTTTATTAATGTACTTAAATGCATCTTACATCGTTTTTACCTGTCTAATGTTTTCCATGGTGGAGGGGAAACTTTTCAATTTTCGACCTTACTACTTTGTAAGTGTTAAGTGGACCGTAGCGTGTAAGTTACAGAAGGTGAAAAGGACACCGACGCTAAAACGGTTACCACGTATTTAGTACATTATTCTAAACCCCACATGGAATCTTTTCATCGGAATTTAATTTAAAAAAATCAGATGCACCGAGTCCGTGGTAACCGTTTTAGCGTCGGTATCCCTTCCACCGTAATTTAAAGTCGGTAGCACACCAAAAAATAAGAATTATTTAAACGTTATTGGAATTTATCCAATCATCGAATATTTATAAAACGAAGCAAAACCGCCTATAAAGCTACGAAACTCACTTTAAAAATCTTTAATTCAAAACGTTACAAATTAGAAGCTTGTACCATACTTCAGAGGGCATAGACAAGAAGCATCATAGAAAACGTTTACTATTTCTTTAACGACTTTCAACAGGATTGGAATAAACTTTTCGATAGTTTATGTCAATCGAATTCACTTTAACCAATTTATATATGCAGGCGGGAAAACACAGAACTCAAATAAATGCACCAAGTTTGACATATCGATGCATATTTTCTTGACTAGCAGCGCCACCTTGAGTAGCAAACTTTAAGTGGTCATACTGTAAATTTTTGGCTTATCCGTCATCTTTATCGCTGATAGATTGTCACTCTATCTATGCTCTCTGGTAAATCTATATATCTATTCAAGCTTTTTTCTTTAACATTTAAACTGGCTACGATGTTTAGACTGTAGTATTAAGTAATAAGTCGACTATCCATACTTTTCATCTACATTTGGCACAGACCACATACACATACGTCTATATAATTTATTTTTAAGCGGGGCTGCATTTTTAGAAAAACTTGTAGTTTTAACTTCAAACAGAACCAAAACGCACAAAAAAATGTGTATACAAAACTTGTCTAACATATTTATGAGACTATAATATTTTCAATTATGTACCAACATTTTTCCTACTTAACATAAAATAGAAAATCAATAATTAAACAGAAGCTCCGTTTTCGTGGTGAACGAAAGGTGCACAGGTTTGTTGAAACAACATGTTTTTATGTGAAACATTAACAACATGTTGTTTGGAACATTTTATTTTCCACCTGGTTTATCACGAACAAGGAGCATAAAAGCAACGTAATGAAAAATAAAAAGATTTCGAACTAAAAACAGGAAAAAGCCAATCAAAATAAAACAAAAAGGGGTTAGGTAATTTATGTTTATTTTATATTTTTATGTATTTCTAAGGGTCTCCGTATAAATCAGGCGAACACCGCTGTTTAATATCACAACTCGCGGCGGATAGGAACGAGCGCCCCGCCTTCGCCATAGCCTCTTCTATTTACTTCCTACTTCCAATTATAATAGTTATTTTATAGATTTAATTAAACAATTAGTTTCGTGAATAATTGGTCGTAATACAGACTTAAGGACGCATTCTTTTCTTAAAAAAAAATGACATTAATGACTTCAAATCTTCTGACGCAAAAATTATTCGGGGTTTTTCATAACCCAACATCATGCGTGTAGTTCTTGGACTACGATCCGACTACACCTCTACCCAGTTATTTTCAAGTTCCATGTATACAAGCGAGACTATTACCACAAACTGGGCACAAACTCCGTGGCTGCTACTGAGAATTGCCACTTAGCAGCACCCAATAACACAATGCCCGACCCGACAATAAATAAAAAGTATATCACCGATATTGAAAACTAACATCACCACAGTTAACTATTCACAAAACTAACTGTAAATACGTATTACGATAGTATTGAAAAACAAAGAGGGAATGAATATGAAAAGAATACATAGTTACACAAGGATCTAATGTTGCGGCGGGAATCGGAACTACGCCGCCATTTTGTTTTTTCAATACATTTTATTATATAAATGTTCAATCAACATTTATTCATCCTACAGTGTCTTGCAACCGCCAAAAGATCCTTGCAGCACTGTAGAAAGTTTTTTTTATATTTTATGGGCACGACACACTGAGATCTATAAAACAATAATGATTTGAAAAAAAACTAAAATCAGTAATTTCATACAATAATTAGTTTTGGTAACATTATTAAATCTGTTTAAAAAGAAAGTGCCGTGCATGAAATAATCTTATTTAAAAAATGAATAAATATATCTTTGTTGTGATTAAATTACGCCTGAACTTACTGTACATACATTTATTTCCAAACGACTGCCTAATTTTCACATTTTAACATTAAATAAGGAATTTGGCATAAAGAGAAATAACAAAAAGTTTTACATCGAATTTTAGACTAATAAAAGTCAGATTTAAATACAAAATAAATTGTAAGGCAATACTAAATGTGTGGAATAATGATCTTACTCCAAGTTATTGAAGAAGATTAAAATAAAATATAATTTTATACAGACAAGTATTTAATCGATTCTAACGTACACTCGTTAGTCAAATAGTCTGAATCGACTAATTTTGGATAGTAGACCACTAGTTATGGGGACATCACTATTTTTAACCCCATC
The DNA here is from genome assembly GCA_910589295.1 of Noctua janthe. NCBI lineage: Eukaryota > Metazoa > Arthropoda > Insecta > Lepidoptera > Noctuidae > Noctua > Noctua janthe. Next base: position 4,296,292 of record OU342572.1, on the reverse strand, counting down.
AAATTTCAATAGTTCTTCGGTACTGTTTTCAAGTCTTGTACGAGTTTTTTACAGTAACTGGTATTCGAAGAGTTCACGTTAAGTTCCAGAAAAAATAAATTACAAGTTCGTAACATTCACTGTATCACATCACTGTTCACTGCGTTTGTACTGACGTATCACTGTTATTGTAACCGTTATTTTTATTGTTTTGCCGTTATTTTTAACAGTTTTTTATCGTTGTTTTTAACAGTTATTTGTTCACTTCGCCTTTGAGCGCTCTTTCGAGGACACATTTCGAGGCTATCTCCACGGTAACTGTATTGCTGATGGTTGACAGTTGTCCCTGGTCGGGGTGACCGGTTATTTCTGTCAGTGGCTCGGTCAGAATGCGTAGAGATGACACCTTTGCTCTCTGGTACGCGCTGACTGTGTTCATGCCGAGGAACCTGTAAGTTGAAATATTTACATTAGGTTATCAGGATTAAAAATGCTTTGGTTATGTAAGAATACGTTCTTCAGAGAAATGGACTAAAGACTAATATAAAAATAAACAATATTATCCTATTATAATTTTGAAAGATTTATACGAACCCGAGAAGACGTAATTATTTAAGGAAAGTTAAAATACTTCAAGCTAAGATGAACTTGTTCATCTAAACTTGTTTATCTTAGATTGAGGTATTTTTCAGGGAAAATGAACCAATTGCCTCCGTCCCTCACCTGATAGCGACATAGCACACCAACAGCGCAGCGCCGGCAGCTAGCACGCGCGCGACGGGCGACGCCGCCAGCTGCACGCACATCCAGGCGGCCGCGCCCGCGCCGCACATGCACGCCACGGCGAGGGCCGTGCGCGCCCAGTGCGCTACTGTGAACCCGCGCTCCCATACCACGCTGTAAAAGGAAATGTGGAGTTAGTACTTGACCACAATGAGTATCATTTTATAAAACTGGGAGAGGTATACTGCTAAACAAATACCTCACTGGGTACAACTGGTACTGGGTAAAATGGGTGTGAAAAAACCCTTAACGAAGCCGAAAGGCTTATTCTCCCCGTCATTACAACCATTTTTTTTTTTTAGTGGTGGACCATACGTGGGAATTTAATTGATCATACGTGGGAGTTACGGAGATAAAGTGAAAGTTATAACGTTTTCTAAAGTTGTTTTTAAAATAAAGTTTCTGCACTTTTAATACCTTCATAACCCCTGTACTATCCAATGCATCCACCACCCATACACAATGTTTTGAATGCATTACACTGAGTTTTACCGTAAAACAAAATTTTTCACCCCAAAAAAAGTTAATTTTTGCGCAGAGTGACTTAGTATGATGTACAGAATGCTTGGTTGACGGCTTCGTGAAGGGCCCGTTTACCCCTTGTAGGATCAAAACAAAAATGAAAGGCTTTCTTTAAGTGCTTCCTTAGGGATCTCGAGCACTTCGAAACCACGGACTTCTTGGCCGGCCGGCCGTTATCTTGGCCATAGAAGCTCCGACCAATAAGCTTGACGGCACGACCGCTCCGACAAGTTTAGTTGGTGGTCGTGCGACGAGTCGTAGACGTGTGACCAGTCGTGGCAGTGCGACGAGTAGTAGTAGTCGCCGTGTAGTGTACGAGGTATGAAACCCGAAGCAGGAAAGTAAAATATTTCTTGTTGGTAAGAAAATTAATATAGTTTACATTAATCTTTAATGTTTCACGAACCTGTTAGTTTCCTGCACTATGTAGGGAGTGTTGCAAACTTTGCACTTCAAACCATCAGGACTGGCCGCGCTCTGTAAATACAAAAATGTAGCATTAAAAATAGGTAATCATAATAAATTATTTTGTTGCTACGAAACTGTTTTTCGGCGTAGTAAACCTCGTAGCAAGTTTCGTAGACCGGTCGTAGCTGTCGCTACGATCCGCTACCCGACACTCCTTAGAGCTACGCTTACTCGTTCCTTTCAACTTCGACTGCGATTGGTATTACGAAATTCCAGTAAATTTTTGGGTTCCCAAGCTAGCTTCTCACGTAGCGTGATACTAAAATACGTCCGTGGAACGGTTTCTTTCGAGGTGGGGTAACTTACGGTACCGGTATCAAAACCTGAGAGAAGTGAGCTTCAGCATTTGTCTTACACTATTTAGCAGTGTATTGTTACCTCAACGAGCCATCGGCTGAGGCAGTCGTGGTGCACGGCGGAGACGTCGCCGGTACAGCGACACGGGCGGATCAGCGGCTCGGAGCGCGCACTGTCATAGCAGATCCAGCAATCGCGGGCCGAGCCCACGCTGCCCACCAGCGAGTCGGTTTCCACATTCTGCTATTAGGAGAAATGGATTGTTCATATTTTTGTTTGTTTGGGTGTGAAAAGCTGATACATAAAACGGGTGGGGATGGTGAGATCTACCAAAGAACTTATTGGGCAAAATGGGTCCGTATCTCGGCCTTTGCCAAATGGAGACAGACGCGGATCCAATTATCAAACGAAAGACATAGAACTGAATAAAAAATCTAACAAATTGTATCGAAATCCTGACTTATAACGTAACCGAAAATGAAATGGAGTTGATGTCACATGGTCACAGAATTTTTAAATATCACTAAATTATATTTGCAAACAATTCGGTCTATATTTATAACATAATCTTAAAGAAGAATCCTGAGCAGCCTCCTTCTATTTTACAATAAAAATATCTAGACGTTACAACGATTTGAATATCATAAGGACACAAACAAATAACCTGAACATCGATAACACCTCAACTCACCCTTGATTTACTCTGCAAATCCAAGACCGTATCATCATGAATAGGTTTCTCTCCGTCCTCCTTTATAGCTAAAGGTGGTCGGAATACTTTGAGAATAATCTTCGTTATCGCACAGCGCCAATACCAGACTATTTTGAGAACAAACTGAGCCTTCTCCATCCAACATTGGCGGTAGAACTCGGTAACAGTCTGGGAATATAAACCATTGAGGTTTAGAAGGGTGCCAGAATGTTTATGGAACATTGATGAAGCAATTTTAGCTGGAGACGACATATATTTGGGATGAACTCGCTTTGGCTCAGTGCATATGGCTTCAGAAAACATAGACATACATAGATATAATCTAAAAAAGGGAGGTTATCGAGGCTATAGTTTTTTTTTTGTAATTTTCAGACAAATCTATGTATTTCTCTCTACGGAAGACGGGGGATCAATGACATAGGACCATCTTTTATAGTAAAAAATACTAATAATTTTGATACTATAACACAAAAGCGTAAGCTTGAAGACATCTAACCGATACCATAATGATAATAATATGGGACAACGGAGTTCGTTTTACACCGAATTTTCCGGTACAAAGACATAAACACAAGTCACAAAATACTACTAAAATTCTAAAATAATGTGTCGTCTCGACGCCTAAACATCTATGTTTAGGCGTCGAGAAGGTATGATGACGCTCTAAAACAATTTTCAAATCGACCTCACACTTGTATGTAGTATTTCTTAAAAGAAAAACAATCGATCTCCTTTCTACTTATAACTAAACAGAAGAATGTGTTTTTATTCATGAATGGCCTTTTCTCATAATAGAATGTGTTATAAATACACTACTGTTAATTTATTCTGTCACATGCTAATGTCAACGACCGAACGATATACAGTTCGCAGTTTATCTCAAGTTATCATGACTGCAATAAAATATGTTTGTTTATTGTCTGTCTGTTTGTTTCTTGTTTTGAACTGTTTTGAGGGCTATTTGTACCGTAATGCCTACTTTTTAGCAGGTGGCAATTTTTATTTTGTAAATTAATATAATTTATTGAGACAAACGAGATATAACTATTGAGTTTTATCGTTAAAAATAGCGTTTAAAAAAATTAACGTTATAAAAAAACGTTTTAAGGTGAAAGCACCAGGGTAGCCAGCGAAATTTAAATTTTCATACGTTTTTTGCCTGAAACTCAAATTTTCTTAGGTTTTTTTTGCAATTTGCAGGTCGCAAATTGCAAAAAAACCTAAGAAAATTTGAATTTCGCGGGCTACCCTGGCGCTTCCATCTTAAGTAACGGTTTTTAATAGAAAATGTAACTAAAATATCGTTACTTGACTATCGGGTTTGCAAAAATCATCTGACGATACCGTCTAATGATCTTTGTTAAGGTCGAATAAAAGGTAAAATACTGACTTCCGATAAAACAAAAAAAAAACATATTATTTAGTTTTATCGATAATAAGTAATGTAATAAATTGGTCATTTGCAAGCATTCCAACTTAGTATAACAATGGTTTGCTTCGCCACAACCTGTTATTTTAAAAGGTATTGGTTGTAATAAAAATCAACCGCGAAAAACAACTAAGATATGATTGATTGTTTGTTTACGCATATACATACATAAAAGAGCGAATATGGTGGCCTGAAACATAGGTTTAAAAAAAAGAAAAAAGAAAAAGAAAATTCAGTCGACTTGATAACCTCCTCTTTTTGGAAGTCGGTTAATAAACCTAGATCGGGCAGGTCTCTACCAAACTTTTTTTTTTTTCATTATTACTATTTTGGTGGGACTAATATAACGTTAGTAACGTTATTTATGTAAAAAAAAAAAAATCTGCTGTCCAAAAATCACAGCCGCTCGAGAGCCTTGGTTATTTATCTTTCCTATTTTAATGTCCTCAATTCAATGTAGCTATTTAAAATTAGTATTTCGGAAAACGCCAAGTGGTTGGTCGACTCTTCACGTGACGTGGGCCTATTTTTTGGCCTAAGAATTAGCATTGCCATCCAACATGGCAATGCTGCCAGTCTTCTGGGCACTTTTCCTGCTGAAAGCGATGTGTAACCTTTTTGATACATGTACATATTTTTATTACTATTATATTTTTTAAGTATGTAAATATTTTAAATTTGTAAAATTCGCTCGAGCCACAAAATACAAGCGATGCTTAGTTTGTGGCTCACCGAATATAATATATGACACAACTATTTTGTTTCTATTGATTAATAAACTTATTTGATTTGATCTTTCTTACCTTGGCGTCATGATGGTTCGCTAGTAAGTCCGCGAGCCGCGCGTCGTCGAGCTGACGGGCCAGCAAGCGGCGCGGGTTGAGCAACCACAGGCGCTCGGGAGCCATGGAGTTCCACAGCACGCACGGGAACCATAGCGCTACCCCGATCTCCGCTAGACGGAAGACTAGATCGTGCCAGTTGCGGGACACCACTGGGACTCTGTGGGGCAAAGAGGTGTACCTATAAGAGATGTGTTGCTAAGGGCTTTGAATTATTTGGTCTGGTTAACTTCCGCCATTCATTGCCTCGTTGGTCTAGTGGTCACAAGCGCGACTGCTGAGCATGAGGTCCTGGGTTCGATACCCGGGTCACGCAAAGTGTTATTGGGTTTTTCCATCAGGAATTTCTCAGTAGCAGCCACGGAGTCTGGGTTTGTGCCCGGTTGACAGCAATAGGTTCGCCCACTAGTACATTGGATTTAAAAACATTACTGGCGAAATGTGGGTGTACTTGTTAGGTACACCTCTGGCTAACCCTTCGGGGATTACAAGGCGTGATGTTTGTTTATTTACAAAATAGTGGCTTACAAGCCCTCGAAGGTACTTTGATAACTTCAGTAGCCAATCTCCGCGAGATTAGCCGTCTACGCAGGAAATATTATAGTGTAAAACACAGGGTGTAAACGGAGCCCTCACATAGCCGTCAATGAAGCATTCTGTACATTAAGACTATTTATTCTATTCTATTCAACCTAAGTAACTATGCAAAAATTATTGCCGGGAAATTACTTTTTTTTTGGGTGAAACATCGTGGGCAGGGCTCAATGGAACGCACTCAAAACATTGTGCTGATGGATGCATTGCATAGTACAGGGGTCATGGAGAAATTTAAAGTAAAGTAAAGTAAGTTTAGGAACAAAAAACATATCGCAATGACTAGGAGAACAAATGCCCTTCGGCTTCGTTAAGGGTATTTTTACACCCATTACATGCGCAGAATCAGGTGCACTTTCTCATTTTAGGTTTATTAAAGTTACTTCCAGGCAAGTCCCCATCATTATCCACGGCATCATCGCTTACTATCAGCTGAACAAGTAATCACACGCGAGCCAATCAATAAACTACAAAAATAATAGTTGCATGTTTGTCTACACGAAGGATACACCTCCCAGACCTTACTTGACCGTTTCAAATGGACAAAATAACTTACCAAAAAAGTTTTCTCAAGAATCCAAACGAAAATTCAAAACCGTCCTATCACACCTGAGCTAAACATTCAACTACTTAAAAGAACAACTAGAAAGATCACGTAACAGGCAGTGGGCGTGCATGACTCAGAATATTCGCGAAATGAGCGTGGTCTGATGGAGCGCTTCCCTTAATTGAGAACTACTACTTCGGCCATAATGATCCATGTGTATGTCTTGCATTAGTCCTTGGCATTGTGCACTTCGATTGATATTTAATAAAGGACTTACGAAGAAATATGTACTAATAGCAGTCCAGCGGCCAATTTCAGCGAATATTAGCACCTTACCAAAGAGTCGAAGAATCCTACATGGATGGACAATGGGCATGGACAATAATGGTCTACTCACTTGGTCTTCCAGAACTCGCTGAGGGTCTCCGAAGCGAGGAAGCCAGCGATGAGGATGAGCATCAGGGCCTGGCTGATGAGGCCGAAGCGGGACTGATGCAGCTGGGAGACGTTCACGGAGCGAGGGTCTACCGTGCCGTCTGCTGCCAGGTCTGTTTGTATACCCTGTGGACAATAACAATGTTGTTAGTATAAAATCAGCTTTTAAAGGGCGAAGCTTTGGGCCAACAAAATATTAAATAATGTCGTGCCAGCCACCATTGCTGGAACTGACCTACTCTCTGTGAGAGAGGAGTGGGCCTTTTTTCTCGATGTGAAAATCCTCAATGGATGTCCTCCACCCTGGGAAGACCGGAGGGGTCTGCCAGATCTGTACTGACTAAAACCACACCGGCGTTCCCTCGCACATTTGAGTCGGGGGGCAGCGGGATCTAATGCGACTTCCGCTGCCCCGGACTAGTGCCGACCCGCTTGACCTGCGGGCGGAGGGAGGGAGGAATCCCTCGAGGAGTGAGGCATAAAATTCCCCCGTTACGTCTAAGAGAGGCGCGCGTGGGGAATGGGCCCTAATTCAACATGCAAACAAGTGCAGGTCAAATGTCACCAAGTTTTTCAGTTCTAGGACATGCCGGTTTCCATGCGACATTTTCTTTCACTGTTTTGAAATTTTTGATCATTATGGCTATAAAGACAGCATTGTCCTGTATTTTAAAAGACTCTTGTCGAATGACCTAGGACAGGTCATGTCAGATAATTTTACGCAGTAAAAATCATCCAATGCTTGTCAGAACTACATGAGAATAATAAATCACTTCTGGCCGATGTCAAAGGTTAGGTAATACGAATGATGATGATGATGATGAATAGATAGGGGAATACCTAGAGATATAATATTATGTAATGGGCATGCGGTAGGCTGATGATGTGACAACGAATCAATATGTTACTAATGATGTTTAACGGATGTTCAGAGAAGTGGCCTGAATTAGATTTTTTTTACTAAAATATATGATGCCTCGATGGTCTACTGAGCATGAGGTTCTGGCTTCGATTCCCACGTCAAGAATTTCTCAATAGCACGAACTCTGGATTTGTGCCTGGTTGATGGCAATAGACTGAAATAAAACTGGCGAAATATAGGAGTACTATTAGGTACACTCGTCTGCCTAAAACCCTTCGGGGATTACAGGCGTGATGTTATATTTTATCTTCTTCGTGAGGTTTTGTTTATGGATGATTGTGTAGAGGAGACCAAAGAAACGTCGAATGGACTGTGTAAAGGATGATATGGCAAGAATAGAGGTGTCTGATGAGATGACGAGTAACATAGAAGTATGGAAGAAGACATGTTGCGCCGACCCCAAATAAATTGGGATAAGGTATTCTGATGAAACATAATAAATGGCATTAAGTCCGCCTTTGTACAGTTTTTACTTGTGCATAAAGCTTTAGTAAAATAAAATAAATAAATTCAAGTGACCTTTCGTTTCTGTGTGTGAAAAGGCGTTATACCTCTAAACTGCAGCAACAGATTTTTACAATAATTTAGTGAATTTATGCCGGAAATTTTATGTGAAATATATATTAATTTTATTGGTCTCCTCCTTATATTTATATAAATGCCGACTTGACAAGTTTCTTAACGCAGATTTTTTGTGAACTTGTAATTCCTATTATGACTAACATGTGGCATTTGTAATACCCATATTATTAATGTAAGTATATGTAAAATAATTATATAAACATTAAGTTGGACAGATAATTTATGATATTACTGATTAATAGCTTTACAGTCATTTAGTATACCATAGATATTAAATAAAGCCTTTTATCTTTTCCTGTTGTAAAGGCGAATGCATAAAGGGTGTAAATAGATCCTTAACGAAGCCGAAAGGTACTGGTTCTCCCCGTCTTTGCGATCATTTTTATTTTAGATCGTTTGTTCTAGACCATACCTGGGGACCTTCTAGTTACAGAGATATTATGGGTCAAACTTCCAACTTTATCACAAGTTTTTTTTTTAAATACTTGTTTTTAATGTAAGGTTTTTACTTTAAACACCTCCCCGTCCCCCGTACTATTCAATCCATCCATCAGCACAATGCTATGAGTGCGTTCCATCGAGTCCTACCGTAAAACGTGATTATTTACTCAAAAAAAAAAGTCGTTTCCCAGCAATAATTTTTGCGTAAAGTTACTTAGTTTGATGTACAGAATGCTTGGTTGACGGCTTCGTGAAGGGTCCGTTTACACCCTGTATAATACTTGTGTTTTTTTGTTTCACTAGTTGTTGCCCGCGGCTTGGTTCGTGAGAAAAATGAAGCGTAGCCTATGTGCTATTCCAGACTGTAATCTGATCTGTTCAGCCGTTCTGGCGTGATTGAGTAACAAACATCCATCCAAACTTTCGCATTTATATTAGTAGTAGATATATTTTATCGTGACCGCCTCATTGATCCAGTGGTGACACGCACGACTACTAAGCATGTGGTCCTAAGTTCGACGTTCATTCGATTTCCATAAGGAATTTCTCAGAATCCTTCAGCCGTTAAAGGTGACTTGCGTATTTATAATGTTCTATTATTATCGATGTCCAAAGATACATATATCTATGCACCACGGTTTTGTCGCACCCTTATGCTTCATCATCCGCCTGTCTCACAAAGACGGGGAGAACAAATGCCTTTCGGCTACGTTAAGGGTACATTTACACCTTTTACAGATACAGAGAATATAGAAACAGTATTTGAGTTCAAAATCGGGCAAGTACCAATGTGACTTTTTCACTTCATATAAGTTGATCAACGTCATCATCACCATCAAACGAAACCTGGACTTGAAATGGCTTGAGCATCGTGGTGATCAATCCTCGTGCCGACTCTGAGCTGAGGCCTTTGCCTCACAGTGGAACTGTAGTAGACTCATCATCTGCCTAGCCTTTTCCCAACAATGTTGGGGTTGGCTTCCAGTTTAACCGGATGCAGATGAATACCAGTATTTTACATGGAACGACTGCCTATCCGACCTCCACAACCCAGTTAGTACTGGGTAATACGATACCCCTTGGTAAGACTAGTTGTCAGACTTTTTGGGCCTCATCTAACGACTGTCAAAGATCTCTAGTAGACTGGTATAATTTAAGTATAATATACAACGTGTACATGGACCCTTTACGAAGCCATCAACCAAGCATTATGTACATCAAACTAAGTAACTACGCAAAAATTATTGCTGGGAAACGACTTTTTTTGGGGGGGTAAAAAGTCTGGTTTTACAGTTAAAAACAATGTAAGGCACTCAAAACATTTTGCTGATGGATGCATTGAATAGTAAACGGGTCCTGGAGGTATTTAAAGTAAAGTTATCGGTAACCTTAAAAACTAGTATTTAAAAAAAACTTGAAACTTTGACCGCCAATATCTCTGTAACTGGAAGGTTTTTTTGTTCTGAACCTGAAAAAAAATGATCGCAATGATGGGGAGACAACGTGCCTTTCGGCTTTGTTAAGGGCCTATTTACACCCTTTAGGTGTACATACCTGTTTTGTGACAAGGGTGTCCTGTACATCATCGTAATCGTCTGCGCTGGACGGCCCCGGTCGGGGCGATATGATCGTGCATACTTTTGTCTCCTTCAGGAACTCGCCGCGGAGCTGTGGGCAATACAAACACAACACATATAATATAGTTCTATACTATGCACAGTTGAAAAGTTTGATAAGTATTCATTTATATTTGTTTATTCCTTGTACACTTTATTTTTTATTGTGAATTTATATTCGTACCTGACCGTGACATTACTTTGGGCCCTATCAGAATACCAGCGCTGTGAGTTTTTTTTTTTTTCAAAGGTTATTGCACCATGCTGAGATCGTTGGGCATCGTACAGGACCAATTTCTTATGTTTTTTTTTTTGTGTTTACTTTTTTATATAATTTTGTTTTATTGTTATTTTTTTTTGTTTTTTTTCTTTGCGAGACTCATCATCTGCCTAACCTTTTCCCAACTATGTTGGGGTCGGCTTTCAGTCTAAGTGGATGCAGCTCAATACCAGTATTTTGCATGGTGTGACTGCCTGACTGACCTCCACAACTCACTTAGTACTGGGTAATACGATACCCCTTGGTAAAACTGGTTGTCAGACTTTTTGAGCCACTGACTTGCTAACGTAAGTTCCTTGCGCGCTTTTATGGAAGATTAGTACAGTCATGAGATCGATTGCGCTTATTTATGGGGCCCGCTAGTCACGGCGGACTGATACAATATGGCGGTGCGCGTGAATGTACGTGTTTGTCTCTGACCCCGGATCTTGGTAGTATTAGGAAATGTGGGGTTTTAGTCACGAAGCGTATCCAAGAAGATTTCCGCACACCTAACAAAAAAAGAAGAAGATCAGAGAAGTGATATCAAATTTAGCCGCACTATACAAGTGCCATTAGCCTACTACACACAGCACAGAAAGAAAGTCCTCTCTTTTCCACAGAAGACGAGGATCGTACCACCCTGGCCCAAATTTAATTCCTAATTAAATATTAGAACAACATACTCTGAATAACTTGCTGACTAGTTAATATTATTTTTCCTAAAGTTCAGGGCTCGGATTTTTGTTTTGTTTATTTAGCCTATATTAAAATGATAATCATCTGAATAGCCTTTTCCCAAACTATGTTGGGTCGGCTTTCAGTCTAAGTGGATGCAGCTCAATACCAGTATTTTGCATGGTGTGACTGCCTGACTGACCTCCACAACCGCACTAACAGGGTTATAAGTTACCCCTTACTGGACGTCAGACTTTCGACTTCTGACTACTCGTAACGACTGTCAAAGATCTACAAATAGGGTCCAACGGCTTAACGTGCTTTCCGAGGCACCGAGGATACTCGGTATATAATGATGGTCACTCGGCGACGGACCTAGGCAAGCGCGGCTTAACCTTGAAGATCGACTCGTGCGGCTGTTATTATTTAGCCACGAGCCCCTATATTACAATGATATAATATAATAATACACTGCCTGTTACTAATATAAAAATACACACCGTAAATGATCACTTAAAAAATTTAAATAACAGTTAAAATTTCAGTCTTCAACCACCATCTTCGAAGTCTGAAAGACAACTGCATAGCCGGTAAAATCAAAAGCACGTCATCACCTAAAACAATATTTGTTTTGAATTTAATATAGCTTGGATTTTCGTTTTAATGAAACTCGTTTAACCAGTTCTTAAGGATTCCACCTTTTCAAAACAGTCAATAGCTAATAAAACTGTCAAGTGATCTGATATTTAAGTGATAATATTGTTTCAAATGGTTTTATTTAAGACATTTAGACAAAACATTGCATCATCGTCTTGGTAAAGGCTCGTTTACATGAGAATAGCTTCAAGACAGGCAATAATGACCATGCAAGTCTAGTAGGCGAGTATTATGCACTCAAGATGCATTCGTTTTCGAATTGCTCTGGTAACAAAAACAGTGGCAGTTTATTTATTTTTCTTTTATAAAATCAATATTAAAAAAAAAACATTTAAAAATATACAAAAAAAACGGCCAAGTGCGAGTCGGACTCGCGCATGAAGGGTTCCGTACCATCGTAGGGGAGTAGGTAAGTTTTTCAACTGTCTACCTATCACTGATCATGAGATACAGCCCGCTGACAGATAGACGGACGGACGAACGGACAGCAAAGACTAAGTAACACAGAGCCAATTACAGGATCTCACGAGAAAAACAGAAAAAGTAGTAGAAATATTGGGATATGACAAGGAATGCACTTTAAAAAAAGTCAGTGTTCAGCTACAATTTGCCTACTATTTTTTTACAACCAGACTCGTCAGGGTATGTTCTCGAAATCATCAACATTCTCCTGCCCTCATCCCCATTTATTTGGGGTCGACGCAGCATGTCTTCCATACTTCTCTATTACTCGTCATCTAATCCGACATCTCCTTTCTTGTCACAAGGTCTCGTCCTTCACACAGTCCATCCATCGTTTCTTTGGTTTTCGTCTACTCTTATAGCCATCCACATTCATACTCAAAACTTTGCTCACGACATTTTCCTTATTCCTCCGTGGGCATCACATGGCATACCAAGACGACCGACTACCACACAAGTTTTCAGTCACCGGCGCATTTAAAAAAAAACAAATTTGCCTCAATGGAGTGACCATTGATGCAAATTTGTTTTTTTCGTAAATTAAACGATGGCTATTGAATAAAAATAAAAAAAAGTCGTAATAAAATAAAAGGAACCGGTATTTCTATTTGTATGATCTAATTTATTTTATAATCTGCCTCGTGTAAGTATCACTTGTCCATCACGCGGGCACAGTATGCCTATAACTGACTTTCTGACACCCACAGTATGCCTATAACTGGCTCTGTGTTACTTAGTCTTTGCTGTCCGTTCGTCCGTCCGTCTGTCTGTCAGCGGGCTGTATCTCATGATCAGTGATAGGTAGACAGTTGAAAAACTCACCTACTCCCCTACGATGGTACGGGGAACTCTTCATGCACGAGTCCGACTCGCACTTGGCCGTTTTTTTTTTGTATATTTTTAAATGTTTTTTTTTATATTGATTTTATAAAAGAGAAATGAATAAACTGCTACTGTTTTTGTTACCAGAGCAATTCGAAAACGAATGCATCTTGAGTGCATTAAGCACACAGAATAAAAAAAAAGATACAAAATAAAAATAAATGACGAATTAAAAATATTTAAAAAAAAGAGAAAATACATAGTATGTGCTATGTGATAGTGTCTGACGCTGGTCTTCCAATGAACCTAATATACTATACTATCTATTCGCGATACGCCACACATCCTTCTCAAAATACTAAGCTGCCTGCTATTGGCTTTTATTCACCTCTTATCTGATCTAACATTAGAGTATAATCATCATCATTTGCCGGTCTAACACACACTGAGATTCGCGCAGCATCTCTGTTTCTTCCATACATTTCAACTCACCGCCATCTCAGTATTCATTAACCATGTCATCTTTCTTACAGTCTATCCATCGTATCTTACGTCTTCACATACTTTTGCAGCCATCCAAATTCATACTATACATGTACAGATGTCAACACATCAAGCTACTACAACCTGTCAAACTTTAATAGATCTTCAACTCTATCGCTATCGCTAAAGCATCATCGCGTAGCTTGATGTGGTGTCTGTACCTCATTCACAAGACGATTGATAATAATCAATTATTTCTACCAAACCCTTCTTCACCCTCTCTTCGTAAGAGCGAATCATATTTTGTTTCACATATAGCCTGACACTGACCTGCAAATTGAAAAAAACCTAAGAATATTTGAATTTCGTGGGGTACCCTGGCGCTTCCATCTTCCATCATGACACTTTTCAAACAAAATTTCACATAATGCGCTCCTACATACTACAAGACCCCCATACATGTACGTAAAACAGTGGGGACAAACATAGCATTGAAGACTGCGACCACATAATCTGCCAATGAGCAAACAATGGCACATTATAGCCACACATGCCAGCAATAAGCACCGCGTACTGCATAGCTAAAACGGGGATGGTCAACATTTACAGTGGTTCTGCTAATATTTTCCGTAAACATTTGTTGGTGACACAATCATCATCATCAAAATTCATAACTGGATATGAGCATTTTTAAGATCGATATGAACGTGGACGAAGCGAAGGAAGTATGTAAGGGTCGTAGCAGGTGGCGCTCTGAAGTTTTTGCCAGCCCCCATGGACCCCCCCAAGCGTGAGTTCGTTGTCTGTCAGTTCGCCGTATTGACTGGTCAAATAGGAAGTTGCAGAAGTCACCTTTTAGTCACCAATCCTTGCCCAATTAGCAGACGAATAATAATTCAAGATCTCATTTTTTTATATCATCTGTCCAATGAGCTGTGGCCCAAAATAGCACCTTTGTGGACCCCTGACACAGCCAGAAGGCGTTGCGGCAGATCTCGTAGAAGATGGCGAGACGAGCTGGACAAAACTAAAATCTACAGTAGCTCTGGATAAAAAAAAAAGCTGGAAGTCAGGGGGAAAGACCTGGGCAGACCAAAGGTACCAGAACTTTTTCATCAACAGAAACAATCACTCCGTCTCATCACCGAGCCTTTTAAGAACACTTAAGGTGAAGAATTGGGATTAATAGTTTGCAAGGAAAACTGAATCGTGACATAATAAGGAAAAGAACATGATAGCTTGGTCGACGATCCTTTTTAGGAGACGCAATTAGGCGGACAATGGATCGTAATCTTGATATGCATTAACGAGGTGACTAATCTGGTAACATGACGAGGCAAATATAATTACAAAAAGTATTTTGCACGGCCAGAGCAAAAACTAAATGCTGATTTAGAGGGTATGGACAAGTCCTCCACACTATTCCCAAACCACTGCAACTCTTGAATGCCAGAATCAACAGTGGCCACCACCCTAAAAGCTCCGAGTCAGTGAATTAGAGAGTATAAGGGACAGAGGGGCGTTCCTCATCGTCCCAAGAAGAGGAAGGATCCTCCGACCAGACGGATGGTGTGTCTGGTGGGCTTACTGCCTGACAACTCTCGTCGGGTTTCTGTATGGACATATGTTAAGCCGTTGGTCCTGCACCTGGCCCCATCAGACTATGAGATAGAGGGAAAACACACACACTTGTGCTATAATATCTCCTGCGACAATAGCCAGATTCCACTGAGATTCGCCGCCATGGCCAAAAACAATCAGGAGACCTATTATTTTTGTATGTGGCGGTATATATGTCACATGTACAGTACTTGATCACATTTGCCGTACGATTTTACACCTTGGGTTTATCACCTCTGACTCCTATATTCTCTATTATGGCAACATCATGCCTAATACCTTGACTGTTTAGAGTACACTGCTGACTTGTTTAGTGTAGGCACTCAAGGTCGGAAATATATCGTTTTCCATTCAAGCCCTTTTGTTAATACAATCACTCAATGTCACAGAATTGAAAGAGATCATTGTGGTTTAAAGAAGCGTCGTTTAGTGTGAAATACTTTTTGTATGTCTTGAAGACGCTTACTGGGTAATTAGTATTAAGCAGTTCCCACTGCTGGGACACAAGCCGCCTCTCTACGAGAAGGAGTAGGACGTAATCCACCACGCGAGCCCATTGTTGAAATAAACGGCTTCCAGGGTACCTAATACTATTTCAACAGTAAGTAGGTACTGCTAGTCTCAATAGATTAAATGAACTGACATAATCTAGCAATTTGGATGGAATTGCCGTCGAGGTAGATCGCGGCGAAGGTGGTGTGGTGATCTGATCTTGTTGGCGGGGCGAACATGGCCAGAAATCGAACAAGATAGAGAAGTTTTGAAGGAGAAAGAATGCCTCCCGCATTTGCCTAGCAGTAGGCCATTTAAAAGGCTAATAAAAAAATCTAGGTAACTAGTTAGCCAGTCAAGCGTGATAAAAACGACTCCACGTCCAAGGCACGCGCACTTTGCTACGCGACCCGAGCGTCTAGTGCTCGCGGTGCGTTTGCACCGATTTTGCACTGAAGAAAACATTTATGACTGAATCTATGTATAAATTATACTTTATTATCATAAATTTTGTTTTAATTTTGTTAAGGAAACTCAAAAATAACTTAGAGCTTTTTTACAAATGTATAAATAACTTGAATGGGGACAAAAAGTTATGCAAAATAAAGTTATAGTACTGCAAGAATATTTTAACGCTGAAATGACGTTGATAGTAGGAACTTTAGGTAAAACTATTTCGTGAAATATATTGAGAAAAAAAATGGCGGCGTAAGTTTTGATTCACGCGCTAAATGATCCTTGTACAGCTATAACAAATATTTACTGGTACAGAATAACTTGTGGTATGAAGTCCGCCTATGTTACAATACTGTAAAAGAAGTTAAAACAAATAAATATATGTTCTTACCTTGAAAAAAACTTCCACGCCGTAGATGAGGAAGAATGTGACAACTATGAACAGCAGCACTGCGTAACAGCCGTTGAAAACGTGCTGGTAGAAACTCTGAAACAAGATAAACATGATTTAAGTCTTCGGTAATAGTTGTCGGTGACGACATTATTAACATAACATCACGGCCGTAATCCTGTCTATCCGTGAATTTTAGATTTTCATTAAGTATAATAATTGAACAAAAAAAAAAAATTAAGTGTCCGTTTGTAATTTCAGAATAACAGCTTTTTACTGAATGCATATGAAAGTATATATACGGTACTTGTAACAAAACAAATCATTTTTAAAAATTTTGTCTGTCTGTAGGTCTGTTTGCTTGTTCCGGGTAATCTCCGAAACGGGTGGAACGACTTTGACGGACTTTTACTGGCAGATAGCTGATGTTTTAAAGAGTGACTTAGGCTTCTTTTATTTTAGAAAAATAGTTAAAGTTCCGTGCAAAAAAAAATGAAACCCGAATCAAATAGGATAGTTATATTTTTTATAATAATTTCACGCGAACGAAGGTCGCGGTCAACGGCTAGTTAATATATAATTATTAACAATAGTACCTACAAGGAAACTTCAATGAGTCTTCGACCATCCGCTAATGTCGCGAGGTTTTTATTTATTTATTTTTATTATATTTTATTATATTAAACAAATCTTGCTCATCATCTGCCTAGCCTTTTCCCAACTATATTGGGGTCGGCTTCCAGTCTAACCGGATGCAGCTGAATACCAGTATTTTACATGGAGCGACTGCCTATCTAACCTCCACAACCCAGTTAGTACTGGGTAATACGATACCCCTTGGTAAAACTGGTTGTCAGACTTTTTGGGCCACTGACTGCCTAACGACTGTCAAAGATCTACAAATGACAGCCGGGACCAACGGCTTAACGTGCTTTCCGAGGCACGGAGGAAACTCGGTATGTAATGGGCGGTAACCCATCCACAGACCAACCTAGGCAAGCACGGCTTAACCTAAACATCGACCCGAGCGGCTGTTATTATTTAGCCACGAGCTCCTCCTATATTAAACAATTCTTGCTACTATAACTTTATTTTGCATAACTTATTGGCCCCATTCAAGCTATTCATACTTTGTAGAAAAAGCTCTAAGTTATTTTTGAGTTTCCTTTAACAAAATTAAAACGAAATATATGATAATAAAGTATAATTTATACAAAGGTGAGAAGAGTTTTTTTTATGCCATTTGAAAAGCCATTTAATCTCCCTTGGTGATAACTTGACAGGTTTTAGACTACCCCTGCCAGCCTCACGCTTTTTTTTTATTATTATTGAGAACATCAGGTAATATTAGAACCTGTTTTTATAATTTAATTCACGTATTTTTAGGCACAATTTTACGGCGCAGAAAGGCCCTAGCACGAGCGCGCCGTGTAAACGTAAATGTAAATGTATCGATTTAAAAGTTAAAAATACTCGATTCACATATATTTTCATAATTTTAAGAATTTATTCATATCTATGGATGATACTGATTGTGCCTGCTGCAAACTATTTAACTAAAACCGTCTGCCTAGCCTTTTCCCAACTACGTTGGGGTCAGCTTCCAGTCTAACCGGATGCAGCTGAATACCAGTATTTTACATGTAGCGAATGCCTATCTGACCTCCACAACCCAGTTAGTACTGGGTAATACTATACCCCTTGGTAAGACTGGTTGTCAGTCTTTCGGGCCACTGACTACCTGTAACGACTGTCAAAGATCTACAATTGACAGCCGGGACCAACGGCTTAACGTGCTTTCCGAGGCACGGAGGAAACTCTGTATGTAATGGGTGGTCACCCATCCACAGACCAGCCTAGGCAAGCGCGGCTTAACCTGAAGATTGATCCGAGCGGCTGTTATTGTTTAGCCACGAGCTCCACAAACAACAATTTAACTAAAATGCTATGGGATAATTGTATTTTCTATTCAAAAATCGAGACTTTACGTTACGTTTACACCGCGCGTTCGTGCTAGGACCTCTGGTCCTAATAAGTCGTGAAGGCACTGAACTTTATATTAACATAGTAACGGGTTATTTCAATGTCATAAAAACCCAGCACGACTTTATTAAGGTGCTTAAAAATATCCTCCTTCACAAGTGTCGCATCTGGCTAGGGTTGTCTACTCTGTGCCTCGGAAAGCACGTTAAGCCGTTACAGGTAGTCAATGACAAGAATGTGACAACCAGTCTTACCGAGGGGTATCGTATTACCCAGTACTAACAGAGTGTGGAGGTCAGATAGGCAATCACTCTATGTAAAATACTGGTATTCAGCTGCATCCAGTTAGACTGGAAGCCGACCCCAACAAGTGGGGAAAAGACAAAGACATTCAAAAATTTACGAGCGACAGACGGAACAAGAAAAAAAAAGAAAACAAAAATCGTAATCCAATACTTGTTCCTACTTAGCAACAAAACGCCCTGTGTAGTGTCATACGCCTGCTTGTCTGGTAACATTCATGTGTCAAATTCGAAAATTATTGTGATCAAAATTTTTGTATGAAAATATTCCCAACGTCCACTCCATAAATCTAGGCAGACTAGTGACTACTAATAAAGACTAGGCAAATGATGATGAGTGCAATGTGGCTGGAAGAGACTAACAGGACTCCATTGAGATAGATACAAACAAACCGAGCTCCTCATCAATTAGAAATCAGTATTAAAAGGTCAAGAGCCGTTCAATTATTTGAAAAATTCGAGATGTTCCGCAAAAAGTTGCGGTATTCCTCAAAGCGCAACCATGATGAAAAATAGAGAGGGGTATGATGGATTCATTAATTTTTATTCAATCATGGTTGCGCTTTGAGGAATAATTTAGTTGCGCTTAAAAATAGTTTCGCTTTGACGAATACCCCAAAAAGTTTTTACTGTTTTGAAAGTAATCATAACAATAGTTATCCTTTTATAAATCCGTACTCTATCTTTACCCGCTCTGAAACCACAAATACCTACACCATTTCTTAACAGTTGGCAACCCTATCTGGCGCACCCATTAGAATACCATACCCTATCACATTGATATAAAATAAATTATATATTCAACGATTTAAACGACATTTTTTATAGCCTTGTTATCATTAATTTATTCGACACTAACGACCTGCCCCACCCAGGGTACAATGTAGATACAAATATACATAACAACCTTCCTCTTGAATCACTCTATCTATTGCTGAAAAGCATTAAAATTCGTTGCGTAGTTTCAAAGATCTAAGCGTACAGACAGCGGGAGCGACTTTGTTTTATACTATTTAAAAGGTGCAACTGTTATCATGCTCAACAGTCGCAGTTCTGGTTTTTTTTATCAGGGCTTTTTTTTATGTAGTTTTCCAGTCTAGTCACTTAGGAAAACCGTTACGGCTGGAAACTTGGTATCATTAAATTGGACTAATTGGACGCCAGCACATTAAGCTACCCGAAACTGTCACATTTTCCCAAACAACCTTGAACGTAAGGCTTTAGCGATAAAGTTGAAAATCTATTAAAGAAATTTAACAGATTGTAGTAGCTTGATGCGCTGGCGTCTGTACCTACCATGAAAAGTTAAAAAAAAAAACTAAATATTTTCAACTTTTTATTAATTTAATGATAGAATTCCAACCGGAACTATGACTATCAGAACGAAGTGTTTTCAACGGAGTCCATTGAGCTGGACTTCATAAAAATTGCAATTATTGACATTCTTTCAAATCGGCACCAATTAATACATAGTGGAAGGGACACAAACGCTTAAACGTTTACGTCGTTTTCAGTACAGCATACCGAAACCCCCTCATAGAAACGTTCCATAGGTATTTTTAAACAAGTAACATTTAATTAAAAGTATCAAAAAATTCGACTACAAATTGTATTATTATGTACCTATATATTTATATATTAGTAAATCTCCGTTTAGTTTCCTTAATTTTAATACTCTATTCGATGGATTTGGTTGAAAAAAAAATATTGACAACTAACAATTTAGCGCCAAAAATCCGCCATTTTGTTTTTTTTTTAAACACCTGTCTAAGGACACTTGGGTTTTTGAGACGAATCTAATGATACCTTATAAGTCTATCCAGCCAATTGGAACATACGAGGAAATAAAGAAATTTACAAAAAAAAACAAACAACGAAACATACAAGATACGCGCGAAAAACATAACCCTTCCATGGCAGTCGGGTAAAAAAACTGCTGTTTCCTACAAAAGTGATATATGGTCAAAATGTATGGAAGGCCTGTTTTATTTTTTTTTTAAATTGCCTATGAAAATTATCTATGTACTGAATCCGTGGTAAGCGTTTGTGCGTCGGTGTCCATTGCACCCTGTATGACTTTCATAAAGAACAAAGGCAAAACGATGATGACGGTCCTTCACAATCAAAATGTTCAAAAACAACTTTAATAAATATAAAGGCCTTACCTTTTCCTTCGCAGACGTGCCAGCGACATTCGTGGTGAGCACCTCAGCTGCCAAAAGCGAATAGCTGATGATGTTGAAGGTCACAAACGCCAGGAATGACTTCGACAGGAACCTGGGCCTCTCCCAGCGAATGTCTCGTAGATGGAACACCTGGGGGCAATAGAAATAATAGTGTAAGTTATGGAGGTCGTAAGAAACAGGGTGGAAAGTTCCTCATCGTCCATTGTAGAGTAGATGATCGTCCGACCAGACGGAGTTTTGTTCGACGATTGTAGTCGGGTTATTGTACATAATGTACATATCCTAATTTCGTGGTAGCATAGGAGCCCAGATTCGGGATTTCTATCGGGTTTATACACAAGGTCACAAGGAAACCGACACACAAAGGCTTACCATGTACATGGAAAATTTTTCATTAGTAATTAAAAAACAAATCAGCTGTTTCCTACAAAAGTACAGTACCTACACGGTTAAAATATATAGAACGGCAAATTTATTTTCAATTACCATAGGATTTTTATTGAAAATTTGAAATGTTTTTCTTTTGTGTTTGTGTGTCAATGTCCCCCCCTCCCACCCTGTATATCAAAAAGTTCGTTCCCATGGGACTTTAACATAATTAGCGAAATGTGGGTGAACTATATATATAACCTCTGTGTAACCCTACGGGAAATTCAGGCGTGATGTTGGTATGTGTTCCTAATGTAATAGGTTAGCAAACAGGCGGCGGCCCACATGACATCAAGTACTTAGGTAATAGTACTCAAACGTAATGGATATCGCAGTAAGCGCGAGCTGTCGCTAGATAGAGGATTTATCTAAAAGATTCAGTTCTGTTCTATCTAATATTTGCTAAAGGCTGAGGCCAAACGAGCGTGATTTTTTGAGCTGTGAGTCACGTAGAATGAGTCGCGGAATTTGCGCTGCATGTGGCGCCGTGTGGTACAAACAGGACTTTAGTATGAAGCCGAATGCAACGTAAATTGCGCGACTCATTTTACGCGTCTCACATCTCAAAAAATTACGCTCGTTTGGCCTCACCTAAAGGCAAACTCAAAAGCAAGGCCTATGAATTTCACAGGCTATTAATGTGTACATATGTTTAGTTTTCCACTTCGTTCTAAACCACAGAACCTATTTAATTTTTTATTCCTCTCCCCTTTCATCCATACAGAATTATGTACATTCATAACTTTTAGACATAATTGATGTAAAAGTACCCTTGACGAAGCCAAATCCCAGTCATTACGATATTTTTTTTTGTTCTGGACCATACCTGGGAACTTTCTAGTAACGGAGATATGCATCCATCAGCACAATGGTTTGAGTGCGTTACATTGAGTTCTATCGTTAACCGTGACTTTTCATCCTAACAAAAACGTCGTTACCCAGCAATATTTTTTGCATAGAGTTACTTAGTTTGATGAACAGAATGCTTGGTTGCCGGCTTCGCGAAGGGTATATGCTTCGTTTCTCTTCATCAGACGCCAATACCGAAACAAAACTATTCTGCGAAAAGCGCCAAAAATACTGCCTCAGATACTAGACTTCGTAAAAAAAATCTGTTGTTTTTTTCCGTACCTACTCTGACCTTAATATTGCTCTGCTGTATGGCCTTTCTATCAGCCGTCTGTCACGGTAAAGACCCAAGACTAAATAGTATCATGTTACGCATACCAATTCCATTGATTATGTAAAAAAGATCATTAATGAACGTATGCGGGGCAAGTACTGTTTTACATTATAGCCGTAAACAGTTAAGTAGATAATTATGTAATTTGTAACACACGTGCTGGTGTTGATGTAGAGGGCGAAGAATTAAGTTTTTTTATTCTGTAAATCTTTTATCTCTCGGAGCTCTCACGCACAGGTTATCTTCAAGGTTAAGTCGCGCTTGCTAAGGTCGTTTAGTGGATGGGTGAACATACATTATCGAGTTTCATCCGTGCCTTGGAAAGCACTTTAAGCCGTTGGTTCCGGTTATCATTAAAATTTGTGATCTCTGACAGTCGTTACAGGTCGGTCGCCTGAAAGTCTGACAACCAGTCTTGCCAAGGGGTATCGTATTACCCCGTTATAACTAGGTTGTAGAGGTCAGATAGGCAGTCGCTCCATGTAAAATACTGGTATTCAGCTGCATACAGTTAGACTGTCTGTCTAGTGATTTTGTCGATTCTTTCATCGACAAAACCCGCTTCTATGGTGGTCATGCAACGCGTGCAGAAAGATACAATTTTAATCACTACTAAAAAAAACATAATAATAAATAAACACGAAACCTTAAACCACAGCTTCAGCTATCATTTAACAAATTAAAACTCGACCAAAAACAATGCATAACTGATAGTTAATTATTTAATTTCTACTAATTATTAGCTGTCAGTAAGATGTGACATTAACATTACAGAGATTGACAGGTGTGTAAAAATTGAGATACTTATAATAATACGTTCTATTGTGTGTTAGTAATGATATGGTCTGGACATCTATTGTTTTGATAGTATAAATAACAATTAAGGCGCATCCGTTCAGCTTTCCGCGTCTATTCTATACAAAATGGTTGTCTTCTATGGACAAAAGCTGAACCCTAAGTTAGTCCCTAAGTCAGTTATTTGTGCAATACGGAGTGCTAGAATTCATCAGGCGGTGAATGGGCTACGCTATATGCGTCACCCTGCGATCCTACCTGTAAACGCCGAAACCGATGGAAAAGGGGACGATGGCACTACTTTTCCCATCTGGCCCTTTGAAGGGACAGCGGCATAGGGGTGGATGGGAGCAAGTACCTTGGGTCGTGGGGCTATTGGGACCGGGACCGCGGTCCCAGATACCAAATATAAATGCAATAATTATTTTTGAGTAGTATTTGGACCCACAAATAAACCAAATAAAGTTATGTGCTGGGAAAGTACGGTCAACCAAAAGATTTAGAAATTATGCTAATAAAAGTATTTTTATAAAACGATAAGATATTTCTTTTATTTCAAAAATGGCAGCCTTCTATTAGAATTCATCATCATCATCATCATTTCGGCCGAAAAACGTCCACTGCTGTACATAGGCCTCCCCCAAGTGGACCGTGAGACCGGGACCGGTCAATGTGGCAAGACATTGACCGGAAAAAAAAATGGCGTCTATATTTTGATTCAGCTGTGTCGCGTATCATGTCATTGTTTATGTTTCAAACATTGAAGTGCTCGAATGTGATAGATTTAAAATAATTATGTTTTATATCAGCTTTTATGTCTTTTTGTACTTTAACTTCTTATTTCTTGTGGTCCCAAAATACTTGGAATCCGCGGTCCCGGTCCCAAAAGCCCCACGACCCGTACCTTTTGGCCTCTTAATTTGTATTTTTTTTTGTTTTTTTTTTTACTATTTGTTTTTATTGTTTATCCTGTGTGCATCGAATACGTGTTTTTATTTCTTTCTTTCAAGTCGTTTACACTCGCCGCGAGCCCAGTGCAGGTTGGTAATTGACTGTTCTACATGCTTCGTCGTATCCTAACGATGTTATCCTTTACCAGTGTGTATCTAATTAATATCTTAAATTGAGGAAAACGTCAAAATCATAATTATGCAATGGCAAAGCACCTGTCACACAATTTTGCACTACGAAGACCTTCGCATGGCTGCCAATTTATGAACAATCGATCAAACATTTTTATGAAACGCAATTATAAATGACATTAATACCGTCTGGATACCGCACTTGCATATAAATTACTGTATTTCAACTTTATGAGACAGACAAACAACTTCGATGAGTGTTTGAACACTTATTTTATTATGGTCTGAAACTTTAAGGCCGCGTTCCAACCAAAACGACCGTGGCGCGGAAAAAATTATCATCTTTTCCATACAAAACTTCAATACTACTACTAACTCAAATGTATGGAGTAAATGATTGTTTTTTCGCGATAACAATGTTGGTCCTGTTCGATGGAGACAGGTCTGTACTACACCCTAAAATATGATGAAACGTTTCTCACACACGCTGTAGATGGTACCATATTTCCAGTTGTTTTACCGAACAATTTGAGACGTGAAATGAGAACCTATCCGCGTGATCGATCGCTTCGATTAAGGCAAGGGCTGAAGTTCTATTTTGCGGAAAATGACGGTACAAACTTTAGATTGTTTGTAAAATATTTCTCTGATCTTGAGAGTATAAACAGTATTGAAACCGAGTAATAACATTGGCTTTCTATGCGTTATGTTTTGTCTCCAATGGACAATACGTGTAGCAGCCCCTGTATTATAATTCTCTCGACTGAGTCACAGGCCTCCTCTCTATGAGAGGGAGCGAGGGAGCCATATTACACCACGCGGGCCGGATTATTGAATGGCCATTTCTTTGATCTAGGATCAAGGGGAATTTCTTTTCAATTAAATCTCAAAACCCCCTGGTGATTTCCCAACCATTGCCTTTAAACGGAAACACAGCTAAGGTACTGAAGCCTCTATGAGTGGCTACAATATTCGTCAAGCACAGCATGGGCAGTTCGTCCATCTTTAAGCCGGCCGACTAGCTAATTATTGCGTCACAAGGGAGATTACCTCATGACCATCATCTACCTAGCCATTTCAAATGGAGCGACATGATACCAGGGACTCTCGTGGCATACTCGGTTGCTTTTTTACGGGACTACGGCGAAGCCAAAAGGAAGGGTTATGATTTTAGCAGTCTATGTATGTTTGTATTTACGTATGTTCTTCCGTAGCACCTAAACTTATCATTCAATTTTGTTGAATAAGGTGTCAATCGAGTAACAATAGGAAGAGTCGATTTTTCCTTGTAAACGATGAATATAATTAGCACGTTATTTTTCAGTGGTTGGGTTTTTTAGTTGTAGTATACCAAACAAATTCTTGTTTATTATTAAGCAGTCGTATTTCAGTATTGTTATAGTCCTGAGTCATCATACGATATTCACAGGTCATCATGTTGATAATACCAACGTAATGTGAATAAATAGTTGTTAATCACAGACCTATTCTTCATTTTTTGGTTGGCTGCATCATGTAACAATAACAATCGCGGGAACACTTTCCCGCAATTGTTATTGTTACGAAACGTACGTGTTGTAAAATAACGTTTCTTTTCGCAGAGGTGTCAAAAATGAGGACGGAATTGTGGTTCAATTGATCTAGAAGAGGGTAAAAGGAGGTTAGCATCAAAAATCATCTTCATTTGGCTTTGCCGTAGTCGGACACCTCGAAAGAAGCTATGGGAAAACTCTGGATGAGATCTTTGCTTATCCTTAGAGCAGCAGGTAAGGTTTAGAACAGCCTGAAGGCACAATCTCAAACACAACTCCTGTTGATATTTCTCGTGACGGTTGTCAAAAAGAGTCCTTTACAGAATTTCAGCACTTAAAGCCACAAAATCAATTTCCTCATAAACTACAGCATAAAACTATGAACCTTATCATTCACGACGTATTGGCATTTTAACAACCAATTAAGGAAATTACCCTTTATAATTATGTATAGATTTCTCTCGACCTTCAAGAGATCCGATAGTTCACTTCCTTTACGTAATGATTATGTTCGCGGGAACCAGTAAACATAATCGGAATTGCTAGCACAAAAATATAAATAATTAAAAAAATAAGATTATTCACCAACATCTCCCCAGCCTTTTCCCAACTATGTTGGAGTCGGCTTTCAGTCTAACCGGATGCAGCTGAATACCAGTATTTTACATGGATCGACTGCCTATCTGACCTCCACAACCCAATTAGTACTGGGTAATACGATACCCCTTGGTTTAATTTAATTTTGATTTATTTTTTTAATTTGTTAATATTATTAATCTGTTTATTAATTTACTGTAATGTTCTTAATTTTTTTGTTGTTATTATTGCAAATTAAACTTTTGAAAAGCTTTAAATTGTATATATCGTTTTTGGCTTTGTAATATTGCACATCTACCTTATAATATTGATAACCATAATTGGTGCATGTTGTGTTAGCCTGTAAGAAATTGTTGCACTTATAAACGTACTATTAAGAAACTTGAATGTTAAATGTTTTGTGTAAACAATTGTTGGTTAACCTAAATAAATAAATAAATAAATAAGACTGGTTGTCAGACTTAAAAATTAAGATAATTGCCATCATGCAATTGTTTCAAATAGATTCCAGATACACAAACGCGTGGGGGGGACTTCGTTGCCAGCAAATATGAGTGTTGCCTATTTCCATTTATGATGATGATGCCATCCAGCCGATTTCGACCACAGCGACAGCATTCGATGGCTTTGTAGGGTGGTTATCGAGAGATTTGGTGTGCTGCTCTTTTATGTGCTCTCAAGTGACTAGCATATCCAACTTTGGCCGGGAAACTTCGAGCACAAAGCGAACACGTCAGCACACCATTGACGACATTGTAAATTATAGTCACCTTTAATATGTTACCGAACCACGGGGTTCTGCAGCAGTTCAGGCATTCACACAACTAATTGCTGGCTTCCTGGTGAAGAACCGGAGCAACCTTCCCCTGTCTAAACAAGTATGTGACTGACACAGACATCTCAAACCAAAGAGTAAGAGGACTATCCTCAAAAAGTATTTACTTTAATTAGAGGACATTTGAATTATCATTCCAATAAAATTAATCAATTAAATAATATATTATCATCACAATTTTAATTTAATTTAATTTGTTTTTAATTTAATTTTGTGTTTTCATTTAAATTGTATTTATTTATTATTATTTTTCCCAGAGACAGTGGGACGTGCCGCTCTGCAGTATTGTACGGAATACCCTCTTAAACACGTCATTCAATACTGTGGAGCGTGCCCGTCTGCTGGCCGTGGAGGAATGGGAGTCGGGGTTTGGCTTCAGGCACTTCCGTCATCCACCATTGGCACTATGATGGATGACGCATCGTTCCGGGTCGCTACGAGTCTACACTTAGGCGCACCTTGTGTTGCTCCGCATCGGTGTCACTGCGGTGAAGCTGTTGACAGCCTCGGACACCATGGCCTGTCCTGCTACAGGAGCGCAGGTCGCATTGCACGGCACGCCAGCATTAACGACATTATTCGTCGAGCCCTTGCCAGCGCCGGCGTACCAGCGGTTTTAGAACCAAACGGCTTGGTACGTGACGATGGCAAGAGACCAGACGGCATGACGTTAGTGCCTTGGAAGGTGGGTAGGCCTTTGGTGTGGGACGCAACCTGTGTCGACACCCTTGCGCCATCTCACCTTTCAAGCACGGCGGGCTGTGCAGGCGCTGCTGCTGCGGCTGCTGAGATCCTCAAGCGGCGCAAATACTGTAACCTTATTGGTAACTACAGTTTTGAGCCGTTTGGGGTAGAAACGCTCGGGTCATGGGGCCCGAGTGCGCGTCTCCTTTTTAAGGAAATCTCTCGCCGAGTGGTCGACACTTCGCGTGACCAGAGGGCTGGCTCTTTCTTTGGCCAAAGAATTAGCATTGCCATTCAGCGTGGCAATGCTGCCAGTCTTCTGGGCACGTTTCCAGATGACAGCGATGCGGAGGAGTACTTTGACGCCTAAGTGTCCTATTGTCGTCGTTGTTTAGATGTTTATATTTTCTTACTTTTAGTCTTATTTTTATCATTAGTTTAGTTCTATTTGTAGTCTGTATATAATGTAAATATGTTAACTGACTTATCTTTTTACCATATTAAAAATTGTATTTTAATTTGATTTGTATTTTAATTTAATTTGTAGTTCTATTTTTAATCTCAATTCCAACCATTATTAATTCATCATGACATTACGATGTAATTTTTGATTTGATTGACTGTATTCTGATAATAATAATAGCATGATTGTTTCATCATCATCAACATTTCAGCCGAAAGACGTCCACTGCTGGACATAGGCCTCCCCCAAGTGTCGCCACACTGACCGGTGATTGTTTAATTGAAAGTATTCCTAATTTGAATTTCTATTAAATTATGTTTTCAGAGCACGTGTACTCGATAATGTAAGTTGTGGTTACCTGTAATTGAGCGTGCGTTACAAGACCAGGTATTTTGTAAAAGTTTTCATTTTATATAAGATAAATTGTAATGTGACTTGTGGGTAATCCAAAAAAAAAAAAAAAAACATCATATTTCGTCAAAACCCCATTTTGCCTGAACCTGTATACAAACTGTCATGAACAGTTGATTTAGGAAGTAAAAAAATGACGGTCACCTACACCAATATATAAATAATTACAGGCCAAACGGTACGTCATACGTATCTAGGTTGTAAACGAGTTTTTGCTGCGCTTAGGTCACTTTCAAGATGATGAATTACTGAAGTATTTGAGGTCATCATGCTAAAGCTACTAAAAGTACATTAGTCTACTTCAGTTAGAAAGTGCTTAGACTGAGAAAGCTAGACAAGAAGCTCATTAAAAATATTAGCCAGTGTACGAGGTGGTGGTGGGGTTGTCTGCCCAGTGCTGCAGTGTGACAGAGTGGTCTTATCAAAATTTATCAGGGTTCGGAGCAGCAACTCTTTTCTTCTTTGGCGTTCATTTCAGTACCACCCACTTCCTCGCTGTACTTATTTTATTATTAAAAATGCGAAAGTAAGTTTGTTTGTTTGTTACCTTTTCACGCCTAAACAGATCATCCTGAAATTTTGCATATACGTTGTCAGATGTACAGAAACGAGCACATCCTTGTGCTCGTTTCTGTACATATATGCAATATATACAACGTATATGCAATATATTTGCAACGTATATTTCGGGATGAAAGGCTTCTGCCTTTCATCCCGAAAAAAAGTACTGTTCCCGAGGAAAATAACAATAGCGTTCTTATGGCGCCACGTGTCTTTCGAATCATGATTAAATTATATTATCACAAGCAGAGTAGGTACAACCCGAATAGATTGTCATTTTCTAAATTAACGCGAGTGAAACCGCCTGCAAAAGCTATTAATCTATAATTTACAATCTTTCACAGAGTTTCATTCGACTTTTGTTACCCCCTACTAGAAATAAAGAAAGAAAACATTTTTATTTGTCGTAGGGATATGACGTCCATCATACAAAATGACAAAAAAATAACAATATACTATAAATTCAACAGGACGGAACAAAAAAAGAAAACATTCAACAGGTTTCTCGTCGTGACTGCGACAAGCAGGTCTACCACTCAGCATGATGCTGTGCTACGGGGGGCCCACAACACGGCGCTGGTTTTCAGTGGTCAGCCGTGAAAAAACGTGCGGAAGCCAAGACAGCATAAATATTTTTTACATGAATATGAAAACATAATAAACACTACAAAAAATATACAAGTATACTACTTATTTACATCCATACTCCAATAATTTCCATGTCCTGATAATAGCTGCACAATTATTTTAGCAGATGGCCGAAATAGGAAATAGCACATCATCTTGTTCTGTCAATACATTTCAAAAACTTTTCCACATTTTTTGCACTTAAACGACTACGTCATTAATTTGTTCGAAAAAGATCCATGTAGCACTATAAATTCTCCGAAGAGTTCTTTCTTGTTTACTCCGAAAACATCGACAAAAAGGTTTCAATGAATATCTAAAAATAACTCGAATGTTTATAAGTTAATTCACGCTTTTCGAAAAACAATAATGGAGGTCATTACTTAAATCTCGTCTAAGGAGCAAGGACATTGATGCAATCTAGCTCCATAAATTTTGTCTAGGATTTACTCATAAATAAATTTGAAGTCACGCATATCATAATTTTCACTGAATATGGTCTTATCCTTGGTGTTAAACGATCATTTTTGTTTTTAGAAGATAAAGGTAAAGATCCGAACCATTCAATTAAAATAGTTACTACTTCTTGGATCCCAGACTCAAGTGTTTTGCACACTAGCTTCCAGTTCCTACCATAGTTTATGAAAACGAAAAGTTGATCCTATCGTTCTTTCAATTTATTTACCGCTAGCCTTTTCATCAAAACGTGCGGGGTGTCTATAGATAGGTCAAAAATGATATTGAGGTTCGTAAAACCATTTTTCTCAAAGTCAATCGTTTGAAAGATAGACACTTCCAAAGTGGTAAAATGTGCGCCACACCCCCCCTAATTTCTAACATAAAAGGAGGAAAATTCTGAAAAAATTTAGGATTGTAGAACATAAAAAAACTTTCAACGAATTTTTTTTGAGATATGGGGTTTTTCATCAAACTGCAGCAGTAACTTTGTTTTTCATTAACATACTATGAAAAACAAATTTAGTTTTGCTGTTGAATGTAAAACAATACAACATATGAATGAGCCTTCAAATATTTTTTTATAATGTTTGGTGCTACGGAACCCTGCGTGCGAGTGAGTACGACTCGCATTCGCCCTTTTTTCCCCTAAATAGTGTCGTAATAGTGAAACGAAGATGCGACCTAGGGTAGAGCGATACACTCGAACTTTGAAGAAATCCGGATTATAATAATCGAGAAACAGAGATGTTGTAGTGAGTTCCACAGACTGGCAGTTCGCGCAATAAACGCAGAGCGGCTTGTTCGGACCCACAGCTATTTAAATGGGTAGCTATTAAGTTGGGTAGCCCGAGGGTTGTGTAAAAATACATATTCCACATTCATACCTCAGGTTAGCTAATATAGCAGTAATTGTGAAAGACAGAAAGTAAAATGATTAAGTGCCAGCTACCTAAGCTATAGAATTCATGAAAACTTAACAAAAACATATCTTTGTGCA
The DNA here is from genome assembly GCA_910589295.1 of Noctua janthe. Classification (NCBI taxonomy): domain Eukaryota; kingdom Metazoa; phylum Arthropoda; class Insecta; order Lepidoptera; family Noctuidae; genus Noctua; species Noctua janthe. The sequence continues at coordinate 4,264,677 of OU342572.1, read as the reverse complement.
GATTGGTAAAAAACTTGGAGTATTATTTATATGGCATCCATTGATATCTTCTAGTTACCAGTCAAATGGTCTGCTGTTTACAAAATACGGTCTTGATCGAGAGACAAAGCACATAATGTGTGCGTAAAAAACTTCGACAGTCGGTAAAGATCGTTTAGGCCGTATTATCAGCAACGGCCCTGGCCGCATGATATTTACGGGCTATTTTAGTCAGTACTAAGATGTAGTATCTCTTTGTTTACTTGGATATGACTTAAGCATATCTGCTTTTACCAGGAACCTTTTAAACGCAGAAGATCACAATATATAAGGAAAAGAAATTCTACTTCTTACTTTTCTATTATAAATGCGTTTGTGAGGATGTATGGATGTTTGTTACTCTTTCAAGCAAACTACTGACCGGATTTGGATGAAATTTATACAAATGGCATACAGATAGTTTATAACCTAGATTAACACATAGGAAACTTTTTATTTTAGTAGTACGAACCCTTGGGATAATTTCCGAACTCCACGCGGGCGAAGCCGCGGGTTCAAGCTAGTACACAATAAAACAGAAGAAATGGATGACTACATGCTTCCATAACAAACACGTTTTCTTTAACATTGGATACCATGATAAAGAGAATATACAGGGTGTAAACAGACCCTTCACAAAGCCGTCAACCAAGCATTCTGTACATCAAACTAAGTAACTTTACGCAAAAATTATTGCTGGGAAACGACTTTTTATTTTGGGGTGAAAAATCACGTTTTATGGTAGGACTCGATGGAACGCACTCAAAGCATTGTGCAGATGGATGGATTGAATAGTACGAGGGTCGAGGAGGTGAGTAAAGTTAAAATCTTACATTAAAAACATGTACTTAAAAAAAACCTTGTGAAAAAGTTAGAACTTTGACCCCCAATATCTCCCTAACTAGAAGGTTCCCAGGTATGGTCTAGAACAAAAAAAATATCGCAAAGACGGGGAGAACAAGTGCCTTTCGGCTACGTTAAGGGTCTATTTACACCCTTTATTTTGTTTGTTGCGAGGAATTTGCTAGAAATTAATAATTTCAGGAGTCTTTAAATCTACAAAATATAGCAGAGATTTCAACGTTTCAAGTATCAATTCTTTTTCTTCTCTCAACTGACTACGTAAATGGAAAAACAAATAAACAAAGTCACATAAATAATTTTACCGTTTCGTACCTTGACCGCGACAAAAACAAACAAACAACAAGAAAACTCGTAAATTACATAAATAAATAAACAAATATATGCATAACATTGATATTAGTTTTAACGTAGGTCGCCACTTTGAACTTGAGCTTGCCTAATATAGAACGGAGTTTCATTACCACCATATACTGGATTTGGTCCCAATGATGTGCGTCCTACCGTACCTTAAGGCTGCGTCTGCGTCGTGCCTCGCACATCTCTGGTAAAAACCAGAGATATGCGAGGACGTGCAGCGAGACATGTGCATAAAACTAACCAACCACATAGCTAGCTTAGCTCAAAATCTGAAAAAGAAGCTTTAGAATTTGTTAGTTTTACACACATCCCTCGCGACACATACTCGTTCTCCCCAGAGGAAACGCAGCCTAAAAGAAGAAGAGGAACAACTAAAAATCCAGCTACATTGGTAAGTACGCATTTTGATATTAACTTTGGTATAATTAATTGGTAGTAAGTACTGGTTTTGTGGGTGTCCTCAGAATTGGTAATGCGGCGATCAATCAATACAGTAAAAGCCAGAAGTTTTGGAGCATGATGTTTTGTTGTTCATTAAAATATGAAAACTTGATAGCAGTTTTAGGCCAGAGACCAAGGTAGATGGACGTTCGTCCATGAGGAATGAGAAAAAAAAAACAATGTCATCTATCTACTTACAATTTCATCTGCTTTGATTAAATACGCGTTCAATTTTCATCAAAAAATCAATGTTTCCTACGTCAAAATCCTATAACTCAGCATAATCTCGCAATCAATAAATAATTGCAACTGCCAATATCCGTTCCACCAATAAAAAAAAAAATTAATTGAAAACCATGCACCTCTTATCGCAAAAAATATAAAACTGCAAGGCAACGGTAAAGATTTACAGTAAAGTCGTGTTCGTAGACAAAATTGGAGCGAGGAACGACATTTTTTTATCAATACGAACGACAGAAATAGTCTGAGGCTACAGCAATGTTGGCAGAAATGTGAACTCAAAGTCGTCATGATCGGACAGGAAGATCTTGAGTCTACATTTCTGCTAAGCGAAGAAAACGGTATAAGAGACAGGAAAGCTGAGAATACTAGAAAGACTGTAGATACCAATGTCTTTTAAATGAAAATATCAATGTATTGATATCCTGGTCTAAGTCTAAGCCGTAGAAGATAAAAGGGTTAATTATTGACCATGGACTTCACTACAACCATTACGAATTATCGCTCTTATCTCTAAGCATGGCAGACAGAGTGGTGAACGCAGTATATTTTTAGCAGACAAAAAGGCGGAATTTTAACCGATTATTCACTCAATTACCAACAAAATAAATATATCTAAAACATAGACAGATGCAAATCCAGGGCCGTAGTTATCAGGAAGTTAGAACATAAAACTAGGTACGCGTAGGAACAAGATATTTCCGATTATGGACTAAGAAGCCAGAAAGTCGGTCACGGTCATTGCCGAACGAAGCACAAAGGTGAACAGACAAACTGGTTTGCTGTCTAACAAACAAATTGGCTTGACAGATGAGAAGTTTAGATAGAGAACTGAGGAAGTCAGGATGTGTGCATTAAATGCATCAATGCCATCATGTTTTTGGAAGAAAAAAATGAGAAAACGGAAGTTTGATTAACTACCAAGAACTTGTTGACTGCATCAGGGCTTGGAGATCGCGAGGCTGTATTTTAAGCCAAATAATGGCTATTAGAAGATGAAACAACGGCTAGATTCAGAGAAAATTCGCATTAATTTGAAAAGTTATCTTTAGTGACAAGATAATGCACAATAAAATGACCATTTTACTGAAGCTAATTCAAATTTTGTTCAAATTGAAAATAGAGTAGTATAAGCAGCCAGTATCTAATGTACAGTATATTACCAAATAAGTATTGTAAACGATAAAAGCAAGTATAAAACCGACAGTAAAATATTTACCACGTTATTGCCTACATCAACAATGGTCAAATATCGCAATATTATGTGGAATTACAAGTCATAGGTTAGTAGGCAATCGGGAAGATCGTGCCCTCTCTTAACTCGTCAATCTTAATTACTATGATTTCAATAATATCCAATTTATCTTGGCATACAGCAAAATAGGGAAAGCAATAATAAAATATGGTTTGGCCATTTTCCATTGCAAGCAAACACCTACCGAGAACAGAACTGACACGGAGCATCGAGCCATGCTCCCCTACAAACACCCTGTCGATTGTATAGGGGAGGTTGGCACTACTTATCCCAACTGGCCCCATATAGGGACAGAGTCCTACGGACAGATGGAAGCAGGCCGATAAGAGAGACGTCGAGACAAGTAGGTCTATATTTTTCAAGTCAAGAAATAAGAAGATTGCATGTATTATTGTACAATTTCATCTCGGATAAGTTACATAACAGGTCAGAAAAATGGACCGATTAATATAAACAGGCTACAAAGTAGCAATGTGTTTAAACTAACCACAAGTTATGTAATATGAGGAATAAGTTTAAATTTTATACCGCAACAGTCGAAAAAAAATCGATAGTGTAAAAGATATGTTAGAAAAGGGAATGAATAGTAGCGTGACGGTTGACAGGGAAGAATAGAAGAAGAAAACGTCGACCCCCAAGTAAAATGGGTCAAGGACAGGAAGACGATGAAGTAGCTAAGACCGCATTACAAAAACTTTCCATATTTGTGAGTTACGGTATCTAGAACTAGCACAAAAATAAAGGATTTTTCATTTCTGTCACAAACTACAAAACAACAACTGAGGTATAAGCTAAGTATTTTAACTATTGTGAACTGTGACTCAAAGACCCAAATATATATCTCTATTTGGTCCTCTGGTTCTTGGTTCTACCTTCCACATCTAGCAGTAGCGAAGAGTCCATTTTTGTAAGAGGTAAGCCGGAGTACATATCTTTAACATGATTATATTATTTGAATACTGACTGTGCCATTTTTCATTTTTCCAAGCCAGTAGGAATCGACTTGTATGGAACCTTCGCCACTGGCATGTAGTCAAGCATAGTCAATAGAAGCAACAATATTGTACACAGGATTATAAATATAATATCAAATTTGATTTGAAAAGAGTGTCCTTGGAGTTTCTTGCCCATTCTTCTCCAAGAGATCTACGATTTTGGAATGGGCAACTACAGTCCATTCACAGATATTATGTCAGTGGCTGGACTGTAGGTAGCTTATTTTTGAAAATGCAAAAGTGCCTGTCACGGGTCTAATTGAAATAAATGCTTCAAGTTTGAGTGTATCGCTTCCGTTGTCATCGAATTACCACACAATAATAGAAAAGTTTATCACACAAAGATGGTAGCAAGACTTAAAGGTCCAATAGGTATGTCAACAGCCCTTTCAAGGTCGGCATTGACAATGGCTCAAGTTATGGGTCAATAAGATGGCATTACGCCAAGCATTATGATTAATGAATAGCTTATTTCCATATAAGATTCCATTATAAGTTTTTAATTTCTTGGTATCTTTGCCATTATCAACAACCCAACTTTACCTAGGTTCCACTTCTACCAGCGTTGCAGAATTATTCTTCTCTTAGTTACTACGAAGTATTTATCGAACAATATTGGCTTTTTTTACACTAAATAGGCTTTCATTTGGCCGCAACACGCCTGATGTGAAGCGAAGATGCGGCCTAGGGTGGAGCAGACTTGCCTAGAAGAAACCGATTCACTCGAACTTTTAAAAGATCCAGATTATAATGATCGGAAAACAGAGAAACCGGAATTCTACGTACTGGCGGTTAACACATAAGGGAAAGTATAAACACGAAAGTTTGCAATAAAATGATCACTTTTTCCCCAAAAGACCATCTCACATACTAATCTGCATGGTCCTCTTATGAGCTGACCAAGATTATGTCAAGACTTTACTGTGACGTCTGAGCTTGTTTCATTGTTTCTTCTCAAGAGTATTCTGAAAGGAAACACTAACTAAATTTAGTATTTAGTAGGCATTAAAAGAAATGACTTTAATCTTCAAGAACCTTCTACTAAAAATAGCAAATACCTTTCGTTGCTAAAACATAATTATATAGGTCATATATAGATACATCATTAATAGAACGAATTGTACTAAAAGAGATTAACATACTGGTTGAACTCGAGACATCGGCGTCGCACAAGGCAAAGACGTCAAATTCTAAGGTCGCCGAGGTTACGTGTATTAGGTAACAATTATTGTGGCTTCGAGTACATTTTGTGTTCCGTGTTCTATTTTACGGACATTGGTTGGCTATTTTTGATCTTCGAAAAGTGTAATGACTTTTTCCCGTTTCGTCGATATACAAGATTAGTTTTAGTATATGCGAAACCTGAAACACGTGTCTAGTATTTTTATGTAAAGAATCTATGTTCAAAATTTCAAAACTGTATCATGAAAAATAACAAAGTTATAGGCTTGTTCTGTTACCTGGTTGTCCGCACAAAAACGCGGTCACCACGCGGCGCAGCCGCGCGCTCTCCTCCAGCGTCGTCTTGAGCTCATTGATAATAATAATTTGACAGTAGGTACCTAAATGATTACGATAGGTACTTAGAGTCGCTCGGTGTCCAACTTGTACTCAATTTTAAATATTTTTGGGACAAAATATAACATGGTTTAAAAATTATTGGAATCGATTCAGTTACTTATTCTGAACAAACTATATTCGGGTTTCCCATATACTAAAAATAATGTTGTATAGTATTTATATTTAAGTATTTTGTTGGCGTTACTATTCTGTTAGAGGAATTCTACATCAGCACGCGTAGCATGACCACCGAATCGACAAAATGACAGATTGTGTCGACACAATGACAGATGTCTTTTCACTATCTGTCATTTTGTCGATTCTTCCGTTAAAAAAATCCTTGTCTACGGTGGTCATGCTACGCGTGTTGATGAGGAGAGATGACACGCATCATCATGATCTTCCTCCTCTTTTCCATGTTACTTGAGGGATGACACGCATGTGACAAAAATGAATATATATATATCAATAAATAGACATGGAGAGGAAGACCAAAGAAGACATATAATGGATAGAGTGAGAAATGATATGAAAAAAGGAGAGAATGATAGAGTGAAGATAGATCGCATCAACAAAACTAATAATAAACAAACGTAAGAATATTCATTGCCATTGATCCCAATCGACTCCCCCCAACCAATTGACAACACTATATTAAATAATATATATAATAATATATTTAAATCTAAAAAGCAGAGGTCAAAAATAACCAATATGCCAAGAACAACAGAAACTTGCGAAAACATTAAAAATGTATGAGATCACATAGTTTTAATAAATTACCAAAAATTTCGGTAGGTAGGTAAGGTAGACATAATTTTTAATTAAATTATTATAATAAGCTTCTAGAATTCACGTGTATTTCGTTAAAAAAAAATGGCAACCACAAAAAATTTAGGCACACTCGGTACATAAGCACGTAATATTTTTTTACCGTTTACATAAATAAGTACGGTATTTAAAAATGAGTTTCTACAGTTAAATCTTTTTTAAAGAATCTTACAAAAGCAGCTATTAATATACGATATATTATGGAATACACTTGATTGTACATAAAAATTATTAAACTGCTCTTTTACAATATTGCTAATTCTGTGGACAAGACAGACTCCAGCACATCAAACTAGCCGAAACTGTCAAATTTTCCCAATTAACCTTGAACCTAATGCTTCAGCGATAAAGTAGAAAATCTATTAAAGCAATTTGACAGATTGTAGTAGCTTGATGTGCTGCTGGTGTCTGTACATAGCGGTCGATCTAAATGCCTTAGGTGTTTTCTATCCTTTGACACTAGTACTAAGCCAAACAAAACTACGGATGTAGGAATAACCCTTCACGAAGCCGTCAACCAAGTATTCTGCACATCAAACTAAGTAACTTTACGCAAAAATTATTGCTGGAAAACGACTTTTATTTTTGGGGCGAAAAATCACGTTTTACGGTAGGACTCGATGGAACGTACTCAAAGCATTGTGCTGATGGATGGATTAAAAATCTTACATTAAAAACATGTATTTAAAAAAAAAAACTTGTGAAAAAGTTGGAATTTTGATCCCCAATATCTCCGTAACTAGAAGGTATGGTCTAGAAAAAACCATCTAAAACAAAAATGATCTCAAAGACGGGAAGAACAAGTGCCTTTCGGCTTCGTTAAGGGTATATTTACACCCTTTATTTACCTACCACAAAACCTTTCATTACTGTTACCCATCGGGGACAATCAATTCAAGTTCATCTATAGTTTCTGCTCCATCGAGCAGAAACTCGATCTCAGCCCATTCCGCATTTCATCTATTCCAACCATAAAGTAAACCAACCGTAAACAGAAATATAAGAAAAACAAGACATTCCCATGGCTATAGCTTCGAGAAAAATTGCATATAAACTTTCAATATCTGTTAAACCCCTTAAGGGATGAAATTTCAAAATATCTTTCCTTAGACCTCTAGACCCAGCATTTTAGGCCGTGTGTTATCTGTCAGTGAATTTAAGATTGTTATGAAGTATACGGGGTGGAAAGGACACCTACGCGAAAACGGTAACTTCCCACGTCTTCAGTACATCAATCTGAGCCTCAACACATATAAATTTTCATTGGTTATTTAAAGAAAACAGCTATTTACTACAAAGGTGCAATACCTACACAGTCAAAATGAACAGCCGATTTTTTTTTAAATAACCGATGAAAAATTTCTATATGGGAAGGCTCAGATTGATGTACTGAACTCAGAATACGTCGTGGTAACCGTTTTCGGGTCGGTGTCCCTTCCACGCTGTATTTCTAGCTTTCGCGATTAGCTTCGACAGTGTGTATTAGTGGCGATACTTTCATAGCCTTTTTTTTCGGGTGGGATATCATCAAATGACCCCCCCCCTCTCCGCCACTCTATGCGGAGCGGAAGGGAGTGTCAGACTTCTACTGACTAAAACCCATCCATGTTCCTTCTTTGCCCTTTGTGTTCCAGGGCCACGGTATCTCTTTCGAACAGTCCCGCAGCCCTGGCAGGCATCGGCACATGCGGACCCCTACGTGGTTGCTGACATCTCTTTGAGGCGCTGGTGGAACACGAACGCGCCGTAGCCCAATAGCTTGACTTGCATTTATAACCTTCTACTTTTCATGATATCAGGGTTTCTAAACAGTCTGCTTGCCTTATCGGGTTGCCGTATTGTTGGCCTCCAGGCATGCCACTATGTGTAATTCAAAAATTATCCCATTGGACCGTACTTACTACTGGGATAAACGCACTTCACTATTAGGCATTGTTCAGACCAAACGTATTGTCGGCCGCTGACTGTGAGCGTGCGTTACGCGGTATATCGCTTTTTTTAACTTTTTTTTAACTTCTCGTTCACACCGAACTGACTATACGCTAGTACGTAGTTCGTTGTCGCTGACTCTCGGTGGCCGATTTTTGTACTACGCGTCTATGCACGGAGGACGCGGATTTGCGTGACTTAATTGGCTGAGAGCAGTGGTGGCCCAGTGGTGACGGTCCCGACTTACGAGCAGTAAGTCGTGGGTTCAAACCCAGGCAGGCAGTGATGATGAAATAAATTACTTTGTGTAATTTATTTCATCATCACTGCTCTCAAAACGGTGAAGGAAAACATCGTGAGGAAACCGGCATGTCCTAGAACCTAAAATTCGAAGACATGTGACATCTACCAACCCGCACTGGGCCCGCGTGGTGGATTATAGCCCATTCCCTCTCATAGAGAGGAGGCCTGTGTCCCAGCAGTGGGAACATTATAGGCTGCTACTATGCTACTATGCTAATTGGCGGATTGCGCGTATTGTCGACTTGGTGAGAACGCAGACTGCAGACCGAGTCCACGTTTACGAAGCAGCTGGAACACTCTCCTGAGGGTTTTGTCCGAGCGGTGGGACCTGTCCCTGATACAGAGGTGGATGCAGCTTCATGTTAGCGCCTCTCCTCGTATTATTTGAGATGCATGTATGATTAATTTTGTATTTTCAATTCAAAATTGTGTGAATCTAATTTTATTATTGTCTGATTCTTTTAATGTGTATTATTTTAATTTATATTTAATTTAATTTGGTAATGTAATTGTATGTGTAATTTTATTTTATATTTTAATGTACATGTGCTTAATGTGATTTTAATGTATGGACTGTCTGAAATAAATGAATGAATTAACTAATTAATTAAAATAAAAAGTCCTCCTATTCTATGTCCCAGGTCGTAGTCTATTTGTGTGCTAAATTCTATCCAAATCCATTATAACATCAGCTATCTGCTAATAAAAGTCCCGTCAAAATCGGTCCAGCCGTTTCGGAGATTAGTCGGAACAAACAGACAGACAGACAGACAAAAATTGATGATTTTTTTTTATAAGTACCTCGTATACTTTCATATTATTATGCATTAAGTAAAAAAGCAAACAGATACTTCAAGTTTATTAATTTTTATAGAGAGAGTAGAAATGGATATTTTCCAAGAAAGTGGTCTTGAAGTAAGGTGCATGACACTCTGAGGTCGGCCGGTTAGACAGGAAGACTTGATGAACGAGACGACGACCGCTACTCGAAGGAGCACGGGTTCTCATCGATGACGACACGAATACTTAACGTCATTTTATTGACATTTTGGAAGTGAAGGCAGTAGTTAATTTATTGTTATAACGGAACAATTTGGTTTGAGAAAATGTTTGGGAGTAAAGTTTATTTTTCTTTTAGGTGCGAATCGAACAGATGGACTGTGAAAGGACGATATGGCAAGGAGGTGACTGCTGAGATGAAGAGTAATAGAGAAGTATAGAAGAAGAAGACATGCTGTGCCGATCTCAAACTAATTGAGTTATGGACAGGAGAATAATGATGATGAGTTCCACAACTCATCGAAGGATCACTGTTCTTGGTAATTTTTCTTTAATGATAATTTCATTCATTTTTTTTTCTTTCCGTTTCTGTTTTATTGTGTATTCAAAAATTTTTTTATAAGGTCTATCTTTTCATACACGAAATATTTTAAGAGTGACTTCTATAAGTCGCAAAGTCGCCATAGCAACGAAAAAAAAATTATCAGTGTTTTTTTTACAAAATTATTATAATTCAAAAAATTTTTGAGACTTTTCTGAATAAAACCTTTACTCCCATATTCTAACAATGACAGTAGGTAAATATGACGTAGTAAACTAGCGTAATGGATGCTTAAAAATAAGGAGCCAGTATTTATTTTGCGGGTCAAGTAATTTTAAATAATTTATTTTTATAAAAAAATATACTCAGATAAAAAAAAATCCCTTGAAATGCCTTTGTTATAGCCGTTAGAAGATTCCCCGAAAATGTTTCGTGTATCAATAGCTATACCTTATATATCGATTCTTGAAAAATAATTAAACTAAATACGTAGTAAGATTATTTACTCAAATCGGCGGCGTTTACCATGAACCAAAAACTTGCATTATACAAATATTGACGTAAGTATTAATTATTTCATCATATACCCCAACAAATATTAGGCTTCAATGAAAATATTCAGAACGAATTGAGCAGATGACCCAACGTTTATTTACTTTCAAAATACCAAGAATAAACACGCAGGTTTTTATCGTAAAAAAATACCAAAAACAATCATAGAAAACTCGCACACCGTAGTGACCTTGGCATTGGTACCCACATTAGAACCGCATGAAAGATCGCGGCTCATTCTCTCTCACGGAGAGGATGTCTTTGTCCCGGAGAGAATATGCCGAAGAAGAAGAATAATGCAGAAAACGTTTTTATTTGTCTGTTTGTTTGTTTTGTCGTTTTTTTTTTGTGTTTTTGTTGTCAGAACTGAATCATATTTTAATCAACATACAACCTGACACTGATCTGCAAAATACAAAAAAAAAAAAAAAAATAGAATTTCACGGGCTATCCTGGCGTTTCCACCTTATAGAAATCATTCTCACCAATGTTAATATTGAGAGCGGATATACATTATATAACATTCAAGACAACCTTTAACCAGCTCATAAAATCGTTAGAAATTATAATATTTTTGTAGAATGTCGGTCAAGTGCAAGCTCCAAGGCGAGTCAAGGATTCGAAGCTAATAAAACGTTTAAGGCGTGAATTAATTTTCCCGCCAAAATTATTAATTGCTATGAGGTCTTCGGATTATGATTAAGCATCTTAATCATGTGAAGTCTCTTCGGAATATTGTTTTTCTCTTTCTTTTTTTTCTAAACGGTTGGATACAGGGTGTAAACAGACCCTTCACATAGCCGTCAACCAAGCATTATGTACTTCAAACTAAGTAACTTTACGCAAAAATTATTGCTGGGACCGACTTTTTTTTTCGGTGAAAACTCACGTTTTACGGTAGGACTCGAAGGAAAGCGCTCAAAACATTGTGCGGATGGATGGATTGAATAGTACGGGTGTCGTTGAGGGGCGTAAAGTAAAAATTTTACATTAAAAACATGTATTTAAAAAAAAAAACTTGTGAAAAAGTTGGAACTTTGACCCCCAATATCTCCGTAACTAGAAGGTTCCCAGGTATGGTCTAGAACAAAAAAATGATCGTAAAGACAGGGAAAACAAATGCCTTTCGAAAATGTTAAGGGTATATTTACACCCTTTATGGCCTGTGTGTAAGAAGATAATGATACATATCTACTAATAGAGACGTGGAAAAGGAAGACATGCTACACCGATTCCGAATAAATTGGAATAAGGGCAGTAGAATGATCGTATATGAAACAAACTCGTATACTAGTAGGGAAAGACCAAAGAAACGATGGATGAACTGTGTAAAAGATTATATGGTGTGCACAGGGGTGAGTGCTCATAGATAACTAAGTATGGAAAAAGAGGATCCCAATTAAATTAAGATAAAGAAAACATAGAAAGAAAACATATTTATTTGGCCCATGCCACAAGTGCACACATCAAGCACAAAAAAAAAAAAAAAAATTATACAATAAAAATGTTAAAACAAAACAACAAAAAAAAAAGGAGATAATATTGTGTGTCTCACGGCTGCGCCAAATAGGCCCAGTTCAGATAACGCCAGGAGTATGATGATATACGATGACTACCAGGGTAATTATTATGATCTAGTTAACAATCGATAGCAGTATAAATCATACTACAAGAAATTTTAAACAAGATAATATGATCGAGATAATATGTTTAAAACAAACGGATATTCTGACGAAAGGAAAGAGTCATAAACTAAATAAAAATGCGGTTACTCGTAGCAAAACAAAGGCCCTATTGAAAAATGTCTATGGTTCTTCAATAGTGATGCGCATAGCTTAGAGTATAAATATCCGCAACTTATTTCTGATCGCTGTTTAATCTTCATTCCAAAACAAAAGACCGTGTGAAATAAAACGTCTCATCATCACAACAACTGCCTAGCCTTTTCCTAACAATGAGGGGGTCGGTTTTCAGTCTAATCGGATGCAGCTGAATCCCAGTTTCTTATGGAGCAACTGCCTATTTCGCATGTATATCAAGAACTTAAGATATAAATATCCGCTAAATAGTTTCCGATCACATGACTAACGTGTTCTCAATAACAATCGATACAAAGAGGAGGCAAATGATCCGTTTATTGAGTAAAAACAAACAGACATAGTTAATGTTATATAATTAGATATAATGTTTTGATAACAGGCGTGTTTACACACTCATTGGAACGCAGTCGGTGTCAGTATCAAGTTCATGTTGGCGCGAAGTTGAAGATTGCTTCATTTTTTTTTTGCGTAGGTGTTTGTAGCTGATGAATGGTTCAGTTTGACTGAAGGTTAACTTAACCATGGTGGTAAAGGAGTAAAAGATTTCAACGTTTTTAATGCTTCGACAAAATATAGGCAGACATAACAGACTAGGCTACAAAAAACACTATTGTAAACCTTTTGTTATGGTCGAACCACTATTTATATATTTTTTTTAATGCGAAACTTTGAAGCTTTTAGTTATAAAACTACGCAGCCATAAAAATATAACGCCTTTTTTTGACGTAAGAAATTGGACAATTTAATTTTAAATTCAGCATGAAATGAGTCCTGAAAAAGGTGTCTATTTCATTCTATGGTTCGGTAAACATTGGTCACATCACATTTTCAGTAATGAAAAGAATGACGAGACAATTTCTTGAACCGCGAAAATGCTTTATAAAATGTGTGACATAATACCAATTAATAACTAAATCTATTGTCACTGATTAAAAATACATTAAATAATTATGTCACGCATGTAATTAAAAGGCGTTAATTTATTAAAATTCTTGCTTCAAATACAACATACTCACACAGTACATAAGTTACTCTGAATATTAATTAAGTTAAATGCTAAGTTATTTTGTGTTTATAATTAAAATAATTAATTCTTAGCAGAAAAAAATGCGAATTGAGTTTTTTTTTTGTACAAAGTAAAAAAAGCACATATATAAGAAGTGTGGGTCTTGAAATAATAAGCACGTGCCTACGTTTTTCTTTGTAACAATTGTTTTTCAAAATAATGTCTGATATTTTGCTTATAACACAATTTAAAAAAAAGCCATCGCAAAAAACTTACTGAATAAAAATATCGTATAATAAAAAGGTATAAGTACGTGCATAAGATTTAACTCATTAAATCGTGATGCAATCACGATTTAATGAGTTAATTTACTTACAATAATTGAACCCAAACACGCTTGAACTTTATAACAATGACAGTTGAACAGTTCATGGTGAATGAAAAAAAAAAGAAAGAACATAAAAACAAAAAAACTAGTCTTAACAATTCATACTGTCTTCAGAAAAGGAAGTGCATGCGAGTTCATTGCACTCACCTTGCAGGATATCCGAAAATACGATTATCACAACACTATTTAAAAAAAACTTTCACAAAATAAATCAGAAGAATAAAACTTTTAATTTATTAAAAAAGTTTTTAAACAAAGAGGTCGCACGTCGCAGTTTAAAAAAAGAACGCGGTTTAATAAATCGCGCGCGCGGCGCTTATTCCGTGTAGGGTGTATCGCAACACTGGCAGAATGGCCGGCGTGCTTGCCATTAGAACCGCGCGCGATTAAAAAAGCTGAACGGATATACCTAGACTATGGCTGGCCGTTGTCATCTCGGATGCTTAAGGCAGTGAGGTTACGTGACATAATAGGATTAATAAGGAACTTTTTGTCAACAGTGACAGCAGTTTTTGTAAACTTTATCCTATATCAGAGGCGTATTGTTTTAGTGGCAAAAACTTTAATAATACGCAATAGTCACCCAAGGTACACAGTAGAACGTACCCAAAGGCGTTAATTTCTTCTTTGTACTGTTATTTTTACTTGTTCATGAACCATAAAGTATTAATTTAATAAATTTATAAAAATAATGAGTAGTTTTCGTCATTCCATATTACATGCTTCAGAATTTTTTCAGGTACATTCCAAGATCTGCTGGAATGAGCATAGGTAAAAACAGGTTTATTAAAATAGTTTCGATCTACGCATTAAATTGTGATGGCCGAAAATAATAAGCGTCTGGGATTTTGCAAGAAATCTTAAGTAGATTCGGTTGTCCTGGTATGGGCAAGTAATGCGGAGGAATCAGGAAAATGTCGTGAGGAAAGTTTTGAGTATGACTGTGGATGGGTATAAGAGTAGAGGAAGACCAAAGAAACGATGGATGGACTGGGTGAAGAATGATATGGCACGAAAGGAGGTGTCTGATATGTTGACGAGTAATAGAGAAGTATGGAAGAAGAAGACATGCTGCGCCGACCCCTAATGAATTGGGACGAGGGCAGGAGAATGATGATGATGATTTCTTAAGTAGATTCGTCTGCAACACAAAATTCAGCATAATTCTAATCCTGATTCTTTTAAATAAAACGTAACCTTTCTACAATATTTAACTTATAATATATTCAAAATCAAATAACACTATAAGGAATATGATTTAGAAAATTTTGTCATTTTGTAGAGGTAATAAGCTATTCGTGTCAGTCCGAGTGAGCGCTTAGTTCTTGATGAAGTGTTCACTATTATTTAAAGAATTTATTTTTGAACATTTACGTGTTTATTACAGTAATATTTAACTCAGATATATTGCAGAAATCTTAATGTTTTGGTATGTCACCACCATTAGGAGACTGCACCGTGTGAAGTAGAGGAGACCTCAGTTCTAATTAGAATGCAAATGTGGTGCTGTTCCACAAACAATGGGGCACTTTATATCCTGCTTGTCCTACTGTTCGCTCATTACAGGAACTGAGGAACGCTACTGAAGGCGCCAAAGTTATATGCAAGTTCTGGGCTGATAGTAGGGATATTGTTTTTCTGACTCCTCTGCCATTCTTTTCTGATTTTGTTGTGGGATCTATGACCGTTAAATTGTTTGTCCGGGACTTCGACAAATTTCAAAGCCTCGGCGCTTTTCTGGCGGTCGCTTTTGATTCTGGCTTTGAAGAGATGCAGTGGTTGACAATACTGCCGTGGTATAACTAAAATGCCGTTATCCAACATCTGGTCGATTTTCAACTTTTGATGCTATATTAATGAGAAAAAAAATCTATCGATCTGTGTTTGCGAATTTTCAATATCTTGAATAGTTTTGGAAATAATAATTTTAAAAATGCCGTTAAGTACATATTTCTCACGTGTGAAATAAGCAAAAATAACATTAAGTAACTTTGTGAGTGTCAGGTAACGGCATTATAGTTATACCACGGCAGAATAGTGGGGTGGGCTTGTCAAGATCCATTGTCACACTAAGAGGAAGAAGTTTGAACTAACTAGTAATTCTTCGCCCACGGAAATACCAATTACCAATATTGGAGCCAGTAAATGATCATTGATCTAGTTCAATAGCAGCAATTGAACTAATCAGCTTGATAGTTCCTTTAATTGGCCTTTCAAGACAAATTAAGTTTTTAAGGCCTAAAGTTATAAACGTCATTGGAATATAAAATATATGCCAAAGCTCTTGTAATTTTTCTAAAACAAAATCTACACAACATGGAGACGTAGCTCCTAACGGTACTTACTAATACTTAAATAAACCTACAACTTCCTGCATAAAGCCCTTGGACTACATTCCAGCCAGATCTTTCAAGGTGTAGGACGAGTTACATGACGGTACAAAAGCTTGTCAATAATAGTAACCTCTTTACAAGGTTATATTTGCTTGAAGAATTAGCAACAACTAATCTGTTCAAAAAGAACTGTGTATTAAGTATTTCTGTATGCTTTCCCACGACTGGGTGTGATGACTAAGAGATGGAGTACGCTATAATCCACCACGTAGTAGCTGGGTGGATACAACATGTCTTCGAATTTTCGATCGACCCTTGCTTAAGAAACCGAACCGACCGTTCTTGAGGAAACCGGCATGTCCTAGAACCATAAATTCGAAGACATGTGACATCTACCAACCCGCACTGGGCCCGCGTGGTGGATTATAGCCCATTCCCTCTCAAAGAGAGGAGGCCTGCGTCCCAGCAGTGGGAACATTAATAGGCTGATTATGCAATGCTATGCCTTGCTTAAGATGGAAGCGCCAGGGTAGCCCGCGAAATTCAAATTTTCTTAGGTTTTTTGCAATTTGCAGGTCAGTTTCAGGCTATATGTGAAACAAAATATGATTAGCGACCGTAACACGTATGTAGTTACAGAATTATAATCATTAAAATCATCAATAAAACCCTCTAAGTTCATTTAATCCCATTCAGTGACTATTTCATGAAAATGCGAGTGAGTTTATTTAATAAGTCAATTAGTGTGTTTAATTTTAATTAGTATCTAAGTCAATAGTCGTTAGGAATTAAGTTTTGTGTAGGTTTTCTTGATTGTAGAGGTCTTATAGATAAACAATT
The DNA here is from genome assembly GCA_910589295.1 of Noctua janthe. Classification (NCBI taxonomy): domain Eukaryota; kingdom Metazoa; phylum Arthropoda; class Insecta; order Lepidoptera; family Noctuidae; genus Noctua; species Noctua janthe. The sequence continues at coordinate 4,247,624 of OU342572.1, read as the reverse complement.
ATTATTATTGGGTATTATAATATTAAGATAAGTATATAGGATTATTTATTCAGTGTGAACATTACAATAATTAAATTTTTTGTGTGAATTCGCATTCGTTGTATTTCATTGTTGTTAAATTGTTTTGTTTTTTTTTGGAAGCTGTGCATATTTTTCCTATAGTACAAGTGGTTAATGATTATAAAGTGGAAAATCTTGCTCACGATGAATCCAGGGAACCCGCTACTTATGGTCAAAAGCCGAATCTTTCTTTTATACCTCAAGATCTTAACAATACGGGAGGATTAGTCGATTTTATTAAATAAATGAATAATAAACAATAAATTAATATTATAAACAATAATCTCTTTCTATTTTTTTTTTTAATCTCTTTCGAAATGCCACGCGGGAGGAGTGCGGGTTGGTGTGGTAAGTTGACTGAAGTACGTGATAAACTCACTTGTGTAGCGTTCCGTACATTCTAAGAACATGACAACGGCTTCCGCACCTCCTTTGTTAGTTACCGGCATTGTTGATCAAAGGCATTCGTAAGTTTGTAAGTGGGAAATACCACTAACTTAATCTTTACGGGTGAATCATTACTTATACCTCCACGATAAATAAAATGATAAATGGCTATACGTATTAAAAACCGGCCAAGTGCGAGTTGAACTCGCGCACCGAGGCGAGGGTTCCGTATAAACTTGTAGGTAATTTTGTTATTAAACTACCTATTTACGGTTTTCAGATTTTTTTCCTTTACATTGCTTCTTGCCAAATTTCATGGTTCTAGGTCAACGGGAAGTGCCCAATAATTTTTGATTCCCTCGAGAGTGTCGAAATATACGTTTTTTGCGGAATAAACAGCCGTATCTTTTTTTACGTTAACTCAGAAGTTTGATTTTTTTTCACAGTTTTATTGGACTGTAGACTTGAGTTTATGGTTTTAATTTCAACTCGATACCTTTACGCGTTTCAGAGATAAAGGAATCCTATAAGGGTTCCGTTTTTTTCCTTTTGATGAACGGAACCCTAAAAACATGAGAGTGGAGGCTTTATTTCTAAAACGACGTGAGGGACTGTGAACCTCAGGACTGCACAATAAGTGCAACATAGCATTCTAGAAGAAGAGGCCAGGTATGTGATTTGTTTAGATTAGAATTTTAATTTGGTAATAGTTAGATAACAACTTATTGTATTTAAATTATCATTAATCAATTCGTTACTTATCAATTCGTTACTTACCATTTCGTTACTTATCAATTCGTTACTTATCAATTCGTTACTTAACATGAATGAGTTCGCTTATAAATTCTACATTACGCATTGATTCGAACTCTACGAACCTTTCGCCATATTATTGTTAGCTTTTTGCTCCTTACACTAGATATCGTAATGACAATATTTTCAAGTTCTACCTCATCATCATCAGGTTATTTTCAACTGAATTCACTTCAAATCTTCGCTTCACAGTTTCCCATCAACCTCAATCATATATCATCATAGTTTTTAGTATCGTTGGTATGTCGCGTCCAATTACTTGGGTCCAGAAGTTGACCATGTTAGCCGCGGCCTCAGTGGCGTTTTTTTTTTATTTGTTATCTCAATACCCACATCATTGTTAACTATAAGCAGCCGTGATAGCCTAGTCCGGAGTTGTGACCGTCAAAATGAAGGGACCAAGTCTCCAATGTCTGTCAACATAAATAAAAAAAATAATACCATTAATCTATTTCCTACTTTTGCAATAATTTTAGCAACCCCATCATATAAATAATATTTTAACAAAATGCTTGGTCCCTCCATCTTGATATCATGATGGAGGGACCAAGCTGATAGACTACTCCCTGGAATGTTCTACCTACTTACTGTGATAATACCTTTATTCTTCCTTAATATTATTGATTTTGGCTGCCCGAAACATATATCGTTTTAAAGATATCGATTATGAGAAGTTGGTCCCTCCAAATTGACGATTCAATTGTTTAATGCAACAGGTAAATGGGCGGTTTATTTTGATCTTCGAAGGATAAATGTTTAATACCTTTTTACTACCTTCAAATCATGTAAAAAATCTTGCGTTAAAGTTTATTTTTAAGAGCCAAAAAAAAATTTAAGAAATAAGGTGTTTTTAACCCGACTGCCCAAAAAAATCATTGTTATGTTTTTAGGGTTCATGTATGTATGTATATAAGTATGTAAGTATGCATGTTTGTATGTTTCTTTATTCCACCGTAACTTCTGAACGCCTTAACCGATTTTAATGTGTTTGGTATCATTAGAATCCTTGAGTTATGAACATATAAAAATGATAGTAGGGTATCCATGATTCAGGAATGAAAACCAAAACCCATGACACCAGGTTAGGCACTACGAGAAAGAAGGTTGGTAACTAGGTATACGTGATACAAAGTCTACAGATTCACCTTTTCTCTATAAAAATCGATACCGAAATCGACAAGGCACATTATCATCGAACTCACGTGCTGCTTAAAGATCACGATCAAACATAATCGAAGGGAAGTATGTGAACAACACTGCCTTCGTTTTTTATGATAGTTCATTTCCCTTAATTTACTTATGAGTAACTGTTTCTTGCGCGCACGCAATGTTATTCAATGTAATAGGTATGTGTTATTACTCAGTATTTATCGAAAGAGGTTTTACTTTTATCGTTGTGAAAATCTGAAAACATTGAGAGGAAAACAACAAGTTCTTGCACTAAAAATTCAGTGACATGTCATCATCATCATAATCATTTCAGCCGAAAGACGTCCACTGCTGGACATATGCCTCCCCCAAGTGTCGCCACATTGACCGGTCCCGTGCGACTCGCATCCAGCCGATCCCTACAACCTTCACCAGGTCATCGGTCCACCTTGTGGGAGGCCGTCCAACGCAACGTCTTCCGGTTCGTGGTCGCCACTCCAGAACTTTTCGGCCCCATCGGCCATTCGTTCTGCGAGTAATGTGCCCTGCCCACTGCCACTTAAGTTTGGCAATTCTTCGGGCTACTTCCGTAACCTTGGTTCTCTTGCGGATGTCCTCATTTCTGATTTGATCAGGCAAGGAACCTCCGAGCATAGCCCTCTCCATTCCCTTTGGGTGACTTTAAGCCTTCTGATGAGGCCCATTGTGCGCGACCACAGTGACATCGACAAATCCGAACCGGGTCCGCGTGGTGGATAACCGCCCAGACTTCCCTGAGCCATCTGATATAGAGGTGAGGTGGCCTGTGTCCCAGGACTTGGAACATTATTAGACTGACTAGCTGTTGCCCGCGGTTACACTCGCGTCAATTTAATACGGGTTGTACCTACTCTGCTTGTGATAATATAATTTAATCATGATTCGAAAGACACGTGGCGCCATCTATTATCATAAGAACGTTATTGTTATTTTCCTCGGGAACAGTACTTTTTTAGGAATTAAAGGCTCCCCTATGCTCGTTTCTGTACACCTGACGACGTATATGCAAATTTTTAAGATGATCGGTTCAGTGGTTTAGGCGTGAAATAGTAACAAACAAATCAAACTTACTTTCGCATTTATAATATTAATAAAGACGTTAGGAGGATTATGCCTATGTTAAGGGGGACCGGACGGCGCACTATGGGGTACTTATTGGATATTCCACTGAGAATATTTCAGTAGAAGGAGTATTAGTGACTGGTTGATAGATATGGCTCGCCCCTATTACAACGGGAAAGAATTTGACTGTAGATACTATTTACCTCTATCTAAACTGTTTTTTTTTATAAATGGAACCGAGAAGATCTTGGTACAAGCAACGTGTAAACGGATCCTTCACGAGGCCGTCAACCTCGCAAAAATTATTGCTGGGAAACGTTCTTTTTTTTTTTGGGTTAAAAATCACGTTTTATGGTAGGACTCAATGTAATCAACTCAAAACATTGTGCTGATGGATGCATTGATTAGTACGGGGGTCGTGGAGGTATTTGAAGTAAAGTAAAGGCATTAAAAACTTGTATTTGAAAAAAAAACTTGTGAAAAAGTTGGAGCTTTGACCCTCAATATCTCCGTAACTAGAAGGTTCCCAGGTACCTAACAAAAAACATATCGCAATTACGGGGAGTACAAGTGCCTTTCGGCTTTGTTAAGTGTACTTTTACACCCATTATATCCAGGTGGGATATAATGGGTGCAAGCCATAAGCTTAAGTGATACATAAGAGAGTAATTCTTAGTAATGCATCACAAATAAACCAATGAATGCTGATGATGAATGATGAATTGATGATCGCAGTCCGCAGCTAATTATGTTAAATATGTCATTAGAAACAAAACACGTATTATACGTCTGGTAGTTGAGTAAATGCGTTTGTTATTATGTACAACACAATAAAGGACTTATGTTATTATAATTTGTTGTTAGCTCATAAACAATCTTGCTTTATTGCTTATTTGTTTACACGTACAATTAAACAGATCAGTGCGCGACTTCTAGGGCCTGGTTTTGAGCAATTGAGTTACTAGAGAGGCTAGAGGTGCTCGTGGTTAAATAATAATAGCCGCTACATAACATACTTCGTAGTATGGAGCCCCGTTGGTACCGAACCCTTCATGGGCGAGTCCCGACTTGCACTAGGCCAGTTTTTTTTTTATTTACCGATGAAAAATCTCTATGTATGTTACTCGTTTGAGCGTCAGTATCCCTTCCACTTTGAATAGTCTGTGTGAGATCAACGATAATAAAACAATCTCGGTGCCCAGTCAACATAATGGTCAATGAGATCATAGCATCTGATGTTTTCTTTACAGTACTGTAAATACACCTTAGTGACAATCTTACTGAGAGCAAACGATAATTCTTGGAAATAGGATAATGGTAAATAAGGAAATTTATACAGAGGAAAATTGGATTTAGTCAGCACAGAAAACCCACGTAATTAATGACGTAGTAACAAAAAATTATCTTAATGTGACAATTAATAAATCAGAGATGTTTTTACATATTTTTTTAGATAATATCAGTTTAAGGTGGAAGCGCCAGGGTACCCGCGAAATTCAACTTTTCTTAGGTTTTTTTTGCAATTTGCAGGTCAGTTTCAGGCTACACAGGGTGCAAACAGACCCTTCACATAGCCGTCAACCAAGCATTCTGTACACCAAACTAAGTAACTTTACGCAAAAATTATTGCTGGGAATTTACTTTTTTTTTTGGGGTGAAAAATCACGTTTTACGGTAGGACTCGATGGAAAGCACTCAAAGCATTGTGCTGATGGATGGATTGAATAGTACGGGGGTCGTGGAGGTGTGTAAAGTAAAAATCTTACAATAAAAACATGTACTTAAAAAAAACTTGTGAAAAAGTTGAAACTTCGACTTCCAATATCTCCGTAACTAGAAGGTTCCCAGGTATGGTCTAGAACAAAAAAATGATCGCAAAGACGGGAAGAACAAGTGCCTTTCGGATATATTAAGGATCTATTTACACACTTTATGTGAAACAAAACATGATTCGCGACCGTGACACATATGTAGTAACAGAACTATTATCATTAAAATCATCAAAACAACCCTCTAAAATCATTTAATCCCATTTAAAGACTATTTCATGAAAAAGTCATTCAATGGGATTATAAGAAATTAGAGGGTTTTATTGATGAGTTTAGTGACTATAACTCTGCAAAGCCATATTTGTTATGATCACAAATCATATCTTAATCAACATACAACCTGACACTGACCTGTAAATTGCAAAAAAAAGTAAGAAAATTTAAATTTCGCGGGCTGCCCTGGCGCTTCCACCTTTAAGAAACCTTAAGGAAATCAATCGCGCATGAATTCGACGGTAGAGGCATTCGTATAGACTGTAGACTCTGTAGAGTAAGGTAATTACGTATTTATACTAATATTTACGATCGTGGTCAAGATTGAGCCATTCCTCATTAATTATGACTTGAATATTTTATGTAGCAAGTTAGTAGGTATCTAATTTGTTATTCTTCCTCCAAATGGAGGAAGACTGTTTTTTAAATGTTTCATGTTTGCCAATTTTAACAACACTATTGTAAATGGGTATGTGGCCCAAAAAGTCTGACAACCAGTCTTACCAAGGGGTATCGTATTACCCAGTACTAACTGGGTTGTAGAAGTCAGATAGGCAGTCGCTCCATGTAAAATACTAGTATTCAGCTGCATCCGGTTTGACTGGAAGCCGACTCCAACATAGTTGGGAAAAGGCTAGGCAGATGATGACCATCAAATCAATGGCGCCAACTGGTCAGATCAAAAACGACAGCCCCTTTTTGGCTGGTGATTGGGTCTTACATTTGCGAGACGAAACACATAAATCGTTTTATGCCTTTTATCGCCAAAATCGTTCATTTTTATATAACAAATATTAGTCAAGTCCTCCATCTAACCAACAATGCCTTTATTTATCCAGCAATACGTACGAGACCCTCGTGGTGCGACGTGGTGGATGATGGCCCACACCCTCTCACAGAAAGAAGACCTGCCATGTGACCCAGCAACGGGCACGTGCAAAAATATTAAAGCCTAAAAAGCTAGGCTTAATTAAAGCACATTAACCTTCATTAATTCTCACATTAACATTATCCCATCTACGCATTAACATAGAAATGGCACATAACTGTGTATATTTAGCATAAACTTATACCTATGAGTAATTATTGCAAAGACATTGACAGCTGTCAAACCGCAAATATTTAGTATTGATTGCGCCTAGTTCCAGTGCGCAGAATCTCAAGATCTGCATATGACGTTAAATATGATCTTCTACGTAACATACCACAACATTACACACTGTAATCCGCGAAGGGTTAGGCAGAGGTATAGGTCGCAAGTTATATTTAAGTCCCATGAATTAGGAGGCGAGCCTATTTCCATTAACCGGGCACGAATCCAGACTAAGTGGCTGCTATTGAGGTGTTCTTGATGAAAGAACCCTATGACGCTTTGCCCGACATGTGAATCGAACCCAGGACCTAATGCTCAGCAGTCGCGTTTGGGACCACGAGACCAACGAGGAAATTCTACTTTATAAAATCTTATGTATATGTATATAAGGTCTATCTTTTCATACACGAAATATTTTAAGAGTAACTTCAATAAGTCGTAAAGTCGCCATGGCAACGAAAAAAAAAATTATCTGAGTATTTTTTTTTACGAAATTATTATAATTCAAAAATTTTTTGAGACTTTTTGCATTTAAAACCTTTACTCCCATATTCTAACAATGACAGTAGGTAAATACGACGAGTAAACTAGCGTAATGGATGTTTAAAAATAAGGAGCCAGTATTTATTTTGTGGGTCAAGGTAATTTTAAATTATTTATTTTTTATAAAAAAATATACTCAGATACAAAAAAATCAATGAAAATCTTACAATGGGCTTAAAGCTAATGAACAATTACGGACCCTGTAGGGCACAGCAAAAAGTATAAAATTTATGTGAGGAATAAAATTAATACTGACTCAATTTACAATTTTAAAACACATGCTTAATATTAATTATTTAAATTATAAAATTAATTCAGTCATACCCCGAGTGTAGTGGCAGAAATTTCATAGAAACCAAAGACTTACCCGTATAACCTTCCTTCCTTATACCGGGTGTAAACAGACCCTTTACATAGCCGTCAACCAAGCATTCTGTACATTGATGTACAGAATAAGTAACTCTACGCAAAAATTATTGCTGGGAAACGACTTTTGTTTTTGAGATGAAAAATCACGTTTTACGGTAGGACTCGATGGAAAGCACTCAAAGCATTGTGCTGATGGATGGATTAAATAGTGCGGGGGTCATGGAGGTGTGTAAAGTAAAAATCTTATATTAAAAACATGTATTTAAAAAAAAAACGTTGTGTAAAAGTTGGAACTTTGACCCCCAATATCTCAGTAACTAGAAGGTTCCCAGGTATAGTCTAGAACAAAAAAATGATCGCAAAGACGGGGAGAACAAGTGCCTTTCGGATATGTTAAGGCTCTATTTACACCCTTTATTATTCTTCATAATGTTAGGGTTTTTGAACAGTCTGCTCGCCTTATGGGCTTGCCCTATTGTTGGCCCCTAAGCAAGCCACTGCCCGAGTGTACAATGATATGCGAAATGTGATTTTAAAAACTTGTTTCCAAGGGAAGTACCTATTTCTTGAATTCTTAAACACATCGTTGTATTATGATGTGTTAACTATTTAAGATGATTTAAGATAAGTTTTGATTACTATTTGGTTTGTGCACATATTTGTCAAAGGGAATTGTCAAATTTTCAAAAATTGAGCTAATTGCAAAACCATTTCGAGGAATAACGTCTCTAATCATTTATTTCTCGTTAAAATTAAAAATACTTTACATTAATTTATATTTTTGAAGAAATGTGGTTAACCTTTATTTGACTTTCAATGACGAATATGGGTATGGCAATCCGCGCGATTGCCATATCCACATTCCTTCTTGAGACACATTCCGCTTGTCTGAACGAGCCCTTCGCTTCATGTGATTAGTGTCAGTCATGTATTAAACCGTTGAATGAGCAAATTAATCTTTTCCAGTGATTACTTCATAAAACTACTTTAAAATTAAATATGTATAAAAATAATTTACCTGTACCAATTTTTTTTTTTTTTTTTATATTGTTTTAGATTTTTTTGGAAAATGGCCCATTGTTAAGTTTTCTTCCCTCGTTTGTATTCAACTAATCTAATTACAATTGGTTTTAGGTGTTAACGAAACTAGTAAAGACAACATGTTTTATACCTTGGTTTTCGCAGGTAGGTATATGGTTATAGTAAGGAAAGAAAATACACACTACTAAACCATGATAAGATTAGATATTATTGTTACTTACTTTATAAGTATAAATAATATACACAACATTAGTTTTAGTATATGCGAAACCTGAAACACATGTCTAGTATTTTTATGTAAAGAATCTATATACAAAATTTCATAACTGTATCATGAAAAATCACAAAGTTATAAGCTTGTTCTATTAAATGGTTGTCCGCTCAAAAACGTGGTCACCACGCAGCGCGCCCGCGCACGCGCCTCCAGCGTCGTCTTAAGCTCATTGATAATAATAATTTGGCAATAGATACCTAAATGATTGCGATAGGTACTTAAAGTCGCTCGGTATCCAACTTGTAACATTTTTAAATATTTTTTTGACAAAATATACCATGGGTTAATAATGATTGGAATCGATTCAGTCACTTATTCTGAACAAACTATATTCAGGTTTCGCATATACTAAAAATAATCTTGTATAATACAGTAATAAACCTTTTTTTTTAATACTGTGTGTTCCATTCCCATAGACAAACCGAGAAAACGGGTTTGTGGGGCATAGTTCTTAAGTTAAGACTTTTATAAACTTTGTTTTAATAAGTTAAATAAAAAATAAAATATTGCTACTAACAAAAACGAATAAATCAGTAGACAGTTCCATGAATAAAATAAGTGAAAAAAAACACGCGGGTCACGACAGAGACGTGGAGTTAAAAACTAAACAAACATCGTTTCGCAGAACATACGTCCAAAGAATGTAAGTATGCTTTACTAGGGATTTTGATCTTAGCATAACATTGACATAGCCAAACGGTCATACACACATACAGGGTGTAAACTGACCCTTCACATATCCGTCAACCAAGCATTCTGTACATCAAACTAAGTAAAAACGCAAAAATTATTGCTGGGAAACGACTTTTTTTTTTTTGAGATAAAAATCACGTTTTACGGTAGGACCAGATGGAAAGCACTCAAAGCATTGTGCTGATGGATGAATTGAATAGTAAACGGGTCATGGAAGCATTTAAAGTTAATTTATAACCTTAAAAAAATAGTATTAAAAAAAAGCATGTGAAAAAAAGTTGAAACTTTGACCCCCAATATCGCCGTAACTAGAAGGTTGCCAAGTATGGTCTAGAACGAAAAAATGATCGCAATGACGGGGAGAACAACTACCTTTCGGCTTCCTTAAGGGTCTTGTTACATCCTTTATATGTACGTAGCTGTACAAGGATCAATTGGTGCGTGATCAAAAAGGGAACTAAGGGCGCCATCAAGTTTCTGAATTGCATTGCCGTCCTATCGTACTGAGTGTGAAGAAGAAGTGCACCTGTGTGGCACACACTTTAAGCACATATTTCATTCGTTTTGGCTTATCTCCGTTGAGATTGGCTGCCGTGGTCGAAATTCGGTCGAGAGATTATATTATATCGAAGCATGTACTGAACTATAACTTCCGTCGCCCCATGTAAAATACTGTTCATCTGCATCATAAGACTGGAAGCCGACCCCAACATAGTTAGGAAAAGGCTATGCAGGTAGCGAGCTTAGCTAAGCGCCACATAACAAGCTAAATCAGTCCTTCAACCACTTAATTCTCCAACAATACCATCCGCCATACCTACAATTACTACGAACACAGTGACAATAACTGTACGATAGCATCTCAGATTGTCTTGATACCGCTGTAATCACTGAACAAACGATGTTGAGAGTGTAATCGACACGTGTGTGCAAATTGTGCTGTTTTAATTGTTGTTTTGTATGTGGGGTCATGTGAATAGAGTTATAGAGGCTGGATCATTATCATTCTACTGCCCTTATCACAATTTAATGGGGTCGGAGCAGCACTGTCTTCTTCTTCCATGCTTCTCTTTTTCTCATCATCTCAACAGTCACCTCCTTTCTAGCTAAATCACCCTTCACAGTCTATTCATAGTTTCTTTGGTCTATGGTGGACGGTGTCCCCGAAATCTAGCAAATTTTTAAAGATATGACAACACCATACCAAATTGGCGTATGTTTGATCGTAGATTGTTTGTTTATGACGTCACTACCCGAGAAGCGACCGGAGTGCCGCCGCAGCGGCGCCGCCCGCGTCCTTTAATTGCCATATCCCCCCCATGGCTAGTTTCCAAATTTTATTTATTATTTTTATCAGGGTTTTTATTTAATACCTTCTTTTCTTAAAATAATTAGTTAAATAGAATCGAATATCGATACCTAATAATACCCCCTCGGATGGGACTGGGTTTTTTAACATATTGTAAAAGCATAGGTACCTACAGTACATCCACATGACACCAGTTATGTTTAAGTATGTGATAGTGGGAGCCTATTGATATCAATTTGCATAATTTGTCCATTGAAAAATAATTGAGTAACTGATTCATCGATACGCTAAGAATCAAACTGGTTACATTTATACTTCCTGGAATCCAAATATCAACACTCTGTATAATGTAAAAGTGATTCCACAATTATAATAACGTTGTTGTAACTGCTCTGAGCACGTGAAGTTCATAGTTATCGTTGTCAAGTAGGTATACACTACAATAAGGGGTTTTATGCCATTATCTGATAAAATTATATGTACGAAAAGTGTCAGGTAGCGTTTTTCTCAAAGGTGTTCTGGTCCTGTCGTTTCTGCCTACCCAAATGGGGAAAACAGCTTGAGTTTATGTGTCTGTATGTCTCCGCCCGATGAACAGGATGGATATTTGTCACGGGCATCATGGCTTTGGAGAGTCTCACCACAAACCATCTCTTCATCCATCTCGAACTCAAAGAAGGTGTTTTGATGTGAATTCTGCCCTACCATAATCTAACTAAGCTGTTTCCATATCATAAACATCGCAACGAAGAAACCTAAATATTTAAACAGGGCTGTAGGCGACACCTATTGCAAAACAATGTAACTAAACTCATCGTAGTCTCAGCGCACGCGCTTCAGCACAACAGCGCCACCTAGCGTCAAATAATTAAACCTTACGTCATATTCTAAATTAGTTTGACATAATTTCCACAGATGTCGCTATACACACAATTCATACTACATACCGTAACACAATTCATACTACATACCGTTACTAATAGATGGCGCTGTTCTACAGATATTAATAAACTCCCGTAAAAACAGCTTTTATCTCCAACATTTTTTCATGGTATTAAAAAACATCATACTTTCAAGTATTGTGTCTTAAAGGTGTAAATTAAACGGAATTAATGACTTACCTCCGCCCAAAAGCAGACGATGAGAGATGATCCCGACATTAGCAATGGGTAGTAGGCTGACAACAGGCTGGTTGCCCACCCCTCTTGGAACGCCGACTGGGAAAACAAAAACTATTAGTGAAAAAGAGAAATGCGTGTAATGTTTGTTTGATAACCATGTGATAACTGAATCGAGTCGGACAACCGATTATGGCACTTTAGTACTTTTTGTACTGCGCTAGATAACTGCGCTGTGTGAAATTACACGTATGTATTTACAGAATTAAGTAAATTTAATCCCATTGTATAGATTTTTTATGAAATAGTCGTTTAACCCTTTGAACGCCATTGTCACATATATGTGACAAGCAAGCGCGTACCCTTTACGCCAAAGACACAAATATGTGACAAAATGGTAGGTGAAATTGTGGCTTGGCGTGGAGGGCACGCGCGTGCTTTTATGCTCTGGCATTCAAAAGGTTGAGGTTATTTTTCTTATTTATTTCAGTCGATTTATTTTCACAGGACAAATAATTATCACCAATTCTCCCAAAACAAGCTTTAGCATCACTCACACTCACCGGAGAGACAAAGTAGGCTCCCCGGATCAGGGAAGCCAGGAAGGCTACTAAGTAGAGCATCTTCTGGGTGGTGACCTTGCATGCTCGGAGGAAGGTGGGTGCCTTAAGGCGTCGGTACTCCATCACCACGCATATTGTGAGCTGGACTGCGCACACAAACGCTACCAGGAGGAATACGCCGCCTATGCCTGGAAAAAAGAGAATAAGGGGTTAAAATAAGACAAAAGAATAAGGGGGGTGGGGGTACTATGACGTCTTAAAGTAGGAGTAATTCTAGTTTAGGAAAGAGACAGAGCTATACAGGTCGTCTAGCGCCATCTTTTTCCTCTCATCTAGGCCACCTGGAGACGGGGTATTGTGTCGATGGTAACAAAAGACGAACGGAAATCTCAGAAATGTCTTGCATTGTGTATTTTAAGGCGGTCCCTCAACGGGAGCGTTCACCTGTAATGTAACAGTTCAAATTCGAACATTTCGTCAGAGTGTGACTAGAACCCAGCATTATTAAGATGTATTCTCAGATTGTAAATAGTATGACAAAAGCTTCTAAGGACTCATATCAGGGTAAAACCTTTCACCCCAAGAAAACAGCTATTGGTTGGAATTCTCATGTAAGACTTTGTCACATGACAGCTAGACAGTATTTTCAATTCTGGCATATTAATTGATGCTCTACTCAGGGCAAGATATACGATGATATAATTCATAGTAAAAAAATCTTTAAAAATAAATTAAATGAAACCAAAATAAAATTGAAATTATAGCTACCCACAGGACGAGCTTGTGGCTAAATAATAACAGCCGCTCGGGTCGATCTTAAATACTGGTAATAGCTGCATCCGGTTAGACTGGAAGCTGACCCCAACATAGCTGGGAAAAGGCTAGGCAGATGATGATGAGCAACCCACAGGTACAAGAGAGACTTTGGTAACTTTTGGAAAGAAACTAAATTATGAAATTGTGACTACTCCGGTGAGGGAGAGCCTATTGTTTGTTGTTTGCTACTGTCGCTGTTGTAAATAACAAAATATAGATACTACTAGCGCCATCTTGTGACAAACTTGTGAACTATTATTTTGTCTATGTATGAAACTATTTTCAATAAACCAGTCGTTCCAAATCTCGGTTGATTCACGTTGTTTTATTACAGTCGCTGACTTGATTATCATATCATAATCTTCCTGCCGTTGTCCCATGTTATCTGGGGTCGGTGCACCACGTTTCTTCATTCCATTCTCTCCTGTCAATCGTCACTCTATCATTTACTTCCTTCATTCTTTCGTATCATTCCTCACGACTTGATTATCACATAAATGACAAATAAAAATATATTCAATTACTTTGGAAGTTAATATCGCAAATATCGAATTAATACTTGAGGATCACTTAGAGGAGCTCGTGGCTAAATAATAACAGCCGCTCGGGTCGATCTTTAGGTTAAGCCGTGCTTGCCTAGGTTGGTCTGTGGATGGGTGACCGCCCATTACATACCGAGTTTCCTCCGTGCCTCGGAAAGCACGTTAAGCCGTTGGTCCCGGCTGTCATTTGTAGATCTTTGACAGTCGTTAGGCAGTCAGTGGCCCAAAAAGTCTGACAACCAGTCTTACAAAGGGGTATCGTATTACCCAGTACAGACTGGGTTGTGGAGGTCAGATAGGCAGTCGCTCTATGTAAAATACTGGTATTCAGCTGCATCCGGTTAGACTGGAAGCCGACCCCAATATAGTTGGGAAAAGGCTAGGCAGATGATGATGACTTGAGGATCACTTAGATTAAAGACTTCCTGTTATATCAAGTAGTTGTACTCCAAAGTAGATCTATTGAAGAAGCTTACTAAGCGATGGATCCTTTATTTCTTTCCTGCAATGCAGAATTAAATCTACTGTTGTAGTCGCGGTGCCTGGTGACATGGAACCCTTAGTAAGGCTTACCACGAACATTAATTGTGACGATATTAATCTGAACAGGAGGAATATTAATAACACTTAAAAAAAATTGAATTACATTTCAAAAAACCCCCATCGCAACACAGAAAAGCTAACAAACATTTGAAAAGTCAATAATATGGCTGAGTCGGTTTTGATAATTGTAATATACACATCATGCCCCTTAATTTGCTACCCGACTTGGGTATATTTCAAAATATTCGATTTGTCATACCCACTTTCATCCCCCATATCTAGTAAATGGCTGCACCGATTTTAAAGAAAACGTATCTAAGAACCATTGCCAAGAAAGTAGCTATCAAATAAAAAAAAACTGCATCAAAACGGTTCACTCATTTAAGAGCTACGGTGCCAGAGACAGACACACACACACACATTGCGGCCAAACTTTTAACACCCCTCTTTTTGCGTCAAGGGTTAAAAATAAAAGTCATCATTAATTATTGTCATGGGATTGACTAGTGCGCACAAATAATGCCTTTCATTAATTGCGCGACGCAAATTAAGAATTTTAATTTGCGTCGCGCATTGACCACAATCACCTATTATTATGGCGGAAATAATATATTGTGGTATTATTAAATTACCTAATTTGAAATACATAATTACACGCGTTTGTGCGATTGTATTTTTTTTTTATATTTACAAAGTAGTGTACGGTAAATGAGAAAAGATTCAGAACAATTTCTAGAACCTTCTTTTTACAGCAATAGTTGACCCGGCGATCAAAGTAATTCTTTGTTTGACAAGTCGGGTCAGGCGTCAGATGTGAGTTGCACATTACTGAACGCCCGGCCACTATGCATACAAGAAACGCCACAAGCATCAATTTGCCTGCGTAGTACGCCAGCAGCGAGAGTATCTTGGGAAGGCAGGTTTGGCCCGGCACACTGGGCCCGTGGTCACCCGCGTACCGAACGGTGACGGTCATTCACATTTTTAAAACAAAATGCGTTGCACGCCTCTGGACCTCCGTTCTGAGCTTAAACTCCGGGTGCAACCGATTTCGCTATATGGGTGATCAACCGCAAATGTCCATGTTTGTACGTGCTATTTCATGTTTCTATAGTCACCGCGTCCACTATCATAATATAATGTAGCTGAATAAGCGTAGTACGCTGGCAGCAAAAATCCGCTACTAATACTCACAGGCATGATAAGGCATGTTGGGTCCAGCACACTCATCTCCGGCGTAGCGGATCTCGCACAAGCACGTGCCATTCAGACAGTCTCCCCGGCCGCTGCAGTCAAGCGCGCAGCCGGCGCCGCGAGCAGCTGCCGACATTACTGCGTCTGCGTAGTACGCTAGCAGCGAACGCATCTTATGGTGAGCGACGGTCACCGTCGCTTAGGGGTACTGGAATAGAAGAGAAAGAATCGGTTAGTTTCAAGGACGTAATTAGATGATTACTCCACATCTCAGCAGTCACCTCCTTTAAAGATATGGCTGGAAAGGAGGTTATACAGAAGTATGGAAGTAGAATACAAGCTGCGCTGACCTCAAATAAATTGGGATAAGGGCAGGAGAAGGAATGATGAGGGAGGTGCTTATATCCCATCATTTTTGAAAAGGGTTTGAACCCTTTTCAAGAATAAAACACCGCTATTGTATTCAAATTAGACTGGGATCAGCATTTTTTCTTCCCACTTTTTTCCTCAATTTCAAAAATTACATCAGACAAAACGTCCGTCCTTCGCCACTTCGTAGTGTTTTAGCTGTGGAAAGAAGTGGTGGGACAAACTCCCCAGCAACACATCTGTTAAGTTATAAGAATTTAATTTCATAATTATCTCAGGACAGCATCGATCCTAAACAGCTTCTTAGTTGAAAGATTTAGTACTCATAATATTTAGTGCTCACAGTCCTGTCGGTGGAATTTTCAATAAAATATTACAATGGTACTTTTGCTCTGAGATATTGTGATAAGAAAATGCTCATTTGATGATGACTGATGTAAATAAGCAGGTATCCAGCAAGATGCTGCTTACTTGCTACCTCATTTAAGATTCAGTCCATAGTTATGGGTGTTCGACTCTCAGCTCAGCCCCGAATGATGAAAACCCAACGATACGCTTTTTTGACAGGTGTGGACACCAGTTTTTGAACAGATACCCCAAAGTATGCTATCCGAAATACTGAAAGCCCTGAACCAACATTTCGCTGATCTTTTTCCTGTCCTTGACGTAGCTCTGAGCCAAGCGGCTTGAAACCCGGAGGACCCTGACCCTAATACGTGTAGATAGACCCTCAGCTAAACTTTATTACAGACACGCACGTGAAAAAGGGCAAGTTCCCCGGGAGAACTGATAACACAGTAAACACGAAAAGGGCTCCAAAAGTACATGACCGTGAAATTATCGATTCGCCATTCCCTTTGGCGGTATCAGACACAATCCGTACCGTGTTATTCGCAATCTTTGTTATTTATTATCAAAATATTATGATGTTCTGCACGTTTTGGGTTGGATGTTTGAGATTTATGGGTATTGAATTCCTAACAAACCATTTGGAGTTCAATACTTGAGCTGTAGTAGTGTTTTCTTACGTAGTTTGGCAGAATATGTATAATTCTGGGAGTTTCTCAGGATAATGTCAAAATTCTAGTCCTAAAATAACCTTAGAGAGTCATGATATTTTTCCGGTGTAATCGTTTCGTAAAGCGGGCTTTGAAGCCATTAGATTTGCCTCTGATATTTTGAACAGTTGGGACGTTATCATAAGAATATCTATGTGACCTGTCGGGTTTCCCAACAATCTTTAGCATTAAAAGCCTATAATGTTCTCACTGGTGGGACACCTCGCTTACATGTGATGGAGTGGGTTGTTATGCACTACGCGGGCCCAATTCAGGAGAGTGGATGGCACATCTCACATGCTGTTTCCTAACGAGATTTTGTTTTATATGCAAATATGAAGGTGGTTGCATCCACTCCTATTATACGTAGTGTTACTTGACAAATATAGTCAGTGTGTTTCCAGCCTCCCGTTGTTTCACTTGTCACCTACGTCCGCATATCTATCAGTTTTCCTTCACCGTCGAGAGAGCAAATCTTGACAATCGTCAATTTGTCATAAAACTCAGCATCTTTCTACAATATGTAGGTACTACGCACACTGACATAAGACCGTGACGTACCACATCTGCGCCCGCGCTTACGTAACACCCACGTGTTGGGAGGTAGGTCGATGCACTGCTCTGCCTCTAAAATTATACCCGGCCTTACAACGAGATGAAAAGTGCGTCCAGCTGTGCGTGGCGACGGTTTTGAAAGGCAACTCGACCTTTATTTGAACAACCACGAAACAATAAAGACCGAAATGATTTGTGTATACTTGACAGAATCTACAATTGTAAGGCCTAAACACAACAAAATAAGAATCCTACATTTAATTGTGCTCCACCAAAGCTTCGCCAAATAAGCCCATTATAGAAAAACTGTGTTTTTGGACAGTCTCTTATCGAGTTGTGATGCACTGCGCCAATTCTGACGCAACAGAGGTAATAAAACGGTTACGGTTACCACGTATTCAGTACATTATTTTAACACCCCCCCCCCCCCCCCCGTCACATATTACACGGTCAAAATATATGGAACAGCTGTTATTTTTTTTTAAATTACCGGTATTGAGTCAACATTATTAAAAGTGCACCAAATCAGAATCAAACGACATTTATCCAAACAAGGCTTTTTCCAAATTGCAGGCCCCCAAACCACCCGCCCAACCTCTTCCCAGCATTTTACCTGGGTATAAGACGTGCCGGAACAAACTCGCCAACAAAGAAAATACAACGTTTTGTTCGACCTTTCCTTTAACTTTGAAATAACAAAAACCTTTTATCTGATAATTGATAACATGAAATATGGCGTCAATTCTAGATACCAGCGATGAACAATGGTTTAATTGAAAGCCGGTACGATTACACCGAACGCACTCAAACTTAATCCACTAGGCATTGACGTAATTTTGGGTACAACAGCGTCAAACAAGTCTTTATTGAAACAGTAACGTACCTAGATAATATCAAACAACATCACGCTAGTATTCCCAAAGGTTTTTTTTTTTTTTTTCGGATGGGAAATCATCAAAGGACCCCCCCTCCGCCACTCTGGGCGGAGCGGAATGGAGTGTCAGACTTGTACTGACTAAAACCCATCCTTCTTTGCCCTTTGTGTTCCAGGGCCACGGTATCTCTTTCAAACAGTCCCGCAGCCCTGGCAGGATTCCCCAAGGGTGACGCAGAGTTCAGTGACGGTCACTTTTCACCCTTATGCCCTAAGTGATAAGGTTAAAAAGTTCAACTGTCGATCAACCGTCAGGAAACTCGGTACCTAGCAGTGGCGAAGGTTCCATACGATTACTACCGGGTTCCCTTTGAAAACTGGCACAGTCAGTATTTTATAGACAAATAATAAAATCACATTAAAGATACTCCGGCTCACCTCTAACAAAAACTGACCCTTCACTACTGGTACCTAGTATAGTACCTAATAGTACACCCACAGTTATCCAGTTATGTTTAGTCCCATGTAATAAAGGGCGAACCTTTAACAATATTTACCTTTATGTTGTAAGCAGGAAGCACGAAACACTATCATTAATACTGAAAACGGGATATATGCCATGTTTACTATTTGTTTTGAGTTCCCGATATTTCGGCGCTACTGCAAGCACCATGATCACGGATAAACTGAAGTTATTGCGGGTGGGTGTTTATGAGCAGACAAATCTGGACAAATCGGTCTTTTTTGTTCGTCGTATAGTAAACATACCAACGGGGAATGGAGCGAAGCATTCTCAAGATAACGAAATAGATAAAATACGTCACACAAAAATGAGAGCTAGTACAAAATCTAAAAAAGCCTTGACCTATGCACAAAAGCTAAAGTGGAAATGGGCAGGCCACCTTGCGAGGCTTTCAGACCAACGATGGACCCTAAGAGCAACAGAAAAGCAGAGCCAGACCACTAACACGGTGGGAAGACGAGATTAGAAGAACAGCCGGCTCAAGTTGGAGTCAAATAACAAAAGACAGAGACAAAAAACTTTGGAGGAGGCATTTACCCAAACTGGGGTCCTTGCAAAAGAAGATAACTAACAACTACATTTAGTACATGAAACTAACCCATAAACACATTCCTACTCGAAATTAAGTAAATATTGCCAGGAATAAATAGGCTTTTTTATTTTTATTTATAGTGAACAATGTAAATATCCCGTATTGAGGAGCTCGTGGCTAAATAATAACAGCCGCTCAGGTCAATCTTTGGTTAAGCCGTGCTTGCCTAGGTCGGTCTGTGGATGGGTGACCACCCATTACATACCGAGTTTTCTCCGTGCCTCGGAAAGCACGTTAAGCCTTTGGTCCCGGCTGTCATTTATAGATCTTTGACAGTCGTTAGGTAGTCAGTGGCCGAAAAAGTCTGACAACCAGTCTTACCAAGGGGTATCGTATTACGCAGTACTAACTGGGTTGTGGGGTCAGATAGGCAGTTGCTCCATGTAAAATACTGGTATTCAGCTGCATCCGGTTAGACTGGAAGCCGACCCCAACATAGTTGGGAAAAGGCTAGGCAGATGATGGTAAATATCCCGCATTCAGTGTTAATGATAATATTAGTGACCATGTCAATTTAAAAACTAATATCAGGAAGTACGAATATAAATAGTAATATACAAGTACTGGTATTAACAAATTGCCAGCATGACGCATCATACTCGAAGTACCCCAGTATTTGAAGGTCGTTTGTAGGAACGAGTAAAACGTAGTAAGGAAGCCGTTAGGCTCTTGCCACGTACGAATGCTATTAAGCATTATTACGGTTATGAAATATTGTTGGAAGAAGGAATAAAAGAAGAGAGCACATCCTTTTACGATCTTCCTAAATTATTTTCCTGGTCCAAACTGGAAATGGAAGACAGAAATCAAGCAAAAAATCTAGTTGATAGTATCGCTAGCAACAAATTTGAGACCATTAATGATTACATGTATATTAGAACTACTCAAACTATTTCAGCTAATGCCCAAGTGCCCATTTAGCCATACCAAGCTATGAAATTAGCTTGGTATGGGCAATTGGGCATGTGACGAGGAGGAATGAGGAAAATGTCGTGACGAAAGTTTGGAGTATGACTGTAGATGGGTATAAAAGTAGAGGAAGACCAAAGAAACGATGCATGGACTGTGTGAAGGATGATATGGCAAGAAAGGAGGTGTATGATGAGAGGATGAGTAATAGAGAAGTATGGAAGAAGAAGACATGCTGCGCCGACCTCAAATAAATTGGGACGACGGCAGGCGAAAGATGATGATCACCATGCGCCAGGTACAAATAATCTGCAAATAGGATCAAAGGACACTGCTTTTATTATTTGTCGCTTTATTTTCCGGCAACGAAGACCCATAGATACAATACACAAAATAATCTTATAGGTAAGTGCAATAATAAACTAGTACATAAAGGGTGTAAATAGACCCTTAACATAGCCGAAAGGCACTTGTTCTCCCCGTCTTTGCGATCATTTTTTTGTTCTAGACCATACCTGGGAACCTTCTAGTTACGAAGATATTGGGGGTCAAAGTTCCAACTTTTTTTTTTAAATACATTTTTTTAATGTAGTATTTTTAATTTACAGACCTCCACGACCTCCGTACTATTCAATCCATCCGTCTGCATATTGCTTTGAGTGCTTATCATCGAGTCCTACCGTGAAACGTGACTTTTCACCCCAAAAAAAAATTTCGGTTCCCAGCAATAATTTTTGCGTAAAGTTACTTAGTTTGATGTACATAATGCTTGGTTGACGGCTTCGTGAAGGGTCTGTTTACACCCTGTATATTAAAAACATTTACACAAAAAGAATTATTTCTGCCCCCTTTCCCGCTTGCTTTGTCCCTTTCTCCAGCAAAGTAATGCGAAACCTGAATTGACCGATATGGAATAATATCACCTTGTTTGCATACACAGTCAGTACTCTTATATCAAAGTGCATCGAAGTTATGTCATGGAGAAGATGACGTAAGTGGTGTTATGGTGTTTATGCAACGAACGGCTTCCTACTTCTATCGGCTCATGTATAAATTCGAAAGTAACTATTGTTTGTATGTCGATGCTTTGGCACACAGATGCTCTCCGCTGTTAAGACAGGATGTTATTTATCCCAGCAGGCGTAGACCACCGTAGATACGGGTTTTGTCGACAAATGACAGATTTCTTTTGTTGATCTGTCATTTAGTCGATTCTTCCGTCGACAAAACGTGGTCATGCTACCCCAGCAGTAGTACCTACTTCCCCGTGGGATAATTTGCGACCTAGCCGCGGGTATAAGTCAGCTGGCTCATGATACGAGTACCATGCTCTGTCTGTGAGAATGATTTCGTTCACCTTTAAAAACGTGTTTGCGACACAATGATGTCTTGTCGCTGTTAAAAATATACTGCTAGACCACTTCCTGTTGGTGTCTTGAAATATATCAAAGGTTGATTGCCAAGTAACTACGCTGAGACCACGTGATGGATTACTGAAGATGCTAATTTTCTCACACAGATAGAGGGTATGCCTCCTTAGGGAAGCAAGGTAGCGCCACGGAGTCTGGATATGTGCCACGTTGATGGCAAAAGGCTCGCGTCCTATTATACGGAACTTAAACATAAATAGCGAAATGTGGGTGTACTGTTAGGTACACCACTGCATAACAGTCGATAACAGGCGTGATGTTATTTTATTAAACCTTTATGCTTAATTAAGAGTGACCGTACAAAGACGGAATTCATGCCAAGAGCGCTTTCCACACATTTCACCGTTTATTCTTTCCACCCTGTATTTTAGTCCTTAAAATACAAACTCAAAATATTCATTATTACTGCTCACCTCAATTATTACACCATTTACAAAAATATTCCACAAATACAAACTCATTCATAGTTGCTATGCTCACGTTATCAGGAAGGAAGTTTTATTCGCGATAAACACATAAAACCGCTATCAAAAAACAAGTATATTTTAGGTACATTTATGTAATTATTCTATTCAACAACATCATTATTTTACTGAACTACTGTTAATTTAATTAAATAGTTCCCATTAGTATCTATGAAACGAATGCATAAAGTATAAACTACCGGAGAACTATTAATTTATTATTTCCTTTATTTATTTTCTCACATATAAGTAACATTTTTAATAACAACACACGGCGGCACATGAAGCTGTACATTTCCAGTATAACTTGGCCTCGTTTTGTATAGATTTCCTATACAATGAGAGATCCGCATAAACTGGTTTTGTACAGCTTGATTGGCCGTCGTGCTGTACATAAAAAAAAATATTAAAAAAAAGTAAGCCTACCAACATATGGAACAGGGTTCAAGCTACCCGTGGCTCTTGACAGAAGAACATCCTAACAATACGAGCAATTAATTTAATTTTAATATAATTGATCCTCTGAACATTGACAGGTTTTACTTACACAAAAGGCTAAGTCGAACCGGTACGGACAAATTGCAAATCGGTGGACGACGGACACTGACAGATACTTCTGTAAGTATTTGATGTCCGGAACCCCGTTCGCATACTCTTTGCTGGTTTCAACGGTCCTTAACTCATACTCGAATCAATATTCAAAATGCAAGTTGGTACCTCAATGTAGAATCTAGAATCGATTGAGATTCATCCAATATCTAACCGGTTCATTTCGAACTAACCTGTTTGTATTCATTTGTGTTTTTGCATCGCTATCGAACGTAACGAGAGTGTCAACGTTCTCATTATTGTTTTGTCCTTTGCGCTAAAAGTTTATCAGAATGAGAGTGTATTGCTACTAGAATGCTGGTCATTGGAATTGTAGCTGTGGTTATCTAAAACAGGGGTTCCCAATTTTTTTTGGCCAAGGAACCCTAATTGATTATACTTTTCCTAGCGGAACCCTACTTTGATAACTGGAAATTTACCTACCTTAAAATAGGTATAAATGAAAAACAATAAAGTTTTCATGAAATTATTTTATACATTTACTGTGCATATGTAAGTAGGTACATAAAAAATAAAAAAAATAAACATAAAAACACGTTTGTGAATTTAATGTGATGAATGAAATTTTTTTACATATTTTTTTAAAATAGCATTAAAATTAGGCTTAATGTCCGACAGTTGAATGCGAAGATCTGGAGCTGCATCCAGTCTATTTCTGTACTTGCTTTTGGTGTAAGCATATGCGGAAAAACCAGTCTCGCATCGGTAAGTCGTCACAAACGGTAACAGTAATGTGATGGCTCTATTAGCAATTTCTGGGTATTCATCTTTGAGTCCAATCCAAAAGGCGTTTAAATCAAAAGTTCCTTCTTCGAACTTTTGTTTTAGCGTTGATGAAAATTTAATATCAATCAAATTCTCATACTCTGACACCGACAGCATCGAAGGTTTGGTGTGATTTACAAACGGATTCTGCACCCAGTTCATGTCCTGCAACTGCTCCGGAAAATACTCATGCAAAGATTTTGTAAGGCTTGTCAAATGCTCATGTATATTATTTTCCACGTCTGAAGATACCCGCAGCTCATTTTCTTTTAGAAAGTCATTTAATATTGTGAAACATTCATAATTATGTTTTTCAACACATTCAATCCAAAACGCAAGCTTGTTTTTTAGTGAAGACATTTTATCATTTACTGTAAATTTTGTTGTAGCTCGTCCCTGTAATGCTTTGCAGATTACGTTGAGCTTATCGAATATATCAGCTAAATAAGCCAATTGCATCAACCATTGCTCATCATGCAGCAGTTCAACAAGCTTATTAACGTGTGCAGAAACAGGTTGTTTGGTAAAGAATAACTTAAGCTCGTCGCGCAATTCAAACAGCCTTAATAGAACTCTTCCTCTTGAAAGCCATCTTACTTCCGTGTGAAGAAGAAGTGATTGATGCTGACTTCCTATATCCTCACACACTTTTTTAAAAAGCCTCGACTGGAGTGGACGTGATTTAACATAGTTTACAATTAGTACTGCTTGGTCGAGAACTGTCTTGAGCTCGTATGGCATTTTTTTTGCGACAAGGGCATGGCGATGTAAAACGCAGTGACTGCTACTACATTTAGGTGCAACCTCCTTGATTCTCGTTACAGTACCTTTTATTTTGCCAACCATAGCTGCCGCTCCATCACTACACACGTCAATACATTTGTTCCAATCAATATGGTGCTTAGTCATGTAACTATCGATAACTTTAAAAATTTCTTCTCCGGTTGTGTTAGTTTCTAAAGCAGTACAAAGAAACAAATCCTCTTCAATAGATCCTCCAAAGGGATATCTCACAAAAACAAGCAATATTGATAACCCAGCGACATCTGTACTTTCGTCCAGTTGCATTGCAAACATCTCGCTGGTCGCCAATCTACTAATTAATTCATCTTGAATATGTTCAGAAATCTTATGAATTCGATCAGAAATTATATTATTTGAACACTGAACTGCTGACACTTTCTTTGCTGCTTCTTCTCCAAGTACACAGGTGACAATTTCTGTCATACATGGTTTTAATAAATCCTCTGCAATCGTGTGTGGTTTACCAGCACGAGCGATTTTGTAACTTAGCAGAAATGATGCCTCTGTTGCATTTTCATTATCGGTCTTTACAAATTTTTGTATAGCAGCTGCACCACTCCTACGTACTTTTTTGTGTCTTTCAAAAAAGCTGACGCTTTTATCTTTCAGTTCTGGGTGGTTCGTGTCAAGATGTCGTTTAAGCTTTGCAGGTACCAGTGAGCTATTACTCATTATTTTGTTGCAAATGACACATTGTCCATCCGGGTTCTCAGTCATTCCCGCAGGAACGAATCCAAAGGACAAGTAAGATTCGTCGTATTTTCTTTTTTTTGAAGAAGTTTTCTCCTGAGTTGCATCTCTTTTGGTGATTGTATGTTGTAGATTCTGTCCGGCACTAGGGTCTTGTGTATTTAGCATACCCTGAAATGAATTGACAAACAATGATAATAACCATAGCAATACGTACAATGTAGTATCAAAGTGAGCAAACGATCTGCTTGTTCGGAATAGGAGAGCTGACGAACTAAAAGAGCGAACTAGTTTGCTAAGGATCCGCGAACTAAATTGAGCGATCCCGGTCGCGGAATGCGCAAGTCTAATCAGTAAATAACTTATATCACAGTAAATTACCCAAATAATTGTAAAAATTAACGAAAAAAAAACCCTTTACCGTTAATTTTATTTTTAACTTTTTAGTGTATTTTTATTTTTCCCAAAGATGGAGTTGCATATTTACGCAAACCAGGATACTCATCAACGATCAAATCAAACGAGTCTAAACTCGATCAGGTTGCGTCGTTTAATAACAGAGTTCCTATGGCCACTTTCCAGCTCCATCATCAGACCCTGGTTACAACATAGTGTCAAAGTACTTGTCAAGACGAATCAAACGAACCCAAACTCGATCAGGTTGCGTCGTTTAATAACAGAGTTCCTATGGCCACTTTTCAGCTCCATCATCAGACCCTGGTTACAACATAATGTCAAAGTACTTGTCAAGACGAATCAAACGAACCCAAACTCGACCGGGTTGCGTCGTTTACTCACGGAGTTCCTATGGCCACCTTCCAGCTCCATCACCAGATCAGCTCCATGTCTAATAATATTGCATTATCGTTTGGATCATACATGCATGCAAAATTTCAGCTCAATCGGAAACCGGGAAGTGGATCAAATTTAACTTGCAAGATTCGATTAACGACAACGGGACAGGTGAAACTAAATAAAAGCTTGTAAAAAAACTTATGTAGGTATAACTTTTTTACCGACGAACCAGGAACATTTTCTGAAATATTTTCAGTGCACACTGCTGGTGGCTCTGAATCTAATGATGAATCCGAAACACTTTTGCCACTTGTGAGGCGCCCCGTTTTGAGCCAACTTTCCATTTTGAACTACCTACAATAAAAATAACACGTGAATATATCTCTCGTATTTTATTTCGAAAATGTGTCTACAAATAAACAAACACATTGTGACTTACCAGTAAACATCGAAAATTCCAACAACAGGTATTTTTGTACTGCAGCTATTCACTACTAATTAAATAATAATAAAATACGTGTGCTCTTTTCGCGGTCTAGACCGGTATAATCCGCCCCGCTCGCCGCGCCGTAGCCGACGGCGCTGCAACGCGGGCGCGCGGGGTGGGGAGGGCTGTGCGCGCTGTACTACTCCGCCCGCACGCCCTGCCCCTCTCTCGTGCGTAAACAAGTCGGTGCGCGCGAGTAACGTTGGTCACAAAACGTGTGACAATATTTTTTACGGAACCCTTGCGGTCTTTCCACGGAACCCCAGGGTTCCGCGGACCACCATTCGGGAACCGCTGATCTAAAACATAAGCTAGGTGCATAAGCGTAAGGTACAAGTTCTCTCAAAACAAAGGAAAATGTCGAGGGAAAACCATCGTGTACTAGAAAGCAATTGACAGTTGCGGTCCAATTTGTAAAATGGCCGCACTCTGCTCATGGGTGAAAGAGACGGGTAATACGATAAGGAAAAGGTAAGAGAGATACAATTGCGTTTAGACTTAATTTATGGGTGCTTCTTTACCAAAAATTTGAAAACTGTCTACATTTACCAACGCGCACTGGGTCCAATTGGTAGATTAGGGTTCAGTCTCACAGAGGGAAGGCCTGAGTCCCAGCAGTGGGAACATTTTGTGCTAAGAAGACCCTAACAGAAGACAAATAAACGATAGGAAAATCGTTCAAAGGTCCCTAAACATTCCTTTAAATACGTTTTCCGCAAAAACCGCGCCGGTTGCGTAGTACTACGCATCTGACCTTTTTGAAGGACACCACTAACAAGGTCAAGGTACGTCCTTCACACAGCCCACAGCCCCTGGGAATATTCTGTACTGTGAGAAAAATACCAAAGGCTTAAGCTAAGTTAAAACTTTTTCTACTTCAATTGCTCGCTCGCAAAAACTAGATAACCTTGGTTGTAAGTTGATGGCACATTTGTAAGTAAACATGCTTTAGGAAAATAACAGCATATGCCCGCGGCTTCGCTTGCGTGGATGTCGGAAAATATCCTACTGGATTATACGTAGAAATAGGTCAGGTTTTGTCCCGGTAATAAAAAGTCCAATAACCGATATCGCAGTCCACATCAGCACCATCATTCACGTCCCAATCTTTTGGAGTCGGTGCAGCTGGTCTTCTAGCCATATCATCCTTCACACAGGACTACCCCGTGTTAAATTTTAACGAAATCTGTTCAGCCATTAGGAGTGAAAAGGTAACGGACAGACTGCGTTAATTTCGCATTTTTTTATGGTATTAGTATAAATGTGTTAACTTGTTTCTCGTACTATGTTATGTGGCTTCAAAAGGAAAGCTGTTTTTAATGGCATCTTCCTTTAGATAGAAACATCTGTTATGTTTATGCCTTGACTTGTTTTCATCATTATAAATAAGGTTTGAAGCAGAGTAAGCTGTGTTATTCTTGAACATCAGCATCTGTCTTATAAAGGGTGTAAAAAGACCCTTAACGAAGGCGAAAGGCACTTTTTTGTTCTGTACCATACCTAGGAAGCTTCTAGTTACAGAGATATTGGGAGTCAAAATACCGACTTATTAACAAGTTTTTTTTAAATACAAGTTTTTAATGTTATAACTTTACTTTAAATACCTCCACGATCCCCGTACTATTTAATCCATCCATCAGCACAATGTTTCGAGTGCGTTACATTGAATCCTACCGTAAAACGTGATTTTTCACCCCAAACCAAAAAGTAGTTTCCCAGCAAAAATTTTTGCGTGATTTTAGATTAGTTTGATGTACAGAATGCTTGGTTGATGGCATCGTGAAGGGCCCGTTTACACCCTGTATTAGTTTAAAGTATTGGAGGGATGAGCTAAGAAGAAATATTATAGCAATAAGTGAACAATAATTTCGCTCAAGCCTGCAGTTTGATAATCATAGAAGGTGAAATACCTAAACAGTACGATGAGACAGGTTCTAAATCACGTCAATGTGAACGGATAGTCAACTTTTGGAATTAGTATTACTAAAAGAATTCAGTGGAGCTTAGCACAAGCAAGGAGAGGCCATACCCAGCATTGGGTGGAGTCGGGTTGTAGATGATGATAAAAAGCATTCATAACTAAATTAGCAATCGCTTTAAAAGAGTTTCAAATATATATAAATAATATATAACAAAATATATATATAGTCGTTATAAATATAATAACGACTTCCAACAGGATGATAAGCTTTTCGATAGCTTAACAATCCGTAATTACGTTTATCCGAGCATCAATGTGATAGCTACAAGAGTAGAGGAAGACCATGGAAACGATGGATGGACTGTGAAGGATGATATGGCTAGAAAGGAGGTGACTTGAGATGACGAGTAACAGAGAAGCATGGAAGAAGAAGACATGCTGCGGAGTCCAAATAAATTGGTATAAGGGCAGGAGAATGTTAATAGGTTAGCAATCCGATACATTTTTGGTTAATCCATAACCGCTATATTGCTGATAGATATACCCTTCGTTTAGATCCTGTCGTCGTTTGTTTATAATCTAACAAAAAACAATCATCATCTGCCTAGCCTTTTCCCAACTATGTTGGGGTCGGCTTCCAGTCTAACCGGATGCAGCTGAATACCAGTATTTTACATGAAGCGACTGCCTATCTGACCTCCACAATATAATACGATAGCCCTTGGTAAGACTGGTTGTCAGACTTTTTGGGCCACTGACTACCTAACGACTGTCAAAGATCTCCAAATGATAGCCGGGACCAAAGACTTAACGTGCTTTCCGAGGCACGGAGGAAACTCGGTATATAATGGGACCCATCCACAGACCAACCTAGGCAAGCACGGCTAAACCTAAAGGTCGACCAGCGTGGCTATTATTATTTATCCATGAGCTCCTCATCAACAAAAACAATACACGGGTGAAATGTCCTAACACCTCGACATCATTAAATAACCCTCGAGTCCTAATATAACGTTAAAGTACCGATAGCACTTCACTACTTTGTATTCAAGAGGCACTCGACATCCCTCTTCGAATAATTCGATATGTGAGTAACAGTTTGTCATCAAAGCTGACATAAATTGTGATATAATACGAACGTTTTGTAAACAGACATTCGACATAACACTAAGGCCTACCCGTGTCTGTAATCTTCAAAGGATTGATAGCAACAGAACGATGTTTTAAGACGTTTAGCGTTTACCTATTAAATAATTTGTGGTGAAAGTTGGTCTAAGTTAAGTCTCAATGGATTTTATTTCAACAAACCAATATTCATCACCTCAATCTTCGTCTAAGGCGAAAGACATCTACTTCTAAGGATCTATACCTCCTTAAAGCATCACCACAACGATCCAGCCCTGAGCTGAACTTGCACAGTTAAGACTGGTTTTTTAACAACCACCTCGACTTAATATAATGTATAGTTTGAACTGTCATCAAAGGCTATTTATTAATAGCAAATAACAACGACTTGACTAAGCATACTGTCGACATAGCAAACATTGACCCAAAACCGCCAACATTGGCCAAACTACTAACACCAACCAGCCCAAAACAAAGTACTTATAATTGAATAAGTACTTAATCAGACAACAAAGCAAGCCCATGGAGCCAACACTCTATAGAGGAAACCTCTCAAGGTCACACAAACACCCATACAGCAAACGCACACATACAGATAGACACACAATACAGGGCGTTTTCCTGCGCATTGCCCTCGTGCCTCGGATGTGCGCCGACGCAGAAC
Source organism: Noctua janthe (assembly GCA_910589295.1). Lineage (NCBI taxonomy): Eukaryota > Metazoa > Arthropoda > Insecta > Lepidoptera > Noctuidae > Noctua > Noctua janthe. The sequence goes on along the minus strand of OU342572.1, from coordinate 4,217,340 downwards.
TGGGTCACAAAACTTGAGATAACTGTGGCAATTAGCACGGCTGCTGTTCTATTTAAGTCTAGCTGTTTATTTGTACGTTTATGTGGTGCTTTTCACTCAATTTTTGATTTTAAAATAGAATTGTAGCGATACAGAAAAGGGCAGTACATGTATATTAGTGACTTTTAAGTGTGCTAAAATGGGTTTGGACTGTCCTTTCCGGAATTAGGCTTGAACCATCAGAATTTTCACTTGTTACTAGGTATTAAAACTGGATTAAAGGTGTCCGCACAAAGGAAAAGAAGTACATATGTCACCATTGATGAATTAATTGACTGATTATTTTACCACTTACAGTAATTGTAGTTTCTTGTGATATAGTAGCGCTAGCATTGAAATTTTCCGAAGTTCAAAAGTCAAGGCCAATGGATGATAGAGAAAAAACTTAAACTAAGATTTCTGATTTTTTTTTTTAACTATCAAACAGGTCTTGTGGAAAACCACGTATCGGCATATTTTTGTAGGGCAATGTAAACAGGCGCATAAATAAGGTTGATGCATCACTAGTGCAGCATTTATAACATTTACTCATAACAAATGAGCACTAATAGACATTTCATCGATGGAAAACTAAAATAAAGAGCCATTACTTTTTTTTTTTCGTCACCTGTGTATCAGATCTTCGAGACACGTATTTGCCCTTTTCATCATCTGCTGACACCCTTCCAGGGTTTTAGTATCTCATAAAACTTTTCCGTTTTCACTAGCTTCTAGTGACAAAGTAACTGTAAATTCGGAAGGCCCATCCCAATTCCCTTTTTATTTTCCACATTTTGAAGTCATAAAATCTACCTCAATAAATTGTACCGTGAGCAGTTCAGAATGTGACCCATATGCGCAATTAACCTACATATCGTTGATGTATTGTTAGTAAACAATGGCATCGGTGTCACTATAGCCATTCGATATTGGCTCTTTGGAAATTAGTTGGGTTACTTTTACGGTTTAATTTAAGGACTGTCTAATAAAATCTACTTAAGGGGGAAGCGTCTTGGCGGCGGCGATCCCTCGCGTCCGGTCCTGGTTCAAGCCATGGTCCGGAGCGAGAGGGAATGGGAAGCCGTCACCTTCTTCTGCGAAGCAGTCATGGTAGTGAAGGAGGGGGCGGGACGTGAGAGGGAAAGAACCTCACGTCACGTGGTGGCTCCCGGCCAACGTAGGCGCGGGCCTGTGGACGGCGAGTTATGGGCTAGCTCGCCGTCCGGCCGTCTTATGACGACAGGCCGTGTCGACGGCGTGTTCGTGTTGCACGAGTAGGGGTCCGCATGGGCCGATGCCTGCCAGGGCTGCGGGACTGTTCGAAAGAGATACCGTGGCCCTGGAACACAAAGGGCAAAGAAGGAACATGGATGGGTTTTAGTCAGTACAAGTCTGACACTCACTTCCGCTCCGCCCAGAGTGAGGGGGTGCGAAAAACAAAAAAAAAAGGGGGAAGCGTCAGGCTAGCCCGCGAAATTGAATGACCGCTAAATTGTAAAAACATAAGAAAATTTGAATTTAGCGGGTTACCCTGGCCCTTCTACTTCAATAAAAGTCATACATGCAGTGCCAGATGATACACAGCCAAAACTACTGGGTCTAGAAGCATTAAAGAGGTTGGAAGATTTTTGTATGAGGTGTGGCCTGCTTAACTTCCGCCATTTTAATTTATTTTCGAAATGGCCACTACTTTGAAAATAAATTAAAATGGCCGCATAGTAAAAACTCTTATGACGTCAAACCTTTATTTACTTGTATTTTTATTAAAAAAAAATATCGATTGCTTCAAAAACTTCTGGTAGATAAAGAAAATAGTTGCAAAAACAAGAGATAACCAGGTTATATCCTTATCTAAACATTCGTGGATTACTTTCATTTATTATGTTATAAAACTTATAAATTTTACTAAAATGGCAGATTATAGTAAATTTCTTAGGTTTAGGTGCTGATGCCTGCATAGATGTAATAGAAAAGTACGTTTCAAAACTTTTTAAAAGCAGCTTACTTGTAATGAGGATGGATACATCTTATGAAACACATGTGACTAAAAGAGTGATGCATGGAGAGGGAGTGGAAAGCGAAACAAAAGATGGATGGATTGTGTAAGGAATGATAAGAAAGAGAAAGGAGTAAATGATGCCATGACGCCAGACAGGGGAGAATGTAACAAGAAAACGTGTTGCGCCGACCCCAAATAGAATGGGACAAGGGCAGGAAGATTATCGATTTCATATAGAAGTTATTGAATTAGTTGGACTAAATTCGAAAGGGCCTCATGGACAATACGACACGGTTACACGAATGCGTGTCGGATGTATGACGACGCACGCGCACGCCACAGTCGACACGTGTCGGCTACACAGCCAGTCGGTCGTCGGCTGGCTAGCTTACAGATGTCGGCTACTTCCCCGACAGATATCAGTTGGTCACGAAAAGGATCGGAAAGTCAAGCATGAGATCCATCGAGGAGAGATGGAGAGTTCCCGCTAGACGCTAAAATAAAGCGCCAACAGAGTCTCCAGCTAGAACCTAGGCTACAAATAAGAAGTCTAAAGCCACAGAAGGTCTTGCAGCACGTCAATCTGTAATGCCCTTTTGTCAATTTCCCACAACTTGTCATACACAAAACAAAAACGGAAAGCGATGATTATGATCATCAATATTTAATAGCATTTGGAGTTCAGCCAGAGTTTGAACAGCCCATCTCCTTACAGTGCATAAATTAGGTACAAGTCATCTTCATCTGCCTAGGCTTTTCCCAACGTTGTTGGTGTCGGCTTCCAATCTAACCGGATTCAACTAGATACCAGTATTTTACATGGAGCGACTGACTATCTGACTTTCACAACCCAGTTAGAACTGGGTAATACGATACCACTTGGTAAGACTGGTTATCAGAATTTCAGTGCACTGACTACCTGTAACGACTGTCAAAGATCTACAATTGACAGCCGGGAACTGATCCACGCACCAATCTAGGGAAGCACGGCTTTAACTAAAGATCGACCCGAGCTGGCTGGTATTATTTAGCCACGAGCTCCCCAAATTAGTTATAAGTGCATGATATAATTATTTAGCTAAAAGCATCCTCGCGTGGAAGTATTTAATAATCAGAACAGTAAATCGTTATTATGAATCATATGACACGTGCCGATATGTTACATAGGTAGATACATAATGGACTCTTCTCTACAATACTTACGTTTATACATAATGAACTCTTTGATAATGGAGACCTGAACAGACATGTTGCAGTCTGATCGTGTCAGACTTGTTTGTATGTTTATTTATCTTCTTATTTATCATGTTTTGTATTCGTATCAGACTGAGGCGGAGCCCAGTAAGAAGGTGAAGTTTTTATCACAAGTATTTTAGTACGGAAATACAAGACTAAAATAACCAAGAAAGACAATATTACACGGTTCAACCAAACTGTTTGAATGACGCAGAAGAAAAAAAATAATAATTAATACAAAGTTAAAAAAAATATAAGTATTCAAAATACTTACTCGTACGCTCGATCAAAATAATGGAAGTCATTTTGTTTTTTTTTTTTGCAAAAGGAAAACGAAAGACAACGCCTTAACTGCGTTACACCCCTCTCAATTCCAATGCAATTGAAACAATATTAATTACGTTATTTACGAAATAGAAAACTTTTCTTCAAAATACTAGACAAAAAAAGTGTGTTCCACAATTGGCTTGCCGGTTAATTTTAACTCGGTATGTCTCCACAGTCTCACAAACGTTACTACATTGTTTTGTTGCAATCTAAATGTCATGATCGTGTTATCTACCTTATCGATTCCCAAAACACCTGCCTACCTACCCAACCAATACAGTCATATTTTTGCGCAGTAAACAGTTAAGGAAATAAGGGGCCATCCTTTAATCACGTGAGGTTTTTATGCCAGTTTTATTAACCCCCCCCCCCCCCCCACCAATTAGTGATACGTCGTGAGGTTTTAGGCTACCCCTCCTCCCCCCTACTAGCATCTCGTGTTTCAGATAGTTTTTTAATGTTTTAATTTTAAAAAAAAAAAATTGTTTTGGCACAAACTCGCTTACTTGGGTTTTAATTCATTATTGGTAAGAAAAATTGTACACGACTTACATTAATTTTTTTTTGAATCCCTCGAAAAATACACGTGATTTCACATTATCTCCATTCCCCTCCTTCATGATTTTTTTATGACCCCCTCCCCCTTGTTCAACTTCACGTGATTAAAAGACGACCCCTAAGGAAAAAACTAATTAAAGCCGCGGAAAGTAAACATGACCGTGACATCGGGCTCAAACGAAACACGTTTTCCATTTGAAGTGAATTAATTAAGATAATGTTTATGTATGACTAACTGTTTCAACTGATCATTGATATCATGTGTTTATATTTATGCTAGATTTGTTACGTGGGATGAGTTCAGGCATCATCAATCATGATATGCTAACTAGCCGTAACACTTTCAGAGTGATGAAATGTTTTATTGAATGAAAAACATATAGTAATACATTTTGATTTATACAGGGTGTAAACAGACCCTTCATCTTCAGCTTACATCAAACAAACTAACTTAACGCAAAAATTATTGCTGAGAATTATTTTTTGGGGTGAAAAGTCACGTTTTACTGTTGGACTCCGTGTAACGCACTCAAAACATTGTGCTGTTGGATGGATTGAATAGTTCGGGAGTTGTGGAGGTCTTAAAGGTCTTACATAAAAACATGTTTTTTTTTTAAAAACTTGTGAAAAAGTTCGAAGATTGACCCCCAATATCTTCGTAACTAGAAGGTTGGTCCCAGGTATGGTCACGAACAAAAAAAACGATCGCAATCACGGGGAGTGTAAGTGCTTTTCGGCCGCGTGGTGACTACGTTTTTGTGCGGACAACCAGGTAACAGAACAAGCCTATAACTTTGTGATTTTGCATGATGCAGTTCAAATTTTGTACATAGATTCTTTACATAAAAATACTACACGTGTGTTTCAGGTTTTGCATATACTAAAACGAATGTTGTAGATTTGGTGAGGGAATAAATAATGATGTACCAGACGAAGTCTGAAAGTGGCGCCTGTGACTGAAAACTTGAGTGGTTGTTATGATATGGGCACGTAATGTAGAAAATCTCGTGAGGAAAGTTTTGAATATGAATGTGGATTGCTATAAAAGATTCCTTTCCTTATCTGGTTTCAGAGATGGCACATGAATCGGAAAAATCAAAGGCCTTAGGTTCGAACTCGAGACCTATGACTTGACAGTCCGATGGTCACACCACTAGGCTATCACTGCTATAAGAGATGAGAAAGACTTTAAAACGATGTACAGAGTGTGCCAAAGATGATATCACTAGAAAAGAGGTGAATGCTGAGATGACGATCCAAAAATAAGTATGGCAGAAGAAAACACCATAGGCCCACCCTAAATTGTTCTAGGAGGACAATGACGATAGGTTCGATGATCGAAATTATTGATCACATACTAATTCACATATCTTTTTTATATTTAAAGTGTTTTACTACATAAATTTCCCCATTAACACTATCGAAACACCATATCATCGATATTGCACACAAAATTAATGACCACCGTACATAGTTAGTTGTTTTTAATTATAATTAAAAGCGATATCGATAACTGTATCGGCAAACACGTGTAGGCATATTATTTACTGCAGCTGGTTATTCGCAGACCATGTTTATTTTAAAATAAAGGGACTTTTCCTGCTAGTGTTAATTTATAGTTAGAAAACAAGCATTTAGAAAATACATTTATTTATTTAGCAACGACTAAGCGGCCTCGCCCACGGCTACTTTTTGTATGCGATGCAGTAGCAATGCTGTCGCGCATGCGTATCGATACAGCCGCGATGCTGTCGCTGGCTGTGTACCTTTGCCCAATTCTGAACGCGCGATAGTAGCGATGCTGTCGCGCGTTTAAAAAAGTCGCCGTGGACGAGGGGCTGAAGGGACCTCCCGCACTACGCGGCTACGACCGCGACTTGTCGCATGGCCGGCCGCTATGTAGAACAAAACTGATCGGGCGCCCGGTCGTGCGATCACGTTTGTTTCTCTTGAAGTCTCTAAAACACACAATATATTCTGCAAGATACAAGCAAGAAAGTTACTAGTTGCAATAGGGATGTTTTCCGAGTAAAAAAAATATGATACGATTTAGTCGTCAGTTAGATTATCAAAAAATAGTGGATACGTTTTTTTTTTTTATCAAATCAATAAACATTGACGAAGATAAAACGATTCAAAGATCATGAGTAGGAGCGGCTTATGACGTCACTTTTTAAAAGTGTACCGAAATGTGACGAGTTTTCGACGCAACGAAAATGAAAACATACGAGTTCAATGTTTTTTGGAAATCGTCTTTTGATTTTTTTGACCATCTACACTATTGTGAGTCTTCACGGTTTAAATTACACAGAAAGTAGGCCTTGGTCCCAACAGTGCCAACGTTGGCTGTTTATGTGATTTCTTACCCTAACAGTCTAGAACTACCAGCCTTATCTAAAGAAATTTTTATATTTTTGTAACGCTCCTTACTTACTTCGCTCTGCTAACCTCAACTAACAAGCAATATATGACAAAGTCGAAAGAAACTGCCAAATTAGTTCCTTATAGGAAAATACATAATTTAACACGACATGCCATTGCAGCAGGCCATTAAAACACATGATTTGTAGCTGTAGACAAATTGTGAGTTATGTTATCACGTTGGCAAAATTCTGGGCGTGCTACTCGTAAAAATCGTGAGATCATGTAGTGAGTAATTTTCACGGTGATAAACGATTTTCATGACTTATTGCCTACAAATTACAAAAGTCACTCAGCTCAAAAGTTTCTAAACATTTTGCAAAATCATCACTCAGCAAAATCTTATATTTCTAACTAGGTAACCATGACAGTTGAAAATGTGGAAATGCCGATTAAAATTGCTTCTTTGCAATAGTCTGTGCTTTTTGATTAGCTGAACTTAGATAGCATCTTTATTAAATAATTTGCTTTAAAAGTGGTTATTATAAGTTGCTATATGTCAATAAAAGCTGGACTTAGGCATAACTGGAGCTGGTCATTTGCCAAGAGTCCCCGGTGAACTTGAATACCACCACACATGAAGGCTCTGTAAATGCTTTCTGCTTTCAAATAAAGTTCATTTACATCTAAAAAAGAGGACCCTAGTCTGCTTTTAAGACTAGCATGTTACAAAGCTACGTTGACGTCAAATGAATTGGGATAAGGGCGGCCTTATCCCAATGTATTTGACGTCAACGCAGTTTGCATTCTTCTTCCAGCACGCATGGCATGACGACTGTAGAAACGTGACAGATTTCTTTTGTTGATCTGTCATTTTGTCGATTCTTCTGTCGACAAAACCCGTTTCTTCGGCGGTCATGCCACGCTTGCTGTACGTCCCGAGTCGTCAACTGTTTCTTACACACAACACCGAAACAAAAATCGTTCAGAAACAAGATACTTCGACCATCATATCAGTGCAGACGGTAAAACAGAGAACTAAAATAAATGTAAGAAGTTTGCCATATTCTTGCATTTTTTCTTGACAAGCAGCGCCACCTTGAACTACACATTAAAACTAGTCGTATTCAACCATTACATAACAGTTTCATAAATATTGACGAACAGCCTAATGCTAAGATTGCCGGCGGGTGTACACTAGTGTGCAGGCGGGCAGTCGCCTTGAATTCCTATCATTTGTCAACAAAGTGATTGTTTACGTCACATCTGTGTTGATAGTTCGCAAATCGCTTTTAGACAATATGTAAATTGTACATTTTTACAGCGCCTTAATAGTTTAACACAAACAGAGTATGCTACAACTGGGACTAACCGAGAAAGGAATCTCGGTTAAAAGCAGTGGGCCGATTATCCCAACGCGTGTCCAGTACGTGTTCCTGCTCTCAATTTGAGAAATGAGTGACTGAAATCATTGCTACAGAACTAGATTATAAATAGAACCAAATAAGGATCATTTATTTAAAGAACTAGCTGTAGTACAATTCGTTTCTTCATTAAAACATCGGTCCCGAATTCCACATGTAAGCAATATTTGGGACCCACTTTTCATGGCCGTTTCTTTCATTGTGCACAGTTCAAAAGTCACGTACGTACTTGAAGTAATTTGTTTTCGTGTAAAAGACATTCTTTTAAGAAAAATACGGTATTTCAAGTAAGAAGCAGTATCAAAAATTTCCATTCAATTCAGCGTAACAAAACCTTGCCCCTATTAGGAATACTGAAATGACCTACTACTACAGAAAGACAATTCTTCTTCTCAAATCGATGACTCAGACTTACGTAGCAACCTAGACAGCTCTGTCGTTTGCCTCAAGCAAGTCCTAGAGGGAGCAATTAGTTGTGCACGACAAGCCAGAGAGAAGGAAGACATATCCTGTGTTGGGGCTCCACACTCGCATTGTATCCGAGATGGGTCGATTTAACCCCGTCTACCCAAATTGGACCGCCAGCGGCCAACTAAAGCACGCAGAGTGTCAATAAAACTAACGTAGATATTTCATTTTTTCCACAAACATGCTTTGTCGTAAGACGCGAGTACTACACACATCTGACTTCTTTGAATTTAAATTATAAAATCATACATTTACATGACTATTCTCAAAGAGCCATGTACAACATCAAGACACATTGAACGGTGGTTGGCTCCAAATATTTCTACATTCTCCGACACTGCAGGTGATTTGGCAAGCTCCCACAGAGATCCGAAACTTGGCAGAAAAATACAAGCATTTGTGTGACGAATATACAAGTATTTTGTTCGACTATAAAATTAATTTATGTTTCCGAAGATGGCTTTCTTAGACACTTCTTCAACCAGCTACATCGGTTGTTTGAGTCTCATTTAATATAACTCCACGACTTCAATAACCTAGGTTATTCACATGCTGCTCTGGAGCTCGTGGCTAAATAATAACAGCCACAGCTCGGATCGATCTTCAGGTTAAGCCGCGCTTGCCTTGGTTGGTCTGTGGATGAGTAACCACCCATTACATACCGAGTTTCCTCAGTGCCTCGGAAAGCACGTTAAGCCGTTGGTCCCGGCTGTCATTTGTAGATCTTTGACAGTAGTTAGGCATTCAGTGGCCCAAAAACCTCACAACCAGTCTAGCCAAGGGGTATCGTATTACCCAGTACTAACTGGGTTGTGGAGGTCAGATAGGCAGTCGCTCCATGTAAAATACTGGTATTCAGCTGCATTCGGTTAGACTGGAAGCTGACCCCAACACAGTCGGGAAAGGCTAGAAGATTCACGTGCTGTTCGCTTATGCTGCTTTAGTACCTAATATGAATGAAGTCCGCGCAATCGTTAAGAGTTCTTATGACGTCGTCTATCCAGCCTACATTTGTAGATATTGTGACTGCTGTATTAGCTTTTGGAGTCTTTCCGTTCGGCCAATACAAATGGATCCAGCATTTGGAATGGTACGATTTTCTTTTGCCACTGTCCCAATTTATTAGAGGTCCAGCGCATCTTGTTTTCTTCTTCCATCCTTCTTTCTCTATTACTCATCATCTCAACAGTCACCGGCAATCTAGCCAGCCATATCACCTAGCACGCAGTCCATTCATTGTTTCTCCTTGGTAACATTTTTTCAATTTAATTGGAATGTAATTATATTTACAGGTGTTTGTAATTACAGAATCAAACACACCACCTGTTCACCAGGCGTTGCCAAAACTAAATTCAACGAGTTGCAATTGTGACCCTCAACCTTTATTCTTAACTTGCTGTGCCACCTTCGTTAGCGTGAAATGATTATAAAAAGATTACTCCCTATTTGAATCGAATTTTGTTAACAATTTCAAAGGTTTTAATTTTTTGCACGGAACTCTTTTTTGTTGTAGCCTAAATTACTTCTTATAACATCAGCTATACGCCAGTAAAGTCTCGTAAAAATTAGTCCAGCCGTTTCGGAGATTAGCCGGAATAAACAGAAAGACAAATATTTTAAATTGTGTTTTTGCTATAAGTACTTTATATACATACTTTCATATGCATTCAGTAAAAACTGTTATTTTGAAATAACAAAAAGACACTTCAATTTTAGAAGACATCACGATTAGAGGACAAGCACGCAAGCAAACTCGCAAACATACTTCCACAGCAGAATCAACGTCAAATCATATCTCTAAATATATTTCTAGAACTTTATACTACAATATGGGTATGATTATTAATATTAGTAATAATTTTGTTATTGGTGTTCTAAATTATAATCAGAGGACTGTAAAGGTCAGGCGGCAGTTGTTTTGCCATGTTTTAAATGGCCCGTAGGTTTTACAAATTACTGGAAAACATACAGACAGCTAAAATCATAACCCTCCCTGTTAGTTTTGCCGTAGTCGAGTAAAAAAATTTCGTTCTTTTTTTAATTCTGTGCCTTTCAATCAAATTTTCGGTTGAACTGACTAACACTTCCATAGGCGTTACTTACATAATATATAGTTACATTAACTATGATCTAACTCTATTCAAGAACCGGTAATATCTTTACGAGAGTATCTACTGATGGCCCCATTTGATATAACAGAACATAAAGGCTTGTAAGCCCAGTATTCATTACAAGTATTATTTAATATTAAGTACCATATCGATGGCAATGGCCATCGATATTGTCGTAATCAAACTAAACAACTCGGAACAGTAATGTATCAAACGACCAGCATATCTTGAGAGACGTCAAAATACGGTCTAGTTGAATCCTACTTATATTTTAAAAGCGAAAGTTTGTGTGGATGGATGGATGTTTGTTACTCCTTCACGAGAAAACTTCTAAACGGATTTGGATGGAATTTGGCACATAGATAGTTTATAACCTGGATTAACATATAGGATACTTTTTATCCCGGTAGTATGATCCTGTGGGACAGTTACCGAACTTCACGCTGGCGAAACCGCGGGCATAAGCTAGTTTACTATATAATCAGATTATAACGTCCCCAATGCTGGGACGCAAACTTCCTCTATGTGAAAGGGTCCATGTCATCGTATTGACAGCTGCAGTCCTGATGAATATTCTTATTTTGAAAAAAATTCTAGATCTCCGCCTTAGCAAGCCACACCACTATCTCCTGCCATGGTTCAAAATATACTGGACACGTTAAGCCCTCATCAAAGACACACGCTTCAACCAAAATAGAAGCCACACGTGCTTGTCTCTGCTCAAATGTCAGTACAATCATAGATAATGTGATCGTAGAGTTGAATTATTTATGGTTCGGTGTCTTCGGACCACGACGGCATGGAGCTATGGGCATCGCACGTGATTGGTTAACTAATGTTATGTTTTTGATGCTAGAGAATGAATTGAAGACACACAGCTAGTTGTTTTGATATGGTCGACAAATGGATGCCTCTTTTTCGTTTCTAACTGTATTTTTTTTGGACTAATGCCAGGGCCGGGTTGTGTACTTGTGCTTAGATGTGGTTTGGCGCAGTTCTGTAGGCTTGGTTGACCGCTATTACACGTCATAATTACGGGTCCATGATGCATGTTTTCCAACCTTTTTTCAACCTATTAGTTACTATAGCAATCCCGTTGAATTAGGCAGTACCATGTGTGTAATTTAATGCCTCCTACATTTGCGTTATTACTCGGCAAAAGTGCTATTTGAAGTATATCCAAAACTTACTGAAGCGCCTTTACCAAACCAAATCAAGAACTTATCATGGTTACTTTCAAAATTCCATGAAATTAATGATGATGAAGATAAGCATAATCGGAAGATAAGGAGACCAGCAATCGAGAATGTTCCTTCGATTGAAAAGAAACTCTAAGAGGGACTAGAAATAGTTAAATAACAGTCAAAGAACAGTCTCCTGAATGTCATTGCGGGAATATTTCATTGCTCGTTTATGCCTGCCGGGGCTGCGGGACTGTTTCAAAGAGATACCGTGGCCCTGGAACACAAAGGGCAAAGAAGGAACATGGATGGGTTTAGTCAGTACAAGTCTGACACTCCCTTCCGCTCCGCCCAGAGTGCGGGGGAGGACATTCGAAGATTTCCGATCAAAAAAAAAAAAAAAAATTGCATTGCCTGTCAAACCTACATGTTTTACTGACATTGTTTTTAGAGTTCATGTTTACTAGCAATTTATATGGATGTAAAATGATATCTGAAATAAAATGATTATTATTTAATATTTTATAAATATCTAATGATAGTCAAAGATTTTATAACAATATACAAAGCTGAAAACAGCTTCCCAGCTGCTGCTTCTATGAAGAAAGCTTAAACAGCATCCAGACAATTCATTATCAAAACTGTCTCAAAAAAACCCTTTCTTTATTTCCACAAGAAATAATACGAGGGCGGGTCAATAAGTCCGTGACTTTTTGAATTTCTGACCTCTTTACTGAAACAGCAACACTGCTCCTGTCAACAGGCATCTGTCAGTTGACTCCTGTCAAAATTTAAACTTGCTGCGTCAGTTAGTTTGTGTTTGACAGCTATTTTTATCAGACTACTCACTAATTTGAGGAGAAAATGGAAAAAAGTGAATTTCGTGTGCTTATTAAGCATTATTTCTTGCGAAAAAAAACCATTACCGAGACCAAGGCTAAGCTTGATAAATACTATGGGGACTCTGCACCATCGATTTCAATGGTAAAAAAGTGGTTTACTGAATTTCGTTGTGGCCGTACAAGCACTGAAGATGCCGAACGTCCTGGACGCCCAGTTGAGGTCTCTACACCCGAAACAATCGAAAAAATTCACGATATGGTGTTGACCGACCGAAGATTGAAAGTGCGAGAGATTGTGGAAGCCGTAGGGATCTCGCATGGCTCAGTGGTTTCAATTTTGAATGATCACTTGGGCATGAGAAAGCTTTCCGCAAGATGGGTGCCGCGTTTGCTCACAGTCGACCACAAACGCAATCGTGTAACAACTTCACAGGAAGCTTTGGCGTTGTTTAATCGCAATATGGAGGAGTTTTTGCGCCGTTTTGTAACCGTGGACGAAACATGGATCCATCACAACACACCAGAAACCAAACAACAGTCAAAACAGTGGGTTTCTAAGGGTGAATCGGCGCCAAAGAAGGCCAAGGTGGGTTTGTCAGCCAATAAAGTTATGGCGACTGTTTTTTGGGATGCACGCGGGATAATCCACATTGACTACCTTCAAAAGGGAAGAACAATCAATGGGGAATATTATGCCAACTTATTGGACCGATTCAATGACGATTTGAAAAAAAACCGACCTCATTTGGCCAAGAAAAAAGTTCTTTTCCACCAAGACAATGCAAGGGTGCACACATGTGCAGTTGCCATGGCAAAAATCCATGAATTGGGCTATGAATTGCTCCCTCATCCGCCCTATTCTCCAGATTTGGCTCCGAGCGACTACTTCTTGTTCCCAAACCTGAAGAAATGGCTTGGTGGAAAAAGATTTGACTCCAATGATGAAGTCATCTCGCAAACAAAGGCCTATTTTGAGGACCTCGACAAATCATTTTTTTTGGAAGGGATAAAAAAATTGGAGAAGCGTTGGACAAAGTGTATAGAGCTCAAGGGAGACTACGTTGAAAAATAAAATTATTTTTTTATCAAAAAATCTGTGTTTTATTCCAAAAGTCACGGACTTATTGACCCGCCCTCGTACTATCGCCAAACCTCTTCATAATTCATTCTCTCTAAATAAAAGACTGCATTCTTGGCTACGAGCCGGCTAGACAGCGAACACCACGTTGTGACGTCACTTAATCCATATATTGTGTTGTTCAAGTGTCAAAGGTTAGGTCAGCAAAAGGTTACTGTTGTTATTTTTACTGCACCGTATGCGTTGTGGGTGGGTATTTATAATTAATTATTAAGTAACGGAGAGTACTTGCATAGACACAACCTTGTAGCCAGGATTATCCATCAGCAACTTGCTCTGAAATACAACCTTGTGGAATCGGAAGTGCCGCACTATAAGTATGTGCCCGACCCAGTTCTCGAAAATGGCAATATCACATTGTACTGGGATCGATCCATCATCACTGACAGGACTGTTGTAGCCATTAAGCCTGATATAGTCGTGATGGATCGATCAGAGCGGCGCGCAATGATTGTTGACATAACGGTCCCGCATGATGAGAACCTCGTGAAAGCCGAGAAAGATAAGCAAATCAAGTATCTTGACTTGGCTCACGAGGTTGGACTCAGCGATCATTGTACCGATAGTTGTATCAGCCCATGGCTTAATTGCCAAGAGCCTCGACCAATACCTGAGGAGGCTCTCGTTAGGCAGCTGGACCAAGGGCTTGATTCAGAAAGCGGTACTCCTGGACACGGCTCGTATTGTTAGGAGGTACCTCTCTCTGGAGCCCTGACCGCCGGTAGCTTGGACCCTGTTCCCAATACCGGTGGGCTACATTTTTTTATATTTTTAAATGTTTTTTATATTGTTTTTATTTTAAGAAATATTTAAAAATGTATAAGATTTGTATGAAAATAAATAAATAATAATAATAATAAAAGGTTGTCGACATGTGGAATGTGAACTCGACTATCAATGTGCCGATTGTCGTGACAGCCAATGGCCTTATGGCCAAGAGAATCGACGACCATCTTTCGAGGCTCTCCTTTCCTCCTAGGCGGTTGGATCAAGGGCCTGATTCAGAAGGCAGTACTCCTCGATACAGCTCGTATTGTGAGGAGGTTCCTGTCTCTGAAGCCCTAACCACCGGTAGCTTGGACCCTGCTCCCCACACCGGCGAACCGCTATTTTTTTAATGATTTTTATGTTGTTTTTTTAAAGAAATATTTAAAAATGTAATTAGTAAGTAAGAAAAATGAATAAACGAAATAATAATAAATTCATTTATTCAGGTAATTTACATCCATCGCCGTTTATATAATCACACTACAACACACAAATAATTATAACATTAAAATTTAGATGAAATAAAATAAATTACAATACGCTTAGAATTTACTCAAATACAATGGCATACAATTAAAATTAACTCAACTCAATTAAAATTCAATCAAAATACAATACAATTAAAATACAACAAAATCAATTAATACCCAGGATAATAATAATTTACAAGCGTTTCTCCGGCATTGGTACAGAGTCATGTCTACTGGAGCAACGCCGAATGGAAGGACGGTCAAGCCTTCCCCCAATCATCTCTAGCACGGTGTTGGAGCTGGACCGTATTTTGGGCACCAAGGAGGCGGCGCGCTTACGCATAGTCGCGTGCAAGCAGTCGGTGTGCGCTTGTACAAACATTTCCGAGGCGTTACAGTATTGAGGCAGCCCCATCAGCGCCCGGAACGCGTTATTGCATATTAATATGTTAATAGTTATCTGGAGCAGATTGGATGTGCAAGGCTTATGACCTCAGTGTCCAAAATAGCAAGTGTGCCGAAATAAGTTTGCAGTTTTGGCTCCACAGGTTCGAAAAACGGTAATCATCCATGTTCACACGCCGATTTCTAGAGGCCTATGTCTACTCTCTAATGGCCCAGAACCGACATATCTAGTAAACGGTAAAACCAGGTGAGATATCAACAAAATGGATCAAGATCCTCAGCACTGAGGGAGTGAGTATAGAGAAGAGGGTATGCTATGCAGTAGACTGCGATAGCTGCGAAAGTTCAAAAAACGGAAGCAGATTAAAAGATGTGTAATAGACTTGAGTGCGTGGCATATCCGAAAAGTCAGGCAAGCGGAACCGCGTCATTGTCTATCAGCACTAAAGTGTGATAAGCTGAAATGAATTATTGACGTCGCTTTACCTGGTTTACCTTTTACCAATGCACAGCAATTGATTACCCTCCATAAAATACAGGTGTGAGACACAATTCGGATTCTTGGCACTGATTCGTCTGAGAGAGACGGCCGTGACACCGCATGACTACCACCGTAGACATTGTGACTATGTGACGTACGTAACGTCACACGTCACGGTAAACAGAATGATTAGCTTTTATAGAAATGCTCATAGGAAAGTTTTAGGTAATGCTGGACCCAATAATATAGCAGAATTGATAAGCGGTAATTCAGTGCAGCCGACGTCTTGCTGATCGGATTTATACAGGGCGTAAATGGACCCTTCACGAAGTCGTCAACCAAGCATTCTGTACATCAAACTAAGTAACTATACGCAAAAATTATTGCTGCGAAATGCACTTTTTTTTGGGGTGAAAAATCACGTTTTACGGCAGGACTCAATGTTATGCACTCAAAACATTGTGCTAATGGATGGATTGAATAGTACGGTGGTTGTGGAGGTGTTTAAAGTAAAAATCTTACATTAAAAACATGCGAAAAGGTTGGAACTTTGACCCCCAACATCTCCGTAACTACAAGGTTCCCAGGTATGGTCTAGAACAAAACATTATCGCAATGACTGGGAAAACAAGTGTCTTTCCGCTTCGTTAAGAGTCTCCACAACTCCCGTACTATTCAATTCATTCATTAGCACAATGTTTTCAGTACGTAACATTGAATCCTACCGTAAAAAGTAATTTTTAACCCCAAAAAAAAAAAGTAGTTTCCCAGCAATAATTTTTGCGTTACTTAGTTCAATGTACAGAATACTTGGTTGACGTAAAGGGTCCGTTTACACCCATTATAAACGCGTAATAACTTGTTGATGTCCTACGGTAATTTAAAATAGAGATAAGTGTGTTATTTTCTGTTTGCAATAAACAATTCTTTATTGGAATGGAAACTGAATGGCTCAGGCTTGAATGTACGGGAATTTCATTCTTAATGACAGCACAAACACTTTGCAATAAAAGCATTCATGAATAACATAAATGTGAGCAATTTTAGTGGACAAAAGGCTGGTTTTGCTTTATTCGGATTAGCTCTTAGCGGTACGCCAAATTCGGCCAAATCAACCAAATAAAATCGTATTTACATCTTTAATTACAGCGACTTTCAACCAATGTCAACTAAGTTGGTTGAACCATATAATATTGCCTTTAGTTGAACTTTGCGACGTCCATTCCGAATCCGGTTTAATCAACAAAATAAAATCGTGTTAACATCTTTAATTTCAACTACTTTCAACCATCATAAATCTTCCTGCGGCGCAGCACGTTTTTTTTTTTCTTCCATTCTTCACTGTCAACCAAACCGTATAATATTGCCTTACATTGAATTTTGAAATGTCTGCAAAGAAAAAGACCGTAGACTTCCACCCCTGCGCTGCACTCTCAAGAACGACTAACAAACGCGGAAATTTTCACAAGACATAACAATCTTTTTATTTTAACTTCACTGTATTCAGGTGTGATTTATGTATTTTTCCTTTTATATATAAGTAATAAGTACCTCGCATTGCAAATGACTTGGGTAAATAAATATTGTAAATACACCTAGAACTTACTTGATAATTTATGTCCATGAATATGTAAATTGTTCACACTAGTATACACTTGAGCGGTAAATGTTAAGGCAAGTGTACATTGGTTAAGTAAGTAGTGAGTGGTAGTACTAAACAACATCAGCATTGTCTGGCCCTGATGGTCTTTTTCTCCCACACTTATCAATTACTCGTCATCTCAGCAGTCACCTCCTTTCTAGCCATATCATCCTTCATACAGTCTATCCATCGTTTCTTTGGGCTTCCTCTACTCTTATAGCCATCAACCTAAACCCCAATATATGAGAGGAAAACTCCAGACTGATTGACTGATTATTAGGCATAGCCCAAACCTTGGAAAGCTGAAATTTTGCACTGTTTCTTTTTATTATGTAGATAAGAAAAAACATAACATCACAGGGCGACGCAGATGTAATAGTACACCCACATTTCGCCAGATAAGTTTAGTTCCCATGTAATAGGGGGCGAGCTTATTGCCATAAACCGTGCACATATAGAGACTCCGAGATAAGAAATAAGGATTTCGAAATTCCCACGGGATATCCCAGTATTCGCTCACAAAGAGCCTCGAACATAATTATGTATACCATGCCCATTTAAAACCCCACTTTAAATTGGTAGGCACCCCCGGGTATTCAAAAGCTCATTGAAATATGTCCGTTTTTAAATCTCATGACAGTATACGAGTAGAGGACAGGTTAGCTTTATTCGGGTCAACGAATCACAAGCATACGTGGGATTTGCTGGGGAATAAACTTCTGATCAGTAAACCTACTTGGTATACTGATCAGAAGTTTACATCATCATCTTGCTCTTGTCCCGTGTTAATTGGGGTTGGCGCAACACGTTTTGTCTTTCCATTCTTCTCTGTCAACCGACACGCAATCATTTTCTCCCTTTTCTTTCATATCATTCCTTACACAATCCATCCTTCCGTTTCCTTGGTCTCCCTCTCCCTCTCCATCCATCAACATTTGTATGATCAGAGGTTTTATTAGGCTTTTAGTATCTAAGCGAAAAATTCTTGTCTTGTACTAATCCTCTACGACTACGCCTAGACCAATAAAAGCTTGGTTTACAACATCGTTAGTGTGATTACATAATCAAATAGCTTAATCGCCCATTAACATTTCCATTGTGTAAGAATTTAAGAAATTACTTTTTCCGTCCCGCCCCCTTACCACACGACCTGAACGTGGACAGGCATAAGGTACCAACTTATCTGTGCAGGCGGGGAAAACACAGAACTAAAATAAATTTACCAAGTTGGACACATCGATGCATTTTTGCTTGACAAGCAGCGCCGCTTTGAATTCATCATCTGCCTAGCCTTTTCCCAACTATGTTGGCGTCGGCTTCCAGTCTAACCGGATGCAGCTGAATACCAGTATTTTACATGGAGCGACTGCCTATCTGACCTCCACAACCCAGTTAGTACTGGGTAATACTATACCCCTTGGTAAGACTGGTTGTCAGACTTTTTGGGCCATTAACTACCTAACAACTGTCAAAGATCTACAAATGACACCCGGGACCAACGGCTTAACGTGCTTTCCGAGGCACGGAGGAAACTCGGTATGTAATGGGTGGTCACCCTTCCACAGACCAACCTAGGCAAGCACGGCTTAACCTAAAGATCGATTTGAGCGGCTGTTATTATTTAGCCACGAGCTGCTAGCGCCGCTTTGAACTGCACACTTAAAATGGTCATACTGTACCTAAATGCTTGCCTTGTAGGCATTGTTACCTACAACTTTAAAAGCGATTGGTGCTTGTCTACACCCGTATCCTCCACCTTTGAGAGCGCTGTGACATTTTTTTTTATATCTTGCAGCACCATGCTGAAATAGGGGCCTTTTTAGTGTTTCTTTTTTTATTTTTTTTTTATTGTTTTGTCTTGTGCTAGTTAAATAAATACTTTTTCTTTCACAGTTCTTTTACTTCTGACTTGGCATCACTGTCAAGATAACTGATCTTTATCAGCCTTGCAATTGAAATTGAAAATATTTATTTCAGACCAAGCAGACATTAATTGATACAAGTCCATATTATGGTAACAGGTAGATACTTACAGCTATATTAGTAAAATTTAAAATAAATATTATTTTGGACATGCATGAGCGACCAATGCCTCAGGATTTGGCTGTCCACTCTCTCCGACACCACGCTCAGAAGCGTAAGGCTTTCATTGGGTTGCACATATGCAGCCGTCAGAAATAAAAATTACAGTGAAAGATTCTACACCAGTGTAAATTTACCCTAATCGCATATCAAAGTTCAACCATGTCTATGAATATTTGACAATAACATTAGTTTATACCTACTTCATTTGACGTAGCGTGACTGTGAAAAAAGATAAAACTTTTCTCGTCTCTGGTTAATTGTTGCTAAGCATCATAATCATTCTCTTGCCCTTATCCCAATTCATTTGAGGTCTGTGCAGCATGTCTTCTTCTTCCATACTTCTCTAAAACTCGTCATCTCATCAGACATCTCCTTTTATTTGAAAACAATCCACCCACCGTTTATTTGGTCTTCCTCTACACTTATACCATCCACATTCATACTCAAAACTTTCCTCACGACATTTTCTTCATTTCTCCGCATCGCACGGTCATACCACGACAAATTACCACATAACTTTTCAGTCACTGGCGCCACTTT
This sequence comes from Noctua janthe, assembly GCA_910589295.1. Lineage (NCBI taxonomy): Eukaryota > Metazoa > Arthropoda > Insecta > Lepidoptera > Noctuidae > Noctua > Noctua janthe. The sequence goes on along the minus strand of OU342572.1, from coordinate 4,197,286 downwards.
CAGACTTCCTCTTATGTACTCATTTGTTTCGTTCAATTCTTGCTAAGCATGATGTCAGTATTTATAAAACAGATATTTGTAGCCTGGTGGGTCAATAACCATAGCAAGCTTATTGTCCCACATAATGTAAGATGATGACGTAGCGACTCCCACAGGAATACATGGCTCAACGTGACGGAGCATCGCACCAGTATTCCGCAAAGGGATCGGCAGTCGTGTAAAGTAGGAACCCTTCCTTTATGCTAGTTATGATTTAAAGCCCGTTTCCACTGCCTAAATAAGAGAGATTAGAAATTTCAACAGTAAAATAAAATTTTAGGAATGCTTAGTCTCAGGTAAAAGGTGTACCGAGGTGCCTATTGCCATAAATCGGGCACAAATACAAACTCCCAGAAATTACCTAATAACAATGCCCGACATGGGAATCAAACATCTGATGCTTAGCAGTTGTCCACTCTAGACCACCGCAGGAGTCTAAACGAAAAATGAATAAAAAGTTTCTACATAACGTTTTATTCAACATATTTTTCGATAGCTATCCAACTCGGTAATATGCGTCACTCGTGCGTGCCTTTGGGAGCAATTTATCTCTATCCGAGGGTTTCCACAAATGGAGACACACTGTTCCTCTATTAAAAGATACGAGGGTAATATTTCTTCGACTTAGGCTGACTCCTGATTACGATGTAGTTGATGACTACATCAATCGTCTGTACTGCTTTGGAACTTTTTTTTATGGTGACATCATAATTATGACGCCTGTAATCCCCGAACGGTTAGGCAGAGGTGTATCTAATAGTACACCCACATTTCGCCAGTTATGTTTAAGTCCCATGTAATAGGTGGCGAGCCTATTGCCATCAACCGAACACTTAGACTATTTGGATGCTATTGAGAAATTCCTAATGGAAAAACCCAAACACAATTGGCCGACCTGGAAATCGAGTCCAGGACCTCATGGTAAGTAGTCGCGAATGCGATCACTAGACCAACGGGGCAGTCACGAGGGTGAGTTTCACCATAATGTATTCTTTATGGCAACTGGTGCCGATGTCAACAATTCTGCCAATATCAGATGTTATCAAGACTCCTGTGGGTGGTAATTCACCAATTCAATGTAATTGAACGCGATCAACACATCTAAATCGCGTTGTCGTTGGTTGAGTCACTATTGAATACTGATAGGGACAGTTCCCCTATCGATTTGCTGATCGTGCATTGGTTACACTAACTTTTAGCACCCTACGTCTTCAGATAAGTACTTAGATCTATGATTTTTTTTTCCTAATAACTTTTAGATGGAGTAATAAAATATAAACAAAACACAATCGTCTCTTGCCAAGTGCAATTGAATTGCCCAGAAACAACGAGTTACAATCGCAATAAATGTACTGTATTGTATGGACTTTACATTATGTAAAAAAATGTAGAAATAATTCAGTGACAGTACTTTTCCACTCGATTGTGAGATTATAAGAACATCAACAGATTATTATTTTGATAACGTAAGTAAAAAATAAAATTTTATGGATCCGTCGAGATAAAAATCAACAGTAAATTTTTATTATCAAATTTTTTTTTTTATGCAAAGATAAGTTAGGTGACCGTTTTGAATTTGCCCTTCAAAATAATCGATGATAAAAACTGCTGACAAAGAAACTTCGTAAAACATGCGTCAAACTAAACAGTCATAACAAAATAGTCTTATTATTATACTTTTTATTTAACAAAAGTCGTATCATAAGTTCTTTAAACTATGTCGAAAGTAAAAATCACATAAACAAGAGAGAATTCAGTATAAAGTACTCACGGAGCGACATTCTTGAGTAATTTCGCTGTAATTCTGTGTACCGTTACTCCTCTGCCAAAATATGGTGCCAAAAACAAGGCAACGGACTCCACTTTCCACAAATTATTCCCAAATTCACACTGGCCACTTAAAACACGACAAAACTTTGGTCGATTAAAAAAAATATAACACCAATCGACTAATCACACGAAAAAAAAAACACTTATAAAACTCCTTAGTTAAAAATAAAACAATTTCAAAAATGGAACACGTGCGCTCACAGCGCCGGGAAGAACAACACAAACAAAGCTTCGCGCGTGTTCTCGTTACTGAAGTAAATAAAATAATTATCAACTGAATATGATTCCGCTTCGGAGACTCAACGCGTACTGCGCGCCAATACCAATGATTACCAATCGCAGTTCGCAAACAATGTTATCCAAATGTAAAACTCGTTGTGTATTTATTTATTCGATGTGTGTACAAACTTCTTTGTTCTTTTTTTATATTTAGACCGTTGACTTTTGACACGGCGCGGCGAGAAAATGGTTCAACACGAAAGAGAATTTAATTATTTATGGGAATTGTTTGGTTTTAAATTTTTCAACAAAAGTCGAATCTTTAAACCCTATTGAGTCATAGATAATTTTTACATATTTTTATCGTTATAAAAAGTTTGTCAAATAATTTTACATAATTTTATCGTTACACAAAATGTTATTCGAAACCAATTCATGCTAAGAATAAATTAGGTACTGTCTAAAGCTAGTTTTTTTTTAAAGTCTGAAACACTTTAATAATTAAAATTGATTGTTTTCCTTATTCTCAAACGGCAGAGATAAGACTGAAAAATGTTTAGTATTTTGTTTAAAAACTCCATCATTTACATACCGTATCATATAATATCAATTTTATGAGTTTCCTTGGAATTCATTCGGGAACATTTTTGGCTACACTCCAACCATCTCTAATTTACATTAAATTAAACATGTATATAAGGTGATCGTAACACCAAGTAGGTAATTAAAGATCCATATTATGATCATTATTTACTTACAAAAAAACTGCTTCGAAGCTTTCAGCTAGCAGCTGTATTACTGAATATTCAGGCAACACTTATCCTAAAAGAAAACAATTCGGTATTTTATTTTTATAATTCAATTTACAGTTGCTAGTTCAATTTCCAGTTTTTCTTTTTTTTCCGCGTTTTTTTCAATTATAGTTCAATTTTCATTGCTTCGCAGACGATTAGTAAGGAAATTTAACTGAAAATGATGGACCCTTTTTTCCAAAAGTGGGTTTTTAGGATTCTTGCCACATCAGAAAAATAAGTACATATTTCCAAGAACACCACAGTAACAATTTTTTGTTTTCTTTTTATCGTCTTGCGCAGTAATATTATGTTATCATATAACCGCATGATTTATTTAGACATCGTATATTTGAAGTGAACTGTTTGTATTTTATAGACTAAATTCTTTAAACTAAAAATCGAATTTCGCATGATTAAGACTAGACCACTAATCCTTGATACTGGCCGGTTGTCATCGACCTTGGCAGAATGTCAATGCGACAAGAACGATAACTTCCTTCTCATTTATAATTCAAGCCGTTTACTTAAATTCTGATAGTGATGTGCTAAACGATAAAATAATTCTGTTTCCGTTGTTCGAAATTTAAATTGTGTGGGTCGTTCAATACCTATAAAGATAGCAAATCAGCCTATAACGTTCCACTATAGGGACAAACCTCCTCTCTGTGAGAGGGAGGAGTGGGTTGGTAGATTACCCACGCAAGGAAGGGTCTACCAACCAAATAAATTCAAATACTTAAGGGAGAAGCGCCAAGGTAACCGCGAAATTCAAATTTTCTTCTGCAATTAACAGGTCAGTGTGAGGTTGTATGTTGATTAAAATATGATTCGCGGCCGTAACAAATATGGCTTTAGAGAGTTATAATCATTAAAATCATCAATACGAGGGCGGGTCAATAAGTCCGTGACTTTTGGAATAAAACACAGATTTTTTGATAAAAAAATAATTTTATTTTTCAACGTAGTCTCCCTTGAGCTCTATACACTTTGTCCAACGCTTCTCCAATTTTTTTATCCCTTCCAAAAAAAATGATTTGTCGAGGTCCTCAAAATAGGCCTTTGTTTGCGAGATGACTTCATCATTGGAGTCAAATCTTTTTCCACCAAGCCATTTCTTCAGGTTTGGGAACAAGAAGTAGTCGCTCGGAGCCAAATCTGGAGAATAGGGCGGATGAGGGAGCAATTCATAGCCCAATTCATGGATTTTTGCCATGGCAACTGCACATGTGTGCACCCTTGCATTGTCTTGGTGGAAAAGAACTTTTTTCTTGGCCAAATGAGGTCGGTTTTTTTTCAAATCGTCATTGAATCGGTCCAATAAGTTGGCATAATATTCCCCATTGATTGTTCTTCCCTTTTGAAGGTAGTCAATGTGGATTATCCCGCGTGCATCCCAAAAAACAGTCGCCATAACTTTATTGGCTGACAAACCCACCTTGGCCTTCTTTGGCGCCGATTCACCCTTAGAAACCCACTGTTTTGACTGTTGTTTGGTTTCTGGTGTGTTGTGATGGATCCATGTTTCGTCCACGGTTACAAAACGGCGCAAAAACTCCTCCATATTGCGATTAAACAACGCCAAAGCTTCCTGTGAAGTTGTTACACGATTGCGTTTGTGGTCGACTGTGAGCAAACGCGGCACCCATCTTGCGGAAAGCTTTCTCATGCCCAAGTGATCATTCAAAATTGAAACCACTGAGCCATGCGAGATCCCTACGGCTTCCACAATCTCTCGCACTTTCAATCTTCGGTCGGTCAACACCATATCGTGAATTTTTTCGATTGTTTCGGGTGTAGAGACCTCAACTGGGCGTCCAGGACGTTCGGCATCTTCAGTGCTTGTACGGCCACAACGAAATTCAGTAAACCACTTTTTTACCATTGAAATCGATGGTGCAGAGTCCCCATAGTATTTATCAAGCTTAGCCTTGGTCTCGGTAATGGTTTTTTTTCGCAAGAAATAATGCTTAATAAGCACACGAAATTCACTTTTTTCCATTTTCTCCTCAAATTAGTTAGTAGTCTGATAAAAATAGCTGTCAAACACAAACTAACTGACGCAGCAAGTTTAAATTTTGACAGGAGTCAACTGACAGATGCCTGTTGACAGGAGCAGTGTTGCTGTTTCAGTAAAGGGGTCAGAAATTCAAAAAGTCACGGACTTATTGACCCGCCCTCGTAGGACTGTTGAACTCTTTTCATTTGTCATAGAAATAACTTTATTTATTGTTGCAAATTAGATCGCGAGGAATGTAGGCATATAGTCGCGATACATAGAAAAATAAAATGGCGCTTTTGCCCAGCTCTGGGTTGATACTTACTTAGTGATAACATCACGCCTGTAATCTCTGAATGGTTAGGCAGAGTTGTACCTATAATACACGCACATTTCGCGGCGTTTCATTTTAGTGGCAAGCTTATTATAGATTCCTGTTGGAAAATCTAAAAACACGACCCGGACTGGCAATTAAAATAATTATATTAAATTCTTAAAATTATGAAAATATTATCTGTGAAACGAGTATTTCTAAATTTCATAATCTACGTATTTATGTTACGTTTACACTGCGCGCTCATGTTTGGGACTCAGATCTCAATAAAATATGTTACGATTACTTGAGATCGGCGCAACACGCTTTTTCCTTCCATTCCCTGTACCATGCACTCTATTTTGATTCATGATGAATTGATGAATGATATGATTAAAAATGGAATAAAATAAAAATAACATTACGTATTCTAGATCGACGCTCTGGCTTGAACTTTTGACTCTTGATTTAAAACAAACATTTGAGTTCAGATTAGTATAATATAAATAAATAAAATCTGTCAGTTTAAGATTGTTCTGAATACAGCTGTTTCACCATCGCCTGATAACTTCCGTTTAAATTATCTGGCTTATTCCACTACGTTTTAGTTTTGTGTAAATCTTTGAATAAAGTTATGAGGGAAGTATCAGGGTAGCCCGTGAAATTTAAATTGTCTTTGGTTTATTTGGCAATTTGCAGGACAGTGTCAGGTTATTATGTTAAACAAAATATGATTTGCGACTATAACATTCATGCATGCAATGTCTATCAATGGAATTAAATTAACTAAAAAGGGTTGTACTCGTATTTACGCTGAAATGAGTCATCTGAAACGGTTTCGTTTCAATTACAATAATAAATGGTGTTTCTCTATTAACGCTTCTACGAATTAGGACGCCATCTTGTTGTCAGGGCTCTAACTTTGTTACTTTCCACTGTAACATTTCACAGAACGAAAACTTAACAATCTGCTTCTATTTGCACAAAGGGTTAAGCAGAGGTGTATCTAATAAATAGTACAACTACATTTCGCCAGCTATGTTTAAGCCCTAAATGATAGAGGGCGAGCCTAATGTCATTAACCGCCCACTAATACAAACTACGGGCTACTATTGAGAAATTCCTGATGAGATTTTCACTATATGTATGCAAACATTCGTTCGAAAATAAAATATGTGTTAACAAAATCATTTAGGGTCTGTCGTAACCGTTAGTAGAGCAACGGAAGTTTGCGCTGATTTTTAACTCAAATCTTGAGTTTTTCCAATGGAGATCTAATTTCACCAATATGGGACTGAAACATACCACATTTTCACCCTACAAAGTCTGGGTTCAAACAATTTTAAGGTTCTCTAACTCCAACAGCAGAATTTAAAGCAAGTAATAATGGCGACAACACCTACCCTTACATCAGTATTATAAAAAGTTTATTCATAAACGCTGATTAAAATTAAGGCACGTTTTTAAAACGTCGCAAAATTTTGATTAAGGTGGTAGCGCCAGGGTGGCCCACGAAATTCACTATGTTATATTCTTGTAATTTATATGCTCTTTTTTTAGGATGCTAAATCATCAAATGGGGTCCCGCTCTGGGCGGAGTGGAAGGGAGTGTCAGACTTGTACTAACTAAAACCCATCCATGTTCCTTCTTTGCCCTTTGTGTTCCAGGGCCGCAGTATCACTTTCGAACAGTCCCGCAGCCCCGGCAGGCATCGGCCCTTGCAGACCCCTTTATGGTTGCTGACATCTCTTTGAGGCGCGTGTGGAACACGAACACGCTCAATTTATATGCTTCAAGTTTGAAAAGAACAAGCTCCATCCAATACATACCTGTGAACAAAGAAAAACATTATATGAGCTAGGATTAATAACGAAATTCCAAATAGTTATTAAAATACAGACCTGACGCTTGAGTTGACGTCTTATCATAACAGAAGCTTTAAGCGGGAAGCACCAGCATAGCCCGCGAAATTCAAATTTGAGGTTTTTTGCAATTAGCAGGTCAGTGTCAGGTTGTATATTGATTAAAATATGATTCGCAGCCGTAACAAATACGGTATAACAGAGTTATAATCTCGCGAGCAGACACAGTGAGTTTCGTGTGAAGAATCGAGTTGTGAGTGACAGTGGTAGCGGTACTAAGTGCAAAAAACGAACCAGAAAGAGGGTAGACCGATTTGTCTGCTCATAAACACCCACCCGCAATAACTTCAGTTTATCCGTGATCATGGTGCTTGCAACAGCGCCGAAATATCGGGAACTCAAAGAAAACAAAAAACATGGTAAATATCCCGTCTTCTAGTTATAATAATAGAGTTATAATCATTAAAATCAACCCCTCTAAATTCATTTAACCCCTTAAATGAAATTAGAGGGTTGTATTGATGATTATAATTCAGTAAATACATGCGTATTACAGCAGCATATCATATTTGGTTCAAAATACAGCCTGACCTGACACTGACCGTCATATTGCAAAAAAAACGTTAGAAAATTTGAATTTCGTTGGCTAACCTGGCGCTTCCACCTTAAAAATTCATTAACTTTATAAATAAACTTATTGGCCTAACACAGGAAATTGGATGTCAATCCATTGACGCAAATATTGTATTACTATATGCATATAGGACTTCGATTTATTTAAATACCGTTTGGAACCAGTTTTCTTAGTTCAAGGTCAAGACGTTAAGTTAAGCGAATTCAACCCGACAGTTGTTTGTTTTGGTAAATAAACTTCACAACTTGAAGGTTATGGCAATTTGGTGTATGTTCTGGCGCATCCGGGTATGCTGGAAGCTTGCTAAACATCTACCATCATCATATATCATCATCTGCCTAGCCTTTTCCCAACTATATTGGGGTCGGCTTCCAGTCTAACCGGATGCAGATGAATACCAGTATTTTACATGGAGCGACTGCCTATCTGACCTCCACAACCCAGTTAGTACTGGGTAATACGATACCCCTTGGTAAGACTGGTTGTCAGACTTTTTGGACCACTGACTACCTAACGACTGTCAAAGATCTACAAATGACAGCCGGGACCAACGGCTTAACATGCTTTCCGAAGCACGGAGAAAACTCGATATGTATTGGGCGGTCACCCATCCACAGACCAACCTAGGCAAGCACGGCTTAACCACAAGATCGACCCGAGCGGCTGTTATTATTTAGCCACGAGCTCCTCTATCATCATCATCTACCATCATCATAATCATCTATAAATAGTATTTAAACCGGTTTTGTCACTGATATAAAACGAAGACAGCCTCGTTGGTGTAGTGTTCGCAAGCGCGACTGCTGAGCGTGAGGTCCTGGGTCCGATTCCCGGGTCGGGCAAAGTGTTATTGGGTTTTTCTATCAGGAATTTCTCAGTAGCAGCCACGGTGTCTGAATTTGTGCCCGGTTGATGGGAATAGGCTCGTCCCCCCTTTTATGGGACTTAACATAAATGGCGAAATGTGTGTGTACTATTAGGTACACCTTTGCCTAACCCTTAAGGGATTACAGGCGTGATGTTATGTTAGTACAATAGGTCAGTAGTGTTACCCTAGCTGTGAGACTGTAAGGCTGAGTTTCCATCAATCGAACCCAGGACCTCGTGCTCAGCAGTCGCACTTGCGCCCACTAGACCAACGAGCAGTTTATTGTATTCTATTATAGTTTATTCCTAGATTGCTCTGGAATCAATAGAATTGCTTCAAAGTTTTCTTATGATTTTATTCTTCTATTAGTTCTTCACAGGACTTGCCTGGCTGAAGTATCAGCCCGTTTATGACAATAGCCATGATTCCTTCAAACATGGCCGAAAGGCTATCACATGTTTTGGAAACCTGTCTCACTGACACCATTACATAGGTCAGTGCAGATATGACCACTTAATCACTTAATTAAGATAATTAAACACTGAAATACTCAGTAACGTGCATAATTGATGACATCATCGACACCATTTCAGCATGAATCTTTTTGTTATACATCATCCTTATATCACAAGTATCTTATCAATGGTAAGATATCCACTGTTGGATTAGGACCTCAACAGATTAACCAAATTGATTCATTTTGTGTGAATCATTGGAAGAACTTTGTCCTTATAAGATTTTAAACTTTCATGGTCAGTAACATTAACATTTTCATCATAGGTTAGGTAGAGTTGCGAGTTACAGTGGTAGCGGTACTGAGTGCAAAAAACGAACAAGAAAGAGGGTAGACCGCTCATAAACACCCACCCGCAATAACTTCAGTTTATCCGTGATCATGGTGCTTGCAACAGCGCCGAAATCAGTAAACATGGTAAATATCCCGTTTCTAGTGTTAATAATAACTTTGCCTTTATTTATGGAGCCTTGTTCTTCGGTCAGCAACCGCCTGTCAAGGACCTTTCCACTTTTGGCAAACCTTTTTGGGAAGACTGGATTGAATACTAATCGTTACTTCGGCATTGTTGATTACCACCAAGGCAAAGTTCAGTCTTATTTACAAATTGATAGAGTTTCAATAATCAAGCTATTGACGTTCGCCACATCACCAAAGACAGGAACATCTGGGCATCTGGTGTGACACTTCTTCTTCAGCTCAAAATTCAACCGCGCGAATCCCGTTGTGTGATGCTACATCACCAGAAAAGAGAACATTAATATTGAGGAGCATGAGGAACCTCGCCAAAAAGAAGACAACAGAAGAATCTTCTGCTTTTTTTAATAATTCAGGAGAAGAACAAAGAAACGAGGTTGGGCTCTGTGAAATATGATCCATAGTTGGAAAGTGAGTGAAGTGAGTTCTGAAATAACAACTAATTAAAAATATGGAAGAAAAGAAGACTTGCTACGCCAACCCGAAATAAATTGGGATATAGGCAGATGAACGATGATGAGGGTAAGACGAAGACCAGTACCTCCATATTAGTAACAGAGAACCCACAGAAGTCTAAACAAGATCTGACAGCTTCACAAATAATAACGCATTTGCACATCAAGAAATTACGAATGATTTCGGCAGCCATATTGAATTGGTGGAAGTTGGTAAATAAACTGGTTTGCGGGTCGTCGACATCTGGCTGATATACGCACAATATAACGCAATGTAAGCTGTACTTGTTGTCTGTACACCGAGAGATAAAAATGGAACAACATTGAAGCTTTGCGGTAGATTTTTTTTTAAATTCTGCATTAGTTGGACGTTCAAACTTATTGTAGAATTTCAATTAAACTATTTAGAGTTTTAAGAGGAGCTCGTGGCTAAATAATAACAGCCGCTCGGATCGATCTTTAGGTTAGCCGTGCTTGCCTAGGTTGGTCTGTGGATGGATGACCACCCATACAAACCGAGTTTCCTCCGTGCCTCGGAAAGCACGTTAAGCCTTTGGTCCCGGGTGTCATTTGTAGATCTTTAATCCCGGGTGTCATTTCTATTTTTACAGTCGTTAGGTAGTCAGTGGCCCAAAAAGTCTGACAACCAGTCTTACCAAGAGGTATCGTATAACCCAGTACTAACTGGGTTGTGGAGGTCAGATAGGCAGTCGCTCCATGTAAAATACTGGTATTCAGCTGCATCCGGTTAGACTGGAAGCCGACCCCAATGTATAGTTGGGAAACGGCTAGGCAGATGATGAGTTAGTCAGAAAGTTGAAGCTGCTTAGTCTTTTTCTAACTATGTTGGGGCCAGCTTTAAATCTAAACGAGAGGCAGTAACAAAAATATTTTACATGGAACGACAGGCTCCATTTTAATTTTATTATTCTGTCAATAGTAATAAGGTTGAAAAGTGGTCGGCCGTCAGTGAAATCGGTAGTACTTCTATACTACACCTATTGATCCTTGCAGACTGGGTAACACTTCCAACAAAGCATTTAGAACAGAAGGTGCCGAGGTTACCCCATATCTATACAAATAAATAAAATTGAAGTGGCTGTTTGCATTATCAAAATAACAGCTTTATACTGAATCCATATGAAAATATTTATGGCACTTATAACAAAAACACATTTGTTTTAATTTTTATCTGTCTGTCTTGTTCTGTCTGTTAGTCGCAGCTAATCTCCGAAACGACTGGACCAATTTTGAAATTGATAACAAAATTCGACACAAAAAGGAGGGAAAGTGGTATTTCTTTTTAATAATTTCACGCTAATGAAGGTCGCCGGCAACAGCTAGTTTAAAATATTCATTGTTGAACCATCTTTCCCGTTACCTGCTTAAAACCCGGGTTTTACTATGAGACCGAAACCGGGTTCCGCATGCCATACTTCCCCACAAACTTTCAAAGTTGTGGAATAGCTGTGTGAGAATATTTTCAACACGGTACCTTTTGTTAGATATCTAAATAAATAATCAGTCTAACACTAACCTCACACCTACTATTTACACTAAAATGGTGCCGATGGATATCTTGTTTGTAAGACATGTTCAATGCGTGATTGTTGCTCGTTCTAACTATTTATGTCTAGCCTAGTTTTACAGACACTAGTAAGCTACGTTCCTATTTTTTCTTTGATATATGAAACAGTTTAGCGGGCTGGTTTTATAAATAAATTGCGATACCACCAGTTATTTTAACGAAGGAATGTGTTGTAGAGTTTGTAATAAAGGGTGTAACAAGACCCTTAATGAAGCCGAAAGGCATTTGTTCTCCTCGTCATTGTGATCATTTTTTTGTTCTAGACCATACCTGGGAACCTTCTAGTTACGGAGATATTGGGGGTCAAACTTCCAACTTTGTCGGCTTCGTGAAGGATCCTTTTACACCCTGTATACAATCATTATCACCAATCACCATGTACAGCGTGACTTCACAGACTGCCACTGCTGGGTCTAAGGCCTCTCTTGCCTGGGCCGATCTCTATACAGGGTGTAAACAGACCCTTCACATAGCTATCAACCAAGTATTCTGTACATCAAACTAAGTAACTTTACGCAAAAATTATTACTGGGAAACGACTTTTGTTTTTGGGGTGATAAATCACGTTTTACGGTAGGACTCGATGGAAAGCACTCAAAGCATTGTGCTGATGAATGGATTGAACAGTAAGGGGGTCGTGGAGGTGTGTAAAATAAAAATCTTACATTAGAAACATGTATTTAAAAAATAAACTTGTGAAAAAGTTGGAACTTTGACCCCCAATATCTCCATAACTAGAAGGTTCCCAGGTATGGTCTAGAATTAAAAAAAGATCGCAAACGGGGAGAACAACCATTCCAGGCCCATTCCCTCTCATAGAGAGGAGGCCTGTGTCCCAGCAGTGGGAACATTATTGGCTGATTATGTTTTATGTTAGAACAATTGCCCAAAAAAAAAATAAAAAAGAAAATAAAAAAAATTGCCTTTCGTCTATGTTAAGCGATTTATTTACACCCTTTATACGTGATATATCTATACTACAGATATATCGCAGATAAAACCTGGGCGAAGAATGTACGTATTCTATACAGGATGTAATTAAATAAACGTAAAATCTCTCGTGTGCTGTCTCAGACCATGAATGTGAACAACTTTTTTTGTGTCTTTTGGAAATTCATAACTTTTTTTTTTCTTACCATACATATCGATCAGTTGATAGCGTCAGTTTTTTTACAAAGTCCATTTTTTTTGTGACTTTCTGGATCTCGTATAACGAAAGTTGTTTAGTTTCATGGTTCGAGATACCACACGGGAGTTCTTGTGTTTATTATGTTACAACCTCTTTTCAAATGTTTAAATTTCGTCGTATAGAAGCCAAACGTATTGATTTTTACAACAGTTCTAATAGTTTGGCCTAAAAATTCATATTACAATGTCCAGATGCTAAATATCACTGCAGTATGGCTTTCATAAACAAACTTCTTATACTCAGAACCGAACGAAAATATTTACATTAACCATATTTTGTAACAACACGAAAACGCGAAAACAAAACATACTAATATAATAAATGCGGAAGGGTAACCGAGGCAGAGTTACTTCCGCATTTATTGTTTTTCGCTTGAGCACCTGAACGGATTTTCCTCAGAGGTGGACGATGACCTGGGTTAGGGCACATTATAATTTTCGTAGTGGTAGTACTTTCCCACACATGACATAACATCACGCCTGTCATCCCCGAGGGGTTAGGCAGAGGTGTACCTAATAGTACACCCACATTTCGCTAGTCATGTTTAAGTCCGCGAGCCTATTGCCATCAACGAGACACAAATCCAGACCCCGAGGCTGCTATTTAATAATGAAATTCCTGATGGAAAAACTCAATAGCACTTTGCCCGACCCGGGAATCGAACCCAGGACCACATAATCAGCAGTCGCGCTTGCAACCACTTGACCAACGAGGTAGTCCCGTACTTTTCCGTGGAATTATATCCGACCTCCACACGAGCAATGACACACGACGTTAAATCATTTCAATACTCTAGAAGTATTACTGACAACATAACAAGCGGTAGGCAGAGGTGTATCATCTGCCTAGCCTTTTCCCAACTATATTGGGGTCGGTTTCCAGTCTAACCGGATGCAGCTGAATACCAGTATTTTACATGGAGCGACTGCCTATCTGACCTCCACAACCCAGTCTGTACTGGGTAATACGATACTCCTTGGTAAGACTGGTTGTCAGACTTTTTGGGCCACTGACTGCCTAACGACTGTCAAAGATCTACAAATGACAGCCGGGACCAACGGCTTAACGTGCTTTCCGAGGCACGGAGGAAACTCGGTATGTAATGGGCGGTCACCCATCCACAGACCAACCTAGGCAAGCACAGCTTTACCTAAAGATCGACCCGAGCGGCTGTTATTATTTAGCCACGAGAGGTGTATCGTGACTACTAAAGGTTCGCGCACATTGTGTTGGGCAGCAGCGGGGCGGAGCGGGTCGCAGCGCAGCGCAAAATGCTTACTTAGCACATTAGAAAAATGATTGTAATTTTATTTTGTGTACTACTTAGTTATAAACATTATTGTGTGGTGTGTATTTGTCTTTGATTATGTGATCTAAAACTAGCATTATTTTTAAGTGTACTAAATAATAGTGTAATAAATAAATAAAAATAAAATTAGTGACGGGCTGCGCCCCGGCATAGTGTGCGATAGTTCATACTATAAAATACAGACGAGCGATTTGAGCGGATTTTTGCGCTGTGACTCGACCCGCTGCGGCCCGACATAATGTGCGCGAACCTTAATAGTACACTTACATTTCGCTAGTCATATTTAAATCCCCTGTAATAGGGGGCAAGCCTATTGCCATCAACTGGGCATGACCACGTGACCACGTGGCTGCTACTGAGAAACTCCTAATAAAAAGGCAATACTGACAAACGTAGTTTGTAGGGTTCCGTACCCGAAGGGTAACCAACGGGACCCTATTACTAAGCCTCCACTGTTCGTCCGCCCGTCTGTCTGTCAGCGGGCTCATGATCCGAGACAGTTAAAATTTTCACAGAATGTGTATTTCAGTTGCCGCTATAACAACAAATAAATTAAAGGGGGCTCCCCTACTACGATGGTACGGAACCCTACATGCGTGATTCCGACTTGCACTTAGCCGGTTTCAATTTTTTCCGGTATACAACGTAACATGTCAGTTTTTGACGTGTTCAGAAATGATTTGATTGATTATACGTGTCCGATAACTAACACTCGGTAGCGATAACGAAAAAATAATGACTGTATTGCGCAAATGAGATAATAAATGTTTGAATCTATGATGTTTTTGCAGGTTAAGTAACGTGATTAGTCTACAATGTACTGCTAGGAATCTTGAAACCCCCACTGTGAGAGACAGTATACCGTAATGCATACCACAGATCCAAAACTTTTTATAAGAAAGGACGGGAATAAAGTATAAAGGGTGTAAAAATACCCTTAACGAAGTCGAAAGGCACTTTTTCTCCCCGTTATTGCGGTAAGTTTTTTGTTCTGGATCATACCTGGAAACCTTCTAGTTACGGAGATATTGGAGGTCAAAATACCAACTTTTTCACAAGTTGTTTTTTAAATACATACTAGTTTTTAAGGTTACAACTATACTTTAAATACCTTCATGGCCCGTGTGAACGGGTAACGTGTGTATAGTAATGTTCAATGCATCCATCAGCACAATGATTTGAGTGCGTTACACTGAGTTTTACCGTGAAACAAGATATTTACACCAAAAAAAAAAAAAAAATTTACGTGGGGTTACTTAGTTTGGTGTACAGAATGCTTGGTTGACGGCTTCGTGAAGGGTCCGTTTACACCTTGTATAATAGTAGTATAAGACCTACAGCCGACAAGCAGACTGTTCAGTAGATATCCCAAATCTGATTCGAAATTTAAATAATCTTCATTAAAGTCGCCGTAAAAATTTGAATACCGGAAGCATATGACGAATAGCGGGACTGTTCGAAAGAGATACCGTGGCCCTGGAACACAAAGGGCAAAGAAGGAACATGGATGGGTTTTAGTCAGTACAAATCTGACACTCCCTTCTGCTCCGCCCAGAGTGGGGGGGTCATTTGATGATTTCCCATCCGAAAAAAAAACATATGACGAATCAGTAAACATTTAGCACTAAACACAAGCCCCGAAATCAATTGCTCCACATATTTAACAAGGCACTGATACTACAAAGAGAAACTTAAACTGAAGAAAGAATTTTTTACTTTGAAAGAAACCGGAGCTTACTGGAGCGTAGGTAGTGACGTTGAACAGCTCATGACGTCACTTCTCGGAAGCTGTCTCCCTCGAGGCACATTTAGGCCGACTTAAGGGCTTGTCATGTTTACAACTGTTCTTAGTTTTAGCTGAAAACTTGGGAAAGTTCACATCGTAGTTGGATTAGGAAACGCCCTTTGAAGTTTTGAATGTGAATAAATTAAGTGTATCCTTATCTAAGTGTCATATATTCCTCTAGAGAGGACAAACCGGTATTTTTAACCGACGGTGAACAAACACGAAAAAAAAAAAAAAAAAAAAAAACGTGCTGGTGGAATACATAACCTTGCCCTTTTTTAGAAGCCGGTTAAAAAGTGGAAAATATCTTAACTTTCGGAAGTCGGTGACTTTTGTTTGTTTCGTGGACTTTTTTCCACCGACTTTCGAAAGTAAAGATATTTTTCACTTTTTAGTGTTTTTTTTTTGAAGACGGTTATTTTTTGCAAAAAAAGTATTTCGTTGGTTGTGACCTTCACATTTCCATATATTTTCAAAGAATTATTGTATCTTATTCTACCAACGAGGACATGATTCTCAGAGGCACGTATAATTGTCTTCAATAGCTAGAATAATATTATACTTAATACTAAA
Organism: Noctua janthe; assembly: GCA_910589295.1. Taxonomy (NCBI): domain Eukaryota; kingdom Metazoa; phylum Arthropoda; class Insecta; order Lepidoptera; family Noctuidae; genus Noctua; species Noctua janthe. The sequence goes on along the minus strand of OU342572.1, from coordinate 4,180,839 downwards.
ACAAAGAAACGAACAAAGTAAATAACGTGGAAACCCATCAAAGAAAATCTCAAAACTGAGAAAATAATCCCAACGAATCCTTCGTAAAGCGGCCTGAGATATTAGATCTCAATAAGAAGATAAAGCTGCACGAATAATAACACGGAATTCACTCTGAAGAAGATAGAAAATAAGATCATTATCATTCTCCTGTCCTTATCTCAATTTATTTGGGGTCGGCGCAGCATGTCTTCTTCTTCCACACTTCTCTATTACTCTTTATCTCAGCAGTCCCTTTCACACAGTCCATCCATCGCTTCTTTGGTCTTCCTCTACTATTATAGTCATCTACATTCATACTCAACATTTTCCATAGGAAATAAGGGGTCGTCCGTTAATCACTTGAGGCTCGAAAGGGGGAGGGGGGGCGTGTAGCGAAATATCACGTGTATTTATTTTTACTTTGAACGCGCGGTTTCTAAACCGAAAAGCGGTGCGTGACCTTGTCATTTTTATCACGGTGCTTATTTTTTATCCAGAATTAAATTAGATTATACCCTGTTAACTTGTATTTAAAGAAAATATTTTAAGATACTTTGTACCAAAAACATACACGTGATTTTGGGTAGGGAGAAGGGGTAGTCTAAAACCTCACCCCTCCTCACAATGCGGGACGGGGAGAGGGGGGGGGGGGTTAATTAGTTGCAAAAAAAAAAACATCACGTGATTAACGGACGAACCCTCTCAAAATAATATTAAGTTACAAGTACGCAAAATTAGTACATCCAGCTGTGCGATTACAATGCACCACTCTTCAACAAAAGGGTTCCTTGTCCTAAAAACGGCACATGTCGGTTATTATTTCGTCCAGATGTTGTAGTCACGGTTGCCGCCGGATGCGGTTCTACGTCCGTTTGCGATCTACATTGTATTTTACTTCGAACGTTTTGTTGAACCTGACCTCTGTCACTTAATAAAAATAGTGTAGTTCGCTGTCGTTGGTCCAGTCGTCGAAATCGCGACTGCTGAGCATGAGGCCCTGGGTTCGATTTCCGGGTCGGGCATATTGCTATTGGGTCTTAACAACCAGCAGGAATTACTTAGTAACAGCCACGGAGTCTGGATTCCTGCCCGGTTGATGGCAATAGGCTCGCCCCCGATTACATGGGACTTAAACATAACTGGCGAAATTTGGGTGTACACATCTGCCTAAGCCTTCGGAGATTACAGGCGCGATGTAATGTTTGTAGTACGGAGATATAAGTGTAACGAAACTTTTAGTGTTGAAGCCATCGAAGCAATGCTGGCGAGGCGATAGAGTCGAAGCTAATTTGACCGTAATAAAGGGAATCATCGACACAGCGAAGAAGAACACGCAACGGCTGCTGCTCTGCTCGACACCATAAATATCGCAATGACGTAAATTGACACAATGAAAGACATTGCGATTTTAAGCCATCATCATCTGCCTAGCCTTTTCCCAACTATGTTGGGTTCAGCTTCCAGTCTAACCGAATACAGCTGAATACCAGTATTTTACATGGAGCGATTGCCTATCTGACCTCCACACCAGTTAGTACTGGGTAATACGGAACTCCTTGGACTGGTTGTCAGACTTTCGGGCCACTGACTTCCTGTAATGACTGTCAAAGATCTACAAACTATCTACGGCTTAACCTTGAAGATCGACCTGTGTGGCTGTTATTATTTAGCCACGAGCTCCTCTCGCATTGAACCCGTTGGACTGGTTGTCAGACTTTCGGGCCACTGACGTCCTGTAATGACTGTCAAAGATCTACAAACTATCTACGGCTTAACCTTGAAGATCGACCTGTGTGGCTGTTATTATTTAGCCACGAGCTCCTCTCGCATTGCAATTGTAAGTGTGTTACGTAATTACCCCGCTGGTCTATACATACATTATACTGCAGTATGAGAATTATCTGTCAACATAACAATGTCAATCTGTATGTCCTTGGCTATAAATCTCGAGAATTACTAGACAGGCTGTAGTGCGATTTCACAGAGTATTTATTGAGGAAGGTCCAAGATTTATTTGATTTTATTTTGGCGGAAACTCAATTTCCTCCCAGTTAATTTTAAAATTTGATATTTAGTCAGAGAGAGTTGTTGTAATTTTTTAGGCACAGTTTCTTTAATTACAAAATTAAGAGCAGTATATAAATAATAAAAACGAAATAAATTGTGTTTTAATTCAGGCATAATACCCACACACAACAAAAAGAAAATACAACAAAAAATAATATATGTGTTCAGATCTTCCACACAGGCGAGACGCGTGTTTACGAAATTGCCAGGACTTTGTATCTTCATGGGCACGCATTTGTGAAGTGAGGCACTACTTTACGCAATGTCTTGAGGAAGAAAGAAAAATAAACTAGAAGCAATCGCAGTGTACCATAGCCACACCAATGTAGGGAGTTTTAACTCGTTCCTATTATCTAAACAAAAATCTCTACAGATCCGCCATCTTGTATTCTAAATACAATTTCATGAAACACTTTCACAAATGTTAATCAACGACGTGATTGAACGGCACAGAAGGATCTGTGCCATTTAAACGGCAGAAGATTCTTGTTGCACTGTACGTGCACACCCATTGTCGTCAATGACCAACTGACATAATTCTCGTAAAAGCGCCATTACGCAAAAGAACATAGAGATGGGGCGAGCGCCCAATTACAATGAGACATTGTGTTAAGCGCATCACATGAAAATATTCAGCCAATGAACGCTAACGAGGGCATACCACCTATTACTGGAATGTTTGAATAGTGTTTACAGTCGCACTGAAAATTATAGCTGGAATACGAATCGAAGCATTTCAAACATATTCGCTTTATCAAAAACATTGTGCATCACTAGGGAGTCTAAAATGGCTGCTTTATCAGAATAGACATAGGCAGACAATTCATAATATTAACTGCGTCGTGACTAGTTGTGACCATTTTAAGTTTTTTTACGTTTTATCCCATTATGATTCTGCCAAAGTGTGCAAAACTCGTGGCTAAATAATAACAGCCGCTCGGGTCGATCTTTAGGTTAAGCCGTGCTTGCTTAGGTTGGTCTGTGGATGGGTGACCACCCTTAACATACCGAGTTTCCTCCGTGCCTCGGAAAGCACGTTAAGCCGTTGGTCCCGGGTGTCATTTGTAGATCTTTGAAAGTCGTTAGGTAGTCAGTGGCCCAAAAAGTCTGACAACCAGTCTTACCAAGGGGTATCATATTACCCAGTACTAACTGGGTTGTGGAGGTCAGACAGGCAGTCGCTTCATTTAAAATACTGGTATTCAGCTGCATACGGTTAGACTGGAAGCCGACCCCAACATAGTTGGGAAAAGGCTAAGCAGATGATGATTCTGCCAAAGAGCATTTTAGGCCCCCAGTACACTTTTTTTTGAGTCAAGCCCGCCACCCGACTCCCAAACCACTGCAAATCCTAAAAGCAAGAATAAACAGTGGCGACCACCACAAAACCGCCGAGACAATAAAGCCCGACGAAGTCCCAGAGAAATAATTTAACTGTCTTGGATCCCGTAACGAAATTAATCAGAAAAAAATTACGGAGGAGAAGGATAATTATAATTCACACGTTCACGTTTGTAACAACATTTATATCTCACTACTTACGAACTAAAATCCTGTATGACGCAAGCGGAGTTACCCGCAAGGTTAGCATATAAACAACATCCCGACAATAACCGTTGTGCAGTAGCCCACCAGACGCGTCTGGTCTCGTTTCCATGCAAGATGACGAACTTTACACCCTGTTTTTCATATTTCTATAACTTAAATTTACGTTGTGTGTCGACATTTTGAGAAAAATAAATTGTCACATTAGAAAATGATTGCGATTTGTGGTTGAAGGGAGCGAACGATAGCGTGACGGCTGACATAGGGGGAATTAGTGAAGAAAACATGTTACCCTAACCTCAAGTAAGCCCAACCCCAAGTTCGTTTGCACGGCGTTGAAGTATACGATATTTTGCTATTTAATATTGGGATCACTCGGCACTTTCATACAGCATTTGTTTTTAATCATATGAGCAGTGGGATGTTGACGTGTGATTCCAGGAGTTTACTACAAAATACCATGCAGGCTGTCTAGTCGTTGTAAGAACGACTGGTGAGCATGAGGTCCTAGTTTCGATTCTCAGGTCGGGCAAAGGGTCATTGGGTTTTTCCATTACGAATATCTCAGTAGCAGCCGCGGAGTCTGGAGTTGTGGGACTTAAACATAACAGGCAAAATTTGGGTGTTAGTATATGTACCTCTGCCTAACCTTTAGGGGATTACAGGCGTGATGAGGAAAACGATGATGCTGTTGCATACATCAATAATTCTAAAACTCTGGCCATTTCTTCAAAAAGGTATAATAACTAAAGGAAGAACCACAGGTGACAGAGAAGGTACTAAAGTAACCAAGATTGACTTCAGAAGCCCAAATTTAATAGACAACAAATTACCAGAAAACAATACAAAATAAGGAAGACAACGATTCAAAGCTGACGTAGACAGCATAGCTGACAAAATAAACGTTAAACAAGAACCAGTTTCACAAAGAACAGAGGACAAACAGTCGTCACGCGACTGCCCTAATGATTCGACGACAGGTTCTTACAAACTTGTTTGTTGCCTGGAGGACCTACTAAAGTGGCGCTAGTCAGAAAGATTGAGATTTTTTAAGAAATCTGCTCGTTGTTACCCTACTACGGCGAAGCCAAAAGGAGGGGGTTATGATTTTAGCAGTCTATGTATGTATGTTTGAATTGGCGTATGTTCCTCCGTAGCGCCTAAGCTATTCATCCGAATGTGATGAATAAGTTGTTAATCGATTCGTTATTATGGCCCGGGTAACATAGGCTACATTTTAACCAACATCAACAAAGGTAGAGTCGGTTTTACCTAGCCAACCCCGAATTTAATTAGAGCGTGACTTTTCAGTAGTCGGGTTTTTTAGTTGGAGGACACAAATTTTTGTTTTGGCTTTTGTAGAGTGAAGAAATGAAACACGGGAACTCAAATAAACTTGGATACAATTTAAACTTAAACTTAATTATAGTTTAGTTACCTAAAACTACTGTCTTTGTTAACTTTTTTCTTTTTTTTTTGTTCCGTCCTGTTGAATTTATAGTTTATTGTTTATTTTTGTGTAATTTTGTATGATGCATGTCAAGTCCCTGCGACAAATAAATATTTTTTCTTTCTTTCTTTCTTTATAACTGTACCATCTGAATATGGATTGAAAGAGACTGGACCCCACAACACAGGGAATCCTAGTGTGGGGTTCAGGGCTTCCTCTACGTTTGTAAACATAATGAGACAATTAATTGAATGAATTGTGACAGATCTTCTAGCTAGTTATTTACGCTGATTAGGCTTTGGCTTTAAACAAACTTCGATCCCAAGTCGGCCGGAGCAAAGACATAATAATTTTTACGAGGACGAGTCACGGGCAACAGCTAGTTCCCGAATAAAACGTATAAAGCCAACTGAATCCAAGATGGCGCAGTTTTCAACCCGCCTTCCATTTCACCTAATCGAACCGCTCAAAGGTAATCGCTATACCATTAACAAATAAACCAGCCATTCAATCGATTCACACGTATACCAAGGCCAAGGTGAAGCGTCACGTGTAGCCTTGGCGACAATGTTGGCCACCAATTGCCAATATTGCAGTGCAAACACTCGATTGACATTTGTTAACCTGAGAGCTATACAAGTAGCAGTCACTTTTAAAGCATATCTTATTATTAAGCCCGCGGAATTCACATTTTCTTACATTTTTTGCATTATGCCGGTTAGCACCAGGATGTATATTTATTTATTTAAACTTCATGTACAATAGTGGTACATAGGCGGAGTTAATGCCACAAGGCATTCTCTACCAGATAATGCCTTGCCATGTAAGTCTATTACAAATATGATTCGATCGTAACAAATATGGCTTTACTGAGTTACAATCAATTAAAATCATGAATCAATCCTCGTAAGTTCATTTAATTGAATACCTTGTCATGAAATAGTCATTAAATGGGATTAAATGTACTTCGAACGCTGTATTGATGATTTTAATGGTTATAATTCGGTAACTGCATACGTGTTACGGTCGCGAATCATATTTTGTTTAACATACAGCCTGCAACTGACCTGCAAATTGCAAGAAATCTAAAGAAATTTGCATTTCGTATCCGGGCGGCAGGTGTTCTTCCGGGTTGATGAAATGTGAAGGGATGGGAATTCTCCTATTATCATTCTGCCAAAGCGACCATTTTAGGCCCCCTGTTCGGGAATTTGCTCAAAACATCGTTTTCTATTTACCTGACATTTTTAAATTTTCTTTCATCGTTATCTCTGATACAATGGTCCTTATGGGGTCTCTTGTCGCGTGTTCATGTCAAGTAATGTTTTCATAGAGATATTAAGGATAGAATTGATGCCATGGCAATACTCAGGGAAATTGATTAAGCAGCTGTGTATTCCACTCCCCACACAACCTCTATGTTATGTCAGAACTTTAATTTAATATTGATGAGAAACTATTATCGTTTGATGAATGATGGTTCACCCTCCCTGTCTAGACGTCGTATCTTTAAAAAGGGATTATGCCATCGTTATTTCATTTTTATTTTCAACTTGTCGGTGACAATCTGAATTGAGTCAGCTTTAGGCTATACCACAGTAGTACCACACGGTGACGCATTTTGCGTCGCCGTGTGGTACAAACAGGACTTTAGTATGAAACCGAACGTAGCGTAAATTCCGCGACTCATTTTACGCGACTCACAGCTCAAAAAATTACGCTCGTTTGGCCTTACTTGGCTACGAGTTCTTTCATTCTGCAGCCTTTATTGACATATTTAGAAGCGACGATTGGAAAACCTATTGTACCTTTATTATTCGCACATGAAAAGGTGTTTTAAGGCACCCTAGCACTAGGCAGCCTGGCTGCCGCAACCAAACTATTGAGCAGCTAATCGGCGGTAGTCTGAACTTGCGCCCGGTTGATGGCAATAGGCTCGCCCCCTTTACATGAGTCTTAAGCATAACTGGCGAAATGAGGGTGTACTATTATGGCTCCGCCGCCGCGTGCGGTGCCGGAAGCGGACCACACCGATGACGATGACGACGTTCCGGAGGTGACTGGGGTAGACCTGAGAGTGGCGGTACGCAGGCTGAAAGCCAGAAACACCGCCCCGGGACCCGATGGCTTGCCTGGCAAAGCCTGGGTCCTGGCCTCCGAGGCTCTCGGGCCCCGACTGGAAGGGCTCCTAAGCGCATGCTTGGAGAGAGGCCAGTTTCCGCTTCTTTGGAAGACGGGGAAGCTGGTCCTCATCCGGAAACCAGGGCGCCCTGCGGACTCTCCGTCCGCATACCGGCCCATCGTGTTGCTCGACGAGGTGGGCAAGCTCTTCGAAAGAGTCATTGCCAACCGCCTTGCCGGGCACCTTGCGGGGATGGGGCCGGATCTTGCGGAACACCAGTTTGGTTTCCGCAAGGGGCGCTCCACGGTGGACGCCATCATGCGCGTGAGAGCCCTCACGACGGGGGACGCGGTGTCCCGGGGCGGGGTCGTCTTGGCGGTGTCTCTTGACATCGCCAACGCCTTCAACTCCATGCCCTGGAGCTGCATTAGGGAGGCACTCCGGTATCACCGGGTGCCAACCTACCTTCGTCGTGTGGTCGGGGACTACTTGACGGATAGGGCCGTCATCTACCCCGGTCAGAGCGGAGAATGGAACCGGCGAGAGATGTCGTGCGGTGTTCCACAGGGATCGGTTCTAGGACCGGCCCTGTGGAACATCGGTTACGACTGGGTGCTGCGCGCCGACCTCCCTACCGGCGTCAGCGTAGTTTGCTACGCTGACGACACGCTGGTACTGGCACAAGGGAGGTCGCACGAGGCGGCGGCCGAAAACATGACACGCGGGGTTGCGATAGTCGTGGATAGGATCCGGCAATTGGGTCTCGAGGTGGCATTGCACAAGTCCGAGGCCATGTGTTTTCATGGGCCTCGGAATGCGCCACCGTCGGGATCCCTACTGACGGCAGGAGGGGTTTCCATCGGCGTCGGGTCGACGTTGAAGTACCTAGGACTCGTCCTCGACAGCCGGTGGAACTTCGTGGAGCACTTCCGACGTTTGGCTCCCAAACTGGAACGGACAGGGGCTGCCTTCAAGCGGCTCTTGCCCAACCTGAGGGGTCCAAACGCCTCCTGCCGGAGGCTATACGCGGGGGTCGTGCGGTCCATGGCCCTTTACGGGGCCCCGGTGTGGGCGCGTTCTTTAAGGCGGCAAGCCGCCCACTACCTGAACGCGCCCCAAAAGGTGATAGCCATAAGGCTAATCCGGGGGTACCGCACGATCTCCGGCGAGGCGGCTAGCCTCCTTGCCGGATTGCCGCCATGGGATCTGGAGGCGATAGTCCTCGCGCGCCTGCATGAATGGCGCGCGGAGGCACTACGTCGGGGGGAAACTCCGCTGCCGCGGCAAATTGCCGCTCAGCGGACAGACCTCCGGCGTGATATCATGGCGACATGGAGAGAGCGACTGTTGCAACCCCGTGCAGGGCACGCTACCATAGTGGCGATAAGTCCCCTCTTTGAGGAGTGGCTAGAGAGGCGCCACGGCGCCCTCACCTACCGCCTCACGCAGATCCTCACCGGACACGGTTGTTTCGGGAGGTTCTTGCACCGAATCGGGCGGGAGGAAACGCCCGGGTGTTTCCACTGCGAGGATCGTCCGGAGGACACGGTGGAGCACACCGTAGAGGTCTGCCCCGCTTGGGCGGAGCACCGCCGTGTCCTTGTAGCGGCGATTGGCGGCGGCGATCTCTCGCGTCCGGCCCTGGTTCAAGCCATGGTCCGGAGCGAGAGGGAATGGGAAGCCGTCACCACCTTCTGTGAAGCAGTCATGCTAGTGAAGGAGGTGGCGGGACGTGAGAGGGAAAGAACCTCACGTTCCAGCCGCCGCGGGAGACGCCCTGGGCGTCGGGGGTCACGTGGTGGCTCCCGGCCACCGTAGGCGCGGGCCTGTGGACGGCGAGTTATGGGCTAGCTCGCCGTCCGGCCGTCTTATGACGACAGGCCGTGTCGACGGCGCGTTCGTGTTCCACGCGCGCCTCAAAGAGATGTCAGCAACCGAGTAGGGGTCCGCATGGGCCGATGCCTGCCAGAGCTGCGGGACTGTTCGAAAGAGACACCGTGGCCCTGGAACACAAAGGGCAAAGAAGGAACATGGATGGGTTTTAGTCAGTACAAGTCTGACACTCCCTTCCGCTCCGCCCAGAGTGGGGGGGGTCATTTGATGATTTCCCATCCAAAAAAAAAAAAAAAAAAAGGGTGTACTATTAGGTATACCTCTGTCTAACCCTTCGGGGATTACATGCGTCATGTTATGTTATGTTGCTAGTCAACGGCCACGTCAAATAGCTGACAACCTCATTTTATAACAATCAACAGTTTCAGAACAGAAAACACGTCTTTCTGCTCCTGCAAGTGCGCAGAGACCGATGGCATCCACAAACATTCGCTTTGTCTTGCTGTGGCTGTGCGGAGCCATTCGGCTGCCGTGCAATCATGCGCGTTACCGCCAGCCAGACATCCTGGGCCGCGTAGTGCTCGGGCTCCAATATACCAACATACATCGGAGTGGTTGCCGCAGCCAGGCTGCCTAGTGCGCAGGTACCCTTACTGCCTATTGTACTTGAAATACATTACATTCTACCCAGGTAATTTATATGCTTCAAGTTGAAACGAACACGCTCCATCCAATACATACCTGTGAACAAAGAAATACATTATATGAGCACGGATTAATAACGAACTTTGAAATAGTCATTGAAAAACAGACCTGACTCTTGTGTTGAAAGTTGAGATATTATCATAACAGAGCTTTGCACACTTGAAAGGAGGTGATTCACAAGATGATGAGTAATGGAGAAGTATGGAAGAAGAAGGAATGCTGCGCCTACACCACTTAAATTGAGATAAGGGCAAGCGAATGATGATGATGAATGATGATGCATTAACTTACACAAGCAATGCTTTGTAAGTTAATGCTTCATTGAAATGTTAGAAATGTAAAATGTGAAATGTTAGAAATGTAGTTAATGCTTCATGAATATTTCGGGGTTTACTCATAATTCGCTTTTATTACTAGCAGCTTAAGACTGCGAAGCGACTGCTGAGCATGAAGTCCTGGGTTCGATTCCCGGGTCGGGCAAAGTATTATTAGGTTTTTCCATCAGTACTTTATCAGTAGCAGCCACGGAGTCTGGATTTGTGCCCGGTTGATGGCAATAAGCTCGCCCGCTATTTCATGGGACATAAACATAACCCGCGAAATGTGGGTGTACTATGACGTACACCTCTGCCTAACCCTTCGGGGATTAAAGGCGTGATGTTACGTCATGTACTAGGAGCTTAGAACTTTTTCAAATTTCTCATCATTGTGTAAGGTGTTTCTCATCACACTATTATTTTTAAATACTGCACGTTTTAGTATACTTTTTGTTCGCTAACGTCAGTGCTAAAAATTCTAGTGTTTGCCAACTTTGTTAAAACCATGTTTTCTACTAAATTATGATGTAAACTTCTTGGTGTTTTCCCGGAACCCTGACATCTGTTACATTGTTTTCACAATATTTTTGTCAGAGCCATCGACAGTTTACGCTATCGGCTATAAATTGCCATGCTTTAGTAAGTGTTGACGGGTTTTATACTGGGTTTGAGGATGTTTTTCTAGCTTAATTTATTATTATACGCTGTTCGGAGGTCTGCTTTGATAAACAGATCATTAGACGAAGCACAGACAAAATAATTTAAGCAAATCATCTACCACGTATGAGAGCGAAATTTACCAATATCCATAGCAGATACCAGTGGCGAAGGTTTCATACAACACGATTCCTACCGGATTCCCTTTGAAAAATATCACATTCAGTATTCTATAGACAAATAATATAATGAAAGTCAAAACTAATTGTACAATGTGGTAATCACATTAAAGATATGTACTCCGGCTTACCTCTCACATAAATTGACCCTTCGCTACTGGCAGATGCTATGAGATATAGCTCTTGAACTTGGTTTACATGTGCTGATCGTGTACAGTTTCGCTCGAGTCAATATGGTATGTACCCTTCAGGTTGAGGGTTCTCTTTTTTAGGATTCTGTAGCCGAATGGCAAAAAACGGAACCCTTATAGATTCGTCATGTCGGTCTGTCCGTAAGTAACAGCCACTTTATTCCGAAACTGTTAGGACTACACAGTTGAAACTTAGTAGGTAGATGTATTCTGTGAACCGCTTTACGATTTTTATACTGAAATAAAAAAATAAAAGATTTAGGGGAGGCTGACATAGAACTGAAGATTTTTTTTTTTTATTAAACCTATACGTGCGGGGTGTCTATAGACAGGTCTTTAAAAACGACATTGAGTTTCCTAAAACCATTTTTTCTCAAAGTCAATTGTTTGAAAGATAGACACTTCCAAAGTGGTAAAATGTGACTCCCCCCCCCCCCTAGTTTTGCTGTTGAATGTAACAATGAATACAACATATGAATGAGCCTTCAAAACATTTTAAATATATTGTTTGGTGCTACGGAATCCTGTGTGCGTGTGAATACGACTCGCACTTGACCGGTTTTATGACTAATTTAGGATAATCTACTATCTGAAATAACAACTATTCAATGATTGATTAGGTTTTTGACTAATTTCAATAAAAGGTGGATCATGTCATGACTCATGCATGGTTATCAAAGTGACTAATACGAATCATTTATTTAACAATTTATGTACTAATTACAGAAAAGAAGAAAGGAATAGAAAGATGATCAGCTGTTCCATACATTTTGACTGTTTAGGTATTGTAATTTTGTAGGAAACAGCTGTTTTTTTTCAATAACCGACAAAAAAATTCAATGCAGAATGTGTACTGAATACGTGGTAACCGTTTTAACGTCGGTTCGTCTTCCACCCTGTATATTTTGCAATGCTGTAGCAACCAAAGCCCGTCTTAGTCACAAATAAACATCTAAATATTTCTCAGTGTAATAAAATAACAAATTTTCCGATTATAGAACATTCCAATTATAATTGTCAATGACTAATAACTTAATTTGCCAGCATTGTGTAAATAGGCTTGTCTAATGAATGAATTTAAACTAAAAACAACTTTGTTGTGTTTTGTTATGAGACCAAAGTCCACTGTGACGATTGACAGGCAAGAATGTAAAGTCATTCAACTAATTACGAGCGATAGATGGGCTAAAATGCTAATGAGGGTGTGTAGTGTAACGCGAATGGATAAAATAACGAATGAGTACATAAGAGGAAGTTTGAAAGTGGTGTTGATGACTGAAAAGTTGTGTGGTAATCGGTTAACGTGATAAGGACATGTGATGCGGAGGAATGAGGAAAATGTTGTAAGGGAAATGTTGAGTATGAATGTGGATGGCTATAAGAATAGGGGAAGACCAAAGAAGCGATGAATGGGCTGTGTGAAAAGGACTGCTGAGATAACGAGTAATAGAGAAGTGTGGAAGAAGAAGACATGCTGCGCCGACCCCAAATAAATTGGGATAAGGGCAAGGAGAATGATGGGACGGGACAAGACGAACAAAATCGTAATCCAATACTTGCTACCACTTAATAACAAAACGGTCTGTGTAATGTCATACGCCCGTTTGTCAGGAAGCATTCGTGTGTCTAAATCGAAAATGTTCTGGATCAATTTGTATGAAAATATTCCCAATGTTTGCTCTTTAAGAATTGAAGACAAAAACGTGTTGCGCCGACCCCAAATAACATGGGACAGGGCAGAAAGATGATGACCAAAGATCACAGTGATTTTGACGATGATGCAAAGTCAAATTAAATAAATATGGAAATACAGTCTGTTTTTTTTGGTAATGTTAAAAATCAACATGATAAAATGAAGTCGATACGGTCAAATCAAACGTCGATCTCATTACAACAGGGGATTCGGTCATTTGCAAACATGAGTTCTTTTACAATTTAACGATTTCCACTCTTCAAGTCCTAATGGCCGCTCTTTCTATCAAGAATAAAAAACACTGCACTACAACAAAAACAGAATAAAAAATTTACCGTAAAAAAACTTTTTCAGCTTTCTAATTGAAACAGTAGTCTATGAACGAACAATGAGTATCACTTTACAACGTAAACACATGACTTCATTCCAGTACAGACGCACTACATGCACTGAAACATACCGTACTGAAATGAAAGGAAACAATTGAGTAATACTATACTAGTATCCTCATATAATAATGTAAGTAATAATAATAGGCTTTGACTGACAGTAACGTATGGGTTCGTACCGAACGCCCTTACCGTGCCTAAAACTAGCAATGAGCGGGCAATGGTTGACGTGGAACCGATGAGCGTTTGCTAAGCTAATAATAAGCAAGCTGTAGGGGCAATAGTAACTGCAGTCTGTAGAAGAAGAATAAAATAACGTTAAGAGGAAGACGTGTCCTTAAATGGAGACCACAGATCGGTTAATGTAGGGTGGAATGAAATCAGGCTCGAACCATCATAGAGGGATAGTACGGGCACAGTGGCTGGCAGCAGTTGAATGGACTGAGGAGTGAGTAAAATGGTGTGCGATTGGAGAAGACTAAGGCTATAGACTGATAACGACAATGGAAGCTTGAAAAGACTTGATTCATTTTAACCAACAGATTTTACCAGACTATATTTACTTCTAGCCACGACGATTTCACATTAACTGATAACGATATCGATCCGATACTGATAAGCTTAGTGTTTTTGTATAAAATGAAGCACTTAATCCTTGCATATAAAACCGCAAATGCGTCGTTGTTGGCAAAACCCTTGAGCCCAAAAAACCCAGATTAGTTATTTAAAATGAACATTTTAATCAGAAACACCTACACAAAGATAAAGAGACACTTGTTAAAGGTCACGGGAATCTAATAACAGCGGCAGGTACAGGACCGGTCGTAATTATGGGAGATCTAGGTCCAGCAGCTGATCTCTTTCAGTTGTATGATAAAAACGATGATTCAGAGACAAAAGAGATAAACATACAAGACTCCAAACAATTTCTAGCTATTTCATCAGAACTTTACAACAAAAATGTAGGTATAATCTACACAACTATTTTTAATACGAACAATACGTAAAGCCAGTTTATCCTCATATGTTGTTTTGAGTGCTACCGCACTCAATGCACCGAACTGTCTCTATTCGCACATTGTACCTACAACGTGGAACAAATGAACAATCGATTAGAACAGCGAGTATAACAATTGACTGGATGGAAAGCGATAAAAGTGGCAACAGAAGAATGAGGTCATGGTGGTGAAGTACGGTGAAGAATATCTATAATTTTAAGTAATTTCATCATGGACAGTAACTATACCACATTACAATGATGCTAGGCTGTCCGACGTTCATAGAAAAATGGCAGGAGCAGACTGGATGCAAAAGGCGGAAGAAATGGTGTTGTGGCGCAAAGGAATTGGGCTAATCCTATGTCCAGCAGTGTACTGCGATACTGACTTGGTTGATTGATAGAATATTACTGACAAATCCAAAAATTCACACACGACAAACGACAATTTGATGCCCCCGATTGTGATGCTGGTGTCCTTAGGTCTTACTTAAGTCATTTTTAGCGACATCCACAAAGACACAATAGATTACAACAATGTAATTTTGTTCATTCATTTTTAAGACCTACAAAAATCTTTCCAACTTATCCAGGTCCTAGATACAGAAGTTTTCAGAACACAACAAATAATACAATAGAAATAAAAATCCTTTCGAAGTCGCATCGGTTAAAAAGAGACGGACGAAATTACTCATACGGGGACCACACAAGCTTCTGATTATACAATAAACTTCGAGTGGACCCACGGGTGTTTATTTCCATAATAAAGAGCACAACTACACCGCCTGTGTAAATTTCAGTGCGCGTGCGCCGAGATTGCGCCATTTTAATTGTTTGCACCAACTGCACCGGATGCACTGAAAGCGGACACACAATTGACAATTGACACCGTTTTGTAACATGTAAGACCAAGATCAAACACTGAAAGTGTTGTTGATGAACGAAGAATGATGATTTAGCATATATAAAGTCTCGCCTGTTTACCATAGGGATAGGTAGAAACTGAAGAACCTGCTTCTTCTTTCTTTATCGTGTGGTTAGTGCCTAACCTGGTGTCAGAGTTTTTAATGCTATAGCCACCCACGGGCCTCTGACTTGGCTTTACATGCCGTCGAGAAATATCTCTCAGGCATGCTGGTCCTCCCGCCTCATCCACGTTCAGACATCTGTTCTTACACTCACGATAGTTGCGAGTACTACTCAGTACGCACCTGGCCTTTCTGAAGACCATCACTAATAAGGTTAGTGTATGTCTTTCTAGGGCGTCGTGGTCCAGGCGTTGCGATTCACATCTGCCTCGTAAATACCCTTTTTTAGTGGCCTTTCACATTCAGTATAAGTTTCACCAAAATATTTCAGACAGACACCAATTTCTTCCATATGCGTAGGTATTAGGTCATCCATCTTCTAATCTGGTTTTACAACCTTTTTTAGAGGTCGGGGTCAGTGAACGTAGACTTGGGATTTATAGCTGTCCAAAATTACATACTATCGCGAACCTTCTCATAAATTTGGGACAGATGCTTGCTCTCCGAGACACGAAGAGTTTAGAGGTTATTCAACCAAGATTACTATATCAAGGTTTCTTAACCTCATAGAACAAATCGATCTTCGCGAAGTATTAGCAATGATCCTATCTGAAGGTATTAAAGACTTCAACGCTGTTGACAATAGGATTGCAAGTATGGAGGCTACGGCAATTTACTTTCATTACAATTGTAAAGACAGAACACCGCCAAACTAGAATGTTACAGACAATTTTATCTATGAACTTAAATCAAACGCACATTATAACTAAACAATTTAATCTTTAGACATCAAAACACAATTGTAGACATTCATTGCTGTTTACATTGATAAGATCTAGACTGATAACAAGGTGCTTGATGTACCGAGACAATTGAAGTGGATGAAAGTGCAAAGAATGCCCTGATTCATGTCCTTATGGAAATCTCTCGAATGTTGAAGTCTGACTACCAGTTTTACCAAAGGGTGTTGTACGTATTAATCGATTACTGGGTTGTATGTAGTAGAGGTAAGATTGGCCGTCGCTCCATGTAAAATACTGGTATTCAGCTGCATTTCATAAGACAGGAAGCCACCCAACGTACCTGGGAAATCGCCAGGCAGATAATGATACCCTAATGGAAACCTCTTGCGTTTACATGTAAATTTTTCAAAACATGATAAAATTCTATTATTGCACTTAAGTTTGATACAATCTAGAGAGACTGATTAGATAGTCGTACGTACGTGATACACGGCACAAGTATGAATGCACTAGCTTTACCCTCAACGTACTGTGACTTGTCAACCATTTCAGTTACAAGGCCATCATTAAATTCATTCAGTATTCATAAACTTTGATAATATACATAAGACTAGCCGATCCACACCAGCTTCGCCCAGACGGATTTTAATACAGACTTTTAACCCCTATTTCACCCGTTTAGGGGTTGAATTTTACAAAATCCTTTCTTAGGTAATACCTACGTCATAATAGCTATCTGTAATTCTGTATGCCAAATTTTAGACGGATCCGTCTAGTGGTTTTAGCTGTGCGTTGAAAGTCAAGAAAAATGATTTTAAGATACATAGAAGATATAATAGAAGAATCGTCTGCACTCAATGCACCGGGTGATCTAAAAATCATGCATGTGAAAGTGTGATGAATTAGCATCATTACTCTAACGGTTCTCATTTGTAGGACTTTTCGAAGTTAGCACGTTGAACTGTGAAAAGGCAGTCAACCTCATTTTCTTTCTTTTTTTTTTACAGAAAGATACATTTGATCTCAGCGCAATCTTAAATGCGAAAATTTGTGACGATGAATGTATGTATGGACGTTTTTAGCTCTTTCACCCAGAAACCTGAACGGATTTTGATGAAGTTAGGCACAGAGATAGTTTATAAGCTAGGTTAACACATAGGATACTTATTATCCTGCTAGTACGATCCTGTGAGACAATTACTGAACTCCACGCGGGAGTAGCCACGCTCATAAGCTAGTCAAGGATAATAGTTGTATAGACATCTATTGGCGCGTGTTCAAAATCGGAACTAACGCCGCCATTTTGCTCTTCAATACAATTTCGCAATTGCGAATTGTCGTTGGACCGCGCTGTGGCTATTGTTTTATACTATCTGCTTATACTACCGTAAATGGAAACAATAGATAACGTTTCATTGCACTTAAAGATTTCCCTTAAGCTTTCGACAGACTAACTGATGAATCGATAAAAGAAAAAGTTTCGCGAAACTCGATAGCACTACATAAAAACAACGAAGATAGCTACGACCTCATTTAAATCAACATACATAACAAAAAGCGCATTAAAATAAATGTAACGAAAACAAACGTTATCAAAAACCACACCTATGACCTCATTGAGCATAATTACATGAATCTTCCAAGAAAAGTAAAAATTACAAATAATAAGAAAGATAGTTAAAGAACTTAAGATAAAGTTGACACAGATCACAGATGTTTTCACACCGAACAAATAATACTTGAGCAATTAGTGACTTGGCAACAAGAGACATAATTCAGAGAATCTACGCTTGGAGCTACGTTTGTCAAAATATTTGTATGAAGTTCTTTAAAGTTATAATACATTAAAAACTTGTATTTAAAAAACTTATACATAAAAACTTATGAAAAACTTGGAACTTACATTGGTCTAGCTAGAACAACAAAAATGACCGCAATGACGGGGAGAACGCTTCGGCTTCATTAAGGGTACTTTTATACCCATTATATCTCCCTATGATTTCATTAAAGGGCAGTTTTCAAATCCTGTCCTCTGCATTAAGTATTCCATATTTTAGAGACTTACGATACTCTAGGGGACTGGGGATTTATCTTAAAAAGGAAGTAAATATCTTCCAAATACTAGCACTTATCTCCCAAACAGCCGGGTAAGTGGAATAGTTTTATCTGATAAGTCTATGGAAAACCCAACCATTACACGGATTCTTATTGTGATTACATTATCAAGTGTAGCTGTCATAAAATGTTATGTTATGACTTTAGATGCTCTGTTTTCGTTGTATCAGATAGCAATGGAATTGGAGACGGTAAAATTGTTTCGCTTTTAGTACATCTATGAATAGTGTAAATATTTGGGTGGATAAAACAATTGTGGGTGGTAAATTGAAGGTAACTAAAGTCACTGACTTAAAGAAAACCAGTCCTATCATCTCTGAGGATTAGAACGAATTGTGGAGATAAAAGAGGGTGATAAAAATACCCATTACACATATCTGAGCATTGCCTAATAAATCAGGGAGCAATAACTCTGATAACATGGCGGGACAACCTAGAAGCTTTTCTCAAATGGGTCACAGACAGCAATATAGAGGTAAGTGCAATGGGGGGAAATATGTCCTTGTCCTGCCATGCTGCATTGCAGTATCTATGCGTATACCCTAACGGATATGCCCGTTCTTCTCTTTTGTAATGGGCTGACTAACTGATCGACTCCTTGACAACACAAAAGTGACTGTAAATTATTTCGTTGAAATAAAGTATAGTTTGAATTGGTGGGACTAGTAGAACCGCTGGATGCGAGTCGCACGGGACCAGCCAATGTGGCGACACTTGGGGGAGGCCTATTTCCAGCAGTGGACGTCTTTCTTTTCTTTTCTTTCTTTCGATGAGTAGAACACAATAATACATTTCTTTCTTCTTTGTGTTGAGTATTTAATTATGGCGTGGCAGGCTCCTACATGTTACAGTTCGTTAATTGCTTAATCTACGATTTAAGAGTCCAGTCTTACAAAAGCATACTCGAAGAGGTAAAGTAAACTATTAAGTATTTCAATGCAACTACGAGTAGAATTAACATCTTGGAACAAAAAAAATGTCGTAAAAGACTTTTCATAGTATTAAAGCTTAACGTATTATTTTTCAGAAAGGCCAGGTGCGGAGTGCTTGCAACTAGCGTGCGTAGCACGTGGCGGTAGTTTCTGATCACCCCCATGGAAAAAGGCTTAAATTTATATTTGTATGACCTGCTGGAGATAGATCGCAAAAAAAACGAAGACTGATAAACTAAAAAACAAAACCAACATTAAGGAAAGGCTTATTTATCCCTATCCTAAGGCTATTAATGGCCAAATGAGTGTAAGGGCAAAAGAATCAATAAACCGAAAGCTACAAACACAAGAAACAAAACGCAGGGAGGGAGGAGGCCAGGGTCACATACAACAGGGGTTGCAGGTGCCATAAAGCGTCCAACTACATTCCACACCCAAGGTGAAGAGAACTCGACACGATAACACAATGAATAAATAAATATATGTGCGAATCACGTGCTACTGACGTAGAAGGTGCAAAGATCGATTTAATATACAATACTGAGACATATTCGATGAATATTTATATCAAGTATACCACCGGATACTCGATGGTCTAAAGTCCAATGGATACTGATTTCGTGATGAGATGCCGCTGACTATCAAGATTTTTCCATGACGTTATTTTCGGCGTTATTTTTAATAAATACCGATTTTGCATCTTCTCGATACTAAAAATTTTGACAAATTTTTATCATAATTTTTTAAACTGTCATGTCACTTACATTTTCATAAACAAACAGTAAACATGGTAAAAATCCCGTTTCTAGTGTTAATGATAAATTTTCATTAGTCTACGAGTTTATGTTTATTTTCCAATGCGACTTATTTGTGCAATACCGTACTTCACCCTGCTTCCTCTCTCTCACAAAAACATCAAGAAAAATGTGGAGATTTAACTGAACCTTCTAATTAAGACGGAGATCTAAGGTTCTACTGTAAAAAAGGAATTCGTTCTAGTTAATTTTTAGTAAATCCTTGATTATCCAGTCCAATCTCAATTTTCCTATTCCAAACACCAATATCCCCCAACAGCTGCACAGAATCGTTCCAATAAGGATCAATATTCATACAATAACCCAGGGGTTCCCAATTTTTTTTGGCCAAGGAACCCTAATTGATTATACTTTTCCTAGCGGAACCCTACTTTGATAACTGGAAATTTACCTACCTTAAAATAGGTATAAATGAAAAACAATAAAGTTTTCATGAAATTATTTTATACATTTACTGTGCATATGTAAGTAGGTACATAAAAAATAAAAAAAATAAACATAAAAACACGTTTGTGAATTTAATGTGATGAATGAAATTTTTTTACATATTTTTTTAAAATAGCATTAAAATTAGGCTTAATGTCCGACAGTTGAATGCGAAGATCTGGAGCTGCATCCAGTCTATTTCTGTACTTGCTTTTGGTGTAAGCATATGCGGAAAAACCAGTCTCGCATCGGTAAGTCGTCACAAACGGTAACAGTAATGTGATGGCTCTATTAGCAATTTCTGGGTATTCATCTTTGAGTCCAATCCAAAAGGCGTTTAAATCAAAAGTTCCTTCTTCGAACTTTTGTTTTAGCGTTGATGAAAATTTAATATCAATCAAATTCTCATACTCTGACACCGACAGCATCGAAGGTTTGGTGTGATTTACAAACGGATTCTGCACCCAGTTCATGTCCTGCAACTGCTCCGGAAAATACTCATGCAAAGATTTTGTAAGGCTTGTCAAATGCTCATGTATATTATTTTCCACGTCTGAAGATACCCGCAGCTCATTTTCTTTTAGAAAGTCATTTAATATTGTGAAACATTCATAATTATGTTTTTCAACACATTCAATCCAAAACGCAAGCTTGTTTTTTAGTGAAGACATTTTATCATTTACTGTAAATTTTGTTGTAGCTCGTCCCTGTAATGCTTTGCAGATTACGTTGAGCTTATCGAATATATCAGCTAAATAAGCCAATTGCATCAACCATTGCTCATCATGCAGCAGTTCAACAAGCTTATTAACGTGTGCAGAAACAGGTTGTTTGGTAAAGAATAACTTAAGCTCGTCGCGCAATTCAAACAGCCTTAATAGAACTCTTCCTCTTGAAAGCCATCTTACTTCCGTGTGAAGAAGAAGTGATTGATGCTGACTTCCTATATCCTCACACACTTTTTTAAAAAGCCTCGACTGGAGTGGACGTGATTTAACATAGTTTACAATTAGTACTGCTTGGTCGAGAACTGTCTTGAGCTCGTATGGCATTTTTTTTGCGACAAGGGCATGGCGATGTAAAACGCAGTGACTGCTACTACATTTAGGTGCAACCTCCTTGATTCTCGTTACAGTACCTTTTATTTTGCCAACCATAGCTGCCGCTCCATCACTACACACGTCAATACATTTGTTCCAATCAATATGGTGCTTAGTCATGTAACTATCGATAACTTTAAAAATTTCTTCTCCGGTTGTGTTAGTTTCTAAAGCAGTACAAAGAAACAAATCCTCTTCAATAGATCCTCCAAAGGGATATCTCACAAAAACAAGCAATATTGATAACCCAGCGACATCTGTACTTTCGTCCAGTTGCATTGCAAACATCTCGCTGGTCGCCAATCTACTAATTAATTCATCTTGAATATGTTCAGAAATCTTATGAATTCGATCAGAAATTATATTATTTGAACACTGAACTGCTGACACTTTCTTTGCTGCTTCTTCTCCAAGTACACAGGTGACAATTTCTGTCATACATGGTTTTAATAAATCCTCTGCAATCGTGTGTGGTTTACCAGCACGAGCGATTTTGTAACTTAGCAGAAATGATGCCTCTGTTGCATTTTCATTATCGGTCTTTACAAATTTTTGTATAGCAGCTGCACCACTCCTACGTACTTTTTTGTGTCTTTCAAAAAAGCTGACGCTTTTATCTTTCAGTTCTGGGTGGTTCGTGTCAAGATGTCGTTTAAGCTTTGCAGGTACCAGTGAGCTATTACTCATTATTTTGTTGCAAATGACACATTGTCCATCCGGGTTCTCAGTCATTCCCGCAGGAACGAATCCAAAGGACAAGTAAGATTCGTCGTATTTTCTTTTTTTTGAAGAAGTTTTCTCCTGAGTTGCATCTCTTTTGGTGATTGTATGTTGTAGATTCTGTCCGGCACTAGGGTCTTGTGTATTTAGCATACCCTGAAATGAATTGACAAACAATGATAATAACCATAGCAATACGTACAATGTAGTATCAAAGTGAGCAAACGATCTGCTTGTTCGGAATAGGAGAGCTGACGAACTAAAAGAGCGAACTAGTTTGCTAAGGATCCGCGAACTAAATTGAGCGATCCCGGTCGCGGAATGCGCAAGTCTAATCAGTAAATAACTTATATCACAGTAAATTACCCAAATAATTGTAAAAATTAACGAAAAAAAAACCCTTTACCGTTAATTTTATTTTTAACTTTTTAGTGTATTTTTATTTTTCCCAAAGATGGAGTTGCATATTTACGCAAACCAGGATACTCATCAACGATCAAATCAAACGAGTCTAAACTCGATCAGGTTGCGTCGTTTAATAACAGAGTTCCTATGGCCACTTTCCAGCTCCATCATCAGACCCTGGTTACAACATAGTGTCAAAGTACTTGTCAAGACGAATCAAACGAACCCAAACTCGATCAGGTTGCGTCGTTTAATAACAGAGTTCCTATGGCCACTTTTCAGCTCCATCATCAGACCCTGGTTACAACATAATGTCAAAGTACTTGTCAAGACGAATCAAACGAACCCAAACTCGACCGGGTTGCGTCGTTTACTCACGGAGTTCCTATGGCCACCTTCCAGCTCCATCACCAGATCAGCTCCATGTCTAATAATATTGCATTATCGTTTGGATCATACATGCATGCAAAATTTCAGCTCAATCGGAAACCGGGAAGTGGATCAAATTTAACTTGCAAGATTCGATTAACGACAACGGGACAGGTGAAACTAAATAAAAGCTTGTAAAAAAACTTATGTAGGTATAACTTTTTTACCGACGAACCAGGAACATTTTCTGAAATATTTTCAGTGCACACTGCTGGTGGCTCTGAATCTAATGATGAATCCGAAACACTTTTGCCACTTGTGAGGCGCCCCGTTTTGAGCCAACTTTCCATTTTGAACTACCTACAATAAAAATAACACGTGAATATATCTCTCGTATTTTATTTCGAAAATGTGTCTACAAATAAACAAACACATTGTGACTTACCAGTAAACATCGAAAATTCCAACAACAGGTATTTTTGTACTGCAGCTATTCACTACTAATTAAATAATAATAAAATACGTGTGCTCTTTTCGCGGTCTAGACCGGTATAATCCGCCCCGCTCGCCGCGCCGTAGCCGACGGCGCTGCAACGCGGGCGCGCGGGGTGGGGAGGGCTGTGCGCGCTGTACTACTCCGCCCGCACGCCCTGCCCCTCTCTCGTGCGTAAACAAGTCGGTGCGCGCGAGTAACGTTGGTCACAAAACGTGTGACAATATTTTTTACGGAACCCTTGCGGTCTTTCCACGGAACCCCAGGGTTCCGCGGACCACCATTCGGGAACCGCTGCAATAACCCATAGTTGCCCCTTCTAAACTAACATCAGAGAACGCTTCGGGCTACCAAGGCCGGCCCACAGCCTTGAGTGCACTTGTTCAGTACACCCATCTTATTATAGAACATTATAACGTAGTAAATAAACACTACGCGTATTCTGAAGCCGTATACTCTAGTAGGCTGTTTATTGTTTGGCTATCCGGCGTTACATGCTTCGAAACATTTTTGTAATCGAACATTATATTCTGGTTTATTTTTCCATGTAATCATGATGAAAATATGTGTAGTCTAGCCAGGTACATCATCATCTGCCTCTAGCCTTTTCCCAACTACATTGGTGTCGGCTTCAAGTTTATCCGGATGAAGCTGAATCCCAAGTATTTTACATGGAGGAAATACTGGTAATTAACTGGGTAATACGATAACTTTTGGTATTGTTTATATTTTCATAATATCTTGTTTAAAACATGTGCGGTCTAACCCGACACATAGAGACCGATTACAAGCGGATTTGCGGGTCTTTCTTTCGTTATTGGTCGCACTCTGAGCTTCAACATGCAAAAGGAGGACCTCGGAAAGACTAGAGCTAAACTGCGTTTATGGTTGTCATTCAAACAGAGTCAGCAACCGAATAATCTAATATTACCTGAAGTTCGCTTATCAAAGCACGAAGTCGGAACAGAACATCTGCATCCAGTCAAGCATTTGTTTATATATATTTTCATTTATCAAGAATTCTATTTTTAAATCAATGCCCAGAACAGAAAGCCATCCAGCCAGCAGTTTTGAGTACGATGCCATTAGATGCATCTGTCAGCAAAATGTGCATAACACACTACACGCAGACACCGCTCCGTCTACGCAATATCAATGAGTCATTCCTACATTCCTCAGGCCTTCATTGAGATTTACTACATCAGTAAAAGCTTCAGACACGTCAACAGCACGCGCGTTCCCACGTTCAGAATTAATTATACGAGTCATGAGTTCTACGTCAGTGGTATGTGCATCCAGTAAAAAGCTTGCCTAAACAAATGTGTATATTCCTGTTACGTCTTCTACTTTAACAATTTTCAGTCATTTAAAACTTCACTCAGTGTCAGCCCCGGACTCAATCAAAGTTGAGACGAGAGGAGAGGAGAGGAGAGGAGATGTGTTGTAAACCACCAAAAGAATTTCGTTATTATTGTAGTTTGGAAACGGTTGAGCAGAGAGGAAAGGAGATGTCTCATATTTGTTTAGGCTGATCTCCGCACAGGGCGGCCAAGCAGAGAAGAGACGTGAGCAGCGTGCGGTAAGCGGCGAGAGGCGGTCTCTAAACTGGGTGTGAGTAGCTTGTACACACATCTCTTCTCCAGTCTAGCCAGTACGTATCTCCGCACAGCTTCCTCTTCACTTCGCAAATCTCCGCTTTGGTGGAGTCCAGTCCTCATCGTTGTTGTGCATTATGGATACTGACAGCTCTAGAACGCGGTTTTTTTGTACCGATCGGGTGCCGTTTCAATTGGCGTAATTAGCCCTCAGGTTGAAAGTATCTAACTGTCACATTGACAGACAGACCTTGTCGTTCCATGACGTGCAAGTGATACTGAACCTGAAGGTGATATAGCAATTACAAGGTCGGTTTTCTATGTTAGTACTGTTTATGTGAAGCGAGTGTGTGGAAAATCATACGTAAATTAATGACCTGCCTGTCATCTTTATTGTAATTAACGAGCTACGTAAAGTGTTGGGTTCGAAGACCCTTATGGTTGTATGTAACTATACATTTTAGACGCATATCTTCTTCTTTATCGTGTGGTTAGTGCCTAACCTGATATCAGAGTTGTTATGCCGCCCATGGGCCTCTGACTTGGCTTTACACGCCGTCAAGAAATATCTCTCAAGCATGCTGGTTTCCTCACGACGTTTTCCTTCACCGAAGCAAGTTATAATTATACAATACGCACATGAATCCGAAAAATCAGAGGTGCGTGCCTTGGGTTCGAACTCGAGACCTATGACTTGCACGCACACCAGAAACACGTATATCAGAAAGTAAGTAAGTAATTAATTATCAAAGCCAATGACATGGGCTCACCGGTCCATTATATTACGTAATTCCCGAATTGTTCGACTGTTCAAATTTGTCAATGGTTAGGCTGTGATAATATTCTCCGGATACGGGAGAGCGAGGGGCCACAAGCCACAAGGTCACGCGACTGAATTACGGTAAAAGTGGAATTTCCAATATGAATGTTTTGAAATAGTGATTTTATTCGCTTTGCAAGGACAGGAAGATAATGATGTTGTTTTAGAACAGATAAAACCATGACTGCGTTGTATTTCCACAATTTTTAAGAACAGAATATGAATAGGACCGCATGGCGGCAAAGAAAACAACTGGATAAAGCAATTTTAATTCACAAATGAAGAATGTAGAGATAAATACACGAATTTTGACCTATACAATTTGATCTTATATTGATCGATATTTGTCAATCAATCAGCAGAATTCACCAAGATTTAAGAAATCAGGACAAATGTATTGTCACATATTCAAAAAGTACATGAAAGGAACTGAAAAACATCTACAGTAAACTTCTTATCCATACACTAACGAATCCTAGACACAATAATTTAATCGACTGAACTACGTACGTACCTAGATATTAATTGAAAAGCGTGTAGACGTGTTAGTCGGTTTCGCATCACGTGAATTAAATTAATTGGATACTCGAGTATAAGCGTTGATTAGAGATTGGCATAAGCGTGTAGATTACTAGAACTATTTATAAATTAATAGTAATATTTTCAGGGGATTATCGACTTTAGAGAGACCTTGTAGATCTTTGACAGTCGTTATAGTTAGTCAGTGGCCTGAAAGTCTACCAACCAGTCTTATCAAGAGGCACCGTATTTCCCGGTACTCACTGGGATGTGGAGGTGAGATAGGTAGTCGCTCCATGTAAAAATATTTTAGTTAGTTCAGTATTTTTACATGGAGCGACTATCATCTTCATGTGGTAAGACTGGAAGTCGACCCCTATAAGATCGGGAAAAGGCTAGGCAGAAGAAAAATATACAAATCCTTTGCCTTCCCAAAACATCATCAAAACTACGGAATAAAGTATCGAACCATTAACTGCGGTTATTTCTAAACCGGATGCAGCTAAGCGCTATTTTACATGGAGCGACTGCCTATCTGACCTGCACAACCCAGTTAGTACTGGGTAATACGATAAACGTAGCAAGACTGGCAAAAGATTCGCAGTTTGTAGACCATTAATTCTGTTGTATCTGAAGTTTATGTTAATTAAACCAACTCAGAAAACTAATACAAAGGTTCAACTAAAACTGCAAACGATTCAACACATTTTAGTAGGCAACCGAAGCCAATTAATGTAAAAAACGACTGTAATGTTGCAAAACAACCTTACCTGGCACAATGAACGTAATTGAATCAACAATACACAATAGAATACCAACCTACTTGCTTACGGAATACCTAACAAAATACCTTGACAGCGGGATTCATGAAAGTATTCCTCCACACGGAAAAATGTGCTGTATTCCTTGTGAGTTAATGTGCGTTTTAGCTTGAAATTCAGTCTTCATGAGTGCGCTTGCACTCAGTTTGCACTGAGAACAACGTTGAGTGTTGACGCAGAGGTATAAAAAGTTGGAGGAGGAAAAAACCTCAACATTAATTGTTTATGGTCACATAATTTATTTACAGAATAAAACTAAAAAGGTTTTATACATCTACGTATGTAGATCAGAATTCTGGTTTTAATATTAACCTACCTACTGTAGGTAAGTCAAAGTTGGCTGAACTTTAATTGGAACTAAAGTAATGAGTTTTTTATCAACTTTGCAAATACAACGGCAGTGACGATACCTAAGCAGGGCGCGTGCTTAGCTTGAAAACGTATCGATGAATAGGTATTAAGGTAGGTACCTAATTTAACTTTTGCCCTTTTTTAATGGAAGCTGGCATACACCCATCGCCATTTTGTTTTTCTGCAAAGTTGAGATGGACAATGAAATGGAACACAGCGGGGACTTTAAACTTTCTTAAGTTGTGCGGGATGCGTGTGTGCTTGCAGCCATGTTGTATGCATTGCAAAAAAATTCATGCATCACCAACTGTTCTAAAATTAAACTCAACATATCAATTGGCAGAAGGGATAAAAGGTTTATAAATAAATATAAAATGAATTTGCGTCTATAATTGAGATACATTGCGTGATGATCATACTCATTATTAACCAACTTCAAAGGAGGAGGTTATGCATAGCCAGTTTTTTGTTATTTTAAAGCAAATAACATGTGGGATATTGTTAGGACTTTGTGGACGCTTAATGTGGCTTTGATGGGGCAAGGCGGAGGACTCATTAAAGCGGTCGGTCTGTACAGGGAGTTATTATTCAAATTTTACTTATTTACTTGAAGTTCAGGCAAATAAACTCTACCTATTCCGATCACTGGGTATAACAGCGCCCAGCGGTCATCACTAAATTTTTTGAGTTCCACAAGGATGATTTCCACCAAACGGCACGCATCCCATCGAATCGGAAAGGACACGATCGGCTCCGTACCGACGCTTGCGAACGTATCCGTTTCTGCACCGTTGACGTGTTCAAATTTCGATCGGATACGACGACAGGCGAACGGAGCCGCGCGTCGCAGCATAGGCACTTTAGGCTACGATCGCTTGTCGCGGAAGACGCCTATCGTCAAGCAGCTGTGCGCCGATTGGTAATATAGACTTTAAATACTGTGTACACAATTTACTATCGTTTAAAGATTGCAAAATCCGTTCCGATCCGATGCGATGCGAGCCGTTTGGTGGAAATCATCCTTTACTCAATGTATCCGTCCGATAATAGATCCTGCGGCCGTCATGTCATGGATCTAACCATCATTAGACCACATTACATAATGCAAATACCTAGTTAATGAAACCGAATACACTTTAGTTGATTATGATTACCAAGTAAAATGCTATGTAGATTGCTGTCTCGATAGTGAAAATTGGCTTTTTTTTTTTCATGCATGGTTAAAAGTATGCGAGGTTAATGTGGTCCGAAAATTGCCTTCTTGCAGGGTGATTAAAATGGACAAGTGCGAAATTAATATTTCGCTGTAAGATTGTCAGAAGTTACTTGCCATTCTATATTATGATGTCCCACGTCAGATCACAGCAGTGAGAGCTTTAAATATGTACATAACATAACATCACGCTTGTAATCCACGAAGGGTTAGGCAGAGGTGTATCTAATAGTGCACACACATTTCGCCAGTTATGTGTAAGTCCCGGGCGAGCCTATTGCCGTTATCGGGCACAAATCCAGACTCTGTGGCTCCTACTGAGAAATTCCTAATGGAAAAACCCAATAACACTGCCCGACCTGGGAATCGAACCCAGGACCTCATGCTCAGCAGTCGCGCTTACAATCACTAGACCAATGGCGCAGTCAACTGGCGAAATGTGGGTGTACTATACACCCCTGCGAAATTGTTGAAAATATTATGTGATAATACTTTATTAAAGACTTCTTTATATGGATTAGATATTTATTTTCTAGCTGCATGGTAAAACAAATATATTGAATAACAAAATGCTGTGTACAAATTGGTTTTCATGCACATAACTTTACATGCAACACCTTAGGAGGACCTATTTTGTTTTTAGTTTATTTTGTCTATGGGGAACTTTATGGAATGGATTTAAAAATTTGAATATGGAGAGAGTGCATTGTAGCATAGCATTCCAAAGTAGCCAGAATGTAAGAACAGTCATTTCAAACACATTATAGGTACCTCTGATTTGATTTGCATCACTGTCAAAATTGTAGAGATCTTTATTGTTATTAAAATAAAGTTGACAATCTGACAAAGCTGACAAGTCTTATATCCAGTCGCCTTAATAAGGGGGTTGGGGGGAGGGAGAGGGGCAGGGTCTCTGCCGGAGGTGTTTTTTTTATATTAAAGTTTACAATCTTTATTGAAAGCAAGCAATAATAACAATTACATGGGGGCAGTTGATATAAACTCCCTTGATGCCCCCCTCCCCCCACAGTGGCAGAGTCCTCAAGTCCAGGCGACTTTATATAAAACCCAATCCAAAATGATCTTTATTTTTGGCACAATAAGGTTACAGTTGGGTTATTGGTTTTAAAGGTAAAATAACTGTAAGGACTTTAGTATAAATACTTAGTCAGGCAATGGGAATGTACTCAAAATAATATTTTCTACAATTTTAATGCATATGTTGGACAGTGAATGTGGGGGGACAGGGGAGAATAGAAAAGAAAAACTGGATGGGCTGATAAGATAAGATATCTTTAATTGCTCACCGATCCCAGGTAACATGGAACAAGGGAATGAATATATGAATATGATGTTGATTTTTATATTAGTAGATCAAATGTAAGAGAGAAAGAAAGAAAATACATTTATTTGGCACATGCTTAAGTGCACACAGCACAAAAAAATAAGAAAACCAAAGAAAAAAATTTTAACAAAAAAAATGTACTCAGACAGGTAGAAAATGCCTTGTGATATTAAGTCTGCCTTTGTACTACAGTACCACTATCGGACATGAAGTTTAAATGAATACTCCAAACTTTATTGTTAACTGGATCTCTCATAATTTTGTAAAAATAATTATTTTATAACATATTAAGATCTAATTCATGGGACTTAAACATAACTGGCGAAATGTGGGTGTACTATTAACTACCTCTGTCTAACCCTTCGGGGATTACAAGCGTGATGTTATGTTATCTAGATCTCTTTAGAGTAAGATTATTTTGCAATAACTTTTAATTATACCTTTCCCATATTGTATTGTATAATTTGCTGGTATCTGCAACTCCATGTCCAAAGTACAGATTTTCTCCTATTACATGGGAGCTCATATGAATGTACTGTGATTCTAATCTGCCTACACTAATAGAGATACTGGCATGATGGTCACGATTTATATGGTGGGAATTAGTTCGGAATTGAGTTAAAATCATTAAACAAACAAAACTCACAAAAACTGTCACAATTATCTCGGTAATAACCAATTAACATTCATTTAATATGAGAATGATTTATGTTACTTTTAAGTGTAGGTAACGCTTGAGTAAACACAAAACAATGCGCTGTAGTAACAGCTTTCATTGTTCGCCTTTTACTTTAGACAATCACTCTCAATTGTATGCCATGAAAAAGCTATTTGCATTACATGGAGATTGATATGCAAAAAGGTGAACAGTATATCCAGAGGCTGTGTAAATGGTATTCCTACCTTTGCCTAGGTATTTTCGAAATAAAAAAAAATCCCGTAAACCGTGGCCATATCGAAATGATACACGAGAAAGTACATTCATACTTTGTCTGATGATCCCATATTTTAGTGACGCAATGCTGGTTTATTTACCGTCTAGTTAATTATATCTACTACTAAATGCCTGTCTGCAACTAAGCATACATTACATAGCTTCATTATATAAATTCCACTCACCAAATCTTGTTGTTATTGTGATGTCTGCTCAGTCAATCATCAGAAAGTAAGTTCCTCTTTTTGCACAACAAAACACAAAACAAATAACGCACACACAAACCACTGAGATTTGACACGGGAGATAGTTCCATAAATCTTGAAATAATGAAAATCAAATAAGAATTATCAGAAAATCAACAAAAATCCATTCAGCAACACACCATCCAGTCCCACAATCGTTTCGTTTGACAGATGAAGTGTAGTGCTTGGTACTTGTTTGTAATATTTTACTAAACACTGGAATTATTATTCGACTACTGTAATTCTTCAATTAGAAATTAAAGTTCAATAATTGGACCTCAATTTTTTATATTTCTCAAATGTGTTCATTTGAGATGAATAACTTCGAAATTCAAAGATTATTTTGTTATTTTCTGAAAATATGATTAATCGAGATTTAGTCGATTTTGAAATTTATTTTAAATGAAATGGTCTGTCGCTATAACATCTCTATTCGAACATCATTAGACCACAGATGATCGAAAACTACAGATTATATTTTGGCCCCGATTGATTTTTATAGTGTTGTTAAGTTTTGTAGAGTTACGGTTTTCTGTCGACGGAAAATGTCTGCTCAAAATTATTCAGAAAAGTAGATAACTTACATTGCCAATAATGCAGAAGAACAATTATGTTTTATGATGATAAATAATCAAAATGGAAATGAATTCCTATAAAACTTTCAGTTCAGCTAAATTTTTCAACATGCAACTACAAAATTTTATTGATTATTCTGTGTATAAATAAAGCTCGCTTGTTTGTAGCAAAATGTCTACTTTTAACATTTTTTTAGGATGTTTTATTATTTTGGGTACCTTCGGGATACGGGAAACGTTTGCTGAGAAAACTCCAGTGACTTTTACTTTCCAGGAATATCAATATAAAGATTCACCAAAAAACGTACGTTTATTTTCACATAGATACATATAATTTCAATTTGTTTTGCTTACTATTTTTACTAACACATTGTAGTAAGGTTAAAAACAACTAACTTGTTGTCCCATTTTGAAAAATTGAAAATATGGTTATTTTTTCCACTGTGAAAATACTCAAATGTTACTGCAAACATTTTCAGGAGATGACGTTCAGAGAATTTGAAACTGCGTGCGAACAAAGTGGAGCTTGCAGTCACATTACGGGGCTGCTTAAAACACGCTGCGTGAGGGAATGCGTTTCGCCTTCTTGCTACCGGGAACTTTACCTGACCGATGCGGTAATTTAGTATTATTAGTTAGAACATTATGTATTTATAAATTACTTATTTCGCGGCAATGTGCGGCTGCAAATGCAGCCAAGAGACTTGTTACCCACAACGACACCGTGGAATTGGCGAAGTTTTAGGCTAGGAAAGTTTATATTACTGATTGTAATAATACTATATGTTTCTTTTTTAATGTATTTCAGCTTGAGGAGGGGGAAATCGATGTCCGTTTAAATTCCTTCAAGGGATGTTTCATTCAAAGAAGTGGGCGAACGAGAAATTGATTTCGTCCAAAAATAGTATCTTTATTGGTACTAAGCGCTAATAAGATTATTAAAATCTATCGAAAAGTGCGATTTATGTTACTAGTAAGTATCTTCAGTGCTATAAGTGGCTATAAGGATCGTTTACCACTCAAATGACGTTGACAGGGAGCGCTGTTGGTAAACATTTCAGTCGTTGTTGAAATTGTACCTATTAAAAATAAAAATAAATGTCGATGTTACTAGTTCCGATTTTAAGAACGAGTCAAAAGATCCTTGTTCAACTTTATCTACTGTCTTTCTTCACATTGCATCTTTCTTGCATCTTTTTTCATCTTTTTTATTTTATTTTGTTTTCTCGCGCTTTGCATCTTTTTCTTTAATTTACATACTCTCACGATGATAAATTATTTGTTTCAGCTCTTCAAGACCACGGTTACAGAAGAAGGTACATTTTTCAATGGCGTGATACGGAAAATATTTTAACCAATTTTTGTACGAGACTGATTAAAATAACAATCAAAGTACAGTTATTGCATTTTAAGGCATGAACATATAAGTTGATGATACCTTCTCATTTTTGCAATCTTTTCGCCACAGCTTTAATTATTTTACAGTCACGCATTGCAGAACCTACATTTAAAATGATTTCGCACTAATGAGACTACTTCACTTACTTACCATAATTTAAAGTGTAGGTGAGAGGTAGTAGACTTTTATCGTGCACCTTTTACAATAAAGTACTAAACCACGTGCGGGACACAAACATATACTAAATGCTTCTTAAAACACAAATGAAAGATGACACCGATAACCAGCTACTATAAATAAATGTATGCAATAGTTTGCAACATCTACAATAAAATTAAACGGCTTAGACATTTGATTTTCCTAAATTGTCATATATTTAGCGACAACACACAAAACAGAAATGTGAGCAATAAAAAATATTCACGACATATTTTTCGTATTTTTATTTTATTTTTTAGCTAATTGTGGTGTAGCCCAAAAGGAGGGTTATGTGTTTGACCTGTATATATTTCTGTCCATTTTTTTGTTCTCCCGTAAATCCTAAACAAAATAATGTCTTGGTGGCGATACTGTCAATGATTATATTATTGATTATATTGAAAATACAAAAAAAAATTGGCAGATTTTTTGCGTCATATTGTTTGATTCGAATTTTTGGAGGATATGACTTCAAGTAACGAATCCTCAGTTCGATAGAAAACCCTTATTGTACCTTTGTCCTAAACCACATGCAACGTAGTTTCTATTTTCAACCATAGGTGGCGTTCTGAAACCTACTGTAAAATGTCTTTCTCTATAGAATAAACTAGAAAAAGGACTGCTGAATGAATTTTTATTAGAATACAGTGTATGATACAGTTATTAAAAACAGAATCGATTCACCGAAATTTGCAAACATTACCGGTTTACCGGTTGGTACGGACCAATCGTACTTTTCCGTCACTGGCAGAAAAGTGACGGAAAAGTATGATTCTTCGTCCTCTAACTTGTAAGAAAAAAATTGTTTCACTTGCATTCGTGAAAAGTACTGAAAAGCGGTCTAGTGAGGAATTTGGCACAATGGCATCTTTATGCAGGCAAATTGTTAGGGGAAATGCATTTAAAAGTGTTCTGTTTTCCACTGCCCGACGGGGATATGCCGACAAAAGTAAGAAATCATGATATTTTTAGTTCAAGTTTTTCATGAGTATCGCCACCCCTGTCACTAAAGTTACGTAATGTCAAATTTCCAATAAAATTATGTCTGATTAAAATTATATTTATGTTTATCTCGGAATGTACGATAAAAGTCCCATATTTTTACAAAAAGTAGGAAATTTCAATTGAAAACGTTGTAGAAAACTTGAAAATAAAGACGTCATTTTCTATGTCATGCACGTTTTTATTGATTATTTTTGTTATCGATCATGATGATGAATTAAAAAGTTACTCATTACTATTGTACATCAAATACAGTTCACTTATTGTACGGATACAATCAATTTATTGGTTTTCCTTTTGCCAGTACATCATAAAATTGATTTGTAGGTTATCTTTCTTATCATTTATAATCTCTGATAATGTGAACCGTAGCTGTAGTTGATACATATGGTTCGTTATTCTGTATTAATTTATTTACGTTTCTACAAAAAGTTTAATGTCACAAGGTCATTCACTTTTTTGACAGCTGCGAAAAATCAATAGGCAAATGTCTGACCCTGATTCATCCTATATCCTAGTTCTTGAATTTCTTTCAAAAGTCAACGATGGAATTACCTAACTATCTTTTTAACATTTAATGCTTTGAAATGACATGTTTTTTTAGTCATTTATATATACTTCGTTTTTAGTTTCAATTTTCCTGTATGAATGTTTCATCCAAACAGGTTTATATTCTAACTTCCTCATTGAGATTCTACATCATAGATATTTTGTTAGCTAAGATTCTTTTTAACACAGCGACGCGGTGGGCCCAGAAGGAGATGGCATGACAAGCTGGATTCTTATCAAAAGGATTGGGCCCAAATAGCCAAAAAGAAAATGGAAAGAGGGAAGGGAACCCTTTGCCTTGAAGGGGGATACATTAGACACATTATATAAAAAAATATTTATATTTATGGTGTGACATAATCATGTACACCTGTAATAAATTATGTCTACATGTTACAATGGAAAAAATATTTCAATAGAATTTTCTTTCATATTTCGTCACACTAAAAGAAAAATCAATTATGACGCACCTATTCATACTATTACAAAAACAAAAAGATTATTATGGTTTCAGAGAGCATTGTTCGAAAGAATGTCACCATACCCCAGTTCTATATAATACAGCTCAGTTTCACAATGGGGTATCTCAAAAATTTTGAAATAGTTTTATTTCATAGATCTGACACCTAACACATTTCATATCAGATTTTGTAATTGAAATAAGATTCTTGTGAATGGAATATTAAAAAAAAACTAAATACTAATTAAATTCACAGGGACCATTTGCCTGTAATGTAACAGTTCAGATTCCAGCTTTACATGACATCAGGAGTTTAGCGAATTGAGCTTAACAGTGCATTACCTTTAACAATACAATTTGTTTCTGGTTTCTGTACAAAATCCAATCTTGATTTTTTACATTACAGGCAAATGCTCCCATCAGGGAGTTCCTAAATAAGCAAAATACATTTTCTAATACCCCTTAGTGTTTTCCTTATCTACGTCTACATTTCGTCAGTGATAGGGCAAATCGCAAATCTACCATACGTGAAGTGTGCGTATCTGCACTAAGTGTAGGTTTACAGGGGAAGGTTATAAGTTTATATTTTATTTTACTTCAATGATTTTTGACCTCATTTTTACAGAAATAGCAACAATTCATGTGTTCTATGTATTGTTAACAGTAGAAGTTTATTAAAGTCATTAATTAAGTCGCTACGACAATGCGTAATTGAAATTGGCAAAAATTTGTCAGATATGCGGAATTATCCAATGGTAGTTCCGCGGATTTGCACTATCCCTGACGATTTGTTGATTTCCCGTTTTTCTGCTTACAAAAACACATTTTGACATCATGATATTTCCCGCCAGTGATGCCCGATCCCCTGGAGCACGCCACTGGCATGGAGAGGAAGGAGCTGATAGCCATGCAAGCCGGCAACGATGATCCCTTCAACATGAAGGTGCTCAAGAAGAGCGCGGGTACCCGTGACAACCCCACCCTAGTGCCCTCTTGCTTCGACGCCCGTATTGTTGGATGCATATGTAAGTATCGCTAGATCTTAATTTCTTCAGGTATAGGCAATCACTATGAAATTTTTGTAAACAAAAAGTACATTGTAGAATCGAAACATGCAATTTTTTAATTGAAACAAAATATAAAATTGTTCAGTTTTGAATAAAAGTTTACAAACATTTCATTTTTCGCCTTTGTTAAAAACAGGATTGTTAAAATCTGTTTCATATTATGAAACAGCAATAATAAATTATGATTTACTATTATTATAAGCTGCTATACCATTTCGATTCGACAAGTCGTATTTTTTGACATTACGAAAGCGAGCGAGATAGACATACGACTTTCCGAATCGAAGCCTTTGGGAATACTATGCAGATATAATAGAAAAATGTCACGCCACATAAAATGTAAAGCTTAGTATAAGTACTAAACACAAGTGCTTTACTGATAACAAAACAAACAAATGATTTTCCTGTTAGCTCACTTGACATTCAAGTAAATCATTGTAATATAAGGCTGAAGACACTGCACAGTGCTATAAAATTCTAAAAGTAACTCAGCCTTTCAATACATCATTCGGACCCCCCCCCCCCCCCCTCCCTCTTATAAATATTTCTCCTTTCTAAACGCCTAGTTGACGCTTCCCGTGACCCAAGGGCTGCCTGTCTCTTGGGCACATTATCAGTTGCCAGCATTTGGTTTTTTAACACATTCATTGCTAAGCCAAAATGCTGAACTTACCTAGATACAAACCAAAATAAAAAATTCGTTGAATGTCATGCCTAGTGGCCAAAACAAATACCAGAACCCAATACGCTGCGCTCGCTATTTTAAGGCTGGAACATAATATTGTAAGGCACCATCACGCGATCTCCCGTGAACATCCACTGCATTACAATATTATGTACGAGCCTTAAAATAATTAACGTTTTAAATTACTATTAGGGGGGTACCGCACGAAGTAGGAAAAAAAAAAAACGTATTCAATGTTTTTTTGTTGATTCTGCAATCAGTGCATTCACTTTTAGCAGATGTGTTGCATGCTACTCTCATTCAACGTGTGTCCTCCAGCGAGAACATCTAGGTACTCGTAATTCTCGACCCTATAGGACAGGGTAGGCGAACCTTTATGCATTAACGTGCCATTTTTTCTAAAGAATGTTTAATGGGGTCATTGACGTGCCATCAAATAATTTTGACTTTCTGATTATTTGGAAAATAATAATAATAAATACTACTAATACTATCAGAACTCTTTATTAAATAAAGTAAACAAAAAAGGTACATTTTGGAATGTTTTTATTACACCCATAAATTAAATTACTGTAAAATTAGTGTGACTTCTGTTGCTGCAGGTTAGATGACAAATAATTTATGTTAGGGTTGTAAGATGTTACTTTTAGCAAAATGCATGCTGAACTGGATTCATCTGTCAAACGGTTTCTAACCGAGTTTTTAATGTTATTCATCTCTGAAAATAATGACTCGCAGGCATAGGTAGATGAAAACATTGTTAAAATAGCATGAGCCAGCTTCTTCATGTGGTACAGTCAATTCGACTTTTTTGACGATTTTATTACTTACTTACAAGTTAATAATTTATGATCGGCGACGTGCCCAAAATATTGTGTCGCGTGCCATCAATGGCACGCGTGCCACTGGTTCGCCTACCCTGCTATAGGTGTCTTTTCTTTTAAGGCGTTTAGCATAGCTGAAAATTGTAAGCTGTCGTGCAAGGGTATTGGGGTGGGTTTTTAGCCGTTCCCTACTTACTGAATATGTGGTAATCATTTGTTTGTCCCTTCCACCCTGTATAGTGAAGCAGTTTTTTTTTAAAACAACTACTTTGTTATATTTTTGTGCTAAGTTACAGCTTAAAATAATGTCTAGCTATGCCTAAAACAGCAATATACAATCAATAGTGTTATGAACTCATGACAATTATGGCAGAGTGCCATATTCAAGTTGGATGTTTGGATAGGTCTCATGTAATCTGTTACATGTTTACATCCCTATAGAAACAATGTATAAGAGCTGTATGGTATATAGAGTACAGTAAAAAATGATTACTACATAAACAAGCAAACCCAAGCAGCAACACTTGGGGGAGGCCTAACCAGTGGACGTTTTTGTCTTTTCGAACAACAAGATCCATGTGTTAGTGAATAAGTTCTTAGGGAACTCTGTTAGTGGCAGGAAATGGGAGTAAAGTTGTACCACGACTGGCTAAGCTCTGTAGTGGGAGGCAATTAAATAAGTCTGACCAGTACAATTTAACAAAAGATCGTTCATATATTAACAAGTTTATCCATTGATAACGTTGGAAAGTATATGTAGTGGTACTTATTACACAATACTATTGTAAAAATGTTTATAACTAATGACTTATTGTTTTCAGGTGAAGAGCATGCCACAGCTGTCACATGGCTCTGGTTACACAAGGTAATTTAACTCATTGTTTTTAAAGTCCACCGTTTCATGCCTATGTGTTGTGAATATTTGAGCCGCTTTTACTGCACTGTTATGATTAATAGTACATCTATATCAAAGTTAGTTTTTGTGGAGCAAAGTTTGTAAGTGTTTGTGGGCAACAACAGATAACAATAAATCATACCAAAAGCCTCAAAAATTACATAATGTTATCATGCTCTTCAAAAAGTAACTAATTATGCACTTACACAAAATTGTTACTAAGGCAGAATTAGAGGTTGAAAAAATAAAATTAATGTTCTATCAGTAACAAAAAAAATGTTGGTGATATAAATGAAACCAGACAAAAACATTTGTTTCAAATACCAAAAGTCCCCATTGGGAGCTCGTGGCTAAATAATAACAGCCGCTCGGGTCGATCTTTAGGTTAAGCCGTGCTTGCCTAGGTTGGTCTGTGGATGGGTGACCGCCCATTACATACCGAGTTTCCTCCATGCCTCGGAAAGCACGTTAAGCTGTTGGTCCCGGCTGTCATTTGTAGATTTTTGACAGTCGTTAGGCAGTCAGTGGCCCAAAAAGTCTGACAACCAGTCTTACCAAGGGGTATCGTATTACCCAGTACTAACTGGGTTGTGGAGGTCAGATAGGCAGTCGCTCCATGTAAAATACTGGTATTCAGCTGCATCCAGTTAGACTGGAAGCCGACACCAATATAGTTGGGAAAAGGCTAGGCAGATGATGATCAAAAGTCCCCATTGTTAAAATTATGTGTTGCCAATTTAGTGCAAAAAAATAGTATATTTATTTTCATTATTTTTTCTTTTTTAGGACCACCCCCGCCGCTGCGAGTGCGGTCACTGGTACAAACTGATCGAGAAGCAGCCCGTCTAAATGCGTTTTAAATATTTTAGTTTCTATAGTAGTGATGTAACACGCAATAATGCGCATCGCACTTCCTCTATGGTCTGTGTTACCATGTGTATAAAATAATAACAATCGAAGATGCGTTAGTTGAACATAATTACCAAAATCGACAAATCATTAAATAATTGTAAGCATACTCAAACACTTGTTTTATTGCCTACCGTTAGTTGTGTATTTGTTGGATTCACTTTGTCAGTGTGTAGTTAAATAAACAAACATAAATTACGGCGTAGTCAATTTTATTTTTGGTTATGGTACCTATTGACCTCCGTCTAGACAGGTATTCTAAAAGTCTGAACCTAAATTATTATAGCAAGCTTACCTGTACCACCCCACGCGATTGGCGAAAACCAAATATATAACTGAACATAAGTTTGTCTGACAGATTTCTCGCCTTGGCGGTGGAAATAGCATGCCATCTAAGTATGAATATAATTATGTTACTCTACCTCACCCGAGACCTACAATCTTTTGGAGGTTTTTTGAGCGAGAAAGACCTACTTTCTCTCTTCTTCTTTGACGGTGAGACAGGTGAGTTAGGGCAGCACAACCTGCCGTGCTATGCCGTGCCACGTCGTCAGCGAGCGCCGGCCCTTAGCAGTGCATATTTGATGTTTTTCGACAGTGATGTTAGATGAGAGGAGCACTGCATTATGAACAAGAATTTGTGTGGAATACTACAACCCGACTACTGAATAAAACGTAGCCTATGTTACCCGGGTCATAATAACGAATCGATGATACCTTATTCATCAAAATCGGATGAATAGTTTAGGCGCTACGGAGGAACATACGTAAATATAAATACATAGACTACTAAAATCATAACACTTCCTTTTGGCTTCGCCGTAGTCGGGTGAAAATCAAATAAATATGAAACCTATTTTGCAGTGCGTTTGATGTATATCGCCGCAAAGCTTACAGCAAATGCAATCAGCACATAAAATATCGCTTGGTTTAGCGTCTTGACTTGGCAATAAAAGTTGTCCAATGTTATGGGATTAGCCTTTGTTTTATTTGAAAATACTAAGTAGATGGATTTATGGTCATTGTTCCGAGATGTATGTATGAATATGGACATGACTCCTCGATTTGAAAAATTTAAGATTTTTGTAATCGGTTTTTTTTTATATTATTTTAGCCATCGGAATAGGTCAGGTACTATTTACGACCGAATAATCTTAGGTATCCCGCAACAACCCTTCTGCTC
Source organism: Noctua janthe (assembly GCA_910589295.1). Taxonomy (NCBI): domain Eukaryota; kingdom Metazoa; phylum Arthropoda; class Insecta; order Lepidoptera; family Noctuidae; genus Noctua; species Noctua janthe. The sequence continues at coordinate 4,139,938 of OU342572.1, read as the reverse complement.
AAAGGTGCAAGTACGATTGGGGAATGCTAAGACTGGGCCTTGGTCATAAGCATAGCCAAGGTTTAAATCTTTGACACTCAATATCCTTGTTTCAAGGCTTCTTTTTCGATTTTCGAGTAATGGTTCAGCAGGGTCCGAGGGTATGATGCCCAACGGAAGGTGTAAATCGGGATCGCCATCTACATTGTTTTTACAGGGATTAACAAACTAGTAGAGAAATAATCTACATGACACTGTTCGCCTAAAAAGTATTACAATAGGTACACGCTATAATCGACTAGATTCTTAAGCGCATTAGTAAGTTTTACCAGTGTCTATCTCTAATATGTGATATTTTTGTTTAGCTCGTTCAGAAATCAATCAGCTTTCTACCTCTGTTTTTCCATGGTCTTTTCCTACATATTATACTTACTTCACTCTTTGATAATACTGCGCTCTTGCCTGCGCTAGAGTAAAGTAAGTACCGTATTGGCTAGAGCAAAGAGTATAATAATAATATGGCTAGAGTATCAAAGTTCTGTGCGCGTAGTTTTGTTTGTTGTGAAGCGTGAAATGTGTGAAAAATTAATTTTGTTATAAATTATTCAGCAAAACGGTAAGTAGTTATTGTACAGTTGGTCATATAAATAAATATGAAAAGTTATCGAGTATATTATTAATCAGTTTTTTGTATTTAATGTTTGTCAACATTACGTACAAATTGGGAACTCCAAACTTTATAAAGTCTGGTAGGGTATTCTCTGAATTATACTTTAAATCTGTCAGTCCTTCCAAGAGCGGGCTACACATTTTCGAGTATAAAGAAGATTTGAAAATTCAACATTCTTTTTAAAACAAGGTTATGTACTTGGCTACTGGTATTTATAAAAAATAAGGTTTTAGAGAATGAAAATTCTTCCTTTGTGTTTTCTTCTGCACCACTTAAGAAACTCTTTTGCAAAATTTCGTTCTTAGACCCAGTAAGATAGGTGCACAATTCGAAATTAGTCGTTTCCTGTGGAGAAGAACCGGCCAGAATCTCCATGGTTACTTTTTTAAAAATACTTGGTTTAGTCCAGTTCGCCCAACAATCTTTTACAAGGTATGCAGTCGTGCAGACCCTTCTGGCTGTAGCCATAGTTCTTAGTAAGTAGATGCGGCTGGAACTTTCAATGCCTGGTACTTCATCCACAGTAGTATATGCTAGGCATTTGTGAGCACATGAAAGAGCAGAACACAAGCTCTCAACAACCACCCTAAAAAGCCATCTAATGCAGTTCTTGTGCCTGAAATTGGCTACATAGCAACATCATTAATTTCAATATATTTGTTGTTTCCAGCCATGTCATACGTACAAGGATATCACGTAGCGGATGGCTTCGCAGATGATTGCGATGAGCTCATGCACCGCTGTCTCTTAGCAGGACCGCTTACCTTCGAGATATTCTCTGACATTTGGAAGGATATGCAGCTGTCTTGTATATATCAGTAAGTTTGTTATCATATAAAAACTACATTGCTTTTGATGGGATTTACTACATTTTATACATGAAGGGTGGCCGGTGGCCCGCTTCATGTATTAAAATGTAGAAATAAATATTAAGTTTAATAGGCTTATTTTTGGCCCAACTTGCTACTACTAAGTACTTTTAAACCTTTGCGAGAACACCCAGCCTCCTGTAGAAGTTGTTAGTATAACAAATTAGAATAGAAAACTCACCAAAACTTGGAAACTTATTTAATCTATGTCATCATGTGTGAGCTCAGCACTTTACAATCTCTATATCAAACAAATACATCCTCAAAAATTAAAACAACCAACCTTATAAAATCGTTGAGAATAATATTGTGTTGTTACAAAATAATATCTTTATTTTAGGGGAAGACATTCAGGAGCTGAACTAGCGGAGTTATCAGAAGAGGTGCTACACATAGCCAAACATTACATGGTGGCTGATACCAGCAATTTTGAGGTAATCAATCACTCATTTATTTTGTTAAACATAGGTATGGTTACAGATAGTAACCAAAAAAAATATGAAGTCTAAAATATGTTCACTATGTTTTGCCAATATATGGCGTACAAAATGGCGGATAAAATAACCATAAACATTCAATTACAATTAGGGTGGCATGTCAATAGGTTACAATAATAAAAATTAAAAATTAAAATTCAATTTAAAATAAATATGTCAGTTAGATAAACATGTCATTACAATAATTTTTGTTAAATAGAAACATTCATACTTAGTCATTAAATAAAATCATAAGTGTTTAATTGGCAAGTCGGAATCGTCATACCTCTGTTTATCAGTAATAAATTCAATGATGGAGTAGTAACATCTATCTAAAAGAAAATTAAACAAAGACCTCTTAAAGGATCCAAAACAATCTTTATTTAAGCAAGCATTTAGGAAAGCATTTAGAATTAAAAGAGATCACGTTTTTTTTTGGGAAACTATTCAGAAAAATTGATAATCACAGCAGATATCCCGTTAGTGACAGTGTAAGCTTGGCTGATATAGTCCTTTAACCTTTTGAACGCCATTGTCACATATACGTGACAAGCAAGCGCGTGCCCTGTACGCCCAACGACACAAATATGTGACAAAATGGTAGGTGAAATTATGGCTTGGCGTGAAGGGCCCGCGCGTGCGTCTATGCTCTAGCGTTCAAAAGGATGATCACGTGAGGTATGAACTGGGGGGAAGAGTCAGATAAAAATCACGATTAATCACGATGGAGGGGCTAATGTAGTTATCACGTGTATTTTTTTCGTGGGGCGAAAAACATTAATTTTATGTGTGACGTGCAAAGTATTTTTTACCAATTATTAATTAAAAACTTGAGCAAGTGATTTTTGTTTAAAAAACCCGAGCTAGCGAATTTTTATCTAAAAAAACCGATAGAAAATATTTTTTATCAAGACAGATTCTTCAGTTATTAAAAAAAAAATTGCGGTTCCATACATTTTGACCGTGTAGGTATTGCACTTTTGTAGGAAACAGCAGATTTTTTTTTTAACCGATGTATAATTTCTATGTGGGGTGGGCTCAGAACGATGTACTGAATTTGTGGTAACCGTATTCGCGTCGCTGTCCTCTCCACCCCGTATTGTAGAAACAGTGGCAGATTTACAAGTTTTCAAGGTACCTATAGGCTGTACAGTTTTTGCCGCCCTTGCCTCTACAATTGTCATGTCCTACATTATTTTTTTAAATCCAACAATTTCGTTGAAATTGCACGTAAAATAATTTTTGGGTATATTACCGATTATTGGTTTTGGGGCGGCGAACTAGTTGTTTTACTCTACAATATGGAAGATTACTAATCGGAATGTGCAATGACACGTCATCGGCAAAATTTGTTGCAGATCTGTAAAACATCAGAAAACCGTCATGCTAAAATCATTTTGATTTCTATGGAGGAGCAAAAAAAAAAAAATTCGGTCCCTAAATTTGCCGCCCCAAAAATCTACCGCCCTAGGCTCAAGCCTACTCAGCCTGCTGGTAAATCCGCCACTGTGTAGAAGTTTGTAAAGATAAATTAAATAAATTGATTTTTTATTTTTCTGTTCTTTATGTTTCTTCTCATTTAAGAGAGCCTAAGAGACCTAACAAACGGGTAGAACCAAAAATATAAGGTGAAATTTAGAAACAGAAAGTGGATAATTATTATTATCTCTTCCCAGGAATCAGTAGCTGGCCTCTTCCTCGTCTACAGCCTCATGAACCTCCAACCCTACGCAGGCTTCGCTTCCCTCCGCATAGTCCAGGAAGACATACCAGCTATAGAACGCATAGAGTTAGTGGCCAGAAGGGATAGACGGCAAGATGTACTGTATGTGCTGGGGTCTGTGCTCATACAGGGGCCCGTGCAATACCATGCTGTGCCACGGGAGAGGGGTATGGAGTACCCAATCAGGAAGTATTTGGAAGGTATTTCTATAGAACAGTTAAATGTAATACCAAGGTTTTCACATACTTACATAACATCCTGCCTGTAATCTCCAAAGGGATACGCAGAGAGCATGAGGCCCTGGATTCGGTTCCCAGACCGGGCAAAGTGTTATTGGGTTTTTCTACCAGGAATTTCTCCGTAGCAGCCACGGAGTCTGGATTTGTGCCCGGTTGATGGCAATAGGCTCGCCCCCTATTACATGGGACTTAAACATAACGGGCGAAATGTGGGTGTACTAATAGGTAAACATCTGCCTAACCCTTTCGATATTACAAGCGTGATGTTTATGTATCTATTTGTCCTATTTTAAAGGTTACAGTGGCAGTAATTTGACCATTCATGTTAGTCCTCGTTAAGAGCCAATCAATATCCAGCCGTAATTTATAATTGTTAGACTTTTAAATATACTAATACTGATCTGAACTTTTTTGTCACCAGGCTATGATACCATAAATAAAATAGGAGTTCGCCCCAAAGGAGTATTCTACAGGCAGAACACAGAACTGGACATAATCAGAGAAATAAAGAACCTCACCGTGAGGTACAAAACGGCGAAAGAGAATATCCCTGGTAAGTATACAAAAAAAAAGAAAAAATATATTATTTGTCGCAGGGACATGACGTGTATACAAAAAAAAAAAAACATACAACACATGAGGGTGACCTTTAGAAGGAGTGGAGGGAGGCCTTTGCCCAACAGTGGGACAATATGGGCTAGCTATAATAATAATAATACAACACCAATACCTGAGGAGGCTCTTGTTAGGCAGCTGGATCAAGGGCTTGATTCAGAAAGCGGTACTCCTGGACACGGCTCGTATTATTAGGATATTCCTCTCTCTGGAGCCCTGACCACCGGTATCTTGGACCCTGCTCCCGATACTGGTGGGCTACTATATATTTTTTTTATTTTTTAATGTTTTTACATTACTTTGTATAGGAATATTTAAAAATGTAATTTATATTTGTAATACAACACAATAAATATTCCTAACTACTATACAATAATAATAATCAAGGAAAGAGAATCCATCATACATCCGGTTAGCTGGAACCCGGCCCTAACATAGTTTGTAAAAGGCTAGGTAGATGATGAATGCTATTCTTTCAGGTGTTCCACGTGATGACCGGAACCTGAACTACTTGGACACGACCTTCGCCAGTCAACTAGACTCGTCGCTGAAGAAGATTATCAACGGGATCATTGATGAAGGCAACAAGGAGGGTGGTAAGAAACCATACTTAATGAACTAACGCTGAAGATTGTTTGTTTGAACGCGATAAACACTGGAACTACAGTAGGATTTGGAAAATTGTTTTTGCTTTTGATAGCCCAGTTCTTGAGCAAAGTTGTAGGATATTTAACATCTTGCTTAGGGGTCATTTACGGAGACGCGGCGCGTTGTGCGGCGGCGGTGGGGCCTGCAATAAATTCAAACAGGCGATGTATGAGAGTGTGTACGGAGAAGCGCTTTTACGCGCGTTTGCTTGAAATGTAGGGCTACTTGCAGCGGAGCGCGGGAAAGACATCGCCGTGTCGCACGCGGCGTTCAACGCAGTGGCGCACGCAGAGTTGCGGCCGGCGCGTGACACGTCGCGATACGGAGCACGTGACGTCACACGCCCCAGTACGAATACGGCCGTGCCCGCCGCTAGGCACTTAAAAAACGACACTCGTTCGTTTTCTTTCACTTCTCACTTTAACAAAATTCCATATAACACGATTACTGGATTGCCATACTAAATAGATCTAAATCATAAGAGTGTATGTTCAATTTGAATCAAATCAAAGATCTACTTTTTCTAAATAAATCGACATGCTTATCGCGCGGGGTGTGTTTTTTTTTAATTGCCGTTGAAAAATGTATATGTATGGGCTTCGTAATGATGTACTGGATACGTGGCATTCGTTTGTACGTCGATGTCCCTTCCACCTACTTATTCGACCAACTTTTCGACAGAGTTACTTTGCGTTTCCAAATATTAGTATGAATGAGATGGCACAGCAATACTAGAAGAACTTCTTCTAGTATTGCTTCTAAGCAATACTGCAGCATCTGGGAACTGGGCCATCCCACTTTCTGCCATATATTTTTTATATTGAACCTGGGAGGTCCCAGTTCCCAGATTCTAACTATTTCTACAATTTCGTTCACCACTCAATATTTTCCAGGAGATGAGGAGATTGATGCTATTAAGGACCTCAAGGCGCGAGCGATGAAGGCTCAAGTGAAACCTATAAGGCATCTGATCCCAGTCGCCGATAAGAAGTATGTATCGTTAAAATTTTCATTAGTTTTATACATACAATAATTACTTTATAGCATGTTTTTCGGTTGATCTATAAACTTTACGTAGCACGAAAATGGTTAAGCCTATTTTTTTCCATTGTTGTACAACTGTCAACTACAAGATAGAAGCACGAACAAGTGTAAGTTAAAACACGAGCTAAGTAACGTTTAAAGATCACGGCCTTGGCTTAGGCGGTAGATGCTGGTGTCAAAATTCTACTAAAACCATTAAAAAAGAAATAATACTTCACATTGAAGCCAAACTGGGCGTAAAATACGCCACAAAACTATAGCTTATTTAATTATTTATTAAACTTTTGAACGCCATCGTCACTTATACGCGCCATGCAAGCTTTGCCCTGTACGCCAAACGACACAAATATGTGACAAAATGGTAGGTGAAATTGTGGCTTGGCGTGGAGGGCACGCGCGTGCGTTTATATTCTGGCGCTCAAAAGTTTAATAGCTTATTAAAAATATCTAAAGCACTTTTAAAATGGTGTTTTCAGTTCTACTGGAAATATTATTTATTTTTCTATACCGTTGTAATATTTAATATTTAACCTAAAACAGCACATCCCTACCCCACAGATCAGACAACCCATCAAAACGCAAAAATAGCGACACTTCTCCGATAGACAAATCATCGAAAACCAACGACAAGAGAGGCAAAAAGCGTAGACGTTCAGAAGAATGTTCGGAAGACAGTTCTGACTTAGATTCTGAAATTGCAACGGTAGACGAGCTTTTAAGCGATGAGGAACTGGATTTAACTAGATTCGATCAAGGAAATAACCAAGATGCTATCACCGACATGGAATTTGAAGCCTTAGATGCTTTCAGAGAAGGACAGCCTTGCCAAATAGAATTTATTGACAAAATGGTACAGCCTTCGACTTCTGGAGTTGAGTTATCTGAGGAAGAAACTCCGGATACACATAAACGGGATTTGAAGAAGACGATATTAAAATCTAGGTTTAAGAGGATGGGTATGCTGCCTGTGGCTAATTTTGATGCTAAATAACTTAGGTTAGCCGTATGGTGCAACATCCCAGGACTGCCAGTCTATACGACTATTAATCACATAATTTTTTCCGTGCTTTAAAGTGTCTGGCAGAAATTTCCGTTGACGGAAAGTATCTGGCAGTGTTAATATTTTTTTTAACAATCTTTTAAAGAACATATAAAAAAATCGGCAGTCAGGCTTTGAAAAAGTTGTATTATTTTTACGCAACTTTAGCATATTTAAAAATTGACCGTCGTCGGCACAAGTTAGTAGGTATGCATACTTTCACAGTACATACTAACACTACTTGATGCGACACATTTTGTTAATCAGAAAATAAGTAACGTCTGGCGGCGCTGTGATACTGGGATCTTACTCTAGTAGGTGATAGTTAGGTTCAAGAATAATTTACGATTACACGAATGTGAACTTTTTAGGTTGCACATTCAGCTCAAATTCCTTTATTTCAGTATGTCAATTCTAAATTATACTGGACAGTAACGTAATGGAAAAATATATTACTACATCTTATACACTCCTAAATTCTACATACAATATTTAAAAAAAAAAACTGTCCGATCCGATTGGGCATTTAGGTATACCAATGACGTTGCCAAATTAAAAATGAAACATAAAAATATATTCATGAAAGAAAACATATCAAAATACCACCATTTCCCCAAAATTTCCCGCCTTGCGCGCCTTTTCATATTTGTTGCACCCCTGTGTTGCCATGTAAGTTTCCTTATTTTAGTACATTTTATTTTATTTTTACCGCGGTATTTTTTTTGCTTGGTATCCAAAAAGGATTTCATATCTATGTTAGTTTCCGCACTTGGTCCTTAAAGTGGGCCATTATAGAATCTTATCTCGATACCTTCTAATACCCTCACGGATCGGACAGGTTTTTTTTAACATTTTGACATTGAGTACCTAATAAACTTATTGATAGATGTCATAAAGTACAAAATTGTACGCATTTCGACTCAAAGAGCCTCAGTTATCCTCGCACTCGTGCAGGCTAGATTGCAATTTCAGTTGCAGACTATGAAATTTTCAATGTCATCGGAGGAGATAAAACCTGTTCCCTTTCTCCTCCAGAATTTCAGCATAATAATATAAACTAAAACTGTAGTTATAGAGTAATTAAATCCATATCATTTCCCCAAATATAATATTATTATGGAAGAAGCCCACTACCTCAAACTATCCTTAGTTTTTGTCTTTTCTATAACACTACTGTGTTACGTGCTATTGGGTTTTTGGCGTGAAAAGTGAGTATTTCGGTTGTTGAAGTGGTAACAAGATGGCGCCCCGTTAGTTCCGACTATGGCCGCACGTCAATGGAACCTTGCTGCATGTGAATTTAGGTTATTATTAAACTCCAAGATATTATTCTTTACGTTATAAGCTGATGGCTTACTTGTGCATTTTTGCCTTTTTAATGTGACGCGTATATTAAGAGCAATTCTGAGTAATGGAGCCGAAAGTTATACTGTCACTTACGGGATATCTTCCGTGATTGTTCATTATTTTGAGCTCCCGATGTACGGAAGATATACCGTAAGTGACAGTATAAGTTTAGTTGTAAACCGTGAATGCTTAAAACAGTGTTTGGAACCGAAAGACTCACGGAGGCAAAGATTATTCGTATTTTAAGGCTAGTTTTAAGTAGGCACATACCAGATATTTTTTATTATACATTCTGTATCATAATAATGTTTGTAGTTTAGACATTTATTAGTTCAGGAGCTCGTAATAATTTATATTGGAGGGATTTCAGACTAGCGTATTTTTCTGCGCGTATAAGCTCGTATCGGATTACGCGCCACGTACAGGCTTATCTCAGCGTGCTCGCTCGAACCGGTGGGTTCAGTCAGTAGCAATTTGTCAGCATCTCTGGCGGCTTTCGCTTATACGACCTTATAAGCGCGCGCTCGTACGAGTTGCGCGTGTGGCAAAAGTCGCGCGTACACGTGCTTCCATAAACGAACTTATGCGCGCCATAAATACGCTAATCTAAAACTACCCTTACTGGTCTATGATGCGTTTCCCCAAATAATAGTTAGTAAGAAAAACTCGGTTACTTTATTTTGTTTCTAATTTTTGTAGGTATTTCTATTGACTTGTTATATTTGTTGTGTTCGGCTTCTAAAGTTGTCGGGTTCACATTAATTTTATACATACTACGTGGGTACTGTCACCCAAGGGTCTTTGGCGCTCGAATGAAGTTGGCCGAGAGACCTGGGAATTGGACCCAGGACCTCATGCTGAGCAGTCGCGCATGCGACCACTAGACCATATTGTTTTGTGAAAAACAAGATCGTTAGTTCCTACTTTGTCCACACGCTAAAAGATACGTCCTTACAGGTATGTACTGTAATGTAATTAGTTAACCAATATTTTTACATAGGTAAATTTAGCTCTAACCTCATATCCTTAAAAAAAATAATCTGTAATTTTTCACAATTTGTTCATGTTTCCTGTGATAATAATAAAGTTATTTTTTTTTAAATATTAGTTGTAAAACTTGAGGTGTAAAACAGGGTTAAATATTTCGTATATAGGGTTATGTGCTGTTAATAAACATATAAGAAAAAAATATTGTATTTTATTTTGTTATCTTTGAGGGTATTTCTAAAAGCAGTGGATCTTCGGAAACACGAAGGAGGCCGAACGTGCGTGTAATGTTTAGCCATTCCTTCAGTAACTTATTTCACAAGCTTTGGGCTGCAGCGGGGAACTCTTTTTTCAAACAACATCTGTTGGGGTCGGCTTCCAGTCTAACCGGATACTGCTGAATACCAGTATTTTACATGGAGCGATTGCCTTTCTGACCTTCAGAACCCAATTAGACCTGGATAATACCATACTCCTTTGGTAAGACGGGTTGTCAGATTTTCGCACCACTAACTACTTGTGATGACTGTCAAAGACTTACATATGACAGCCGGGGTACGGAGGAAACTCTGTATGAATTGGGTGGTCACCCATCCACAGACCAAACTAGGCGAGTGCGGTTTAACCTGAAGATTGATCCGAACGGCTATTATTTTCTTGCTACGAGCTCTTATTAACCGACTTCAAAAAAGATGGAGAGTGTTCATTCGTCGGAATCTTTTTTTTACACTTTAATTTAAAAAAAATACCTCTATTTTGGTCTCGCGTACTCATGGCGGCACATCAAGCTCTACATAACCAGTATAACCTGACTTCGCTTTGTATGAGCTTTCCATACGATGAGAGATTAGCTTAATTTGGTTTTGCATAGCTTGATTGGCCGCCGTGTGTACCTACATGGAGTTTCTTGTCCGTTCTTCTTCTTGGAGATCTACGATTGGGAACGGGTCAAGTCAACTTTCTGAGTAAGTGACTGGCCGCCTCCTTGGCCATTTAAAAGTTGAGAAAAATTTATTTAGCCTACAATTGTTTATACGTTACATTTAATTTAAAAGTACACGATATGCATTTATAAGTGAAACAATTACTTACAGGCTAACATCACATTCACTATTTTATTTATATTGCATTTTCATTATTGTATTTAATTGTAAATTCTGAATGATACAATTAGTGTAAAACAAAGCGTAAATCTATAAATTTAACACACTAATAAAGATAATCGAATTAAATTAAATATAATAAGAGTGTTAACGTCTTTCGGCATTTTATACAAAATTTCAAGTGTTTTTTTTTCGAAATGACTGACCGATTTTAAAGAAACTTCGTACGCATAAGCAGGATACATAAGTCTAAAAACTTGACTTGAAATGTCTTTTTAAAAAAAAGGCAGGTAATTGGAAATTTCTGTTTCTATGGAAAATCTAAAATCGGTCTAATTTAGCTGTAACACTATTTTTCGAAAATGTCTAATCACTAAGTTTGCATGAAATTCCGTAAGACGTTAACGCTCTTAAAAGAGCTCGTGGCTAAGTAATAACAGCCGCTCGGATCGATCTTTAGGTTAAGCCGCGCTTGCCTAGGTTGGTCTGTGGATGGGTGACCACCCATTACATACCGAGTTTCCTCCGTGCCTCGGAAAGCACGTTAAGCCGTTGGTCCCGGGTGTCATTTGTAGATCTTTGACAGCCGTTATAGGTAGTCAGTGGCCCAAAAAGTCTGACAACCAGTCTTACCAAGGAGTATCGTATTACCCAGTACTAACTGGGTTGTGGAGGTCAGATAGGCAGTCGCTCCATGTAAAATACTGGTATTCAGCTGCATCCGGTTAGACTGGAAGCCGACCCCAACATAGTTGGGAAAAGGCTAGGCAGATGATGAACATTTGAATTGCCAAGGAGCGGAGCTGTGGCACAGTCGGTTAGTTAAAAAAAAATTGGATCAGTGATGTCTTGGTAAAATACATAACATAATATCACGCCTTGTAATCTCCGAAGGGTGTGGCAGAGGTGTACCTAACAGTTCGCGTTGTGTAATCGGGGGCGAGGCTGTTGCCATCAACCGGGTACAAATCCAGACTCCGTAGCTGCTACTGAAAAATTCCTGATCGAAAAACCTAATATAAAACTGACCGACTCGGGAATCGAAACCAAGACCTCATGCTCACAGTCGCGCTTGGTACCAGTAGACCAACGAGTGGTAAAAATACAAGAAAATAAAATCCATAATTATTGTTATACACGACATTTCTTTATTGATATCTAATAATTAGGTACATTATAATATTTACTATACAATTTAATATCGTATTCATCGTAGGACACTTTGTTTGAACTTCATTTCTTAGGCCAATGCAAATAAAGGGTTCCAAAACAAATTAAATACATACGAGAGCGAGTGAGCGCACTTATCGACGTGGAATCAGCTCGAGTTGTTCAGCAACAGCTTTATTCCCTTGCAATAAAAATGAATAGTCCGACGCGGTGTCGAGTCGCGTTGTTCGAACCAAAACGCGCCTTTTTCGATTTTGTTGCAAAGATCTACGAAACCTTCTGACCCGCTCAGGGGCTGCAGTCTCGACATAGATAGCGACAAAAATCGGTCGTTAAGTCATAACGATGTCAAATTTCTTTAATAGATTTTCAACCTTAAGGTTTCGAAATAAAGTTGAAAATCTATTAAAGAAATTTGACATAGTTATGACTTAACGACCGATTTTTGTCGCTATCTATGTCGAGACTGCAGCCCCTGGCCGATTCCGAATCGATAAGTATGGTAACTCCCTAAAAATTTTGCTTACAATATCTCGTAACGTAAATCACATAGATTTAAATTCAAAAATATAAAGCTGATCTTACGGGCAAGTAAAGCGAATAAATAACTTAAAAAATATACAAAAATACGTTGCGGATTAGGCCTTAAATTAAGCATTGTTATTATATTAAAAATGTTATTTAAATTAAAGTATTGATATAATGTAAATACAATATTTTAATCGGAGAGTTGGGCGCCAGTAACATTATTGTATAAAAATAGAACTTGGATGTTATAGGTATTCGAAAAAGCAATAAAATATAAATAGTGCGGGGGTTACTATGACGTCTTAAAGCAGGAATAATTCCAGCGTGGAAAAGAGACAGAGCTATACAAGTCGTTTAGCGCCATCTCTTTCCCACACTGGAATTACTCCTGAGTTAAGACGTCATGGTAGGCCCCCTAAAGTCGAAAATGTTATATGCACATTGCACACCATTTGAGGGTCAGAGCTTCCACCCATATATAGTCAGGTATCCGGGGTGTAAATTATCTAAAGTCGTCCTATATTGTAAAACTAGACTATCACATGATCAACAACCACTAACGCATAAAATGTAACACCTATCTGATTCTATTCGTCACATAAAAGAGTATGTAATATTTACGACGAAAAGTAAAGATTTCACTCTTAATTCGTTTTTAGGGTTCCGTATTCAACAAGGAAAGCTACCCTTTTAGTTTAGCCATGTCCGTCTGTCTTTCCACAGCTTAGCTCAAGGACTCTTAGTACTAGAAAGCTGTAATTTGGCATGAATTTACAGATTAGTTACGCTGACTAAGTGGTACACGTAATGTGGGGATTGTTTTTCTCGCATACCCCATAGTGTGGTATGTCGTAGGATAGGTCTTTAAAAAATATTGCAAGCAAAATTTGCAGTTTGTGAAATATTAAGCTTTAAAGAGCTATATTGTTAGACTCAAGTGTCCCTCCCTTCTACCAGCCAAACGGTTGTGTTTGGGTGTGTGAAAAAATTCACGGTGGTAGTATACACCGTGACTTTTTAGTTGTCTTACAACGGCAGCCCACTTCATGTATCCAATGAATATTAACCATTCATTAAAAAAATAGGTATTTATGAGACTTTAATAATTTAAAAATAAAAATATTATTTAGTTTTGTGACGCATGTCGTAATTAAAACACCCTGTCGCGAGCGATGATCTACTGGACTCGAGTGCTGGGTATATGTTCTCCCGTTTGACACGTAAACATCATAAACAGGATGTTTCATAATTTTATTTAATTTTTTATTATTATTTTTCTTTGTACCTATTATGGAAGATAAAAAAAAACGCGCCTAGAGCTATTTTACGTCGGGTACATTGTGTGGACGACCTTTGTAAGACGACGTTTTAAAAGGAAAACTTTCACAGCTAAGTACGCTTTACAAGTTTACGAGTAATAGTCGACCAACTTATAAGATGTACTTGGATAACATATTTGATATGTTCCCAAACATAATGTACAGGTTTTTCAACTGCAAATGTAAGTTTGATTTTATTTTTACAATAAAAATCATCGTTCGGAGGCAAATCCGCATATTTTGATGAGCAACTACGGAACCCTACATATTGCGTGGCCCGACACGCATTTGGCCGGTTTTTTTTTCTCTGGAATGGCTGTAGATATCCAATCTTAACATCACTTCGTTGTCTGCTGGTCTGTGTCCAGGCCCTTTTCCTGAGGACCACGTGGACGTAATATTAGGTCTATGGTCTCTTGGAGGTGTAAAAAAGAATCATCCCCACCCTGCGGCTCAGATATATAAATGTTTACGTTTAACAATACGTGATTAACCTTCAGCATATTCTATTTAAATTGATACCTTCGCGAGGCCTCCTAGAAGCGGTCGGTCTATAGGAATAATATCTAATTTAGTGGTTGAACTTTTGAGTAGAAGTCACCCGAATTTCAAGAATAAAATTAATAAAGTTGATTCAAAAACTAGTTCCCATTCTCCGTAATCTTTACCTTCCGTCGTTTAATTTAGCATTTCGCTAAAACTCACGTATTCGAGCGTACCTATATTAATTTGTATATTTTTTTATTACGTATATTAAATTATGATGATGATGTGTCGAACATTCAATGCTGAAAACGCAATGGAATGATTTTAAATGCATTCAATTTTCACGGGCCCGCGTGGCCACTCCCTTTCACAGATAGGAGACGTGTTTCCCAGCAGTGGGAACATTCTAGGATGTTTATGAAGTTTCGTATAACATAATAAACATAATGGCGATTTAAACGATTGTCGGAACTATAAATAATCTAGGCCGTCGAGGCGTTTTGCTGAATCTGCTTTTTATTAATGATCGGAAAGGTTTCATAATTATAGATTTATTACTATTTTAAAGACCTACTCTGTGTGTTGAGTTGATATTGAAGTTGCTTTCAAATGTATGACATCGCTATTTTAGCCGAGATCTATCCAAAAATCATAGTTTCGTCAAGTTTCTTTTGCTTGCTAGCTTTCGTCAAGAAAACCGTTTTCCCTGTATCAATATAAATAGTCGAAAGTGCATTCGGCCTTCTAAAGGATTCAAGATGATTGCGAAACCTACATGAGTTAGTGAGATCGCTATTCCAAGTTCATAATTATCATAAGAAAATAAAATTCTAAATTTCCACTCTCACTCGAGAACCACAAACAACGATATTCAAACACAACCTCTTTCAACAACTTCGAGCTCCAAATTCTAAGAAGAATAAAATTACGCCCTTCAAAACTATGCCTTCTTTTTTCAAATTTGACAGCTTCGTTAGACGTCCGTTTTTGCAACTCAAAGATCACGTAAAAAGCCGAATCAGGTAATTTATTTAACAATTATCATTTCGTTCTACTATCGCTAATTCGTCGTCTTCACCGGAAGTATTCGTTTTGGCGTCAAAATGCAAATTGGCTTCGGAAGACCCATTACTTGACTCGTGGGACCTAGGACTTGCACTAGTCTTTCTAACATAAAGTATATTTGAGTCTAGTCTGTTGTGATCGCTGAAATAAGCGCTGCCGTCGGATATTCGGTTCAATTTGTGTATCTGCTCTCTTAACTCGCACACTTGGCTATACAACTTCTTGTTCTCCCTTAGTATTGCTATATTTTCAGTTTCTAGCAATTCTCGCTTGCTCCACTGTATTGTATTTTCTGATTTCAGCCTCTCGATCTCCATTTTTAGTTCGGCGATCTTTTCTTCTAAGACTTGCTTGGCTGCTATTTCGTCTTGCAGCTCGTTTTGAAGCCTTTCAACTTCGCTATGACTGGAATCTGTAGACCCTAAGGTTCTGTCGCTGTGAGTAACTTCCAATTTAATGTTGTGTAGTTCTGCAGTTAAGTTTTCGATTTTGGATTGGAGGAATGTTTTCTCGTCCTTCTCACTTTGAAGGGTCTTACAAGTTTCGTCTAGTCGCAACCTTAGTTCGGCCAATTTGTTGGCGAGGACATTGTCTACGTTAGAGAATTTGTGCGAGTCTAAGGAAGCTCTCTGCCGCATGGAAGGTTCATTGGGGGACAAGTATCCTACATTCTTCCGCCTCAACTCTACCCCGTCTTCAGTCGTGAGTTCACCAGATAGTATCCTGCTCTCTCCTATGCTTAAAAGCTTTTCGTTGTCTCTTTTCAGTTCGATTAGCTGTTGTTCTAGGTCGTTCTTTTCTGTTTTTGAGGCGGACAGCTCCTTGGAAAGTGTGTCAACTTTGTTCTTCAGTTGTTTTGACTCTTCCCTCGCCTTGTTTCGTTCGTTGCGGACTTTGCTCCACTTTTCGCGCCAGTTCGCCGTGCAGTCGGACCACCATCGCATGGTTTTCTCCATCTGCGTGGCCCTAGCTCTGGCTTCGTCGAGTTCTCGTTGGTAAAGGGCCTCTTTGGCCTCCCAGTCCGTGTTTGTGTATCTCATAGCTCCTCCATCGTGGTCTCTGCTCCGCCTGTGACTGCCTCCGTGGGAGCTTTGAGCCATTTTTCATTTATGTTGACAGAATCTGAGGAAAAGACGTAGATTTAAATAGTATTATAGAAGAACATCGCTGTCGAGGTCGACCGCGCCGAAGGTGGTGTGACGATCTGATCTGAGTTTGCGGGGCTACGTCAGAGATTGCACAAGAAGTAGAGGTTTGGAAGGAGAAAGGGGAGAAGACCCTTGCCCAGAAGTGGAACACAACATAGACTAGCACATAGTCCTGCAGCAAGAGCTTACTCTCTCACATTTCCAGCACTATGGCCTGCGAGTTACCTCCGTGCCCACCGTGCCCCCCGCCGCCCTTCCCGCCCTGCCCACAGATATGCCAGCCGCCACCGGAACTACCGCCCTGCGCCCCCAAGCCCATCATGCGCGGCCTGCATTGGGCGCAGACCAAGCGCAAGTTGGCCCAGGCGATCTTGCTATCCTTAGCCGCCGGTACGGCCGTCTATATTATGGGGTTGCACAGAAAAGCGACCTACGCGGAATATTATAAGTAAGGATGTGTTTTTTACAGCTTTGTGTGAAACATGATATAAAGAATGGGCAACTCTTGAGAAGACGACTAAGTATTGCTGCCCCGATATAAGCTGGAAGTAGAGTAGGAAAATGATAAAGTGTTGTATTTGACGATATTTTTTACTGGAACATGGGTTTGAAGATTTGACACAAGTATAGAGGTTCACCAATCCGCACTGGGCCTGTATGCTGGTTCATGGCCTCTCACAGAGTAAGGCTTGGGTCCCATTCTGCTAGAGGTAACTTAAATCTCAGCAGAAGTTGAGTTATAGTCTAGATGGTGACAATCATGAATATTGCGATCATCTGAATCTTTTCAGCAAAGTGTTGTTGGGATTTGCAATCAGGGATTCTAGAGTAAGAGCCCTAAGTCGGTGCTACACTAATACAGCCTCCCAATCTTGGTGGTTAACAGTCGCTGATTCTCTGTGGTGATAAGTACGTAAGACACTGGATATTATAAGACAAGTTCCTGTCCTTGTTGCGTGCTTTAGGCATAAAACATTATTTTCTTTTATTATTATTATTATCACTATCACACTTTCTTTTAGTTTTATATCACCCAGTCTACTCATCTTTTCTTTGTTCTTATTCCAATTAACCATCTGCCTAGCCATTTCACAAATATGTTTGACTCATCTTGCAGTCCAACCAATTATCGCTGAATATCAGCATTTTATATGGAGCGACTGACTATCAGACCTCCACAAACCCAGTTACAGGGGTAACATGATACCCCCTGGCAAGACTGACTGTCTGTCTTGTAACAATGAATGAAACAGACTACTTATCATATAGTTTGCTAGTCTAATCATTGCTTTGTTGGATGCAAATTATTTGCATAACCGTCATTCATAAATGACTAAATCATTTTTTATTTCTATCAGTTCTCCATTTCCTCTTGCATTGATAGTTAAAATTCACTAGTGTCTATTAAGATTTATTATTTGATAAAATCTTATTTTTGACAAAAGTTTATGAACTATTTTTGATGGTGACTATTGAAAATCACAACTTTGGGTGAAAACTTCATGGCAATTTCTCCAAGTCTCCAAGTTCAGAGAAACAAAGTATTGACAGAGATTTCTTACCTGAATTAACTTTTACAATAAGTACTCAACTATGATTCAGTGGTCATGATCAGTTTTTCTCATAAAACTTGCTGTTTGTGTTAAAAGAAAGAATTCTCTTTTAAAACATCTTTGAAAGTTCAGGTTTTTGATTCACCACCTTTCTCTGGGGAATGGTTTATGGTCTACGACAGGTATATATTCAGTAAAAATGAACATGTCACCTAAACACATTAATTTGAGGTAAAATAATTGATAGATATCAAATGGTACGAAAAGCGGAGTTGTAAATCTATGCGTTGAGAAAGTTGGTGATATTTCTATGACTTCTTTGAAGCTGCAATGTATTTATATAATATACAGGAGGGGACAGGATACTTAAGGTGTCAGTAATAATATTTTCATAATTTCAATAAATAAAGCAAAAACCATTGTTAGAATACTTACATTCATAGACTGGTCGTCAGTTTGTGACTAAGTCAACAAAACACTGGCAGTTTTGTTTGTTTTTTGACGAAAAATAAGTATTTGTACGTGTATTGTATTCCGAGATTTAAACTAGGCATTTAATTGGGTCACCATTTAACACATGTCAATAATTATTTTAGAAGAATATTTTCTAATATTTACTTCAAACAAAATAATAGCCACAGACACACTGATCGTTTCTTTTCGTCAATCTTCATTCATTTACATTTTTTTTTCTGTACGGGATTGACAGGGTTGCTAGCTTTATACAAATAATTTTATTAAAATGGTTGACATTTAATAAGTAACCATTCAGTCGTTCTTCTTACTAAATTAGGTAGTAAATTTATAAATTAGTTTTTTTTTCAAACTTCCTTTTTTCAGGAGAGCGTGTTTTGATGATTGGGCTGACGAGATGGCTAGAAAAGGACTATTTCAAGCAGTGCCAAAAGAGTCTTTGAAAGATTTCCCTTAGAGTAGGAAAAAAAAAAGAAGTTGCAAATGGTTTTTTTTTAGTTATATTATGTTCATAAATTATTAGAGTCCTCATAATGATTATCTTTATTCTAATGAAATATTGTAGAACATTCTTCATTCCCGAGATTTCGATTTAAATAAAAAGTTTTTGGTTAATAAAGGCACTCTTTTTTTTTAAATATTCCTAATCACGAAAAACTCTTCACATCCTACCGCTACTATTGTCCGTTATCATGTATTCTCGGAAACTGGTTGATCGTTTGGAACTAAACTGAACGAAGATTATTTCAGAGACGAGAAGGTACTAGACTCTCAGAGGAGGGATAGGGGGTATTCTGCTTGGAATTGCAGTATGGATGCAATACCGGTATGTAACTAAATTCGCAAACCTGTAGATTCCTGCATCATGCAGATGCAGTGAAGTCAGACTAACAGGATGCTTACACGTACTCTGAAATTGATTTCTAGAAAGATTTCGTCTTCGCTTGGCAGACAAATTGACGAGCAAACGAGAACAGCAAAGCAAAAGGTATATTTATTGCGTATCGCTGCTGTTCCTCTTTAGTCACGCGGGTCATCTAAGACGTAGTACAAAAAAGGGGTTGAAAAATACTAAGCACAGGCAATTCCTCAATAAAAATTATAAAATTATAAATCTCATTTGAAAAAAAAAATAACTTGCACAACAGGAAGTGATTAATTCCATTATTTCTCATGGCGGCAGCCAATCAACGTGCTGTGTATTATTATAAAAACATGGAGATAACACCAGCAACCAATCACAGATAGCCTTCAGTGGAGCATGAAAGGCTGATGACATGACTTTGAAACAGCGCAGAAAATTCAAAGATAATCAACACAATAATATAATTATACACCAAATTGATGCTTTGATAGCTCTGAAACATTTTATGAATTATTTTACGTGTTCACAATTAAATGTATTTTTTTTCATCAATAAATTATTAGAAAAAAATGTGAAAAACATACGCTTGTCTAAAGCTACGTCACGTATGTTTGTCTACTGCGAGTCAGTGCGCATGTCAAGTTGAAAATTGCAAATGGCGGCCGTTGTTATTGTTCGTACCGAATTAACTATTTGTAAATTATATACCAATCTTTTTAGCGATTTTTCTAATGGACTGTTATATTGATGCGATGCTTTAACTTCTCATAATTCGGCGCGACACGTTTTATGTACGTTTTTAAGTGTTTTTAGTGTTTTTTTGCTATTTTATGTGTGTCATGCAAATGGGGTAAGCTGGAATTTGGATATGGAGGAATAAGAAAATGGAGTGAAGTTCTGTGACCTAAAGTGTTAAAATGGAAACTGCATAAAGTTTTTCAACTATCGCTCTAGTATTAGAGTGTAGCAAGAGACGGGAGCGGCTGTAATTTACGAATGTTCCATGCTGTGACTGTTCTCCCCGTACATTTCAAAATGGCTGCTGCTCTTCACGATATATGAGCTTTGCGTCACTGGAATATAATTCAGTGGATTCGATTCGTGATGAAATTGTAGTGATTCTAGTCGTGTGATCGTCTGTGAAAAAGCGAAAATAAGCCCCGGACGGATTCCCGGGTGCACCTGAAGCGGGACAGTAGTGGTGTGTCATATGTTTTTGGTGTAGAGTGGACACTGACCATAGGACCGATATTGCTTTGCGTCCGAGCCGGACGGTAATGTTGCGCTTGATTTTCCATCATGATTTGGGACACAAGGGAATAGAAATTGTGTGGAATTGAGCGGAATGTGACATTGTATGAGAGGTGAGTGTATTTTTTAGTTTATTTACATTCCGCGGGTGTTGGGTTGTGCGATGTTCATTACAAAATGGACATGTTGGTGGGTGACAGGACGTCGGTCGGCCGGCGAAGACGTGCCCCGCGCGGCGCCCGCCTGGAAGCGGCGATTACAGCCCAAAAAGTTTGCATTAGTGTCACAGTATTAGGTATTGTGAAGTTGTGTAACATGCCGCCGTGTTGTCGATACGTAGTCGTGCTAGCACGCACGCCGAGCGGGATGTTCCACGAAGAATATTCAGCCGTAGGTGTTATCAAACTTGCTGTAACATTAGTGTTATTTTCGTCCTATTACCTGTTTAATGTTTGCAAATAGTGCAATCTGTCAAATATGTGTTATAAGGTTAATAGTTCAGTAATGCACTCAACAACACAACATCTTTACATACAAGTTTCTAAAGTGATTCTAGACTTCTACAATAGTGATATCCTAGCTGCTGAAGGGACAATGAGTGCTAATATTCACAAATTATCAACTGGATACAACCATAGACAATACACATAACCTATTTGTATAACACATGATGGATTAGGAGGATTAGTGATTAATTGATGAAGATACATAGCCTTCTTCATTTAAATTTATTACTTGACTAGGAAATATTGTTGTATGGGAATTGTGATAATTATAAATAGACACAAAATTTGCCAAGCTTATTACTTGGAAGACAAAAAAATATTGTAAAAAAGAAAACATTGTTTCAGTTTTTTACTAAATACTGTTTACCCCCAGAAAGATGATGCCCAAATTTTCTTTATGACTTGCCAAATTAATTTTGAAATTACTTTTTTGCATTGTCAGTAAAGTTCCACACTGCACCTCATTAGAATGACCTAGCATTTACTTTTTATGCATAGTTGATATTATCTTTGGAAACAAGAATTTAAAAAAAAAATTAAATCAATAAACAATAATAAAGGTATATAGTATATTCTCTTTTACTTTAGAAACCACATTAAAAAATATCAATTGAATCAATTAAAATTTTAATACTTTTAGTTGGATAATAAAATTAACAGGACTGAGGATTTGTATTTAACCACATCCATAATTTCAGGAAGTTGGGACTATCAATGTTATTTGATAAGGTAAATAACCTATCACAAATTTGTAACTAAGGACTACTATTACCTAAAACTTGTTGTAATAAGTAATAATATTTTTTTTTTCAGTTTGTCATAATGGTTGTTTTTATCACAAACTCAACTCAACACATTAATAACAAAAATATGTTTGAATAGTCAGAAGCAAAAAGATGAAGATATAGTCCAGCCACAAGGCATAATAACTGAAAAATATAGTAATTGCCCATTCCAAAGGTATATATATAAAGAACTCTATGGAGAAGAATTGGCAAGAAACTCCATGGACCAGTTTTCCCACATAGTGTACGCATGTAATAAATAGAGGGTTGAAACTATTTCATTGCAAAAATATAATTCCACGTTTCCCAGGTACCGTTTAGATAATTAGGTTATTTTTATTGAGTTGTAGAGCAAACTGAACTTTATGTGTAAGTTTCAAAGTTATTATTTCAAGAGATATTTTTTTATACTGTTAGGAAGGAAATTAAATTGAAAACTCAAGGGAGAGATTTTATGATACATCTATAAAATATTTTAGACAAATAAGAATAGTTTTCATCATTAAGCTGACCCCTGATGAAAGAGCGTCTATGGAGTTTCTTGCTCATTCTTCTACATAGTTATTATGCCATGTGGCTGGAATGTAGCTTGAGCTTTTTGTTTTGAAAAAAAAAAAAAGAAAAAAAACGTATCAGAAACTGGTCTATTTGAAATAAATGCCTTGAGTATGAATTTATTCTTTTTATTACTCAACACTATGTACATGTTTCTTTCGTTTTTAATATCCATAGTTCTAGCAAAATTATATTTTCCATCCATAAAAAAGAAATATTTTTTTAGTCTAATCAAAATCAGGAAAAAAACTCTTCAAAGGGCAAAGGTCATCTGCCAATCTGCCATCACTGTTTTGTGCTCTGAAATCTCTCTCCAACACAATTCGTGACCATAGACGAAAGTGTTTTTTTCAAATAAGGGTTAGGTTGCACTCTAATTAGATAATGTTGAATATCAGTCAATCTGTTTACTTTTTGTATGCAGTTAAATATTTTGCCTTGCGAAAGTATGATAAAGGTAGGGTATGTTTAAGTTATTCTTTTCTAATAACTAAGTTTATAAGTATAGAGGTTTAGCTTATCATTGTAATTATTAACAGAGGGAAAATATAGTTTTTCCCTGGTTTTTAGTTCATTCGGGTTGAATTGGTAATCAGTAAAAGTTATTGACAGGCTTTTTTAATTTCCTGCTATTGTATATTTTTAAATGGATACCATTATTAATTTACTCAGAAAATGATCAATTTACTTACACTTTTTAAGTAATAAATAAGTACTGTAAAAAACAGTAAGTTCAGATGACCTTGAAAGAAAAAAATTTGACCAGCAAATTTTCTAAACATGACTCCTGAATGAATGAAATCAAAACCAAACTACAGTGATATACGAAAATAGACCATAACACAATCATAATAATGTACACTATCACAATAATTCCCCATTATAATAATAATAAATTCTTATCACACTATGATGTAGAGTGTGATGTCATTCCTGCTTGATTACTAGTTTTAATTGGTTTAAAAATAATAACAATTTTTAACTACTACTTAGATAAGTCCAAATTGTTCTCAAGGAAAATGCTAGGATACCAAATAATTATATTTTTCTAATGTTTCCTGTGGCCCTTTTGTTATCACTACAGTTTAGTGTTAATCTGTATTTTATGCCCATTTTTAGTAAATTCGGCAGCAGCTAAATAAATGTCTAAATATAACATAACATCACGCTTGTAATCCCCCAAAGAGTAAGGCAGAGGTGTACCTAAGAGTACACCCACATTTTGTCAGTTATGTTTAAGTCCCATGTAATAGAGGGCGAGCCTATTGCCATCAAGTGGGCACAGATCCAGACTGTGTGGCTGTTACTGTGAAATTCCTGATGGAACTACTCAATAACACTTTCCCTGACCCGGGAATCGAACCCAGGACTTCTTGCTCAGCAAAAATCATGCAAATATTAAGCAAACCTCCACATACGGAATTACTGTCTCCAGTCATGCCAGTTTTTGTTTTTGGAAACTTATCAGAAAATGTTCATCATTTTATTTATTTTTCTATCCATTGTCATTGGATATTCTTTATTGATACAAAAATCAACAATAGTCATAGCATTTATCAGTAGTCATAATATAATTAATTAAGCAGAAATTAATTAATTAGCACTAAGCTGTTGGTTTTGTAATCGCTATGGAATATTCACTCTGACAGCTCTTGAGCGTATGGTTTAAATGTATTGATCAAGTACAGTTTAATTTGTGAAAAATTCACATTAAATGTAAAATATTTTTTGTTAGAAAGGAAGCCATGATCAATTAATATTTGTTGATGACTTATCTTTATAATTGATGGCACAGTTAATGGTTGTTTTATAAAAAAAATATAAACACAGGTGATTGATGAGGTTAATTTCCGAAATGTTTCTATATGATAAATATGCGGAGAAAAAATTTTGTTGCCATGATGTTAAGGAAAGTATTTCAGGATTTTTTTGGGTACAATTTGGTTGAAGTGTGAATGATGTCCTGTATAAAACATTTATTTAGTTATTAGAATAATGCTCTGTTTCAGTTCTGTAACAGAACGGACACAAACCATTATTATACTTTTGTTAAATTGACACCTGAGGCGTTGAATTGAAATGTGGGTGAGCTGACACCACTGACTAGCCCTTCAGGGAAAAATAGGCGTGATGTTATGTATGTTACACAAGAACACACATACTATCCGCACAAACCTGCAATTAAAAAAAAAAACTGATTGAAAGCTAATCTTTTGTTTCTGACTTACATAATGATTTTATTGTTATTGATAATATTATGTAAGTGTTAAACAAAACAGGTACTCTGCTTTTATTTTATTATTTAAATCTCCTAGTTAAAAAAAAATACAACTTTTGTTTGATTTCAGTAGATAGTAGTTTCTGTCTCCCAAAGAAAAATCTCCCAAAAACAATATCTTAAAATTATGAAAACTAATAGTATTTTCATACAAAAATTGAAACCTCAATTTTTTGCTGATTTTCACATACACAAAGTATCACCTAAACAAATGCTTTATTATTATTGCTGTGTACATAAACCAACAGTTCGCTTTTATTTAGTTGCCGCCTTTTATTAGAAAAGACACAGTAAATAAAAAATCGTAAAAATGCACAATAGAAAATAAGTAACACCTTGTTTATGATATGTTTTGTCAACAAATAAGTTCCCCTATATTTGTGGGAAGAGTAACAGGTGGTTAGGTTAAGTCAGGTGGATTGAGTGATGTACACCTGCATAATAACAACAGTGAACATTTTTAAAGTTTTTTTTATAGAATATCATACAAAGAAAGTATGTTGTAGGGGTTTTAAAACAAAACAAAGTAATATTAGTGTTAATAATATTAGGTCAATTTAACTGAACTAGAGAAACTCTGCTGTAATGTGTATCAATATCTGAATGTGATAAAAAATAAAAGAAAATGATTTGGTGACTTTTTGGGGTCAATGACCGCAGGTAATTAGCCAGTTGTTTGGCGTACGAGTTTAGAAAATCAGTATTTTTTTTTTTGTTATATCAAAAAAAAAAAGTATCATTTTTTTTGTAAGCGAAACATATCTATGGAGTTTCTTTAACTAATTTAATTACTCTGAATTTTTGAAATGTTGCCGTTCCATGTAAAATTTAAAGAATAAAATTAAACAAAAGAAAGAGCTCATTAATTAAGGAAGCATGAAAACAACTTTTTTTTTGTTTGAAACTAATTTTCGTCATAAAATCCGTGGATCGGGCGTCCTTTGCGCGCATCGGGTTACGGCGCGATGTTATATTTTATACGAGTAGCCGCGTTGCACCCGCGCGGGTTAAGTTACGCGGTGCAATGTTACGCAACTGTGCACGTGCTGCGTTGGTGCGTAGACACCTTTATATTTGTATGTAAACAACTAAATATTCTTGTAGATTGTAGACTTATTTAACAGTAATTCGTAATATCTTTATGTTCTCTGATAACTTTTTAGACCTATGTATCCTGCTTATGCGTATGAAGTTTCATTAAAATCGGTTCAGTCATTTCGAAAAAAAGGACTTGAAAGTTTGTATGAAATGCCGTAAGTCGTAAACGCTCTTAATAGTAATTATTAACTATTTAAATTATAAAACCGCATATATTGAGATTTATCTATGTAGAAAATATAACAATGTTTGAATAAAATAATTATTTTAGTTTGAAAAAAATTAAGAATACAATTATTGTGATGATTTTATAAAAATATTGATTTTTATATACATATTTTAATTCCTTAAAAAATGGATGGCGCCTTTAAGATTTTTTGTTAAAATCCCAGTACCAAATTTCAAGGCTGTGATAAAAATTCGTTCAGTCACGATATTAGTTAAGAAGTTAAATTGAAGATAATCGTAAAAAGTATGTCATCATCGTCGTCATGATCTGGATGAGAAGACATATTTCTTTGTTCATGTTATTATTTTATTAATTGAAAAAAAAATCTTCTAGTTCGAACTAATTTCCAAAACACGAAACTCACGCAAAGTTAAAAGAACAAATAAAAAGTACACATTATCTTTGTAAAACAAACGTTTTTAGTCATGCAAGTTTGCACTGCATAATTTTTGTAACTTTTTATGAAAATAATTTCCAGTCAATCCAGAAAATGTATGCGCTTCGTCATTCTCACTCAACAGATTTGTGGAATTTCATAAGAGCCGTTAATCTATATTTTTCTAGTCATAATAATGAAAATCTGAAAAGCAGGAAGTTATTTATATATATTTATTTTGTACCCTATCACAATGTTTTCTTATTTAACCCAAAAGTTGACTGGTAGAGAATGCCTGTGTGGCATTAAGTCCGCCTATGTACCACTATTGTACATGAAGTTTAAATAAATAAATAAAAGCTTGTTACACAGTTCTAAATTAGATCTCTTCATTGAATGTTCGTGTATGATGACAATGAATCCCGAAGCGCATACTTTTCTTAGCGAATTTGTATACAATGTATATATTTGTAGTTTTCCGGTTTTCCCCGCACACGTGTCGTGGATTTCTTCAGCGTGACATTTCACGCATGACTAAAAACACCCTATTATCTTAATCCGGCTTTACACCAAACTAACCTCGTGTCGCAGTAATACCTAGTGTATGATACTTAGGGTTGCCATACCACCGGAAAATTCCGGATAGTA
The DNA here is from genome assembly GCA_910589295.1 of Noctua janthe. Lineage (NCBI taxonomy): Eukaryota > Metazoa > Arthropoda > Insecta > Lepidoptera > Noctuidae > Noctua > Noctua janthe. The sequence continues at coordinate 4,112,865 of OU342572.1, read as the reverse complement.
ATCGGAATGAGGGCGGAATTCTAAGATGTCCGAAATTCGCCAAAACATGTAATTTAGAAATGTTTATAAAATAAATTTATTTTTGACAAAATCAACGTAGGGATCAATAGTTTAACTAGCATAGGTAGCAGTGGCGAAGGTTCCATACAACTCGATTCCCCCTGGCTTCTCTTTGAAAAATGGCAGTCAGTATTCTATAGACAAATAATTTAGTCACATTAAAGATATGTACTCCGGCTTACCTCTTACAAAAATTGACCCTTCGCTACTGATAGGTAGACAGTCTAATGTAAGTAGCGTTTATAATTCAAATGCGAGCAAATGTTCTGCAACAAATCTTTCCCTATTCATATAACTTTGTAAAAAGAATCGCGGTATAAAATTATACTGCATGATTTCTAAGAAAGAAGTCCGTATTTTTTTTCAAGTGTCCGGAATTTTCTTCGTAAAACTTTTTTATAGATCTCGGAACCCTAATAATACTAAGTTACGTTCGCAATTTTGTTTCCAAACATGAGTTTTTGAAAAAAGGACCTAACATTTTTATTACTTTTAATAGTGCCTAAAAGACATTTTAAAATACTGTGGCGTACATCGTAGTCTCTGAACATTAGGCGACCTATAAAGCATGAGACAGATTAACTACTATCAGTGCAACAGAATCTAATCAGTAGATCTTGACGCATGTATGAAGTGACGCACAGAATCCCTAGTATTCGGATACAATACGCGGCAATTACAATTTGCGGCTTGACGTACGAACGATGTAATGCGATATCGTGCAAATTTGAAGCAGTTTGGCACTTCAAATTGTCATGTTGCTCGGTATCGTATGATTTTTTCAGTCAATAAAATATATTTTTAAGAATATTTTTTAACTTAGAAATTAATTCCCAAAACACTAAACTTTTTCCTAGTGTTTAAGCCGAATAAACATGGCGCGATAAACTCTTCGACATGATTGTATTAATCTGTTCCTACTGTTCCGTCCTAATCATATTAATCCGTTCTTCTTACGAACAATTTCGACTAAGGATCTCCCACACATATGGAAACAGACGCGCGAGCGACACCGTGATTCTTTGTAAACTTGTGACTAGTCGCGACGCGCATTGCGTGTGTCTTACATACTACAGGCATACGCTAAAACTAAAAAAATAAAATGAGTAGTGCTTACTGTCGACTAGGTTTTGGCTCCGTGCACCCGCGCGAGTTTCAGCGTCCGCCCTAAATCTACTAGGGCTGGATATTGGAAAATCGTGTTTCACCTTCCCGACCGAATAAACTAACATAAATACGAAAGTTTAAAAAATAACGTAATATCCCACTTATGTACACCCACATTTCGCTAGTTATGTTTAAGTCCCATGTAATAGGGGCGGGCTGGAGCCAATTGCCATCATCCGGGCACAAATTTACAATCCGTGGCTGTTACTGAGAAATTCCCCTTAAACATAAATGGCGAAATGTTATTGGGTACTCCCCCAATAACATTTCGCCATTTATGTTTAAGTGCCATTTAATAGGGTCGGGGAAACTTTTAAAAATGTTTCTAATAATGTCTTCGTCCCTCAGCATGGCAGCGGACAGCGATGGGCTAGGCTCGGCGGGCGGCGGCTCGTGCGGCGTGGTGGTGACGTGCGAGGGCGACCTGCGCGACCCCCGCTTCCCCGCGCGGCTGCGCCGGCTGCTACGCGAGCTGCGGGCGCTGCTCGCCGAGCCGCATCCGCACACGCTCAAAGTTAACAAGGTATGTTGGCTATTTCTGCTTACCCTATGACTTTTCAATAATTTTTGGTCAAAGAAGGAGGATAGAATTGGAGAAAAGATGCTAATGATAATTTATAATATTGTCAATGGTGCTTGACATTTACGCTTTGTGCTCTGAGTTTCTCTGCCTATGTTGGATATGTAGTTGCATTTGAGCAGCACAGCCAAGCTCTTAGCCACCCTAAGAAGTGATCAAATGCAGTATGATGGAATCATCATTCAAAATCGAAAGTCGTTCAAATCAAGCAAAAGACCCATTCATCGATTTCTTGTTTTAGCTAGAGATAAGAAGTTCACAATATTTAAAATTCCAACTGCAGCTGAATGAGGAGTAATGCAAAAACGTCTCAGATGTAATTTTTATCTTGCTCTGTTAGAATTTGAAACATGTTGTTGTGTCACGTCCTGTTAAATGTATGAAAATGTCCTCTCTCATTATTTACATTGAAAGTGTCAATGAGCTAACTTAAAAATCAAGGAGTTATCTGAAAATAAATATATATTGTATAAACATCAAGGATTTCAGAGTGAAATAAATATATTAAAACTTTTTGTACCTGATTAAGAAATACATGTTTACCTAGAGCTGGCTCATTTCATTCAATTAACACCGGGACATCACCATGTCTAAATTACATTATAGAAAAGTTCGCTTAGTACTGACGAGCGGTTTGCATGTCTTGTCTTACAACAAAGATGCACGCTAATCGAATCAAAATAATTTAAAAGATATTAAAAATAATTTTCTGCGCTCAGCTGCCGTTCTCTTTAATTATTGTTAGCGAGTGATCACACGTATCGACGCGGAATACGTTTGAGCCGGTCAACTGCGCTTTAAGTTGTAATACGCAATAAAAGCGAATCTAAGCGGTGTCTAGTCGCGTCGTCTGAACCGAAATGAAGCGAATGACGTCTTTTTCGTTTTTATTGAATGAACGTACGAATGGGCGTAAGCTTAAACTCGCGCGGGTGCACGAAGCGGGTGTATGCCACGGACGTCCTGGTTAATTATTACTTAGGAAACAAGTCGTACGCGCCCGCGCCATTTACCGCTGTGAGTACTACTTTACAACACAGACACGTGAGCGTGCACCCGCGCGAGTTTATCCGTTCACCATAAAGCTCTTTCCAGACGGCTCAAAAAGCGTGGTCAGAGTGTGGTCACTACCTTAAAACTAATTATCTACGCTCAGCTTCTTATTTAATAATTGTGTACGCTCCCTAACGACACTTCATCAAGACGGTAAACATTTGTACGAGTTAGTTGGCGGCGGTGTAATATAATATGACCGACTTTTTTTGCGTCAGCCGCTGTACGATGATATGATGACGTAAACAACGTAGTGACAATGAACGTATCTCCTGGGAGTTCCATGTATTATTGTTTAGTGATAAATACAGACACGAGCACATAAGCCAGGTTGAGAACTGGCGTTGACTCAGGTTACGCTTGCCGATACTCGGTCTCCGCTCCAGGACTAGAGACCAGGTTTCCTCCATCGGCCATCGATCCTTCGCCAGACAGACACGACCAGCATAGACCCGTGATTCTAATAATTATTCGTTTTTGTTTTATGACAGTTTTAAAGTTTTTAGTAGACCAATCTAGCCAGGACATCGCATGTAAAAAAACAAGCATACTACATACTTTTGAGCTCTGTATCTCTTTTGCTCCATCTTCATAGTCACACACATGACAAGGGACAAGCCAAGGATGTGCCAGCCGTACTCACGTTTCACGTATGACATCACTCTTTGCGTGGTTCTTCGCGGTGACGGTAGTAAAGGCTCGTGCACACTGTGATACGATTTGTATCGTTCTATTCTGATGATTGGCATATTTTATTTATCTAATCAATGGAAAGGCTTCATGTTCCGAAGAGCCTCAATTTTATGTCCCGAAATATCTTTGTTGTCTTTTTTTTTTGAGGCGCCATATTCGGTGAAGTTCTTCTTTGGGCACAATACTATACTATCTTGTGTTCAATTTTATGAAGTCTTTTTCTCCATATTTAATTGTCATAATTTTCATACATCTAAGCCAAAATAGTCCACTGCTTGACTTAAGCCTTCCCCAAGAATCATCTTGTGTATTTTGGGATCTATCGGTTTTATTTTAGGGCCATTTTTTTTTTGTAAATTAGAAGACTTATAGTATGAATAACAGGGTATATAGTTCTTCATCCCCCATAGAAAAGGAAGGATCATCAGACCTGACGGGGGCTGTATCTGGTGGGCTAATACCGGACAGTTGTTGCCGGGTTCTTCTATGGTCTTTTGTCGTGGATAACTTTAATAGCGCTGTTTAGAATTTTGATTTCAAGTTCTTCATTTGTGTCATAGATGGCGGTGTAGTACTTTTTGTAGTGCCACTCCAGACTTGTTTAGTGTTTCCAAGGTGTTAGTCCGTTGCGGAAGTTGAATCTTGCTATTTAGTTTTCTATTATATAGTGGAATTAGCGTTTAAGGTGCGAAGCATTTTGAAGAAGTGAGTAAAAGCTGTAATGTCTTATTGCTTGTAATTTTCTATTGACTATAAAAAAGCCCTTTTGTACTTTATGCAAAGCTTTGCTCATACAACATTTAATTTTCTCAGAAACGGCAGTAATGTTTTACTGTAAAATTTGAAGAATAATGTTTTGTTATTACAAACTCAATTTACCCGCAAAGAAAAGAAAAATAGTTTGCTATTTGCAAACTTAAATAACAACAAAATATTCAACTTTTCTATTTAATTTTCAGGAGACTCCTACTAAAACTAGCTAATTACTAAAGGCACAACAGTAGTTTAATTGAAGATGAAGTTAAAAGAAAATGAATAAAAGCAAAACCGCAGCTAAATAAGTTACACGGTGCAAAACGCGCGTCAAGTGCCGGTCATCGGAACTTAACCTTGCTAATTAATTCCAATTCAATCTTATTTTATCATTCCGAAGAAATCTGTCGTCATTGTGATATGCAATACGCAATGATCCCGTCATACGCTCATAGCACACTTATAACGTCTACATCGGGTTGACATCTTCATTACCAGCCTACTGCTGTAACCAGGTTCACTGAGGGTTGACCACTTTTCAACCATATTACTTAGGCTATAAGGGTGAAAAGGCTAAACTAAAATGGAACTGGGCAGGCCATGTCTGCCGGATGCCGGCAAAGCTGTGGGCCCGCATATCACAAAACTGGAGCCCTGAGACAGTTAGACGGGGTCGCGGCAGACCGAGGAGATGATAGCGGGACGCCTTGGATGGCTTTCTTGTTAATTGGCGAGCAAAAGCCTCAACATCGAGAAAAGTGGAAGGAATGGGGAAGCATTTGCCCAGGAGTGGGACAGTACAGGATGACAAAAAAAAAAAGGGTGAAAAGTTGCAGACCCTCAGTGAGCTCGGTTGTACAGTCGCCAGCGCATCAAGTTACCCAGTTTCACGCCACTCGGCTCGATTCTCGGCAACTCGCATCCAGCTGCTACCAGCCACCCTGCGGAGATGCGTCGCTCCACCTACTCTGAAGCCATCATCGCCTATTGATCTCCTCTCAAGAACAATCGAATGACCTCGAGAGGACTGTCATTAACATCAATCATCTCGACATTACCTCATCTCCGTTCTACCAGCTGATTCCGAGCGCCGAGGTGATGCCGTTAAGATGCTTAACCTATTGAACGGCTGAGCGTAAACGCATCCCACGCCAAGCCTACTAAGAACACTCACCATCAGGGTCCGTGTTGATCCTCAGTTCGGCGCCATGTTGCAGCCGCAGCGACACGGCCGCGTCGCCGTCCAGCTGCACCGACAGTATGCCGAGCGCGCGCAGTTGAGGCGCGCCCGCCGCCGCCAGAAATTCAGCCTAAAGACTTACAAAAAAATATCCAACATCTAATCGATAAAGAACCAATTAATCATTGCTTTTCGTCTTATATTTTCGAAATAAAATATCACTCGTAACATCATTATTTTAGACACTATTTCGTATTGTACTATCATTAATCAGCAGTTACAAAGTTTAAAAAAAAATGTTTTCTTGTCGGTTTGAACCGACGGTGGCGTGTTGGGCACGTTTTCATTTGTCGGCTATACCCGATCGCTCAAATGGTTATAAGTGTGCGTTGCAGTATAGCGTTTTATAGAATGAATCCCGAACGGCTCGCGTTGAGGCGATTTTAATACCATGCCGTGCTTTTAACTGTGCGTTGACCTTTATTCTTCCTATTTCCATTAACTTTATTAACCAATTTTATTACACTATAAAAGTGGACCCTGTTGCACAAATTAGATTTTGAATCAAATTACCTAGTGAAATAAATAAAATATCGCGCGGAAATTATTCCGCCAAATGGCAAAGTTGAACGCAGTTTATTATGCAGATTTTAAATTAAATAAAAATAAATCTTGTATGTAGTTTTAAGGCCATAAATAACAAAGTGGGTTCTTTTTTTTAGTAAAGGTATTAAATCCATACGTCCTTATTTTAAAGCGGGACACGCACGACTTAAATGTCCTATTCACGATAAAATTGGCTTTGAGTTTTCGTCGTAAAAGCTAAGTTTGCAAGGCTATTTGGGTGGGCTTTACCTACCAGCTACAAAAATTTTATGACCCAATATACGTGTTAGTTTCTCCCGGTTCTAACGACACTTCCTAGTTGACTAATGCGTTTCTTTTTATATCGAGTTTAATAGTTTATACATCTATTGTTATGTTAATTCATGTTTGAAGAGGCCATTAGCTGTTGTATTCCTGCTGTCGAATATGATAATAGAAAGTATTTGTGTAAAATGTTTTATGTTCTTATTTTTAACCACATGGGGAGTTCCAGTGTGCACTATGGAAATGTGGAGTATGACTTTTCCTGTGTACCTACCTATGTTTGGATCTACCTATACATATCTGATTTTCAAATACCTTCACATCTGTCAGTGTTTAGAATGTTGTGGTGTGATGGCTGCTAAACCTGGGTTGTGGAGGTCAGATAGGCAGTCGCTCCTTGTAAATACTGGTATTCAGCTGCATCCGGTTAGACTGATAGCCGACCCCAATATAGTTGGGAAAAGGCTAGGCAGGTGATGATGACGTTACGTTTACGTTATTTTATTTATGAGACTCCAGAGTTCAGTGCCGAAGTATCCCTGAATCCTCCGGAAGTCTGAAGTTCTTAGATTCTGCCTCAACCAGAACTATTAACATGTAGTCATTGAGTAATCGGAGCAGTTATGAACAAATCATCATCAAAACCGCCTCTGTGCTTTTATTTTTAAATGCATTTGGGATTCTGCTGGAAATAGGTCTCTCCACTTGCACTTCTGTATCACGTGAACATTCTGTTTGGTGTGGTCTTGTTGCGATATATCCGCGTACAGTAGAGTCTAGGCTTGATTTTATTTTAACTTGGTAATGTCTTTCTAGGTGGAGCCTTGGAACTCTGTGCGCGTAACGCTGTCGGTGCCGCGCGCGGCGGCCGCCCGGCTGCGCGCGCTGGCGGCGGCGGGCGCGCCTCAGCTGCGCGCGCTCGGCATACTGTCGGTGCAGCTGGACGGCGACGCGGCCGTGTCGCTGCGGCTGCAACATGGCGCCGAACTGAGGATCAACACGGACCCTGATGGTGAGTGTTCTTAGTAGCTTGGCATCATTCTCTTGTTCCTTCCTCAGTTATTTGGGGTCACTCTGCTTTACTCTACCACTCTTACCAAGAAGAAGAGGGGAATAGGGATCTTGTGTACCGGAGCGCTATTTCGGCTCCGGTAACAGCATCTGTCGTTAGTACAGGCAGTCACATTTTAACTTTCTCTGAAAAGGCTTACGATATAGGCATCACAGGTAATCTCAGAGAAAGGTGTAATGTCAGGACCATGCCATGTCCATGGTGAATCTGGAGGGAGGTTTCTATGACATGGTTCAAAGAGCATTTGAAATGTATTGTAATATAATTTAGTCTTTTTTTGCCCTGCGGTCTAATCCTTCCTCCCCTTCCAGACGCAAGTACATCAAGATCGCAACCCAACTCCGAGCTTCTAGCTGGTTTAGGCGGCATCGGTCGCATCATCGCGGAGCCGGACGGTGCCGGCAGTAGCACGGCGGAGCCGCCCGCGCCGCCCGCGACCCCGGACAGCTTCAAGTCGCCCAACACCGTGTGTCCTATGGACGGGAAGATACCGCACAACATTCCCACTCATACCGCGGCGGATCGTTGCGAGTTCCCCTTTGGAAGTATGACCCAGGCCAGGGTTATACATCGCAAGGAGAATACGATGGGTGAGTCGGAAGGTTACAACTTATTCTGTCATTGATTTCTTTAATCATTAGTTCAAATCTGGATGTAGGAGGTAATCATCGGAACTATTCATCAGATTCCGAAATTATTTTAACTCGTGGGAAGCTACATTATCTCCCAGTGTTATATTCTATATTTAAAACGTTCCCTTGGAATAATTTCCTACCATGCCACGAGCGAAGCTGCAGGCAAAATCTAGTCATTATGAAATTTGGAAACCACAGGCTAAAAGTCATGGTGGTAAAGATCAAATTCCATTGCAACCAGAATTTATTTAGGTTTTACAAAATGTCACTTTAAATTCAATTTGTGGCAATGGTTTATAAATAGGTATCTAACAAGCTGAATAAAAGTATAGTACAGCATCCTTCCAATGATGGAAAAACACAAATTTTTGTTTTACACTAATACTTATTCAACTAAATGTACTATACTGCATGAAACTAGTATTTTTTGGCAGTTTTGTAGTTGGGCTCATAGTTGAAAACTTGTCTCCAATGAATTCACCAATATAAACAAAAGTATGATTTATTTAAATAAAACTAAGAAACATTTTCCACCAGCTTCTCATCAGCCTCCTCACATTCCAGGTCTAGCGGGCCCTGCCCCCAACATCCGGCCGCAAGCGGACGGCCCGTTCGCGCGGCCCTCCACGTCCACGTTCCCCGGCCCCCCGCCCCCGTACCCCGCGCCGGCCGCGCCCGCGTCCCCCGCGCCGCCCGCGCCCCCCACCGTGGCCATGTCCTCCCCGCTACTGGTGAACCTGCTGCAGAACGATGCGCCGGCGCCGACGCCTAGGCCGAAGCCGCCGCAGCATCCCGCGAAGCTTGATAGGCTTGAGGATGGGCAGGTGAGTGTGCGGCTGTTTATCTTGCATATTTCTTTGTGTATAATTTATGTAGTTCTGTAATAGAAAAGTTCATCTTTAGGGACCTCGCGCATTACACTGACACGATTTGTTCCACGGAAGTCCGCATAAAAAATGTTCGGACGACAGTCGCGCGTCGGCCAAGATTACGGACGTTAGTGCGATAAGTCGTGCTCGCGTACACGTTGTGCAGGACATATTGCGGTGCAAGCTATACGGTGCTGCATGGATATTTTGGCGTTTGAACGACATTGTCAGATGGGCTTCGTTTGTAAAATTTACAAATGACGAGTTGAAAAACCGGTGGCGTTCGCGTCTGATTCTGGTTATGACTACTTGACAAACCGTCTACCTTCGTACCCGCAGGTGGAGCTAGCAGTAGGGCGGCCGCCGTTCGCGGAGTACCGCAGCCCGCGCACGCCGGCGCCGCCGCGCTCCCCGCTGGGCGCCGCGCCGCCCGCGCCCCCCGCGCCGCCCCCCGCCCCGCGCGCCGCCCCTCGCGCCGCCCCCTTCGTGCGCAGGCCGCCGCCGCCGCAGAGGCCTCAGCCGCCCTCACCTGCGGCTTATAGGGTACAGGTATGTACTGATTTACATTAAATTATATTTGTTTATCATTTTTTTTAAACTTTCTTTCGGCAATAACTTAATTTAAAAAAATTGTCTGGCAAGCGTAGGTAGTCTTATATCGGTGGCTACAGTTTCAAGTTTCAAAATGTTGTAATAGTCGTGTTGTACCTCCAGCAGATCCCGCCTGGGCGCGGGCTGCCGGCGGGCTACGCGTTCAGCGCGCCGCCGCCGCCGCCGTACCGCACGCAGCTGGCGCGGCCGCTGCGCCCGCTGCACGCGCCGCACGCGCAGCATGCGCAGCACGCGCAGCACCCGCAGCAGCATCCCAGGGTCACGCCTGAGGATCTCCAGGCGTTGTTGCCGCCTCCCACGGCTTCTATGGATCAGAAGACACAGTCTAGTTTCCAGGTGAGTTTTGTTATAACCTTTTGTTTTGTCATAGGGACCTGAAAACGTGATATTTGTCACGGTATAATCTTGATTTATGTAATAGACCTACACCAGGTTTTAAAGTAATATCTTTGCAATTCAAAATTTCTTACCCGAAGAACGCGCGTACTGTGTCGAAGAAATCGCTTTCTAAAGTAGTGTGGTACATTCTCAATTTCAAATTCGTAATTTCAGAAATGACGCGTTACTGAATGGACTAAATTGCGCCAAATAAGACTTATTTTGTTGCGAACTCTTAACAACACAAAATATTAAATCTAATCCTCATTATGTCTACTTTCCAGGAATTCCAGAGGTATCAACAGCAATACATAGCCCGCCAGCGCGCCGCATCGCGCGCGACTACGCAGCCCGACTGGAACGAGCCCTACCGGGACCTCGCCCTGCTCGACCTGCCCGACAGCGACCTGGAACACCTCATGCCTACTCTCGGCGACGACCTCAACCTCGACGAGAGCGCCTTCTCCGCCATCTCAGAACTAGACGCCAGTGCGAAACTAGATATGCTCCTCTCAGGGAACAACGCCAACAACAACACTCCCGACTCTGTCCTACAAGATATCACTGGGGACCACTACACCACCAACTATGAGACGAGACACGACGTGCCTTCTAAGTCGGAAACCTACGACGGACCCGACGCGTTCATGCCGCCGCCTCCTGTGCCGCAACACTCCAAGTTCAGGAGACAGGACTCGGAAACTGAACACCAACAAAATGCGACAACGACGGCGCAGCATACGCCACCCGTTCAACATACCCCGACGACTGTTCATACGCCAAATGCTGTACATACGGCAACGACGACACAACACATGCCGAATGCTGTCCATCATATGCCCAACGCAGTACAACATCAGCAGCATATGCAGCACACGATGAACGCTGTCCAGCACATGCAAAACGCGGTTCAACATCCACCAAACGCTGTTCTACATACGCAGAATTCTGCTCAGCATATGCATAATGCGACGCAACACATGCAAAATGCAACGCAACATATGCAAAACGCGACGCAACATATGCAAAATACTACGCAACATCAAAATATTTTACAACATCATAATACGGCGCAACATACGCAGAATTCTGTGCCAGCGTTCAGATCTCCGCCGCCAAGTGCAAGCCAGGCGATGCCTCCGCCACTCAAGCTGCCCATACGAGCGACTACATCCGTCTCCACAGCAACAGTTGGCTCACAAGCCTCGGCACAGGAAATCGAGGAGCAGAGCAAGCAGTACCTCATCAAAACCCTCATGAGGGACGACGATGTACCGCCGCCGAAAGAACAAGAGAAGAAAGTCGAGGAGGTTACTGTCGCCAACTGTGAGGTGAAGGAACCGACCGTAGAGGCCGCGCCTGAAATGTTCGGCATCGCCAAGTCAGCCACCGACGAGGATACGCGGAGAGCTGACGACGAGCTTCGAATGAGAAACAAGCTCTCCAAGAAAGAGCGAGACGACAAACTCGCTCAGAAAGGTGGCAAGCCCCGCACTGTCGGCGCCAAAGAGAAGCCCGCCACGCTCAAGGACAAGATAATCCGCGAGAACAAGTCCACCAAAGTTGCCTTACCGCGTCCCCCGCCCCTCAAACTCCCCGCGCCCGTCCTCGACGCGCCCAAGTCACCGCAGACTGAAAAAGAGTCGATAAAACTCAGGCTAAAGCTCGACAAGAACGAGCCCGTCGTCCAAACTGTGTACAAAGCAGACATCAGCTTCGTTAACCAACAGAAAGGCGACAAACCCACAGATGGCGAGCTTAGGGTCCCTCCTCTGCACATAAGTTTACGAGGACGAAATTCAGCTGTCATAAAGAACTCGAAGAAAGAAAAGAAAAAGTTCGGCCCTGGCGACCTCCACACGAAGAAGATTAAAATCAGGAAATCTTCGGAATCTGACGACAAGTCACATCGGAGGGACTCCGACGAGTCAATAGCCTCAAAATCTTGTGAAAGCACTGAGAACAAGACTGATGACGAGTATTTAAACATGAAAGGCATAAAGCTCAACAACCATTACGAAGCGGACGGAGTGAAGACAGAGATAACGGCCGACAACAACGTCGTCTACAGAATGAAAACCATCTCGAAAAACGCTCACATAGTCACAAAGTCACACGACTACAAGCTAAACAACAAAGTCCAGAGCTTAGACCTCAAAATGAAAAAGAAACTAAAAATACTCAGCACTGACAGCAGCAAATCATCAGACAAAGAGCGAGACAAAGAATGGAGGAACGACACGTTAGACAAGGAAGGGAAATACGCGCAAAACGAAGGCTACAGAGAGCCGAACAATCACGAGGCGAAGAAGAAGTTACCTACTACTAAAACAGAAGTGAAATGTGATAGTGTAAAGTCAGAGGGGAAAACAGTGCAATCAGACGTTGATAGTGACGTAACTAACCAAGTGAATCAGTGTAATTCAGGTGCTAGCGAGTGTGAGAGGTTGGTGAAGTGTCATAAGGACTTAGAGTGGACGCTAAGTGGCGACGTGCCCGAATCGCAGCACTATGCCGAGTCGAGGCGCGTTGCCGAAGATGACAATAAGTTGAAACGGACAATCGCCGAAAGTGCAATTACCTCACCCAATGGACTGCTCGCCTCCGATAAGAAGAGGAAAGTCAGCCATAGTTCCTGTACAGGTGAGTTTCAATATCATGAAAAAACTAAATCAAAAGTCATTTATTCATATTAAGATTTGAATCAGTATAAGAATAGTCCTCTGAAATGCTCCCACCACAATTCCACAAAACAATTTTAACAAGGAGAAAATGGTGGAAGCTAAGCTAGAGTTGTCAACATTCATTGGAGCTGCAAAGATGGTTGTTTGCAACTTTTGACGATGCAGTAGGGATTTGCTAACCATCTACCTCACTTGAGTATCAGTACTCGCGCAGTTCACCCTTCCCAGGCAGTCAGGCCACTAGACTAAACATTCTCCAATATGTAAGAGCAAGTAATAAGTCTTCTTATCAAAAATGCCTGCTATTCTTTCCCAACTACCTCAAACTAGCTTAAAGATCATTGCCTCATACAACCATCAAAACCTCATTCCAGAACACGGAAACACATAAATCTGCTTACGTTCCAGAACCTCCGGGCTCGACGAACGTGGGCACGATACCTACCTCTCCGCCCGCCTCCCCGCGGCGCAAGGAGCGGCCCAAGGACAAGTCGTACTGCAAGCTGGTGGCCGAGCGGGCCGCCCGCCCGGACGACAAGTTCGGCAGCCGCTCGCCCGCCAGCCAGGCGCAGGGGGAAGACTCGGGGATTGAGTCCATGGATGCGCTGTCGGAGAAGTCGCCGAACCAGGCCAGTCAGTCGCCGCCTGCAAGGTAAATGACACAATATTTTGTATATTATTTAATTAAATCTACTTAAATTAGCCTCTAAAAGACCATTTCCTAGACGTTTACTTGCATGGTTCTGTGTTCTCATTACGACTCGACCATTATTACTTATGTTCTGAGTTTGTTTTGGTGTCCTTCTTAAAATAAAAGAGTATTTTATAACTAAAATTAAATATAATTCATGATTGTAGGAAGGAGCGGCTAGACATGCCTCGCTCGACGTCGCCGGCGTCGGTACAGCGCATCATCGGCGTGGTGGAGGCGCCGCCCGCGTCCGACGAGCTGCTGGAGCGCCTGTCCCGCGCCGGAGCCCCGCGCTACGAGCCCGCGCCGCCCGACATCGACGACCTGGGCGACATCGAGGCCGAGCTCGCCAAGATGCATGCCGACCACGTCAACGGCGACGACGCGCCGCGCCGGCCGCCCGCCGACGTGGCCGGGCCGGCCCGCGCGCCCACACCCATCCTGCGCGACGCGCCCGACGCGCCCGAGCCCGCGCAGGCCGCGCCCGCGCCCTCCGTGGCCTCGCCCGCCGCCCCCGCCTCGCCCGAGCCGCACCGCGATAAGGTCAAGCTGGAGGACTTCGACCCACCGCCCAGCCGGGTCTCGCCACCCCTATACACCTACTCCAACCAGGAGAAGCTCGGGCCCGTCGACGACGTCAAGGAGGAGCGCCCCGAGCGGACCGAAAACGGTGACGCGAGCGCCGACCGACCCGACTCCGACGAGAAGAGAGAACCCAAACTCGAGAGGTTACCGCTGAAGGCGGACTTCCCGGACAAAAGCCTGCTAGAGCAACTACTGATCGAGATCCCCACGCCGGACTACGCGGGCAAAAGGCCGGAGTCGCCCTCGCCGTCCGCGCTCGAACGCGTGGCGCGAACCTCCGTGCGCACGCGCTCCAGCAGCAAGCTCAGCTCGCCCGCCGACCAGCCGCGCACGCCGCGCCTCTCGCCCGCCAACACTAAATTGGAGCGCGCCGACTCGCCCGCGCTCGCGCCCAAAAACTGTCTGCGGGCCGCCGAGGACAAGACCAGTCCGCGCGCCGCGCCCACGGTCGCGCGAGCCCCGCCGCCTGTCAAGCGCCGGCGCCGCGAGTCCGAGAGCTCGGGCGCCTCCACGCTCAGCTGCGACGACGACGCCGCGCGCCCCAAGAAGAAGCCGCGCCGGGACGTCGTGCGCGCGCCCGCACCGCCCGCGCCCGTGCCGCCCGCCAAGCGCAAGGACTCGGACAGCGACAGCGACGAGCCGCTCATCTGCAAGGTGCGCGGCAAGGTGGCCAAGGCCGTGCGAGGGCCCGCGCGCGGCAAGCCGGCCGAGGGCGTGGGCACGCGCCGCTCCGTGCGCCACGGGCCCACGCCCGGGCCCCCGGGCCCCGCGCCGCCGGGCCCCGCCGGCCCGCCCGCAGCCGCGCCCGTCCGCAGGAAAACGAGAAGTGCCGGTGAGTCCCGCGTCAATACAGACTGATCCGTTGCCACTTTTTCCCCCTGTCGGGTGGTGCTGACGTAGTATGTTTGGTGTGGGCGCAGTGGGCGAGGGCGCGGGCGCGGCGGCGGGCGTGCGGCGCAGGCGCACGTCCAAGGACAAGTGACGGCGGCGCCGCGCGGAGCCCCGCGAGCCCATAGAGACCCGCGAGCCCCGCGAGCCCGGCCAGCCCAGCGAGTCCCGCCTACCCGGCGAGCCCCGCCAGCCCGGCGAGATTCGCCAGCCCCAGCAGCCCCTACCGCCGCGAGCCGAGCCCCCGGCGGACTGACGCCGCGCGGCCGGCGCGTGCGCAGCTCTAGGTAACGCTCGCGGTGTCCGCGTGTCTGATCTCTCGCACGAGCAGCACGACAAAGCGCGCCGAACGTTATACACTAGTAGAATTTGTGACACTCCGTACGACTACATGAGCGCAGCGAACGTTCACTGACCATCATGCAGTCGCGGTCAAGAGTACACTATTTCAATATTTTGTTTTGTACCAGTTTGGGTCACGTTTATAATATGTATCTAAAATTAACTAAATTGTAATATATGTTGCGAGTTGAAAATTAATCCCAAGTGATTTCCACTAATCCGCGATTGGTAATTGTTCATTTTAATGAATCTCAATTAATTAAATCGATTGTGAATTAACACCAGTGTGGGGTCTAGTAAAGTTGCAATACTAACGTTTGAGAGATACTGTGTTGATATTTAACATAAAAATTGTGTGTTAATGTGTATTTATGAATTCGGATGTGTCGTCGGCCGCTCTTTGCTAGAGTAATACAAACTGTGACCGCGAACCAAAGACAAAACGATCTTAAAAAAAAAACGAATCTATCGGTCGCAATTTTTTTTTTTTTTACCATCAAACTTATTAAATAAGTATAAAAACTAGACGTACCAGATATATTTTATTTCACTTTACTGCTACGACTACTTTACTACTACTTACTATTTCCTTTTATTATTTTTATTTATTCAACGTTTATTGTAGACATTGTATTCAATACAATATAAGGACAGTATAAAATGAATCAAATTGCCGATAATATTAAATATTTACAACCTTTGGTCGCGCGGTCGCCGCTTGTAACAGCTCCGTCGCTACTGGTCGGGAATAAAATGGATTTAGCGAAATTGATTTTAGAATAGTTCCATTTTGTTATCAATTTTAGACTTAAACTGATACTCAAGTTTTATCTTGTAAATTTTTAAAGTTCCAACCCTGGAACGACTCTATAATATCGATAGTTTTAAGTTCGATTTCACCAGAATTAAACAGAATAACAAGTAATCACAGCAATAAGAAATTTTCTAAAATATCATTGATATAGTTATCATTTATCCATATAAAGTCCATAATTACGAAACAACGACGAAATCTATTCTAAAATTAATTCTTCCTAAATCCGTCCCGCTAACTTAATCTATTGATATTCATTATCGATAACGAAACGTTCAATCGATTACGCCGGACCCAATCAAATGCTGGCAGTCATACTGTCCGTATAATTTATTTTTAGTGAACAAATGTTACCATTCACTATAAAAACACTCGACTTTTTTGTTCTTTTAAGTGTAAGTTAATTTCTATCGAGTAATTTTAAGAGTGTTTGTCTTTAAGTATGGAAGCAAACACACTAATTTTAGCATTGCAATTAGGCGATTTTTTAATTTGAACAAGTTGTAGTTAAAACAGAATTTAGTAACCATAGGTACATAATAGTGATGTTGATAAATCGACTAATTGCAATGCTAAAGTTGGCGCGTTTGCAGGGAACTTGTAACGTTGCCACTTGCAAGACTCTGTGGAGTTTGCGCCGTGGAGAGCCTTAGTTTACTAGTGAATAGATGTGTATCATTATTGTACAAAATGCACTCGACATATAGGCACATTGTTATAATAGTATAAATACCCGAGAGATATAAAGAGAATGAAATAAATGCATAAAGTTAAATATTTTCATACGTTTTTGCACGTAACTTCGTGACGTCGATTCGGTGACGTAAACGCAGCGTTGTAGTTTTTATAATGTTTTGGCGGGAGGACGGCGTATTTTATTTGTAATATAATATGAAAAGTCGACCAAGATAGCATCGGTTTTCATCGGCTGTTCGAAATGGCTGAGTAAGATCGATGCTTGGTTCCGTTCCCCGGCGGCGTTCTCCCGCTCAAAACGCTGGCCGCTATTACGATGTAACGTTAGCGTTTTTATATTTAAGAGAATTCACGACCAATAATTGTAATAATTAAATGTGGAACTTGATAATTTCTTAGTGAATGAGATAATAATCGCGACTGAATGTTTTAACAGTTTGTCTGTTCGGGCTTCCAGTAAAACTAAAATTTTATTTTGACGCCCCATTTATTTCGTTTTCCCTCCATTCGCCGACTTATGTTCCCACCATCGATTCAACTAATTTTAATCCGAAGTTTTTACACCATATCCCTATACAATGAACCAGTGAATCTTAGCTTCTATTTTGCACTAAGGATAGTCGATTATCGAATGAATTTAGTTTTCTATTATAGACGCTAGTGTTTTTTATCACGATTGTTAAACACTTGAGTATAGGAACGTGTGAACTCGCTCGCCTTAATGTTCATCATTTACAATAACGATTGGTTGTAACTAAATTGAACCTTGCAATACACTATTTGCGGACAAAATCATAATAAATTATAAAACTTAATAAATAAATGGTGGACAAGACGACAAGGGGTGGTCCACAGATCTATTTGTAATGGGTAATATTTATCGGTCGATGCGTGGTTATCTGTGGTAGATCGACACATCTGTAGGCGTCTGTGGTTCGCGTAGACTTGTTTCCTTCCTGTGTAGGGATGCAACCCAAAGCAATAATATTTGGATGTGACATTTTATTTAAAAGCACATTTTTAGACAGCTTTTACACTATTAGCTTAGATTGCCGTACATTACAGTATTGTATAATTTCTCCCGAAGTATATGTTCGTTTGTTCCCCTCCTCCTGTTTTGGTGATGTTCAGTGTTAATCGGACAGTGATAGTGCTACAATACATAACGTGTATAGTACGTACGTAGATATAATGAGAAAATATTTTAATAATTAGTAATGAATTTATTGCCTGAATAAATTGTGCCCTATAACTGTGTGCCGTGGTAATTGTCTGTTAATATTAGTGTATAGATCGAATGCGGCTAGTCTGAGCGCTGGACGGCGGGAAACTGTTTTGTAAACAAACCCTTTGTTTTTTCTTAAATTATTAATTACTAAATCGGTCCGGCCGGTGTACAATCTCTTGTAAATTTTTATGTAAAGATGGGGATATTAATATATGTTACGTTTTAAGTACTTGTTTTCTTTTTAAAATCATATTTAGTTTGGGGAGCAGAGTTTGTAAATAGACGGAAGACTAGCGGGTCGCGCCCGAGAGGACCGACTCCTGTAGACATGCAAAAGCCTTATACTGTAATATAAAAGTATGACTTGCAAGCTTGTACCATATAATTATAATGAATGAACTCTCAACTAGCGGTGTATATTGGGTGTATAGTTATCATTTTTAGTTTATTTGTTTTGTTTTTATTTTCGACTAATGATAGTAATTTATGCCGATAAATAAATATCTATATTGTACGTTTATATATCTACAATGAAGAAAGAGAAATACAAATAGTTTTAATAACACTATAAATATAGATTAGGGGTTACACCACACGAGAGTAGGCTATAGTTTTGTTTACATTCTATGGAACTTGTAAATACATGCAGAAATAGTAAAATGAAAGAATTGATACAATAAAGTTAACTTTATGTTATTTGTAATATTTTTTCTAGTTCGTGTTGGGCGGCACGCGCCGCGGGGAATCAATTAGGACAATGATAAACTATGCCTGTAATTATTTTTTCATTGCTGGCAGTTTTATGAAGTTCAGTTTTATATTGTGCATTATTTTCTCTGTAAGTTGCTTTCACTGTCGTTTCTAGATTATTTTTAAAAATCATATAATTATTATATTGATAAAAAGTACGATGAGTCAAGCTGATTTATCATCATATTATAACGATTGAAGAAATTATATTGATAAAAGTACGTTTGAGTCATGCTGATTTATCATATTATTACGAATGAAGAAATAAGGAATATTATTGTTCTGCTATTATTAAATTTGTAAAGTTAGTTTATTAATAAATGAATAAAAAATATTTTGTTGTTTTAATTGTGGAATATTTTTTCAAACTTCCCCAACAGACACAATACACCTCTGCCTAACCCTTCGGGGATTACAGGCGTGATGTTATGTCTACTGATACCACTACTCCTGCCACGAGTTGGCCCAGCTACAGACTTGTTATATTTTACGTCTGACAGCAGCAACCTTATTGAAACCTGTATAAAGATCGTTATGATTTTGCCTCCGACAAAGTCTGAGGTAAAAAATATCTGAAAAGACTGTAATCATAATATAATGGCAACACTCTGGACTATTCCACTCTGCCTTCCAGTTATCGATAAATGGCGCTAGGAGGGAAATTTATGAATAATGCTGTGAATTCCAAACAATAATTGAATCAAAAGAAAATTTAGATTCAGTTTTAAAACTGACAAACCAATTTATATTTTATTTTTCTCAATATAATTCTAAAATACTCGCATACTCATGCATGTAACCAGTGCTAGTGCAAGGACGGCACGGTTGGCGCAATGGCTGAGCGATTGTCTGCGCTGCGCGTCACGGGTCCGATTCCGCGGGAACAAATATTTGTTTGGCCTACAGATAATTGTTCCGGGTCAAGCTGTTTGTGTACATCAGTTTAAACGCACCCAAGATGAAAGAGAAATTTCTTGTGTGGGGTAACGTTTAGAAAAATAAAATAAAATGCATTGTCATCAAAACCAAAGGTGTGTGTACACCTATTCAATCGGTTGGAGGGGACTGGTTGAAAATTCAATTTCAAGTTTCGACTTATACATACTAACAAGGCAAGCAAATAAAAACTAGTAAAAGATTTATGGCAACTTCCAAGATTACTAATAAGCTAGCAACACTGGGTACGGATGTTGCTACCATAGATCTCTGGTGGGTTGCCATTACTGCTTACATGAATCGAAAATACTAGTAGAAATCGATTGAAATTCTTACTAAACAACCGAGTTCGGCGACAAGTGTGGCAGCACCATAACAACGTTTGTAGATCCTATAAAATAAACAGATACGAAACAGAGATGATGCCACCATAACATTATCGAGCGTTATAGAAAAGAAATGATCGACCTAAGGTATTGTAACGACTCATCATGAGTCATGCCTGTAGTCCCTGAACCGTAGGCTACAGGCTATGTAAACTACTAGACCACAAGTGTTATAACTATACAATAAATAAATTTTATGGCTGTTCCATCTAAAATATAAATGATTACAACGCTATCAAACAGAATGGTCAACGGATCTGATACAACGTCGAACACAGTTGCTCTCCAGCGACTCGTAAGCACTAGCAAGCTAAAATAGTGACTAAAAAGCATAATTCTGAATTTTACAGTGACAAAGTACAAGAGCAGCTTTTATATATATAATATTTTATTTTACACATTCTTGTTTTCTAGTAGATACAAAACATAAATGTGTTGAAATAAAATAATATTTTACGTTTAACATGTTCTAATATTTGTATGCAATTCTATGGTGAAACATGTTTGTAAGTACCAAGATCATAACTTTATCTTTTTGCACAAATAAAAGTAATTTCATTCTATCCTAAAACACCTACTTGAAATGGAACGTGTCGAAAAATCGATGTTTTCGAGAACACACGTGATAACTCAACCAATCAAAAAACTATTCTTTGGCATTGTTAAGCCTTGTGATTGGTTGATGAGTAACGCATGGTATAAGAGCCAATAGGCATGTACACTCGCAATCTCCATTCAACATTTTTATGCAATTGAAAACAGTTGAAAATTACACTTGCTGTTCTCGTGTGCTTTGCGATTTTTCGTAAAACTAGATAAATAAATGTAAGTATCACAATATATTTCACCTTTTTATGTTTTTACTTGTAATTAGAATAGGTTACCGTAAGTTATAACTCTAAAATAACGAAAAAAATGCCGTGAAAATGTTATGTAAGAACGTTGTCAAAACACTCGTTACTCATGAAAATAGTTTTCCTCATTCCTTCGCATAATCGTATTACTTTTTGCTATTTGTATCATACTACTAAATACTTCTACGTCTCACTTATTTTGGAAGGTAGATAATTTAATGATATTCTAATTTCAGTCGCTGTTATCATCTTATCTGATTTGACAGTACTTTTTGCAAGACTGGACTAAACTATATTATTGATAGGAATACTCATTAAGAAAATATTAAGGTTATCTAATGTTCAAAATCTTTAGTAATAATTCTTAAATTAACTCCATAGTGTGAAGATAGCTGAACTTGACTCAGAAAAAGAATTTCAGGATGTTTACTTAAAACATTGCTATTCAAGGCTTGAAAACGCCCATGAGCTAGTTTATATTATGTACATGGTATGCCTAAAACTAACTAATCTTTAGTATCAATACTTCCTCATTTTGACATAACTGTTTTAATCTTTTAACTAAAGACAAAAATCAAATTATAAAGCTTTTGCAAATCTCAATTAAACTAGCTTTTCATCACCGTCTTCGCCCAAACCGAACTCCAGACCGAATATGACTTTCAAATATTATATTTGAAGGCGTTCCCTCACCGGGAGCATACTCTTGTAGTGTAACAGTTCAGAGTCACTGGTTTCTGTACATCATTGAATCCTAGATTGTTAAATTACAGGGGAACACTTAAATAAAGATTT
This sequence comes from Noctua janthe, assembly GCA_910589295.1. Lineage (NCBI taxonomy): Eukaryota > Metazoa > Arthropoda > Insecta > Lepidoptera > Noctuidae > Noctua > Noctua janthe. The sequence continues at coordinate 4,091,294 of OU342572.1, read as the reverse complement.
TTTGTTGTTGACCTTTGTTTTGTTGACTGTCAATGTCTTCACTTTTAATTATACAGGTTGGAAGGGACACTGACACACATACGGTTACCACATAGTCCGTACATCATTTTGTACCCCCCACAGAGTAATTTTTCTTCAAGAATTTAAAATAAATAACTGTTTCATAAATTTTTACCATATTTGATGATGTACTGAGTAGGTAACCGTTTGTGCGTCATACAAGTCACAGATTTAACAAGTCTCTTTCCCAAAACAGATGGCAGACAAGGCAGTGTCCACCGCAAGCAAGCCCATGATGAGGGGGCTCCTCAACGCTCAGATCAAGCGTAACCTCATTGTGTCTCTGGTGCTCGCTGGAGTGTCAGCAGTTGCCGTCCAGCAGCTGGTTGGCAAGGAGCGCAAGAGGAAGTATGCTGAGTTCTACAGGTGAGGTTTATACTACTTCTATAATGTAGTAAAGAATTGTCATTTTATTTATTTAACGCTTTAAGCACGGAGTACAGAGGCTGACTTAAGGCTTTATTTTTATGAACTCATAAACCAATGGTGGAAAATATTTTTGTTGTGTGTTAAAACAGAGTTGATAATCTAAATTAGGATTTCCTATGTTCATATTTAAAAAGTTGTGCACACAAGAATGATCACTAGTTACTAGTTGTGCACTAGTGATCATAGCTCTGAAATTCTGAATGGATTGGAGTCTCCTTGAACAACTTACAATTATTGTCTAGTCATGGACATTGTGTTTATGGCCTGACATAGTTTGGCCAGACCCTATAGAATGTGACTCATGCCAGACCCAGTATTGTATTGAATAGTAAAACAGCTATTTGGGCTATTAGACATCACATAATACTATCATCATAATCTGCCTAGCCTTTTCCAGCCATGGTGGAATTTGCTTCCGCTTGAACTGGATGCAGCTAAATACAATTATTATTCAGGTTGGAAGGGACACCAATGCACAAATTGGTACCACATATTCAGTACATCATTCCGAAGCACATAGAAACTTTCAACGGTAATTAAAAAAAAAGTCTGATGGTCCATACACTTTGACCAAGTCGGTATTGCATTTTTGAAGGAAACACCAGACTTAAAAAAAAAATGGCTGGGTAATATTTGAAAAATTTAAATTAAGAAATTGATATCATGTAGTATATTCACATGCAAATGATGTAACCTAAAATAAGCCATTCTTAGCAACCAACAAAATAAAAAAAATATTATGAATGATTATCTCTATTCCTCATCTTTATGAGTCAGGCTCAGAAATAAATAAAATTAATATCTTTTGTTTCCAGGACCTATGACGCTGAGAAGGAATTTGAGGAGATGAAGAGCAAGGGTCTTTTCCAATCCTGCTAAACGTGAACAGTTATAGAGTAGTATTAATTTTATTTGCTGTGAAAATGATTATTATTTAATAAAATTATGTAAAAAACTTAAGTTTTTTATTTTTGAAAAAGCTAGTCTTCAACTACTCTACAACTTAGTATGTATATTTTGGAACTGTGTAAACTAGTCCGCAAATATCCAGATTGTTACAACACACGGGGAGACATACAAACAAATTATTCGTTGCGCCATAAAAATATTAAAATTGTCCCCCTCCTTTGTTAAATCAAACTCATCTAGTCCATATTCCATGTCAATAAAAATATATAATAAATTACCAGAAGACTTAAGAAACCAAAATAAAACCAATATATTTGTAAATCAATACTTAATTAAAAAACTTACTTACTTACTTTGGTATTCAGCTGCATCCGGTTAGACTGGAAGCCGACCCCAATATAGTTGGGAAAAGGCTAGGCAGATGATGATGACTTAATTAAAAAACGCTATTACACAGTTCACGAATATCTAACAGATAAATAAGCAAAACTTAACAAAAACAAATTATACTTTAACACTTATATGTATATACACAATAAATTATACTATAACACTTATATATAAATATACTACAATAATAACAATGAACAATTTTTAAAGAGAGTAAACAAATAAGCAATTTTAAATATAATTAAATAAATAAGAAATGAATGGATAGATTTACATATAAAAAATTAATAGATTAAGTAAATGAATGAAAATATAAAATAATAGGATTGGAAATAATTCAAACTTAACAACAAGGAAAATTAATAAAGCGCTCTTCCTCTCTCTACTTATTTAAAAAATTTGCTGTGGGTCCATAATTTTTTCTATTTTTTTATTTACCACCTGTAAGTGTACATTATGGATATAGCAATAAACGATTTGATATGATTTGACTTCGTTTCCGTCATAAAAAGACAGATAATATGTAGTTTTCTTAAATTTTGAATTTTTAAACCGTGCGTCATCATCATTCTCTTGCCCTTATCCCAATTTATTTGGGGTCACCGCAGCATGTCTTCTTCCATACTTCTCTATTACTCGTCATGAGACACCTCCTTTTTAGCCATAAAATCCTGGACACAGTCTGTCCATCAGTCAAAGCTTGGGTCTGCGTCGAGAGTTCAAATTTCATCCGTGCAATAATAATTAGGCAGTACCTAAATAAGATGTCGCTTAATTTTTGTGTAAACGGGTTCCACGTGACAAAAATCCTAAGGATAAGTTTTGTGGCGCAACTGCTGCGGCTAATTTGGTCACTGAAAGAAAGTTTTGGAAACGTACGAATAGAAATTAGCATTCGCAACACAGCTAGCAAGTCCATACATATGTACATTGTACATAGCCTAAATCTTCTTTAGTTTCTTATTCTGGTCAAAATCTTTTTTAGCAGAATTCCGCAGGTACGTTGGTACAAGTCACCGAATAGCCACGAAGATGCCAAACACTTCATAAAAAAAAAAAAAAAATATTACAGAAAAATATTTATTTCTGACCTTGACAAACAAACAATCATGTTCGTGTCGGCCTAATTCGGCAGGTTGGGTGGCAAAATCGAATGTATATTTTTAACACGAATTTACAATAATAAATATGTAGCAAGCCTAAAGCATACGCTAAGCCGAATTTGATGTTCAAAGTGCTTGGTTGACGGCTTCGTGAAGGGCCCGTTAACACCTTGAATAGGCACCAACCCTCCTCCCCTCCTCCTTGGGGACCTTTGTGTGACAAAACGTGTTGTTAGGAATTAATAAATAAACAAGTAGTATTTTTCCAATAATTTAATCAGGACATCAAGTAATACGTAACTTTCCAGAATACATAAATAATTTTAACAATTTAATCGATTACACCAGTTGCCTTATCCATTATATTACATTAGTCGCTTAGATTTTACTTCAAATTGATCGCTACTTTGACTAACATAGAATATCAGTAATACAGGGACCAGCCTGTTTCCACTACAAAGTATTATCAATGCTAAAATAAATAATTATGAAATAACTGCTTACACAGCAATAAAAATATGTCGTCGAAAAATTGCTTTTAATTTTTCGCGGCATTTTTCTATTGGTATGTCAACAGCAAGATGCTTCCCGTTGATGTTCGCTCGAAACGATGCAGAATAATAATGATCTCCAGCGAGCGAATATGGAACGCTTTTTCAAAATACGAATGGATATTTTGATTTTTTACTCATTGACCGCCATAACATGACCGAATAAATCATATTATCATACAATGACGCCTTCACATTCATTTCTTGCCGTAAACACGACGTGAAGCCTGGAAGCTTGCTACATGTACGAAAAGTGGCTTTGCTGTGGCTGACCCTTAGTGGTGGATGCAAGTGGTACACATGCCATGCTTAACATTATATCCCCTCGCTAGCGGTCAAATGGTTCAATTAAAAATCAATAACTGCCACGTTTTGTGCTATAGATAACTAGGCAAGCTATACAGAATGTATGCTTGTAGGGTTCCGTAAATACTATCACGAAACTCATTGAGCAAACATAACAGCTTAAAATATTTGAATCCTATGAAATAAACAAAGGTTTGTAAAAGGTACAAACAGGAAGCTGCCTTCATGCACCAGGCATTTCGAAATTAATCTTATTTAGTCTGCGGACGGACAAAATGGACGACAAACAAAAACGAAGAAAGATTTACGGAACCCTTGAAATTAAAACAATAAGGCTGGCTATACGCGAGCCACTCGTCTCCGAAGACAACCACGTTTTGTGTATGTGGTTGTAACAAGTGACTCGTGTGTAGCTGCCTAAATTAGTCAGTTATTTTTTTTTAATTCAAATGGTTAATTTTAAAATTAGAAGTTAAATATGGCAGCGGAAGTTACGTTAAATAAATCACATAGAAGACATTAAGATTCAGTTCAATCACTTTACTCAATTAATTTAGATTTAGAATGAGATAAGTAGTCATCGTTCATTCTTTACAAATAAATCAAATTTATAACATTAATTTGTGTTTTCAGTTTTTATTTAAAATATACGCTTTTTTTAGTCAAATGAGGTATTTACGTATTAATATTTGGCTTTATTTTAAAATTATTATCAGTAATAACAACCTTTTCAATGTACGTACGTTATTTTTAAGGCAAGTGTTAATTATTAACTAAGATATATTTTAATTTATGTATTTTGTTAAAAAGTAAAGGAGAAAAAAAATTGAACGGCTGATTTCCGGTTAAGGTGTGGTTCTATGATGTGTAACAACAGTGATTACTTATCTCACAACTAGACGATTACAACTAGATTATAGTAGGTATAGATTGCTTTGGTCGTATATAGTTTTTATAGCCACCGAAAAAATAAACAGATTTAAATTAATAGCGCTTTAGTCCAGCCAAAACGTCCAACAATAAATATAAAAGGCATGCGTGCGTTTTGAGTTAACGTGTTAGAATTAAACGCAGAGTGTAAGGGATATCGGGACATAAACTTTTACACTATGGACTCAGTATGTTAATCTAGACAAAAATCAGGTGTCCCATACATTTTTACCGAGTACCTAGGTACTTTTGTATGGAACAGCAGAATTTTTTGTATAACCGACAAAAAGTTCCAGCGCTGGGGTAGGCTGGGGTACTGAATCCTTGAGAATAGTTTGTGTCATGATGCCTCTTACCCAGTATTTTCATCGAGTTATTTGGTCTAAGTTTACCTTTTATTTTCGACAGTAGGTACCTAGGTACCCAAATAGCACGATTTAATGACGAATAGGCTGCATTGATGTAACATCGACAATTTAGTTTAATATTAAGTATCAGGTTGAACTGTGGATTTTAACTTGCATCAAGAAATGCATAAATTCATGAATGAGCTAGCTGCATTTTCATAGGTTTAGCTTCATACAACATCAGTGATATAGAATTATTTAGGTTATCATGGTTTAATTCCATATTGCAATCACACTTGTAGCACTTCGGTTAGTTGTTATATTCATGACCTGACAATGTAACATGCCACATTTAGTAACATTAAACATTTAATAAAGGTTTTAATCATCGATGTTACCTCACGCGCACAAGTAAAACAAAGTGAGTGCATTAGGTAACTATTGTGTGCATCCCTTATTATTACTCGAACATGAATGATTATCCTAAATTTAATTTGCTATTTGCTTACAATATAAGAAGTATAAAATGGCAGTAGAAATAAAATGAGGACATTTACAAGGATATTCTAGTGGAAGTCTAAATTGAAATAAATAAATATACGTAGGTATTAACAAAAGTTTTTCATAAATGGTTATAAAATGCTAAAAGTGATACTAAGCTAGATTATTATATCCGAATTTGATACAGACTATTGATAATGTAATGGAATCAAACCTTAAGGGTGACAGATGTAAAAATTAAATGGCGGGTTCTGGCCGTTGGCGCTAAAATTTGGGAAAATAAAACAGTATTCAGCATATGGGGTAACCTGCATAAATATGGCACATCAAATTGGTAGAGCGTTGTCTCTTTCTAAAATTTGACATATCATTTTTACCTGGGTACTGTAGTACAAGATGGTACGCGAAATCAGTAAATAGATCATAGCATAAGAATTTCATAAGGAGATTACACATCGGTGATGCATGCATTTCGTATCATTCTCTGATCTTCCATGAAGTAAAAATCCTCTCTTCAGCCTAGGTAGCTATGCTTAAACATAAAAAAAAGTTTCGCCTTACGGTGGTGGCCCAAGGATTTCTTTGCGAATTGATTCACTCATACACAGTGGATGGTGGATGACTTATGGATAAGTACAATTTGTTTTTTCCTACCGATGAATGACTGAGGTCATTGGCCATTTCCAAAAGGATAGAAAATATAGAATAAAAGCTACGGACAAGATATGAGGGTCAGAAAAAGGGAGTCGAAAAATGAAATAGACTTAATTTATAACCTTAACCTATTTTCACAAAATTACATCTAAACATCAACATTACAGATAATTTAAAGAATTCACTAAATACAATTTATTTAATTTAATAAGTAATGTAATTATTAATAAGCGTAATAGATCAAAACATTAATTGTTTTTTTTATTAATTTCTTTTTTTTCGTGTCACCTCGGCGATACTAAGCCACTGTGATTGCTTGTTTTTTTATTTTGTGTGACTCAAAGATATTTCTGAAGCCTCACCTCGAGTGCTAAACAAAGCGGTTCCGCGAGAACACGTGCTTGTCGCAATTATTTTGATTGGCAAAGCCGAACGCGTTATAGCTCCAACAGAGGGCGCCCGGTCTCAACTTACAAATGACATAAGAACGCGATGATCTCATAATCCCGCGACCGATCGCTTTGTTTAGGACGTGGCATGGAACGTGTCATTTCTTTGTCAAAAAAAGGGAAAAAATTAAATACAATCAATGGAATATGATTTTCCACAGTTGAGACTTTCTGTATAGTTTTTTGACAAATAGGTATCAGATTTTATATTTCTTTAATATCGATTTTATTGTGCTAATAATTTTGATGCCCAACGCAAAATTTCGCCGATAATATAACTCTAGGTGGATTTGAGATTCAGAATTTTGCCGCATGCGATCGAACTATTGCGGAAAGATGGCTGAGCGGCCGTGGATCGGACTCTGACATATATTTGTACTTCTAATGAAATGTAAGATACACGCAGCAACTTTTAAAAGTGATTTTCTCCTACTGATCAACGTATTCACGAACCTAGTATATTGGAATCCGAAGAAGTTACGAAATAGGTCTTATCTCAAAATAGAAACCGTTATTTCACGAGAAAAGCGCTTTTGAATTTGGCCAAGTGTTTACATGTCATTGCTCGTGACTGTAGATTATCTGTCAGACACCGGCATCATGAGGCGCGACCGCAACACACACTTCAACCAACTTATCTGTGCAGGCGGGAAAACATAGAACTAAAATGATTGTACCAAGTTTGACGTAACGATGTAAGTTTTCTTGACAAGCAGCGCTACCTTTTAACTGTACACTTAAAGTGGTTATACTATACGAGCCGGTTTAAACGATGAACATAAAAGTCAGATCTAAAAAAATTGTTATAAATAAATCGGGATCATGGTGGATCGAATAGCCTTTAAATAAAGGAGCTTGTTACGAATTTTTAATATATTTGTTGTTTCGTACAGCCGACCACGCGTCACTGGTAACACTTTTAACTGGCCTAACGTAGTACGGAATCCAATAGAATACAAGGCCACCATACTAGTTCTAATACCCCTGACGTGCGGTCGGCTTTACCAGAAAATGACAGCAAAATTTTGCGTTAGGCATCCCGAAAAATAACAAAAAAGTGGCTCTCAAAACTTCAAATCCTTTGCTCAAACTCTTACTTCCGGACCTGCTATGAGTTCTCCAATCCCTTGACCTCAAATGTTTTTCCCTCCAATTTTTCATCTCCGTAATCGCGGACATCGAACTCTGAATCTTTGCCGTTCTGGACTGACTCTACGGCGGGACCATGGAGCTTCACACATAGAACCTCCTTGTAGTTTTCTAGAGCGAGTGCCAGAACTGAACCGCCGAGGAGGACTTCGCAGGATGTTATCCGTTCTGGTGGTGTGTAGACTGCTATCAATTTTCCTAGGGTAAAGAAAAATTAGGTAATTCATTTATTGGGTTCCTGGTCTACATGGGATCGTATTTTTATAAAATATATCGGCAATTATCGAAATTATTGGTTATTGCTCTGGACATCTATTGTCAATTTTCGAATTTGAAGTTGACAGTAGGTCCTGTGTGGTCCCAAGCATGTGTCATAACATGTAATACAGAATGGTCTCCGGACGGGTCTTTTACGAGGAAACAGTGCCTCGATTTTCAACTGTTCGGTTTAGCGCAGAGAGTTGAAAGTTCAAAACAGTCTGTTTTAGTAGCTGTCTTATTCGGATGGCTAGTGCTTACCAGTATGTAAATCCCACAGCCTGACGGACAGGTCCTTGCAAGTGTCGTCAGTGGACATCAACACTCCGCCCGACTTCGCCAGCCGCAGCATAGAGGGCGCTGCCACGTGCCCGCGGAGCGTAAGGCGGCAGTTACCTGGGGATAGATCACGTATTAAGTCTGTATCTTCGGTTTAATTAACTTAAGTTGGAGACTTGGTTGTTTGCAAAAACATGTATGTTTTGACGAATAATAATCAGGACCATCCTAATGTGACAGAAAACTTTGAAAACGCCGCATATAAAACTTTTTTGGACCTGGCAGACAGCAGCGCAGTGAGTGTGCAAACACAGATACACTCTCTTCCCTCACTCACATAGTCCGATGGGCCGGCAATCCAACAAGATCAGGGTAAGGATCAACGGCATAACGTCCTTTCCGAAGCACGGGTAACTAAGTACCCACAACAAAATCCTGGTATCAGTGAGACCGGAGACACACCAGCCCGGTTTCCACTTCTCATACACCATGATGAAGTTCGGACTCAACCCTGTTCAGCTACTGACCTGTAACTAAGTCCCACACCAATATCCTGCAGTCAGCGAGCCCGGAGACCACACACCCGTCTACTGAGGAGATGGCCAGTGCCACGGTGTCGCAGCCCGGCTTCCACTTCTTGAACAGCGTGCCTGACTGCAGGTCGTACACTACGATGAAGTTCGGACTCGGCTCGTCAAGTTCTCGTGAGACTACGCAGACGTAAGAACCTGGGGAATGGAATAGAATTAGGAAGTCCTTTGGAAATGATGGAAAGCACTGATTGGAGTGAGGTTATATTGGACATGACCTTCGTTAAGATATGTGATTACAAGTACAACTTCTAAGCGTTAGTTCGGTTCTTCTCCTTTTTTGAGTTGATGGTATTTTCTAGTTTAGTTGGAATATGGTAAGACTGGAGCCCTGAGACAGGTAGACGGGGTCGCGGCAGCGATGAGAAGATAGCGGGACGCTTTGGCTGGTTCCTCGCGAATTGACGGGAAGGAGCACACCATCGATAGAAGTAGAAGGAATGGGGGAGGCTTTTGCCCAGGAGTGGTACAAATAAAAATAAATTTGGGGCCACGTTAATAGCAGCGCCAGTGGAGTCCAGTGAATAGGTCATGTTTTAGACAGCACCGCGCTCGCATTGTGTGTCGAGCGGGTCCCCATTTGACTAAGTTGTATTTGTTGCTACTGTGGCTTGTGCTCGTTTTTGCCAATGCTAGGTGCACCATGTTTGTTATTTCTCTAAGTTTAACATCAGGAAGGCAGAGGCAGCAACGTCACATGATTTTGAACTTATCTTTCGAATTGTACTCTTAGAAAAGTCCCCGAATAGTAGTAGTTAACTAATTCCCCCAGATAAAAATGTAGGATTTAAAATCAAAACTGTGTGTATTTAACTTACCCTCATAAGTAATAGCAGCCTTGGATGTGATGAAGTCGTGGTGCGGTATCCTCAAGTCGTACAGCAGTTTCCGAGATGTGAGCGACCATACTAGCAGAGGGAATGGCTTCTGAGTCTCATCTCCACATACTAGCACCCTGAAGCGTTACAGAAAATGATAAGTTATAGTAATATTTTCTTCATCAGATAATAAAACAATATTAAATGATGTGATAATAAAAAAATATAGAGGATTTAAGTTTAAAATCGGTTAGTGTTCATAAGTTCTTACCTTCCATCCCCTGAGACCAGCAGGGAATTCAGGAACCTGTCTTCACCAGCCTTGAATGTAGTCACACAGTCACCTAGTAATAATAGCAAAAATGGAATTATTAAAAGAAAAAAAAATATATAGAGTTGTCTTTGAATGAGCATCCCTCTACTAAAAGTACTCCTTGGGGATAGTCAGAAAGGCTAACAGTCCAGATGCCCTGGACGTACATTTAAGTATCGCTCTAATGGAGGATTTATCCAGCTATAATGCTGCCGTACGGTTCACTTACCAGTCTCAATGTTCATCAGGTTGACATACATCCTGTTTCTGGACAGCGCGACCAGATGGTTCGGGTCGTGCAGTCCGTAGTACGGCATCTTTTGGTTCATCACGCCTTTCAGCGCTACGAGGAATGTACCCTGAATGACAAGTGGACACATCAGGACATCAGTTAACTATGTTCTACGTGAAGATTTGGTTAATTTTCTTGAAGATTTGGGCAGAACGTTGAAATGCTATTTAATAGGTTATTTAAGACAGATTACTACCTATAACCCAGGATATTCTTTTAGGAAAACTAATCTAGATTCTTCGTTTATAGAAAAAAAAATCGATTGTTATTTATCGATCTAGAGATCTTTTCTAATAGCATTAAATAGCCTAATTTATGTCAAAAACCTTTGCTACGAACAGTCACGATACAAATGCGTTCGTCACTATACGGTTGAATTCCGCAGATAATGTTTCATCATCATAATTCTCCTGCCCTCTCCTCCTGCGCATGATGCTTCGGCGCAGCAAGTCTTCTTCTTCCATACTTCTCAATTACTCGTCATCTCAGCAGTCACCTCCTTTCTAGCCATATCATCTTTCACACAGTCCATCCATTGTTTCTTGCGAAAGTAGTACTTGTTAGAAAGTAAATCAGCACTCAGCAGTAACTTTTTAGACATAAACTACCTGGCTAGTATGAAAAAAAATGTTGTTTACCTGATCTAAGTTATAAACTCTAAGTTCCCTGCGACATAGCACCACACATTTATATTCGTCGATTGGCACCAAGTTTATTGGATGGGTCACCCCGACCATCTTCCTTACCATTTGGCATCTGAAACAGAGTTAAAAATCGTTTAAAATTAAGACGGCTTATGTACGTGCAGTATTTTAGATCCAGCTGAGTGCAAATAGCTGTTTTATGCGTCTAGAAAATGCGGTCAGTAAAGGTTCGGTCAATTCTAAAATTCCGGACTGGCTGCGGAGGAACACTGACAGTTTGGCACTGGCATAGCCACATGCAGTTAACATAAGTAGAATAGTTTGCTATCTTATAGGACGCAGTTTCATACACATTAAATAAGTCATTACTATCCTTGTAAATGTTAAAAGAGTGTAATAATCATTCTACAGGGTGTAAACAGACCCTTCACATAGCTGTCAACCAAGCATTCTGTACATCAAACTAAGTAACTTTACGCAAAAATTATTGCTGGGAATCGAATGTTTTTTTTGGGGTGAAAAATCACGTGTTCCGGTAGGACTCGATGGAAAGCACTTAAAGCATTGTGCTGATGGATAGATTGAATAGTACGGGGTCGTGGAACAGTGTAAAGTAAAAATATTACATTAAAAACATGTATTTAAAAAAAAAAACTTGTGAATAAGTTGGAACCCTCAATATATCCGTATCTAGAAGGTTCCCAGGTATGGTCTAGAACAAAAAATTGATCGCAAAGACGGGGAGAACAAGTGCCTTTCGGCTATGTTAAGGATCTATTTACACCCTTTATACTCACTTCAATACATCCCAAACGCAAATCTCCTCTCGTTCCGTCGACACAGTCGCCACAAACTTGCCCCGGCTATCAAACCTGACGATCAGGTCATAAGTCTTTGAATCAAATCCATCATGCATTGAGAACTCCCTCTTCTCCTTTGTATCCATTATCTTCCAGAAATCTAGATTCTCAGGGTATAAAGTAGGCACGGGAGGTTCCCTAATCTCCTTCATCCAATCCTGAACGATCTTGCTTTTAATTTGATGTCCATTGCGCTGTCTTTTCTCCATAGTCATTCGGAGTAGCCCGTAGAACTGCCGATGGTCATAGTCTAAGGCGTAAGAATGGGTCTCGAAGACGTCTTTTAAGACCTCAAGGTGTTCTGGTAGAGGGTCGATGTGGACCAAGGCTATGTCCTCGAGGAAGTGGCAGCAGTCCGTGGCTGCTAGCTTGTCGTGTACCCAGTCCAGCTGGGTGAAGTATGGCTGGTTGGCAAAGGTCTTCGGATCGTCTTTGTATATGTGGTAGTGTTGGAAGGGAAGCTCGTCGAGTTTTCGGGTGTTGTAGCTGTGAAAAGATTTTATTGTTATTTTTTTTCTGACCAGAATTTAAGTACAGCCATTAAAATGGCCGCATTGCACATAGTAAGTATCCTTTGTGGACCTATTGGCTGTAATGGGCCTACTTTTCGAAACTAAGAATTAACCTGACGGAAATTAAGAATTCAGGAACTGTTCAGTAGCAGCCACGGAGTTTGGATTTGTGCTCGGTTGACGGCAATAGGCTCGTCCCTTATTACACGTGACTTAAAACATAACTGGCGAAATATGGATGTACTATTAGGTACACCTTTGCCTAACCCTTCGTAGATTACAGGCGTGATGTTATATGTTATTTTATGAAGCTAAGAATATTAATGTTACTTACTATTCTTCAGAAAACTTGTTTTCCTGCGATACCAGACGGCCAGCCATCTTGGCATCGTTCTCTGAATACCATTTACCCTGCAAAAAGAGAAGGACAATTATTATTATTTTTCTCTTTGAAGCTAGTGAGAATGAAATAATGGAACAAAAAAATGTGTTGTGCCGACTGCCGACCTCATGTAACATAGACTAAGGGCAAGAAGATGATGAAGATGAGACAGGAATTTTATATGGTAAGTTTTCACAGAGACCTAACATTTTAATTAAGTATGTGTTATATCTTCATTATTTAATAAGCGATCTATAGACTAGATCTATAGACTTGCTCAAATCGTTTTTGGGACCAGATTCAGAGGAGCATCCGAAATACTTAATAGCTAGATTAGATACTAGCGCCGTCCGGGCTGACCGACTTTTAAGTCGGCGGGACTCTAATGTTATTTCGAAATTACCAAACAGGAGTATACTCGCGGTAATTTGGAAATCTAAATAGTCTCGAATGCAGTTGTGTAGCTACCTGCAGCTCAGGCCTAAAGTACAAGCAAAGTCTCAGTTACCTGAGACTTTGCTTGTTTTGGCCATGGTGACGGACACAATTGGCCTATTTCTGTGTCGTCATTTATACCACCGCAATTAAACTGATGTCAACAGTCGGGCAGCAGTCCTCCAGACCTAACACCCGTCGTCTGGTTGGAAGATTCTCCCTTTTCTATGGAGGATGTGAACTTTACACCTTGTTCTTCAAATCCCCGACACTGCTATGTCCTCACCTCATAGTAGTCGATGAGCGTCTGGCGCACGGCCGAGTCGCAGTCTGCCAGGTATCTGTCACTGGCCGCGCTGGAGAGCGCCGCGTCCCGCCAGCGCGCCGCCCCGCGTGCGTCCCATCGCAGCCAGGGGGACAGCAGAGCTGCTAGCTGCGGCCACACCAGCGATGCAGGGGCCCATGGTACTAAGGAATAGACAGGACCAATAAGATTCTCGATCCTCCACCACTTAGGATGCTAAGGCTAATTGAAACAACCAAAGATCCTGGCTATTTTCAACATATCCATGGCATTCGATACAGTCTATATTATCATTTTCTTTAAGAAGGTGGAGCATAACAGAGTCAGATAAATACCTATTTAAATATTTAGGGTCTCACTAACCAAATGTACCCAGTCTGTTGAAATTGAAAAATATTTTAGCATAGAGACTCAAACAAGATATCGTGTTCCACAAGGAAGCATACTTGGGCCAACCTTGTTTCTGATATGCATTAACTTAACTGCAGTATTTTTATACATAATACAGTGATGACACCGCTCTTCTATTAGGGTAGTAACAGGTTAGAAGCCTATTCTTATAGGCTTCTAACGCAGAAACCGCACTCACTATTATAGTCATGACACTAATCTCGTCAGAACTTAAAAAAAAAAAATTAAAAGCCAGCATTAGACTTTTATTTAAAATTACGTGTAAAGGAATCACTTTTACATTTCCTTTCCATGCAGCATTATGATTTACGAATAACTACAAAAACGTATTCCCCATAAAAATAACCCCAAAATTAAACCCGGTTAAAAAAAGTTCAACTTACAATAAGTCTCTTCACTCCTAAACAGCTCATCATGCGCCAAGATATCCAGTATTTCGGTATCGTCAAGCCCCCTCCTGGACGCGGTCAGCAGAGCTAGACAGGTCTTCACCCTGTCGGCTCCCAGAGCTGCCTCCGTGGTGATGAGGATCTGCGTCAGCTGACCTTCCAAGTCCTCACAGATGACCAGATCTGGAGTGGTTTCAGGTTCCGATAGTTCGGTGAAGGTTTCTGCTGATAGCGAGATTTGCCACGCTAGGATCTGGAAGAGAAAGGCAGATCTTAGGTAAGTCTTTCTAGGTTGAAGATTAGCTGTGGTTGAAGGTTGCCATTCAAAAGCCCATTGTAATATGAAGCAGTAAAGTGTAGTTTTAATGTATCACTCACATTGCCTTAAAAAGCGGAGGTAAGATCTCCACACGCTAGACATATTTAATGTCATTTGAAAAGTCTTTACTTTTAAATATGTTAAACTAATGGTAATCAGAAATCCACCTTAGCGTGCAGCAGAAGACTTCACTTTTGTACAGTCTTCGCGGTAACAGCAGGTGACAAGGCCTCCGAGCCACACACAGTTGCGACACAGTTAATCAGAAACCAACCTTGGCATAAAGTGGTAGAGTACACTTTTGCACGGCTTTCACGGCGGACTCCGGCGGCGAGGTGGACCCAGTCTTGCTGTAAGTCGCGGCACAGGCCGTAAGAACGGCCTTGGCCTCATCAGGCCCAACCGGCGGCGCTCTGACGACTTTAGGTCCATCTTCTGATGACAGTACCGCCATGATTGCTGAGCTTGAGGGCTCGTCTTTTTCTAAGGAAGAGTTTGATAGTAGTTAAAGTTTGTTACAGGGTAAGGAAGATTTAATTGAATTAGCTAGCGAAATTCCGCAGAAGTGATGGAAGCAAAAACATATGATTTTTATTTGTCAACTAGCTGTTGCCCGCGTCATTCGCTCGCGTGAAATTACTATAAACAAAAAAAACCAACGACCGCAAGGAGAGTAGTATTTTTTCTTTTGTTCCGTTGCAAATGAGAGGCAAAAAACAGCAAATCATATCTCTCACCTAAACTTTAGCGCAATTTTGGGTGTCAAAATCAGTACCGCACCGTGTAGCTGCCTCAGGCACCGTCTCAATAAAGCTGTAGGTATGTTGTGTTATGTACCTTCAGTGACAGTGACGATCATCTTCACGTTGTGCGGCAGTCGCTCGGGCAGCCAGCGCGCGCCCCGCAGCGCGTCGGCGCCCACCACGCACAGCAGCGCGCCGCGGGTACGGCCCACCCCGCCCAGCAGGATCGGAAGGGCCGCTGATAGTGAATAAACGTCCTGACCACAAATATTTTTAAGTTAGTGACAAAGACCTATAATTCTGGACACGATTTGCAATCAGTTGGAAATACAAAAACTGAATAACCAACATTTTCAGCGTCCGGTAATTTTAGACACTCAGTACAGGGTGTAAACAGATCCTTCACATAGCCGTTAACCAAGCGTTCTGTACATCAAACTAAGTAACTTTAGGCAAAAATTATTGCTGGGAATCGACTTTTTTTTTGGGGTGAAAAATCACGTTTTACGGTAGAACTCGATAAAAAGCACTCAAAACATTGTGCTGATGGATGGATTGAACAGTACGGGGATCGTGGAGGTGTGTTATGTAAAAATCTTACATTAAAAACATGTATTTAAAAAAAAAACTTGTGAAAATGTTTGAACTTTGACCTCCAATATCTCCGTAACTAGAAGGTTCCCAGGTGTGGTCTAGACCAAAAAAAAAATCACAAAGACGGGGAGAACAAGTGCCTTTCGGTTATGTTAAGGGTCTATTTGCACCCTTTATAGTGGGTAAGAATTCCAAACACGGCAAAACTTATTATTATACGATAATCCTGGACAAGAAACATTTTGTAATATGCAATCATTCTACACCCAATAACGTTTTATAGAATCCGATTTGGAAACGCACGTATTGGTAATTTCAAATATTTATGGAGACGAACACCTACGAAAAATTTCTGTATGGAGGATTTCTAGATTCAGAATTATGTATGAAATACGTGGTAACCGTTTTATCGTCGGTTTCCCTTTCACCCTGTTTAATATAATACAGTTCACTTACATTGCGTCCTCGATACACCGTCCCAGTCATGAGTACGTGGCACTGATCCACGATGGACTTCAGCAGCATGTGGGAACTGCTCGACGCTGGCGTTAGACCCACGAACCTGTGGACGAAGACGTATTTAAGTTGGTGGAGGGATACAAAACTAGTTCTCTCACTGGTAGCTTTTAATAGATATAAAGAAACATTTTGTGTGTCAAAGCACCCAACGACTTGGTTTAATACATTTTGTTTTGAGAGCGTTTGGAGCGCAAATTTCAAACAAACAACAAACTTCAGATTAGGTTGATTGTCAGTACTTATTGAATTAGTGCAGGCGCCAAAGGAAGTTGAGTCTGCAAAATATGAGTACCGCATTCTGTCTATAGTTTGAACTCAGAAAAGGTTACAGATTATGATTCTGCGTGTTGCCAGGGGGTGTGTTGGCCCAGTATTTATCGTATTAAATATTTTTATCAACAATTCTTGTTTTTATTTTTCAATTGACTATAAGTATCTTTAATCGTAGGAAACAATTGGATTTTATCACTGGAACAATCATTAAAATGGTTCCAAAGCATTTCTTCAGTCCACTTAATTGATCTGCAAGCTTTTCAGAGTTCAAAACTATAAACAGAATGCGGTACTCAAATTTTGCACACTCAACTCCCTCCAGCTCCCGGTCTAAACGTCAAAGTTTACAAGAGACCGTCCCACGAAACGCTAACCCTTCGCAATTTTCAAGTGTTTTAGCTGGTTAATGTTGCACCTCATTAAAGAAAACGAATTTTCTAGTTTCGTTTATGGCTAGAGGTGTGGCATAAAGACTATCTAGTCATCTAGATAGCTCATGAAGGCCCCTTACACTTACCTGACTATTACAGCTAGGTCCGGCTGGTACGAATGCGCGAGTGTGACGGCGCGCGCCACGAGGGTCGCCTTCCCGCATCCCGCGCCGCCGATCAGCGCTAGCGGCACTGTACTGTCGCCTGTTATATATCTGAAATATTGAAGAAAACTTATAGCATCATAAGGAAGTCGTCTATCTTGGCATAGACATGTTATGAGGAGGGATGAAGCGCATGTTACTAAAAAAGTGATGGATATTAATGTTGATGAATGGAGAGGGAGAGGAAGGCTAAAGAAAAGGTGGATGGATTGTGTGAGGAATGATATGAAAGAAAAAGGAGTAAATGATGCCGTGACGTCTGACAGGGAAGAATGGAAGAAGAAAACGTGTTGCGCCGACCCCAAGTCGAATGGGACAAGAGAGATGATGATGATGATCACGTAACTAAATGGGTTGTAAACAGCCGAATCGAAACGTAAAAAATACTCTCTAATACTCTGCAAGCAAAAAAAGAATATCAGACCTCAGTCCAACTTGACCTTAGACTAAGAAAGGCATGATAAAAATGCCATATGGAAATATTGACAGAACGCGAAAGATGATATATGTGGGGCACTGGATAACGGAAAGATCCAGGGGAACAGCGAACCGATAAGGATCGAGCGTCTTTGTCCAGTATGGTTTTGTCTAGCCTTGAACCCTCTCAGCACTGCTGGAAGGTTCAGGTCCAGGCTATCGGTTGACGAGAGATGGTCAGGTCCTATTTCATCTTCTTTACATGGATGATCTGAAAGTCTTTGTCCCCAGCAATTTGCAACTGATGAAGGTACCGAAGGTAACCAGCTATAAAATTCCAATGAATTTCAGATTGAAATCATTAAAGATGTTTTTTCATCATTACCGAGTTTAATTGCTAGATAGGATAAACGTAATACTTACGTTTTGAGTTCATTCAGTGTGATTTCTCTGTTGGATGTACACTGCGACGCTTTCTGACAGAATGCAAGATGCTCGTTCACCTCGTCAAACAAGCTGCAATGAGATAATTTAAATTGTAAGGTATATTACAATAGAATAGGAAGAGGATTTATCTTTGTAGGACAATTTGAACTTTAGACATGGAACTTCAGTAAAAGACACAAATCTCATTATTTTCTTGTAAGTCGGGTGTCCATAAAGTTTAAGTCTTCTACAAATGATTTAATTGAAATCTGAATGTGGTACAAATTATTTGAATTCAGTATGTACATTATTTACAAACTACAAATAGATCTTAAATAATAATAAAATATGTACAGGTAATTGAAATCTTAGATATAAATATCTACTTTGGCGCCAAACTCGTAGCCGAGCTCAGGGCCGACTGAATCTAGATTGGCACGCTCAGAAGATTCCTTTGCCTTCGAAAAATATTGCCACATACCCAGTAGGTATCCCATTATACCCGGCCGGCACGTCATTGTCGCAGATCAGCGCGTCGAGCAGCGAGTCCAGCCGGTCGCCCAGCGCGGAGCTCACGCCCTCCGTGTACTCGTCCTCGCCGCCCGGCGCGGATCGACCGCGCACGCTCGCGCGGATCACGTTGCGCTCGCTTAGGTGTTGCTGCGGATGAAAAAATTCATTGTTAAAGAACAGGAAAAGTAGAAGTGTATGAAGAAGATTGCCTAGTAATATTAAACATGATCAAAATCAAAAGTCATTTATTCAAATTTGGCTGATAATGTGCACTTTTTGAGACAGTTCCCCAAAACGCTGGCCCTTCGCCACTTCCCAGTGTTTTAGTTTGCTACTTATTCAGACTACAGCGCATTTGTATGGGTTTCGGCAAGTTTTTGGCGCAAGTTCAAGCCGAAATCTTAGATAACATAATTCAGTTGGTCGACCTCAAACGCTAACTTAATCAACCTATAATCTATTGCTGGGAGTCAGGCTTACTCCGAAGCCTGACTAAGATTATCTTCAGATTATCCTGAGGTTATCCTCAGGATGTTTAATATAGCCATTTTAAAAGCACCTTTGATAAAAATCCAAAAGTTAGATCAGCTTACTTTTAAGTCCTTCTGCAGGTTGTTGAGACGGCGCTGCAGCTCGTGGTGGTGCGCGGAGTCGCCGGAGTCCTGGGGATCCGCAGGCGCCGCGCCCCCCGCACGGCACACCCACACGCAGCGTCGGGCTGCTTCCACGCTCATCAGGACGGTGTGCTGTACCTCCTGGGGATAAGATTGAGAGTTGCTTAAATAAGTGTTGAACAGAAAATAACGTCTTGATGAATAATCTGACGCCAGGTGAAGAAGGTGGCTTTCAGAAGTTAAGGTATTATTACCTATTCATCGTTTTTTATCAGGCGAGATGACGGCAAAGAGCAGGCCAAAATTCATGGGTTTTGAAGTGGTTTTCGATGCCAATTTTGTCTTGCACCGAGACTTGAAATAGAATTCTAAACGGCGAAGAGGTAATGACCATATCACTTCAGTTCTGTGCAAGGGCACCGTGTTTGACATACAAGGTCGAAGGGACACCGACGCTAAAACTATTACCACGTATTCATTACAACATTTTGAACACATACATTTTTAGTCGCTTATTATTATACTGAGTGTCAGACTTACGGACCGCATCAGAAACTCCATACTTCGCTCCCAAACCTAAATAGCTGATGCTGGCTTTACAGCTCCTAGGTTGAAGTGGAACTGGGCTGGTCGCGTCTGGCGCATGTCGGAGGAGCAATGGGCAAAAATTGCCGCTCAGTGGATACCAAATAGCAGGAAACGGCAACGTGGCAGGCCCAGAAGGAGATGGCGGGATGAGCTGGAATCTTTCGCAAAGGATTGGCCTACAATCGCACTAGACCGCGATATGTGGAAGGAGGGAAGGGAGCCCTTTGCCCTGCAGTGGGACAATATAGGCTTATAATAAATATATTTTAATATATATTTTTTTAAATTTTATTTCCTACAAAACTGCAATACCTAAACGGTCAAAATGTGTGGAACAGAAGATTTTTTTTAAATTTATCTTTGACAAATTTATATGTGGTTCAGAATGATGTACTGAATACGTGGTATCGGTTTTAGCGACGGGGTCCTTTACACCTTGTATTAATATAAACTGAATAAATAAACCTACCTGTTCCACTACAGTGGTGAGGTACGCGTCGCAGGCCTCCTGCGGCAGAGTGCGCACGAGTACGTTGAGCGTCTTGGCCATCTCGCGGCGCCAGCGCGCCGGCGCACCCCGGACCAGCCGGTAGCATGGCGGCGTTGTGCTCGCGTCTAGTGTGTACCTGGAATAAAAATAATGAAATTAGGAATTAGAAGATTGACTATGGATCTCTCTATTTCCAGACTGTTGCGCAGAGAAAGTCGCGCTACAGTGCTAAGTTTAACGATGCCTTGTAGCATTAAATTAGAAAGCTAACTTTTGTAGATACGAATGAGTTTGGCGAGCATTTCGTAGCAATCACACCAATTTTAAGGAATTAAAAAATAAATATCAAGGGTGGGTACAATATCCGTAGGAACTGCATGAGAGTTGCCGAGAAACTTGAATAGCGTGCGATTGGAGAGGCTTTTGACCAGCAGTGGACCGATATGCTGATGTTGAACCCAAACTTTTGCTACCAACAGTATCAGCGACTCTCCATTCTGTCCAAGAATTGAGTGACGTTGCAGCAAATGAGCAGTAAATACTATGGCAACAGAGCAATCGATTATTTTGACTAGAAATACAATAGTCTGTTGCAATTACTCGGTTTTAGCTTTCCAAAATATATTTTTTTTTTTAGAACTCACCATTTATTCAATAGCGTCTTATCACTCTCGTCCTCAGCTGTCTCGAGCGCCGCCTTGAAGTCCGCGCACTCCAGCGTGTGAGGCAGCAATGGGGTGCCCAGCCCCGAGTTCAGGAACAGCACCGGCACCACTGCTCCTAGGTCTGATTGACCTGGAAGGTAATGATGGAACGTAAATAGCTGGTTTCGAAGTGAGGCTTGTGGACAGATACAGATCGCGGGATCGATTCACAAGAATTGCTATGGACTACAGTTGTTTTGATCAGGACGTTTTTGCTTGTAACATAAAAGTGTGACAGAAATACAGCCAAAATTTTGGAGAAATTGGAAAAGGTCATGCGGTTTCTATTGCCTGCTGCCCTTTTTTCCATATCTCGAGATTTAGCGCTTCTTCCTCTATTCAGATTTTGAGGAACCCGCAATTTTCCGAAAATAGTTCTTTGTCAAAAATGTTTATGGTGAATAGAGACTACAAATATTTTCTCTATTTTAACTTAAGCATAGATACTCGTTGGAGATAGCGGGACGAACTTGACAGAACCAACGACTAGTTCTCCACATTGGCCCCAGATCGAACGAACTGGAATTCATGGGAAGAGGCCTTTGCCCAGGTGTGGGATGTGGCAGGCTAACAGTAACAGTAGCATAGATACTTACGAGCCAGCTCAGCAATACAGAGCACTGGGAAGCGATGGTCCCGCTGCTGTTCGAGCGGCGAGCGCCAGTGCAGGTCGGCGACGTGCACGCGCCAGCCGCGGCGACGCGCGCGCACGCGCAGCCGAGCCGCCGCACCGCACTGTAGCGCGCCTTTCTCTGCGCAACAGTCTGGAAATAGAATAGAAAAGTGAGGTTAAGTATAGATGTAAGGATTCGACTAACATTTATCTTATATTGGTTTTATAATAATCAGGCATAATCTTTTATGATCTCACCGTGTTTCAAGCTGCTTTCACACGTTTGAAGGGCTTTTCAATACAGCTTAGGTTTAGGTTCAGGTACTGAACAGGAACACCATGATAGGAAAGTGACCCAAATTGAAGTTTCAGTTACATATTCCCGGTCAGCTAGTCCTCCTATAAAATTAAATGGTTTCTTCTATGTTTCTACCATCATTCTCTTGCCCTTATCTTCTGTCAATCCTTTCTACCGTCAATCACTTATCCTGCGAGTCGGCAGCGCACACATATTTCAGCATGGCCCTCCGTCTCCTGACCCTCAGGCCTGGCGCCTAGCCCACCAAGCAGCACAGTGATCTACATCTACCATCAGGCACTTACCCTGCGAGTCGGCCGCGCACACATAGATCAGCATGGCCCTCCGTCTTCTGACCCTCAAGCCTGGCACCTTGCCCAGCAGGCAGCAGCGGTGCTCCTCCGGGAGGGCGCACAGGTTGCTCGGCATGGGAGGGCCCAGTACATCCTCCCGCGGAGACGTGCATGCCACCGGAGAGGACAGGGATATGGAGTCTGGGGAATTGAAGTACAATGCTGAGTGAAGATATCTTCTTACATCTTACATGAAAATAATAAGTTGTCACTAAAAGTCTTTAGTATGATAGTATTTTGTTGACTCATCATCTGCTTAGCCTTTTCCCAACTATGTTGGGGTCAGCTTCCAGTCTAACCGGATGCAGCTGAAAACCAGTATTTTACATAGAGCGACTGCCTATCTGAGCTCCATAACCCAGTTAGTACTAGGTAATACGATACCCCTTACTAAGACTGGTTGTCAGACTTTTTGTGCCACTGACTACTTCTTACGACTGTCAAAGATCTACAAATGACAGCCGGGACCAACGGCTTAACGTGCTTTCCGACGCACGGAGGGAACTCAGTATGTGATCACACATCCACATAGCAACCTAGGCAAGCACGGCTTAACCTAAAGATCGATCTGAGCGGTTATTTTGTTGACTACGATTATAGAATCTGCTACAGCATGTTTCGTTTACGGCCTAAGTACTTCTAGGCATATTTTAAACCATAGCAAAGGTTTATAGTCTTTTCGCCTAAAAGACTTTCTTTGCTTTGAGTCCCGAAGTCTTTGGTGCATTCCACCATTGATCGAGTCCACTTTCTATTACGGCCAACTACAATGTGGTTTTATTATATAGGAGTACGGTAGAACGGAACTCCGCTCTTTTATTCAGGTGGATTTTTTCCAACAGGATTTCCATATCAAAAGACATATCCCGAAACCGCTGTTTAATTAAAATAACATCACGGCTTGTAATCCCCGAAGGGTAGACCAGAGGTGTACCTTAGTACATCTACATTTTTGCCAGTTATTTAAGTTCCATGTAATAGGGGGCGAGCCTATTGCCATCAACCGGGTACAAATCCAGACTCCATGGCTGCTACTGAGAACTTCCTGAAGGAAAAACCGAATAACAATTTGCTCGACCCGGGAATCGAACCCAAGACCTCATGCTCAGCAGTCGCGATATCGACCACTATGCCAACAAAGCACTCAAAAAAGTATATTTAATTAAATTAAATATGCCATTTGTGAAAATAAATTCTACATACATAAAACCAATCACTGTACGGCGGCATCAAAGTGTTTTCCTTACAGAATTTTCTATAACAACAACAGAAATAACGAATACTGGCAACAAAAGAAACAAAACACAAATACCCCGTATGAAACCAATAACTTAACAAAACCATACAAAAAGGGGCAAAAAACTTTTTAATCCCACATATGCATCGTTCCCCAAATAAACTACAAAGTTATACCCCACAAGGGGCTTATGTAAAAAAGTGAAATATCCATATTTTATTAGCCAACACATTCATTACGCAAATGGAACGAAGTTCTTCCATTGTTCGGGCCATGTTATTACTGTTATTAGAAATGCTATGACCGTTTGCGCTGGCAATAGGCATCGCCTAAGTGAACGCCTTAACATTTTGAACGCCATTGTCACATATATATACATACGTGAGAAGCAAGCGCTTGGCCTGTACGCTAACGACACAAATATGTGACAAAAAATGTGCGGTGCATATAACACGAAATAAATAATTAAATAGTATTGGAGTCCCTATTCTTTTTGTAGGTATTTGTTGTGAAAATGTGGCTTGGCGTGGAGGGCACGCGCGTGCGTATAAGCTCTGGCGTTTAAAAGGTTAAATAATGTTAGATTATCAGCGTTCAGCTGCTCAACTATTTTTACAGGCAGTGATAGCCTAGTGACGTGATCGTCGGACTGCTAAGTCATAGGTCTCGAGTTCGAACCCAAGACATGCACCTCTGATTTTTCGAATTCATGTGCGTATTGCATAATTATCACTTGCTTCGGTGAAGGAAAACATCGTGAGGAAACCAGCATGCCTGAGAGATATTGCACGAGCCAAGTCAGAGGCCCATGGGCGGCATAAAAACTCTGACACCAACACGTGAAAGAACAAGCGCTCAGCTCAGCGTCTAGAGTTGGAGTTCCAACAGCGTCATACTCATCATCATCTGCCTTTTCCCAACTATGTTGGGGTCGGCTTCCAGTCTAACCGAATACCAGTATTTGACACGGAGCGACTGCCTACCTGACCTCCACAATCCAGTTAGTACTGGGTAACACGATACCACTAAGACTGGTTGACAGAATTTCGGGGCATTGACTACCTGTAATGACTGTCAAAGATCTACAAATGACAGTCGGGACCAACTACTTTACGTGCTTTTCGAGGCACGGAGGAAACCTAGTATGTTATGACGGTCACCCCTCCAAAGACCGACCAAGGCAAGTGCAGCTTAACCTTAAAGATCGACCCGTATACCTGTTATTATTTAGCCACGAGCTCCAACATGGCATTACTTTAAGTGTTGTTTAGTGTTGGTGAAAATGGATATTAATAATTTCATTACTACACCTAGTTTATTTGTGTTACTCGTTATAAAGTCATGTTGAATTTCATTACGTTAAGTCAACAGTTACTTTTTATAATTGGGTCTGTTGATTAAAAATGTATGGAGACATTCATTTTGGGGAATGGCTGTTCAAATTCTGTGTCTATTGCTATCGAAGAATAATGTGACTTATTCTGTAGACTTTAAGGTCCAAAGAAAGTAATGCAGACTAAGGATAATCAGCCTTGCGGGACTGTTCGAAAGAGATACCGTGGCCCTGGAACACAAAGGGCAAAGAAAGAACATGGATGGGTTTTAGTCAGTACAAGTCTGACACTCCCTTCCACTCCGCCCAGAGTGGGGGAGTCATTTGATGATTTCACATACGGAAAAAAAAAAAGGATAATCAGTCTATAACTTTCCCGCTGCTGGGACACAGGCCTCCTGTCTATGAGAGGGAGTGGGCTGTAATTCACCACGCGAGCTCTGCAGGTTGGTGGAAGTCTCAGGTCTTCAAATTTTTGGTTCAAGGACACGGCAGTTCCCTCAGGATATCTTCCTTCACTTCGTTATGGCAGCATTGGTGATGTAGCCTCATCTTTAAGATTTTTAGTATCTTTCTACATTGTGCTCATATATGTATAAGTATATGAAGGCACGGTTGGCGCAGTGGCTGAGCGATTGACTGCTGCGCTTCGTGTCGCAGGTTCGACTCCCGCACGGAACAAATATTTGTATAGCCTACAGGTAGTTGTTCCGGGTCTGGCTGTTTGTGTATGTGAGTTTCAATGTTTGTAAACGCACCCACGATACAGGAGCAATTCCTAGTGTGGGGCAACGTCCTTAAATAAAAAATAAAAAAGAAATGTATAGAAAGCAACAATATTGTACCCAGGACTATGTAATATCTAACTTGATTTGAAAAGAGTGTCCATGGAGTTTCTTGCCCATTCTTCTCCATGAGATCTACTATTTTAGAATGGGCAACTACAGTCCATTCAGTTATTATGCCTGAGGATGGACTGTAGGTATCTTATTTTTGACTATCCAAAAGGGCCTGTCACAGGTGTCATCATCTGCCTAGCCTTTTCCCAACTATATTGGGGTCGGCTTCCGTCTAACCGGATGCAGCTGAATACCAGTATTTTACATGAAGCGACTGCCTATCTGACCTCCACAACCCAGGTAGTACTGGGTAATACGATACCCCTTGGTAAGACAGGTTGTCAGACTTTTTGGGCCACTGACTACCTAACGCCTGTCACAGGTCTATTGGAAATAAATGGTTTTGAGTTTGATGAAATAAATGACTCAAAAAAAAAACCTGAAAACTTCGGTTCGAACTCACGGCTTATAAAGTCGAAAGTTATACCCGATACCATCGAGCCACTATTACTCTGTGTAAAGCAGAATTTCAACTCAACACATAGAAACAGGTTAATATAGGTTCCTCATGCCATAAACTGGCTGGCCTATGGTTACCTTGACCCTTATTGACAAGGCTTTGAAAACAATCTTTTCGGGGCGTGACCGTCCCACTTGTTGATATTTTGTTATGCTTCAAAGGTTACCTGGTGTTATACTCATAATGGAAGATGCTCAAGGGAAATTGTTGGTTATAATAAATGTTCTGTGTGGCGCCTGATAGATCTCCATAGACCGGCCGCTTTAATGAGTCCTCGGCCTTGCCCCATCAAAAGCACATTAAGCGTCCACAAAGTACAATATCCCACAGGTTATTTGCTTTAAAATAACCAGTTTCCACGTAGGTATTACGATACTAATTGAATCGATACGTGATCAACCTGGAAGAATATTCCATTTAAATTGATACCTTCACGAGGACTCATTAAAGCGGTCGGTCTATAATTCGGGATGCATTTGGAGGGAAAGTAATATGCAAAGATCAACAATGAGAGAAGCCGTTTGTCGTTATTAACATAATTAAAGCACGTTAAGCCGTTGGTCCCGGCTGTCATTTGTAGATCTTTGACAGTCGTTATAGCTAGTCAGTGGCCCGAAAGTCTGACAAACAGTCTTACAAAGGGGTATCGTATTACACAGTACTAACTGGTTTGTGGAGGTCAGATAGGCAGTCGCTCCATGTAGGTAAAATACTGGTGTTCAGCTGCATTCGTTAAGACTGGAAGCCGACCCCAACATAGTTGGGAAAAGGCTAGGTAGATGATGGTAAACTTAGGGTCAAAGTGTTCCTAAATGGCCCACTAAAATATTACGAAGGACACGTTCGACTGAATTTAAGGGCACGGCGGTCAGTCTTAATTGTTATAATTAGGCGCTGAGCTTATAATGGAATATTTATCCGCTTTGTTTTAAGCTTTCACTGTTTACAACTAAACTTATACTGTCACTAAAGGCATCGTAATAAGGACTCCATAAAACCAGGTGATACTGTGAGTGTGTATAGCCGTGACTTAGTGTCGAGGTCCAGTAGTGCGAGTAGCAAAAGACAAAGAAAGAGGGTAGATAGATTTGTTTGCTCTTAACAATTTATTTTCCATCCACCCGCATTCTTAAATCAAGCCACGAAGCTTGCAATAGCGTCGAAATATCGGGAGCTCAAAATAATGTGCAATCACGGAAGATATCCCGTAAGTGACAGTATAAGTTGATTTATTAGCTGTTCAGAAATGACAGCTGCTGTCCTCCCTGTCCAAGTGTCCATTGGGTGTTGTCCACGCATTGTTTATTTATCTAATGGATGGATGCATATTATTATAGTATTACATAATTTTTAAACGACCCATTGTGATTACTATATAAAAAATAAATATAACCGATAATGTAGTAATTATGGTCATGTAGTAGTATATGGAAATATTTCATTATTAATTTTGATTGTGTTATTGTTATTTTTCTTTATTTATTTTTATACATATAATTTACATTTTTAAATATTTCTATACAAAGTAACATAAAAAAAAACATTTAAGAATATAAAAATAGTAGCCCACCGGTATCAGGAACAGGGTCCGAGATACCGGTGGTCAGGGCCCACCGGTATCTCGGAGAGAGGAACCTCCTAACGATTATTATTATTATTTTTGTTATTTTATTAATTACCACTATGAAATTATAATTAGAATATTTGTACGCCGTTGACGGCAAGACAGCGCTTATTTTTATTAATATTGACATCTGTACTTCTGTTTACCTGTGTTCTAAAAATAAAATATCTGAAATTTGAATTTGAATGCTTGTGTGGCAAATTGTCCACGTCTGTCCAGCGGAGATATACACACCCCTCTGCTCAGCGCTTTATACTAAGTTATTATTGCAAGTTCAAAAGTCACTCACCCGAAACACTGGATCCTATCGGCCTCGGCCCCTTCAACTGCGGCCGGTTCTCCTTCACCGAAGACGAGGGCTCCAGCAGATGGTGCGCCGGCGCCGCCTGGGGGTCCGCGCTGGCGTCGATGGACGGCTTCGTGACGCGGTACGAAGGGGACCTGCGCGAGCAGCAGTTCGACCTGATGAGAATGAGTGGTGGGCTGGTGTGAGATGGAGTGAGATGCAGAGTATGGAGTTATGTTGCAGAGTTTGAAGTAGTGTTGCTTGCATAAAGATACTGGATTTCTTGTCCTGCTTTTTGTCGGGACCAGAAAAAAAAACGAAACAGATAATATGGGAGTGTTTTACATACAGATATATGAGTAGATATACCTAGATAAACAGATGTGATCTGTGCCACTACGATGGTTTCTGATAAGCGAGTAGTGCAACTAAAGACGAGTTGTTTGTTGGTGTGTAGCACTAATTTGTAGATAGAGAGAGTTCCCGTAGGCTGAGAGCATCTCTTCGACTGACGCAGGAACTGCATGACGACTACTATACGTTCCTTGAGCGAGGAAATAGTCGAGAGATAGTATAGTCGCTTTAAGCGCAGGCCACGCCGCCAGCTAGTGAGCAAGCGAGCGAGCCGGGCGAGACATCATTTCACCTCTTTTCATACTTTAGTTGAAAAGTTCAGTTGTTAAGTTTATTCACGGCGAGCTACCGAAAGAGCCGAAACGAAGTATGAAAAGAGGCTCGCCCGGCTCGCTCGCTAGCTGGTGATGTGCGCTTTATCGTCGGCTGTGAGACGGATACCTGTGCAATGTGCCATTTTTATTATTAACTGATTGAAATTACTAATGATATGTTATTAATTTTTTTTTTTCAGAAACTTGGTACAATTGGCCAATTTAAATAGCACAGTTTATAATGTCATGCAAGTATCTACTTGAAGTAAATAGTGTAACTAGTTAATTTACAATTTCATAAATGTAATTTGTTGGCAATATAAAATACATATTATTAAAAATAATATAATACAGCATGTTTCTTTAGCGCTTGAACATAAATTGTCAGGCGCTGTTTGTATAAATTTGTGAAGAGAATGCGATGTTAGTGCCAATTATTGCCACACGCCAAAATATCCATGTCCAACTGTGACACCACTAAAGTTATAATTTACACAAAGTATTCCTTTGGTCGATACAATTACTTATACAAGGTAATCCATTAACTATATGTCGAACTTATTTACATGATAACTAAAATAATATTAAGTTACCCTTGAAAACCGTAGCACCGTAGCGCTACGAGCTACGCGAGGCTCTACGGCGTAGCACCGTAGTAGTATGTCGATTTTTGAGAAAATACTAACTTCGAATTTTATTCATTTAGGTACAGGTAGAATAGTGTTTTAATAATTGTGTCTTTATAAGCTCATTATGTGTATTTTACATAAATATGAAATTATCAATTTTGCTAGGAAAACCGTAGCAGCACCGTAGCACAGTCTTGTATATACAGGGTGTAACAGAAAGGGTATAGTCATATGAAAGGATATGCTGCAGACCATCAAACTGAACAACTTTCGTAAATTTGAAAAAAATATCAGCTGTCCCATACATTTGGGTCGAGTAGGTACTGAAATTCTGTATGGGATAGCTGATGGTCTGCAGCATATCCTTTCATTTGACTATACTCTTTCTGTTACACCCAGTATATACAATATGTTAAAAAAACTTGTCCAATATGTGAGGGTATTATTAGGTATCGAGATTAGATTCTAATTATGTAATACTTATTGGCTTCAAGTAAAAAAATACCCCGATGAAAATTAAATAAAATGTACTAAAATGAGGAGCACATGGTAACACAGGGGCGCGGGCGGCGAAATTCCGGTCGCTTCTCTAGTGATGTCGTAAACAACGATTGACGATCGAAAATGCCAATGATGGTGTTGTCACATTTTAAAATTTTCTTAGATTTTAGGGAAATGCTGAAAATTTGAGCACGAGGAGCTCGTGGCTAAATAATAACTGCCGCTCGGGCCGATCTTTATTTTATGAATGTTACTTGTAAAGTGTACATAATAAAAATAAAATAAATAAATTCCAATTTATTTCAGCTCCGAGACATATATAAAAACTAAAAATAAACGAAAAAAAAAGAAAAAGAGAAAATAAGAAAAAAAGAAAAAAGATAGATAATAGATAATAAAGAAAGATAGGTTGTAGATAATAAAGAATATTCTATTCTATTCTATTCTAATCTAATGATGTTTTTCGTTACTAATTGCGATTTTAGATTAGCGTCTTTTCGACGGGTATAAGCTCGGATTTGGAAGCGCGTGTAGGCGCGCCTTTTGTCACACGCGCAAATCGTACGAGCGTTGACGCGCTTATAAGCTCGTATAAGAAATCCATATTGCTACTGACTGAATCCACCAATTCGAGTGAACACGCCAGAATAAGCGCGTATACGCGCGTTTGGTGTTTCGAAGAGTAAAATGTGGCGCGCGTGTAAGCGCGTAAGCCGATACGAGCCTCTACGCACAAAATAAAAACGATTGTCTTAAGTCACACTTTGACCACCGCAATCAAGAAATAAAAACAAAAGGATAAAAACCAATATGGCTGCAACATGTTGATAGCTGTCCACCTGATATCATAAGCTTCTAATTATCCCCTTACATTGAAAAAGGGTTGGCTTACCCTAACCCGGCGCAGCGGCCATGTGAGAAAATATGTTGAAAGTTATTTTTGAAAGGGGTTTCTTGTAAACAGCCGAAAGAGATGATGAAATCTTTCAGATTGTCAGTTCACATAACATCACGCCTGTAATCCCCGAAGGGTGAGGCAGAGGTGTACCTAATAGTACACCCACATTTCGCCAGTTATGTTTAAGTCTCATGTAATAGGGAGCGAGCCTATTACCATCAACCGGGCACAAATCAAGACTCCGTGGCTGCTACTGAGGAATTCCTGATGAAAAAACTCAATAACTCTTTGCTTGACCTGGGAATCGAACCCAGGACCTCATGCTCAGCAGTAGCGATTGCGACCATTAAACCATCGAGGCAGGCGAGTTCAAGTACATACGAGTATATGAAGAACCCATACACAAATCAAAAACTTCCCCAAACAACCCTATGGTTGATATAATTATATCCAACCTGTCTTGCTAACAAAATTATCAAAATACACACTAAATAATAAGTAATGCAAGTATACACAAAACGCCTATAATTCGATCTTGGGGTGACCCACCCTACGGGGGGTGAAAAACGGCTGTAACGTAAACTAGGGGTGCCGAGTTTGCTCTGCTAATATTTAGGGGTGTAGGGGCAATTCAAAACGGGGGTGTGTTCAAGAGCATGGCTTGCTTGGTTGAGTTGGGTGCTTTTTTAAAATGACGAGAAAATTACTCTGTTCTCCTAACATCTAAAATGTATTGAACTTTCATTACAGTGCTGTGGTTCTGTCAGCGATACGATGATGATGCCATCTAGCCGATTTCGGTTACAGCAACTGCATTCGACTCCATTTAAACTTATGTGAGCCCATATTAAGACTTGCACATACCCGTAGTTGAACTTTTAGTAATAAGTAAATTAAATCATTGTAAAATAGTATTAAGTAACAACTTGTTTTAATGTTTGTAAAGGCGATGGCTGCCTGTGTAAGGACATACATCGTGATCCGTGTACAAAAAGAATAAGATCGTTTGTAAACTATTGTAAACTACATGTACTAATAAATAGCTTGAAAAATGAAAATGAAATGAAAAAACTGCATTCCATGGCCCGGGAGAGCTTTGGTGTGCTGCTGTTTCATGTCATATGCTCTCAACTTTGGCCGAAAAACTTTGAGCACTAAGCGGATATGTAAAAACAACATACATAACCGATAATATGTAATTACTTTAACATGATTAAAATTGATATCTGTATACATTCACATAAGTCTTTCACACGAATTACTGACAGTAATTTTGTTACTAAATCAGTAAGTTTTCGTATTATCTGACTCAAATATAACTGGCGAAATATGGGTGTGCAGTAGTATACTTCCGCCTACCTCGTCATGGATTACAAGCCTGATGTTATGTAGTAGGTTTTATTTGTGAATTAAACATGGGTAACGTAGGTAGCAAACATTGGACGGCATGGTTCGCGCTGTGGCTGAGCGATTGGGTGCTGCGCTGCGTGTCGCGGGCTCGATCCCCGCGCGGAACAAATATTTGCGTGACCTACAGGTAGTTGTTCCGGGTCTGGCTGTTTGTGTATGTGAGTTTAATGTTTTTGACCGCACCCACGAATCAATGATACAGGAGAAATTCCAGGTGTAAGGCAAAATTAAAAAACAAATGTATTTAAGAGTCAAGTTAATTTTAAAATCAAAAGGATAGCGAAAAATAATTACGTTCGATGTAAAATGAATAAGGAGAAGAGACAACCTGTCATATCAAGTTATAAACATCGATAGCCGAGTGGTGTGACCGTCGGACAGCCAAGTCATAGGTCTCAAGTTCGAACCTAAGACACGCACCTCCGATTTTTCGGATTCATGTGCGTATTGTATAATTATCACTTGCTTCGGTGAAGGAAAACATCGTGAGGAAACCAGCATGCCTGAGAGATATTTCTCGACGCCATGTAAAGCCAAGTCAGAGGCCGGTCGGCATAAAAACTCTGACACCAGGTTAGGCACTAACCACACGATAAAGAAAAACATCGATAAATCGTGACGCTTCACTTCAAACCTGTGACGCAAGTTCTGCACCTTAAAATTTATAGAAATTCAGTAGAAAATAAATCAGCTGTTAGTAATTCAATCCAGCTGTACCTACGTTACCAAGGTAAAAGGCAAGGGGCGCACCAGGCCGGCAATATTGACAAACGGTATGACGTCAAACGATTTTATTTACCAACGAGAACCTAAGCTTTTCATTGTTACTAGGGAAACTGAGAAACAGTTATTTTAACCTTAGATATTATGTACTTATTATGTTTATGTAATTTCTTATGTAAAACCTGACATGTATTTATCATCGTGCAAGATTCTCCATGGGGCCGGAAAGTTCTGGAGTGGCCGCGAACTGGAAGACGTTACGTTGGAAGGCCTCCCACTAAGTGGACCGATGACCTGGTAAAGGTTGCAGGGATCCGCTGGATGCGAGACGCACGGAACCGGTCATGATGATGAATGATGAAGATTCTCCAAAAACTCTCTTATTACAATTGCAAAACATAAAACCACACTGGCTAAAAACCAAAACACATCCCCCACACTTACAAAAATCCTGAAACCTCATCATTTCCTACACACACACACAAACACAACAACTACGCAAGTACGTGCGAGGCGTGGCTGGGGAGGGTGCCTACGTCACTCGCCTACGTCATCGTGACGCGCTGCCGACCTAGTTTCGCGGGACGCGGGCTTTCCAACCAGAGATATTCTGTTGCGTGAATTGATTCGGTGTTTGGGTAGTCGCCTTTTTTACAACCGAATGGTATGCGTGGTGGTTAACTACAGGGTGTAAGGGACAGCCCTCCACAAACTGATGGGGGTAAATTAAGTATATCATACTAAGATGACCGGTACAAGAAATTATTTCAGGAATGTTATGGGAATTCAATAAATTTGATTAATTTTATTTTCCCATAAGCAATGTATCGTTACCGTGGCAAAACCCACTTAGCGAACGGCAAGCGTGACGACGCGTTCGATGAACTCTGTAGCTAGGCAGGAAGTGTACAGCTGATTTCAGGCGTCATTCGTTGAATTATTTCAAAATCCATTGCTAAATTTTTGATTTTAGCCATATTGTTTAGATAAATGGAGTGCCTGCGTACAGGGAATGTAATTTTACTTTGAGAAAAATTCCGGCGAAATATGATTCAAAATAAGGAGCTGAATGCACCCTATCAGTTTGTGGAGGGCTGTCCTTTACACCTTGTATACTAGTGGCGTGCCAACAATACGGCAAGCAGACTGTTCAGAAACCCTGAACATCATGAAGAGTAGTAGGTAATAAGGAGAAGCCAAGCTTTTAGGCTTCTATGGAAGTACCGCCACACTATAACATAACATCACTCCTGTTATTCGCGAAAGGTCTAGCAGAGGTGTACCTGTAGTACGCCCACATTTTGCCAGTTTTGTTTTAGTCTCATGTAACAAGGAGCAAGCCTATTGCCATCAAGCGGGCACAAATCCAGACTCCACGGGCTTCGACTGAGAGCTTATTTATTTATTTTATAAAAGGTAGCTTCACAGCTGACAATAATAAAAACAAAACTACTCGTATTATACTAAACAAAATTTCCTGATAGAAAAATCCAGTAACACTTTGCCCGAGCTGGAAAATTGAACCCAGGACCTGGTCACCCGTCCAAGGACCGACCTCGACCTGTACAGCTGTTATTAAGGCCTGTACAAAATCAAAACCTAGCAAGAGCATCTGAGCAAATATAGCAACTTTTTTTTTTTTTTAATTTTATATTTTTTTATTCTCCTCTAAAATTTGCTGAGATACTCTTGCTAGGTTTTGATTTTGGACAGCCGATTAGTCAGCCACGAGCCCCAAGATTTGGTAACTAGCACTTAATAATATCTCGAGAAATGTATAGCGTAATGGCTGTGTCGTAACGAAATTAATCCTTCAAGTCTATTAGTAGCGTTCTAAACTAAAACTATCTACGGGACGCGCTTTTTATAGAATCATTGTGCTACTTTAAAATAAGTGCTCGCAATGGTCCACAAAGCAATTCGTTTGCGATATTGTAACTGGTCTTTGGGTCGAGAATTAAGTACAGGAAGTTGTGTAGAAACGAGACTGTTGAGAATCAAGTTGAAGTCAAGTTATAAGCACGTTTTAGCTGGAGCCGTTCGGTATTCTTTCCATGAATGCAACTCCATACTGCTACGCACATTTACAAGCATTGTAACGGCATCGCCTCAGATCTGGATCAGGCTCTAGTAAAAATGAGGCAGTCTAATACAAGCTTAAATGATAAGGAGCTGATTAACAACTAGCTGTGACCCGCGATCTTCTTCAGAGTGAAATTATATTTTAAAAATATTACTTTTCTATTTGAATCGAATTTTGTTAACAATTTCAAGAGTTTTCTTTTTTTTTGCACGGTTACCTAAACATTTTCCTAAAATAAAAGTAAGCTACTAGCCCAAGTTACTTCTTATAACATCAGCTATCTGAAGTGAAATTCCCGTCAAAATCGGTCCAGCCGTACGGAAATTAGCCGGAACAAACAGACAAACAGATAAAATTAAATATTGTTATTTTGTCACAAGTACCGTATATACTTTCATGTGCTTTAGTAAAAAGCTGATTTTGAAATTATTGCAGCTTAATCTGAAGATCGACCCGATCGGCTGTTATTATTTAGCCACGAGCTCCTCTAAAAAGACAAAAGTAAATTGTCTTCAAACTAGATGGAGTCGACGTTTCCTATCCGATTACTCTGTGACGAAACACCAAAACAATCGCAGTTCGAAATATGGAAGAAAAAACCGGCCAAGTGCGAGTCGGATTCGTGCATGAAGGGTTCCGTAACATCATAGTAGATCTTTGACAGTCGTTACAGGTACTCAGTGGCCCGAAAGTCTGACAACCATTCTTACCAAGGGATATTGTATTACCCAGTACTAACTGGGTTGTGGAGGTCAGATAGGCAGTCGCTCCATGTAAAATACTGGTATTCAGCTGCATCCGGTTAGGGCTTGGCAGATGATGATAGCGACAATAGAAATACACATTCTGTGATATTCAACTGTGAAAATTCAATTGTTTACCTGTTACGAATCATGAGATACAGACAGACGGACAGATAGATGGACGGACGGACGGACGGACAGTGGAGGCTTAGTAATAG
The DNA here is from genome assembly GCA_910589295.1 of Noctua janthe. Lineage (NCBI taxonomy): Eukaryota > Metazoa > Arthropoda > Insecta > Lepidoptera > Noctuidae > Noctua > Noctua janthe. Next base: position 4,055,258 of record OU342572.1, on the reverse strand, counting down.
TGTCCCGTTGGTTACCCTCCGGGTACGGAACCCCAAAAATAATTCTCGCAGAATATAATGTCCATTATAACAACTTTACTAAGCTCCATAGTTTGTTTATTGGCGAGAACAAAGCATAGCGCGTAGCTATGGCTTCAGTATTGAACTCAAGGTCACCTGCTAACAAACAAACTGGTAGCTACGCCGACCTGAATAGGGCTTGTTGCTTCAAAGTTGGCTTTGAAAATTGAATGGTTTTATTCTTACATAAGTTGTAAATGCGAAAGTTATTTTGTTTGTATGTTTGTTAGCTTTTTATGACTTAACGGCTGGATGGATTTTGATGTCTTTTGGCACTCAAGTAGACCATCAGCTAAATGAGTTTATGGTTAATGGGTCAGTTTGTGATTTAATTCTTGGATTTTGAAAAAGGGTTTGACCGTAAATGTGCAATGTGTCTTTTAAGGTCTGTGAAGAGATGACTGTAAAGACATTTATGTAATATACATACGTAAGTAACCAATAGGTAATACGATATCAAAGAAGAGCCATCATTAACGTTTAGCCTAAGTCTTGTCATCGTCATCTGTCTAGCCTTTCCCAACTATGTTGGAATCGGCTTTCAGTCTAGCCGGAAGTAGCTGAATACTAGTATTTTACATGGAGCGACTGCCTATCTGACCTCCATTACCCAGTTAGTACTAGGTGATACGATGCCCCTTGGTAAAACTGGTTGTCAGACTTTCGGGTCACTGACTACCTGCAACGACTATCAAAGATCTACAAATGACAGCCGGGACAAACGGCTTAACGTGCTTTCCGGGGCACAGACGAAACTCGGTATGTAATGGGTGGTCGCCCATTCATGGACCAACCTAGGCAAGCGTGGCTTAACCTGAAGATCGACCCGAGTGGCTATTAATATTTAGCCACGAGATCCTCGAACGTTTAGCATTAGAATACATTAGGTGGTATAATCAGCCCACTAATGGCATCCTGGGCCACTCTCTGTGAGACAGTGGGCCATTGTCCACCATTGCAGGTTGTCTCATGCGTTTGAATTTTTGGGACGACACCAAATATCCTCAAGAAATTCTAAAACACGATTCATCATCTTCGCGTCCTTGTCCCATTCGACTTGGGGTCGACGCAACACGTTTTCTTCTTCCATTCTCCCCTGTCAGACGCCACGGCATCAATTTACTCCTTTCTCTTTCATATCATTCCTCACACAAAGTCTAAGACACGATTCTAACTCTTTAAATCTTTCACAAAACACAAGGAAGGAAACGCCAGAAAGCTTTAAAACAAAGAAAATATACAACACACACGACTTCCATACATTTCACATACGTAGAAAAATATTCTTGGAAATGTACAACATTTTTATCATAGTTTTACGAATTCTTTTAGTTCGTAGTAAACATTTCGCTTGTAAACTATGCCAAGCCGAAATATGTTTCACCTTGAACTGCCGCGAACGCATGAATACTTGTAAACGAGGTATTTGAACACAAACGGATGAAAAAAGTCGTGAAAAGAGAATGGGTGTATAGATTTAATAAGTGTGATTGAAGTTTTTTAAGTAGCTTGATAATTTGGATACATGAAACTTGCATGAAAGTAGCTGACTAGCTGTTCATTGTAACTTGCATGGAAGTTAATGGTTTTATAGTTGCATTATATAGGCTTTTCTTTAAAGGCTAGCGATGAAAACTAAAATGAGTAAGCTCAGAATTTGACCACGAGTTTAGCACCTTGAGTAGAAGCGATCAATTCCTTGTAACGTGCAGACAACAGGGGGCCTAAAATGGCTACTTTCATAATAGGATAATAATATGAATTACGTTAAAATTCTTAAATGGCGTAATGTTGATCATAAAACCGTATAAGTGGAAAATAATTAAACATTTTCATCGCAAAAGTTAGTGTTTAAAAATGAAAAGCTCACAAAGTTTTTTATTTTTTTTCAAGACCCCCATTAACCGCATTTGACCGGTTTTTTATCATATCGAATAGGCACAAATAACCCTTTCAGGTACCTACACAAAGACTCTAATAACTCAATTAACGAGGCAACAGCTCTCCGGTTAGGTTATTTAACACTCCACACTGCAAATTGTTGGTTAGTTTTGTTAGCTAAAAAACACAAGCACTCTTTGTAAAAACCTTGCACGACCGCCCGATGATATCGTGTACCTGGACGAAATAATAAAGTTATTAACAATATAGTTAGAGTCATAAAAGTAAAATGTGTCTTTTGGTCTTTATTTTAGCTTTCATCATCATTTTAGCCGAAAGACGTACACTGCTGGACATAGGCCTCCCCCAAGTGTCCCCACATTGACCGGTCCCGTGCGTCTCGCATCCAGCGGATCCCTGCAACCTTCACCAGGTCATCGGTCCACCTAGTGGGAGGCCTTCCAACGCAGCGTCTTCTGGTTCCGGTCGGTCGTATTTTAGCTTTGTCGTGATGATAATGATATCAGCATATTACTGTCTAGTCTAATTGGAAGGCAAAGCCTGTTCTAACTCAGAGCAGGTAGATTCAAATATGCATTTGCAAATAATCCGTCTCTAATCATCACGCTTCCTGTAGGTGAATTATCGATTTCAAACTTTTATTTTAATACAAGTGACAATCGCTTCAACAGGATTGATAAAACATGACTTTTTCATATAACTTTATCTAGACCCTCAGAACTAGCTTTTATAGACCAACCGCTTTAATAAGTCCTCCGCCTTGCCCCATCAAAGGCACATTAAGCGTCTACAAAGTAAAACTATATCCCACAGGTTATTTGCTTTAAAATAACCATAATCCACGTAGGTATTACGATACTAATTGGACCAATACGTGATACCTTGAGAATATATTCCATTTAAAAATCCTTCGCGAGGACTCATTGAAGCGGTCGGTCTATAGACCCAATGACTTGGGCTATGCGTTGTCTATCAGTTAATAAAAATGCAGGAAGTCAAAATTAGACGATTTGGTTTGCAGGCTCGCCATCTTAAAAAAACGGTTGTGATTGAATTGACTGGCCTCTTCAAAACAATTAAAAACACTGCAATAATTCCTGTAAAAATCTTCTCATAAAGTATTCTTTGTTAATTGTTTACTCTGCGAGCGAGTACAACCGTACAACTGTGCGTGGTTTATATTTAGACATTTTATTTTAACAAGCGCCAAGCTGTCATCGGCCTAACAGCGTGGCCACGAGCTTCACGCTCAAGCCAGACGCGTGTTACGACAGTGGCCGCGGATAAAAACGGACTCGCACATGAAGGGTTTCGTGCATCGTAGTAGGGGAGCCCCCTTGAATTTTTAATTTACTTATTATTTTTAGTTACAGCGGCAACAGAAATACATTCTTTGAAAATTTCAACTGTCTACCTATTACGGATCATGAGATACAGCTCGCTAAAAGACAGATGGACGGACGAATAGCGGAGGCTTAGTAATAGGGCCCCGTTGGTTACCCTTCGGGTACGGAACCCTAAAAGAAGAAAGAAAGATGTCCAGAGCGCGCCACAAATCACCGCGACGTGACGGACCTCATGCGAAGGAAACAACACGCGCGAGCCGCTTGACGCGACACGCGTGGCATCTCGCATTGCGTGAGGTCGTGGACGGGGCGTATCGCGGACGGATTATTAAGATAGACTGCTATTTAATTTTATGTGATGTTTCCTAATCATTTATGTTTTTTTTTTGTCGGGTTAGCCTAAAAATATATCTTTCAGGCGTCTGTATTCATTTGGCAGTCTGTTGCCTGTAATGATAATTAGTGAAAGACTCCTTATTCGTTAACTCTTTCATCATCGAGAGCTTTCATGCTTTTACGGTTTTTTTTTTAACAGTAAGTGTAAAGGTCTGTGAATAACAAAATACTTTTTAAAAGTAATCAATAATGTTTATATCTGGCTTCTAACAATGCATCCATCAGCACAATGTTTTGAGTATTGAGTCTTACCGTAAAATGTGATTTTTCACTCAAGAAAGAAAGTAGTTTCACAGCAATAATTTTTGTGTTAGAGTTACTTAGTTTGGTGTACAGAATGTTTGGTTGACGGCTTCGTGAAGGGTCCGTTTACACCTTGTATAAAATCGAGATTGAAAACTCATGTCTAGCACGTCTTAATTAATAATGATTTCAAGACTTTAAAATCCTCTAAATTCTTTCAACAAAATTATAACAAACTAGCTTTTGCCCGCAACTTCGCCGGCGTGGATGTCGCAAAATATCCAATTACTTATCTTCATACCCCTTTTTAACCCTTCGGGGTAGAATTATCAAAAACGCTGTAAGACGTATAAATTAATTTTCAATCGTCAGCCTAAACACAAAATTTGAAGATCCTAACTTCAAAACTGACGGACTTTCATATAAACTTCCATCCCCTATTTTACCCCTTTAGGGGTGGATTTCCCAAAAATCCTTTCTTAGTGGATACTTACTCTTCACAAAGAACACACCCTCCAAGTTTCATGTCTCTAGGACCAGCGGTTTGGGCTGTGTGTTGATATATCACACAGTCAGTCAGTCAGTCAGTCAGTTTACCATTTTATATATATAGATAGATGAAATTATAAATTCAAGAAAGTTATTCCAGTATAAAATTATCGCCGTTGGCAAATAATATGTGTGAAGCAAGTATTTCAGGCGCTCTGTACGAAAATATAATCTTATAATTTATTTGATAGTGTAACGTTAATGGCGGAGCTTTTGGACATAAATAACTGACAAATTGAGAGATGTACCTATGCTGTACGGCAGTAGCGAAGGGTCAATTTTATAAGAGGTAAGCCGGAGTACATTTATCTTTAATCTGATTATATTATTTGTCTATATAAAATTCTCGTGTCACAATGTTCGTTCCCGTACTCCTCCGAAACGGCTTGACCGATTCTCATGAAATTTTGTGAGCATATTGAGTAGGTCTGAGAATCGGCCAACATCTATTTTTTTTTTTTTTATATGGCAAAACAACGTTTGCCGGGTCAGCTAGTTTGTCTATAGAATACTGACTGTGCCATTTTTCAAAGGGAAGCCGGTAGTAATCGAGTTGTATGGAACCTTCGCCACTGCTGTAGGGAACTAAGGATGTAGGGATGTACTAGTGTGTGTCGTGTAATAAACTTTGTTAATAAATAATTGCTATGAAGCACTTAATTATTTAAATAAATTAAAAAAAATATGGCACCCTTAATAAGTTTGAGTTTTATATCTTACTAGCTTTTTGCCGCGGCTTACGGTCGCGTAAAATTATTCTTAAAATATTACTTCCCTATTTGAATCGGATTTTGTTAACAATTTCATGGGTTTTTTTTTGCGCGGAACCCTAATCGTTTTGCTAAAATAAAAGTAGCCAAGTTACTCCTTATAACATCAGCTATCTGCCAGTAAAAGTTTCGTCAAAATCGGTTTTAACCGTTTCTGAGATTATCCGGAACAAACAGACAGCCAAATAAATTGTTGTTTTTTTTTTGTTATAAGGATACTTTCATATATATTCAGTAAAAAGCTGTTATTTTGAAATTACAAATAGACACTTCAATTTTATGTAACCGTACGGGCGATGCTTTTGTGCAGATATAACTGACAAATTATGAGATGTAGGGAACGGCATGTGGAAATAGAGTTGTACTAGTGTGTGTTGTGGACTGAACTTCAATAAATAAATCCTCATCTGCCTAGCCTTTTCCCAACTATGTTGGGGTCAGCCTCCAGTCCAATCGGGTGAAGCTGAATACCAGTATTTTACAAGGAGCGACTGCCTATCTGACCTCCACCACCTCTGATACCCATTGGAAAGACTGGTTGCCAGACTTTCGGGCCACTGACTATCTATAACGACTTTCAAAGATTTACAAATAATAGCCGGGACCAATGGCTTTACGTGCTTTCCGAGGGACAGAGCAAAGTCGGTATGTAATGGGTGGTGACCCATCGACGGACCAACCTAGGCAAGCGCGGCTTAACCTGAAGATCGACCCGAGCGGTTGTTATTATTTAGCCACGAGCTCCTCTCTTTCTCTACTCATTTCTTAGTTCATTCATTCATGACTTTAATCATAACAACCCCAAATATTTTGACTGCATCTCCATTCACCCACAATACAGTTTACAATACTGATGGTACTTACACTGCGGTCTCATAACCGAGGTGAAGGCTAGCACTAGACTAATAGATAGTATATAAAACGTGCTCGGTTATAGCACCACCTGATGAACGAGACGAACTCAATCGTCGGCCGCACTTTGATGTTTTGCCAACTGACTGATAAGCGTATAGCCGGTAGAAACAGAGGGTTCAATCGGAATTGTAACAGAGTTTCGTTTCATATTTATATTAGGGGTTAAAGTATGAAATTGCCGATTTGTATGGACGATTTAGTGAAAAGTGATATTTCCATAATGTCATTTTTTTTTCTTGGATACGTCTGAACCATGTATGATGCAATTGCAAAACTATAGTTTATCTTAAATTCTCAAAACATAGTCTATTACAAAAATATGCCTACTTGAAGTAGAGAAACCGACAGCACATTGAAACAGGTGTTTTGGACCTCTACCCTATGAGGTAGTACGGTTTTAAACTCTAAAAGGTACGTAATTTAATAATTAATCCAATAAAAATGGAATTAGGAAAAAATATAACTACACGTCAAAGTTACAAACAGAACAAAATGTGAGAAAAAAACGGCAATTTCATAGTTAAAAACCAAGATAGATATTTCAAATTTATACGACTTTTTTCAAAGATCAGTGGTTATAGCTGTGATATGTGGCAAAAGATGGGCATTGAAGTGCACTTGTTTTTGACTTCAACTACATACCTAGCATAAGAGCAAATTCATACAGACTTTCGGGCCACTGACTGACCTGTAACGACTGCCAAAGATCTACATTTGACAGCTGGAACCAAGGGCTTAAAGTGCTTTCCGAGGCACGGAGGAAACACGGTGTATAATGGGTGGTTACACATCCACAGATCAACCTAGGCAAGCGCGGCTTAACCTGAAGATCGACCCCGAGCGGCTGTTATTTTTTAACTACGAACTCAACTCCTCTGCTGTTTTACACCTATTGTGTACTAAAAACAACCAGTTAGTTATGTGTCTATGGATGGAGGGTAGGAGCAAAGACTTCTCCTTTCGGTTTTGTGATACATGACAAGCTTGAGGGCCTACAGAAATGACAGTCATTTCCAATGCATTTCGTATTTTTACAACGACTTTTATTTAGCCACGAGCTCCTCATATGACAGTTGTTATACCAGAATATTAGGGCGAATTCACTGTACTTACGAATTGTTTTTAAAGGTTGCCTATTTGTTCTGATGCGTCACAAAAATACCATCGTTTATCATTTGGCCAATAAATTTTAATGTACTACGTCAGTTATCTGATGTGTGCGGCTCTAAAGAACATTATTCTCAATTAGTACTTAGTTCTAAATCCCGATATATTTGCGATGTTTTAGTGTGTAAAATGTGTAGGTATTTATAGGGTAACTGGTAATTAGTGACGGAGACTTAAACACGTGATTGTACTCATGATAACAAAAAACTTTCCCAAAGAAACTTTTTTTTTAATTTTGATCCACTTTTCAAAAGTTATCAGAGAACATTTTCGAAAATAGTGTTACAGCTCCACAGAAACAGTAATTTTCAATTATCTTTTTTTTTTAAAAAGACATTTCGAAAATGTTCTCTGATAACTTTTTAGACATATATATCTTGCTTTTGCCTATGAAGTTTTATTAAAATCTGTTCAGTCATTTCGTAAAAAAACGACTTGAAAGTTTTTGTGAAATGCCGTAAGTCGTAAACGTTCTTAAAACATAACATTGAACTTTGAAATCACCAATCCACCTTCAACTAGCTTGATGATTAATGGTCCCGCTTTTTCTATTTGGAAGAAGCCTTTCTCTGCAATGGATAGAAGAAATCTGAACTGCCCTTCTGTGATCATCTGCCAGTGTCCAATGCACCTCGTTACTGACGCGCTCGCAGCGCCCTGCCACACCAGTGACCTCACAGCGATCCAACGATTACTATTCCATACTATACAGTACACTTACGACCACAAATATATCGATACAGGGTGTAAAGGGACTCTTTACGAAGCCGTTAACCAAACATTATGTACATCAAACTATGTGCTGTGGATGGATGGATTGAATAGTACGGGGCTAGTGGAGGTGTTGAAAGTAAAAGGCATATATTTAAAAATAATTGTGTAAAAGATGGAACTTTTACCCCAATACCTCCGTAACTAGAAAGTTCCCAGGGATGGTCTAGAACAAAAAAAATATCAAAAGACGGGGAGAACAAGTAACTTTCGGCTTCGTTAATGGTCTTGTTACACCCTTTTATACACATACCTAAATTCAAAAGCATGTAACAACGATTGCAACTTTGAGATTTGACCTCATCATCTATCATCTGCCTAGCCTTTTCCCAAATATGTTGAGGTCGGCTTCAAGTCTAGCCGGATGCAGTTGAATACCAGTATTTTACATAGAACAGCTGCATGCGAAGACAGGTTATCGGATTTTCAGGCTACTGACTATCCAGTACGACTTAAAAAGAGCTATAGATGGCACGTTAGGGAGGTTTTATAATAACTAATCTTGTAATAAATTCCAGAAAATAGCAGTTTTGAAAATTGTTATATAGATGCAGTTGTAGATTCGTGGCGTTTGCCTAGGTTGGTCCGTGGATGGGACCCTTTTTTTTTTTTTTTTTTTGCATTTCGAGTTTCCTCCGTGCCTCGACAAGCACGTTAAGCCGTTGGTTCCAGCTGTCATTTGTAGATCTTTGAAAGTCTTGACAGGTAGTCAGTGGCCCGAAATTCTGACAAGCAGCCTTACCAAAGGGTTTCGTATTACCCAATACTAACTGGGTTGTGGAGGTCAGATAGGCAGTCGCTCCATGTAAAATACTGGTATTCATCTGCATCCGGTAAGACTGGAAGCCGACCCCAACATAGTTGGGAAAAGGCTAGGCAGATGATGATACAGATTGGTGGTCGTGACTGTACCGCAAATAAATAATAGAAGCATATACTATACATACATAGTATACAGGAGAGCGTTCATCACTCTTCGTTTGCTATATTAAATGCTCTGTGATGTCATTACTTTCTATTAGTTTTATGAATGAAGCGGAAACTTGGGAACTTTTATACTTTTATGTCCAGATTTTTTTTTTTTTAACATATAGCTTTATATCGGGCCAGTGCGGTCTTGTGCTGTACGTCACGTGTCTTAGAATGTTTGATTTCTAGGACATGCTATAGTTTTCACACTATACAACATGTAACATAATTAACGCACATCCTGAAATTAGTTTGTTCAGAATCGTTTACTGAATCGATTTCTATAATTTTTACTATAAGTATTTTTTTTTCCCAAAAATAATTAAAACTACGTAAATTACAGTAAAAACTCGTTAACTCGTTTCGAACGCGAGCGAATACCTACTAGGCTAACAAGACCCTCATACCTACGTGTGCGACTGTCTGCGTTCGTGGATTTGTACTGTGACCACAACATTCTTCCGGAATTAGTATAACTAAATCAATCAATAATCAATGCTCATATATGTTTAACTAAAAATTCAGTGTATGTATTATGATTATAACATAATATACTAATTGGGGTGTCTGAGGGTGTGCGTTAATTACGTTACATGTTGTATACGCCTTCACTTGGTTGCTTGTTGCTTGGTTTAATGCAGTTGTTATAAAATAATTAATAAAAAGTATCTGCCACGTTGGAAGAATGGTTGCAAGCGAGACTGTTGAACATGACGTCTTGGATTCGAATCCCGCGTCCGGCAAAGTGTTATTAGGTTTTTGTATCAGGAATTTCTCAGTAGCAGCCACGGAGTCAGGATTTGTGCCCGGTTGGTGACAATAGACTCGCCCCCTATTACATGGGACTTAAACATAACTGGCGACATGTGGGTGTACTATTAGGTACACCTCTGCCTAACCCTTCAGGGATTACAGGCGTGATGTTATGTAACACAAAGTAAAATGCCTGTGAATTAAGATCTAAGGAGTAGCAGTATCATTTCTGCTGATTACAACAGAAAATCTCGCACGTGACTCACTGTTTCTTCATTAGGCAACAATTAATCTATAAATACAATCAATCAACAATTAATTGCATTTATAGACAAGAGATTTGGCATCAAATTAAATAGAATAGTACGTTTTTGATGAAGGAGAACACAATTGTACTGAACTTCAATATTTTTACGTTTTTTTATTTGGACCCATAGTAAAAGTTTTTTATAATGTTAAGTACGGTCATATTTTTAATTTTTTTTTTCACTTATTAACAGTCATCCTACACAGGGTGGAAGGGACACCGGTGCACAAACGGTTACCACGTATTCAGCGCATCATTCTGAACGCCCCACCCTCACTCTCAGATTTTTTTATCGGTAAAAAAAATGTTGACCGTGTAGTGTAGGCATGAGCTCAAGGTGGTATGCATTTTAATAATTCTGGGTACAGGTACGGTCTTCTAGTAATAAATACCTTCTTGAATTCATGCCAGCCTAGTACTGTTCGTAGGTTACTTCCCATAACTAGCACAACAGACTGTACTAAGTCTACTCGACCCTATGCAATTTTTTTGAGTAATATTTTATTATTCATTCATTATACGGTGGGGCTAACAGGAACAATTTTAAATTATTTTAATGAATTCCCGCTGGCCCCACCCCTTTTGTAGGAAACAGCAGATTCTTTTTTATCGCCTTTCACCCAGTATAGGGCTGAATTAGCTGATTAGTAAAATGGAAAACCTCGGTAACTTGTGTTCTAAATCTCTAGTACATTTCAAGGAATTCACCGAACTAACATCCACCTTGTATTTAATAGATAGGGATTTTAGAAAAATTTTAGAAAAAAATTGCAAACAAAAGATTGCTCACATTCTTTTCAGAATATAATATGTTGATTATGCCTACCACTAGATCAAAACGCAATTACCAACAAATCAGAACTAATCAACAATAATTTACTGCAAACTTTGACGCGCTGCCAGCCCACGTAATTAGACAAAGACAATACAAATCAATCAGCGTTCGCGATCAAAGATTGAAGTATGAGACGCCTGTCTCAAAGTTTTCTACAAAACTTTCATAAAGAGAAACTTTAGCTCCTCAGTCAAGAGCTGCATGCTCAAGTGACAGACGTCAGCGACTGTGGAGATCATTAAAAAATATCTTTAAAAAAAACGAGCTTTTCTTAAAATGAGCAGAAGAAAATTAGATTTATCTATCAACATTGAACGCGATTACGCAGATTCGTGTCCGTGCTATTAACCGTTGAAGAGTTCTCTCGTGAGGAGACGATCCTGGCTGCAGGATCAAGTCATGTCTGTCATAAAAATGTATTGTCATCAGAACCAAAGGTGTGTGCAAAATTTCAGCTTAATCGGTTGGGAGGAACTGGTTTGAAATTCAGTTTCAAGATTTGATCTATACATACTAACTAACTAACAAGGCAAGTTATTTAAAAGCTTAAATAAATGAAATAAGTCCTTTAGATGTCACGACTGGCCGCAACGAGACATCTAGAACGACGGTGGTGGTGGTGGGGTTATTTAATCGCAACTGGCGTGGCCATCTTGTTTTTCAAGAAAATTCCACAGATATTTTTACAAATCATTACCAACAGCGCCCTCTGTACATTGCCATTTGAGGAGGATATGCTACGGTAGACTGCGAAATTCAAATTTACTTACGTTTTTTTGCAAATCGCAGCTGTATGTTGAACAAAATATGAATCGCGCCATTAACACGTATGTATTTACAGAATTATAATTATTAATATCATCAATACATCTCTCTAAGTTCATTAAATCCCATTAAATGACTATTTCATGAAAAAGTCTGCAAATTGGAAAAAACTTAAGAAAATCTGAATTTCGCGGGCTACCTTGACGCTTCTCCAGGACCAAAGGAACCATACTCGCGCGAAGGCAACAACGACGTGCCGCTCACGCGCGAACTCACACACTCGCCACACATCGCCCGAGCCTGTCAAGGGGCCTTTAACCCTTGACTTGAGGATTTTACACTGTCCTTGTTCTGTCTGCTGAAGATTTATTGTATGGACTTCGTAATGGAGTTTATCTTTAAGTTTAGTTTCTTTTAGGATAGACAGAGGTCTTGTTAGTCGAAAGAGGATCGGAAAGGAGGATTTTTCTATTTTCACTTACGTCAAGTTTAGCAACGCCTAGTAAGGTAAAGGTAACGTATGCAGATCCCTAAGCAACCAGTCCTGTTTTAACATTTGTTTTTCAGTACACTTGAAAGCTTAGAAACCTACATTTTTGATACTACGTAGGTTGTTTTTTTTTTAAAGTCAAGTGTGGTGTCTTTTAGTTTTGTTAGAAATCTGTAGCCCCTAAGATTCTAGAAGCATAGCGGTTTCTCGGTGTCGTAATTTTACTGATCACCTGGCGTCCAACCATTTGACATAAAAGCTGGAAGGGACACCCACGCGAAAACGGTTACCACGTATTCAGGACATAATTTTTTGATCGGTTTAAAAAAAAAAAAATCTGCTATGATGTGCTGAATGGGTCTTCCACCTTGTATATTTTTGCTTTTCAACAGCTTTTTACCTGAACAGAACTCATAAAATAGCATATTATCTCCACAGCAAGGCATGGCACGAAAAAAAACACCAGGAGATTGCAGATCAAAGTTATTTCCTTTTTGTAAACGAAGAAATCACCTTAACTTATGCTAAAGTAGAGCTTGGCAAGTTTTCAACTTCATCAACTCAAAAACAGAGTGTAAGTCAATTCAATTTTCCGAACAATTTTGATGTAATTCATACCGTATGCGTTTCTTGCAAAGTACAATTTTCACACCTAAGTTAAAACGATTGATTAATGCTGACACAACCTACAATACCAGTTAACTAAATAATATACAACATTAATTTTAGTATATGCGAAACCTGAGACACTTCTCTAGTATTTTTATGTAAAGAATCTATATACAAATTTCAAAACTGTATCATGAAAAATCACAAAGCCTGTTCAGTTACCTGGTTGTCCGCACAAAAACGTGGTCACCACGCGGCGCAGGCGTGTGCGCGCCTCCAGCTTCGTCTTGAGCTCATTGATAATAATAATTTAGCAGTAGGTACCTAAATGATTGCGATAGGTACTTAATGTTGCTCGGTGTCCAACTTGTAACTTTTTTTAGATTTGTTTTTGACAAAATATAATATGGTTTAAAAATTATTGGAATCGATTCAGTTACTTATTCTGAACAAACTATATTCAGGTTTCGCATTTAGTAAAAATAATGTTGTATAATACTTGGAGCTCGTGGCTAAATAATAACAGCCGCTCGGGTCGATCTTTAGGTTAAGCCGTGCTTGCCTAGGTTGGTCTGTGGATGGGTGACCGCCCATTACATACCGAGTTTCCTCCGTGCCTCGGAAAGCACGTTAAGCCGTTGGTCCCGGCTGTCATTTGTAGATCTTTGACAGTCGTTAGGCAGTCAGTGGCCCAAAAAGTCTGACAACCAGTCTCACCAAGGGGTATCGTATTACCCAGTACTGACTGGGTTGTGGAGGTCAGATAGGCAGTCGCTCCATGTAAAATACTGGTATTCAGCTGCATCCGTTAGACTGGAAGCCGACCCCAATATAGTTGGGAAAAGGCTGGGCAGATGATGATGAATACTTGGTTTTGCCACCAGTTTTGCACTCACGGTTGCGGCTTGCGTTCATTTAAAATTTGACAATCAATTCGGGTTGTACTCTGCTTGTAATAATATAATTCAATCATTATTCGAAAGAGACGTGGCGCCATCTAGTATCATAAGAACGTTATTGTTGTTTTCCTCGTAAACAGAACTTTTTTTCGGGATGAAAGGTACCCTATGTCCGTTTCTGTACAGCTCACAACGTTTATGCAAAATTTCAGAATGATCGGTTCAGTGGTCTAGGCGTAAAGAGGTAACATATAAATAAACTTACTTTCGTATTTATAATATTAGTTAGGATAGTTAGGATGACACACGCAGAGGTGTACTTACCTCTTTTTTGTGTCTCAAATCGTTTATTGCTATTCATAATGGACAATTAGAGGGTAAATAAATAAAATATAAATATAGAAACAATTATGGACCCTGTCGGGCACAGCGAATTTTTTTAAATTAGTATAGAGAGGAAGAGCGCTTTATTACTTTTTCTTGTTATTAAGTTTGAATTACGTTATATCCTATTAATAATTTAATTATCCTATTAATATTTTATATGCAAGTCTATCTATTCATTTATTTAATTATATTTAATATTGTTTATTTGTTTACTCGCTTTAAAATTTTAATATTTTTATTAGTGTATAATAGTTATCAAGTTTTATAGTATAATTTATTTTTGTTACTTATTAAATATCTGTTATTCATAATTATGCATTGTTCTTCTTAGCGTGTCGATGGCAATCTAAATTGTGTCAGCCCAGAACTGAGCTACTAGTTTGGCGCTTTCGGTAGCGTCCATCAGTTCCCGTAGTGAACAAACAACAGGACACGCAGGACACGATATTAAGTGCCCCATCGTTTGTGGAACAGCATCACATTTACACTGCAGGGCAGAGTCATTAATGAATCTCCACCTGCTGCGGTTGCTGCGACCAACCTGGGTCCGGAGTCTATTATGCATTGTAATTGAATGTCTATGGTACACCCACATTTCGCCAGTGTAAAGACATGTAGATGAGGTAAAGCACTCTGTAACTAAGTTTAATGAGTTCATAACCTATTTTTTCGCCTATCAGCGTTAAAACAAAAGTACGGCGGTGCTCACACACAATGGCTGGACAGATTTCAGGGACCTCCACCCTTGTGTGGCGAGTCTCCATCGATGTATAGTGGCTAGATATGACAAAGTGTATTTTAAACAACCAAGTGTGTAATTTAGGTTTGAAAAATGTTACTGAGTTACAGCGCTATGAATTTTGATGAATTTTCAAAATGTAAGGGACTGCTATATGTTCTGGTATAAAAAAAAAAATTTAGTAGAAGGCTGTACAAATAGTTAAAAACCCTGCCTCCTAAACTAGGGGGACCCTGTGACCTAGGAGTCAATGTTCTACTGTAACTTCGTGTCCAAAAAAAACCTTTATTTGTGTGTTAATAAACCTACAATGACCTGGTTTAACTCTGCTTATGAATGTGTGAGAATGTGTGTAAGGAGGGACGGCTGTATGAGTGGGATGTGATGTGCTGTGATATGGTGTGGTGTGGTGTAGTGTAGTGTGGTGTGGTGTGGTGTGGTGTGGTGTGGTGTGGTGTGGTGTGGTGTGGTGTGGTGTGATGTGGTGTGGTGTGGTGTGGTGTGGGGTGGTGTGGTGTGAGGTGGTGTTGTGTAGTGTGATGTAGTGTAGCGTGGTGTGGTGTGGCGTGGCGTGGTGTATGAGAAGGGGGGTGTGGAGACGTGTACGGTATGTTCGTGTGATGTTGCATGTGTTTCTATTACGTTTATGGTATGTTAGCTTGTGTCTCAATATATAATGTAACTAACATAATTTATAAGTTTTCTTTATTAACCTTCTATGGATGTTGCTTGCCGGAAATAAAAGTTATTTTAATTTTAATGAGTTTCGCAATATTCCTACAGCATTAAAAGTACCCTCGCTTAATCTACGAGTATATGGTGGTTTCAATGGATCTGAACGCGTTTAGCAATTATGACGCTCACAGCTCTTAAAATCGATTTAGATGTTGCGATTGAGTTCAACTGTATTTGTAAAATTTGCCCGAAGAAATCCTTTACTTCTTCTGGGTTTTTAGCATTAAAAAAAACCCTCTAATCTACAGGCTGCAAGGGACATCGACGCACACCACCACGTGTTCAGTACATCATACCGAACCTCCCACTTAGAAAAAAATATCTGCTGTTCCATGCATTTTGACCATGTAGGTATTGAGCATTTGTAGGAAACGGAAGGGTCCGGAATCATGTACTGAATACGGGGTAACCGTTTGAGCGTCGGTGTCCCTTCCAGTTTCCACCCTGTATAGTCGTATTAATGTAAATTCAGAAATATGACATTCTAATATCCCGGAGTTTAGCGATGTAAAGTATTTACTGTCGTTCCTGCAGTGCACAGTAAAGATGGCAAGTCACGCATGACAGCACCTATGACGTAAATCATTTTAGTATTTTTCCGTGGATAAAAAAAAAAAAGAAAATACAAAACATTTATACGTTGGAGTTGTAACATAGTTACAACTTCCTCCCTGTTCGTCAAAGGGCGGGTGGACTACCAGCTAGATGGATTGACGACGTTAAAGAAGGTGGATGACATGGTGTTGTGGTCCAGCAGTGGACTGTGACTGAGCTGATTGTTTGAATTTTATAGGAAGCTAGTAACCCCGACCCTGCTACGCACAGCATCAATTATCGGGTCCAAAACTATTCTATTTTGCACCAACCATATAATTCACATTGGGCCCGCGTGGTGGATTATAGCCCATTCCCTCTCATAGAGAGGAGGTCTGTGTCCCAGCAGTGGGAACATTATAGGCTGCTGCTATGCTATGTTATATAAATTCACAAAATTTCATTGAAGGTTGGCTGGTTTCGGAGATTATCGTGTACTAACTTACCGTAACATAAATATGGTATTATATACATAGTAAGAACTCTTAGTAATCCACCACGAAGGCCCAGTGCGGTTTGGTAGATATCATGTCACATATCTTTATTCTGTTTGGATCTTGGACATACTTGAGTAGGCCAAAACCAACCAAAATATTATTTACGAAACAAAAATTAAAAAAAAAAAACGTTTTTAGTAATTAAAAAAGTTTATAGTAAAGAATAATATATATTCAGCCGATTTCAACCATTTCTTGTTTACCACAGCAAGTCTCAAAGCTAGATAAACGGAAGATCTGTCCCACAGACATATCGAGCGTCTATTTTAAAATGATATACGTCTATTTATTTTTCAATATGGCGGCGAGGACTTCACGTGCGTCACTTGAAGTACCACTTTAATATCATTCAGATGATTGATGATGCCGAGTTATGGGATGATTATATAGTTACTATTATTGTATGCTAGTGGATCTTAGTTAGATACGTGATGACTTCTTTATTTCAAGACTAGGTAGCTGTTGCCCGCGAACTTATATAAAAATATTAAATTAAAAATTTAAAAACTATTATAAAATTATTCTTCCTTATTTGAATTGGATTTTGTTAATAATTTCATGAGTTTTTATTTTTAGCCTAGGTTACTCCTTATAATGTCAGTTATGTGCCAATAAAGACCCGTCAAAATCGGTCCAGTCTTGGAGATAAGCCGGAACAAACAGACAGACACAAAAAATAAAAAAAAGTTAATTAGTAAAAATATGTTATTTTGAAATAACAAACAGACACTTCAATTTTATTTATTTCTATTGTATGTTTATGTAGATAACAGTAGGGACACGCCCCTGGTTTGCACGGTTTATCGACTTGACAACTACTTCTAAATTTTTTGCATAGTTTAGAAGAAAAACACAGTCGCAAAGACACAGAACAGCTGAAAAATAGTATGCATTAGATAAGGGTAATAAATTGGAAGAAAATTTGCAGCAGTTTTCACAGTTCCTTGTTGCGGATATACATCTGTAAATCCCCGAAGAGTTATACCTTCCATTATCAGCTCAGCAACATGAGGTGATGACTCCCAGATACGATTACTTGAATAGCTTTAGAAAAAATATGAAACACGTAATACGTGCCTATTAAATTTGCCCTCGATTTCCCTAGGATTCCATCATCGGATCCTGACATGGTGACAATGGGACCACCTCGGGAGTATACTCTCTCGAATAAAAAAAGAATTTTGAAAATCGGTCTACAATTGACTGAGATATCGGTGAACATAATTAAAAAAAAATACATACAGTCGAACATAGAACCTCCTCCTTTTTGGAAGTCCGTTAAAAAATATCTTAAAATTACATTGGAAAATTTATTTTCCAACAAACTTCCAATATTTAATATTCAAAATATTCAACATCAATTTTCAATAATCACACATCGCTACTAAACAACCATGAAAAAATGCAAAGAAAAAACCAACGTTACGTCCGTAACGAAGTGGTCATTGTGATTCAAAGCCGTTTCCATTCTCTATGGATCCGTGGTGACCTACTTACTCTATGACGCACTTCTGACGTCACGCTTTGTCTATGGTTCTACATTGTGCGCCGTGTAATTGGCGGACGTATGGCGTTTGTTTTATATGGCGTAACGATGGTGTCTAGCTTGAAAGTTTAGCTTGATCTTAATCTGTTTAGTTTATTAAAGTAAAAGGTCACAAAATAAGTATTTACTATTTTTTTTTAAATTAAGAGATTGCATTCTGAGTTTGCCAGAAAGTCTGACAACCGGTCTTACCAAGGGATCAGATAGGCAGTCTCTCCATTTACTGGTATTCAGCTGGAATGATTCCGACGTGATTGGAAAAAGGTTAGATTGATGATGATTCCGAACTTGGGCAACGTCGCGAATAGCTGTCAAATATTTCGCTATTTTAGGTAATTAATGAATATTTTCTAAATAAAATTATGAAGTATCTATCACTTAGCGTTGTGCTGAAATATTGATTATAAATTGCATATCAGCATTAATTTAAAAACATCATCGCTCTCCTGTCCTTTCCTTAATCCACATTTAATTTGGGGTCAGCGCAGCAAGTCTTCGTCTTCTGTACTTCTCTATTAGTCGCCGTCCTTCCAAACATCTATAAAATTAATAGATCTGCAATTCCACTTTAATAAGGAATCTATTGATTAACTTTCGATAAAACAACTCTACAATAAACTGTTTTCATTTCAAGGATATAATCTGAGAATGCAATCTCAACTCTCAGAACTAAAGCTTTTCAAAAGGTCAGCTAGGATTTGTTTCTTGGAAACAGAATCAGAACCAGCCCCTTCTCTCAATCTAGTAACAGCTGCAACTTTAAGATACTTTACTCAGAAAATTGTATTAAGAAATATATTTCCGGAGAGAGCAAACTTGAGACCTACAGCAGATTACAAGCCTGACTTGGCTTTATATATCGTCGAGAAATATCTCTCCGGCATTCTGATTTCCTCACGATGTTTTCCTTCACCGAAGTAAGTGATAATTATACAATACGCACATGAATCCGAAAAAGCAGAGGTGCGTGTCTTGGGTTCGAACTCGAGACCTATGACTTGGCAGTCCAACGATCACACTATTAGGCTATCACTGCTATTGATAGACTAAAAAAAACCTATTGGAAAATCGTATGAAAAAAAGAAGAAAGAAAGAAATAGTTTTTGAGGCCGTTCGCCGATCATCAAATTCAAGACTTAAGATACTAAATGCTACAGTCGGCTGCAAACAACGACCAAAGAAAACATATTATTATGAAAACTGAAAACTTATCGCCATATTAATGTTGCAGGAATTAATAACTTTTCTTTGTCATACTTATAAGTACCTATTTAATTTCCACAAAGACGTGCCAGGTCATAATTTGTTATTATCTAAAATTTAGATAACAATAAATTTTGAACTTTAACTATGCCATAATTGTTATTGTTATTGTCATTAACATTTAATGTTAATGACCGTATTTATTACAGACGACTTAATAAAATAAGACGTTTTAACATTTTAATGTCCTCATTAAATCGATACAAGGACATGGGGAGTGGGTAAATGCGTAGGATTATTTGCACCTATTTGTACAGATAGCTACACTGTGTAAATACGATATACAGCATGTATCGGAAAGAGAAAAGGTGTGGTTATATTTTAGGTGGAAGCGCCAGGGTAGCTCGCGACATTCAGATTTTCTTACGTTTTTTGCAATATGCTGGTCATCTCTAGTTGTATGTCGAATAAAATATGACCGCGCTGACGATGTCGCGAGCGTAACACGTATGACTTGAACTAAAAAACACCTTATAGACCATCAAACTGATTAACTTACTCCATGGGAGCAGCTTCGTAATCGCGAAAAAAAAATCGGCTTTCCCATACCAAGACAAACGATTTCCTATCAAAGTCCTGTCAATTCCGCGACATTCAATCTCCTTGTCTACTTAAAATCATCATCTGCCTAGCCTTTTCCCAACTACTTTGGGGTCGGCTTCCAGTCTACTGGGTAATACGATAGCCTTAGTAAGACTGGTTGTCAGACTTTCGGGCCACTTACTATCTGTAACGACTGTCATAGATCTATAAATGACAGCCAGAACCAACGGCTTAATGTCCTATCCGAGGCACAGAGGAAACTCGGTATGTTATGGATGCTCACCCATCCACGGACCAACCTAGGCAAGCTCTGCTTAACCTTGAAGGTCGACCCATGCGGCTGCTATTATTCAGCCACGAGCTCCTTGATTGTGTATCCCAAGTTCTTAATTATGACCACACGTTTCCTTTTAGAAACATGCTGTATATGTACTTGCGCTGTAAGTATGGAATGTAATACGTAGCTGTAAGGGAGCGACGCGACATGAGTTTAAAGATTTGACCTTTTGTGAAGCTAAGGTGTGGGAAATTCCGGAAAATTCTATTATTTGTTTCATTGTGCTGCCGGTTATTATGAAAATATTAAAAATCAAATGACAATAATTGAAGATTTCTGGTTTCGAATTCAAATGAAATGGTTAATATCACAAATCTATGGACTTTACAGACATATAAGAACAGTAATGGAAATAATTTAGTTTTATTTCGAGTTTTCTGCTTGCCTGAGTTCGTAAGCTGTTGGTAAACTAACTAGGTCATCCTGGTCTTTTTATCCTTCAACGGCTGGACGGATTTCGATAAAAAGTCCACAGACTATGATTTACGTTAGATTAGGGCGTAGGATATTTTTTATCCCGGTCCCGTAGGATGATTTCCACGAGTGCGGAGTCGCAAGCTAAACATTAACAAACTAAACCGCAACACAATAACTACCGTACTCAACACGCCTATTACAATTGGCAGAAGGAACGAATATCTAGTATTGAATCATCTACGCTCTACGTTGTCTCTGGCAGCGCGCCATAATTTGACGTGCCGCCATTTTTTTTAAGTCTTGTTTACACACGATAAGCATGCAATAGCAGATGATCCTCATTCCTCGCATCAAAATTGTTATTTGATTTAATTGATGCGCTCTAAATTTTATTGGTTTGCTTGTTTTAAAAATCGGTTGAGCCAAGTGTGATAATTTTTATTAAGTAGTTAACCCCGTCACGAAAGAGAAGTGTTGCTCGTCTGGCAGTGAGATGTGCAGACGATATTGTTGCCACCGCGGATAGATCCTGGATGGGATTGACACAGGAGCGTGGAGATTGTTATAAACAAAGAGAGTCCTATATTATTATATTATTTAAAACTGTCAAACTCTCATTTGTTTAATTTTTCGTTGGTGTATCTCAGGCCCTGTTCACGAGGTTGAAATACTGTACCTCTTAAGTTCTTAGACAAATATACATATTATAAAATTAATTTAAATATCATACGTTGACATTTATATTTGTCACATTAGTAGAGATATACAACATAAACATTCAACAGTAATTAATATTCTCACGTACACTTAACGGCAATTTTCCCGCCGCCATTTTTCATGAAAATAATTTCCCGCCAACTCAAATGTCAAAAACTTTTTAATAGAAACGTGTCATGGCGTTAATTTTCAGACACTCTCTAATATTTGACGCTAATATTCATGTAATGATAAGAGAATTTTATTGGTGAATTCACGGGAGACAACTCTCGTAAGGATTATAATCGTCATCATCATCTGCCTAGCCTTTTTCCAACTATGTTGGAGTTGGCTTCCAGTTTAACGGGCCGGATGCAGCTGAATACCAGTATTTTACATAGAGAGCTACCTTTCTGACCTCCACAACCCAGTTAATGGGTAATACGATACCCCTTGGTATGGCTCGTTGTTATAATATATTTAAAGCATGTCTCAATAGTCAGTCAGTCTCAAAGATTGATAAAATTCAATATAGGTATTTAGAGCAGAAACTATAGAAAGCAGAGTAGTACTTCATTGTTGCGAAATTCATTAAAACTTTTAACTGCATACTTCAGTACATTCCCTCGAATGTAAAACAAAACTAAATGCTTCGTCAACGAGTGATTAATAGTACGGGCGGCTCTTCCAAGCCGCGTTTTTACATGCAAGAAAACTTTTGCAAGAAATGTCTTTCAACCGATTGTACTTGAAAGTAGTTGCAAGCATTAACAAACACTCGCTGCAGAGTTTATACTTGCAAGCTGCAAGTTACTATCGGGCAGACATTTTGACGTTTCTCGTAGGAGTTTTGTTACATGTGTAAACAGGAGATCAATATTATTTGTCTGTGGTATCTTGCACAGGATCTTTTAAAACCTACTTTTGATCTTCTGGTAGGTATTATCCTTTACTTAATTCTGGAACAGTCTCAGTTCTATGCCTGTATTGAAAGGAAGAAAAGTTGCCTCAGGCAACGGTTGTCAAATCACCTTTTTTGAGGAAATATGGGAATTCTCTGTTTAAAACTTTTTTGTTATTAAGCTTGCCGTGTAGAATAAACCCCATCATTAAGGGACATAGTAATCAAGATGAAAACCTTATAAAGAAGACAAACATGTTTTTAAATCAATAATAATCTATCTAAGACTTTATTATTAGCCAGTCCTCACGACGCCCATGCATACTTCGTCACGATTACGTCGAAATGCGTCAGATCGGTCATGCGTCAGAATTTTGACTGAAAAAATTGTAACCAGGCCATTAACTATGAAGGAAGGCGTCATAGATAATGTGTGCATCAGTCAGAAAGCTCTATGCTGACGTAGGTAGCTGAAATAAAAGCTCTCTAGTATTTTTTATTCAAAAATGGCTTGGTAACTGAAATGGTGTTAGTTATCGTCAACTTGCTTATGCCCGCGGCTTCGTCCGCGTGGAGCTCGGTAATTGTCCCACGGGATCGTACTACCGGGATAAAAAGTATCGTATGTTTTAATTTAGATTTTAAACTATCTGTGTGCCAAATTTCATCTAAATCCGGTCAGTAGTTTTTGCGTGAAAGAGTAACAAACATCATGCTCACAAACTTTCGCATTCATAATATTAGTAGGATAGTAGGATGTGCAGGAGACTAACGTCACGAGGATGGCCATTTCGAGCACTTGCCTCGCCGAATGACGGTAGGAACTGTAGTGTTTGTAACCTCCACGGACATTACAGAAGTCACTAGGCACCATCATCACCATCATCATCATCTGATCGGCCTTTTCCCAACTATGTTGGAGTCGGCTTCCAGTCTAACCGGATGCAGCTGAATACCAGATTTTACATATAGCACATCTGACCGCCACAACCCAGTTAGTACTGGGTAGTACGAAACAACTTGGTAAACTTGGTTGTCAGACTTTCGGGCCACTACCTGTAACGACTGTCAAAGATCTACAAATGACAGCCAAGACCGACGGATTAAACGTGCTTAGTGAAGCAGGGAGGAAACTCGGTAAGTAATGGGTGGTCACCCATCTACAGGCCAACCTAGGCAAGCGCAGCTTTACCTGAAGATTGATGCGAGAGGCTGGTATTATTTAGCCACGAGTTCCTCCTGGCCTCATCCCAATTTATTTGGGGCGGCACGTCTTCTTCTTCCATACTTCTCTATTACTTGTCACTCCATGAACCACTATTTTTATTTTAGCCTTTGTTATTTATTAGATATTTTTAAATATGCATTCTTTTGCGATAAATAAGGATTACAAGTGAAAGCTTAATTAAAGCTTTTAGAAATGAAAGATAAACGTAACTTAATTCATGTTGTAGCCTGTCAATTGTCCGGCTTATCGTTGATTAATGGGCCATTGATAACTGATAACAGTGATAAGTTGATAAGATAACACACAAATCACGATGTTCATGAATGTGACGTAGGACAGCGTAAGGACTATAGCGGTCAGTATGGACTTATAATAAAAAAAATAAAAAAAAAACATTTAATTCAGGTCATTGACCCATATTAGATAAAAAAACAAACACTTCTGTCAATTTACAGGCAGATTAAGTACTTTGACTAAATAAATAAGGTTAATAAAATGACGTAAAAATATAAGAAATAGATAAATGTCAGATCCAATCAATAAGGAGAGAGAGGTTAAAGAGAGAGAGAGAGAGAGAGAGGTCAGTTTGAGGTTAATTATAGCCTTATAATAATAGCCTACTGCGGAAACCTTTGAATGAGTTTTTCATGAAATAGTCATTAATGGGATTAAATGAACTTAGAGGGTTGTATTGATGATTTTAATGATTATAACTCTATAAAGCCATATTTGTTACGGCCGCGAATCATATTTTAATCAACATACAACCTAACACTGACCTGCAAATTGAAAAAAACATAAGAAAACTTGAATTTCGCGGGCTAACCTGGCGCTTCCTCCTCAAGCAATAAAAATGCGTCATCTCCTTGATTTAGAATAATCAACCAACAAAGTAGGTTATTAGAACGAGGATTCGCAGTTAAAAAAGAAAATTTAGAAAAAACACTACGTAAAACATTTCTTGATACAGGAAAGACGACAGATTCAGCGTTCAAAGTCGATCATATCCTTCGGAAATCAGCGGAAGATAGTCAAAAGCGGTAGGACGCTTGAAAATTACTATCAAAGAACAAATATTTGTCCAATCGTTTTAATGTTGCTCTTTGTATCAAAGAGGTAAATGATGGGCTGAGGGTTAGAAAGTCGCACAACCAAACGGATAATTCAACAGGAAATCACAAGATGTAATGAATTCACGGACGCAAATATGTAACCTGCAAATGAAAGGAACTTTTTTTTCATCATTATCTCATAATATCTTCCAAAAAATGGCGGGAAATATAACTTTTTTAAAACAGGACGCTAGCCCGCGTCATTGCTCTCGGTCTCTCTCGGTACGTCACGCGTCATAGAGTATATTTTAACAACATTATAATTTATTTTTATATCTGTACGTGGCCTTCGTACACCTCGTAAAGTACTCGTCACACGCCAATGATGGCTATTGGTTAATTCTTAGAATAATAAATAGCATATTTATTGCTATTTATTATTTTACTAACGCTTTTAATGAGGATTTTGGCGCGAGTGCGAGCCTAATCGCGAGTGCTTTACGGAATTTAAACTGCGAATTTTCGTGGCTTCCGGCAATGGGTTTTTGATGAGTAAATTTTAAATATTGTGGACGATTGTTCCAAATATACTTACCATAGACATTTTAATTTTAGAAAGTGTTGAGAATTAGCTCTTCTAAAATGAGTAGCTTGACGTTATGTTTACTTTCAACTACTGTTTAGCAAAGCGTTTTTCTCAAATAAAAGAAAACGTATCTAGTTTTTGTGAAGTTCCAGCAGCTAAATTAAGCTGGAAACTGGCTGAATAATAACACATGGCATTCTATTTCGGTTGCTTTAACATAGGAAAACCCTTTGATCAGAAATTCGGCTATGCCCTTTTATGTTTCGAACGTTTGTACCATGGCCCTCGCGTTTTTAAAAAGAACCTAGAAAATATCGTTTATATTTCCTTTATTTATTTCCATACAAATCTAATACATTTTTAAGTATTCCTTAAAATAAAAACAATATAAAAAAACATTTAAAAGTATAAAAAAATGTAGCCCACCGGTATCGGGAACAGGGTCCATGCTACCGGCGGTCGTTTATATTATTATTATCGCTTCCACACTAACAAATAGACAGAGAGCAGTCTGAGAATTGGTAAATCCAAGGTTTTAACAATTTTGGGTCTAGAAATTAAGATTCATCCTGGAATTTGACAAACTATAGATATGACAAACTGGCAAAAAGACGGTTGCAGCTGATTTTATTCAGCTACGAGCCAGTTTCCTAACTAATTCTTTAATCCTGGGTGGAAGGGACACGGTGGAATCGGTTACCACGTATTCAGAAAATTATTCTGAACCCACATCGAAATTTTTCATGTGTAATTAAAAACAAAAGGGCAATATTTACGCGGTAAAAATGTATGGAAACGCTAATTTAAAAAAAAAAATACAGAAGAGAAATTTCGATGACGAATGATGTACTGTATACGTGGTAACCGTTAGTGCGTCGGTGTTCCTTCCTCCCTGTATTTTCAAAGGTATGTGTGGATACCAAATCTAACTTTAATATTCAACAAAACGTTCTATTTAACGAACAAACATCTTCATATAACTATTATAGCTTTTTCAGCGTCAACGATTCCATTAACTTAAGTGCCCACGTAGCTATGCGCAATTGTATGTGCGAGTAGATATCATTTCCAACATCGTAATTAATAGGACACATAAGTGCAAGTGTAATTCAACGCTGTTAGGAATTATTGCAGTTTCTGATCGTGCTAGGACAGTGTGAGTGATGTATAAAGCCTGATAAACACGACACAACTGTCTTATGAGCGATTGTGCTTAAGAAAATATAACATAACATCACGCCTGCGATCTCTTAAGCGACAGAAAGAGGTGTACCCAATACAGAAGCACAAGCTTGAATAGCTTAGCTTGGCTTGGCTTTTGCTTGGTGCACAAGTGAAGTGTTACTAAAGTAACCGTGGCCCTGGAACACAAAGGGCAAAGAAGGAACATGGATGGGTTTTAGTCAGTACAAGTCTGACACTCCCTTCCGCTCCGCCCAGAGTGGGGGGGTCATTTGATGATTTCCCATCCGAAAAAAAAAAAGATCCTTTTTACTAACACAATTTGTATTTTATCATATGGTTGTTAGTCTGTAAGGTATATACCTTACAGACTAACAACCATATCTATGGGCCAAAGTTACCTGGAAATAAATGTATGCTGTTGTTTGTTGTTAATAGTACACCTTTGTATATTTCGACAGTATGCTTATAGTTCTATGTAATTGACGGCGCGTCTATTGCCAACAGGTACAAATCTTGGCTCCATGGCTGCTTCTGAGAAATTCCTGATGTAAAAATCCCCTAACACTTTGCTCGACCTGGGAATCGAACCGAGGACCGCATGCTTGCGCCCACTAAACCAATGAGGCACAAAAATGAACTCGAAACGACAATAAATACAGAGTGTAAACAGACCCTTCACGAAGCCGTCAACCAAGCATTCTGTACATCAAATTAAGTAACTTTACGCAAAAATTATTGATGGGAAACGCCTTTTTTTTTGGGGTGAATTATCACTCGATGGAACGCACTCAAAGCATTGTGCTGATGGATGGATTGAATAGTACAGGGGTCGTGGAGGTGTTTAAAGTAAAAATCTTGCATTAAAAACATGTACATTTAAAAAAAAAAACTTGTGAAAAAATTGGAACTCCGACCCCAATTTCTCCGTAACAAGAAGATTCCCAGGTATGGTCTAGAACAAAAAAAATATCGCAAAGACGGAGAGAACAAGTGCCTTTCGGCTTCGTTAGGGTCTATTTACGCCCTTTATAATCGAATACGTGGTAACTCTTTTAGCTTCGGCGGTTCTCTCACCTAGTATGAAGTTTTGCACGTTTTGTGAGCCGATTCCAGCTATGTATTTGTTTCTCGTACCTACGTCTACTGTGACTCAGATGCGTCAACACGTCCGCTACTCGTCACGTGATTGATCCGTCTGACAGCCATGTCATCCACATTGCCACAGACACTCGTCGTCGCATCCTAATTGCCACAATTATGAGCATCAGCGTTGATGGTCATTTGGTCGTGAGTGGACGCTGAAACTGAGCGGAGTTTGCGAAAGTATAACTGACTGAGGCAAGATGTCTGAAGCAGGATTTTGATGTTATTTATTGTCATCTATGTTAAACTTATTATTTCGCTAATGACAAAGACAGTCATTTTCTTAATTGAAATTATAGTTTGATGAAGGATATAATCATCATTCCTAAATGAAGTAATCCCTCTTTATGTCGATGACTGAGGCTTGGGGCATGCCTCTCTTCAGCAGGGAACGCCCTTTTTATGATACGATAATGATGACTATTAGTGTAGTTTAAATCTATAGAAATAAAAAAATGGAAGTGTCTGTTTGTAATTTCAAAATAACAGCTTTTTACTGAATGCATAAGAAAGTTTATATGGTACTTACATCATAATCTTTGTCTGTCTGTTTGTTCCGGCTAATCTCAGAAACGGCGGGACCGATTTTGACGGGACTTTTACTGGCAGATAGCTGATGTTATGACAAGTAACTAATACTACGCTACTTTTATTATAGAATAAGAATTAGGGTTCCGTGCAAAGAAACTTTTTAAATTGTTAACGAAATCCGATTCAAATAGGGAAGTAATCCTAACTAATATTATAAATACGAAAGTGCATACATATTAATGATCGTGACTGTACCCAGCCATGGACACATAACTTATTGTTATTTAATATACCAATAATAGATCTAAAACAGTTTATCAATATGATCGATGACCAGCTACGGGTCGCGTGACATCATAGAACTACTTATAATCGCCATTACAAACGCTTAGTATAAAATATTAAACGCGCTATTTTCAACGTCATGTTGTCTTCTTAGTTATGCACCCCTGACCTTTTCTGCAAGCGTTTCCAAGCCTTTGTTATTTTATAAGGCAAGCTTTTGCTTGTAAAGAGTAACAATACGATAAGGTTTTCTTTATAAGATTTAGTGCTGTCGTACTTTCAAGCTTTATTTATACGGAACATAGGTATTTTAAACTTCGAAGTT
The DNA here is from genome assembly GCA_910589295.1 of Noctua janthe. NCBI lineage: Eukaryota > Metazoa > Arthropoda > Insecta > Lepidoptera > Noctuidae > Noctua > Noctua janthe. The sequence continues at coordinate 4,026,522 of OU342572.1, read as the reverse complement.
CAGCTAGACAGTCCTAGCTTCTGAGCTACATATCTGCTTAGCCTTTTCCCAACTATGTTGGGGTCAAGTCTAACCGGATGCAGCTGAATACCAGTATTTTACATGGAGCGACTACCTATCTGACCTCCACAACCCAGTTAGTACTGGGTAATACGATACCCCTTGGTAAGACTGGTTGTCAGACATTCAGGCCACTGACTACCTGTAACGACTGTCAAAGATCTTTAAATGTCAGCCGGGAACAGCTTTACGTGCTGTCCGAGGCACGGCGAAAAGTCGGTATGGTGGCCACCCATCCACGGGCCAACCTTGTCAAGCGTGGCTTAACCTGAAGATGGATCCGAGCGGCGGTAATTATTTAACCACGAGCTCCTCTTGCTTTTGCTTGCAATGAGTAAAAATATGATAGATAAATATGATTTAGAACTAGCTTGGGAGCTAATTGATGTAAATTAGCTTTTCTTGCAACCTCTTTGCAGTAGTCGGCAATCAGTTTCGCTGGCAGAAGCCTTTTGTCGTTCGTCGCAGTCATATTTTTTGGTAGGCACGCGTTTGCCCAACCGAAAGTGTAGCAGAGAGTTGAAGTTTCCAAGTTTACGCATAGTTCCTTATCGGTAGAACTACAGAAATTCATTCATGCATGTTGCTCTTAATTCTTTAACACCTTGCATAGTTTGTGACACGGCTCTACAACCACACCTCGCTGCTGTTTTATTGCAGTTAACGAAGTTGGAGTTAAATTCTTCCACTTAAGTCCGGAGGCGGTACAAGGACAGCCAGGTAGAACACGGAAGGTTAGACCCTGCAGCAAGATGCTCACTATCTTGCCCTCTTAGCCCAAAAACATGCAGCCGAAATGCCCTTTGCGCTGCCACTGAAGACGCGGTGGAAGTGGCAAGTTCTGGGCTACCAGATATAAAGGGTGTAAATAGACCCTGAACATAAACGAAAGGCACTTGTTCTCCCCGTCACTACGATAATTTTTTTGTTCTAGACTATACCTGGGAACCTTCTAGTTACGGAGATATTGGGGGTCAAAGTTCCAACTTTTTTACAAGTTTTTTTTTAAATACATGTTTTTAATGTATTTTTTTTTACTTTACACACCTCCACTACCCCCGTACTATTCAATCCATTCATCAGCACAATGCTATGAGTGCTTTCCATCGAGTCCTACCGTAAAACGTGATTTTTCACCCCAAAAAAAAAGTTGATTCCCAGCAATAATTTTTGCGTAAAGTTACTTAGTTTGATGTACAGAATGCTTGCTTGACGGATATGTGAAGGGTCTGTTTACACCCGGTATGTATAGATCGTCGTGCCAGCGATACGAAGGTTGTTGCACCCAACAATAATCAGACAAATAATAGTCGCCCATGCGAAAAAGTTCCTAAGTATATAAGATCAGTTTACCAAAAGCTGGAAATCCTATAATTAACACAAACACTCCCCCCTAATACTCTATTTTTAGAGTAAAACAAAAAATACTTATTCCTTTCCCTACTACTCTTGGCAGTTGATTTAAAAAGACCCCTTATAATTAAGATAAGATTTCACACAAACAATGGCCGTTCCGTACGAAACTCGGACAATGGAATAATTAAATTAAAAGCTTTTTTGACTTATTTGTTTTGTTGAATAATAAGATTTTGGTCTGATAATTTGAATGAAAGACTTGGAAGTTGTGTTTTTTGCCAAAATGCTGTTGTATGTTAGATTTGTCTTTGTCAGTAAGTGGGAGACTGTAAAAGAACTGGCCATTAAACTGTAGGAGAGTTAGGTTTCTTTGACATGAATGGGTTTTAGTCAGTAGAAGTCTGACACTCCCTTTCGCTCCACCCAGCCAGAGCGAGCGGGGGGGAGGGGGGTCATTTGATGACATCCCATCGTAAAAATAAAGCCTTGTATTTGTCAGGACCTGGGAGACTATAACAGAACAGGCTAAGAGTTAGGTTTCTTTAGACCACGGTGTTTCTGCAACTTAGGATTCATAAACGTAACATCACGCCGGGTTATCCACGAAGGGTTAGGCAGAGGTGTACCTAATAGTACACCCACATTTCACTGGTTAAAAATGTATTTCCCAAGTAATAGAGGGAAGGGCCTTTTGCCATCAACCGGGTACTCATTCAAACTCCGTTGTTGCTACTGAGAAATTCCTGACGGAAAAACCCAATAACAATTTGCCCGACCTGGGAATCGAACCCAGAACCTCATGTGCAGTCGCGATTGCGACCACTATACCATCGAGGCATTTCCCTACTAGTTTTAGGTTAATTTACTGCGTCCTGGCACGATCATGTGCTCATCGTAACTGTGTGTACTATAACCTAACCTAGCACGAAGGGGATGGCGGGGTCTTAGTTCGCTCACTTTCACTCGCTCACTAGACCCCTTCATCCCCTTCGAACCTAACCTGTCCGAGTCGGGGTGCCCCAAGTCCTGAGTACATTGTGTAATAAATAAATACATAACAGATACTACACAAAAGTATGGTTTTATGAGGACTGCTGAGCTCAATGTTTTGGAACACAAATAGATTACGCAGAACATAACAAATTCATGAGAGAAACGACAATTTGCTTCAAGCTGCATCACAAACAAGTGTCTAAGAGCAACAAATAGAGCGAATGTACTTATTTTTATTAGAAATTCCTCGTGATTTAAAGTTGTCTTGTCGTCTTCGACTTAAAATAGCCGGTGAATCAGACACATTCATCGTGCGTAAAGTATTTTAGTAGAAATACTAAAATATGATTCATTCTATTTTGGTTCGTCGAAGATAAACATAGACTGTTTGACAATTCACGCGAGTTCGCTGAGTCAACTGAAGATTTTATAATGCTTATGACATCTTTAAGAAGACAGGAATGAGGAAGGTCAGTCATAGCTTATTGTGGATGGCGTATCCATGGCTGGGTCTTGATCTAACCAATATGTGACCTTTTTGCTGTTGAAATAATGGGTTTAAAAATACCCTTAAACGAAGCCGAAAGGCATTTGTTCTCCCCGTCATTGTGATCATTTTATTGTTCTAAAGTTCTAGACCATACTTGTGAACTTTCTAGTTACTGAGATATTGGAGGTCAAAGTTCCAACTTTTTCATAAGTTTTTAAAAATAAATATATACAAGTTTTTTCAACTTTATTTCAAACTAGCGAACCGCCCTTGATTCACACAGCGCCATCTATCGGGTCCAAAACTATACCTAATGTAGCCTATATTTTAAGTTAAGCATCTAGCAGTAGAGCGGTGAAAACTGCGTTCAAATCCATGCAGTAGTTTTTGATGCGCTTACAAACATACAGACAGAAACAAATACAGACAGAATATTCTAAAAACTGTTATTTTGACTTCTGTTGCTCTATTAAAGACCCCCCATATATTTTTTTTAATATCTTCAATGTACAGACATCGGCCTGTTACAATTATATTATATGTATAGATACCTCTATGGCCCCCGTAATATTAAATGCATCTATCAAGCACAATGTTTTGAGAGCGTTACATTGAGTCGTCCCGCAAATAGTGAGTCTTCACCCCATAATAAAGGCGTTTCACAGCAATAACTTTTGCGTAGTGACTTAGTTTGATGTACATAATGCTTGGTTGACGGCTTCGTGAAGGGTCCGTACACCTTATATATCATCATCTGCCTAGCCTTTTCCCAACTATATTGGGGTCGGCTTTTAGTCTAACCGGATGCAGCTGAATACCAGTATTTTACATGGACTGCCTATCTGACCTCCACAACCCAGTTAGTACTGGGTAACACGAATATAGAAAATCTTCCTTATTGATTAATATTATCAATATTTTCTTAATCACATGTTAGATAAAATACTCTTTATTATGTACACCTGTAAAAATAACAGGCGTAAATTGTAGAAAACTTCACAAAAGGTAAGGACACAATGGGCGATATTTACCCTCAAAGCGATCTTTTAAAGACAGCCTTAACGAATCTTCCTCTACCAACCCAGATAGTACTGGGACACCTTACACACCTTATATATGTCACCGTAAATTTGTAAATACCGTTAGATTATAATCTATCTCGCGAGATTGTGAACTGTCGAAAGATTGTGATAGTGAAATTGTAATCAGTATGCTACGGATACTGATTACAATTTAAAACGCATTATTTTTCGGTAGATTATATAATCTATCGAAGTTTCGAAGAACTGTTTTTTAACATTCGACAACTTTATGTAATTACCCATATTAGCAAACAAATGATTTTGAATTTGAAACAAATATGGCGGCGCGGGGCACATGACGTTCAACCAATCAGCGCGCGAGGTGCAATCCGTCTCACGCCATTTCACAATTTGACGGTTTCACGTCGATAGATTATAATCTACCGAAAAATAATGCGTTAAATTGTAAGCAGTATGTTACGGTTCACAATCTTTCTTCAGATAACAATCTCGCGAGATAGATTATAATCTAACGGTTTTTACGGTGACACACTGGATTCAAATACAGAACTCTTGCTAAAGTTAAGCAGTCAAATCAAGGCAAAGACGCAGATGCAGACGAAAGTAACAAAAAAACTAAAAAGTTAACTGTAAACTGGCCGACTAGGTGAAATAAAACTTTTTGAAAACTTCAGAGGCATCAATATTGCTTCGCGAAGATTTAAGCTTGAACTTGAAGTAATTCTTCATCCGATGTTAGGAAAACTATGCTTAGTTTAATGCTTTTATGGATTAGATGATAAATTGCTACGATTTATCTGATTTTGTAGCCTCTAGTGGTTGCAATGCAAGTGTCACAGAGCATGTCATGTCGTTGAGCATGAGGTCCTGGGTTTGATTCCCGGGTCGAGCAAATTTTCATTGGATTTTTCATTGGGTATCAGGAATTTCTCAGTAGCAGTCACGGAGTCTGGAGTTGTGCTCGGTTGATGGCAATACGCTTGCCCCTATTACATAAGATCAGAACATAATTGGCGAAATGTGGTATACTATTAGGTACACCTCTGCCTCACCCTACGGGGATTACAGGCACGATGTTATGTTTAAGTTAATTACTTTTCTACGAAAGTGATTGGCCATAGACACCATCAAACAGACAGAAACTCATTTCTACGTGTTTACTATTGGATCAGAAAAGTTTTCATCAAAACCGTAGTTCTGTGCTAAAAGAAAAATAAGACTAAAGGATCCGGTATTGATCTCCGAATCTACCAAGCGACTGCATTGCACTCAGCATTATGCAGCTACAATAAAAATACACGTCACGGATAATAAACTTGATTCTAGGTGTAGAAAATATCTAGATATAGAAATAGCAGAAAACAGATAACATCATAACATCACGCCTGTAATCCTCAAAGGCTTCGGCAGAGTACCCATTAGTAAACCCAAATTTCACCAGTTATGTTTAAGTCCCATGTAATAGGAGGCGAACCTATTGCCATCAACCGGGCACTAATCCAGATATCGTGGCTACTACTGAGAAATTTGTGATGGAAAAACCCAATAACACTTTGCCTGACTTAGGAATCGAACCCAGGACCTCATGTTCAGCAGTCGCGTTTGCGATCACTACCAACGAGGCAGCAGAAAACAGATGTAAGGTTGAAATCACATTTACACACACATATCAGCATTTTCTTGCATGTTTCTGTCACTGAAGAATTGCACTCACTAGAGTGAGAGGTCCAATCGTACATACGTAAAAGTGCTTCCGATGCGATAGAATACGGATGCTTGCGACCGAACTTCTCGTAAGGCCGACAGAATTTCATGGAGTTGTATTGTATAACGGGCTGGTGTCCGCAACTCCACGTCAAAGCGCGTATTTTACGTGCGGATTTCATGGAGTTAATTCAGAGAGTAGAATAAAGAGCTATGGATGTGCCAGGGTAGACCGCGAAATTCAAAGGGTTTTGAATTTAATGACCTAAAAAAATTCCGCCATTTTTTTTTTTTTCAAAGTTGCGGCCAAACATACAAACCTATATTAATCGATAGCTGGTATCAATACAAACCAGTTATGTATGAGACAAAATGTTCAAAAGTGTTTCCGAGATATGAGCTATCAAAGTATAATTTTATATACCTTTTTTACATAGGTATAATACATACTTCATAGGTGCCAATAAGATTAATAAGAAAATGTGATTATTTTATCAATTAATGTTACCTCCAATCGCCTGAAACACAGGATTACCTAGTTCAGGCACAAATCATGGGTGACCTTGACATAGATTTAAGAAAAACTGTAAAAGTTGTACTTTATATTTTTGAATAAATTTATTATTATTTCCTTTATTTATTTTTATACATATTAATTACATTTTTAAATATTCTAATATAAAACAATATAAAAAAAAACATTTAAAAATATAAAAAAAATAGTGGTCCGCGGGTATTATTATTATTATTAAAGTGAAAGTCTGTTCACTGATGGCATCTTCAGCACAACTAGCTAACTATATCTTATACCACATTATTTTTAGTATATGCGAAACCTGAATATAGTTTGTTCAGAATAAGTAACTGAATCGATTCCAATCATTTTTAAACCATGTTATATTTTTTCCCAAAAATATTTAAAAAAATTAAAAGTTGAATAGCGAGCTAATTTAAGTACCTACCGCAATAATTTTGGTACCTACTGCCAAATTACTATGATTATCTATGAGATTATCAAGACGACGCTGGTGACCACGTTTTTGCGCGGACAACCAGGTAACAGAACAAGCTTATAACTTTGTGATTTTTCATGATACAGTTTTGAAATTTTGTACATAGATTCTTTACATAAAAATACTAGACACGTGTTTCAGGTTTCGCATATACTAAAACTAATGTTGTATATTGTAACCTTAATGTTGAAATAAACGATATTACTTTATTTGTCCGCTGAGCCTCAGAAAAATTGTCTTGATGGATGAATCGTATTTGATTCATATGTTTGTGCATCGCATCCTAGACAATCAGCTTTTTTACTATGACATGAGCAATTGACACTACGTCGAGTGCAATTATTGTGATCTGGGCCCCCCATAGCATAGCATCATGCTGAGTGGTAACCTGCTTGTCGCAGTCACGACGTGCAAGCTGTTAACTTTTTTTGTACCGTCCTGTTATACGTTGTATGTGTTGCTTTGTTTGTCATTTTGTATGGTCGTTATGTCTCCGCGACAAATTCATATTTTTTCTTTCATTCTTTCAATTAGTCAAACATGATCACTATAAACTTTGTTCCAACTCATAGTTTAATTGCACTAGACTACTATAAGAAGAAGTACTCGTCTATCACTTGATGGTAAGTGACGATACGAACGAAGATAGAACACGGTTCGTTTTGAAAAGATGGGCGGCTTGTAACGGGAAAACGTTTCGCGTTTATCAGCTCTTTCTAAAGTACTGAATCTGTTGAAGAGTAGGGCTACGGATATTTTTATTAAACATTGATCTTCGACATTTTTCTTTAAATTTCTGCCGCAGTTTGACTGAATATTTGCACGTTATTTACCAACGTGGAAAGTATCTTCTATAGTTTTTAGTTAATAAAAATGTTAAATTCACTGACAGCAACGCACGCATTATTTGATATTTTTGAACCAGAGCTTTAGTACCAATAGTAGGTTAATAAAACCGCTGGGACAAAAAGTAAGAAATTTTACACAAGAGATTTTTATTAACGAAGGTAAGCTAAAGACAGAATTTTAAAAATTATCCCCTATCCACGACAGGGGATGAAGTCTTTCTGAAATTTCGTCACATTTCCTGATGAGAAATCTTATTGAGCACACGGCTTGTATCTCTATAAATCACTATATAAAATGTATTATGTCTAATATAAAATAACACATGTATTATTGAGTGTCAGCACTGTTCGAGGTCCACAGAAAATAGAATAATTTTACTAATTCACTAGTTTATAAATAACTGAATTACTTACAAGTACAACCTGCGAGTATTAATACATCGGGTTGACCTATTACCCCGCCCTTTCGGGATTAGTGCGGACTCGGGACATTGTCACCCTTACTCGCGTGTGGGGGCTCGGTCGACCGACCAAGACAATGTTCATCGCTAATACCACTGGTGAAGTTAATTAAAGTCTTTTGAAAAAAGAGTTCTTAATTTAAACATTCAAATGTTTACGGCTGGCTGCACACAAAGTTTAAGTGAGAGGAGTTTGGATTACATTCTATCCGTTTTCTTCAAAAAGTAGGTTTTCAAGCAGAAAGTGCGTAAAGCTGGGACATTTTTTCAAATGATGCCTTGCTGTGATATTAACTACGTCCAAACTCCGAAAGTCCGCCCATTTCAACCGCTCCTTCATACTTTTCTGAATTATCTTTTCTTCCTACTTTGAAATAGACATATTTTATTCATGGCTTCAAGCACTGTATTTCGGAGGATTTAAATGCCTCTTCTATTGGTCCATGTTGTTTTTGTTACGAAAATATGTCTAACAGTTGTTCATCTTGATGGAGTCATAACATACTGAAAAGTCTTTTGTTTTTTTCGAGATTATTTCCACATTAATCGAGATATCATCCGAAAGTATCAAACAATGCTTTAAAAAAAAAAAAAAACTTATACTGACACTTACCAGTCATACCGCGATCATGGCGCTTGCAACAGCGTCGGAATATCGAGAGCTCAAAATAATTGATAATCACGGAAGATACCCCGTAAGTGACAATACGAGTATATGTAGTATAAGTTTATCCTAAAGTATGGTTGTTTGTTACTTCTTAACGCTCCAAACGATTTCAACGAAGTTAGGCACAGAAAGAAAATAACCCGAGGTAGGGGCTTAGGACACCTTTTATTCAGTCACATGAAGTAATTGCCCGAAGCTGTGGGTTGAATCGTGGGTAACAGTTAGATAATTCTGCACAATAGAACACCAGTTAATATGATATTCATGAACCTTCATGCATTTTCTTAGCCTCCTATAGCGAAGAACAATCAAGAATTTCTTGGAAAAAGCAAAAACAACAATTCGGGAGTCCTTCATTTATTTGTAATAAAATGAAGATAAAAATGATTCAACAAAAATTTGTAGAATTTGCAAAAAAATATCCATGTACCCTACGGATTATCGGAAATGAAATCAAGGCGTCCAGGGAAGTGATTAAATAAAGTGTGGAAGTTATATTCGGATTGCTATTTTCAATCGGTACCGGAAAGGCTACAAATAAAATGAAAAGGGAAGCCATGCGTTCAGAAAAAAGTTGTTCCGGGTATTTGTCGATTTGAGCTTCCCTTTACTGCAGCTAATATAAATTCATCAAGACTGATTTTGTCGTGATTTATATCATCATCTACCTAAGATCGTGGAAATGTAACAAGATAACATCACGCCTGTCATCATTCTCTTGCCCTTATCCTAATGTATTTGCGGTCAGCGCAGCATGTCTTCTTCATCCATACTTCTCGCTTACTCATCATTTCATGTGTCACCCTCTTTCTAGCCATAACATGCATGCCTGTTTCCATTAAGTTTGGGTAGTGGAGTACCTTTACTGCACCAATATTTCGAAAGTTAACTTTAAATCACTTAACATGTAGACTTGCAGGGATTGAGGGACTATTAGCGTATAAAATATAGTATAGGATAGTCTTTAAGCTTCCAGTAGGTATTGCTTATCTAGGATTATGATTAGTCTATGCTTAATAACTCATCTATGGTTATTGAACATAGTCACTACGGTCAGTTCAGGAACCCTAAGGATGCCTTAGGCCAAGTAATAGACTAAGATAGACTGGTAGTAAATGCCCAAGGCATTAATTCCGCCTTGTACAATGTTTTTTTTTTTCATTATGTGCAATTACAGGAGAAATTCCTAGTGTGGGGCAACGTTTTTTTTTAAAAAATAATAAATAATTAGTTTCGATAAATAAATAATAGGACATCTCTGATTTCGTTATAAATCACAAACATGGTTCTTCGTGAATTTATATTTGCAACGAATGGACTCATGTGAAGTTGCAGTTTAATTATTGAATCATTTTGGCTAAGCGCATTTTCACTTTTCATATCAATATTTAATTTGTAATCTTCATGAATTTCAGTGTTTTCTAGACTTTCATCATTGAGGAGTGTTTTATCATGCTGTTTTCGATGTTCACTACTGTGTGCATCGGAAAGGGGCAGCTATTAAGGATGTGCTGTACTATATTTAATTGATCATTATTGTATTGGCAGATTGTAGCTGTAGCTATACTCTACAGTTGTAATCATAATTAATGTGTTCATTCATACTACTTATCTGTTTCTGTCTATGTGTGTCTGCGCTGGCATAATAATGATTACTGATTCAATGAAATGAGTATTCATACAACATTTTGACATTTTCTCGACCATGTTCAAGGTTGTTTTGCAAATTTTCTTAATGCTCTGGTTTCTTTGCAAATCTAGACAACCTGTAGGCAAGCGCGGTCGATGTATTGATTTATTTTGACGATTTCACAACAGTGCGCTTATCTCAGCGGCTACCGAACGACAAATATTATACATAAATAACTACGTTGTTTTCTTTCAACATATTTAGCTAACGATAGTATTGTGAGCGTGTCGACCTTCACGCGTCAATCCATAGTCCGTCGGTAGTCGGTACTCACTCCTCAGAATGTTGTGATACATTATCCTTGTCCTTGTGTGCTTGCCCCGAGCTGCAAGAGTTCCCCATCTCGTCGCCGGCTCAGCCGCGCCGCCCTTAGCTTGGCATCACCCGCACCCTCACCTCATGCACTACACTCAGTCGACACACGTACACACGCGTCCGAACAAACTAATATCTATTTTCTTGTGATAATTTAACATTTCCCGGCGTCGCGATCGTTTCGGGCGGTAAACGCGAGCGTGAGTGCGCGCGTGCAGTCACGACGCGCGCTCGCCGCCGAATAATCGATGCGCAGTCTCTCCCCGCCACACCCGCGCGCGCCTCTCGCGCGCCTGCTCATTATCTACGCTTTTCACGACACATGCCGCGATGAGAGCTTTTCCAAGCGTAGAGGTTTCCCCATTTTCTATATTGGCAATCTTTTAATTTTGCTACTCTCTGTAGCGTGTTAAAATCTCACATTTTCTGGTGCTGTAAAATCCACTTAACTTTATCGATCACGTCGAGTTCAATTTTTACCGCCTAGTCATCAATAAATTCATAGATTCTTCACTGAAGTTAATGACATCTTGGCGGGAGATCAAAAGATTAGGCACGCTACATCACAAACACTCAAACACTTTTCCTCTCCACTAACACGACACAACACAGCGTTATTTATGATTATTAAGTAAGTATATTTTGTAAGTATATTAAAATGAAAACATTCCTTACAAAAAAACTACAACGACTTCCACAGAGGTTTGATAGGAACTCCAGAAATGCATTAAAACCTTCACCGACTGGCAAGCAATGAACGCGCCGCTACATTCGAATTTGGAATATTCTTCAAATAAAAATAAATGTCGTTTGTTTCTGTCTTTTCCTGCAGCAAGTGATCACAAGTACTATGAACTTCTCATATTTTGATTTATAATTTTAAGTAAAGTGTAGTATAATAATATATTTTTCTACCGTTGGCATCATGCCCAGGTGTTTCATAAACTCTGTGCGACGTCTCAAGAGGAGTTTCATACAGGAATTGGGTGAATTTTCGGTCGAAAGTAAGTCACTTTGTATTCGAAGAATTCTTACAAATATTTTTGTATGCTATGTTACCGAGGGGCAGTTTATGGGCCATAATGATAGAGAATACGTTCTTCTACAATGCTCACCGTGTTTTCTGTGATTTTACAGATTTTTCAGCTTCTTTTCCACTATTCTCTAAACTTTATCTTTCGAACCAGACAGACCTGACAGTAGTGTCACGATATTTTTTTCAATTAGAATATTTTTATGATTGCCAATTTATATGAAAATGTTACGCGTGAAAACATAATAATTTACTGAGAATTCGTTACGGTTGAAGACCGTTGGAATTTTTACGATTCTTCGCATTTTGTTGTGCATTGGTCGCGATTTTATTTGGGTTTTCATACTTACTAATACCTACTACTCTAATAGGTACCTACATTTAACTTGTTAAATGCAAATGGTCAATATCTCTCGCTTTGAATGTGACATGGGTTTTAAAAACGTTTTATTCAACCTGAGAATTTATCCTAGCGTTATTGGACTCCAAGTTCAGTAGACGCGTTTGCGATCAGCCAAAGAGTGTAATAGATACAGTAATGAGGCATGGAACTGTCTGTCGGATAAGTAGCCCTTCCTCATAGGGAGCTCGTGAAACAGGGAACAGATATGGTTGTAGATTTCTGGATAGCTGTTTATCCCTGAATAGATAGAACTCGTCATAGACTCGTCTCGCCAGTCAGTAGTCTAGGGGTGTTGTTGGTTTTATCATCGATTTATTATTATATAGCTATTGGTTTTAACTCTCTAATCCCTATAACTGGACACACAGCCCATGAAAATTACGACCCATTACAAAATATTATTGTTACTACTAATGTGAATTTAAAACCATTTTATGTGCAAAACTTTTTTGCTCGATGAAATCTAGATCTGGGAAATCCCAAATTATATATTCCAGTACCTACTTAAATATTTTTATTTGCCAAGTTTTATCTTTATTTGAATGGGTAAATTTTATAGCTACTTCCACACTTTCAGATGAAATTAAATCGACGAAAGTACCGAAACCAAACAATAAACGACAAAAGCACTTTTTAAAAACTAACGAAACGATATACCATGACAAAGTGCCAATTTCTACGCGATTCTACCTTCAATTACTGAAGAAAAGTCAATTCTTACAACAATTCCAAGATACTGAACCTTACGAATACGCTTCAGAAAATGAAAAACCAGTAAAATCTCCCGAAATAACTGTACCTAAAAGCAAGGTTTTGATAAAAAAGGATAATGAAAAAACGTACAACTTAAGGTCTTCCGAAGCAAAAACGGAACGCAAAACGTATGAGAAGACGCATAGAAGGAAACGTAACGGCTGCGACAACGAAACGCATTCCATTTCCGAACTGATACAGGACGTCAATAGGAAACGTAAGCCGCGGAAGGAACCGTTGGCGCCAATTATTGAGGAAATTAAAAGCAGGGAGCCGTTAAAATTCAGTAATAAAGGTTTGTTCTTGCTTTTTACTTGGTATCTTTTGCGTGTTGTTTTGTACTCTTAGTGTTTTGTATTTGATTATTCTTTGGACGGCCAAAGAAAAAAATAAGGCGTATATTGTTATGTTCATGTGCTTGTAGATATTTGAAGAAGTAAACAAACCTTCCCCTGTAGCATGACCACCGTAGACAAGGATTTCGTTGACGGAAGAATCGACAAAATTACAGATAGTGCAAAGAAATCTGTCATTGTGTTGACACAACCTGTCATTTTGTCGATTCTTCCGTCTAAAAAAACTACGCGTGCTTGTGTTTTAAAGTTATCTTTTCCCAGAGTTTCGTCAAAAAGTTTTATTAACAAAATAACTTTTTAAAACAAAAAGGTTTTACACCTACAAGTTGGCTGAAAACCTAACCTTGAACATTATGAAACAATACGTTGTCATTCATAAACTGACAATCTTTATTTGGCACGTCAAGCTAATTTATTTTTACTGTTGCTTTCCTCTTTCCTGTCTGCATTTTTAGATTTTAACCACGGTGTAAGGGATAAAGGTAGCGACACAATTTTTTGCCACAGTTTATGATTCTAAAACTCCAAACGGTGTAATTTTTCAACGTTTAAAAAAAAATTGTTCTTGTTCAACAGCTCTTCTGAGGCCGCACGAGCGCGAGGTGTAAACGTAACGTTAATATGTTGATTTTTAATCGAAAATATAAATGATCCTATAGCATTTTAGTTACATTGTTTGCAGCAAGCACAATCAGTATCATACATAGATATGAATAAATTCTTCAAATTATAATATGTGAAATCTTTGTGAAACCAGGGTCAGGACAGGAGCTCGTGGCTAAATAATAACAGCCGCTCGGGTCGATCTTTAGGTTAAGCCGTGCTTGCTTAGGTTGGTCTGTGGATGGGTGACCACCCATTACATAGGTACCGAGTTTCCTCCGTACCTCGTAAAGCACGTTAAGCCGTTGGTCCCGGGTGTCATTCGTTGATCTTTGACAGTCGTTAGGTAGTCAGTGGCCCAAAAGTCTGAAAAACAAGTCTTACCAAGGGGTATCGTATTACCCAGTACTAACTCGGTTATGGAAGTCAGATAGGCAGTCGCTCCATGTAGAATACTGGTATTCAGCTGCATCCAATTAGACTGGAAGCCGACCCCAACATAGTTGGGAAAGGCTAGGCAGATGATGACGTGATCAAACTTCAGAATATTCCATTTAAATTCTTACCTTCGCGAGGACTCATTAAAGCGGTCGGTCTATAATTGTGGTATATTGTAATTAGGTAGGTACCTTTTTCCGTTACCACAACCTGGGCAAAAGTTACCTCGCTATGGGTATCGTGAGATAGACGGCGCTGCCGAGGCTGGCCAAGAAAGAAGTGGCGAGACGACCTGATGGCCTACCATGATGTCTTAAAGCAGGAGTAATTCCAGTGTTGGAAAGAGATGACTCTAGACGACCTGTATAGCTCTGTCTCTTTGGTGAAACCAGAGTATTTTTATTTTAAAATCGATGTGATCGCCCCCTTTTTCAAAAGTGTCTACATTAATTAATAAAACGTATGAAACAACACCTTTTTAATAACTGATGGAAAATATTAATTTCTCGTGGGTTTAGTTTTAGTATTATGTACTGGTAAAAATTCACGATGACAAGTCCACGATGTTCCTTAAATCATGTACTCACTATAGCTAATCACGTAACAGCATCCCTGCCACCAGGGGGCTCAGAGATCGACAAGATAGCGGAGAAGTTGAAGATCCTGGTGAAGGCCAGTGCCAATGAGAAGCTGGACAAAGAACTCCTCACTTGCACCGAATCTTTTGATAAGGACTGCATCGATGATGCTGACAAAGATGGTGAGGCCAAGGAGAATGGTGAGTGATAGATTGAGGACTAAAGGTAGTATACACACTAGGGTGTACCTTACAGGTTCACCTGTACAGGTAAACCCACCAGGTAAGTTTGAGCTGCGTGTTGGGATCTTAATGAGTGGATTGTATATTGTTGCATGGGTTGGTTTTTTGGCGTCGCGTCGGTGGCACGGTGTGTGGCGACTGGAAAACAATTGTAGGACAAACAACTCGCGTGTATATTTTACAATCTTGACACAACCAAAGCAATGTTGCAAGTATAAAAAAATCTGTTGGCGTTGCCAACACTGCGTAGAGGACAAACCTGTACAGTTTTGAAATATACAGGCTCCGGTTTACCTATACGGTTCAACTGTACAGGCAAGCCTGTCAGGTACACCCTAGCGTGTATGGCTACCGTAACGACTCATTTTTCGCGAAAGTGGCGAGAGGTGACTTATCACTACTAGGTACATATTGGGTGAAGGTGCCGAAATATTTCATTGATGACACACACTACACAGTGAGTTGTTAAAAACGCAAGTCTATTGGTATTTGGTTGGTAGTTCAAGACATCTCTCCGTTTTTATAGATACCGGGCTTAGGGACCAACCACACTTATTTAACGATTTTAAATGGAGTTGCGTATGCATCCGTTCAGCTTTCCGCGTCAATTCAGCTGCATACGCATCTCCATACAATATCGTTGTTTTCTATGGACAAAAGCTGAACAGAGCTGATAAGCGTGGTTAGTCCCTTAAACATCATAGAAATTAACAATTACGTGGCAATCTACAACGCATGCTTCGATAGGAAAACCGTATCAAGTATGTCATCAGGAATGATAAAACAAAAATGTTTCCCGATACATCTTGTAACACGTTTATTAACAAACTATATTTAACCAACTTCCACAGAAGGAGGAGGTTACGTATTCCGCAAGCATCTTTTTTCATATATGTACACCGATTTCTCCGTGATTGCAGGTCCGATTTAAGTGATTCTTTTTTCAATTTGTAGAAGAAGCTCGCGCGGTGGTCCCATATTAATGTTATTAACTTTGCGTCGGTACTTTATGAGTTATCCTCTGTAATTATGCATTTTTTCTTTTTCGTCTATCTATGTGGATGATGTGCTAACAACTTCTGGTTACAATGTAAAATTGATACTTGACAAGGATTTTTGTGAGATACCACAGATAAATAGGGTAAAATAAAAACTTTTTTGCCAAAAAGTAACCGACTTAAAAAAAAAATAACACTTAAAAGTGGAAAATAACTTTACTTTCGGAAGCTGATGGTAAAAAACTCAATGAAACAAACAAAAGTCACCGACTTCCGAAAGTAATTTTTCACTTTTTATTGTTTTAAAAAATGTATGTTGATAGGCTCCTAGTATAATGTGTTCCACTGCTGCAGTCGAACAGTCTTATTTCCAACTGACCTCTATGAAAATTTGAATACATTTTCTTTTATCAGTAAAATGAAAATAGAAAACTTTTGTCCTCGTAAATTCCCCTGGGATACTATAGAGAAAAGATATTCGACCCGGCCGGGAACAACTGGACAGTAGCAAGAAGTAAATCTGAATAAATAAACGGGAAACGGAACTCAAGAATAGAATTTATCCTTTCTTGTGACACATAAATCATGTACGCAAATCTATAGAATAAAATGGCTGACCGTAGAAGCGTATGCAAGAATTATTTATTCCTTTTTCCTGAGCGTCGTTGCATGGACTTTCCTACAATTTATTGTCGATTTTCTCGGTCGTCTCTCGGTTTTAATCAGTCATTCAATCGAAATAGTGGTGTGCAATGTTCGTGGCTAGGTCCTTCCTCTGGCTGTATTTGCCAACATTATTCCTAGAACGGCCGGTTGACCGACAGTTTTTTTTGGTTTTCTGGTTGATGCACTCAGATTCAAAGATAATTCATAAATTTTGTATAAACAAAAAATTACCTAATTTCGTTCATGATGATGCGACAAAAGGAAAAAAAGCACATGTTTTTCTTCTAAAAGTTAAAACCTTAAGGGCATTAACGTCTGGCATTTCATACAAACTTTCAAATGATTTTTTTTCGAAATGTCTGAACCGATTTTAATGAAACTTCGTACCCATAAAGCAGGATACATAAGTCTAAAGATTTGACAGAGAACTTTTCGAAATGTCTTTTTAAAAAAAAGATAATTGGAAATTTCTCTTTCTATTGAAAATCTAAAATCGGTCTAATTTAGCTTGTACACTATTATTTTTCGAAAAGTTCTGTGTCAAATCTTTAGACTTATGTATCCTGCTTATGCGTACGAGTTTCATTATAATCGGTTCAGTCATTTCGAAACAAAATCACTTGAAAGTTTGTATGAAATGCCGTAAGACGTTAACGCTCTTAAGAAAAAAGTATTTACAAGTCGTACGATCGCTTCCACTAACATTAAATGACACCTCAAATATTGCCTTAATTCCCTTGCATTTAGGCGTTGCTGTGTTTTAGTTACACGGGCAACACTGATACAGATAGCTAGACTTCTTAACGGCGATATTAGATTTCGAGGATTTCAACCGTCAATGAGATTTGGTTCACACAATTTACCTACGTACCTACCTGCAGTACCCCGCGAGCCCCGCGAGTGGTCGGAGCCCCGGCGTAGCACGCGCGACACTCACAACTGCTCGTACTGCGGCAAAGGTTTTGACCGTCCCTGGGTTCTGAAGGGTCACCTGCGACTCCATACTGGCGAGAGACCATTTCCCTGTCCTCATCAGCATTGTGGCAGGACGTTTGCTGATCGGTAAGTACACATTTACTTGTATGATCATCTTACTACTATTATAAATGCGAAAGTTTGGATGGATGGATGTTTGCTACTCAATCACGCGGCGAACATCTGAACGGATCTACATAAATTTTGGGACAGAGGTAAATTATTGTCTTTGTCTTTTTTTTTCTCACTCATCTATATACATATCAAAATTTCACGCGAACGGAAGTCGCTGGCAACAATTAGTTGTATGTCGTACCAGTCTGTGCATTAATGACTCTCTTACATCGTGTATTAAAAGTGTGAAATAACCTATAGGTTTGTGATGCTAAGAATAAAGGACATTATAACTAAGTGGGCCACAATCCGCTTAGTTTCTCTTTAGATATTCCAAGATGATAATGCATTCCAAAGACAATACTGCTTTGTGATTTCCAGTTCGAATCTCCGCGCTCACCAGCGCACTCGCGGCCACCACACTTGGCAATGGCGCTGCTCCACCTGCGACAAGGCGTTCAGTCAGCGCCGCTACCTGGAGCGCCACAGGGACGAAGCCTGCCGCAAGTACAAGTAAGTTCGTTTTTGTTTTATCAGCCAGTTTTACCAGATATGTTCGTTTTTGTTTTATCAGCCAGTTTTACCAGCCTCTGTCATACTCAGAGCTTTACAGATCGAATTTTCTGTGTACTTATAAGAATTTTACAGACTGTGAATCATATGATAGATTCACGAGAATTTATGAAATCACGCCAATGATCGGCTGAATCGGCTTGTTATGTTTACGGTCACACGGTAGGTAGTTATAAGAGGCTAAAAATGGTTTGTAGAAAGTCCGACTTTAGTTCTTAAACTAAAGTCGGACTTTCTACAAACCATTTTTTTTTGACTTTGGCAACTGAAGTTTTCCCATCATACATATGACAGCACGGTTGGCGCAGTGGCTGAGCGATTGACTGCTGCGCTTCATGTTGCGGGTTCGATTCCCACACGGAACAAATATTTGTATGGCCTACAGGTAGTTCCGGGTCTGGCTATTTGTGTATGTGAATTTAAATGTCTGTAAACGCACCCACGATACAGGAGAAATTCCTAGTTTGGGGCAAGGTTTAAAAAAAAAAAAACATGCGGTGTGTAAGCGGACCCTTCACGAAGCCGTCAACCAAGTGTTCTGTACGTCAAACTTAGTTACTCTACGCAAAAATTATTGCTGGGAAATAACTGTTTTTTTGGGGGTAAATAATCATGTTTTACGGTACGACTATATATGACGCACTCAAAACATTGTGCTCTGATGGATGCATTGAATAGTGCGGGGGTCGTGGAAGTAGTTAAAAGTAAAGTTATAACATTAAAAACATGTATTTAATAAAAAAAACTTGTGAAAATGTTGGAACTCTGTTCCCCAATATCTCCGTAACTAGAAGGTCCCCATGTATATTCTAGCGCAAAAATATGATCGCAATGACGGGGAGTGTGCCTTTTGGCTTTGTTAAAGGTACTTTTACACCCATTATAATAAAAGTTGGTTAAACTTGTAGCAAGTCTGCAATCTTTACCAGGCTACATAATCGATTGAATTTTAATTACCAATGGACACGGTCTGCATGGACACTGTACAAAAACAAGTTTCTATGGGGTCGGACTGGGCCGGAAGGGCCCGGACCCCGGGGCCCGAGACTGGATAATGGTAGATGGCATAAAATCGGAAAATAATGAAATAAACAAATTAATAATTATCAACGACATATATTATTAGGTACTTAAGTACAGTTCCAATAATATAACAGATATGAAGCTAGCCAATCAAGATTTTTTAATTATGCTACCTACCGCCTCTCTTCCGGCAAGCCCCACAAGCAAGGCCCGTTGGGGCCCGCGCAGGCTGGGGCCCGGCTGGTAAACGCCACCTCGACTATATGACCAGTCCGACCCTGCGACCCATTTTAAGTTTCAATTCAGATTGATGCTGTAAGTTGCATTCAAATTGCCATAATTAGTGCACAGTAAGGCTTACTACCTACTTCTAAAGATTTTGTTAAAATTTTGTCCCCAGAATGCACACAAGAAACTCCTCGAAATACAACACGATAAAAACTGTACTAAAAGCAGAAGTAACGGCCCCAGTTCCAATGTATGGTATTATAAGACATAACCCTGACTCCAAGCAACCTGTAGATATAACCAGTGAATGTGAGGGTCCCATAGACCTGTCTATAGGCAAACGGAGGACGGAGGAGTAATAGGATAAGATTATATGTTTCAAAATAAATGCCTGATATGATTTTGTGGTTTTATTCTGATGGCGCTGTTAAAATCTCGTGACGCAGAACTTTCGATTTGCAAAGTCTTGTTGGAAGCACACACACCCATCACACATCTAACATTGTTCACTGTTCCTCCTATATTTATCATGGACGAAGAGGATCTGAAAAAAATCGTTTGAATTTTCTGGTAAGTCTTCTGCTCACTGTTTGTACTAATATTTTGTTTTGTCATTTTGTTGTTGTTTTTGATTTTTTGCAGGATTGTTTACTTAATATTGATGAGGGCGGAGTTGGTTGTTTGTCATTCGTTTGTTCCGAGTCTGTGTTTACTGTGTTCTGTGTTTTGTTCGAGCAATGTGCGGTAGTTGAAGTTCGTGTAAAGGAAACGCGCTTAGTGAGAGTGCGACGATTGAGGTACGCATCATGTTGTTTATGTAATCTGGTCGCTCGTGGGTTTGATTGTAACGGGAACGATAATACGTTGTTGAAAAGATCATTTAAATGGTATTTCGACGTTATAGCTATTCTAACAATTAAAAAAACGTTATTCAAATATATATACATTATAGGATACATAGTGACATGTTATTGCCTTCGTTACAATTATATGAAACTACAGTGGATTCTTATGTTAGGCATTCTGCATACTCATGCGACTCACCTAGAATATAAAATCATTACTGCTGCTATAGTCGCACTGTATCGGGACGCACCTGCACGTAGCGTATGTGTTTTACATGTTAGCTATCTTGCAACGTATTTGTATAACTTTTTAGCAACTTACCCACATTATGTTGCAATAATAATTTGTTTATTAATTAACACAAACATCTGTAGTGATTATTTGAGGATTAAGCAAATTATTTTTGTTGTAAATTGTCGTGCGTTGGAGTTGGGTCACTCCTCCCCGGGAGTTAGGCCGTTGCAAGGCCCGATTACTACCAATTATTATTATTCTACCCACGTGTGGCTCGTTATGTTCGCTCAGTTTTTGTCTAATCGTCCGTTCTTTGTTATATTTGCTGGATATACTTTCAGTAGAAGAAACCTTTTACAATCAAGCCCCGAATCTTAAGCGTTTACTATCAGAACTGCCGTGGTTTAAGGACTAAAACTACACAATTCCAACAAAACATTATGTGTAACTGTTATGATATAATTATTATAACGGAAACATGGTTACACAGCGGCATTTTTGATGGGGAATTGTGTGACGATTGATATGACGTGTTTCGTAAAGACCGTGATTTAAGCGCGACTGGCAAATCCTCAGGTGGCGGTGTGATGATACTCTCGCGGCACGAGCTAGGTGCGTGGTGCGTTGAGCACGAGCAAAATGCGATTGCTTCGGAATTGTTGACTATAGTAATACCAGCTCGCGTGTTGTCGGCGACAGCAGATTTTTGCATAAGCGTTGCTTATGTACCGCCGGATACTCATCGGATACCCTCGGATATCGACTACGTCTTGCAAGGTGTCACGAAGGCATTTACTCACAGCACTAATACATGCAATTGCTTACTTGTAGGCGATTTCAATCTTCCATGTATAAAATGGAATTTAAGTGGACCGACTTTTTTGAAACAAGGTGCCGTCGAGGTGCAGAACGCTGCCGCGCGCTTAGTTAATGATTTGGCATTTTTAGGAGTAACACAGTACAATACGCTACCCAACCACAGGGGGCATACTCTTGATCTAGCTTTCTCCAACTTACCACTTGAAATAACTGAGTGTCTATCACCCCTTGTGAAGACTGACTTACCTCATCCAGTAATTACTATCGAAATATCTGACCTTGCAGTTTCTCCGCTCCGTGAGTTGTCCACTCCTAGACATAATTACCGCAAAGCTGACTTCGTACTGTTGAATAGTTATTTTTCTGAACTTGATTGGCGCTCAATTTTAGACAACACATCAACAAGTGCTGCCGTGGAAACATTCTATAAAATAACTCAAACAGGAATTGATAAATATGTACCTTTTAATCGAAAGTCAGGATCACGTAAATATCCTGTATGGTATAGCAAATCTTTAATTAAAATTATTAAAGAAAAAAGCAAGGCACACTCGCGATGGAAACGGTATGGTAACTTTTTAGATTACGACGAATTCGCATTATTACGAGATAGAGAGCGACAAGTCCACGAGATTTGTTATAATAAACACATGCATGAAATGGAACGCAATTTGAAAAATGATCCAAAACTGTTTTGGACCTACATAAAAAACATGCGTGGAGGCTCGAATTATCCAAAAATGTTATCTCACATTAACATCAGTTATTCTGAAGGTCGGGAAATTTGTGAGGCTTTCAATGACTTCTTCCACGACGTATTTGGTGAACCCTCTGACTATAGCCTTGCTAATTCATTGACAACGGACGAAGAAGATCACTGTCCTGACATAATTTCCACCTTGCAATTCACTTCGTCAACCGTGGAGAGGTCGTTGAGTGCCTTAGGTGTGAATAAGGGCCCTGGATGTGACGGTATACCCCCAGTATTTTGGAAGAACTGTGCAAAATCTTTGGCACCTCCAATTAGTACTATTTTTAATATTTCTTTAAAAGAAGGCACCTTCCCAAATGAATGGAAAAAAGCTCTTATTGTTCCAATTCATAAAAAAGGTTCACGGACAATGATAAGAAATTATAGGGGTATTTCTATACTAAACACAATTGGTAAAGTATTTGAAAAACTGGTATATAACGCTATCTATCCATATATTTTTAGAGGAATCTCTTCCAAGCAACATGGTTTTTTGAAGAAACGATCGACTGTCTCTAATTTAGCCAGTTTCTCTAACTTCGTTCTTGAGAATACAGATAACGGGGGGCAGGTTGACGTGATCTACACAGATTTCGAAAAAGCTTTTGATCGTGTGGATCACGTCATCTTGCTCAGAAAGCTGTACAGACTGGGTATACGCGGGGACCTTTTAAGATGGGTACAGTCATATTTATTTAAACGATCACAAGCTGTCGTTCTAGGAGGTTACCGTTCCAACTTCATTGAAATCCCTGCCGGTGTTCCCCAGGGATCTCATTTGGGGCCTCTCTTTTACAACGCATATCTATTTGACATCACTGATTCTTTTGAACACACTGATCACTTAATGTATGCTGATGATAAAAAAGTATTTTATAAAATAGCATCACCCGATGATTGTAAGGCCCTTCAAAAGGATCTCAATAACTTAAATAATTACTACGCAAAAAACAAGATCAGTGTAAACGTTGCTAAGTGTCAATGTATCAGTTACACACGTAAGAGGACCCCGATTGTTTACTCATATAATTTTAATGGAATTATCATAAATAAAGTCCAGATGGTTAGGGATTTAGGAGTTATGTTTGACAGTAAATTAATGTTCTCAGATCACATAGACCTTATTAGCACAAAAGCTTATAAGAACCTAGGATTTGTTCTTAGGTCATGTAAGGTATTTAAAAATATTGGAGCTCTTAAATCTGTATATTTTGCTTATGTGCGCAGCGTTTTAGAATATGCGTGCCAAATCTGGTCCCCCCAGTACATAATTTATAAGAACCAAATAGAAAGGATTCAAAAAAAATTTATTAACCATCTTAATTTTCGCCTCCGTAAACCTCCGATGTCTTACGAAGATAGCTGTCGTACCTATGGTCTGCTAACACTCGAAGAAAGGCGTAAAGTGATGGACATGTGTTTGCTCTATGACATACTCAATGGACGCCTTGATTGCCCGGAGTTGGTCGCACAGATAACTTTTAACACTCCTCTACGGCGCACTCGTCACACGTCAATGTTGCGCGTTCCTAGGCACTCCACTAACTATGCCAGGAACTGTGTACTGACTCGTATTGCTCAAATTTATAACTCGGAATTCTCTGAAGTTGATTTATTTAACTGTAATAAACCGACATCCAAAAAACGTTTACTTGAAACTATAAACGGCGATAAATGACAAGCAACCAATCTTTTTCTTTTTCTTGTTCTAATATATTGTATTGTATTATTCCACCTTTTTTTTTGTGTCTTATTCCACCTTTTTTTTTTGTTTTATATTTTTCAAAATTGTAATCTTAATTTAACCTTATGTAATTTTGTATTGTATTGCTATTATTTATTTTTTTTGTTTAATTGCAAATATCTGGCATTAGTCCGTTCGCATTTATTTATACAAATATCCCAGTTATACAGGGAAACCTATAATTGGCCATATTAACTGTAACACGTATATTTTGTAAAATAATTTTATGGATCGCTGTTGGTTACCTAAATAAATAAAAAAAAAAAAAAAAAAAACGACATAAAATCACGCCTGTAATCCCAGAAGGGCAGAGGTGTACCTAATAGTATATACACATTTCGCTAGTCATGTTTAATGCGGGTTGCAGACCAAGAGCTAAGCTGTACTAACTTAGCTTAGCTCTTGGTCTGCAACCCGCATAAGTTCCATGTAATAGGGGGCGAGCCTATTGCCATCAATCGGGCACAAATCCAGACTCCGTGCCATCCGTGGCTGTTACTGAGAAATTCCTGACGGAAAAACCCAACAACGCTTTGCCCGACCTGGGAATCGAACCCAGGACCTCATGTTCAGCAGTCGCGCTTGCGACCACTACACCAACGAGGCAGTCACCCACATTTGCCTTGTAACATAAAATATACGTAGGTACCGTTTGTTAGACGCCCTTTCCTCTTTTCCTACTCTCAACATGATCAGACGACCAAGATGACCGAACGACAGAAGATGCTGGCTCGATTTGTTGTCGTAGTGCAAATAAGAAAGAAAGTATAAAAAAGTATTTATTTCACTCACACAGGACAAAAAAAAAATGGTTGAATTCGCAATAAAACAAAAATTACAAAAGTAAATATAAGAAAAAAATAAAACAATTTAATTTGGCCCTGTACGAGGCTAAAAGGTCCCTATCTCAGCATGGTGCTGCGACATTTAAAAAAAAAGTCACAGCCCGTCAAATGCAATTAATATTGCATATACTTATCTTTATCCAAGTAAACCGTGAAAAATAACGGACGGAACCTTGCTAGTGATAATAGGTGATTGCTGAAAATAGAAATCAGTCAAAAAAAGAAAATAGTAATTGAAATAATGTTTTATTACATTAATAAATAATTACAATTTGTACAACTTAGTTTCACATTGTTATTATAAGCTTTCATTTGAAGTAAGAACTATGTTTTTAGATCCCCAGAAGCAACTTTTGCAACACGTAAACGTTTATAAAAAATCTTGTCGACTTTTTTTACTAAAAATGTCAAAACTCAAAGCATTTATTTAAATTAGACCATTACAGGCACTTTTGAATGTCAAGAAAACAAAAAAAAAGCGAAGCTACAGTTCGTCACACACAAGGCATAATAACTTGTGAAAGTACTGTAGTTGTCCATTCCAATACGTTGATCTCTATGGAGAAGAATGGGCAAGAAACTCCAAAATGGATACTCTTAATCAAAATATGGTTACCTACAAAATTTTGGTTACATAATTCATGTTGAAATTGTACAAATATGTAAAAATAAAAGACTTTGGAAAAAGCTTGTATCATCATCTGCCTAGTCTTTTCCCAACTATATTGGGGTCGGCTTCCAGTCTAACCGGATGCAGCTGAATACCAGTATTTTACATGGAGCGACTGCCTATCTGACCTACACAACCTAGTTAGTACTGGGTAATACGATACCCCTTGGTAAGACTGGTTGTCAGACTTTTTGAGCCACTGACTACCTAACGACTGTCAAAGATCTACAAATGACACCGGGACCAACGGCTTAACGTGCTTGTCGAGGCACGGAGGAAACTCGAAATGTAAAAAAAAAGAAAAGAAACTCGGTATGTAATGGGCGGTCACCCATCCACAGACCAACATAGGCAAGCACGGCTTAACCTAAAGATCGACACGAGCGGCTGTTATTATTTAGCCACGAGCTCCTTACGGAAAAAGCTTGTATGTAAGTTTGAAATACCTAATTTACAAGATTCTTGCCTAGGTTATGCCAACCCATGGGCTTGCCAAATGAGGTCTATAAACCATAGTTCTAACCACAAAAATTCACATCGCACACAATGAAAGCAGATTTTCGTTCACATCATACTTAAGCTTGGAATATTTACTACCTAAGCAAATCGCTGCATAAAATATAGACACAAATATAGGATACGTTACAAATATCTTGGCTGCCGTGAAGAAAGGCATTATACAAGGTGTTTGGTGCAACATTTGCCAAATTGAACGGGTCGAAAGAAGGGTTCATTCGCTGTCTCCTCAGACCCAATAACACAGCTTTGGCCCCACGGAATTTTTAATTTCAATATTTTGATTTATTGAAGAGGCCGCAAATTTCAACATTGGCTATAAAGGCACAATATGTCAAAGTCATTATTCTTCTTCTTAGCGTGTCGATGACAATACGAATTAAGTCAGCCAAAAATTTGGCGACGAGTTTGGCACTTTCAGTAGCGTCCTGGTGCGAAAAAGGGATAGAGTTATACAGTACACTAAAGCTATCTCTTTTCAGCGCTAAGTTCAGAGCAGCCAATACATTTTAACAAATTAATGCAGTACCGTATGGCGATAATTCTTTGCAGATACATTGGCTTACATGCAAAATAAGGGCGTAATATTTTCTCTACTACTTTGGCACTAATAGTTGACACTTTTATCAGGTGTTTTCGATTTTATTTCAATTGGATGGATAATAAAACAACCATTAAAAACATGATAGTAAACTTTGCAAATATGCTTTGAACACCAACGGCATATACGACTCATGAACGATAATAAATAAATCATGAAGAAAAAGTGAGATTGTTAGAGACAAAATAATGGTCAAAATATCTTCCTAATTGCACTGTGGTGTTAACATTTTGATTTTTACCGACAGTTCAGCAAAACTGGCCGTACCAAGGAGTACCCTAGACAGGACTACTCGCGGCGATTGTTTTAATTATTATTAGAAGTCAGGGGACTATTCTTGCCAGTTTGGGCACATACATAAATAAACTCACGCCTTTTTTCATGGGCGTAGGCAGAAAACACAGAACACCACCTGTAAGGATCGTAGCAGCACGCGTAGCATGACCACCATAGAAACGCGTTTTGTCGACGGAAGAATCGACAAAGTGACAGATCAACAAAAGAAATCTGCCACTTTGTCGATTCTTCCGTCGACAAAACGCATTCCTACGGTGGCCATGCTACGCGTGCTGCTACGATCCTTACATACTCTTTTTGCCTCGTCCACGTTCAAACATCTGGTCACACTCGCACTCCGGTTGCGAGTACTACGCACCTGACTTTTCTGAAGAACCTCACCAATAAGGTCAGTGTATGTCCTACTAGGGTGCCTCCTTCCGGCTAAGCGAGTCTTTGAAAAGCAACAGATAGGAACCATTCAATTATACAGGGTGTAAGGGACAGTCCTCCACAAACTGATGGGATGAATTCAGTATATCATACTAAGATGACCGGTACAAGAAATTATTTCAGGAATGTTATGGGAATCCAATAAATTTGATTTGTTTTATTTACTCATACGCAATGTATCGTTACCTTGGAAAACGCACGTAGCGAACGGCAAGCGCGACGAAGAGTTCGATGAACTCTGTAGCTAGGCAGGAAGTGAACAGCTGATTTCACACGTCGTTCGTTAGAGTATTTCAACATCCATTGTTGGATTTTTTTAGCCGTATTATATTTACATAAATAGAGTGCTGCGTACAGGGAGTGTAATTCTACATTGAAATAAAGAAATTGTAACTGAAAAAAAAACAAAAAATTAATTTTTCCGGAGAAAAATTCTGGTGGAATATGCTTCAAATTAAGGAGCTGAATGCACCCTGTCAGTATGTGGAGGGCTGTCCCTTACACCCTGTATTATTACATAGGAACCGAATGATTAGTAATGCACAAAATGTGACTATTAGGTTACTTAGTTGTTATATGATTTATAAGGATTACAATAATACAATACAATAATTCCTAACTGATATTTGTAAAAGCAACGCAATTTACGTTATTAATATGTTGTGTAAATATATTATTCTATGTAAATAATAAATTAATTCACAGCAATGACTAGTATGATATGATGTGACAATTTGAAACTAACTACATATAAATAAAAGGTGTTGTTTTTACCCAGCTACTGTACACTGTGATCATCAATTTCAATGTAGAAATTTGATTTAAATATTTATGAAATGGCTTGGATACAACATTTACGATATCTTTCCACCGGATGTATAAGTTACCTTTTAGGAAATGTAGTAAAATTCCCTCAATTTCTTTATTTTAATCTGGTTATTACAAAAACAACACCCTGTATACTTGACACCTTCTGACATATTAAAAAGCAACGCAACAGCAAATATACAAATACGACTAACGCCTACAAATATTTAGAATGTTTTTTTTTTGTCGGCCACAAATTCACCAAATTTTGAAGGGATTATATCCATTTATATAAGGTCTGGAAGAATCTATTAGACTTTCACTTACCAAGAAGAATCGTATTATTTAACAGCAGAACCCTGAGGCAGGCGCCTTATCTAGAACCAAACATTCGTAGACATGACGTAACATTCACCGACCCGTACTGGGCTCCCGTGGTGGATGACTTCCAACTCCTTTTCACGAAAACGAGGTCTGTGTCCAAGAGTGGAACAATTCCGAAAGCCGGCAAATCGACGAAGACCGCATCGACACGACTGGGTCTTATGTAACTCTATAAAAACGCTGTCAAAGATTTTATCATCCATGGACTACTATAGAGGGGCGACCGCAGACCAGTATAGTGCCGTGGTGCAGCGGCGCGGGCGCTGAGGTGTCCCAGTCGCGGCGCCGGCGCCTGGCGAGCTACTCATTGCTCACATCTAACTGGCGAGCGACATGACGCGGCGGGCCGCTGCACGCTGTCCTTGCTTCTCGCCAACGCTAGCTCACGTCTTTTTTGTAATTTCTTACAAATCTCAAGCGTTTGTTTTACACCCTCAACACTCCACTTTTGCGCGTTTGCTTGAAACGAAGCGGTGCTTGCGGCGGAGCCTGGGGCTTTGCACGCGACTGAGCACGCGCCGCCTCTCCGTAAATAGAAAAAAGCGCCGCGAAACGCCAACGCGTCTCCGTAAATGAGCCCTTGGAGTCATTGTGGCCGACTTTACAACGAATATTAAAAGCTACAATAAACCAGACACAGATACAAAGGCACCTCACTATTAATAAATGCACTTCTTATTGCTGATTATAATTATATATTTGTATTATATAACAACAGATCATAATTACATAGGCTAAGTACGATAAGTTTTCATATTAATGATATTAAGGAAACAATGAGTTGTCTGTTAGGTAGAGTTTCAATGCTTAACAGACAAAACATCACGCTTGTAATCCCTGCAAGGGTCAGGCAGAGGTGTACCCTGCACCAGAGGTGTACACTCACATTTCACCAATTATGTTTATATTCCATGTAAAAGAAAGCTAGACGATTAACATTAATTTGCTAATCTCGAACACTTACCGCACTTGACCCATCACAAATTCATACTACACAACAGACAAGCAGAAATAAGCGAAGTCACAGATAAAAGCTATACAAATTAACATCGATATGAAGATCATAAGACACTGGACCATACACAAAGGTAATAAAGTACAAAATTGTGCGATACACATACAGAATTTATTTTATATATTGGACGTTTTTCAAACAAAGGACTAGAGTTATTGCCATGTTTTACAATCTCCGGAAAAGCGTTATCTATCATCTATATATAAAAAATGGTAAACTGACTGACTGACTGTGTGATATATCAACACACAGCCCAAACCGCTGGTCCTAGAGACATGAAACTTGGAGGGTGTGTTCTTTGTGAAGAGTAAGTATCCACTAAGAAAGGATTTTTGGGAAATCCACCCCTAAAGGGGTAAAATAGGGGATGGAAGTTTATATGAAAGTCCGTCAGTTTTGAAGTTAGGATCTTCAAATTTTGTGTTTAGGCTAACGATTGAAAATTAATTTATACGTGTTATAGCGTTTTTGATAAATCTACTCCCGAAGGGTTAAAAAGGGGTATGAAGGTAAGTAATCGGATATTTCTCGACATCCACGCAAGCCGCGGGCAAAAGCTAGTCATCAATAAAAAGGTAAAAGAATCTTTTAAATCATCTGTCAGCTAATTTCATTCACTCTTATCCGGAGGATGTAAAACAGGCCATAAATGAATGAAAATTAGTTATCTATCAGGAACAAACGTTATTTAAAAAATCGATTCAATTATTACAACCAATGGAATACATAGGGTGATGTTTCAAAATAGACTTGTCACCAGCTTCCAAGTGACTAAATAAACATTTTTTTGTAGGTAATGTATAACTATTTTTTTTTTATATTTTACACGCAAACCCTGCGTAGGGAATTACAGCTGTTTGATATGGAACGAAAAAATCGAGTGCGAGCAGGGTTTGAACCTGCGACCTTCCGATTTTCTGTACACCGGACGTCTTACCAATTAGACCATCGAAAGCAACAATTTCGAAAGCAGGGTGCGATGGTCTAATTGGTTAACGTCCGGTATACAGAAAATCGGAAGGTGGCAGGTTCAAACCCTGCTCGCACTCGAATTTTTCTTTCCATATCAAACAGCCATCCTCTATAACTATACTTATTACGTGTTTTATTCATAAACGCTCCTTAAAATAATTAAAGATTCAATTATGCATAACCAGTTTTTATTGTATCTCTCAACTTTAAGCAACGCTTTTGTATAAACCATTATGTAAGGTGGAAGGGACACCTTAAAATCAGCTGTTCCATACATTTTGACCGTGTAGGTATTGCAGTTTTGTATGAAACACCTGTTTTTTTTTATAACCGGCGAAAAATTTCTATGTGGGGTGGGACATAATGACACGAATACGTGGTAACCGTTTTAGCGTCGGTGTCTCGTCCACACTGTATATTCAATGATATTATAAATAAAAAGAGGTAGATATCGCACTAGCACGCGCAAATTGTTGACAGACAAATTCAGACAATTGTCGTAATTTAAGTACTTCAAGCGCAATAGCTATCTCTTTCTGTATCATACGTTCCGTATTATCTATCGCAGTCGTAACAACGCAAACATATTTGAACGCCGCTCAGTATGAACGTAGCGTAACATCATTGTGTACATTTGTCAATTTTCCTATAAAGTACCTACAAGTTAAATAGCGCAGATTTTATCCTTGTAAATCGGTACCCGTTTCAAAAAGGGTTTACCCTGCGTTCTAACCAAAACGGTTGGATGCGCGAATACGCGATCGACGCGTTCAAATGTCACTCATATGTTCGTGATCAAAAAGTGGAAGCTAAAGTCGCGTGTTCACTCGACGATCGTTTTAGTTATAGCGACTTGAGACTAGCGTATTTATTTACGCTCTTCAAATTGTACTTACGCACTGACACGCGCGCCACATTTAGGCCGCTTTCACATTAAGACGTTAACAGCGCGACAGTAGCGCGGCAGAAGCACAGTCGAAAACAAAATCTAAAAAAAAAAAACAATTTTACC
The DNA here is from genome assembly GCA_910589295.1 of Noctua janthe. Lineage (NCBI taxonomy): Eukaryota > Metazoa > Arthropoda > Insecta > Lepidoptera > Noctuidae > Noctua > Noctua janthe. Next base: position 3,994,954 of record OU342572.1, on the reverse strand, counting down.
GTCTGGACGTTAGACGCGCGACTGTCGCGCTGCTAAAGTCGCCTAAATGTGAAAGCGGTCTTAGCGTTTCAAAAAACCGAACGCGAGTATACACGGCGACATATCAAGTTATTCTTTTCCAGTATAAAATGCACTCGCTTTTTTATATATTTTCCGTACAATGACAGATCCACTTATACTGGTTTTGCATAGATTGATTGGTCGTCGGACAACGTGTTCACGCGGATTGAAAGGACGCGCGGGAAGGCTCTCGCGGCTCGCGCTTATACGAGCTTACAAGCGCGTTAACACGTTAGTCTGAAACCATCCTTAAACCGTTATCAGGCGCTTAACTTTCTATTCAGTTTTGCTTCTCATTCAACATCTTCACTCGAAGTAAAAGTCAAAACACACAATGAATTCAAAATGAAAAATGAAATTAAAGGAGCAATTAACCTGTGAATTGTTGAAAACTCCAGTATAGAGACGTCAAATTTTTCGCGTTTGTTGGCATCAATTTGGAGCTCTTGGTCTCGGCCTTATTTTTTGACGTAAATTGCTTATGAAAACTATCAATCTCGCTCAAACTTGCACAGAGTCTAGGAGACAGAACAAGAAAGATATATTTTCTTTGTCAAGTATTTCAAATGAACGAACATAGAATAAAGTCAAAATCTCCAGTCATTCGAATGAACTGTTCACCCAGGTGAAACGTTTGATATCAGCTTTAGAACGCAGCCATACGGGACTCGTCCAAAAGAGTTTCAAAAGGTTATAAATAAATAAATACACTATTCACTTAATTCCATACATTGATACAAATCAAAACTTACGATGCATTGTTCGTATTAAGTCTACCTTACATAGTGACTGCCATAAATCTAGTTTGGTATAAAGTTTACGTTTCGATTGTATATTAATTGTTTTTGTATAAAGTCTGAACTTTTATTAGTTATTGTGAAAATAAGTTGCACTCGTAAGAGACGGAAACTAGAAGAATGATCTACTTATTTTTAGCATTTAGTATTTATAGCATAAAATTATCAACTATGATATGTACCAACTATGGTATGAAACCAACTTTATTCGAAATCGACTTTACGTCGATTTCGCATAAAGTTTGTTAGGCTGTCGTAGGTTAACTTCACGCGACACAACTTTATGTGAAACAAACTTTAAGCGAATATAACTTTATTAGTAACCAACTTTATGCAAAACTAACTTTATACTAACTTTAAGTTTTAACGAAAGTCTAGACTTCATACAAAATAAATTGGGCTTGTTACAGAAAGGTATTTATTAGCCTAGTTATTTACATTATAAGGGCGGCGGTTCACGGATGCCTTCACTGTGTCGTATGCGGCCTGCCATGTCCAGGATCGCTTTAGCTTCTGGGTTTACGTCCAACACACTCAGTTCCTTTTCATCCTCCTGGAAAAATGGTCATATTTAGAGGTTTTTTTTTTTAAATTAATTGCTATCGGGTCCAAAAATATCCTGTCTCTCAAGCAGGGACCAACCATAAACATTCTGTCCTGGTGGGTAAGGGGTAAGGAAAGTACCAGGACAGAATAGGTGTGTACATTTCTACTTTGCTAAACACTTAAACAATGTAAATCGCGCTTCAGCCAGTTTCACCAATATTTAAGCTTTTTCATAAAAAAAATCAATTAAGGGATTCGTTTGTGAAATATTAAGCTTTAAAGTGCTAATTTTAGTTAGACTCAAGTGTCCCCCCCCTCCCTCTACTAGCTAAACGGTTGTGTTTGGGTGTGTGAAATAAATCACGGTGGTATGTATAACGAAGTTAAAAGAAAAACTATCACAGTTAAGGAGGCTTTACAAGTTTAGGAAGTGGATTTAATTAACGTTGTAAGATTCCCTTACATAGATAGATAAATAGATACAGGGCAACTACGAAACCTTACATTGTGCGTGGCTCGACACGCACTTGGCCAGTTTTATTTCGCGATTATGTTGCAGCTTCCCAAGGAAAATGTTCTTTAGTTTGATGGTTTGTTTGTTTGGTTTGTTTGTTTGGTTTGTTTGTTTGTTTGTTTGTTTGTTTGGTTGGTTTGTTTGTTTGTTTGTTTGGTTTCGGTTTGATGGTTTTGTTTGTTTGGTTTCGGTTTGATGGTTTTGTTTGTTTGGTTTCGGTTTGATGGTTTTGTTTGTTTGATTTTGATGGTTTGAATCACCCTTAAATATAACCACACTTTTCTGATTCACGCTGTATAATACTTTCTACTACAAAATACTTGTCCTAATTTGTAACTCTACCTACTGATTGATATAAATTAAAGACAAAATGTATATTTTTTCTAAGCATTCATAACATCACGGCTTGTAATTCCCAGAGTTTTGCCAGAGGTGTACTTAATAGTACACCCACATTTCGCTAGATATCTTTAATTCCCGCATTCGAAATAACCTACATTCAAATATTCTACATTTAATACTAAATACCTACAAAATCAATTTATATTGATCCCTTACTTCGATATATTTTTCAGCCATGTCGTATGTCCCAGAATTTTATCCTTATGAGCGACACTATCGACTGGTGTAATAATAGTGGGTATTTTTTTTTCCGAAATCAATCGATTCCTGGCTAGGAATACTGATTTTTCAAAAATCTAATGATGCTATTTCAGTTTTCTTTAAAATCGGGCTCGAGACTCTTTAGAGTATTTTTCGCTATTCCTTATAGTTTCGGACTTGGCCTTCCACGCCCACTTGAAATATTCACCCTGTATTGAAGACTTCATCAAGATCTGATTTTCTGACTCCATAGTTTGTCTTTCTGACTTTAAGGTGTCACACTATGACGTCATGGTCTAACTTTGTGACCTTGTAATTTGATTTTCAGACTTTAAACTCTGACTTTTCGATGCCGACCTCACAGTCTTTATTTCTGGCTTCATAGTGTATCTTTCTGGCTTTTCAGTGTTACTTTCTGGCTTAATTTTCTGACTTCACAGTGTAACTTTCTGACTTTACTGTGTAACTTTCTGACTTCACAGTGTAACTTTCTGACTTCACAGTGTAACTTTCTGACTTCACAGTGTAACTTTCTGACTTTACTGTGTAACTTTCTGACCTCACAGTGTAACTTTCTGACTTTACTGTGTAACTTTCTGACTTCAAAGTGTAACTTTCTGACTTCACAGTGTAACTTTCTGACTTCACAGTGTAACTTTCTGACTTCACAGTGTAACTTTCTGACTTTACTGTGTAACTTTCTGACCTCACAGTGTAACTTTCTGACTTTACTGTGTAACTTTCTGACTTCAAAGTGTAACTTTCTGACTTCACAGTGTAACTTTCTGACTTCACAGTGTAACTTTCTGACTTCACAGTGTAACTTTCTGACTTTACTGTGTAACTTTCTGACTTCACAGTGTAACTTTCTGACTTCACAATGTTACTTTCAGACTGCATAGTCTGGTTTACTCACTTTAAGGTCTTCTTACGACACAGTCTAAAGTTCTGACGTCGTTGGAACGGGACTTCTTAGGCCCAAGCTTCTTGTTGTATTTTTGCCGCACAATTCTAGGAATTTCCGGTCGACTTTATGATTGTCTAGCACACTGCCTCTGCCACTACTATTAATTGAGCGTAGTGACTTGATGTCACTGTCGTCTTCGTATTTCTAAGGATTAAAAAGGATAGGAAAGGATTGAGGATACCTGAAGCTAGGATGACTGCATTCCTAGCTTTAACAGGTAGTTTACCTCTAATATAAACCTTATGACAATGGGAATAAAAGTCATTACTGCAAATCAGAGGTTAAACAACAGTACACATACACGCACCAGGCCTGTTGCCCCGACCTTTACTCAGAATAAGGTCAGCGAAGTCCTTCTAGTTCGTAGTTCAAGGAGCTTGCTCACATTACAAAAAACATATACAGGGTGGAATAGGGACACCGATGGAGAAACGGTTACCACGTATTCAGTACATCATTTTGAACCACAAGAATTTTATATAGGTTATTTAAAAAAAAAAATCACCTATTTCCTACAAAAGTGACATACACGGTCTAAATGCCATACAACAGCAGATTTTTTTTTTTAAATATCCAATGAAACATTTCTATGTGGGGGTTCAGAATCATCCTCTGCCTGCCATTTCCCTACTATGTTAGGGTCGAACCTGTCCAACCGGATGTAGCTGAATACCAGTATTTTACATGGAGCGACTGCCTATCTGACCTCCACAACTCAGTTAGTACTAGCTAATACGATATTCCTTGGTAAGAGTGGTTGTCAGACTTTTTGGGCCACTGACTACCGATGACAGCTGGGACCAACGGCTTAACGTGCTTTCCGAGGTACGGAGGAAACTCGATATGTAATGGGTCCCATCCACAGACCAACTTAGTCAAGCAGAGCATAACCTAAAGATCGGTCCGACCGGCTGTTATTATTTAGCCACCAGCTCCTAGTGGGGGGGTTCAGAATGATGTACTGGATACGTGGTAACCGTTAGCGCGTCGCTGTCCCTTCCACCCTGAGTAATCAACAACACAGCCACTTACATCCTTCTCCAGGACCGGCTTGTCGCCGACGCCCCACACCTCCAGGCTCTTGATGTGGAACTTGGGCTCCTTGCTGAGCCGCTTGTAGCCGCGGAAGGTGCTGCAGGACTCCGCCGAGCAGCCCTCCCCGAACGGGTCCGCGTCTACCCAGATGCCGCCGAAGTTGAACTGTCCGCCCATTATCTGGTGATTGTAGGGAGTTGTGGTGAGATTACTAATGTTTCACATAATAAAACCGGTCAAGTGCGAGTTAAACTCGCATTCAAAGGGATCCGTAGCACTAAACAATATTTTAACGCTCATTTATAAGACAATGTTCACTCAACAGCAAAACTAAATTTAGGAGCCTCGCTTACACCAGTGTCTTACACCGTGGGTATTTATTCAAGTAAGTTACATAAGCTCTTCGCCAATTAATTTATAAAAAAAACATACTCTAACACTCGGCAATAGCGTAGCTGCCAATCATCGAAAGGATTTTTTTAATTGTTTTAGTAGTTTTGAAATTGCCTCCTACATACACAGACATACAACTTTTTATTGCCTCTCAAATGTCCCACAGCTGGGCAAAGACCTCCTCTTTCTTCCTTCCAAACCTCTCTATCTTGTGCGATATCTGGCCAGGTTCGCCCCGCAAACAAGATCAGACCGTCACAGCACCTTCGCCGTCAGGTGTCCTGGACACCAATGACCGTCACTCACTGGACACCGTGTCCAGTGACTGACGATCGTAGCCCACCTCTCGGGTGCATTAGAGCTACCTGGGCAGCCCACTACCCCTGTATCTTGACTGATTTTTCTTCAACATCTGCAACCTGAGTTATGGAGCGCAGGGTGGTGTTTGTAACGCGATGTGTACGATTAACCACCGCTTATGGTGCGCTCCATTGCCCGCTGGTAAGTCTTGAGTTAATAACAAACTAATAACATCACGCCTGTAATCCCCAAAGGGTTAGGCAGAGGCGTAGTAAGTACCATGTAATAGGGGGCCATCAACCGGGCCCAAATCCAGCCTCCGTGGCTGCTACTGAGAAATTCCTGATGGAAAAACCCAATAACACTTTGCCCGACCTGGGAGTCGAATCATGAGTTAACTATAGACCGACCGCTTTAATGAGTCCTCGCGAAGGTATCAATTTAAATCGAATATTCTGAAGGTTGATCACGTATTGGTTCACATTATCGTAATACCTACGTGGATTATGTTTATTTTAAAACAAATAACCTGTGGGATATTTTTAGGACCTTGTGGACGCTTAATGTGCCTTTGATGAGAAAGGCGGAGGACTCATTAAAGCGGTCGGTCTATAGAAAGTTTTCCTCTTTATAAAATTACAGTAAATATTTTTACTCACTATCCCATTCGGTAGCGTCTTAGTATGATAATTAATATACTGGAAATGATGGTTGAAGCTAGAAGCTGGGTACACCCTCATCTTGGGCGCTAACGTGAACAGGAACGAGTCCGTGGTGCCCACGAAGTTCGGGCTGAACGACCACGACACGGACGCGTATCCCCCGAAGATGTAGCCCGAGTTGTCCTCGATGATGAGGAGGGAGGGGCCTTGGTCTATGATGCGGCCTGGAATCATAAATATAAAATATTTATTTATCTAACTAGTCCATCATCTTTGGGAGTCTGCCATATTGGATTTAGAATGGCGTCACTTAGCTAATTATGCATTGTCATCCAAACTAAACATATCTGTAAAATTTCAGCTCAATCGGAAACTGGGAAATGAGACAAATTTAACTTCTAAGATTTTTTTACATAGTTACAGGTGAAGCTAATAACAACAAAAGCTGATTCCCTAGCATAACTTACTGAGCTAAATCACATACCTGTCATGGTAGAGAAAGACTCCCCGTGTATGTGCGAGGAGAACAGGAACCTCCACTTCTTCTGGTGGGCTTGGGGTATGTTGCTGTTCAGCCACACTATGTGCGACAAGTCAATGAAGGCTGGGTAGTCCGGCATCGCTTCTAGACCTGACAGAGGAAGATATATAGATATACACCGTGACTTTTTAGTTGTTTTACAACGGCACCCCACTTCATGTATCCAATGAATACTAAACATTCATAAAAAAAATGTCGACGGTGCATTCCAAAAGTTGGAAACGTCGCAAATACCTGTCAAATATGTAGCTTTTGACTGCTTCGTTGGTTGAGTGGTCGCAAGCGCGACTGCTGAGCATGAGGTTCAAAGTTTGATTCCCGGAATTTCACAGTAGCAGTCACGCTACTGTGAAATTCCTGATGGAAAAACTCAATAACACTTTGCTCGATCCGGGAATCGAAGTTTGAACCTGGAATTATGCCCGGTTGATGGCAATAGACTCACTCCCTATTACATGGTATTAAAAAACACAGGTGTAGTATTAGGTACACCTCTACCTAACTCTTCGGGGATTACAGGCGTGGCGTGCCTTACCGTGGGGCATGGGCAGCAAGCTCAAGTCATGGCGCGCCAGTGCCACAGGACTGTCGCTCCCAGAGTTGTTGATTCCGTACAAGTTCACGAACACCATCTTCACCATCTGCTGGAACAGTGTGTTGAATTGGACCCTGCAATAGAAATAATGAAATTAGTCTTCTGGCTCATCCTACAATGCAACTTTTTGTTGTGAAACATCTACGTAAAGGGTGTAACAAGACCCTTAACGAAGCCGAAAGGCACTTGTTCTCCCCGTCATTGCGATATTGTTTTTGTTCTAGACCATACCTGGGAACCTTCTAGTTACGGAGATATTGGGCGTCAAAGTTCCATCGTTTTCACAAGATTTTTTTTAAATACATGTTTTTATTCATGTAAGATTTTTACTTTAAACACCTCCACGATCTCCGTACTATTCAATCCATCCATCAGCACAATGTTTTGAGTGCGTTACATTGTGTCCTTCCGTAAAACGTGATTTTTCACCCCAAACAAAAAGTCGTTTCCCAGCAGTTATTTTCGCGTAGAGTTACTTAGTTTGATGTACATAATGCTTGGTTGAAGACTTCGTGAAGGGTCCGTTTACACCTTGTATATGCGCGCCTAGACAGTAAAACCGACTCGTATGCCGTGACGAAGATGGCATAACGCTATCATGGCGTCATGCATCCTCAATGCCACGTAAAATCAACGCCAGTGTAGCCCGCGAGAATTATATGTTTCTTTGAAATTTGCTATTCAGTGTCAGGCTGTATGTTGAACAAAATATGTTTCGCGACAAGCATGTATTTAGAGAATTATAATCATCAATACAACCCTAAGTTTATTGAATGACTTTTTCATGAAAACGCATTCTCCTTAAGAGATCAGCTTCAAAAACTGCCCCTGTTAACGCCCATAAGAGGCGTTACCCCGCTGTTTATCTATCTCATTTCAATATCTACACCATCAGAGAGTGGTCTGCAAAGGCGCGCGGCCATTGGAAAGGACCGGGACATGTGGTGATTCTTACATAACCCGACTTTACAGAAACCAGGTTTAAGAACCGCCTTTATCAACGTCTTTCTTTTAAATGTCAAACTCAAAGTCAAAACTCAAAGCATTTATTTCAATAAGACCATTACAGGCACTTTTGAATTTCAGAAAAACAAAGAAAACGAAGCTACAGTCACAGACACAAGGCATAATAACTTGTGAAAGTACTGTAGTTGCCCATTCCAAGGCGTAGATCTCTATGGAGAAGAATGGGCAAGAAACTCCATGGACACTCTTTTCAATCAAAATATTGTTACAAAATCTTGGTTGCATCATTCATAGTCTCCACATAAATGATGCAACATTACACCTTTACATACACCTTTTAGTCGGAGGGAAGCGAGGGGTCCTCTAAACCCTTAAGCAAAGACCGAAGAGAGTAGGATTCCTACCTGAGCAAACTCATCCTGGATTCTCTTAAGACACCAGTTTCAAGACACCTCGAGGGGTCGTTTCTTCCCAAAGCAAAGGTTGGTTTCGACCATCCTGGACCCTCTTGAGACCCCAGCTTCAAAATCCGTCCCTGTCCGCCTAAAAGGCAACATATTTGGGGAGACAGTGAACGGGAAACTTACCACTTTTGAATTTGCTGTGACGTGCAAGCGTTGACAGTGTTATCAGCGTCGGCCTCCAGGGTGGCCGAGAGAGCTTCGCCGAGCGCCTGCACGTGCGACGCGCGCCCGCCGAACCCTTTGCTGATCCAGGTCTCCGGGCGTGGGGACGTTGACGCTTTTAGCAGCTTCACGTACGTCGAGGCTATGCTTTCACAGTACTGTGGACAATAGTGGAAGAAAGGTGTGGTCATATTTAATGGTACGACAGAGACCATCAAACTGAAACTTTCTCCTAGGGACCAGCATAGTAATCGTAAAAAAATATCAGCTGCTAAAAACATTCGGGTCGAGTAGGTATTGAAGTTTTGTATGTCATCAGCCTAGCCTTTTCCCAACTATGTTGGGGTCGGCTTCCAGTCGAACCGGATGCAGTTGAATACACTGGTATTCAGCTACATCTGCATTTACCTGGAGCGACTGCCTATATGACCTCTATAACCCATTTAGTACTGGGTAATACGATACCCTTTGGTAAGACTGGTTGTCCGACTTTCGGGCCACTGACTACCCGTAACGACTGTCAACGATCTACAAATGACACGGCTTAACCTGCTTTCTGAGGCACGCGAGAAATTCGATAGAAATTCGGTATATAATGTTGGTAACCCATCCACAACCCGACCTAGGCAAGCGCAGCTTAACCTGCAGATATTCGATCTCATAATCGGTCGTATTTCCGATGACAGACGATGATTCCCGATGCACATCGTGTTTAAAATCATAGTACAGTAATCTTAGCATACCTCTCTCAACAGCTGGTAGGGCACCTCTGAAGAATCATAAGCCATGCCAAGACTGCTGTATACCATCTTCAACCGTTCATCTGCCGTACCTGCAAGAGAAGAGAGCGTTACATATAATATGTGTCTTGTGATTTACGTGTCAACCAACACACATAGCAGTATGAGAAAGCTTACCTACGTTTACGGTAGGACTCAAAGTAACGCACTCAAAACATTGTGCTGATGGATGGATTGAATAGCACAGGGGCCATGGAAACATTTGAAGAAAGTTATAACATTAAAAGACGGCACGTTTGGCGCAGTGGCTATAAGCGATTGGCTGCTGCGCGGCGTGTTGCGGGTTCGATTCCCGCACGGAACAAATATTTGTATGGCCTACAGATAGTTGTTCCGGGTCTGGCTGTTTGTGTATGTGAGTTTAAATGTTTGTAAACGCACCCACGATACAGGAGAAATTCCAAGTGTGGGGCAACGCTTTTAAAAAAAAAAAAAAAAGTAACATGCGTAAGAATGCATATGAGTTTATAATTCGATGTGCCATACACCCTGTTTATTTAAGTTTCTTTTACGTTTAAAAAACCATAGTCAAATCACCCATAAATAAATAACAAACTCTATGCTGCTGTTAATTAAGTTGATTTTAAAATGGCTAAATGATTAGTACTGTGAGTTTTTTAGAATCGATAGAATTTCATAATTCTTTTATATTTTATTTACTTTGCTCAAATAAAAATCTCAACCATTTATGCAAAGGTGGGTCAGGCAATTGCTATACTAGTTAATAAAATCAATAAACTGTTGCAAGATGTAAAGGCAAATACTAATTGAACTTAATGTGTGGGTATTAAAGTTGTTTCTCCAAAATAATGTATTCGGAAACAAAAAAATGCTTAAAAGATATTTCTAAAACTAAAGAGACTCACCTCTTACATTATAAACGTACAACTCTGCGAATTTGTTGAAGTCGCACGAAGCCGCCTTGGTCGGCCCGAAGCCGAACAGGTAGTTAGTCAGGTACTGAGCTAACCGGGGGTCTATTCGAGGACCCCATAAGCCCTGGAAATTTACACAAAAACGATTTTTAAAAAAAATGCTTAAAAAAAATTTCTGTAGGGTCCTGCTGTGCTGTAAGTTTCCGAACGCTAGTACATCGAGTGTTAGCAATTAGCTGACCCACCTTTGCATAAATGGTTGACATTTTTTAGAAATCGAATCGATAGAATTTAATACGAGGGCGGGTCAATAAGTCCGTGACTTTTTGAATTTCTGACCTCTTTACTGAAACAGCAACACTGCTCCTGTCAACAGGCATCTGTCAGTTGACTCCTGTCAAAATTTAAACTTGCTGCGTCAGTTAGTTTGTGTTTGACAGCTATTTTTATCAGACTACTCACTAATTTGAGGAGAAAATGGAAAAAAGTGAATTTCGTGTGCTTATTAAGCATTATTTCTTGCGAAAAAAAACCATTACCGAGACCAAGGCTAAGCTTGATAAATACTATGGGGACTCTGCACCATCGATTTCAATGGTAAAAAAGTGGTTTACTGAATTTCGTTGTGGCCGTACAAGCACTGAAGATGCCGAACGTCCTGGACGCCCAGTTGAGGTCTCTACACCCGAAACAATCGAAAAAATTCACGATATGGTGTTGACCGACCGAAGATTGAAAGTGCGAGAGATTGTGGAAGCCGTAGGGATCTCGCATGGCTCAGTGGTTTCAATTTTGAATGATCACTTGGGCATGAGAAAGCTTTCCGCAAGATGGGTGCCGCGTTTGCTCACAGTCGACCACAAACGCAATCGTGTAACAACTTCACAGGAAGCTTTGGCGTTGTTTAATCGCAATATGGCGGAGTTTTTGCGCCGTTTTGTAACCGTGGACGAAACATGGATCCATCACAACACACCAGAAACCAAACAACAGTCAAAACAGTGGGTTTCTAAGGGTGAATCGGGGCCAAAGAAGGCCAAGGTGGGTTTGTCAGCCAATAAAGTTATGGCGACTGTTTTTTGGGATGCACGCGGGATAATCCACATTGACTACCTTCAAAAGGGAAGAACAATCAATGGGGAATATTATGCCAACTTATTGGACCGATTCAATGACGATTTGAAAAAAAACCGACCTCATTTGGCCAAGAAAAAAGTTCTTTTCCACCAAGACAATGCAAGGGTGCACACATGTGCAGTTGCCATGGCAAAAATCCATGAATTGGGCTATGAATTGCTCCCTCATCCGCCCTATTCTCCAGATTTGGCTCCGAGCGACTACTTCTTGTTCCCAAACCTGAAGAAATGGCTTGGTGGAAAAAGATTTGACTCCAATGATGAAGTCATCTCGCAAACAAAGGCCTATTTTGAAGACCTCGACAAATCATTTTTTTTGGAAGGGATAAAAAAATTGGAGAAGCGTTGGACAAAGTGTATAGAGCTCAAGGGAGACTACGTTGAAATGTAAAATTATTTTTTTATCAAAAAATCTGTGTTTTATTCCAAAAGTCACGGACTTATTGACCCGCCCTCGTAATACTTTTCTATTTTATTTATTTGAGCAATTTAAAACACTACATAGTATAAAACAAAGTCGCTTCCCGCTGTCCCTATGTATGATTTGATCTTTAAAACTCCGTAACGGATTTTGATGCGGTTTTCAGTAATAGAAAGAAAAGGAAAAAAGAAGGTTAATATATATATATAGATTGCACCCGTGCAAAGCCGGGGCGGTAGTAAAATATAAAAGAATTATAAATTTCGAGTGATTCGTTTTCTAAAAAATCTCAACCATTTATGCAAACTGGGTCAGCTAATTGCTATTACTCACTTTACTATAGATATGCTATCAGAAGTATCATGTAATTTGATCCCATGTATCAGTCATGTCCAGATAACTGATATAATTGCCAAGTTGATTAAGGAGCGTACAAACAAAACAGACTGGCATCGGACTGGCTACGGAAACTGGATTTATACAGAATACTCGGGAAACGAAGTTCGAAAAAATCGTTGCAAGTCGTATGGCATTGTCAGTCTGTTTACCCTGTTTCGCTCGTAGGGTGTTTATATTATTCTGCCTTCGGAGTGTGTGGGAGGTTTTGCTAAAATGAATTGTTTACTATGTTTTGTAGCTTTACATTGTAAACATAATTTTGGAACAATGGTTGTAGACAACAAAATGCTTCCTTTTCGTGTTTACATCTTTTTGGGGCTGACTGTCCTGTCTAAGGCTACGAACACCATGGCACGTAGCTTGCTTAGCGCCCGGAGCCTAGCGAGTTTCGAAGTGAAAAATACGTTCAAGAATTTTCATTTTTGAACGTATTTTTTCATCCGGCATTACGCGCTTAAATACACCCTAGTTGGGGCCGGATGTGAAGATTCCAGAACGTTCGTTTCGCTTCGCTACTAGCAAGGCGCCTCGCTAGGTTCTTGTAGGCAGTGCGTTCGTAAGTCCAATATTAACAGTGCAGTCCGGAGCCTCGTCCATTTGGTTTGAACACATCTTTAACTTGTACCGAGACGCTCAACGACAGCCAGTTGGCTCTTGCAAGTAGATTACGTATTTTATTCGCGTTGTCCAAAGCTATGTTATTGACATAACGGTTGGCGCAATGGCTGAGCGATTGGCTGCTGCGCTGCGTGTCGCAGGTTTGATCCCTACACGGAGCAAATATTTGTATACACCGTGACTTTTTAGTCGTCTTACAAAGGCGATCCACTCAATGTACCCGACATAAAATAGCTCTAGGCGCGATTTTTTTTTTATTTTCCATAATAGGTACAAAGAAAAATAATAATAAAAAATTAGAATAAAATTATGAAACATCCTGTTAATGATGTTTACGTGTCAAACGGGAGAACAATACCTACCCAGCACTCGAGTCCAGTAGAGCATCGCTCGCAACATGGTGTTTATTAACTGTGTCAAGCGTCATAATACTGAATAATAAAAATTTTATTTTTAAATTATTAAAATGTCATAAATACCTATTTTTTTAATGAATGTTTTGTATTCATTGGATACATGAAGTCGGCTGCCGTTGTTAGACGACTAAAAAGTCACGGTATAGGTATAGGTAGTTGTTCCGGGTCTGTTTGTGTATGTGAGTTAAAATGTTTGTAAACGCACCCACCATACAGGAGAAAATCCTAGTGTGGGGCAACGTTTAAAAACAAATACGCTTTGAATAAAAATATCCAGACACTAGAGGACAAATATTAGCAATGCAGATAGTCCTAGAGGAGCTTTGAGGTCATTTTTTTTATATCAATGCAAATATTTGACGTCCGACAACAGTAACCTTCACCATAAACGTCCCGTGAGGTGAGTACATACTGCCAACTCTTAAATCAAATCAAATTTGTATACAGGTTACAAGTTGTTACATATTTTATTTAAATGTACCTACATTATCTTTGTGTCCTTTGACTAAACCATAACTGGCGATACGGCCTGGGTTCGATTCCCAGGTCGGGCAAAGTATTGTTGGGGTTTTCCATCAGGAATTTCTCAGTAGCAGCCACGGAGTCTGGATTTGTGATCGGTTGATGGCAATAGGCTCGCCCTCTATTACATGGGACTTAAATATAACTGGTGAAATGTAGGTGTACTGTTAGGTACACCTCTGCCTAACCTTCGATCTTCTGTTCATCGTGTAGTTAGTGTCTAACCTGATGTCAGATTTTTTATGCCACCCATGGGCCTCTGACTTGGCTTTACATGCCGTCGAGAAATATCTCTAAGGCATTCTGGTTCCTTCACCGAAGCAAGTGATAATTATACGAACACGAATCCGAAAAATCAGAGGTGCGTGTCTTGGGTTCGAAATTGAGACCTATAACTTGGCAGTCGGACGGTCACACCACTAGGCTATCACTCAAACCTCTCGATGATTACATGTGCGATGTTATGTTGCTTATAAAAATCTCTATACTTCAGCAAATAGCTGTGTGATGATCATACGCCACGCTCCACAACTAAAACCATTCACTGCGCTACGCAATCCACCTCACATTCTATGCACTATTTATTATTCTATTAATGGCTTCATCGCTACGATCGTAAATGTTTACAAACAGGGCCACGAAACGTTTAGACTGTACCTACTCGCAGTAAAGTACGAGCGCAAAATAATAGACGTTGACGTAACCATCAATAAAATCAATTGATAAAGAGAGAGATATATCTCTCTCTCTTTATCGTTTCCTCCTTAAGTCGTACTCCTCATTACTGAGGCTCGTGATCTTGAAAACATCTTTTCCCTGACGATGGTTCGCCATCTCTGTCTATCCTTGGCCGTGAAGCGCATCATGAAACTTTGTATCAAGAGAAGAGCCTGTCTGGTCGGTCCATCGCAAAGGGCTGCGACCTCTTGGTCGTTAACCACCCACCTTGCCGGTAACCTTCAGTTGTTCGAGATTATTGCAATCTTTTCTCGTTATATGGCCGAAAAATTCCAAAACTCCGCGGAGACAGGTCGTAAAGTCTGGTGGTCGTTCAAGTCTAGGATAAATCCTTGATTAGCTGTTGCCCGCGACTTTCATCCGCGTGAAATTATCATAATAATATTACTTCCCTATTTGAATCGGATTTTTTTAACAAATTATAGGTTTTCATTTTTTTTCAAGAGCACCCTGATACTTTTTCTAAAATAAAAGTAGTATTACTATTAGTTAATCCTTATCAGCTATCTTCCAGTAAAAGTCCCGTCAAAATCGGTCCCGCCGTTTTGGAGGAACAAACAGACGGACAAAAATTTAAAAAAATGTTTTTTTTTTGTTATAAGTACTTTATATACTTTCCATTTGCATTCAGTAAAAAGCCGTTATTTTGAAATTACAAACAGACACTTCAATTGTATTTATTTGTATAGATAAATCGATAAGGGTCGAACCGTAGTAGCCCTCGACAAAGAGAAGTGGAAAGGCAGGAGGGAGGAATATGCTCTGCCGCGAGACATAACAGGACCTGAACCGAAGTCCTTTAAAAAAAGGGACAACAGGAGTTGTGAAGGCTTTTGTCCTGAAGTGAGACAAAACGAGCTTAAAAAAAAGAGATTCCTTAGAAATCCTCACTTAGATGTGCAAACTACTGATTAGACAAATGACGCCAATCTCCTTCACATTTTTTGGTATGTTTTGTGTTTCATTATGTCTGCATCGATCGGGATGACTACGATAACGTTATCTCAGCTGGGAGTGCTGAAACACAGTCCTCCTCCATGAAAGAGAGAGAGCAGATCTTAAATTAGCTTTAGAAGATTATTGGTAATTATTTCACTAAAATACATGTTATTTATTATTTACGTAAATTTTATTTGCATGCCCTAAGAAGGCAAAACATGGTTTGTACCTCAACCACCATTGTACACCTGGTAACACATATATTTTAAGCAAATCAATGATTCTTGTTTCTTGAACCTAATGTGAGTTAGTAGATAAAATGCTAACCAATCATCTATGCTCAAATTGTTTAATTTTGTCTTTTACACTAGTCTTGATATTTTAAAACGAAACTGACCGAGAAATGCGTGTGGGACTGATTTTACAACGTTCCGCCAGCTTTTATTGAGAATAAACAAACGCTTCAAATAGTTCATTGATGCAGTCAATGTTTGAAACTTTTATTTACATTTTACATACCCAGTTATTATCTATTTCATAGTCGACAACGAATCATACCTTAAAAGTTTAAAGGTGTGTGGCAGTGGGTTTACACCACACAAAATGTCTGGCAGTAGTAGGCGAGTCCCCTTATTTTTTTTATTTATTTTAATCATTTGTTGGTATAGCTTTCTTATAGATTTTCCTGTAATCTATAGGCAAAGAACTATTTTTCAAATTTTTCGGAGCTGTGGTTTCTGGGTTTCGGAGTTAATGGTCAATTTTCGCCTATTTTCTTAAATAACTTCAAAACTATTTAACTTAAAATTAAATAGTTTTTAAAAAATATATATTTGAGATGCTTACAATGAACCCGTTAATTTGATATGTAACACGATATAGTAAGCAAAGCATATTTTTTTCATTTTCTAGTTTACCCCCCAAAATTGGCCCCCATGTTTAAAATTCATTAATTTACGTTACACGACCGTCTTTGGGTCACCGACATACTTGCGTGTACTAAATTCAACTCAATTAGTCCAATAGTTTCGGAGTAAATTGGTTCCGTTTTTTCCTTTTGAGGTACGGAACCCTAAAATCACGCTTTATAGTGTGACGTAACTTAAAAGCTATTCAGCACACCTTTGTTACCCGATACCTGCTTAAGCCACCCGCCACCATGACCGACTTTTCATACTAACCAATGGTTCTTACATGTAATAAGGTACTTTCGCAGAAAAAGTTACAGTTTTTATAAAATGACGTCACGTAATTGTTGTCAAATGAACACATTTTTAACATTTCTATCTTCGTTAACGCTGATAGTGTTATGTTATCTCTCCACCACCCTTGGTTGACTGGTAGAGAATGTCTTCGCCATTACACCTTTGCACCTTTTTTGTGTGCATTATCATCTGCCTAGCCTTTTCCATCTACATCCTATAATACTGCTATACCTACACGGACAAAATATATGGAACAACTGTTTTTTTTTTAATTACTGATGAAAAGTACGAGGTCGGTATCCTTTCCACCCGGACGGCTAATTGGATTTTATGTGCGAAAAGTTTAAATAAATAAATGCACTTCAATTAAACCTTAATTTTAGTGTCAATTTTGTGGGAAATATTGTGAACAGCACTAATTAGGTCGACTAGGTATACCAATATCCCTCGCGGTTCAAAGAAACCGATTCACCTTGACTAAAAACACACAAAAATGGATGACATTGAAAGACTAATGACTCCTCTGTTTAGTTAGACGATTCAATTTTGGCTGCTTAATTCAATTTGAAAAGCAAAAATTGAGCCAGATTTTTCCATTGAGTATACTTTCAACAAAACCCAGTGTGAATCGATCAAGCCGTATAGCAGACTTGTTAACAAACATAAACATGCAACATTCCTCAATCCTCAGCATGTGTGTGAAGGTACATTTTCCTCGTAATCTCGCATACCGAAACATCTAATTACCGAAAGCTATTTCAGTGGAGAAACAAAATAACGTTTTACTGCTGGGGCTGGATTGAAACGTACTCGAGCATTCACCTACGTAGCATAAATAATGATTCTTTTGTGAAACGAAAGTCAACAACTTTCTTTCTTTTTCTTCGTATTGCTGGCACGACAAAGTTAATACAGAGTGGAAGGGATACCAATTTTTCATCGGTTATTAAAAAAAAACAGCTGTTCCATACATTTTGACCGTGTAGGTATTGCACTTTTGTAGGAAATTTCTATGTAGAGGGTCTGAGAATGATACGAATCGATGATGAATACGTGGTAACCGTTTTCGCGGCGGTGTCCCTTCCAACCAGTATTTTGCTAGCCCAAAACTTCGCCACTTCCACCTCGTCATCGGTGGAAGCGCAAAGGTCACTTCGGCTGCATGTTTTTGGGCTAAGAGGGCAGGATAGCAGGTGGAGCATAGTTTACGACACAGCTCCACATCCCGCTGCTGTTTCATTGAGGTAACCCCACTTAACGAGGTTGGAGTTACATCTTCCCACCTCCAAATTTCGTTGAGAAAAAGAATACCTTTCACTTTTTGATTCAGTGCGACCACAAAGGCCAGCACACCACGCACGGCACGGCAGGACATTTTATCTTTACCCAACGTAAGTTCATATGTAGCTATTGGTAACAAGACACACATTCCAATGTTTAGAGATCGACCCCAAGGCATCAAACCAAGAGGAAGATTTCCCTTATCAGTGCTTTGGAAAGCACAAGAAAAGTACCGCCATTCAGCTTCATCTGGTTAGACTGAAAGCTAACCGCACCAGTTGGGACAAGGCTAGGAGATTATTAAAAAACTTCTATATGGGGGCCCATATAGAAGTTTTTCACAGGTTAATAAAAAAAACCGGCTGTTCCATACATTTTGACCGTGTAGGTATTGCACTTTTGGAGGAAACCGCTGTTTTTTTTATTATTTAATAACCGGTGAATAATATCCTATCCTATCCTATGGGGGCTTAGAATGATGTACTGAATACGTGGTAACCTTTTTCGCGTCGGTGTCCTTTCCACCCTGTATACTGTGATTAACACCTTACACGATTACAGCCACCATTTCAAGACTAATGTCAAACAGTGACCAGTATAAATTATAATGTGTTGCTCCAGTATCTAGTATCGAAAACTGTGATAAAGAAGACGCATACATTTTTAACGCAATCATAAAAGATAATCGGCAGTTCAAGCTTGCTTTCATGTAACATTTGATGTGCTTTTTATTAAGATTTGCAAGACAAATATAATATATAGTTTTACTACAAAATTGATGATATTTTAACTATGTAATGGCCTCGTGATACATCGACTCTGAAGGCTTACGTGATACATGCTTGTCCCAAAAGAACTATGTGATAAATGTACGCAAGACGGCCAATCAAGCTTTACAAAACCAGTTTATGCGGATCTCTCATTGTATAGGAAATCTATACAAATCGAGGCCAATTATACTAGAAATGCCGTAGAGAAGATCTGGCTGAATTGAAGGATCTGACTTGCAATAAATTGCAGTAAGCGCTCGAAAATCTGAGCGGAAGGCATATGTCCAGTAGTAGACGGAAAAAGGTTGCCCTCGTGATAATTTTGGTAGTAATCCGTTGGCTACGGTTTTGCTACTAAGCTAACGTATGGTACATTAAATTAATATTAATAGATGGGCTCTACGTCTCCCCTTTCGGCAACAAAAATAGAAGCCAGTACATTATGTCCAAAAATTCCAAATCTGTTGGCGAAAATAAACCGATCAATCAACGCGTCCATAGATTCTCATTATATTTTTTCTCACAATATTTAAGGTCGGCATCCGATATTTATGGTCTGTGCATGGTTTTCTTCAAGCACAGTCTATGGTTATACTGACCATTGTTTAGATTTGGGGCCACGAAACGAGCGGCTTGTAACGTGACAGCGGTCGTGAACTAATATCTCAATCGTGTTTGGCAAATTTAATTGACGGGTAAAACGGAGTTTTATGGGATTTCAATTTAGATAACCGACTCTCGATATAGTCCGTGCGGTGTGAAAAGTATTTGATACTGTCGGAACGAAATTTTCGCATGCGTATAATTCGCTATTTAGACAGTACATTCACGGAATCCATTTGACTCTCCTATTCCGTGCTACAAAAACCCAACCCGCCAACTTCACAGCCCCACAAACATCTACCAGATTCCTCCATATTGTCGGACATATAAACATGGATGACGTTCATCGGTGGCAGGCATTCGATCAGTGTCTGCCCATCCGGATTTATCGCAACATCTTGATACGGGAACACCAATCACGGCGTGTTTAGGCGATTAGTGAGGTTCGCTGTAACACTGAGCGAATAATTTGGGAAGACATCATTATGGAGTGAGTGAAGGGGTTCGTGGCTAATAATAACAGCCACACGGCTCGATGTTTAGGGTTAAGCATCGCTTGCCGAGGTCGGTCAGTGGATGGGTGACTAACCCTAACATACCGAGATCTTCCGGTACTTTGGTAAACATAACAAGTGGGGTATCATGCTACCCAGCAACCAAGTTGCGGAGGTCAGATAGGCAGTCGCTCCATGTAAAATACTGGTATTCAGCTGCATCCGGTTAGACTGGAAGCCAACAACAATTCTCAAACATTACGTGGTAAACGAAAAGAAAGAGGCCGTCATACAGTTCTTCTTAGAGTATCGATAGCAAAAAGTTCAAATGTGCTTGGTAATTCAGCTACGCAAACTCGCACTGAAGCAGTCAAGAGTGCAGGTGACAGGGCATGCGGTGCAAGATGGAAGGTGGGCCATTGTCTGTGGGAAGACGCCGCATACACATTTGACATCTGAGCCCATACAGTTATGAACCAACGATTAGCAGAGAAGTCGGTCAACAAAGCTGGACTGGCTTTTTGTAAAACTGATCAAGTTTTGCAAGCCATATTTACGGCCGGATCTACACTAATATTATAAAATAATTTGGATCTAGGGGTTATCTTCGGAACTGATCTAAATCCAAAAGTTTTTTCACTAATGGGAATCTAAGTTATATTTTGCTAGGCCAGAACTTCGAAACATCCACCGCGTCGTCGGTGGCAGCGCAAAGGTCACGTCGGCTGCATTTTTTTGGGCTAAGAGGGCAGGATAAGACTTGGAGCATAGTTTGCGACACAGCTCCACAACCACACCCCGCTGCTGTATCATCGAATTAGTCCCACTTAACGAGGTTGGAGTTATATCTACCCACTTGAGTCTGGAGACGGTTCAAGGACTTCCAGGTGGACCACGGAAGGTTAGACCGATCGTAACGCGAGCGAAGCCGCGGCTAAAAACCTGACAATCGTCTAGAGCTACTTAAACAACATAGATGAGGTTTTATTGGTCTCCTACTGCGCCTATTTAGTGATTACATTAATAGAGATAGGTTGGCCGTAAATTAAAAGGCGGTTTCGATCTCTATCTGTTAGCAATCAGCTAATGTAGTCTAGGTTTTATAAGGACTTGATTGATTTGTTACTGTGCTCTGTATAAGCCGATTCTTCATCAGTGTCTTGAGAAATGATATTATGTCTTATGACGATAGAAATAGCATCTACTTTGGTTTTACTTAAGTATGTAGCTATCGCAGTTACAGGCCTGTAACTGCCCCATTACGAGACAAAGGCCTCTTCTCATGCTGAGCACGAGAATTGATCACACAGACACAAAACAACTCGTCTGTAATAAACAAGTGGCTAGCTAAGATGTTGTCATGTGCGCCCACATTTCGGCAATAGGCCATTTGAAAACATCTAATAAAATATAATATTTAGTCCGTCAGTTAGATCACCATAAAATGTTGGACGCGTATTTTTTTTTTGTCACACAAAATCAAAAAATGACAACGATACAGCCCATCAAAGTTCAAGAAAGGGGGCTTGTGACGTCACTGGACAGTTAAAAGTAACAGAAATTGTGACGTAATGCGAGATTTCAACGCGCTGTATCGTGGTCATTTACATAACAAAAGACAATCTAACTGACGGACTAAATAGATTTTTTCAGGCAAATATCCTTATTAAACACTTCAAACACAAAGTACAGAGGCGAACTTAATGCCATGGGCATTTCTACCAATCAACCTTTGTGTGATGCAAAGACAAACAGTGATAACAGTGGTGATGGTGCTGGTGGTGGTGGAGTGACAATTATGTTGTCCGGGCAATACTCAAATCCAGACTGTTGGCTGTATTTGAGTAGTTCCTAATGAACTCCAATTGGGTCACTTTGACCTGGGGATATAAGATCAAAACCAGGATCCTATAACATCACATGTTAAGGCTGCGTTTCCACCAGAAATATGCGAGGAAAACTAACAGATCTCGGTCTGGGTATGTAAGAGATTGTCGCCTATCCACGGACCGACTTCGGCAAGCGATGCTTAACCCTAAACCCTTCTTCCAATTCATTAGGGGTCGGCGCAGCATGTCTTCTTCCATACTCCTCTATTATTCGACATCTCAGCTGTCACCTCCTTTCTAGCCATATCATCCTTCACACAGTCCATCCATCGTTTCTTTGGTCTTCCTCTACTCTTATATTCATTCATACTCAAAACTTTTCTCACGACATCTTCCTCAACATACATAATTATATCTCAACCAGTGTGTTTTTTAAAATCTACTTACTAAATAAACGATTGAAAATTTCATCAAGATTCTGGAAAAACACTTTTTTGTTGTTGTTAAAAGCTGTGTTATGATTACGTATTACGTCGATTGATGCCAGAAAAATAGTGCTATTAATAATAATGACTTTCATGTTTTCCAGATAATTGCATCAGTCCGCTTTGTTAATAGATTCCAGTCATCCAAATTAAAAATCGAAATTCGCATCGACGAATAACATTGGCATTTTCAATAAGAAATTTCTCAGAAGCAGCGCGGAGTGTATACGGGTTGTTCCCCATTATATGGGAGATAAGTGGCAAATTAGTGGCAAATTGTGGGGGTTCCACATTGGGGATTGGGGTACCCACTATAACTACTACTACTTTTATTTTGACATGTTTTAATTTATTCTGTATCGGTATTTATTTTATTTTTGACTTTTTAATGTAATTTAATAATGTTTTTTATTTAATGGAATGAAATTCTGATATTTAGGTTTTAGCTATAATTTTTGTTTGTATTTGTATTTTTGTCTATTTTTGGTTACTATATGGGTCTTGGACCTGAAATAAATTGAATTTATTTATTTATAAGACAGCCTAATCCTTCGGGAAAAACAGGAATGACGTTATATTATGTATGATTGATCAGGTAATTGTATCCCTATCCTGTGTATTGAATTTTCCGAACACAGAAAACATAGAAAAGAACCACATTTCACATCAGTTAGAAAAGTACTCTACAGTTTTTTTTAGATCAAATAGCCTTGCGTTTGACCGCACATGCCTGATGTGAAGCGATGATGCGGCCTAGGGTGGAACACGCTTGCCTAGAAGAAACCGATTCACTCGAGCTTTGAATAGAGCCAGATTATATTGATCAGGTAACAGAGAAGCCGTGAATTCCACAGATTAGATGGTTCGCATAATAAATATGGAAGCATAGTACTTTGTTCGGAACTTCAACCATATAACGGTGACGCTTCGTCGTATCTCTGCTCGTCCGATGATAGAACTAGATTGTATTATTCCTAATCACACTCAACAAAATGTAACCGATAAAAAACCGATAGGCTGGCAACTTTGTGGCGATGTTCAAGGCTTTGAAGCTTGGCTTTGACAAACATACATCATCTGCCCAGCCTTTTCCCAACTATGTTGGGGTCGGCTTCCAGTCTAACCGGATGCAGCTGAATACCAGTATTTTACATGGAACGACTGCCTTTCTGACCTCCACAACCCAGTTAGTACTGGGTAATACGATACCCCTTGGTAAGACTGGTTGTCAGACTTTGGGCCACTGACTACCTGTAACGACTGTCAAAGATCTACAGATGACAGCCAGGACCAACGGCTTAACGTGCTTTCCGAGGCACGGAGGAAACTCGGTATGTAATGGGCGGTCACCCATCCACAGACCAACCTAGGTAAGCACGGCTTAACCTAAACATCGACCCGAGCGGCTGTTATTATTTAGCCACGAGCTTCTCAAACATACAACCTACCCTAAACCAATCTTCACAGCATAAAACACGATCACAATTCATCACTATATCAAACAGAAAGAATACCTACAAAGTATTACTCCGTACCCTAGGAATCAATATCACAAATTGAAACGGACACGTGCCGCGCCCCCAGACAGTCGCCGATAAATTACACGGGACAGACAAACAGACTGGTGACGTCAAACAGCTCACCCTACAAACAATGAGGAGTTAAGTCAACATTTAGTATTAAAGTACGTTCAAATATTGTTGCGAAGCTCTGCTACTGGTTTTTTATTATATCTTGCTGTTGCCCACGACGTTCGTCCGGGTGAAACAATTATAAAAATATTACTTCCTTATTTGAATCAGATTATGTTAACAATTTCATGGATTTAATTTTTTTTGCACGGAACCCTTATCCTATTTCTAACATAAAAGTAGCCTAGTTTACTCCTTATAACATCAGCTATCTGCCAGGGAAAGTCTTGTCAAAATCGGTACAGACGTTTCGGAGATTATCCGGAACAAACAAACAGATAGACAACGATTCAAAAAAATATATTTTTGTTACAAGTACCATACACGAGTATACTTTCACAAGCATTTAATAAAAAGCTGATCGGCTGCTCTTCAATTATGTTGATTTGTATAATAGATTACCGTATAATGAACAAAACTCTGCTTTCAAATTCAAACCAAAGGACCAAAACAAAATGTTGGGTCATGGGACCAAAGACACAGAACCTAGTAGACAACGACAGGAAGATGATGATGCTATTCCATGGCTTCCCGTGATTGAAAAATTCGACTGCTCAGCGTAAGGGGTCGTCCATTAATCACGTGGATGTTTTTTTTAGCAACTTTTTAACCCCCCTTCCGCCATGGTGATAAGTAGTGACGTTTTAGACTACAAAAAATCACGTGTATTTTTTTGGTACAAAGTATCTTTAAAAAAATCAGAATATAATCTTTAAATACAGGTTTAATCTAATTTAATTCTGGAAACGTTCACGTGATTAATGGACGACTCCTAAGCGTAAATAACGCATGAATGTTGTTGAACGGAAACGAAGGAAATTGGAATTGTGTGTTTACGAAATTACCCCGCTGGATTCGCCAGCGAAATGCTCCATTGCCTTACTAGTGCTGTGTTATTTTTGCAAAGTGCGGGTAAGATGTAGTTAGAGTTAATTTGCCTAATGGTGGCGCGAGGCAGTTTACTTGAAACGATTTATAGAATGGAAACAATAGATTGTTTACTCACAACCGCGCACCAATGTTTACAAAACCTAATTACTTAAAAGCTTGTTCTGTGCGCATAAGAGTTGAGTTTTAAATATTGATACCAACATTACCAACTACGAAGGCCAAATCACATCCGAATCTTTGATTCACACATTTGAAATCTTTGAATGTTTTGTTTATTGTGGCGTTCTGTTGTTATGCCTGCCTACCCTAAAAATGCGTGAGTTTTACGCAATTTACGCTAAAATTCAAGACTATTCTGCCCAGCCTTTTCCAAACTATGTTAGGATCGGCTTCCAGTCAACCGAATGCAGCGGAATACCAGTATTTTAGATGGGGCAACTGCCTATCTGACCTCCACAACCCAGTTATTACAGGGTAATACGGTACCCGTTGGTAAGACTGGTTGTTAGACTTTCGGGTCACTGACTACCTGTAACGACTGCCAAAGATCTACAATTGACAGCCGGGAGCAACGGTTTAACATGCTTTCCGAGGCACAGAGGAAACTCGGTATGTAATGGGTGGTCACTCATCCACGGACCGACCTAGGCAAGCGCGGCTTAACCTGAAGATCAACCCGGGTGGCTGTTATTATTTAGCCACGAGCTCCTCCTGCCCCTTTCCTGTCTAATAAGTCTTAGACTTTTTAATTAAGATATGTCAAGCGTGTTACGGCCAATCGAAGCCGTAAAAGAAAAAGCAGTGTAAAAAAAGATATTCGGCAAACTGAGACCTGAAAATTAGCTTAGCCAGACAGTTCCTTTTTCAAAATGGGGATTGAAAACCAACATATGTCATCATCATCATCCGCGCAACACGTTTTTTTTCTTCCACTCTCCTCTGTCAACCGTCACGTTATCATTTACTCTTTTCTCTTTCTACTTCATTCCTCACACAATCCATCAATCGTTTCCTTTGTCTTCCTCGAACACCACCATTTGTAATGTATGTTTTTCTCAAGTCCATTACCGAGTTCAGCGATCCAGACAGCAAACAAATAAACCAGACCTGGTCCAAGCATTTCACAAGCCATTCAACACGAACACTACATTTTCTATTTCTAACGGTTTACACGTTAAACGGTTTAGTGAGGCATAAATCATTTCTGAACGTTACCGACTAGAACTATAAACTTAGTAGAACAAGCGTGTGCACACTTTATGAATGTTTATAGTAAAAATATCGAGTTATGCCTGTTTTGTTGGAGGAGGTTGTTTTCTCTTCAATATTATGTTGAGCGATAGCTCTTTTGCGTGAGTGTGACATATTTTTTCCCCCTACTTTTCCCCTATTTGTTTAGCGCAAATCAATTAGCATCTGCCTAGCCTTTTTCCCAAATTTATTGGGGTCGGCTTCCAGACTTCCCGGATGTAGCTGAATACCAGTATTTTATATGGAGCAACTGCCTATCTGACCTCCACAAGTCCACAACCTAGTTAGAATTCGGTAATACGCTACCCCTCGGTAAGACTGGTTGTCAGACTTTCGTGCCACTGACTAACGTAACGACTGTCAACGATCTACAAATGACACGGCTTAATGTGCTTTCCGAGACATGCAAGAAACTCGGTATGTAATGATGGTTATCCATCCACAGACCGACCTTGACAAGCGCGGCTTAACCTTGAAGATCGACTAGCAAATAAATGTATTTTCTTTTTCATTTCTCTGGTACAAACGAGAAAGGTTCCATCGACCCGATTATTGCCAATGGAATAAGGCATGCCCCGGTATCTAAACGGATCTTCATTTTACAAATGTTTGATTATAATAAGCTTAAAATGGTACTCTCTAAATTCAGCCAAATATGCTGCCATTTCACCCGTCCAAACTCAATTACGACCGCTAGCCAGTCAGAATTACCCATTAGGCTATTTACAATTCTTTGTTTACATACTATTTCGAATGCAACATGCTTTTGGCTGCGAGAGTAAGTTTACAACTTCCTTATTGATATGGTGTGATGAATTATTGACTACCTACCTACTGCATTTATGTGGTTTTGAATGAGTGTTATCGGGTAATTAAGTCAAGTTCGGAGGCCTATAAAAAACTCTGACACCAGGTTAGACACTAACCACACGATAGAGAAAGAAGAAGAACTCGTAATTCTTCTTAATATTGACTAACGCTTTGCCCTTGACTACATTCGCAAAAATTGTGATAGCTCGGCTAATATTTTTTTTTTATATCAGCCTGCTCTGTCCCACTGCTGGGCAAAGGTCCCCCCATGGCTTTCCAATCCTGATTACAATTTGCCCTCTTTGACCAATCCGTTAAGAATGAGTCCAGATCGTCATGCCAGCGTTTCTTGGGCCTGCCTCGGTTACGACGGCCGTCTTCAATATGCATGACATAGATATAATTTGTAGCCTATAGCACCCACGAATAATGTACCTTTCTATCAGTGAAAAATTTTTAGAATTTGAAAATCATTAGTTCTGGAAATTACCCCCTACATACAAACTTACAAACTTTTACCTCTTTATAACTCAGGGTGTCCGGTGTTCGAATTCTGATTTCAAAATTAAATAAAATAAAACTACAATATATATTAAGTTATTTAAACTTGCTCTTTATAGAAAATGAACGCGGATTTTAGTTTTAAAAAAATATTCCGTCTAAATGTTCCCTGTCGCATCGTACACACTCCTGGAATCTGTCGACCGTATTCCGCGCTGGAGAAGTGTTTTTAATATAAAGCGCATTTCAACTAGCTTTTCTCTTTCTACGTGGTGCTGATTGTTCTCTAGTGAATTTTATCTGATAAATAAATACGAAAGTTTGAATAAAATTCCCTATCCAAAAGTTTAGTCATCAAATAAAAGTTTTCGGACCACTTCAACATCTGCCACTACAATCAGAGCCGGCGTTAGGGGGGGCGTGGTGGGGCGACGGCCCGGGGCGCCAAATTTGGGGGGGCGCCGAGGTTTGGGGTTACACGGCAAACGTTACGTTATACGTTCACATTGGTTCAGCAAAAAAATTATACTTGATAATGACTTTCTTAAGAGGGCGCCACAATAATCTTGCCCAGGGGCTGCAGTCTCGACATAGATAGCGACAAAAATCGGTCGTTAAGTCATAACGATGTCAAATTTCTTTAATAGATTTTCAACCTTAAGGTTTCGAAATAAAGTTGAGAATCTATTAAAGAAATTTGACATCGTTATGACTTAACGACCGATTTTTGTCGCTATCTTATGTCGAGACTGCAGCCCCAGGGCGTCAGTGGTCATAACGCCGGTACTGACTACAATTCTATTTCAAACTTGTTTTCACACTTGTTTTGAGAAATTAGGATTGATTCTGGTGGACCAATCTCGCCATGTAGGACCAAAATGGGACACCAATTTGTTACACTACACTTCGTGTTGATATGTTATGCTACTGGTCTATTATTTTTAGGGTTCCGTGCAACCAACGGGATCCTATTACTAAGCCTCAGCTGTCCGTCCGTCTGTCAGCGGGCTGTATTTCATTATATCCGTAATAGGTAGACAGCTGAAATTTTCACAGAATGTGTGGGGGGCTCCCCTTCTACGATGGTACGTAACCCTTTATGCGCGAGTCCGACTCGTAATTGGCCGGTTTTTTTTTTTTACTTTATTCTCTTTATTTCTTGACGGTAAAATACATAAAACTAAAACATACCAGTAAACTCGTGACTTACAGCTCAAAATATCGATAAAATCTAATGTAAACTTGAAACGCGAAATAAATCAGAACGTGGGGCGTTAGTGTAAATATTACAAAATATTTAATATTTGTAACTATTACACGAAATGCTCTAGAGCTGCATTTAGTAATGAAAAGAGAGACTTGCATGTACACTTTGTAAGCAGCTAATTTTTGTAAAGTATCGTGGTTTAACCAAACATAATATCACGCCACTCCCCGAAGGGTTAGGCAGAGTCGTTTAACACATCCTCATTTCGCCAGTCATGTAATAGGGGGCGAGCCTATTGCCACCAACCGGGTGAAAATCCATACTCCGTGGATGCTACTGAGAAATTTCAGATGGAAAAACCCAATAACACTTTTCCCGACCCGGGAATCGAACCCAGGACCTCTTGCTCAGCAGTCGTGCCAGCGACCACTAGACCAACGAGGCAGGCTGTCAGTCAGATCCGTTTATACTGGTTTCGTATAAAATGATTGGTCGTTGTGCGAACATTTAATAATCACCTTCTGAAGAATACCAGCCCCAGAATAACAGCGCTGTGACTTTTTTTTTTAACTGTTGCAACACCATGCTGAGATAGGAACCTTTTGGCCTCGTACAGGACCAATTTAATTTGTTTTATCTTTTCCTAATGTTTACTTTTTTATATAATTTTTGTATTTAGTGTAATCTCATCCATATTTTTTTGTTTTGTCCTGTGTGAGTCTAATAAATACTTTTTCTTTCTTTCTTTCTCTCTCTCTCTCTCTCTCTTTCTTTCTCTCTGTCTCTCTTTCTCTTTCTCTCTATCTCTCTCTCTCTCTCTCTCTTTCTTTCTCTGGAATACGCATAAAGCTGTATATAAGCACTATTACCAAAACATAACAACCGGTTTTCCTCAATAGAGTGACTCACATAAATTGCACAAGTTGATAACAGAGTAAGCACATAGTATCATCTCATATCTCGACAGCTATTATTATGATTTTTATCTCTAGTCTCAGGAGACTAGAATGACTAGATTAAAAGTTCTATTTATGCAAGAATGTTACAAGTTTATCCTTCAATACAAAAAAAAATCCTTCATAACGGGGTAATAGGGATGTAGGTACCTAATAGCACAGCCATATTGCGCCAGTTATGTTTAAGTATCAACATCTCGAGTAATAGGGGACGAGTGTATAGCCGTCAGCCGGCCAAAAAATCAGAATCTGTGGGCAATTTCCTGATGATAAAACCCAATATCACTTTGCCCAACCTGGGAATCGACCCGACCCCTAGGCCAACAAGGCAGTCAAGTTTTCCTCATTCTCTCTATAAAGCGTACAATATTTTTGTAAGGTTGGATCCCAGTCCCGCAGCCCTGGCAGGCATCGGCCCATGCGGACCCCTACTTGATTGCTGACATCTCTTTGAGGCGCGCGTGGAACACGAACGCGCCGTCGACACGGCCTGTCGTCATAAGACGGCCGGACGGCGAGCTAGCCCATAACTCGCCGTCTACAGGCCCGCGCCTACGGTGGCCGGGAGCCACCACGTGACCCCCGACGCCCAGAGCGTCTCCCGCGGCGGCTGGGACGTGAGGTTCTTTCCCTCTCACGTAACGCCACCTCCTTCACTAGCATGACTGTTTCGCAGAAGGAGGTGACGGTTTGCCATTCCCTCTCGGTCCGGACCATGGCTTGGCATGGTACGGCACCCTTCATGCGCGAGTCTGACTCGCACTTGGCCGGTTTTTTAAATTAAATCGTTGAGAAACTGTGGATGTGCAAAAGTTGCTATATCTCTCCCGAAGACACGTATCAGTAATGTAAGAACAAATATCCGTACATCAATTCAACGCTAAATAATACTTAAATTATGTAAACAGTTAAATTATTGTTTCGCACTATTTGAGCCATAAATCGAGACGGTTTGTTTGTAAGACTGGCTGATAAATTGACGACACTAGCCACCTGCTGGCGGGCTGGAATCGGAACATTGCATTGATACGAATTATGGTGTAGTAAATATTGTTGGTGCATCCGGTAAATAGATTTTACACAAATCATGGTAGCTCAGGTGTTAAGGGACCCGCTTTTAAAAATTGAAGATCTGGATTCAGACTCTAGCAGGTATGGATGAGACTTCTTCAAAACAATTTACGTGCTTTCTTTTACACCCACATTTAAGGTAAATATTGCAAGGAAGCAGGAATCTGGGTTTTTCTGGAAGATATAATCCGAAAAGAAAATAATCTTGGAAAAAAAAAACTGAAGCTCAAATCGTAAAGATGGCAAGCTGAAGTGGCAGTGGCTACCTATACAGATATAGCCACTGTCTCAGAACTGATGACGCCTGACGGCTGTTGGATGCAGCAGATGAGTCCTAGGAGCAGTGAGCATAAGGGTTGAACCACATCCATCAACACGGAATCGCAATTTTCCATGCTCCTTTCCTTTTCTGTCGCTTAGAACCGTCATTTGCTAGAGCGAGAAACAGAGCGGGTATGTTGTCGCATGTGCGCGGCAGCATCGACGATGCCATCGACAGCACGCGTTCATCATAAGCGGGTAAACGTTTGTGTTTCGGTATTCCTTCCACCCTGTACAATATGTGAAAGGTGGAGAACCAGATCTGGATGGGTATATGAGTAGAGGAAGACCAAAGAAACGATGGATGGTCTGTGTAAAGAATGATATGGCAAGAACGGAGGTACGAGGGCGGGTCAATAAGTCCGTGACTTTTTGAATTTCTGACCTCTTTACTGAAACAGCAACACTGCTCCTGTCAACAGGCATCTGTCAGTTGACTCCTGTCAAAATTTAAACTTGCTGCGTCAGTTAGTTTGTGTTTGACAGCTATTTTTATCAGACTACCCACTAATTTGAGGAGAAAATGGAAAAAAGTGAATTTCGTGTGCTTATTAAGCATTATTTCTTGCGAAAAAAAACCATTACCGAGACCAAGGCTAAGCTTGATAAATACTATGGGGACTCTGCACCATCGATTTCAATGGTAAAAAAGTGGTTTACTGAATTTCGTTGTGGCCGTACAAGCACTGAAGATGCCGAACGTCCTGGACGCCCAGTTGAGGTCTCTACACCCGAAACAATCGAAAAAATTCACGATATGGTGTTGACCGACCGAAGATTGAAAGTGCGAGAGATTGTGGAAGCCGTAGGGATCTCGCATGGCTCAGTGGTTTCAATTTTGAATGATCACTTGGGCATGAGAAAGCTTTCCGCAAGATGGGTGCCGCGTTTGCTCACAGTCGACCACAAACGCAATCGTGTAACAACTTCACAGGAAGCTTTGGCGTTGTTTAATCGCAATATGGAGGAGTTTTTGCGCCGTTTTGTAACCGTGGACGAAACATGGATCCATCACAACACACCAGAAACCAAACAACAGTCAAAACAGTGGGTTTCTAAGGGTGAATCGGCGCCAAAGAAGGCCAAGGTGGGTTTGTCAGCCAATAAAGTTATGGCGACTGTTTTTTGGGATGCACGCGGGATAATCCACATTGACTACCTTCAAAAGGGAAGAACAATCAATGGGGAATATTATGCCAACTTATTGGACCGATTCAATGACGATTTGAAAAAAAACCGACCTCATTTGGCCAAGAAAAAAGTTCTTTGCCACCAAGACAATGCAAGGGTGCACACATGTGCAGTTGCCATGGCAAAAATCCATGAATTGGGCTATGAATTGCTCCCTCATCCGCCCTATTCTCCAGATTTGGCTCCGAGCGACTACTTCTTGTTCCCAAACCTGAAGAAATGGCTTGGTGGAAAAAGATTTGACTCCAATGATGAAGTCATCTCGCAAACAAAGGCCTATTTTGAGGACCTCGACAAATCATTTTTTTTGGAAGGGATAAAAAAATTGGAGAAGCGTTGGACAAAGTGTATAGAGCTCAAGGGAGACTACGTTGAAAAATAAAATTATTTTTTTATCAAAAAATCTGTGTTTTATTCCAAAAGTCACGGACTTATTGACCCGCCCTCGTATCTGATGAGATGACGAGTAATAGAGAAGTATGGAAGAAGAAGACATGCTGCGCCGACCCCTAATGAATTGGGATAAGGGCAAGAGAATGATGATGGAGAACCAGGTCTTTTAGGCATAACTTGTAAGAGGCTTATATTCGGAAGTGTATCGCAATTGGCCTTGTTGAAATCCCTATTGCAGAACAAGACCAAAATAACCAAACACTTATTCCCTACCTACCATCTACAATCAATTGTAGTTCCAACGACGTGAGTACAACCGCTTAAACACGGTCACCAAACGATAAACAGTAGCACAATCACTAATTACAGTTTTGACAGGTCGCCAGCTCGTTCACTATGGAATAATGGTTTACGGAATTAGACTGCGCGACCGTACGATCATGATACCTAGTGCAGGATATTGGGGAACGTATGAAACCACGTTTAATGCCCGGTTTCAGAGGTTTACAAAAAAATCTCGGAAAACTTAGCAGCAAATCTAAACCACGTTCAAGGGCTGTTTCTCCAATGACAATGACCTAATCTGGATCTATTCAAAATTCGAGTGAATCGGTTTCTTCTAGGCAAGCGTGTTCCACCCTAGGCCTCGTCATCGCTTCATATTAGGCGTGTTGCGGCCTAACACAAGCCTGTTTAGTATAAAAAATAACGTGATTAGCATACTTGAAGCTGCGTTTCAGAGCTGTCAGTTTCATAATTGATATGGAATATTGACACTGCCACCTCTTAAATGCCGTTCAGCCCGCGAATTGACAAACGCTTCGATTCGAGAAGTCGAATGCCTGTCTTATTTTGGCATTACGAAAGCGAACGAGTTAGACATATATCTTCACGAATTGAAGCGTTTGTGAATACGGAGGCAGATGTACTGATCGCACCCAAGTTTCATCGATGAAATTCCCCCTATTCGCCGTTATTGTGAAGATATCCAATATGACTACCAAATAAAGAACACACTCCAGTATATAATAGGCATGAGAAGGCGGCCAGTTTTCCAACTAAGTTTCGAGGATATATTATGTTTAAGATGTCTTGTCGGCCTAAAAAGACCAACTTGTACATTATCAATGATCGTCGTCCCAAAGGTAATGTTTGATTTAATATAAACTTCGCTTAGCCGTATCAATAAGCTAGTTGACACTCTTTTAAAGTACCTAAGTCTTAAATGGTTAATTAATTATTGTTATATTCATCATCATCATCATCATCATTTCAGCCGAAAGACGTCCACTGCTAGACATAGGCCTCCCCCAAGTGTCGCCACTTGACCGGTCCCGTGCGTCTCGCATCCAGCGGATCCCTATAACCTTTACCAGGTCATCGATCCACCTATTGGGAGGCCTTCCAACGCAACGTCTTCCAGTTCGCGGTCGCCACTCCAGGACTTTCCGGCCCCATCGGCCATCCGTTCTGCGAGCAATATGCCCTGCCCACTGACACATATTGTTTTTTTTTTATTGTTATATTAGACCGAAGTAATTAAATAGGATAAGAGGCAAGTTTTCATGACATAGAAATCAAAATAAAAAAGATGTATCTCAAACACTGTGCTATGTGCTTAACAAGCAGACAAATTATAGTGTCAAAAAGTGCCGAAAAGACAAGAATAATTTTAAAACGAACCTTAAAAAAAACATGTTTACCTTTTGAATTCAGAAATTATAAGGAGAAAAATCCTAGTTAACATAATATTAAATAGATAAGCTTAAAAAATATATTAAAGTGCTCGAAAAAACTTTAAAACCGGCAAGGCCAGTTTTAAAAATTAATTATAAAAATCTAAAACAAAATAACGTAAAATATTGCTAGTAACAAAATTATACCATCACCATACATAAAAATCAAAAAGCTACTAAAATGGGACAAATTAACGAAATTAAAACATTTTAATTATAATGAAAACAAAATGGGACGAAAGTATAACTTATACTTAAATATTTACTACATACAAGTTATTTTTACATGAAGTAAGAACTTACGACCAATGTACTCATACGAGGGCTATAAGAATCAAAGATTTTTAAACCTAAAATTTATCATGTTTCTAGGATGAAGCCGGAGAGATGGTTAAAGATAGGTTGCGTGTAGACGGCCGGGCCGTCGTCGTCGTAGCCGAGGCAGGCCCAAGAAACGCTGGCGTGACGATCTGCATTCTTAACGGATTGGTCGAAAAAGGCAGATTATAAACTAAATTGAAAAGCCTTGTGGGAGGCCTTTGACCAGCAGTGGGACAAAAAAGGCTGATAAAAAAAAATAAAGGTATTTTTTATTGTTTATAAAACACGTCAAAATAAATTATCTTATAAAAGAAGATGGATCGGTGTTTTCTGTCCGATTAGACAGAAGAAACACAAACAAACTCAGAGGCCACAGTTTCTTTGAAAGTCCAGACATATATTCTTAGTCAAGTCATGCAAATCTGCATGGGAGGAAAATGTTTCAGAGGTGTTTTGAGGAAAGTACCTCACATATTTGAGTGGACCTGGCGACTCAATGCAAGCATTTGGTCTCAGCATAGAAAATAATGCGGACGGAGTCTAATTACTCTTAAAAAGATTCGCCAGGAGACGTTAATCATCCAGAGGAGTCTACATCGAATTAGTATTTTTAATTAATATTTGTTAGTCAAATATTATTAGACAAAAACAAAATATTAGACACGATGATTGTTCCGCCTACCAACGCCAGTTATAGTGGTTCTTTTGAGCTTGTATGACATTGTCATTAGGTGGTTGGTAAAAATTCATAAAATTGTCTGTGGAAATTGTATCGAAAAAACAAAATGGCGGCGTTAGTTTCGATTAAGGTGAAAGCGCCAGGGTAGCCTCACAAATTAAAATTTTCTTACGTTTTTTTTTGCAATTTGCAAATCAGTGTCAAGGTTGTATGTTGATGAAAATATGATTCGCGTCCGTAACACGTATGTAGTTACAGAAGTATAATCATTAAATCATCAATACAAGTAATACAACTCTCTTTAGTTCATTTAATCTCAATCAATGACAATTTCATGAAAAACTCATTCATCATCAGCATCATCATCATTTCAGCCGAAAGACGGCCACTGCTGGACATAGGCCTCCCCCAAGTGTCGCACATTGATCGGTCCCGCGCGACTCGAACAAAATCAGTCAATGGGATTAAATGAACTTAGAGCGTTGTTTAATATACAGCCTGGGAATGATCTGCAAATTGAAAAAACCTCAGATTTGATTTCGCGAGCTACCCTGGGGCTTCCCCCATAAAGCCACGCGCCAATAGAACCAGCACTATATCGACGAAGGACTCACAGTAATTGTCTTCAGTAAGCTGACTTGCGTTTTTCACACCTAAGTAAAGGCCTAGTTTATTTACTTGAATATTCTAGACCGTATGAGTACATTGATGATCTGATTAAATACACTACGATTATAATACAAAATACTACGTATTGATTTTTGTATGAAAACTTTTTACTCACAGACTTCTTGTATGTAATGAGGGGTTTGGTTGGTGATGAGATGAAATCATTGTGAAAAAGACCCGTTAAATAGTAAAGAGACCACTTTCTACGATACATTTCAAAACATGGATTTAACTGAGTCGTAAATTACAAAAACTTTTGGAAGATTGCTGTAGGTACTTAATATTATTTAGGGCCTTTATTTGTCCTATAACCTTTTATCCTTCAGAGTATAGGTCAACGTTTCGGTATTTTTTAGGGTAGAAACCATTGCCATTGCAATGGTAACACTGTCAGTCTAATCACCAACCAAACTGGTACTAAACCAAAAATAATAAAGGAAAATGAACACACTTCTAGCAACACTGCGTCTAATTTGCCACTCACGATGAGGTCTTCCTCTCGTATCTTGTCAGAATTCTTGCTGGCCGCTCGGAAAGTGACCGCCACGTGTTTTTGCTCGTCTTTCGTAAGGAGCGTGCATTTTGCTGCCAACTTTTTGCTGGTGTTGCCCATGCTGAAAGATTATAAATTGTGTTATATTGTGCACAAATAATGCGACGTTAGCATGTGAACAATCAGGCTTTAATGTTCCCACTTCTGGGGCACAGGCCCCCTCTCTATGAGAGGAAGTGGGGTGTAATCCACCACGCGGGCCCAGTGCGGGTTGGTAAATGTCATATGTCTTGGAATTTGTGGTTCTAGGATATGCCAGTTTCCTCACGATGTTTTTCCAGGCGCTCTCAAAACGGTAAAGGAATACTTATAATGATGAAATAAATTACACAAACTAAAGCGCCTGCCTGGGTTCCACCGAGCCGACGACAGTCACCCCTAGGCCACCACTGCTCTATGCAACGTTGGAATAACACTTTAATCTTGAGCTGACCTAGCTTAGTACGGAGTTTCAATATACTAAGAGGCCGACTTATACACAGTTTGTCACGACTGACGGCCGGTATCCGTGCTGCTGTGAGTGTGTTCCGTGAAAAAATGCCTAGATGGAAGGATCAAAATCAAGTCTCTTCTGTAAACAATGGATTTGGGCGCCATCCAAAAATTGCACATAATTTGGATCGATATATGGGGCAACAGTGCCATTATGTTAAACGGCGAAGCGATGGGTCAAAGATTTTTAAGGAAAACTATGTTACTGTATTAAATTCAGACACTTGGTCGAGGGGTCAGGTTATTGGTATGTTTTTTGATTTGAGGGTTACTGGTGAAGGGCATTTTGGGGGACTTTCTCGGGTGAATGACGCTCAAAAAGTGCTGACTCTCCGCCTAATTTGAATAAATGACTTTTGATTTTTAACTGGTTATTGGAAGGCTTACTGCTGGGCAAACGCCTCTTCCCATAACCTCCACTTATTTTGATCCAGGGCTAATGGGAACAACTGGCCGTTGGTTCAAAATCAAAAATCAAAATATTTTATTTCACATAGGCCTAAATGGGTACTTATAAAACGTCGACAAAAAGGTGCACGGTTCGGGTTGGTCGTTTCCTATGGAGAAGAACCGGCAAGAAACTCCATGGTTACTCTTTTTCGGTTCAGTCCACCTGGCCGCTATTCATCCTCTTCAAAATTTAAAAAAGTCCAAAACAACATTTGCCAACTGGCAATGGAGCGCAGTATTCGAGGCGTCAAGTTAACCGACCATAGACGCAACACCACACTGCGCTCCAAAACACAAATTACTGACGTTGCTCAAAAAGCCGCATAGCTATAGTGAAACTGGCAACATCCACTGTATGTCCAAAATAGCCACTATGTGGAGCCCGGTCACAGCCAAAAACCATCGCGGCACACCTCGTAGAAGATGGATTTGAGGATAAAAACCACCACCAACGCCGTCGTGCTGGTTCTGGTCGAAGCTTATTAGAATTAAATAAAGGTAATCAATGTCACGACGAAGAAGAAGGATTCCAAAAATTTACAAGAGATGCCTTTTTGGCAAGTCTAGTTAGAGAGATGCCATGCGATGCGGTACGTTGCGATGCCGCGTGAAACGACAACGCAGCGCATCGAAGTATTTTTATAATTCAGGAGGTGTTTTTTAAACGCTGCGACTGTTTTTAAACGCTGTGGCTACTACTGAGAAATTCCTGATGGAAAAACCCAGTAACACATTATCCTACCTGGGAATCGAACCTCATTCTCAAAAGTTGCATTTGCAACCATTAGATGACTAGACCAACAAGGCAGACATCAATATTCATTATCATATGTTATCATCACAATCTTTCAGTATTGCCATTAAAATAACATACATATGTATATCGTAGTACGTAAACTGTCGACATCACGATGTGTCACTGTGTATTTTTTTAAATAAACCGGTTTTGACGAAGCACCTACGTAAACTACGTCATCAACCTCAACATTGACATTGGGTCACGTGATTTCAGAGATGAGGAGGCTGGTGCTATGTTAGGTTATCGCTGATTAGATTCTTTAATGATTGCTACAGATATTATAATGATATCCTGTATAGGATTTCGCAGAGCAGCAAGGAAAGGGCAACCGAATATCCTTGTACAGACCTTGGTACAGCCAAAAACAAAATTCAAAAGAGATTTTTCCGTGGAATATTGATTGCACAAGATTGATTATTTCATAATAATATGGCTTCCATAACACAATGTTCATAACAACATAAAATAACAATCAGTTCCATAAGAGAAAAGCACTTTTAAGAGGTTTGCTCTTATAGTGTTGCTAGATGACAGGTTCGCTTTGCTACCAAATTTGCAAGCAGTTCGTTCTTTTCGTTCTCACCAAGGCTTCCTCTCTTGTCCCTTGTGGGAAAACGAGAGTAGATGACGTGTATGCTATTGGCTAGTGCTCGAAGCATGCTCAGGCAATTGATTAGGCTTTATTGTAATTCCAGCAAAGTTACTTTGATAGTAGGTATGTAAAACCGGATGCAATGGATACAGAAATAAGATTATATTATGAAGCAACTGTTAAAACTTTTCTAAAATATTTTCTAAGTTTAACATTATCATTTTAACTTTAAGTTTTTCATTATGAGTTTTATTTAAAGTCTGTATGCTATAAATGTTTCACATTACAAGACATTCTGCGACAACCACAAATAAATTGGAAGAAGGACAGGAGAATGACGATGATGTCCACATTGGAGACACAAAAATGAACCGTATCATAGCCATTTATTTTTTGTTTTGATCATTACTTAGTCTGTACATTTTTATTAATGAATCTGAATTAATTTGTGTTTCCCTATAACATACACTACTTTTTTTTATTAAAACTTTATGCACAAGTAAAAAAACTGTACAAAGGCAGACTTAATGCCATAGGCATTTTCTACCAGTCTACCATATTCTCTGTTTGTTATCCATTTTATATTTCCACTGCATTAATAGAAAAACCTAATTCTGTTACTCTTAACATCACCACATATTCAAGCGTATATTGGCCATTATACTCTACATTTCCCCATTTAAAAACTTTTTCTAGAGTAATAGCTTGCATGGTAAAAAAAATACCATTAGTGATAATGTTACAATCATACTACGACATTGGACTATTGATATTAATTTATAACATTATATAAACTTTAACTTGTGTAACTCCCACATGTCTACAAACCGGGACAGATATACAATAGAAAAAAAAAACTTAAAGAATGAGGGTCAATGTTATTTTCCATCTAAAAATAACTCTTGTTACCACTAAAATCATGTGATTCTGTTTGTTTTAGCACATCATTAACATGACATAGAAGAAACCTTGTCACACTACTATACTACCTTGACTCAACAGGAAGATAGCAGTTGTAGGTTATCCATTTATTTCTTTATTAGGACATATTGCTACAACCTTTTTCGTTTTCCTGACACAAAACTTGTATTGCCTACGACCTTACATTTAAAAAAATATTTTAAAAAATTGCCTCTATTTAAAATGAATTTATTTTAAAGCTAAACAGTTAATATAGCGCAATGGGGAATAGTTGTAAATGAAGGATGAATTTAATTTTTTAAATACGATCCACGTCGTTAACATAACATAAACATTACCTTTTTTACCGATAAAAACAATAATGACTGAAACTCTACGAATACACTGCACAGGGAATGACTGTTTGTATCGACTGAAAACTTTTATAACACATAATCTCAAGAACCAATCATATTATTAAACCAAGTCCCGTATAGTTAAATATTCGCAGAAAATATTGAACGTAATAAATCAATATTTTTTCCACACAAAATTTCAAAAACAGGTTACCTGTCAACGTCAATGTCAATTGTTTTTTTTAGTCTTTCTCAGCCGTACGGGACAGTAGTTTGAAAGGCGTTTCAATATCCACGCGCGAAACGACTAGCGCTGCTCGTCGCGTCACAGCGACTGCCTTATCGCGAATTTTGGTTTGGGTACTGGAAATAAACCGCATAGAATACAAATATTTGAGGTTTATTTTACTTCGAACTTTACTGATCCATTAAACATTCTTTATCCGATAGCAATCATTCTATTTTCTAGTCTAGTTCATGTAGGTATGCAATTCACAGTAGGTACCTATCTGAAAATAATTAACTGTACTAGGATACGTTTGGTCCATTTCATTCATTCATGATCATGACGATCCATTAGCGTAAATCTCTTGTATAAATAAACTTTTATCACGAGACTTCTAGGTACTTTCTTTGATCTGTAAATTTAATTTACGCTTTGACTTTGATTAAAAATAAGAAAAACAAATAACGAGACTCATCGCTTTATTTTCATAGGTATATAATTTTTTCCCAAAATGTTGATATTTCGGATGCAAAATAATCAGTAGGAACAATAATTGAACATTCGTTTCATTGCTAATTACGTTTTTAAATTCGTGTAGGAGGGTAGGTACATCGAATCCAATGTAAATATTCATAAGCACGTAGGGCAAGACAACACACATTTCTTTTACATCGCTTCATAATTGTACTGGATAGATATTTATTTGAAATCTATTCTCTTTTGAGTAGTTGCTGCCTGTTGTTTATTAGCTACTTACATCAGTAGAGAAAACATTGTCCATGTAGTCGTAATTAATGTGATTACCGTGTAAGTTAGTACAGTTTTCTGAACATTTTCGTTTTCAAAGCGCGCCGCGTTTGAATGTAACATATGCAATAAATGAAGCTGAGGTGGTATAGTCAACGCAGTTGCAACACTACCTATTTTTGAGGGTAGTAAAGTACCGACTGTTATAAAGCATAACAAGCCACCACCTACTAGTAAACCTCTGAGGTCGGTGTCTCCATCTGGGTACATTATTGGGTACACTGCAGTGCCAACAACGTAACTCCAATGTACCAATACGGCCGTTCTTACAAACCACAATAATTTCACACAGACTGTACCGAGTAAACCGAGGGACAACGAAATGAAATTGACTAACATTTTATGATAATATTCTCTGAATCTGTTTGGTGTACTTTCTGCTTTCTAATTGATGTTATAAGGTCCATGCCAGGCACATGCATGATATGTTAGAGAACTGTAAAATTTGTACAAGATTGTTAACTCAATCTCATGATTATTGTTTATCTCTCAATGAAAATGTAACTTTACTATTGTATTTTAATTGAATGTGATTTGTACAAAAATAAAACATTTATTTTGACAGCAAGGTTACAATGAAATGACAACAGTGCACAGAGTATCATATACAATGTGTTTGGTTACCGGTTATAGATACTTGTTATATATGCTTATATACTCATTTCCATCGACAAATACACGTTTATAAATACTCCTTGTTTTTTTAATCGGCTGATCTAGGTTATGTTCAATGAAATACTAATATCTTGAATCTGAGACCTAGAGACGTGCAAAAGATCTTATTGCAAGGGCAACACATTGTATATCAATGTGTTGTTATATCGCTAGTATATTTTGCACAGAGCATCATAATTTATAATACTGGATCTTTTGACTCCTTAAAAATACGATAACAAACTTGTTTATCGTTGAAACTTTAATAACTGAAATCTTTTGGCACGCGGTGAAAATTGCAACTTCTACTTTGAAATCAACGGCGTTGAACACCGTGTTAACTTAACTAAAATATAATTCCGAAAAATATTAGGAGATAAAACTGACGTCGACAAGGAACGCCACCCTGTTCGTAGTTTTGCATTTTCTTTCAGATTTCATGAGTCTTTCTTTCAACAGATGTTAACATTATAATGGAAAGACTACATTTAATTTCACACATTGTTAAGGTGGAAGTGCCAGGGTAGCTCCGAAATTCAAATATTCTCAAGTTTTTTGCAATTTACCGATCAATGACAGGCTGTATCATTAATAAAATATGTATTGCGGTACACATGTATTTACAGAATTATAATCATTAAAATCATCAATACAACCCTCTTAAATTCTTGCAAAAGATATAAGAAAATTTGGATTTCGCGGGCCACCTTGACGCGTCCCCTACACGACTAATTTCTACACTTTTATTTTATAATCCTCTCGTAAGATTTAGGTGGAAGCGCCAGGGTATGACGATAGGTATTGAATTAGTATTTCATGAACTATTCATTTAAACTTAGAAGGTTGGATTGACGATTGCAATGATTATAATTCTGTAAATACATACGTGTTGCGGTCGCAAATCATATTTTGTTCAACATACAGCCTGACGCTGACCTGCAAATTGTAAAAAACTCGAGAAACTTTTTATTTCGCGGGCTACCCTGGCGCTTTCTCCTTAATTAGTTATAATATTTTGAACGTACGTTATTGTATAGATTTTGAGTGAACGCATTATATTCACAGTGTAGCAAGCTTAATAAATTAGGTTCAAATTTGGTAGCTTTTCAAGATACCTTTTTTTCAAAGTGTTGAAAAATAATAAATCAATAAACTACATAAAATAGTGGATGTTACTTAATAATTCACTTTTAAATATCTGGCGTCAGAAAGTAACTGAATATAAAATGAAACTTACTGAAAAATACTTTAAGAACATCTATAGTAGAATTTTTTAAATTTGAATGTCACACGTCATCGTGACTCGGAAAATTATTGTGCGGCCGAAATTGTTGTGTTGAGTTTGCATCAAATAGTGGTTTTCTTGAATGTGGCATAAATAAATCAGCAAAATGACTCTCACTAAAA
This sequence comes from Noctua janthe, assembly GCA_910589295.1. Classification (NCBI taxonomy): domain Eukaryota; kingdom Metazoa; phylum Arthropoda; class Insecta; order Lepidoptera; family Noctuidae; genus Noctua; species Noctua janthe. The sequence goes on along the minus strand of OU342572.1, from coordinate 3,951,894 downwards.
TGGAGGTGGACTCCGGAAAAGGAGAAGGATTCCGGCCGTACTACATAACAAAGATTGAAGAGCTGCAGTTGATCGTTGCCGAGAAATCTCAAAATCTGCGTCGTTTGCAAGCCCAGCGTAATGAGCTCAACGCTAAAGTACGTATGTTGCGCGAGGAGCTCCAACTCTTACAAGAACAGGGCTCGTACGTGGGCGAGGTCGTCAAACCTATGGATAAGAAGAAAGTCCTAGTCAAGGTGCACCCAGAAGGTAAATTCGTGGTAGACTTGGACAAGAACGTAGACATCAACGATGTCACCGCGAACTGCCGCGTCGCGCTCCGCAACGAGAGCTACACGCTTCACAAAATTCTTCCGAACAAAGTCGATCCTTTGGTGTCACTCATGATGGTGGAAAAAGTTCCTGATTCTACTTACGAGATGGTGGGAGGTCTAGACAAGCAGATCAAGGAGATTAAAGAGGTTATTGAGCTTCCAGTGAAACATCCAGAGCTGTTTGATGCTCTAGGTATTGCTCAACCAAAGGGTGTATTGTTGTATGGTCCTCCCGGTACTGGTAAAACCCTTCTCGCCCGTGCAGTCGCTCACCACACTGAGTGTACCTTCATCCGTGTCTCAGGTTCTGAATTGGTGCAGAAATTTATTGGTGAAGGTAGTCGCATGGTCCGAGAACTTTTCGTCATGGCCCGTGAACATGCTCCCTCTATCATCTTCATGGATGAAATTGATTCAATTGGTTCATCTCGCATTGAGTCAGGCAGCGGTGGAGACTCAGAAGTACAGAGAACTATGTTGGAGTTGCTGAATCAGCTCGATGGTTTTGAAGCAACAAAGAACATCAAAGTCATTATGGCGACTAACAGAATTGATATTTTGGACCCTGCCCTGCTGAGACCTGGACGTATTGACAGGAAGATTGAGTTCCCCCCACCAAATGAGGAAGCTCGTCTTGACATCTTGAAGATTCACTCTAGGAAAATGAACTTAACCAGAGGTATCAATCTACGTAAGATTGCGGAGCTGATGCCTGGTGCGTCAGGTGCTGAGGTCAAGGGTGTGTGCACTGAGGCTGGTATGTATGCTCTCCGTGAGCGCAGAGTCCACGTCACCCAGGAAGATTTTGAAATGGCCGTAGCCAAGGTTATGCAAAAGGACTCTGAGAAGAATATGTCCATCAAGAAACTCTGGAAATAATAGTAATATTTTAACTGTATTTTATGTTTTAGGAAATTAATAACTCTTTTCTAATCAAAATGTTTGTTTTATTTTCTCACTCATTCATATGAATACATAGAAACAAAAATCGAATACACACTGGGCTTGCATTGTGGATTTTAGATTGCTCTGCTCATTGAGAGGAGTCCTGTGTCCCAGCAGTTGGAATCTTACAGGCTGACTGTTGAACACCAAAGTCTTAACAGTGATATTAAATTAAACTTTATTTACACCAGGTCTTCCCCTTTGTATCAATGAAACTGAAATTGTGTTAGACCAGTATGTTGCCACCTGCACAGCTCTAACATTTGCTGCAGTTAAATTAACCAGGTTATTTTGTAGGAATTTGAGACTCGCCCTAAGATGGCTCACTGACCAAAACAGTATACAATATTCTCTAAAGTAAAATAATACAACCAATTCCATGAATAACACTTATTTTATTTGACGTGTACACTTCAATAATACAATAATAACTTCAGTAAAATCTTATGTCTACATTAATTATGCTTAATCATAATTAAATCATTAATATTATCAAATTCAGGTAAAAACAATCGTAATTAATAACAATAGCTATAGGCTTATTTCAAGCCTTAAAAAGAAATAAAATTAAACTATTAATTACAATTTTAAATAAATTGGAAAATCCTATCAATAGCAAAATTATCTAAAGGATAATAATACAACAAATTACATGTTTAACACTATTTTATTTGACTTGTACACTTCAATAATACAATAATAACTTCAGTTAAATCTTAAATCTACATTAATTATGCTTAATCATAATTAAATCATTAATATTATCAAATTCAGGTAAAAACAATCATAATTAATAACAATAGCCATAGGCTTTCTTATTTCAAGCCTAAAACAAGAAATAAAATTAAACTTACAATTTTAAATAAATTAGAAAATCCTATAAATAGGCTATCAAGTTGATATAATTTTAGATTATTTAACATTTTTATTTAACGTTACCTGGTAATGGTAGTGAAGGTCAGATAACCGTGTGCGTCAGTATGGCTGGTTGCCTTTATCGGCTCGCGTCAGGCTGGTGACCAAAAATTGCTACCTATTTGCTACCTTTTACTACCTATAGTCAATTAATTGCTACCTAACTTGGAAACAAAATAAAGGGACTTCAAAATGACCAGCCATTCTGATATCAGGATGGCTGGTCAACTCTCCGTTTGTGTGAACTATTAAAATTCGTGTTATTATTATTACTTGAATAATTGCTACCTGATTGCTACCCTCACGTCTTTCAATTTCCATCTTGTAGCTTTAACGAGTAAAAAGTTATGATCATTTGATTTTTTTACAGAGAATGGATTAAGGTTATTGAATAAAACAATTTAAAACGATTACAAAAATGTTCCTTTTTATTGGAATACACCGACCCATTATGTTAATTGAAAATATAAATGTATACATACCTATTGGCTGTTGTTGAAAAAAGAAACATTCAATTTTTTTTTTAACTTTTGTAATTTTCATTATGAAATAATTAAAAAAAAAATCTTTTTAAAAATAAGCTTTTATAAAGATGCGTTTAAAAGAAGAAAATAAACATTGGAGTAAATAAAACCGAATAAGAATTGTATTAGTCGGTGTATTCCAATAAAAAGAAACATTGTTATAAATAATATTATTCAATGACCTTAATCCATTCCCTGTAAAAAAATCAAATGGTCACAAGTTTTTACTCGTTAAAGCTACAAGGTGGACATTGAAATATGTGAGGGTAGCAATCAGGTAGCAATTATTCAAGTAAAAATAATAACACGAATTTGAACACAAACGGAGAGTTGACCAGCCATCCTCATATCAGAATGGCTGGTCATTTTGAAGTCCCTTTATTTTGTTTCCAAGTTAGGTACCGATTAATTGACTATAGGTAGTAAAAGGTAGCAATTTTTGGTCACCAGCCTGACGCGAGTCGATACAGGCAACCAGCCATACTGACGCTCACAGATAACCTCCATGTATACCTATTACTGGTAGCTGTATTTGTTTAGCCTGGAAGCCGTCCCCGACATAGTTGGGAAAGGATAGGCTAACTAGATGTAGGCTATGATGCTTTTAATTATTATTGGATTGATATTGATTAATGGTTTTTACTTCTAATTTACAATTATATTTCATAAACTCCATCATCTAAATCTGATTCTGTGTCGGATAAGTCTTGCTGAGGCGGTGACCCCTGCGTGATGTATGGTAACCCCCCATCCTAAAAAAAAAAAAAAAACATAACTTTCTTCTCTGATCAAGTGGTTACAGGGTGACTGGATCTGGACCCGCACTATCAAATTCGCATATAGAGGTGCTAGGTCATTTGCTAATTATCGAACCTTACTCTCCCTAACTAAATGTTTTTATATTTTATTGAGATTTTAGTTAAGGAAGGTCTAAAATTAGCAAATGACCTCCTCTATATGCGAATTTGCTATGGCGGGTCCAGATCCAGTCACCCTGTATATGCATAAGCCTCCCCCATGTATCGCAACAACAACTGGTCCTGTGCCTTCCTCCAGCAGGATTCTGCGCTCTTGGCCAGGTTTATAGTCGTTGATTGAACTTTCAGCGACCTATCCACGGTAGGACTTTTCCGCCGATTACGGTGAAGCTTAAATAATGTTGTGTGTAAGCAGCCCCGGATCTAAGGGAAGGTAAGCCGGGACCTGTGCCCCGGGCGGCAAATTTAGAGGGCGCCAAATTCAAGCTTGGTAGTCGAATAAACTACTCAGCATTATCGCAACTTTGCGATTACTAACGGGCAGTATAGTAAAATAATAAAATAAACAATTAATTATTCTCCGCGGGGCGCGTAGGCATAGATCGCGATTTCTCGCGCGGCGGCCAATGCAGTGACACGTGGCAGTGTGCAATTGAAACGCACTCACATTTGACGGCGACGCCGGACGGATATTTGAAAACTGCGTCGTCGCCGGTCGTTGTGGCGTTCTTTGGAGGATGCCTATGTCCATCAGTGAGCGTGTTATGGCTGAAATGATGATGATAACAAAGGTAAAAATATTGTCAGGCGGGGGCGGCATTTTTCAGTTATTGCCCCGCCTCGAAATCATTCAAGATCCGGGGCTGTGTGTAAGTCAGCAGTTTCATACCAAAGAAAAACACGGAAGCGGGTTCACATACTCGTCCATAATGGTTCTGAAAAAAAAAACTAAAGTTATTAATTCTCCTTTTGGGAAATAAAGAGTTCATGGGAAACTTTCTACATGGTCGTGGAGCGTTACTGTTAGCCTGCATCATCCCATAGCTGGGCAAATGCCTCCCCTCCTGTTTTCAGTGGATCGTTCATCATCCATCTGCCTAGCTTATCCCCAACTATGTTGGGGTTGGATGCAGCTGAATACCAGTATTCTACATGGAGCACCTGCCTATCTGACCTCAAACAACCTAGTTGATATTGGGTAATACGATACACCTTGTTAAGACTGGTGGTTAGACTTTCGGTCCACTGGCTACCTGTAGTAACTGTCAAAGATCCACAAATGACAGCCGGAATCAACGGCTTAACATGCTTTCTGAAGCACGGAGGAAACCCCGTATGTAATGGTTGGTCACCCATCCACAGACCAACCTAGGCAGGCGCGGTTTAACCTGAAGATGGATCCGAGCGGCTGTTATTATTTCGCACGAGCTCCTCGTAATCTAACAAAAATAAGTGGACACTTGCCTCGCTGTGGTTATCTGAACTGAAGGATCTGTAGATAAGGGCGAATTGACTAACGATGACCTGTTCTGGAACCGGACTCTGAAAAAAAAAATATGATGTAGATTGTTGTGTTAGACTTAGAGTGAATAAACTTATCCGCTTCTGCCAGTCAGAAAGATCAATAGAACGGCGAGCCTGCCGCGGTTGGCTGCGGCGCTGCGTGTCGCGGGTTCAATCGCACGGAACAAATATTTGTATGGCCTACATTGCAGGCAGAACTGGGCAAAATACATGCTTTGCATTAATTAAAACACAAATTACAAAATGCAATCTCGCATATATTTAAAATACGAAATACAAAATATTTTTAAGTCGTGTATTTGAAACATAATGTGGTGGTTGGATGTAATTGAAACATAATGTGGTGGGTGTGGTGGATGGATGGACCTGGTTACCTTTATTTTTCAATAAGTTGTTGCTGGAAGAAGCCGTACCTGACGAGTGGAGCAACAGTTCGCTGGTCTTTAAAAATAAAGGTGATGTGCTGGAGTGCAATAACTATAGAGGAATAAAGCTGATGGCGTATAGTATGAAAGTTTGGGAGAAAGTTATTGAAAGACGACTGAGAGAAGAGAGTGAAATTTCACGAAATCAATTCGGTTTTATGCCTGGTCGGGGAACGATGGATGCCATTTTTGCCATCCGCCAGCTGTGCGAGAAATACAGAAGTGCGCACCAAAACTTGCACATGGTATTCATCGACCACGAAAAGGCATACGACCGGGTACCTCGTGAGGTTTTGTGGTGGGCCCTGAAAGAGAAAGGCATGCCTGGGAAGTATGTGCAGTTGATCCGAGCGATGTACAGTTGATGTAGTACCCAAGTCCGGTCTACAGCGGGCACTACCGCCAACTTTAATGTAGCGGTCTGCTTGCACCAAAGGTCGGCTCTAAGCCCTTACATCTTCCTGGTGATAATGGACGCTCTTACGTCAGACAACCAGCAAGAGGCTCCTTGGTGTATGCTGTTTGCCGACGACATTGTGTTGGTTGCCGAGAGTGGCCTAGAGGTCCAACAGATTGGAGGTGTCGTGGCAAAGACTAGAGAATGTTGGCCTGAAAGTCACTAGGACAAAAAAAAGAATACTTGTTCTGTGATTTCGGTGGTGTCTCCAGTCCTGTGCCCATAACACTTGCCGGAACGCCCATACCGATCTGTTCCCATTTTCGGTACCTCGGGTCGCTTGTCCAAGGGGATGGCAAAGTAAACCGAGACGTAATGCACCGGATCAACTCAGGATGGATGAAATAGCGACAGGTCACTGGAACAACTTGCGACCCACGGATGCCCCCTCAAATTAAAGGGGAAAATATACAAATCCGTAATTAGACCTGTCGTACTGTATGGATCGGAATGCTGGGCTGTGAAGAAGATTAATGAAAGAAGATTGAATGTAGCGGAGATGAGAATGTTGAGGTAGATGTGTGGTGTGACAAGAATGGATAAGATAAGGAACGAGTATATTAGAGGAAGTTTAAAAGTTGCGCCAGTTACAGAAAAGCTAAAAGGGAATCGACTGTCTTGGTATGGACATGTGATGAGGAGGGACGAATCGCATGTGACTAAAAGAGTGATGAATATAAACGTCGATGGATGGAGAGGGAGAGGAAGACCAAAGAAACGATGGATGGATTGTGTGAGGAATGGTATGAAAGTTAGAGGAGTAAATGATAGCGTGACGGTTGACAGAGGAGATTGGAAGAAAAAAACGTGTTGCGCCGACGCCAAGTAACAAGAGACAGGGGCAGGAAGATGATGATGTATTTGAAACATAAAATAAAAATACAGTACTTCAACTATTTTTATTTAAAATACAAATGACAAAATACAGTCTGCTTAGGTTATGTAAATAGAAAAGAATACTTCATCGTGACATTCGTACTAATAAACTTAATTAATACACGAAAGTTTCGTGAAAATAACCGTTTAAGGTGGAAGCGCCAGGGTAGCCTGCGAAATTTTGATTAGTTTACATTTTTTGTAATTTACAGGTCAGTATCAGGCTATATAAGAAACAAAATATGATTTGCGACCGTAACACGTATGTAGATAGTACAAAAGCTATCGAGCAATATTTTCAGCAGAACGCAATAAGAATGTTAAATGTTCAAATGTATTTTGAAGCAATAAGTATTTGAAATACTAACTACAAAATACCTCAGCGTCAGGTATTTAAAATACCAATTACAAATTACATTTTTAAGAAGTAATTGAATTACAAATACCAAATGAGTTTAAATGTTTGTAAACGCAGCCACGACATGGAGGAGAAATTCCTAGTGAGGGGGAATCGCGTTAAAAAAAATAAAATAAAGGCAGTAAAATATGAAGGCAGTTCTAAAAACAATGTGAAATTATACTCACTCTATATAAGAAGCAGCCCTATTCTTCTTGACCTTGTAAACAAAGTGGTAATACACGAACACGCCTAGGTAGACGACTGCTAGCGCCAGCACTGCGGAGATCACGGCTGTCGTTACGTTATGAGCGGCCGCCAGCTCTTCGCCCGACCAGCCGTTGAACAGTGGCAGCTGGCAAGGTAATTAAGAGAATAAGGCCCAGTTTCTATCAACGCAAGCGGAACGGTGCGAAAACGTACAAGATTCAACCACTCACAGCAGAGACCAGAGGCGCGATTTGAATTTGCAGGTGAAGGTGAAGGTGTATAATAGACTGACACGTCACCCGTTATGTTTACCTAAGTAACTTTCAATTTGCTAAATGATTATGTAAACAATCAGGCACAAATCCTGACTCCGTGGCTGCTACTGAGGAATTCCTGATAACAATAACTTTTTGCCTGACCTGGGAATCGAACCCAGGACCTCATGCTCAGCAGTCGCGCTTGCGACCACTAGACCTTTATTCGTTTCGAACGTACGGAACCATATAAAATTGTACAATAAAAAAGAACAATATAGGTTTCTAGTTTCTACTCACATCTTTCTTATCCACAACCGGACACTTTCCATTCTTCGCCAACTCCCCATCATCGCACAAACATTTAGGTCCATCTTCGTCCAACGCACAAACATTGGAACAAGTCACTCCCTCGCACTTGTTCACCAAGTCATCTCTTTGGACACTCTCATGTCGTAAAACAAAAGTGTTGGCGTCAAATACTCTGAAGATGTAGGTCTCGCAGTACTTGGGGCCGAAGAGTAAGCAGCGGCCGAGGCGGAAGGAGTTCGCAACTAAATAGTAGATGTGGTCTTCGAAGATAGCGAGGCCGTGGGGGGCTTGTAATTGGGGGTGGTCTTTTAGGATCTTTATGCTGGAAATTAATTATAAAATGATATGAAAATTTATTAGTGGGTCTGGCTGGTAGTCGTTGTAGGTACAATAAGAACCCTGCATTACTTGACCCTCTTACAAAGAAGAATCGGGAAAAAGAGGGGTCAAGACATTCTGGGCACGCACTAGGCTACTATACCAGGTAAGGGTTGAACCTCATCTGGAATGCAATCTCACGCTGCAGTATCGACGGTGCGATCGGCAGCAAATGACGGTTCTGAGCGACAGAAAACGATAGAAGCATGGGAACGTGTGAATCCGTGCTGCCAGGTGTGGTTCAGCCCTTAGCCTTTGCTTAAAACTGGGTTGATGCAGCCCAGCGTCTAACACAAAAACATAACTATGATGTACGGTGACCTTGCCAAGTAAATTTAAAATCGCCTGCTCAGGAGGAGATTCATTAATGACTCTGCCCTAGAGTGTAAATGTGGTGCTGTTCTACAAACGATGGGACACTTAATGTCCTGCGTGTCCTGTGGTTTGTTCACTACAAGAACTGATAGGCGCTACCGAAAGCGCCAAACTAGTAGCTCAGTTCTGGGCTGACACAATTTAGATTGCCATCGACACGCTAAAAAGAGAAGAATTTAAAATGTATATCTTGGTTGGCCTTGTTGTTACCACCATACATGTTCCTGCCATGTACCGACCGCGTATATGACCGTATGTAAGAATAGTAGCAGATGGCGTGGTGTAATTTCAGCCTTCCTAAATGCGAAAAACGTTGAATTTATGTATGTTTGGGTGCAACTCACTGTCTCTCCCCCTCGTAGTCCATCCTGATGATATGCGCAGGTCCGGTCTCTGCCACATACAGCTTCTTCTTGAAGGGGTCCACGGCTAGTCCGGTGCAGTTGTGGACAGTCGTCAGGTCGGTCACGTGTCTCCCGGCCAGGGTTGCTGACCAGACCACTGACTCAAGCTCCCGGGTCACACAGTAGAACATTCGGGCTGAACTTGGGTCTACTATGAGAGCTGTTATCTGGGGAATTGAGGATTAAAATATTTGGCAGGTTTCATAAGAGAGTGGTAGGTAGGTATATACATATAATATTTGCGTAAAATGTAGGTATTTCACAATAAGATCATCATTATCATTCATAAACCGATTTCACCGTCTGATGTATATAGGCCTCTCTTTCCATGTGCCAATCGCCACATTCCTGTGCCGATTTCATCCAGGATTTACTCACGATGGCAACAATGCGATGCGGTGAAGGCGGCGATTAGGGAATTACCATGAAGAAAACGAGTTATCTGATCACAACTCCGACGACTAGGCAGTCGCGTTTGCCACCATTAGACCAACGAGGAGTGAGGTCAAAGTATTTTTATAGAAACGTAATCTACTCATTCATTGCTTTTTCTGTAGTTCTTATGCTCAAAAAATAACTAAAAGTTACATTATTAAGTCTTTCACCAAAAGCTCCCAATATCTCCAAACTTGAAAGACAGCCACATACCTTAGCATCAGAAGGCAGCTTCTGAAGGCTGGCGCAGCGCTTGCTGCTGACGTGGCACACTCGCACGCGACAGTTTCCCCGCGTCATGTCCACGAAGTACACGTTACCCGTCACCCAGTCTACTGCCACCTGGAAATAGTGCTGGCGCTCACAACAATATGCGTGTCGTATTGCCAATTAGGTTTGACTGTGGTCATAGTAACAACATCAAAAACCTCACGCTTGTACTCTCCCTGGAGGATAACGCAAAGGGTGTACACACATTTCGCCTGTTATGTTTAAGTTCCATGTAACATAGGGACAAGAAATAGGCTCTCCCTATCGTCATCAAACGGGCATTAATCCAGACAGAGCTTCTATTGACAAATCCGTTGATGGAAGCCCTTTGCATAAGACTACTTGACCTGGGAGCCGTTTTTAAGACATGCATCAGCTGGGCTTGCGGTAATACTGGTCATCCGGTCATTTCATCTATGATCCTCAATTTTTATTTTCTTTGAGGAAACCGTCATGTAGGTATACCCTCCGTATTTCGGGAACGAAGGATTACAACGGAGTCCTACCGGTTAAAACCCACGTTCTTACCATACCACAACCTGCCTTCAGCGTGGAATCCGGTACCGCCGTCTTCCGGTCATTGATTTTCCATTATGAATAAAGTTCACTATAAGATTTACCCGTGATGGCTTTCCAATGTTTGTGATTACGACGGCGTTTTGAGTGCTGTTCACTTCTACCAGCTTGCCGGCTTCCGCTGATGTCACGTACAGCTTCTTTTGCCTGGAGAATAAAGATTACGAAACACACTGAAGGATAGATATACAGGTTGTTTTTACTCGTGAAACTAGGACAGTATAGGAACACTCGAATCCATGAAGGATACTGCTAAGCTGTCTAATGTTCGTTAGATCTTCATCATCTGCCTAGCCTTTTCCCAACTATGTTCGGGTGGGATGCAGCTGAAAACCAGTGTTTTACATGGAGCGACTGCCCGACCTGTCTGACCTCCACAACGCAGTTAGTACTGGGTAACACCATACCCCATGGTAAGACTGGTTGTCAGACTTTTTGGGCCTAGCCAGTGGCCTAAAAAGCCTGTAACGACTGTCAAAGATCTACAGATGACAGCTGGGACCCGTGCTTTTCGAGGCATGAAGGAAACCCGGTATGTAATGGGCGGTCACCCATCCACAGACACACCACAACTTGCCCGTAAAAAATGAGTAATAGCGTCCAATTTTTGATTGGTGTTTGACAGATTTTCATGTACCTAAGTCAATATTGCACTTCTTCATAGCTGACGTTCTGTGAAGTGATTAAAATGTTTTTGTGTACTGGTCGAGCGAATTGAGGACCTGTTTAGTTGGTGTTCGTGAGTTACTGATATCTTCAGCGCATCAGATGTGGAAGCAATTTTAATTACGCCATTAGATGTTGCCAGAGCAGTTCGTCCGTTACCGAATTGACTGCACAACTTCTACCTCAAATGGTAGTTGGTGGCTAGTTCACACAATCGCCTGGCATATCAGTTCCAGACATCTCAAGAGTCTGGGTCGCTACCGCACTTTGTAACAACAGATGTTACTCACCTGCTACATAATCAGGTAGTCCTGCGGAACCTTACTTCTTCATCACCTCATTACTTACTAACCTGACAGCATAATCCATATCAGTGATAGCCGGCTCGTCCGTGTCTGTGTACTCGATGGTGCCGTACCCGTCGGCAGAGATGGACCGGACGGTGTTGCCGGACACGTACAGGACAGACATGTTGCCGCGCGTCGCCTTGCACGAGCGACGGTCTGACCTGATGGGGGAAGAATAACATAGGGAAATAAACACTGTTTTAAGCTTTCACGGTTTACAACTAAACTTATACTGTCACTTACGGGATATCTTCCGTGATTGTTCATTATTTTGAGCTCCAACCCGCGATATCATGGCGCTTGCAACAGCGTCGAAATATCAGGAGTTAAAAATAATGAACAATCACGGAAGATATCGCGTAAGTGACAGTATAAGTATAGGGAAAGAAGTTTTATTTACTGAAAGAAAACCAACTATTTAAAAATAACAATAAAGTATCTAAACCATGCCCTCAAAAAACTCCTACTCCAAGCAATCAACTGGTACTGTGCCCAAGAGATTGGCGGCGTTGACACGTTGTATGGCAGCGCTTAGCCTCTGGCCAAGATAAAAGCTAGCCTTATAAAACCAAAATCACAAATCAATTATTCATATTAGGCTGATAATTATTTTCTATGTTGTCTACTGTGTAGATAGATACATAAAAAAATTAAATTCCTCACCGGAGCGCATATCCATAATGACACGAACACAAGAAAGATCCGCGGACGTTGATGCATCCTTGCGAGCAGACCTCCTGCTGGCACTCGTCGATGTCGTCACACTTGGTCTGGTCTGCAGACAGACGGAAGCCAGCGGGACAGAGGCAGCGCCCTCCCTGAGGAGTGGGCTGGCACATGAACGAGCATATTGTGCTGTTGAAGCAGGCAGTTTCTGAGGAGAAGAGAAATTAAATAAAACAAACAATCTTTAACGGGATAGGAATATACTTTATCCTAGATCTCATCAAACAGAGCAGCTAACTTCCTCAAAGACACGGGACTTCAAAACTCCAAACAAACAACACCATTATCCACATACCACATAGTCCATTTTCGTCTGTGCCATCAGCGCAGTCGGGCTTCTTGTCACAGACCTGTTTCCACTCGACGCACTGTCCGTTGGTGCAGAGGAAGCCGTCTTCACATTCCGTATAAGAGGGATGGGCAACAGGGTACAGGTGGGAGGTCCTGTTCACTGAAATAGGGAAGTTCTTGTTATTAACTAGCTTTTGTCTAAAAAACTAAGTAATTTAAGTAATCCTGTGGGAATAATGGATCTAAAGACGAGAGACACTTGTCCTCATCATGGACCCGATATTTTTTTTTGTTCTAGAAGATATAACTTTTTTTTTTTTTAAACTGCCCCGCACTAGGAATTTCTCCTGTATCGTGGGTGCGTTTACAAACATTTAAACTCACGTACACAAACAGCCAGACCCGGAACAACTACCTGTAGGCCATACAATTAATATTTGTTCCATGCTGCCCGCGACACGCAGCGCAACAGCCAATCGCTCAGCCACTGAGCCAACCGTGCCGTCAAAAATTATGGAAACCTTTTAGTTACGGAGATATTGGAGATTTTTTTTCAACATTTTCACAAGTTAAAAAAAAACAAGTTTTTAATGTTATTCTATCAATGTTTTGAGTGCGTTACATGGAGTACTAAATTGAATTGAGTACCGTGATTTTTCACCCCGAAAAAAAGTCGTTTCCTAGCAAATTAGCAATAATCTTTGTGTAGAGGTATTGTAAACTTGATCTGGGGTTTTAAATTTAAATATGTTTATATTTACCTCTGGCACATGCATCAGGAGTCTCATCAGAGCCATCGACGCAGTCCTGATGTCCATTGCACACTCTGCGCATAGAAATGCAGTTGAGTTGCTGCAGACACGCGAACAGGCCGTGCGGGGCGCAGCGGACGTCGCAGTCGTGCTCGTCGGTACCGCCGGGGCAGTCGATCTTCATGTTGCAGCTACAACGAAATACATTTACTCCCTAAAAAAACTTGAAAGAAATGAAGATAAAAAGGGGAAAAAAAAAAATAAAAAGAAAAAAAAAAATAAAAAAAAAAAAACATCCCTTCACCACTTACCGAAGCTGGAGAAATTTTTGGACATGTAATAGAACCAAAAATTCGAAGACATGTGACATCTACCAACCCGCACTGGGCTCGCGTGGTGGATTATAGCCCATTCCCTGTCATAGAGAGGAGGCCTGTGTCCCAGCAGAGGGAACATTATAGGCTGATTATGCTAATGCTTATGCTTATGCTATGTAATACAGTAATATTATGTGGGACCTTTATGTTGACGAAATAGAGATATTTTGTGTTTAATTTGATCTGCGGTCCTGTCCCGTACCAAAATATTGGTCTGCATAAAAAATGTAAAAGAATTTGGAAGTAGGACGAAGAATTTTGGCAGCCGTTTAAAATCATGCTTGAGACTAGAGACCAACTCTATTGATAAAAAAGAAAACACTAGAAAATTAAAGACATTCACGAATGATTCCTACAGTTACAGAGACCTGATTATGGTTTGGTCTATCAAAGTGGAGACGGGCGGAACGGAGAGTAGAAGTGCAAGATTCGATAACAGGAGAGAAAAGAAACGCCATTTTGATGTCAACCAATGTGGCTGGTCGTTTTCCGCACGTCACCTCTCCGCTCCGCGCGTTACCTCTTTGGTGGAAACCAGGTCTATGACTTGTTAGACAGTATCGCAAGTATAATTTTTCCGTCACCAACTAATTCTGTATCTACAGCTTTCTGCAGATATTTGCTCTACAAACAACACGACATTGAGACACCGAACCCCATCACTATTAAATAAACCGGACACATCCAAGGCGATTCTCACACGACACCGTTCGTCCTCGCGAAGAGGCGGTGAGCGCCGCTAGTCCACGCGTTCGGGTCGGTGTACGCGTGTTAAGGCTGCTATCAGACGGACTGCATCGCAACACCATCAGCCGGGCTGCATCGCAGCAACCGCGTGAAATCCATATATTCAACTGTTCTGTTGGATACACCAGTTGAATATATTGACTGCGCGCGGTTGCTGCGATGCAGTCCGTCTGATGGCAGCCTAAGGCATCAACAGATTTTGTTAGTGCCAATGCGACTTGAGACCTGCTTCACTGCCCGACCGCGCGGACGAGCGGTGTCGTGTGATAACCGCCAAATCAATAAAAAATAATTGATTAAATTAAAGTTGAAAGCAGTACTTTTTGAAAGACAAAATTACACTAGACTATAAGTTTCCCAAAACACTATTCACCGCTATCTAATAGTCACTAAGCTTTTCTAACCGAGCGGTATGCGGCAAGCAAATGCTAGTGTTGTATTCGCATGTGTACTCCCAGGCAGCGCATCTTGGTGTCTCTTCCTGTGAAATGGTTCAGTTATAGGATACAAAGTAAAAAACTGTAGAATATAAAAAACGTTTTTTTAGGGTAAAAAAAAAACACAAAAAATGTGAAAAATAACTTTACTTATGGAAGTCGGTGGCTTTGTTAGTTTCATTGACTTTTTTTGCTGCCGACGTCCGAAATTAACGTTATTATTTCACGTTTTTTGGAAGTTGGTTATATTTTTGTAAAAAAGTTTTTTAGTTGAGATAACCCACACAAATTCTTGTCATATATTACATTGTAAAGTCTAGAAGTTATTAAGGTGATCAACATCTTTTTTTACAAAATCAACGGGTTCGATTCCTGACTAGGAATATTGATTTTTCAAAAACCAATGATACTGCATTTCATTAAAATCGGGTCCGAGACTCCCGAGACTTATGAGTATTTTTCGCTATTCCTCCATTTCGGTTTTGACCATCTACTCTCACTTAAAAAAATTACCCTGTACAGGAACTCGATTATTTCTGAACAGAGCCCTGCCTGGCTAATAACCTCTAAAAGTAAACACGGTCCTTTAAGGAGTTCATAAATAAGATCTTCATGTCTCCATTGAACACTAACCGTGGCCGGCACAATGGGAAACTCTTCACAATCTTCCTCGTCGGAGAAATCGATGCAGTCCTGATGGCCGTCACATCTTCTCCTCAACTCCACACACTCTCTGTTCCTGCATTGATAGAACCCTGGACTGCACGTCATGTTCACTGCAAAGGTTTAGATCTTAATAACGATGACATACGAAACTTAACCTTGAGGTTTGAGAAACAGGGTGGGAAGTTCCTCAACCTTGAAAGAAAAGGAAGGATCCTCCGGTCAACGATGTTTCTGATGGGGTACTGCCCGACGATTTTTTACAGGTTTCTGTAATACCTAACAATGTTAATCGTGTGGATAGTTCTGATATCACAATGTAAGTCAGTGTAGTTCGAACGGGCGGTATGGATCCCGCAAAACAGGAGGCCAGGAATAAAACGTATGCAAGTCACAACTTTTGATTGGAGACCACAGGCATACGTTTCTGCATATTATTTGCATGTGTTCTTGGCTTTTCATAGAGAGTTTACTAAAATAAACGGAATTTAACATTAGTTAAAATCAGCTTGGTACTCTAAGTGCACGGCCCAGGTGGGGGGCGGATGTGGGCAGCGTGTAAATCAAACGCTTGCGACTTAGTAGGAAATTACCAAGAAGACGACGTGCGGACGTGTCAAGAGCGGGTGCCGAGCGGCAATGAGCCGCGTCTTGTCGCTGGCCAGTTTGATGTACAGCCGTGCGCAGCCGGCACGTGCGCCCGCGAGCTCCTGGCCCGCGCACTTGCTCACATGCATAAGTGAAACAACAACTACTTACCACAGTTGACTTCATCAGATCCGTCGTTGCAGTCCTCATCACCGTCGCATAGCCACGTCTTTAGTATACAGGAGCCTGACGCACACCTAGGCAAAATTCACGTGTTATTTATGTCGTATTCTTTGTAAAATATCGGTATTCAACTGCATCCGGATAGACTGGAGGGCTACCTCCACAACCCAGTAACTGAGTAACACTGTACCGCTTGGTAATGTCAGACTTTCGGTTTCTGACTCGTAACGACTGTCAAAGATCTACAAATGACAGCCGGGACCAACGGCTTAACGTGCTTTCCGAAGCACGGAGGAAACTAGGTATGTAATGATGGCCACTCGTCCACGGACCTTGGCAAGCGCGGCTTAACCTTGAAGATCGACTTGTGCGGCTGTTTTTATTTACCGAGTCCTCACCCTCTATGTACTTTTGAGGGTATGAAGAACAGGGTGTTAAGTTCTTCATCCCCCATAGAAGAGGGAGTATCCTCCGACCAGACGGGTGTTACGTCTGGTGGGCTACTGCCCGACAGTTGTTGTCAGGTTTTTCTATATAGTCACGATAACAGTATTGATGTTAGTTCTTCATTTATGTCATAGATGGGGCGTAATTTTTTTTTTTTTTAAAACGTTGCCCCACACTAGGAATTTCTCCTGTAACGTGGGTGCGTTTACAAGCATTTAAATTCACATACACAAACAGCCAGACCCGGAACAACTACCTGTAGGCCATACAAATATTTGATACGTGCGGGAATCGAACCCGCGACACGAAGCGCAGCAGTCAATCGCTCAGCCACTGCGCCAACCGTGCCGTCTATATCGCTGTAGTAGTTTTTGCAGCGCCGCTACATACTCACATAAACTCTGTGTCATAGCAAGATGGCGCGTCGCACACGGCAGCCTGCTCGTCCGCTCCGTTGGGGCAGTCGTAGCGGCCATCGCACAGCTGTGAGCGGGACACGCAGATCGACGAATTAAAGCACTCGTACTCTGTGTCGCTGCATACACTTGACACAGGGGCTGGTGGGTGAGAAGACAAAATAATAATGTTGAATTCATTATTAATATGCCAGTTCAGTAGTTAGCCATATTTCTTATTTCCATACAGTAATATTGCCAAATTAATTAAAACAGGTATTTATTTGACAGCTATTTGCGACGTTGCCAACTTTTTGGATGAACGGTCTTAAGTAGTGGTTTAATAATCACTAATCTCTCAATTCGGAATCCAAAGTTACAGCATATATCAGTGTTGTAAAAACAAACTTATAAAAAAAGTAATTTCCTACCGCATCAAAACCTTATGACAATTTTTGAGGACAGCTTCATTCCATAAATTAAATGTTGGTCATCATCAGACAATCAGCCCGAACTAATTAATCGAACAACATCCCATAAATACAAATGATAACAAGAAGGATAAATCAGCCATTTTCTATAAAAAAAAAGCAAATTTTTTTTTTTTTAAAACGTTGCCCGTCACTAAGAATTTCTCCTGTATCGTGGGTGCGTTTACAAACATTTAAGCTCACATACACAAACAGCCAGACCCGGAACAACTACCTGTAGGCCATACAAATATTTGTTCCGTGCGGGAATCGAACCCGCGACACGAAGCGCAGCAGTCAATCGCTCAGCCACTGCGCCAACCTTGCCGTCGAATAAAATAAAGTTACCACGCTTACCTATATCGATTGGTTTTTCAGCAGAACAAAATGAAGCCATGTGTTTGTTTAAGCACACACCGAGGCAGAATATCTCTTCGGACGTACATATGTTTTTAGGGTCCACTAAAAGTTAAAAAAAAAAACATTAAAGGAGAACAATTTTTTTCAAGCGAATGCAGCAGAATAGAAAAAAGCTTAAATACAAAATTATGACACTAAGACAAAGCCGTAGCAATGAGCTACACTGAAGCATATTACAAGCAACACTGTAGCACAGATTTCTAACAGCGCGTAAGTAAATTTTTCCTGTTTTCGACATTTTGTTGCCGTTTGATAGAGAATCGGAAGTAAAACCCGGGAAAAACCGATTTTACTATGGGACCGAAACCCGGTTCCGCATGCCCAAGGCACAGCTAGTGTAGCATAAAACAAGCTACGGCGCCGTAGCACAGGTCATGCTACGCCGGTAACTACCAAGCTACGCTGTAGCACAAACAAGCTACGCCGCCATAGCACAGGTCATGCTACGCCTGTAACTACCAAGCTACGCTGAAGCACAAACAAGCTACGTCGGCGTAGCACAGGTCATGCTACGCCTGTAACTACCAAACTACGCTGTAGCACAAACAAGGTACACCGTAGCGCAGGGGCTGCTACGGCGTAGCACAGACCAAGCTAAGCTACGCAGAAGCAACGAAGCACTACATTAACCCAATTATTAAAAGGAGAGAATTTAAAAAATATTTAAGTGATGTAAATAAATTGTGGGGATTGGGTGATAAGTTTTTTGATGTGCATTTCGAAGTCCTTAATGAAATAAGTATAGCTGTTTTTGATATGGAAAGAAAAATTCGAGTGCGAGCAGGGTTTGAACCTGCGACCTTCCGATTCTGTACACTGGACGTCTTAACCAATTAGACCATCGCACCCTGCTCACCCCCCAAACCCAAACCCTGCTCGCACTCGAATTTTTCTTTCCATATCAAAAACCGCTGTAGTTCCCTACGCAGGGTTTGCGTATAAAAATATTTAAAAAATACGTATAAGTGGTAACTCACCCAAACAATCTTCCTCATCTTCACCCTTCGGACAGTCCACCTTGCCGTCACACCTTCCAGATTTTGCCACGCAAATATTGCTCTTAGGACAAAGGATCTCATGTACATCGCAGTTGGCCATTTTGGTGCATTGGCCGTTCTTCACCAAAAAGCCAGGGCGGCACAAACATTCGTAGCCCATTTGAATGTGAAGCGGGTTCTCCTGTGGGGTCACGTGGGGTTCTTGGACGCAGACGTCGGAACATGGGTTCTTCAGACAGGGATGGTTCATAAGAGGGTCTTTGAGATCAGGAAGGGAGGATGTCGCTTGGATAAGAAGTTGCGTGTTGTTTGGCAAGAGGGCTGTAAGAGAAAAGTAAAAATGACTTATTCGACAATTTATAATTTACTGATAGTTTAAACACATTGAGTACAGTTAGCAACGAAAATCACTCATGTAACGTACGCACGAGTGACCAAAACGTGGCGTAAATGCGAACGACATTTTTGTTATTAAGACAATCTCAATTAGTACTAAAGATATAACATAACATCACGCCTGTAATCCCCGAAGGGTTAGGGGTGTGTACCTAATAGTACACCCACATTTCGCCAGTTATGTCTCTGTCCCATGTAATAGGAGGGGGGAAAATATTGCCATCAACTGGGCAGAAATTCATGGCTGCTACTGAGAAGTTCCTGTTGGAAAAACCCAATAACACTTTTCCCGACCTGGGAATCGAACCGAGGACCTCATACTGAGCACTCGTGCTTGCTAACACTAGACCAAAAAGGCAGTCGAAGATACTCGTATGTCCTGTCTACAGTAAATAAGTGACCGTTTTGTGAGACAACTTTTTCAATTTTAATATTATCCGAATTTAAGGGACGTTTACTCCGCACGTTCGGGATAGGTCCTCTTACCGAAGTCTGGTGGACGTCAGTCCAAAAGAGGTGGGAGGTACGTCTGTCGGTCCAGAACACGTGGTTGTCTGCGATGGACCTCATCTTACCCTGATCAATCCTGCGTATCTTGTGCGAGGTCTGGTGTATGTCAGACCAGAAGAGACGGTAGGTGCGTCTGTCGATCCAGAACACGTATTGTCTGCGATGGAACTCATCTTACCGAGATCAATTCTGAGTATCTTGTGAGAGGTCTGGTGGACGTTAGATTAGAAGAGGAGGGATGTGCGTCTGTCTGTCTAGAACACGCAGTTGTCTGCGATGGAACACATCTTACCGGGATCAATCCTGCGTATCTTGTGCGAGGTCTGGTGGATGTCACACCAGAAGAGACGGGAGGTACGTCTGTCGGTCCAGAACACGTAGTTGTCTGCGATGGAACTCATCTTACCGAGATCAATCCTGCGTATCTTGTGCGAGGACTGGTGGATGTCAGACCAGAAGAGGCGGGAGGTGCGTCTGTCAGTCCAGAACACGTAGTTGTCTGCGATGGCCAGGCTCGTTACCGTCGTTGACAGCTCGCGGTAGTTCTCTCGACCGGTACCTGGTCGACCAGTAATGGAAATTGTGAAAAAGAATCGACATGTATGTATTTTAATCGGGTTATTTTTTAAGGTTAGGTTAACCAGTTTTATAGGGTTAATCACTTACTCAGCCTATAATAACTGGTACATACAAAATATGCAAGAAAGTGACGGCGTTAGCCCGCGCTCGGTGCTTTGTTTCTTTCATTCTGGTTAACCCGTATTATAACTTTTAATGGGTTGACTCGTATATTAGTTAGTCAAACATAAAAGTCTAACCATTTAACCCGATTAATTGGTCCCTGGATTACATCAATTCATATCGGTTGGAGAAAAGGATGAAAGAAGGAAGTGGTTTAAGTTACACAGAATATGGTAAACCCGTCAACTTACCTTCAGGATGAATATAGTCGATGACGCCGTTGCTCTCGTCTGAGATGTATACTTGGTCCATGTGCTGGACGTAGCGAAGACGCACGTGAGGGCCTAGAGATATTACATGAAAGTATTTTAGAACATAAAACATTGACCATGAGATAGCGGGGCAAGATTTTTTAATGGGAACTCTTTTATCAATTTTCTGAACTCAAGAACTGCCTGCTTGCTAGTTACTCTAGTTCTAATTGTGCTAATGACAACTAGAGTAACGGAGAACCAGACAGTTTTTTAAAAGTATGCAAGTATTTAAATCGCTCGTCTGAGTGGTCTACATTAGCCCTAGATCGAAAGAACTCGGAAGTAAAGGGGAGAGAATATTGCCCAGCATTGAGAAGACGCAGGCTAACTAGTAACTAATTTAAGGGGGAAGCGTCAAAGTAGTAGCCTCTGAATTTCAAATTTTCTTAGGTATTTTGCAATTTGCAGGTCAGTTTCAGGATGTATGTAAAAGAAAATATGATTCGCGACCGTAAAAAATACTGCTTTACAGAGTTATAATCATTAAAATCATCAATACAACCCTCTGAATACATTTTATTCTAATTAATGACTTTTTGATGAAATGGACATTCAATGGGATTTAATAAACTTAGAGGGTTGTATCGATTATAATTCTGTTACTGCATACATGTCACGGTCGCGATTGGATTCGCAAAAAAAAAAAAAGTAGTAAAAAAAAATTTAAAAAAATGACCCGACACTGACCTGCAAATTGCAAAAACCATAAGAAAATTTGAATTTCACGGACTACCCTGGAGCTTTTACCTTAAATCGAAGACTACAAGAAGCTGCAGGTCACTTACTAACCGGTTTAGTTTCGCAAGGTGTAAGTATAATGTTGCACAAGAACCGTTTACCTTTCAAGTTGTTCATGATGACGTGTCTTCGGCCCGCGCCGTCTAGTCCGATGCTGTCGATATGTATTTTGTTATGCATCTCACTCTCCACCACGGCTACCAACATCCGCCTGAATAAAATAAGACAAGTCATCATCCTCTGAATCATCAATTCCCCAAAAGATCTCCACTGCTAAACATAGGGATCTGTGCTTCTCGCATTCATATCAAGAAGAGTACTCCAGAATAATACAAAGTACAAAAGGTGCATTTTAAAAAGCAGTCAATGCCGACTAATCCGCAAATCTACAAGCGTAGCATAATGGGACGTCCCCAGTCAGATGGACTAACGTCCTTAAAAAAAAGGTGGCTGACACAGACTGGATGCAGACAGGTTGAGGACAGGGTATTGTGGCGCAGCTTGGGAGAGGCCTTTGTCCAACAGTGGCCTGTGATAGGTTAAAGTTACAATGAGCGCCTCTATATGCTCCATAACTGATTCAGTTGATTAGACTGGATGTTGCTATTTTAAATGATGAAATATCGGCCTTTCAGAGTGTTGAGACAATTTGCCTTCTCTCCGCCTCTGTATATTTTTTTATGATTGCAAGGCTAAACCGTTCGACCAATATTAATGAGGTAGCGTGAACCCCAAGTAAGCATGCTGGAATTCCATGAAAATAAGAGCAAAGCCCTACTACTCTCGGATTTTGTATGATGAAAACGGCAACCGGTGCAGTTAATTGGATATACCCATAAGAACACACCAGCTGATAGTTGCCGCCTGATCCTGTAACCTGTGCACCACTGAGCGAGCGGGTGAGGAGCTAACTACCTACACACCGGTCTCCACCTACTTCCGTACAAACCAGTTAAAGACCTAAAAGACATTAGAATCTACTCCCTAAGAAACTGCCGTGCTCTCTCATCTTTATTAAACTGTTGGTCGCTACTACCTTGTAGAACCCCATTTTTCACAGTGGCGGTGTCTCGTACTTACGTAGAGGTTATGGTGGCATAGTCTATGAAAAATATGGACATACCCATAATCCGGAAGCACACACAAGCTGATAGGCACCTCCTGGTCCTGGAACCTGTGCACCACAGCGCGCTTCTGGGTCCTGATGGACACTACTTCTACGAGCCTACGGCCCGCGTCTAGCACGTACAGGTTATCTGTTACATAGTCTGTCAAGAAGGAGGAGTTAGGTGAGGCATAGTAACATCCAAGAAGGGAGTGTCATGTTGCAGGGAACAAGTCTATTGCCGGTAACTGGGCACAAAAAGCAGAATTTGAGAAATTCAAAGGAAAACCTACTAAAATATTACCTGAACAGGGTATCAAAATCACCACGCTAATTGGATACCATCGCTTCTTCTTACATTTCAAAGAATTTTGTAAGAAATCATTCAGAAATACATTGCTTTATTGATTGAAAAATTCGTGTGCTCGAAAAACGCAATGAAAATTGTTCAACTATCAAAATTCAAAATAATTGGGATTTTTTTTTTTAATTTCCTTTGGAATATTTTTTTTTTCGTTTATGAATAACTTACAATTCGTCGAATTCATATTGTGGCGTAATAGTGTGGTCTGCGTGCATCCATTAAACGCCAATTTGGTCTATTTCTTTGTTCATTGTTGTCGTTATATATGTATAGGAAATTTAAAAAAAAATATCGTGAGCGGCGAAATTGTTTTTTTAAGTTTCTTCTCCACGCCTCTAGGAACTCAATAAAAAAAAGTCCCATGAAAATCCGCTATAAACTTCGTTCCACCCTATTGTCTAATTGCACTCGACTATTGATGCTAAAACCTAGTCATCTCTTACCGTAATCCATATCAACGACTTTATCCAACCCGTTGTAGACCAGCACATGAGTGATCCCCAGAGAGAAGTCGGTCATGTTGATGTAGTTTATAGTACGACGCTGACCATCGAATATGAATAACGAATCTGAAATTAAAGAACTATTATTGAAAAATGGGTAGCGAATGATTTAGTACAACGTTGAGCCTGACAACTGATCGTAGGATAGGACGAATTTAAGCTAGGAACAAAGCAAGTCGGGAGCAAAAAATCAAAATGATGTAGTTGAATTTGACGTATTACATTATCAAAGAGGTAGAATAATAGAATCGCTCACTACTTGTTATAGGCCTCTTGCTTTCCTATCGTCTACATGATTTCTTATGTCCGTTGTAGATGTCATCAGCCCAAAGCGCTTACAAAAAGTTCAGGTTTCTTTAACCTGGCCCAATTTTTTATTAACAGAAATGCCCCATCCCCGGGCAAAGGCTCTATTCCTCCCGCTTCTCTAGATGCTATGCAAGTCTCGCCCCATCCAAGGCGACTTGTCTTCTGTTACTTACTCTAAGATAATACCCAGCCTTACCTCTATACTGATCATATGCCATGGCCTGCACGCGACCTATGTCGAATTGCGTGGCGTGGGACTCCGGGTTGCCGAGCGCGTCGTATTGGATTTTCGTGAACAGCTGACCTCCAGCTACCACCAGGTATTTGGCACGGTAGTCGCCGACATCTGGTGGTAATAAGCAAAAGTAGAATCAAGGGGAAAAGGGATAGCGCTATTTATAAACTCATCTCATTTTGGTGGTGAACTCAAATAAGAATTCACGGTCTGAGGTTGCAAATGCTGGACGTCATTTATCGGAAAATCATGACAAATAAATGCAATATGAATATTTAGTTTTTTTGTTGTAATATGAATATTGCGCCAAGGGCAAGTTTTATTTCAATATGGTAATAAAGAATTCAGTGCTTTTTGTATGAGAAAAAAATATAATACATACGATGACACGCGTTGTTGACAATGTCCATGCCATCGGGGCAGGCGCACACGTGGGACACGTTGGAGCTGACGAGGCAGAAGTGCGAGCAGTTGTTGTTGCTGCAGGGGTTTGAGCTCGCGTTCATCAGCACTGGGTGGTAAATGTGCATGCCTACGAGAGAAGAGCCACGTATGAATTATAACACAACAACACAATTCAACAGGCGGGGCAAGCGATGGTAAATGATTTTATTGCCGTTTCAAAGGTTTTCGGCTTGGTATGGCTCACGACCAAACCACCTCAAACTATTGATAAATTTAACACGCTGTGAGTCAAAACTAAGGTGAGTTGTTACAGACCGACCGCTTTAATGAGTCCTCGCGAAGGTATTAATTTAAATGGAATATTCTGAAGGTTGATAACGTATTGGTTCAATTAGTATCGTAATACCAACGTGGATTATGGTTATTTTAAAGCAAATAACCTGTGGAATATTGTTAGGTCTTTGTGGATGCTTAATGTGCCTTTAATGGTCCAAGGCGGAGGACTCATTAAAACGGTCGTCTATATGTGAATGGACTAAGAATCACGAAGTCCTTAAACAATATCGCGGCAGACAGAGGCAAAGATGGCGAGACTACTCCTACCAAAAGAACTGACCGTCAATCTCAGAGATAGAATTGTTTGGAGAAGGGAGAGGGTAACCTTTGTCCAGCAGCGGTGGAAGAATACAGGCTAGTATTATAACACAGACTCACCAAACACAGGAGTGTCAAGCGTGAGCAGAATGTTCCTCTTCAGCGCGGAGCCGTGTAGCTTGTCCGTCGTCTGGATGCTGTTGGAGACCCAGTCGCTCCAGAACACGGTGTTCTCGAACACCGCTATGGAGTACGGGTGGTGGAAAGGCTCTTCGAAGAGCGACTGTCGGGAAATCAAGACATGGAAGCAATGAGGAGAGCTCAGTCAATCGCACGAAAGTGGCAACACTCTGATCTCGAGCTAACATGTTACCGCTACCGTTGACAGATATTGTACCTAATACCTGTCAGTCCAGCCCGGTCGGTTTGACTGCACCTAAAGACATAAAAGTAGTAGAAGAACTCACATAAACATGCTTCCCACTAATCATGACGACTTTGACGGTCCTATCCACGAAGTAGAGGCGTCCGTTGGGCGCGTCGATGGCTAGGCCGGTCGCGAACACTTCCATGTGGTCCACCAAAACTTCTGGGAGACTCCCGTCCATGCGTGCCGACATTATCACGGCGCGGTCGTGCCAGTCTGCCCAGTACATTTTACTGTGGAAAGAGAAGTGTTTGAAGTAATATTTCGGCCATGACAATTCACAATTTGCCGGCGATCTTGTGAGACCTTGTCGTTGTAACGAATCCTTAAACTCGTTTGCTCCAAAAATCAAGACTATAATAAAAATAAAAAGGCAGTTGACTTCCAAAATAGTGTTTTTGCAACCAACTGGTGAACTTCGGGAATCACGAGACAGAATTTTACCTAACAATCTACCTCTCCCTTCGAAATAAACACAATAATTAGTTGCAAGACATCATCATCTTTGACCTGGAAGACGTCCACTGTTGCATAAGCTTCCAACTTTATTGCCGCAAGTCACAATTAGCACTTAACCCGCGACATCGTCCGCAAAAATTGTGATAGCTCGGCTAATATGCACGATATACATATAATTTATAGCCTATAGCACCCATGAATAATGTAGCTTTCTGCCAGTGAAAGAATATTTAGAATTGGATTATTAATTCCAGAGATTACCCCTACATACAAAAAAAAATTACCTCTTTATAAAAATTATTATTGATAGCTTCAGAAAGAAAATAGGCTAACTTACCCATTCCTGGCATCAAGGGTGACAAATCTGGGATGTTTAGCATCGGTATTGATGGTGGTGCAGATGGAGCCGTCCGGCTTGCACGCGGAGATCATACCACGCTCAGCGTCGGTAAAGTAGATGTTCCCGCCCAGGTAGTCCACTGCTAAGTCACCCGGGTCTTCTAGACCGAGGCCGACTAGCACCTGCGAAAAGTTACTATAACATAACACCTCTAATCTCCAAAGGGATAGAGGTGTGCTTCAATAGCTACACCCACATTTCGTCAGTTATGTTTAAGTCCCATCACACTTACACTCGCACACTCTTGGGTGCAAGCCTATTGCGCAAATCCATTCGGGTTTATTATATTGGTTCACTGTGATAGGCTCATCCTATCATATTGTTTGGTGGATTGAAAACGAATAATATATCGTCCTCAACACGCCATTTTGTTTGAATTCAATGTACAGTTGCCAGCGCATCCAGTTACTACAAACTGACATCGCATTCGATTTTGAACTTAACCATTAACATTTTATGGTTTAAAAATCATTTGGAGAAATTTGACAGTTTGTGATAACTTAGAAGACGAAGGTCTAAGTGTAAGAAGAAAGCATTCACCTGTTTAGTGTCTTTGACGTCATCGAGTTGTGCTTTGTAAATGGACTGGTGGCCCTGTGCCGTCTCCACCCAGTAGATGTAAGTGCCGTCGAATGAAACGCCGTGCGCCTATGAAACATACATATCTTTTATACAATACTAGCTTATGCCCGCGGCTTCGCTCGCGTTAATTTATAATTTGACAATCAATTCGGGTTGTACTCTGCTTGTAATAATGTAATTCAATTATGATTCCAAAGACACGTGACGCCATCTATTATCATAAGAACGTTATTATTGTTTTCCTGGGGAACAGTACTTTTTTTCGGGATGAAAGGTACCTTATGTCCGTTTCTGTACACATGACAATGTATATGCAAAATTTCAGGATGATCGGTTCAGTGGTTTAAGCGTGAAAAGGTAACAAACAAACAAACGCAATTTAGAATATAATAAGGACTAGTAAGGATGTAAACAGACGCTTCACGAAACCGTCAACCAAGCATTCTGTACACCAAATTAAATAACAAAAGTAGTAAAAAATTATTGCTGGGAAACGACTTTCTTTTTGGGTGAAATATCATTTTTAACGGTAGGACTCAATGTAGCGCACTCGAAACATTGTTCTAGATGCATCGAATAGTTTGGGGGTCATGGAGGTGTTTAAACAAAAACTTGTGAAATTTGACCCCCTATATCTCCGTAACTAGACGGTTCCCAGTTACGGTCTAGAACAAAAACAAATGATCACAATGACGGGGAGAACTTTTCGGCTTCGTTAAGGGTATTTTCACACCCATTATCGAAATGGTGCTTTCAGTCGTCATCATCACCTAACTAGCATTTTCTCAACTAAGGTGGGGTCGGCTTCCAGTCTAACCGGATGTAGCTAAGTACCAGAATTTAACGGAGTGACTGCCTATCTGACCCCCACATCCACGAAGTAAATATACCAAAACCCAGTTACTGATGATGATACTCTTTGGTAAGACTGGTCAGACTTTCGGGCTCTTGTCTACCCATTACGACTGTCAAAGATCTTCAAATGACAGTCAGGGTTAACTACTTAGTTAATATGCTTTTCGAGGGGGTGGATCCCGGTGTTTAGCGGGTGATAACCCATACATGGTCCAACCTCGGCAAGCGTTTCTTATCCTAGAAGATCGACATATGCAGCTGTTATTATTCGGGAGCCCATCTGATGCAGTCATGTTGTAAACCACAAAAAAGATGATACGAAAAAGGATTAAAATATCCTAGTTACCTGTTTAATGCCAGTAGCAACAGTAACCATCTGCTTGGACTTGACCTTCAGGTATCTGATGTCATTACGGGTACTGAAGAACAGCATTGCTTCGGGGCCTAAAATTAACAAAACATTATACCCGTGTCATATACAGTAGGAAGGTATACACACATTTTGAAAACATGCCTCCCTGATAGAAACATCCAAAAAACTAGACAGCGCGCTTTGCAAAACACATGTCTAGTTTTTCCATAAGGCCCGGACTCCACCAAACCGGACACGAGCGGAGATGTGAAAAGCGGAGAGGAGAGGAGATGTGTAAAGCGGCAGGCATCTCACAATACACCTCTCACCGCACGCCTCACATAGCACACCGCTCACCGCACATCACTCAAGTCTACTCAATCGTTTCCACTAATGCTAAGCGAAGACGAGAAGTATAAATAATGAAATTCTATTGTTGGTTTAAAACACATCTCCCCTCTTCTCCGCTTTGGTGTAGTCCGGCCCTAAATGCACCGTGCCTCCAATCCTAGAATATTATGGGACATCAAACAAAGTAAAACCTAGGGTGAAAATCTATCATCAACAACCTTGCGCATATACAGACTTCGGACTACTGCTGAGAACTTCCAAACGGAGAAACCCACTATACAACATTATTTCTAGTATATGCGAAATTTTAATATAGTTTGTTCAGTATAAGTAACTGAATCGATTCCAATAATTTTGAAACCATGTTATATTTTGTCCCAAATTTTTTTTTTTTAAAGTTACAAGTTGGACACCGAGCACACTAAGTACCTACCGCAATTATTTAGGTACCTACTGCCAAATTATTATTATCAATGAGCTCAAGACGACGCTGGAGGTTCGCGCGCGTCTGGGCCGCGTGGTGAACACGTTTTTGTGCGGACAACCAGGTAACAGAACAACCTTATAACTTTGTGATTTTTCATGATACAGTTTTGAAATTTTATACATAGATTCTTTACATAAAAATACTAGACACGTGTTTCAGGTTTCGCATATACTAAAACTAATATTGTATAGACGTCTGACCTGTGGATCGAACACACAACGACACATTCAGCAGTCGCACATGCGACCTCTAGACCAACGAGAAAATAAGCCAGAATGTTTTTTTATTTGAGAATTTGTGGCGCCACCGCTTCACCCCCATACTAAAGACGCCATTTGGGCTGTCTGATGTCATTTAAGCCACCAAAAACAGCTGATTCTCAACTTGATTTGAACATAAGACCGTTATTTAAAGTTTTGAAAACGCCAGCAACTTAAGCTTTGCGTGAGTCACACTTAAAGAAAACATTAAAGAAATTTCCACTTACCGGTAGCATAACAAAGGTAGCTAAACTCATCCTTAGTGTACCCTTGATCACATTGGCAATTAAAGTGTCCATCAGCATTGACACAGGTATGAGAACACTGCGGTCTTTCCATCAGACATTCGTTCACGTCATCGCATTGTTTGGTGACGTAGTTGTACTGACGCATGGCGAGCGCGGGGAGACAGATGCAGGTGGGCCCGTGGCGCTCAGGGGAGCACTCCGTGTTGTTGCCTGAGCAGTTGTAGTTGGCGCACATTGTGTGCCCTGCGAAAATTGGATTACTGTTAAATCATCTTCGTTCATGTCAAATGGTGGATTGTGGTGGCCACGTACTTTAGAAAAGAATTATCAAGTTCTATCGATTTGAGAGGAAGAAGAAGCCGATAGATGCGCAACGACCGGCATTTAGCAGCTTTTCGCGGCCTTCACCAACATCGTCACCGGGAGGGCAACCATGCGCAGTAAGATGCACTCTAGAATTTTTCGACTCCATCGACCACTAACATAAATGTATTCTGTTAGTTCCAGAAACTGTACGATAATTTACCAAATATTTTTTCACTGTTACACTTTCAATGTTCAATTTTATTGTTACGCTTTTATAAGGAGTCTAGTCAAGTCTTTAATATTACCTTAAAAATGTGTCTGCTTTGTCTTCTTTCTTATTCACATAATTGTTCAAGAATAATTTTATTGCAAGTTGACTACCTCTTATGCCATATGTTCGATTGTAAGTTATCAATACCACAGCCCGTACCTCAATGCTACATTAAAAATGACCAAACACATGATAAAGAAAAAGAACTCACAATTCTTGCAGAAGAACCCCTCATCGCTGCCATCGCGGCAGTCCTGAATGCCGTCGCACATCATCCTGCTCGGCAGGCAGTAGGAGGAGTCCAGGCACTTGTAGTTGCGTTCTATTAGAGTGGGCAGCTCCTGGCAGAAGGATGCGTCCAGGATGTCGTGTGGGAGGGAGGCGTGTCCTGCAGAAATTACGAAAATTACTTCGATGTCTGATAAATGTGATGCAAAAATCAAACATTCGTCACCGTAAGACGTTATTAATAGAACGAAAAATTTCGAGAGCTGTGAGCAGGGTGCAATGGTCTAATTGGTTAAGACGTCCGGTGTACGGAATCAGAAGGTCGCAGGTTTAAACCCTGCTCGCATTCGAATTTTTCATTCTGTATCAAAGACGCGATGTTTAGCCACAATGAATAAACGAATTATTGTCATCACATTTTTGATTGCTCTAAAATTATATAAGTACGAATGTACGCCATGTTCCTATTGACGATTGGCAGAAACTACAGAAGGTCACCTGCTACGATTCTTAAATTATAGGTACTGCTTTACATTCTTATCAGCAAATCCTCTGGGAATAATGTTGAAGAAAGCAAACCAAATTATAAAGTTTGGCAGCAGAAACGTTGGTGCAGGCTTAGCAATCATCTTCTGAGCTCCGGGTCACGGTTTGGTTTCTCGCAAAGGAAAATATTTGTATGGGCGCAGTTCATGCCTTCATCGTAGGTGAGATCCCTAAATCGATTTTTCTAGCGTGTGACTTGATGTGTGTATGTAAAGTGTAAAAATACCCTTAACGAAGCCGAAAGGCACTTGTTCTCCCCATCATTGCGATAAATTTGTTTTTGTTCTGGACCATACCTGGGAACCTTCTAGTTACGGAGATATTTGAGGTCAAAGTTCCAATTTTTTCACAAGTTTTTTTTTTTAAATAAGGGTTTTCAAGGTTATAAACTGACTTTAATTATCTCAGTGACCTGTTTACTATACATATAAAGCATACATCAGAACAATGTTTTGAGTGCGTTTCATTGAGTTTTACCGTAAAATGTGATTTTTCACCACAAAAAAAAAGTCGTTTCCTAGCAATAATTTTTGCGTAAGGTAACTTAGTTTGATGTACAGAATGCTTGGTTGACGGCTTCGTGAAGGGTCCGTTTACACCCTATAGTGAGAATAGACAAAAAAAAATGCGATATTTGCAAGGAACCACTTAACTACTCTATGTAAAGACTACTTACGACACAGATCCAGTGCGTACTCGTCGCTTTTGTCCTCGCAGTCGTACACGCCGTCGCATATCCACAGGAACGAGATACACTTGCCGTCGCCGCAAGTGAATCCGCCACAGGTTGACTATTCACAAAGAATGGATTATTATTAACCGAATACGACAAAACCAAAAGGAAGTATTATAATTTTGGCAATTTTTATTTTTTTGTATCTTTTAATCGATTCCTTATTTTGGTGCGGGTTACATATTATGTGCGAACAAAATCAATACAACGATGTCAAATGAATGAGGAAAAAGAATTGAGCTCCCAAAATGATAATTATGTAATACAGAAAAGAGAGCAGCGGTGGCCCAGTGGTGGCGGTCCCGACTTACGAGCAGTAAGTCGTGGGTTCGAACCCAGGCAGGCGCATTACTTTGTGTAATTTATTTCATCACCACTGCTCTCAAAACGGTGAAGGAAAACATCGTGAGGAAAGCGGCATGTCCTAGAACCTAAAATTCGAAGATATGTGACATCTACCAACCCGCACTGGGCCCGCGTGGTGGATTATAGCCCATTCCCTCTCCTAGAGAGGAGGCCTGTGTCCCAGCAGTGGGAACATTATAGGCTGCTGCTGCTGCTACAGAACAAATATGAGATGTCCTCACATTATTAGCTGTCGGCAACGCAGTGCAGTTAGCTTCATCGCTTCCGTCATCGCAGTCGGTCTCGTTGTTGCATATCCACGAAAACGGAATGCATTTCTTGGTGTCCTGGCAGATGTACTGATGCGTCTCGTTACAGAACTCCACGTATGGATTGCGGTCTACTGCAGAAGAAATGGAGAGTTGAATTAATATTATGTAAGAATGTAGGAAAAAAAGCCACACAAAATAGTTCCGAGTTTAGATTCCTATGTCCGGTTTCACTATTATAAATGCGAAAGTATGTGAGGATGTTTGTTACTCTTTCACTCACAAACTACTGAACGGATTTAGATGAAATTTAGCAAACAGATAGTTTATAGCCTGGATTAACACATAGAATACTTTTTATTCCGATAGCATGATCCCGTGGGACAACAATCAAACTCGACACGGGCGAAGCCGCGGGCATAAGCAATTTATGCATAAAATATTAAGTAGAAGCAAATTTACAATACAACACAGTAACACACCTCCCTACACGTTACCTACATACGTAGTGTCTACATAACGGTGTCTGCATTATTTGAAAATCTTCTCCATTAATTCGATTCTTACACGATACCGCTCGTCGGCGCGGTCGGGCGGTGAAGCGAATCTCACGTCGCATTGGCTTTTCCTTTCTTTTTTATCCATTGATGCCTACACACGCACACCGCCCGACCGCGCGGACGAGCGGTGTCGTGTATGAATCGAATTAATGGAGAAGATTTGCAAATAATGCAGACACCGTTATGTAGACACTACTTATGTAGGTAACGTGTTAATTAATTCATTTATTTATTTCAGACATAGTCCGTACATTAAATAAAAAATAAAATCACATAAAACGGATATGTACATTAAAATAATCAATAAAAAATAAAATTACACAAAGGTACACATTATAATTACATAACCATTGTCCAGTACAATAAGTGCATTAGCACAGAGTTATGGGCCAAAATAGCCACCCAGAAGCAGCCAGAAGACGTCGCAGCAGACCTCGTAGAAAATGCGAGACGAGCTAAAAAACCCAAAGACCAGCGGTCCACCCACCTTAACCCTGGTTCGGAAGAACTGGAAGCCATGGGGAGAGGCCTTTGGCCAGCAGTGGGATGACGGGCTAACAGTATCAGTACATAGAAAGAAACCAGTTGTGTTGCTACGGTTTGTCATGGCAGTTCAAAGGCTTTGCGTTACTCGTTGCTTTTGGAATTGTACCTCCCCAAGATACAAACAAAATTAAAAACGAAGTTCAAAAATTATTTAATTTTTAGCTGCCTTCAAAAAAACAGCTCTTCCGCTTGCCTGTCGTTACAGGTAGTGGCCCGTAAGACTGACAACCTGTCTTACCAAGGGGTATCATATTGTAATGTTGGAGTTCCTAATGGGTGTTATTCAAGGAAACGACCACATCGGTTACGTACTATTTAATGAATGCACTCGTAATAATATAAAATAATGCATATAAGGTATAGTGCAAACTCAGCATACATACGGTTATAAAGTAGCGTACTTATTTACTAAACTAAAGGAGCATACATTCTTACACTTCACCTCCCGGGGACATAGAAAAAAAAAAGAATGGTACCTACATCCTTTTTTCTTTTTTTTTTTTTTTTTTGCATAATTATTACTAGATATTTATTTGAAGTATCATCTTTTAAAATAATAGATTTTAATACACAAAGTTACTTATTACAAATAAATGGTAAATAAATTTATCCTTATCATTATACATTGCAATGTTGTCTAAAATTAAATCTTACATTCTAATCTATTGACAAAAAGGCCTAGTCCTATTCTTATGTACTAATTCAATTTTATTATTTTTAATTATCTTTACGTTACAACCTAAATCTTCTATAACTGTATAGGGACTTTTAAATATTGCATCTAATTTACTACGTGCTTCATTTTTTACTAAAACCAAATCATCTTTCTCATATTTTGCAGAATTGACAGACTTATCATATATTTCTTTCCGTTTATGTTTATTAATTAACAAATTTTTCTTTGCATCTTCATGAGCTAATTGTAACCTGTATTTTAACTGTAATGGATAATTATCTATATTATACAATGGTTCTACGGTATTTCTTATGCTATCAGGTATTTTACAAAGTTTTCCAAAAACTAGTTCATATGGTGTGTAATTTGTTTCTGAATGGACTGTGTTGTTAAAACTGAAGCACCAAAATGGTAACCAATAGCTCCATGTATCCGTATGATTGTCACACTGGATCCTTAAATATGCACCCAAAGTTTTGTGAGCATTTTCAAGAGCTCCTATTGACTGATGGTGATAGGCTGTAGAAGATAATTTTTCAATATTAAGTATTTTACAAACCTGTTCCATGGTTGCAGAAATAAATTCTGTTCCACGATCTGTAGCTATTGTCGCCGGAATACCAAATCTTAATAAGAACTCTCTAACAAATGCATCTGCAATGGACACTGTTTCTTTGTTTTGCAAAGGAATAGCTTGTACAAATTTTGTTAACTCGCATTGCATAGTCAATATATAACAATTACCATTTTCGTCTCTATCTAAAGGACCCACTACATCTAAATATATCTTTTCAAAAGCCGAGGAATCTGTTGTGGTAATTTCCATCGGTTCTTTTATGTTACGAAAATATTTATGTTTTTGACATTTTGTACACTTTTTGACAAATTCCTGGACATCCTTGTCGATACTTGGCCAATAGTATCGACTTTTTATTGTATTTATCATTCTGCGCACTCCAGCATGATCACTGGATGGCAGTAAATGAAAGTCGTTCATAATAAGTGTCTTTTCGTTGTCGTCATCTATTCTTTTTACACCTCGTAATATGCATATTCGCGGTCCGGACTAATTATTAAGTATTGTTATTTCATCACAAACACTCTTGATAAATTCTATATTATCGTTATTTTTAATTATACACACTTCATTGATACGTATCTTTTCACAAAAATATCTTAATTTCTGCACAAATTCGGCTCGCGAGTAATGCGCCTTGAAATCAAGATTAATGTATAATGTCTTAGGAAAGTTGTGAACGAGAGTGCATTATTAAACGCATATCATGCTTATGTGGGCTCTACACTAAAGTATGGCCTTCTGTTCTGGGGAAACTCCTCCAACAGAGAATATGCTCTTAAAGCCCAAAAGAAATGTTTGAGAAGCATAACTGGGCTGAAACAGACTGACTCATGCCGGGAAGTGTTCAAGAGTTTAAAAATTTTAACTCTGCCTTCATTATATATTTATGAAGCGGCAGTAATGATAAAAAGTGATATAAGTAAATATGAAACACATAGAAGTGCACGGCACAAAAACGAGCTATCGGGAATTAGATGTAGAACGGTTAAATTTAAATCTAGGTTATTTGGAATGGGAGTAAAAATTTATAACAAATTACCAAACGATGTTAAATGTATTTCAGCGATCAATATTTTTAAACATAAGCTAAAGGAATTCCTGTTAAGTAAAGCGTACTACTCTATAAACGAGTTTTTTAACGACAAAAATTTGGGTTAGTTTAAATATTTTGTTTTTTCTTTACCATGACGACTGTTGTATGACTTATATTTTATTTATAATTTGACATGTACCTATAATATTTTCAATGTTTCAACTTGACTAATGAATGTATGTTATTATGACTTTTTATTTTATGTATAATTTGACATGTATAATTTGACTAATCCAAAATATTTTTTTACAATACTTTATTATGGTACAATTTTATACTAATGCAAAGAGTGATAAAGTGGGGATAAAGTGTAAATGTATATTATATTAACGTAAGTCAACAACAAAGCGCCAAAAATATTGTACACCTTATAGGCATGTTACATTGCTCCTATAATTATTATGACTATGACATCTTTATCTACATGTGACAAACAATAAATGATTTGAATTTGAATTTGAATTTGAATTTGTCTTTTTACCCTCTATAAATGTAAAACATTCGAATTCTTCAGTTATCATATCATTATCTCTAAATCGTTTTAATTTGTTGCCTTCAATCAAACACATCTCTACTGAATCACACGGTTTTCTTAATATATCCACTACTCTTGGTTGATCAGTCCAATTGTTAGTAGATTTATTGAGATCCTTCTTTTCATCGTCATTCTTATTCTTACTTAACTCATTCAGCTTTTTCTTTGCGCTCTGGTCATTACAGCCATTACTTGTTCATTCATACCTTTAAGTTCATCAGACGTTATACAAACTCTCGATAAAGCATCTGCCACAACATTGTCTCTTCCTTTCACATATACTATTTTAAATTTATATTTATTTATTTATTTAAACTTCATGTACAATAGTGATACATAGGCGGACTTAATGCCACAAGGCATTCTCTACCAGTCAACCTTTGGGTTAAATAAGAAAACATTGTGATAGGGTACAAAATAAATATATAAAAATAACTTCTTGCTATCGAAAATTTATATAGGCACTTATAATGATACTAATACTTATATACAAATAAAATAAACTAATACATATTTTAACAAATACCAAAATTAAAAACGAGAAACCTAATAATAATTACCATGACTCGACTTCTAATAGAGAGAGAGCTATTTATTCTGACTTAAATAGTGGTTACGCACTTTTCTTTTAAAACTGAATTTGCTTTCAGCTTTTTTAATGCCAAAAGGTAGCGCGTTCCAGAGCTTTATAGTAGAGATAGCGTAAGAATAATATATTCTTCTAAAGTTAATCGGAATTTAAGTAATCTACTTGATGGATCTTTCATACTAAAAAGATATATTAAAGGTTTGTGATCTGTCATTATGGTGAATTTGTTTCCATACAAGTATGGTCTGTAATACTTAACTGACCACACTATTGCCAAAAGGTCTTTTTGAATAGTTGGATAGTTTCTCTCTCCTTTATTCAAGGGTCTGCTGGCATATGCAACTGGTCTAAGATCTTTATTACATAATACAGAACCAATAGCAGTACCCGAAGCATCTGTTTGTAAAATAAGTTCATGATTTTCGGAAAAATCGGGATACTGTAAAATAGGTGACGATATTAAAGCATTTCTTAAAAATTCAAAAGCGTGTTGACATTCATCGGACCAAATCAATGGTTCATTTTTCCTACTTAACCTATTCAAGGGTATTGCTATATCCGAAAAATTTCTTATAAATTTACGATAATAGTTGCAAAATGCTACAAACCGTTTTACTTCATCTGCATTTTTGGGAGTAGGACAATTTCGTAATACTTTTGTTTTTTGTGGATCTGGTAAAACACCTTTTTCTGTGACCAATTGACCATATGTCCTAAGTAAAGAATTTCTTTCTTTAAAAATTCACATTTCTGTGGATTTAGTTTTAAATTTACTTTTCTCAATCTCTCCATGACTGTTATTAAATTTTTGTTATATACTGTTATTAGATAGATTCCTTCCAAAAACAATGAGATCGTCCTGATATACTAGACATTTATCGTAAGTTAAACCAGACATCGCTACAGACATCATACGACTAAAGGCGTTAGGACTGATCTTTAAGCCCATTGGTAAACATTTCATGCAATATTGACCAGTATTTGTAGTGAAAGCTGTTAATTTACGACTACTAGGCTCTAAACTTACCTGATAGTAACCTTGGTGAAGGTCAAGATGAGTAAAATAAATGGCTCCAGAAAGCGTATCTAAAATTTCATTAATATTTGGTAGAGGAAATTTGTCGTCACAAATAACCTCGTTCAATTTTCTGTAATCTACAACTAAACGCCATTTTTTCTCATTACCGTTACTACTTTTCTTAGGAACTAATAAAATTGGACTGGACCATTCACTATTTGACTCTTCGATTATATCATTTTCTAACATAT
Organism: Noctua janthe; assembly: GCA_910589295.1. Lineage (NCBI taxonomy): Eukaryota > Metazoa > Arthropoda > Insecta > Lepidoptera > Noctuidae > Noctua > Noctua janthe. The sequence goes on along the minus strand of OU342572.1, from coordinate 3,913,917 downwards.
TATCAACTTGCTTTGTTATTTCTGGTTTTAATGCCTGGGGTAACCTATAAGGCTTGACGTAAACTGGAGTAGAATTTGGTTTTAAAACTATAGATTGCTCATAAATATTAGTGATGGTTAACTTATCTCCCTCTAAATGAAAAACGTCAGAATATTTTGCACAAATTGCTTCAATTGATTGTTTCTCTTCTCTGTCTAAATAATTGAAATTTAATTCTGATAATAAAGTTTTAACCCTAGTAACGTCAATATTGGTCTTATTAAATTGACAAATACTATACTAGACTACGGTAAATACCTCTTTGACCTTGAGCACGTCTAATATCGTGTGACGAGTGGCGTCCATTTTTAGATGCATACAAAATGTTACCTGGAGGTTGGAAAGACGTGCACTCCTAGTCTTTCGCTGCTTGTATGGCATCTTTCAAGCTGCTGAAGCCGCGTGCCGAGATGATGGTGCTCATTTTCGCGCTACGCAGACCATCTGAAAAACGTTTTATGGCAAAACTTTCATTGATTGGTTTTAAAATCGAAAACTATTTCTTCTTTTCCATCTGCCTGGGTAATTGTCAGCTCTGTAAATAAGTTTTCTACCTCCGTACCATAATCCTCAATGGATCTCGAGCCTTGTTGAATATTTTGAAGCTTCGTCTGTATGGCCATAAATGATTTTTTAGGTAAAAGAAATTTCCTCATATCATCAATTAATTCTTTGATAGTTTTGTATGAGCTTGCAGTTCGTAATTTTGCATTTTCATTCAACCGACTTTTCAAAACGAAAGTAATTAATAATACTTTACCTGGACCGTCCAGCATGTCAGCATACATCTCCACTGAGTCTATTAAGCGCTTAGTGGTGGCCTCTACACCGTCCATTACTGGAATCAAACTACACGCCACCTTTATGTTGAAATCCATTTTGCCTAAGTCTAAATCTACTGTTACGGGAAAAGTACACAATTTCTCTATTTCCTCGTACTTTTGTTTTATTTTTTGATAAAGATCTATTGCTGATTCCAAATTAATATCTTTACTATTCTCAATAAGTAAATATATTTTACAACAGTTTTCGTATGCGCTTTTTGCTTGATCTAACTTGGTAGAAATTACATTACTCTTATATCTAGTTTGTCCCTTTTTTACTAAATAATTACGTATTTCTACTAAAAAGACATAATTTTTCTCCAAAATATCAACCATAATATTCTTAATCTAATTACACAAATGTTGCTCATTCTACATAAATGCGAAGAAAAAAGTCCGACGTTGCATTTTGTTTCCGTTCGGTGTTCTATTGCTGAATGTCCGCGCACGGTTTTAGAACCTTTAGAATTATAGCGTAATGAAATATGATACCGCGTAACTACGAGTAGCTCACTCTCTGATATTTATTATACTTTTACGAAAAGATGAACAACCACAACACTTTTTTTTTTCACTTTCACTATTAATTCACTTCTAATTACTGGTTCTCGTTACTTTCTGTGCGCCCTCTGATGGATGATCTGATTCTCTGCATGGTACTCATCTCAATTTCCTGCTGGATCCATGTGCGGTGGCAGGTCCTGTACATCCGCAGGCCCACATAAACTGCTACGAGTCCAATAATAGCCAGAACAATAATAGGTCACGATGCTAAGCCGCTCCTCGTGGCCTCCGATTTCTTTCAACGTGGCGTCGTTGTTGCCTCCAGCCGCGTTTTGGCTGAGGAAAACCTCTTCTTTTTCCATTGTGGACCGACACATTATATACTATTTAAGTAGTTATGTTAACTATACTAAAACTAACAATCCCCTTGGCAGAGCATCCTGGCAGGGTCGCCATGTAATGTTGGAGTTCCTACCCAGTACCCAGTACTAAATGGGTTGTGGAGGTCAGATAGGCAGTCGCTCCATGTAAAAACTGGTATTCAGCTGCGTCTAGAGTTAGACTGGAAGCCGACTCCAACATAGTCGGGAAAAGGCTAGGCAGATGATGAACTGCCTCCAAAAAAAAACGAAGGTATTTTGCGTCATATTTTGATCACACTCACAAAATTAAATAAGTAGGTAGATAGGTCACAACTTACTGCAAAAGTTCTCATCGCTCCCATCATCGCAGTCCACAAACCCATCGCAGTACTGCTCCTGAGATATGCACCCTCCTCCCACGCACGGGAACTTGTCTTCGCCCATACATTCTGCTTCCAACTGCTGCATTTCATCCGAAAAAGCCGCCTTACACCACGCGAGGTATATTACAAATATTATAATTTGGTATTTCATTCTGAGGAAAAGAGAAAAATAATAATTCGATCGAGATCACAGTCGGTGGCGTAACCCACAGGAAAAGACGTCAGTTTGTGTATGTGTATTAATTACTTGACGAAAAAATACTTTTGGTTTAAGAGCGTTAACGTCTTACGGCATTTCATACAAACTTTTAAGTGATTTTTTTTTTCGAAATGTCTGAACCGATTTTAATGATTTTCGTACGCATAAGCAGGATACATAAGTCTAAAGATTTGACAAAGAACCTTTCCAAATGTCTTTTAAAAAAAAAAGATAATTGAAAATTTCTGTTTCTATGGAAAATCTAAAATCGGTCTAATTTAGCTGTAACACTATTTTTCGAAAAGTTCTCTGTCAAATCTTTAGACTTATGTATCCTGCTTATGTGTACGAAGTTTCATTAAAATCGGTTCAGTCATTTCGAAACAAAATCTCTTGAAAGTTTGTATGAAATGCCGTAAGACGTTAACGCTCTTAAGGGTCCGGTCTAAATCCTGAACCAGAATCCAGAACATAATTATAAAAGATGTGAAAGTTGCTTTATGTTACATTTTCACTATTTTACGACTACTTTTTAGTTGGAATTGGCACACAAAAAACCCTTTCGCACAAGGCGTCGTAGCGTAAGCGTATCGTAATACGCGCGTACGACGAGAGCAGTACGAGCGTAAACATTTTCAAACAAGTCTGCATACTAAGCGGTGTTGCAGCGAATCGTAGGAGGTGTTTATTGTCATTACGATAGTCGTAGCGTACTGGCGTAAAAACACAACCGTAAAAATATAACTTTTCATTATTTTCTTTAAAAACACCTGAATTTAACCGAGTTTCAATTTCTTATGACTTTTAACTTTCAATATATGACTGAAAAAATGATTGAATTCGTCAGACTAGTTGAAGACCCTTGTCTATATAATCATTCATTAAGCAAATATTCAAGAAAAGATGTTCATTCGATAAAAACTGCGGAATTTATTATCGTCTTCTGAAAGTTCACGCGCAGCAACAAATAATCTCTACCTGTAATTATTTCCATTGTATTGATGGATCCAATAAGCACGTCGCTTTCTACTTCTAACAAAATCAAAAAATAAAAAATCCTCTTCGTCTGAATAGAAAGTAAGATCCTCAACATCCAAAACTTCTAGTGCCGTTGACGCCATGATTTTAACTGATAGCCAAAATGATACCTACGTCTACGCGACGATTCGTTTGTGCAACAATGTAGGTCTCGTACGCGTAGCGTCGTAACGTTATAAGCTTACGATACGATTACGCTTACGACCCGTATGCGAAGGGGCTTAGTTAGGACATTGGGACAGTCATAGGGTAGTTTTTATCCCGGTATTAAGTAACCGTTGATATTATTTTCGACGTCCATACAAGTCGCGAGTAAAAGCTAGTCAGGAATATAATTTGAGAAGCGTATGGTTTCAATAATTATGGCCGTAACTGCCTTTAATGAAACACGTGTGACAAAGAAACATTTATTTCAAAAGTAACTCGAGAAACGCGAGATTTAAAACACTAAAAATTAAAGAGAAGGAGAAGTCGCCGTCGTAGTGATGTGTTGGTATAGGGAATCCCATTTCCAGCAATGAATATCTTTCGGCTCAGAAGAATGATCAAGAATTGAACAGGAAAATATGCAAAAATAAACTTACATAACGGTGTCCTAAAGTTTCTTCATTAGAATAATAACAAAGGTATAAATTAAATCGCTTATAAGTAAATATAAATAAATTTTGAAAAAAAATAACGAATTCACGTGGCTGCAAGCAAAGCGGGAGGCCAACAGAACGGAAATTGATGATGAGAATCATACAGTTGAAAATATTTTTTATCTACCCACTATTTCATTTCATGAAAACATAACAAAACGTTGATTCGATATTAATTGCAAATAAAATAAAATAAAATCTTGACAAATAGTATTTAAACATGTTTCAGCTAGTTAATCTTAAGTCAAAAGTAAAGATGCAAAAAATGGAATTACGTATTTTCAATGTTCAGTTTACAACTAGAAGAAAATACAGTAACGAAACGCAACGTTGGCAGCTGCCGTATAAAGTTGCCAATTACTTTTCAATTTCTCAGGGAAATATAAATGTACACCACTCCCGATTCAATAGCTGCACCATGTTATCTGCGAGGCTTCTCTACAAATGGGCAGTGTCAAACAGTGATTTTTTATCTATAGGAGAGTCTCAAGTTGACATAAATTTGAAAAAAAAAAGACAGAAATTAATCTGTCATCTCCTTGAAATTGAAATATTATTTTAGTGGGGCAGTGCAATTTATAATTTGATCTTTGTAACCCCATTTTTACTCTGTGGTGGTTGACAGGTCAGAGTCCAACTTTCTGCTAAGTTTATTATAAGTTTTAAATTAGAATTTTTTGTAGTTTTTTAATTTACATTAATTGTTTTAGAAGTCTCCGTCGTGTCCAGTGTTAATCGGTATAAGTTTTCCGGCAGCCATGGCATCTCAAATATCAAAATCTTTATTAAAAGTTTCCCACGTCGGCTCCACGGCTAAATTCGGTAGGTTTTGCAATTCTTCCTTAATTTTATACTATTTACGACTTTTCTAACCATAACTAAAGTAATATTTTCTTTGATAAACTATCTGTGAAGCTGAAAAATATATTTATCATTGAAATATCTAGCGTTTTCCCATAATTTGTTTATGGATGTAAACTTTGGACTTTTGTGAGAAATTTATATTGGCATTGTTGGCAATTAATTTTGTTCAGTTCCGTGCCAAATTTTGGGTGCAAGGTTCTTATTATATACGTACAGGAAGATATTCTGTGCTCTAAATATATACAGTTCCTACTTTGATATGATTTCAAGGACATTTTGTGCATGAAATTATTGTAAATTTTGAAAACTTGCTTGTAGACACTGCCAGGCGAGCTCTCAGTATAGGAGCAGCATTACAGCAGAAAAAGAAGTCGCTGCCAGACCGCACTGGTAAAAATGTGGTCCTTGTTGATGGAGTACGAACACCCTTCTTGGTTTCCTTCACTGATTATGCCAAGATGATGCCTCATGAACTGGCCAGACATTCCTTGTTGTAAGTATTACTGATAACTGGACGCTATTCTGAATACTAAATAAAAATACTTGTAAAAATATATTATGTAAACAATCATTTTCGTACTGCTATCAAAATAATCCTTAGCGCAATTTTTTGTATTAATTTGACATATTTTTTGCATTCTCTACTCAATCACTAGATCTTTTTGAGAAAATACTAATGCTAACAAATAAGTTATAAAACAAATGTGCAGAAAAATTATAAATATAGAGGCATTACATGTCTCATATTTTAATACCATTAATTTTAATATAACAGCCTACATAACTGTACAAATGCTTAGTTAAGGTCGTGACACATTTTATGATTTTAATGAAATGATAATTGTATAGTAGTAGTCTAGACATTGCTTAGATAAACCTATCAATGTTTATAAATAAAGTTGACCTTGATATCTTACCTAGCTTATTAGTCTAGCATTTAATAATTAAATACTACCCAACCATGCCTAACTCTTCGCGGATTCAATTCAATTCAATTTATTCAGGAACAATTCACATTGTGTTTGAAATCATAAATCTATAAATCACATTCATTAAAATTATAGAAAATAAAACAAAAAAAAAATCAATACAATTAAATTACATTACAGGTGTGAAGTTATGTTATGTGTGTTAATCTATAATTACTTTAACATAACTTACATTACATTACTTATATCCTAGTATGATGATTTTACTAGTCTTAAATGTACCACATCAACAGGTTATTTAACTACTTGAAGGTAGCAAGCAGCTTTATGATAAATTACTTTTGTAATTCTTCCTCACTCCATATTTCTATTTAAAAGATTTATCATCTTCAGTAAATCTGCTGTTGCATCTCAAATGAATGAAAAACAATTACTGCTTTCAGAAATCATTAGGGTTGATTTTAATAAAAACATTTTATTATTATGGTTATTTAATAGGTAATGTCTGAATCTTGACTAAGAGAGATGATGTGCTGTGAATGAATTCATTACCATTGATGATAACACAAACAAACATCATCTATAATATCTGTAAGGTAGCTTTAATTAATAGACCAAAGTCCAACTTGTAAGACACTTCCTACTCGCACAACTGATTATATTTGAGTGATGTGACATAGTTTATTTCTGTTTATGCTTGGAATTGTAAATAAAAAGCATTTGGTTATAAAAGCAAAATAAAGACTAAAATATCGATTTAATTATGTTTTTAATTCAATTTATTCAACAAAATTATTAATTTTATTGCACAAAAATTGCAGGTCAATTTTTTTTGCACACTTACTATTATGTAAATACTTTTAAAACAAAGAAGTAATATTGCATTTTAATGAAGTGCAAAGTCTTAAATAAATACAAAATATAAAAGGAACAAAGCATTTTTAACTAAATCTCAAACTGAAATTGAATTTTAATGTAATGTAATTTATCATGTTTTTTATGAAGGATACTCTAACGAACATGTCTGTCATTTGTAGATCTTTGATGATCATTATAATAGGTAACATATACAACAACCAGTATTACCAAGGGGTATTGTATTACCTAGTATTAACTGGGTTGTGCAAGTCAGATAGGCAGTCGCTTCATGTAAAGTACTGGTATTGAGGTGCATCCGGTTAGACTGGAAGCTAACCCCAACATAGTCGGGAAAGGGCTAGAGAGATGATGATGATGACTTTAGGGAACATTATTTACAGCACTTTGCATTTTTGCAGCTGCTGCTCAATAGTAGCATAAATTTGGATCAATCAATGAAATCTTTCCATTGTCGCCGTAACATTTGATATTGACGTTCATGCCAAAAACATATACAATGTATTATATTTTAGTAGCACATTTTGGCACTGGCTGTTACTATGATATGTAAACATACAGCATGCACTATATGTAAAACATTTATGAATGAAGACACGTCATGAACCTATGAACATAACGTCACGCTTGTATTTTCCGAGGGGTAGCAGACCATCAGAATTATACACCTACACCAATTTTTTTTAGTTTACCGAGTAGGTACAATTTCAAACTCCAGATTCAAGAATTTTCTACTCCTCGGAACTTCAACCGCCCCGCATGCGATTAGTAATCTATTACTGTTTTATTTATTTTACACATAAATTGTATAATACATTTTTACAGTTAACAAGGACAGCTTATTTACAAAAGTGAGCCGTAAATAACCCATAATTAGGTTTTCTGACAGTAATCTTAATTGCAATAAGCTTAAAACTTACTTTGTAATTTGTCTAGGGGTCTCCTCCAAAAAACCGGCGTATCAAAGGATGTGATCGACTACATCGTGTACGGCACGGTTATCCAGGAGGTGAAGACTTCCAACATCGGCCGCGAGGCAGCCCTGGCCGCCGGCTTCAGCGACAAGACGCCCGCGCACACCGTCACCATGGCGTGCATATCGTCCAACCAGGCCATCACCACAGGTAAATATCTACCAGAAAAAGTATGCGCCTCGGCAAACATCGTATATCCTCGAAAATAAGGACACACGATAATGAGCCCTAGCAGCGTACTTCAGCGACATGACGCCCGCACTCATCGTCACTATTATGGCGTGCATACATATAACCAGGACATTACTACAGGTACAGAGATGAGAGATCTTCTAGAAAAAGTATGTGCTTCGGCAAACATCGTCTATCTTCGGAAATACGGATACACGATAATGAGCCCTAGCAGATGACAAGACGCCCGCGCACACCCTCACTATGGCGTGCATATCGTCCAACCAGGCCATCACCACTGGTAAAGATCTCCCGGGAAAAGTACTTGCTTCGGCAATAATCGTATATCTTCGGAAATACGATGACGTGATAAAGAACCTGTCACTATGGCGTGTATATTGTCCAACCAGACCATTACTACAGATACAAATCTCCCAAGAAAAGTATGCGCTCTGGCAATTATGAAGCACGAGAACTACAGAACTACTACTTGTCAATTTTGCATTGTCATTGTTAATAATTTTAGATTAACTGTTCTATGCAATTCCAAAAAAAAATTATGACTGACAAAAATGAAGCTCCTGATATCGGTTTTGTCAGTAAAACAGTACTTAACGTTATTTCAAGTCTGTTTTATCCTCTTTCTGGTCGAAGTTCTTACTATCTGTCTTTTTTCCCAGGCGTGGGCATGATAGCCGCGGGCGCTTACGACGTAATCGTCGCCGGCGGCGTCGAGTTCATGTCCGACGTGCCGATCCGTCACTCGCGCAAGATGCGCTCTCTACTGCTACGTCTGAACCGCGCCAAGACCCCGGCGCAGCGCCTGTCGCTCATCGCGACCATCAGACCCGACTTCTTTGCGCCTGAGGTGAGTTGATACAACAATTTATGGATAGATCTTGCACCGCCTGACTGTTTGGCTTAGAATATGCCGCCAGTGACCGCGAAGCGGATGGCGACTCGCGCTTGTCGTTTGACGTAAATCGCGTTGCAATTTTCATCGCCTAGTTATCTTTAAGACTGCGGATTGTACACTACTTTTAACTACCATTTCATTGATGAGGTATATGACTTGCCATTGCCACCTAGCATGAATATAAATGGACCAATCACGAGCAAGCCAGTGCGCAGGTACTCTATCCTACGTGTAGCTACTGACTACGTCACTCGCTCAGGCGGGAGTTTTTCACACGTAAATAAGCGCACGGCCGGCGTGGGCGCTACTGTTAGACGCGCGCACCGCGTGAATTCGTTGATAATTTCTTGCAGGTTAGCTGGTACAATGTTTGTCCTTATTGTTGTATGTGATATACAATAAAGAGTATTTATTAGACTCGCACAGAACAAAACAATAAAACATAATTTAGTAAAAAGAAAACAACAAAAAGTAAAATAAGACATACATCGGTCCTGTACAGTCGCCAGCAAATCAAGCTACTACAATCTGTTTTCTTTAATAGATTTTCAACTTATCGCTGAAAGTTATATAATATTAGGTTCAAGATTTATTGGAAAAGGGTTTTGAATTTAATGGCCTGCTTAACTTCCGCCATTTTTTCTATATCAATCGATAGCTGGCATCAATACAAACAAGTTTTGAACGAGACAAAATCTTCTAAAGTGTCACGTTGTGCTGAAGATGCCTTCAGTAACTGGACTTTAACTTTGATAGCTCATATCTCGGAAACGTGACACTTTAGAACGTTTTGCCTCAAACAAAACTTAATTGTATTGATACCGACTATAGATTAATATAGGTGTTATGTGTGGCCGAAACTTTAAAAAAAAAAAAATGGCGGAAGTTAGGCCGGCCAGGCTTCATACAAAAATCTTCCAAGCCCTTTGACAGGTTCGGGTAGCTTGACGTGCTGGTCTGTACAATAAATATTAAAAAAAAAAAAAAAGGAAACACTCGTCTTCCTCCCTTTAGTTGCCAGCCGTCGCTGAGTTCTCTTCAGGAGAGACCATGGGCCACAGTGCCGACCGTCTCGCCGCTGCCTTCGGGGCCTCTCGTCAGGAACAGGATGACTACTCGCTGAGGTCGCACAAGCTGGCCGCGGAGGCTCAGCAGAAGGGGTACTTCACTGATTTGATTCCTGTTAAAGGTATGTGTTACAAATGGTGTGTTGGAAAACGTCTTTGTAAAGCCAGTTTTTCGAGAGAACTTGACCAGTACTGGAGGTCTACTAAGGAAGGAGGTTAAGCCGTGCTTGTCAAGGTTGGTCCCCATACATACCGAGTTTCCTCTGTGCCTTGGAAATCACGTTGAAACGTTGGTTCCGGCTGTCATTTGTGGATTTTGACAGTCGTAAAAGGTAGTCAGTGGTCCGACAGTCTGACAACCAGTCATACCAATGGGTATCGTATTACCCAGTACTAACTGGGTTGTGGAGGTCAGTTACAGCCGCTCCATGTAAAATACTGGTATTCAGCTGCATCCTGTTAGACTGGTCAGTACAGTCAACCCCAACATATTTTGGAAAAAAGCTAGGCAGATGATGAATTTGAAACATATTACTGCATATCTGAACAGAGAGGGTTCTCTCTGCTTATTTACCTAACTTCACAGTGGAATATAGCGTGACTAGTAATTAGTGACCGATACTTAAACACGTGAATGTACTCATGATAACAAACAACTTATCCACAGGAACATTTTTTATAAGTACTCATTCACTTTTATCACAATAAAATTTACGGAGCGGGCGAGCGAGCCGCGCGGGTGCTCTGCCTACCCACTGTAGCACGGTACGATAGTAATGAGACAGAACGGCGACACGCGGCTAACAGCTGATAGGTCAAAGGCACGCGCGCGTCTCATACGACTGAACAGTCGTATGAGACGCGCGCAATTAATTGAATATATATCTGTCAAATACAACGCGGAGATTAAAAATTATAAGATGTATATATTTGACTTTTTTAGTTTCCAAATTAACGACATCATTTTTATTCTAAAATGTACAAATTTTTTAAAAAATACTGTGTTGTGTTATTGTGCTAAAAGTGAATGAGTATAAAAAGAAAATCTTTGGGAAAGTTGTTTATTATCATAAGTACAATCATGTGTTTAAGAATCGGTCACTAATTACTAGTAGCCCTATATAATGAAGTTAAGTTAATTATAAATCTGTTCAACTCATCCTAACTTCGCCTATTGTCTCTCTCTAACCAATATGTTCGTTACACAGTTGACGGCAAGGACGGCGTGGTGGACAAGGACAACGGCATCCGTGTGTCCACTCCGGAACAGCTCGCCAAGCTCAAGCCGGCGTTCATCAAGCCGCACGGCACGGTCACCGCCGCTAACGCCTCGTTCTTGGTATGTAAAACAAACATTTAGATCGTTCACTGTTCCTCAAATCAGTAACAGTGCTTGTTTGTAACTAATATTATAAATGCGAAAGTTCGTGAGGATGTATGGATGTCTGAATGTTTGTTACTCTTTCACGCAAAAATCTTTTGTAGGAAACATCTGATTTCTTTTTATTACCCGATGAAAAATTTCTATGTATGGCTCAGTATGATGCACTGAATACGTGGTAAATGTTTTCGCGTCGGTGTCCCTTTCACCCCGTATTATATTTGCTGCTGGTCTTTTAAAAGATGGAAAATGGTGTGAGATGATTGCCACTCGCACAAAAAGTAATGGTTCCACTTGCCCCTACAGACTGACGGTGCGTCTGCCTGCCTGGTGATGTCTGAAGCCAAGGCCAAGGAGCTGGGCCTGAAGCCCAAGGCCTACCTGCGTGACTTTACGTATGTGGCTCAGGTAAGGAAAAAAGAAAACGTTTATTTGGTACAAGTATCACTTGCAAGGAAACAAAAAAAGAATATAGAAAAATACTTTCAAGAATAATTCTAAATACGAGGGCGGGTCAATAAGTCCGTGACTTTTGGAATAAAACACAGATTTTTTGATAAAAAAATAATTTTATTTTTCAACGTAGTCTCCCTTGAGCTCTATACACTTTGTCCAACGCTTCTCCAATTTTTTTATCCCTTCCAAAAAAAATGATTTGTCGAGGTCCTCAAAATAGGCCTTTGTTTGCGAGATGACTTCATCATTGGAGTCAAATCTTTTTCCACCAAGCCATTTCTTCAGGTTTGGGAACAAGAAGTAGTCGCTCGGAGCCAAATCTGGAGAATAGGGCGGATGAGGGAGCAATTCATAGCCCAATTCATGGATTTTTGCCATGGCAACTGCACATGTGTGCACCCTTGCATTGTCTTGGTGGAAAAGAACTTTTTTCTTGGCCAAATGAGGTCGGTTTTTTTTCAAATCGTCATTGAATCGGTCCAATAAGTTGGCATAATATTCCCCATTGATTGTTCTTCCCTTTTGAAGGTAGTCAATGTGGATTATCCCGCGTGCATCCCAAAAAACAGTCGCCATAACTTTATTGGCTGACAAACCCACCTTGGCCTTCTTTGGCGCCGATTCACCCTTAGAAACCCACTGTTTTGACTGTTGTTTGGTTTCTGGTGTGTTGTGATGGATCCATGTTTCGTCCACGGTTACAAAACGGCGCAAAAACTCCTCCATATTGCGATTAAACAACGCCAAAGCTTCCTGTGAAGTTGTTACACGATTGCGTTTGTGGTCGACTGTGAGCAAACGCGGCACCCATCTTGCGGAAAGCTTTCTCATGCCCAAGTGATCATTCAAAATTGAAACCACTGAGCCATGCGAGATCCCTACGGCTTCCACAATCTCTCGCACTTTCAATCTTCGGTCGGTCAACACCATATCGTGAATTTTTTCGATTGTTTCGGGTGTAGAGACCTCAACTGGGCGTCCAGGACGTTCGGCATCTTCAGTGCTTGTACGGCCACAACGAAATTCAGTAAACCACTTTTTTACCATTGAAATCGATGGTGCAGAGTCCCCATAGTATTTATCAAGCTTAGCCTTGGTCTCGGTAATGGTTTTTTTTCGCAAGAAATAATGCTTAATAAGCACACGAAATTCACTTTTTTCCATTTTCTCCTCAAATTAGTGAGTAGTCTGATAAAAATAGCTGTCAAACACAAACTAACTGACGCAGCAAGTTTAAATTTTGACAGGAGTCAACTGACAGATGCCTGTTGACAGGAGCAGTGTTGCTGTTTCAGTAAAGAGGTCAGAAATTCAAAAAGTCACGGACTTATTGACCCGCCCTCGTAGAATCATCTGGAAAGCTTTTCTTGATTTTGATAAACTTCTTATGTTTTTGATCAGTAATTCTGCAAATTTCGTCATCGTCTATTGAGCTCAGCAATAATAACAAGTCATCGGTTGAAGTTCAAATTATTCAGATGCTAATGTATTTTCCATGTGTATAGGATCCCGTTGACCAGCTGCTGCTTGGACCCACGTACGGCATCCCCAAGATCTTGGACAAAGCCGGCCTCAAGATGAGCGACATCGACACCTGGGAGATCCATGAGGCCTTCGCTGTAAGTATTATCACAGAGAAGTGTAATGGTGGAATTTCTTGTCCATTCCTCTCCATACGAATGAACTAGAATTAATTCTATTTCTTTATGAAGTTTGACTTGACGTTCAAGAGTGTTTTATACGATTAGTTATAATGATTACGATTTTTTTTTAATATGATATTATATTTGTTTAATAAAACAAATATAACGTCGTGTGGAAGAGAAGGGAGTGACAACACTTATGAACCAGGAATCGGCTTGAGCCGGTCAGAAAGAGCTTATTATTCAATTTTCTATGGCTCAAGCCAACCTCTTCTTTTTTGTTTTCAGGGCCAAATCCTGGCTAACTTGAAGGCCATGGACTCTGACTGGTTCGCGCAGACCTATCTTGGCCGTCAGTCTAAGGTAAGATAAATGTTTTAAACTATTGTTTGACACATATTTTAATTATTCTGTATTCTCAACACTGTACAAAACTGAACATTGTGTTACCCATATATTTATTAACCAATTTTTCGAACTTCGAATAAAGTTAAATAGTGCCTCTACCTCACACGACTTTATAGCACTATGATAGCGTGTTGTGTACGGCTGAATATGGTGGTGGGTTCCGAAATACGCTTTTCCACCTCGTCTCCTGTCTACATGATAGTTGTTATCGCAATGTTATTAACACCATCATGTTGTATTTCTGTTGTTCCCAGGTGGGATCTCCGGATCTTTCCAAGTGGAACAATTGGGGAGGATCGCTCTCTATCGGACATCCCTTCGCCGCTACTGGGGTGAGTCTCGCACATCATTACTGATCTAAACTTACAATTATCTGAATCATTAAATTAATATCCTGATATTAAATTTAATGATTCAGTTAAATGAATTTAGATAAATGTAACCCTGGTTAACAAAAAATAATGTAATGTGATGTTAATTGTTAATGTATAAAATTAACTGTGAAAAAAAATCTTCTGTTAATAATATTTAACTAGTTGAATCTTTTTATGTCTAGCATTTTTGCTACTGAACATTTATTAGTAGAACTCTAAAGGAGCGCAACATTATTGCCAAAACATCATGTTTGTGGTACTCAAACTCAAAGCATTTATTTCAAATAGACCCGTGACAGGCACCTTTGCATAGTCAAAAATAAGCTACCTACAGTCCAGCTACAAGCATAATAACTGTGAATGGACTGTAGTTGCCCATTCTAAAATAGTAGATCTCATGCAGAAGAATGGGCAAGAAACTCCATGGACACGCTTTTCAAACCAAGTTACATATTACATAGTCCTGGGTACAATATTGTTGCTTCTATATGTGAGCACAACATAGAGATAGAGAAGAAAAAAAAACACAGTTAAAACTTTAAAGATTAGGATAAGCCATAATAACCATAATAGAAAGTCTACATTTACAAAAACTGAATACTACTATTGCTCATATTTGTAGATCTTTGACAGTCGTTAGGTGGTCAGCGGACCACAAAAAGTCTGACAACCAGTCTTACCAAGGGGTATCGTCTTACTTAGTACTAACTAGTCGCTCCATGTAAAGTACTGGCTGGCTGACTACTATTGCTCATATTCATTATTTCTGCACCACAAATGTTTAAGTCCATTACTGACAAAATCCTTGCTTCTCAGGTCCGTCTAGCCATGCACACTGCTCACCGTCTGGTACGTGAAGATGGTCAGTTCGGAGTCATCTCAGCCTGCGCGGCCGGTGGTCAGGGAGTTGCCATGATCCTGGAGAGACACCCCGATGCCACCTGCAACTAAACCATCAAAACATAGACGTAGCTGGGAAGTAGTTAGAGGAAAAAAAAGGCAGCAAAAATTCTCATTTATGAGGCAAAAAAAATGTGTAGTGATTTATACAACACAAAACAACAACACAAATCTAAAAAAAAATTGTCGTGACATGGCAACACTGAAAACTACTTTATAAAAAAACGCGTCGTATACATAATCTCCTCCTTTTTTAAAGTCGGTTTAAAAAGGTGTCTGCTCTGTGACAACATTCAAGAAACGTCGAGTCTCTATTTTTATTAATAAGTCGAATTTCTTATTTACTGGCAATGGACAAATTGCCCCATTATACCCCTAGCTACGTCTTTATGTTGATTTACTTTTGCATTAGTTAAAAAGTGAGTTTGTTGGAAAAGTTCCACTTAATAAAGACGTCAAGTTTCTATCGAGTGAGGGAAACGCTAAAGAGGGGTGAACAAAAAGTACTCAATCTTCAACTTCTTACTTAGCATAATCGGCCTATAACGTTCCCACTGCTAGGACACAACAGAGTGGGCCGTAATCCACCTACACGGTCCCAATGCAAGATGGTGAATGTCATGTCTTCGAAGTTTTCCTCGCTAAACTTATGCAAATGTAAATTAAGACAAAAAAAATACTGTTACTGCACTATAACTAGTAAGAGAATGTAATCGCGTAAATGGAAGAATGTATAACCAAAAGAATAATTCGTAAATCCCTTAAAAATAAGCCAAAATCTATCTTCCAGTAATTTTTTATCTTCGTCTAAGTATATTCAATGGCTAAATTTCAGTTAAAAAATGTAAGTATAAAATTAGTTTTTTTGTAACCTATTTTTATACAATTTGTACACTATTAAGATCGTACAAACGGAAATATTTTATACACTTTTAGTTTCTTATCATTTGTCTTTTAATCTGTTAGTTTGATAGCATGTGTGTAAGGTCGATGTCCTGGTATTTATTTCATAATCATTAGTTTTAAGAATACATTATATATCTGATGATTTACTATTGTTATTAAAATTGATTCGAAAAATCTCTATTTGTTTTATTTTTAATTTTGCGCTAAAATATTAAAATTGATTACTTTATCTTTTCTTGTACTACCTTGTTGGTGCAGTGGTCGCAAGTGCGACTGCTGACCATGAGGCCCTGGGTTCGATTCCCAAGTCAGGCAAAGTGTTATAGGGTTTTACCGTCAGTAATCGCTTAGTAACAGCCTGTGACTGAATTTGTCCTCTGGCAACAGGCTCGCTCCCTATAAAATGGGCCTGAAACTTAAAACTGGCGAAATGTGTGTGTAGATACTATTACTTCCATCTCTGCATAACCCTTCGAGGATTACAGATGTGATGTTGTTTTGACGAATCTTTAGGCAGTAATTTAATTAAAGTCATTGCGTTTAGGTTGATCTTACTGTTTTACGCATTAGACATAAATTGTAATATAAATCTTTGGTATAAATAAGCACTACCAAAGCGTAAAATTTTCGAAGCTGGAAAATTTAGGACCCTCTTATTAGGAGCCTCTTATTAGAATATAAAAAGTTCATGTGGTTTTATCCCACTGCAAGAGGCAACAGCTTATAATGGGACTTTAAGACACTAGGACTAGATCAGTTACAATAATTTTGTAGTTGATTGGGTCTTATCATCAGATCTAGTGTTAATAACAGAATTTTGAAGAAATTGTTTTTACACTTAGTAATACATAAATCAGTGGTGTTGATTAGACTGATGTCAGAATTATCCTCATAATGTGTTATGTTAGATTGTCATGTCACATTTTCTTTTGTCCCATTTAAAATAAAGATTCGTCGTCTAAGATCCCCTTGGGCCTTAAGCCAGAGGCCAACATCAGCTTTTAGACACCCTCGACGATAAAAACACCCGTGCGTGTGATCCCATAGATTTCTTCATAGTTATAACAGTATTATATAATATAATGTTCTGTGGGTTATAATAACACAAAATCTAGTGCACAAAGACCGCACGCAGCATTTATAGACAAAACGAACGAAAATGAATGAACGAAAGAGTCAAACCATAGACAATTACTGTGGCGTCGTCCGAGCGGATATTGTTTATGCTCGACGACGTTTTTCTGAATCTTTTGGAAATTAGATAGCGGATGTAATTTTTATCGAAATTTCGTCTATTCGGTGCATGTTTTTGTGAAAACTTCCGTGTATTTAATACATTTGCTAATACTGCTCCAAAACACATTGCAAAGTAACTTATAAAAGTTATGTGTATGCCAGTAAGGCTAAAGTTTTTTTCGCGACCATTATAGCGGGAAATCTACGTTGTGACGCGCACAAACCGTGATTATTCGTCGCGAGCACTGGCGGAGTGTCGTAACAGCCTGGTTATGTGGCCATATATATTTTGACAGTGGACTCGTGATAAAATTTGTTTTATTTGACAATGTCGGAGGAAATGGCGGTGTCTGATAACACAACTGGGGACGAAGCTAAAGTTAGCAACGATGAGGCATCGACGGCGACGGTGGCGGAGCCCGAGGAGGCGGCGGTGGAGACGCCGGCCGAGCCTGTAGTTCCTGTTGTCGAAGAGCCCCCAGCTTTGGAGGAAGGTAAAATAAAAACTTTCACATAACCTAAGTGCCAACATCACGACATACTTTTTCGTCAATTGGATTGTATTTTTTTAGTTTTATTCATGCTTAACTGCAGTTGCAACCTTATGTTTGTAGATTGAGGTCAAATGAGCGTGCTTCCTCAACTTATTTTGTTAGAACATAAGTTAGATGACAACTTCATAGCTTGCTAGTTAGTTATCAGTTTGAAATACCAACAGGCCATGATTTAGTGGTAATTAGATAGTAATTAACAGTCGCAGACTCACTATTGCCTTTGTAAAGCAGCAGTGAACTCATTTTCACTGTTATTATGTTGAAATCCATGATCGGCTCAGTAGCGGTGAATACAAGATGGTGACATCATAACTTTGCTGCGCTGCATTAGGGCATATAAATCTATTTGTATAATATGGATAGTTGTTATAACAATATTTTGTGAATTGTGTATGCTGCTGAGATTGATTTCCTAACTCGGCAGATATCGGAAAGCATTATTTTTGAGATAAACATCTTTAGCGCAGACCTTCAGTTTTGATATTTATAGTTAACAGTTGACTAAACACACCCTTTTTAAAAATAGAAATGACTGCATTATTTATTTTAGGTCAGCGATGCTTCTGAGATACAAAATTTTTCCCATATTCAATATTTCCGAACAGATTGTCGCACTAGGCATAGTGTATGTTAAACACACAGCTTTTTGGTTTCAAAGCTATATTATGAGATTCTTAACATAATATTGTCATAGATAGATGAACATATTCAGTTCATAAACATTACAATTATTGTATAAACTATGTTTTATGAACTATATGCTACTATGTTAATATATTAATAGTACTTGTGGGGGTCGTGGTATGATTGATCTCATGTGATCCTGCAGTTATCCAAAATGCTAAGCAGAGAAAGCAAAATGTTCTTTTGAAATAGATAAAACATAGAATACAATTGACTTGCATAATTACTGAATTAGAATTGATTGAAAACTTTTATTTTAAAATACTGAAGTTGGAACATAGCCATTTCCCTTAGATGTTTTCAGAATACTGGGATGGTGTCACTGACTATTTGTTACTGCTACTGTTTGAATCTATCATTCTCCTGCTCTCTTCTCATTTTATTTGTGGTTACTGCAACTTGTCTTCAATATAATAGTCAACCTAGTATCACCCCTTTCTTGTTGTATCACCGTTCTCACAATCCATCCATAGTTGGTTTGGTTCCTTCCTTTTTATTGCTTCCATTATTATGAAATTGAATGTATATGAAATGGTTTGTTTGTTATGTTGATTATTTGTTTAGATTAGCATCATTTAAGAACTCATTTAAATGATCCAGTGGCTTCGGCCGGATCCTTCAAAAGATGCACAAATGCTTTCCATTTTTAGGATTGTACGACAGATTGAACTAACCAAACTCTTCTTTTCAGAAGATCCAGGCCCAGAAGTAGAATTAAACACTGTAGAGAAACCAGAAGTGAAACAAGAACCACCATCTGACGACATAGAAGTGCCTCTAACGAACCCAGAAGTTGATCTAAACATTAAGCACGAGCAAGAAGTAGACGTGAAGGATGAAATTGAGACTTTTGAACATAATATTGAGGAGGACCTTAAGAGAGGAATCAAGCGGAGAGCTTCGTCTGCTTTCAGTGATGCTGGTGATGAGGAGTTTAAAGGCTTTGATGAGATCAAACTGGAAATAAAGGCTGAGGACTATTCTCGTATTTTGGGTAAGTGCTGATGATGACACCATCTAGCCGATTTCAGCCGCAGCAGCTGCATTAAATGGCTAAGCATACTGCTTTCTAGGGTGGTTGTCAAGAGGTGTGCTACTCTTTGATGTGCTCTCAATATCAACTTTGGCCAAAAAACTCACAGCACAAAGCGGACATGTTAGAACATCATTGACGACATAGTATAGCTGTAGGTGGTCTTGCTTTAAGTTCTTGGAAAAGTAGTAAAAGTACAGATCAAAATAATTTATTTATTTATGATGAACCTAAATTAAAACATGAAAGATATCATACCTTCAAGAAAGCATCAATAATATTGTAAATATAAAGACTAAAGTTAAATTGTATTAATGCTATTAAGAAGAAAATGCTCTAGAAAAAAGCATCTTCTTTATCAAGTATCAAGTTATTAAGACCTTTGTACTGTATAATATCCATTTGACATTACAGATACAAAAACTTATTGACAAAAATACATTGTCTCAGGATTTGTTGTGTCCAAATAAGGGAATATCTTATTAAATAACTTGGCTAAACGTTAGCCCAGCCCATGTAGCATGACCACCGTAGAAACAGGTTTTGTCAATGGAAGAATTGACATAATGACAGATTTCTTTTGTTGATCTGTCATTTTGTAGATTCTTCTGTCTGTACTGTACTTCCTCCCTATAGGAAATAAAAATAGGCTAAAATGTTCAACATTCCCCAATTTAAGAAGTTAAATCGTGAAGTGGAGACTGCATATCTGCAAGCATAGTGCAGGTCGCCTCGAGGTTGATGTACCGATGACCTTTACAAAGTAACTGGTTCATACTAGATGCAGGCAGGGTGTCCAGTTTGGATTGCCTGTATCCAGCAGTGGGCTGCTGACCTTTATTAATCATATGTTTATCTTCAGATCGACTGGAGGCGGAGGTGACAGCAGCTAGCAAGGACTTGGTGCCGCTAAGGACTGTGATGGCTACGCCCCCCGCACCCGGTAGAGCTTCCAAACGACCACGTAAGGACACTGGTAAGTACATTATTTTATAAGGCAGCTTATTTAACTTTAGAACTAATGAATCTGGTATGATTATTAGGGATGAATAATAACGTCTACAAAGCTAAAGCTTGTTCTGAATACTACAATAAAAGAGTGGCCAGATCGCAGCATACAATTTTCAGAATGGTACATTTTAAGAGAAATCATTGGAGTCCTCCCTCGTCTTAAAACATCCACAATTATATAAAAGCCAGTCTTATTTGTATGCATAGTATGCTATACTACAATTATAAATGCGAAAGTTTTTGATGATGGATGGATGTATTAATATTGTTACTCTTTCACGCAAAAACTTTTGAATAGATTAGGATGAAATTAGGCACAAAAATAATTTATAATAATAATCTGATTACCTACGAAGCCACGACGAAGGCGAAGCCATGGGCATAAGCTAGTACTCTATAAATGAGTTTAAGAAAACAGTTAATTGTCTTGAAACGAATCTCAAATCTGTATGCAATAAGCACATTTTACCACAGACAACCTTGATTCTCTAATTGCGTGCTAACTGCAGTCTGCACCAATGTTGCAAGATCCTCTCTAAACCAAGAGTGAAATAATTGTTTTATAGTGTTATGAAACAACTGCAGTTTACTGAAAACGATTTAATCGCAGATGAGAAAAGAGAAAGGTTAAAGTCATTGACTCTTTTATGTTGAGATTTTTTATTAGCAAAAACCTGCAAGTATAACAAAGTAGTGTTTTATGCTCAGAAGTATAGGCAAAAACTAGCAGTTGCTATATGATAAGATCCTTCATCATCATCACTAGCAGCCTTGTTCCCCCTTATGAACCATGCTTCACTGGTCTGTGCGAGTCTTATCCAGGTGTACCCTGAGCTTTTCTGCAAGTCTCTCACCTATCTGGCTCATGGTCCGCTAACTCTCTCTCTGCTTTTGCATCTTATGAGCCTTAGTTAGAGCTTAGTTAAATTAATTTATTCCTACAAAATAAGAATCAATACAAACCAGAATTGTTTAATTTGCATTCAGGTCACACACTGTATTAGGTCCCGCTCACAAATTCAAATATTTTAGGAAGGGGTCTAAAGTTTTTAAAAGCAGTTTTATCGCATAACAACATAGTCATCGCTTTCACTTCAACTCTAGGTTTGGAATAACCAAGAAAAAAAGTGTCCTATATGAGGGTCCAGCAGAATTACCTACCATATACTCTTATTGTAGAACAATTTTATACTACATAATTCTCTTTCGGCTTGACTTGACTGTCCTGAAAATGATTTTGTCAAGTACCCAGGTCATAATCCAGGTTATACCTGTTACTTTTCCCTGAATGGTAAGGAAGTGGTGTACCTATAGCACACCCACATTTCGCCAGTTATGTTTAGATCCCATGTAATAGTGAGCGGGTCTATTGTCATCAGCTGGATAGACATCCAGATTCACGGTTGCTACTACCTCGTCGGGCTAGTGGTATAAGTGCTACCGCTGAGCATGAGGTCCTTGGGTTGATTTCCAGATCGGGCAGTGTTTAGCACTAAAAAATAAATTGTTGTTACAGAAGGATCCAGGCCATCATCAGCATTATCTTCAAGATCTGACGGTGACGGAGCTACTGATGTGAGTTCTTTCATTCTCTTCATAACCACGCTTTACTAACATTTTCATATGTCCTCTGTTGAGCACGGCCCTTTCTTTAAACAGCTACAATAGATGCCATTTAATTGTGAAAAAAAAAGAAATTTAAATATTTATTGTTTTCAAATTGTGTGTAAGAGAGAAAGCACTATTGTAAGCTGGTGTGACTCGATATTAACCACATTTACACGTAACTCCACACCGTTTCTGATAAGAACCGAAAACAGATAGATATAAAGGGTGTAAATAGTCCCTTAATGAAGCCGAAAGGCACTTGTTTTTCCCGTCTTTGCGATATATTTTTTTTTTTCTAGACCATACCTGGGAACCTTCTAGTTACGGAGATATTGAGGGTCAAAGTTAACTTTTTCCACAAGTATTTTTTTTTAAATACATGTTTAAAAACGATGAAAGATTTTTACATTAAAAACATGTATTTAAAAAACACCTCCACGACCCCGTACTATTCAATCCATCCATAAGCACAATGCTTTGAGTGCTGCGTTCCATTGAGTCCTACTGTAAAACGTGATTTATCACCCCAAAAAAAAAGTAGTATCCCAATAATTTTTGCGTAAAGTTACGTTTAAGTTAGTTTGATGTACAGAATGCTTGGTTGACGGCTTCGTGAAGGGTCTGTTTACACCCTGTATAGATGATGCTACTGTATTACTTATTTGAATAATAAAATAGTAGCTCCATAATAGGCCTTAAACGCAATACTTTCAGATTAACGACGCGGACGTACGTATTCAGAAAAAATAAATTGTACAATACTATGAGAAGAATCAATGTTTATTTTTCTGACCTTGCTTGTATATTCTTAACATATCTTACAAACCTAAAGAAAGGAAACGGCCTATTCATTACAGAGGACTTAAATACCATTCTTTACTCAGTAAAGCCTCGTATACATTGGGGAATAAAGTTGAGCAACTGTTGCACAACATTGTTTCCTGCAACCAACCTTGCCAGTGAATACAAGACTTAAGGTGCCTATAATTTTGTTCGATTTTGTTGATAGATATGTACATCGATAAACTATTTTGATTAATTGTCATGACAGTGCATAGTCATAATATTGTAACCTATTTGGGTCAATTTTGTAACATTTACTTATATGCGCTCCTTGATGAATTCACAATAACATGCAAATACTTTTGTAAAAAATTAGGGTATGTGTGTCATGAAAACACAAACCTTAAGTTTTATTTTATTTTGTGGAGGTCTTTGCCCATGAGTGGAACAGTAGGGCTAGACAAAAAACAAAGTGCATTTGTGTTATTATGAACATCACATTAATTTCCAATCAGACAGACAGAGATATGAGTGACAATTTTAACAAATGACTATCATTAAAATGGAATATGGGCTCCAATCTAATTTAATACATGAACTTTACATTAGTTGGTATAAAGCTCAAAGTATACGAAAACTGACTCGAAACCAGACTATATGCCTCTTAGAACGTATTTGAACTACTATCGACAAATACCGAGCAAACGTTGTAGGCGCCTACTGTATTTTTACTAACACTTTTACACGTATTTTTTTTTTTATCTAGCCAGCATTCCGTATTGAAGTTCAAATCAAACGCAGAAAGGTTAGGACATTGTCCTATTTTTGTATATTTGATGCATGCTTTCAAGTAGGATTTAGCAGGTGGAAGATTGGTGATGATATTTCACAGAAAAAGAAAAATAATTTACTCAGTGTTTCTTCGTAGTTGATTTCTTTTAATTTTTAGCTGATGTCTGCGGTTTCCTGCGCGTTCTAGAGGAAGTAGTGCATGCATTTAGATGAAATGTATTGTATCTATGTGATTATGAAGGATATGGTCTATCTGTGTGTCAAGTTTTATTAAAATTCATACAGCCCGTTATTCGCTATTAAGTGTCAAATTTTAATGTTAGTCAAATTAGATAGCAAGTGCCTAGGATGTGACTGTCTATAGAAAAATAAATATCAGCATACATGCAACTATTGGAATTATGATATTTGTTTATCGGTGATGGCTGCATGATTTCTCATGTTGAATGACATTTAAAGTTAACAGTGTAATTTTAATAGTAACCCAAAAAATGTGGCTTTGCTTAAAATTGCTGTTGCTAAAATGCTAAAACAACTACCGCCCAATACAATATACTTTTCGGCTTGTTTTAAAATACCCACACTTTACCAGACTGTGACTGACCCCAATAAAAAGGCTATGAATTTAAAGCATGCTGTCTATTCAATTTCTTCGTTTAAACATATTTTTAAAAGTAGTCAAAATTCTAAGAAATTCTTTCTCAACCACAGGCCAGTGCAACATCGTCGCCCGCGCAACGGGGAGGTCGCAGAGCAACAACAGAAATGTCTTCACCGTTACTGCGGGTGCCTCTGGAGCGAGGCTGGAAGAGAGAGCTGGTGTTCCGCGCAGCTCTCGACGCGCACTCGAGGCGCAACGCTGACATCTATTACTATACGCCGTACGGGAAGAAGCTCAGGTCCACTAGAGAGGTATGTCATATACAGTTGTCCTCTCCGTCACTGCGGGTACCTCTGGAGCGGACCTGGAATAGAGAGCTGGCAGATTTCTGGGGTTCTGGCAGAGAAGGCAGCTCTAGTTCCTATAAAAAAGTTTGTTTTTATCAGTTAAATCCAGCTCAAAACATCTCAGTACTGAATGGTTACCTCAACACTTTCATACAGTCAAATTTCATGAATTTTATGTACCAGTACAATGTGCAGTGTAACTATCAGCTGTCACTCTGGGTACCCGTGCACTGAAACTGCCCTGCAAAGTATTGCTACGCCCCCTAACTTTTCTAGTGGCATTGTTTTACAGAATATCAGTAATAATGTTTGATTTTTTTCCAGGTCTCGGAACATCTTGCTGGCACGGGGCTGACGGTAGAAAACTTCTCCTTCTTTAAAGAGCCACTCGGAGTTGATGACCCTGAAAAGGAAATCATAAGGTTAGTTAATGTTCTACTACAAACCACTGTCATAAAAACCTGGTACAGGCGCGGCTAAGAATAGACAGTTAAAAGTTTACTTGCTCAGTGACCATTTGTTGCTCAATATCCATATTCCCTGATTTTTACGATGCTGGAGCTAAAACATACATGTAAAATGTTCGTACCGATATTGAGGTCCGGCCTCATGGCCAGACATCAACGAAAAATTAAAAATAAATATATATATATCATCATCTGCCCAGCCTTTTCTATTTTGGGGTCAGCTTCCAGTCTAACTGAATGCAGCTGAATACCAGTATTTTACATAGAGCGACTGCCTATCTGACCTCCACAACCCAGTTAGTACTGGGTAATACAATACCCCTTAATAAGACTGGTTGTCAGACTTTTTGATCCACTGACTGCCTGTAACGACAAAAAAAATTACTAATAAAAAATTAAAAAATATCGGAAATGGAGAAACTAGACACGGAAACGTGTACTACACAATTTTTCATTCACCCAGGCCCAGAAAATCATTCATCGACGACTGAACAATGCTTGTCAGCATACTTATTTAAATTGTTAATTGTTCACAGAGACGCAAAACTAATCCGTCGCATAGACTCCCCTATCGCGGCGACAGTAGCTCCCGCGCAGGTGGAGGGCAAGAGGACGCCTAAACCCAAAGCCCCCAAAGGAGCCAGTCCTGAGCCCGCCCCTCCTGCCACCGCTGCCGCCGCCAACAAGTCTCCACCGGCGAAAATTAAGGTAAATAATACGCTGTTAGAGGATTTAATGATTTATACTACTCATTATCATCTGTCTAGCCTTTTCCCAACTATGTTGGGGTCGGCTTCCAGTATAACGAGATGAAGCTGAATACCAGTATTTTACATGGAGCGACTGCCTGTCTGACTTCCACAACCCAGTTAGTACTGGGTAATACGATACCCCTTGGTAAGACTGCTTGGCAGTCTTTTTGGGCCACTGACTACCTAACGACTGTCAAAGATCTATAAATGACACTCGGGAGCAACGGCTTAACGTGCTTTCCGAGGCACGGAGGAAACTCGGTATGTAATGGGTGGTCAACCCATCCACAGAACAACCTAGGCAAGCACGGCTTAACCTAAAGATACATATCTGAGCCATAATATGAAGCTGCGGGGCTGTTCGAAAGAGATACCGCGGCCCTGGAACACAAAAGGCAAAGAAGGAACATGGATGGGTTTTAGTCAGTACAAGTTTGACTCTCCCTTCCGCTCCGCCCAGTGGGATTTTTATTTTTCGGATGGGAAATCATCAAATGACCCCCATTTGATGATTTCCCACCCTTAAAAAAAAAAAAAAAGCCATAATATGAATATTAATTCAGAAATTGGATCAATCGGAATCTAGTTACAAAAATTAGTCATATAATGTTTTTTTTACGTAAATTAGTGAGATCTTGTTCGTTCTTTAGTCTAATAGATTGTTCGCCTTCTTTCTTCCGTAGGTATGTAGTACCAGGGGTCGACCAACAATACTTGAACCCGTTTGTTGATGCAAAGTTTCTTGCGAAGAAGTGCAGTTTTTTCATCTTAGGAGTTAGGTAGTCCGATAAATATATATTTGCTGATGGGCCGTCGATCTTGATGTGGGTAGTGTTCAATTTATTGTTAGAATTGAACACTACCCACATCATCATAAGCAGAACAGAAACAAAACCCACTATGATTGGTTTTTTTTCGGTTTTAGAATAGCCTCTGTAAATATTCCTGATATCTTTATCGATGGCGATGTGATGGCTGTGATGGCTGTCTTTAATTGAGGTAGTACGAGAAACGGTAGAAGGCAGGACTGATTGCCATAGCTGAGCTAGGCAGAGGGATCGCTCTAGTAGGAGCTAGCAGTGGCGAAGGTTCCATACAACTCGATTCCTACCGGATTCCCTTTGAAAAATGGCACAGTCAGTATTCTATAGACAAATAATATAATCACATTAAAGATATGTATTCCGGCTTACTTTTTATAAAAATTGACCCTGCGCTACTGGGACCTAGATGTGTCTTCTTACGACCTAATTATGGCACTACACTGTTTAATAAAAGTAGAAGACAAAGCACTTGTTCGCACTACTCAGTTACCCTACCACTGTCTCTGCATCACCCAAAGGTTGACTGGTACAAAATGCCTATGGCATTAAGTCCGCCTATGGACTTTGTGCTTGAAGTGTTAAATAAATCAATAAATAAATTTAGGTTTGAGTTTCTTGTAAGCCATTTTCAAAATATCCAATATCTTTCTAAGCAGGTCAAATCAATGGGTTCCCGACTAAGCAACAGCGCACCACCAGCTGCACCCACGCCGCCCCCGAAACAACAAAAGAAGCCGCCGCCAACTAAAGAAAAAGAACCCGCGCCACAACCTAAACAGCAACCAGAGCCGCAGCCTCAACCACAACCGCCGCCAACTACAGTCAGCAACACTGACAACAACAACTCCGCCGCGTGGAAGAAACCGAGGTACCAATACATATTAAATCACATTTATAACAAACTTTATAATGAAATGTTAACAAAATTATGTTGGAAGATTGTACATAAATTTACATAAAAAGAGCAGAAACTAGAGAGATCGTTTTTCCCACAATTTTTAACTGAATTATCATGAAAAGTACAGCCTTGAGTGGCTGTCCTGCACGACATTATTCAGTAAAAAGTTAGGATCACACGTCATAATCAAACCATTTATTTCAATTAGACCATTACTGGCGCTTTTGAATGTTAGAAAAACAAAGAAAACGAAGGTACAGTAACAAGGCATAATAACTTGTGAAAGTACTATTGTTGCCCATTCCAATGGTAGATCTCTGTGGAGAAGAATGGGCAAGAAACTCTATGGACACTCTTTTAAATCAAAATATTGTTACAAAACCACGTCAACCATGTAACCCAATGTTCATACAAATAAAAACAAAATATTGCAATATGGAAACGGACATGTGATCCCAAAATTATACCTACTGCAAAATAAAGTACGGATTACCGTCGTGTGAACGGGGGGTTACATAGGGTGACTGATAATAATTAGTGACCGATACTTATGTAGGTGATTGTACTCATGATAACAACTTTCTTAAAGAAACTTTTTTTTAATACTCGTTCACTTTTATCGCAATAACACAACGGCCGTATAAAATTCGCGCACGCGAGCCTTTGACCTATCAGCTGTTAGCCGCGAGACGCCGTTCTGTCTCATTATATGGTACCGTGAAACAGTGGGTAGGCACTAGGCAGAGCACCCGCGCGGCTCGCTCGCCCGCGCCACAGGCCGGTACCACATAAAATTAAAAAATAATATCTAAAGACATGAAACAGAATAGTAATTTCCAACATTATTTTGTTTACATTATTTAAAAAAATACTAAACAATATTAAATCATGTTAGTTTATAAGCGCGTTCAATTTCTTACGTCAATTCTGCACGATTACGAAAAATACGTTTGATACATTCCTTTACCAAATAAAAAACAAACAAATAAATGTTAGGGTGTTTATATTTTTGTTACGTATCGTCATTATTTTATTTTTAGATAAAATCTGATTACTCATTATGTTATCAGTCTTCAAAGTTTTTTTTTTGCTGTTGTATTATGTGTTTCAATGTGATATAATCCATGCTGTTTTTTTCTGTAATCGCGTCTTTCCTAAACCTAAAATTTGATGTGATATTGTATGTCCTTCCGACATACTTTCATATAATAAAATTAAAAGCCTCCTTTATGCTGGGGCCACATTAATTTTATATCGGCTAACTAACAGTTCTTGAAAATTATTATGTCTTTTGTAACACCTTGAACATTGAAGCCGTACGTTAGTGTTACCTTAGCACAAAATATTAACATAAAAAGATAATTTCTAGCCTTTTTTTGTGGTTCAATCTGCTCCACTCACGTTGTAACATCAAATAATCAATATAAAGCATGAGATTACATCACCCGTGTCCCGATGACCGCGGGGGGTTAATTGACTAGCTGCAATTAACCCCCCCTCTTCGGGTACTGAGCGGAGGCCAGTGTAGTGCGTCCCCGGGCAGGCCCCTTCCCACCCCGCCGCCGCCGCGCGCACAGCCGCAGCCGCAGCCGCAGCCTGAGCCCGTCGCCATTGTGAGTATGAAACACACTTATTATCCACTACAGCCTGGTATATTATACAGGATGACGATCTAGTCACCTGCATCCGTCAAGGAGGTGGGTCTACCCGTCATAATAGACAAATTTCCCAAAGAAACTAATATACGATTCGTAAAAAAAATGTCGCTTTTCATACATGCATCGAAATAGTCTGTCTTAAACTATTGTACGGGGTTTTTTTTTCAGGAATGGTATATGAATTTTTTCGGGAGAGTTTTTAATATGACGGGTAGACTCACCACTTTGAAGAATACTGGTGACTACATCGCCAGCCTGTGTATTAATTTGCTGTCAAATCTCGATACAGCAACATGCAACACAAGCGTTGCTTGTGTGTACATGTAGTTTAAATTAATAAAATAACAAAATGAAAGAATAAAAAAAAAATTACGTTTATTCAAATTAGACTAAAAATGTTGAACGCCATTTCCTAATATTAAATTCTGCACTAAAAAGTGACAATTAGGATTAATTTTAGCCTCCATTAAGGCACTATGTGTGTACACTCAATCATTTTAAGCTATATGAAGTGTTTTCACTACTACATTGGTCTAGTGCAAAAATAAACGTAACGTATTTGTACGAGGCCTTGCTGCGAATCCGGCTCGAAGGACGATAATGTACGAGCCCTTGCTTGCTAATGCATTTGATAAGTTTCGATTAAAGAAAAATATTCTTGCTGATTTCTTGATAAAATATTTATTAATTGTAACAAAGGTGTTTATAATAAAACGGACGAAAGTGTACTCGAATTATAATTCAATAGTCACTTTACAATAAGATAAAAATGCTGTACGCATTAGTGTAAAGTATTTTCAATACAATTACTATTGCCAGCAATCGGACCACAAATTCCGACACCGGGCTACGATTGAGAAATAACTGATGGCTAAACCTATAATACCCTCATCAGTAGTGCTTGCGCATACTACTAGACCAATGAAGTAGTTGTTAGATGAAAATCCTATTTGGAGTACCTAAAAGGTGTATCGCATTCGCAGCTTTCTCGCTCTTTTCACATCGAATTACATTATAGTTGCGATATAACCTTTAAGATGAAAGCAGGTAGCCCGCGAAATTGAAATTTTCTTACGTTTTTCCAATTTGCTGCTCAGTGTCGGCTGTATGTTGATTCAAATATAATTCGCGGCCGTAATAAATATGGCTTAACCGAGTTATAATCATTAAAATCATCAATACAACCCTCTAAGTTCAATTGAATGACTATTTCATGAAAAAAAAACGTAACAAAATTTCACAGGCTACCTTAAAGCCTTAAGTCCTTCACAAAGTAATTTCCATCTGCTCCCCAGAAGCGCGAGTGCTCGGAGCCTCCCCGGCGGCCGCTGGTGCAGCCGTGCTCCATGGCGTGCGGGCGCGGCGCCGTGCCGTCGCTGGCGTGCGCGGCGTGCCTGTGCCTGTACCACCCCGCCTGCGCCGGGTACCACCTCGCGCCGCCGCCGCACCCTTTCCTTTGCAAGGTAATGTGTTTCGTGTTAGTCTTCTTTAGCATTATTGTTGGCGGGCCCTCTGTCAAATTTGCATCATGTGTAGTGTAATGAGGAGGGATGAAACACATGTAACTAAAAGACTGCTGATTATAAATGTTGATGGATGGAGAGAGAGAGGAAGGCCAAAGAATAGATGAATGGATTTTGTGAGGAATGATACGAAAGGGAAAGGAGTAAATGATGTCGTGACAGGGGAGAATGAAAGAAGAAAACGTGTTGCGTCGACCCCAATAAAAATGGGACAAGGCTAGCAAGATGTTATTGATGATACATAATAACAACTAACCACATTTTCTCCTCCACAGAACTGCCGCAAATCATCATCACCCCCCGTCGAACACAAGTCAGTAACGACGACGAGCATACCGGTCCCGATACCAGTCCCCGTGCTGGTCCCGGTAGCCGCGCCGGTACCGAGACGAATGCCTGGACCTCTACCGGTACCGGTGAAGGTGCCCAAGTTGACGTTTAAGGTAAAACTAAAAGCTTATTAAACTTCGAGTTGATCATATCAAGGGGTATCGCATTACCCGGTACTAACTGGGTTGTGGGGGTCAGATAGGCAGTCGCTCCATGTATATATCGAATATGTCAGGATTTATTCTGTTAGGCTCGTACATCATGTGGGCAGATGATGGGTTTCGTGCAATGAAAATACACTGGGTGCGATACACTGTTTCTATTAAACTAACAAATTACTTAAAATTACAACTTAACACAATAACACGGGGCACAATGAATCGGGTACAGTTCCAGGACGTCTCAACTCCGCTGCGATCAGATGCTGATTGTCCTCCTCGACTCGAGCTGTAAACATCAGGGCTCTGTAGAAGCCACGCTGTGGTGTGGGTAGACTTGTAAGTAGGTCGCGTGACGTCACCACCAGCGCACTTACGATTCATTTTATGTCCGTACTAATGACCGGATCCGACATATATTTAGCTGCATCCGGTTAGGCTCAAAGCTGACCCCAACATAGTTGG
This sequence comes from Noctua janthe, assembly GCA_910589295.1. Lineage (NCBI taxonomy): Eukaryota > Metazoa > Arthropoda > Insecta > Lepidoptera > Noctuidae > Noctua > Noctua janthe. Next base: position 3,882,337 of record OU342572.1, on the reverse strand, counting down.
AAAAAGGACAGGCAAATGATGATGACTTTTACTATAAGTTTTTTGTCGATGTACTCTTCTTTCTTTATCGTGTGGTTAGTGCCTAACCTGTACCTCTACCATGAGTTTACGCAGCCAAAACTCGCTAACGTCTCCGTAAATTATTTGTATGAAATATTGTATAGCGCCCCTAGCGGTCACAGAATGAATTAAAATACGTACCATGAGCACTATAGATTTCGATAGGTTAAAAACCTAACGTAATCTATTCGATAGCTACTAACGTTTTTCAGCTGTCTCCATACAAAACGGTACCATGACTCACTAATTCTACAGCAGCTATCGAATAATACGCTTGCGATAGTAGTAACGTAGCTCACTAGCATTTTGACGTGTGAAACATATGTTTACATTAAAATTATATACGTTTTTGAGTGTAATAAAGGGAAAATAATGTCTGCAAGAGCTTATATAGCAATTTGAAGACATTTAATATATACGAGGGCGGGTCAATAAGTCCGTGACTTTTTGAATTTCCGACCTCTTTACTGAAACAGCAACAGTGCTCCTGTCAACAGGCATCTGTCAGTTGACTCCTGTCAAAATTTAAACTTGCTGCGTCAGTTAGTTTGTGTTTGACAGCTATTTTTATCAGACTACTCACTAATTTGAGGAGAAAATGGAAAAAAGTGAATTTCGTGTGCTTATTAAGCATTATTTCTTGCGAAAAAAAACCATTACCGAGACCAAGGCTAAGCTTGATAAATACTATGGGGACTCTGCACCATCGATTTCAATGGTAAAAAAGTGGTTTACTGAATTTCGTTGTGGCCGTACAAGCACTGAAGATGCCGAACGTCCTGGACGCCCAGTTGAGGTCTCTACACCCGAAACAATCGAAAAAATTCACGATATGGTGTTGACCGACCGAAGATTGAAAGTGCGAGAGATTGTGGAAGCCGTAGGGATCTCGCATGGCTCAGTGGTTTCAATTTTGAATGATCACTTGGGCATGAGAAAGCTTTCCGCAAGATGGGTGCCGCGTTTGCTCACAGTCGACCACAAACGCAATCGTGTAACAACTTCACAGGAAGCTTTGGCGTTGTTTAATCGCAATATGGAGGAGTTTTTGCGCCGTTTTGTAACCGTGGACGAAACATGGATCCATCACAACACACCAGAAACCAAACAACAGTCAAAACAGTGAGTTTCTAAGGGTGAATCGGCGCCAAAGAAGGCCAAGGTGGGTTTGTCAGCCAATAAAGTTATGGCGACTGTTTTTTGGGATGCACGCGGGATAATCCACATTGACTACCTTCAAAAGGGAAGAACAATCAATGGGGAATATTATGCCAACTTATTGGACCGATTCAATGACGATTTGAAAAAAAACCGACCTCATTTGGCCAAGAAAAAAGTTCTTTTCCACCAAGACAATGCAAGGGTGCACACATGTGCAGTTGCCATGGCAAAAATCCATGAATTGGGCTATGAATTGCTCCCTCATCCGCCCTATTCTCCAGATTTGGCTCCGAGCGACTACTTCTTGTTCCCAAACCTGAAGAAATGGCTTGGTGGAAAAAGATTTGACTCCAATGATGAAGTCATCTCGCAAACAAAGGCCTATTTTGAGGACCTCGACAAATCATTTTTTTTGGAAGGGATAAAAAAATTGGAGAAGCGTTGGACAAAGTGTATAGAGCTCAAGGGAGACTACGTTGAAAAATAAAATTATTTTTTTATCAAAAAATCTGTGTTTTATTCCAAAAGTCACGGACTTATTGACCCGCCCTCGTACATGTTTTTATCTAGACTATATTATTTATATTTTACGTACTAGCAAGCTGTGCCTTTAAATTAAATTTAGTCAAATCATATTCATAACCATTTTTTTGTTTATTTGTTGCATTCCTCACGTCTTTAGTATTTTTAGACACTTGAACTTACCTAACTTATTACACTTTCAAATTTTCAAGTGGCTTGGCATATCTGCCTGCTTGAAGGCCAACTATTAGGGAATTCTGTAACTAATACGTTTTAAAATAATTTAATAGAAAGTAGAAACATACCTTTCCCTGAACTCCACCAACAATAGAAACTGTGACACTGGTCCTCATTGTATTAAAATATAATCCAAATAATTTAGTGTTTTAAACTTTCAAACCACACAACGCACTCTGTGACACAACGTCAACAAACAAAATAACAAATCATAACAAATTGAATTGAATGGGTCGCCATTCAATTCAATTTGTTATGTATGGATATATCTAGGACAAATTTTTTCACCAATATAATTATCGTTTGACAGTTTTTTTTTAACGTTTAGCATGACGTCAAAAATATTCCTTGAATAAAGTCATAAGCCGACTGAAAAATTAGCTGAGCATTTGCTTATTTGAAATAGAAAAAAAAAATAACACGGTCAGAAAATTGACGTACATTAAATGAGGTCCATACAGCTTTATGGTCGATATAAACAGATAGTTTTGTTTTGCGAAAAGTCACTAGTAATGAAAACTTCATCATCATCATCATTTCAGCCGAAAGACGTCCACAGCTGGACATAGGAAATGAAAATGAGAATAAATGTTAATTCTTCTCGTAGCTTAGTGCGTCTGGTTCAAAAACTCACCGTACATTTTCATCCACAGCACCACAGTACGCCAGACGGCGAGCGTGTGTGGGCGGTCGCGGGCACCCCCCCCGCGCCGCCCGCGGCCCCCCCCGCGGCCCCCCCCGCGCCGGCGCGCGGCCGGGCCCCTCGCCCCGCGCTGCCGCAGGGGCTGGCGATACTCAATGGCAGACGCTTCGTCGTCGTACCGAGGAACATGGTGCAAGCTGGTGCAGGACACGCAGCTAAATGACGAATTATTTATCTTACCTAATGTTATAAAGTGAAAGTGACTTTTTCACGGTTGAACCGATTTGGATGAAATTTGCTACACGGATAGTGATCCCGGTGGTAAGTTCCTGTGGGTTAATGACAGATTTCCACGAGAGTGAAGCCACGGGGAAAACCTGGTTACTTATCATCAGATGAGTTAAAGAAGGATAGAGTCGAGCCTGAAAGCTCCTTCACAGTGCTTATGATTTTGGATTGCGATTCTCACAATTGTTTTTTTTTTTAAATATTACTATGAATAGACTCACATTTGTGTACTCCGTCGCCTGATGTTCAGCCTGGATGGAACACGCAAGCTAGACTTAAAAACACTCATGTTATAGCTAACACGGAACATAAATCAGTGTATTCAAAAAAGGATATGTGCATATGGCTGAAATGTCATTTCAAAAGAAATTATGACTGATTCACAATTGAATTGCTTTTGATTCGCTATTAACAAGAAAATACAAACTGATCGTAAGCTGGGCTTACATCCCAACTTGAACTACAAAAAAATTGGGACTAAATATACATTTATGGTCGTATTTATCTATTCATACATGAAATATTTTCAGAGAATCATCTAACGGCTATAAAGAAGCCATTTCAAGGGAAAAAAATATTTAAGTATATTTAAAAAAAAAAAAAAATATCTATTACTTGACCCGGCTCCTTATTTTTCAACATCCATTACGCTAGTTTACTACGTCGTATGTACCTACTGTCATTGACAGAATAGGGAGTAAAGGTTTTATGCAAAATGTCACAAGAAATTTTAGAATTATAATAATTTAAAAACAAAAACACTCACTTATAAAGTTACTCTTAAAATATTTCGTGTAGGAAAAGATAGACCTTATACACATAGCAACATTAATTTTAAATTTAGTCAACTAATTGAGTTGTCTTCAGTTGATGGCAATAGGCATGCCCCCTATTACTTGGGACTTAAACATAACTGGCTAAATGTGGGTGTACTATTAGGTACACCTCTGCCTCACCCTTCGGGGATTACAGGCGTGATGAGGTTTTGTAATCGAATTGTTGAGAAATTATTAGCAGTTATGTTGAGGTACTCACTGCCTACCCCCTCAGAAAATATACCCTTGATATCACGTTTTATTTTAGAAACAACCATTGTAAATTCCTTATTAATAAAACATTCATGCATGCATTTATGGCAGGCATTAATTTTTACGCTTAAAAGTGCCTACAACTTACACTAACTCGCACAGAGATAAATATAAGATAGACATAATTATAGCTTCTAACTACGAATGTAATCACAATAGTTTGTAAATAGTCTAATAGTTATTTATAAGACTGTGAACATGAAATAGCTTAATAAAAAGGGTGTCTGCAGACATTCGATTTTTTCGACGTAAATATTAGCCACTAGCGGCCGGTCCCGGGTCTTTGCACGGGTGCCCATGTTACTCAGGGATAGTGTAGCATTCTAATGGTGAAAGAATTTTTGAAATCGGCCCAATTGTTTTTGAGTTTATTCGTTACAAACATACAGATCTTTCCTCTTTGTAATATTAGTATAGATTGATGAATGGCTTAGGGGTTAACGTATGTTCAGTTTGGCTGCCATGATGCAGCACAACGACGCTGAAAATATATTGTACTAAAAAAACAAAAAAAAAAAGTGGTCATGTAAACCTATCTTAACAAAACAGTTTGGTCGGGGTACATAGTCGGGTTGTCTGCGGGTGCCCGGAATAAGAATATCGCGCTTCCACAAAATAAAAAACGAAACTTGAGTGAAAACAGGTGCTATATGACTGTGTACGTATCGTTACTTTTTTCACTTTGCGAATGTCGAACACATTAGAAATTATTTTCAAGCGCTTCTAAGGCTGCGTTTCCACCAGAGATGAGCGAGGATGCGTAGCGAGGGACGCGTGTGAAACTAACCAATAATATCGCTTCTGTTTCACAGCTTGAGATTCTAGCTATGTGATTGGTTAGTTCCACACACATCCCTCGCAATGCATCCTCGCTCATCTCTGGTGGAAACGCAGCCTTAGACGGGCGAATCTCGTAAGGCTGTGGTCACACTCACGTGGCGCCGTCGCGTATCTGATATATTAAAATAATGTTGAAGGATAGTAGATCCTTGTAAAAAAAATACTATACTCTGATATTGATTCCCTCGAAACCGAATAACCGACTGAAACGACGGGAATAAAAGAAAAAAATTAAAAACAAAGTTATCTAAAGTGTGACCACTGAAATAACACGCACCGCGTGGGTCTGTCTACTGCATTTACCAACACACAAAGAAGTATTTTTTTTTGTAAAAACACAGTGTTATTAATTATATTGGTATTAATAAGTAAAAATTCATTTTGAAACAGACTGATTTTGTTATATTCCACAAGTTATCTCTTCTTAGACTAACAAATTTATAATTTTAAGTTCAAACGATCATATTTAAAACTTGCAGTATGTACCAGCCTTGACCGACCTCACATTGTCTGTTCATGTATGAAATAAGTAAAACTGTTGTTAAAAAAAAAAACTTACTAAATGTACTAATGTAACATAAACATGAAATAACTTTATGTCCATTTTATGACCATCACCAGCACGCGTAGCATGAACACCGTAGAAACAGTCTTTGTCGACAGAAACAAAATGACAGATTTCTTTTGTTGATCTGTCATTTTGTCGATTGTCCCGTCGACAAAACCCGTTTTTACGGTGATCATGCTACACGTGCAGAATATGAACTCATAAAGTAATACGAAAATACACGCATTGGACGTCCAGTTGCAGACACAAGCCCGTGCAATACAATACTGTTCAAATATGCTCTGAGTACGTTCATTGAATGGTCAAGTATGCTAATCCTATGTTATTTTTTAATTATTACAGTTTTTTTTAGTAAAGAAACATAATTTGCTTGTCGCCTATTTTTTAACCGACTTCTCGAGGGAGGAGGTGAATTCGACTTATTTTTGTAACCCTCTTATTATAAAACTTCGGATGTGTGAAAATTATGTGGTCATTTAAGAAACCTCGCGATTCTGTCGTACTCCAATCAGGCTTTATTTAGACTATTGCTATCTCTTTTCCGCAGATATGAGAAGAAAGAGACGGATGATGTCAAATTAAGTTGAACTAGAATCTTCCACCTTTTCTCTTAAGAGCTGACAGCATTCAAATGTCAACTAGTTTGACAGGTCTAATCTTTCACTGCCTCTTTCTAGCACTGTTTGTTAAAAAGAGATAGCAATACTTTAATTTAAGTTTAGTTGGTGAGCTCTGGACTTAAAGAAAACGGCTCTTTTGGTAACTTTTGTTAATAACTACCACATAATACCCACCTTAGTTGTGGTCATAACTATTACCTTACCTTTAATTCATTTAAAATAATAATTTCTAATTTATTCTAAATAATTATTTATCTTAAACAATGTAAAGGAATGTATCAAACTTTAAAAAGAAAGTGCAAAATAAAATAGTCGGAATGCGTTTCACGTTTTGATTTGAACGGTACACCGGAATGAGTTTACGCGGAAAAGGTATGTATTTTTGAGCTTTTTTTTATCTTTCTTTTTGACCTCTTAAATGTGTCGTAGAACCCTTTTTATAAAATGTAATGCATGCGTCCCACTTCTAAGTAGTATTTTCTAAATTAGTTTGACATGGTAAGTTCGCGTATTTCAAGACGTATCGCGATTTAATGTGCCTATAGATTTGCTTGAAAATTTCACAACGTCGGCGTCGTCTTGAAATAATAAAAGTTCCTTTACCATATGATACTAATTTCGTAATTGCAGTTTGTTCTAAAATGGTTTAGCATCACTTTAAGTTCGTTCATGCAAACCCCTTACCTAACGCAATTTCGTAGGCCCGTTAAAAATTTTCAACTACACTATTGTGGCAAACACGGTCATAAAACGTGCGAGTAGGACGACGAATACTCAGCAAGGAATTAGTCTCGTCCCATCTCACTCCCACCTTTTCTGACCACGACTGCTACATACGCTGCATTTTAGTGTCGATGTCCCATATACTTGACTCCACGTTTGTCTACAGTGATGACAAAAGAAGAGGTCGCGCGGTCAACGGCGCAGCGTCGCCACCCACTGCGACGATGTCGCCGCGACGTCGCGGGCGACAGCGAGTCGACGACACCGACCACTTCACCGCGTTTTATAATAAGGCGCAGGAGAGCAGCTATAATGTTGTTGTACAGGTAAGAAATGAGCATCACCTTTGCACCTGTATTTCGGCTCCCTTTTTGAAATTTTATGTTATTACATAAATTGATAACATACGGGGTGGAAGGGACACCGACGCGAAAACGGTTACCACGTATTCAGTACAACATTCTGAGCTCCCACCACAAAAATATTTTACAAAAGTAATTTTTTAAAAAATCGGTCGTTCCAAACATTTTCACTATGTAGGAAAAACTCGCATTTCAACACGAAAATTGATGATTGCAATACTGCTCAACCGGACTATCCTGTGGTGTCCTCAAATGAATTTAAGACCCCCCAGTCATGGCTTACAAACTAGATTATAAAGTTAAATGACCGCTCGCTGTGGGTACCCCCTGGGGTTCGGACCTCGGCTTAAGGCGTCGTTGAGGGGAGGGCAGGCTGGGTCGAATTATCTATATGATGCTCAAGTGTTAACAGTCTGTATACTGGTTCCAGATCTTCCAATACCTAGGCATGCGCGACTTGGCGCATTGTGCGCGCGTGTGTAAACTATGGAGACAACTGTCCACGACGCCTGCGCTCTGGAGGCACGTGAGGATGAAGAATTCACATGTAAGTACACTCATCATCTTATTATATTATAGCTAGCCCACATTGTCCCACTGCTAGGCAAAGGCCTCTCTCCACTCCTTCCAAAGGTCACGGTTCTGTGCTACTTTTTTCCAATTCTCAAGGAAGACATCCAGTTCGTCCCGCCATCTCCTTCGTGGTCTGCCGCGACCCCGTGTTCTGTTCTGTACTGTTCCTGGGCACCAATCCTGAGCTTTACGGGCCCAAAGTTCGTCCGGCATGCGACAGACATGCCCTGCCCAGTCCTATTTAAGTTGGGCAGCCTTTTGAGCCACGTCAACGATTTGCGTTTTGGAGCGCAGCGTAGTGTTTCGTACATGATCTGCTAATTTTACACCTAAGATACTGCGCTCCATAGCACGTTGGCAAAGCTCGAGTTTGGACTTTTGGATGTTAGTCAAAGACCAAGTTTCTGCACCGTACACTCATCATCTATCTAGCCTTTTTCCAACTATGTTGGGGTCGGCTTCCAGTCTAACCGGACTTAGCTGAATACCAGTATTTTACATAGAGCGACTGCCTGTCTGAATTCCACAACCCAGTTAGTACTGGGTAATACGATACTCCTTGGTAAGACTGGTTGCCAGACTTTCGGGCCACTGACTGTTACGACTGTCAAAGCTCTTCAAATGACAGCCGGGATCACCGACTAAACCTGAATTTCGAGGCACGGAGGAAACTCAGCATGTAATGGGTGGTTGAGTACATGTGGTGGTGGTGAGTATGTGTGGCTTTGAAATTTTCATTGACTTATTGAATATATCCAATGTTTCTGTCTCGACCATACAGGTAAGCGACTGGGGAGGACTGTGCGCGGCGCTCAAACGTCACGGCACGAAGAGACTGGACCTGCGCAAGATGTTGCTGCCACAGAACGACGCCGTGTTCTGGGAACAGTTCGCCGAGCATATATCTACTGTCGATACGTTAGAGAGGTCAGTTTAATGTACTACTGAGCTCACTGACGGTCTGCCACTTTACACCCTTATACCCTAAGTATTAAGGTTGAAAATTGGTCGACTGTCTGTGAACAAATTGAAAAATGATACCAAAAAACGCTTCTCGTCTAGTTTTTTTTTAATCTTTTTACTTTTAATATTGTAATCTTATGTGTTATATTTTTGCGTACTTAACTTTTGTCATCTCCTGCTTGTCATGTTTTCTGCGTGATACAGGAACTGATTGACACCACTGAAGGTGTCAAACTACATAGTAGCCAATTCACTTTAGATCGCCTGGACACGCTGAGATTTTGTATATTATTTATTAGTTGATGACCTGTGTATTCATTTATGAGCCCAGATGTTTCTAATAGTGGTTGAAAATGCTTTTATGTTCAGAAGTAATTGACGCACTGTATGTTATAGCCCACTATGATAGCATTAGTACCACCCGCTCTCTAGTGGCGGTACTTCCATACAAGCCTAAAAGCTTGGCTTGCCCTTATAACGTACTACCCTTCATGATGTTCAGGGTTTCGGAACAGTCTGTTTGTCTTATGGCCTCGCCGTATTGTTGGCCCCGAGGAACACCATTGATATAACCGACCCGCATTCTTTGATTTTTCTAAGAATGTTCTCTCTCTTCCCCCCACAGGATAGAGATGTGCCGCTGTCCGGCTCGCGCCGTGGAGTCCGTGTGCCGCGGCCTGCCCGGGCTGCGCGCGCTGTCGGCGCTGGCCATCCGCGACGCGACGCTGGACCCGACCCCGCTGGCCGAGCTGCCGCTGCTGCACGAGCTGCGCCTCAAGAGTATGGCCGGTCTGTCATTGTCGCACGACCTGCGTCACCTCGCCGCTCTCACCAAGTTGCAGCACCTCTCGCTTACCAGCATTAAGGTATGTTGAACTGAACTTGTGTGATTGCTTCAATAAAATCAAGCTAAGACATCAAGAAGGATATTGTTAGAGCCTCTACCGCCTAAAAGATGTATAAAGATTCATTTTGATATAAACATCCTTGATAATTTAGGGTAAGTTTTAGTTTGATCAATAATCACGGATTGTCACTAGCCGAATCCAGGAGAAGTGACTTGCATATTGTATTTGATCGTGAACATTTTAAGACACATCGGTGACTTTTGAAACTGTGTTTAGGAAGTCAAAAAGAAGGGGAATTTCAAAAATCTTGGTTTTTGATATTAATTATATCTAATATTCTGTATTTGTTACTAGGAATTGGGGTGGTGCGCCTGCGACGTGATAGGGTCGCTGCCCATGCTGGAGTCGCTGGAGCTGGGCGAGTGCACGTTCCGCGCGGAGTTCGCGGGCGTGCTGGCCCGCCTGCCCCGCCTGCGGCGCCTGCGCCTGGAGCGCGGCACGCCGCACTGCGCCGCGCCCGACATCCTGCGCGCGCTGGCCACGCTGCCGCTGCTGACGCGCCTGGAGCTCGTCAACATCGACGTCAAGCTGGGCTTCGACGACGCGCTGGCGGCCTGCACCAACGTGCGGCGCCTGCTCATCATCCCCACCTACGTGTCGCAGTCGGCCACCACCAACAAGCAGGTGCTGTCGGGCGTGCTGCGCCTGAAGGACTCGCTCACGCACCTCATGTGGGGCGTCACCATCGAGCTGCTGCGCGTCACGGAGCTGTTCATCGACCAGTGCGAGCGCGCGGGCTCGCCGGCCCGGCGCGACGTGGGCGAGTGCATCCCGGTGCTGAAGCCCGTGCCGGGCTGCAGGCCGCCGCCCGGCCCGGCGGGCGCGGGCCCCCCGCAAGTGGAGATCCTGCCGCTGCCGACGCTGCAGCGCCTGCTGTCGCAGCAGCTGCCGCACACCAAGCTCAAGCTGCTGCGCATCCCCTTCCACGCCACGTGGCGCCAGTCGCTCGCTGACTTCCAGTAGTCGCAGGTACACACGCCACCACCGATGTGTACACGCTTACCTAAATTCAGAAACGATTTTCTCGTGGAATAACGACTGCAATTTTGGAATTAAACCTATTTGATAAGAATATAGGTTAAAAGGACTACAACATGAAATTGCAATCAATTAATTATAAGAAAATCAGTTTTATAAACTACTAAGTGTATACATATTGGTGCTCGTGACTGTACAAGTGTGTAAAGTACACTAAACAAGCATTGTAACATTTTCTTACGGAAAACGTCGTGATACACATGAAACTTCACTATCATTAGTTAACGTAAGCGCTTACTTGTCAACTGCCAATGTGAACATATTATATACATGTACATATTTATATCGGTAGAGAATTTAGATATATATTATTATATACGGCAACATATAGTGTATATAACATAGAGAGAATTAGCTCATCATGATGATTAGGAAAAAATAATAAGACAAAACTGGCTCCGATAAATTACTGTATGGAATTGATCATTGAACTACCGATAGATTGCCTTAGACAAGCATTTACTTTACCTTTGATTTGTTTTATGTAAAATCGGCTTATCCATTTGAAAATTGCATACTAGCACCAAAGAGTCTGCTCAATGATAGTTACTTTTTTGTAAAGGTGGTCACACCAGCGCACGAGCACGTACAGAGCGGTTGCACGTTCGCGTGCAAGTTATAATATCCTCTCGCGAACACGAACGGTTCGATTTGCGTGCATCTTAGGAACATTCAATTCATACACGCTTCGATTGCGGTGTGGATCCTTACACGTTCCTTGCAAAGAAAGAAGAAAGGAACACATCATATTAAAAAGAGAAATCACAGAAAAAATAAACATATTTGGCATGCCATACGTGCAAACAGCAAAAAAAAAAACAAATCTAAACAGAAAAAAAAAAGATATATTATTGTGTGTCTCACGGCTGCGCCAAATAGGCCGAGTTGCACGCTAACTATTGCAAGCGCGTGTAGTTTGTGACGCATTCGATGCGTGTAAGATGCACGATTCGAGCGCGTGCCCAGGTGTGGACCCGCCTATGAGAAGACATCTCTATCATCCAGCATCAAGCTGATAAAACATCTTACATAAAACAGAAATTAAATTCTTGTCAATTTGACATCGAAACTAAGATAAATGGTACCCGTTACATATAAATATACCTCTGATCATAGTCGATCATATTTTATGTAGCAAACAGATACTTTAAATAAATATATACCTGTTTTAAGGTCTAACGCAAGCAATAAAATTACCATACATTGTAGCTTTACAAGAATAAATAAAATAATTAAAATTACAATATTTTGCAAAACAGTTGATATCATAATAGCAAACGCCTTAACGAAATGTCGTCTTATCAAAAAATTAGAATTAGATGAGAATTATATAATGTATATAAATGTGAATATGTAAGGCAGGGCGGCGCTGATCACAGGATATATTCAATACCATACATACTTATAGTAGTATATTATATTTTACTATATATTTGTTTACATAGGTTATAGCATATTTAGTTAATGCGTCGACTTAACTGGTACTTCAGTACCTAGTGAAAAGGATGTTAGAAAGTTGACAACGTCCATTGATTCTATGTCGTCCAAATATTTGACAGCCATTTGCGACGTTGCCAACTTTCAAAATGAACCTTATACAGCTGTGAGTAGGTATAATGCGTTGTTCCTTACATCTCTGATTTAGTAAACAAATACGGTACCAGTGGCGAAGGCTCCATATAACTCGATTCCTACTGGATTCCCTTTTAAAAATGGCACAGTCAGTATTCTATAGACAATCACATCAAAGATACGTACTACGGCTTACCTCTTACAAAAATTGACCATTCACTACTGTACGGTACGATAGCTTTCACTTCAATCACACACACCCACTTACATCTTAATCATTAAATGCAATGTACGCTAAGACTATTTAAAACAGCGGTACCTGTGTTACCAAGCTCAGCTCGGGTGAAAATAGAGTAAAATATTTTTTCCAAATATGAGACCAAGCTAGATTGATTTTTCGCTCTCGCAACTTTCCTCGAAATCGTTAAAGCCGTTTTCGAGATCGTGATTACAAATATTGCTCATTTAGTAATATAAGATTCTACCTCGATAATCTGCAAACTATTAACAGAAACAATGTTTTAAATTCGTCTAAAAGCATTTTGCGAGTAGTTACGCAAGTGGGTTTTAAACTTACCTTCGGACATCTGATTCGAATGAACTATTCAAACACATTTTCGCACGCCATATTTGTTTACGAAATAAGTCGAGCAAAGAAAACACGCTTTAGATAAAACAATGACGTTGATACCATAAGGTACTAAAATGTTACAGTGTAATATTACTAATAAGATAGGTTCAGAAGTCTCCATCCAACGAGTGGATACAGACGTACACATAGATGGTGCGTACGATATCATCTGTCTAGCCTTTTCCCAACTATGTTGGGGTCGGCTTAACCTAACCGGGTGCAGATAAATACCAGTATTTTACATGGAGCGACTGCCTATCTGACCTCCACAAACCACATATTAGATAAGACTGGTTGTAAATCTTTCGGACAGCGTCTGACTACCCGTAACGACTGTCAAAGATGCATACGTACGGCGATCTCAAACAAATGCTAGTCGCGAGTGCGCTTGCACTCGTTGTACGTAAAGCGTGTCTGTGTGTGCGTGCGTTTTGATTCCTTGCATAGAGTAAGACTTCTGTCCCTTTCTATTTTGTGGTAGTGTAGTATATTTACAATAAACGCGGGCTGGGAGAAAACTAATTGTTATGTTAACTGACTGCATAGCTTACTTAGCTAAATCACAAAAGCTGGACATACGGTGGGTTTAGAAAGTGGGTTACGGGTCAAAAGTTTTGTGCTTTGCATCAGTTTTGACCGGTATTTCGATTTTGAAAAAAAGAGTCAAAAGATACCTCTTACAGTATTGTAACGAACTTGAGGCACGGTTTAGGCGATTCTTAAGAGCTGTTTTAGTTCAGTCATAAAGGGTGTAAATAGACGCTTAATGAAGCCGAAAGGCACTTGTTCTCCTCGTCTTTACTATCATTTTTTTGTTCTAGACCATACCTGGGAACCTTCTAGTTATTAGAGATATTAGGGGTTAAAGTTCCAACTTTTTCACAAGTTTTTTTTAAATACATGTTTTTAATGTAAGATTTTTACATCAAACACCTCCACGACCCCCGTACTATTCAATCCATCCATCAGCACAATGCTTTGATTGCTTTACATCGAGTCCTACCGTAAAAAGTGATTTTTCACCCCATAAAAAAAATGTTTCCCAGCAATAATTTTTGCGTAAAGTTACTTAGTTTGATTACAGAATGCTTAGTTGATGGCTTCGTGAAGGGTCTGTTTACACCCTGTATAAGACAGCAGCAATTAAAGAATATTTTACCACAAAATAACTGAAGATTATCGAAATAAATGATCAACCGAAGTGATTTATAAATCAAAGGAGATTTAATCAAAATTATTACACCACATTCTTAGCCCCATATGTTCACTAAGTGATGCAAATTCTGGTGTCTTATGTCGCAATAACAGTTGCTAATAAATACAAAGAGCGCGAAATTGTCGCATATACTTTGGTATAATCTAGTTCATAATTGCCTTACCACCCAAGATCGAATATCACTTGCACTTGAGATGTTTCAAAATCTGGTAATGCAGTTATGTTGACTTTCCTAAAATAGATATATTTTTGTAACGACCCCATTCTTCCACATTACACCAATCGACTTCGGTCTTACAATTGTAAATGAAGTACTAGAATCTAATACATAATATTATGATTGAAAAGTTATTAGTTTTATTACGAAAAAAAATAGAAATATAAAATATTATATGAAAAAGTTTTAATGTTAAGACTTGTAAATATTTTCTAAGATAAATTAATTTTTCAGTGCCTATTTGATTTTTACATGATCATTACTTACGGGCATGGTTAGGTTCAGTGTGTACTTTTTTTTAATTTTAGTTTTAATTTAGATTACTTGCATAACTAAAGTTTAATTGTAAAATATTTCACACTTTGTGATAGTCAAATAACACAATTTTGCCACACTACTCTTATAATCATATAGGCTCTATGGATGTGTACGTATGACGACCAACCAAGCTATGCAAAACCAAATTAAGCTGATCTCTCATCGTACGGAAAGCTCATACAAAACGAGGTCAGGTTATACTGGCTATGTATACATCTGCTTAGGCATACCATTTAATTTAGTCTGAAAACCTATGGTCGACAGGACATCGAGAAAATACAAGAATACGTCATTACTAAGAAAATAAAGCAGCGGTTGTCTATTTTACTGCTACCACGATACAGCATCCTATTTTTCTAAACACAGAACATAGAGATCAGGACGACCCAAAGCCAAAGCCTACAAAAAAAAGTTCTGGGCTAAGTTGTTGACGGACATTCATCCACAGCCCGACTCCACCCACTCCTGGGTATAGGCCTCTCTTCGTTTGTGCCAAGCTCCACGCTCTTGTGCCAGCCTCATCCAGTATATTTTCGCAGTGGCAACAATGTCGTCTGTCCATCTCATAAATATAATGAATGTTGACAAATAACTTTAACTATAATGAACTCTGCACAGAAACTGCTACTGCAGTAAGAATGGTAGCTGACTTGGAGAAAATTCTGGCACGAAAAGTAACAGAGGATATAAAGGGTGTAAAAAGACCCTTAACGAAGCCGAAAGGCACTTGTTTTCCCCATAATTATGATATTTTTTTTTGTTTTAAACCATATCTGGAATCCTTCTAGTTACGGAGAAGTTTTGGGTTAAAGGTACAACTAGTCCCAACTTTCTTTTTAAATACGTGTTTTTAATGTAAGATTTTTTTAAGACATTTCCACGACCCCCGTACTATTCAATCCATCCATCAGCACAATGTTTTGAGTGCGTTACATTGAGTCCTACCGTAAAAAGTGGTTTTTCACCCCCAAAAAAAAAGTCGTTTCCCAGCAATAATTTTTGCGTAAAGTTACTTAGTTTGATGTACAGGATGCTTGGTTGACGGCTTCGTAAAGGGTCCGTTTGCACCCTGTAGACTTAAGACAGGTCTACCACCACCAAGTCGCCAATACTGGAAGGTAAACCGTTGACACCAGACTTGGATACGTATGCATTTAGCTTCTCAACGCAGTTATAACCCGTGAAAAGTGTCCAACGATCATTTGAAGCCATCGACTTCTGATGAAAAACCTTAAACACAAAATCCCCAAAGATATGTGTGATGTTATTTTAAGTCAGGCGCAGCAGTTTTTAACACTTATTTGTTGTGTTGTTTGTGTATCAGGTTTTACCTACCAAGTGTGACTTACGCACTCGTTTTGAAAAGCGCAAGTGATTCCATATTCCGATTTTCTTATTTTACCAAAAAAATAACAAAACGTAAACGAATGCAAAATGTAAGGAAAAAAGACTGAATCACTAATATAGGCTATAAATTAAGAGTATTAAAGAGCGAAAATGATTGCCAGGACATTATTAAGTCAGTCTTATAATAATACAAAAGGGATGAAACTAGAGGACCACCAGTTCATTGAGACGTTGTCTAAAGTAACTACGCGGGGTGGAGAACTGTCAACGCTCCCCCGTCCCGCACCGTGCAGCTACCTCAGGCCCCGTCTCAGTTAGACTGTACTTTAGATATGCAAGTAATACTAACATACGATTTGACAGCAGGAGAAGTTGCATTATCATGCAGCCAAGATATAGCGATTTCGTCTACTTGCAAACCGTTAATGGTCGTTTAGGTTTGAACCAAACACAAATGATACGGTTTTCTAGCAATATAAAAAACCCAAGCAATACAAGACCCAATTAACAAGAAAAAAAGCACATTTTAACAAATATCGTTGTGATCGGTTCAGATATAAACGTAAGTTTTCTTTATACATATAAAATTAGTAGTAAAATTATGTGGCAATGTTTGATTATATTATTTTTTTAGACTTGTATAATGAAGTACAAGGGCTTGAGTGACGGTAGGGGCGCCTCGGTGTCTCGAACAGACAGACATACATTAAAATATTATGTATTTAATATATAGTTAAAATAATGTATTTTAATATTTTATTCCTGGATTCTGAAAGCATGAGGCTCCGTTGATAAGCCTTTGGTCGACAGAAGAGACTTGCTCAAGTTTTCAGGAACCGGGTGTTACTATTATAGTTTTAAAAAAGGTATAACATCCATAAAGGCTTTATTGTTAATAAGTCTTTACAATAATAAGTGAAGATATAGAGCATTTTATTAATAGACTCTTATAGAGTGTGTATCTAAGGGGATTATCATTTTTGTTCGTGCGAGGCGCCAAAACATATTGCTAGGATCTCGGGACAATTGTGTGGGCTATGAAAAATAAAACTATTTCTATATTATTTTCGGGATTCTTAATAAATATTGTATTCTTCATCTTTCTTATTCATTATGTCTGGGAGCCAAAATCAACCGATCTCACAACTTGATAAATTGCTAAATTATTGTCACTCAGGGTCTGATAGCCTGATATTGTTTGAACAAATGTTGATTTGAAAAGAAATAAAAATTGAATTGGCCTTCAGAACCCGACATGTTTTCTAATGGTTCTTACTTCACTCTTCTATATTCGTTATGTGGTGTTTATAAATTGATAATTTTTGGCTTCGAAGCATACAGTAAAGGCAATAACTTAAATCTTTTACTATTTAACTTATGTATACTTTATTTTGCTTGTTAAATATAAGTAAATCATCTTCTGTTTCTACTTTATCATTTTGTCTGTCGTTCTTTTGGCTATATCAAAGAAAACTACAGCATGAGGCTTAAAAAGTTGAAGACATGTGACATCTGACAACTGGGCCCGCGTGGTGGACTACAGGCCCAACGATGGGAACGGTGCAGGCTTATTATATAAACTTTAGCTAGACCCTATCCCTCTGATAAAATTAAGTAATACGCTTCGAAGCCCAAAATCAAAATATTGACTTATCATTATCGCCATGACTTGTGTTAAAAGCATAGCTTTTTAATATAATTTAGACATAACAGTCTATTGTTAATAATCTCTGATGCTTCTTGTATACTAGTTTAAATATCTCTGGCGAGTTTCCTTCGTTTATGTAAAAAATGTAAATGACTTGCTTACAATATGTTGTTGAGGAAAGAATTTGATGTTATCTGTTATGGTACAGCGGTTGAAACGTGTATTTGAACGAATTAGACGCTTGAGAGCTTTTTTATTTGATTCTGTGCTTAAAATAATGGGTATAGGGCCTATAATCTATCAATGATTGTAGATTCTATTTGTGGAGCCTGTTCATTGATACAAATCGATGATTTTAAATTCACATTTCAGCTGCCCGACAAAGCTGACAGGCTATCTTTCGTTCAGAAACAATGAATATCGTTCAGATAACACAAGGTTGTTTCCAAACGTGTTTGTTGATGGTGTGGAGATGCAGGATCTATTATAATTAGGTTATGTATAGGTTAAAGACAACTTTGCTGGTAAGCAGGGGCGCCTTGTGAATAAATGGTTGCCGACAAATGTGCTGTTTTATTTTATACTCCTTTTTTGGGTACCCTGTCCCTGACTTTTACGTTCATAGAGTACCTACATCCAAGTATCCTATCTCAGTCTTACCAAAACCACTAGCCATCGTTGCCACTCCGCTAGCTCATCGACACAATTTGTGAACTCAAACATGCACAACTTTATATTGTTGTGTTCAAGAATTCAGCCTGACGCTGTAGAAAACGAAGACGCGACACACCAAAAGTGTAATGAAATAAAACCAAAACCTTTCTCAAAACCGGAAATACGACATCTTCAAAAAACCCTTATCTTGAGTAATCGTTTTGCTCTATTATCATCTTAAGGCCCGGAATCCACCAAAGGAGAGGAGATGCTTAGGGGCTAGGGTGTATCCACCGAAGCTGTCCGGAGATTTGTTTACTGGCTAGACCGAAGCAGAGATGTGTGTAATAATCACGACCATTAACGCGATGTAACACAGGCGCTGCACGTCGCTCAAATATGAGACAACTCTTCTCAACCGATTCCACTAAGGTTTAACAGAACCGAGAAGTATATATAACAAAATTCTATTGGTAGTTTACAACACATCTCTCCTCTCGTCTTCTGCTTTGGTGGAGTCCGCGCAAATAGCAGTCCACTACACTTTAATCCCGGTTACCCGAATGCGTCAAAATACTCTGTAATACTCATAATATATCTTAGTGTGAGTTTAATACTATTGCTGTTCAGGGGATGGCAAATAAAACCATGATATACTGTAACCGAGGTCCGCGATACCTCTGTATTTCCTCAGTTTTAGCATTAATAAGAATCTGTGAAATATCTTCCATTAGCTTGAGCTTCAATTGTTCATTTTCAATGCTTCGCAGTACCGCTCCTACGAATGGCAGGAACTTATCGACGGAGTCGTGGCGTTTCAGTATCAGCGTGGCCGTAGCAATTTCTTCGTTCGTTTCTTCGGATCTGAAAGTAACGGTTAAATCCTGTTGTTGATCGTAGCTTGTGTCGACATCCTCAGCGTCACCATATTCGGCATCTTCTCCTTCGTCAGTACCATCTATTTCTTCGCAAGAGTCCCACATGCGAGGTGTTTCGCTGTAAACTGATGGGCGGCCTATAGAGTCAGTTGTAGATGTACACGGCATCACGACGGATAATACCGGCGAGAGACTCTTTGGTGGCTCTTCGTCTAGGTCGATAGGACCTGCTTGGCCGTTCCTGTCTGCGTCTAAAGGACCTGCTTCTTCGAACTCCTCGTTCTCTATATCCTCCTCGTCGTCACGTCTCATTCCATGATCATTCTCCATTTTTCCGGTGAATCCTAAAAAAAAAGTCACAAAGATTAGTGGTTTGTATTTGCAAACTATTTACGAAAAGACCTACCCGAAAGAAAATAAAATCGTTAAATCGCTTAGCCACTAATTGGTTTTTGTAAAATAACTTTGTGTGGTTCATCATTTCTGTCCAAAGACGTCCACCGCTGGACATATGTAGGCCTCCCCAAGTGTCGCCACATTGACCGGTTCCGTGCACCTCGCATCCAACTGATCCTCGCGACCTTCACCAGGGTATCGGTCCACCTAGTGGGAGGCCTTCCAACGCAACGTCTTCCGGTTCGCGATCGCCACTCCACTAAAACTTTTCGGCCCCATCGGTAATCCGTTCTGTGAGAAATGTGCCCTGCCCATTGCCACTTAAGTTTGGCAATTGTTCGGCCTACGTCGGTAACCTTGGCTGATGTCTTCATTTCTGATTCGATCACACAAGGAAACTCCGAGTATAGCCCTCTCCTTTGTCCTATGGGTGACTTTAAACCTTTCTGTGGTTAAAACCTCAAAATAAATAAGAATAGGTACTGCGGAAGTTTCATGAATACCGTTAAAAGATAAGTATTTATTGCTCAAAATAATAAATCAGATACCTAAGTAGATATTATATTCAGGACATAATTAATGGACGAATTAAACGTGTAATAAAATAGAGAATTCGTTTAACGCCTGCGCGTATTTCATTCACATAATGGATTAACGCTACAGGTGCTGTGCGCCGCCCACTATGGAGTGTGGCGTTGCGAAAGACGCTTGAAAAAGATTTTAACACGCAAGAAGTGTATAATAATACAGCGATGCGCAGCGTCTTGTCGCGACCCTTCCGTGAGCCGTGACCTCTGTCATACGACCCTCTAACGTCAAGGGGGAGATACGTTTCATGTCCGTCGTCAGCGTCCAAATTAATCATATCATTGAGAAGTACCTACTCGCACTAGGATTCCACGGAAAACAGACAAATCGAATAAAGACCAAAATAGCTTTGAAAGCTTTTTCGTTTTGTGAGAGAGGCAACTTCAACATTAAAGGGAGCAACAATAGTTCCGGGCACCGCGGCCGCGGCATCAGCATCATGGATAACATTTTGAGAACTTTCCGCTCCGCACCGAGAGAAGAGAATATTTCGCAAAGTCTCCTCCAAATCATCTCCTCTAACGTGTATCAACTCCCAAACTGCGCAGCTTTACGCTTTTTCTGCCCTAAAGCAATCAATAAACGGCCCCACCCCACTAACCCTTCACAAATTAGGGGAGAAAGTACTCAAGTTATTCACAACTTTTATACCAACAAAAAGTTGACACCAACCACTTGTTACAGCTCAGGAATGTTTCCAAGATTTTCCGCGAGAAAAGCGTTACAACGCCCTTATTTGCTTGTAAGTGGCCAAGCGAGCTGTGATTTATGCCCCGTGCGATTGATTACTACCTACTGTACCTAGTTGCAATATAGTATGCATTTATTTTACACCCCGCCATCCCTTCTGTCGCCCGCTCAGCGCTGCTCATTGGCCGGTGCAGGAAACTGACGGATGTACGGATGTAGCTAGGTTGACAAACTATCTTCCTACCTTTATCGGTCATAAATCAGTTTGATAGCGTAAGTTTGCGCTGTCAGCTGTGAAAGAGATGGGGAGATTGCATGACGTAATACCAAAGTTGCGATTGTTCACACAATCGTTTTGTGAGTGAGACAAAACGTGTGTGGACCTAACACGACCTGAAGTTGAAGAGGACGTGTCTGAACAACGTTGCTCGGTTTACGAGCGAGTGTCTGGAACACATTCGGCCTAGTTTTCGCGATCGATGGCTGACGTCACGTGCGTGACGTTTGCTTGTTTTACGTCAAACAGCACGTTGAGTTGAGGGTTGTTTAGTTTATCGTAAAAAACGGGTTTACTACTCTAATTACCATATGGTTTTATAAACTGTGAATGAAATGAAAACTTAGCACATTTAAAAATCATAGTCGATCGTAGTTCTGCCAAAATATACCAACCTCTATCGTAATTTCTACCATTTTCCGAAGTACTTGTAATGTTTTTGGGTAGTTAACGTTAATTAATTATAATTCTGCTCGAAACATACGTTTTGGATGTTTAGGGGACTGATTTTACAGGATGTTAACATACATTTTGAATATTGGATTTGACATGTGTGTTGAACGAAGTCTAATTATCATCTCACCAGCAATTATAAAAAACCTTGAAAGTGATCATCTACCTACACAATAAAAATCTGGAATTCACTCACTGATAGACAACGCAAAACCAATGAGTCCAGAAGCATGAAATTATAGCCCAAGAATTCCTCGAGCTCGAAAGTAACGAGAGAGAGCAGTAAGGGTTTGTGTAATGAAGCCCTTAAACGGTGTTATACGAGATAAAAGTTTGTATGGAAGTTCGTCAGTTTTGCTCACGGAAAATTGGGCATGTGGGTTGGCCTCGAACAAATGCCGAACTGGAAAAATATAAGTAAATTTATGCAAACCGATTTCTTGCATTCGATTACAAATCGTTTTAATTACAGGACTTCACTATACCCTTCACAAATTCGTTGCAGTGTTGTCAATTTATTGTTTTCCTACCATAAAAGTTGAATCTTTGAATGATTTTTCCTGATAATAATACAGTTAAACGATCACCATAATCAGTGTTTAAACGACAAATCAATCCTATTTTCAGGGTAACGAATTTGCAAATAAAACCACCAATATTACACAAAGGTATATTTATTTATTTTTTGCTACGTCCGCCTTTCTTCCTAGCTTGCGGCTTGCCAAACGTCTTCGCACCGGGTCTTCCTTTACCAGGCTTACCCGGACCCCCTTTTCCTTTCTTCGGCATCCCCTTGTTGCCTTTATGGGGCATCCCTTTGTTGTCTTTTTGGGCCTTATTAGCGTCATACCGGAGTCGCTTAGCCGCGGCCCTAGAAGTGTCTGTGAGGTCGTTAGCGAAATTACTCTGTTTTTTCTTGCTCTTATTGAAATTTTTATTCGGCCTATTTTGTGATTGGTCATCATTATCATCGATGGCGCGGATCCTGCGTTGCTTCTTCTTGCGTTTTTCCATTCGAGATTGTAGGAGCGCCACCTGTTGGTCGATTATTTGATTTAATTTGTGGTTGGTTTTATATTTGAGCTGTAGCTGATGCTAAAGTAAAAATACTTGGAGACCGAAAGTTAGACAAGTAGTTTCGTTTGGGTGATACAGTGTGCTCGGAATGATTGAAAGCAATAATTTTCATAGCAAAAAAAAAACTAGTTCGACTGCAAACAAAATGTTTGAACATAACATTGTCGACTTTAAACCGTAGTCGAACCAAGTTGAAGCTTAATACTGTGTCAAATCAAATCAGTGCCGCTGAAACGCATCTCGAGTTTTTGTAAATTCTACCTTGTGTGCCGCTCTCACACGCCGTGCGTGACATGTAAGATGGCAATAAAAGTGTTAAGGGAGAGACCACACTGTGGACGCTAGAATCGGCATGAAGCTTTAAAAATAGCTTTGAGTCCAGCGCTGTGTAGTTGTGGCGTGCGACCCGAATAGAGGCAAAAGTCGTCTTTTTTGATCGCATAATATTGATATATTAAAAAAAAAATCAAGATACACACTCGGCGTCTACTAGTGCGTATCCGCAGAAAAAGTGCGTTCGAATCTTTGTTTGATCTTTTTAATGATTTTATGTGATATTTGCAAGGAAAAAATGAACAAATGCACAGTGCATTTGTTTTATTTTTAATACAATACATCAATGCATAAGACACAAAGTTCTCTGACACACGCCGTTTCCACTTCGATGAATGTGGTCAATTCCTATAAGGATTGGTTTAGTCAGTACCTTCTCCATCTCCCTATTGACTCGTTCCTCGGGCGTGTCCTTAGGCTTGTGTTTCGTTACGGTAGGCCTCCTCTTTTTCCTGGCGCCGCCGTCGTCGCCCGAGTCGTCGTCATCATCGTGTTTGCGCTTCTTAGCTCGCCCACCCTTCTGCTTGTCTACGGAAGAAAAAGAACTTACTTTAGCATTGTGAGAACGATGACGAATCCATGATAATTCTGACGTATGACTTGAAGAAAAGAAAAAGCTATCGAATTCGAACGGAGCCGTCTTTAGTCTTCCGTAGAAACGGGTTTTGTCGACAGAAGAAACGACAAAATAACAAATTTCTTTTGTTGATCTGTTATTTGTGCAGTGCAGTGTTTCGTGCAGTGGTCTTGCTACGAGTGCTAGTGTCTAACCACGTGAGCACGCAGAACAAATTACCATATTTACAGAATTGTTCACTTCCAGATTACACATAAAAAACAGGCTTTAATAATTGATAATCCTGTCTCCAGTTTAGCGTCAAGTAAGTACCGCGTGGTAGATTACGGCTCACTCCTTGTTACAGAGGCCTGTGTCCCAGCAGTGGGAACACCTTATGCTATATTTATAACAACATTCATTTATTTTCCGGTAACTTTGGCCCATATATGTACATATACCTTACAGACTAACATAAATATGATAAAATACAATTTTTGTTAGTAAATAGAACCAGGCTGAAATGAGATTGGGCGGGTCACGTGAGCCGGTTGCATAACGTCGGCTGGGCAAAGGTCTCAACACGATGGGTGGTTGCCTGAGGATCGATAGCGCCGCCGAGGCCGGCCTAAAAACGTTGGCTAGATAATTTACACGCGCATCATGAAGGCTGGTTCGAGGTGGCACAGGGGATGAGGGGGAGATCTTTGTCCAGCAGTGGGAATTACAAGGCTATTGAAAATAAATAGAACCTATGCAAACTATGTCAGTAACACTTCACTCACACACTCTTACTCTTCTGCACACTTTATTTACCTTTATCCGGGTGCTTGGTAAGCGCCAGCCTCTCCTTCTCCTCCCGCTTCTCCCGCGGCGACTGGAACCAGTCGCGCTGCCTCTTCAGCTCGATCTTGGGCCCCTGCTGCTCGGGCCCGTCCGTCTTGATGGCGCCCTCTAGCTTGGCTGTCTGTTTCTCCATCTTGTTCATTTGCTTCTCTGCGTATTCCTCGTCGAGGATTGCGGCTGGAGAATGAAGTGGGAATATCTTATTATCTTACATACAAAACATAACACCACGCTTCTAATCCCCGAAGGGTTAGGCAGAGGTGTACTTGATAGCACACCCAGATTTCACCAGTTACGTTTAAGTCCCATGTAATAGGGGGCGAGCCTATTGCCATCAACCGGGCACAAATACAGACTCCGTGGCTAATAATGAGAAATTCTTGATGGGAAAATCCACTAACACTGCCCGACCTGGGAATCGAACCCAGGACCTCTGTTCAGCAGTCGCGCTTGCGATCACTAGACTAACGAGGTAGTAGTAGAAGTAATAAATATATTTTCTTTCTTTCTTCTTTCTTTCTAATAAGTTTAATTCTATTCAGCTACATCCAGTAAGACCGGAAGCCACCCACAACATGTTGGGGGAAAAGTTAGCCAGGTGATTACACGAGTCAGCTTTTAGTTTGTCATAGTTAAGATTGAGTGGTATATCTTACCAATTTCCGGTTCGAGCCTAGCCAGCCTGTCCCGGTACTTGCCGACTATGTCGGGCGGCACCTGTCGCGACTTGACGGGCCGTTTGGCGCGCTTTACTATCGCCTTCACAAGCAGACGCTCTGCCTCGCCCGCTAGCGATACTGAGACACCTGCGCGACCTGCTCGGGCAGTTCTACCAACCTGTGGATTAAAACGGGTATATTTTAAATGAGGTGTCATCATCTGCCTAGCCTTTTCCCAACTATGTTGGGGTCGGCTTCCAGTCTAACCGGATGCAGCTGAATACCAGTATTTTACATGGAGCGACTGCCTATCTGACCTCCACAACCCAGTTAGTACTGGGTAATACGATACCCCTTGGTAAGACTGGTTGTCAGACTTTTTGGGCCACTGACTACCTATAACGACTGTCAAAGATCTACAAATGACACCCGGGACCAACGGCTTAACGTGCTTTCCGAGGCACGGAGGAAACTCGGTATGTAATGGGTGGTCACCCATCCACAGACCAACCTACGCAAGCACGGCTTAACCTAAAGATCGATCCGAGCGGCTGTTATTATTTAGCCACGAGCTCCGATATTTTAAATGTGGTGTAAAAATTACATAATATTACGCCTGTATTCCTTACAGGGTAGGGAAAGAGGCATGTGTTACTGTAAATAAACAATTTTTAACTATACGAACAACTCGACCTAAATATCTAAGAACTGGGCGTATATCACCACCTCATATGGCATTATTATTTTACAGTAACGAAGGGTGACGCCGATGACCTGGTGAAGGTTGCAGGGATCCGCTGGATGCGAGACGCACGGGACCGGTCAATGTGGCGACACTTGGGGAAGGCCTATGTCCAGCAGTGGACGTCTTTCGGCTGAAATGATGATGATGATGAACGAAGGGTCAATTTTTGTTACAGATAAGCCGAAGTACGTATCTTTAACATGATTTTATTATTTGTCTATAAAATACTGACTGTGCCAGTTTTCAAAGGGAAGCCGGTAGGAATCGAGTTGTATGGAACCTTCGCCACTGTTAATTTATCGTTCTTCAGTGAGGGAGAGGGATGGAGCTATAGCTAGCCCCCTCCTCCCCGCCCCCCGCACAGTTCGAAGGTTATTTACTTATTACCATATATTCTTACTACTAGACTAGTTCACTTTGTAGCACATTCGATTTTTTGTCTGTGGTACAATGATTTTCATTAATTAGTACAGGCACTAACAAAACACTTTTGTCTGAAATGTCCATTGTTACTTGGAAAATTGTTTTTGTGAACCTTAAATAGGTTTTTACTGAAATAAAATGTATTTATCATTTACTTCTAAAACTATAAGTCGCAACTTACTTGTTAATTTACTTGTTAACTGAGGATTGTTAGAAAGTTACACCAGCGCTGTAAGACGGAATCTGTTTGTGTTCCAATCCTTAGATTGCCACGTCGGTATCTACTAGTTGACTATGACTCTACATCGCTACTCACCCTGTGTATGTAATGCTCGAGCGTGGCGGGTAGCGTGAAGTTGAGCACGGTCTTCACGCCGGGAATGTCCAGCCCTCGGGCGGCCACGTCTGTAGCTACCAGTACGTCCACTTGCTCTTCCTTGAAACGTTTGAGAGAGTCTAAACGTTGGGGCTGGTTTAAGGCACCATGGAGTTCTGCTACCTGGAGAGGTCATGACAAGGGGGTTTTATTTAAAAACAATTTGTAATGGTACACCGGTACATAGCTCGTGGTTAAATAATAACAGCCGCTCGGGTCGATCTTTAGGTGAAGGTTAGAATTTTCTTACATTTTTTGCAATTTTCAGGTCAGTGTCAGGTTGTATGTTGATCAAAATGAGTCGCGTAAGTAACACGTATGTAGTTACAGAATTAAAATCATTAAAATCATCAATACAATCCTCTAAGTTCATTTAACCCCATTGAATGACTTTTTCATGAAATAGTTGTTGAATGGAGTTACATACACTGCAGGGCAGAGTCATTAATGAATCTCCACCTGAGCAGGTTTTCCTTACTGCGACCAACCTGGGTCCGGAGTCTATTTAAAGACTTCCAGGTCAGCCATGGCAACCCATGTCCAGGTGGGTGGCAGTTCTGGGCTGACTCAATTTAGATTGCCATCGACACGCTAAGAAGAAGATGGAGTTACATGAACTTAGAGGCTTGTATAAATGATTTTAATACAACCTAGGAGGAGGTCGTGGCTAAATAATAACAGCCGCTCGGATCGATCTTTAGGTTAAGCCGTGCTTGCCTAGGTTCGTCTGTGGATGGGTGACCGCCCATTACATACCGAGTTTCCTCGGTGCCTCGGTAAGCACGTTAAGCCGTTGGTCCCGGCTGTCATTTGTAGATCTTTGACTGTCGTTACAGGTAGTCATTGGCTCAAAAAGTCTGACAACCAAGGGGTATCGAATTACCCAGTACTGGGTTGTGGAGGTCAGATAGGCAGTTGCTCCATGAAAAATACTGGTATTGAGATGCATCCGGTTAGACTGGAAGCCGACCCCAACATAGTTGGGAAAAGGCTAGGCAGATGATGATTAATGATTTTAATGATTACAATTCTGTAACGACATACTTACGTGTCACTTGCGCCACTCATTTTTACATCAACATACAACCTGACACTGACCTGCAAATTGCAAAAAACTCGAGAAAATTGAATTTCGCGAGCTACCCTGACCTTTGCACCTTAAGCCGTGCATCCAAGTAGGCCAGTTACAGGCACTTTTGAACTGTCCAAACAGCGACTTGTTGTCGGTGTCGTCTACAGTCCCAGTCACAAGGCATAAAAACTATGAAAGTACTGTAGTCGAAAGCAATGTTCGATGAATAAAAACTCCTTACCTTTACTCCCAGCAGCCCCAAAGCCACATGTAACCGATGCGCTTGCTTCTTCGTCTGCACGAATATGACGGCTCTGTCCCTGAACGTGCGGCACACTAGCGCCGCCAGCATCGCTTCACGGTCGCTCTCGCGGTCTCGACGAATCCTGAAAATTATACAAGGTGAAAACAGACCATTCACGAAGTCGGAAACCAAGCATTCTGTACTTTAAACAAAAATTAGAGCCGAAGAAAGACTTTTTTTGGGGTGAAAAATCACGTTTTACGGTAGGATTCAATGTAACGCACTCAAAACGTTGTGCTGATGGATGCATTGAATAGTATGGGGAGGTGTTAAAAGTAGAGTTATAACATTAAAAACTTGTATTTTAAAAAAAAACTTGTAAACAATTTTGAACTTTGACCCCCAATATCTCCGTAACTAGAAGGTTCCCAGGTATGGTCTAGAACAAAAAAATGATCGCCATAACAGGGAGAACAAGTGCCTTTAAGATTCGTTAAGGGTACTTTTATACCCATAATGTTACCTATTTTTAAAGCAATAGGATCTAACTTAGAATGACAATGAAAAATTTTTCTGTTTCAGGGTGGATGTGGTTGTTACAAAAATAAAGCTCACCTCACAAACTCCTGCCTCAAATTGAAGGCCACATCCTTGTTGGAGTCCACGAACAGCTTGACGGGCTTCTTGAGCGAGACGGCGGCGAGGTCCTTCACCTGCTCGCTCATGGTGGCCGAGAACAGCATGCTCTGCCGCTTGGGCGAGCACTGACGGATGATCTCCTTCATCTGCTCCGCGAAGTACTCGTCCAGCATTCTGGTTTATTAGGAAAATTGCGGTTGAAATTATTTTTCTACCTCAAACTATTGAAGGTTCGCGGGAAGGAGACCCCGTTGATGGCAGTGCATTCTACAAAGTTGAGTTACTTCAAATCCATCGCACTGGATCAATCACAATTCTAGAAAGCAAGATTCCCTCGTTAAAAGAAAAGTTTTTTAGTTATTGAATAACTTTAAATTCGACGAATTTATATTGTGGCATAATAATGAGACCTGTGTGCATCCATTAAATGCCAATTCGGTCTGGTTTCCTGTTCATCATCATTCTCGAAAATTAAGAATAAGATGAACCGAACCGATGAGAACCGAATTTTAATAATAAGATATCTCTGGTCATAGGTAATCGATACTATTTTTCAGATGAGCGAGATGAGAGAGCACTATAAGCTTCTTCCACTTATTGTGTACTTTTTGTCTAACTGCACTTGGCTATTATTATGACAGCACTATCTTCAAAACAACAAACTTTATTAGAGAAATGTAGCATAGTTGGTATTCTCACCTGTCGGCCTCATCCAGCACTAAGACCTCGATGGAGTGCAGGCCGAAAGACGGTGTGTTGCGGATGTGGTCGATCAGACGACCCGGTGTCGCTATCACTATGTCCGGGTTCCGACGAAGCATGGTTTCCTAGAACAAAGTGTTTATTTTGATTATTTATGACACCAGTTTTAACTTATGGGTCTTAGTATTATATTATCTGTGGAAGGTCTATTATCTGTGGTTAGGTTAACTATTACATGGACAAGCGCAACAACTGTAATGCCTGAGCCGAACATTGAAAAACCCAAGTGTGCTTTAATTTTTTATTTATAAGTATTTTATCTACTATTTCCAACTGTCCTCGGAATAACCGGAGCAATACAAAAACATGGGAATTATATATTTATCGGTAATTTATAATTTATAAACAACATATTCAATATTTTACATATTGAATATGTTGTTTCATTCGATAAATGACTGATTCAGAAAGCATTGTATAAAAACTAATTGAATTCATCAGTTTTTAAAGAATTCTAAGACATGCAAGCTTGAAAACATGAAAGCATTGTATAAAGACTGACCTGATATTTGACGTCCAGCCCACCGATGGACAAGCCGACGGTGACTGCTGTGAACTGCGACAACTGTCTCGTTACTTGGTGTACCTGCATGGAAAACAAAATTTAGTTTAAATAGGCAAAGATGCGCAAGCGCAAGTGGGCTGAAAAGCGTTGCTGTACTTAATAACCAAGAAGGGGAAAACCCACTTACATTTTTTGGGATAAAAACTAATATCCCAACAGATCTGAGGATCCTAAATTAGACAGTAACAGTTTTCAGGCGTCAAACGTTTCATTAATCAAATATATTGTCAACCATTATTTAACACTAGCTGTTGCCCGCGACTTTCGTCCGCGTGAAATTATTATAAAAATATTACTTCTTTTTTTTTTTTTTGTGCGATACCCTACTCCTTTTTCTAAAATAAAAGTAGCATATGTTACTCTTAATAACATCCACTATCTGCCAGTAAAAGTCCCGTCAAACTAAAAAAATCGATCCAGCCGTTTCGGAGCACACAAAAATAAAAAATAACGTTATGTTGTTTTATGTTCTGTATATACATTTATATGCATTCAGTAAAAAGCTGTTATTTTGAAATTACAAACAGACACTTCAATTTTATTTATTTGTATAGATGTTACGAAGCGTCCAGACAGGCCTAAGTCCACCAAAGGGCTTCAAGGCCAACATACCTGAGCCCCCAACTCTCTGGTAGGCACCAGCACCAGCACGCGAGTGAGCCTCTCCCCGCCGGCTGTCTTGTACAGCAGGCGCTCTAGTATGGGCAGCATGTAGGCAGCTGTCTTACCGGTGCCCGTCGCTGCGCAGGCACATATGTCCTTGCCTGAGGGGGAAGAGAGAAGTGGATATTTTAGACAGCTGTGAGTTAGAAAGCACTAGAATGCTAAT
Organism: Noctua janthe; assembly: GCA_910589295.1. Taxonomy (NCBI): domain Eukaryota; kingdom Metazoa; phylum Arthropoda; class Insecta; order Lepidoptera; family Noctuidae; genus Noctua; species Noctua janthe. The sequence goes on along the minus strand of OU342572.1, from coordinate 3,851,732 downwards.
ATCATCATCTGCCTGCCTTTTCCCAACTATGTTGGGGTTGGCTGCCAGTCTAACCGGATGCAGCTGAATACCAGTATTTTACATGGAGCGACTGCCTAACCGATCCCCACAACCCAGTTAGTACTGGGTAATACTATACCCCTTGATAAAGCTTAACGTGCTTACCAACCAACGGCTTAACGTGCTTTCCGAGGCACGGAGGAAACTCGGTATGGGTGGTCACCCATCCACAGACCAGCCTAGACAGACGCGGCTTAACCTGAAGATTGATCCGAGCGGCTCGTATTGTTTAGCCACGATCTCCTCACTAGAATGCTAACAATAGGTGTAAAAATACCCTTAACGAAGCTGAAAGGCACTAGTTCTCCCCGTCATTGCGATATTTTTTTACATCTAGACCTTACCTGGGAACCTTCTGGTTACGGAGATATTAAGGGTCAAAGTTTTTGACATTAACATAGAAAATTGCATATACTTCTTTTTGTTAATGATAAAACTCACCAAGCAGAGCCACAGGTATAGTAGCCGACTGTATAGGCGTAGGATGCACATAGTTTAGCGCTCCGATAGCCTTGAGCAGTGGTCGAGACAGATTCATCATGTAGAAGGAAGCATTCTCATCGTATGGTGGAGGCTCCTCGAAGAAGTCTGAGTCGTATTCTATGCGCGCGCCTTGCTCTACATCTTCTTCTAGTTCCTGGAAGACAGAAGAAAAGAGTTTTTTAAAAAGATTTTTTTGCCACAATTCAAAATACAACAACATCACGCCATAATAGCCTTTTGCCATCAACCAGGCACAAATACAAACTCCATGGACTTAGAACTTGCTAAAGAAAAAGCCCAATAATACAGCCCAACCTGGTAAACGCACCCAGGATCTTGTGCTCAGCAGTTATGATTGATATCACTAGACCAACGAGGCTACAAAAACAATAAAGTTGTAGTATCTGAATTGAGAAAATGTTTTAACTATGGTTCTCTCTCTATGCACCAAACTCTAACGAGATTCCATAAAGAATTGTGGTCAAGGTTCAAGGTCTTGTAAGTAAATTAATAAACAGGAAGTAAAATATGACTTTAAAAATGTAGTGATGGCCCAGAGGCCTTGCCTCTCATGCAGCATGCATGCATTGTAGGTTCGAATCTAGGCAACTACCAATGTGACTTTTTCAATTATTTAAGTTTATCTTGGACATCACAGACATCAGTGAAGGAAAATATTGTAAGGAAACCTGGACTTCTAAGCCTGAAATCGCCAACCTATCTTGACCAAGTGTGGTGATCAATGCTCATGCCTTCTCAGTTTGAGAAGATGCCTTTGCCAGCAGTGGGGCAGTAATAGGCTGATATTAAAATATGACTTGTGTTATAAAAACAATAAAGTATTTGAATGACTCACCTCTTTCAACTTTTGTTTCTTGGTAATTTTTTTAGGTTTTGTCTTAATTTCATCTCTTTTAAGCTCATCATCTGATATCTCTAGATCACCAACATCACTGTCTGGAATAATAAAGATAATGTTACATCATATTTCACAGCACATTTCAATAAATATATTAAGTACTAGCTTATGCCCGCGGCTTCACCCGCGTGGTGTTCGGTACTGTCCCACGGGATCGTAGTACCGGGATAAAAAGTATCCTTTATGTTAATCCAGGTTATAAACTATCTGTGTGCTAAATTTTATCCAAATTCTTTCAGTAGGTTTTGTTTAATAGTGTAACAATTACATTAAACTAGTATGTTTTAAATTAACCATCTTTCCCTGCCTTCTCTTTGCATAAAACTTCATTCACATTTTTATCTATTCTGGAAGGTACAGTTATAGAACAAAAATGGTAATTATTTGAAAAAATTGTCAAATGTCCTCACTCACAGAGAGGCCTGAGGAAACCAAAGCACTACTGCTGAACATTATACACCGTGACTTTTTAGTCGTTTTACAATGGCAGCCCACTTCATGTATCCAATGACTGATAAACATTAATGTAAAAAATAGGTATTTTTGAGACTTTAATAATTTAAAAATATTAATATTATTCAGTAATATGACGCACGGCGTAGTTGAAATACTCTGTTGCGAGCGATGATCTATTGAACTTGAAGGCTGGGTAGGTATGTTCTCCCGTTTGACACGTAATCATCATTAACAGGATGTTTCATAATTTTATTCCAATGTATTATTTATTTTTCTTTGTATCTATTTATTTATGGTAGGAAAAAAAACATAAAACTGCGCCTAGAGCTATTTTATGTCGGGTACATTGAGTAGACGACTGTTGTAAGACGACTAAAAATTCACAGTGTATATAGGCTGTCACTATCAGCCACTCAATTGTACCTTTCTTATCAACATCAGAATCTGTATCAACGTCCTCAGCATTGCCGTGTACTTTCACAGCAGCTCTCCTCCTTTCTATCTTCTCATCAATAGTCCGCTTTACATTACGTCTGACATACTTCTGGAGATCATCCCATGTGTTCTGGAAAAGGACAAAATTTAGAATGGGAGTGACTCGAAATTTGTGGTGAAAGAGACCAGTCTCTTTTTTGCTTGCCTCACTCAAGTGCACGGTGCAGGTAGTTGTGTGCAATGGGCAGGACAGAATATTAATCTTGCATTGGAGCTCCAGATCCACACTCTCACTGAGATTGGGGTGGGTCCCATTGGCCAGATAGGATTTGCAGCGACCAACTTGAGCCTGCAGTTGGTTTATAGATTGCGCAATGCAAATGCAATTGATAGAGATAGTCTATTTGAAGGGTTTATTTCCTAGTACCTGTAGTTTATTTTGAATTTCATAAATATTATGAAATTGATAATGTTTAATGAAAAAATGTACTAAAAAATGGACCCGAAAGGGTTAATGTTGTTTAAGTATGTGTTTAGAAATTCAACATTTTTATTAAAATTATATAACTACCGGTCTACCGGTTGATGGCAATAGGCTCACCCCCTTATTACATAGGACTTAAAACATAACTGGCGAAATGTAGGTTTACTATTAGGTACACCTCTGCATAATCATAACACCATACCTGTAATTCCCTTCCGGGATTACAGGTGTTGTTATGTGCTAGAACTATAGTGTTAAAACATACCTTGTTGTATTCATCTACAGAACCAACAAATTTGAAAGTAGGATTGAAATCCGCCTTCTGCTTGATTTTCTGTTTTGATGGCTGATACTAGAAAAAATAATAAAATTGTGAATACAGTAGCCTATAGTAAGTTTACAATTTATTCAGTGAGTACGTTTTTATTCGAAAAAGACATAAGATGGTGTGGTTTTAGTTTTACTTTGCGCTTATTTATGGCGTGTTTTTGAAAATAAATTCCAAGTGCGTTTTACCTCAATTTCTTCGTCGGATTCTTCGGAGAAATCTTCAACTTCTTCACCATCGTGTATTGTTTTGATAAATTCTAGTGCTTCTGTGGACGCCTTCATGATTATTTTAATTATTCACACGACATGCTTACACTATTTTTGTAAATAAATGTAGTTTTGAGGTTATCCTTCAAAATTGCATGTTGCTTTCACGCTCCGTATCAAATAATTTGTTAAAACTAAAATGTCAAAATAACAATCCCAAAAACGTACCATTCGTGTAATGGACTTTTTATTCGTTCTGAAACTTTAAAATCATCGAATAGAAGGTCTAAGCATCGAATTGTATAAAATGGAAGGAGTTAAATATTTCTGACAATAAAAGCGATAATATTCTTTTAGATTTGTGAATTCTACAGCGTTTTAGTCGATTTTAAAGTGGCGTTCTGAGTTTTTTTAACTGATTAACGAAGAGCAAATTGGTCCATCACTAGTGTCATGTCATACATGTCAACTTTTCGCGAGTGTATGGCAGAGCATTTTAGTTAATTCGCCGATAAATCATTAAAAATGGCAGATGTGCTAAGTATTCACGATGATATTAAATTGTAAGTAAACTGTGCTATCTAAAATGTATGTGAGTAGGTGTACCCACAATATCATGTAAAAAAAGCTTGTTCAAATCATCACCATTCGTATGTCTTGTACTCATGTTTTCCATGAAGCCGTATAAAATTTTGTGCAATACGCTACCTGTTTATTACCTATAGTTATTTAAGATCGTACAAAAATCCATAGTATCCTAAAAATCGCAGTAATTAATATTTTTATTTACGTTGTTTAATCGCGACCAATAACACGTTAAAGACATGGCTCACAGCAGCTACGCTCTTGAAATCAATTAAGCTGCGTCTAATTATTACGTCAGCTGCAATAATTTGATGACTGCACAAATAATTTTATAAATTAGTGCCATAATTATAAAGTCATTACATAGATATAAAAAAGTCCTACCTGCATGTTTGGTCATTTTTTAAAGACCTGAGACTCAAATCTAGTTTTATCTTATTTATTCCTCACTAATATCACCAACCTTTGCACCATGAAAAATGTTTACATATAAAAGGACTTAAATTTACTGGAAAAGTCAAGGACAATAATGATTGAAACCAGTTTGGTGTGACAGTGCTCCTATTTAGTAGTTCTTTTTTATGTGATATTGTTTTATTATGTAAATGTATAGTATTAAAATTTGCTGTTTTTAGAACAACAAAATAGGTGTCAACACCTTCTTCAGTTAAAACAAATTTACATATTAAAAGTCCTGTTTCTTATTAGGATTTTGGTCTTTTAAAAGTAAAGGACCATTAACATTTTGAATCTTTTTTTAATATTTATTTCTCAATATTCATGCAACTTTTTGGCAGAATGAAACATAGACCTTAAGCCAATGACCAAAAAAAAAATCTTCTATTTATATTCACAACACACAAACAATCTATAATGTTCCCACTGCTAGGACACAATCCTCCGCATTCTAGATTTAGTGTTAAAAATTTTCTTCTAATTTTCCCCTCAAACCATTCAAATCCCTTAAACACACTCTTACACAGTTATCAAGGTTCTGTCTAAACACTAATCACTGTTATATCTTATCTCTACATTTAGTTAATAATTAACTTACAGATACACAACTTCTGATAAGTTTTACTTCGAACCCACAATAAACCCCACGGAGATTCTGATCATAGACCGCAACACTGGGGAGGCTGTTGTTAAAGGTACGCCAATTGACTTATTTAAGTAACATAACAAAACATTGCACCTTTAAGGAACAAAGAGTTAGGCATAATTAATAATCTCTTCCTTTTTCAGAATTTAGCCAAGTGAAAATCCCCATACCGGCAAGTGCCTACCGACCAGTATGTGGCTTCCTCGGCTCCATCAAGCTCCTATCAGGACTATATTTAGTTGTGGCCAAATACAGAATTTGTGTGAGTATTTTAGTTAATTAAAAATGTAAAGTAGTCTTCCTTGTTTTAAAAGGACAAAAGAAAAATCAGTAGCCAAATCGTAGGATGTAGAAATTAGAAATTCATCGTCATCATCAGCCTTAAACAGTCCACTGCTGGACATAGGCCTCTTCAATCGCACGCCACTCAACTTGATTCTCTGCAACTCTCATCCAGTTGCTAGCAGGGCGTCCCACCTTACATTTGCCGATTCGCGATCTCCACTCAAGAACACGTCTACCCCACACGGTCATCGGTTCTATGGCTAACATGGCCGGCCCAGTGCCACTCCAGTGCTTACTTATTCCGTGAGCTATGTCGACAACTCTCGTTCTTTGTTGGATTCGATCCGTCAGAGAGACTCCAAACATATCCCGTTCCAAAGCTGAACGCTGAACGACCCATGAGTGTCCACGTTTCGCCCCCGTAAGTCATAACAGCAAGTCGCATTGATTGAAGACCTTAGTCTTTAGGCTCTATGGAATACGTGACATGAAGACCCGTTCCCAAATGCTGCCCAGCCCAGCTGGATGCTTCAGTTATTATGCCTTGTGACTGAGAATGTAGCTTCAATTTTTTTTGTTTTCTGACATTCAAAAGTGCCTGTAATGGTGTAATTGAATTAAATGTTTTGAGTTATCCTCCCAGTATTAACTGGGTTGTGGAGGTCAGATAGGCAGTCGCTCCATGTAAAATACTGATATTCAGCTGCATCATACTGATATTCAGCTGCATCCGGTTAGACTGGAAGCCGACCCCAACATAGTTGGGAAAAGGCTAGACAGATGATGAGTTATCCTCCCTTTCAAAGTTGTTCTTACCAAGCTGCAGAGTTTGCCCGAGGTACTGGAAATTAGACGCTCAGATTAACTGAAAATCACGGAAGATATCACAAAGTGACACAGTGAACAGTGTTAGTTACAAAATATTTTGTAAACTGACTGACATGTCAATGCAATCTTATCTTTTAACATAAGAAACAACCATCCTATCAAGACACGTCATACAGAAGGTTACATTAAACTTGTTAACTTTATCATTGAAGTATTTCACCATTATTTTTTTCACAATGACTCACATTTACACTTTGTTGATTTCAATAGAACAACAATGAAATTAGTCTGTACAGTGAAATGAGTCTGTTCTAATAAAAATTAATTAATTTACATTCTAGATGGGCAAGCTGAACGGTCAAGATATATACCAGCTGGCTGGCACGGACATCATACCGTACGCGCGCTCCAATACACATCTCACCAGCAAACAGGTAGGCATTACTGAGGACCTGTAACCTGTCAGCCTTCGAAGCAAACTGTGGGGAAACTGCAGGTCCTGCAACTCCTAGAACCAAAAAATTTGGAGACAAGTTACATCCACCAATCCACACCGGGCCCTCATGGTGGTGTACGGCCCACTCTCTCTTACAGAGAGGAGCCTTATCTCAGGCGCCGTCGCAGTTAAACAGCAGGCTTGTAGTTCTCCAGGAAAGTTTTACATGACATAACGCCTTGTAATCCCCGAAGGGTTAGGCAGAGGTGTACCTAAGAGTACACCTACATATCACCAATTATGTTTAAGTGCCATTTCATACTGAGCAAGCCTATTGACATCAAGCAGGCACAAAACCAGACTCCGTAGCTGCAACTGAGAAATTCCTGATGGAATGGGCTTGCTTTCCCCGACCTGGGAGTCGAATCCAGGACCTCGTGCTCGACAGTTGCGCTTGCCACTACTAGACCAACAAGGCAGTTTTAATTTTAACCTTTTGACCGCCATTGTCACATCTACGTGACAAGCAAGCGCGTGCCCTGTACGCCAAACGACACAAATATGTGACAAAATGGTTAGTGAAATTGTGGCTTGGCGTGGGGGGCACGCGCGTGCGTTTATGCTTTAATGGTCAAAAGGTTAATTATGAGGTTTTACTATACTGGAATTAACCTTAATTTTACTTGTCAACAGATAGAAGACAACAACACATACGAGCGCATGATCCGCCTCGCGCTCGACACGCCCGGCATCTACTTCTCCTACAGCTACGACCTCACGCACTGCCTGCAGAGGCTGCACTCAGTCACGCCTGACTTCCATAAGGTAAGACATGAGATCAACTGCCAAGGTTTCAAATGGATGATCACCCATGAACGGACCGACTTCGGCAAACTTAAGAGGGAACAGGGGCTGCGATGTTCCACACAAATGTATTTTTTTCCTGAATAATGCCTCTAAAATAATTGAATCGACTCAGTTTTCGAGGAGATAAAAGGGGAATACGAAATGTCGATTTTATCTTAAAAAATTTGTATATTTAAAAAGTTGACAAACAACTTTTTAGACTTATGTATCCTGCTTATGCCTATAAAGTTTCATTAAAATCGGTTCAGTCATTTCCAAAAAAAAAGGTCTTGAAAGTTTGTACGAAATGCCGTAAGTCATAAACGCTCTTAAAAATCTTTTTACAGTCTCTATTAAAAATGTCTTTTATTTGCAGATGTCCATCACAAACCGAGCAGACCCTCGGTTCCTGTGGAATGGCTTCCTTCTGAGAGACTTCTCACATCAACAGTTCTCACGGTTCACGCTGCCGATCATACAAGGCTGTATCCTTTTTTTAGATAAACTAAAACTCGTAGCCAAGTTCGGGGCCGACTCAATTGAGATTGTCACCGCCATTTTAAGAATTAGAATGGACAAACAATTTAAATGAATTAAGAAATAATGAAGGCGCCGCCGAGGCCGGCCCAGAAAGAGGTAGCGAGACGATCTGGACGCGTACCGCAAGGGCTGGTTCGAGCAGGCACGGGAAAAGAGCACATGGAAGCAATTGGCCTTAGAGGCCTTTGCCCAGCAGTGGGACAGTACTAGGCTATTAAAAAAAAAGAAATTACGTAGTCAACGGTGGCTGACAGGGAATGTGCCACTTGACGTCATATTATCCTATGAAAAACGAGACGTATTTTATTATTTCAATGTGAACAGCTGTTATTTTAAACTAACAAACACCATTCAACCAACTAGAATGAAACAAGTCGCTTTGTGTCATCGTACACTTTGTAGTAATCATTGTTTAATAATGTAAGTAATCGCTTTATCAAGTAATTCTAGGGCAAATTAAATTAGCTAGCAAAACTCATCAGACATGGAGAGTAGCGGTGGCCCAGTGGTGGCGGCTCCGACTTACGAGCAGTAAGTCGTGGGTTCGAACTCAGCCAGGCGCACTACTTTGTGTAATTTATTTCATCACCACTGCTCTCAAAATGGTGAAGGAAAACATCGTGAGGAAACCGGCATGTCCTAGAACCGAAAATTTGAAGACATGTGACATCTACCAACCCGCACTGGGCCCGCGTGGTGGATTATAGCCCATTCCCTCTCATAGAGAGGAGGCTTGTGTGTCGCAGTGGAAACATTATAGGCTGATTATGCTATGCTTATGCTACTCATCAGACATATAGATGCTGATAGTTTTTAGATGGCATGATAGTCGTAGTGCCTGAGCGATTGGCTGCTGTAATACGTGTCGCGGGTACGATTCCCGCACGGACAAAGATTTGGACGGACGGAGGAAACTCTGTGTGTAAGGAATGGTCACCCATCCACGTACTGACCTTGGCAAGTGAAGCTTTACCTTGAATTCGACCCGTGCGACTGTTATTATAAAGCCACGAGCTCTGTTTCTTTATACTTTTCCTTGATTCCAACCCAGTCGTATCCATAAACAACGTGACAGTGAACGGCCACCAGCTGACGTGGTCGCTGGTGTCGCGGCGCTGCGTCGACAGGGCCGGCACTCGCTTCTTTATGAGGGGGGTCGATGCTCAGGTGAGTCACAATAGCCGTATATCCTACTGCTGTAATAAGGGCCATAAAACCAACAAAAAAAAACGTATTTTTTTTTATTAAATGCGGCCCCTAACAACGGTAAACAGTGAAAGATGTGTTAAATGTAGTTCTAAAAATATTCTAACCGTTACACGAAACCTTACGTAGAGGTCACAAAACGTCCGAGTAGGACAGATAATTTCGTCTCGCTCCAACATTTTATGACCTGCCTTGTACCACCGAGTTCACTGACGGTCGACCACTTTTCACCCTTATGCCCTCAGTAATAAGGTTGAAAAGTAGTCGACTTTGAGTGTGGGAGAACGTTGATTTCACCATAACTCAAACTCTTCTCCACAGGGCAACGTCGCGAACTTCGTAGAAACGGAACAGATCATCGAACGAGGTGGAGAAAAGTCTTCCTTCCTCCAGACCAGAGGTTCCATCCCTCTGTTCTGGAGCCAGTACCCCAACATCAAGTACAAGCCCGCAATGCAACTGTCGCACGAGGACCACGTGACTGCGTACACCAAGCACTTGAGGGACCAGCAGCAGAAATATGGGAACCAGGTGCTAGTGAACTTGGTGAGTGTAACTGCCCAAGATATGAAAACCTGTTGTATACTGTGTACCATTGATAATATGAGAAAAATACGATTTTTTAGCTTTTGTATATACGTCATAGTTCATCATCATTCTCTTGCCCTTATCCCAATTTATTTGGGGTCGGCAGCATGTCTTCTTCTTCCATATTCTCGCCATCTCAGCAGTCACCTTCTTTCTAGCCATGTCATCTTTTACACAATCCATCTATCCATCCATTGGTGCTAAGTTTGGACACTATACTTGGTACTTTGCCATACGCGCCTTGGAAAGTCTTCGTACAAGAGTTGGTTTTTTGAAGTTGGTTGGTTTTGTGGTTTATACTCAATTTTCAACTAATAAATTGTAATCTAAAGTCACCATCTGCTGGGCTCGAGATGTCCCCCATGATTTCCTTAAATGCAACTTGATAAAAACATATATTTGTCGGATATGTCACGATTTATTTCGTTAGCCTCGTACATCATGTGGGCAGACGATGGGTTTCGTGCAATGAAAATACACTGGGTGCGATTCACTGTTTCTATTAAACTAACAAATTACTTAAAATTACGATTGAACACAATAACACGGGGCATAATGAATCGGGTACAGTTCCAAGACGTCTCAACTCCTCAGACACACAGACATTGAATGTCGTCCTCGCCTCGAGCTGTAAACATCAGGGATCTGTAGAAGCACGCTGTGGTGTGGGTAGACTTGCAAGTAGGTCGCGTGACGTCACCACCAGCGCACTTGCGATTCATTTTATGCCTATACTAACGACCGGATCCGACATATTATATCTTTTCTCTCCCCAGATCGACCAACACGGCAAAGAAGAAGCTCTAGAGCGGGGTTTCCGTGCCGCAGTCGCTGCAGCAGCTTTACCGGGCGTCAGATACGAGCCCTTCGACTTCCATGCGGAATGCCGCTCTATGAGATACTACCGGCTCAACGTGCTCATAGACAGGATAGCGCACGAACAGGTACGAACACTGCCGAACTAACACGAAGCGTGAACTTCCACGTGGAGTGCGGCTCTATAAGATTCTGCCGGCTCAACCTGCTCATACATAGTTAGTCAGTTTTCATGTTATAGTCATTCAATGGTATTAAATGTACTTAAAAGGGGTTGTATTGATAATTTAAATTATCAATACAACCCCTTTTAAGTTTTTAGACTACAATTCTGTAAATACATACGTTTTACGGCTGCATAAAAATCATAAAACCTGACACTGACCGGAAAATTGCAAAAAGTATCCTGGCACTTCCGCTTTAAGAGCGCTTGTACAGAATAGCTATTTGCGACGTTGCCAACTTTTTTAAAAGAACGCTCTCAAAGTACGAGTACCATATTACCTTTAATTAAATAATAATAGTAATTCAATGAAAATTCTTTGCCAACAGACAGAATTCGGATACTTCCTCTCTCGGGGCGGCACAGTGCTGCTCCGGCAGAGCGGCGTCTTCCGCACCAACTGTGTGGACTGCCTCGACAGGACCAACGTGGTGCAGAGTCTGTTCGCGAGGTTGCAGCTCAACGCGGCGCTCAGGCTGCTCGCAGTCACTACTAGTGATAACGAGAAACATCCTTACTTGGATAAGCTTTTTAATAATGTAAGTATACCTATCACCAAACTCGGAGGTCCCAGCTCGTTGCTAAATAATAACAGCCGCTCGGGTCGATCTTTAGGTTAAGCCGCGCTTGCCTAGGTTGGTCTGTAGATGGGGGACCATAAGTACTAGGACTGCCTATCTGACCTGCATAACCCAGTTAGTACTGGGTAATACGATACCCCTTGGTAAGACTGGTTGTTAGACTTTCGGGCCACTTACTATCTGTAACGACTGTCATAGATCTATAAATGACAGCCGGGACCAACGGCTTTACATGTTTTCCGAGGCACGGAGGAAACTCGGTATGTAATGGGTGGTCACCCATCCACGGACCAACCTAGGCAAGCGCAGCTTAACCTAAAGATCGACTCGAGCTGCGGTTATTATTTAGCCACGACCTCCTCTGACGTGTGAGAGATGTGTCCTGCCCGATTTTATATACCAATGATATATTCGTAATGAAACGTCTTATCAAACCTACTATTTTAATTTTCCTAATTTTATTACGAAATATGCTTTGATTAATTTTTTTTTAATTGCTACTATGACTTTGTTAATTTATTTTTAAATTATATTTTTCCAAAATTATTTCCAAATGTGTTTCGATTTTTTAATTGCTATTATGACTGTTAATTATTTTATTTTTCTACTTTAATTTTAGTACTAAATAATGTTTTTTGAATTGATTTGAATTTTTAAATGCTACTATAACTTTGTTAACTTAGTTATACATCTTATTATGCATGCTGTGGTCTCCTGTAAGTGACGGAGTACACGTACGTGATACTTATGTCGTCGATTATTTAATTCGTGTGTTTGTGTATATCCTTTGTTGGAGATCCTAAATAAATAAACCCGGTCTTACAAAACATAAATTTATTATAATCCCGTTGTTACTCTAGGTATGGGCAGACCACGCAGACATAATATCCACGCAGTACTCGGGCACGGGCGCGCTGAAGACAGACTTCACGCGGCTAGGCAAGCGGACACATCTCGGGCTCATGCGAGACGGGATGAACTCGCTTACCAGATACTACAAGAATAACTTCAGTGATGGATTCAGACAGGTATGTCAGGAAAGAGTTTTTTTCTAGTCTAGTCATGTAATATTAAAAACTAGCCCGCGACGTTCGTTCGCGTAAAGTTAATATAAAAAAATCCCCATTACTACAGGCATTTCCGTTTTTTAATCGAATTTTGTTACCAATTTCAAGGGTTTTAACTTTTTACACGGAACCCTAATTATTTTATAAAATAAATGTAGCCTATGTTAGACATATAACAGCAGCTGTCTTTCTGTAAAAGTCCCGTCAAAATCGGTCCTGCCGTTTCGGAGATTAGCCAGAACAAACAGTTGCGCGGGCGCAGCTGCGGACACAACTAGTAAAATTATAAACATTTATTATTCTTATTATATTGTCCCACTGCAGGACAAAAGCCACCATTTCCTCCTTCCACATTTCGCGATCTAGTGCATTTGTAGGCCAATCCTTTGCAAGAGAGTCCAGCTCATCCTGCTATCTCCTTCTGGGCCTGCCACGTTCTCGTTTCCTGCTATTTGGTAACCATTGAGTGGCATTTTTTGCCCATTGCTCCTCCGACATGCGGTAGACGTGACCAGTCCAGTTCCACTTCAACCTGGCAGCTGTAAGGCCAGCATCAGCTATTTGTGTTTGGAGCGAAGTATGGAGTTTCTGATGCGTTCTGATATCTAGTATACTTCGCTCCATAGCTCGTTGGCAGACCCCAAGTGCGGATTTCTGACGTTTTGTAAGCGTCCACGTTGGCACTCCATAGGTGTAAACAGTTTTATGTTAATTTTCTAGGACTCCATCGACCTGTTCCTGGGTAAATACGTGATATCCGACGGCGAGGGCAATACGGTGCCTTGCCCGCTTCGCCGAGACAGAGACTGGAAATACATTACAGTAAGTTTCACTTTATTAATGTTGTCTACATAACTCGACTGCCTCGTTGGTTGAGAGGTGCTGGGTTCGATTCCCGGGTCGGGCAAAGTGTTATTGGGTTTTTTCCATCATGAATTATTCACGGGCACAAATCCAGACTCTGGCTGCTGCCGGAGCAGCCACAAAGTCTGGATTAGTGCCCGGTGGATAGCAATAGGCTCGCCCCATATTACATGGCATTTAAACATAACTGGCAAAAAGTGGGTGTACTACTATAATTGGCACCTCTGCCTTACTTTGCGGGGAATACAGGCGTGATGTTATGTTTGTCTACATAACTCAAACTACTGCTACGATCCATAAAACTAACTCTAATTTTTTTTTTCCTTGTGTAGTATTCTTCACTGCATGCTTTTCTTAATGTAATGTTATTTCTAGCTATTATAACAATTTCGTTTGTTCTAGTTCCCATCAGTCCTGCTGGTAGCGATGTCAATGTTCTGCGCGAGCGCTACTCTGCCGCAACGCTACACCAGCGAAGTGTTGCTGTATCTTATGTTCTGGGGCGCTGCCGTCACAGCGACCCTCACCTTTATATTCAGGTAGACACGTACTAGAATCCCTAATACGCCAACGTAGCTGGTCAGCTTCCATTGGAAATACCTCGATAGTCTAGTCGTTGCAATCGCGACAGCTGAGCATGAGGTTCTGGGTTCGATTCCCAGGTCGGGCATATTGTTATTGGGTTTTTCCATCAGGAATTTCTCAGTAGCAGCCACGGAGTCCGGATTTGTGCCTGGTTCATGGCAATAAGCTCGTCCCCTATTACATGGGACTTAAATATTACTGGCGAAATGTGGGTGTACTATTAGGTACACCTCTGCTTAACCCTTCGGGGATTACAGGCACACTAATCGTTCTTTTTTCTTGTAGACACGGCAAGGAGTTCGTGGACTGGCCGCGGCTGGACGCGGGCGGGCTGGCGGCCGCGCGCGCCCTGCCGCCGCCGTCGTCTTTATGATCGGGGATCTGCCGCTCGTAGTCGTCGTCTAACTGCTCCTGTATGTCCGTCTCTCTCTCACGTTGTCGCGACAGCGGTGGCAGGCTGAGATGGTAGAGTAGGTGGTGCGTTCTTGTACTGGTGTTGTTTTTGTAGGGGGACTTGTTGGGGTCTTGAAGAGGCTGCGGTAAGGTAGCCCGCGACATTCAAATTTTCTTACGTTTTTTGCAATTTGCAGGTCAGTGTCAGGTTGTATGTTGATTAAAATACGATTCGCGACCGTAACAAATATGGCTTCACTGAGCTATAATCATTAAAATTATCAACACAACCCTCTAAGTTCATTTAATCCCATTGAATAATTTAAAATGTACTTTAACATTTTATTTTTCGTATCTGTGGAGGAATCAAGTTTTGACAGCTCTTAAAAAGTATGTCAATTGATTGGGGTGTCAACTCCCCTATTACTGTGACTGGCAAAAAGGCAAGATACAGGAATATATAGCGTACTCTTTCTAACTCATTGGCGGCTTCATAGGAAAAAAAGGGACGAAAGCGTTGTATTACTCCTATGTCAGTAATCATTTTGCAATACTAACGTCTTCCGACAGCCAAATCTGAGGACGACTATTGGTTGTTAGTGGTTTTGGTCAACCAATCAGAAGCCTCCCTCAGCTTTTAAAGGTTACTAAAATTAAATATTGTCTTCAGAGGCTTCCTTATTCGTAAGATATGTGTTAAAATATATTGGATTGATATTTGGGTCTAATATAGTCTGTACTTACTGATATATTGAGAAAGATGTAGCATAATTATATTTATTATGAAGATATTTACGGTAACGGTAGCTATGGATGGAGATAGGGAATTTCGGAAACGATCACTGTCGTAATTTAGTTAAATGTAATGAAATACCAATAATTTCTCAGGTGTTCAGTTCTCTTAGGGGCCATCCTTTAATCACGAGAGGTTTTTTAGATCACTGTTATAGACCCCCCCCTCCCCCTACCCCTTGGTGATACGTGGTGAGGTTTTAGTCCAACCCTCCTCCACCTCCCAGTATCGCGTGTATTTCTTATTATTAAAAAGATCAGATAGTTTCAAAATGTTTGAATAAAAATAAAATAAAATACACGGAATGAACTGTCACATTATCCTCCCCCCCCCTCCCCATCTTGATTAATTGTGATTTTAGTCGGACCTCCTCTCCCTTGTTCGAACCTCACGTGATTAAAGGACGACCCCTTGTTTAATTATTTCTGAAAAACAGAGAAAGGTACAGGATTTGAGAGAACAAAAGAACGATATCTATTAATGTATAGTAATTTGTGTGACGTTTCTCGATATAGTACAAAGTATAAAAATTCCGGTAGAAATATTAAAAAATAAGTTTTAAAACAACACTAGTATAATAACGCCCGCCTAAAAACATCTTACAATCGACATTTTTCTTCTATTAGGACACATCAATCAAAGTCTACCACAGTTTAAAATCTTACTTTATTCCTTTAACATTAGAGTTCATTTTGAGTCTTTGAACAAAGATATCAAATGTCCAAATGTACAAATAATGAAACATATTTAAAGTCTTGTGAAGGTTATTTATGTAGTCTGCTAAATAAATAGACTTAAGTCAGCACAGTAGCATTTAATACGAAAATGATCATTATTTGTATGTCGTTAACGAGCAAATTCATATAAGCGACTGTGATCTAACGTTTCGTACGAATATGAACATTAGTTCTAAACAGATAAGTTTCATTTTTGTATGAAACGCTTGAGGACAGCCACTGAATAGATTTCAGCCTGAGCATTTGCTGTACACCTCTGCCGGTTCCCTTCAGGACCACAGGCATGATGTTTCCTTATTTATTTTAGCAATGAATGACCCGACTGTTAATTAATTTATCTGGCTACATAAATAATTAGGTACAGTACGCCAGCACATAAAGCTACTATTGTCAAATTTCTTTAATAGATTTTCAACTTTATCGCTAAAGCATTAGATTCAGTTTTGATTAAGAAAATTTGACAGTTTCGGGTAGCTCGATGTGCTCGCGACTGTACATAAGACAACTTGTTAGACCAAACTGTTGCTATTTTTGCTTAGTGTGTCAAACAAGATGTATATTTATAAGACGAATATTTGAACCTAAGTTAGCCTAAATGTTAGTATTGACTGAATAATTCGGTTTTTTACGAACGAATGTGTGTGATGGGATTAAATTTGCAGTCTCCGCCCTTTGAGGCCCGCGTACACAATGAAGCACTAACTGTGTTTAACGCTAAGCACAAAAACACATTGACACTACAATTTTCCAACAATAGACAGAGCAGACTATATTTAGAGGTAACTCTATTTAGCAATTTGTGGTGCATGCGGGCTTTAGACTCTTGCTGGCCTTGCCATTTTAAGATAAACAAACAATTCAGCAATATAAAGACCTTTATGAACATTAATTTGTCTGTTGAGAATATTTGTTAATTTGTATCGGAAAGGCGTGGTAATATTTAAAGGTGCTCCCCCCCTACTAATATATTTCCCTATTCGCCCCCTATTTATTTATTTATTAAAACTTTATGCACAAGTAAAAACTGTACAAAGGCGGACTTAATGCCATAGGCATTTTCTACCAGTCTAGGGTCAGGGTGATGCAGAGACAATATACAGTAGGTGCAATAACAGAAAAAAAAGACTAGAAAATATTTATAACTAAAACATATAAGAATAAATACTTATATACATACATATATTAAACTTTATAAAGTTAAGAGAGATAAACAAAAAAAAAACTACAACAACTTAGTTCTGAGACGAATCTGCCAACTTCTTGTGAATGTGTTCCTGAGCTTTCACTTTGAAAGTGAACTGACCAGTCAGTCACTGTCCTGATACGCCCTATTACATGGAACTTAAACATAACTGGCGAAATGTACGTGTACTATTAGGTACACCTCTGTCTAAACCTTTGAGGATTACAGGCTTGATGTTATGATATGTTATTTAAAGGTGTAGAACACACTATCAAACTGAACAATTTCCTGTATGGGACCAGCATAGTACAGTCCCATACAATATATCAATACCTACTGGCACCAAATATTACCACACTTTTCTTGATACATGCTGTATTATCTAGGAAATAAATGCGATTTATTCTAGGCACACAAGATCGTCAAGGCTACCTTAGATTTAAGTATACGCCTGTATATTTGACTAATGTAAAGTATATATTAGCATTCCATTGATGACTAACGCATGCGATTTGTCAGACTCTCCTTGTTATTCATTTAAGACATGTTCAATACTCAATTCAGCCTAGAACAAATTGGGTTTTTTTTCATTAGAGTATGGCTTTTGCTCTTCGCCTTAGCGGAAGCGGAAACCGTTCAAGAATCCTTTACTCAATTTTTGTTTTTCCTGGGCAAAATATGGAACTACGTTCCCACTGCTGGGCTTTCTTTTGCTGATCTTTAATTTTATCGACGGAAGAATCGACAAAACGACAGATTTATATTGTTGGTCTGTCATTTTGTCGATTCTTTCGTAGACAAAACCCGTTTCTACGCTGGTCATACTATGTGTGCTGGTCAGACTTTATCTTCTGACTACTCATAACGACTGTTAAAGATATATAAATTACAGCCGGGGCCAACGGTTTAACGACCTTTCCAAGGCATGGAGTGGTCTCGTCATTTAATAACGGTCACCCATCCATGGACTGGCCTCGACAAGCGTTGCTTAACCTTGAAGACCGACCCCCCCCCGAACTCTGCCACAAATGTATAACAGTTAACTTAGCGAAATTAAAAAGCGATTGAGATTACATAACCTATTTTGTGAACATACTCATGATTCTTTGCCTTAGTTAATTTGTACAATCGCCAGCGCATCAATTTACCACAAACTGACACATTTCTCCACATGATTTTAAACCATAAAACTTTGATGTTAAGTTCAAAATCGAATGAGAAAATTTGACAGTTTGACAACTTGATGCGCAGGCGGCTGTACTAGGTCCGACAAATCGCAGCGACCTGCGCTCACGACAGAACAAAACGTATCGGTGAGAAAGTCGCGAGATGCGTAGTTAGCCTCTGTAGTTTAAAAAGATAAAGGTTTGTGTCTGTGATCCTATGCCATGTTCCTTTTCAAGGAATTGACAAGTATTAATGTGTGGTTGCATTTGTGTTTGGGGTTTTGAGAAACAGGATCGTTTTGGCCTCGTTGGTCGTGTGGGGTTCGATTCCTGGGTCGGGCAAAGTGTTATTGGGTTTTTCCATCAGAAATTTCAGCACGTACCAGCCACGGAGTCTGGATTTGTGTCCGATGGATGGCAATAGACTCGTACCCTATTATATAGGACGCAAACATAACTGGCAAAATGTGGGCTTACACATCTGCCTAACCCTTCGGGGTTTCCAGGCGTGATGTTATGTAAGGTAACTTTTACCCGACTGCGGCGAAGACCAAATGGAGGGTTATTAAATTCATAAAATATCTGCAAAGTACTAGCAAATAGTGTGGTCAGAATTAATAAACAGTTTTGTTTTGCTTGCTGGAATCTATTCGGATTTAATTCTAAGTTTTTGGATGTAAAAGCTTTCAAGACGACAGCTCCAAAACTAATAACCAACTGATTTGCCACCGGAAAGCTACAGGTCGAGATCCAATAACGCAACTTAGCTCGTCCTTTCATTTAGACATGGTCCCGTCTCTGTTCTGCACTTGAATTTTGACAATTGTGTGACAGTGACAGGAACAAACCTTAAATGAATTACGTGCTAAGAAATGTTTATAGATCTCGTCCTGAGACTGTCCATAAATTCTAGAATCGTACAAAATAATCATTTATTCTTTGAACATCAAACACAGTACAAAATAAATATTTTATTCAATAGTAAACAGCTCACAAAAACAATTGATTCATTCTTGATATTGACCCTTACATTGTCTGTCACTCAGGACAAGGCGGGCCAACGACATTGTCACACAAAACGACGCCTTGATCTGCTTCATTAAAAAAAAAAAAATATTCAGAGTTGACAACCAATATTGAAGTGATTTATGTCTACAGAATATGGTTTAATATCGTCCAATGGTCAAGTATGTCTATATTTTTAAGCGACTTTCGAAAACGGAGGTTCTGTTTTTGAACTGTATGTATGTGTGTCCGCAATTTGCTCTAAAACTACAGAACCGATTTTGATAACATATTTTACACGGTGGAAATTCCAAAATTCAGGAATTTCTCAGTAGCAGCCTACGTGGCTGGTGGTCTGGATTAGTGGCGGCATGTTGAAATTGCTCTAATATCCTCAAAAACCCAAACAGTAATGTATAGTTCCGTTTCCAGTACAGATTCTAAACGACGACTCGAGACGGCCGGATACTCCATAACCATAGGAATAACATTGCGAATATAAATCATTATAGCATTTAAAGCCTTACCTCTTTTTTTTACTCTGTAAATCTTTTGACCAGAAATGTATATTATTTGTTATTTTTTTTGTTTATGTTTTATTAGAGGAAGGTTGGGCTGCTTGGTTTTGTAATGCGGTAGAAAATGATCCCATCTGTTTGTAGATAGAAATGGTATTTTGTCTATTGTGATTTGTAACTTATTAATTCTTGTAAAAGAAAAGACTATGTAAATTGTGCTACATGGTTCTTTTGGCGTTATCATGACATTGACAGGTAGGGCACTGATGGCAAATATTTGTGAATTTGTCTATGGCAATTTGTTTTAAGGTGGCCCTTCACTTTATTCAAATATTCGCAACATTTGGCCATAAAAATCATACCTGGTTGTAATGCAGTATATAAGGTGAAGTTGCGCCATTAAAAAAAATGGCGGCGAAAGAACCATAGAGCATAATAATTGCCTTTCTATCTACCTCGTTAGGATCTACCGCTTCCGAAAAATAAGCGGCGATCCATGAAGAATATATTTTTTATGTCCGCAGTGTTATTTCAAATGGCATGTTGTTGTAATAATATTGTTATATTTTGTCATCTTGTGTAATTTAAT
Organism: Noctua janthe; assembly: GCA_910589295.1. Taxonomy (NCBI): domain Eukaryota; kingdom Metazoa; phylum Arthropoda; class Insecta; order Lepidoptera; family Noctuidae; genus Noctua; species Noctua janthe. The sequence goes on along the minus strand of OU342572.1, from coordinate 3,831,422 downwards.
TAATCTTGTAATTTTTATGGAGAAGATATTTCAATAAACAATGAATCCTATTTTGGTTTGTTTTGTCTTCAGCCTAAGAAAGAAGAAAATATATTTAGTTAACACAGACCATACATAGACTCCCTCTTTTTGGCCACAGGAGTTGGCAGAACTTAAAGAACGCCACCTACTACGACCATTCCTTACATAATTATTTTACTTCGTTCATGCGTCTGGGTGAACATTACCCTGATTATAAATAGAGTCGGATCAGTACCGGATGAATGACCAGGAACATTGTAACGACGAAGTCTGTAATTTTACATGAAAGTGCTTAAAAAATAAAATTGATGAGTTTACAATGTCAATAAACTTCGCAAGTCGTAAAAAAGTCGCTAACAATAAAAAAAAAATGTAAATTAATGATTTTTATTCAAATGTATTCGTTTTGAATACGTCATTACGTGAACGCATTCATATCGATTGCTGTCAGTCAAGCTGTCACCGCTCTGTCTACGACTGTTCTGAAACCAAAACCTAATCACTTTGTAAGCTCTTCTTTAAAAAAAAACAGTTTGTTAAAATCTCCTTGAACTAACTCAAAAAACGAGAATTTTGCAGTAAATGAAGTATATTTAAGTCAATTTTATAGCTTTTCAATAAAAACTAAAAAGAACCGGAGATACAAACAAACATGTCATCAAACGTCACTGTTAAATGATCTCGGCGATTCTTGTTTCAGAACGCAAGTTCCGTCGCCAGAGGAATACGTGAACAGAGTCTACCGATATTTATCGCTGTATTATCTCGTACGCTAATAAAACATTATAATTCCACGATAATATATTTTAAAATTTATACAGCCTTCGATATTCTGTGACACGGGCGCGAGTTTTGTGTGTAATTCGAGAAAAAAATGTGTTAAACCCAGTGAAGGATTTTGCTTGTTATTTTTTTTTGCGATTGTCGGCGCCAGAATGTCTGATGAGCTCGAAGCTCGTATGTGGGACGATGGGGGCTCCCGGTACGAATCCAGGAGCCGCGGGCCCTACTTCGAGTCGGCTTTCGCCTCCTCAGAACATTTGGACAGAGCCCCTTTGTTGTCTGAGGTAAAACAATTTTATGTATTTTTTTCATCGCCTTTGAGTTATTATAACGTTTATTGCGCTTATAATATTTTTTACTTTATCGTTTAATATTGTTACGTGTTTGCAATAAGTTTAGATTTCCATTTTCCTACTAAAATATTGCAATACAGAGTAACTTCGTTATTGTTTTCTAAGATTTAGAAAGTTCCTAATTATTTTTTAATACCATTATTATTTATTGAATGAAATACAATACTTTCTATAATATCTTAGTTACGGTTTTCACAAATACATTTTATACACCGAGTTTACAATAAGTTAAGAATAATGTCTAATAATGTGTGTAAATTCTGAAGATGTGTGATATGATTAGGTTTTGTTGAACATGATAACATGCCATTTTTACAACTTAATTTTAGTTTATTACAAAGGGAAACCGTTGCTTATTTTATCTTAATTATTATGCTTTTCCTCATAGAAGTGAATAATCGTATTCTTTTTGAGCTAATAAATTTTCTTAAACCGTAACTTAAAAAATTGCAAAAATATAAAATGTTGAATATCTGTGCAGTGCATACATGTTGAAATTGTAACTGCACGGGCACTGGGCAGGCACACACGCAGATTAGACGGAGCAAGAGGAGATCATTACCTAGCAATCCACATAAATAGAGCATTCCATAATGGTACAAATATGTTCCATATGTTCAAAATTTTATCATAATTACTTTTGTGACAGCACATTTCAAGATGCCGGTTGCTCTACTCGTATTCACGTAATGCTGAAACAAATATTTGATAATGATAAGATACTAGAACCAAACATACTACTTATCAAGTTTTGGTAATTTGCTTTTTAATAATTATCAGTCTCATTACATTAATTATCTGTGTATGCCAAGCATAATATTAATTATATTATGCTTGGTTTGTTGTCCATGTTAATAACAGATCATTAATTTATTGCCATCTGTGACTGAGCTCCCAAAAACATAAACTGACATATAATATTTTAGAAACATGATCTGAATGCCATGACTTAAATTCAGGACAGGAACACAAGAAAATCTATATTTGTCTTAAAACTCAGGCAGCCTGTTCCATTCCCAGCAGTGGTGTGTCTAGGGGCCAATAATATTGTTAGCAGGCTGTTCGGAAAGCCTCACATCATGAAGAGCGCTAGGTTATAAGGGCAAGCCAAGCTTGTAGGCTTGCATGAAAGTACCGCCACTACCTTCCCAGTACTGAGTAAAGGCCTTCTCCCTTTTAGATGCTTCCCTGGTATGTGCGAGTCTCATGCAGGTCTTTCCCACAATCTTCTACAGGTCATCCATGGATCTGGGTGATGCCCTATTATCTCTGTATCGTTTCTGTCATGGGGCCTATGCAAGTATTATGATCCAACCTTCATGTACCAAAATCATTAAACCACTATGCTCGGCAAATACTGTAGTGGTTAGTACCCAAATTAGGTTGTTTTAATTATTTTAAGCTTATTGGCCATACGTTATCTTAGATTTTATCAAAATTTCATTTTATACTGTTCACAAGGGCACAAACAGAAGTTAAATTATTTGTTTTACACACAATTAAATTAGTTTATAGAACTAGATAAAATGTTATCAATGTTTTAGATACAACTGATAAAATACAGACATCTTATCAGTGAATAAAATTTTATAGTGGTTAAATCTAATCTAGATCATATAAAAACTTTGAAATTTAATAGTAACTAGGACATGCACCCGATTCTACAAATCTTTAGAAAGAGCCCAGTTGCATGCCTTAGCAGTAACCTCCTCTAAAAATAAAGAATATTCATATAATCAACCTTTTTAAAATTCTACACTACCTTTTGCTTCTCTGACAGATAGAATCAATGAGTCAATTAGTGCTGTGTCAGCACACTTTGCATAAGCAGCCTATAATATTCCCACTGCTGGCACACAGGCGGCCAGGCCTCCACTATACAAGAGAGAACCGGCCATAAGCCATGACTTAAAAAAGTACTTTGGTAGGTCAGGTACTCTCCACGAGATCGTCAGCAACACCAAGCAGTTATTAGCCTTTATCGGGGAATTAGGGTGGATCGAATAATTTACCCACCCGTACGCAAAATACGCGCTTTGGACGTGGAGTTGCGGACACCAGCTGCTATACAGGGTGAAACGGACACCGAAAAAAAATCAGCTGTTCCATACGTTTTGACTATGTAGACAGTCAAAATGTATGGAACAGCAAATTTTTTTTAATAACCGATGAAATATTACTATGTAGGGGGTTCAGAATGATGTACTGAATACGTGGTAACCGTTTTCGCGTCGGTGTACCTTCCACCCTGTATAGTAAAATACGAACCATGACTTATTTACATTTGAACAATAAATTGATTCCATAATAAAATTTGTTAAAATAAGATACTTCTTTTGGTCTTGTAAAATTGGAATATTTTTTCCGAATAATTGAAGTCGCACTTAACTTTTTGCTAACTTGACAGCGAACAGACTATGGCAGTGTTTATTACAATTTAAGTAGTTTTTTTAGATTGTTGAAATAGTGTTAAAGACATAACAATGAAACTTATTCATACAATATTGTTATTATTCCCACGATCCTGCAGCACAATTCAATGAAACCTTGTAGTTCAGGCTGTTATGATATGACTTACAATATTGTATAAGTATTTTTGAAATTATCATTCTCATTGTTTCGGTACATCACTAGTAGTTCATCACGTGCGCGCTAAGCCGTTGGTCCTGCGCCTGCGAGTATGAGAGTGAGGGAAGAGAACACCTGTGTTTGCGCGCACTCGCTTATTTATTTATTTAAACTTCATGTGTGTACACGAGTGGCTACATAATAACAGCCGTTCGGGTCGATTAGGTTAAGCCGTGCTTGCCTAGGTTGGTCTGTGGATGGTAACCAATCATTACATACCGAGTCTCCTCCGTGACTCGGAAAGCACGTTACGCCGTTGGTCCCGGGTGTCATTTGTAGATCTTTGACAGTCGTTAGGTAGTCAGTGGCCCAAAAAAATTTGACAACCAGTCTTATCACGGGGTACCTATCGTATTACCCAGTACTAACTGGGTTGTGGAGGTCTGTTCTAAAATACTGGTATTCAGCTGCATCCGGTTAGACTGGAAGCCGACCCCAACATAGTTGGGAAAAGGCTAGGCAGATGATGTGTGTACAAGAGTAGTACATAGGCGGACTTAATGCCACAAGGCATTCTCTACCAGTCCACCTTTGGGTCAAATAGGACAGCATTGTGATAGACTCACTCACTTCACTTTTGTACTATTTCCTGCTTCTATAGGTTGATCTACATGACCGATCTGTAGACATCTCCGCCATGACCGAGTGGTCAGGTGGTCATTCTTCAACATCGTTCAGCTTATTTTTGAACAGTCAACTGTTGGGTTGTCTCACGCCTTTTAACTCGACCTTCGGTCACTTCCATTCAGCGGTTACCGGTGTGATCGGTACGTCCCACCTTACGGTTGCTGCATTTGGGATTTCCACTCAAGAACACGTCTTCCCCACTCCGCAGTCAACATTGGTCTTAGTCAGAACAGGCGCCATACCAGGCTGGCTTCAGACGCTTTTGTCCTTGGATATCCTCCTCTTCCGACAACCTGTCGTCAGCAAAAATAACCCTCACAGCGCTTCACCACTTCCTAGTGAGCTACGAAGAACAAGTAGCTCAAGGAACTCCCCAGCAACCTACTTTTAAGTTGTCTACGTCTAGATTTAAAACTACAAATAAGACCAAAGACAAACTATCGCGCAACTGTCTAACTTTGTGTGTCCTACTTGGTGAACGTACAATATGTATTCCCGTTTTCACTAACACTAAGCCACTACTAAACGAATGCCTAAATAAAAACGAACTATTTCATGAAAAAGTCATTGAATGGGGTTAAATGAACTTAGAGAGTTGTATTGATGATTTTAATGATTATATTAATGCTGTAACTACATACGTGTTACTGGCGCGACTCATTTTTCATCAACATGCAACCTGACACTGACCTGCAAATTACAAAAAACGTAAGAAAATTTAAATTTCGCGGGCTACCCTGGCGGCTACCACCTTCAGCACCGAGATACAAAATTCCTACAGGTAACATTAATAACATAATTTCTATAAATAATTTTGCTTTTGTTATTAATATTAAGTTACTAACACACGTAGGTCAATAACAATCAATTTAATATGACACACGTGTATTTCATTAATAAATGAATGATTGAGTAAACACTGACAATTACGCTCAAAATAATTACTGAATGGAATGTTTACAAATAAAAGACAATACACGGAAAGAGGTAGGATTATATAAATAAATAAATAATATGGTAATGAGTTACGGGCTACTTTGGCATAGATTAAAAATATGTAGCTAATATTGGTTAATTAACATAAATCTTATTCGAGGAAATACATAATACCTACCTAATTTGAGTTTTTTGCGTGTTTGCTAACAAAAGTTGAATATCTACTGATGATCACTGATGAAGTTTTCGTACCCTGACCCCAAAGATTTCATACAATCTGTGCGATGTCTGTAAACACAAAACGAATGTGATCGAGAGGATTTAACCTTTTGACTATCAGAGCATAAACGCACGCGCGTGCCCTCCACGCCAAGCCACAATTTCACCAACCATTATGTCACATATTTGTGTCGTTTGGCGTACAGAGCTCGCTCTTGCTTGTCACGTTTGATAACAATGGCGGTCAAAATGTTAAAAAGAGAGAATTTGAACCGAGAATTCGCTCATTCGGTTTAAACGCATATGGTATAAAATTTCTAAAAAAATTCTAACAAGTCATTCTTCCTTCACTTTTTTGAGGTGACCCAACGCAACGTCGAGGCCCCTACCTATCAGCCCTGCCACTAACATCCCATAGTCTTTCATTGTATTTTTGGAAGACTAGACGCATTCCATCTAGTCATGCAGCTCAAAACTAACGATAGTTTTCTCGTCACCAGTGCAGGATGTAAGAGCTCCATATATTACATACATCGTCGAAGCTACAATAAAAATAAAACGCTCTTAGGAGACTCCATAACTCTTGAAGATGTATCGTAAAGAAAAGAGGTCACAAAACTTTCAAGTTTGTTGCTCAAGTATCGACTAAACTACACTGCGTTCGCGATTTAGTTTCCAAACATGTAAACAGATTATGTGTTTTTGGAAAAACAACTTTAATACGTAGTTACATAAATAACATAACGTAACATCACGCCTGTAATCCCCGAAGGGTTAGACAGAGGTGTATCGGATATTACACCCACATTTCACCAGTTATGTTTAACTCTTATGTAATAGGGGGCTAACCTATTGCCATCAACCGGGCACAAATCCAGACTCAGCAGTCGCGCTTGCGATCCTAAACCAACGAGGCACTCCATAAATCATACAGGTACATAAATCTACAATACAATTTCACGTTTGCGCTACAATGTCAAACCCTTTTCTTAAATCTAATAGCATAAAGTTGACATTCGTTTGTAAATGTGGAAATTACAAGGGATTTAAAACATAACTGGCGAAATGTGGCTGTCCTATTAGGTACACATCTGCCTAACCCTTCGGGGATAACAGGCGTGACGTTATGTGTCAATGTGAAAATATGTGCCTAGTGTCAACATTGGCAACAACAATTTGAATAGACTGTACCAAAATCTTTTGAAGCAAACTATCTGAGATATCAAGCAAAAATGTCCCTAGTCTTTGAAAACCGGAATATTCCATTACCCTTTTATCAAATACCCGAGGGCAATACCCTCATAGTAATAATCCATTTTGTTGACTGTACAATATAAGTTCTTACATGTTACGAACTTGCGAAATGGGTAAACAACTTGAGACGAGTCAACATATGAACATAGATTTTTATTATGGATTCATGAGATTCTCGGAGCTAGGGATGTCCGATACTTGCATTTCTATCGATACAGATATTAAATTTATAAATCCCTGTAGAAGTCTAAGCATAATTCAAGGGTTTTTTTGTGACCTCCTTATGTATTCTATGAAATTGACTGATCATGCAAACGACAATGTGGTACGATTTGATGTATATTCATTTCGATACCAATACTTTTTACATATAAATCTAAGCATGGACGCCAGCAAATCAAGCTACCCGAAACTGTCAAATTTTCCCAATCAACTTTGAACCTCTTGTTTTAGCGATAAAGTTGAAAATCTATCAAAGAAATTTGACAGTTTTTAGTAGCTTGACGTGCTGGCGTCTGTACCTATCGTATTCGTTTGTATCGATCCAAAATATCGGAGTAACGCATCATATTAATATCGGTACTGTATAGAGTCGGATTTGATCGTGCATCACTCGGAGCTCGGTTTTCCATCTTGTTTGAGATGAGTGATATATTGTGTGCGCAGAATGCTTGTTTTTACTTCAATTGTCTTTCAATCATAATGTATAGAAAGGGTGTACTGAGCTAGATTGAATAAAGCTGTTTATGGTTATATCTAAGAATAATCAGAGTCCGATTTGATTTGCTTTTGCCGGAGACGATTTATTGTTACCGTTCTGCAGTTATGTGCTGTGGCTCATCATAATAACACTTTCGTAGTTTTTCTTCATCACATCAGCCGGAAGATGTCCAATGGCGTGTCCATCACAAAGGCTACTCTAATAAGCATCGTTACAACGTCCTGCCTGCAAGAAACCGATTCTTGCGACCTTTAATATAGGTCATTTTTATTTTTATAAATGGCATATCACATGTCAACCTAGGAGGTCGTCTGCTTAATCGGACTATCCTGTGCCTTGAGTGTAAAGGCTCCAGCCAGGAGCAAAAAAAAACTTAAAAACTAAGAGACTACACGCTAAGGGCACCCTCTGATGGGGTTATCGACTTAAGGCGTCTCGTTGCTGGGGGAGGACTGAAGACAGGCTGGATCGGAGGGTCTAATTAGCTTGCTTGCAAAACATGTAAAACTTATGGGGGAGGCTTATGCCCAACTATAGTGATGATGGCAAGATGAAGAGTACAATCAAAAACACTACAATAACGACAGATCGTAAGCCCAGTGAGATGAATCTAGCGATATCTTCTCGCGATTGTAGATTATGCATCTGTCCCTCGACTTTTGCCTAACTTACTCGCGATTCGATATTTTGATGTCCGATTCAATTAAAAACACGTTAATCCACGTGTTCAAATATAGCGATAAATCAATTCGTTTTTAATCTACCGAGCTCATATTATACAATCTTCGGCTGAATTGAGCTCAATTACCAGTAAGCTTATCGCGAGAGTTCGGCATAGCTGTTTAGTTCTTACCCAATCGCGTCCGAAGCAAATTAAATATAAAATATTAAATTAAGCGATAGTAAACTTGATTTGATTTGGAACTTCATAATAATGGATGTTTAGACGTGGTGGAACATAAGAATGGAGATAAGTCATACGATCGTCTGCTTAATAAAGGTCTTCGCACAGTTCTAAATACATATAAACACTGCACGGAATCAGAGTCGCTTCAATGGAAGATCTTGTCAAAATATTTTGATTTAAAAGAGTGGCCATGTAGTTTCTTGCCCATTCTTCTCCATAGAGATCTATGCTTCGGAATGGGCAACTACAGTACTTTCATAAATCACAAGTTATTATGCCTTGTGACTGGGACTGTAGCTTCATCCTTTTGTTTTTGATTTTCATAAGTACCTGTAACGGTCTAATTGAAATAAATGCTTTGAGTTTGAGTTTCAACTGCAACCGTTCAGGATTCTTTCTATGTAACTCCATTACACTTCTAAGCATCGTATGCGCATCGCTTCGTCTTGGGATCAGCATAAACATCAGTCACTGTGCTCGTACGTGTACTTTAACCGTAAGAGTGCAGAGATAGTTAAAGTTCAAGTTCTTCCTGGCGTTTCTGGCGTTTCGATGGCAATCTAAATTGAGTCAGTCTTCGACTAGAATGCTGCAAGATGAGGTTCCGTGCGAGTCAGAAACTATTTGGACAGGCCCGCAACATACGCATGGAATAAGATCACGCATGTAATTCCCGAAGGCTTATAGGCAGAGCTGTACCTAATAGTACACTCATATTTTGCCAGTTATGTTTTAAGTCTCATATAATAGGAGGCGAGCCTATTGCCATCAATTCTAGAGGCACAAATCCAGACTAAGTGAAATTCCTGATGGAAAAACCTAATAACAATTTGCCCGACCCGGGAATCGAACCCAGGACCTCATGCTCAGCAGTCGCGGTTGCGACCACTAGACCAAGGGGGGGGGACAGTCGGAACAGACACATGAGTAAAACCATAAACAGCAATGATGTCATACTCAATCAAAAACTATCAAATATCTTTGATAGTTTTTCAACTTTATTACAAAAGAATAAGGTTCATGTTCAATTGGAAAAATTTGACAGTTTGGTATAGCTTGAGGTGCTGGTGTTTGTACCTCTACCCAATGATATTATAAAGAAAGATACTACGTTCATACTGAGCGGCGTTCAAAAATGGTTGCGTTGTAACGACTGCGACAGATAATACGGAACGTACGATACAGAAAGAGATAGCTATTGCGCTTGAAGTACCTAAATTACGACAATTGTCTTAATTTGTCAGCAACAATTTGCGCGCGCTAGTGCGATATATCTACCTCTTTTTATTTATAATATCATTACCTCTACCTAAATGAAATGTGTAGGACGAATAATGCCTGCTCAGGGTCGGCTCATGGGCTGATACTTAAACGCCCAATATCTTACAAAGCCTGCTCAGCGCTCAATACCTTCTTTCTTCTCTCAAAGAATATTTTTAATTAAAAATGAAAATACTGGTTTATTAAAAAGAAAAGCCTCGTTCAACTTATTTCGCGTAACGTAAATTAAAATGAACGTCAGCAAAATGTAAATCATTGTTGGTTTTGGCTTCGCGTGATTTTAATTAAAACTGTGTGTGTACTTGTGTAGCAAAGGCGCAGTTATTTATTAAATAAAAATACTTGAACATGACCTGTTTGGGCTCAGTCCAAGTCGGGCCATGTTTAAAACTATTTTCGTCCAATGGGGGATGGAGCATGGGAGGTCTTACGTAATAGACAATGTGCTTAAGGTGGAGGCGAACGTAAAAAAAAATTGAATTTTGCGAGTATCTCGCAAAATTCAAATTTTCTTTCGTTTTTTGTAATTTGCAGGTTAGTGTCAGTTTGTTTGTTGACGCAAATATGATTCGCGTAAGTAACACGTATGTTGTTACAGAATTATAATTATTATAATCATCAATACAACCCTCTTAAGTTCATTTAACCCCATTCATTAACTATTTCATTAAGAATTTGTGTTGTACATACAACAACTTAAAATTCGACTACTGATTAAAATGTAGCCTATGCTACCCGGGCCATAATAACGAATCCACTGACACCTCATCCATCAAAATCGGATAAAAAGTTTAGGCGCTACGGACGAATGTATGTAAATACAAACATACATACATAGACTGCTAAAATCATAACCCTTCCTTTTGGCTTCGCCGTAGTCGGGTAAAAAGTCAGTTGCATGTCAGTGTCAGGTTGTATGTTGATTAAAATATGATTCGCGGCCGTAACAAATAAATGGCTTTACAAAGTTATAATCATTAAAATCATCAATACAACCCTCTAATGATGACTTCCACTTCGCTTCCCTTCCAGAAATCTTCCGACCGCCTGTATCTTTAACTTGTAGACATGACATTGATGTGACAGGTTTCTCTTATCCAAATTACGTGCTTAGTAACGTGTAGATCTCGATCGATCTCGCTCGAGATATAATCGTTACACTGCGATCTGGCAAAATCAGTGCACTTTGCTGTGGTTTAAACAGAGGCCCTCCCTAGCACAAGCGCGGTGTAAACGTAGCGTAAATTACGTCGATTTTTTAATTAAAATATCGTTTCACATACGTAAAATATTTTCATCATTTTAAGAATTTATTTATATATCTATGGATATAAAAAAAAATCAGGAAAAATCGACGCATTTATGTTACGTTTACACCACGCTCGCGCAAGGGCTTCTGATCGAAGAAAAGTTCACACCATGTTTCGTTTCTGTAATATCTTACCCTAATTTAATTTCGTCGGATAAGTAGCCTGGATTTGCCTAGTATACCTAATCCAAATCGACATGCAGTAAAGTAAAAATTAAAATAGCCTCCACGAATGGCGAAATAAATCTTTACAAGGCCAAAATACTGGCCCTATATCTGCTTAACGGTCTTTTTTGGTACAGATTTATTGGTGCTTAAGTTGTCAGCTATTCACATCGACAGGCACATGGGTACAAAAGCTGAAGAGATTAAAGAATATAATGTACTCTGTAAATTGTTTGATATGTAGAACTTCAGCCATGATTTTAACAACCATGTCCAAATGTAATTTTTAGTCCTCTTTCCACTTAGTGTTTTTTTGCTTAGCGTTTATGGTCCCAGTGCTGGGTAAAGGCTTCACCCAATTCCTTCCATACCCTCTTTTATTACGTCATCTTGAACCAGACCCCGCAGTATGCCACCACGTCGTCTTACCACCACTTTCTAGGCCAGCCTCAACGGCGCCGTCTGTCTCCCTGCACTTTATTGCACTTAGCAACATTATTTTATTCCACAGCTCATTCCTGTTCTACAGAATTCATAGTCATTAGTCATTTATTCATGAACAATAAATTATATCTGTAATGACATAGAAAATTAAAATTACATAAAAAAGAAAACAAAAACACGTTAAAATATTACAACAATTCATAAATACAACAACAAAATACAACATAGGAATTTCGTTATAGATCTTCAACGGCATAAAGACACTTATTCAAACAGGAAACTTTTTAGTTGCTTTTTAAAGGAGCTTGAGTAGATAGCGGTTTATATAAAAAAAATGTAGAGGCAACATATTAAACAAAATAACCGATTGGTATCTAGGACTGTGCCTCACAATATTCAAATTTGGCTGTAACTTGTAACGCGTAATGTCTTGTCTCCGTGTGCCTTCTCTAATCTGTCGTTCTTCTGCTGTATTTGGTCATGCTACTTAGAAATATGAATACATAAATGCTCGGCACTGTTAGTATTTCAGTTTTATAAAATGTTCACGGCAACTCTGTCTTTGAGGCATACGGGCTATTGTGCGTATACATTTTCATTTTTATCGATGTTACATGAATTCCATGGCACAATAACTGTACCACACCGTGACCTAGTATTAAACAATAAATAATCTAGCAACCAATGTAAAATTGTGAAGTTATCTAACCATGCAAATACCCGCAGAGCAAGCTGTTGAAATACTGTTGTCGTCACTCGTTATCAAAGGTTTTGTCGAATATACATGCGTGATAAGAGTGGACTATTTATTTTTTAACGGCAGGATTTTTACATCCGTTGCGTAGATATATAAATGTATTTTTAGGTGGTTGTTTTATGGTAGGTAACGTAAAAAAATCCATTATCATTCTCTTGTCCTTATCCCAATTCTTTTAGATATCTTCTTCCGCCATACTTCTCTATAACTCGTCATCTCATCACACCTCAATGATTAATGGATTTCAACAAAAATACTGATAGATAGCCAGAGAATTTATCTATGAACAGAAATAACGAGCACGTTAATTGGAGAACTGGTTTTCGAGTTATAAGCGAACAAACAGACACGAGTTTCATAATTCGTACATAAATTCGAAAGGATGTCATCTATTTGCTCGATCGATTTCGGCCCCTATTCATAACCTGATTTCAATGTGTATATAAACAAGTCTTCTTCTTTATCGTGTGGTTAGTGCCTAACCTGGTGTCAAAGTTTTTATGCCGCCCATGGGCCTCAGACTTGGCTTTACGTCTCTTACGTTTCCGTCAAGAAATATCTCTCGGGCATGCTGGTTTCCTCACTATGAATAATCGAATAATACAGATGTTTAATAAAAACGCAATTTCAGAAAAGAAATGGAAAATATCGTTCATTTGCCCTTAGAATTTTCATTATTTACAAGTGTTTTAAACGAAAAATGCACCCATCTACACATAACACATCATCATCATCTGCCTAGCCTTTACCCAACTATGTTGGGGTCGGCTTCCAGTCTAACGGGATGCAGCTGAATACCAGTATTTTTCATGAAGCGACTGCCTATTTGCCCTCCACAACCCAGTTCGTACTGGGTAATGCGATACGCCTTGGTAAGACTGGTTGTCAGACTTTCGGGCCACTGACTACCTGTAACGACTGTCAAAGATCTACAAATGACAGCCGGGACCAACGGCTTAACGTTCTTTCCGAGGCACTGAGGAAACTCGGTATACAATGGGTGGTCACCCATCCACAGACCAACCTAGGCAAGCGCGGCTTAACCTTAAGATCGACCCAAGCAGCTGTTATTATTTAGCCACACCTATCTACACAACATCAGTATTAAAACATTTACGTAAAACCAAACTGAATTAACGATCTCTCATTTCCACCTAAATAACCATCTTATTTATATAAATATATTTCCTTCAAGACTTCATTTTCATTTATTTACGCTTCTGTAATTTTCTTCCCCAAAAGAATAATTTAAGCCCGTCTTATATTGAGCCATATTATATCGCTGTAATCTTCTTAAAAGCTATAGAATATTCCTCGACGGACTCCAAGTCTGCTTCGCATTTGAATGTGGCTCAATTTGAATTTATAGGCCGTCTTATTGGACTACAGTTGGCAATCTGTAAGAGACAAAAAGTTTTGTTCGAGAGACTGGCATTGGCATTACCCTTTGCTTTCGTTCTTTGCATAATCCATCAATCTGATCAAATTAATTAGATGTGTAAAAGAATTAGGACGTTTAAAGTACTTATAGTATAAAAAACCTTTTGTATTTAACCCTTTTTAGTTGTAGACACACAAATTCTTGTCCTGAAACAATTTTACATTATAACTAGGTCGACAACATAGGCCAAGAAGAAAAAATACTGTATTAAAGGATTTAACTCATAAACTACGAATACAAAGTTAATAAAATTTATATAGGTCCACCGCGTGGACCTCTCCTACCAAATAAAAAATATAAAATCACGTAAATCGGCCCAGTAATCACGGAGTAATCGGTGTACAGAGATGAAAATAAAAAAGGTCCTGATCGATTACATAACCTCCTCCTTTTTTAGAAGTCGGTTAAAAAGCGAAAAGTCTAGATCTTTCTTGTAAATAAAACACTCGTCCCCATTTCTAGCTTAATTACAGCTATGAATTTAAAATTCCGTATTTTATTATAGTAAATTAAATAATTATGCTATGGCGATGAATAAGTGCCGTTTGTTGTGTAAACAGCTATTCCTAATGTTTTGAAAATTATACAGTCCAAATTATAGCAATAAGTTTAGCATAATCTCTATTATTACATGCTAAAACGAAACTGACTCAAATCCTTTTAATACCGTTATGTCAAATTATACCGTCTCCTTACTTAAATACAGTCAAAATTACACCACTGAGTTTATTGGCATTATGTAAAGGTCGACTATTAATACAATGTATAATATATCTTTCGGAATAGGTAAATGTACTAGGTCAAGTGACCTAATGCGTCATCTATTTACTAGTTTGTCATGTATGTCCTCTAAAATTGCTTACATTCCATCAATTTCTGCTTCATTGACACCGTCTCTTCGCGTCAGCTTTTCTTAATAACTGAATTTGATTTTCTAAATTATTATAATATGCTAATTGCTAAGGGGCTATCCATAAATTACGTCACAAAAATGTTATGATTTTTGAACTCCCCCCCACCCGTCCTTGTCACAGCTGATCACATTTGAGACCCCCCTCTCTAGTGTGACGTAACATATTTTGCAATTTTACATACGTATTCATACAATATAGTTGGAAATACGTTAAGTTTTTCGTTAATAGTTCTAATTTTGTGTTTTAATACTTAGATTATTAGATTTTGAAATGTGACGTCACGTAATTTGGAACCCCTCCCAACCCTTGTCACACAATGTCACACTTCGTCGATCACCCCCCCTTAACTTGTGACGTAATTTATGGATGGCCCCTAATGTTAACTATCAGTCAGTGCTATTGTTTGTTGTGCAATTCTGGAGTGTAAAATACTTACCTCAAATTCTCCTTCCTTTATCCCAATTGGTTTAGGGTTGGCGCAGCATGTCTTCTCTTCCATCTATATTAGTCGTCATCTCATGGTCCACTCCCTTTCTATTCATGATATCTTTCACACACTCCATCCTTCGTTTCTATGGTCTTCCCCTACTCATATAGCCATCCACTTTCATACTCAATTGTCGCAACTTATACATTCGAAATTACACCACGATTTTTATTTTTCGCGATTTCAGAATTCTCCCCGTAGTCTTAATTGTTCATAATGATTAGTACAATGACCCCTTTAAGGAGGTATAGGGTATACGACAACTAAGCTTGCCCTTATACAGGGTGGATGGGACATTGACCCGCAAACGGTTACCACGTATTCATTAGTATGGATTTTCGATGCAAAATTTGTATGTTTGGTGGTTCGGATTTCGGAATGATGTACTGTATACGTGGTATAGGAAGAGCTCGTGGTCTTTGACAGTCAGTGGCCCAAAAAGTCTGACAACCAGTCTTACCAAGGGGTATCGTATTACCCAGTACTAACTGGGTTGTGGAGGTCAGATAGGCAGTCGCTCCATGTAAAATACTGGTATTCAGCTGAATCCGGTTAGACTGGAAGCCGACCCCAACATAGTTGGGAAAAGGTTAGGCAGATGATGATGTACTGTATACGTGGTAATCGTTTGTGCGTGGATGTACCTTCCTCCACCCCGTATAACATTATGTAAAGGTTGACTTAGATATCAGACGAAATCAGGGAGCTACTTTAATTGACCTATGTCATCGACAATGTCCTCCATTCCAAGCTTGTTTCCATGCCATGACTTTCTGCTCCACTGATCCTGTCGCCTTTCTTTATGAAAGGTCGCGCTGCTGTCAAGCGGTCCACGGCAAGAGCACCAAGGGCAGTTTGAAGGTCTAGGTGGATCTATCGTCTATCGATATTTAGCAGAAAATTGCAGCACAGGTTTTTTTTTTTTTTTAAACCGTTGCACCACACTAGGCGTTTCTCCTGTATCGTGGGTGCGTTTACAAACATTTAAACTCACGTACACAAACAGCCAGACCCGGAACAACTACCTGGAGGCCTTACAAATATTTGTTCCGTGCGGGAATCGAACCATGCCATTAAAATTCATGCTGAATAGACGCCGAATAAAATGTGCTTATTGAGTTTCTGGATATTTCTTCTACGCGTCGCAACCAGTGTTGATGTGGTTAGAGTTCTGCTGACCTCAGTCAGGCATATTTTAACCTTTAGACTGTCATAGTCGCATATAGGTGACAAGCGCGTGCTCTGAAGCGACACAAATATGGGACAAAATGAAAGGTGAAATTGTGGTTTGGCGTGGAGGGCACGCGCGTGCGTTTATGCTCTGGCGGTCAAAAAAATGGTTAAACATTATTGGCGATCCCTTTGATGTTAAGAGATATTAACACTTTCGAATGCAATGGTAACCACCTTTTGAAAAGTTAACCATAATTCTGCCTTTTCAAAATAAGGACTGTAAAACAACATAAGGATCATTCAGGATTACTTCCAATACCAATATCATCAAGCAGAAATGGTTAAATTACAACAGGAAAAGTCTTATCAAATTAATGAAGCATCAGCCTCCATTAGCTTGTTAACGTAACTAATCGGTAGCACGCTTGACTGCCTCGACGCGGTAAACATGGGTACTGCACCACCCAGGCAATTCATTGTCCGTTATTTTTGTGTGCTTTGAATTTGACATTATACTTACCTGCTATTAATTTTACATTGTATTTATTTGTTGACATATTTTAAATGAATTGACTCTTGAACTGGACATTTCACTCAATTTTAATAGGCTTTTAAATGCATTTGTTTCCGCATTTGATAATTTTATTTTATATCTAACGTTCAACACAATATAAATTGTTAATGTAAAATAAATGAAATTAACGCTGACCCGTCTGTTATACTACATAACTTTACGCTTGTAATCCCCGAAAGGTTAGTAAGATGTGTATCTAGTACACCCACATTTCGCCAGTTATGTTTAAATCCCATGTTATAGGGGGCGAGCCTTTCGCCATCAACCTGGCACAAATCCAGACTCCGTGGCTGATACTGAGATATTCCTGTTATACGGAAAACTGTTATAGGATCTAGGTTCACCGATATGTCTGCATAATACAGCATTGGTGTATCTGAGAAAGCTCTGTATGTCAGAGGAGGTTGACTGAAAAATTAAGATCGTCATACTCTGACTCGTTGTTCTAGTGATTTTGAGTGTGACTGCCTCTGCCGCGCATAGGGTTTGATTCCCAAGTAGGACACGATGTTAATGTGTTTATCTATTAGACATTTCTCAGTACCAACAAGTCCCGCTGCCTGATCTCTCTCGGGTCGTGTCAGTTTGCCGTCAGTTCGGACTAAGAGAGTTTTGGCAGTTATATTAATGCTGCTGTGTTTGAGCACACACTTATGCCCTGAAACATTTACTGAGATTTCAGACTAGCAAAAAGGTCAGGAGGACTATTCTACTCACCTGTTTAGCGGATAACCTCTGTTTGTAAGAGGAGGTTGTCTCAAACCAATAATCAATATATTTTGCTTGCCCTTATCACAATTTATTTAAGGTCACACAGCATGTTGTTTGTCAATCGTGGTCTTAGTTTTATTCCCCTACCTAGCCATATTATCTGTTAAATGGTTTTACCCAGGAGATTGCTAATAACTGCAAATTAATAATTGTATACATACAGGGTGCAAACGGACCCTTCACGAAGCTGTCTACCAAGCATTATGTACGTCAAACTAAGTAACTTTACGCAAAAATTATTGCTGCGAAACGGTTTTTTTTTTTTTGGGGTGAAAAATCCCGTTTACGGTAGGACTCAATGCAACACACTCAAAACATTGTACTGATGGATGGATTGAATAGTACGGGAGTCGTGGAGGTGTGTAAAGTAAATCTTACATTAAAAACATGTATTTATAAAAAAACACTTGCGAAAAAGTTGGACTTTTACTTTGGGTCCAGAATAAAAAAATACGCAAATTCGACTTCGTTAAGGGTGTTTTTACTTCCTATATGCTTAGGGCGATGTGTATTGTTCTAGACACTCAATATCGCTCGACTTTATAAAAAGCCGCTGCATACTGGCTTTAAAAATCACTGAATTCTGCTTCCGGGGAAAACCGGATGTTGTGGTGCATCTTCTGAGAGGCTTTCCAGCCGTGGATTGCGAAATAATTGAATGAATATACCTACGTCTCAAATCGGTGATAGTACTCCTGGCGTCTAGATTGAATAGTACGGGAGTCCTGGAGGTGCTTAAAATAAAGTTCTTGCATTAAAAACATGTAATTAAAAAAAAAATACTTGTATGGTCTAAAACAAAAAAAAAAAGTATCGCAATGACGGGGAGAACAAATGCCTTTTGACTTCGTACCGTTTATAAGCACCATTTTGTAAACAACTTGGTGATTGCAGTTTGTTGTTAATAAACACGAGAATGCGTTGCCTATCTTCATAATGATATCGCTATTGGCCTTTCACGACACCAACAGGTGAAAAGAAAGTCGACTATATTCAGCTAAAGGGACCGACCGATATGATTACATACCATATGATTATATAACATTATATTTAGACGTCAATATATTCCCAATAACAAAACAATAAGTACTACATCACACTCTACCGACTTCTACTCCTATTCGTTCACTGTCCACGCCGTGCGGCTGTGGAATTCACTTCCACCTGACATTAGGGGCTGCCAAACTGTTGCAGTTTTCAAAAGAAGAGTGAAAGAACATTATCTTTCCATTTCGTCATAGTTGCGTAAGTTTTTATTATTAGTTATTTTGTTGTATTTACAGTATTGTTATGTTTTGTCTTTGTATTTATATGTATGTTAGTATATTCTTATATTATTACTAGCTGACCCGGCAAACGTTGTTTTGCCATATAAATAGTATGAAAAATAGATGTTGGCCGATTCTCAGACCTACTCAATATGCTCACAAAATTTCATGAGAATTGGTCAAGCCGTTTCGGAGGAGTACGGGAACGAACATTGTGACACGAGAATTATATATAGATGTTTAAATAGTTCTGCTTCCATTTTCTCTTCTTCTTTTACACACTATGTATACATCTCTTTTTTAGTATCTCCTTTCGCAGGTGTGCTGGAACAGATTTCTTTAGAAATAAGCATCACCTTTTTACTATTTTCTGTTCCGTTCCTTTCTTTCTTTCCTTTCTTTTCTGTATTTAGTGTGTACATAAATTGATAAATAAATAAATACATTTAAAAACACCATAGATACGGTATAATCAAAGTAGACTGATAGATGACCTAGTAAAGACCTATTCAAACCTAAGCGGTATTCGCTGTCGCTGTGGGTAGAGGTACATATCGCGCGGGTTTCGCTCAGGTATTTAGTATCAAGTTGAGAGCGAAACCCGCGCGGCAGCGAATACCGCTTAAGTTTGAATAGGCGGAATACGCTAGAATCGAGAAAGCACCGGTCGACAGTTGAAATCTGATGTGTAGATGCCTGCGAGCAGTACAGGTGTGGTAGATGTTTATTAAGGGAGTCTGTGGACGTCTTTCGCCCGAATGCTATGGCACACACTTATTTTTTTCTAGCCTATTGGGTGTCCCACTGCTGGGCAAAGGCCTCGCCTTTCTCCTTCCCATTCGCCATCTCTGGCCATATTCGCCCCGCAAACAAGATCAGATCGTCACACTACCTCCGCCGCGGTCTACCTCTAATTTTAAAAATCCAAAAGAAGGTACCCTAAACGGATTAAATAAGTAATTAAAGTTACATAATATAAACGACGAACTTTTTAAAGAAATCGTGGAAATGCAAATCCATCAGGCACATGACTTGTAAATATTTGTAATATCTGGAACATCACAAAACATCTTCACTCAGCCTCAATATCACAAATACCATGTTCTTCAAACTTTAGATTGACAGGACTCGATAACCAATTCCCCAGTAAGCCAGAGTGATCTAAGAATATTCCCCGACTGTCTTCCCCGTCTGTTCCGTTTATTATTCATAGGTAGAACAACAGCAATCAAACCTGACCTATTTGTATAACAATAGGGCCCCGGTTCGTTCCAGAGACTGCAGTTTGTATGTAACTAAAGATTTGATTGACGTTGCAAGCTTGCTGTATTTTTATAATTGACTTATAAAACGTGTGACGAACAACAACGACGTATATTGAGTTGGTTATTTCAAGAATCAAGAGTCATTTATTTGCGAAAAATACAGGTTTTACTAGATGTATAAAATTGTATTTACAGAACATATGCAGACAATATACAGAATTCAGACCATTTTTGAATAGGGAAGCAATATTTAGTTAGTGTATAGGTATGGCGACTGGTTTTTTTTTTAACCTTTTGACCTCTAGAGCATAAACGCACGCGCGTGCCCTCCACGCCAAGCCACAATTTCACCTACCATTTCGTCACATATTTGTGTCGTTTGGCGTACAGAGCACCCGCTTGCTTGTCACGTATATGTGACTATGGCGGTCAAAAGGTTAAAAAAAAAACCAGTGTCTGTGATTTCTGGAAATAAATATAAGGCTATTCCTTAAAGAGGCCAGTATCATTTAATTTTTTTTCTTTGGTTAAAATAAAGAGACAAATATGTGTTATTAGATTTTGTCCCTATCTTGGCTCGCATTGGTCGAAAATTATCACACGTGAATGTTTTAAATATACCCTGCGAAACTCTGGGATAATGTGGCTTCCCATTAGTGATGGTTTCGTTATCAGATCAGTAGTTCCGAAGACTACACGCTACATCCAAACATACAAACTGTACCTCTATAGTATTAGTATAACTAGCTTATGGCCCGAAGCTTCGCCCGCGTTAGTGTTCGTTCGGTGTGTCCCACCGTAGTCCTATTACCGAGATTAAAAGTAGCCTATGTGTTATTCCAGGTTATGAACTATCTGTGTACCAAACATCCACCCTCATAAACGCATTTATAATGGTAGTAAGATTTTCTGCAATACTCGTTTGACTAGTGCAGTCAATTAAAAAAACATTTTTTTTAAACCTTGCCCCTCTCCAAGATGTTGTCCTGTATCGTGGGTGCGTTTACAAACATTTAAACTTAACATAAACATCATTTAAAACTAGATTTCAGCCATTATCAGTTAAACTGCACTGCACTTGATCAATAACCTTTAATCAGAACTCCTTTGTCTATTAATCAAGTTACTGTAAAGCTAGGGCCACACTGGCGGTATTCGGCGAATCATTTCGGTGTGCGAAAAACATTGAGCTATACAGGACGTCTAGCTCCATTTCATTCCCATGCAAACTTCACCGAAACCCGCCAATGTGGTCGTAGCATAACAGACAGACTGCGATAGAAGACGTTCCATTTTCAAACTTGATAGGCACTGGCAGGTCTAATCTGCGAAAGCCTAGAATATCTCAATGGTTGTCCAAACGATGATGATATTGGCTGGGTGAGCTTGTATTGGTCTAATCCATTATCTAGAGAATCGTTGTGTAGATAAGGTGCATTTTATTTCTGTCCTTTTTTAGACTGGGAGTATGTTTTGTGAAAAGCTTTAGGAAAAATTTATTTATTTAAACTTCATGTACCTACAATAGTGGTACATAGGCGGACTTAATGCCACAAGGCATTCTCTACCAGTCAACCTTTGGGTTAAAAAAGAAAACATTGTGATAGTGTACAAAATAAATATATAAAAAATAAATTCTTGCAATCGAAAACAAAAAAAAAACATAAAAAAAAAAATTTAAAAAAAAATTGTAAAAAATAATAATAAAATTGTTGCTGTTGCTTGAATTTTCTGCAAAGTTGCAGCGCACGATAAAACTTGTAGGTAAACATATTACAATACATACAGATACAGAATGATCAATACATATTATACGAAATGGAAGGGACACCGACGCACGTTTCATTCTGAAATCTCATACAAATTTTACATCGGTAAATAAAAACAACATCTGCCGTTCCATACATTTTCACCGTGTAGGCACAGGTGCAGGGATTGCACTTTTGTAGGGAACAGTATTTTTTAAAAGATAACCAATGAAAAATTTCTTTATAGGGGGTTGAAAATGAGTTACTGAATACGTGGTAAGCGTGTCCCTTCCACTGTTTAGCTATGGATACAGAATTATCAAAACGGCTATTATTTATTTATTTAAACTTCATGTACAATAGTGATACATAGGCGGACTTATGCCACAAGGCATTCTCTACCAGTCAACCTTTGGGTTAAATAAGAAAACATTGTGATAGGGTACAAAATAAATATATAAAAAAATAACTTCTTGCTATCGAAAATTGGGCTATTGGGTGACTATGTCGCTTAGGTTCTGTGTACTCCTGTGCCTTAGGATGCTTGGGATAGGTACTTATCGTTTCTATTTCTAGTAAAATGTTGTATCCCTTGCAAGCCTGTAAGCGTCCTAAGATATGGTAGGAACGTTTTAAGAAAATGAATCCGGCATGGACCCTCGCTAAAGCCTAAATGAAGAAATACTTCGAGTTCCTAAATTCTTAAGTTCCTAACTTATCCCTCTTTGTATTACTTTGCTACAACTCCAAAATTAAACCAAATTCTAAAGAACCTTTCATTGTACCGACATTTCTTTAAACAATTTACACAAAAATACCGTCTACCCTCTGTAAATAGAAAGTTAAAATACCTACCCACTTCATCCTTTATTTTCTTAAATAATAGGGATATAAAGCGTGGCACTCACGGTGCGACACAATCTAGGTTTGTCAATGAAAATTTAATGCCTTTTGTTTACGTGTGAAAACGGTTTTATGCGTGCGACTTGTTTGTTTGATGTAACATTGCGATAAAATGCGGGCTTTATGTATTATTCTGTAGGTAGATGTGATAAGGTATGACTTTAATACAACGAATTAAGTACCCAATCAAAAAGTCGCTGTATTTAATGTACACACATCAAGCTACTACAAACATTTCTTTAATTTTCAACTTTATCGCTAAAGGTTCAAGGTTGATTGGGAAAATTAGACAGTTTCCGGTAGCTTGATGTGCTGGCTGTACTAGAAACACAAACATTAAGCAATTCATATTGTCGGTATTGTGCTAACTCAATGATCATTCATTCACCATTGACTTACATTAAAACAACAAAACGAAAACCTTATTGTTCCGTCAAAAACAAAGGCAAAACGACCTTGACATTGTCAAGTCTTCAAGCATTGACTCACCGAAGACATTCAAATATGCTTACGTAACCAAAGACGAGAGAACGGAAGAGCGAACTGGGTGCTGTCGGTACGAGCGTTACTTGTCATATTGGGCTATTACCAATTTTTTTCTCATAGCCTCTCTTATCATACACCTACCACTGTTTGTCTCTGCATCACCCAAAGGTTGACTGGTAGAAAATGCCTATGGCATTAAGTCCGCCTCTGTACTTTGTGCTTGAAGTGTTAAATTAAATAAATATCATTATTTATCTGCCTTTCCAACTATAATGGGGTCGGCTCCCAGTCTTACCGGATGCAGCTGAATACCAATATTTGATGACCCCTAACTTCCAAAGAGAAGTTAGAAGGTAGGTACTCAGTAATACGGTAATACCATAACACTTGGTAAGACTGGTTGTCAGACTTTCGGGCCACTGACTACGTGCTTTCGGAGTTACCGAGGTAATTCTCACTACGGACCGCATCTGGTAATCGCTGGAAAAAGTATCTGTTCTTCCATATATTTTTACCGGGGAACATTACCTACAGGTATTTTAAAACAACAAATTTTTATTAAAATAACCGATGTACAATTTATATGTACTGAACACGTGATAACCGTTTGTGCATCGACGTATTCCAGCGTATATAGTATCTCCAATCTCTTTGATTGGCACACAAAGAGCGCAGCGCCAATGGGTCGCTTTATTTTTATTTCCTACCCGCACACCACATTGTAAAAAAAACTAGAATCCTACTCTTTCCAAATAAATTGTGTTAGTCTTCGAAAATTGTTTTAGTAGCTATGAGCTCTTGTGATTTTAAAGTAAAAGAAACGACTTTTTGTGCCAAGATGGAGAAATTAGATGTAAGTTTGTTTTCTTTCCCTATTTTTTTGTATTACGACCTAATTTGAACGGATATTTGATCCTCCACGCAGTTTTTTTTTAACGTAGTATTTTGAAGTCTGTGGAATTCACTGCCGGTTTCTCTGTTTCCGGATAATTATAATCTAGATGTCTTCAAAGATCGAATGAATCGGTTTCTTCTAGGCAAGCGTGCTCTACCCTAGGCCGCGTCATCGCTTTTCATCAGGCGAGTTGCGGCCAAACGCAAGCTTAATTATTATTTAAAAAAGTATTTTACGGCCGTTTCTAGGTCTGCTTAAAGAGTTTATTACATTAACAATCTTTAGAGGATTCATTGGCATCATAAGAAGGACTTCTTTAAAACTAAATTGCCCTCCTTAACAGGATTTTGGCTTTTTTAACAGCCGTTTGTGGCGACGAGTACCTAAAGCTTCTAGGAGCAAAAGCGTCACCGCCTTAGGCTTTTTTCCAGACTTTCCAAAAAAAGGCTTTCTTTTTCTAACACCAATCTTATACTAGTCTTATCCTTTTACCATGTATCACATTGTTTTTGTTACTGTATTTACCGCAACTCGTGTGACGTCGATGAAACACCACGCGTATGAGATTATTTGTTCATATTATAACGGATTTTTTACGCAGCAGCACTCAACGGCATTGTTGTATAATAAAAGCGCTTGCGTGTTGTTGTTTACGGTATATTTTACTTTCATACTTTATTATGAAAACCGTTAACATTATGGCACATTTTGAGTAGTCATTATGGCGGTTCGTACAGTCTGCTCGTGGCCATTTTCCGCTAGATGGCGCTGAAGTCAAACATTTTTTTTTTGTTTTATTTGTATTTGTTTTTGCTGTTTTGCTTCAGTCTTTGGTATCCAATAGCTTTTTTGATTGCCCTGTTTCTGGTAGATAAATAAATACTACTAAAACTTGGATGTTATAGCAAACATCAGAATTGTTATGTATAATCTCACTGAAAAGTAGACTAAACAATCTATTGTGTATTTTAAACGTTAGCCTTATAGGTCTATTGTTTACTAAACTCAATAGATTATAGAACTCAATAAATCAATAATAATTTCAGCCTGTACCTATTTATGTTATGCGGAGGAATGAGGAAAATGTCGTGAGGAAAGTTTTGAGTATGAATGTGGATGGGTATATGAGTAGAGGACTGTGTCAAGGATGGTATGGCAAGAAAGGAGGTGTCTGATGAGATGACGAGTTATAGAGAATGGAGAAGTTATGGAAGAAGACATGCAGCACCGACCCCAAATGAATTTGGACAAGGTCAAGAGAATGATGATGACCTGCGCAGGTAGTCCAAAAACACACTGCCAGACGCCTTAAGATTTTCATGTTGATAAAGTATTCTGTGATTGGTTGTAGGAAAAAAACAACAATTATCTACTTATGTATTTCTGATATGAGTATATTAGACCTATGTACTCCCGAATTCGCGACGGTCTGCCACTTTTCACTCCTATGTCCTAAGTAATAAGGTCGAAAACGGTCGACCGTTAGTGAACTCTGTAGTACAGACTACAGAACCGCCCTTAAATAACCTTTTTTCTGTTGTCTTCAGGAGACCTACACGGACGTGCCGGTGGCGCCTTCTTCGGACGTGGAGCACTGCCACTGGAAGCCGCAGGCGGAGCCTCCCAGTGCCATCCCACAGCTGTTTACCGCGCTCGTGCTATGTGGCATTTTTATGGTAAGTTATTATACGCCATCTACCGGGAACTCGGGTACTATCGGAATGAAAAGTATCTTATGACTTAACTCAGATCATAGTTTATAGATGTGTCAAATGTCATACCTATATTGACATGAGTTCAGGGAGCCTAAAATGGCCGCAATTAATTAATTACTATTCTGAGCATTATTTTGAGTACCGACATCATTGTGAGCCCCCCCCCCCCACATAGAAATTTTTCATCGGTTACTAAAAATTGCTGTTTCCTACAAAAGTGCAATACCTACACGTTCAAAATGTATGGAACAGCTGTTTTTTTTTTAAATAACTGATGAAAAATTTCTACGTGGCCGCTCAGAGTGATGTACTGAATACGTGGTAACAGTTTTCGCGTCGCTGTCCCTTCCACCCCGTATATGACCCCGTTAAAATTCGTAAAGTAATCACAGACGCAGTTAATATTATGAATTGTAACTTTGTGACCATTTTACGAATAGTAACATAATTCATATTATTATCCTATTAAGATTCTGCTAAAGCGGCCATTTTAGACCCCCTGCTCTAAGACGTGAAAAGGTTACAGACAAACATACTTTCGCATTTATAATATTAGTATTTCTAACAAGGATCCTCGTGCCAACCAACAAAGTAACTATCAAAACAAGAAAAGCCTGATATAAGTAAGAATACGACTCGTTACTCCTGAAATTACCGATTTGTTCACCCGATGGCATGAGCCGAAAACCCAAAGGTCTATAGAATTATACGAGCATGCCTCAGAGACGACCCAATATCGTATCAGACAATGGGTAATGTCCGGATATATGGGGCGGCCGTAAATGACGGTAAAAGGCCTATCTCACAAAAGAAAATGTTTAGTAACCATGTACTACCGTCTCTAGTATAGTCATGCTCATTATTGGGTCTTTTTATCTGAAGGACGGACGACAAAAGAGATGAATACTTTGTCGTCTTTATCTATGTCTCATTTTGGCTTATTGTGCTTTGGGTATCACTATAAACGGTGTTGTAATACCAAATATGTGGCTTTAGGGCTTTTTTGTAGGTTGTCATTTGTAGATATTTAACAGTCGTTACAGGCAGTCAGTGGCCCGAAAGACTGACAACTAGTCTTACCAAGGGGTATCGTATTTCCCAGTACTAGCTGAGACAACCCTCAAGGAGGATCTGACCTCCACAAGGAAGTCAGAAAAGCAGTCACTCAATGTTAAATAATGGTATTCAGCTAAATTCGGTAAGGCTAGAAGCCGACCCCAACGTAGTTAGGAAAAAGCTAGGCAGATGATGATGTAGCTTTAGGAACAGAGGTGATCAGACGTGAGTTCAAATCCTGTCAATCGCACCTTTGTGTAATTAATTTTGTAACCAGTGCTCTCAAAACAGTGTAGGACTAGGAAAACATTGTGAGCATTACGATCAGCTCTCTTTCACAGAGAGGAGGCGTTTGTCCCAGCAAAACAGTACAAGCTTTATGCTGTTCTGTTGCTATAGTTTGAAGCGAAAAAAATGCTCGAAGATCTTTTTTTTTTGAGAAGCTCCGCGCTCCCTGGATCGTAGTCCTCACTATTGCTGCCTTATATCTGTTTCTCCAGAACATGAATTCTCACATAGCTCGGGTAGGAATGAGAAAAATAAGCACACTACTTAACCTAACCCATTTATACACCGTGACTTTTTAGTCTTCTTCAAGGTCGTCCGCTCAATGTATCCGACATAAAATAGCTCTAGGTGCGATTTTTTTTTTATTTTCCACAATAGGTACAAAGAAAAATAATAATAAAAAATTAGATTAAAATTATGAAACATCCTGTTAATGATGTTTACTTGTCAAACGGGAGAACTATACCTACCTACCCAGCACTCGAGTCCAGTAGACCATCGCTCGCAACAGGGTGTTTTAACTACGTCATGCGTCATAATACGGAATAATATTTTTATTTTTAAATTATTAAAATCTCATAAATACCTATTTTTTTATGAATGTTTAGTATTCATTGGATACATGAAGTGGGCTGTCGTTGTAAGACGACTAAAAAGTCACAGTGTATATCAGTTACCCTATGTAGTTGTTCTAGATACTTATGTGCATGTATGAACCTAATGTAATACATATGAGTGTATAGTTTGCGATAATTATCCATCTGACCTATAAAATGTGACTCAGACTGTTTTCCATGCACTTAGAAAATTATGGAGAGTGGAAATGTCTTTTATAGGTCAACGCACAATTTAATTCAACTGAAGTGTATGTTAATATAAAATTAACGACACGATTCTTTTTTTTTCCCGAAGGAATATACAAGGTGTAAACAGACCCTTCACGAAGCCATCAACCGGGCATTCTGTACATCAAATTAAGTAACTTTACGCAAAAATTATTGCTGGGAAACGACTTTTTTTTTGGGGTGAAAAATCGTGTTTTACGGTCGGACTCGATGGAAAGCACTCAAAGCATTGTGCTGATGGATTGATTGAATAGTACGGGGGTCGTGGAGGTGTGCAAAGTAAAAAAAAACTTGTGAAAAAGTTGGAACTTTGACCCCCAATATCTCCGTAACTAGAAGGTTCCCAGGTATGGTCTAGAACAAAAAAAATATCACAAAGACGGGGACAACAAGTGCCTTTCGGTTATGTTAAGCGTCTATTTACACCCTTATACAAGGTGTAAGCAGACCCTTCACGAAGCCGTCAACCAGGCATTCTGTACATCAAACTAAGTAACTCTTCGCAAAAATCATAGCTGGGTAAAGACTCTTTAGTCGGTTTAAAATAATTATCACGGTTTACGGCAGGACTCCATGTAACGCACTCAAAATATTGAGCTGATTGGTCATGGAGGTGTTTCAAGTAAAGTTATAACATTAAAAACTTGTATTAAAAAACACTTGCGAAAAAGGTGGACTTTTACTTTGTTGGGTCCAGAATAAAAAATACGCAAATTCGGCTTCGTTAAGGGGTTTTTTATAGCCTTTATTCTGAGGGAGATGTGTATTGTTCTAGACACTCAATATCGCTCGACCTTACAAAAAGCCGCTGCATACTGGCTTTTAAAATCACTGAATTCGGCTTCCGGGGAAAACCGGATATTGTGGCATCTACTGAGAGGCTTTCCAGCTGTGGATTGCGAAATAATGAATGAATATACCTTCGTCTCAAATCGGTGATAGTACTCCTGGCGTCTTACACACATTAACTTCTGTGTAGACAGAAACTACAGGACTCTCCCTGCTACGGTCCTTACATATTCCATTTGCATCGTCCACGTTCAGACATCTGGATAGACCAACCCTGGATTGGACTCGTTTGGACAATAATGTTAGAACGTTTGTGGTTCTGTTAGAAGACTGAGTAAAAGGATTACTTAATTTAGTATTAATGACTTGTGCTGTATTCAATATAATCATTAATAATATAAAATGGTAAACTGACTGACTGACTGACTGGGTGATATATCAACACACAGGTCAAACCGTTGGTCATAGAGACATGAAATGTGGTGGGTGTGTTCTTTGTGAAGAGAAACTATCCACTAAGAAAGGATTTTTGGGAATTCCACCCCCAAAAGGGGTAAATTAGGGGATGGAAGTTTATATGAAAGTCCGTCAGTTTTGAAGTTAGGATCTTAAAATTTTGTGTTGTCTTAGCGTTTTTGATATTTCTACCCCCGAAGGGTTAAAAAGGGGGATGAAGGTAAGTAATATATATTTTTCGACATCCACGCGGGCGAAGCCGCTGGCAAAAGCTATTAAATAAATAAATCTATGCTCATAGAAGCACACCGCCGGTCGCGATTAGTAAAAACCTGTCCGTTGATGATGCTGATGTACAGACGCCAGCACATCAAGCTACTACAATCTGTCAAATATCTTAATAGATTTTCAACTTTATCGCTGAAGCATTAGGTTCAAGGTTGATGGGGAAAATTTGACAGTTCCGGGTAGCTTGATTTGCTGGCGTCTGTACTGTACCTTTAAACCTTCGAGAAATACATTATGATGTCGTAATTTTCCTTGTCCAGGTATGCGAGCTAATAGGCGGCTACCTAGCTGGCAGTCTATCAGTGATGAGCGACGCGGCGCACATGCTGAGCGACTGTGGCGGGTTCGCGCTGGCACTGCTCGCGTTCCACTGCGCCAAGCGACGCCCCGACGTCGCCATGTCTTATGGGTACAAGCGTGCTGGTAAGTGATGATGTACGGCATTTGCAAGCTGATGATTATGAGGAGGATTTTCTGGTGTTTTCTACACTAAATATCAATATTTATTATCCAACGGCACAGAAAGGCTTCTTCTCATTTCTGAAGTCATATGCTTCAGATGCTGGAGGAGCAGTGGTGGCCCAGTGGTGGCGGTCCCGACTTACGGGCAGTAAGTCGTGGGTTCGAACCCAGGCAGGCGTATTACTTTGCGTAATTTATTTTATCACCACTGCTCTCAAAACGGTGAAGGAAAACATCGTGAGGAAACAGGCATGTCCTAGAACCTAAAATTCGAAGTCATGTGACATCTACCAATCCGCACTGGGCCCGCGTGGTGGATTATAGCCCATTCCCTCTTATAGAGAGGAGGCCTGTGTCCCAGCAGTGGGAACATTATAGGCTGCTGCTATGCTATGCTATGCTATGCTTCACGTACTGTGTCCTGCGATTTAAGACTTTAAGTCCAGGATCCTTTTACTTAACACTATTTGTTAACATACAATTTCTGACGGTTAAATTTTACTAACGATAAAAACCGCTAATTTCATCAAATAAAAAACTTTTTCAAAGAATCTATATTGCGTTAATTAACACCAAAACTATTTGTTTCAGAGGTCCTAGGCGCCATGCTATCAGTCCTCCTAATCTGGATCCTGACAGGCATCTTCGTATACGTCGCCATAGTCCGACTACACACGGGCGAGTACAACATCGAGCCTGATATGATGATGCTAGTGTCCGGCTGCGGGGTCGGCTTCAACGTCATCCTGGCGCTCGTGCTGCATGGCTGCGCTTCTGATATCGGTGAGTACTAGGCCGTGGTAAACATTTATGGTGTACGATACTTTATTGGGATCATACCGGGTGTAAACAGACCCTTCACATATCCGTCAACCAAGAATTCTGTACATCAAACTAAGTAACTTTACGCAAAAATTATTGCTGGGAATCGACTTTATTTTTTGGGGTGAAAAATCACGTTTTACTCTATGGAAAGCACTCATAGCATTGTGCTGATGAATGAATTGAATAGTACGGGGGTCGTGGAGGTGTGTAAAGTAAAAATTTTACGTTAAAAACATGTATTTAAAAAAAAAAAACTTGTCAAAAAGTTGTAACTTTGACCCCCAATACCTCCGTAACTAGAAGGTTCCAAGGTATGGTCTAGAACATAAAAATGATCGCAGTGACGGGGAGAACAAGTGCCTTTCGTTTATATTAAGGGTCTATTTACACCCTATATAACAATATTTTATACATACAGGATTGAAGATACACCGACGCACATACGGTTACCACGTATTCAATACATAATTCCGAACCTCCCCACATAGACATTATTCATCGGTAATTTAAAGAAAAATCAGCAGCTCCATACATTTTGACCGTGTAGGCACAGATAATATAATACTACGTAGTGTAGGTATTTGACAGTCGTTATAGGTAGTCAGTGGCCCAAAAAGTCTGACAACCAGTCTTACCAAGGGGTATCGTATTACCCAGTACTAACTGGGTTGTGGAGGTCAGATAGGCAGTCGCTCCATGTAAAATACTGGTATTCAGCTGCATCCGGTTAGACTGGAAGCCGACTCCAACATAGTTGGGAAAAGGCTAGGCAGATGATGATAGTGTAGGTATTGCACTTTTGTAGGAAACAAGTGATTTTTAAAAAAAAAGTCCGATGAAAAACTTCTATGTGGAATGTCCCTCCATCCTGTATATCAACTGTGTACTCATGTTTTTATTTGTCTAAAGTTAAACCGGCTGTGTACACCAACCACCAACAGTATAATCCTTTTGCTGCAAAACAACATGCAAAAAATGCGGCCCCGTTATTGTGATAAGAAATTTATATGCAAATGTCCATATGCCATTAGCCTTGTTAAGTAAAGAAATAATAATGGTAACCTATATTTTTGTTATTATAAGATGTAGATTGTTCTTGAGTTACCTCAGTTTATGTTGTGGAATGTAATAAATGCAGGTTCAAATTAAATTACCTAACACAACTCGGTAGAAGTGATGGCCACAAAATATAACAATAATGAATTCAAGATAGTTATAAAGACAGAAAGAAAGAAAAATATAAATACATTTTTTGTATTGTAGTGCACACAATATATAACAAAAAAAAATACAAGAAAAAATAAACTTAAAACTAAACAAAAAATGAAGATAACACTGTTTGCCTCATAACTGCGCCAAATAGGACCAGTTCAGCAAAATGCTGGGCAACTAGTGCCTGACGCTGGTTTTTAACTGGACCTGGATTAGAGAGGTCACGGATGTAAAACAGTTTAAAGTGTGTAAAAAAAAAACTTAACGAAGCCGAAAGACACTTGTTGTCGTCGTCATTGCGACCATTTTTTGAATCTGGACCATACCTGGGAACCTTTTAGTTCGGAGATATTGGGGGTCAAAGGTCCAACTTTTTCACAATTTTTATTTTAAATACCGTTTTTTAAGGTTATAACTTTATTTTTCATATCTCCATGACCTGTTCACTGTTCAATGCATCCATCAGCACAATGTTTAGAGTGCGTTACATTGAGTTTTTCCGTAAAACGTGATTTTTCACCTCAAAAAAAAAAAGTCTTTTCCCAGCAATATTTTTTGTGTTGGGTTACTTGGTTTGATGTACCTAATGCTTGGTTGACGGCTTCGTTAAGGGTCCGTTTACACCCTGTATACAGGGTGATTTTTTTAAGTGGGCGTGGATGGCCAAGTCAGATACTATGAGGAATGGCGAAAAATACTCAAAGAAGTCTCGAGCCCGATTTTGATGAAAACTAAAACTGCGTCATTGGATTTTTGAAAAATCAATATACCTAACCAGGAATCGAACCCGTTGTGTTTATAAAAAAAAACACTATTATTACACCATTCGATAGCTTCGCTATTATGGATCAAATTATGTAAAGAAATGTAAAAAAAGAATATGTACCTCAGCGCAACACGTATTTTTTTCTACCATTCTCCCCTTTTAACGGTTTCACTATAATTTACTCAATACAGGATTAACTTACCTAGTTTATTTCCCCCCAGCCCACCACCACACACACGGCGGCGCGTCCTGCGCGCACGCACATTCCCACGACTCCAGTGGCGGCGCCTCCCGCGGCTGGCGACTGTTCCGGAGATCACGCGAACACAAACAGACTAACGGCTCCCTCGTCAATGGGGACTACACCATGAAGGACTTGGCCACCGTCGAGACCAACGTCGTGGGCTCGCAACCGAGGTAGGGAAAAAGTGTTTCCTTTGGGCAATTTATTTGAGTGTTTCTTTTTAGGGTTCCGTACCCGACGAAGGATTACCGACGGGACTCTATTACTAAGCCTCCGCACTCCGTCCGTTCGTCCGTCTGTCAGCGGGCTGTATCTCATCATCCGTAATAGGTAGACAGCTGAAATTTTCACAGAATGTGTATTTCTGTTGCCGCTATAACAACAAAAAATAAACATAAATAAAAAATTAAAAGGGTGGCTCCCCTACTAAGATGGTACGGAATCCTTCATGCGTGAATCCGACTCGCACTTGGCCGGTTTTTTTTAAGTTACGAAGTTTTTAAGTTAGCTTAATGAAGTCTTCGGTTGAATATTGGTTTGTCTATTTGTAGTGCCTACAATGTTTTACGACTTGTGCTAAATTTTTTCGAAATTCTTGTGTTAAATCTATCCTTGATTTGACTCAGATTTACCTTATATTAACAAACTTGTTTATAGTCAGTGTTGAGTAAAGTTGAGTCAATGAAATTGATATGTGAAGATATTGTGTACCAACTCAAACTCAAAGCATTCATTTCAATTAGACCATCACAGGCACTTTTGAATGTTAAAAAAACAAAAAAAAAAGCGAAGCTAAAGTCAGTACTAAAGTCAGTCAGTACTGTAGTTGCACTTTCCAAAGCGTAGATCTCTATGGAGAAGAATGGGCAAGAAACTTTATGGACATTCTTTTAAATCATAATATTGTTACAAAATCTTGGTTACATCATTCATGTTGAGATTATACATATATGTGACAACGATGTAGAAAGACGTGCACATTAAGAGCGTCCAGAGCAAAAGACCTGAAGAAACTGGTTTATGTTCCCTGGGCTGATTCCAAGACACTGCTAAACTAAGCATAGGGCTCTTTAAAACAGGTTTATCTTATTGGTATGAAGATAGTGTGCATATTCCTACAACCGACTGTGATCAAGCGTATGATACGAATAAGAACATTAAAATTTATGCAAATAAAGTTCATTTTCGGATGAGACGCCACGACGCTAAGTCTAAATTCCTGTATAGATTTGCATAATTGTCTTGGTACAAAATCATAATATTGTTGCAGGAACATCAACCTCAGAGCAGCATTAATCCACGTCATAGGTGACCTCATACAGAGCTGTGGAGTACTGCTCGCCTCTATACTCATTAAGTTTTATGTAAGTATTCACTGAGGCTGACCCAGTGTTTTCTGTATAGCGATAACAGCGCCACCTACTGGTGCCAACTATAGCCGGCAGGTGGCGCTTTTGTTAATGTACGAAGTTCGCGCGGACGAAGTCGCGAGCGCAGACCTAGTTTATATAAAGATAAAGATATTTTAACATAACGCCTTGTTAACTTATCCCTGAAGCATTAGTCAGAGCAGCACATTTCGGGCGATCCTATTGCTACGAAACGGGCTCAAATCTAGACTCCTTACTGAGAAATTCCTGATGGAAAAACCCAATAACACTATGCACTGACATGTGGCATAATGTTCCTAGGTAGGTTTACTAATGCGAAAGTTTATGTGGATGAGTGAATGGGTGTTTGTTACTGTTTTACGCAAAGACTCTTAAACGGATTTGAACTGGACGACCGCTCGGGCGCGAAACACGTGCCCACGTGAGCGCGCGTTCTTTTTTTCGGGTGGGAGGGCATCCAAGCTTGGATCTTTTTCGCGGAATCACTAAATATTTTGCATAACATTTAACGTAGAAGTGCTTCCCAATCTAATAATCAATTACTAATTGTTTACCAATTAGTTTCCGTTTGTTAAAATTAATTGCTACTCCTGAGGTCCCATATACGTTATAGCATTTTTAGCGTGTTGGACTTTTAATCCAAAGAGGTTAAAAGGTGCGATCCTCACTCGGGATGTGGAATACCAGTTTCCATTTGACATGTGGTAATTTCTGTGTATATTGATTTGGTAAACGTATTAAAATGATAGTTATAGCTGATTTTAAACTTGTATTCTTTAATTTAAATTAAAAAAATGTGCAACGTGTAGTTTCTGCTTCTGCCCGCGGTTTTACCCGCGGAAATTTTAATTTTGCGTATTTTTTAAGGGGAAAAATACATAGTACGTAGCAGCATTTCAGTGTCGCATGTGTACCAGAAGCTAATATGATTATTTTTGTCTCCAGCCAGAAGCGAAGGTGGTGGATCCCATCTGCACGTTCGTGTTCAGCTTCCTGGTGCTGCTCACGTCGGCGCAGGTCGTGCGGGACGCACTCGCTATGCTCATGCAGGCTGTGCCTAAGAATTTCAGGTTTGTGCTATATGCATTGTGCTGGCAATAATTTGTGAAGCTTGGCAACCTAGCTCAGAAAAAGCAAGTCTCGCTCGACCTAGTGTCGTGGTGTCGTATAAACAATTCACTCGACCTAGTTGTCGTGGTGTCGTATAAACAATTCACTCGACCTAGTTGTCGTGGTGTCGTATAAACAATTCACTCGACCTAGTTGTCGTGGTGTCGTATAAACAATTCACTCGACCTAGTTGTCGTGGTGTCGTATAAACAATTCACTCGACCTAGTGGTCGTGGTGTCGTATAAACAATTCACTCGACCTAGTGTCGTGGTGTCGTATAAACAATTCACTCGACCTAGTTGTCGTGGTGTCGTATAAACAATTCACTCGACCTAGTTGTCGTGGTGTCGTATAAACAATTCACTCGACCTAGTTGTCGTGGTGTCGTATAAACAATTCACTCGACCTAGTTGTCGTGGTGTCGTATAAACAATTTTTTTTCACGACACAAAAAAAGTGGTAAAAAGAACCGTGTTGCCTAGTCTCTTGGGTTAATATATACATTTATTTATGTTTTTTTTTTAAAATTAATGTAATTCCCCTAACATTTAGTTCCCTTATAATGTTTGGTATTTTTATTGCAGGTATCGCGAGTGCGTGTCCATGTTGTCGTCGCTGAGCGGCGTGCGCCACGTGCACTCGCTGCACGTGTGGGCTCTGTCCACGCACTACGTCATCCTCACGGCACATGTGGCTATCGGTGAGTTTATTGTACTACTGAATATAATAAAGTACATTAGTGTGTAATGTTGTTAATGTAGCGACATCTGTACCGCCGATACGAGCTACAAATAAGTCACAGAAACATCGCAGGGCACCAGCCACAACACTCGTCTGATCGAAGTTAATAACTTTACGTGTGCCCGCACTCGGTGCACCCTCCCCCCCCCCCCTCCCCCATCTATGTTCGTCGAGCAACACGTGTGCGCCCGCTCGCACGCCGCGGACCGATTCATACTTGCCGAGTATTTGTTTTGCGCACCGCGGATTCCGCATGCGTGATGCGCCGTCACTCAGGACGCACACTAACGCGGTGTCCTGCTTGAGCGACGAATACGACGCGACGCTACGCGACATGACATGATGCAATGCGACGCGATGCTACACGCGACAAATGTCCTACGTAATTTTGGTGAATTCTTCTTGAATCATAGAGTACAATTTCTCGTAATCGTACAGTACAATTTTGCTTGAAAGTTCATATTTAAAGTACAGACTTATAAAAAAATATCGTATAAAACACAGAAAGAAAACAAAAACATAATATTTTTACAACCAACCCTTTCAACCATTTCGTAGTTCGAGATATCGCGTCTCGCCGATTAGACTGCCCTATAGGCCGCAAACAGGGTATGCCGTGGAGTTGATCGCGTTCGTCGCGTTCGCAGTGTCGCGTCGCGTCGTATTCGTCGCTCACGCAGGACACCCCGTAAGACTTTGTTAGCCATCCCTTAATCATTTTTATTTTCTTTTTTTTGTACAGACGAGCTCACCGACCCCGAAGCAGTTCTCCACTCGTGCCAGCAGATGGCGCGCACGGAGTGGGGCGTCGCGTCGGCCACGTTCCAGATCGAGCGCTACACTGCGCGCATGCTGACCTGTGACACCTGCAGCCTGCAGCCTGCGCACACGCCCTGACATCTGACCACGCTCGCCTAGGCAGGTTGGTAGGTCATAGACAATCGACGGTGGGCACCTCAAATGCCGTAAAGGACTTTAGTCTCATTGTCCTTTTCGGCTTTTCAATTTTCCACCGTCGATTTCAGCCAAAAAACGTCCACAATATTTGTCCTGTAGTTCTCGCATCCAGCAGACTCCCACGATTTTCATCAGCTCTTCGCGTCGCCATCTTAGGCTTTACAGCAACACACAAACCCTTAAAAGTAAAGCACAGCTCGACGCTTCTTCGTCAAAGGGTCAACAAAATAATAAAAATAATATATCATTTAACCCATATCATGTATACCTTAAAGACATACATATTTATAAAAACAAGAAAATATAAATCTAATAAACCTTAGCTAATCCATGACTCATTCATTCATGACTTACCTTCTAATAATAATTATGTTTTAAATTTTCAGGAAGTGCCAACATAATAAATGAAGCCTCAGACAATTGATTCTATTGACGCAAATTGTACACGATGCATTTATAGGGGCCAGCTATCAATCAACCGCATGATTGATAAATTGAACAGTGTTGACATTGTAAGCTAAGTAATTGATTGAAACAAGGACAAATTAGTGTTGTTTTATCAATCGTCAAATTGATTGATAGAAAAGTGATTGAATGATTGATAATGTCGGAGTTTTGTATTTTTTGAAACGGTTGAATAGTTAGGACCAAGTGATAAGTGGCATCAATCATCAATTTGATTGAAATATTGATTGATTGATAGACTAAATTGTTGATTTAGTGTATTTAATATGGCTAGAGCATTTGAAATTAAAATATTGTAATAGTAAAATGCGTTACTGATCTCAGAGGAATTAACTTCTATTTAATTTATAGATGATTTAGAGTTTTACTATGCACTCTTCTGAACAAATTTTAAGGTATATGGCACACTGTGCAAGTAACCTATTTCTGTAAATCCGCCTAGTGTGTTTGTACCTTAAAATTTAAATAAGAAAAATTATCTAGAAACAGTTTTCTGACATAAAAATTGTTTGGATTGTAAAAAGAAACTAACGCATAATATTATTGTTATTTTTTAATAAAAACGAAGAAAATAAAAACAAGAAAATGTAGACTTTGTAAAAGAAAAGTATTATAATTCGTGCCAATTTTTGAAGAAAAAAAATGAAATTAAAAATTCATTCCAAATCGTTGACGCAATGTATTATATTCAAAAAAGATATTATATTTAGCTAATTTATTATTAAAAAAATGTATGTTTTAGATTGTAAGCGAATTATTAAAAAAAAATTGTGTATAAATTGATATTAAAATGCAGTTTTTGTAACTTTTTAACTGTTCAATGTTTCAACATTGAACAGTTAAAAAGTTACAAAAATTCTTTTCAAAAGTTATTAGAGATCACCAAAAGTTACGTAATCATTTATGGTGTCGTTTCAGGGTTCTGTAGCGAAAGCTGCATACTATTGGAAATATTTTTAATAAAGTTTTCGAGGTTATTTCGTATGTCACGAGGTTTTATCTCGGCAATTAAAAAAATGTATTTATATATTTCTTTATAGAAAATTCACAAGTCTCCTGCCAAACTGCAGCATAGTTTGTCGGCAGTTTATGAAAGAGGCTATACAAACTACATAATGAAAATAATCTTATTTCTGTGTTCTTTTCATCTAAATCAGCAGAAATTGTTATAAAACGCACAATTAGATTTTAAATCATCATTTTCTATACTAATAAAAAAGACTAATTCGAATTGCGATGTAATCGGTACCTAGTACTTTTTAGGGATCCGTAACTAAATGACAAAAACGGAACCCTTGTAAAACTGTCTGTTACCTATTCGCCCATTATCGATTTCGGCACACAAATGGCTGGACCATTTGTGTGCCGAAAAGTCTAGTTTAGGATACAATATATTTCCCGGTTTTTTTTTTTTTTTTTTTTTGGGTTTTAGCTAATTTATTTCCAGTTCTTAATCGCCAATAACCTACAATAAACAGCTATAATACAATTGGAAAAAAAAAACAAAAACCGGGAAAAATATTCTGTGTACTAAACTAGACCATTTATTATTTTTTTTATATCGGTAGTATGTTCAAGTGGTATATACCCCGAAACAGGCGGGCAGTGCCGCGGGTAAAACCGTGTTAAACTATAAATGGGTTACGTAACTTTTATTTGGTCCTCAAATGCAATGAATACCCGTACGTACAATTGATTCCAAATACTGTAATCTTAGTCTTAAGTTATTTATTCAAACAAATGATGCTATTCATTCATGTGAAGTGGCTTGCGATCAATTTGCCCAGTAAAAGGGTTCAGTACCTTTACAGAGGTTGACTTGTCTGACCGAACGTTATTAATTTCTTTAAATGTTTACGCGAAGAATGGGTTACACAGCCTTGATAGCTATAATACACACTTATACTCACACCCATACATACTTATAATTTTATAAAGAGGGATTACTTGTTACTTGGGATGTAGGCGGGGCGGGGCGGGGCGGGGGGGCAGGGGGAATTTTCGGAACTACAACGACTACTAAACTTCTTTTACTAATGGGAAGCTACATAATCCCACTCGTATTATCCAGTCGCTAGCGCACCAAGTTAGCACAAACTGTAAAATTTTCTCACTCGATTTTAAACTTAACCTTTAACATTTTATGGTTTAAAATCATTTGGGGAAATTTGACAGTTTGTGGTAACTTGATGTGCTAGCGACTGTACAAGCATGGTGAAAAACGCTTAAGGCGAAAGTGGCAGGGTAACTTAACTGATCCCCCTTTAAGGGAAATATTGGCTGACATTGGTCATACAAAACGGTCGTTTAAGGTTAATTGCGATATAATGGTGCGAGAGCGACCTCTGTAAACGCGACCGACACCTTTAAAAAAATGATCGCATATGCTTAATTCAGTAATACGAGACTCGTTGCTGTTAGCGTATTTTATATTCAGTAGCTCCTTGATTAAACACTTTTTTAAACTTTCACGGTTTACAACTAAACTAATACTGTCACTTACGGAAAATAAAAAAAAACAAAAGACAAAGAAAGAGGTTAGATAGATTTGTCTGCTCTTAACAATTTATTTTCCATCCACCCGCATTCTCCAGTCAACCCGCGATCATGGCGCTTGCAACAGCGCCGAAATATCGGGAGCTCAAAATAATAAACAATCACGGAAGATATCCCGTAACTAATATAGCTTCTTGATTAGTTTCCTGATTAATATTTCATAAGGAACTCAATCGATCCCAGAACTAATCGAAGACATGACATCGACCAACCCACACTGGGCACGAGTCCAGCCCACCCCCTCTTACAGAGACCGAGGCCTGTATCATCCCCGTATTATTATAGGCTACCATAGTGCGTAAAAATGATACCTGTTTAATTCGCACAATATACAGTATGCTAACAAAAACGAGTTACCTTCGATTCCCGTATTGAACATAGTTAGGCTTACAATTATTGTTATTTTAGTTTATTTATTGCAATGTTTCAATTATTTCTAGTGACTGAATGTTAAGTTTGCTGAAGTGCGGTTTTGAATGAAAGTTATACAGGATGTAAGGGACAGCCCTCCGCAAACTGACAGGGTGCATTCAGCTCCTTATTGTGAATTAATTTCCACCGAAATTTATCCCAAGTTTTTTTTTTAAATTTTATTGTTTTTTCAGTAACTATTCCTTTATTTAAATGTTAAATAGATACTTGGTCCCTCACACCCTGTATGTATTACTAGCGACCCGCCCCTGCTTCGAATGACGCCTATCCCACCTACTAGGGTCCAAAACTATCCTATCTTTCTATTTGGAACCAACCATTCATGTACATTCATAATACTTAATTGAAATTTGTTCGGTGGTAACGTACGGACACAGTGACACGCGATGTTTATACAACGTGTAACAAAAAGGGTATACTCGTATGAAAGGATATGCTCCAGACCATCAAACTGAACAACTTTTTCCTTGGGTCCAATATCGTAAATGCGAAAAAATTATCAGCTGTACCATACAAAAATTCAATACCTACTCGACCCAAATGTATGGGACAGCTGATAATTTTTACCCATTTAAAATATTGGAGCCATGGAGGAAGTTGTTCAGTTTGATGGTCTGCAGCATATCCTTTCATATGACTATACCCTTTCTGTTACACGTTGTATGTAGAACATAATTATGTAGAATCCCATTATATTAGCACACTATAGAGGCTACATAACATTCAAAACACGCTCCAGCAACAATCTTGTACTTAAACATTTACAACGTATATAGCTTATGGTTGATGTTTTGTGCTCAAAAAGTAAATTATTGTGATAGCTCGTACACGTTGTTCATTGCATTCCCTTGTTGTAGCGTAGTGTTATTATATTGAATAGATGGACAGGGTACGCGGAAGGGTTATAAACTAGATTCTTTCAAGTTTTATTTTATTATTTTGTTGGTTTTGTTTATTTACTTCTTTTTCAGGACTTATCTCGGTTTGCGGAAGTTATGCTCGTTTTAAGTAATACTAAGCAAAAATTTAAAGAACGCGTGTTTGACTGTTACAAAATTTTGTCAAATCCTATGAGTTGTGATTGGTTGATCATAATAAAACCCAAAAAAAAAACGTTGACAAAAAATATTTTTGAAAATGTTTTTAAAAATCGGGACTCATAAACTATATTTAAGTGTTGTCTTCCACAAAAAAAAAAACTTATGATTGAAAAGATTTATTAATCGTTAAAAATTACATTATTTTAATGTCTTAATCTAGTCTTCTGTTACCTTTGTATTATAAAGAATCAAGTTTGTGACCCCCAACGCGCCTAAGAAAGTATTTAGCTGTATGAAAAGCGATTTAGTAATAAGCGAATAGTCGATTAGTAAGTTTTAATATGTTAACCAAAATGTATCGAAACATGTAGCTGTTGTAATTATTATCTTTTTGTATTTATTCGCTCAATTTTCATCTATTATTATATTGTAGCGGGATTTCTAATTAGTAACTTAATTGATTTTGGGTCTATTTCTGTTGGAAATGTTTGAATGTTTTTTTTTTTTTTAATATATCCAGACTAATCGATAAGTCAAATTAAATCGATAAAGAAATCATTAACGGCTGGAAAGCCGCTATTATTCATGCTTTC
Source organism: Noctua janthe (assembly GCA_910589295.1). NCBI lineage: Eukaryota > Metazoa > Arthropoda > Insecta > Lepidoptera > Noctuidae > Noctua > Noctua janthe. The sequence goes on along the minus strand of OU342572.1, from coordinate 3,788,860 downwards.
TTAACTTTTATATAAAACTTGTTTCTGAATAATGTCAGATTTTAAGTAGCGTGGTGTCCAAATTACCAAGCTATGTCTAAAGCCAAAAGAAGCCATAATATAATATTTATTTTGTCTTAGTGTTATCCTGGTAACTGTCACCACTTACAAATAAGTACATTCATATAAGTACATTCATAAAGGCTAATCAGAAATTGGACAACATCCAAGAAGATTATCTCATAATAAGTTAGTGTGGTTTAGTTTTCGCAAAATGTATGCGCCCGGCTGGCTCAAACAAATTAGTACATTTAGGCACTACCCTTTTTCAGCACCTTTGGAAAGGTTCAAGTTAACTCTGGTTAATATATTAATATAAATTGTTAAATTAATCTGATAGCCTTTTAGAGCTGAACTGCCTCTAATCACAACAAAATAACAGCTATATTTTTAACAGAAATAGATCAATAGTTCTTGGAGCCAAAATGTAACCAAAAAAGACGTATTTTTGTAACTGATTCGTGTATATTTATTACTATCAAATATCGGAGTTGGTAGAGTATATTTAACTAAACTTCAAGACGGAAAGTAACATGTGGATAATACATCCCGGGATTTTAGAAGACGGTATTATACTAAAAGTTTAGGGCAAATTTACTCTTACCTACTATCCCGAGGCCCTAGCACGAGCGCGCGGTGTAAACGTAACGTGAATTCGTCGATTTTTTAATCGTAAATATATTTATCCAATAGCATTCTAGTTAACTTGCTTGCAACAAGCACAATCAGTATCATCCATAGATAAATTCGTTAATTATGAAAATATTATACGTGGAACGAGTATTTTTAAATTAAAAAACGACTTATTTAGTTACGTTTACACCGCGCACTCGTGCTAGGGCCTCGGGATAATAGGTAAGAGTACATTTGCCTAAACTTGTAGTATAATACCGTCCTCTAAAATCCCGGGATGTTACTTTCTGAAAATCCACATGTTACTTTCTGTCTTGAAGTTTAGTTAAATATACTCTACCAACTCCGATATTTGATAGTAATAAATATACACGAATCTCTGATATAATTATTAAGTAAGTATTGTATGTTTCTTTATGCCCGTTTGTTTAGCGTTCAGTGTTGTTTCCGTCCTGTGAGTTATGTTCTGTTGTACTTGTACTGAATAAAGTCATTATTGAAAATTATGTGTTCTTATTTATTTTTAAGTCCTATGCAATAGGGGACGAGCTTATAAATTATATATATATTTATTTCAGAGGAAAAAGTTCATAGGCAAGGCAAGGTTGTTTAGTAACAAGAATTTTGCTTATTTCTAATGTTAGTAATTCGAATAAAAACTGACACCCCGTCTACCCCTGCACAGTAGGCTCCCCGGTCTCGCAACAATCGTCTCTTTATTTCCATCAACTGGGCACAAGTCCACACTCCGTGGCTGCTACTGAGAAATTCCTGATGGATAACTTAATTTCACTTTGCCCGACCTGGGAATCGAACCCAGGACTTCATGCTCCGCATTCGCGCTTGCGACCACTAAGCCAACGAGGCAGTCTCATATTTTACTAAGCTGAATTTTGTCATTCATGAAATTCAAAGCGAATTAGTAGGTAACTTACCTTTCAAAATGAACATGAAGCCAAAATGTTTGAATAACATGTTTTGAATAACTTTGAATCCCTTTCTTGCGTTTTACGCTATCTGACTAACTCTTCCTGCCCTGCGATCTTCGTTTAGGTACAGATGTATGGACGATCTTTTTTTACCAATAACAGTTACGCGTCATCCAACAATTTCTGACAAAAGTCACGCACGGTAGGTCAATTAAAGTCACACTTTAAATCTGAGAGGAGTCTTAAGGAGACGAAATTTTCATAATTAATGACCTAGGACGTCTAGCTACCGAGATTTTGCAAAAAGGGGATTCAAACTCATCTGGTGAGCGTAGCTGGAAGCCCCCAGCAACCTCGGATCGGTGACCTTAAAAAGATAGCAGGAACTGAGTGGATAAAGGTCAAGGCGCTGGTGAAGAGAGGTCCAGCAGTTAACTGTGACAGGCCGAGTAGATTGACAGATGAAATAAAACCACAAGAGAATTATTAATATTACTTTATTATAATAATGTGAAGGCGTCACCTCGTATGTACATCGTACACGTTACCGCTAACTTTTGTACATTTTATCACAAGTGACAACATAATCACTAAAGCTGGTCTACGGGTCGATGGTGGACAGAAATATTGTTATTGTATTGTTGAATATTAAAACTGCTGATATAACTTGGGCACGGGGTTTATTTAAATGAATTGTAGCTAGTAATCAATCACTGATAAATCTTAAATGCATTGCTAATGCAAATAAATAAATTAACCTTTTGGACGCCATTGTCCCATATACGTGACAAGCAAGCGCGTGCCCTGTACGTCAAAGACACAAATATGTGACGAAATGGTAGGTGAAATTGTAGCTTGGCGTGGAGGGTACGCGCGTGCGTTTTTGCTCTGGCGGTCAAAAGGTTAATAGAAAAACATTACATTTTTGGCGTTATTAGGCTCAAGAAATCAACAAGCCCATAACATCCCCATTGCTGGGACACAAGATTAGCCCACGAGTTTGGTTGAACCAATAACATACAAATAGAACACAAAATAAAATATATTTCTTACTACCTGCTAGGTAATTGGGATAAACGATTACTTAATATCTATCTACCACCGATTCGTAAACATCAAAATGCTATTGTAAAACATATGTAGTAACTCTTGCACGCGTTTTTTTTACATTTGCTTGAAAAATATTATCATTTAATAGTTATTTCTTTAGAAGGAATGTAAGTTTTGTACAAAGCTTAGCAAGCATGATGGAAGCTATAGTGCACAGCACTTTAAATTTTTAGGGCATATATCTGTAAAAAAAGTTCTATTAAAACCAAAAAATGATTTGATATTTATTAACAGGTATCATAATCCATAAGGCAGTGCATTCTGAAAGTTCACAATGTCACAAGTAGCTGTCAAATATTTTGGTATTTTGTTTAATTAAATATACTTAATATTATGTTTTAAACTTATTATTGCAATCCATCATCAATTTTTGTGCGCAATATTTTATAATTTCATCGAGAAATATTAACAAATTAATCAAACTATCAATATGTTTCGACAGTTAATTGCGACGTTGGAAATTTTCAGAATGCAACTCTAAAATAATCATGAGGAATTATTTTTAGCTGTCAATGTCTTATTTCTTTCAAAAATAGCTGCATTTCTGAGTATTTCATAAAAATAGGGTCAGTTTGTAGCATTATATACTTCTCTTCTTCACCAACCTGCCATATTTGATATTTCTTATAAAATATAATGACTGTACATTGCATTGTTCTTATATTAACCACAAAACCCGAGCGTTAATATGGCGCAACTAGTTTTAGAAAAAAGATCAATTTTGTACAGGGACCCAAAAAGGTTAACCTTAGATGAAAAGCCCCTGAGTAAAGGTTAACAGGTTAAATTGCATTATAGGGTTAACCAGCCTATATTAACCTTTTCACCGCCATTGTCACATATATGTGACAAACAAGCGCGTACCCTGTACACCAAACGACACAAATATATGACAAAATGGTAGGTGACATTGTGGCTTGGCGTGGCTTACGCGCGTGCGTTTATGCTCTGGCGGTCAAAAGGTTAACCGGTTCACGCACATAGTTCAACTTATAAGTACATAAAAAATATACAAAAAAAAGTGTCAGTTAGCCCGCGCTCGGTGCTTTGTCTTTTTTATATTATCTTAAGAACTTACGTTAGCTACCTATATTCTTGCAAATAAATGTATCATTCATTCATTCTGGTTAAGCAGCAATATTTAAATGGTTAACCGATATATTTGAAAGGTTAACCCGTATTATGATTAAACAAACATATAGGTAATCTAGCCGGTTAACCTTTTCACCCGGTTCCTGGTTTAGTAGAGCGTTGTCTCTGTCATTCATACATTGTCTCTTTCTAAACTCCGATGCGCCATTTTTACGGTCAGGTACTCTGTATATTACTATGCTTGTATTTGTGCTGCAACATTATATTATGCGTCTGTTCAGCTATAAGCGTCTAAAATGGCGACCCTCGTTTACAGCTTAATATATTATTGCGATATATTTTTTTAAGTTTAGTTGTTAGCAATGCGTAAGTCAAAAATGGCATGGCTTTACGTTTTTATAGGAAATTAAAAAATAATTATGTGCGTTTTCGATGACTCTTTAAAACAATCCCTAGGTCTCGTACCGTTCATTTTCAATTTGGATCAAGCAACCAATTCACTCGCGTAAACATTAAAATATATCAATTTACTTGAACCCCTTTATACAACATTAATTTTAGTATATGCGAAACCTTTGTTCAGTATAAGTAACTGAATTAATTCCATTAATTTATAAACTATGTTATATTTTGTCCCAAAAATGTTTAAAAGAGGTTACAAGTTGGACACCGAGCTGCTGCTACTGCCAAATTATTATTATCAATGAGCTCAAGCTGACGCTGGAGGCGCGCGCGCGGCGGCGCCGCGTGTTCACCACGTTTTTGTGCGGACAACCAGATAACAGAACAAGCCTATAACTTTGTGATTTTTCATGATAAAGTTTTGAAAGTACATAGATTCTTTACATAAAAATACTAGACACGTGTTTCAGATTTCGCATATACTAAAACTAAAGTTGTATAATTTCTTATATTTAACGTCTTCTACAAAAATGTGCCTTTAAATAACCATTTGGAGTTACGCATTGCTAAGCAGAATAATTAACAATGTACCAACTAGAGTCGCAGACTACAACTACTTGCCGAAACACAACTTACATTATATAACAACTTCATTTACACTATCTCAACCATCACTATATACTTGTGTTCAAATGTAATGAAAATCAGTTAACAATATATTTTTATAACACATCAAATAAGTATGGAAGACGGATGCTTTATTTACGCGAAGCAAAATGATAAGTCTTACCAAGGGGTATTGTTCTACCCAGTAACTAAGTGTGAGGAAGGAACTGCATCCGGTTAGACTGGAAGCTAAGTCAACAAAGTTGGGGAAAGGTTAGACGCATGAGCCTGCTAGGACTGCGGGACTGTTCGAAAGAGGCCCTGGAACACAAAAGGCTAAGAAGGTACATGGATGGGTTTTAGTCAGTACAAGTCTGACACTCATGGGTCATTTTATGATTTCCCATCCGAAAAAAAAAGAGCGTAGTTGGATGATGAGTGCACAATTGTGTGCGCAAACGCAGGTGACTCACTCTCATAGTGCGATGGGACACCATACGATACGACCGGAAGGATACATAACACAACCTCCCACAAAAATATCCCTCTCTTTACATCAAATTTGAACTGAAAAAAAATCTGTTTTATCTCAACGTTCAAATCTCTTTGCCAGTTGTGTCCCAGGTTCCTCGTATGTATCTGTTATGTGGTTTTTATTATAATTAATAGTCACTAGGTTTTTTCAAGGTATTTTTTTTGATATTTACAAGGAATTGTAATTAAAATTCGCGTAAATAAAGCAAAGGAGTATACAATTTGAACACAAAATTGATGATATACATATTTACTTATTTCTTTCACATACAAATATATTATTTTTATATAGGTATACATTGAGAACTCATTGTGTTATTAAAATAATAAAGAAAATCAAAATAAAAACTAGTGATATAAAATTTTGTCATGAATTTAGAGTATTACATCAAAATATTGATAATATCACCAATTTATTTTAAATACTTAAACTTCTTATAAATAAAAATTGGCGGGCGATTGTACTTCGTACATGGCTATTCACGAAATTGTTGAGATTATAAAATTAATAACAAATAAAATCAATTATAAAATAAATATAATACTGTTAACATTAGGATAAAATTAATTATTTTAAATTATGCCAAAACACATCATTTTAAAGGACACACATCGCCGAAAACGGCGTCTGTGAAGCCCCGAATTTAAAAATAAATTTTTAACTAAAACCGTGTGTGGCAAGAATTATATTAAGCTCAAGACACATTTAAGAATAATCAAAAATGTAGATACAGTGCCTTCCCTCTGCCGAAACATTCGTCACAAAAACATGTTGAAATCTCTTTTTGTCTCTCTCTCTCTTCTCTTAGATGAAATCTTTATTTCTAATATTATTATTTACACAACATGTTTTTACGTGTATGTTTTGCCAGTACGGACGTAAGGTAGGCCCAGGTAGTACAAAACTATTAATACAGAGTGGAAGGGACATCGACCCCTCCTACAGAAATATTTCATCGATAAATTGTATTTAATCAGCTGTTAAATACATTTTGACCGTGTCTGTATTGCACTTATGTAGAAACAAAGCGAAAAAACGCGCGATAGATTGGGACAAGAGGAAGAAAATCGTAATCCAATACTTGTTACTATTATCTAGTAACAAAATCTAGTGTAGTGTTATACGCCCGCTTGGTAGTATTCGTGTGTGCTTGATCGGGATCAAAATTTTTGTTAGACAATATTCCTAATGCTCGCACTATACGTCATATAAATCACTTAGCGTAGGAAACAGCTCACTTAAAATAAATACCTATAAAATTTATATGTGGGTTCGGAATGATTTACTGAACACGGTAACCGTTTGCGCGTCGATGTCCCTTCCGCCGTGTATATTGCCCAAAGTTGCGCATTCAGTAGCCTGCCTGCAATTCATCACGTGTCCTAAACTCTTGAGCCCTCAACGACACTAAAATCAATTGCACTGGGCGATTGCACAGCCGATAATAATACAAATAATAATTTGTTAAAAATAAAATACTTAATAACATCTATTTAATAATACAAATTGAGACTTAATTATGATCTTAGTAACATAGAGGGCGCTACTGTGGTACATAGTTGAAACAATGAGACTATGTTATAATTTATTTTATTTTAATTGAGTACTTGGGCGTGTTTATTTGCGCCAAAAGTTTTCGATTCGCATTACTGTGACCTAAGAAACAAGGTTTTATTTTAAAGAATGATTATAATCAACAGATTTTGTGTATAGGTAGTTCGTTAACGATCTAGTTCCCAAACATAAAAACAAATATATTTAAAAAAAAAACGTTTATACAAAAAAATCAGATTAGCTCCAACTTCAAACATTTTCATTACTGTTTCAATATTCTGAATCAAACTTTATTTACAACAACATAAGCTTGAAATTTGTTTAATTGGAAATAATATAAATTGGAAACAAGAAGTTTTGTCTTCACACAGTAGCAGCCCCCCACAACTTTCAGTCATTCCTCAAACATACAAGTTACTACGCCACAACTAATATTTCTAGGACACCAAGTTCATAGGCATTATGTTAGGCGACGCTTAACGCTAGGAGTACGTTATTATCTGCACTTTATTGCGAACGATCAACATTTTACTATTAACCTACGGGTTGGGGAGGAGATACGATATTATACTTATTTATAGAGAATTATTATACAGTGGCAAAAAATAAAATTTGTAAAAAAATTCTTCATGCGGCACATGAAGCTGTACATTTCCAGTATAACTTGGCCTCGCTTTGTATAGATTTCCTATACAATGAGAGATCCGCATGAACTGGTTTTGTATAGCTTGCTAGATTGGCCGTCGCGACGTGCGTACAAACGCCAGCACTTTAAGCTAACCGAAACTGTCAAATTTTCCCAATCAATCTTGAACCTAATGTTTTAGCGACAAAGTTGAAAATCTATTAAACAAATTTGACAGATTTTAGTAGCTTGATGTGCTGGTGTCTATATATTTACTTTTTAATTAAAAATAAGTGTTCTACGGCAAGAAATAATTATATCTTATGGCGAGATTTACAGATTTTCTTTGACGGACCAAATAGCAGTTAGTTTTAAACTTGAGAATAAGCCTCATATTCGTATTAAACGCTATACAGTAAAGTCAAAGTGCAGTCTGTGTATTTTAAAAAAAGCAAGAGAATAGTTTTTGATGTGAAACATCTATTGGCTCGACTCGTATGCCGTGACGGCATCAGGTGCCCCCTCTACGCCACCGCTTTTGACCCCCGTGTGTGTGTGCGCGTATATTATACACTTTGTTTCTTTATTGTACTCCATATATCGTAATAGGTTTTTATCAATTATCAATTCTAATATTAACATAGATGCTTCACATCTGCCGGGCGTCCCGTGACGGGCAACATATTTTTTTACATTTGAAAATATTAGATTAGGTCTTTTTCTTCTTCAGAATACAATATACATATTATAACATATTATTTGAAATTCTTTATATGACCAAGTTATGATAATTTTTTAATTATGAAGTAAGGCAAGAATAAGCCGTTATTTCAAAGTTATCACATAGTTATATATCTCCTCCCCGTATTAATTTAAAACATCACTGGAACTCTTAAGACTACGCATTTCACCAACAACTCGACACGAATGTAAACAATAATCGTTCATCTTGTTCTAAATTAAATGTACTTTTTGTACGAAAATTAAGGGTATAATAAGCTGTGTTCACTGGGCGACTTTTGGGCAACTAAAGTCGCGGGCAACATGTCCTCAAATAATATTACCACGTATTCAGTACATGTGGTAACCGTTTACATAAGGAAAAGTAAACAGTCGATAAACACACAAATAAAACTGCACAAGGTTTTGGCGAGTGTCCTAAGTCGGTACTAGCGCCACCATCATGGTTTAGCATACCACAGAGAAATTTACAAAATCTTTTAACGTCATTCATGCGCCAAAATATAATTGTAGCAATGTACAAGTCAGAATAATTATGAGCATCCCAGCACACACATTACGGATCACTTTTAGTTTGTGTGTTTTTGTTTTTTTTGTCTGTTTTTTGTTTGTTATTTTTGTTTAGCCTTTATCGACCTTTAGAGTAGAATTTTTGACTTTCTGATTGAATTGGTTTAAAAGAGAATGTTAGAGGGAAATAGCCCACACTCAAGGTAATATAGCCCATTTTCCATCGCCCAGTGATTACAGCTTCACGCTGATATGTGCACTAATCGACGAGTAAGCGTTTATTTGAGTAGCTTTCTTTTAATTTAACGTTAAATATATTGATCTTAGAATTAAACAAGACTTCTTAGGTATTGGCGTATTTCTGTTTCTTTTTATAAAATTTCAAACTAATCTTAATTTTAAACAATAATATAAAAATAAAATAAGAGATCTGTATATTTTTTTTTTGTAAAAGAGAGATCTTAATGTCATAATGGTTGTATTATTATAATAATAAGCAAATTTGCATTTGTAGATCTTTGACAGTCGTTACAGGTGTCCGTGACCCGAAAGTCTCACAACCAGTCTTACCAAGGGGTATCGTTTTACCCAGTACTAACTGGGTTGTGGAGGTCAGATAGGCTGTCGCTCCATGTAAAATACTGGTCAGCTGTTTCCGGTTATACTGAGAGGACTTGCATTTATGTTACACCTAGTATATCTAAATAATGTCCTTTGGCCGTTTGTCCATTTGCTCCCAGTTAATTTACTTGATAATTTTATCTAGACAAGAGCAATTCTTAGATAATTCGTGTCCGAAAATAATTAATACTAACTGTCATGTGTCATGTCAAAAATAACTCTTACTTAATGTAAATTCGCTACAGAAATTCGCCAATACATAAGAAGTACACTCACTCAAACGCAGAGCATTAGGCGTTAGTTGCAGACTAGTTCAATTTGTGTTGCTTGCCGCTAGAGGGCGTTATTTGTCTAGCAAACAAAGGAGTAAGAATGGAGTGAGAGAAGTATCACTGTCTCTCTTTTTTCAAGAATGAAATAAAGAGATAGCGATATTCTCAGTGTTTTATGGATAAAAAGATATTTACTCCGAACTTACTTTTAAGTAATTTAGTTACATATGGCACTAACACTTTTAATATTGGTTTAATTTCAAGTTTTAACTAGGATTTAGCCGAAGTTCATCTTGCTCATTGTACCTGCAATATCTAGATGTTAATTATATAGCTGCCTAGTGGCTAATGTGTAGTGCCGTTAGAAAAAAATATTGTTAAGCAAATTCCTTTTTTGTGTGGTTAGTGCCTAACCTGGTGTCAGAGTTTTTATGCCGCCCATGGGCCTCTGACTTGGCTTTAGATGCCGTCGAGAAATATCTCTCAGGCATGCTGGTTTCCACACGATGTTTACATTCACCGAAGCAAGTGATAATTATACAATACGCACATGAATCCGAAAACTCAGAGGTGCGTGTCTTGGATTTGAACTCGAGACCTATGAGTCGGCAGTCCGATGGTGTCACCTCTAAGCTATCATTGGTATCACCTATGTCAATATGCCATTACATACAACTATCACATAATGAGAGTTGTGATTTAAGTGTACATCTAATAAGTTATTTTCAAGTTGGTAGTAAATTTTCTTAACAATGAATTTCCCTGACTTTTTATCATAAAAAGTTAGAAAAAATATATACATATATAGCGTGACTGGTAATTAATGACCGATACTTAAACACGTGATTGTACTCATGATAACAAACAACTTTCCCAAAGAAACCTTTTTTTAAAACGGCTAACAGCTGATAGGTCGAGTATAAAAAAAATGTTTATTTGGAAAAGTTGTTTGTTATCATGAGTACAATCACGTGTTTAAGTATCGGTCACTAATGACCAGTCACCCTATATAAACCAGTCCGTTTAATCCTTGCTAACATTACAAATACATAAGCTTTTGTGATTGCCAGAAACTATGCCTGTCTTAAAATAAATGAGAAATGCTTCAACCATGTTTTATCTAAGTGTTATATCGGTGCCAAAAAGTGTTAGTGCCAAAGTAGACCGCACTAAGTGGAATGCATTACTCGATGTACTAAACGATTCATTAATTAAGCGTAACTGTTCAACTGTGCTTTATTTTATTATCATATTTATCTATTGTTGTCCTCACTGCATTGATTACCTGTAAAAGATGTTAATTATTAAGAACGGAATATAGCCAATTCCTCAGTGATATTAGTTGTTACGTTTATGACCTCCTCTCTGGTGGTCGTAAGCGCGACTGCTGAGCATGAGGTCTTGGGTTCGATACCCAGGTCTGGCAAAGTGTTATTGGGATTTTCCATCAGGAATTTCTCAGTAGCAGCCACGGAGTTTGGATTTGTGATCGGCAATAGACTCGCCCCGTATTACATGGGACTAAACATAACTGGCGAAATGTGGGTGTACTATTAGGAACACCTCTGCCGAACGCTTCGGGGAATACAGGCGTGACGTTTTATCGCTTTATGCTGCAGTACACCTTTGGCTACGAACTGCTATATAAAAAAGGTAATTGGAAGTTTCATTTTTCTAGGATATTCCGTTTTATAGAGTTAATCTGACTTTAATAATCAGTTCACGCGCAGGGTTCATTTTTTGTAAATAGAAAATATGCTAGAAAGCGACGGAATTAGTCCGCGCTCGCTGCTTTGTCTCTTTCATTCTGGTTAAACAGCAATATATACAGGTGATCTTGTGATACAGGGAATCCTAGTACCAGAGCCAGAGCTACACTGATGTTACTAACAATCACCTGTTAATAAAGATTTTATTTATTTATTATATAAATGGTTAACCCGTATATTATAAAATGGGTTATAGGACTATCTGGTTAACCTTTTAACCCGATTAATCGGTCTCTCGTTATAAAGTAACGAAGCACAGCGTAGTTACCTCGTCAGTACCGGGTGCCGGGCTCGTGCGGGTCCCGCGGCCGCACGACGCCGGCCAGGCGCTCGCACACGGCCTCCAGCTGCGCGTCTAACATCAGCGACGCTATCTGATCGTCCGTTAGCATTTCCACGCTGAAAATTAAATCAAATATATTATATTAAATATTCAAATATATTATATTAAATATTCAAATATATTTGTTTGTGACACATAGGTATGTACATGGTGTTGTAAATAAAAACTATTTGTAAGAATTACTATGTGCTTGCCAGGGCTGCGGGACTGTTCGAAAGAGATACCGTGGCCCTAGAACACAAAGGGCAAAGCAGGAACATGGATGGGTTTTAGTCAGTACAAGTCTGACACTTCCTTCCCCTCCGCCCAGAGTGGAGAGGGTTATTTGATGATTTCCCATCCGAAAAAATAAAAATAAAAAAAAATTATGTGTAGCCTTTCAAGGTATACAAACTATTTATACATTGTGCATTTAAAATATTGGAGGCTTTTTTATTCCGAATAAGCTGCTGCCTACTAGGTTGGTCCGTGGATGGGTGTGACCTATTACATACCGAATTTCGTCCGTGCCTCGGAAACATGTTAAATTGTTGGTCCCGGCTGTCATTTGTAGATCTCTGACAGTCGTTACAGGTAGTCAGTGGCTCTAAAGTCTGACAACCAGTCGCTCCATGTATAGTACTGGTATTCAGCTGCATCCGGTTAGACTGAAAGCCGACCCCAACATAATAGGGAAAAGGCTAGGTAGACTTGTACCACTGACCTAGCTAGGCTGTCGGTGTCGGAGTAGCGCTCGTCGCTGGCGCACGAGGCGCGCGGCGACGCGGCGCGGCGCGGGCTGCGCGGGGCCGACGACGAGCCGCGCCGCTCGCCGAACAGGGACAAACCTTACCACAGACACGTCATTCTATAATACAGTACATAATACCTAAGCGAAGAGGTAAGTGCCACAGTTTTACTTGATTCAACTTGTAAAAGCGGTGGGATGAATGTTTTATTTTTGTTTTATTCCTAAAAATGATTATGGCCAAACGGTCAGTTCGACTTGTTACAACTGTTTACGCAAATGTAGTATAACCTGGATGACATTTTCGTACATTTATATATTTTTAAATATGTGAGCATCATGTTTTTATCAATATATTTTATTTTTTAGTTACGGCTCAGTATTAAATACATTGCATTAGTTTCGATTTTATTAGGTACACAGTCTCCACATTTATATAATTTTATATCATGTATTAAAAATATTTTTAACATTATAAAAGAGTGACAATGGAGTTTCTTGCTCATTCTTCTCCATAGAAACTACCCTTGCTAGTGGGTGTACAATCAATGCACATATTTCCTTTGTTAAAACAACATTTATAGTTGACGTTTAAAAGTGCCCTTTAATGGCCTAATTGAAATAAATGATTTCACTTTAGATAATTTAAAACATGGATAAAACTTGTTTCGTGAATAAAGTTTAGTCTTAGTTGGTTAAGTCGTGAATGGACCGAAGCCAGCTGCTGAGCTGACCTACCTATCTTCAGCAGTTGGAGACCCACCAAAAAATAAAAACATATTATTTCATCCATAAACACAGGCATGATATCAGCAAATATAGTCCTCCATTTTGAGAACAATTTTCTATGAAAACGTAAGTTTTCAACACCATCAACTATCATACCAAACTAACCTTGGAACATCTCCTTGACCTTCTCTCCGGTGTCATGCAGCAGAGCATCGAGGCTCTGTCTCCTGGGACGGTCGAAGTCTTCTCTTAACACGTGTGTCCGGGGCGCAGTCCTAATGATGCGTCGGGGATCCGCGGCCGAAGCTCGGGACTCCACCGGACTGGGCGGAGACCACTTTTCAGGGGTTGAACGGGCACGGAGAGAGCATTTTTCGAAGCTTACCTGTGAAGAGAACGGTAGGTTTTTAGAGGGCGAAAATGCGAAAACGAACCACCGCTAGAAAATTATTCCACGGGAACGTTTTAAAAATAGCCTATGAAATTCCTTCTTAACTGTGCAGTTCCTTTGATTACTTCCAAACTTCAGCTCCTACAGAAGAAAGAATTAGAGCAAGCCTACCTCCTCAGGACTGGAGTAATCCAAGTCGATCTCAGTCCAGGTATCGTTGTCCGGCAGACACCTGGGCCGCTGAGCGTCGGCCGCCCTCCGCAGCCACTCCCTGACGCTCGCGTCCGTGCTGGTCTCGCACAGTTCCTCCAGCTTGTCGCTAGAGGTGGTGTTTGTGTCGCTGGCTGTGTCTGTGATCGTAGAGCGGTCTATGTCTGGGAAAGAAAATACCTTAGAATAATCAGGCTATAATGTTCCCACTGCTGGGACACAGGCTTCCACTTTATGAGAGGGAGTGGGTGGTTATCAAGCACGCGGGCCAAGTACGGGTTGGTAGATGTCACATGTTTTAGATTTTTTTGGGTCTTTCTTGGACATAGGTTTTTCCATGTCCATCCATGGATTCCTCACGAAGATTTTCTTCACCGTTTTAAGAATAACAGTGATTAAATAAATTACACATTTTAGTAAAATGCCGTAATAGCCAAATGGTGTGACCGTCGGACTGCCAAGTCTCGAGTTTGAATTTTCAGATGTAAGTTCGTACAATACCCACATGAATCCGAAAAATCAGAGGTGCGTGTTAATAATAATGATTACAGTAGATAATTATCATTTGCTTCGGTAACATCGTGAGGAAACTTAACCAGCATGCCTGAGAGATATTTCTCGATGGCATGTAAAGCCAAGTCAGATGTCCATGGGCGGCATAAAAACTCTGACACCAGGATAGACACGAACCACACGAAAAAGAAGTACAAGAATTAATATGACTGCCTGGGTTTGAACCCGCAAGTCGAGGTAGTTACCACTGCTAAAACCACTTTAAGGCGCTTCCTCAGCTCGCTCCCAGAGCATCCGCTTGTAACATAACAATCCAAGATTCGATTTTGAGCTTTACATTACAAATAAACGTTTTTTTTTTTTTTTTTTTCTCAAATGCCCCTCACTCTGGGCGGAGCGGAGGGGAGTGTCAGACTTGTACTGACTAAAACCCATCCATGTTCCTTCTTTGCCCTTTGTGTTCCAGGGCCACGGTGCCCAGCACCAACAGAATACCCCCGCAACAGAACAGTCCCGCAGCCCTGACAGGCATCGGCCCATGCGGACCTCTACTTGATGCTGACATCTCTTTGAGGCGCGCGTGGAACATGAACGCGCCGTCGACACGGCCTGTCGTCATAAGACGGCCGGACGGCGAGCTAGCCCATAACTCGCCGTCCACAGGCCAGCGCCTACGGTGGTCGGAAGCCACCACGTGACCCCCGACGCCCAGGGCGTCTCCCGCGGCGGCTGGGACGTGAGGTTCTTTCCCTCTCACGTTCTACCACCTCCTTCACTAGCATGACTGCTTCGCAGAAGGTGGTGACGGCTTCCCATTCCCTCTCGCTCCGGACCATGGCTTGAACCAGGGCCTGACGCGAGAGATCGCCGCCGCCAATCGCCGCTACAAGGACACGGCGGTGCTCCGCCCAAGCGGGGCAGACCTCCACGGTGTGCTCCACCGTGTCCTCCGGACGATCCTCGCAGTGGAAACACCCGGGCGTTTCCTCCCGCCCGATTCGGTGCAGGAACCTCCCGAAACAACCGTGTCCGGTGAGGACCTGCGTCAGGCGGTAGGTGAGGGCGCCGTGGCGCCTCTCTAGCCACTCCTCAAAGAGGGGACTTATCGCCACTATGGTGGCGTGCTACAAATAAACGCTTTCGGTGGAGGAGCGCCTTTGTCGAGATATTCATTTTGCATACATCTGGTCAGATTTGTGGAAAGTGATCAAACCGCTTCTCTGATCTGTCTACCTTCTTTCTATACATCTCTTTACACATGAAGCTATTTTCAGATAGCCCAAACCGACAATTGAAAGGTCATTAAACTCACCATTCCTAGCTGATTGTCTTCTCGACCGATGCTTGTGTATTTCATCTGAGATCCTCTCCAAATTCCTGAGAGCTGAGGAGTACTGCTGTTTCGCGTCAGCCACTTGCTCCTCTAAGGTTTGGATCCTCGCCTTTTGAGCTTCTAAAGCCGTGTTGATTCGAGCTTTCTCTTCGAAGTAAGGTCTGGAATTTGATGGGTTGATGAGCCTACTGGGTCGTGGAGTATTTTAGAAATAATTGGATAAAATAAGTATCAGCTTTTCGTTTCCATAGAGGATATGATAATGAACTTCAGTCCCCAAAGAAATCGGGGATGGAGATAAAGTGATAATTTTACGTTCCCTTTTTCATACTGAAGAACTTTTTCGATGAAAGCCTATCCAATTCATGTAATAAAACTAGCTTTTCATACATGCATCGAAATTTTCTGTCCAATGTGGCAAACTGAATTTGATTTTTTTGTTTCACGAATCAGATAATTATGAGTTTCATAGGGTAAAATAATTAAAAAAATCGCCACCACTATATAAAATTTGGAACATTTCCGTCATCCGGTAAAAAGTAATTTACAGAGTATTTTTATTTAAGGTGGAAGCGCCAGGGTAGCTTGCGAATTTTTTTATTTTTACGTTTTTTGCAATTTGCCGGTCAATGGCTGTATGTTGATAAAAATATGGTTCGTGAGCGTGTAGCAAATAATGGCTTTAATGAGATTTCATGAGATATTTTTGAGGAAATAGTCATTCAATGGGATTAAATATACTTAGAGGGTTGTATTGATGATATTAATTTTGTTTATACATACGTGTAGAAGAAAATTTGAATTTTGAGCGCTACTCTAGCGCTTCCACCTTAATTTCGACCAAGCTATGACGATAGACAGACTTTTGCCTTGTTGCAAATGCAAA
This sequence comes from Noctua janthe, assembly GCA_910589295.1. Taxonomy (NCBI): domain Eukaryota; kingdom Metazoa; phylum Arthropoda; class Insecta; order Lepidoptera; family Noctuidae; genus Noctua; species Noctua janthe. The sequence continues at coordinate 3,772,290 of OU342572.1, read as the reverse complement.
GTTGATTTTACCAGACTCTGGCGGTGTCTAAAAATAGGGTTCTTAGTAAAAAGCGTGGTAGCATCCATTTAAAACAAAACTATAGTTATTTTCTACTGTTGCATTGTGGTTTAAGAGACTGAAGTAACTATTTTACTTTAGTAACATGCAAATACTTTTTATTTTACTGAAGCGTTTACTGGGAAAGAGATACCCTGTTCTTGATAATAATAATTGGTCTTTCACACGTTTGTGTCCAAAATATATTTCATGTAATCATGTTCTTTTTACCAGTAAACATAGATATAATGGTAGGGGGACCCGGATAATTTTTCAGCCAGCATATGTATAAGCCGTTGGTCCCGGCTGTCATTTTTAGATCTCTGATAGTCGTTACAGGTAGTCTGAGGCCCGAAAGCCTGACAACCAGTCTGATTAAGGGGTATCGTATTACCCAGTCTAACTGGGTTGTGGAGGTCAGATAGGCAGTCGCTCCATGTAAAATTCCGGTATTCAGCTGTATCCGGTTAGACTGAAAGCCGACCCTAACATAGTTGGAAAAAGGCTGGGCAGATGATGATGTCGATGGTGATATTCAGCATGAAAACTTGATAGTTGAGTAAGTAGGACCGATTCTTCAGATTTAGTGAAAGGTCATAATATCTTGGAGAAGTTGTTGTTTAAGTCGAGTCCCGTATAATGCGATGAGAATCAACGTTGCTGGACAGCCTGTTGTAAGTATTTGGCACTTTTTTTAAAACTGGACGTAGTTTAGCGAAAAGGATATCTATAACCCACATGTAAGTACATGTGTGTTGGTTCTAACGTTGATAAAAATTATATCCTTTTGTTTTTTGCTTGGATCTTTTTTACTGGTTGATAGTATCGATGTTTAGCATCAGTTTGGTGCACTAAGTAATTTTTGGCCATGTTGTGGATTGGATCCTTTTCGGTTACCTACTTTAAACTGAAAGTGGGCTCCTATGTGAAACTTTCATGGTATATTTTTTAGAGTTCTCTCTTCACGCCCTACCTACTCTAGCTCTAGCTATCTAATTTTCATGCTGAATATGCTTGTTAAAAATTCTCTGAGCTCCCCTACCATAATGCTAAAATAAAAGGTGAGAATTAGCTTGCGAAACTCTGCAGACACATTTCTTTTTGTTTTGTTGGTTTCTGATCTTGATACTCATCAGATACCTGAAGTACAGACGCCAGCACATCAGGCTACTACAATCTGTCAAATTTCTATGATAGATTTTTAACTTTATCGCTAAAGCATTAGGTTCAAGGTTGATTGGAAAAAAATTACAGTTTCGGGTAGCTTGATGTGATGGCGTCTGTACAAAAAAAAAGATATTGATGTTAATTGAATTAACGGTTAATTAATCTACAGTTGATTAAAATCCTTTTATGCGGGGTTCCGCAAGCTTATATGTCAAACTAAAATCATGCGTTATAATAATAATAAAATGCAGTACCAATACGAGTGCTTGCTGCGCCGGCGCGTGTCTGAAAGAGAGAGCACTGTGCGACTAGTCAAGCAGATAAAGTGCAGGGTTAGTGGTCAGTAGGACAGACAGATGCTATGACGTTATAAAGATACGGTTTTAACATGTAAGCCCTATTTTTAAGTGGCTTACCTTATTTTTAGTCGAGTAATTCAAGAAGATTGTGTGTGAATAAATTACCATTATACCAGGGTGGAAGGGACTTGGAGTTTTGCATCGGTATTTTTTTTTAATGCTGCTGCTCCATAAATTTTGAGCGTGTAGGTATTGCACTTATAAAGGAAACAGCGGTTTTTTTTAATTACCGATGAAAAATTTCCATGTGGCGGGGTTCGGAATGATGTAATGAATACGTGGTAACCGTTTGTGCGTCGTAGTCCTTTCCACCCTGAAAGGATGTAAATAAAGGCTTATTTTATTTACAGATTTCCGCTAATGGGCCACTCTTGCTTACGGCAGCAGAATTACTACACCTAACAGTACCTTTTAATCACACCGATCACAGAAAAAAATCCAGGAACAATGTTATCCGAGCATAGTTATGTTACAGTTATAGCATTTGTCTGTACACTATTTATACAAACTACTCATGTTAGTGTTAAGAATATTAAGTCTAAGCTATAGTTGCTGCCAGTTAAGATGGCAATAGCGGTCATTGCCCTTTCCCTGATATCTCTTTACACGAACTGAAACCATAAACCGTGTACTTATGTTCAGGATCACAATCAATGCCACTTCAGGGGTTATTAACAGGTTTGTATACGTTTTTTTAAAGAAGAGATTCAATAAATGTATGTGGTTCAATGACCGCTATTGCCATCTTAACTGGCAGCAACTATAGCTTCTCAACTACAAAGTATGGAAATAGAAGAAAAACTTGCAATTAGAGGGAAATCAATTTATTTGCAATGCAAGCATTAAGTAAAGCAAAGACTAAATAAATTTGGATTTTTTAATTTGAAGTATTAAGTGACTACAAGATTGAGACAAACTAAATAAGTAATAACTTACTAATGCCTGTTTTCATGTACACTAGGACACCCTTAAATGATTGCCTAAGTAAAAGAAATTTGTTAGAATTTCAACTGGCGGGTCAGAGCCGAGCGCCGACTATCATTTAAGTGTCGCCTACTATTAGAGAAAATGATAACCAATATAACAACAACGAATCATGAGACTCGACCATAGATTAAATTATCCTTCCCTTGTTTTGAATGTACAAAAGCCTCAGTCCGCTGCGCTGAGCCGTTTCCACTAGAGCTGCGCTGAGCGAGGCTACGTAAATGAAGTGATTCTATTGGTTCTTAACAAACACATCCCTCGCTACCCATCCTCGCCCATCTCTGGAGGAAACGCAGCCTAAACCTGCGTTAGCTAAGTGTAGACATTCATTTAGAAGTCACGTAAATTGGAAACTAAACAAATCTCTAAATGCGTTTAAATTTGCGTTTAATAACTTGTGCATCGAGTGAGCTTCAGGGCGTACGCTAAGACTCGGGCGGGTGCGGGTGCACGCTCACGCGTCTGTTATTAAAAATAGCACGAGCAGCGCTAACGGGCGCATGATTTTTTAAGGATATTTTGACAGCGGACACCCGCTCAGTGCGTCCCCGCGAGGCCCGAAATGGTCTTCCAGAGCTCCTCGATATATCTTAAGGTCCACTAACCTGGACTTGGCGATGTGCCTCTTGAGTCCGTTCTGCAGCTGCTGCACCAGTGCGGTCGCGGCGCGGTGTGCGGCCGCCTTCGTGCGCTGCGTCACCGTGGCGCTGGCGCGGTCGCATTCCGCCTGACGTTATATACAAATAAGTTGTGAGGAAAGCTCTGACTATGATTGTGGATGGATATAAGAGTACGCGATGACTAAAGAAACGATGGATGGACTGTCCAGATTAGCAAATCCCGCATGAAATGATAGACACGAAGTGTAGTATGAGTGAAGGAGATAAATCTCATTCTCAACGAGAACTCAATAGAAATGTGATTTTTTTGTTGTTTGGTATCGTGAATACGTAGCTCGTGGCTAAATACTAACAGCCACTCGAGTCGATCTTTAAGTGAAGCCGTGCTTGCCTAGGTTGGTCCGTGGATGGGTGACTACCCATTACATACCGAGTTTCCTTCGTGCCTCGGAAAGCACGTTAAGCCGTTGGTCCTGGTTGTCAATTGTAGATTTTAGACAGTCGTTACAGGTGGGCAGTGGCCCGAAGTCTGACAACCAGTCTTACCAAGGGGTATCGTATAACCCAGTACTAACTGGGCTGTGGAGTTCAGATAGGCAGTCGCTCCACGTGAAATACTGGTATTCAGCTGTATCCGGTCAGATCGGAGGCCGACCCCAATATAGTTGGGAAAAGGCTGGGCAGATGATGGTACGGCGAATCTATGATTTAAATCTCGCGCTTAGCTCTGAAAAGGTTTTATTTAAGCATTAATAGTACTAAAGTACTGAATGCACCTTCTGTTACACACTGGCTAACTAAGTCTGACCTGGTTGACTCTGTGCGTGGCATGGTTGAGCATCTCCTGCCAGGCGGGGTCCAGCGTGAGCCCCGCGTTGCCCTCAGCCAGTCGGGCCAGCCCTTGTTCTGCGAGGTACACCATTTCGCGAGCGGCTGCGTGAGCGCTGTTGGCTTTGTCATACGCGATTGTTGCCGTCTGGAGATCCTGTCCTGTCTAAAAATAAAATACTTGTTTAGTAAATATGGCAGGTTGATTTTGTGAAGGTAAGAATTTCAGATTTAAGGTATTAAGTGGAATTTGGATTGAGCGCGCTGTTTGATTAGATTTTTGAGTCAGTGGCAAAAGTTGAGAATCCGACAGTCTGGAGGCATTTTAAATTCCACTGTCGATCACAAGGATTACTAGAGAGTCTTTAAACATTTGCATTATTTATATATGTGAATCTTTGTCAAGACAGAAAATAAAGATATTTTAATGTATTGTATCTTTTTAGGACTAATGGAACCTTAAGGGTCAAAACACATAACCTGATTCGACATCGCATCATAGTAAGTTGCGACGTCGGCTCGGTCGTGTCGCAATGTGATGTCTTGCCTTAGAAAACATCGACGTGAATCGTAAAATACTTAGCAAGTGGTTCGTGCTATGGCCTCGGCGGCACAGGATTGCATTGTCAGTTACCACGACACCAGAGTAGTTACATGTATCTGTAGGTCATAGAGTGCTGTATCGTTTTAGCTGGAAAAAGTAGTTCTTTTTTTTGAACTGTTTAAAAAAACTTTTTTCAGACAAAAGACACTGTTGTTGTTGTTACAGTGGCTTCTATCATGGCAAATTATAAAAAAAAATCCAGCCAAGTGCGAGCCGGACACGCGCATGAAGGGTCCGTACCATCGTAGTAGGGGAGCCCCCTTTAATTTATTTGTTGTTATACAGCAACAGAAATACACATTCTGTGAAAAGTTCAACGTCTACCTATTACGGATCATGAGATACAGCCCGCTGACAGACAGACGGACAGCGGAGGCTTAGTAATAGGGGCCCGTTGGTTACCCTTCGGGTACGGAACTCTTAATACGGTACAAGGGCTTCTTGAAAGTTAAAGCTTAAATGGTGTACTATAGGGTACACATCCTGGTGTGCCTAAGCCTGGATTACAGACATGATATTATGACATGGTTCAGTATATAAAAATTTTGCTAATAATAAAACAACTTGAGATGGTATTAGCCAAGTTTTCACTTACAATATTACTCCTAAATCTGGCTTCATAGTAAGGCCTTGCTTTATGAACACTGGTGCCCAACTTCTTTGTGAGCTGCTGTATCCGCAGGTGCCCCTCTGCGAGCAAGCGACGGAATGCCAGCCGAGCCTCATCCAACTCAACCTCAAGGCGGTTGATCTCATCTGTTGAGGTGTTTAGACGCTCTAGCTCAATCTGGAAAAATGATGTTAGAATGTTAAGACAGGTATTAACCAGGGCAGTTTGGTTTGTTACTACTGCTGGGGCCTGAAAAGGCTCCTTAGCAGAATCAAAATATTATCACATTAAAATTCGTAACATGATCATGACATGGTCTGTTGCAATTTATTTTTTTTCTCCTCTCTTCTTATTACTATCATTACATGGTTACCTAATGCAATAGAGTAGATAACAAAAAAATCGAATTAGTCCGACAGATTTATTTCCAACAAAATTGAATATGTCATTGATGTATTAAAAATATATCAATGGGACACGTATATTTTCTTTACTCACATAAACATAAAATGAAAATGATACAGTGCGTCGAAAACAAATGTGACGTCACATTTCGGTACACTTTTTACCGGAAAGTTATGTCACAAACCCCCACACTCATGATCTTTGATGCTTTTTTCTACATCAATTTTTATTGATTTGATAAAACAAAAAATACGTATCCAATATTTTTCGATAATCTAACTGACAGACTAAATAGAATCATATTCTTTAAATCAGGAAACATCCCTATAGTGTACACAATAACAATATTAATTTTAACTAGTGTGTCAGCTATTTGAAATAATATCTGCAAGAGAAAAGATGTTGATTTAGGACTTTATATGTATTCACAAAAGTGTGATTTTAGTGATGCAAAATTTTTAATGAGGTCCTTAAACAGAAAAAAACACTTTTTCTTTTGACTAGATGTTGTTCCTGTTGATTGAAAAGACCATTAATTTAAATATTCAAGAATGTTTTAATAAACTGAAGAAGCTTAAAGCTGAAAGTTTTACACTCATGACACAAATAAGAATACTAAAAAAAAACCTTATGAAAAGTTGGATATAGTTTGATTCTTCAACATTTTATAAATAAGTTCTTATAGCTTAAGGTTTTATTTCATGATACCTATCAAGGACGACATCTACTTAACTCTTTCGTTGTTTGATTGCTTACAATTCTGTTGCATAACAAAAACATATGATCGAATAGCAGATTCATTTTAAAAACTCATTATTCTACAAATTTTCACACTTTTTTGATAGAAAATTTATGGAGTTGTCGTTTTTAGTCCTTAAGTATTCATGACTAGATAAAACTAGAACGTATTTATGTAAAATACAGTCATCTTCTTCCTAAATTACCTTTGAAAATATCGATTACCCTTACCTGAACGCGAGGATCCAATGCTTCGGAGCATTCGGCGGCGCTATCGTTCATTTTTTCCTCAGATCGAAGGCATTTTAACAAAAGCTAAAGATAACAGAACCTTTCCTCTTGTTATTACCTTTGTTCTTTTGTAAAATAAACATTATCATTGCTGAAAACAAAAAGTAAAGAAATCTCAAATAACTTTGGTTCTTTGATTCAATACCGCCCGCTGCCAGAACACAGATTAGAAAATTAAATGTCATTGATTAGTTTGTTTTGCTTAGACGATTTTTGGTTGCTTTTATTTGTGTAGAACCAGCTTTATGCGTGTTCATTTTAACGTCCCTTTTCTTAGTATTAGATATGGTCTTCTCCAAATAACTCAATGTCTATGGTTTTATTTATTATCTATTTTATTTGACAGCTGTCTTCTGTAAACCATTCTATATTCACTCATTAGTTCGTAAATCGCAGGGTTTGTCATCAATTTGATTCGATATTAGTGAATTTTTAACAAAATGGTATTTATTTAGTTTTAACTTGTGTTATATTCGGGTTTACTAGTGCAACAATTGTTATACTGTTTATTGTGTATTACAGGCGACCGAAGTCGAGGACACAATCAAGAGGATCCAAGCCCATAAGGGTGTTATGGGAGTCATCATTGTGAATCACGAAGGTTTGGTCGATATTAACGAATTTCCATGGTTACAATGGCTTATTACGCAAGTCTCGAATTGTATGCCCCTATACTCAGCTTGATCAATACCTGATACCCGATTATGTCAACATAGACAGGCAGGCTGATAATTTTTTGTATTTCCACTTTCTAATTTCAGGCATACCAATAAAAAGCTCACTGGACAATGCTACATCTGTGCTGTACTCTGGTCTGATTGGTCAACTCACTGAAAAAGCAAAAAATGTTGTGCGCGAAATGGTAAATATCTGTGCCATAATAGCACTGTATCTGCTTATCAATTTGTGCATATATTTCTTTCACTGCCTTATGGTACTAGTCAGCTTTCAGCTGAGAGCTAAAAATCTCGAGAAATTTATCAAAACTTTATGCACAAGTAAAACAAATATTATACAAGTCAGATAGAATACCTTAACATTTTCTACCTGTTACCCTTAGGTAAGATAACCTTGATATATTTTCTTATTTTTTGCTTTACAGGACACCACAAATGAACTGACATTCCTGCGTGTGAGAAGTAGGAGACACGAAATCCTGATTGCACCAGATCGTGAATTCATACTTATCGTCATACAGAATACTTCAGACTAGCTGCACAGTGCAAACACAGCATTATAATTTGGAAAAGGGGCCTTTTAATCCACAAGTCTATATTATCAAAACTATTACACCCAAATGGGAAAATTCAGGCCCTACATTATTTATTTGACTATAAATTGAAATGGAAACTATGCTGCAAAAGAATTTTGATAATTTTGGCACAACAATGCTGTGGTGGACCCTAAAATGACACATTGCACTAGTCGACTTCACTGAGTTACTAGATCGTAGACTCATTTAATTTTAAGCTTTCAAAAGTAACGTAAGGATAACTTATTGTAAAACTTCAAAAATGCATTTTGGCTACCTACATAACTTCTAAGTGCCATTGCTGTAATGTGTACTTTGTAAACTTCTGCATAGTGACTTACAATTTTATGAACAGAGTTGAACTTGATAATAATAATAGGCAAGTTTTGATCTTGCTTCTTACTAGACACAAGGATAAGCAAGTGTATAAATTAATCTTTACTGTACAGCCCTTTTGCACTAAAATTTTTATCTCTAAACCTAGCGTTGCTATCAAAAAGCATTGCTATTGTCAGGTAAAATAAAAGGACTGTTAGAAGCCAAGATTGTGAGTAATCAAGGATTATACAGATTGCTCATTCCAGTATGTTTCAGGGCATATGTAGACAGTGCATAAGTACCTACCTTCAAGAATTAAAATATTTAACAGTTAATTGAACTAAATTGTTATTTTTTATTAGTGGTAGGGATAAAATATTTTTTTTTATTTTATAAAATTGCTTGATTATCTTGTATTTTTTTTGTTCTAAGCTCACACACACTTTATATGTTTGAGTCAAAACTCTTAATCCTAAGTTTTAATTTATGTATGTAAGAACACTAATAAATATTTATACACCAATGAACTTTCGTTATCAGTTTTTTTTTTTTTTTTTTAGGAAATTATGGGTCTCGTTTTAATAGGCGGGTCCACACCTGCGCACGCGTACGGTTCGGGTGCATAGATAGTAGAGATAGACCTTTAGACTTGTTTGCAAGCGGTTACAAAGTAGGTAGTTCGCATACAAGTAATAATGCCCTCTTGTAGACACGAACAGTGCAGTTCATCTTAGAAACATTTAATTCATTCCCGTTTTTAGGGTAGGGAACTGGGTCAGGATTTTTTTATCTGTTCGTCGCCTGTAGAAGCCGGTGGTGACGACTGGGGGAATAGATGAAACCAAACAGCCGCTCACTGTTCGCCTAATAAGCACACAGTCGTAGTTATGTTGTGTAGTTAAAAATACCCGCAGGCAATAGGGCTGACCTAGGTCAGTTTGTCACTAGGGTAGATATGCAAGAGGTAGGTTTTATGGACTTTTATGTGTGTGGGTGTAAAATAAAACCATGACATGACTGTAAAAAAAACTTTTATTCTTACCCTGGAAATAAGCAATATGTGCCACATTTTCATTCAAGAACAACTGTATTCTTCCCAAACAAAGTGTAAAATACATTACACCTGTAATGTTTCGATGTAATGCAACTGCGTTGCGCCTGTGCACCTGCACACAAGGCCTATGGATTGCTAAGCCCTGTGAACAGAAGCTATAGGCATAATTACCCATAATTATGTCAATTTTCACACGTCTACTGCCCGTTTTCAAACACTAGACACACCCAAATGAATACTTGAACAAAAGCGCACCGATCATTTTAGGTATTATTTGGGTTTCTTAAGGAAAAACCAGCATGTTTTTTTTAAATTAAGAAAGCGATCAAAAATTTTCGGATGAGGGTAGAAATACGATAAAACTTGACTTGTATTCATGATATTCACGCTATGTATTTAAAGCCGCGTACAGACATCGCGAGGCGTGCGTTGCGAATGGTTTGTCTCGCATGCCTCGGGCTGTGTGGACGTGTGTGCTCACAGTGAGCATTCGCGTCATACGATCGTTGCGAATGCCGCCTCAGTGCGAGCCGGCATGGTTGTTTGCATACAAAGCTTGAGCATGTGTCGTTCGGGACGCGTGCATAAAGGTACCGTCGTATGCCACAGGTTGAGGCATGTGTGACGAACCATTCGCGACGCACGCCTCGCGATGTCTGTACGCGGCTTAAAACTAGTCATTTACAATCCCAACCCGCGTCGGGCTCGCGTGGTGGATTTTGCCCACCCGCTCTCAAAGAGGAAACCTTTGTCCCAGCATTGGAAACTTAAGCGCAGGCCGCACCGCCAGCTAGCGAGCCGGGCGAGCATCGTTTCTCCTCTTTTCATACTTCGGTTCAGCTTTTCGGTAGTTCGCGGTGTGAACCGAAGTATGAAAAGATGCTCGCCCGGCTCGCTCGCTAACTGGCGGTGTGGCCTGCGCTTTTAGCTGATTATGTATATTAACAACTAGTGTAGGTATTGCTTTCTTGATCACAGTAGGACTACTGTGAAGTTGTTAAGTCCATTTCTCCCTTACTCTGTAGTGCATAAATGCGGCTCCTCGCGTTTTCTTGACGGCCCTCGAGAAGATAGTCAAACGAAATCACGTTTTTGTACTTACTCAATGACCGATTCTGTGAATTTCTTCCCTTGAGCTCGATTTTACCAGCTTCATAGTCCAAGAGCAGCCATTTAATTTTGTTTTTCATTTTGGAACTAAGTTCCTACTTTAATTAAAATATTTGTATTTAAATTAATACTTAGTATTTTATCAGTCCAGTCTCAGTCTTCGCAGCCAGTTTCTTCAAGTTTTGTATTGCCGTAGTGAATATAAAATTAAATATAATAATTATTTATACATTTTAACAACTAATTAAATTCAGTGTTGCCAGTCTTGATTTAAAGAATCCTGTGTCCTTCATTCATTAGCTCTGTTTTATTAACGAAGCTTTAATTGTATTAGTCTTCAATTGCTTTACGTGCATTGGAAATATCCAGCCTGCATTTATCTTGATCTCATTTATATTATCCTATATTTTTGCCGTGATTTGTTACAACATGCATAAATTAATACGCACTATACAGGTTCAATTTTTTTAAGTGGGTTTGTGTAGCCAAATTCGAAACTATGAGGAATAGAGGAAAATGCTTCAAAGGAGTCTCGGAACCGATTTTGATGAAGACTAAAATTGCATCATAGGATTTTTAAAAAATCAATATTCCTAGCCAGGAAACTAAGCCGTAGATTTTGAAAAAAAAAAGACGCTGTCGAATAGCGTCGCTAATAAGGATCAAATTCTGAAAACACTCGATATCATCTCTAATAATGATGCAATTCTGGGTATACGGCCAACTAAGGAAAGAGCTCATTTTTGATAAAATACGAAACAGTAACGAATAATTTAATCTGTGTGACGTCGAACACAATCAAAATTCTAATGATCCATTTTAGTTATCGTCAAGAACGGTCCGAGATTCCTTTGAGTATTTTTCGCTATGCCTCATAGGTTCGGATTTCGTCATTCTCACTTGAAAAATTTAGCCTAATGGTGCGGTTAACTTTGCCCACAATCCGCCCTCTCCTAGTATTAGCTGCATGATTTTAATAATTATATTTATTGTCGTTTCGAGTCTATTTTTCTTATGATTATAGGAATCCCACGTTGGGCCCGCGTGGGTGTTTATGGCCCACTCATCTCAAAGAGTAGGCCTCTGTACCAGCAGAGGGAACAATACAGTTGGTCCGGTTTTGGACTATCGATATTCTAGGTACTTATATAACAACTATTTTAATGCACTACACACTTGGTTCAATCCACTTCATTTGGCGCAATTTTGTTTCTTGTTTTGTTGCGATCTCTACGTGCGTACAAAAAAATCATACCTCTAAAAGTTTTGGTCTTACTGAGGTAAAAATAGGCTTATTCGGAAGGCAATAATATTGTTACCATTACGAAATATTGGGTTCACATTTTTGTAGTTTTCAGAAAAAAAGAACTTAAAACACCAAAAAAATATCTAAAAATTATGCAAATCGACAAATTTGTAAACAAATTAACAATTTTTTTTCCAACAAATTCTTTCAAATCAACAAATTTGTGTATTATAATAGTTGTTATACCTAGAATATCGCTAGTCCATGACCGGGCACACTGTATACGCTAATTATGCTAAGATATTTGTGAAATTGGTCACTATCATATTTTCTTATACCTAGAGCTGGTCGTATTTGCCTCTTGTATTTTAGAATAGTTTTCGCTTTATCAAACACAAACGTCATTAAATAATCTAAAACACAGCTTTTGCTTTGTATATCCAATGAGTTTACCACTATTGATTAGTTCTAAACTTCATTTTACTTTTGTAGCTTCCACTTTTACATTTTTGGGTTGCCATACCAATTGTATACTATTATACAAATTAAAGATTTATGTTTTTGTTATTTTATTTATTTCATAGTCACACAAAAATTGAATACATTTCATTTATATTTACTGCTGTTCAACATGTTTCAATGAAATATCTTATTTATTTAAGAAAGTGCAAAACCTTTTTGGATACTTTTGTAACTTTTATGGCTAGCAACTTTCTCTTGTCTAAGAGTCTATGTGCATTAACGTTCACTAATTCAAAACATGTTGAAGTCGTTTTAAAATACTAATATTATTAAAAATTACTTACTAACAAAGACTTTTTTTTTATAAATTGCTTTTTGGAATTTTACATATAAATACTTTTATTGCGATTCACCTAGTCGAATGCGTGTAAGCATTTTACATTTTTTAAATTGGCAGCACTGTCATGCTTAAATGCTGTTTGTATTACAAAACAAAAAAGTTATTCTTTTATGAACATAATATTTTTAAATGATTTATACCATGTCAGTTTCTCTTTTTTTTTTTCAAATGGAAATTACACAATCCGTGTTATTTTTGGTCCATAAAATAATTGGTTTTAGTAAACTGGAAAACATTTTGTGTTGTTGAAGTTGTATCGTTATTCTTCTGCAGAATTTAGCTTTTTAGTCTTCATTTTGTCCCGTATTTTTTTTAATTAATCCTGTGGTTTTAGATCCAATACAACTTTATTACTCACCGGTTTAATGTGAGCGCTTTCTTGTTCCCCTGTAAATTGAAACAAACAATATTATATTTTACAACTAAAAGTGTAGTTAGAATAAAAATAAAAGTTACATGCAACAAAATAATAATTATGTATCCCAAACAAATTGTTAATAAAAGCGGAACTAAAAAGGTGTGCACGGGCGCTTTTCCAATTGAGTTAATTTTAGGGAGATACATTTAATTAACTGGAAACTAAAAATGTGTGCTCGTGAACATAATTACTTAGTGCTACATGGTAAAAAATGGAGCACTTAGTCATAATGATGAATGAATTTCAACTACAAGGTGACAATAACGCTTTAACTATTTGTTTTAGTTTCTTAACCTATTTTTTGGAAGATTCTTTCTTAGCTAGCCTAAAATTGAGTTAAATGGCGTGTGACATCTATGATACTTGATTTCCTCAGCAGGATTGTCACCTCATAGGACACAGGACATCGAAAGTATTGGATCGCGCCGTCGTGCACTAAAACAAGTACGAACGGCAAGTTGCTCTACTTGGGCGGACGCGCGTAGGGCTGTGGGCGCTCGTAGTGCCTCGGCGCGTGATGCTGCTGCTGCGGGTGCATCGGGTTTTGCCGGCGCGTGCCCACCGAGCGGGCCGTCTTGTACTCGCGGTTGTCGTCCTTGTACCCGTAACCGCCGTCGTCTTCGTAGCCGTAGCGGTCGTGGCTACGTTCGTAGTAGAAGTCCGGTTCGGGCGCTGCGCCTCGGACCGGGCCGCGGATCTATGGATTGGAAGGGGTTGGTAATACATGTTGGATGTTGCTAAGGTCTCATCAAACTGCAATGAAACTAGGCAATTAGTTTCACGACCTCAGGATAGTTGCTACACATCATCTGCCTAGCCTTTTCCCAACTATGTTAGGGTCGGCTTCCAGTCTAACCGGATGCAGCTGATTATCACGATGCCGTTGGTCACGATTGTCAAAGTTCTACAAATGACAGCCGGGACCAACGGCTTAACGTGCTTTCCCAGGCACGGAGTGGAGTTGCTACACAACTGATAAATTAAAAAACTGAATACTGAAAGGATATTCTGTGGTGATAACACAGGCCGTTATAAATCAGACGCTTTAATTTCTGTAAATTTTCTATCCGACTTTGTCTATAAAAACAAACATTACGTACCGGAGGCTCCGGTGGCTGCGAATACACATCATCGTACGGGTAGGTCTCCATGGCCGAGCGCGCGCGGTCCAGTATGCTGATGACCTTGTTCTTAGGAGGCATCGGGCGCTGCATGGGCGGCGCCTGCATGCGGGGCGGAGGCCGGGTGCCGCGCGGGGCTCCTGCGGGTGCAGCGCTAGATGGAGGCTCGAACGAGAACGAGCGCGGGGTCACCGTGCGATTGAAGCCGCCGGGGCCGCGCGGCCCGGGAGGAAAGCCTGCCAAAATGCGACGTTATGTGCATAGTGCTCCCACGCTCGTCTCTGGTTCACTTGCTATTGGTACAATATAGTATGGTCTATCTATCCATCATAGTGCGGGACAAATCGGTCACAGTTTGTAATAGCATTTGCTCAAGATTATGGGACTTTTAAGAGGGAAAATAGTGGATGCATTTGTATCTATAAACAATTCGAATGTTTTCAGTGATACTGCTGCTTGAGACCTTTCTTAAAAAATACAATTTGGATGACAATTAGCTTAGAACATTATTTCAGCTCGGCGCGATCCAATATTTGTATTGGATAGCAATAATTTATCCTTCCTAACATATTCAAGAAGAACTAAGTATGTTTAGAGAGAAACTGAAGATACCATTCACTTGACAACAAAATATCTCCAGAAGTGCACTTTTTGAAGAAGCCCTCTTCTAACTTATGGACAAGTCCTAAAAGTTGAAAATTCAATAGTGCGTTTTCTAGATATGCTTGGAACTTAAATTTAATGTTCTGCTCAACACAGAGGAGCATGAAAATTCAGTAGGCAATCAAAATCGCCTATGCGAAACTAGTGTTAGAAGTTTCGTTTCGTACTCACCACCTCTCTCAATATCCCTCATCTGCGTCTGCCAGATCATATCATTAGTGTCGGGCAGGAGGTACTTCTTGACCTCGGCGAGAGCGTAGGCGATGCGAGCGTGCGCTTCTGCCGGCGGCGCCAACGCACTGATCTCCACGTGAAGCTCATCCGTTAAATGTGCGTATTTCGGGTCCAAGGAGGTGCGGAGCTCTTCCTCTTTTTGTCTATAGTAAGGAAAAATAGGTATATCTTGAGTTTATAGATTACTGTGTTAAAGTGAGTAAGGTAGTGTAATTGGATCTTATGAGTTTGGCAAGTAGGCAGTGCCTGACTGGAACTTATAGAGGATATTTTGATGCTATAGATTTGTAGGTACAGTTGTATGTAGTTTTGATAAATACCTGTCCCTCATGGATCCTCTTCCTAGGACAGCCATTTTGCACATGGTCTCTTCTTGCAGGTGCTTCATTGTGTTACCCTTAGGTCCTAGTAGCTTGCCAACGAAGTTGAACTGTGAAAGAAAGTATTTTTGTAAGAATATTGTGTCAAAAGTAGTGATAGGGAAGGATCTGTTTCTGATACTTTGATGGCATAGTTAACAGCTTCTTGTTAAATATTAAATTATCTTTTTGTTAAAATTCTCTCTTGACACAAGCATCAGCCTAACCACCATAGGCAATTTCTTACAGACCATGTTTGAGCCAATATGTGCTAGTTTGTGATTTTTTGCATTCAATTAGTATTCAACAGTTGATACCACTGCATGACTAAACTTTAAATGGCATTTAGCCAACATTCCGTATTTAAAACACATTACATTACAAGCAACTTGTATGCTATTTTATTCAACAAGTTCTATAATTCTCATCAGGTCAATCAGAGATATGTTGAAAGAATTAAGAAGGCTATATCCAGCTCACCCTAGGCTTTTAGCCTCAGTTCATTAAGCAACTATATCTAGTTAATTTTTCTTTAGTGTTCCTTATTTTAACCCATTCACTGCGATTGTTTAACCATTGTGTTTACTTTGTGGACAGTGAATGGGTTAATAATTATTAATGTGGCTTTATGTAGTATAAAGCAGCTATTAAAAATATACTTTAATTGTCATTAAAAATATACCCTCTTTGTCATCTTACCTCATGGGAAGACGTGGGGATTGGTTCTCCAATGAAACAAGTGTTTCCAAAATAAATACTCAGCAGAACTTAAAAAAAAGAGGTAAGACTTACCTTAGGATGTTCCTTAACAGGTACCAAGACCTTAACGGTGACTTTAGTAGGCTTATCACGGAAAACATCGAGATATTTAGAGTCCTTGCCAGGTATCCTCCCAGAAGCTTGGACTTTTGTGACCTCTGTAAAAGATAAAATTCAAGTTACAAGAAAACCAATTGAAAAATTCAGTCACATTAAGTAACTTTTGCTTTAACTTTTTGTTGTCCATTATTCTCCACTAACACTTGCGCACTTGCGAATGTTGCTCCACAAATTGCAAGAGAGATAGAGCTATCCATGATGTATACGGGGTGAAAGGGACACCAATGCAAAAACGGTTACCACATATTTAGTACATCATTCTGAGTCGTCATTTCCGATGAAAAATTTCTAGGTATTTTTCATTTGTTATAAAAAAATTAAAAAATCAACTGTTTCCTTTAAAAGTGCAATACCTACACGGTCAAAATGTATTGAAAAGCTGTTTTTTTTTTAATAACCGATGAAAAATTTCTATGTGGAGGCTCAGAATGAAGTACTGAACACATGGAAATTGTTTTCGCGTCGGTGTCCCTTCCACCCTGAAAGCACCATCCTTATTTCACAATGAAGTAAAAATTTCTTTGACTTTTTATTTCCTAATTGCTAGAGCCATGTTATGGCGCACCATTATGTTACAGTGTTTTACAGTCAATTATAAAAAGAAAATATATATTTTCTGTATAGGTATGCTGTGTTGTTGATAACAAAATCTTTACATATTATAACAAAAGTTGCTCCCGCTGTTTGAACACTTAGATCTTTTAAACTACGCAACGGATTTTAATGCAGTCGCTAGTAAAAAATAAAAGATTTTTCTTAATGTTCACCACTAAGTTGGTCTTACTTAAAACTGTTGTAAAACCGAGGCCAGTGGAAATAATGAAGTGAGACCTTTGCCCAGCAGTGGGACAGTACAGGCCAGCTATAATAATATGTTCAATCAATCACAGATAATTAAAAATCTATGCATTAATCATGAATACTAAGTAACCTGACTAAAGTCATGTTTGCAATTCTAGATGACCCGAGTCAATGACCTATTGAAAGAAATAGGTATTAAGAAAAGTGGCACAATATGGCAATATTGTATACAAGTTGGTAAACAATTATGGTAATTTACCACTTATTCACTGAAGATGCCATCTAATTACTAGATTGTGCACAAATTAAGCTTTGGCATATATTGCCACATAATTTGGCAACATACCACTCGAATGGGTTCAATGACCATGAATAAATCATTTTGCAAGATTTTTGGATAGACACCTATGCAAAAATAATTATTGTAAATGTTTAATGAATTGGTAAAAGCTTATTCTTGTAATTAAATGTTATTTTCGTCATAATTATATAATAATAATTGGCATCCAAACTTGTGTTGTTTTTTTAGGAAGTGCCATTGATCTGATAACATGTTACTATGAATCCTTGGTTATTAACTAAAATAAGGCTACTTCAGCACAAAAACAACATAGTTACATTAGCTGCGAATAATATTGTATCAGATCTCTCAGAAGTCCTAACTTTCAGAAGATGCCATTGACTAACATCGATAGTTGAATAAAAAAATCCTCGATTTCGAAGTATTTACCTTGGTCAATAAGTTTTGTAATTATAGGAAACTTAGCATTGTTAAGTTTAATCTTCTCGCTCAGTAACTCTCTCATGTATTCACCGGCTTTTTCATTTATTTTAGGATTATCTTCGCCATCTTGTTCTTGTTCGTTTTCCATACTTGGGTCTTGCGGCGCATTACGCTTAAAGTCACTACTGTTGTATCCGTTTTTACTATCGTATTTTTCAGCCATTTTTAAATAGCTTTAGTGCTAGAAACTTTACCAACTATTACAGCAGAAATCAATTCTATTTTACAATCACACAGACAGAACCAGCGTCTGCCATGAAAAAGAAATCAATTGACGCGGAGGCCGGCGAACCGGTAGATGGAATAAACAATGTGTTTATAATCTATGGTTTCAGTGACATCCGGTAAAATAGAAATTTCGACTGGCTGATAAAATCTTTCCTGAATGTTGGTACAGTGTTGTTTAATTGTCTATTAATCTGAGGAGGACCTTAGACGATCAATCTAGCATCAGGTTGGACCCGGCAGGTGACCAGTTGTAATCAAGTAACATCTTGTTCCAGGCTTACACCTTTTATCTTAAATAACGAGACATATAATATATGGCAAAAGAGAGGGTTTCAAAAGATGCTTCGTGATAAAGGTGCTTGTGCTTTGTGTTCTTGTTGTTGCCAACAGAGGGCGTTTACCGCGTGTCACCGCGTGTGTACCATGCGTTGTCAGAATTCCTCCTCGTGTGCTTGATGGCTGCCGGTCCCTCTCGATACGTCTGGAGGGAATAGCAGCTGCTGGGCCGGTGCACCCTGGGCGTGGGCAGTATCCTTCCCCGAGGAATGGGAAGAGATTCTTATTCCTCGGGGAATGTTACTGTCCATGGCTAATATTCTGACATGGGAGGGGTCCATCTTGGACTTAGGGGGCGTTGCTCCGTGTGACCCTCTGAAAAGCAGAGGGCACAGCGGAGGAGCTAGGGCGGGCTCGGTGTGCACTTACCCTGCCTCCGAGCAGACAGTGAAGGATGCAGTCCTTCACTGTCCCCGTCGATATCGTAATCCCACCGTCGAAGTGTCGTGGAACACGTCTCGCGGCTTCGATTGGGACCGAGGGTCTTGGCTTAACCGCCCGAACCACGAGGTAGAAAACCTCTATAAAAAGTTACCCCGAATCTCAAGCGGCGGCGCACCGCGAGGAGATGTATGGCTGACGGGTTCCTTTGGAAAATCAGTCGCTAGTGCGAACCACTGCCGGGCCTGGCTATGGCTTATCTGGGTACAGGGGGCACTGCCCAGATGGACTTTTTATTTCCCCCATACTCGTGGGAACTGTATGATTGAATCAATGACAACCCAAGACACGGCCGATAACGGCGAAGAAGGGAGGAGAGGGATGCGGGGTCGGAGTCCGGCGCCGCATCCAGCGATGTGAGCGCGGGAGGCTCAGAGAGCTCCCGGCGCGGGAGGCCCGGGGCTGCTGCGGGGAACAGGGAGTTCCTTCGCAAGCGGTCCAGGCCGGTAGGCGACCGAGAGTCGTCATCAGAGGGGGAGCTGGCTTCGGCTCGCAAGATCTCCACCAGCAAGCGTGGCGGGATCCGCGGCAAGGGGAGAGGCCTCTCTGCCACCGAGAGGTCGGCACGGCTTGCCGCGGAGGCGCGCCACCCGGGGGTGGCTGCTGGTCACAGGGTGGCCCGTTCGGGCTCCTCTGGTGGCGAGGCGGGCGTAGACGGCGGCTCCGAAGCGGAGCGTAAGGCCGGGCTTGCGAAGGAGGTGGAGGCGGCGCTGAGGGCTGTCTCCTACAAGCAAAAGCCCTCCACCAGGCAAAGGGCTATACCCTCAGCGGTCGCCTCTATCATGGCGGCAGCGGAGGCCAGATATGCGGCGCCCCCGCCAGACGGCATGGTCAAACTGCGGGCGGAGGTCGCTCGACTGACGGCCGCCACGGAGCTTCTCCAAGAGGAGAACAGGAGGCTCCGTGCAGACTTGGCCAGTCTGCGTGAGTCCGGCTCTCGCGAGGCGCCCCAAAATGGCCAGCAGCGACCAAGCCAGGCCGTGCCGGTGGAGAACCAGGTCCTGAACCTAGTTCGGCAGGAGCTGGCTGCCTTTCAGGCGCGGTTCTCCGTCCTGGAGGGCATTGTTCTGCGCCCCCCCTTGGCGGCAAACAAGGCGCCCTCGGGCCCGAGGGCGGCCACATATGCGGCTGCAGCGGCTTCCGCACCGGGGCCGTCCAGCCGGCCCTCTGGCAGGGTTACGTCGGCTCCCGGAAAGCTGGCTCCGGCTAAATCGGCCCCGGTTGGGGGGGCGGCGGCCCTGAGGCAGGGCAAGGCGGCGGTCCACAAGAAGGGCAAGGCGGCGAATGTGCCAGCGCTAGCCGCGAGACGGCCGCCACCGCCGCCCCCCCCGCCCCCTAAGCCATCCGTGGCCGAGACTGGGTGGCAGGTGGCCGGAGAGAGAGCGAGGGAGCGAAGGGCGGCCAAAAAGGCCAGGAAGCGGGAGCGGAAGCGCCAAGGCAAGAAGCGGAATGGCGCTGCTAGGCTCAGCGCCCCGAAGACCGCAGCTGTAGTGATAACACTACAGCCGGAGGCGGAAAAGAGGGGCGTGACCTATCGCGACGTGCTCGCTAAGGCGAAGACTCTTGGTGGGCTGGGTTTCAGCGCAGGTGAAGCTGCTGGAACCCAGACCTCTGAGGTGCTTCCGCTGCCATGTGGGGCACCACGTGTCGGTCCGGTGCACCTCGGAGGTGGACCGCAGCGGCCTGTGCTTCCGCTGCGGCCAGCCTGGTCACATGGCCGCGGCTTGCTCCGCCGCGCCGCGCTGCGCCGCATGTGCGGCAGCTGGCAAGCCGGCCGATCACCGGGCAGGCAGCAAGCCCTGCGGTACTCCCGCCAAGGCCAGGGGTAAGGGAAGGCCCTCCGCCACAACCGCCAAAACCCCCACCGTCGCCACCACCGCAGCCGCCGCCACTGTCGCCGTCGCTGCCACTACTGCTGCAACTTCCGCAGCGGGGCCCTCGCAGGGGGCCCGGGAGGGGGCTGAAATGGAGTGCCAGTAACGGCCCCATTGCGCCTTCTCCAAGCGAACATCAACCACTGCGCCTGCGCTCAGGATCTGTTGCTCCAGAGCATGGCGCAGTGGTCGATTAACATCGCCGTGGTCGCTGAGCCGTACTTTGTCCCGTCCAGGGATGACTGGGTGGAGGACCTTAGCGGCTCAGTGACCTTAATTGCGTCGGTCGCCGCCGGTGCCCTTGAGAGTGTCAGGAAGGGTCAGGGGTGCGTAGCAGCACGGTTCGGGGAGATCCTTGTAGTGGGAGTCTACTTCTCCCCGAGCCGAACTCTCGCCGAGTTCCACAACTCCCTCACGGAGTTGAGTGTCGTCATCGGAAGCCATTCCCTCCCCGTGCTTGTGCTCGGGGACTTCAATGCCAAGAACTTGGCTTGGGGTTCTCGTTACACGGACGTGCGGGGTAGAATGGTGGAGGACTGGGCTCTGGAGACAGGCCTAGTCGTCCTAAATCGGGGTTCTGTCCCCACGTGCGTGCGGATGCGAGGCGAGTCGGTGGTGGACATCTCGTTCGCCAGCCCCACTCTGTCGCCGCGTGTCGTTGACTGGCGCGTCATGGAGGGGGTGGAGACCTATTCCGACCACCGGTACATCCGGTTCGACGTCTCCACCCAGTCCTCAAGCGTGCCGGTCCTACAGGCCCCGAGTGGTCCGCGATGGGCGATGAAGCAGCTGGACCGGGAGCTCCTCCTGGAAGCCTCGATCGTGCAGGCCTGGGTGTCATCACCAGTCAGGCCTGCTGACATCAACAACGAGGCGGGTTGGTTCCAGGAGGCCATGTCCGAGATCTGCAACGTGGCAATGCCCCGAGTTCGGCCAGGAAGCGCCCGGCGTCAGGTGTACTGGTGGTCGCGAGAGCTGACGTCTCTGCGCAAGGCATGCGTTGCCGCGCGGCGCCTGTACGCCAGGCATCGCAGGCTCCGCATCCGCCCTCCGGATGCGGCAGCCATTGCGGCGGAGCTGTGCGAGGGGTACAGAGCGGCGAAGACCGCCCTCCAAGAGGCTGTCCGGCGGGCCAAGAATTTGGCCCGCGAGGAGATGCTGGAGTCTCTGAACGGAGATCCGTGGGGGCGCCCTTACAAGATGGTGCGGGACAAACTCCGCACCCGGGCCCCCCCGCTAACGCAGAGTCTCCGGCCTGAGCTCGTGGAGGACGTGGTGAGCGCTCTGTTCCCTTCGCGAGGGGAGCATCCTCCCCCGCCAATGGCTCCGCCGCTGCGTGCGGTGCCGGAAGTGGACCACACCGATGACGATGACGACGTTCCGGAGGTGACTGGGGTAGACCTGAGAGTGGCGGTACGCAGGCTGAAAACCAGAAACACCGCCCCGGGACCCGATGGCTTGCCTGGCAAAGCCTGGGTCCTGGCCTCTGAGGTTCTCGGGCCCCGACTGGAAGGGCTCCTAAGCGCATGCTTGGAGAGAGGCCAGTTTCCGCTTCGTTGGAAGACGGGGAAGCTGGTCCTCATCCGAAAACCAGGGCACCCTGCGGACTCTCCATCCGCATACCGGCCCATCGTGTTGCTCGACGAGGTGGGCAAGCTCTTCGAAAGAGTCACTGCCAACCGCCTCGCCGGGCACCTTGCGGGGATGGGGCCAGATCTTGCGGAACACCAGTTTGGTTTCCGCAAGGGGCGCTCCAAGGTGGACGCCATCATGCGCGTGAGAGCCCTCACGACGGGGGACGTGGT
This sequence comes from Noctua janthe, assembly GCA_910589295.1. Classification (NCBI taxonomy): domain Eukaryota; kingdom Metazoa; phylum Arthropoda; class Insecta; order Lepidoptera; family Noctuidae; genus Noctua; species Noctua janthe. The sequence continues at coordinate 3,749,857 of OU342572.1, read as the reverse complement.
GTCCCGGGGTGGGGTCGTCTTGGCGGTGTCTCTTGACATCGCCAACGCCTTCAACTCCATGCCCTGGAGCTGCATTAGGGAGGCACTCCGGTATCACCGGGTGCCAACCTACTTTCGTCGTGTAGTCGGGGACTACTTGACGGATAGGGCCGTCATCTACCCCGGTCGGAGCGGAGAATGGAACCGGCGAGAGATGTCGTGCGGTGTTCCACAGGGATCGGCCCTGTGGAACATCGGTTACGACTGGGTGCTGCGCGCCGACCTCCCTACCGGCGTCAGCGTAGTTTGCTACGCTGACGACACGCTGGTACTGGCACAAGGGAGGTCGCACGAGGCGGCGGCCAAAAACATGACACGCGGGGTTGCGATAGTCGTGGAGAGGATCCGGCAATTGGGTCTCGAGGTAGCATTGCACAAGTCCGAGGCCATGTGTTTTCATGGGCCTCGGAATGCGCCACCGTCGGGATCCCTACTGACGGCAGGAGGGGTTTCCATCGGCGTCGGGTCGACGTTGAAGTATCTAGGACTCGTCCTCGACAGCCGGTGGAACTTCGTGGAGCACTTCCGACGTTTGGCTCCCAAACTGAAACGGACAGGGGCTGCCTTCAAGCGGCTCTTGCCCAACCTGAGGGGTCCAAACGCCTCCTGCCGGAGGCTATACGCGGGGGTCGTGCGGTCCATGGCCCTTTACGGGGCCCCGGTGTGGGCGCGTTCTTTGAGGCGGCAAGCCGCCCACTACCTGAACGCGCCCCAAAAGGTGATAGCCATAAGGCTAATCCGGGGGTACCGCACGATCTCCGGCGAGGCGGCTAGCCTCCTTGCCGGATTGCCGCCATGGGATCTGGAGGCGATAGTCCTCGCGCGCCTGCATGAATGGCGCGCGGAGGCACTACGTCGGGGGGAGACTCCGCTGCCGCGGCAAATTGCCGCTCAGCGGACAGACCTCCGGCGTGATCTCATGGCGACATGGAGAGACTGTTGCAACCCCGTGCAGGGCACGCTACCATTGTGGCGATAAGTCCCCTCTTTGAGGAGTGGCTAGAGAGGCGTCACGGCGCCCTCACCTACCGCCTGACGCAGATCCTCACCGGACACGGTTGTTTCGGGAGGTTCCTGCACCGAATCGGGCGGGAGGAAACGCCCGGGTGTTTCCACTGCGAGGATCGTCCGGAGGACACGGTGGAGCACACCGTAGAGGTCTGCCCCGCTTGGGCGGAGCACCGCCGTGTCCTTGTAGCGGCGATTGGCGGCGGCGATCTCTCGCGTCCGGCCCTGGTTCAAGCCATGGTCCGGAGCGAGAGGGAATGGGAAGCCGTCACCACCTTCTGTGAAGCAGTCATGCTAGTGAAGGTGGTGGCGGGACGTGAGAGGGAAAGAACCTCACGTCCCAGCCGCCGCGGGAGACGCCCTGGGCGTCGGGGGTCACGTGGTGGCTCCCGGCCACCGTAGGCGTGGGCCTGTGGACGGCGAGTTATGGGCTAGCTCGCCGTCCGGCCGTCTTATGACGACAGGCCGTGTCGACGGCGCGTTCGTGTTCCACGCGCGCCTCAAAGAGATGTCAGCAACCGAGTAGGGGTCCGCATGGGCCGATGCCTGCCAGAGCTGCGGGACTGTTCGAAAGAGACACCGTGGCCCTGGAACACAAAGGGCAAAGAAGGAACATGGAAAAAAAAAAAGGGCGTTTACCAATAAAAAAACCAACCAAGTACGAGTCGTACTCACACGCACACAGGGTTCCACAGCACCAAACAATATAATAAAAATATTTTAAAGGCTCATTCATATGTTGTATTGTATTACATTCAACAGTAAAACTAAATTTGTTTTTCATAGTATTTTAATGCAAAACAAAGTTACCGTACTGCTTCAGTTTATAATTCGAACCAATTTTCTTTGACAAATCTTATTCGAACCAATTTTCTTTGACAGTTTTTTTTACGTTCTACAATCCTAATTTTTTTTTGAATTTTCCTCCTCTTACTTTAGAAATTACAGGGTGGGGGGCACACATTTTACCACTTTGGAAGTGTCTACCTTTGAATTTGAGAAAAAATGGTTTTAAGAACCTCAATATAATTTTTAAAAATATATATATAAACACCCCGCACGTATACCTACTCTGGATGAAAAAAATGATTTTTAGTGCCATTTCCATGGATGGGGTGCCCGCCCCCATTATCTTTTATTTTTGTATAAAAATCGTAAAACAGTTCACAGAATACATCTACCCACCAAGTTTCAACTGTGTAGTCCTAATAGTTTCGGAATAAAGTGTCTGTGACATAAGGACGGACGGACAGACAGACAGACAGACAGACAGACAGACAGACAGACATTACGAATCTATAAGGGTTCCGTTTTTTGCCATTTGGTTAAGGCACCCTTAAAAAACAAATGAATTATCAAAGAACCATCACTCGATGACCGCTGTGATTTGAAACACGGCCTTACTGCGTACTGACCAAAACGATTGGTCGGATACCGGGAAGTTTTCCTATGTCGACACGACCGCGCATTTAATTTCGCCAAAAAAATTAATGCAACGATTGTGTGTTTGCGCGTTCATTGTTTTGGGTAGGACGCGCCATTAGGCAATTAATTTGCATCTTATTGCAGAGGTGTTTTACGTTGAATGCTTGCCTAGTATTTTCCCGACGTTCAGTGGCGCATTTACAAGATTTCAAGGTATAGGCTGTACAGTTTTTGCCGCCCTTGCTTGTACAATTATCATGTCCTACATTATTTTTACAATCCAACAATTTCGTTGAAATTGCACGTAAAATATTTTTTGGGTAATGTATTACCGATTACTTGTTGGGGGGCGGCGAACTAGCTGTTTTACTCTAGAATATGAAAGATTGCTATTCGGAATGTGCAAGTAAGAGGGGAACGTCATCGGCAAAATTTGTTGCAGACTTCTATCTGTAAAACATCAGAAAACCGGCATGCCAAAATCTTTGTGATTTCTATCAGGTAGCAAACAAAAAAAAATTCGTTCACCAAATTTGCCGCCCCAAAAATCTGCCCTAGGCTCAAGCCTACTCAGCCTGCTGGTAAATCCGCCACTGCCGACGTTGGGGTTGGATTCCAGTCTATCCAGATGAAGTTTAGTACCAGTTCTTATAGAGCGATTGCCTTTCTGACCTCCACAACCCAGTTATTGCGTATCACAAAACCCCTTGGTAAGACTGAGATTGAATGATGACCGAGACTGAGAATTAAAACAATATGACCAATTGCAATGTTTATTCAAAAAATAGACGGTCAAAAAACGTAACCGCAGGTTTAGGGGTCCTACTATCCTACAAATAGATCTGCTTCATTTGGCAACCGTGTGGCCAAATTGTATATGAGAAGATATAACGTTCAGGAAAAATTCACCTGGCCGAACATAATTCAGCCAATACATATTTTTATAGTATTACTTCAAGTCTATACGTGAGGATTTGTAAGAGGCTTTCTAGTGACTATGGTTTCCTTTTTTGTTTGTTTTTATTAGCTTTAAGTCCTCCATGTACTTAATAAATAAGTCTGCTTAGCTGTTCAGCAAACACTGCCGAATCAAATGCACCGGTCCGAATAGTGTATTCTTTTCAAAGTTTATTTTCGCCAGCTCTTAAGTTGTCTAATCTCACGTTTGTATAAAAACTGTTGTAAAGGGCCATAGCTATTATAGGATATTATTGCCCCTTTGACATTGCTCTGCTCATCATTTTTCTTTTCCTTTCATGTCCTTGTGGCGAGTTCGCGCGTGTTGTATCACCACGATGTTGAACTCGCTGTCCGGTGCCACCATTATCTCGTTCTTTTTCGTATGGATTCGTATTATTATTATTTCTTCCAATGGATTCTGAAAATGAATTTATTAACTGAAAGGTTGTTCCATTTTTTAACCCGACTTCCAAAAAGAGGAGGAGGAGGTTATCTTTTTTTTTTTTTTTGTGTATGTTCAGCGATATCTTCGCCAATTGTGAACCGATTTTGATGATTCTTTTTTTGTTTGGAAGAATATTGTTCCGCGATGGTCCCATTTATTATTTGGTGAAGATCTGACGCTAATCTTCGGAGATTAACAATGGAACTCTTCAATAATAGACAGCAAATCTGTCGCGATGGCTGCAATCCCTTGGGGATATTCATTGTTTACACAAAATCATAACATAATATCACACCTGAATGCTCTGAGATTTGTACAGTCTACAGTACACCCCCCTTTCAACAGTTAGGTATGTTAAGTTCCATTTGTTGGAGATAAGCCTATTACCATGGCATGTATTGTTAACGGTTCACTAATGTTTCACCAAAACTCCTTTGACAATTTTTAACCGACTTAAAAAAAAGGAGGAGTTTCTATGTTCAACGGTATGTATTTTTTTTAATGTACCTATGTTCACCGATTTCTCCGCGAATTGTACACCGATTTTCATAATTCTTTTTTTTTTCGAAAGCCTATACTCCTTAGGTAGTCCCATTGTCAATAAATCAGAATCTAATGATGGAATCCCAGGGTAATCGAGGGCAACCCTCAAATTTTATAGGGACATACAATGTTTTTCATATACTCCCTAACACAATTCAGAAATTTGTGTATGGTAATCATCATCTCACGTTGCTGAGCTGATGATGGAAGGTATAAGTCAGGATCAGATGATGGAATCCTAAAAAAATTAAGGGCACCCTAAAATTTTATGGGCATTGTTTGAATCAGTATACTTTCCATGTGGTCCCATGGTCTTCATGTCAGGATCTAATGATGGGATTTCGATGTTTTTTTTTAATTTGGAAGAATATTTTTCCGCGGTGACTACGTTTAAATTTGGTGAATCTGATCTTCGGAGTTATACAATGGAACTCTTCAATAGTAGACGCCAAATCTGTCGTGATTGCTGCAATCGCTTGGATGTGTATTGTTTACACAATATCATAACATAACGTAACGGCTGTATGCTCTGAGGAGGTACGCAGATGCGTACTGTACACCCAGATTGCGACAGTTAGGTATATTAACTTTCATTTTATTAGGGACTAGCTGACCCGCGCAACTTCGTCTGCGCCACATAAGAGAGAGGGTTAGAGAGAGTGTGAGTCAACCTTAAAAGATAGTGCTATCGCGGACTCATGATTGTTGCGTAACTGTCCCTGTTTTTGCAATATTTTTCATTGATGCTCCGCTCCTATTGGTTGTAGCGTGATGTTATACAACTTATAGCCTTATAGACACAGAAAGAGATAGCTATTGCGTTCGAAGTATACAACAATTGTCTGAATTTGTCTGCAACAATTTGCGCGTGCTAGTACCTCTTTTTATTTATAATATCATTGGTTGCAGCCATTAGAGCTGTTGCTAGACCAACGAGACAATCACTTATTCTTTTCATATCCACGGTAACTTGATCTGATGACGCTATATTGTTTGAGCCCAGTAGAGGACTACACTGATTGTGGCTTGCTAGGTAAAGTTCTGTTCAAACTGGTTCAATCTTTATTGCGGCTCGAAAGTTAGTTGCAAGTGACGGTCTGCGCATTATACAGTCAAGATGAAGCGTCTTCTGCGCCCCTCTTCTTCTTCAACTTTTGGCCCCCCAACGCTGAGTGTAGATCTCTTCCAAATCTATCCACTTTTCCGAGCCGCCATAAAGTTTGATCAAACAGGGTAATTAATACACGTACTTACTTTCTCTGTGAGAACAAACCTTAGCCCTGTAGTGGGACAGTTGCAGGCTGGTAGTATTACCGATAGCATAATCACCTTATAATTTTCCCACTGCCGGGACACAGGTCTCCTTCCTATGACTGCTGGTAAATCCGCCACTGCCGACGTTGGGGTTGGATTCCAGTCTATCCAGATGAAGTTTAGTACCAGTTCTTATAGAGCGATTGCCTTTCTGACCTCCACAACCCAGTTATTGCGTATCACAAAACCCCTTGGTAAGACTGAGATTGAATGATGACCGAGACTGAGAATTAAAACAATATGACCAATTGCAATGTTTATTCAAAAAATAGACGGTCAAAAAACGTAACCGCAGGTTTAGGGGTCCTACTATCCTACAAATAGATCTGCTTCATTTGGCAACCGTGTGGCCAAATTGTATATGAGAAGATATAACGTTCAGGAAAAATTCACCTGGCCGAACATAATTCAGCCAATACATATTTTTATAGTATTACTTCAAGTCTATACGTGAGGATTTGTAAGAGGCTTTCTAGTGACTATGGTTTCCTTTTTTGTTTGTTTTTATTAGCTTTAAGTCCTCCATGTACTTAATAAATAAGTCTGCTTAGCTGTTCAGCAAACACTGCCGAATCAAATGCACCGGTCCGAATAGTGTATTCTTTTCAAAGTTTATTTTCGCCAGCTCTTAAGTTGTCTAATCTCACGTTTGTATAAAAACTGTTGTAAAGGGCCATAGCTATTATAGGATATTATTGCCCCTTTGACATTGCTCTGCTCATCATTTTTCTTTTCCTTTCATGTCCTTGTGGCGAGTTCGCGCGTGTTGTATCACCACGATGTTGAACTCGCTGTCCGGTGCCACCATTATCTCGTTCTTTTTCGTATGGATTCGTATTATTATTATTTCTTCCAATGGATTCTGAAAATGAATTTATTAACTGAAAGGTTGTTCCATTTTTTAACCCGACTTCCAAAAAGAGGAGGAGGAGGTTATCTTTTTTTTTTTTTTTGTGTATGTTCAGCGATATCTTCGCCAATTGTGAACCGATTTTGATGATTCTTTTTTTGTTTGGAAGAATATTGTTCCGCGATGGTCCCATTTATTATTTGGTGAAGATCTGACGCTAATCTTCGGAGATTAACAATGGAACTCTTCAATAATAGACAGCAAATCTGTCGCGATGGCTGCAATCCCTTGGGGATATTCATTGTTTACACAAAATCATAACATAATATCACACCTGAATGCTCTGAGATTTGTACAGTCTACAGTACACCCCCCTTTCAACAGTTAGGTATGTTAAGTTCCATTTGTTGGAGATAAGCCTATTACCATGGCATGTATTGTTAACGGTTCACTAATGTTTCACCAAAACTCCTTTGACAATTTTTAACCGACTTAAAAAAAAGGAGGAGTTTCTATGTTCAACGGTATGTATTTTTTTTAATGTACCTATGTTCACCGATTTCTCCGCGAATTGTACACCGATTTTCATAATTCTTTTTTTTTTCGAAAGCCTATACTCCTTAGGTAGTCCCATTGTCAATAAATCAGAATCTAATGATGGAATCCCAGGGTAATCGAGGGCAACCCTCAAATTTTATAGGGACATACAATGTTTTTCATATACTCCCTAACACAATTCAGAAATTTGTGTATGGTAATCATCATCTCACGTTGCTGAGCTGATGATGGAAGGTATAAGTCAGGATCAGATGATGGAATCCTAAAAAAATTAAGGGCACCCTAAAATTTTATGGGCATTGTTTGAATCAGTATACTTTCCATGTGGTCCCATGGTCTTCATGTCAGGATCTAATGATGGGATTTCGATGTTTTTTTTTAATTTGGAAGAATATTTTTCCGCGGTGACTACGTTTAAATTTGGTGAATCTGATCTTCGGAGTTATACAATGGAACTCTTCAATAGTAGACGCCAAATCTGTCGTGATTGCTGCAATCGCTTGGATGTGTATTGTTTACACAATATCATAACATAACGTAACGGCTGTATGCTCTGAGGAGGTACGCAGATGCGTACTGTACACCCAGATTGCGACAGTTAGGTATATTAACTTTCATTTTATTAGGGACTAGCTGACCCGCGCAACTTCGTCTGCGCCACATAAGAGAGAGGGTTAGAGAGAGTGTGAGTCAACCTTAAAAGATAGTGCTATCGCGGACTCATGATTGTTGCGTAACTGTCCCTGTTTTTGCAATATTTTTCATTGATGCTCCGCTCCTATTGGTTGTAGCGTGATGTTATACAACTTATAGCCTTATAGACACAGAAAGAGATAGCTATTGCGTTCGAAGTATACAACAATTGTCTGAATTTGTCTGCAACAATTTGCGCGTGCTAGTACCTCTTTTTATTTATAATATCATTGGTTGCAGCCATTAGAGCTGTTGCTAGACCAACGAGACAATCACTTATTCTTTTCATATCCACGGTAACTTGATCTGATGACGCTATATTGTTTGAGCCCAGTAGAGGACTACACTGATTGTGGCTTGCTAGGTAAAGTTCTGTTCAAACTGGTTCAATCTTTATTGCGGCTCGAAAGTTAGTTGCAAGTGACGGTCTGCGCATTATACAGTCAAGATGAAGCGTCTTCTGCGCCCCTCTTCTTCTTCAACTTTTGGCCCCCCAACGCTGAGTGTAGATCTCTTCCAAATCTATCCACTTTTCCGAGCCGCCATAAAGTTTGATCAAACAGGGTAATTAATACACGTACTTACTTTCTCTGTGAGAACAAACCTTAGCCCTGTAGTGGGACAGTTGCAGGCTGGTAGTATTACCGATAGCATAATCACCTTATAATTTTCCCACTGCCGGGACACAGGTCTCCTTCCTATGACAGAGAATGGGCTATAAGGGTCATGAACTCACGACACATTAATCGACTTTTAAGTGGTTGTTTGGGATGGGCAAACTTCCAAACGCCGCTAATCAATGTACCGTAATCCTAATAATCCACCGCGTGGATCCAGTGCGAGTTGGTATATAAGTCACATGTTACTTTATATCATGAATAATCTAATATTTATCCGTGGTTCCAGGCAACTGGGCTTATTCCAGTGGTAAACGTCCCTTTGTGCCTATTGGCCTTGTTTTGTTCTGTCTCCTGCTGATATGGAGGGAAGTGGAAATTATGTTTTTCCTACTCCTCCGCTATTCTTTTCTAATTCACTTCGTTGCGGGACCTCGGCGCTTTTATGGTGGTCATCACTGTTGATTCTGGCTTTCAGAAGTAACAGTGAAAGTAAGTGCAGTGAAGTGTGGGAATAGTGCAGCGGGCCAGTCACAAAACAAAAAAAAATACTTGTCTATTTTTAGGGAACCGAACACTTTTCCGAATTTTTTTTGTTCGAATTTCATTTTACCGAAAACTGCATGCTTGTTTGCATGCTGCATGCTTGCTTGCATGCAAAATAGTAAAATAATAACCAATTGTAACGACTAAAACGCACATCAACTATGTAATTAACAGCAAATGTCATTTATGATCATGGAATACCGACGTTCACAATTTTTTTTTTATTGTCTACCTACCTTAGAATAGTGCCTGATAAAAAGGTAACAGCAAAAATTTGAGATGAAATAGTGTGCACATACTTTCTAGGCGTTTGTTGAAATGAAAATATGGTAATTAAAACAGTGGTATAATGAATGTTCGGAAACATAATACTTCAATCAAATGTTATTTCGGCTAAGTGCTAACTTCGATAAAAAGTTTTTCGACCAAATGAAACGTCGGAGTAACGAAAAATATCAAATTGATAATAGATCAACTGATACACTGGCAGAAGTGACTTCGATGAAGTAAAAAAATAGAAACGATAATAGTTGGATAAGTTTTAGGTGAAATGAAATTCGGTCAAATATTGTTTGAACTTATGATAGATAACCGTATTTTTACGATCAAAATATTCACGAGTTTATTAATACGGCGAGTCTACCTAGGTTCGAACGCACTGCAAAACTGGTACAATAAGTCGAGGCCGGTGTTACCTTATAATATAAACAAAAACATACCAGTTCCTTGATATACATTTGCGACAGCACACCAAACTTGTGAAGAGCTCTTCCATAATTCGTGGCACCCGTGACGCTAACATTCGTCAATATCGGGGCCCCTGGTGGCAAGCACTTGGTATTAATATTAATACTAGCGAAATGTTTATTCTGTCTGATATTCGCGTGATATCGTTCTCGGCGGGAAGCATGAAGACGGCGGCCGCTGGATGCGGTATTGTCAACAACCATAGATAAATGTGAAAGAAACCATAAAGTAACTCGGCCCGTCTGTAACCCTTGACATTAGCCTGTAATAACAATTCAAGATTCGCTATTGTACAGAAACAAGTGATTGTTACAAATTGTATCGTTACAGGTTGCGCGCTGTAATGCTCGGTTATCCTCACTCACTAATGTAATGTTCGAACCTGAACTGTTACATTACAGGCGAATGCTCCCGGTGAGGGTCTTAAGCGGCTGAACGAATTTGCATGAATTTGGCACAAAGGTAGATGCTGGAATTTAACATTAAAATAACCTGTATCCTAAGATACAGGTTATTTTTAACCATGGAGTACACTTCCCATGGTATAATAAACGCCAGTTCTTTGCTCAATTAGTTTTCCATGAAAACCAGCATGTCACCGTTTACTGGCACTTCAACAGAAACGATGAGTATATCCTGACGGTTTTGAAAGCGGTCCCTGACAGAAGTTTTGCGTGCCACGCACTTTCGGCGCTAGTCACTTTTGGTTTCCGACACAAGGTCGATTTTTGGCCGTAGCCGAAGTTGCAGCCGGACACTAAAAATTTGGTTGGTTCTGCCGACTCTAGACTTTATCGGCGATTCCGTGCTCTGTGGCTCTCTGAGATGAAATATAACTCAAGGACGAATCACGACGAATATCTTTGTCTATCGGCGAATAATAAAATATAGATTGTTTTTTAACATATCAATTTTTCTGTGATTCTGTCACATGCCGCCAGTTCAAGCCGTCAGCTTCCATTCGCCATCATTGTCACAGTGCGAGTAAACATTGACACGCTTGGTTTGTATAGAAAGAGTTAACAATGCTGCATCTATAGTAGTTGTGTTTTAGAATGGCAATAGCGGTCATTGAACCACAAACATTTATTGAATCTCTTCTTTTAAAAAACGTATACACACCTGTTAATAGCCCCTGAATTGACTTTGATTGTTATCCTGAACATTAACAGAAGAAACGATAAGTACACGGTTTATGGTTTCAGTTCGTGTAAAGAGATGTCAGGGAAAGGGCAATGACCGCTATTGCCATGCTAAAACACAACTACTATAGCAGCGCGGCGGTGTCTCTGTGCTATGGGTCTTAATCCAAGTACCTTCTTTGTTAGTCATAATCACTCCTTCTACAGAATCGTCATCCATTATTCTGTCCACAATCGCATTTGATGTGTTAATTGTCGCTGTCTGAAATTAGGAATAAATGATAATAAAATTGTGTCACTATCATCAACATCAAATAGTCAATAAACAGTAACCACTAAGTGGAACCCAACAGGCAGAAAACGATTATGCAGCAGGCGAAGAAGAAGATAGCAGGATGACTATTTTGGTAGGGTTGGCCGGCAATGGCGTTTGATCGATAAAAACGGCCGCCTTTGCCCTGCAGTGGGATTGCGTAGGCTTATAGTAATAATAAGATATAGTGTGGGTCCCGTCTGGTTGATGCGGAGACTGTCTAAAGCCTAGCAAATTATGTATAGGTAATGTATTCGACGGGATAGTGTGGCGGGGTCAAAAAGTTAAAGAACACCGTTAGATTCAGTTTCCACTAAAGCGGAGACATTTGCAGGATTTGACTGGTCACAGGAGAGATATTGGCATACGGCCCACCTTACTAAACAATCATATTTTCCTCTGTTACTTACTGTCCTGACCAGCAATTCATCTCTCGCATCTTTCAGTAAGTTAGTTATTATCTTCATTACAACGACTACGAATTTTCTGTAACAATCACACAAAAAGTAGTCACTAATCACCCTGTAATGCTCACATTCTTGCAACTGGGACTCAGGCCCTGTGACTCTCCACAGAAAGGAGGCCTGTGTCCCAGCACTGAGAACATTGTAGGCTGATTATGCTTAATTTTTTTATTGTAGGCTGATTTTGCGGCCCTTTAAATGCCCTAATGAAGTCTTAGGGCGTCCGAAAAAAGAGGCGCGGGTGCACGCTCGCGTGTCTATATTCAAAAATAGTATGAGCGGCGCTAAAAGGCGAGAGCACGTGCGGTTTACTAAGGAAAATTTTAACACCGGGCACCTGGCGGCCTACCATGACGTCTTAAAGCAGGAGTAATTCCAGTGTGGGAAAGAGACAGAGCTATAAAGGTCGTCTAGCGCCATCTCTTAACCCCCTGGTCCGTGCACCCGCGCGATTTTTAGCGCACGCCCTTCGTAAATCAGATTCATAAACATACCTACCTTAGAACCTACCTAAAGAAGGCGTACGATTAGATATGGTAGTGTATGTTGTTAGTTCTTTCAATGTTAATTATGCCACACGCAATACGCGTACTCGCCGCAGCCATCAAGAGCTAATTCACTTTACTGACCATTCGAAACGCAACTAACTCGTCGGCAATATCGTGTTGGTTATGCTTATGAAATTACCAACGTAAAAAGTTTCTATGTTTCTATTATGTGACCCTTAACAAAGCCGAAAGGCACTTGTTCGGCTTGTCATTGCGATAATTTTTTGTTCTGGACCATACCTGGGAACCTTCTAGTTAGTAGTTATTGTACACTTTAAAAACAATCCTACTAATGATTGTTGACATAACGGTCCCGCATGATGAGAACCTCGTGAAAGCCGAGAAAGATAAGCAAATCAAGTATCTTGACTTGGCTCACGAGGTTGTCGACATGTGGGATGTGGACTCAGCGATCATTGTGCCGATAGTTGTATCAGCCCATGGCTTAATTGCCAAGAGCCTCGACCAATACCTGAGGAGGCTCTCGTTATCCGGCTGGATCAAGGGTTTGATTCAGAAAACGGTACTCCTGGACACGGCTCGTATTGTTAGGAGGTTCCTCTCTCTGGAGCCCTGACCGCCGGTAGCTTGGACCCTGATCCCGATACCGGTGGGCTACAATTTTTTATATTTTTAAATGTTTATTATATTGTTTTTAGTTTTAGAAATATTTAAAAATGTATAAGATTTGTATAAAAATAAATAAAGGATAATAATCCTACTAATATTAAAAATGCGAAATTTTGTGAGGATGGATGGAAGGATGGATGTTTGTTTTCTTTCATGCAAAAACTACTGACCGGATTTGGATCAAATTTGGCACACAGATAGTTTATAACCTGGAATAACACGATCCCGTAGGACATTACCGAACTCCACGCGGACGAAGCCGAGAACATAAGCTAGTTATCAATAAGTAAGCCAGTTCTGCAACTTGAAAACAAAAAAAGATAGTTTACTTAATTTGTCTTTAAAGTTACGAGCAAACACCAATTGGTTGAGTTTCTTAAATGTATACTATTGTTAATTTCCAGTTTCAATACTGATCAAGTGTGAGTCCAAGCCCACTAACTTCGTTAAATTTTTCAACATTACAATTTTGAAAAATTTTGCATATTCATATTTTTTGGTTTAACTCAGATTTGTACAGAGATAATAATATTCCAGTCATTATAAACTTGATTTATTATTAAAAGTTTTTTAATCTAAAAATCATTAGCACATAAAACGAGATATTTACAAAGTTTATAATTTGTTTCGAACATCCGATATTTATTTTGAGTTTATCCGTGATTATGGCGCTTGAAACGGAAATATTGGAAGATCGAAACAAATAACATGTACAAATTTCGGTTGTTGTCGTGATTTGTTTCTGATTTACTGTTTTTTAAGAAATAGTATGCACTGTAGTTGTAAAGCTGTGCGCAAATCATAGATATAATAAGGAAAAATAATGGGCCAAGTATGCTTCCTTGTGGTACTGTGGCTGTAACATGATATGTTACATCTATACTAATATTATGAACAGGTAAAGTTTGTATTTAGGGGGTAATAAATAACTAATGATCCAATTCTAAAAATTCTATCAGTGGTTTAATTAATTTATATGATGCATTTTAACTATCTGTTTTTTGCCCATTCTTCTCCATAGAGATCTACGCTTTGGAATGTGCAACTACAGTACTTTCTCAAGTTATGTCTTGTGATTGCGACTGTAGCTTCGCTTCTTTTTATTTTTGACATTCAAAAGTGCCTGTGATGGTCTAATTGAAATAAATGCTTTTTGACTTTTGACTTTTTGGTTTTTTTTATTTTTACGGACGAAGTGCTAGTATTGTATCCGGATAACAACCGTCCGGTAGAAGCCTACCAGACAACACCCGTCTGGTCGGAGGCTCCTTATTTTTCTAAGGAGGTTGAAGAATCTTATACCCTGTTTGTTACTCATAATTTTAAAACCCATATTTATTAGCGTTTTCTCAAAAAAAATGGTTATTACCCGACTACGGCGAAGTCAAAAGGAATATAGGCTACATTTTAACCGACTTCAACAATAGGAGGACTTAATTAGAGCGTGATTTTCCAGGTGTTATCTTGTTTCGCAAACAGAAATTTCAGAGAATTTCGTTTTTCAGAAAATGTTCCACAGCTAATATTAATTAGCTCCTTGTATTTTTATTTCGAATATTCTTGTTTTAAAGACTATTTACTTGAGTGAAACATATTTCCCAGAAAAACAATTCAATGAATTTTATAATCACATTTTTTTATTTAACAATCTTATCAAACAGTAGAATTATTTTTAACGAGTATTTTTTGTTCGGTGTATTTTTCCATAGTATTTTATTTCAACGAAAAATGTAAAAGTAGATGCTATCTATAATTTTACAAATAAATATACACACAGATAACCCTTCGTTACTAATTAGGATAACTTGTGAAGCTGTCAGTGTTAGGCCATACAATTGATATTTAATGTGTTTGTAAGTGGCCCGATATCATGTGACAATTAAACAAAAAAAATATGTATTAAGACTAGGATAATTTGTTAATACATAGGAGTACGTGACTGACAGCCACAACAGCATCCTTACGTATTATTTGTACGTATATTATAAGAATGACATCAGTCTCATCGACTGTTTTATCATAAGAAAATAAATAAATTAGGTATGAAAGAGCATTATTGCCATATTTAGATTGTTTGTTACAAGTTTGTAACTATTTTTAAACACAAATGATTCACAATTAATGCAACTTATTTTTCATCTTGGGTTTTTAATGAGGAAAATTATGTAGATC
The DNA here is from genome assembly GCA_910589295.1 of Noctua janthe. Classification (NCBI taxonomy): domain Eukaryota; kingdom Metazoa; phylum Arthropoda; class Insecta; order Lepidoptera; family Noctuidae; genus Noctua; species Noctua janthe. The sequence goes on along the minus strand of OU342572.1, from coordinate 3,734,843 downwards.
CCTATAATATAAAACTATAAATATTAATTGTAAGTAGATCATTACTTTCGTGTTCCCAGAGTATAGCGCACGAAAAGCGACGATGTTCCAGATAAAACCAAGTAACAGTAGTGTAACATACCACACTCCACGCGATTCAGGTAACAAAGCACATAATTATTTTATTTTCTGATTGTTTCCCGCTGCGGGGCAAAAGCTGCCTTTGCGGTATGCGTGTAGGTCGCCTCGCCAGTGGGTTGGATTGGGTCGGTGTCGATGTCAGAGATGTCGTGGCGAGATGAACAGTCCTCATCAACATCATATCTGAAAATATAAGTTTTTAAACTGTCATGTTCACTAACATTATCATTAACACAAAAAACGGGATATTTAGCATGTTAACACACACACAATACACACGCACACAGTAAACATGGTAAATATCCCGTTAGAGTTAGTGATAATATAATGTCTGGAATCCGCCACTGGGAGTAAAGGCGACTTCTTTCTTCTGCCATACTTTCCAGTTCCATGCATTCTTTCGTCCAAGTGATTCCCGAGACTTTGACGATAACATCAACGGTCGGCCATGATTTCTTTGGCCTAGCATCTCCATCAGTCAATATAATTTATTCATATACCTACAGTGGCCTCCAAAAGTTACTTGAAATTATTCACTTCAGATTTTTCGTTGCATTATCATCTAAAATCATGTGTTTTTTTTTGTTTGAACTAGAAACTTTGGTTTTGTTAGTGTCTAACTTAACTGTCTATGATAAGGGATTTCTAGTTTTTTTTATTTGACAATTGGTTTTTAGTGTCCTGTTGATCTCGTGGTCGCAAGTGCGACTGCTGAGCGTGGGCTCCTGGGATCGATTCCCGGGTCGGGCAAAAAGTGCTATTGGGTTTTCCAGTAGACTCAGTAGTAACCCGTAGTTTAGATGTTTGCGGTATGATACCTCGTGCCTCGGAAAGCACGTTACGCCGTCGGCAGGCCCTAGCATAATGCTCATTAAGACTCAGTTCTTGTCTCGGCCTCCTAGCAAGTACGCGCGCTCACTGTCTTTGTTAAATTACTACGCACCTGACCTTCCTGAAGAACCTTACCACTAAGGTCAGTGTATGACCTTCTAGATCATCCCTTTCAGCGTTGCCACTCACATCTGCCTTGTAAGCACCTTTTGTTAGTTTACTTTCACTCCGCTCTGCCTTGTAAGAAGTATCTTTTGTTGTCCTCTGGCTTTTACTTGTTGCCACTTCATCCTCCATGAGAAAAAATGCAATTACATACTATCGTTATCATTGCAGCATAACTTGGGTACTATAATTAATAATGCTTGCGGTTTAAATCTTTTCAATGTGTCATTGAGAGGAAAATAATAAACATGTTTTATCTTCAAGTAGACCACAAAGTAGGTACTTATTAAGCTGTTGCTTTGTGTATTGTTTTCTTACCATAGAGATATAGAAAGCAATGCTAAAAATATTTTCACTGATTTATACGGACCCTTCACGAAGCCGTCAACCAAGCATTCTGTACATCAATATAAGTAGTCGTTACTTTGACAAATGGAGACGATTTTTTCGGTGTGAAAAATCACGGATTACGGTCGGATTCAATGTAACTCATTCAAAAAAATGTGCTGATGTATGCATGGAATAGTGCAGGGGTCGTGGGGGTATTTAAATTAAAGTGATTTGTATTTGACTGCTTCGTTGGTTCAGTGGTCGAAAACGCGACTGCTGAGCATTAGGTCCTGGGTTCGATTCCCGGGTCGGTCAAAGTGTTATTGGGTTTTCCATCTGGAATTTATCAGTAGCAGCCATGGTATTAGTATTAGGCTGTATTTACGCCCGGTTGATGGCAATAAACTCGCTCCCTATTACAAGGGACTTAAACATAACTGGCGAAATATGGGTGTACTATTAGGTACACCTCTGCCTAAAACTTCGGGGATCACAGGCGTGATGTTAAGTAATGATGTGTTATGATTTGTATTTTGTTTAAACTTGTGGTAAAGTTGGAACTTGGACCTCCAATATCTCCGTAAGAACGTTCCTTGGTATGCTCCAGAACAAAACAATGATCGCAATGTTAGGGAGAACAATTGCCTTTCTGCTTCGTTAAGGGTTTTTTACACCCATTTTACAGTGTCTTTCAGAATGGTGTGTCATATTAAAGGGTGTAGTACAGACCATCAAGCTGAACAACTTTCTCAATGAGAACAACATCAAAATCGTGGAAAAAATAATCAGCTGCCCCACACATTGTATTTGAGTAGGCATTGAAGTTTTGTACGGGGTGTCAAAAAAATTCTCCATGTCGCTATCAACGAGAAAAGAGCTCAGAACGCTGGCAACATGGCCATCTTCAATGGAAATGCTGATTCTTTGGCTAAAAAATATGTCAGCCCCCAGGTCACGCAAAGAGTCAAACAACCTCCTGGCGGTATCCAGAATCTCCGACTAGTTGGGCACTCGAACCCCATGGACCTAGTGTTTCAACAACGGCTCAAACATATAGCTAATAATTAGGCTATTGAATTTGTGGCCTTTGAGGTTTTCAGCACCTGCAACAGTTAGTTCAACCCGCTGTAGATGGCGCATAGGCGTCCACGCTTGTTGCATGAAATAAACAACGGGTCGTTATTTTTCTAAAGCCATAAACTGGATTTTACAGAATACTTGAAATACGTAATCGAATCTGTGCAGAACATAGATTTAAATCAAAAGATGTGCCCTGACCGTACTAAGTCGCACATCCCGCAAAAAACTATAGATACCATCTGCAGTATGAGAGATAATACTATTAAACTCTAATTGTCAACGAGACGTGAACATTTTTGATGCGGTGTAATCTATGATGCAAAAGACTGGATTATTGAAAACTACGACGGATTTTTATAGCAAATATGAACAGAAAATCAAAGTTTTCCAACCCTTAAGCACAACTCTAAAAGATCTAATTTAAATATCAATGAAGTCAAAGACTGTATTGATACTTTTATTATTTTAGGTCAAGAATTTGAAAATGATGAAGTTAAAAAAAAATTGGACCCAGTACTCCAGCAGGAACAGGGAATCAGGTATGTGTCGCTGTTCAGTCTTTTTGATTTCTAGGTCAGCAGTCAAACCCACGAATTTGAATCCCGCGTGGATTTCTTCACCCTAATCATATTTCTGGTTCTTAGCGAAACAAACACACAATACTCGGTTTAATCGATTCGTATTCTACTTAAAAGAACTGTCAAAATGTTGATATCTATTCCGGCCCCTTTGTTATCAGGTTGGACGTTCTAACACCCAGGAACAATGGTGCGACAGTTAAGCCGTTCTGCACTGGAGCTTTTGCAAAGAATCTAACTATGATGGCTTTGGAGATCATGGAAGGAACGATTAGGTTGGGACGTAGTTCGACACGCGTCGCCAATCTGAACACAAGACTCATAGAATCGATTCCAGGAGGTGATACTGCATTAATGAGCAGGTGAGATATAACCCGTTGGTCACGAACTAAAACACGCGCACAAGTGACACGCGTGTGACAGCCCGCGGCCAGGGAAAGCGAAAGAAGTAGTTTAGAGAAAAAAACGTTCGTCTACATCATCAAAATTTAAGATGTCTACTGCTCGGGCAGCGGATTAATGCCACCTTTTACAAGGTCCCCCAACGGGCCCCCTTGTATGGCCTTAACAACGCTAGGCCTTTCACTAAGCAGTTGCCCCTCTAGAACTTTTAACTTTCATCGGCCATCTGGTTTGGGAGCAATATGCGCAACGCTTTTCTTTTCCCTGCACTAACGCCGTGTCATCAGCATGTGATATAATTTTACCGGGCTTAATACTTACATTACACAAGTCGTTAATAGATACCAAGAATAGATAAGGGCCCAAAATACTCCCCTGAGGAACACCAAATTCAGAATTTTTAGCTCATCGCTCGTAAAAATATCCATCCTAACACTTTGGTATCGATCTTCTAAGTAGTCAGCAAGTAGTGTCAGCGGCGTTCCCCTTATTCCTATAGCCTCTAATTTGTTTAGAAGCACAGAAACGGAGACAGTGTCAAAGGCTTTTGATAAACAAGGAAGATTCTTAGGACCTGGTTCCTTTTACCTAGCGCTTCTAAAACGTAACGAACGACTGTGGATAATTTGGCTCTGAAGCCAAATTGCGCAGTTGACACGAAGTGCTTTTTTCTACGTAGCTGACTAGTCTGTTGTTTATAATTTTCTCAAGTGTTTTTGACATTGAGGGGACAAACGATATTGACTAACAGATAACTAAGTACCGGTTTCCAGATTTAAAGATAGGGATAACAATTGCCTTTTTTAGACATCTAGTGAAAATTTCTTTGGAAAGACAGATTCCAAATATATGAGTTTAGGTATGCTTAAAGAGTTTAAGAAACTTATTGCTTATATATTACATTATTCCATCCAACTGCACAGTCATCTTTTAGGTCAGAAATGTAAGTATGCTGTATACTTTGAGCTCGAATCAAAAATCTAAACATGATAAGTGGTTGAACCGTTCATGTTTTATTTGGGCAGCTAGCTTTAAGTGGTCGCCAATTTAGCAACGCATGCAAGTATATGGAGTATAGAGATAGACATACATATAACCTAGCTTTAGACAACTGTGAACATTCATATCGACCTGATATCGTAAAGAGATATTGTTTGTTTTAGTATTATGGCAGAGGGTGCAAACCCAAACGCGACGTGCCGTTTGGACCACGTGTCAGCGTGCCACGTGGCCGCCATGCATGACAACGACGCCCTAGACCAGCTGCTCAGCTCAGGAGCTGAAAGCTCCAGGTCTGACCGGCACGGCAGAACACCTCTCCACCTAGCCGCCTGGGTAGGGAACGTGAAGCAGATTGCTGTACTGCTGAACTTTCCAGAAGGTACTTTGAATTGTTTCAAAATATTCAGTCAGTTTTTTCTTTAAGGCTTCTGTTTATGCCGCTACGTGTAATGAAGTAGCTTCAGTAATTTTTAAAACTTTCTAGGGGTCCCCCATAGAACGTCAGTTTTTTTTATTACTGTTGTCGAAATCGAATAAATGAACATGTATGTATAATAATAAGAAGTGTTATTTTATTTTCAGGTCTGAGAAAAATTGTGGTAGATCAAGTCTTGTCACCCGAAACCGTGAAAGCAGTGTCGAAGCATAGTCATCCGGTGAATAAGCTGACAAACGTACCATGTCGCCGTAACGTCGAGTCTACTCTGCCGGATGAATGGAGCGACGGTGTGGAACACAACTGCAGGAATATAAAAGAAATTGTGGGTGCTTTGTGTAAATAATTGCATCAGCACTGCTCTCAAAACGGTGAAGGGTGAAAGATCGGGAGGAAACGTGGAACCAAAAATTCGAATACATTTTGCGACATTTACTAACCCACTTATCAAAAATGAGCAAACATTTTTGTCCGATCCGATCTATTTACTGAATATTTTATTTTTGAAATATTTTTTCTGTGCGGCCAGTTGCCGGTGTTCCAGGAAGGATGGACGCCGCTGCATGTAGCCAGCGCCCGCGCACAGCACCATTGCGTGCAGTTACTGCTCGCCGCCGGCGCCGATGCGAGCGCGAAAGATCTTTGTTGTAGGACTCCACTGGAAGTTGTTGGCTGCGCACATTACATGGGGCACACGATTGATGCAAACAAGTAAGGCATCCAAATAAAATTTGAGTTGAATGAAAGAATTTTAATTTTTTTCTTATTTTGTTTATGTATTGTAATTTTTGTATTTGTTTTCAGTTTCATGGAAACTGTAGACTTGCTACTGAAAGCCGGTGGCCAGTTCCTGCAGTACGGTAACAACGACAAATGCTTTGACACTCCGCTACACACTGCGGTGGAGTTAGGGAGCGAGGCGGCCGTAAAACAGTTACTGCAGGGTGGTGCGTCTGCCACTGAGTGGAACAGCCGGGGACTCACTGCCATGCATGTGTGTGTAGAGAAACGGAATAAAGAGCTGTTGCAGGTAATTTGGGCAAATCAGACCTCATTATCGTTTTTATATAAGACAAGCTTTTGGGTTCGGCTTTGCTCGCATTAACGTCGAATTTCATCTCACGGGAACGTTTTAAATATAGCAGACTACTCTGCTATATTATTCTTATCACCAATGAGAATCTTCATTAAGCTTCAAGAACTTTTGGAAGCCGGCAGTACTTTTGGAGATTGTCATATATTGTACAAACTTAACCTATTTTTAATATTATAATATGCTTGAGTATATTATTATGTGAAAAGCATCCACAGGACAGCTGAACAAATATTAAACGCGTGACACACTGATCTTTCCATTATGTCCGTAATTGGAGAGCCAGATCTGTATTTAAACGCAGATACTATATTAAAATCTATAATGTAAATTAGAATTTTTTGACCCAATCCTGAAATTGTAGAAAAACCTTCAATACTTACAAAAGTTGAAGGTGGCTATTCAATGGAACTGTCTGAGCTGAGGAATCACCTTCATCATCCACAGCAAGACTTAACTTTACGTCACCCACTGCTGGGTCTACATAGGCACAGGTCTCTATTTGCTAGTGTCAATCTTCACGTTCCTGTGCTAACCTCATCCAGGATTTACTGCGATTACAACAATCGTCTGCCTATCTCGTGGATGTACGGACACTATCCATTACGTAGTTGCCATTTTTGCATCGTTCTATCTATGTCTGCTATTCAGAAAAATATTCGCACTAAAATAAACTTATGATCGGTTACATCTCCACGGCTCTAGTTGCATCGTGCTTTGAATTTTCAACACGGCACGCCATGTTGTGGCCCATCAATAATTTATTGTCTTTTTATTCTAGTTGTTAGCAAATCATAAGTGTAGCAATGAAGATCCTTCGTTTGTGACTGTGGATGTGAAAGACCGTGCAGGCTCCTATGTGCTCTGTGCGGCAATGAAAGCAGAGTGGATACAAGGAGTCTGTATAGCTCTCGATGCAGGAGCTAGCATCACCGTGAAGGTAGTTGTGAAGCTTCATTCTTATTCTATGGATTTAAACAATTTATACTCGTAGTTTTCAATTTTTCGTAGTATATTGGGTGTAAAGTTTACACCCAGTATACTATGTATATCTACAGATTTCCATTGTAAACGGACCCTTCACGAAGCCGTCAACCAAGCATTATGTACATCAAACTAAGTAACTTTACGCAAAAATGATTGCTGGGAAACCTTTTTTTTGGGGTAAAAAATCACATTTTACGATAGGACTCAATGTAACGCACTCAAAAACTTGTGCTGATGGATGGATTGAATAGTACGGGGGACGTGAAGGTGTTTACAGTTAAAATCTTACATTAAAAAAATGTTTAAAAAAAAATAACTTGAGTTAGTTCCCTACGCAGGGTTTGCGTATAAAAATATTAAAACTTAAGTTAATGTTGGAACTTTGACCCCCAATATCTCCGTAACTAGAAGGTTCCCAAGTATGGTCTAGAACAAAAAAATGATTGCAATGACGGAGAGAACAAGTGCTATTCGGCTTCGTTAAGGGTCTTGTTACACCCTTTATAAATTGAGTATATGACTGCATCGTTATAGTCTAGTGGTCACAAGCGCGACTGCTGAGCATGAGGTCATGGGTTCGATTCCCGGGTCGGGCAAAGTGTTATTGAGTTTTTCCATCAGGAATGTCTCGGTACCAGCCACGGAGTCGGGATTTGTGCCCGGTAGATGGCAATAGCCTCGCCCCCTATTACACGGGACGTAAACATAACTGGCGAAATGTGGGTATACTATTAGGTACACCTCTGCCTAAATCTTCGCGGATTACAGGCGTGATGTTGCGTGGCGTGTTGTGTATCATAGAATGAAAACTTTATTCAAGCTTACTTTTGAAAACATTGTTTTAGTATATTGTGGACTTGGACTTGGTAAAGGCCTATGACAGTGTGTGGAGGGAAGAGTTGTAGTCGACTCTATTCATGAATAGTGTGGACAGGTGCTTGGTACGAGCACTGAAATCTTTACACAAGGATTCTAATGCTTGTGTTAGGATAAATGGGCATACACTAACTGGTTCTGCATCTCAAGAGGTGTTAGACAGTGCTGTGTAGGGTCTCCTTGGCTGTTGAACCTATACATGGATAGTTGTTTGACAGATTTAAAAGAATGTGAGTCTGGATTGAGAATGAATAAGTTGCCTGTCAAATGCCTTCTATACGAAGATGATCAAGTTCTTCTTTCATCATCAGCGGCACAGTTGCAAGATATGGTAACAAGACGTAGGTTATGGTGTTTGAAAGAGAAGAGGATGTATCGTTGTGTGATGTGAAAATAAATGATAAGAAAGTGGAGCAAGGGAATGACTTTGTATATTTGGATAGTATCTTTACAAGAGATGGAAAGATTGTTGCAGATGTGGAAAGGAGAGTAAATGAGGCAAATAAATTGAATGGTGCTATTCATGCGGTTGTGACAACTAGTCGATGTCAAATAAGTCTCGCTTTGCTGTTCACAATGGTGTACTGATGCCTACACTTATGAATGGAAGTGAATGTTAGGTGTGGCAAACGAGACTCAAAGTAGAATAAATGCTGTGGAAATGCGTTCCGTGCGAAGCATGTGTGGTGTAACTGAAACATTGCGGTAGAGCTGTTTGCTGTGGAATTCGAGGATGCCCATTTACTTAATTCTGATTGGTTTATTGGGATAGAAGGCGGGAAACGATCTTTTGATCTCTATCATGACACCTCGTCAATGTAGTGACAAAAATTGAAAAGAGTATGCTTAGATGATTTGGTAAAATTGAAAAGAGTATACTTTGATGATTTGGTAAAATTGAAAAGAGTATACTTAAATGATTTGGTAAAATTGAAAAGAGTATGCTTAGATGATTTGGTAAAATTGAAAAGAGTATGCTTAGATGGTTTGGTCATGTGGAGAGGATGAGTAAAAGGCGACTAACAAGGTATTAACAAGGCAGATGTGAGTGGCAACGCCGGGAGCGGACGCCTTACAAGGACATACACTGACCTTATTGGTGAGGTTCTTCAGAAAGGTCAGGTGCGTAGTACTCGCAACCGGCGCGCGTGGTTGACTAGATGTATGAACGTGGACGAGGTAAAGAGAGTATGTAAGCATCGTAGTAGCCTACCCCAATGGGAAAAAGGCGTGAGTTTATGCATGTATGTTTTATATTTATATATAATTAACATTTCAGGAAAACGGAAAATCTCCCATGCATATTGCAGCAAAATTGGGTAACATAGTTATAATTCAAAAGATATTAATTGTTGCGCAAGAGAGGAACATCAATTATTGCAATGAAGAAAGAGCGACTGCACTTTTCATAACAATATCTCACAACCACCAAGATGCCCTTGAATTGTTACTCGAAAACGGTTTCACCATAGAGACAGTAAACTTGAATAAAGCTAACGTTTTCCATATCGCTACTAAACATGGCAGAAAAGAAATACTAGAATATTTACTTGGATATGATAGCAACATAACAAAAGAACTGATCAATATGTGTGACCGCGTTGGTTCACCATTATATTACGCTGTAGAAAGAAATCATCCCGACTGTGCAGCATTACTTATCTCTAAAGGGGCTCAAGTAAATATCGATTGCGAGTATAATCGTAAGAGTACGACACTTTTACATATAGCTGCTAGAAAAAACCATTACGACATAGGAGAAATGATTACAGATAATGACAGTAAAACTGTTCATGTTACTAGTTATGGATTAGGGTGGACACCTTTGCACGAAGCTTGCCATTACGGAAACAAAGAAATGATTGTGTTACTCCTTCGCAAAGGAGCTGACCTTTCTGGAGTCAGCAATGCACACACGGATACCCCTATTGAGCTGCTAATGAAATACGTATCAAAACCAACTGAACTGATTGAAGAAGTATTCGACTCATGTATTTCGAGCCAAGATGAGTGCCACGAAAACTGTTCGATTGTGGATGTAAAATGTGGGATTAAAGTTGACTACACACTTTTAGACCCTCCGTGTGAGAATGTTGACCGGTCACAAATGAGAGTGATTCAGGCTTTGCTTGATACCGGTAATACATACGATCAGCAGAAGCTACTTCTTCATCCTTTGGTGGAAAGCTTTGTGTTTCTACGGTGGAGATCATTATCACCAATTTTCTACAGTTCATTGGCATTGCACGTGTGCTTTGTGTTGTCTGTCAACATGTTCGCCTTCTATTTGTTCAAATACAAAGACAGAAAAATTGAACCTGTGCCAAATATATTCCGTAGCAGTGTTTGGATTTATTTCATATATTTTTCAACCTTTTTCATTACAATACAGGTAATTGAAACACATCATATCAGTTCTAATTATATACATTTCGACGGGTTGGAATTTAACACAATATTTTTTTGTTACCACTAGGATATCATCTTCCTTAAAAAGAACGGCATAAGGAACCTTCGGTGTGAGACATGGTTAAGACTCTTGTCTACGCCGCTGGCAATTATCTTGCCTCTAATAGTGTCATGGGATTCAGAGTCACAGGCAGAGTGGGTGCGGCTCTTCAGCGCAGCGACACTGTTCTTCACCTGGGTTAAAATAATGTTCCTACTCTCCAGATTCCCGAAATTTGGATATTATGTACTGATGTACGAAAAAGTGGCGAGAAGAGTAATTAATGTGAGTTTTCTCTTGTTTTATAGAATATAGGTGATGAATGAGTTGGTTTCAGACTCACATGCATAATAATACATTCAAATCTACAGTTTTCGAATTGCTCTTGTGTAAAATGGCTTTTAATTATTAAAATTCTTTTGATTTCTCATATTTAGTTTCTCCGTAAGTGTCATGATACATAATACAATGTTACATATTTAAAAAAATAGTTTAATTAATAAAATAGTTTTTAGTTAAACCATTTTATTTAAGGGTAGTCGTGATTTATATTTCTAATTATTCATTTTCTTTACCTTTCAGATACTTGTACCTCTTGGTTTACTCATAGTTGGCTTCTGCATTAGTTTCATGATACAGTTCCATGCACAGCCACCATTTGAAGGATTTTGGTCTTCTCTCCTGATGACTATGGTTATGATGTCATCAGAACCTGGGTATAAAGATACTTTCAATAAGGATCACGAATCAGCATCTCTCATCATGTTACGTTTAACATTTGCAGCTTTCCTTTTCCTTGTTTCAATAGTTCTTATGAATATGTTAGTTGGTGTTGCCGTAAACGACGTCAAAGATTTAGAACTTATAGGTCACAAAAAGAGATTGAAAAAACAGGTGGAATTTATAACAGCATTTGAAGGCACTGCTTATCGTACTTTCGTTAAAAAAATTCTCTCAGCAAGTCTATATAAAAAATGGTTTGAGGATAAGAAATTGCCGAACGTTATCACGATGCGGTCACGATGCTATGATAAATGCACGCGCAGTAACTGGCATCATTTACATGCTCGCTTAAGAGAAGCAATCTTTGAAAAGGCTCAATTGCAAAAGAAGCAATCGGATGAAAAGCAAGACCATAAGAAACTGGACGAAATACATAAAGTGATTGTCAAAAATGACAACAGCGAGGCAACAACGACTGAGAGGCTGGCCTCTCTAGAAACAGCCGTTAACAAAATATTTGAAGAAATTTGTAAATCACGAAGAGAAAATGTGGAGAAAGTCTCACTAAGAAAAGAAGCCACTGCCATTGAGGCGGCGTAAACATCTGATGATTTAAGGTTTATTTTTGCACACAGAGGGAAAACACGTTCCAACACAAAAAACATGAAGATATCCGAATCCATAAAAGATACCGGGAATCTTTCTTTCGAATTTTTATTTGTATTCTTAGTTGTCTTTTTTATGAAAACAATATTAGCATACTTATTTCTTTGGTCAAATTCACTTATTTTGTGAACATAATTAAAAAATAGGTGAAAACAAAATATAATACAGAAAAATCAGAATCTATCTACATAATTATGTAAGTTCCGTCGTTAAGCAGACAAAATATTTATCAAATTATGTGAAAATAAATTATATCATAACAATTAAAATCAATAAATAACAATTCAATATAGTTTTCCAAATTTATAAAATCATCAAATATTAAATTACATAACATTTCAGCTAGATCAATATTAAAATTACCTGCATTCAATGTCAGAGTTATGTCAATACAAGTAATTGAAGTATTGCGAAAAGAATTAATTAATTAAATATCAATATTATAGTTTGTCACTTATAAATTCGCTAACAGAATACCTAATGTACTTTGTCGATCAACCATTGTGAAAATCAGTTTTTAAATTCCTTGATGCTTTTACACTCTTTAACTTGTTTAGGTATTTTATTGTACAATCCGGGTGTCAATGCAAATACACAACATAAATTACAGGGTGGAATTTTCTAACGCCACCTGGAGGGAAAGTACTCTAAATACTGGATATAGAAAATTTTACTCAAAGAAAACATTCCTTTATTTTTAAAAAGAAATAAATCTGCACTCAAAGATTTTCGAAACTTCTCTTGCCACACTCGGGAATCGAACGGGCTAAATTTCAAAAAAATAACACCCTGTAATTTTATGGCATCAATCGATAGGGTCAATCATAACGATCAAGTCTCTCTAACAAACATGATAAATTAAATAAAAGGAAAACCATGCCAATAGTCCATTGGCATAGTTTTCCTTTCCTACCGCCAGTTTTCGATCTTATTTACAAACTTTACGCAACATCAGAGCTCAGGAAAACTTGCTTAGCTTCCCACATACATTGCTTATTTGAGTTCTATATGACATATCGTTATCAAAAAAAGGCCCAGAAAGTTACATTCGCTTCAAGTAAAGTGAGCTTCTATAAAGTTAACTTTAATTCGAGCTTTTTCATAATTCATAATTTTAAGTTTTATTAAGGTTAATAAGCATTCAATCAATTAATATTAGGACTAAGGCTAGTGTTTATCAATTTTTCTATGTCTTTGGTGCCCTAGAAGTCAACTCAAGTACTTTCAAGTGTTTTTCACAAAGAGTGAGTTATCCATAATAATTAGTGAAAGTGACCATTTCTTAAAGATCATTTCATTTTATGGGAAGAAAGAAATCGAGACAACGGAAGTTGGTTAGTTGGGTTGGAGAGTTAGGATTTTTTCACTACTTACATTAGTTTAAGTTTAATTGTACGTACTAATACTCTTTGGCTTTATAAAATCTAAAAAAAATGCGTTGTTTTATTTTTTAGCATTGACGACAGCTACACAGGGAAAGTGTAAAACCCATCAAATATAGATATTATACATACAATTGGTAGACCACTAGCTGTAAAGAGAGACATAACAATGTGAAAACTTCTTTTGTCGTGCTAGAGAGGGGAATTAGAACCATTGTCTGCACTAGTAAGCATTGTTTTTATACTGTTTGTTCTGTTCCCACAAAAAAACCGTGAAAACGGTTTTGTGGGGCATAGTTCTTAAGTTAAGATTTTTATAAACTTTGTCTTGATAAATAATTAATTAATAAAAATTATCACAAATCTTTAGACCGTATTAAGTTAATCTCTAAATCTTGGACTGCGGACATTAGACCAGTAGACGTAGTATCCGTTATTTCGCCTTCCGGAAGGCGTTTGAAAGAATTTACAACGACACGCTGCTGATGAAACTCAGCTAAACAGTTTCCACACATCTCTCCTCCGTTTTTTCGCCGACTACCTACGCGAACGTCAGTAGTTTGTGAAGTTAGGGATGTAGGATTGAAGTAACTACCACACGCGTTTTGGAGTTAGTCAGGGTTCAATTTTGGGGCCTTTATTATTTTTAATCAAATTATCGTGCTCAAGTTCCACGTCATGCAAGATCTGATTATATTAAATTAATTGACTCGCACAAGTTAGGTAACCTACAAATATAGAAAAACAAAATAATGAGTAAAGTTAATACAAATGTAGCCGTTGGCCCCAAAATTGGCACAGCCTGTATCTTGCTCTGTAAAGGCAGCTTGAATAATCGAATGTTCAGTGTGACACAGCACAGCAAGACACATAATTAGTTAATAGTTTTCACAATATATTTTCATTGAAATTTTTATTTATTGATTGCAAATAGAAATATATTAAATGTTTAAATTAAATTAAAATTTTCATTAAATAGATTAAAACTAAAATATAGATTTAAAATAAAATGCATGCATGAACCCCGCAAGTACTGCGGGTGAAGGCCTCCTCCAGAGAACCCCAGCGGTCTCGGTTTTTAGCTTCTGCAACTCGTGTGATGTCGTCTGGTCCATCTAGTTACAGGTATTCCCCTTTTCCGAGTCCTGCCGGATCTGGTCATGACATCCTGCAAATTGTCTATCACTCGTCGCTCATTCTCAGTACGTGTCCTGCTCAACTTCATTTTAGCTTTAGAGCGTAGATGAGAGCATCTACAAGACTTTGCTCTTGATTTTCGTTGCGATCTGACTTTTTAAAATTTCCTTAAGGCTTTTTCCATGACGTTATTATTCTTTTATCTACTTTTGCATCGTCGTTGTTTAGTTTTTTAAATAAACTTTGCCTAGGCTTATATATCTAGCTCGTAACGTACTCTACTTGTAAACGCACCCATGATACAGGAGAAATCCAAAGTGGGGGTTGGCCCTCGCTTTGAATTTCTCCTGTTAGTTAGTTAAAAAAAAAAATTAACAATAAGAGTAAAGTAATATAACATTGAAATTCAACATCAAACTACATAAAAATAAAAACAGTATGTTAACAGCTTATTTGCAGACAAAAGAAGATGGTTCATCGAAAAATAATTACAGTTTTTTTATAGCTACATTAATTTAACTCCTATATATTCTCGAGCGTCGTCAGGAGCATATCGTGTTGCGTGGTACTCGAATCAAAGTCGACATAATTAGGTACAATGAAGTGCTAAAATTGGTAATCGTCAACCAACAGGATATTCTATTTTATCTATTGTATAGAAATGAGAAAGAATCTTTCAACAAAGACGTGTTTGGAAGTTGGATGCATTAGAAAATTCCGTCTTTTGTTAGTATTGACAGCATTGTACGTAAAAATGGTATGCTCTTTTAATACTAAGTGCATCATGAACAACTGGCGAACAGTCAGCATGTTGACGGATTTGTACATACAGGCTGACAGCGCTACTCGACCTTGAAAGGGGTTATACTAGAGGTCGTTAGAAACAAATTAAGTCCAGCTAACTAGGTCAAAACTGGATGGTTACCGAGCGATGTCGATTTTCGGGAAAATTTATTGCTACTAAAGACCTCTTATTCCTGAGATTATGAATGTTTTGGGCAACCATTTTTTTTTATAAGATCATTGATTTTTCAGCTTTCAGAAAAGTACCAATTAATTGTTTAGATTGGAGCAGTTTTTTCATGATTAATTGTTTTTGTGACAACAAATTACGCAGATGCAAGAAGAGGTTTTTTCGTAAGTAGCTTAGTAGTAACTAGTCTTTTGTTTATAATTTTCTCAAGTATTTTTCACATTGACGGGACAAACGATATTGGCCTACAGATTATCAAGTCCCTGTTTCCAGATTTATAGATAGGGATTACAATTGACTTTTTAGACATGTCGTGGAAACATGGCGCTGGCAGGATTATTTTCAGGGGGGTGTATTTACTGTTCCATGAAAACAGCTCGGCCTACGGCCCTGACGATCGGAGACGCGAGGCTACGCGTGCATGCTCAGTGTTCACACGAAAAGAGTAGACATTAAATTTTATTAACTTAATAAAAAAAAAACTAAATATTTTCTTTCGAATCAAAATATCAAAATACGGTAAGAAGTAGTTAGAGCGAACAGAGGCCGCGAATCTCCATACAAATGTATTCCCCTTTTTTCAGCACGTCTAACACTATCATTTTATTTTTTCATAAAATCAAGGTCTATTGTAGACACGTCCCTGTCATTTCCTTTTTTTCAGCAACGTAATAAGTAAAGAAAATATGACCCTCCAAAAATTAAAAAAAAATGCTTCATTTTTACGGGCGTGGTTAGAGGACTATCAGATAAATTGTAAAAGTTTTTAACAGATAAGAAATTGATGCCAATTTAGCAACGCACGCAGATTGTTCGCGCCGTTTTTCGTCCATATCTAGGCTGACCCCGCTGACCTTGACTAGTGAACATAAATTTGGTGTGCTCCCGTCGCGTGTCCAGACCGCTCGTCGCCATCAGGTGCCTGGGCCAATCTACTTCCCGAGGATCCCGGTGGTAGTAAACTGGTAAGTGGAGTTGCTTCTACTTCTAGTCTGATTCGGGGTGAGATCCCCGGCGATCATTCTTTCTCGTTGCATCTAAAGGATGTAACAACACCCTTAATGAAGCCGAAAGGCATTTGTTCACCCCGTCATTGCGATCATTTTTTTGTTCTGGACCATACCTAGGAACCTTCTAGTTACGGAGATATTGGGGGGTCAAAGTTCCAACTTTTGCACAAGTTTTTTTTTTTTAAATACTTGTTTTAATGTATGATTTTTTCTTTTAACACCTCCACGGCCCCCTACTATTCAATCCATCCATTAGCACAATGCTTTGAGTGTGTAAAACGTGATTCTTCACTCCAAAAAATAAAAGTCGTTTCCCAGTAATAATTTTTGCGTAAAGTTACCTAGTTTGATGTACATAATGCTAGGTTGACGACTTCTTGAAGGTTCCGTTTACACCCTGCATAATCCTTTAAAGTTTAAACTACCGCATCGCTCACCCATAATTTTGGTCCTTCGATCCCGATTAAATCAGTAAATTTCTTACATATACGCACACAATATTATATTTCACATCCCTATTCCGTAATCTAAGTAAGAGCACAGAATACATAATGTTACAAGTACAGAAGATTCACTCCGCAAAATCATTTAAATAAATAGCGACTTTTGCCACGCACAATAAAGTGCAATTCAGGCCGTATAGCGCTAATTACCTACATATACCTTCTAACTACGTTAGGATTGTCTTCTTTTAAATAATAATTAATCTGAATTTTTAATTACGAGTTATGTGCCTATTAGGTACTGTACTTTTGTGATCAAATGACGTTTCAAATAAACCAAGGCTCGGTGCCTACTTAGTAGTGTGTAAATCAGGAAACTATTTTATTTTAATATGTCTGTATAGGTAGGTTCTTTAACCTAAGAAGTCAAACACGATAAACATTAGTGCGAAATACGGCAAACATTAGTGTGCACCTACATTGTCTATGAAATGAATTATCTCTTTTAGGTGTTTAGGTAGGTAGGTACATGCGTATCGAATCTGGAATGAAATACGACGCGAAAAATATAGTCCAGGAGCCAATACCCAAAAATAATTTCGATTTATCCATCATGGAAAACGAAGAAAACGATACCAATGAAGGAAAAACCAAAAATTTTCGTCGGCGCCATCTTGGATTTTCATTTTAAACTAAATTTTGGTATCAGAGACCCCGAAAACTACGAAAACGACACCCATGACGTTAAGTCTCGCAAAAGTTCAGTCGCATAAGTGTCCATGCGCACATATGTACATTCACGCAAAAGTCCAATCGCGCAAAAGTCCATGCGCATACGTCTTTTCACGCAAGTGTCCTGATAGCCCAAAAATAATAGTGTTGGTTCTCAACTATCTTGACTAGACTATAATACCTACGGGTTACCACTATGCAGTATGCATTCATCTTACGAGGAAATCGATTGTACCTACTATGGTCAAAGCAAAGTTTACAAAAATATTAGGTAATATTTTTGACCTTGCGCACTTCCTTAACACAACTCCTTTTGCAGTCGCTGCCTGCTTATAATGGGAAGAAACTGTTACAAAGTTTAGTCCGATGCTATTGGAGAAATTGGTACGTAGATTACTTGCACACACTCCAGCTGAGATTGAAATGGAATACTCCGGACGGACCCATTCAACCTCTTTCACTTGTCCTCATTCATCAGAATGATTCTCCACTGCTTCGCTGGTTTACCGGTATTATTGAACAAGGTATATCCTGGGAAAGCTGGAGTAGTGGCTGTTGCGTCAGTGCGCACGGCAGCAGGAACTTCTGATTTAAAAGAGTGTCCATGGAGTTTCTTGCCCGTTCTTCTTCATAGAGATCTACGTTAAGGAATGGGCAACTACAGTACTTTCACAGTTACAGTCCCAGTCAGTCATCAGTCCTGGGACTGTAGCTATATTTTACTGTTGTCTTTGTTTCGACAATTCAAAAGTGCCTGTAACTGGCCTACTTGAAATAAATGATGTTTTTTTTGGTTTTTATTTTGATTTTGAAGTGTGGTAGATCATGTCTTGTCACCTGAAACCGTGAAAGCAGTGTCGAAGCATAGTCAACCGGTGAATAAGCTGACAAACGTACCATGTCGCCGTAACGTCGAGTCTACTTTGCCGGATGAATGGAGCGACGGTGTGGAACACAACTGCAGGAATATAAAAGAAATTGTGGGTGATTTGTGTAAATAATTGCATCAGCACTGCTCTCAAAACGGTGATGGGAAGGATTGGGAGGAAACCTGGAACCAAACTGGGCCCGCGTGCTGGGTTGTGGTAGCGGCTCACAATCTCTCACAGTGAGGAGGCTTGTGTCCCAACAGTTGGATTGTTAAAAACCGAATGTGTTACGTGTATGATCTCAATGCATTCTTTTGTCAACAAATTCATTACGCATCTATTGAAATGACCAAATCTGTCCGATCCTATCCATCTACTGGAAGAAATATTTTCATTTTTTTTAAAATATTATTTCTGTGCGGCCAGTTGCCGGTGTTCCAGGAAGGATGGACACCGCTGCACGTAGCTAGCGCCCACGCACAGCACCATTGCGTGCAGTTACTGCTCGCCACCGGCGCCGATGCGAGCGCGCAAGATCTTTGTTGTAGGACTCCACTGGACGTTGCTGGCTGCGCACATTACAAGGGGCACAGGATTGATGTAAACAAGTAAGGCATCCAAATTAAATTTGAATTGAATGAAAGCAACAGTTATGTATACGACATTTATTTTCAGTTTCATAGATACTGTAGACTTGCTACTGAAAGCGGGTGGAAAGTTCCTGCAGTACGGTGACAACGACAAATGTTTCGATACTCCGCTACACACTGCGGTGGAGCTCGGGAGTGAGGCGGCCGTAAAACAGTTGCTGCAGGGTGGCGCGCCTGCCTTTGTGTGGAACAGCCGAGGACTCACTGCCATGCATGTGTGTGTAGTGAAACGGAATAAAGAGCTATTGCAGGTAATTTGGGCAAATCAGACCTGATCATCGTATTTATATAAGCCTAGGTTTTGCCCGCGGTGTCGCTCGCTTCGAGTCAAATTTCATTCAGGATACATTCATACAGGATTTACCCGCAATTACAATAATCGTTTGCCCATTTCGTGGATGTACGGACGCTATCCATTACGTAGTTGCCATTTTTCCAACCTTTTATCTATGTCTGATATTCAGGAAAGAATAATGTTTGCACTAAAATAAACTTATGATCGGCTACAGCACCACGGCTCTAGGTGCACCGCGCTTTGAATGTTCAAAGTCGTACGCCATGTTGTGGCCCGCTAATATTTTAATGCCTTTTTATTCTAGTTATTAGCAAATCATAAGTGTAGCAATGAAGATCCTTTCTTAGTGCCTGTGGATGTGAAAGACCGGACAGGCACCAATGTGCTCTGTGCGGCAGTGAAAGCAGACTGGGTACAAGGAGTTTGTATAGCTCTCGATGCAAGAGCTAGCATCACCATGAAGGTATTTGTGACGCTATATTCTTTTGCTGTTAATTAAAACAATTTATAGTATTCAGTTAGACATAGTATATAAACTGAGTACATGACTGCCTCGTTTGTCGAGTGGTCGCAAACCCTACTGCTGAGCATAAGATCCTGGATCCAATTCCCGGGTCGGCCAAAGTGTTATTGAGATTTACCATCGGGAATTTCTCAGTACCAGCCACGGAATCTGGATTTGTGCCCGGTAGATGGCAACAGGCTCGCGCCCTGTTACATGGGTCGTAAACATAACTGATTACAGGCGTGATTTTATGTTATTATAAACTGAAAACTTGATTCAAGCTTACTTTTGAAAACATTGTTTTATATTTTAATATATAATTTACATTCCAGGCAAACGGAGAATCTCCCATGCATATTGCAGCACAATTGGGTAACATCAATTATTGCAATGAAGAAAGAGCGACTGCACTTTTCAAAGCAATATTTCACAACCACCAAGATGCCCTCGAATTGTTACTCAAAAACGGTTTCAGCATAGATGTAGTGAATTCGGATAAAGTTAATGTCTTCCATATCGCTACAAAATATGACAGAAAAGAAACACTAGAATATTTACTTGAATATGATAGCAACGTAACAAAAGAACTGATCAACATGTCTGACCGCGTTGGTCCACCATTATATTACGCTGTAGAAAATAATCATCTCGATTGTGCAGCATTACTTATCTCTAAAGGGGCTCAAGTAGATGTCAAATGCGAGCATACGAGTAGATGTCATACGACACTTTTACATGTAGCTGCCAGAAAAAACCATTACGAAATAGCAAAAATGATTATAGATATTGACAGTAAAACTGTTCATGTTACTAGTTATGAATTAGGGACACCTTTGCACGAAGCTTGCCTTGAGGGCAACAGAGAAATGATTAAATTACTTCTTTGCAAAGGAGCTGACCTTTCTGGAGTCAGCAATGCACAACCGGAGAGCCCTATTCAGCTGCTAATGACATACGTATCAAAACCAACTGAACTGATTCAAGAAGTATTCGACTCATGTATATTTAGCCAAGATGAGAGTCACGAAAACTGTTCGATTGTGAATGTAAAGTGTGCAATTAAAGTAGACTACACAGTGTTGAACCCTCCGTGTGAGAGTGTTGACAGGTCACAAATGAGAGTGATTCAGGCTTTGCTTGATACCGGTTCAGCAGAAGCTACTTCTTCATCCTTTAGTGGAAAGCTTTTTGTTTCTACAGTGGAGATCATTATTATCATTTTTCTACAGTTCATTGGCATTACACGTATGCTTTGTGTTATCTGTCAACATGTTTGCCTTTTCTTTGTTCAAATATAAAGAAAAAAAAATCGAACCTGTGCCAAATATATTTTGTAGCAGTGTTTGGATTTATTTAAAATATTTTTCAACCATTTTCATTACAATACAGGTAAATGAAACACATCAAATCAATTCTTATTGTAAGCATTTTAACGGGCCGGAACTTAACACAATTTTTTTTGTTATCGCTAGGATATCCTCTTCCTTAAAAAGAACGGCGTAAGGCACCTTCGATGTTTGGAGACATGGTTAAGATTATTGTCTACACCGCTGGCAAATATCTTGCCTCTTATAGTGTTATGGGATACAAACTCACTGGCAGAGTGGGTGCGGCTCTTCAGCGCAGCCACACAGTTCTTCAGCTGGGTTAAAATAATGTTCCTACTCTCCAGATTCCCGAAATTTGGATATTATGTGCTGATGTATGAAAAAGTGGCGAGAAGAGTAATAAAAGTGAGTTTTCTCTTGTTTCATAAGGATGTAAAAATACCCTTACCGAAGCCGAAAGTAACTTGTTCTCCCCGTCATTACAATCATTTGTTTGCACCTGGGAACCTTCTAAATACGGATATATTCTATATCAAAATTCCAAATTTTACACAAGTTTTTTTTTAATACTAGTTTTTTAAGTTAATAACTTTACTTTAATTACCTCCATGACCCGTTTAACATTCAAAGCATCCATCAGCTCAATGTTTTCAGTGTGATACATTGAGTTCTATCGTAAAACGCGTTTTTTTATCCCAAAAAAGTCGTTTCTCAGCAATAATTTTTGCGTAGGGTGAAGCTTGAATGCTTGGTTGGCGGTTTCGTGAAAGGTCCGCTTACACCCTCTACTTGACTAACAATCATTCATATTTTTCGAATTGCTCTTGTGTAAAATGTCTTTTATTTTTTTCCAGATTCTTATGGTATTTTTCTTTTTCTTGTTTCAATAGTTCTTATGAATATGTTAGTTGGTGTTGCCGTAAACGACGTCAAAGATTTAGAAGTTATAGGTTACAAAAAGAGATCGAAAAAACGGGTGGAATTTATAACAGCATTTGAAGGCACTACTTGTCGTAATTTCGTAAAAAAATACATGAAATGGCGGAACGTTATCGAGATACGATCACGGTGCTATGATAAATGCACGCGCAGTAACTTTTATCATTTACCCGCTCGCTTAAGAGAAGCAATTTTTGAAAAGGCTCAGTTGCAAAAGAAGCAATCGGATGAAAAACAAGACACGATGGTGTACCATTTGAAATTGGATGAAATGCATAAAATGATGGTCAAAAATTACAACAGCGATCTAACAACGACTCAGAGGCTGGCCTCCCTAGAGACGGCGATTAACAGAATCAGAATAGAAATTTTACAAACACAAACAGACAATCCGTATAAATTTTAATAACAGACACGGTATTTCGACATGAGATCGGCGCTACAAGAATCTTTCCTGCCAACAAGAAAATAGTGTGTATACAATACGTACAAATGTTATGTATTACGCATATTATATTGCATGTTTTAAGTTAGTTTGGTTTGTAAAAAAAGTTAATTTAAGTTTTTAAAGTTTATGCACATAGGTATTATTCTCTTTTGCTAATTGTGTAATTAAAGTAAGATTTGCTGCAACAAAACCCAATTCTGGATTAAGTTCGCCGAATAAGCTATATTTTTGCAATTTTTGTGTATCTCATTTAATTTTCTGTGCAATAAAGAATAAGAATAAGGCACTGCAATTTTGTTAAATGTCTGATGCTATTATTACTTTATTTTTGAATACAGAGTGAAAACACACACACATAGAACATGGAGATATCCGAATACATATATACAGATATACTGGGAAACTTTCTTAGGAAACTTTAGTTCTTTTTAACGAAAACAATTTTGGCATAGCTACTTATTTCTTAGGTAAAATTCAAATTGATTTGTTTGTACACTTAAGTAGAAATCCGGGATTATTATTTAAAAAAACAGAATCTATCTACATACATACGTTCCTTCGTTAAGCATACAAAATGTTTATCAAATTACGTGAAATTAAATTGTATCATAACAATTAAAATCAATGAAGAACAATACAATTTGGTTTACCAAATAAATAAAATCATCAAAATAATTACATAATGTTCAGCTACATCAATAGTAAAATTACCTGCATAAAATGTCAGAGGAATGTCAATACAAGTAATTAAAGTATTGCGAATAGAATATACATATTAATAGGATATCAATATTATTGTTTGTCTGATAGAATTTCGCTAACAAAATATCTATTACTTTGTCTATAAATAATTGTGAAAATCAGTTTTTAAATTCATTGAGGCTTTACGATTTTTAACTTGTGAAGGTATTTTATTGGACAATCTGGGTGCCATTGCAAACATGAAGTATACATAGTGTCTTCTATTTCGACTTCCGGAAGGCGTTTGAATGAGTTTACAATGGCACGCTGCTGATGAAACTCAGTGAAACAGGTTCCGCGCATCTCTCCTCCGTTTCTTCGCAGACTACCAACGCCTACGTCAGCAGTTTGTTAGGTTAGGTATGTATGATTGAGGCAACTACTATACGTGTTTCGGAGTTAGTCAGGGTCTAGTTTTGGGGCCTTCATTATTTTAAATCATTGTTATCGTGCTCAAGTTCTACAACATGCAAGATTAAATTAAATTTATGGACACACACAAGCTAGCTAACATAGAACAACAAAATACGATTAGCAAAGTTAAAAGAATACAAAAGTAGAAGTAGCCGTTAGCCTCAAACTTGGCACGGCCTGTATCTTCGTGGTCCAATATAAGTAGTAAAAGCAGCTTGAATAATCGAATGTTCAGTGAAACACAGCACAGCAAGACATAAAGTAACAATAAAATTAAATATGAAAATAGTAAAATTTTATTAATTATTCAGAAAAAAAATATAATAAGCCAATGGCCAAATTACCAACAGTTTCGAACAATACCTGAGGAGGTTCTCGTTAGGCAGCTGGATGTAAGGATTGATTCAGAAAGTGTTACTCCTGCACACGGCTCGTATTGTTAGGAGATTCCTCTCTCTGGAACCCTGAATGCCGTAGCTCGGACTCTGTTCCCGATACCGGTGGGTTATTATTTTATATATTTTTAATGTTTTATAAATTGTACTAGTTTCAGCCCGCGCCAGACAGAAGGCCTGTGTTTGAAGTTACTAGATTGAGTCATATTGCACTATCGAAAACAACGAACTTACTCGTAGATTATAAAATGCATTAGACATTATGTTCATGACCTTTAAAGGTTCTGGTAGATTACCTACCCTTTACTGCATTAAAGGACATACATTTTTCCATAGCACTTATTAATCTTTTTAAATGTTTGTAGCGTTAAATTGGTGGGTTCAGTGTCGAAGCCAGTGAGGGTAGAGCTCTCCGCATTTTTTAACTTATATGTTGATGCGCTGATTGTTGCTCTCTACAGTCATCATGTTGACTTATTGATGGAGTTTGTCTGAATAATAAAACTTAAGCGGACGACATGGTGCTCCTAAGCGTAACGAGTACATTGTTGCAGATGCATGACGCATATGCAGAAAAACGCGGTCTCGAATATAATGTAACAAAAATTCGGTTTATAGTTTTTGAGGACGCCGGCTTTAAATGGCCTATAACATTACCCACTTAAATGTACGGGGTTCCCTTGGTGAAAGCTAATTTAAGAGACTTACATTAAAAAAACTGCTACGTATGAGCTCGTCACTTATTTTTCACACGGATGACTTCTCACATACCCATGAACTCTACAATACTTTTTGAATTATAATCACACTCTGCTACCATGAAGGAGTATTAGGAATAAAAGAAGTACTTTCATACAATATCTTAGTATATTATGTGAAAATTTTGTCAGGTAATATGTGGTTTGCACAGCAAGAAACATTTGATAAGAAGAAGCGCCTCTAACGGCAAACGTCTTAAACTAAACATTATGTTCAATTTTTAAAATACTGACTAGCCAATAGCCTTGGACTGGACAATAAGCCAGTAAAAACAATATATTTTATCAATAACAATAAAAAAAAAATTAAAGTGTCTGTAATATCAAAATAACAGCTTTTAACTAATATATCATTCTGAGCCCCCCCCCCACATAGAAATTTTTCATCGGTTATTAAAAAAATGTACCTCCAGAGCTCCTTCCGAAATTGTTATCTAAAATTATTTCTTCAAAAATCTAATGATGCAGTTTGAGTTTTCATCAAAATCGGGCTCAAGACTCCTTTGAGTATTTTTTGGTATTCCTCATAATTTCGGATTTGGCCATCCACGCCCTCTTGCAAAATTCACCTTGTATATGGCGGTAACAGTTTCCACGAAGATGTTTAATTTGGAATTAAATTGATACATTAATAAAGCAATTTATTTTGTCTTTCTTGTCTTGCCCGAAGAAACTTTTATTTCATCTATTTTAAATTTTAGTTTTTAAAACTACATTATTTACAATAATTTCCTTTTTTTAATTTTTTTTTAATTGAACCATAGGTACATTATTTTATATAATCATTCTTAGTTCACCAATTAGGTGAATTACAGGTACATTAGGACTACAGGTCATCTAGTAGAATTTTGAGATACTTTGGGGGATGTCTTTGTTGCCCCAAATGTAGGCATAGTTCAGAGACCATTTGGCATATATAACTAGATTTTCAGTTTTGGCTATTTGTGACTTTGTTGCACCGACGGTGCAATACATTCAAATATTAGTTAAGGATGCTGACTTAAAACTACTGTATTTCATCATCATCATTCTCCAGTCCTTATCCCTATTTCAATAGGGTCAGTGCAGCATGTTTTTCATACTTAAAAAAAACATATAAATAAATAGACTAACGAAATTTTTACACAAACAATTCATACTTAACAAAAATACAGCTTCTTATGGAATTCTATTATTCAAATATGGGCCGTATTTGAGCCGTTTGGGGTTGAAATCTAGTATTTCAATTCGGACTCCGCTCCGAGTACTTACTTAGTCTTTTGGAATATCGCCAAGTGGTTGGTCGATTCTTCACGTGACTAGAGAGCTGGCCTTTTTTTAACCAAAGAATCAGCTTTTTGCCATTCAAAGTGGCAATGCTGCCAGCCTACTGGGCACTTTTCCTGTTGACGACAATGAGGACGATTTTTTTGACGCCTTTTCCCCTTTTGATACTTGTACATAATTACTTTTATTATTATTTTAAGTCTATTTATGGTTTGTACAATATACCTAATAAATTAATTTATCAATGACAGTTACATACCATTTTCTTAATAACATAGAGAAAAAAAAGATGGAGCTGGGGTAGCTAACAACGACAACAGACGAGGGCCGGAGTCCACCGAGGCGGAGACAAGACAAGAAGAGAGTAGATGTGTTTAAACCACCAGTAGAATTTTATTATTTACACTTCTCGTCTCCGCTTAGCTTTAGAGTAAACGTTTGAGTAGAGAGGAGAAGAGATGTCACGTAATTGTGAGACGAGAAGAGTGTACGGCGTGCGGTGTGCTGTCAGAGACATGCGGTGAGCGGTGTGCTGTGAGCGGCGTGCCGCTTTGCACATCTCCACACTACTTCGGTGGATACACCCTAGCTTTTACACATTTCCTCTCCTCTCCCCTTCGCACATCTCCGTTCGTCTCCGCTTTGGTGGATTCCGAGCCTAAAGAGATAAAAAGTAGTTTTTTTTTTAGGAATTAACTTATATGAATAAGGAATACGCCTCCCATTTACAATGGTCCATTGATGATGAAGCATCTTCAGCCTTCTTCACATTTCAGCGTCGTCAACCCCCTGGTGATATCAAAATATAACGTCTGCACCACAAACAGGTTTTGATAACGCCAGCGACAAATCGTCTGAACTTGAGATCCTGGCATTACCCTCGACTCCTTCTACTTTACGACTACTTCTTTTTACTTTTAGTATCTAATTTGCTCAAAATCATGTCTATTTTAAAACTAAGGTCATCTATAGACGATTGGAGTTGGTTTATAGATGCTTTAGTTTGGTTTTTTATATCAAAAAGAGCGGCATCTAGTTCCATCAGATGTTTTTCAACATCTTTATGATCATTTTTAGTATTTTGCAAAGCTTTAAAATTCTTTACAGCTAAGTTCTCTTGTTTGATTTTAACTGTGGCTTTATATATTGCGTCTAACTTTTTTTTATAATTTTGTGAACCCAATTCATCATCCATTTGTTTCTTCCGAGATTGGGCCTTTTCAAAAATGGCCTCCCTTATATGGGATGGTAGAGATCTGTAGCATTTAGATTTAGGGACACTCGGACTGAGAACGAAGATATTTAAAATTTTCTTCTTATTTGTTAACATTTCTTTTAGAGAATTTGGCAACATTTTCTGAAAGAGTCTATTGTAGACTAGATGTTCTAGAGATTCTAAAAATTCGACTTGTTTGTTTAGTCTTCTGACGTTTCCTAATACTTCTAGATTATGTAGATCATTGACGGCCACACCCACTATCAGGTTCATGAGAACTATGGCTGCTAGTATTACGAACATTAAAAATATGACGCGAATGGCGAATAAGGAAGTTACGAAGTCTTTGGAGCCGTCTGGTTTGACGAGGTCTTCGTAGTCGAACTCAGAAGTCATCATAACTATGGTCTTGACGAGGGCAGCCCCCGGCGAGTCGAAAGGGATTTGTGAATGGAACTGTATCATGAAGCTCAGGGCGAACCCTATCACCAGGAAAGCAAAAGTTAAAAGAATCTGAAAAAAAAGAATACCGATTGTGTTTTATTAAAATTAATGTATGAGGCGATTCTCAGTGTTTAGTCAGTGCGCCGCGCAGAGTAGATTTGAGCGCCGCTCGTCCGTGAGGTCGGGCGATGACGGGTGTTAGGTTAAGTTATGTTCATCAACAGATTTCAAATACAGGGAATAGCAGATTTTTATCTGATTCCAGGATTGGTTACATACTGAAAGTTGTTCATAATGATAATAAAATTATCCCTTTTCAGGTTTATATGACGTCTGTGTTTATAAAAGTTCTCTCAACTTTTATAAACACAGACGTCAAAGGTGAGCCTAACGACGTCAAACGAGCAAAAGTCCAAGCTCCGTGGCTGCTACTGAGAAATCCTTGATGGCAAAACTCAATAACACTGCACTGGAATCGAACCCGTGACCTCATGCTCAGCAGTCGCACGTGCCACCACTAGACCAACGAGCAATCAAATATCTATAAAATTATCACCTTGATAACGTTTGTGGAGGCCTTCGCAAACATCAGCACATAGTATCCCCATTTGGGGAATCTGGACAGCAAGAACATCATCTCAAGCCAGGCCAGTAGCATAGCCCCTGTAGCCACATGTCTGGGCCAGTCTACCACAGGCGGGGTCGTCTCCGTGGAGTAAGGCAGGATCACAGCCAGGCCTACGGAACTGAACTTAACCCAAGTTTCTAACTGAACGAAGTAGCCATTGCTGACGTTCATGTAGAGGACTTCCTAGAAGAAAACAATACTGTATAGTGAAAAAGGTTTTTGATACGTAGAGATTTAAATATGAAAAAGTATTAGGGCAATGTTGTGAAACAAAATAATATGAGCATATCAGACGAGACAGTTTTTTTTGCCGGAATTACGTAATCAATTTACGTTTGAGTCATTTATGCATGCACCAAGAGAACTGCAACTGGAAGAGAAATTTCAAAATCAAATTTCTGGTGAATACGGTTTCCTTTTTTGTTTGTTTTTATTAGCTGTAAGTCCTCTATGTACTAAAATAAATAAATCAATGAAATACATAGTACTAACCTGTGCAACTATCAAGAAAATAGTAATATACAAGACTACTGCCCACCCAGTAGAATTGAGAATCACTGGAGGAGGATTCTTTGTATCTTTATAAAAAAATACTGATATTATAAACGTTGTCAACGATAGCACGAAAAAAGCATAAAATGCTAACATCGTATAGAAGAAAGGCAAAAGGGCTTTCCATTTTAAGTACAGAAAACTTTCAAGCAGTGGGTGAACCAACAGGCGTCTCTGTCCGTACCTATCTCCTGTCTTCAGAAGCGCATCTATGACCTTCATTTGTTCTTTCTCTTCAGCTTGAGGCACCAACATTTTAAAGTTCACTGTGACTTCACAATTGGGATCTTGAAGATTCGAGTCGTTGGTAGAAATGCATGTATCGAAGATATCCTCCAGAAATTCTGTGGGCTTTGACAAATTGTTCATTATCATATCTACTGCAGTATTCTTACATTTATTTGGACCGTTTGTACAGCGAGATAAATCTGCAC
Source organism: Noctua janthe (assembly GCA_910589295.1). Classification (NCBI taxonomy): domain Eukaryota; kingdom Metazoa; phylum Arthropoda; class Insecta; order Lepidoptera; family Noctuidae; genus Noctua; species Noctua janthe. The sequence continues at coordinate 3,705,546 of OU342572.1, read as the reverse complement.
CTTCTTTGAGAAGCAGTGTTATCATATCTCTGCTTCCGTGGTGACTGGCGGTGTGGAGTGGAGTCCAGCCCATATCATTAACAATATGTTTAGTATCTTCATTATTAAACATGATAATTTTTGCGATTTCTACATTATTGTGAATTGCAGCTATGTGCAAAGGCGTTGAACCTTTCTGTGTACCGTAAGAAGTCCTGAGACTTCTGTAAGTGTTTCTGGCCAAAAGCCTCTTTACACATTTGGGATGATTGTTCTCTACAGCAAAATGTATAGGACCGTAGCCTTTTTTGTCATCAGCTGTTAGGTAGTTAATCATTCTCCTAGTGATTGTATAGTCGTGATCTAATAGTACAGTGAGTACTTCCAGGTTTCCTTTTTGGGCAGCTATATGGAAGAGGTTGACTTGTCTGGTCAGTGTTTTTGTTATTAAAGCTCCTTCTTCAAGGAGCCTTTTAACGCACTCTAAGTGTCCGTTGATAACTGCTTTAAATAATGCAGTTTCTCTTTCACTGTTAGTTGTGTCGATGGCATTTTTTTGTTTGGCTACACTAATTATTTCGTTTAGTATATCCACGTTGCCTTTCATTGCTGCTAGATGAATTGGTGTCTCATTTTTGTTATCCTGAAATATGAAGTAACAAGATATAAAGGGTGTAAATAGACCCTTAACGAAGACGAAAGGCACTGTTTTTCCCCGTTCGTTTTTTTGTTCTAGACCATATCTGGGAACCTTCTAGTTACGGAAATATTGGGGGTCAAAGTTCCAACTTTTTCACAAGTTTTTTTTTTATTGTTTGTTTTTAATGTAAGTTTTCTTACTTTAATCAACTCCACGACCCCCGTACTATTCAATCCATCCATCAGCACAATGCTTTTACTGCGTTCCATTGAGTCCTACCGTAAAACGTGATTTTTCACCCCAAAAAAAAAGTCGTTTCTTAGTTACTTAGTTTGATGTACAGAATGCTTGGTTGACAGCTTCGTAAAGGGTCTGTTTACACCCTGTATATATATATATTTTGTATAGATGATCACAAGCAGAAGATACAAACTAATACATATGCAAAAACAACATTTATAATATGAATGGGTTACAGTGTTGGGGCTTGATGTCTTAATTCAAATGTTAGCAGTTTCACTTAGTTAGTTACGAACTCTTGCTGTGATGCTGGCTCCTGCTTCTATAGCGACGCTGACTCCGGGTCCCCATTCCTCCAGGATGGATTTATGTAGCACAGTATGGCCATCCTTGTCTTTAACATCTACTATTGCTGGGATTTCGGCATCGCTGACCCCGTGGGTTGCTAATATCTAGAAAAGTAACAATTGATTATGCTGTGAAGGAACAAAAGCAATGCTCTTAAAATAGTGTATCATTAAGTCAAAACTGATTATCAGAGATTGTGAATCCCACTGTAGCTAGATGGTGTTATTTTAGACTTTATTGTAGTATTTAATCAGGTTTTTTTTTTCTAGTCACACCAGTCTGGTCGCCGTTTATAGAGTCATCTTTTAATTAAAAACGTTTAAAGTCACAGTCTGCATAAGGCAATAATTTCCCAGATTTTTCGCACCTGCAAATGCTCCTTAAGTTTCTTCTTAACGCATATGTGCAGTGGGGTCTGGCCTGCTCGGTTCAACTAGTTGACAGGTGCATTGGCTGCGACCAGCACCGACACTGCCTCCAAACTGCCCAGTTCCACAGCAGTATGAAGAGGCGTATCAACTGTCTTCCTGTTCGTGATTCTGAAGTTCTTGCAGTCAGCACTGATGAGCATTGTGACTAGATCTGCGAAACTGTCATACGGTCATATTTTCATGATACGAGTAATATTACTATGGTTTATGACGCACGGTCATATTTGAGGTAAAAAGGTAAATAATGTTACTAGTGATACACGACGATAATGATGGTGATGGTGTCATCTAAGCGATTTTGGCCACACTATACAGTGTGTTTGATTAACGGTTACCGATACTTTAATAACATATTATATACTCTTTCTATCAACAAAAACACGTTTATAAATACTCCTAACCGCACACCCTGCGAATGGCAGGTATCTTGTTTTTTTTAATCGACTGATTTAAGGTATGTTCAATGAAATGCTAATATATTTGAATCTAAGATACCTAGACAAGTGAAAATGCTATCAAATTATTAAATAAATTACCTGAAAAATAAACAAAAAGAGCCTAAGAAAATATGAAATAACGATATTTTTTTTTTTACATCGTCTCTTCTAGTATAAAATTAAGCCCTGAATGTTAGGTGTGTTTTTATGTTTATTCAGGAGTGTTTGAGACAACCTACAAAATGATATGAAAAAATTGACTCAACACCAATTATTATAAGAGTTATTGTCATGTGAATATAGCCCTGCCCCAGTACATTGATTCCACAATAATGTGGGTAAGTGTTGTAAAAGTGTAGTTAATATTATATTATTAGCTACACTTTTTTTACTATTCGAGAATTACTGGTCTAATATGTTATTATAACATACTTCTGTGGGTCTATATTCTGTTCTGCATAGTACGCTGATCCAGCAATATCAAGAGGTGTCCTGCCGACGAGGTCTCGTGTACAGGGCTGTGCGCCGGCAGCGATCAGAAGTCGCGCGCAGCGGGAGTGGCCTCGCGCACTAGCCGCGTGTAGTGCTGACCAACCCAATTGGAATATCGGCAGCTGATGGAACAGAAAATAAAGTTTATTTTGCTATGGCATTTTCATAGCTAGAACCAAAGAGATTTACAAGAGTTATAGAGCGGGCATTAGGAATACTGTCATACAAAACTATTATACCTTAAATATTGAACCTGAAAATTTTCGATTTTGACACACGAATGCTACCTGACAAGCGGGCGTATGCCACTAGACAGACCGACTTGTTACAAAATTGTATCAAGTAATAGATTATGAGTTTCTTCATCTTGACCGGTCTATTACTCGTAAATATTTGAATATCTCACAGATCACAGACTTTCTATGACATTTCTGCCGTATCTTAGATCTCATTGTTTCCACACAAAATGAATCAAACAAAAAACGTACGCTTCTTTCGAACTCCTTGCAGTTATGGTCTACTGCGTTATCTTTCCAGTAGGTCGGAAGCTTCGCCTTGCTGGTTCCGAAGTCACACTTCGTGTTGACCATCTCCTTAACGTTCTGGCTGAGCCTCTTGACTTCCTCCTCGGTAGCTACTGTCATGCTTTCAGCATCCAATCTGGTCTGCAAGTCTGTAATTATGTTTTTGAAACCTTGGGTCATGATGTTTTTGGTCTGTTCATTAGTCCGGTTTAGAGAGTGATCACACATGTCTTCGAGGATTCAGCTGGTCAGTCGTGTCATCCGCATCGGAACGAGGCGAATGACATACCAGGTGTTCCGGACCCTTCACGAAGCCGTCAAAAAAGCATTCTGTACGTCAAACTAAGTAACCCTACGCAAAAATTATTGATGGGTAACGACTTTTTTTTAGGGTGAAAAATCACGTTTTACTCAATGTAACGCAGTCAAAACATTGTGCTGATGGATGCATTGAATAGTACGGGTGTCGTGGAAGTATTTAATGTAAAGAAACATGAACAGAAACCTGAATTACAAAAAAAAATGTGATTTTGGAACTTTAACCTCATCTCCGGGTATGGTCTCAGGCTCAGGTATGGACTAGAACAAAAAAATGATCGCAATGACGGCGCAAACCAGTGCCTCTCGGCTTCGTTAAGAAACTTTCACACTCATTATTTTGAAAGTCCTTTATAACCGGCTAAAGCCGAATCTGTGTCGAGAAGTGTGATCAGTCCCATAGTGTAATGTTTCGAATTCACCTCAGGTCGTGCTTAAGTGGTAACGTTGCCTCAACTGGAGACGCTCCGTGCGACAATCGTCGTTTCAGGATGAGAAATGTTTTATTAGTTTTTTTTTCGCACTCAAAGAGCCTACATTCATAACCGTGCCTTTAGTTTGCTTTTGTATTGACTAGATGCAGCCTCAGTTGCACTCAAATCTAGGTTGTTACACTGTTTAATGATTCAAATTAATATCCATGGTACATACCATCCAAATGCAGATGCCCACCAAAAATGCAATGCACATAAACTGCTGAGCATGGTTTCCTTGGTTCGATTCCCGGGTCGGGTTAAGTGTTATTGGGTTTTTCAGGAATTTCGGAGCAGCAGTCACGCAGTCAGGTTGAGTCTGGTTGATGGCATTACCTGGGACTTAAACATAACTGCCGAAATGTGGGTGTACTATTAGGTACACCTTTGCCTTACCCTTCAAGGATTACTGGCGTGAGGATGCTATGTTATGTTAAAGTTAATTGATGCATATGAACCTTTGGAAAATCCAAGTAAAACAGCAATCTGTCTCACATGTCCTGCCCAAGCAGCCAAGTGTAGTGGAGTACGGCCAAGTCTATCCAACCTCTGCCTTTCTGCCCCAGCATTGATGAGAATCGTGAGGGCATCGTCGGTCCTCATGGCAGCTAGATGACACGCTGACACACAGTCTATGCCACAGGTGGCGTTAGGATTAGCTCCAGACTTGATCAGCCTGGAAAAAACAATTTTTATTTCATTAGTATTAAATCTAAGGTCTTCATGAAAATGATTGCCTCTATAGGAGTATGAAGAACATGGTGTAATGTTCTTCATCCCCCATAGAAAAGAGAGGATCCTCCGACCAGACGGGCGTTGTGTGTGTTTGGTGGCCCGACCGTTATTGTCGGGTGTTTCTATATAGTCTAAAGTCGCGGATAACTTTAATAGCGTGATTTAGAATTTTGATGTTAGTTCTTCATTTGTGGCATAGATGGTGCTGTAGTAATTTTTGTACGATGTTCCTGTAGTACTTTTTTTTGTAACACTTCTGTGGTGTCAAGGTAAAAGGGGATGTCAGAAATTTTGAAAAATGAGTTTTTTACACAGTTGGATAAAATATATTACTAAGTATTACGGTAAAAAGGAGATGAGTCAATACAATGTATTTTTATTTCGTGAATCTCAAATAACAAATAGAGTCTAGTCATAAACAGCAAAACCTAAAAAGTAAAAATGAGTTATGTGTAGTCATCTTCTTATTACATATAATTCCTTACTTATAAAATTAAGCATAGTGAGATAAGTCGACTCGTGCCTAAATTCGTATTCGTCGTTCCGCGTTTGTTGCATTTCGCGCGCGAAGTTGACGTGTTTTGACCTGTGTAAAAATCCCAAAATTTTGGTTTACGTGTGTATTTGAGTGTTGGAACCCATAGAAATGAATGGAATTAACAAGATAATGTTCACAGGTTCTAAATGATTGTTTTATAACTTTTACAGTCACTAACAATAATGTACCAAATGTACAAAAAAAAAGTCACCAATCCCGTATCATACACCTATTTTGGGAATGTTTTTCGTACCATGGGTCTATCTTTTAAGAATCCTTCTTTGGACACCTGCAATACATAAGACCCATACAAAATGAAAATTCAACTAGCTTTGCCGCCAGATTCAGAAATTTTAAAGACGAAACTTGAGGTCCACCAGTCAGAAGCAGATTCAGGTTATTCTATGAAAAAAAAGGACAAAGAAGAGCCGAGCGATGTTAAAAGAGTTTATTGTTTTGACCTCCAGCAATATCTTCCAACCCCTTTTTTAAAGACAAATATCGTTTTTTACAAACGGCTGCCGGACGGACGTTTAACAATTTACGATTGTTATGGCAAAAAAAGGTTTTGCTACATGTGGAGCGAAGCTGACGGAGGACATGGACCTAATCAAATAGCGTCGTGCCTCTACAATTTTTTAATGACATTACTATCACATGTAAAAGAAGTTAACTTTTATTCCGATACGTGTGGCGGACAAAACAAAAATAACCACGTTGCTGCTATGTTTTTATGTATAAGAAAAATGAATCCAGGTTTGTAAATAAATCACAAATGTTTAATTCCCGGGCATACGCACATGGAGTGCGATTCTGTGCATGCACAAATCGAACGGAAGAAAAAAGGAACTGATATGGCCAAACATTTGCCGAGGGATTGGTACAACCTAGTCAGAATGACGAGTCCAAACATTTCTGTCGTGGTAATGGATAACAATATGTTTTTGAAATTCGCTAAATTGTATAAAGGCCCATTGCAGCTATGAAAAGTAGATACATCTGGCGAGAAATTCATGACATTATGTAAAATGGTTTAGATTTGAAGATTTTTTTGAAGATAGAAGTGTGGTGTAATTAGTTAGGTGTAGTTAAGTTTAAAACAAAATTAGACAATTTGACCGAGTTTAAGGAGATTTCTTTCTGTCAAGTTCAAGGAGCAAATCAAGTGAATCTTTGAATCCTGAGAAATGTTATGAATGTCAAAAGCCTTAAAGTCAGGAAAAAAAACGAGATCTTCTTAATATTGTTCATTTAATTGATAGTAGTTGCCATGACATTTATAAAAAAATAAACTAGTACAAACACACGAGATATAGATCCCGATTTCGAGGAGTTCAGCGAAGCTTAAGGTTACAGTATTTTTGCATTAGTTAGGTAGGTCTAACTTCGAGAAAGAGGTTAATCGTCGAATCCGACTCGGCTGGGCAGCGTTCGGGAACTTGCATGGTATCTTCTCGTCCAACTTACCGCAGTGTCTCAAGACGAAAGTCTATGACCAGTGTGTGTTGCCAGTGATTACATACGGGGCCGAAACGTGGTCGCTCACAATGGGCCTCATCAGAAGGCTTAAAGTCACCCAAAGGGCAATGGAGAGGGCTATGCTCGGAGTTTCCTTGGAGGAAATCCGTAAGAGAACCAAGGTTACCGATGTAGCCCGAAGAATAGCCAAACTGAAGTGGCAGTGGGCATATTGCTCGCAGAACGGATGGCCGATGGGGCCGGAAAGTTCTGGAGTGGCGACCGCGAACTGGAAGACGTTGCGTTGGAAGGCCTCCCACTAGGTGGACCGATGACCTGGTAAAGGTTGCGGGGATCCGCTGGATGCGAGACGCACGGAATCGGTCAATGTGGCGACACTTGGGCTATGTCCAGCAGTGGACGTCTTTCGGCTGAAATGATGATGATGATGATGATGATGATTTTTGCATTTATGGTACTTTAATTTCATTTATTTTTTTATTTTTATTAAAAGCGTTCATGCATGAAGGTTGATGAATGATGAAGCAAAGTAAAAAGCTTTGCTTGGAACAAAGCAATTGACGTGCTATAGTCTCTGCCTACCTCAGGGGGAGTCAGGTGTGATGATTTATGGATATATTATTAAAACTGTCAATATTAAATACATAAATAAACAACACATAAAGAGACGAGTCAATAAAAGGATTGTTTCTTTTTTTTTCTTGATATGGAAAAAGGAGATATGTCAATTATTTTAATAATTAAAAATAAAAATATTTTTTGGATACATAAAAGACGAATAAATTGTTAAATGAAAATTAAAATAATTTGGTTTTAAGTATTTCTATATATTTTTGATTAAACTGCATTTATCTTACAAAACAAACAAGCGTTTTCTTTATTAGCTCCTGGTGAAAAGTGGCGTTTTTAGACTCATCCCCCTTTACCTTGACACCACAGACTTTATGTACGATGTTACTGTAGTACTTTTTTAAATAATACCGCTGCACTTCATTGGTCTAGTGGTGGCTAGCGTAACTAACAAGTGGATTTCTCCATTGGGAAGTTTTCAGTCTGAATATGTACTTAAATATATTTCAACCATTTAAGTCTTTGAAAATTTAATTTCGTTTCTTGTCGGATATATTCATCCGACTCTTTCTTTGACCGGAGTGTTTGTATTAACGCCCTAGTGTAGTAGGCAGTGAACACAGATATAGATATATAGATAACGCAAGTATCACGATCCGTATGAAAACCAAGCGTGCCATTTTTTGACTACTTCCTAAGACGTCATAATTCTTTAAATGTCTAGAATTAAGTTGTTGTTTTAAACAAATTACCTTGCTGCGATAGCAGCCACTTTAAGCATAACATGCCTTGTGTTATTTAGGTATATCTACATTTATCAGTGATTGTAAAGCAGTCTTATTAAGCGTGCGCAGCAGAGAAGATGGCGAAGGACATTGAAGTTGTCGAGTGTTTATGTGACGCTAGAACACTCCCCCGAACCGCGCAGCTACTCGTACCTCAGGCAATTTCTCGATGGAGGGGAAGTCCCTATATTTCTTAGAAATATTAAAAGTGCAGTTCTTTACCTCTCAATTTCATGTACATCCCGATGCTTGACTGCTTCTAGTAACAATGTGTTTAATCTCGTAAACCTTCGGCTGGCCGAGCGGAAGTTGGGTAGGGTGAAATTGGATGCCGGGGACTTCAGCAGCTTGTCGTCAGTGTACGAGACTTCTACTAAGTCATCTTCTTCCTCCAGTCTAGATCCAGATGTTGACACTTTTAAAATAGGCTGGCGATCTCTGAAATTATAATTACATACCTGTATAAGAAATATATACACACACACATGTAAAAAAAGACATCGACAGTTTTCTGTTTGTAAGAGAGTTGAAATTGCAAGTGTTTTTCGTACCAAAGTACTTAAAATCTATCGTTTTTGTAATGTACAGACGCCAGCACATCAAGCTACTAAAATCTGTCAATTTTTTTTAATAGATTTTCAACTTTATCGCTAAAGCATTCGGTTCAACGTTGATTGGACAAATTTGACAGTTTCGGGTAGCTTGATGTACTCTAGTCTGTACTACAATTGTTTGATGTACATTATTCTGCAGCTGCTGTTGCTGCTTTCCGGTGGTTTTTATAGGACAAAAGATGTATTGTTCTTTTTGTTGTTAATGCATGGTGCTGAAAATAGTGGTTTGTTTCCGTTTATTTGCAAAGTTACAAATTAGGATGTGTCTCCTAGCCGAGCCCCAGCCTCATGCTACGGGGGCTGGGGCTAGGCTAGGAGACCACCGTAAGACAAGGATTTCTACGAAATGACAGACAGTGCAAAGAACTCTGTCATTGTGTCGATACAATCTGTCATTTTGTCGATTCTACCGTCAAAGAAATCCTTGTCTATGGTGGTCATGCTACGGGGGTCCCAGTGTTGCCATTTCCATACTTTATGTCAACTGTCAAGCTGACAGTGACATTGAAACTTAACATTACTACTATATAAGGTACTTACTCCACCGTATCGAAGAGGCTGGTACTTCTGGGTCGATGCAGCGCTGCACGTTGGACATCATTGCCGCTGACTGCTGGCTGCAAGAGCGGCTGCACGGTGCACCCCTCATCTTGGGCTGAGTAGTGGGCTAATTTCAAGTTATTGTAATATTGTAAACAGCTGGTGGCTCAGTGGTGACGGCTCCAACTTACGAGCTGTAGGTTCGTACCCAGGTAGCCGCGTTACTTTGTATAATTTATTTAATAACCACTGCTCTGGAACCCCATGCAACCGTGCTATGGAGTGCAGTATCTTAGTTGTAAAATTAACAGATCGTGTTCAAAACGCTACACTGCGCTCCAAAACGCATATCGTTTACGTGGCTCAAAAGGCTGCCCAAGTTAAATGGGACATGTCTGATGCATGCCGAACGAGCTGTGGGAAGATTAAGATCAGGATTGGTGCTCTGAAACAGTGACACGGGGTCGCGGCAGACCACGAAGGAGATGGCGGGACGAACTAGATGTTTTCCATGAGAATTGGAAAGAAGTAGCATAGAATCGTGACCGTTTGCCGGGTTGGAAGGAATAGAGGGAGGCGTTTGTTCAGCAGTGGGACAATGGGCTAGCAATAATAATAAAAAACACTGTTCAAATCGGCTAAGGAAAACCTCGTGACGACGCTGTCATGTTTCTGAACCAAACGTTCGAAGACATGAGACATCTACCAACCCGCACTAGGCCCGCGTGGTGGACTAAAGCCCAGTCCCTTTCATAGAGACGAGGTCTGGGTCCCGGTAGAGGGAATCTGGTAAAGTGGTGTAGACAGAGAGACAGGGGCAGGCTTTTAAAAGCAATTGCGGCTTTATTAACATAGTTTAATAATAAAATATTGTCATTGTTATTTAGAGTGCAAGATCACAAATTACGTACAAAAATAGATTACTTATTATGTAAGTTACGGACTTTAGGTACAACGACTAGTTTCACACAAAATGTTAGTATAAGCTATGCTAAACTGTATCGTGCGTTCGTTAAAATCAATGAAATGCATAAGTTTAAAAGGACTCCAACATAACAGGCAAAATGTGAATGTACTGTTAAGTACACCTCTGCCTAACCCTTCGGGGTTCAAAGGATAATGTTATATTGTTATATAAATGTAAAGGTCGAATAGGAATTCTATTTGTATAAAGGGAGAAGAAGACAAAGATCGTCTGCTATTGGTTTAAGAGACTAAACATGTGAAGATAAAATAAATCCTACTAATATTATAAATGCGAAAGTTTGTGAGGATGGACAGATGGATGTTTGTTATTCTTCCATCCAAAAATTACTGAACGGATTAAAATGAAATTTGGCAAATAGATAGTTTACAACCCGGATTAAAATAGATTACTTTTTAGCCCGGTACTACGATCCCGTGGGACAATTACCGAACTCCACGCGGGCGTATCCGCGGGGATAAGCTAGTTGTAATGATTACTAAGATTACACACGCTTAACGTGACATTTCATAGATAGTACTAGAGTTCTAATGACATAACAGGTCTTACTATCAACTTTAATAGCACATAATTGCCTACTTAATTTATCACAAACGTCACTGATTTTGATCAAGAAAACATAACCATAACCGATTATTTACAATCGTTTCAAATGCATTTTCGTATATACTATTATATCAGTTCAAACTCTGACACGGCCTCAAGTCTGTTATCACAATTATGTCATTGATTACATAATTGTTGATTTTGACAAGTTTGGTAATCTTCTAATATAATGGCGTTATTATGACTTACCAGTGGTCAACCACTGACAACCCATTGAAAGAAATGGCATAGAATGGTAATCTGATAAATAATAAATAATATGTAAAAATATATACACCGTGACTTTTTAGTCGTCTTACAACGGCAGCCCACTTCATGTATCCAATGAATACTAAACTTTCATAAAAAAGGTATTTATGAGATTTAATAATTTAAAAATATAAATATTATTCAGTACTATAACGCATGACGTAGTTAAAACACAATGTTGCGAGCGATGATCTACTGGACTCAAGTGCTGGGTAGGTATATGTTCTCCCGTTTGACACGTAAACATAATTAACTTGATGTTTCATAATTATATTCAAATTTTTTATTATTATTTTTCTTTGTACCTATTAAGGAAGATAAAAAAAATCGCGCCTAGAGCTATTTTATGTCGGGTACATTGAGTGGACGACCTTTGTAAGACGACTAAAAAGTCACGGTGTGTAAATGAAATCTGGCATGAATAAAATTGTGAATTTGTGCTTTAGTAGTAGTTTTTCGAAAACCATCTCTACTAACGGGTTTTATAATAATGGCAATACGATAATGTCATTATAACACAATTCTATTACGAGACCATTGACCGACCATTATTATGAATTTAGCAGATTACGAACTTTTACCAAAATGAAAATGGGTACGTGTGGAAAGACGAATTTATAAAAATAGCAGACTTGGGCCACAGGTTACGCACTAAACACACGATAAAAAAGAAGAATACGACATTTATCGTAGTAATCAAAAAATTGTCACTAACTTACCAGAAAACCTCGTATTTTTAAAACTAAACACAGAACTGCTTTTATTTTGCATGTTTTACGCTCAATTTAAGTAATAACATAGATGCTAGCGGTCTCAGCCGGCTGGCTTCACTTAATGAGACGCAAAACTTGTTTATTTTCCTTGTTTTGCGTCTGTGTAACCGGTAAAGTAAGAATTATTACTTTTTACGCTGATTCATTCATAATGTATTTGATATTATTTATTTGTGTGTAATACATACTGGGTACTAGTTCAACATCATCATTACCAGCTATGTTGGGGTCGGCTTCCAGTCTAACTGGATGCAGCTGAATACCAGTATTTTACCTGCAGCGACTGACTATGTGACCTCCTCAGCCCAGTTAGTACTGGGTAATACAATACCCCTTGGTAAATCTGGTTAGGTGCTGGGTACTATAGTTAGCAGTCTATAATATGTTAATTATTACAAAAACGGCATTAATTAAGGAATGACTGTCTCGTTGGTCGATTGAATGCTGAGCTTGAGGTCCTGGGTGCGACAAAGGTCGGGCAAAGTGTTATTGGGTTTTTCGATCAGGAATTTCTCAGTAGCAGCCACGGAGTTTAGATTTGTGCCCAGTTGATTAGAACAGGCTATTACATGGGATTTAAAACATAACTGGCGAAATGTGGGTGTTCTATTAGGTACGCCTCTGCATCACCCTTCGGAAACTACAGGCGTGATGTTATGTCATGTTATTTTTTTTTTGTTTGACTGCCTCGTTCTTCTAGTGGGCGCAAGCGCGAATGCTGAGCAGCAGGTGCTGGGTTCGATTCCCAAGAACATAATAAAAAAATACAAGAAAATGTTGTTATTATAATTACAATGAATCCTCACAACAAATACAATCACACAACACAGAAACACAAATCAAAACACAAAAACAAATCTTACACACAAATCTTACAAATCACAAATCATTCACAAAACAAATCATTTATCATACACAAAACTTTATTTACCAAATAGTTTTACATTAGTTGGTGAATGGAGCCTCCTTTTAAGCAAGTAATGCCTGTGTTAGGAGACTCCGCTCTTTCACAGCAATATAGAAAAAGAAAGAAAGAAAAAATATTTATTTGTCGCAGGGACATGACATGTACATATATACATATACATATATACATATATTCATTCATTCATGCATATACATTTTATTCAGTACCTCAGATATAAACAGTTTATTTGCGTGTGTGTGTGTGTGTGTGTGCGTATGAGTATGAGTGTTTGTGAGTGTGTGTGTTTGTTTCTTTGTGTGTTTGTGCCTGTGTGGGGGGGGGGGGGGCATGTTTGTGTGTGTGTGCATGTGTGTGTTTCATTTTGTGTGTTCTCACAGCACTGTTCCACGGTCAATATTGTAAACGATTAGGTTATTACCCTGACTGAGAAAATATTCACCAATAAAAACGTACAGTCATCGCCATAAAACAATTACAGCATCACTTTATTTTGAAAGGTGTTGTCTCTATGTTGACCGAACTCAACCACAATAGAAATAACGTGTTTTCATTAATTTAATTGTGAGTAATGTCTTTTAGGCATGACTTATTATTGAAAATAACATAAACGATAGGTATAATTGACATACTTAAATATAACTGAGCTGTTATGGGTAGGTTTTCCTCTAATTTGTATATTTTAGTTAGATACCTTTTATTGTTACTCAATAGCAGAATTTCTTGAGGAAAAGTAATTTTGTTCAATAAAGTACCTATCACTAAAGTGAATATAATTCAGTAAAATATTTTTAAAAGGATTATGATAATTAATATTAAATGACTACAATACTGTGACATAATTGAATTAATGAATAATGATAATTTTTAAATCAGGTAACTTGACATGTGTATTTTTATTTAGGTATGACTTTAATAATTTATAATTAATATGATGTAAATGATAAAATTATATAATGTAATTAAAACGATGTCCTATATAAAATTTAATATTTATAACTTTTTTCTTTTTAATTAATGAATGTAAATAATGCATGTTCAACTGTTACTGTTACAATTATAAGCATATATGCATGATGAAATTGCAATGCCCTAACAGGGCCACTATGTTCTAAGAACTGATATCCTCTGTTAAGAACTTTATTTATGTACACATAGTTAGCAATAAAGATTTTGAATTTTGAATTTTGAATTTTGAATTTTGTTTACAATACAATGAAATCACTGAAAATGACTGACTAAAATGCAAGCGCGACTGCTGAGCCTGAGTGAGATTCCTGGGTCGGGCAAAGTAATTTATCAGTAGCAGCCACGGATTCTGGATTTGTGCCCAGTTAATGGCAATAGGCTCGCCCTCTATTACATGGGTACTAATAGTTACACCTCTGCCTAACCCTTATGGGATACAGGCGTGATGTTATGGTACAATGACATCAATAGGTACGTAGGTAGAAATGAGACTATAATGGGTATAAAAGTACCCTTAACGAAGCCGAAAGGCACTTGTTTTCCCCGTCATTGCGATTTTTTTTTTGTTTTAGAGATATACAGGGCGAATTTTTCAAGTGGGCGTGGCTGGCCAAATCCGAAACTATGAGGAATAGCGAAAAATACTCAAAGGAGTCTTGAGCCCAATTTGATGAAAACTGCATCATTCGATTTTTGAAAAATCAATATCCCTTGTCAGGAATCTAACCCATTGATGATTGAAAAAAAACACACACACTATCAAATGGTGTATGGTTATTACACCATTCGATAGTGCCACTAATAAGGATCAAATTCTGGGAAGTAATGACATACGGCAAACGTACGAAAAATGTTAAATTTGATGTTTTTCATATTTGAAATTCAGTCAGTCCCGCAGCGCAGTCGATCTTCACAACATTGTGTTCTAATTTATTGACTCTTCGCGGTTAAAGGCCACAGTAAAAGAAAAAAAAATCGTAAACAATTGAAATTAGAACTTACTAGAGAGTTGGCGCCATTAGTGATTTTGTTCGATGTTTCGTTGATTACTACTAACTGTTTGCATATTGTTATGTATTTTATCAAAAATGAACTCTTTCCTTTAGCTCGCCGTAACTCTGACTTCTCAAAATTTGATCCTTATTCGCGAGAATATCGATGGTGTAATAATACAGTGTGTGTTTTTTTTTCCCGAAATCAATGGGTTCGATTCCTGGCTAGGAATATTGATGTTTCAAAAATCTGATCTTTATATTATTTATTATTATTCCTTTATTTATTTTCTATACATATTATTTACATTTTTAAATATTTCTATGCAAAGTAACAAAAAAAAACATTTAAAAATATAAAAAATAGTAGCCCACCGGCATCGGGAACATGGTCCGAGCTACCGGTGGTCAGGGCTCTTGAGAGAGGAACCTCCTAACGATACGCGCATTATATATTATTTATTCTTTATTATATTCTATATTAGTATAGATATATACACGTAACTACAGTTCAAATACGCCACCTGACTATTTTATATGCTATTAAACATTGTAAAGCTCGTCCGATGGCCTATCAAAGGCTTAATGCTACTCAGAATGGACCGTTCCCCAGGTAGGAATTTGTTAATATGTACACGATGCAGGAGAATGTCAGTAAGTGAAGTCAAAATAAGATGGAAAGTATGTAAACTTCAAATGTTTTTGGCTAAGGAAAAATCTTTTATGTTAATTAACAAACCGTAAACAGAGTTAAAATAATGTATACTAATATTATAAAGCTGAAAGAGTTTATTTGTGTGGTTGAATGTACTAATCTCAGGAACTACAGGTTCGATTTGAAAAATTCTTTTAGTGTTGGATAGCCCATTTATCGAGGAAGGTTATAGGCTATAAAATTTCACAAGGACGAAGGTCGCGGACAACAGCTAGTAAAAAAAATAAAATTAAAAAATACAACCTTTTATTATAGATGAAAAAAAAAGTTTATATAACAAAGTTGAACGCGTAGGTATACAAAGTTTCGTGTCTTTGCTATTTAACCGTTGAGGAGCACTCTCATGAGGAGACGATCCTGGATACAGAATCAAGTCATGTCTGTCGTCCATTATATTGACACCAAAACCAATACATACTAACTAACTGTTGAATGTAATTTTGAATTTTGCGCCTTGCAACACTAGCACACTCTTTGACTGTTTTTTTCTCTCTCTACTCTGTGGCATCGTAGTGACTGTATGTTAAAATTAAGTAGTAAAACACTAGTTGTGATTTGTCTAAACCCATCACTAACTAACAAGGCAAGTTAAATAAAAGCTTTTAATAAAATATGTAAATTGTATCAAAAGGGAAAAGTATCCCTGTAAGGCAAACAAACTACTTCTCATGTTGGAAAGTTGTTTTCATTTGCCGGTTTTTTTCCGCCATAGGTAATTGTATAATCATATTTTTATAGTAAAGCTCAGATACACAAATATGTTTGGAAGCGCTTATCCGGGCAATTGAGTAAAATGTCAATGATATTCATTGCTTTATTTACATTGGCAACCACCGAATAATCTTCAAAATCATTCGGATTGCGAATGAAAGCGTGTTACGCAATTGAGGTTCTATACTACTACGCAGGTTTGAGAACTCTCTAAAAATAAACTTTATTTAAGACTACAGTCCATAGTTAGCAGTAGCGAAGGGTCAATTTTGTAATAGGTAAGCCGGAGTACATATCTTTAATGTGATTATATTATTTGTCTATAGAATACTGACTGTGCCATTTTTCGAAATGAAGCCGGTAGGAATCGAATTGTATGGAACCTTCGCCACTGATAGTTAGATATATAGAGAAGCTCGTGGCTAAATAATAACACCCGCTCGGGTCTATCTTTAGGTTAAGCTGCGCTGGCCTAGGTTGGTCCGCGGATGGGTGACCACCCATAATACACCGAGTTAAACCGTTGGTCCCGGCTGTCATTTATAGGTCTTTGACAGTCATTCCTGCTACTAAGTGGTCCGAAAGTCTGTCAACCAGTCTTACCAAGGGGTAACGTATTACTCAGTACTTACTGGGTTTTGGAGGTCAGATAGGCAGTCGCTCATGAAACTACTGGTATTCAGCTGCATCCGGTTAGACTGGAAGCCGACCGCCTTGTCTAGGCAGATGAGTAGTCCATAGTTAGGTCGTAGTATAGAAATAGTCCATGGTCTTTGGTATGGTTGCAGTCAAAATAATATTGGACACGAAATAACTCCAATCAAAAATAAAATCTACGCTTTTAATAAAAAAATTTAGATAAAATGGAACTTCTGTACCGTGACCTAAGTGTTTTATGAAATGTACCGTCACGGGTGACTCGGACACAGAGGCATCTTAATATTCCATCAATACAGGAATTCCACTGAAATTCAATAGCCATACAATCTTGGAAAAGTCCCAGGTATCCACACTACAGAGAGCTGCAGGGTGCATTCTATGAAAATGGAAAAAGGGGTGGGAATTTTTTCTTAACGTCGCGTATTTTGTTTTGTTTTTACCCGACTGCTAAGGAAGGGTTATGTTTTTCGCGCGTATCTTGTTTGTTTCTTTATTACCTCGTGAGTTCTAAATGGCTGAATGGATTTCGACGATTACGGTATCAAGTAGACATACCCGGTAGGTATAACAAAGTACCTATTTAGCATATAAAAACGAAAAACAAGTGCGACTGGCATTTAAATGTATAAATAAATAAACATTGGGTAAGGTCGCCGGGATCGATGCTACATGCTAAGTGAGATAGGTGTTTTAAAAAAAAAAAACCAAATGGCGGATAGATTGTAAGTCGTTTATTTTTTTTTTCAACCGAACCAATCGAGTACCTATTCCCTGCTCTCCAGAGGAAAAGGTTTTAATAACTCTTCCTCAAAATGTTCCTGGATGCATCACCAAATTTTCCTAAAAATCGTAAGTCAAAGTCGGAACACCGTATCCACAATATTTATCGTAACATTTGCCGTAACATATTATCCGTGTGGACGTATAACTCCAACCGGTGTGTGTAGTCCATCTATCCATCCGCAGACATGCCCCATCCACAGCGTGCTATGAATTTTAAAAACAATAAACTTTAAAGGTGGAACATGGTTTTATTTTAAAGGTTCCGTATCATAGTAGCACTTAAACTCTTTGCGACAGATTTTGTCTATGCTACATTATTTTTGGCGCTTATCATTAAGAGCTGTTCGTAAGAATTTGTGAATTTGTCTATGGAAATTGTACAAAATACTTTGCAGATACATGCATTGAATAGTACGGGGGTCAAGGAGACATTTAAAGTAAAGTTATAACATTAAATACATCATCTTAACCCTATTTATAAGACCTTAATGTATCAAATAAAAATTATTCTATTCTATTCTAAAGACAAGTATTAAAACAAAAAAAAACTTATGAAAAACTTGGAACTTAGACCCCCAATATCTCCGTAACTAGAATTTTCCCAGATATATTCAAGAACAAAAAAAAATGATTGCAGTGACGGGAAGAAAAAGTGCCTATCGGCTTCGTTAAGGGTATTTTTACACCCATCATTATTAGCACTTTTAACAAAACCTTCATATCAACATTATCCTTACGGAACCCCATTCCACATGCTCCCGAAGCACATACGTCGAGAACTAACGCTCGAGTCGAGTGATCGATTATTTAAGACGGTGAGAAATTATTAGCCGAGCTTGTAAACTTCACTGCCCAAGTAAATTAAAAGTAAACCGTTCCATTTTGTAAATTGTTTGCGTGATGTAGTATGCAGTAGAGGTTCAGTTTAAAAAGTATTTTGTATGTTCTTTAATGGCAATCGACTGTCATGGTATGGTCATGTCATGCGATAAGGAGGGATGGAGTATAAAATGTTGGTAGTTGGAGAGAGAGAGAAGTAGACCTAAGAAAATATGGATGGATTGGGTGAGAAATCATATGAGATAAAGGAGTAAATGAAAAGATTTTTTGAGTGATGTGGGTATGGTCTATGCCATGATAAAATATTAGTCATTCAGCCAGGAAGAATAAATTTTTTGTTTTCAAGTCGATTTGTTTAGTTGTTTTTATATAATTTCTTTTGATGGTTTATTTATATGTAATGTACAGTGTCCTTTTATTTTGTGTTTGTGTATGTTTTTAATATTCTTTATTATTTTGTTAAATGAATATGGTTTCAGTGAATATTTAGATGTGTTTATGGTGTAGGTGTTTCAGTATTACTGTTTTGTTTAATGATGGTTTGCTTAGTATCTTTAAATTATTCATAGATTATATTAGAGAATATTTATGTAGTTAGATAGGTACGTACCTATGTTGTTCATTTTAATGTACCTATCTTATGTAAAAGATGATTTTGCATGCTATTATTATGCAGAATGTGTCCTGCTCTATAACATTTTTATAACATCCTGTATATGATATACCACATTTTATGCAATTAAATATACTTACTTACTTACTAATAGTAGCATTGCTGAGTGCCCAAGACGTCGACGTAAAGGTTGGGTTAGCAAATTTTAAGTGATTTTCTCCTACTGTATTAATTACAATTTTATGTTGTTACGAGCTTAGTGTTTTGGAACCCATATTATGATGAAATAGGTCGTTTTTTTTTTTTTTCTTTTTCGGATGGGAAATCATCAAATGACCCCCCCCCACTCTGGGCGGAGCGGAAGAGAGTGTCAGACTTGTACTGACTAAAACCCATCCATGTTCCTTCTTTGCCCTTTGTGTTCCAGGGCCACGGTATCTCTTTCGAACAGTCCCGCAGCCCTGGCAGGCATCGGCCCTTGCGGACCCCTACTTATTTGCTGACATCTCTTTGAGGCGCACGTGGAACACGAACGCGCCGTCGACACGGCCTGTCGTCATAAGACGGCCGGACGGCGAGCTGGCCCATAACTCGCCGTCCACAGGCCCGCGCCTACGGTGACCGGGAGCCACCACGTGACCCCCAACGCCCAGGGCGTCTCCCGCGGCGACTGGGACGTGAGGTTCTTTCCCTCTCACGTCCCGCCACCTCCTTCACTAGCATGACTGCTTCGCAGAAGGAGGTGACGGCTTCCTATTCCCTCTCGCCCTGGACCATGGCTTGAGCCAAGGCCGGACGCGAGAGATCGCCGCCGCCAAACGCCGCTACGAGGACACGGCGGTGCTCCGCCCAAGTGGGGCAGACCTCCACGGTGTGTTCCACCGTGTCCTCCGGACGTTCCTCGCAGTGGAAACACCCGGGCCTTTCCTCCCGCCCAATTCGGTGCAGGAACCTCCCGAAATAACCGTGTCCGGTGAGGACCTGCGTCAGGCGGCAGGTGAGGGCGCCGTGGCGCCTCTCTAGCCACTCCTCAAAGAGGGGACTTATCGCCACTATGGTGGCGTGCCCTGCACGGGGTTGCGACAGTCGCTCTCTCCATGTCGCCATGAGATCATGCCGGAGGTCTGTCCGCTGAGCGGCAATTTGCCGCGGCAGCGGAGTCTCCCCCCGACGTACTGCCTCCGCGCGCCATTCGTGCAGGCGTGCGAGGACTATCGCCTCCAGATCCCATGGCGGCAATCCGGCAAGGAAGCTAGCCGCTTCGCCGGAGATCGTGCGATGAAATAGGTCTTATATCAAAGTTACTAAAGGTACTTTATTCCAACATGTTTTAACGATTAAAATCGCTTGTCAATTTAGGTAAGTGTTTATTTAGGGATTACAGGTTGTTATCCTATTGATGCTAGTTACTGCACTTGCGACGGCTATTTCAGAAACGTCCGTTGTCTTTTTCCATTGCCCCACACTAGGAATTTCTCCTATATCGTGGGTGCGTTTAGAAACATTTAAACTCACTAATACAAACAGTCAGACCCGTAACAACTACCTGTAAGCTATACAGATATTTGTTCCGTGTGGGAATCGAACCTAACCCAATTTTCCAGCATAAGCATAATCAGCCTATAATGTTCCCACTGCTGGGATACAGGCCTCCTCTCTATGAGAGGGAATGGGCTATAATCCACCACGCGGGCCCAGAGCGGGTTGGTAGATGTCACATGTCTTCGAATTTTTGATTTTAAGACATGCTGGTTTCCTCACGATGTTTTCCTTCATCGTTTTGAGAGCAGTGGTGATGAAATAAATTACACAAAGTAATACGCCTGCCTGGGTTCGAACCCATGACTTACAGCTCGTAAGTCGGGACCGCCACCACTGGGCCACTACCTCTCTTTAATAATCCAGGCTACAATCAAATTAAAAGTCAGACTAACCCTAAAACTTGCCTTCCAAAATCTAGATTACTCCTGTCCAGTGTCAGACATCTTCAAAGACCAGCCGATAGTGCCGCATGCGGGTACTATTGTGCCTTGATACGGCCACAATGGACGCCGGTATTACATCGTGTTCGGTTATGAAGACGTCGATGAACGGTCCTAACGCCCAACTTCAGACTAAACCGACTAAGTTTCAAGTTACTGGATTTGTTAACATACGGCTGAAAAAAATGTGCGAACGCGTCAGAAAGAAAAAAAACATTTATTTGCTCTAAAATATTGTGACGTCGTTTAACATTAAAAAAAAATACGAAGAGAATAAATAGAGGGAAAATATGCGTCACATAACATCACGCTTGTAATCTAAGGGTTAGGCAGCGGTGTACCTAATAGTACACCCACATTTCGCCAGTTATGTTTAAGTCCCATGTAAAATATTGCCATCAATCGGGCACAAATCCAAGCTCCGTAACTGCTACTGAGAAATTCCTGATGGAAAAACCCAATATAACTTTGGCCGACCCGGGAATCGAGCCCAGGACCTCATGCTCAGCAGTCACGGTTACGACCACTCGACCATCGAGGCAGTCACATCCACGCAAAACGACCATCGTTCAGCAATGCTGTGTCACATGGGAGACAGTGGTACAGCGTTTGTTCTCAACGACAGCTGGTGTTGATGTTGACGTTACAACTATATTATTTCTTCTGTCTGTTCGTCAATACCTGAACCGCCAACACGAAAATCTTAATAAGATGTTGCCTTGTGAATTTTTGTTTTGTTATTTTCGATAATTTTTGTTTCTCGTTGCAATCCACATCTTCACACCATCAACATCGACATCTTTTTTGGGTATGAGGTTTTATTTTTTATGTCGTCACTATTTGGACAATTCTGTATACTATCACGAGCCACTAGCCTCCTGCTCTCTTAGTAATTGATTGAGAGCAGTATGTCTGTTTCAGCCATCTTTCATTACTACATAGTATAAAACAAAGTCGCTTCCCGCTGTCTGTCTGTCCCTATGTATGCTTAGATCTTTAAAACTACGCAACAGATTTTGATGAGTTTTTTTTTAATAGATAGAGTGATTCAAGAGGAAGTTTTATATGCACCCGTGCTAGTTTATGACTTAACGACCGCTACTGGTCCGGTCTGGTCTGGTCCGTCCCGTAAGGTGGGACGGCCCAGGCTCGGTGGAGCGACGATCTTCGCAGGGTGGCTGGTAGCAACTGGATGAGAGTTGCAGAGAATCGAGTTGAGTGGCGTATGATTGAGGCGGCCTATGTCCAGCAGGATGATGACCGTTACAGGTATTTCCACGACGCGACCGCCCACGTTATCGATTCGTAAGTCCCCCTGTATCAGCCACCTCGGATGGATTAACAGAGGCGTTGATGGAATACCTGTGTCTTCAACTTATTTTCTTAAAAACTTTGATTGTGTTACACAACTCCTGCTAACTTGATTTAAACTTCCAATAATAAGCTTTCAATATTATTATAGCAGGTATTTACTGAAGACTTTGAAGGTTTCGCTATGGAAGGTTGACCTCGTGTTCAGGTTCGCGGCGGTCCGTACAGGAGCTGCACGCGTATCCAATGTATGCGTGGACAGCGTATTCCGACTACGCGTAAAACAGGAACGCGCAGTCCGACACCTATACTTTTTATGCCCATTTTCTTTGAAGTCGATGACGCATCATCTACGTCTTCTATCGTTGCAGCTGTCCATGAACTGCGGTGATTATTTTTCTCAATGGAGAGCAGATGATCTGTTTATAAGCTTCAGTAGAAATACACTTCTTTCTACCCTAGTGCTGGGATGCAGGCCTCCACCTAGGGAGTGGGCCAGTGCGGGTTAGTGGATGTCTCATCCCTTCGAATGTTTATTTTTTTATCGTGTGGTACTAACCTGGTGTTAGAGATTTTATGCCGCCTATGGGCCTTTGAATTGGCTTTATATGCCATCGAGAAATTTCTTTTAGGCATACTGGTTTCGTTTCCTCACGATGGTCTCCTTCACCAAAGCAAATGATAATTATACAATACGCACATGAACTTGAAAAATCAGAGGTGCGTGTCCTGTGTTCGAACACGAGACCTATGACTTGGCAGTCCGACGGTTACACCACTAGGCTATATCTTGCACATGCTAGTTTCCTCACAAAGTTTTCCTTTCAGGCCACTTAGCAAGTAATGCCGTTCTACTTTTACAAACTGTACCCAATTCCAAGCAAATTCCACCACCAAAAATAGGTGCTTTGTTTTAAAATGTACCAAGACAAAGGCTGGGGTCGCTCGTATCAAATATTCAAGGGATTCCTGCCTGTGTTTGTACATAAATTCGGATCAAAATTCCGTGAAGTGTGACACCGAGTGGCTGATACATGTTTCATTGGTGTACGGCCGTGTGAGAGCCGGGAGAGGTCGCATGCTTGCAAAATAGTACATATTTTAAAGTGTCCGACACTATTTGATCAGAAAGTCTGTTTAGTGTTGCTTCTGGGGCAATTTTAGAGGATGTTTTACGTTTAGGGTGTACTGGTGTTTGTTTTTATTGTTTTTTTTTCATAGTTAAGTAGAAATTGGGTTTATTTTTATTGTTTAACACTGAGAACAGCACTCAAAAAGGAAATCAAAGGGGCCGAGTTTCCTCCGTGCCTTAGAAAACACGTTACGGCTGTCATTTGTAGATCTTTGACAGTCGTTACAGGTAGTCTGACCCGAAAGTCTGAAAACCAGTCTTACCAAGGGGTATCGCATTACCCGGTACGAACTGAGTTCTGGAGGTCAAATAGGCAGTGGCTCCATGTAAAACACTAGTATTCAGCTACATCCGGTCAGACTGGAAGCCGACCCAACATAGCTAGGAAAAGGATAGACAGATGATGAGGAATGTGACACTGCATGGTAGTGACTTCAAATCGTGATCCAGGGCTTTACATATTCTTCCTACCCCGTTCACGACCTCGATTTGCGTCAAGCGACGCACGTGTGCGTCACTTGTTTTGTTGATTCTGTGAGTACCGTTGCAAAGCGGTGTCTAGTGACATCCTCTAAGTACATTCATTTGTTTTCACCGCAGTAGATATAGCAATATGTCTGTCGCTTGTTTAGTGGCCAAGCGGTAACGTGAATTCGAAAAATTTTTGAAACTATACGAATGAATAAAATTGAAATGTCTGTTTATAATTTCAAAATAACAGCTTTTTACTGAATGCAAACGAAAATATATACGGCTCTAATAACAAAAACATATTTTTTAATTTTTGTTTTTCTGTCTGTCTGTTTGCTCCGGCTAATCTCCGAAATGGCAGGACCGATTTTGACGGGACTTTTTCTTGCTGATAGCTGATGTTATAAGGAGTAACTTAGGCCATTTATGTATTTATTATTAATGTTAAAATTGTTTAAACTTTCGTCACGTTGTCTCACAACCCAGCACAGCCCTCGTGGTCCGCGTCCAGGGGGGTTACTATAAAAGCAGGAGTAATTCCAGTGTGGGATAGAGACAGAGCTATACAGGTCGTCTAGCGCCACCTCTTTCCCATACTCGAATTACTCCTGCTTTAAGACGTCAAGGTAGGTCACCAGGTCGTCTCGCCACTTTTTCTGGGCTAGCCTCGCGGAGCCGTCCATCTCCCGATACCCATTGCGAGGAAACTTGCCCAGGTTGTGGTTGTGTGATAGGTATCTACCTAATTACAATACCACAACTATAGACCGCTTTAATGAGCCCTCGCGAAGGTATGAATTTAAATGGAATATTCTGAAGTTTGATTCAATTAGTATCGTAATACCTACGTGGATTATGGTTATTATAAAGCAAATAACCTCTGGGATATTGTTAGGACTTTGTGGACGCTTAATGTGCCTTTGCTGGGGCAAGGCGGAGGACTCATTAAAGCGGTCGGTCTATAGCCACTAAAGGATCGCATGAAAAACGATTTGAAAAGTTCTTCAAATAGATCAAACTGAGCGTTTGTAGCGAACAATGAAAATATATAGTGTGGTTAGTACAAGCAGATCTTAAGGCAAGTTAGATTAAACCAGGCTAAAACCTCTCGAGGATTTAACTTCAGCCTGCCTCCATCATTGCGGTTTGCTACTAGGGGAACAACTCGAGCTGTAAGTCGCTTTTATATTTGGCTGTTTGGCGGCTTCATGTCAGCTACGAAAAAATATATCTACACGCTCTTATAGGAATAAAATAAAGGACAACATTGAGGTTTCGAAACATTTTAAATTATTTAATTTTAAAAAAGTACGCTGTTTTCATGGGAAGTAATAACCTCAACATTTTTGCAATTTAAACGCGTTTATAAGAAATTAAGCCATTCGCGGCCATTTAAGTTTGAGAATACAAAAAATATACACCGTGACTTTTTAGTCGTCTTACAAAAGTCGTCCACTCAATGTACCCGAAATAAAATAGTTTCAATTATTTTTGGGAAGAAAAATACCTATAATATAAATGATAGAAATCGATTTAGTAAACGATTCTGAACAAACTAATTTCAGGATTTGCGTTAATTATGTTACATGTTGTATAATAATATCCTGAATATTTCATTTCCATCTGAAATTTCTTCTTCATACTTCAGTTTTTATCTAATAACCCCATCGTTTCTTACGTTCCGTGCAGGATAGATTATGACTCTTCACATTCTATTCCTTTTCATGCTGTGAAGGCGAAACTTACGATAGAAATCTTTCAATAACACATAACATAACATCACGCCTGTTATCCCCGAAGGTTTAGGCAGAGGTGGACCTAATAGTACACCCACATTTCGCCAGTTATGTCAGTTAGTCTATTGCTATCAACCGGTCACAAATCCGGACTCTGTGGCTGCTAGTGAGAAATTCCTGCCGGGAAAAAAAAATAAGAATTTGCGCGACCCCGGCAATCGCACCCAGGACCTCATGCTCAGCAGTCGCGCTTGCGCCCACTCGATCAACAGGGCCAGTCCAGTCACTCTTTGAATATTTGACTATAAATCGAGTTCTCTTAGTAAGGTCCAGTTCGTAGTACAAAGTTTACTCCGAGAGGCTGATGTTTATCTATACAACAAATAAAACGGACCAAGTTCCCCGAAGATCTCTTATGCTCTTATAGTTGACTATGGACCACTACAACCTTTTGTTAAAGCACGCTATTCTGCCGAGAGTGGGTAGGACGATGGATGTAGATAATGAGCTACTGATTCATCGACTGCCTCGTTTTTCGAGTGATCGCAAGCGTGACTGCTGAGCATGAGGGCCTGAGTTCGATTTCCTGCTCGGGCAAAGTATTATTGGGTTTTTCTATCGGAAATTTCTCAGTAGCAACCACCACCTGCCACGGGGCCTGGATTTGTGCTCGGTTGACTGCATTAGGCCCGTCCCCTATTACATGGGGCTTAAACATAACCGGCGATATGTGGGTGTACTATTAGGTACACCTCTGCCTTACCCTTGGGGTATTACAGGCGTAATGTTATGTATGTTATGACTTAAAAAAAACAATTTACCTTATTTTGGACACATTATATAGTATATATATAAAGCATTTGATGAACCTTTTAGCATTGAAAAAAAAATCCAATGCCGGATGTGCATAGAAAGTCATAATATATATTTATTTATAATGTACTCAAATAAACCACATAGATTAAGAACATTGCAAAGATGTCAAACAATTATGTTTTCGTTACAGCAACGTTAAAATTCCTTTGTAATATTATCTAGTTACCCTTATCAGTTGATAAGGCTAACCGCAAGTAGAGTTATAAATGGTTTAGACAAGACATGTACATGATTGCCTACCTCGCTGGGCTAGTGCTCGCAAGCGCGACTGCTGAGCAACCGCAAATTTTATTTTAATCAACATACAACCACTGACCTGTAAATTGCAAAAAACGTAAGAAAATTTTAATACTACCGTGGCTCTTAAACCTTAAGTCTATTTACTAACTTTTAAATAATAACGTGTAATTAAAAACAAATTAAACTGTTATTACTTGAAAAATGTTAGTATACGACTGATGAATTTCTGAATGATAAGTTAATGTAGACTTATTTATTTATTCGACTGGAATGATATATGAATGATGAATACACACAATGAAAGATTTTTAATCGAATAATTTGATTTATGATTATTTATATAAGCAATGTCTGTAGAAATTACTCCATATTGTGACATTTATAATTTTTGTTTTTATTTATTTATCATCATTCTATTAATTTTGACATACCTACCAAATAAAGGAGCTCGTGGCTAAATAATAACAGCCGCTCGGATCGATCTTTAGATTAAGCCGTGCTTGCCTAGGTTGGTCTGTGGATGGGTGACCACAGATTACATGCCGAATTTCCTCCATGCCTCGGAAAGCACGTTAAGCCGTTGGTCCCGGCTGTCATTTGTAGATTTGACAGTCGTTACAGGTAGTCAGTGGCCCAAAAAGTCTGACAACCAGTCTTACCAAGGGATCTGGTATTACCCAGTACTAACTGGGTTGTGGAGGTCAGATAGGCAGTCGCATGTAAAATACTGGTATTCAGCTACATCCGGTTAGACTGGAAGCCGACCCCAACATAGTAGGGAAAAGGCTAGGCAGATGTTGACCTACCAAATAATTTGTAATTATTCTCTCGCATGATTACTAATTTTTTATTATTTATTATTTCTCATGCAACCATGTATTTGTACGCCTCTTGCCATAACATGGTAAGTCTTTCTTTTAAGAACTGTATTCACTACCTGTGTTACACAAATAAAATTGATTTTGATTTTCCATTTTTCGTGTACTGGTTGTTACTATAATAGTTGTAGCCAATTAGTGCGATGACTCAGGTAATTAAAGGTGATTACGAGAAAGAGATAGTAGCAATAATTACGTCACACGCGTAAATGACCGCGTGCGCGCTTGTGTGCATTTTCGTAATATTGTCGTCTCACTGGCTAATTCGTCAACTGGCGAGTGTGAAACTCGCGCGTGCCGCGAGTTGACTCCTTCCAATTTTACCTATTTTTTTTGTCGTCAACTCGCTCGCACATTATAAAGTACAGTCATATAAAAACGGATTGATACCAAAAACTATAAATAACCAGCTATTACCCGCGGCTTTGCCCGCGCTGGCTGATTCGGTTAAGTACCGACTATCTACTTAGATTTCGGGATACGTTAAAGCTTATGTTGGAGGTGCGGAATAAGGCGAGAGGGATGCGGCCGACGACGCGACGCATACCCAAGCGTGCTATCCAGCGTTGCCCGAATGTTACTTTTGTAACATTTTACGTTACTTTTTCTCATGTTACCTCCATATTTTATTTTAAAGTCAAGTCGTATAAAATGTCTTATACATTTAAAATGGGTACCTTTATTATACATTTTATAAGAAGTTTTTGTAGCTGACTGCACATCTGATGTATTTAACGTCAGATTTTCAAGGTCAAGCGAGTTGAGGACAAAAAAATTAGTAAAATTAGAAGGTACTACAACTCGCGCACCTTCCGATTTTACCTAATTTTTTTGTCGTCAACTCGCTCGACCTTGAAATCTGAGGTACGCACGCGCACGCGCGAGATTCACACTCGCCAGTTGATGAACAAGTCCCCTCACTTACGTATACTGTAAATTATACAGTCTGGTATATGACCATGGTACCATCTGATATGTAATATTAGAGGTTTCAAACTCGATTTTTCATAGCGCCAGTCACAAAATTAAGAGTAGGTAGACCAAAAATATTTCAATGAATGTTTGTTGTGGTTAATTTCTTTATTTAGAAACTAAATTGGCTTGATCTGCGACGGGAAGACGTCATGTGATCATTGGATGTGTTGAAGTTTTTATCTATGGAAGTTTACAAATCTTTAGATCTATCTATATCCGGACCTTTGAAGTTTTAATTACAAGTACTTATCTAAAAATCTTCAGATCTCTTTTCTCCCATCTCGTTTTCATCGCGGCCTATATGTTTGACATTGTCTTTATCTATCTACAGGGTGTAAACAGACCCTTCACATAGCCGTCAACCAAGCATTCTGTACAACAAAGTAACTTTACGCAAAAATTATTGCTGGGAATCGACTTTTTTTTTGGGGTGAAAAATCACGTTTTACGGTAGGACTCGATGGAAAGCACTCAAAGCATTGTGCTGATGGATTGAATAGTACGGAGGTCGTGGAGATGTGTTAAGTAAAAATCTTACATTAAAAACATGTATTTAACAAAAAAAAACTTCTGAAAAAGTTGGAACTTTGACCCCCAATATCTCCGTAACTAGAAGGTTCCCAGGTATGGTCTAGAAAAAAAAAATATCGCAAAGACGGGAAAAACAAGTGCCTTTCGGCTATGTTAAGGGTCTATTTACACCCTTTATAGTGTATACCAATATTATAAACAGGTAAAATTTGTTTGTAAGTTTGTTTGTAGGGGTAATCTTCGGAACGACTGATCCGATTCCATAAATTGTTTCACTAATGAGAAGCTACATTATCCCCGAGTGTCCCCGACATAACGGGAGCGAAGATGCGAGCTAGAGCTAGTAATAAATAACATAACTAATTAAGGAAAACGTCTTTGAATATTTTAGTTATGGACTAAGGATTATTTTAAATCTTATGACGTCTTAGTGACGTCGAGTGGACTATCCCGCAGATCAATAAGACGTCATTTCAGTAGGTATATAGGTAACAGTTATCTACTTTTTCCTTCTTGTTATGCCATTGTAACGCCAAAGTACACGGATAATCTTTATATTTGAAATATTATACTCTAGTATTATAATGTATATTGTGAGTGGATGTCGTGTATTAAGTAGTGAAAGGGAAACAGCGTACCTTAATTTTTATATGTAATAAAATCCCGGTGTGTGTGTGTGTGAGTGTTCGTAATTTTTTTCCTGTTAAACGGCTTGATTGATTTTGAAGTTATTTTTAATGTATATTTGTTGTTACCTGACCCGAAAAGTGGCCCTGTTGTCTTCAAATGCGAAGAGCTAGGTTTACAAGAAAAATATAGTTTTTTTCTCTTACCAAAAAAGAGGTGCCAATCATTTGCTCGTCTTTAGTTTTGGTCACAATTTTTAACGGTGCCAACAATTACGAAAAGAAAGAAAAAAAAAAAAAATTGAATTCACTCGCAAAGAAGACGAGCGATAAAGAGGACTATATAACGCCACCTCTATGACATTTCTAAGTCTGCCTGCCGATTTTTAAAAAGGAAATTGATAATGATAAGGTACACTCATCGACTGTAGACGTTGTGCAGTGATCAAGTGTAGACTTATGTGCCGTGCTGTGCCCTAAAATGTGTTTGGATGAGTAACCATGCCTATTATAACAGGTACGTTTATTTTTTCATCTTTTTAAAGCAATGAGCAGACGATGGATTATTTGACCTGATGGATAATTTGCAACAACCAATGGATAAAAAACAAAGCGGTAATGGACAGGATTCATTTCAGCGGTCATGTCTGCCCAGCGTACAAATAGTCCATCGACTGCTTGAGAATCAGAGGTCGAAGCCCGGCCGCTTCGACAACGTGACATTCTATTAGCGATAAAGGTGTCTGCCCAAAACACCGTACCATACCATGATCGTGCTATGAACGTATCAGGGAAAAAATATTATTTGTATTGAAAATTCTGAGACTATGCCCATTAGACCGTTCTGTCACCGACCAACACCGTCACGTGCCATGCACGGTTCGTGTCAGCACTGGCGAAATATTCTTGCCGACAATTGGTAATGCTTCGTGCATGGCGTGTGACAGTGACAGAGCGCTCTAGTGGGCATAGTCTCATCCTTTTCAATACAAAAGAATATAGAGATTAACCGTGTATGATGACCGTTCTAAACCCTTTATAAGCGGGTATGACACGCTTTTGATACGTTCTCGTGGGTGGTTCCTTAGACTGTTCAGAAACCCTGACATCATGAAGAGTAGTAAATTATAAGGGGGCAAGCCAAGCTTTTAGGCTTGCATGAAAGTACCGCCACTAGGCATAGTAGTCCGTGTCATGTTTCTTTCCTTCCGTGCTTGATACGTTCATAGTACGGTCATGGTATGGTACGGTGTAGTGGGCAGACTCCTTTACGATGATGCAAATGAAGATGTGTAAAGACTGACATGAGCTACCGAGAGGCTGTATGTTCCTGTCCAAAGTTGTTCTAGAAAAACGACACACTTTGAAACCGATTGTCTTTTGTTTAAACCAAATGCAAAAAGGCGGGATGTCTTTTTCAGAAGTAGTTCTTATTAATTTTTTTGTGAGTCATTTGTTATTTACACAATGATATGATGTCGCAATACATGTCTCGCGATTAAAACTTTTTTTTAACCCTTGTCGCAGACCGTATCGGTTATACAAATATTGGTTTGGTACAAATGTTGTTAAAGCATGTAAATCGTTTAGTTTTAATTGCTAGCTTTCTTTATCTCTTATATATGTATTTTTTTTTTATATATTGACCCATTGCTGGGCAAAGGCCTCCCTCGTAGCCCTCCACTCTTCTGTCCGTGTAGTTTTCTCCAGCCAAGCTGTACATATAGCGTAAATTGTTTTTGGGTTTTGTCCATATACCTACATAGAAAATTAGATATCCTTCAAATTTCATTTTTTTTTTTATTAAATCATATAGCAATGTTAACATTATATAGAAACATCTATAAGTGCACTTGACTTAATGCTGGTTAACAAAAACAGGTCGGTGTTGCAACCAGCACCCTTACTAAGTTATGAAATAACTTGTATTAAGGGCAATGGTACAAGCCCATACATAATTCAGTTTTACAAAATAATTGCAGGCAGAGCAAGTGTTTTACAACTAAAGTTAACATAAAGCCATAATAGCAGAATTCAGAAAAAAATTATTATTATTTTATTTATTTGACATTTGGATTATTCGTATTAGTGTGTGTGTTTGTGTGTAATGGCGATGGTATGTGTTGTGTCGGTGCAGGATGTGTGTTATATCCTTGATGGAAGGGTTTAGGGGGGGTTATTTTCAGAGAAAAGCAGGCGTTGTGAGAAGAAAGTTTGTCACAGATTTCTTGACGGACAAGGTCGAGAGAGAGTAAAGTCTCAATCTCCTATTGAGCTTATTACATAATTGTGGCCCTTGGAAACAAAGAAACCGTTTGGTGAATTAGTAGTTACAACTGCAGTGCTGACAAACAATATCTTTACGTCTTTTAGTGATGGTTACATAAGGGGTATATTTGTGTTGTATTAGGACTGTGTTAAGAACAAAGAGTTGTCTGACAGAAAGTACTTTGCATTATTATGACTATTGCTTATGTCTATATAAATCTTCTGTTGAGAAAAGTATCGTGCGAAATGTGCTTACCTTTAACACGGCTCTTTGGGCCCTCTCTAATTTCAGCATTGTGGTCTTACTAGCACCACCCCAGGCGGAAACACAATATGATAGGAGTGATAGACAAAGAGCAAGGTAGACCCTTTTGATAATCCGTGCTTCTGCCACATGGCGAAGAGTCTCAAAGACGAATATTAGTTTTCTTCATAGAGCAACGATAGAGAATATATTTAATTAAATTGTAATAGTACCTATAACCTATGCTGTATTTTACTATTGGATTGGGTACAATTCAACTGATGTCTAAACTAGCCTGAAGCCTCTATAGTTAATCTTCAAAGTAAATAAACTATTGGATCTTCAAGTTAGTGCTGTTAGTTCTAGAATCAGTTGACGCTGCGATATACCCACTCTGGTGCGGAAACTGTATAAATTACGATAAGTTTTAGCGCAAAACTATGTAGATACCTATTTTCTCTATGTGTGTTTGGTATGTACAAAAAAGGACAAACTAAAAAAGTGCAAAACTTTACTTTGGGAAGTCGGTGACTTCGTCTGTTTTATTGACTTTGTTGTTGTGTTGATGTCATATGTAAATTTTACATTGTAAATGTAACTAGAAGTTATTATGATAATAATATCAATACATATTAATGGAGCTAACTCGTAAATTGCTCAAGTAAAGTGACACACGGCTTCTCAAAAAATTGCCGGAAAATCAAGCCTATTGATAAGGTAGATTTATCTACACTATCAGATCAATTCACATAACATATTTTTTTAAACATGACTAAGCGATGTTTCTTAGAGAATGGCATTGTATGGCTTATCTACGAGTATGTTCCATATATTATTATGACTAATTTGAACCGGATTACCGCTATTTTTAACTGACTTTAAAAAAAGGCAGGTTATGTATTCGGTAGATAAGCATTTGTTTTTGCTGTCGACTTTTTTTTAAATGTATGTACACCGATTTCTCCGTGAATACTGGGCCGATTAACGTGATTCTTTTTATGTTTTTTTTTTATTTGGTAGGTTCAGTCCACTCGGACTGAAATTGATAAAATTTATAAGGAACAAAGTTGATAAAATTTATACGGGGCCACCTATAAATTTAATCAACTTTGGTCCTTTAATAAGTATTTTTTCGTCTTCATCTATGTTGATGACATGGTGATCTCCTACTTATTCTAGTCACAATGTAAAATTTAATCATGACAAGAATTTGTATAAGGCATCACAAATAAAAATGGTAAAAAATAAATCTTAATGGTCATATCCAAGTATGACCATTATCCCTCTCATAGAGGTGCATTGGGAACATTATAGGCTGATTATACTTATACTTGGAATAGCATGTGACTAAAAGAGTGATGAATATAAACGTTGATGGATAGAGAGAAGACCAAAGAAATGGATGGATTTTGTGAGGAATGATGTGAAAGATAAAGAAGTAAATGATACCGTGACGGTTGACAGAGGAGAGTGGAAGAAAAAAACGTGTTGCGCCGTCCCCAAGTAACATGGGACAAGAGCAGGACGATGATGATGACTTCGTGGCCCAAGTCTGACAACCAGCTTTACCAAGGAGTATCGTATTAGCCATTAACTGGGTTGTGGATGACTGATAGGCTCCAAGTAAAATACTGGTATTTGGACGCATCCGATTAGACTGCAAGCTGACTCCAACATAGTTGAAAAAAGGCTAGGCAGATGATGAATCGTCATCTAACATTGACGAAGGCCTCCATCATTCACCTCTTTCATCTTTAGAAAACACATTTGATCGCCGTATGTTGCTATTAATCTATTCCTAGAAAATAAGTCCC
The DNA here is from genome assembly GCA_910589295.1 of Noctua janthe. NCBI lineage: Eukaryota > Metazoa > Arthropoda > Insecta > Lepidoptera > Noctuidae > Noctua > Noctua janthe. The sequence goes on along the minus strand of OU342572.1, from coordinate 3,671,498 downwards.
CATATCGTTCTTACAGTAATTTTCAAGGCAATTGCCGACTGGTTATCAAGTAGTACTTATGGAATTCTATTGTTAGCCAAGATTAATAAGTCTTAGATAATATACCATACCGACACAGTTTCTGAGTTCGTTACGCCCCGTTATTATCATAACAAAACATCACTCCGGTAATACCTGAAGGGTTAGGTAGACGTGTACTTGATAGTAATCATACGTTTTGCCAGTTATGTTTAAGTCCGGTGTAATAGGGGGAGAGAATATTGCCACCAACCGGGCATGAATATACACTCCGTGACTGCTACTGAGAAATTCCTGATGGAAAAACCCAATAACACTTTGTCTCATGCTCAGCGGTCGCTTGCGATCACTAGACCAACGAGACAGTCTGCGGCAGTGGTGCTGTCATTTCTAGAAAATAAGTAACAATAGATATCATTCAAGTATTCAGCACGGTAATGTTCAAAGCAATTGCAGACTTATTATCAAGAATACTACAAAATTCCTGCTTTGGTAAAATCCATTAAATAGTGGAACACTGGGACTTTTCTGATCCCAACACACGTATACATATAACAACTCCGCGATCTTCGTTTGGGTGAAATTTTTATAAAAATATTACTTCCCCACTTGAATCAAGTTTTTAAAAAAAATTCAAGAGCTTTTTTTTTGCACGGAATCCTAATCCTTTATCTAAAATAAAACTAAGCGTAAATTACTCCTAACTCCGACTTATAACATCAGCTATCTGCCAGTAAAAGTCCGTCAAAATCGGTCGAGCCGTTTCGGAGATTAGCCGGAACAAACAGACAAAAAGTAAAAACAAAATGCCAGTATTTTGAAATTACAAGCAGACACATCAATTCCATTTATTTTTATAGATTATCCCATTCATTTTAAGGGGAAGATTCCACTATCTTTTCACAACAACATTTTAAAAACAACATTCACGTGTCATCATTGTTCGTCATTATTTGACCTTCGGATAGTTTGCCGACACGCTTAGCACAGAGTCTGTCTGTGAGTTTATTATTACCAGTTTAGGACGGTCACGCGATGTTCGATAATATGAACTGGCCTAAATTGAATTTTAAAAACAAGTTGTTTAAGAAAAAAATGTGATAAGAAGACGAGCAAGTTGGTTTAGAAAACAAAAACAAAAAAAAAGGCGTCGAATGTGTTCTAGAATTTAATTTAAAATACAAGTTGTGTATAAAAATGTGACAAGAACGTGTGCCAGTGTTTTTAAAAATATTTAAACAAATTGAGTACTGGTTGTGCAGTGAGTGTCTTCCAAAATTGAAATAAAAAAATAAGAAAGTATGTGATTTCCTCGTCAATTAACCGGGTAGTGTCAACGTGGTTAGATTATTTCGGAGAAGTGAAAATTGTGTGAACATGCATTTGTGTGTGTGTAGATTAATAATGACAGAATTAGGTATAATAAAGGGTGTAAATAGACCCCTAACGAAGCCGAAAATCAATTGTTTTCTACATCATTGCGATCATTTTTTTAATCTGTACCATACCTAGGAACCTTCCAGTTACGGAGAGATTGGGGGTTAATGTTCCAATTTTTTCACAAGTTTTTAAACTATTTTTTTTGTAAATATTATTTCTTAAGGTTATAACTTTAAATACCTCCATGACTTGTTTACTATTCAATGCACTCCTCTACACAATGTTTAGAGTGAGTTGCCTTGAGTGTTACTGTAAAGCGTGATGTTTCACCTCAAAAAAAATTAACTAGGGTTACTTAGCTTCATGTACAGAATGCTTGGTTGACGGCTTCGTGAAGGGTCCGTTTACAACTTGTATAAGTTTTGGGATTTGGCAAGTCGCTTGTTGATTTAAGTGATAGTTCTTGATGAACCGTCTAAAAGACGTCTCGAATCTAAAATATGTCAACATTTTGAAAAATTACGACAATGTGATTGTTCTTATCGCGACCGCATTAGTTATCTTACAAACAATTCCGGATTTTTATTGCTTCGTTATATTAATTTACGACTAACTATTTCAAGTCTATCTCTGCGGTTAATTTCATATTCATCTGGTCAGCTGTTTATAGGTAGTATAATGGGATTGTTGGGACAAAGGGCTCCTCTTTGTGAGGGGGAGTGAGCAGTAATCTGCCACGAGGGCCCCGTGCGGGTTGATCAAATAACAAAAAAAAAAAAAAATATTTCTCACACACTTCACATCGATATAATACTAAGTGTAAACGGACCCTGCATGAAGCCGTCAGTACTCTAGGCAAAAATCATTCAATCAATCATACTATGACCGCGCTATGAACGTACAGGCAAAAACGTATGATATTCTTTGTATTGAAAAATGTGAGACTGTGCCCACTAGATCGTTCCGTTACCAACCAACACCGTTACGTGCCATACACGTAGCGTATCGGAACGGGCAAAATACTGTCGCCGACAATTGTTGACGTTTCGTGCGCGACTTGCGACGGTTAACACATTTATTTATTTAATTACAACGGTTGTGTTTACAACCAATTATAGTAACTAAAATTATAAAAATAAAAGAGACAATTATAACACATTAAAATATACAAAATAACAAAGTATAGTAATAAAGAGTGAGTAGTAAGTAAAGTAATTTTTTAATATTTTTTGTGAGCTTGATGTGTGCACTTGTGGCATGGGCCAAATAAATATGTTTTCTTTCTTTTCTTCTTTCTTTCTTTAAAGCAAAATATGATGAAATGGTCTAGTCGGCATAGTCTTATGGTTTTCAATACAAAGAATATAGGGTCTAATCGCATATGATGACCGTTCTTAACCCGTTACAAACATGTATGCTACGCTGTTGATTCGTTCTAGTGGGCATAGTAGTCCATGTCCTGTTTTTTTCCGTGTGTTACACGTTCATAGCACGGTCATGGTATGGTACGGTGTAGTGGGCAGTCTCCTTTAGGTAGACCTCTGTGTAACCTTTCGGGGATTACAGGCGTGATGTTATATGCGTTCAAATCTATACTGTGTTATGATTGCACGATTTGTTAATATTATTTTTATTTATCTGTGAGTGTACTTAGCAATGGATGCCGTATCTTATCAAAGAATATAAAACCGAATGTCATGATCCATTCGCAAGTACACCGACCTAGTTCAGTCAAAGATAGCTGTATTTATTTATATTAATGTTACTGATAGTCGTATTTATTCGGTAATGCTATTCAAATAAGTAATAGGTGGGAATTTCGCGACAAATTGAGTTACGTAGTAATTTTTACACGGGATTGAAATTGACCTCGATTGTTTTTTTTTGTTGGTTTCCGTTTTTTTCCCAACAGTGAATCGACATGCAAATTACTTTAAAATAACTTGAGGAAACACTTATTCCTTTGTAGTTATGATAGGAATTAAATGTCATTCGGATTATACTTAAAATAATATTGTAGCAAAAAAAAATCTCGCTTTTAAGTGACATTGTATTCTTCTCAGCAAACCCTTTAATTTGATACCCATATCATGGAAATGCATAAAAAATAATTAGTTCGCCATCTGTAGGAGTCCAACATATTGAATTTAGAATGACGTCACTTAGCTAACCATACATTGTCGTCTAAACATGTGTGAAAAATGATTTTGAAATGTTATTTTGAAATTAGAAACAGACACTTCAATTTTATTTATTAGTATAGATATCTATACAAATCCAGACTCCGCCACACACACTGCCATATAACTATTTATTTTACAAACAAGGAAGGAAATAAGTAATAACAATATTTACGCATAGTTAGCTTTTGTTTCATCGCAAGATAAGGTGACCGCAAAATTTTATCTAGCGTTTATTTTTACACGCTGTTACACTTGTAACTAACTAAATAACTATGTAAGAAAATCTTAAAAGTTAAATTTGACCCTCTTCCCGGTTACCGATTGAGTTGAAATTTTGCATACATGTTTATTTTTAATGACAATATATGGTGAGCTATAGCGGCGAGCCTATTGCTATCAACCGGCATGACCTAGAACAAAGACATGTCCATTATACTAATCCGCACAGGGCGCCGCGTGGTGGACTATACGGCTCACTCTCTTAAAGAAAGGAGGCCTGCAGTCCAGCAGTGGGTTCAGTGGGCAATTTATAAGCTAATAATGCTGTGCTTACAGTACCCTGCACCCAAGTAATTAACAATGACCTATCAGCTGTGGGGTAGCCAAAAGGTGTTGACACTATTCAAAGACAAGACAAATTCACGAGAAACTTACTTTAAATGACTACATCTCACAGATATAGATGTACTTAGATAACACAAGTATCACGATCCGTATGAAAAGCAAGCGTGCCATTTTTTGACTACCTACTTTGATGTTATATAGTAAAGACTTCGTTTTTGTTCTTTATAACTCTAGAATTTAGAATTTTTAACTTCTCGAGCTGTAACATTGTTGTTTTACACAAATTAGCTTACTGCAATATCGACAATAGGTTACCTAACATAAGTTCGAAAAATATTTGATCGAATTTCATTTCACCTAAAACTTTAAACTTTCATCGTTTTCTATTTTAACTTCATCGAAGTCACGTCTGCCACTGTATCAGTTGACCTGTTATCAATTCCATTGTTATCGTTTCTCCGACGTTTCATTTAGTTGAAAAACTTTTAACCGAAGTTACACTTAGCCGAAACAACATTTGTTCGAAGTATTATGTTTTTTTTTCTCTACTACTAACTACTGTTTTAATTACCATATTTTCATTTGATCAAACGCTTAGAAAGTTTGTGCACACTATTTCATCTCTAATTTTTGAAGTTACTTTTTTATCAGGCACCATTTTAAGGTAGGTCAACAATAAAAAAAAAATGGGAACGTTGGTACTCCATGATCATAAATGACATTTGCTGTTAATTACATATTTAATGTGCGTCGCAGTCGTTGCAATTGGTTATCATTTTACTATTTTACATGCAAGCAAGCATGCAGCATGTATACTTTGATGATATAAAAATATGTCAAATAATGCATATAGCAAAAAGACTTCGGTCAATAGTTTTCGGTAAAATGAAAATCGAACAAAAAAAATCGGTAAAGTGATAGGTTCCCCGACAGTAGCCACGATAAGCACTTGGGGCACGCCAAGTGGTTCTCTTAAGTTTATCTATATCTGTGCTTTATCCTTTTTCAACAAATATTCAAGTTACTCAATTTTATAGAACAATCATAATTATCGATGTGGACAGTGGACACTACCTGGTTAATACCCGGACACTACCCGGTTTATACACAATACCCTTATGTTGCCCGGTTAATTCGCAAAATAAACAAAACTCAAAATGCCCGATGTAATGGACTGGAAAGTGGACGGTAAAAGCTGTAAAAAAATAGCTTCGTTATTCTCTGAAGGCAAGTATAGCGCTATAACTCATAAAGGGTTAGGTAGAGGTGTGAGAGCTGTAATTTATGGACATCTTCACGTATGGATGTGCTTTTGAAACCAAATTTTGTTAGCATCAACGCTTTTATACTTCTTGTGATTCGTGATAAAAGTTATGATTCATAGACAATACTACTTTTGTGTTTTTATTAAGGTCGAAAAGTCAGGGCAGCCCGCGAAATTAAATTTTGTCATGTTTTTTTGCAATTTGCAGGTCAGTGTCAGGTTGTATGTTGATTACAATATGATTCGCATTGAATGATTTTTTCATGAAATTGTCATTCAATGGGATTATTATGAATTTAGAAGAATGTATTGATGATTTTGATGATTATAATTCTGTACGTTTTACGGCCTAAAATCTTATTTTGTTCAACATACAACCCGACACTGACCGGCAAATTGCAAAAAAACATAAGAAAATTTGAATTTAGCGGTCTACCCTGGCGCTTGCACCTTGAGGCTGTTTCAGTTCAGCATGGTTATTTTGGGGTATAAATGACATTGGGACGAGATTGGTAAACATTTTATGAAATTGTCTATGGTCATTTTATGAAAAAATCCAGATGGAAGTTCCGACTTGACCACACGGCAAGAGAACAATGCGCTCTAGAAGTTTTTGTAGTTAATTAAAAATTGTAAATCGTCTGTCAAATCTCATTAGCTGTGGTCTTTGATTCACTTTGATGTTCCAGCTCTATTGTATACCGTGAATTAATGTTTTACATTACTCTGCCAATCAAAATTTGGTAAAAAAATTGCCAAGGCTTAAAAATAACGTCCAGAGTTTTTTATCCGATAGTACCTACTTCGTAATATTGAAATTAATCTGCTGTATTATAGTTATATGAGTATATTGTATATTAGTTGTATTTACACCGCAATATTTAGGTTTGCAATATTTGGTTCATTCATAGATCTACTTTCCGGGTAACATCGAACTCTAAGTCAAGATTTAAGGTGGAAGCGCCAGGGTAGCCATTAAATTCAAGTTTTTTTAGGTTTTTTGTAATTTACAGGTCAGTGTCTGGCTGTAGGTGCGTTGATTAAGACTATTTCATGAAAAAGTCATTCAATGGGATTAAATAAACTTAGAGGGCTATATTGATGATTATAACGATTATTTTTCTATAAATTCATACGTGTTACAGTCACGGATCATATTTTGTTCAACATACAGCCTGACACTGGCCGAAAAATTGAAAAAAAACGTAAGAAAATTCAATTTGGCGACTTTCCCTGGCGCTCCCATCTTAAGGAGAAGCGCAGATGACGCATGTGACAACTCTGTGTGTCATAGACCTAATAGGCTAAATAAGAAACTAATTCAGCTGCATCCGGTTAGACTGGAAGCCGACCCCAACATAATTGGGAAAAGGCTAGGCAGATGATGAAGAAACTAATTGAACCTTTGATAATAACATGAAATTTCTTTCACAGATATTGAGCGGGGTCAGGAGGATGAAGCCACCCTTCCACTCCTCAACCCAAATGACGGGGGTGACTTCCGAATCAGGATGCCGAGGCCCCGGCATCTGGGACTATCCAGCAACCTGTACGTTACATTTGCTGTTTCTTGTCACATTTGTAGGAGCGCAAGCGTGACTGCTGAGTATGAGCCCCTGGGTTCGATTCCCGGATTGGGCTCAATGTTATTGAGTTTTACCAAAAGGAATTCTTTAGTAGCAGCTATAGAGTTTGGATTTGTGCCCGCTTGATGGCAATAGGTTCATCCCCTATTACAAGGGACTTAAATATAAGTGGCGAAATGTGGGTGTACTATGGTGTGTCTTACGTACCATGTGACTCTTTCTTAATAACGGTTAGAAATAAATATGTAAATCTCGTTTAGTAGAAGAAAATTCGTTAGGTATCTACCTACTATTTTTGAAGCAATGTTTACCGGTCTGATTTTGCAAGAACTTGTAGTAGGAGAGCCGACTGTAAAATTTCGTACCTAGTTGATACCGCGATGAAATGTACAATGGTTTCACCGGAAATGACTTTCTTTTTTTAATTTCGGCAAGTTCCGCCGTAACAAACTATCAAATTCGGACTTAGCATCACTTTTATAGGAAACCATTGTGTATTTCATCGCGGTATTAAGTAGGTACGTAATTTTGCAGTCGGCTCTCCTACTATTGAACTTTTTAATAGATCTCATAACCAAGTCAAGCGTAAACGTTATAAAACAGATGTCATTAGTTTCATGACGCGACATAGCGGGAATAGACATAGAGGGAGTAATTCATTTAGAACAGGGGTGTCCAACATAATTTTATAGATGGCTAAATTTAGTTTTATTGTAACCGCAGCGAGCCAAAAGAAATACAAAATCATCTCAATTTTTTTTTTTTAACATATTTCGCGCAATGTTGATGGAAATCTTATAAAGGTATAAATAGCTCGCGGGCCGACTGAAAGATCTATGCGGGCCGTATGTTGGACGGACCTGATTTAGAAGAATAAAATATGTTTAATTGTTGAAACTTTAACCAAATACGAATACATCAATGAACAGTAAAAGCTTTTAGATCATTTGATAAGGTAAATAAAGAATAAAGATAATGGTATAATATGATTTACGATCCGCACGCAGTTTGTTGATAGCAGTTTGTGGCTGTAATAAGACAGGTATATGAACCTTGCTCATTATATCATAACTAGTATATTCCTCTTCCTTTAGTTACTTTAAAGTTCTTGAAGATCTGTCTTTATTTGTAAAGATCTCTAGCCTGTTGTAGTGCAACGGAGATCTTAGTTGTCTATGGATTGACATAAATGTGTGGCATAATCTACTACCTACTGTTCTTTCATTATTATTGTACCTCCGACTTTGTAGCACAGTGAACTTTATTCACGTTCACATAAGGTTTATGACAGTGGTAAAAAGGTAAAAAAATTGTGGAAGGACTGTACTACAGTATAATCGTAAAAAGCTGGCAAAACAAATGTATGTGAACTTGTACTATAAACTTGCAACTGTAAACGATATTTATCGCTACCCGTATTAACTGGCGCTAAATGTAGTATGTCATGCGTATCATAATACAGGACCTGTGACCCTAAGCGATTTGGCTACAGTATTTTATCATATTCACTTCTAGAAAGTAGCAGACCCATTCTATGCTTAGAACTGCTCTGGATTCCAATAATCTCTTCCAATTCTTCCACAGTACCTCAGACCGTCCACCGCTACCAAAGTTGATGATGCCAGACCTAACGACTCCATCATCAGTAGGGTCCACAGTCAACAGTACTCCGATCCTGGAGTCAGGGGCTATGATGTCCAAGCCCTGGAGGCGCGGAGACAGGCGGCTGCAGAGGCTGAATACAGAACTGCTGGAGGCTATAGAGTCACATGACCTTGAGGAGGTGGAAAGGTGAGTGTGTTTTATTTATCTTTCAAATCGGTATAGTGCTAATTGGTTATTTTGGCGCTGGAATGACATTACCCAAAACACGCACCTCTGATTTTTCGGATTCATGTGCGTATTGTATAATTATCACTTGCTTCGGTGAAGGAAAACATCGTGAGGAAACCAGCATGCCTGAGAGATATTTCTCGACGGCATGTAAAGCCAAGTCAGAGCCCTATGGGCGGCATAAAAACTCTGACATCAGGTTAGCCACTAACCACACGATAAAGAAGAAGAACAGGAGGGCGCTATACTGGGTGTCAGGGTCCGTCCCTTCACGAAGCCGTCAACCAAGCATTCAGCATATTAAACTAAGACTCTACGCAAAAATTATTGCTGGGAAACTATAAAAATCAGGTTTTACGGTAGGACTCAATGTAACGCACTCAAAACATTGTGCTGATGGATGGATTGAATAGTAAGGCGGTCGTGGAGGTATTTTAAGTAAAGCTATAACATTGATTATAATTTGTATTTAAAAAAAAAACTTGTGAAAAGGTTGGAACTTTGACCCCAATATATCCGTAACTAGAAGGTTCCCAGGTATTGTTTAGAACAAAAAAAATATCGCAATGACGGGGAGAGCATGTGCCTTTGGCTCCGTTAAGGGTACTTTTACACCCTTTATGTAAACATTTGTTTAGTTACATACATACATAAACTCGCACCTTCCTTCATGGGGGTAGGCAGTCTTTTCGCCTCGTCCACGTTCATACATCTGTCACAGCCTAGTCTAGTGGTCGCAAACGCGAGTGCTAAGCATGAGGTCCTAGGTTCGAAACCCAGGTCGGGACAAGCGTTATTGAATTTTTCAGGAATTTCTTAGTAGCAGCCACGGAGTTTGGATTTGTGTCCGGTTGATGGCAATAGGCTCGCCCTCTATTACATGGGACTTAAACATAACTGGCAAAAGGTGTACTATTAAGTAAACCTCTGCCTAAACTTTCGGGGATTACAGGCGTGATGTTATGTTATGTTATGTTATGATAAATTAATCTTTGTAATGTTAAAGTCAATCGTAGGTAACTCATTAATCAATTCCGAGTACAAAACTTGCCAAGGTTTTTTTATTGCCATGGCTACACTGCTATCAATATCATATTGTTATATTTTTCTTTAGTCATTGATTTTAACTGTGGTCGTTACGAAATAGTTGATGATACGCAATCAAAATGAGTAGTTGATACGCTGCGATGATAAATGCTTTCAATATAGGTACGGTCAACAACAAGAATCTATTAGAATTGATACTTTTTTACATCTAAATTCAGACTCAGACCTCAAGTGCGTAAGCGGCGTCTCCCCACAGACAATCACCCACCTTCCATCTAGCACCGCATGCCATATCACCTGCGCACCTGATGACTTACTGCATCAGTGAACGGGGTTCTCGTGGCTGAGTTTTGGGCTAAACACATTTCGAACTTCTAGCCATCGATACGCTAAGAACACATCTAAATTGACTAAAATATAAAATTATTCGATACATTTATGTACAATTTTCTTTGAATGTTTCTTATTGGTTCGATTTTAGTTTAACATCTTGACTATTGAGCTAACTAAGTAATTAAACAACTAAAGCATTAATCTACTTTTAATGCTGACAGTACAATATTACGAAGAGTGCATTAAGGTACCGCACAATCTGCCAGGGCTGCGGGACTGTTCGAAAGAGATACCATGGCCCTGGAATACAAAGGGCAAAGAAGGAACATGGATGGGTTTTAGTCAGTACAAGTCTGACACTCCCTTCCGCTCCGCCCAGAGTGGGGGGGTCATTTGATGAATTCCCATCCGAAAAAAAAAAAGGTACCGCACAATCATACCTGTAATCAAATTATGGTAAAAAACAATGGAAAATAATCCATAGTTATACATAAACTTGTTACGGAAATTTTGCTTGGTTAGCTCAGACACGGATAATGAGATTCGGCACATATTATTCATTAGCATATTGCTAAACTAGGAACAAACGTATGTTTGATACGTGCGAGTGTATTGTGTGTTAACTTAGCTATACAGTGTGTTTGTCTACCGGTTACCGATACTTTAAGGGCATTATTATTATATACCTATTTTTCCCCTTAACCCCACTCCCCGCGAATGGTAGCCATTTTGTTTTTTTATTCGGCTGATAAGATATGTTCAATGAAATGCTAATTTCTTTGAATCTAAGAGACCTAGAGACGTGCAAATGATCTTAATGCAAGGGTAAACGCCGAGGCTATCTAATTATTAAATAAAAATTCCTGAAAATTAAGTAAAAAGAGCCTAAAATAATCAGAAATTACGAGATTCAACAAAAAAGTTATTTATGTTTTTTACATTTTATACTTTAGTGCTAAAGTTACCCCTGATTGTTGCGTTTGTTTTTACCTTAAATCAAAAGTATTTGAGTCAACCTACAAAATTATGTCAAAATATTGACTCAACACAAATATTTTAAAAGTTATAGCCATTTGAACATATCCCTGTGCGCATAGTCTCTACAATGTACAGGTTTTGAAACTTGGATGGGAAGTCCAAGTTTCAAAAATTTCGAGTCGACATACTTCTCTTTATTCAGAACATGTTATGAATCTGCCCCGTTGGTCTACTGGTCGCAAGCGCGACTACTGAGCATGAGGTACTGGGTCCAATTCCCGGGCAAAGTATTATTGAGTTTTTCCATTAAGAAATTCTCAGTAGCAGCCACGGAGTATGAATTTGGTTTTTTTTTCTGGCCGGTCGATGGCTATAGGCTCGACCCCTATTACATGGGACGTAAACATAACTGGCGAAATGTGAGTGTACTATTAAGTATACCTCAGCCTAACCCTTCGGGAATTACAGGCGTGATGTCATGTTGCTGTGTTATGAATGAATGTATCATTCGCGTCGGTCGGTGCTTTATGGTCGCGAATTACATGACTGTATTTCATAACCTTTGAAACTCACTCACTGCGGCCACTTTACAAATACTGGTGAATCAATCCGATTTTGTGCGCTACAACTAACTCTGCAATGATCGAACATGCTACTGTGCTAATAATTTACTATAACGATGTCTATGTCTCACTTAACTCAAGGTGCTACATAATGGCGTTAAAAAATGACGGTGCTTCTAATTGTCGAACATCATTTAATAACACCAATTACTGAGTACGGTCCAGGCGTATGACAGGCCAAACCTCCGATGGTGTGTCGTAAGACTGACTTATGTCACACGTGAATTACTTCTAAAAAATGGGTACAAAAATACCCTCATCGAAGCAGAAAGGCACTGTTTCTCCCCGTCAACGTTATTGCGATATTTTTTTTGTTCTTCTAGATCATACTTGGGAACCTTCTAGTTACGGAGATATTGGAGGTCAAAGTTCAAACTTATTAAATACTGTTTACTTTAAACACCCCCAAAACCCCTGTACTGTTCAATGCATCCATCAGCACAATATTTTGAGTGCGTTACATAGTCCTACCGTAAAAGTTAAAAAAAAGTAGTTTCCTAGAAATTATTGCCAGGAAAGCACTTTTTTTTTTACTTGACTTCTTCATTTGTCTTTATTTCTTAGTTTGATGTACAGAATGCTTGGTTGACGGCTTCGTGAAGGGTCCCTTTACACATTGTATATGCATACTGTCTTTTCCTAAATATTGTGAAAGTGTGACTTGAAATAATTCTTATTCTGTGAACGATGAATACAACGGCAAACAGTTTAACGCTTGCTCATTGTCTGGGGTGATTAAGACTGTAAGCATATTAACACAACCATTTGTTTTATCGGTCACTAGAAGATTCATACCAAAAATAAAAACGGTGACAACACATCAGCATTGACTGACTACCAAAACCGATATAGGGAGGTCTCGTGACTGCCAGACCTACGCCAATTTATAAAAGCTGAAACTTCATCTGTAAAAGCACCTTACGGTAAGAACAATTAGATATTATGAAAAGTCGGACGTGGTGGCTTTGGCAGATATCAGGTAACAAAGGTGTGCTAATTAGTTGCTAAGTTACGTCATGAATTTTTGATAATATTACATAAGAGCTAGTATGATGATTCACCTCCTCCACTGCCAGACATTTTAGATGGTTATAACAACAACAGCAACTAAATTCATTTATTTCCAGGTTACTTTTGCCCATACACAGGATAAAATAAAATTTGCGTTAGTAAAATGAACCTTAAAACTACGTTAGTACAGTTCACTTGTGCACTATGACACCATGTGTTCATGAGGCACTTGCCCGTGAAAGCGACGGAACACCACACCCTGCGGCAAAAGTCCTCTTCCAAGACGAGATAACACGATGGCATTCGCACCAGAAACGCCTTAAAGTTGACGTTGTGTCGCGACTCCAACAGCTGCACTCTCGCCATGTACTTGGACTTCTGACGCACGTACTCCACGATGTCCTCCGCTGCCGTCGTAGTGGAGTAGTGTAGGCGGGAGATATACACCGGTGTTTTCGGCTTCGCCGCACGTTGGGCTCGAATGAAGCCATGCCGCAGCGGTTCTTGTTGGTACGCTGACGGACCTTCCTCCTCAACACCTCCTCTTGTACGTAGTCCTCCAATTGTACGTAGGTCTGGTGTACATAGAATCTTAGTTCAATATTCACACATATGCAAATTCTTTAACAACTCCCCGCTTATACCAGGTTACTAAACGCCGGCGCCAGTCCCAACGCAACATGCCGCCTCGGCCTTGTCTCCGCCTGCCACACCGCTGCCCTCATCGGAGGAGATGCCCTCAGCCTGTTGATAAAGTTCGGAGCCGAGAAACTAAGGATCGACAAACTTGGCAGAACTCCTCTGCACTTGGCTGCATGGGCTGGGAATGCAAGACAGGTTGCTGTGCTGTTGGACTTTCCTGAAGGTAATTTAAATCGATAGCATTTTTATACGACTGCCCAACTGTGTTGTGAAGGTCAGATAGGCAGTCGCTCCATGTAAAATACTCATATTCAGCTGCATCAGGGTAGACTGGAAGCCGGCCTCAACATAGTTGGGAAAAGGCTAGGCAGGTGATGATATGACTGCCCAAAATAAAGTGTAATGTCTTAGTGTTCGGGTATGTATCTGTGTATGAGTTTCTTTTTTTCACGACTAGCGGAGTAAAGCAACATACCCGTCCCGGCTTCACACGGGTGGACATTTATTTTCCCCTAATTCGCCCCTCCCCTATTTTTGTCATCATCATCATCTGCCTAGCCTTTTCCCAACTATGTTGGGGTCGGCTTCCAGTCTAACCGGATGCAGCTGAATACCAGTATTTTACATGGAGCGACTGCCTATCTGACCTCCACAACCCAGTTAGTACTGGGTAATACGATACCCCTTGGTAAGACTGGTTGTCAGACTTTTTGGGCCACTGACTACCTATAACGACTGTCAAAGATCTACAAATGACACCCGGGACCAACGGCTTAACGTGCTTTCCGAGGCACGGAGGAAACTCGGTATGTAATGGGTGGTCACCCATCCACAGACCAACCTAGGCGAGCGCGGCTTAACCTAAATATCGATCCGAGCGGCTGTTATTATTCCCTCCCCTATTTTTGTCTAGAAAAAATATAGCCTATGTTAATCAGGGATAATGTAGCATCCTAATGGTGAAAGAATTTTTGAAATCGGTCCAGTAGTTTTTGAGTTTATTCGTTACAAACATACAAATCTTTCCTTTTATAATATTAGTGTAAAGATAATTTGTAAACGCCTGAACCGATTGCGATGTATTGTTATAATACTTGCATAATCCCGGGTAAAATAGGCTAGCTACCTTTTTGTTACATTTATTTAAGTAGGTACCTATAGTCGACCCCGCACGTCAGTGGTAAGAAATTAGCATAAGTTGACCTTTCATTGTATTGATACTTCGTAATACATTAGGTCAGCTAATGATCAAAGTGTTGCCACTAACTCACGGCTTACTAAAAGAACAGTTGTCCACGGGTTTTCTTCAGGGAAACTCAAAGACAATTTTCGAAAAACATAATTATTATTTACTATGAAAATATCGTAAATACGCAATACATTTTGTATTGTAAAAACTAAATAAGCAATTTCGATAAACTCATTCACTACAAAATACTTTGACAAAAACTGTTCGCTACATCTTCCTCTACTATATTTTCTTTTGTCTTCTCATGAGAACAACAAGATGAAACTCATCATCAGGCGCCACCACCGCCTCAGTCTTTTTGGAGACCAGCCGCAGTACACGGAGCTCGTCAGTCACATCCTGCAATATTAAGAAAAATGGTCTAGTTGATGCAGATATACTATTAAAACTTGAGGGTCCAGACTTTAGATAGAGTGACATTCTTTCGCGATAACATAAACATAACATCACGCCTGTAATCCCCGAAGGGTTAGGCAGAGGTGTACCCAAAGTACACCCACATTCACCAGTTATTATTTAAATAGGGGGCGAGCCTTTTGCCATCGACCGGGCACAAATCCAGACTCCGCAGCTGGTACTGAGAAATTCCTGATGGAAAAACCCAATAACACTTTGCCCGACCCGGGAATCGAACCCAGAACCTCATGCTGAGCAGTCGCGCTTGCGACCACTAGACCAACGATGCGATAACGTTCGTGAAAAAGTCAAAAATATATTGGATTGATATGATCTGTAAAGCCTTTGAAAATATTTTTGGAAGTCGTTACGTAAAAATACGAAATTTGCTATGAAAGTGATGGACCCATGTCTAGCCCTCTGCTTTGACTGGACGACGATACTGACATAGTTGGGAAAAGGTGAAGACGATGACGCCTACCTAGACACGAGTGCGATTGGTAATTTGCCCTTTAGATGTCCCTCTAGATTTTCCATTTGAAAATTCTCGGTTAGGAGCCTTTGGTTTGGATTTGCGGTCAGCTAATGGGAATAGCACAAACGCCTCGATTCTGAACTAACTGAAAGTTAAATCTCGCCTATCGATCATCTGCATGAAACGACTCCTACAGTACTTAGGACACGTGGCAAGCATCCCCCTGATAGCTTGGAGAAACTTATTGTGGCTGGTAACGTGGAAGGAAAAGGGGCCGGATAAAAAAAGGGATCCTCCGACCAGACGGGTGTTATGTCTGGTGGGCTACTGCCAGACAGTGGTTGTCGGGTTCGTCTATAAAGGGTGTAAACAGATCCTTCACGAAGCCGTCAACCAAGCATTCTGTACATCGAACTAAGTAACGTCAAAAAAAAAATTATATAATATACTTTTTTTTTGGGGTGAAAAATCGCGTTTAACGGGGGTCGTGGAGGTGTTTAAAGTAAAAATCTTACATTCAAAATATGTATTTAAAAAAATTTGTGAAAAAGTTTGAACTTTGATCTCCAATATTTCCGTAACTAGAAGGTTCCCAGGTATGGTCTAGAACAAAAAAATGATCGCAAAGACAGGAAGAACTAGTGCCTTTCGGCTTCGTTAAGGGTCTATTTACACCCCTTATAGTTTGAAGTCGCGGATAACTTTACTTGCACGATGTAGGATTTAGATGTTTAGTTCATCATGTGTCAAAGATGGCGCTGTAGTACTTTTTGTTCTATGTTGCTGTAGTACTCTTTGTAGTGTCGCTACAGCCCTGTGCCTCAGCAGTGGGAACGTTATAGGGCGCTTATGGTAATACTCTAATGTCGCAAAACTTGGATCTAGAAGATGCATAAATCATACGTAATTTATGACATAAGTTACTTACGATTTCCTTGAGTGCATTAGATGCAGTGGCTGAGAGGTTTCTCATGTGATTGGAGTAGGTAGCAGCCGTCAAGCTGTCCAGAGTTGTGGTCTCAGGAAAACCTGTTGACAGAGTTAAATTATTCCCTTTTAAGGGTTCCGTAGCGCTACGGAACCCTTATAGATTTGTCTCATGTTTGTCTGTCTGTCCGTATATCACAGCCACTTTATTCCGAAACTATTAGGACTACATAGTTGACACTTTAGAGGTAGATGTATTCTGTGAACCGCTTTACAATTTTATAGAAAAATATATAAAAATCAAAAATTAAGGGACATCATTTTTTTTATTAAACCTGTATGTGCGGGCTGTCTATAGATAGGTCTTTAAAAATGACATTGAGATTCATAAAACCATTTTTTTCTCAAAGTCAATCGTTTGAAACATAGATACTTCCAAAGTGGTAAAATGTGCTAATTTCTAAGTAAGAGGAGAAAAATTTTGAAAATATGTTAGTAATTAAGTAATTTAAACAACCTTTCTACTTCTTTTTTTTACTTTTTTCATTTGTTGTTTTTTATAATTGTAGAACGTAAAAAAAGCTTTCAAAAACTGTCGAATTTATAATAGTTGTAAGATGCTTTCATACCTTCGCAGTTAACTATGATGGTTCCAACGACCATTCCATTTTCATTGATACGTGTCATCGTGTTTGTGGCACCAGGATCCTGAAAAGAAAAGGTTTTCGTCTGTAGTGGCCAGTAATTTTAGCTTCCGACGATGGTGGACACTGGACGTCCTTGGGAGGCCGTCTTTCGGCTGAAAAGGTGATTAAAATGATGTTGATGATGTGAAATAGGGTACCGTCTTCGCTGTCACATCAGTATGAGCTGTTTAAGCTATGTTGATTTAGACTGAATCGAACATTTAAATCTTTGGTCCGAATAGAAGCAGGCTGGCTACTGTAGCCGTTTAGATTATCTCTTGGAATCCGCTACTTCGATAAAGTTGATAAAGGTAATTCACACCATAAATTTGCTGGCAATCTCCATAGCTTCTGTGATAGTATCAAGATTTCTTTAAATAGATCTTCTTGAAATAAGGCTATAAAATTATTTCTAAAACTTCGTCGGCAAGTCTATGACGTTTGGCAGAACAATCTTTATTTTAAAGATTTTTTAAATTAAAAAAAGCCATTGTTTTTTGGCCAGGATTATTCTTCGATTTAAAGGTTGAGTTTGAACTATTGTTTTTTATTAACTTTATTTATTTCGACCTCCTAAGATACGTCCATCACTGGAGCTGTCGACAGAGTTATACACTGTGACTTTTTAGTCGTCTTACAACGGCAGCCCACTTCATGTATCCGATGAATACTAAACATTCATAAAAAAAATAGGTATTTATGAGATTTTAATAAATAAAAAATAAAAATATTATTCAGTATTATGACGCATGGCGTAGTTATAACACCCTGTTGCGAGCGATGATCTATTGGACTCGAGTGCTGGGTAGGTATATGTTCTCCCGTTTGACACGTAAACATCATTAACAGGATGTTTCATAATTTTATTCTAATTTTTCTTTATACCTATTATGGAAGATAATAAAAAAATCGCGTCTAGAACTATTTTATGTCGGGTACATTGAGTGGATGACCTTTGTAAGACGACTAAAAATTCACAGTGTATAGCTAACGTAACTCCAAATTAGTCAATTTCATTATCAGTATCTAGAGAGAGAAGAAGAAGAAGATCCACAAATGAATTTACTCTGGCTAAGTGTGTGCTACTGAGAAATTCCCGAAGGAAAAACCCAATTACACTTTGGCCGACCTGGGAATCGAACCCAGGATCTCGTGCTAATCAGTCGAACTTGCAACCAACGAGGTAGTTACAATTTTTTCAAAATTCGTTTTTATTAAAAAAAGAAATGTTGTCTTGTCTACCTTCTAGATATCCAAGAAAGGGTGGGCACCGAGAGCATGTCCTCGGAAACGGAGGAAGACGTGAGGAAGCTGTGTCCTCTCATCAAAGAGATGACGAACGTGCGCTGTGACCTGGGTGAGCTCGACATGACGCTGCCGAAGCCCTGGAAGGATAATATTGACCATAACTGTCGGGATATTAAAGGGAGTGTAAGTGAAACTTTATGTTTATTTTTAGACAGCCTTGAATGTGCTACTGGTGGACAAAGACCTCCCCCATATCCTCCCAGGCGCTCTTCTCCTGCGCCATCATTCATGATGCGTGTCCAGGTCATCTCGCCACGTCTTCCTGGGCCTTCCGGATCACGTGACCCGCCTAATTCCATTTGAGCTGACAGCCTTTTTGCCAACGTCTATATCTCCTGGTTTTTATATAGATTTGCGCTCACACGCAGTGCTTACTACTTGGCCACGAAACGCGTGTGGCGACTTTACAAACAAATTAAATAAAACGGCCAGCACCGCGATGCGACTTGCGACGCGACGGACGGTAATCACGCAAAGGAAAAAAGTGACATCACTAGAGTCGCTTGACGAAAGTTGTGTCGGAATGGGGCAGTAAGTTTGCCTAGAAGAAACCAATTCGCTCGAACTTTGAATAGATCCAGATTAGAACAGAGCTCACACATTCAACACGAAACGATAGATGTGAGTTTCAGTATAAGTGACCATGTCACAATTTTGTTGCGCAAAGTACCGGAAAGTCGCTGAGATACCTTTGTTTTGGCTTTAATAAACTCACGCGCCGCTGCCGCGAGCCGCTGCTCGCTTCTGCCGGGTGTATCAATACAACAATACAGTCGAGGGATTCCCCGTAAGGGAATAACGAAAAGGTTTGCCAACTTGGGCGATTTTAATTCCCTAGTTTTTTTATTTAAATAAAAAATAAATGTTACGTAACGCGTTCTTGCATCCCCCCTCCCGCCCCTGTAACGCATAGTAACGTTTTACAAGACCCCGCCCTTCCCCCATATTGCGTTACATAATACTTAAACGCCCCCCAAGACCTATTACCTCTTAATATTAAAACAAAGTGTTTCGTTTCAGTAACTTGCTCTCGTCTTGGGGATAACATCGTATCCGGTAACTAAACTAAAACTAACTAGATTAACTCGAGTATAAGTAGAACATGTAATTTAGAGAGTAGTTAGAAACACTCCGAAGATTGCAGACTCTATTAGATTGTGATGGCTAAGTTTTAATCATGTTTGGTTTCGAGACATGTGATTTCGAGAAGAATCCGCACTTAGGGATTATCCTAAAGCCAATCGATGATTAAATGGGTTCTTTGGTTTGAGCACAAACATAGTGTTATCATCATCTACCCAGTTTGTGCACAAACATAGTGTTATCATCATCTACCCAGTTTGTGCACAAACATAGTGTTATCATCATCTACACAGTTTGTGCACAAACATAAAGGGTGTAAATAGACCCTTAACATAGCCGAAAGGCACTTGTTCTCCCCTTCTTTGCAATCATTTTTTTGTTCTAGACCATACCTGGGAACTTTCTAGTTACGGAGATATTGGGGGTCAAATTTCCAACTTTTTCACAAGTATTTTTTTTAAATACATGGTTTTAACGTAAGATTTCTACTTTACCTCCACGACCTCCGTACTATTCAATTCATCAGCACAATGCTTTGAATGCTTTCCATCGAGTCCTACCGTAAAACGTTTTTTACCCCAAGTAAAAAAGTCGATACCCAGCAATAATTTTTGCGTAAAGTTACTTAGTTTGATGTACAGAATGCTTGGTTGACGGCTATGTGAAGGGTCTGTTTACACCCTGTAGTGTCATCCAGCCAGCCTTTTCCCAACTATGTTGGCGTGGGCATCAGTCTAACGGGATGCAATTTAATACCAGTATTTGACATGGAGCCACGGTCTACCTGACCTCTATGACCTAATTACTTAGTAACACTACACCTCTTGGTGAAAATGGTTGTTAGACAGACTTTCGGGGTTCTAAAAACCCTAACGACTGTGCGGCCGTACCACCACCACCATCACCGTTACCACCTGGCTACCACAGATTCCTGTCAACACGCATCACGCCTGTATTTTTCAAAAAGGTAGACAGAGGTATATATAGCAACTTTTATTATGTCAGAACGAAACAAGCCTTTTGAAATGAGATGTAATCGAACTTAGCGCATTCGCAGCTTGTCATATCTCTCAGTCCGTGTTCATAGATGTTCTTATAGATGCCTCATCACCACTTTCTCCACATTCTCCTGCCTTTATTCCAATTAACGACAATTACGTTGAGTCGTTTCAACATGTCTTCTTCTTCCATACTTCTCTATTACTCGTTATCTCATCAGATACCTCCTTTCTAGCCATATCATCCTTCACACAGTCCATACATCGTTTCTTTGTTCTTCCACATTGCTCATTGTTTTTAAACGGCTGGTGGCCCAGTGGTGGCGGCCCCGACTTACGAGCAGTAAGTCGTGGGTTTGAACCCAGGCAGGCGTATTATTTTGTGTAATTTATTTCATCACCACTGCTCTCTAAATTCGAATACATGTGGCATCTACCAACCCGCACTGGGCCCGCGTGGTGGATTGTAGCCATTCCCTCTTAGAGAGAGGCGGCTTGTGTCCCAGCAGTGGGAACATTATAAGCTGATTATGTTTATGCTCGTTAAAATCTACATAAGTATTTTTATGCACACTGTGGTTGAGTGAAACACGTTACATCGATAAACTATGCGTCGCACGCATAAATCTGGTGAATAATTTGGACGCACGCTACACGAATAGGTATCGAAGCACAATTTGCCGATGGCTTTATTCCTCAAATTAATTTTGGCTGTTGGCTTGAATGCGTAATAATTTGCGTGGGTATCTGATGCTCCGATGTAAATGTTTTCATCAATCAGTTGCATTGGCGAATCATACTAATACTAACACGAGGAGGAAGATCTCGTGGCTAAATAAAAACAGCCACTCGGGTCGATCTTTTGGTTAAGCCACGCTTGCCTAGGTTGGTCCGTGGATGGGTCTCTCTGTGCCTCTGAAAGCACGTTAAGCCTTTGGTCCCAGCTGTCATTTCGTTACAAGTAGTCAGTGGCTCGCAAGTCTGACAACCAGTCTTACCAAAGGGTATCGTATTACCCAATACTAGCTGGGTTGTGGAGGTCAGTCAGGTAGTCGTTCCATGTATAATACTGGTATTCAGTTGCATCCAGTTAGACAGGAAGCCGACCCCAACATAGTTAAGAAAACGCTAGGTAGATAATGACTAACACCAACACGATTGTAATCCCAATAAAAAGCAAAACTATAGGTAATCACAGTACAGCTACATTTCGTCAGTTATGTTTAAATCTAATTTAATAGGAGAAGAGCTTATTGGCATCAACTAGGCACAACTTAGTGACACATAAAAGTGGAAGTGGGCAGGTCATATATGCCGTAGGCTGGATGGAAGATGGGGGAAAAAATTGCTGGAGTGGAGATCACGGACGGGACGGCGGAACTTTGAAAGAAAACTGACTAGCTGAACAGATGATCTCATTAAAGTGGCGGGAAGAGACTGCGTAGCCATGTTACAAAAAGTGGAGAGATTTGGAAGAGACCAGCATTGGGTGGCAAAAGGTTGAAGTGAAGAAGAGGGTACAACTGCAGACTTCTACTAGACTAGAGATGTCTTAACGTACTTGGTGAAATGTGACTGTATAACAGTGGCGAAGGTTTCAAGGTTTCATACAATTCGAATCCTACCGGATTCCCTTTGAAAACTGGCAGTCGGTATTCTAAAGACAAATAATATCATCATATTAAAGATATGTACTCCGGCTTATTTCTTATAAAAATTGACCCTTCGCTACTGCTGTTTAGGGATGGAACCGCCCAATAATGTCTAGGAATTGAACCCAAGACTTCATGCTCATCAGTACCCTATGCTATGCTTTTCTCTAATGAGGCTTTTCTTCTGTGTATTTGAGAAGAAGCCCTGTGAATCTTGCATTTCTAAACATGATAATTTGGTACTACTAATTGCTTAAGAAGACTTTTAATGACTGTAACCCTCACTTCTTGACTTTCAACGTCACTATATATAGCTATAGTGAAGTTAACGACTGAACTGACTGTGGAGGAATGAACGACTGATATAGATCAGTCGTTCATTCCTTCTGCCTATATCCAAGGTCTATTTCCGAGTTTTTATTTACCTAACCTTAGGGTTCGACCATAGTGTCGACCATAATTCTTAGCGTGTGCAAACAGTATACCACGATGCGAAACTCTGTAAGTTTTTTCGCATCACTGGTGAGTGATTCACAAATCGCTACATAAATGCGCACTCAGTTACTCTTCCTGCCTAGCTATAGAGTTCGTCGGACTCGTCGTCGCGCTTGCCGTTCGCTACGTGCGTTTTGCCACGGTAACGATACATTGCGTACGTATGAGGAAATAAAACAAATCTTTATTGGATTCCCATAACATTCCTGAAATAATTTCTTGTACCGGTTATCTTAGTATGATATACTGAATTCACCCCATCAGTCTTTGGAGGGCTGTCCCTTACTCTCTGTATTGTATAATTGCACGCTTTGGTGCAAGCTGTAAGTACATCTGTATAAATAGATAAATAATAATAGAGCATGTTTATTTCCTTTATTTATTTTTATACAAATCTTATATAAAAAACATTTAAAAATATAAAAAATTGTAGCCCACAGGTATCGGGAACAGGGTGCAAGCTATATATATATGCTCATGTTGGAGGTCCATTGTTGACTTGATAATGTTCACTTCAAGACTTATTAGTTATTCAGGCAAGCCTATATTTAAAAATCTTATTATTAATTCTAATTTTGTTAAAGTCGTTTAAGCAATTTTTTTATCGAATCCGTATTTTTGTAGCTCAAGTTAGAACTTCCTGCCTAACTTTCTTCCTTTTGATTTGCCTAGAAGCAAAACAAAACGAACATTTCTTGTAGTTTCATCCCGCTACCCTCTTATTCCACCCTGTCCTTACCCTCCCCGTAAAATAATTTCGTATTAAGCCAGAACGCAACCACCGGCTAGTTACCGAGATGTTTGATGAATGGTCCGGGAACGTGCCCCAAAGTCCCGGGTACGAGCCCCGGCTAATGAAACCACGGGTATTACGGAATAGGCGGATCTTTAGATGAAGATTGAGTTAGTTCTACGATGATTTGTGTGAGGAAAAAATGCTTAAGTGAGGGACGTATTTGTGTGCAATATGTAGGGGGTATTAAGTATTGCTCCACTCTGTTCTTCACCAATTTGTTCAACCTGTGGTAAAAAGTTGAATGACTGAAGTCCCATGGAATGTGGAATGGCCCAGTGCGGGTTGCTGGATGTCAAATTCAAACTCAAAGTATTTATTTCAATTAGACCGTTACAGGTACTTTTGAAGGTCAAAAACAAAAGGATGAAGCTACAGTTCCAGTCATAAGGTATAATAACTTTTGAAAGTACTGTAGTTGCCCATTCCAAAGCATAGATGTCATAAGACATGTCTTTTTTTTATTTTATCGTTCTAGGACATATCGCTTTCTTCATGTTTTCCTACCCCGTTTTGTGAGCAGTAAAAGATTGAAGATCGTAGAGATTTTTTTACAAATAACAAATGCCTTTGTGTCTCTAACCTTAAATCCCACGCTATGCAGATGCCGCTCTTCCAACCCGGCTGGACGCCTCTCCACGTTGCCAGCTCGTGCGCTCGGAAGCACTGCACCCGTCTACTTCTGGCAGCTGGAGCCGACCCTAACATCACGGACTTGGAAGGACGGACTCCACTGGATGTGGCTGGCTACGCGTATTACTATGAACAGGATGTCAATGACAAACAGTGAGTATTTTAGTTCTCTGTTTAGGTTGCCCTGTCGAGGTATGAAGAATAGCGTGATAAGTTATCAATCCTTATAATT
Organism: Noctua janthe; assembly: GCA_910589295.1. NCBI lineage: Eukaryota > Metazoa > Arthropoda > Insecta > Lepidoptera > Noctuidae > Noctua > Noctua janthe. The sequence goes on along the minus strand of OU342572.1, from coordinate 3,647,109 downwards.
GTGTGGTGCATGCATGACTGTTGTTGACGGGGTTCTGCAGGCATCATCAACGTCATCTTTCTGACCTTGTCTCGTTATATACAGCGCAACACGTTTTCTTCATCCATTCTCCTCTGTCAGACATCATTTACTCCTTTCTCTTTCATATCATTCTTCACACAATCCATCTTTTGTTTGGCCTTCCTTTCTCTTTCCAGGTATATTTTATGTTAATCGCGCGGTTAATTTTAACATCACGATACTGGCGGGATAGAAAGTTATGGCGCGATTTCACTTGGTCGTTAGCCCGAATTCGATTCCTTAAGGAATTCGGACAAACGACCAAGTGTAAATGAACAGGGTCGAGTAAGCCCGTCTTCGGACAATGTAGTCAAGCTTTCGTTTCGGTTACTCGAATTCGGATACTCGGTGCCAGTTTTCCTTTCAATTCTATCAGTGCACGTGGCCGCAGGTACTCGACATCATTCAAACTGCCCATAACCATTTTCTTCTCTTTTTCAAAAAACGTTGCCGTCGCAAGGAATTTCTCCTGTATCGTGCGTGCGTTTAAAAATGTTCGAACTCACATAAGTACAGACGCCAGCACATCAAGCTACTACAATCTCTCAAATTCCTTTAATAGATTTCCAACTTTATCGCCTAAGCATTAGGTTCAAGGTTGATTGGGAAAAATTTACAGTTTCGGGTAGCTTGATGTGATGGCGTCTATACACAAACGAACCCATCTACTAATTTAAATAAAATAGGGTGAATCTTTTTCGCACGAATTTCGTCCTTACAAGTAATATAAATAAAAAGCCTTTATTTACTGACCACATGATATACAAGACAATAACAAAAAAAGTAAAAAATATTAAAAGTACCTACCTACTATAACCTTACAACAATTTTTTTTTGTTATATTTTGACAAACTTAACTAAGTACTACTTTAAATTACTAAAGAATGTCCTTGAAATGTCCCCACCTGCTGGTGTGCCGACCGTCAAAGACCTTCCCTAGCTGTGTCCACACTGCCGTCTATCGTTCACCACTAAATCATCTCCAGTTATGTCCCTCTGTAAGATTAATCTCGTCTTCCCGTCTTTCTAACCCTGCTTTAAGCTTTCACGGTTTACAACTAAACTTATACTGTCACTTACTGGATATCTTCCGTGATTGTTCATTATTTGGAGCTAAAAAAAAAACGAAAAAGAAATCGAAAAAAATAAATCGGGAATCGAGAGCTCAAAATAATGAACAATCACGGAAGATATCCTGTAAGTGACAGTATAAGTTTCCCGTCTTCTGTTCTGTCTACAGTTGTGGTATGAACATTTTAGTCAAAGTAGAACATTAATTGGTTTGAAATTACTTCCTACCTAAATTCCGTGTTTCTCTCTCTTTACGAATTCCCGTCAGGTAAACCCATCTACCGAAATATTGAAACAATTGTAATCAGCTTTAACAACATAACTATGCTAATTTGGTCGTGATTTCGTTGAAGGTGCCGAAATGAAAGCCATTGCAATTACCATTGTTATAACAGCTGCGGTTACGGAAGACCTTTGTTTTCCAAAACCTTTGTATATAGTTATAATCTATACAATCATATCTATACATTTAATAAAATTGTAACAGACCGATGTCTGTATATTGCAGATATTGAAAAATTTTATATGGGGTCTTTATTGAACAACAGAAGCTAAAACAACAGTTTTTAAATTTTTTATCTATCTGTCTGTCTGTCTTTCTGTCTCTATGTTTGTACGCGCATCACGCAAAAACTACTTCATGGATTCGAACGTAGTTTTCACCGCATTACTGCTAGATGCTTAACTTAAAATATAGGCTACATTAGATATAGTTTTGGACGCGATATGTGACGCTGTGCGAAGCAAGGGCGGGTCGCTAGTCTTTAAAATACTGTAACCTCGCAACGTATTTTTTTCTTAAATTGAAAAGCAAAATCATTCAAATTAGTTACCGCTATTAAATGTTGTATGTGACTAATTTTTTTGTAATTTCGAAAAAAACTTTGTTCGTTGATCATAAATACTCGGGATTTTAGCTTTCAGGAGTTGCAAAGGTTGAAAATAGTAGGGCAGGCTTGTCACAAAAAGTTCAAACACTGACTTACAACGCTCCTTAAAATAAAGATAAAAATAACTCAAGAAAAATTTGAAACGAAGAACTATACCCTTTCACAAGGTCCACTCAAGATGCCTTCTCTGGAAATAATACTCCTCAACCCGTCCTACCTCTATTATAGGAGCTATCCGAATGCCTCTAGCAACGAACCACTTTATCTTAAATTAAATCCTAATTAGACATTCGCTTTGTAATTATTCCAGCTTTAGTGGAATTTCTAAGGCTGTGGCCAGACCTACAGTTTTAGCTAAAAAGTATCGCAATTTATTTATTTATAAAACGGCTTCTAATATACACCAAAATTCAACAGAGACATTATGGAAGACGATTACGAAACCAACAAATTAAGCGTGTTAAACCTCACCGTTCACATGAGGAGGAGACGAGGGGAGCGGAGAGGAGACATCTGGGAATCAACCAATCATATTCGTTGAAAACCACATCGCATCTTTTGTCTCTTCTACGATTGGTTGAATCTTGCTACTCTTCTTCGCTCCACTAGTCTCTGCTTTGGTGGGGTCCAGGTCTAAAGTTGCTTGCATAAAGATGAAGGTTTACTGTCCATCAGTTTCGTTATGTGCGAGTGCCCACACAGGACGGGGCCTTTTTTATGAATCCATACTGGCGTGATCGTATTGGAGACCTGTCTCTTTATGCAATCTTCATTGCACGGGTCCACAGGATTACGAAAGCATCGCGCCCGTTCGATGTCCACTGCGAAAAGCATGAATGGACGAAAAGCAGTAAATTGAGTTAGTTTTATGCTTAATTTGCGTAATATCTATGAGGTGCTCCAGTGAGAAGATGAATTAATTAATAAATTACGAAACCGTTAATGTGACCAGCTCATTAGCATGATTACTTTGCAGCGAGTAAAATCATATGTACAGCAAGTTCTTTTTCAGTATGCATTCTTCTTCGTTATCGTGTGGTAAGTGCCTAACCTGGTGTCAGAGTTTTTATGCCGTCCATGGACCTCTGACTTGGCTTTACATGCCATCGAGAAATATCTCGCAGGAATGCTGGTTTCCTCCACCGAAACAAGTGATAATTATACAATAGGCACATGAATCCGAAAAATCAGAGGTATGAGGTATGATGAGCTATGCATTGCTTAGCGACGATTGACGCAGGTGTAGCCCCACCATTAGAAAATCCAGTTCTGTGTTAAACGTGGCGTAAAATCGCCTATGAACATATAGCATTATAATTGTTCAAAGATGATTATTTAAGGAAAGATGTATGGTGCTCTGGGGAAATCGTGGTTATTAGAATTCTTTGTTGTAATTTGGGATATAAAATAGGAATAAAGTTCGATAAAAATGGGACATGTCGTCTGTTTGTTGAGAGTAAGTCCCGTGTGTGTTTACTTCAGTGTTCCCAAAACGGTAATCGATTTTAGGCATAGGAAAATGTTGGTGTAATTTAGATACTGGAAATGTTATTAGGTAATTACAGTTTCTTGAGAAAGGTATACAGACACAACGACGCACAAACGGTTACCACTGTCTGTCTCTGCGTCACCCAAAGGTTGACTGGTACAAAATGCCTATGGCATTAAGACCGCCTCTGTACTTTGTTCTTGAATTGTTAAATAAATAAATAAACAGTTACCACGTATTCAACGTATATTAATTATAAGTCCAGGTTTCCTCACGATGTTTTCCTTCACCGATGTTTGTGATGATAAACGTAGGAAGTGCATATGAATTGAAATAGTCATATTAGTACTTGCCTGGATTTGAATCCACAACCCCGTGCATGAGAGTCGAGACCTTAACCTCTGGAGCATCACGACTTTTCTACATAAGTTTTTAAAATGACATGTTCTCTAACATTATCATTAATACTGAAAACGGGATATTTACCATGTTTGCTGATTTGTTTGAGTGCCCGATATTTCGGCTGTTGCAATCCATGATCAAGGATAAACTGAAATTATTGCGGGTGGGTGTTTATGAGCAGACAAAAACAAGAAGGAGAGTAGACCGATTTCTCAGCTGCAATAATTTCAGTGCAACAGCGCCGAAATATCGGTAACTCGAAAGAAATAGTAAACATGGTAATCATCTCGTTTTCAGTGATAATAGTAATAATACTTTTCTAAACTATTTATTAGTATTAGTGATTTATGAATACAGGGTTCATTATTTACCATACGAACCAATGAGGCTTCACTCTCAGAGGTACCAATACAAGCTCCTTCTTTTCCAGCCTCGTAGAAGTTATAAAGATGCTTCTCAAAGCTGGCGGCAACTTCAACACGATGAAGAGCAGCAACCTGAACAACATGGACACCCCCCTTCACACAGCCGTAGAGATCGAAAGTCTGGAGGCGATACAGGAGCTCCTGGATGCAGGTGCAGTTGTGACCTGTCTGAACAGGGCGGGGCAGACCCCGCTGCATGTGTGCGTGAAGAAGAATCTTGAGGAACATTTGCAGGTGAGAATAGAATTAGGTGATATATGGTCGACGTACAGCTATAAGTATTGCACGGGATCACCAGCTCAATTAAACAAGTGATAAGGTTGTAATTGCTTCTAGAACAAATATGAATGTAAAAAATAATTAAAGTTAAAAGAATGTTAATTAATTTATTAAGTTTTCTGCTACAAAATGCGTTAAAAAACTGTAGGATCGAACTAGAAGTAGGTAATAGCAAAAAATAATTTTTCGTGTGTTTTAATAAGTAATCAAAAAATTACTTTAAAATTTAAAAAACCCTCATCGCAACCAAGAAAAGCGAACAAACATTTGAAAAGTCAATAAAATGGCTGAGCAGGTTTTGATAAAACATGGCTAATAATAATATACACATCATGCCCTTTCATTTGATACCCTACTTGGGTATATTTGAAAATATTCGAATATTCATCACCAATTTCACGCCCATGTCTAAAATGGCTTAACTGATTTTGATAATACACGTCTAATTGTAATATACACATCTTTCATTTGATACCCCACTTGAGTATATTTGAAAATATTAGATTTTTCATACCCACTTTCATCTCACATAACTAGTAAATGGTTGCACCGATTTTGATAAAATGTATCTAAGAACCATTGCCAAGAAACTAGCTTTCAAATAAAAAAAATTGCATCCAAATCAGTTCACTCGTTTAAGAGCTACGGTGCCAGAGACAGACACACACACACACGCATTGCGATCAAGCTTATAACACCCCTCTTTGTAAAATGATACACAACAGATCTGCAGTATTGCCTCTCCTCCTCCCTTAAATCTATCCAAAGGTTGTCTTGAAAAGACCGCTTTTAGCGATAAGAGTCATTCTATATTGTAATACCTGTAATTTGTATGGTCTACATAATAAAGAGTATTCTATCTATTTTAGCAATCTATCTCTCAAACTTAAATTCATGAAATTATATTCAATAGTGTCCAGTTCTGTTTACAACCAAAATTTTCATTTTCTTCCAGCTATTAGCCAACTACGACTATATGAACGCGAACCCGCTGCTAGCCATTGTAGATGTGAAGGACAAGGAAGGTCACTCAGTTCTGCAGGCTGCTGTTGAAGCTGCTTGGGTTCCTGGAGTCTGCATCGCCTTAGAAGCTGGTGCTGATGTTACTTCTAAGGTAATTTTGCAATAATTATTCCATCATTCCTGCCCTTATCCCAATTTATTTGGGGTCAGCGCAGCATGTCTTCTTCTTCCATACTTCTCTATTGTCAGCTCTTCAGACACCTCTTTTGTAGCTATATCATTCTTCACACAGTGCATCCATCGTTTCTTTGGTCTTACTCTACTCTTATAACCATCTCCATTCATACTCAGCATTTTCCTCATTCCAATAATTATACCACTTAAATAGTATAAAAGCGATAGAAGGAAAACTGGTCAGTTTCTCACTGGCACTGCAAACTTTAAAACTGACTTGAACCAACCTGTTCTGTCAGTCATTAAATTGTTCTCTAACTTTGGCAGTTTAATTTGAAATTGAAAAAAAATACCTCTTTTGTGTAATTTTTGACGATTTTTATTGATTTACAGGCTAATGATGGAGAAACTCCAATCCATTCGGCAGCTGCATTAGGAAACTTGGATGTCTTAATTGAAATCCTCAGCGTTGCCAAACAGAGAGATGCACTAGACTATCAGAACGAAGAAGGAGAAACCGCTCTATACAAAGCCATTATACACGGTCACGTAAAATGTGTAAAGCAAATCCTCAATGAAGGAGCAAATCTAAAAATAACTTTACCAGGAGAAGTGAATATATTCCACGTTGCAGCCGACTATGGACATCTAGAAGTTCTAAGACTACTTCTAGAATATAATGAAGCAGTAACTGAAGCTTTAATCAACACAATAACAGCGGCAGACAGAAGAGGGTTTGGTCCAATACATTTTGCAGTATACAATAACAACCCAGAATGCGTAGAATTACTTCTATCAAAAAGGGCTGATATAAGGCTAAGGACAACTTGCAGTCCGCACAAATCTTCAACTCCCTTGCATTTAGCTGCTGTTAAAAACACCGTAGATATTACGAAAATTATCCTCAAATTCGACAAAACCACCGTACATGAAGTTAATAGTATGGGATGGTTCCCATTACATGCGGCCAGTCATCATGGAAGTAGAGATGTTATAACTCTTTTGCTACGCGAAGGAGCAGATCTATCTGGATATACAGATGGACCTAAGAAATTCAGAAGAACAGCCATAGATATGATTATCAACAATCTGTCGAAACCTACAGAGTTTATTGAAGATGTTTTCGATTCGTACATATCAAGTAATGGTCAAGATTTACAGGATCATAACTGTGAAGTGACTGTAGATTACGGAATTTTGATGCCAACAGTCTGTGAGATGGAACAAATGAAAGTCATTGAAGCTCTTTTAAAGACTGGGAACAGAAATGGGCAGAGGAGACTACTCGTTCATCCGCTAGTAGAGAGTTTTTTGTTCTTAAAATGGAAGGCGCTTTTACCATTTTTCTACACCATCATAGGCTTATACGCAGTATTCTTGTCGTCTTTGACGATATTTATTGTGTCTGTATTCTTCTTTAGAGATACAAAGGAGACCACGCCTGAGTATTTAAATCCTGAGATCTGGAGTTATGTTGTTTACGCCACAATAGCATTGATACTTTTGCAGGTTAGTAGGTTTACATAATATGTGAAATAATAAAGCTTCCGAAAAACAAATTAACTTCCAACGATCTGTGGTTGACTGTAAAACTAAGCTGTGTTAAAATAAATTACCGATAAATGAATACAAAAACCGACAAAAAAATTGTATTTAACAGACAAACTTGAACTTATTCAAATTATAATTCTACGAAAAATTATAAACTAAGTTTCCGAAAAAAAAAAAAAAAACTTCCGAAAAAAATACTAAGTTTCCGAAAACATGTTCTGCCAAAATAATCTTTTTCTTAAGCTCTTAAATAACTTAGGATGCAAGAGCGAGCGAAGCAAGCTCGGGACTTTTGGCACCCCGAGTCCGGGTTAGGGCGCGTAGCGGGTGAGTCGTAGGTGTTACGATGAAAATAACTAACTACTACTAATGACTAACTGTAGTTTTCTGTAAAATGCAATTTAAGCTGGTGGAAAAATATTACGTCAGCAAATGCTGTATTGATTTTCAGAATTTTCAGTATTTTATTCGGTCGTTTCCTTATTCGTATTCCCATATAAGTTGTCGAAAAATTAGTATATAAATCAGTTTTCATATTTTGAGTATGCTCATTTTTTTCGGAGCTTTTTACTTATTATATTAGATACACAAGCAATAATTTTAACAATATGTTTTGTATGAAATGCACTGCTAGATGCATTAGTACTTTCAAATCTTTCAAATTTGATTTGAAACTTTACTTAGATTTTAGTATTAGCATCAAAGTAATATTTATCTTTGACTTGTGAAGGTCGCGGGAATCCACTGGTTATATTGGTTATACTGGTATAAGATTGGGCAACGTGGCGATGATGATGATCATTATCATCATCAGCCAATATCAAGCAAAAGCTAGACATAGGCTCTCTAATCACACGTCACGTTATTTAACTGTCCTTCAAATTACAGGAACTCCTCTACATGAACGTAAAAAGCAGTAGATACTTCTTACAACTCGAGACCTGGGTGAAGTTCGGATCCCTTGGTTTTGCAGTCATCCTCCCATATACCGTGGTTGTGGTGAACTTGGATAATGACGAATGGCCCCGTCACGTGGCTACAGTGGCCTTGCTACTGTCCTGGCTGGAGATGATGTTTCTGCTGTCCAGGTTCCCGAACTGGGGATACTATGTGTTGATGTTTGGGAAGGTCGCATCTAATGTTGTGAAGGTTGGTGAAGAATTAACATTTATTCAATAATCATGTGCATTGGTTTCTTTTTGTTTATTTTGATTTTGCATTAAAAGAAAAAGTCTCATATGTATTCGGAAAACCTAGAGTAATAATGAGAACCGTATTGTAACTGTTTAATTTTTTTTTCTAGATCCTCCTAACTTTCATGTTCCTGGTCATCGGGTTTTCTCTTAGCTTCATGATACAGTTCCGATCTCAAATCCCCTTCGACGGTCCCTGGGCTGCGCTTGTCAAGACGATAGTCATGATGACATCAGAGTTCGATTACGTCGCCCTCTTCGATGAAGAACACTCCAAAGAACTGGCTACTTCCCTCATTATCGTCAGGATAATCTTCCTCGTCTTCCTCATCCTAGCAGCTATAGTACTTATGAACTTACTAGTCGGTGTTGCAGTTAATGATATCAACGATTTAGAAGTTCTCGGTAATATTAGAAGATTAGTCAAACAAGTGGAGTTTTTGGGAACCTTAGACACTTTAGTTTATAACAGATTATTTAACACTATATTACCGAAAAAAGTGAACAGTAGCTTGAAAAATAAAAGAAATGTTCTTTGTGTGATGACGCTAAGGCCTGGAAAACCGCGGGGGAAGCACTCAAGATCCTTACCATCAAGGATAAAAGACGCCATTTTTACGAAAGCGCAGGCACAAAAGAAACAAATCGAAGATGAAATGGGTCTCCAAGCCTTCAAAACAAAACTGAACGAAATGCATGACGCAATAATGAGTATTAATAAAAAGAAAGAAGAAGAGAAGAAACAACCTGAATGCCCGAAAATAATTCCCATTGAATTGCCTAAACCAAAGAAAAATCAGAATTTAAATGAAGTAGCAACCACACTACATGAGTTAGATGATGCTGTAATAGAAATGAAAAATCAGAATCAAGAATATGTAGAAGAATCCAAGTGTGCTATGGAAACGTTGAATGTTAAGATAGATCAGGTATCAGTAGAGCTGGAGGTGATTAAACAGTTTTTGAGTAGGCTAGAGAGTAAGCTAGGTAGATAAATATTGTGAATTGTTTTTAATAAAGAGCTAGTTTCAGATGATTGACATTTTTTATTCATATTTATCCTGTGCAGACAGACTTAGTTTTTAAGGTGAAAAAGCTCGCACTACTGCGTATTTACCTAAACAGGGTGGAAGGGACACTGACGCGAAAACGGTTATCCCCCCACCATATTTTACATCGGTTATTAAAAAAATGGTCTAAGGAACAGCTGATTTTTTTTAATAACCGATGACAAATTTAGTTTTTGCGTCGCTGTCGCTTCCATCCCGTATAAGGTATATTGGCATGAAAAGTAAGACTTATGCTACGGTGCACTATGCCAAGGGTACTCTAGGGCATGACACGGCTAGTGGCGAATATGTCTTGAACCATGCTATTTTTATTTAACAACTTTGTGCCTACCATATCCTTCGAATACATGCCTTTGTCTTTGGATACAATAAATATTGAATTTATGCTTTCTTCGAATCAGATTAAAAAATTCGTTATAATTTGTATTTTTAATTTACTTCCTATGTGTGGACCTAGACTTCTGGTTCGGAAAGGATCCAAATTATTATGTAGGCGATTTTGAAAAATGTTTAACTTTAAGTGGACTGTATAAAGGATTGCGGTTTATCGCCTAGAAAGAACGAGATGATGAACGGGCGATCGAATAGGTGGATTTTTAGGGATGCACGCCTTACCTTGATGCAAAATGGCAGCTGCAACGTCTTCCTGCTTGGAAGCACACAACTTTATAACAGGAGTTCATCACGGCACTAAATCTCTCAATCACACGCGGGCGGTTCAACTTCGTTTTATTACAGTTATGTTGGAAATTAAGCAAAATTTGAGCGGCGTGGCAGTGGTCCAGCTCGTTCTCGGCACGGGAGCGACACAGCGTATGCCCGCCCACTCAGCGGGATTATTCATTTTGGTCTGGTTGACGTGCATTTTGCGGTAAGGGGGAAGGAGATGATCGTCCGTTCTGACACTAACGTCAAATGTAAGAACTAATGAGGGTAATTATTTATTAAAACCAGAATTAGATGGAATTACCAACTTCATTAGTTACTATGAAGTATAGTAAAGTTATACCACTTTTTGGATCATAATACAGCAAAGAAATACATAATTATAGAACCGAATCCATTTTGCCGGTTTTCAGCAAGGCGTTTGAAAGAGTAATGCTAAATCAATTGCTCAATCATTTAAATAGGAATGACATCCTACACGATCAACAACCTTGTTTTGTTTTTCGGTACTATTACAGCCTTCTTCATAACCTACATGTCTGCCCCAATAACGCGCAATAACAAGTTATATCACGTTTCTAACACAGGAATAACTCCTCATTAATAAGGCCTTGCAACACTAAATACTCTGCTATAAGAATCAAAATGATTTACTCCAGGCTCAGTTGTTAAACAAACCAATTTTACTTGAACCCTGACATTCCTTGTAAGGCCTCCTTTTATCATTTTGCTTTCTTATGTAGGAGAGAGAGATGGAAGGTCTAGTTATAATAGATATGAGGTGCGACGCTGGCAGAATATTGATATATAGCCTTGTTGGCATCAGAGGAAAAATATGGGTTATTTTGATACTGAGTTCTGATTGGGTATTGTTGTTATTTGGAGGGTTTGTTGCTTTATTGAGGAGTTGTATACGGCTACCTTAATAAGGTAAAAATCAGCCGTAGTCAACTAGATTTGTAATAGCATTGCTCACTAAAAAATAGTAATATTTTCAGTGCGCAAAAGAACTGGCTGGAAAATGACAGACGCACAAAAAATAGATAATAAAATAAAAATTCCATTATTTCTTTAGAATCCAGAACCTTTAGAAATGTGCATATGTCTTGATAACTTATTGCAGTTGGCTGCTTCGTTAGTCTAGTGGTTCGCAAGCGCGACTGCTGAGCATGAGGTCATGGGTTCGATTCTCAGCTCGGGCAAAGTGTTATTCTGTTTTTCCATCAGGATTTTCTCAGTAGGAGCCACGGTGTCTAGATTTATGCCCGGTTGATAACAATAGGCTCAATTACATGCGACTTAAACATAACTGGTGTTATTGTGGGTAGACTGTTATATTGTATTGTATAACGGGCTGGTGTCCGCAACTCCACGTCCTAAGCGCGTATTTTGCGTCCGAAAGTGCGGGTGTACTATTAGGTACATCTCTGCCTAACCTTTCAGGGATTACAGGCGTGATGTTATGTAAGTTATTGCTGTTGCAGATGTGAAATGTTTTGCATATAATTATAGCATTTTAAAACTTTATATCACCGCCTTTTCATGTCCTGGGATCAAATCTATTGAAACTATTAATTGGGTTTTTTAAATATGAATTTTGACACATCATCTTCATAACTGACGAAGTTTATTCTACACTTCTGTCTACCTTTTCAGAAATTATATCCGTGCCCTTTTTTCAGATCCATCAAAGCACTTGACACTTGAAAATAAAGCGAGTGGAACTAATTTTAATGAGTTAATTTGATTAGTGAGTGAAATGATCGGCGCTAATGGTTCTGTAATGAGCGTGGTAATGGAACTGTTGTGTTCGCTATATAAAGGTGGAGGAGAGGGCCTAGGAAGGTGTTGTGGGGTGTGAGAGTGAGAGAGCTGGTGTATCGTGTTTTATTTATTTAACACTACAAGCAGGCAGACTTAATGCCTTAGGCATATTCTACCAGTCAATCTTTGGGTGATGCAGAGACAAGCAGTGGTAGGTGTATGTCTGATAATAATTTTAATTAATACAACGCTAAACTACAAGGATATATAAAATACTAAATATATATCAAATACTTTAAATTATACAACATACTCATTACACACACGCACACAACACACACACCTATTATCCTATTTATTTTATTTTATTATGCGACATTATTTTTAATTTTTCCATTTTTTTCTTCTAAAAATTTGTTTTAGAATGCTGCTGCTGTTTATGTAGTGAGTCTCGTATGGAATTAAAACCACAGCGGCATTGTTACTAAAATATTCTATGCCTTACGTGGTAACCTTACTCAAACACAAGGTCTTTGTAGTCAACCATTCATCACTTTCTTGATTCAGCTAAGCAGAAAGCGATGCGTCAAACTCAATAATTATAGGTACTTACTTTTTCGTAATTAATACAAAAATGCATTACATGTTTGATGTTTTTAGTTAAGTACTAACATACGTTAAGAACATTGTTACTAACCCAATGGATCTTGGTCATCTTATTAAATGAGTAATAATAATAATAACATCCTGCCTGTATTTCCTCGGCCTGACCGAAATTTCTGCATATGACCCTAGTTATGCACAAATTTCGGTCAGTGTCAAGCGCCTTAAGCAGTCTTTTATGATTAAGTTCCACGTAATAGGGGACGAGCCATTACCTACAGGGCACTCCGTGGCTGCTACTGAGAAATTTCTGATGGTAAAACCCTATAACACTTTGCCCGACGTGGGAATCGAATCCAGGATTTCTCGCTAAGCAGAAGCTCTTGCAACCCTCTACTTCTACTCATATCTATAGATTTAGTTCACATTTTCGAGTACTCAACTCAGTTTCTCAATAAACATAATAACAGCCGTTCGGGTCAAACTTTAGGTTAAGCCCTGCTTGCCTAGGTTGGTCTGTGGATGGGTGACCACTCATTACATACCGAGTTTCCACCGTGTCTTGGAAAGCACGTTAAGCCGTTGGTCCCGGGTGTCATTTGTCGTTATGTAGTCAGTGGCCCAAAAAGTCTGACAACCAGTCTTACCAAGGGGTATCGTATTACCCCCTAACTGGGTTGTGGAGGTCACACAGGAAGTCGCTCCATATAAAATACTGGGATTCAGCTGCATCCGGTTGGACTGGAAGCCGATCCCAACATAGTTGGGAAAAGGCTAGGCAGATGATGATGACTTTTTCCATACCTAAACCAACCTGCATACCATCTTCTAGTAAAAAGTGACTCGTTCATAATACCGCAAGATAGATACACTCTCATTAGAGCATTCGTGAGGATCTAATAAAAGGTATCTCGGGCAATATGGAGCTTGTAATGAGCTATTCGTTCTGATTTACCGGCAAGAGTACGGGATATTATTGCTTCACTGACTACGGGTGAGCTATTTGTTATGGTTAGATTACTGTGCTATGAATGTTTTTTTTTAATAATATTTACTGGATTAACAAAGACATTCACGAACATTTTTTTGTTCTAGACTAAACCTTCTAGTTACGGAGATGTTGGGAGTCAGAGTTCCAATTTTTTCACAAGTTTTTTTTTAAATACATGTTTATAATGTAAGTTTTTACTTTATACTCCTCCACGACCCCCGTACTATCCAATCAGCACAATACTTTGAGTGCTTTCCATCGAGTCCTACCGTAAAACGTGATATTTCACCCCAAAAAAAAAAAGTCGATTCCCAGCAATAATGTTTGCATACAGTTACTTAGTTTGATGTACAGAATGCTTGGTTGACGGCTACGTGAAGGGTCTGTTTACACCCTGTATACTAGTTCTTAAGGCTAAAACTTTACTTTAAATACCTCTATAACCCGTTCACTAGTCAATACATACAAGCCCAATGTTTTGAGTGCGTTACATTGAGTGTTACCGCAATTCGTGATTTTTCACCCCAAAAAAAAATAATTTTTTTGCTAGTGTTACTTAGTTTGATGTACAGAATGCTTGGTTTACGGCTTCATGAAGGGTCTGTTTACACCTTGAATGTCACATCGCGCTTAAAAAGAAAGGAAGCTGTAAGAGACGAAGGCTGGTTTCTCAGTTGTCACGGCAGTACACCGCACGTTTTTACAGTATTCGATTTTATAATCGAATATATGAAGGAAATTTGAACATAGAAAAAGCAAGATTTTCATAGCAAAAAAACATGCAGTACAAAGCCGTGTGAACTCAGTAGAATTTGTACTGAAACTCAACGTACCCGGACTCACTCAATGAAAACCACGCTTATGTAGATCACTTTTACCCTTTTCAGCAACCATGTGAAAAGCATCCCTCTATTTCACCCCTAATTGTATTAACAGTCCCTTTTAAGAAGTATACTCGTATTATCGCAAATCAATTCGAAAGCTGTAAAAAATATAGTAAAACCTTAAGCGATACTGGAGCCATTTGTATATTCGTATGAGTTTGATTAAAACCCGATGCTGTGTTTGCCGCAAGCTATAAGATGAAGCGGGTAATGACTTTTTGTATGATGTAGTAGTGTGTCGTTTTAGTCGAATGGTTTTTTTTTTATGAAATAGAAACTAATTCATCATCTGGCTTCCAGTTTAACCGGATGCAGCAGATCACCAGTATTTTACATGGCGCCAAAACCCAGTAGGTACTGGGTAATACTATACCCTTTGGTTAGACTAGTTGTCAGACTTTCGGGCCACTGACTACCAGCAACGACTGTCAAAGATCTACAAAATGACACCCGGGACCAGCGGTTTAACGTACTTTCCGAGGTACCGAGGAAACTCGGGATGTAATGAATGGTCACCCATCCACGGACGAAACTAGGCAAGCACTGCTTAACTTATTTACCTAGACACGACCTCCTCACTGCATTTACATTTGTTAAATAGTAAGTTAAGTTCCTTGGTGTCCAGCCGTGCACGAAGTGTTTTACCACGTCGCCTGCGCAGTTCATTTCTTTGCCAGCAACGCATCCGAGACTTAGGATGCCGTGGAGTGGCTTTACCGTCACCGTTACTGAAACACAGTGGTGTAGTTTATTAGACTCCCCCAGCCAGTTAGTGACTCGTAAGACTTATGTTGTACTAACGTGATTTCGAGCTTCAATTTGTAGCACTAGCGTGATTTCGAGCTTCAGTTTGTCGCACTTGCGTACATTTGAACTAAGGTAAGTCGCAGTACAGTTTTGTCGCACAAGCGTTAATCGCACATATTTTAGTAGTGCACTCTTACATGTGGGCGGCGTCACTTAGTCTTAGCCCTGTATCTATTCCGATGAGGATGATTATGGTATCTTGGCCCTATACTATCTCTAACATCTTGTAAATTACACCACACAAAAACACCCGAACCAAAATTAATTCGCTTTTAGGCAGTAACATAAATAATTGTAACACTTGTATTAATACAGAGAGTGTTTTGTATTTGCAATGCTTTAACTTTGCGTGAATTAAACGCACGCTCATTTATTAAAACTGGATTAAGTTTTATGTACAGCGGTTTTGAGGGTTCCGTACAAAACGAGCCCTGGAGTGGAGGAATACCTCCAATATTTATTTGTTCAAGACTTAAACCTATTTACAATTAATGGACCTTAAATTAGACTATAACTTAGTAGCAAGATACAAAATAAGTACAAGGTATAAGGGCTTAAATTAGGAGGACTCCTGTGCTATAAGCACCAGTTACTTCCGTCACCACCGTGATCGAGCTACCGTTACAAGTGTGGTGCGGTGCAAATGTAAGTATTACCTACAAAATTATTAATTTGTAAATTGCTATCATGCGTGAGTGTGCGTGCGTGTATGGCCATAAATGTGTGTTGGTGAGTGGGGTGTGTATGTGTGAGTAGGTGTTTTCGTGTATGAATGGGACTGAGTGGCTTTTATTTTTATTTTATACTTTTTAATTTATTTTCAGTATCTACATAATTTGAGAGAGAAGGATCTATCGATTATGGGACGCTCCTCAGCTAGATAGACTGACAACCTTTAAACTACTTGATTCAGACAGGATGCACAAGGCGGAAGAAGGCAGGGTACATTTTTTGTTTTTATTCAATTTGTCGTATTTAACCGTGGCATCACAATTTAGTTTAATGTATGTCTTAAATAAGCTTTTTTTTATTCATTATAATGTTTAGTTGTTCTTTTTTATTCAATTTTCTTTTTTTTTGCCCAGTGCGAGTCTAATAAAAACTTTTTCTGTTTTTCTTTCTTTCAGAGTGTTGTGGCCAGCCAGCAGTAAACAGTGACAGGCTGTGTTGATGCCCAAATGTAGGCCAATGGAACCCAATGAACTGTCCGTCTGGTCTATCTTTCCGTCTTCCACCCTTTATATAATACCTTGAAGCCATAATAGGAGTTTATATAGTTAAAAAAGAACGCAAATAATTAAAAAATAAAGTGTGTCATAAATCATAGTAGTAATTGTCGTACGGAACCTTAGTGAGCAAGTCCGTTATTCTTTTATACCTTTTTTTAAACAAAATCTGGCTGTATTGAATGCAGTTTAAAGCAGACATTTTAATTTTTATAATTGTTATAAAATGCTGGTAACGAGCAGTAGTTTGTATGTCGAAAGTCGTAGTTTGTGTGAAAAATTATGTTTTTTCGCAATGTTTTTCAATGTTTACAAATGTGTTTTTATGTCGCGATTCCCACAAGAGTTTTTAAATGTGCCGTTTCCAAAGTCATGATTTTTAAAGTACACGCTCCTATTATTTTATGAATGATGCTTCAGTTTATTATGATTTGCATCAGTTAATTGCTATCGAGAGTTTTCATTATGTCGAACTCTTTTAAGATCTTGATAACTGGCGAAAAGTGGCCAGGGTAAAAACCCAGCCTCTAAGCTGCTGCTCGAATGGAAGTATCCATCGTTACTTATGCTGATCTGGGCATTAAACCCAAGACTACACGTACGGCTGCCTACAGCGACGTACACACGACGGCCAAACCAGTTCATGCGGATCTCTCATTGTATAGGAAATCTAAACAAAGCGAAGCCAAGTTATACTGGAAACGTACAGCTCCATGAGCCGCTATGTGTACAGCGGTCACATTTTTTTTTTTAAACTAAATAGCCTTGTGTTATCGTCGCAAATAGGCAAATAATATACCCCCATTTGCAGTGTAAACGTTCACAATTTATTTCTTTGCTTGTTACTCAATCACGCCAGAACGGCTGAACGGATCTGAACGAAATTTGCACGACTGACCCACCTTCACACTAAACATTCACACCAGTGTTAACGTGGAGAAATTTCTTTCCCAGCCTTCACACTGTCACACTTTCAAAGTTCAGTGTGAAGGTGGGTCAGACGGGACTACTCTATTTTTTCCACACCAGTGTTAACGTTGGGAATGTATGAATGATAAGAAAAAAGGGAAAAAAAAAAAAACACGAAAATTATTAACTACCTATAATAAAAATTAAAATCACTTACGTCGAAAGGATACTTATTCAATGATACTTGATGTAAAATAGAATATAATAGAATAATTTTATTTGTATAAAAACATGGTACATTAAGGTCTTATCAATAGGGTTGTCGTCTTACATGTTTCGCCATAGAATGGCATACAAATATTAGGACATCGTAAAATTTTAATACAACATCAATTAGTGTAAATTAATATTATAATATGTCTAGGTAATAAGAATAACATTTACAATTCAGGTTTCGTATCTATTCTAAATCTTAATTAAAATAGACTTTTAATTAAAGAAAACTTTAAAAAAATATATCAACTTAAAATACTTTGTAGAACTCGGTAGCTATATCTATCGGTTCCTTTTTTTTAAGAAATTATTTTACACTAAAAACAATTGTCAATAAGCCATTTATGTAATTATATAATTTAAAATATTGTATGTAGTGAAATTAATAAAAATCAACCTCTTTAAACAAGTTCAAATCTTGATGTAGGGGACCTTCCTTCAACTGATTCCAGCACTTTTGTGTCAAATGGTCATGGCACAGACGGCTGCTGAGAGGTATATACAAGTTCTTGCTGAGTAATACATTCGCTCTTTGTAAATTTAATAGCTGAGAGAGCGGTTCAAAAATGCACCCGCTTTCATTATCAGACACCCGTGCAAGCTGATACGGTTCAGGATTTTCGGCTTTTACAAAGCTGCCAAAATTATTCATTCTTCAATTATATATTTATTTTATTTCGAAATGTCATCTCGCAGTTTAACCTAGGAGGTTGTGGTCTGCTCAACCGGACTATCCTGTGGGTGCCTTGAGTGTAAGAACTCCAGCCAGAGCAAAAAAAAACTTACAAACTAAGCGACTACACGCTTAAAGAGCCTCGGCATAGGGCGTCGCTGGGGGAGGACAGCAAAGGTCTGACAGTCTGGATCTGAGTGGTGTCATTATTTAGGAACTTATTTTGGACTACAAGCTCAGCCACTCGGGCTGGCTCGAACAAGGGTCGGGGAGGGCATGGGACGGGGTGGTGTACGTTACCCTAGCGGAAAAGTGGCTCCTAGAGTGATATGCGTATAATTCATAGCAGATTATACACTAATTTTACGTTCCACTCATATCACTCTAGGAGCCACTTTCCCGCTAGAGTCACGTACACGACGGGGTTTCACGACGGGAAAAGAGAAAAAGAGGAGAAGAGAAAAAGCAAAAGAGGAAAAGGCTAACGATGAATTTCTATAAAATGCCCAATCTCAATACCTCCCCGTACCAACTGCAGTTGCGTGCTAATAATTAAATGATCCTTTTCTATATCAATTTGTTTTCTTTTATTTGGTTCCAATTGTAATTTTATTTTGTTAATTGTTGTCATCATCTGCCTAGGCTTTTCCCAACTATATTGGGGTCGGCTTCCAGTCTAACCGGATGCAGCTGAATACCAGTATTTTACATGGAGCGACTGCCTATCTGACCTCCACAACCCAGTCTGTACTGGGTAATACGATACCCCTTGGTAAGACTGGTTGTCAGACTTTTTGGGCCACTGACTGCCTAACGACTGTCAAAGATCTACAAATGACAGCCGGGACCAACGGCTTAACGTGCTTTCCGAGGCACGGAGGAAACTCGGTATGTAATGGGCGGTCACCCATCCACAGACCAACCTAAGCAAGCACGGCTTATCCTAAAGATCGACCCGAGCGGCTGTTATTATTTAGCCACGAGCTCCTCCTCCTATTTTGTTAATTGTTGTATCTTCTTGTAAAGCCGAGAGTAATTTTGGGAGAGTAACATAATTTTTGTTGACACTTTTATTAATTTGGGAATTCCAATTCGAACAAAAGTACTTTTCCCCCATTTCTCTCAATGAGAGAAAAATCCATTGTAATTTAAGGATTATTATTATCCCCTTACCACGGGCACAAGATGGTTGTATCAGAAAGACAGGCATTAAAGACTATCTCAATTTCCCGATCTTCACATTGATGTGACAGGGTTCCCATCCGTAACACTAGTGTTATACTATATAAATACTAGTGTGAAGGTCGAGAAAGTGATTTCCGTTCCATAACACTGGTGTGAAGGTAGGGAACGTAATGTTCCCAGCCTTCACACTGGTGTGAAGGCTGGGAAAGAAATTTCTCCACGTTAACACTGGTGTGAATGTTCAGTGTGAAGGTGGGTCGGTCGTGTTTGGCTCCCAAACTGGAACGGACAGGGGCTGCCTTCAAGCGGCTCTTGCCCAACCTGAGGGGTCCAAACGCCTCCTGCCGGAGGCTATATGCGGGGGTCGTGCGGTCCATGGCCCTTCACGGGGCCCCGGTGTGGGCGCGTTCTTTGAGGCGGCAAGCCGCCCACTACCTGAACGCGCCCCAAAAGGTGATAGCCATAAGGCTAATCCGGGGGTACCGCACGATCTCCGGCGAGGCGGCTAGCCTCCTTGCCGGATTGCCGCCATGGGATCTGGAGGCGATAGTCCTCGCGCGCCTGCATGAATGGCGCGCGGAGGCACTACGTCGGGGGGAAACTCCGCTGCCGCGGCAAATTGCCGCTCAGCGGACAGACCTCCGGCGTGATCTCATGGCGACATGGAGAGAGCGACTGTTGCAACCCCGTGCAGGGCACGCTACCATAGTGGCGATAAGTCCCCTCTTTGAGGAGTGGCTAGAGAGGCGCCACGGCGCCCTCACCTACCGCCTGACGCAGATCCTCACCGGACACGGTTGTTTCGGGAGGTTCCTGCACCGAATCGGGCGGGAGGAAACGCCCGGGTGTTTCCACTGCGAGGATCGTCCGGGGGACACGGTGGAGCACACCGTAGAGGTCTGCCCCGCTTGGGCGGAGCACCGCCGTGTCCTTGTAGCGGCGATTGGCGGCGGCGATCTCTCGCGTCCGGCCCTGGTTCAAGCCATGGTCCGGAGCGAGAGGGAATGGGAAGCCGTCACCACCTTCTGTGAAGCAGTCATGCTAGTGAAGGAGGTGGCGGGACGTGAGAGGGAAAGAACCTCACGTCCCAGCCGCCGCGGGAGACGCCCTAGGCGTCGGGGGTCACGTGGTGGCTCCCGGCCACCGTAGGCGCGGGCCTGTATACGGCGAGTTATGGGCTAGCTCGCCGTCCGGCCGTCTTATGACGACAGGCCGTGTCGACGGCGCGTTCGTGTTCCACGCGCGCCTCAAAGAGATGTCAGCAACCGAGTAGGGGTCCGCATGGGCCGATGCCTGCCAGAGCTGCGGGACTGTTCGAAAGAGACACCGTGGCCCTGGAACACAAAGGGCAAAAAAAAAAAAAAAAAAAAAAAAAAAAATTGGTGGGTCGGTCGTGGAAATTTGGCACTGAGATAGCACATTTTAATAGCACATTGAATACTATTTTTTTTCTCACACTTACATATCAAAATTTCCACACAGATGAAGTCGCTGGCAACAGCTAGTTATTAATAAGCAAAGAGATTTAAAATACTTATAGACCGGACATTAGGAATATTTTCACAGAAAATTTTTGATCCCGAACATTTTCGATTTTGACACACGAATGCTACCTGACAGCGGGCGTATGACACTAGACAGAACGATTTATTACTAAGTAGTAATAAGTTTTGGATTACAATTTTCGTCGTCTTGTCGGAGAACAAGTGCTTTTCGGATATGTTAAGGGTCTATTTACACCCTTTATAAAATAAAATTTGTGAAAAAGTTGGAACTCTGACCTCCAATATCTCCGTAACTAAAACGTTCACAGGTGTGGTCCAAGTCAAAAAAAAAATTGCAATGACGGGGAAAGCAAGTGCCTTTCGGCTTCGTTAAGCGCAGTTATGCTCTTGTAGTCCACAACACTATTTTCTCAGTGGTATAGTTTTAGACCCACCATACCACTAGGAGTATGGTAAGTGGTATGATGGGTCCGCAATGATTATTAACTAGGTACCGTTTACAGTACTAATTGTTCCGAGTAGCCACAAGCCTCGAAATACAGAGGGAAGTCGACATGTCATTAATAATCCGTTTAATGAAAGGATAGCATTGCATTAACGGGTAATCCATTAACTCTGTCAATAAGATTATACGGCTTACCATCCAATGCTTAATTGAGTAATGACGTTTATATTTAATTAGTGCCTTTGTTCTGTCTTTGTAATTAATTAATGTAAGTTATCTTAGAGCTTTTAAAGATTTTAAAAGCTTGTTAAATATTGGTATTCAGCTGCATTCAGTTAGACTGTAAGCTGGATCCAACATAGTTTTATTTTTTATTTTATTTATTTATTGGATCTCCAACAGAATTTACACAATTACATCATCATCATCTGCCTAGCCTTTTCCCAACTATGTTGGGGTCGGCTTCCAGTCTAACCGGATGCAGCTGAATACCAGTATTTTACATGGAGCGACTACCTATCTGACCTCCACAACCCAGTTAGTACTGGGTAATACGATACCCCTTGGTAAGACTAAATTACACAATTACATGCAGTATGCATAAAATAGGGACACGTAC
Organism: Noctua janthe; assembly: GCA_910589295.1. Classification (NCBI taxonomy): domain Eukaryota; kingdom Metazoa; phylum Arthropoda; class Insecta; order Lepidoptera; family Noctuidae; genus Noctua; species Noctua janthe. Next base: position 3,624,992 of record OU342572.1, on the reverse strand, counting down.
AAGTGTGCGCTTCCAATTATAGGAGACCACACCATTCACTTATAATCTAGGTGCATACAGTACATTTAAGTAAGTCAAAAATCTAAATAAATCAAAATACATTACACAAAAATCATACAAAAGAAACAGGGTGAATTACGTAGAAGATGAACAAAAAAAAATCGAAAAATAAGAAAAAATACAAAATAATAACATAGTTGGGAAAAGGTTTGTCCGATGATCTTACTACAGCTTATGTCGCCGACAACAACGATGAACGCAGTTAGAAAGTTTTTTTGTGCGCTAAAAATCATAACTCACCTGGTTTCAGAAAAGTGAATTGGAACTTCAGAATTTGCTGAACTCTACTTCAGCGTTATTACATTGATCAGATTTTAGTTAACCTATACTGTCACTTACGGGATATCTTCCGTGATTGTTCATTATTTTGAGCTCCCGATATTTCGACGCTGTTGCAAGCGCCATGATCGCGGGTTGATGAACAATCACGCAAGATATCCCGTAAGTGACAGTATAAGTTTAGTTGTAAACCTTGAAAGTTTAAAACAGATTTTAGTTAATTTTACGATAGTGAATGATGAAATATAAATTCTGTTAAGAATCTACAAGAGTTCTTTTTTATTAGTCTGCTCTTGACCTCGATCACGCCTGATGGAAATCGATAGATGAGGTCTATGATGGATCGAGCGTGCCCAGAAGATGCCTGTTAACTCTTCTTTTAAAAAATCCTATCTTAAAAAACTAAATTTTATTCGTAATTAATATATGCAACATAACGTAACATCACGCCTGTAATTCCTGAAGGTTTAGGCAGAGGTATACCTAATAGTACACCCGCATTTCGCCAGTTATGTTTAAGTCCCACGGGGGCAAGCCTATTGCCATCAACTGGGCACAAATCCAAACCATGCGGCTGCTCTTGAGTAATTGCCTAAGAAAAAACCCAATAACACTTTGCCCGACCTGGGAATCGAACCCAGCACCTCATGCTCAGCAGTCGCGCTTGCGACCACTAAACCGACGAGGCAGTCATATTATAGTCAGTATTATATTTTTCTGCTCTTTGATTAACAACCCGGTCAGCAAAATAGGTCAGGGTAATGTCAAATTCATTAGATGCATGTTCGCAGCGATGCAGACAGATGGAACGGTAAATGGGCTTCCGGGGGCCATCAAACATTCAACTGACCTGGCGCTGACAAGGCAGCTGCATTTTTACCAATTCTTTGTATTTGAAACAGGGAAATAACGAAAGCTTCCGAAAAAAAACTTCCAACGAGTCTATGGTTGACTGTAGTATTAAGCTTGGTTAAAATGAACTACCGAAAAATTAATACAAAATTAACCGCCAAACAATGTTGTATTTAACAAACAAACATGAGTTTATTCAAACTAAAATTCTACGAAATATAATATACTAAATTTCCAAAAACAATATGTACCCAACTTCCGAATAAAATAAGTATGCGAAAAAATAAGCTACTGGAAAAATATTACGTCAGCAAATGTTGTATTGATTTTCGGAATTTTCAGTATTTAGTTTCTTTGTCCTTTCAGTTGTCGCAAGGTTTGTATTGTAAGCAGTACATTTCTTATTTTGAGTATGCTCATTTTTTTTTCAGAGCCTTTATTACTACCCTTTGAAATATTCTGTTTCTTGTAGTTGATTTCTAATAGCTTTCTGTAAAATATAGGTACAGGAGGTAGGACGTAACACACCGTGACTTTTTAGTTGTCTTATAAAGGTGGTCCACTCAATGTATCCGGCATAAAATAACTTAAGCCGCGACTTTTTTTACTATCAATTAAGATAATAGGTACTAATAAAAATAAATACGGACCACGCTTGCCACAGGGTGTTTCTAACTACGTCATGTGTAAAGAACCGCTAGTGTGGAGCAACGTAAAGAAAAAAATAAAGATATTTTATTTAACTATTTAAATCTCATAAATACCTATAATTTTTTTATGAATGCTTATAAGTAGTCAGGTATGAAGTATGGTATAATAATATACTTCGCCTTGTATTCTCTTCCCGTGACAGCTGGGTCACGTGATTGGCCCAAGAATACGTCATCAGTTGCGATGCTGTCGATGTGTTGCCACGGTGTATGGTTGATTTACCCAAGTAATATGCATTTTTTAACTTAACAAAGTAATTATAACCTAATAATTCAATATTTAAATTAATTTAAAACTAAATAAATGAAGCACACAAGTTACTAAATAGTTAAGCTAGTTAGTAATTTATTTTATTTTCATTCACTAGATGAGAATCCCTAAATTTACTGAAAAGGACAATCAATGGTAACACTTATCGTGGCGTAGTCTTGGGCCATCGTGGGAAGAGAATACCAGGCGAAGTATATTATTATACCATGGTAAGAAGTGGACTGCCGTTGAAAGACGACTAAAACTCATTGTATGAATTTAAATTGTCACTCTGTAAGGTAGACAGCAAAAAAAGGGAAAAAAGGTGGTATGGGGGTAAAATGTTCAGTTATGCTAGTTTGATAATTTTTACTTTCATGATTCCGATAAAGAAAAAAAGATGAACGAATGATGTTGATGATGAATTGAATTAACTTGAATAGGATTGAATTGAGTTGTATCTAAAATTCGTACTAACATAGTTCTTAAGCGCTCACTACTAACCCATAATAATATGGACTCTTGTTCGAAATAAACGTTTTGATTAATTGATTGATAATCGTTACACGTTGTCGAAGTCTACCTTGTGTTAACTCAAGCTGCGGCCAATCAATCGCTTCCAAACATTTGAATTCCTCATTATCTTTACTTGGAACTGTTAAGTATACAGGATGTAAGGGACAGCCCTCCACAAACTGATGGGGTGAATTCAGTATACCATACTAAGATGACCGGTACAAGAAATTATTTCAGGAATGTTATGGGAATCCAATAAAAATGATTAGTTTTATTTCCTCATACTCAATGTATCGTTACCGTGGCAAAAAGCACGTAGCGAACGGCAAGCGCGACGACTAGTTCAATGAACTCTGTAGCTAGGTAGGAAGTGAACATCTGATTTCATGGATCGTTGGTATTTCAACATCCATTATTGGATTTTTGATTACAGTTCTTCCATCAGAAAATTCTCAGTAGCAGTCACGGAGTCTGGGTTAGTGCCCGATTGATGACAATAGGCTCACCCCCTATTACATGGGGCTTAAGCAAATGTGGGTGTACTATTAGATACGTCTCTGCCTAACCCTTCGGGAATTACAGGCGTGATGTTATTTTATGTATCTACCTAGACAGAACACCAGGAAGTATTTATTTAGCTGTTAGAGTGCATCCGCTGCTGCTATGCCCGCGCGACGGAACTGGCGGCCGATAGGCACCCAGTTCCGTTCGGTCCCGACCTGCTCCCGATTACGGAGACATCCGGTATCAATGGCGGAACAAACAGCTATCCCATACATTTTGATAGTGTAGGTATTTAATTTTTGTATGAAGCAGCCGATTGTTTTATTTTAATGTGTAGTTTTGTTTGACTGCCTCGTTGTTCGTGCGACTGCTGAGCATGAGGTCTTGGGTTCGATTCCCAGGTCGGGCAAATTGTTATTGGGTTTTTCCATCTGAAATTTCTCAGTCCACGGAGTCTCGATTTGTCCCCGGTTGATGGCTTATTACATGGGACTCCAAACATAACGGGCGAAACGTGGGTGCACTATTAGGTACATCTGCCTAACCCTTCGGGGGTTACAGGCCTGATGTTATGTTATGTAGTCATCCAAAGGAATTTTTCCATAATCATTGTACAAACACATATCTCATTTCCACATACACTTAGATTTTTACATGAGGAGCTCGTGGCTAAGTAATAACAGCCGCACTTGTCTTGGTTGGTCTGTGGATGGATGACCCATTGCATACCGAGTTTCCTCCGTGTCTCGGAAAGCACGTTCAGTCGTTGGTCCCGGATCCGGCCGAAATTCTGACAACCAGTCATACGAACAAATATCGAGTGGAGGTCAGATAGGCAGTCGCTCCATGTGAAATACGGGTATTCAGCTGCATCCGGTAAGACTGTAAGCCAACCCCAACATAGAACGTTGGGAAAATTCTAGGCTGATGATGATATGAGATCGTATGAGCATTTTAACCTCGTGTCACCTCATTATCAACAAAAATTCCACAAAGGATTTAAATCTTTACCAACTTATTCAGTAACTGGAGAGCGTTCATTTGAATGTCAAAACGACCACAACACAATTTACTGTTTGTGGCCATTCGAACACGCCTGAACGAACCTCAAACATTTTCGGCAATTGTGATATGTCGGCAATAGTGATGTGAAATTCGTCGCCGAATTCGTGCTGCGGTCGAATTGTTGAGAACTGTCTTTGGAGTTGAACGTATTGGTACAGTGAAAGGCTAAATTACTGACAAATTTTAAGTAAGGATTCTGTATTTTAGTAGTACTGTGTAGCTAATTAGTCGATTTCCTTTGCGATTTTGTCTCAGTGATGAACCAGGCAGGCTGAATTCAGTTAGATTGGAAATCGATCCTAACTTAGTTGAAAAAAGGCTGTGCAGATGATAATGCTCCAAAGGAAGGAAGAGTCCTTCTGTATAAAGGTTTTTCTTAAACTGTGTTTAATGACAAACACTGTTTTAAGCTTCGACGGTTTACAATAAAACTTATACTGGTACTGTCATTTAGGGGAAATCTTCCGTGATATCGGGATCTCAAAATAATGAACAATCACGGAAGATATCTCGTAAGTGACAGTATAAGTTTTGTGTTTAATGTGTCGATCTTAGGTAGGTAGTCCCTTTTTGTCAGTAACGAAATTTAAAAAAAAAATCACCGGCATATGCGAGGCGAACTCGCCCACAAAGGGATCCGTAGCACCAAACAAATAAAATTAGAATATTTTCATCGGTCATTCATAGATCAATTTACAATCTACAGTAAAACCAAATTTGTTTTCCGTGGTATCTTAATGAAAAACAATGTTACTGCTGCAGTTTCATTTCAAACATCACTTTTGTGTAGCGGTTCATAGAAGACATCAACTCTTCAAAATTCAACTGTGCGGATCCACCTTTTTGCTATGGAGGATATGGAACTTTACACCTCGTTCCTTATACCGTTTATTAAGCCTATTTGTAACAAATAGGGTCGCAGCTTAATATAGCCTTTCTAAACAAACATAAATACAGAGCTATCGCAAATGTCGCCACATATGATATATTAGCAGGCGGGATCACCGAAACCTATAAATCGACGCATTGTCTCCAATGATAGGATGATATTAACTGCTTATCATACAAATGTAGTGGGTGGGCCTGTGAGTTATAATACTGTAAATTATTGGACGAGGAAATGCTGTCTTAGTGTATGAAGTTTGGTCTGCAGTAGAATTTCGCAGACCAGACTGCCTCGGAAACCACGTTAACTCGTGGGCCCTGACTGTAATTTTTAAATCTTTGACAGTCGTTGCAGGTAATTAGTAGCCCGAAAGTCTGATGTGGATACGAATCATATGATTTTTTTTTGTTGTTTACTATTATCTCTGCCTCACCTCTCGTGCAATGAAAGCGTGATGTTACAAACAAATATTCAAATCTTATCTCACTAAATATAAATGCAAAAGTTAGTAAGGATGGATAGATGTTTGTAACTCTTTCACGAAAAAATTACTGAACCGGTTTGAGTGAAATTTAGGATGCTTTTGTTGTTACGTGGGCAAAGCCGAAGGAATAAGCTAGTAAGTTTAATACTTTTTCACGGAAAATGCTTGTAATTTCCCATATTCATCCTGGTAAACTTACCCAATTACCGCATGCTTTCTCTTGCCAACTCCATTCGTAGAGAAATAGATGTCTTTGTTGGTTCTGTGACTTCAGTTAGGACTAAACTTAGAGTCTTAATTGTGTAATACGTTTTTGTTGTGTTTTTTTTTATATTTCTTATGTTCTATGTGCTACTTATTCATTATTTTTGAAAAAGTTCACATTTCGTAATTTTTCGTTTAGTAGTTAATTGTCTTTTTTAAATAGTAAGTGTTTTAAGTAAAATATGCATGCTAGATTCACATCTAGTAGATGTCCATCAGAAATATTGTTTTGTTTGTAACTTTTTTATTGCATTTGTGATTGTATATCGGTTTTGTGAATTAAATAGAAACAAAAAACTTATGTTTGTATAATTTTAAGTTACCCCTTTTACTTTTAGACTTGCATGTTTACATTGTCTACATTTCAATTACATAAAAAAATGATAAGTGGAAGTGCGGAGTCTCCTAATACAAGCAATTCCTTGCTTAAAAGGTGACCTCCAATAATATGTATCTAAACGCCCATTGTAATTGAAATAAACAATTTTTTTTTTTTTTTTTTTTAATAAAAACAAAAGACTTTTGTGGCTTTTTGGCAAAACCGCCTTATTGACCTTAGTTCCAATCCGTATGCATCTGCTTCAGGATCAGCGAAACATCATTACTGAACTTAGCAAAGATAAGCGACACTGCGACATACACACACGACAAAGCTCCGAGATAATATGTCACGGCAATGCTGCCATAAACCTCGGCTCTGAATGAAGGTCCTCGTAAAAGTACTATCTGTAACCCTTTGGCAGGAAAGCGAGACAATCTGGACATTATCGCGGCACAGGATGGGTTGGTACCGGAGTTTTGTGTGAGAGGTTGTTGGTCAGTTCGTGGAGTTATTTTTTTACAAACGACGGCAGAATAAACAGCTGTTCCATACAATGTTGATGTGTAAGTATTGCACTTTTGTAGGTAACAGTAGATTTGTTTTTTTTTTTGCTTTTAATAGAAATTTTTCAAAGGGAATTTAAAAACCCACGTAGAAGTGTGGGCTTAGAATGATGTAAGCCAAACGTGCGTCGGTGTCCCTTCCACTCTGTATATTATTTTATAAAAGTTTGCTTCACAGCTGACAAATAATAAAATTACATTATTGATAGTATGATAATAATATGATAACCAAAACATTTATAATTTGTAATTTCAAATTAGCAGCCTCGGAGTCTAGATCTGTGTCCGGTTGATGGCAACAGTTTCGACCCCTATTACATGAGACTTAAACATAACTGGCGAAATGTGGGTGTACTACTAGGTACACCTCTGCCTAACCTTTTGAGAATTACAGGCGTGATGTTATCCTATGTAACTCAAACCACAGTGACTAGTCTAACCTAGGGGTGTTACCCAGCTACTAGGTTGTGGGCGCCAGATCGGCTGTTGCTCCAAGTACAATATTGACATTCAACTGCATCTGGTTAGACAGAAAGCCCCAAAAGAGCTGGAATAAAACTATATTTTTCTGCATTGGGTCAGATGATGGAAATCTCCATCCGTGGAGGACATCTATAGAAGATTTCCAAATAAAAAAAAATGGTGTTCAAAATCTAGTTGGGTAGTCGACAACACAAACAAATGCTCATTAGAATGAGAAATAAACTCATAACTAATAAGTCAAAAACTAATTAACATTTGAAGGAGCACAATTTTACAACAAAATACCCTCATGTATTAAAAGCATCAATTTCACCTCATTCAATGCATTCAAAACTCTGTTAGCGGAACATTTGATCACAAATCCTAAAATCTGAATTCATTGGATGGGTGTAATAAATTATAATATAATAAGTGCATGAACCCATCAAAATTACTCTATAAAGACAACCTTTTGGAATCAGCCGTTAGTTGCCAACAAGGTGATCCTCTTGGGCCAGTCATTTTTAGTTTAGCAATTAATCCAATCATTCGGCAGCTAAATTCTAAATTCAACTTATGGTATTTGGATGATGGAACCCTTGGTGGTGATGTGAATACAGTCCTAAAAGATTTAACTTTTTTAAAAGAAAAATTCAGTTCTATTGGCTTAGACCTTAACCTTTCGAAGTGCGAAATTTACCTTCCTGAAACCACTGACAGACAGTCTACCATTTCTAAATTTAACTCTTTAGCACCAAATATCAAAATTACCGAAAAAAGTTCTCTTCACCTCCTAGGGTCACCAATATTTGACGAATCTTTTCCGTCGTTCATTGAAGAAAAAATTCAAAATTTTAATGATGTTTCGGAGCGACTTTTCAAAATTAACATTCATTCGGCCTTCACACTTATTCGATACTGTTGTTTTGGACCAAAATTCACATATAGCCTTCGCTCCACTCATCTTTGGAAGCATCCGCAGCTTTTAGAAAAAGTAGACCAAATTATTAGGAACACTCTAACTTCAATACTTAATGTGGCCCTGGACGACCGAGCTTGGCAGCAAGCCACACTTCCCATTCGCTTGGGTGGTCTCGGCGTCCGCAAAATTTCAAGTATAAGTTTACCAGCCTTCCTCTCCTCGGTCTACGGTACCGAAAAATTAACCAGGGATATTCTGTCTTCCTCACTGGTTGATTTTGAGGTGCCTTATTCGACCGGTGCGTTGAACGCTTGGAAAATGGCTTGTCCCAATACGGATTTGCCCGACAACCTGTCCTCCCAGAGACAGTGGGACTTGCCGCTCTGCAGTATTGTACGGAATAACCTCTTAAACACGTCATTCAATACTGTGGAGCGTGCCCGTCTGCTGGCCGTGGGGAAATGGGAGTCGGGGTTATGGCTTCAGGCACTTCCGTCATCCACCATTGGCACTATGATGGATGACGCATCGTTCCGGGTCGCTACGAGTCTACGCTTAGGCGCTCCTTGTGTTGCTCCGCATCGGTGTCACTGCGGTGAAGCTGTTGACAGCCTCGGACACCATGGCCTGTCCTGCTACAGGAGCGCAGGTCGCATTGCACGGCACGCCAGCATTAACGACATTATTCGTCGAGCCCTTGCCAGCGCCGGCGTACCAGCGGTTTTAGAACCAAACGGCTTGGTACGTGACGATGGCAAGAGACCAGACGGCATGACGTTAGTGCCTTGGAAGGTGGGTAGGCCTTTGGTGTGGGACGCAACCTGTGTCGACACCCTTGCGCCATCTCACCTTTCAAGCACGGCGGGCTGTGCAGGCGCTGCTGCTGCGGCTGCTGAGATCGTCAAACGGCGCAAATACTGTAACCTTATTGGTAACTACAGTTTTGAGCCGTTTGGGGTCGAAACGCTCGGGTCATGGGGCCCGAGTGCGCGTCTCCTTTTTAAGGAAATCTCTCGCCGACTGGTCGACACTTCGCGTGACCAGAGGGCTGGCTCTTTCTTTGGCCAAAGAATTAGCATTGCCATTCAGCGTGGCAATGCTGCCAGTCTTCTGGGCACGTTTCCAGATGACAGCGATGCGGAGGAGTACTTTGACGCCTAAGTGTCCTTTTGTCGTCGTTGTTTAGATTTTTATATTTTCTTACTTTTAGTCTTATTTTTATCATTAGTTTAGTTCTATTTGTAGTCTGTATATAATGTAATTAATAAATAACATTCATAAGTGCTACCGTGACGTCTGTGACGAACTTTAAATATAAGTTATATTAAGCATTGTTCTCATGTAAGTGACTTTGTGTCTTTTTTTTTTGAGAATAAATATCTTTAAACCTAAAAACTAATTGAAGTTGTCTTCATTATTTTAGGCAAGCTTTCAAAGTTATTATAACTAGAAGACGGGATATTTACCATGTTTATTGTTTTCATGTTTTTTGATTTGTCTGCTCATAAACACCCACCCGCAATAACTTCAGTTTATCCGTGATCATGGTGCTTGCAACAGCGAGGAAATATCGGGAACTCAAAGAAAACAATAAACATGGTAAATATCCCGTCTTCTAGTTATAATAATTTTAGTGACCATGAAAGTTTAAAAGTGTTAGATACGAGAGTCGGTCCGCTGGCGGAAGGGAAAGGGGTACGCGTCAATCAAACTCGCTGGCTCGTTGCATACTGTTTATTTGCTAGCGTACAAAGGTAATAGTCCCCGGGGCGCGGGGCGGGGTGTCGCAGTCCGCTCGCTTGCATAGCTAAAGATAAAGATAAAGATAAAGATATTTTATTTTGCAAATACGGGTACAAGTCAAGGTGTTACATAATTTAAATACAGAAACAGCCATATTTTGCCAATTACAAGGCATGCAAAAGTATAGGGTTTAGGTACAATTAAAATATACATTTAATAATGATACATAATAATATTCTAATTCATAATTCATTAATAAAAATAATCAGTCAATAATAAAATTAATGTCACAATTTCTAATAGTTATTTAAATGCAATATGTGTATAAAATAGTCAAACAACTTCTTTCTCCAATAAAAAATCTTCAACCCTATAATAAACTTTGTCTACTAGAAAATTGCTAAGCCTTTTTTTGAATAATGTCAAATTATAGTCCTTCCAACAACTTGGTATTTTGTTATATATCACCGGTATCATAGCTCGCGCGCTGTATACCTACATACGTAACATTCCTTCCCCTTAAGCTGGGTAATACATTTAACCTATCTTACACATTCTAACTTACTCTAAACTAACTCTAAACTTATTCTACTGTCGTTTCTGTTGTGACGTCATCATTGAGCGTGCACTGTCCCGCCATAGCTGTCGCGAAGGTCGGACTGATTGCCAGTCGCCTACGCGTTATCGGTGCGGCGCGCGGAGTCGCCGGAGAAATTTGTCCGTGGTCTGTCGCCGGCCCTCCTTCCCCTTCTGGCTGCCCGACGGGCTCAGGGTGGCTGGCATCAAGTGACGCTAAATCGGGTACCCCGTCTGGGTCCCAGTCCTGGTTGTCGCTTGGTGTTGGGTGCCGTCTCTTCCTTATTTGATCTATGTGCCTGGTGACTTCACATCCAAATTGTGGCACATATACCACATACATAATATTGCCAATTTTCTTTCTTATTATTCCTAGTATCCAATTGAATTTTTTACTATCGGTATTTTTGGTAATCCAAACATTTTCATTTTCGTTAAAATCTGCTCTGTGTTTCCCGCGATAGTATTTAGCCTGTGAGGACTGTTTGCGTGCGACGGTTTGAGTTAGTTCTGTGGACGCAGTCGATGACGGCGCGATTGGATGCAACAAATCTAGTCGCGAGCGCATCGCACGCCCGAATACTATCTCCGCAGGTGATTTGTCAGTGGTACTATTTTTAGAGTTCCTGTAGTCAAATAAAAGTTTTGCAATTTTATCATGAATTATTTTTTTATTACAACCCTCCAATATTATAGCCTTAAGCCCCTTTTTTATAATTTTCACATAGCTCTCGGCTTGCCCGTTGCTGGCCGGGTGATACACGGGAGATAACACATGCTTAATACCGTTAAGTCTACAAAATTCCTTAAATTCTAACGATGTAAACGATGTGCCGTTGTCACTCACCAACGTGTGTGGAACCCCAAACCGCGACATCAAATCGTATAATTTACTTATAACTGCTTTTGAGTTATGAGTTGAGGACATATCGTAACATTCTACCCATTTACTATACGCGTCCACGATAATTAAAAACATGTAATCGTGGAATGGGCCCAAAAAGTCTATATGAATTCGGTAAAAGGGGTGCGGGGGCAATGGCCAAGGCGCGAGAGGGGCGTGCGCGGGCGCGGGGCGCAGCGCACAGCACACGTCACAGGTCCCCGCTACTCGCTCGAGCGCCGCGTCTATGCCAGGAAACCACAGCCGCTTGCGAGCTTCCGCCTTCATTTTCACTACCCCGAAATGTGAACTATGTAACTCCCTACATACTCTTTCTTGCAAAGATAACGGAATAACGACTTTATGTCCACGCATCAAGATATCCTTTTCGTAGGCTAACTGTGTACGACAGTTGAAAAATGGTTTTAAAGTTGCGTCATTAACTTTCCTGGGCCAGCCGTTTAAAATATAACCCTTGATTGTGGTCAGATGAGTATCGCGAGCCGTCTCGCGACGCATGTCACTTAGTGACACCGGTAGGTCCCCCTCCACTACAAAGTTGACGTAAGTCGCGCGATCCTCGCAGTCCGTGAGCTCGTCCGGCGCGGGCGCCTTCGTCCCATTCTCAACCCCGCTGCCCCCGTACGCCCGCGATAAATAGTCAGCGCTGTTGTGTTTGCTACTGATATACTCAATGGTATAATTGTACGCTGACAAAAATATAGCATATCTCTGCAGGCGGTTGGCGGACACTTCGGGAATGCCCTTGTGGGGTCCGAATATAGATAGTAGGGGTTTATGGTCCGTTCGTAGCACGAATGGTTCTGACCGACCATATAGGTACTGATGATATCGTTTTACCCCAAAAATTATCGCCGTAGCTTCTTTTTGTATTTGTGCGTAATTTTTTTCTGCTGAAGACAGCGTACGCGAGGCGTATGATATCGGTCTTTCTAATCCATCCCCACCTATTTGAGATAATACAGCTCCTAGGCCTGTTGGCGACGCGTCTACAGTTAATATTATTTTAGCTTTCTGGTTAAAATGCGCTAACGTCTTGTCGGATGCTAAAATATTTTTTATTCGGGTGAACGCGTCGTCGTGATTGCGAGTCCATTCCCACTTTGTATTCTTGTTTAATAAATTATACAGTGGACTTAATACTGATGACGCGTCCGGCACGAAGTTCCTATAGTAATTCGTTAGTCCCAGAAATGACTGTAACTGTGGCACATTTGTCGGCTTAGGAGCTTGTAAAATGGCTTTGACCTTATCGGGCGACTTCCTAACTCCATACTTATCTATGACGTGACCCAGATACGAAATCTCGTCTTTAAAGAATTCACATTTACTCATTTGAACTGTCAATTCCGCATCATCTAAGCGTTGTAACACCGTTATGAGTCTCTGCCTATGCTGATCTCTATTTGCGCCTGTTACTAGGATATCATCTAGTAAAAATATGATTCCGTCAATACCCGATAGCAAGCATTCCATTGCGCGCTGGAAAATGGCGGGTGCGCAGGCTAACCCAAATACTAAACGAGTGAATTTAAAAAGACCGCGGTGAGTATTAATACAGGTTAACTTTTGTGATTCCTCATTTAATATAAACTGGTTGTATGCCATTGACAGATCAATTTTACTGAACTGTATGCCCCCGTGTAATTTCGCCAACAAATCGTTTACCGTCGGCAAGGGGTATTGATCGATTATCAGCTGTTTATTTATTGTTACTGAGTAATCGGCACATAATCGGATATTGCCGTTCTTTTTCAAAACAGGCACAATCGGCGACGCGTATTCTGAATGTTCCACTGGTTTTAAAATGCCTAGTGACAATAATCGGTCGAGCTCCTTGTCTATAATTTCTTTTAGCGCGTAAGGTACCGGTCTTGCTTTAAAAAAAATCGGTTTAGCGTCGGACTTTAAATGTAAATCGATTTTATGCTTGTTAAACGATCCTAGATTGCCTGAGAACACTTTAGGGAACATATTAGAGAGTTTGCTATGTAAATGATCATGGGGGGTAGACTCGCGCGTCGCTTGTGCGTGATCGAGCACGGCGTGCACCCGTGCCGGCGCCAACTCCAGGTCGAACTCACGAATGAAGTCGCGACCAAGTAGCGGCGGCCCGCCAGCGCGCACTACGTATATATTCAATGTATGCGTACGCCCCTGACATGAAATAGGTAATAAAACCACTCCGATCGTTTTAATATTATCCCCCGTATAACTATATAACCTTTTGTTAGTGACTGTCAAGGGTAATCGCTTAAAATTCGAGTTGTAGGTTTCCTCTGAGATTACGCTTACTGCTGAACCACTATCGATTTCGAACTCTAAAGCTAGACCACTGATCGTTACACGCTCCGTCATAGGTTTCCCTTTTACGCACCGAATGTTGTAAAAACACCCACCATCGTCATCGCCTCCGTCCACAGATCCTACCTCCACAAACTTAACTTTGTCTTCCTTTGTGCACATTTTACGCAGATGGCCCTTATTACCACACTTTTTGCACTTGTAGCTTTTATAACGACACTGATTGGCTGTATGGTTTGTAAACCCACACACACTGCACTTTTCCTTTTTGGATACGTTGAACACGCCTTCCGGGACCGCTGCGCCGGTGCCGTTGATGCCCGACGCTGCCTGCGACGAAGCATCGCGCGCGCAGCGCACGCTCTCTGCCAAATCGATGGCCTTTGCGAGGGTCAGCTCCCGCTGATCCTGCATGAAGAGTTTGTCCCGCTCGCGTCCTGCTGCCATGCCCATTATGAACTTGTCTAGCAAGGCCTCCTCCAAATTCTTGAAGCCACAGTGGGCAGACAAGCCTCTTATCCTGGCCGCCCATTGTGTGTGTGTTTCCCCTGGCCGCTGTGTTGCCGAGTAGAACTTGGACTTCTCGGCGAACCCGTACCTTTTTGGTGTGAAGTGCTCGTCGAGGAGTTTTACTATTTCCTTGTAACCGAGCTCGTCTACCTTGTAGGGTAACGCCAGGTCACTAACCAGCTTGTAAGTTGCTTCCCCTAATGACGTTAATAAAATCGCCCTCCGTTTAATAGTCGCTTTGTCCGATTCTGTGGTTATATCGTTGGCGATGAACCACTGGTTTATTCGCGACTTAAAACTATTCCACTCTTGGGAAGATGGTCGAAGGTGGTAAGAACGCCATATGTTGCTCCCGTAGACATTTTTGAACAATTTATGTGAGTCCGCTCGTCGCCACGTGTTAGATACGAGAGTCGGTCCGCTGGCGGAAGGGAAAGGGGTACGCGTCAATCAAACTCGCTGGCTCGTTGCATACTGTTTATTTGCTAGCGTACAAAGGTAATAGTCCCCGGGGCGCGGGGCGGGGTGTCGCAGTCCGCTCGCTTGCATAGCTCGCGCGCTGTATACCTACATACGTAACAAAAAGCTTTCAAAGTATTTAAGTCTTAAGATTAGTTCTCCATAGCTAGTTCAATCAGCTCAATTATAACATCCAATCAGGTAAAAGAGTGCATTTGATTTTTGAGCGCACTTTTTTATATATACTTAATACTTATACTTACTTGGCTAGCTCTTTCTTTGGCCAAAGAATTGCCATTCAACTTGGCAATGCTGCCAGTCTTCTGTATGTTTCCGTATGGCTGCGATGCGGATGAATACTTTGACGCCTAAGTGTCCTATTGTCGTCAATGTATATAGGGTGTAAATAGAACCTCATAAAGCCGAAAGGCACTTGTTCTCCCCGTCTTTGCGATCATTTTTTTGTTCTAAACCATACCTGGGTACCTTCTAGTTACAGAGATATTGGGGTTCAAAGTTCCAACTTTTCCAAAAGTTTTTTTTTAAATACATGTTTTTAATGTAAGATTTTTACTTTAAACACCTCCACCCAATCAGCCCTCCATCAGCACTATGCTTTGAGTGCGTTCCATCGAGTCCTGCCGTAAAACGTGATATTTCACTTCAAAAAAAAAATCGTTTCTCAGCAATAATTTTTGCGTAAAGTTACTTTGTTTGATGTATAGAATGCTTGGTTGACGGCTACGTGAAGGGTCTGTTTACACCTTGTATAAGCTCTAAGATCATCTGTCTGTTTACACCCTGGACGTTCAAGAGGACGTAAATCCAGACTCCGTGGCTGCTACTGAGAAATCATGTTGAAAAGACTCAATAACACTTTGACCGACCCAGAAATCGAACCCAGGACCTCATGATCAACAGTCGCGCTTGCGACCACTTGACCAACGCGGTAATTTCTCATCACCAGCTCTTGGTTGTAGCTGATACTTCTGTCGATCTTTATAGTACGTACTTACATGCGATATATTGTCTGTTATTGATTTCTCGTATTTCAAGTACGTAATAAACTATTCCTACCTTCAATATTCCCTCTTCAAAGGAAGCGCAAATAGAACATTCCCTCTCTTCCCGATCACCATAAAACTTTACTACCAATAGGAATAACTTTCTATCGTAATATTCGATTGTAGTTGGGTCCTTTTTATTACAGTTCGAGCGTTGTTATAAGAGCCTTCGATGACAGGCCAATATAACCGTACGTCGAATCGATGAACACCTATTCCTAATAATGTAAGATCTTATTGTTCAATCATAGCAATAGTGCGTAGTATTCGCAACCTGCGTGAGTGTATGACCATGAACATGGACGGATTAAAATGAGTTTGTAAGAATTGTAGCAAATGGCGTTCTGTGTCCCGACTACCCATGTTCCGTGACTGTTTGAAATTTAATTTTGATTGTAATTAAAAATACATAAGTGTATAATTAGAAGGTAGTACCAACCGGAATAAAACGGCCAATAAATTATTCCTCAACTTAAAGATGATGATCGGATAGGCAACAGCATTCTCTTATTTACTTACTAGCTTTTGTTATCGGTTTTGATTCTGTTATGTACGGAAATTAACACACGGGAACGTTATAAATGTAGCCTATGACACTTGGGGATAGTCTAGCTTGTCGTTAGTGAAAGAATTTTAAGAATCGGATCAGTAGTTCCGAAGATTACCCCCTACATATAAACGTACAAACAAATTTTACTACTTTATTATATTAAGTAGATAGATTGATCGTCTTCTTGACCGAATTACGGCTTTGGCGGTTAATCTCAGCTAAGGGATGATTTCCACCAAGCGGCTCGCATCGCAACGGATCGGCGTGTGTATGTGGCGACAGCTGATCGCGTCTGGCAAGATGTCGACGCATACGATCGGCTGCGTACCGTCGCTTGCGAACGTATCCGTTTCTGCGCCTAGTCAAAAGTTGAATTCCTACCGTGTTTACGTCCGTGTTGAACCAATCGGATACGACGACAGGCGAACGCACTTTCGGCTACGATCGCGTGTCGCGGAAACTTGCAAGCTGTTGTGCGTGACTTGCTAATATAGACTTTAAAAACTGTGTACACGATTTAATATCATTTAAAGATTGTAAAATCCGTTCCGAACCGATGTGATGCGAGCCGTTTGGTGGAAATCATCCTTAAGGCTAGCCATTGGTGCGAGAGATTATAATAGTGCTCAAGTGTAAGCGCTGGCTCAAGTCCACTTTCCTCGCCCTCCGCAACAGCAGCAACCGTTGTTCTAAATACAGTATGCAATCCCTGACTCGATTTCCGAATGAACATAACCAGTAATCCCTGCTAGGCAGATGTTTACCTAATACCTAGTACCTATACCTACATTTCGCCAGTTATGTTTAAGTCCCATGTAATAGGGAGCTAGCCTATTACCATCAACCATACCATCAACCGAGCACAAATACAAATTCCGTGGCTGCAACTGAGAAATTCTTGATGCACATAAAGCTACCCGAAACTGTCAAACTTTCCAAATGAAACCTTGAACCTTATGCGTTAGCGATAAAGTTGAAAATCTATTAAAGAAATTTATAAGATTGTAGTCGCTTGATGTGCTCGCGTCTGTAGAATTCCAATAACATTTTACCCGACCTGAGAATCGAACCCAGGACCTCGTGCTCAGCAGTATTTTGCCAATGTGATTTAAGGTAAAATAGTTCAGTTCTGAAAAGAATGTAGTGGGTGAACTATGAATAGTTCATGTGGACAAGTCCTAATACTACTATTACTGTTAGCCTGCGTCATCCCACTGTTGGGTAAAGGCCTCTCCCTATCACTTCCAAGTGTTCCGATCCAGGACCAATCATCATCAGCTTCCTGTCCTTGTTCCATGTTACTTGGGGTCGGCGCAACACGTTTTTTTTCTTCCTCTCTCCCATGTCCCAACTGCCTGCAATCATTACACGTTTTTCTTTCATATCATTCCTCCCAGAATCCATCCATCGTTTCCTTGGTATGTTGACCACTTATCGTTGGTGTGGTTCAGCTTGTCCTACCGTCTTTTTCGAGGTCTAATACAAGATATAAATAAAACTCAAACTCTTCTATGATCGTATTTATTACTACTCATGTTCAGTGCACACTTGTAAACAAACAATCATAAATTATAACAATTATATAGTAACTAAAATGTTGTGTTTACGATAGAACAAAAGTAACGAAACAATTAATATTTATGTACAGTCGCCAGCGCATCAAGTACCCATAAACTGTAAAATTTTTTCATTCGATTTTGAAGTTAACCTTCAACATTTTATGGTTTAAAATCATTTGGAGAAATTTGACAGTTTGTGGTAACTTCATGTGCGACTGTACCTATCAAAGGTAACGATGATTTAAAACTCACATTGTTTTGACATAAGCTATCGAAAACTTTATTAAGTTGACAGTCGTTAGAACAAGAACAATTTGAAATCGATTGACATTTGCCCAGCGTGTTCCAATTTTAAAATGATTAAAGTTAAGGCAACATTTCACTGTTCACTTATGCCTTTGAATTTGCTTGTATATACGGCGACACATCAAGCTATACATTTCCAGTATAACATGACTTCGCTTTGTATACATTTGCCGTACAATCCCCTTATACTGGTTTGGTACAGCTTGATTGGTCGTCGTGCGTACCAATGAAACATTATCTTAAGGTCCTTCTTCTTACAAAATATGGTGTTAGACTTCTTTAGCTATGTAGCGTCTACTTCGATACCTTAAATAAAAATTTCGCTCTTTTAAATCATAGGCGGCCATTAGTTTTCTACAAAATTAAAAATAATGTAATTTTATTTGCGTGTTAACGCAGATTGCACGAAGAACTATTTGATTGATGCAATTCTATAATAAACCCACCATTTTAGCTACGAATGTAGGTTAAAAACAACCATAAAATTATAATAATTGTATCGTTTAATTAAAAACAAACATCGCATTGCATGAGATGGAAGACTTATTAAAAACTATTCAATTAATGTTTTAGAATAACGATATACATACATACATGGTGTAAAAAATACTACTTTTAGATATTTAAAGAAAAAAATGATTTATTTATAATAAAAGTTTTGAATGGCTTATTTGTCAAGATTCATGTAAAATATCGTTAAATCGCGCATAAAAATAGGAAAAAGGAGATACTTTTATTTTTGCAGCTTGTTTTGATATAAATTTTCTTCTTTTTTACACCTTGTATATATATTATAGTTGAGATTAAATTATCTTATAGAATAAAAAATATAACCAAACTTGACATAATTATATTTTTCATAATGATCGCTTAAAATACTCAATATAAATCAGCGAATGTAATATTAAAACATCATTCAGCATTTTAATACTTATTTCATGTCAAAATTAGGACTACCAAAATAAATGTGTTTTATTGAGTTAAGAGAAACTTGAAAATCTAACATAAAACTGATCAATTTCAGTAGTAAAAAGTAAAGTAATAAAAACATAAAAGTAAAGTAAAGTAATTTAATAATTTGCCTAGCCTTGTTGTCTTCCAGTCTTAGCGGATTCAGCTGAATATTAGTATTTTACATGGAGCGACAGCCTATCTGTCCTCCACAACTAAGATAGTACGTGTAAGACGCCCCCAGGTAACATGGTTGTCAGACTTTCGGGCCACTGACTGCCTGTAATGACTGTCAAAGATTATAAATATAATTTATATTTTTACTATTATTTTATATTGAAGTATTTAAAAATGTATATAATAATTAATGTATACAGAAATAAAGGAAAACTGATTTAAGTAATTATTTCATAATAATATCCCGATGCATGCGACAGACACATTAATCCGTAATTTAGACATGAAATAAATTACTTTCAGCCACGCTCAAACATGTGAATTTCTCTAACTACCTAATATATCACAAAACACAGACGAGATTTTTAAGCGATTAAACGTTATAATTATTTACATTAATTTCATTATAATACTTCATTGTTATTTGTATTATTCACATAGAATTTAAGCTTAAATACATTAAGTTAAAACTTAATTTTATAATTATTTGACACTCATTTAAAATATTAATTTTACACATATTATTTTCAAATATTTGAAAATGACATTTCCGCCATTTTGAATGTTTTGAGTTTCCCACCAAAAATAAAAAAAAATGTTAACAATATAAATTACTCGTAAGCAGAAAGTTTATACATAAATAATAAGTTATAATTATAAATAAGTATTAAAATATTTACTTCGTTTTGGGGGAAATTCATATTGTGGCTTCAAGTTTCGTTTCGTTGTTCGTCCGCCATTTTCAAATATTATTATTTCGTTTCGCAACTTATTTTATTCGTTACAAATTGAACTGCACGTGGACGTCGCCTTTATCGTTCGTTTTTTAAATTTACTATCGTTAATCGCCTAATGTAGCATTAGAATATTTTAGAATTATTTTCTACCATTTAACATTTATTTTTAAAGTTCCACTACATGTCAAAAAAGTATCGTTGACATTTTTTTTGTCAGTAACTACAAAGCAAAAATATGGAACTTTTTATTTTATAATTAAATTACTTTAAATTTTTAGAAACCTACTTATTTTAAATATTTCGAATTTGCTATTGGTAAAACATGTGCTTTTAAACGATTTTATTGTGTGCCAGACATATTTTTTATTTTATTTTAATACTGTAATCCGATAAAAGAATTTTCAAACCATGTGCATTGTGCTTTGAATCAGTTTTTATTTCTATTTTTCGAGACGGTGATATTAATTATTATTAAAATATAAATATTATTTTGATTATTAATCGGTTAGATTTCAAATTATTTTCTGCCAAAAAGACTTGTCTCATCTATTTTGTTAAAAAGTTGATAATTAAAAAAAATACAGCATGTTGTTATTTTAATTGAAATTGAATATTAGATTTTGTCAACGAAATTATGTCCTTATCAGCCATTTACGTTTTCATATTTTCAAGTAACAGCAGATTAAATAACGGGTCATTTTTCAATTACATTTTTTTCGAGTTTTCGTAATCTGCTCTCTTTTGATTTATTGGGACATTTTGCGGCTTTCAAGTAATTTATTTGACACTTTTAGATACTTAAGCATGAAGCTCAAATGCAGTGACAGGGTGTGGAAATTTATAGTCAAAATCTATGTGTGTGTATGAGTGAGTTAGTGTTTTTGTATGTTTATGTGTTTATATTGTGTGTTTAATATATTATATTTCTTACATTTAATTTTGACAGCAATCATAATTTGAATTAAAACCGATATTAAAACTTTTAAAACATTTTATATTCTGAAATATAGATTAATATAAATCGTCGTCTGTTAAAATTTGGCTTACTGCTATATATAGTGATATATTCTCTATATACAATAATCCCCTAAAAGGCATAGGATAATAAATATACAGTGGTCCGATAATTATTATCTAAAAGCCCTACTTATATGGGGTTTTTTAAAAATAGTTGCATATGCTGACCAAAAAATGTTTGATCACTTGTGTTATTCAAGAAAATACGCCCTTTGAAATAAAGATATTTGCAGTTAATTTAACTATGATATTTAGAAGTCCTTTTTTGATTAATGTAATAGTTCCGTCTACAATAAAAAGAATAAAGGGAATGAAAAAATAATATCGCGGGGTATTTCTTTTTTGCTAATTTCTGAACATCGAAGAATATTATAAATAATGCCTCATAGTTGAGGTTTCGAATTTGATTTCCAGGTCGTGCAAAAGTGCATTAACATTTTTATTTTTAAATGAACTGATCTTTTCTCAGCTTAGCTGATTAATCTGCTTACCCCATTGAAAAGTCATCAATTCTTGTATTTTCCTAATGATTTTCATATTCCTTCCTTCCTTATGCCTATGTTTTCTTTACATTATAATTACATACACGAAAAACGAAACAAAACACAACTACTTAACATAACACCCACAGAGCACGGAATCGCAGCGTCTAGAGACGGCAGTACGAATAAAATTATGGCATAGAAAGTGCGTAGAGCGCACAACTCCTGTCACTTTAGTGTTGACAATATGCCGCCTCTCGTAGCGGCCGCTGCGTCGGCGTTTCCTTGTTCTGTGATAACACCAAACATAATTTGACAGAAACCAGAAACGCTGTTCTATTTTTTAAATAATCCTTTTTTCTTTTCATTCAGTCCAATTTCACCACAAAAAATTGTCTAGGTATTCACAGCACGATTATTTACTAAATAGCACATTTTATTCTGGTGTCGACATATTTTTTCTAATTTTTACTTAAAATTAAAATACACAGCGTGTGGACTACCGCGCTCACTAACGGTCGATCACTTTTCACCCTTAAGCTCTGAATATTAAGGTTGAAAAGTGGTCGAACGACGTTGAGCGTGGTAGTACGTACAATAAAATAATCACACCCATATCTCCTTGCACAGTGAGCATAGATACATAATCGAGGGTAAAAATATTTTGAAAATGCATTTGAGTAAAAATTTCATAACAATGGCGGGTTTTCAACATGGTGTTCGTGAAAGAAAAATAGGTATCTATCAAAGCGTAATGCTTTGGGGGAGAATAAGTTGTGAAAATGTTCATGATTAATTTTTTTTGCAATTATGCATACCTACTTAAGTAATAATACCACCGTTTATTGGCAAAGTAAAAAAAAACAAAGTATGTACAGGTAATAAGGTATATCTACCTTCCTGTCTGTATTTACTTTGTTTTTTTGATCAATGTGTCCGTAGCACCACAATTTTTTTGTTATGTTGTGTTCCTGGTTATTTGTCTCGCAAATAATATTCAAAATACTTGACACTCGATTCAGTATTCAGCTTTCATCCCATAAAAACATCATATTTCATGTCTGAAAGAGCACTTCAAACAATATAATATTATATTGCATATAAATACATATTTGTCATAAAGCAGGTACGAATTAACATTTAACTTAAATTATACTAAAATTAATTCGATTTATTGATTCGACTAGATACAAACTAGGTTATCATTTGACTAGATATTTATAAATTATGCTAGGTTGATATTGACACCCACGCCAGCCACGAAGTCGTCCCTTATAAGTGGTAGAAGGGCTGTGTGCCTGTAACAAGAAAATAAGTCTTTTAAAAAGATTTTATTTACAAAAAAACACTTAAAAAAATCAAGGTGTGGAAATTTCTTTGAAGTACCTAAAATTTTGAATAACTGAGTACAAAATTGGGACACCCTGTGCATAAAATTAGCCACAGCAGCTTAAATTAATAAAATTGTCACATTAAAACAAAAAAATAAATAAAAATCATGCTGTATCTATCACGAAAATCTTGTTCTTACGGTTTTAAATTAATTGGCAGTATAATAAAGGGTGTAAATAGACCCTTAACATAAACGAAAGGCACTTGTTCTCCCCGTCACTGTGATAATTTTTTTGTTCCAGACCATACCTGGAAACCTTCTAGTTCTGGAGATATTGGGGGTCAAAGTACCAACTTTTTCACAAGTTTTTTTGAAATACATGTTTTTAATGTAAGATTTTTACTTTACCCACCTCCACGGCCCTCGTATTATTCAATCCATTCATCAACACAATGCGACGAGTGCTTTCCATCGAATCCTACCGTAAAACGTGAGTTTTCACCCCAAAAAAAAAGTCGATTCCCAGCAATAATTTTTGCGTAAAGTTACTTAAGTTTGATGTACAGAATGCTTGGTTGACGGATATGTGAAGGGTCTGTTTACACCCGGTATAATAAAATAAGTCAGCGCGCACCACTTCTTTTATAAGCTTTTATTAATGCTAAATAAAGGCTATTTTGATTCCTTTGAATTGAAAAACATAATAGTTCCATGATTTAACAAGTTTTATACCAGTCTTCACCTAAGGGTTCGGTCTTCCCTTAGCAAATTTTTGTAGTTATTATACCCTCTTTGCAAAATACGCGTAGGCTCATACTCCTTGCATTTTTATGCACATTTGGGGGTTATTCATTAACTCTAATAAAAGTTCAACAATGTTAAACGTCTGCTTAACCATACATTATTGACGTTTGAACGTCTCGTAAATATTGATCAGCGTTTTTATTATTATTTTAAGCCCCTAAAATAAAACCCTTCAATACGGATAATTAGTAGGTCCAAACAAACATGGAATGTGCACAAACAATCGCAACTACACACAGATAGACTTCCATCCCTACCTACCGCCTACGTACGTACGAGTTCACTGCTGGTCGACCACTTTTCACCCTTATGCCCCTGATTAATAAGGTTGAAAAGTGGTCGACCGTCAGTGAGCGCGGTAGTAACTAGACTACTTCGCAGTAACACGTGTCAGAATGGCACGTGTAACGTGTACACGAAGTCAACTTTCCACTTAATTTTATCTGTTTATTGAACGTCTGCTTCTAATTATAATGTGGAAAGATTCCAAGAGTTCATTATAATATTGGATTTTTAGTTTCGAGTTAGAATTTGTTTCTGATTAACATAATTATGATGATGTTTACTTAACGATTTCCGAGTTGATTACTTTGACTTTTCTGTGTTCTGTCTGGGGTTAGAACTTGTTTGAAAAAATAATTATTTGACTCGCACAGGACAAAACAATAATAAAAATTAAATAATGAAAATAAAAAAAAAACAAAAAAAAATGTTTGAATGCCCAAAAAAAGGATTTACTGTAGTGTCGCTATATGTCAATGTTATTTGACATCAGACAGGCGACGTTGCTACATTATATTGTTATTATATTTGTCAAAACTGACAGTTGTGAAACTGTCAGATATTCTCATATACATAAGGGCATGCCATCTAGTGCATAGAATTCAAAACAGTCGCAAGGCAACAGCTAGGATTTGCCTTTCACACAATTCAGTTCGTACCAGTCAATCAAAATGGCGAAATTGTCCAATTGGTTGGCAAATCCGACTTTGGTCCATCGATCAAACAGAGGTTATCAGAGAAAGCGACGAATTTCTGTGTACCCAGCTTGCTAGCGTTGATTTTGTCGTTTCAGAATAGGCATCAGTAATAGGAATAAGTATTCGGTTTCAGTTTTATGCACCTACCAGGCCCGAAGGCACCTAAGAAGCCGATTCCTGCCTGCTTCCCTTCAGGAACAAGACACGTACCGCCAACATATGTCATTGCATGGCTTCATTAAACAGCAAGGTTTTTATTGTGCAAAATATTGTAATTAAGAATAGTGATAGATCAGCATTTTTGTTGTTCTTTAAATTCAAGTATTTGTTAAACTCCAACAACTATGGTATTGGGGAAGTATGGCTGATCTGATGATGAAGAAGTAGACTGGGGGAACAAAAGAGAGCTAGGAACTTGGTCAAATTGAGAAGAACCGGTTACATTAACAACATGTAGATGTAGCGGATATAACTGAGCTGACAAAAAAAAAAACGCTAACGACCTGCCGCGACATCTACTTGAGTTTAAATATTTGAGTTTAAATTCCAAATGTTCTAAAACACATTAAACACAACAAATAATTATTTCAACAATAAAAATCAGTCAACTTAAAACCGTGTAATTTGACTAGGCTAGGTCTCAAACGGTGAACAGTAGGCATGTCACGTACCATCAGCCTCCAGCTTGTCGATGATACTAGTTGAGCCGGCAGACGCATGTTGAAGCACGTATGTGTGTTTGTTGACAGCCCTGCGATCATGTAGGGTTGGTACGCATGTTTCATGTGACTTTATTAAAAGTGGCGTGAGATTTTGAACTGGCGAAAAAAGGAGATTGGTTTGAAAGTTGATGTGAGTGCTTTTTTAATGGTTTTTTGTTTTGGAAGTAATTTTAAAAGCAATTTTTGGGTTGTGAAAGATTACATAATACATTATTTTGTTTTTTTTAGTATCTATTGTTAAATTATATGTTTTATTATCGACTGTAATGTACCTTTTTTGATAACTTTTCCGTAGTTATTATTATGTATTGCTTTTGGTGACCTAAATAAAAAAAAATGTTTATTGTAAATGTGGTGCTGCCCCACAAACGATGGGACACTTGATATCGTTTCCAGCCTGTCCTGTTGTTTGTACATCCCAGCGCTACGAAAGTGCCAAACTCGTCGCTAAATTTTGGGCTGACTCAATTTGAATTGTCGTCGACACGCCAAGAAGAAAAAGTTACCTAAATGTAAATAATATTAGATTGCACTTAATGTTTTAGGTTTCTAAAGTAAAGTTATTTAATTCACAACGACTATGCCACACACTAAACTAAATAAATTACGGTTCGCTTATAAATACAAATTTGTTTATCTGAGCATCTAGCGACAATAAAAGAAGATTTTGTTTCAATCGCTCAATGCTGCATCCGAACATCAAACCTGATGTCCTCTAACGCGCAAGCAGCATACTGCTCTGCTTCTGCTGCCGTTTAGAGGTAGCCTACAAGACACAACACCCGTTTGGTATAAGGATCCTCCCTTTTAAGTGGAGCTCGAGAAACTTTGCACCCTTCCTCGTCTTACGTTTTTCAGGAGTCGCAGTGGTTAGGAATAGTGGCTTTTCCAAAAAAAACCAGCCTTTTTAACGTTTTGAACAAATTAAAAACGTTAAAAATTAGTATTATCCTTCCGTGGCAGCCCTAACTGGCTAATACATACAGTGGAAAATTAAACAAGTTTACCAATACACCGGTATCAACTGCGAATTGTACTTGGTAATTTTGGTTTCACGCTATTTGGAGATGCCAGCAGCTTGGGACTCGAAATTATTGGTACAAACACTTATAATACGCATGATTTTCTGATAAATATAATTATAGTAGAGGTTTTTGAACCGTTATTTTTTTTTTCCAAATGCCAAGAAATACATAATAATTACCTAATTGTAAGTTGGTTACGGGAAACCGAATCTCACAACTCAAAATACCAACTCGAGATTGACTGTAAAATAACATACACTGTATGTGACACACTTTCTCTACGGCGTAAGGTTGATGCCGCTTCGAAAAGCTTTCATACAAAATGTACGTAGGCGACGTGTTGTGAATTACACTGAAGCGGCGCGGCGCAGGCACGTCGCGTTCTTTAGTTTCGTTATAAATTCCACGCCTGCGCTGCGCCTGCGCCGCGCCTTCACCTTACGCCGTATAGTTTGCGCCTTAAAGTTGTACAGATTGACTTTTTTCATAGTTATAGTAGTAAGTTTTTCATGAATTATCTGTGTAGTTTTAAGTATGTTAGTTTAGGTACCAACATTTTCAAATAAATTCCAATTGACTACACTTAATGTTTTAGGTTTCTTAAGCAAGTTATTTAATTCACTAAGACGTGTATGTACTGCACTTTTAGAAGTGATAAGCCAAAACTTGAAAAAAGGAGGTTTTTGGACCACCACACATTTAGCAAAGGTCTTTCAAAGTAATCCGTAAACTTAGTTTAATAGTATAAAACTAAGTTTACAGCTACCCTAACAACATCCCAAAAAAACTGTTCTTTGCAATTATTGTTTGCAACCTACAATGTTTTTAAGGACCGCCTAGACGGTTGAAAATATCTGTCATATTTACGAATAAGATCTTTTCTAAATGACGTTAACCGCAACTTTACTACTGTCAACTTTAGGGTTTAAAACAAGTGTGCACGACGACCAATCAAGCTATACAAAACCAGTTTATGCAGGTCTCTCATTGTACGGGAAATCTATACAAAGAGGCCATGTTATACTGGAAATGTATAGCTAAATGTGTCGCCGTGATCTAGGTTGGCCGTACAAGTTAGTATCGCTTTGTGCAACAAACCTTTGACCTGATTACCGAACAAGAGCCTCTTCAGGAGTTGGCCGAAGCTCTTGGCCACAAGGTACACTATTCGCCGTAATTATTATCGATACCGAACTACGATGTCCTCTAGCTCACAAGTAGGTTATCAAACAATAGTTATTTTAGGTTAATGTTAGTGAATTTAGTTCTCATTCATTACCATCATCTGCCTAGCCTTTTCCCAACTATTTTAGGGTCGGCTTCCAGTCTAACCGGCTGCAGCTGAATAGTATTTTACATGGAGCGACTACCTATCTGACCTCCACAACCCAGTTAGTACTAGGTAATACGATACCCCTTGGTAAGACTGGTTGTCAGACTTTTACCTGTAACGACTGTCAAAGATCTACAAATGACAGCCGGGACCAACGACTTAACGTGCTTTCCGAGGCACGGAGGAAACTCGGTATGTAATGGTGGTCACAAAGTCGTAAAGATCGATCCGAGCGGCTGTTTTTATTTAGTTCTCATTCATAATCAAAACCGGCATGTCCTAAAACCAAAAATTCGAAGACATGTGACATCTACCAACCCGCACTGGGCCCGCGTGGTGGATTATAGCCCAATCCCTCTCATAGAGAGGAGGCCTGCGTCCCAGCAGTGGAAACATTAATAGGCTGATTATGCTAATGCTTATGCTTATAATCAAAATATATATTTTCTCTACTTACGGGTCTTACTGTTTATCCGAATGGTAATTGATAATTGATTGATTGATTGTTTTAGTTTTTTTTATTAAGAAGACGACATTGGTGTCTGTCTTGAATAACTTTAAGGATTTGAACCTCCTTAATATACCTTTTTTTAAGAACCGTTTTAAAGCAACTGTCACAATGAATAAACTTATTTCAAGACTTTAATACCTGGTACCGTTGTCATCCGGCTGCGTGAGTGCGCATTCGGGCAACCATTTCTTCTTGAAAGATGCAAGCTTTAAAAACGTGGATAAGATACCTTATACAGCCAGCAATGTTCTTTCCCACCTTGGAATAAGCCTGGATGTAACGCATGTAAACCCTAAGCGGTCTGCCAGGGTCATCACCTTTATATCGAACATAGCGGCCATAAGTGATCGCTTACGTCATAAAAGTTAACTTTATAATACTCACATAATCTACATCCCTTTTTGGAAGAGGCTCATGTCTAGCAGTGGACTGGGATAGGCAGAGTAGTATGTCAGCTGCGGTCTACATAGAAAGGTTTAAAAAACTGTTAATTTTCGCACAAACCATGCCTGATACAAAGCCACTCTGAAAACGGTAGCAGCCCCACTTCAAGGGGTAAAGACATTTGATAGGTATACTTACCGTAAACGTCACAATGAGAATAAAATCGTAATCTACTAGCAAGAGCCTTGGTGCTGTTGGTACAAGTGCAACGTGTCACACGTGGCATGACATAAGACATGGGATCACATTAATAGTACATGATATTTTTAAGAGGGAACAGGAACTGCGTTTGTCCATACAAATGTATTCACCTTTTTTCTTCCTGAATAATGCGTCTAGAGCAATCATTTTTTTAAATAAAATCTAAGTCTTCTCTAGACACGTCCCTGTCATTTAATTTTTTTCAGCAACTAACAAGTAAAGAAAATATGACCCTCCAAAAATAAAAAAACCAGCCAAATTCTAATAGTTTTAACATAAAATAAATTGATAGCAACCTAGCCCTAACTCTTTAAAATTTACTTATTTAAATGTAAAAAACAATTGAATCGGCTCAGTTTTCGAGGAGAAAAAAGGGGAATAAAACGTCGATCTTGTCAAAATTTTTGTAACATAATCGATCTAAGCTGCAGCTGTCCCTATCGCACTCCACGGGGCCAGGCTTGACGCAGCGTGACGACAATAGTTTCTTCAAATACCTATTTTTCCAATTCATCGCAGGCTCTGTTCCCTCTTAATGCTTTCTATAAGAACCTGTCCCACCACCGCCGAGAAAACGACTGGCTAGCAACTTCTTTCTCGCCCATGAAACCTACAAAAGATTGCTAGTGAAAGATTAAGACATTGGTATTAATAATTGATCGCTATCTGTTTACACCGTCCGTGCTTGCGAGAACTCTGTCAAAGAAACTACTCATTTTCAGTCGCTTCTCGTTAATCGGCTGTGGTGAGACCAGTGTCCAGTAGCCTTAAGATCTGAACAGACCAAATGCGATGAAATGAAAAACTCTATAGAAGATGTCAGACCGCTTACGCGCTATACATAAAGTCCTTCTCACGAAAAAAGTATCGCAGACGCGGAGTTATTGTCATAAGACTAATATTATATTCCACTTATTCGTACAGAGTTATACGTAGTTCGTATTGTTGTGTAAACGGACTCTAAACGCCATGCAACCGGTCTGACATATTCCATAGAGTTTCATATGAGCGTGTACGTATTGGTCCGCTCAGGCCATAAATATTTTTGTGTGTAAGTAATACTCACTCATGCGGGGCAGGCCACGCGGGCGCATGTTTGTGTGTAGCGGCCCTAGCGCGCGCGAGCAGGGTCATCACGGCGCGCTTAGTCGGAGACATGGCGGCCCGTGCTCCGCCCAGCAGCGGGCGCTTGCGGGCTGTGCTCGCAGCCCCCGGCCCAGCCGCACCTGGCACATACAACGTCTACAGTCCTTTCACGGATATTTGAGCTCAGATTTTGCGAAATAGTCTTTGTTTTTGCTAGTGTAAGGTCGCGGTTCAATTGCTGCCATTTTCAAGTCTGACAAAATCAAAGTGATCTTTTGTGATGTTAGAATAAGGTTGCTTTATGGGTCTGAGAGTTGGCCGATGAGAACGACAGATGAACAGAAAATGCATACCACTCAGATGAAGGGGCTACGCTGGTCTGGTTAGCTAGTTTCGAAAGTTGAAACGACACACATCACGCCTCCCCCCGAAGGGTAAGGCAGAGGTGTACCTATTGCCATCAACCGGGCGCCAAATCCAGACTCCGTTACTGATACTCAGAAATTCCTGATGGAAAAACCCAATAACACTTTGCTCGACCTGAGAATTGAACCCAGGACCTCATGCTCAGCAGTGGTGCTTGGAACCACTCGACAAACGAGGCAGTTCCACCAACAAGCCATCACTGACAAATCTGTCTAAATGGCGTTAATCTTTATTCTTGGTATTATAAAGTCTGTTAGAGGTTAAATAACCGTGTAAGGACTGTACATGCGTTTTATGAAAGGTTCAGTTGTACACGAATGTGGCAACCCTGGTTAATTTAGGGCTGAGACGAGGTCGCTGTTTACAATCCCGCATATTTAATTATTGGTCTCTCTTCTGGAACTTTCTGCTATTAAAACTTATTTTATTGCGTTTAATTTTTGTAAAAAGTGACCTCGTCTTCGGGGGCTGAGAGCATAATATTATATTAGAAAAATTAAGTAAAAATTAAATGGCGATATTGCAACCGACTTCAAAAAAGATGAAATGTCCCTCCCTGTCTTATTTTGTCCTCTCATCAAATAGTCATTCAATTGATTTTAATAATTATAACCATGCCAAGAGCCTCGACCAATACCTGAGGAGGCTCTCGTTAGGCAGCTGGATCAAGGGTTTGATTCAGAAAGCGGTACTCCTGGACACGGCTCGTATTGTTAGGAGGTTCCTCTCTCTGGAGCCCTGACCGCCGGTAGCTTGGACCCTGGTACCGATACCGGTGGGCTACAATTTTTTATATTTTTAAATGTTTTTTATATTGTTTTTAGTTTAAGAAATATTTAAAAATGTATAAGATTTGTATAAAAATAAATAAAGGAAAGATAATAACTATGTAAAGTCATATTTGTTACGGTTGGGAATCATATTTTAATCAACATACAGCCTGACACTGACCAGCAAATTGAAAAAAAAACGTAAGAAAATTCAATTTTACGGGCTACCCTGGCGTTTCTCCCTTAAGGCCGAGCAAACCGATTATTCTTCCATAGAAACGGAGAAGCTTATAACTTCACTAAAAAGTGTTTAATACAAAGAACTATATTTTTTTTATTTATTGCAATATTCGAAAGTAAAAAGGGTTAAAATGTTCTTTAGATGTATTGTGGTAATTGCTTACAAAAACCGCAACCACACCGACATAAACTCACACAATGACCATCTACCACTAGATTACAGTGTTATTAAGCTAAGACGACCTTTCGTCCAAAGTAATAATCTCAACAAAAAGTCATTATCATCTGCCTAGCCTTTTCTCAATTATGTTGAGGTCGGCTTCGAGTGTAACCGGATGCAGCTGAATAGCGGTATTTTACATGGAGCGACTGCCTATCTGACCTCTAACAACAGCTTAACGTGCTTTCCGAGGCACAGGGAATCTCGGTATGTAATGTGTGGTCACCCATCCACGGATCAGCCCAGGCTAGCGCGGCTTAGCCTAAAGATCGACCCGAGTGGCTGTTATTACTTAGCCACGAGCTCTTCAAAAATCTCAACAAAAAGTACGACACCAAAAATTCAAATAGGCGTAAAGTTTCTTTCTTTCTTTCTTTTCTTTTTTTTAAAAAACGTTGCCCCACACTAGGAATTACTCCTGTATCGTGGGTGCGTTTACAAACATTTAAATTCACATACACAAACAGCCAGACCCGGAACAACTACCTGTAGGCCATACAAATATTTGTTCCGTGCGGGAATCGAACCCACGACACGAAGCGCAGCAGTCAATCGCTCAGCCACTGCGCCAACCGTGCCGTCAAAAATCAAAAAAAAGGTTTAAAGTTTCAATTTAACTTAAAACGTCCCAGTCATTTCCAGACTGAAGTACCAGATGACAACACAACAAACAATTAAGTCAACTGAACTAATAAAATGCAACTGAGCATTGTCTTAAGACACGATTTAATGACGTCTAGACGAATCGCTCAACTTTGCCCAGTTTACGAAGCTTCTTTGCGTGGCTCATGTTAGGAACGTTGAGCGTTTTGCGAGCTGTATATTCTTGTTGAGTTTTGTGTCAACTAATTTAACTGCGGCCATTACATTTTTAACGGTCATTAAAGTTGACCGTACATACATAGGTTGCACACGTAGAGGTTTCTCTCGTTAACTAACATGTTTCAAATAACTGAGACCAATTGACCGACTTATTGATAATGCAGAAGAGCCTGTAAGCTGTTTAATTGAAATAAATGCTTTGCGTGTTAGTACGGCCGTGGGTTGCATTGGATTATCTCACATACATTAATGTACAAATCGAGGACACGTGCGTAGTTT
This sequence comes from Noctua janthe, assembly GCA_910589295.1. Lineage (NCBI taxonomy): Eukaryota > Metazoa > Arthropoda > Insecta > Lepidoptera > Noctuidae > Noctua > Noctua janthe. The sequence goes on along the minus strand of OU342572.1, from coordinate 3,592,318 downwards.
CTCATTAAAACTAAAATTGGTCAATTTCAATTCAAAAATTAATCAATGGCTCATTCTTTTGCACCGAGTGACACAATCTGTTATTAAATGAACCCCGTTAGTCGGCACACTGAAAGAAGAATAAACTTCAAAAGTAATAAGAGCGACACTTGATGTTCTTTTTTTTCTTCAATGACAAAAAACGTCCAAACTCTTTAAACTTGTACCATACGTCAACCCTTTAAATGTCGTTTTAACTTTACAATATTCAACAGAATACTTTGAAATGGTTTCCAATTAAGGGTCCATGGGCTCAGACGTTTCAATTAAAAGCTTGTCTTTGTTCTGAATAGGCTGAAACAATTAGCTTAGTTTTTAGATTAAAACAAATACAAAACCAAGCTTTGTTGCGGTTATCTTTGTAGTTTTCGAAGTAAGCTTAATTGGTTTTCGGGAAATGATTTTGAGCTTAGTTTTGATGGTGTGGTTCTTTTGACCAAGTTTAATGGCAAAGAAACTCGTTCCGGGTGAGTTTGGGGCGCGTTGGTAAAAAATACAGAGACAGTTTCTGAATAGATTTTTTCGGGGATTTTATTTGGGGAAGATACTATTTTTTTTTCTCATTTGTAAGCTTTTGCGTCGCATTGCAGATTTTTACTCAGAACCTAAATTCACTGTTCAGTGGCAAGCGTCAAATAACTTGAGAATGGTTTGACTGGGGAGTCATAAATATCTTACAAGTAATTACTACGTAACTTTTCATTCAATTCAATATGGTCTTTATACAAAGTATCCCACTTTTTTTACTGATCATCTCCTGAAATAACCGATTTTAATTCGCAAATCTCTCTCAAAACTGTTTAAGAGGTCGCAAAGCAATTAATCTCAAATTACGGCTCATTTTAAAATACTCAGACGTTTCCAAATATCAATTTGAATATAACGAGTTCGAATTTGAAATTTATTGTTATTTTAATAAAACCATTAGGAACACAGGCGACTGAGTTTCGGAGGAGAGACTGTTTTAATTGTATTCGATTTAGGTCTTAAAATATCCCTTTGCAATGGAAATATTCGTATAATATTTCTGATTTAGTTATTGTTACTAAGATTTTTAGACGAAGATTTATTCAAATCCTTCCAAAGCCTTTCAAAGAGTACTGAAGACGGCGAAAATACGCTGAATATTAGTTTCGCTTTTAATCAATACTTTAGCCTATTTGTCATAAGATATAGGTTCGATTATGTTTAGTTCGCGTATTAGCATCTGTTTCGAAACGTAAATCAATACTTCTATAATATTGTTTCAAAAGGACCTCACAGTTTTTCAATAATAAGAAGTTAGTTACAAATATATTATATTATTATAAGCTGATCGCCTTATAAATTTTGTTTACCCAACACAAATGTTCCTTTGTTTTAACACTGCAGCAATGAATTAATGTCGAGTCTAATAGTTTCTGTACTATTTTATGAGTAAGAATCGATTCATAAGTGTAGGTAAATAATATATTCGTGTCTAATTTTTATTTACTGCATTTTAGACTTACTTTTTGATAATATTGTAACACTAACCCAATTTCTGCTAAGTGAGTAATTTTTAGTCTTTTTTTTGTGCTTACCTACTCGAACTGAAATCGAAATCTGAACCAAAAGCCCTATTCATTTCGAACTTTTTGTGCTTAGTCTGGGAGCTAAATAAAGTGCGACGTACCGACCTTGCGTCGCGAGCGCGTGGACCGCGGCCGGCTTTACGCCTCGCAGCGCAGGGTGGGCATGCAGCACGCCGCCCAACACTGGGCTGCTGAGCCCCAGGATGTCGCCGCCACCTGGTTAGTTAGGTAATGAGTTTAGTTTTGATTATATGATTTATTAGGGAAATTAGTAAGCTTAGTATTGTTGGTGGGGTGATAGTACTAATCGGTAGTTAGTATTCGATAATTTGACTGTAAAACTTGATTGTAATTCATTCTAAATATATCAAGATAGTGACGCCATCGAGCAATGGGCTGCTGTGCTGTTTAGTTAGTTAACGAGCTTAGTTTTGTTGAAAAGGACTTATTAGCGTCATTGATACAATAGGGACTCAGTAATCGATTATTAGTCAGTAAGCAGGATGTCGCGGTCATCCAGTTAGTTAACGGGCTTAGTTTTGTTTATATGACTTACTAGAGTCGTTATTAAGCTTAGTTTTGTTTGTAGGGTCATAATAGTAAAGGTAGTAATTATTCGATAATTCGACAGTTTTACAACTTAATTCAAGTTTTTGATTCTAATTCTATATTTTGCTAAGGTTATGACAGAATTTCGGCACTACCTGTTTTCTGAACTTTGTTTTGGTTAAATTATATGACTTATAACAGACAAAAAGTAAGTGCATTAGGGCTCAACAATCTGAGAATCACTAAACGTACCCAGCGATAGAGGTACTGTGCTAAAGCAGCCTTCAATTTAAAGAAAAGATAAGTAAATAAAGGGTAAAAGAGTTAGGTTAGATAATTACCGCAAACTATATAGACTTCGCAGAGCATACTTTTTTTAGAGTGTAGCAATTAGAGAAGATACTCGTAAATTTAACACTATGAATTTTGTTGTTAGTGTAACAAGTAACACAAATCTATGTATATACGACGCTAGACCTACACATACATTTTAGGACATTTGCCTAATTCTAATTTTACTACTAGTCTACTCCAAAACCAAAAAAAGAAAATATCCATTTGAACACCAAAAAGTTTTTTATTTTTTACCGTAAAACTTACAACTACAACCACAACACAGGAAATCTTTTATTTAAGCTTTGCTGTGTTCAAATACATACTATATATTTTCCGAGCTTAGTTCTGGAACGCTGCTTTGTGCTTAGTTTTTGAACTGTGCTTAAGTTTGTAAAGTATCGTAGCGAATAATGATCAGTAGTTGAAAGTTTGTTCGGAATTGTTTAAAAGTTAATGGTCCGTTGTTTTCTAAGAATACTGTTAAGTTGAGGGTTACCAGCCGTCCAGATTTATCCGGACATATCCAGCTTATTTGCCTTACATCCAGACTTTATCTAGCCTTGTCATTTTGCCGGACTTCACAACTTCGGTGGGGGTTTTTACTAAATAAAAAAAACTAAAACAAATACATGGTAAAAAGAAAAATGTCCGAAGTTTTCTGCAACTGTCCGGGTTTTAGTCAGGGATTTTAAAATTTCGATATGGTAACCCTAGACAAGTTCCGTAGACTGCGGAGGACGAGGGTAGTTTTCAGTTTGCTTTACGTAAATACTGTTGGTTATTGGTAAATGGTGAGAGTTGTGAAAATTCACACAGGGGTTGTTTAGTTTTGAACTTTGGTGGAATATTATAAACTTTAAAGGGTTAACTTTACAGTTGGATTTTTATAACTTCAGCTATTAACTTTATATTTTGTTCAGAAGTCATTTTCAGAGTTAAATTTTTTTTAGAAAATTCTACTATTTTTATAAATTTATTATATTTTTTTCTATTTGTTTCAATTTTGCTTTATAAAGGTCGGACGAGGTTGACAATTCTGCCAATGTCAAAGCGCTATCACATAAGTCTTATCGGTTGAATTTATTTTGACTCTCGCGAATTTCCGTTAATCATATTATCACATTTTCACCCTTATCACTAATATCAGCGGTTATGAGAAGAAACTTAACTACAATAATTAACACATAATTTTATAAGTGTCCTATTTAACAGTGGATCAGATTGGTAAAAATTAAAAAAAAATTAGGTTGGGCCATTGTTTTTTCAGGTCACGTAAAAAAGCACGTAACGCACGTAAAAAAAAGGAAAACTCTCTAGATTATGTTTTCTGGCCCCTGAAACCATGATTCTTATGAGTTAAGGTGAATTTGTTTTTTTTAAACATAACACATAAAGAGTGTAAACAGACCCTTCACGAAGCCGTCAACCAAGCATTCTGTACATCAAACTAAGTAACTTTACGCAAAAATTATTTCTGGGAAACTACTTTCTTTTTGGGGTGAAAAATCACGTTTTACGGTAAAACTCAATTTAAAGCACTCAAAACATTGTGCTGAAGGATGCTTTGAATAGTATACAGGTCATTGAGATAATTAAAGTCAATTTATAACCTTAAAAACTAGTATTAAAAAAAAAAGCCTGTGAATTTTTTTTAACTTTGACCTCAAATATCTCCGTAATTAGAAGGTTCCCAGGTATGGTCTAGAACAAAAAAAATGATTGCATAGACGGGGAGAACAAGTGCCTTTCGGCATCGTTAAGGGTCTATTTACATCCTTTATAAGTCTTATCCATTTTTTGATGTCTGACAGTTTTGTTTGGAAAAACTGTCAAAAAAAGGCCATTAGGATCAAATTCACCTTGAGTCTGATAAGCAGTTTCACCAGAGGCTACCAGTTCATTAACTTACCAAGTATAGAGTTCTGCGTGAGCAGGTGATGAGTGGGGGGTTGTTGCAGCACCCCACCTCCGACCAGCACCCCGTGTCCGGTGTGACCGGCTGCCAGCTGTGAACAGACCGGGAGTAGTTTGTATTACGTCACTGGTATAGTAAGTGTGGAGTCATCATCATAAAGACTTTTATTACGCGTACCTCGTGTACATAAATGAGTACATTAATTTTAACATGGCGACTAGGTGTACAGTAACATGAGGTTCTGTAATATTTTAGAACTCATCTGAATTAAATTTTTCTAATTATTCTTGTTAAATCTTAGAAATAAGATTGAATTAAGTTATAAACTGCTTTTAAAACTCAAAAGCCTCTTGTAGTTGAAAGCGAAGACAATTATAACGGAACATAACATCACGCCAATAATCCCCGAAGGGTTAGACAGAGGTGTACCTAATAGTACACCCACATTTCGCCAGTTATGTTTAAGTCCCATGTAATAGGGGACGAGCTTTTTGCCATCAACTGGGCACAAATACAGACTGCTGCTTCTCAAAAATTTGTCCAACCCGGGAATCAAACCCAGGACCTCATGCTCAGCAGTCGCGATTGCGTTCACTAGGGCAATGAGGGAATCACCGTTGAAAATACTCATTCATGAATCTGTCCTAGTCATAGGCATAGCTTAGGTATATAAATAAGTATAGATAAAGGCTGAATGTTAGTTACAGACTCAATAAAGAAATTAAACAAATACCAAAAGTAACAGTCACTTTTTCCGAACTCGTGTTACACTCATAAAAAGAAAAAGATTTTTTATTCCCATAAAATCCGATTCCTCTCAAACAGGAACTCGTCCAATATAGCTTTGAACCCTATGACAGTCATCGCACTGAACAAATACGCTCTCCCAGCTGTATTTCAGCGCTGTGACAATCTTTCAGCTCCCGAAAAATTCACCGGTAAAATTCGGCAGCGAACATTTTTTTGGATCGTTCCCCAAAATCTGCAAAGGCAAGTACAGTCACGGGCACCAATGTGTATGCCCTTAGAAACTTTTTAAAAGCTGTTTTCACCTACTGTATTAATAATTATCTAGTTATTTTGGAACCCATATCATTATATAACTAGCACTTCGTCCGCAAAAAATGTGATGGATCGGCTAATATTATATAACCTATGGCACCCACCAGTAATATAGCTTTCTGCCAGTGAAAGAATTTTTAGAATTGGATTATTAGTCCCGGAGATTACGTCCTACACACAAACTTACAAACAAATTTTACCTCTTCGTAATATTAGTATAGATAGAAGCATAGATTACATGAGGCTTATCTCAAAGTTGTGATATTATTCCCCGAGAAAATCGCTTTTGAATTTACGCGAGTGTATACCAAGAAGGATGGCAACGCCTCATGCAATCTGGGGACCCCATTTAGAGCTCGCGTATATTTGTACTATACTATACTCTCAAAAGATAGATCCCGGTCAAAAGAAGATAAAAAGTAAAAGTAAAATATTTTTTAACATTGGCTTTAGCCAGAAGAAAGTTGCAGTTGGCTTAATTAAAGTATTCTGCCCACTACACCGTACCAAACCATGACCGTGCTATGAACGTATCAGTTACGGTAAAAACATGACACGGACTACTATGTCCATTAGACCGTATCAACAGCGTATCATATCTGTTTATAACGCGTTTAGAACGTTACGGTCATCATACGTGTTTAAACCCTGTGTTTAATAAATAAAACATAAAAGAATTATAAAATTCTATAGATTCGTATTTTAAAAAATCTCAACCATTTATTGGTTGAGATTGTTTAGAATACGACTTAAATGTGGGTCAGCTAATTGTTAAAATAAAATGTTAATTACCTACACTGTCATGGTATGGTTCAATGTAGTGAGCAGAATCCAGAATCTTTATACTGATCCAACGACAGTTAACCAAAGAGTTTAATATGCTCAAAAATGCTCGTGACTGTACCTCGGCTATTGAAGCGAAAATCCTGTTCGATTCGTTTCTTTCCTTTTTCCTTTGCGGTCTGGGACTAATTACTCGGTTTAAGGTATTGATCAAAGGAAGGTAGGATCTTTTTTCGGCTGCGAATTTGTGAGGTATGCTATCCAATATTTAAAAATACCCTATCCGATCCGTGAGGGTATTACTAGGAATCGAGATTAGATTATATAAAATATAATTAATATATGTTATTTATATTTAAAACACACATGGGTACATGGGGGTATTACATTTTTTACAAGTAAAAAATGTAATACCCCGATAAAAAATAATAAAATGTACTAAAATGAGGAAACTAACATGGTAACACAGGGGCGCGGGTTGCGACACTCCGGTCGCTTCTTGGGTAATGACGTCATAAACAAACAATTGATGATCGAACATACTAAAGCCGCAGATGGTATTGTCACGTTTAAAAAGTTTCTTAGATTTTAGGGAAATGGCGGTAATTTGGGTACAAAAATCATGCATTTTAAAATTCATTGTGTTTGCTTTCATGAATATATTTTATTTTTTATTTTATTTGGTAATGTCATTGGTATACCTATATTACCTATATGCCCCTTTCGGATCCGACAGGCTTTTTTCAACATGTAGTATAATTTTTAATATTTTTATACGCAAACCCTGCGTAGGGAACTACAGCTGTTTTGACATGGAAAGAAAAATTCTAGTGCGAGCAGGGTTTGAACCTGCGACCTTCCGATTCAGTACACCGGACGTCTTAACCAATTAGACCATCGCACCCTGCTCACAGCTCTCGAAATTTTCGTTCCATTAATAACGTCTTACGGTGACGTTAGCGCAATCTATTAAAAAAAAAACAATAAAAAAATCAATCATCTATTAAAATTAGTTTGGTATGGCGACTTCTATACAACATTGATTTGGCTGTAATGTCAACGTGTTAGTTTAAGTTAGTTCGATACTTTCTTAAATAGATGGCGCTAACGTCACCGTAAGATGTAGTATAATGTATGGAAGAACGTGAATTACATTCAGAGTAGACTGAATGCTACGGTCGATGCCCTTTAATATTTTTTAAACATTGTATACATTATTGTATAAATAATATATGATGTCATAATTATAAAATCACGCCAGTAGAGCTTTTCACCCGCATTAAGCCCGCAATGACCATGTTTATGTACCATATAATAAGAGAATAACCCTATTACCATCAACTGGGCACAAGTGCTGTGTTTGCGACACAACTCAGGAATTCCTAATAGGAAACTGAACCTGGTAATCGAACCCAAGACCTCAGGCTCAGTACCAGGCATTGCGACTACTAGATCAGAGGCAGATTTATAATCATAGGACAAATAATAAACATGTTACCCCAAAAACATAGTTAAACACCTCTGCCTATCCCTTAAGTGGAAAGCAGGCGTAATGATGATATAGCGGGCAATGATGGATGGAACTTTACACACGGTCCAATAAATAATGTCATCAAAAGCAAATCGATCTTCATTTTATAACAAAGAGTTGCCTGAGCTGAAGCCTACGTGTGGCGTAGGCTTCAGTAGCGTTCGTAGCGTTCGCTACGCCGTAGCACCGTGCATTGTGAAACGGGATCTACATATTCTTTAGTGAACTTAGCGACTTGATTTTTCAGAAAAATGCCTGTTATACCCTAAAGGGGTCGTCCATTAATCACGTGATATTTTTAGCAACTTTTTAACCCCCCACCCTACCCCATGGAGAGACGTGGTGACTACACCTCCCCCCCAACCCAAAATAACGTGTATTTTTTTGGTACAAAGTATCTTGAAAAAAAAACAGAACATGACCGGTTGATAGCAAGAGGCTTAAACATAACTGTCGAAGTGTACTGTTAAGTACACCTCTGCTTAACCCTTCGAGGATTACATGCGTGATGTTATGTTATATGAGTAGACCATAAATCTAAACAACTTTCTCCATCGGACCATCATCGTTCTCACAAAAAAATATTTAATATTTCCATACATCCGAGCAATACCATGAAAGTTGTTCAATGTCACGGTACTCTGCGTTACAGGTAGTCAGAGGGTTGAATTCTGACAACTAGTCGTACTAAGGGGGTATTACCCATTACTAACTGGGTTGTGGAGGTCAGATAGGCAGTCGCTCCATGTAAAATACTGGTATTCAGCTGCAGCCGGTTAGACTGGAAGCCGACCCTAACAAAGTTGGGTAAAGACTAGGCAGATGATGATGGTACGGAACCCTTCGTGTACACTTTAGTCTCCCATTTGGTTAGTTTTTGGCTGCTAGCTCTTCCCGATAATCGCCGGCAGATGGACGAGTGACTTAAGAACACAGAAGTTGTTTTGTTTACTGTATAGGCGGAGTGATAGTAGGTACAAAGTTTGGCAAGAGATTTGGCCGCTTTGTGAGTAAGTACTATATCTGTAGTTGGACGATAAACCAAAGAGTATTAAAGGCTATGTGCGCGGAGCTAAGTATTCAGATCCAGACCAAAGAGCTTTGCTATTTTATGGGCAACTATAAGAGATTTTTGGAATCAGCATCTGGATATAGGCTGGAGACCCGTCCAATCAGTGATTAGAGGCTACATCAGTTTCTTTGAGCAAAGATTTGGAAATGAGTGCTATAATGAATGGATTTTTGGGGGTATGGAGAATAGGGTGTAAAGTTCTTCATCCCCCATAGAAAGGGGAGGATCCTCCGACCAGACGGGTGTTATGTCTGTGGGCTACTGCCCGACAGTTGTTGTCGGGGTTTTCTATATACTCTTAAGTCGCAGATAACTTTACTTGCGCGATGTAGGATTTAGGTGTATTTCGATGTTTAGATCATAGTCTGTGTCATAGATGGCGCTGTAGTACTTTTTGTTCTATGTTGCTGTAGTACTTTTTGTTCCATGTTGCTGTAGTACTTTTTGTAGTGTCGCTACAGATTTTTATTGGTCAGATATTTGTAAGCCAGAACTCTACCAGTCAGTGGTGGAGTATGAGGTTTATTTCAGCTTAAAGCATCCTTCTGTATTTGGAATCCTTTTTAAAATACCCAACAGAACTCCTGAGAAGTTTGTCCAACATCTTATTTTTCACAGCGCGTGATATAGAATATTAGGAATGGGCGAACGGTGGCCGTTTTGGGAAACTGCTTTTTGTATTTTTAGACGTGATAAAAATGCCTGAGATTATAATCAGCCAAAGGATCAAGACTTTTGATTTTGAAAGGACCCTGCAAAACTCTTTTTCTAAACCATCGATAATTCAGATTCCCTAAAAATCACGTAAATATATATTTTTTAAGCAAGGCATCCTCACCTGATGATGAGCAGCAGACAGATGATCAGGCGCCGGGGTGGGCGCCGGCGGTGAGAAGTCCCGAGCGTTGGCACCGTGGTTGATGGTGATACCACCAGGCAGGGCCGCAGGCACCGGTGATGGTGGCACTCCTGAGAGCTGGGGATTGAGGAGAGAGGTTAATAATATGACATCACGTTTTCTTTCCATAAACATAACAGCACGCTTGTATTACTTTTAGGGTTAGGCAGAGGTGTACCTAATAGTACACTCACATTTCGCCAGTTATGTTTAAGCCTCATGTAATAGGGGGCGACCCTATTGCCATAAATTGGACACAAACCCAGACTTCGAGGCTGCTACTGAGAAATCCGTGATGAAAAAACCCAATAACACTTTGCCCGACTTGAGAATCGAACCCAATACCTCATGCTCAGCTTTCGCGTTTGTTCAACTATTTCAGTCATATACTATGTTCTACTGTGAGTAATAATTATATACAGATAGAGTACTAGCTGTTGCCCACGATTTCGTTCGCAAAATTTACCAAGTTTCATACAATTCATACAAACTTTCAACCCCTTAGGGGATGAATTTTCAAAAATCCCTTCTTAGTGCACACTTACGTCATCATCACGTTTGTACAAAATTTCATGCTTCTACACCTAGCGGTTAAAGCTGTGCGTTGATCGATTAGTCAGTCAGTCAGTTTCTTACTTTATATATGTATAATAGATATAATGAGAAAGTTTAAGAACATTTTTGTCAAAATGATTCATATTTCTTGGAGTGACAATGTCAAGTATTACCGGCTTTGAGTCTCCTATTATGATTGAAAGCTTATGACAGCTATTTTCTTTTATACAATTTGAGCGGGCGTGATAACACGCACCTCTCATAAAACGCGAGAGACTTTCTGCCATATTAATTTCATCCTAACGCGAAACAGGATAAAGCTGAGTTTCAATTTTCTTTAATAAGTGGGTTTACCAACGATTGGTTTACTCTCGAACTGATCGGGGCGTGTTGATACAATATGTTCACTTTTTTTAAGGTGCAATTTTCATGTACTACCGCGCTCACAGGCGGACTAATTTTCAACCTTTTAACTCAGGACATAAGGGTGAAAACTGGTCGACCGTCAGTGATCTCGGTAGTAACTACCGAATATATTCCTAAAAAAAATCGTAAGTGTGCCTGAGCATAATCAGCCTTTTCTAGAACACAAGGCTTTGTTCTGTAAGAGTTAGTGGGCTAAAATCTACCGCGTGGTCCCAGTGCGGGTAGGTCCATATCACATGGTTCTATTTTTGGTTCTAAACCGGTCATAGACGTTAGGTTATGCATGTGCAGTTTTGCCTGTACAGTCAAACTGTGCAGGCATGCATGAACGTGTGTAAGACAAAACTGTACAGTAATACTGGCCTGTATATACAACCTAGAGTTTATTGTAATAGATATTTTTGCACCTGGTCATGCATGCACGATACGACTGAGTTCCATAACCAAGAGTGTGTTTTGTTTTCTGTTTTTAGGCGACTTCCAAAAATTAAACACACAAAAGTGGAAAATAATTAGGTGTCAAAAAAAGTCAACGAAATAAACAAAAGTCACCGAATTCTGAAAGAAAAGTTATTTTCCACTTTTTTCGTTGTTATTATAACAAGTAATAAACCCACTAAAGCAACCACATTATCGAGTGTTCCCGTTGATGGCATGCTTGCAAATGAGTCACCATACAGGCTTGCAGTTACGTAAAGTGTCCTCTATGGATCTCGGTTCTGCAAGAAGGTTTTGAATGCACATTTAAAACTGTCATTCATAACCTCTCGTCTATGGCCGGCTTAAGACATGCCTGTGGATAAAATATTTCGTAAGCCATTCGTACCTAATACAGGGTGTAAACGGACTCTTCACGAAACCGTCAACCAATAGTAGTAAACGGATCAGGGCACGCCACCATAGTGGCGATAAGTCCCCTCTTTGAGGAGTGGCTAGAGAGGCGCCACGGCGCCCTCACCTACCGTCTGACGCAGGTCTTCACCGGACACGGTTGTTTCGGGAGGTTCCTGCACGGAATCGGGCGGGAGGAAACGCCCGGGTGTTTCCACTGCGAGGATCGTCCGGAGGACACGGTGGAACACACCGTGGAGGTCTGCCCCGCTTGGGCGGAGCACCGCCGTGTCCTCATAGCGGCGATTGGCGGCGGCGATCTCTCGCGTCCTGCCTTGGTTCAAGCCATGGTCCGGAGCGAGAGAGAATGGGAAGCCGTCACCTCCTTCTGCGAAGCAGTCATGCTAGTGAAGGAGGTGGCAGGACGTGAGAGGGAAAGAACCTCACGTCCCAGCCGCCGCGGGAGACGCCCTGGGCGTCAGGGGTCACGTGGTGGCTTCCGACCACCGCAGGCGCTGGACGGCGAGTTATGGGCTAGCTCGCCGTCCGGCCGTCTTATGACGACAGGCTGTGTCGACGGCGATCAAAACTCCCTGTAGTAACGCAGCCCTCTGACATTTACAAATCAAACCCAATTCTGACGTAACTCCATACATCTCTATATAATTTTTCATCCGACAGTTCTGAATGCCCTAATAACGGATCACTGGACCCTTATCCGTCAATAGGGAGGGTCCAATCTACGGTCTATTGTGTTCCGGGAGCGCTGTTACAATTTTGATTTTGTTGGAGCGTGGGTGTCTGAATGGGTACGTATGTTTCGCTCAATAAAATAGTTTCAGAATGGATACGGTGTTGTGAAATTTACTTTTGTGATTTCCCTTTTAGGGGTTACAGATTGAGCGTTTGATTATACGGATTGGTAGGGAACATACTGACTGACAACTATGTTTCATTAATCAACGAGGATTGTTCATCACATAGGACAGGAGTTCGGCGGCACAGTTGGCGCAGTGGCTGAGCGATTGATTGCTACGCTTCGTGCCGCGGGTTCGATTCCCGCACGGCAGAAATATTTGTATGGCCTACAGGTAGTTTCCGGGTCTGTCTGTTTGTGTATGTGAATTTAAATGTTTGTAAACGCACCCACGATACAGGAGAAATTCCTAGTGTGCGGGAAAGTTTTATTAAAAAAAAAAATAGGACAGGAGTTAAGTTCACTGTCCACTGTGCATGTTTGCCACGTTAGCTCCGCGTTTTATTTGTTAGCTAACTACAGAATATGCTTAGAGGTCGGGGCCGTGTAAGACCCACAGCTAATTGAACCATCATCTACCTAGCCTTTTCCCAACGTTGTCGGGGTCGCCTTCCAGTCTAAACGGATGCAGTTGAATACCAATATTTTACATGGAGCGACTGCCTATCTGACCTCCACAACCCAGTTAGTACTGGGTAATACGATATCCCTTAGTAAGACTGGTTGTCAGACTTTCGGGCCACTGACTACTGTAACTGTAACGACTGTCAAAGATCTACAAATGACAGCCAGGACCAACGGCTTAACGTGCCTTCCGAAGACATCTTCCGGCTGAAGTAATGATGTAGATATTGTTGGGACTCCTCTGTTTATTTCATACTCACTCTCTGTTTGTGTGTAGTATCTCTGAGAGGGAGAGTCTCCTCGCTGCCACTCCGGGAGGACTCAGGCGGCGTGAGCCGACGCTGATCAGTCTGGGAGGACAGTATCTGCATCTCCAGCATCTGTTCCTGTCTGATGTCGTCGTTGTAGTCCTGTAAAGAAAACAAAATGGGTTAGGGTTTATAAATTCAAAAATCATTTAGATTAATTAAATTAGGACGTGATTCAGCATTATTTGAAGGTGGAAATTATGTGAGACAGTCCCCCAAAGCCGGCTGCATTTTGGGCCGCTATTTCGGGGGACTGTATCATATTGATAATGTTTATTCACATGAATATGTACATTTTTTTACAAGAGAAGTGCTTAATCTGGGTCTCTGGAGGGTCTTAAATATGTAGATTAGCTTCCTGATCCTACCACAGAGGGCCTTAGTGTGTTCCTTAAAGTTGAGGTTCTTGTCTATGATAACCCTAGATATTTTATTACTGTTACTAGCTCTAGTTTAGGACAAGAACAGTTTTCTTTAGAGGAACACTCGTGTGCTATGATGTAATGTTAACCGTTTACTGAAGCAAATATATTTGGTTTTATCCATATTTAGAGTTAACATATTGTCCTCAAGCCATTCCCTCATAACATCGAAACCATCTTGAGCAGCTTTGAAAGCCCCTTTCTATGTGTCGACAGGGGCTTTCAAAGCTGCCCAATATGGTTGGGATGGGATGGAATGGGATGAGGAATATTTTTGTAAGCCATCACTTGAAACGCCTTATGCAGCATCACATCTGTCTGATTTTCAAGGTTCCCCAATAAAGTTACGGTTATTTTGATTAATCCAACTGATGCAATATGTTTCAAGGTGCCAGATGAAAAAAAAACAGAATTTTAGATTTGTGGTACCGCTTTTTGGCTAACGAGACCTGTACAAGGTAATTCAATTCAGTGCGGTCCAAAGAAAATGTATTGAGCTTAACATAACGAAACAAAAAACCGGCCAAGTGCGAGTCGGACTCGCGCATGAAGGGTTCCATACCATCGTAGATCCCCCCCCTACTACGATGTTACGGAACCCTTCATGCGCCCCTTTCCCCTTTAACTTTAATATAATTTTATTGTTAGTTGTTATAGCGGCCACAGAAATACACATTCTGTGAAAATTTCAATTGTCTACCTATTACGGATCATGAGATACAGCCCGGTGACAGACAGACGGACGGACAACGGAGGCTTAGTAATAGGGTCCCGTTGGTTGGTTACACTTCGGGTACGGAACCCTAAAAAAACCAGCCACATAAAAAAACAATTGCCTCCGAACAGACAAAGGTCTTCCCACCAGATATGCTATCATAAACAAAGTTCTATTCATTTTCGACCATTTGCACAACAACACTGTTATAAATTCTCTCTTAATCGCTCCTTGTCCACACTTTTTGGTCGTAACGAATATTCTAGAACGTAGCCGTCACCCGATAAGGAATACTTGGACTTATTTATTGCTTTCACTTCTGGAATTATATAAAAAGAAAACTACTGAGTAAGACTGGGTTGCTTAGGTTTGTAAAAAAGTTTGTTTATATGTATCTATCAAGCCGTTTGGGGTTGAAATTCTGGGCCTGTGGGGTCCGAGTGCTCACAGCTTTTTCAAGGATATTTCAAAAGGCTTAGTTGACTTTTCCCGTGACCCAAGGGCTCACTTTTACAATGACTAAAGGCTTAGCGTTGCCATACAACGTGGCAACGCCGCCAGTCTCTTGGGTACATTACCAGTTGACAGCGTTGAGGAGTTTTTGACGCCATTTTTTAAGTTTACTGTTAAGTTAGTTAGTTTAGGTTATTTTAATTTATAAATGTATATATAATTAAAACGGCTTGTTTTCTAACATGGGCTATTGAATTAAATAATTGCTTAATTGATCGCTTTCGCTGGAAGGATAAAGGAGGTGTCTGGCGAGATGACGAGTAATAGAGAAGTATGGAAGAAGAAGACATGCTGCGCCGACCCCAAATGAATTGGGATAAGGGTAAGAAGTATCGTCCCCCAAGGAAGTGTATTAGGTATTAGGTCGCTTTTCTTGGTATACATAAACGACCTGTGTAACATGAAAATTCCTAATGCCAAAATCCTTTCGTACGCCGATGATACTGCTGTCACCTTCTATGGTAAGACATGGCACAATGTGCAGCTAAGTGCTGAAACAGGAATGTCCCAGGTTGCGAATTGGCTCAATGCTAATGTTCTCACATTAAATACCTCCAAAACAAAGTTTATTAGTTTCAGCATATGTAATCGTACTCAACCAACCGGCGATTTTCGAATCATTGTACACACTTGTGATGGTACTAACGTTGATAATTGTAACTGTTCTAGTATTGGCAAAGTTTCTAGCACAAAATATTTAGGGGTAATGCTGGATCAGAGTTTGTGCTGGTACCCCCATCTTGAGCAAGTTGCCAATAGAGTCCGCAAGCTAAATTGGATTTTTAAGACTCTGCGTCACGTGCTGCCTAGATCTATACAGAGAGGCGGTAAGCCTGTTAGAAATGTGCTTACACAAATATACATTTCTCTTGCGCAATCAATATTGGTATACTGTATACCTATTTGGGGTGGGGCAACAAAATCTAAATTCATCCAATTGGAGCGAGCACAACGAGCCCTGCTCAAAATTATGTATTTTAAAAAAAGGGGATATTCTACACAGAACCTCTACAAACTTAGTGATGTATTGTCAGTTAGAAAACTATACATTACTCAAATAATTTTAAAAAAGCACAAATCCTTACCTTATAATGCGGATATACATTCTAGTAGAAGAAAACACAATATAGTCGAAATTCCTAAAACTAAGACCAAATTCGGATCCATCCAATTTAGTAAACGATCAGCTCAATTATACAACAAAATAAATAAAGAAATTTTCGTATACGCAAAATCTTATTATATATGTAAAGAAATGTTGATTGACTGGATAAAACCACTGACATATGTAAATATTGAAGCTCTCCTACAAAACGTAACTTAATTCAAGTAAACGACCCACTCACATACCTTCATACAGACTCCCATACCTACACGTACAATCACACACCCATACACATACAATCACACATCCATTACATTCATATACACTCAACAACACATCCACACTTATGCACACGCACACACACGTTCACACAATTATATTTTGTTTTACTACTCCCATGTACTGTTTTTTTGTGTTTTAAGTAAGTACCTACTGTTGTGAAGGAGCGGAGTCTTTTAATACAGGCATCATTTGCTTAATTGAAGACTCCAAACCCAAAATTGTTTGTGTATAACTTTTGGACACAATAAACGCTATTATTATTATTATTAAGAGAATGATGATGATAATCGCTTTCGCTGTATAGGGTGGAATCACACCGACCGACGCACAAACGCTTACCACGTATTCAGAACATCATTCCGAACATAGAAATTTTTCATCGGTAATTTAAAAAAAATCTGCCGTTTTATTTAATTTGACCGTATAGGTATTACACTTTTGTAGGAGCCAGCAGGTTTTTTTGAAATTTATAATCAGGTTCAAGGTTCAGACTGATGTACGTGCTAAGCGATTGTGCATCCTTTCCACCCTGTATTTATAGACAGTTTATCTTAACAAAAATGAAAATCATTTGCAACGTTATCTTTATTCAATGTTACTTCGTCAGAATTTCGGCTTGATGATGGTTTAAAACGGTGTGGAGTACGGTAGAGTGAATTAAACAGGCAGACTTTTGACGTATACGAGAGTTATTATAACTAGAAGACGGGATATTTACCATGTTTATTGTTTTCTTTGAGTTCCCGATATTTCGGCGCTGTTGCAAGCACCACGATCACGGATAAACTGAAGTTATTGCGGGTGGGTGTTTATGAGCAGACAAATCGGTCTACCCTCTTTATTGTTCGTTTTTAGTTATAATGATGTTGGTGACCATGACAGTTTAAAATCTTATACACGAGAGTTGATTTTGTGTTCATACAAACATAAGCTCACGCGTTTTCCCACGGTGGTGAGCAGAAACTACAGACCGTCACTTACTATGATCCTTGCATACTCCTTTCGCCAAGTTTTGTGATCGATAATAATTTAATTGACTTATAAACGCAATACAAAATTGTGATGACCTCAAAATTCATAGACAATTATTGTATGTTGGTGTTGCCAACAGAGTACTCCTTTCACACAGTGAATAATAATAAAAACTACATTTTATACAAGTATATGAGTGGGGAGGAGCTCGTGGCTAAATAATAACAGCCGCTCGGGTCGGTCTTTAGGTTAAGCCGCGCTTGCCTAGGTTGATCCGTGGATGGGTGACCACCCATTACATGCCGAGTTTCCTCCGTGCCTCGGAAAGCACGTTAAGCCGTTGGTCCCGGCTGTCATTTGTAGATCTTTGACAGTCGTTACAGGTAGTCAGTGATCCGAAAGTCTGAAAACCAGTCTTACCAAGGGGTATGGTATTACCCAGTACTAACTGGGTTGTGGATGTTAGATAGGCAGTCGCTCCATGTAAAATACTGGTATTCAGCTGCATCGGGTAAGACTGGAAGCCGACCCCAACATAGTTGGGAAAAGGCTAGGCAGATGATGATATGAGTGAAAAACACACCTTCAAGCCAATCTTTCATCCAGCATCCAGCTAGATCTGCCCGTAAATTTTCCTAAACTATTACCGTCCATCCACATAACACTTCCACCTCACGAAACAGTGGTAAACACATAAGTCACACAGCCAATACGTTTAAATATAGTGCAAGCTGAGATATTGCATCTGGTATAGTTGTTGACTCGGTTACTGGAATTTAAACCTTGTGTAAATGTTGATAAAAGTTATATGATTCCTTTGTGATTTGCAACGACTATTTTGAATGAACAAATATGTTAGAAATAGTACACCCACATTTCGCCAGTTATGTTTAAGTCCCATGTAATAAGGGGCGAGCCTATTGCCATCAACCGGGTACAAATCCTGACTCCGTGGCTGTTACTGAGAAATTCCTGATGGAAAAACACAATAACACTTTCATCGGCCTGGGAATCGATTCCAGAACCTCACGCTCAGCAGTCGCTCTTGCGACAGCTAAACTAACGAGACAGTCTAATGTGGAACAAATCATTAACTGCACGAGAAAAATTTTTGTCGTGTAATTTCTCGTTTCATTGATCAAAATTAGCCCCCTAGAACATGTCACTTTTATGATTATCTATTTCAACAAGCCCATAATCACACGTGCATTGAAGGGGCCAACGAAATGTCAATCAGCCATATTTGTGCAAAATGGTCATGGAAAACGTCAAAATAGTGCGTACGTACCAGCAAAACGTTGGGGGCCATTTGCCCGGTAGGCTATTATTATTTGCGTACTTTTTGATTCAATAAATTCAATTATAATTTAAAAAAAGAACTGTATTTTCTATTTTAATTAAAATCTTGCGTTAATTCTGGGATATTCTCTATATCTGTCAAAGTCGTAGCCAGTCCGTAGCGGTTTGACTGGAAACATTAAATTATTCTTAGCATTTCCAATACCCATTACCACAGCTCATCTCACTCCCAAACAACGTTCTTTGATTTGCCCAGAACTTTATGGCGACTAAGCCATAAAACCGTATGTTATAGTCCCGTACGTAATGCACCGTTTTATGGGATGGCTATCTTGTGATGAGTTTCTGCATCCCGTCTTAGGGAGGTATTTGTACTGATGTTGGAGAGTTGATAAGTACTTTTGTTTATTTTTATCTACTTGGTGTTTATTGTGAATGAATCTTTTCTAGAGCGAGAGGGCTCTCTCGCTTCGTTTATAGATACTTATAGAGAAAAAGTCTTGGATAAAACATCTAGCGTCTTCTTCCCTTCATGTTATCGGCATCTTGTTGTAAGTCAAAGATATGTATGTATGTGTGTATGTGTTGTGTGCGTATGTTTTGGCTAGAAGCATCATCAATATATTTTTGCTATCCGTATAAAACTACTTTTATAACACACATTTTTATTATTACTGTTTGAACCAAATGTATAAGGACAAGCGCAAATCCCGCCGACAAACTGTTACGTAGTTTGGTGGCTTGGTGTGTGCATAAAATGTACAAAATGTTTGGTACTAAATAAATGGTTTTATTATTATCATATTTTATTTAATTTATTTACTTTTACGTTGGGGCTGATGATAGCGGATAGATCGTTAATTGCACTTTATGACATTTTTATGTACACACCTAATAGGTGGCGCCAATAGGCGCCCGAAAGGCGGGTCCAAACCTATCATTTCTATCGAGCTGGAACCAACCACACATATTCACAATATTTTATTGAAATCGGTTACGCGGTTGCGAAAATTAGCGTGTACGAACATAATGACGTGTTTTTTAAATATTAAGATATTCCTAAACAACCTTTATAGTTGTTTTATACTTTTAAAATACATTTTTTGCTCCAACCATACCTAATATTGTTTACTGTTTTCCACTTTTTTTTGACGTTCCTCCGCTAAGTTGAAGTGGGACTGGGCTGACCGTGTCTGCCGTAGGTATGCTTGACGAGCTGTGGACTAAACTAAAATAACCACGATGTGGAGCACTGACACAGCCAGAAGTAGACGCGGTAGACTGGTCTAACAACCAGTGGTCCACATTGGCCGTGTTTCGAAGGATTTGGAAGCCATGAGGAGAGGCCCTAATCCAGCAGTGGGATGACACAGGCTAACAGTAATAGTATTCCACTTGAAAACTATTACTCAAACTTCAGTATTCCCCATCTACCTACATAAAATCTATTAGAATATATTAAAGTAATTTCGCAATAATCTAGCTTTTACGACGAACTGACGGCGGAGCATTTACGACATTTCCATAACGTTTGATGGCACCATCAACGATATCAATGTTAAATTGATTTTAAACTTTATAGGAAGACTAGCTCCTTTCAGTGTCTTTGCTTACGACTTACGGCATTCCATACAAACTTTCATTCCTTTTTTTTTCGAAATGACTTAACCGATTTTAATCTAACTTAGATAGGTCTAAAAAGTTATCAGAGAACATTCTCGAAATGTCTTTTAAAGAAAAAGATAATTGGAAATTTCTGTTTCTATGGAAAATTTTAAGTCGGTCTAATTTAGCTATTACACTATTTTTCGAAAATGTTCTGTGATAACTTTTGGTTTTAAATTCCGAAGATCCATATCCCGAAGTTCAAAATCCCGAAATTATATCTCAGAGCCTAAAATCTCTAAGACAATGACATGCAATACGTACCCGTTCAGTTTACTCCGGCCAAATAGGTTAGGTTAGAACTGTGACCAATACTTCGTCGAAATTGGTCGCAGTAATAAATTTAGGGCACTTGAATATAACAATTTTTTTTTTTAATATGCCCAATTTCGACGTTCTTGTTCACAGTTATAACTTAACCTATTTGGTTGGAGTAAACTGAAACTGTGTTGTATTGCCATCTATGAGTAATCGCGGGAACTACGCCACCGCTCTTTGGGATTTCATCCATCGGTATTTCGTCCATTCGGGATTTCGTCCATTCAGGGTTTCATCCTTTCGGGCATTTGGACATCGGTATTTTATGTTTCGATATAATGGCATTTAAAACTTTCGGTATTTTGAATTTCGTTGTTATGGACGTCGGTGTTTCAGTCATAGTTATTATGAAATTTCAGAATTTTAATACGTACACTAAGAAATACTTTCTTCTATAAATGTTACTTTAGCCGTAAAATATATGAAATAATTGTTACAAAAAACGGTACTCAAAAGAAAGTAGAGGTCGTAAAGTAAAGATGAAATTTCAGCGCCTGACATTGAAAAATTTAACAACAAAAAGGTGAGCAAAGAAACAGAAAAAAGCTTTACAAAACTCCAATTTCGACATCCATATTTCCACCTCCGAGTACCGATACGCGCGCACTACATAAATGATCACGCCACCAATGCTTTTGGCACATACAGAGAGGGTAACGCCTTTGAGATATTAACTCGTGAATTTTAATACGCCGCGTACCGTGCGTGCGTATTATATATTTAATACTAGCATGACAGCCAGTGCTGTCTGCGTATTTTATTACATTTTAGTGTCTGCTTATTTTTTTGGATATTAAGTTTGGATTTATTTATGTCGAGAAATGAGAACAAAAACTTTACCCGAGTTTGTGTACAAATATTCTCACCGTATCTTACAATTTCTACCTACAAGGCACTCACTCATGTATTTTACTTCCAAAATAAATCTGTGGTCATACAGTTTTTTTTTATGACGCGCTTCAGCCGGCGCTGCGGCATGGAGAACGTGCATATCTCATCATGAAGCTAATATAACAGCTGCCAGGGCTGCGGGACTGTTCGAAAGAGATACCGTGGCCCTGGAACACAAAGGGCCAAGAAAGAACATGGATGGGTTTTAGTCAGTACAAGTCTGACACTCCCTTCCGCTCCGCCCAGAGTGGGGGGAGGGGGTCATTTGATGATTTCCCATCCGAAAAAAAAAAAAGGCATTTTATAGCTGAACCAACACGTATTCAATATGAATTATACACGTGTTCAATATGAATACTAATATAACAGATATTCTAACTTCACATCTCTTAATACTTCTGAGACATCTTTAATAAGACTAGTTGTCAGCCTACCGGGCTTCTGACTAGCCGTAACGATTGTCAAAGATCTATAAATAATGGGTTTCCGAGGCATGGAGGAAGAACGAAATGGATTGGTCTTCACCAACTTACCGGAACTAAACACGCTGATCTCAAAATGTATCTACGGAATATTATACGGAACTTTGAGTATTTAATATTCCCTCTTTTCTCTTCATCAACTTATAAATCTAAGAATACTAAGAATCTCCTCAGCTCAGCCACAGCATAAGCGATTCTGAAATGTGCTTAAGCTGGAGTGGTTAACGCGCTGATCTCAACATACAGCTCATCTAACTTGAGACATTAACACCATTTCAACGACTTACCGGTACTAAGAACCTCCTCAGCTCAGCCAGAGCATACGCAATCCTGGCATGTGCTTCAGCTGGCGTGGCGAACGCGCTGATCTCGACGTGTAGTTCGTCTGATAGATGAGCGAACTTCGGATCCCCTGATACGCGCAGTTCTTCCTCCTGGGGGAGAGTGAATTGTGATTACTTGGTTTATAGTGTTTTCGTCAAATATAATTACGACGTTATACCAGGTCGCGCCGACATTACGACAATAAATAAAAACACTTTTAATACTAAATTAATTAAAGGAATATTTTAAACTATCAAATAAATCCTATCATCGAAATTATTATTTTCTTTTTTCAAACTAACTAAATACCATAAAACTGTTAACAAAATAGAACACTATTTAAATCATTCATTAATATTTGCACTAATTCGCAGCTGGAAATAAAATTTAAGGAATATGGAATTTTATTTTATAAATTTGGCAAAGGTTTTTGAAGTAGCGAATTGGCAACATGTATATCTATATAATAAGGTTCCAAACAGCATCAAGAGACCTTGACCATTGAGAATTTAAAAAAAAAACAGCGTTCATCTTTATTAATACAAAAAGTCATTATTCTGTATCAGATTTCCAAACTAATAAAATATAGCTGTATTTGTTACTTTATTTTGATTGGTGAAGATAAATTCGGGGATAATTTGCTACTGTTTTGGTTTTACAGATAAAACGTTGCAACAGTCTAGCATCTGACTGATGAAATACGATATTGATAAGTCGGAGTGCCATAAAATCTAGTTGATTAAGTAATATTACTTTATTTCCACAGAACCTAGAAAGGCCACCGTTTGCATAGATTAGTAGTCGGTGTGGCAAGTAAGTGGTTACTTGTGTTAATGATTGTACTCTGTCCAATATGGCATTTTTATAGTTCTAGTGGTATCGACTTTAGAGCAGAAGTGCAGTATCAATTACCATTTTTTTAAATGTCACAGCATCATGCTTAGATAGGGGCCTTTTGACCTCCTACAGGACCTATTTAGTCTAATGTTACATGACAAATAAATACTTTTTCTTTCTTTCATCTGATATAAAAAAGTTCAGAGACAAAAGCTGATTTTTTAAAGGTTGGTAGGAAATTTCCGTCCATGTACAGTAACGAGCACCAATATGTATACACTTTCCTAAATTTAAAAGCAGTTTTCGTGAGAAATAACAATTGTAACTTGGAGATAGGGTGTTTTTCATAAAAATATGAGTTCCAAAATACTAACATTAGGAGAAAAACACTTTTAAAAGTTGTTAAGTGTTTACATATTGGTGCTCGTGACTGTACCAGTTTTGGACGTGAAGTTCATAGATAAAATCATACCTTCTGTCGATCCTTCATAGATCCCCTTCCTAACACTGCCATCTTGCACATGGTGTCTTCTTGTAACCTCTTCAGTGAGTTCCCTTTAGGACCTAGCAGCTTGCCCACGAAATTGAACTGCAACAAAAACATTTTGTAATTAGCAACCAAATATGTAATCTTGAGGAAGCCTTATCTATATGTTACGGCTGAAAGCCAAAGTAAGGGTAACCTTACTTTGGCTTTTAGCCGTCTAGACCGGCCGGCTATACCTAAGTGCGGTCGGTTAGGTAAGGTTAGGTTAGAACTGTGACCAAACGCGCGCGAGCCGAGCGAACGCTACTCGTACATCCAAATTAGTTGCATCAACCCTCCAAATTTAAATTATTTTAGTGATTATTCGGAGTTTACCCAGGGGTATAGCTGGCTAGAACTAGGTGTAACCTTACTTCGGCTTTTAGCCGTAACATATACATATAATAAAATCGTAGACTTTCCGTGTACATTCAAGATTTTTGCAAAAAATGTACTGGAAAACGCGAGAAATAAGTAATGGAACGTAAAAAAAAACATTTAATTATATTAACACGATGGGTGGCTGAGGATGGACGACGCCGCCGAGGCCGGACTAGAAAGAGGTGGCGAGACGATTGAGATACGCCTCACGACCCCTGTTTCGAGGTGGCGCAGGAGAAGACCACCAGGATATGTGGGGAGGCCTTTGCCCAACAGTGGGACAAAAAAAACTATTGAAAAAAAAAATCGTGTGGCCCAAGGATGAGCTATTAGGGTTGAAGAGACAACAAATGACACCTCCTTTCGGCCCATTCAATTTGGCAAACAATGCACCAAGCAACCTGTATACAGGGTGGAATGGACACGTATTTATCATCATCATATCAAAATTTCTATGTAGGGTAGCCCCCTACATAGAAATTTTCATCGGTTATTAAAAAAAATATCCATACATTCTGACCGTGCAGGTATTGCACTTTTGTAGGAAAAAGCTGTTTAAAAAAAAATTACCAATGAAAAATTTCTATGTGGGCTCAGAATGTTGTACTGAATACGTGGTAACCGTTTTCGCGTCGGTGTCCCTTCCTTCCATCTTGGATAGATCCTTAACAGCTACGTAACCGCCGTACGTAAATAAGTATTTCGTCCACGCAAGAGCTGCAAAACTGTAGAAATCAACAGTACCAACATCATTTCTAATAAAAACTATGATTTTGTCACGTAATAAATTATTATTCTTTCAAACTTTTTCTCTCTTTTTTCTAGTTCAAACAATCCTCTCCACTTCACTTATTTCTTAGTTTTTTTTTTTGCAAACTTAGAAATAACTGAACACGGAAACCGTCTCAGTATTATTGTTCCTTGAAATAACTGTCGAGACTTTCCAAGACTGTTGTGTTTAGCTCTGACATTTATACTTATACTTCTACAGTGATATCTTGGAGTATTTTACTGGGAATCTTCAATTATAGTTGTAAATGTATTCTCGATTCTCAAGTTTTAATACAGTTCTGAAGACGCTGCTCCACAGTAGCCCACAGCGAAGCTAGAATGCGTGGCTAGCAAACAAATGAACCGTGTAGCTAATGCGGCAAACCTCGCCGTGCAAAGCACATCCTACAAAGTAATATACAATATGTAAAAAAACCCTGTCCGATCCGTGATGGTGTTATTATGTATTGATATTAGATTATATGTATGTAGTCATTTTTGAATGAGAAGTAAAAAAAAACTGCCCTGACAAAAATTAAATAAAATGGACTAAAATTAGGGAAATTATTATGGCCACACAGGAACGCGGGCGGCGTCATTCCGGTCGCTTCTCGGGTCTAACGTCATAAATAAACAATTGACGATCGAACATACGCTGAAGATAGTGTTGCCACGTTTTTAATTTTAATTAGATTTTAGGGAAATGGTGGTCATTTATGCACATAAATCAGGGTTTTTAAAAATTCAATAATATGTTTACTTTCGTGAATATTTTATATTTCTTATTTTAGTTGGTAATGTTATTGGTATACTTATACGCCCCTTTCGGATCGGAGGTTTTTTTAAAAATATTGTATAATGGCACTTGTATCGTTATGCTATCGCAACCGTAATTGTGATGGCGATTAAATGTTCTTAATTAAGTTATCATCATAATTGAATATAGAACTCTCTTTTCTTATGCCAAGTCGTACATAAAAAAAATGACGGAGAAAACCAACCTGACGTATAATTATTACACACCGAATTATTCTAAAATAGAAAGAATTAATGAGAGTCAATTCCATGAAACGAATTTTCTAGCAGAATTAATAACCTGCGTTCTGTACCCAATTATCTTCTATTTTCTAGAACATTCTACGGTTAACAGTGAATATATTTTGTCATAGTTACACCGTGGGAATATTTGTTCGGTTATTTCAACTCTTTGCTTAAACTCCTTTGTGACCAACAACTGTGAGATTTTTCACTGTTGGCATAATGAATTGCAAACACTCTCGAGAATTGTTAGGAATAGAGACATGAGTGGACACGACTTTATGAATATATTTTTTTTAAGACTTAATGTTTGTATTTTGAATAGACAATCTTTTCGAAAAACCGAGATATTTAAAGTTAATTAGAAACTGGTTTTCTCGCTCTGAAATTATTAGCAACCTTTAGTAATTCAAAGCTTAACATGGCCATCTTCCAAATATTGATTGCCTGTTAATTCGATTTTTGACTAAGATCATCGAGAACAAAATCGAAAGTCACTTATTCAAATTAGGATGATAATCAGCACTTTTTGAACGTCAAAATTTACAAGCCTGGCCTGTGGCCTTTCGCCACAGACTTGGTATAAAAAAAACCATCTGTTTATTTTTGTTCTGCCAGTCACAAATAATTCAAACATTCAATGTAAGTATTGTTTAGGCTGCAATTAAATTACCTCGTTCCACCGTCGATCTTTTTTTTTTTTTTTTTTCGGATGGGATTTCATCAAATGACCCTCCCACTCTGGGCGGAGCGGAAGGGTGTCAGACTTGTACTGACTAAATCCCCGTCCATGTTCCTTCTTTGCCCTTTGTGTTCCAGGGCCACGGTATCTCTTTCGAACAGTCCCGCAGCCCTGGCAGGTCCACCGTCGACCTCATCTCTGTCTTCAGGACAAGATTGAGGTCAAGAGTAGGCCCATATAATATAAAAGAAATGTTCACACCGAACCCCCGAAGATGGGTTTCGTGCAATAAAAATACACTGGGTGCGATACACTGTGTCTATTTAACTAACAAATTACTTGAAACTACAATTTAACAAAATAACACGGGGCACAATGAATCGGGTACAGTTCCAAGACGTCTCAACTTCACCGCGATCAGACATTCACTGTCGCCCTCGCCTCGAGCTGAAAATCAGGGCTCTGTAGGAGCACGCTATGGGGTACCGACCCCACAGCGTGACTGGTAAACAGGTCGTTTGATGTCACCTGGTGCGCTTGCGATTCATTTTATGTCTGTACTACTGGATCCAAAAAATGTATTACAACCGCCCCGCTTTGCCTACTAATTCTCCTACATTTCCTGAAACCCCCTCTACAAATCCATTATATATTTGGCACAACATTCACTGCAAATGCAATACAGATTTTGTTACCTAATTTACCATCGGAGAGGTATAAATGAAGACCATTTATTTCGCATTCGGAATAATTGTGCATTTCACTGGCCAGGAGTCTGGAGCAGGCGGCATCGAATCACTAGAGAGCATGAAATACAAGATGGAAGGAAAATGTATATTGATGAGAACTTGAATATGCTGTGTGGGGTAAACAGATGGTAATATCTGGAAGGGGTTGTAGGATTATTTAAGGGGAGTAGCAGTGGCTTTTGGTATTTTGATGCATACCCTACTAAAATACTCTGCACAGTTTCAGAAAACGTTTTGTTTTAGTCGACTTGAGGTGTCTTGTTCATAATGTTATGAATGAGGCATTCAGTTATTTTTTCATAATTTTCATATTGTTAGTGAAATTTAAAATTATCATAAAAATATGGCGAGCAACTGAGATGTTATAACTTCCTATACGATATGAGGAGGCCAGGCAGAAGTATTTCACTGCAAGACAAACTTGCAATGAAATCCTTTTCGTGCAGATATTCTTCTGTGATTTTATACTGCTTTCTGAATATTCAAAAACTTTTCCCGAGATACCACTACACAAATATACATGTTCCTAGAGAAAATGACAAGAATATAAAAAAAATTGATTAAAAATCTAACAAAACGAAAACCGTCTCCATTCCCATCTTATTCCCCCAGCACTAGCCCGGAACGTCGTCGCTAATTGTTGGTCAGGCAACAGTGTACACACAGCTCCTCCCACAACTTTGCACCGCCGGCGGATCGATCACTTACTAGTTCACAACTTTTCTACACTGCGACCCTAATTGGATAGCGTGTCTAGTAATTGATTTCTGAAAGCCTGACCATGCTTGTTTGTGATTGGCTGACCGACATTGATGTTGAATTAACTGTCAAAATTAATTGATTGTTATTGAAACAGACGGGTAAGCGAAACAGTTGATATGAGATTTGAGAATGGATTAAATTAGCTGTCGATCTGACGTCTTCTGCAGATAAACAATCACTTCAAAGGCTATGATCACCTTTGGAGTACTAACTCAACGCACATATAATGAAACGCCTTGAGGTGTATCTACAATATTATTTTTTGTACATGCGAAACCTGAATACAGTTTGTTCAGAATAAGTAACTGAATCGATTCCAATCATTTTTAAACCATCTTATATTTTGTCCCGAAAATATTTAAAAAAGACTACAAGTTGGATACCGAGCGACACGAAGTACCTATCGCAATCATTTAGGTACCTACTGCGAAATTATTATTATCAATGAGCTCAAGACGACACTGGAGAAGAGCGCGCGGGAGTGCCGCGTAGTGACCACGGTTTTGTGTGGACAGCCAGGTAACAGAACAAGCTTATAACTTTGTGATTTTTCATGACACAGTTTTGAAATATTGTACACAGATTCTTTACATAAAAATACTAGACACGTGTTTCAGGTTTCACATATACTAAAACTAATGTTGTATAGTATGCGCTCATTTTGACAGTTAGGTATGTTTGAGAGTTTGCGACTGCTGAGCAAGACGTTCGATTCCCGGGTCGGGCAGTGTTATTGGGTTTTTCCATCAGGAATTTCTCAGTAGCAGCCACGGAGCCTGGATCTGTGCCTGGTCGATGGCAATAAGCACGCCCCCAATTACTTGGGACTTTAACATAACTAGCGAAATGTGGGTGTACTATTGCTAGGTACACTTCTGTCTTACCCTACAGGCTTTACAGGCGTGTTGTTTAATGTTCATAGTCGAAACATTACGAGACAAATACAGACACAAAACGGAATATTCCCAGTCGACGCAATTAGCTCGGAGAATAACTCACCCATGAGTACTCGATTGTTGATTAAGAGCTTTAAATCCCTATAATTGGCGATCCCTGCTGATCTGTTGTTCGTTGCTAGAACTATTTACCCCTGTAATGGGTACACAAGATTTATCGGTGAATGTCTTCCTGTGTTATGTGGCCCTGGTACTTTTGTTTTGTAGTGTGGTTAGCAGAGATAGGAACAGGTGAAGTTTATTTAACTATACTTCAAGGAATTCAGTAAGATGTGGATAATTCCCCCATCTTTATTTCGGAACTTAAAAATTGCCGAGAATTTATATGAAGGTATAGTAATCCACTGAAATCTGTTGGTGGATAGATCAACAGATCTTAGTAATGAAATTCTTAGCACAATCCTAAACACTTAAATACTCTCTTGCCTTACTTATGGAAGCGAAACTTGGGTGGGCACTCTCCAAACACCACAGAAATATGCTAGAACACTTTCAGAGAGCTGTGGAGAGGAGCTTGTTGGGAATAAAACAATTAGACAGAGGAAGAAACACATCTATAAGAACTGGGTCAGTAGTCAAGGACTGACATACATCCTCACTAAGATTCTCTAAATGAAATGAAGATGGGCGGGTCATTCGTTATGGAGCCCCCAAGACAAATGAAGCTAATCCCTGATAGTATGGTACCCTAGAAGCGGTAAACGATAGAGGTAGGACAGCGCAAAAGATGGGAGGACGAACTTAACCTCACAGCAGGTCCCCACTGGAGAAGAGCTAGGATAGACAGCAATGGAAATCGTTAGATGATGCCTTTTCCTAGAGGCACATTGAACTTCGAGATATAATGTTACTCAGGGAATTAAAAGAACATTAACAAGAAGAAGTAACACAATAGAGGAGTTTTAGGATGAAAGGGCTATAGAAATTAATGGTTATACACATGTTACTTACTTCCTTCAAGTTCAGCTGCTATATCTGTTACTAATTCGATCTCTGGAGGTTAGTTACGTATGGTTACAACAAAAATTGCATCCAAATTATCTGGGAATAATTTGAAACTACTCAAAATATCTAAAACAATATAGCGATAGAAACTGTTTTATGATGATTCACGGTTTCGTCGCTGTGGACACAAAATGTTTTTATTTATCCCTTGGGATCTCTGCTGTATTCGAGATTAAAGCTATTCTATATTCGCTTCATAACATTGTCTATACTCTAACCGAAAACAATGTAGAATTTCTTTATTTAAAAGTTCTTTATTAAGCAGACATCTTAATCTGCCTATTTCTTTTCCAACTATCTGGGGTTGGTTTCCAGTCTGACCGGTTGTGGCTGAATACCATCCAGTATTTTACGTAGAGCGACTGCCTATCTGCCCTCCGCATCCCAGTTAGTACTAGGTAAAACGATACCCCCATGTAAGACTGGTTATCAGACTTTCGGGTCACTGACTACCTGTAACGACTGTCAAAGATTTACAAATGACTGCCGGGAACAATGGCTTGAGGTGCTTTCCGAGGCACGGAGGAAACTCGGTATGTAATGGGTGGTCACTCATGCACGGACCAACCTAGGTAAGCACGGTTTAACCTAAAGATCGACCGGAGCGGCTGTTATTATTTAGCCACGAGTAATGTAAATAAAGACTCAAAAAATCTAAAACAATATACGGACGCGATGGAAACTGTTTTATGATCACGGTTCCGTCGCTGTGGACAAAATGTTTTTATCTATCCCTTGGGATCTCCGCTGCATTCGGGATTAAAGATATTCTATGTTCGCTTTCCTAACATTGTCTATAATCTAACCGAAAACAATATAGAATTTTATTTTTAAAAGTTCTTTATTTGACAGACAACACGTTTCCATCATCACTGACAAGACTATTGTAGCCAATAAGCCTGATAAAGTGGTGGTGAATCGATTAGAGCGGTGCGCAATGACATAACGGTCCCGCATGATGAGAAAGCCGAGAAATATAAGCAAATCAAGTATCTTGACTTGGCTCGCGAGGTTGCCGACATGTGGGATGTGGACTCTTGTGCCGATAATCGTATCAGCCCATGGCTTAATTGCCAAGAGCCTCGACTAATACCTGAAGAGGCTCTCGTTAGGCAGCTAGTTCAATGGCTTGATTCAGAAAGCGGTACTCCTGGAGCGGCGCTCGTATTGTTAGGAGGTTCCTCTCTCTGTTGCCCTGACCGCCGCTAGCTTGGACCCTGTTGCCGATACCAGTGGGCTACTATTTTTATATATTAAAAATGTTTTTTTAGATAGTATTTTCAAGGAAGAAATGCCTACCAAGGCGAATAACACCAGCCTATTACTGTCCCACTGCTGGGCAAAGGCCTCTTCTCATTAGAGGCAAGGCATCTACGAAAAGTCCATCATTTCTTTCGTCTTACAGAGGGCCTCGAAAAGCGGTAATTGCGGTACGTATTAGAACAACGGCTTGACATAAACTTTGCGCTAGCTTCAAGCTTTTTAATCCAATACAGTTTTAACTTTTCCCGTCAAAACCAACCCCAACTTTGTATAAAAACTAGTGAGGAAATAATTTCCTAAAAAAACAAACTAATAAATTGCTAGTATCCACCGAAAATTATCGGATAACACGTTAAAACGTTCGTTATCTTCCTAATTGTTATTCCAATTACGGTCCCCCAGCGATAAATCGGACGATACCGCCCGATTTCAGACCAAGTCAACATTACTAATTGATGCTCATAAAAATTAAAACATTGTTCTTTTAACTGCCAGTCTGATTTCTTTTATTATTGCCTGGGGGAGGGAATGAATGGATGAACGAAATGAATGATTTGCCGTTTAAAAGAGAGCCCCCCTTCCCCCTCTCTTTTAAACGGCAATCAACTTTAAACCCATTTACCCCCGTAAATGGGTTTAAAGTTGATCGATTGAACAACGTTTTACCGAAATATTTTTGTTTTAGAAACGTGCCTAACATAACCTGTTAGCTTTCACGGCTCAGAATGAGGTACTGAATATGTGGTAACCGTTTTCGCTTCGGTGTCCATTCCACCCCGTACATCTACCTTACATGAGCTACGTAAATCGTACACAAGAGTAGGAGACCACGAAGACCCACAAGTTAATTAGTGCGGTCTTCACAACACAGCCCACTGAAGAGGGTTAACAGCCCGCATGTCGATAGAGGTCCGTGCACACATGACTGGACCCCGTTGACAATGAACCACCCGTAGTAAACGGTACATTGATTATCCGACCGATTGGTTTGTTATGTCGTGGTTGGCTGTACTGACACTGATTTTTACACGAAAAAATGATATGTCACAATGGAATAAAATGATAAGAGAATGAAATTTCGTTGAAGGTAACCGAATTGATAACCGCAGTGGCAACGTGATTGAATCACGTTATCTGCCTAGCCTTTTCCCAACTATGTTGGGGTCGGCTTCCAGTCCAACCAGATGCAGCTGAATACCAGTAGTTTACATGGAGCGATTGCCTTTCTGGCCTCCACAACCTAGTTAGTACTAGGTAATACGATAACCCTTGGTAAGACTGGTTGTCAGACCTGTAACGACTGTCAAAGATGTACAAATGACACCCGGGACCAACGGCTTAACGTGCTTTCCGAGGCACAGAGGAAACTCAGTATGTAATGGGTGGTCACCCATTCACGGACCAACCTAGGCAAGCACGGCTTAATCTAAAGATCGATCCGAGCGGCTGTTATTATTTAGCCACGAGCTCCTCCAAATCAAATGTTGTTAAGATGTTAGGCAGAGGTATACAGACTGATTGTATCATAAAGATGATAACATAATATCAGGCTGATTTCAGACTCCAATCCAATCACCGATACATAATAAGTACGAAGCATACTCGTACTTATATCGTCGATATAAACAGGTACCGCATGATAGCGAGTGTGATCGCTGATTGATGAACAAACATGGACGCCGAGAGCATCGAGTGACCTGTGGAGGGGTTAAGGTGGGAGAGACGAGCGATTTCATGTCAAGGTCATAATTTAATGAAGGTTATCTTATAAAAGTACAAATGCTTGTTGTCAGAGATTGCACTTTTTATTTACTTTGTGAAATTAAATCACAACATTCATTTTATTCTTTTTTATTTCATTTTTTTTTTTTAGGCTTATGTTCAGCAGTGGACGTCTTTTGTCTGAAATGATGATGATACATTTTATAATGGCAGTCCAATAAAATATACTTAATATCCTTGAGTAGTGACCATTTTAATGGCAGAATGATAAACTGAATGTTATAAACAGCACTGATCATAAAGTTCAGTTTAAAAGACTCTGGTAATAGGTTCAATAGACACATTAGGATTTAATTTTTAATTTTTCTCTCTGTACTACTTCTTGAGGAGCTCGTGACTGAATAATAACAGCCGCTCGGGTCGATCTTTAGGTTAAGCCCTGCTTGCCTAGGTTGGTCTGTAAATGGGTGACCGCCCATTACATACCGAGTTTTTTCCGTGGAAACTCGGTATGTAATGGGCGGTCACCCATCCCAGCGGACCCCAATATAGTTGGGAAAAGGCTAGGCAGATGATGACTACTCTAGATGGTCTAGTGGTCGCAAACCCGACGGATGAGCATGTAGTCTAGGGTTCGATTCCCGGGTCGGGCAAATTGTTATTGAGTTTTTCCATCAGGTATTTCCCAGTAGTATCTACGGAGTCTAGATTCGTGCTCGGTTGATGGCAATTGACTCGTCCCCTATTACATGGAACTTTAACATAACTGGCGTAACGTAGGTGTATTACCTCTGCCTAACACTTCGAGAATTACAGGCGTGATGTTATGTTATGTTGGTAACGAATCGATTGACAAAAGCAACCATTAAGACATTTCCCGCTTACGACTTATCTTTGGACCAAACCCGATCGTAACAACGCTGATATAAAGTGGTCTCCTAATTGTCATTTACGGCCTTATATCAGGCCATTATAGTTACAATAAAGTACCTAATGTGATTGGTTAGAGGCCGTATTCTGAACGACTAGTGATGGCCTAGCCCGGGATTGGGCGGTCAATAATCCGGGATTGAATCCGTACAATATTCTGAGGAGCTCGTGGAGTTAGAGTAAAGACAATGTTATGAAAGCGAACATAGAATACCTTTAATAAATAAAACCATTTTGTCCACAGCGACAAAACCGTGATTACATAAAAAAAATAGACGAATTGCTAACCTCTTCCTTTTGGAAGTCGGTTAAAAACAGTTTCCATTGTGTCTGTATATTGTTTGAGATGTTTTTGAGTCCTTATTTACATTACTCGTGGCTAAATAATAACAGCCGCTCGGGTCGATCTTGCCTGCTCGCACTCGAATTTTTCTTTCCATATCAAACAGCTATACCCTTTCTGTTACACCCTGTAGAGTTAAACTGAATAAGTACACATGAGGAAATCTTGCTTAAGCAGGTATTTTCAAGAACATAGGGGCTAAAGCAGAGTTTCTAAGCGGGGCTGTGAGAATAAATATTGCAGTGATATGATTCATTTAATTAAAAAGGGATGAATATGCCCTTGAAATATGACACACCTTTTTGATATTAAATAGTTGAGCTTATACAGTTACAGTAATGTTTACTATATTATAGCTACTGTCATTAAAATGGAAAAACTTAATTTAATTTTCGATTATATTCAACACTACTTTATTAAAGGATATAAAATCCGGGATTCAAAAACAAAAGATCACATCATAAAATCCCGGACAGTCCTCAAAATCCCGGGGATCGTGACAACACTAGTAATGACTCCACGGTGGCCTATTAGCTCTCTATTTGTAGCCCCGGGATATCGTCTGCTCTCTCTACGTGATAGAGATTTTATATTTGTATACTTAGGATGTAGAGTACCGTAGTTTGGGACTAAAAATAGAATTAAGGTAATAACTATGTAAGAGACGTGTGGTTCAGAAGAAGAAGGTTTTTTCCTTTATTTTTGAGGGGCTCATGGCTATCAATAACTGCATAGGTCGGTAATTACAGCGGTCGATCCGTGGATGGGTGACCATCCATTTCGCACCGACCTCTGTATTTCTTAATAGCTTCGACAAAGGTCTACAACTCTTGTAGCAGTCGTAGCTCTTGCTACGAACTCGGGTGTATTCGTAGCAAGTGCTACAAAACTTTAGGTTCGATCGAAACGAATGGAACGGACTGTGGGCCGGACTCTAGACATCGGATTTTGATAGATAATGAACTGATGTATCTATAAAAGTACGTGTCCGCACCCAGTCCGCAATCTGTCCGGTACTGATTTCACTGAACCCCTAATTCATACTCACGTTATTTTGTTAAAAAAAAAATTCACTACTAAACTAAATCACTTGTTACATGTCAAAAAGGTCTCAAGTGCTACACTGCATACATCCCCAAAACTACTCAATTACCTTTGTACCCCACACACATTCCATCAAAAACATTTCGCGAATTCACAACATCAGGTTACACGGAATTGGCGCGATTTTTTTTCTGTTAACAATGACAGAGGAATGAAAGGGAAATTGGCTATGGAGCGTATGTTATATATAGACTGGTTTGTTTGTAAAGCGAGATGTTAAGGCGAGGGCAGATTGGAGGGTAATACAAAGGGTAAGGGCCTTCGCCCACGGCGAGTTTTTGGAGCGATGCTGTCGCGTGTTTAGTGAGCACATCATATGAGGACCACGCAGATTGCGTGGTCCTCATATGATGTGCTCACTAAACACGCGAGTGTCTGCACTAATCTGCATGGTCCTCATATGACTTGACCATGTCTGGACTTTAAGAGATCGGGACCTCTGAGTTTGTTTCGACTGTTTCTTCTCAGAGTAGTCAGGTACGAAACACCGGCCCCATCTAGTTTTCAAACATAACATGACGTGACGAGTAAAAGTGTTTTGTAAAACCAATTTATAGAAATAAATATGATGTATGATTCATCACGAGTTTGTCGAATTTGCAAAGTGCGACAGAAGATAGAAAGAAAGAGAGAAACAAAAGTGTTTTATTAGTCTCGCACAGGACAAAACAAAAAATGTTTAAATTATCAATATAACAAAATCATTTTGAAAAGTAAACTATGAAAAGAATTAAAAATAAGACAAACGAAACTGGTCCTGTACGATGCCAAAAGCATGGTGCATGGTGCTATCACATTTTTTTTTTAAATGGTCGTTTTACAGGCATCGGCACGTGCGTCAGCATCGCCACTGTATCGATATAAACGTGCTACTGTTTCTGATGATAACGGGGGACCAAGGACTAAACAACAGAGACTGCGTCGGGGTCAGTTTACGTTTGCTTCGCTGCAAAAAGTCGCTGGAGGCGAGGGCTCTAAAGACGACCGTCTATGGTTATGCAACCACTTAGCAAAGAGGTCGTCGTAAAGCGTTTGTGGAAAGCTTAGTAGATTTTCATATGCTCTTTATATGCTGGGTAAAATTGCGAATAAGACCGCCCTACTAAGAGCCTATCATGGTTATGTTGCCTCGGCTCTGCGGTATGGCCTCATATTCTGGGGTAATGCCCCTAAGATTCAAGAAGTGCTTATAGCACAGAAAAAATGTATTCGTGCTATTTGTAAAATAAAACAAACAGAATCATGCAAGCCACATTTCCATAAGCTAAAAATATTAACTTTACCGTCACTCTATATTTATGAAGCCTGTATTTTTATAAAACACAATATGAATTTATATAGATTTATAGAAAGTAAACGGCGCTCAAAAAAGTTGCAGGTGTTAGCAACAAAAACAAAATTTTATAGCAAAAGCTTTTATGCAATGGCTCAAAAACTATATAATAAGTTACCAGGACAAGTTATCTCAAGTATTAACATTATCGAATTTAAAAGAAATTTGTTTAAATTGCTAAATAACAAGGTGTATTATTCTGTTGACGAATATTTAAATGACAAATTTTAATTTTAATTCGCTTTTACCGGAATCGAATCTGTTTTATGAGAGATACTAAATGACTTTGTTAATTTTGTTTATTGTGTATTAATGAATTAGTGACAATATTATTTTTATTTTTGTATTTTTTGGTTCTTTTTACTTTATTTTATTTGCTATTTATTTGACATTTTATATAATTTTGACATGATTTATAATTATTGTAGAATTCTAGAATTCATCATCTGCCTAGCCTTTTCCCAACTATATTGGGGTCGGCTTCCAGTCTAACCGGATTCAGCTGAATACCAGTATTTTACATGGAGCGACTGCCTATCTGACCTCCACAACCCAGTTAGTACTGGGTAATACGATACCCCTTGGTAAGACTGGTTGTCAGACTTTTAGGGTCACTGACTGCCTAACGACTGTCAAAGATCTACAAATGAAAGCCGGGACCAACGGCTTAACGTGCTTTCCGAGGCACGGAGGAAACTCGGTATGTAATGAGCGGTCACCCATCCACAGACCAACCTAGGCAAGCACGGCTTAACCTAAAGATCGACCCGAGCGGCTGTTATTATTTAGCCACGAGCTCCTCTCTCTTGTAGAATTCTAGAATTATTGTTTGAATTTCGAAAATGTATTTGTTTAAGAAAAAAAAAAAACCTTTGATATTTTGTATGCCTTTTGGCGGGGCACAGCTCGGTCCTAATTTATTTATAACATCTTTTGTATACACCCTGTGTTCACGAAATAAATGAATTTGAATTTGAATTTGAGGTATACATACAAGCAATATGCGTGTTACGTCAGATGTGCACGGAGAGATTTGCCACGTTACCTGCGCGACTAACTTGCCCACCTCATCATCATCATCATTTCAGCCGAAAGACGTCCACTGCTGGACATAGGCCTCCCCCAAGTGTCGCCACATTGACCGATCCCGTGCGTCTCGCATCCAGCGGATCCCCGCAACCTTTACCAGGTCATCGGTCTACCTAGTGGGAGGCCTGCCAACGCGACGTATTCCAGTTCGCGGTCGCCACTCCAGAACTTTCCGGCCCCATCGGCCATCCGTTCTGCGAGCAATATGCCCTGCCCACTGCCACTTAAGTTTGGCTATTCTTACCAACCTACCTATGATCTTATATCCTTGCCCACCTACCAAACTAATATTGCTAATGTAAAAGTGTATTTCTTTGTCGGCTGGTCCATAAATTTAGGGTCGCTCAGCAAGCTATGGAACGGGCTATGCTTGGAGTCTCTCTGAGGGATCGCATCCGAAACGATGTGATCCGACAGAGAACCAGAGTTGTCGACTTATCTCACAGAATAAGTAAGCTGAAGTGGCAGTGGGCCGGTCATATTAGCCGTAGAACCAATGATCGTTGGGGTAGACGTGTTCTTGAGTGGAGACCGCGAACCGGCAAACGTAAGGTGGGACGCTCTCAGGCTCGGTGGGGTGACGATCTTCGCAGGGTGGCTGGTAGCAACTGGATGAGAGTTGTTGAAAATCGAGTTGAATGGCGTACGATTGAGGAGGCCTATGTCCAGCAGTGGACTGCTATAGGCTGATGATGATTTCTTTGTCACGACTTCACACCATAACGGCTGACAGGATTCCCATAAAATTTGGCATACGAATAGACCTTTTTTTTTTCGGATTGGAAATCATCAAATGACCCCCCCACTCTGGGCGGAGCGGAATGGAGTGTCAGACTTGTACTGACTAAAACCCATCCATGTTCCTTCTTTGCCCTTTGTGTTCCAGGGCCGCGGTATCTCTTTCGAACAGTCCTGCAGCCTTGGCAGGCATCGGCCATGCGGACCCTTACTCGGTTGCTGACATCTCTTTTTGGCGCGCGTGGAACACGAATGCGCCGTCGACACGGCCTGTCGTCATAGGACGGCCGGACGCGAGAGATCGCCGCAATGAAGCTGCAAGTACGTGGTGTCCGGAAAACAAAAAATGGTGGCGTAATAATAAGTACCGAGACGAAACATGATGCCGATAAGCTAAAGAACGCAGTCCAGCTCTCTACATCTGGACTTACCGCCGGCGAACCCAACAAGCGTAAACCCCGGATCGTGGTTGTAGGAGTGCCGACTTCCTTGGCTGAAAATGAGGTCTTCAAGTGCATTTTTGAGCAAAATGTAGCCGATAAGTTACCAGCGATGTCCCTGGAATCCTTCTTGACCTTGGTAAAATTAAGCCACAAATCTGGGAAGAGAGAGGCTGCTACCTGTAACTACGTTATTGAAGTTGCGGCCAATATACGAAAAATACTAATACCTCAATCAAGGATTTTTATAAATTGGACATCATGTCCCGTCAGGGACTTCACGTTAGTTACGAGGTGTTATAAATGCCAGCAGTATGGCCATGCAGCCAAATCTTGCAGGGAGGTAAACTCTACATGTGGTCACTGCGGTGAAGCAGGTCATATGATGTCCGAATGCGCGAAGAAAGGTGACACTCCGAGATGCGCGACTTGCTCCTGCTTTAAGAAGCCCAGTGATCACAAAACGGGAGACGTTGAATGCCCTGCTAGAAAAATAGCGGAATACAGATACATAAACTCTGTCGATTATGAGGGCACCTAGTGCGTCATACTCTAAGCCTTACGTTAATAATTCGCTGTCTAAGCAAATTGTCGCCCGCAACAAATGTTTATTTGTTAATACTGCTGACAATCATATTAGTATCAATCATAAGCAAATAAGTGCTACAAATTGTTTTGCTTGGATTGTACATGCATGTGTGACCTTAATTATTTTTGTTCGTATCTTATAATAGCGTTTAAGTACATTAGGTATATCATAATATATAATAACCCATAGTAACTTATTTCACTATAATGTTAAATATTGTTAAGAAATCCATTGTCCAAATAGTATTTATTAGAAACATGCCGCCTGTGATACAGGTTTAACCTAGTACAGGCATCGAACTTTGTTATTCCAACATTATCTAAGATTTAAGTTGTATTTACTGTGCCAATTCTAATTTTTGAATAAATATATTATTATTATTATTATTATAATCGCCGCTACGAGGACACGGCGGTGCTCCACCCAAGCGGGGCAGACCTCTACGGTGTGCTCCACCGTGTCCTCCGGACGATCCTCGCAGTGGAAACACCCGGGCGTTTCCTCCCGCCCGATTCGGTGCAGGAACCTCCCGAAACAACCGTGTCCGGTGAGGACCTGTGTCAGGCGGTAGGTGAAGGCGCCGTGGCGCCTCTCTAGGCACTCCTCAAAGAGGGGACTTATCGCCACTATGGTGGCGTGCCCTGCACGGGGTTGCGACAGTCGCTCTCTCCATGTCGCCTTGAGATCACGTCGGAGGTCTGTCCGCTGAGCGGCAATTTGCCGCGGCAGCGGAGTTTCCCCCCGACGGTGTGCCTCCGCGCGCCACTCGTGCAGGCGCGCGAGGACTATTGCCTCCAGATCCCATGGCGGCAATCCGGCAAGGAGGCTAGCCGCCTCGCCAGAGATCGTGCGGTACCCCCGGATTAGCCTTATGTCTATTACCTTTTGGGGCGCGGTCAGGTAGTGGGCGGCATGCCGCTTCAAAGAACGCGCCCACACCGGGGCCCCGTAAAGGGCCATGGACCGCACGACCCCCGCGTAGAGCCTCCGGCAGGAGACGTTTGGACCCCTCAGGTTGAGCAAGAGCCGCTTGAAGGCAGCCCCTGTCCGTTCCAGTTTGGGAGCCAAACGTCGGAAGTGCTCCACATACGAATAGACCTGGTTTGGGAGATAGGATTCTTATATCCTGACAGTCCTGTGAACTTTAATAATTTTATCGACCTCCACGCGAAACCGAGGGCATAACCTAGCTTTTATAGCTTAGCAGTGGGCCTCTGTGGAACACTGTCTTAAAGACGAAGGTACATTGGATGGTAATGCGACTCGTGACGTGATTGTTAGTCGTAGGTGTGAGAGAGCTTTAACAAGGAAAGCCCTTTTGATCTTCTGCAGATTGGTCTGAAATAGTTTTCTTTTTTTTTGTTGAAGATTTTTGTGTCGGCGAATTACTTAGGAAAAAGTATTTTAAGACATATGATTAGTTTTCTATTTTAAGTAACTAGCTTGAGCTTTATTTGACTTAAGAGAATGTTGTAATTTTTACCTACCTTAACCTGTATACGTTTATTGTTGAATGAAAAAAATCTATGTACTGTTGGCGTACCCACTTTTTTTTTTCGGGTTGGAAATCACCAAATGACCCCCCCCCCCACACTCTGGGTGGAGCGAAAGGGAGTAATTAATAAATGAAGAAGAGAAAGAGGAGGCAGGGAAGGAGGGATTAGGAGGGCCACGTCTGTAGAATGCATCCGGACTGATGGGCTAGAGTCGTCACCCAGTGGGTGCCCGAAGACGGGCGTCATCGCCAAGGAAGACCTAGACAATACTGGCGTGACTGCTTCGAAGTGACAACGCGGTTGGCGCAGTGGCTGAGCGGTTGACTGCTGCGCTGCGTGACACGGGTACGATTCCCGCACGGAACAAAGATTTGTATGGCCTACAGGTAGCTGTTCCGGGTCTGGTTGTTTGTGTCACATACACAAACAACCAGACCCGGAACAGCTACCTGTTCCGGGTAGTTTAAATGTTTTTAAACGCACTCACGAGACAGGAAAAAATTCTAGAGTA
The DNA here is from genome assembly GCA_910589295.1 of Noctua janthe. Classification (NCBI taxonomy): domain Eukaryota; kingdom Metazoa; phylum Arthropoda; class Insecta; order Lepidoptera; family Noctuidae; genus Noctua; species Noctua janthe. The sequence goes on along the minus strand of OU342572.1, from coordinate 3,550,826 downwards.
GGGCAATGTATTTTTTTTAAGGAAAAAAACAGAAAAAGAAGTATTTATAAAAGATTGACTGGAGAAAATCGCACAGAGAGAAGAGTAAAAACTTACAGAAGAGTCCTTTGCCCAGCAGTGGGACAGTTGAAATCTATTTACTTGCTTACTGGAACATTGTGAAACCAACAATCCAATGTTGGTTTCATATTGTTCCAGTCGCTAAACTAATAACCGACACAGGTAACATTAAATTATGTATTACTAGCGTTAATTTGGAATTTAACAGTCGTGATTCGAAAGACACGTGACGCAATCTATATCATAAGAACGTCATTGTTGTTTTCCTTGGGAACATTACTTTTTTTCGGTATGAAAGGTACCCCATGTCCGTTTCCGTACACCTGACAACGTATATGCAAAATTTCTGGATGATCGGTTCAGTAGTTTAGGCGTGAAAAGGTAACAAACAAATTTATTTTCGCATTTGTAATATTTAAAGTAAGGCTTCAAATATTATTTACGTCACCTTTTTTTATTAATTTGAGCTGTGTACACTTCCCACACAAATGGACCTCCACATTTATCATACTACCAAGTACCTATGGTTCAATCAATTTCAGTGTGTTATCGCTAATGGTACTTTTTGTGGATTTTATCGCCCCCAGGGAACGATTTGATTTATCTTTGTAGGTTTTTTATTGCCATGGTTTTAATCCTTATTGATGGCTATGCGGATATGGTTTTAGTGAGTTTTCTTTCCATTATTGAGGACAAAAAGCTCGTCTTTTTATTGGGGGTTAAATTCTGCCCGAAATATCGATGTTACTATAGACCGACCGCTTTAATGAGTCCTCGCGAAGGTATAAATTGAAACTGAATATTCTGAAGGTTGATCACGTATTGGTTTAATTAGTATCGTAATACCTACGTGGATTATGGTTATTTTAAAGCAAATAGCCTGTGGGATAGTGCTAGGACTTTGTGGACGCTTAATGTGCCTTTGATAAGGCAAAGCGGAGGGCTCATTAAAGCGGTCAATCTATAGCTACGTATGTATTTTTATAGTATGCATATCCGTTGATTGGCTCTTATCTTAGTTTTTACTAACTCTAAAAAACACTTATTTTACTTACTTATTATAGAAACAGGATATTTGCATAACATAACATCACGCCTTGTTATCCCCGAAGCGTGGGACAGAACTGTACTTTATTCTTATTCTTTATTGCACACAAAATAAAAAATATACATCCAAATTGCAATAATATAGCTTATGTACAGTGGCGAGCTTAAATCAGAATTGGGATATTTCTTACAGCAAAGCAAAAAACCTAATTCTATATCCGCATTTCACCAGTTACGTTTAAGCCCATGTAAAAAGGGGCCGCCATGCTTACGTCTGCCATCTTCGAGAAAACTTCTACTCTAAGATGGCAGACGTAAGCATGGCGGTCAACATCTCCGCTACAAAGACGTGCTCAAGAGGCACTATTGATAAAATAGGTTGGGACAGGCTTGCCTTGAATAGGTCGTCTTTGCGCTCTACGATCTACAAAAATGTAGAAACGTTCGAAAAAAAGTGACATTAAACGAAAAGCGTCAAATTCGTAAAGAGAGACAAGCCCTCCTATACACACACTTACAACTCTGACGGCGAACTCTACTGTTTTAGTTGTGACCGGGTATTCATAAGTAAATTCAGTCTGGCTAATCATTTAAGCAAGGAAATAATAGCTTGAAAGGATCGCCGTTACCGAAATCGGTAAGGAGGACTATCTATAATAGCGGGCGAGCCTATTCCATCTACCGGGCACGAATACAGACTCCGTTACTTCTATTGAGTAATGGCTGATGGAAAAACCCAATAACACTTTGCCCGACCCGAAAAACGAAACCAGGACCAACGAAGCAGTCAAATATATAGGAAAATATAAAATGCTATGCACATAACATGGCATCTAATTTAATTTAACTTTTTTCTCTCACGAAACAAATTCGTGAAAATTTACCAATACAACCTCTGCCTAAGCCTGCAAAGCAAATTCGTGTAATTTTTCAACGTGTTATAGCGAGGAAATACTAGATAGCCAGCCATATTCGTACGTGGGGTACTTTTGGTGCCACAGAGTAGTCAGTTAATGGAGTATTCACAGGAGATATGCGTCTGCAAAATGAAAACGAAATCTACACGATTTTTTTTGGTTTTCCGAAGAGAGACCTCTTTAGAAAGACTGGGTTATGCAGTGGAATTTAAGTGGATACAAAAGTTCTGACTCTCTAACTCAATACTAAGTTCGAAGCTTTGAACCTAGAAGCACACTGAGCACAAAAGCTCCCTCTCTGTTGTCAACAAGGAATAAGGACGGATTTAACGAAACTAGGGCAAACTTAGGTTTTTCATGGACGGACAAAGTCGCTGGCTAAATGCTATTTTCAAAATAACGCGGCAGCCGTAAATCGATTTACAAAATGATGTGGATAATGTTATTCTAAACAATCGATTTCTAAACCCAACATATAATCCATATTTGGTAGCCTTCATGGCAAGAATAGACAAATGCTTGGATGAAGAGACATCACATACTAGACACTAGACACTAGACACCTCAACAGAGAAATGCAGAAATCTTGATTGAGCCATCTACGCCTCTCACGTTTTCACTCCATTCCCTACCTACTCAACATTCAACAGCAAGAGTGATGCTTTATTTATCACACGCAGAGCGATGGAATGACGGGGGTACTCGCTCATTCGAGCAAAATTGAGCGTTGAAGCAAGCAAGAACGGGTTCCGTAGGCCTCCATAATGTTTTCATTCGAGTTTCCTAAGATTGCGAGAAAAAGAAAAATGGCGAAGTGCAAACATTTTGTTTTTGTCGGAGATAAAAGTTGGGAATGTGATACTGTTTGTTTAATAAAGTGATATTTGGTTTTTGTTTTCGGAAAATTTTGTTCTGTAAAATGATATACAAGGTGTTAACGGAACCTTTTTTTTTGGTTGAATGTCATCAAATGATCCCCACTCTGGGCAGAGCGGAAGGGAGTGTCAGACTTGTACTGACTAAAACCAATCCATGTTCCTTCTTTGCCCTTTGTGTTCCAGGGGCACGGTATCTCTTTCGAACAGTCCCGCAGCCCTGAACGAACCTTTCACGAAGCCGTCAACCGAGCATTCTATACATCAAACTAAGAAACAATAACATTGGTCAAAATATCGAGGGTGGGCACTGATACCTATAATTACTCTGTTGACATGATGGTCCTTAATGACTTCTAGTTACAATATAAAATTTAATTATGACAAGAATTTGTGTTATAATACAGTTAAAATAGGTAAAATAAAAAAAAAACTTTTTGATGTGTAAAAACATTGTAGGTACTCGTGACTAAATAATCACAGCCGGTCGGGTCGATCTTTAGGTTAAGCCGCGCTTGCCTAGGTTGGTCCGTGGATGGGTGACCACCCATTACATACCGAGTTTCCTCCGTGCCTCGAAAAGCACGACCCGGCTGTCATTGTAGATCTTTGACAGTCGTTACAGGTAGTCAGTGGCCCGAAAGTCTGACAACCAGTCTCACTCACCAAGGGGTATCGCATTACCCAGTACTAACTGGGTTGTGAAGGTCAGACAGGCAGTCCATGTTAAATATTGGTATTTAGCTGCATCCGGCTAGACTGGAAGCCGACCCCAACATAGTTGGGAAAACACATCACGGTAGAAATAGTTTCAATACCCCAAACGAATTGCTTTACTAAGATACTACATACTCAAAAAAACATGTCCGTGCAACGTCACCATTCCACCGATTTCACTAATCCAAATGACCAATTACGGAACCCTAAACGTTTTGCGTTCCGTGTTCGTGTATTAACGTACGTGCTACTCCGACAAAACGATATTTTTACGTCGAAACGATTTCAATTCGTCTGGCAAACGTGACTGGGAGACTACCCTTATATATGAAAGCGTAAATAACGCTATTTATTATGTTCAGGAACAAACAATTTGTGGTGGTGGTAGGGTAAGGGATTGGTTTTTTTTTACTATAGAAGATAACTCATAAACTACCCAAGTAAAGTTTATTTAATTTATATGGGACTACCGCGTCAGTTTCCTCTACCAAATGAAAAAAAAGAATGACTAAAATCGGACGAGTAAACACAGAGAAATCGGTGTACACCATGAAAAAAAAATATAGTGGTGGAATACATAACCTCCTTTTTTTTTTAAAGTCGGTTAAACTGTTTAGAAAAGAGGGTTCTTTTCTAAACCTCGTTATACATTGACCTAACAACAATATTATTATTTTTTTGGCGAGAACCATCTTGCTGATTTTTTTAACCTGATGCTTTTCTAATCCGACCAGAGTTGAAACGTGGAGAATTTTATTCATCAAATGGATGAATGATATACGGAGAATAGTAGTCTATTTTACGGAGAAATTACACGGTACAGTCACCAGCGCATCAAGTTACCACAAACTGACAAATTTTCTCATTGGATTATGAACTTAACCTTCAACATTTTATGGTTTAAAATCATTTGGAGAAATTTGACAGTTTGTGGTAACGTGATGTGTAGGCGACTATACAATAACATACAACGAACTGACCACGGTTTTTAAACCTAGACATCAAACATTGAACGATCTGGGTGGTTGAAACGACACGTAAACACACTTTTAACGTAAGAACAGCTAGCCATTGAAATATATAATGATGGCCACAGTCAACATTTCGCCTTTTAAAAATAATAAACAGCTTCTCAGGACTTACTTTTGGATGATCCCGAACAGGCACGACGACTCGCACGCAGACTTTGACGGGCTTGTCTCGAGTGATGTCCAGCATCCTTCTCTCTCCTCGCCATTCACCTGGGGACAAAGGAAGACAGAAAACTTTAATACCGAGAACTTAATATCCTTAGTAGTTTAGATGGTGAAAATTTCAAATGTCATAAGAGACTTTGAGAGGACTGTTGGATTTGCAACGTTCAGTTTTGCGCCGAAGTTTGAAAATTCAATGCCCGATGACATTTGAAATTTCACAGTCGGTAACGCACAGGGATACCTACATAAAGGACAGTCATTCTCGTTGGGGTATATTTTCACTGGCGCTGTTAAATGCCTCAGACGGTTTTGAGGCAAATTCACCAAACGATGAGGTAATTTTGGGACTAGCTTTTGGTTAAGTTTTGAGATGTTGAACCAATAGTAATCTTGGCATTCCCAAATATCCACATTAGGCTGGGGAAATGCCTGAGAAGTATTCCTAGGCAAATATGCTTGAAGCGTGCTTCTAGGTAGGCATGCCTGCAGAGTGCTTCTCGGCAGAATTGCCTGAACCGTACTCCTAGGCAGACATGCTTGCAGAGTGCTTCTCGGCAGAATTGGCTGAACTGTACTTCTAGGCAGACACGCCTGCAGAGTGCTTCTCGGTAGACATGCCTGAACCGTACTCGTAGGCATATTTCCACTGATGCTAATGTAATTTTGAGGAGAGTTGTTGGTTATACCACGAGGATTTAAACCAAAATTCATTGTAGATTATGTCGAGTTTTAACAGATCTTCCGGCCGGCCAAGGTGAATTGAACAAGATGAATGATAACAATATAAACCGTTTTGCAATTGCAGGATTTTTCAGCGTCTCTTCTTGTATTGGTTCACTTTTTGACAATTTGCTTGATGGTTCTCCTGATTAATATTGAAGAAACCAGTCGCCCAGCAACCAGGTGGCTGGTTCCTTCGTTTTTTCTGGATGGCAACCAGGAGCTAGGGTATAGACGTCTGAAGAGAATAACAACCAGTCTTATCGAATGCTGGTTGAGGACTGAGCATTCCAAATAGAACTCCCCATTTTATATATTTTGGTAACAAAGCACACCAGTTTTTGCGTCAAAAAAAGAAAGAAACTTCCGAAGTTTCAACGGCTTCTCGAAAACGTGAAAACGTGAGGGATTGTGAAACATGGTGGAAGAATGTACAATGGGTTAATTTTATACAGATTTCGAAAATCACCAGAAAAAGTGGAGAATTTTTCAGTTTGTTTTTCAGCTTCAATAAAAAAAAAAACTTTTGTATACGAAACAAGCATTTTGAAATAACCCAACGTTGCGAGAGCATAGTACTTTTTGGCTTCGAAAAAAGTTTATAATTGTTCTCCATGCTTTGATTTATTTCGCTCACATTTTCTGCGAAAATGATGACGTCTATGTGTTTTTTGTAAATAAAACACACATTTTAAATGCTAAAAAAGTGTAACGCAGTTTGTGACATCTATGACAAAGAGTAAAAACGTCCAAAATGTATTGCATTGTCATACAGTATGACCACTTTAGGTTTGCAGTTCAAGGTGGCGCTGCTTGTCAAAAAAAAATGCATCGTTTTGTCAAACTTGGTACATTTATTATAGTTCGGTGTTTTCGCCTGCACAGATAGTTTGGTTGAAGAGTATGCTACTGAATGCTATCATCATCATCATTTCCGTCGGAAGACGTCCACTGCTGGACATAGGCTTCTCCCAAGTGTCGTCACATTGACCGGTCTCGTGCGTCTCACGTCCAGCGGCTCCACGCAACCTTCACCAGGTCAGGTTTGAACAGTGAATGTCAATCTTATAGAAAATCGTTGTGGAAATACAAATGCTTTGAAAGCGTCTAGGCTCTCAGGATGATGAACCAATTCTTTATACGAAGCCTCAAGAAACTTGGGGCAAAATTAATAGTATATTTCTAATTAAACGATTTTTACGTACCTTATTTTCACATCAGTAATGTTCATATTGCTATGAGCGAAAGGGAATTAAAAGCGTTATTTAACATCTAATATTGATATTCGTATGAAATAAGCTTTAATTGGCCGAGTAAAACCAATGTCAGGTCTGAACTTTGACCCAGATTTCATTCTTTTGTCGATGTGTATAAGCGTAGAGGAAGACCAAAGAAACGATGGATGGACTGTGTAAAAGATGATATGGCAAGAAAGGAGGTGTTTGATGAGATGTACCTCAGGACCTTCCTACTTCGGACACCTTTCTCTATTTAAGATTGTGCATATACCAGTACCATAGAGCAGCGGTGGCCCAATAGTGGCGGCCCTGACTTACGAACAGTAAGTCGTGGGTTCGAACCCAGGCAGGCGCAATTACTTTGTGTAATTTATTTCATCACCACTGCTCTCAAAAACGGTGAAGGAAAACGGTGAGGAAACCGGCATGTCCTAGAAACAAAAATTCGAAGACATGTGACATCTACCAACCCGCACTGGGCTCGCGTGGTGGATTGTAGCCCATTCCCTCTCATGGCCTGAGGCCTGTGTTCCAGCAGTGGACACATTATAAGCTGATTTTGCTTATGCTATATACCAGTGCCTGTTATTTCTGACGTTGAGATAAAATAAAGATTTATGGTTTATGATGATTATGACAATAGAGAAGTATTGAAGAAAAAAACATGCTGCGCCGACCTCAAATGAATTGCAATAAGGGCAGGTGAATGATGAATTCATTCTTAAGCCGAAATTGCAGTTATCAAATCAATCAGTCCATCTTTATTTGTGAACACAAGAATTGCAATAAAGGTCTTACGTTTTACATTTTAGTCGAGCTCTATGTCCTACCAATGAAATTAGTGTACAAATATATTAGTTTTTTAGTAATAAATCTGAATTACGTCAAGTTCGAGTAAATAATGTCAATTTAATATATTGTTAGTTATAATTTATGTCAATGGTAAATTTATATTAAAGGGCTAAATGGTTAATTATATTAAAGCACCGTGGCTCAGGCGTATTTGACTAGGTTAACCAAAATACTGGTTTTAAGGCCGAAGCTAACTTCAAAAACTTTTCAAATTGCAAATACTATACAACACAAATAGTGAAAATTACTTAATGTTTTGTTTGTTTCGCGTTATTCTCTGGGCGCGGGTAGTTCGAAATTAGTTCGTGAACAAACAAAGTCACTCTTGTTGTTTTAGTTGTAAGGGCGCTTGGGTGTTAAGCCCTTCGTCTTTTGTAGGTCCAGTTATTTTGCATAACAGTTCATAGGAATGATTCTCGGAATAATAAGGCATGGTAATATTTGAATGAAACTGTCAACGAGTAAAAACCAACAACAACCTCGACCAATACTTACCAAACACAACAGCTGTCCGGTCGGAAGATCCTCCTTTTTGTAGGGAGTATGGCGAGCTTTTTTTTTTACCGACCCCTTCCTGGTTGCTGACATCACTGAGGCGTGCGTGGAACCCGAACGTCATAAGACGGCCGAACGGTGAGCTAGCCCATTACTCACCGTCCACAGGCCTGCGCCTACGGTGGCCGGGAACCACCACGTGGCCCCCGATGCCTGGGGCGTCTCCCGCGGCGGCTGGGACGTGAGGTCCTTTCCCTCTCACGTCCCGGAGTATGAGGTGCTTTACACCGTGTTTCACATACCTTCTAGCCTTTTCGCAACAATGTTGGAGTCGGTTTCTAGTCTAACCGGTTGCAGCTGAATACCAGTATTCTACATGGGGCGACTGCAGATCTGACCTCCATAATTCAGCTACGACTGACGATATATCTGTGTAACTACTACGATTTAATGGATACGGCGGAAAACGCTTTAATTTCAATAATTTTCCCTTATGCACGTTTACCTCAAACAGCAAAAATATAGATTATTAATAAAATACCAGGAAACTTCATTGAAATCAAATTGGTGAATGAATTCCGTCATCAAAACAAAAAAAAAAAACTATTAATGAAATATTACAGGAAACTTCATTGATACTGCTGAATCAATACATACCGAAACAAAGATTTAAACCACAAATGAGGTAAAACATACCTACAATTGAATCAGTAAATTAATTAAGTATATCCACAATAATTTTATCCTCAGAGAAAACTGCATTAACGCTTGATTGCGTTATATAAAGGGAATTTTGAATACAATGCATGAAATACAGTGCTTTTTAATTATTTTTAATGCTTCCCTTTTGAACTGTGCGGCTTCATTACTCTCGAAGCACGGTTGATTAATCTTTTTATAGTTATATATAAATTTATTCATCAAAAACATTGTAATACATGATGACAATTTACAGAATCGTTTATATAATAGTCTACAAAGACTAGCATAAAATGGTGGGTTATTTCAATAAGTTTGTACGTATTTAATGGATAAAATAACAAATGATTACATTAGAGGAAGTCTGAAAGTGGCACCGGTGACTGATAACAGGATGTGTGGTAATCAGTTGTTATGTACATGTGATACGGACGAATGAGGAAAACGTCGTGAGTGTGAGGAAAGTTTTGAGTATGAATGTTGATGCTAAAAGTAGAGGAAGACCAAAGAAATGATGAATTGACTGTGTGAATGATGATAGTATGGCTAGAAACGAGGTGACTGCTGAGATGACAAGTAATAGAGAATGTATGAAAGAAGAAAATCATCATGAAAACCTCCTCGAAACATTATTACATGTTTCAAAAAACATGATATCATTAAAAGGCCCTAATATCAATCAATTCTTACCTATAAATATGTATTATATCAAATATATCAATTTGATTTTATTCGGATCGACTTTCAGAGCCGTTCCGCCATATTTAATTCGCTTTTGACAGCTGTCATTTTGCCCGCCAATTTTTATCGTCGAGTAAAATCGTTTAGTGTGGTGACGTGGATAGATGTAGTTTGGAGTTTATAATTTTTGATAACTCTTTTGGTAAGTAATTGTCCAGTTTCACTAACACTAAGTGGCACTTTAAATTACTGCCTAAATTGTATACTGTTGAAATTTAAAATTTCGGCAGGGAGTAGATATAGCTTCTGTTAAGTTGATTTAACTATTATTTAGATTGCCTCGTTGGTTAAAACTGCTACTGCTGAGCATGAGGTCCTGGCTTTGATTCCCAGGTCGGGCAGTTAAGACACATGGGACTGCAAAATGGCCGTGTGGGTACCATTATAAGGTACCTCTCTGCCCGACAATTCAGGGATTGCAGGTGTGATGTTATGTTACGCTATAATGTAATAAATTCAATTAATCCTCAGACACCCAGACAGAACACATTTATCTAGGCTACATAAATATTAGCTTCCACCCGTCACTCTGCCAATAGGCTTCTAGATTTATTGAACTAATCGAATAAATAAACAAAGCGAAACACCAATAGACAAACATTCCATCAAATATGTTATCTGTCCTATTTCAACAATAGGTACACTACAACCAACTTATCTGTGCAGGTGGGAAAACACGTAACTAAAATAAATGTACGAGTTTTGACATATCCATGCATTCATTCTGGACAAACAGCGCCACCATGAACTGTACAGTTAAAGTGGTCGTACTGTACAATTCACAGCTACAATATTTTGACATTTCGAATATTTCACACTAAATCCAAACGTTTACTAAACTATAAATTGCGTATTAATAAATACCCTGTCACTCAAGCTTTTGTTTGTTTAAATACAATGTCAATTTGTTAAAAACGAATCGGGTTACAATGAAAAATAATAAAACTGAAAATTATATTAATCTTTTGTTTGTTTTTATATTATATTTATTTACTTTGATTAATGAAGATAATTTCCTTAAAAAAAAACGGTAACGGCATGCCTCTCTGTATCTTCTATTCAACCCAAATCCGCCGTATCGAATCCACATTTGACACCTGTCATTTTGCCCGCCAATTCGACCTTTGACCGTTTATTTTTCACATGGCAACATAATCCCGTGTCAAAACTAGAAGCATGGCTGTGGAAACATAAATTATTAATTTTGACGTGGATGGGATTATTTGGGATTTTCTTTTATTATTGATTGGCTTTGGGTGTTCCGTTATTTTTATAATAGAACTAGTTAAATTGTTGTGACGGACATTTAATAAAACGGCCTATTGATGTCGAAGAATACCTTAGTATCATCAGAATCTCACGAAGTGAGTAGTTAGTGAGTTTCTGAAGACTCTAAGGTCAACAGCTAGTTTTATAAAATACTAGCTGTGCCCGCGACCTTCGTCCGCGTGAAATAAAAATAAAAATACGACTTCCCCTATTTCAATCGGATTTTGTTAACAATTTCAAGGGTTTCAATTTTTTTGCACGGATCCTAATCCTTTTTCTAAAATAAAAGTAGCCTCAGTTACTTCTCATAACATCAGCCGTTTCAGAAAATATTAGGTTTACCCATTTTGGAGATTAGCCGAAAAAAACAGACAGACAGTGCGCGCACTGGTAAACGGTTATAATGTGCATCCGCTGAAATGACACGCGACGCGACAAAATTACGTCAAAGATTCATCACTCATTATCATCATTCTATTGTCCATATCCCCATTTATTTGGGATAGGCACAGCATGTCTCCTTCATAGATTCGTCACTACGAGTAATAATATTTAAAAAAAGTAAGTAAGTTTTATTTGTTTTCTTCGCTTACGCAATGCAAACATCCTGTTTTTTTTTTTTTACAAACCAGCCTTCGTGCATACTGCCAGCGTTATTTCACGTTTAATAAAAATGCTAACTTTAAGTTAATTGTAGAAATAAATTAAAATAGTTCTTTAAAAAAATCTTTCTTTTTATTTAGAAATTTTACTAGCTTTTTTTAGTTGGCAATAAACGTGTATTTCTGCGAAGTTAAGATTGCGCTTGCGTGCTTGTTACACGTTACAATAATATTTAATTAAAAAGTTTATAGTTAAAGGTTTAGTAATGTTCTTATTTTAAATAATTATTTTTTTTACGAGGTTGACCATTGCACCGGTATTTTTAAATTCCTGTTATTATTTCACATCTGAAGTTTTTCTTTTTTATTCGTGCTAATGTCGTTAGTCGTTTGAAATAGGAATAGATTGAAATTATGAGTTAAGGCAGTTTGAAGAAAACGAGAAAATACGAAACAATATTTTTCCTAGATTTAACATGAGCTTCATTCACCAAAAACGAACGTTTCGTGCCGAACTTTTCCAAAAAAGGGTCTAATTATTAAGTCGTTGACATCAAATGATTCTACTGGCCTTATCCCAATTTATTCTTGGTTGGCGCAGCATGTCTTCTTCTTCTATTCTATCTCTTCTGCTTTATCATCTTTCACACAGTCCATCCATCGTTTATTTGTATCTCTTTACGACAAAATAATTGAAATATTTTATTTAAATGTTTCCCACATTTAAATAAAATATTTATCTCCCTAAGACATAAATAAGTAATGAAGGCTGTATATCTTCGTGAACCTTTCAGTTGACCTCTTACCCTGAGATCCTTGACATTTGCCTAAATTGAAGGTATCCGCATGTGGGTAGTACGGTGTCAGATGTGATGGCAGACAGGACGTGACCTTATCAAAGAGCAGCCAATTAACTTCTTATATAGTTTATCACATGAGAAAAAGCTTAGTTATCACCTAGGTACTTAGTTCGTGGCTAAATAATAACAGCCACTCGGATCGATCTGCAGGTTAAGCAGCGCTTGTCTAGGTTGATCCGTGGATGGGTGACCACCCATTACATACCGAGCTGCCTCCGTGCCTCGGAAAGCACGTTAAGCCGTTGGTCCCGGCTGTCATTTGTAGATCTTTGACAGTCGTTACGGGTGGTGGGGCGGTCAGTGGCCCCAAAAGTCTGGGTTGTGGAGGTCTGATAGGCAGTCGCTCCATGTAAAATACTGGTATTCAGCTGCATCTGGTTAGACTGGAAGCCGACCCCAACATAGTTGGGAAAAGGCTAGGCAGGTGATGACCACCTATTTAAATACGGAATTGGAGAAAAATCCCGGATGAGACTGACACGGAGACATGGAAATTGGCTGAAAAAAAAGAGGTCTAGTGGCTAAATTCAGGCTGTGCATGATGATGACGACGAATTACGGTATTTACTCACGTATTAGACCAATATCCTTCTGCAGCTTTAGGATTAAATTAGTTCATGTTTGTAAAAGAACTTACGACTTCATTGGTAGACTCAAACCTTCAAACCTTAAAAACTACCATTTTTGTACTGTCTTCTTTTATGTGAATGTAATTTGTTTAGTGGACATAATGAAGAATAAATAAATAATAAATTTATTTTCTGTAACTTCAATAAACATTACATCAATGTGATCTCAACTCCTGAACTAGGACAGCCTGTATGACAAGGTTGAGATTTCCGGTTACATAGGTATGAATGTGGAAGCTCAGACAGTGCTTACTGTAGCTACTGTAGAAATTTACTAAAAATAAAAATAAAATTTACTGTAAAAATTGACCTAGTATAAAAACTTAATATGAATTAAAAAAAAACTAATAAAAAATAGAGAGAAGATAAGGTAAAGTAAAATAAGGGCACATTTTATAATTATGGAATAGAAGTAGCGTATGTGTGGTGAGGTGTGTGTTGGTGTGTGTTATGAATATTTATGTTACTAGGTTAGAATACTTGGGTTTCAGTGTCATCGAAGCTATAGTTTTCCTATTTGGCGCAGCCGTGAAGTACACAGTGTCACACTATTTTATTTTTTTGTTTAGATTTAAGTCTTTTTTTTTTGTTTTTTTTTTATTTTATTTTTTTATACTGTGTGCACTTGTGCCATGTGCTAAATAAATGTATTTTCTTTCTTTCTTTCCAGCCAAAGTAATATTTCCTTTTTTATCTGAAAATTACTCACATGCTTAATTAATTTATATTGGTTAATTTAAATAAGCATGTGAGTAATTGAGAATGTTCTATTCTATTCATGGGTTTCACCAATAACAACAACTATAAGTTCATTCTGTGCTTAAGTAGTATAGTAGTGTGTGTGTGTGTAGTGGTAGTATCAAGTCCTGTGTAACGGTCTGTTTCAAACTAACGTAATTCATTAGAATCTCCACACTAAAAAAAAGTCTTTCCGCTTCAACACACCTGTATACTGTAAAGTATGTCTATTCATTGTAGCTTTAGCCATTATTCAGCTACCTAAAAAAAAGTATAAGAAAAGACAGACACGCTTCTAAACATAGGTTGTAAAGTCAGTCTATTGTTCACTTCTTTGGCCGTCATTCAGCTATCTTTATCTGAGAAAAAATATTCTATCATGAGCCACTCTAACTACTCCAGGTGGCCTACCATGAAGTCTTAAAGCAGGAGTCATTCCAGTGTGGGAAAGAGATGGCGCTAGACGACCTATATAGCTCTGTCCCTTCTCTACACTGGAATTACTCCTGCTTTAAGACGTCATAGTAACACTCCAGTTAGGTCTTCTCCAATTAGGGCCCGCTGTAAGTTTTACCTCACACTAATACAAAGGGAACAGCTAGACAAGGCCTTTGCCAAGAAGCATGCTGAATAATTCAGAGATATAATATACTTTAACAGCATACAACAGAGACAGCAGAATAATAAATAAGCAGAATAAATAAGCCTATAATAATAACTAGCACTACGCCCGCGATATCGTCCGCAAAAAGTGTGATAGTTCGGCTATAATAATAATAAAAAATTCAATTTCCTTGAAGCCGACGTGGGGATGCATCGAGATGTGGTCGTGGTGGACAAGGCGCTCACCCCGCTCTCCTTGGCTAAAGAGAACTGGCGCAAACCTGTAGTGCTTGACACTAACGACCGCATGAAGGTATGACAGGACTATTGTAGCCAATAAGCCAGATATAGTGGTGGTGGATCGATCAGAGCGGCGCGCAGTGATTGTTGACATAACGGTCCCACTTGATGAGAACCTCGTGAAAGCCGAGAAAGATAAGCAAATCAAGTATCTTGACTTGGCTCGCGAGGTTGTCGACATGTGTGATGTGGACTCAGCGATCATTGTGCCGATAGTTGTATCAACCCATGGCTTAATTGCCAAGAGCCTCGACCAATACCTGAGGAGGCTCTCGTTAGGCAGCTGGATCAAGGGCTTGATTCTGAAAGCGGTACTCCTGGACACGGCTCGTATTGTTAGGAGGTTCCTCTCTGTGAAGCCCTGACCGCTGGTAGCTTGGACCCTGTTCCCGATACCGGTCGGCTACAATTTTTTATATTTTTAAATGTTTTTTTTTTAATTTTTAGTAAGGAATATTTAAAAAATAATTGATTTGTATAGAAATAAATAAAGGAAATAAAATATTCATACTTTTACTAATGTAGCTTTCTATCAGTTAAAAAATTTTGGAATTGGAACATTAGTTCCGGAGATTCCCCCTACATCATCATCTGCCTAGCCTCTTCCTAACTATGTTAGGGTCGGCTTCCAGTCTAACCGCATGCAGCTGTATTTTACCAGTATTTTACACTGCCTGCCTGACCTCCACAACCCAGTTAGTACTACCGCTGATACCCCTTGGTAAGACTGGTTGTCAGACTTTTTGGGCTACTGACTACTTGTAACGGCTGTGAAAGATCTACAAATGACAGCCGGGACCAACGGCTTAACGTGTTTTCCGAGGCACGGAGGAAACTCGGTATGTAAAGGGTGGCCACCCATCCACAGACCAACTTAGGCAAGCAAGGCTTAACCTAAAATCGATCCGTGCAGCTGCTATTATTTAGCCACGAGCTCCTCCTTCTCAAGATTACCCCCTACATACAAACTTAAAAACAAATACATCTTTATAATATTAGTACAGAGAACTAAAGTAAGAAAAAGTGACAAGAACAAACACATCTTTCTCTCTCGGCTAAGTAAGCAACATTTCAAGCTACATCAACTTAGAACAAGCATACATCCTCCGTACCTCAGGGACTTGAGCGCTGCAACTATACCTACCTTCCGAGCCGGACGCTAGTGTTGCCAACGCATGAATCAATAATACCTTACGCTTCCGGGAAAATGTAGGAGGATTTCCGGTTTCTGATGGAGATCTAGAGAAGCTTGGAAACATTAAATAAGGTATTCTGTTAAGATTTATTAGTGACCAGACCCTGGGAATTTGGCTAAAAAATCAAAAATTGGAAATGTGATAAACTGTCTGTAACTTTCTGTCTGTCTGTCTGTCTCTCTGTCTGTCACAATGGTTTTATTAAAACTTTTTGATTTCCCGATATGTGGATTGTACTTTGAACACAGACAATTTAGTAGCTATAAATGACTACCTCGTTGATCTAGTGGTCGCAAGCGCGACTGCTGTGCTTGAGGTACTAGGATAGATTCCCGGGACGAGCAAAGTGTTATTGGGTTTTTCCATCAGGTATTTCTCAGTAGCAGCCACGGAGTCTGGATTAGTGCCCGGTTGATGGCAATAGGCTCGCCCCCTATTACACGGGACTTAAACATAACTGGCGAAATATGGGTGTTGTATTAGTTTTGTCCTCTTCCTTACCCTTCGGGGATTACAGGTGTGATATGCTTTCACGGTTTACAACTAAACTTATACTGTCACTTACGGGATATCTTCCGTGATTGTTCATTATTTTGAGCTTAGCTAACTTTGGTTTTATTTTGTGCTTGCTTAGTGTCGAGTTCCAGTAGTGCGCGGAGCAAAAGAAAGAAAGAGGGTAGATAGATTTGTCTGCTCTTAACAATTTATATTCCATCCACCCGCGATCATGGCGCTTGCAACAGCGTCGAAATATCGGGAGCTCAAAATAATGAACAATCACGGAAGATATCCCGTAATTGACAATATAAGTTTACAGGCGTGATGTCATGTTATTCAGCAATAAGACAATAACCGACAAATACCACACGTAAAGTACGTCTACCGATCATTATTCCAGTGTAGGTAAAAACGCATCTAAAGTCGGGTACACAAGATATCGGGTCCACTAATGAACGAACCGCTTAGCGCTAATGCAAGCAGATAGTCTACTAATGACCGTTGTGTATATGGCTTTAATATCCTTGCTTTCGGTATATTGTATGTGTATCGATTT
Source organism: Noctua janthe (assembly GCA_910589295.1). Lineage (NCBI taxonomy): Eukaryota > Metazoa > Arthropoda > Insecta > Lepidoptera > Noctuidae > Noctua > Noctua janthe. The sequence goes on along the minus strand of OU342572.1, from coordinate 3,534,018 downwards.
TGCAATAATTGTCAATGCAATTTGGGGATAGTAAGTTTTAAGACAAGAGTGAGATAAAATTCAATCCTGTCGTTCAGTCATGACAGTTTACAGCCTAAACATTTTCCTCATTCCTCCGCATGAAATGATAAGCCAACTGATTGCCACATTACCATTGTAAACTAGTACTAAGTTTTTTTGGATTACCACACAACTTTTCAGTATCTGGCGCCACTGATACACGTTCATAAATTAACAATGAGTGGGTACACAGTATATAAAGCAATCACCTCATTTACATAGGTACAATGATCCCAAAAATCTTTATCACACACAACCATATCAATTTTTTTAAACATGCTAATGGCCACTTCAACATGGCGGCCGGCACTCAAAATGTAGATTCAAATATGAGGGTAGATGAAATATTTTCCGCGTCAAATGCAGAGCAACCCTCGGAAGTGAATTTCAAAGAACTGTGTCAAGAATTGACTTTTAAATGTAGTGAATAAACTTATTTCGGCTTACAGTGTATTTAAATTAATTTGAATTATGCATTAACGTTATTAAATTGGTCGGTTTTGAAGGAATGTGGCGTTAGCTCATGATTTTTAAATGGCTTTTTGATGGTTCTGGATTTCAAGTGTGGAGGAGGCGTTTTTTATTTTCTTACCAGATTATGCCCGTTTTTTCGCTTGCGTGGATGTAAAATAAAATAAATGCTATGTTATAAAATGTGATCTAAACCAGGTCATGATCGGTCACGTTTTTGAGTGAGACAAAAACACTTTCTAAACCCTCTCTCGTGACCCCATATTGATCCTGTTCGACTGCTCATCTGTCGGTGCCGAGTTGAACATCGATAATCGACTTCATCATTTGCCAAGCCTTTTCTCAACTACGGTGGGGTCGGCTACCAGTCTTACCGGATGCAGCTAATTACCAGTATTTAACATGAAGCGACAGCCTGTCTGACCTCCACAACCCAATTAGTACTGGGTAATACGATACCCCTTGGTAAGACTGGTTCTCAGAGTTTTTGGCCACTGACTACCTGTAACGATTGTTAAAGATCTGCAAATGACAGCCGGAACCAACGGCTTAACGTCTTTTCCGAGGCACGGAGGAACCTCGGTATGTAATGGATGGTCACTCATAAGCTCATGTACAAACCGACATTGCCAAACACGGTTTAACCTAAACCACGAGCTAAGAAAAGCAAAATGCCAGCTAAAGTTAAAAAAAAGACTATATCCTTCCTTAGAAGAGGCCGTGGCATAAACGCTTTCATCCATATTGGCTATGTGCTTCTACGGCTCCACAACTCCAAAATTCAGTATTCCCAAGTTAATCAAATAACCAGAACAAGAACTACCCTACAATCAAATTCAGAAACAACGAAACTATTTACAAACCATTGCTTCAAGCTTAGAATCTCTAATTCTATATGCCTCATACCTAATCCGACGTCCAATGGCTGTCAAACTTCAAAAGCAAACAGTTAGGGAAAACCACCGGTGTTTGTTGTGTAATAGAGTCTAGTTTAGGATGACGGATTAGTTCTAAGTTTTAAAGTGGATCATGTGGATGGGTTGTCAGTTGCAGCGGAGGTATTTCGTTTGAATTTGTGTTTGTTGTGGTAGTGAAAGAATTTAGCTGAATGAAGTAAAGGGAAATTGTGGACTTTTATAAAGGTAAGAAATATTTGATTGGTATACCATATAATTCAAATACTTTAACCAAATAAAAATCCGGTTCGAAGAATCAAAATTTGTAGTATCCGGCTCGAAGGACTAAAATAATGAACAGATTGTCTGTGTCTGAAATAAATGTATTTTCTTTTAGTTCTTTACTCTGATACAGGCTACTGATAATTCAAACTTTGATGATAGTCGACTGTAGAAGGCGATACAAACGAAAAATTATATACCACTCATCACAAATGCTAATTTTGTCATCAAAATCAGATCAAACTTTCTTTTGTCTTCCTAAACAATCGCTCATCACATGCCGACAGACAAGGACATTCCCAACCGCAAATCTTGGACTAACTACCATCTAATTTCAATGTCCAGTTAGCAACTCAAACAAGAGCAGATCTGACCCAACCCCCCGACCGCACTAACTAGAGCCCTGCACTAAACAAACCAACCCCTGGTCTATATTACCCCGCGGTTGTTTGACTTGACAACTCCGGCGATTGGGTCAATCTACAAACCTAGACTAACTATGTACTAACACTAGTTCTAGGCCCTGGTTGGGATGGTAATTGATTTTAACGTAAGTGGTGTGTGGTTAAAAATGTATGGGGCGATTATGAGTACATAGTTTTGAATGTTGTGTGTGTATGCTTGTTCTGTTTCATGTTATGTAGCATTTAATTTTGATGGGTATGAGTATGTTGTTCTATCATCATAACATCAAGGCTGTAATCCCCGAAGGGTTAGGCAGAGGTGCATCTAATATTACACCTACATTTCGCCAGTTATGTTTAAGTCCCATGTAATAAGGGGCGAGCTTTTGTGTTATCAGCCGGGCACAGACCCAGAATCCGTGGCTGAGAAATTTCTGATAGAAAAGCTCAATAACATTTTCCCCGACACAGGAATCGAACCCAGGACATCTTGCTCAGCGCATGTGACCACTTCTTGCTTGCCTGTGACCAGTATGTTGATATAAAGTCAACTAATTAAACAAATAAACGTTTTAATTAACCATTCTTACCATAAAGCTTAATCAAGCTCCTCAGTAATTGAGTTCTAGCGGTCAGGCAATCGCTGTCATGTAAAATACATTATCATTATAAGCCTATATTGTCCCACTGCAGGGCAAAGGCCTCCCTTTCCTGTGCAATTGTAGGCCAATCATTTGCGAAAGAGACCAGCTCAAAAAAAAAAGATAAAAAAAAATAGTAAAATACAGGTGCATTCATAATTTTGAAAAAGCTAGACAGATGTTGACGTTGATTGTGTTGTGTCAGAAAATATAAATTCTTGGTATGAAAATAATCTTTCCTATACCATGAAATTTCATATTTTCTTAAACTCATTATTCCAGTATCAGCAAGCATTTTACCAACCGTGGTGGTCCGATATTAGTTTGTTCAACGAGCGTATATCAGTGCAATTTTGTAGTAGTGAATATGTAACGGAATGGCAAAAAGTACTACAGCTGCAAAGTACTAATAGTACTCGTATTACAGTGTCATCTATATCACAAATGTAGAACTAAAATCAAAATTCTAAATCGCGCTATTAAAGTTATCCGCGACTTATGACGATAAAGAAAAACCCAACCACAATTGTCGGGCTGTGGCCCACCAGGCCCAACACGCGTCTGGTCGGAGTAACCGACCTTTTCTATGGAGTATTGAGGAATTTAACACCCTGTTTCTCATATTCCTAATCGTATAAGTTAGTTCGTCTTTACGTATCGTAGCTAACAGGGTGTAAGGGACAGCCCTCCGCAGACTGATGGGGTGAATTCAGTATAATTATGATACTGGGATGACCGGTACAAGAGATTATTTTAGGAACGTTATGGGAATCCAATAAATTTGATTTGTTTTATTTCCTCATCCGCAATGTAGTGTTACCGTTGTAAAACTCACGTGCCGAACAGCAAGCGCGACGCAACTCATCATCCATTGTTGGCCTTTTGATTTTACCCATATTATTTACATAAATGGAGTGCTACGTACAGAGAATCTAAATTTTCACTGAAATAAAGGAATAGTAACTGAAAAAAAAGAGAAAATTTCCGGTGGAATATGATTCCAAATAAGGAGCTGAATGCACCCTGTCAGTTTCTAGAGGGCTGTCCCTTACACCCTTTATATGAAGAAGTATTTAGATAAAAATACATCCTTAAACTGAACTCCATCGCCCATATTTCCAAATAGCTTCGATAACAGAAAGCGTGACAAATCCCTAACGTCACATCGATAGCAGACTTATCAGGATCCGGTGCGCGCCGCCTTAAACCGGTTCAATCCGGTTCGAGAGAATGAAGACTAGTTCGATGAAAGTGGAGATTTTCGTCGCTCGACTGTCCTAGTTTTGGTTTTGAAACTAGAGGAATTTATTTTGATTAATGTGAAAACTTTGAGCGTAAGGAGCTCGGCTTTCATTAAAGTAAAAAAGTCTAGTGTAAGTAGAGCATGGATGTTTTAAATATTTAGAAGTGATGCCTGCCCTAAGACAATATTGCTTTAGAATATTTTACGGAAAAAAAAATCTGTCAAAATTCAACATTTGTGTATCATTAAGCTGAGCATAGTTATAAATAAATACCTAATATAATATAGATTCCGTTTTTGCCAACTGAGGTACGGAATGATAGTGAGCCGGTTGAAAGGAAGGACAAGAAGATGATGATGAACTATATCCAAAGAACGAAAACAAAATTTCCTACAAAAAATTTAACTTAAATATCTAACAATAAACCAACAAAAATAGCAGTACGAACTGAGAAAACCAGCAAAGATAACCAACTGAAAATATAGAAGCTGAGCTGCAATTGTGGGAATGATCGTCTGAAATGGTGTCGAATGAGAGGAAGCGGTGTTTCGGGCAGCTGCGGGCGTTGGGTCAGCGCCAACTGATACGGAGGCCCCGGAAGTTTTAGATGAGCCACCGAGCATGAAGTGGATGGAGGGTTAATGTGAGTGAAGTTTTGTAGCGTCAGAAGGTGATTAGGTAGTTACTGAGACTGTTTATAGCTTTGTGAATTTTTAGAATTGATTTTCGAAAAACTTTTATCGAGGTTAGCGAAGGATTTATTAAAAATAAACAGATCTTATTATTTGTCATTTTCGATTGTGGTAACAGAAGTGTGGACTGGAGGATTCACGTTGAAAACTTTAGTATATATCTTGATCATCGAGAACCTTTGTAATATAAATAAAAATGCCTCCATTTCTTCTTCTTCTCTTGGATCGACGCATTATCCAATTAAATGGCCTTGTTAATCACAGCGTCAGTAGCGTTTAATAAGTCTTCTAAAATACATGTGTGGGAACACTTTTGGACACTCCAGCAAGTGGGCGATGGTCTGGTCGGGATTTATAAAGTAAGCTCATGACATGTCTCCAAAGTTAGATTATGCCAACAAACATGACGTACAGTGCTCCATTGATCGCTACTCTATGTAATCATCCCCTTATATTATGTGGGAGTTTCAGAAGATAATATCTCAGGGATGAGGGTTCACTATCTGTTGCACTGATAAATACCGGCTTTATACTTTATTTTAAACTTTCACAGAGTATATTGAAACTGAAACATTTGGGCAATCTGATACTGTGGGATATTTGTAGTCAAAATTTTTGCGAAAACACGTGATTGGGATACAGCGTGGTTTTTGTTGGTAATAATTATCGTTTATTGAAAACACGACGGTAATATCTTGATTTTGTCCTTTAAACTATCAATTATTTTATTTATTTAGAACATTTTAATTTTCGGGGATATCATCATCTTCCTGCCCTTGTCCCATTCTATTTTGGGTCGGCACAACACGTTTTTTTCTTCCATTCTCCCCTGGCTTACGTCATGGCATCATTTCCTCCTTTCTCTTTCATAATTATCCATCCCATCCATCTCTTCTTTGGCCTTCTTCTCCCTCTCCATCCATTTACATTTAGTCTATCACTCTTTTACTCACATGCGTTTCATTCCTCCTCATTATAACTGTCCATACCAAGACAAACGACTTCTCAACATTATCATCTCCGAATATATACATGTCGTGACCTACTTACCAGTCTACCCACAAAACAGCGTGCTTATACAGAGCCCTGATGTTCAATTCGAGGGATATTATTGTGTTAAGTTGTAATCTCAATTAATTCGTTAGTTTTGCTGGAAAGAGTGTATCGCACCCAGTGTGTTTTCATAGCACGAAAGTCATCGTCTGCCCACATGATGAACGAGCCTAACGGAATAAATCCTGACATTTCCGACATACATATGAAGTATGAAATGTGGGCAACAGGGTCAGATTTTTCATGCAATAGATGACATAATTAATTTTGTCCATAGATAATTGTATTGTCACTAGGTATTGAGTCTCATAGATTTTAATTGGGCAAGCTTATGATTGGCACTAGATTACTATAGGCTAATGATGAAAATAGGTAAGTATTAATAGGATTCCATGGGGTGGTAGGTACTGTGTAACGTGACAAAGAATGCACAAAATCGTGGCTGAGAAATTCCTGATGGAAAAGTCCATTAACACTTTGCTCAACCTTTGGACTTGCGACCAATAGAGCAAAGAGGCATTCATGCATTTCATCTGCAAGATAATTCCTCCCATTAAATCCACATACTTTAAAACCACTTACGGTCATTAAGTAAAACAATGCCCATCTCCTAAGTCACTTGGATCCGGGGCCTGCCGTTACAAGACCACAGAAGCGCAACGTTCCACCGCGTACATTGTGTCTAAATTGAGTGTCACAACAATTAAATTGTTAGTTTGAATACACTGTGGTTTTAGTGGAACATTGCAAATGGAAGTGTAGTTTTGCTGCGTATTGTGTAGAAGTTTGGGGACTTCTGTTTACGTGAAAGTCTCAAAATTTGATACGCTATAAATGATACGCGTTTTAAGGTGAAAGCGCCAGGGTAGACCGTGAATTTCAAATTTTATTAGGGTGTTTTGCAATTTGCAGGTCAGTTTCAGGCTATATGTGAAACAATATATTATTCGCGACCATAACACGTATGTAGTTACAGAATTATAAGAAAAAGTCATTCAATGGGATAACATGAACTTAGAAGGTTGCATTGATGAGTTTAATGACTATAACTCTGTAAAGCCATATTTCTTACAGTCGCGAATCATATATTAATCAACATACAACCTGACACTGACCTGTAACTTGCAAAAAAGGTAAGAAAATTTAAATTTCGCGGGCTACCCTGGCGCTTCCACCTTAATAATGAGTGTTAAGGATTCTGCCCACTACACCCTACCATACCATGGCCGTTCTATGGCCGTATCAGGCAAAATAATATTCCTTGTATTGAAAAGTATGAAAACCCACTAGACCGTTCCGTCACCGACCAACACCGTCGCGTGCTATGCACGTAGCGTATCGACATCGGCACGTGACGCTGACGGATCGGTCTGGAAACCTGCTACCTTATCCTTGCTCTGTAATTGAAAAAAACGGCCATAAGTGTACTGCGAACATAAGTCACCGAATGGCTTAAGTGAAAGTTTTTTACTCAAAACAAGGAGACAAAATTGTTAAAAGGCGTGTATAACAAAACTGCGAATTCTGGGTTACGACAGTTTGTTTTTGAGGATGTGCGGTATGTGTTTTTTTGTTCTTCCTATGTTAATTTGTCTTACAAAACTTACACTGTTACTTACCGGATAACATCTTCTTGGTTCCCGGGTTTTCCCGGTTTTTTTTTTGCCTTTTCCCAACTATGTTAGAGTCGGCTTCCAGTCTAACCGGATGAAGCTGTATTTTACATGGAGCGACTGCCTGTCTGACCTCCACAATCAAGTTAGTACTAGGTAATACGATACCCCTTGGTAAGACTGGTTGTCAGACTTTTTGCCCCTGACTACTTGTAACGGTTGTCAAAGATCCACTAATGACGGCTTAACGTGCTTTCCGAGGCACGGAGGAAAATCGGTATGTAATGGGTGGCCACCCATCCACAGACCAACCTAGGCAAACACGGTTTAACCTAAAGATCGATCCGAGCGGCAGCTATTGTTTTTGTTTCTTCACTGTTACTTTATTTAAACAAACCGTGAAAAATAAAACAGTGTTATTTGTTTTTATTTTTTACGTATTTTAACTCAAATAACTTAAGACTACTCTAGAGCATTCCAACTCGAACGTAGTTAATTTATTACCCATCTTTCAGCTCACCCTTTTAAAACTAATTTTAAATGTAAATGTGATTGCTAACCATTAGTTCTCGCCCGGGATTGAAGTGACGGCCGCGTTTTTGCTCATCTCCGGCTTTTAATGTGTTCAGTCAACCGTCCACTGCTAAATAATAATAATAGTCCCCCGGACCGTTTTCGGCTTAAACTTAGCAAAGATTAGCCATCGGCGCGGGAGATATTATAGTGCACAAGTGTGTGCGCAGGTGCACTCTCTGTTCCTTTACTCACATAGTCAGACGGTAATCCAAAACGAACGGAGAGAGATCAGGCTACCCGAAACTGTCAAAATTATCCCAGTCAACCTCGAACCTAATGCTTTAGCGATAAAGTTAAAAATCTATTTAAGAAATATGACAGATTATAGTAGATTGATGTGCTGGCGTCTGTACTAGGTCTCTCTATTAGTTGTGCATAATATGACTAAAGTCGGTCATATTAGCCGTAGGATCGAAGACCGTTGGGGGTGTTCTTGAGTGGAGACCGCGAATCGGCTAAAGTAAGGTGGGACGCTCTCAGGCTCGGTGGAGTGACGATCTTCGCAGGGTGGCTGGTAGCAACTGGATGAGAGTCGCAGAAAATCGAGTTGAGTGGCGTGCGATTGAGGAGGCTAAGTCCAGCAGTGGACTGCTATAGACTGATGATGATGGTGAATATGAGTAAAGGCTCATACACACTGGTGGCGTGGCGAGTGGGGCGACGCGGGTGCGGTCAGCGGTAGCACATTTCATGTAAAAATTAGACAAACGCAAAAAAGCTTTTAAAAACTTCCCTAACTAGACTTTCAGCTAAAAAGCCAGTCCCCAGTTCCCACATCAAGTCCCCAGTTCCCGCAACAAAGTAAACCTCGCATGATACCTGTTACCATAAAACGGGCCGGAACTTCCGCCGGCCATATTGTTCCGGACCTAACTAGTTCCAACTGGTTCAATCGAGTTAGCGTCGGTGCAAAACCGGACGCATTCGGACACCATCGGACGTAACTGTACGGGAGCGGATACGGACCGCGCCGGTCAATAAAAGTTAGTTCCGCAACCGTCACAAGATACCGCGTGATTTTTTTATTGGTTTTATTTAGTTTGGTTCTGTTTTTTTTCCGATTTTCTTTTATTTTGTTTATTTTAGCTGTTTTTGCTACAAGCTGCAATTATTTTTGTTATTAGTCTTTTAAGCATTTTGTGCATAATTTCTGTTGATTAGAGACTGCATAGTCATCCATAATAATCGCATAATAATATTATAAGTCTTTAAACGTTAATTCAATAAACGAATGAACTAAACGAACGAATGAACTAATTACTGAACCGTTATCTGTTGGTGTTAAAATGTTGTTTCAATTCTTCACAATGAATGGTCTAACTGACTTATTCCACTAATCTTTTCATTATTGACACAACAACTACATATAATCCGACAGAACTATGCCGTTTATTTAAGTGACATTATTCTAACACTATAAAAAGTAGTATTATGTATATGTTATGTAGCTTAGGTGAACCCGCGTCCTAACCAAAGTGATCGGTTATGTGGATACGCGATCGTCTCGTGCATATGTCACTAATTTATTTGAATACCTATAAGGTGAATTTTGTCGATAAAACGGTAAAGGAAAACATCAAGACGAAACGGGCATGTCCTAACCCAAATTAAAAATCGGCTGGCAGTGTTTCTTTGGGCGACGCTGCCGTTACTGTTTCGTGAATTTGTACATAAAAGTGAATTTCTTGTGCCTATTTTTAGACGCTACTATGCCACGCTCACGCTCGTCAATGTAACCTACCCGGTACTTTTCTGTTTGGGCCCATATGCCTAATACGATGGTACAACTCCCGTCCCGCCATCTATTATACGTTTTGAGATATGAAGCTCGCAAAGTACAGTCAAATTGTCTTAATCGCATTTCAGGCATGCACGCCCAGTTCACTGCGAATAGAGGCTCATACGTCGTCTGTCAAAACACATGTGACAACTACCAACCCGCACTGGACTCCTCCTGGAGCCTCTTTCCCCTGCCAGCAAGGTAGCCTGGATCCTAGGAGGAAATATTTATAAGCCCTCTGTCTGTCACTGCGAGGATCGTCCGGAGGACACGGTGGAACACACCGTGGAGGTCTGCCCCGCTTGGGCGGAGCACCGCCGTGTCCTCATAGCGGCGATTGGCGGCGACGATCTCTCGCGTCCGGCCCTGGTTCAAGCCATGGTCCGGAGCGAGAGGGAATGGGAAGCCGTCACCTCCTTCTGCGAAGCAGTCATGCTAGTGAAGGAGGTGGCAGGACGTGAGAGGGAAAGAACCTCACGTCCCAGCCGCCGCGGGAGACGCCCTGGGCGTCGGGGGTCACGTGGTGGCTTCCGACCACCGTAGGCGCTGGCCTGTGGACGGCGAGTTATGGGCTAGCTCGCCGTCCGGCCGTCTTATGACTACAGGCCGTGTCGACGGCGCGTTCGTGTTCCACGCGCGCCTCAAAGAGATGTCAGCAATCAAGTAGGGGTCCGCATGGACCGATGCCTGCCAGGGCTGCGGGACTGTTCGAAAGAGATACCGTGGCCCTGGAACATAAAGGGCAAAGAAGGAACATGGATGGGTTTTAGTCAGTACAAGTCTGACACTCCCCTCCGCTCCGCCCAGAGTGGGGGGGGTCATTTGATGATTTCCCATCCGGAAAAAAAAAAAAAAAAGCCCTCTGTCTGTGCGATAACTCATAACGTGTTCGAGTTTGCCAAACAGAATGAAAGCTAAATCGCGTGTACGCAGGACGATCGCTTTGGTTAAGACGCGGACTGTCTGTCCAGTAGGTACGCGCCAGACAAACGCTTACTACGGTCACTAAAGAAGGCTCTTTTATTACGAAAACAAACAAAGCCTTAATAGGCGCGTTACTGTGAAGGTTCATTGTATATCCTCTAGACTACACTTCATCTTATTCCACCATTCATTCTTTTGTTCACAAAATCTTTTGTATGACGTTAGTTTAGCACAAAACATTCACTCGTGTACCATTCACGTTCATTTAGTTACAAAAGCTTACGAAAACAATGTCTCCTTTGATAATTATTTGCGTTCATTCATTCACTAGTAGACGCGTTCGTTCATTTGACTAACGAGCGGTGCGTCGCTCACAAACGCTTACGTTCACTTGTTCATTCATTCATTCGTTCTTTTTACAGTGTGACGGAGTTTGTTGCCAGTGAGCGACAAAGTTTTAATGAAATATTTTTGTTTGTGTGTGAATTTAAGCTTTCTGGTTTAATGTTAAGGTTCTTTTTAAAGGTCAGTGGTCATTAAGAAATGCGTGACTATAATAATAGCACCCTAATGGCGTTTTGTCAAAAAATGTTTTCGTCAATATGCCAATGTTAAGTTCACCTATTACATAGATGGTGTTGATTTAGTTTTACTGTTGGCAAATTGGATAAAGAATTAATGGCAATTATCGCGTAGTAATTTTATTTCAACAATCAGTCAATACGTTAATGCTAATCTGCTATAGTTTGGGACTGATTGCAGATAAGCAGAAAAAAAAATTAAAAACAATAATATACATTAATAAAGAACAAATATTGCATTCCTAAAGCCTAACAGAAACAAACAAAAATGGACCAAAATGGTCCAGCATGGCCCACCCGTCCAGAATAATTAAAATAGTGAGCGCTTCCCACTGGCTGCCGGCTGCACAGACATGGTCTTATAAATTGTAAAACTTCAAAGCCATCTCTCAGCATCGCAGCCAAGCGTGGCAGTTGAAGGCTTACGTACGGTACGGTGTGAGGGAGAAGATGTAGCGATTTTTATGAAATAGATTTTACACAAGATGTAAACGGACCCTTCAAGAAGGCTTCGTTAAGGGTCTATTTACACCCTGTAGAAAAGGTGATATACGGGATCAAAGTTGCAACTTTTTAAAAGTTTTTTTTAAAAAACTAGTTTTTAAGGTTATAAGTTCACATCAATTGCCTTCATGACCCGTTTACTATTCAAATCATCCACCAGTACAATGTTTCAAGTGCTTTACATTGAGTTTTCCCGTGAAACGTGATATTTCACCCCAAAAAAAAAGGGGTTTCCCAGCAACAATTTTTGCATAGGGTTACTTAGTTTGATGTACAGAATGCTTGGTTGACGACTTCGTGAAGGGGCCGTTTATACCCTGTCGAAAAGGTCCAGGTGGCAACAGAAAAACAAGACTGCCACCCGCTACCGCTTATATTTGCACCACAAAACCATTTATACTGTGCGACTCAAGTTCGCACTCCGGCTCTCACACGCACGCATCAACTTGCACTAAAGTTTAGTCACTAAACATTTTAGTGCTGCCATTTAGTTAATAGTGCAGCTGGCATTATTATTTTATTTTTATAGAAATTAAATTGCAAGAACCTTGATGAGTTTGAGTTGAATAAAAATAAAGGAAAGAATCTAGAGACTGCATCTTATTCCTAGAGCCCTGATCACCGATGAAATCTGTTTCTGAAGCACTGCCGCCCTGGTAGTTGTTTTTAGGGAGCGCACGGTGGGCTGCAAATTCCAAAATTTCTTACGTTTTTTGCAATTTGCCTGTCAGTGTCAGCCTGTATGTTGAACAAAATATGATTCGCGGTCGTAAAACCTGTGTATTTACAGAATTATAATCTTTAAAGTCATCAATACAATCCCCTTAGTTTATTAATCCTATTGAATAAGTAGTTCTTGAAAAAGTAATACAATGGATTAAATTTAATGATTTTTAATTTCGTGCACTTGTCTTAGCGCAGGGTGCGCTAAGATAGCGCACCTGCGCTAAGATAGCGCCAGGTATGAAAAATAGATGGGTCGTATATATAAATATTTCTTATGCGTTGTATGTTTATTTTTTGTTATTTTGTATGCACGTCATGTATCTGCGACAACAAATAAATATTTTTCCTTTCTTTATTTTTATTTGGTGTTTTTGCCGTTCAATTTATATCTCACTTCAGTTTGGCTCGACAAGAATCCCCAAGATGTTGATGTTAAACGTCAATACACAAAATCAAAAAGTTGTTAAATTACGTTTATTGACGTTCAAACAAAGTTATCGCGTCATGCCATCGTCATGTGATTATCGTATCATGGACATAAAACTTCAAAAATAACCTCTTCAATTATTATTTAATTTTGAAATATAGCTGTACTTGTTCCGAGCAAAATTATTTCACCGTCGCAACGGAAAAAAGGTAGCAATAAAATAAAAATTCCAACAAATGGAACTGCAGCCAATATAAAAATAATGGCGAACAGAGTCCGGACATAAATCTCACTAGAAAGAAAACATCTGATACTAGATATATTCTTTATCTTTTTAACAAAAAGGTTTTAGATACTAGAGGCTGTGGGTGAAGCTAAAGAAGTACGTCAGGAGCGTAGCTGGTAGCGTTTTATACTTTCTGCCCACCAACATGGACACATACATGGTATGCATGGCATTGTACATGGCATGCTTGAGAGATATTTCTTGACGGCTTGAAAAGCCAAGACAGAGGCCCTAAAAACTCCGACACCAGGTTAGGCACTAACCACACGTTAAAGACGAAGACCAACTTGGAAAAAGACTTTAGGATATGTATCATAATCATAATCAGCCTTTTAATGTTCCCACTGCTGGGACGCAGGCCTCCTCTCTACGAGAGGGAATGGGAGGAGGATATGTATGTAAAGAGGTTATCAGAAGAAATACCAGCAACGCAACGCACCAATAACGCATTGATAGCCTAGTGGTGTGATCATCGGACTGCCAAGAGTCACGAGTTCGAACTCAAGGCACCTCTGATTTTTCGAAATCATATGCTTATTGTGTAATTTATCACTTCCTTCGGTGAAGGAAAAACATCGTGAAGAAACCAAACTAGCTTGCTTGAGAGATATTTCTCGACGGCATGTAAAGCCAAGCCAAAGGTCCATGGGTGGCACAAAAACTCTGACACTAAACAAACAAGAAAGAAAGATCAGAAAAAATGTCTCAGGAAAAGTTCTAAGTGACGCCTTAAATCAAAATTCGCGTTACACTTGTAATGACAGCCACCAGTTGGCTCTTGTAAAGTTTTGTTCGTGATGTCCCGTCTCATGATCTGCCTAGCCTTTTCTTACCTACTTTAGGGTCGTTTACTAGTCTTATCAGATGCAGCGGAATACCAGTATTTTACATGGAGCGACTGCCTATCTGACCTCCACATTTCAGTTATGGTATAATACAATACCTGTTGGTAACACTATTAGAATTTCGGGCCACTGACTACCCGGAATGACTGTGAAAGATCTACATCCAGGACTAGGCATGGAGGAGTCTTGAATATTATAATGAATGTGATGAATAGTTGAATGTCTTTGCTTTGTATTGCAACCCGGATACTAGATATTTCAATATTATCTTTGAAAGTCGTAAATTAAGCTAAATCCTCCTTCCAGAGAATACAGTTGCATTAAATCAAATATGCACTTGCCGACTTGGACATTATCCAAATTGCCCGGCTATTTCGGAGTTTGTATTCAGTGATTGTTATATGCTCAAGTGTTGGTTGTTGTTGAAAATTTTATAGAATTTATTAGTTTGACCTATTAGGTGATGAAGGCGGGGAGATTAGCGACGAAAGTGATTATTGAGATGGAATTTACGTAAAATTGTTTTTATTATCTGTGAGGCTATTCTGATGAAATGTTTAAGTTTTCTTTAGATATTAAATGTATGAAAAACCTACTGAACTATACTGAAGCTAACATTTTTTTCCTTTTTTTTAGAAACACACCTTATGCGATAAGAGTCGACGTTTTTTTTGCGTTGACAAAAAGTTTTTCTGACCTGTTTACGCCGATGCCGCGTCGATTTAGTGTGACAAAATGACTACAATAGAATAGAATTTCTCTTTACCACCATTTTTTTTTGTTTTCTTTACTTTTTCTCTTTACTATACCGAAAATATAATATTATTTTTGCTGAATAAAAAAAAATCCTTTTTAATTTCCATTCCCATCCTGTATTTAAAAAAAAACAGTATCTCCTCGGGAGATAAATTAATCATTTTCCTACAAAATATCGCTAAGTCATTTTCCATACAGCAATATTTTCCATCGTAGGATACATACGTCATTCACCCTTATCAGAATTTAACACCTGCAGCCTACACCATTTTTCATATGCGATGTTTTTCTTCAATCTCAGGTATGTATGAAATATTGGGATAAACCGGCCAAGTACGAGTTGACCTCGTGCAAAAAAGGTTCTGTACCACACATTCTGTGAAATAACAGACTTATGATTTTTTTATTATTTTATGTTTTAAACTGCGTTCTGAAATTTATCGCTACTGAGTATTATTGATTTCAAAATAGAAACAAACGTTAAAAACATGAATTTTTGTACCTAAAATGAAATTATCCCGTTGGGGGGAGGTGATAAATTTATTTTTATTGATGTCTATAATTCGTTCGTTATTCGTTGTCATTATAATTGCATCGCTCGACACATTCCGAAAGATGTGGGTCCAAGAGAGATTATGATAAATAGGGACACAGGGTGGTCCATCGCAAGACTTTCTAATAAATTCCAGAAAATTCTCCAGCATGTTGCACTTCAACTTGAACTCAGAATCTTAGATAATTTATAAAGCACTATTTAATTTCTAAACAAAATGATTTTAAGAGCATATAAACAAAAAGTGGTCAATTTGGCAATATTACTGTATATGGCTAACTAGTGAACTAAAATATAGATTATGAAATGCAATAACATGACATATTAGATAGATGAAGCAAGCATCTTTACTCTGAATAATTTAACTGGCTAGTTATTTATGGCTCTTACGATACAGTCCGTGACCACGTATGTTTCTTAGCCCATTTGGTACGGAACCCTAAAATTGCAGCGAAACCACACGAGTGAGCAAGCAAAAATAAAAACAAAGTAAGGCAGGCTTGCAATATTAAATTTTATAGTTTCCGATGCAAGCCGCGGGCGGTATGGTTCCTTTCCAGAATTTTTCCTTAATATATTGCTTTATTTTATGCTCTCTTCTGGTCTGGATTTTGTTTGTGTATTGATTGGTAGTTTTACAATATAAATTGGGTTCAAACACTGTTTTAGGCTTTCACGGTTTACAAGATATCCCGTAAGTGACAGTAAGTTTATAAATTGGGTTTTCAGAGCTGGTTGTGTGAATATAATGGTCTTCTTTTTCTTTTTCATGTAGTTAGTGCCTAACCTGGTGTCAGAGTTTGTATGCCGCCCACGGACCTTTGACTTGGCTTTACATGCCATCGAGATATATCTCTCAAGCATGCTGGGTTGGTTTCTTTACGATGTTTTCCTGCGTCAAAACAAGTGATAATTACAAAACAAGTGATAATTAAAAACAAGTGATAATTAATTAATACAAGTGTGTAAAAACAAGTGATAATTAATTACAAAACAAGTGATAATTAATTAATACACGTATGCATCCGTAAAATCAGAGGTGCGTGTCTTGGGTTCGAACTCGAGACCTATGACGTGGTAGTTATTGTCACTTGGCTACAACTGACTACTAGGCTATCAGAAAAAATAATGGTTCTATATTTGGAATTAATAATATTGATTCCAGATATAGAACCATTATTTATATAACTCACCATAATATTATTATGGTGAGTTTTAAGCATGCCTATCAAATGTATCCTATAAAATGCTACTCAAAAGTAACGCGTTACTAACTCATTGGTAGTTTGTAACTGATTACCTTTGCCTCAGTCCCTAAATGGGAATTAAACATATTATTATTGGGGGAATGTAGGTGTAGTTTTAGGTACCACTCTGCCTAACCCTTCGGGGATTACAGTTGTGATGTTATGTTATACGTGAGGCCTCTAACCCCGTGTGTCCACCCAGTCCGGTCTAAGACTCAATTCGTCATCAATGTCAAAACCAGTCACATAATATGGGACGGTTTTGCTTGTGACTTTAAGGTACGTTAAATGATATACGTGACATGCTCTAGCGAACCAATGCATAGTTTTTAAAACGTTGCCCCACACTAGGAATTTATCCTGTATCGTGGATGCTTTTACAAACATTTAAACTCACATAACAGCCAGAACCGAAAGAAACCTGTAGGCCATACAAATATTTGTTCTGTGCGAGAATCGAAATCGCGTCACGCAGCGCAGCAGCCAATCGCGCAGCCACTGCGCCAACCGTACCGTGTCCGCCAACATTACCATGGCCACACCAACGTTCAGTGCCTATAGACCGACCGCTTTAATGAGTCCTCGCGAAGGTATCAATATTCTGAAGGTTGATCACGTATTGGTTCAATTAGTATCGTAATACCTACGTAGATTATGGTTATTTTAAAGTAAATAACCTGTGAGATATTGTAAGGACTTTGTGGAAACTTAATGTGCCTTTGATGGTGCAAGGCGGAGAACTCATTAAAGCGGTCGTTCTATAGCTGCATACCTAATTTTTCAGAGTCCATCGAACTCGTCGTCGCGCTTGTCGTTCGCTACGTGCGTTTTGCCACGGTAACGATACATTGCGTATGAGGAAATAAAACAAATCAAACTTATTGGATTTCCATAACATTCCTGAAATAATTTCTTGTACCTGTCATCTTAGTATGATATACTGAATTCACCCCATCAGTTGGTGGAGGGCAGTCCCTTACACCCTGTATAAGTATAGATCTGATATACTCGTAGTATTTATAGATTACAGTCATAACTTAGAACGCAACATATTTTAAAGGAATAACCCTTTTTTAGAACCGAGGGACGATAACCCAATATTTTTCAAGTCTACTACAATTCTATTTTACTATCAAATACTTTCAGCGTTTTACACACTGGCACAAAAACTTACGAGCGAAAGGACCGATAAAACGCACATTATATGAGAAAGATAAAAGAATCTTTCCCGATCCCTAGTTCCAAAGTTATCACCGTTTTCTTTCACGAAAAGATTATCAAAAACACAATCACGGTTTAGGTTCTTGAGTTATGCCGTATTATTTCTTAAGAGGTGCGACACGGTTTTAAAGAGAACTGAAAACAAAAAAGCTTTTCTTTGTCGCATTCGTAAATACCAGTTTGAAGTGACTTTTAAAAGTACTAGATGTAAATGTGACTCTGCAGTGTAGTTTTATAACTACGGAATTAAAGTGGTTATAATTTCTGAGCATATCCTTTTCAAGATAAGATCTTGATATAACACAACTGTGCATACATACAGGGTGTAAATAGACCCTTCACGAAGCCGTCAACCAAGCATTCTGGACATCTAACTAAGTAACTTTAGGCAAAAATTATTGCTGGGAAACAACTCTTTTTTGGGGTCAAAAATCACGTTTTACGGTAGGACTCGATAGAAAGCTAGCACTCAAAGCATTGTGCTAATGGATGGATTGAATAGTGGGTCGTGGAGGTGTTTATAAATCTTACATTAAAAAATGTACTTATTTAAAAAAAAACTTGTGAAAAAGTTGGAACTGTGACCCCCAATATCTCCGTAACTAGAAAGTTCCCAGGTATGGAATGATCGCAAAGACGGGGAGAACAAGTGCCTTTCGGCTTCGTTAAGGGTCCATTTACACCCTTTATAACATAACTGTATTTTGACTCCCTGTCTGATTTCATAGAATCAGTTTGAAATTGATATAAGAGTAGAGGAAGACCAAAGAAACGATGGATGGACTGTGTGAAGGATGATATGGCTAGAAAGGAGGTGACTGATGAGATGACGAGTAATAGAGAAGTATGGAAGAAGAAGAGATGCTGCGCCGACCCCAAATCAATTGGGATAAAAGCAAGAGAATGACGATTATGATGTTTGAAATAGATGAAAACCTCACAGTGTTAGTTGGGTTTATATTTTTTACATAAACATCATCGCGCCTGTAATTGCCTAAAGCGTTATGCAGAGGTGTAGCTACAGCAATACATCTCGCCAGTACTATTTTAGTCCCAAATAAATAGGGAGTGAGCCATTGAAAGGTTTGTTATGGTATACAACAAAGAATCCATTAAGCTTTAAAGTTTTGGCAATATTTTGGTTACTATTTCACCTCGGAAAAATAAAACTTTGTCATGCATGTGGAACAACTGCAGGGCATAGCAGGGAACGCTGCTGGCGGATGTGTATTCAAAAAGCATTTTGTA
The DNA here is from genome assembly GCA_910589295.1 of Noctua janthe. Taxonomy (NCBI): domain Eukaryota; kingdom Metazoa; phylum Arthropoda; class Insecta; order Lepidoptera; family Noctuidae; genus Noctua; species Noctua janthe. The sequence continues at coordinate 3,514,988 of OU342572.1, read as the reverse complement.
ACAATGGAAACATTCAACAAAAACTATCGCAATAAAGTTTTACTTATTTCCCTCATAGTTCACGACACACGCTTCTACACAGTTCAAATGTATAGTTAACCTCCGGATTGATTTTAACCCTAAAGTTTAATGTTACTTGCACGACGTCATGAAACGACTAGGAGGTCTAAAATGGCCGCTTTAGCAGAACCATAATAGGATAATAATATGAATCACGTTACAATTCTTTAAATGATAACAGACGCAGTTAATATTATGAATTGTGACCATTTTACGAATTGTAACATTATTTTGTATTATTATTCTACTATAATTTTGCAAAAGCGTCCATTTTTGCCACGCAGATAATTATATTGTCTATGAGAAAGTAAGACAGTTAAATAAATTGGTAGTTTTAACTCTAATGCAAATTTAATTTGCAGCGCTACTTAGTTCTTAGTTGTCGCTTCAATGTCATTGACCAGAGGGCGCTGTTTGTAAACATTTGTACAATGATCCGTGGAAATTGTAACGAAAATACAAAATGGCGGCGTTAGTTTTAAAGTTCCTCATCCCCCAAAGAAAAGAGAGGATCCTCCGAGCAGACCGGTGTGGTGTATAGCCCACCAGTAATTGCTGTCGGGTTTTCCAGTCTTAAGTCGCGGATAAATTTAAAAGCGCGATTTAATATTTTGATAGTTAGTTCTTCGATTGCGGCATAGATGGCGCTGTAGTACTTTTTGTACTCTGTTGCTGTAGTACTTTTTGTACTCTGTTGCTGTAGTACTTTTTGTACTCTGTTGCTGTAGTACTTTTTGTACTCTGTTGCTGTAGTTATTTTTTGTACTGTTCGCTACAGTTTCGAGTAAGGACATGCTTCAAAAGAACTATGCAGGACTATAGTGGGAATTGCAGTCTAAAGTGGCAAACGGGCGTTTCGCTTGCGTTAACCCAGTACTATCTGGGTTATGGAGGACAGGTAGGCAGTCGGTCCAATAAAAATACAGGTATCAGTTGCATCCGGTTAGACTGAAAGCCGACCCTAACATAGATGATGATAGATGATGTAATCTAAAGTGGCAAAGTAATAACGAGATCAACCTGCATATATAGCTAAAAAATCACAGTAAAATATTCCTAAAAAATATTGCAGTAAATCATTTTGTCGCATGCTGTTAAAAAAACATTGTTCTATGCATACAAATATGAACAATTTATATTCCGATGTCAGTCAAAAATCTAACATATTGCGTTTCAAATGTGTCAAACATGCGACATGTTTTGATCACACAACGTTTTTGATTGGTGTATTTTATTTTCGATTGAAAACGGTTTAAAATGTTTGGCAAACCGTTTTCACATTTTAGCAAAAGGTGGCAAACGAATTATGCAATGACTGGCTTTTGCCCACGATTTCGCTTGCGTTAATTTTGACAATGAATTCGGGTAGTACTCTGCTTGTAATAATATAATTCAATCATGATTTGAAAGACACGTGGCGCCATCTATTATCATAGAACGTTATTGTTGTTTTCTTTGGGAACTGTACTTTTTTCAGGATGAGAGGTACCCTATGTCCGTTTCTGTACACCTGATAACGTTTATGGAAAGTTTGAGGGTGATCGGTTCAGGGGTTTAGTCGTGAGAAGGTAACAAACAAACAAACTAACTTTCGCATTTATAATATTACTAAGGAATAAAGTAAGGATTCACTATAAATCTGTTATAAATTATCGTGTTTTGCTTGCTTGTGGCTGAATTTTTGAGCCTTTTTCTAACTATATGTTGTATGTTGCGATTAGCTTCCAGTTTTACTGGATGCAGCTGAATACCAGTATATTACATGAACCTAATCTACTGCATATATATTTTTTAAACATTTCCCCGCACTAGGAATTTCTCCTGTATCGTGGGTGCATTTACAAACACTTAAACTCACATACACAAACAATCAGACCCAGAAAAACTACCTGTAGGTCATACAAATATTTGTTCCGTGCGGGGATCGAACTCGCGACACGCAGCGCAGCAGCCAATCACTCGGCCACTGCGCCAACAGTGCCGTCATATCTGACCTCCACAAGCCAATTATTGGATAACTTTGTTAAAAGGCCAGACAGATGGATACCAAAACAATCTGTCACTATTTAATTCAAGATAACTCTGTCAGAGTCAACGGTTGCATAGTCTAGTTACTGCTGTGTATGAGGACTTGGGTTGACTCTCTGTCCAGGCAGAATTATTAGGTTTTTCCATCTCAATCTGGATTTCAGCCTGGTGCAAAGGTTGTGATGGCAAAAGTCTCGCCCCCAATTACAGGGAACTTTACCAAAACCTTAACCTTTATTTTGTATGATGCATGTCATGTCCCTGCGACCAATAAATATTTTTTCTTTAACGGAATACCAACAGTTAACATGGTAAATATCCCGTTTCTAGTGTTTATGATAATTTTTAACATAACTGTTGAAATGAAGATGTAAAAGAACATTCACATTTTGCTAGCTACTTTACCTTGTTATTAATGTTACTACTAAACAGGAAGCGTGTAATCGCTACGTATAATAAGAAACACAAGTTTAACATCAAAATTAATAGCCGAGCTACAATTTGTCAGATATTTATCTGGACCTCGTCCTGAGCGGTCCACAGACATTAAACATGACGGTTACAATTTATTAGCTAACCGCAGTTTAACGTTATTTACGACTAACTTATAGTTTAGTGTTACGGTTAAAATTGTGGAAAATCTTGCTAAATGTCGGGGACTGCTTGTAAATGTAAATAGATTAAGATGAATGTACGACGTACGTGTATTTTATGTTTGATTTATAATCTATATATAAGGTCTATATTTTCATACACGAAATATTTTAAGAGTAACTTCTATAAGTCGTAAAGTAGCCAGAACAACGAAAAAAAAATTATCAGAGTGTTTTTTTTTTTACAATATATTATAATTCTAAAATTTTTTGAGACTTTTTGCATAAAACCTTTACTCCCATAGTCTAACAATGACAGTAGCTAAATACGACCTAGTAAACTAGCGTAATGGATGCTTAAAAGTAAGGAGTATTTATTTTGTGGGTTAAGTAATTTTAAATTATTTATTTTTATAAAAAAAATATACTCAGATAAAAAAAAATCCCCTGAAATGGCTTTGTTATAGCCGTTAGATGATTCCCTGAAAATATTTCGTGTATGAATAGTCAGACCCTATATGTAAAATGGTAAACTGACTGACTGACTGACTGACTGACTGACTGGGTGATATATCAACGCACAGCCCAAACCGCTGGTCCTAGAGTCATGAAACTTGGAGGGTGTTTTCTTTGTGAAGAGTAAGTATTCACTAAGAAAGGATTTTTGGGAATTCCACCCCTAAAGGGGTAAAATAGGGGATGGAAGTTTATATGAAAGTTCGTCAGTTTTGAAGTTAGAATCATCAAATTTTGTGTTTAGGCTGACGATTTAAAATTAATCATCACGTATCTCAGCGTTTTTGGGAATTCTACCCTTGAAGGGTTAAAATGGGGGATAAAGGTAAGTAATCGGATATTTTTCGACATCCACGCGGGCAAAGCCGCGGGCAAAAGCTAGTGCTAATATAAGTTTATTACATACCGGTGTAAGGTTTGTTTTAGGTATAAGGAGACTAAGTTTAGATAACTATTCCACTGTTTCTATAAGGTGTAAACGGACCCTTCACGAAGCCATCAACCAAGCATTCTGGACGTGTACATCAAACTAAGTCACCCTACACAAAAATTATTGCTGGAAATGACATCTTTTTTTGGGGTGTAATATCACGTTTTACGGTAAAACTCAATGTTATGCACTCAAAACATTGTACTGATGGATGTATTGAATAGTAAACAGGTTATGGAGTTATTTAAGTAAAGTAAACCTTAAAAACCAGCATTAAAAAAAACTTGTGAAAAAGTGGGAAGTTTGACCCCCAATATCTCCGTAACTAGAAGGTTCCCAGGTATGGTCTAGTATTTAAGTAAAGTAAACCTTAAAAACCAGCATTAAAAAAAACTTGTGAAAAAGTGGGAAGTTTGACCCCCAATATCTCCGTAACTAGAAGGTTCCCAGGTATGGTCTAGTATTTAAGTAAAGTAAACCTTAAAAACCAGCATTAAAAAAAACTTGTGAAAAAGTGGGAAGTTTGACCCCCAATATCTCCGTAACTAGAAGGTTCCCAGGTATGGTCTAGTATTTAAGTAAAGTAAACCTTAAAAACCAGCATTAAAAAAAACTTGTGAAAAAGTGGGAAGTTTGACCCCCAATATCTCCGTAACTAGAAGGTTCCCAGGTATGGTCTAGTATTTAAGTAAAGTAAACCTTAAAAACCAGCATTAAAAAAAACTTGTGAAAAAGTGGGAAGTTTGATCCCCAATATCTCCGTAACTAGAAGGTTCCCAGGTATGGTCTAGTATTTAAGTAAAGTAAACCTTAAAAACCAGCATTAAAAAAAACTTGTGAAAAAGTGGGAAGTTTGATCCCCAATATCTCCGTAACTAGAAGGTTCCCAGGTATGGTCTAGTATTTAAGTAAAGTAAACCTTAAAAACCAGCATTAAAAAAAACTTGTGAAAAAGTGGGAAGTTTGACCCCCAATATCTCCGTAACTAGAAGGTTCCCAGGTATGGTCTAGTATTTAAGTAAAGTAAACCTTAAAAACCAGCATTAAAAAAAACTTGTGAAAAAGTGGGAAGTTTGATCCCCAATATCTCCGTAACTAGAAGGTTCCCAGGTATGGTCTAGTATTTAAGTAAAGTAAACCTTAAAAACCAGCATTAAAAAAAACTTGTGAAAAAGTGGGAAGTTTGATCCCCAATATCTCCGTAACTAGAAGGTTCCCAGGTATGGTCTAGTATTTAAGTAAAGTAAACCTTAAAAACCAGCATTAAAAAAAACTTGTGAAAAAGTGGGAAGTTTGATCCCCAATATCTCCGTAACTAGAAGGTTCCCAGGTATGGTCTAGTATTTAAGTAAAGTAAACCTTAAAAATCAGCATTAAAAAAAACTTGTGAAAAAGTGGGAAGTTTGACCCCCAATATCTCCGTAACTAGAAGGTTCCCAGGTCTGGTCTAGTATTTAAGTAAAGCAAACCTTAAAAACCAGCATTAAAAAAAACTTGTGAAAAAGTGGGAAGTTTGATCCCCAATATCTCCGTAACTAGAAGGTTCCCAGGTATGGTCTAGTATTTAAGTAAAGTAAACCTTAAAAACCAGCATTAAAAAAAACTTGTGAAAAAGTGGGAAGTTTGACCCCCAATATCTCCGTAACTAGAAGGTTTCCAGGTATGGTCTAGAACAAAACAAATGATCGCAATGACGAGCAGAACAACTGCCTTTCAACCAACTTCCTTTATTTACGCCCTTTGTTATATGAAATGATTAAATCTGTTTATAATTATTAAGTATAGGTAAAACATTACTAATTACCTAATATATTTAGTGGGAATACGGTTTGAATTGTTTAAAAACTGTAGTACCATCTAACAGAATGTAACATCGGCCCACTTCACAAAATTCCTTACACTGTAAGTCGTTAATTAGCGGCCTAGTGAGACGGAAACTCCAGATATAAACTTACAAACATTTCGGCAAGGCATTTGTGTACGATGTGTAAGATATGAATTGTTGCGTCGCGTGTTACTTTGTGCTTACACTTTATGTTCATGGTTTGAATGTTTTTCGAGTTGTGTTTGATGCAAGAAATAAAACAAAAGACGAACAAACAGTTTGCTCCCCACACCACCTTTCTCGCCGGCGAGCTATTAACTGTTCTGCCTTGGTTACTGTCAAGACAGTACTGTTCTGTGCGTTCAAACAGTAGCAGTACTGTGCTGCCCACTGTGCCTCACTGTTCTACCCTCGTGTGAAACCAGCACAAGTTTGCAAAAGCAGTTGATGTGAACAGTGTTGGCTCAGAATCACCATCTGCTTACCTTTTCCAAACTATGTCGGCTTCCAGTCTAATAAACCAGAATATCAGTAATTTACATGAAGCGACTGCCTATCTGACCTCCATTTAGCAAGTACTGGGTTATACGTATCCCGTGGAAAAACTGGTTGTCAGACTTTCGGGCCATTGACTACCTGTAACGACTGTCAAAGATCTACAAATGGCAACTGTGACCAACGGCTTAACTTGCTTTCCTAGGCACGGAGGAAACCCGGTATCTTGTGATGTTCACCCATTCACAGACCTACCTAGGCAAGCGCGGCTTTACCTTGAAGATCAAGCTGTGCGGCTGTTATTATTTAGCCACCAGCTCCTCATTGTTATTTTGTGTATTCAGCTAATTAGATTTTCCTAGACATAATTCCCGCCTCTCAAATTCAATAATATCTGATGACAACCTAACCACCACCACCTAACCTGATGACGTAATACTCAATTTACAATTGCCCATAAATTATAGAACCCCTAATGATCTAAACAGAGCGGGCTAATTGAAACTTCTCATTACAGTTGCATAACCACACAGCAGACGAAATCGAACCTTATTTTGTAATCGAATGAAGTTCTAAATTGATTAGGCTTATCAATCGCGTATTTGATCTAGAATAATGAGCACGTTGCAAGGGATTTGAAAACTTGGTTGTTGATGGTAAGGTTGATATTTGATTGGGTTGTAAAAAGCGATTTGTCCGTCTCCTAATCAGCTATACCTAGATAATATTGGTTGAAATGCCATTAATCATGATGTTTGTATATTGACACTTAAGTACATACCATAGGGCACATTAGGTGAAACTGAATTATAACGTAATGCATCTCCTATTAGTCTGGTGATGTTATGATGATTGATTTGTAACGTGAGAGCACGGATTAAACCTATATTAATCAACACTAGCATCAAGATAATGAAGCGCAGCAACCTGATCGAATAAGCCACACCACACTGCGCTCCAGAACTCAAATTGCTGATGTAGCTCATAAAGTTGCCGAACTAAAATGGGACTGGGCAGGCCATGTCTGAAAATCTGTGGGCCCGTATATCGCAAAGCCGGAGCTCTGAGACATCTAGACGGGGTCGCAGCACACCAAGGAGAAGATGGCGGGACGCCTTGGAGAAAAAAAGCAAACAAGTTTTGTATCAAACAAAATCTTCTAAAGTGTACCAAAGACAGAAAAAAATTAAGGCTGTCGTTTGAATGAGTTATGCCCGACTCGTTACTGTTTCTTCTCGTCATCGAAAAACAAAATCACGATTCACAACTGTTTCAAATATTTCGATTTTCATCGTTCCGATTCGTCATCGGTACTAGTCAAAATAATAAACTATACAAATTATTTCAATACATTCAAGGTTGGTAGGTCATCATCATTCTCTTGCCCTTATCCCAATTCATTTGGGGTCAGCGCAGCATGTCTTCTGCTTCCATACTTCTCTATTACTTGTCATCTCGCCAGACACCTCCTTTCTAGCCATATCATTCTTTACACAGTCCATCCATCGTTTCTTTGGTCTTCCTCTACTCATATACCCATCCGCTTTCATACTCAAAACTTTCCTCACAACATTTTCCTCATTCCTTCTCATCCACGACAACCGATCACCACACAACTTTTCAGTCACCGGCGCCACTTTCAGACTTCCTTTTATATACTCATTTCTTATTTTATCCATTCACGTAACACCACACATCCCCCTTAGCATTCTCATTTCTGCCACATGCAAATGCCTTTTCTTCCTTGCCAAGGTTGGTAGGTAAAAAACAATTTAATTCAAGGTTTCCCTGAATATTATTTAGTTTACATGTGGTGAGAAGTAATCCTAGTCAGAAATTATCAAGATAATTATCATGATTATTTATCTATACTAATATTATAAAGAGTATGTAGGGGGTAACCTCTGGAACTAATAATCCAATTCTAAATATTCTTTCACTGGAAAGAAAGCTACATTATTCAAGGCCCTAAAAAGGCTAGGCTAGGTCTATTAATTATACATATTTATATCATGCATATTAGCAGAGCTATCACAATTTTTGCGGACGAAATCACAGGTGAAGTGCTAATCAATGATCACTTCGAAACTTGCACTAATGTCTAAAATCCTGATAATTGGTTTCGCTCTTCGCGCAAAAAAACGGTTTGCTCAAGTGCATACCTGCACTACTTAATACTTAATTCATGATAAACAGGATATTTAAGAAAGTGCCTGCCATCCTACCTACCCCCACTTACCCAAAGGGTTTCCCTTACTTAAGGATAATATTAATGAAGTCAATATTTTACACCGAACAACATTCTGGGAGGTTTTCGTGAGCATAAATTTTAAAGCACCGTAAGGGTGGTTTGTTTACGGACAAAAAAAAGATAATTTGAGCCACAAATTAAGATGTAACTTAAAAAGGCTGATTCCCTTTTTTATGTTACACTGTTAAAAGTTAAAGGTTTGTGGGGAGGCGCTGTTTTATTTATTTTTTAGGTTATGTATGACTGGGAGTATAAAATGTAGAGGTCAGCTTGATATTAGTAGGTATCGCGGGCTTTTTTTTTTCCTACACTTCAAGGTTTGTGACTAACCAACAACAGTGAGTTCTAATTTTATTGATTTGTAGCATTTAAAAGTTGTTGGTGAAGATCCCATAGAAACATTTTCACTTCTTCTTCTTCAACCATATAATGCTGACTGTAGATCTCTTCCAAATCTCTCCAATATTGGCGGTCATGGGTCATGGCTAACCAGTTTCATCCAGCCACTTCAATGAGATAGTCTTTCCACCTAGTCGGTTGTCTTCCCACATTCCTCCGGCCCGTCCGTGGTCTCCACTGCATCACTTTCTTCCCCATCTTCCATCCAGTCTACGACAGTCTCCATTTCCCTTGCCAGCATTCAAAGGCCAATATGCCCAAGCCACGAGATACTCAACCCTATTAAGAAGTATAAGCATAAATAGATCAGCGTATAACATTGCTTCGGTGATGTCCTTCACGGTTTTGAGAGCAGTGATGATGAAATGAATTACCCATAAGCATAAAGCCCCTGGTTGGGTTTGCACCCACGACACGCCTAATAAGTCGAACCTCTTACCACTAGCATCCGTGACGAAGCTTTTCGGCAAAATAATCAAAAAGTACCGCTGTGTAACAACGTAACTTTGCTTAATTTACTCACTTTTTTCCTTAACATAACTCTCCCGCAAAGACAAACTGCATACGTCTGATATAATATTTCTTCGAAATTAAAGTAATAAAGCATACTCTACTCTTATTATTATATATTTTTGTGCTGAAAAGTGGTATATTTCGGGTAGTATCAAAACGGGTTTTATTCTTTTAATTCTGTCATAGTCATTTACATAGACTACAAAATTAATCTAAAAAAAACTGTAAGCAACCGGTGCCGGTTTTCTTTTAAAATTCCAGTTTAATCTGGTTCATATGATTTAGTCATTGTAGCCCATAAAACCATGAATTAAGAAGCTAATGGCCGGTTAAAAGGTGCATATAAAATCATAACTTCAAACCTACTCTGAAATAAAGCTATTTAAACACTCACATTTCACATACACTCCTCCCTACACACACACTACACTCATATACACACCCCTAGATACACAAACACAATCATTCACTCCATTTGCTGTGTTAACAACCACTGTAAACAAACACAAAAGTCACGGTTGTATTATATAAATTGAAGCCGCAAAATCTCCGACTCCTAAAGATACAGGTCTGCGTACCTAGTTTAGGAGCCCGGAATAGTGGCAATAACTTAAAACTTGGTAGTTAACCCATTGCTTCCAAATGCTATGTACTGTGCTGTTGTTTTTTCTTTTTTTTATATACTAATAAACTTTTTATTATTATTTATTTCCTTTATTCATTTTTATACATATAATTTACATTTTTAAATATTTCTATACAAAGTAATATAAAAAACATTTAAAAATATAAAAAATAGTAGCCCACTGGTATCGGGAACAGGGTCCGAAATACCGGTGGTCAGGGTTCTTGAGAGAGGAACCTCCTAACGATACGCGCCGTGTCCAGAAGTACTGCTTTCTGAATCAAGCCCTTGATCCAGCTGCCAAGCGAGAGCCTCCTCAGATGTTTGTCGAGGCTATTGGCTATTAAGACATTGGCCGACACGACTATCGGCACAATGACTGCTGTACTCACGTTCCACATGTCGACAACCTCGCGAGCCAGATCTAGATATTTGAATTGTTTATCTTTCTCTGCTTTCACGAGGTTCTCGTCATGCGGAACCGTTATATCAACAATCATTGCGCGACGCTCCAATCGATCTATCACCACAATGTCAGGTTTATTGGCAACAATAGTCCTGTCAGTGATGATAGATCGATCCCAATACAACGTGATATTACCATTATCGAGAACTGGGTCGGGTGCATACTTATAGTATGGTACTTCTGATTCCACAAGGTTGTACTTCAAAGCAAGTTGCTGGTGGATAATCCTGGCAACGAGGTTGTGTCTCGGTAAGTACTCTCCGTTAGCCAGACGAGAACACCCAGAAATAATGTGTCGGATCGATTCTCCCGGACGGTGGCATGCTCGACATATGTCAACCGTGCCATCCTTCACAATGTATTTCCGGTAGTTATTCGTCATCATAACTTCGTCCATTATTGCACAGACAAAACCTTCGGTTTCCCCGAATAGGTCACCGAAACGCAGCCAAGATACGGACGCTAAGAAGTCTACATCGGGTCCATGTAGGGCCCGGTAAAAGCGTCCGTGAAGCTCCTTGCCCTGCCATACCTCCTTGCGATCATTAGTGTCTAATACTCTAGGTTTGCGCCAGTTCTCGTTAGCCAGAGAGAGCGGGGTGAGGCCCTTGTCCACTGAGACCACATCTCGGTGCATCCCCTCGTCGACTTCTAGGAAGTATTCCCTGAGGCTGCATATCTCACGGTTGTGCAGAGTCTTAGCATTTAAGAAGCCACGACCCCCGCACTTCCGCGGGATATACAGTCTCATCACCGACGACCGCGGGTGATGCATTCGATTTGCGGTCAGCAGTGCGTGGACCCTCCTATCCAGGGCATCAAGTTCCATCTGAGTCCATTTGAGTATGCCGAAAGAATACATCAAAACCGGCATGACCCAACCATTGAAGGCGCGCACCTTGTTTCCACCTGACAAAAGACTGCTTAGTACTTTATTCAGGCGGCCAAAGAAGCGGTCCCTCAATGATTGTTTCATGTCGGCAGTATTGATACCTAATGCTTCCGACATACCCAAATACTTGTAGGTTTCTGTTGAGGAGAGGGATCTAAGGTGTATGGAATCCGAGAGTTGAGTTCCCACGGATTCCATAATCTCCCCTCGCTTCACATGCATGACTGCACATTTGTCCACACCAAATTCCATCCTGATGGCGCTACTGAAAGTTTCCGTTACCTTCAGTAGCTTCATCAGTTGCAAGTTGTTGGAGGCAAAGAGTTTCAGATCATCCATGTAAAGAAGGTGAGATATGACCTGACCACCTCTCCTCAACCGATAGCCTAGACCTGAACCCTCCAACAGTGTGCTGAGAGGGTTCAAGGCTAAACAAAACCATAATGGACTCAGACTATCACCCTGGAATATACCGCGCTCAATCTTTATCGGTTCGCTGTTCCCCTGGATCTGTCGACATCCTGGATAGCGAAGGACCGTTCTCCAGTGCCCCATACATGACATCAGGAAGGTACGCAGAGTTGCATCAACTTTATACAACTCCAGCACCTTCATGAGCCATTATGAGGCACAGAATCATAGGCCTTCTTGTAATCTATCCAACATGTAGACAGATCCCTTCGGGAGCGGCGAACCTGTTGGCTAATGGCCATATCAATAAGGAGCAACTCCTTAGTACCGCGGGACCCATTCCTACATCCATTCTGAGAGGCAGACATGATAGAATTACTATCAATATGATGATTGATTTTAGCTCTCAAAATGGATGTAAGAACTTTATAGACCGTTGGTAAACAAGTGATTGGTCTATAATTTTTGGGTTCCGCAGTACTACCTGATTTATGGAGCAGGTGGGTAATTCCTGTCGTCAAGAACTGGGGCAGCGACCCTGACTCTAAGGCTGACTGAAACTGGGATGCCAAGCGAACATGTGATCTCTGGAACCATTTAATCCAGAAGTTGTGCAGTCCATCCGGCCCTGGAGATTTCCAGTTAGGCAACGGACGGACTGCACGAGCTACATCTTGGGGGCTGATGATGATTGCCCCAATTTCAGGTATCGGATCACACGCTCGTTCAACCTCCCGGGTCCAATCACCCTCAGTGTGACTAACAGGCACCGACCAGATGTTGCGCCAGAACGAACACATGGCGTCATCATCTGGTAGACGCGTATCAGTCACACCTTGGTCCGGTCGTTCCCAAGCCCTAAATACCCACCTTTCATCACTTCGGAATGTGCGATTCTGAGTGTAACGCTCCACTCGCCGCTTGTACCGACGAATACGGCTTGCCCATGCACAGATCTTCTGCTTCAGGAAGTCGATACGCTCTGTGACGCGGGCTAAGTAGTCTCGAAAACTAACATCAGTTCCCGAGAACGCCCGCTTCACAAAGCGCATCACTCTAGGTCGAGTATTGCCCTCCCTGAAGCAGATTAACTTGCCGATGAGTGCTCTAGCCTCACCGATACGCCGCTCAATCCTGCATTGCCAAGCTGGAACAGCAAATTTTAGTCGTGTAGCTCTGTCGTTGTTGGGAAATTTGACGTGAGCTACACGACATGCCGCTACAGCTCCACAGTACAATATTGAGTGGGTATCGGTGAGGTCTTTGCTGCTGTCAAAGCAGTTTGACAGCTGCCAATCTAGAGCACACACCAGCGCCTTGTTTTTCTTGTGCATAGGTAAACGAGGTAGACGTGGCCTAAGTTCGGGCGGTGTGGATCGGTACTCCCGGAATGCACCCTCCAAAGCGCTCCTCAATTGTGCGTTGCACTGGGTACTCACGGATTAACTTCGTCATCATCTTCTTCACCATCGTGTTCGGATCGCGGTGGAGCACTGGATACATTTTGTAGCTGTACCGCAATCATTGGCGAAGCAGGTATAACTAGGTTACTCCGTGAATCGAAGCGTAGTCGCTCAAGTACGGTGTCATCCAACATGTGGTTACGCTGGATGACCCGCACTTGATCCGACAGCCGTTGCGCCGACACGCTGACACCTGGCTGAAGTACCTGAAACAGAGAGAGCATCCGACCACGGTACGCAGTCAAGTTGCTTCCCCCCTCAGTAGCCCCATAATATGCGCGCATGACGTTCTCATTAATGGACTGAGTCCATCGCATACGCGACACATTTCCACCGGCAGCGGGGACCCTGTTCGGGGCCTGTTGGCCTCGAGGTCCCAAGCTCGCTGGTGGCCGTCCTCTTCCTCGTCGTCGTGGTGGTGATGGGGTCGACGGCGGGGAGAAAAACTCGTCACTCGAGCTCGACGCAACTGCAGCGATCGGAGACACAGCACTCACGATTGAGGCGCGTCTCGGCGGCTGCGAGGCGGAGCTGAGCGACGAGTCCGGAGATGGTGGGTGTGCCTGATGTTTGGCCCGGCTTCTTGTCAGCATTCATGCATATTTTCAAGTATATTCCAAAAATTTTGGGTCCGGTTTTGTAAAATAGGTTTTCTGTTTTTTTGTTTCTTATCATTGTTATTGATGTAATTAATATATTATTGTTTAAATATAGGTTAAATCGATAAAAACATTAAATTAAAATTCAGTATCGTAAAAATTCGTGCTGTCAATTTATGAATGCTGACAAGAAGCCGGGCAAAACATCAGGCACACCCACCATCTCTTTATTATTTATTATTATTATATAGAACACAAATATTGGGCAAGCGCTGTTAACCATTATTATCAACTCATCAGCTCATAACGTTCCAATTAATAGGGCACAGGCTTTCTTCCTGTAATAGGACCGCAGGTAGGGATCGCAGTTTGCCACCAGCAAAAATAATTAGTTAACTTTTTTTTGTTAGGTCACCTTTTTTTTTTTTTTTCGTATGGGAAATCATCAAATGACCCCCCCACTCTGGGCAGAGCGGAAGGTACGTGAGCCCATACCTACTCCCACTACTTCAAGATACCCCAAGTTATAATTATTAGTAAAATCAGAAATTTAAGGTACGCGCAGTCATTACTAATTTGCTAAGATAAGCCTACGTCACAATAAATGCTCAAATTAATGCTCAACATAAATTTCAGGAACGTCTTGAGCCGAGTGTAAATAAACCGGTACTTATTTTACGGGTTGAGTGTGGTGCAAGTGAAAAGATGAAAACATACTCATCATCATCTGCCTAGCCTTTTCCCAACTTCGTTGGGGTCGGCTTCCAGTCTAAGCGGATGCAGCTGAGTATCAGTATTTTACATGGAGCGACTACCTATCTGATGAAGACATACTATGACCAATATTTTCTGTTTTATAAATATTAACCGTTCGAGAGAGTTTTCTGTAAATTTAAATAAGGCCTATTTTCTGAACGCCAACTGGACCTCGTTTAACGGAAATAATTACTGCTGCATTTTTATATAATAAATAATACGTAGCTGCCAGAAAAAATCTCTAAAAATGTCTGACAGACTGCCCCGTAGTAACTTCAATTAGCACTTACAAGTTGATATAGCACACCCATCTCTGATTCTGGTAGGAGCAATGTCATATTAAAAAGAAATGTAAAACTGAATTTTTAGTTTTACTAATTAAACTGAATGAGATCAACTCATCACACTGTCATGGTCAATATTTCATAGCAATAATGACACTGACTGCTCTTTAACACGGTTTAGATGATCGTGTTTAGTTCAATAGGAAAATCGGCCGTCAAAGTTTTGTCTGAAACCGCTACAGCTTATGGCTCAGCCCACAACACCCAAGCATACGGATGCAACCATCGGACTCTCGATATTTGCATCCGCGAGATGGCGCTGCAGGTACCATGAATAATATAGTAGCCTGGAAATATTTATACAGAGAGACTTCACCTGTGACAGTGGAGAGGGGTGAGCAGAAGTGCAGGTGCCTGAAATATTGTTATTTGTATGCATTGCTTTTAAGAGAGTTTCGCTTATAAGTTAAGGTGGGTTTTTGGAAGTGGTGTAATAAGGTCTGGGTAGAGGATATAAGGTAAATGAAGATTTTTGTATGATATTTTAGGAAATAACGAAGAACAATTAAGATGTGTGTCATGTGACGATAACCAGATGGTGGTAGATATTTTATGAAGTTCTGTCATACAAATTAGGTACTCAAAATAGGGAAAGATTAAAGAAACAATGGATGGATTGTTTAAAACATGATATGTCTCCAAATGAGGTCACTTCTGAGATATTTCATCCTAGAAAGCTAGAGGGAGAGGTCTATTTCACACGTTTCCACATTTTATTATATGGGACTTAAACATAACTGGCAAAATGTGGGTGTACTTTTAGGAAGGTACACCTCTGCCTAACCCTTCAGGGATTACAAGCGTGATGTTGTGTTACGTTCCACATTTCAAAAGTTATGTTTAAGTCCTGTTCAATAGCGAACACATACACATTTCCTAAAATTCGGAATGCATCTGAGATCATTCCTGATGACAAACCAAATAACACTTTTGCCAATCTGGGAATCGAACCCTGTGCTAGGCAGCTGCACGTGCCAACACTAGACCAACGAGGCAGTCAAATGGTTTCAAGCCAATACACCTAATTTATTTGAAAAATATGGAAACTGCACAGAGAGACAAAGCGCATTACAATGAGCATAGCAGATGTATTGTAATTTTTTCTCACATCTGAACGTAAATGTTATTCATCTTCTGTTTAATTTCCTGCTTTCCCAGGGTAGCTTACCGGTGTCTTGGCAAACATATTTTTATTCTGCCCCAGTAGTGATACTATTAATTTTGTCATTTCTCTTATATCCGACTTCCTGGAGCTGGGAAGAAAATTGTAGGATATTTTATAAAAAAGTAGGAAAAACGCTAGGAATTTCTTTTTTGGCCATATTATCCCACTGCTGGGCAAAGGCCTCCCTCCACTCCTTCCAAAGGTCACGCTTCTGTGCTACTTCTTTCCAATTCTCAAGGAAGACATCCAGTTCGTCTAAACTAGATTTTATCTAAAGGGAAGCCGGACGACCAATGGGATTTATTATCGGCTAAAATGACGGATTTTCATCCCTTATTTAGCCCCATTACTGTTACTGGGGTTAAATAAGAAAATAGAAATATTACCATATTATATTAATATTACCCAGTATTAACTGGGTTGTGGAGGTCAGTTAGGCAGTCGTTCCATGTAAAAGCGTATTCAGCTGCACCAGTTTAGACTGGAAGCCGACTCCAACGTAGTTGGGAAAAGGCTAAGCACATGATGACTGCTACTGTTAGCCTATGTCATCCCACTGCTGGGCAAAGACTTCCAAATCTTTCAATCTAGGGTTAATATCGACCACTGGTCGTTGGTTCTGTCCAGCTCGTCTCGCCATCCCCGGCGAGGTCTACCGCGTCGCCGTCTGGCTGTGTCAGGGCTCCACATCGTGGTTATTTTGGCCGATCAGCGAATGCATATTCAAACAACTTTTCTTAGCTCACTTTTTAACCCCCGACGCTAAAAGAGGGATGTTATTTTAAATGATTTGGTGTGAGGCATCGAACTGATTTTGATTTCGTTTTTTTTTTGTTTGAATGGTGACTTATTCAAGAGTGTTCTTAGGTATGATTAAAGTAAATCTATGCGTCGACAATTTAAAAAAAAGTTTCAAGACCCGGCAGGCATCAAGACCTGTAGGGTGTTACTATTACACCTTACTGTAAAACTATATTAGTAACATGCAGGAACACTAAAAGCTAAAACAAAATCATAATCACAGGAAGAATAAAGATAAACAACTCTTTTGAAAAACATACTTATTTATCGACCTAATTGTTAAAAACTGTGCATTGTCAGTTAGTGTGTGAATTTAAGATTTTTGTTACGTAACGAATAGAAACAGATTCTTTTTTGTTCTCAGCCGAGAAAAACAAAGAAAATGAATAGCTCTAATTAATCAATTGCATACTTTCCTTTTGTCTTGATTTATAACCAGCTTAAGTGACGCCTATGTTACGGAACTGTTAAAGTTGAGTAAAATGGAGGTAGATGGTAGTTAATGTGTTATTATGTTTCCGTATTTAAACAACGAACTCTTAGAGTTATGTCGTTTCCATTATGCGCTTATAATAGACCTTTTTTTTTCTTTTTTTAACTTACTGTTCTTGAGCCGCGTACAGAGATCGCGAGGCGTCTCGAACGACACATGCTCAAGCTGAGCACGCAAACAACCATGCCGGCTCGCACTGAGGCGGTGTTTGCAACGATCGTATGACGCTAATGCTCACTGTGAGCATACACGTCCACACAGCCCGAGGCATGCGAGACGAACCATTCGCAACGCACGTCTCGCGATGTCTGTACGCGGCTTAGGATGAATATAACGCCGTATAATTTATCCAAATCTGTTAATGCGATTAGGAGTTACGTGGGAACAATGAAACGGACATACATACATGTCAAACACATAATCCTCCTTTTAGGCTTCGCCGCAGTCGGGTAATGAGTTAGAAAATCTCCAAAGAATATGACTATAGAACATAAAAAACTATAGTATACGGTCATTTTTCCACTTACGTTTAAGTAATAAAGGGCGAGCTTATTGCCATCGACCCGTCATATAAACTCTGGAATGTTACTGGGAAAACCATGACAGACAGAGAAATTATTTATCATTTTACTAATAAGATCCACAACGAAATCCCCCTTCCATCAACAGAACTGTCATTACCATCCCCAGTTACATTAGAGCCAGGTCCTTTCAATATTAATAGTCTGTAAGGCGATACAGACGTAAGGCACCTGCCCCGTCGTTGACAAGAAAGCGACCATTTTGTCGCTCAAGTTTAAGAGATACATAATGGGTGTAAAAATACCCTTAACGATGCCAAAAGGCACTTGGATTCCCGCCATTGCAATTTTTTTTTTTTATTTTGGTCCATAAGTGGGAACCTTACAAAACGGTGAAGGAAAACATCGTGAGAAAACAAAAATGTCCTAGAAACAAAAAATCGAAGACATCTGATATCTGTCAACCTGTACTAGGTCCACGTGGTGGATTACAACCCACTCCCTATCATAGAGAGGAGGCCTGTGTCCCAGCAGTGGGAACATTATAAGCTGATAATGCTTATACTCTTAGTTGCTAGCTGCTCCAGTTCTTTAATAAACACCTCTTTGTAATAGGACTCACAGACAACCCACTGTGCTGAGCCAGCATGGAGGAAGACAAGACAGCAGCACACGTGCATCTAATCCGTTTAGAGGTTGCCTCATGCAGGCCAAAGTACTTCGATAGCCCAGGAACTCTCCGCAAGATCGTCAGTAACACGAAGGCGTTTCTGGCCTTTCTCGGAGAATTGCGATGGATGGAATGATCGACTTTCCCACCCGTTCGCAAAATACTCGCTTTGCGGACACCAGCCCGATTTCTTCTCGCTAATCCCTGACGGTGGGACGTTTGCGTAAGGCGCCTACGTAATGCGTTTGACATTTATTGTACAGCCAAGATGGCCGCACCTGAGTCCCGGTACTTCCTGTGGATAAAACTGAATTAATGGTCTCTGGTACCGACAGCAACAGCAGTCACTTGACGTAATAAAATAAATAGCTGTAGGTCGGTACGTTGTAATAGACATTCTCCTAGAGGATATCGCTTTGGGAAAATTGTGTTGGAAATTAAAGTTCAACATTCTATAGCCTATAACATTCCCACAGCTGGGACTGGGACGCAGCCTTCTTCTCTCCATGGAGTGGTAGACTATCAGGCAGGCAAAGTACGGGATGCTTAAAATCACATTGGTCGCAGTCATGACGCGTGACGTGCAAGCTGTCAAGTTTTTTTGTTCAGTCTTATATTTTTTACGCGTTGTATGTTTATTATTTCATAATTTTTTTGCAATTTTGTATCCACGTCATGTTGTTTCTGTGACAAATAAGTACGAGTATTTTTTCTTTCTTTCTATCTATTTTCCTTCGAATTTTTGGTTTCAGGTCATGCCGGTCGCCTCACGATGGTTTCTTTCGCCTTTCTGTGAGTATTGGTGTTGAAATAAATTACACAAATCCTGGTCGTAAGTTCCCGTGAAATAATTTCCGAACTTCTACCTGCCTTTTCAGATAAAACCGCGGGCAAAAGCTAATGTTACAATTTTTTTTTTTTATGTGACCATAAACAGCCTCAATATAAAAACATACACACACTTAAAATATAATTACTATGTAATGCGATTTAAAGTTGAAATTTGGCCGTTGCAAGAAGAGGTCGCGCGCGCACTGCTTTGGAACACTTAGAGTAACAACAGTATGCAAGGAAAGGGGCACAATACCTGAATCTCCTCGTCACAGCCTCCTTGAGCGACGAACACCACGAAAAAATACAAACCAAACTATAGAAAATACAAACGAGCCAATCGAAAACGAAAATCTTATGCACTGAAGTTATCTATTAATCCGTGTGAATCTAGCCACAGAACCAGCTCAACCAATGTAAAACAACTTATGTCGCCGACTGTACCCCCCTCCCCTCGACGACCCTTTTTAAACGATTATAAGAGACAGGTAAAGTTACTGATTGTTATCTCGGTTCAGGCAGTATTATGATTTTATTTTAATGATAAGGATCAAATTGACGTCTATTTTTGAAGATAGATAAAATCTTGTAGTGATTTGGAATACAATTGGTTAGTATGATTATTTTCTTTTTTTATTAAAAAAAAGCTGTTATATTATGTATTGCGTTCAATGTGTGCTTTCTATATTTACCTCTACATATGTATACTCATAGGTACACATTGTAAAGTCTATTTTCTTATGTTCACGTACAGACAGTTAATGTGTATTTATAAGCTAAATATTAAATACATTTATAAATTAATATAACCTATATTGCCTAATTAACTTAAAAATGGCGTCAAAAAACTCCTCCTCAACGCTGTCAACTGGTAATTTACCCAAAAGTCTGGCGGCCTTTTCATGTTGTATGGCAACGCTAAGTCTTACAGACAGTTTGTTTTGCAGGTTTAACATAATTTAGAAAATTCATTTTTGAAGGTTTTAGTCCAAACACCTTGCAAATAAATCAGAAATTATTTTATCAAATCGTAAAAGCCGTGGGCAGCTTGCCAGTCCAACATAAGTTAATATCATGATGGATATTAAGTTATGATTGAACAAAAATAAAATTTCTAATTTAGCAACGAAACTTTAAGCATTAAGATTACGAAAAGGACTAATCAAATTACCCAGTTTTTCTTCAAAATGATTGAAGAATATTAAAATTTATCTTAAAAATAAATTAAAATTCTAATTATATCTATCATCCATCACAAAATTTAAAAAAAAAAACAGTTTTAAGTGTTTCTGGAGTACGGCTTTTATCTAAATTCTAATTTTCTCATAAAAACCGGAAAAATATCACGAGAAATCAATAATAAAAACCATTTATTCAAATTAGCATCACTTTTTTAACGTCAAAAATAAGGCACTTAAGTGACTCGTGGCTAAATAATAACAGCCGCTCGGATCGATCTTTAGGTTGCCGCGCTTGCCTAGGTTACTCCGTGGATGGGTGACCAGCCATTACATGCCGAGTTTTCTTCGTCCCCCGGAAAGCACGTTCAGCCGTTGGTCCCGGCTGTCATATGTAGATCTTTGACAGTCGTTACAGGTAGTCAATGGCCCGAAAGTCATCAGTGGTGGTCACCAACCGACCAGTCCGACCTTGGCAAGCGCGGCTTAACCTGGAAGATCGGCCCTTGTAGCTGTTATTATTTAGCCACGAGCTCCTCCAGAACAATCTCGACGAATTCATTTATTTACTTCTCTTACATAATTCCCAGCAAATATAACCCAGTAAATAATACCCCACACTTCGCAAATGCTAAATGTGCTCAATTAGTGACATGCACGCCCTCGTTCCATAGATAAGTTCCGCCTCACACAGAAGTGCCCCGCACAACAAAAACAACAGCTGGTAAACATCAAGTGTCTTCGGTGAAACAAAACAGAAAACTAGATAGTTAGCAGCTGTCGTGTGGGGCTGGGAAATGAGCGGGCGAGGTGGCGGGACCGCTCTGCACTTTGCGTTTTGCGTGATTACGTTTTCTTATGTAAAGACTAGATGTTAAGAAAAGGAAAGTATTTTTTGTGTTTTTATATACGAGACGCTTGATGAGAACTAAAAAATCCATCAATATGTAAAATATGTTAAAAAAAAAACCTGTCCAATCTTTGACTGCGAAACAGACAGAAACACATTTATTACACAAAGCCACAGCCGCTACAGTGATCCTTCGAGCCGGGTATGTAATTGCGTATTATTAGGTATCGAGATTAGACTCTATTTATGTAATACTTTATGCCTACTAAGTAAAAAAAAACTCCCCTAAAAATTTTTATAAAATTAATGTTTGTACTTAAATGAGGAAACTGACATGGCAACACAGAGGCGCGGCGACACTCCGGTCGTTTCTGAGGTAGTGACGTCATAAACAAATTCATTATTATGTTTACTTTTATGAATATTTGTTTTGTATTTTATTTGGTAATGACATTGGTATACCTATACGCCCCTTTCAGATCGGACAGGGTTTTTTAACATATTGTATAGTGCTGCATGGTATTTTTGTCGCTCGGCTATGATCGACTATGTTCGGAACTAACGCCGCCATCTTTTTTTTCGATACAATTTCACAAATGAATACCAACAGCACCCTAGCTCCTAACAATGTCATTAATCATGCGCTGCAATACCATGATGTGCTTGCTATAGATATGATTTGCAGATGAAAGATCTACTCTGTATGTGCGAAGAAACTTAATACTTAGGACATAAAGTGTTAGACTACTTTTTCGATAAAAAGTAAAAAAAAAAAAAAAAAAATCCAGCCAGACATAATTTATTTTTAACCTTTAATTGGTTTTTTCAAAACCTCAGAGCTATCCTGGCATTATTACATTTCAACCCGCGAACTTCAGCGCCACAGAGCATGCAATACAGTCCACCAGTGACCACGGCCGTAGCTCACACAATATCGCCACATTTGTACCGAGAGCGCGAGAGATCACTCCTAGTCAGGACGAAATAACAAATGCACTCATGTTGCACTCGTTTCAAATTGTACAAGCAAATGGCCAGTGGGAAGCTGGAAATGCGAAAATACGGAGAACTTTCCACCTCTATCTATGTGAATAAATAGTTTTGTAACTGACCGAGGGAGACAAGCAATTGGTGTGAAAAATATGTTTTGTAGACTGTAAAGTAATAACCCGTTCTCAAGGACGCTTTTTTATCGCAGCGATGTTCTTTAGTGCGTGACGCATGTGACTAAAAGAGTGATGAACATGAATGTTGATGGATGCAGACGGAGAGGAAGGCCAAAGAAAAGATGGATGGATTGTGTGTGGAATGATAATGAAAGGAGTATATGATGCCGTGACGTCTGACGGGAAGAATGGAAGAAGAAAACGTGTTGCGCCGACCCCAAGAAGAATGGAACTAGGATGACGATGTCCTTTAGTGCGTCAGTAAATGGACTTTCAACTCTCGATGCTCAGCCAGGTGTTGAAAACCGCGCGGTAAAGAAGTGGCGCGTTATAAAAGTGCCCGTGAATATGTGTGCTTTGAACTTAAAAACTATATTCGTAATTTGAGTACAATGAGAGTTGAGTGTTTACAAGATAAAGATAAAATGATGATATATGCAAAAAGAAGTCGTGAGAAATTCCTTAAAATAATTTCTCTTGGTGGATAAAAGGTTACATCATAACATCACGCCTGTAATCCCCGAATGTATGGGTAGAGGTGTACCTAATAGTACATCCACATTTCGCCAGTTATATTTAAGTCCTATATAAGACGGGGCTAGCCTATTGCCATCAATCGGGCACAAATCCAGACTCCGTGACTGTTACTGATTGGTCATTAGCATAATCAGCCTATAATGCTCCCACTGCTGGGACATACGCCTCCTCTCTATGAGAGGGAATGGGCTATTATCCACCACGCGCGCATTTTTAATGATTTGTCATTACAGTTTAATATTATTAACAGACATAAAGACACTTCTGTTTCTAAAAAATGTCCTTTAGTCACCATTTACGACATCCACTGATCAATCGTGCGATGGGCTATAATTTTAATCTAGAATCATTACTCACCAATATTCATAACTTTACTCAAACTAAAATATTAATCAGCCGAACTGAAATCGCAAAGTTTGACAATTTGCAAGCGATGAGAATCATTTGTCACGATCACCTTCAAATTGTAATTTATTGTAAAATACTGTCATACTTAAAGGAGCTCGTGGCTAAACAATAACAGCCGCTCAGGTCGATCTTTAGGTTAAGCCGTGCTTGACTAGGTTGGTCTGTGGATGGGTGACCGCCCATTACATACCGAGTTTCCTCCGTGCCTCGGAAAGCACGTTAAGCCGTTGGTCCCGGCTGTCATTTGTAGATCTTTGACAGTTGTTAGGCAGTCAGTGGCCCAAAAAGTCTGACAACCAGTCTTACCAAGAGGTATCGTATTACCCAGTACTGACTGGGTTGTGGAGGTCAGATAGGCAGTCGCTCCATGTAAAATACTGGTATTCAGCTGCATTCGGTTAGACTGGAAGCCGACCCCAATATAGTTGGGAAAAGGCTAGGCAGATGATGATGACTGTCATACTTAAAGTTATCTCGAAGGTAGGACCTAAAATATTATATTTTCAATGGTTTCTCAAAATTTGATCAAAATTAGTCTCTTTCCAGTCCAGGAAAGACAAGGAAGTCACCAGACAAACCGAAAATGCCTGGAAGAGCTACTGGTCCATGAAGGAGCTTATGAAGGGAAACCTTAACCCCCTCTTTTTGCGTCTGGGGTTAAAAATACAAGCCGATGGTAAATTACTGTCGCTTTTGGACACTTAAGTATTCTAATTTCTCGCACTTGTATTTTTTTTTGTCCCCCGACTCTTGGAATTACTCCTGTATCGTGGGTGCGTTCACAAACCTTTAAACTCACATACACAAACAGCCAGACTAGGAATTCTGTAGGCCATACAAATATTTGTTCCGTGCGGGAATCGGACCCACGACACGCAGCGCAACAGCCAATTGCTCAGCCACTGCGCCAAACGTCGTTAAAAGAAAAAAAATCATCCATATCCTTTTCTGTGGTTCGGCTTAACCGAAACGCGTAACAATAGTACATTTTGATATAAGTGGGGAAACTCTGTTATTGCATTGTTTATATATGATATTCTATTTATAAACACAATTTAAATACTCAAAAAATATTTACGCCGTAAAGACGCGGTCACTTTGCAGAGATTAAAAAAAAAACAAACACCGCCGTCTATAGTCATTGCACCCATTTGGACTTAGTATAAGTTAAATATGCATATTTTTATTTCTGCACGTGTGCGTAAAAATATTTAAATCCACCCGTGTGAAATACATTGCATGTTGAACCTAATCGTAGTGCGATAAGAACCATTTTTCGAGAAAGTGTATTGGAAAAGCTTTAATGCCAGAAACAATAAACGAACTACAGAAAATACTTCTGTTATTACAATTGCTCTAGTCAGCCTTTTCACACTCACTCCATCCATTCCAATTACAGTAACCTACATCAGCGAAAAGAACAGCCAGAATTGTGCTAAACACACAATATTTCTCTTCGAAGTCGGCAAATGCCGTTCAGTAAGCAGTTCACGAACACCAATCATCGCAATAGCTTGAAAAATCGCAAATAATAACAGCACGTCCAGCTTGCTGTGGGGCCATAAAAGCAGCGGATTTATTTGTAAAGTTTTACTATGTCGCGTCGAGTAGGAAATATTGTATGTTACTGGAGGTAGGGTTTAGAGTTTTTAAATCGTGGTATTGTTGAAAGAAAGTTTTAGTTTTTGAAAAGATCTGAGTGTACTTTTAGTTGATTGAAATACAGTTTTTGTGGTGCAACAGAGATCCATATTATTTGTTTAAAATAAAAAAATGTAGACATAATTTTCTAATGATATTTAATACAGGACTAGGACAAGAAAAAGTTTTTTTATAACTATCTCCACTTTTTTTTCTGTTTAGTTTTAACCTTTTTATTGTGTAAATTTAAGTTTATTAATTAATTTATTTTTTGTTTGTTGTGTGCACTTGTGGCAAGTGCCAAATAAATATGTTTTCGTTCTTTCTTCACTCTCCAGAAAACATATATTTTTTGTCAATGAAAAGTGAGCTTCATTCAAATGCTCTATTTTCTATTATTAGCATTCTACTCTTAACACGCTGCCGCCATGCAGAATTTTTATTTAGATTCCAGAGTACTCATAAAAATATCTTAAACATCTGTAATGACGTAGGCCGCACAATCTTTCATTTTACGCTATGTTAACTATTAAAACTAAAGAAAAAACTCATTTTAACACTTTTTTAACAACTGATAATTTCTTTATTATACCAAAAACATTGAGAGACATAAAATTTAGAAATAACATTTAAGTTTAATTTGATTTAATTTAATGAAAAATGTTGCGTGTGGGTTGGCAGTGTAAATAATAAAAAATAATACAATGTTTAATAATCCTTGTCTGTATATAAATAATAATGTTGCAAAAAGAGATTCTATGTATTCTGTAAGAGCATTTTTTGGCAAAAACCCAAACAATTTTTAATGCCACTGCCCTTAGTATAATATTTAAAAAGAGTATGATTTATTTCTAAATTCTTGACAGAAATAAAATGTTCAAATAAACTGGAACATGCTTAGAGTTAGACAGTTATTTTCTTATTTATTTAGAAAATACTATTTATCTTGCAGAGTTTGTTTTGAACAAAAGCTATTTTAGATGACACGGACGTTTAAAAGTTTATGACTTATGAGATGAATGGAATGCGGTATTTCTTTTTTTAAAGTTTTTTTACTTGAACTCGTGAAACCTTGACTTTTTAATATAATATATTTGGAACCCAAAATAATAAGATAATTACTTTATTTGAATTTCTTCAAAGTTTCTGAAAGCATAAGTATATAATGTATTTTCAAAGTACCTCATGCCAAGTTATTTAGTTGATTGTTGTTATTTTTATTGAGGTGGTTCTGTCGATGTTCTTCGGACATTTTTTTTGTTAGATTGCATTGTAGTCACATATTCGGAAATGTCATTTTTACCTTAAACAGATAGTTTGATAACCCAGTTTAGTTACTGTGGAAACTAGCGGCGTAACAACTGATTTTCACTATTGTTTTTTTTTATATTCTCTTAGTTTTTTTTCTAAATCATTTTTTGCTAGGTGGCATTGCAGTCACATATTAGGCAGTCATTTTTACTTTAAACAAATACTTTGATAACCCAGTTTGGTTACAGTGGAAACTAGCGGCTTAACAACTGATTTTCAATATTGTTTTTTTTTTTAATTCTTTCAGTTTTTTTTTCTAAATTGTTTGATTTTTCTAAATTTTCTCTATGAGACAATAGGGATCGGTCTTCCTGAAGCCGAGGGTAACTTATTATTACTAAAATTACCAACTACATTTTATACTATATTTAAGTAAAAGTGAAACTGCTGGTTTTATGGCCCACCATAGCACTAGAGGTAACACTATTTCTATTGTACGACAGTTTCAATTTAAAATTGTGCAATAATCGAAGCATTTCGTGATGGCGGCAAGGAAATTAAGTTTGGTAACATAATGTGAGGAAAATTGGAAATTTCCAACGAGATTCAATAGACGAGGGAGTAACAGGAATATGAGGTGTAATGGACGTGCAAATGAGAGTTTGAAAGGGTAGCTAGCTGCTTATTTGGTTGATTTTTATTTGATGGCGAGGTATTCGACTTACCTGGATTTTAAAAACGACATCAATTTTAGAGCCGTGCAGGTTACAAACTGGTGGCACTTTTGTCTTTTTTTGAGTGTTATCGACACGTAAGGAAGATAAAGTTTTCTGGAAGTGGTTTTACTTACCATTTGTTACTTTTTTAAGTTAAAGATAAGATCTTACTTTACTAATTGTTGTCGTCGAAGAATGACCATCCACATACCTGTAAAAAAAGAAAAGTAACCTATTAGTGAAAGTATTAAGATTCGTATTAAGACAAGAGAATTATGTTGCATGTTGCATGTTGCGTGTGCGTTTTAGCTTAATCAATATATAATCTCATCGCTTCTTTTTCGTGTGGTTAGTGCCTAACCTGATGTAACAGTTTTATTGTTCCTCCATGGGCCTCTGACTTGATTTTACATACCGTCGAGAAGTATCTCTCAGGCATACTGGTTTCAACGAAGCAAGTGATACTTATACAATACGAACATGAATCCGAAAATCAGAGGTGCTTGTCTTGGGTTCGAACTTGCGACCTCTGACTTGTCAATCCGACGGTCACACCACTAGGCTATCACTGCTATATATCTGCCATACACCTCACCACAACTCTTATTGCAATTTCACCAATCCTCTCCTCAAAATTGTGTTCAATTTCGTCCGCTCAAATTAAAAGTCTATTGTAAAAAACGTTACCAACAGGCGTTTCATTAACCACCACCTGCCTAGATTCTAAAAAAACCGGTACCAGCCAGTATCTCGGAATTTCATTGACAGTTCGTACTAGCCTGACCGCGTAGTCAGAATACGTAATTCAGTTTATTCAGGTCACTGTACCACCTCGCTAGAACTGGCGTGTACCAGTCAATTTGCATAGATAATATCTTGCTCACACACAATTTGGTTGGGCATAAATTGTTGTTTAGCTTTAAATTAAAGGTATTATTGGCAAAAAAAACATACCAGTGGGCATCACAGGACGTGTTATTAACTAAGTCTGTCTGTTTCTTGTCTCTTCGGTTAATACTACTCCCCATTTCAATTTAAATTGTAATTGACACGATAAAAAGAAGACCACGTGGAGGTCAGCATTCCTAATCTTTCGTTGAATTTCTCCTTAATAACAGCCGTTTTAGGTTTATAGGTATGCAACAAAAATCAAGAATATAATAACCTTGCGCGTGTGAGTGTGTAAATATCAATGATATTTATTTATTTATGTACACACTAAATACAGAAAATAAGAAAGGAACAGAAAATAGTACAAAGGTGATGCTTATTTCTAAAGAAATCTCTTCCAGCATACCTGCGAAAGGAGATACTAAAAAATAGATGTAGACATAGTGTGTAAAAGAAGAAGAGAAAATGGAATAAATAAAACGTAAAGCAGAACTATAATAACATACTTATAAATACAAAACAAAACAATACTGTAAATACAATAAAATAACTAATAATAAAAACTTATGCAACTATGACGAAATGGAAAGATAATGTTCTTTCACTCTTCTTTTGAAAACAGCAACAGTGATACGTGATCTTTTGACGTGGCAGGGCTTATCTAATGACTGAGGAGCTCGTGGCTAAATAATAACAGCCGCTCGGGTCGCCCGTGCCCGTGCTTACCTAGGTTGGTCTGTGGATGGGTGACCGCACATTACATATCGAGTTTCCTCCGTGCCTCGGAAAGCACGTTAAGCCGTTGGTCCCGGCTGTCATCTGTAGATCTTTGACAGTCGTTAGGTAGTCAGTGGCCCAAAAAGTCTGACAACCAGTCTTACCAAGGGGTATCGTATCACCCAGTACTAAATGGGTTGTGGAGGTCAGATAGGCAGTCGCTCCATGTAAAATACTGGTATTCAGCTGCATCCGGTTAGACTGGAAGCCAAGCCCAACATAGTTGGGAAATGGCTAGGCAGATGATGGCTTATCTAATGACTCAAATCTTTGACTTACCGATATAAATAATTTCAGTTTTCACACCTACTAAGTACGTTGTCTAGCTTCGAAACTTCTTACATAACGAAACTTCCCTGAAACAACTTTCACAGCTAATACGTCGTTGCTGAAAGGTCAATCTTAATTCTTATAATATTAGAGTACATATTTATTTATAAATTCTGTCGCCTTAGATCATTATCAGACCGTGGCGGTGTTATTAAGGGATATTTAGGTAGCAATTAGTTGCCTAGTATTACTTTATTTTAGTTGATTGGTTATCAGTTCACGCACGTCAATTAAAATAGAAATAGTTTGGATTTAAATAGTTTTTAGATTGGAGAATGTAATTTTTATTTGTAGAATAGTAGTACCATATTTATTTAGCCTTTATTTGCCTTATCAGTACATTCCGTACAATACATTTCATTTAATATTATTTACATTACATTACATTAAAAAAATAAATGTAACATTTCGTTTAAAATACTTTTAACATTTAAATAAACTTTACATTTAACATTACAATTAACGATGCATTGAATATTTAATTTCATTTAACAATATTTTTAACATTTCATCAAACAAATAATAAATGTAATGTACTAAACATTACATTTACTTACATTACGTTACATTTTTTCGACGTATTTACGTTACGTTTACACCGTGCGCTCGTGCTGGGGGCTCAGAGGTACACACCATAGAACGGAAGTTAAGAAAACCCATAAACAAAACTAGAAAACGACATGTTCCACTTCATAGGTATTGCCTTGAACTTTTCCAGTAAAGAATTAATGAAGAAAAGTATAATAGAAACGAAAAAAAAATCAAAAGAATATTTCCTACCATTCGACGTGAAATATCAAATCAACATCCATTCTGATTAAGACTATAACAGTAGTGTTAAAGTATCTATTTGTCTGCGTGACATTCAAGGCATGTCTTTTATTATTTTGTCTCAAAAGCCCTTGTGTATTTGGTAATGTCAGGTTTCAAGTGATAATATTAAATTTAAATTTTTTTGTTAAAAACTTTGTATTTTTCATTGCGTCATTCTTTGTATTTCATTGCGTCAAGGCAGGTTTGCAAAACATTGGTTTTTTTTTTCGTTTTTTTCAATTTTCAATATATGCACGATGATCGAAATACTTAGACTTATATTGATGATTATAATTCTATAAATACATGTTTGTTATGGACAACTTTATCACGCATAACATAACGCCTGTAATTGCCGTAATTCTTCAGATTGCCTTCAAAAAGAAGATTGGCTGTACTGGGCTCTCTTAATATCAGAATCGTTCATTAATTAAAATATGTACATTATATAAAGCAATTAAAGCTTTTCTTTCCATATCATATCTTTTTTTTATTAAACTGAACAAAGTACAAAAAGAAGAAACAAATATTTTACTAAATCGGATCATCTAAACGCAATCATTTGCAACATCGAAACTTAGATACAGTGACGGAGGCAATGTAGTTACCTTATTCAATAGAATATGGAATTTCTATTTCAATAATAACACAAATTACCAGGATTTTGCTCGTAGTAATAGTGAGTATCATAAGATGTTTGCTACCTAGTATTACAAGACAAGCCGTTTACATTGCTGCGATAGCTTATCGGTTTTGTCCTATCAAATCTAAACCATTTTGAATAAGACTCCTCCTATTTTTGGAAACACAAATGAGTTCTTTGCTCTTATTCGATTCGCAACATGTTTTATGTTACTAAATAATCATGCTATTAAATAAATTAGTGACTGCTGTTATTAAAACCTGAAGTATGTACGTAACGTTTTTTTGGAGAATTTAGCTTAAATGGCAACATTCAAAGCTATGTTGTCTATGATCAAAACAGAAACTGTCATAATTATCAATTGTCACTTCCCTGTCTCGATCAATAAAAATGTTGATACGGGGTTTTGTTGTGAATAGTTGTGTATTTTAATTGTTTACCAGTCTTGTTTTTCTTTTGTGGTGAAGTATACAACACGAGAAATGTACAGTCAAGGTGTGCAAAGATGACACGAGCCACAACAATGCCATTGAGTACAGTTGTTGCTAGCATGTGCGAGGAGCATCTTATGGTGAATATGGTAATGCCTATGGTAATGGCATGCCCGCGCCACCGGCCACTCAGTGATTTGAAGAGGTTCTTCTAAGATAATGATGTTATGCTGCTTTAAATAATTGTTTTATTCAATTTCGTAATTAATATTTCATTCTTGCCTTGTCCATGGCGCAATGACACATATCGTCATGTCGTATGGTCGTTCGCCCGAATTCGATTGCTTTTTGCATTCGGCAAACTACCAAGTGTAAATAAACGCGGTCGAGTACGCCCGTCTTCAAAGTTGTCCAGCTTCATTGTTTGTTTTTTCACAATGTAAGCTTGTATGTATTCCATTGCGATGGCTAGTATATAATTGCGCCATTAGAGAATAAACCGGCCAAAATCATAAGGCAATGTGATGGGTTGTGTAAGTGCGGGCTCCGCAGACTAAATACAGATATTGACCTGGGTCTCTGCTGTGGGAACATAATAGACGCTTAGACTGGTTATGCTACTTATAATTACAAAAAAAAAAAAAAAAAAGAATGAAGAATGAAAATTGTATAATAATGAAAATATTTTTGAATGATATTATGGCTGACGTTGTTATCTATCTTAAACAGTGTTATATGGATCTTTTGACGCTCCATTGAGGTTGACAGGAGAGCGCTGTTGGTAAAAACTTGTGAAATGTATTGAAAAAATAAGATGGCGGCGTTAGTTCCGATTTTGCCCGTGCGGCAAGAGTGTTTATGATTTATTTAATTCTAGCCAAATCCAATATTATAAAAATATGCTGTGATTACCTTTTATCTTAATTTGACCGAGACCTATCTTTTGAGAGTATTTTTACGAATGTACGCGACCTCTAAGTGTCGTCCCCAGATTGCCTGGTCAGCTGCCTTTGTTCTTTCAGAATTTAACAAAATTTTAATATTGTGTCTTTTATTTCCTTCTTTCTGTGCTCAGAGTGGGTCGCATTGAATTTAATATGAAGCCCATTTATTAACTTGCCCAATAAACAATCGGACAATGTGATATGGGGCGTAAGAAAAACATGCATTGATAATCTTGAATTCATTTTGAAAGTTTTGGATAGGGCACTACGCAATAGACGTGACAATGATCAACTTTGTCTCCAATCCGCTAAGACGACCCTAATGCGAAAAAGTGTATACTGTATGGCTCCAGTCATTTTCAACAAAGTACCTACAAGTTGGAAAGAACTACCTTACTCTATGTTTAAAAATAAACTTCGTACTTTTTTGACCACCAGGGCATATTATAGCGTTACTGAGTTCCTTAATGAAAAAGAATTTGTCTTAACATAGTAGATTCATTTGGAGGTACTTACACAATAATGCTAATTTTACTCTTTAATTTTATATAATTTGAATAACCCATTAGTAATTAAGTATGACAACTTTAAATATTTTGTTATTTTGATTTATTTATTTTTTTTGTTTGAGTAATAAATTTAATAAGTTAATAACTTTATAACATTAATAATAATTGTTCGAATTTTGCACGTCACGTAGTGACAAACATGTCTGCACTTAATTCACTTTTATTTTCATCTTGTATGCATTTTTTATGTATGTACACACACATGTTTAAGCAAATAAATAATCTTATCTTATCTTATCTTATCACTTAATTTCCCAAGAGGATATGCACTTCTCATATACAGGGTGTAAACGAACCCTTCACGAAGCCGTCAACCAAGCATTCTGCACATCAAACTAAGTAACTTTACGCCAAAATTATAGCTGGGAAAAGACTTTTTTTTGGAGTGAAAAATCACGTTTTATGGTGGAACTCAATGTAATGAACTCAAAACATTGTGCTGATGGATGGATTAGTGCGGGGGTCATGGAGGGGTAAAGTAAAGATCTTTAATTAAAAATATGTATTAAAAAAAAACTTGTTAAAACGTTGAAACTTTGTCCCTCAATATCTCCGTAACTAGAAGTCTAGAACATAAAAAAAATATCAGAATGACGGGGAGAACAAGTGCCTTTCGGCTTCGTTAACCCTTTATACTATACTAGCGACCCGCCCCGGCTTCGCACGGGTGCAGTATATACATATAAACCTTCCTGTTGAATCACTCTATCTATTAAAAAAAACCGTATCAAAATCCGCTGCGTAGTTTTAAAAATCTAAGCATACATAGGGACAGACAGACAGCGGAAAGCGACTTTGTTTTATACTATGTAGTGATTGTACACCAAAATTGACACAGCCATTTTACAATATAATTTGCAATAAGTTTTGTAAAATAGCTGTGTATCAAATGTGTACAACAGCGATCTTATCGCTGATTGCGATATCTGATCTTCATCATGATCAGAATTAAAACGTAAGATATTTTATATCCCGATAGTACCTTCTCATAAGATAATTTCCGAGGTCCACGTAGGCGAAGTCGCAGGAAAAAGCCAGTGTCACAATATAATTTGTGTCGTGGTAAAATTATCACCAAAACATAATTGCCATATCCAAAACATCCGTCGTAAATCAAGTTGCACATCCGTTAATCCTGAAATGAAGCCACAACGAAATGTAATATAATAAGCACCGGCAGACGGACCAACAAAATAAATGAAATTATACGGAACCCGCGTAATTTGCTGACGTAATTACTTTTTGGGGATCAGTGCACGACATAGGGAAACGCAGAAGTATCAGAAATTTATTGTTTTTAATGTGTCATTACGACGTGCACCTTATGGCCACCAGCTCGGAGCTATAGGCTCGAGCAAAGCGCCCAGGGCAAAATTTTTAGAGCATGCCATCAGTCACCACGACGCGACTTGCGCTGCTACCATACTCACGCGACGGAACATGAAAAGTCGGGGAAAGTCGTATCACAAGTGGCATCGCCCGAGGTCATGCACGAGGCCTAGTCTTTCTGCTCATAAAGTCGTGGCAATATGTCAAACCCCTACGATATGTCAGGTATTAGACACTTACCAGCTTGTGGTGTCAATAACTTAGGCCCGCACCACATCTCGCTTAATGTGTTTAATGCTAAACACAATTTTAATTTTCATTCTGTACCTTTCAACTTCAAACAGCAATTAATAGATACACACACACACACAAAAAACACTCACAACTTACTAGTGCCATGCGAGGCGCTCGTGGCTAAATAATAACAGCCGCTCGGGTCGATCTTTAGGTTAAGCCGCCGTGCTTGCATATGTTGGTCTGTCGATGGGTGACCACCCATTACATACCGAGTTTCCGCCGTGCCTCTGAAAGCACGTTAAGCCATTGGTCCCGGCTGTCAATTGTAGATCTTTGACGGTCGTTAGGTAGTCAGTGGCCCAAAAAAGTCTGACAACCAGTCTTACCAAGGGGTATCGTATTACCCAGTACTAACTGGGTTTGGAGGTCAGATAGGCAGTCGTTCCATGTAAAATACTGGTATTCAGCTGCATCCGGTTAGACTGGAAGCCGACCCGAACATAGTTGGGAAAAGGCTAGGCAGATGATGATGATGAACTACTTACTACTGTCAAGTGTCTGACAGTCAAACACTTGATTTGATCTGCATCCAATTATTTGTCATATTTTTGCGAGTCGGATCATTGTGGGACTTTTACCTGTCCTGTCGTGTGACTCAGGGATGCTATTTTTAAACAGTGCTCAATTTGTATGGGATTAATGTGGGCTTTACGCTTGTATCACATTTAGGGTGGGCAGTGTTTCAAGAGCACGGGACAATTCGGGTGAAAAACAAAACACAAACAAAAAAAAATGGCCATCTCTAATTTTTCATGGCTGATGGGTGAACTACGTACAACGAAAAGGGTACATAAAGCGTTAGGCTGCTTCATAATCTCAACATGAATGATGTTACCAAGATCTTGTGAAAACATTTTGATTGAAAAGAGTGTCCATGGAGTTTCTAGCCCATTCTTCTCCATAGAGATCTACGCTTTGGAATGGGCAACTACAGTACTTTCATAAGTTATTATGCCTTGTGTCTGTGACTGTAGCTTCGCCTTCTTTGTTTAACTGACATTTAAAAGGGCCTGTTATGGTCTAATTGAAATAAATGCTTTGAATTTGAGTTCAGGGACAAATTGGGCAGAAAAGCATGAATTAATTGCGAAGAGCCGAATTGAGCCGAGGCGCTATAAAAAGACGTTCCATATTTCGCTTAATAAGCCTATAATATTTCCACAGCTGGACCACGGGCTTCCTTCCTATGAAATGGTGCAGTCCATAATCCACCACGAGGGCTAAATGCAGGGTTGTGGATATCAAAGAAAGAGAAGATAAAACAATATCTTAACTTAATATTATAAAACGCGAAAGTAAGTTTGTTTGTTTGTTACCTTTTCACGCCTAAACCACAGAACCGATCATTCTGTAATTTTGCATATACGTTGTCAGGTGTACAGAAACACATATAAACAGACAAAGGGTACCTTTCATCCCGAAAAAGATAATGTTCCCGAGGAAAACTACAATAACGTATAATATGATAATAGATGGCGCCACATGTCTTTCGAATCATGATTGAATTCTAATTACAAGCAGAGTACAACCCGAATTGATTGTCAAATTCTAAATTAACGCGAGCGAACCCGCGGACAAAAGCAAGTTAAATAAAAAGAGAAAAAAAATAATGAGTTGTACATTAAACTAAATTGGTTCTATAGGAGGCCAAAAGGCCGCTATCTCACTCATCTACTGGTGTGTCTCAATTCGTTTTCGAATTTTTGATTCTAGTACTCATGACGGCCAATCAAGCTATACAAAACCAGTTTAAGCGGATCCCTCATTGTCTAGGAAATCTATACAAAGCGAGGCCAAGTTATACTAGAACTGTACAGCTTCATGTGCCGCCGTGTGTACAAATGTCAGTTCCGTCACGACGTTTTCCGATGTTTGCCATCTTTACGGGCGACCATTGTGTGTGAAGATTAGATCCTTAATTCAATACTCTTAAAGTAGGTATACAGAAAGCCGTGTCCCCTACTTGATGGTATTCCACTTAAAGGAATATCAACTTTAAACGGGTGTGAATTAAGTTCATTTCGGAATGATTAGTAAGTTATTCTTGAAAAAAAAAATTTAAGAGTAGCACAAACTTGTACTTTATGTGTCGGTATTTAAGTTGTTTATCCAATAAGACAGATATAGAGTAGCTCGTGGCTAAATAATAACAGCCGCTCGGGTCGAACTTTAGGTTAAGCCGCTGTGCTTGCATGTGTTGGTCTGTGGATGGGGGACCACCTATTACATACCGAGTTTCCTCCGTGCCTCGGAAAGCACGTTAAGCCGTTGGTCCTGGGTGTCATTTGTAGACCTTTCACAGTCGTTAGGTAGTCAGAGGCCTAAAAAGTCTGACAACCAGTCTTACCAAGAGGTATTACCCAGTACTAACTGGGTTGTGGAGGTCAGATAGTCAATCGCTCCATGTAAAATACTGGTATTCAGCTGCATCCGGTTAGACTGGAAGCCGACCCCAATATAGTTGGAAAAAGGCAAGGCAGATAATGATCCATAACATAAGCATAGCATAATCAGCCTATAATGTTCCCACTGCTGGGACACAGGCCTCCTCTCCATGATAGGGAATGGGCTATAATCCACCACGCGGGCCCAGTGCGGGTTGGTAGGTGTCACATGTCTTCGAATTTTTTGTTCTAGGACATGCCGGTTTTGAGAGCAGTGGTGATGAAACAAATTACACAAAGTAATTGCGCCTGGCTGGGTTCGAACCCACGACTTACTGTTCGTAAGTCGGGGCCGCCACTGTTGGGCAACCGCTGCTCTCTCTCGATGATGATCCAATAAGACATATCTGTTTAGGTATTTGTTTGGCAAACTAAATCACAAACGCAGTTTTAATTATAGATCCTCTAAAAGAGCTTAACACTAAAGAGCTCCACAATATAGAAGAGTATTACAAAATAAAATCCTAGTTAATACCGGCTATTACTTCATTAAGCTTACATTGTGTTAAAATTACGGGGAGTGCACTTAGCGCGAACGAGCTCAGAGAGTATATTATGTTGGAGGCAACATGTGGTGGAGCGAAAGCCTTTTTAGGGTTCCGTAACGGAATGGCAAAACGGAACCCTTATAGATTCGTCATGTCTGTCTGTCCGTGTATGTCACAGCCACTTTATTCCGAAACTATTAGGACTACACTAGAAACTTGGTAGGTGGATGTATTCTGTAAACCGCTTGATTTTTTTTTTTTAGTTTCAGTTCCATGTATGGAGAAAATGGAACTGAAACTAAAAAAAAAAATCATCTATAGAGAGGTCTAGAAATGAAAATGACATTGAGGTTCTTAAAACCATTTTTTGTCAAAGCCAACCTTTGAAAGATAGACACTTCCAAAGTGGTAAAATGTGTATCCCCCCTCTCTCTAATTTCTTAAGTAAGAGGAGAAATTCTGCAAAAATTTCCGACTGTAGAACGTAAAAAAACTTTCAACGAAAATTGGTTTGAATAAGATTTGATGTTTAGTTTTGAGATATGGAACCTTTTTATCAAACTGCAGCAGTAACTTTGTTTTTCATTAACATAGTATACTATGAAAAACAAATTTAGTTTTACTGTTGAATGTAATACAATACAACATATGAATGAGCTTACAAAATGTTTTTATTACATTGTTCGGTGCTACGGAACCCTGTGTGCGTATGAGTACGATTCGCACTTGGCCGGTCTTTTTTATAGGGAGAAGAAAGGCTTATACTTTTATTAAAACCAAAATATTGATGCTTGATTTAACGCTTGTGTTTAGGGCGTAGTCCAGTCCGTATTACCCAGTACTGGGTTGTAGAGGTCAGATAGACAGTCGTTCCATGTAAAACCACCAAGTGGACATTGTGTCGGCCCCTATTACATAGGCATTAAAAATAAGTGGCGAAATGTGGGATTTATTTACTTTTCTATCATTATGACTGCTGATATAATAAATATCATTATTGTGGAGACTCTCAGAATAATGATATTTATTAATTTTTTTTTTTTTTTTCAATCATGTAAAATATTTTCCTAAAACAGCTGAACTTCTACAATCTGTATCATCATCATCTGCCTAGCCTTTTCCCAACTATATTGGGGTCGGCTTCCAGTCTAACCGGATGCAGCTGAATACCAGTATTTTACAAGAAGCGACTGCCTATCTGACCTCCACAACCCAGTTAGTACTGGGTTATACGATACCCCTTGGTAAGACTGGTTGTCAGACTTTTTGGGCCACTGACTACCTAACGACTGTCAAAGATCTACAAATGACACCCGGGACCAACGGCTTAACGTGCTTTCCGAGGCACGGAGGAAACTCGGTATGTAATGGGCGGTCACCCATCCACAGACCAACCTAGGCAAGCACGGCTTAACCTAATGATCGACCCGAGCGGTTGTTATTATTTAGCCACGAGCTCCTCTACAATCCTCCTTCTACAATCTGTATGTACCTACCAATTATTGTTCATTCTTTCATAAAAATTAATATAACCTTAACAACCAATCATGAAGCCCCTCTATTGTTAGTTAACCGTCTATATTTACGGTAAAAGCAAATGGACCACGAACTTTAGAGCTCGGGGCGTCGAGAAAATTGATAACCATGCGGTTGGTACTACCTGGCTTGCAAAACCTGGGATTTAGTTTCAAACTAGATTTATCCTGCCTAATGCCAGTCTTTAACTATGAAATTGCCGTTTTTTTCTCACATTTTGTTCTGTTTGTAACTTTGTCGTTCAGTTAATTTTTTTCCGAATTCTATTTTTATTGGATTATTATTACCTTTATTTACATCTTTACAAATCAATAACATTTTTAAATATTCCTTAAAAAAACAATGTCAAAAACATAAAAAATATAAAATTGTAGCCCACTGGTATCGTGAACAGGGTCCAAGCTGCGGTCAGGGCTCCAGAGAGAGAAACATACTACTCGTAACAATACGAGCCGTGTCCAGGAGTACCGCTTTCTGAATCAAGCCCTCGATCCAGCTGCCTAACGAGAGCCTCCTCAGGTATTGTTCGAGGCTCTTGGAAATTAAACCATGTGCTAATACAACTATCGGAATTATTGGATTAATTGTTAAATTACGTACCTAAAAGAGTTTAAAAACCGTACTAGTAGTTGCATATTACCTCATAGGGTAGTGTGTCAAACACCAGTTTCAATGTGTCGTCGATTTCACTATTTCACGTAGGTATATATTGGTCATAGACTGTGTTATGAGAATTTAAGATACGCAGTGCAGCGCAGCTTTTTTCACTCTAACTATTGCAATTGAATTAATCGAAAATGTTCTCCGTCAAGTTTTTAGACTTATGTATTCTGCTTATGCGTACGAAGTCTGATTAAAATCGGTTCAGTCATTTCGAAAAAAAAAACACCTGAAAATTTGTACGAAATGCCGTAAGACGAAGTAAAACTCTCTAAACTCTGAATTCATTGGATGGGTGTAATAAATTATAATATAATAAGTGCTACCGTGACGTCTGTGACGAACTTTAAATATAAGTTATATTAAGCATTGTTCTCATGTAAGTGACTTTGTGTCTTTTTTGAGAATAAATATCTTTAAACCTAAAACTATACCATTTAAGAGTTTTTACACTCTCCTGTAAACATGTTATTTTTGACTTAGTAATGTTAGAACTTCAATAACGCAATGCCCGTTTTCCTTTTTCTTAGTAGGGCGAGAGACCCAGTAGCAAAGCGCAAAGTGGCAAAGTAATGCTCGTATTATAACTTTCAAATCTAATTGAACTTATTCTAGCATTATTACATTAAGAACTAAACAAGTTATTATTAGTTTAGTTATTATAACTAATACAGATTCAACCCTCACAAATATTATTACTATTGTTTTAGCCCTTAATACAAACAAAGGCACTTGGACGCCTACACAATAGATATTCATTGAGTCGAGCGATAAAATTAAAGATATTGAGTTGTAACTTGTCTTGTATGGGTTGTCTTTGTTGTTTTAGGATACTAGTTAAACCTATGGCTTTGCTTGTTATATCGTCATCATCTGCAGAGCCTTTTCCCAACTATGTTGGGGTCGGCTTCCAGTGTAACCGGATGCAACTGAATACCAGTATTATGCATGGAGCGACTGCCTATTTGACCTCCACAACCGAGTTAATAATGGGTAATATGATATCCCTTGGTAAGACTGGTTGTCAGACTTTTTGGGTCACTGACTACCTAACGACTGTCAAAGATCTGAAAAATTACTACCGGGACCAATCCTTTAACGTGCTTTCCGAGGCACGGAGAAAACTCGGTATGTAATGGGTGGTCACCCATCCACAGACCAACCTAGGCAAGCACGGCTCAACCTAAAGATCAACCCGAGCGGCTGTTATTATTTAGCCACGAGCTCCTCCTCCTTCAAGGCTTTGCTAGTAATAGTTAAGCAAAAATACGTTCTTTTTAGATTAGCAAGCTACACTTTCCCAAGCCGCTGGAACTCCTGAATGCCAGAACAAACAGAGAAGACCACCAGAAAAGCTTAAAGATTTCCTTGAAGCTCCGAGTGCTGAAAATTTAATTCACCGTCTTGGATCCCGCAACGAAATAAAGTGAAAGAGAACAGCAGCGGAGTATGAAAAACATAATTCCCACTTCCCTCTATATCAAGTTGTAGATGGAGCAGAGCTAGGCCAATTATGCATATAAACACGAAGAGGCGACAATAAAAACGTAGAACTAAAATACTCACTTTTACATCACTCTCATCGAATATTTCGACGGGACGGTTGGCGCAGTGGCTGAGCGATTGACTGCTGCGCTTCGTGTCGCGGGTTCGATTCCCGCACGGAACAAATATTTGTATGGCCTACAGGTAGTTGTTCCGGGTCTGGCTGTTTGTGTATGTGAATTTAAATGTTTGTAAACGCACCCACGATACAGGAGTAATTCCTAGTGTGGGGCAACGTTTTTAAAAAAAAAAAAAAAAAAAAAAAAAAAAAAAATTTAAAACTAGCAACCCGCTCTGGCTTCGCACGCGTAGTAGAACATAAATTATGCATAAATTAGGCAGCGTTTTCGAAGAAAGCTCCCAGGCGGCTTGACTTTACCCGACACTTGCAACAGTTATCCTTATATTTCAACCAATTTACACAAAAACTTGACAAATTATATCCCTAAACTTTTCCATAAATCACTCTATCTATTAGTGAAAACCGGATGAAAATCCGTTCAGTAGTTTTTGAGTTTATCGCGAACAGACAGACAGACGCGGCGGAGGACTTTGTTTTATAATATGTAGGGATGACATCTTTTCCACACAAAGAGATAAGTCTATTGCCCGACATATAGGAATGGTATAGACTGAGTAGACTTACGACTTTTTGATCTACAACGTACTGTAGGGATGAATGAAAGGCATTTGCATGTGGCTGAGATTAGAATGCTAAGAAGGATGTGTGGTGTTACGCAAATGGATAAAATAAGAAATGAGTACATAAGAGGAAGTCTGAAAGTGGCGCCGGTGACTGAAAAGTTGTGTGGTGATCGGTGGAGTATGGAGCATGTGATGCGAAGGAATGAGGAAAATGTCATGATTAAAGTTTTGAGTATGAATGTGGATAGGTATAAGAGTAGAGGAAGACCAAAGAAACGATGGATGGACTGTGTGAAGGATGATATGGCTAGAAAGGAGGTGTCTGATGACATGAGTAATAGAGAAGTATGGAAGAAGAAGACATGCTGCGCCGACCCCGAATGAATTTTGACAAGGGCAAGAGAATGAACGTACTGTAATGAGATCAAAACTGTTTCTTGGGTTGAAATTCACTGAAGATTTCCATTTATTCTAACAAAAATAACCAGAATAATATTACTTGGTTTTCACTACGTATTTATTGCTTAATCTTACTCATTTTTCCTCAAAGTTGTTCCAAAAATACTCTTGAAAGACTTCCTTTCCGAAAACACAACAAAGGAGACAAAAAAAAGAAAGAAAATCACTTGACAGTCCCACACAGAATCACAAAATATCTAACAAATAGTTCTAACCGATAGAAACAATCGTACAGAGGCAAACAAAATGATCACCAACTAGATTACCTCTGAAACTAAAGTAAATAAAAACGAATGTCTTTCACGAATAACATTTTGTTTCTCCATCAAAGGAAACCAATCTCTATAGCCTAAAACACAAGGTTGATATTTGTGGGCTTAGGAATGGGACGGCGATACACACTGCCACATAATTCGTCGAACGATGTAATGAAAAAATAAGAATGTCGAGATAAATTGTGAAAATATTATTGAATCGGATAAAAATTATGGTTGAGAGTTTTTTTTTGGGATTTTTATGCGGTTTCTGCAGAAATATGTTTGATTTTTTCGAGGATGTAAGCGACGAGATTTTGGAAAAATAGTATTAAATGTTTAAGTTTAATGTGTTTTTTATGTTTCATTTCATTGGCTAAATAATAACAGCCGCTCGGGTCGATCTTTAGTTTAAGCCGTGCTTGCCTAGATTGGTCTGTGGATGGGTGACCACCCATTACATACCGAGTTTCCTCCGTGCCGGGTGTCATTTGTAGATCTTTGACAGGTTCGTTAGGTAGTCAGTGGCCAAAAAAAAAGTCTGACAACCAGTCTTACCAAAGGGTATCGTCTCACACAGTACTAACTGGGTTGTGGAGGTCAGATAGGCAGTCGCTCCATGTAAAATACTGGTATTTAGCTGCATCTGATTAGACTGGAAGCCAACCACAACATTGTTGGGTAAAAGCTAAGCAGATGATGAGTAATAAATGTTTTATTTTTTCTGGTCGTGTAGCTCACGGAGACACATAAGTATGATTGAAATAGATGTTTCAGTTAAATTCGATGTTTCCCAGTAAAGACTTTTACTTGTTATACTTGGGAGTTAAGATTTTATCGTGAACTAGCTTCTGCTTGCGACGTCACCCGCATGGCCTTCGTGAAACAAATGACATTTTTTTTTTTAGAAACAAACAAAGGGCTCTCACTCCCTCTTTGACTCTGTAGGGGGATGATTTTGGAAAAACTGTGATACGCGTGGCTCATAATTTTAATTGAAGGGTGTACACCTAAAAAACACACACCTAGGGCACGCCACCATAGTGGCGATAAGTCCCCTCTTTGAGGAGTGGCTAGAGAGGCGCCACGGCGCCCTCACCTACCGCCTGACGCAGGTCCTCACCGGACACGGTTGTTGCGGGAGGTTCCTGCACCGAATCGGGCGGGAGGAAACGCCCGGGTGTTTCCACTGCGAGGATCGTCCGGAGGACACGGTGGAGCGCACCGTGGAGGTCTGCCCCGCTTGGGCGGAGCACCGCCGTGTCCTCGTAGCGGCGATTGGCGGCGGCGATCTCTTGCGTCCGGCCTTGGTTCAAGCCATGGTCCGGAGCGAGAGGGAATGGGAAGCCGTCACCTCCTTCTGCGAAGCAGTCATGCTAGTGAAGGAGGTGGCGGGACGTGAGAGGGAAAGAACCTCACGTCCCAGTCGCCGCGGGAGACGCCCTGGGCGTTGGGGGTCACGTGGTGGCTCCCGGCCACCGTAGGCGCGGGCCTGTGGACGGCGAGTTATGGGCCAGCTCGCCGTCCGGCCGTCTTATGACGACAGGCCGTGTCGACGGCGCGTTCGTGTTCCACGTGCGCCTCAAAGAGATGTCAGCAAATAAGTAGGGGTCCGCAAGGGCCGATGCCTGCCAGGGCTGCGGGACTGTTCGAAAGAGATACCATGGCCCTGGAATACAAAGGGCAAAGAAGGAACATGGATGGGTTTTAGTCAGTACAAGTCCGACACTCCCTTCCGCTCCGCCCAGAGTGGGGGGGGGGGGGGTCATTCGATGATTTCCAATCCGGAAAAAAAAAAAAAAAAAGGGTGTACACCTATTTTCGAGTCGACCCAGAGATTATAAAGTTTCACAGAAAATTCGACCCCCTATTTCACCCAGGGGTGAAATTTCGAAAAACCCTTTCTTAGTGGATACTTACGTTTCACAAAAAATACACCCTTAAAATTTCATGTCTCTAGGACCAGCGGTTTGGGCTGAGCGTTGATCTGATATATCAGATAGGACTTTGAATTTTATATGTATAGATAAACTCTGCTTTCTCTTTTGAACCGTTTTATGGAATATCCAACTACAAAAAAAAAAAAAAATTTAGGAAGAATAATGACGTACTAAAATATTTTTGAGGGTCAGGACAATTGACGATCATTTCTAAAGTATATCGTATTCCGCTACACTCACTTTCAGCAGGATGACATACGCTTTTCGATAGCTGTCATAATACACAGGTCTTGTATTGTGATACGCGTGAAATAATATGGTATTTAGCGCCAGTTGGTACAGGTAGCGATAAATATCGTTTACAATTGCGAGGTTTTGGTACTGGTCACTGGGACTGGTTATCTCTTAGCTGCAAGGTTTATTTTCATTACTTTATTTATTCATTGTTGATTTAATCTTTTACTCTGGACGCTATTAATGTGCACTTTTTTCTACATCGTTCTCACATTTATGTGTAATCTCAACATGAATGATGTTACAACCAATATTTTGTAACAATATTTTGATTTTAAAGATTGTCCTTGGAGTTTCTTGCCCATTCTTCTCCATAGAGATCTTTGGAACGTGCAACTACAGTACTTTCTCAAGTTATTACGCCTTGTGACTGTGACTGTAGCTTCGCTTTTTTTTTGTTTTTTTGACATTCAAAAGTGCCTGTGATGGTCTAATTGAAATAAATGATTTC
Source organism: Noctua janthe (assembly GCA_910589295.1). Taxonomy (NCBI): domain Eukaryota; kingdom Metazoa; phylum Arthropoda; class Insecta; order Lepidoptera; family Noctuidae; genus Noctua; species Noctua janthe. The sequence continues at coordinate 3,470,354 of OU342572.1, read as the reverse complement.
ATACATGTACAATGAGTTGGAATTTGAGTAAAAATTAAAATTCACTTGTTTTGCCAGACGATTCTACTTATAGATTTTGAACTTTGTCATCATCGTTGACGCTGGTACAATGTCTCTTTATCTAGTTCTTCTGATACACCTCCATTCCATTCACAAACTCCTAAATCACAATTTGCTGCCCACCGAACAGAACACTATGTCCCAAAACTATTACTTACCATCCATTCATATTACATGGACGGCGATAAGCCCCAAAAGGGACCCGAGGGCGAAGGCCTAAGCCATGGAACGACAGTATAGTCCAAGACTTTGTCTCCGCCATTCACACAATGGTCACCATCAATCTTGTAGCAGGATTTATGAATTGGCTTGAATGTTTTTGCTCTATTTTGGGGTTATTTTCTAGTGTTGGCTCTCAAGTTGATTTAGAAGTGGATGTAGGAATGCCGTCGTTGATTTGTTCGTTGTTTTGTTTGGTTGTTGATTTGTCTTCTGTCAGTCCATCCTTTTGAGATATTTCGGGGGTGACATCCAGTCTAATCTATATGCGAGTAGATATTTGTGTGATTTGAAGCTTGTTTTGTATTCCTAGTCATAATCACTGTAAAGGGAGTAACAAACAGCCTTATTTTGATCTAGGTTGGTCTGTGGATGGGTGACCACCTATTACATACCGAGTTTCCTCCGTGTCTCGGAAAGCATGTTAAGCTGTTGGTACCGGGTGTCATTTGTAGATCTTAGGTAGTCAGTAGCCCAAAAAGTCTGACAACCAGTCTTACCAAGGGATATCGTATTACCCAGTACTAACTGGGTTGTGGAGGTCAGATAGGCAGTCGCGCCATGTAAAATACTGGTATTCAGCTGCATCCGGTTAGACTAGAAGCCGACCCCAATATAGTTGGGAAAAAGCTAGACAGATGATGATAGATATGTAGATAAAAAACAATTTTGCACTTTTCTTGAATCATGGGCTGACTCCGATACGCTTATTATGCTTATGTTCTAAGTAATAAGGTTGAAAACTGGTCGACCGTCAGTGAACTCGATAGTACCAAATGACTTCAATAGTATATGTAAGCAGTAATGATCAAAACTGTTTCAAATTTCAAAGTTATTCAAAGATTTTGGAAAGGCTAAACATGTATGAGCATGCTTAAAATAAGCGTGACTGAGCAATGTGCTGCAGGATCACAGATATCCAAAAAAATAAAAAACACTTTTATTAATTTCTTTCTCATCATCATACTCTTGCCCTTATCCCAATTTATTGGTCGGCGCAGCATGTCTTTCTCTTCCATACTTCTCTATTACTCGTTATCTCAGCAGCCACCTCCTTTCTAGCCATATCATTCTTCACACAGTCCATCCATCGCTTCTTTGATCTTCCTCTACTCTTAAAGCCATCTAAATTCATACTCAATTTATTAATTTCCTTCTGTTTTCTATAAATAATCCCGCACCCGCCAAAACCGACCCCATTACCGTTACACCGCCGCCATTTTGTCTTAAATGACAGTTTAATTCAATTTTAGAACACCCAAAAGCGCGGGCTTTTGACAGTAAATAACTGCGGTAACACGATGTCGTTTGCTGAATAGTAAACTGTTAAGGGCGGTGCCATATTATGTTACGAGTACGATACAATACCTGCGTAGTATGCAAAATGTGTTTTGAATAATTTAAATGTCATTTCCATTGTAATTTATGTGGTGTTGATAGAGGAAGCGTTGTTGGAATGTTGATTATGCTAGTAGAAAATTTATGACACGTAAATTGCTTGGATTACAATTTTATTCATATGTTGAAAAAAGGTTATGCCCTCGGCTTCGCCCGCGTGGTGTTCGGTATTGTCCCACGGGGTCGTAGTACCGGGATGAAAAGTATCCTATATGTTAATCCGATATTAGATACATATACATACATATATAGGATATGTTAATCCAGGTTCAAAGTATCTGTTTATTAAATTTCATCCAAATCCGTTCAGTAGTTTTTGCGTGAAAGAGTAACAAATATCCATCCATTCATCCTCACAAACTTTTGCATTTATAATATTAGTAGGATGAAAATGACACAGTAAATTATACATACCAAACAAAACTAATATATGCCAAAATAGCCACTTTTTGGAGCTTTGACAAAGTCAAACGGCGACGCGGCATACCTCGTAGAAGATTCCAGGACGAGCTGGAGAAAACCAGCGACCAGTGGTCCACATCAGCCCTGGATTGAAACCACTGGAAATCATAAGGAGAGGCCTTTGTCCAGCTGCGGGATGACGCAGGCTAACAATATTGATAATGAAAACTTATTTCAAAACTAATAATAAAAAGTAAATAATGGGTAGAATAATTTTCGGTTCGATTTAATTCTTGAAAAAGAAAAAAACTTTTCGAGATTTGTAAAGATCGCATCGAAATCAAGTCAATGCCAGTGTTAAAACAATCATTTTATTTTCTTAATAATAACACCGAGCCAAAACATTAACAACGTGTATAAAACACAAAATCTGCATGTTTAATTGCTCACAAACAATTGTCCCATTACACAACTATGCGTCCCATAGTGTGTCCCAACCCTAAATACGCCCAAAGCCCCAATTTCAGCAACAGTCGGTAATTATTCAGTCCCATCTAACATCCAAGTGTTTGTCCCTTTAATATAATTTCTCTGGATCGGCACAACTTTGGGACAGGGATAGGGATGGACGATTCTTGCATTTATTCTATCGATACTTTACGATACTCGAGTAGAAGAAGACCAAATACACGACGGATGGACTGCGTGAGGGATGATATGGCTAGAAAGGAGGTGACTGCTGAGATTACGAGTAATAGAGAAGTATGGAAGAAGAAGACATGCTGCGCCGACCCCAAATATATTGGGACAAGGACAGGAGAATGATGATGATAAAGACTGATCGTTCTGGAACGCAATTATGCGATTATAAGATCGTTTTTAATGCCTTTGATCCGATATTCCAAATATCGGATCGTATCGTATCGTCCTCGGGCTGAGCGATGCTTGCATCGTACTTATTAATCCCTCTAACAGTCTAATCAAATTCCAAGATTTTATTTTGTAATCCTTTTGTGTATTCTTTTGTATTGACAAATAATGCATTTTCTTTTTTTTTTTTAATAATAATGTAATGGAAAAAAAAGCTCAGTTTACAAAAACTCTGTGTCGATAACAACTGCATCTGCAATTTAAGAGTAGGTGACACGATAAGATTCATTCATGCCACTATCACTTTTATATCGATCCAAGCATCGATCATAATATCGGAGTATCGCATCCTGTTGTATCGATACTATAAAATATCGGATCGGATCGTACAACACTAGACAACGACCAATGAGACAGTTTATTGCTTTCAGAAAGTTTTATCTGTGCATCTCTGTTTTTTGTTTGACTCTCGAGTCTTTTATAAAGGCAAGCGTGAGCTGAGTTTTTAGTGGGAACGCCTGTTTTATTTTCAGTGAAGTATTCTATATGAAAGTGTTGAGGGAGTTAATTGTTCGCAAAATAGGAGTGAAATAGAAGATTGTTTCATTTTTTAACAAACGATTAAACAGTTAAAATTGTTGCGAGAAGTAGTGTTTATATGGTTTTGGGACAAAATATAACAAAAAATCTCAAAAATCAAAGATTATTTACAGTCGATCACACGTCGAGCTAAGTAAGGGTAGGAGTTTTAATAATAAAGGAACTGATTTGATACCACTCCAGTCGTCTTTTTGTAATGGTGTTCAAATAGTATATAGTATAATATTATAAAGCTGAAGAGTTTGTTTGTTTGGTTGAACACGCTAATCTCAGGAACTACTGGTTCGAATTGAAATATTATTTTAGTGTTGGATAGTCCAATTATCAAGGAAGGCTATAGGTTATATAACATCACGCTACGACCAAAAGGAGCCGAGCAAAAATAAAACAAGTCAGAAGCGGCGGAGGAACCGTGGGGCACAGCTAGTAATAAATATAAATTACTCGTAATTACAGTTTTATTGCTTAGTACATTATTCCTACAATGTCATAGGAAAGTCGTCAGAATTTACTATGAGCCAAAAAAAAACGTAAACTACATTTTTTATTCACTCATAAATTCTGTAAGATTTACAGATTTGCATAAATTGTTGAAAGTTTGTTAAACATTCTGTAAATATTTTCAAAGTATCTACGAATGTTTTTTAGATAATGTGTGAATGAATATGAATATATGATATGAATATTTTATGTTTGCGATCAACAAAATGATATTAAAGCGTTTTTATATAAAAAATTACAAAACGTTGTTATAGTTGTTCTTAAATCGACTTTGGGTGGTCGCAGTAGGTTTGCATTCAAAATAACTTGTTTACTGTGGTTCTATGTCATCATCATCATCATATCAGCCGAAAGACATCCACTGCTGGACATAGGCCTCCCCCAAGTGTCGCCACATTGACCGGTCCCATTGGTCCACATTGGTTCTATATGTAGATACATAATAATGTATATAAATTAAAGTCGCTTTTCGTATCTGTCTGTGTAACCGAATTTTTTTTCTAAACTATGAGACAGATACTACTACTACAGTATTTAGAATATTTATTCCAGAAACTCACACTAAAATAAAAAAAAAAATACCCTGTCACTTACGGAAATCTTTCGTGATTTTCAAACATTAATTATGGGAGCTCACAATAATAAAAAATCACGGAAGGTATCCCTTAAGTGGCAGTGTAAGTTAAGTTGTAAACCGTGAAAGCTTAAAACAGTGTTTAAAATAAAGAAATCGCGATATTTATCAGGTAGTAAAAACCGTATGAAGCACAACAGGAAGCTACGCGTTACTTAGTAATTTCTACTTATTCTTCTTCATCAAGTACAAGTTTACATGAAATACAAGCTAAATGAATACAACGTGAAATGGTGCCCAGTATCTTAGGCGTCAAACTAACCGACCATATAAGCAAAACCACACTGCGCTCCAAAACACAAATTACTGACGTTGCTCAAAAACCAGCTAAGCTGAAGTGGACCTGGGCTGGCCATATTTGCTGTATGCCTGACGAGTTGTGGGCCAAAATAACCATGATGTGGAGCCCTGACACAGCCAGAATGCGACGCGGCAGACCTCGCAGGAGACGGCGGGACGAGCTGGACAGAACAAACGACCCGTGGTCCACATTAGCACTATGTCGAAAGATTTGGAAGTCATTGGGAGAAGCCTTTGCCCAGCAGTGGGATGCCAAACGCTAACAGTAACATGCTAAAATCTTGCAAAACAAGGCCCCAACAAAATATTTTCGTAAAAGCTCCCTTTGCTTCATTACGGAACCCAAAAGTAACTTTATAAATCCATTTTTTAGAAAAACTTTGTTGAAAACAATGCTCCCCCATTGGGCTGTTTTTGTACGAATGATAATGTATTTTTTCTCTGAAACTTTAGAAGTCAAACGACGTTAATGAGTTTGTGCTTTTTGTTCTATGTTTTCAGGGACAGGTGTATATAGGTCCTTAAGGTAAGTATGTTATTTTATTTACGAGTTTTGTTTTTAAACGTGAGTAGTCTAGAGCCTTTCTGTTCATGACTTGATTGTTTCAACATTTAGATACATAAAATGCATTTAGATTCTAAATGGTGGTTTACACATTGCCTCGTTGGTCTAATAGTAGCAATCGCGACTGCTGAGCATGAGGTCCTGGGTTCGATTCCCGGGTTGGGAAAATCGTTATTGGGTTTTTCCATCAGGAATTTCTCAGTAGCAGCCATGGAGCCTGGATTCATGCCCAGTTGATGGTAAAAGGCTCACCCCTTATTGCATGATTCTTAAATATAACGGGCAAAATGTGGGTGTACTAGTAGGTACATATCTGCCTAACACTCAGGGGATTACAGGCGTGATGTTATGTATGTATAAGTACTTAGTTCACAAAGAGCTGTCTTTTAAAATTAAAAATCAAACGAACTTACCAAGTGAAGTTCGATGATAATTATGTGAACAGCTTCATTCGAAGCGATTTATTGTTTACGTATTGTAGCAGCGCCTCCATGTACCAGCCTTGCACGGATTTTAGAGGTAAGTCGGTTTTTTTTTTTTTTTTTTTTTTTTTTTTTTTTGTAGGTAGTTTTGCATAATTTGCAACACTATTCTTTTGCCCCCACTACACTATTTCTCGTTCGGTGCGCAGCCATTTTAATATCATTTTGTTGAAAGCTAATAAATATTTCACATTTTAATTTATCTAGGGTAGGGTAGGTAACTTTTCTAGGGAGGGTATAAATCGCTTCGAATGAAGCTGTTCACATAATTATCATCGAACTTCACTTGGTAAGTTCGTTTGATTTTTAATTATGTTTCACAGCTTCATTCGAAGCGATTTATTGTTTACGTATTGTAGATGTTCAGAGACAAAAATGTGAAATAAAATAAAACAGGTGAATAATCACGAGCGTTTTTTATTCTAACTAAATAACATTGAATTAACTTTATTTTACATTAGTTTATATTCTTAATTAAATATAAGGTATTTCTTACAGATTATGACCACTTTTAAGTACTGTTGTGGCAAACAGATGAGGATCAGTTACAACTTGCCTATTATAATGTTTTGCAAAGACAGAAGATGATTCACTCCATCCGGCAGTTTTTCTAATTAGGTCAATATTGACTCCATGTCTATTGGCTGAGGATGTGGCTGCATGACGAGTGCTGTGCGCACTAAATATGGATGTGTCTATACCGCTACTAAAAAGTGTATCTTTTATCCAGTGACTCAGTGTTTGTGATGAAACCTTTGAGTGTGGTTTTTTGTGGCTTACAAATAAGTAATCATTTTTGCGAAGCGGTTGAGTCTTATGTATATAAACCTCTACGCATCTAGCGGGACAGATCTGCGGAAGAGTGTCGAAAAAAGGTAATCTTAAAACTGGTTGTGATGAATTAGGTTTGGAAGTTTTTATCAAATCAGGTATTGTTATAATTATGTCAATAGGAGAATTTAGTTGAATATTACCTAATTGTATTAATGAAAATGTTTGAACGCGATGCGCAGTCACCAAAGCCAATAGAGTTATAGTCTTTTTGGAAAGAGTTTCCAAATTAAGGTCTGAGTTAGGCCATTTTTGTGCTAAATAATTTAGAACAGTGGTTGGATCCCATGTCAAATTATATTTTGGATTACTAGGCCTTAATCTGTAAACTCCCTTCACAAATCGCTTAATTCTATCGTCTTTTGCCACATTACTTGACAACAAGGATAATGCGGATTTATATGAATTGATTGTACAGTATTTTGCCCCTTTGTCAAAAATTGTAGTAAGAAAATGAATGACTACAGGAACTGAAACAGAGGAATAATCATAACCATGTTTATTACAATATTTTAACCAAGATTTTATACAAACATCATATTGTTTATAAGTAGAATCAGACAATGATGATAACATAATTTCAATGGATTTATTTGATAAATGCCTTTTTAATAACGTCTGCCTGAAAGCTTCGCGGCAACCAATTTCAGAGTGCGGTGTAGATTGTGAGGCGTTCTGAAAGGAGAAGTTAACAAATTGACGTGTGGTTCAAAATATATTGGTTTGGAACAAAGCAATTTTTGGAAAACAGGGAACCAGGGTTGTGTTGGCCAATATGGTACAACTACGATGCCATTTGCTTTGTCATTAATAATTTTTTGCATTGTCTTTGTGATAAGTGAAAATGGTGGAAATGCGTAGAATATTTTATTTTGCCATGAAATGGTGAAAGCATCGATTGCATAAGCGTCAGGGTCGTTTTTCCATGTTATGTACCTGGGACACTTAGCATTACACCTACTCGCGAATAGGTCTATTTCAGGGTATCCAAAACAATGTGTTATTTGGTTGAATGCATAGTTATTAAGTTCCCATTCAGTATCCTGAAATTTCATGCGCGATAATTGATCTGCTTCAAAGTTATCTTTTGTATTTATGTAAGAAGCAAAAATAGTTATTCTACGCCTTTCGCACCACTGCCATATTTCTTTAGTGATATTATGTAAGTGTTCGAACTGTATGCTTCCCATGCGATTTATACAGGATATAGCTGTTACATTGTCAATTCGTAATAGTATTTTTGAATTATACGATTCGTGGGCAAAACATTTAAGTGCGAGAAAGGCAGCTTTTAACTCCAACTCGTTAATATGAACGGTTCTTTCAGTATCTGTCCAATAGCCAAAACATTTATCTGTGCTGCAATAAGCTCCCCAACCCGTACAGGACGCGTCGGAAAAAAATTCTAAATCATATTGACCACAAGTTAAAGGAAATGAACCAAGATCAATATGGTCTAACCACCACAACATATCACAATGTAAACTGTTGGGGAGCCGAACCAACTGTTCGTAGCTAGGATTACTAAGTAAACAGGAATATTTAAATTGTTCAAAAAGTTTAGTGTAAAGCCATGCGTATTGAATTGCAGGACAAGCTGAAGTTAATAAACCTATGAACCGAGCAAACTCACGAAGTTTACATTTACGCTTTTTCAAGAAGCTAGAAATGTATTCTTTTATTTTTGACTTTTTTGAACTGGGTAATTTTAACAACATATTTTTTGAGTCGAATTCGAAACCTAAAAACTTGCATAGTGTTTGCGGTTCTAAGCAGCTTTTCTCTGTATTTATTATGAAACCTAAGTTTTTAAGTAATGCTATTGTCAAGTCAACGTTATTCTGACATTCAAGAAAAGTGGTTCCAATGCAAAAAATATCATCTATATATATAACTGATATCATTCCAAGAATTCTCAGATATTCCATAACTGGCTTTAATAATTTGGTGAAAACATAAGGTGCAGTGCATAAACCAAACGGTAGACAGTTAAATTCATAAAGGGTGTTATTGTATTTAAAACGGAGGTATTTTCGGTGAGATTTATGTACTGGAATTAAGAAATAAGCATCTTTTAGATCTATTGATGCCATATAACAATTTTTTGTTATAAGCTTTGAGGCTGTACGATAATCTTCAATCTTAAAATGTTTTGTCTCTACGAATTTGTTTAAACATTTAAGGTTCAATATAAATCTTTTGTCGCCGTTTGGTTTTGGTACTAAAAACACACTTGATATAAATTCTCCTTTAATAGGATGACAATGAGATATTGCATTCATATCTAATAGATTTTTTAACGATTTATCAAAATCTTGGGCTTCATTCATGTTTTTAGGTAAAACATTAGTAGTATCAGTACGATATGGTGAACATTTAAAAGGTATTTGGTACCCCTTGATCCAAGATAAAATCGTTTTGTCAGTAGTGACAATTGACCAATTTTTGTAAAAATACTGAAGCCTGCCAGCGGTTCGTACCTGATCAGTCACTTCCGATGCGGTGGCTTTGTCGGGGACGAGTAGCGGCGCGAACTGCCGCTGGGTTGCGGCGGTGGCGGCGGCCGATACGCAGGACGAGCAGCTCGCTTCGTATTGTTCGGCTTGTTGCCCGTCTTGCGGTGCTGAGGGTTGTAGTTTAAATGACCCTTATTTGGACCTTTTGGGATAACTTTGGGTTTGTTTCTTTGGGCGTATTTCAGGGCATCTCCCGATTGTTGTATGGTCTTGGCGGTCTTAACCTTGTCCGTAACATTTTCCCCAAATAAGAAACTGCCCCTTTTTGTTTCAAGCAAGGCGTCCTTTAAATTTATATTAATTGACGAAATAACGAAGTTACGCCTTGTTTTAGTTTCCCAAAAATGACTATCACATAATATACGACAAGCGTCACTAATGGGTTTTAAAAGCTTTTGCTTTGAAGTTTCATTTGAAATGATCATGTCAGTAGCGGATGCTAAAGCAGATAATGCTACACCAAGCTGATTTTGCTTGTACATGAGTGCCGAATCTCTTTTTACTAGGGCATCCTGCAGAGCTGCCTTTACTTCCGGGTTGAGAGCTGGTGCCAGCAGTAGGTCACAGTTGTTAGGCACGAAATAACTCTTTAGAAGTTTTTCCTTTACATCCTTAGCCAAGCCTTTGGCAAGGATGTCTTGCCAACGATTGGCAATGTCCTTGTGAACAGACGGACCCAAGGAAATGTCCGTTTTAGGAGCATCGCCGAGTAATTGCAAGGTGTCTTCATCCAAATCCTGGTCTTCCATCACTTCTGGTTGTGCTTCTGCTGAAGTGCCGGGTTTAGGCGACAGAGGCGCGGTGCATAGCGGTGGTGGAGCTGGTGGTGGCGAAGCAGGGCACGGAGAACAAGCAGGTGACGAGGCATGTGAGCCACGTGGCGAGGCTTGAAGTGGCAAAGCAGGAAGCGGCGAAGAGGCTGCTTGAAACAAGCAGGCTTCCTCATTCGGAGTCATATCGCAGTCCACATCTAGTTTATGGTGCGAGAAATCTGCGAAAAACGTTTCTTTTTAGAAAACGTCCGGTAATAGATGCAATATTTTTCACTTTTTAACGTGACAGAGGAAACCCAAGCTTGGTAGCCTCGCATCACTTAATAATGATTATGTGACAGTATCAGCCCTAGTATGGCAGTACGCATCACTTTATAAAATGACAGAGGAGACCCAAACTTAGTAACCTCGCATCACTAGTAATATTTGTGTAACTTACTATGTAAGTCTTCTTCAGGTGAACAGCTAATACAGCGATTAGTCGTTGCTTGCAATTGATTTTGCAATTTTTGTATTTTTCGCTGTATTTCTTCTACAGTTTTTTCCGACTTCCTTTTCTTTCCCATTTTGAGGAGTCGTGTCTTTTTGTAGGAGCGGAGACGTGCGAAGGCCTGAGCACGGAAACGCGGAAATGATATTAAAATGGCTGCGCACCGAACGAGAAATAGTGTAGTGGGGGCAAAAGAATAGTGTTGCAAATTATGCAAAACTACCTACAAAAAAAAAAAAAAAAAAAAAAAAAAAAAAAACCGACTTACCTCTAAAATCCGTGCAAGGCTGGTACATGGAGGCGCTGCTACAATACGTAAACAATAAATCGCTTCGAATGAAGCTGTGAAACATAACTACCTATGGAAGAAGTAAAGAAAGAAATACAAGAAAATTCGTTCAAAGTACATATTGTATAAGAATAAAAAGATTTTTTATGTAGATACATCGCTATTGTGAATACACTATTGTGTCTACGTGATCAAATCGCCTTTTTCCAAACATTTCTTTTCATCAACACTACCTTTCTCGCTTTCAGTTTTATCATCCTTCAAGAGTGCTACATAGTACACTCATGTCCGTGTCGGCAGATGCTAACATCGAATGTATTTAATGTTGATACACAGCGCCCTCCAAAATTTAGTTGAAATTATTCACTACAGATGTTACTTCGTATTATTTTCATTTTATTTATTTGGGACAAAAAATTAGCCAGTTATTGGTTACAATATTAATAATTAACTTACGTATAATAGACATAACCCACACTATTACCAACGGAATCATATCGATTTTAAAAGAAATAAGAAAACGGACGTATACAGAAAGGGACAGTAAGAAAATATAAATAAAACGGAAAGGTCACACTAATCAACTGTAGACAGCGCTTCCCGTGCAGATTTAGTCTGTAGTCACCAATCAAATCACAACACAGCATCAGCAAGAAGCAGTCATCGTTAAGGATGACCGAAAAGTAATCCATTAGCCATTTGCAGCTGAAATCCAGCAAATAGAGGCTTTGAGTCGCCACAAAGACAAGATTTTCAGACTGGATATAAAAACCCTGAAAATGACTAAGTCTGTTTGGAAAAATATTATATTTGACAAAAAAAATTCATTCAAATTATTTTACACTCCTGCACATATTGTTAATCCATAGAACATTAGAAACTTCAACAGACTTTTAGCGGCTGTAATTCATGTGTTTGATGAATAACAACTAGTTACAAAATAATTATTGTAAACTGGCATAATTTAGTTTATTTTTGAAATGTAACTACATTGAGGGAGGGTATTGTAAAATTGCAATGTAATTACATTTAATTGGTCTTCTTGTTTTTTGTATGTTTGCAACACTGCTTTTTATTGCCTACCTGTACAAGCATGTACGAAGTAATAAGAAATAAACGTATTGGTCAAACATTACCAGCATCTTTTATTTAATAGCTAGAATATTAAAAAAAAAAACAAAAATGTCGATAATTTCCGTATAATAGATAATTGGATTAGTCAATAAAAACGTTACAATGCACAAGTCAAAGACGCCATGGACCCCTTAATGCATTTTGAATTGCGTAGTGACGTTTCAATTCACGACTAGTCAGCCTTTGTGATATTACAGTAAACTATTTGTTTTTAGTTCTAGTTAATGTTTCTTCTTGTTGTTGATGAAAAGTACCTTCGAGTCGTTACGTAAAAATATAAGTAATATTGCATGTATATGGGAGCTACATCTGCCAACAAACTGCTTTATAGTTTGGCAGAAGTAACATTTTTTTTTTTTGTAATTGGAGGTCACGAATTCATTTCGAGGTCATTTTTTTTTCAAGATTTGAAACTAGGCTTTCAATTCATAATGCGACGTAACGTCTGAAGTGAATAATTTCAACTAACATTTGGAGGGCACTTCATTCGAGAAAAAGCCGCTCCCTTTAGGTTAAATCGTGCCAACCTGACCCGAACATAATAAAGCAATAGTAGATGACGAATACAGTTAGCGAGCCGAACGAACGCCGAATAATTAAAGATGTTCGAGTCGGCTTTCAAAAAATACTGCTACGTACGAAAGAGTGTTAGTCACCCCTTACCGACTTTTATTAATGAAGGAGTAAAGTTCATTAAATCAATTAACTTTCGATCGAAGCTTCCCCAGTAAACACCTTAAATGTTGACAACCCGTCGTTCAGGAATTAGCATTAATTATAAATGTTAACTCCTTCATTTAACGTAATTTACCTGATGGTTGGAGGTATTCGAATGTTGGCTTACCTGTAAACAAAATAAACGAAGGTTATTGAACAGTAGTAAAAAAAGTGATATAATATTTAAAAAACATTCACTGAATACAATTGGACATCATCTGCCTAGCCTTTTCCCAACTATGTTGGGGTCGGCTTCTATTCTAACCGGATGCAGCTGAATACCAGTATTTTACACGGAGCGACTGCCTATCTGAACTCCACAACCCAGTTAGTACTGGGTAATACTCCTTGTTACACTTTTTGGGCCACTATGTTAGGGTCGGCTTCCAGTCTAACCGGATGCAGCTGAATAACAGTATTTTACATGGAGCGACTGCCGATCTGACGTCCACAATCCAGTTAGTACTGGGTAATACGATACCCCTTGGTAAGACTGGTTGTCAAACTTTTTGGGCCACTGACTAACTGTAACGACTGTCAAAGATATACCAATGACAGCCGGGACCAACAGCTTAACGTGCTAACCGAGGTACGGGGGAACCTCGGTATGTAATGGGCACCATCCACAGACCAACCTAGGCAAGTACGGCTTAACTTAAAGATCGATCCGAGCAGCTGTTATTATTTAACCACGAGCTGAATACTGAGCACAAATATAAAATAAAATCTCGTCTCTAATACTTGAAACTTCAGGCAGTGGTGTGCCTACAACATAACATAACATCACGCCTGTAATCTCCGAAGGGTTAGGCAGCGGTGTACTTAATAGTACACCCACATTTCGCCAGTTATTTTAAAGTCCCATGTAATAGGGGGGCAAGCCTATTGCGATCAACCGGGCATAAATCCAGACTCCGTGGCTGCTACTGAGAAATTCCTGATGGAAAAAGTCAATAACAATTTGACTGACCCGGGAATCGAACCCAGGACCTCATACAGTTGTGCTCGCGACATAAAACCAACGAGCCAGTCGGGTATTCTGAAGACTATTTTTGCCAAGATATATTTGGCCAATGTCCTCCAAAGGGTCAGAGGCAAAAAGCCCCATTGAAGCCTCTATTATTTATTTATCTTCTTTCTTATCTCGACTTTGAGAGTTATTTACAAGAGGCGAAGCTTCACATAAAATATTTTATGGGGTTACACTGAACTTTTGTTAAGGCATTGCCAATTTTTTACAACCATTATCCTATGTGACCTTTTTAGCATTTTTTATAAGATCTGACCTTTATAAAACATGGTGAATTATTAATCAAAACGAGATGAAGTTAGCTAAACTAATCGAGACGCAAAATTTTTATTATTTTTCTAATTAAATTTGCATGTACATACGTAATGCTTTTTAGGGATTCGTAGCCGTAACCAACGCGACCCTATTACTAAGTGTCTGTCTGTCAGCGGGCTGTATCTCATGATCCGTAATAGGTAGAAAGTTGTAATTTTCACAGAATGTGTATTTCTGTGGCCGCTATACCAACAAATAAATTAAAAATTAAAAGGGGCTCCTCTACTACGATGGTATGGAACTCTTCATGTGCGTCATACTAGGTGTAAGCAGACCCTTCACGAAGCCGCCAATCAAACATTCTGTTGCGGGACTGTTCGAAAGAGATACCGTGGCCCTGGAACACAAAGGGCAAAGAAGGAACATGGATGGGTTTTAGTCAGTACAAGTCTGACACTCCCTTCCGCTCCGCCCAGAGTGGGGGGGTCATTTGATGATTTACCATCCAAAAAAAAAAAAAAAGCATTCTGTAAACGACTTTTTTTTTGGGTGAAAAATGGTAGCACTCAATACAATGCAATGAAAACATTGTACTGATGGATGCATTGAATAGTACGGGGGTCAATGAGGTATTTTAAGTAAACTTATTACATTTATTTATTATTTATTTATTTAAACTTCATGTACAATAGTGATACATAGGCGGACTTAATGCCACAAGGCATTCTCTACTAGTCAACCTTTGGGTTAAATAAGAAAACATTACATTAAGTATGAAAAAAATATATGGAAAACCCTGAACCTTTGACCCCTAATATATCCGTAACTACAAGGTTCCCAGGTATGGTCTAGAACAAACTGGCACTTACTAACTAAAAAACACGTTACACAAACTTACTAAAGCACATATCTGAATGACGGTCTGTGTGCCGCCATCCAGTGGCACATTATTTGGCAATGACGGGGAGAACAAATGCCTTTTGGCTTTGTTAAGGGTACTTTTACACCCATTATAGGCTTAACTCGCGAATAACTATAGCACGATGCAGAATTTTAGTTCTTTATTTGCTCCATAGATGTCGCTAGCGTTCTTTCAGTTACAAGAAGATAGAAAAAATAAACCGTAGTGAGACAGCCACAACAATTTGGTACAGACAATAAATAAACTTGTTTATGTTAGAAGAAACCACTTACTTCTACCGTCAGCAAATACATTCGACAAATAATGGTCTATCCTATAAAAAAATCTTGAAGAAATAATGAACTAAGTCCACTATGGAAAGATACGACGACGTATCGATAAAAGTTGGTTGAAAGTAGGTTCTACTTTTAGGTCTATTAGACAGTTTTGGAACTTGGGTAAAATAGGGTATCCGTTCTTTTGACGTCGATAGTTTTTTGAATGGGTAAAATACGGTCTCTAGATTCATGAGGGTACTGACGATAAATAGTATTTATGTTACTTGGTAGAAGAGACTACCTACCGCAGATCATAGGACAGTCAGAATTAATTCAATCATTTACTTGTACGAGCTTCAATCTGCGGTTGCTATACGAATACGTTGAAACTGAAACGAATTCGTAATTCGTCAAGACGAATTACTTATTATATATGTCGGATATGTCAGGATTTACTCCGTTAGGCTTGTACATCATGAGGGTAGACGATGGGTTTCGTGTCATGAAAACACACTGGTTGCGATACACTGTTTCTAGCAAAAGTAACGAATTACTTGAGATTACAACTGACACTGACTGTCGCCCCCGCCTCGAGCTGGACATCAGGGCTCTGTACAAGCACGCTGTGTTGTGACCGATAAGTAGATTGCGTGATGTCACCGCTCCACACAGGCGCGCTTTCCAATTCATTTTATGTCCGTACTAATGACTGGATCCGACATAATATATTAAAACACTAAGTTACGTTTTTACCTATCTATGCCTGGTGTGAATATCTTGCTACTATTATAAGTGCGATTGTTTGTCAGAATAGATGGCTGTTTGTCACTCTTTGACACAAAAACTACAGAATGGATTTAGACGCAATTTAGCACACAGATAGTATAAAATCTGGACTAACACAAATAGAATATTTTTTATCCCGGCGGTACAATCCCGTGGGACAACCTTCGAAATATACGTGGGTGGCTAATCTTCTGCCTGCTTTCTTTAGTTAGACCCATAATAAGAAATAAGATAGGAATAGTATTTCCTGTTAGATATTTACAGAAGGTGACAATTTGCAAGGTGTACTGATTTTAAAGTCATCATCTGCCTAGCCTTTTTCCAACTATGTTGGGGCTGGCTTCCAGTCTTACCAGATACTGATGCTGAATACATATTATGCTGAATACCAGAATATTACATGGAGCGACTGCCTATTTAGATACCAGACCACCTAGATTACCAAGTAATAACCGAGTTATAGAGGTTAACCTCTATAACTCGGTTATTACTGGGTAATACGTTACCCCTTGGTAAGACTGGTCGTCAGACTTTCAGGCCACTGACTACCACTGACTTTCACTAAAGCAACTCTGTATGCAATGGGTGGTTACCCATCCACGGACTTACCTAGGCAAGCACGGAATAAAGATCAACCCGAGCAGCTGTTTTTATTTAACCACGAGTTCCTGTATCCAATCCTCCACCAGCTCTTGGATCCTATAGATTCCAAAGTTATGATGATAAATTGAAAGATAAAGGAGCGACGGGTTGCACAGCAACAGTAATGCGTTTTAACCATGTGTCTTCCTAACTGCCGTTAAGACAACGGAGACATGGTCGTAGCTACTCCACCGTACCTTTTACTAGTAGGTATCCTTGATTCAATTATGAGAAATTGATAAATGCTGTTTATTTTGCAAATTGATTTTTACAAAGACACGTCTTTTTTTTAACTGTGGTAGGCCTGTGTTTGGAACCGGCCAGTCCTGAACGGCGTAGATTTTACACAATTATTATTGCCTTTATTCATTCACATACACATTTTTCATTTTTAAATATTTCTTTAAAAAAACCCCTATAAATATCTATAAAAACAAAAAAAGCATGGCATTAAGTCAGCCTCTGTACTTTTGTCCTTGAAGTGTTAAATAAATAAATAAATAATGAATAAAAAATAAATAATTATTATTTATAAAAAAAACAGTTCGAATTCTTCAAAACAACCCAGTTTGGACCCCAAGTTATCAGGGTCAAAATTGTTGCAAATTAGATCTAACACCTATTTCAAGTAATGCTTCCAATTACCAATCACCGTGTATTAATATGAATAAGCCGACTCTATTGTAATCATCTGCCTAGCCTTTTCCCAACTATGTTGGGGTCGGCTTCCAGTCTAACCGGATGCAGCTGAATACCAGTATTTTACATGGAGCGACTGCCTATCTGACGTCCACAACCCAGTTAGTACTGGGTAATACGATACCCCTTGGTAAGACTGGTTGTCAGACTTTTTGGGCCACTGACTACCTGTAACGACTGTCAAAGATCTACAAATGACAGCCGGGACCAACGGCCTAACGTGCTTTCCGAGGCACGGAGTAAACTCGGTATGTAATGGGTAGTCACCCATCCACAGACCAACCTAGGCAAGCACGGCTTAACCTAAAGATCAATCCGAGCGGCTAAATTATTTACCACGAGCTGCTCAAGCGAACTCTATTGTAACAGAACTTTAAAAAAATCCAAAATCCATACATAGCCTGAAAGCAGTAGAAGGATAAAAAAATAATAAATAAAAATACAATAAAATTTACTGCCTCACCAAATACGGTCTGCAAAAAAGAACTCAACTTGACGTGACTTCGCATAATTGCGGCAAAAAGTCTCCCGAAACCAACAAATACAAAGTGTGGACATAAATTCACGATGCTCTGTTGTTTTTTTTTGCCGACCGTACCCAAGAAAATTGGAGTTATTTTTCATTGTGACCCCTATATTATGTTTTGACGTCGGCCATGTTTGTTTAGGATGTGAACAAGTGACGAACGAACATACAGAACGTACTTGAGTTTTGGCGTTTTTAGTTGTGTTTGTTGTTTAAATAATTGAGGAAGTTACTGTGAGTAAAAATTATATGATGCTTATTAATTTTCATTATACATAATATACATAAAGGGCGTATAAAGACAGAAGGCATTTGTCCTCCAAATCATTGCGTTATGTTTTTTGTTCTGGACCAAACATATGCTTCCACCATAGCCAATTACATTACATAAAGAAAAATAATTATGTAAAATAAATACACTCGGCTCACAGAGCTCCAGATACAGAATTATTTATTTGGCACACAAAATCCTGCTTGAAATACACAACGTAAACAATATACTTACTCGAAAGACTTATTTACACTACTCAAAAGACTTATTAACACTACTCAACAGAATAACAAATAAGTAGGTGCTCTTGAGCTAGGGTTCACTAAGCACAAAGGAAAAACCTTTTCTTGTCCCCCCGTAAGTAAATTAAACGGACAAAGGTACGGAACCCTTCGAATCAAGTACGAGTATACACCTTAATTTAGCCGCATTCACTTAAGTTACTTATCCTTAGTATCAAAATATATTACGAACCTTAGTTGAGCTTAGAAGATGTGAGATACAAAGGTGGCCCTGGCCTGAATATGCTCAAAATAAACATAGAAAGGTTTTGGTGCGTTAGTTTGTGATATGTTCAATATTTGTGGCTGTTAAAATGAGTTTTCAATCAAAACATAACATCACACCTGTAATCCCCGTAGGGTTAGGCAGAGGTGTACCTAATAGTACACCCATATTTCACCAGTTTCCCATATTATTGTATAGCGGGCTGGTGTCCGCAACTCCACGTCCTAAGCGCGTATTTTGGGTCCCTTGTAATAAGGGGCGACCCTATTGCCATCAACCGGGCACAAATCTAGACTCCAAGGCTGCTACTAAGAAATTCCTGATGGAAAAACTCAATAGCACTTTGCCCGAACCGGGAATCGAACCCAGGACCTCATTCTCAAAAGTTGCGCTTGCGACTACTCGACCAACGAGGCCGTCAACTTTCAAAACACCCGTATCAATAAACAAGTCAAAGTGATTACTTGAATAAAAGCAATTACTTAAAGTAAGATTTTTGTTCTGTAGTTTAATATTTGCTTGAAGTTAGAACTGTCAAAAGTTACAATTCTTAGCTTTGCTTTCTTTCACGGCTCTTACTTCTTTCAAAACCTCTTATACTATTTTTATTTTCAACCTACATCCATTTTGTTTATTATTAGAACCTCCTTGCTATCTCAAAGATCTGGGCCAAACACTACACTCGCTCCCAGGGGGCTATAAACCAGGGTATTGGGGCAAAGCGCCCTTCAACTTAGCTGCTTTAACTTAAGCTCCTAAGTTACGAACAGGTGGCAATTAACTTTGAATACCATTAGTACGGCTTAGGTTTTGAATAAACACGCAAGAACGTGATCTTTTGTAAGTTAAAATGGTTCTGAAATAAGTAATTGCTAGAACTAGACTTTTTTTAATTAATTACTGTGTTATATTTTATTTGTTTTATGTTTAGTATCAGTAGCTCAATTGATTAAAAAGTTATATTTTATGTGTCAGTTTCATATCAGTTGATCAATTGATTTAATTTGTTGGTAGGATGACTGTTTCCGGAAGTTACGCTTTTAAATGAATAAAATAGAAATGGCGGTAAAGTAATTGCGGCAAAAAATGGCGGGAATAGTTTAGGTGGCAGCCGTTTTGACCTGAGCGCGTCTCATTCTTTCTCCAGCCGTTGCACCTTCGACATTATTCTGATATCACGAGTGTATTTATATTTGTTGATAAAAATACAACTAAGTAATACTGTGCTTTATTTCGCCTCCTTACTTCTGATTTTTCATACTGGGAATAGGCCTCGTTGGTTTATTGGTCAAAAGGGCCACTGTTGAGCAAGAGATCATGGGTTCGAATCCTAGGTCGGGCAAATGACTATTGAGATTGTCGACCAGGAGTTTCTCAGAGGCAGCCCAGGGTCTAAATGTATGCTCGGCTGATGGAAATACCCTTTCCCTTTACTATGTTCAGTGAACAAGATAACTAGCTAAGTGTTAGTGCACAATATTAAAGGTGCTACTTTGCCTAACTCGTCACCATCTGCCTAGTCTTTTCCCTTCTATGTTGGCTATGACTTTGGCCGTCAAGCCGACTGGCTGACTATTCGGTTGCAAAAGGTCCAACTAATTGGCCAACTAGTCGGCCAAGTAGATTATTGCTTTCAGTAGATTTCAGAGGCCATCGGCAATGGCGTTTCATAATTTTACAGCTGTGTTGCTCGCATTGAGTACATCATACAACAAAATCGATCGCACCCGCCGTGTGGTCATAGAAATTTAAAATTATATTATTTCTCAAAAAACTTAAAAAAAAAAAAAAACTGACTTCCAAAATACAAAAAAGTGTAAAATAACTTTAGCTTCAGAAGTCGGTGACTTTTGTTTGTTTCAGTTTCATTTCTTTTTGCCATCTGTTTTTGAAGTCGGTTTTATTTTTTGAAATTTTTATTTTTTTATTTTTCCGTTTTTTTAGTTGAAATTTCCTATACAAATATTTGCGCACTACTCCAATGAGACAGAGGTTTCGGATACAATTTTTAGGATTTTGTTGATTTTTCGAAAACGGCTCAACCGATTTCGATAAAAATTAAATGGGACCACCTGGGAAGCCACCCTTTAAACAGAAACAAGGATTTTTCCAAATCGGTTTAGGCGTATTCGAGTAATCGGTGAACATACTTAAAAAAAAGATTCCGACGAATCGAGAACCTCCTCTTTTTTGAAGTTGGTTAAAAATAGAAATCATGAGTAGGCAGAAAGCACAACACTCTATGTGGTGACTACAAATATGACCAGATAGCAGATAGTCGGCTTTCTGAAGTATCCTACTAGTCAAATTCTAGTCGGTATGTACATCTCTAATAATTATCCCAGTCAAAGGAGAACGAATATTACAAGCTCGTGAAACTACAATTATTCACATCTTACTGCAGAAGTTATTGCAGTAGTAGCTGACCATAACTCGAACTTCAAAGTCGTGCCAAATATGTAAAGCAAGTCGTATGCTGGCTAATGAAAACAAACTTGCAATTGGTACTGTGAAACTTGCTCAGTGTACTGTAAACCTTCTTGTATACAGGGTGTAAACAAACCCTTCACATAACCGTCAACCAAGCATTCTGAACATCAAACTAAGTAACTTTACGTAAAAAATATTGCTGGGAAACGACTTTTTTTTTGAGGTGAAAAATCACGTTTTACGGTAGGGCTCGATGGAAAGCACTCAAATAATAGAGCGATGGATGGATTAAATAGTACGGGGGGTCGTGGAAGTGTGTAAAGTAAAAAACTTACATTAAAAACATGTATTTAAAAAAAACTTGTGAAAAGGTTGGAACTTTGACCCCAATATCTCCGTAACTAGAAGGTTCTCAGGTATGGTCTAGAACAAAAAAATGATCGCAAAGATGGGGAGAACAAGTGCCTTTCGGCTATGTTAAGGGTCTATTTACACCCTTTATGACGCACGACGTTGACGTGACGTTGGACGTGACGGTGATGTTATTCTGTAGTGACTGACTCGTTGGTCTAGTCATCGGAAGTGCGACTGCTGAGTATGAGTCCTGGGTTCGATTCACAGGTAAAGTGATATTGGGTTTTTCCATTAGAAACTTGTCAGTAGCAGCCACGGAGTCTGGTTTTGAGTCCGTTTGATAGCAATAGGCTTGTCTCCTATTACATGGGACTTAAAAATAGCTGGCGAAATGTGGGTGTACTAATAGGTACACCTCTGCTCAACCCTTCGGGGATCACAGGCGTGATGTTATGAAATCAACTCCTACTCCTTAGTTTGAAATAGCGTGAGTAATTCATACTTTCAGCTAATAAAGTTTTTGCACTAAACAAAATTTTATAATTAATAATATTAAACCTTAGGCTTAGCTCACATGGTCCGTTTTGACTGTTACTTTAAATTGTAATAGGTTCGTTAATTATGTTTACTGGACTGGAATATATTCAAATGCAACTCAATTGAAAATTGCATGTTTGATCAGGCTTTAATGTTCCCAGTATTGGGACACATCCCCTCCACTGAACGTGGTCTACGTTGAGTGGAGGTTGATAGACTATAATTCACAACACGAGCCAGTGCATGTTGGTGCCGTTATGTCTTCGAATTTTGGGTTCTTGGACATTTACTCACAATGTTTTCCTTCACACGTGAGAGTTTTGACCAGCTCGTCAGGAAATAAATTACACAAACGTGTATTACACAGTGAGGCGGGGTCGCGGCAGGACACGAAGGAGATGGCGGGACGAACTGAACAAGTTCCGTCAGAACATGTAGGAAGACGTCAGGGTTCGCGAGAAATGGAAAGAGTGGAGGTAGGACTTTGCCCAGGACAGAGCAGGCTAGAAAAAAAAGTGTGTTAAATTTATTGGAAAAGATTAGATACGGAAGATTCAGAACCAGTGGTTTAGTGCAACTTCATAAAGACCGATGCCCTGGAAGTTCAGAAAGACGACTAGAATAGGCTGAGTATTGCCATTTTATTGGCCATTTTTTAAATTGTTTCCAGTCGAAAAGAAAAATACATGTAAAACATATCTAACCCACATTACCCCGATTATAATTAATTTCAAGCACATTACAACACGTAGTCCCATCATTAAGGATACATTTTGTAAATCACTCTGTCAAATAAGGTTTTTGTCATTAACTGTGCCGTTATATTTTATTATACAAATTACGGTAATGGCAGGAAGGGAGTCGTGAAAAAAATGGGTTGTGAAAGTATGAAGCAACATGCGGTAGGTAAATTGTTTCAAGTTACTGTGGACCTATGGAGTCGAGATTGTTTCGCCCCGTGATTGCCAAATCATACCTAATATAATTATGTCGGGTCCGGTCGTTAGAATGGGCATAAAATGAGTCGCAAGTACGCCGGTGGTGACATCACGCGACCTACTTTCAGGTCTAGCCACGCCACAGCGTGCTTCTACAGAGCCCTGATGTTCAGCTCGAGGTGACGGCGACATTCAATGTTTGATCGTGGCGGAGTTAAGATGTCTTGGAATTGTACCCCGTGTTATTGGGTTAAGTTGTAATCTCAAGTAATTCATGATAAATCCTTTACATATATAATAAATCCTAGACATATAATTATGACATGATAATTATTAAAAAGAACTTGTGAGTGAGAGTCAAACTCTTCGGGATCCGGACACTGATTCAGTCCTGTGACACACAGACAGACGGCAAAGGTTAAATGGTAGCTTCCACCCACATTATGAGTTACTTCTTACAGCCCCATGTAGTAAGAGGGTAAGCCTTTTACAGACAGATGCAAATCTAATAACTACGGGTAGCTTCTTCGCTTCTTCTTCTCTTGAAATAACCTGCTTTTTTAGAAGTCATCTTCACAAACAGAAAAACATATTGATGACAGCACGGTTGGCGCAGTGGCTGAGCGATTGACTGCTGCGTTGCGTGTCGCGGGTTCGATCTCCGCACGAAACAAATATTTGTATAGCCTACAGATAGTTGTTCTGGGTCTGGCTGTTTGTGTATGTGAGTTTAAATGTTTGTAAACGCACCCACGATACAGAAGAAATTCCTAGTGTGGGGCAACGTTTAAAAAAAGTAATATTCATATTTCAGTTTACGAGCTTACAAAGTATTTCTACAATTCGCTGGTAGTGCATAAAGTTTCCGACACAACAAACTACAATTTTGCATAAAAACAATTTAAATTTCAAAACTTTGTAAGCAAAACGGAAGGAGAAACAAAACATATCATAACATATCGTGTTGAAAGACATTCATGCTTACAAAATATGCTTTAAAAGCTTTTTTGGGCATGTCTGAGTAGTTTCTAACATACGTAATATTCAGGCGAGTAAATTTGAGAGCACATACTTAAAAACAAGTTGTGCAATAAAAATGCGTTTTTCCTTTTCATGTAGCAAGGCTGACGGTCAGTTTTTACCCGCGTGTGTGGCTTCTTTTGGTAGTACATTAAATTTTAATAACATAAAGGGTGTAACAAGACCCGAAAGCTGAAAGGCACTTGTTCTCCCCGTCATTGCGATCATTTTTTGTTCTAGACCATATCTGGGAACCTTCTAGTTACGGAGATCAAAGTTTCAACTTTTCCACAAGTTTTTTTTTAAATATATCTCGATTTTAAATGAAAGAACTTCACATTAAACACCCCCACGACTTCGGTACTATTCAATCCATTCATCAGCACAATGTTTTGAGTGCGTTACATGGAGTTTTACCGTAAAACGTGATTTTTCACCCAAATTAAAAAGTCGTTCCTCAGCAATAATTTTTGCGTAAAGTTACTTAGTTTGATGTACAGAATGCTTGGTTGACGGCTTCGTGAAGGGTCCGTTTACACCCTGTATTTGCAGAACTTGCATGGGTTAACAGAATAATAGTCAACGCACAGTTATAGGGTCGCAAGGAGGTCGTGGCTAAATATTAACAGCCGCTCCGGTCGACCTTCAGGTCAAGCAGCGTTACCTAGGTTGGTCCGAAGATGGGTGACCTTCAATTAGATGTCGAGTGTCCTCCGTGCCTCAGAAAGTACATTAAGCTATTGGTTCCGGCTGCCATTCGTAGATCTTTCACAGTCGTTACAGGTAGTCAGTGGCCGAAAAGTCTGACAACCAGTCTTACCAAAGGGTCTCGTATTGCCTAGTACTAACTGGGTTTTGCAGGTCAGATAGGCAGTTGCTCCATGCAAAATACCGGTATTCAGCTGCATCCGTTTAGACTGAAAGACGACCCCAACATAATTTTTAATATTTTTATACGCAAAACCTGCGTAGGGAACTACGAAGAACGAACGAAGAAGATTTCGAGAGCTGTGAGCAGGGTGCGATGGTCTAATTGGTTCAGACCCTGCTCGCACACGAATTTATCTTTCCATATCAAAAAAGACCCCAACATAGATGAGAAAAGGTAAAGCAGATGATGCACAGCTATAGTGACAGCATCGCTTCAACTGTCATATGTTTCCTGTGCGTATCTTGCACAATAATAAGTTGTCTTCAACACCATTATCTTCATCATTACAGCCGAAAGATGTCCACTGCTGGACATAAGCCGTCGCCACATTGGCCGGTCCCATTGTTGTGTCTTAGTCTGACTTAATAAATAGATTTACTATCTTTCTTTTCAATTCGACCTTTTCGGGGTTTTTTGTAGAAAACTCCATACTACAACGGACACTTATAAGTACCGTAACGGCATCACCTCCAATTGGGATCAGCTAGTAAAATTGAGGTGAGGTTATGTTGATCCCACAAACAGCAGCTTGCTGTGCAGTGCATAAGTGTGAGCTTAACTTGGCTGTTTGGCTTGTTAGGTCTTATGCAAAACCTAAAGCTTAATCTAGACGACTCAAGTCTTCGGTTGTGAGTTTTAAGCTATTTACATGTAGTGACTTAATCGCTATGCAACAGCTTGGCTTGATAAAATAAACTTGTTGGGTGCACGTTTCAAAACACTCAGCACGAGCCACTGGAAGTGAAAATAAGTTATGGAATCAGGTGTTTTATTTTACGGAAATCCTTGTTTTTTAAATATTATGCTTAGGTTTGGTTGAGAAGCTCGTGGCTAAATAATAACAGCAGCTCGGGTCGATTTTTAGGCTAAGCCGTGCTTGCTTAGGTTGGTCTGTTGATAGGTGACCAACCATTACTTACCAAGTTTCCTCCGCGCCTCGGAAAGCACGTTAAGCCGTCGTTGGTCCCGGCTGTCATTTGTAGATCTTATACAGTCGTTACAGGTACTCAGTGGCCTAAAAAGTCTGACAACCAGTCTTACCAAGGTACCGTATTACCCAGTACTAACTGGGTTGTGGAGGTTAGATAGGCAGTCGCTCAATGTAAAATACTGGTATTCAGCTGCATACGGTTAGACTGGAAGCCGACCCCAGCACAGTTGGGAAAAGGCTAGGCAGATGATGATGATGATGCATAGGTTTGGTTGCATGTAGCATGCTAATTTCCACACTTCCTGCGTGTGCGTATTGTCGGCGGGAGGTGTTGGGTCTTGCATCCACGTCGGCATGTGTTTGCAAAATTTAAACTACAATTGTCTGTCTTGGGTTCAATTCTCAGGTCGGGCAAAGTGTTATTGGGTTTTACCATCAGAAATTTCTCAGCAGCAGCCACTGAGTCTAGAATTGTGCCCAGTTGATGGCAATGGGCTCGCCCCCCTAACTATAACTGGCTTAATGTGGGTGTACTATTAGACACACCTCTGCCTAGTTCACAATACTTTTATACCCACAGCATAAGCTGTGTAAGTACAATATAACCACCTCGAGCCAACACGCGAAAAAGATTAACTCAAGAGCTCTAGAAAGGAAAAAATAAATCATCTTATTCATCATACACGTGTTTTATTTCGAAAATAATATTCAAATAAATTGAAACAAGTAACAATCTACAAGAAAGTACTAACGCGAAGAGTCGAGTCGAGGTGGCGCTAGTGTCACGATAACATTGACTCCGTATTTAAATATTCGTAAAAATACTCAACACTCTTTTTAAAGTTTAATTGTGTCATTTTTCAGTCAGTTTATGTCCAATACCCATCGTCTATCGTTTGCAGAACAATACCATAAGTGGTGTGTAAATAAAACTGTGTTAAAGTAATAGCATCAAAATAGTGTTTACAAACAAACAGTGCATCCAGATAAGTACACAACACTTAAACAAAAATATGTTTTATTACTCAATAAAACAGTAATACAGTGATACAATAAACTAAACATATCTAAAACAAAGTGAATTCAAAACTTTTCTCTAACACTATACCGTTAACATTATTCAAAAGTGAACGACGCATGACGCCAACTTTTCAACCAATAACAACAAAGAAAAACGAACTTTTTTTTATTCTTTAATCTAAAAGTAACAATACATCCACCTATTTCATCACTACTACTACTTGTATAGATGGCGCATGACAAGTGACTCGGACCGTGATGTAAATAGTCGCGAGTTCGAACCCAACCCACACGAATATCACTTTTTGGATTTATCAAGATTTGTTTACATCTAACTTATTCCGAAAAATACTCAATATATAAATTGAAATTCCTTCTTAGTTGATGATATATTTTATAATTCTTTTTTTTTTATATTTTCTGAACATTTTATGGTAAAGTACTTGAAGTGAAAATACTAGTTGCAATTTAAGTTCCTACAAAAAGTGTTGCATGTTCCTGTGTTCAAGTGTTTGCAGCTCAACTAACTAATACATACTTACATTAGTTATCTATATACATTGGATCAGAAATATGAATTTCTTCGAGAATATGACGCTGCGAACTCGCAAAACTCGTTCACAGTCAAAAGCAATAGCTGTTATCGACCCATGCACGTCCAATGACTCAACGTTAAACGGCACCATTAATAGCTTACCAACAATATCGGATGATGAGAACGAAGAGATCCTAGAGCTTAAAAAACAAGTTAAACAGCTTAACTTAGATTTACTGAAGGCTCATGAAGTGATAAGCCAGTTATCGTCCGAGAACACAAACTTAAAAAATACCATCACGGCTATAAATGAGAATAAACACAAACAAATCTCAGAACTACCGAGGGACGTAGAGACCCTCGTAAATGCCAAGCAGTCTACTCCTAACAAAAATTCGCGTTCATACAAGAAAAAAATGAATATATCCAACACTACAACAAATGAAGCATCAATATTGAATGCATCCACCCAAATAACACCGAATTACATATCGTCACAAGCTACTGAACATAATATAAACAAGATACCTCAAAAACAAAGAAAGAAAATATGCATTTTAAGTAGCAATAAGGAAAATAAAATATTGACCATAGCGAAAGAAACGTTTCCGAACTACCAATTATGCCACTACCTTACACCATATGGCGGAATAAACGAACTCATCAGTAACATCAACTTGAAACTTACGGACTTCACGATGGATGATTACTGTATAATTCTCATAGGCGAAGAAGACTTCCGAAGAACCGATAATTATTTTGATTTGATTATCAAAATACGTGAGACATTGATGCCTCTGCATCACACTAATATAATATTATGTTTACCTACGTTCAAATTCAGTTACTATTCAACTATGATGTTCAATGCAAGATTAGAACTATTTAATAATTTACTGTACCTAGACATAGAAAGTCACAACTATGCATTATTGTTTGATTCCAATTTTGACCTAAAATACGACAGTACCATGTTTTCTAAAAATAGTGGTGCGATTAACAATAATGGAATATCTAATATGTTTAAAAACCTTCAATATATTGTTCATATCAATTCTGTTGATATTCCTTTAAACTCTGCCATGATCTCGAACCCTGATATCAATAATCTGTCAGGCATCAACCATATGGCTACTAGTGTTGAAAATATTGTTGCTCCAAATACTGAAAATAATAGTAATTTTTTTCTTATATAACCAAATAAATGTACTTCATCAAAATACTAATGGCTTGATAAGTAAATCGGATCTATTGAGCCTACACCTACATGAACTAGCATGTAATAAGAAATTGGTGGATGTGCTCTGTGTAACAGAACATAACATGAAAGAGAGAGATGATGTACACTTACATATTCCCAATTACACACTTGCAACCTGTTACGTTAGAAACAATAGAAGAGGGGGTTCATGTATTTTGGTAAATAATAAACACAAATATAAAATCATCAATTTAAAAGAATACTGTTGCACTAATGATTTTGAATGTTGTGCTATAGAATTACTTGAACATAACATAACTATTGTATGTATTTATAGATCCCCAAAATTCAAAATTGATCATTTAAATTCCTTTTTCTACCAATTCGAAGGTATGCTAAAGAAGATATTAGGTTTTAATTCCAAAAAGAAAGTAATTATCTGTGGGGACTTTAACATTGATGTTTTAAAAATTACGAAATCATCTACACAACTCGAAAATCTTCTCTATAACTATCGTTTGAAATTGAGTGTTCGTCAACCAACCCGGTTAGATAGTGGTACCTGTATCGACAACATAATACACAACATTAGAGGTAGCACTAGCGAGGTGTTGGAATTGGCTGTATCCGACCATACAGCTCAAATCACAAGATGTCCTGTTAAAAAAACCTGTACCATAACACATTGGTATACTTTCAAAAGAGATTATTGTGAAGAAAATATGTTTAAATTTAAAAATGCTCTTCAAAGCCTTAGTTTTAGTAATGTTTACAATTTTACAGACCCAGATAATGCATTTCGTGAATTTAACAGCTTGTTTAAATTGTTCTACGATCTTTGCTTCCCCATAGTTAGAATTAAAAATGAATGCTCAAAAACTCCGAAATGGATAACTAAAGGTATTAAACTATGTTGTAAACGGAAGCGTGAAATGCTATGGAAATTTAGACGCCAACCAAACAAAACGAATAAAAACACTTATAACACCTACTCTAAACGTCTAAAATTAATCATCAAATTAACCCAAAAGACGCAAAACAGCTACTTCATTAACAATGCTGACAACAAGGTTAAAGCAACTTGGAGAGTTATAAACTCAACTAAAACTAATTACCCGAAAGAAAATCCTTCTAAAATACTTATAGATAACAATGAATACATCACAGAACCAAATAGGATTGCCGAATTGTTTAATAACTATTTCATTGACCAAGTTAAACCTATCAACAAACATAACCACAGTACCGATTATACATCTTCATTAATTAACTCCAACCCTAATTCAATGTTCTTAGCACCGACTGTTCCTCATGATATACATAAAATTATTGTTGCTCTTAAAAATACCAACAGTTGCGGTTATGATGAAATTGTTACACATGTAATAAAAAACGTAGTTACAGAAATCTCTCCAGTTCTTAGCTATATTGTAAACGTGTGTATAGATAGTGGAAAATTCCCTGAAAATTTAAAATTATCTATTATAAAACCTCTTCACAAAAAAGAAAATCCACAAAATATGAAAAATTATAGACCTATTGCTCTCGTACCAGTGTTTTCCAAAATAATTGAAAAAGTGATTTATAACAGCCTTTATTCATTTCTTGAAAAAAACAATCTTTTAACTAAAGAACAGTATGGTTTCAGAAAGAACAAAAATATTAATATGGCCATCTATGAATTAATAAATAAAATTATTACTAACATGGACAACAAAATCCCGGTTTCAGCGTTATTCATGGATATGACGAAGGCGTTCGATTTTGTAGATCACAGAATCCTACTCATAAAATTAAATAAGCTTGGAATCAGGGGCAATGTCCAAGATTTAATTAAGTCGTACCTAGTCAATAGAAAACAAATAACTAAAATAGCAAAAGTATGCCCTAGAACCAAAACAGAAGAAACCTACCTATCAAATCAAAGACTCATAAACTACGGCGTGCCTCAGGGCAGTGTTCTAGGTCCGTTGTTATTCCTATGTTATATAAATGATATACCCTTAACTATAGAACATCCCATGACTCTTTTTGCTGATGACTGTACCACAATATTTACAGGAAAAAACTTACAAAAATATGAACAGGATATAAATAATAGCTTAAGTTTAATTATTAAATGGTTAACCGATAACAACCTACAAATTAATATTGGCAAAACACATGTCATGCACTTTAACCAGAGAACCAATCCTGTAAATCCAAATGTTAAATATGAGCATAACAACATTGTTAAAATTGACAACACAAAATTTCTAGGGCTTTGGTTAGATCGGCAGATAACATGGAAAACACATATTGAGCATTTAATAAAAAAGCTAAATCAATATTGCTATGCCCTACACAATTTAAATAAAGTCGCAAATCGCAGCACTGTTCTTACCGCATACCACGCATACGTCTCCACAACACTGCGATATGGAGTAATATTTTGGGGTAATTCTACGGATAGGGAAGCGGTCTTTAAAGCCCAAAAAAAATGCGTTCGTGCAGTTTGCATGATCCAAAACACTGTCAGTTGCAAACCTTTTTTTATTAATCTAAAATTATTAACACTCCCGTCCCTTTACATTTATGAAGTTGCCATATTTATCAAAAATAACCCAAACCAATTCGAAACAGTATCCTCTAAACGCCACCAAGGTGCACTTAAGTCCAAATCCCATCAAACAGCCCTTTACTCAAAAAGTTTCCTAGGAATGGCGCCAAAAATATTCAATAAACTACCTAAGTCAGTAAAAACATCAAGAGATCCCAATACGTTCAAAAAAACACTCCATAACTTCTTAATTCACAAAGCATACTATTCTATAAATGAATACCTTGAAGAAAAATGACTGTTTTTATTTTATATTTTTATTACTTTTATTAGCTTTAGTTCATAAGATTATGATTATTACTTACAACTCAATAATTTAATTGTTTACTTACTTTGTATTGTTTATTTGTTTCTGTTTAACGTATATTTTATAAAAGATTTTATTAAAGATTTAATATTAGGTAATTAGCTGTAATGACAGTACCTAGTTTTAGTTTTTATTTAAGTTTCAGTTTTTATACATACCTATAAAAACTACCTGCACGGCTTAATGTGTAGACATTATTTGTACGCCTTTGCAAGGCAGCACATAGTGAAACATAACTCTTTTTGATAACACCGTGTATTTACTTTACCTATGTGTCTCAAATAAATATATTTGAATTTTGAATTTTGAATTTTGAATTTTGAAGAATGATAAAGGCTTCCACAAAATAGCTAGGAACAGAAGGATGGTTCCTTACAACGAGTAAATACGCACGCACAATCACACACACAGACACGCTTCACGCACAGCGAGTGCAACCGCACTTGGGAGTAGCATTTGTTTACGGTCACCGAACACACACTATTGCTGTCCGTTTTAACGTTCACTAACGATACCTATAAAAATGATTGACAAGTGGCTAGCAACTTTGGCCGAAAAACTCCGAGCACAAAGCGGACATAACAGAACACCATTGACGAGATTGTAGGGTATAGCTGCAGGTGGCCTAGTTTTAAGGTTATCACGTTTTAAGTCTAGCTGCGACCTTCTTCTCTCTTCGAAGGCGATGACCTGCCGATGCACATGACGTCTCCACTCGGGCCGATTTTGTGCCTGCTTTTCCCACACTAAGGGGTCGATTTCGCATCTTTTGAAGTGTCTATTCTGAACATCATTGTAACGTAAAAACTGACCACCACGTTTTAACGTTCACTAACGATACCTATAAAAATGATTGACAAGTGGCTAGCAACTTTGGCCGAAAAACTCCGAGCACAAAGCGGACATAACAGAACACCATTGACGAGATTGTAGGGTATAGCTGCAGGTGGCCTAGTTTTAAGGTTATCACGTTTTAAGTCTAGCTGCGACCTTCTTCTCTCTTCGAAGGCGATGACCTGCCGATGCACATGACGTCTCCACTCGGGCCGATTTTGTGCCTGCTTTTCCCACACTAAGGGGTCGATTTCGCATCTTTTGAAGTGTCTATTCTGAACATCATTGTAACGTAAAAACTGACCACCACGTTTCCGTTTTCCTTCTTGGAGTTGAAAAAAATGCTTAAACACAACGTGTGTAAATGGAGGGTTTCACATAGCCGTCAACCAAGCATTCTGTACATCAAACTAAGTAACTTTACGCAAAAATGGTTGCTGGGAATCGACTTTTTTTTTTTGGGGTGAAAAGTCACGTTTTACGGTAGGACTCGATGGAAAGCACTTAAAGCATTGTGCTGATGGATGGATTGGATTGAATAGCACGGGGGTCGCGGAGGTGTGTAAAGTAAAAATCTTACATTAAAAACATGTATTTAAAAAAAAAACTTGTGAAAAAGTTGGAACTTTGAACCCCAATATCTCCGAAACTAGAAGGTTCCCAGGTATGGACTAGAACAAAAAAATGATCGCAAAGACGGGAAGAATAAGAGCCTCTCGGCTATGTTAAGAGTCTATTTACACTTATTATGATTGCACTGTCAGAATTTCAATACTCAGAGAGCTGAGCATCATCTTACTGCACTTGTCCCAAGTTACTTGGAGTCGGGACAACAGGTTTTATTCTTCCATTCTCCTCTGTCAACCGTCACGCAATCATTTACTCCTTTCTATATCAAAGCATACCTCACACAATCCGTTCATCGTTCCCTTGGTCTTCCTTTCCATCCATCAACATTTATATTCATCACTCTTTTAGCCACATACGATTCGTCGCTGCTCATCACATGCTCATATATAGACAGTCAATTCCCTATTAACTTTTCTGTTACTGGCACAACTTTTAAACTTCCTTTAATATACTCATTCCTATACTTTAGCTATTCTTGTCACACCACACATTCTCATCTTCGCTACAGGAGAGCCGAGCGTAGGGAAAATTTCCAAAAATAACATAAATATATGTGCGTTTTCGCTAGTTATGTGCTTATATGGAATCGAGGCCCTAACACGAATGCGCGGCCTGAACGTAACATAAATACGAAACGATAATTTAATCGAAAATCCTTTAGTATTTTGGTATTGTATGTGAAAACCACAGTTACCTATTATTACCTCTAAATACGGACACGGGTTTTTTCAACTTTACGTTATGTTGACTCCGCGCGTAGTACCTAGACCGATAGACCTTCTACACTTATTTATTTTGTGGTACTGCTGTCAGCCACACAAAGGAATAATCAAAGCTTCTAATCAATCAGGCATTCCATTGAAGACTTCAAGTACAATACAAGGCTGTCAATTTAATAGAATATTGATCAATCAGTCCGAATTGTCGAACAGTCTCAAACACACTGATGTAGCATTGACTCTGTTTAGTGAAGGAGTTGGTATCTAAATGATTGATAAGTCCGAAGCCTGGGAAGTAACAGTAACGGCTGATCAGAAGACCGAAGAAGCTGGATGCAGCTGAATACCAGTATTTTACATGGAACGACTGCTTATCTGACCTACACAACCCAGTTAGTCCTGGGTAATATGAAACTCATGGGTAAGACTGGTTGTCAGACTTTTGGCAGGGCCACTGACTGCCTGTAACGACTGTGAAAGATCTACAAATGTCAATAGCTTAACGTGCTTTCTGAGGCATGGAGGAAATTCGGTACGTACTGTGTGGTCACCTATCCGCAGACTAACCTAGGCAAGCGCGACTAAACCAGAAGATTGGTTCGAGCGCCTGTTATTATATAGCCACGATCTACTCCACGAGGTCTACAGCCCTACCAACAGAAAATAAAGAAAGTGAAATAGTTTATTTGCCTTAAGAACTAGATAAACTGAGGTACTTAGTTTATTGCAATTCATCATCATCATCATTTCAGCCGAAAGACGTCCACTGCTGGACATAGTTTATCGTGTATCGTCTTGTAGCTGAGCTAATAGGTTGATAGCACAATTTACTAACTATATCACAGGCTCACCACACCACCAAGCCCCCAATCCTGGGTACGCTTCACCTTCCAACTTCCCGCCATTCGACGTGACAGTCAGTTCGACTGACAGTTGTCATTAGTGACAGCTACCTGACTACTTGTGTCTGTGAGAAAGTGTTTCCATATCTATTAAATAGATACACTACACTAACTATGCAATTGGACCGACCACTTTAAAACCGGGAAAAATCAAAATACCGGTAGATCGTAGCCAGGACCTGATTATTATCAGCGCCGTTTGTAACTACCAGACTAATAGGCAAATCAAAAAAGTTTCGTCATCATTATTTTATTACCAAGAAAACACATTACACTTTACCAACTGACATTAATCGTCAGGTTTGACACTTCTCATGGCGGCCATCTTTACCGCCGTGACACCTAATTCTTCCCTACATCAGCGCTAAGTAAGCACCTCACGTACGTTCTTATATGAACATAACCCGATGTTTTATGCCCTTTCATACGGGTAGGGTGTAATGTATTTTGAATGGGCCGCGTCACCTGTAACCGTGATGCTCATTTGATGGCTTGTGTGGAAGGCCTTTATTATCTGAGAGATTTATTGGGTTCTGTATGTAGTTATTGTGTTGTGCTTTCTTTAATGGCTTTGCTCTGATGCTCTGGTGCCTTTTTATGAGAACGATTTTCATCATCAATATTTTATGATGTCTTGTCTGTTTATTTTATGTAGATTAGTATTTGTATTTTTGTTAACAGTTGGGGGTTTAACTAGGAGTTAGTTTGATATCTACAAACTATACACTTGTTTGGTTAAACGCGATAATCTCAGGAACGAATTGAAAAATTCTTTTAGTGTTGGATAGTCCAATTATCGAGGAAGGCTGTAGGCTATGTAACATCACGCTATGACCAAAGGGAGCCGAGCAAAAAGAAACAAACAGAAGCGCCGGGTGAAACCGCGGGGCACAGCTAGTCCTATTATAAACCTGTGGTAAATTACCCTACAGAATAAAAATACCCGTTTCACGGAAAAAATTTAATAATTTTACGAATGTATTCATATCTATGGGTTACTGATTGTGCTTGTTGCAAATAATATTTTTACTAACTAAAATGCAATAAGATAATTGTATTTTAGATTAAG
The DNA here is from genome assembly GCA_910589295.1 of Noctua janthe. Taxonomy (NCBI): domain Eukaryota; kingdom Metazoa; phylum Arthropoda; class Insecta; order Lepidoptera; family Noctuidae; genus Noctua; species Noctua janthe. Next base: position 3,434,721 of record OU342572.1, on the reverse strand, counting down.
AAATCGACGTATTTACTTTACGTTAACACCGCGTAGACGTGCTCGGGCCAGAGCATAAAATGGTTACTTAAATTATATCACGTGTTTTTGAATCAGTTTCACTCTCTTTAGAGACGTAATTCGTAAATTATGTAATTTTTTTTAGTGATTTATAAAAAGTCAAACAGACGAATAGATTAGAATCAGTCAAGATAATACCTCAATCACACACTAAGCTAATCATACCCCGAAAATATATATAAAGTCAATATTAATCCTACTAATAATTATTATAAATGCAAAAGTTTGTGAGGATCGATGGATGTTTGTTACTGTTTCACGCTAAAACTACTGATTAGGATGTTTAACCCACAGATAGTTTATAACCTGGTTTAAGAGCGCGTGTACAGAAAGAGTGCAACGTCGCAAATAGCTGTCAAATATTTACCTGTTTTAATTAATTTGGAAATATTTCTGTATGGAAATAAGAAATCTGGCTAACTAGTAAACTAGAATATTAATAATGAATTGCAATTACAACACTGAATTTGAGGTTGTAACCGTTTTAAGTGTAAAAAAGGCATTTGGAAAGTTTTCAAATACTTTTTTTACATCTAAAACTAAATAATCAGTGTTACGATATTAATCACTGCATTTCATAATCAATACTTTAGATCACTAGTTCACTAGTTATTGCCAAATTAATCAAAACAGCGAAATATTTGACAGCTATTTGCGACGTTGCCAACTTTCTGTACAAGCGCTCTTAACACATATGATACTTTTCATCCAGTAAGTATGATCCCGTGGGACAATTACCGACGCGGACGAAGCCGCGGGCATAAGATAGTAGGTATAATAAGAAAGCACAAAAATTCTCATAAAGCAAAAGCTGTAAACCCGCGCAGGTGTAAACCTCGTAAAATCTTCCACTATCCAAAAAGTGACGCTTGTTTAAAGCTAGTGTAAAATTCAGTACTTACGACTTTGTTTCTTACGGCATGAATTATTTGTGAAGACCGTTAGGCTGGGTTTACACAGGCCGACTCGGTCTAGTCACTAGACCGAGTCGGCCAGTATGCTCAGCAATACCCATTGCGACCACTAGACTCTAGTGGTCGCAATGGGTATTGCTGAGCATGAGTTCTTTGCGATCTCAATACGAAATGAACAAACCTAACAATGTATTATGTATATATTCATAATTATACAACCAATTAAATTTATAATTTCTAATAATTTATATGATATTATTGAATTGCTGCTTAGCCCTCTTCCTCTCTCCTAATGTTGCTGTGCCCGACAGGGTCCATAATGATCTTTTACCTTGTTACACCATCTATGTAATACTTATGGAATGCAATAAAAATTTGAGTATTGAGTTTTGAAAATTTGTTACGCACAGGTGGCTACAGGACTGCTTTGTTGAGGAAAAGTGTATTTGGTATGGCACCGGCAATTTTTAATCACATTCCTAATTCCATAAAAAACTCAGTAACAACGTTCAAAAAGAAACTAACTGAACTTTTATAAAATAAATGTTGCTACTCCGTATAGAATTTTCTAGCTGATACAGTTTAGTTGCGTGTCAATGTTAGTATGTTTGATGATGAACTGCATCAATGCTTGCATGCCAAAATGCTAGAATGTACAAGGATTCGTTAATATTATTGTTACCACCTTATTGTAAATACCTACATTCTGAGCAAATAAATAATTATTCTATTCTATTTTCGATTTCTGGGACAGGCAAAGTGTCATTGGGTATTTCCACCAGGAATCTCTCAGTAGCAGCTAGGAGTCCTCCCTGGTTCGCATCGTTGATCTAGTAGTCAAAAGCCCTACTGCCGAGCATGAGGACATGGGTAGATTTCCAGGTCGTACATAGTGTTATTGAGTTTTTCCTTCAGCAATTTTTATGTAGTATTAACAGTTTCTGTATGAGTCTGGATTTGAGCCAGGTTGACGGCAAGAGGCTCGCCTTTTATTACATGGAACTTAAACACACCTGATAAAATATGTGTGTACTATAGCGTACATCTCTGACTAACCCTTCTGTGCTTACGAGCGTGATGTTATGTAATGTGTATTCAACCGGCTTTTAGTAACACAGTTTTATTAAACGAAAATCGTTTCGTTGAATCTGTGTTCAAGGCTGAACTGGACCGAGGTCGAAACTGTATTTCATGTAAACCAGTTCAAATAGAATTCATAGAATAATTAAAGTTGAATAATTGTAAATACAAACATACAGATGATAATTATTGTATATGTAGCAATTGATAGGAATATTTAATATCTTTTATTTTTTGTACTTATAATCCAAATCGAAGTGGGTTTTTCTTTATTGTTTCACAAAACACCAGTAGGACACACTCCCATTCCAATGCGACAGAGACCGCAAATTAACACAACACGTCAGTCCCGTCTGCCTTGATCAAATGTGGTAATGCGGTTTCGGTATCCGTCTCGGTCTCTTGCCCGACTGTCTACACCTACCCTTATAAACGAAGTGTATATTGCAACAGTGGTTTCGTCGAAAGCCGAAACTTTGTAGTTAATATGGGCTTGTTTAAATATTTACGAGCTAAGTGTGGTCGCAGGAATTTTTGGTAACCACGCAGGGAGTAGAGTTTTAGAAGATATTCTTTTAGGTGGACCGTTTGATGTTATAGTTTGTTCGGAGGTGGAAATTAAAAAATATTTTGGTTACACTTTTTAGTCTGCCTCGTTGGTGTAGTGGTCGCAAGCGCGACTGCTGAGCATGAGGTCCTGGGTTCGATTCCCAAGTCAGGTAAAGTGTTATTGGGTTATCATTAGGAATTTCTCAGTAGCAGCCACGGGGTCTGGATTTGTGCCTGGTTGATGGCAATAGGCTCACCCTCTATTAAATGGGATTTAAACATAACTGGAGAATAGCGGGTGTCCTATAGGTATACCTCTGCCTAACCATTCGGGGATTGCAAGCGTTATGTTATGATTTTTGTCCGACTTTAAAAGATATAAAATATTTTGTCCTGTAAATCCATTATTTCTTTAAAGATATTTATTGGGTTTTTATGTTATTTAAATAGATTCATAGCCCTGCATATACATATGTCGGATATGTCAGAATTTATTCTGTTAGGCTCGTACATCATGTGGGCAGACGATGGGTTTCGTGCTATGGAAACACACTGGGTGCGATACACTGTTTCTAGCAAAACTAACGAATTACTTGAGATTACAACTTAACACAATAACACGGGGCACAATGAATCGGTTACAGTTCCAGGACGTCTCAACTCCGCCGTGATCAGACATTGACTGTCGCCCTCGCCTCGAGCTGGACATCAGGGCTCTGTAGAAGCAACCTGTGCTGTGACAGGTAAGTAGGTCGCGTGATGTCACCACAGCACGCAGGCGCGCTTTCCAATTCATTTTACGTCTATACTAACGACCGGATCCGACACATAATTAATTGAAACAAAATAGAAAAGCAATTGAAACAATGTTAATTAAATATTCAGGGTATGAACTTCGGTGTTCAGAAATGTTGAATCATTCAAAATATTAATTTGTAGACATTTTATATTTCCGTATAATGTTTGTGATGTAGATCTTTCAAAGCATTCGGTATTTTGAGAATCGGTGTTATGTATTAATGACTTTATAATTATAATATTTAAATTTTCGGCATTCAACCTTATTTCAGATGCGATTTAGCTCTTTTTATTTAGGGTTCCGTACCCGAAGGGTAACCAAAGGGACCCTATTACTAAGTCTCCGTTGTCCGTCCGTCAGTCCGTTCGTCCGTCTGTCTGTCAGCGGGATGTATCTCATGATCCGTTATACGCAGACGAAATTGAGTAGTTAGAAAGTGTATATCTGTTACTACTATAACAACAAATAATAAAAACAAATTTAAATTAAAGGGGCCTCCCCTACTACGGTAGTACGGAACCCTACATGCGCGATTCTGACTCGTACTTGGCCGGTTTTTTGGGAAACCATTTATTTTTGTAGCGTGTGTAACATGTATATGGCCCTCAAAGTACATCCTAAGATGCATTCGAGTAAAAAAGTTAATCAATCTTGTCGTTCCCTGGGGTCCTGATAACCTTACTTTCCTGTTGGTCCTTCAGTTTGCGTTACATTCATTAATCTCCTCATTCCTTTGGGGTAGATAGACTGAGTATATCAATTATATGGGTTCGTGTTTACCTGTACTTTGCAGTTTATTTTTTACAAGCTGTGCCTTGCGGTTTTACACGCCGCTTCCAACTTGTTTTTTTTTTGCGTAACGTGATTTTATATACAACATTAGTTCTAGTATGTGCGAAACTTGAAACACGTGTCTAATATTTTTATGTAAAGAATCTATGTACAAAATTTCAAAACTGTATCATGAAAAATCACAAAGTTATAAGCTTGTTCAGTTACCTGGTTGTTCGCACAAAAATGTGGTTACCGCGCGCGCGCTTCCTGCGTCATCTTGAGCTCATTTATAATAATAATTTGGCAATAGGTACCTAAATGATTACGATAGATACTTAGTGTCGGTCGGTGTCCAACTTGTAAACTTTTTAAATATTTTTGGGACAAAATATTTAAATGGTTTAAAAATTATTGGAATCGATTCAGCTACTTATTCTAAACAAACTACATTGAGGTTTCGATTATACTAAAAATAACGTTGTATAGCCTATAGCCTTCCTCGATAAATGGGCTATCCAAGACTAAAAGAATTTTTCAATTCGAACCAGTAGTTACTGAGATTAGCGCGTTTAACCAAACAAACAAACAAAGATTAAGAACCTTTTGAAATATTGCCATCATCATTTGATAGTCACAATTGTTGTTAGGGGTACTTCTGAACGTTGGATTCGATTCTTGCATATATCCTATTATTTGACTTAGTTTTAGTACTGTATTTTTTATTGTTTTACCATCTTAATGGGTATAAAATTACCAATTCTAAAAATGGTAGAAATGGGTTCTGTTTGTGATTCTTTAACAGCTCTACTATTTTTTTTCAAAATATTTTCAATATACAGAAACACCACGTCTACAGGTTTATTGTAAAGGGTGTAACAAGGCCCTTAACGAAGCCGAAATGCACTTTTTCTCCCCACATTATTTAAGGGAAGGGCTCCATAGATTAGGCTATATCATAATTTTGAACTTGGCTCTCATTTCACATTTATTTTTTTGATGGGATATTATTTTAGTAGGATTTTTTTTTTTTTTTTTCTGATGTTATATCATCAAATGACCCCCCCACTCTGGGCGAAGCGGAAAGGAGAGTCAGACTTCTACTGACTAAAACCCATCCATGTTCCTTCTTTGCCCTTTGTGTTCTAGGGCCACGATATTTTTCTCTGTATTTTTCTCTCTTCAGAACTAACATATTCCGTCAAGCACTACTCTTCAGTGAGATAAGGTATCCTATAAAAATGTCTGGAGTGTGACGTGAAGGACTGACGGATTCAGTGAACACTGTACGTATGCTAGTGGAGTTATCTTAGCGTGGCTTTTTTTGTAGAACACAGACGAGAGAGGAGGATGGTCAGAAAAACAACCGTTTCCATGATGCTCTATCAAAAAGTTTTTCTTGGTCTTCCTAAGTTTTTTATTACAGATTTTGTATGTGCCTTGTTTGTTTTTTATTTTTCATAGAATTAGGGTGACCAGGTCTGATTTCCGGTTTTACGGGATTGAAAACACGGGAGTCGAGGTTAAAATACGGTACAGGCCGTTTGTTTATTAAACATCAACATTTATTTTTTATTTCTAAAATTTGGCATATTTAATCAATTAAATAACCTATATATTTGTTAAATTTCTGAATGAAACACTTTAAAAAACAATATTAAATATTTAAAAACACAACATTTTTATATTATCTGAAAAGGAAAATGTGAAATAATCAACTAAATAATTTTGACTTTGATTTTCTTTATGAATTACCCTTAAAACAATCATAAATCAATAATTTGTTAATTATTTGGATAAGAAAATGTGGATTAACCAACTTAATAACTAAATTAAATGCCATTGAATCATAAAATTACGGGACAATGTCCCGTATTGGTTTCGCCAAATTACAGGACAATGAAAAATTCGTGCCTGAATTATGGAACCACCCGTAAGTGTTTTCAAAAAGTTTTTTTTTTTTTTTTCAGTGAGTCCTTGTTATTACATCCTCTTACAAATAAGGCTAGTTTGATTGAGTTAACACCTGAGCCCAGCAAACTATGAAGCCTTTCCAGTGACCTTCAACTACACAAAAATGTCATCTATATGTCACAACTATCTACAAACGCGTTCTCAGAAACCAAATGCAAATGTCGCGCTCGCTTTGCCGCGAAAAGTCATTTTGGCGGGAGACGTACTAGTATTGGCGACCATTTTTACTATAATCATAAATAAAGCTCTTTGTATTAGAATTTAGTGTTAGTGTCGATTTTTGTGAGAACCGGCCAAGTACCAGTTGTACTCACAGGCACACAGGGTTCCGTAGCTCCAAACAATATAATTTTTAAATTTCATAATTCTTTTATATTTTATTAACTTAGCACAAATAAATAAAATACAAAAGAATTATAAAATTCTATCAATTTGTTTTCTAAAAAATCTCGACCATTTATGCAAAGGTGGGTCAGCTAATTGCTATCACTTTCATATTTATGAATTTAGTAAAACGCTGTTTTTACGAAATTACAAACAGACACTTAAATTTTATATATTTGTATAGATGAGAGCACATAAAACGTTTTAAAGCTTTGCATTCAGCAGTTATATTACAAAGCAAATAATATTGTCAAGTTAAGATTTTCAAAATAGATATTACGTTTAGTTACCCTAGAAGTATCTTTTACAAAGATAAATGATCTTTTGATGGGTCGCCATTATACTTTAATGGGATGGTCATTAGTTTGATAACAAGCACGATAAAGATTAACTTTTTCGTTATCATTTTATATAAATATAAGAAGCCATTTATTAATGTCAAGACGAAGAAACATAATTATTTAAAACATTTGTAACTTGACTTTGATAAGGGCTAAACGTGTCTGACAAAGAGCCTTTCCAAGTTTCTGGAAAATCTGCCTATCTGACCCCCTTAACCCATCAGTAACCTAAATAGATTAGTCCCAACCATCAGAAACCTAAATTTGAAGTCAACCCCAACCTAATAAAAAAAGAGGTAGACTGATGATGAGATGACAGTGCGTCCATCGAAGGTTAGGTTAAATTTATCGAGGTCAGTTCGTGGGTCTTCTTCTACATCAAGTGGTTAGTGCCTAACTTGGTATCAGAGTTTTTATGCCGCCCACGGGCCTCTGACTTACCCATACATGACGCCAAGAAATAACCCTCAGGCATGCAGTTCTCATGATATTTTCGTCCACCGAAGCAAGTGATAATTATACAATACGCACATGAATCTTGGGTTCGAACTCGAGACCTATGACTTGGCAGTCCGACGGTCACACCACTAGGCTATCACTGTTACTGTGACGACCTGTGAGCATTCATTACACAACTACTGGTACCCTCGGTGCACATGCTTATTGGACCCGGCTATCATTGGTAGATCTTTGACAGTCATTACGAATACTTAGTCAAAGTCCAAAGGTCTGACAACAAGTCTTCAGTCAGACCGTCGCTTAAAGCAAGTACTTGCATTCGGCTGTATGTAGTTAGACTGGAAGCTGATTCCAATAAAGGGTGTAAATAGACTCTTAACGAAGCCGAAGGCACTTGTTCTCCCCGTCTTTGCGATCATTTTTTTGTTCTAGACCATACCGAAGAACCTTCTAGTTACGGAGATATTGGGGGTCAAAGTTCCAACTTTGTCACAAGTTTTTTTTTTACTTTAAACACCTCCACGATCCCCGTACTATTCAATCCATCCATCAGCGTGATTTTTCAGTGCTTTGAGTGCGTTCCATCGAGTCCTACCGTAAAAACGTGATTTTTCACCCGAAGAAAAAAAAGTCGTTTCGCAGCAATAACTTTTGCGAAAAGTTACTTAGTTTGATGTACAGAATGCTTGGTTGACGGCTTCATGAAGGGTCTGTTTACACCCTGTATTATTGGGAATAGGCTACACAGATTATACATTAACTAGACTTTCAAACCTGAATAACTTTTCTACAAAAGAAAATAACAAGAATGTGGTGTATACGACAGCTAAAAAACCCGACTACTGAAAAATCTCGCTCTAATTAAATTTGGGGTTTACAAAGTAAAATCGACTCCTCCTATTGTTGATGTCGGTTAAAATGTAGCGTATGTTACCCGGGCCACAATAACGAATCGATTGACACCTTATTCATCAAAATCGGATGAATAGTTTAGGCGCTATGGAGGAACATGCCTAAATACAAACATACATACATAGATTGCTAAAGTCATAACCCTTCCTTTTAGTAGTCGTAGTCGGGTAAAAAGGAGACTCGGATAACTAAAATTATTCGCGTATAAAAATATTGCTTTAATCAAAGTAAACATAGAAAAAATATATGAAAACATTCGCTGAAAAGCCATACAGGAATTATGCGCATGATATTTTTCAGTACTTATTCAAAAACGAATATTAAATTCAATCTCTTTGCGAATGGCCTACTTTTGGGTTGTGAATGCGAATGTTTTTTCGGCTTTCTATTTGGGCGTGAATTTACTGAGTTTCGGCACTATATTTTTGTCAATCATGTATTAAATGGTACGGTGCTGAAAAAAATCAAAGTATCTTTTTGTTTCGTCTGTAAAACGAGGACTACAGAACAACATCTAGAAACTTCTACAGGATAGGCGGTACCCATCAAACCACGTCACCTGATCACCCGAATCTTTATCTAGCTTTTTGCTTCAATCCACCGGACATAACATAACATCACGCCTGTAATCCCTGAAGGGTTAGGCAGTACTGTACCTTATAGTACACCAAGATTTAGCCAGTTATGTTTTAGTCCCATGTAAAGAGGCGAGCCTATTGCCATCACCCGGCAACAAATCAAGACTCCTTGGCTGCTACTGAGAAATTCTTGATGTAAAAACCCCTATTGCCATCACCCGGCCACCGATCCAGACTCCATGGCTGAGAAATTCCTGAAAAAAACCCAAAAAAAAATTGCCCGACCTGAGAATCGAACCCAGGACCTCATGCTCAGCAGCCGTGATGGCGACCACTAGCCCAACGAGGAAGCCATCTGCATGTCACAACTTAACCACGTAGACACATATCCATACCTATCCTCATATGCACACAGCTATTAAACTCACATAATCTCAATCACTTGATCTCTCCACCTCCCAAGATCTGATGATAACCAACGGCACAGGTGTGTTGGCACTGTTGCCGTTCTTCAGACGGGCTGGCAACGCTTCGTTGGACGTGGCTTTCTGCCAGGAGTAATAGCCCGTTAAGTAATGTAATATCAGTATAGCATCTTAAACGGTGAAGTGAGTGCCGGAAACTGAACGTGGTTTAAGGCGAAAAGTTGTGTTTTGATTTCGATTTTCAATTTTGGTTTAGATTTAGCGATTTTGGAGCTGGAGAAATGTGTTTTTGTTCTTTTTGATGTTGTTTATAGCCGCATGGTTTTGTGCATCATCAGCCTAGCCTTTTCCCAACTATGTTGGGGTCGGCTTCCAGTCTAACCGGATGCAGCTGAATACCAGTATTTTACATGGAGCGACTGCTAATCTGACCTCCACAACCCAGTTAGTACTAGGTAATACGATACTTCTTGGAAAGGCTGGTTGTCAGACTTTTTGGGCCACTGACTACCTTATGATTGTCAAAGATCTACAAATGACAGCATGGGCATAAATGATGGTTTTGTGCATTACAGAATAAGTTTTCGTTAGAACCAATGAAATAAATTACTTTAAAAATCAATCTTTAACAACTACAGGCATTTTATAGCTGAATAATTATAAATTATACACGTGTTCAATATGAATACGTGTTGGTTGAACAAAAAGAAATGAAAAAAAAGAATGGAAAAATAAACAAATGAAAAGAATGAAGAAATGATGATGATGAGTGAATGATGAATGAAATGAATATCATTTGTTTTAACCTTTCACTGGTACACCATACCTAATGAGTAATTCAATCTGCGAAGTTAGTATCTAGCCCTACTTAAGCATAACTTAACGGAGCTTCTAAGGACTGTTTAAGTCATATTGTGCCGATTGTCGTAATCGATTGTCGTGGAATGGGCATGTGATGCGGAGAAATGAGAAAAATTTCGCGAGGAAATTTCTGAACATGAATGGGGATGGGTATAAGAGTAGAGGAAGACCAAAGCAACGATGGGTGGACTGTGTAAAGTATGATACGGCTAGAAAGGTGACGGATGAGATGACGATCAATAATGAAGTATGGAAAAAAGACATGCTGCGCCGACTGCAAATTAATTGGGATAAGGGCAAGAGAATGATGGCACAGCGGCAAACGAACTTAAACACAGCGGCAAGTAAAGACCATTTCCTGCCAGGGCTGCGGGACTGTTCGAAAGAGATACCGTAGCCCGGGAACACAAAGGGCATAGAAGGAACATGGATGGGTTTTTGATGATTTCCGAACCGAAACGAAAAAAAACTGACCATTTCTAACGCAAATGTTGACAGCGTTCGGCATTCCGCCAAAGCCCCCAGTCTCCGTGTGTGTCTACAACCTAATAGGCCCGAGGTAAATTGGAAACAGCGCAAACTGATTGTTCCACAAGATTAAACGTTGCTATTGGCAAGCTTGACCTGCTCTTGATGTTCGTCAATGATAAGAGGCCAGGCCGTCGGACAGTTACGAGAAATGCTTGATGACTGTTATAGCATATGGATACCAGCCCCTCTACGAGGAAATATCTTCCTCATCATCATAATTCTCCTGTCCTTATATTTTGAAGTAGCGAGTTGTCAACATGTTTTTGGTGTTAATACTAATCTACATCATGTAGAAAATAAAAAATAAAGTCTTGTGACTAAACTACTGCATATATTCGATTGATTTTTGTATGCAGATTGGGAACGTCATATGTGTACACAGTTAAATTTATTGTCGTTTTGTCGGCGCTACCCTGTATAATGTATACAGGGTGGCCCAGCTCGACACGAATCTTGAATAGTCATTATCAGGATTTTAAGTAGACGAAAAACTGTTATATCGTGGTTGGCAACAGCATATTATTGTGCCCTGATAAATAATAATACAGGCACTGACATAGATTATAGTCTAGAATAGTACACAGACTACTTTCTATCTCAGAAGTACGATCATCCCCCGTAGCATGACCACCGCAGACAAGGATTTCTTTGACGGACGAATCGACAAAATGACAGGTTGTGTCGACACAATGACAGATTTCTTTGCACTATCTGTCATTTTGTCGATTCGTCCGGTGGTGGTTGGTGGTCATGCTACGGGGGCATGTGAGCAAGTCCCAAACAATGTGCAGGTGAAGCCGCGGGCATAAGCTAGTATTATTCTAAACGTGTCAGTTTGTTTTTATTTGCTCGCCCTTTCACGACTGAACGCCTCAACGAGCCAACGTATAATTTGGCACACGGATTGTTATTCTCTGATTATTTTATATGATTGATTTGGCACCATGCTTTAATGATTATTTTAGAGCCGTGTCGGTTATTCGTTTGTTGATTCTTAGAACTAAATTGTCGTGTTGAAGACGCCACTCATGGACTTTCTTATGAATAAAGGGTGTAAATAGACCCTTAACATATACGAAAGGCACTTGTTCTCCCCGTCTTTGCGATAATTTTTTTTGTTCTAGACCATACCTGGGAACCTTCTAGTTACGGAGATATTGGGGGTCAAAGTTCCAACTTTTTCATAAGTTTTTTTTTTAATTTATGTTTTTAATGTAAGATTTTTAGTTTACACACCTCCACGACCCCCGTACTATTCAATCCATCCATCAGCACAATGCTTTGAGTGCTTTCCATCGAGTCCTACCGTAAAACGTGATTGTTCACCCCAAAAAAAAAAGTCAATTGCCCGCAATAATTTTTACTTAAAGTTACATTGTTCGATGTACAGAATGCTTGGTTGACGGCTATGTGAAGGGTCTGATTACACCCTGTATTTTACTATAATACCCGACCGTAACGCGAGCAAAGTCACGAGCGAAAGCTAGTTCGTCATAAAGAGACTAGCTTATAAATATCACAGGGACTCTGGCCACTTAGGTAAGTAGAAGAAGACACTGAAGTATACTTAAATACATAAAATTAGTATTATACCTCGCAAGCAAAGTCTTCAACAAAAGCTAGTAAATATATAGCTATATATATATATATATATATAAGCGAACTTTCTTACCTAGGGACCGGTATTAGGATATTATAAATGAAAACATGTCTGTCTGTCGGCCTATCTGTCTGTCTGTTGCTTTTTTCAAGCCTTAACGGTTGACCGTATTTCTATGACATTTGGTACATTTACCTACAGGACTGGGACATATAATACTTTTATATCCCGGTATCGTTAGTACGTTCCTGTGAAAAAATATTCGGGTGGACCCGCGCAAAAAAGCTAGTACTTAAATAGCATTAGTATTATCCTAAAAGTCCTTGGCAAAAGCTAGTGAATATGTAAATAAGCGAACTCTCTCACCTAGGGACCACACGGTATTAGCCGTGACAACACGAGGGAATCCTCAGTGCGAGAACTAAGCTCGAGACGGTTCTACATGATTAGTGTTCCGTACATTGCACATCAAAGTTGGCTTAATTAAACATTTTGAGTTAGGGGGCTAGTGTTTTGAGATAAAGTTTGGTGTTTGCTTAAAGGTGTAATTTTCATGCTGTGAGTAGAAATGGGGATGGATAAAGTAACGAATGAGTATATTAGAGGAAGTTTGAAAGTTGCGCCAGATACTGAAAAGTTGAAAGGGATTCGAATATCGTGGTATGGGCATGTGATGAGGAGGGACGAATCGCATGTGACTAAAAGAGTAATGGATATAAATGTTGATAGATCTAGAGGGAGAGGAAGACCAAGGAAACAATGGATGAATTGTGTGAGGAATGATATGAAAGCAAAAGGAGTAAATAATATATAGCATGACGGTTGACGGTGGAGAATGGAAGAAATAAATGTGCTTCGCCGGCCCCAAGTAACATAGGACAAGCACAGGATGATAATGATGGAGTAGAAATAGGGATATACTATTATCTAGGTTCATAGTGCCCTAAAGAGGGCAAGCGCACTATATTTAGTGCGTACTGCACGTCTTTTTACACTTGTAGTCTGTGGGTTCATTATACTCAAAAATCATACAGCACCCTTCGAAAAATAGTGTTACAGCTAAATTAGACCAATTTTAGATTTTCCATAGAAATAGAAATTTCCAATTATCTTTTTTTTTTAAAGACATTTCGAAAAGTTCTCAGGTCATGTTTTTAGACTTATGTATCCTGCTTATGCCTACGAAGTTTCATTCAAATCGGTTCAGTCATTTCGAAAAAAAATCACTTGAAAGTTTGTATGAAATGCCGTAAGACGTTAACGCTCTTCATCCCAAAAACGTTTTATCAACACCAACAAAGGACCCCAAAACTAAACTCTTAGACAAACTAAAACCATTTCGCACTATGAGAGAAACTTATCGCTATAAAGATATTAAATGTCTCCCGATGTCCATTTCTTTTGTGAGACAAAAACAATTTGCTGTAACATTAGTTTTCTTGAGAATGTTGTCATTTGTTAAGATATAACAGTAATGGTGTGAGGGATGTGACATTTGAGTCGTACACGGTGGTTTCTATTTTTAACCCCTGACGCAAAAAGAGGGGTGTTATAAGTTTGACCGCAATGTGTGTGTGTCTGTCTCTTGTACCGTAGCTCTGAAATGAGTGAACTGATTTGTATTCAGTTTTTTATTTGAAAACTAGTTTCTTGGTGATGGTTCTTAGATACTTTTTATCAAAATCGGTGCAGCCATTTACTAGTTATGGGGGATGAAAGTGGTGATGAAGAATCGAATATTTTCAAATATACCCAAGAGGGGTATCAAATGAAAGGGCATGATTTGTATATTACAAATAGGCATGTTTTATCAAAACTGGCTCAGCCTTTTTATTGACTTTTCAAATGTTTGTTCGCTTTTCTTTGTAGCGATGGAGGTTTTTTAAATTTTAAATTTATTTTTTTATTATTAACTGTTTTGGGGTGATATCAAAGAACATGTTGCCTATAAAACAAATATATATAGTACAAATATGTACAGAAACTTTTGCAAAATACTGTTAAAAGGGCGGCTTTTTTAACCGATTTCTAAAAAAGGAAGAGTGTACAGGCATCTTCTGGGCAAGCTCGTCCCATCATAGACTTCATCTATCGCTTTCCATCAGGCGTGATCGAGGTCAAGAGCAGGCCCATTTTGTAATAAAAAAGAAAGTGATTATGTATCGGCCAGCGTATTTTTTTTGTTCATGCATGTACACCGATTTCTCCGTAATTACTGGTTCAATTTTGGTGATTCTTTTTTTTTATTTGGTAGAAGAAGCTTGCGTAGTGGTCCTATTTTTTTTTTTTTTTTTTTATTGTGTTCTTTATGAGTAATGAGGATATACGAGGAAGTCTGGTTGTCGTGGTATGGGCATGTGATGCGGAGGAAAGAGGAAAATGTTGTAAGGAAAGTTTTGAGTATGAATGTGGATGGTTATATGAGTAGAGGAAGACCAAAAAAACGATGGATGGACTGTGTAAATAATGATATGGCAAGAAAGGAGGTATCTGATGAGATGAGGAGTAATGGAAGTAGAAGACATGCTGCGCCGACCCCAAATGTATTGGGATAAGGGCAAGAGAATGATGACTTTATGAGTTATCCTCTAAGATATGCATTTTTTTTCGTCGTCTATGTAGATGATCGGCTAATAACTTTTAGGAATAACAATAGGAAGAATCTGAGTGAGATACCACCATACCACAACTAAAAAGGCTGAAAAAAAAAACTTTTTTGCAAAATATTAACTGACTTCTGAAGTCGGTGGCTAAAAAGTCAATGAAACAAACAAAAGTCAGCGACTTCCGGAAGTAAAGCTTTTTTCTACTTTTAAGTGTTAATTTTGGAAGTCGGTTATTTTTTTACTCAAAGCCTTTGCATCAGATACTGACATACCATTGCAATTTTGAGGACCAAATACTTTGCATCAGCTCAGATTAGACGCGCTGTAACGAAATGTTCCTGCTACTCAATATGCATAGTTTTTTTTTTGCCAATCTCAGCAAAAGAACTGCCAAGTTCACCTACCCTGTAAAACCTTCTTTTTATTATTCACACCAAACTCACTGGCGAGGCATAAACCGAGGCCCGGGAGGACAATAAAAAGGTTTACGGCCTCTGTCCAATACTAGCTGCTCTGAATTAAGAGGCAAATTGATGTATTGTGTCATTCAATGTACGTAAATAAATATTGGAAGGAACGTTGCTCGTAATTTAGAAAGGAATGACTAGGAGTTTTAGAGCTTTGGTAGTTTCTGTTCTATTTATACTAATTTTAAGATACAAATTACAGAACATCACACCTGTAATCACCGAAGGGTTAGGCTAAGGTGTAGCGAATAATATACAGGGTGTAAACGGACCCTTCACGAAGCCGACAACCAGTAACATAGTTTTGGACAACGCGAATAATATCGTCATCTACATACACAGGGTCAGCCTGGGCCGGAAAGGCCCGGGTGGCTCCCCAGCCCGGGGCCCGAAGCTGGATAATGGTAGATGGGATAAAATCGGAAAACAATGAAATATACAAATTATTAATTATCAACGATATTGTTGGGTGTAAACGGTCCCTTCACGAAACCGGCAACCAAGCAATATGTACATTAAAGTACTTACTTTAATGTACATATTATATAACTTTACGCAAAAACTATTGCTGGGGAAAGTTTTTTTTTGGAGTGAAAAATCGCGTTTTACGGTAGGAATTAATGTAACGCACTTAAAACATGGTGCTGATGGATGGATTGAATAGTACGGCGGTCGTGGGAGTGTCAAAAGTAAAAATCTTACAGTAACTCAACAACAAACTAACAGTCACTATTTGGCGGGTTTATTATACACTTCTTCTTTATCGTGTGGTTAGTTCCTAACCTGGTGTCAGAGTTTTTATACCGCCCATGGGCCTCTGACTTGGGTTTACATCCGCCGTCAAGAAATATCTCTCAGGCATGCTGGTTTCCTCACGATGTTTACCTTCACCGAAAAGCAAGTGATAATTATACTAAGCACTTCGCTCCCGACGTCTTCAAAAATTGTGATAGCTCGGCTAATATGCATAATATTAATATAATTTATAGTCTATAGCACTTACGAATAATGTAGCTTTCAACCAGTGAAATTTTTTTTAGAATTGGACCATAGTTCCGGAGATTACTCCCTACATTTGTATGTTACCCCTACATACGAACTAATGATCCAATGAAAAAAAATAATTTGTCGATCTTTAGGTTAAGCCGTGCTTGCCTAGGTTCTGTGGATGGGTGACCACCCATATTTCCACCCAGAGTTTCTTCCGTGCCTCGGAATCGGAAAGCACGTTATAATAAGCCGTTTGTCCCGGCTGTCATTTGTAGATCTTTGACATTCGTTACTGGTAGTCAGTGGCCCCAAAAGTCTGATAACCAGTCTTACCAAGTGGTATCGTATTACCCAGTACTAACTGGGTTGTGGAGGTCAGATAGTCAGTCGCTCCATGTAAAATACTGGTATTCAGCTGCATCCGGTTAGACTGGAAGCCGACCCCACATAGTTGGGAAAAGGCAGGCAGATGATGAACGTCTGATTCCATAACTTTGTCTCCGCTGATCCTCAGAAGTCGTTGTGTTGAAATTAATCAAAGTTATTCAAGGTTCAGCCCGACGTTAGAAACAGATGTTACCAAGTTCAAGACGGGTTAGGAAATTAAATTATTTTTAACTTGAAACTTTAACTTTTGAACAATTTGTTTCGTTGCTCGTTTGGCTCTAGTTTTGGAAGTGGCTTCGAGTTTTGCTGCTAGTTCATTTTTGAATACTTGTGTAAACTTTAGACAAACTTAAAAAAGACTTCCAAAAAATTAGTTGAAAAAACTCAAAAACCCGACTGAAAAAACTGAAAAGCATAAAACAAGCACATTTTAAATTAAACAAAAGGTGGTAGCAGGTGGGGCCCATTTGATTATAAAATTATGAAAATGGAATGAACCCGCCTGCTTCCTGCTCCGCTATTTTGTATTTCCATTTAGCCAGTGACACTCGTGCCTAAGACGAATCTAACGACGTATAATTTATCCAAATCCGTTCATCTGTTTAGGAGTTACGAGGGAACATAGAAACGGACATACATACATACATACAGGTCAAACAAATAACCCTCCTTTTCGGCTTTGCTGCGGTCGGTTAAAATGGATGACTAATAAATAAAAATTAGAGCTAATATAAAATTAAGAAAATTCAGGTAGCCAGTGGCCCGAAAGTCTGACAAGCAGTCTTACCAAAGGGTATCGTATTACCGAGTACTAACAGGGTTCTGGAGGTCCGATAGACAGTCACTACATGTAACATACTGGTATTCAGCTGCATCCGGTTAGACTGAATGCCGACCTAAACATAGTTGAGAAAAGGCTAAGCCATAGATTGAAAATTCAGAAAATATTGAAAGCAGTAGTTGTGTTAAGCCTTCATTTGTAGATCTTTGACAGTCGTTTCTGTAAAGTCTTTCGCATCAGACTGGCAAACGTCAGTCTTACCAAAGGGTATCATATTAACCAGTGACAGGGTTGTGGAAGTCAGATAGGCAGACGCTTGATGTAGAATACTGGTATTCAGCTGCATCCGGTTAGACCGCAAGTCCAGCCCGACTTAGGTTTTTTATTAACTCTTCTCCAAATTGTGAATGTCTCCTGTATCGTGAGAGCATTTACGAACATTTAAACTCACATACACAAACAGACCAGGTAGAAGATGATGACAAAATCTTACAAATATTATAAACTAGCAACCGCCCCGGCTTCCCACGGGTGCTTACCTTCCTCTTGAATCACTCTATATATTAAGAAAAACCGCATCAAAATCCAATGCGTAGTTTTAAAGATCTAAGCATACATAGGGACAGACAGCGGGAAGCGACTTTGTTTTATACTATGTAGTGATGAAAACTTTGTGAGGATGGATGGATGTTTGTTACTCTTTCACGCAAAAACTACTGAACGGATTTAGATGAAATTTAGCACACAGATAGTTTATAACCTGGATTAACACATAAAAAGCACTATGAAAAGCAATGTCCCTGTGTAGCCATTTTATGGGTCAGACCTTTTCCTGAGAAAACAGCAAAAAAATCCAGTCATCCTATTTTAAGCCGGCTAAAGGTAGCACTTTCTTAAAGTTACCATAGACATGTTTTCAATAAGCCGATCCTTTGCCGTTTTAAGACCCTGATTATTCAGAATCAGACCTCACTTAACTTGGCACCTATTTGGAATTCAAAATTAGGATCAGAATCAACCCTTTCAGGATCAGGTTTTTACTCTTAAAGTGGGTCAATAAAGGGTGTAAAAAGACCCTTAACGAAGCCGAAAGGCACTTGTTCTCCTCGTTATTGTGATCATTTTTTTTTTCTTCTGGACCAAACCTGGAAACCTTCTGGTTACGGAGATATCGGAGGTCAAAGTTCCAATTTTTTCACAAGTTTTTTTTACATACTACTTTTTAAGGTTTTAACTTTACTTTAATTACCTCCATGACCCGTTTACTATTCAAAGCATCCATCAGCACTAAGTTTCGAGTGGGTTACTTAGAGTTATACCATCAAACGTGATTTTTCACCCTAAAAAAAAAAGTCGATACCCAGCAATAATTTTTGCGTAGGGTTACTTAGTTTGATTTACATAATGCTTGGTTGACGGCTTCGTGAAGGGTCCGTTTACACCCTGTATTTGTCAAAATATGTGTTCTGTGAATTGTCAAGCAATTTGGAACCACAGAGCACTGAGACGGCGCGACGGCCAGAAACGGCATCGTCAGCACTTATCATACAAAGTAAATATGTCATCGTTTACTCGGATTTAGATACAAATCTTCATAATCATCATCATCATTCCACTGCCCTTATCCCAATTTATTTGGGCTCGGCGCAGTATGTCTTCTTCTTCCGTACTTCTCTATTACTCGTCATCTCATTAGACACCTCCTTTCTTGCCATATCATCCTTTACACAGTTCAACCATCGATGTTTTGGTCTTCTTTTACTCTTATACCCATCTACATTAAGACTCAAAACTTTCCGAGTGACATTTCCTCATTCCTCTTCATCACATGCCCATAGCAAGTCAACCGATTACTACACAACTTTTCAGTCATTTCGATTAAATAACGTATGAAAATACTTTGAATGCGGACCGAAGTTTTTTGCTCCCATTTCCCGATATGAAATATGTCAGCTTTAGACAAATATGTCGACATAATGCGACATATTTCATTTTAGCGACGGGAAGCTTGTGTCTAAACCCAAGCTGTATATAAGCTGGGAAGAGGTAACTGAACCACACACCACAACTTACTCTCTCATTCTGCCATCTCATTTAAAGTCCATACAGAAAGTTCCCAAATTCCTCAAACAATACTATTACAAGCCAAATCCAACAAAACTCAAAAAATCGGCCAAGTGCGAGACGGACTCGCGCATGAAGGGTTCCGTATTTGGGGAGCCCCCTTTAATTTTAAATTTATTTTTATTATTTGTTGTTATAGCGGTAACAGAAATACACATTCTGTGTGTGTCTACCTATTACGGATCATGAGATACAGCCCGCTGACAGACAAACGGATGGACAGAGCGGTGGTGGCCGTGGTTACCGTTGGTTTCCCATCGGGTACGGAACCCTAAAAAGCAATTCCATTTAATCTCAAAAACACATCTTCCTCGCTTCAACCAACAATATCAATATGAATACAAGATTACCCGCGAAACTTTCCAGAACTTTTACAAGATATCTATAGAGTTGCTAGTCCCGATACAGTTCGCACTTCGCATCTATCTTGTTGTTTCATGAGCCCCTGGTAGCGGAACCAAGTTTTAGTTCATAATATAGGAATCTGGATGAGTTCAGTCGGGAAATAGGTTGGTTAAAAGTTATTTTGTTGGAATGGAGGATGGATATTTTAGTACTAAGATGTCTTTTCGGCATTTTTTCAGACGTTCGGACTAGTTCGTTTTGCTTTATTTTTTCTCTATAACACGCTGGTGTTATGGGTTTTGTTTCCTACAATTTTATTTAAAACTAGCCGTTTTCCGCGACTTTCCGCCGCGTGAAATTATTATAAAAAGAATACTTCCTTATTTGAATCGGATCTTGTTAACCAGATTCAAAAGTTTTTTTTTTTGCATGGAACCCTAATCATTTTACTAAAATAAATGTAGCCTGTGATACATGCAGTAACCACTTAGGCTACATTTATTTTATCTGCCGGTAAAAGCTCCGTCAAAATCGATCCAGCCGTTACGGAGATTAGCCGGAACAACCAGACGGACAGTTGTTATAAATACCGTATTTATACTTTCATATTATGCATTCAGTAAAAAACCGTTATTTTGAAATTACAAACAGATACTTCAATTTTTTTATTTGTTTGGATTAAAATATCATTTTCTGACTAAAATAATCATAAAAATATATACCAGTTATGTTTAAATCGAACGTTTAAGATGAGCGAGCCTTAGTTGCCATCCACCGTGCACAAATTCAAACCTCGTGGCTGTTACTGAGAAATTCCTAATTGCCAATTGATAACACTTTGCCCGAACTGGGAATTAAACCAATAACCCAATGCTCACCAGTCGCACTTGCGACCAACAGGTAGTTAATCACAGTAAAAGCAAAAATATTTTGAAATAAAATTGGATAGTTATTTCACGAAACCAACCGCGATTGGATATGAATTAATTTCGGTCCAATTCCCAATTCAAAAGGGGTAAAAATAAATCAAATCATAGAGACTTCATATTTATGTGTTGCTAGCTGCAATTATTTCCGTGTCAAAACTTTTTTACTCGCGCAAAAATAGTATTTTTTAGATAGAATGATAATGTGCTTAAACATTTATTAAGTTTGCGTTTGTTCGACACAAAATTTTAATAACAATAAATAATCTCTCTCTAAAGCCATCATCATAATCGTCATAAAAAATAAACGATCTAATGCGTAATTAAAACGACCTCAGTCAAAGATGGCGGCTTCCCTCATCAACGCTTAAATAAATAAGTAACCGGACTACCGTCTACATTGCTCGGAATTCCATTCACCATTACGTAAACGCAAGTCAAAAGTAAATAATTTAGCAAAACATCCGAATTATTTTCAAACAAGCCGCATAATACTCCACTTTGGCGCCAAAACGCCGCCATATTGAAAATGTTGTCGTGACACAAGCAAATTAACATAAACCACTCTGATTGTATGAATATTTACAAACCGTCGATCTTACGCTTTATTATATTCAAATAAGACAAAATTTCCCTGTAATCTGCATCGTACTGCGTTCCCCAACAGAATGTTAAACGACCGAGTAACTTGACCTATATGCGCTAAAATAATTTGAACTTTCAGAGCTCAACGTAAATTTGATGTTGAATATGCCTTTTATAGCTGTCGTTAGCATAAAATAATACGTAATGTTTTCTTATATTATTTTTACGCTACGCATAACAAATTCGTAATAAGAATATGCTGTAAGTCGTTTTATTATTTTGAGTAAAAATTAAAATGGCGGGAATAAATTGGAACGTTTGCGTAATTTCAAAATGGATTAGACTTTCAAGGAGAATGATAAAAATGTGACATGATGTATTTTGTCGTTTAGACAGAATTAATTTTGAGAAATTAAGACATGGCCGTGTAATAAAAAGTTAAAGAGCAGATGTTACGCTTACCTGAAAATTCTGTAAATAGAAATAATAATGGAAAACTCACTTTGAGTAATTCTTCTCAATTACTTTACGAGCCACACTACAAGTTTTCTTATACATAGTTAGTACTTTCACTTAAATAACTGGCATGTGACTAAAAGAGTGATGAATATAAATGTTGACGGATGGAGAAGGAGAGGAAGAACGAGGAAGCGATGGATGAATTTTGTGAGGAATTATTTGAAAGAAAAAGGAGTAAATGATAGCGTGACGGTTGACAGAGGAGAATGGAGGAAAAAAAAACGTGTTACGCCGACCCCAAGTAACCTGGGACAACTCACAACACACGACGTGATAAAAAAATAAGTTCGGGACTAAGTCGAGCTACACATTGATTCACATTGCTGACTGAACATTCATTCGATATTTTAAATAAGAAAAGTGGACATTGTCATTTACTATTCATTGCGGTATCGGATCGCGGATCAATCACACACATCACACACATATTAATAAATTTCACCCACCCACAAATCCCACAAACATTACATAAAACAAACTATTGAATTTACCTCACAAACAATAATTTGCACAAACAAACGCTGAAATGATTCGGTTTTAATATGAAATTCGCGTTTTAAACCTAGGTTTAAAATTAATCTGAGCTAACCAATATTCATTACCTGCCTAGCCTTTTCCCAAGTATATTGGGCTTGGTTTCCATTCTAACCGGATGCAGCTGAATACCAGTATTTTACATGGAGCGACTGCCTATCTGACCTCCACAACCCAGTTAGTACTAGGTAATACGATACCCCTATTTTTTTATTTTTTTTCCGGATGGGAAATCATCAAATGACCCCCCCACTCTGGGCGGAGCGGAAGGGAGTATCAGACCTGTACTTACTAAAACCCATCCATGTTCCTTCTTTGCCCTTTGTGTTCCAGGGCCACGGTATCTCTTTCGAACAGTCCCGTAGCCCTGGCAGGCATCGGCCCATGCGGACTCCTACGTGGTTGCTGACATCTCTTTGAGGCGCGCGTGGAACACGAACGCGCCGTCGACACGGCCTGTCGTCATAGGACGACCGGACGGTGAGCTAGCCCATAACTCGCCGTCCACAGGCCCGCGCCTACGGTGGCCGGGAGCCACCACGTGACCCCCGACGCCCGGGGCGTCTCCCGCGGCGGCTGGGAAGTGAGGCTCTTTCCCTTTCACGTCCCGCTACCTCCTTCACAAGCATGACTGCTTCGCAGAAGGAGATGACGGCTTCCCATTCCCTCTCGCTCCAATACCCCTTGGTTGTCAGACTTTCGGGAAGCTGACTACCTGTCAGCTGTATTGTCAAATATCTACAAATAACAGCCGAGATCAACGGCTTAACGCGCTTTCCGAGGCATGGAGGAAACTCGGTATGTAACCGGTAGTCACTCATCCACGGATCAACCTAGGCAAGCGCGGCTTAACCCGAGTGGCTGTTATTATTTGAGCCACAAGCTCACCAATATTATAGGTACTAATTATCATGCAATCAAGGACCAGCAAATAAAATTATTGGCCAACGAATTAAACAGGGCGGGGAATTATTTCCTTTGCATATTTACATAATGCCGACCATCCGTGTAATCACATACGCGGCACAGTAGATAGACATAACCATGCAGTATTTCAACTCAAATGGAACTCGACTCATACAGTCGGACGCAAAAATAACATGACGCCTGTAATGCCCGCTAGGTAGAGGTGTACCTAATAATACAGTCACATTTCACCAGTTATGTGTAAGTCCCATGTCCCATTCATCATTCATTTTTTTTTATTATCAGGCAACTAAGGCCCACACATATAAATACACAACATAATCTTCAACAATAATAAACTAATACATATTAAAAAAACCTTATTGAACTATAACTAGACAAGTATCGTTGACGGCGTCGTGTTTTGCTGCGTGGTATCGCGTAACCGTCCTCGGAATCGTCGGTATACGACAGCTTTCGGTCAAAAGTCCTCTTTCATGAAGGTCTGCAGATGGTGAGTTGGAACTCTTACCACGAACGAATTGAAGTTGATGTTGTGGTGCGATTCCAACCTTTCGACCCTCAGACTCCAGTTGGTCTTCATTCTTTAATAGGGGGTGAGCCTAATGCAATGGGCACAAATCCAGAGTCCATGGCTGCTACTGAGAAATTACTAATGGAAAAACCCACTAACACTGCCCAACCTGGGAATCGAACCCAGGCCCTCGCGCTCAGAAGTCTCACTTGCTACTTACCAGGCTGATGCGGCAGTCATATGCGAAGCGTTCACACGAATTCTGGCCATGCTTTAAGCAACAGGTTATTCCTGAGTAATCCAGGATTGTCGCATACAGACAAGTGGTTACGTTTCATGTGTGTAGTGCAATATAACAAAAAGTTTAATTGTCAAGCTTAACACCCACATGATTTCAGACAAGGGCCTAATTTTATTTTTGTGAATGACATCTAGCAGTTCAGCCTAAGAGGTTGTCGTCTGGCCTGAGGGCAGCGAACATAGCGCTGAGTCGGCACCCGACCAGCCACTCCCAAAGAGTTGGCGCGTAGTGGTTCCGGCGCGCCTTCATGAGAAAGAACTGTCGCTGGATAGGCCGCACTTGGTGATGGCACGCCGGGAATGGGGGCTGATACCAGTCGCCGTGCGCCCGGGAATGTCCTTGGTATATCTCTCGGCCCCCCGATACGTGGTAGTAGTAAAAATACTGGGTTTTTTAGTCGGTTAGAGTCCGACATAACCCTCAACCCAGACGCATGGTATCCATGAGGATTTTCCCGCTCAAAAAAAAAAGGAGGTTGTCGTTGTTTAGTGGGATTATGAGCGCCTTGATGAGTGTAAGGCCTCCAGCCAGGGGCATAATAACTTAAAAACTAATTGACTGCAAGCAAAGGGCACCCCTGCAGCGTACGAGCCTAGGGTTAGGGCGTCGCAGGGGCAGGAAAGGCTGGATCGGATCAGACAAGAGTCCTACTTAGTTTACTGGTTATATTTATACTGTGCGAATACTGACCATCCGTGTAATGACGTCGGTGGCATGGCGTATTGTGATTGGTGGATAATCAAGCGGCCGGTGCTATGCGAGAGTTATCCAGCGAAATTCCATTTTGTTTATGTGATTGATTTTGAATGCAAATTAAGTGAGTTTTTTGTATGGTTCGATTAGTAGGATATTTATTCAAGTTTATTCGGTTCATGCTTAATGTAGACGCATTAATTATTTTTTTTATTATTCTTTCGATCGCTAATTTATTTGCAATGGATTTTTCCTCCAACACAGTGAAAAAGAATTAAATAAATTACTCTCAGAGCATACCACGTATTTTTCAACAGGGTGTTATTGACAACATTGATCATCATAATAAGGTACCACTTAGGGTAAAACAAAAATCTTTATTTTATTTATCGTGTGGTTAGTGTCTAACCTGGTGTCAGAGTTTTTATGCCGTCCATGGACCCCTGACTTGGCTTTACATACCGTCGAGAAATATCTCTCAGGCATGCTGGTTTGGTTACCTCACAATGTTTTCCTTCACCGAAGCAAGTGATAAATATACAATACGCTCCTTAATCCGAAAAATTGGAGGTGCGTGTCTTACTAAATAATTTACTGGAATTGTATCTAAAAACAAGTTCTTAAGATCAAAAACAGCTTTCTCTTAAACCGCTTAAACCAATCCATAAACAACAAACTAAAATCAAAGTTCCCTTATAATTAATTGAACACGCCAAAATAATGAAATTATTAATTAATATTCGAGTTTAATTGAAACCCATTGAAAGGCATTAATTTATTACTCCGCTCGCTTTGATTGGCGACAAATGACATTAATTGGAGCAATTAGTCCATAAATTGCTTTTATTCAAGGCTTTCATAATTTATTAAGTGGTTTGAGGTATTGGACATAAGGCTAAGTGAATGAGTGCCCGTTTGTTTCTGCCTTTATAAGGTACTAGTATATAACCGCGGCTTCGCCCACTGGGATGTCGGAACTTACGAGGTTATACTAATCAACATCATTCTCTCGCCCTTATCCCAATTTATTTGGGGTCGGCGCAGCGGCATAAAGAAGAAAATAATATAATAATAATAAAAATCTTTATTTTTTTTAATTTTTTTTTTAAAAAAAACTTTATATCACATCCATCAATTTATTACATCACACAATTTAAATGAGGTAATGCATGTCGCGATATTAAACACGCAAAAAGTTTAAATTCATACAGTTAAATCTCGCGACAAGCTTTTTCTTTTATTCTTTTTAGATCATTTATTTAAAAGCTTGTTTTTTTTTTTAACTTAATACATTACGTTAACACAGCATGTCCACTACTGCAATGTTCAACCAATCAATCAAGCAAGCACTTTTGCATACTACCCACCAAAACTTAACGGGGTTAAAACACGCAACCGTTATGGGTGTATTAATAAAAATACTCGTAAATGTTTACTAGAAAATATAGCGCGGGGAAAGGATTATGACGCGCGAACCCGAACAGATTTTAGGAGGAAAACTTACGGTAATAGCACTTGATTTTTGAGAATCAGGGAAAGTCATGGTGTAGTACCCTGCAATACCCCACATAGTAGCAACCTTAATTTTATCGGAGATGTGCGGAGTGGAGGCACCGATTTGTTGCACTCGAGAGTCCAAAGCCTTACTGCATGTGCTGAGAACGACTACTGTGTGATTTTAGTCGGTAGAAGTCTAACATATCCTTCTGCATTACTTTGATGGAGATGGAGAATTCATCTAAAAGGATTTTTAAAAGACATTGTAATAAGAGGTAACATAAATTTGACGATACGTCTGTACCTCCGTTTTATTCCGAGAAGTCAGACCAAACGAAAAGTCGAACGTTAAAGGGAGAAGTCAAAGACTGCAGACCTTCCTGTTCTTATGCCGTATTACTTGCGGTCGGCGCAACACGTTTTTTTTTTTCATTCTCCAGTGTCGGCTGTTGCGCTTTCAACTTCTTTTTCTCACATATCATTCCTTAGTAGATTTGTTGTCAAGCAGTGATAGCCTAGTGACGTGACTGTTGAACTGCCAAGTCATAGGTCTCAAGTTCGAACCCAAGGCACCTCTGATTTTATTATTACTTGCTTCGGTGTAGGAAAACATCGTGAGGAAACCACCATGTCTGTGAGATATTTCTCGACGGCATGTAAAGCCAAGTCAGAGAGGCCCATGGGCGGCATAAAAAATCTGACACCAGGTTAGGCACTAACCAAACGTTAAAGAAGTAGATTTGTTTTGTCATAAATTATTTCATAAGTCACATACGTTGTTGTACAAAATAACAGTACAACAATATTAAAACGACTGCCGGTGTTTCTAACGTAATTAATTATATTAATTTGTCACAGCTAGTATTTATACTCGAGACAGCTGTTACAAATTAACACAGTGAAATAACGTTTCCCATTGCTAAAACAATGTGACATTTATAGTGTTTTTTTTAGTTTTACCGGCTCAATTATATTAGGCTGTAAATGTCGAATTTTTGGTAATAAATCGCTGGGACGGTTGTTCTAAATTTTGTAAGCAATACGCTTTGTGTTTGGTTAAGCAGTCACAATAAATGTTTTTTTTATTAAATTTTAACAACATCAGCAGGTCAATGTTGTCAAAAATAAAAAGTTTTTTTCAGGGTTCTCAATACATAATATGATTTGATGTAATTCAAAGACGCATCTTGTTGTTGCAATTAAAAACACTATAATTATGTAAAATTTTGTATAAAACTTTTATAAAGGTATCAAGAACACGGTGTAAAGTTCTTCATCCCCCTTAGAAAAGGGAGGATCCTCCGACGGGTGTTGTCTGGTGGACTACTGCCCCATAGTTGTTGGCGGGTTTTCCTATACAGTATAAAGTCGCAGAAAACTCAAGTAGCGCGATTCAGAATTTTGATGTTACGAGTAGTTCTTTTAAGACCTTGCTTGCACATATTATTTGATGTATACTCATGTTTTAAAATAAAATATATGTCGGATATCCGGTTGATTTTTGATTAAAAATTGTTAGTTTGAATTGTAACAGTAGTTGGTTGAACCAACTTTGACAAAGAAATATTTTTTTATACACAGACTTTTATCAAATAACACAACAGCCGTATGAAATTAACACGCGCGCGGCTGTGACCTATCAGCTGTCAGCCGTTTAAAAAAAATGTTTTTTTTTTGGAAATTTGTTTGTTATCATGAGTACAATCACGTGTTTAAGTTTCGGTCACTAAATACCAGTCACCCTATATACCTCTATATTTCCATTTCACAATAACACTGATGATGTCCTTTAGTGTCAAACCATCATGTTAAAATCACTCTTAAATCATCCGTATAGCACCCTAATTTAAAAAAAAAACCACTAACTTAGAACCAACACTTAAAGCTATTAATCTATATCTTGACCGGTAACTATGAGGAATAGCCGGTTGTGACTCGTGACGTAAAAACCTCGCGTGACCATTCAGACGTGGTTAGATTGTTATTTATTAGTTTGTAAAAAAGTATATTATGGAAGTATACACGCATTCCAAGAGATTACATGAAAAAAACAATGATATGCATGAAACAACTGCAAAGGTAAACGGTAGAATTATTCTTAGTCATGACTGGGTTAATGAACCTCGTATGAAAAATAGGTTTACTGATTTGATATGGATGCTAAATCTGACTTAACAATAGTTTTCAATTTCGTTCAATTCAAGAAATTTTCAAAGACAAAACGTTTTCTCTTTCGTATAATGAATCATTTACAGTGTTACCTCTGTAAATCATTATTGGAAAAAATAAGTTAAGGATCGATTGCTGTCTACGTGCTGACAATTGGCGCCCAATGTGGGACTTATACTAGTAACACTTTTAAATTAATCAACTGTTTTCTAGTTCTTAACAATTCATGGTACACCACTATTTATAATCCTATGCCAAAGTAAAAACAACAAACAAAAACACACAAACATCGGATACTGCGGTCGTACTCGTACTCGGTGTTGGCGCCCAGCGTGGGACCAACTACCGTAACGTGATTGAATGATGTTGTTATTTTTTTAAATTAATTACTAACGAACCGCTCCTACACCGCACGGTTTTAACAATTTGCAAAACATGGCGAATACTCTATTATGCGTAGGTTCAATCTAAATGTATTTTCGAAAGACACAAATGCCTTTCGGAACTAATTAGTAAAATAATGGTGAAAACTGCCTCAACATTTCAGTGACACAGATACAAAAAGCGATTATAATTCATTTATTTAGAGCATCTAAGTTGAAATTGCCAAAGCAACAATAGAGGGTGGACGTGGTAGAAAATGGAAGTTAAAAATAAGCATTGCACTTTTATCTAACAATGTCGGGGTTTTAAAGTATAGGACATAATTACCATTTTAATTTTGCGATGATGTGTTAATAAGCATACCTTTTTTCAATAGCTTCTGAATTATTTTCACAAACGAAAATCAGTTTTTAAATCTTCAATAATAAAAGCCACTCCATACAATTCTTATCAATGAATGACGGCCATGATTCGCAGCCGGTCTGATTAAAGGGTTGTGATTGACCCACATTCAGTAGAGGGGAGGAGTAAAAAGGGGGTCTCGTAATTGTGAATACAGTCCGCACCAATTGCCAAACGAGTGAGACTTGTTTAATCTCGGTATTTTTTAAAGAAATATTATGGGTTATTGATGTTTGCTGAGTTTAAGGACCTCGTGGCTAAATAATAACAGCCGCTCGTGTCGATTTTTAGGTTAAGCCGCATTTGCCTAGGTTGGTCCGTGGATGGGTGATCACCCTATTACATACCGAGTTTCCTCCATGCCTCGGAAAGTACATTAAGCCGTTGGTCGCGGCTGTCATTTTTAGATCTTTGACTGTCGTTCGTTACAGGTAGTCAGGGGCCCGAAAGTCTGACAACCAGTCTTACCAAAGTGTATCGTATTACCCAGTACTAACTGGGTTGTGCAAGTCAGATAGGCAGTCGCTTCATGTGAAATACTGGTATTCAGCTGCATCCGGTTAGACTGGAAGCCGACCCCAACATAGTTGGGAAAAGGCTCGGCAGATGATGATGCTGATGAGTCTTCTTTAAGTATAAAAAATATCTAGAGAGAGAGAGAGAGAGAAGAGAGAGAGAGAGAGTGTTGGAGCTCTAGTAAGATCTACTATTCCGATGCGGTAACCCAAGTATTAAAAAGCAAGAACAGCCCCAGCCATCCTTAGTGAAACAAAATCTATCATCAACGAGGCTGTAACAAATTCCTGTCTCGTTGACGAAATGTTTGCTGAAGCTGAAATAAAACACGTTTATTGGTCGATAAGATCCTTCATTGCCCAAGGGATTATTGGATACGCATCAGCGGTAGTTATTCTACTATATTGCCTCTTAATTCTTTTGTTTTTTTCTGTGTACTTTATAGCTGGCAACATTTCTTACAACACAAGTAAATGTTGCCAGTTTAATAAATAGTGGTGACGTTTATGGGGTAGCTGAGAAAAAAACAATGTTTATTAGGTTAATTACTGTTGGAATGAGCTTGTTTTTACAAATTAGTAGTTTATAAAATGTTATGTAAAATGCCATAGATCTGCAACCGTGTGGAGAAAAATAATCAATGAATCGCTGTTAAATGAATTAATACCTACCTCGGGAAAGAAAAACTTTTGTCAAACGCTTTGAAAGCGGTAGTTACTATTCTACGCCATCTTGACCTTGAACCTATTAAGAGGGAAAAGGAGCTGCTATTCTTTATACAAATCTATTCCCCTTTTTTCTTCCTGAATAATGCCTCTAGAGCAATCATTTTTTTTTCAGAAAGTCAAGGTATAAACTGTAGACACGTCCCAGTCATTTCCTTTTTTCAACAACTAATAAGTAACGAAAATATGACACTTAAAAAATGACAAAAAATGCCTCATTTTTACGGCCGTGATTAAAGGACTATTAGACAAATTCAAAAGATTTTAACATAAAAAAAAAATGATATAACCTAGACATTCTCTTTCTTAAAATTTTAATATCAAAAATAATTGAATCGGCCCAGTTTACGAGGAGAAAATAGGGGAATATGAAACGTCGATCTTGTCAAAATATTTGTCACTAGCGGCCCGTCCCGGCTTCACACGGGTGGAATTTTTTCTAATAATAAATATAGCCTACGTTAAGGGATAATGCAGCATAGCATTCTAATGGTGAAAGAATGTATGAAATCAGTCCAGTAGTTTTTGAGTTTGTTCGTTACAAACAGGAAAGATTTGTATCTTTCCTCTTTAGAACATTAGTGTAGATGTAGATATACTCGTAATCGGTCTCAGCTGAGGCTGTCCCTATATCGGACTACGGAGGCAGGCTTGACGCAGTGCGACAGCAATAGTTTCTCCAAATACCTACCTCGCAGGCCCTGTTCCCTCTTAAACTTGTTATTTTCAAGCGATTTGTCAATCCACGGGTTTAGATCCTATTTGTAACTTAATTAAATACATAAGTAATTGTAATTTGTCTCTTTGACAAACAGACAAGTCGATTGAGCAAGTTTTCAGAACTAACAAACATAAATTGGCTACACATAGTCGGAAAATCTCTCGAAAACTAATCACAAATTATATTAAACTTTATTTCACGTTTCTTTAAGATTAAAATTACAATGAATGGAATAATTTGTAGCCTTAATATTTCCTGATATTTAGTTTAATTATGATTTTAAACATTGACTCAGTGAAAATAAGATAGAATTTTCAGTTTTCAGCTTGCGTCGTATTAATCCTTCTTGATATTTCAACATGGTTATCTGAGACAATAAAATATATCATGGGTGCAGTAAATTGTTGGGATTTCTTCGATTTTTATTGCCCATTAGTTATAGTAACATATGGGTTAGATAAAGACATCCATTGCAATCGGATTTTGTACTAATTCAATGTTAAGAAGACGTAATAGTCAGTTTTGTTTAAAGAATAAAGTTTTTGTTACAACAAATGTTGCGGGAACTGTTTTTGTGATGTTCTTATAATAGTTGTCAAAGATTTTTTTTAAATTATAATTTGTCGCTAAAATCAAATTGAATGGTTGGTTTTATTAAACGTGTTTTTTTTTATCCCGCTAATCCAAGAGTTCTTTTTTTGAAGCACGTCATATATAAATAGATACTTCGTCGTATACACGGTATATAAAAATCAGCAAATGGTTTCAGACGCCTCAGCGTAGTTTTGGCCGGTTATTTCAATTGTTTTATACAGCAGATCAATACCATCACAGTTAAAGTTTATGTAACAGCTGTTTTTAAACGCTACGTATCACCAGTTATTTACAAGTTCAATGAAATAGAAGTCAAACCAATTATAATTACATGAATGCGAAAGTCTATTACACTGAATAGTAATGATTTTCCCATAGACAAAACGCTTTCATTTTCAAATAACCACCAGAAGGTAGATCTAAAAGCCATTAAACCCAGGTGTTGTAACATCACAGTACATTAATCTCTTTGTTAATTTCATATCAATTAGAAACCATTCATTTAAGGCCTTTTTATTTACAGCATATTGTTCAGATGAGAGAAAATGTGTCATATTCCAACAGAATTTTTCTCCGGATTTTTTTTAAATTCTTTTTTCAGTTACTCCATTTATGTAAATATTACGGCTAAAATAAAAAAAAATCCAACAATGGATGTTGAAATACTCTAACGAACGACGTGTAAAATCAGCTGTTCACTTCCTGCCTAGCAACAGAGTTCATCGAACTCGTCGTCGCGTTTGCCGTTCGTTACGTGCGTTTTGACACGGTAACGATACGTTGCGTATGAGGAAATAAAACAAATTAAATTTATTGGATTCCCATAACATTCCTGAAATAATTTCTTGTACCGGTCATCTTAGTATGATATAGTGAATTCACCCCATCAGTTTGTGGAGGGCTGTCCCTTACACCCTGTATAGTTGAAAAAGGCTACGAAGATGATTCTGATGACAATGAATATGATGGAGTAGAAATAGGTTATTGTAAAATCACAGTTTTAACTGTGATTTTTAAAAGATGTGTGTAGTGCATTGATTACCACCTACATCCTACCCTCACACTATATTTGTAACAACCCTTAGTTTTTCCTAATCAACAGTCATCATAATGTCGTTACGACGTAATGATATACGAGTGTGAGAACCTTCGACTTATTTGACGAAGGGTGAATATAATATACTATCATCAACGTCTTCCTGCCCTTGTTCCATGATATTTGGGGTCGGCGCAACACGTTTTTTTCTCCCATTCTCTTCTGTCAACCGTCACGCTATTATTTACACCTTTTTCTTTCATATCATTCCTCACACAATCCAGCCATCGTTTCCTTAGTCTTCCTATGGTCTGACTTTGGTCTGTGCCAAAGGTATTTAGTGGAAAGCTAAACCAAATAAGATAGGAAATCAACGACTGCTGAAGTGCGGATGCAAATTTTTTCTGCTTCATACCATGTTTTTAGCAAATAAATGATATTCTATTCTATTCTATTTCAAAATTACTGCAACTCCTGAAAGCCAGAATCAACAGTGGCAACCACCAGAAAAGCGTCGAGACAATGAAGCTCGACGAAGTCCGAGACAAATAATTTAAGCCGCGTTGCCATGATCAGAGTATGCTCGAACCGAGAGGACCCGGATACCTACTCGGACGCAACTCGTATTGTAGCAACCCATAATCCGAGCGCACTCGGATGGGTTGGTATGGGTTGCCACAATACATCGAGAGATGACAGAGAAGTCGCTCCACTTAGTTCAATTTGTTGAAACCCGATGTTCCATATTAACGGCCTTGTATTGTAACAGTAGGTACTCAAACTTCCCTGTGGCAAATTAGACCAATTTATCAAAAGCCAAATCTGTCACGATTCCACGCACTACGCTCAAACGACATTTGGCGACGAAAATTTGACCCGAAAACCGTATCGACTACAATCTTGAAATCTAATTTAAAGGCACGGTACCACTGCTGCGTGGAATTTGACGGAATGAAAGGGCCCGCGACGCATGGCAGGATAATATCAAACGGGGGTGCGCGCGATGACATAGTAGAAGAAGTAGTAAGAATGGGGATGTTCTATTTAGTCCGTCCACGCAGTCAGGAGCGTAACTTGGAGTAATTTAATTCACCTGAGCTGCTCTCAAAATGGAGAAAGAAAACATCGTGAGCAAACCTACATGTCCTAAAACCAAAACTTCGTGTGACATCTACCAAGGCCTGCGTAGTGTATTACAGCCCACTCCCTCTCACAGAGAGGAGACCTGTGTCCCAGCAGAGGGAACACTATAGGCTAATTATTCACGTTACTTGGAAAGGCTATTTTTGTATCCGCAACGCATCCGTAGCGGTACAACATAAAATTAAAATAGATTCGATAGAATACAATATTTTCTTAAACCGCTAAGTGTATTCATACTATTCATGCATCTGCTCCTGATTGTATAATGGGTGTAAAAGTACCTTTAACCAAGCCGAAAGGCATTTGTTCTCCCCGTCTTTGCGATCATTTTTTGTTTAGTAGACCATACCTGGGAACCTTCTCGTTTCAAAGTTTCAACATTTTCACAAGTTCAAGTTTTTTTTTTTAATACAAGTTTTTAATGTTATAACTTTACTTTTAATATCTCCACGGCCCCCGTACTATTCAATGCTTTCACCATCAGAATGAAAATTGCGTACAGTTACTTAGTTTGATGTACAGAACGCTTGGTTGACGGCTTCGTGAAGGGTCCATTTACACCTTGTATGCTCGCAACTTAGATCATGCGCAGCAGTTGAACTACGCCTTTACTTCACAGTTTAGATTCGGTCGCAGAACTCATAAAATATAAGTGAATCTGATAACACGACTTTGTGTTGACTTTCAAGTTATTTACGGTAGAAAGTCGCCACAGAGTCTGTCATTATGTTAGTTTTCGGTCTGAACGTGTAATGCTGTGATTTTCGTAATTATTTGACGGTATAATCATACTTAAGTCTGTTGTAATGACTTGGATAATCATACTTAAATTTGTTACGCCTACCTCGCTACTTACCTGTACCTAAATCAGTTTTAATAATAATGTACATCTTTTGTGTTAAAAATACTGAGATTCATTTTTAAAGCTGCTATAGATGTTGGACTTTCTACCTTCAGATACTCATTTTATTTTATAAGCAAACAGTAGCATTTGCGGCTGCTACGGTCTTAAACTGCCACAAGAGTTCTACGCACCCTCGGAAGGTTTACGAGCCTGCCATAGGTCTACGCGCCTACGAAAGGACTACGTGAACACGATAGGTCTACGAGCCTAAGAAAGGTTTACGATTCATAGATCCTTCAATTGACAAAAGGGTCTTTAAATGAATTCGGTGGCAGTGACATTTGAAACTTGTTATGTGTAACATTGAGTTTGTATTTCAAAAACCTGAGATTTTGAATTGAAATAAAGAAAATCTTCACTTACCGTTCTTATGCGCATAGTATCCAGTTCCCGAAGACGATCCACTTCCCGTGGAGGACCCCTGCTGGGGACGTCCTTCCTCGTCCACCTCGAGGGGCAGCGGGGTCGCCTCCATCACTCACTCACTCACTCACTTGTCACTCATCACTTCACTCACAGCACTGGACCTGGAAAGAGAGAAGGTGGTTGGTTAGAATTTGTGAAATGTTATTCATCTTAGGACGAAAGTTTTAGTTTAAAGTAACAAAATTACCCGATGTCGTAAAGGATAATTATTACGAATATAGCATGACTTCACGTTCAATGTCGATAGAATAAACAGTTACATGAGTGAAGCTACACTACGGCCTGTCTTGCTGCCGCAGTCCAGGTCGCCTAGTGCGGCACGCAAATTTAAATGACATAATCCTCTTATCACCGTTGGCTTTCCAGCTGTATTAGACCTCAAAGGTTTGACACGCGACGAATGGCCTAATGGTTTATATTGTATGCATCTAGTTTAGTTTATAAAATTAATTAATTTAAGTAATAGAATGGAATTGTAATGCACATAAGTATATCCTCTTCTGCAAATTTCGCAGTCAAAATTTGATTTTCTGTAAGAAAACCCAATTCTGGTTTAAGCTCGCCATTGTGCATAAGCTATATTATTGCAATTTGTATATATATTTGTTATTTTGTGTGCAATAAATAATAAGAATAAGAATGGCCGAAAGACCGGATGGCATGTCTTTATTTCCCTCGCAGATGGGTAGGTCTTTAGTCTGGAACGTAACATGTGTTGAAACTTGCGCCATCCAATCTTCCAAGCTCAGTGCATGGTGTGCTGGCTGCCGCTGCGGCTGCTGAGAACCTCAAGCGGTGTAAATATATTGCCTTTGCGGGTAACTATATTTTCAAGCCGTTTGAAGTTGAAACCCTCGGGCCGTGGGGTTTGAGAGCCCAAAGCCTTTTCAAGGAAATATTCAAGCGTTTAGTTGACGCTTCCCGTGACTCAAGGGCTGGGTTTGAACCTTGGACAAAGGTTAAGCATTGCCATACAGCGTATCAATGCCGCCAGTGCCTCTTGGGCACATTATCGGTTGACAGCGTTGAGGAGGAGAATTTTGATGCAATTTTTTAGGTTGTTTGTAAGTTTAGGTTACCTATTTTATATATATTTTATTTGTAATGTATAAATGTAGTTATTTACAGAAACAAAGATACACAGTTAGATATTATACAAAATATCTAGAGCTATTGTATAATTCCGTCAACCGTTTGGCATGCAAATTCGATGCAATAAATTACTAGTCCCCATCAATTATTCACAGTGACTACTGGATGACATAAATAAATCAGAATAAACGATGACATCTAGACTGATCTTCTCAACTGTAGCGATTATTTTGTGATTCTCACCTAGAATACTCAAATAGAAATGGCTATAAATAATTATAACAAATGAAAGCGTGTCTGTATTGTCTTCAAAACCACGCCATGGATTTAGATACTCACATCGTGATCTGCCTTCCTTTTCCCAACTATTTTGAGGTCGGCTTCCAGTCTAACCGGATGCAGTTGAATACCAAAATTTTACATGGAGCGACTGACTATCTGACCTCCACAACCCAGTTAGTATTGGGTAATACGATACTCATTAGTAGGACTGGTTGTCACTTTCGGGCCACTGACTACCTTCAACGACTATCAAAGACCTAGAAATGACAGCTGGGACCAACGGCTAAACGTGCTTTACGAGGCACGCAAGAAACTCAGTATGGGTGGTATAATAGGTGGTCACCTATCCACAGGCCAACCTAGGTAAGCACGGCTTAACCTAAAGATCGACCCCGAGCGCCTGTTTTAATTTAGCAACGAGCTCCTCTAATATCTTACTGATATACAATAAACTTTATTGAACAAAAAAAACCGAGATTTCTTTATTGAATAAAGTAATCTCGATGTTTTTTCAAATCAGAAAAATCGTGCGAAACAGAGGCGGGTCGCTAGATTCATAACATAACATCACGCCTGTAATCCCCGAAGGGTTAGGCAGAGGTGTACCTAATAATACACCCACATGTCACCAGTAATGTTTTAAATCCCATGTAATACGGTTCGAGCCTGTTACCATCAACTGGGCACAAATCCAGACTCCGCAGCTACTACTAAGAAATCCCTGATGGAATAACCCAATAACACAATGCACGACCCGGGAATCTGCTGAGCTTGAGGTCCTCAAGCACTATGTCGCGCTTGCGACCGCTAGACGAACGAGTCAGTGTGCAGTCTTACTTAGTTCGATATACAGAAAGAATGCATTGATGACGGCTTTATGGAAGTTTTTTTTACACCCTGTGCCCATTTATATTTAACTTATATTTTACCTACTTAAGTAATCTTTATGTTATTATAAAGTCATAAAAACGTTGTTAGTAAATTCATAAAATAACTCTTTAACGGAACCGGAAAACAATATAAACTCATTGTATCCCTATTCACAAAAAAAAAAAAAAATCAAGCATAGATTATAATATCAAAGCATTTCTCCAAGGGCCGCAACAAAAACTTTTTAGGGAAAAATATTTTTTTTATTAAATTATCAAATTAAGTGTAAGCCAGAAGGGACCATATTTAAAGCTTCGCGTCCTGTGGAAGCTGGCTTTTATCGCTTTACTATCTTTGCAGAATTTTGTATGAACATGAGAAAATCAAACTTCCAATCTAATCGGATGCAGCTGAATATCAATATTTTATATGGAGCAACTGCCTATCTGACCTACACAACACAGTTAGTACTGTGTACCTAATACGATACCCCTTGGTAAGACTAGGTATGCAGGCTTTTTAGGAAGTGCCGAGCAGGATATATTTAGTCTTGTCTTGAATCTCATTGGCAGAGATTTTCTATTGGTAAGCACTGTGAATTTGACTTGAGAAATTATAATGAGGAAACAAACAATGTTTCCGATTTCACGCGCCATTAGATTTTTGTACGGCTATACAGCGTATACTAAAAAGTTGTGGTCATATTAGTGTATGGATACAGACCATCAAGATAAACAACTTTGGCCAAGGGATCAACGTCGTAGCTATACCTATATGAAACTTCAACACCTACGCGGCCCAAATGTATATGTTACGGCTAATAGCCGAAGTGCGGCGCTTTGTAAGTTTCGCCGGCTAAACATAGGTACGGCCGGTTAACCTTAGATGTATCCTACTTATCTTCGGTTAGAACATGCAACCAATTTGTTTGTGACGCGTTTGGTCACATTTCTAACCTAACCTAACCTAATCCATTTGGTCGTTGTGTTCTAACAATAAAAAGGATACACAACTATTACCGGCCGCACCTAGGTTTAGGTGTAGCCGCACTTCGGCTTTTAGCATGAACTTTGGACGGTTTGATAGTCTGAATAAGACCCATAAATATGCCACACTTCTCTGGTACACGCTGTTTATGAGGCAGACACCTCTATGGCTAGATAGCCTTAGAGACAGTCTGCCGAACAGGTATGAGCGACTGAAAAGACATCATGATGCCAACATCGATATTGAAAAACCTTGATGTGCGAGTGCATATAACTGGTCGCGTAATAAATATGTAACAGATTATAACAATATTACCGAGCTGGGAACAGTGAGCAAGAAGCTGTAGAAATAAAATAGACCACCCATACCTACCTATATGTATTCAGAAAGATGACTAACAAGAATAGGTATTAAATAATATTCCTGGCAGAGAGTACTGCACCACCCATGTAGTATGTTTAACAAACAAGTTTCAAAGGAATTTGTAATGGTGGTTCCGCCCAAAAAGTCTGTCGCATATGTTTGTTGTTAAACAAAAACTGGATCAACATCATCATTCATCATCATTTCAGCCGAAAGACGTCCACTGCTGGGCATAGGCCTCCCCCAAGTGTTGCCACATTGACCGGTCCCGTGCGACTCGCATCCAGCGGATCCCTGCAACCTTCAACAGGTCATCGGTCCACCTAGCGGTCGCCACTCCAGAACTTTTCGGCTCCATCGGCCATCCGTTCTGCGAGCAATGTGCCCTGCCCACTGCCACTTTAGTTTGGGTATTCTTCGGGCTACGTCGGTAACCTTGGTTCTCTTGCGGATGTCTTCATTTCTGATTTGATCACGCAAGGAAACTCCGAGTATAGCCCTCTCCATTGCCGTTTAGGTGACTTTAAGGCCCGGCGCCCATTATCGGCATCGGCAAGGAAAAGGATCCTTCGGCATCCTACATGCAAGCGCACACTATCGGCAATTTTGCTTTGGCATGCTGCAACGTTCTTAGGGATGACGAAGCGTCCTTAAGGATGCCGCACCGTCCTGTCTAAATTAATAAGCTTTTCTTCCGCCATGACATTCGATGTGACAGCAAACAACCGGTACACACAGCGATTACCTCGACTGTGTTGTGTGAGTCAAATGATGCAAATGGCGGATGCCTCCCCTCGCCCCGCAGGGCAAACTATCCCCCGAGTGTTGCCTCGGCGCCGGCGGCGTACCGAAGGATGCCGAAGCATCCCGAAGCATTCTCAAGGCTGCCGATACACCAGCCTCAAGCATACCGAAGCGGTATTTTTGTTATTACGACCACATATCACGGAAGTTTCTACTTTATTGCCATTATGTTATAGTATATTGCTATTTGCCACCTAAAATCCTCAGTCGTACCGATGCCGATAATGGGCGCCGGGCGTTAGCCTTCTGATGAGGCCCATTGTGAGCGACCACGTTTCAGTCCCGTATGTAATATATAATATACTGGCAACACACACTGGTCAATGGCCTTGGTGCGCATATAGATGTTTCACATCAAAAAGTAGACCCGAAGCAATATTACTTATTTATTAAACTCTCACTCAAATCGTACCGATCGGCAAAATCCTTTCAACATCTTTCGTCCCTGGAGCATTCGGGTTGACTCGCAATAACCCGAACGGCTTCTTCCCCGAACGTTTATCCACATACATTCGATTTGCCGACCGCATCGATCGAACTTATCTATCTTAGATTATGATAGAAAGATATCATCAATCATCATTCTGCTGCCTTTATCTCAATTTATTTAGGGTCGTCGGAGCATGTCTTATTCTTCCATACTTCTCAATTACTCGTCATCTCAGCTGTCGCCTTCTTATAGAAAGATATCATCATCATCATCCACAGCCCGAACTCATCCACTGCTGGGTATAGGCCTCTCTTTTCTTGTGCTGATCTCCACGGTCCTGTGCCAGCCTCATCCAGGTTTTTCCCTCGATGGCAACTACGTCGTCTGCCCATCTCGCCGCCGGACGACAGAAAGATATAATACATAGATTATTAATTGATATGCCGAGTTCCTTATTTCTGTTGCTCTGTTGGCAGGACCTTTCACTTTATCAATTTCTCCGTGCAACTGGAGCAAAGTACTTCAAAATATAATAAGAAACCAAATAAATACAATAAAGGAAATGTCAGTCTGATTTCTTGGCACGACGCATGCGTATGATGTCAGGCGCTTAGTTTACGACCGACGGCCGGACATTTAATACGGTTAAATATATTACAAGCTGCGCCCATTCAAATCGCTGTACTATTGTTTTAGTTGTATTGTTAGTGTTCTAAAGCTTACAGTACACTAAAGTGGTGAGCAGACGA
The DNA here is from genome assembly GCA_910589295.1 of Noctua janthe. NCBI lineage: Eukaryota > Metazoa > Arthropoda > Insecta > Lepidoptera > Noctuidae > Noctua > Noctua janthe. Next base: position 3,393,690 of record OU342572.1, on the reverse strand, counting down.
TGGGCAATTTGTCTACGAATAGTTTGCAAGAACCATCATCATCGTCGTCTGCCTAGCCTTTTCCCGACTATGCTCGGATCGAATATGCGCATTTGCAGCAAGCAATGAATAATAAAACAATGTGGCAATCAATGGACAGAAGCGGTCGTTTCAGGCCGACGGACCACTAGTCATCTTTTGCTCACCAATTCAGAGACTGCACCGGACCTGCATCACCTCACCTAATTTGTACTAGCTAATATAGTCTACCCAGACACCCAGTGTGAATGCGGTGCTCCTAATCAAACAAAGTCATATATGCTGGAGTGTTTGAACTGCCTAAACACCTGCATTTTCGAGAACCTAAAAAGCCATTGATGCTGCAATTGGTAGAACCACTTTAGAAGTATGAATATTATTTTGGTTTATCGGAACTGTTACCGGCAGAATTACGTAATGGCGTTTGAAATAGTTGTAAATTATAATTTTATGATTTTAGGGAATTGTTTGAAAAGCTATGGAGTGGCGACCGCGAACCGGAAGACGTTGCGTTGGAAGGCCTCCCACTAGGTGGGCCGATGACCTCGTGAAGGTTGCAGGGATCCGCTGGATGCGAGTCGCAGGGACCGGTCAATGTGGCGACACTTGGGGGAAGCCTATGTCCAGCAGTGGACGTCTTTCGGCTGAAATGATGATGATGGGGAATTGTTTGCGTGAAATGCTAGTGAGCATAATCTATTGTTGCACTATGGCTTGACCTATTTCTAGCATAAGATTATTCAGCTAGGAAGGAGGAACAGGAACATGCAGCTCATGTTGATTTTTTTTAAGTATCTTATCACAATGCTATTCTAGTTAACGCAAAGGTTGACTCATAGACTGATAGAGTTTTCCTACTCCTCCACTATTCTTTTCTGATTAATTTCGTTGCGGGATCCAAGACAGTTAAATTGTTTCTCTGCGACTTCGTCCAGCTTCATTGTCTCGGCATTTTTCTGGTGGTCGCCACTGGTGATTCTGGCTTTCAGGAGTTGTTGTGGTTTGGGAAAAGTGTGACGGGCTTGGTAGAGAGAATACGTTGCGGCATTAAGTCCACCTATGTAAGTTTCCTGGGAGCCTACATCATCATCATCTAGCCTTTTCCCAACTTGTTGGGATTGGCTTCCAGTCTCACCGGATGCAACTGAATATCAGTATTTTACATGAAGCGACTGGCTATCTGACCTCCACAACCCAGTTAAATAAATAACCCATAATGGGTTATACGATACGCCTTGGTAAGACTGGTTTTCAGACTTTCTGGCCACCAACTACCTGTAACGACTGTCAAAGATCTACAATTGACAGCCGGGACCAACGGCTTAACGTGCTTGCCATTGCCCGGAGGAAACTCGGTATGTAGTGGGTGGTCTCCACCGACGGGCCAACCCAGGTAAACGTGGCTTAACCTGAAGATCGACCCGAGCGGCCGTAATTATTTAGCCACGAGCTCCACCTGGGAGCCTAGATATAGTTAAATAATATACGCAATAATAATGATGATAACACATTTGATTAACATAAAAAGCTCATGTTATTCCTGTTTGTAGTTGTTATAGACGTACAAAATGCTTTGTCGAGGTCAATTTTGAAAATCAAACGAGAACAACCCATTCTTCTTCTTAGCGTGTCGATTGCAAATTTATATTAAATATGTTTGGCCCAAAATTCAGATATGCGAACTCCGCTCGCTGATGCAGTCATGAGATCATCAAGTGCGCAGGTGTTAGGGCATGCAGCGCAAGATGGAAGATGGGCCATTGTCTGTGGAGATACGCCGCATACACATTTGAGATCTGAGCCGTCCATGAACCCCCATTTATTGTTTGATTATCTTTATTATCTGCTACAGCCGACTTAAGTTCGGAGCCTATTCATATAAATATAACAACATATTGGCATTGAATTACTAACTCAAGGTGTTCTAGAACAATAACAGTAATATTTAACGAACATTTGGCACATTGTATCGATATTATGGGTCAACTTTATGACCCCAGTGACACCTAGCTCACACCTTGTAGGAAGACATTCTTTGGCGACATGTTTGTTGCTACATTTATTTACTTACTAGCATTCGCCAATTGCTTTGCTCGTGAGAATGTCGGTAATTAATTCACGGTAACGTCCTATTGGATAATCAGTACCCAATGTCGGGTAAAGTATAATATACACGGTGTAAACAGACCTTTCACGAAGCCGTCAACCAACGTTAAGCATTCTGTACAACAAACTAAGTAATTTTACGCAAAGTTAAAATATAGCTGGGAAACGACTTTTTTTTTTGGGGTGAAAAATCACGTTTTATGGTAGGACTCGATGGAACGCACTCAAAACATTGTGCTGATGGATGGATTTTAACAGTACGGGGGTCGTGGAGGAATGAATGAACATGAATTTAAAAAAAAACTTGTGAAAAAGTTGGAACTTTGACCCCCAATATCTCCGTAACTATAAGGTTCCCAGGTATGGTCTGGAACAAAAAAATGATCGCAAAGACGGGAAGAACTATTAAAGGTCTATTTACACCCTTTATTAGTTATTAATTGTGGTCTAGTTAATTTATACATGAATGAAACTGTCCCAAGAAAGAAAAGTAAAAATACGAACAACAACAAAAAAACTGGAAAACTTAAATATATCATAAATCAATCAATATCAGTTACCAGTTCATCAACACATACACAGCGTTGATGGACGTGGACGTAATCCACGTGGGTATTACGATACTAATTGAACCAATACGTGATCAACCTTCAGAATATTCCATTTAAATTAATACCTTCGCGAGGACTCATTAAAGCGGTCGTCCTATAGTGTATTGAAATAAAGAATGTATTTATTCATTGGCTGGCAAAAGGCATTGTCAATTGATCATGGGTACTAGCAACTTTGAAAATTTCTTTTCATTCATTGCTCCATACTCAACTCAAGCCAAAATCACCTGCGCCATTTTTAGACTAACGACAGATGAGAAGCATCATATACAATTATAACTAATTCTCATTTGTTGGCCTTCACTGTCTCATATTGCACACACCCGGCACCCATTCATAATAAAAGACAACCGTTTGTACCGTCGTGTCGTCGGCGGCGACAGTGCTACAGTAGACATATTGGTATTTACATACAGTACTACAACTAGGAACAAAATGGTCCCGTACCAATATGGCTCACACACACGTGCGTAAAAACATTTACTCGAACTCTAAGCATGCTTTAAGTGACGGTAAGTTGGATTAGTGGCGGTACTTTCATACAAGCTCAAAAGCTTGGCTTGGGCCAACAATACGGTAAGCCCATAAGGCTAGCAGACTGTTCAGACACCCTGACATCATGAAGAGTAGTAAGTTAGAAAGGCAAGCCAAGCTTGCTTATAGGCTTGTAACGGCACTATAAAAAGTACTACATCAACATAGAACAAAAATTATGACAGCGCCATCTATGACACAGTGAATGAACTAAACATTGAAATACATCTAAGTCCTACATCGTGGAAGTAAAGTTATCCGCGACTTAAGACCATATAGATGAACCCGACAACAACTGTTGGGCAGTAGCGTACCAGACATAACACCCGTCTGGTTGGATGATCTTCCTTTTTCTATAGAGGATGAAGAACTTTACACCCTGTTCTCCATACCCCCAAAGGCTTCTATGAAAGTACCACCACTATCTGTTGGAGCTGTCGCATCGAGAGAAGTTGTAACGTTTTATGTGTGTAGTGTATCGGGTTTGTGACAAAAAAAGTGGATGCTTGATGACCTTCCATTACATCCCGAGTTTCCTCCGTGCCGAGGCAAACGCATTATTGCTTATTTGAAGATTTTTGACAGTCGTTAAAGTTGGCCCGAAAGTTAGACAATGAGTCTTATCAAAGGATATCATTATCTAGTTAGTGGGTTATGGCGGTCAGATAGGCAGTCGCTCCATGTAACACTGGAAGCCGACCCCGTAATTCGGGAAAAAGGGTAAGCAGATGACGATGGTCTGGTTGGTGTACTGGTTATCTTTACACTGTGGCGCTGTCGTGTCACGTCTGGCATGAAATGCACGACATAGATATATGACGCGCCAAGTGGCCACTGACTGACGTTTAGAAACGACGAATACGTTCTGACGAATAGAAATATAAAGAGAAAACAATATGGTGTTTTTAAATGGTTTGCTGTTCTAAGTGGTTTTTTGAAAGAGGAGGCCTGAGTCTCAGCAGAGAAAACGTTATGGGCTGATAAAACTTAAACGTATGCAGCTGGTGTTACAGAAGGAACACTCACGACTTACAGAGTCGTACAGTGGCTTTTCTATGGACCAATAATACGGCAAGCCCTTAAGGCAATCAGACTGTTCAGAAACCCTGAACATCATGAAGAGTAGTAGGTTACAAGGGCAAGCCAAGCTTTTGGGCTTGTATGAAAGTACCGTCACTACGTAGGTCGTAACACCCAGGCAAACGCTTAACGTTGTATAGTAAAAGTCGCAAGAGCCAAAAAATTTTGAGACAGAACACGGCACGGCACGTTTAACGGCACAGTTGGCGCAGTGGTTGAGCGATTGGCTGCTGCGCTACGTGTTGCGGGTTCGATCCCCGCACGGAACATATATTTGTATAGCCTATAAGTAGTTGTTCCGGGTCTGTGTATGTGAGTTTAAATGTTTGTAAACGCACCCACGATACAAGAGAAAATCCTAGAGTGGAGATAAGACTTTTTAAAAATATAAAAAAGAAAAAGAAAGAACATCTTCTGGGCCAAAAATTCGAGGGGTGCGACGCCATGACTACTACGAAAGGATTTTTGAAAATTCATCCCCATAACAGGTCCAAAAAGGGATGAAAGTTTGTATGGATGCTCCTATTGGGCACTCGACTTAGATAAATAAAATTCTATCTAGATAGGTAACATACTATGTGTGCTAATTTTAAATACTGTGAACGTTTTTAGTCGGTTTTTAGATGAACTCACTGAATGCCAACGCTGCCAAAAACGTTGACAAAAGTCATCGTTAATGTCTGCCTGACACAAGGTTTTATCGCAGCAAGTGTAACAGACAGCTAGATCAATCTAATATTGTATGGCGCAGGCGCAGACATAACATAACATCACGCCTGTAATCCCCGAAGTGTTAGGCCTAGGTGTACCTAATAGTACACCCAAATTTCGCCATATATGTTTTTAAGACCCATGTAATAGGGGCGAGCCTATTGCCATCAACTGGACACAAATCCAGACTCCGTGGCTGCTACTGAGAAATTCCTTATGGAAACACAATAACAATTTGCGCGACTCGGGAATCGAACCCATGATCTCATGCTCAGCAGTCGCACTTGCGACTACTAGACCAACGAGGCAATAAATCATTTTAGTACATTGCTATTAATCTGAATAAACAGTCTACAAAAAAAAACATTGATAGCTTCATTATCGTTGACCATCGTACATCTCTCAATACGCCACGACCTTAAACAAACACTTCGCTCTTCGTTCCAACCGATCCTTCGCCTAATGAGACATACGAAATAAGGAAATATTCTCAGCACCCCATCTTCACTTAAGAAAATGTACCCTAATCTGAGAGAGACCCTTTCTGATGGTATTTATTTACTTATAGCTCCGGGATATTACTTATAGCTCCGGGATATTACTTTATGGAAAGAGATGGTAAAGTGGCGTGAAAGTGGGCGACAATTTTTGTATGTATATTATGGGTACGTAGGCAGGTTGTAATGTCGACTGTTTATGAATTTCTTAAAGGGTCAGATAAACTGGTGAGGACAAGTTGCGGACTAGCTTTGGACACCGGACTCTGATAGATACTTCAGCATATTTGCATGGTCTTTTCCGGAGTCACATTCAAAAACTGTTTGCTACACCGATATGATAAAGCAGGTCTCCAACAATATCGTACACGAAGTATTACAATGCCACAATATTTTTTTTAGTTTCAGAGCTAAAACACAACGTGCAACAAAATCAATTTTTTTACTTTGTACTTAGACACCCAAGAGTTCAGAGGTCCTAGCACGAACGCGCGGTGTAAACGTATACTGGCAGATAGCTAATGTTACCAGAACTAACTTAGGCTACTTTAATTTTAGATAAAGGACTAGGGTTCCGTGCAAAAAAAATAAAACCCTTGAAATTGTTAACACAATCCGATTCAAATAGGGAAGTAATTTTTTTTAATAATAATTCACTATTGCGATCATTGTGCCGATAGTTGTATCAGCCCATGGCTTAATTGCCAAGAGCCTCGACCAATACCTGAGGAGGCTCTCGTTAGGCAGCTGGATCAAGGGTTTGATTCAGAAAGCGGTACTCCTGGACACGGCTCGTATTGTTAGGAGGTTCCTCTCTCTGGAGCCCTGACCGCCGGTAGCTTGGACCCTGTTCCCGATACCGGTGGGCTACATTTTTTTTTATATTTTTATATGTTTTATATTGTTTTTAGTTTATGAAATATTTAAAAATGTAAAAGATTTGTACAAAAATAAATAAAAGAAACAAAAATTCACTATTGAACCGATCATCTTGAAATTTTGCATATACGTTGTCAAGTGTACAGAAACGGATATGAGGTACCTTACATCCCAAAAAAGTACTATTCTCGAGGAAAACCACAATAACAGTACAACCCGAATTGATTGTCAAATTCTAAATTGACGCGAGCGAAGACGCGGGCAAAAGCTTTTAAATAATTGAATTGAAACAGTCAAGAGAACAATTGAACATTTAATTGAATTTCTTTAAGAAAACAAAATAATCCAGAGAAAAAGTACGTTTGAATCGTATCGTACGTTCTTCTGTAGCGCATCAGGGATGTTTGCTGATGCGCGTGTCGATTGTTTTTACACCACGATGCGAAAAAGATGCGCTTCCCTGGTGCGCCGGGTGCGGGCCAGCCCCAACACTATACAGCAGTGTGTGGCGAGCAGACTGGACTGTTTGTGTGTGAATCGTTGCTGCAAGCTTTCTACTTCGGTGTTAAGCTTGTAGCAGGGATTCGCATAAATCTATAATGTAAGACAGTGTTAGGTTAAGTGTGTAGGTTAAGTTTACTAACATAGTTGTAAGGAAATATTGTTAGGTACTAACTTTGTGAGTCCTGTTACTTGTGAATTAAATATAAATAAATAAATTAAATATTTTTGATCTTTATTATACCGACCACCAAACATCCAACCACTGCTAATCACAGTTATGTCTTAATTAATTACTTACAATTTAATATCAAATAAAACCCACACAATCTAAAAGAAACTTCATCAAAATACCACAAAATATTCATAAGATTATGAAGTCGTCAAACACAAAACTCTTACAAAATAATATACAGAGAATTAAAAGTTCTCGACTTCTCAAACACCGGATGCTGTGGAAACTTCTCAGAAAGTCTATTATAATTTGTACGTCAAGAACATCATTCAACATATATTATAATATTTTCTGGGAACGTGAGATGAGTCGTCTTATGACACACCTGTGGCGTTTCAAATTTGAAAGAGAAAACGTTTAATTTTTAATTTCAAATAGAATACGGTCGGTGGGTAGGTGAGCCTTATTATACAGGGTAGTCCTAATAGTGACGTCATAAAAAAAAGAGATTCGATAGATTAGATAGATTCCTCACGCCTAATAGTATCCGAAAACACCCTATGTAAGTTCCACGATTCTTGATAGTTTTCGAGTTATCAATTCTTGAAAATTGTGGAATCGCTTTAAATGAATTCTACTATATTCCACGAGTCGCACGGGACCGGTCAATGTGGCGGCACTTGGGGGAGGCCTATGTCTAGCAGTGGACGTCTTTCGGCTGAAATTATGATGATATCTATATTTTACACGGCATTTTCACGTTTTTTAAAGTTAACTAGAGGCATTATTTAATCTCATTCTTTCATCTCACAAGCCCTGTAAAAATAATGACCGTTTTTTTACGTGGTTTCTACACAAGAATCGATAACTCGAAAACTATAATCGCGGAACATACATGTGGTATTTTCGGATATCCCTGGGCGTGAGGAATCAATTTTTTTTATGACGTCACTATTTGGTACTCCCTGTATGAGAATGAAGCTCTTATAAGACTGACACGTGTACGGCGAAAACTATGTTCTGACAAATATAAACTTCCAAACGCCGAAATACGGAGACGAACAAGACTTACGGACATAGCAAAAGCTATTATAACAAAATGAAAGTGGAAATGGGCGGGCCGTATATGCCATTGACTGGATGAAAGATGGGGGAAGAAAGTGCTGGAGTGGAGACCAGGGACGGCACGGAGAAAAGTGGGAAGACTACCGACTAGGTGGAGAGACGATCTCGTTAATGAGGCTGAAAGAAACTGGAGAGCCTTGACACAAAACTCCCAAAGTGGAAGACCCTACACTCAGCATTGGGTGGCCAATGGTTGACGAAGAAGAAGAACTTCCAAACAAACTTTCATCTCTAATTTAATCCGTTTATCGAATCATCATCATCATCATCATCTGCCTAGCCTTTTCCCAACTATGTTGGGGTCGGCTTCCAGTCTAACCGGATGCAGCTGAATACCAGTATTTTACATGGAGCGGCTGCCTATCTGACCTCCACAACCCAGTTAGTACTGGGTAATACGATACCCCTTGGTAAGACTGGTTGTGAAACTTTTTGGGCCACTGACTACCTAACGACTGTCAAAGATCTACAAATGACACCAGGGACCAACGGTTTAACGTGTTTTCCGAGACACGGAGCAAACTCGGTATGTAATGGGTGGTCACCCATCCACAGACCAACCTTGGCAAGCACGGCTTAAATTAAAGATCGACCCGAGTGGCTGTTGTTATTTAGCCACGAGCTCCTCTTATTCCATTTAGGGAATATTTCTTCAAAAATTGTTCCTTACAATTCATCTCAAATAGGAACTTTTGTCCCAAAAAACCCAGCTGCCTAGGCCGTGCCTAGACCATGCGTTGACAGTGAGAAACAGAATTTTATAAGCTAGCTGGAGGACTTTGTTGGAAACTGAAAGGTAAGTGGTAATCTTTATAGACGTAGGTAGACGAAGCGATAAAAATAAGGATCCGAACACGCGGTGTTCCGTGGATAACCTTGCTATCATAAGAAAAACGGCTACAACCCGCTTCGCTACTTTTCCGATTTACCACCTAAAGAAAAGATGTGAGAAAACAGTCTTTTCGTAACTGTTTTGATTTGCATTCATCACGTTTAAAGACAATTAAGGCCTTATCTACTTCTTAAAAACACTTGGCCAATGTAAAGTGGGCTCTATTGCACTTTTACGATATTAAAAGTGGTGAAACGGGATGTAGCCGAAAAAATGGCGTGCTGAAACTTTCTTATTTTATTGAAGGAAAAATAGAAATGCACTAGGTCCTGGGTTCGATTCTCGGGTCAGGTAAAGTACTATTGGGTTTTTCCATCAGGAATTTCTGAGTAGCAGCCACTGAGTCTGGATTTGTACCCGGTTGACGGCAATAAGCTCGCCCCCTTTTACATAGGTCTTAAACATAACTGACGAAATGTGGTTTTACTATTAGGTACAACACTGCCTAACTCTACGGGGATTTCAGGCGTAATATTAGTTTAGTTTAGTTTAGTTCATTTATTAATAATTATCAAAAATTACAGGTCATATTTATGTTTTTTTTTTTTAATGTTATGTTATGATGTAATATTTTGTTAGTCAGTATTTCACAAGCAACGCATAATTTTGTAACTGTCCCTATATGGTCGTGTACAGACGCCAGCGCATAAAGCTACCCGAAACCATAAAATTTTCCCAATCAACCTTGAACCTAATGCTTTAGCGATCTTCTTCTTATCGTATTGATATATTCCTTCCATATTACATGGCTCGGACCCAGTAAGTGGCCACGTTTATTACAGCTTTAGCGATAAAGTTAAAAATCTGTCGGATCCGGTCATTACTATGGACATAAAATGAATCACAAGTGTGCAGTGGTGACATCACGCGACTTACTTATCAGTCTACCCACAGCGTGCTTCTACAGAGCCCTGATGTTCAGCTTGAGGCTAGTGCGACAGTCAATGTCTGATCGCGGCGGAGTTGAGTCGTCTTGGAACTGTATCCAATTCATTGTGCCCCGTGTTATTGTGTTAAGTTGTAATCTCAAGTACCTAATTCATTAGTTTTGCTAGAAATACACTGTTTTAACCCACTCAGTGAGTTTTCATAGCACGAAACCCATCGTCTGCCCACATGATGTACGAGCCTAACGGAATAAATCCTATACAGACATATCCGACATATATATTAAAGAAATTTGACAGATTGTAGCAGCTTGATGTGCTGGCATTTATGTTACATTATTTTGCATCACAGAAGTCCTAAAATATGTACTTAAAACTTTTACGTTTTACAACAAACCTCGTTTAAATTTTCATAACCTTAGTTTACGCAGACTATTACCTGTAAACCCTGAGCTGACAGCAACACTAAAGGCAACTCAGATTCAGTACGATTATGTATTTTCTCGTTTATGCTGCCTGCATAAACAATTTCTTGGAACGAGATAATCAAAGCGAGTCTAGTTAACCTTGGTTGTTCTTGGTTATTGAAACTAGTATAGCTTATTGTTGGATACAGGGTTTTGAAATAGTTATGGTATCTGTTGTTGAATACTAGGTATTTTATTAACTTTACATAACATAACATCACATCACGCCTGTAATCCCCGAAGGGTTAGGCAGAGGTGTACCCAATAGTACACCCACATTTCGCCAGTTATGTTTAAGTCCGTTGCAATAGGGGGCGAGCCTAATCAACCAGGCACAAATCCAGACTGCTACTAAGAAATTCCTTATGGAAAAACCCAATAACACTTTGCCCGACCCGTGATTCGAACCCAGGAGCTCATGCTCAGCAGTCGCGCGACCACTCGACCAACGAGGTAGTCAGTTTTATTAACTTTATAGATTAAAAAGAAAGTTTTAAATAGACACTAGGTACTTACTTATTATAACAACCTTTAAATAAGGATTAAGTATCTTCTAAAATCTTGTCAAAGTAAACACAATTTTTTAACAATCCTATTAATCAACGCATTAGCACTAAATCATACAAAAAACACTGGCAACACCACAAGAAAAGTTTAGAATCAAACCTCCTTGCACAAAAAAAAACAATCTTTTAAAAGCTTCTACAAAATGCACGTCTTGAAACTTCATAGAAAAAAAAAAAACACTACACTATTTCGAATTCCGAAACCGACTATTCAAATTTGGCACGGCGGGAAACTCGGTTGCTTTCCGCCTGTGGCTTGCAATAAACTGATGTTGAGTTTGGTCCGAGTCGCCACTATTTTTACAAATGTTCGAATAGCTCGGGAGCCAGACAGTCTTTTTGTTATTTTTCATTTTATTTAACTTTTATTGCTCGTAAAAGTATTTAGATGATGTTGATGGAAATAAAAAGCTGTAAATCTGTATTTAATAACGTATAGACGTAACATAAAAAAACCTGTCAAGTTCGAGTCGGACTCACACATAAAGGGTTCCGTACCACATTATATCAAAAACGCCAAAAAAAAAACACGTTTCTTGTATGTTACCCCTTTTAGTCTCTTTACTTTATTCTGTGAATATATCATTTATCTAAATATAACGGTTCAAGAGATACAGCCCTGTGAAAGACAGACAGACAGCGGAGCCTTAGTAATAGGTTTCCACTGGGTACAGAACCCTAAAAACCGTGTTTCTCGAAGGGATAAGAAATGTGCTAAAGTACACGTAAACTTTAACGATGACTGTTTTACGTCTCATGTGAATAAATTGGGCATTTTATTGAGCACAGCTCTAGTTGGGAATTTACTACGGAATTCGGAATAACCTCATTTCATTTTGTGAACAGACAACACTACATAAATATAACATTTTCACTGGAATGAATAAAATATCTTCAAAAAAGAAAGATAAAGTAAGCTCATTAGATATTTAACACAATTTCTCAGTCAGTTTAGTTTGTTCTTCGGTTAGTTACTTCAGAACATTTTATTGATTTAATTTATATTTTATAAATAAGGTAATAAGTAAGGTAACTATTTATAAAAATGACTTTACACAAGTTATGTTTCTATTCTAATTGAAAGAAAAGCTAAACCAATAAATCAATTCTGTTTATTTAATTACTTGCTTGTCATTAAAAGTATTATTACCATGCGTCAAAACGCTCATAGTCATTTTGCTCCTCATTTGAATGTCCGTTAAATGAGAGCTGGCGTTAAGTATAGCTTCTAGACCTGTTCTATCAACCTGGAATGGTTCCCCATCGCAGAAAAGTATTCTCTTGGTTGATAAAATCGCCTTTGCATCAACATGATAAGACTGATCCTCGGTTGGGCCTAAAACCGCTGGTGATTCCGTCTCTGTTTGTGACTCTGCAGTCTCAACTTGTACTGGTTAAGCTACTGCTTTGACCTTACTACCTTTAGGCCCGTAAATACTGTTATAATTAACAGATTATCAGATAGTGTGCAATGATCGTGTAACATAATTTCCACTGTGGCTTTCAACGGAATTTAAGAAGAAATCTACATAAAGTAATAATTATTACCAAGCAGTACGTAAGTTACCGAAGGGAAACAGTGACAATACCCGAAATAATCTATAGTTAACGGCAAAACAAACGCATCTTGGTGTCGAGAATTCACTGCAATTGCACGATATGGTTGTTTTGTTATTTGATATTCAATTTGATGCAGTTTTGCAGCTGCATCACATAGAATAAGCATTCTAATAGATTACCAAAATAAGCTTTTTATATATATAGTTATAGTTAGTTGCACATTGTAAATATTTTTTCAGTCATGTAATATCTTATTTTATCAGTATAGGCGTCTACAGATGAAAATGTCTGCAATTCAAGGGAAACTTTAAGTTTCACATAATTCCCGCAGATTTTCCAAGTGTTTAATTAACTAGTCAACACTTTTGAAGTCTTGCTAATTTAACAAGTTAGAACTAAGTATGTAACTTACAATATGGTAGCTGCTGACGCATCTGGTCGGGAAACTGTTAGTAGAGTTTGTTGAAAATTGTTTCTAGGTCTTACCTTTGAACTATTTTCATTAGGTAACACTTTACTGAGGTAGTTGATAAAACAAATCGGTACTTTGTATTGTAAATAGGACTTTATCTTTATTTTCTTGACTTTTTTTTGTTTGAAAAACTCGTATTGGAATAAAACTCATAACAGAATTTTTCAAATCAAATCAAAGCATTTATTTCAAGTATGCCAGTTACAGGCACTTTTGAATTGTCGAAACAAAGACAACATTAAAAATATATAGCTACAGTCCCAGTCACAAGGCACAAAAACTGTGAAAGTACTGTAGTTGCCCATTCCCTAACGTAGATCTCTATGGAGAAGAACGGGCAAGAAACTCCATGGGCACTCTTTTAAATCAGAATACTTTAACAAAACCTTGGTTACATCATTCATTTTGAGATGGTTCATTATGTGAGAACGATGCAGCAAGATGTTTACGTTAAAAGTGTCCATAGTAAAAACAATTCAAAAATAAAATAATTAATTCAAATAAGCCGTGGCAAATAAGAGATGACCAGTCTCAACTGACAGCGCCCGTTCACGAACATGACTCATGTATCAGCACCATTCAACTCAACCATTTTGAAGGGAACTAAATGATCCGACACACGTGCCACCATCAGCGAGACATTTGAGTGAGCATGACATACTCCTAACCGCCAGGGCACATTCAAATCAAGAAAAGACGCAGGTTTCCAGCGAATGACAGGTTTCTAGTACATAGTACTCACAGAATATGGGCTAGGCGGCTATATAATACAAAAGAGATTGAATCTATACAATGCAAAGATAGTTATACAATCTTCAGCAGCTCCAACAATACTATTTAATGCTATCAATTTAGGCGCCCCTGTTCTTGTGGAGCAGGACCGGCATTGAGCCAAGCATTTTTATCAGTGATATAATCGTCCAACTTGTAATATGCTTTCTTACATAGTATGCGTTTAATGCATGTTTTAAATTTCGTTTCATTCAGTTCAAGAATACTTTGTGGAATTTTATTATAGCATCTCAGTACCCCATGAAAGATGAGTCTACTTTAGCGAGTCTGAAGCCTGGCTGAACTAATTGGTCTCTATTTCTAGTACTGTAACTGTGTCTGTCACCTCTTTTATTAAAAAGATGTAGACTTTTTCTTACATACATTATGTTTACGTAGATGTATTGACAATGTAGCGTCATGATGTTAATTTCCTTAAACAGTTCCCTTAGAGAATCGCGCCTACGAAGATTATATATGGCTCTGATGGCTCTTTTTTGCAGAATAAATATAGACTCAATGTCTGCAGCCCGTCCCCACATTAAAATGCCATAAGACATGAAAGTAACTAAAATAGACCAGTCTAGCGGTATCTACATCAGTATATTGACGGATTTTTCTTATAGCAAACGCTGCTGAACTTAGCCGCCCCGCAAGAGATGTTAAATGAGAACCCCATTGTAGCCTTGAATCAAGCGTAATCCCCAGGAAAACCGATTTATCTACAAATTCAAGTTTCTCTTTATTCAATACACAACCACAATCGCTACTTTTAACATTCGGTAAAGCAAATCTTACGCATTTCGTTTTTTTTTCATTTAACACTAAATTGTTTGCTGTGAACCAATTATGAATCTGAAGTAGGGCATTATTCACGTCATCTAGATTATGGGCCCGTCTATTTATCTTAAAAATTAGGGAAGTGTCATCAGCGAATAACACCATATTTTGAGGTTGGTTCTTCAATAAATAGGGGAGATCATTTATATAAACTTTTTTTTTTGGTTACGGTTCTTAACATTGAAGACGCACGATCATTTATTTTCTTCTACTTTTATAACATTTCATTTTTTTTTCACGTTAGGCAGAGATGTAGGTACATAATAGTATACACACATTTCACCAGTTATGTTTTAAGTCCCATGTAATAGGGGGCGAGCCTATTTTCAGTAACGGGGCACAAACTTTTACAACTCACTTCAAAAAAGGAAATTGGTTATGTTTAAGACATTTTTTTGGACTTTTCTACACAATCAGATTTTATTGTATTTTCTAGAAAATTGAGACTAAACGGACTTCGATAAGATCGGTACGAAATTGGTAGCTTAATTTGGTATTATTCCTTTTTCTGTAAAATCAGGCCTTGTTCTTCGATTAGAAAAATTAGATGCTCACCGTCCAATCAGCTCTCAAAGTCACCCGCTTACCACCAGAATCACAAGCTATGAATATATAGGGTGACTGGTAATTAGTAACCGATACTTAAAAACGTGATTGTACTCATGATAACAAACAACTTTCCCAAAAAAGATTTTTTTTTTTTTACTTATTCATCTTTATCACAATAACACAACAGCTCTGCAGCTGTTTCATACGGCTGCCCGGATGAGACTCGCGCGCTAGGCGCCTTTGACCTATCTCATTATTATCGTATCATGCAACAGTGGGTAGGCAGAGCTCCCACGCGGCTCGCAAGCCCCTTCCGTAAGTTTTATTGTAATAAAAATGAATGAGAATAAAAAAAAATGAGTCTTTAGAAAAGTTGTTTGTTATCATGAGTATTTAAGTATCGGTCACTAAATTATCAGTCACCCTATTTAGTATGACCAATTTAAATGTGCAGTTCAAAGGTGGTGCTGCTTGTAAAGAAAATTTGCATCGGTATGTCAAACTTGGTACATTTAGTTTAGCTCTGTGTTTTCCCGCCTGCACAAATAACTTGGTTGAAGAGTATAAGACATCGAGAATGATCAATTTCAACACATTGTATATGGCGTCCTAGATTCTGTGTGTATTTGCAACCAGCAGCATCTGCGTTGCTTTTATTGCTTTAGCTCTGCAATTGTCTGCACATCATAAAATTCAAGGAGGAGCCGAATTTCGGACGCTTTGAGCTACGCATAGGGGTATTATTCATGCGGATTTTTCAGGACATATCCGGCTTTTGCCACCTCGCACAGACTTTATCCAGCTTTGTCGTTTGTCTTTTGGGTACTTTAAACATAATAAAACAATATTAATGAGTGGTCGTTAGCGCACTGCCGAGTGTGGTGTCCTCGGTTCGATTTTCAGGTCGGGCAAAGTGTTATTGGGCTTTTCCATCAAGAATTTGTCAGTGGCACTCCACGGAGTCTAGATTTGTGCCACGTTGATGGCAAAAACTGGCGAAATATGGGAGTACTAAAAGTACACCGCCTGACTATTCTTTATAAATGTCAAGATGAAAGCATAAATTGTCCAGTTTTTTTTGCAAATGTCGATATTTATCAAGGTTCCTAAAATGTTTATGTGGTAACCTTAGTTACGCCAAATATATTACACTGTGATCTTGGACGAATCGTTTCTATGCTAATTTAAGGAGGTTATTTGTGATGTACTGCTGTTTCTTGTAGTCAAGTGTTGAGAGGAAATGTATTGTTTTACGCTTTTGGAGTTGGCAGCGGTTTTGAGACATATGATAGTGAGTAAGCTAAAAGGTACTCGCCGAATATACTTTGTTGACCCTCCTTTTTTGAAGACAGTTAAAAATACCTATTGATTTTTTCGACGACGTGGCATCCACACGGTAAATACACATCACATCTGCCTATTTTTTTCCCAACTGGTTCGGCTTCAGTTTTACCGAATTCAGCTGAATATCAGTATTTTACATGGAGCGACTGCCATCGCATTATCTATACTAATATTATAAATAAGGTAAAATTTGTTTGTAAGTTTGTATGTAGGGGGTAATCTTCGAAACTATTGCTCTGATTCCGCAAATTCTTTCACTAACTTGAAGCTACATTATCCCCGAGTGTCATAGGCTACATTTAAAACTTTCCTGTGAGTACGTTACGTACATAACCGGAGTGAAACCGCGATCAAAAACTAGTCCAGTGAAAAGACTAGTTTTCCTTTTACCCTTAAGGAAGCATAATAAATAAATATGAGTTTGATGATGGCTGTCGCAAGTTCAGTAGGGCATAACGTGTCAACAATTCATGAATAAGGTAACCGGTTGTGTATACCCGAAATATGCACATAGCCAAATGTGAATATTTAGTGCGTCCATGCAAATTCTGACACAAAAGCATGACGGCCCGAAGTGCGATAACGTATAGTCTTATTTTTACTGTCAGCTGCATTCGGTTAAACTTGACGCCGACCTCAAAATAGTTGGGAAAACGCTAGGCCAATAATGATTTATTTATTTTGTTTAGATTATTTGGTCATGTTGAGAGGATAAACATGTTGAGAAGAGCTCCTGGCTAATTAACAGCCGCTCTGGTTGATCTTTAGGTTAAGCCGTGCTTGCCTAGGTTGGTCTGTGGATGGGTAACCACCCATTACATACCGAGTTTCCTCCGTGCCTCGGAAAGCACGTTAAGCCGTTGGTCCTGGCTGTCATTTGCAGATCGTTGACAGTCGTTAGGTAGTCAGTGGCCCAAAAATTCTGACAACCAGTGTTACCAAGCGGTATTGTACTACCCAGTACTAACTGGGTTGTGGAGGTCAGATAGGCAGTCGCTCCATGTAAAATACTGGTATTTAGCTGCATTCGGTTAGACTGGAAGCCGACCCCAACATAGTTGGGAAAAGGCTAGACAGATGATGTTGAGAGGATGAACGAATGGCGACTAACAAAAGGTATTTACAAGGCAGATGTAAGTGAAAACGGCGAGGTTGGACACCGTAGAAGGACTGACTGTATAGTAAAGTTCTTCAGATAGCTCAGTTGCGTAGTTCTCGAAATCGGCGTGCATGTATGACCAAATGTATGAACGTGAATGACGCAAAAGGTGTTTGTGAGGATCGTAGCAGGTGAGGCTCTGTAGTTTTGGCTTACGACCGAAGGAAAAAGGCATACGTACAGCATGTGGTGTCTATATAGCAAATTCAGTTAAAAGTCGTTCCCTTTTCTGGAGCTTAGGCCTCCTGTCTGCAGAAGAGACTGAGCAGTTATCCACCTCGAGGACCCAGTGCGGGTTGATAGCTGTATCATGACTTAAAATTGTTGGTTCTAAGATTTGCCGGTTATTTCACGTTTTTAGAGTTCCGTACCTCAGTCGGCAAAAACGGAACCGTTATAGGATCACTTTTTTATCTGTCTGTCCGTCTGTGCGTACCCTTATGCGTGGAAGTATCAAGCCGAAATTAATATCAAATATTCAGGTCTGCTACCCCTTAGAGCAGAGAAAAATCAAACTTGTAAGTCAATGCGATCAAAGGATATGACCGTTTATGTCGCATATTTTGCGATTTCACAAGGGAGTCAAAACCTACTTCTCGTTGACCTAGAATCATGAAAGGCAGGGTCTTACAGCTCCTGCCAGGGCTGCGGGACTGTTCGAATGAGATACCGTGGCCCTGGAACACAAAGGGCAAAGAAGGAACATGGATGGGTTTTAGTCAGTACAAGTCTGACACTTCCTTCCGCTCCGCCCAGAGTGGGGGGGTCATTTGATGATTTCCCATCCGAGAAAAAAAAAAAAAATGGTCTTACAGCTTATGCAAAGGGAAAAATCTGAAAACCATAAATACGTAGTTTAATAACAAAGTACCTACAAGTTTATACGGAACCCTCGCGAGTCCAACTCCCACTTGGCTGGTTTTTTTTATCACGGTTGTACTACGCAAAAATAAAGAATCCATAAAACATAACACATTTAACTCGTTTCCTCAGCTAGTTAAGCAAAAGTGTACCTATCGCACATTATCTTGAAATCCCATGTAATAGGAATAAAACAAATTACTTTTACTATTGCCTAAGGATCAAATCTAGGACCTCAGTGTCAGCTAAAGCGTACCGTGAGACCAATGAGACGGGAAATTAGCTCCGAATCTAGGACAAAACATTTCAATGCTAATATAAGAGGCTTACGCAAGAGTCAATGGAGAAATAGATTACGTACAAACGCTGTGCGCTGAGCTGTGACGTCCTTTGTACGCGGACACAATAAATTATATTCAGGCTTTCAGGATCTTGTATAAAGTGTCACTGAGTGTTTCTTTATGTAAATAACGTGCCTTGAATGTAGATTACAGAGAATCTGTTACATAAATATTATTTTTTTAATTCTAAATATAAATTTAGAGACTTATAAGTTATAACTTTAAAATGTAGATAGAATGTCTTTTTTTTGTGATTTCGAAGTTCGTAGGTATTTGAATATTGCAGCTGTCTGACTTTATATTAATGAATGAAAGGTAAAAAAAAAAAAACGAATTATAATAGGACTTATACATTTAAACTTATGTATATGCGCTAGAAGGCGACCAGAAGATGGCGGAACGAGCTAGACAAGACCAGCGACCAGTGGTCTACATTAGCCCTAGATCGAAACAACTTGAAGTCACGGCCAGCCTTTGGAATGACGCAGGCTAACGGTATCGGTGTTTCTGATATAATGATAAGACCAAAACAAAAACATACTGTTAAGACTTACTAAAACTATGAAAAAACATTTCGTTGAAAACCAAATCAAGCAACGCTACTCGACAACTTATATAACCCTTCAAAAAATGCAACTTCATAAGCAAAACTAAAACGAAGAGCAACACAATCTGAGCATATTCAAAAACTTTATTAAATCCAACATATTTTTAACATCCCAGCTCCCGACCTACACTTGGCATGTTTCCCGCGACAGAATTGACGGCTAGAAAATAGAAGTGCTATTTTTCTTAATGCTTTTATTAACCGACGTATATCATCTTTTGGTCCCCATTTAGATCGAGACGTACATGTCATTATTGCCCTCCTTTTTGTTCAAACGAATTTATTGCCACACTAAATAAATATTTCTTTCATTGAAATGGTTTTTTTTTGCCCGCCAATATTGTTGTTTTGTCCGTCATTTGTTTCATAATTTATCAACGGGTTTGATGATGGGATAAATGGTGTAATTTATTTTTTCTTTTTATTTTAAAGTGGGGCGTTTTGGCCGCGATTGTACTGATTTGTTTGAATATTATATTTATGTGCTTCAGTGAATTGAATTAGTTTTATGTTTTACTGATGTAGACCTATATTGAAACAGATTTCATTACAAATGTCTGTAATAAATCGAAAAATGAATCTATAAATCTAGGTCTGTCATGAAGAATACTAAAATGAGAAACTTTTAAAGCTTAATAAAACATTATTTAGTTCGGGTTTCAGTTTACATATGTGTTGTTTATCAAACAATAAAGTAAAGTTCACTAAAGGAGAAACTTAACTAAAATATTGAAGTCTCAGGACAAACAAAATTCATTTAAATAATATTGATTTTAGCCATACTCATTTTTATAAAAAAAAAATATTGTTTTGGTTTCTTTAGTAAAATAAACAACAATCTATACCGTAAACACAAGCGCATAAACTAAAGAGGAAATAAAGTGACAACTTGTCAAGGTACACTCGACTACACAAGTGGTTCGCAATTTAAATTTGCACGCAAATTAATGACATGCACGCCGTCAATTTGACGGCTCACAACCAACCATTACCGAATTCATGGCGCCATCGGGACCTGGAGTGGAGGGAGGGAGGGATCGCAGTTCGGATAATTAACGTGAATTTTGCCAAATTAAGTGTAAAGGGTATATCTGAGGATCTGTATTTCAGTGTGGATTTAGAAATTAGTTTTTGGATTTTGAAATTGAGATATTATGCTAGTAAGCTGCGGTTAATTTTGTGGCAAGCGAAACCTGGGATTGCTGAAAAAACGGTTCTGCTTTATACATAAAATTGTGTCGTGATTAAATACTTAATAAAAAAACTGCTGTATTTTGTCCGTAGCCAGAAAAAAAACAAAATTTAAGAAAAAAAACTCTAAATTACTTCGGCCCGCATAAAAAATTTGGTTCTCATTACGAGTATGTGTTCATTTTCTCAAAAGAAGCGTGAAGCTAAAAAGACGACTGGTAAAGCGGTAGCATGTGGCATTCAGCACCTCTTAGAACCCTTGGGGAAAAACGACATGAATTTTTGTACGTATGCGTATTTTAAAGATTTAAATCTCTGCCCACGCTGTAGCAGGTATACGAAAATTATAAAGAATATTATGACGTGTGAAAGTGAGTGGGTATGTTAGTTTGTCACGCTTTCACGGCTGAAGAGATTTTAATAAAAAATGGCACACAGATAGACCATTCACCTGGGTTAAAAGTAGAGGAAAAAGAATAATATTTATTTCCATAAAAACATGGTAAAATACAAAAAATAACATGAGCTTACATGTTTTTGCATAACAGTGATAAGCGCACAAATTTTTACAAGCATGTATTATTTTATTTTAAGTAATTATTTTATTTATTAAGTAGAGTAAACTTACTAAATACATTATTAATTAAAAACTATTAAATAGCCTAAAATAAATAAACTAACAACAAACTATAAGAGGGCATCAAAAAACTCCTCCTCAACGCTGTCAGCTGGTAATGTGCCCAAGAGACTGGCGGCGTTGCCACGTTGTATGGCAACACTTAGCCTCTGGCCAAAGTAAAAGCCAGCCCTTGGGTCACGGGAAGCGTTAACTACGCGTTTCGAAATTTCCTTAAAAAGGTTCAACTCCAAACGGCTCGAAAATATAGTTACCACAAAGGTTCTATATTTACGCCGCTTGAGGTTCTCTGCAGCCGCAGCGGCAGCGCCAGCACAGCACGACGAGCTTGGAAGATGAGATGGCGCAAGAGTATCGACGCATGTCGTGTCCCACACTAAAGGCCTACCCATCTTCCAAGGAAAAAAAAAATATTAAAATTTTTATTTTTATATAAAACAAACAATAAACAGCTGCAAAATAAAAACATAGAAATAAGAAATACAAATACATTTAACATTTATTATCAAAGATGTCTTGAGTGAGTAGGACATAGGATACCTATCCCGGTAGTACGATCCCGAGGGATAACATCCGACTACCACGTGGGTAAAACCGCAGCCAAAATCTAGTTTCAAATAGCTCAAACGGTACTTGAAAAAAATATTCAACCGTTATTTTCATTATTATTTTTACACGTTCAATATAAACTCCTATGCCAATTCACAATTTAAAATTTCACCTAACGTAAATATTTGTTTTAGCTAGCACTTTACTCAGTGCGTGTACTCTGCATATTGAATTGCAAATAATAAATATTTATTTTATAGAAATTCGCTTTATCATGGGTATTGTTGATTGGTATAAAACATTAGTATTAAAAGCTGATATCAAATGGTTCACTAGAGCGAGTGTTCATTTTTGTTTCATTTTATATTCATCTACTACTTTCATTTAATTTTTTATCATTCGACACTACGGCCGAAATAAAACATCGTTAGATTTAACTTATTTTTGAATCAATAATCAAAAAAAACTGAACAAAAATTTAATTGTCTGAAGTTTGTTTTCACGAATATTGTAGTTCTATTTAGTAGCTACCTACGTATTACCTAATTGGACTGTTCAGAATTTCTGAGACGTTTTCATCTCCATTCAGGGCAAAGAAGTAACAACCAGTACAGTATGTTGATGCCTTGTAACATTTTGCTTAACCCTAAAATTTTGCATGCTATGTTCTATCTTAGCTAAACATGTTTGAACTATTTTAATTTTATTTACCATTGTATACCATGTTTTTTGCAAATAAATGATTTATTATTATTTATTATTATTATTATTAACCATTTATGCAAGGGCAGTAAAAGTAGTAAGTAGTAAAAACCACCTCAAGCACAGCCTGCTTCGTCCAGGACTCAAATGAAAACGATAGCGCTGTCCAGTTCGTATAATCTTTTTCTTTATATATTAGATTCTTTTTTACCGATTGTTTGTAAATGTGTAAACATTGTAGGCCTTGTATTGTTGATTTCTAGATGCTTGTTAACTTTTCTATTTTGTTTAATATTTTTGTGAAGTAAGCAACGATTTATTGCCAGACATACGCTGTCCTCCCATACTTAAGTACTAACGATGTAACATAATAATATTGTAAAACCAAATAATATTGAAGGAGTAACCATGGAGATTTTTGCCGGTTCTTCTCCATAGGAAACGACTAACTTGAACCGTGCACCTTTTTCTCGAAGTTTTATAAGTGCACATGATGTAGGCCTATGTGAAATAAAATATTATGATTTTTCTACGTGTTGGTAGGACAAAATAAAAGTCATAGATACAAGGCGTCAAACCACGTGTATCGATCCAAAAACGTCCATATTCCAAAAATACTATGTTAGTTTGAACGTCATAGTTTTATTCAAAAGTAGCTTTTGCCCGCGGCTTCGCTCGTGTTAATTTAGAATTTGACAATTAATTCGAGTTGTACTCCAGTAATATAATTACAATAATATAATTCAATCATGATTCGAAAGACACGTGGCGCCATCTATTATCATAAGAACGTTATTGTTGTTTTCCTTGGGAACAGTACTTTTTTGGGATGAAAGGTACCCTATGTCCGTTTCTGTATACCTAACAACGTACGTCCGAAATTTCAGGATGATCGGTTCAGTGATTTAGACGTGAAAAGGTAACAAACAAACAAACTTATTTTCGCATTTATAATATTAGTAAGGATGTAGAAAATCACGGAATCGCAATATCCCTATAGAAACGAGTCCAAGTACTGACATGCATGTGGCTGCATGCATGTCACTACCATGTGTGACCACATTTAGTGCAATAAATAAAATATTCTTATTGTGTATGTATGACGTGTATTTACTATTATAAACATTCCAGGAAATTTTACGAGAAAAATATAAGAAACTTGACATCATGGTGGCACAATACATGGCACACACAAACTTGACATTAACATCATAAATAAATCATTTATATTAATTTACACGTCGGGCCATATTAACCCGCTGTCTGTAATCAAATTTTTGATCATTAAATTCTAGTGTAAAATCTAGTGTGTAAATATGTGTTTAATCTAGTGTGTGTGTGTGTGTTATGTTAGCTGTCAAAGAAATCGCTTGATAAAAGATTGAATGGGCTTTTAGAATCTGTGGGTTTATTCCGCGGCGTAATTGCGTGACGTACTTGGAATGACATTGCCCAACAATTGTGTGCAATTTGACAACAATGTTCAGTGCGTTTTTTACGTGCTCGAGCAGACGAATGTTTCAAACATAATTATGAAGCAGTGAATTAGGAATTTCTTTTAAAATCCTTCGGATTCTGATAAGAAAGTGTGTTCGGGTGCCGTGTCTGTTAGCTTTATGTCACTTCTATAACTAATACGTAATATAACATAACATCACACCTCTAATCCCCGAAAGGTTAGGAAGAGGTGTACCTAACAGTATACCCATATTACGCCAGTTTGTTTAGGGGACGAGCCTATTGCCATCAACCAGAAACAAATGTAAACTCCGTGTCCGCTATTCAGTCAATCCTGATGGAAAAAAACTCAACAACACTTTTGCCCGACCCGGGAACCAGAACCTCATGCACAGCAGTCACGCTTGCAATCACAGGACTATCGAGGCAATTATAACTAATACTTATTCGAAAAAAAATAACAAAAGCCCGAACAATAAAATGACCAAATAAACTCCAAACAATAATACCAAATGTTAATGTTCACCCAGCTACCCTACCACTATTGGCCTGAAGTGTACATCAAGATGCAATATAAACACTCCACCGTTTGTAGAGAGGACTACAAACACGTGATCAATTTGAATTGTGTGTTTATTTAATAATAGCTCTATTTACTTTAAATATACAGTTTATACTAGCCTGCAAATGTCCAAACTGTATAGATGTATGTAGTATACATTTCATATAGAGTGGCTTGCCGATAAAAAAAAATGCTATACACAAGCAGCTACATTATTTACAGAGTGCACACGTTAATTATAGTGTAACTATCCATCAGTGAAAGAATTATAGAAATCGGATTAGTGGTTTCGGAGATTAACTCCTACATTCAATTTTAAAAACTTTTAATTTTAAAAATATCAGTTCAGATTTGTGGTCGCATATCTTTTCGAATTTCGGGTTAGTTCTCGAAGTAAAAATTATTTGGCTCGTCCATAATGATGCACAGTTGCACACGGGTAATTCATCATGACCTGAGCTAAGTCGTAATCCACGAATCTTCGTAAAAAATCAAAAACCGGCGAAACGAGAGTCGGACTCACGTATGAACGGTTCCGTACCATTGTAGTAGGGATCATCGTAGAGGTCGCCCCCTTTTATTTTTAATTAATTTTTATTATTTGTTGTTATGGCGACAACAGAAATACACATTCTGTGAAAATTTCAGCTGTCTACCTATTACGGATCATGAGATACAGCCCTCTGACAGACAAACGGACGGACGGACGGACGGACAGAGGACGCTTAGTAATAGGGTTCCGTTTGTTGCCCTTCGGGTACGGAAACCTAAAAACTAAATTAAAATGAACTTATACTGTCACTTACGGGATATCTTCCGTGATTGTTCATTATTTTGAGCTCCCGAATTGCTCCCAATTTGTTTTTAGTTCAAAATAATGATCAATCACGGAAGATACCCCGTGACAGTATACATTTAGTTATAAACCGTGAAAGCTTGAAACAGTGTTTAAATGAAAATGTGTATGTGTAGCAAGCAAAATAATAATCGTGATATCAGTCTAAACTGAGTTTTCAAATAAATACATTTATTTATTAAGATAACTAAGAACTTATTAACCGACCTATATTATGTGCATTATATACAGACTACAAATAGAACTAAAGTAATGACAAAAATAAGACTAAAAATAAGTAAATATAAACTTCTAAACAAAGACGACAATAGGACACTTAGGCGTCAAAGTACTCCTCCGCATCGCTGTCATCTGGAAACGTGCCCAGAAGACTGGCAGCATTGCCATTAATTAATTTTAATAACATGGTAAAATAAATTATAGTACAGGAGGTGTGTAAAGTTATAACTTTATTTATTTATTAAAACTTTATGCGGACTTAATGCCTTGGGCATTTTCTACCAGTCTACCTTAAATACATTCCTTCCAAACTGTTTCTTGACTAATCCTACTCAAAAATACAGGAAAGCAGGTAGATATAGACAGTTTTATTGCTTCCCCTACTGTCGTATACATTAATATTAACTCACAGTTTCTCCCAGATCTTACGAGTAATAGAATTAATGGAATAATTTCATTTGCCTTTTAGTATTTAATGTTTTCCGGTGGCGACACACTCTGGCTGGATTAAATTAGACGATCTGACATAATCTATGTACCTAGATTGCGAACTGTCTTCGTTTCGACAAATCGATTTTGCATTTGCATCGATTTTAAAGGGTTCGTAATTATCAATAATTAAAATTATTTCCTTTGACAATTATCGGATAGTTATCAACCCTGATTCATAAGTTTGTCGGATCCGGTATGGATATAAAATAAATCCAGGACTCAAATGAAAACGATAGCGCTGTCCAGTTCGTATAATCTTTTTCTTTATATATTAGATTCTTTTTTACCGATTGTTTGTAAATGTGTAAACATTGTAGGCCTTGTATTGTTGATTTCTAGATGCTTGTTAACTTTTCTATTTTGTTTAATATTTTTGTGAAGTAAGCAACGATTTATTGCCAGACATACGCTGTCCTCCCATACTTAAGTACTAACGATGTAACATAATAATATTGTAAAACCAAATAATATTGAAGGAGTAACCATGGAGATTTTTGCCGGTTCTTCTCCATAGGAAACGACTAACTTGAACCGTGCACCTTTTTCTCGAAGTTTTATAAGTGCACATGATGTAGGCCTATGTGAAATAAAATATTTTGATTTTTCTACGTGTTGGTAGGACAAAATAAAAGTCATAGATACAAGGCGTCAAACCACGTGTATCGATCCAAAAACGTCCATATTCCAAAAATACTATGTTAGTTTGAACGTCATAGTTTTATTCAAAAGTAGCTTTTGCCCGCGGCTTCGCTCGTGTTAATTTAGAATTTGACAATTAATTCGAATTGTACTCCAGTAATATAATTACAATAATATAATTCAATCATGATTCGAAAGACACGTGGCGCCATCTATTATCATAAGAACGTTATTGTTATTTATTTATTTATTTATTTATTTATTATTCCTTAACACATACATTTGTTTTAACAGGTAAGACCCAAGCTAACAAATTTGTCATAGATTGCAAAAATCCAGTCCTAAGTAATGGGACTGGGTAGAGGCACAAGTTAAACAGCAGACAACATACCAAGTGCCACCCTCTGGAATTCCGCCAAAGAGCAAGAAAATATGTCCAATCGCCGAGAGACACTATTAAGCATTCTTAATGCACACAATACAGGCGCAAACTTTAATAAGTTTGTACGGGTTGCCGGAACCTTAAAAGGCCCCTCCCTCGGTCCTAACCGTAGCGTCCTGCTTGGAACAAGCAATCCCAACGATTCCAGTATTTGTGGATTATTTAGCATACCACGAAAAACCATAAAAACATATTTTACGAGAGCGAGGTTGCGCCTTACTTCCAACTTATAGTACCCAACCATCCCAATAACAAAGAGAGTTGGATACATAAGTGGGTAAAAAGGGTAGACACCAAACTGCTTCCAGTAGAGGTATCGGGTAAATTTGTTCTGCATCTTTTCCAGCATCTGGGAATACTTCACTGCATACGGATTCCAGATAATAGCACTAGTTTCCAAGTTGCTTCGCACCAACGCACTATAAAGTGTTTTCACTGCTGCCATATTAGTGAAGTCACGAGTTTCACGCATGACAAAACCAAGATTTTTAAACGCTTTTTTGCATACCTGCACTACATGCGCACGAAACGAAAGATCCCCAGCGAAAGTAACCCCGAGATCTCGGACTGACCCCACCCGCGGTATGACGTGACCGCCCATGCAATAATCATGGCGTCGGGGTACCACAGCCCGCGTGATTGACATTACGCTGCACTTCGTCACATTGAAGAGTAGTTTATTCTCTACACTCCACGCTACTACCCGATCGATGTCACGCTGGAGCATTCCGCAGTGTGACTCCTCTGTAATCTGCAAGAATAGCTTGAGATCGTCAGCAAATAACAAACAGCTGGCGTCTTTAATGACTTCAGGAAGATCATTAATCATAATTATAAATTCTAGAGGTCCTAAATTTGTCCCCTGACTTACCCCCGTAAGAGTAAAATACGAGTCAGAGGTGTAACCAGCATATTCTACCATCTGTTTGCGGTTGCCCAAGTAGCTAGCAAAGAACTCTAGGAGGGCTGGGGTAAAACCGACCCTCGCAAATTTATTTAAAAGTATGTCATTATCCACACTATCAAATGCCTTCCTGAAGTCGAAGTAAGCGACGTCCAGTTGGGCACCAGTCTCCGAGTCCAGCACTGTGGTGGCCTGATTTAAAAAACACATTAAATTTGAATTTGTGCCACGGCCCACACGGAACCCATGCTGCGCGTCGGTAAGCTGTGAGGCTACTTGCGAGTGGATAGTTGAACACAACGCGGACTCGAAGACTTTAGCAAAAGCTGACAATACTGCAACTGGTCTATATCCACTAACATCCGAGCTTGGAGTCCCCTTCGGTACCGGAGTAACCCTAGTCAATTTCCAGCCGTCCGGATACGAGCATTCCCGTAAAAAGCTATTAAATAAATGCATGAGCGGCCGGGCCAGTACTGTCCTACAATCCCTAACGACGAAGGGTGGCACCCCGTCTGGCTCAACCGAACGCTTGGGCTTGAGGCGCGCGAGCGCGGCACTCACCTCGCCGACAGATAGCTGACCCACGTGAACGCGTGTGCCGCGCTCGGGCGCCGTCTGCCCAGCAGCAGCTGCATCCAACCGCGGTGGCACCGCCCCATAAACCGAATGAAAGTAGTCAGCGAACGCCTGAGCACACTCATGCTCTGGCAACGGCACATCATTCCTAGTTATCTTTGGTCTACTACGTTTCGAGCGCTTGCCTCCAATAAAACCCCAAAAGGAACTCGGTTCCTTCACAAATTGTTGCTCCGTACGCCTCTGATAATCGCGGTATGCGGTACTGATTTTGTCTTTGACAAGACAACGGCAGTGAGAAAATTTAACATAGTCGCTGACGGAACCAGTCTTCTTAAAAGATTTGTGCCACAAAGCCTTCTTCTTAATATGACCTATTATGTCAATAGTGAACCATTCAGGGTAGTTATAACGAAAGCAATCACCCTTGGAGCTCTTTCTTGGAGTGCTATCATCCAAAATCCTATAAAATATATCATAAATGTTGTTTTCCTTGGGAACAGTACTTTTTTGGGATGAAAGGTACCCTATGTCCGTTTCTGTATACCTAACAACGTACGTCCGAAATTTCAGGATGATCGGTTCAGTGATTTAGACGTGAAAAGGTAACAAACAAACTTATTTTCGCATTTATAATATTAGTAAGGATGTAGAAAATCACGGAATCGCAATATCCCTATAGAAACGAGTCCAAGTACTGACATGCATGTGGCTGCATGCATGTCACTACCATGTGTGACCACATTTAGTGCAATAAATAAAATATTCTTATTGTGTATGTATGACGTGTATTTACTATTATAAACATTCCAGGAAATTTTACGAGAAAAATATAAGAAACTTGACATCATGGTGGCACAATACATGGCACACACAAACTTGACATTAACATCATAAATAAATCATTTATATTAATTTACACGTCGGGCCATATTAACCCGCTGTCTGTAATCAAATTTTTGATCATTAAATTCTAGTGTAAAATCTAGTGTGTAAATATGTGTTTAATCTAGTGTGTGTGTGTGTGTTATGTTAGCTGTCAAAGAAATCGCTTGATAAAAGATTGAATGGGCTTTTAGAATCTGTGGGTTTATTCCGCGGCGTAATTGCGTGACGTACTTGGAATGACATTGCCCAACAATTGTGTGCAATTTGACAACAATGTTCAGTGCGTTTTTTACGTGCTCGAGCAGACGAATGTTTCAAACATAATTATGAAGCAGTGAATTAGGAATTTCTTTTAAAATCCTTCGGATTCTGATAAGAAAGTGTGTTCGGGTGCCGTGTCTGTTAGCTTTATGTCACTTCTATAACTAATACGTAATATAACATAACATCACACCTCTAATCCCCGAAAGGTTAGGAAGAGGTGTACCTAACAGTATACCCATATTACGCCAGTTTGTTTAGGGGACGAGCCTATTGCCATCAACCAGAAACAAATGTAAACTCCGTGTCCGCTATTCAGTCAATCCTGATGGAAAAAAACTCAACAACACTTTTGCCCGACCCGGGAACCAGAACCTCATGCACAGCAGTCACGCTTGCAATCACAGGACTATCGAGGCAATTATAACTAATACTTATTCGAAAAAAAATAACAAAAGCCCGAACAATAAAATGACCAAATAAACTCCAAACAATAATACCAAATGTTAATGTTCACCCAGCTACCCTACCACTATTGGCCTGAAGTGTACATCAAGATGCAATATAAACACTCCACCGTTTGTAGAGAGGACTACAAACACGTGATCAATTTGAATTGTGTGTTTATTTAATAATAGCTCTATTCACTTTAAATATACAGTTTATACTAGCCTGCAAATGTCCAAACTGTATAGATGTATGTAGTATACATTTCATATAGAGTGGCTTGCCGATAAAAAAAAATGCTATACACAAGCAGCTACATTATTTACAGAGTGCACACGTTAATTATAGTGTAACTATCCATCAGTGAAAGAATTATAGAAATCGGATTAGTGGTTTCGGAGATTAACTCCTACATTCAATTTTAAAAACTTTTAATTTTAAAAATATCAGTTCAGATTTGTGGTCGCATATCTTTTCGAATTTCGGGTTAGTTCTCGAAGTAAAAATTATTTTGCTCGTCCATAATGATGCACAGTTGCACACGGGTAATTCATCATGACCTGAGCTAAGTCGTAATCCACGAATCTTCGTAAAAAATCAAAAACCGGCGAAACGAGAGTCGGACTCACGTATGAACGGTTCCGTACCATTGTAGTAGGGATCATCGTAGGGGTCGCCCCCTTTTATTTTTAACTAGCTTTTGCCCGCGACTTCGTTCGCGTGGAATAGTGACTTCCGGCAGATTTTTAGTTTTACCCACATAGTTCCCGCGCTCGGCCGTTACCCAACCAAATGCGTGTAACGAAACCATAGCGCGATCTATTTCGATCCCAACGCCATCTATCGAGCATAGTGACAACTCGGATTATTTATCTATACTCCGTTCGGGCATTTTCTTTGTACTAAAAGTTTTATTATATTGATTGATATTATTTTTTTCATACCTTTTTACTATTTATTTACTTTTTTCCCATGAATTAAAACAATAACATAAACCGAACTCATGTAACGATCGACACCATTGCGCGATCACCGCCATCTATCGAGCATAAGGACAACTCGACATACAGTACTAATAGAATTATCTATACTCCGTTAGAGCATTTAATATTTTTTTTTTTTTTTTTGTAATAAAAACTATCCTATGTCCTTTCTCAAGTTCCAAACTATGTCTGTACCAAATTTCACACAAATTGGTTCAGTAGTTTAGGCGTGAAGAAAAGACAGACAGACAGACAGAAAGACAGACAGAGTTACTTTCGCATTTATAATATTAGTTTGGATTAATTTTTATTATTTGTTGTTATGGCGACAACAGAAATACACATTCTGTGAAAATTTCAGCTGTCTACCTATTACGGATCATGAGATACAGCCCTCTGACAGACAAACGGACGGACGGACGGACGGACAGAGGACGCTTAGTAATAGGGTTCCGTTTGTTGCCCTTCGGGTACGGAAACCTAAAAACTAAATTAAAATGAACTTATACTGTCACTTACGGGATATCTTCCGTGATTGTTCATTATTTTGAGCTCCCGAATTGCTCCCAATTTGTTTTTAGTTCAAAATAATGATCAATCACGGAAGATACCCCGTGACAGTATACATTTAGTTATAAACCGTGAAAGCTTGAAACAGTGTTTAAATGAAAATGTGTATGTGTAGCAAGCAAAATAATAATCGTGATATCAGTCTAAACTGAGTTTTCAAATAAATACATTTATTTATTAAGATAACTAAGAACTTATTAACCGACCTATATTATGTGCATTATATACAGACTACAAATAGAACTAAAGTAATGACAAAAATAAGACTAAAAATAAGTAAATATAAACTTCTAAACAAAGACGACAATAGGACACTTAGGCGTCAAAGTACTCCTCCGCATCGCTGTCATCTGGAAACGTGCCCAGAAGACTGGCAGCATTGCCATTAATTAATTTTAATAACATGGTAAAATAAATTATAGTACAGGAGGTGTGTAAAGTTATAACTTTATTTATTTATTAAAACTTTATGCGGACTTAATGCCTTGGGCATTTTCTACCAGTCTACCTTAAATACATTCCTTCCAAACTGTTTCTTGACTAATCCTACTCAAAAATACAGGAAAGCAGGTAGATATAGACAGTTTTATTGCTTCCCCTACTGTCGTATACATTAATATTAACTCACAGTTTCTCCCAGATCTTACGAGTAATAGAATTAATGGAAT
Source organism: Noctua janthe (assembly GCA_910589295.1). Lineage (NCBI taxonomy): Eukaryota > Metazoa > Arthropoda > Insecta > Lepidoptera > Noctuidae > Noctua > Noctua janthe. The sequence goes on along the minus strand of OU342572.1, from coordinate 3,361,090 downwards.
AATTTCATTTGCCTTTTAGTATTTAATGTTTTCCGGTGGCGACACACTCTGGCTGGATTAAATTAGACGATCTGACATAATCTATGTACCTAGATTGCGAACTGTCTTCGTTTCGACAAATCGATTTTGCATTTGCATCGATTTTAAAGGGTTCGTAATTATCAATAATTAAAATTATTTCCTTTGACAATTATCGGATAGTTATCAACCCTGATTCATAAGTTTGTCGGATCCGGTATGGATATAAGTGAATCGCAAGTGCACCGGTGGTGACCTCACGCGACCTACTTACAAGTCTTCCGACACCACAGCGTGCTTTTACAGAGCCCTGATGTTCAGCTCGAGGCGAGGAAGACAGGCAGTGTCTGATCGTGGCGGAGTTGAAACGTCTTGGAACTGTACCCGATTCATAGTGCCCCGTGTTATTGTGTTAAGTTGTAATCTCAAGTAATTCGTTAATTTTGCTAGAAACAGTGTATTGCACCCAGTGTGTTTTCATAGCACGAAACCCATCGTCTGCCCACATGATTTACGAGCCTAACAGAATTTATTCTGACATATCCACAAGTATAGCTCTTCATCTCCTTAATTTTTGACTCAAACCGATTTTTCTGTTTAAACGATGTCGAATTCAGTCCAAACAGCAAAGCCCCGTTTTTTACTAGAAAACAAAATAGTGTAATATTGTCTCATCAACATTGTTTTTCAATTGCGCGAAACATGTTGCTGGCACATGTTGCACTGTTTTTGGAAACATGCTAATGTATGTCAATAACGAAACAAAATGTGCACACAAACAACTTAAGAGCTTTTTTTATGCTAAATAGGCTTGCGTTTGGAAGCAGCTCGCCTGATGTGAAGTGGTGATGTGGCCTAGGGTGGAGCACGGTTGTCTAGAAGAAACCGATTCACTCGAACTTTGAAGACATTTAGATTATTATGATCGGAAAAAGAGAAGCCGGCAGTGAACTACACAGACTGGCGGTTCGCACAATAAATGTGAAAGCAAAGCGCTCTGTTCTGGTTCGTGGGAATTCAACCATATTAACGTTGACGCTATACCGTAATTCTGCTCATCCGGCGATGAATTGTTAATCCGGAACACAGCAATTTTATACTCATCTGAAAAAACTATGAGTACCGACACTTCAAGGAGCTCTATAAAAACTTAAATTTAAAATCATGCTCACTAACATAATCCTTAACACTAGAAACGGGATATTTTTGCCATGTTTACTGATTGATTTGAGATCCCGATATTTGGGCGCGGATCAATCAATAAACATGATAAATATCCCGTTTCTAGTGTTATTGATTACTAAAATATATTTCTAGAAACCAAAATAAATCAACCAGTCCAACTACTTTTTAATAAACAAACCATAAACTTCAGTTCTTTATTATGAACTAGTAGTCCCGTATATAATATCTAGTATTTATTATTGTGTAGTTCGGATACGGAACATTCGATTCGACAGAACATTTGATTTGGCACGGTTGGCGCAGTGGCTGAGCGATAAACTGCTGCACTGCGTGTCGCGGGTTGGATTCCCGTGCGGTACAAATACTTTTATGGTCTACAGGTGGTTGTAACGGGTCCAGACCAATCGGCATCAATCCAGGCTCAGGCCCGGACCACCAAAGCGGAGACGAGCGGAGATGTACACACGGCAGCACGTCAAGCTATACATAACCATTATAACCTGACTTCGCTTTGTAGGAACTTCTCGTACGATAAGAAATCAGCTTAATTTAGTTTTGCATATCTTGATCGGCCGCCGTGCGTACGGAGTGAAGTGGAGAGAAGATGCGTGAAAGCTAGGGTGTATCCACCAAGGCTGTGCGGAGACGTACAAAGCGGAGAGAAGATGATATGTACACCGCTCACCGCACGGCACTCACAGCACACAGCTCACCGCATGCCGCTGACAGCATACCGCTCACGTCTCTACTCGTCTCCGCAGTGCGCTTGGCCGCCGAGTGTGGAAGCTATCCTAAAGAATTAAGAGACATCTCCTCTTCTCTTGTATCGTCTCCACTTCGGTGGAGTCCGGCCCTGAATCATGATCGACTCTTCATAATTCCGGCCAAAACAAGCGTCCTTTTTGACTTTACTGAAGAATGCCGAACTAAACAAATTAATAATACCTGTTTTTACTATAAAATAGGAAACTAAGCATACACAGTTCTCAGAAACTAACAAGAATTATATTATTTCAAGTCACTCACTACTCGAGCACATTTTGTAAGACAAACACACAGATATTTACGCTCGAAACACATTAGCTTTCAGACTAACCTGTGTACTCTTGTGTATTCGAACACAAAACTGTGTACTGTGTATAATGTTCGTGTACTCTGCCATTACAGTGGAGTAGTTCTCTGGTTGTTGCATTAGTAAGGGATACGAAATGTTAAAAGTGGATTAAGAAAAGAAACACACTAGTGCGGAAAAGTAGGTTGCGTTCAGTCTTGTTGTGGGTGATATTAAAATTTTTGTTGACTCTTAAAATCACGCATCGTTGTCCTATTGGATTATTTGTGCTCGTTATGCTATTTAGTGGACGAACATCAGGGGATAAATTGCAATAGTCGAATGATGATTATGATGAATTATTTGTTATCATCATCATGCCGAGGGTCTAGACAAAGTTACATTCTATTAGAGATAACGATGATAGAACTACATACATTGACTTATCCTACCGAAAGACTTAAGTCAATTCTTAGCAAGTCGTTGAAGAAGTCCGTTGTCTTAGCCCTTTGGTCATAGTCTTCTCCAATTGCAAGCCATTCTTCTCAATTCACAGCAACTTTCATCCAAACAGACGAATGCCCACAAATTCTTTTATTGGCAGATAGAGAAGAAATAATGAAGAAGCTGCGGCCAAGATTCTTATCGTAATCCATAGTCATCCATCAAGACACCTAATAGTAAAGAAGTTTCCACCCTGTCTCTGCCAGGAATCCCAAGAAACCGTATATTTACAATATGCATCTACAATGTTACATTTATTTTGAAACAATTTTTACGGCAATTGCATATCACGCCACATTTCTTTCAACAATATTCTTGACATTTACATTTCAAAACATAATTTTATTTTCTTAGTTTTCAACTCAATACTTACTAGTAATGATGCGAACAGTTGGCATAGAAACATAGAAAAAAAAAAACATGAAACTGACAAGGTTATAAATTCGAGTGGCAAAAAACAGAACTAAGTCGAAACGTACTGGATTTGATAGAACTTTGACAGATTTCCTTCAGAAGTGGCGCCACCATGTCACGCTTATCTAAGTTTGTCGGTTCATATTTTACTGTTTTTCTCAGTGACGTTTTGCCACATAGTATTTTCGTACTTTCTTCATTCATGAGCGGATGGCGTGGGTGACACACGAGTGAGGAAAAATAACTGTTTTTAAAATAATCAGTCCAATAGGTACCGATTCAGAATTTATTAAAGACTTTAGTATATTTATTTTTGTGATTTTTTCAATCGAGTGGGCGGCAAAATAATCTCAGAATAAAATACGTAATAAATCTTGTCTTAATTCAAGACAATGACATATCTATTTGTCAAAATCTATCCAGATCTGTTTGGCATAAACGGCTGTGTCAGTTAATAATCTTACGCTGACTGTTATTCTTAATCCGTGGCGTTTTCGGCACTAGTGCGTAAATTAAAAAAGGCATGCGATATTACTTCATACATGTTTGACATAACTGCAGAAACTAAATCAAATGTTTTACATAATAAAATAAATAAAGTACTGTTATTGAAAATGTTATGGTGTACATAAAAAAGAATATTCTATTCAATTCTAAATTAGTGTGTAAAACTGCACGATATGACGTATTAAAACACGCGTGTTCTAGATTTCTAAAAATAAATAAAACACAAGTGTTATAATAACCCCTGATATGCAACTGTTTCATTAACTACCATTAAAGAAAGTCTACCATTATGTAATTTGCCCTTTAGTTAAATACACACTTTTGCTTATAATTGGTTGTTGTTGTTATAAGCAAACCTGTGTAGGAGAAATAAATATCTCTACGGAAATATAATATAGAACTTCAATGGATGTGGGCGGTAATCCGCGTCAGTTCAAACATGCGTATGATTTTAAAAACAAACTTGGACTTATATTCCACGAAGTCTATAATTATCTTACAGTAGACCTCATTTCAACAGGTAAAAAGACTGGTGGTGGTGTTATGCTGTGCGTTAATCGCAAATTTGACACTAGACGACGTTACGACCTTCAGTGTGCTGGTGTTGAGATATTGCATGTTTCACTCTCTTCTCGTAGCGCTGGTACTCGTGAAGACTTGCATATTATTCTTGTCTGACACAATGGCGGCGAATAGTAATGATAATTTTATTCTTATAGGTGATTTTAATTTACCCTGTTTAACATGGAATGATGAAGGCTATTCTATATTAAATAACTGTTCGTTACAAATAAGAACTGCTGCTGCTTCCTTTGCAGATGAAATTAGCGTTCTCGGTTTATCTCAACATAATCTTATCTCAAATACTAATAACAGAATCTTAGATTTATGTTTCTCCACTATACCGCTCCATGTTAATAAAAGTGATGATCCCTTGCTCCAAGAGGACTCTCATCATCCTGCTCTTGTCATAACGGCTACTGAACTATTCTTGACACCTCTAGAGGAAATGCACATACCACGTCGTAATTATTATAGGGGAGACTATGAGGAACTGAATAATTACTTTAAGAAGATAGATTGGGACGATAAACTAACAGTTGAATCGGTGGATGCTGCTGTTGACGTGTTTTATACAGAAGTTAAACTCGGCGTGGAGCGTCTCATTCCTTTAGTTAAAAAACCAAAAAATCCTAAATACCCGGTTTGGTACAGTGGTGCACTAATAAAAATCATTCGTGAGAAAATTAAAGTACACAAGAAATGGAAAAAATATGGTAACCCTAGAGACTATTATGAGTTTGCATTGTTACGTTCTAGGCAACACGAGGTAGTAGCATCCTCTTTTCAAAGCTATATATCTCAAACAGAGAAAGCCATTAGTCACTCTCCGAAGACTTTCTGGACCTATGTTAAAAGTAAACGAGGCGGTAGTCAATACCCAAAATCAATGACCTTAAATGAGGAGACATATGAGTCCGGCCACGACATTTGTACCGCGTTTAATAAGTACTTTCACAGTGTTTTCATCAGCCCGTCCACGCCCTCTGCGGCAGCTGCTCCTAATGAAGTTAACAGCTCAGATGATGTCCTGTCTAACCTATGTATCACCAAAGACACCGTACTTAAAGCCTTACGCGCGTTAGACACAACAAAAGGTCCCGGTAACGATGGATTACCTCCTATTTTCTTGCATAAATGCGCTGATAGTTTAGCACATCCTATAACTTTATTATTTCGAAGGTCCTTAACTGAATGCGTCTGTCCCTCCCTGTGGAAAACAGCTCATATAATGCCAGTTTATAAGAAAGGGCCCAAGATGGATATAAAAAACTATCGTCCAATATCGATTCTTAATACTCTTAACAAAGTTTTAGAGAAGATCATCTATAGATGTATATATCCAAACATCTCTAATGGAATAGGCCAGAGCCAACACGGATTCGTTTGGAGACGGTCCTCAGCATCTAACTTAACCACGTTTTGTGACTATGTCTTGAATAACATGGAAGACGGTGTCCAGGTTGACGTGATCTACACGGATTTCGAAAAAGCATTCGACCGTGTGGATCACGTGATCTTGCTAGCAAAGCTGCAAAAACTTGGGATCCAGGGAGATTTACTGAGATGGGTCAAGTCATACTTATCGAACCGTTCGCAAGCTGTGGTTATGGGAGGTTACAAATCTGACTTTGTAAACATCCCCTCCGGTGTTCCCCAGGGATCTTTGTTGGGTCCTCTTTTTTACTGCGCATATCTGTATGACATTCAGTCTTGTTTCAGGTCCGCGAAACATCTCATGTACGCCTATGACATGAAAATTTACATGTGTGTAAAATCAGGACTTGATTGTGAACTGATACAGCGTGATCTTGATGCATTGTTCAGTTATTATCAACAAAATAATATCACTGTCAATGTCTCGAAATGTCAATGTATCAGCTTCAGCCGTTCCAAATACCCAACTAAGTATCTTTATGGTTTTAGCAATATTGCGATCGAAAGAGCTGACGTAGTCCGAGATCTTGGTATAATGTTGGACTCTAAATTGCTCTTTGACCAACATATTGACACCATCACCAGTAGAGCCTCTCGTAACCTTGGTTTTGTAATGCGCACCTGTAAGCCTTTTAGTAACTGTCATAGTTTAAAAATTATATACTTTGCATATGTCCGTAGCATCTTGGAGTACTGTAGCCAAATCTGGTCACCCCAATACGAGGTATATACTAAAAGAATCGAAAATCTACAGAAAAAGTTCGTAAAATTCCTAAACTTTAAATCCCGAAGACGTCATGAGTCTTATGACCGAGACTGTAAACACTATAATATGCTTCCCCTTGTGGATAGGCGCAGGATGTTGGATATGCTTTTGCTCTTTGATATCCTACGAGGTCGTTTGGACAGTAGTGAGCTTCTTTCATCTATATATTTCTGTACCCCGAAAACACGTACCAGACATACAAAATTACTCAGTATCCCTGGCCATCGCACAAAATACGGGCGTAATGCTGTATTGACCCGACTACCTCGCTTCTACTCTGAGAGTTTTGAAAATATTGATATATTTAATTTATCCAAGCCATCATTTCGGAGGCAAGTCAAGAAAGTATTGTTTGATGAATGAATTGTGCCATCACTCATTTCTCTCATTTCATAGTTAAAATTAAATTAAATTTAAAATTAAATTTATTTAAATTAAATTTAATTAAATTAAAATTAAATTTAAAAAAAAAAATTGAAACTGAAAATAAGGGAATATAAATATAATTATATCCCTTTCTAATATTTACCTACTCTTTTTTTATGGGTATTCTTTTCTTATTTATATCATATTCGACAAAGCACGTTCTCAATATCGGACTTTACGATACTGTACTTTTTCCCAATGTTTGGTCGGTCATTTTATCACTTAAATACTTAAATTTTTTGTCTAAGATTTGTAAACAATGTGTCAACAATCCCACACTACTTTGCACTGTATTTTGTTCTTTCTTTTCTTTTAGCCACTTTCTAGTTAACCTAGCTTTGTCAATGCCGTGAAACTCTGTTATTGGCTTAAGAGATAATTGTCATCATCTCGCTGTCAATGTTCAGTGTATGCAGTCTTTAAGATGCTAGTTACTTTGTCGCAACTGCACTGTGCTGTTCATTGATGGTGGGGTGAAATTTCACATAAAATGTCATAGAAATAATAAGCTGTTGAGTTTCCAATAAATAAATAAATAAATAGAGCAAGGGTATTTTTTTACCCGACATGGTTATGTTGTTTTTTTTATAAATGTCGACCAACGTTCTTGGAAAAATCTTATTTTATTGCAAAAAAAAAACCAATAATCCGGTTTTTAAGGAAGATTTTCTTGATTCGTAATCCGAGCCAATCTCCGGATTTACGCTAGCAAGCTTCTTTTCGGTGTTTTTCTTTACCATTAAAGGTATAATATCAACTACAAAGCTATAATACTACATTTTCTACACAAGTGTCAGCTCCTGGAATACAAAAATAGATTATGGCGTGATAAAAGCAATAACTGCCTAGTTGGTCTAGTGGTCGCAAGCGCGTTCAATTCCCAGGTCGGGCAAAGTGTTACTAGATTTTTCCATCAGGAAATTCTCAGTAGCAGCCACGGAGTCTGGATTTGTGCCCGGGTAATAGCTCGGCCCCTATTACATGGGACTTAAACATAACTGGCGAAATGTGGATGTATTTATTACTATTAGGTACACTTCTGCCTAACCCTTAGAGAATTACTAGCATGATGTTATGTCATGCTAAGTGGTAAACTCACGACGTGCAAGCTGTTCACTTTTATTTTTGTTGCGTGCTGATGTATTTATAAATATTTGTTATGCGTTGTATCTTTATTGTTTATTTTTGTCATTTTATATGCACATCATGTCCCTGGGACAAAAAAAAATCTTTTTTCTTTTCTTATGTTATTGGTGGAACGTCAATTTGTCTAGACCCAATGGAATTCAGACTCATCATCTGCCTAGCCTTTCCCAACTATGTTAGGGTCGGGTTCCAGTCCAACCGGATGCAGCTGAATACCAGTATTTTACATGGAGCGACTGCCTATCTGACCTCCACAACCCAGTTAGTACTAGGTAATACGATACCCCTGACCTCAGACCCCTCAGACCTTTTGGGCCACTGACTACCTGTAACGACTGTCAAAGATCTACAAATGACAGCCGGGACCAACGGCTTAACGTGCTTTCTGAGGCATGGAGGAAACTCGGTATGTAATGGGAGGTATGGGTGGATGGAATTCAGACTATCACTACATTTAAACTGAGTTTGTTTTATTTATTTATTTATTTAACACTTCAAGCACAGAAGTACAGAGGCGGACTTAATGCCATAGGCATTTTCTACCAGTCAACCTTTGGGTGATGCAAAGACAAGCAGTGGTAGGTGTAAATCTGAAAATAATTTTAAATAATAATAAGATAACTACAAGGATACGGTACGGCTATGGTTTTACTCCGTATCTACTAACTTTATTCAGTTTCATTATTGTTTGTTTCCTGCAATTTCACGTGTACTGTGATTATTATGTGTGATTGTACTGTGATTTTAATCCCGGGATTATGCAAAGTTACTGTAATTGCTGGAACGGTCATTATTTTCATTACGTTTCGTGTGAAAAGATTATTCTTTTTGAACTGTCACGGTCACCAACATTATCATTAACACTAAAAACGGGATATTTACCATGTTTACTGATGTTTTCTGTTTCTTTTTATTTTAATTACTAGCCACACAACTCAGTTTCACACGGGTCTTATGATTTGACAGAACTTAGGGATTTCTTATCCCTTTATTAGGGTTCGGGACCCTATTAATAAGCCTCCGCTGTCCGTCCGTCCGTCTGTCTGTCAGCGGACTGTATCTCATGATACGTAATAGGTAGACAGCTAAAATTTTCACAGAATGTGTTGCCGCTATATTATCAACAAATAATAAAATGAATTTAAGAAGGCTTCCCTACTACGATGGTACGGAACCCTTCATGCGCGAGTCCGACTCGCACTTGGCCAGTTTTTTTTATTTATTTACTAATTTCATACTTCATAATGAAAAAACATTTAAAAATGTACAAAGAATTGTAGCCCGCCTGTATCGGGAACAGGGTCCAAGTTACTTTCTAGGTCAGGGCTCCAGAGAAAGGAACCTCCTAACAATATGAGTCGTGTCCAGGAATACCGCTTTCTGAATCAAGCTCTTGATCCAGCTGCCTAACGAGAACCTCCACAGGTATTGGTCGAGGCCCTTTTTTATTATAATTATGTGAGTTTGATATGAATGTAAATGCACACAAATCTTCCGGAACAAATACTCAAAATGAAGGTGAAAATCGCACTAAGCTCTGTTACGTTTGGAAACACAACGAGGTCACACAGACAGACAGACTGTTTGGTGAATGTATAATTAACTATCTCTGTTTGTAAAAAGCAATGCTGTGCTTCCTGGTAATATTGATAAACAGAAGATGATTTTGTTATGACTTCTTCCAGTTGTTGGCAACAGCTACTAAGATTATAACATCAATCCTATGCTGTTATAAGCTTTCACGGTTTACAACTAAACTTATATTTGTTTTTAAACTACCATGGTCACTAACATTATCATTAATACTAGAAACGGGATATTTACCATGTGTACTGATAAAACAAAAACATGAAATATCAGGAACTCAAAACAATCAGTAAACATGGTAAATATCCCGTTTCTAGAAATTATACTGTCACTTACGGGATATCTTCCATGATTGTTCATTATTTTGAGCTCCCGATATTGGCGCTTGCAACAGCGTCGAAATATCGGAACCTGAAAATAATGAACAATCATGGAGGATATCCCGTAAGTGACAGTATAAGTTTATCAACCTTATGATTCTTTATATCTTATGCTGATATCAGACAGACGGTGAATTAATGTTAATTTTTTTACGCCATAAAAATTACATGGGTTTTATGTTCATCTGCTCATTTTATCTGTAATTTTTAATAGTGTTACAGTCACTAAAAATCAACAATCCACTCTAAACCAGTGATAGTATAGTGGTGTGACCGTCGGATTACCAAGTCATAGGTCTCCAGTTCGAACCCATGAACTCAGATTTTTCGAATTCATGTGAGTATTGCATAATTATCACTTGCTTCGGTGAAGGAAAACATCGCGAGGAAACCAACATGCCTGAGAAATATTTCTTGACGGCATATATAGCCAAGTCAGAGGCCCATGGGCGGCATAAAAACTCTGACACCAGGTTAGGCACTAACCACACGATAAAAAAGATCAATCCACTTCAGTTTCCAATCCAATTCACGGAGAAAAATTCCAGAATAACCCTCTAGAATGTTAACCTTTTACCAGCTATGTAAACCGAACCATTCCGACCAGATGCGGCCACTCTGTCATATATCAACATATTTCTCGCCAATTACGAATACCAGTGTCTTCCCATCACCACCACTGTTCATTATAACTGTGTATTTGCTGTGTATTATAAAGTGGTCAATAATTTATTTTCAATCCTAGAATCAGACTGCTTGGCGGGAGGCCAACTATAATATTGTGTTCCTAAGATAGGAGTACACTGTTGAATTTTAAAAGAGGTGTAGGTTTTAATAGGGAAGTTTTTATAATAAAATATTACTGGTTTTTCTTTTGTTTTTAATTTTACATCTGATTAAAAAAAATAATGGTAACGATTCTATGGTCTCGAGTTCGAACCTAAGGCACATACCTATGATTTTTCGGATTCATGTGCTTTTGTATCACTGGCTTCGGTGAAGGACCACATCGTGAGGAAATCAGCATGCCTGAGTTATGACATAAATCTGGGGCCCATGACTGGCATAAAACCTCTGTTACCAGGTTAAGCACTAACCACACGTTTTTTTTTATACCAATTAGGCTTGCGATTGATAATGCAGCCTAGGGTGTAGAAGATTTATGGAAAGTTAAATAAGTAAATTATTGAGGTTTTGTTAAGAACCTTCTTCTTGTTAGAAGTCGGTTAAAAAGATAGTCACCGATTTTACAAAATTACTAGTGGAAGTCACTGATAGAAAATGAATCCAACAACTATGATCCATGAATTAAACATTCCAGAAATGTTGGAAAAGAGACATGACCTGTGTCTTACATTCCTTGTTTTCCACTATTTAATGTGCTGAAAAGGGTCCGTAACTGTACCTCACCTGTAAGCCATTGTGAGATCGTGTGGACGTTATGGAAGACAATTCAAGATATATTATGAATTTGATGATGATACGGAGATACGGTGGTGTGTTTGGTCTAATGAGGTCCTGGGTTCGATTCCCAGGTCGGGCAAAGTGTTATTGGGCTTTTCCATCAGGTGCTTCTCAGTAGCAGCAACGAGGTCTGGATTTGTGCCTGGTTGAGGGCAATAGGGGACTTAAACATAACTGGCGAAATGTAGGTGCACTATTACACGATTAGAGGCGTGATGTTATGCTATGATGTTATGTTACGATTAAAAACTCGGTTCCATATTCACATCCAATTTTAATCCATCTGATTTTCGTTCGTTCGTTCGGCCACCGTAGGCGCGGGCCTGTGGACGGCGAGTTATCGGCTAGCTCGTCGTCCGGCCGTCTTATGACGACAGGCCGTATCGACGGCGCGTTCGTGTTCCACGCGCGCCTCAAAGAGATGTCAGCAACCGAGTAGGGGTCCGCATGGGCCTGCCAGAGCTGCGGGACTGTTTGAAAGAGACACCGTGGCCCTGGAACACAAAGGGCAAAGAAAGAACATGGATGGGTTTTAGTCAGTACAAGTCTGACACTCCCTTCCGCTCCGCCCAGGGGGGGGGGGGGGGGGGTTATTTGATGATATCCCATCCGAAAAAAAAAAAAAAAGTCAACTGAAATCCGACATTCATATCTGTAGAACCTTTCAGGATACGGGTCCTAGATGTAAAGAGTCAAAAGACCAACTTAGTGCTCCGTTATAAAAGAGGTCGCCTTTACTGAAAATAAATAGAGTGTCATTTGTTTGCAAACCCTAGTAAGTTAGGAGGTATATGTGAGGGAAATGGTTTAATTTTATACCTGTGAAGGTAAGAGTGTTCATGACTGGAATATTACAGTAAGTCATAAAGCGGACGTTTTAGAAGATTATTTTATTTTATCCATGAAGTGTTAGTACATTCTCAAAATATTGTAACTAAATAACAAAATTAAAATAAATAAACAATACATTTAGTGGTACTAGGTGGCTTATAAACGGAACTAATGGTGCAGTTACCAACATCCAAGGTGATAATTTCTATACCATTCTCGTTTGAGCACACAATACATTTAGTTGGCGACATGGACGTCTGCGCGCACATGTCTACTCGCCCAGTGTCTGGTAAATGGCTCATCAATTTTATCCGGCAGTATAGCTAGCATATTGTTAGGGCTGACCCTGAATCGCCGCAGCATAGATGCATATTGCGTGCGCATGACGGCATAAAAGTCGTCCAATCTCGTTTCAGCAAACATTCCTGATGAGCTGCAAAACCGAGGCAGCGCCAACTACACCCTCAGTGCATTGTTGTACTGACACTATATCCAAACCTGACTAAACTATGTCTGCCTATGATCTGCCCTCTCTTCGTAAGAGAAGAAAAGAAAGAAATAATTTAATGATTATTTTTATTGTCATTTAGAGTACGTTTCTCCTATGTACTATCGTACGTTCATAAAACATTTTTCAAGTTAAATACAGGGTGTAAACAGACCCTTCACATAGCCGACAACCAAGCATTCTGTACATCAAACTAAGTAACTTTACGCAAAAATTATTGCTGGAAATCGACTTTTTTTTTTGGCAAAGCACTCAAAGCATTGTGCTGACGGATGGATTGAATCGTACGGGGGTCGTGGAGATGTGTAAAGTAAAAATCTTACATTAGAAATATCATCATCATCATCTGCCCAGCCTTTTCCCAACTATATTGGGGTCGGCTTCCAGTCTAACCGGATGCAGCTGAATACCAGTATTTTACATGGAGCGGCTGCCTATCTGACCTCCACAACCCAGTCTGTACTGGGTAATACCATACCCCTTGGTAAGACTGGTTGTCAGACTTTTTAGGCCACTGACTGCCTAACGACTGTCAAAGATCTACAAATGACAGCCGGGACCAACGGCTTAACGTGCTTTCCGAGGCACGGAGGAAACTCGGTATGTATTGGGCGGTCACCCATCCACAGACCAACCTAGGCAAGCACGGCTTAACCTAAAGATCGACCCGAGCGGCTGTTATTATTTAGTTAGAAACATGTATTAAAAAAAAAAAACTTGTGAAAAACTTGGAACTTTGACCCCCAATATCTCCGTAACTAGAAGGTTCCCAGGTATAGTCTAGAACAAAAAAATGATCACAAAAACGGGGAGAACAAGTGCCTTTCGGTTATGTTAAGGGTCTATTTACACCCTTTATGTGACCTGATGTATGAACGTGGACGAGGCAAAAGGAGTATGTAAGGATCGTAGCAGCGTTCTGTGGTGTCTGCCTACCCCCATGGGAAAAGGCGGGAAATTATGTATGTATGTAGATGGAATTCCTTCAAAGTTTTGTTACACCTTTGTGCAGTAAGATTGAAATAAAAGTAGAAAAAAAGGGTTACAAAAAAAACGACTCGATTTAGAATAATCTGTTCAAACGTCATCTGATCAAAGCAGCATTTTAAAATGGCGGCATTTACCTCTTTGAAACTCGCAGAAGTTTTTAGAGAATAGTTTTATTGCTCAACTTTGTCACTTTCTCATTTTGATAGTTGAATTGATGGGAGTGGTCGTGAATTGACCTCAAGTCAAGTTCAATGTGTCAAAATTGTAAGTAATCTGTTGTCTTAACACAAAGAGATTTAAAATACTTATAGAACGGACAACGGTAATATTGTCTAACAAAAAAATTCACATAACATAACATCACGCCTGCAATCCCCGAAGGTTTAGGCAGAGGTGCACCTAATAGTACATACACATTTCGCCAGTTATATTTAAGTTCCATGTAATAGGGGGCGAGCCTATTGCCGTCAACCGGGCACAAATCCAGATTCCATGGCTGCTACTGAGAAATTCCTGGAAAATTCATTTTGTCTGCACGTCATGTCTCAAAAAGAGATAATCAAACAGCCTACTACATAATCTTACATATGTATATTTCACATTCTTAAAATGTAAACAGTTTAATTTTATTACTTTTGGCGAAAGAACTTTCATTAAAAAGTAAAAAAGGAGAAAATTATCTTTGATTGGTCACCGCCAGGTGTCACCACTGAGAGTGTTATATAACTAAATAAAAATATAGAAAGTACAAGGTCATTGAGTACAGTAATTTGAAATTCCTCAATTAGAGTCTAGACAGTTCTTATTAAATTGTAAAATGTAGGAGGAAATACTTTGCCAGAAATTAACGCGCGACTCGACAGCCTCGTTGGTCGAGTGGTCGCAAGCGCGGCTGCTGAGCATCAGGTCCTGGGTTAGATTTCCGGGTCGGGCAAAATATTATTGGGTTTTTCCAGCAGTAGCGGCCACGAAGTCTTAGTTTGTGCCTGGTTGATGGCAATAGGTTCGCCCCGCAAGTTATGGTATGGGACTTAAACACAACCGGGACTTAAACATAACTGGCGAAATGTGTTTGAACCTACAAGTACTATAATTGGGTATACCGATGCCAGCGTGATGTTATGCATGTTATACATGCTGAATAGGATGGAACGTGACACAAATAAATGCCAAGGATTCACATGATTCTAGATCCCCAGCATTTTTACATTTATGGTCTTTTGTTAAGTCCGAATGGAAAATCTACGGCTATTTATTCATTCTTAGTGTCTGCTGCTAATTATTAAAAACTCACGGAATTAACTTATCCTTTGGTGAAATTCTCGTTTGAAGTTTTTTCTTTGCCACAAAACATACCTACCTGTAACAATAAAAAAAACATTAGCATCTTTATTTTCTTATGTGTCAAATTATTAAAAATATAAAATACTTGTTTTTTATTCTATTTAATTTTGATGTAGGAATTTTTGTCATAGATGGCGCTGTAGTACCTTTTATCCGACTGCGGCGAAGCCCAAAAGGAGGGTTATTGTTCTATGTTGCTGTAGTACTTTTTGTAGTGCCACTGCAACTAAATAGATACAAATAAAAATCAATTCACTAATTTTGAAAATATCACAGATGGATAGAAATAATAATACCTACTCTTTATTATGTACACCATATAAACCACAAGCGGGCTATGGTCCGTGTTTCTTTGCGTGATCAAATCAGAAATGAGGACATCTGCAAGATAACCCCCTAATGCCTTGGTAAGACTGGTTGTCAGACTTTCGGCCCGCTAACTATCTGTTACGACTGTCAAACATCTACAAATGACAGCCGGGACCAACAGCTTAACTTGCTTTCTAAGGCAGGGAGGAAACTCATTATGTAATAGGTGGTCACGTGAAGATCGACCCTAGCGGCTGTTAATATTTAGCCACGAGCTCCTCGAGAGATGACGATATTCATCAAAAGATTGAAATCTTTAGACTTCCTCCGTAAGACTGGTTGTCAGGCTATTTGGAAGCGTCTCTACCGGGTGTAAAACCTTCACATATCCGTCAACCAAGCATTCTGTACATCAAACTAAGTAACTTTACGCAAAACTTAATTCTGAGAATCGACTTTTTTTTGGGGTGAAAAATCACGTTTTACGGTAGAACTCGATGGAAAGCACTCATAGCATTGTGCTGATGAATGGATTGAATAGTACGCGGGAGGTGTTTAAAGTAAAACTCTTACATTAAAAACATGTATTTAAAAAAAAAACTTGTGAAAAAGTTGGAACTTTGACCCCCAATATCTCCGTAACTAGAAGGTTCCCAGGTATGGTCTAGAAAAAAAAATGATCACAGTGACGGGGAGAACAAGTGCCTTTCGTTTATGTTAAAGGTCTATTTACGCCCTTTATACTCTGAAGAAAATACCGAGCGACACCATAATATTTACCTAGTATCTGAGGTAAGTATCAGTCTCACCATAAAAACCTCAATACTCTCTCGGGAAAATCCCATAAAGTTTTTATTATCTGTCCAAACGTACGAGCCGGACTCGAACCCGCTGTCTGTTGCGTAACCTCTTGCTGGCACTGTGCCAGTGGGGCTGGCGGCAATAGCAGCGAGTTACTGGGTCAGCAGAGATGTAAGTATGACCATTATGTGTGACTGGACGTAAATGTTCAGTGGATGGATTGTAAAGGTGTTTCGATGATTGGTTCTCTTTGATAATAAAGCAGGCATGGAACACAATATCGTGATTTAAAGTTATGGAACAATCATAAGTCCACTTCGAAAGATTTAATTCTTAAATAGTTTGAAATACCGATTTTTTTTCAGTCTATCCATATTGAACATTGTAAAAAAGGTATTGTACCTACGTCATCATCTGCCTAGCCTTTTTGCTACTACTACTACTACCACTATGGGTCGGCTTCTAGTCTAACCAGATGCAGCTGAATACCAGTATTTTACATGGAGCTACTGCCTATGTGACATCCACAACCTAGTTAGTACTAAGTAATACGATACCCCTTGGTGAGACTGGTTGTCAGACTTTCAGGCTACTGACTAACTGTAACGACTGTCAAAGATCAACAAATGACAGCCGGGACCAACGGCTTGGCGTGATTTCCAAGTCACGGAGGAAATTCGGTATGTCATGGTTAGTCCCCATCCACGGACCAACCTAAGCAAGCGTGGATTAACACGAAGATCGCCCCCGGGGGCTGTTATTATTTGTATTTATTTTTGTTTTTTTTTTTATCTTTCTGCTGACTTGTGTTCTAATCTAAAAATTGAGGAAAAGTATTCAAAATTCTCCAAAAAAATTGCCGTATTACACGGATGATAGAGATCGTAAAAGTATCATTATAAAACATTTAGCTGTATCCTTATACTGTTACTTACGGGATATCTTCCGTGATTCTTCATTATTTTTAGCTCCCGATAAAGCTATGTTTAGCTGTATGATTAAGAAATAAAAGCTATTTTTAAGAAAAGCTATTTTTTGATAAGTGAAACGAGTTTAGGAAACTCATACGTAACGTCATTCTATCAATGTCTGCCCTTCATAAATCGCACAATAACAACCACATATTTATTTTTTTTAAACCCATTAAATATATCAATTTTTATTACAGGTCTGACACAAAAATAATATTCGATACATCTTGTCAACAACTACATTAAGTTTCCTGTTTCATAATAGCTTTCTTGTTAACAAAATAAAGGATTGCTGTCTATGGTACAATAAATAATATGGTAATGGATCCATTTCTTAGAAAATCTATGGTTTTAAATCAGGGAATAACAAGATGTTTCTGGGTTAATCAGCAAAATATAATAATATGGATTCACGAAATAACCACCCATCATCTGTGTGGAATGGTGACGGAAAAACCACGTGTAGAAACACGCGTTTTTCGCCCTGTCGCGTTGGGCAGGGCAATGTGAACGACGCTTTATAGACTATAGATAAAGACACTCTGATGTCAATATAATGTTATTGACTATCATGATTAGTGAGATAGAAATAGAGGAAGACCAAGGAAACGATGGATGGATTGTGTGAGGAATGATATTGAAGGAGTAAATGATAGCTTGACGGTTGACAGAGGAGAATGGAAG
The DNA here is from genome assembly GCA_910589295.1 of Noctua janthe. Taxonomy (NCBI): domain Eukaryota; kingdom Metazoa; phylum Arthropoda; class Insecta; order Lepidoptera; family Noctuidae; genus Noctua; species Noctua janthe. The sequence goes on along the minus strand of OU342572.1, from coordinate 3,343,206 downwards.
AAAAAAACGCGTTGCTCCGACACCAAACAACACGGGACAAGGGCAAGGAGATGGTGTTTATTTAGAGAGATATGAAGCCAAGATCCTTCCATCAGGCGTCCAGTGAGTGACATCACCGCCGAGGTCAACCGCGGCGAAGTGGTGTAAAATTCGATCTTGTTTGTGGGGTGAACATCGCCACGGGGAGGGGGAGGCATTTGCCTGCGGCATTAGGACACAAGATAAGCCACCTACAAAAAAAATGTTATAATAAGATCGTCCCCCCAGCCAGGCGCATTACTTTGTTTAAGTTATTTCATCACCACTGCTCTCAAAACGGTGAAGGGAAACATCGTGAGGAAACCGGCATGTCCTAGAACCAAAAATTCGAAGACATGAGACATCTACCAACCCGCACTGCGCCCGCGTGGTGGATTATAGCCCAATCCCTCTCATAGAGAGGAGGCCTGCGTCCCAGCAGTGGGAACAATAATTGGCTGATTATGCTAATAAGATCGTGTCTCTATAAATTACCGTGCACGCAGTCGATAATCGTTCAAAAAGATCTTAAAAATACCGGTAATCGGTTTAATCGGTTCTCAGTAACAGATAGAGTGATTCAAGAGGAAGTTTTGTATATATATTGCAACCGGGGCGGGTCGCTAGTTATTTACATAAATGAAGTGTTGCTTACAGAGAATGTACATTGAAATAAAGGAATAGGAACTGAAAAAACGATAAAAATAAGTGAAGTTTTCCTGAGACAAATTCCGGTGGAATATGATTCAAGATAAGGAGCTCAATGCACACTGTCTGTTTGCGGAGGGCTGTCCATTACACCCTTTATACTCCATTAAAATCTCAAAAGTATAAAAACTAACAACATCAAAACTATACAAAAGCTTCAACACATAGCAATCGCGATAAATGGCACCAAACCTCACGTTATCTAAACAGCGCTACACATAAATCGCGAATACATCCGCCCGTCAGCGCGAAATGATTGTCGTGACACACACTAATGAATTACAACTAAATTGAAAAAAATGTGCGCCTAGGCTTGTCACACACTAAAAACACGACACGATATTCTGTTGAATTCAAACTCAAAGCATTTATTTTTTAGCAGTTATGTTTAGAAGCAGCGTCTCATGAGTGCCGAGATGGGAAGGTGCCGAGATGGGATGGTGCCGAGATGGGAAGGTGCCGAGATGGGAAGGTGCCGAGATGGGAAGGTGCCGAGATGGGAAAGTGCCGAGATGGGAAGGTGCCGAGACGGGAAGATGCCGAGATGGGCAGGTGCCGAGATGGGAAGGTGCCGAAATGGGAAGGTGCCGAGATGGGAAGGTGCCGAGATGGGCAGGTGCCGAGATGGGAAGGTGCCGAGATGGGAAGGTGCCGAAATGTGAAGGTGCCGAGATGGGAAGGTGCTGAGATGGTAAGGTGCCGAGATGGGAAGGTGCCGAGATGGGCAGGTGCCGAGATGGGAAGGTGCCGAGATGGGAAGGTGCCGAGATGGGAAGGTGCTGAGATGGGAAGGTGCCAAGATGGGACTATTTTTTTCACAACAATGTTATGTGTAGTATGTGTTTTAATAAGTACTTAACGTTTGCCTATTTGGTTTAAAAATTCTGATCCGTATTACAATATATTGCAATCTTTGGCACTACTTTTGTTAGATTTCCTAATATGTATCTTAGTGAAGATGTGGTGTCCTAAAATACAGGCCTCGGCTTAGTTTAAGCGCCAGTCTCCCACAAATAAAATACTTTCTCCTGTATACAACATTATTTTTAGTATATGCGAAACCTGAATATAGTTTGTTCAGAATGAGTTACTGAATCGATTCGAATAATTTTTAAACCATGTTATATTTTGTCCCAAAAATATTTTAAAAAGTTACAAGTTGGACACCGAGCGAAACTAAGTAATTATGACAATAATTTAGATATCAAATTATTATTATCAATGAGGTCAAGAAGACGCTGGAGGCGCGCGCGCGGGCCCGCTGTGTGGTGATCACGATCTTGTGCGGACAACCAGGTAACAGAACAAGTTTATAACTTTATGATTTTTCATGATACGGTTTTGAAATTTTGTACATAGATTCTTTACATAAATACTCGACACGTGTTTCAGGTTACGTATATACTAAAACTAATGTTGTATAAATATGTTACAACAAAAGTACTAATTTATTTATTTGTGGAAAAGAAATAAACTAATTTTATTATTATTATTATGTTAGATCCGGCTTCCATTCTACCTGAATGCACCTTCAGAAGCCAGTGGTCGATCAACTGAAAATTATACGTAAGCTTACTGGGTAAATTAAAATCTTAGCTAGGTAGCAAAGAGTTTCCTGAGGCAAAAATCCTCTCATTAAAGCAGTTTCACACAAATCACAATAAAATTAATGAAAAAAACCTTTTTTCTAAAAATTAAATCGACTTCAACAACACAAAAAAGTTAAAAATAACTTTAGCTTCAGAAGTCGGTAACAAAAAAACTAAATCAAATTAGCTTGAGAAGTCGGTTACTTTTGTTTATTTGATTTGATTTTTTGTGTTAAAAGTAAAAAGCCGTTATTTTTTAAATTACAACCAGACCCATCAATTTTATTTATTTGTATAAATAAAAAGCAGTTTTATCGCTCGCATAGCGCATATTATGGCATCAGCTCTAACTACACAACAAACCTAAACACATACATTTAAAGTCTATTTCAGAGCGTGTTTCCGTCGCACAAAAAATAAAATAAAATACAAAATAAAAGCGAGTGTCACCGAGGTCGAAAGTAAGCGTTCTGGGGATAGATGAAGCGAGATCAAAGATGACGTCTGTGCACACATGAGTGACTTCTGAGATTGTGTTTTGACGGGAGGTAGTGGTAGGTGCAAAATGACATCATGCTTGTATTCCTAGAGGGTATAGGCAGAGGTGTATTAGTCCCTACTTACCTAATGAGTGTAAAAAAACCCTTAACGAAGCCAAAAGGCACCTGTTTTCTCCGTCATTGCGATCATTTTTTTGGTCTAGACCAAACCTGTTCCAACTTTTTCACAAGTTGTTTATAATGTTATAACTTTACTTAAAAAAAGTGGACGACCCCCGTACTATTCAATGCATCTATCAGTACAATGTGTTGAGTGCGTAACATCGAGTCCTACCGTAAAACGTGATTTGTCACCCCAAAAAAAAAGTCGGTTTCCAACATTTTTTTGCGTAAACTTACTTAGTTTGATGTACAAAATTCTAAAGAAAATAAAGGATGTAAAATACAGGATGTAAACAGACCCACTGTTTGCATTCTGTATTTTAATTTTCTTTTGCACTTTCGTTTAGTCGCTCTAGTTTATGTTACTAATATTTTTTAATGTTTGTTTATTTTGTATACACATCTATTTCACATTATAAGTATTCGCCACCACCATTCACACAAAATATAAAACTGTTTAAGATCCGTAACCTCACTAATTCAGGTCCAGTTGAAAACCAGCGTCGGGCACTAGTTGTCTTGCCTTTTGCTGCACTGGGCCTATTTGGGGCAGCCGTGCGACACACAGTGTCACATTTTCATTTTATTTATTGTTTAGATTAAAGTTTTTAATTTTTTTTGGTGTTCTTTTATTAAATTTTTTTATACTGTGTGCACTTGTAGCATGTGCCAAATAAATGTATTTCTTTCTTTCTTTTCTTTAATTTCGTCAGTTAAGGGGTTTCGTCGATTAAGTACCCACCTCGAGTACTGGGTCTGCAGATTGGATTCGATAATTTTTGTTGACAGTTAAGCCGACCCAAAGCAAATTATTATACACTAGCATGCCCACGTGGAGTTCGGTAATTGTCCCACGGGATCGCGCTACCGGGATAAAAAGGATCCTATGTGTTAATCCAGGTGATCTAGTGGTCGCAAGCGCGTGAGTATGAGGTCCTGGGTTCGATTCCCGGGTCGGGCAAAATTATTTTGGGCTTTTCTATCAGGATTTTTTTTGTAGCAGCCACGGAATCTAAATTTGTGCCTGGTTGATGGCAATAGGTTCGCCCCTATTACAATGGGACTTAAACATCACTGGTGAATTGTAGGTGTACTATAATTGGGTACACTACTGCATAACCCTTCGGGGATTACAGGCGTGTTGTAATGTTATGCCTACGTAAAAGTTTTGTAACAAACAACATTTTGACATTGTGATTTTTATTTTATTTCATTTTTTTTTTTTACATTTTGCTTTATATTCTTGAACTATTGATTTTTGTTATTATATATAATGCATTTTTAATGAATCTTAACCAGTCTAAAATTATAAATTCAAATTTCATATCTTTATAAAATATAATATTCTTGAAATGTACCTAGTTTTGATTTGCATGTACTTAGTTTTTTTTTTCAATAGCCTTGAATGTCCCACTGCTGGGCAAAGGCCTCCCCCATACCCTTCCAGGTAGGCTCAGTACCTAGCTTATTAATTTATATTTCTAAACCAGCAATGGTAGTTTGTGTGAAACTAAGTTTAATGTAAGATCTCATTGTACCATTACTGAGAAATAAATATAAAAAAAAAACAAAACTAACTTTATCTAGTAAAAGATAAAGTTAAAATTAGTTAACGTTACGACATTTGCTAATTAGGTGTCGAGAGGCGACATTCCTGAGTAATGCTCGTGTTTGTTCCAGAAAGTTCGTTTTAAAGAGAAATGTCGAATAAACATCTAAGAAAACGGAAGTAACGACTTAAAGAAAACCAGAAAAGAGAGAGAAATTATTCTAGAATTGAAAGCAAAGTTCTAGAATTTAACAGCTGTTTGAGAAGTTTTAAATGAAATTCACGTTCTGATTTCTTACAAGTTTTTTCTAAAAATTACATGCTCTTTTTCTAAATTTTTTAATAGAAGTTGGATACTAGATAGTTTCTGTATGTTAAACACAAGCTTTAGCACTTACTCGTTCGATTCAGAATACCTAAGTGTGTTTTGGCTATCTATAGGGTGTAAATAGACCTAAATAGACATAACCGAAAGGCACTTGTTCTCCCTGTCTTTGAGTTATTTTTTTTGTTCTAGACCATATCTGGGAACCTTCTAGTTACGGAGATATTGGAGGTCTAAGTTTCAACTTTTTCCCAAGTTTTTTTTTTTAAATACTTGTTTTTAATGTAAGGTTTTTACTTTACACACATCCACGACCCCCGTACTATTCAATCCATCCATCAACACAATGCTTTGGGTGCTTTTCATCGAGTCCTACCGTAAAACGTGATTTTTCACCCCAAAAAACAAAGTCGATTCCCAGCAATAATGTTTGCATACAGTTACTTAGTTTGATGTACAGAATGCTTGGTTGACGGCTATGTGAAGGGTCTGTTTACACCCTGTATACAAACCTCAAACGGCGCAAATACAATAACTTAATTGGTAGTTATGTGTTTGAGTAATTTGGGGTTGAAACACTGGCGCCATGGGGTCCGAGTGGCCATCTTGTATTTCGGGATACTGCCAAGCGGTTGGTTGACTCTTCTTCTACCTGGCCTTTTTTTGTCTAAAGAATCAGTATTGCCATCCAACGTGGCAATGGAGCCAGCCTTCTGGACACTTTTCCTGTTGACAGCGATGTGAACGAATTTTTTGATGCCCTGTAATTCTTTTCCCATTTTTATACTTATACATTTTTTTATTATTATTTTAGATCTATTTGTAGTTTGTAGTAAGTAGTACACACGGCGGCACATGAAACTGTACATTTCCAGTATAACTTGGCCTCGCTATGTATAGATTTCCTATACAATGAGAGATCCGCATAAACTGGTTTTGTATAGCTTGATTGGCCCTCGTGCCTACGTCACACTAAATTCAAATAAAATTTTTATATTTACACTAAAATCTTAGAGCTGGAATCGAATTAATGACATATAATGCAGATTTATTATATATATTATATATTTTAATTTCAATGATAATTGCCAGAATAACACATATAAGACGGTCGGTTCTTATATGTGTTATTCTGGCAATTATCATTGAAATTAATGATTGTACAACATAACAACAACACTGTATACGTCTGAGATACGATGTGTCTACCAAAAGACAATAAAATCTTATACACGATGTTTCAAAGAAGACTTGAACAAAGAATTTTCTTATTTACATTATTTTTTACACAACTCATAGACACGTTATTATAATTAAACTATGAACGTCTAGAAAATTCGTATCTTTAAATTAATCAGAAAGCTAATATAATAAAATTTAATTTTTATGTCTCTCTAAACAAATCTAAATTAACTTTCACTAACAATATGTATATTCTAACAACTATTAAATCACGCCAGGTTTGAACTCACGACCTCTCAATCGCCAGTCAACGACTCAACCTTTGGTCAATACTAGTTGGATGAACTTATTGACCTTACATTTCTGATTTGAGTATTAGAGGTCAACATATCAACATAATATTCATAACAGATTTGAATTCTGTTCATTCCATTTAAAAGTTAAATAAGTAATTTAAATTCTGTATTGTAAATTACAGAAAAGAGTTGTCTGGAGTTTAACATATTTGTATGTTTATCATGTTTATTTAACCACGTTTTGAGGAGCTTGTGGCTAAATACTAACAGCCGCACGGATTGATCTTTAAGGTAAAGCCGCGCTTGCCAAGGTCGGCCTGAGGATGGGTTACCACCATTACGTACCAAGTTTCCCCCGTGCCTCGGAAAGCACGTTAAGCCGTTGGTCTCGGCTGTCATTTGTAGATCTTGGACAGTTGTTACAGGCAGTCAGTGGCCCGAAAGTCTGACAACAACCAGTCTTACCAAGGGGTATTACCCAGTACTAACTGGGTTGTGGAGGTCAAATAGGCAGTCGCTCTATGTAAAACACTAGTATTCCGCTGAATCCGGTTTAACGGGAAGCCGGCCCTTAACATAGTTGGTAAAGTTTCCTAGAGCCTACTGATATTAAAATAAATAAATAAGATTGATGCGGTATTAAGTCCACGTGCTCTAAATAAATATTTTTAAAACATGTTAAGTTAGTTTTTAATCAACAAAGTCAAGACAACGAGACATTTCACTATCAATAACGTGATAGAATTATTGATAAAACTGTGTTGGATTGTCACCTGCCGAAAAGAATATGACAATAGTAAAAGTCGATTGTAGAAAAACGAAACACTTATCACTTGTCTCTGCGCTCTCATCATCTTCCTGCACGTTTTTATCTTCCATTCTGTCCACGTCACGGCATCATTTACTCCTTTCTCTTTTATAACATTCCTCACATCATCCAGCCATCGTTTCCTCAGTCTTCCTATGGTCTATCCTTCACTCATAACTTCAACATTCAGATATCCTTCACTCTTTTAGTCACATGCATTTAATCCTTCCTCATTACATGTCCATACCAAGGCAAAAGACTTCCTTTTAATTTTTCTATAATATGCGCCACTTTCAAACTTTCTCTAATATACTTGTCGGATCCGGTCGTTAGTATGGACATAAAATAAGTCGCAAGTACGCCGATGGTGACATCACACAACCTACTTATAAACCTACCCACAACACAGCGTGCTTCTACAGAGCCCGGATGTTCGAGAGGGCGACATTAAATGTCTGATCGCGGCAGAGTTGAGACATCTTGGTACTGTACCCGTTGTAATTGTGTTAAGTTGTAATCTCTAGTAATTCGTTAGTTTTGCTAGAAACAGTGTATCGCACCCAGTGTGTTTTCATAGCACGAAACCCATCGTCTGCCCACATGATGTACGAGCCTATCAGAATAAATCCTGACATATCCGACATATTAATTCCTTACTTTATCCATTCTTGTCACTCCACACATCCATCTCAACATTCTTGTCTCCGCCCCCTGGTGGTCAAAAATAACCTGTCAAAAACAATTTGTAACCTTTCAGGAACAACCCTAACTTGTTTGAAACTTCATCAGGCAGTCCAAGGGGCGCCCTAACAGGAAATAGACTCACAAAAATATTGAGCAACCCTTCCACCCTAGAAAATTGCGTATTAAATACATTTCTGAATTCATTCCGGCAGAATTTTAAATGTTCTGTGAAAGAATGGGGCGCTTTTCGTTTGTTTACTCTTATTTTGATCTTATTGATGTGATGTTTTAAAAAAAAAAAATGATAAAGAAAATCTTAGATTCTGTAACTTACAACACTAGGTATATATAGGGTACTGTAGAGGTTTCATTTGGAAGGCCTTTACCAACCGACCTCTACGATTCTTTAGTTAGAGGCGGCATAAGAAAAAAGAAGCTTATGCCTCCGGCTTCGCCCGCGGTACTGTCCCACGTAGTACCGGGATAAAAAGTATCCTATAAGTTAATCCAGGTTATAAACTATCTGTGTGCTTAATTTCATTCAAATACAAAATCAAAATCAAAATCAAATCACTTTATTTGTAGATCATAGGTGAAAAAAATACATATATGCAGATGTTAGTGCTCTTAAAATTATCGCTATGTCTTGCCGTCAGCGGCGTACAAATATTCTAATTTTAATTCTAAAATATTCTAATTACAATTACGAATTATTACTATGTCAATTTCTAATTATATTAATATGTCAATTTTCAGTAGTTTTATACCTTCAGTAGTTTTTGCGTTTAAGAGTAACAAACATCCATCCACCCTCACGAACTTTCGCATTTATAATATTAGTAGGATAGGATCCGGAACTGGAAGATGTTGCGTTGGAAGGCCTCCCACTAGGTGGAGCTAGGTGGACCGATGACCTAGTGAATGTTGCAGGGATCCGCTGGATGCGAGTCGCATGGGACCGGTCATTGTGGCGACACTTGGGGGAGGCCTATGTCCAGCAGTGGACGTCTTTCGGCTGAAATGATGAAGATGATGAGGATAGAATAATATTAGGAGGATAAACACTATTTCGTTATTATAAAAGGGAAATAGAGAGAGCCAGCTCGGATAGCTGATAATGCTCGTAATAAGAAAAAGTACCTACAATTCAAAGCGCTTGCCTGACTTCACCCTCAATAGTAAAAATTCAAATCACGTCACAATCTACAAACAGCTTGAATTATCCGATCGGTCATGTCCCACTCCGATAGTTTCAGGGTGAATGTCTCACAGACAAATCGATGTCTCGCTACTTCCATTTTATCGTCCTTGATGACCGGCCATTTGTCCTAATGACAGGGCCAAGACAGAAACTAAACTAAAATAAAATTGTATTTGAAAATGTAGGTTATAACAATAGGTCGATGATCCAGAAAAATCTTAAGACAAAAATAAGGGTACACCAATAGTGTAACAAAGATTCAATGTTACATAGTTTGTCTTCAGAAAAAAAAAAATTAGCGTTTAAATGTGACTGATTCAAAAAAATTCACGGATTAAGTTTTTTCGCAAGCGCGACTGCTGAGCATGAGGTCTTGGATTCGATTTTCAGGTCAGACAAAGTACTATTGGAATTTCCCATCACAAATTTCTCAGTAGCAGCTACGGAGTCTGTATTTGTGTCCGGTTGATGGCAATAGGCTCGCCCCCTATTATATGGAACTTAAACATAACTGGCGAAATGTGAGTGTACTGTAGCTACACCTTTGCGTTACCCTTCAGGGATTACAGGCGTGTTGTTATGTTGTTTATTCAAAAGTAAAGACGAGACCTTTGTGAATCAATCTATTATGAGTATGACGTAGGCGGGAATATAGCAACCTATATTATTATTATTTTACCGTCGAAAACAAGCAATGACCTTTACTTTAAGTTAAACCACTATTAAAATGGATATCAAATTGTTTGGTTTCTGAAATTGTGAATGGAAAACATTATTTGTAGGTCTGGCACCAGTACAGACAACGTAGACATTACTTTATCGATAACACCATGAACTTACTTTTCCTTACATAAATGTGTCACGAATCCTACTTTTAATATTATAAATGCTAAAGTTTGTGAGGATGTATTGTTGTCTGGAATTCTGGATCTTTTTACCCTTTCACGCAAAAATTACTGACCGGTTTTGGATGTTTGGCACACAGATAGTTTATAACCTGCAGTAACTCATAGGACACTTGTTTTCCCGGTAGTACGATTCCGTGGGACAATTACCGAACTTCACGCGGTAGAAGCCGCGGGCATAAGTTAGTGTAATATAATAGTATTCAAATTTCACTTACGACGTATTCATTTTTCTACGATTTAATTACATTTGAAATGCCTAGAAGTTTCTGAAAGTTAACTAAATTTATATCACGTAGGAGAAAGCCAAAAAACATGTTATTTATAGACTATTATCCTCTGTTTTCAACTAAAACGAACAAATGTCACAACAAATCACGTGTAAAGAAAATATAAACCAGCCCACGGGAAATCAGGATAATCACAGATAACATCGCCTCACGACTTTCTATTACCAAAGATAAAATCAATACATACTTAGCACCTTAATGTTCTTACAGGGCCCAAGCAAACTTTTACTGTAAGAAAGTCCTGAAAAGGTTCAATTTCCGTAAATAAAGAAACTCATTAATACAAGACGGTAGGAGGATTGTACCGATTTGAAACGAAATGAATTCTTAATACGATCTTTAAGTCAATACGAAATGTAAAAAAAAAAGTTAATGGTTCTTACGGTAGGTAATAGTTTTTACAGGACAATTTGTAGTTGGATCCGAGGCGCTAATGTTTCAGGCTGTTGCAATTCGACATTGCTAATGGATTGTCGATCGCTTTTTGTTTTTTTTTTTTTCATTACAAAAGCTAACGACATAAGTTTGAAATTCGAACGTCGTGGAAATGTATCCGTACGGTCCTTTCACAGTTTATTTACCGCTAGATATTAAGTTCGGTAACTTGAAGACTGTATTAAAAACACGTTCTATACCACAGTTCTTTACTACTCTACAGGGAATTATCTCAGGTTAGCCAACTTAACACGACGTTAAATAATTGTGACAGGACTGTACCGTGTACCTACTGATGTACTTTTTAAAAACAAATGAGGTTGCTTTTACACATTAAGTTACTTGATTTTAAATCATAAAATGTTGAAGTTTAAGTCCAAAATCGAATGAGAAAATTTGACAGTTTGTGGTAACTTGATGCTCTGGCGACTGTAAGTTCACTTGAGTGACGATTGATGTGAACTTAACTTGAATATCACTATGAAACCTAGCTATGTCCAAAGCCATTCCACTTATTACTTTTTCATAGATGCTCAGTTTTTATGTTTTTTTTTATGTAGTACTATATCACAACTGAAAATTGTTAATATTCGATAAACAGTAAAACTTTTAAAAACAATTAAATAGATTAATATAAAATATTTATGAAGCCAATTCCTTAGTCTAATACTGCTTACAATCAAAACCAAGATTATTAATTAAAAACTCTTTGTGCGTCTGTTTGAGTGATCGTGTGTCGATAAAGAAAAATCGTAATTTTTCACGTCGTGAAAATCGTGCTCTCTGGTATCTTACACAACGTTCATATAAAAAAAATATACTCAGAATTTCTAACCAAATTAGCTCCAACTAGCAATCATTTCATTAAAATAATAATTATAGAACCATCATCCCAAAATCTATTTTTATTTCCAAATTAAATCCAGAGGGATCCCAATTTTTGCTGAAATATTTCATGCCGGGTAACCCTTACCCCTTATGTTCACTGAAGGGTTACAGACCTTGATCCCCCTCGTTATGCAAAGTATTTTAGGACCCCCAAACGGCATTTTGATGAATAGTTTTTTATTTCATTATAGTATGTTGGGGTCTTCAGAGATAACTTTTTAAATGATACTGTCTTTACGAATTTTATAAAGGTTTTATTGAATGGTTTGGTTGTAATGTTATTTTTTTTTCGCGTTAACATAACATCACGCCTGCAATCCCCGAAGAGTTAGGCAGAGGTGCGGGTACTTAATAGTACACCCACATTTCGCTAGTTATCTATGTTTAAGTCCCATGTTATAGGGGGGCGAACCTATTGCCATCAACCGGGCACAAATACAGACTCCGTGGATGCTTTTGCGAAAATCCTGATGGAAAAACGCAATAACACTGCCTACCGCTCGACCAACGAGGCAGTGTTTTACTCCAAGGATTGATTTTTGTGTAATTGCCATGTATAAGTTCCATACATACCTTCTTCAATCAATACTTTGTTCTGGCTTTGTAACTCTTGATTCGTGTAGAGAATATTTAACGATGTTAAAGCACGATTAAGATTAGGAAGTCGCTCCATGTAAAATACTGGTATTCAGCTGCATCCGGTTAGACTGGAAGCCGACCCCAACATAGTTGGGAAAAGGCTAGGCAGATGGTGATGATGATGTTAAAGCACGATTAATTGATAAACCTCAACAGAAGAGGGTACCTAAATGAAGAAGGATATCTTCATCACTTGAGACAGGGGTCAGAAAAGGTAGCCAAGTAAATTTTCTGTCACCCTGTCACCTTTTCACAAACACATAGGTAAATACTGCGGTTGGTCTAGTGATCGCAAGCGCGACTGCTGAACAAGAAGTTCTGAGTTCGATTCCCAGGTCGATCAAAGCGTTATTTGGTTTTATAAATTTGATTTTTTTTAATTTTCTTTTCTTTCTATTTTGTTTTCAATTGCATACACTATAGAAGAGCTCGTGGCTACATAATAACAGTCGCTCGGGTCGATCTTTAGGTTAAGTTGTGCTTGCCTAGGTTGGCATGCGGATGGGTGACTACCCATTACATACCGAGTTTCCTCCGTGCCTCGGAAAGCACGTTGGTCACGCGTGTCATTTGTAGATCTTTGACAGTCCTTACAGGTAGTCAGTGTTCAGTGAGTCAGGTTAGACTGGAAGCCGAGCCCAATAAAGTTGGGAACAGGCTAGGCAGATGAGACTTTTTTCTATAAACAAGGAAGCCTAAGGCCGCTTGTACACGCTAAAAAAGTCGCCGGGCTTAGGCAAGAATTTCGTGTCGCTTTTACACACGAACTGTGTACACTGCTTCGGCGCTGACCAAAAAAAAATCTTATCTGCGCTAGACCCGACGCGCGAACTAATATTAAGGACGATAAGTTTTCGTGCCTATATCCGACACAATTCTTGTCGTGTATATGATGAAATGATCCTATCTGCAGCAGACACGGTGAAATTTCTTAGCGTGTACAAGCGGCCTAACGATGTAAAGTTATTCCTATCCCATTGATGTTCAACCACACCTTGTTTCCTATTTAATATAATAATCTACAAATGTTCCAAGCAACTTTCCCTCCCGATGTAGGCTCGATAATGTCCCGTATACCGGTGGCAAAACCGGACGTCCGTCTGATTGCACACGGCACGCGTATTCACATATACCGAGGGCTACCAACCGTCCCGATTTGTCCAGGAATGTCAGGTTTTCTGGCACTCAAAAAAGGTCCTGGATAAATGACAAGTCTAAGAAAAGTCTGGACCACTTTTTCCGCCCTTGTCATTTGTCTCGAACTTTCAACAAATAAATAAAATTGAATGTGCGTTTGTTATTTCAAAATATCAGCCTTTTTACTGAATGCATAGGAAAATATGTACGGTACTTATAACAAAAATATCGTTTTTTTTTATTTTTGTCTGTCTGTTTGTTCCATCTAATCTCCGAAACGGCTGGATCGATTTTGACATCACTTTTACTGGCAGATAGCTGATGTTATAAGGAGTAATTCAAGCTACATTTATTTTAAAAAAAGATTAGTGTTCCGTGCAAAAAAAATTAAACGCATGAGATTGTAGACAGAATCCCATTAAAATAGGGAAGTTATATTTTTAAAATAATTTCACGCGATCAACAGCTAGTTTTTAATAGAAAAGGGGTTTATGTCTACCGAAAAAAGATAGACTAAAGTAAAAATATCCGGAATTTTTTGCAAATATCCGGGTTTTTGTCAGGACTTTTATAATTTTGAGATGGCAACCCTGCATATACCCCATGTAAACTAATGTTTACGGGAAATAGGTTGGAATATCTGTGTCAAGGAGTTTCTGGTCTGTTTTGATACTGATTTGTGTGGTAGGAGTAAATTATGTTGTTTACTCTTAGAGAGTTAGGTCGATCTGCTTCTTAAGTAACAGGTCGTGGGTCAAAATACCTGGAATGCCTTTTTGTTATTTTTCGTTTTAAATTTATCTTAGGTTAGGATTACCAGGGGTATAAAGCTTAAAGATAGGAAGAAAAACACATACATTAGACTTATACTGTCACTTACGGGATATCTTCCGTGATTTTTTTGAGCTCCCGATATTTCGGCGCTGTTGCAAGCCCCATGATCGCGGGTGGAGAATGCGGTTGGATGGAAAATATTTTTTTAAGAACAGACAAATCTATCTACCCTCTTTTACATACATTAGAACCATAACAAAGGTAACGGACGCCGTCGAGCTAGCAAGCAGACTAAAATGGCGATGGGCTGGATATACCGCTAGAGTTATCGATAGTAGATGGAGTGAAAGGATATTGCATTGGTATCGCTACGAAGCCAAACGTCCACGCGGCCGACCTAGGCGACGCTGGTGTCACGATAATGAAACGCTCTCTTTGATGTACATAATGCTTGGTTGACGCCTTGGTTAAGGTTCTTGTTACACCCTGTATTTCTAAATATTTAAGAAAAATACTAACACGGATGCAATAATCATTCAGCATCTTCAAGTAGGGTTATCCAATTTAGATTCAAAAACTATCTTACAAATAAGCCGAAAGCTGTGACCTTCCACTTAATTTCACACATAATCACCATCTTTAACTGTTCATTTACATATCCTTTCCTGCTTTCTTTAAGAAAAAGATATTTCCTCTTATTACGAAAAGAAATAAAAAAACTTTTAAGGACAAGGTTTTACAGTCGACGGAGAGTTCAAAGGCGTAGTATTTTACACCCAATTGAGTTTGCCGCAAAGAAAGTTATAATATAACATTTATTTGTTATATGTTTGAGGAAAAAGTTATTTCACGCCATTGTGGGTGAGTGGGGGAAGGCTTTGATGTAGTTTTGTGTGTTTGAGTTCGAGTTTGATAGCACTGTGTTATTGGTTTGGAGAAAATAGCAGGGGATACTTTTGAGAGCGGTTATTTCGAAACTCGTGTTTAGGAGAAAGTTCGTATGTAATTTTGTGTGTGTGTTTTTTTTTTTTATAAATTATAATAATACAGAGTGGAAAGGACGGGTACATTCCGTCTGGTAACTATTCCGTTTCGCCAGCTAAACAAATAATGTGCAAAACAATTGAAAAAAGTCCCCTTTTGTAACTATTTTAATCTTCATACATTGATTCCCGTTTCGTCAACCATAAATTTCAACTGTTTTTTCTACGGTACAGTCAGCTCCCAAAGTTACAAGGAAACCTCTTGTTGAAGTTGCTATTTTTTGTCTCTCTCTGGCACACTAAGGTTGCGAGAGAACTCAATTTAGAATTTGAACAAAAAGTACTAGGAGAACAGAATCAAGAAGGAGATGTTGGTGCCGCTGAAATCGTCTTTTTAGTGAATACCCAACAAAATTACTAGGATATGACGGGGGCACACCAATATTTTGTTAGGAAAGAACTCAATTTGGAATTTGATAACATCGATGCACAAACGGTTACCACGCATCCAGTACATCATTCTGAACTGGCGCCACATACAAATTATTGTTCATAGGTAGTTTTTTTTTTTAAATCTGCTTTCTCCTACAAAAGTGCAATACCTACATGGTCAAAATTTATAGAACAGTTGCTTTTTTTTTAAATTATCGATGAAAAATTTTTAGATGTGGGTTCGGTAAAATGTACTGAATACGTGGTAAGCGTTTGTGCGTCGGTGTTCCTGCCACCCTGTATAAAAATGAGGTGAATTAGAGACTTAAGCATTAAAGTTTGCCATATACAAGTCAAATGTATTCATGGACACGTAGAAATTGATAAAAGGTGGAATTCTTAGCCACAACACAAAAGATTGAGTGAGTGGGTATTTCATACATTTTTTGATCTGATTGGTCAACGAACCAATGGTTTTGTTTTTAACAGACTTTAAAAAAAGTAAGCGGTTATACTTTTACGACTGATTTTTCTGGATATTTCAACCGTCTCCAGGTCAATGATCCTCTTCTGTCTTCTAAATTCAACAAAGACTTTCATAATTTATTATTTCCGTACCAAATTCATCCCTCTTCGAAAAAATATAAAAACGAAAGTTAAAAAAACGTATATCTTTATTTCCTCGTCTCACTAACCCATTTGTTTCTGCCTGAAATACTTTAAAAATGTGAAACAAACCAACAATTTTTGCTATTTTGCCGCAGTCGCCATTAATCTAAAGTCTGCCAGCGTTTTGTCAAAGTCATTTAGAATTTATAC
The DNA here is from genome assembly GCA_910589295.1 of Noctua janthe. NCBI lineage: Eukaryota > Metazoa > Arthropoda > Insecta > Lepidoptera > Noctuidae > Noctua > Noctua janthe. The sequence continues at coordinate 3,326,882 of OU342572.1, read as the reverse complement.
AACTATTATTCACGGAATGCTATTGTTATATTTAAACTTTGGTTATGTAAATTATAATGCATTTGGTCTAAGACATATTCCAACCAGTTTCTAGCCTAGTCAAGTGGGTGTCACAAAATCCTTAGATTAAATCAAAGAAAAAAAATCCAAAAAATACAAAACTTTTTTTATTTCTTAATAAAGCCTTTTATTGGCCCATAAAAACATTGTGGTACACTTGTTTAATTTTCTATTACAACACTTATTTTACAATTTAATATCTTATTTAGCGTGTTTTTGGTGAAACGGAACGCAAACTCAAAACGCATCGTCCCTAGACAGCGCCGGTAGTGACGTCAAAGTCTATGTGTCAAAGAAACACTTTTATTTGAAAAGTACTTAAATATTTCACTAAGATTTTATTATAATATTGTTATTGCAATGTTTGCTTGAATAAAGCACATACAATTACTAAAACTATTATATAAAGGGTATAAAATTTGATGTAAACAAGGCAGATAGAGGTAAATGACGTCACATAACATGACATGAATGGCCGCGAGTAGCGTGTAAGAGTTAATATTTTTTTTAAACGACAAACAGTAGTTGAACTTAACTTTTAATTATTTTCTTGGCTTGATAGTACTATATTTTATTGATTTAAGTGAAGAAAAAATTAGATGCATATTCCCTGTTTCGGAAAGCTTTTTAGGGTTATTACTTTCTTCTTTGTGGTTAGTGGCTAACCTGGTGTCAGAGTTTTATGCCGTCCATCCTTTACAAGCCGTTGAGTATCTTTCAGGCATGCTGTAGTTGAAATATCTTTCAGGCATGCTGGTTTGGTTACTTCTCCTAAGTAACACTGCTTCAGACAGTACTTCGAAATTCGAACGGTTTCCGATTTACTTTTAAAATAAATGATTATCTGTCAGTGCTGCATAATTCCTTTGGCTTTTGTGAATGTCTGGAGAGCGCTGTTGAAACATTTGTGAAATTATCTATGGAAATAATACTGCAATACGAGGTGTAACTTCCGACTATGACCACAAGCCAAAAGTATATAGGGTGACTGGTAATTAGTGACACTTATAAGACACATGATTATACTCATGATAAATTGATAACAAACAACTTTCCCAAATAAACATTTTTTATACCCACTCGTTCACTTTTACCCCAATAACACAACAGCCATAGTATAAAATTCGCGCGCGCGCGCCTGTTACCTATCAGCTGTTAGCCGCGTGACGAAATTCTGTGTCATTACTATCGTACCGTGCAACAGTGGGTAGGTAGAGCACTTTGAGAAACAGAACGGCATCACACGGCTAACAGCTGATAGGTCACAGGCACGCGCGGGTGAATTTCATACGGCCCGGCTGTTGTGTTATTGGGATAAAAGGGACGAGTATTAAAAAAAAGTTTCTTTGGGAAAGTTGTTCGTTATCCTGAGTATAATCACGTGTATCGGTCACTAATTACCAGTCACCCCATAGAATTCATATTCGATGTAATTTTACCTTTAATATTCGCCCTAGTTGTCGAGCAAAGAGGTTTGTTGTTACCTGTAAAAGAGAAAACAATTTTATTAATTGCCATTCTAGGGCACATTTATTAGAATATCTAATACCAAAATATTGACAGCTACAATGCTTATGCTCAACATCCCTAAAACAAAATAGTTTTGTAACCAAATGATGAACATCCCTAAAAACTGGGTTAACTAGACATCGTTGTTTCTTTATTTTTTTTTGCCTTGTGTTTGCATCACGAAGGCAGGTTCGAGGTGGCGCAGTAGAAGAGTACCTGGAACGATATGGGGGAGGCCTTTGTCCAGCAGTGGGACATACAAGGCTTTCTTTAATATTTAACAAAAATTGCAACTATCGTGACAAACTTATTCTACTAATAAAATCAATATACTTTCTCAGAAATAATATTGAAAGCTAAAGTCAGCCCGAGGCGGCGTCGACTTGAGCAGGATTAAAAAGAACTATAAGTAAGAAAAGAAAACCACTGCTAATTAGTTGCTCTAAGTTCTTGCTGGAGACGATTTTTATCATAATCTTTTATCTCATTTATTGCGACTATAGGTCATTTGTAGATCTTTGTCAGTCGTTACAGTTGGCCCGAAAGTCTGACAACCAGTCGTGCCAAAGGGTGACATATTAGCCAGTACTAACTGGGTTGTGGAGGTCAGATAGGCAGTCGCTCCATGTAAAATACTAGTATTCAGCTCCATCGGGTTAGACTGGAAGCCGACCCCAACACAGTTGAGAAAAGGCTAGGCAGGTGATGAATGTTTACTCTCGATCAATCTCTTATCTTATAAAGCTGAAGAGTTTGTTTGTTTAGTTGAACGCGCTAATCTCAGGAACTTCTGGTTTGAATTAATAAATAATTTTACTGTTGGATAGTCCATTTATCGAGGAAGGCTATAGGCTATATAAAACCACGCTACGACCAACAGCAACAAAACAAGTCAGAAGCGGCGGGTGAAAGCGCGGGGTACAGCTAGTCGTTTCAAAAAGCTTAAAAATACGCGTGTTGCATATTCGTACCAACATCAAAGCACAAATCACAGTGAAGCCGGAATCATTCTAGGATTAACTTATTGAACAGATAATTCTATATACCAACGTAGACGTGGAACTATTCCAAGCAACAGCGTTACGTTAGTAAATAAAAGTAGACAAAATGCAGCGGCTATTTGTGAAGTTCACGGCGACTGTTTGTATTTTGGGAACATTCCAATTTCTTAGTGCATCCGCGTGTGAAGAGACCTGTTGTCCTAGGTAAGTAGAGTGACGTGATCAGGGGGAATTAAAACGAAGCATTCTATGTTTCACATGGACTGACATGGCTGCTTAACCTGGGAGGGCCTTCTTGATTGCTCAAATTTTGATCACTGATCACCATCTTTTATCGTACCAGCCAATACGGGGTAGAAAGGATACCGACGCGAAAACGGTTACCACGTATTCAGTACATCGTTCTGAGCCTATCGGTTTAAAAAAAAAAAACAGCTGTTCCATACATTTTGACCGTGTAGGTATTGCACTTTTGTAGGCAACAGGTGTTTTTTTTTAAAAACCGATGAAAAAGTTCCATGTACGGGGGCTCAGAATGATGTACTGGTTACGTGGTAACCGTTTTCGCGTCGGTGTCCTTTCTACCCCTTATGTTGTAGTAGGAGGCAAACAACGCTGTTCCTTTTCTAAAAGTGTCATGTATAATTCAGTGTCATGTTAGTCGCAGCGACCATGGTTCCAATTACAGTTTCCCAGTATACGAGAGTCAGAGACGTGAGCTAGAGATGTCGTACAAGGCTGAAACTTGAACGCTCACCGAATCCACTATCCAACGCATGCCAGTCACTCTGAGAGCTATGTAACGAGCCTCGTTGAACATCACTCTCTATGACCGAGTGAAAAACACCGCAATACGAGACGAACGAGACTTACGGACATAGCAAAAGCGATAGCAAAAAGAAAGTGGAAGTGGGCGGGCATATATGCCGTAGACTGGATGAAAGATGGGGAAGAAAATGCTGGAGTGAAGACCACGGACAGGCCGGAGAAATGTGGGAAGACAACCGACTAGGTGAAGAGACGATCTCATTAAAGTGACCGAAAGGGACTGGATAGCCATGACACAAAAGCCCCATAAGTGGACTGCACTCAGCAATGGGTGGCCAAAGGTTGAAGAGTGCACAAGATATAATGGCGCATGAGATGCACCTCCACGCATCCGTGATTCTCATTTGTTATATTATACTCGTAACTTCATTATATCCAGTCGGGACAAAAGCTCACAATACATTACACCAAATGAGACGCAAACGTTATTTTAATTCAAATAAATCTTGATTTACTTCGTAATTAATGTCGTATCTTGGTTGAGTAAATAAATTAGTGTGCGGAGCTTTATGGCAGATAGGTAGGGTTGACAAAAAATGTTTTGACTTTAAAACTTGTAGGCATCATAATATTTTAGACAAACGAACTTTTTGCCGATTGCGGGTAGGCAGAAACTACAGCACGTCGCCTGCTGCAAAGCCGTGATAGCTTAGAGGTGTGACAGTTGGACTGTCAAGTCAGATGTCTGGAGTTCGAACGCAACGCCCGTAAAAAAAAAAGGCACGCACCTCTGATTTTTTGTATTCATGTGCGTATTGTATAGTTATCCGTTGTTTCTGTGGAGGAAAACATGGCGAGGAAAAAAAACCAGCATGCCTTAGAGATATTTCTCGTCGGCATGTAAAGCCAAGTCAGAGGCCCATGGACGGCATAAAAACTCTGACACTAAACACACGAAAAAAAACCCGCTGTGACCCTATAATGTTATCGATACAGTCGCAGAATGAAAAGGATAAGCACCTGATAAATGAGGTAAATTATGAATTACGCAAGTGTGCATGACAATTAGTATTATTTAAAAAAGTGTGTGAATATTTGACATGGTCCTCTTGGCGAGATAGTTTATTTGAAAATTGTCTTTTCATTCTGAGAATATACATAACATAACATCAGGCCTGTTATTCCCGAAGGGTAAGGCTGAGGTGTACTTATAGCAGTTACACCCAAACACCAGTTATATTCAAGTCCCATATAAAAGGAGCCAGCCTATTCCCATCAACCGGGCACAAATACCAACTCCGGTGTCCGACTGAGAAATTCCGAGCAGAACAACCCAATGACACTTTTTCTACCCGGCAATCAAATACAGGACCTCATGCTCAGCAACAGCACTTGCGACCACTCGACCAGCCAAGCAGTTCACACAAATGCGTAATCCACATAAACACTGCAAGTGGAACCTAATACCCCGTTTAAGATATAATCTACAATTCTGCCAACCCTGACAAACAAAAGTTTTAGTGTGATTAGTTTAATGTTAGCGTGAAGTAAATGATTATCATTGTATTTATGTGCGTTATATACGACTATTTGTATGTACAAGTAACAGGAGTATATTATTTTGGATATGTATAAAAGAGTAGTCGTAAGTGTGTCAAACGTGAATTCTGCAATTTGTCGTCACAAAGAAATATAGTTATTTTTTCTGTTTTACATAAGATTTTTTGGCGTAGAAAAAATTTGCAAGGTTATTTACAAGTGTAATCTATGATCGTGCATGCATTGGTATTAATAACTTCTATGTTTTAAGAGTTGTGCCAGATAACAATTCAGCCAGACTTTTTCTATCAAGTTTTTTTTGAAATATCAAAACCATCACAAAATTAAACCATCCAATATTCTGTTTTGTTAATATGGGGATAATGTAGTGGGCTGCAATATTGTTAATATTTTGTATTATCTTTCCTCTGTTCCAGCACATATTGTAGCTGTAATTGTCCCTGAATAAATAAAATAAAATAAAATGAGGGAACTGCTCAAGAAGTCCTAAACGTTCTTAAAGTATTTTAAGCGGTAACGTTGACGAAGAGCCGGTGTAGAAATATAAAACACACATTACACAACAACACACACACAACACAACACAACTTATCTAGGCACTCCGGAAAATTTGGTTCCTCATCAACTAAAACCACACGTTCTATCTACAGTGTGACAACATTAAAAAAGAAGAGAGTTGCGCCTGTATCCATCGCTAAAAGCATTCCAGAAGTACTAAAATACGTTTACAACCCGTTTCGAATAACCACAGGTCCCCTCTCTCCATTAAACGAATGTCAAAGTTAGGTATGCCGAAACACTCTTCATATTGAAAATTAATTTTCAATAGCTTTCGTCCATATCGTAGCCATTTCTAGGGTTCCGTAGCCAAAGGGTTCCAACGGGACCTTATTACTAAGGCTCCGCTGTCTATCCGTCCGTCTGTCACAGGGCTGTATCTTTGGATCCGTAATAGGTGGACAGTAGTTTCACAATTTTTTGAGTGTTTTTACTATGGTCGCTCGCTCTAACAAAAACTAAAACAAACTGCTTCTTTGGTCTAGTGATGGCAAGCGCGACTCTTGAGCATGGATCCCGAGTTTAATTCCCAGGTCGGGCATAGTGTTGGTGGGTTTTTCCATCATAAATTTCTCAGTAGCAGCCACGGAGTCTGGATTTGTACCCGGTTGATAGGCTCGCCCCCCTATTACATGGGACTTAAACATAACTGGCGAAATGTGGGTGTACTATTAGGTACACGTCTGCCTAACCCTTCTGGGATTAAAGGCGTGGGTCACCATTCACCAAACGTTAAATTTTTTCAGCGTTTTTTACGTGATTTTAATTATTAGATAAGAACGTATTAAAGAGTGTTAAATATTTTACAGTGTTACGGAATCCTTAGTGTGCAAGTCCGACACGCACTTGGCCGGTTTTTTGTATTTCAGGGACCAATCATACTGATGGTACGAAGATATCGTTATTTACTGCGGCGCTATCAACAAGTTAACGTTTTCCATTTCCCTTTTATGGAGATTTTTGATGTTAATGTTTGTTTGGATAAAAGTTTGATTTGATTGTATGATATGACTGTTGAATGGGGGACCCCATTGCTCCTGTCAGAGCTGAATTTGATGTCCAATTTTTTTATTTATTTAACAATTTATTTTCACTAAATACGGAAAAGACGAAAGGAACAGAAAAATAGTATAAAGCTGATGCTTATTTCTAAAGAAATCTCTTTCACTAAAAAAGAGATGTAGACATAGAGTGTAAAAGAAGATGAGAAAATGGAATACATAAAACATAAAGCAGATTACTATTTTAAATATGTATTATACAACATTATTTTAGTATATGTGAAACCTGAATATAGTTTGTTCAGAATAAGTAACTGAATCGATTCCAATCATTTTTAAACCATGTTATATTTTGTCCCATAAATATTTTAAAAAAAAGTTACAAGTTGAACACCGAGCGATATTAAGTACCTATCGCAATCATTTAGGTACCTACTGCCAAATTATTATTATCAGTGAGCTCAAGACGACGCTGGAAGCGCGCGCGCGGGCTCGCTGCGTGGTAACCACGTTTTTGCGCGGCCAACCAAATAACAGAACAAGCTTATAACTTTGTGATTTTTCTTGATACAGTTTTGAAATTTTGTACATAAATTCTTTATATAAAAATACTAGACACGTGTTTCGGGTTTCGCATATACTAAAACTATGGTTGTATACAATATAAGAATATACTTTCAGACGTATTAATACAAAGACAAAACATATAACAATACAATAAATACAATAAAATAAATAATAATAGAACTAGAAGGAGGTCGCGCGGGTTCGCAAGAAATGGAAAGGGTGGAGGGAGACCTTTGCCCAGGAGTGCTACAGAGCTGGCTAGGAAAAAAAAACGACAGTTTGGCAGTCCCTAATGTCAGGCAATAATATTTTGTTTTCCATTACATAGCGAGTTTCCTCCGTGCCTTGGAAAGTACGTTAAGCTTTTGGTCTCGGCTGTGATTTCTAGATCTTTGACAGTCGTTACAGGTAGTCAGTGGCCCGAAAGTCTGACAACATGTCTTACCAAGGGGTATCGTATTACCCAGTACTAACTGAGTTGAGGAGGTCTGCAGTCGCTCCATGTAAAATACTGGTATTCAGGTGCATCCGGTTAGACAGAAAGCCGACCCTAACATAGTTGGGAAAAGGCTAGGCAAATGATAACTGCCTGACTGATGTCCGCAACCCAATTAGTGGGTAACAGGATACCCTATAGCAAAACCATTCACTACCTAAAAGTACTCATTAATCTCCTAGAACAAGATCCACATCGAAAATACTCTGAAATAACGACATTTAAATATTCTATAGAGCTCATCAACTGTCCAATTCCAAAGTAATTATTACGTTTCATCAGGCTATAGACTTTCATAATGAAACGCAGACCCGGCTCCGATACGCCAAATGGGGTAATGCGGAACGTCGTACCGAGGCGTATTGCCGTTTCCGGAGTCCGCCGTAATTGTATCGACGGAATAATGATGCCGTCAATTTTGATTGTGGAATTATATTTTAGGATATTCTTTTTGTTGAAAGAAGCTCTTTGGAGCAATTTAATGTATTTTGTTCGAGATATTTTAAGGGACTAACAATTTATTTTTTGTCTAATGGGGTAACTAGAGTGGCTAAATGGCTAGGTCCGTAGATGGGTGACCACCAATTACATAATGAGTTTACTCCGTGCTATTTTCTTATCCGAGATATTCTTAAGGGACCTTTTTTTTTTTCATTCAAGACATTTATTGCATCGCAGTTATAAATCTCATGTAAAAGTGGCATGTGTGTAGGGGAGCTCCTATCATCTTTAACCAGCTCTGGGTTGCTACTGTGAATTTTCAATACCAAAAACCTATCAAAATTTTGCTCCATGAATTATGGGGCTTCAGACCCCTGGCTTGAATTCTACTTGTAAGTCATTTATCAATCACCTAGAAACATTAATAAGTACTTATCTACGCACAAACTCACGCCTTTCTGTTTAATGTATATTTGTTAATACTGCTGAGAATCATATTAGTATTTGCAAATAAGTGCTACAAATTGTTTTACTTAGATTGTACATACATGTGTGACCTTAATTATTTTTGTTCGTATCTTATAATAGCGTTTAAGTACATTAGGTATATCATAATATATAATAACCCATACTAACTTATTTCACTATAACGTTAAATATTGTTAAGAAATCCATTATCCAAATAGTATTTATTAGAAACTTGCCGCCTGTGACACAAGTTTAACCTAGTACAGGCATCGAACTTTGTTATTCCAACATTATCTAAGATTTAAATGTATTTACTGTGTCAATTCTAATTTTTGAATAAATATATTATTATTATTTCCTTTCCTTTTCCTTTCTCTCTTGAGCAGAAACTGTAGAACGCCTCCCGCTACGGTCCTTACTACTCCTTTACACAAAAATACCATTCAAATTTCCAACATGTCCGGTAGATTATTAAAAAAAATATTTTATAAAACTTTGTCCTGAAAATTACGAACCCAAAAAAAAACAGCCAAATCGGTCGAGCCATCTCAAGTGATGCTCCATCATACACGACGGTAGTAATTGATTTTTATTTACACAGGGTCGAAGTGATATCGACGCATAATCGATTACCAAGTATTCAGTAACATCATTCCGAACCCCACATATGTACATTTTAATCTTGTAGGTATTGCACTTTTTTAGGGACCAGCTGTTTTTTTTTAAATATCCGATGAAAAAGTGTTATAAGGGGGGGCGACAGAATTATGTACTGAACACGTCTCTTCCACCCTGTATAGATGTACAGCTTAAATATAGAAGAAGACTAGCTTATGTCCGCGGCTCCGCCCGCGTGGAGTTTAATAATTGTCCCACGGGATCAAACTACCAGGATAAAAAGTATCCCATATGTTAATCCAGGTTATAAACTATGTGTGTGCTAAATTTCATTCAAATCCGTCCATCCTCACAAACTTTCGAATTTATAATATTAGTAGGAAGTAGGTTTCTCAAATCGAGATGAATGACGCCATCTTGTTTTTTCAAAAACAAAAACACGAATGTTTACCAACAACGATACCGACGCCCTTATCAATGACATTCCAGCGCCAAAATATCCTTGTAACTCTATAACTCCTGAACCAAACCATACATTGAATGACAATAGAATAATTTCCAATCTGAAGCGTTTTCCAATGGTCGTTACAGACGTTGGTACAGCTATACGAAGTAGCTTCGTGTTCTCTCGGCAATGGCCTCGGGCATTAGAGCGAAATGATATCATGATACGAGCTCAATCCAGGGTGTTACTACTGTTTTGTGAGATTGTGTGAAATATTTTTATTGCAGTACTTTTTAGTTCACATTGGTATAAAAAGGGGCCCGTAATCATAGCCAATTAACACGAGTAATAGCCGAACGGACCGTTTCAAAGTTAAGCAACTCTTGCCGAGGTCGGTTTGTGGATGGGTGATCATTACATCATTACCAAGGTTCCTCCGTGTCTCGGAAAGTACGTTAAGCTATTGGTCCAGGTTATCATTCGTAGAGTTTTTCCAGTCGTTACCAAGGTGTATTCTGCAGTAATAGATTATGTAAGTCAGATTGCCGGTCGGTCCATGTAAAATACGTGTACCCATTCAATTCAGCTACTTTCAAAGAAACGATATATGGATTTGAATGATATGGCTAGAAAGGTGACTGATGAGAGGACGAGTAATAGAGAAGTATTGAAGAAGAAGACATGCTACGCCGACCCCAAATAACAGGAAAATGTGGATGCTCTAATTTGTGGCTGAACATTAATTTAAACCAAACTCCCTATAAATAATTATTTCACCACACTATTATAAAATCAAAGCGCACCCATAACCACGTGTCTCCCATCAATATCGAATTGTTCCCGTGGTCACACACCGCAGCCGTCAATTGTTTCCAACCGAATTGTGGTTGCTGAATTGTACATAATTGGAAATGCAAATTGTCTAAGAACTTGCTCCGTCTAGCTTTATGGCAGAATTCTAATGCTACCGCTGTCTGCTAATTCTATTTTGTGTTTTCTGATAGAATTTCTCAAGGACTAGACAAAGTGACAGCAAAGGCATGTGGAGAAGTCAAGATGTATTGCATTACCATAAGCTCGCGAGAAGCTTACCTGTATGCCAATCCGGTAGAAAGTCTTTGTCATTGTCCTGTCCTTGTCCCAATTTATTGGGTCGGCTCAGCAAGTTTTCTTTTTCCATACTTCTCTATTACTCGTCATCTCAGCCGTCATTTCTAGCCATATCATCCTTCACACAGTCCAGCCATCGTTTCTTTGGTCTTCCTCTACTCGTATAGCCATCCACAATCCACAATCAAAACTATCCTCACGTAAGATAAGATTAAGATTTTTACTTTACACACCTCCACGACCCCCGTACTATTCAGTCCATTCATTAGCACAATGCTTTGATTGCTTTCCATCGATTCCTACCATAAAACGTGATTTTTCACCCCAAAAAAAAAAGTCGATTCCCAGCAATATTTTTTGCGTATAGTTACTTAGTTTGATGTACAGAATGCTTGGTTGACGGCTTCGTGAAGGGTCTGTTTACACCCTGTATATCTGGGCTCTCTGGTAATTTTCAAACTTAGCGTAACATTGTCAACTGCTTCAACGTTTACCATCAGGTGAAATATTGTTACGCGTAACAAATAAGCTTACAAAAGAAATCATCAACATAATCTGCTGAACCTTATATTAACTATGTCGGAGTTGGCTTCAAGCTTAACCAGATCCAGATCATCATCTGCCTAGCCTTTTCCCAACTATGTTGGGGTCGGCTTCCAGTCTAGACGGATGCAGCTGAATACCAGTATTTTACATGGAGTGACTGATTATCTGACCTCCACAACCCAGTTAGTACTGAGTAATACGATACCCCTTGGTAAGACTGGTTGTCAGACTTTTTGGGCCACTGACTACCTAACGACTCTCAAAGATCTACAAATGACAATCGGGACCAACGGCTTAACGTGCTTTCCGAGGCACGGAGGAAACTCGGTATGTAATAGGTGGTCACCCATCCACAGACCAACCTAAGCAAGCACGGCTTAACCTAAAGATCGACCCGAGCGGCTGTTTTTATTTAGCCACGAGCTCCTCCCAGAACCAGATCCAGATGAAAAGCAATATTTAACATAGACTCTGTGACTGCCTATCGGACATTTACAACCTAGTTAGTAGACAAAAAATATTCCCAAATATACTCATGTTCAGAAAGCCAGAATCAAGATTTCATTGAAAAGCTACAAAAATATATTCGCCCAATCTCGTTCCATTCACTTTAACATCATTGGGAACAAAGAACTTATCTTTTTTCTAAACAAATATATCGGTGGGATGGAGAGGGGCAAAGAGGGGGGTGTACGGGGAAATTCCCCGATCCCTGACGTGTCTATATTATACGGTTCTGTCTAATCTGACAGAGAAGAACTCTTTTGTGTTAGGCTGTCGTTTCGGCTCTTACTAAGTGTTGATGACCAAATTAGTAGCATAAATAAATTTTATAACCTTTTTTTTGCTACCGATTTGGGTCGCAGTATTAATCCGCCTACACCATTCCCACAGCTGGGCTCTCTGTGTGGCGTGGTCCATCACGTGATCGATACCAGTGCGGTTTTTGGATGTCGTAACGTAAATAATTTTTGTTTTTCGGATTTGTGTGTTCCTTATGATGTCCACCATCTTGCTTTCCTAGTATTGGTAGAGAATTAGAACAGATAAAATAAATTACAACAAGTAAGGTGCGTGTTTGAGTTTGAACCCCCGACTTTCAACTCATAATTATGTCGGCCCCATACCGGGGGGCCAGTAACACCAGGCCGTTATACAATACAATACCTTTTGAAGTAGATTTTGTCAAATCGTCCAAGTTCATCTCTGTCTCAAGTATTTAAGACATTTTTCTGTTCGAAAATATATTCAAGTTCATTTCGTAAAGTTTTCACGTGTGCATTGACAGTTCATAAGCATGGCTCTCGTCGAGTCCGACACTTTTCCAATAAAATCCTGATAAAATAAATGACAGTAAAGCCGTTCGTACTTCTAAAAATAAATACAAGGTGAGTTCAAATCGAGAACCATCAGTAAGCTCTATTTCCCCCAACGTAACACTGTAATCAGAGATCGCACACGGCGAAGTGAATCAACATGTACCATATCAATACATTTGCACGCCCCCTGGGTTTGGTCGCGTTTTCGCGTCTATAGGAGATTGATGAGGAAAGTTTTATTTTTAATGTACATTAGTTTTATAGAGAGTAATAACATGTTAATAGCTCGTGGCGAAATAATAACAACCGCTCGGAACGATCTTTAGGTTATGACGTGCTTGCCTAGGTTGGTCTGTGGATGGGTGACCACCCATTAGATACCGAGTGTCTGCCGTGCCTTGGAAAGCATGTTAAGCCGTTGGTCCCAGCTGTCATTTGTAGATCTTTGCAGGTCACAAAGGCAGTCTCTCCATGTAAAATACTGGAATTCTGTTCAGTTCCAGTTAGACTGGAAGCCAACCCTAACATAGTTGGGAAAAGACTACGAAGATGATGAATATCATGTTAATTAAGTGAATTAAGAAGCATGATAGCGTTTCCGAGGGAGGTCCAAATAACTCTGGTATGATAATTTAAAGGCATTTATGGGAGTTTGACCGAATATAACCCCTAATAGGAAGGAGAGTGGAACGCAAGGGGGGTAACCTTCCAGTCGGGGGTGTACGCGAATGTTCCTGCATCTCCAGCCCCTCCGGCACATGATAATAGTAGGAACAGTGGGGTTACAATCGGTTAGGTTAGAGTCCGACATAACCCTCCGCTCGCCCCAGGCGGAGGGTATCTATGAGGATATTCGCAATAAAAAAGGAGGGGGGGGGACTTTTACCCAGCTGTTGGACAAATCAATTAGATTAATGAAAAAAGAAAGAATAGAGGTTTTGGTAACTGCTAGGTTTGAGATGGGTGGTGTGAGAGATGACATGACTAGAACATAAATTACTACTGGTATGACGGCCATTTAGCATGGAAAAAGAAAGCATGCAGCACCGATCCGTATAAATTAGCATAATGGCATGACAATGAAACTAAATCGGCATGAGAGACAAACTGACGATGCAATGTGTCGGCAATAATTAGCTGTCGAACCAAACCTTTGGGCCACACGTAATATGTCCCTGAATGGAGACCGCAAATCAGCAAACGCAACGTAGGAAGCCCTCGGGCTGAGGAACAATAACCATCGCGAAGTGGTTAATATATGCTGATCAAAGTGCCAAGGATTGAGATCAGTGCCTGTTAGAATCTCACGAAGACTCTTACGTCCATGAGTGAAATGCTAAAGGCTAATAATAATGAAGATAAGGCACCGACAGCTATGGAACAGAAAAATGAAATAATTACTGGTAATTCCGAATCTGATTTCTTGCATTTGTAAACATTATATCTATAAACAACTCAAAGTAATAACTTGGGTAAAAGTAATTATTTATGATACGATTTTTATCCTGTAGTTTAGTAATTGCTTGAATTTAGAACAGTCAAAAGTTATAGTTCTTAGCTTTGCTTTCTTTGACAGTTGTTACTTCGTTTAAATACTCGTCTATTGCATAAAAATGGTTGCATAAGTAATTACTTACAGTCAAGTAATTACTTTAAATTGGCTATAAATGCAGGTGTAAGTGTACACATAGAATTTAATTCACATAGTCTTCGTTAAAACAACTGATGGCCAGCAATCAAGTCGTATTTTCAAGTTTTCCTTCCTCAAACTCAAGGTCCTGTCACCTAATACATGCAAATACATTCAAATTCCTTTCCTAAAAGCTCCTCAGAGTACATTAACTCTCTGTAAATAAAAAAGTTGTCCCAAACTCGACCTTAAATGACAGATAGGTTGAGCGGCGAAAACTTGAGAGGAAATGACGTCATCAGTTCGGCTTGATCGATGGAGGTATCAGTAAATACTGTCAGTAATGCTTGTTGGTGTCTATTTCATTATCTATAGGTGACACTTTGCTGTTTTTCCAAAGTTTGTTTTCGTGTTATTTTTTGTGGATTAACTGTTGTTATGTTGTAGATATTTCCTTACACATCTATTACATTTTTAAATATTTCTTTATACAATAATATAAAAACTAAAACATTTCAAAATATACAAAATAGTAGCCCACTGGTATCGGGAACAGGGTCCTAGCTACCAGCGCCGATCAGGGCTCCAGAGAGAGGAACGTCCTAACAATACGAGCCGTGTCCAGGAGTACGGCTTTCTGAATCAAGCCCTTGCTCCAGCTGCCTAACAAGAGCCTCCTCAGGCATTAGTCGAGGCTCTTGGCAATTAAGCCATTGGCTGTAACCACTATCGGCACAATGAACGCGTAGTTTACATAGTTATATTATCATTCTTCGTATATATAGTTTTACATTATGATACTAAACCAGATAAGTTTATGTTTAGTTAACATGTGCAATAAGTCTGATAGGTGATACGGTAAATACAGACTAACACTATCGCAGGATCATATAACAATTAATTAAACTTTTAATTGTTGTATTCTTACCTTTTTTGGCATGTTTCATCCCTCTGTAAGCCAATGCCAAGATCTAAAGAGCTTGATTTGAGATTCTTAGACCATGTTATAAATAAATCCTGTTTACAAAATGCATATGATATACACCTGGACTTATACCAATTCATTTGTGGTCGGCGCAGCATATCTTCTTTCTCCATACATCTCTGATCGATCATCATTCGTCATCTCAACAGACACCTCCTTTCTAGTCATATCATCCTTTACACAGTCCATTCATCGTTTCTTTGGTTTTCCTCTACTCTTATAGCCATCTACATTCATACTCAACATTTAAACATAACGTTTTTATAAAATGCATAACCTACAAAATCATAATACGTATATTTTCAGGGGTAAAAAATAATCCAAACATTGGGAACAAAGGAAATGGTGGGACGTACCGGCTAACAAACGATTGATAATGCCTGGAGGCTTCTCATCGATTCTCGGTCAAAATAACAGATGGTTCACGATTTTAATGGCTGACATAATAGTTGTTCTGTCTGACCATTAGGGAAGTTATTTGATAGATCATTAGGCCTATGTTATATGAACGTACGCTTTGTTGAACAAACATCATGAACAAAACATTTATTGAAAAGGCTTGCTGACAACATACAGGCGAATTATGGTATTCCCCGATGAATTGAGATAAGGTCGACGGTAGATCTTAGGGTCGAAAATGAGGGGTACATCCGAGCACTTATATGTGCCCGGTATTTGCGGGATCCCGCATCATTTTTCAATCACGCGTGCTGTAGGATTACGGGCGCGGGGTCTGCGGGATTTGCAGGACTGGAAAGAAGCATGCACAGTCACACCACTTGGCTATCACTGCTTAAATTCAGTGGCAGCTGCTCAAAAAATTCTGATGAATAAAATAATATTATAAAACCTGCGAAAGGAACACGTCTTCCTTCCAAGGGTGAATGCGAGCTGAATAGGTATATAAATAAGGATGAAAACCTGTTACCCCCCTAACCTAATCAATTGGCTTTGAGAATATCAATATTAGCTATGAACTCAATATCCGAGGGTCGAATTTATGAGTACGGATGAATGGCAGACGCTTTTTTTTTCGGTACAAATGTGTGAAGGGTTCTGTAGTCACTTTTTAGCATCAATCGCTCGCCCAGGGAGGCGTTTCTCGCGGCTTGCGCTTATATGCGTTTCACCGCTCATACGAGTGGCGCGTGTGGCAAAACTCGCGCGTATACGCGCCTACATGCGGTTCTAAAAACGGGTATACGCGCCGAAAATACGCTAATCTGAAACCGCCCTGGTTTATTGTTGAAATAGAATTATTGTGATTTTGTCACAAGAGTGGCCCAGTGGTAACGACCTTGATTTCCGTATCGTTTTTTATAAGACAATTTTCTGAAACGTCTGACAATTAAAGCTGGAAAGAAAGGAGGTGTCTGATGAGATGACAAGTAGAGAAGTATGGAAGAACATGACATGCTGCGCAGATTCCGAGTAAATTGGCATAAGGGCAGGAGAATAATGATCTGAAAATTAATACTGGGTCTGTGTTTTAGATTACGGTCCTTTATCTCCCATACAGTGGACTCTGGGCCCCACCAGTGGGAAAATTTTTCGTGGTTAATCTCGTTTTAATTATTATTTTTTAATTGGTAACATTGTCGTGCCATTTGCAGCTATACGTTTCTGGGTACTAAAACATCAGGTACCTACGGCGTAAAATAAATTACACGTATTCTGTGAGTTACTACGGAACCCTAAAATATAAGGAAAGGCAGTTGCGAACATAATTTAATTTGATTACAGATGAAGCGTGAAGTTATCTGGAAGATTTAAAATGCTGACGGTGTGCGGAAATAATCGATAGTAATTCAACTGTTAATAAGCCAATTTAACAGATAAGTAGAAATTATATTAGAAACATTACCCTCTTTCTGGTGCAGTCGAGTAAACAAACATGGCCTCCGTTAGTGGAGATAGTTAAATGTAGGTACAGTAGGCCGCATGTGAGTGGTAAAACTTTGATTTTGAGCTAGTCTAGTGCAGACGTGTACTTAATAGTACACACCACATAGGGGTGAGCCTATTACCATCAACCGGGCACAAGTCCAGAGATATTTCTGATGGAAAACCCAATAACACTTTGCCCGGCCCTAGAATCGAACCCAGGAACTCTTCTTCAAAAGTCGCGCTTGCGATCACTAGACCAAAGAGTTAGCCAGCACATTCCGAACGTTAAAAATAGAGCAGAAGCCCTCCCACCACTTATACAATCAAAATCTGACAATTAAAACATGCCCAACCATGTATTACTCCCAGCCTATGATCTCTCATTAGCCAATAGCAAAAAGACAACACGACACACATTCGGTGCCAACACAACAGTCACACAGCTAACATAGATGACAATCAAAATGATGCTGTCTTCACTTAGTAGACGACAATCTTATATTATTCACTGTATGAGCCATTTTTGCCTAATGTTGTGCTGTTAGCAGAAGAAGTAGCAAATGTTCTGCTTACCAACCGAGAATTTCTAAAACTAAAATAAAATCTGTAGACAATTTTGTCCACCTATATTTTGTTTAACTAGGGGTAAGATCCACAGATATAGATAGACCGTAAGAACACTTTAAATTAATATTTTCACCTAGCACTTCGCCCGCGATTTGGTGGCAAAAATAGTGATAGTTCGGCTAGTATGCATGATATAAATATAATTGATAGTCTAAAGCACTGACGAATAATGTAGCTTTCTGCCGGTAAAAGAATTTTTAGAATTGGATTATTAGTTCCGGAGATTACTACCTCTTTATAACACTAGCATAGATTAAATACGTTGACGTTGCTAATACTGAGGTTCTGCGCCGTTCTGATATGTATGGCATAGAAGCTCTACTGATGCAGCGCCAACTCAGATGGAGTGGGCACGTCTTTCACATGAAGCATTACCGTTTGCCCAAAGTGGTCATCAACTCTGAGATGGCAGAGAGCAAACGGAAGCATGGCGGTCAACATCTCCGCTATAAGGACGTGCTCAAGAGGCATCTTCATTCTTGCGCTATTGATCCGACCGGTTGGGAGAGGCTCGCTTTGCATAGGTCGTCTTGGCGCTCTACTATCTACAAAAATGTAAAAACCTTCGAAAACCAGCGACTCGATACATTGAACGAAAAGCGCCAAATACGTAAAGAGATACCTAAGCCTTCCTACACCTTTTTTTTTTTTTTTTTTTTTTTTTTTTTTTTTTTTTTTTTTTTTTTTTTTTTTTTTTTTTTTTTTTTTTTTTTTTGGATGGGAAATCATCAAATGACCCCCCCCACTCTGGGCGGAGCGGAAGGGAGTGTCAGACTTGTACTGACTAAAACCCATCCATGTTCCTTCTTTGCCCTTTGTGTTCCAGGGCCACGGTGTCTCTTTCGAACAATCCCGCAAGCCTTCCTACACCTACATCTATAACTCCACCGGTCAACTCTGCTGCTTTAGTTGTGACCGGGTATTTAAGAGCAAATTCGGTCTGGCCAGCCATATAAGGGAACACGCAAGGAAATAGCATTAAAGGATCGCCGTTACCGAAATCGGTAAGGAGGACTATATATCTTTTATTATGACATAAACAATCAAATCCATACCACTTACTCTAACATTCAATCAAAACTTTGCAATTAAAACATGCCCCCAAGCATGTACCACCAACCAGCAACCATAGCCTCTGATCTCTCATTAACCAATAGCCTGAAAGACAACACAACACACATTCGGTAACAACACAACAGTCACACAGCTAACAGAGGTGACAATCAAAACGATGCTGTCTTCACTTTGTATTCACATTCGCGAGCTCATTACACCGCTCCTCGCTCAGTTTGGTACAAGGCATAAGACGAGGCGATTTGTTTTTTGCATTCTAATTAATAAGACGAGAAAAACGGCTTAGCAAAACTATCTTCAATGAATCTCGATGCAAATAAATAAAATTGAAGTGTCTGTTTGTAATTTCAAAATAACAGTTTTTTACTGAATGCATATGAAAGTAATTATACGGTATATTATTTTTTTTTTTCAATTTTTGTCTGTCTGTCTGTTTGTCTCGGCGGCAAATTTCCGAGTCGGCTAGACCGATTGTGATGGGACTTTTACTGGCAGATAGCTGATGTTATAAAGAGTATCTTAGGCTACTTTTATTTTGGAAAAATAATTAAGGTTCCGTGCAATAAAAAATAAAACTCTTGAATTTTTTACCAAAATCTGATTCTAATAGGAAGGTAATATTTTTTCATAACAATTTCACGCGAACGTAGGTCGCAGGCAACAAAAGGTCCTAGGTTCGATTCCCGGGTCGGGCTAAGTGCTATTGGGTTTTTCCATCAGAAATTTCTCAGAAGCAGCCACGGAATCTGGATTTGTGCCCGGTTGACGGCAATAGGCTCGCCCCGTATTACAAGAGACTTAAACATAACTGGCGAAATTTAGGTGGGTGTACTATTAGGTACACCTCCGCCTAGCCATCCCAGGATTACAAGCGTGATGTTATTTAAAAAGTATTAGTATGGATTTCTTGTCAGTTGTACCTATTTCCGTAGTAACAATGCAAATACACGACTCCAGAATCGATCCCGCTCTTCTAACGAACGCACGAAAATTAATATCTTTCCAGTTTTTGTGCTCAAATACCAAAGTTAATATCTTTGAAACTTTGTATTAAATGTTTAACTTCCCCCGAAGTTGAGACTTACGCAAATATGCGTAGGTACTGGGCCGTTTTCTTATTTATTCTCGAAGTTGAGCTGCTTATGAAATGTTGAGTAAATTAAGTGCAACAATATTAGATGTGTTTATTAATTTAAGAGAGTTTCCGAAGTTTTTGATGCGGGGTTATCTTGCTGTTGGGTAAATAGACGTTAGGAATTATTTGGCACAGAGTAAGAGAAAATGAGTAAGTTTCAAAATCAAAGCATTTATTTCAAATAGCAGTTATATAGGTATGTTTAACTAAGGGTAAACCTTGTTTTAAGCTTTCACGGTTTACAATTAAATTTATAGTGTCACTAACGGGATATCTTCCGTGATTGTTCATGGCGCTTGCAACAGCGCCGAAATATCGGGAGCTCAAAATAATGAATAACCACGGAAGATATCCCGTAAGAGACAGTATAAGTTTAACTAAGGGTAAGATCACTTTTAAAGAATATTTTCAATTAAATACTTGCCCAAAACAGTACTATCCCTTATGCAGGATCTTTCATTGTTTTAACATTACAACATAATATCACGTCTGTATTCCCCGTAGAGTTAGGCAGAGGTGTACCAAATAATAAAGCCACATTTCGCCAGTTACGTTTTTTTTACGTCCCATGTAATAGCCCCTCCGAGCCTACTGCTATCAGCCAGGCACAAATTCAGACTCCGTGGCTGCTACTGTGAAATTCCTGATGGAAAAACCCAACAACACTTGCCCGACCCGATAAATGAACCCAGGACCTCATGCTCAACAATTGCGCTTCCGACCACTCGACCAACGAGGCAGTGCCACTCATTGTCACTCATCACTCTCCAATTTACTTGGGGTCGGCGCAGCATGTCTTCTTCTTCCATACTTCTCTATTACTTGTCATCTCAGCAGACACGTCCTTTCTAGACATATCATCCTTCACAAAGTCCATCCACCGTTTCTTTGGTCTTCCTCTACTCTTACACGGCCACTGAAATTATGAAAACAAAAAACAAAGGTTGCTTCCTTATGAAGAGCTATATCTTTTACCCTACTCCACAAAAGAAATCATCATACAAAGAGCCTCCTCGAAAATATTCCATTCACACTTGCAAATTTCTTACAATACCGTACCGGTAATAACAATAAAATACGCCCGGTTTGGTCCGGTTATAAATCAGCCGGGCAGACCGTACCCGGTACGTCTGCCGAACACGGTATAGGTAATTTGTATTCTGGTACCGAATCCGAATCGTTTTGCATCGAACGTGTTAATTCGGTAGGAATACCGAAATTCTAAGGAATCGGCTCAGTAGAATTCGCTTCGATATGCCTTGTGGAGTGAGTTAATTGTTTGTCCTGCGTTTGATTGTGGTGAAGCTGGTGGTTCTTGGTAATTGTTCCTTTGATCGTTCGTAAGGAACTCGTGTTATTAGATTTTATGTTGGTACTAGCTGGTGCCTGAGGCCTTAGTCCGCGTTGAATTTAATAATTGTCCGACTGGATCATAGCACCGGGATAAAAAGTATCCTATTTGTTAATCCAGGTTATAAACTATTTGTCTGCTCAATTTCATCCAAATCCGTTCATTAGTTTTTGCGTGAAAAAGTAGCAAACATCCATCCATACATCCCCACAAACTTTCGCATTTATAATAGTAGTAAGATTACTTTTCTATTTGAATCGGATTTTGTTAACAATTTCAAGGGTTTTTTTTTGCACGGAACCCTAATTCTTTTTCTAAAATAAAAGGGCAACAGCTAGTGGCAAACAGAGATTTTTTTTACTGTAATATTCCTCCTTTTCACACATCATTGATTTCAAACGAAAAGTCAACAAAACGGCGTATATTTGTCAGAAAAAATAAGAAAGCAGTAAATTAAATTTCGCCGCTCCATTTAGTACACGATATGGATCAATCTCTCGTTCACTCACCGCAATAATTGAGGAAACGATACGTTATATTTGAAGAATTATGAAGTTTATTATATTATTAAGGGCTAATTATTTAGAGGAGCTCGTGGATAAATAATAACAGCCGCTCGGGTCGATTGTTAGGTCAAGCCGCGCTTGCCTAGGTTGGTCTGTGGATGAGTGTCCACCTATTATATACCAAGTATCCTCCGTGCCTCGGAAAGCACTTTTAGCCGTTGGTCCCGGCTATCATTTGGAGAACTTTGATAGTCGTTACAGGCAGTCAGAGGCCCGAAAGTCTGACAACCAGTCTCAACAAAGGGTATCGTATGACCCAGTACCAACTAGGATGTGAGGGTCAGATAGGCAGTCGCTCCATGTAAAATACTGGTATTCAGCTGCATCCGGTTAGACTGCAATCCAACCCCAAAATGTCGGGTAAAGGCTAGGCTGATGATGAGGCCTAATTAGTTGAGAGGCAGAATTTAACGTCACACGGTTCTCCAAAGTTAAGCAACGATGCTTAGGTCGGTCCGTGGATGAGTGACCATCATTTACATGCCGAGACCTTTCCGTGTGTCAGAAAGTTAAGTAATTAATGGCCCAAAACAAAACGACTTGTCCCAAAGAGACCGAACCCTTAAAAATAAATAAAAATATTTTCTGTTTCCCCAATTTCATCCAAATGGAACTGTCAACCACAATTTAATTTTGGAACTGTTTCCTTCTTTATTTAAAAAGAAAATTCCTCATTTTCCCTTTGATAAGGCCGGTCATTATATGAACGACATGGTGTCGTAAAAAGTAATGAGTTAATCTCCATTGAGAATGGGTCTGCCTTATACCCGCCCATCCATCGGGAACGCCTAACATCAGTCCCAAGATTACTGAGTCCACATATTAGAAGTGCTTGCTTAATTTGTCGTAAAATAAACTTAGCTGTGATACACTTTATGAGGAAACTAAAAGAAGAACTTATTCATCTACAGATATGAAGAAGTATTTCTGTATGGTCATGGGTTACGGAGGACTGAGGAAGATGTCGTGAGGAAAACTTTGAGTATGAATGTTGATGGCTATAAAAGTAGAGAAAGACCATAGAAACGACGAATGGACCGTCTGTAGAATGATTATTATGGTTACAAAGGAGGTGACTGCTGAGATGACGAGTAACAGAGAAGTATGGAAGAAGAAGAAATGTTGCGCCGACCCCAAATAAATTGGGATAAGGGCAGGAGAATGATGATAATGATACGAAGAAGTATTCTTCACCAATCATTAAATTTTGAAATATCTCGTTTTGAAGATGAAAGAGTTTTACCTAGTTCTCGCAAGTTACGACTCGGATGTGTGTGACCATATTATTTGAAGGAGTCCATCTGGTCAATGGATTACCGGACATATAAAACAGTGCGATAACGTGAATACATTTAAAAATAGGCTTAAGAAACATATTATGTACATTATAACTTCTAATACTCTGGACGAAATTGTATTGTACTGTATTATCGTACTTATTACGTGGAGCTCGTGGCTAAATAATAACAGCCGCTCGGATCGATCTTTAGGTTAAGCCGTGCTTGCCTAGGTTGGTCTGTGGATGGGTGACCACCCATTACATACCAAGTTTCCTCCGTGCCTCGGAAAGCACGTTAAGCCGTTGGTCCCGGGTGTCATTTGTAGATCTTTGACACTCGTTAGGTAGTCAGTGGCCCAAAAACCAGTCTTACCAAGGGGTATCGTATTACCTAGTACTAACTGGGTTGTGGAGGTCAGATAGGTAGTCGCTCCACTATACTGGTATTCAGCTGCATCCACTTAGACTGGAAGCCGACCCCAACATAGTTGGGAAAAGGCTAGGCAGATGATATCGTACTTATTACTTTGTATTTCATTATAAGTGGACTGTGTGTTCTTATGAGTAATAAATTTCTTTAAACCGATGTTTTGAAATCTAGGTATCATAAAACATGAACATTACATAAATCGTTTAGATATATTATTACTGTAAAGGCTTAGAAGAAAGTTGTAAAATGTATTGAAGCAGTTACAACATTAAAATGTAGCTAAACCTATATATTTGCGTGACCGTGACGTTTCACGCGCGCCTCAAAGAGATGTCAGCAACCACGTAGGGGTCCGCATGGGCCGATGCCTGCCAGGGCTGCGGGACTGTTCGAAAGAGATACCGTGGCCCTGGAACACAAAGGGCAAAGTAGGAACATGGATGGGTTTTAGTCAGTACAAGTCTGACACTCCCTTCCGCTCCGCCCAGAGTGGGGGGGGTCATTTGATGATTTCCCATCCGACAAAAAAAAAAATAAAAAACCCAAATCTTGACGGTCCCCGCTTTATCGGCCCTAACAATAAAACGACAACCGTATAACCAAACACTAAAGCTTTATCCACTTAATATTTTAAACCAAAAACACAAAATAAAAAAGATAAGGCAAAAAAACCGAAAATCACACCCTTCTCCAAACATAAGTGTTGAGCTTATCATCAAAAATATCCGACACATCGGCCACATTATCCGCGCTGTCGGATACTCGGATACGGCTACAAGGCACCATTGTACCGAAGCGTTGGCCCCACACTATTATAACCAAAACGACGTAATGATACTGAAATTGCCTTTTAAATGTTCCGACGGACACAATACCTTTTTTTACGCTTGAACGACAAACTAGGGTATTGTGAGGAGTCTGAAAGATATCTTGTTGGCCGTTGAGTGATGTAAGGTTAGAAAAAAATGAAGAGCTGACAGAATGTGTTTTTATTTTGTACAGTTTGAATAGAGTGAGGTAAAATGCTTTGGGCATCAGTGCGTTGATTTTTGTGAAGAGATTCTGTCATGCGCATTTTTAGGGTTTACGAAACTAGTGTTGAAATGTACTGAACCTTATAATGTAGACTTCCAATTAAACTACTGAATTGCTATGCTCGTGAATACATACACTCACGGCAATTAAGGAAACAGATGCTATCAAAAAACGAACGATTCAATTAGTTCTAAAAACAACTAGGTTTTATCAAACGGACCATTTTGTCAAAACTTCAACACGTGAGTTCGAAACAGCGTTGTTGCCAGTTCGACATACACGGAAGAATTAATTGGATCTGAATGACACTGAATATTTCATGATGCAGGTGGTCACAGTTAGTTATATAAAATCGAAAATTGATTTTATCTTCGTGCCTCTATGAGCTTAGTCTCGCGTCATCGCTAGGATGAAGTCCTGTGATTGTCCCACGGGATCGTACTAACGAAATGATCTGTGTGTCAAATTTCACCCAAGGTTGTACCGTAGTTTTTGCGTGAAACAGTAACAAACATCCATCCATCCACCTAACAAAATTTCACATTTATAATAGTAGTAAGATAAGAGAGGAGCACGTCGATCTTCAGGTTAATCAGCGCTTGCCTGGGTTGGTCCGTGGATGGGTGACAACAGATTACATACCCAGTTTCGTCCATGCCTTTCCGAAGACCCTCACCAATATGGTCAGTGTATGTATATTCTTCTAACGCGTTCCCTTCCAGCATTGCCTCACATCTGCCTTGATACCTTTTGGTATACGTATTTCACTCATCCTCTCCACATGACCAAACCATCTAAGCATACTCTTTTCAATTTCTGTCGCTACATCTTCTAATTCGCAACGTTCTCATATAACCTTACTAGCTTATGCCCGCGGCTTAACCCGCGTGGAGTTCGGTAATTGTTCAGATAATAAGTTATCTGTGTGCCAAATTTTATCCAAATCCGGTCAGTAGTTTTTGCGTAAAAAAGCAACATCCAGACATCGTCCACACAAACTTTCGCATTTATAACATTAGTAGGAGTATGAAGTAGGATTCCTCAATTTATCATTCAAAATTACACCACACGTGCTTGATATTCTATTAATTGTGTAATTAATCTTGTGGTCATACCTTTCTCAAAATAAACTGTTAGCTTGGCGGTTAATAACAGAAGTTCCCTAAAACGTCAAAAATATAGCTTTTATATTGACCCTGAACCCTACTCATTTCATACTACCCAGAAAGCTAATTAATTAACGTTGATATTACATTTTAGACAAAACTAGCTTACAAACGAAATCCCGGATATCCGCCAAGTTTCACTGTGGGCCGTATCCGCCATATCCGTGGTTCGGATAATATTCCCCTCTCTAGTCTGTTCCTGTTTCGACATTAATCTGTTTTGTAAATGGGGTTAGTAGTAGAATATGGCTATGAAAGTGATTTAGGATTATAATATACAGAAATATGTACTTGCAGGTTGGCTGTGCACTAACTTTTTTAAGTTCGTTGAGTTCAAGTATTACATAACCTCACCTGCGGCTCGGGTGTTAATTTCGCCTCGAATGCAATAATAATAATAGAAACCTCTAATGTAAAACTATGAAATTGCCGATTTATATGGACGATTTCGTAAAAAGTGATGTTTCCATAATAACTTTTTTATTTTTCTTGGAAACGTCCTAAGCGATTATTATGATGCAATCGCAAACAATAGTGTGAAAAATGCTGCGCTGCACTGCGTATCTTAAATTCTCGAAACACAGCCTATGACAAAAATATACCTACTTGAAGTAATGAAACCGACGGCACATTGAAACAGGTGTGTTGAGACACTACCCTATGAGGTAATATGCAACTACTAGTATAATTTTTAACTCTAAAAGGTACATAATTTAAAAATTATTCCAATAAAAATTGAATTAGAATTAACTACGTATTATTAACTTACGTCAAAGGTACAACCAGAACAAAATGTGAGAAAAAAGGCGGCAATTTCATAGTTAAAGACATATTATAACCTAACCAGAGCAACCTATTTAATAATTAAGTATAAACATAATGATTCATTACAACCTCCTTTCCTCCTTTTCGAATCACTGCAACGATCTGAGGTCATTTCAGAAATTGAAATTCGAACATTGAGTCGAACGTCAAACAAACGTTTAAAAAACGGCCTGAAAAATAAACTAGTACAAGCTCATCTCCGAACCGAAACTCATGTTTCTATATAAAATCAAGGACCTGTTTAGGGATGAATAAAAGGCATTTGTATGTGGCTGAGATGAGAATACTAAGGAGGATGTGTGGTTTTACGCGAATGGATAAAATAAGAAATGAGTACATAAGAGATGTCTGAAAATGGCGCCGGTGACTGAAAAGTTGTGTGGTAATCGGTTGTCGTGGTATGTGATGTGATGGTATGTGATGCGGAGGAATGAGGAAAATGTCGTGAGGAAAGTTTTGAGTATGACTGTGGATGGGTATAAGAGTAGCGGAAGACCAAAGAAACGATGGATGGAAAGGCTGATATGGCAAGAAAGGAGGTGTCTGATGAGATGGCGAGTAATAGAAAATTATGGAAAAAGACGACATGCTGCGCTGACCCCAAATGAATTGGGGCAAGAGAATGATGATGAAATGTTATTTGGCATGTGCTGTGACAATTTATTTATGCCCATTGGACAAGCTGGACTGAACAGGACGCAAGTAACTTAGAAGTAAGAATTGCCTTTCTCCTAGCAAGCGTTCTAATTGCTGCAGCCTCTTCGAACATTTATCATAGGCTGCCCCCAAATGCTTGGAGGCGTTATTCTCGCATACAATAATGTAGGTATTACTTATTTCCAAAAGAGTCTTTACGAATTTATCATTACAAATTCTACAAAATGTTGTGTTCAAATTTTGTTTTCTACATAATTTTGTGTTTGGGCTCTAGCATATTAAAAATTTTATAGGTAACATTAATTCAGATCAGATCAGTGATCAGAGATCAAAATTAACAGACAAAATTAGTCGTAACATTTACTTAACAAACTTCATTAAACATCTGTTTACAGGAATTGTTTTCTCCTACGTCGATGTTTAAATCTTGATTAATTACATGCAAGCACCCACGATTTATAAATAAAGGATTATTTTGAGACGCCCACACCGTAATTAATGCTGAAGTTTTGATACGCGTGGTTGGTTGTCTCTGGGTGATTGCTTCTTACTAAGTTATTCGCTGTTTTATTTTCAGCTCGTCGAGGAGCTCGTGGCTAAATAATAACAGCGGCTCGGATCGATCTTTAGGTTAAGCCGTGCTTGCCAAGGTTTCTCTGTGGATGGGTGACCGCCCATTACATACCGAGTTTCCTCCGTGCCTCGGAAAGCACGTTAAGCCGTTGGTCCCGGCTGTCATTTGTAGATCTTTGACAGTCGTTAGGTAGTCAGTTACCCAAAAAGTCTGACAACCAGTCTTACCAAGGGGTATCGTATTACCCAGTACTACCTGGGTTGTGGAGGTCAGATAGGCAGTCGTTTCATGTAAAATACTGGTATTCAGCTGCATCTGGTTAGACTGGAAGCCGACCCCAATATAGTTGGGAAAAGGCTAGGCAGATGATGATTTTCAGCTCAGGCTCCTTCAAATTATGTGGAAACATCACCTTACAGCTTGTAGAGCAGTGCCGACAAAATTGACATTGATCATGGAGCTGGAGATGTCGTGATACATTTTGTTTCAGGTCCCGTAAGATGAGACGAAAATCAATGTTGCCGAACATCTCGTTGTTAGTTTATGTTCTTTTTTAACCGATTTCTAAAAAAGAGGAGGTTCTTAAGTCGGCTGTATTTTTTTTGTTTTGTTTGTTTCCTCATACCTCCGTGATCCGACTTATGTGTTTTTTTTTTCATTTGGTAGATGAAACTCCCGCTGTGATGTCATTATTTTTATTCACATTGCTTAGTTACGTTACGAGATATCTTCCATAATACTCGTACATATTTTTTCTTCTATGTGGATGATCTGCTAATAAATTTTAGTAACAATGGAAAATGAATACTTGACAAAAATCTGTGTGCTGAAATAAAAAAAACTTCGAAGTCGGTGGCAAAACAATCAATGGAACAAACAACATCACCGACTTCCGGAAGTGAAGTTATTTTCCACTTCAAAAAATCTTTTCAAAATACAACACTTTTTTTTGGCAGTCGTTTTTTTTTGCAAAAACGGTATTAAATCTGAAAGTAAAGTGTAACTTTTCAAATAAAGTTTTGGCGATCTCTAATCACGCCCTATACTCAGATATCAAGTTTTCATGCTGAATATGCTTGCTGACGAACCCTTTTGGGTTCTCCTATCAGTTACTGAAAAGCTTACCTATGTTAATAATTTTGGAGGTCCTTGTAGAAACACGATACGTTTTTCTGAAACCAGTTCCACGTCTATATCTGGTTTCAAAAAGTCATTAATTAAAAATATTGGATGTCAAAAAAACTGTAGTTGAGAAAAGCTTTGAAATATCTGATGTTGACTTTAATCGAAACCGATCAATCTAGGTAATTCAAAATTAATTTTAGCTCAACAATTTCCTTCACATAAAATAATCACGAAACAAATTGCGTAGTTTTCTCAGAAAAATATCAACTTGCGAACCCTCTATAACGAAACCAATTTATACCGTTAAGGGGAAAGCATCACAGTATCCCGCGAAATATAAACTTTTCTTACTTTTTTTTTGTAATTTACAGGTCAGCATGAAGTTTCCGTGTTGACGATTAATTAATTTGCAGCCTTAAAAAAATTGTATTTATCGAATTTTATAAGTAGTATTAATATATTTATTAACATTATTTACAAACTACAAATCTATAATAGTAATAAAAATATGTACAATATCAAAAGGGTTGCAGGGAGTCAAAAAATTCGTCCACATCGCTGTTAACAGGAAAAGTGCCCAGAAGGCTGGCAGCATTGCCACGTTGGATGGCGATTCTTTGGCCAAAAATTGGCCCGCCCTCTGGTCACGTGAAGAGTCGACCAACCGCTTGGCGATTTCCTAAAAGATTAAGTGGACACTCGGACCCCATGGCCCTAGTGTTTCAACCCCAAACGGCTCAAACACACAACTACCAAACTACAAAACTCACTAAGTTTTTTCACCCTAAAGAATGACTATTTCATGAACTTTTGACTTTTGAGGCCATCACTAACTTAGAGAATCGTTTCGACGATTCAAATTAATATTATTGTGTAAATACATTTTTGTTGCAGTTGTAAATTAATCAATCATCAACATACAACCTGATAAAGTCCTGCAAAATACAAAAGAAATCTGATATTCCACAGGTTATCTTAGCGCATCCCCTTAACCACAGAAAAACGGTAAACTAACCTTCGATTAACGATAAACATTCTGAATTTTATCCCCTCCTTGTTCGCCGTAAAATATTATTTTTTTTATTCCCGCAATTCGTTCAGGCTCTTGTTCTAGTAATCATTTTCGGTGTGGAAAATTGTTACGACTCAATTTGCTTCGTAATCTCGCGAAAAAAGTAATTTTCTGTTTAAACTACCATTAGGGTTGGCAAAACTCAGTTTTAAACCGTTGTGGCACCCACCAGAGCTAGATTTTTCGATGCGCTTGGAATTGCAAAGTCACTTTATTGTTTAAGAATATTAAAATAAAAAGTAAAATTGAGCTGAAACTTAGGAAAAATTTTCGGGGAAAACATGTCCTTTTAGCATGAAAAATAAATTACAGGTTACGGTACAACCCGAATTTTAGAGTGAAAAAATGAAATTTTTCAACTGCTAATAAGTAGATATCTTTGCATTTATCCAGTGTGACTGTACTATCATCTACCAACTACATTAAGAAACTTTTTAACTAAGTATCTAACTTTTCTCGTTGATTCCAAAGGTACCACTAACAACTTAAAAAAAAAAAGCTTTCTTCTATTTTCGGTCACTAACCCGACTAACTACAAATAAAAAAAACTCAAGATTCAAATTTAGCAGCCCTACAGCATAATCATAAAAACCTTAAGCACCATTATTCTTACAAAGCTCACTAAATTTTAACTACATGTGGTGGAGCCGACCTCAAAACGCTTCATCCTTAACGAATGTTTAACTAAGATGGCGGCCGATTACGTAGAACTATACTTAGGAATTATTTGGAAGCTCATTAAGATGATAAAGTGGTGTTGTAAGCAAATGTGAGCGTAGGAATCTATGTTCTGGAATATTAATAGTTGTTGTAGTTGAGAACTAATTTAAAATTGTTAGGGCTTCATAGGTCTTCGAGAAATATTGCTTGTATTAAAAAAACATAATTTATTATAAGCATTGTTAGCTAAATCATTACAGCGGCTCGAGGCGATCTTAAGGTTAAGCCGCGCTTGCCTAGGTTGGTCCGTGGATGGGTGGCCGCCCATTATATACCGAGTTTCCTCCAACATCTAAATTGGTTGCACGTTCTAACCAAAAATAAGTAGAATAAATCTAAGTTTAACCGGCTGCACCTAGGTTTAGCCGCACTTCGGCTTTTAGCCGTAACAATTTCATCAAAATGTAGGTAACTGTGCCAGCTTCTTACGTCTGTTTAACCATTTAACACTCTAACTTTTTAGAATTGTTTTCTAGGATTCAACTTACGAATCAAAGTCTTGGAGATCGACCTTAAAGAGCCACTTTGTATGAACCGTCCTGTAAAGAGAGTGTGATAGTTAGAGATCGGATATTCGGATGCATATTTACCTAAAGTTCTTTTTTTCCCGGCATAGGGTACACAAGTAGGGAAGCGGCTTCTAAAAATGACATTTTTTTCCCAAGATCGCAGTATTCCATAAATAATACAGTGACACAATGTAGTACTCATAAGCATAATCAATATTTTAAATCTATTTAAAACAAGACAAGAAATTTGTTGAAAATAACAATAAAAATTTACAATTATTTTATAATAATATCAATAATAGAATTATTTGATTTTAAATTTTGCTGCTGAATATTCGAATGACGAAATGGTAACAATTCATTTTAAGTAAAATAATGAAATGAATAAAATAAACCGGGTCTTTTTTCGTACTGACGCGCGCTCCATACTAGTCAACACTCAAACTTTAGTTAAATATGCATCCGACTATCCGATCACTAGTGATAGTGCAATCGGCCTTTTCTTTCCAAAATTTAAGTAGGATTTTTTTCATGTTCATAATTTTACCTTGATTTTTTGAACTGGTGGTCGAGTAAAATCCAACAGAACAACGTACCTGTAAAAAAAAAGAACTGTTATTAATTATTGAGTGGATTATTCATTCACTAGAATGTAAGCTATTTTAATGCAAATTTGAGTCAAGAGCACATTGTTTATATGTGAGAGAGATTTATAAAGAACTAGCGACCCGCCCTTTAAGTTAAGCATCTAGCAGTAGAGCGGTGAAAACTGCGTTCAAATCCATGCAGTATTTTTTGAGTGATACGCGTACAAAAATACAGACAGAAAGATAAACAGACAGACAAAAATTCTAAAAACTGTTAAGGTTTAAGACCTCCCAATACATTATATTACACCTATACAATTACTACTTGTTACAATTTTATTATATCTATAGATTAAAGTTAAAGAAAAATATATTTTTACGTAAATAAATATTTTTACGATGTTGTCAACATATAATTCAACACACAACCTAATCTACCAATTACTGCACCAACCGTAAATAATGTAATAAAATCGTAAATAACACAAATATCAAAATGGCGCAATCATAAAATACCCGTCTAAAACTAAACCATACTAAAAACTAACCCAAGCGGTCACAAGTCAAATATTTCACGACGCGATTTAATTAAACTGTCCGACAGTGTGTTTATCTGTCCGTTTATAACTTTAAAACTGGATAAACAGTGATATATTTTAATATTAAGGGTCTAACCCTGACTGTTTATTTAAGTACTTTATAAAGCTCCGAACACAACCTCAGGCGATGCTACTTACGACGCGGCGACAGCGACTTACATCAAACGACACGGGCGTTTGTCACTTGTTACCTTCGCGCAAGTACCGTCACATGGCGTCGCGTCGTGGCTCTGTGACTTGTGGCATGCTCTTAAGCTTAGGTTTAAATCTGGCCATAGATATTAAGTTATGCATGGCAGTTTTAAATGCACAAGCAAAACCTTCCGTGTTCTATAGATGACACACACGTAACTGCAAGCCTGTCGTGTCAAGCAGCCACACACGACGATATGGTTGCTTTAGTGAGTTTATTACTTGTTATAAAAAATAGAAAACCACTGAGAACTGAGAGTTGTGCTTGCGACCTGCCACACACACTCGAAAAATACTCATGGAATACTCTGATACTCTAGGTGGCATGTACAGGCCAGGATAACTATACAGTTTTCCGCTACACACGAACATGCATGCCTGTACAGTTTGACTGCTTAGGCAAAACTGTCATGCAACCTATCAGCCCGCTTTAGCAACTTGTTTTATTTAGTCTGTCCGTAGTCACTGTCGCAACACGCGTGGCGCTTGTGCGTGTAGTTCGTGGCCAAGCGGTAAGGGTCTAATCCCGGTTGTTTAATTTAGTTCAAGTACCTTGTAAATGTGATAGCATTATTTTAGTATTCTAAAACGATGTTTGAACATAAATCTTGGTTTAAAACCAGATTTTCGTAATGACTAGCTTTAGCCGGCAGCTTTGCTTGGGCTAAGGTCGGAAATTATCCTTCAGGATCGAATACTATATGGATGAAAGTTTCCAATGTTCTAATCCAGTTCATGGGCTACCTATGTGCCCATCAAAATCGAATGATTGATTAACAAGCACCCAAATTCATTTTTTCCATTAGAAATTTCTCAATAGCAGGCTGCAATTTGAATTTGTGCCTAGTTTTTGGCAATAGGCTTTTCCCTATTAAACAGAACTAAAACATAACTTCTGTGCCTAACACTACCATACCATGTTGCAACAAAGTCTAACCATCAAAGCTCGAGCTAAGAGCCATTCTATTAACATTTCAGGCAATTTCAAGCAATTTCAGGCCAAGATTTAATTAGACTGTTTGTCTGTTTGCGTGATATTAACTACGTAATTGCGGGCCGCAGTGGCGAGTCATTTTATAACAATGAATGTTGGGTGAAGGGTTTATATTTTATTGCTTTGTTTTGAGCAGCTTTCGTCTTGATTGTTTGAGTATTTAATTTACGTCTGCAGTATTTTGTAGAAAAAGATTTTACTTAAATTGTTGAGAGTTTTTTTTTTTAATTATTGTTTTATGAAGTCCTCAAAATGATTCATCATCGATATTGCTAATAAAATGTTGCTGCCCGCTTGCCATCAGAAGGTCATAGCAAGCAAATGTCCTTTAATGCCCATTTTTTCATCTCAATAATACTCTTATTTTACAGTGTCACTTACGGGATAATTATCTTCCGTGGTTTTCAATTATACTGAGCTCCCGATATTTTGACGCTGTTGCAGGCGCCTTGATCGCGGCATAATTACTGGAGAATGCGGGTGGATGTGAGTTTTGCCGTGACTTTGTATCTAGTTCCAGTAGTGCGCGTTGCGTTATAGTT
The DNA here is from genome assembly GCA_910589295.1 of Noctua janthe. Taxonomy (NCBI): domain Eukaryota; kingdom Metazoa; phylum Arthropoda; class Insecta; order Lepidoptera; family Noctuidae; genus Noctua; species Noctua janthe. The sequence goes on along the minus strand of OU342572.1, from coordinate 3,292,854 downwards.
TTATGCTATTTAGTTTGTTTGAAAAAAACATTTTAATTTATTTCGATGTTTAAACAATCCTATGAGCTAGTTTTATCATTGTTTTCATTTATTGTCGTATTGTCGTTGCCACCTTGTATAATGTTTCAAAGTGACTTTGTCTAGACAATCAAGTTGCTACAAAAAAAAAAATCGTTTGTGAATATAGAAAACCTGCCAGCCTCCACTCACGGCACTTGCATCGAGCAACCACAGCAAAATATTTACCACCTACTGACCAAAAATACCGTCTTCCAAAAAGGGGACCGGTATAATAAAACTACACGGAAGCCAACTAAAGGTCAGATTTACTACACAGAATGGCCGTACCCGGGTGATTTAATATGTATGTAGTAGAGTTGTGTCGCTATAGAGATACAACTTATGAATAAGTGAAGTGGACAACAGGACTGGGGTACCTTTATATATATGTATATTGTGCTGGGTCATTTAATATGCACTGTGTGTATAGTTTTGGAAACACTGGCTTTATTTAAAGTTTTAACATATATAGGGTGTAAACGGACCCTTCACGAAGCCGTCAACTAAGCATTATGCACATCAAACTAAGCAACTTTACGTAAAAATTATTGCTGGGAAACGACTTTTTTTTCGGGGTGTAAAATCACGTTTTACGGTAAAACTCAATGTAACGCACTGAAAACATTGTGCTGAAGGATGGATTTAACAGTACGAGGGTCGTGGAGGTGTTTACATTAAAACTCTTACATGAAAAACATGATGTATTTTTAAAAAAAAACTTGTGAAAAAGTTGGAACTTTGACCCCAATATCTCCATAACTAGAAGGTTCCCGGGTATGGTTTAGAACAAAAAAATTATCGCAATGACGGGGAGAACAAGTGCCTTTCGACTTCATTAAGGGTCTTGTTACACCCTTTATGAAAGAACAAGTTGATTTGTTCCATAGAATTTACTGAATGAACAAATATAAGATTACGCCTGTTATCCCAAAGGGTTACACAGAGTTGTACCTTTTCCATAGTACACCCACATTTCGCCAGTTATGTCTACATCCGATGTAATAGAGGGCGAACTTAACGGCATCAACTGACCACAGATCTAGACTATGGGCTGCTAATGTCAAATTCCTGATGGAAAGACCCAATATCAATTTGCCCGACCTGAGAATCGAACCCAGAACCTTATGCTCAGCAGTCGCGATTGCAACCACTAGACCTACAACCAACGAGGCAGTATTTTTTTTTAATTTTTAAAGTTAATTTATATTTAGATTTTTCTTAAGCATGTCAACTAACATCAAGACGCTAGTTTGAACATAACTTTAAGGAAATATTCTACATACAGCGCATGGTATGAGTAAATTAATATTTTTAGAGGAATACGAGTTCAAAAATGTTTTACGATGTTTTCTACACGGCAGAAAAGAATGTGTATATTAGCAATTTTACGAACGTCTTTTATTTAGAATCTAAGAACCCTGCTTTGTGCTCTTTTTAAAACTTGACAATCCATAACGTTTTGCTTATAATATTATGCTGGTTCATCATCATCTGCCTAGCCTTTTCCCAATTATGTTGGGGTCGGCTTCCAGTCTAACCAGACACAACTGAATACCAGTATTTTACATGGAGCGATTGCCTATCTGACCTCGACACCCAGTTAGTACTGGGTAATACAGTACCCCTTGGAAAAACTGTATTAACATATTTTTTTCATAAACACACACACACATACACACACACATAGACAGACACACATGTTTGCACGCAGGGTGCAAATTACAATAAAAAGTATACCATGTAGCCCATAACTCGCCGTCCAAAGGCTCGCGCCTACGGTGGCCGGGAGCCACCACGTGACCCCCAACGCCCACGGCGTCTCCCGCGGCGGCTGAGACGTGAGGCTCTTTCCTTCTCACGTCCCGCCACCTCCTTCACTAGCATGACTGCTTCGCAGAAGGAGGTGACGGCTTCCCATTCCCTCTCGCCATGACCATGGCTTGAACCAGGGCCGGACACGAGAGATCGCCGCCGCCAATACGTTACCCCTTAGGTAAGACTGTTTGTCAGACTTTCGGGCGACGGACTACAAGTAACGACTGTCAAAGATTTGATGATGATTAAGATGACAGCCGGGACCAACGGCTAAACGTGCTTTCCGGGGCACGGAGGAAAGTCGGCATGTAATGGGTGGTTATCCATCCACGAACCAATCTAGGCAAGCACGCCTTAACTTTTAGATCGACCCGAGCTGCGGCTGTTATTATGTAGCCACGAGCTTCTTCATCATACGCAGGTTATGACGAATTGTGGGTGTACTATTAGGTACACCTCTGCCTAACTCTTCCTCTTCCTCTCTGGGAATTACAGGCGCGATGTTATGTTATTCATTCTTTCCCAGATCACAAATACCTTACTTTACATCTTTTACAAGCTTGATACATCACCTCACAAAATTTTCGTTCAGCAAAATTTAAAACTCCAACGAAACACCTCATTCTGGAACATTCCAGCTTATCTATAGGCTATAGAAGGTTCTGGAACCTTCGAGATACATCGAGCTATCTAAATAATAGCCTCAGCGGTACCTCAGTGCGGGAGGGAGCCATTTTTACTCAGAAAGCGGAAATTATTCGTCATAACGAAGAGGTCTGATGTCTTGAATTTTGTGCAAAAGATATTTTAGCTGGTTAGGTTAAAATCTAGATGGGTTGTTTTTCTTTTTTGATTTTTTTTTTTACTTTTTTATTTTTAACTAGATTTGGTATTCATATTTTTTGTATTATTTAACTTTTAATTTTTTATGTATACCGACAAATTGTTCTTAATGGTAAATGAAGGTCATGTGCATCCACAATTTATTTTATCATTTCTGAATTTAAAATCTTTATGAAAACCAGTCGCGGGCACTCTTTAATGGTCAAGTCAATCGGTCAGTCAAAAACATAAAGATGAAATAACGGTACTTTGACAGCCATTCTTTTGACTGTGTCTCATCATCATCTGCCTAGCCTTTCGCCAAATATGTTGGGGTCGGCTTCCTGTCTAACCGGATGCCATCTATTAATAAATTTGACAAGTATTTTACATGGATAGACCGCCTATCTGGCCTCCATAACCCAGTTAGTACTGGGTAAGACCCCTTGGTAAGACTGGTTGTCAGAATTTTAGGCCACTGACTACTGAACGACTGTCAAAGATCTACAATTGATAGCTGGGAACCTGAAGATCAACCCTAGCGGCTGTTATCATTTAGCCACGTTCTGGTCGGCTTTTTATGAACTAAAAAGCCGACTACAGTGTGGCTAATTAACCTGATGGAGCTGAATACCCGGAACACCACCTTTGGCAAATCTGGCTTTTACGTACGTTTTAAGCGTTTTAATTAATTATTAATTTTATTTATTCAAGTAACAAGGACTCATTAAAACATACGAAATTCATTAAAATACAAATGATATATTAAACACACACAATACCTTAAATTTTGGCAACTATATCTTTCTGTCTTCAAATATTATCACACATCTATCTTGAGTACTTGCTCTTACATTTGTCACAAGATACTCTTTCAAAATTCAGTTGTTCTACGTTCTGTTCACAGCATCCATTACACTGGAGGCCATTTTAAAACACCCAACAATATTTTTAAAGTCATCTGACACGGCTCACTGTTCACTAAAAATTCTGTTGGCATTCTCTATTTCATTTGGTACACTGGCGGCCAGAAAAAAGCACCTACAGGTAAAGTTTAAAGTTCCTTAGAACGTGACCTTTTAAACGAACAACGGTTGTGCAATAAAGGCGGCTTCGTGTTTCTTACTGTAAGTGTAGATTGTGACTTTAATCCACTCGGTTTCTTAGAAAGGATTGATTTTCTAGGTAGAAGAAATTATAAATTTAATTTAATTGAAATTTTAGTAAGAATCGCGTGGTTTTTAATTGTCTTTGTACACGGTGTAAAACCAACTGTTTTGGTAGCTTGGACAGTACATGACCCACCAACATTAAAATTTTCATCGGTCCTTATAGAAACATGAGCTGTCTCATACATTTGACAGTATAGGACATTGTGCTTTTGTATGAAACAGCTGTTTTTTAGGGTCCCATACCCGAAGGGTTACCAACGGGACCCTATTACCAAACCTCTGCTGTCCGTCCGTACGTCGGTCTGTCTGTCAGCGGGCTGTATCTCATTATCTGTATCTGTAGGTAGGCAGTTGAAATTTTCACAGAATGGGTATTTCTATTGCCGCTATAACAACAAATAAAAATAAATTAAAGGGGTTCTTTTACGATGGTACGGAACCCTTCATGTGCGAGTCCGACTCGCACTTGGTCGGTTTTTTTTTTATCTTTGACTTTTCCACTGTGAAGAAATTGGAGATTTTCATTAATACCTATTTACTTCCATTTTAATTTAGGATTAAGGAGCCTTTAAAGTTTTTTCCTTATTTGAATACGAATATTCCCTTTGACACCATAATTGCAATTACGGTTTCCACTTTCAGTTGTACAAAATCTCAAATGAAATAAAATTAATTTCAGTTATTTATATTTTACCACTTCACTTTGAAAATAAAGATCTTTATTAAAAAAACGTGTTATTTGGTTTTCCCATCAGAAATTTCTCAGTAGCAGCAACGGAGTCCGGATTTGTGCCCGGTTGATGGCAATAGGCTTGCCCCCTATTACATGGGACTTACAACATAACTGTCGAAATGTGGGTGTACTATTAGGTACACCTCTGCCTAACCCTTCGGGGATTACAGACGTGATGTTATGTGTAAAGATCTTTATTTTTACCTACTTAAATTTTATTGGTAACAATTAAACGAACTTAATTTAAAAAAACTTCGGCAAAGTCGTTCGTTCAATTTTATAGCCACATTAATGGTTTCCAAGGCAGCATTAGAGTTACAGGGTATTAAAAGTCTGAACGGTTCTATCGGAGTTAAACCTCGGTTTAAGACTTTTAACCGTTAGTGTGCGCTGCCAGTTTTATGTGACGTTTAGTGTTAAACACATGATTTTATATAATGCCAGAGATTTATAAAGGATGTAAATAGACCCTTAACGAAGCCAAAAGGCACTTGTTCTCCCCGTCTTTGCGATATTTTTTTTGTTTTAGACCACACCTGGGAACCTTCTAGTTAAGGAGATATTGAAGATCAAAGTTCCAACTTTTCACAAGTTTTTTTTTTTAAATACATGTTTTTACTTTAAACACCTCCACGACCCCCGTACTATTCAATCCATCCATCAGACTTACTTTGAGTGCGCTTCGAGACCTACCATAAAACGTGATTATACACACCAAAAAAAAAGTCATTTCCCAGCAATAATTTTTGCGTAAAATTACTTAGTTTGATGTACAGAATGCTTGGTTGATGGCTTCGTGAAGGGTCCGTTTACACCCTGTATAATGCCAGTAATTTATATGGTAAGTGAAAATTTTATCAGTTTAAAGCTAAAATGATTGAATCGGATTTTATAGCATTCTTTACAACTAGCTTTTGCCTGTGACTTCGTTCGCTTTATGGTCAGAAACTATCCCAGGAAAACCTTTCAAATGTAGATGTAGATATAGACAGACCAGGGATTTTTTCTTATTGGAAAAACCTATGTCATTGTATATATCATAATCCTAACTAATATTATAAATGCGAAAGTAAGTTTGTTTGTTTGTTGAATCATTGGTACGGGCACCAACGATAAACGCTTTTCGGTAATGCTAATTTTTATTTGAAAATTATATTTGGTTCGAACCCAGGCAGGCGCAGTGTAATTTATTTCATCATCACTGCTCTCAAAACGGTGAAGGAAAACATCGTGAGGAAACCGACATGTCCTAGAACTAAAAATTCGCTAAAAAAGACATGTGACATCTACCAACACGCACTGTGCCCGCGTGGTGGATTATAGCCCATACCCTCTTATAGAGAGGAGGCCTGTGTCCCAGCAGTGGGATTATTATAGGCTGATAATGATGATGTTTTTGTGAAGCTTAAATGTGTTTTTTCTAAAATAAAAAATTTTTCATTTATTTTAGCTAGTTCAATATTCTAATCCTAACTAATATTATAAATGCGAAAGTAAGTTTTTTTGTTACCTTTTCACGCCTAAACCAATGAACCGATCATCCTGAAATTTTGCAAATACGTTGTCAGGTGTACAAAAACGGACATAGTATACATTTCACTCCGAAAAAAAAACAGTTCCTAAGGAAAACAACAATAACGTTCTTATGATAGTAGATGGCGCCACGTGTCATTGGAATAATAGAGTGCAACCCGAATTGATTGTCAAATTCTGAATTCAAGCGAGCGATGCCGCGGGCAAAAGCTTGTTATAAATAAAGTCACTTTTCGAGTCTGTTCGACCGCACCTTCTAAACTACGAATAAAATAGTTTTTTTTTTGCAAATATGAGTAACACACAATAGTTGTAGTGATATTAGGTGTTATGTGTGTGTTGTTGTAAATGTGTGTGTTGTATGTTAATTTGGTAAATGTGGTTTTTAACCATCATTTAGAAAATGTATTCAGGAAGATTTGTTTTTTATTCTATTTCCGTTCAACTCATATTATTAACCTTAGGTATGATAAAATAATCGGTGTTTTGTAAAAAACATAGAAACATTGCGAACCCGCAGAGGTTTTGTTATTGAAAGAAAAGATAACTTTTCCATAATGTAAAGAACATGACGTGTAATTCTCTTACAAAAGATTTTGGAGGTCAGGCAAGACATCTTTATTCGCTTTTATCCAAGTCAAACAATTGAGAGAAATGCTCAATCCATCAGTTTTTGAAATGTAATCTGTTTTCAAATATGTCTCATGATTGTTTATGCATAAAAACTGGCAGTGTTTAACTTTGATAATTTAATAGCACATTAACTTAAAGACTTGTTTATTATCATATATTGAGTAACACATAATTTGCATGTCTAATCTTTTTAAACTAAAATTCAGCATAACATAACATCACGCCTGTAATTCCCGAGATGTTTAAATCTTATGTAATAGGGGGGCGAGCCTATTGCCATCAACCGGGCACAAAGGTACCCTGTACACCTGATAGAGCACTTGTAAAATTTCAGAATGATCGGTTCAGTGGTTTAGGCGTGAAAAGGTAACGAACAAACAAACAAACTTACTTTCGCATTTACAATATTAGTTAGGATGACTACTGAAATTTAAAAACACATTTCAAATCGTAATTTCATCCAAATTGACAATTTAGCAAAACGATTACAATGTGCTTGAATATTTTAATATTATGCTGTAAAATTATTATTATCTGAATCAGAACGGAAGATAATGAAGATTTTATTCTCATTGTAAAACTGAAATGGCTGATTTATAGGAAAGATGAACGATAAGGATTTATGGAGAGAATGTCCTAGACGTGACATCGAAGAACATTTTCTTGGAAATGTCCTTTTAAAAGGAAATTTACGAAAAATTACGAAATTTGGTATGTGTTTTTGACTAGAGTGATATTTTACAAGAGAATCTAAAACCGGCAGTAGGCGCTTTGCTGTTTCTATCAACTTCCTTAGGTTAGTGACCTGTAACGGCTGTCAAAGATCTACAAATGATAGCCGGGACCAACGCCTTAACGTGCTTTCCGAGGCACAGAGGAAACTCGTAATGGGTGGTCATCCATCCACGGACCAACGTAGGCAAGCACGGCTTGACTTAAAGATCAACCCGAGCGGCTGTTATGATTAAGCCACGAGCTCCTCACATGCATTACTGCTAAAATAACAGTAACCTTTACAATCGTAAAAATAAGGTTGCGAATAGGTTGCAGCTGTCATAGTGCAGAACGTGCTTTCCGAGGCATGGAGGTCACTCGGATGGGCACCCATCCCGGACTGACCTCAGTTAGCCTTGCTTAGTCTTAAAATTGACTCCTTATGGATGTTAATGACAGCTTATGTCCCTAATGTAACCTTCAAACATTTACAACAGAGTTTTCTCCTCTGACCGAGTTGATTGATCGTCTTGTGTTGAAATTCACGCCGCGGTCTAAACGTTACTCAGCCGCCACTGTGTGACTGATGATCTGACATGCCGACTGAGACAGTGGCTGTTATCTCAATGACATAGTTACTTTGTCTTTGCCGTCCTAGAGTAAAGTGACAACTGACTTGGGAAATATTTTGATGGACTAATGTGGTATTCATTTTATGATTAAGTTGAGTAATATTTACTCATACAGGGTGGAAGGGATGCCGACGCTAAAACGGTTACCACGTATTCAGTACATCATTCGGAACTTATAATTAGAAAATTTTCATCGTCATCATTTCAGCCGAAAGACGTCCAATGCTGGACATAGGCCTCCCCCAAGTGTCGCCACATTGACCGGTCCCGTGCGGCTCGCATCCACCGGATCCCTGCAACCTTTACCAGGTCATCGGTCCACCTAGTAGGAGGCCTTCCAATGCAACGTCTTCCAGTTCGCAGTCGCCACTCCAGAACTTTCCGTCCCCATCGGCCATCCGTTTTGCGAGCAATGTGGCCTGCCCACTGCCACTTAAGTTTGGCTATTGGCCCGAAGACCTTGGTTCTCTTGCAGATTTCCTCATTGCTGATTTGATCACGCAAGGAAACTCCGAGCATAGCCCTCTCCATTGCCCTTTTCTACCTTTAGAAATTTTTCATCAGTTATAATTAAAAAGAAAGAAAAAGAAAAAGAAGAAAGAAAAAAAGAAAAAAATATTTATAAAAGAAACAGTTTAATACAAAACTGCAATACTTTTACGGTCAAAATGTATGGAATCGCTGATTTAAAAAAAAAATACCGTTGGAAAACTTCTATGTGCACAATGATGTACTGAACACATGCAATCGTTTTAGTGTCGGTATCCCTTTCATCTTGTATGTAATATTCGAAAGAAACTCTGTCTGAAACCTTTTCACGCCATTTTATACTGAACGCACTGTACCAATATTTATGGAATTGATAGTTTAGTTTAGATAGATAGCTAGCCTGGGACCTGGAGAAGGGCTTGGGCTATTTTTCGTCCTGGATATTTTTTATAAAAAAATAAACTAACGCAAAACACACGCAGACAAAGTCGCGGGCAACATCTGACATTCTATTAATCATATAAAGTGGCTAGTAAGATATATACAGGGTGTAAGGGACAGCCCTCCACAAAATCACATGGTGCATTCAGCTCCTTATTTTGAATCATATTCCAAAAGAATTTTTCTCCAGAAATTTAATTTTTTTTTAAATATATTTTTTCAGTTACGATTCCCTTTTTTCAATGTAAATTTACATTACCTGGACGCAGCACTCCACTTCATTTATGTAAATCATATGGCTAAAATAAAAAATCCAACAATGGATGTTGACATACTCTAACGAACCACGCGTGAAATCAGCTGTTCACTTCCTGCATAGCTACAGAGTTCATCGAACTCGTCGTTGCACTTGCCGTTCGCTACGTAAGTTTTGCCACGGTAACTATACATTGCGAATGAGGAAATAAAACAAATCAATTGTATTGGATTCGGGGTGAATCCAATAAAATTGATCAGTTTATGGAGGGCTGTCCCTTACACCCTGTATTTAAAAACAATAGAGAATATAAAAACATTGACCAACGTCACCTATATTTCGGCATACTGTACATAATTACCGTAAAAAAACAACGAAAAACAAATAAAATTTTACTGGCCCATTTCTTCTGTCCTCCCTTGTACACTTCTAGGCAGAGTTATAACAATGTTACCAGAGTAAAAATACTTAAAAAGTTTTCGACAGTTGTGGGAGCGTGAAAAATAAGTAGTACGCGGTTAGAGTGGCAACATTTACTGTTTGTTGACTTATAAAATAAATTATTTGTCGTCAGGACAAAGTTTTGTGATGCTATTATGTTAAAAGTACCTTTTGCTGGTAATTTAACTAGTCAAAGTATCGACAACTCCTATGGCCATTGACGTCGACTAATGTAGTTTTATACTTTTTATTGTAATTTGTACCCTGCGTGCAAACATTTGGGTGTCTGTCTGAGTGGGTGTGTGTGTATGAGTGTGTGTTTATGAATAAAATACATGTTAATACAGTTTTTCCAAGGAGTACTGTATTACCAAATACTAACTGGGTTGTGGAGGTCAGATAGTCGCTCCATGTAAAATACTGGTATTTAGCTGCATCCGGTTAGACTGGAAGCCAACCCCAACATAGTTGGAAAAAGGTTAGGCAGACGATGATAATGACTTTAGAAAAAGCGATATGCGATTCGTAACTACTACAATCACTAAGATTTCTGTTTGATTTATTTATTTATTTAAACTTCATGTACAAGAGTGGTACATAGGCGGACTTAATGCCACAAGGCATTCTCTACCAGTCAACCTTTGGGTTAAATAAGAAAATATTGTGATAGGGTACAAAATAGTATCTAAAAAATAACTTCAAGTTTTCGAAAATTTATACAGGTACTTAAATTGATATTAATACACACAAACAGATAAAATAAACTAAATAAAATAAAGTGAGCTATTCAAAGACAATACTTACAAAACAAGATCAATCAATCAATCAAACGTTATTTGTGAACATAGGTATACAATTTAGTCGAGCTCTATGTCCTACCAATGAAATTGGTGTACAAATCTATTCATTTTTTTAGGAATAAATCTGAATTTATACAATAAAAAGTCAAGTTCGAATAAATAATGTCAATGAATAATACTGTTATTAGGCAATTAATCAATTATAATTTATTGTTACATGCATGTCATAGGTAAATTGTATTAAAAAGGTTAGTAATGTCATATTTTATCATTTAAAAATTCTTCTATGGAGTAGTACGTCTTATCTAATAAAAATAAATACAATTTACTTTTGAATTTGCGGACATTATCTTCACTCCTTATACATTTTGGTAATTTATTATAGACCCTTGGTGCCATTACAAAGATACTATTTCCATATAGCGCAGTTCTAGACCCAACTGTTTGTAACCGATCACAACGGCGCTGACTAGTTACTCGAGCAAATTTACGTAAATTATTTTTGACGAACATAGACGTTTCATAAATGTACAGCGAGGGCATCGTTAATATTTTAGTATTTTTAAAAAACGGCTTGCAGCTATCTGTTGTCTTTAAATTGTAAATAGCTCTAATGCACCTCTTTTTACACTTAAATACTATTTGTTTACCCGTGGCATTCCCCCAAAATATAATTCCGTATCTCAATGTTGAGGCTACTAAACCATGTTTTCTATGTTTAGTCCAAGAAATTTAGTCACATTTGTTTCATTAATAATTTTGTCCTTGTATTTAATATTTAAGTCTAGATTGTAATTTACTCTTTGTTGAAACTTCATTAATACTGTTTTGTCAAGATTTATAACCAAATTATTATTTTGTAGCCAATTCACAACAGATAGTAGTGTAAAATTAATCTCAGGCTCTATTTTACTCACGTCGTCACAATTGAAAAGTAAAGTGCTGTCATCTGCAAACATTGTCATGGGATATGATGATGCTGTCGGAAAGTCGTTAATATAAACAATAAATAGGGGTGGTCCCAGTACACTACCTTGTGGTACTCCATAATTTACCGTTCTCAGGTTAGATTTGTATGTTACTACGGTTTTTTTAGAAATTCTACTGATTGTCGTTATTTGCTGTCTATTACAGAGAAAAGATTCTATTAAGTTTGATATATTTCCCCTTATGCCATACGCATTAAGTTTACTTATTAGTGTTTTATGGTCTACGCGATCAAAAGCTTTTGACATGTCCATATAAAGCGCCAGAGTTGGTAGTCTCTTATCCACTCTGCCGGTAACCATATGTAAGAAATCGTAGATGGCCATGTCAATAGATCTATTTTTCCTAAAACCTTTCTGGTTATCAACAAAAAGGGAGTTTTTCTCAAAGTAGGAGGTGAGTTGAAAATATATTGCTTTCTCAAATATTTTTGAGAAAATCGGTACTAACGCAATGGGTCTGTAGCAGGACATATCTTCTCTGTTGTCTTTCTTGAAGAGTGGTTTTATAATTGTTATTTTTAACTCTTCTGGAAAGTGACCATGACATATGCACATATTGATAAGATGACTCAACACAGGAGCAATTATTGTGCATACCTGTTTAATAATGCTTGTACTTATATCATCGTACCCAGTGCTAGATGTATTTTTTAGCGACATAATAATTTTGTGAATTTCTAGAGGTATCGTAGGTGACATAAATATAGAACTAATTCTATTGTTAATTTTATGTTTATTTTTATGAATGTCTGAATTAGTAACTGGTTTCACTTGATCCACAAAATAATTATTAAAAGCTTGTGCTATTTCAACAGGATTACTTAAGATTTTGTCGTTTGATTTAATTTTTATGATAGTTTCGTCTGGTAAATTATGTTTATTCTTGTTTTTATTTATTACTCTCCATGTTGCTTTACATAGATTTTGAGCTGAATGTATTAGACGATTGTTATGGGCACTCTGTGTGAGATTTATAACTTTTTTCAGCCGATTGGAAAGATTTTTAAAGTTTATTTAATTTGCTTATTTGGTAAAGACCGGTATTTCCACAGCAATTCTCTTTTTCTCTTACTGCAAATCCTAATGCCACGACTAATCCATTTTGCTCTTTCTTTAGTCGATATCCGTATTTTTATATTTGGAAAGCATAAATCATAGAGCAACTTAAACAGATCATAAAATAATTTGAATGCCTTAGCGGGATCCGTTTCCTCGTATACGTCAGAAAAAGTGATAGCTTTGATGTTGTCTATGAATTTTTGAACATTTTCTTTCGAGTAATCTCGTTTAGTTGAGAACCAGTAATTTAATATGCATGTCCGTCTAACCGGACATCGTAAAAGTTGTGCCGTATGATCGGATACTGCTAGCTCTAAGATTTCTCCATTTGATCCTCGTACATTGTGAATAATGTTATCTATGCAAGTCCCACTGCCTAGTCTGGTTGGAACTTTTATTTCTAATTTGAGATTGTAACCCGCCAGAAGATACTTGAATTGATCTGAATATGTAGTCTTTTTTAAAAGATCAATGTTGAAATCACCACACAGAATAAGTTTTTTGTTTGTGTGTAATGAAAAAGAATTCAAAAGAATACTAAGGTTATTGAAAAATACCTCAAGTTTACTATTTACGTCCCTGCTATGTGGGCTCCGATAGACACACATCACAGTGACGTTGTGGTCAGTGAGTTCTACTGCACAACATTCAATTATATTAGAAACACAGTACCTTTCCACGGACTCCAATGGTCTATACTTAATTCCGTTTCGTATCATTATACATGTGCCACCATGTCTGGATTTCCGAGTGTAATGCGCAGCAAGTGTAAAATTAGGAATATGTAACAAGTTAATATCAGATAAAATCATATTGTGCTCCGAAAAACATATTACATCGATTATTTTTCCTGTATTGAGTAATTCACTAAGTGCGACAGTAAATATATGAGATTTGTTTAGAAGACCATTAATATTTTGATGTAGAATATTAACATTTTTATACACGAAAAAAGTTTTCATAATCATAATTTCTTTCATCTGCAGAAGATTCACATGGGTTGATGATATCTCTGTTAAGGTTAACAATAAATTTTGAAAAATTTTACGCAGAGCACAGTCATTAATTTTTTTATTGAATTTAGAGAACATAGTGAAGTCATAAAAAAGATTTAAATTAGAATCAAATGCAGTTGCGTAGGCATATGTTTGTAGGTCTAGATGTAACAAATTATTAAACGTCTCTATACGCCAATTAAACATTAATGAGTAATTACTTAATTTGAAAGTAGGAACACATAAGATAATATTTGGATTCTGTACTGTCATCAATGTTTCCCTTAGTTGTATAATGATATTAACATAATTTTCAGTATGCAAAAAGTCTTCTTCCCCAATTAAAACAACACAATAGTCTTCCATAGAATAGTCAGTAACTTTTTTGTGCAAGTCTTTAATAAGTTGAAGTAAACCACAATTGGGCGCGAGGTAATGACATACTTGAAAGTTTTTAAATACCTCTTGAGCTGTGGACAAAACTTGGTTGTTTTTATTTGCACTTACTAAGCACAGTTTTCTTTTTATGGGAATAGATGGGTGGGGGTCACTTTCTTCCTTCTGTGTTGTTGCATTATTTAGGTCTTCCATTGAAGTATTAATTATTCCTTGTTTTTTCGAATACAGTTGTGATTTCATTGTCTTCTTTTGTGACTTTGTTGGAGTTACTGTTTGGCTTGATTTATCTACCAGGTTATTTTTTATTGGAGTCGATGTTAGTCTTCGTACTTGAGGTTTTGTATTTGAGACCTTTCGTTTTGAACATGGCGTGGAGCACTTGGCCTCTCCTGTACCAACTTTCTTGTATAACTCTATAACGCGATTAGATTTCTCTAGATCTGACTTTAATTTTTCATTTTCGCTAAGCAAATTGTCAATTTCTTGATGCGCGCTTTGCAACTCAACTCGTAACCCATTGACTTCTTCTTTTAGTTTAGTAATGGATTCATTGTCCTGCAGTGAAGTATCAGGCATACTCATTACTGTAGCATTGAATAATGACGTCTCTGAGAACGACGTAGACAGGACGGATATTTTTCTAAGTGTAATATTTTCGTCCGCCATACTTGTAACTTTTCCACCAAAAACGAAATATTTTTTACTGTGGTATCATTAATCGCCCTCTGGTGGCGAGTGGCGGTACTTTTTAGTTTGCCTATTCGCCGCTTGTGGCTGCCTTGGCGCTAGTTGTCATACATTGAACATGGGGTCAAAGTTCAGTTTTAAAAATATTTTTCGTAACGGTGATTAAGTTTTTTATTTTATTCACTGGCGTTAATAAAAGTGACACTCAACGCATTTATTTATTGTGAATAAATAAGGTCTATGATTTTTGGAAAGATGAAAGACCAATTCGTTGTTTATCACTGATTATAGTTCCTATACTCGTATAATACTATTGTCATAATTGTTATTTCACTAAGTCTAAATTGTCACAAACAATATCACTGCATCAAAATACTTATTACACTACTTTGCACCACTTTTTATTTAATTTAATTTTTAGAATGTATTATTTATAAATTATAATAACGCAGAGCCAATGAATTATTTTATTATCACATAAACATCAAAAGTCTATGTCTCATAATTATCACAAACAATTTCAACAATAGGTAATAGATACCATATCTTTAAACTCCTACAAATCCATTCTTCAAAAGCAACTTCAAACGTATAGAGTTGCCACACAATAAAATTACCGGAGACCCACATAATTTTCCCAACAGAGATCGTAAACTCGGAATCAATGGGAACGGTCCCGAAATAACGGCACTATTTCAAGTATTTATTTATTTTCCTGCCGTCCTGTTGTCTGAGTAAAAAGAAAAAGAGTTTATTTTTTTAAAGGAAACCAATGTCTTCATATTTTACCTATTATTTCAATAACCTCGTAGGGTGACTTATACCAACATCTGCCTAGCCTTTATCCAACTATGTTGGAATCGGTTTCCAGTCTAACCGGATGCAGCTGAATACCAGTATTTTACATGGAGCGACTGCCCATCTGACCTCCACAACCTAGTTAGTACTGGGTAATACGGTACCCGTTGGTATGACTGGTTGTCAGGCATTCGGGCTACTGACTACCTACAACAACTGTCAAAAATCTACCAGGTAACTAAAATCCACTTTGACTTTGTTAGTAACACAAAGTCAAAGTCTAACCATTTATTTCAAATAGTGTAAGGTAAAGTAAAGTGTCATTTAATAGCCATTAAATGACACTTTTGATCGTTGGATATGAAAATTGATTTAATCTATTGCACACAAGGGAACATCTAGATGAATACCAGCGCTGACACATTTTTTAAATGTTACAGGACCTTGCTGAGATATATCGTTTTATCCTCGTACAGGACCATTTTTATTTAATATACAGACAATAGCACATCAAGCTACCCGAAACTGTAAAATTTTCCCAATCAACCTTGAACCTAATGCTTTAGCGATAAAGTTGAAAATCTATATATATCTATGTCTAGCTGGATGTGCTGGCGTCTGTAGGTCTTTTGTGTGTCGTAGTTTTCTTTTTATTTAATTTTGTTTTATTATTTTGTCCTGTGAGAGTCAAATAAATACATTGTCTTTCTTTCTTTTCTAAATGAATGGCACAATATAATTTCACAGTTGAATTTCAAAGCTGAGGTATCAAGACTTCTTATAGAAGTTTTATTTTAATCTTATTCCAGAGTGAGAAAGAGATGGAACTAGACGTCCTGTATAGCCCTATCTCATTCAGACTCTGGAATCCCCCAGCTCAGCAAATAGTTGGAATTCCAACATCATCACACTCCCTTATCCCAATTTGATTGGAACCCCAACAGTGCAATTCTATTTAGGAATTCGATTAGGTCTCACTTATTGTTTATGAAAACGGGAATAAGTACTTAAATTATGTCTGGCACATACTATAGGCAGTCGGTCTTGTTTCTATTTTAGCTGACTAGCTAATCAGTACGACAACATGGACAATCGTATCGCTAGCTCGACAGTCGACACAAATAAAGAAAAGCTTATATAAAGAAAGAAATAAAGATAAATGAGCATATTATTATTACGCTTAAATGAATGGCATAAGAACTAAGCGAAACGATTGTACTCCCCTAAAGGATAGACTCCCCTAAGGGATAGTCAGAGGTGTATCTTATAGTACACTCACATTTCGCCAGTTATGTTTAAGTCCCAAGTAATAGGGGGCGAGCCTATTGCCAATTCCCGATGGAAAAATCCAATAACTTTGAATCAATTGGGAATCGAACCCAAGGCCGCATGCTCAGCAGTCACGCTTGCAACCAGAAGACCAACAACACATTAATAATAAATTTCCGGTTTTAAAACCATGGTTAATGAGAGAAATATATTTGCAAACCCTGCAGCTTTTAATAATCGTTAAATGAAAACAGAAATACGTAAGCTGGTATTATTATTACCTGAACATAGTAATATAATATACAAAAGTAAAGAAAAATTATACTTACCTTTGAACCATTTAAAATCTCATCACAGAAACAAAATAAATATTACAAAAAGAAGAGAAATATCTTAATTTTTCGCCAACAAAGCAATATCTTGCTAATTCCATAAGATCTCATTACGTCGGATAACTTGTTTTCTTACGAGTCGCAATGATACGGACAAAAGTCTAATTAAGAAAATCATATTTTGTGGCTAAAGAAGAAAATGTTGGTTACCCCGAGTTAAGCGGGGTTCGTGGGTTCAAAATCCTTTATTAACATTAAAATATTATATTATTTTATTTTCTTTAGGTTGGTAGTCCCGAATGGGTTGTACTGTTAAACATGTACACATTTTGCCAATGACTTTATTAAGTTTTGTGTGAAGATGTGAACTCGGCTAAATAATAACAGCCGCTCGGGTCGATCTTCAGGTTAAGCCGCGCTTGTCTAGGTTGGACCGTGGATGGGTGACCACCCATTCCATACCAAGATTCGTCCGTGCCTCGGAAAGCACGTTAAGGCGTTGGTCCCAGCTGTCATTTGTAGATCTTTGACAGTCGTTACAGGTAGTCAGTGGCCCGGAAGTATGACAAACAGTCTTAACAACGGGTATCGTTACCCAGTAATAACTAGGTTGTGGAGTTGAGGTAGGAATTCGGTCCATGTAAATTACTAGTATTCAGCTGCATCTGGTTAGACTGAATAGATTAAGCGAACGAACACATACAGATAAATCCAATTAAAACAACACAATTAATTATATTGAAAAGTCTCTTCATAACGCAGTCAGCGAAAATAAATAAAATGAGAGTAAGAGTAGGGTCCAGCAATTGTTTCGATTGAACCCTCCGTTTGCCCGTAGTAACACGTCCGAACGAAATAGTCGCATATATTCGACAGGAATGTTATTGGACCCGATTTGTTCCGTTCGATGTTAGGCCTATGTCGAGGAGATTTCGATTCGAGTAAATGTTCTTGTATACCAAAAAATTATAGGTCTTGATCGGTTGAAGTGAGTCTCTCATGGAAATATTTGATTGATAAGTGACAATCGGCCGTATGCTCGACGAGCTGTAGAAAAAAATAACCACGTTGTGGAACCCTGACACAGCCAGAAGACCGTAAGCCGTTGGTCCCGGCTGTCATTTGTAGGTCTTTGACAAACTTTACGGGCCCAAAAAGTCTGACAACCAGTTTTACCAAGGGATATTACCTAGTACTAACTGAGTTGTGGAGGTCAGACAGGCAGTCGCTCTATGTAAAATACAGGTATTCAGCTGCCTCCGGTTAGACTGGAAGCCGACACTAACATAGTTGGGAAAAGACTAGGCAGATGATGAGCTGATTAAAAAAATAATAATTGTTCGGAATGATGTACTGAATACATAGTAACCGTTTGAGCGTCGATCTTCCCTTCCACGCTGTATTTGGGCATTACATATCGTCACCAAAAGTGTCACAGAAAACTAAGCCAAGTTATTGCTAAACCACGAACTCGTAACAAGCTAAAACAACTGTATCATAAAACCGTAACAAACTTTTTTTAACAGTTCGGGCTTTAATTATACCGCGACAAAAAAGAGATTAAAACTTTTAAAAGGCTTGAATTATTTTCGAATTTACACAAAGTTTTACGGTGAAAAAATATCCAATTACTTTGACAATTATGATGTGGTCAGTAATTTACATATTTATCGAAATTATGGATACCGTTACAGCAAAATTAATTCGTTTAATTTTCATATTATAAAACACTAGTGACTCACTCCTGCTTCGCATGAGTTTTTAACATCGATATTTCTGAGTGGTTGTGACTGAATAATAACATCCGTTTGAGTAAGGCAGCGTTCCCCTAGGTCGGTCTGTAGATAGGTGACAATCTATTGCATGCCGAGTTTCCCCCGTGCCTCGGAAAGCATGGTAAGCCGTTGCTCCCGGCGGTCAATTGTAGATCTTTGTCGTCGGTAGTCAGTGGCCCGAAACTTTGACAACCAGTCTTACCAAGGGAGAGGGGGTTAGTCTCCCAAGACACGCACCTCTGATTTTCGGATTCTTGTGCGTATTCTATAATGATCAATTGTTTCGGTGAAGGAAAACATCATGAGGAAACCAGCAGCCTGAGAGATATTTCTCGACGACATGTAAAGCCAAGTCAGAGGTCCATGGGCGGCATAAAAACTCTACTGCCCATTGCCTCGACTGCATCGTTGGACTAGTAGGTTGCTGAGCAGGCAGCAGGTTCAATTGCCAGGTCGGGCAAAGAGGGATTAGCTTTTTAAATTAGAATATTCTCAGTAGCAGCCGCCAAATCTGGATTTGTCCCAGGCGAAATATGGGTGTACTATTAGGGTACACCTCTGCCTAACACTTCGGGATTACAGGCGTGATGTTATATCACTGATTTATATACTCGAGGATGATCACTCACTTGTGTTGTCAACAGGCAGTGAAAATGTGAACTAGAAGAGCTTACCGTGCCCAAAATACATGTAATAATCTCATATCTCCGATTCTTAAAAGGGTTTAAGTATACATAATTCTTTATATACAGCCCATGGCACGCACGGGTCGAAATGGGTCGAATGCTTAGATCAATTGTTAATATAATATAACATCACGCCTGTAATCCCCGAAGGGTTAGGCAGAGGTGTACCTAACAGTACACCCACATTTCGCCAGTTATGTTTAAGTCCCGTGTAAAAGACGGCGAGTCTATTGCCATCAACGTGGCACAAATCCAGACTCCGTGGCTGCTACTAAAGAATTCCTAATGGAAAAACCCAATAGCACTTTGCCCGACCTGCGAATCGATCCCAGGACCTACCATGCTCAGCAGTCGCGCTTGCTACCACTAAAGCAACGAGATAGTCAGATAATATTTTAAGTATAATTTGGTAAGCTCGTGGCTAAATAATAACAGCCGCTTCTTTATGTTAAGCTGCGCTTGCCTAGGTTGGTCCGTGGATCGGTGACCACCCATAACACACTGAGTTTCCTCCGTACCTCGGAAAGCACGTAACGCCTTATGGTGCCTGATGTCATTTGTAGATCTATGACGGTGGTTACAGGTAGTCAGTGTCCCAAAAGTCTGACAACCAGTCTTACCAAGGGGTATCGTATTGCCCAGTACTAACTAGGTTGTGGAGGTCAGATAGGCAGTCGCTCCATGTAAAATACTGGTATTCAGTCATCCAGTTAGTCTGGAAGCCGACCCAACAATAGTTGGGAAACGGCTAGGCAGATGATGAAAAATTTTACATTATCCTGTTGTTACTATATTTAAAATTATGCTGGTCAATTCAAGTTATCAATGGATTATTTTATAATTATATCTGCGAGTAACGCTCCAAATTAATATTCCTCCTGTGTCCGTTCATTATACTAAGCCAATTTTAATGGAATTTTAAGCCTAGCAATCCCAAAAGCATGTATATCAAACAGAACATGATCCTGTATAATATTTGCATTACTACACAGACACACAGATTTCAGGGTTCTACATACACAATACGATTGTCAAAAACCTACTAATGATTTTAAACTGTCACGGTCACTAAAATTATCATTAAAACTAGAAACAAGATAATAATAATAATAATAGCTCCCACCGACAAAGATACTACAGCCGAAATCATTGACGATGGTGACAGACTGACGGACAGGACAGACACCCCTGTAGAACCGTATAGTCCAAGCACAGTATCATACACACCTTCTAGGCGATCATCACCATCCATACCATCGTCACCTACACCTTTATCACCCCCCATTATTAGTTTTAATACTGTTTCACCCACTCCGACCTTGAATGCTACGCGGGGGGTATCTACCTTTTTGCCCGCGTCCACCAAGGCTGGAAAAGCTAGAGTTCGCATGAAATGGAGCAAAGAAGTAAACACATTTATCATGCGAACTTACCTATACATAACTAAATTAGAGACCGATATGACCACATACAGACAACAAATGCATGCACTTTTCACCCGACAATATCCAGATATTGCGGTTTCAGAACAAAGAATTGCAGACCAAAGAAGAATCATAGTTAGGAATAAACTTCTATCTCAAGAAGTTATAGATCAGTTAAAAGAAGAAATACGAACACAATTACTACAAGAAGAAACATTAAATTGTATAGATACTAACAATATTACACAAAACGTAAACGAAATTTATCATCAAGAACAACCACAATTACTTAGTCAATCACAACTTATTTATTCCCAATCTCAACCGTACAACCAATCACAAGCCCACACACAAATATCGCACACAGCCACACAAACCGAATCCATTACCCTTATGCTGGAAAATGACATTGAGACCATAGCCGTCCCATACCAACACTTAACAACAGATACATATATTCAAGAAATTAATGACAAATTTAGAACAACGATAACACAATACTCGGGGATGGACCCAGCAGCTCGACCTAGGTTACCTAAACTTAAATACACACCTATCCTATTTCGTCTAGTTAATTTATTTAATGAGAGTATACTTACACAATTTATATCTGATGACACACAGCTTATAGACATACACCTACTTATATATTGCACAGCCGTAGTTATATCTGAAGAACTAAACTTTAAAATCACAGACCACACAGGAACTCCAAGAACAAGACAGAATTTAGCACCAGCATGGCAACAGAGACTAGAAAAAGATATTGAAAAATTAAGGGCAGACATTGGTAGACTCACTCAATATATTAACGGTTGCAGATCTAATAAACTAGTAAAAAGAGTTGAGGTCATATTTAGAAACAATTTGACACACACCAGACACGAAAAAAATAACAGAAAATCTGAAGAATTTTTAGACACCTTAAAACAAAAACTAGCACTCAAAGTTCATAGGCTCAGAAGATATAAAAAAGCACAACAACGTAAAAAAGATAACACCACATTTGCTACAAACGAAAAAATGTTTTATAGAAACTTACACAAACCACAAACAGACACAATTGATATAAATAACACAAACATACCTAACCTACCTACAAAGGAACAACTAGAAGAGTATTGGGCTAGCATTTGGGAAGAGCCAGTTCAGCACAACGACAAAGCATCATGGATAGCAGAAGAAGAAGTAAAATGGAGAGGTGTTGACGAAATGGAATTTTTAGAGGTAGCAGAGACTGACATTACACACATAACAGCCAGATTACATAACTGGAAATCACCTGGTATCGATAAAATACATAATTTTTGGTACAAAAAGTTAACTTCATTACACAAATCTTTAGCAAAAAATTTGACAGATATCATATTAGGACAACAGAACACACCCGAATTTATTGCAACAGGGATTACTTACATGCTACCTAAAACTAAAAATTCACCTCTGCCTTCCCAATACCGACCAATTACATGCCTACCCACAATTTACAAAATACTGACATCTGCAATTACAAAGAAAATTAGCTCGCATATCGAACGTCACAATATAATAGCTGAGGAACAGAAGGGATGCAGGCAGGGCCACATGGGATGCAAAGAACAGCTGATTATTGATTCCACTATTCATAAACATGCCACGTCTAAAAACAGAAATTTACATTGCACATATATTGACTATAAAAAGGCTTTTGACAGTGTTCCTCATTCTTGGTTGATACAAATATTAGAAATTTATAGAATAAACCCGAAAATTATAGATTTCATACGCAATATAATGCTTCAGTGGAAAACAACACTACAAATAAATTACAACCACAATACTGTCACCACTCGTCAAATCTCCATCAAAAAAGGTATCTACCAAGGTGACTCCCTGAGCCCGTTGTGGTTCTGTCTCGCCCTAAATCCTCTGTCTCATTTGCTGCAGGGTTGCGGGGCTGGATACTGCCTCAAACACACTACAGATGAAACAATAATATCCCATCTTATATACATGGATGACATCAAACTTTATGCAAAAACAGAAAACGACATGAAGAAATTAGTAGATGTTACAGCAGAGTTCAGTAAAGATATTAACATGCAATTTGGGTTAGAAAAATGTAAAACACTTCACATTGTGAGAGGCAAGGTACGGCCCGGCGATTATGTAGTAAATGACACGGACACTATATCAGCAATGGAACAGACTGACTTGTATAAATATTTAGGGTACGCGCAACTAAAAGGTCTTGATCATACACGCATTAAAAATACGCTTAGTAATGAGTACAAGAGGAGAGTGAACGCCATTTGTAAAACGCAACTTTCAGGTAAACATCTCATCAAAGCTTTAAACACCTTCGCCATTCCCGTATTAACGTACTCATTCGGAGTTATAAAATGGTCCAAAACAGACACTGAACAATTAGAGCGTACTACGCGAACGACACTTACAAAGCACAACAATTTACACCCTAAGTCTGCCATAGAGAGACTTACCATTAAACGACAACATGGAGGGAGAGGCTTAATAGACATCCAGCACCTATGGCGGAAACAAATTAGTCGATTAAAATCATTCTTTCATTCAAAATCCCGCACTAGTAGCATACACAAAGCCATAGTGATAAATGATCTCAACTACACTCCACTTAATCTAAGTCATCAGATAGAAACACTAAACACAAATAATGATGACCCACAGCAACATAAAATAGAAGACTGGAAGAAGAAAGTGCTCCACGGTCGACACCCTCATGACTTAGAGCAATCCCACATAAATAAATTAGCTTCAAATAAGTGGCTCAAAATAGGCAACTTATTCCCCGAAACTGAAGGATTTATAATAGCTATTCAAGATCAGATCATCAACACAAAAAACTACAGAAAATACATAATCAAAGATCCTACAGTCACAAATGATAAATGTCGCAAATGTCACAGCCAACCAGAAACCATCCAGCACATAACAGGAGCTTGTACAACCCTCACGCAAACCGACTACACTCACAGGCACAATCAGGTGGCCAATGTCATTCACCAGAAACTAGCACTAAAACACACACTCATTCATAATACCAGCACTCCTTACTACAATTATAAACCAGAAGCTACCCTAGAAAATACAACACATAAACTCTATTTCGATCGAGCTATACTCACTGATAAGACTATTCACTACAATAGGCCGGATATAATCCTACAGGATAAAATAAACAAAGTAACTTACCTTATAGACATTGCTGTTCCCAATACACACAATATACAGAAGACAATCACAGAAAAAATTAGTAAGTACGCAGAGCTCAAAGACGAAGTAACTAGAATCTGGCGACAAGAAAAAGTATATGTTGTGCCTATAGTCCTCTCCACAACAGGCGTTATACCAAATCATCTTCTCCATAGTCTAAAATTACTCGACCTAAAAGAATCCATCTACATCATACTGCAAAAAGCTGCGATTCTAAATACGTGCAGAATTGTTAGAAAATTCATGCAGATAGAAGAAAACGAAATAGGACCTCATCACAACACATAAACATTACACACCACACGCTACATTTGCTTTGGTTTCGGCCCGTAAATGTAGCTAAAACCCAGTCTAAGGGCTGAGAAGAAAAACACTTTACGAAAATAATAATAATAAACAAAAACAACAAAAAAAAACAAAAACCCCTAAACAACCACACGTCCTGATTGACCATCTAATCACGTGGGGGGCGGACACACGAATGAGAACTTACTGGCGTGGCTAACGTGGCTCTGGAAACCCACTAAAAATGGAGACTCGATCAAAGAGAAAACGTATAGGACCGCTGCCCGGGGGCGATCGCCGGGGCGCACCTGGAGCTGACGCTGGGTGTCTCAGCATGCGAACCGTCAGCGGTGAGGAGTTGAACAGGCGGGCTCCCACCGACAAAGATACTACAGCCGAAATCATTGACGATGGTGACAGACTGACGGACAGGACAGACACCCCTGTAGAACCGTTTAGTCCAAGCACAGTGTCATACACACCTTCTAGGCGATCATCACCATCCATTCCATCGTCACCAACACTCTCATCATCCCCCATTATTAGTTTAAACACTGTATCACCCACTCCAACCTTGAATGCTGCGCGGGGGGTTTCCACCTTTTTGCCCGCGTCCACCAAGGCTGGAAAAGCAAGAGTTCGCATGAAATGGAGCAAAGAAGTAAACTCATTTATCATGCAAACTTACCTATACATCACTAAATTAGAGACAGATATGACCACCTACAGACAACAACTGCATGAACTTTTTATACGCCGATATCCAGAAATTACCGTTTCTGAACAAAGGATTTCGGATCAAAGAAGAACTATCGTTAGGAATAAACTGTTATCACTAGAAGAAATAGATAGGTTAAAAGTAGAAGTGCGCTTACAATTAGAATCAGAAAATAATGAAGATACTAACAATAGCTCAATAACACAAAACACATTCGAAAATATTCAACAAGAACAGCCACAACCAGTTGATCAATTAGAACCTTACACTCAATCTCTACCATGCTATCATTCTCAAGCATATTCACAAACCACACATACATCCACACAAACCGAAAGTATAACAATAATGTTAGAAAATGATGTTCAGATTCTAGCAGATACTTATCAAATCCAGCCCACAGATACGCGTACCCGAGAAATTCACGATAAATTTAAAACAGCTCTCACTCAATACTCTGGCTTGGACCCGGCAGCTCGACCAAAACTGCCCAAACTCAGGTACACACCAAAACTTTGTCAGCTAGTTAATGTATTCAATCAAAATATCCTAAAC
Organism: Noctua janthe; assembly: GCA_910589295.1. Classification (NCBI taxonomy): domain Eukaryota; kingdom Metazoa; phylum Arthropoda; class Insecta; order Lepidoptera; family Noctuidae; genus Noctua; species Noctua janthe. Next base: position 3,267,111 of record OU342572.1, on the reverse strand, counting down.
CAATATGTTAGTGAAGAAACACAACTCACAGATGTGCATACTCTTATATACTGCACAGCATTGGTAATTTCAGAAGAACTTAATTATAAAATCACAGACTACACAGGCAATAAAAGACCAAAAACTATTAACAAACCAGCATGGCAGCAGAGGCTTGAACAAGACATAGATAAACTTAGAGCAGACTGCGGTAGACTTACACAATATATTAATAATAATAGGTCCAACAAAGTAGTTAAAAGAGTGGAAGTCATATTTAAAAACACGACTACCCACACCAGACACGAAAGAGATAATAGAAAACCGGAAGAATTTCTGGATACTCTAAAACAGAAATTAGCTGTAAAAGTACACAGATTAAGAAGATACAAAAAAGCGCAAGAGCGTAAAAATGATAACTCCTTATTTGCTATGAACGAAAAGAATTTCTACAGAAAGTTACAGACTAAACCACAAACTGACACAACATCCGAAAACATTATAGAATTACCAACAGCGGAACAACTTGAATTATTTTGGTCTGGAATATGGAAAGAGCAAGTGCAACATAATGATAAATCTGATTGGGTGACAGACGAAAAAATAAAATGGATTTCATTAGAAGAAATGGACTTCGTTGAGTTAACCGAGTCTGACATTACTAGTATCACAGCGAGACTTCACAACTGGAAATCCCCTGGCATTGATAAAATCCATAATTACTGGTATAAAAAATTAGAATCACTGCACAAAGTTTTAGCCAAAAATTTTACAGATATTATATTAGGGAAACAATATATACCCGAATTTTTCGCTACAGGAATAACCTACATGTTGCCAAAAACACAATACTCTCCGCAGCCTTCTCAATACAGACCAATTACATGCCTACCTACTATATACAAGATTCTAACATCAGCAATCACCACAAAAATCAATAAACACGTAGAACAGCACAACATTATTGCAGAAGAACAAAAGGGATGCAGGCGAGGTCACATGGGATGTAAGGAGCAACTAGTAATAGATTCGGTAATACACAAACATGCTGCCACAAAAAATAGAAATTTACACTGTACCTACATAGATTATAAAAAAGCTTTTGACAGCATTCCACATTCCTGGCTAATCCAAATTTTACAAATTTATAAAATTAACCCAAAAATAATTGACTTTTTGCAAAATATTATGTCCCGATGGAAAACTACCCTTCAGTTAAATTTTCACGATAACACTGTCACAACTAGACAGATAGCCATAAAAAAGGGTATTTATCAAGGAGATTCCTTGAGTCCTTTATGGTTCTGTCTCGCTCTAAACCCTCTATCTCACTTACTACAGCGTTGCCAGGCCGGATATAGTCTTAAACATACAACAGAAGAAACCACTATCTCACATCTTATTTATATGGACGACATTAAATTATACTCAAAAACTGAAAAAGACATGAAAAAGTTAATAGAAATCACGACCGAATTTAGCAAGGACATAAACATGCAGTTTGGACTTGACAAATGTAAAACAGTACATATAATAAGAGGCAAAATTAAGCCTGGTGACTATGCAATTAACACTAATGACACAATTACTGCTATGGAACCCACTGATTTATATAAATATTTAGGATACAGACAGCTCAAAGGATTAGATCACACAACAATTAAACAAACACTGAACACAGAATACAAGAGAAGAGTGGTCGCACTATGTAAAACCCAGCTCTCCGGAAAACATTTAATAAAGGCATTAAACACCTACGCGATTCCAATATTAACATACTCATTTGGAGTGATCAAATGGTCAAAAACTGACATCCAGCAAATAGAGAGAACAACACGCACGACACTAACTAAACATAATAACCTACATCCTAAATCTGCAATAGAAAGGCTGACCATCAAAAGGCAACACGGAGGGAGAGGCCTAATAGATGTCCATCACCTCTGGCAGAAGCAAATAAGTAGATTGAAAACATTCTTTCACAGTAAATCTAACACAAGCAACATACATAAAGCCATAGTAATGAACGATATCAACTACACACCACTTCACCTAAACGAGCTAATAGATACACAACATACTAACAATGAAGACCCACAGAAGAAAAAGATAGAAGATTGGAAAAAGAAAGTGCTGCACGGACGGCATCCCCATGATTTAGAGCAGTCTCACATAGATACGACGGCATCAAATAAATGGCTAATGATAGGTAGTTTATTCCCGGAAACCGAGGGATTTATGATTGCAATACAAGATCAAATTATAAACACTAAAAACTATAGGAAATATATTATTAAGGACCCCACAATAACGAACGATAAGTGCCGCAAATGCCACAGCCAACCGGAGACCATTCAGCACATTACTGGGGCATGCACAACACTCACACAAACAGACTACACCCATAGACACAACCAGGTAGCAAACGTCATTCACCAAAATCTAGCTCTCAAACATAAACTGATACAAGATACTACTCCTTACTACAAATACACACCAGAAAGAGTTCTTGAAAACACTACACACAAACTCTACTACGACCGCGCCATTATGACCGACAGGACCATTCATTACAATAGACCAGACATAATACTTCAGGATAAAACTAATAAAGTCACTTACCTTATAGACATAGCAGTTCCAAACACACATAACTTGCAAAAAACAATAGGTGAGAAAATTAGTAAATATGCAGAATTAAAAGAAGAGGTTACCAGAATATGGATACAGGAAAAAGTGTACGTAGTACCGGTAGTAGTCTCCACTACGGGTGTTATACCCAATCACCTCCACCATAGCCTCAAACTAATAGACCTCAAGGACTCTATCTACATAACACTCCAAAAAGCCGCAATTTTAAACACCTGCAGAATAGTAAGGAAGTTCATGCAAATCGAAGAAAATGAAATTTCTCCCCATGACTCACACACACACACGCTACGTTGACTTGGTTTAGGCCCGTTAACGTAGCTAAAACTAGCTAAAGAAGCTAAGAAACAAATATGTTTTTCCAAAATAATAATAATAAGTTCATGCAAATCGACGAAAATGAAATATCACACAACTCACACACACACACGCTACGTTGACTTGGTTAAGGCCCGTTAACGTAGCTTAAACTAGCCAAAGAGCTAAGAAACAGAACATGTTTTCCAAAATAATAATAATAACTTTATTTCACAAAAAAAATATTTTATTTTTTATAGATATTTACAATGTTTACTGATTTGTTCTGTTTGTTTGTTGTTTGTCAGTAAACATGGTAAATATCCCGTTTCTAGTGTTAATGTTAACCTACAAATGGCAAGACGAACACTTTTAGTATTATTTAATCACGAGGCTCTCCAAAGCAGGAAACATAAACTAAACCAATTTCTTGCTCAAACAACAGAGCGGGGTCAAAGCAGTATCATTATAAAATAATATTTTATAACATTTTTATGATCTTATGTACTGAAGTCGGACGGTCGCGTAAAAATGTCAATCAACCGAGCGAACGACTTTTACGACTGAGTGTACCTCGAGATTTTTATATTTTGAAACAATGTTAGATGGTAACATGCAATTTTACGTCATGTAGACTGTTATTTGGTACATTACGGTGCGGGACTGCCTTGCAGGGAAGGAACGAGTACTGACAATCACGACTGCGCTGCGTTAGGCCCGGACTCCAAGAAAGCGGAGACATGCGGAGATGTGCAAACCAGAGAGGAGTTGCACAGGATCTCGGGTTGAAGAAGAAACTGTGCGGAGATGCGTACTGCCTAGACCGGAGCAGAGGTAAATAGGCTGCTTAAGCCCAGTCTAGCGACCGCCGCACGCCGCTCACGTCACTTCTCGTCCCAGTTGTGCGTTGAACATATATGACACATCTCCGCTCCTCTCTACTCAACCGTTTCCATCTAAAGCTAAGCGGAGACGAGAAGTGTTAATAACGATATTCTATTGGTGGTTTACAAGACATCTCCACTCCTCTCGTCTCGTCTCCGCTTCGGTGGAGTCGAAACCTTAGTGGTTTCAATTAGGCCGCAGAACAGATTTCCTCTCGTTCTTTTCAACAAAAAAAAAACACATAATTATGACTTCGAAATCAGCGCGGCAACAAAACAATAAGTAAAATATGTGAATAGCCATAATATCTTTGAAACGTCAGTCAATCATTTTTAACATTCTCTTTTGAAACTTCAAGTCAAGGACACAAACCTACAAAGAATGTAGAATGGAAAAAAAAATGGAATGGAAGAAAGAGGGTAGACCGATTTGTCTGCTCATAAACACCCACCCGCAATAACTTCAGTTTATCCGTGATCATGGTGCTTGCAACATCCGAAATATCAGAAACTTAAAACAATCAGTAAACATGGTAAATATCCCGTTTCTATTGTTAATGATAATCTTAGTATCCATGATCGTTTAAAAACTTGTTCATACTAAATTCACTATTTTTTAGGAACACCAGTGGAAAACATGAGCTTAAAAAACTCCAGTCACTCAAGAGCCAGTTCTCCACAACCTCATACTTAAGTCGCACATAACATTTCCGCAAATATTCAAGGTCCTACATCCTACTTAAAACCCCACTCACACCGCAGCAGCAAATAACTCACGAACTTATTCACCGACACGTGTTACGGAACGGTGTGACAAACTCCTTGGTAGCTTAGCTAACTCGAAACAGCCGGGCAAAGTGGGCCAGTTAGCCAAGTTAAATTGGCCAAGTGTTAGCAACTTTTTAACTAGTGTTTACCCACTTTGTCTAAAATATTGCTTTTGTTCAGACGTTTTCGGTTGTGGGGAAAATACGTAAACAGGTTGGTTTCGTGAACGAAACGAAACTAGGTAGAGTATTATATTTGTTAAGCGGGTATCAGTTGCTTCATTCACTTTTTGATATTTTTTTGCCTTTTATGCTTGACGAAACAAAAGGAGTGAAAGGCGACTAACAAAAGATATTTACAAGGCAGATGTGTGGCAACGCCGGACGGGGCCGCCCTAGAAGGAGATACACTGACCTTATTGGTTAGATTCTTCAAAAAGGTCAGGTGCGTAGTACTCGCAACCGGTATGCGTATATGACCAGATGTATAAACGTGGACGAGGCAAAAGGAGTATGTAAGGACCGTAGCAGGTGGAGTTCTGTGGTTTCTGCCTACCCCCATGGAAAAAAGGCGTGAGTTTATGTATGTATGTATGAAACAAAAGGAATGTTAGGACTGTAAAAATGATTTAAAAGTAAAAATATCGTTAGTGAACTGATCGAAAATGTTGGATTTCGACACTTAGCACCTTCAATCACCTAGAAAATTATCGAAAAATAAAAATGAAGAAGATGATGATGATGAGATGAAGTGAAGTTCTGTCGCTGTCAAATGTGCCGTTTTGTGCAGTGTTGTCTTATCCCTGGAATGAAATAAAAATGAACAGCCTCGAGTGAACCGTTCACTCATTTGAAACGTCTAATATTAGCTTTACTCTAGTTAGTTGTAGGTTGAAACTTGGAAGCCAATAAACTGCGATATTATGTTCCTACCTCAAAGTTAACTTGTTAGGTTCGGAACTTCTTACGCTAGAATTGCTTGTGTGTGGTCCTAAGTTTGATACTTGAGTTGGGCAAAGAGTTAATGGGTTTTCTGGGAAGCCTAGAAACTAGATTTGTGTGTGTGTTTACCACTACACATAGATTTTTAACACATCTGGCGAAATTTGGGTGTCTACTCTACCCTCCTTTTTATGGAATACTGGCGCTATTTCAGAGTATTCCTCTTACTGATAGATAATATTCCAAACATACAGACAACTTCTTAGTGAAGACTAAATTGTGCCTCAATTATCTTAAACAATTTTTTTCATTCATTCATCACATTTTTTTTTTAAATTCTCCTGCATCGTGGGCCAGTAACTCAGCCACTGTGCCAATTGGCCGTGTGTGGAACAATGGTCCGATTTTCGGGAGCCTATTCAATCTCGTGTCAAGTGATTGGATTGGTTGTTGTTATCTCGGTCAACCAATCAGAGAAGCTAATAGAAATTGCATAATCCAAAGGAGCTAGAGAAGTAACAATGGATTTCAAAGCATTTCGCTTTTCGATTTTTCGCCCTAACGACTTTCAAACGGATTAACAAAAGCTTTTCGGTACCCTTATGATATCTCAATGGGTATCATTATGTATCAAAATCCACTAAACTTTAGGCTTTTTATGATCATCGAGAAATTGATATACAGGGTGTAAACATACCCTTCACGAAGTCGTTAACCAAGCATTCTGTACGTCAAACTAACTAAGTTTACGCAAAAATTATTTCTGGGATACGACTTTTTTTTGGGGTAAAAAATCACGTTTTACGGTAGGACTCGATGGAACGCACTCAAAGCATTGTGCTGATGGACGGATTGAATAGTATGGAGGTCGTGGAGGTGTTTAAAGTAAAGATCGTACATTAAAAAAATGTATTTAAAAAAAAAAAAAACTGGTGAAAAAGTTGGAACTTTGACCCCTGATATCTCCATAACTAGAAGATTTCCAGGTATGGACAAGACCAAAAAAATGATCGCAAAGACAGGGAGAACAAGTGCCTTCGTCTTCGTCAAGGGTCTATTTACACCGTTTATAATGTTACTGTGTCTAGACCTCTAGCTACGAGTACTGGGTGGAAGGACCGACACATCGACTATTACCACGTTTTCAGTACAGTATTAAAAAAATATATAGTTTTTATGATGATACGAGTTTTGTTCATTTTTATTGTTCAGAGCTTTATAGTAGAGATAGCGTAAGAATTTGACATAAAACCGATGCGGTGTGAAGGAATTTAGAGAAGTAGATTTTATTGATTTTTGTTTTAAACCTGCTGTTCCATACATTTTGACCGTGTAGGTATTGCACTTTTGTAGGAAACAGCTGATTTTTTTTTTAATAACCGACGATTAATTTACATAGGATGGAAGGGACACCGAGGCGAAAACGGTTACCAAGTATTCAGTACCTACATCATTCTGAGTAGCCTCGCCTAGAAATCTTTCATCGGTTATTGAAAAAATAACAGCTGTTCCATACATTTTGACCGTGTAGGTATTTCGCTTCTGTAGGAAACAGCTTTTTTTTTTAATAACCGACGAAAATTTTGCCGTCCACCCCGTATGTTTAGAATGATGTACTGTATAGGTAAGTATATGACATTTCCGCCAAATGTCTTCATAACAAAGGCTTGACGTCGTTGACTTTTTATCAAAAACACTATCAATATTACCTGTAGTCATAAAAAACCTATAAAATCCAATACCTATAGAAGTACTTAACCCCAAAATCGATATGTCTTAAGTTATTCTCCTCGTCACACCACGTCATATCGACCTATCACCAACAAAGGTCAATGTTCCAGATTTGACCTAATTTATAAGTTAATAGGCTTCATTTTACGGTGTTTGCTAAGTAGCACTTACAGCATTAGGCCTGGCGACACGTTTCTGCCTAATCCTAACTAATATTATAAATGCGAAAGTAAGTTTGTTTGTTTGTTACCTTTTCACGCCTAAACCACTTAACCGATCATCCTGAAATTTTGTATATACGTTGTCAAGTTTACAGAAACTGACATAGGTTACCTTTCATCCCGAAAAAAAGTACTGTTCCCGAGGAAAACAACAATAATGTTCTTATGATAATAGATGGCGCTACGTGTCTTTCGAATCATGATTCAATTATATTATTATAGAAACTTTAGTAGTGCGAATTGATTGTTAAATTCTAAATTAACGCGACCGAAGACGCTGGCAAAAGCTTGTTTTGAATAATTTTATCGTAAGGAGTTGACTGGTAATTTATTTTAGTGTGTAAATGTCGCCTTTTTTAGCACAGGCCTCATCAGCATCATCTTCCTGCCAGTGCCCCACGTTAGTTGAGGTCGGCGCAACATGTCGGGGGCGTGGTGGCTCCCGGCCACCGTAGGCGCAGGTCTATGGACGGTGACTAATGGGCTAGCTCGCTGTCCGGCCGCCTTATGACGGCAGGCCGTGTCGACGGCGTATTCGTGTCCCACGCACGCCTCAAAGAGATGTCAGCAACCAGGAAGGGGTCCGCAAGGGCCGACGGGAGTGTTCGAAAGAGATACCGCGGCCCTGCAATGCAACACAAAGAGCTAAGAAGGAACATGGATGGGTTTTAGTCAGTACAAGTCTGACACTCCCTTCCGCTCCGTCCAGAGAAGGAGGGGTCATTAGATGTTTTCCCACCATGTTATTTTCTTTAGTCTAAGTTGCCTTTCGATTTTTTCCTGGCTGTGGTGTTTACTATTAAGAAAATTTAAATAACCATTTATTTATATTTTTACGGTCGGCAGCGCCACAGCTGAGGATGAATTCAGGGTTCGATTCTCAGGTCGGGCAAAGTGTTGTTGGATTTTTCCATCAGAATTTTCTCAGCAGCCTCTGAGTCTGGATTTGTGACCGGTTGATGGCAATAGGCTCACCCCCTATTACATGGACTGAAACATAACCGGCGAAATGTGGGTGTACTATAAGGTACACCTCTGCCTAACTCTCCTGAGATTACAGGCGTGATGTTGTGTTATATTTTTCATTTATTTCGATTTTAACCCAGAATCCAGCATTTAATGGTAATTATTATTTTTAATTCTTGGCTGAAACTCCGACCAACTTGACAAATTCATAATTAGAAAGAAATAAAATAAATTTTATTTGACCCAGGTTAGTTAATAAATTAGAATCCGGACCCAGGTTGGTCACAGCAAGGAAAACCAGCTCAGGTGGAGATTCATTAATGACTCTGCCCTGCAGTGTAAATGTGGTGTTGTTCCACAAACGATGGGGCACTTAATACCGTGTCCTGCGTGTCCTGTTGTTTGTTCACTACAGGAACTGATGGACGCTACCGAAAGGGTCAAACTAGTAGCTCAGTTCTGGGCTGACACAATTTAGATTGCCATCGACACGCTAAGAAGAAGAGAGAATAAACTATAAACTATACGTGCCTACCTTCAAACATTATAATCAAACTATTAAACCAACAATTTCTTTTTCAGCCTTCATATAAATAACCTTGAATAATTTCCAGAAATGCCTCCACTATCTAGACTTCAAGTACATTAGTTATTGACTGACCACCACCTGTCATTATAAAATCATTGAGTACCTTTAAAGACCTGTATCTTTTATTATTTATAAAAGACATTATAAAGACAAGAATTTTGACATCGACTTCACCCGCGTTTTTTTATTATTTGTATTTTCAAAGTTCAGAATTATTTTTTTTTTAAATGAAAGTAAGCCTAAGTTAGTACTATTATAACATCAGTGTTATAAGGAGCAACAGGCTTACTTTTATTTTAGAAAAATAGTTAGAATCAATATTAATCAGATATTTGACTATCTGCCAGTAAAAGTCGCGACAAAATCTGTTTAGCCGTTTCGGAGTTTAGAAAAAATCTAAAAAAAATGTTTTTTTTGTTATAAATATCGTACCTATGTACTTTCATACACATTCAGTTAAAAGTTGTTATTTTGAAATTACAAACAGACACTTCAATTTTATTTATTTGTATAGATACGAACATACAGCGACGGTATAATATTTCGCATTAGGTAATATTAGCAAGCACGACAGTCAATATTTTCCTTCAATCGAATGCTATAAGGTTTCCGAGAAATCATTATAATACAGCTTTGATGTTAGTTCAAAGGGTAGTAATTATATGTTTGTATAATGTCCCTGGTTCTAGGGGGCAGATGGTGTAGGTGTGTAAGTTAAAGCTGTTATTTATTCAAACTTAATGTCATACAATTTAACTCAATTTTAAGGAAATCTCTCGCCGACTTGTCGACACTTTGACCAGAGAGCTGGCTCTTTCTTTGGCCAAAGAATTAGCATTGCCATTCAGCGTGGCAATGCTGCCAGTCTTCTGGGCACGTTTCCAGATGACAGCGATGCGGAGGAGTACTTTGACGCCTAAGTGTCCTATTGTCGTCGTTGTTTAGATGTTTATATTTGCTCACTTTTAGTCTTATTTTTATCATTACTTTAGTTCTATTTGTAGTCTGTATATAATGTACATAATATAGTTTTTTCAATTTTAGTAATTGTTCGTTAGGAAATAACCTAACGACGAAGGAATTATTAGACAAAAAACTAAATTGTAAATTCCAAAGGTAAAGATAATTATGGCTACAGAATAAAGAAAGTAATTACACCAATACTAAGAAGACTCATCTGCCTAGCCTTTTTCCAACTATGTTGGGGTCGGCTTCCAGTCTAACCGAATGCAGTGAAATACCAGTATTTTACATGGAGCGACTGCCTATCTGACCTCCACAGCCCAGTTAGTACTACATAACACAATACCCCTTGGTAAGGCTGGTTGTCGGACTTTTGGGCAAGTATCTGTAACTACTGTCAAAGATATACAATTGACAGCCGGGACCAACGGCTTAACGTGCTTTCCGAGGCACGGAGGAAACTTGGTATGCAATGGGTCATACACCACTGCATACCGAGTATATGGTGGGCTACCCATACACAGACCAACCTAGGCAAGCGCGGTTAAACCTGGAGATTGATTCGCCTGTTATTATTTAGCCACGAGCTCCTCCGATTAATTTGGAATTCATATTCAATACGAATTTTATGCGGTAATATAGCTAGGTACAATGAACAATTCATTAATTCATATTGCCCAACTTGCCAACAAACAAGCTGTGTCAATAACAATACATTGTTTTTTTCATTTCTGTCTTCTGCTGTTGACATTTAATAAGGAAGTATTAAGATCTAAAGACAAAGAGATGGGTGCGAAAATACCCATAAAATGAGATCTTATTCCCACCTGTGCTATTTGGTTTTTCCATCAGGAATTTTTCATGGAGTCTGTATTTGTGCCCGGTAGATGGCAACAGGCTCACCCCCTATTTCATGGGACTTAAACATAACTGGCGAAATGTGTGGCTGTGTGTGTGCCAACCCGCGATCATGGCGCTTGCAACAGCGTTGAAATATCGGGAGCTCAAAATAATGAACAATTACGGAAGATATCCCGTAAGTGACAGTATAAGTTTTGGCGAAATGTGGGTGTACACTTCTGCCTAACCATTCAAATATAACTGCCGTGATTTGTCACGTTATTCATACCTATTTCGAAACAATGAGCTGCCATTTAAGAAGAAAAACATAACCTAACCAAAACGTATCTACAGTATGATGACTTCAAGGTGGATTACCTGTGCAGTTTAAAGAGGCGTTGCTTGTCAAGAAAAACACATCGAAATGTCAAACTTGTTGTGATTATTTCAGTTTATTTTAGTGCTTTCTTTTCCCAGCCTGCATAAGTATATCCACCCTGTAGTAGTTGTTGTAGATATTGTATAGTTTCGTTCACACTGCAATTGAGAAAGTCGCCTGTGACCGTAACATTCAAATCAAAACAAAAAAACTCAAACATTACCTCACATTCCCATTATAAAGGGTGTAACTAGACCCTTAACATAGCCGAAAGGCACTTGTTTTCCCCGTCTTTGCGATCATTTTTTTGTTAGAGACCATACCTGGGAACCTTCTAGTTACGGAGATATTGGGGGTCAAAGTTCCAACTTTTTGACAAGTTTTTTTTAAATACATATGTTTAATGTAAGATTTTTACTTTACACACCTCCTCACAACCCCCGTACTATTCAATCCATCCATCAGCACAATGCTTTGAGTGCTTTCCATCGAGTCCTACCGTAAAACGTGATTTTTCACCCCAAAAAAAAATCAATTCCCAGCAATAATTTTTGCGTAAAGTTACTTAGTTTGATGTACTGAATGCTTGGTTGACGGCTATGTGAAGGGTCTGTTTACACCCTGTATATACCACCATCCATTCCATCCATCATCCATTCATTCCAGTTTTAAATTTTTTCTCATGTATTTTAAACGTTCTTTTTCCAACCCACAAAAATAAACCAATACCACTTATGTTGCACAAAATCTCTACGAATTCAAAACACTACTGCAAAATATGAAATTTTAACCCCATCGCGTTATTAAAACGAGGCTGAATATTCAGTTAATATACGCTTGCATTAACCGTATTACTGAATGGATATTATTCTGATTCCCGCTCGCGTTACCATTCAAAATGTTTTGATTACATAACATCACGCCTGTGTATTCCGTAGGGGGTAAGCGTCGGTGAATAACTACACGTAACACCGAGTCTATTCACGTGTGCTATGCACAATAGCACATGTGAATAGACTCAGTTGGGACTTTATAAGAAAACTAATGGACTGTATTTTCATAGGTGTAATACCATCATCATCATCTGCCTAGCCTTTTCCCAACTATGTTGGGGTCGGCTTCCAGTCTAACCGGATGCAGCTGAATACCAGTATTTTACATGGAGCGACTGCCTATCTGACCTCCACAACCCAGTTAGTACTGGGTAATACGATACCCCTTGGTAAGATTGGTTGTCAGACTTTTTGGGCCACTGACTACCTATAACGACTGTCAAAGATCTACAAATGACACCCGGGACCAACGGCTTAACGTGCTTTCCGAGGCACGGAGGAAACTCGGTATGTAATGGGTGGTCACCCATCCACAGACCAACCTAGGCAAGCGCGGCTTAACCTAAATATCGATCCGAGCGGCTGTTATTACTTAGCCACGAGCTATTTATAGGTGTAATACCAACAACAAATTACAGATAGTGCAAAGTGTAGTAGGGCACGCAGCGGCGCTCGCGCAGCCGGGTTCGGTATCCCGAGCCCCGCGCGCTCCCCGCGATTGTTCACACTTATGTAAGGAGCCAACACATATTTAAAATAAACACTTTGCCTGCTTCGACTTCAGAATCGACCTCTCGTTTTTCTTGAAAAAAAATCAGCTCAGAAAAACTAGAACGAAATCCACAATTTGCTATTAAAAACCAGCATAATAATAAACGCTAAACCCGCTGTCCCAGTTAATGGAGTCGTTACTGGATTGTCGAGTTGACATCACAGAAAAATCCAGAAGGTCACATTTAAACAATGAGTTACACAGGCGCATGGACATACTAGTATAGATTGAGAGAGGGGAAAACCAACATTTATAATACTTATACTTACTTGAATTAGGAAAAACGAAAATTTTATTAGCCTAAGGTAATTTAGCAACAGTCACATGTAGCGAACAGTTTGTGTCGTGTAGCTTTACGGCTCTGACCATAACATAACATCACGCCTGTAATCCCAGAAGGGTTAGGCAGAGGTGCACCTAATAGTACTACCACATTTCGCTAGTTATAACTTATAGATAAGTATAAAGTCCCATGTAATAGGAGACGAGCCTATTGCCATCAACCGGGCACACATCCAGATTCCGTGACTGCTACTGACCAGTTCCTGATGGAAAAACTCAATAACACTTGGCCGGACCAGGGAATTGAATCAAGGACCTCATGGGCATGGTGAGTTGGTCGAGCGGTCGCAAGCGCGACTGCTGAGGAGCAGTCGCGCTTGCGACCTCTCGACCAAAGGCACACAAAAGAAAAAAAATATCTTTTTAGCCACACCACTGCTCCTGTACTACTCCGATCTCAAACAAATGCTAGGCGCAAAGACGCTATCGTTTTTTGTATGGAGCTGATCTTTTGTGCCCATCTGTTTAGGGGCTGTACTGTTTACCAGGCATTCTGTGATTTTAAGCGGAATTGTGCCGTCCTTATAATAGTGAGCGTAATTTTCTGGCTAAAACATTATTATGCTACTGTTATAGTTTGATAAGCAAATTAGTCTGGAATGCTGTAGTGATTTCTTAATTGTTATTTTATGGTCAATGGTCAAGGTCTGTTTTTGTACAAAGGCGGTATGATGACACGTGTAGGCTGTTTCAGAATAGTTAGAGAAATAACCACACAGATTCTGGTGAGGGCCTGGATGATCTGAAACCTGGCAAGCCCTGTTACTCTGATTGACATTTTGTTATTCTGGTTGACTTATCTTTATTCCGTTTGACAGTAGACTTGTTTTATTTCTTTTTATTACTGTGAAAACGTCGATTTTTTTATTACAATGTTATGCCACTTATTTTAAATATAGAATAATTGTATACTATTTGCATGCCCATGTAAGGGATAAATATAGAGAACTATATTATAAATAAAAAAACCGGCCAAGTGTGAGTCGGACTCGCACATGTAGGGTTCCGTACCATTGTGGTAGCGGACCCCTCTTTAATTTTGAATTTATTATTTTTTGTTATAGCGGCAAAAACAATACAAATTCTGTGAAAATTTCAACTATCCACCTATTACGGATCGTGAGATACAGCCCGCTGACAGACAGACGGATAGCGGAGGGTCCCGTTAGTAACCCTTCGGGTACGGAATCCTAAAAAACAGCTCTGATAAAATGTCACATTTTTCTAAAACGTCATGTTTTGTTTCGATTTTTTCTTAGCTGTTCATATAACCCTACTTAATGAAAGTGCTGTCTATAAGCTCTCAAGGAAGTTCTAGCAACCAGACTCGTTTCTTCAGCAAGATTACTTTTCTTTTTGTTTATTATAAAAAGCGTTTCATTAAAACTCGACTCGAGATTAACGAGTACCGATAAATCCTTACCTAGGTCAGGTTTCAGTAAAAGTATTGTTCATTTTATCAAACCAGAGGTTCAGTACAACTCGCCTTCTAGGTCAAGCAGTTATTATTAAAGCTCTCGATTTCTTCTTTTGTTCGTATTTAATTAAAATCCAATTTGGCTCGTAGTCTTCGTTCTGAGCTATTAGTATTTCATATTTTTTGTTTAAATTTCAAATAATTAATTTTAAGCACTTTTTTACCTACTTCCAATTGTAACTCTAGAGTTATAATAAAAAAAATAAAAAAATAAAAAATGCAAAATTTTAAATCAAGATTCTAGAATCTTGATTTAAATTCTTGCTGTAAATAAAATAATATATCTGAGCCGGAGAGGTGATCTGGACCTCAGGACATAGCTACTTCAGACACCTTTCTCTATTCAAGATTGTGCATATACCAGTACCTGTTACTTCTGATGTTGAGATAAATAAACATTTATGATTATGATTATGATTATGATTTATTTACCAAACTAGGAATTGTAATAATCACACATACATACATAAATTGGCACCTGTAATCCCCGAAGGGTTTGGCAAAGGTGTACGCATAGGGGGGGGTTATAGAATATCATCATCAGCCTCCTGCCCTCATCACAATTTAATTGGTGTCAACGCAGCATGTCGTCTTAAACCATATTTCTCTACTCACCGTCATCTGAATAACTACTACTACTTATTTTTGCGGTACCATAGTAATGAGACAGAACGGCGTCACGAGGCTATAACAGCTGATAGGTCACAGGCGCGCGCGCGCGAATTTCATACGGCTGTTGTGTTATTGTGATTAAAGTGAATGAGTATTAAAAAAAATGTTTCTTTGGGAAAGTTGTTTGTTATCATGAGTGCAATCACGTGTTTAAGTATCGGTCTCTAATTACCAGTCACCTTATACTCGTATACATATATGTAGCAACCGTTTCCAGCCATATCATGTTTCACAAAATCTATTCATTGTTTCTTTGATGGAAAAACCCAAATAAGATTTTGCCCGACCCGGAAATCGAACCCAGGAGCTCATGCTCAACAGTCGCACTTGCGACCACTCGACCAATGAGGCAGTTTTTTGATCTTTCTCCCTTCCTCTACTCAAATCAGCCTACCGGAGTCTACTGCTGGACTTGGGCCTCTTTGGTAAAAGCTTATAGCCTGAGCTGCATCACAACACTGTCGTCCGTTTTCCGTATCCAATCTTTTTTTTTTTGTTCTTGTTGTGGAAATCCTTAATGGATGTCCTCCGCCCTGGGGAGAGCGGGTCTGTCAGACTCGTACTGACTAAAACCACACCGGTGTTCCCTCGCACACTTGCACCGGGGGGCAACGGGATCTGATGCGACTTCCGCTGCCCCGGACTAGTGCCGGCCCGCCTGACCTGCGGGCCTCGTTTCGGGGAGGAGTGAATTGTAAGACTCCCCCCGTTACGTCTGAGAGAGAGAACCGCGGGACGCCGTCGCCCCTGGACCTATTTAGGGGGGCTAAGAGGGCGTTGTCCACCCTCTGCCAACGCCCGGTGCGTCTGCTGCGGGATGGGCTGGAGCTCGTCATCTCCCTCTCCCTTTCCACAGCCTCCTTCTGTTCCATATCCAATCTGTCCCAGCCACCTTTTAAGCTCGTCATCTAATTGGGAGGCATCCTACGTTGCGCTTGCCTAATGTTCTCTAATAACCATCCACATGCACTGAGAAATTAATCAGAATTATCCTGGCTTCCAGACTGCGCTTCTCCGAAGCTATCGATGCTTGGAACCTCGCTTGGAAAATACTGAAGAATACGACCATCGATTTTCCAAGAGACGGTGGGGCGAGCGAGCCGCTCTGCAAAGTTTCATTTTAGTCATACAACGTGGCAACGTCGCCAGTCTCTTGGGGACATTACCAGTTGACAGCGTTGAGGAGGAGTTTTTGCCGCTATTTTAGTTACTTTAGGTTATTTTAAATTATAAATGTATGTGTGTATCGTAATCCACATTCATACTCAAAACTTTCCTCAAGAAATGTTACTCATTCTTTTAAATTTTATATCTTTTATTATAATTAATATACCCTATTGTATAAGCCATTTCTCGTAAATTTAATATTTTAAGGTAAAACCTTCTATTTTTTAAATTAAGTTACTACTTACTAGTTTTTTAGCCTAACATTTTTTTTTTTATTTTTTTTTTGTACGCCGTTCCTATATGGCAAAACATGTAGAAAGTTTATTTTTATTTATAAGACCTGTATAGTGCATACCATACCACTCATGTTTTACAAAATAAATATATCTTTATCTTTATCTTTATTCCCCCGCATCAAAGACCGTACCGTGACAACCGATTTTCTCCCAACTTCTCGGTTATCAAGCTTAATATTTCGTCCCATTCACCTTTTCTAAATATAACGCTAAACAAATCTTAATGAGACCACTTTGAACTCATAATTAATACTCATAAATATAGCTTGTCACATAAAGTCAGGCGGAATCACGAGTGCTAATGTAATTTATGGCTGGACCGCTACTGTCCCATCTTTCATCGTAGGATTTATGGTGATGTTCCTAGGATTTTATCTTTAGGTTAAATCTCCAGGTGATATATGATTTTTGTTGTGATCTGGCAGATAGCCTGTGGTGTGATGGCGTAAGACACTAACAATGGTAGGTATGATTTTAATTTTGAAAATTCAACAATATTCATTGCAGCGTTATTTACGCTGTCGAACAGACATTTTTTTCAAAACCATAATCATATGCATATCCTTTTCTCAATTATGATTGGTCCGGCTTCCAGTCTAACCGAAGGCAGCTGATTACTAGTATTTTACCTGGTACGGCTGCCTTTCTGACCTCCACAACCCAGAATTTTACGAAACTATGTAGCGAAGAATTAGTAATGTCCTTCAAAATCGTTCAGAGTCTGATTGAAAGTTTGTTACACCATTGAGGTGCTGTGATGTTTAAATAACAACAAATTAGTTTGAATCGAACTCTAGAAAGAGACTGTGAAACAGATATGCAGAAAGCCGATCTATTATAAAACTCGACTTGTCACGAAGAAGTGCAATTTTACATTTTGAAATAATAATAAAAATATTACTTCCCTATTTGAAGATTTTAATAACAATTTATTTTTTTTTGCATTGATTCCAAATTCTTTTTAGAAAATACTCCATATAACTTCAGGTCAAAATCGGTCCAACCGTTTTGGAGATTAGCCGTAACAAACAGACCGACAAACAAACAAGCAATTTAAAAAAAAATTGTTGTAATTACCGTATAAACTTTCATAAACATTCATAAGCTATAAAAAGCTGTTATTTTTAAATTACAAACAGACACTTCAATTTTATTCATTTTTATAGATAACACTATAAATAAAAAAGTAATAAAGTTTTCTTCTTCGTTGTCGATAGAGAGCGTGCGACTGACAACATTGACATATTGAACGAAGTGAAATGATATTTATTTCAGTAAAAAGATCTTTTAAATGTTATTAAAATGGGATTTCTTATCCTTTAGCCAAAGTGAAAGCAGTATAATATAACAGCACGACTGTAATCCCCTATGGGTTAAGCAGCGGTGCAGCTTTAGTAGGTACAGCTAGTCATGCTTTATTTTCATGCTGTGATGTGAGTTTGTTGCCATCAACAGGGAACACATCTAGAGTTAGAGCCTGATACCGAGACATTTCACACTTTGCCCGACCCGGTAATCGAACCCAGGAACTCATGCTCAGCAGTCCCGCTTACGACAATTAGACAACCGAGGCAGTCACTCGGTCCGACTCAGTCAGGGAGTCAGTCAGACTGCGATATTTCTGATGGAAAAACCCTATAACACTTTGCCCGAATCGAACTGGACTGGACTGGACTGGACCAAGTAAGCAGAAAGCAGTATGTTAGTATAAAAACATGAATAATGTGGGTAGTTATGAAACCACTAGAACCACATTTAAAATGCATAAAATCCTAGATAATTTGGAAAGTCTGCAAGCCAGCCACTCTGTAGCAGCTGAATTAATTCGCAAAAGATAAAATTACTGCGGATTAGCTCGTCCCGCTTATTTCGCATTCCCGGAAACTATTTCTATGTTGGTAATCTGCGGTGGGGTTTAATTAATTGTTTTCTCGACTGTACCTTGCATTTGCAGTCGAAGAAAAATAAATGGGATTATATATAATAATCTGCAAAATTATTGGTAGGTATTTTTTATTGTTGTAACTTCTTTTGTGAATGTCTTCTTTTTTGTTCTTCTTTCTTTTATGGTTGTTGGCAAGAAGGCTGCTAGGCTAAAATGGGATTGGGCGGGTCATGTCAACCTTATGCACGATTATCGCTGGGCAAAAGTCTCCACACGATGGTTGCCGGAAGACGAACGGCGCCGCCGAGGCCGGCCCAGAAAGAGGTGGCGAGACGATCTGGACGCGTACCGCGAAGGCTGGTTCGAGGCGGCGCGGGAAAAGGGCCCATAGAAGGAATTGGGGGAGGCCTTTGTCCAGCAGTGGGACAGTACAGGCTAAAAAAAAACTTCTTTTATTTTTGTTTTGCATTTTGTTGTTGGTGCTACCCCTACTTTATTTTTATTTTTGTTACACATATTGTTTAACTTCTACCCTTACACGGTATCTCTATAAAAGCTATTTCTAACCGTGCAGGCCTGGTGACCTGTATCACAGATTTTTCCCAAAAACCTACACCAGGCACCAGTCTCTCACAAACGTGGAATACAGCTGAGACATTTTTTTGTACATGTTAACTTTAAGTCAGCTTTGTTTGAAGCGAGAATAAATGATAAATCTATTTTTTTTTAAATCCTTTTGAACATTTGAGGGCACATTTGCACGTAGCAATAGTTTTTTAAAACTTTTCATAAATAACCAACGTCTAAGAAAGGAGGAGGTTATTGGATTCAGCCAGCATCTTTTTTTTTTAATAAGGTATGTACCTAAACCATCTCCTTGATTACTGGGTCGATTTACGTGATTATTTTCCAGATCCATTTGGTGGAGGCAGCCCGTAAGGTGGTCCCATGTAAATTTTATTCTACAATATCTTCAAACAAGACTGACAAGCTTTTCAGTTACTTTGCCTGTGTTTAAAATTTTTCTGTCATCGTTTTTGCGTAACTGTCACTTTTTTTAAAAAAAACGTCCCACAGTAGGAGGAATTTATTAATTAATAAATAGTAGTATGTTCTCCTGTATCGTGGGTGCGTTTACAAACATTTTAACTGACATACACAAACAGCCAGACCCGGAACAACTATTTGTAGGTTATACAAAAATTTCTTCCGTGTGGGAAACCACACAGCCCACGACATGGACCGCAGCAGTCAATCGCTCAGCCAATGCGCCAACCGTGCCGTCATAACTAATACTTTATACAGAGTTATTTGTAAAATACCAACAACCTCGCAGGAGTAGATTACTAACATCATAAACAACAACATTTGTTCTACGGCTTTTCCGAAAACAGACAAAAAAAAAAACGACTTTTCATACAAAACTCGATCAGCTGTTCGGACATATGTATGGAGAGTTGAATTTTTTTTGTCTGTTTTCGGAAAAGTCGTAGAACAAATGTTGTTGTTTATGATGTTAGTAATTTACTCCTGCGAGGTTGTTGGTGTTTTACAAATAACCCTGTATAGGCCATGTTATTATTTTTGCCTGAAAACACTGAACGAATAGATTTTTCTCTCAAAACTGACTACATCTTTGTCCTTAACAAGTCTATAAAAAGTAAAGGTAATCGCCCATAATCTCCTTTTGACGGCACGACATGAATCTATGATCCTCGCAGAAATCATAAACTAACAAGTGGGGCTTTTTAAAAAAGAGGCTGCAGAGCAATCGTACCATATTTTAACATGCTTACGGAACCGTGAACCCTTTCACGGCATTCGCAAAATAAAAATGAAAATCCAAAATGGCCGCGCGTGTGTAATTTGCTCTTCGGCTCCTTTTTGCAATGCAATCTGCGTTACCAACATTTGAATGTGCGTTCTCACTATTGTTAGGTGTCGTTTCCTTTTTTTTTGTTTTTCTTGTTTAACTTTTTAGGGTTTTGTTGTGAAATTGCAAAAATGGAACCTTTATAGATTTGTCCTTTCCGTCCGTCTGTCTGTCTTTCTTTCCGTATGTCACAGCCATTGTACTCAGAGACTGTTGACAGCACCCAAAAAATCATCCAGAAATTACGAATAAAACAAATCATAAGTCAAATATTGTCAGTCATTATTGTCAGTCTAATATTGTTAGGTGCTGCGGAAACCTTTGTGTGCGATTCCGAGTCACACTTGGCCGGTTTTTTACGGTAGATAACAAATAAAAATATTTACGTGATCTTCATACCACTTTTCCACGAATCATTACTTCCTTTCTTTTTTAATCTTTCTAAAAAAAATTAAAATTTTTGCTGTAATGTCAAACTATCGAAACAAGCGATCATACCTTAATTGGGTAATTTTTATGTCTTTCATTCCTTCTGCGATTTTTACATGCCTGATTTTGTCAGCAAATTTCTTCAATACAAGTTTTGCCATACAAAAACTCAAACGCCAATTTTATTATATGGATAAGAGATATTTTAGTTTGATGAGATCAGCGCTAAGGGATAATCCACATTTCTGACATAACTTAACACAGTATACAGAGTACAAAATACCTAAACTTAAGAAAGACCCTCTATCCTAAATTTCGACCCAACCCTACATCTCCAGACGGGTCCTGTTTGACCTTCGACGAGTCACGTGAACATTGTCCCAACAATTAGGAATGCTCCTCACACGTCCGACAGACGTACCTTTTTTCACTTCCTTCTGAGTTGTAATTAGTTTTGGACCTTTGACACAGCAGCTGGGTTCTCAGAGTTTGGGAATTAAAGTCACGATTATGGCTTGTATAAGGTTACGCTGCAGAAACTTAGATCTGAGGGATCTATAGGGTGTAAACAGACCCTTCACGAAGCCGTCAACAAAGCATTCTGTACATCAAACTAAGTAACTTTACGGTATGACTCAAACGGAATGACTCAATGGAACGCACTCAAAGCATTGTGCTGATGGACGGTTTGAATAGTACGGGGTTCGTGGAGGTGTTTAAAGTAAAAATCTTACATTAAAAACATGTATTTAAAAATCAAATAAAAATATATCTCCGTAACTACAAGGTTCCCAGGTATAGTCTAAACAAAAAAATTATCGCCAAGACGGGAAGAACAAGTGCCTTTCGGATATGTTAAGGGTCTATTTACACCCTCTATAAACACTGCACGTGCGTTTAACTTAGACCTTCCTTTTTCCCGTCTTTTTTTAATCCAAGAATCGTATTACGTTTATAGAATTTGTCATTGGTGGATCTATCTAAATTGCTTAGATATAGTGTATAGTTAGAGCACAGATCGTTAAGTTACCGGATTAACATTGAGCTTTGTTGTGCCAAAACTTTGTGGATTCAATCTACCTTTATCTGTTTTACCGTCAATATCGGTATAGCAAAATAATTTTTGCACAAAAACTCGGCTTTTTCAAGGATCACATACTGCAGAGACCTGGTGGAGTTATTCCTGAGTGATCATGAAACAACATAACACACTAACACCTTTGTTCCAGGTGGATTTGGGCAGAGATCGCATTGATGAGTTAAATCATTTTATCCTTAGATTGATCATGGGATGAATGAAAGGCATTTGAATGTGGATGAGATGAGAATGCTCAGGGGGATGTGTGGTGTTACGTGAATGGATAAAATAAGAAATAGCGGCGCCACTTTCAGACTCACTCTTATATACAAGAGTAAGTCTGAAAGTGGCGCCGGTGACTGAAAAGTTGCGTAGTAAGGGCATGTGATGAGGAGGTATAAGGAAAATGTCGTGAGGAAAGTTTTGAGTATGAATGTGGATAGGTATATGAGTAGAGGAAGACCAATGAAACGATGGATGGACTGTGTAAAGAATGATATGGCAAGAAAGGAGGTGTCTGATGAGATGACGAGTAATAGAGAAGTAGTAAGTGGGATAGAACTTGCGAAGCTAGATCCAATCCAGAACACAAACATTTTCTACTACCCGATGCAACCAAAACACATACAAAATCAACTAAACAAAGTGGTTAGTTCTAAACTCTAATGCAGCAACAGTTTCCACCTATTCAGTAAGTCAACGCACGTCTGCGGGACGCATTCAATTCGTCAACGCACGCCTCTGGGACGTATTCAACTCGTTTATATTCTACCCCTCTCGCCAATTCTATGTTCATTAACTTTGCGTTGCGAATTGGAACTTTATTTAGAATGACAAAGAAAATAGGACTCTTATGATCCCGTGTCAATTAGTTAACAACTAATTAATTAGTGGTAAGTGTGGCGAGAAAGTGTTTCCGTACCCAACCCATTTGTGCCACTTGCTGAAAATCTCTCATCTGGCCACGAGTTGCCATGGCTGACCTGGAAGTCTTAATCAGTCAAAATCAAAATATTTTATTTCACATAGGCCTAGATGGGCACTTATAAAACGTCGACAAAAAGGTGCACGATTCGGGTTGGTCGTTTCCTATGGAGAAGAACCGGCAAGAAACTCCTTGGTTACTCTTTTCAAATCATTTACGGTTTTAGACATTTATTTTCTCAAAAGATTTACAATCACTTACAGAGAAAATACAATATTATAACTTATAAATACATGAGGCCGATTTGCGTAGTGGGTTGGTACAATAAGTCAATAACAAGAATGACATTAAAATTTTGTAACAGTTTTAGTAAACCCGTAAAAGGGTAATTGTAGAAAATAATAGAACTAAGTGCACGACATCTTATGCGCATCGCTAATGCGGGTAGGTGTGCATGAGCTGAGGAGTACAGTCTTAGAAAAATACAATACATGTTTATTAAAGCCCATGACACAGTGATTGTTTCACCGCGATTAAAGTAGGCACATGGTTGTTATATCTTATTAGTAATATGGATGTTATAATTAGAACTAGGTACATTGAATTTATATATTTTGATTACTTGAGTTTGTTTATGTATTTATGAATATGACGGCGCGATACATGACATTTGACGTTTGCTGTCGGAATAGGATGGCAGCATGACAGATATCAGCTGTCAGCTGCCATTCTTGCGGAACGTCACACTGGTGGGAGCGGGACGGCCATATCGGTCACTTTTGAATCGAGGACCGCCAACGCACCACGCGCTCGACGAATCGCTTATTTCCGACGCCATCTTTAACTGTTTCTGATTTGATTTGATAGAATATCATTATCTGTGCCTAATTAAAGTGTGTTAGAGTAATATTTTGTTAATCTGTAAATTTAAAAAGAAATAAATCATTTGGAGAATTAATTTGTGACTTTGTTCGAGTTTCTGACCCACGTGAAATATGGAAGATTCTGATATAGGCCATCCTGAGTCTATATCAGAAGTGGGATCCCCCGGGCCACAAACAGGGAACACGCAGACTGCAGAAATCATTTCTGCAACGAGAATACTGTCGAATATGGAGGAAATGTTCGCCCGGATATTTGCGGTGTCGCAAGCATCAACTCCTGTGAGTACCAACACCATAAAACTAATCGAATTTGATCCTGATGATTCCGAAGCTGACATTGAAGGCTGGTGTAACGTCACAGAAGTAATAGTGCAGGAGAAAAATCTAGTAGGTGTTAATCTGCTGATGGCACTTACTAAGGCGCTTAAAGGTCGTGCAGCTACCCACCTGACCAAAATGAACCTCAAGGAATTAACATGGGCTGCAGTTAAAGAAACGTTGCTAGCTAGATTTGCTAAGCCCAAACTAATGCAAGATCATTTCGATGACATTTTACGATTTCAAATTAGTGTCAAAGAAACCGCATCAGAGTGTGCAATGCGCTTATGGAACTTAATCGAGCGAATACCAAAAACTGACCTACCTGAGGAAGTTATTACTGGGTTCGTGATATCAGTGCTATGTCAAAAGGATAATTTGATACGTAGAGAGTTGATAGCACATGTGATAACTACTCGAGCTCAATTGTTTCGGATTCTTAATGGCATATCACTAAAGCGACGGTTGGACGTCAGTGATGGAAATCAAGACGCCGATTCTAAACGACCTCGAATGACAGACTCCAGATTCCCTGGAAAGTGTCATTGGTGTGGCGTGCCAGGACATCGACAGGCTGAATGCAAGAAGCGAAAGGAGGACTCCAAATCATTGAAGTCCCATGATCCATCAAGTTCTACAAACAATCAACACAAGCCGTCTATATCCTGCTACACGTGTGGAAAACCTGGTCACACGTCTACGACTTGTCCAGAAAAGAAGAGTGGAGGGAAGTCTGAGAGAAAGGAAGTCAACCTTTGCGACCATCAACTTTCTAGATCTACGTTAGAGACATCAGCTGGTGAGAGTTTTCCATTTTTATTTGATAGCGGATCATCTTGCTCCCTTTTAACTGAAAGTTTTCGCTGTCGGTTTCCGGGTACTGAGCGTAATAATCTAGTTTATCTTACTGGTATCGGAGGTGATGACGTACAATGCACTTGCCAAATTTTAAGTACCGTAAAAATTGGAGATGCTTCTGTTGACCTCATGTTTCACATCGTTCCAGATACGGTAATTTCTGTGCCGATTATTGTAGGTAGGGATATCTTAGATAAAGGTTATTGTGTGACAATCGATAACGACAAACTCTTATTTAAGACCAAAGAGCGAACTAACTTTTGCGAAACGAAATCGGCAGTTTGTGATATTTCTTCAATCGATACTGACTTAGAAGGAGAGGATAAAATGTTGCTGTCAAAAATAATTAGTAAATATTCAGATTATTTCATAGACGGTATACCTACTAGGCGCGTCACTACAGGGCAATTGAGCATTAAATTGATAGATCCTCATAAAATAGTTCGAAGGTCTCCCTATCGACTAGCACCTATAGAGAAGCAAATAGTCCGCGAAAAGATACAACTATTGTTAGATGCAGGTATCATTCGTGAGAGTTCCTCCCCTTTTGCGAGTCCGATACTCCTTGTAAAAAAAAGGACAATACCGATAGAATGTGCGTAGATTATCGGGAACTAAATTCCAACACACAACCCGAACA
This sequence comes from Noctua janthe, assembly GCA_910589295.1. NCBI lineage: Eukaryota > Metazoa > Arthropoda > Insecta > Lepidoptera > Noctuidae > Noctua > Noctua janthe. The sequence continues at coordinate 3,241,455 of OU342572.1, read as the reverse complement.
CTATCCCTTGCCTCGCATCGAAGAACAGATAGACCAGCTCAGTGGCGCCAACTACTTTTCTTCATTAGATATGGCTAGCGGATTTCACCAAATATTAATTCACCCTGATTCAATTGAGATGACTGCATTCGTAACTCCGGAAGGCCAATATGAGTATCTCGCGATGCCTTTCGGTTTACGCAACGCTCCTTCTGTGTACCAGCGATGTATCACAAAAACACTACAACACCTTAATGACAGGCCTCTCATCTATATGGACGATGTTCTGTGTTATTCTTCCAATATTTCGCAGGGTTTGGACCGCCTAGATGAGGCCTTACAAGCCCTAACTGCAGCAGGTTTTTCATTTAACCTTCGGAAGTGCAAATTCATGAAACAAAAAGTAGACTATCTAGGTTATTCCTTACAGTCTGGGGAAATTAGACCCAATTCCCGCAAAATTCAGGCATTAGTTGAAGCACCATCACCACGTACAGCTACACAGGTTCGTCAGTTTCTCGGACTCGCGTCATATTTTAGGAAATTTATACCTGGGTTTACAAATGTTGTTGGACCGTTATACCCTTTAACTAAACTAAAAGGACCTATTAATTGGACCGACAAACATGAAGATATCCGTAGCAATGTGGTTAAAATACTAACTTCGGAACCAGTTTTAATGATCTTTAATCCTGAATTGCCGGTCGAGTTGCACACAGACGCGAGTGCCGAAGGTTATGGTGCAATTCTTATACAAAGAGCGAATAACTTACCCCATGTTGTGGAGTACTTCAGCCGGCGTACATCTGAGGTAGAATCTCGCTACCACTCGTACGAATTAGAGACCTTGGCTGTCGTACGAGCGGTAGAACATTTTCGGCATTATTTGTACGGCCGACATTTTGTAGTCTACACTGATTGCAATTCGCTCAAAGCATCAAAATCCAAGGTTGATCTGACGCCTCGCGTGCATCGTTGGTGGGCTTTCCTACAAGCCTACGACTTTGAGATAATATATCGTGAAGGCCGTGGTATGGAACATGCAGACTTCTTTTCCCGTAACCTCCAGTCGGATGCTGGCGCGTCTTCGTCCCAAACCCCTACGACTAAACGTGTCCAGTTTGTTGAGTTACATCAAAAATGGCTCTCAGTTGAACAAAAACGTGATAGCGAAATCCAAGACTTGATCAGTAAACATAACAACGGTGACTTCCCGGAAACAGTAGCACGTACCTACGATGTTAGGGATGGTATCCTGTATAGAAAGGTTGGGCGCAACAAAACGATCTCTTGGTTACCGATCGTTCCACGCTCTCTGATTTGGACTCTTATCAACCACGTCCATAACGAAATTCAACACCTTGGTAGTGATAAGACGCTAGATAAACTCTACGAACAATACTGGTTTCCGCAAATGTCCAAATACGTGCGTAAGTTTATTGACTCGTGTATAGTTTGCAAAGCGTCGAAGAGACCATCAGGCGCTCAACCTATTCAGTTACACTCGATCCCAAAACTATCTGTGCCATGGCACACAATCCATATAGACTTTACCGGGAAGCTTAGTGGTAAGAGCGACCGGAAAGAGTATTGTTCGGTGATAATAGACGCGTTTACTAAGTATGTCCTGCTAGAGCACACAATATCACTAGATGCAAGTAGCGCGGTGCGAGCTCTAGAAAGGGCTGTATGTCTTTTTGGGGCCCCTACACGCGTTATTGCTGATCAGGGCCGATGCTATATTAGTAGTGAATTTAGAAACTTTTGCAATAATTATAAAATTGATCTGCATTTTATTGCAACCGGTTCGAGCAGGGCTAACGGACAAGTTGAGCGAGTTATGCGAACACTAAAAAGCTTGCTCACGATAGTCGAAAACGACCCTAATAAGTCATGGCGCGATGAGTTAGGCAATATACAACTAGCGCTCAATAGTACAAAATCGTCTGTTACTAAGTACTCACCTACGGAACTGATGTTTGGGATACGTGCAGAATCATTAGGTATGTCCCAGATATCTTCACATTCTGATGAGCGAAATAACCGTTTAGATTTAGAGTCTATTCGTGAAACTGCGTCGGAAAATATTCAAAAGGCAGCTGCGGCGGATACTCTAAGGTTTAACCGTGGTCGCGCTATCATTAAACCATTTGCTCAGGGCGATTTTGTTTTTATCAAAAATAGTGAACGAAATCAAACTAAACTAGATAGGAAGTTTCGGGGACCGTTCGTTATAACCTCCGTATTAGGAAATGATCGGTACGAACTAAAAAGTGTAAGTGGTTCACACCGCACTTATAAATACGCACACGAGAATTTGCGTGCAGTACCTCATGGACATGCTGGGTTACTTGAAGTCACTACCAGTTTGTTGAACGATGAGGAGGCCGAGACGGCGCCGGAAAATGCGGAGCAATTACAATTAAGTAGTGATGTTATGCTACCACGAAGCCCAATTCAGGGAGGCGATGACCTAACTATTAGAGATGAAAGGTTGGGCACAGACTCAGACACTGTCTCGGCTAATTCAGTAACCCTTACTGGCGGGTCCGATACACTCAGTGTGTACTCTGATCCCGATGCACTTGATGAAGTCGAAATTCAAAATGAGCAAGATTGTCCGTAACTGATAAGTATGCCACATTTCTGTTCCTTTGTATTTAAAATACTGTGTTAAAACCGGTCGAAGGGACAGTGCCGTCCGGTCCATGCCATTGGGGCTGGTCGAAGGGACACACTTGTCTAGACCCTGTCTGTGATCCGGTCAAAGGGACAATGTCGTCCGGTCCATGCCATTGGGGCTGGTCGAAGGGACACACTTGTCTAGACCCTGTCTGTGATCCGGTCGAAGGGACAGTGCCGTCCGGTCCATGCCATTGGGGCTGGTCGAAGGGACACACTTGTCTAGACCCTGTCTGTGAACCGGTCGAAGGGACAGTGCCGTCCGGTCCATGCCATTGGGGCTGGTCGAAGGGACACACTCGTCCGGTCCGGGTTATGTTTGGTTAACATAACGAGCTTGTGAGATGTCATCCGGTCCATTATTCATGATGGTCGAAGGGATGCATGGTTTCATATCTTGCTTCTGAAGTTTGTTAGAATTAGTGCTGTGCTGTTTGTCAGGCTGGACGAGCAACCAATCATCAAATAATAAAATTGCTTGTTTTAGGACAACGTTAGATCTACGCCCGAGGACGGTCGAATGTCAGTCCGGCCGTGACGGCGCGATACATGACATTTGACGTTTGCTGTCGGAATAGGATGGCAGCATGACAGATATCAGCTGTCAGCTGCCATTCTTGCGGAACGTCACACTGGTGGGAGCGGGACGGCCATATCGGTCACTTTTGAATCGAGGACCGCCAACGCACCACGCGCTCGACGAATCGCTTATTTCCGACGCCATCTTTAACTGTTTCTGATTTGATTTGATAGAATATCATTATCTGTGCCTAATTAAAGTGTGTTAGAGTAATATTTTGTTAATCTGTAAATTTAAAAAGAAATAAATCATTTGGAGAATTAATTTGTGACTTTGTTCGAGTTTCTGACCCACGTGAAATATGGAAGATTCTGATATAGGCCATCCTGAGTCTATAAATATAATTATGTGTTAGGTAAGGAGTGTGGTTTGTATATGCTGTACTATAATAATTTTCAATTTTTGTTTATTCATGTATATAGTAGTAAGTAGGAAGTGTCAAATACGTAGGGTAAGATATATTAGATTAAAATATAGTGTATGTATGTATATATTCTGTTTTATTTGCGTATACAATTTTGTGTGTTTGGTATTACAATATTATCATGGTTACAGCATTTGTACTTAAGTATGGGGGGACAGCATATACCCGACAATAGGTCATTGCTACACAAAAGATGTTAAACAAAATAAAAAGTTAACAAGCAGCTGGGAATCTACAAAGCCTACAATGTTCACACATTCACAAACAATCGGTAAAAAAGAATCTATACAAAGGTAATAAAATATTGTAAAATACTAAATTAAACAAGTGACATAAATATTATCATCAGTGCTGTAACTATTCTGAGCAAAAGATGTATAAAGTTATAGATGACTCTGCCCTGGACTGTGAATGTGGTGTGGCACCACAAACGATGGGACACTTAATATCTTGTCCTGCCTGCCCTGTTGCTTGCACACCACAGGAGCTGATGGACGCTACTGAAAGTGCCAAACTCGTCGCCAAATTTTCATTGTCATTGACGCGTTAAGAAGAAGATTAAAACTGCAAATCTCACCTCAAATCTCACCTATTTTTCTATTCTAAACAAAAAAGACAGTCTTGTCATACCTGGTTACAAATCTGGACTCCAACCTGGTTCCGAGATTCTCCTGATAATTAAATACATTTTATAAAAAAACAGGTAAAAGATTTTGAATAGTCTTTATAGATTAATACTGACCCAAAATCACTCCAATTTTGTGTACTCTAAACAAAAAGACAGGCCTGTCACACATCGTCAACCCTCCGTCTGCGCGCGTGACACTAAAATGATCAGTGCCCGTTTTGTCCCGACAATCAGGGACGCGACTCACGCGCGCGGGACGAACACCGCTTTGTCTTATAGTTCCTTGGTGCGTGGTACGAATGGTAGGCGATGGGTTTTATTGAGTTTAGGATGAACAAATTCTTTATTTCTTTGTGAATGACCATTTTATCCTTAAACACATTAAAACTATAGAGAGCTGCTAGGCCTATGTTTCACACGCTTGCTTGATTCTAGAAATTCTATTGGATCTAATTTGATTTAAAGATAATTCCTTTATTTACTTCTGTACAAATCAATTATATTTTTAAATATACCTTACAAAAAAAAAAAAAAACTTTTAAAAATATAAAAAATTGTAGCCCACCGGTATCGGGAACAGGGTCCACGCTACCAGCGGTCAGGGCTCCAGAGAGAGGAACCTCCTAACAATACGAGCCGTGTCCAGGAGTACCGCTTTCTGAATCAAGCCCTTGATCCAACTGCCTAACGAGAGCCTCCTGGGGGAGGCCTATGTCCAGCAGTGGACGTCTTTCGGCTGAAATGATGATGATGATGATGATGAATTTAACTAGTATAGTAGTGCAGTCTAAAGGTCGCAGCTCACATATCAACTCGGAAAGGGATCGGCACCGCATTGCCTTTCGGCTCGCCGTCAAACAGGCATCAACCTAACGTAAGCAAGCGAATCAGCAGCTCCGATACGTCGACTCAGCTACGGCTCGCCGACGCCGCACTTACGACTGGAAGTTGCTCTTTGAAAGACAGCACGTGTGGCAACAGTAGTGTGCGTAAGGGTGGACGAATAGACGTAAGCTCCAGTACGGACAGACGTAAGCGCGGGGACGACGAGCCGTAAGCGAGTTGACCACACACCACACCGCGGATCGTGAGGTTGTCCCGAGGCGAGGTGATTACGTTACGATTCCGATTAGTGTGCGTTGCAGTAGGGAGTTTCATACAAATAATACTGAACGGCTCGAGTTGATACGGTGACGATCCCTTTCCGAGATGATATGTGTGCTGTGACCTTAAAATGTCACGTAAAGTTCGTCTAATAGTTACTAGCAATAAATCGCTTCATCTTATAACTGAGCCCACAGTCCACCTTTCACACAATATCGTCTCGTGAAACTTCCACCACGTTTCGAATGCCCCACTTTGTAAAACGTTATATTTGAAGCTCCCAACTATAAACTTTTCCGCTAAAGTTTTTGTGCTTTTTTTGTGTATATATTAATTTAAAAAACCGGCCAAGTGCAATTTGGAACCACCGAGGGTTCCGCATAAACTTGTATATTTATTTATTTATTTTATTTATTAAAGCTTTATGCACAAGTAAAAACTGTACAAAGGCGGACTTAATGCCATAGGCATTTTCTACCAGTCTACCTTAGGGTGATGCAGAGACAATATACAGTAGGTGCAATAACAGAAAAAAAAGCGCATTCCAGAGAAAAACCGCCTGGACAAAGAAAGAAGATTTTATAAAACCAGAGCGGTGAGAAGGACATCGTAAGAGACAATTATTAGCGGAACGAAGATTCTTGCTGTGCGCAGAGCATAAATATTGACAATTAGACGTCAGATAAGAAGGAGAAGTGGGTTTGTGAAGAAGAGAAAACAGGGTTGTCAAAGCCCTCAATTCTCTGCGCTGCCGGATGGGCAGCCATCTTAAAAGCGCTCTATGCGTAGATACATGATCATACTTGCGGAGATTGAAGACGAATCGAATGCAATTATTAAGAAGTCGGTCAAGTTTATTGAGCAGATCTGCATTTAGGTCGTGTATATCCAATATCTCCGTAACCAGAAGGTTCCCAGGTATGGTAAAGTACAAAATAATGATCGCAGTGACGGGGAGAACAATTTTTTGAATGCCCCCCTCCCCCCCCCCCCACTCTGGGCAGAGCGGAAGGGAGTGTCAGACTTGTACTGACTAAAACCCATCCATGTTCCTTCTTTGCCCTTTGTGTTCCAGGGCCGCGGTATCTCTTTCGAACAGTCCCGCAGCCCTTACAGGCATCGGCCCATGCGGACCCCTACTTGTTTGCTGACATCTCTTTGAGGCGCACGTGGAACACGAACGCGCCGTCGACACGGCCTGTCGTCATAAGACGGCCGGACGGCGAGCTGGCCCATAACTCGCCGTCCACAGGCCCGCACCTACGGTGGCCGGGAGCCACCACGTGACCCCCAACGCCCAGGGCGTCTCCCGCGGCGACTGGGACGTGAGGTTCTTTCCCTCTCACGTCCCGCCACCTCCTTCACTAGCATGACTGCTTCGCAGAAGGAGGTGACGGCTTCCCATTCCCTCTCGCTCCGGACCATGGCTTGAACCAAGGCCGGACGCGAGAGATCGCCGCCGCCAAACGCCGCTACGAGGACACGGCGGTGCTCCGCCCAAGCGGGGCAGACCTCCACGGTTTGCTCCACCGTGTCCTCCGGACGATCCTCGCAGTGGAAACACCCGGGCGTTTCCTCCCGCCCGATTCGGTGCAGGAACCTCCCGAAACAATAGGCTCGCCCCTTTACATGGGACTAAAACATAGCAGACGAAATGTGGGTGTACTAATTAAGTACACCTCTGCCTAACCCTTCGGGGATTACAGGCGTGATGTTGTGTTATGTTATTCGTGTTTGCGGCCCCGTAATTAGTTATTAATTATACTCAGTTATTTGTGTCCAACATTTCGACACACACTTAATTCCACCCGTCACAAGCACTGAGATTCCATTAAATAGTAAATGAACTTTAATTCGTCCGCCATTGGGGTGAGCTTGGCTCGTGACAGCTAATTATTTCGTCACGCTCGCGTTAGTACGATTATTGTTAGGTTTTATAAGTAACCATGAATACATTATATTTTGGTAGCCGAGTCCGAGTTCGTTCCATTTTAGGGTTCCGTACTCAAAGGGTAACCAACAGGGTCCTATTACTAAGCCTCTGCTGTCCGTCCGTCCGTCCGTTTATCTATCAGCGGGGTGTATCTCATGTTCCGTATTAGGTAGACAGTTGAAATGTTTACAGAGTGTATTTCAGTTGCCGCTATAAAAACCAAAAATAAATATAAAAATAAAGGGGGCTCCCCTACTACGATGGTACGGAACCCTTCATGCGCGTGTCTGACTCGCACTTGGCTGGATTTTTCAGCCCTAATGAGGTAAAAGGTATGATGAGAGGGTGTTCCGGCCTTCATTAGCCATATAATTACATAAAGAATCGATAGTGCTGTGCATGAAATTTCCGGTTCGATTATGTGGTGGGGCAGAGTGCTATTGGATTACCTGCCCCGTTGGTCTCGTGGCCACAAGCTCGATTGCTGAGCGTCAGGTCTTGGGTTCGATTCCCGGGTCGGGCAAAAAGTGCTATTGGGTTTTTTCCTTTAGGAATTTCTCAGTAGCAGCCAACCACCAACTTTGGAAGTTGGCGGTATGATACCCCCGTGCCTCTGAAGGCATGTCAAGCCGTTGGCCCTGCGCCTGATCTCTCTCCGGTCGTGTCGGATTGTTGGCCCATCGGACAATGATAGTAAAGGGACAGAGAGTGCTTCTGCGCCAGCGCACACACTTCTGCACTATAATATCTCCCGCACCGATTACTAATCTCCTCTAACAAAAAAAATACATTTTTGTCTCTTTGTCTGTTTGTTCTGGCTAATCTCCGAAACGGCTAGACGGGACTTTGATTAACAGATAGCTGATCTCTGATAAGGAGTAACATAGCTACTATTATTTTTTGAAAATAGATTAAGGTTTCATGCAAAAAAATTAAAACCCTTGAAATCTATTATTTTTTTATAATAATTTCACGTGGACGAAGGTCGCATGAAACAGCTAGTTATTCATAAGACTAAGACATATGGCAAAACACAAGTAACCTTTTCTCTACAAGACAACTGAAAGAACGCCTCGAGGACATCTCTTTGATATGAGGATATGTATCGGCTTATGTTGAGCATAAGCCGTGAATGATTGATGTAAGTTCAAACGAAGCAATCAGTTGCCTATGTATCTTCTAGTAATGCCCGCAAGGCATCTTGATGATAAGTAAAAAAGTGATGTCTTAATGTCGACCTGGAAATCGATCTGAGGACCTCATGCTCGCCATTAGTGATTTCGATTACTAGATCAACGAGGAATAAAAATGTAAAATCATCTGGCTTAAAATATACCACTGCTTTCAGAAACGCATAGCGAGAATTAACGAGTTTAATTTATTAAACATAATTAAGGCGATTGGCTTGTATGAAATCTGACATAACATCATACATCATACATAACATGACACCTGTAATCCCCGAAGGGTTGGGCAGAGGTAGACCCAAGTACACCCACATTTCGCCATTTATGTTTAAGTTCCATGTAATAGAGAGAGGGCGATTACCATCAACCGTGCATAAATCCAGACTCCACGGCTGCTACTGAAAATTTCCAAACAGAGCCCAATAACACTTTGCCTGACCTGGGAAGCACACCCAGGACCTCATGCTCAGCAGTCGCGCTTTCGACCACTTGACCAAAGAGGCAGTCAATGAAATCTGTTGATGACTAACAGGTCACCGCCCGACCGCGCGGACGAGCGGCGCTCACCGCCTCTACGCGCGGCGCACCGCCAATACATTTGCCTCGCCGCCTTCGATTGACCGCGCGGACAAGCAGTGTCGTATGAGAATCGCCTAAAATAGACATTTCACAAAATAATACAAATTCCGTCATCCCAAATTTTGAATTCCATATTTATTAACAACCTAATTTGCCAAAATACAACCCTCATCTACTCTCCAAATTAAATTCGACCCTAAAATACCGACCGCGGTCGATTCGACCACGACCAGAAAATTACGCCGCAATATATCTATAATTATGACAGGAAAATTGTCCATTCCACGGATTCATAGGACTATGATACGCCAAAAGTGAAATAATCCGCAATGATGTGTTTATCAAATGTTATGAGATGGTCATCATTTACGGGGTTTGGAACCATGCCAGCCAGCGTTGCATTGTGGGTAATGTGTATCAAAGCAGATATGGGCCGTAATGTTTTGTTTTTTATTACGCTAGAATATTCAAAAGCTGTTAGTTGTGAATATTTCTATATTTTGGTGGGCAAAGAGAAAATAATTTCGGAGAAATTGTGTTGTTTTGTTTTTCTGTTTCAGTTTTCTAGAAAATGTTAACGTAAGCTTGCCCTGAAACATCTAAAAACATCTTTAATCTTTTGAACATAAACATAAACACACGCGCGTGCCGAACGCCAAGCCACAATTTCACCTACCATTTTGTCACATATTTGTGTCGTTAGGGTACGCGCTTGCTTGTCCCGTATATGTGACTATGGCGGTCGAAAGGTTAAGGTGGAACAACACCGCAGTTACATTTTGTGGAGAAGCGAAAGAAACGTTTGCTATTGTTAGTGAAAATAATAACGGATGACAAAAATTTATAACAAAAGCTACGGTCTTTTCCGAAATTTTGCTCTAAAAAAAAGAACTTCAGTTAGGATGCACCTTTACCAATATCAAAGTAGTTCTCCATTATATTCGACCGACAGACTGAAAGATATTGCGGTCTGCGGAAAAAGCTATCGAATTTACGTAAGATTTACGTCACGTGTTCGTGCTAGGTCTCCGAACTGCCACAAAAATCGAAACTCAATTCTGATCCCATGAAATTGCCCCTACTTAGCATTTACACCAACACCATGACACTCAAATATTTTGCCGTATCACCAACCGCACAAAAACGGGTCACTCGACGAACAGTGTTGCCAACATTGTAAATGATTGATCGCGTCATGCCGGAAAACATCAACGACTGGCAAGGTATTCAAATTACCGTGGAGCCACTTATAGAAATATCAAATGTTTCTTCCGGGACTTTAAATATTGTTGGTGAGTAAATGATGAGTTGGGTTTCATTGAATAAAATAGATAATAATATTTTGTCACGCCTTACAGCAGAAAAAATTTCGACGAAATTTTGAAAACGAATCGACCATGACTTAGGTTATAACCTTTGATACTATTTTTTAATTATTTTGTTGTTTAATTACCTTGACTTTGTTGCTAAACCAGAAATCATACCACTCTGCTACTCCGTTAGTTCGTTATCTTACCTGCAAAAGAAACAAAAAACATAACATTAAAATCAGAAACAGTTCGTAATCTTCAATTCTATAGATTTAAACCAAACGGAGACTGCAAACAATGGTAGGTATTAATAACGAAGACACGATGAAACAATTGTTGTACTGAGCTACTGGTTGAGGATTTTGATTTCTGCAATGACAATTTATTTGTAAGGCCTGTTGAAATTGATCTGGAGTGTAGTATTTGTGTACGTATGACCTTGTGTGCAAAAGTTTCAACGAATCAGACGTTTTTTTTTTTTTAAAGATAAAAAGCATACTACATAAAAGTACAGAGAGTAAATTTCTTCACCCACTATCAAAAAGGGAGGATTCTCCGACCAGACAGGTGTTATGTCTCTTGTGGGCTACCGCCCAGCAGTTATTATCAGGTTTTTCTATAATTATAGTCTTAAGTCGCAGATAACTTTAATAGCGCGGTTTAGAATTTTTGATAATTTTGGACAAGCTGTCATAGGAATTTTCTGTGACCTTTCAAAAGCATTTGATTGCGTAAATCAAGAAACACTGCTCTTGAAACTTGGGCAATATGGTTTAGGTAAACTTGCGGTCAGTTTAATAAAATCGTATTTGAATGATAGGCAAGTACAAGTAAATAGTGTCAATTCAATGGGTTTAAAAGTTAAAATGGGTGTATCTCAAGGTTCGATATTGGGTCCTTTTCTCTTTTTAGTATACATTAATGACCTACACCATATTTATATTTAACAAGTAACCGCAAATGGTGTTGTTTGCTGACGAGAATTCTAAAATGGTTTATACATCAGGATAATACCTACAAAAATAATAAACGCTAGCGAAGCCGTGAGCGGTAATTTTTCCTGCAATTAATTTAATAAGTAAATAATAATTAAGTACTTGTGGAGCACTAGAATAACAACATGCTTGTGGTCTCAGATAAGAGACCACTGTTTTTATCCTATCGAGGTTGCAGAAAACCTGCGTTTTATTTTTGTGTCACTACTCCTCGAGCGGTCACCGCGGCTGACGAGCTTCTTCTGCTGTTGAAACCACTTTGTATTTTTAAAGTTTAAAATGTATAAAACGCAGTGTGTGCTGGCGTTGGTAGCGCTGTACGTGGGGCTGGCGCACTCCTGGGGTGAGTACGAGACACGTATTTTTTAACCGACTTAACGCCGAGGTTCTACAGTCTACTTTCAAGTGGAGGGGGCTCGTGGATGGTCTTCGAGATTAAACCGCGCTTATCAAGGTTGGTCTGTGTTGTGACCATCGTTTGTATACCGAGTTTCCTCTGTGCCCAGGAAAGCAAGTTAAGCCTTTGGTTCCGGCTGACATTTGTAGATCTTTGACAGTCGTTACATGTACCGCATGTCCCAGTACTAACCGGGTTGTGGAGGTCAGAGAGGTAGTCGCTCCGTGTATATTACTCTGTCGTTTTTTTTTACGTGTGGAAATCCTCAATGGATGTTGTCCGCCGTGGGGCTGGCGGAGGGGCCTGCCGGATTCCTACTGACTAAATCCACATAGTGTTCCTCCTCGTCAGTTCTGGCTGGGGTGCACACGATTACATTCTCCGAAATAACTCCAGCTATGACAGTTTCCTTCCGACAAAGCCCATCTCAGGTAAAGGGGGGCAGCTGGTCCTCGCCCCGTACTTCTAAGTAAGAAGCACACGGAAACACCATGCGACACCAACGCAGGCCTATTTGCTTAAACGACGGACTTCCCCTGCTGCTGGCCGTTTTATGGGGGGCGAAAGAGGGCATTGTCGGCCCTCCGCCTGCGCCTACGGGCGTGGATAGATAGAGTGGAAGACATCTCAGTTTCAGTTTCTGGTGCCTCCTTTATTGCCATTACTTGTTTAGCGTATGCAGTTACTGCTAGCCATGAGCTCTAAAAAGGAGAAGGTTATGTTTTCCACCAGCATCTTTTTGTTCATGTTTCTACACCAATTCTGTGATTATTGGTTCGATTTTAGTAATTTATGAGTTATCTTCAATAGTTTGTATTTCAAAACAACCCAACCCAACCATACATTTAATTACAGCCGGAAGCTAGAGGTCGGCCCTTACTTTCATATAACCAGGTGTTGCAAGACACCCCTGCTTAACCTTTTTTTTTCGTGTGGAAATCCTCAATTGATGTCCTCCGCCGTGGGGTAGGTGAAGGGGTCTGTCAGACTCCTACTTACTAAAACCACACGGTGTTCCTCCTTGTTCCTTCTGGCTGGGGTGCGGGGACACAATTGCATTCTCCACAATAATCCCAGCAGTGACAGTTTGCTTGCGACAAACCTCGTCTCACTCTAACCCTTCGAATAAATAGGCGTGATGTTGTTTATTCAATAATATTTCCTCATTTTATATTTTTTAATTCGGTACTCCCGTGATACGAGTCTAAGTAACTTGCAATCTATTCATCAGGAAGTTATTATTAGAAGGCTTGACAATACATGATTTCTAAATAACTGTATGTTCATGAAAAACAGGAAACAGGATAACGAACAATGAAACTAAAACTAGGTATTCTGATAACATTTTGTATGTTACTAGCAATGCGACCTTCGTTCGCATTAAATTATTATAAAAAATATTACTTAGCTGTTAACATTTTTCTTTTTTTTTGTTCCGTCCTGTTGAATTTATAGTTTATTGTTTGTAATTTTGTATGATGCACGTCATGTCCCGGTGAAAAATAAATATTTTTTCTTTCTTTCTTTACTTTCCTTTTTAAATCGAATTTTGTTACTAATTTCGAGTTTTTATTTTTTTGCACGGAATCCTAATTCTCATTCTAAAGTAAAAGTAGATTTAGTAACTCCTTGTTACATCAGCTATCTGCCAGTAAAATTCCCGTCAAAATTGGTCCAGCCGTTTCGGAGATTAGCCGGAACGACCAGACAGACAGACCGACAGACTAAAATTGAAAAAAATGTGTTTTGGTTATAAATACCGTATATACTTTCATATGCATTCAGTAAAATGCTGTAATTTTGGTATTACAAACGGACACTTCAAAAGTCATTTATTTATCCTAATTAGGTACAATAACAGTTTTATTTTCAGTTTCAGAAATTAAATAGTATAACTATAGGTACATTCGTAATTATTATGCATTTTTTTCAGACATCGCTATATCTATGGAAGATCAGCTACTATTTTATACTAACGCAACCAAAACAGACACCGTACACTTTAATTCACAAAACCTCTCGGCGTTAGTTTATGACGAAGTCGACAACATGTTGCTATACGTCGATAAACAGAGCAACGACGACGCTATATGTGGATTTAACATATCTACCAGGGAAAATATATGTATCACAAAAAGAAATGGCAGAAACATACATGGTCTTGCATTCGATCCAGCTACTAAATTACTGTTCTTCAGTGACTTAAACGAAAAAAGTATTAATTGGTTTTCATTAAAACCTGGAGCTATTAACAATTTTAACGGGAATCTTTTAATCAAGATGGATGACGGGGTCCCCACTGATATTGCCGTGGATAGCTGTAGAGGGTACGTTACCAATGGCTGTTACTGAATGTATTACTAAACATAATAATTTTACTTCTCGAGATTATCATATCATATAGAAATGTATGTGTGTATGTTTTTACAGGTATATTTACTGGATGAACATTAACCTGACGACGCCTAGAATAGAGAGAGCTCGATTCAACGGCTCCGAGAGGGAAATTGTTATTAATCTTACTTCAGTGTCAATCAACACAACTTTCACAATGGAACCACACAGCTTAGCTATTGACCCACAAACGCAAAAAATGTTCTTTGTTGAGCCTGTGAGACTTTTAAGATACACAACTTTTATTGCGGATTTGAATGGAAAAAATAAGTTGGCTAGTAGTCATTTTGATTTTCAACCTGATGATATAATATTTAACAATCCGTCAAATGTATTGACCGTTTCAAACATCTCCCTCATCTCGTTGATTTGGGGCAAAAACCCTGTCGTGTGGCAAGAAGTAAAGACTGGAAGAAGCATAAAAGAATTGTTTAAGGTTAAAACTGAAATACCTATTGGAATTGTCGCCAACTATAAAATTAGTGACCAAGTTCGGGGAATTACGAATTGTGATGCTCTAACGAATCTGGTGCAAAATATCTCCGTGAGCAACAACTCATTAAAAATCGCTAAAGAATATGAAGGGCCGTTCTGTGTTAATGGTACGAAAGGTAACGGACAATCCCGGTGCAAATGCACACTTGGTTACATCGGAGAGAGATGCGATGTTTCAGTGTGTATGAACTATTGTTTGAACGGTACATGCAGCATCAATGATGGGGGATTTCCTACCTGCAGGTGAAACACTTTATTATACTCATTGTTATGGTCGCCTTTTTTAAATATTTGTATAATCTCAACATGAACGATGTAACCAAGATTTGGTAACAATATTTTGATTTGAAAGATTGTCTATGCAGTTTCTTGCCCATTGCTCTTCTTCATAGAGATCTACGCTTTGGAATGGGCCGCTACGGAACTTTCACAAGTTATTATACCTTGTGACTGGGACTATAGCTTCGGTTTCTTTATTTTACTGACATTCAAAAATGCCTGTAATGGTCTAATTGAAATAAATGCCTTAGGTTTGAATTTGAAAAGACGTTTCCATAACCATGTATGCTATTTCGATTATTTCAGTTGTAATGCCGGCTATTCTGGGGAGAGGTGTGATTTCAACTCTTGTCATGATTATTGTCTTAACAACGGTGAATGTTACTTGAATGAGGAGAGTGAACCAGTCTGCTACTGCAGAGGAACTTATGTAGGTGATCGATGCGAAGTAGCACCCTGTCTGAACTACTGCATCCAAGGGAACTGTAGTTTTAAAGACGACGGACTTCCTACATGCAGGTAAAATAATAAAATCTATATATCTATTAAAATAAATAAAATTGAAGTGTCTATTTGTAATGTCAAAGTAACAGCATTTTACTGAATGCATACGAAAGTAAAAACAGTACTTATAACAAAAAACCCTTTTTTTGTCCGTCTGCTTGTTCCGGCTAATCTCCGAAACGGCTCGACCGATTTTGACTGGACTTTTACTGAGAGATAGCTAATGTTATTAGTATAATGTAACTTAGGCTACTTTAATTTTAGAAAAAAGATTAGAGATGGGTACAAAATTATAACCCTAGAAATTGTTAACAAAATCCGATTTAAATAGGGAAGTAATTATATTTTTATAATAATTTCATGCGGATAAAGGTCGCGGGGCACAGCTAGTTATAATTAATTCCTTTTTATGATTTCCTTGTTTAAAGTACTTTCAATAACCATAATTTTAACACTTTTTATTTTTATTTAAAAAAAATAACTTGTTTATTTTGTATTTTTTAAATCGAAGTTGATCATTAACGTTTTGAGTTTGTAATTCTTTGACATGTTTTTCACTTGTAATGTTTTAATGTACTGTTTTTTTTAAATTTAATTTTACAAATTTCAACACAATTCCATATTGTTCAGAAATAAATTACTTATGACTCAATTGACGTTTTTGCTATTTCAGTTGTAAACCTGGATATTCAGGGACAAAATGTGAAGTGGACGCGTGTCACAGTTATTGTATGAATGATGGTGAATGTTCCCTGGATGAGGAAGATAAGCCAGTCTGCCAATGTGGTGATAATCACGAGGGACCCCGATGTGAAGCTGCTAAAGCTGTTAGTTTCACTACTCATAATATTACACAATATAGCGACGCCTCTACGTTCTACTCTACAACAAGAAACCTGACTCTCGTTGATTTATTGACAAAAGTTACCGTTACTGTTGAAGTATAATCTAAACAGTAAATCAATAAAATTTGCATTCGTTTAATAAAGACCTTGAAAAATAATTTAAAAAAAAACGTTTAATTCTACAATACATACATAGAACATATTAAAGTTAATTCATCGTAATTATCACTAGACGTATTAACATAACGTAGTTAACATTTCAATAATTTGCTTACATTACATTCATTAAATTATATTACATTCGTTTCATTACACTATAAGTCGGTCAGTAATCTCAAGACGCTAAATATGAGATTATTTAAAATGTGTAGTCACAGTTTTTAGAGTGTCAAAGACTTCTTTGACAATAAATGTTAAATATTTACTTGAAAAATTTGTTAGCTATTAAGCAAAAACATGTAAGCTCTTGCTCTTTTTGTATTTTATCATCTTTTTATACCATGTTTTTAAGCAAATAAATATTATTCTATTCTATTACATATCTATGATTTAAGTATGTTCTACGCTTCGCGGGCCTAGCAAGTACACGTGGCGCTTGGCCGGTTTTTTTATATATTTTTTTATATTTAGTTTCTATATTTGATCAGGTTGGTTTATGTTTTTAGTATTTTCATATTGATTTAAATCTACCGAATAATTAAATCCATATAATTAAAATATTTACCAAACAAGTTATTTTATTTTCTATCGATACTGGTCGGTTTTAAGGTCATCGCTCACTTATAAGCATTGCACGAAGTCAACAGCGCCTCGGTATTTTTTTTCACTTCTAAGAAAGGAGGTGGTTATGTATTCAACTAGAACCTTTTTTTTCTTGTATTTTCATCGATTTCTCCGTGATTACTGATCCGATTTAAGTGATTGTTTTCTAGCTAATCCAAATCTGAAGCAATGCCACTACGATAGTTATAAGTGTGTATATGGAGTATCATAGAAATAATGCCGAACAGCTCGATATTAGTAATGCACGATCAAATCCGATACTTAACAGTATCGATACAACAAACTGCGATATTCCGATATTTGGGATCGATACAAACGAATACGATAAATGCTAGAATCGATATGAAAGGATGGAGTGAATTGATTGCATATTATCTCATGGTCATCTGTTGCATTGCATGAATAGTCAATTCAAAAGAGTACATAATTATGATTACAAAAACATTCTTCAGTTATGCTTAGAATTTTAGAAGGATTAATGACTCCAAGATATTTGCATTAGTATCGATAGTAATCTCGTGCAATGCTTATAACTGTGTGTTGACCTTTTAACACTAAAACGCGGAATTTATGGTTTGGTTCAATTAGACCCGATGCGGTCTACTGGCGTAATATCGGTATAGATCGGCACGGGGAGGGTTAGATGCAGTCGAACATTTCGAAGTGAATGGGACGATTCTTTTTTGTTTTTGACTCGGGGTGAAGTGTATGCGAGTTTATCGAGCTTTTTGAAGTTATTTGTGGATAGTGTATTGGAATTTCAGAGGGCATAGACACCTGGCTATCGTTTTAAAATGTTCGTATTTCTGTACACTTCAACCAACTTGTCTGTGAAGGCGGGAAAACACAGAACTAAAATAAATGTACTAAGGTTGACATATCGAAGCATTTTTTCTTAACAAGCAGCGCCACCATGAACTGTACAGTTAAAGTGGTCGACTGTATGGACTTTCAAAGGATTTACACAAATCATACCTTTTTGATCTTCATTTCAACCAACTTATCAATGCAGGCGGGTAAACACTAAACAAAAATAAATGTACTAAGGTTGGCATATCAATGCCTTTTTTCATGGCAAGCAGCGCCTTTGGCTGCAAACTTAAAGTGGTCATACTGTAGATCTTTAGGTCACAAAATTAATTTAAATTTCTTCGAAGTCGACAGCAAACAATAAGTTAGGGTACAGGGCGATTGCGCCGCCGAACTGATGTGGTGAGACCACAGCCTACGCTAACATTCTCGAACTTAATGTTAGGACGTGTTAATAATAGTCAGCTAAAAATAACATCACGCCATTTTTCCCTGAAATGGCAAGTGGAGGGGCACTCCACTTACCCACATTTCACAAGAAATATCCACTGCATTGCATTATGACCTATAATACCTATAGACAGTTCCCAGAACTGTCAGTAAATGCACGTTTCCAAGCAATATAATAAAAACCGTAGCACTCCGCTCACGACCTCACGCAATGTGACTAGTGTAAAGCGGGCACTAGACGATAGGCCGAGGACGAGGAGAGGATACTTAACTGCAAGCCGCCTGTTGTATGACTTGTATGCCATCACCGGCAACACACAACAATATCGTTGTTTTAATGGGTTTATTACTTGTTAAAAAAATAAAAAACAACTGAGAACTGAGAGCTGTGCATGCGTCCTGCCACACACGCTCTGTTAAGCCTGCGCAGTCGTACGACGCAGGCATAACCGAGCGGAAGAAATATCTATTTCGATATTATCTAGGTTGCATGTACAGGCCAGGATAACTGAACAGTTTTCCTTTAAAAACGTACATGCATGAATGTACAGGCAAAATTGCAAATGCATAAACTGTACAACCATAACAAATATGGTTTTACAGAGTTATAATCACAATGACTTTTTTATGAAATAGTTATTCAATGGGATTATATGAACTTAGAGGGTTGTATTGATAATTTAGATTTTTATAATAAAAAAAATATTTACTAGCTAAATATTGTATACATTTATAAATTAAAATAACCTAAGGTAACTAACTTAACAATAAACTTAAAAAATGGCGTCAAAAAACTCCTAAACACTGTCAACTGGTAATGTGCCCAAGTGACTGGCGGCGTTGCCATTTCAGCCTTAGGCCAAGTTAAAGCCAGCTCTTGGGTCACGGGAATAAAACAATAAAAATATTTTATAATTCTGTAAATACACACGTGTTACGGTCGCGGATCATATTTTGTTTAACATACAACCTGACACTGGCCTGCAAATTGCAAAAAACGTAAGAAAATTTGAATTTCGCGGGCTACCCTGCCCCCCTTAAGCAACACTTCTTTCCTTCAGCATGGCATGCTTTAAATAACTTCTTTCATTTTTTTTTATACCTAGTCACTGTAGCAACACGCCTTTAAATGCGTAGCTTGTGGCCAAGCAGTAAATGTATTGACTATCCATCAAAGGTCGGGGGTCAAGCTCAATCTATTGAACTGTTGTGTAAGTTGTGGTGACCCCCGCCTACGCAGAACGCCAAGTTGGTTACATAATTTATTGAAAGTTTCAGTGGATGTGTTCTGGTATTTGGTTAACGGCTAATAATAGAGGATTCTTGTGTGTTGCTGTGGACACATCGAAAGCTTTTATTAAAGATTCAACTAATTATTGAGCTGACGATAGTTTTAGTAATCTGGATTAACTAACCATCATCATCTGCCTAGCCTTTTCCCAACTATGTTGGGGTCGGCTTCCAGTCTAACCGGATGCAGCTGAATACCAGTATTTTACATGGAGCGACTGCCTATCTGACCTCCACAACCCAGTTAGTACTGGGTAATACGATACCCCTTGGTAAGACTGGTTTTCAGACTTTTTGGGCCACTGACTACCTATAACGACTGTCAAAGATCTACAAATGACACCCGGGACCAACGGCTTAACGTGCTGGATTAACTAACCATCATATTGAAAGTATCAACCTCATTTACTTTTTTATCTTGCTCGTAGCGTGTCGATGGCAATCTATACTTATCTTACTAATACGTTTTCCTTCTTGCATTGACGTCGACACTGCTTCCCTGAGAAACGGTGTTATTTAGGCGCATTTCCTTTACCAGCGCGTTGTTTTTTTGAAAGAATATTTTCTGTAACTGGCAGACAGATGCAGTAGAAGAGATCGGTGATATATATTTATTTTTAATTCTTAGAACAATAATGTCTTTGCTACCTTCGCTCCATCAGGAAGCGGAGTTCTTGTAGCTGAATTTTGAGCCAAACATGACTGATCTTTTTGTAATCTATACCATAAGAAAAAAACAACTAAATCGATGGATTACGTTCTAAATACGTATTTTCCACAACATTGATTATGAGATGAGATGACATTAATTGGCGCTTCCCTTGTTTTGGATCAGACCTCAAAATACCTATAGTTTTTACGTTCGTAAGGTTAAGGAAAGGTCGGTCAAACAAGACATTGTACATTAATGATAAAAAAGTATCCCGAAAAAAACGGTCATTATTAGTTTTGAACACCCACACAACATCACACTTGGTTTCCCCGCTTGTCAAACAGAAGTGTACCTGTAGTACCGACACCTACATTACATCAGATATTAAAAGACCCATGAAAAGTTGTGTGGTAATCGGATAAAGGTATGGACGAATAGGAAAAAAGAAGGTATAGTAGGTATGGTATGGATGTGGACGAATGAGGAAAATGTCGAGAGGAAAGTTTTGAGTCTGAACGATGATGATGGCATGATTGCAAATTACATTAATAAACAATCAGTCATCATTATTTATAATAACGTGTGATGTCCTAGCTACAACACTTCATAAATACTAAACTACTGTAACAGAGTTGATCTCCGTGGAATTTGCATCTCGAACACTTAAAAAGACTCATATGCGAGAAATGAAAAGGAGATGTGAGAAAATGCTAGTTTACAAACGTATGATTTCCCTCGATACCCTTTCATTTGCCTGAAGCTGGCGTTTATCACGTTTCCGAGAACCGATAGTTTACAGAAATTCACAAGTGCATCACTTTTCAAAGGGTACTTCTATATTAGAGTGTGTGCAAAGGGGATGCATAATAATAGGTATGAGGATCCTGGTGGATAGTTTCTCATCCTCTATCGAAAAGGGAGGATTCTCCGACCATTGCTTTGGTCAGGATACAGGGTAACCAGTTCGCAATAGATTTTCAAAGTAGTCTTCTTCTTCTAGCATTACGGGTAATGCTAGAAGAAAAAGTAAACCTAGGTTTACCTGGGTAAACTTAGTATTACCCAAGCTTTTTGGGTGGAGTTCGAAAAGCAACTATGTTACGGCTAAAACCCGAAGTACACCGAGTTCTAGTCGGTTATAACTGTGTATCCAGTTTATTACTAGGGCACATAGACCAAATGGGTTAGGTTTGGTTAGAACTGTGACCAGACGTGCGCGAGCTGAGCGAACTTAGCGAGCTGTACCGCAGCAACAGCCGGCTAGCGTTACATCCAAAGTAGCTGCATCAAACCTCAATATTTGAATTTATTTTTGTGGTTATTCTTAAAACTCTCTTCCCACCAACTAAAAAGCCTGGGTAATTACCCGCAACTTATATTTAAGATTCTGCTTTGTACTACATCAAGTAGTGGCCACAAACTTTACTGCTGATCTTGAGGCTCTAGGGAGGTTTGATGGCCTAGCTGGGCAAAGTAAAAGTATATAAAACTGGAAATTTCCAGTTTTTTATCAAGAATTTCTCAGCCCAGAGTCTGGATTTATCGCTGGTTGATTGCAATAGGCTCGCTCCCTATTCTGACAAAATGTGTGTTAGCTGAAGGTGCTCCTGTACCTAAGCTTTCGGGATTACAGGCATCATGAAATGTTATATATTTTAGAACGTGAGTGTGTAACTCATCATTTACCACCATTTCCCAACAGCGTTAGGGTCGGATTGACAGTTTTTGACATGAAGCTACAGCTGCCTATCTGACCTCCACAACCCAGTTAGACCTGGGTAATACTATACCCATTGGTAAGACTGGTTGCTGGATTTCCCAACGGCTATGGCTATAGACAGTCAAAGATCTGCAAATGACATCCGAGACCAACGGCTTAACGTGCATCCACGGACAGACCTTGGCAAGCGTTAATAAGTCCCATGTAAGAGAGGCGAGCCTATTGCCATCAACTGGGTACAAATCCAGACTCTGTGGCTGCTACTGAGAAATCTCTAATAGAAAAACCCAATAGCACTTTGTCCGATCTGGGAATCGAACCCAGGACCTCATGCTCATCAGTCGCGCGACCTCTGGACCAGCAGGGCAGTCCGTAACCCTAACTACACCTCATTTCCTGCCCTAAACTGTTGACAAACTTCTACATTTTAATTACAGCGCCCAGCATAATAAGCGACCGCCACTTTAGTACTAAAACAGAGGAACAATTTGCATTTTTTTCATATTTCTATATTAAAACCTGAGAGCTGCCGACATTTCCTTGTTAATTAAGAAGTTTATACCTGATGTTGGTTTATGGTGATCCGGGGATGAAAAATGCTGAGAACTTTTGGTCTCTTGAGGGTACGAAGATGGATTAGATCTAAGCGTGGCTTTTATCATGGTGCGTGAGAAAAGTAGGGATGGAATTGTTTTTTTTTTTTTAATGTTGTAGGGGAGTTTTTGATGGACGGTGACTGGTAAAAATATAGACAGAATTGTCGGTTAATTGTTGAGGATGAAATTCAATTTTTTTGTACTTTAGATATCACTGAGCCAGTTATTTCTAAGTAAAACCAATAGAACAGGATCGTAGCAGGTGGTGTTCTGTAGTGTTTGCTTACCCTCTGGTTAGGAGGTGTGAGATTTGTGTATGCATGTGCATTGTGCGTGTGAAAACACAAAAAATGAAGACAGTCCGAATTGTACACAGCTTTTCCTTTTGAATCACATCATGAATTCATATGACTGGCAGAAACTTCAACGCTAGGTGCTACGAGCTACGGCGTAGCATTATGCTACGGCGTAGCGGTCTTGTAGGCTTCGCACATTTAGATCCGGTTTAAAAATATTTGTGCGATAAATTCAAAGAATAATGTTTGTAATGAAAACAAGAATAAATCAAGAAAATACATTTATTTGGCAGATTCCACAAGTGCACACAATATAAAACAAAAATAATATAATATAATAAAATTTAAATCTAAACAAAAAAATTATCACTGTGTGCCTCACGTGCCAGTAGGTAGCCCGGCATTTTGCTTAAAATATTAAGCAAAATGCCGGGCAACTAGTGTCTGACGCTGGTTTTCAACTGGACCTGGATTAGAGAGTGGGTAATGGGTCAATATGTATCAAAAATGTTTTTATTTTCAGTGCTCCGTGACTCGAAATTCACGTAAGGCCGTTGGTCCTGGCTGTTATTCCTAGATTCTTGACAGTCATTACAGGTTGTCAGAAACCCGAAACCTGGCAACCAGTTTTGCCAAGGAGTGTCGTGTTATCAAGGAACTACAATGATGATAGGGACAAACAAGAATCTTAATATCTACCTCAGAGACAATACTAAATATTCTAGACCACAAAATCAGTCAAAAATAAATTCGACCCACATTCTGACACCTTTAACCCCCAAAAGTCGACCCCACAATTCCACAGACACTCAAACGCCCCCAACTCATCACTTAAGCCCCATGTCAAAAATGTCTTTATCAAAATATCCTCTTAATAAGCCCGGTTCTCCCCCGAGGAACACCTTTCAAAAAGGATTAGCGTCCTCTATCATTTCATTACTGTCCTATATAAACCCTGGACCGCATATAATCCGGGGAGCAAAAATAATATTATTAGCCGGAGGGCCTTCTTAATTTAGTGGCTTAGTGAGGGAGCAGATAAGTTATGTGCCGGAGTTGAGATTTAATTATTGATGGCATATTTGCTGTTGAGTTAAGAGCTCGTCGCTAAATCTTCAAGGTTAAGCCACGATTGCCTAGGTCGGTCTTTCGATGGGAGACCATCATAACATACCAAGTTTCATCCGTGGTTTGGAAAGCACGTTAAGCCGTTTTTCCCGGCTGTCATTTGTAGATCTTTGACAGTCGTTATAGGTAGTCAGTGGTTCGAAAGACTGACAACCAGTCTTACCAAGGGGTATCGTATTTCCCAGTACTAACTGGGTTGTGGAGGACAGATGCAGTCGCTCCATGTAAAATTCAGTAAAATATGGTTTTCAACTGCTTCCGGTAAGACTTGAAGCCGACCCCAACGTAGTTGTGAAAAGGCGAGGCACAGCCGGACCAACGGCTTAACGTGCTTTCTGAGACACGGAGGAAATTCGGTATGCAATGATGGTCACCCATCCACGGACCAACCTCGGCAAGCACTGCTTAACCTTGAAGGTCGACCCGTGCCACGAGTTCCTCACATAGGAATAATATGAATAATAATTAGAGAACACTGAGATAGCATAAGTATATATACAAAGTACCACAATGTTTTAATTAACACCCCCACGCCCAAAAGAACAGTCTAATTGAAAATCATTCATCATTCTTCACCACATAATTGTCTACTGCAACACCCAAAAGGCTATCATTCATAAATTACAATCATAATTAAGTTCTTATCATTAAGCAATTTACGATAATTTGCAAATAAATTTTCATCCCACACTTATTTTGTGAGATTAATTTCATTTAAATTAATGCGGGTTTATAATTGAAACAAAATGGCGGAATGGCCGAATAGGATTTTAATTACATACCGCTATAATCTTTCATAAGCTCGCATGTGTGTTGTATTCAAGGCGGTTTTCAGTGGTAACCCAATTATGATCGGTTGTCGCACCGTACGCATATAACACTAAATTGGAAACAACATCAAACGAAGACACTGATATTTTAAATGTTATGAAAAATATTTAGTTTTAATTCCACGAAAAAAGATTCAGGTCTGGATGCTAGATGCAGCACCGCTCCCGCCTGCAAAAATATGCACATGCAGGAAATCACGCTTGTGATGCCCAAAGGGTTAAGCAGAGGTGTACCTATTAGTACATCCACATTTCATCAGTTATTTTTAAGTCCCATGTAATAGTGGGAAGTGCCAAACCTATGCTGAAATATTGTCATGGTTTTCCGCATAGTAACGCCAGATTATATACCTATTTGGGGGTTTGGGGAACGGGTGTAAAGTTCTTCATTCCCCATGGAAAAGGGAGGATCCTCCGACCAGACGGGTATTGTGTCTGGTGGGCTACTGCCCGACGATGGGTTTCGTGCTATGAAAACACACTGGGTGCGATACACTGTTTCCAGCAAACTAACGAATTACTTGAGATTACAACTTAACACAATAAAACGGGGCACAATGAATCGGGTACAGTTCCAAGACGTCTCAACTCCGCCGCGATCAACATTGACTGTCGCCCTCGCCTCGAGCTGGACATCAGGGCTCTGTAAAAGCACTCTGTGTTGTCACCACTGCACACTGGCGCGCTTTCCAATTAATTTTATGTCCGTACTATAGCCGGATCCGACATTTATATCAACCGGTTGGATGACATTATTTTTGTTATCAACATTGTAAGACGATAAACACGGCACGGTTAATAATGTGAGTCGTAAACTTAAACTTGAAGTTGAGCAGCCTGCATAATGAATGTAGACTTATGGCAGTTGAGGTAAATCAGCTTAAGTTAACCAAAAAAGACTGCCTCGTTGGTCGAATGATCGCAAGCGTCCTGGGTTCGATTCCCGGGTAGGGCAAATAGTGATTGAGTATTCCATCAGGAATTTGTCAGCAGAGCCACGGAGTCTGAATTTGTGCCCGGTTCATAGCACTTAAACATAATTGGAGAAATGTGTCCATACTGTTACTATTAATACTAGGGTGCACCTATGCCTAATCCTTCGGGGATTACAGGCGTGATGTTAGGTTATGTTATGTTACTAAAAGTAAATGTAGTCTTTGTTTATTACCAACCACAAAACAAACTACCAACTTAATCATTAATTATTAACAAGTGACCAAGTCCCCAATATTTATAGTTTGCCACTCGGCTCGGGTCCTCGAATTTCGCGTCATTTACGACGCCCTCTATTATAAACTTGCTAAATTATGTTGCACGTTAAACCGACGTTGTTGTTCGCCGCAGAATTTACTCCAACATTTGCATAGTTTATTGAAGCACTGGGCTCAGGTGACGCTGCGGTTCTGCAGCGTTTTTAATAATAATAATACGTATGCGTATTGTTAGAAGGTTCCTCTCTCAAGAGCCCTGACCACCGGTAGCTCGGATTCCTTGTTCCCGATGCCGTTGGGCTACTATTTTTATATTTTTAATATATATTTTTTTATTAGTTTATAGGGAAATATTTAAAAATGTAAATTATATGTATAGAAAATAAATAAAGGAATAATACTACTAAATTCATTAGAATTCACTCAAATACAATGACATACAATTAAAATGCGCGAGAGTGCGCGTGCACGTGTGCGTGTGTTAATTGTTTTTAATGCGCGTCGTGGATAAGAAAGTTTATTTGTATAAAGGTTTTATAGATTTGAAAATTCTCAGCTGCGTTTTGTCATCGTGCATTTAAGGGGAAAGCATCAGGGTGGCCCAAGAAATTTTTTTTTTTTTGCTATGTGCAGTTCAGTGTCAGTGGCCGTCCTGGCGTTTCCACCATAAATGTTTTCACATCCTACTAGAATATTAAACCTTTTTTATGTAAATTGAAGGTGCATCCGTAGATACTCATGATTTGATATCTACCTTGATTTGAAAAGGGGGACATCCTTTTAGGGTTGTCCGGCCTGTCAATGAGATCTATGCTTTGGAATGGGCAACTACAGTTCATTTACGTTTATTATGCCTGTGGCTGTAGGACATCTTGTTTTTGACTGTTCATAAGTGTGGGTCTATCTTACTTACTATTATAAATGCGAATGTTTGTGAGGATGTATGGATGTCTGGATGTTTCTTACTCTTTTACGCAAAAACTACTGACCGATTTTGAATGAAATCTGGCACACAGATAGTTTATAACCTGGATTATCACATAGGATACTTTTATCCAGGTAGTACGATCACGTGAGACAATTACCGAACTCCACCCGGGCAGCCCGTCTTCGAATTTGACAAATTAAACATCTGAAAAATTTAAATAAATACTTTGAATTTGAGTTTGTTATTTTTGTTATTTTTCGTCACCCACTGGACGCCTGTCGGAGGAAATCGCCGTCGAAGTAGACAGCGGTGAAGGTGGTGTGCCGATCTGATGTCGTTTGCAGGGTGAACATGGCCAGATATCGCACAGGACAGAGTGGTTTGGAAGGAGAACGGAGGGGCCTTTGTCCAGCAGTGGGATACTCAAACAGGCTAACATCACATCTCGCCTCAATCCCCCAAGAGTTAGGCAAAGGAGTACCTGTGTCCCACCATTCGTCATCGCCAGTTAGGCTTAAGTAATAGAGGGCTAACCTATTGTCTATTGTCTAGTTGCTAACATACATATAGTTAACAACAATAGCTTAACATTAGTACATTAATAAACGTAGTTACTTCAGTACAATTAGACCATTGACATAGAAACGGTTATTACCGAAAATACAACACTCAAGTTTGATTAAACGCCTTCAAAAGGTTTACATTAAGTATTAACTAGTCAGCATTGGTAAGGTTAAAACAATCGTACGAACAATCGAAGGGTTAGACGCTCTCAATATATTGTCTGAATTAAATATTACCTTCGGATGCCATGTTTTATTGATGTCTATCGATTTAGGTGTAGGGTCCTATTTTATTAGTGTCAGACCTTTCGGAAGATTATGTCACACTGTTGTATTTAGAGAAAACTAAAATGTTTTAGTTCTTTTTAAGCCGTTAATGTGTTTCAATCTCTGTTAAGCTGAGTAAACTAACTATACAGGGTGTAAACAGACCCTTCACATAGCCGTCAACCAAGCATTCTGTACATCAAACTAAGTAGCTTTACGCAAAAATTATTGCTGGGAATCGACTTTTATTTTCGGGTGAAAAATCAAGTTTCATGGTAGGACTCGATGGAAAGCACTCAAAGCATTGTGCTGATGGATGAATTGAATAGTACGGGGGTCATGGAGGTGTGTAAAGTCAAAAATCTGTTAAAATCTTACATTAAAAACATGTATTTAAAAAAAAAACTTGTGAAAAAGTTGGAACTTTGACCCCAATATCTCCGTAACTAGAAGGCTGCCAGGTATGGTCTAGAACAAAAAAATTATCGCGAAGACGGAGAGAACAAGTGTCTTTCGGATATGTTAAGGGTCTATTTACACCCTTTTATACAATTAATTAAAAACTATTAAATAAACTATAATAAATAAACTAATAACAAACTATAAAAGGGCATCCAAAAACTTCACCTAAACGCTGTCAGCTGATAATGTGCCCAAGAAACTAGCGGCTTTGCCACGTTGTATGGCAACACTTAGTCTCTGGCCAAGGTAAAAGCCAGCCCTTGGGTCAAGGGAAGCGTCAACTAGGCGTTTTGAAATGTGAATGCGTTCATTCTACAGTACGGTAGAAAAAATGCACCGCGTTTCACCGCAAAGCAATGCGCGCTAGGCCTAACTCATTCACCTCTAAAAGAATGAATGAATAAAATATTCATTCACTAAAACCGAATAACAAAACAAAGTAGATCGATTTAGCCTTTAGCAGTATTTAATCTAGACCTAAACTAAATTTATTCAAAGCACAATTATATTTAGATTTGATTGTGAATTAATTGATTATGTTAATTTACTACACTATGCGATTTGATTTGATATTCTAGGACTAATATTGTAGTTAGCTGCTGAACAGAGCCGGTTTTGAATATTAAATATAATTTGGTTTGTATTCGAGTTAGACTTGAACACGTAAATAGTGTTTTAAGGAAATGTACATACATACATTTTGTTGATTGGTTTAATTTCGAAACGGGTTTTATTAATCTTACTATTCGGTTTTAGGTGCCACTCATGCGTCCAGGTCCGGCACATTGTCATCATCATCTGCCTAGCCTTTTCCCAACTATGTTGGAGTCGGCTTCCAATTTAACCGGTCGCAGCTGAATACCAGTATCTTACATGGAGCGACTGACCTCCACAACCCAGTACTGGGTAATACGATACCCCTTGGGAAGACTGGTTGTCAGACTTTTGGGCCACTGACTACCTGTAACGTCTGTTAAAGATCTACAAATAATAGCCGAGACCAACAATTTAACGTGCTTTCCGAGGCTTGGAGGAAACTCGGTATGTAATGGGTGGTCACCTATCCACAGACCAAAATAGGTAAGCGCGGCTTAACCTGAAAAATGACCCGAGCGGCTGTTATTATTTAGCCACCAGCTCCTCCGAGTCTATCTTAGAAAGCATTTGTTGAACAGCAGAGCTGACTTAAAGTACCAATAATTACAACCCATATTCACATTAAAATAAAAATAAAATAAATAAAATAAAATAAAATCATTTATATCAGATGTCTAAAAGATCCATATTAGTTTCAAACATTCATTAAAATTATTAGAATTAGATACATTAAAAATTACATTTATCAAATTATTAAAATTAAATACATTAAAAATTACATTTATCAAAATTATTAAATTAAAATACTAAATTACCCTTCTCACAAAAGACCTCCAAAGTGGGGATGAGATCCTGTCCGCTACAGTCTCCAGGATTTTGTTCCGGCTGCCACGCAATCTGCAGATCAGGGATACCGTCTTTTTGCGAATAACGGCGTGAAAACCATCCGTGCGATATAGCGCGAACATCCCCGAAGCACTACAGAATCGGGGCAGCCCCAACATCATCCTGAAGATATTGTTATACTGGATGCGCAGGGCATCCAACGATCTTTTGGTGTGACTGACCCACAGACTTCCCGTGTAAAGGCTCTGACAATATGCCTTAAAAAGCGTAGTCTTAACTTCCTCAGAGCAGCGGGAGAATCTGCGGACCAGCATATTACCTCTGACCGCTAGAGCCCTGCGCTCCCTCTCAATATCAACATCATCCTCAAGGCCGTCGGTAAGGTAATGCCCCAGATATTTAAATTTAGTGACACGATTTACGCTCAAACCATTTAGGGTAACACTGGGTGAATTATCGAGACATCCACCGCCGGCCCTGAAGATCATGTATTCACTCTTCTTTACATTGTAAAGAAGACCATGTACATCAGCATAGTCCTCACACACCTTTAACATCTCTCTGAGACCACCCACCGTCGGGCTCAGCAGCACCATATCGTCCGCGTAGCTTATGTTGTTTACACATACACCATCTATCGAGCAACCGACGCGCCTGCTGCTGAGCTCCACAATGAGGTCATTTATATATAGATTGAAGAGCTTGGGAGATGTCAAACCCCCCTGTCTCACCCCGCTCTCCAACCTATACGCTTCAGAAAGCGAATTAGCCCACCTTACAAAATTTGTTTGGTTCCCATACCAATACCTGAATATATTGAGCACGGCCACCGGCACACCCCTGTCCCTCAACTTTCTCCAGAGCACATCGTAAGACACGAGAAACAACGTTTAAGACAAGCAACGTTTTTTAACCGACTTCACAAAAAGGAGGGGTGGTTCTGAACAAAAAACAAACAAACCGTTGATGGGCTTGGGCATCTTATCGGCAGACAAGAGGCAATCGCTTTCGAAGTGTTTCGTATTCCTACAACGCCTTTCAAACAGACGGACGGACGCATGGAACGAATACTTGAATGACCTACAAGTAGCTGTTCCAGGTCTGGCTGTTTGCGTATATGAATTTTAAATGTTTGTAAACGCACCCACGAATCAGGAGAAAGTCTTAGTGTGGGGCAACGTTTTAAAAAAGATACGTTATTTCTAGGCCCTCAGGCCACCACCGATCAGCAAACTTTTCTTCATTACTTTGTGAAATGTGTTTTTGTTCCAATAAAGATATTTGACATTTGAAACATACTTACCAACCCACACTACTAGACCACCGCTGCAATGCTCATCATCTCTTACGGCTGTACAAACCAGTTGATTAAGCCTTCGCCCCACTATTAGTATATTCAACACAACTATTTCCACTTCGAATTAGAGGAACTACACTTCAAAAAAGAACTTAAGTTGACGGCACAATCTGCTGCAGAACATAAGAAGCTTACGAGTTTTTTTTTTCCGATCTTTTCAGAGGCAAAGCTTGGACAAGGACGGTTGGTATGGAAAATGGTCTGTAAGTTTTAAATTCCCCTGTTTTATTTTCATACATACATAAAGTCACGCTATTTTCGCATGGGGGTAGGCAGTATAATAATATACTGCATCTAGTATTCTCTTCCCGTGACAGCTGGGTCACGTGATTGGCCCAAGAATACGTCATCAGTTGCGATGCTGTCAATGTGTTGCCACGGTGTGTGATTGAATTACCCGAGCAAAATACATTTTTTAACTTAACAAAGCAATTATGAACTAATAATTCAATATTTAAATTAATTTAATACTAAACAGATGAATTACACGAGTTACTAAATAGTTAAGCTAGTTGGTAATTAATTTTATTTTCATTCATTGAATGAGAGTCCCTAAATTTACTGAATAGGACAATCAATAGTAACGCTAATCATGACGTAGTCTTGGGCCATCGAGAGAAGAGAATACCAGGCGAAGTATATTGTTATACCATGGGCAGAACTCCACCTGCTACGATCCTTACATAATCCTTTTGCCTCGTCCACGTTCATACGTTGCGAGTACTACGCCCCTGACCTTTCTGAAGAACCTCACCAATAAGGTCAGTGTGTGTCCTTCTACGGCGTCCCTCCCGGCGTTGCCACTCACATCTGCCTTGTAAATACCTTCTGTTACTCGCCTTTCACTCATCCTCTCCACATGACCAAACCATCTAAGCATACTCTTTTCAATTAGTGCCACAAAATTACCTTTTTTCAAGACTTTAATACTTACTAATAGAATTGACACAGATTTTCATGATGATGATAAATTTCTGTATAGACTGGATGATTATCCTTTACCCCACGGCCTAAAGACAGCGAATACGCCATCGTTGTGTCCATATATGATACTAATTTGTTAGAAAAACGAGAAGGAGCGACCGCACACTTATGTTCATCAAACATATTGAACGTGTCAGTGCTGTATTCGTGCGACTATCGCTTTGGTTAGGACGCGGCAATAGATTTCCAATAAATAGTAAATTCTCAACCTAAATGGGACTGGGCACGACATGTCTGTCGCGTGCCGAACGAGCTGTGATCCCGTAAAGCTCAGGATTGGTGCCCTGAAACAATGACACGGGGTCGCGGCAGACCACGAAG
This sequence comes from Noctua janthe, assembly GCA_910589295.1. Lineage (NCBI taxonomy): Eukaryota > Metazoa > Arthropoda > Insecta > Lepidoptera > Noctuidae > Noctua > Noctua janthe. Next base: position 3,209,049 of record OU342572.1, on the reverse strand, counting down.
TATATGGCGGGACGAACTGGATGTCTTCCTTTAGAATTGGAAAGAAGTAGCACAGAATCGTGGCCGTTGGAAAATAGCGAGGGAGGCCTTTGCCCAGCAGTGAGACAATATGGGCTAGCTTTAGTAATATAACAGTAAATTTTTATGTCCTCATATCAATAATCAGCGGTTGTTAACATTTAACCCCGATTTCAACATAGGCCATAGACATGTTACCTACTCTGAATAAAATGTAACCTTTTCTTAGCTTCAAATAACACGGAAGCACAAATACCCTATCGCTACCCACTCAATTGTTCCAACACAAAGAATATAAATGATTGCCCAATCAAAAAATAATAAATAATCTCACCCCACCCTATCAGAAACCCCTCAACAATCATGGCTAAGCTACGCCTGTATTTATTTCCCGTCAAACATTTCCTGCCAACACTATATTAAAAGTAAACACGTCAAGAATTCAGTTTTGCCTGCAATCACACAAAACAGATAGAACAGAAGGTTAGCTCCATACGACGACACACGCTAAAATCAGACACACGTAAGTACGGCGATCTTAAAGAAATGCCAGTCGCGACAGAAGACGGATGAAAAAGGATTGCATGCAGCAGAGATGAGAATGATGAGATGGATGCGTCATCATTCATCATTTCAGCTGAAAGACGTCCACTGCTGGACATTGGCCTCCCCCAAGTGTCGCCACAATGACCGGTCCCGTGTGACTCTCATCCAGCGGATCCCTGCAACCTTCACCAGGTCATCGGTTCACCTAGTGGGAGGCTTTCTAACGCAACGTCTTCCGGTTCGCGGTGAGATGGATGTATGGAGTGACTAAAATGGATTAAGTAAGAAATTTAAAATTGGCCAGTTTAAAAAAAAAATGAAAGGGAGTCATCTGTCTTGGTATGGACATGTGATGAGGAGGACTCATGTGACTAAAAGAGTGATGAATATAAATGTTGATGGATGGAGAGGGAGAGGAAGACCAAAGAAAAGATGGATAGATTGTGTGAGGAATGATATGAAGGAAAAAGAAGTTTATGACAGCGTGACGACTGACCAGGTAGAATGGAAGAATAAAACGTGATGCGTCGACCTCAAATAACACGGGACAAGGGCAGGAAGATCGCGAGTGCGCTTGCATTTGCTGTACGTAACTTCTTCACCAAGAGCCATACGCTCAAACAACAGGCGTGTTGCGGCAGCGGCCGAGGAGAAAACAAATGAAAAAAGTTACAGTGACGTAACTTGCGAAGCGATGGTTCGGCGCGTATAACTCGCGGGAGGGAAAGAAGAGATGAGCTGTAAGATGCGTGAGTGAAAGAAATAGACTATAGACCGACCGCTTTAATGAGTCATCCACCTTGCCCAATCAAAAGCATATTAAGCGTCCACAAAGTCCTAACTATTGTTAGGACTTTGTTAGGGTGTGTATCCCACAGGTTCATCATCATCTGCCTAGCCTTTTCCCAACTATGTTGGGGTCGGCTTCCAGTCTAACCGGATGCAGCTGAATACTAGTATTTTACATGGAGCGACTGCCTATCTGACCTCCACAACCCAGTTAGTACTGGGTAATACGATACCTCTTGGTAAGACTGGTTGTCAGACTTTTTGGGCCAGTGACTTCCTAACGACAGTCAAAGATCTACAAATAACACCCGGGGCCAACGGCTTAACGTGTTTTCCGCGGCACGGAGGAAACTCGGTATGTAATGGGTGGTCACCCATCCACAGACAAACCTAGGCAAGCACCGCTTAACCTAAAGATCGACCCGAGCGGCTGTTATTATGTATTATCCACGAGCTGTATGCTTTAAAATAACCATCATCCACGTAGGTATTACGATACTAATTGAACCAATACCTGATCATCCTTTAGAATATTCCATTTAAATTGATACCTTCGCGAAGACACATTAAAGCCGTCGGTCTTTAGCTGACAGCGCGGATGCGACAGGCAAGGCAAGACAAGCCAGAGGCATACGTGCGCCGATTTCAAACAAATGCTTGTCGCCAGTGCGCTTGCACTCGCTGTACGTGAAGCTTGTCTATGTGTGCGTGCGTTATCGATCGTTATATGAAACTGACCTTCTATACCTACCTTTTTTGTGACAATAACGTTCATATTGCCTCTGGGATTAGACTCGACAAGTCGTCTCTTTTGTGAAACGCTGCAGTTGGGTCAAGGACTTTTGATTTCATTCCCTAGCCAATCACAAAGTCTAATTGAGATTTTCAGCAAGGTTTTTTGGGGTTCCGGACCCAAATGGTGCCAACGGGATCCTATTACGAGGCTACGATGTTTGTCCGTCAGTCACAGGGCTGTATCTTTTGAACTGTAATAGCTAGACACTTGAAAAATTCTCAGAATTTGTATTAATGTGGCCGCTATAAAAACAAAAAATAAACAATATTATTTTTTTTAACTTTATTTTATTATACCAGAAATGTGTATTTGTTTGTTCGACGTTTTCTACAGAACCCTGTGTGTGTGAATCCGAGTCGCATTTAGCTTGTTTTAGATAAAATACTAATAAAATAGGAGTTCGTTTTTTTTTTGCTGTTGAAATATGCTTTTAGCTTAGAATAATAGAATGTTTTTGGCATTCCCTAGTCAATGAAAAAAGTCTAATTAAGATTTTATGAATGGATAACTGAATAATAAAACAAGCAGTGGAATTAGATTTTTGGAATCATGTCCTAGAAAAATATGTTTTCAAGTAAAAAAATTTGATGTAGTGCTCAATTCGCGTCTACGCTCCCGTTCAGTATGGAAATCAACCCAAGGCAACATTTTAAATGTAGCCTATGGCACTCGGGGATAATGTCACTTCCTGTTAGTGAAAGAATTTTCTGATTCGGATCCGTAGTTCCAAAGATTACCCCCTACATACAAACCTACAAACAAAAACCTTTTTTACAATATTAGTATATATAGAAGTATAGATACTGCGAAAGTAAAAAGCGGTAACACACCTACTATCGCCATGTTTTTTTTTATTTTGACAATTCAATGACTTTTTTTTTTTGACTTCGTCAAGTACACGATTTCTTAAAACAAATGACTCTATGGATTACGAATTTCTCTCAAAATCCCTCATACTTTGACTATAAGCGTGTTGCCCAAATGAGTCGATGAATATTTACGGTTATTATAAAACTAAAGCAATTAAACCTTTCTTTACACTTGAATTACACAGGTTCGTATTTTTATAAAACGACGAAATAAACGCACTAAGCCAAAATCCGCCGCGTTTTTCGTACCCAGTGCGACCGCCACAGTAATTTTATGGTCATTGGCGGTTTATAGCCTCTAGCGAGTGTCGCGCTCATTTCCCGCTAGACCAGGTCTTTTAACTTCAAAATGTTACTGGGCTAAACATTACGCCCCGCCCACGACCTTGGGTATTACGACATGCTTCAAGCGTCACGCGCGATCTTCACTTGTTTTCTTCGCGTAAACTTGGATCTATATTGGTCAAGTGTTTAGCGAAGTAGATAAGTATAGTGGATAAGGGCAGTGGTGGAAACCGATCGGGCATTTAACGAGTCAACATGTCATTGGCTGGGTTTTCGCCACTTGCCACTGTACTTGTAGTCGCTACTCACCAATGTAAAATGACCTTAGTACCGTCGTTCCGCCGAAATCAGACGCTTAATGCTCTTGTGGGAACGATTAACTCCAGAGGGATACTTGTAATTCTTTGCACTCCATGGTCACTTTAGATAGCATTAAGAGCTCGTAGCTTAATAATAACAGTCGTATGGGTCGCTCTTCAAGGTTAGGTAGCGTTTGCTAAGGTCGGTCCGTGGAAGGGTGACTGACCATTCATAACATATTGAGACTCGTCCATGTCTCGGATTGCACGTCAAGCCGTTGGTCTCGGCTGCTATTTGTAATATTTGACAGTCGCTTCAGGTAGTCAGAGGCCCGAAAGTCTGACAACCAGTCTTACCAGCACAAAAAGAAAAAAAGAAAAAGAAATTATTAGACTCACACAGGACAAAACAAAAAAAAACGGATGAGATAACAACAGTAGAAAAATTATAAAAAAAAAGAAAAAAACAAATTAAATAAACAAACAACAAAAAAACAAAACAACCACAACTAATAATTTAACAAACTGGGTTCTTCTTCTCGTCGATGGCAATCTAAATTGTGTCAGCCCAGAACTGAGCTACTAGTTTGGCGCTTTCGGTAGCGTCCATCAGTTCCCGTAGTGAACAAACAACAGGACACGCAGGACACGATATTAAGTGCCCCATCGTTTGTGGAACAGCACCACATTTACACTGCAGGGCAGAGTCATTAATGAATCTCCACCTGAGCAGGTTTTCCTTGCTGCGACCAACCTGGGTCCGGAGTCTATTTAAAGACTTCCAGGTCAGCCATGGTAACTCATGTCCAGGTGGGAGATTTTCAGCAAGTGGAACTAATGGGTTAGGTAAGGATGCACTACCTCGCCACAGCCTTAGTCTTTCCGTAGACCGCTTGCCACTGAGTGGGGCGACACACTTCAGAAAGCTGTTTCGGCTTTTCAGCCTTTGCGACACGAGGGTATTACAAACGGGTTGTGGAGGTCAGATATACAGTCGTTCCATGTAAATACAGGTCATACAGGTCTTCAGCAGAAGCCGACCCGAAATAGTGAGGCAAAAAAAAAAAAAAAGAAGGCTAGGCAGATAGTGACGGTCACTTTTAATTCACTGTGTTCACTCGTTTCACTCCGAGTGAAAAATGCCAAATGAAAGATAAAAATGTACAATAAGCGAAGCATCTGATTTCAACAGGCAATTTTCTTTTTTTTGTTTTCTCCACATCGGTGTCGCAACATACGGTTATGGTCTGTCAATGTTGCTAGTTTGATATTTTTTATGTTTTTCAATCTTTATTTGAAGTAGGCGGTACGGTGGTTGTACACTGTCCTAGTTTGCCAAATCCTGTTTTATGTATATGTTAACGCAAAAGTATGTAATCCGTCATCGTATACAATTCCTAGGAAATGAATACGATTCCTATAATAGATAGGAAATCTATGATATATTTTGTAATACGCACTTTTGATACATTTCCTAAATAGCGATCAACACACATACATCGCGATACATTCTTGATTTTTTAAGAACAGCAGAGACAGTGTTGGGAGGGGCGACTACACTTAGTCGAAAGCGTCTATCGTACTCCTATTTTTTGTGTTACCCTAATACACTACACACCAGACCATCATAAACAAGGCATTGTGGCTAGGAAAACTTAGAACGCAAGAGCGAGCGAAGCGAGCTCGGGTTACTTTAAACCTGGTAAACAGAAATAGGAGCAACACTTTGGCCGACCTGTGAATCGAATCAGTAACCACAGCAATAACGTATACGGTTGCCTCCTCAAACCCAACGATGGAGAAAAACTAGGAAGATGAACAAACATGAAGATGATGTTCTTTTGTAAAGACGACAATGTACAGACAACAGTTTTATTTGCCTAACATTTAAAAGTCCTTTTCATATATTCATAAACTACTTTTTTAACTGACTATTAGAGTATTAATAACTTTATAACAAGAATAACTATGAAAAACGCAGTCAATTTCCGTGCTTCAACATTTATAGCACTTATAGCAAGTTTAATTATTAATAGTAATTATTTCATGCGGTTTTTATTGCTTTTTATAATTATTTAATTATTCTGCTGTGAGTTAATGGGTTTGAACGTAACATGAAGGTTTCATTTGAAGTTTTTGGTCGTTATTCAACGATTTATGATCGCGTAAACATAAAGCTATGTTTTTTAACGTTTGATAGGTTTTTTAACTATTTTATTGAGGCTTGCCCCCTATTGCTTTGGACTTAAACGTAACTGGCGAAATGTGAGTGTACTATTAGGTACACCTCAGCCTAAGTTATGAGTCAATTGTGCTCTGGAATTAATTACGGGAACGGCCTGAACTAACGAATATCTGATTTCGATTCCCGGGTCGGGCAAAGTGGTATTGGGTCGAGCTTCAAGGTGAAGCCACGCTTTCCGAGGTTGGTCCGTAAATGGGTGACCATAATAAGTTACCAAGTTTCTTCCGTGCCTCAGGAAAACGTTAAGCCGTTGGTCCCGGCTGTCATTTGTAAGTCTGACAACCAGTCTTACCAAGGAGTATCGTATTACCCAGTGGTTGGGTTGTGGACGCCACATAATTATTTTATTATTTATAATAAAATCAAAAATTTATTAGAGCGTTGGATTTGGCTGGATTTAAGAAGCAATTTAAAGATTTTTTTGTGTAATAAATGCTATTATAATTTGAATGACTACTTAAATGACACTGACATTGTAATTTATTTCAATTATTATTTATATTATATCATTTGTGACATTCCTTTTTGAATTTTAACTATATTTTTTTTAAATATTATTATTAATCATCAATGTAATATACTTATTTAACGTTTGTACGCCCATGTGGTAGAATGTGATGAGTAAAAAAAATCTACATAAACTCAACACCATGTAATATACATGCCGACCATATTCTGACAAATAAATAATGATTTGATTTAATTTGATAGGCAGTCGCTCTATGTAAAATACTGGTATTCAGCTGCATCCCGTTAGACTGAAAGCCGACCCCAACTTTGTTTGGAAAAAGGCTAGGCAGATTGATATCAGTCACCCATCAAGGGCTGACCGCGTCATGGGTAGCTATAAACTTTTCTAGAAGCCCCTCTAATCTATCTGGTAAGAGCCACATTTCCGAAAAACATTTCAGCCCTCAAATAAACGCAATTTAGACAGCCATCTATAAATAATTCTGCCCAAATCATGCGATTTAGCACTTTTTCCTGACATGGGTACCTATCTACCTACCTACCTACTTTAGACGGCGAGGTGAAAATGATTAGTGAGCCTAAACCTGTAATACGGAACCCGGGAAACGCGAAAACCGCAGTGATGAGTGATAGCTCTTTTAACGTCTTGAATATCAATCGAGTTTGGGGGTCCGCAAGGAAGATTGAGGAAAAAATGGCAAAGAAATTCGATACGTATTTTTTCTTAGCGAAAAGCTGTTGTAAAGTTGAAAAGAAAACATTTTCTTTTCCTTTTTTTTTTATAAAAACGTTGCCCCACACTAGGAATTTCTCCTGTAGCGTGGTATACAAACATTTTTAAACTCACATTCACTATTAGCCAGACCCGGAACAACTACCTGTAGGGTATAAAAATATTTGTACCGTGTGGGGATCGAACCCGAGACACGCAGCGCTGCAGCCAATTGCTGAACCACTGCGCCAGCTGTGCTTTTAACATGTCATACTACTTTAACTAAAGTATACAGGGTGAAAGGGACACCGACGCGAAAACAGTTACCACATAATTTTAGTACATTATTCTGAGCTCCCCCCCACACATATAATTTTTTCATCGGTTATTAAAAAAAACAGCTGTTTCCTACAAAAGTGCAACGCCTACACGGTCAAAATGTATGCTCAGAATCATCATCTGCCGAGCCTTTTCCCAACTATATTGGGGTCGGCTTCCAGTCTAACCGGATGCAGCTGAATACCAGTATTTTACATGAAGCGACTGCCTATCTGACCTCCACAACCCAGTTAGTACTTGGTAATACGATACCCCTTGGTAAGACTGGTTGTCAGACTTTTTGGGCCACTGACTACCTAACGACTGTCAAAGATCTACAATGACACCTGGGACCAACGGCTTAACGTGTTTTCTGAGGCACGGAGGAAACTCGGTATGTAATGGGTGGTCACCCATCCACAGACCAACCTAGGCAAGCACGGCTTAACCTAAAGATCGATCCGAGCGGCTGTTATTATTTAGCCACGAGCTCCTCATATATGCTGAGAATGATGTACTGAATACGTGGGAACCTTTTTCGCGTCGGTGTCCTTTCCACTCCGTATGTCTAAGACTATTCTTAAGACAATTGCAGTACGCCGAAAAAACCCCAAAAATATTTGAAAATCTAGTAGGTATTCCTTAATACTTCCGATAAAGTTCACATACAGTATTTCAACTAGGAACAAATATGGTCGAAATCTGCTCACACACACACATCCAAATCAAACGACATCCAAAACCTGAAAACTTGAGCAGACGCAAAGAATTAAAAAATATTTATTTGTCGCAGGGACTCGGGATGATGCTGTGCTGTGAATGGCCCACAGCACAGCTCTGGCTTCAGTGGTCACCCGAATAAACGTACGGAAGTCAAGACAGCATAAATATTTGGAATAAACCACACTCCAATAACGCTTTCTCTTGACACCTTTATGCAAAACAGCGTTACCAACATACAAAACGTAACCTCAAGTACAGCCAATACAATAAACAACACATAAATAATTCCAGCATGATTTGGCTCGACATTATCCCTCTTTTTATACCCTCAATCAGGGATGGTGATGCATCAAACCTTCTCTTTGGAACGCCTTTATTTGTAGGTCACTGGGTGATCGATTAGTAAGAAAGTAATGCTTTTGTACGGAAACTTCTGGTGATGTTGTTGCCGGATATACCTGATGAGGAATAAGGAAAAATACGGTTTTCCTCATTATTTTACAGGTTAGACTGATTTAAATTAAAACACTGTTTTAAGCTTTCACGGTTTACAACTAAACTTATACTGTCACTTACGGGATATCTTCCGTGATTTTTAATTATTTTGAGCTCCCGATATTCATATTTTTATCATAACGGCGCTTGCAACAGCGCCGAAATATCGGGAGCACAATCTCGGAAGATATCCCGTAAGTGACAGTATAAGTTTTGATTTAAATTAATTAAACTTTATTGCAGACTACAGTCCATAGTTTTGTTAGTAGTTTAGTGTTAGTAACAATGGTTCTTAAGTGACTAAGTTAGTATTGTTAGTGTTTATTACTTTATTATTTACTAGCTTTTGCCCGCGGCATCGCTCGCAATAATTTAGAACTTGACAATCAATTTGGGTTGTACTCTACTCGTAATAATAAAATTCAATCATGATTCAAAAGACACGTGGCTCCATCTATTATCATACGAACGTTATTGTTGTTTTCCTCGGGAACAGTATTTTTTTTCGGCATGAAAGGTCTATGTCCGTTTCTGTACACCTGACAACGTATATGCAAAATTTCAGGATAATCGGTTCAGGGGTTTAGGCGTGAAAAAGTAACAAACAAACAAACTTACTTTCGCATCTATAATATTAGTTAGGAAGTTAGAATTTCATCATCATTTTCATTCATTCTCTCAAAAAGGTGGAGAAAAACGTGCATAAAACCAGAATGGCTAGAAACGAAAATTCGTGGTGAGTTACTCGCCTCCACAGAGGTAAATGACCCAGCGGTGGGGACTTTATAGGCTGATTATACTAAGTTCCTTTTAACCAAGCCAAAAATAAGGTTTTTAACGACAACCCATGAATACAGGATTTCAGGCACATAGGATAGAGACTGGAACCCCTCATTATTTATTTACAATGACCTTTAAAACCCACTCGTGGCTATACCGGCTATTCCTTCCTTTATGTACCTTTCGAATGGTACCTACTAAATTCACTTCTTTTTCGCCGATGAAACGAAGGGGTTACGTAATATTTGAGCAGGAGGTCAAAGAAATAAGTTGAAATTAAAAAGATTTCGATTCTAAAAAGTGAAAATATGTGGAGATATGTTAGAAGAGATTTCTTTAGAAATAAGCTTCACCTTTCAATCAAATCAAATCAATTCAAATAATTTATTTGCATAATATGGGTCTACATAGATTGTAAATAAATGTTACATTACACAAAATAACATTAAGGATCCTCATAATAACCATTTCTGGTATACGAAAAATAACATAAAAGCTTATAATATAATATAATAACAATAAAACAGAATGGGTGACATAACTATACATATAGGTACTCTTTTTAATTTTCGTTGTGTAATAACTTAACTAGGTATTATTGCACTAGAATAGGAACATAGTGAGGTCTTATAATAATTTTCTATTCTTATAACTAAGGTATTCCTGGGTCGTGTAAAAACATTTATTGACTAAACGTTTATTTGTACCTATTGTTCTGTTGCTTTCTTCTTTTCTGTATTTAGTGTGTACATAAACTTAAATAAATAAATAATAAAATGTTTAAATTTGCTTGAGACCTTTTTGGAATTACATTTTAAAGAAAAGAGCATTGACCACACTTGATTACTCCATGTTGGCTATATTAAAAGGTCCAGAGGGACTAAATTTACTTGAAAATCTTATCTAAATCGTGTTAAAACTCGTACATAACTTCAAGCTTGCAGTTTCAAAAGGATTAGACAGAGGTGTACTTAATAATACACACACATTTCGCCAGTTATGTTTAAACCCCAAGTAATAGGGGGCAAGCCAAATCAGAAATTCATCGCCCGGGTAGCTACTGAGAAATACTTGACGTTAAAATCCCAATCAGGTTACCTAACCCAGGAATCTAATCCAGGACGTCATAGTCAGCATTACAGCTAGCAACCACTACAGCGAACGAGGCAGATACCGTTAAATTGTAAGCGCCAAGGTAGCCCTCGAAAATCAAATATTCTTACATTTTTTGCAATTTGCAGGTCAGTGTCAGGCTGTATGTTGATAAAAATATAATTCGCGGCCGTAACAAATATGGCTTTACTGAGTTATGATCATTAAAATCATCAATACAACCCTGTAAGTTCATTTAATCCCATTGAATGACATTTTCATGAAATAGTCGTAGTGGTTTAATAATAACAGCCGCTCGGGTCGATCTTGAAAGAAAGAAAGACAGAAGACATGCTGCGCCGTCCCCGAGAATGATGATGATGAATCGTATTTCGCGGACTGGCCTGACGGTTCCACCTTTATTGAAAGTTATAAAACCTTGGTATTTGTGAGGCCAGAATTAAACACAACAACCTGCTATAGATGTAGGTCTTTCCCTAACTTCTTGAACACCCCGACCTTATCTCCTAAGCACCAACATAATACTCACAACAGTTAATCTCATAAACCCCAACACTAATGCCCTCTATCACAAAAAAGCATCAACGAAATACTGTCTTCAATCTAAATAACACCCTAATCTGTTGGCAGTAAAGCATCATTTTAATTTCCGTTGCGAGCGAGATTTATCACCGTACTTTCATCTTGGAGCGTCGGGTCAAGTCTTAAATGTTAAGTTTTATTTAGTACTAGTAATTCTTTTAGTTCTGAGGTTGTTTCTTATGAAGAATTGGTAGTTTGGTTGTGAGCTCGTTTTGCAGTAAAGGCATTTAGTATGCTGTCATGATCTTCTTTTTTATCGTGTGATTAGTGCCTAACCTGGTGTCAGAGTTTTTATGCCGCGCATGGGCCTCTGACTTGGCTTTATATCATCATCATCAACATCATCATTTCAGCCGAAAGACGTCCACTGCTGGATATAGGCCTCCCCCAAGCGTTGCCACATTGACCGGTCCCGTGCGTCTCGCATCCAGCGGATCCCCGCAGGGTTACCAGGTCATCGGTCCACCTAGTGGGAGGCCTTCCAACGCAACGTCTTCCAGTTCGCGGTCGCCACTCCAGAACTTTCCGGCCCCATCGGCCATCCGTTCTGCGAGCAATGTGACTTTATATGCCGTCAAGAAATATTTCTCAGGCATGTTGGTTTCCTCACGATGTTTTCCTTTACTGAAGCAAGTGATAATTATACAATACGCACATGAATCCGACAAACAGAGGTGCGTGTCTTGGGTTCGTACTTACCTTTCACAAAAAACTCATCCAAGAAGATACCAAGATTCCATGCCGAACCGAACTAACGAAACTTTCGAAACTCCACACAATGACAGCCACATTTTCCAGCAGCCTGCACGTTAAATGGCTCATCTCTTAATAGAGGCGTCTCGTATTCCGGCGAGTCACTCCAGCCGGCCGAAATTGAGCTGTTCTGTAAGGCACATGTCCTACCGCTGACGATAAGCGACAAGCGAATTAAGTTAGCAACTAGAAATTTAGTTGGCGAGCAACGAGCATTGAGTGACGCTAAGTGAGCGTTATTGAGTGAGTTTTCCTTTTATTCTCTCGCTCTTGTTGCTGACACAAACTTTTACTTTTCTTTTTTTTAACGTTGTCACCAGGAATTTCCCCTGAATCTTGGGTGCGTTTACAAAAATTTGAACTCACATACACAAACAGCCAGACCCGGAACAACTAACTACCAAAGAAATGTTCTGTCCCCAAGTAAGCGTCGCTGAACGAGATTTTTCTTTGATAGTTCTTGTCGCTGCGACAACCGGACTGTGTGAAGAAACAGCGATATTGTTTTGCGAACTAATAATCTATGTATATGTATCTCTTTTACTCACACGGAACCCACATCTATTGTACGTTTCTTGAGCAATAACAATCACTAGCGACTCGCTTTCTCGTCGACGATGGAACAGATGCCTTCTGCCGAGTCAGTCCGCCAACTAGATTGAGTTACTCTTTAAAACGAAGCCAAACTTCGGCAAAGTTTTAACTGTTTCTACTTCGTAACGCGTTAACTATGAAACTGGTTGCATCTAAATTTTTTAAGATCACTTGATTTTTGGAAATATGTAGTTCAGATGAAAATTTAAATAATGAGATTATTAGACTAAAAAAACTTAAAACTAAGATTGCTACGTCAGTCATTATCATCATCATTTCAGCCGAAAGACGTCCACTTCTGGACATAGGCCTCCTCCAAGTCTTCCGGTTCGCGATCGCCACTCCAGAACTTTTCGGCTCCATCGGCCATCCATTCTGCGAGCAATGTGCCCTGCCCACTGCCACTTAAGTTTGGCTATTCTTCGGGCTACTTCGGTAACCTTGGTTCACTTGCGGATGTCCTCATTTCTGATTTGATCACTCAAGGAAACTCCGAGCATAATCCTCTCCATTGCCCTTTGGGTGACTTTAAGCCTTCTGATGAGGCCCATTGTGAGCGGCCACGTTTCGATCCCGTATGTAATCACGTCAGTGCTACTACGTCAGTACACGCAACTAATTATTACAAACTACATAATACTTGGTAGTAAACTTATACTGTCACTTACGGGATATCTTCCGTGATTGTTCATTATTTTTAGCTCCCGATATTTCGGCGCTGTAGCAAGCGCCATGATCGCAGGTTGACTGGAGAATGCGGGTGGATGGAAAATAAATTGTTAAGAACAGACAAATCTGTCTACTCTCTTTCTTTGTCTTTTGCTACGCGCACTACTGGGACTCGACACGGCAAAACACATTCACATTATCACTAGGTTTTGTGGAGTCCTTATTACGATGCCGGCTACTACTTTTGAGAGAACTCAAAATAGGATTCCACGTACTTGACAATTTAAAGCCATCCTTTTGTTTAATTTTTTTTGTGTTTTCTTATTTCAATTACTTATTGTTTGCTTTTATATCGGGAGCTCAAACTAATGAACAATCACGAAAATATCCCGTAAGTGACGGTATAAGTTTGGTTGTAAACCGTGAAAGCTTAAAACGGTGTTTGATACTTGGTAGTGTCGTGTTAGGACGGCCATTGAACAACAAACATAACATTAACATGCCTGTAATACCCGGAGGCAGAGGTGTACGTTAAATCCCATGGCATAAGGGCGAGCCTATTGCCATCAACCAAACAAACATCTAGGCAACGGCTAGGTGACTGACTTGGAAGACGAACTATTGTAATACTCGTAGATATACTGTGGAGTATCGTCGTATTTTTTGCTTTTACTTGGGGATTTAGATTTATTACCTAGTCCTACATCCCCAAGTAAAAGCAAAAGTAAATTTATTTTTGGGTAACAATACAATACAAAATTGTAAAGCTAACATAATTGATCAAATTCAAACCGACGCTAAAAACGCCCTTCTGTCTAATATTAAAAGCCGATGGCGGTACCAAACTCCAATTGTTAAACACCCAGGCCAAACCTTTCAATCAAAGGACAATCAATAAAAAAGTTCTACATAAATTCACCCTTCATGATAAAATCACGGGAAAATTTTGCCGCGTGGCCACAAACTATGCGCTCTAGCGACCCGTGTTTCAACAAGCGACATGCGACTGTGGAGAATGGAAATGTAAGAAATTACAGCCGGTCATAGACGATAGGTTATGCATGACAGTTTTAAATGTGCATGCAAAACCGAGTTCCATAAAGGACACATACGCAACTGCAAGTCCGTACGTTGGCTCATACGCAAGCATGCTAACACTGGCAACACACGACGGTATGGTTCCTTTGGTGGGTTTATTTTCTGATCTTCTTCTTCTTCTTCTTCTTGGCGTGCCGATGGACTCAAATAGTACGTATAACCTGATATAAAAAATTGAAAACAACTGAGAACTAAGAGCTGTGCATGCGACCTGCCACACACACTCGGTTATGCGTGCACAGTCGTACGACGCGGCCATAACCAACCGAAAAAATATCTATTTCGATATTCTCTCGGTAGTATGTAATGGCCAGGATAACTGTGCAGTTTTCTCCTATGTACACGTTTATGTATGCCTGCAGTTTGAGTGTAAAGGTTAAACTATACATTCATTACTTATCGTCTATGGTCGACTTAAGAACATGCCACGACTCACCGCGACGCGACTTGCAACGCGCGGTATAGATTCACGCGAGGGAAACAAGCGAAATACACACACGTGCTGCTTGACGCCAGTCAGGTCGCAAGCCAAGCCGCATGACTCGTTAAAATCGTAACACCTTTTTTTTTTTTTTTTTTGGATGGGAAATCATCAAATGACCACTCTGGGCGGAGCGGAAGGGAGTGTCAGACTTGTACTGACTAAAACCCATCCATGTTCCTTCTTTGCCCTTTGTGTTCCAGGGCCACGGTGTCTCTTTCGAACAGTCCCGCAGCTCTGGCAGGCATCGGCCCATGCGGACCCCTACTCGGTTGCTGACATCTCTTTGAGGCGCGCGTGGAACACGAACGCGCCGTCGACACGGCCTGTCGTCATAAGACGGCCGGACGGCGAGCTAGCCCATAACTCGCCGTCCACAGGCCCGCGCCTACGGTGGCCGGGAGCCACCACGTGACCCCCGACGCCCAGGGCGTCTCCCGCGGCGGCTGGGACGTGAGGTTCTTTCCCTCTCACGTCCCGCCACCTCCTTCACTAGCATGACTGCTTCACAGAAGGTGGTGACGGCTTCCCATTCCCTCTCGCTCCGGACCATGGCTTGAACCAGGGTCGGACGCGAGAGATCGCCGCCGCCAATCGCCGCTACAAGGACACGGCGGTGCTCCGCCCAAGCGGGGCAGACCTCTACGGTGTGCTCCACCGTGTCCTCCGGACGATCCTCGCAGTGGAAACACCCGGGCGTTTCCTCCCGCCCGATTCGGTGCAGGAACCTCCCGAAACAACCGTGTCCGGTGAGGATCTGCGTCAGGCGGTAGGTGAGGGCGCCGTGGCGCCTCTCTAACCACTCCTCAAAGAGGGGACTTATCGCCACAATGGTAGCGTGCCCTGCACGGGGTTGCATTAGTCGCTCTCTCCATGTCGCCATGAGATCACGCCGGAGGTCTGTCCGCTGAGCGGCAATTTGCCGCTGCAGCGGAGTCTCCCCCCGACGTAGTGCCTCCGCAAATCGTAACACCTGAGGCACGAACACGGGTCGAATTTAAAATTAAAAATACTCATTTCACATATAATTATATTATATTATGTAGGTATATTATTATCATCATTTTAAGAACCTATTAATATGGATGATATTTCTGGTTGTGCTCGTTACAAGAAATTTAACTAAAATGTTATAGGATAATTGTATTATCGATTTAGAAATCGATGTATCTACGATGCCGCCCTGACCTCGGGAACAGGTCGTTACTCGTAAAACCAAGGAAAATTTTCAAAAGAATTTGATCCCGAAAAAAAGGAAATAATACCGCCAAGAATTTTTGATCGTACCAAAATTCTTTTATTATTTATTAAACCCAACATCAACTCTCTTTATTAAAACAATAAGGTGTTACAGCGATAATTACTCAAACTCAAGTACTGAGATGACGTTAATGGCCTAAGGAAGGGTGGAGAGTATCAGGGTTGTACAGTTTTACAAGTCAGGTGTCTTTGTGGTCGTTTACGCTAAAAATTTTATAAATATTTTTGTTAAGAAATTACCCGCAAAAGAACCGGGGTCACAGCCGTATGAAATTCTATTCAATTTCTTTCTCTATGAATTCAATTTCTCTTATTACTATCGTACCGTGCAACAGTGGGTAGGCAGAGCACAGTGGGAGACAGAACGGCGTCATGCGGCTAACAGCTGATAGGTCATAGCCGCGCGCGCGAATTTCTTACGGCTGTTGTGTTATTGAGATAAAAGTGAACGTGTATAAAAATAAAAGTTTTTTTTGGGAAAGGTGTTTGTTATCATGAGTACAATCACGTGTTTAAGTATTGGTCACTAATTACCAGTCACCCTATATAAGGTTTATCTTTTCATACACGAAATATTTTAAGAGTAACTTCTATAAGTCGTAAAGTCGCCATAGCAACGAAAAAAAAAATTATCAGTGTTTTTTTTTTACAAAATTATTATAATTCTCAATTTTTTTCAGACTTTTTGCATAAAACCTTTACTCCCATATTCTAACAATGAAAGTAGGTAAATACGACGTAGTAAACTAGCGTAATGGATGCTTAAAAATAAAGAGCCAATATTTATTTTGTGGGTCAAGTAATTTTAAATTATTTATTTTTATAAAAAAATATACTCAGATAAAAAAAAAATCCTTGAAATGGCTTTGTAATAGCCGTTAGATGATTCCCTGAAAATATTTCGTGTATGAATAGTTAGACCCTATATACAGGATTTACTTTTACCGAAACAAATATAAATTCTGGTTTAATAAAAAATGCCCTGAATGAACAGGCATTTTCTGAAAATGCAGCTTTAGTTTTCTCCAAAAAGTGGACTATGTTAGAGTTGGTTTCCTGTATAACCGAATGTAACTGAATACCAGTAATTTACATACCCATCCACAAGCCGACCTCTACAAGCGTAACTTAACATTAGACCGTTCCATGTGGCTGTTTTATTTAGCCACAGGCCCTTCAACTACTAACTAACCACCCGGTATGATTAAAGTCTTCGAAAAAAATATCTCTTCAATAATATCAACACTACCAACGACCTAGCCAGGTAATTCGCTATCTATTTGATATACACCGTGATACACATGATTAACTTCACGCACATTACATTACACGCTCTGTGGGGCTGACAAATATGTTCTGTTTGGTGAGCCAGGTATGTATGTGTATCTGTTTTATTTTGTTTTAGGTTAGTATGACCAGTATTTTTTAGGGTTCCGTACTTCAGCTGGCAAAAACGGAACCCATATAGGATCATTGTTGTCGGCCTGTCCGTCTATCAAGACCTTTTTTTCCTCAGGAACGCGTGAAGGTATCAAGCTGAACTTAATATCAAATACTCAACACGGCTACCCTTTGGAGCAATGAAAAAATCAATCTTGTAAGTCAACACAATCAAAAGAAATGACTTTTTATGTCGAATATTATGGCACTTCCCGTTGACCTAGAATCATGAAGTAAGGCAAGAAGCAATGTCTTACAGCACATGTAAAGGAAAAAATCTGGAAACCATAAATATGTAACAAAATTACAAGAAAAAGAAACAAGTTTATACGGAACCCTCGGTACACGAGACCAACCCGCACTTGGCTGTTTTTTTAAGACACTCGGACTGTGAAATCAAAATGAGAGATTGCAAGCCGTTAGTGAGATTGGATTGTGACTGCCTATCTGAAATCGAAAACCCAGTGAGTACACGCAGTAGACTTAATACGCAGGAACGCCATTGTCAAAATATCGAACTACTACTATTTAGATTTATTATTGATTTGACAGTGTTGTTACATTATCAAATCAATAATAAATCTAAATAGTTAGAAATACAAAAATAAACTAGAAAGATAAAAAGAACAGAGATCTTTTCTACAATTCAATCATCAGTCAGATTCCTCTCGACTGAATTCCGGTCATGGCAACGAATTTCAGTGGATACTAGCCGTCAACACTACATCAGCAGCAGCAGCAGCCTATAATGTTCCCACTGCTGAGACACAGGCCTCCTCTCTATGAGAGGGAATGGGCTATAAACCACCACGCGGGCCCAGTGCGGGTTGGTAGATGTCACATGTCTTCGAATTTTAGGTTCTAGAAAATGCCAGTTTCCTCACGATGTATTCCTTCACCGTTTTGAGAGCAGTGGTGATGAAATACATTGCACAAAGTAATGCGCCTGGGTTCGAACCCACGACTTACTGCTCGTAAGTCGGGACCGCTACCACTGGGCCACCACTGCTCTCTGCATTAGTACTATTATTTATTCTGTGTCAACACTGCTTCGTTGGTCTAGTGATCGCCAGCGCTACTGGTGAGCATGAGTATGGATTCGATTCCCAGGTCCAGCAAAGTGTTATTTCGTTTTGCCATCAGGACTTTTTCAGTAGCAGCCACGGTGCCTGGATTTGTGACTGATTGGTGGAAGTTGACTCTCCCCCTATTACATGGGACTTCAACATAATTGGCGAAATGTGGTGTACCTACTATAGAACTCTGCCTAACCCTTCGGGGATTACAGGTGTGATGTTAAGTTATGATGTTACTAGCTGTCAATACAAGTGTGCGCGTAAACATAGGTCCCACACTATTCCTTACTCATCATTGTCCTCCCCTTATATCAATTTATTTCGGGTCAGCAGAGTACGACTTCAGAGTCATCGACAGCCATATCATATTTCACCCATCGTTTCATTGGACCTTTTCTCACAAAATTTTCTTCATAACTTAGGACCCCATTAATGGTAATATTTATCCGTGGTGCCAGGCAACTGGGCTTATCCCAGTTGTAAACGTCCCTTTGTGCCTATTGGCCTTGTTTTGTTCTGTCTCCTGCTGATATGGAGGGAAGTGGAAATGATGTTTTTCAAAAAAAAAAAAAAAAAATTTATATAAAAAATACTAAATATGAAGAAACACGCAAACCAATAAATATCTAACAGACATTTGTATAAATTTGTTACTTTAAATAAATGTTTTGTTACATCATACACTCTTTTTTCTTTTTTTTTCCGGATGGGAAATCATCAAATGACCCCCCCCACTCTGGGCGGACCGGAGGGGAGTGTCAGACTTGTACTGACTAAAACCCATCCATGTTCATTCTTTGCCCTTTGTGTTCCAGGGCCACGGTATCTCTTTCGAACAGTCCCGCAGCCCTGGCAGGCATCGGCCCATGCGGACCCCTACTTGATTGCTGACATCTCTTTGAGGCGCGCGTGGAACACGAACGCGCCGTCGACACGGCCTGTCGTCATAAGACGGCTGGACGGCGAGCTAGCCCATAACTCGCCGTCCACAGGCCAGCGCCTACGGTGGTCGGAAGCCACCACGTGACCCCCGACGCCCAGGGCGTCTCCCGCGGCGGCTGGGACGTGAGGTTCTTTCCCTCTCACGTCCTGCCACCTCCTTCACTAGCATGACGGCTTCGCAGAAGGAGGTGACGGCTTCCCATTCCCTCTCGCTCCGGACCTTGTCTTGAACCAAGGCCGGACGCGAGAGATCGCCGCTATGAGGACACGGCGGTGCTCCGCCCAAGCGGGGCAGACCTCCACGGTGTGTTCCACCGTGTCCTCCGGACGATCCTTGCAGTGGAAACACCCGGGCGTTTCCTCCCGCCCGATTCGGTGCAGGAACCTCCCGAAACAACCGTGTCCGGTGAGGACCTGCGTCAGCCGGTAGGTGAGGGCGCCGTGGCGCCTCTCTAGCCACTCCTCAAAGAGGGGACTTATCGCCAGTATGGTGGCGTGCCCTGCACGGGGTTGCGACAGTCACATCATACACTCTAAGGCTACAATTTTTATTATTCAGTAAAATTCTAAATCTAAATTATTTCTTGATTAAAGTTTTTATCGGCTAAAAAATCTGTCACAGAATAATAACATATATCTAGTAATAGTGTGGTAAGTCGCTTTTTAAGTATTCTAAATGGTTGCTCTTAGAATAACAATTTTGTTTTGAAACAGTTTTAATTGATAAACATTTGATTTCATTGACTTTATGCATTGACCTTGGGTAATACCCAGCAAGTATTAAAAACCGGCCCATTGGTGAGTCGGACTCGCGCATGAAGGGTTTCGTACCATCGTAGTAGGGGAGCTCCTTTGTTTTAACAACAGAAATACACATTCTGTGAAAATTTCAACTGTCTACCTATTACGGATCATGAGATACAGCCCGGTGACAGATAGACGGACGGACGAACGGAAAGCAGAGGCTTAGTAATAGGGTCCCGTTGGTTACCCTTCGGGTACGGAACCCTAATAACCAGCTGCCCCATAAAAATTTTGTATGATACAACTTAATATTTTTTCGCTGTTGCGATGATGGTCCCATATAGAAATTTGTTCCGTTTTATGGTCTGGATAACACCCTAAAATATGACCACACCTTTCAGATACACTCTGTATGTATTATTAATTACACTAAATAATATTTTAGACAATTCATACAATTTGAGCTGGCCTAGCGTAGTGCAAAGTTTCGATAGAAAAAGAGACCAGGTTATACTGGTTTTGGTACCATTTCAGTCCGCGCAGACTGTAGACTTTCTATCGGCCGATAGTTCCGTCGGGTTGGACTTCTGTCGCGTACTATAGGCCAACTAAACGATGGGCACGTGACGAATGCACAAACCAGACCAACAGTAGGTCGACTACGCTCGAACGTATTGCTATAGTTGCTGCCAGTTAAGATGGCAATAGCGGTCATTGAACCACATACATTTATTGAATCTCTTCTTTTAAAAAACGTATACAAACCTGTTAATAGCCAACGAATTGACATTGATTGTGATCCTGAACATTAACAGAAGAAACGATAAGTAACACGGTTTATGGTTTCAGTTCGTGTAAAGAGATATCAGGGAAAGAGCAATGACCGCTATTGCGATCATAACTGGCAGCAACTATAGTTATTCCACGGTTTTTGAAGAGAGCGCTCGCAGAGTCGACCTTTTTACCTTTTGAACGCCAGAACATAAATGCACGCGTGTGCCCCCTAAGCATAGCTACAATTTCACCTACCAGTTTGATACGCCATATTGATCTAGCAGTTAGCTGACAGTATATTTTGCAGGCAATCGTGTAGCCCATCAAATTGATTTATTAGCTTCGTACGGGTGCAATGTGGTACACATACAAATAAACCATTTTTTTTTTTCCGGATGAGAAATTAACAAATGACCCCCACTCTGGGCGGAGTGGAAGGGAGTGTCAGACTTGTACTGACTAAAACCCATCCATGTTCCTTCTTTGCCCTTTGTGTTATAGGGCCACGGTATCTCTTTCGAACAGTCCCGCAGCCCTAGCAGGCATCGGCCCATGCGGACCCCTACTCGGTTACTGACATCTCTTTAAGGCGTGCGAGGAACAGGAACGCGACGTCGACACGGCCTGTCGTCATAAGACGATCGGACGGAAGACCACAGGCCCGCACATAAACCATCCTCTTGAATCTATTGCTGAAAACTGCATTAAAATCCGTTGAGTAGTTTAAAAGATCTAAGCGTACAGATAGCGAAGCGGAGAATGGAACCGGCGAGAGATGTCGTGCGGTGTTCCACAGGGATCGGTTCTGGGGCCGGCCTTGTGGAACATCGGTTACGACTGGGTGCTGCGCGCCGACCTCCCTACCGGCGTCAGCGTAGTTTGCTACGCTGACGACACGCTGGTACTGGCACAAGGGAGGTCGCACGAGGCGGCGGCCGAAAACATGACAGGCGGGGTAGCGATAGTCGTGGAGAGGATCCGGCAATTGGGTCTCGAGGTGGCACTGCACAAGTCCGAGGCCATGTGTTTTCATGGGCCTCGGAATGCGCCACCGTCGGGATCCCTACTGACGGCGGGAGGGGTTTCCATCGGCGTCGGGTCGACGTTGAAGTACCTAGGACTCGTCCTCGACAGCCGGTGGAACTTCGTGGAGCACTTCCGACGTTTGGCTCCCAAACTGGAACGGACAGGGGCTGCCTTCAAGCGGCTCTTGCCCAACCTGAGGGGTCCAAACGCCTCCTGCCGGAGGCTATACGCGGGGGTCGTGCGGTCCATGGCTCTTTACGGGGCCCCGGTGTGGGCGCGTTCTTTGAGGCGGCAAGCCGCCCACTACCTGAACGCGCCCCAAAAGGTAATAGCCATAAGGCTAATCCGGGGGTACCGCACGATCTCCGGCGAAGCGGCTAGCCTCCTTGCCGGATTGCCGCCATGGGATCTGGAGGCGATAGTCCTCGCACGCCTGCACGAATGGCGCGCGGAGGCACTACGTCGGGAGGAAACTCCGCTGCCGCGGCAAATTGCCGCTCAGCGGACAGACCTCCGGCGTGATCTCATGGCGACATGGAGAGAGCGACTGTCGCAACCCCGTGCAGGGCACGCCACCATAGTGGCGATAAGTCCCCTCTTTGAGGAGTGGCTAGAGAGGCGCCACGGCGCCCTCACCTACCGCCTGACGCAGGTCCTCACCGGACACGGTTGTTTCGGGAGGTTCCTGCACCGAATCGGGCGGGAGGAAACGCCCGGGTGTTTCCACTGCGAGGATCGTCCGGAGGACACGGTGGAGCACACCGTGGAGGTCTGCCCCGCTTGGGCGGAGCACCGCCGTGTCCTCGTAGCGGCGATTGGCGGCGGCGATCTCTCGCGTCCGGCCTTGGTTCAAGCCATGGTCCGGAGCGAGAGGGAATGGGAAGCCGTCACCTCCTTCTGCGAAGCAGTCATGCTAGTGAAGGAGGTGGCGGGACGTGAGAGGGAAAGAACCTCACGTCCCAGTCGCCGCGGGAGACGCCTTGGGCGTTGGGGGTCACGTGGTGGCTCCCGGCCACCGTAGGCGCGGGCCTGTGGACGGCGAGTTATGGGCTAGCTCGCCGTCCGGCCGTCTTATGACGACAGGCCGTGTCGACGGCGCGTTCGTGTTCCACGTGCGCCTCAAAGAGATGTCAGCAAATAAGTAGGGGTCCGCAAGGACCGATGCCTGCCAGGGCTGCGGGACTGTTCGAAAGAGATACCGTGGCCCTGGAATACAAAGGGCAAAGAAGGAACATGGATGGGTTTTAGTCAGTACAAGTCTGACACTCCCTTCCGCTCCGCCCAGAGTGGGGGGGGTCATTTGATGATTTCCCATCCGGAAAAAAAAAAAAAAAAAAAAAAAGCGTACAGATAGCGAGAGCGACTTTGTTTATACTATGTAAAGAAGAGCCCGATTAGACTATCGGCCGATGCAATGTCTGCAGTCTGCGGGGCTCTTACGGGCTCATCGTTCCGGCCTACCGTTCGACTATCCTCCGAGTACTGGAAGCCTAATCAATTCAGACGCTGTCAACTATCAAGTTAGCTGCTCTGATTGGCTGACCAACACGAACTACTAAGATTCAATCAAACACAAATTGACGTGAGATTAGGCGTTGGATTGAATTGATTCGCTTACCGGAAATTGAATTTGGGAGCGTCACAGGAGTGTGTATAATTATGTTTATTTAATTTCCGTTAAAATTTCCAATTTAAACGGAAACGGATACAAAATCCTACATATATCGAAGCACAGGCGTTTTGGCGGACTGCCTTGTGTAATTCACGTTCAAAAAGTGCTGATCTTCAGCCAAGTTTGAATAATTAGACTTTTGATTTGATATAATCCATACACAAAAATATGAATATTCCAAAAGCTCGAGATAGTAATTATTCTTCATAATTCAAAGTTAGGTTTAGATAGCTTTTAAACGAATTACCAAATATGTTTAATACTTCTAGAAACCTCAGTAATTCTACGTACTCTACGAAAGAGATCACCCCCAAAACCAATCATCTCGTAATTTATATTATAAAGGTTACCGACAAAACATAACTGGCGAAATGTGCGTGTACTGACGACGATACACGTCTGCCTAACCCTTCGGAGATAACAGGAATAATGTAATGTTATTTTAGATGTTTTAATTTGTTTAGTTATCATTATGTTTTATTAGTTTCTTTTTAATTCGTAATTTATCTCGACTACGGTTTTTTTACTGGTTTACAGATAATAACGTGACAGAAAAGTTGTGAGGTAATCGGTTCTCGTGGTATGGACATGTGATGTGGAGGAATGAGGAAAATGTCCTGAGGAAAGTTTTGAGTATGAATGTGGATGGGTTTATGAGTAAAGGAAGACCAAAGAAACGATAGATGGACAGTGTAAAAAAATTAATGATATTGCAAGAAAAGAAGTGTCTGATGAGATGACGAGTAATAGAGAAGTATGAAAGAAGAAGACATGCTGCGCCGACCCCAAATGAATTGGGATAAGGGCAAGAGAATGAAGAGGCAGATAATAACATAGATAACTAGTTTAAAACTTCTACAAAGTTATATTAGAACCTTTGAACTTGGAAGGTATGTCTCATACAAAAGAAATCAACCCCATAACCGATCAATAAAACTTTTTAACACCGCTCCTATACCCATAAAAAAGGCTAATACCAAAAAGTGCGTAATTTGTCTATTATAAAGGAGACTGACAAAGCCATCATTCTGGCCAGTCATGTTCGCGCAATTACCAAATAGTTTGACGTGGCAAACGGTGCCCATGGATCAAAGAGGTCATTAGAATTTCCCTACACCCCCTAGACGGGGTGGGTAAAGGCTTGTTTTCGTGAAAAAATATAATGTTAGTTTGATGATTGGTTAAAGGGTATTAGGTACAGTTTAACGTGGTATTACCAAGGATATTAAAAATAAAAAGGCGTAGATATCGCACTAGCGCGCGCAAATTGTTCCAGACAAATTCAGATAATTGTCGTAATTTAAGTACTTCAAGCGCAATGGCTATCTCTTTCTGTATCATACGTCCCGTATTACCTATCGCAGTCGTAACAACGTAACGATATTTGAACGCTGTTCAGTATGAACGTAGCGTATCTTTCTTTATAACATCATTGAGTATTACTGCAGTTTAGTTCCGCTGAACAACTTAATAGTTATTTTTTCATGTTCCCTACAAGTTATATTTAAGTCCCTTAGGTTAGGGAGCGAGCCTATTGCTATCAAAAGGGCAATACAAGCTCATGACCGATACTGAGACTTTTTTTCCAATAACAATCCCCATGTTTCTCCCAATTACATTTTGACTGACCCGGGAATCAAATTCAGGAACTCATCCTCAACAGTAGCGCTAAAGTAATAAAGTAAAAAGTGAAATTATAAACTCCATCCAATTTTCCAATCCCTAAAAGATCAATAACATAAAATCAACCGATACCATTCCTTTGGCCCTTATTTACGTTAAAACAAATTGAACGCGGACAAAGCCAGAGAGAAAGCTAAGTATAATCTAATAATACGTACCCGATCAAAGGGAAAAGTCATTGTTAATGTTGTTTACAATACAAAGAAACATAATATAAAGGAATTTCCATCAAATATATTTAGACTGGGGGTAAGGGAAACGTTTCATGTCTTCTTGGAAGCTTATTTGATTATTTCTTGTTTGTTTTTTTAGTCAATAATTCGATGCCTTTTTTGTGTGGGTTACGGAATTAGGGGATCATTTCATTTTAATTTTAACTAGCTGAAGCCCGCGATTTCGCCTGCCTCAATTCGGTAACGACGGTCACTGTCTTACGGGATCATACTACAGGGATTAAAAGTATCCTATGTGTTAATCCAGGTTATAAACTATCTGTGTGCAAAATTTCATCCAAATACGTTCAGCAGTTTTCGCGTGAAAGAGTAACAAACATACATCCATAAATATTCACTAACTTTCGCATTTATAATAATTATTAAGTAGGATTAGTAGGATATAATAATGTGGCATTGTTGTTTGGAGTCTTGGAAGTTGGCTTTAAGGCATGAACTTTCGAAGCTTAAGAGGTTTTTTCGTGGATTCGAAGCCGGGCTTCTACATATCGTAAAACACACACACACACACACACACACACTTTATCAGTTCTGTAAATCCGAGACATTGTCAATCACAAGTTAGCAGAAAAACTGATAAAGAAAAATAAACTCATCAAAAATTAACACCTTTCAATAACTATTTCACTAAAAATTCATTCAATGGAGTTAAATGAACTTGGAAGGTTGAAAGGTTGTATTGATGATTTTAATGATTATAATTCTGTAACTACATACCTTTTACGGTCGCGAATGTACTTCATCAACATACAACCTGACACTGATCTGCAAATTGCTAAAAACGTAAGAAAATTTGAATTTCGCAGGCTAACCTGGCGCTACTACCTAAGACAGAATACTACTTAGCTTAATTTACTACACGTAGTTATCATCCCAGACATATTTCACACGAACTGAAACATTATTAAAATACCTATTATCTTCAAGTCCCAACATTGTCTGTGACGGTACTACGAAGTTACACAGACCCCCGTAGACACTAGAAAGTGCCAACTAACTTACGTTAGCGAAATAATGTAGTGAACTTTTAATGAACTTTCGAAATCTACACTGGAGGTAAAAGAAAAATATTGAGTTCAAGTTAGTTGGAAAAGGACATTGCCATGCTATGCTATTTTACCCCTTTTTTTTTTTTTTTTTGATGGGAATTCATCAAATGACCCCCCCCACTCTGGGCGGAGCGGAAGGGAGTGTCAGACTTGTACTGACTAAAATCCATCCATGTTCCTTCTTTGCCCTTTGTGTTCCAGGGCCACGGTATCTCTTTCGAACAGTCCCGCAGCCCTGGCAGGCATCGGCCCAAGCGGACCCCTACGTGGTTGCTGACATCTCTTTGAGGCGCGCGTGGAACACGAACGCGCCGTCGACACGGCCTGTCGTCATAAGACGGCCGGACGGCGAGCTAGCCCATAACTCGCCGACCACAGGCCCGCGATATTTTACCCCTTTGCTTTTATACTAAGAAAAAAGGTAACGGTTTTTTTTTTACGGCATCTCCGGGTTGCTAAGTATAATGTTTTCTTTTTTGAACGACTTCAAAAAAGTAAAGGTTGTATGTTCGGGTGTATTTTTTTTATGTTGTTCATCGATATTTTCGTCAATTATGGACCGATTTTCGTAATTGTTTTTCATTTTGTAGAAGAAGCTTCCGCAGTGGCCCCATATAAAGTTTATTAACTTTGCTTGAGTAGCTGTTTTTGATATGGAAAGAAAAATTCGAGTGCGAGCAGGGTTTGAACCTGCGACCTCCCGATTCAGAACACCGGACGTCTTAACCAATTAGACCATCGCTTCGCTTTTTATTAAAATTTGCTTGAGTAGTTTATGGAGTTAGCTTCTACAACATTAGTTTTAGTATATGCGAAACCTGAAACACGTGTCTAGTATTTTTATGTAAAGAATCTATGTACAAAATTTCAAAACTGTATCATGAAAAATCACAAAGTTATAAGCTTGTTCTGTTATCTGGTTGTCCGCACAAAAAACGTGGTCACCACGCAGCACACCCGCGCGCGCCCCTCCAGCGTCGTCTTGAGTTCATTGATAATAATAATTTGGCAGTAGGTACCTAAATTATTGCGATAGGTACATAATGTCGCTCGGTGTCCAACTTGTAACTTTTTTAAAATATTTTTGGGGCAAAATATAACATGGTTTATAAACTATTGGAATCGATTCAGTTACTTATTCTGAACAAACTATATTCGGGTTTCGCATATACTAAAAATAATGTTGTATAATACGTATTTTTTCAAAATCAAAGTTAAAAATCTTTATTGCGAGACAGTGGTTACAGAGTTGTTATTGAATTATGTTGGTGTGCGTTTGCACTGCTCCACCATGTTATGTTGTGTTTATTTTTATTTTTGTTGTTATTTATTTATTTATTTATTTAACACTTCAAGCACAGAAGTACAGAGGCGGACTTAATGCCATAGGCATTTTCTACCAGTCAACCTTTGGGTGATGCAAAGACAAGCAGTGGTAGGTGTATATCTGAAAATAATTTTAAATAATAATAAGATTAACTACAAGGATATATAAAATACTATAAATATATATCAAAATTTAAATTAATGTAAATAAACATTTCCACGAATATACCAAAATAAAAACACAAACCATGGGGAAAACATTACCGTTGTGACGAAACTGCCAGCTTCTTCCGAATGTACTCACGAACTATAATTTTAAAAGATAAGCGATTGGTTGCCATCCTGATTTCCTGGGGAAGCGCATTCCACAGAGATATAGACTGGACAAAGAAAGATCGGTGAATGAAATCAGTGCGGTGAGAGGGCTGTTGTGTGTTGTTGTATTTTCTTCTTCGCATATGTTAATGATCTCCTAATATCTTATAGTTATACTATAAAATGATCACATGACAAGAGTTGGTGTGGAATGCTACAACTGAAAAGAATTTAAAAAAAAAACCAGTTTGCCAAAAAAAAACATACATCAACTTCCTGCTCTCGTCCCATGTTACTTGGGGTCGGCGCAACACGTTTTCTTCTTGCATTCTCCCATGCCAACCGTCACGAAAGCCAAAAAAAACAACCGACTTCCAAAAAAAAAGTCAATGAAACAATCAAGTCACCGACTTCCAAAAGTAAAGTTATTATTCGTTTTTTATGTTTTTTTTTTCATTTGTAGCCGAAGTGACCTTTGCGCTGCCACGGACGACGCAACAAAATTAACAAAATATTAAATTAGTCGTGCCAGCTTAGCGATACGAAGAAGAAAAAGAAGAGTGTTTTTTTTATGGAAGTCGGTTGTTTTTTTTACAAAAAAGTTTTTGTTGATTACAGTTTCCTGCAGTCTGATAACCAGTTTTGCAGCGGAGTTTTGTGTTGCCCAACTACTGGGTTCTGAAGCTCAGACAGGCAGTCACTTCATCTAAAATACTGTAACTGTTAGCTGTTGCCCACTGTTTCAGTTGTATCTTAGGTAAAATTTTTTTTTGGTCACCGGATTTTATTTGGATGGAATGATGTAACCAAGGTTTTGTTAAAGTATTCTGATTTAAAAGAGTGTCCATGGAGTTTCTTGCCCGTTCTTCTCTATAGAGATCTACGTTAGGGAATGGGCAACTACAGTACTTTCACAGTTTTTATGCCTTGTGACTGGGACTGTAGCTATTTTTTACTGTTGTCTTTGTTTCGACAATTCAAAAGTGCCTGTAACTGGCCTACTTGAAATAAATGCTTTGATTTTGATTTTTTTGATTTTTTTTGGTGACGCTTGTGTATTCTACTGGATGTAGTTCACCAGTCCTTTTGCTAAAACATCACCTACTATCCGTCCAGCTAAAAGATAAGTTGTTTTAAAATTACAAGTTTAACATAACACAACATTACCCATTTTCTTTTTTTTTCGGATTGGTAATCATCAAATGATCCCCCCCCCACTCTGGGTGGAACGGAAGGGAGTGTCAGACTTGTACTGACTAAAACCCATCCATGTTCCTTCTATGCCCTTTGTGTTCCAGGGCCGCGGTATCTCTTTCGAACAGTCCCACAGCCCTGGCAGGGCAACATTACCCCTGTAATCCCCGATAGGTAAGGTAGAGGAGTACCTAATAGTACACCCACATTTCGCTAGTAATATTTAAGTCCCATGTAATAGGAGGCGAGCCTATTGCCATCAACCAGGCACAAACTCCATAGCTGCTACTGAGAAATTTCTGATGGAAAAACCCAATATCACTTTGTCCGGCCCGGGAATCCCACCCAGGACCTCATGCTCAGTAGTCGTGCTTGCGGCCACTAGACCAAAGAGGCAGTCAACAATTACAAGTCTAGTCTACTTACTTCACGAAAGCTTCACTTTCAAAGCAGTTTGGGCCGTAGTTAGTTGTTAGTTGCTTTTGGAAAATTGAGTCATAAAGGCAATTCATAAAGTGCATTTTCGTAATCTTAGGGCAGGGCCAGACTATTATATACGAGCATTATTTTAGCCGCACAAACTTTACAGACGAAACTATAGAATTTCTGTTTCAAGAATTCTCACGAAAAAAAGGCCGTAGGATAATTTTGTCTTGCACTTTCGCACACCCAATGCAACAACATTCATTTAGTTTTAACGTTGAACAGACTTATTTTTCAATCATCTGAGTCAATGTATTAAGAATTTTCTTCTATGAAAAATTACGATACTAATATTTGTTACCTAGATAGATAGATATAGAATGTTCTTTATTGTCTTTAATTTCACATTTTGCTATAATTTTTTTTTTTTAAATAATATGATAATTTATTTTGTCTTTTTTTTTTATTTATTCTGTATTGGTATTTAATTTATTTTTGACTTTTTAATTTAATTTAATAATGTTTCTTAGTTAATGTAATGTAATTCTGATATTTAGGTTTTAGCTATAATTTATGTGTTTGTATTTGCATTTTTGTCTATTTTTGGTTTTTATATGGGTCTTGGACCTGAAATGAATGGAATTTATTTATTTATTGTACACTAAAATTGATACACAGCTATTTTTCTAATAATAATTATATTTCTAATTCTATGGGTACAACGGCGGTCTTATGGCTACTGTATAATATTTAGATTTAAAAGAGCGTCCATGGACGTTCTTGCCCATTCTTCTCCTTAGAGATCTACGCTTTGAAATGGGCAATTGGGCAACTACAGCACTTTCACAAGATATTATGACTTGTGTCTGTAGCTTCGCTTTTTTTTTGACATTTCGAAGTGCCTGTAATAGTCTAATTGAAATAAATGCTTTGAGTTTGAGTTTGATAGCGACAGAATTAGGTGTTATTCAGATATCACCCTAATCATAAAAATGCTTGTAATGAAGGGGTCAGCCCCAACTTTACAAGCATTTTTACTGCACTTTTCCAAATTCTACACTACACCATATAATTTATAAAACCGGAAAGTGGTGGTATGCACACCTTACCTACCTGAAATCTATAATTTTCGCAAAATCGTTCGGCCTCTCGCATTACCGTATTATTACAGCCAATAAATAAAAACAGCTACACGATTAGACCCAAAAGTTATTAAGCACAGGATTATGTTGGACAATTTGGCTTGTTACCAATAATTTAGAGACGAAAACAAATGAAATACGATATTATTAGGAGTTTATTGGTTGTTTATGAACGGTAATTCTTTCTCCTATTGGAAGGTCACGCCATTACTGGTCGCGTATTGATGAGTCCAGACTATGCAAGTTCCCAAAACCTAGACCAAGTGAGAATCTATCAAAAGGTAAATAATACGCTAAATAATATCTAGCCTATTGTCATCAATCGTGCAAAAATCCAGACTCTGTAGCTGCCACTGAGAAATTCCTGATGGAAAAACACAGTATCACTTTGCACGACCCAGGAATCGAACCCAGGAGTTCATGCTCAGCAGTCGCGATTGCGTCCACTAGACCAACGAGGTATAAATTGATAACAAAAAAGTAAATTGCCTGGCTGAGTTCGAATGTACGACCCACGACACGTAAACCGGAGTCCTAAACCGGAGCACTAAACCTTTCAAATTAAATTATATTTTAATTTATTCACAAATGTAATAAGGAATTCTCAATAGAAACACAGAAATCAAATACCTACTTGACTATTTAATTTTAAATTATTCAGTCATCTGTCTATTTTCCCAGAGATATAGGAAGCTTTAAACGTTTATAATTTCATTTGAAACCTGCTACTTAAATTACAAATTACCAACTGTTCTGTTAGACTTTCTTTAGTTTAAAATTCATTCATTTAGTTAGCAATTTATATGCTTAGAATTCTGTATGTTATTAAAACAAAAGAGAATCAAAAACATAAACCAATAAATGTAGCTCGGACTCATAGTCATCGTCTTATTCTAATTAATTATCAGAGGAGTTCGTGGCTAAATAATAACAGCCGCTCGGATCGATCTTTAGGTTAAGCCGTGCATGCCTAGGTTGGTCTGTGGATGGGTGACCACCCATTACATACCGAGTTTCCTCCGTGCCTCGGAAAGCACGTTTAGCCGTTGGTCCTGGGTGTCATTTGTAGATCTTTGACAGTCGTTAGGTAGTCAGTGGCCCAAAAAGTCTGACAACCAATCTTACCAAGGGGTATTGTATTACCCAGTACTAACTGGGTTGTGGAGGTCAGATAGGCAGTCGCTCCATGTAAAATACTGGTATTCAGCTGCATCCGGTTAGACTGGAAGCCGACCCCAACATAGTTGGGAAAAGGCTAGGCAGATGATATTCCAATTAATTATCGGCGGTCGACGCAGAATGTCTTCTTCTTCTATAGTTCTCTTTTACTCGTCATCTCAGCAGTCATCTCCTTTCTAGCCAGTTAACACCTGACATCATCCTTCGCAAAGTCCATCCATCGTTTGTTTGGTCTTCTCCCCCCTAGACGCAGCATGTCGTCTTCTTCCAAAATTCTCTATTCCTCGTCATCTCAGCAGTCACTCCCTTTCAAGGCATATCATCCTTCACACTCTTCCTCTACTCTTATACTATACACGACAACACGTCTGTCACCCAGGTTATATTGTAATAATCCACCGTATTTTCATACAATTGCCTTTGACTTTGTCATCCGTGTAAATATCCCTTAAAAGATTTCAAATTCCTTGAAGTGGGTATAAAATACTTTCACTCATTAAAGTTCCCTTAGATGTTACGAAAATGCGAGAGATCCAATAGAATTTAACTTAAGAGGGCCTTTTAATAACCTTTAATTACTTTGATAACCCTTAGAAGTCAGAGGGCTTAAAGAAAGCTACATTCTATAGGAAATAACAACGATAGAAAAGTCGAAATTACATTGAATTAACTTAAGCTACCAAAAGGCTAAAAACCATGTGTCCGGTCATGATCTGGCTATATTCTAGCTCTATATATACACAAATCTGTTGATTTTCATAAAAATTGCTGATTTGCAAATTTTTTTTTTTACTTATGATAATGTGAACCAATGTAAACCCATTATTTCATAAAAGACTAGCTTTTGCCCGCGGCTTCGCCCACGTGGATGTCGAAAAATATCCGATTACTTACCTTCATCCCCCTTTTTAACCCTTTGGGGGTAGAATTATCAAAAATGCTGAGACACGTATAAATTAATTTTCAATGGACAGGACAGCCTAAACACAAAATTTTAAGATCCTAACTTCAAAACTGACGGGCTTTCAAATAAACTTCCATACCCTATTTTACCCCTTTAGGGGTGGAATTCCCAAAAATCCTTTCTTAGTGGATACTTACTCTTTACAAAGAACAAACGGTCCAAGTTTCATGTCTCTAGGACCAGCGGTTTGGGCTGTGTGTTGATATATCACCCAGTCAGTCAGTCAGTCAGTTTACCATTTTATATATATAAATTGACAATATTGTTACACTTCGAATAAGCCTACTTTTATCGCCGTAAGGCCAAAACTTTGAGAGAAATATTTTATTTTGTACACACGTACAGAATATGTCAATAAAAAAAATAAAAAAAATGGCTGCCAAATAGCGGTGAAGTGGATTGGACCCAAGTGTGTAGTGTATTAGTGTATTATTATGTATTAAAATAGTTGTTATATAAGTACCTAGAATATCGCTAGTCCATGACAGTACGGACACATTGTACTTCAATCCTGGTAAATCATTGTAGAAATGTGGACCACTTTTAAAGCAATTTTCAGTGGTCAACTCTAAAAATCACCATAATATGAAGACAATTATATTTTGCACAATATCACCATCACCATCATCATCTACCTAACCTTTTCCCACCTACGTCGGCTTCAAGTCTTAACGGGGTGCAGCTGGTTACCAGTATTTTACATGGAGCGATAGCCTATCTGACCCCTTAACCAAATTACTAGGTATCCCTTGGTAATCAAAATGAAATGTCATTTATACATTAACATCACATGTTTATTAAAAAAAAATCTCAATTTATTTGGGTCTTACTAAAGGTTTTAGCAATCTGAAGATTGACCCATCCACAGTACGCAGACTCGGCACGCCAGTCTGTCGATAATTTAGAATTATCATTGAAGTTTTTCCATTTTAAATAAACTCAGCTGATAATCAGCACTTTTTGAACGTTAAAATTTACAAGAGACAGGTCGTGGCTAAATAATAACAGCTGCTCGGATCGATCTTTAGGTTAAACCGTGCTTGCCTAGTTTGGTCTGTGGATGGGTGACCACCCATTACATACCGAGTTTTATCCGTGCCTCGAAAATAACGTTAAGCTTTTAGTCTCTGTGTAGATCTTTGACAGTCGTTACAGGTAATCAGTGGCCCAAAAAGTCTGAAAAACAGGGGTATCGTATTACGCAGTACTAACTGGGTTGTGGAGGTCAGATAGGCAGTCGCTCCATGTAAAATACTGGTACTCAGCTGCATCCGGTTAGACTTGAAGCCGACCCCAACATAGTTGGGAAAAGGCTAGGCAGATGATGAGTCCCGCAAAACGGCCGCTCTTCGCCATATCCTAGTGGGGAAGATGAAGTGGTGGAACAAACTCCCCAGCAACATCATCATCATTCTCCTGCCCGTATCCCAGTTTATTTGGGGACGGCGAAGCAAGTCCTTTCCTCTTCCATACTTCTCTATTACTCGTCATCTCATCAGTCACCTCCTTCTAGCCATACCATCCTTTACACAGTCCATCCATCGTTTCATTGGACTTCCTCTAGTCAAATAGCCATCTACAAGTTGATTATTGGATAATTGCTTTTATGACATGGGAGAATATATGGAGTAATGTAAGAATTCAAGAACTACTTAACTAACTTAATTTTGACATTGGTTTCAAAGTAACGATTACCTAATTATTATAATATTAATTCATGTTGCACCTATTGTAAATCACAAATCATAAAATAATTGTACTTATTTAATTTATTTAAGAGCGACATCTGAATATTCGTACACCATAAGTTGTGATAGAATGTCAGGGACTTAAACAAACCCATAACACCATACTATGTAAAACTACATTCTTACAAATAAATATTTCTGATTTCTCCTTATACAAAAATGTGAAAGATTCACGGTATACGCTACACCTAAAATAGTAATCTTTTTCCTCTCGCCAACTTTACGATTTTCATGATGATAAGTATACACATTCGACAGTTTCCAATCCACCCGTTGGAGCAAGAAAGAAATAAATTTATCCGATATAACAAATCCCTAGCATCAGTAGTTTTACTGTCCCGTCGCAAAACGTTAGGTAGTTCCGTAAGTTATTTTGATTTAGGATCAATCCCTTTTTATCACATCTGTTAGAATGAAATAGAAAATGTTGCTAAATATATTGCTGGAGGTCTGTTGGGTAACTACATTTTTGGGGGAATCTGAAAGTTGATAAATGTTTTGGGAAATTTTTCCAAAATTTCTAACTTTAAAAATGTTATAGTTTTTTTTTCTGTGTTTATGTTGAATTGTCTTTCTCAAATACAACGCTGATTGCCTAAACTGTAGTAATATCAGTAATGTGCCAATACCTCTATCCCCTCGCTCTTCTTTTTCTCGATATATTTGTAGTATATAGGGTCTAACTATTCATACACGAAATATTTTCAGGAAATCATCTAACGGCTATAACAAAGCCATTTAAAGGGATTTTTTTTTTATCTGAGTATATTATTAGATAAAAAATAAATAATTTTAAATTACTTGATCCACAAAATAAATACTGGCCCCTTATTTTTAAGCATTCATTGCGATAGTTTACTACGTTGTATTTACTGTCATTGTTAGAAAGGTAAAGGTAAAGGTTTTATGCAAAAAAGTCTCAAAAAATTTTTGAACTACAATAATTTTGAAAAAAAAAACACTCAGATAATTTATTTTTTTTTCGTTGCTATGGCGACTTTACGACTTATAGAAGTTACTCTATAAATATTTCGTGTATGAAAAGATAGAACTTATATTGTAGTATTAATCAAAATTACTTTCAGATTTTCACCTAACACTGATTATCTGAACATCACCCAAATGTTGATTGGTCGAGTCCACCTCTGTACTTTGTGTTAAATAAATAAATAAACTCTTATAGTGGGCCTCTAAATAATGAATAGAAGCGTTTATCACGCGTTCTATTAGTCTGATTTACCGATCGTAGTATGCAGGCATGGATGTAGAGGATAATCCGACTTACTCATCTCAAAATCCTATTATTTTTCATCCAATCTAACCGTTTTCAATTTCAAAAAAACATTCATTAAAAAATATGTCAACCAGGAAATAATAAAGCATTCACTCAAAAATAATATTTTCCATTTTCGTCTTTGTGCCTCCACCTCGAGGAAAAATCTGTATAATTAACCATTTCAATACAAAATACATCGTTTCATTAAAACGAAAGTGGAAAGGACGCTTCGGAAACGAAACGCTATACAAGAGGAAAAGCCCTGAATAGAAAATCTTACCTTTTATTTCTAGATGATCTTAAGAAAGTGAGCAGTTCAATTTCTGTCTTCTGTTAACTGAAACTCACACTTTCAAAACACAAAAGTTTTAATTTTTTTCGTTATCTATTTGTATTAATTTCAGCACGAAAACTATACGAACATTACTAAAATACGCGAACACGAAAATCGCCCACCCCAAGCGTTTTGACACGTCCGAACGGGCTGAGCGTCAGACGAGAACTGGCTCCAAGAAAATGATGGAACACCTCTGTTCCTTTCTCGTATTTCCAAAAAGCCATATGTCGCTAAACAGCATTTCCCATATTCAACTGTTTGCCTTACAGAATTAAGTCTACTTTTCAGTGGTTTTCAAATGTAGATGCCGCACAAAATCGCACAAATGTTAGCAGG
Source organism: Noctua janthe (assembly GCA_910589295.1). Classification (NCBI taxonomy): domain Eukaryota; kingdom Metazoa; phylum Arthropoda; class Insecta; order Lepidoptera; family Noctuidae; genus Noctua; species Noctua janthe. Next base: position 3,172,274 of record OU342572.1, on the reverse strand, counting down.
TAACCAATGGTGCTTTCGGGGAAATTCGATTAATTTCTTATGGAAATAATTAATGATGTTTTTTAATTATTTATTAAAGAAAAGCTGTGAAAGACGGCTTTGGCCTCTTAAGGACTTTAGCCATGTACTCACTAAAGAATGACATGGCTTATTTTCGCTCTGTTTTCAAAGTTTTTCACTTATGTTAGAATCCAACATCTATAAAAATATTCAGCCTATATTTCGTCGTTGAACTTCTAACAAACACGTAAGTCATTTTTTGACGATTTTCACATTTTGATGCCGTTTGCTAGAGAATCAGAAGACGCGTTGTTTCAGCCAATCAGAAACAAACAAAGTCTCTATGTAATTTGAAGAGAACACAAATTAAAAAATGATTTTGTACTAATACAAAGATAGGTTCATGCAGTTTCACTCTCCTGTAAAGTTACTATTTTTGACTTACGTGGTGTTAGAACTTCGATGACAATCTGCCCCAATGCAGGACAAAAGAACTACTAAGAAATCCCCATTCTAGCTCCTACTATGTTGACGTCCTTGTGGCACTCTTTTGTTATCCTTCATGACATACAGTTCAAGAGAAGATAATTCCAGGAACAACTGAGAGAGACCTTAACATTTATTAAATGTCCTATTGTGGGCCAAATCCCTATTAACTGTGCATCCTCTGATGCTTTCAAGTTGGCACCAAGTATTCTTTAGGAAAGAGTCTAGCTTGCAAAAAAAAACCGTTATTATTTTAAAGTAAAGTTAGAATTAAATATTAACTTAAATTGCCCCAATATTCAAATCACTAGTCATTCTTTTACAGTTGTATAACATGGTTGTATGACGACGACATGACGTGCAAGCTGTTAACTAGTTTTTTTTTTTTTGTTTCTTTCTTTTTGTACCTATTTATAATATTTGTTATGCGTTGTTTGATTATTGTTAAGTTATTGTATGATTATTTTTAAGTTATTTTGTTTTATGCACATCGACAAATAATTTTATTATTTCCTTCCTTTTTTTTTTTCTTTCTTTACCGGCAAATTGCGGTGTGTCCATTTGCAAAACATTTATTTTTCCTCACTTTACATTCATTTCCTGTAAAAGTTACCACATCGAATGTTAGGTGACTGAAAACCCTTTCGTTTTTTTATGATGTCGTTTATATTACGTCAATTGATAAACCGTAGTTAATGACCACGCACGGTCATTCAATTAATTGATTCTCTGATAGCGTTTCCACTAGGTTTTTATTTGAACCTTTCTCTAATGTCATATTAAACAAATAAAAAACAAATTCAAAAATATTTATTCGTGACACATAGGTAAAAGACATGCTGTTATTAATAAAGTTATGTCTCCAAAATGCTGCCTTGCAAGACGTACAAATAAGGTTTACACATTAAGTAGTACAGCTCGTGGCTAAATGATAACAGCCGCTCGGGTCGATCTTTAGGTTAAGCTGTGCTTGCCTAGGTTGGTCTGTGGATGGGTGACCACCCATTACATACCGAGATTCCTCCATGCTTCGGAAAACACGTTAAGCCGTTGGTCCCGGCTGTCATTTGTAGATCTTTGACAGTCGTTATAGGTAGTCAGTGGCCCAAAAAGTCTGACAACCAGTCTTACCATGAGGTATCGTATTACCTAGTACTAACTGGGTTGTGGAAGTCAGATAGGCAGTCGCTTCATGTAAAATACTGGTATTCAGCTGAATCCGGTTAGACTGGAAGCCGACCCCAACTTGGTTGGAAAAAGGCTAGGCAGATGATGATGACATTAAGCAGTGCAGGTTGTAGTTATTACGAGTACAAAAACTACTTTTAGTACAGCTAATTACCTATTAGTACTCTCAAAACACCATAACTCGATGCAGTACTTAATTTAAAAAGTCGTGTGTCTCTAACAGAATTACAACAAACTCCAGCGAGCCGGTAAAACTTAAATTGAACGCATTTAACTTTGCTCACACACCTTTGATAACATGTCATAGATAACAAGGTGTAGATGCGAAACTTCTGGACCCGTTTATACATCCCTACTGAACCGCACTGGCTCCGCGTGGTGGATTACGGCCCACGCACGGCCTCTCTTACAGAGAGGAGGCCTGTGTCTCGGCTGTGGGAATTAAGTCATACATAATTACCTACAATTTAGGAACATTTGTATTTTACACTAGCTATGGCCAGCGACCTTCGTTAAAATGAAATTAATATAAAAATATTACTTCCCTATTTGAATCGGATTTTGTGAACAATTTCTGTTTTTTTTTTTTGCACGGAACCCTAATCTTTTTTCTAAAATAAAAGTAGCCTAAGTTACTTTTCATAATATCAGCTATCTGCCAGTAAAAGTTCCGTCAAATTCGGTCCAGCCGTTTCGGAGATTATCCGGAACAAACAGACAGACAAACAAAAATTTATAAAAATGTTTTTTGTTTTAAGTACCGGACTTTACAAACAGACGCTTTTGTGAGTTCATGTTTTTACTAATCTGTGAACATGTTTACCTCGGCTGGCAGAGTGCTAGACAAGTTCAATGCGTATCTATTTTGTTTTGATTAAAGCGATATGTTTTGGTGTTGTGTTCAGTATCGTATGTACGGTGGTTAGAACTTATTAGCGTGCCATGTTATTTGAACCTTTCTTGGTTGTAACTTTTTAGGAAGCGGTAATGGAATATAAGGAATAGGGATGCATGAAGGATTGGTAACAAGATATAAATAGAACTAAATTTATTGTTACTCTCAGTGTCACAGGACCTCGTGGCTAAATAATAACAGGCGCACGGGTTGATCTTCAAGGTTAAGCCGCGCTTGCCATGGTCGGTCTGTTGATGGATGACCATCATTACATACCGAGTTTCCTCCATGCCTCGGAAACCACGTTAAGCCGTTTGACCCGGCTGTCATTTGTATATCTTTGACAGTCATTACAGGTAGTCTGAAACTCTGATAACCAGTCTTACCAAGGGGTACCGTATTACCCAGTACTAACTGGGTTGTGTAGGTCACATAGGCAATCGCTCCATATAAAATACCAGTATTCAGCTGTGCTAGGTTAAACTGGAAGCCGACCCCAACATACTTGGGAAAAGGCTAGGTAGATAATGATGAGTCGCCAGCTCTACTGCTGAAGATGATGTCCTGGGTTCAGTTCCCAGATGGAAGTGTGTGTCATTTGAAATTTCTCAGTATCAGCCTGGAGTCTGAATTTATTCCCGGCGATGGTTATTGGCTCGTCCCCTATTACATGTGACTCAAACATTGAAACGTCCTATTAGCAGAATGTCCTATTAGCAAAACGTCCTATAAGCCAATAGACCTAAAAGCAAAAAAGGAATTGTAGTCATACACACAACATATCATCATTTTCTTGCCCTTATCCCAATTCATTTGGGGTCGGCGCAGCATGTCTTCTTTTTCATACCACACATACATGTGAGTTTTAATTTTTTTTAGAGGAGTTTTAGTTTTAGTTTTTCTTTTTTGTTTTTTTTTTTCGAGTTTTATATTTGGGACTCAAACATAGCAAGGCGGAATGTCGATGTGGGTAAACCTCTGCCTTATCATTCAGGAATAGCAGGTGTGGTGTGAACTCTAAACAAATTTCAATTTTTTTTTTTAATTTTATTTTTTTTTTAATTTTGACAGTTGGTGCTTATTTGTAGTGCTACTTTAAATCTGTTCATCTTTTTATACCAAAATAGGTACTTTTGCTTCTTTTAGATCTATTTTCATAAAATAAGATCTTCATCTTTTACGGATAAAAATGTTTTTTAGGTAAAAAATAGACAGCCTGAATAAAAAGCGATAATGTCGTATGTCTCCCGAGGTACCTAAGATCAAGATGAATGGTTCCGAGAAATCATTTATCAAAATACTTAGGTCTATATTTTAGAGGTCTCAGGACTGAAAAACGTTTTCCAAATGCTGAAGAAGTTTAACAATGCCTCGTTTTTGATGGCCGATTGTTTTTTTAAACTTCAAGCGTATATAAGTTAATTTGAAAATAAGGTGCATACAAAAGTGCTTAGAATCATGTTAATCCAAGATTTTGTAACAATATTTTGATTTGACAGAGTGTCCATGGAGCTTCTTGCCCATTCTTCTACGCTTTGGAATGTGCAACTACAGTACTTTCTCAAGTTATTATGCCTTGTGACTGACTGTAGCTTCGCTTTTTGTTTTTTTTTTTTTAACATTTAAAAGTGCCTGTAATGGTCTAATTGAAATAAATGCTTTGAGTTTGAGTTTGAAATATTGGTTTATGCAGTTCATATTAACTAAGGCTAGTTTCTTTGTGGTCTTTTCTTTAGAGTCGACGCAGGTCTGACGGAAGATGCGCTGCGTATCGTCGGGTTACCACCCTTAGGGAGTCCAAAAATACCTACTGTGGAAATCAAACCTACCTAGGTATCTGCTTATTGACTCAAAACTGGTCGTAGGAGCAAAGTCAAGTACCAGGTGCCACGAGCTGGATCGATGGCTTCGTCAAGGTAGCACGCAAGAGTTGTATGCAGGAGACACAAAACCGTGGCCTGGCCGTGCCAACAGCTAACAAACTAAATTGCTAAGACACCTCTTACCCGCGCAATTCACACGAATTTGATATCAAATTTCATTAACGAAATTCGAATCAAATTTTTTTGGTGAAACCTTATGAAAATGCGTTCGGAAGTTTTCGAGTTTATCGCGTTCAGGCAAACAGACAGGCTATAGTGATACTAATCAATTTAATACATAAACCTTCCACAATGATTTTCGAATATATACTGGAAACTGCATCATTATCGAATTAGATCTAATGGATTCTGTTCACACGCCTGAGAGACGATCTCCAGTTCGATCACCAGTAAAAAGCATGTAGCGAGCTGTAAACTGTAAGCCGTATCCGACGGAACTAATCAATTAGTCAGTGAAGAGGCGAGATTCAATGCTCATTAGGTAATAAGATGCTTGTATCATGATTTGAATCTAATAAGCGAGATATATTACGCAGGAGTATGTCAGATTGTCGGTGTGGCGTTATGCGAATGGATTAAATAAGAAATGTGTACATAACAGGAAGTCTCAAAGTAGCGCCGGCGACTGAAAAGTTGTGTGGTATGGGCATGTGATGCGGAGGAATGAGTAAAATGTCGTGAGGAAAGTTTTGAGCATGACTGTGGATGGGTAGAGGAAGACCAAAGAAACTATGTATGGACTGTGTGAAGAATGGCACGGCACGAAAGAAGGTGTCTAATGAGATGAGGAGTAATAAAGATGTATGGAAGAAGAAGACATGCTGCGCCGACCCCAAATGAATTGGGGTAAGGGCAAGAGAATGATGATGATGAGTATGTTAGATTAGCTTAGCGTGCGTCCCTGCGGGGATCCGTTGGATGCGAGACGCACGGGACCGGTCAATGTGGCGACGCTTGGGGGAGGCCTATGTCCAGCAGTGGACGTCTTTCGGCTGAAATGATGATGGTGATGATGCGTCTCTGAATGGAATCATTTTAAAATTTTGATAACGTTTTCCCAAGCCAAGACGGGTTTCTAATAAAAGATAAAGCAACCTATATACGAGAAGTCCTAAAAAGTCTATGAAGGAGGGGATATGTTAGTCTTATTATTATAAAAGGAGCGAGTATTGATCAAAATAACATTCAAAGAATTTCCTTAAAATCGTCATGGCTCTCTGTCATGTTAGTCAGAAAGATTCTGCTTCGTTGGTCGAGTGGTCGCAAGCTAGACTACTGAGTATGAGCTCTTGCGCGCGTAGAAACGGGTTTTATCGACGGAAGAATCGACAAAATGGCAGATTAACAAAAGATATCTATAATTTTTTCGATTCTTCCGACGACAAAACCCGTTCCTACGGTTGTGTGTGCGCGTGTTGGGCTCGATTCCCGGATTGGGCAAAACTGCTATTGGGTTTTTCTATCAGGAATTTCTCAGTAGCAGTCACGTAGTTTGGATACGTGCATAGCAGATGGCCTATTACATGGGACTTAAAACATAACTGGCGAAATATGGGTGTACTATTAGGTACACCTCTGCCTAACCTTACGGGGATTACAGGCGTTTTTTTAGTAGTATTTTTCTCGTAAATAACCAGGTCAGCCAATAAAACTGTTGGAAAAAAAAACTACGAAAAACTGCCAAATTGGCGATTGTACAATCGATTACAAAGTAATGAAGTTTTTTGCCACAGAGTAGAAACATCAGTTAATTAATTCAATATAGTTTTAACTCCGTACTTATTTACTTAAGTGGAATTCATAAAAATGCTTTATAAACGCGGCCTCAGACATTAGGTAGGTACGTTATCTTTCTGGAAGATAGATCGGGAATCTATGTATAATCCAAGTCGACAAATGATCACAAATCAATCTACAAAGCGAGCGTAGATCGCATTGCTGAATTTTGGGTCAACTATATTTAATGAAAATTTGCCATCGACACGCTAAGAAGAAGTTTTAAAAAATATGGAGATCACGAAACAGGTCCCTTCGTCAAAACTCATTGTTTTGAGCTAACTAGCTCTTGCCCGTGACTCCGTCTGCGACGACAGATGCAATGACACAGTTTAGCAGCACGGTAAGCGCAGTGCCTGAGCGATTGGCTGCTGCGCTGCGTGTCGCTGGTTCGATCCCTGCACGGAACAAATATTTGTATGTCCTACAGATAGTTGTTCCGGGTCTGTCTGTTTGTGTATGTCTGTATACGTACCCACGATACAGGAGAAACTCCTAGTGTGGTGCAAAGTTTTAAAAAAAAATGCATAATAAAATCTGCTCACGGACTGACTCAAGCCTAAGCAAAATATGAACTTGTCACTAAGTTACTATCGGGGCTGGCTAGCTAGAATGCGTATTGCTTAACGTGCACTCTAGCCAGTTTTAAAACTAGCGCTAACTAGTCATAATGGTCTAACTGTTATTCCTACTCTGCACCATCAGGCGGGCATGCAAACATTGACATACCATCAGCTTTCGTTACCGTTCCGAACAACGCTGATGGTTGCTCCAAAACTCAACGTTTTTGCTGTTATTTAGTTTTCAGGTCGGAAATAACGGATAAACAACAAATTGGGGGCAATATCAACAAATTGGGGGAAATAGATCGGTTGTTCGTGTTGCTGAAATGTGGATAGGGTAAAAAAGTGTATATTTTACTGTTGGTTGTGGAAGAAGTCTGTCAATGATGCAGATATTGTGAGTCGACTAGATTTCCAGTGACTTCATAATCTGCCTAGCCTTTTCCCAACTATATTGGGGTCGGCTTCCAGTCTAACCGGATGCAGCTGAATACCAGTATTTTACATCTGACCTCCACAACCCAGTTACTACTGGGTAATACGAAACCCTTTGGTACGACTGGTTGTCGGACTTTTTGAGCCACTGACTACCTAACGATTATCAAAGATCTACAAAAGACAGCCGGGACCAACGGCTTAACGTGCTTTCCGAGGCACGGAGGAAACTCGGTATGTAATGGTGGTCACCCATCCACAGACCAACCTAGGCAAGCACGGCTTAACCTTAAGATCGAATAATAATGTAGCTTCCATTAGTGAATAAAAATCTGGAATCAGATCAGTATTTCCTAGGGTTACCCCCCTAAGTCGGGATCGACTTACAAAATATAAAAATGAAAAAGCTTTCTATTTCTTGAAAATTAAATCAAATAACAGTTAAGTTATACAGAGTGAACTCATACATATTTAATCCGCGAGAACCCCTCCGCAGGTGGAGGTGGCCTTCTTCCTCCAAAGAAGCCCATCTCTCTCTATCTTGGGCTACTTGTACCGTTGAGGGCCAGCCGTTTTTGTAACGTCATCATCCCACCTCCATGTGGGGTCTTACAAACTATAAAACCAACAAACTCAAAAAGTTAAAACAATGTGTAGTTCAAATACGGTATTCTAACATTCGACACAAAAGAATAAAGAAATGATTTGAGAGCTGTTAAACTTACAGCGTATTCCGCTTTCCATATTCAGTTACATTTTGGAAATTAACGTGTTTCAAATGGAAAACAGGTCAGACTTTCAGGTTTCCATCTACCCATAACGACTGTCATCTATATTTCTATGACAGCCAACTGATTGGTGCCAGCCTGGTCTCCAAGACACTGGATAGAATGGTAACTCTTCTAAAAATGAACTGTGGCAGATAAAAATAAATAAAGAAAAAAAAAGGTGTTTATATGTCTCACACAAGGCAAAAGTAAATTATTAAATTAACTATAAAACAATATTTCATAAAGAGTTAACATTAGAAAAAAATTAAATAGAAAAGAAAGAAAGAAAACACATTTATTTGGCAAGCCACAAGTGCACAAAACAAACAAATAAAAATAAATAAAAAACTTAAATCTACACAACGAAAATATTTAAACTAAACAGAAAAAAGATAATATTGTGTGCCTCACGGCTGCGCCAAATAGGCCCAGTTCAGCAAACTGCCGAGCAGATAGTGCCCGACGCTGGTTTTCAACTGGACCTGAGATGGTGATGTGACGGAGACAAAACAATTTAAATACATACTTACAAACATAAAGTTCCTAAAGTCCTTTTGCCTCGTCCACGTTCATACATCTGTTCACACGCACACCGGTTGCGAGTACTACGCACCTGACCTTTCTGAAGAACCTCACCAATAAAGTCAGTGTGTGTCCTTCTAGGGCGTCCCCTCCCGTGTTGCCCTCACATCTGCCTTGTACCTTTTGTTAGTCGCCTTTCACTCATCCTCTCCACATGACCAAACCCTCTAAGCATACTCTAAAATAAAAATAAGACATGCATTAAACTAAATTGGTCCTGTACGAGGCCAACAGGCCCCCGGCATGGTGCTGTAACATTAAAAAAAACTCACAGAGCTGGTATTCTGACAGGGCTCAAAGTGATGCTGTGTGACATCATTGAAACAAACTTCTTTTTTTAGCCACGAGCCATATTAATTAGCAACGAGCTCCTGTATAACAAAATCAGGTACTTAAATACATTCGTTCCAAGTTTCTATGAGCATTTTTATCGTAACAAATTAAGTCGAAAACATGGAACGTTCTACAAAACTCCTGGAAACAATCTCTATTAGGAAATGTAAACAGCATTCGCTCCACAAACTATCTCAATATATTAAATGGTCGAAACTTTCATAAGTAAGTCGTACGTGGAAGCGTATTGCGCAATACTGTTTAGATTGTGAGCTGAAATCAGGTACGATATACGTAGAATTTCGATTGGAATTTTCGTCGAATTTTACTCCAGTCGAAGTTTACCCCGATTTCTCAGAAGAGGTCTGAAAACGTGTAACGGCACCGCAATATTTTTCGTTTCGATAGTTCTGAGAAACAGTTTAAACGTATGAAACCGGCCAAGTGCTACTCGGACTCGCGCATGAAGGTTTCGGTACCATCGTAGTAGCCTCCTTTTTTTTATTTATTTTTTATTTTAGCGGCATTAGAAATAAAAATTCTGTTAAAATTTCAACTGTCTACCAATTACGGATACAACGCGAGGGGGACGGACAGACGGACAGAGGAGGCTAAGTAATAGGGTCCTGCTACACCCTTCGGATACGGAACCCTAGAAATATATCGGAAATATTTTATCCTCCGGCTACCAGTGAATTTGAAATGAAAAATTTAATAAAACAGAATTAAATCTAGGGCCTATTTTCGGTCATGCTTTGATTACTTTTCTAAGTCGAAGGCAGTTAAGTTGTGCGGAGTAAAAACAAATAAAGTGAATTTATAGCTTACTTTCAGTCTAATGCCTGTGCGCACTGATTAATTCTGCGGGTTCTGATAGATATTAAAATAAAAAAATCAGTTCAGTCATAAAAGAATAAGCGTTCTTTTTTGGTAACCTTGTTTATTTAGCCACTATAACCAAAAATAACAACTAAGCTTTATAGGACTGCCAGGACTGCGGGACTGTTCGAAAGAGATACCGTGGCCCTGGAACACAAATGGCAAAGCAGGAACATGGATGGGTTTTAGTCAGTACAAGTCTGACACTCCCTTCCGCTCCGCCCAGAGTAGGGGGGTCATTTGATGATATCCCATCCGAAAAAAAAAAAGCTTTATAGGACCAGCCAGTGGTGGCCCGACTTACGTGCCATTGGCCATAGGTTGTAACAGTCTTATCGAGGGGTATCGTTTCACCCAGGTCTAACTGGGTTGTGGAGGTCAGATAGGTCGCTCCATTTAAAATACTGAAATCTAACTGCATCCGGTTAGACTGGAAGCTGACCCCAACATACTTGAGGAAAGGCTCTGCAGATGATGGTAATGGGTTGGAACATAGGCTGGCACAGGCGCACTTTACTTAGTGTATTTTTTGTTTCACCACTACTCTTAAAACGGTGAAGGACAGAGCATCGCAAGGAAACTAGCATGTCCTAGAACCAAAGACTTGAGGACAAGGTGATATGCATTTTATTTTAGTTTTGATTTTATATTTTTTAATGTTAATTTATATTTAAATTCTGATGTTGATTTTAATATTATATTGTTTTATTTTAATTTAAATCGGACTGTATGGATCAAATTATCTGAAATACTTTTTTTTTTTGTATCCCCACCCCGCATTAGGTCCGCGTATGGCCCACTCCATCTCACAGAGCGAAAGCTTTTTGCCCAGGAGTGGGAACGACGCAAACGTTATAGACTGATTTATGTATGAACTAGCATCATCATCATCATCATAATTCTCCAGCCCTCATCGCAATTTTTTTGGGGTTGCGCAGCATGTCTTCTTCTTCCATACTTCTGTATTACTCGTCATCTCATCAGACACCTCCTTTCTTGCCATATCATCCTTCACACTGTCCATCCATCGTTTCTTTGGTCTCCCTCTACTCTTATAGCCATCCGCATTCATAGTTAAAACTTTCCTCGCGACAGTTTCTTCATTTCTCCGAATCACATGCGCCCATACGAAGCCAATTTTGTTTGGACTAGCATATTCAAACTATTAAGTTTATAAACAGCATTTTAAGCTTTTACGGTTTACAATTAAGCTTATACTGTCACTTACGGGATATCTTCCGTCATTGCTGTTGATATCGGGAGCTTAAAATAATGAATAATCACGGAAGATATCCCGTAAGTGACAGTATAGGTTTAGTTGTAAACCGCGAAAGCTATTATAAATTTATTCACAACCCTACAAAGGATAAAATTATAGGAACATCATTCGTAGATAACAAGTGTTCGACATTACGCGTCCAAAATCGTAGGCAGTCAACGCAGGTGTAGTCAAATATGAATGATATACGACGACACAGTGTTTGCAAGACGAGTAGCTCGCTATCGGTGTAGGTCAGGAGCCTGGAACGAACTTCACGAATTATTTATTAAATTTTAACGTCAAGTTATTTAACGTCTGCTTAGTCATACTTTTTTGACTTTGAAGTGTCTCATAAATGTACCTCATTGTTATTAAGCGTTAAGTGTTAAAAGTTGAAAAAATATCGTGCGTAACCTATGTCCTACGAGTACTAGTACCTTCTATTATTGAAACAACTAAAAAGTTTTTTTTAGAATTCAAAAATAGCTGTCAAATTTCTTTTTTTAAATTTTCTTACTGATTTCTAAATTAAACGAAAATAGCAACACAATGTTTGTTTAAAGTTACAATCAAAATAACAAACAATAATTTTGTCAAAATGCCATTTTTAATTCATCATCATTCGAAAAAGATTTCATCAAAATTCAAACGTTCTAATCATTCCGAAACAGCGTATTGTACTTAGTTTCGTACCTACGTGCCCCAACTCCTGGAGTACGCGTTGTAAACATATGTTTATATGAAACTCGCTGACCCGGCAGGGGTTGTTTTGTCCAATTGTCGACATCAGCGCCAATTATCGCTAAACTGTAGCTAAGAACCATCCTGGTGACCAAACATGAAAATCGGTCAAACCGACAAGAATTACGAGTATACGCACAATAAAATTGTATATAATATCAAGATAAAAATTATTCCGAAACGCCGAATCGTACCCACATGTCCCAACTCCCGGAGTACGGGAAGTAAACTTAGTCGTGGTAAATTAATTAAGGACTTATTGATGTATACTTGGAGACACACAAACATTGCCTTAATGAGTTTTATGTCCCGGGAAATTAGGTATGTGATATTTCAAACAGATGGCAATTTTTTCTTACTAACCAGCTGACCTGACAGACACTGTCCTGTTCATCGTTACAATCGTGAGTGAGTGAGAAAAAAAATCTCCGAATTTTTCCCAAATTGTCAAAACTTTAGGTTTTTTTTATTTTTCTAAACCTACACCCCTTGATCTTTTATAAAAAACCGGTTCTGCCTTTCTTATGCAGTGCGCTTGCCAATTAACATACCTTTTTTTTTTTTGTAAACGAAGAAGACTTGCCTCTCAGTTATTACTATATTTTAATAAAACGACCTCGTTACTTTGTAACCCGAAATAGCGTTATTATGCTCACAACACACTATTTCGTATTTCCAAATCCCGACTCCAAGCTTCTTATGTAAACTTAGTCATTAGTGAATTATTATTCTCTGATTGATGTGCCTAATATGCGTGGTTGGGTAACATTGGCTTAATTTGTGTTATAAATTGACGGTATTCATTACCTAAATTAGGCTGTTTCTAAATAAACAAAACGTAAATCCACTCAAACTATTTTTAAAACGAAAAGAATCAACCCGAAACGGCGTATTATTCTGAAGTATGTTATTTCTATTCCCAAATCCCAGCGTTTGGGATTATTGCTCATCAGTGAACTTATATACCTTGATTAACGTAACAAGGAACAAACATTTCCGTAAATTATTTTCTTAAATGAATGCTTTAAAGAACATCAGTACAGGGCTGCAAATAACTAAAACTATAAAATATTTAGTCTCAAAACTAGCACCAACCCGAAACGGCGTATTATTCCCACAATACGCCATTCCGTATTCCCAACTCCCGGCGTATGGGAAACTTGGTCGTCAGTGAATTAATACACCGTGATTGATGTAATACGCCGAGCGGGGAGGGAAACAAACACTGCCTTAATTAATTTAAAGTAGTTTACTTTTGAGCGAGGCCCCAGTATGGCACAAGCTTGATTTACGCTGTGGTAGGCTAAATTGTAGGCTGGCTTTGGAGACAGGCTGTAACTTGTTGGTTTATGAGTCAGAGAAATGCATGCATTTTAATTGACGGCACGGTTGGCGCAGTGGGTGAGCGATTGACTGCTGCGCTGCGTGTCGCGCGTTCGATTCCCGCACGGAACAAATATTTGTATGGCCTACAGGTAGTTGTTCCGGGTCTGGCTGTTTGTGTATGTGAGTTTAAATGTTTGTAAACGCACCCACGATACAGGAGAAATTCCTAGTGTGGGGCAAAGGTTTTTATTTAAAAAAAAAAATAATAATAAAAATTAAGATGCAAAACAATAATTATGATGTTTTTAATGTATTTCTTTATGTTCATTCACAGTTTCTAGTATACATAATTATAAAGGGTGTTAAAATACCTGTCATGATCGCAATGACGGGGATAACAATATATATATTGTTCTCCCCGTCATTGCAATATTTTTTTTGTTTTGGACCATACCTGGGAACCTTCTAGTTACGGAGATATTGGAGGTCAAAGTTCTAACTTTTTGAATTGTTTTTTTTAATACATTTTTTTAATGATAACTTGACTTTAATGATAACGTAAAACGTGATTATTCACCCCAAAAAGAAAGTCATTTCCCATTTTTGCGTAGTTATTAAGTTCGATGTACAGAATGCTTGGTTGACGGTTTCGTGAAGGGTCCGTTTACACCTCGTTTGGCATGACTGGTGCAGTTTCCTTCCGCATTACAGGATGCGGGGCAATTCCTTTAGAGGAAGAGAGAGTAGAATCTATTCTGTAAATCGATTAGATGGTCGGTCCAGAAATGATGTTTCGAGATAATGAGCCGTCGCACTGCCGATGATTCGAGCTTATAGTTATTCGAGATTTTGATGCATCAAGGTAGTGAACTGTCGCGCTCAAAATTTATCGATTTCAAGTACTATCGAGTTAACATTTTCGAACAAGTGTTATTCGATCTCACGTCATTCGATTTCAAGTAAAGCCCAGAAGACTTTATTACAAACTGATTTTTTTAGAAAACAAGAATTGCCATACCTTTGTTGCATAATTTGCATACAAGAAAATCCAACTAGGATCCACACACACACACACACACACACACACTTCTTTGTTCGTAAAAAATATTTAATTTTCATAGCAGTAGTAAAACATTTCCCAACAAAAAATATCAGCTTTTATTCCCGGAGCTGGCCGCTTATTTTGACGCAGTTTGTGTGGAAATCCCCTCTTTGTGTGCTCTGTGTAGTTGTCGAGAATTATGACGTTGTGTCGTCACGTAGTGTACGTACCTACTGTTTATGACACAACATGGTGACTGCTTTATGAATGTGGTGGAGGAGCTTGTTTTTTTAGTTGGAGTAGTGAGAGAATTCTTTTGTATGGTTATTGTGTCACTATTTGTTTTACTTATATTAGAAACTGTCATGCAAGGTCTACGTAAAAAAAAAGTAGTTCAAAAAACTAAAAAACGTGGCTGAAAAAAACTGAAAAGCATAAAACAAGCACATTTTAAATTAAACAAAACTTGGAAGCAGGCGGGGCCCATTTGAATATAAACTTATGAAAATGCCTGCTTCCAAGTTTTGTTTAATTTTCTTTTTTTTATGTAGCCAGTGACACTCACGCTACCAAGACGAATCTAACGACGTGTAGTTTATCCAAATCCGTTCATCTGTTTAGGAGTAAAGAGGCAACATAGAAACGGACATACATACGTACAAGTCAAAAACATAACCCTCCTTTTGGGCTTCGCCGCAGTCGGGTAAAAAAGTGCGAGTCGGACTCGCATGTGAAGGGTTCCGTACCATCGTAGTAGGTTATTTAATTTTTAATTAGTTTTTATTATTTGTTGTCATAGCAGCAACAGAAATACACATTCTGTGAAAATTTCAACCGTCTACCTATTACGGATCATGAGATACTGCCCGCTGACAGACAGACGGACGGACTGACAGTGGCGGCTTAGTAATAGGGTCACGTTGGTTACCCTTCGCGTATGGAACCTTACTAAAACAAGTAAAACTAGTACGAATAAATTGCGGACCGGCTGTGGACATCATACGCTGACTGATTTTTCAGTGTCCGAAGCCATGCCCGCAATTTATTCATACTAGTTCAATTAAATATGTCTTTCTTATACAATACAATAAAATAACAGCACATGCTTTTCAATAAATCGGCAGTCAAATAAGAATGAAATTCAACAAATATAGGTAACTAGCTGTTGCCGGCGACTTCGTTCGCGTGGAATTTATGAATTGTATGTGTGAGAAAATAAAAGTAAAGATAACCTAAATCCTTCCCCAGGATATAATCTATCTCCTTACCAAATTTCATTACGATCCGATCAGCCGTTTAGTCGTAAAAAGGTAACAAACAAACATCTTTCGCATTTACAATATAAATATGGAGGTATGGATTAGGGAATTTTTTAAAACTCCTGAAATTTTTAATATGAATAAGTATGGATGTCAAATCGTAGTTTAAAAACTACTGATACGATGTTTAAAAACTAGACACATAGAAACTTGCTTAAATATTGGATAGTATAAATAACTCTAACTTTAAAAAACGTACTATGTAATTCTACGTACTGGCCCTGTCCATATTATCAATTAAAACATTCCAATCCGGGACAGCTATGCAAATGTCCTGCCTCGGAAATGATGAACACTTTACACATTCATATTAACATTTTAAACGACTTTTAGTTCAGATTTTTCAAGCTCATTCAATTAACATTACCGCTGGTTTAGCATACGTCGCGTTTGATTACCGCTCACCGCCAATTAGACCGTTTCTACTTTATATGAATATGCTCATATCGTAAAAGGCGACAGAAGTTAGTGCTGGACTAGACAGAAGTTTCTCATCATCTGCCTAGCCTTCTTCCCAACTATAAAAAAAAAATGTGTTTTAGCATAATACCCATATACAACAAAAATAATTAGAATAATAATAAATAATAAATTGAGATTGAATAAAAACAGTAAAGTAGAAAATCATAGAAAAATATCATTAAAAAGTCATTAAAATCATTACATCACATCAGTCATTTTTACACTATATTGGGGTCGGCTTCCAGTCTAACCGGATGCAGCTGAATACCTGTATTTAACATGGAGCGACTGCCTATCTGACCTCCACAACCCAGTTAGTACTGGGTAATACGATCACACCCTTTTTAAGATTGGTTGTCAGACTTTCGGGCCACTGACTACCTGTATAAAAGACTGTCAAAGATCTATGAAAACCGGGAGCAACGGCTTAAATGTGCTTGCTTGCTCGCGTGCGTGCGTGCGTGCGTGCTAGACAGAAGTTTCTGTGGTGACAAAAATACAGTGAACACAAATTTTGATTAATAGTCGAGATGAGCTAGGACCTATTAATTATCGCCTGAAGAAAATAGCTTACAAAATTCTAAAGAACACTTAGGATGAAGATAGGGGTATAAAGTTCTCCATCCCCCATAGGAAAGGGAGGATCCTCCGACCAGACGGGTGTTATGTCTGATGGGCTACTGCCCGCCAGTGGTTGTCGAGTTTCTCTATAAAGTCTTAAGTTGTGGATAACTTTAACTGCGCGATTTTGGATTTTGATTTTAGTTCTTCATTTGTGATATAGATGGCGCTGTAGTACTTTTTGTTCTATATTGATTTTGTACTTTTTGTGTGCAAGCGCACGGATCAGCGTCTTCGAGTATCTCTATCTCATTTACATGTCACGTAAAGGCTTCATTAGGTGGAGGGAGAAGTCCAGTAGCAAGGGACCGCATTCATTCGCATGGGAAGCACTTGAACGTGCTGTTGGACCTCTTACTTTAGCGAGTTGAAATTCTAGGTGAGAACGTGAGATAGACATACTCGCAAATGCAGATCGGTGCGGGTGAAATCACGAATGCTCTTCAGGAACACGGTTTGACTTTAATGACTTTAGGTTAAACTACTCTTGCTGAGGTCGCTCCGTGGGTGTGTGACCATCCATTTCATATTGAGGCCCCTCCGTGTCTCCGAAAACACGTAAAGCCGTTAATCCTGCGCCTGATATCTCCCCGAACGTGTCGGATTACCATCATGTGGATAAGAGTAACGGAATAGAGACTGCAACTTTGTTCGCACCACCAACCTCCAAAGGTCATATATCTACTGACCAGACAAATTTCTCTCGCGATTACTGTATTGTCCGAAAATTACGAACTGGGAATCAAACACTGGACTGATTACGCACAGCAGTGGCGCTTGCAACCACGAGATCAACGGTCAAAGTTTATATCAGTAGGTTACTCGAAAATCCAAAGCGTCTTTTTGTAATATTATTCTATTAATACCCCATCTTTCTGAAAGTATTTAGTCATTATTTCAGTTAATTTTCATAGCTACAAATTAGAATGTGTCTCCTAGCTGAGCCCCCAGGTAAGATAGCTTCCTAGTGTTGACATTACCATACTTTATGTCAGCTGTCAAACTGACAGTGACAGTGACATTTACACTTGACATTACTACTACGCTGCTGACCTCATAAATTCCAACCAGGTTGAATACTCCGGTAGTTCGCCTCACCAAAAACACAACTAGAGTAATTAGCTATAATGCAAACTTTTAATCAGGTCAACTATATTTAGTGCACGAGTCGAGAGCGTTAAAATTAATTATTACGTCCACTGTTACAATAATATGTATGCTAGAACATTGTTGTAGGGATCAAGTTGCAGACTTACGAAGTACAAAGGGAATTTAGAATAATATTAGCCTGTAATTATTTAAATAGGTATCAATTAATTATTTAAATTCCATTTGTCACACGGGTTTGTACTAAGAATGATATGCTCAACAATTCTAATTTGTGTAATACTACCTTATGCCCGCTGCTTCGCCCGCGTGATTTTCCGTAACTGTCCCACGGGATCACACTGCCGGGATAAAAAGTATCCTATTTTTTTTTTTTAAACTTTGCCCCACACTAGGAATTTCTCCTATTTCGTGGATGCGTTTACAAACATTTAAACTCACATACACAAACAGCCAGACCCGAAACAACTACCTGTAGATCATAGAAATATTTATTCCGTGCGGGGAGCGAACCCGCGACACTCAGCGCAGCAGCCAATCGCTCAGCCACTGCGCCAACCGTGTCGTCATATGTTAATCTGGGTTTTAGACTATAAATCTACCAAATCCATTCAGTAGTTTTCGCGTGAAAGAGTAACAAACATCCTTCCATCCATCATTTCGCATTTATAATATTTAATTAAGTAGTAATATTATATTATTAAATAGTAAATCTGCCGAACAAACCCATTTCAACAACTAAACTGCTTAACTGTATTTATTTATTCCATTGTCTGTTCCTCTCATAACACGTCTACATCTCGTTTTTTAACATCTCCTTTCGCAGGTATGCTGGCAGAGATTTCTTTACAAATAAGCATCACTTTTGTGACTATTTTTCTGTTCCTTCTTCTTTTCTGCATTTAGTGTGTACATAAATTGTCAAATTACATACATTCATACATAAAATCACGCCTTTTTCCATAGCGGTAGGCAGAAACTACAGAACTCCATCTGCTACGATCCTTACATACTAATTTTGCCTCGTCCACGTTCATACATCTGTTCACACGCACACCGGTTGCGAGTACTACGTACCTGACCTTTCTGAAGAACCTCACCAATAAGGTCAGTGTGTGTCCTTCTAGGGCGTCCTACCGGCGTTGCCACTCACATCTGCCTTGTAAATACCTTGTTAGTCGCCTTTCACTCATCCTCTCCACATGACCAAACCATCTAAGCAAACCCTTCACAATTTTTGACACTACATCTTCTTAAATTGTCAAATTCATAACTTAAATAAAAAAATAAACACTTGAAATGAGACATGACGACAAGCTTTCAAAAACCCGCCACCGCTCATGCCTTACCCCACAAAACAACAGGGAGTAAACAATCTCAAAGTTGTGTGGGACCTGTTAATAATAGATATATTAATTTAACTTCAGATGTTACGTCATGACACTATGTTCAGCCGATGGCCCGGGGGAGATGACTGGTATAGTGGCCCTAATTAGCTATTGTTTAGAATGAGAGGTAAAGCCAGGATTAAAATTAATATTTATAAAAGTTAAACTTTTGTGCTCTCGGATAAAAATCATTATCTGTCTAGCCTTCTCCCAATTATGTTGGGGTCGCCTTCCAGGCTTACCGGATGTGGAGCGAATGCCTGTCTGATCTCTTCAACCCAGTCTTCGGGTAATACGATACTAGTCGTCTGACAATATCCGTATCAAATGCCTCACTGGTTTCGTGACCGTAACCGACACTGTTGAGCATGAAGCCCTGTGATTGATTACCAGGTCCGGCCAATTGTTATTGGTTTTTGAATATTTATAATTTAACACTTTTTAGCAGTAAAATTGTGACAATTAAATGCCTCGTTGGTCTAGTGACCGCAAGAGCTCATTTACTACGTCCTAAGTTTGATTACCAGTTCGGGCAAAATGTTATTATATTTTCCATAAGGAACTTCTCAGTAGCAGCTTGGATTTGAGCCCGGTTGATGGCAATAGGCATGCCCCTCATTATAATTGGCCCATACATACATACCAATATTATTATAAAGTAACTAGTATGTCTGTGTGTGTGTGTCTGTGTATTTCACGTCAATTGCTTAACGTATATAGATGTAATACGTTACACGGATAGACTATGACCATAGCTATTATTCAATTTATAATACTTTTGTATACCGGTAGTATCAGACCGGATGAAATTTTCAAACTAAACGTGGGCGAAGACATAGGGAACAGCTAGTATCCATACTGCTTACCCCTTCGGGGAAAGTAGGCGTGGCATAATGTTATGTATTATGTAAGGTTGATAACTTATACGTATCGGAAATTACTAGCGAAAGGTGTGACGGTCTATTCCGCCAACAAATCGTGTCGGTTATAAATATAAATAGCGATTTGATCGCGTATACTATACAGGGTGACTGGTAATTGGGTGCGTTCCTTGAAATGGGTGATACTAGACCTAATATGCAACAATTTTGACCCGATAACTTGAGGTCCGAACTGAGTTGTTTTGGAGAAATCGAACTATTATTTTTTTTGGAATATTATCCCCCTTTCCACCATAAACTGCTTACAACTTTAAAAGTTTGGACCCCAAATTGTCGGGGTCCACATTGTTGCAAAATGAGGTCTAGTTTTGACTGCAGAGCCAATTTACAAACGATGTCTAACCTCCTGTCCTACTCCTTGTGCAACTCCACCTGCACCTTGAGAGATCTGTTCGAAGGCACGAGATGGCAGAGTTCTGGTTGAAGCTCATTTAACTTGAACATTGGGATCATCCGGTTGGCTTGATATGAGCATATCATCATCATCATCATTTCAGCCGAAACACGTCCACTGCTGGACATATACCTCCCCCAAGTGTCGCCATGAGCATATGATGCAGAGGAATGAGGAAAATGTCCTGAGGAGGTTTTGAGTATGAATGTGGATGGGTATAAGAGTAGAGGAGACCAAAGACAATTGATGGACTGCGTAAAGGTTGATATGACAAGAAAGGAGGTGACAATAGATAAAAGAGAAGTATGGAAGGGGAAGACATGCTGCGCCGATCCCAAATATATTGGGATGAGGACAGGAGAATGATGATGGCAAGCATCCAAACGAGGAAGAAAGAGAACATCATCTGGCTACAGCTGTCCACTGCCGGACATAGGCCTCTCCAATGGCACACCACTCAGCTCCATTCTCGGCAAACTCCTGTCCAGCTGCTACCAGCCACCCTGTGGAGAACGACTGAACGAATTTAGATGAAATTTGACCCACAAGTAGACCATGACCTGTTTTAGGACATAGGATAATTCTCATCTCGGTAGTATTTTACCGTGGGATAATTTCGGCCCACAAAGCGAACGGAGCCGCGAGTAAAAGTTAGTACAAAATATTTGATAGATACGAGATATCTGCATCAGATGGCAGTAAATGCAGTTGTGGAGACTACCCGCGGCTTTCCGTTAACATGTATCGAATCTTGTCGGCGGGAGATGGCATTTTATAGTAGTCTTGTACATAAATATATACTAGATGATACTAGATATACTATGCTGAGATTAAATATTTAGCAGCAGCCTATAATGTTCCCACTGCTGGGACACAGGCCTCCTCTCTATGAGAGGGAATGGGCTATAATCCACCACGCGGGCCCAGTGCGGGTTGGTGAGATGTCAATGTCTTCGAATTTTAGGTTCTAGGACATGCCGGTTTCCTCACGATGTTTTCCTTCACCGTTTTGAGAGCAGTGGTGATGAAACAAATTACACAAAGTTATGCCGCCTGCCTGGGTTCGAACCCACGACTTACTGCTCGTAAGTCGGGACCGCCACCACTGGGCCACCGCTGCTCTCATTTTTATAGATAAAATTATTTTTTTGTATAGATAAAATTGGTTATCAAAATAAGCTGTTGTGCAATAACAACAAGACCTTCATGAATGTATAGTAGTTGTGTTTTAGCATGGCAATAGCAGTCATTGAACCACATACATTTATTGAATCTCTTCTTTTAAAAAAACGTATACAAACCTGTTAATAACCCCTGAATTGACATTGATTGTGATCCTGAACATTAACAGAATAAACGATAAGTACACGGTTTATGATTTCAGTTCGTGTAAAGAGATATCAGGGAAAGGGCAATGACCGCTATTGCCATGCTAATACACAACTATTATAGCCGCTGAAAGTGGAGTCATCTTTACTTACAATGACAAAGCATGGTAACGTTATTCTGAAGTGGCATAGCAAATAAGGGTTTTGTGCTGAAGGAACGAATCTTTGATTTTAGGATATACGAAAAATGAGGCAGAGATATAGACGGTTTACACACAAAAACATTGTACAAACATAGAAGTACGCAAATGAGATGTTATTGGAAGTGAACCCAAATGATTTATGTGCCGAAGAGCATTGACAAAAAAGTCTACATTACGGGTAAGTCGCGTCTGATCCCCCTGCATTTACATTACTTTTGTTGAAACATGCGGGCTTGAATACCGTAGAACATAAAACATTTTGAGATCTAAATAAGGTGAAATAAACAACGTATTATCGTTTATTCATTTTCCTTACATACTAATTATTTTTTTTTTTAAATAAAAATAAAAAAACATAACAAACATTTAAAAATCTAAAAAATCCACCAACCCATCAAGATCGGGTACAGGGTTCGAGCTACAAGAGGTCAGGGCTCTTGAGAAAGAAACCTCCTAACAATACGCGCCGTGTTAAGCCCTTGATCCAGCTGCCAAGCGAGAGCCTCTTAAGATGTTGGTCGAGGCTATTGGCTATTAAGCCATTGGCCTTAAAAAATATGCAGTCCAAAGCAAGCATACCATGGCAGTACCAAAGTTTTGGTTCAACAAAATTTTATAGGTGGTACCGTCGACACGCCGTAGAATATTATGATATGAAAAGCCTACGAAGATACTTCTGCTGCTAAAGAGCGTTGCTGATGTCTTTTAAGCTTCGTTTCTGGACTGGTAACTTACCTGCTTTTGTTATAGCAGGTTCACTGTCCACAGACCACATACGGTCTGTAGGGAGACTTCCATATCAGTCCACAGACCGTATGTGGTATGTTCGCCCGTACAGTGGACGTAAGAAGAAAGTCTCATATTTAATGCGGACTTGGCAGGACACATCATAAGGATAAAAACATAACTGGACTTATGGACCATTCCCACTCTGGAGCCTGGACAGTGAACCTAATAGTATCTGTCCGTAAACAGTGGCCAGTACTTACCATCTAGTGGGCCAGCTGATTGTATGCAGTGTTTGTAGAGAGACAAACTCGACAGAACGGTTGGCGCAGTGGCCAAGCGATTGGCTGCCACGCCGCGTGTAGCGAGTTCGATCCCCGCAACGGAACAAATATTTGTACGACCTGCAGGTAGTTGTTCCGGGTCTCGTTATTTAAATATGTGAGTTTAAATGTTTGTAAACATACCCACGATACAGAAGATATTCCTAGTGTGGGGCAACGTTAAAGAAAACCCTCCTTTTTGTGTTTTATTAATACTTACTTAAGCGGCGTCATTTGATGAGTTCATTTTTAGATCACCAATTACTATGCTACCTTACTAAGAAACCTCGGTTGGAGTGTACGTAACGGGTCATTGAGGAAGAAAGATAGAATTTTTTAGCCAATAAAGTGTTGGATGCAAGAGCGATCGTAGTGAGCTGACTTGGGGCACCCCGACGCTAGGTTAATTTAGGTTACTTTAATCCCTGCAGAGAGAAATAGGACTACTTCAACATTTTCATAGTGCCCCGTTTCGTATCCACTGAAGGAAACCTCCAATCGACCACGTCCAGCTCGACAACAAACTCTCCCGTGTGTCCCCACGCGTCTGCGTTGTATCTCTGCCAGTTTATGTGCGTACCATAAGCCACAGAGTCACAGACTCGCACGTAACGAGGCGTAAATCCAGACGAGGCATAGACGAGGCACACGCTCGGCGGGACGAATCTCTACCCGTGTTCTGTCACACAGGGTCGTTAATTATAGTTTTTTTTACTTGCAGCGTTCTGAGAAAGTATTCCTAATGCCAGCCTGATAAGGGATGACAACGGTAAAAATGACTCTAAAATACGGCTAAAATATTTTTTTCAACTAATTATGCTAATGGTGCCTTTTTTAGTGTAATTACTACGCCGTATGTTTGACTGTCACAGGGCTTAATTTTTAACTGCAACTATGCAATTTTCACACATGGAATTTTCACTTGCGTTTTGATGCTTTTTACAACAAAACATAATATCACGCCTGCAATCCTGGAAGGTTTAGAGGAGTATCTAATAGTACACCCACATTTCACCATTTATATCTAAGTCCCGACACAACTGACGAGCGAGCCTATTGCCAACAACTGGGCACGAATCACGAGAAATTCCTGATAGAAAAAACCAATATCACTTTACCCAACCTGGGAATCGAACCTAGGACCTCATGCTCAGCAGTCACGCTTGCGACCACTAGACCAACGAAGCAGTCATGCTTTTTGTTATGTCAAATACTAAAATGAAGGTAAGCTTAAAACTTTATGGTACGGAACCCTTAGTATTTCAATCCGACTCACACTCTCGGCTTTTTATTCCATTTTATTTTAAAGAATAACTGTGTCGACTAAGGAAATTAATCTTAAAAAAATCGACAGAATGTTAAAATTTAATAAAATCCTTGACAAGATGAAAATTGCACTACGCAATGCAACAAAAAACTATTAATCATATAATACGAGTACTAGCACTTCGCCCGCGAGTTCATCCACAAAAATTGTGATAGCTCGGCTAATATGTCATTGTATGATATAAATATGTCGGATATGTCCGGATTAATTCTGTTAGGCTCGTACATCATGTGGGTAGAAGATGGGTTTCGTGCAATTAAAATACACTGCGATACACAGTTTCTATTAAACTAACAAATTACTTGAGATTACAACTTAACACAATAACGCGGGACACAATGAATTGGGTACAGTTCCAGGACGTCTCAACTCCGCTTCGATCAGACATTCGACTGTCCTCCTCGCCTCAAGCTGTTAACATCAGGGCTATGTAGAAGCCACGCTGTTGTGTGGATAGACTTGTAAGTAGGTCGCGTGACGTCACCACCAGCGCACTTGCGATTCATTTTATATCCGTACTAATGACCGGATCCGACAAATATAATTTATAGTCTATAGCACCTACGTATAATGTAGCTTTCTGCCAATGAGAGAAATTTTAGAATTGGATCATTAGTTCCGGAGATTACACCCTACAAACAAACTTTTACCTCATTATAATATTAGCATAGGTTTACTTTGGGAATTTACTGACTTAGTAAACGGTGACTAAACGTAATTAGAGAACAGAAACAGGCTACCAAGTATCACTCCAGCTTATCATTGCCCAATCCATGGATGTCAGTCTCAGGCTCCGACAGACAGATATAACTTTACGGATGCCTATTCCCTTTGAGCACTGATCCATCAGGTAAGTAGTGCGTGTACAGAGTGTTCTCGGTAAGCGGTGGTAAGCAGTCAGCTCTCTGGGCTGACGGACGCACTCACGCGGGGCGAGTTTAGTAATTCATGGTCATAGAATAGGATGGGATAGAGGTGGCACTATTGATTATGTAGTGGGAGTTGTTTTGAGTTATTTAATTCTTGAGGGACAAGGACAGACTTTAAACTGCAATTATTTTCTTTCATTCATATACAATTATACATGTTAATAAAGGTAACACGATTCAGGTGACTCCATACTAAATATTATAAATGCGAAAGTAAGTTTGTTTTTTGTTACCTTTTAACGACCAAACGGCTGATCGGATCGTAATTAAATTTAGCAAGGAGATTGATTATATCTTAAAAAATATCCTATGTGTTAATCCAGGTTATAAGCTACCTGTATGCTAAATTTCATCACAATCCATTTAGTAGTTTTTGCGTGAAAGAGTAACAAACAACTATTCATCCATCTACACAAACTATCGCATTAAAAATAATATAAGTAGTATTAGCAGTAAGTGCATTCAAAATAATTATGGTATGATCTTCATAGTGTTGCTATCATAAAATCAGCAAAAACCTCCCCTATCCAACACCATTTTAAACCAACCCTGCATTCTCTGACCCTACCTACTCTGTGTCTCCTACTAATGAGAACAGTTAATGAACAAACATCAAGACAGTTGACACAAACAGAGTCGCTAATAAATGGGGTTGTATTATTAATGCACAGCATTGTACAGTCATGAGCACTAATATGTATACACTTGGCAATTTTTAAAAGTGTTTTTCTCTAACTGCATTGATTGCAATTACATGTTGTTACTAACTTGTCCCAGGTACACATAATAGTATACCACTTCGAGTGTAGAGTCTTTGTTCTTGATAGGAGTGGGTGTTACATGGACATTGCCTTGCATGATCAAATCAGAAATGAGGAAATCCGCAAGAGAACCAAGCTTACCGACGTAGCCCGAAGAATAGCCAAACTAAAGTGGCAGTGGGCAGGGCACATTGCTCGCAGAACGGATGGCCGATGGGGCCGGAAAGTTCTGGAGTGGCGACCGCGAACTGGAAGACGTTGCGTTGGAAGGCCTCGCACTAGGTGGACCGATGACCTGGTAAATGTTGCAGGGATCCGCTGGTTGCGAGACGCACGGGACCGGTCAATGTGGCGACACTTGGGGAAAGCCTATGTCCAGCAGTGGACGTCTTTTGGCTGAAATGATGATGATGACGACTAACTTAGTATTTTAGAACCTATCTTTATATACTAGCTTATGCCCGTGGCTTCACCCTCGTGGAGATCGGTAATTGTCCCACGGAAACGTACTACCGAGATAAAAAGTATTCTATGTGTTAATCCAGTTTCTAAAGTATCTGTTTGCCAAATTTCATTCAAATCCGATCAGTAGTTTTTGCATGAAAGAGTAACAAACATCTATCATACATTCAGGTATCCATACATCCTCACAAACTTTCGCATTTATAATATTAAGTAGGACTAGCTTTAGCACGTGGCTATGCTCGTGTTATTTTCGGATTTTATCCCACGGGAATGTTTTAAATATAGCATAATATATTTACTATGTTTTATATACTTAAGGATAATGTAGTTTACCATTAGTGGAAGAACTTTCGGACATCGCTTCCCCGACAGCCAAACATACAAACATCTCCTTATAATTAAGAATCAAACGAACTTACCTTGTGAAGTTTGATATCTAATTATACGAGTGTCTTGACCGAAGATGATTACAGTTTACATGCAGCAGTACGAGAGTTGATGCTGTCCTTATCACACTTTTTAAAGCTATTTAAAAGCTTATAGAATTTATTTTTAAATAAATAGAAAAAAAGTAGTGTATTGACTAATTTCCCCCACTGCAGTGCGATCCGCCATTGCCGTTGCAAAGCCAATCCTTAACTCATTTTTTAGAGCTGGATTTTTTCGATAGGTCTCGGGATTATCAGGGAGGGAGGGAGTGTAATCATCTTCGGTCAAGACACTCGTATAATTAGATATCAAACTTCACAAGGTAAGTTCGTTTGATTCTTAATTATACTTCGTATCTCTCCCGAAGATGATTACAGTTTACATGCAGATGTTTAGAGCATCGAAAAAATTTAATATTTAAGCGATCGATATATGCTATTTATTTTCTTTTAATAACTGAAACATAACCCATCTGTCTATAATAGTCATTTATCATTCAAAAATAACAAATAATCATCTAAAGAGTGCATCTACACATTCAGTTTCATTAGGGGTACATACATCCTTGTTATAATATTTTTGGAATAGATGGGAAGATTCACTCCAGCCTGCGGCCTTTCGAATAGTTTCCAGATTGACACCTGCTCTGCGAGCAGCGGACGTAGATGCGTGCCTTGTACTGTGCGCACCATACACTTTTACATCTATACCACTCTTTTCTAGAATTTGTTTTACCCAGTGAGACAAAGTTTGAGAACCCACTTTCTTATGTGGTTTTTGATAACTTAAAAATAAAGAGTCTTCTTGACAAGTGACACGTAAGCAAACAGTTTTATCTACATAATGTTTGAGGGTTAAAGCTGGGCAAACCTTAGGGTTTTCTTTAATATACGGCAACAGAATCAACGGTTGGTAAGCACCTGGCCTTGAGGTTTTTATTAAATCTTCGATTTTAATTATGATTTTATCTGAATCAAAAGTAATATTTTTTATTTTTATTAGGCTTAAAGTTTGCATTCTCTGAGCAGATGCTAGTGCTAAAAGAGTTACGGTTTTTAATGACAAATCTTTTAGTGAAATAGAATCATGAGGATAATAATTTATTAAATAATCCACCACAAACTTGGGATTCCAGGTGGTGTGGTATTTTGGTGCGAGTGGCTATATACGATAAACCACAAGTTACTTCCTGACCTAACAATATTGATATTGCAGAACGGTAACTATTAAGTGTGCTGTAACTAGCACCTGAATTAAATTTCTCAGTCAGGAATTCTATTAATTGAGTAGTGTGGGAATCACAGTAATCTAATCCTTTACCATTACAATATAGCCACCATGATTTTAGTAAAGTATTATATTGGTTTAGCGTGTTTATGGAAAAAGAGGCCATCATTATGTCGAGAGATGCTTTGGGTATTCCGCGCCTTAGCAGCGACTGCCGGATAATTTCGCTGCCATTAGGGTGAGATCTCTGTGGAGAGGATGCTCCTCCCTGAAAGGAGAACACAGTAAATTTTTGTCAGGATTAAAATACAGTACTTCCGAAACTAGTAATTTTAACCAGACTGGGTACCACGGCTGTGTTGGCCAATATGGCACCACTACAATACCTGCTGCTTTGTCATTTTTAATCTTATGTAGGACTTTTGAGATAAGACTAAAGGGCGGAAAAGAATAAAATTTTATGTTTTTCCAATTGAATGTCATCGATAATTTCGGAATTTGGATCTAATTTCCAGGAAGCATATCTGTAACATTTATGATTCCGACTATTTGCAAATAAATCGAACTGTGGAACACCGAGTGAGAGTATTATTTTATCAAATGCGTAATCTGCCAGTTCCCATTCTGTGTCTATATTATATTCCTGACGAGATTCAAAGTCTGCTATTAAGTTATCTTTCGATTGGATATAAGATGCAAAAACATGTATACTGCGCCTTTCACACCATTGCCATATATCGCGTGCAATATTATTCAGATGTATAAATTGTATGCCACCCATTTTGTTGATATAGGCAATTGCTGTGGTATTGTCTATTCTGAGTAAGATATTGCAACATTTAAGGTGTGAAGCAAAGATTTTTAGACCATAAAAAGCTGCAAGTAATTAAAGAGTATTAATGTGTAATGATGATTGGGAATGTTTCCAATGTCCATGAGCAGTTTGGTTATTGCAAACTACGCCCCAACCAGTGGTTGAAGCGTCGCTGAATATTACAAGGGCATAATCATTTGTTTGAAAGCAACAAAATGAAGCGTCAATATGTTCTTTCCACCAAATTAAATCATTTTTTATATTATCTCTTAATATCATGTGTTTATTGTAATTGTTAGAATAATTTAGTGCTAGAATTTTTTCTCTTTCTAGTAGCTTGGTGTATAACCAGCCGTATTTAACTGCCGGGCATGCTGATGTTAGCAGACCTATAAATCTAGCAAGTTTCCCGATTGTTTATTTGTTTGTATTTAACAATTTTTTTGACATTAATTTTATGCATTTTTTCTTTTCAATAGGTAATATTAGGGACATGTTACTTGAATCAAATATGAAACCAAGGAACAGGCATTTTTTACTTGGGTAAATTTTACTTTTGTCAGCAATTATTAAAAATCTTAATCATAATAATAATTCTTTTGTCGCTTCGACGTTATTATGGCAGCTTTTATATGAATTACCGATGCATAAAAAATCGTCTATAGTTCACTGATAGATGACCCAATGAACGTAAATAATGCAATGCAGGTTTTAATAATTTAGTGAATACGTAGGGAGCAGTACAAAGTCCAAATGGTAAAACGTTAAATTCAAATAATTGTTTAGTAGATCTTTTTGAGTTCCAAGTAGAGCGAAGGTAAATCCTGTCGCTTTTGGCAATTGTGACCAAAAAATACGCGTCTTTTTAGTCTATACTTTTCATATAACAATATTGATCAATTAGTTTTAAAGCAGTGCGATAGTTTTCCATTTTAAAGTGGTTAACACGAATGAATTTATTTAATTCCTTTAAATTAAGGATGAAACGATGTTTTCCGTTAGGCTTAAGTACTGTAAATATAGGTGAAATAAATTGCTTTTCACATGGGGTACATTGACAAATAAAACCCGATTCTAATAGCCCAGAAATGCAATTATCAATTATGTTAGCTTCTGTGGGCGAGAATAACCTTTTAGGTGTACTTGTCTGATGTGGTTCACAAATAAATGATATTCGATATCCTTTAATCCAAGAAAGGATAGTTTTATCCTTTGTAATAAGATGCCATTCATAAATGTAATGCTGTAACCTGCCAGCTATACGAGATTGGTTGGGGTACACTCGCGACTCGGCGGCTTGTGCCCGCGGCGCCCCCCGTGCGTTTAAAGCACCGATTTGACGATACTTAGAAGTACTCGGCTGATTGCGCTGTTGATTGAATCTCGCACTATTTGCGGTGAATATTAGTTCTGAGGCAGACATTGTTATAGCCTTGGTGGCTTTTAGATAATCGGACAAGTTAGAACCGAATAAGAGCACTAACATCTGCATATATGTATTTTTTCACCTATGATCTACAAATAAAGTGATTTGAATTTGAATTTGAATTGAATAAATACTCGTCTATTTTAGTGTTTTTTATTATATCTCTTTTTTGTTTACTTATAGCATTAATGATAGTGAATCTTCTAGACAGATTCTCTGTAGCGCGTATCGCAAATTAACCGCCCTGCATCACTGAGTATTTTTATAATGTCTTGTGGAATGTTTTCGGTTTGTGATAAAGGTACATTCCGTGCTTTGCCGATTGCCGAGATACAGCTAGCCATTTGATTTTGTTTCTGCTCACTGTATGAATCTTTCTTAATGTTGGAATCAGACAGTGCTGATTTTAACTCAGGGTTTAGTATGGGTGCTTTCATGTATATACAATTTTCAGCAGGTAGGTACTGTTTTAGGATATCAACTTTTTTCTCTTTAGTCAGACCGTTAGTTAAGATGTGTTTCCACCGCGTTGCAAAGTCTTTGTGTAAATTGTCTCCAAATGATTTATTTAGTGTGGGGTCTGAACCTAATAACTGCAAAATATCCGGGTCTAGTTCATCAGGATTTTCATCAGCCGTTTCTCGCCTTCTAATGGTGCCTCAGTATTTGGGATCTCATCTGCCAAGGCGTAATATATAATCATAAGTAGATACCCGCCGTAAATATGTAGGTAGGTACTTTTTCCACACACGCATTGCGTCGGGATATTTAAGCAAGTGTTGTAGTCGTACACGTACGACGGCCATAGTATCCACACACGCTAAACGTCGGGATATCACAATGAATATATTCATTTTATGGCACTTGCAACTTGGCTTTTTGCATCCACACACGATATACGTCGGGATATTAGAGTTGATGTTGAAGGTACCTGGATAAATTACTGTAACAGATAGTATATCCACACACGATAAACGTCGGGATAACACATTTGAACATGATATTAATTTTGTGACACTTAGTAAATATTTATTTTTTGAGCAATCTCAAAGGCGGTAGATAAAAAACAATATGTGTAGGTATTTGTCTATTCACTTACCTTGTCGTTCTAGATCACTGGTTAAATCGTGCAGCAGTGAACGCGAAGGAGATGACGCTGTTTTACTTTCCGATGACGATGAGGAGATTCTTCTACGTTTTTTAACTAACTTCTTCACTTTTTTTTTTTTTTTTTAGTAGTTTTACGACACTGTCATTATCGTCCTTATAAGATCGCTTTCTTTTTCCCATGGTGGTTATTTCCGGGCGAAGCAAAGTTCCGTGTGAGTCGGACAACACTAAATCACGTAATGAGTTAAGGATTGGCTTTGCAACGGCAATGGCGGATCGCACTGCAGTGGGGGAAATTAGTCAAAACACTACTTTTTTTCTATTTATTTAAAAATAAATTCTATAAGCTTTTAAATAGCTTTAAAAAGTGTGATAAGGACAGCATCAACTCTCGTACTGCTGCATGTAAACTGTAATCATCTTCGGGAGAGATACGAAGTATAATTATTATTCACAAAAAAAAATTGCTTTCGAATTATTATTTATGTAAGTGTTTACATATTGGTTCTTATGACTGTACCCGCTGAAAGATGTTTCGTTCCAACTTGGAAATAAGACGATTTTAATGAACGGCAATGTTCGAAGAATCGAGTCGATTGAAGAAATTGATAATGTCATAATTAAACATTTTGTTTGTTTGTTTGGGAACGGAAGAATTCACGAATGCTTCATTAAACAAAATGCTCTTAATATGTCTGTTATGTCTTCACTTAGGACAAAATCTACTGTGTTTCTTCACACTTCATGCTCTGAAGTTCCCCGTTTTTAATTTAATTTGGAAATGTTGCATATTAATACGTCAACGACGAATGGCACAAGAAACGGAACTGAGTACAGTTTGACTCAGTAGATGTAATAGGGGTGAACTCATCCGGCACAAATGCAAACTCCCGATGCTCAGAATGTTATGTCTGCGTATAATTATTGTGGAAGTCCACATATTGATCACAACGATTGTTCAAAGCTTGTTTTTAATGAAATACCTGTAAAATCCAACAGCAAGCTAATTTACAGAAAGTGGCAATCAGGTGTTAATGATACTCAAGGAGTTCTAGAAAGAAATTGTCAGACAAATGTGACTGACAGCGATATCGACATAAGGCCGAACTTTGACTAAAGCTCGGTGAGAAAGAACAGGTCTTCTCAAACCCATTCATAGGATAAACAAAATTCTCCTTAAAATTCCCAGAACAGGCCGTAATTCCCACAAAAAAACAGAAAAACAAAATCAAAAGATTACCATAATAACATCATTTCTAAGCTGGAAATATTCTCGATCTTGTCCGGAGGCCCCTTGGCTTGTAAATCTTGGGCACTTAACTCAAAAACTAATATAACTTGTTCGCCCTTAGGGGTTATTGGCAAAAAATAAAACTTCGCTCCTAACTATATTCTGTTGACGTAAAAATGGATGTAGGGTGCCCTGGCTTTTTAGTTTCCGGGGTTTTCCCCTTTTGAGACCCCGTCCACACGGCTTCGGGCGATGCAACTTGTGACGTAACTTGCATCAAGCGATACGAACACGCTTCACTTGTTTCCTCATTGCGTGAATACTGTCGCTTCGCAAGTCGCGTCTCAGTAAAGGTATGGTCAGACCGGTACGGACTGTTTTCGGACCAGACTCAGGACAATGAACTTTGACAGATTATCATCTATCTAGCCTTATTTTTGAGGTTGGCTTCCAGTCTTACTGGATTCAGCTGAATATCAGTATTTTACATGGAGCAACTGCCTGTCTGATCTTTATAACCCACTTAGTACTGGCTTATTGGGTCAAACTATACTGACTGTCAGACTTTCGTGCCTGTAACGACTGTCAATAATCTAAAATGACAGCCGGGACCAAAGGCTTAACGTGCTTTACAAAGCACGGAGGAAACTCGGTATATATACAACCTTATTTTTAGTATATGCGAAACCTAAATATAGTTTGTTCAGAATAAGTAACTGAATCGATTAAAAAAAAATTACAAATTGGACGCCGAGCGACATTAAGTACCTATCGCAATCATTTAGGTACCTACTGCCAAATAATTATTATCAATGAGCTCAAGACGACACTGGAAGCGCGGCGCGCGGGCGCCCTTCGTGGTGACCACGTTTTTCTGCGGACAACTAGGTAACAGAACAAGCTTATAACTTTGTGATTTTTCATCATACAGATACATTTTAAAATTTTGTACATAGATTCTTTACATAAAAATACTAGACACGTGTTTCAGGTTTCGTATATACTAAAACTAATGTTGTATAATGGGTGGTCACCCATCCTCGGACCAACCTAGGCAAGCGTGGCTTAACCTGAAGATCGACCCCCAGCGGCTGTTATTATTTAGCCACGAGCTCCTCAAACTTTGACAGATAAAATCTACTGAAGTATATGTCACAATCCGATGTCTGCGGCCAGTCCGGGGTCCGCTTTGGTCAGTCTGACCGCAGTTGACCCGTAACATGCTCGAAGCAACTTTTTTCATTTGTTTCTCCACAGTCACTGCTACAAGACACGTGTCGCTTGCACACTGAACTCGTGACCCAGAAATAAGAGGTCAAGGTCATTTTCCATGGTGTGTTACTTGCAATGTCTCGGGAAAATGGTGATGAAATTGGTTAACGCTTTTAGAGGATTAGATACGTTATGGTCGCATGGACCTAACGCGTATGGGAAATGTGTTGGCATCGTAATCGTACCCTCTTTGTACGACACTCTGAGAAAAACATTTTCATGGAATTTCATGAAAGGCTCAATATTACTCGAGGCGCTTTTAGTCGGTGAGGTGTGGCGCAAATAGTAGACGAATTTCGGTGAATACATATAAACCCATTTTTTTACTTAGTATACGGAGTGGAAGGGACACCGACGCGAAAACGAATACCACGTATTCAGTACATCATTCAGAGCCCTCCCACATGGAAATTTTTCATCGGTTATTAAAAAAAAAATCAGCTGTTTCATACATTTTGACCGTGTAGATATTACACTTTTGTAGGAAACAGCTGGGTTTTTTTTTGCGTCGGTGTCCTTTCCACCCCGTATAACCTAACTTCACCCCTGTAATCCCCAAAGCATTAAGCAGAGGTGACCCACATTGGTGGCCAGTTATATTTAAGTCCCATGTAATAGGGGGCGAGCCTATAGACATCAACCGGGCGCAAACCTGGACTCCGTGGCAGCTACTGAGAAATTCCTGATGGAAAAATCCAATAACACTTTGCCTGACCTGGGAATCGAATCCAGGACCGTTAGCAGTCGCACTTGCGACCATTAGATCAACGAAGCAGCCACTTAGTATAGTTGCCAACAAACACTTATTTTGGAAGTCGACGCCCATTGAACAATTTCAAACATTGTCCCGCCTATCAATCAAAAGTATGGTCACTGTATATCGCATGCCCGCATATAAGAGAAATTGAAAAGTTGTTATAATGTGTTTCGGATAAATTGATAAACCGCTCGAGATATGACGATAACTTTGTAAGGACTAGCGACCTACGAACTGTTTCAGGCAAACTTGTTTCATTATCTTCTACTAGCACTTAGCCCGTGACTTCGTCCGTAAAAATTGTGATAACTCGGCTAATATGCATTATAAAAATATAATTTATAGCCTACAGCACCCATGAACAATGTAGCTTTCTGCCAGTGAAAGAATTTTTAGAATTGGGATTATTAGTTCCGGAGATTACCCCCTACATACAAACTTACAAACAAATATTACGTCTTTATAATATTAATATAGATGTAAACAAAGTGCTTGACACTTCATTTAAGTATGTTTGAATTTGCCGCGTAATGACTTTGATGTATAAGTTATCTGTGTGTGAACTTGGTCGTGTCTATGGAGCTGTCTGTCAGATTGGATATATTGATACAGCATGTGAATTAGGTTATGAAAATTAGATTGTGGTTTGAATATTTAAATAATACTGATTAAAAACTGGTGAAGCAATAGCTTTAAATGTTGTTTCTCTTTTCAGGTGAGTTTGTTATTAATTAAGGTTAAGGAATGTATTAGTGTTAAAACTGGTTTTTGTAAATGAATAAAATGCTTTTCAGAGCAACTCAATTTTAGCTAGAGTTTTACTGTTCACCATAGTATCCAAGGATACATAAACCTATTATATAGATAACAACTATTTGGAGACTACATACATACGCACCTACGTAATAAAGTAATTGGCAACTTAAATATGCGTGGTGATCATAAAAGTTGTCAAGAGAATTATAAACTAAGTCATCAGTTTGCTACATGGCCAATCATTCTCGAGTATTACATACATACATAACATAACGCCTGTAATCCCCGAAGGGTTAGGCAGAGGCGTTCCTAATAGTACGCACATTTCGCCAGTTATGTTTAAGTCCCATGTAATTGGGCGTGCCTATTGCCATAAACCGGGCATGAATTCAGACTCAGTGGCTGCTACTGAGAAATTCCTTCTGGAAAAACCCAATAACACTTTGCCCGACCTAGGAATCGAACCCAGGACCTCATGCTCAGCAGTCGCGCTTATGACCAATAGACCGACGAGGCTGTTTCGAGTGTTGCCCTATAATAATAACAATCACCAATTTGGCTACCCGTACAGGTCGGCCGTCATATGCACACACACAGGAGTTCTTCTTTTTCTTCAACCATCGGCCAGCCAATGCTGAGTGTAGGTCTCTTCCAAATCACTCCACTTTTGGCGGTTTTGTGTCTTCCCGCCACTCTAATGAGATCGTCTGTCCACCTAGTCGATAGTCTTCTCACATTCCTCCGTCCCGTCCGTGGTCTCCACTCCAGCTCCTTCTTCCCCGCATAGGAGTTATTTGGTTGCAAATGACCTCCCTTAAATCCCCTGAAGGGACTGCCGACATGTTACCAGTAACCCTGTATAATAATCGATTCATCAGTTTCCTCAAAGTCTCTCAGGGGGATGGGACCTAACGACATACTTATTCCTCGTCGGGGATCACATATGTCTATCAGTAGCGAAGGGTCAATTTTTGCAAGAGGTAAGCCGGAGTACATATGTTTAATGTGATTATATTATTTGTCTATAGAATACTGACTGTGCCATTTTTCAAAGGGAATCCGGTAGGAATCGAGTTGTATGGAACCTTCGCCACTGATGTCTATACCTAGTTACTTTAGCTTGCATGCAATTTACCCTTAAAGCAACGCAGGTAACATCATGCTTGTGTTCAATCTTCCGTCATAGTTTGATGTTGGTAAGTACTTTACAAGAATCTGGAGCCTAACTAAGATGTGTGTGAGAGTTTCGAGGCCCTAGCACGAGCTCGCGGTGTAAACGAAACGTAAATACGTCGATTTTAAAATTAGAAAAACCCGTTTCACTAATCCTAATGATAACTTTTAGTAATATTAAAAATGTGAAAGTAAGTTTGTTTGTTTGTTACCTTTTCACGCCTAAACCACTGAACCGATCATCCTGAAATTTTGCATATACGTTATCAGGTGTAGATGGCGCCTCGTGTCTTTCGAATCATAATTGAATTATATTATTATAGAAACTTTAGTAGTGTGTTAAGAGTTTAATTGTCAAATTCTAAATTAACGCGAGCTAATCTGCGGGCAAAAACTAATATTTTCATAATTTTAAGAATGTATTCATATCTACGGATGTTACTGATTGTGCTTGTTGCAAACAATTTAACTAAAATGCTATGAGATAATAGTATTTGCGATTCAAAATACGACGTATTTACGTTACGTTAATACCGCGCTACTCTGAGACTCTTGAGATGAGAAATGTTTGCCTAATAGTAAACCTACATTTCGCCAGCTATGTTTTAAGTCCCATGTAATAGACGGCGAGCCTATTGACATCAACTGGGAATATATGCAGACTGCGTAGCTGATACTGAGAAATTCCTGATGGACAAACCCAATAGGACTTATAACATTACCTGCGAAATGTGGGTGTACTATTAGGTACATCACTGCCCTACACTTCTGGGATTACAGGCGTGATGTTATGTTATGTAAAATAGCACATTAATTTCATACTAATAACTAGTAATTTCAACAAAAAATATCCAGCCGAATTCTTCACCAATTACTTTCACAAACCATTCATTTTTCGCCAGACTTTACTCACATTCGTAAACACAATACCCTCCCAGACTGCGCGCAGTCGGCTAACCCTTGAGTAAGACGAAACTTTTTCAATTTCCCTCGCAGCCACCTCGTAAAGTACCATTATCCTAAGCCAACAGTACCTGCTGTATGATGAGAGCAGTTTCCGCATCGGGAATGAACGTAAAAAGATATTTATGGTATGGGAATGTTTGCTGGGAATATGGAGTTATCATTTTAGCGAAAGATCTGTTAAAAGGCTATTGCATACTGCTGAAGAAGGTAGTTTTTGCAATAGACTCTTAAAAGCCCGATGTCATGTGAAAGTCGCAATCGCTTTTGGTTACGATACGGCCCAGGAGTTGATCGCCATTTAAATACATGACAGACATTTATTTTGGGTGTAACATCCAAAACGCGTTTTGTTGAAGAATTCTACAGAGAATTTACCGTGTAATTTAGAGCAACTGTAACATAAGATGATAACGATAATTTTACAATGGCCTGATGGCCAAAAGCCTCCACGAACATCTGTCGAGACTCTCGCTTGGCGGTTGGATTAAAGGCCCGATTCAGAAGGCAGTACTCCTTCCTTGTAGCGGCGATTGGCGGCGGCGATCTCTCGCGTCCGGCCCTGGTTCAAGCCATGGTCCGGAGCGAGAGGGAATGGGAAGCCGTTACCACCTTCTGCGAAGCAGTCATGCTAGTGAAGGAGGTGGCGGGACGTGAGAGGGAAAGAACCTCACGTCCCAGCCGTCGCGGGAGACGCCCTGGGCATCGGGGGTCACGTGGTAGCTCCCGGCCACCGTAGGCGCGGTCCTGTGGACGGCGAGTTATGGGCTAGCTCGCCGTCCAGCCGTCTTATGACGACAGGCCGTGTCGACGGCGCGTTCGTGTTCCACGCGCGCCTCAAAGAGATGTCAGCAACCGAGTAGGGGTCCGCATGGGCCGATGCCTGCCAGAGCTGCGGGACTGTTCGAAAGAGACACCGTGGCCCTGGAACACAAAGGGCAAAGAAGGAACATGGATGGGTTTTAGTCAGTACAAGTCTGACACTCCCTTCCGCTCCGCCCAGAGTGGGGGGGGTCATTTGATGATTTCCGATCCGAAAATAAAAAAAAAAAAAATGGCAGTTAACTCCTCGATACGACCCGCATAGGAGGTTCCTGTCTCTGGAACCCTAACCTCTGGACCCTGCTCCCGACACCGGCGGACCACTATTTTTTATATTTTTAAATGTTTCTTAGTATATGGTTTTTTTTAAGAAATATATAAAAATGTAACAAATGTCTAGAAAAGATAAATAAAGGAAATCTTACTAACAAAAGTACTTCCAGTTATAGACAATGTTTTTTTTTCGACATAGCTACCAAGACTGATTGAGCTCTCACAGTAAACCCTTCTAAACACACGAACGCCTACTTCCTTTCATAAAACTAGACCTTCGATCAAGATGAGGTTACAAAAATAACTTTTTTCATGATCATAGAGCCTTTTGTGAAAGAGTTCATCCGGATAAGTGCGATAGTAGACAGTGCTTCATCACAATATTATGTTGGACAGTGTACAAGTTACATCCGGAGTTATTTACTACTAGCTGTGCCCCACGACTTTCGTCCAAGAAATTATTATAAAATTATTACTTCCCTTTTTGAATCGGATTTTGTTTGCACGGAACCCTAATATTTTTCTTAAAAGTAGCCTAAGTGCTCCTTATAATATCAGCTACCTGCCAATAAAAGTCCCGTCAAAATCGGTGCCGTCGTTTCAGAGATTACAGACAGTGACAGACAGACAGACAAAAAATTAAAATAATGTGTTTTTTTTGTTATAATACCGTATATACTTTCATACGCATTCAGTAAAAATCTGTTATTTTATTACAAACAGACACTTCATTGTTATTTATTAGTATAGATAGTATAAAGGTTATGTGTCATCTAGGTATTTCTGATCTATATCGGTGCTTGTAACCACTTAAAAACATGAGACCGTATATAATTGGGAACCAAACACGAGACGAGTTCATATGCAGCCATAATTCACAATAAAAGCCTCTGACGAAGTGTTATCGTCATATAATTTATCAACACGTCACTCACACGGGAACGGTGGCATTATATGTGACGTCACGGGTACTATGGACGAACAATAAAATATTCAATATTGATTGGTGTGAAGGAAGGTACACGGTTTTTATTTTAGCCGTTGACGGGTATTGATAAATGAAGCTAGGTTTTTTTTTTTATTTATTAAAACTTTATGTCCAAGTAAAAACTGTACAAAGGAGGACTTAATGATTTGGGCATTTTCTACCAGTCTACCTGAGGGTGATGCAGAGACAATACACAGTAAGTGCAATAACAGAAAACAAACTATAAAATATTTGTAACTAAAGTATAAGAATAAATACATATATGCATATTGTATACATACTTCGCCAAAAAATACAAAATCCAACTCCACGAGGACCACCGCTGCGAGGGATTAAGCCCCGCATAAGTACGGATCTTCACGGATGGATCTAAAACAGGTACTGGTACTGGTGCTGGAGTCTTCTCGGAAGATCTCAACATCCACATATCCACACCACTGGGGACCCACAACGCAGTATTTCAGGCAGAATGCATGGGCATTTCTCTGGCGCATCAGCCATCTTAGCCAGGGAGGTTGAGGGCCACTCGATCCGCATACTCTCAAACAGCATGGCTGTACTGCTAGCACTAAACAACCACGCAGTAAACTCCGGGTTAATATACGAGTGTCATCAACGCCTGAACAAGGTTGGTAATCTCAATAATATAACCATCCAATGGATCAAAGGACACAATGATTCCCGAGGCAATGATGCAGCGGATGAACTCGCTACAAGGGGATCGAGCATGGCAGTAGTGGGACCTGAACCCACCGTGCCACTCCCTTTCGGGTATCTACGCACACTGGTAAGGAAACGAACCAGTGAACAACACCACAAGCTGTGGCTGGACCATGGCGAGTGCAGGCAGGCCAAGAAAGCACTCCCTACTATCGATGGCCGCCTCACCAAACGAGCGCTTCGCCTGACCAAACTACAGCTGCGCACACTTACAGCCGCCATCACTGGACACAGCTCTTTTAATAAACACCTCTTTGTCATAGGAGTCACAGACAGCCCCCTGTGCCGAGCCTGCATGGAGGAAGATGAAACAACAGCCCACGTGCTTCTACATTACCCAGTGCTTGCCACATACAGGGCAAAGTACTTCGGTACCCCAGGTACTCTCCGCGAGATTGTCAGCAACACCAAGGCGCTGCTGGCCTTTCTCGGGGAGTTAAGGTGGATCGAATAAATTTCCCACCCGCACGCAAAATACGCGCTTTGACGTGAAGTTGCGGACACCAGCCCGTTATACAATTATACAATAATTGTATACATACTTAAGACAAAATGTAAAAAGTTAAGAGAGATAAACAAGAAAAACTACAACAACTTAATTCTGAGATAAATCTGCCATTTTCTTGCGTACGTGTTCTCGAGCTTTCACTTTGAATGTGAACCGACTGGTTAACATCGTGATAGTCTGAGGGAGCTAGGAGATATTTTAACAAATAGGCCATCTGCTTATGCTTTCCCTAAATACGTTGAGGTCGGCTTCTAGTCTAGCTGGATGCAGGTTTATACCAGTATTTTACATGGAGCATTTGACCTCTACAACTCCGCATTATTGGAAAATATGATACCTCTAAGAAAGACTGGTTGTCAGACTTTCAGGCTGTCATAAGTCTACCAGTAACAGCCAGGACTAAAAGCTAAACGAGCATTCCGAAACACGAGGCGAGACCCCTTGTGCCTTGGAAAACACGTTAAGGAAGGTCTTTGCGAGGTCGGTCCGTGGATGGGTATCCACAGACCGACCTCGCAAAGCGTATTTTGACTTTGAAGATCAACTCGTGCGGCTTGTATTACTTAGCTACGAGCCCCTAAATATAATAGGCCAAAATAAACCCTAATAGTTGACTGGTAGAAAATGCCTATGGCATTAAGTCCGCCTCTGTACTTTGTGCTTTAAGTGTTAAATAAATAAATAGTTACCAAACTCAATTAAATTTCGATTAAATTTATATTTCCACTGTCACGTTAAAAAGAAGAAGCTCCAATTCTCACGTAAATATCTTACCCAGGAACAACGCGCTCAGCCCAAAACACAAACCTTGTAAATTCTATTCTCACAGACCCACGTAAAAGTTTAAAGCCCCCTAACAATGTGGTTTATCCCTTAACTTACACTTCTGCCTACCCAAAAAGGGATAATAGTATGTCATATAAACAC
Organism: Noctua janthe; assembly: GCA_910589295.1. Taxonomy (NCBI): domain Eukaryota; kingdom Metazoa; phylum Arthropoda; class Insecta; order Lepidoptera; family Noctuidae; genus Noctua; species Noctua janthe. The sequence goes on along the minus strand of OU342572.1, from coordinate 3,130,424 downwards.
ATTGTTGACTGACATAAAGACTCATAAACTTAAGCTACGAGGTTTTGCTACGGCGTAGTAAGCTACGGTGCTACGGAGCTACGAGGTCTACGAGGCTATGAGCAGCTACGGCGTAGCATTATATATTTTAATGATGTAGAATGGTCAACTTTGTTTTATTTTTGGCTTCAAGAACATACTTTATGTCTTTGTTTATAAACAATTTGAATGCCAATAATGCATTAATTTAAGCTACGGTGCTACGGAGCTACGAGTTCTACGAGGCTACGAGCGGCTACGGCGTAGCATTATATATTTTAATGATGTAGAATGGTTAACTTTGTTTTATTTTTGGCTTCAAGAACATACTTTATGTCTTTGTTTATAAACAATTTGAATGCCAATAATGCATTAATTTAAAACTTTAAGTAATAGATTTTTTTTTAAATTTTCAATTTTCAGTACACTCAACTGCTCATCAGTGGTAACATTTGAACTATGAAAACCATTCTTAGTTCCAAGAGATAAAAGTGCTATCAATGTAATTTTTTGTTATGGATATGCAGTTAACTGTACCAACTTTATATTTAGATTGTTAAAACTTCTAAAAACAATGTTTGCCTCACTAAAAAGTGAACTAAAAAAATCGACGCGATCATAAAAGGTTACAGTTTTATATCCCCGTTGTGGTACAACGTTGATATTATTGAGGCGGTTTAATTTCCCTGGGGGCGGCAGGCAAGCGGGTCTTAAGGTTGTATTAAAATACTGCACCTTGAAATACAATAGAAGTGACGTGATCTTAAGATATGAAACTCTTACAGATAAGCATTAACTGAAGCGACAGAAGCGTTAATAGTCATAATTAACACAACCATCTGTTCCAAAAACAAATTACTCATCATCTGCCTAGCCTTCTCCCAACTATGTTAGGGTCGGCTTCCAGTCTAACCGGATGCAGCTAAAATGCAGTATTTTACATGAAGCGACTGCCTATCTGACCTCCACAACCCAGTTAGTACTAGGTAATACGATACCACTTGGTAAGTCTGGTTGTCAGACTTTTTCATCCACTGACTACCTGTAACGACTGTAAAGATCTACAAATGACAGCCGGGACCATCGGATTAGCGTGCTATCCGAAGCACGGAGGAAACTCGATATGTAATGGGTGGTTACCCATCCACAGACCAACCTAGGTAAGCACGGCTTAACCTAAAGATCGATCCGAGCGGCTGTTATTATTTAGCCACGAGCTCCAAAAACAAATTACTGACGTTGTCAAGAAGTGGGCCTGGGCTAGCCATGTGTGTCATCTGCCCGACGAGCTGTGGGCCAAAATAACCACGCTCTAACACAGCCCAAAGGTGATGCGGTAAACCTCACAGGGGATGACGGGATGAGCTGAACAGAATCAACGACCAGTGGTTCATATAAGCCAATATTGAAAGATTTGGAAATCATGGGGCCTTTGCCCAGCAGTGGGATGACACAGGCTAACAATTACATCAGTTCGTATGCCAAAATGGCTGAACGTTTAGCCAAGTCTTTTAATCAGTTCTCAACTTCTTTCATTTATAAAGCCAGGACACTTCATAATTTTCGGAGCTACGACGCTAAGTTTACTATTGCACTGAAAACTATATTTAATTACTTCACGGGGGTTACTATGACGTCAAAAAGCAGGAGTAATTCCAGTGTGGGAGAAACAGTGCTATACAGGTCGTCTAGTGCCATCTCTTTCCCACACTGGAATTACTCCTGCTTTAAGACAAAGGGCAAAGGCAAAAAGAGTGATGTAAACAATTATCGGCCGGTGTCTATCATTCCGGCAGTCGCCAAGGTCTTTGAAAACGGACTATGTGACCGATTACTTGGGTTTCTTGAGAAGACTAACTGCCTCACCGACCGACAATACGCCTACAGGAAGGGGCGTTCGACAACTGCCCTTGCCCGTGTGGTCATCCGCCATGTGATGAAAGCTCGGGAGGAAAAACAGCAGGTAGCACTGCTCTTCTGCGATCTCTCAAAAGCTTTCGACGTCGCGGACCATGGCGTGCTGGCACTGAAGATGAGGCACCTTGGGGTAGAGGGAAATGCATTAGAGTTGCTACTCGACTTTTTGAAAGGCAGATCGCAGGTAGTGATGGGCGATGGTGGAAAGGTTAGGTCAGACCCTCTTAACATTACTAAGGGTGTACCGCAAGGCTCCTCCCTCTCTAACATCATGTTCAGTCTATTGCTCAATGACCTGCCTGAAGCAATAAGTGAGGCTTATGTCTTTATGTACGCAGACGATGTTGCTGCCGTCGTGTGCGCGCAGTCGATGGAAAGTCTACAAGAAAGACTTAACTTAGTGGTGGGGAAAATTAACAACTGGTTTAAAATAAATGGCTTGATCCTTAACACAACCAAGACCCATTACATGCACGTCAATCTTTCCGGTCGATTGTGTACTCCACTGTCACTTCGGGTAGGAAGCAATGTGGTCGAACAAGTACAAGTCACCACATTCCTCGGCTTCGAACTGGACAGTTCTCTCACTTGGGGGCCGCATATTGATAAAATGTGCGGCAAACTCGGACGAGCATGCTTCGCTCTGGAAAGACTAGCGCAAACGCTCCCACGTAAAATGATGATAGGGTGTTATTTCGCCTTGGTACACTCGGTGCTCCAGTATGGTGTGGAGTTCTGGGGCCGAGCTGCCGATTGGGAGCGAGCCTTCAGGATGCAGAAGCGTGCCGTGAGAGCTATTACGCGTTCACAATGGGATGCCACCGCGAGACCACTTTTTAAACGTCTAAAAATATTGACTGTTCCCGCTATGGTGATATTGCAGGCGGCGGTATACGTTAGGCACCGTCTAGACGAATACAATAGACGCGGAGATAGACATAATTACTGTACTCGTGGTAGAAACAAATTAGCTGGCTACCCACACACCCTATCTAAGTCTGGAAAGTTAATTCATGTTATGGGTCCATCGGTATACAACCGGCTACCGGATAATATTTTGAGCGCGACGTCTGACACTGTTTTTAAAACTAAACTGAAAGGTTGGCTAACCGACCAGGCATTATATGACCTAAAAGAATGGTTTTAAGTAAATTTATGTGATTTGTATACTGTAAGGTTCTATTATTCTGTTTATTGTGTATTATTATTATTTTTTAAATTATGATAATTTGGGTTTAATGCTCTTTTTAATGTATAATGACTTGTTTTTTTTTTTTTTTTTAATGTATTATGATTTGTGTTTTTACTTTTTTCAAAATATGACCTGTAATTTTTGATAATTATTAATAAATAAACTAAACTAAACTAAACTAAACTAAGACGTCATGGTAGGCCACCAGAACAAAGATCAAAATGGCATTCACCTTTGAAAGAAATAGCCCATAAGGTGACGAATATATTTTAACTCTGACATAACAAGGATTTGTAAATGATATGAATCGATCCTATTATAAATATCTAGATATTTATAATAGGATCGATTCATTAATTTCATAAATCAATTCAAAATTTTTGATTTATTAATCCTTGGTGGATTAATAAATCAAAAATTTTGAATTGCAAATAAACAATTATTTACATTCTATTCACATACCATGACCTTTATTATTAATCAGCTGTTGCCTGGGACCTTCGTCCGCGTGAGATTATCATAAAAATGTTATTTCCCTATTTGAATCTGAATTTCTTAACAATTTCAACGGTTTTTTTTAGCACCGAACCTTAATTCTTTTTCTGAAATAAAAGTAGCTCAAGTTATTTCTTATAGCTTCAACTATCTGCTAGTAAAGATCCCGTCAAAATTGGTTTAGCCGCGTCTGAGATTAGCCGGTACAAACAGACAGACAGACAAACCGACAGATTGATAAACAAAAATTTAAATTATTTTAAGTACCGTAATTACTTTCATATGCATTCAGTTAAAACTTTTATTTTGAAATTACAAACATACGCTTGAATTTTATTTATTTGTAGAGATGAAGAAGATGGCGGGACGAGCTGGACAAAAACAACGACTAGTGGTCCACATTAGCCCTGGATCAAAACAACTGGAAGTCATGGGGAGAGGCCTTTGTCCAGCTGTGGGATGACGCAAGCTAACAGTATCAGTATAGATGAAATGAAATACACAATATAACCTTTACGTAATTTTCGCGAGTCGAAGCTAGATAACTATTTATATGACAGTAATAAACTAAATCGTAGTGATTATTCCTATTGGTAGTCAGCAGTTTATATTTTACTACTTACTTACTTTTACCTGCGGGTTCGCTCGCGAGGAGGATCAAAATAATCCCACGGAAACGTACTAACATAATTAAAAGTACCCCCAGGCCTATATGCTAAGCTTTATCGAATTCGTTAAGAGTTCGGCCAAACCGAACAGACCGAACACCGGAATGGCTACGGACGTTGGTCAAGTAGACGCCAGCGCGACTGCTGAGTGTGAGGTCCTGGGTTCAATCCCCAAGTCGGGCAAAGTGACACTGGGTATTTCCATCAGGAATTTTTCAGTAGCAGCTACGGAGTCTGCCTCTGGATTTGTGCCCGGTAGATGGCAATAAGCTCGCCCATATTACATGTAATATGTGTGAGTCTCATGAGACTCAAACATTACTAACGAAATGTGGGTGTACTATTAGGTACACCTCTGCCTAACCCTTTGGGTATAATAGGCACGATGGTATGTTATTATCTGTCGTGTCCGGAGGCCACAATCTGTCTGTACACATTTAACCGTACCTAAAGGCGTGACAACGTCCAGCCCGCCGTCCGGCCGTCTTATGACGACAGGTCGTGTCGACGGCGCGTTCGTGTTCCACGTGCGCCTCAAAGAAATGTCAGCAAACAAGTAGGGGTCCGCAAGGGCCGATGCTTACCAGGGCTGCGGGACTGTTCGAAAGAGATACCGTGGCCCTGGAACACAAAGGGCAAAGAAGGAACATGGATGGGTTTTAGTCAGTACAAGTCTGACACTCCCTTCCGCTCCGCCCAGAGTCAGGTCATTTGATGATTTCCCATCCGAAAAAAAAAAAAAAAAATTCGTGGCAACGTAATAGACAGACAGATCGACAGAGCTACTTTTACATTATTTAACATTAGCATGGATTCACCTTTTGACCTCCACGATTCAGTAAATAAACTTAGATAAACCTTGTGACCTTTACAGCACTTGGTTTATATGGAGATGAAAGCAGTAAGCCACGAAATTATTTATAAGGATTACTAATGAAAGTGATTCTGTGAGGGAATTATTTGCACTTTGCAAGATAACTATCGATTGATAGAACGAAAAGGTCAGCCAGAACATGGCTAGGACAAAAGTAACCGAAACAAACAGCTTGTGTCTAACTTAAAGCATTTAACTTCAATTAGATCATAACAAGCACTTTTAAATGTAGATCATAACAGGCAATTTTAAATTTCAAAAACAGATGAAGCTACAATCCTAGTCACAACGCAAAGTGACTTGTGAAAGTACTGTAGTTGCCCATTCCAAAGCGCAGATCTCTATGGAGAAGAACGGGCAAGAAACTACATGGACACTCTTTTAAATCAAAATATTATATCAACCAGAAGTATTGCCCCTTTCTGGATTTTTGGATTTAAACCTTATGTATGATCCCTTGCTAGACTATACATTACTTTTAGATGATGGGTGATTGGAATGAAAGAAGGTAAAGTACTTTAAACCACTACTGTATTCTCCGAAAAATACTAAAGGTAAAATGAGCTTAATGAACTGATGGTGTGGAAATGAAGTGAGTGACGCGGCCCTTGTTGGCTGTAACGAGAACGCCTGGCTGACTTGATAGCTCAACGCGACCTGAACTAAATATTATGAGTTGAAATGAACGTGAACTAAACTGCTGAATTGCAGAATGTACGGTTGCACCGTACACCTTAAGTAATCTAAACTTTTTACAAAACCTCACTGGTGGACGTTAAAACTCATGGCTGAGGGCTAGATAAATTGATATTCTTTACCAGAGATAACAATGATTACTAAATACTAAATGGGCTTGCGTTTTGTGCAACTCGCCTGATGTGAAGCGATGATGTGGCCTAGGGTAAAATAGAATAGAATAGAATATTTTTTTTTTTTTTTTTTTAATACCCTTGACTAGAAGAAACCGATTTACTTGAACTTTGAATAGATCCAGATTATAATGATCAGGTAACAGAGAAGCCGGCAGTGAATTCCACAGTAAGTGTGAAAACAATAGCGCTTTATCGAAAATAAAAAAAAATACAACCGAAAAGCCTATGTCAATCATACTGACATGAAGAATCGTTTTAAAACGGTTGTCGTTCGTCAAAGCCCGTCATCCTCAAAAGTGGATGCCACATGGTGATGGTATGCCACATGATAAACTAATTGTTTATTATAAATTAAAATCACCACAAAATGCACTACCGCAACATAGTACAAAAAGTGGCATCTACACCACAAATGAAGAACAAGCATCAAAATTCTGAATCGCGCTTGGAAACATATCTGCGACTTAAGAACATATAGAAAACTCTGACCGCAACTGTCGGGCAGTCACCCACCAGACACAACACCCAGCTGGTCGGAGGATCCTCTCTCTTCGAAGATGAAGAAGTACTCTCTACTTCATACTCCTGAACCCGTTTTAGTAAAAAAGGCGATTTCCTTTGTTGATCATAAAGTAATTAATAATCTAATCACTCGAACAAGGAATAAAAAACAAAAGTTAAACGTAATAAACACTACTCAGTTAATTAGAAAAATGTCGTCATAAAGATAGACTAACAATCGTTACGAGCTAACTATTTATGAGCTAGGTTTTTACGAGCGCTTTTATTGCTACTTGATGGTGGACACTTCTTTCTGTGCGCGCTAAGGTTTATCACATTGTCAGTAATGTTGGTGACAATGTTGGAGCTGATATAAACCGGTACGGTAGGTGGATTATCAATTGTAAGTCAACAGCTTAAGATGGACTTTGCAACGACTACTACCATAACGGCAGAATTCCCTGACTACGAAATGCTTGCAGTTCTGTCTTTTCTTCTCCCGTGCACCCGTGTCTTTGAAAAGGCTGTCTTTTTTGCCAGCACGATTGGCGCAGTGGCTGAGCAATTGGCTGCTGCACTGCGTGTCGCGGGTTCATAAAATATTAGGTCTTTACCTATGAAATTGGAGATTTGTATGAAAATTAAAAAACAAAAAAAATTGTATTTTATTTTTTTATTTTAGCTTATCTAGCTTTTTTATCTTTCCGATTTGACGCAAGTGCTTCAATGTCGTTTTGACACTAACTCCAAGGCCCGCAGCAAGCTCAGCCGTAGATTGAGTTGGATCCGTTTCCTCTACCGCCTTCAATTCGTCGTTGTCGACAATGGTTACCGGCCGGCCGCGAGGCTCATTCTTCAACTCAAAATTTCCAGATTTAAAACGATTGAAGTAATAATGGGCCGTGTCGATAATGTTTCGTGTTGTTTGCGCAGCGGTATGTCCACGTAGGAACTCATATTCGAAAATTGTACGAATTTTCAGTTTATCCATGGCGCCAAAAACTACCACAATTTCACAAAAACAAAAAACTATCTAAAAACAAATGACTGAATTTGAAATTAAAAGAAAAATTAATTATTAGATTAATTAATTAAAACACGGCTTTCGAATAAAATTTATTTGAATTTCGAATAGCGCGCCAATCCACAGATAATTAAATCTGAAAATAATGATTATTAAATCTCCAATTACATAGGTAAAGACCTATTATAATACTACATAGGTACATAAAATATAAAACTACATATATGATTCGCGCAAGTAACACGTATGTGGTTACAGAATTAAGAGCCATTAAAATCATCAATACAACCCTCTAAGTTCATGTAATCCCACTGAATAACTTTTGTCATGAAATTGTTATTATATGTTTCATCATATTTTCATGAACATACAACTTGACACTGACGTGCAAATCACAAAAAAACTTCCACCTTACAGCCACGAATGGCGAAGTAGCCCCCTCCCACATAAACCATCACCAACATTGGCTCCAACATAAACCGCCATCATTGGCGTCGAGCTCTATAAAATTAAGTGTCAGTCAATACACTCAAAACAGTTCACTTTATGTGTTTGTTAGAATTCAAACGTTCTTGGGGGGAATAAATTTATATAGAGAATGGGGGAACATTCAGCTACTGGAGAAATGGGGGTAGTTGGATAAGAAAATGCAATTTTTCCACAGAAGCTTCATGTGTCAATTCACTCGTCTCCAATAAAGTGGCTGTATGTTACACCGAAGCGTAGCATTATTGTTTTGAAGCTTATGATGTTTTTTTTTTAAAAACGAGGCAACACTCTTTCGTTAACTAACTAGATCATTGTAACCTCTATGACGATACGCTTAGACTCCTGTTTCACATTCAATGAAGTTTCCAGAAGCTCCTGTCTCCTGAATCAGATCAATCATTTTTTTTTAACTAATTAAAAATAATTATTTGACTTGTTTTATTTATGATTAATTTACACATCATGACATTTTGGTCGTCATACAAAGCTAGTCCGCTCAATTAACCGACATAAACCACCTCTAGGGGTGTTTTTTAACAATTAATGAAGTTAATAGATAAGAAGAAAAATAAAAAATACATTAGAATTATGAAACATCCTGTTAAAAATGTTTACGAATCAAACGGTAGAACATACCTAAAGAGCGCAGTCGTAAATACATATCATCATTTTATTAATGTTTAGTAAATATTGGATACATGAGTGGCCTGCCGTTGTAAGACGACTAGAAAGTCACGGTCTATAGGACGTGCGTTTATTGTCTAAAGGCATTCATACACAAAAACATACAATCAAATGGAAGTATATGCTATCAAATGTTACACTACATTGTGTTCGTCTCCCACAAAATAATACAGATATCCAAGTCACTTGTGAGTTGCACATGTGTTTTTATTGAATTAAATATCGCTGGTTTCAACTGACAGGGGGGCGGGGATGAAATGAAGTGCTTCATTTCCAATCTCAAGATGAATCAATAGTTAGGTACGTGAAATCGCGCCAGTATATCCAGAAGGGGTAGGTTGAGGTGTATGAATGCGAAATGTGTCGAATATGACTATCTCGTTGATCTAGTGATCGCAAGCCCGGCTACTGAGAATGAGGTCATGTGTTCGATTCCCGGGTCGAGCAAAGTGTTATTGGGTTTTTCATCAGAAATTTCTCAGTAGCAGCTACGGAGTCTGGATTTGTGCCCGGTTGATGGCAAAAGACTCGCCTCCTACTGCATGGGACTTAAACATAACTGGCGAAATGTGGGTGTGCTATTTGGTACACATCTGCCTAACCCTTCGGGTATTACATGCGTGATGTTATGTTATATAAAATTCCGAAGGTGAACGTGTCTAAGATCTATAAATGACAGCCGGGACCAACGGCTTAACGTACTTTCCTAGTCACAGAGGAAACTCGGTACGACGGGTGGCCACCCATTCATGGACCAACTTAGGCAATCGCGACTTAACCTGCAAAATCAACCTGATCGGATTTTATTATTTAACCACGAGCTTCTCGAAGCTTATTATTAATATGACCCAGGAAAAATCAGTTTTTTGAAGACATATCAAGTACGCACCAACTGAAACTTAAATCTTTTTTACGTCCGTAAAAGACAAAAGGCAAGATACTAACATATTCAATCAGGCACTACCAACGATAAAACTATCTGTGAATATGAAATATTCGACCTAGGGTTTGTTTATATTTTATGTTCAATTTTATGTCCGTCTGCGATAGAAATTGAATCAGACTGAAAAGTAAGTGAGAAAAACGTTCCACTTTATATAAGACTTGTTCTCACATAAATGTACCATCTCTACAGAAATGATGTAACCAAGGTTTTGTAACAATATTCTCAAAATTCATGGAGTTTCTTGCCCGTTCTTCTCCATAGAACGCTAGGGAATGGACAACTACAGTACTTTCACAGTTTTTATGCCTTGTGAATGGGACTGTAGCTACATTTGATTGTTGTTTGTTTCGACAATTCAAAAGTGCCTGTAACTGGCCTACTTAAAATAAATACTTTGATTTTGATTATATAGTTGAGACTGCTTAACCTTACATGTTCAGTATTCAGTAGGCCAGCTATTTTGTATGGATCCGAATTTTGGACCACAAAAGGGATGAATGAAAAGCATTTGCATGTGGCTGAGATGAGAATGCTAAGGGGGATGTGTGGTGTTACGCGAAAATGGATTAAATAAGAAATGAGTACATACGAGGAAGTCTGAAGTTGGCGCCGGTGACTAAAAAGTTGTGTGGTGATCGGTAGGTGTGAAAAATTTCGTGATAAAAGTTTTGAGTATGAATGTGGATGGGTATAAGAGTAGGGGAACACCAAAGAAACGATGGATGAACTGTGTGAAGGATGATATGGCAAGAAAGGCGGTGCCTGATGAGATAACGAGTAATAGAGAAGTATGGAAGAAGAAGACATGCCGCGCCGATCCTAAATAAATTGGGATAAGAGCATGAGAAGATGATGATGGTGATCCATATATTATGAAAACAGGTGGAGTATGTTCTCGCACAGTAATCTTACCTTGCCAAGGGCAAAATAACAACTGCAACTTTACTGCAAAGCAAGTTTTGACAGTAACATAAAGATCTGTTTAAGGTACGCGAGAATTACATAAATACATAACATCACGCCTGTAATCCCCGACGGGTTAGGCAGAGGTATAATTAATAGTAGGTACACCTACATTTCTCCAGTTATGTTGACGTCATGTAATGTGTGTCATGTAATTGGGAGCGAGCCTATGGCCATCGACCGGGCAAAAATCCAGTCTCCGTGGCTGCTTCTGAGAAATTCCTGATGGAAAAACCCAATAACACTTTGCCCGACCCGGGAATCGAACTCAGGACCTCATGCTCAGCAGTCGCGCTTGTGAACACTAGACCAACGAGAAAGTCAAAAAATATTACTAAGAATAATACCTTTTTTTTTCAATAATTGAGCTGAAGCTCAATTACAAATTCAAAAAGAAATAGGAACTGATCGAAGTTAAAAATATTAGAAAGAAAAAAATTGTAGAAGAAATGCTTATTTTTCTGATGAATATGAAGAAATTGTAGAACGGTGGCTTTATAAATTAGGTCCTGACCTGTTTTCACGTTATGTCATTCTAGGTGTGAGAAGAAAGTACCTGGTGGACCCAAGTTATAAGAAACATCGTTTTTTTGTATTACATTAGGACTGGAACTTTCAAACTTATAAGTTTAATTAATATAATGTTTAAATGTGAAAGTTCCTAATGATGTATGTAAGTCATATTAGATAAATAATAATAGATACTCTGTAATAAGTTAAGTTAGTTAGTGTTGTTTTAAGTTATCTTGCTGCGCCCTAACAGGGTCATATATTCACTAGTTTAAACTAGTATCTATTATTATTTATCTAATATGACTTACATACATCATTAGGAACTTTCACTAGCGTTCGTTTAGCGTGTAAAATTAGTTGTGTACATTGTGCATTAAAATAAATAAATAAATCAAGTTTAGACCCTAAAACCATTGAACGTAGAGTCCATAATAACAACAACATTCATTTATTGTCAGGCAACTAGATATATACCCTACAGACTAACATAAATATGATAAAATACAATTTGTGTTAATAAGTAGACCCTTAAAACTATTTTACTAACATTTTTTTTATTTTTTTTTTTTCCTGATGGGAAATCATCAAATGACCCCCCCCCCCCCCCACTCTGGTCGGAGCGGAAGGGAGTGTCAGACTTGTACTGACTAAAACCCATCCATGTTCCTTCTTTGCCCTTTGTGTTCCAGGGCCACGGTATCTCTTTCGAACAGTCCCGCAGCCCTGGCAGGCATCGGCCCTTGCGGACCCCTACTTATTTGCTGACATCTCTTTGAGGCGCACGTGGAACACGAACGCGCCGTCGACACAGCCTGTCGTCATAAGACGGCTGGACGGCGAGCTGGCCCATAACTCGCCGTCCACAGGCCCGCGCCTACGGTGGCCGGGAGCCACCACGTGACCCCCGACGCCCAGGGCGTCTCCCGCGGCGAATTTTACTAACACTTCACTTGTGCCGCTGCATGCAGTAATGAGTGGCAGTGTACCACAGAACACGGAATAGTCGTGCCGGCAGTTTTGAAACGTATCCGAGCTCTTTGAATAAAATAAGTATCATATTGGAAATTTGCCTTCCTGTTATGAAGGTGCCTTCTCTTCTTAGATACAAGGTCGAAATAATCTCCACTTATCGAGATAATTCGTATTTTAATACAGTCACGCTTAGCAACAACAACAGCAGAATCAACATTTCCATCTACATATAAAAAATGGTACATTTACATAACCTAAAACTAAACTTAATCTCTAATTTCATCGTAAGAACACTTCACTTTTTTCTAATGAACTCGCTCCCGCTTACCGCCACCGCTTATGCACTGTACCGTGGCACAAGGAATTAATTCAATGGCAGCAGAAAAGCAGACTGCTTCGTGCGAAGGTGGGGAAACGGTAACAACTTATTTTAAATTGTAACGAGTGTATTATGTATACATCTGAAAGTAGGTGAAGAATATAAAGAATGTCTGTGCTCTGAAAACAGGTCACTTTTACTTAATACCGTCTACACAAGAAACATTTCGCCAACACGGCTGCCCTAAGACAGTTTAAATACACTTATTTGGAGAGCAGCGGTGGCCCAGTGGTGGAGACCCCGACTTACTTACTGTTTGAACCCAGACAGGCGCATTACTTTGTGTAAGTTATTTCATCACCACTGCTCTCAAAACGGTGAAGGAAAACATCGTGAGGAAACCGGCATGTCCTAGAACCAAAAATTCGAAGACATGTGACATCTACCAACCCGCACTGGGCCCGCGTGGTGGATTATAGCCCATTCCCTCTCATAGAGAGGACCTGCGTCCCAGCAGTGGGAACATTAATAGGCTGATTATGCTATGCTATACACTAATTTTACAAAGAACAAATTACAGTTCACTTAAAGAGAAACTTAACTAAATTAACAATAGGTTGTAGTTTACATTACAACGATCAAGCCATCCAAGAAACTGAACACAGTTTCATATATAAAATAGCAAGTACAGATGTAGTTTGTAGTTGATGTAGTTTAAATTTTAATGTTTGTGAACGCACTCACGATACAGGAGGAATTCCTAGCGTGGGGCAACGTTTATTTATGCCCTAGTCATTTTGTTTATGTCCATGAATCAAGATTTCAAAAATATAAGGTCTATCTTTTCATATACGAAATATTTTAAGACTAACTTCTGTAAGTCGTAAAGTCGCCATAGCAACGAAAAAAAAAATTATCTGAGTGTTTTTTTTTTACGAATTTTTTATAATTCTAAATGTTTTTGAGACTTTTTGCATAAAACCTTTACTCCAATATACTAACAATGACAGTAGGTAAATACGACGTAGTAAACTACCGTAATGGATGCTTAAAAATAAGGAGCCAGTATTAATTTTGTGGGTCAAGTAATTTTAATTTATTTATTTTTATAAAAAAATATACTCAGATAAAAAAAATCCCTTGAAATGGCTTTCTTATAGCCGTTAGATGATTCCCTGAAAATATTTCGTGTATGAATAGTTAGACCCTATACAACATGTAACGTAATTAACGCACACCCTCAGACACCCCAATTAGTATATTATGTTATAATCATAATACATACACTGAATTTTTAGTTAAACATAATATATGATCATTGATTATTGATTGATTTAGTTATACTAATTCCGGAAGAATGTTGTGGTCACAGTACAAATCCACGAACGCAGACAGTCGCACACGTAGGTATGAGGGTCTTGTTAGCCTAGTAGGCATTCGCTCGCGTTCGAAACGAGTTAACGAGTTTTTACTGTAATTTACGTAGTTTTAATTATTTTTGGGAAAAAAAAATACCTATAATAAAATTTATAGAAATCGAATCAGTAAACGATTCTGAACAAACTAATTTCAGGATGTGCGTTATTTATGTTACATGTTGTATATGACATTCAACAACCTACAGTGGGTGTGCGTGGTGGATTATGGTCATGGTTATGGCCGAAGACGCCTGTGTCCCAGCTGTGGGAAACTATGCGTACCTCTCTCTCTTCTCTATTTAGTATTAGTATTTAATTTTTTGTTTTTTTGTTTCCTTTATTAGTATTAGTTCTATTTTTTTTATAATTATCTAGAATTTAAATACATTAAGTCTCTAAAATTAAATTCATAATTAAAAGAGCATTTTGCATGTGGTGTTTGCCTGTAATTGGTTGTGCAGTTAGATTTAAGACACAATTACTTTTATGCTCCTATCTGTATATCTGTAACAACAGTTGGTGAACCCTAATTAAATAAATAAAGAGTGGGGTATTCCGGGATCTGTGTTTCTCGATAACAATATTTATATTTTCCATCGTGGAGAAAGGATTAGCCAACCGACAGAAGTCGATTGCCCAGGGTGCGCCGGACGTATCAGGGGTTGGTAGAATACGTCGCTCGGGGAGGCTCCTTTCATGCACCCAGCTCAGATCTCAAATGTGTATGCGGCGTGTCTCCACAGACAATGGGCAATCTTCCATTTTGCGCTGCATGCCCTAACACTGCAAGTGTTAGGGCATGCAGCGCAACTTGACGATCTTATGACTGCATCAGCGAGCGGAATTTGCGTAGCTGAATTTTGGGCCAAACATATATAATAAAAATTTGCCATCGACACGCTAAGAAGAAGATAACAATAGCTTGGGAGTCTTCTTATTTCGAGCGAATTGGTTTCTTCTAGGCAAGCGTATTCCAATATCAACCGCTTCAATAGCTTAATTATCATCATCATCATCATATCAGCCCGTAATCACCCACTACTGTAGGCCTCCAGTTTCTTCTGCCACACTTCCCGGTTCTGTGCGCCCCTTATGCAAGTGTTTCCCACGACTACTGAGGAATTTCTGATGGAAAAACCCAATAACAGTTTGCCCGACCTGGGAATCGAACCCAAGAACTCTCAAAGAGAATGGTGCCAAAATAGATGCGTTAGAATGAAATAATTAATTTTTAAGCAACATCGAAAAATAAACCGACTAAGATTTACCATCCGCAGACTTGTACTGACTAAAACCCATCCATGTTCCTTCTTAGCCCTATGTGTTCCAGGGCCGCGGTATCTCTTAACAGTCCCGCAGCCCCGATATAACATGAGCCTAAGAAACTATTCCTTAACAAGCAGATAGTAATAGCTTCACAATTGGAGCCGTTTTATTCCTTCTCGTCCCCAGAGGCAAATAAAGTAGCTCGGGTAAGGTCTACATAATAAATCCTTCAATGTCTGATACATTGATATAATGAGCCCAGTGTTGCACATAAGGGCGAATTTCACCAAATGAAACTGAAGATCTGCCTCGTTAGTTTAGTGGTCGCAAGCGCGACTGCTGAGCATGAGGACCTGGGTTCGATTCCCGTGTCAAAGGGCAAAGTGTTATTGGGATTTTCCATGAGGTATTTCTCAGTAACAACCACGGAGTCTGGATTTGCGCCCGGTTGATGGCAATAGGCTCGCCCCCTATGACATGGGACTTAAAAATTACAGGCGATATGTGGGTGTACTAATAGGTATACCTCTGCCTAACCCTGCAGGGATTACATGCATGATGTTATGTTATGAAACTGAAGGTAATCAGCATATCTAAATATTTTCTAGTCTTTTTTTTCTGTTATTGCACCTACTGTATATTGTCTCTGCATCACCCTGACCCTAGACTGGTAGAAAATGCCTATGGCATTAAGTCCGCCTTTGTACAGTTTTTACTTGTGCATAAAGCTTTAATAAATAAATAAATATCTGGTGCTTATGAGCTGTTAGTATCATCATTGCTATGGAATATTAACACTTACAGAACAGACTATCTGTAACGACTGTCAAAAATCTACAAAATAAATGACAGCCAGCAACAGCCGCTAAAAGTTCGAAGCGTGCGGCTGTTATAGAATGTGAATACGACAAAAATTTTGTTAAAACAATCACTTGAATTAAAAAAAAAGAAACTTTAATTATTGAAACTGCATGTATTCGAAACCTGACAATGTATAAAATAAAAATATGTAAGCCTACCAATTACTACGGTTGCGCAAACCGATGCATGTCCTTCGGTTCCGTGCAGCCGATCTGCAGCGGCCTGCAATTGTCCGCAACTCGTTATGTAATAAATATGTCCGCATCTTTGGCTGAACTGGAAAAAATAATTGGCGATTGTTTAGTTTTGTTTTCAAATATTTTGTACTAACCTACGACTTTCGTTCACGTGAAATTATTATAAAAAAATATTGGTCATCCGGTTAGAATGAAAGCAGTCCCCGTCATGGAAAAAGGTTAGGGAGACAAAATTTTCGGAATTTCAAGCTTTTGACAACCGACTCCCAAAGAGGAACACCTGGGAGCCAGGTCCAACGTAGCAACAGTGCAGTATACGGGGTGGAAGGGACACCGACGCAAAAATGGTTACCTATACTTACATCATTCTGAGCCAGATATTTTTCATCGGTTTGTAGGGTATACACCCAATATCTAGATTATGTATTAGTATTGTATAATATACATCACAACACATTTACACACAAACAGATTTATTTACATGTATTTATAATAAACATTTATAACACATCATCGGCATCTTATAATGTCAGCAACAATATAATGTCGGATGATTCCGGGACAGCGTCTATTGGAATCGCACCGCGGCCGAGCTACGTCATCGTGACGTATAGCAAGCGAGTGAGGTGGGACGCAGCGCGCGGGCGTTGACGCCCTTACCATGACCTCCAGTCGTAACGAGCCTCGTAACGACGCGCGCGCATACCTTGATGTGCCATCTCGAAACCGCATGGTTTTAATGTTTCGCCTGCATAAACTGTATCGTTCGTGTTCTGTGTTTCCTGTGACTATTGTGACTCTATACTATCCTCTGTTCTCCTTCTCTTGTGTTTGTGTTGTGCGTGTGGACCTGAACCAAATAGATCCGTGAGTACTAGCGTAGTGACTTTTATTTACGCCTCTACCTATCATACGCTTCCATAGGTTTTAAAAAAAAAAATCTGCTGTTCCATACATTTTGTCCGTGTAGGCCTAGAGGGACAAATTCCATAAGTCAAATATCTGATGTTGGAGTTAAAACAGCCAAGCTAAAGTGGGAGTGGGCTGGCCATGTCGCACGAATGCACTTGTAGAGGTGGGCAAAAATCGTCAGTCACTGGACGCCTGAGGGTGGACATCGCCGACGAGGTCGACCGCGGTGAAAGTGGTGTGACGATCTGATCATGTTCGCGGGGCAAGAAAATGCACAGAACAGAGAGCTTTATAGGGAGAAAGGAGAGGCCTTTGTCTAGCAGTGGGACACAATATAGCCGTATGCTTCAATGTCCCTCTCACCGCACTGATTTCATTCACCGATCATTCTTTGTCCAGTCTATTTCTCTCTGGAATGCGCTTCCCCAGGAAATCAGGATGGCAACCAATCGCTTATCTTTTAAAATTAAAGTTCGCGAGTACATTCCGAAGAAGCTGGCAGTTTCGTCACAACGGTAATGTTTTCCTCATTGTTTGTGTTTTATTTTAGTATATTCGTGTAAATGTCCATTTACATTAATCTAAATTTTGATATACATTTATAGTATTTGATATATATTTATAGTATTTTATATATCCTTGTGCAGATAGGCAGTCGCTCCATGTAAAATACTGGTATTCAGCTGCATCCGGTTAGACTGGAAGCCGACCCCAACATAGTTGGGAAAAGGCTAGGCAGATGATGATGATATATCCTTGTGGCTAATCTTAGTAATAATTAAAATTATTTTCAGATATACACCTACCACTGCTTGTCTCTGTATCACCTAAAGGTTGACTGGTAGAAAATGCCTATGGCATTAAGTCCGCCTCTGTACTTTTGTGCTTGAAGTGTTAAATAAATAAAAAGAGGCTATCAAAGAAAAAAAAATGCCGTTTTCATAATCTATAACAGCCACACGCTTCGATCTTATAACCGCTGGTCCCGGCTGTTATTTGTAGATCTTTGACACTCGTTACAGATAGTCTGTGTCCCTAAAGTCTGCCAACCAGTCCTGCCAAAAGGTATCTTACTACCCAGTGCTAACTGGGTTGTGGATTCAGATAAGCATCATCATCATCATCATCATTTCAGCCGAAAGACGTCCACTGCTGGACATAGGCCTCCCCCAAGTGTCGCCACATTGACCGATCCCGTGCGTCTCGCATCCAGCGGATCCCCGCAACCTTTACCAGGTCATCGGTCCACCTAGTGGGAGGCCTTCCAACGCGACGTCTTCCAGTTCGCGGAAAGATAAGCAGTCTTTGTAAAATACTGGTATTCAGCTTTATCCGTTAGACTGGAAGCCGACCCCAACATAATTGGGAAAAGGCTAGGCAAATGATTATGAATTTTCATGACGGGCTAATGCCAGTCGGGGGTGCACGTGAATGTACAAGTATCTCCCGGGCCTCATAGGAGACTTAGGAAGAGTGCAATCGACCCTATTACCATTGTTCAAAGGCCAGAAAACTTTCATCGGTTTTTAAAAAAAAATCTGCTGTTCCATACATTTTTTCCGTGTAGGCCCTTTTTTAGGAAACAGCTGTTTTTTTTTTCTTATATAACCGATGAAAAATTTCCGAGGAGCTCGTGGCTCAATAATAACAGCCGCTCGGGTCGATCTTTAGGTGAAGCCGTGCTTGCCTAGGTTGGTTTGTGGATGGGTGACCACCCATTACATACGGATTTTCCCCGTGCCTCGGAAAGCACGTTAAGCCGTTGGTCCCGGGTGTCATTTGTAGATCTTTGACAGTCGTTAGGTAGTCAGTGGCCCAAAAAGTCTGACAACCAGTCTTACCAAGGAGGTTTTATGGAGGTCAGATAGGCCTTCGCTCCATGTAAAATACTGGTATTCAGCTGCATCCGGTTAGACTGGAAGTTTTTTTTTTTTTTTTTGTTTCGGGGTGGAAAGTCCTCACGGATGTCCTCAAACTCAAACTGACTAAAAACCACCCTAGTGTTCCCTTCCCACACTTGCACCGGGGATCATGAGAACTAGTGCGCCTTCCACGATCCCCGGCTAGTGCCGGCCCGCGTCTGCGGGCCTCCTCAAATCCACGGGGGGAGTGAGGTGTACACCCCCCGCGACTTTCAATAGGGTCGCGCGTGGAACACTACGCGCCACCGCCTCGGGTGCAGTTATATGGGGGGGGCGGCGGACGTCCCCAAGTCCACCGTCCCTCTGCACCCGTTTAGGGGGACTGGAAGAGGGCATTGTCCGCCCTCCGCCGACGCCCGGTACGTCTGCTGCGGGTCGGGAGAGTGGTCTCGACCTCCCTCATCCTTTCCGCAGCCTCCTTCTGTGAGATGACGGTTTCACAGAAGGAGATCACCGCATCCCACGACTCTGCGCTCCCGACCATCGAGCGAGCGACAGCCAGTAGCGACAGGTTGGTTCCGACTTCTGTTATGAGGGCACGGCGCGGCTCCTCCCATGCGGCACACTCTGCCAGCGTATGCCGCGCCGTGTCCTCCAGACAGTGGACGCAGTGATGACACCGGGCGTCCGGCTCCCTGTTTATGCGACACAGGTACTTCCCGAAGCAACCATGCCCCGAGAAAACCTGCGTCGCCCGAAACGACAGGGAGCCATGCCTCCTCTCGAGCCATTCCTCGAGCTCTGGTCGGATCGCCTCGATGATAGCGAGACCGGCGGTAGGGCGCAAAAGCCTGTGCCGCCATTCCGCCACCAGGACCTCGCGGAGCTGGGACCGACGCAGATCGATCTCTCGCTGCATCGGCTCACCGCCCCGCGTCCGCGCCTCCTCGCGCCGCCGGTACAGTGACGCGAGGACTCTCGCCTCTAGGTCCCAGGGTGGCGACCCGGCCAGTACACAAGCCACCTCGTAGGAGATTATGTGATACCCCCTGATAGACCTAACGGCCATCGCCCTCTGCGGTTTTCGCAGTATCGCGATGCTTCCGGCCGTCAGGTCAGAGGCCCACACCGGGGCCCCGTACAGGGCCATGGACCGCAAGACCCCTAGATACAATCTCCTGCAGGCGGTGCTCGGGCCCCCCAGATTGGGAAGCAGCGTTGCGAGCGCGCCCGCCGCGCCCATCAACTTGGGCACCAGCCGCCGGAAGTTGGGGCCGAAGTCCCAACGGCTGTAGACAGGAAGCCTACCCCAACACAGTTGGTTATCGGTGTGTCCCTTCCACCCTGTAGATAGTTATTTTGGCGCTTGCATGTCATTATCAGGAATTCACTGTTAGTTATTATTTGTGAAATTGAATTTAAAAAAAAAAAAAAAAACTTTATCGTTAATTCAGATTACAGCCACGCGCCAAAACATCCGCGTACAACTATAGTCCAGTACTTACCTAACACGACCGTTTTCTCGACAGTTATGATCTCTTTAGTCCATTTCTGCTCTTGGCACTGCTCAAACTCGAGTTTTGTGGACCTTGAACACACTGAGAAAAGAAAGAAAATTTATAATTGGCAGTGGTCACTCCATCCTCGAAGGTTTATAAAGTTTTTTAGGCATCCAATTTGTTTTTGACACCAAGGCATTAAAATTTACTTATTTAAATAGTTTAGTATAACTAGCGTCCCACCACCAGTCCCTCGCACGGCACCACCCATCGGGTTAAATATATCCCATTATTCAAGCTGGAACCTACACATTCACACAATTTCATTGATTTTGGATATATTCACCTTCTGAACGCCATTGCCACACATACGTGACAAGCGCGTGCCTTGTACGCCAAACGACACAAATATGTGACAAAATTGTAGGTGAAATTGTGACTTAGCGAGGAGGGCACGCGCGTGCGTTTAAGCTCTGGCGTTCAAAAGTTTAAGATAGTTTACTGCTAAAATTTATTTTTACATTCAACCTTCGGATGAACTTAGAACTGAGAAAATAATTAAGCTTCATTCCGCTAACTAATATGTACTGCTTTGTTTCAACCATACTTGTATTACACAGATAGCCGATTCCTAACTGAACGCTACCCTGGAGTCAATAGCTTCGGGTTCAAATCCCACCACATGTTTTACTATTTTTGCTTTCTCCTGAGCTTTTACGGCGAGCGAATGAATGGGTATTCAGTCCTAGTACCCACAAGACTGAGAGAGCAGGGGTTGGTTTTCCCGACTGTTTTACACTGGGTTCAAATCTCCGCATAACATTTTCAATACTTTTTACTCAACTTAACTTTTTCGAGTCCCGGAATATTTTATTTATTTATTTTCTCCATCTCACGACTATCGTATCAACAACAACATTTATTAATATAACTATCTATCAATATAATATATTATTTTCAGATATACACCTACCACTGCTTGTCTCTGCATCACCCTAAGGTTGACTGGTAGAAAATGCTTATGGCATTAAGTCCGCCTCTGTACTTTTGTGCTTGAAGTGTTAAATAAATAAATAAATAATAAATAAATATGTATCGTAATTTGGTTCTAGCAACCACTAAACTCCTTAGCTCATTAGATAATAAGTAATTAGTCCCTTCCGACTCTAAAACATCAGGTTCGAATCGTGTATAATATTTCACACTTTTCACTCATTTATTTTCTGGAGTCGCGCAATATTTATCGGTATTTGGTCTTAGCATTCAATACACTCCTTAGCTCAGTAGGTAAGAGCCGGCAATCCCGAAGGTATAACATCGGGATCAAACCCCGCATAATACTTCCAATAATGTTTTATCTACTTTACTTTTTCGAGTCAATATATATTGGTATTTGATTCTAACTTCCTCATGACTCAACAGCTTAGTAGTTTAGAGTCGTAGTCGTCTTTCCAGACTCTAGAACATTGAGTTCGAAAGTCACGTTTTTTTTTTCTTTTTGCGTGTTCTAGGTGTGAAATGTGTATCGTAATTTGGTCCTAGCACACACAAGACTCAATAGCTCAGTATTTAAGAGTCGTAGGTATTCTTCTCGACTCTTGAACTTTCGAGTTCGAATCCCACATAATAATTTTACTACTTTTTGCTTTTTCTTGGACTATTAAGGCGTGGAATGTGTATCGTAATTTGGCCCCAGCCCCCAGAAGGCTCGTTAGCTCAGTAGCGAAGAGCGCCGCTTGGTCCCCGCTCACCGTATTTCGTGTTCATTTCTTGGGAGCGGGAGGACCACGGAGGTCGGAGGTGCAAATCCTTCACGAGTCATTATTTTTGTTAGTCAAATTTTTTGGGTTGTTTTTTCATTGAATTACTGAAATATAACTATGCAGTATTTTGTTTAAATTATCGGCCTTGAAAACTTCATTGTTATCTTTTAAAATTCTCCTCTAACTTCTCGTAAGATATCTTTCTACAAACTTCTCTTCTATCTTTCTTTCTTACGGCGTATGAAAACATCGTTAGGAAACCCTAACTTACATAGAAAAGTGTTAAATCGCCATCAGTGGGGCATTCTATGTGTCAATATATTTGGAGGCATAAATTGCTTGAATTTAAATAGAATCAATTTAATTTGTAATTTGTAATTTTTTATGCTTGTGTGTATTATTTGACAGCACATTTTACGTCCATTTTTGTTTTGTCTGCATAAAATAAGTGAGGACCAGTACGCCACTGCTCGGTTCATATTTGTCCTCTTGATATGGACCGTTATTTCGCCACACATCTGCGAGACTCGTTAGCTCAGTAGTCGAGAGCGCCGCTAGTCTGGACGCTCGCCGCTTTCTATCTTGTAGAGAGGTCGCAAGACTCCTCGGCTCGGGAGCGTCGGAGTACGGAGGTCGAGGGTGCAAGTCCTTCACGAGTCAATCCTTTTTGGAGTGGCTAGTAGTACTTTTTGTGTTTTGATGGTTTTTTTGATAAAAATCCGTTTGAAAGAGCTTTTTATGAATGTTTGTAAAAAGAACCTTAGAAAGCCAAAAGGTACTTTTTCTCCCCGTTTTTCTGGACCATACCTGGGAACCCTTTTATAGAGAGGAGGCCTGTGTCCCAGCAGTGGGAACATCATAGGCTGCTGCTATGCTACCTCCATGATCCCTTTAATATTCAATGTATCCATCAGCACAATGTTTTGACTTTGTTACATTGAGTCCTACTGTAAACCGTGATATTTCACCTCAAAAAAATAGTGCTTAGTTTGAAGTACAGAATGCTTGTTTGACGGCTTCGTGAAGGTTCCGTTTACACCTTGTAAGTGCATTCGTATTAACTATAGTTAAGCGCGTTTAAGGGAAAGAGGAGCGAGCTCGTGGCTAAATAATAACAGTCGCTCGGATCGATCTTTAGGTTAAGCCGTGCTTGCCTAGGTTGGTATGTGTATGGGTGACCACCCATTACATAGCAGGTTTCCTCCGTGCCTCGGAAAGCACGTTAAGCCGTTGGTCCCGGGTGTCATTTGTAGATCTTTGACAGTCGTTAGGTAGTCAGTGACCCAAAAAGTCTGACAACCAGACTTACCAAGGGGTATCAGATTACCCAGTACTTACTGGGTTGTGGAGGTCAGATAGGCAGTCACTCCATGTAAAATACTGGTATTCAGCTGCATCCGGTTAGACTGGAAGCCGACCCCAATAAAGTTGGGAAAAGGCTAGGCAGATGATGAAGCGCCTTTAAGGGACTAGGGAAGCATGCGCTAATCTTAGAGCAAGCTTAATTTTCTTTCTGACGCTTTTGAAACACAAAGTTAACATTACATAACATAACACCAACATTGTACACTTAATTCGCAGTAAACGTTTTTCTTTGAGTCAAATAAATGTAGACATTAGCCGCTACATCAATTTTTTACACTGACGGCAAATCTTAATTCCAGATAAGATAACAAGAGCCAATTCTCTCCGCCGCTACACAGAAATCTTACAAAATCAATTGTTATCTGTTATAATAAAAGTGAATTATGTGAGGATACCTCTAGAGGTGGCCCCAGTCTGCACGTACCATTTAGTTGGTCCTCAGAGAACAATATTAGCGGGGAGAACGTAGTCACACCTCTAAACTATGTGGGGATGAGTGTAAATTGTAATAGAGGTGGATTTAAAAATGTTTTTAGAGTTTTCTGTATTTTATTTTAGAGTAGGTAATCTGTGTTTACGTGAGGGGATAAAATGAATGTTTCAGTGTTAAAGTTTCAAACTTTTTAGGGGTTTTAAAACTCAAACGTGCTTAGATTTACTTAGATTTATTATTATGTGCATTGTAAAGGTAGACATTATCATATGTCTGTCTACCTTTTCAATGTCATTCTGTTTTATTTGAAACTAGCAACCCACCCCAGCATCGCATGGGCGAGATTTACTGAGATGCTCCGTCACACATGTCGCAATTGATTTTATTGATATAGATAACTGTTTCGTTGATTGCCTCGTTGGTCTAGTGATTGCAGGCACAACTGTTGAGCATGAGGTCCTGGGTTTGATTCCCAGGTCGGTAAAAGTGTTATTGGGTTTTTCCATCAAAAATTTCTCAGCAGCAGCCACGGAGTCTGGATTTGTGCTCGGTTGATGGCAATAGGCTCGCCCCCTGTAAACATAACTAACGAAATGTGGGTGTACTTTTAGGTACACCTCTACCTAGCTCTTCGGGAATTACCGGCGTGATGTTATAAATGTAGATAACTGTTTCACACCTCGAAGGGCTTGGCAGAGCTAATATGAGAATACCATTATTCTAAGTCCGTTATAAGTGCAATATTCTATACACTAATATTGTTTAGAGGGAAGTTTATAAGTTCGGTTTAGAAGCATAATACTGTTAGCCTGTATAATCCCACAGCTGGGCAAAGGCCTCTCCCCATGACTTCCAAATTTTTCGATCCAGGGCCAATATGGGCCACTGGGCGTTGGTTTTGTCCAGCTCATCCCACCAGCTCCTGCGAGGTGTACCGCGTCGCCTTCTGGCTGTGTCAGGGCTCCACATCGTGGTTATTTTGGCCCACAGCTCGTCGGACAAACGTTTAAAAAAAAACACCGTTCGAAAAATATGCTGTTTCCGAGTTTCTAGAACAAAATCTAACGTTACATAAACCTCAGTTAATAGGAGCCGAGAATGCAACGTTCAGGGCTAAAATCTAGACTCGGTTCGCTACTACGAATTTCCCGATAATACTTTGCCCGACCCGACAACCGAACCCCATGCTTAGCAGTCGCACAATGTGAAACCAGAAAAGCATGATGACAAAACAAAACAAGACAAAATAATTACGAGAGAATCTAAAACGCTTGCCAACAGTAATGTAGAAAATCTGTCAACATTTTCAACCAAACTTTTCAATAGAAGTACATTCAAAAATTCCGTTGTATTTAATACTACTAGCCTTGTCTATAAGTCTGCCTCGTGGAGTCATGTGCAGTGTCTGCCTCGAGGCACAACGACTGCTGGGTGCCTCACAATACGATCTAGTTCTAGGAACGTCGCTTTGTTTTAAATGGAATTTAAAAGGACATTTCTTTTAAACCGTTTGAGAATTAATATTTGTACTTAACTAGCGACTTGCCCCTGCCTCGCGCACCTTCAACGGGTACATCGCAAAATATCGCGGTTCCTGTTTTATACCAAAGCTAGACATGATGAATTGTGTTTAAAAATCTACCAGAACAAAAGCTCTAAATGATAGTAAAACCGTAATAAAACTCCTTAGCATAATCATAATTAGCCTATAATGTTCCCACTGCTGGGACACTGGCCTCCTCTCTGCGAGAGGGAGTGGGCTGTAATTCACCAAGCGAGCCCAGTGCGGGTTGGTAGATGTCACATGTCTTCGAATTTTTGGTTCTAGAACATGCCGGTTTGCTCACGATGTTTTCCTTCACCGTTTTGAGAGCAGTGATGATGAAATAAATTATACAAAGTAATACGCCTGCTTGGGTTCGACCCCATGACTTACTGCTCGGAAGTCGGGGACGCCACCACTGGGCCACCGCTGCTCAATACCCCCAGATTTGAATAGTTTTTTTTTTTTCTTAGCTATATCTACATTGTGCTCACTTAAAGAAGCAATAATATTGAATACTATGTAATGCCTAACTTGATTTAAAAAGATTGTCCATGGAGTTTCTTGCCCATTCTTCTCCATGAGACCTACAATTTTGGAATAGACTACAGTCCATTCACTGTTATTATGCCTGTGGATGGACTGTAGGTAGCTTATTTTTGACTATGCAAAAGTGTCTGTCATGGGTCTTTTGAAATAAATGCTTTGAGTTGAGTTGAAATAGGGGGCAAGCCTAATGCCATCGAAAACAAATCCAATCTCAGACCTGTTATTGAGAAACTCTTAACTAAGATCTAATGGCTGCAAACGTTACTGCTCACCTGGAGTTTTTTAATTCCAGACTGGGTCACAGTGTCATTAGGCTTTTCTAGTCTAAGTCCTGTATAAAAAGCCACACAATACTCACGCTTATATTCTTCTTGACGATGATGGCGAGGCCGCCCCCTCTGCCGGGATTGGCCCCTGCAGGCCAAGGGACCGTCCCCACCAGGTACCTGTCCTGGGGACGAGTAGGCACGAACGACTCGATTTCGTCCTCGTCTTCGGAAGCTGAAATTAGGGTGGTTATTTGTATTGTGCTAAAGCAGGGATTCCTATGTGTGCTCCGGAATCTAAAGTTAGGTATTCGATAAAAATCTAATGAGCTTGTTCTCACACAAGACTTAATGTCCCTTTTACTCACATCATCTGCCTAGCCTTTTTCCAACTATATTGGGGTCGGCTTCCAATCTAACCGGATGCAGCTGAATACCAGCATTTTACATGGAGCGACTGCCTATCTGACCTCCACAACCCAGTTAGTACTGGGTAATACGATACCCCTTGGTAAGACTGGTTGTCAGACATTTTTTGGGCCACTGACTACCTGTAACGACTGTCAAAGATCTATAGATGACAGCCGGGACCAACGGCTTAACGTGCTTTCCGAGGCACGGAGGAAACTCGGTATGTAATGGGCGGTCACCCATCGACAGACCAACCTAGGTAGGCACAGCTTAACCTAAAGGTCGACCCGAGCGGCTGTTATTATTTAGCCACGAGCTCCTCCCCTCCCTTTTGCTCACGTAGTGGTTTTTTAAATACTTTACCGAAGACGATGTCGAACAATTTTCGTGAAGAAGAGAGTCTCTTTGAACTCTCTTCCGACAGCAGCCTTAAAACAAGATGCACGTGTACCGATTTGGTGGAGTTTTGAATATCGGTCCAAAATGAATAAATGTACGTGAATATCAAACTTTAAATTCAAAACCTCTAAGAATTCTCATTCCCTTTGCAAAATCTTATTTATGTGAAGCCGGATTTTCAAATATATCTTTGTGTGTCAACATTAGTATAAAACTTAGCTTTTTCGATTAGCTAGGGCGCTGCGCGCCGAGACAAAATATTAAACCTGTAAGCGCACCGCGAACTGAAAAAGTTTGGGAACCCCTGTGCTAAAGTAAAGCCATCGAGGTTGCTTTCTGGAGAGCAGATCGTTTGCAACATGTTGACTAACTATAATAGGTACAATATGACTTGACCAATGTCTGCACTTGAAAAGAGTTAGCGACCTCTGAGTTTGTTTCGGCTGTTTCTTCTCCGAGTAGTCAGGTACGAAAGACCGGCCCCGTCTAGTTTTAAAACATAACAATGTGACGTGTAAAAGTGTTTTTGAAAAACCAATTTAAAGAAATAAAATATGATTTATGATTTAACTAACTTTACAACTTTTCCCGCTTTATTATAACAATATTTTTTTAACCGTTATCGCCCACTAAAATTTGTAAGCGTTGCTCCACTAAAATAACTTTGGTGTGGATGCAAACGTAACTATTATGAGCACATAACAGCCGCATTGAACCACGGAGTATCGCATTTCATTACAAAGAAGCATGATGCGGCCTGCCTGTAGTGTTCATAAAAAAGATACGAAAAGTGATAAAAGAGGATTACATTATTATAACGCGAAATGCCATGGCTATCGTGTCGGTAGGTCGACCCACGACCTGTAATTTATTCCGTCACCTCTGCTCTCCAAAGGATGAGAGAAAACATCGTGAGGAAACCGATATATCCTAGAACTAATAATTTATAAACATTTGACATCTAAACCACTCACGGACATGTAATAAGGAGGGATGAAACGCATGTGACTAAAAGAGTGATGGACATAAATGTTGATGGTTGGAGAGGGAGAGGAAGACCAAAGAAAAGATGAAGGGATTGTGTGAAGAATGATATAAAAGAGAAAGGAGTAAATGATGTCTGACAGGGGAGAATGGAAGAAGAAAACGTGTTGCGCCGACCCCGAGTACAACAAGATGATAATTTGACATGTAAACCAGAACAGGAAACGCGTGGTGGGTTACTGCCCACTCTTTCTCACAGAAAATAAGTCTGTATCCTAGCAACAACGAACGTTATGAGCTAATTATTATGCTCATGCATCGCCTGCACACTACAGGCGGCCTGCCCGAAGCGGCGCGCGACCGTTGTGCCTAGCCTTAAAAAAATTGACCGTCACATCATCATCATCGGCCGAAACATCTATGTTAATATTAGAATTCATAATTAATTAGTAAACCTATAGTTAGACTAAAGAATAAATATTCATCATCATCATCATTTCAGCCGAAAGTCGTCCACTGCTGGACATAGGCCTCCCCCAAGAGTCGCCACATTGGCCGGTCCCGTGCGTCTCGCATCCAGCGGATCCCTGCAACCTTTACTAAATAAATATTACATTAAATTATTTTCATTCATTAATATCTATCGCTCAAATCTGCATACGACTTAACTACATCACTAACTAATCGAGTAGCGTGGAACTTTCGAAAACGGAATATGTAGATCAACAATAGTCCCAAATCAAACTTTATTGTAATGGGAAAAAGTTGATTTTACGTGGCACAGAGAGGGCATCACGACATGACAGCGTCATGCCCTCTTCCATCACGGCATACGAGTCGGTTTAACTGCTTAGGCGCGCATATACAACATTAGTTTTAGTATACGCTAAACCTGAAACACGTGTCTAGTATTTTTTTTGTAAAGAATCTATGTACAAAATTTCAAAACTGTATCATAAAAAATCACAAAGTTATAAGCTTGTTCTGTTACCTGGTTGTCCGCACAAAAACGTGGTCACCGCGCACGCGCCTCCAGTGTCGTCTTGAGCTCATTGATAATAATAATTTAGCAGTAGGTACCTAAATTATTGCGATAGGTACTTAATGTCGCTCGGTTTCCAACTTGTAACTTTTATTAATATTTTTAGGACAAAATATAACATGGTTTAAAAATTATTGGAATCGATTCAGTTACTTATTCTGAACAAACTAGTTTTTGCATATACTAAAAATAATGTAGATTTTTCTCAACAAAAACTAAACTTACTTTCTACATTGCTATCATGGTTTGGTTTCTTGAGTATTCCAGGCAGCCTGTATCTCACTCTCTGGATGCTTCGACTCCTGGTACATTTGCTTCTGTAGTCGGAGTCGTCGGGCTCGAACTTGCTGAGAATCCTGAATTTCCTCTTCTTCACGTTTCCTTTTGTGTATTTTAGGATGCTGGAAGGAAACTCAGGTTTACAGAGGAACACTGTTTTAACCTTTCACGGTTTACAACTAAACTTATACTGTCAGTTACGGGATATATCCCGTGATTGTTCATTGTCATGGTGCTTGCAACAACGCCGAAATATCGGGAGCTCAAAATAATGAACAATCACGGAAGATATCCCGTAAGTGACAGTATAAGTTTACAGAGGAATATCATAGCAGTCCAAAGGTGTCCACCAATGAGCATTGGCCTATCCCAAGTATCATCATATCGACCGACCCTGTTAATACGATTTGTAAACGGACCCTTCACGAAGCCGTCAACCAAGCATTCTGTACATCAAAATAAGTAACTCTACTCAAAAATTATAGCTAGGAAACAACTTTTTATTTTGGGGTGAAAAATTACGGTTAACAGTAGGTTTCTATGTAACTCAATCGTACTGATGGATACATTGAATAGTACATAGTCATGGGGTATTTAAAGTAAAGATAATATAACATTAAAAACTTTTTTGAAACTTATATAAAAGTTGTGTGAAAATATCTCTGTGACTTTAGAAGGTTCGCAAGTGTGGTCCAGAATAACTAAATGTCTCGCGAGTTTGTATGAAAGTCCTTCATTTTTTGTGCTACAAATTTGATACTTGGCAGCGAGGTAGTTAATAGTTAACAGACGTTCGCTACGAATGGATTTTGCGACAGTACCGAATTAAGGGGGTCTAAGGGGTCTCGCAAGTTTGTATGAAAGTCCTTCATTTTTTGTGCTACAAACTTGAAATTAAGCAGGGAGGTAATTTATAGTTAGTAGACGTTCGTTAAGACTGAATTTTGCGACAGGGCCGGATTAAGGAGGTCTAAGAGCTTTTTGCAAGAAAAAGCCATTTAATGTTGAATAGAGAACGGTATTAGAATAAAAAGCGCCCAACATGGTTCACTTTGAAAAAAAAGTTGTATAGTGCCAATATAAAACGTTTTTTTTTTTTTAAAGCCATATCCTCGCCTCAAGGCCATTTAATTTTGTTTCGGACCTCTGCCGCCCAGAATTACAGCACCCAAAAGGACGCCTTTTGTAGTCATCAGTACATTATCACATTTTGATCTGGCAGTGAGTTCTCACACATAACATAACATGACGCCTTCAATCCCCGAAGGATTGGGCAGAGGTGTACCTAATCGTACATACAAATTTCGCAAGTTATGTTGAAGTCCCATGTAATAGGGGGTGAGCCTATTGCCAACAACCGGGCACAAATCCAGATTCCGTGGCTGCTACTGAGAAATTCCTGATGGAATAACCCAATAACACAGTATTTTTTCAATTGCATATACATACATTGTTTAAAGTTAAATGGAAGAGCGGAGTCACCTCAGGGGCCGTCCATTAATTACGTGAGGCGTTTGAGGGGACGGGGGCGTCGAGCCGAATCTCACCCAATCTCACGAGGAAGAGAGAGGGGTCTTGGCAAATATCACGTAATTTTTTATTCCGCAAGAAACTGTAAAATTGCAAGAAAACTGGGTAAAGATGTTTCTCTAAATTTTTGTTTGATTTCCGTATTTATACTAAACTACGCACTTTGATAAATCTCACGTGAGATTGGTGAGATGTCGTGAGGTCGAAAATCGCCATAGTTACCTCACGTAATTAATGGACGCCCCCTAACACAAGCATCACCTTGAAAAGGTGATCTGCAAATCATGTCTGTGATAACTTTATGTAATTGAAATACACATATTTTTTTTAACACTTTGCCCGACCCGGCAATCGATGCCAGGACCCCACGCTAAGTAACCGCGCCTGCAACTACTCGACCAACGAGGCGGTCTCACACATACACACCAAAATTTCCACGCGAACGAAATCGCGGGCAACAGCTAGCTAACTAATAAAAATAACGTAGGTAAGTTCACGTGATTAATCATTATTGCGTATGTTTAAAAAAAATTAAGTACTGTTTGTACCCTGACATTCAATTTTGTATAATTTCAGAAACATTGCCGAATAATTTAAAAATATCTACTGAAAGCCCTACTGATAGGCGACGACCCTACTGACAAAAAAATATTAGTACTTACGAAAACTTCTTTTTCGCCTTGTTGTCAACGGAACTGCATGAATTTGTATCCTCAGTTTCTGAATCGGTGACCACGTTTGGTGGCTTACGCATTTTCCTGAATCGTCTCAATTTAAAATGATTACTATTGAAAAAGTTGTAATGGATCATTTGGTTTGTTTTTTGAATGGCATGGAAACTTTAGATTATGGTTTTGTAATTTTTTTTGGAGTTTTTCCATTTTAATTCATGTTGCTGCTGATGTCGGTGTGACAGTTTTGATTTTTCTTCTTCTTTTTTTAAGGTTTTTTTACTATAAGATCAACTTCACTGTCATTAACAAAGAGGTCTTGTAGTAAATAAAAAAGTGTCGTTAAAAATAGGTTTGTTTAAAAATTAAAAATAATGACCCATCGTGCTGAGACAGTCCCCCAATATTAATATTTTTCATGTTAATCTTCGGACAATTATAGGACAACCGAGTTATCCTACTAATATTTAGCTAGGTTTATGAGGATGTATGGAGAGGAGCTCGTGGCTAAATAATAACAGCCACTCGGGTCGATCCTTAGGTTAAGCCGTGCTTGCCTAGGTTGGTCTCTGGTGTGCCCATTACATACCGAGTTTCCTCCATGCCTCGGAAAGCACGTTAAGCCGTTGGTCCCGGCTATGATTTGTAGATCTTTGACAGTCGTTAGGCACAGTTAGTGGCCCAAAAAGTCACACTTTTTATCCCGGTAATGCGATCTCTTGGGACAATTACCGAACTTGCACGGAACATAACTGGAGCAGCTCGTGGCTAAATAATAACAGCCGCTCGGGTCGATCTTTAGGTTAAGCCGTAATTAACTGTGTTGGTTCGAGGATGGGTGACCCATTACACACCGAGTTTCGGCCGAGCCTCGTTAATTTGTAGGTCTTTGACAGTCGTTACAGGTAGTACGTGGCCAGAAACTCTGATAACCAAGAAGTACCGTATCACCCAGTACTAACTGGATTGTGAAGGTCAGATAGGTAGTCGCTCCATGTAAAATACTGGTATTCAGCTGCATCTGGTTTTATTTACTATTTTCTACCTCTGCCTAACTCATCAGGGAAATACAGACGTGATGATGATGCTAATATCGTAAAGGAAACTGAAATAATTTCAACCAAAACAGAATTGAAACAAAGCAACAATCAGTCAACATCGCAGCGATGGCTTCAAACCGCCATAGTAGGCATATTATTAGTATTAACATACAGTGTTACAACTAAAAGCAAATGTTCCGAATCCGCTCACACACACATACACAGCGTTTACACGAATTTTCAGCATGCTGAAACTGGTTACTTACTTACTTACTTACAGGTTACGTGTAAAGAAGTCGGGGCTCTCACATCGAGACAAGTGGTTACGTGTGTGCTGTGTAGCAGTAGCGAAGGGACCATTTTTGTAAGAGGTAAGCCGGAGTTCATATTTTTACTGTATAGAATATTATTGGCTATAGAATACTGACTGTGCCATTTTTCAAAGGGAAGCCGGTAGGAATCGGATTGTATGCAACCTTCGCCACTGCTGTGTAGTCACTATTTACACAGTTTTGTTGATAAACCCAACCCTAAAACCAACGAAAAACTCTTGCAAAAAAAATATAACCGAGTTTCAAAAACGTTTACTTTTTTTGTTTGATTCACTTTTGTAGCCACACACTACACTACACTCATTATATTTTGTTCTTTTCCACTTTTTAGGGTAGTGTTTTGGACGTCGGCGATTTTTTTTTTTTAAATCCATGAACATGTATGACAAAAGAAGATACGCGTGGATTATAATAACCAAGGAGGTTATTATAGTATATATTATACTTTTTAAAGTCGGTTACAAAGGTAGTTGGTTTTCTGGTTTCTTTATACTGTGACCATACCTACCATTATCATTATGGCGAGCCCATTTCCAAACGGAATTAATAATTCAATTGCTCTAAAATAACGGTCTCCCCCGCCAAAATGAATCGCCGCCAATTAAAACGGCGTATCCAGTTTGAATATAGAACAGAACCTTTTTCAAAATTAGAACTTGGACAACTTTTGAATTTTGAATTTGGAATCTTGGTTAGCGAAATTCGGTGCGTTTCATAATTGATATTTTGAAGTTATTGTTTTAAATGAAATTGATTGTGGAGGAAGTTTTCTATTCAGATATTAATTTTGTAAGCAGGAGAAATGATTTGGACATTGTTTTAAAGTTTAATTTGTTTTCATTCTTGTATACAATGGAGGTAATATTGACTTGGATTGAATTATCTTCCGAATCCGTACACTTTAGAAAACGCCGAATCTCTGTGTGTGTTTGTTTTTTAACGAAATTAACTCGGGAAATATTAGTTTAATTCGCGGGTAATTTTTTCACAAATCGTAATTTATTTACGTTTTAGTTGAATTTAGGTAGGGAATGTAAATCTAACTCAAGGTACAGTGTTGGGCCTACAAAATAAATTGGCTAATTTACTACTAAATATTAGTCTAATTAAGGTTCGCGCACATTTTGTCGGGCCTCAGCGCGTCGGGTCGCAGCGCAAAATTCAGCTCAAATCGCTCGTAAAATACATACGAGCGATTGAACGATATGAACTATAGACACACATGGCCGGGGCGCAGTAGGCCGCATCTTCCACACTAATTGTACTAAGTAACCATTTTGGGCTGCGCTGCGGCCCGACATAATGTGCGTGAACCTTTAGGCCTCTTTGAAGTTAGCATAGCAGGCAAACAAAGAAAGTACTGGATAATTTGCCGTAAATTAGCCGCAAATTAACCGTGAAATCCCAAAAAAATCCGTGAGCCGGAAAACCAAAAAAAATGTTTGAAAAATTAACCGCTGCCGGTATAGACCAAAATCAGGGGGTCCAATTGTTTTTTTTTAAATATGGCCTTTTTTCCATCTCGACAATAGCAAAACGCCTGTGACGCCGAACTAAAATATTTAACGTGCCTGCATACAAACCGATTTTCGAGTTTTACGGCTCGTGGATATTTTTTGGCTAGTTCCAGTGCTTTGTTTTCTTGCTACTTTTGCCATGGTAACTTCAAAGAGGTCGCATTTAGATACGAGACGTTATGTCTCCTAACGGTTCGTGCACATTATGTCGGGCCGCAGCGGGGCGGAGCGGGCCGCAGCGCCGCTCAAAATGATTACTTAGCACATTAGTGACGGGCTGCGCCCCGGCATGGTGTGCGATAGTTCATACGAGCGATTTGAGCGGATTTTTGCGCTGCGACCCGACCCGCTGCGGCCCTATATAATGTGCGTAAACCTTTAGGAGACATAACGTCTCGTATCTAAATGCGACCTCTTTGAAGTTACCATGGCAAAAGTAGCAAGAAAACAAAGCACTGGAACTAGCCAAAAAATATCCACGAGCCGTAAAACTCGAAAATTGATTTGTATGCAGGCACGTTAAATATTTTAGTTTAGTATCTATACGACACTAAAACGATTAATAACATATCCATATTACCTTAATCCAAGTTGAATCTAAGCGGTAGCCAGTTACTTAGTTAGAGACTGAATGCAATGGCCAATCTCCTAGGAATCAATTCTCGAAGCTACAATAGGTACTGACCTTCTACGTAGATGTTGCAGGTACCTAGGTAGATGCTGGTTTCGTTAGTATACAAGTTCGATAGTATACTATCTATCGACAAGTTGGGTTAGCTAAGGATAGTTGTCCTATGTGAGTAGGCGAAGCGATATTGGCTATAATTGTAGACAATTTTATGATGTGACTGCCTCGTTGGTCTAGTGATTGCAAGCGCGACTGCTGAGTATGAGGTTCTGGGTTCGATTCCCAAGTCGGGCAAAGTATTATCGGGTTTTCCCTTCAGGAATATTTCTGTAGCAGCCACGGAGTCCGGATTTGTGTGCCATAGCTCGCCCCCCTATTACGTTGGACTTAAACATGACGGCACGGTTGGTGCAGTGGCTAAGCGATTGACTGCTGCGCTGCGTGTCGCGGGTTCGATTCCCGCACGAAACAAATATTTGTATGGCCTACAGTTAGTTGTTCCGGGTCTGGCTGTTTGTGTATGTGAGTTTAAATGTTTGTAAACGCACCCACGATACAGGAGAAATTCCTAGTGTGGGGCAAAGCATAAAAAAAAAAAAAACATAACTGGCGAAACGCGTTTACTGTTAATTACACCTCTGTCTAACCCTTCAGGGATTACAGGCGTGATTTTATGTTATGATGATAAAAATCCTAGGTTCTACCAGCATATTACAGCATCGCTTCACCCACATAGGACAAATGCTTCACCAATACATGTCTACAGCTACATTCGATTACCGATTCGGAACACAAGCAGCCGTGCACCCGGACTGATTGACCGATGAGCTGACTGTTCCTTGCATTTTATAGTATGTATTCTGATGGTAGGCTGGATGAGGTCAAGCAAGATGCCTAGACTGTTAGTTTAATAATTCTGTATTCATCTTCTGATCAATCGGACAGAGACAATAAGACTGCAAAATTCGTTTAGGATTATGAATAGAATTTAGTCCTTACTAATCAGGATAACGTATCTGAAAGTGGTACCCGTGACTGAAAAGTTGAGTGGTAATCAGTTGTCGTAGTATGGGCATGTGATGCGGAGGAATGAGGAAAATGACGTGAGGAAAGTTTTGAGTATGAATGTGGATGGATATATGAGTACAGGTAGACCAAAGAAACGATGGATGTGAGGAAGACCAAAGAAAGGTGTCTGATGAGATGAGGAGTAATAGAGAAGTATGGAAGAAAAAGACGTGCTGCACTGATCGCAAATGAATTGGGATAAGGGCAAGAGAATGAAGATGATAATCAGGATCACGTATATCTGCTTCGGTTTGCCAACATCTGCAGCACTTCCAAGGGGTATCGTGTTACCTAGCAACTAAGTTGCGAAGGTCAGATAGGCAGTCGCTCCATGTAGAATACTGGTATTCAACTGCATCCGGTTAGACTGGAAGACGACCCCAACATAGTTGGGAAAAAGCTAGGCAGATGATGACGTCTTACGTGACCTTGAAGATTTTGCAGTTGTTATAAGTACAAGCATCAGGTGTGGAAACTGCCAGTCGGGATAAACAATCTTTCCCTTAATTTGATAATTAGCAATTAATTGTTTTTTAAAAATGAAAGTTTCGGGGATTAAAATTGATGGATTAGTAAAGTTCAACTGTTTTGCTTGATGAGGCTTTATATTTATATTTATCACCCACCTAGAAATGACATGATAATATTGTAATACCAAATGATTTGAAAAGAGTAGCCATAGAGTTTCTTGGCGGTTCTTCTCCATAGGAAACGACCAACCCGAACCGTGCACCTTTTTGTCGACGTTTTATAAGTGCCCATCTAGGCCTATGTGAAACAAAATATTTTGATTTTGACAGGACGAAAAGTATGACGTGTGCTTTTTACCCGACTACGGCGAAACTAAAAGGAAGGGTTATGATTTTCAGTCTATGTATGTATGTATGTTTGTATTTACGTACGTTCCTCCGTAGTGCATAAACTATTCGTCCGATTTTAGTTGTAGTATACCACACAAATTCTTGTTAAATTTCCTCTCTCATACTCTCATTGACGAAATTAGCGGATTATAAGCGGATTTTCCGTCGAAATAGATTCGGCAGGTCACTTTGCTTGTGTACTTAGGTTAGCTTTTTTAAGCGCCTCATTCACGACAGAGCAATTAAAAGAGAGCTCGGCTCAGGGGTCAGTAAATCCGTTCAGGCGAGTGAAAGGCGACTAACAAAAGGTATTTACAAAGCAGATGTGAGTGGCACCGCCGGGAGGGGACGCCCTAGATGGACATACACTGACCTTATTGGTGAGGTTCTTCAGAAAGGTCAGGTGCGTAGTACTCGCAACTGGTGTGCGTGTATGACCAGATGTATGAACGTGGACGAGGTAACAGGAGTATGTAAGGACAGTGGCAGTTGGCGTTCTGTGGTGTCTGCCTACCACAATGGGAAAATAGCGTTAGTTTTAGTATGTATGTATGTAAGTAAATGCGAGGACACAAAAAAGGCCTAAAATTAAATCATTCTTCACTGTAAAATTAGGGTTCGATAAAAAAAAATCAAAAGGTTTTCTTCATTAACACGCGGTTTTCGCCATCGTGGTCAGATTCGATGGTCCAAATATAAATAAAGTTGCACTATATTTGATTTATTTTGGTCAGAGTTATCACTACAACATTTTCACTCGACGGTTACAAAACGACTGATAAACGACTGACAAATAGCCGACGCAACGACTTTTAAACGTTTCTACAAAAACCTAAACATTACAATCAAATCACTTAATAAGCTCCGTAATATTAATTAGCTGCTAGTAACAATATTATTGATCAATAATCATTAAAATCTTAACTAATAAAAATAATATTCGACGCACCGGAAGCTGATAAGCGGAAGGTGCCATAAATTAAGTATTCTGATTATTTAACATTACTAACAATCAAACTAACAATAGCAACTTGCCTTGAAATATAAACTTGTGGAATCTGAGGTACCGTACTACAAGTATGTGCCCGACCCAGTTCTCGAGAAAGAACATGTCACGTTGTACTGGGATCGGTCTATCATTACTGACAGGACTATTGTCGCCAATAAACCTGACATAATAGTGATAGACCGATCAGCCCGCCGCGTAATGATAGTCGATGTTACCATCCCGCATGACGAGAATCTCTTGAAAGCTGAGAAAGAGAAACAAATTAAATAACTCGACTTAGCACACGAGGTTGTCGACATGTGGAATGTGAACTCGGCTATCATTGTGCCGATCGTCGTGACGGCCAATGGCCTTATAGCCAAGAGCCTCGACGACCATCTTTCGAGGCTCTCCTTAGGCGGTTGGATCAAGGGCCTGATTCAGAAGGCAGTACTCCTCGAAACGGCTCGCTTTGTGAGGAGGTTCCTGTCTCTGGAGCCCTAACCACCGGTAGCTTGGATCCTGCTCCCGATACCGGCGGACCACTATTTTTTATATTTTTAAATGTTTTTTTTATTGTTTTATATTAGAAAATTTAAAAACGTATTTAATATGTAAAAAAAAAAAAATAAGGAAATAATAAACTAACAATCACTAAATAATTACTTTTACAAATAAATACAGCTTATTAAAATCAAATTAGAGTTACTGACACTCATTAAATGTCATCGATAATGTAATCAAGTAGAGCTGGTATGAGCAGTACCGGAAGTCTGTAAAACTAGTTTCTAAGACTTTCTAAACCAACATTATTTCAGTTTCATAAAATTCTCCTAGCTATTCATATTAAATAACTGTATGTGCTCAGGTTCACAATATTGTAAGCTGTCTTCAGTTGTCATAGCGAGACGACGGTATTCATGAGATATTTCACCTTATTGAAATATCTCGGGGATATCTCGCTGTTAGATAATATTATTTAAGTTCTGGATTTGTTTGTCTATTTGTGCTCTCAATCATGGTGTGTTCCTATTTGAAGGATATTGGAGACAGGGTGTAAAACTTTTCTTCAAAAAAATAACCGAGTTCTAGAAAAAATACACTAAAAAGTGAAAAATATAAAAATAAGTCGGTGGCAAAAATGTCACGAAAACAATACAAAAGTCAACGA
Source organism: Noctua janthe (assembly GCA_910589295.1). Taxonomy (NCBI): domain Eukaryota; kingdom Metazoa; phylum Arthropoda; class Insecta; order Lepidoptera; family Noctuidae; genus Noctua; species Noctua janthe. The sequence goes on along the minus strand of OU342572.1, from coordinate 3,091,123 downwards.
TTTCCGGATGTAAAGCTATTTTTCACTTTTTTGTGTTGAAGTTTTTTATCTGAAATCAGAAACTTCTGTAAACCATGTGTTTAGACATATCGCTTTGTAGGGACCATCGTCATTTTGTTCCGTGGGGGCATTGAACCCGCCTCACACTGCGCAGCAGGCAATTGCTCAACCACTGCGCCAACTGTGCTGTAAATCAGAGAAGTCATACCTATTCCTGCTTTTAATCCTGTGACAAGTCTGCAAACTTTATGACATATGTCTGGTCTTGCCAGGTCAACTGCGAGTCTGGATTCCAAAAGCATGCTGCATACACAAGTAATCTCTTACATTGCCCTCTGGTGCAGAAGTTGAGGGTAGTATTAACAAATGATTGATATGTAGCCCGTGACGTCGGAGCAGCATGCAACTCGTCCATTTATAATTGACGACTAGTAGCGTTAGCAAATACAGTTGGGGAGCTGTCCTTCTCAATATCATTGATCATAAATGGCCAGGGCTTTGGCTGGAAGAAGTGCAGCAGCTTGAATATCGACTTACTGAAACATGACCGACTTTACAGAAATTTCATTTTTGTTGTCTTTGTCACTGTGTACAGTGGCTAACAGTATCTCTGGAACACTGCTCAGGACATCTGAAAAAAATTCAGATAGATAGTTAGTATTCATTGGTCTATTGGTCACAAGCGCGACTGCCGAGCATGAGGTCCTGGGTTCGATTCCTAGGTCGGGCGAAATGTTATTGGGTTTTTCCATCAGAAATTGTAGCAGCCACGGAGCCTGGATTTGTGTCCAGTTGATGGCAATAGATAGGATAAGCATATGGGTAACATGCCTAAAGCACGCTATGCTATGTGCTAATTCTAAACTATTCCATTCTCATCATTTCATCTTGGAAAGACGAAAAGGTAAAATGTTCTATTACTTAGCAGCTAAATGCCACTATTACATGGAAAGACTGCCTACTGACCTCCACAACCCAGTTAGTACTGGGTAATACGATACCCCTTGGTAAGACTGGGTGTCAGATTTTCGGGCCGTTGACTACCTGTAACGACTGTCAATAATCTATAAATGAATCCAGGATCAACGGCTTAACGTGCTTTCCGAGGCACGGAGGAAACTCGGTATGTAATACGTGGTCACCCATCCACACACCAACTTAAGCAAGCGCGGCTTGACCTGGAGATTGATCTGAGCGGCTGTTATTATTTAGCCACGAGTTCCTCCAAAGCTACAGTGAATTTTATTGAGAAAAAAAAGATAAATTGTAATGCCAACATTCCTTATGCTTTTTCTGCTATCCATACCGAATGAAAGTTAGAGGCATCGTTGACCTGGTACTAATAGAGATGTACGTTTCATCCCGGGGTAGCGCTACCCACGTTCTATCCCGGGGTAATCGCAGCACTACCCACGTTCTATCCCGGAATAATCGCGACGCTGCGGTGCAGTCACTCAATACACTCTGCGAAGCGTATTATGTACGACCCCCTTATTTGCGAAGGTAGATTTAAATGAAAATAGTGTTAGGTAACGCATTTGCTCATTTGGTAGTTGCAAAGTCAATGTAAATAGATAATTAAATACAGAGACAATAACGCTCCGTTCACGAGCTCAGAGAATGCAAATTGCGACGTGTCTTGTGTCAAGTGAAGCGTGTCTAAACGTCACGCTCTATACAACGTATTTTACACAACTTATTAGCTACTGGAGTCATCCTCTAGGCAAGTTTGCCTCCTTAGCACGCGCTATGAGATTTTTATTTGTTATATACTATTTCAGATGAGGTAGATATATTTCACTGCAGTCTGATGAAGTTCACAGGAGTAACACTGAAGTACATTGAAAATGTTTATAGGTGTTTTTAATTGTAGGTATTTTTAAATATATTGTAATTGTGTTTTTTATCATTAAGTAACAACATGTTTTAATGTTTTTAAAGGCGATGGCTGCCTGTGTAACGACATAAATTGTGATTTTTATACAAATAGAATAAGATCGTTTGTAAACTGTATTGTAAACCACATGTACTAATAAAGAACTTGAAAAATTAAAATGTATGAATCAATTGTGTTTGTAATTGTATTCTTGTTAGCTAATGTAAGTTAAAGTTATCCGTATCTTGGTGGTAGTAACATCGCATTGGTGTTATAGCTGTAAAGGTGTTATTTTCGGAATTTTAAATAAATAAATAAATGAATTAAAAAAAAAATGAAAACGCTTTTATTAGCTTCTCCTGTAACTAAATAAAAATGTAAAAAAATCTTGGAAGTTCAATTTGACTCATTTCCCTCTTTCCGATTGTGCAGAAATTTTGCACACTTGTTTAGTTTGAATGACAATGCATTGTTAGCTCAATTAATAAATATAGCGGACTCCCAAAGATGGCGGACTAGTTATTTTTTAAGCATTCCCATGATATGAGTATCAAATGACAAATGACGTTTCCTGAGAAGTATACGAGAAATTAAAAAAAAAACGCTAAAGCGAATTTTTTTAATTATTTTAAACTTTGGCGTATCAAGAACAGGATGTAAAGTTCTTCATCCCCCATAGAAAAGGGAGGATCCTCCGACCAGATAGGTATTTTGTCTGTTGGGCTACTGCCCGACAGTTGTTGTCGGGCTTTTCCATTCAGTCTTAAGTCGCACATAACTTTAACAGCGCGATTTAGGAATTTGATTTTAGTTCTTTATTTGTGTCATAGATGGCGCTGTAGTACTTTTTGTCCTATGTTGCTGTAGTACTTTTTGTCCTATGTTGCTGTAGTACTTTTTGTCCTATGTTGCTGTAGTACTTTTTGTCCTATGTTGCTGTAGTACTTTTTGTACAGCCGCTACAAAACTATGTATAATATTATTCTTCCTTCATTAGTTTTCTCCACTGTCACTGTGGCAAGAAGCGTGTAACTCAAAGTCAAGAGAGTGGAGGACACGGTGGAACACACCGTAGAGGTCTGCCCCGCTTGGGCGGAGCACCGCCGTGTCCTTGTAGCGGCGATTGGCGGCGGCGATCTCTCGCGTCGGGCCCTGGTTCAAGCCATGGTCCGGAGCGAGAGGGAATGGGAAGCCGTCACCACCTTCTGCGAAGCAGTCATGCTAGTGAAGGAGGTGGCGGGACGTGAGAGGGAAAGAACCTCACGTCCCAGCCGCCGCGGGAGACGCCCTGGGCGTCGGGGGTCACGTGGTGGCTCCCGGCCACCGTAGGCGCGGGCCTGTGGTCGGCGAGCTATGGGCTAGCTCACCGTCCGGCCGTCTTATGAAGACAGGCCGTGTCGACGGCGCGTTCGTGTTCCACGAGCGCCTCAAATAGATGTCAGCAACCACGTAGGGGTCCGCATGGACCAATGCCTGCCAGGGCTGCGGGACTGTTCGGAAGAGATACCGTGGCCCTGGAACACAAAGGGCAAAGAAGGAACATGGATGGGTTTTAGTCAGTACAAGTCTGACGGTCATTTGATGATTTCCCATCCAAAAAAAAAAAGGTCAAGAGGGTTTGACGTGTACTAACATCAGAAACGTCTATGTAATGCAATTGCTCATTTGATAGATGCAGAAACACTCGTAGATAATTATGTTGGTACTAAGTTTGCGACATCGCAAAATTAGAATACATCTGACAAGACTGCAATTTACTTTACTAGTTTATTGAACTCCTTGTCTGTGAACAGTGGTGAAGGTGTCACGATATCCAGACATGCACTAACTATTGAATTGAATCAATAAGAAATCAAAAGGAACTCCTGGTTTCATAATAATAAGCGCCGGGTAGATCTTCTAGGTTAACCAACAAGCAGGCTGACGTCGCTTCATGGACGAGTGACCATCCATTACTTACCAAGACCCCCGGTGCCTGAGGAAGCAAGTTGGTCCAGGCTGTAGATCTTTGGTGGTCGTTACAGTTAGTCGGAAACCTGATTGTCTGACTACCAGTCTTACCAAGAGGTAGTATATTAACCAGGTTTTGAAGGTCAGATAGGCTCGCCACCTATTACATGGGACTTAAACATCACCGGTGAAATGCGGGTGTACTATTAGGTACACCTCTACGGATATTACGCACGTCCAGTTATGTATATATAACCAGTCGCTTCACATGAAAAGCTGATTTTCAGCTGCATCCAGTGTGATTGAAAGTCGTCCCTAACAAAGTTGGAACAAGACTTGCCAGATGTGTTATAAAAAAAAAAACAAAGGTATCAAAACAGAAACTAAAAGATATCAAAGCACAGTTCCAAAAAGTAATTTAAATTGAACATTAATAGCTATCCTAGTGATTTGTGTTTAGCGCAAGACGCACAGCGGTCGAAGCGATGTTCAAATAAATCGAATGGCGATGTTCAAATAAATCGAATAAGCCCTGGACGGCTTGTTTATGTGTTCCAGGATGGTGATCGCGTTACAAGTGTTCGGTTTTAATGTTGCCAGTTTAGGATGGGAACGTAGATAGACTATATCTTTTTACTCTGGACGCTCTTAACTTGAACGTTTTTCTACATCATTCTCATATATACATATGAGAATGAAAAAAGAGAAAAAAAGAAAAAAATAGTATATATACTATAGCTTCGCTTTCTTTGTTTTACACTAGAAACGAGTTTTCGATATTTCGGCGCTCTTGCAAGCACCATGATCACGGATATCGGGAACTCAAATCAATCAGTAAACATGGTAAATATCACGTTTCTCGTGTTAATGATAATGTTGTTTAATCTCAACATGAATGATGTAACCAAGACGTTGTAACAATATTTTGATTTAAAAGAGTGTCCATAGAGTTTCTTGCCCATTCTTCTCCATAGAGATCTACGCTTTGGAATGGGCAATAAACAGTACTTTCACAGGTTATTATGCCTTGTGACTGGACTATAGCTTCTCTTTTTTTATTTTTCTGGCATTCAAAAGTGCCTGTAATGGAATAATTGAAATAAATGCTTTAAGTTTGAGAAAGATGTTCAGCTATTTGAACGATCCAGCAGTTAAAGATTAATCAACTTATCCAATGCTGGACATAGGCCTCTCCCGAGTTGCGCAACATCACCATGTCCTTCTTCTTTCGATGCCAGTCTGTCCCAGCCACCTTTGTACCACAGAAAAGTTAAAAGGTAATAACATTTTATAAAAATGTATAAACAGGTAGTTTTTTAATGAAGTTTTTTGAATAAGAAACGTTAAGCTAATTTAATCGACGCCATTATTGTAAAGAAATGTTAAAATGCATAGCCCTATGCTACTATCCGACTTTCGGTATCTCGGTTCACTCGTGCATAGTGATGGCGAAATAGATCGTAGTGTAAAGCACAGAATTAACACGGGATGGATGAAATGGCGGCAGGTCACGGGAACAATCTGCGACTCCCGCATTCGCCTTAAACTTACGGGGAAGATTTATAAAACAATGTAACCATTGTTTTATAAATCTTCCCCTAAAGAGAGAATGATGATACTACAGTGAATTAGCACCCATTATGTGCCATTCATCATCATTCTCCTGACCTTATCCCAATTTATTTGGGGTCGGCATGTCTTCTTCTTCCATACTTCTCTATTACTCGTCATCTCATCAGACGCCTTTCTTTGGTCTTCATCACATCCATCGTTTCTTTGGTCTTCCTCTACTCTTACACCCATCCACATTCATATTCAAAATCATCTCATCAGACACCTTCTTTCTTGCCATTATGCGCCTTTATTATTCCTACTATTTTCCAATTTTTCTCCAACATCTGGCAACACCGAAACTCCACTAGTTCCCACTAAATGTTTACATGTTTCTTTATTAGGCCGTACATTTCGGAACCCTACTTTTTAGAGTCCCTTAAGTGTATTAGTGAAATCCCTATAAATCTTGCCCCTGGTAGGTATATCTTCAAAGTTATATAGCGACCTATAAACGATAGTTCAGTGGGTAGAATTTACGACGAATTCATATCAAATATGGCTCTAAAAAGTGTATTCAGATATTATTACGAAAAAGAATACATCTTATTCTGAAAATTAGCAAGGTCGCAAAATTAAGACAAATATTTCGATGTTTTGATGAATATATACTAATATATATGTGAAAGTTTGGATGGATGGTTGGATTTTTGTGACTCAATCACGCCAGAACGGTTGAACGGATCTAGATAAAATTTTGCATAAAAATAGATTATAGTCTAAATTAGAACATAGGATACTTTTTTTCACACTTTCACATTATTTTCACGCGAAGGAAGTCGCGGGCAACAGCTAGAAAATCAATATTACTAGGTTATTATCGAGGTTACTGAGAAACTTATTGTCATACAAAACGAAACTCGACAAAGCCGAACTAATTCTTAACTCGATGCGCCATTTTTAAGGATAGATTCTGAACTCAAACTTATTACCATAATGCCTTTTAAATGTAAATCCAAAATCATACATTTCCTTTCTCAATTTATAGTGTCAATCCCAACAGTATAGTTTTAGATATATGCACCGACAAAAGGAGAAAGAGCCTTTGAGAATTTTGTATCAAAGATATGCCTCCTCGGCAGCGTATATGTTCAGTTCGGAGGAAAATTCTGTTATGCTGAAACATAGCTGATATAATTTTCTTTTCGGTTGGACTTTTTGGTTCGAAACGGAATATGTTAGCTAAACCGTACTTCAGTTATACAGGGTGTAACAAAAAGGGTATAGTCATACCCTTTCATATGACTATACCCTTTTTGTTACATTCTGTATAAGTTTTTAAACTGACATAGTCATTACACTATCATTAACACTGGTGACGGGATATTTACCATGTTTACTATTTGTTTTGAGTTCCCGATATTTCGGCGCTGCTGCAAGCACCATGGTCACGGATAAACTGAAGTTATTGCGGGTGGGTGTTTGTGAACAGACAAATCGGTCTACCCTCTTTCTTATTAGTTTTTTGCGCTCGGTACCACTACCACTGTCACAACCCACCACCACCCACTTCAGTAGTTAGGGTGTAAACAAAATTAAGTCAGTGGCCACTGGTTGGCGCCTTATTCATGTATTTAGTTCCCCTATGATGTTTTTCTTCATCACGACTTATCGCATGTCCGACCGCTATCTTGAACCGAACTGGTTGGACGCCCATTTGTGCGACCAAAATTTCTTCGTGGTCGAAGCTTCTGCGGCCAAAAGTTGTGGTCGTAGCCATGTAGTGTGTAAGGTCCTAAAGGGTGGTACCTGCACGGGTTTAAACACACAACCTCGTGCTTGTGAGTCGAAGCTTTTTTCACTGGACCATCAGGACATCGGTGATCAGCCTGGTCATCAAAATCGGGCAAGAACACCTCTTTTCTTGAATTCACGTACCAATCAGTTTCTAGCAGATAAATATTTAAACCCAACTTTCGTAGAATTTTAATATCACTGAGTGAGTTCAACTCTTACTTCAAGTTTGAGTGGACGCTCTTCAATGTTAATTTAATTTTAAACCAGAATAAATAACAAGACAAAGCCGGAAGAGGGATAATTCATAAATAAACTGACATCCGATGCTTTTTAAAAATTTCTGAAGTTATTAAAACAAATGAAAGGTTGAGTTACTTCGGTGAACTCGGTGTTTTACAAAAATTGGGTTAATTTTATTGGGATTAATTTCGTTTCATGGGATACCAGTATTTTATTTACAGGATGTAACAGGACCCTTCACGAAGCCGTCAACCAAGCATTATGTACGTCAAACTAAGTAACTTTACGCAAAAATTAATGCTGGGAAACAATTTTTTTTTAGGGTGAAAAATTACGTTTTACGGTAGGACTCAATGTAACGCACTGAAAACATTGTGCGGATGGATGGATAGAATAGTACGGGGGTCGTAAAGGTATTTAAAGCAAAAATCTTACATTAAAAACATGTGTTTAAAAAAAACTTGTGAAAGAGTTGGAACTTTGAACCAATACCTCCGTAAATAGAAGGTTCCCAGGTATGGTGTAGAACAAAAAAATGATCGCAATGACGTGGAGAACAAGTGCCTTTCAGCTTCGTTAAGGGTCTTGTTACACCTTTTATAGTAGGATGAATTTGCAATGAGCAGTAAAGTTCGCACATGCGTCAGTTTGGCCTAGAACTGCATCACCATCTCTTACAGCAGTAAACTTCGAAGATATACAAGAAGTACTCAGACTGACAGTATACGCGAATACACACCCATACCCAAGTTGAATTTTGTTAATGTTACCAATTTTTTTATTATTTGTCACTGCTAATTATGTTTTGTTTTTACTTTAATTCGACCCCTTACTTTTATTTTTATTTCGGTAAAAATCACTTAGTGCGATCTTTTTTTTTTGATATTCCAAAAATGTACAACTCTGATCCCTAAGATACATACGTCTAGTTTGGGATCACCGTTCATCCGGATTTGTATAATGTACTTGATTATAAATATTTTTAATTTGAAATGCACAACACAGGACGAATAGCTGAATCTCTCGTGTGCATGTGTGCACATCAACGACACAGCTTCAGCAGTCAACCGATTTGATTCAAGTAATAGAAGTGCAATAAATTCGTGGTGGAGAGGTAGAGAAAGACCAAAGCAAAGATGCATAGATTCTGTGAGGAATGATGTGAAGGAAAAATTTGTAAATGAAAGCGGAGAACAGCTGACAGGGGAGAATGGAAGAAAATACGTGTTGCGCCGATCCCAAGTAAGATTGGACAAGGACAGGAAGATGATGATGGTGGCTTCGGATTTGACAAAAAAAAGGCTCATGCTCTGGGGGGTTCCTATGAAGTCTTAAAGCAAGAGTTCTTCCAGTGTAGGAAAGGGACAGAGCCATACAGGTCGTCTAACGCCATTTCTTTCCCACACTGGAATAACTCCTGCTTTAAAACGTCATGGTAGGCCACCTGAGCCTAAAAAACTAAAAAATAGCCTAACGCAAAACTACAAAATAAAACAACCATAAATAATAACTAACTTATTACAAACATTTTACTAAACATCTAAAACATAGCTACTCCTCTTCATAATTCAACTCGTGGTTGTGTCGAAGAACGGAACGTGTTCTGGTGACGCTTGCGAAGAAGCGCGCTGACTCCCGCGGTGTGCGCGTGCGGTTGATGGAAGAGAAGTCTACTGCATACAAGCCGTATTTCGGACTGGAAATTTAATATCATTAAGTAAATGAAGAAATGATATTGAAAATAGGGTAGTATTTAAACGAGCGAAAATAAATTCAAATTAAAGGTGTCAAAAATATTGAAAATGGGCTACTGAAATACTAAGTGAGCGACAAACAGTGGGCGAATACAAATGTTTAAAACAGCTACTTGAAAATACATATTTGAGTTACTAGTTGTTCAATACGATCAGTGTGATAATTCAAGGACTCTGAAAAAAACCTAAAACAAGGTTATTAACCACTAGATTGTAGATGAGACGTAGTCGACGTAGTGCCGCTGCACCGGTCTCCTATTTCTGTTTGCAGGGTTTAAAGTAACCTAACACGAAGGGCATTCCGGGGTCTTAGTTCGCTCACTTCGCTCGCTCACTAGACCCCGCCATCCCCTTCGAACCTAACGTGTCCGAGTCGGGGTGCCACAAGTCTCTCTCAGCCTTCGCTCGCTCTTGCTTCCTATATTCTCCTTGCCGCAATGACCAGATAAATAGTTACTTACTTGGTACAATAGTCGCCCATTCAGTATATTGGTCGCCAATTAAATTTTTATTCGCCCGATTAATAATTTCCCTGGAAAATAATGCACCCTGGGTCTCCATGTGTGACGAAACTTGCATCTTAAAGACATTTTCTCGGTCATACGAAGAAAAAATTAACTTTTTATAGCATGCGACTTCGAACTCAACCTCTTCATTCGCCTGCCCTTATAAATACCAATTATTTGGGGTCAGCGCAGCATGATTTCTTCTTCCATTATTCTCTATTACTCGTCATCCCACCAGTCGCCTCCTTTCCAGCCATATCATCCTTCACACACGAAATTTTGCTCACTACATTTTCCTCATTCTCCGCAGCACAGATCAGCCTGTCGCAATACAACACCCGATTTTTTTGCTTTCGCACCCAGTCTGTCCCGATCCACTTTGATTGTAGCTCATCCTGTAGATATGTACAACACTTACCGATACCCGGTCTCCACTCAAACAGTCGTCTGTTCCAACAAATACATCTTTCGACCTGGCCCGCTAGTACCTTACTTACTTATCACATTTGTTTAACCACAGTCAATAGCTTAAGAGAAAAAAAAGGAATACACACATGTAACCTGTAGTCCATTCGAAGTTATCCATTATGGACCACGCTGTATAGCCCATCACGTGAATACCATCGTTTATGGCGTAGTATACCTGCACATACAATATACATAGCATAACATCACACCTATATTTCCTAATCGGTTAAGTGGAGATGTTTCCCATAGTCAATTATGTTTAACTCCCATTTTACTTTCACATACTCCCATTTTGGACATATGGTCCTTGATTCCATTCCCAGGTTGGACAAACTGTTATTGGGATTTTCCATTAGGAATTTCTCAGTAGAAGCCACGGAGTCTGAATTTGTGCTCTGTCGATGGCAATAGGTCCGCCCGCACTATGATAAACTTCTGCGTAGTCCTTCATGGAAATACAGGTTTACTGTAATGTAACGTTGTTGTTATTGCTTTGTGTTTAAACTAAACTTTTTCGTTTTATTAAGATTGCAAGCTATCTCTGCATCGGTAGGTCAACGCCTTTGAAGAGGGAAGAAGGTCGCAGTTAAATTAAAAACAGCTGTAGGTGTCGTGATGACCTTAAAGCTTTCTAGCTTTAAGGTCATCACTACACCTACAGCTATACCCTACAATGTCGTCAATGGTGTTCTGACATGTCCACTTTGCGCTCTGCGTCTTCCGGCCAAAATTGGATAAACTAGCCTCTTGAGAGCACATGATAGAGCAGCAAACCAAAGCTCTCGACAACCTCCCTAGAAAGCCATCGAATTCAGTTGCTGTGGCCGAAATCGGCTAGATGGGATCAAATGGTTAGACCTGCTGTCTTGTATGGATCAGAATGTTGGGCCACAAAAGGGATGAATGAAAGGCATTTGCATGTGGTGGAGATGAGAATGCTAAGGGGGATGTGTGGTGTAACGCGAATGGATAAAATAAGAAATGAGTATATAAGAGGAAGTTTGAAAGTGGCGCCGGTGACTGAAAAGTTGTGTGGTAATCGGTTGTCGTGGTATGGGCATGTGATGCGGAGGAATGAGGAAAATGTTGTGAGGAAAGTTTTGAGTATGAATGTGGATCGGTATATGAGTAGAGGAAGACCAAAGAAACGATGGATGGACTGTGTAAAGAATGATATGGCAAGAAAGGAGGTGTCTGGCGAGATGACGAGAAATAGAGAAGTATGGAAGAAGAAGACATGCTGCGCCGACCCCAAATGAATTGGGATAAGGGCAAGAGAATGATGGGATCATCATCAACTTAAATGTTTATTACCTGTTCCAAGTTATTTCTAATAAAATCCAGCCGCTGTAAGTCGTACAGGTCCGGGCTGAGGGTTGGCAGACCATTCTCAGTGATCAGAATATCGTTCACTCCATAAGTGTCGTTGATCCAATGCAGCTGCTTTCCAATACCTTCGGGGTATATCTGGAAGGTTTACAAATATTGTAACTAGAGGTGAGCCAAGGTAGAAACTGGTGGTTAAGTATGTCCCGAAGTCGCATGGGTGGGGATGCAATTGTTCAAGGAATACCTACGCTTGTTGCGGTCGATCAGTGGATGGGTGACCAACCATTTCATTTCGACCGTGGTCTTCCGAACATATCAAGCCTGTCTTACAAGGTATCTTGTTGCCCAGTAACTGGGGTTTTTAGGTCGGATAGCCAGTTGCTCTAGAACTTAATGTCATTACTATACATAGAAGAATCATCATCATGTGCCTAGCCTTTTCTTAACTATCTTGAAGTTGGCTTCCAGTCTAACCACATGCAGCTGTATACTACTACTTTTCATGGAGCAATTGCCTATACTCCTAGATTAGATTGGCTGTCGGATTTTCGAGGTTCTGTCTACCCGTACCGACTGAAGAACTAAAAATGACAGCCGGGACCAACGTGCTTTCCGAGGCACGGAGGGAACTCGGTATGTAATAGTCACCAATCCACGGACCAACCGATAATTCGACCATGTACGATGTATCGAAAAATTCTTGCCGCAAACCAGTCAGCCGCAGCCGTGTCCCAGTCAGGATGGTTGACCATTGAGACTCCGATCTCTTCGGATCCGTAGTAAGGCCAGGCTCCAGCCTTCTCAGGGTCCACCTTGCGCACCAGTCTGGTTGTGTAGTGGTTTAGTGCGTAGAAGTCGTAGGTTCCTGTAAGCGTCAAGAGATGGTGAGCAAGGCCTCGAAATAAATCAGTTTTAGTTCTGTTCTGAACATAGGCCCTCACCCTGAAGACCTATAGTGCTGTTTAAGTGCGGAATTATTCTAAGCCTTATAACGGCCAAAAAAATGCAAATTACTTCGTCGCTATAAGTTACCTCGCACACTACGCAGCGACTACGGCCAGTGGCCACACAGACCGTCCTAGTCTGTCATAATCCGAAGGATTTTGAACTTCCTAACCTTCGTATTTTTGCAAAATTCGTCTACTTGATAACGCTAATAAAGCACAATATTGTTAAGCTAACCTATAGATACTGAACACGCTGCAGCGCTGGTTATGAACTGAATTATGAATCGCCTACTTCGACCAATTGGTCGGTAGACCGGCCGTCCAACTAGGTGCGGTTAAACTATGTACACGGTCCGCATCTTGGTTAGAGCTTCTACGGCCAAGATTGCACCCATGACCATTGGCACTCGTGGCTGCGTGATTTACCAAGCCCGGAAGTTTTTCAGGTTATCGAATCACACCCAGCTTGTCATGAGGAAGCAAGTATGCATAAAAATTCCTACCTTTAACAAATTCAATTTCTTCTGGAGTGAAAGGAGGCAGCCTGGGTCGTGGATAGCCTTCCTTCTTACTGTTTTCAGCCAGCAACTTTTCAAGTTCTGGTGGCCAGCCGCCCGATTTGGAGTAGATGGCGTGGGCATATCTACCCTCCTAAAAATTAAGTAAATGTATATTTAAAGTATCAAGAAATTACACAGCGTACGTGGGATATGATATAGAGCTTACCCAGAGTTGTATTGTAAGTTTCGTAGCTTCAGCATCAGCTGGTGTCTCCGGCTCGAGCCAGAAGAAAATCATGGACAACGACAACATGCCTGATCATGAAAGAAATAGAAAGAAAGAAAAGAAAGAAAACATATTTATTTGGCCCATGCCACAAGTGCACACAACAAACACAAAAAAAAAATTAAAAAAAAAAGGGAGCTATGAGTTTAAGTTAAAAATCTTGTGTTATTATTTAGCCTTGAGCTCCTCTTTTATGAGTAAGACCTAATCCAAAATACTTAACTCACCATGATACAAATGCCTGAATTCCTCATCATAGATCCTGTACGCCTCAGCATGGGCCATCAGCACATTCTTATTGCACAGATACTGTCCTATCTTCGTATCGTCAAGGTATGGGGCGGCCATCTCGCCGTAACCACCATCACAAATGACCATGGGCTCGTTCAAAGTCAGCCAGTACTTCACACGGTCGGCGTAGAGAGAGTATAGGACCCTTGCGTAGTCGGCGAACCAAGTGGAGATGAGAGGGTTGGCCCAGCCACCTGAAAGTTATGATGACTTGTGCCTTTTAGTGTTTTAGATGACGGCACGGTTGGCCCAGTGACTGAGTGATTTTCTGCTGCGCTGCGTGTGGCAGGTTCGATTCGCGCACGGAACAAATATTTGTATTTGTCTACAGGTAGTTGTTCCGAGTCTGGCTGTTTGTGTTAGTAACTTAAAATGTTTATAAACGCACCCACGATTCAGGAGCAATTACGGTGAAAATACACTAAAATTGTAGGTGAAAATTCACAGTCAAAACTACGAGTAGTACTTATTTTGAAAGCTTTTCAATTGGCTGCTGGTAACCTGCATTAGCAAAAGGCTGCTGCTAATCAAGCGGAACTGCATTGCTATCTAAAGCTTCATTGATCAGAAGTGTTTTAGACTAACTGGATAATCATATATTTCTGGCAGGTTTTTTTATTTCCACCAAATCAACTTAAATAGTTGTGAGGCCCTAGTGAGCCTAGAACCAAAAATTGGAAGCAACTCCAACTTTTACCAAATCGCACTGGGCCCGCGTGGTGGGTTTCAGCCCATTCTCTCTCACCCTCTCCAGGTGGGAATATTATAATCTGATTATGCAAAACCTTGTTTAAAGCATTGTTTTAAATAAATTGCTAAATTGTCAGTTACCCTTACCAAGATCCTGCAAGTATTGTGGCAAGTCCCAGTGGTACATAGTCACTAGAGGCTGGATGCCCTTCTCCAGTAGACCGTCGATCAGATTGTTGTAGTAGTTCTTGCCATCCTCACTGATATGGTTGGGGAAACCAGATGGGAGGATACGAGGCCAGGATATGGAGAACCTGAAAATTATTAAAAGGGTCCAGGGTAATTTTTGCACTTACAGGTGCAGCTCTAGAGTGGCCCATGGCTTTACTAGACACATGTATGAGCTTCGGTCTGTATTGAGGTATAGGCGACTGCCACCTTCGGCCATGATATGAACGGATAGCAAACAAATGAACCACGCAGAAGACCTCCTCGTGCTCGTCCTACGTAGCGTTGGACGGTCGACTTATGGCTTTGAAATTACATACTTTTAGGTGTCAGCGTGAGGTGGCCAGTCAGACCAGTCCATCACCAGGCAAGACCCACTTTTAAATAAACTAACCTATATAAATCTAGCCCCAACTCCTGGGCCATTTCGATGTCTCTCTGCCACAGATGGTAAGTGTCACACGCTGCGTCCCCGTTCGATCCATCTACGACCACATCTGGTCGCGTGTGCATTAGCCTGTCCCAAATGCTCTCTCCTTTATCTGGAAGATAAGAAGATCTTGTCGAGAGGACCTGAATGTGAGACTTCTTTCTTTCTTTATAATTGCATAATTATTGTCCATCTATATGAATGTCTTTTTTTATGTATGAGATTATTTAAGTAAACCCTCATACTTGCACCTTGTAAGGCTTGTACCGCACTTTGTTAAAATAGTAGAAATACAGCTTACCACTTTCATTCCATCCGCCTTCTACTTGGTAAGCGGCAGTGGCTGCCCCGAACAGGAACCATGATGGAAACGTCAGGTTCTCATCACAGGATCCGCCGATGAAGAGGACACTGTTAAAAGTCCACGTTTCATAACCGTATAGATCATAATTTTTTTAAAGCCCTCATTCTGTTTTAGATAATCGAGACATGTTGATTTCAATCAATCAATCAATCAATCAACCTTTATTTGTTTGACGAATGAATAGCTGTTAGAAATGTTTGTGAAGCAGCTCGTACAGAGGATTTCTACCGCCGAGCAGAATTGCTGAGTTCCAGATTGGAACCATCTAATCTGGGTCTAATTACAATCAATAAAGACTTTTCAGCTTTGTCTCTGGGACGGCAACGCATCTGCTGTTACTGGTAAAACAGAATTTCCATAGGTGACGATGACCAGTCACCATCAAAGAGGGCAAACTTGATAGCTACTGCATCGTGATATCAGTAGCTATCAAGTTTGCACGTGTACAAACAAACGTTTCCTTGAAGAGATAGTTAGTTTCAAGACCTTTCCACATAGAACGCAAGAACAACAGCCTTTGAAAAATGATAAGGATATAACATGATTTTTGTGATTATGATGTAGCAACAGCAAAGAACACCTAATTCAATTAAAAAAGTAACACTACAACATTGCATCAACCTCACGAAAAACCCAATAACACTTTACCCTACCTGAGAACCGACCTTGTTCGTACTGTGAATCGAAATAAAAGATAGAACAGATCTAACTCCAACTCATCAAATAATTTTGATACTTCTTAAGATGACCAGAAATATGAACGTGGACGAGGCAAAAGGAGTGTGTAAGTATCGTAGCAGGTGGTGTTCTGTGGTATCTGCACACCCCATGGGAAAAAGCCATAAATTGACGTATATATTAATAGTTTTAAGCCGATTTGATCGAATACATCATTACTGTAGAGACTTAAACCAACCAAACATACCTAGTTTTATCAGAACGTTATAATCTATATGTGTTTACTAATGCTATAAAACAATGCTAGTTAAATTGTATGTAAATCTTTGTTATGCTCATTCATTTATTTTCTGTACATATTTTACATATTTAAAAACAAAACCAAATAAAATCACATAGGTAAGCTTATCCGGCATCAGAGACAAAGTCCAGGCTGCCGGTGGTCAGGCTTCCAGAGGCAGGAACCTCCTCACTATGCGTGCCGAGTAGGTACTGCTTTCTGAATGAAGCCATTGACCCAGCCAAGCAATGAGAAGCTCCTAAGATGATGGTTGAGGCTCTTCGCTATTAGTCCATTAACCGTACCGACTATCGGTACAATGACTGGCAGAGTCCACGTTCCACATGTTGAGAACCGAAGTTAAGTCAAGATACTTGAGTAGGTAAATCTCTGATTGTTATCATATCATACTTATCATTGATTATTATGAACGCATTAGAACTAAAGCGGAACACGTGTATCAAACTAAAGCAAGAAATATACTTTTATCCGGGGCTTCGATCGCATGGACGTCTGAAATTGTACCACGATACCTACTACCGGGATATAAAATATACTGGGTCTTCTAACGCAGATGAAAGTCTTTTCGTAGGCCACAGTTCATCAAAATCCAATCAGCCGCTAAGGCATGAAAAGATGACAGACAGATCGACGAACAGTTACTTTCGCATTTGTTTTGTGTTTGTGTGTTTCTTTTTTGTGTGTTGTTTTTTGTTGTTTTGTTATTTTTGTGTGTTTTTGTTTTGTTTGTTGTTGTTTTTTTTTGTGTGTGTTTTGTTTTGTTGTTATTATGGATGTGATTTCAAAACCTTACAGAAAACATTGTAATGCAATAATTAGCCACACCTTAATACAACAATGGTTTGATTATGCAACTAAAATTAGGTACACATAATTTAGTAGATTTAGTTACGCTCTTGGTAATAGTATTTAGGAATAATACAATAATATTAATGGATTAAAGTAAACGAAAATAAAATAACTGCTTTTGCTATTTATAAATAATTATACCAATAAATATTTAATCTGCCTGGCCTTTTCCCAACTATGTTGAGGTCGGCTTCCAGTCTTACCGGATGCAGCCGAATACTAGTATTTTACATAGAGCGACTGCCTATCCGACCTCCACAACCTAGTTAGTACTGGGTAATAAGATACCCCTTGATAAGACTGGTCATCAGATTTTCGGGCCACTGACTATCAGTAACGACTGTTAAAGATCTACGAAATTACAGGCGGGGCTAACAGCCTAACGCGCTTTCCGAAGAACGTAGTAAACTCGGTATGTAATGGATGGTCACCCATCTATGGACCAACCTAGGCAAGCACGGCTTAACCTTGAAGATCGACCCGTGCGGCTATTATTATTTAGCCACGAGCTCCTCTAAAACAATAAATTACAAACATTTTAAATATTTTTAGGGGAAAACCAATTGAGATAAACTTTCATTCATCATCATCATCATCAGCCTATAGCAGTCCACTGCTGGACATAGGCCTCCTCAATCGCACGCCATTCAACTTGATTTTCAGCAACTCTCATCCAGTTGCTACCAGCCATCCTGCGAAGATCATCACTCCACCGAGTCTGAGTGCGTCCCCACCTTACGTTTGCCGATTCGCGGTCTCCACTCAAGAACACGTCTACCCCAACGGTCATCGGTTCTGCGGTTAATATGACCGGCCCATTGCCACTTCAGCTTACTTATTCTGTGAGCTATGTCGACAACTCTGGTTCTCTGTCGGATCACCTCGTTCCAATAATTAATAATTAAATTGTAATTTACAATAATTAGTTGACGAACCTACCTTATCACAACCACACTGATTAAATGCATTATTACAACTGGTTACGACTTTATTGCATATCTAATGAACATAATTATTAATCTAAACATCACACGCAAATCAGATTTATTGTATTTAAAGGGAAGAAATTTTGAAACTGTTATTTAATATTTCGGGAGGTTATTATGATCAGTTGAAAAAATAATGGGCAGTTATTGTGTCGAGTATGGGACTCTGACTTTGATTCCCAGGTCGGGTTTTTAACTGCCCAGGTACCGATGGTCTCGTGGACCCAAGAGCGACTACTGAGCGAGGGTCCGGTTGGTTCGACTCCTAGTTCAGGTGCTGTCATCTCCGTATGATGTTCATAACATTTTAAAATACCTTTAAACAGCTTTATTACATAACCTCCTTTCATTAAGTCTGTTGATAATAGCATATACACCAGGTCATCTAGTCTGAAGTGTTTTAGTAATTTTTACAACTACCTACTCGAGAGTAAAAAGCAGTACCAATTCATGAATAATATACTTCTCCCAGTACACACTCTAATGAGTGCACGAGTACCTACTGATCCTAGCGCGCAAACAATGCAGTGCTGAAGTAAAAATTAATGCAATTACGAACAATTTGCTATGCATTACACGGCTTTAGTAATTATGTTTTTGACTAACTAGTTACTGGGAGTATTATAACAGGACTTTGTTATTTGTGAATGGCTTAAAGAGTGATGAATATAAATGTTGATTGATGGAAAGGGAGAGGAAGAGAGTGTGAGGAAATATATGAAAGAAAAAGGTGTAATTGATAGCGTGACGGTTGCAAGAGAACGGAAGAAAACAAGAATTTGTGTGGTATACAACAAATAAAAAACGTGACTACTGAGAAATACTACGTACTAATTAAATTCGGGGTCTGAAGTAAGGTTTAGCCCGAACAGTTGGTCTCGCTGACGATGGGGCCGTAGGTCATCCAATAAGTAGGGTAGAAGCGCCAATGCTTTAAAACTTGACTCAAAACTTAAAACTCTATAGTAATCTCAAATCTCTTGTTGTACGAACTTTTAGAAAAATAGTGTTGAGAGCTAAATTAGACCGATTTTAGATTTTCCATAGAAACAGAAATTTCCAATTATCTTTTTTTTTTTAAAGATATTTCGAAATGTTCTCTGTCAAATCTTTAGACTTAAGTATCCTGCTTATGTATACGGAGTTTCATTAAAATTGGTTCAGTCATTTCTAAATAAATTCACTTGAAAGTTTGTATGAAATGCCATAAGACGTTAACGCTCTTAAGGTAAAATCGACTCCTGATATTGTTGAAGTCGGTTTAAAATGTAGCCTATGTAACCCGGACCATAATAACGAATCGATTAACACCTTATTCATCAAAATCACTGGCACTACGGAGAAACATACGTAAATACAAACATACATTCATAGACTTCGAAAATCATAACCCTTCCTTTTGGCTTCGCCGTAGTCGGGTAAAAACGTGTTGCGCCGACCCCAAGTAAAATGGGACAGGGGCAGGAAGATACCGTCCTTTCATATCCAAACCAAAAGCAACTTTAATGCCTAAAGTACTTTGTGCTTGAAGTGTTAAATAAATAAATGTCTCGAAAATAAAGATCGAGTGGTCACAAGCGCGACTGCTGAGCATGAGGTCCTGGGTTCAAACAAAGTTCGGACAAAGTGTTATTGGGTTTTTCCATCAGGAAAGTCTCAGTAGCAGCCACGGAGTCTGGATTTGTGAATTGTAATAGGCTCGCCCCCTATTACATGGGACTTAAACATAACTTGCAGCAATGTTGTCTTTCACACAGTCCATCCATCGTCTCTTTAGTCTTCCTCTACTCTTATAGCCTTTCACATTCATTCTCAAAACTTTCCTCACGACATTTTGCTCATTCCTCCGCATCACATGTCCATACTACGATAGTGTGAAAATAGGTATGGTGTGTATTAAATAGGTATTCAAGAATAGGTATCTGTCAAAACCAAGTTTTAACCCAAAGAGGCATAACGAAAAATAGATAATTTCATTCTATTATTAAAACTAACATCAAGCAATAAAATACTCCGCCATCCATTTTGTGGACGTCCAAATGCGATGCAAATCTGATTAGTGGACGTTTCAGCCGGCTAGTTCGGGAATAATTGGCTCGAACCGGTTTCATCCGGATTAAAACTGGTCTAAACCGGTATGCAGTGTAGGTATGTAACATCGCTTTTGTTTCTGGTTACGCAGTAATGATACTGATTTAATGTTCATGCGAAATATTAGGCTTTGATTTCTACGTAATTAATTATTCTTTTGAAGGTATGTCCACGGGCAGATCCAGGGGAACACACGCCTTGAGCTAAGTCTAGGTTGACCAGAGATAATTTTTCTGAACTCATAGATCCAAATAAAATAAATACTTGCATGCATATTCTGCAGTTGAACTTTAATTTAGAAGATAGTGATGCTGAAAATGTATCTTTTATGTATTGTATTCTTGCAACACTACCTTATAGCATGGCCATACGCAGTACGCACGTTTGGGAAACGTCCCTACCCCGTACCATGGCCAAAAAACAAAAGTGAGAAAAAGAGTAATTTATGAAATTCAAATAGCTCTAAATTTTGAATCAACATCCAATAGACAATGTCTTGATATTTCTGGCACTTGAGCCAAACGTAAGTCAGCAAAGTATAAATGACAGTATCCGCTTGAATGGTCAAAAGAAAACCTAATCTATCCGAGGCGGGTTACTAAATTTGTTTAACCATTTACAATAAATGGTATAAAAAATGTCAACAATGTTTGGATTAAAAAAACATCGTGCGATAGCTAGGTTGATATAAAAAAAAAAAAAAAAAACATAAATTGGCCAACTAAGATACTGTCTGTATTGAAACTGTTGTGAGGTTTCTGGGATCCTTTTGGAGGATTGTTGTGAAAAAAAATACTCCGTAATATCAATAAATCAATATATTTTTGTTTAATTAGCTTATATTCATAGTGCTGCTTGCGGTTAACTTTTCCCGTGGCATTAATAGAAACTAACGCCACCATATTGTTTTTTTTTTTTCAATACAATTTCCACAGACCATTTTAGAAATGTTTGGAAACAGCGCCCTTCTAACGAACAGCTAGAAGAAACATGCTGCACTAAAGGTACTTTTAACAGAGGTAAATTTTATAAATACTTAAATAATAATATAATTTGTATGTAAATGTTTGAATACTTAATACCTAGTAAGATAAGCTCATTAAACAAAAATGTACAGCCGCTAAAAATATCCAGTTCTAAAACACGTAACAATAATACAAACATTGTATCTACTACTACTAATATTTACATAACACTTAAAACTTTATCACATCTAACACATTTATCGCTATCATCAGTGACATTATATTTTCTACAACGCAAACACTGTCCTTTTTTACTCTGTGACAACTCAATGTGCGTGTCTTTCCCGCCATTTTTAACTGTCAAACTGACAGAAGACAGTTCTAAAATCTCGCTCAGAACACTATCGTTCACACCATCAGACTTATTTAATTCATTTAATTTATCATACAACTCTGAATTTAATACAATATTAGCTTGCAACTTCTTTAAATTTTCATTTTTAGCTAACACACATATCTCTCTTTTCAAATCCAGCATGGCTTCCATTAGTGACGTATCCACATCAGTTGGCTGTAAAATCGGTAAGTTATCCGTAAAATAAAACGGTTTTTTGTACAAAGGATGGTGTTGCCATACTTCTTCGATTAAATGCGGTAAGATGGGCCCTAAAGCTTTACACAGAGAGACTAGAATCGTATGTACTACTAATTGAGCCGAGACCCTTTCGTCAGCATTTCTTTGAGAGCAATATAACCTATCTTTTATACAATGGCAATACAAACCAGAGACTTTATTGCTAATAAAGTTCAAAATGCTTTGTGCTACATGATTATACCTATAATTATTATAACTATCATTAATTTGTTTGACAAAATCCGCTGTTTCTTTGACCATGTAGCTGTCAAAATAGTTTAGAGTCGGTTTTCGGTTAAAATCGGTTTTTTGGACGTCACTGACGACTCCTAGAAGATATTTCATGATGTTTCTGATCCGGATCAGTTCCGCTTGACAGTCGTCAAGGAGTTTCTTGCTGATTACTATCTGTGAATGTTGGGTGGAGTGGCTTGCTACCCACCACCTGTGAAAAAAAAATTTTGAGATTAAAATTCTGTCATAAAATTAGTCTATTTCACCTTATTATCATTTGCAGTAAGTCTAAAAATGCACAAACTATAAATAAATATTTTACATTGGGCCACTGCCTATCTGACCTCCGTAACCCATTTACATCCCGTCCAGAACGGGGTCCTGACACCCAGCCTTACCAAGGGGTTTCCCCTCTGTTAAGATTGGCTGTCAGTAGAGCGTCCAACTACCCACAACGACTGTCTAAGATCCACATAATGACAGCCGTATCTCGTTATGTACGTAACTAAATATCACCCATTCACGAACTGACCTCGGCAAGTGTTGCTTAACCTATAAGAACTTACCGAAGAGTATCAACGCCATAAGCCGGCTGGTTGTTCTTATCCTTGCCTCCCTGTATGATAGTGGTCGGATCGATCACGTTGCCGATAGATTTAGACATCTTTCGCTTTTTATCATCTACGACGAACCCGTGGACGAATATGGACCTGGGAAACAAGGAGACTTAATTACATACATACATAAACTCACGCCATTTTCCCATGAGGGTAGGCAAAACGACAGAACTCCTCCTGCTTACGGTCCTTACATACTCCTTTTGCCTCGTCCACGTTCATACATCTGGTCATACACGCATGCCAGTTGGGAGTACTACGCACCTGACCTTTCTGAAGAACCTCACCAATAAGATCAGTGTGTGCCCTTCTAGGGCGTCCTACCGGCGTTGCCACTCACATCTGCCATGTAAACAACTTTTGTTAGTCGCCTTTCACTCATCCTCTCGACATGACCAAACCATCTAAGCATACTCTTTTCAATTTTTGTTGACACTACATTACATTGTAGGGACGAAAATTGAAAAGATGAATTTCAATTTTACACATGTTTGTATAAGGCTGAAAGACCATTAATTGGCTACAATCGAAGACTGTACACCGTGGTCACCGAAATAATTCATATACATCACCTGCCTAGCCTTTTCTCAACTATATTGGGGTCGGCTTCCAGTCCAACCGGATGCAGCTGAATACCAGTATTTTACATGGAGCGACTGCCTATGACATCCACAACCCAGTCAATACTACGATACTCCTTGGTAAGACTGGTGCTATCAAGTACTACTCACTTATAAGGCGCAGCTTCAGTCAGTGCTAGGGAAGTCAGTAACGACGCTTGGAACCAGCCTGTCAGTTGGTCCACTCCTTCAGAATATAGCTGGGCTGTGCGACCGCCTAGCGTAGACCAGGACAGACCTGAGTCTAACCAGATGTCCATTATGTCCTGGGAATATAAAACAGCTGATTTAGCAGGGAGTTTATTTGTAAGTTTCAAAGTCTGAATTCCATTGAATGACTTTTTCATGAAATAATCATTCAATCGGATTAAATGAACTAAGAGGCTTGTATTGATGATTTTCATCATCATCATCATCATTTCAGCCGAAAGACGTCCACTGCTGGACATAGGCCTTCCCCAAGTGTCGCCACATTGACCGGTCCCGTGCGTCTCGCATCCAGCGGATCCCTGCAACCTTCACCAGGTCATCGGTCCACCTAGTGGGAGGCCTTCCAACGCAACGTCTTCCGGTTCGCGGTCGCCACTCCAGAACTTTGGCGGCCCCATCGGCCATCCGTTCTGCGAGAAATGTGCCCTGCCCACTGCCACTTAAGTTTGGCTATTCTTCGGGCTACGTCGGTAACCTTGGTTCTCTTACGGATTTCTTCATTTCTAATTTGATCACGCAAGGAAACTCCGAGCATAGCCCTCCCCATTGCCCTTTGGGTGACTTTAAGCCTTCTGATGAGGCCCATTGTGAGCGATTACGTTCCGGTCCCGTATGTAATCACTAATAGTAATAATTGCAGCTATTCTAAAATACACTTTTATGTTCAAAAGCAATGGCTAAAATAGCATTATTAAATACTAATTCTCACCTTTCCTTTAGTGACCTCCTTGGTATCAATCTGATGATCCTTGATGACGTCATCATTCAGTAGTTCAGTGACGTCACAGGTCCACCACACGTCAGCGCCGCGCGACTCAATTAGAGAGCATAGCTTGTTTATGATGCGTCTAGAAATAAGGATTTTAGTCAGTTTTGTTTGTGGTATGAGGAACATTTAATTAAGAAAGTTTTTGGTTTCAAATAAGAATAATATTCGACCTAAGCAGAGCGGCTTTTTGCTTAACATACATAAACATAACATCACGCCTGTAATCCCCGAAGAGTAAGGCAGAGGTGTACCTAATACATCCAAATTTCTAATAATAATAGGGGGCGAGCCTATTGCCATCAACCGGGCACAAATCCAAACTCCGTTGCTGCTACTGAAAAATTCCTGATTGAAAAACCCAATAGCTCTTTGCCTGACCCGGGATTCGAACCTAACGTATAAATGAGGAATTAGAAAAAAACTGTTGCTTCATCGTGGGTTTTAACTCACTGATCCACCACAACTTTGTCCTCGCTGTACACGGCGGGTATAGGCACGCCCCACGCTCTCTGTCGCGATATGCACCAGTAAGGCCGCTTCTCCAACTGAGCTCTGAAGCCTTGCCGATACTGGTCGCTGCTGGAGAGCGGTAGGATCTCCACTTTTTCTAGAGCTGTCTGTGATGAGAAAAAGGAATTAATATTATTATTAATTAATTAAAAAGACGCTTGACGAAGCGGAAAGACTTGTTCTCCCCGTCATTGCGATAATTCTTTTTTGTTCTGGACTACACCTGTGAACCTTCTAGTTGCGGAGATATTGGAGGTCAAAATTCCAATTTTTTTCTTAAGTTTTTTTAAATACAAGTTTTTAATGTTATAAGTTTATTTTAAATACCCCCATGACCACACCATGTCCATACCGAGTTTCCTCCGTGCCTCGGAAAGCACGTTAAGCCGTTGGTCTCAGCTGTCATTTGTAGATCTTTGACAGTCGTTACAGGTACAGTCGGTGGCCCAAAAAGTCAGTCTTACCAAGGGGTATCGTATTACCCAGTACTAACTGGGTTGTGGAGGTCAGATAGGCAGTCGCACCATGAAAAATACTGGTATTCATCTGCATCCGGTTAGACTGGAAGCCGACCCCAACATAGTTGGGAAAAGGCTAGGCAGATGATGACCCCCATGACTAACCAATGCATCCTTACAATGTTTTGTTTGAGTTCGTCATATAAACCGTGAACTTTCACCCCAAAAAAAAAAAGTTCGTAGAGATACTTAGTTTGATGTACAGAGTGCTTGGTTGACAGCTTCGTGAAGAGTCCGTTTACACCTTGTAATTGGATCGTACCAAATTTCTTCGCAACTATTTTGGTTTTTTAGAAAAAAAAAAATTTTGATACTATAAATTATGTTTGACGAAACAAAATACATATCTACCTATACACGTCTTGTTGATTTGACGTTATAATAAAAACATGGATATTTTAGCGTGTAGGTTTAATCGGCTCTAACGCCGCCATTTTGTATTACCAACAGAGCATTCAAGCGCCAAAATATCCTACCACCACTGTACTCTATGGTCTACTAACCTGTCAAATCTTAACTAGAGACACAATTGTCTATGATAAAGTTACTCCCGGGAGTCACACAAGCAGATATAGCTTACTAACCAGCGCCCTCTCCTTCAGCGCCGCTGTATCAATGAACCACTGCTGGCTAGCTGTGATGATGAGCGGCTTCTTGGTCCTCCAGTCCAGCGGGTACGAGTGCACGTACTCGCCCCTGTGCATGACGTCAGCGCGCAGCCGGGAGATGATTAGCTCCTGACCTGAGCCTAACACTGGCTGACCGTTCAGTTCCGGGTCTAGGCGTGTGTAGCGGCCGGCTTCATCAACGTTGCATTCCTGAGAATATTTGAAAGGGAGAATTGGTTGAAGAATGAAAATGAAAAAGAATGGATCTGCTTTTGATTATGTTCGAAAACAAAAATTAGGCTGAAAATATCAGCACTTTTTGGATACCCTAATGACATAAGATAGTCCCCGAAAATGCCCGCTCTTTGCTACCCACTAGTGTGAAGTAGGGCGGAGCAGTGGCGGTACAAACTCTCCAGTACCTCTGCCACAGCACCTTCAGTGAACTCTGTAGTCGGTAGTACTCGTAAAACTTACCACCGTCATATTATTCTTTAGCGCAACGAGGAAGTCTTCAGGGCCGTGCGCCGGCGCCGTGTGCACTAGCCCCGTGCCCTTGGCGTCTGTCACGTGGTCTGCTTCGAGGAACGGCAGAGTTTCTTTCACTAGTTTGTTGTAGTATGTCGTGCCTTGGAGGTGGTGACCTGGGGAATTAGTGATAACCATTTTTAAATCCATGTGGCGTGTTCTAGTTAATGTACAGGGTGTCTCAAAACGACCCAACTACTTCGGTTAAAAATAAAAAATAAACTAATAAAGCTTTCACGGTTTAAAACTAAACTTATACTGTAACTTACGGGATATCTTCCGTGATTAGATTGGTTTATCGGGAGCTCAAAATAATGAACAATTACGGAAGATATCCCGTAAGTGACAGTATAGGATAAGGCATTCAGTTAAGTGTCAATTAGAGTTAGAACACGGGCGTTAGGCATTCAGTAAGGTGTCGCTTACAGTAGGTGAAAACGAGCATTAGACATTCATTTAAGTGTTACTTTGTATTGTTTTAAATTTAATCCTAAAAGGGCGGTGCAGTTCCAGTATTTCGCCTAGGGCGCCAGCAATGTCTCGCCACAACCAGCGAATGGCCGGCGCTGACAACGATCACTATTACCAAGCCTAGAATGTACCTAATTTCGTCGTTCTAATAATCCAGATTTCAATATTATCAAAAAATTAACAATTCTAGCCCATTATTTTCGCTAGAAGTATTGCGTACGGGCACCAGAAGGGTACTAAATCATTGTAGCATAGACAATACATACCATCAAACTCCGCAACAATTTTAGCCTCCACTTTCAACAACTCCTTCAAAGCCTGCACCAGTCCACTTGCGACGATCAAGTAGTCAGATCTACTGCTCAGCGATACTATGCTGTATTTCAGCTGAGGGTTGTAGCAGATCGCGCGGTTCGCGATCAGGGTCCAGGGTGTGGTCGTCCAGATTATTGCTGAGAGTTTCTGTCTGGGAAATGAGGATGAGTTTATTTATTCCTGTCTTACCAGTGAAAATACACGCTTATATTAGTTTCACCTGTAACTATGTGAAAAAATCTTAGAAGTAAAACTTGACTCACTTCCCAGTTACTGATAGAGCTGAAATTTTGCATACATATTTGGTTTGGATGACAATGCATGGTTAGCTAACTGACATCATTCTAAATCCAATATGGCGGAATCCTAAAGGTGGCGGACTAGTTATTTTTTATGCATTCCCATGATAAGGGTATCAAATGACGTGTGTTTTTTTTTCCCCCAAAACGAACTTGACTTGACGAATTATACGTCCGTGTTTTGGTCACATCATTTAAATGCATCCGTTTCTTCGTTCAGACATATAATGTAGATCCCCAAAAAGGAATAAATGATAGGGTGACAGGTGAAAGGGGAGAATGGAAGAAAACAACGTATTGCGCTGATCCCAAGTAATAATGGGACGAGGACAAGGAGATGATGAGGAAGATGACACTTGCATAAACAAAACCTGACAATAACAGGTACTACCTACCCTTTAACAGCATCCTTCATAACAGCAGGTACAGTCTCCACAGGGAATGTAACATACACTTCTGTACTCTTATATTGAGGATCATACTCCAACTCAGCTTCAGCTAACGCTGTTCTGAAAAAAGATGAGAAAAATATTACCAATAAAATAATGTTCTGCAGAAAGGTCAAGTGTGTAGTTCTTCAACCTGCGTATGTATGACCAGATGCATGAATGATGAGGCAAAAGGAGTATTAAGGATCATAGCAGGTCACATTATGTAGATTCTGTCAGTCTCCATGAAAAAAAACGAGTCAGTCTTTGTATGCCAATGTATGAAAAATTCTGGTCGTATTATTTCAAGACACTTAGGCCTTGTTAAGTGGTTTTATTCCTTCTTTAAACTAGTTAGGCCTGAGTTTGATCCCAACTCGCCCGATTTGGAGCGATGATGCGGCCTAGGGTGGAACATGCTTGCCTAGAAAAAACCAATTCACGCAAACTTTGAATAGATCCGGATTTTAATTATCAGGGAAAAGAGACGCCGGCAGTGAATTCCACAGACTGTAATGGTTGTAATGAAAGACAATTACCCTCTTTCCACTGTAGTTGGATATGAATAAATAAGAAATCATGTTCTGTTACAGGCAATCAAAAACAGAAAGAACTACAATTGTTTCAGTTATTAACTCCTGACAACTGCAGTCCAACATCAACTTTATCATCACAAAAATAAAGCATATTTTAATTTTGACAAACTTGTCAGTGACAGTAAGCTAACAACAACCCTAATGCTATGAGCATAAAGATCAGTGAAGGGAACAAGTAAAATAACTTGAAGAGACTGTACTACAATAAATAAAGTCAAAACTCACCTCGAAGAAGGTGACCAATAAACAGGTTTTAATGCCCGAAATATTAACCCAGATTTATACATCTTATGGAACTGCCTCAACTGGTTCTGTACATATCCTTTATTTAATGTCAAATAACACTGTTTATCCCAGTCGGCCATGACACCCCACTTTTTAAATGCATCTTTCTGTCTCTCCACTGTTTCTAAGGCAAATGTTCTGGCAATTTCTCTGACTTGAACCGGGTCTGATATTTGGCTGTTTTTCGATGTTTTCTTGGCCTTTTGTAGAGCTTTGAGCTCTATGGGTAGACCGTGACAGTCCCAGCCGGGGATGTAGTGGACACGGTTGCCTTGCAGTACTTGGCTTCTGTTATTTACATCTTTGATTATCTGGAATAGACGAAATATAACAAAACATTAAATCAACCCCGGGAGGTTAAGCAAAGTCACATATCGCTACTTAAGTGGGCCATATCCCACGTAATAGGAGTAACTTATTGCCATCTACTCTGCACAAATCCAGACTGTAGATGCTACAGACAAATTCCTGGAAATAAATGGAAAAACCATGGATCTTTTGCCTGATCTAGGAATCGAACCCATGGCTCAGCAGTCACAGTTGCAACCACTTGACCAACAAGGCAAACAAGTACACAGTTCAAATATTTTAAATGTTCAATGCAGTCAGAGAGAAGTTATTCCAAAGATAGATTTTTAAATATTATTTACCTTATTTACAGCATGTCCCATATGCAAATCTCCATTTGCATACGGTGGTCCATCGTGCAAGACAAACTCTGGACCTTTCAGGTGTTTCCTTTGCCAATTATAAAGCTCAGCAAATTGTGCAGTCTTAAACAATAGTAATATAATTTTAGTAACCATTAAATACAGTTAAATTAACTGAAGCGTGGTGTCTGGATATATTTTTAATCTTGTAATATATTGTATTGTACAAACACGTGTGTTTTCATGTTTTTTTAAGGTATTTTACCTTTTGAATTTGTTCTTTTATTGCGTTACTTGATCGAGCTGGGAAATTGGTCTTTGGGGACAGAATGGTATGAGAATACGTTTTTGTCTTCGGTGCAGCTGTACTTTTTGCACGCATACAACTTGTACAAGTCCATTTTGATACAATTCTTTTGTATTTATAACACAAAATGTTTGAATTTTTCGCAAAATACATTTTTAGAGGTTATTTTGTTATGACAGATCACAGTTGACGTTTTTTGTTGTGATGTTGGTATATTTGTAATTGTACTTGGCATATATGTGTTTCCTTTTTTAGTTTTAGTATGGAATGTTTTTGTAAACTCGACGCAAGATTGACGTCACAATCACAAAAAAGTTTTTCAATTACTCGTGCCTGCATTCTCCGTTTGGGCTACCTTAGCGAATCTTCCGTAACAAAAACTTTGTAGCAATCTAAAGCTATGAAATGAACAAACACAACATTCCGTTCAGAAATTTTATAACAAAAAGTCAAATATTTTATTTCCTTGTTTCTGAACGAGAGAAACATTCTCTTCATTCTTTTGACGTACGCCTTATCAAAACAACACATGTTTTGCGCGTATTTGATAATATTTCCATAATTTTCTCGCTACAGTCCGAATAAAACTGCTTTAAAATGGTAAAGTATCGTGGCACGTTATTACCAACACGATTTTCTTAAAAAAAAAAGGTTATTCTGTAATAAACACGTCATAACCTAATTTCAGCCGAAGACTAAAAAGAAATTCATAGATCGGAAGAAAGCGGTGACATTCAACCTTGTACATCGTTCTCAAAGGGATCCTCTGGCTGCTGATGAGACAGCCCCTCAACGTGTGCTAGTGCCTGTCAATGCTAATGTGCCTCAGAGGAAGGAGAAAGATCCTGTGAGTATGATACTATATATTTCGGTATGAGAACTGTACCCAGTAATTACACTCTGTTTATGTAATTAGATTATTAATTGTTGCTGCTAACTGTTGAGTTATTTTCAAACTTACAGCTTTCTTTATTCTTAATAATAATTTTGTCTAGACACACTTTCACATATTTGAATCAAGAATCTCACACTTAGCAGGTGAGCTTCTAAGTCTAAAACAATCTCAGAAGGTGGGTTACCATGTAAATATACCCTATTTCTACAAAACATGCTATTAAGGTGTTAAAACAGGCTTAATAAACAAAACAAAAAAAAAAACATTTTAATAACATCTTTTATATAAGTACCACATTTTATATGTGAATAAATATACTTACAAATCAAAAATATTGTTGTGAAGAATTCTATACTTAAGATCTGGAACATATCAGCCATTGTACCCATAGAATTAGCAATATTGGTAAAAATAGCTGTGTATAGGTGTTCAATAAAGAATATACTATCTATGTACCATATTCTCAAATAAATGATTACAACTAAAAGATGCTAAGGTATAAAGTTGATTATTTACTTGAAAAAATCATGTTGACAGGATCTAACTCCAGAGCAGCGGAAAGAGCAACAGATCAAGTATGGAATATACTTTGATGACGACTACAACTACTTGCAACATCTCAAGGATTCACGAGAAGTCACCCTTGTGGTCCAACCTGTAAGAATATATAATTTTTCATCATTGTCATTGTGCAATCAATTCAATTCAGTTTTGTTGACCTTTAAAAGATAAATATTATCAAAATAAAGGCCTACTGGCTTCAAACAGTGGTTCTAAGTGGTCTCTGATGTTTTAAACAAAAATGTCGCATTGATCCTTACGTAGGTCAAAGTAGGGATGGGTTGCATGTATTCTATATTTTCTAAATCTTACAGAAACCTATTCACAAACGTAAGGAGAAATCCACAGAGGCTAATGAGGATGATGTACCTATCCCCGTGACAGAAGCACTCAATCTGCCCAGCTCAGTGTTCGCTTCAGAGGTTGAAGAAAATGTTGGTCTACTCAACAAAGCTGCTCCACAAGGTATCTTTAGTTTATAAATACTTTAAAGCAGAGAGCTAAATAAACAAAATTAAACACTTACAAGAAAATAAACAAAAAATAAACGAGTGTCGCTACTTGTTTGTGTGATCAAGTGTACTAAAGGAGACGAGTGAAATAATAGATAAATTGTTTCGTGTTCGAGAGTTGTGAGCAGGGTGCGATGGTCTAATTGGTGAAGACGTCCGGTGTACTGAATCGGAAGGTCGCAGGTTCAAACCCTACTCGCACTAGAATTTTTCTTTCCAAGTCAAAACAGCTGTAGTTTCCTATGCAGGGTTTGCGTATATATAAAAAATTACTTTAAAGCAGCTTTACTTCTAGCAAAGATAGACTACTGGTGTGACCGTTGGACTGCCAAGTCATTGATCTTGAGTTTGAACCCATGGCACACACCTCTAATTCATGTGCTTATTGTATAATTATTACTTGCTACTTAAGGAAAACATCGTGAGGAAACCAGCATGCCTGAGAGATATTTCTTGACGGCATGTAAAGCCAAGTCAGAGGCCCATGGGCAGCATAAAAACTGGCACCAGTATAATCTAAACTCCATAACCCGCAAGCTTTAATGACAGACATACTATTATAATTATTTAAATCACATAAACAATGGTTTATATCTATTTATGAAGATTTTTAAACACTGGGTTACACTAGGAATTTCTACTGTAGTGTAGGTACATTTATAAACATTTAAACTCACATACACAAACAGCCAGACCCGGAACAACTACCTGTAGGCCATACAAGTATTTGTTCCGTGCGGGAATCAAACCCGCGACACGCAGCGCATCAGGCAACCGCTCAGCCACTGCGCCAACCGCGCCGTCGGCGTCGTCTCGTCTTATTTGAGCAGCTCATCACAACTTGTGCACTATAGCTTGTATTGCATTGATTCTAACACTCACTAGGAAAACTATCTATTGTTTTCTCATATTCTTCAACAATAATTAACTAATATAGTATAATAATAATATATATAACCACCGGTAGCTTGGACCCTGCTCCCGATACCGGCGGAGCACTATTTTTTATATTTTTAAATGTTATTTTTATATTCTTTTATATTAGAATATTTAAAAATGTATTTAATATGTATAAAAATAAATAAAGGATATAATATAATTAATATATTTTTAATTTTTTTTATATTGTTTTTTTGTAAGGAATATTTAAAAATATAATTAATTTGTATAGAAATAAATAAAGGAAATATAATATAATAATATAAATGTAATCTTTTGTTTATAGGACTTTGCCTAGATTTGGATCCAGAAGTGGTTGCAGCTTTGGATGATGACTTTGACTTTGAGGATCCTAATAATGAGCTGGAAGACAACTTCATTGACCTTGCTATGGCTGAAGGTAAGTTAGAATGTAATATCACGCCTGTGTTACATAATATCGCGCCTGTATTCCCCCGAGTATTAGACAGAGGTGTGTTGACTACGACAATGAGGAATACTGTTCAAAGCTGATTGTAGATGCACATCCATAGCTTAGTCACAATCTGACCAATGAGGACTAGCTATTTTGCAATATAAAATGTCATTGACAGATTTTCAACCAATTATGATGATTGGTACAAGCTATGCTAACGTCATTAGATTTACAGTTACCATCAAAATACGTGGTGCCATTTTCTTTATTTTTTGTCATTATTTCTTGTTGATTAACAACTAGGATTTTTTTAAAGAGTCACATTGGGTTTTTCTATGAAAATTACTGGAAATTAACTTGAATATTACAGTGTGCTGCTTCTTTATTCATCTCATCTTAAGGTGCGTACAGACTATATAATATAACATGTTGTACAAATTAACACAGCTATATAACATGTTTCAGATAATGTGCACACTGAATGTTATAATAACATGTTATTGATATGTACACCAATGTTATATAATTTAGTAATAGTAGTATAGTAGTTAGTATTTTTCTCTGGTCAATAAACTAGGACGAACCCAGCATCTACGTTTTTTTGTTTTTCTTTTGTTATTTAAAAATACAACAGTCGCTCCCGCAGCCAGCAAAACGTCCTCTCGTGTCGACATTGTGGATAGTACTGAAGAACGACAAAGGTTATATAACATGGTTATATTGCATTATTATTCTTGTGTACAGTAATGTTTTATGTTGCAATGTTGAATAATAAGGTTACATAATGCTTTACAATAATAAGAAAATTTATTGAAACTCTAATAGAAAGATAGGCAGACAGTTGTTCTGATAGAGGAGTCTTTTATTTATGTAACAATTGCTTGCTGCGTGTTATGTCGTAGCATGCATGTTGTAAAATAATAAACAACTTTCAGGAGGATCAGATGATGAAGACTATGAGGATGACAGCATGTCAGATGATGGCAATTCTGACAAGGCGTTCGCGTCAGACCTCGATTCTGATGACGACAGTGACTCGGTATGTTCCTGCAACTCAAACTCAAAGCATTTATTCTTTTTATTTCAACTGTTAAGGAGTTTATTTGTCAGAAAAAATAAACTAGTAACCCATTCCAAAGCATAGTAGATTCCTATGGAGAAAATTCTGATTCTGATTTCAAAGTAAGGCACCGTTTACACCAAACGTTTTGTCCGCCGCCGACTGGTTACAGGTCCGGTGTGAACGAGAAGTTAAACATATATAGGAAAGCGATAAACTGCGCGCTCACAGTCAGCGGCCGACAATACGTTTGGTCTGAACAATGCCTAAAGTAAACAATTTGTAAACGTGTAAAGCCCGTCACAGACGTAGCTATAATATACTATATTAATATGAATAAAATTTTCTGCGCGTGCGGTCACTCGAAAATTTATATAGAAAATATGTCGTAATGTGCCTTGCTATGACTCATATTAATATATATTATAGCTGCGTCTGTGACGGGCTTTAATTCTGTTTTCCGCCTGATTCATCCCAAGGAGCAATTAGTTCAAAGAATATCAAAAGTCCTTGGCATGCTTTAGCTATGCTTTTTTTTTCTTTTTCCTTTTTTTTTTGCTTATGAACATTACCTAGTCTGAAATAAACAATTATTTTTTTTATTCTTTTTTTTAGTTTCCGCCAACCCACATAAGTAAACATTTATTTCTTTGAACTTATTTCTAATCTTATTTTTTTGTACCAGGGCGACAGAGAGACCAGGGGAATGCGTATGGTGAACTGGGATGCACACGACAAGGACGACACCAAGTCTCGATTCTCACAGTACTCCATGTCTTCGAGCGTCATGAAACGTAACCAGGGGCTCACACTGCTTGACAACAGATTTGAAAGGGTAAGTTTTTGAGAAGGGTAAATTGTGTTAAGTTGGGGTAAAAGTCGTTAAAATATTTGATCTTCAATAATTTTATTAAATAAATAAGATGATAATATCGCTGGTGTGCAAATGATTTGATTTAAAGCTGTAGTGTAAAAATATTATAACTTACACTGAATTTCTTCAAAATCATGTGTAAAGAGACAATTAGCAAAACATTTTAACATAGTTAGCTAGTCTCTGAAGCTATTCTTAAGCTTTTTTCCGTTGTATTGTAAAGCAAATATAACAGAAAGAGTATTTTTTTAAGGATAAAGATTTGCCCTTCGTAAACAAACATTACTCTAACCATTAAAAATAAGTAAAATATGATAAAACCAACATTTACAACAACACGCTTGTTTCAAATACAAGTATTTATTTATTTTTGTACCCTATCACTATGTTGTCCGATTTAACCCAAAGATTAACTGGTAGAAAATGCCTTGTGGCATTAAATCCTTCATGTACCACTGTAAATAAAGTTTAAATAAATAAACTTTATTTTCCCAGATGTTCGCCGAATACGACGACACAGAAGTAGGCGCGCTAGACCTGGAAGAGATCGAGGGCTTCATGCCGGAGTCACACAACATGCTGCTGCAGGCCGCCGAACACTTCGAGGAGTCGCAGCGGAGGTACCAGCTGGATAAAGAGAAGGAGATGGCTAGGTGAGACTTCACTTTTCATAACTTTCTCAATTCAGAAATTATTTTCGCGGGAATCTGATTGATATATCTATAGTTGCCTCGCTAGCGGGACTGCTGATCATGAGGTCCTGGGTTCGATCCCCGGGTCGGGCAGTGTTATTAGGTTTATCCATCAGGAATTTCTCAGTAGCAGCCTCGGAGTCTAGCAGTAGCGAAGGGTCAATTTTTGTAAGAGGTAAGCCGGAGTACATATCTTTAATGTGATTACATTATTTGTCTATATAATACTGACTTTGCCATTTTTCAAAGGGAAGCCGGTAGGAATCGAGTTGTATGCAACCTTCGCCACTGGAGTCTAGATTTGTACCCGGTTGATGGCAATAGGCTCGCCATCTATAACATAGGACTTAAACATAACTGGCGAACTGTGGGTGTACTGTTAGGTACACCTCTGCATAACCCTTCGGGGATTACACGGCGTGATGTTATGTTATATTATTATTGTTTTTACAGAATAAACCGTCTCCAAGAAATAGAGGAAGAGTCTGAGGACGACCTCGTGACAGTGGATGTGGATCCTAAAGAGAAGTGGGACTGTGAGACCATCCTGTCAACTTACTCCAACATTTACAACCACCCTAAAGTTATTCAGGAGCCCAAGGTGAGTTTACACATTAAAAAATGTTACCCCATTTTTACATTCTCGATATAATTTTTGGCTTTTGCCTTTATTCTTTACCTAGCGTCCTAAACAAAGCGATCACGCGATCGTCAAGTTTATATGCCACTCATTTGTTCGGACAACCGGATGGTGCGACACTGCCTTTGGTTAGGACGCGACAAGTTTTTTTTTTTAACTTAGCCCCACTCCTATCGTGGGTGCGTTTACAAACAATTAAACTCGCATACACAAACAGCTACACCCGGAACAACTATCTGCAGGTCATAGAAATATTTGTTGTGTGCGGGGATCGAACCCGCGACACGCAGCATAGCAGCCAATTGCTCAGCCACTGCGCCAATCATGTCGTCAAAGATACAACCACGTGCTTCTGTAAAATTTGATGGTGTTGCGGACTTACTTTCACCTTTGTTTGAACGTGGGATCATTACACTTGGAGTTCTGAAGTTTCTTTTTACTACTAATATGATGACAAAATAACTGGAATTTATGTAGGAATGTTTTATTTAATAATATCTATCTCTCCAACAGAAACCCCACAAAATCCAGATAAACGCGCAAGGCATTCCAAAAGACGT
This sequence comes from Noctua janthe, assembly GCA_910589295.1. Taxonomy (NCBI): domain Eukaryota; kingdom Metazoa; phylum Arthropoda; class Insecta; order Lepidoptera; family Noctuidae; genus Noctua; species Noctua janthe. Next base: position 3,054,299 of record OU342572.1, on the reverse strand, counting down.
ACTCGGCAAAGACAACAAGCTGACTGTCAAATCTCTAGCCAAATTCAACGCCCTGAACGATGATAGTGGCTCTAGCGGTGACGATGCGGATGGCAAGACTAATGCTGAAACTGTGTTGTCTACTTTGAGCGTTCTGTCGTTACGGTAAGGGTCGATATTGTGTGGCAATTATTCTGTCTTTACAGGAAGGGTCATATTTGTAAAGCAAACAAGTGGGTAAAGTATAATGTCAACGCTATGAATGAAGAAAGTGGCTCCAGCAGTGACGAGGATGGCAAGACTAATCCTGAGACCGCGCTGTCCACTTTGAACGTTCTGTCGTTATGGTAAGAGTCATTTTTGTGTGGCAATAAACTGACTTAAATTCTCTAGCCAAGTTCAACGCTATGAACTAAGACAGTGGCTCCAGTGGTAATGAGAATGGCTAGAATAATGCTGAGACCGTTCTGTCTACTTTGAGCGTTTTGTCTTTACGGTAAGAGTCATTTTTGTGTGGCAAATAAACAGGCGGCCCACCTGATAGTAAGAGATCACAGTCTCCTTTGGACATCCATTGCATTGCAGAAGCATTGCCATCCCAAAGACGAAGCTAAAAAGTCTCATAATATCGCCATCTTGTTCTTGATTAATTTTACTGCACGTCGCCTTAAATGAGTCTTTGTGCGTACTGCCCCAGATGAGCTCCTTCACAGCAAAAAAATAATAGGTCTTTACCTATGTAATTGGAGATTTAATAACCAGCATTTTCAGATTTAATTATCTGTGGGTCTTTTATTCGAAAGCCGTGTTCTTTTAACTTCCAATTCAGTCATTTGTTTTTAGATAGTTTTTTGTTTTTGTGAAATTGTGGTAGTTTTTGGCGCCATGGATAAACTGAAAATTCGTACAATTTTCGAGTATAAGTTCCTACGTGGACATACCGCTGCGCAAACAACACGAAACATTAACGACGTTTACGGACCTAACACTGCTTGCATAAACACGGTCCATTATTAGTTCAATCGTTTTAAATCTGGAAATTTTGAGTTAAAGAATGAGCCTCGCGGTCGGCCGGTAACTATTGTCGACAACGACAAATTGAAGGCGGTAATGTAAACTAATCCAACTCAATCTACGGCTGAGCTTGCAGCGGGCCTTGGAGTTAGTGTCAAAACGACATTGAAGCACTTGCGTCAAATCGGAAAGATAAAAAGCTAGATAAGCTAAAATAAAATAAAAAATACAAAAAAAAATTGTTTTTAAAATTTTCATACAAATCTCCAATTTCATAGCTAAAGACCTAATACCAACTACCAGCTTCACGGAAAACAGGACCAGTTGTTATGGCGATGATTGGAGACTACCTATGTCCAACAGTGGACATAGTGATAAATAAACCTTAATTTAAACATTTTTTTTTTTTCAGTCCTAAAGACGAATCTGCCGAAGAAAAGAAAGAAAGAAAACGTCTTCTTAAAGAGTACAGGAAAGAAAGAAGAATAGAAAAGAAGGCCAACAGCGAAGCTTTCAAAGAAGAAAAGAAACGCCAAGAGAAGATTATGATGAACAACAGAAATAATGTTCAGGGCAACAGAATATTGTAACTGTGTTGTTATGTACTGTGTATAGCTATAGGAATATATTATTTTATTTTAAGTAGATATGGAGTTTTACTGACCTAGTAAATATACCTCTTAGAATTCTTCAATATTAATCTGTGGGTGCTAAACGTTGCATACGAAGGTATCAATGACTCGCGGTGCTCGATAACAGTTTTAGGCCCGGACTCCACTGGAGCGGAGACGAGAGGACTTGTGTCGTAAACCAACTATTTTTGTGAATGGTATCTCGCAGGTCAACCTATGAGGCTGGCTTCTGCTTAACCGGACTATCCTGTGGGTGCCTTGAGTTTAAGGCCTCCAGCCAGAGGCAAAAACTTATAGACTAAGTGACCGCACGCTAAGGGCACCCCCTGTGGGGTACGAGCCTTGGCTTAGGGCGTCGCTGAAGAGGGCCACAAAGGGACAGACTGGATTTGAGTGAGATTATTTAGGGGCTCGTTTAAAACTACTGGCTCAGCATCGCGGGCTGACTCGAGCAAGGAGGGGGGGGGGGGGGGAAAGGGGGTTAAACGACCAATAGAGTTTCGTAATTTATACTTCTCGTCTCCGCTTAGCTTTAGTGGAAACGGTAGAGCACAGAGGAGAAATATCTCATAGCCTGTTCACACATCTCTGCTCCGGTCTAGCCAGTACGCATCTCCGCACAGCTTCGGTGGATACCCCCTAGCTCCTAAGAATTTCATCTCTGCTTTGCGGGTTCCGGCCAGCGCGCAGCACTGCCACTAATTTGCTTAACTTTATGGCGAGGGTGGTGCCGGCCGTCGATGCTGGTGTGCAGGTAGACGTGGCATATTTTGATTTTAAAAAGGCATTTGATACCGTCGACAATGATGTATTGCTACTGAAGCTGGCAAAAATTGGTTGCACTCTGCACCTGCTACAGTTCTTCGCCGGTTACTTGAAAGACCGACAGCAGTACGTTGACTACAATGGGTTCGAATCCGAGCCATACTACACCAGGTCAGGCGTGAGCCAAGGCAGCAATTTGGGTCCTCTCGAATTTATTTTAATGATAAATGACTTACCAGACGTAGTCAAACATAGTTTATGTTTATTGTTTGCAGACGACCTCAAATTGCTGCTCGAGGTCAAGGGTGAGTCGGACTGTGAGAGATTGCAGGAAGACATAGATAGGGTGGTAGAGTGGAGCCGTAAAAATAAACTCTATTTTAACACAACGAAATGCTCAGTGATGACATTTACGCGCGCGAAGACTGTATTAGCTTACGAATACAAAGTAGAGGAAGCGCCGATGCAGCGAGTGTCTCAGGTACGAGATCTAGGAGTGCTGCTTACCCCGGATCTAACTTTCCGGGATCATATAGTTAAGATTTGCAAAAAGGCGTACAGAAACCTTGGTTTCGTGCTGAGACAGTTGCAGGGATTCACAAACTTAACCACGCTTAGGGTGCTGTATGACGCTTTGGTAAGGAGTCACTTGGAACACAGTGCGGTGATTTGGGCTCCTCATGAAGCGAAATACAATGTCATGCTGGAGCGAGTACAGAACAAATTTACAAGACACTTGTATTTTAAACTTCATGGGGTGTACCCATTTTACCCGCTGATGTATCCTACACTGTTTGTTCTGGGTATGGTGGGGTACAACGAACTCAGAGTGCGCCGGGAATTTACGCTTGCGGCTTATGCTCTAAAGCTCTTGCGTGGAGCAGCTCATAACCCGGGTGTGCTGCGTCACCTGAAGCTGTGTGTGCCAGACCGGTATGTATGGAGGCGGCGGCGACCGCCACTGCTGGCCGTGCCTGCTGCCAGAACCAATCTGCTGTCAAAAACACCCCTCACCCGCACAATATGTGTATTAAACGAAGTTCATGAAAGAATTGACATATTTTCGTGCAATCTGAGTGAATTCGCAAGAGTGTTGTTGAATTGTGTTAGTTATATTTAGATATTAATATTCTGTGTTAAGATTTTTGTTGTTTGATTTTTAAGTATTAGCCGTAAGTCGATTTTATTTGGTAACCACTATTGTATTGGGGTCCTCCTGTAAAGATAGTGTGTGTAAGTTAATAATAAATAAATAAATAAATAATAATAAATCTTCACTTTAGTGGAGTCCGGGTCTTAAAAGGGTAAATGTGGTTGATGTCAAGGGTAAAAGGCATTAACAGGGTAAGTAGTATAAAGGTCAGCATAATCTATCAAATAAATGAACACGGAACAATATTTGTATAGAATTTTGCCAAATTATAGCAGGGGCTCGAGGCTAACGGGGTGTCCTGCGTGAACGACGAATAGGACGCGACGCGACGCTGCGAACGCGACGAACACGATCAACTTAACGGCATACCCTACTTGGGGCCAATATGGCAGTCTGCGGCGAGACGTGACGTAACGCGTACTTGTTTTGAGGGCGACGAGACGCGACACCACGGACAACGAAATGGTTTGTTGTAAAAATATTATATTTGTTTTGTTTGTGTTTCTTTACGATATTTTTAAAAGTCTGTACTTTAAATATGAATTATCAAACAAAATTACTAGGACATTTGTAGTACTTCTCCATGATTCGAAAAGTAATGACCAAAATCACGTAGGACATTTGTCGAGTGTAGCATCGCGACGGATTGCATCGTGTCGTGTCGCGTCGTATTCGCCGCTCAAGCAGGACACTGCGTAAATAATAGCAGCCGCTCGGGCTGATCTTGAGACCTGGTTGGTCCTTGCCTCGGAAGCCGTTGGTGCCGGCTGTAATTTGTAGGTCTTTGACAGTCGTTACAGGTAGTCAGTGGCCCGAAAGTCTGACACCCTGTCTTACCAAGGGGGTCAGATAGGCAGTCGCTCCATGTAAAATACTGGTATTCAGCTGCATCCAGTTATACTGGAAGCCGACCCCAACATAGTTGGGAAAAGGCTAGTCAGGATAATTTGTCAAATAATAATATCAAACTAATTCGACTTTGGATTGAGACAGGCCGTAAGAGTCGTCCAGACTGAAGTTATGAAATAAAACGCATCATAAAAATAACACGAAATATAATATTGCTTCTATAAAACTTGCATTATTCACGTATTACTAAATTATTAAAATACTTTTAAATAATAATATTCTTAACTTATTTACACATAATTATTACAACATGAGATTTTAAATCAAAGTCTCGACCGTTATAACTAACACTAAGCCTTAAATGAAAGTCTAAAGTACAGTCGCCAGCGCATGCAGTTACCACAAACTGTCAAATTTTCGAAACTAAAATTTCGAAAATTTGACAGTTTGAATTCGAAATTCTTTTTTTTTTTGTTCAATTTTGAACTTAACCATCAACATTTATGGTTTAAATTCTTTTGAAGAAATTTGACTGTGGTAACTTGATGTGCTGACGACTGTACCTACATTAATGGATTTTCGCCGTTGAGAGTTGTAATTCCAACAGCGCAATAATACTTAGCTATCTAGTTAGTGTTAGTAAAAATGGGCGTTATTACATTAAAATATAAGGAATGTAGTTGCGTAACAAACATTCCATTTACCTAGTATCGGCAGTATCACCAATGTTACCACTATTTTAGAATTAACAATAACACAGTGTTCCTATGTAAGTAATTTCTGTGATATTTTAAATTTCCATAAATGAAATAATTAATTTATCATCGGGATTTCTCTTTACTGATGGTTGTCAGAATTTGAATCGTTGCACAGCCGACGCACCAGCACGAATAGCATGACCACCGTAGAAACGGGTTTTGTCGACGGAAGAATCGACAAAATGACACGATTTCTTTTGTTGATCTGTCATTTTGTGGTCATACTACGCGTGCGCGGCGGGACGCATCGTAACTCAGAAATCCTCTTACATAACTGTCATCGCACACTACAGCAGGTCGCACCATGCTTTTCGTATAAAAATGCGATGGCATCTCTTGCGATTGTAATGTGCGCAAGCGTCTACAACAGATTCACAGACCCAGTACAATAGTTGAACAGTTGTTCTAATATTGTGAATCTGTAAATAATTGGCCTTCCAATTTCAAATCTAATTATTTTGTGTCAATTTGACCCTAATTCAAAACAATTTCGACTAAATTCAGACCCTAAATAGCAATGATAACTCTGCTACTTCAAAATACCACAAAAATCACTCTCCACACCTCATTCTTCCACTCTTCACCACATTTAAGCCAGTGTAAGTCCCTCATACCCCAACCCATCCGGGTCGGGAGTCTCCATCCTGTTCTTGAGATGCTGCAGCGTATTGTGGAAGTGTTTCGTGATCTGTTCCACTTCTTCCGACTGGTCTAGGTTGGCTAGTTCTTCACGGATTTTCTGGATTACCTGGGTTGGAGAGAAAGGAAATTAAATATTGCGAAATACATATAATGTAGAAGTTTAAAAGTGGCGCCGGTGACTGAAACGTTGTGTGGCAATCGGTTGGCTTGGTTGAGGAGGAATAAGGATAATGTCGTGAGGAAAGTTTTGAGTATGAACGTGGATGGGTAGCAGAGGAAGAATTCCAACATGATAACACGGGTCTATTTAAGTACTGTCAAATTGTAAATATCTTCGACAAGGTGCGTGTACTCGTTTTAAACGAGAACTCACAATCTAGGTTTAATTCGAAAATACGAAAGGCTAAAGTCGTTACGCTGTTTGTTATACCTACCCATATTTAAGATACCTAAATATAATTATGTCTATGGAGCAAGGACGTGGGAACGTACGGTACCATCTATTATGAATGATTTACCGTTAGAAATCTGCAATGCAATAAATATGAAGAATTGCTCGAAGGTATTAAAGAGATACTTTCTAGATTATGGTACAATATACAAAGTGTCTTTTAAGAGCCGACCTATATTTTTTCTATATATTTCCTATTTATTATGTAATTCTTAAGTTATGTAATGATTAATAATGTAGTGGTACCGAGTTGCCGTGTCTGGCATACCACTGTTAAACCCACGATGGTTTGTGTGGTATGTTTGCGTGTAAAATAGTGTAAGTGTTTCTTGGATAATAAAAACAAAAAAAAGACCAATGAAACGATGGATGGACTGTGTGATGATATGGCTAGAAAGGAGGTGTTTGATGAGATGACGAGTAATAGAGAAGTATGGAAGAAGAAGACATGCTGCGGCGACCCCAAATGAATTGGGAGGATGATGATGGCATTTAATTTAGGTAAATACAGATAACCGAGGAAGTGTATGCGGTTCGGGAAGCATTGTCTATCGTTGGAAATTGCAACGCGCGATGAGAACCAGTCTTACCAAGGTATATTGTATTACCCAGTACTAACTGGGTTGTGGAGGTCAGATAGGCAGTCGCTCCATATAAAATACTGGTAATAACAGCTGCATCCGGTTAGACTGGAAGCCGACCTTATCATAGCTGGGAAAATGCTAGACACTAGACAGATGGTCTAGATTTTTGTTCATAAAAATACTTATTTAAAAGTAGTAGGCACTCACCGCATCGATAAGGTTGGTGGTAAGACTAGCGTTCCCCCTCTCCCTCAGCAGCGCGTACCGGCCCAGCAGCTCGGCCAGCAGCTGCGCCTGCACGCCGCCGTCCATGCACTGCTGCGCCACGCGCGCCGCCTTCTTCAGGCAGTCCAGGCCGCGGGACGCGTCGTTTAGAGGCCACTGGGGACAATGGGAACATGGTTTACTAATTATTTAAATAATGGTTTTATAGGCAGTGAATCGGTTCAAAAGGGCTTGTGACTATTATTATCATCCCCACGGGCTAATCGAACAAGGTAAAGTTACATTTGCCGCAGTCAGGCTGTGGATGGACGACCTTTATGTTCTACCGATATCACATTTCGACGTGGGACTTGCTTGAATCACACACAATCACATTTGAGAAAATTTGTTCGGTGCTGTGTCGATTCGTGTAGTCCGAAGTAAAAAAACGAGGCAAATGACGTCTTTCATTGCATTTACAAAAAACATTCTGATCGGCTTTAGCTAGTTCCGCGTCGATAAGCCATAGATCTCGGCTGTCACTGGTAGAACTACGACACTCGTATCTAGATGTCTGGGGGTAACAATGTGACAATTCATAACATTAACTGCTTCTGTGACCATTTTACGAATTGTGACGTGATTTATTTTATTATCCTATTATGATTCTGCTAAAGCGGCCTTTTTAGGCCCCCAGATTGCCGAAAATCTGCCAACCAGTCGTACACAGTAACTAGCTGTCGAAGTCAGATAGGCAGTCACTCCATGTAAAACACTGGTATTCACCTGCATCAGATTAGACTGGGGCCGACCCCAACATAGTTGAGAAAAGACTAGGTAGATGTCACTTACCTGCTTCCCATCTTTGGCTGCTTTCCAGAAGAGATGTGCGCACAAAGCTACGGCGCGACTTTGATCTGGTTTCTTCAATAGCTTGCTAGCCGCTAGCGCGCATTGTGTTCGCATTGGCTCTGCGTTTTCGGCACCTGGAGATGTAAGTGGAAGTTTAGAATTTTTGCAATTGTGTCCAGAGTTGATTTTTGAGTAACAGCGATCCTTCCACCTTCTGTCAGTCAGGAGTCTGTACGCCAGCACTTCAAGCTACTAAAATCTGTCAAATTTCTTTAATAGATTTTCAACTTTATCCCTAAAGCTTTAGGTTCAAGTTTTATTGGGAAAATTTGACAGTTTTAGGTAGCTTGATGTGCTGGCGTACAGACAACAGTGAACCACGATTCAAACTACATGCTTCCGTAATCGAAAATAGCTAAAATCTGTCCCGTTCATGTAATACTTGATATTTATACTCTGCTACAGGTATTAAAAGAACATTATCTTTCCATTTCCTCATAGTTGCATAAGTATTTATTATTAGTTATTTTATTGTATTTACAGTATTGTTATGTTTTGTCTTTGTATTTATAAGTATATTCTTATATTATTATGTTTAAATAGTTCTGCTTTACTTTTTAAGTATTCAATTTTCTCTTCTTCTTTTACACACTATGTCTACATCTCTTTCTTAGTATCTCCTTTCGCAGGTATGCTGCAAGAGATTTCTTTAGAAATAAGCATCACCTTTGTACTATTTTCTGTTCCTTTCTTCTTTTCTGTATTTAGTGTACATAAATTGTTAAATAAATAAATAAAAAACTATCGGGAGACAAAACCGTGAAGCCGTGTATGCAGATGCGTACTATTATTACTCTGGCTACTGAGCTACCGTCTCTTCTTTTAATTACACTTCAGCACGCGTACCATGACCACCGTAGACAAGGATTTTGTTGACAGAAGAATCGACAAAATGACAGATAGTGAAAAGAAATCTGTCATTTTGTCGATTCTTCCGTCTAAAAAAACCCGGTGGTCATGCTAAAAGTGCAGCTCAATTTTTAAATTTGATATTCCCTTTAATTTACCTACTTTTCAGTTCAGTAACTACGCTACCACCTCGTTGACTGGCAAATATAAGGTCTATCTTTTCATACACGAAATATTTTAAGAGTAACTTCTATAAGTCGTAAAGTCTCCATAGCAACGAAAAATATCTGAGTGTTCTTTTTTTACAAATTATTATAATTCTTAAATTTTTTGAGACTTTTTGCATAAAACCTTTACTCCCATATTCTAACAATGACAGTAGGTAAATACGACGTAGTAAACTATCGTAAGGGATGCTTAAAAATAAAGAGCCAGTATTTATTTTGTGGGTCAAGTAATTTTAAATTATTTATATTTTCTAAAAAAAAATACTCGATAAAAAAAAATCCCTTGAAATGGCTTTGTTATAGCCGTTAGATGATTCCCTGAAAATATTTCGTGTATGAATAGTTAGACCCTATATTTTGACCACGACATAAACTATTCTCATAATGATATTCTATGCCGATTCGAGAAAATACTTACCGAAGCAGTTGATCTGCTCAAAGGTAGCAATGATGAGTGTGATGGCCGCGAGCTGCGCCTTGCTGTCCGATATCTCGTCCTCGTACAGAGAGAACGCTTGCGATAGGAACTCGTACGCTATCGTCTCGTGGTTCGCGAAGCCGATCTCGCTTATTGCGAGCGCTCCTTGGAGGTATAATCTGTGAACATATACATAATTAGGTCTTATGTACACCAGTAGCGAAGGGTCAGTTTTTGTAAGAGGTAAGCCGGAGTACATATCTTTACTGTATAGAATATTATTGGCTATAGAATACTGACTGTGCCATTTTCAAAGGGAAGCCGGTAGGAATCGGGTTGTATGGAACCTTCGCCACTGATGTACACGCCATTATAATTTTTATATCATACAAGCTTTTGGCCGCGTCTTCGCTCGCTGTAATTTAGAATTTGACAATCTAGTGGCGTGAAATATACTTTACGACCTATTCTCATACCTACTAAATTACATTTAAAAAAATCATAAATATCGGTCGAGCCGTTTCGGAGGAGTGCAACCTCAAAGACCGTGACACAAATTTTTTATATATGTATAGGAAGATTAAATCAAGAACACGGACGTGCAATAAATACCTTTTGCAGTATTCATAATAGTTTGTTGTTTGTGTAGTTGTGCTTATGAACATATTTTTTTTTTAAGTTTCATATTGTCCCACGTTTTTTGTTGTCCCACGCTGGGAATTTCTCCTGTATTGTGAGTGCGTTTACAAACATTTAAACTATATCTGTACAGTACTTGCTATTTTATGCATGAAACTATGGTGTTCAGTTTCTTGGATAGCTTGAACGTCGTAATGTAACACAACCGATTGTTAATTTAGTTAAGTTTATCTTTAAGTGAACTGTAATTTGTTCTTTGAGAAAATAAATGTCTTTTAATCGATATTGAGATTGAATGCTGGACTAGAATTATTTCTACAACTGGCAGCATGCATGTTTAGCCTATGGAAAATTGAATGGCATAACAAGTATGGAATCTATACTATTATAAAGCTGAAGTTTTTTGTTTGGTTGAACGCGCTAATCTCAGGAACCACTGGTTCGATTTGAAAAAATCTTTTAGTGTTGGATAGCCCATTTATGGAGGAAGGTTATAGGCTATAAAATTTCACACGGACGAACACTGTCGCGGACAACAGCTAGTATAAAATAATGTTTTACCTCAAAGGCAACTCAGCTAATTCAGCTTTGACCAGCATACTGATGGTTTGATGACAGAACTGGAATATTTTCTGGCATTTCTTCTCCCACATATCGTCCTGAAACAAAATGACTATATTGGCGCTGCTTAGGAGCCGCTCGGCTGCCGCACGCACTGCCATACATCAATCAGCCAATTTCTTGGTGGCCGCAGTACGAGAATGGAATGGTACAGTCCCCTACATACAAGGTGGCAGACCTACCACACGCCGATTACCTAATTCGCTGCATTAGGGGCGCGTCGGTGTGTGTCAATAGGTTTAATTTATTTTATTATAGTGTCTGTTTGTGAATGTTGTATCTAGTAAATAAAATATTTCATTTAATTTTTTCATTTTTCATTGCAATACTTTACTAATAAAAAAGTGTCGTAACACGGCGGCTCATGAAGCTGTACATTTCCAGTATAACTTGGCCTCGCTTAGTATAGATTTTCTATACAATGAGAGATCCGCATAAACTGGTTTTGTATAGCTTGATTGGCAGTCGTGCGTACATGCTGAGGATCGGAGTTTTGAATTATCAATGAGTCAAAGTCACATTTATTTTATTTTTGAGCTTGTATGAAAGTTCCGCCATTGTTGTTAGCTACATACCGTGTCTTTGAGCTCCTTGTATGTGTGCGCCAGTCGGTACGCGTGGAACAGTACGGGCGGGAACGTGTGCTGGATGCGCGCGGCCCCGCCCGCCTGCAGCGCCTTGCGCGCGCCCGACAGGATGAGGTACTGGCGGTCCGCTGACTCGGATTTGAAGTGGTGGATTAGTCTGGAAAAAGGATAAGCTTTCATAAAAAATCAATCAATCATTTATTTTGTTAAACATACCGGGTGTAAACAGACCCTTCACATATCCGTAAACCAAGCATTATGTACATCAAACTAAGTAACTTTACGCAAAAAATTTTGCTGGGAATCGACTTTTTTTTGTGGTGTAAAATCACATTTTACGGTAGGACTCGATGGAAAGCACTCATAGCATTGTGCTGATGAATGGATTGAATAGTACGGGGGTCGTGGAGGTGTGTAAAGTAAAAATCTTACATTAAAAACATGTATTTAAAAAAAAACTTGTGAAAAAGTTCGAACTTTGACTCCCAATATCTCCGTAACTAGAAGGTTCCCAGGTATGGTCTATAACAAAAAAATGGTCGCAGTGACGGGGAGAACAAGTGCCTTTCGTTTATGTTAAAGGTCTATTTACACCCTATAGGTATGGTTACAGATAGAATATTGTCTAAAATATGTTCACTATGTTTAAATCAACGTCGTTGACGTCATCGACGTTGTCGTTCGTTAGTGTTTGTTTAAATCTATATCTATACTAAAATATATAGAGGTAAAATTTGTTTGTAAGTTTGTATGTAGGAGTAATCTCCGGAACTAATAATCCAATTTTAAAATTCTTTCACTGGCAGAAAGCTACATTATTCTTGGGTGCAATAGGCTATAAATTAACACTACAACTAACACAATTTTTGCAGCGAAGTCGCGGGCCGAAGTGCCAGTGTTAAATAAAAAACGCCGTAAAAGAGCCGAAACAGACGACTAATCAATGACTTATATAACACAGTGAAAAATGCACAACCTGTTTTAACGGGTTATTTTTAGTTGGTCGCGATATTCCTTCTAAATATTATTAACCCTCTATGGTCTAGGAAAAGAGAGGAGCTCGTGGCTAAATAATAACAGCCGCTCGGGTCGATCTTTAGGTTCAGCCGTGCTTGCCTAGGTTGGTCTGTGGATGGGTGACCACCCATTACATACCGAGTTTCCTCAATGCCTCGGAAAGCACATTAAGCCGTTGGTCCCGGGTGTCATTTGTAGATCTCTGACAGTCGTTACAGGTCGTCAGTGGCCAAAAAAGTCTGACAACCAGTCTTACCAAGGTGCATCATATTACTTAGTACTAACAGGGTTGTGAAGGTCAGATAGACAGTCGCTCCATGTAAAATACTGGTATTCAGCTGCATCCGGTTAGACTAGAATCCGACACCAACATAGTTGAGAAAAGGCTAGGCAGATGACTATGGTCTAGGAAACGACTGAAATTGACAACTACCTACAATCTTGTATGAAATCGTATACATAAGTAATATAGCCACAGATGTGTATGTAATATACTATTTGACTGCAGTAGACACCTAGACATTAAGTAGAGTGCCTTGTTCCCGAACGGAAGCCGGCAGGAATCGGCTTCTTAGGTGCCTTCGGGCCTGATTGTCATGCTGTTACTCATGTGAAAGACATAGCAACCAATTGGCAGAAAGTAAGCTAAATTGAAATGAAGGGAAATCCTTAAACTCGGCCAAAAAAGGCTGCCGACTATAGTCTGTTTTTTAATCTCTGAGACTAAACTGACATTACCTGGGTTGCCAGTTTTTTGCAATTCTTAAATAGTGATGTGCCACTACCGTAAATTGCCGTTATAAAATCTAGTCTATCGTTTTTTTTTTTATAATAAGTTATCCTGAATAAAAGGTGTAGGTAGTTATTTATTATTCAAATCAATTCGTATTCAAAATCACACACTAACTGCCGTATTATCATTATTATTTTTAAAATTGTAATTGTTTGTATGGTGTCAAGTTCCAATAATTACCGTATTTTTTAAAAGTTCTGCCGTTTGTAAGAGAAAAGGGTTTATATATCAGTTTTATCGTGTACGGGAGCAACACTGATAGCATTGCATTTTTTTTCTAATCGTCTAATATATATGAAAGTTACCATTCAACAAACCGGTATCGTAAGTACAACACTACACAAAAGAGCTGACAACATTATTTGTAAGTTTGACATAAAATTTGCATGTGTCAATTTAGTCTCAGGGATTAAAAAACAGACTATAATACACAACATACCTTGCCAGCAAGCCCTGCTCCTCCATAAAGTCTTCAACGTCAGGTTCTGCAGTCGGCTGATCAGGCTGGTCCTTTACTAACACTTCCAACATTGTAAGCACGGCTTCCACCTGAATCAAACAAAATGTACATGAATTACACTCAGGTTCATAAACATGACTGCAGCACAATTTAACAAAAGGACCTATAAAAACAAATATTCAAATAAGACAGAAAAATAGCAATTTTTGAACGTCAAAAATCACAAACGACAAGATCCCTAAAACAACCGCTTTTCACCACAAGTCAATTTATTCAGTAGTTTAGTAATTGCTTGAAGTTAGAACTGTCAATAGTTAGAATGCTTTGCTTTCTTTGTCGGTTCTTACTTCGTTAAAACTCTTGTACAAAAATGTTTGCATTAGTAATTACTTAAACTAGACTATAAAGAGTGTAAATAGACCCTTAACATAACCGAAAGGCACTTGTTCTCCCCGTCTTTGCGATATTTTTTTTGTTCTAGACCATACCTGGGAACCTTCTAGTTACGGAGATATTGGGGGTCAAAGTTTCAACTTTTTTACAAGGTTTTTTTTTTTAAATACATGTTTTAATGTAAGATTTTTACTTTACACACCTTCACGACCCCCGTACTATTCAATCCATCCAACAGCACAATGCTTTGAGTGCTTTCCATAGAGTCCTACCGTAAAACGTGATTTTTCACCCCAAAAAAAAAGTCGACTCGCAGCAATAATTTTTGCGTCAAGTTACTTAGTTTGATGTACAGAATGTTTGGTTGACGGCTATGTGAAGGGTCTGTTTACACCCTGTAGATAATACGGGTGTTAGTATCTTAGCTGGGAAGAAGTTTTGGAACAAACTCCCAAAGTCACAAATCCGTATATTCTTCAAATCTGTCATTTCAGACATTTCCGCCATTGCGAAAATTCATTGATATTTATTAATGTCACTGTGAAGAAATCTAGCAGGTGGACAAGGAAGAATATGAATTTTAAAAAAAAACATTTAGCTTGACTTACATCTTCAGGAGTAGAAATCAAACAGTCAGTGTCCAGTACATCATTGATCAGATGAACAGCGATCATGATCCTCCCAGGATGGTTCAAGTGCGTGATAAGCGGCGCGTAGTTCTGTAGCTTTATCAATGTGAGGATGTTCTTGTAGTGATCCGCGGGTAGTTTGAGGATCTTCATCAGTTCCTTGAAGACAGCTGTGTTGTGTTCTAAGTGGGTTTTGCCGCTGGAAAAATGGAATGATGTTAGTTTTATCTACACTAACAATATACGGAGGCTTTTGCCCAGCTATGGGACAAAATTGCCTAATAAAATAAATATATTATATAAAAATGTTAAGTCTGGATGTAGAGGTTAAATCTCCATATGTACTGATATAATTCCGAAAATTCTTTCAGTAATGGGAAGTTTAATTATCTTCGAGTGCCATAGGCTATATACAAGATATTCCTATGGGATAATTTTCGACTATAACGCGAGTGAAGCCGCGCGCAAAAGTTAGTTATGAAATATTTTTGGCGTAGAAATAGAGTCGACTGTTACCATGACAGGTACAGTTGAACCAGAAAAAGTGTGCGCTTCGGTAATCTTCGTGCTTCCGCATTAGAAAGAATGTCGTGTACATCAGAGTATCTCCATGCAGAGGTAACTTTTGTCCTGCCACGATTTGTAGGAGTGCATTTTATTGCGAGTTTGTAAACCATCCTTTGTTTTTAGGTAACAACAAACTACCCAATAGCTGGAGCTGTAGGCTTTACTAAGAAAACTGTGCCGCCATATGACGGGCAAAAATGACAGCGATTTATATTACAGAAAGCGTTTTTAGCCTCGTTGATCTAGTAGTCGCAATCGCGACTGCTGAGCATGAGGTTCTGTTGTTGTTATTGGGTTTTTCCATCAGGAATTTCTCAGTAGCAGCCACTCCTCTCTATGAGAGGGAATGGGTTATAATCCACCACGCGGGCCCAGTGCGGGTTGATAGATGTCACATGTCTATGAATTTTTGGTTCTAGGACATGCCGGTTTCCTCGCGATGTTTTCCTTCACCGTTTTGGGAGCAGTGGTGATGAAATAAATTACACAAAGTAAGGAACGCAGCATTCTGGGTGTAAAGAGAGCTGATAAAATACGGAACACTACGCTGCGCTCAAAAACAGGGATCACAGACGTAAGCAAAAAGGCTGCCAGGCTGAAATGGGATTGGGCGGTTCACTTGAGCCGCATGGATGATGACCGCTGGGTAAAGGCTTCAACACGTTGGATGCCTGAGGATGGACAGCGCCGCTGAGGCCGGCCCAGAAAACGGTGGCGAGATGATTTGGACGCACATCACGAGGGCTGGTTCGAGGTGGTGCAGGACAAGAGTACCTGGAAGGATATGGGGGAGGCCTTTGCCCAGCAGTGGGACATACCAGGCCAATAAAAAAAAAAATGCGCCTGCCTGGGTTCGAACCCACGACTTACTATTCGTAAGTCGGGGCCGCCACCACTGGGCACCGCTGCTCTCATTTTGTAGCCTAGTATACTATTACAACAAGTTACCTGGCCTGGTGTATATCAGCACAGATCTTGTCAGTGTGCGCCAGTACTCTGTCGACGTAGTTCAGTTTGTCAGGGTGGCACCTCTGCGCTAGCTTCAGTAGTGCCAACTGAAGGGATAACATGTCTTCGGGGGGCATGTCAGTGCGACTCTGATGACAAAAACTTAAATAGTAAAAATATCATTCGAAGGAAGATCGGAATAAGCACTGCACATAGAGTGGCCGTTCTCGAAATATTTGGAGCACTGATGAAAAAATGTCTTAATTCTTTTTTTTTTTTAAACAGAGGAAAGTGTCACACCTGTATCTATAGTCAAGTTAAAGTAATAACTTGAGTTTAAGTAAGTACTTATGATACGATTTTTATTCTGTAGTTTAGTAATTGCTTGAAGTTAGAACTGTCAACAGTTGGATCTCTTAGCTTTGCTCTCTTTGACGGTTCTTACTTCGTTTAAATTCTTGTCTATTGCATAAAACGTTTGCATAAGTAATTAATTACTTTAACTTGACTATAGATACGGGTGCAGCACTCGTATCTATAGTAAATATAATTTAAACGAAGTAGGAACCGTCAAAAAAGCAAAGCTAAGAATTCTAACTTTTGACAGTTCTAACTTCAAGTAATTACTAAACTACAGAATAAAAATCGTACCTCAAGTAATCACTGTGACTTGTTTATAGATGTCTAACACCCGTAGTTAGACATTGAAAGTCGTTTACACAAAATATTGTTGTAAGTAAAGCCGCCAGGCCTACAGATGAGTTATGTAGATTTATTATTCTCAAATCATTTTTAATACGAAAGAGATCCATGTAAGCTAAATATGAATGAAAACATAATTTACCTGTGTAATGGCGGCAACTTGATCTGAGAATACTTCGAATAGCTGCACCTCTTGTTCCTTTCCATCTTCTAGAACTACGCTCAAGTTGATGTTGCCTTCGTTTCTCTGACTATAAGTAGCGAGTCTTTCAATGAGCGCTATGATGATGTTCTTAATGTTGACTCCTGGTTGAAGCTCCGCGCAAGACTTGAGGAATGGCTGCAGATTGGCCAGGTGGAACTCATCTGGGAACACCTGTAAACAAAACGAAACATGATGTTAATTTTTACACTTTTTGACTGGTGAACAGGTTCTCCTATGATAAGACTAGATTTTTGGGATATTTACCCCCGTGGAGGGTAAATATCTTGATAGGGGTAAATACCTCACAGGTTTTTTATATGATAAGACATTTTAGATTTCGTAGGATATTTACCCCCGTGTAGGGTAAATACCCCCTCACAAGGGGTAAAGACTCTCATCACTACATAACCAGGGAGAACTAACCTTATGGAGAGGTTACTACCGCCATGGAGGGTAAAAATCCTCGAGTAGGGTAACAAAAGCACAGAGACACTTTGACGGTCGCTGCCAGACACAGTATTGTTAACACTTCCAATACAAACCAACCGACAGCCACAGTTTACTATAACACAAATTAAGTATAGAAATAATAGAGTGGCGGGTCGAAGTTCTAAGCCCAAGGCACTTACGGCGCCAGGAATCTTATTTCTACTACCATCTCTAGATGCTGCCAACGCAAGAGAGGGTAAATACCCGCGCGCAGTGATACTGTTCTCAAGGGTAAATACCCGCAAGGGGTTATTCTAACCTGTATGATACACTCCATAAGATATTCTTGAGCGATGGCGTCCCTGCAGCTGACGACTTGCTCCAGAATGCCGGGCAACACCAGCCGCCCGTAGTCTTCCACTGTCACGGACTCCAGTTGCGATAGACGGACGAGGTTCGTTCCTACTAGAATGCGGAGTTCTGAGCGTTCACGTTCGCGGCGTTCTTTGTCTCTAGAGTGTCCTTGATGCTGCATCCTGACCCAAAGCTTGTTCATTTCAGCAAAGTTCATTAGTACGAAGTCGATGGCATCTTTTACCTGAAAAATAAAATTATACTTGAATCTAAAATAATTTGATTTTTAGTATAGACCGACCGCTTTAATAGTGCTCGCTAAGGTATCAATTTAAATGGAATTTATTCTCAAGGTCGATCATTTATTGGTTCAATTAGTATCGTAATACCTACGTGGATTATGGTTATTTTAAAGCAAATAACCTGTGGGATATTGTTAGGACTTTGTGAACGCTTAATGTGCCTTTGATGGGGCAAGGCGGAGGACTCATTAAAGCGGTCGGTCTATAGTATTAGTAGTAGACTACAGAAACTTTTAACCGACTACTAAAAAAGGAGGAGGTTTTATTTCACTTTTTCTATAACCAAACGCTACGATATTTATAAAATAATGGTGTAATCAAACCCTATGACGTCAAGTATATGTAACACCAATCAAATAGCAAGTTTTCAATTAACGAGTACCAATAAAAATATATTTAAAAGAACGATATCGAATGCGTACGTTTAACTAAACGTCAGCGTCGGCAAAAATTTAAATCGCAGTGGCGGATTTACCAGCAGGCTGAGTAGGCTTGAGCCTAAGGCGGCAGAATTTTGGAGCGGCAAATTTGGGTGCCAAATTTTTTTTTTTTTTGCTGCCTCATAGAAATCAAAAACATTTTGGCATGACGGTTTTCTGATGTTTTACAGATAGAAGTCTGTAACAAATTTTGCCGATGACGTTACCCTCTCTAGCAATATTCCATATTCTAGAGTAAAACAGCTAGTTCGCCGTCCCCCGACCAGTAATCGGTAATATACCCAAAAATTATTTTACATGCAATTTTAACAAAATTATTGGATTGTAAAAATTATGTAGGACATGACAATTGTAGAGGCAAGGGCGGCAAAAACTGTACAGCCTATACCTTGATAACTTGTAAATCCGCCACTGTTAAATAGTTAGAGCAATGGCGTTAGATGAGGCTAAATATCAAAATGAAACTAGAGCATTCACAATCTCCTTTACAAAACTAGAGCCACATCATACTCACAACGCCTTCCTGTTCGTTCTGCGCCTCCGAGGTGTCGGGCAGCACATTCCTGGTGCACTGCAAGAGGTAGTTCCTTAGGAACAGACCGCGGAGAGGATGCTGTACTCCTCGGCACATCTCTACTAAGTCCTGAAAGATGTGCTTGCATGAAACGGGAAAGCTTGGTATAAAATCATTTCGAGGTAGGTAAGAATAGCAAGGAAATCTTCACAGAAATCATTGGAGAGCACGAATGGAACCTGTATCTTAGCTTGCTACTCGACACACCCACTGTCAAATTCTCCGTATTTGGTGGTATTCACTAAGCTAATGAAATCGCTTTGAATGGGGATGGCAAATGTGGAACTAATGGCACTAGCATAGCTGGTTCCAAGCATCGTAATTCGTTGAAAATCTGGTAGTAACTTATATTTCAAAATAGCTTGACTTCATTGATCAGATCGGGACCTAGCTATGGTCGTGCCAACTACAATGATATTTTAACGGGCTTCCCCATTTATGTATGTCAACACAACTTTGAATTTGAGACTTTTTAGCAAGAAATCGGCTCAGTTGCTCGAATACCCTTTAGTACTTACTAATTTGCCTGTTTATTGCCCTGTTGGTCTAGCGACTCACTGGTCGCAAGCGCGACCGCTGAGCATGAGGTCCTGGGTTCAATACCCGGGTCGGGCAAAGCGTTATTGGGTTTTTCCATCAGGAATTTCTCAGTAGCAGCCACAGAGTCTGGATCTGAGCCTCGTTGATGGCAGTGGCTCGCTTACATGGGACTTAAACATTACTGACGAATGACGAAGTGTACTGTCAGGTACACCTCTGCCTAACCCTTCGGGGATTACAGGCGTGATGTTTAATTTATTCTACCAAAAATATTTTACAAAGACAGACTACGCATTAGGTATTTTCTTCCAGCCTATCTTAAAATAATACAAATATGGAAGAGCCAAAAGAATCTTCTAGAAAACTATTTCTTTTTACCTTCAACAAATCCCTCCTCAAATTCGAGTTAGTCTTGATATACACCAGGCCCACAGTGATCAGCAGGTACAGCCTCGGCACAATGTTGCCAGCATACTGCACCAGCTCGTACAGGTCAGCTACCTTGCGACCTTTCTGGAACTCCTCTAGGAGGTACAGCTCTAGGTGGCGGAGCTCGTCTGTTATGGCCATGTCTGTGTACGAGTTAAGGGTGACAGAATTGTTTGGGATGTAGTTCTGTCGATCTTGATCCAGCAAATCATACATGGGGGTGGGCAGAAACCACAGAACGCCTGCACCTGCTAAGATTTTCACATACTCCTTTTGCCTCGTCCACGTTCATACATCTGGTCATACACGGACGCCGTTAGCGAGGACTACGCACCTGATCCTTCAGAAGGATCACCAATAAGGTCAGTGGACATCCTTCTAGGGCTTCCCCTCCCAGTGTTACCACTCACACCTGCCTTGTTAATGCAGCAAACATCAAACCAAAAGAATAGGCCTAATTATTAATAAATAATTTATAATACGAGTCTCAAATATGATATGGGTGTCACTGACTATCACATTTAATTTATAATACCAGTCTTAAATATGATATGGGTATCACTGACTATCAAATTATAATATCTGTATAGTTTATGTTACACTTAATCATTAGACCAGAACCAATGTGAATGTACTACCGCACTCACTGATGGTTGACCACTTTTCATTCATCCTTATGAACTGAGTTATAAGGTTGAAAAGTGGTTGACCGTCGTCCATCAGTGAGCACAGTAGTACCTACATAATAACTTGTTAATACTTGATTTCTCCGTGACCTTTTCAGACAGTGAAAGCCTATTGTTGTCTATTAAATGCTAGGCATCTCCCGCAACAAAATACAATCTTTTGGAAGGCTGTGGTCCCTATATATATTTTTTTGTAAAGTCGACATTGTAGTTATTTGTAATTTCTTTACGACTATGGTTTTTTTTTTTTTGTCTCTTTTCGCTAATTAATCTGTCACTATTAATTAGGATGTTAAGTCATGTCTATGGCGTGTTAGATGGGTTGCTGGGTATGCATCCTATTACACAATTTCTTACTCAAAAAGCATAATGCTAAGATTGTCAATCGATCGCCGACTGACAATCTTAACACTGGTTGAATGTCATTTTCATAAAACGACACGGTGTTTTTGTCTTGTCTGTTTACTAGTTAGTTTGCAAATGAAATTGTGTCAAAATTGATAAAGCAAATAAGGCGAAGGACAGGCCTTTGGGGTCTCATGTTATTTTGACATTCAAAAACTTCTTAAGCTTAGCCTAATTTAAATAACTAAAATGACTTTTGATTTTGATCAGGTCAATTATACTTTCTCTTATCATTAAGTGCAGAAAACCAATTTAAAAATTATGTAAAAAGGATACAAAGCTCATAGTAGCTTTTGGGGGACAGCAGAGAAGTCCTGAGCTCTCCAAGCATAGTGGAGGCATGCTTCAAGGCATCCATCAGCTTCGACTTGTCCAGACATCTCTTCATTTGAAATGCCTGTAATGACATGTTTAATATAATGTACAGGGTCAAATAGGGTTTTAATATCTAAATGTGATGAAACAAAATTAAATATTTTTTCGTGGTGTGTAAATTGTGGTTTAATGCCATTCAAAGTCAATTAACCTCTTGACCGCTATGTCAATAACGCAAAACCTGTGTTCTCTATGCCAAGCGCTTTAAAAAAAATATATTTTCGACATGCCATGCAATCCGACGCGTCGTGAGCACTTTTTGATTTGACGTCCATAGAGGTCCGTGGCGGTCAATAGGTTAAGGGTAAACTGTCTTGTCAATATTTTATCTGTTTAAAACCTTTATCTATGAATAGTTGGAATATAATCAATGTATATAATTGTTTGAATGTTAGTAGCAAGTTTCAATTGTCATTAGTTTAACTAATACTTTTTTAATAAGAATTAATTGATGATAGACGTTTCTTCTACCAATTAACAGTAAGTTATTTAGTTTTCAGTCGTAGAATTTCACATTATCTTTTTATACAAATGTAGTAAACACTACACAGTAAATACATTAAACATTTGGTTCCTCAATACAAATTGGGAAGACTTATGATTGCTAAATTCTTATTCTTTATTGTACACCACAATTACAAATAATTTACATTTGATACTACTGCTAATGCGCAAAGGCAGGCTTGAATGAAGCTAAAGTTTAGTTAAAGTACAGTTAAATATTATTATAAAAATAAATGAAATGTACCAAAGGTTTTTTTTTTAACATAACATTAAGTACATCCATGTAGGTACTATGCAATGACAGAATAAGACAGTACAACTGTTAAGATAAATTTATTTTTAAAACCTTGAATACTAAGTTCATTTCCAATGACACATTTTTCTAAACTAACTTTAAACTTGTCAACTTTGTTATTTTGCATACAAATTCCTGATTTAAAATAAAACAATTCAGGCAGCAAGCCATAAAAAAATAATCGTTCATAAAAACGGAAACAGCGTACCGCCCATCAATTTGTTGTGCAATTAGATAACAATTTGAAAACAAACCTGCACTTTGACAATATTCAGGGCCTCATCTAGGAGTTTCTCCTGTTCCTCGACTGGAGACGCCTGGTTCGTCATTTGTGCCTACAAAACACAAACAGATAAAACACCGCTTTGATAAAAACTACGATAAATTAAAGTACCTACAAACTACTAACAGTAGACCAAATGTACAAAAATGGAAGATTTAGTTGCTCCATTTGATGACCTGGTGAAGGATGCGGGGATCCGCTGGATGAACGCGACCGGTCAATGTGGCGACACTTGGGGGAGGCCTATGTCCAGCAGTGGACGTCTTTCGGCTGAAATGATGATGATGGTGATGATGATGATGATACGGACTGTTAAACGTGTAAATAGACGTCGTAACATTTCGAAACGCACCTGTGTTATGGACTGAGGACAAACGGAGCCACCTATAAGATTTTCAAACGAAAAATTATTTAATTTCCTTTCGAGCAAGAAATCGTAAGCGATTACGACTTGTCAAGTTTGACAACTTGTTTAATTTTAGGGTTGTCATGTTTTGAGGAAGAGTTAACGTATCGTATTTGAGTTAAAAATTAAATAATGTTGATGGTCCTTGGTCTTTGAGACAAAATAAATGACGACAACGTAAACTCATTTGAAAGATTATTATTTATTATAGACTTCCAATTTTGAAGAATTTTTGGCTAATTCACCCCTAAGATGACCATGCTGACCATTGTCGGGAAATGATCATGACTTGAAACGAGGCTCAAACTAAACACTTCTTATTGGATTGTGTTGGATTGGAACTTTACAACGACGAACATGAATTTATTTGCAACATTGAATAATGATGCGTTCAGTGATAAACAACGCGATTTATTTTCCTAAGTTATAAAAGACTTATACTCCGAAATAGTAATGAAACTTTTAAAAACATTAAATGTCACTCCCTCGGTCGACGTCATTTGTTATCAGCGAGGAATTTTAGTGATAAAGAGGAATTATAAACAGAAAAATGGATAATAAACCGTCACTGAGTCAATATTTCGGTGATAAGGAAGTCCCTCCCGCCTCCCAGTTCTTCGATGAAATTGGGACATCGCCGTCGGATATGATACAAAGCATTTATTTAGGCGAACCGGAAGGTAATATTTCGGTTGCGTTTAATAAACATTTTTCTATTGAAACTGATTACTAAAAGATTGATTTATGAAATTGAAAAGTTAATTTGTATTATTAGGAAATCAAACATCAACAGGCAGCGTTTTTCCTACAAATATGACTGCTTCATTTACGCAACAGAAAATGACGGAGGAGATGACTTTTACAAATGTTTTGCCAACTGTGAGCGGCTCGGCTGCAGTGCCAGCAACGAGTTTACCTGATCCGTCGACGTTCTTCGACACTATTGGCCCTGAACCACAAATAGTGCCAGCCAAGAGTGGAATAGCTAATCCGACTATACTCACTGAAGCTATGGACGGGTTGAGTATAAAAGTGAGTTTTATATTTTATTATTTCTAATTTCACTCCATCGGATCGATCCAGCTGGTCTCTTTGCTGCCCTCCGACGTTCGTACCCCACAGGGGGTACCCATAGCACGCTGTCCCTTAGTTTTATAATCTTTTTTTGCTCCTGCTGGGCTTACACTCAAAACTCAAGACACCCACAGTACGCTCGGAAGAGTTGCGTCGTACGCTCGAAATTGCGAATACGTATTTCTTTTGTAGTAGTAATTAGTGAAGTTTCGAATTGGAAACAACATATAATCAGTGATTGTGACTATATCTATAATTGAGATTTGCAACAAGATGATACTATACTATAATAGCTTATATTGATATATTTTTACCCCCCCTGCAAAAAGAGGAGTGTTATAAGTTTGACTGTAATGTGTGTGTGTCTGTCTCTGGCACCGTTACTCTTAAACGAGTGAACCGATTTGGATGCAGTTTTTTTTATTTGAAAGCTAGTTTCTTGGCGATGATTCTTAAATATGTTTTATCAAAATCAGTGTAGCCATTTACTAGATATGTGGGATGAAAGTGGTGACTAATAGTCAAATATTTTGAAATATACCCAAGTGGGGTATCAAATGAAAGGGCATGTTGTGTATATTACAATTAGACATGTTTTATCAAAACCGGCTCAGTAATTTTAGTGAGTTTTCAAATGTTTGTTTGCTTTTCTTTGTTGCGATGGGGTGGTTTTATAAATAAATTTAATTTTTCTTTGCAGAATCAGCCTGTAGATAAAGAGGCTGATAGAAGAAGAGATGCTTGGCTGCCTAATGATGAAGCTAAGAAGACGCTTATGAAGGTAAGTCTTGTTTTTGACGGAATCTTAGATTTTGTAACTATCTTCTATGATCAGTCATACCAATTGTTTTTTTTTTACAAAATTACCCTGATCTTGGAATTTGTCCTGTATCATGCGTGTGTTCATAAACATTTAGAATCAGTTATGCAAACAGCCAGACCTGGAACATCTACCTGTAGGCCATAAAATTATTTATTCAGTGCGGGAATCATACTCACGACACTGAGCCGCTGTGCCAACCATGCCGTTGACTATGAGCTTGATGTTGGAGATTTGGTAGTACAGAGTGGTTTTTCTAATTCATACACACAATGGGTTACCCTATAAAATCTATTATTTATATCTGTAATATCCATGGAGTATACTCATCATCTGCCTAGCCTTTTCCCAACTATGTTGGGGTCGACTTCCAGTCTAACCTGATGCAGCTGAATACAGTAACAACTGACAAAGATCTACAAATGATAGCCGGGACCAACGGCAACTATGGTGTACATTGTAAACATAATACAGAGCATTGTTATGTTCACATGTTTATCACAGAGGCACTATGTTCGAAATTTTATTTATATTTCTCTGTTAACAGGCTCAGTCCTCACCGAAAGGCTCCTTTTTTCCTGAGAGAGAAGTTCTCACAATGCCAGGGCTAGTGCTTGAAGAAGAACTGGTAAGCCACACTATATTTTCTTTTTTTAATTTTCAATAAGGAGATATTAATCAAAGACGCTTAATTAACATTTGCTTTATTTTTGCAGTATAATTCTATGAATCTTAGGCCCGCTTGCACCACGAATCGCTAAACGCGTATAACGCTAAACATATTTAAAACATCATTCTGTCTCTATCATCTGTAAACGATTGATAGAAGCAGAACGATGTTTTAAATGCGTTAGAAGTTAAACGCGTTTAGCGATTCGTAGTGCAAGCGGGCTTTAAGGTTCCAATCTTTTATCTAATTTTTTTATCAATTAAAGCTCAATTAATCTGGATGAGTTATTCTACTGAGTCGTGTTAGTCTTTATGAGATTTACATCTTTTCATATCTGAACTTTAATTTTAGACATCACATTATCAACCTAAAAAAATCGTCATAAACCAAGATTAAAATTTCTTTCCAGGCTGATGCCCTCCAAGAAGTCGCAGTAAAGTACCTCGGAGTAAGCTCAGCGGGCAGCCGAGGCGTAGTAAGAGCAGAGCACGTGAGCCGCGACGAGGCTGGACTACGCGAGCTATTGCGCACTGGCTACCTGCGCGCCGCTGTCAACTTGACGCATGTGTTGATCAGCGCTGCGGGACAAGGTGAGCAGGCAGTGCATTATTTAGATAACCAGGACACTCACACATCGCTCTACAAGAAGTAGCAGTAACGTATCTTGAAGTAAACTCAGCATCTCGGCATCTTTTACTGAAAGAGGCTGATTTTGCTTGCAAAATCTTATTAACATTGTCATATCAGCCCAGAATCGAGGAGCTCGTGGCTAAATAATAACAGCCGCTCGGATCAATCTTTAGGTTAAGCCGTGCTTGCTTAGGTTGGTCTGTGGATGGGTGACCACCCCTTAACATACCGAGTTTCTTACGTGCCTCGGAAAGCACGCTAATCCGTTGGTCCCGGCTGTCATTAATAGATCTTTGATAGTCATTACAGGTAGTTAATGACCCAAAAAGTTTGACAACCAGTCTTACCAAGGGGTATCGTTTTACCCAATACAAACTGAGTTGTGGAGGTCAGATAGGCAGTCGCTCCATGTAAAATTATGGTATTCCGCGGCATCCGGTTAGACTGGAAACCGACTCCAACATAGTTGGGAAAAGGCTAGGCAGATGATGATTTGACGGCACGGTTGGCGTAGTGGCTGAGCGATTGGCTGCTGCGCTGCGTGTCGCGGGTTTGATCCCCGCACGGAACAAATATTTGTATGATCACCTGTAGATCAGTTGTTCCGGGATGTTTGTGTATGTGAGTTTAATCAAATGTTTGTAATCGCACCCACGATACAGGAGAAATTCCTAGTGTGGGGCTAAGTAACAAAAAAAAAATATAATGACAATCAAAAACTCATAAACCATCTATCCACCAGGTGTAGGCCGCATGCATCGCCCCACGAAGCACACGCCCCGTTCCCTACAACTGTGGCTGACCAGGTTCGCTGTCATGTTGAGGATCAGGCTCAATGATCCCTTGGTGAAGGAGGCCGAGTCTTTCGGAGACTTTAACAAGCCGGATATGTTTTATGAGGTGGGATAATCTACATATAATAAAATTGTAACAGGCCGATGTCCGTACACTAACACAAAAATATGGGGGTCTTTATTAGAGCAACAATAGCCAAAACAATCGTTTTTTTTTTATTTTTATGACTGTCTTTCTACCTGTATGTTTGTACGCGCATCACGCAAAAACCACTGCATGGATTTGAATACAGTTTTCACCGCTCTACTGCTAGATGCTTTACTTAAAATATAGGCTACATTAGATAAAGTTTTGGACCCGATAGGTGGCGCTGTGCGAAGCCAGTACCATACACTTAGCAACTTTAAAAATGGGTAATATTGTATTTATTGTAATTATAAGTTGTTGGAACATAGTATTTTGGAACCAATGATAAAATAACAGAAATATGTCCTATGCCAAAGTTAGAATAGTAATTCCACATGAAAACCGGTTTTAAATTTTGTTCACATAAAACATTTAATATAGTTAAAATTATTAAAATAAAAGAGCACAAAGGTAATGCTTGTTTCGTTAGAGTTAGTTTTTTTTTGCTGGATATGAGCATAAAATGTATGTTAGCAAAATGTTCGCTTCAAACGTGTTTAAAATCACACTTCGATAGAAGTAAAAATATTATCCAGGCAGTAATTATTAAGCGGAGAAGACTGCCTAATGTTTTATTCTATTACTAGCTGTTGCCCGCAACCTTCGTTCGTGTGAAATTATTAATTAAAAAAATATTAATTCCCTTTTTGAATCGAAATTTGTTAGCAATTCCAAGGCTTTTATTTTTTTGCACGGAACCCTAATTCTTATTCTAAAATAAAAGCCTATGTTAGACTTTATAAAATCAGCTATCGGCCAGTAAAAGTCCCGTCAAAATCGACCCAGCTGTTTCGGAGATTAGCCGGAACAAACAGACAGACAGACAGCCAGCCAAAAAATAAATGTGTTTTTGTTATAAGTGCCGTATATATTTTCATATGCATTCAGTAAAAAGCTGTTATTTTGATATTACAAACAGACACTTCAATTTTATTTATTTGTATAGATGTTGAATGTATGTTCAGTAGTTCACACCTCAGGTTTAATATTTGTGTACAGTTCTACCCCGACACATACGAGAATCGCACAGGCAGTCTGGTCCCGTTCTCCCTGCGACTGTTAGTCGCAGAGCTGCCAGCACACACCGGCAAGCCGGACGAGGCAGTCGACAGGCTGTATGCTATGCTAGATACAATACAAACGGTAAGACTCTTCAGTAAATACGCGTTCAGTCAGACATGAATATGAAGCCAACCCGCGTTGTATTACGACCCACTCTCTCCCACAGAATTGAGGCCTGGGTCCCAGCTGTGGGGACATTTTAGGCTAAATTATGCTGTACGTACAACGCCTTGGAGTTCTATAATCTATAATGGTTTGCATTATTAAAAATAATGTCATATATGTATAAAAGGGTGTAAATTTACCCTTAACGAAACCGAAAGGTACTTGTTATTCCCGACTGTGGTCTAGAACAAAAAAATTACCTTAATTGTTTTAGTTAACTATTCCCAGGTATGCTTGGGAACCTTCTTTCTAATTACGGGGATATTGGGGGTCAATGATCCAACTTTTTACAAGTTTTTTTTAGCTGTTTTGACATGGAAAGAAAAATTCTAGTGCGAGCAGGGTTTGAACCTGCGACCTTCCGATTCAGTACACCGGATGTCTTAACCAAAAAAAAAAATTTCGAGAGCTGTGAGCAGGGTGCGATGGTCTAATTGGTTAAGACATCCGGTGTACTGAATCGGAAGGTCTCAGGTTCAAACCCTGCTCGCACTAGAATTTTTCTTTCCATGTCAAAACAGCTATAGTTCCCTACGCAGGGTTTGCGTATAAAAATATTAAAGTTTTTTTTAATACTAATTTTACTTTACTTATCTCCATGGCCCGTTTACTGTTCAGATCATCCATCAGCATAATGTTTTGAGTGCGTTACATTGAGTTTTACCGCAAAAACGTGATTGTTCACCCCAAAAAAAAAAAAGTCGTTGCAAGCAATAATTTTTGCATAGAGTTACTTAGTTTGAGGTACAGAATGCTTGGTTGACGGCTTCGTGAAGGGTCCGTCTACACCTTGTATAGCAGCTAGACTCTCTGGGTATAGATCCACTTACATACTATGCATGACTGTCAGAACCAAAGTGATCTTTATTTCAAGTGTGATACGGTTGCTGTTGCAACCATTAACAAGTCTGTCAATCTATGCTGTTCAGAATCAAAAGACAATCAATCCAAGCTTTTTATTATTGTTTTCAGATGCTATCAAACCTTCGCGAAGGTAAAACAGAAGATGGTTTAGCCACGATAGCAGAGCAGGACAAAGCGGAATCTATTCGTCTATGGATGGGCAGAGAGACTAGAGTTATGCATTCACTCGTCAACTGCGCTATAGCTATGAAGGTAAAGTATTTGAACTATCAATAAGGGGTGGAAGGGACACCGACGCGAAAACGGTTACCTCGTATTCAGTACATCATTCTGAGCCCTATGAAAAAATTCTATGTCCCCACATAGAATCTTTTCATAGGGCTCAGAATGATGTGAAACAGCTGGTTTTTTTTTAATACCAGGGCTCAGAATGATGTAAAACAGTTGGTTTTTTTTAATACCAAGGCTCAGAATGTTGTGAAACAGTTGGTTTTTTTTAATACCAGGGCTCAGAATGATGTGAAACAGCTGGTTTTTGTTAATACCAGGGCTCAGAATGATGTGAAACAGTTGGTTTTTTTAATACCAGGGCTCCGAATGATGTTGAACAGCTATTTTTTTTTCATAGGGCTCAGAATGATGTGAAACAGTTGGTTTTTTTTAATACCAGGGCTCAGAATGATGTGAAACAGTTGGTTTTTTTTAAATACCAGGGCTCTGAATGATGTTGAACAGCTTATTTTTTTTCATAGGGCTCAGAATGATGTGAAACATTTGGTTTTTTTTAATACCAGGGCTCAGAATGATGTGAAACAGCTGGTATTTTTTAATACCCTATGAAAAAATTCTATGTAATGATGTGAAACAGCTGGTTTTTTTTAATACCAGGGCTCCGAATGATGTTGAACAGCTTATTTTTTTTCATAGGGCTCAGAATGATGTGAAACAGAGTTTTTTTTTTAATACCAGGGCTCAGAATGATGTGAAACAAAGTTTTTTTAATACCCTATGAAAAAATTCTATGTGGGGAGATAGAATTTTTTTATAGGGTATTAAAAAAAAACCAGCTGTTTCGTGCAATACCTACACGGTCAAAACGTATGGAATAGCTAATTTTTTTTTTAATAATCGACCACTCGTTATTTATCATCTGCCTTTTTAGGGTTCCGTCCCCGAAGGGTAACCAACGGGACCCTGTTACTCCGCTGTCGTCTGTCTGTCAGCGGGCTGTATCTCATGATCCAGGTAGACTAGACAGTTGAAATTTTCATAGAATGTGTATTTCTGTGGCCGCTATAACAACAAATAATAAATTAAAAACTAAAGGGGGCTCCCCTACTACGATGGTACGGAACTCTTCATGCGCGAGTCCGACTCGCCTTGGCCGGTTTTGGTATCGGCATCACTAGCTCTCCTACTGATCGCGGGGTCCTGGGTTGGGCTTCTATACCTGGGAACCTTGTAGTTACGGAGACATCGTTTAAGAAAAATCTTCATGGTGTTTTATGTTTATTGGACCGTCATAACATAATTATAACTAGATAATTCCGTTTCATTAGTAGTCAAGTAATATGTCCCAGTGATGTTTCGACTGATACCGTCGCCGATATATCCTGTATGGTTACATTTATGATCTAGGAAATCTTGCCAGGATTTGCACTCATAGGCTCGAAAGATTTTAGGGTGTATGATTGACTCACAGAAGTAATGGTGCGAAATGGAGTGACTGCAGCCTTCTGCAATAAAAATAACGAGTTTAAAATATTATAATATTAGGGATTAAAGTATGAAACTGACGATTTCATGAAAAGTGATATTTCCATACTAACATTTTTTTTATTTTTCTTGGAAACGTCTGAACCGATTATATATGATGCAATTGCAATAGTTAGAGTGAAAAAAGCTGCGTTGCACTGCGTATCTTAAATTCTCAAAACACAGTCTATGACAAAAATATACCTACTTGAAGTAATGAAACCGACGGCACATCTAAACAGGTGTTTTGACACACTACCCTATGAGCTAATATGCAACTACTAGTACGGTTTTTAAACTCTAAAAGGTACGTATTTTAACAATTAATCAAATAAAAATTAAATTAGGAAGAAATATAACGATACGTCAAAGTTACAAACATAACATAATGTGACAAAAACGGCAAATTTCATAGTTAAAGACCTATTACTAGGATATGCCCGCGTGGCGTTCGGTAATTGTACCCCGGGGTTGTACTACCGGGATAAAAAATATCCTATCTGTTAATCCAGGTAATCAAATATCTGTCAAATGCCTTTCAAACCTACATAGTTTTTTTAAGAGCAACTAACATCCATCTGCCCATCCTTACAAACTTTCGCATTTATACACCGTGGCTTTTTAGTCGTCTTACAACGGCAGCACACTTCATGTATCCAATGACTACAAAACATTCATCATCATCATCATCAGTTTCTTGCCCTTATCCCAGTTCCTTTGAGGTCGAAAAAAGTTCTCTGCCAAGTTTTTAGACTTATGTAAATCCTGCTTATGTGTACGAAGTAAAATTAAAATTGGTTCAGTCATTTCTAAATAAATTCACTTGAAAGTTTGTATGAAATGCCGTAAGACGTTAACGCTCGTAATCTTGTCTGTAGGGTAAAGGTGGTATAAGGTATATCTTTGGGCCAAAGTTGCCTAGAAATAAATGAATGTTATTGTTGCTAATAATATCACCACATCCAGGTTGGGGCGGTCCCCTTTCATAAGGAACCCAGCAGCCTCGCAAAAGTCTGTATACTGGTTGTTGGAAAAAGGTTAAGCAGATCATAATGAAGAGAAGAATTAATAAAAACAAACCAATATCTTCATAGTATCACCACATCCTGGCTGCGGCGCCACCCCATCATTGGGGAAAAAGTCGACAGTTCCAATAGCTCCTTGAAAGCCCAGCAGCCCCGCTCAAGTGTGTATGACGTCAACTATCTCTGCGTCAGAAGCGTTCAGGCTTTCGAACTTCATGCGGTCAGGGAGCTCGTAAAATGGTCTGGCAGGATCGAGACCTGTGAAAAAGATAGAAGTTGTTGTTAAAATAACTGCTTCGTTGGTTCCCAATCGCGACTGCTGAGCATGAGGTCCTGGGTTCGATTCCCGAGTCAGGCAAATTGTTATTTGTCTTTTTCCATCAGGAATTTCTCAGTAGCAGCCACGGAGTCTGGATTTGTGCCCGGTACACGGCAATAGGCTCGCCCCCTGTTACATGGGTCTTCATAACTGGCGAAATGTGGATGTACTATTAGGTACACCTCTGCTTAACCCTTCGGGGATTACAGGCGTGATGTTATGTTATGTTGTTGTTAAAATCTTTTTTCATCCCTACCCGTGGTAGTAACTGTTGGTGTAGTTGTCACAAGTGCCATTGTTAAGCTTGAGGTACCACGGCGAGTTATGGGCCAGCTCGCCGTCCGGCCGTCTTATGACGACAGGCCGTGTCGACGGCGCGTTCGTGTTCCACGTGCGCCTCAAAGAGATGTCAACGAATAAGTAGGGGTCCGCAAGGGCCGATGCCTGCCAGGGCTGCGGGACTGTTCGAAAGAGATACCGTGGCCCTGGAACACAAAGGGCAAAGAAGGAACATGGATGGGTTTTAGTCAGTACAAGTCTGACACTCCCTTCCGCTCCGCCCAGAGTGGGGGGGGTCATTTGATGATTTCCCATCCGGAAAAAAAAAAAAAAAAAAAAAAGCTTGAGGTACCAGATTCAATATCTAGATTAAGAAAGTTTATATGGTTCCAATAATAATATCTGCCACAACATGGCGTCTGAATTTTTGCCATATCATTTTTATTATTTTTGCCATGATCATACCCTATAAACTAATACTACTAGGAATACAATTAGAGAGTACTAAACAACTCTGCATACCCCTGCGAGGGCCACAGGCGTGATGTTATGTAATACATAGGTGAGAGCTGAAAAGGCACTGGCTCTTGTAACACAAGCTAGCAGAGGAGTCAGGTGCTTTGAAATGTTTTCTTTTTTTTTCAATTTTGTTTTTTTTTCAATTTTCTTGTGTAATAAAAATTTTTGATTACTGTCCAATGCCCGCGGCTTCGCCCGTGTGTAGTTCGGTTATTCTCCCACGGGATCGTACTACCGGGATAAAAAGTGCCCTGTGTTAATCCTGGTTATAAACTATCTGTAAACCAAATTTCATTGAGAGATATTTCTCGACGGCATGTAAAGCCAAGACAGAGGCCCATGGGTGGCATAAATACTCTGACACCAGGTTAGGCACTAACCACACGATTAGGAAAGAAGACTAACAGAAAATACACGTCATGCTGTGAGGGGGTGAAGGGGTGGCGTAAAATCTCACGTGATTAAAGGATGACCCCCTAGGATGAACAATATCGGTGTATTTAAGATGTTATTGATTGAGTTTATGTAAAAATATAAAGTACGTACCCGTAACTCGATACACGGAACTATTAGTTTTAGCCGCCGCTCTGCCCATCACATGAGCCCCTATACTATGTCTGATCAGACGCAGCCGGTCTCCAGTAATATTATACGCCTCATTCAATGCATCCACAAATTTTGCTACAATAGCTCCTATAGTTGAAGTGATATTCGCAACATAAATGTACAAGAAAGATTTGGCGATGGAACTCCAGTCTATGGTAATTACGTTGACATTTTGATTTATTAAATAAGCTTTTTTATGTTTAATATGCCTTTAAAAATCAGCAGACGATTGCCATCCGTGGGTGATCATTTTTATTGGGAACCTGAACCGTAATATCTTTGTAACAGTATCTTGATCGCTCTTGTTGACCGCTCGTCCTTGGTTGTTCAACAAAATGTAGGTCGTGGCGTTCCTAAGGGACAGAAAGAAGTAAGTACTAAACTTGAATTTAGGATCTTAACTTAATATCATACATGAAAAAGTTGAAATTACATTGCAATCAAAAGTGTTTGCGTATCTTTTTTATAAAAATCAAGAATCAGCCTCGTCTGCATAACACTAAATTAGTGGCAATGTCTTGTAATTATCAATGATTCTAAAGAAAAAAAGTCATCACTAATATAAAAAAAGTCATCATTAATATAAAAAAGTCATCATTAATTTAAAAAAGTCATCATTAATTTAAAAAAGTCATCATTAATATAAAAAAGTCATCAATAATATAAAAAAGTCATCATTAATATAAAAAAGTCATCATTAATTAATACGGACCAGCTCCAATACCATGCTATCGATGATCGGGGGAAGACTTAACTGTTATTTCATTCGACTTTGTTCCAATAGACATTTTAATTCCAGGGATTAATTGATTTTAGTTGTATTGCATTTTAATTTTAACTGAATTTTATTTAAATTTTAATTAAGTTGAGTTGAATTTTAATTGTATTTGAATCAATTATATTTGTATTGTAAGTTATTTAATTTTTTTTTTATCTAAATTGTAATGTTTTGTTTTTGTAGTGTGATTATAGTCTGGCAATGGGTGTAAATGACCTGAATAAATGAATTTATTTATTTATTAAATATACAGGGTGGCGCCGACAATACGACAAAATTATTAATATGCATTTTTAGTTCTTCGTCTGTGTGGATGATGTGCTATATATTTTTTAATTACAATGTAATATTGATACTTGACAAGGATTTGTGTGAGATACCACTTTTTTGCAAAAAAAAATAACCAACTTGCAAAAAACACAAAAAAGTGAAAAATAACTTTACTTTCAGAAGTCGGTGGCAAAGATATGAACAAACGAAAATTAGTCATTGTTAAAATAATTAAAAAAAAAACGTTTATAAACTCTCAACAAAGTCAGGTAATTGAACGAACCGCGAACACTGATTTGACTAATGAAGTTTATTCATTACCATAAAAATATCTTTAACCATATCGAAATCTAATCGAAAAATACTTATTATTTATGCTCAGTCAAGCATTTAGTTCAGTTTTAATGATATTGATTGAAGGATTTTTTAGAAAACTTAAAATCTTATATATAAAAATCTCGTGTCACGGTGTTAGTGGTCGCACTCCTCCGAAACGGCTCGACCGAATTGAAATTTTTTCGACGATTTTAAGTTGCATATAATCGCAATCTCTAGTCGACAGGAAATCGGAGCTGGTTAAAATAACTGACGCCTATTCTAATGCCTTTTCCTTTCTAGTCAAGGTAAATATTTTCGCTAGAACTCCAGTAAATAATTTTGGTGACAAGGGATCTCCCCGTCTAACACCTCTCTTTATCTCAATTTTCTCTCGTCTTTTATCCAATTTCAATTTACTTGTACTTTTCCGTTGATGATATTTATGTACTTCTGATAGAAAGACAGCACATGATTTTAAATCTGCCCGGATGGAGTTGTGGGTGATGCAGTCAAATGCTGTACTATATTCGAAAAATAGCGATATAGCCTTTCAAATTTCATATTATGCTTAGAATTTAGTCTACTATGGAGAATTCCGATTAATAGCCAGGTTGTTCAATTGGTTGGTTGGGATCACTATTCTTGGATATTTGGTGTATTAAAAGAAAAGTGAAGAGTTTTTAAATGCTTGGTAGAAAGCTCATTTTATTTAGAAGTATAATGGACTTCAGCTTGAGCGCTTCGTTAGTAATTCTGAAATGTTTTAAATAACGCAATTAACTAATGGTAGGGGACCCCAGAGCGTTTTCCAGCAAGCATGGGAGGTATGAAAGAAGAAGACATGCTGCGTCGACCCCAAATAAATTGAGATAAGGGCAAGAAAATGATGAAGATGTTTCAGCATGAAAACTTGATAGCTGGTAGGCGTGATAAGAGAACACTAAAATTATGTTTTGAAATATATCAGACAGGGCCCTATTACTATAAGCCTCCGTCCATCCGTCCGTCTATCTGTCTGTCAGCGGGCTGCTTTTCATGATCCGTAATAGGTAAACAGTTAAAATTTTCACAGAATGTTTATTACAGTTGCCGCTATAACAACAAATAAAAAATTAAAGACCGCTCCCCTACTACGATGGTACGGAACCCTTCATGCGCGAGTCGGACTCGCACTTGCAGCCTGTTTTCTTGGACGGTCGCAAATCGTGTTAGAATCGGTCACACAGACACAAAAAGTGACTTTAATATTATTTAGAGATTTATTCAATAGGTTTCGAAAATGAACAAGACGATCTATACTAACTGTAAAATAATATTGTTTTCAGGACTACAGACAAGCAGCCAGGATCCTGCTCACCTTACAACAGCAAGCATCATCAGCAGGACAACGACGGGCCATCTGCAGTGCTCTGTGTAGACTGTGGCTGTTAGCAGGTCATGTCAGGGCCGCCATGTCCTGTCTCGACATTGCTAGAGAGGCGAGGCATCACATGTGAGTATGATATCTTTACAGGGACTGTTCACTCTCGCCGAAACACTCCGAAGCAGGGCGAATACGAGAGTGTATATAGCAGCTACTTTTTATTTTGCCTTTTTTTCAAACAGTGGGAAAGTACGCACGACGCCCAATCAAGCTATATAAAACCTGTTTATGCGGATCTCTCATTGTACCCAAAATCTATACAAAGCGAGGCCATGTTATACTGGAAATTATAGCTTCATGTGTCGCCGTGTGTACTTGATTACAAAAAAACTACAGGATATTGTTGTAAGATACATCGGCAGAACATTCATCCATTCTCATGGCACGACGATGACACTCGTATTTATGCTGAGCTTGTAGTATGTCTTGGGACATGAAACTCTATATATCCCAAAAATGCATTATTAATACGTGAAAATTTATATCTCTTTCCTCAGATGTCCTACGCCTGATGTTCGCGAATACGTGGACCTAGGTCTGATAGACATAGCCCATGGAAAGTACCAGGAGGCATACAATAACTTCGCGAGAGCCGCTGACCAAGAACCTACTAATATTATGGTGAGATTATATTGGTTTTTTATGGATAGACTGTGTGAAGGATGATATGGCTAGAAAGGAGCTGATTGCTGAGATGACAAGTAATAGAGAAGTATGGAAGAAGAAGACATGCTGTGCCGATCCCAAATAAATTGGGATAAGGGCACGGGAATTATGATGATTTGTTTTTTTTTGGGCTTCTCTGCTCTCTGGTAAATACAGGCATTGATGTAGTATACTGCAGCAGGCTTTTCTGATCAATGAAATCGGAAGTCGAATTTTGCAATGGTGTCAAACATTGTTCAATGAATGTGACTAGTTTGATCAATTTGACCTATTGAAAAGTTTATGGTCATTCACACTGATTTAATATCTAGTCTGGATTTAATATCTAGATTGTCTATTAGTGCCAATAATTTTTGTTAGTCCCAGTTATTGTTTAGAAGCATTCTTTTGAACAGACTTCTAAAACGGAAGATCAATACGGCTGTATTTTTTTTAATGTTTATTACCTCAAAATCATACCACAACGACTCGCACGGGACCGGTCATTGTGGCGACACTTGGGAGAGGCCTATGTCCAGTAGTGGACGTCTTTCGGCTGAAATGATGATGATGATGATACCACAACTAAAAAGGCTGAAATTAAAACCTGTTTTGCAAAAAAAAATAACCGACTTCAAAAAAACACTAAAATTTAGAAAATAACTTTACTTCCGGAAGTTGGTGACTTTTGTTTCGTTGACTTTTTGCCACCGACTGCCAGAAGTAAAGTTATTTTCCACTTTTTTGGAATTCGCTTATTTTTTTTTTTTGCACACGTTCCATAGACAAACTCACACATTTTTCTCATGGGCATGGACAGAAACTACAGAACTACTACTCCTATTTCTATGTTATTATAAATTCTTTCACTTTCTTTTCCCACAGGTAGCAAACAACCTATCAGTCTGCCTACTCTACATGGGTCGTCTAAAGGAAGCCATTTCAGTTCTCCAAAAGGCAATCAACTCTGACCCCGAAAGAGGTCTGAACGAAAGCCTACTCATCAACCTCTGTACCCTATACGAACTAGAATCTTCTAAAACTAATGAGAAAAAACTTAATTTATTAAGAATGTTGTGTAAATATAAAAGTGATACTATACCTAATGTCCTAGAGTGTTTGAAATTGTAATGTTGTGTTGGTAGCTTTATTGATCGCGCAATTTTATGTAATAGATTCTATATTCAATATTAAAAAAAAATAAGTAAGTCTTAGCGTATCGATGACAATCTAAATTTGGCTAATAACTAATACATGCATAGACTTCATGGGAAACGTTGCACTATATTTTTGCAGTTGCAACACCAGTTTTTGTTGCTTGCAACATTTTTAACAGTAAAACTACAGTGCTACAAGGATCTTTTGGCTCTTGAATGATATGGGCGTTGTTGATAAACATTATGTGAAATTGTTTATAATCAATACTTGATGGTAGCGTTAGTTTGAACTTAGCCACGCGCTACGCCCTAAGTAATAAGGTTGAAAAGAGGTCGACCGTCAGGGGCCATGGTAGTACACACGGCGTCACGTCAAGCTATACATATCAGTATAAAGTGACCTCGCTTTGTACGAGTTTCCCATACAATGAGAAATCAGCGGATACTGGTTTTTCAAAGCTTGATTGGTCGTCCTGCGTTCATGAATTGTTTCCAGCTAAAAAAAATCCGATAAAAATCTTGTTGCCAATCAATGTTGTTTTGTAAACCCATGAGCCCATGATTCCGATGCAAACAAAAATTGTTTTAATGTCAACCATATCAGAACTATATTATGAATAAGCTAAGCTACACGTATTTTTTTTTATAAAATTGACTAAGAAAGTTAATGTTTCAGCTGTGATTATTTTGTTATTGTATTATTTAATTTTGGAATATTTGAGTTAATGCTAATTTAATAATACGTTTTAGCAATAAATAATTTTTAAATTAACTGTGGTTTATATTGTTCTCAGTAAAATAATTTTAGTTGAGTACGAAAACTGAAACTTTAGTACTCTGATTCACTTAAAAAATGGTGCCCTAGTCAAAATTGCCCAAACAATGTTTCCAACAGCGTTTTGCTGAAGTTAACATTTTTGCAAACCAGTCTCATAGTTCCGAGGTTTTGGTTCTCAGATTTGAATCCAGATTTCAGACGCATACAATATTTAGTCGGTGGAATCAGTGGTAAGCTAATACTTTTATCTGGAAGGATCTTAATTATAGCCCTTTTGACGGGTGGCCAAAATCGGAACTAACTTTGCCAACTTTTTTTTCAATACAGTACAGTTGTTCATAACATTTTCATTATAGAAATAGCGGAAAGGTTCAGATTTAATTAATTTTATTTTTTTTTGGTAGCTAGTATATTTACTGATTAAATAGCCGCCACCGTGGGTTCAAACCCAGGCAGGCGCATTACTTTATGTGATTTATTTCATCATCACTGATCTCAAAACGGTGAAAGAAACACTGTGAGGAAACCGGCATGTCCTAGAACCTAAAATTCGAAGACATGTGACATCTACCAACCCGCACTGGGCCCGCGTGGTGGATTATCAATCAATCAATCATTTTATTGTCAGGCAACTGAGGGCCATAAATAAAAATACACAAAATAATCTTATAAAATAATAAACTATACATATAAAAAACCTTATTAAACTAAAACTAGACACGAATCGTTGACGGCGTCGTGTTTTACTTCGTGGTGTCACGTAACCGTCCTCGGAATCGTCGGTATACGACATCTTTCGGCCAAAAGTCCTCTTTCAAGTAGGTCTGCAGATGGTGAGTTGGAGCTCGAACCACGAACGACTTGAAGTTGATGTTGTGGTGCGATTCCAACCTTTCGACCCTCAGAGTCCAGTTGGTCTTCACTCGTAAATACTCCACCACTTCCTCAACCTTCGTGGAATGATGCAGACGCGAAATGTACAGGTGCGTCGTAGGCACAGCAGGACGCAGCAGCATGTTGGGTCCACTCGGTGCGGTACCGCACTGATTCCGGGAATAGGGCTTCCTCTTCTTCTTTTCCACTTTAGTGAAACCCTCTTCATCAACTTGGACCGCTCTTGGCAAGGATCTATGGACCGCAGTCAGGGCAGTTTGAGTACCATTTTTGTCCCCTATTTTGTCTTGTCGCTTATACTGCGTCGCATCCGATTTGCCGGTGGTGACAATAGCAGCGTAGACACGTTTTGAGGTCGTCGTACCTACGCGTGACGTTTCCGCAGCCGGTGTTCAGGTGCGGGTGAAGACGGCGGCGGGCGGCGCTAGATTAACATGGCAGGTTATTATCGGCAGCTGGTGACGTACTTGTGTTCGCCGATTCAAAACTGCTAATTGATTTATTTTTTGCATTTTTTTGCATTATTTTATTTTTTAGTTAATTTTTAAAACCCATTCCCACTCATAGAGAGGAGGCCTGTGTCCCAGCAGTGGGAACATTATAGGCTGCTGCTATGCTATGCTATATTGCGGCCTAAAATAGTGCTCAGTCAGTTTCGATTTTACGATAATTCAGGGAAAGAGGGTCGTCGGCAGAGTGCTTATTTTATATTTACAAAGATTTTGGATAATAAATAAAAATGCTATGAATATACTATGAAAATAAAAACTCGTTTTATTACTACTGTTAGAATATCTTCCGTGCTGGCTGTATTCAATTTACCTGTGCGTTTCAACAGTTTGAGTAAAAAAGTCAAAATAAAACAGCACGCTGCCAACCATAGACAAAAGAGGGAGGAAGTTTGTGAATGATCGATTTTACGCCGGCCTCCTGAACTTCTCAACGACATTTTTCTTTGTTTGCCGTAACGCGTGTGGACAATATCAATTTTAGCCTCGAGTCCGCGTACACATCAATAAAATGGCGAACACGTTTCGCGCGGTGACGGTGTCGACGGTGAGTGGCGAGGGCGCACTCACGGGGCGCTTCAATTTTCCAACAAACGTAAACGTGGATTACGACCCGCAGGGGTTGAGTGTAAAAGTGATTCGTTCGGACCCGGTGCTAGCACAGGAGGTGCTCGAGTTCCCTGTTCACAGCCAGAGTGAGTGTTCACGCGTCGCAGGTCAATCGTACATTTTCACGATTGACAATGAAACGCTATTCTTCAAGTTCGCGTCTGACGCTGACTGTCAGGCCTTCCACCTGCTCGTTACGAAGTGCAAGGCAGGCAGGTCGTCGTCGGTATTCACGGTGCGCACGGAGGACTCCTCGGCGATGCAGTACTTCCAGTTCTACGGTTACCTGAGTCAGCAGCAGAACATGATGCAAGACTACGTGAGAACGAGCACGTATCAGCGCGCCATACTGTCGAATATCAACGACTTCAAGAACAAAGTGGTGTTGGACGTGGGAGCGGGCTCAGGTATTCTGTCATTCTTCGCTGCTCAGGCGGGTGCGCGTAAAGTTTACGCGGTAGAAGCCAGTAACATGGCCCATCACGCTCAGGCGTTAGTGAGAGCAAACGGACTACACGACCGCATCACTGTGGTCGCGGGCAAGATCGAGGAAATTGAGCTCCCGGAGAGCGTCGATGTGATAATTTCAGAGCCTATGGGCTACATGTTGTACAATGAGCGTATGTTAGAAACATATCTTCATGCAAAGAAGTGGCTGAAACCAAACGGTAACATGTACCCAACAAGAGGAGACCTACACATAGCACCGTTCACTGATGATGCTTTGTTCATGGAGCAGTACAATAAGGCCAACTTCTGGTACCAGACGTGCTTCCACGGAGTAGACTTGAGTGCGTTACGCACAGCTGCCATGAAGGAGTACTTCAGACAGCCTATTGTAGACACATTTGATATTCGCATTTGCATGGCACGATCAGAAAGACATGTAGTGGACTTCCTTAATGCACATGAGACAGACTTACATAGAATTGAAATTCCCTTCAGATTTGAACTCACACAGTCAGGTACATGCCATGGACTGGCATTCTGGTTTGATGTGCTGTTTGCAGGTGCTACACAGCATATATGGCTATCAACTGCGCCCACGGAGCCTCTCACACATTGGTACCAAGTGCGGTGCCTGTTAGAGACACCTATCTTTGCCAAACAGGGCCAAGCACTCACTGGCCGTGTATTATTGTTGGCAAACAAACGCCAGAGTTACGATGTTACCATGGAGATCAATCTAGAAGGCACTAACATCTCGTCATCAAACACTTTGGATTTGAAGAACCCTTACTTCAGGTATACAGGAGCTCCAGCGGCTCCCCCACCTGGAGTGAACAGCAGCTCACCTAGTGAAACATACTGGAACTCTATTGAGTCAACTGCCTCACTGAGTAATGGACAAGGAGTGATGCTCACAGATGGAGCCCAGCAGTACTGTTCGACCCCAGATCAGACTATTGCTTACGGAGCACACCCCAACATGATCAAAACTGTGATGCTGCAGGAGGAGTTCATCAAGAGGATCGGGATTAGTCAAAATGGAGACATATAATCCGAGAGGTCGCGCCGAGCGCGCCTTAGGGCAATAAGGAACCGCCGTAATCGGTTGTGAACTATCTTCCGTTCAGACTTTATAGTGTGTAAGCGGACTTATTTATTATGATACATCACAGTGACACAATCATGTAACTAGAGACTCTGCTGGCCTTGTAAATTAAGTAAAAGTGAAATGGTAATCAAAGGCAATAAGTTACGCCGTCTTGGTGAAATGTTTAGTTTTGGCGGTACCAACGCTTATTAGTGTAATTTGAACACACATTGAACTGTGAAATTCTGATGTAAATAGTCTATAGTTGGACGTGTATCAGCAACTGGCCGGGCTGACCGTCTCCAGCAAGGCAGCTCTGTGGCTTGTAATTGTACTACTATTAATATAGTCCAAGTACATATAGGATAAGCAATAAGTGCTGAATTTGAATGATAATGCTTATCATTGTCAATACTCATTTATCATTATTGGAGTCAGGCTCAATCATTAGTTAGGTAGACGCAGCCAGTGTTACAGTCCATGATACCTTCTGTCTGCCAGTCAACACTAGATCGCGAATTATGAAAATTTACTTCCGTCAAATATTTTTATACACTGCACTTTAGCCATAGATTGTGTAAAAATCCTTTTTGTAAATATAGGATAAAGTGATCAATTTTTTTTCTTGAACATTGATATTGAGCAAATAATCAGTATTGTATTGTTCTTATTTCTTCATAAACTTATGAATACCATGAATTTTTGTATTGTAAGTCGTAATATTATAGTAATGTGGGCAAGGATCTGTCATTTTTCATTGTAGTAACATTGGTGCTTGATCCTCTATTGCACAAAAATAGTTCAGACAACATGACTACCTCATGATTTGGCAGACAATTGGATCTCGAAAGTGCTGAGATTCTATTGCAAGCAAAATCATTCTTGACTAATGAACATAAACAATTTGTATGAAACACTGACATTATTAAGATAAATATACCATACTAGGAGTTAAGTCACGAGTTTGCTTGCAAAAGCCTTGGCTTGATAGAAAGTAATTACATGACAATTTTATATCATGATAATCACATTGAGTTGCCATAAGAGCTCTGTTTAAAAGTGGAATGAAGGATGTTGAGCAATATTACACAGACTATCAGCGTTTTTTTTTTCAATTTAAGTGTAAATTTTCATTGATATTTACTTTTTGAATTAAATGATTGAAAAACTACCAGTGTGTAGGATATGTTTAGTGGAGTTAGTTCCATGTTCATGTTGAATGTAGTGGTCAACAAGAACTGGCATGAACTAAATGAGAAGCTGGCTGATATTCCAGTGAGTTGATATAAAAATGATTGAATTTCTGATTATTATATGTTTAACTGTCTCTCATTGCATACATTGAGGATTCATAAGAATTTACATAGACAAAATACTTTGAATAATATGTATTACAATTTTTGTATGAGTACTCCATACGCCCAGTTTTCACACTT
Source organism: Noctua janthe (assembly GCA_910589295.1). Classification (NCBI taxonomy): domain Eukaryota; kingdom Metazoa; phylum Arthropoda; class Insecta; order Lepidoptera; family Noctuidae; genus Noctua; species Noctua janthe. The sequence goes on along the minus strand of OU342572.1, from coordinate 3,010,156 downwards.
TTGTTTAACTTAGAAGCTACGCCACTACTAAAACATTCATTCTATCTCATCAATGTTTGAAATATTAATGAGATAGAATATGCTAAACTCTCAGTGAAAAGCCCAGTATTTAGATTGAATCTTTAATTCTTAATGTTTGACTTTCTTGGAAACCTTCTAAAATAAAAGGATGACTACTGTTGCTACACATTTATCTTGACTGTGAATTGAGATTGTTAGTTTGTACAATAAAACATAAGGCAAATAAACTGAAAAGCAAAACCCAGGCTTATTCCTTCATAATTTAAAGTGATAATCGCGGTGTCTAATTATTCCTGTATCAGTAGCAAGCTTTGTATAATTAGCATGTCATATAAAAGTGCCTAAACACGGTTCATTTCTCTTGTAGACAGAGCAATAATCAAATTACTTCAAATTCAATATTTTGACATTTAACATAAGTAAATTGTGCGGGCGGGGTGATCAAATTGTAAGTGCTTTTAATGTCTTGTAGTTCATCTACTGTATGACAAGGTGCTGTCATAATTTAAGGGGATTTTAGCACCCAAAATCTTTAAGGGACTTGGAGTGGAACCTGAGCAAGGAGTCTTGTTGACTTAGCCATGTAGGGCTATAGTTGCTACATGCAAACATTGTGCGAAATGTAATTTGGGGTAAAAACTACCCTCTAATAAAGACGAGATCACTAACAAAGGCCCTTGAATAAAAAAAATGTGAATCATATTATTTTTTTATTTAAAAATGTTGCCATAGGATAATGGCGCTTCACCCCGTCCTGCATCATTGGTGTTTAGTAAGAAGCCAATATCACTTGCCATTTGAACGAAATTCACTTTTATGTTATGAATATCATAGTCTATATTCCCTTGGCTAATTAGGTGTTAGGCCACTAATTAGAATAACACCAATGTTAGATCAGTGAGCTAAAAATGAAAATTTAATTGATTCAAATTGATATCAATTTGTTTGGATGACTTGGGGCTGTCATGGTGATACTATTTAATCAATATGAATATGTGGGGCATTGATTTAAGCTCATATATTCATGCTCGTTAACTTTGAAGGAAAGTAGGTAGACGTGAACTATTACTTAGTTAGCCGTTATAAAGTGATATAAAGTTACTGAAGTATTCAGTGTTGTATCATAGCTTACTCCATATAGTGTAAGGGTGATAATACTTGTAGGCATTGTAATGTATCTTCATTACGAAATAATAACTACCTTCTCGCTTTAAGAGAAAACGTAATTTTCTAGAAATAGGCCTACCCTGGTCAGCCAATTAGGCTTAGGTAATAAATGCTAGTTCTTTGAATACCATTTGGTATAACTTATGAATTTTATGTATCCATACTGTAAAATGGATGACAGCGGACGACGACAAGCATCGATATTACATACACTGCCAGGTTTAAACCCCAGATATTTAAATAATTCACTTATAAATAGCCCACTATTACTACTAATAAAATTAAATTTTCATTTCTAGCAACCTTAGGAATACAGATAATGTAAATAAGAACAATTGTATCATTTTCGTTGGTTTTTTTTTCGAATTACATCACGGTTGTGTAATAAAATCATTTGTTTAAGAGAATAGTGTGCGTTTGTAGTAATAAACTAATTATACGGGATATTATTAGACTGCAATAAGGTTAATCCTCTGATAGGTGGCATATTTAGTAACTGGGCCTTAAGAGACGTAGCCATTCATTCGAAAATGAATTATTGGGACAGACAACACAGCTATATTGCCATAATAGGTATACCATGCGCGCAGTGCTGTAATTTTAACAAATGAATAATTATTTTTACTAGTTCGTATTATCCCACTGCTGGGAAAAGGACTGCCTAACCCCCTAGCTGTCCAGAGCTTCCAAATGGATGATAAAGTGGTACATTCGAGTGGTTGTAGATAGACTACTGATCGATCACTTTTCAACTTTATTATTTAGGGTGAAAAGTAACAGAACGACAGTGAACTCGGCGGTACCAGCACATCAAGCTACTACAAACTGTCAAGTTTCTCCAAATGATTTAAAACCATAAAATGTTGACGGTTAAGTTCAAGATCGGATGGGCCAATTTGAAAATTTGTGGTAACTTGACGCGCTGGCGACTGTACCCACTGAACACCACGAGAACGATTACTCGCTAACGTGGTGCTCAGAAGCATAATGTTATCATAATAAGAAAATGATTGAACTTGCACCTTATTATGACTCTATAGTTGTGAAAATAACTCCATTATAGATGTCTTACGTACATAATTTACCTTTTCTTCAAGGCTCCTTTAAATAATGGTCGCAGCGTATTAACCCGTAAAGTTAGTTTATTTTTGAGGATATCAAAGTGTAAATTGGTCAATTTCTATGCATACTAAAATAAAATTGTAAGCGGTATTTTAACTCTTTGGATGTTAACGTAATTTAGCGGTTCAATCTACATACGGAACCTTCTCCTTTTTGAAGTCGGTTAAAAGATAATAGTTGAATATTCGCTTCGACTGTGAGAAATGGGCTCCTTGGCTGGATAGTCTATTTTCCAATGCTTCAATCCTTAATACTTGTACCTAATGTATAACAAGAATAAATAATTTCATATTTTTTTCATTCAAGAGTTAAAAGACTGTTCAGAAGTCAAGTTATTTTGAAAGACTGGTTAAAATGGAATAATTTTGGAAAAAGAGAATGAACGTTTTGATCTCATCTTACATTCAGACACGTTTGTGCAGAAGCAAGTACTAATAAGGTTTCTGGGGAATTTTGAGTCCTAGCAGAATATTAGTGCAATGCTAGAATTTTGAATAATAGATGGCGCCACGGGCGATAGGGAATGTGTAGGTAAAGTTAGTAATGTTAGAATTAAAATATGGAGGTGTTGAATCATTTGCCAGTTTTTCAAAAATAACTTCAATGAAGTTGATTTATTTTTATCAGGAATCTGATTTTGTATGTAAGTAGCCTGTATGACAAGTATAGAACAATTTAATTTGATTTTTTTTTCGTGTTAAAATACCAAATTATGTTTTGGATGTCGTTCCTATTCACACTGCGAAAACTTACCGACGGAAAGCCTAATCAATAAGATATAGAAGTCAATATTAGATGTAACATGTTATTCTTAATACTGTTTTTTGTAGAACTTAAAGCGAGTGACCTCACATCGATGGGGAGTCCGCTTGAACCGATTACGCTACATATTGCATGTTACCTAAAGTTTATTTCTAACTGGTTCAAGGCGCTTTTGCGCAGATAAGTCTAGTCCCTCCCTAGTTCTTGAAATCTCTCGCAACGCAGAATTCTCAACGAAATTTTTAAAGAATTTTGCGTTAGCGAGCTTCAAAATGAGCTAGAAAATTTAGTTTACAGTAAAGTAATTTTTTCTAGACTTTCCACGGTCCGTTTCCGCAGTGCTTCTAAGTGGAATTTCGTGAATTTTGTTATCATAAAGCATGTAATAAGAGCGAAAGTCAATGGCCCCTATTATGGTCGTCAATATGCGACCAGGCCATGGCATATAGCCCGGGTAGTGGTATGGCCTCAAATATTAACAGTCCCTAATCTAAAAATAATGCTTTAGTGGGATTTATGGTAACTAGAAAAGATTTTCCTCATCAATTTACGAATATTTTTATTAAAAAGTATTCGAGATGTTAAAAATAAGCGTGACTTAAAAGGAATATAAGCAATAATTAATTTTAAGATAACATTCAAGCGGGGAGCATTAAGCTAGTCGATTTAAAGGCTACAGGATAGGCCTCATTAGGCAACAAGTCTTGGCCTCGCGAGGCCACTGTCGTGCTATAAGTCGTGGCCTGCGGCTCTTTCAATAAGTATTATTGTTTTTCTTTCAACGCACGGACACTATTAGTTTGTGTAGTAAACAATCAAAATGAAATGTACTCCTAATTTTTATTATGACTACAATTGAATATTATGAAAACAAAAGTTTGGACGGCATTTTTCGGTAATTATATCAAATAATTCTAATCTATAATGTCGTTTAATTCTTTCTCATGACACCTGTCCCATACCTAACCAATTTAGTAGCTATTCTTCATATAGATAGTCATAAAATTTTCGTATTCAAGAATGACTTACTTATCTACATCTGTTTACTCGTAACACCTGCCAAAGAGGAAGGAAAATATTTCAGGAAAACCAAATCACGAGATTTACTAGAAACATACACATTAAAAACAAAAATCGTAGTCTTCATTTTTTTTTCTTATCTTACATGGTCCTATTGCTGGGCCAAGGCCTCTTCCATAGCCTTCCAATATTCTGTCCAGTGGTTTCTTTTAGCCAATCTCTCACACACGCCTCTAAGTCGTCACGCCAGCGTTTTCTAGGCCTCCCTCGGCGACAAGACAATGCCCGCTTTGTGGCACCTAACTGCATGACGACTCTGGGTCTCTGGTCCATCGGTCCTGATGCATTCTACAGACATGGCTAATCTTATAAATTACAAGCTGTGCCCCGCGACCTTCATCCGCATGAAATTAACGGTGTGAAATATACTTTACGACCTATTCTCATACCTACCAAATATACATAAAAAAATGCATAAAAATCGGTCGAGCCGTTTTGGAGGAGTGCGACCACAAATACTGTGACACGAGATTTTTATATATGATATCTTATGTAAACTTCATTTTAAAATTAATGATTGATTGATAACCTCATTTTGCAAAACTGTCTTAAAACATCAGGGTCAGAGTTTGTTAGATAACGATCTAATCCCAGTAGCCTGAATATTCTATTGCTAGGTTCTAGACTAATAAAAGTTATAAAGGCCAACCGCAGATAATAATAGCGAGCGGTAGGCTAACTTTGGCAGACGGCCAATTCGCCGGTTTCATAGATATTAGGTAAACATGTAGGTAGACACTATAGGTATATGTATGTGCTACAGAATTCACTGACGGTCGACCACTTTTCAATCTTATTACTTAGAGCATAAGAGTGAAAAATGGCAGACCTCGGTGAACTCCGTACCTACTTTCTTTAATCAGATAGGTTTATCACTAAAAATATAAGTGACTGTTCTCTTAATTAGTCGATAAAAATAAAATGACGATTTTGTTGATTGATTTGTTTATTTCAGCTGATAATTCATAATTTACGTACTTAGTTATGATCAGATACTGCCAACCATTGAAGGAGCTCGTGGCTAAATAATAACAGCCGCTCGGTCAATCTTTAGGTTAAGCCGCGCTAGCCTAGGTTGATCCGTGGAAGGGTGACCACCCATTACATACAGAGTTTCCTCCGTGCCTCGGAAAGCACATTAAGCCGTTGAACCCGGATGTCATTTGTAGATCTTTGACAGTCGTTACTGGTGATCAGTGGCCCGAAAGTCTGACAACTAGCCTTACCAAGGGGTATCGTATTACCCAGTAAGTACTAACTAGGTTGCGGATGTCAGATAGGCAGTTGCTTCATGTAAAATACTGGTATTCAGTTGCATCCGGTTAGACCAGAATCCGACCCTAACATAGTTGGGAAAAGGCTAGGCAGATGACGACACAATTACTTTATTCGTGATGTTTTTTACAAAAGTCAGAGTACGTACTCACAACCGGTGCGTGTATGACCAGATGAATGAACGTGGACGAGACGAAAGAAGTTTTGAAGCAGGTGTCGTCAATAGTTACTGGTCTGCCTACCTCTATGGGAAAATGGAGTGAATTTATGTGCCTACGTATGAATAATCATGTGGATAGGTCAATAGGTAGGTAAATACCTACGAGTACAATGTACGTCGCACCGTTCTTTGCGAAGCGTCGAGTCATGCCGAGACTATAATTGTAAAGTCATGTCAATAAGTATGATATAAAAGGTAGGTACCACTTTATAGAGTTGTTATTAAATGAATTTGAAATGTCATCTCCTTGGAAAATTAAACGTCAACCAACTTTTCTGAGCAGGCGGGAAAACACACAACCAAAAAAAGAGGATCAAGTTTGACATATAATTTATTCCTTTTTAACTCCCTACGTAAAAAGAGGGGTTTTATATGTTTGAACGCAATGTGTGTGTGTGTGTCTCGTGCACCGTAGCTCTTAAACGAGTGAACCGATTTGGATGCAGTTTTTTTTATCTGAAAGCTAGTTTTTAGGCGATGGTTCTTAAATACGTTTTTATTAAAATCGGTGCATCCATTTACTAGTTATGGTGGATGAAAGTGGGTATGAAAAATCAAATATTTTCAAATATACACAAGTGGGGTATCAAATGAAAGCGAATGATGTGTATATTACAATTAGACTTGTATTATCAAAATCAGTTCAGCCATGGGGGTGAAAGTGGTGATGAATAATCGAATATTTTCAAATATACCCAAGCGGAGTAGGTATCAAATGAAAGGGCATGATGTGTATATTACAATTAGACATGTCTTATCAAAACCGGCTCAGCCATTTCATTGACTTTTCAAATGTTTGTTGCTTTTCTTTGTAGCGATGGGGGTTTTTAAAATTTAAAATTTAATTTTTGGTTGACAAGCAACGCCACCTTGGAACTGCATATGTAAAGTGGTCATAACCTACTACCATGGTCTACATGTTTACTCTTCGTAGGTCTTTGGCAGTCGTTACGGGTAAGCCAGAAGCCTGAAGTCTGACAACCAGTTTACCCAAGGGGTACCACCGCGTTAACAGTAACCGAGTTGTGGAGATCGGATGAGCAGTCCTCCTTGTAAAATATTGGTATTCAGTTGCATCCGATTAGACTGGAAGCCAACCCCAACATTTTAGGAAGAGGCTAGGTGATGACCTAATTTGTTATTGGGGAGTTCGTTATGCCACTTGTCCAACTTCAATACTAGGCAATGCTACTTCTTCCATCAGGAGCCCAGACGTACTGCGAGTTATCACCCATACCTTGAGAATATTCCACAGATTCGCACGAAGCGCTTTGCTACATCTTTAATTATGCGCACAGCCAAGGAGTGGAATCCCCTGCCTGCGTCGGTGTTTCCGAGTTCATATGACCCGAATCTATTTAAGTCACAAGTTAATAGGCTTCTTTTGGGTTAGCTCGTACCATCGTAGACCTCATCTCTGTCCTGAGTACTAGATTGAGGTCAAGAATAGGCCCAGTAAAAATTAAAACCTTGGCGTTTCTGGTAACTGTTGTTTTGCTGTATATTTCGCCTTATTAATAGATATATTTTAATTTACATGATTAAATTCATTCAACGTCTGACTAGGTACTTGATTTTCCTGTAATATTACAATCAATATATATAATGACTTATTGAAAAAGGTAGGTACCTAATTGAGGAAAACATAAATCACAAATAAACAACAAAGTGATTGATTTGAAATATAATTAATTAGCTATAGGTATATAGTAAGCATTAATAAAACATGTTATTGCTTAAATTTTTTCTGCAGCTGCAGGAGAGGCGCGTTCTTACTTTTCCTCTTTTCTTTCTTTAGCTGTCCGGATTCTATCGCGTTTTTCATTACCTGTAATAACGGTGCAATTAAAAAATGATCGCAAAGACGGGGAGAACAAATGCCTATATCATAAATGTCGGGAACCTGTGTCCAGCCACCGTAGCATGACCACAAACAAGGATTTCTTTGACGGAAAATTCGACAAAATGACAGATAGTGCAAAGAAATCTGTCATTGTGTCGACACAATCTGTCATTTTGCCGATTCTTCCGTCAAAGAAATCCTTGTCTACGGTGGTCATGCTACGGGGGTAGGAACAATGAAACAAATGACATTCGTCCTTGAAAACTGCGACGTGCGCTATTTAGCTAATATTTATCCATTCCGTTTCATTGTTATTATGCTTTTATTTTATGTTTCGTATACCAGAAATGCTTATTGTTATATTGTGTTATGAAATATTTATGTACCATCTATCTAACCATATTATGGGAACAAATAGTTTTGATTTAAATATTTGTCGCAGAGACATGACGTGAATACAAAATGATAAAAAAATGACATACACCGCATAACAAATATTTATAAATACAATAGGACGGAGCAAAATAAGTTGACAGCTTGCACGTCGTGACTGAGGCAAGCTGGTTACCACTCAGCATGATGCTGTGCCATGGGGCCACAACACAGCGCTGGTTTTCAGTGGTCACCTGAGAAAAAATGTATGGAAGCCAAGACAGCATAAATAAATGGAATACTTTAAAAAAAAAAAATATTTTGCTCTCCCATCGAGTAAAAACAATCAACCACAAGACATAATTTGTGGGCGTGGCACCGGACACGGATATTCAGTTACTGAAGAATCTGTCAGCAGTTCGGTGTCCGCAGCCGTTCGGCAATTTATTCATACAGGGTTAATAAAATTACTAGCTGTTGCCCGCGACTTCGTTCGCGTGAAAATTTTAATATGTATATTTATCTCAAAAATGCCTATGTGCTTCCAGACTATGATCTATCTTTGTGCTAAATTTCATCCAGATCCGTTCAGCCGTTTTAGCATAATTGAGTAATAAACATCCATCCATCCATCCAAAATATCACATTTATAATAGTAGCAACACGTCTAAGTATATTTATTACTAAGCTTTTTCTCGTGGTTGCGCTCCCGTTATGTACGGAAATTAACCCGCGGGACATATGACACTCGGGGACAATGTAGCTTCCTATTAGTAAAAGAATTTGCGGAATCAGAAAATCAATAGTTATAAAGAACTAGTTGTTCCCGGCATGCGTTGCAATGCACCTTTTCTTACTACCTACCTACTACCTACCTGCTACCTACCTACTACCTACCTAAGAACCTTCTTTATATATACAAGATATAATGAAGATACAAATTTACAAAATTTAACCTCTTTATAATATTGGTGTAGATAACTGACAATATTTATGAAAAAAAAAAACAACACTGAAACATTATTACGATAGGTGCCCAACTTTAACATACCAGAAAATGTATGAAGCAAACTTGTAAAACTGTCGGAATTACTATTTTATTAAATAGGCCCAGAGGGTAACACAAAGATAGCTATTTGTGTTGTTGCCAATTATAATTTTCGTTGATGTCTGACTACCAGTGGCGAAGATTCCATACAACTCGATTCCTACCTTCTTCCCTTTGAAAATTGGCACAGTCAGTATTCTATTGACAAATAATATAATCACATTAAAGATATGTACTCCGGCTTACCTCTTACAAAATTGACCCTTCGCTACTGCTTACTATAATATTCATAAGTTCAAAGATACGAGGAGCGAGGCTTAAAGTCGATACCCCGATTAGCTTCTGAAAATTTCATTACTGATTCTCATTACACCACTTAAGTTCAAGTTCCTAGACACTAAGCGTGTGTCGCGGTAACTCTTAATAGCTGCAATGCGTCTGAATTTTGAGGTTCTGAATTTTCCAACGCTAATCCATTTGGATTTAACAGAGAATTATAAAAACTAGCTTTAGTCCACGGTTTCGTTTCGGTGCAGGGCATATTTTCAGGATAAAAAACAGGCCAAGTGTCTTCATGTGTATTATATTATGGCAACGGAAATAAACATCTGTGAAAATTTCAACTGTCTACACTAAACGGATACAGCCTTCTGACAGACAGACGAACGGACGGACAGCAGCGGCTTAGTAATAGGTTCCCCTCCGGGTACGGAACCCTTAAAAGCATGTCACTCTCCGGCTCAAAAACTATCTCTGTATGTATGACCAAAAAATCACATCAATCCATTCATGCATGTAAAAATGTGAGACACATATTATCTCCTTTTTTTTGTTGTTTTGTTTTAACATTTTCATATATTATATTTTTTAATAATTTTTTTGTGCTTGTTGTGTGCACTTGTGCCCAATAAATATGTTTTCTTTCTTTCTTCTTTCTAAAAAGGATACAAACATGCAAGCATGCAAACGTAAAACTCGATATACCTATGTATATCGAGTTTTACGTTTGCCGATTCGAAGTCTCCACTCAATTACACGTCTACCCCAACGGTCATCGGTTCTACGGTTAACATGACCGGCCCATTGTCAGCTACCTTATTCTTTTTTTTGGTTTTTTTTTTATAAAAAAAAAACATTGCCCCGCACTAAGAATTTCACCTGTATCGTGGGTGCGTTTACAAACATTTAAACTCACATACACAAACAGCCAGACCCGGAACAACTATCTGTAGGCCATACAAATATTTGTTCCGTGCGGGGATCGAACCCGTGACACGACGCGCAGCAGCCAATCGCTTAGCCACTGCGCCAAACGTGCCGTCAAAAAGTCTGTGAGCTATGTCGACAACTCTGGTTCTCTGTCGAACTATAGGTCCGAAATCAAAAATTGTTTCACTAATGGGAAGCTACATTATCCCCGAGTATCATAGCCTATATTTAAAACGTTCCCGGGGGTTATTTCGCGACCATAACGCCAGCAAAGTGCGGAAAAATGCTAGTATTTTTCAGAAATGCATTTGCAGCGCCTTCCTCACACTATCTGGACGCACCCTGTTATTAGTAGGACAAGGATTCTTTTCTTTGCCAGACTTTTCTTTAAAAATAATCTAATATAAACGGTGTAAAACCCTTAACGTATCCGAAAGGCACTTGTTCTCCCCGTCTTTGCGACCATTTTTTTTGTTCTAGACCATACCTGGGAACCTTCTAGTTTCCCAGGTATTGGGGGTCAAAGTACCAAGTTTTTCACAAGTTTTTTTTTAATTACTATTTTTAAGGTTTTAACTTCACTTTAATTACCTCCATGACCAGTTTACTATTCAAAGCATCCATCAGCACCAAGTTTTGAGTGCGTTACAGTGAGTTTTACCGTAAAACGTGATTTTTCACCCCAAAAAAAAAAAGTCAATTTCCCCAGCAATAATTTTTGCGTACGGTTACTTAGTTTGACGTACAGAATGCTTGGTTGACGGATATGTGAAGGGTCTGTTTACACCCTGTATAAACTATAACTGACCTGCAAAGCATTCTCTTCACTCCCTCCGAAGGCGACCGTCTCATTCAACGTGGGGTACTTGAAGGAGAACCCTCGCGGGTATATCGGACGGGACAGGAGGGACTCCAGCTGTCGCCGTTTCGCTTTCAGCGCCTTTTCTATTGATGCGTCCACCTGCTTTACTGGACTGGGGTGGAGTGAAGGAGTTTATGATTGGCTTGAGATTACTTTGTGATGTTTATGCTACGTCTTACTAAAACATAGGATAATATTGCGCATATTTCCCACGAAGGGTTAGGCAGAGGTGTATTATATCAGGTAGATCCAAATTGTATATTACTCAACAAGTAAATCTTACACACCTTTGAAAAAGATAATCTGATATCGCCAACATGTAGTGTGGTGTCATTTTTACCACGGCGGCGAAGCTATTCTCAGGCCGCGTCATAACCAAAGCGATCGATTTTGCACGGCAACCCCAATCGTGTAGTTGCGCCGACATAGGACGCCTGCTGGTTTTAACGCGAAGATCATGTATTCTTTTAACCGATCGCGTTGGTCATGACACGGGTTCATAATATTACAATTTCGTGTCGATACCAGACATGGTTCAGCGTGATGACTAACGCTTATTTTTAAAGTAGTTCCAATTAAACCCTCATAATACAAAAGGATACACATCATCGTCATCAATAATAATATCCATCTCCCTAGCAGCCCGCTCCTTCCAACCCTGCGCCTGCGCCGCTCGTCTCTTCTTCAGCTCCAGCCCGTCTAACTCGCGCGCTGTCACCATCAGCTCCTTGAGAGGAGCCAGGACTTGAGCGTCTACTGGGAAGGTCGGGACTTCGGCAGCTGGGGGAAAAGTGGTATTTTAAAATCGTGGTTGCTTTTATTTGGGAGATTTGGAGGTGGAATAGGTGTCACAAGCCAGTCAGATGTGCTCATACGATACGACCATAGTGTGTAAGGTTTTGTACACTATTTTTAATATTTTTATACGCAAACCCTGCGTAGGGAACTATAGCGCGAGCAGGGTTTGAACCTGCGACCTTCCGATTCAGTACACCGGATGTCTTAACCAATTAGACCATCGCACCCTGCTCACAGCTCTCGAAATTTTCGTTCCATTAATAACGTCTTACGGTGACGTTAACGCCATCTATTTAAGAAAGTATCGAACTAACTTAAACCAACACGTTGACATTGCAGTCAAATCAATGTTGTATAGAAGTCGCCATACCAAACTAATTTTTAATATTTTTATACGCAAACCCTGCGTAGGGAACTACAGCTGTTTTGACATGGAAAGAAAAATTCTAGTGCGAGCAGGGTTTGAACCTGCGACCTTCCGATTCAGTACACCGGATGTCTTAACCAATTAGACCATCGCACCCAGCCCCAGCACCCTGCTCGCAATAGAATTTGTACACTATGTTTATCAGCATATCAACCTACAGATGTCCACTGTTGGACACATGTTTCCCCAAGCATCGCTACAACAACATCTGCCTAGCCTTTTCTCAACTATGTTGGGGTCGGCTTCCAGTCTAACCGGATGCAACTGAATACCAGTATTTTACATGGAGCGACTGCCTATCTGACCTCCACAACCAGTTAGTACTTGGTAATACGATACCTCTTGGTAAAACTGTTTGTCAGACTTTTTAGGCCACTGACTACCTATCGACTGTCAAATATCTACAAATGACAGCCGGGACCAACGGCTTAACGTGCTTTCCGAGGCACAGAGGAAACTCGGTATGTAATGGACGGTCACAATCCACAGACCAACCTAGGCAAGCACGGCTTAACCTAGCGGCTGTGAGCTCCATTTAATAATAAAAAAAAAAATTAAATAATATTAATTCTCGAGCTTAAAAAAACATTCAAATTCAAATCGCAATTTCATCTCAGGGACAATCAACGTCAAAAACTTGTTACAGAGGTAACTACAATTTTGTTCTCAATGGCTCGGCTGTCCTACTACTGCGGTGCACATAGTTCTAAGCCACGCGTAGTACTTCATAGTGGATGACGAGCTCATGGGGTACACTAAGAGCCCACATAGAGGACAGTGAGACCCCATGGGTACTTTGGTAACCCGCGTGGGGTACATTGTTACCCCACGCTACTCTGTCAATGTACCCCGTGGGAGTCGGAAAGTACCTCGCCTGGGGTCAGATAGCAGTATTTTTGAACTAATTTCTTCACTTACTTCTATTCAGAGTCCTGCACATCTTGGCATACAGATAGGCCTCCGCGGGCTCCATCATCAGTATAGTGAGCCCCTCCCTCGTGGCCCTGGCTGTCCTGCCGCTGCGGTGCACGTAGTTCTCAGCCGTGCGCGGCACCTGGTAGTGTATGACGTGCTCCACGTGCGGGATGTCCAGGCCCCGCGCCGCTACGTCTGTGGCGATCAGTACACCGTGCAGGTCGTCGCGGAATCTGAAAAGTGCAATGAGTATTGTTGGTGATTGAAAGTACATGAAGATAGGACAGTCGAGATGTATTAACGTTAGTTAGTATCACAGGTTAGTACGAACTACGAACTTTTTATTTTATTTTTATTTTTGTCAATACCGCACCACTGTCAAACGAAAAAATGCACAGGGACATATGTAAGTGAAAGATATTATTTTCGATTATAATTATAGATCTCGGCCCGAACCTCGTAATCGAAATAAGAGAGCCCAAGACATACAGGGTGTAAACAGACCCTTCACATATCCGTCAACCAAGCATTCTGTACATCAAACTAAGTAACTTTACGCAAAAATTATTGCTGGGAATCAACTTTTTTTTTTGGGTCAAAAATCACGTTTTACTGTAGGACTCGATGGAAAGCACTCAAAGCATTGTGCTGATGGATGGATTAAGTAGTACGGGGGTCGTGGAGGTGTGTAAAGTAAAAAACTTACATTAAGAACATGTATTTTAAAAAAAAACTTGTGAAAAATTTGGAACTTTGACCCCCAATATAACTATTGATCGCAAAGACGGGGAGAACAAGTGCCTTTCGGCTATGTTAAGGGTCTATTTACACTCTTTATACAGTAGTGGTATGAGTACGTAGTTTTGCAATTGCTTTTATGAACTGTCATCAACTCATGGATGTTTCGAAAATAATGTGAAAACAACATGTGCAAATAAATGGTGTTAATTCACAGGGTTTAAAAGTAAAAATGGGGGTACCGCAAGGCTCAATATTGGGTCCTTTCATCTTTCTAGTATATATAAATGATCTCCCCTATTTATTGAAAAACCAACCTCAAAATATGGTGTTATTCGCTGATGACACTTCCCTAATTTTTAAGATAAATAGACGGGCCCAAAATCTAGATGACGTGAATAATACCCTACTTCAGGTCCATAATTGGTTCACAGCAAACAATTTAGTGTTAAATGAAAAAAAAAACGAAATGCGTAAGATTTGCTTTACCGAATGTTAAAAGTAGCGATTGTGATATAGTATTGAATAAAGAGAAACTTGAATTTGTAGATAAAACGGTTTTCCTGGGGATTACGCTTGATTCAAGGCTACAATGGGGTTCTCATTTAACATCTCTTGCGGGGCGGCTAAGTTCAGCAGCGTATGCTATAAGAAAAATCCGTCAATATACTGATGTAGATACCGCTAGACTGGTCTATTTTAGTTACTTTCATAGTATTATGTCTTATGGCATTTTAATATGGGGACGGGCTGCAGACATTGAGTCTATATTTATTCTGCAAAAAAGAGCCATCAGAGCCATAAATAATCTTCGTAGGCGCGATTCTCTAAGGGAACTGTTTAAGGAAATTAACATCATGACGGTACATTGTCAATACATCTACGAAAACATAATGTATGTAAGAAAAAATCTACATCTTTTTAATAAAAGAGGTGACAGACACAATTACAGTACTAGAAATAGAGACCAATTAGTTCAGCCAGGCTTCAGACTCGCTAAAGTAGACTCATCTTTCATGGGGTACTGTTTGAGATGCTATAATAAAATTCCACAAAATATTCTTGAACTGAATGAAACGAAATTTAAAACATGCATTAAACGCACACTATGTAAGAAAGCATATTACAAGTTGGACGATTATATCACTGATAAAAATGCTTGGCTCAATGCCGGTCCTGCTCCACAAGAACAGGGGCGCCTAAATTGATAGCATTAAATAGTATTGTTGGAGCTGCTGAAGATTGTATAACTATCTTTGCATTGTATAGATTCAATCTCTTTTGTATTATATAGCCGCCTAGCCCATATTGTGTGAGTACTATGTACTAGAAAGCTGTCATTCGCTGGAAACCTGCGTCTTTTCTTGACTTGAATGTGCCCTGGCGGTTAGGAGTATGTCATGCTCACTCAAATGTCTCGCTGATGGTGGCACGTGTGTCGGATCATTTAGTTCCCTTCAAAATGGTTGAGTTTAATGGTGCTGATACATGCGTCATGTTCGTGAACGGGCGCTGTCAGTTGTGACTGGTCATCTCTTATTTGCCACGGCTTATTTGAATTAATTATTTTATTTTTGAATTGTTTTTACTATGGACACTTTTAACGTACACATCTTGCTGCATCGTTCTCTCATAATGTACCATCTCAAAATGAATTGATGTAACCAAGGTTTTGTTAAAGTATTCTGATTTAAAAGAGTGTCCATGGAGTTTCTTGCCCGTTCTTCTCCATAGAGATCTACGTTAGGGAATGGGCAACTATAGTACTTTCACAGTTATTGTGCCTTGTGACTGGGACTGTAGATATTTTTTTACTGTTGTCTTTGTTTCGACAATTCAAAAGTGCCTGTAACTGGCCTACTTGAAATAAATGCTTTGATTTTGATTTTGAATGAAAATAGAAAAAAATATAAACAGGTCGACGTTTTTTATCGACTCTTTACTTCTTTTATGAATATTTTATGACTTACCTCTCTAAATTCTTTATTCTCTGTCGCTGCGGCATGCTGGCGTGCAAAGGCAGAGGTCGACACTTCAGCAACGTGAATAATTGAGCTAGCCTGGAAATTTAGAAAATAAAACTTTAATATAACATCACCCCGTTTTCCCGAGGTTTGGCAGAATTGTGCTTAGTACACCAGTAGCGAAGGGTCAATTTTTGTAAGAGGTAAGCCGGAGTACATATCTTTAATGTGATTATATTATTTGTTTATAGAATGCTGACTGTGCCATTTTTCAAAGGGAATCCGGTAGGAATCGAGTTGTATGGAACCTTCGCCACTGTAGTACACCCACAGCTACATTGCGTTGTTCCATGTAATAGAGGGCGAGAATATTGCCATCACACAGGCACAGTGGTAGGCTACTGAGCATTTTCTAAAGGAAAGAGTCTAAACCAATAAAATTTAGACAATTTTTTTTCTTCTTCGTGTTACTGACACGATAGTATTTTAAAATTTGTTGGACCAAAACTACACCACTTTCACAATAATGAAGACATTATTTCAAAAACCACCTCTGTCAAAAATTTCATGATATTAGTTAGTTAAGCCATTTTGTAGAGAAATTCGTAAGTTTTCCGATCACAATTCATATTTCTTCAACAAATAGTCAACTATGATTTCGACAAAAGTCTAATCTAATGTATTAAATAGTTTATTGTAATTTAATATTGACATACATAATTTAATTTGACATTCTCTCAAGCTATCCGATTTGTTTATTCCAATTGTATTAAGTTATTTTATTTTTTATTTTTTTATATCATGAATGTACTGTACTGACAATTATTTTTAACTGTAAAGCATTATTTAATCTTATTTTCAATTTAGTTAACAATTTCAATGTTTGCATGCCTAATATATGGTAGATTGTACAGGGCTCACCCATTTTTTTGTTACATCCTATCTTATGTACTTGCAATCTAAGCAAATAAATTTTACTTTACTTTACATTTACTTTAAAAAGCAGTCACGTCAGTGACAGGCGGTTTATGAAAAAAAAAACCAAAACTGTCACTAATTCTGTAACTATTTCATATCATAACAAAGGTGGTTTGTGAAATAATGTCTTCAATCACTCCAAAGTCAATTACTCCATAGATTTTTCAATTTCAAAGGGTATTTAAAAAAAAAATCAGTTTCAATTACCTCTTGACACTTCCTATAGAGTTACAGAACACTATGGTTCTGCCCGGATGCCTTTTTACAATGTAGTACAGGTACGCGTCCTTATGTTCTAGTGCGCACGTGATCCGGGACTCGGTTAGTGTCTCTGCTGTACCTGCAAGTGACGAGGTAGATGGTTATAAGCATGGTATAATAATATACTTCGTCAGGTAGCTGGGTCACGTGATTGGCTCAAGAATACGTCATCAGTTGCGATGCTGTCGATGTGTTGCCACGGTGTGTGGTTACTGTGAATTACCCGAGCAAAATGCATTTTTTAACTTAACAAAGCAATTATAAACTAATAATTCAATATTTAAATAAATTTAAAACTAAACAGATGAATCACACGAGTTACTAAATAGTTAAGTTAGTTAGTAATTTATTTTATTTTCATTCACTAAATGAGAGTCCCTAAAATTACTGAAAAGGACAATCAATGGTAACACTTATCATGACGTAGTCTTGGGCCATCGTGGGATGAGAATACCAGGCGAAGTATATTATTATACCATGGTTATAAGTGTGGTTTATGAGAAAACACGAGAGCTTGGCGGTTGTGGCTTCAGAGACAAACACTCAAACTTATAACACCCCTCTTTCTGCGTCGGGGATTAAAAAGTTTGAAACAAGAAAATATTCCTGTCTGAAATTGTTACAGAATAGCCGTAGTCGTATGCCACCTACCCTAAAAAAACAATACATTCTAACAGCAGTAAGGATCATACACGTTAGGCCAAAGTGGCATACGACCATTTCAATATGACGTCACATAGTCTATAACCAGCGGACAATCAAGACGCTTCCAACGATACCTTATTTGTCAAATCATGATAAGTAGTTCAGAAGTTATGAGGGACCAGATGAACATACATACCGGTCAAAATCATAACCCTCCTTTTCGCCGTAATCGGCCAAAAATTGTAAAAATTCAAGTTCTTACCCAAGTTCTGTGTAGTAATATCGACGACCTTGGGGTCCGACATGCCGATCAACTTGACGAGCCGGTTCACCTTCTGTTCGGGAGTCATCTTCTCTACGCGTCTGTTTATTATCTTACCGCGTTTTGTTACCTGTAAGCGTTATTAGATTTATTAAAACTCGCTTTCAACCGTGTCATGGTGTTATTCAATATGGATTTTTGGAGGTTTATTTTAACTATTTAGTAAAATATTAAATTGTCTGAAAATAGAAGTTGTTGTCCAGCAGTGGTGTCTGTTTTCTGTGGTGGTTTTAACTTAAAAGTTGTATGTTCAAATCTAGGCAGACACTTTTTTTTTTTTTGTAATACTTTGCCCCACACTAGGAATTACTCCTGTATCGTGGGTGCGTTTACAAACATTTAAACTCACATACACAAACAGCCAGACCCGGAACAACTACCTGTAGGCCATACAAATAATTGTTCCGTGCGGGAATCGAACCCGCGACACGAAGCGCAGCAGTCAATCGATCAGATACCGCGCCAACCGTGCCGGCAACAACTTTACTTACTGTGTGAACAATATTTCATCATCACTGCTGCACATCATACATACATAAACTCACGCTTTTTCCCATGGGTGTAGGCAGAAACGACAGAACGCCACCTGCTACGATGCTTACATACTCCTTTTGCCTCGTCCACGTTCATACACACGCACATCAAAACATTTCAAACAGTTTGTGACGTCCACCAACCCACACTGGGCCCGCGTGGAGTATGTAATCTCTTCCACACACGAAAGAAGGCCTGTGTCCCAGCAGTGGGAACAGTATAGGCTGATTATGCTATGCTTATGTACCTTCTTTCCCTTCATATGCGTAGGCAGGTCATGCACCATTGTCAAGGTGGCCGAGAACACGAAGTTCTGTCGCGAGGCTCTTCGCTCGTCGTCCGCGTTTAGACGTTCCAACAGAGGCGTCAGTTCGTCGAAGTGACCACGTTCTACCATGCGGTCTGTTTCGTCTATTGCCAAGAACCTGTAAATACAATAAACATTTCGCATTGTCATCATTATGATTAGATGGAGTGTGACTATCGAATACGGTAGTTGAATGATTCATGGCAGGTTTTGAGAGAATCTTTTCAAATGACAATCTAGGAGCCTAAAATGGCCGCTCTAGAAGAATCATAATAGGATTATCGTCTGCCTAGCCTTTTCCCAACTATATTGGGGTCGGCTTCCAGTCTAACCGGATGCAGCTGAATACCAGTGTTTTACATGGAGCGACTGCCTGTCTGACCTCCACAACCCAGTTAGTACTGGGTAATACGATACCCCTTGGTAAGACTGGTTGTCAGACTTTTTGGGCCACTGACTGCCTAACGACTGTCAAAGATCTACAAATGACAGCCGGGACCAACGGCTTAACGAATCATAATAGGATAATAATATGAATTACGTTACAGTTCGTAAAATGGTCGCAAAGTTACAATTCATAGTATTAACTGCGTCTGTGAGAATTTTAACGTGTGGAGTACATGAAATTATGGAAATGAAAATAGCAATAATTGTCCTAGTTAAATTAAAAGTCGAAAGACGTTATAGAGAATGAGTTAAGAAATGGAGTATCCCAATTAGCGTTGAGGACACCCGCTAACTAGACTGATGCAGAAGGCGTTGGACAGCTTGTGGTGGCGCATGGCCAGTTGATTGTATACTTACTTGACCATGTCCATCTGCTGCAGGTGCGGCTGCCCCTGCCCGACGAGCTCCCACAGGCGCCCGGGCGTCGCCACCACTATCTCAGGACCTGAGCGGAGCACCCGCTCCTGCTTCA
The DNA here is from genome assembly GCA_910589295.1 of Noctua janthe. Taxonomy (NCBI): domain Eukaryota; kingdom Metazoa; phylum Arthropoda; class Insecta; order Lepidoptera; family Noctuidae; genus Noctua; species Noctua janthe. The sequence goes on along the minus strand of OU342572.1, from coordinate 2,990,367 downwards.
CGGCCGCCATGCCGCCCACTATCGTAGCTACTCGTATACCTGGTAAAAAGTATGAAATGATTTAAACCAGAACAAAACATACGAGGTGGACGGGACACTGACGCTAAAACGTAATTCAGCAAAATAAAGTAAAAAAAAAAACAATTTAGTCAAATGAAAAAAAAAAACTTTAAGTTGACATAAAACCAAAACCCTCAATTTGTAATCACTACAAAAGCAAAAATTGCTATCAGGTAAGTTTTCTGACTCATTTGTTCATACAGGGTGTAAACGGAGCCTTCACGAAGCCGTCAACCAAGCATTATGTACATCAAACTAAGTAACCGTACGCAAAAATTATTGCATCAGGGAAATGACTTTTTTTTTGGGGTAAAAATCACGTTTTACGGTAAAACTCAATGTAACGCACTCAAAACTTGGTGCTGATGGATTCTTTGAATAGTAAACTGGTCATGGAGGTGTGAAAAAATTGGAACTTTGACCTCATATATCTCTGTAACTAGAAGGTATGGTCCAGAACAAAAAAATGATCGCAATGACGAGGAGAACAAGTGTCTTTCGGCTACATTAAGGGTCTATTTACACCCTTTATTATCGTCGAATATTTTTGCTACAGTGTATTATAAGAAAAGGTCTCTAGATTGATAAGTACAATCTATATTAATTAAGCCGTGGGTCCCGGGTGTCATTTGTAGATCTTTGACAGTCGTTATGTAGTCAGTGGCCCAAAAAGTCTGACAACCAGTCTTACCAAGGGCTATCGTATTACCAAGTACTAACTAGGTTGTGGAGGTCAGATAGGCAGTCGCTCCATGTAAAATACTGGTATTCAGCTGCATCCGGTTAGACTGGAAGCCGACCCCAACATAGTTGGAAAAGGCTAGGTTGGGGTAGATGATGAATCTATATTAATTAACTGTTACACACGGCTACATTCGAAAGTACCTGTATATTTGGCAGCAGCTATCAAATGCCTGCTGATCTGAATGGCCAGCTCCCTGGTGGGGGTCAGGATGAGAGCGTACAGCGGCTTGCCAGTCTTCATCGACACGTGCCCAGGGATCTCTATGTTGTCCACTACCTTCACGCAACCTATACCTGCAATGAAATAACTAGGGATAAGAGCGGGTCGGACACCAGCGGTGGCCCACTGGTGGCGGCCCCGACTTTATTACGAGCGGTAAGTCGAACCCAGGCATGAGGCAGGCGCATATTACTTTGTGTAATTTATTTCATCACCACTGCTCTCAAAACGGTAAAGGAATTATCGTGAGGAAAATAGCATGTCTTAGAACCAAAAATTCGAAGACATGTGACATCTACCAAGCCACACTGGGCTCTCGTGGTGGATAACCCTTTCCCTCTCATAGAGAGGAGACCTGTGCCTCAGCAGTGGGAACATTATAGGCTGATTATGCTGAGAGGCACGTAAACAGCGGTACATTCGACTCGGCAGTATTTAATGAACAACTAAATAACTAATTTTAAATATTTTTATACGCAAACCCTGCGTAGGGGACTACAGCTGTTTTTGAAATGGAATGAAAAAAAAAAAGCAGGTTCAAACCCTGCTCGCACTTGAATTTTTCTTTCCATATCAAAAACAACTAAGTAACTAGTTAAGCAATAACTACAAATATTCGGCTCGTGCCGATCGGCATACTCAATTCGGTTTCTAGCATCACTAAGTTATGTTCGAGTTGGCTGGGCATAAGCCAGGAGTTATTATTCATTCATTACCAACGGCACGAACATGACTGGCACCCCTAAAACGGCAAGTAGCGGTAATTTGTGTCGCTGCGGTCAGTAATCGCAATTGGGTGCGGCTTTGTTACTGACGACATGTAGGAGTACTACATGATTCTGCGAACAACTTCTTGACATACAGTCGTGAAGCTTTGTAAGGTACACACGGCGGCACATGAAGCTGTACATTTCCATTATAACTTGGCCTTGCATTGTATAGATTTTCTATGAGAAATGAATGAGAGATCCGCATAAACTGGTTTTGTAAAGCTTGATTGGCCGTCGTGCGTAGTAGTTTAAAAAAGATGCGTTTTATGAGTGATTAAGTTGGTTTACCTTGTTCATTCTCATTGCCTTCATCTGGAACATCGTCAACCCCTTCACTCTTTTCATCATCTGACTCCTCACCTGCCTCACTCTCTTGCTCATTCTCCTCTGCATGACTATCAATCTCCTCTTCTAACTCTGAAGCTGTTTCACTGTCTTTCCCTTCTTCATCATCGTTACTAGTTCCAGCCACATCATCAGAGTCCAACATGTCCGACAGATGAATGTAATTGTCATCATCATCACTATGATTGCCTTCGTCAGCTGAATTATCTCTCTTTCTAACAGGTACTTCGATTTCTTCTAAATAATCATCATCAGTATAATCATTAATTTTGTTTTCTGGTTCAGAATCATCAGCCTCATCATTGCTTTCTGGACCACTGCTGTAGCCATCTTCGGAAGACTCTTTCTTAGGTTCTTCAACTATTGGCTCCCTTTCTTTTTTCTTCTCATTAAACTTCTTATCTTTTCTCTTAAATCTTTGTTTCCTGTCTTCTTTTGCTTCATCATTCTTTTTCTTGCCTGCTGCTTTCTTGTAAGGTATGTCATAGACATCTATACCTTTTAAGAGAGCTTTTTCTTTTAGTTTTAGTATACCACATAAGATGGGGAGGCCAAATGCTAAGGTTTTGCCACTGCCGGTTTCAGCTGCGCCTAGGATGTCTCTGCGACCTGAAAATAAAATTATTTGATTTATTGTGATCATTTAAATTTTATGCTTACGTCAGGGCAGTTGCAAATTATACTGAATGAAGCTGAAGACGCAAATTTTTGGCAGTCATTCTGTCTTCTGGATAAAGAACAATTAGAATGTATGTAATAATAGTGCCTGTCGGTCTGTTAGTTGCAAGTGCTACATCTGTAGTATGAAATCGTGTATTCAATTCCCAGGTTGAAGAATGTGTTATTGGGATTTTTCTAAAGGCATTCTCTGTAGCAGCACCGAGTCTGGATTTGTACCTGGTTGATAGCAGTAGTCTCGCCTCCATTACATGGGAGTCATACATAACTGGTGAAATGTGGTTGTACTAAGGCAGGGGTTCCTAAACTTTAAAGATAACGGAACACCAACCAAATATCTTTTATTTTATGGAACCCCATATTAAATGATTACAAAACAACACTGAAATTTATATAAGAACATTTTTTTTTAGAAATTTACGTCAAAGTCTATAAAAATACCAGTTTACATTAAACCACGATCCTTCACGGTCCTTCTGATCAAATATTTTGCGCTATTTTAAAATAATATTTGTAACTGTGGTATTATTTAATAGCTAATAATAAATAATTTTGGAAAAACCCTGATGACTATTCTACGGAACCCCTAGGTTCCACGGAACACAGTTTGCGAATCCCTGTACTAATGTACACCCCTACCTCACCCTTCGAGGAAAGTGGGTGTAATTTTAAGTTATGTAGAATGTTCTTTCTCAAGGGTTAATTTTACAATTTTGAATTTTGACAAATGATTTCCCAAATTGGTAATGTAATATTTAATTTATAAACAGTCATATTTACCATGAATAGCAGCCGGCAGTGTCAGCTGCTGTATCTTAGTAGGCTGTTTAAAGCCCAATTCCGTCAGAGCCTTAATAATAGGCTCCTGCAGTTTAAACTCAGACCATGTCAGCATATCTTCGGGCGTTAACTCTGTATTTGACTGTGGTAGGTCCCCCAGCTTCTGTTTAACCTTTTTAGGAGTAATTGGAGTACTGTCTATGGTTTTGCTACCATCCTTCTTTTTATTTTTGGATTTCTTTTTTTTATTTTTGGCTGTTTTTTCTATGTTGTCGTTACTTTGGCTAGTGTTGCCAGTGCTGTCATTATTTTTTTCACCATTCGAGTTTTTAGCTTTTTTGTTTTTCTTCTTATTTTTAGTTTTAGTCCTCTTTTGAGTACTATTAGCTAGAGATGGTTCTGTGCTGTTACATGATTCTACAACAAAGCCGTTGTCTAGTTTAACCTTTTTGCTAGGAACCTCTTTGGATTCACTTTCAGAAGCTTTCCGTTTCTTCATTTCTCTTCGCTCTTTGATTATTTCTTTTTGTTTATTCTAAAAAATTACAAATTAATAATTACACGGGCTCTTGATAAATTTAGTAATTCTGCGACAGTACTGAAATATGCAAAAAGAAGTTACATTTCGAAACGTCTGCCAAAAAGACGCCTTGCAGCAAACTTTTATTCCAATAAAAAACCCCTTCAGTTCTCAATCCGGACAAATGACAAGAGCTAAGAACCCTATATAAGAAGCTCTATAATGCTAAATAAATGAAATCTACGCCAATCTGAGAATGACCTGCTCAATATGTCCTAATTTCCATCATTGTGGGGTCTGCCGTCAGACCTATAGCATCGTGTAAACCTTATTTCATCCAATAAATGGGGTTATTATTTAATCTTATGAAACATCATGGCGAGTTCCTAAATACATTTAAGGGAACACCAGCTGTGTTTCATGAACTTAAATCGATGATGGTGATCCATGTTTTATTATAAGTTATAAGCGAATGAAACAAACCTTTTTAGCCCGCTTTTTGCTCTCCTTATCAAAACTATAGTCGGTACACTCTTCTAAACCCACAAAACCATGGAATTTGTCTGTCATGGACGCTGGGAAACCATCCATCGCCACCGACTCCCATTTCATATCGTTTAATTTCTTACTCATTTTAATAGTTTTATTTAAAAACTCGTAGAAGCCGTGTTATTTTGACTAACATAACCTGAAAACAACAACGCAAAATGCAATGTGACTTTGACCGTCAAAGTCACATTGCATTTTGCGTTGTTCGGAACACTAACTGTCACATACAACGTCAAAGTTTGACGTTGTATGTGACAGTTAGTGTTCCGTTCAGTAATTTTATCTGATAGTTGTGTGTCATCGTTCCGAAAAGTTGATTCATTTTAATGACCGCCCAAAAAGGGCCTATTCAGGGATCTTTTTATGGTAGATATTCGATACCTCGAGATGCAGAGGTCTGTACAGCTTATACAGAGCAAAGGTGTAAACACAAACAAAAAATAATCGTGGTAATATTAACTTTCAGAAATTTTAAAAGTAATTAAATAGTTATAAAGTTTAGCCTTTAATCTTAGTTTTTACTAACTACAGTGGCGGGGCAAGACCACAATTTTATGTGGGCAAGGTACATTTAGCGAGGCCCTCTGGTGGCGCAAGAAGCAATGTTATAAATTAAAAAACAGTTAAAAAATAGTTTTTACTACTTTATTATAACAAAGACACTGCAATCCAAACTATTTTCTTAGACTAACATTAAAGAAACAGAAATTTCCTGCGCTTAACCTTACTAAACTCCTTAATGACTGTACCGCAATTAAGCTTAGATGCATGTTTTAACCTAAATTATAGCCTAACTCAGTACATCATAATATAATAGTTACCATTCTTCAAACTTAATTTTGAAATACAAATAATAATAAAATCGCGTGGACTAAATTCGTTAGTACAAAATATATACCTACAGCGGCGCGACGCAGAGTGTAAACAAATCATTTCACAACTTCGAAATCATAGCTAAATGGTATGGTAAAATATCAGAACTACAATGGCATTCTGTCAGTACAAGAACGAAGGATGTCGCTGTCTTAGCAAAATCGAAAAAAATAAAGAAGAGTGCGCTGTCAACAAAAAATATTTATTGGCCAAAATTGGCCATGTAGGTACAGTTTAGAGTTTTTTTTCGTTCCGGTCCCAATTTTGGCAATGGGTTTTCGAGGTGCGAGGGTGGTGCGAGGTGGCCCTCGTAACGCGAGGCTGTAGGCGGTGGCCCACGTCGCCTACGCCTAGCGCCGCCTCTGACTAACTATCTGTATATTTGTGCTGTTTGCTTGCTCATGTGTTTTTTGGGGGTATGCCCCATTATTATCTTATCTAATTCTTATTTCAACACATCAAAGAAACGATAATGAATTAAATGAAGGCTGACAATATGGTTAGAAAGACTGAAAGGAGAGTCTATAAGTCCCGAGTCAACTTCACAGCGTGTCTCGCCACTTCCTCTCCTCAGCCCAAATCCTCAAACACTAAGAAGTGGCCGGGCGTTTTGGAGGATTGTCTTGTGTATTTTTGTCATTCAGTTTAATTCTCACCCTTATTTGAATTCCATGAAACCTAGTTAAGGATCAGTAAGGCAATAGCACCCTTTTATTATTCTGTAGCTATCTTCAAAATAAATTCGGGATGGACCACCTAGAGGTGGTCTATCCCGAATTTATTTTGATGATGTTTGCTATTGCCTTTCTGCTTTCATAGATGAAAGCAGTTCCTTGAAGTTACAGAAAAAGCAACATTGTTAATAACTTATCTGCTGTGCAAATAAATAAAACCGCAATCTTGTATAATGCATATTAGGTTAATGAGATAAGTACGGCAAGCAGATAAAAAATTAGAGTAGTGATCATGGATTGGTACCGGGCAGTTGTGCTGAGGTAGGCAAGACTGTTTAGTTTTAGTTTATTTAGGGCTTCTTTTGGGTTGTGTGACTATTATTTAAAGACATTATTAATGTTTAAATAGATAAAGAACCTGAACAAAAAAGTATTTCCCTATATATAAAAAAAAAAATCTGTTTAAACTACCTAGTTTATCAAACCTAAAAAAGTTTCGTACCTATTATCGAGAGTAAAATGATACAATGATTGGAAAAACTCAATAGGACTTTGACAAAAACTTTGAAGACAAAAATACCCTGTGTTTGCTATTGTTTGGGGTAACCGCAGCGGTACTTACTTATTCTGGATCAACTAAGTATCAGGTCCTTGATATTACTAACCTACTTAACGAAAGCTACCTCAGGTGTTGGTAAAGGCTCTTGACTATGATGCTATCAACCCTGTTACCCAAAGGTTAAACAGAGGTGTACCTATAAATTTCATCAGCTATTGTTTAAGTCCCACGTAATAGGGAACGAGCCCGTCGTCATGAACCGGGCACAAATTCAGACTCCGCGCAGCAGCTCGGACAGTGGCGGATTTACAAGTTTTCAAGGTATAGGCTGTACCGTTTTTGCCACCCTTGTCTCTAAAATTGTCATGTATTTTTGCAATTCAACAATTTCGTTGAAATTGCACGTAGAATAATTTTTGGGTATATTACCGATTACTGGTTGGGGGCGGCGAACTAGTTGTTTTACTCTAGAATATGGAAGATTGCTACTCGGAATGTGCAATGACAAGTGAGAGAGGAACGTCATCGGCAAAATTTATTGCAGACTTCTATCTGTAAAACATCAGAAAACCGTCATGCCAAAATCTTTTTGATTTCAAATGAGGTAGCAAAAAAAAAAATTCGGTCCCCAAATTTGCCGTCCCAAAAATCTGCCGCACTAGGCTCAAGCCTACTCAGCCTGCTAGCGTAGTATTATATTATCTGTGCTGCTAGTAAATTCGCCACTGAGCTCGGAGACTAAATTTGTAATTATTTGTGCCCGAGTCAATGAACCAACCTCAAAGTCCTCAAACTAAGTAACATAGCGCAACTCTGGGTACACATGAGTACAGAATACTTCGTTGACAGCTTGTAAAGAGACCTTTCACACCCTGTAGATACCTAGCAGTGTCGCATTAGCGTAAGTCGGACTTGCGTACTGTCGCACAAGCATTTTTCGCACTAGCGTGATGTCGAGCTTCAGTTTGTCGCACTTGCTTGCATTCGATCAAACTATGGTGAGTCGCAGGTCGCAGTACAGCTTTGTCGCACAAGCGCTAATCGTACGTCCGTTTGTCGACCTCGCGTAGTGTACTCGGTATTTTTATGGTAGGTAGGTGGTAAAAAGATAGCACGCCAAACGTAATTATTTATTTGTGTAGTTATCTCGGAATCTTTCGACTTATCAGAATAAAACTCAAATGAGATGAGATTATATTTATTTATCTTAGTCTCACTATCTACCAGATAAAATATCTCTTCTCATCTCGTCTATATCTATACCTAAGTCCTTCATGTTGACGCTCGAAGACCCCCTGTGTTCGAGAAGTGAGGAACTGAGGAGCATACCTCTCGTATCTTTGAACGTGGCTCTCAAAGTACATATAACATTGTGATCTTGTTTCAGTTGATTTTGTTGACAAATAAAATCGCTAATGTTTTTTTGTTTATAAAATACTTACGATCAAAATAAAAATTGATTTTGTCAAGATACATAGAACCAGAAAAACTTTCTAAAAATGAGCAAAAAAACATGTGCATCGAAGTCGAACAATAATCTGCTATGCTATCATCATATCATTTTCATTTTAGCCCGGAATTACCTACTACTGGATATGGACTTCTCCTTTCTTCTGTCGCCTATTCCGCAAAAATATGGGAGTCCGATCGCTATGCTATAAAGGGTATAACAGGACCCTTAACTAAGCCGAAAGGTACTTCTAGTTACAGAGATATTGGGGATCAAAGTTCCAACTTTTTTTTTTAAATACATGTTTTTAATGTACCTAAGATTTTTACTTTAAACACCTCCACGACCCCCGTACCATTCAATCCATCGATCATCACGATGTTTTTAGTGCGTTACCTCGAGTCCTACCGTAAAACGTGATTTTTCACCCCAAAAAAAAGTTGTTTCCCAGCAATAATTTTCGCTTAAAGTTACTTAGTTTGATGTACAGAACGCTTCGTTGACGGCTTCATACAACCTGTATTATAGTTTCTTCCTACATTTTTGTCCCATGTTACTTGGGGTCGGCGCAACGCATTTAGTTCCTCCATTTTCCCCTGTCAACTATGCAATATAATAATATATGTCTAATTGATTATTCCTCAGCGCCGTGTTATCCGTGTCATGGAGTGCCGAAGACTTGAAGTTTCCACCTGGGTTTATGTTTGGGGCAGCTACTGCTGCTTATCAGGTGGAAGGCGGGTGGAATGCTAGTGGTGAGTATCAGGAACTTCTGTTTAAACTTCTACTTAAGATAGACAAAAACTAACACAGATTTTAACTCATTCCGGAAGCGATCATCATATTTTTATACACATAATACTTTATAGACCAACCGCTTTAATGAGTCCTCGCGAAAGTATCAATTTAAATGGAATATTCTGAAGGTTGATCACGTATTGGTTCAATTAGTATCGTAATATCTACGTGGATTATGGTTATTTTAAAGCAAATAACCTATGGAATATTGTTAGGATTTTGTGGACACTAATTGTGCCTTTGATGGCGCAAGGCGGAGGACTCATTAAAGCGGTCTATAGAAAATTACTCAGCCGTGGTAAAACGTCAGGCAGTAAAGAGGTGGCAATCCTCAGTGTCCTACATGGCAATAACATTGATGATACCTAGGCTGAGTTTTTGGTAAGTAGTATACAATCTTCGTTGATCGATGGAGAGGGAATGGAAGGCCAAAAAAAAGATTTATTTATTTTATTTTTATTTATTTTTTTAAAAAAACGTTGCCCCACACTAGGAATTTCTCCTGTATCGTGGGTGCGTTTACAAACATTTAAGCTCACATACACAAACAGCCAGACCCGGAACAACTACCTGTAGGCCATACAAATATTTGTTCCGTGCGGGAATCGAACCCGCGACACGAAGCGCAGCAGTCAATCGCTCAGCCACTGCGCCAACCGTGCCGTCATGATGATGCCGTCAGATGGATGCATTGTGCTAGGAATGATATGAAAGAGAAAGGAATAAAAGATACCGTGATGTCTGACAGAGGAGAATGGAAGAAGAAAACGTGTTGCGCCGGCCCCAAGTAGAATGGGACAAGGGCAGGATGATAAAGAAGAGTGTACAATCTTAGAACAACTCGCGGAGGATGTTTTGATGCACTAGAACTTCAAAAGAGCATACTATGATAAAAACATTTTTCATCAGACAAGGATCTGCTGTTCCGCAAAGAAATAGAGCCTACGTAATTTAAATCCGTTTGCATTTTCCAGACAAAGGAGAAAGCACATGGGACCGGTTCAGCCATGAACATCCTGAAATGATTAAAAATCGGAGCAGTGGAGATGTCGCCTGCGACTCTTATCACCACTGGCAGAGGGACATAGAGATGGCTGTGGAGTTGGGACTGCACTTCTTTAGGTATGTTCAAACCCTCGACTCATAAGCGGGGACCATTGTCGCGCCACCTCTTCTTACTGACTGATGATGGTGCCAAATTATTAGGATAGGAGATGAACGGTGAAGCACTCCCTGACGACAGTAGACATAAATACGTTGCAGATGTGAGAAGAAATCCATCATGTAAATCTTAATTACCGTGTTGTTTTTATTGACGTGTAAATTGTTTGCACAGCCCACTTAAAAATAGATGACCATCTACATACTGCACAGTGCACACTAATATAATGCATAGGTTAATTTGTGACGTTCAATTTTATTCCTTTGTTCTCTGAGTGAGTTCACAAAAAATGCATTGTTTGTGATTAGTTACAAAATTTAATATTGTTATTGTGTACACTATCGCATTAGGTAATCCCTGTTATAATGTAAAATATGTCTTAAGATGGAGAGAATTTATATAATATATAAAAATAATAATACCTACTACCACGGTCCCACCACCACCAACACCACTGGTAGGTACCAACATGTCTTGTGTGGAACAGCAGATTTTTTTTTAAAATTTACAGATAAATTTTTTCGATGTGATGGTTTAGAATGATTCTGATGTACTGAATACGTGTTAATCACCAGGTTCTCAATATCTTGGCCTCGTCTCCTTCCGTCTGGTTACCCCAACCACATTAGTGAGGATGGCAAGAACTACTACAACAACCTGATCGACGGTCTACTGGAGAAGGGCATCGAACCTTTCGTAACTTTGTACCACTGGGACTTGCCGCAATCACTGCAGGATCTTGGTAAGGCATCTAACAAAATTGTTTTTTTAATAGGCGGAGAACATCCATTATTGAGAACAGCTCATTATTGCCGTAATACAGCCTGACTTATAGCGTAGAATATGTGCAAATTGGACCTCCAGATTACGCCAATATGCGCCTACCGCAGAGGCCACATGCCCGAAGTCATACTCAAATATAAATGGCATAAATAAAATAATAATGTAAACGTAACGTAACGTAACGAAACGTAACGTAAAGAAACGTAACGTAACGAAACGTAACGTGACGTGTAACGTATGTATGTGAGTCTTTAATAATGTTTCTTATTTAATGTAATGTAATTCTGATATTTAGGTTTTAGCTATAATTTGTGTGTTTGTATTTGTATTTTTGGTTTTTATATGGGTCTTGGACCTGAAATAAATGAAATTTATTTATTTATATAATAATCCATCATTAATAATAAAAAAACATTTCAATTTAAAGTTATTCGCCTCTAAAATACACCTATTTTTAACAGTTTACAAGCTCCAGTTTGAGTCCACTTACTACCCAATGAGTCTTCCGGCTCTATACGGTGTGGAAGGGCCACCGACACGCACAAACGCTTACCACGTATTTAGTACATCATACTGAACCCTAGCTCATAGAAAAATTTTACAGCTAATTAAAAAAAAATATCTGTTCCCTACAAAAGTGCAATACGTAGGTATTGCACTTTTGTAGGAATACCTACTACGTATTGCACTTTTGTAGGAAACAGCAACGGGCAAAATGTATGGAACGGCTAATTTTTTTTAAAATTACCGATGAAAAATGTCTATGTTTAGGGTTTCGAATGATGTACTGAATACGTGGTAAGCGTTTCTGCGTCGTTGTCTCTTTCAATGTTCACACGGCACGGCAGAGATGCGACAAAGTAAAAAAAGTTTAAAATCCATCTCAAAATTCAGTCAATGTGGACTTCGAATCCAGTCATTCACTTTTACGAATGCGTATTAAATAGTACCATTACTATGTACTTGTCAATTATTTTAAAATTCTCATTTAATACCTGTCTTGCCTTCTTGGGGTCAGTGCAAAAAGTCACCCAAAAGAATGGCCTCCACCTCTTCTTCTCCGGAAATCAAGGAAAAACCCAATTACTTTTTGATAGACCTGGGAAGGACAGCTTCATTGGTTTAGTGAGCATGAGGTCCTGGTTTCGATTTCTAGGTCGGGCAAAGTGTTATTCGGTTTTTCCATCAGGAATTTTTCAACAGCAGTCATGGAATTTGGATTGTGCCCGGTTGATGGCAATAAGCTCGCCCCTTATTACATGGGAATTACAAACATTACTGGCGAAATGTGGGTGTCTCTGCCTAACCCTTCGTGGATTAATGGCTTGATATTATTTTATGTAGACCTGGGAAGGAAACACCATTTGAGCAGAACCTGTTCAAAAGTAATCCTACCTTCTTTAAAATTAAGGCTCACATTGTTCCTTACAGGTGGCTGGGCCAACCCCCTCGTAGCAGACTGGTTCACCGACTACGCAAGAGTAGTCTTCACCCTCTTCGGCGACCGCGTAAAATGGTGGCTGACCATTAATGAACCGTTGATCATCTGCGACGTGGTCTACAATGCTGGTATCCTGGCTCCGCCTATCCTGAGCCCGGAGCTTGGAGCTTATTTGTGCAGTAAGAACGTGGTGATGGCACATGCTAAGGGTTGGAGGCTCTATGATGAGGAGTTTAGGGCGAAATATCATGGTGAGTTACCAAAAAAGTATGTTAGAATCCTCAATCTTCCTTACACTTTGATCATGAACGACATGTTCAAGGAAAACGCGTGTGGCGACAGCGACAAAAATTGCTCAGAGCTCGCCACGGGCCCACGAGTCACTGCGACGCGATTTGCGACCCAAGGGAAACAAAGTTGTTTGACTCAGGTGACATCACCAGAGGGCGTGATGGAGGCGGTAAAGTGGCCTATACCAACCTACCGAATAGCTTTAGGTGTAGTCCAGGATTGAGTTAAATGCCGTGCTATTAGTGAATGCCATGGTCAGCAGTAGACTGCTGCAGACTGATAGTATAGATTACATTTCGAGATTTTTATGACATAAGGTGGAAGCATACCTGGAGCTTCCACCCGCGTAATACGCGACCGCCATGACTATTTCATGAAAAAGTAATTCAATACGATTAAATGAAATTAGAGGGTTGGTATTGATGATTTTTATGAGTATATCTCTGTAAAGCCATATTTGTTACGGACGTAAATCAAATTTTAATCAACAAACAACCTGACACTGACCTGTAAATTACAAAAACGTAAATTTGAATTTTACGGGTTTAGAAAGAGCCGCCACTCCGGACAGAGAATCCAGCTTTAGATGACATTGAAATTTATGAATTCAATTACAGGTAAGGTGTCGCTAGCCAACCATCACATTTGGTTCGACCCTTTGACGCCAGCAGACGCTGAGCTTGCAGAACTGGCCAGGGAGAACTGTGTAAGTTTCGCTAACTGACCACGATATCCATCAATTAGATTCGAGGTGCTCTGTGCTAGAATTTTAACGCTATTTTGCTGACGAAACCCAAGTGCAATTATGAGAATTTACAGTAGGCTTTATGCGGTGATTTTCACACAAATGATAATGGAAAATTTATAATTTCAGGTTGGTAAATACACGCACCCAATATTCTCTACAACAGGTGGATGGCCACCATCTTTAGAGAAACTCATGGAGGAGGTCAGCTTAAAAAGAGGGTACAAGAAATGCTCACTGCCAGCGTTTACTCCAGAAGAGACTGCGTTTGTTAGAGGTAATCTTCTACATAATCATCTGGGTCGGCCACCAAATGCAGCTGAATACTAGTATTTTATATGGAGTGACTGCTTATTAAATCTGACCTCCACAACCCAGTTAGTACTATACCCGTTGTTAAAACTGATTGTCAGACTTTCTGGCCACTGTTTACCTGTAACGACTGTCAAAGATCTACAAAAGCAGGCCGGGACCAACGACTTGACGTGCTTTCCGAGGCTCGGAATCAAAATGTAACATTCATTTATTTGTTATCAGACACCGTAAAGGCTAAACTGCTTAGTCTTGAAACACGACATTTTGCAAAAGTGTTACATAAATAGCTAAGAGCAGCGGTGGCCCAGTGAGAGCAGCGGTGGCCCTGTGGTGGAGACCCCGACTTACGAGCAGTAAGTCGTGGGTTCGAACCCAGCCAGGCGCATTACTTTGTGTAAGGCATGTCCTAGAACCAAAAATTCGAAGACATGTGACATCTACCGACCCGCACTTTGCCCGTGTGGTGGATTATAGCCCATTCCCTCTCATAGAGAGGAGGCCGTGTGTCCCAGCAGTGGGAACATTAATAGGCTGATTATGCTATGCTTATGCTATGCTTATGCTTAAATAACTAAGAACAGAGTTTTAAAAATTCATCCCCTAAAGGGGAAATAATCCCATTGCTATTATAAACGTGAAAATTTATAAAGTTTTTTGCGGATGTTCCTCACTCGTTCACGCAAAACTTTGAGGATTTGAGGAAACATCATAGTAATAATAACACATGGGCTTTCATTTATGGCGATATGTATTATGTAAATATATTGGCTGAAGGTAGTAGGGGATAAAATTGTTTAAGCAAGTTCTTCGGTTAAGCCAATGGGAAATACCACCGGGCAGAAGACTTGTATCATAACATTATACAAATAACCTTTACCTTAATGTCTCTTTATGATAAGAATCATCTTTTAAGACTTTGAGATTATAAAATAAGATATGTGGAAAACCATTAATCTCTTTTCTGCAAAAAATAACCTCGCAAATTATGTCAATTCTGTACAAAATCGCTGTAGAAAAACGAAGCGCATTGAAAGCTATTTGCCTATTATCTTAATCCTTCGGCGCGGAAAGATTGGCCACATTAGCTGCGCATTTCATTTGTTTCGTGCTCAGCATGGTCGTGCGTAGCTTAGCAACATCTTTCTGGACTTGTCCGATGTTACTTGGGGTCGGCGGCGGCAGGACATTTTTTCTTCCATTCCTCTGTCAACCGTCACGCTATAATTTACTCATTTTCTTTCATATAATTCCTCACACAATCCATCCATCGTTTCCTTGGTCTTCCTCTCACTCTCCACCCATCAACATTTATATTCATCACTCTTTTAATCACATGCAATTCGTCCTCATAACATTCCCATACCAAGACAGTCGATTCCTTTTCTGTAACTGCCGCAACTTTCTTATGATTACATGCAATTTGCATTTTTTTTTATTTTTTTTATTTTGTGCACTTGTGGCATGTGCCAAATAAATGTATTTTCTTTCTTCTTTTTCTTTCTTTCTTTCAATCTTTTTTCATCCATCTTCATCACAGCCCAGCATTCCGATCCATACAGCACGACAGGTCGTAGGTAGCTTAGCCCGCTCATAATAATCTCATTCACTTGTTTCGTCTAGGGACCTACGACTTCTACTCAATGAACATGTACACGAGTCGTCTGATACGCAAGGCTAAAGAGGGAGAGACCATCAGAGCCTGGCCGCTCGCTGACTCTGTGGATCTGAATGCTGTTGTGGAGAGGCGAAAAGATTGGCCTGTGGCTGCTTCTTTTTGGTTCTATGTGAGTATTTTACATAAGACTGGGGTCGCGCGTGCCTCTTTAATCCGGTGATAACCATTTTAACAGGTTTGCAAAAAAAAATAAAAATATGTTATTGTAAGTGCTTATTTAGACACTCTCATCCTGCCGATATTTAAGTACTCCGCGAGTAAAGACCATAATTATTATGGTCTTAACTCGCGGAGTACTTCGCGCTCAGTAGCCCACCAGACACAACACCCTTTTGGTCAGAGGATCCTCCCTTTTCTGTAGTACATGACGACCACACCCTGTTCCTCATACCCATAAATTACCTATAGGTTAATGATGATTTATAATATTATTATTATTATTTTTTTTATATATATATATATATTTTTTGATATTTCGAGAGCTGTGAGCAGGGTGCGATGGTCTAGTTGGTTAAGACATCCGGTGTACTGAATCGGAAGGTCGCAGGTTCAAACCCTGCTCGCACTGGAATTTTTCTTTCCATGTCAAAACAGCTTTGTATTAGTATAGTTTGGATCCTGGTTTTTGTCCTACGAACGCCAATCCTGAAACATAGTATGGACAAAGATGTTAAAATGAGAATCTTATCTAGGTACATTTTTGTAACAATAATGTTCGCAGGTATACCCCGAAGGAATGCGTAAGCAGCTGGTCTGGTTGAAGCAAAAATACGGAAACTTGGAGTTCATCATTTCAGAGAATGGACTCTCTACCCATGCAGGACTAGAAGACCAGAATAGAATCCAGTACTACAAAGACTATTTGAAACAGGTGGGTTCACCAAGAATTTTTTTAATCAGACTCAAGTTTCTGTTTTTTTATTTTTTATTTCTGTAAATTGGTTAAAAAAAAAACACTTTTACACGTCACATCATGATATGTTTTAAAACTACATGGGGCCGGTGTCGGAACCTTACTACTCTGAGAAGAAACAGCCGAAAACAAACTGTCTCTTTTAAAGACCAGACATTGGTCAAGTCATATGAGGACCATGCAGATTACTTACTTTTAAAGTACCTACTTAAATAATATGGATGGTAAACTCTAAATCATGTGCTTTGAAGAGTAGTTATAGCCTTAGTGGACTAACGAGCCAGGAGTCGTGACTTCTATTCGCACTGTTGCACTCTAAAACTACTCCAGACATCATCATCTGCCTAGCCTTTTCTCAACTATGTTGGGGTCAGCTTCCAGACTAACTGGATGCAGCTGAATACCAATATTTTACATGGAGCGACTGCCTACCTGACCTCCACAATACAGTTAGTACTGTGTAAGACTGGTTGCCAGACTTTTGAGCTACCGACTACCAGTAACGACTGTCAAAGATCGATAGTCACCCATCTCCGGACTGACCTAGGCAAACGCGGCTTAACCCTGATCACGACACGTGCGGCTATTGTTTTTAAGCCACAAGCCTCCTCCTTAATAAAACCGCTCCTAACATAAGCATATTATTATTTTGATGAGTGAGAGGAATAACAAGAATAATCGTGATGTATCAGCCGGATTCTTAACTGTATCTATCTCTATCTTTTCCTTTCTATTAGAAAAAGACAATGAGACCTGTCATGTTACAATATTTAATTTCAGATTCTGCTAGCAATTAAAGAAGATGGCGTCAACGTCACCGGCTACACTGCGTGGACGCTCTTGGATAATTTCGAATGGATGGAAGGATATTCGTAAGTCATCATCTGCCTAACCTTTTCCCAAGGCGTCGGTTGCTAGTCTAACCGTATGGAGCTGAATATCAGAATTTTACATGGAGCAACTGCCTATCTGAGCTCCTATTGGGTACTACGATACCCGTGGCTCCACTAAACCATGTGAAATAGTCGCAGTTGCTGTGTTTCAGAGCTCTCCTTATAATGGGTGTAAAAAGGCCCTTTACAAATTCGAAAGGCACTTGTTCTTCCCGTCATTGCGGTATTTATTTTTGTACTGGACCATACCTGGGAACAGTCTATTTATTTATTTATTTTGGATTACCAACAAGTCACATTATAATTTTTTCTATAAAATGAAAACTTTTACAAAATATTTTAAACTTTCATGGTCACTAAAATTAATAATTAATAATAATTTTACAAAATACCTGGTCTTGTAACGCACACTCAATTACAGGTAACCACAGCTTACACATTATCGAGTACACGTGCTCTAAATACATAAATTAATAGAAATTAAAATTTGGAATACATAAAATTAAACGATCATGCTATTATTAATATCAGAATACAGTCAATCAAATAAAAATTTACTTTACTTTTAATCAAATAAGAACCTTCTAGTTACTGAGATATTGGAGGTCAAAGTTCCAACATTTTCACAAGTTTATTTTCAAATACTAGTTTTTAATGTTATAACTTTACTTTAAATACTTACTTATTGAATGCATCCATCAGCACAATATTTTAAGTGCGTTACATTGAGAGTCTAACGTGTTTGTTCACACCGAAAAAAAAGTCATTTCTCAGCAATAATTTGTGCCCAGTATTACTTAGTTTGATGTGCAGAATGCTTGGTTGACGGCTTCGTGAATAGTGCGTTTACACCATGTACAGCCGTGAATTAATTACAGCAATGCACGAATGACAGAATAAATTCTTTCCAGAACAAAGTTCGGGTTGTACGAGGTAGACTTCTCGGACCCACAGCGCACACGCACGCCGCGTGCCTCCGCGCGGTTCTACGCCGACCTCATCAAGAAACATTCGCTGGAGCCAGACACGCCACCGGACGCTACTGTAGTTTAAGATGTATTATGTTACTAGCGACCCGCTCCGGCTTCGCACGGGTACAATATATATACAACATTATTTTTAGAACATGCGAAACCTGAATATAGTTTGTTCAGAATAAGTAACTGAATCGATTCCAATAATTTTTAAACCATGTTATATGTTGTACCAAAAATATTTAAAAAAGTTACAAGTTGGACACCGAGCGACATTAAGTACCTATCGCAATAATTTAGGTACCTACTGCCAAATTATTTATCAATAAGCTCAAGTCGACGCAGGAGGCGCGCGCGCGGGCGCTCTGCGCGGTTATCACGTTTTTGTGCGGACAACCAGGTAACAGAACAAGCTTATAACTTTGTGTTTTTCCATGATACAGTTTTCAAATTTTGTACATAGATTCTTTACATAAAAATACTAGACACGTGTTTCAGGTTTAGTATATTATTTACTAAAACTAATGTTGTATATATACATATAAACCTTCCTCTTGAATCACTCTATATATTACTGAAAACCGCATCAAAATCCGTTGCGTAGTTTTAAAGATCTATTCCTGCTGTCTGTCTGTCCCTATGTATACAGACAGTCAGCGGGAAGCGACTTTGTTTTAAACTATGTAGTGATATGCGTACAAAATGACTTAGTAAAAATGTCGTGAGGAAAGTTTTGAGTAAGAATGTGGATGGGTACAAGAGTAGAGGAACACCAAATAAACGATAGATGGACTGTGTGAAGGATGATATGGCTAGAAAGGAGGTGTCTGATGAGTTAACGAGTAATAAAGAAGTATGGAAGAAGAAGACATGCTGCGCCGACCCCAAATAAATTGGTATAAGGGCTGGCGGATGATGAGTTTTAAGATTTAATTGTTTTGTATTAGTTGTCGTAGTAGAACACTTACCGCTAACGTTCAAGGCTCCTCCAATCTGATATGATGCTGATGCGGCTCCGAACTTGAACCATGGCCGGTAATACTTAATAAAATGTTATTAAAAAATGCGCCTTTCATTTTATCGAAATAAAGCATTACCAGCTCCGTGATATACTCGAGCCTCAGTCAGAAAGTTGCTGACGGAACTTACTTCGCGGTGGAAGCATTCGGCTGCAAGCCTCATAAAGGGGGCGAGCCTAATGCTAGAATCTCATACTACGGGCTGCTAGTGAAATCCTAATTAAATCCAATAACACTGCCTGATTTGGGGATAGAAGTCAGGACCTCACGTTCATGACGACTACTAGACCTATTGCCAGATATTTTCAATAAATATTACCTGCCTATAAAAACTGGTATTCAGCTGCATCCGGTTAGACTGGAAGCCGACCCCAACATAGTTAGGAAAAGGCTAGGTAGATGATTATCTCGCTATAAAACATTAAATTTTTTTCAACATTTTATTAAAACTATTTTTAAACAATAATCAACAATTCTTAACAAATTAAAGCTCATTCCGTGTGGTAGGTACATCTAGAGAGTGACTCTTTATAATGCTGCGGTAGTAGTGCGCAGACGCACGTGGGGTGCGCTTGCGTTCAGGGTCCGAGAAGTCCACCTCGTACAGACCGAATTTTACCCTGGAATATAGAAGTACAGTCTTAGAAAAATCAATGAATAAGTGTTTAAGAATGGAGTGGATATAATAGGTGATAGAGAAGAAATCGAATGTCACAAATCACAATGCCTCTTTTAATGTTCTAAACTTCCACCGGTATACTGAAAACCAATCAAATCTCATGTACACTGTCGACTGTACAGTGTGCACATCAAGTTACTACAAACTGCCAAATTTTCTCATTCGATTTTGAACTTAGTCGAAAACATTTTATGGTTTAAAATCATTTGGAGAAATTTGACAGTTTGTGGTAACTTGATGTGCTGGCGACTGAGTTTACTGACGGTCGATCACTTTTCAACTTTATTACTTAGGGCATAAGGGTGAAAAGTGTAGTACTTCATCAGGCTTTCAGGAAGTGGGAAAAACTATCAACAAAATAATTTCTATAAGGCCATGACCATTCACGTCTTAGATAGCAACTGAGAATTAATTGATAGAAGGGCCTGGGTGATACTCCGCAAAAAAACTATTTAACAAAGTAAATTGAAAGACATACCTATATCCATCCATCCACTCAAAGTTATCGATGAGTGTCCACGCGCTGTACGCTGTCACATTGATGCCATCTTGTCTTATTGCCAACAAAATCTGCAAACAGAGGGTTATCGATTGTAGTATGTGTGGAAGTATAAGATGAGGTACTGTCTCCGACTCTCCGCGTTAGCTAGCATTGCTGTATTTTGGATTGTAATTCTTTAAGCCTGAGAGTATTTCTCATTAGATTACAACTTCCTTTTTTTTTGAAGTGTAAGATCACGGGTTACGGTAAGACTCAATGTTACGCACTCAAAACATTGTGCTGGTGGATGCATTGAATAGTACAGGAGTCATGGGGGTATTTAAAGTAAAGTTAAACCTAACATAAAAAAAACCTTGTGAAAAAGTTGGAACTTTGACCTGAATGGTCCAGAACAAAAAAATATCCCAATGACGGGGAGAACAAGTGACCTCTCGGCTTCGTTAAGGGTCTTTTTACACCCATTATACTTATCGTACACTGCGCTAGGACTCTGCAGGGTCAGACAGTTAGGACTCACCTGTTCCAAATAATCCCTGTAGTATTGAATCCTGTCCTGATCATCGAGTCCACCGAACGTAGAGAGCCCGTTCTCAGTGATCATGAACTCCTGATCACCGTATCTCTCCTTCAGCCAGACCAGCTGTTTGCGAATCCCTACGGGGTTGACCTGTGAGTGGAGGAGATAAAAAGTATTGATCAGATTTTAATGGAACAACACGCCTGTTTTTCCCCGAAGAGTTAGACGAAGGTAATGCAAAACATTTCGTCAGTTAAGTTGAAGTCCCATGTGATATCGGGCAAGCCTATTGCCTTCAAACGGGCGCGAATTCAAACTATTAGCAGGCTGCCACTGAAATGATTCTGATGGAAAATCTCAATAACACTTTGTCTGCCCTGGGAACCAAACGCAGGACATCACTCCTAGCAGTAGCGCTTGATTTCCACCAAACGGTTCGCCTCGCATCAAATCGGAATGGATACGAACGGATACGGCGATAGCTGATCGCATGCGGCAGGATGTCGACGCATACAATCGGCTCCGTACCGTCGCTTGCGAACGTATCCGTTGCTACGTCTAGTCAAATAGTTTAATTCCTATCGTGTGGTCAGCTGAAATGATTTGATCGGATACGACGATAGGTGAATGGAGTCGATCGCGCGTCGCAGCATACTTTCGGCTATGATCGCGAGTCGCGGAAGACGCCCGCGGTCATGCTGCTGTGCACAGCTTTGTAATATAGACTTTAAATACTGTGTACAGGGTTTAATATCGTTTAAAGATTGTATAATCCGTTCCGATCCGAAGCGATGCGAACCGTTTGGTCGAAATCATCCTTACAGTCAACGAGGCTGTTTTTTCTCAAGATCTCAAGTACTCGTATAACATTAAGCTGTTTCTGACCCGCTCAAGTCTAGTTGAAAAGTTTGTCCTCTAACTATGGTCAGTTAATAAAACAAGCACACTTACGAAGAACCAAGAAGAAGCAGCATTGGGCCATTCCGCCGGTTTCTCTATTTTACCGTTGATATCAATAGCGTCACCTAGCGGCCAGGCTGAGAACTGTTCTCCCTCCTTACCCTCGCGGATCACTCGGCTCGTGTAGTGGTTTAGTGCGAAGTAGTCGTAGGTTCCTGCAGAAGTTCTGGAGTGTTAGAAGATTTTACACTTTGTGACTGATTAGTTAAATCTGCACTTTTCAGTTAGTATTCAATTTTCTTTTTAAAGGGCCTACTGTGAAATGAAATATCTGCCTTTTTTATCTTATCCAGTGACAATTCTGAAGTACCTAACCAAAATGGAGGAAAATTGTGGCTGTCTGGATCAATACATATACTTAGAGTTTTTTCGGAATGAAAGAAAAAAACGTGTTGCGCCCACCCCAAGTTACATGGGCCAAGGACAGGAAGGTGGTGATGATACTTCTTATCGGAATATATAAGGAGTTCGAGTCTTTTTCGATCGGAATATATGAAGTAAGGAGTTCCAGGAGGAGCTCGTGGCTAAATAATAACAGCCGCTTGGGTCGATCTTTAGGTTAAGCCGTGCTTGCTTAGGTTGATCTGTGGGTGAAGTTTACTCCGTGCCTCGGAAAACACGTTAAGCCGTTGGTCCCGGGTGTCATTTGTAGATCTTTGACAGTCGTTACGTAGTCAGTGGCCCAAAAAGTCAGACAACCAGTCTTACCAAGGGGTATCGTATTACCCAGTACTAACTGGTCAGATAGGCAGTCGCTCCATGTAAAATACTGGTATTCAGCTGCATCCAGTTAGACTGGAGGCCGACCCCAACATAGTTGGGAACAAGCTAGGCAGATGATGATGTGTTCGAGTTTTTTTGTTTTTTTATCGTGTCCTGTAATAATTTACAATTTCATGCATTTACCTCTAATGGTCTCAATCTCCTCCTGAGTGAATGCCGGGAAGGTAGACCTGGGGTATCCTCTCTTTAAGCTCAGCTCCGCCATGTGCTTTTCTATGGAAGGTGGCCAGCCTCCTTCTTTGGAGTAGATGGGGTGAGCGTATCTGCCTCCCTGGAAAAATAATGAGGCTGAGTATTTTAGTATTTTTCAAACACCTACATTTTCATCGCTATTATACAATAGTCTTTTCTGCTTGGACCTACTTTCAAAAGGTTCATTCTTCTAATGAGGAAGGTCTGTCAAAGCTTATTGAAGAAGGTGTGTCTGAATCTGACCAGTCAGATCGAGCTATTTTAAAATATAAAATTACATTAACGTATTTTAATTTTTTTTTTTTTTTTTTTTTTTTTTTTTGTTTTTTCGAGGATCTCGTCGCTAAATAATAACAGCCGCTCGGATCGATCTTTAGGTTAAGCCGTGCTTGCCTAGGTTGGTCTGTGGATGGGTGACCACCTATTACATACCGAGTTTCCTCCGTGCCTCGGAAAGCACGTTAAGCCGTTGGTCCCGGGTGTCATTTGTAGATCTTTGACAGTCGTTAGGTAGTCAGTGGCCCTAAAAGTCTGACAACCAGTCTTACCAAGGAGTATCGTATTACCCAGTACTAACTGGGTTGTGGAGGTCAGATAGGCAGTCGCTCCATGTAAAATACTGGTATTCAGCTGCACCCGGTTAGACTGGAAGCCGACCCCAACATAGTTGGGAAAAGGCAGGCAGATGATGATGATGACATTAACGTATTTTCAACCAATGACGAGTTTGGATCTAGCTACACTAGCGCCATTAGTTCCACAATAACTAGGAATTAATGCAGGATGGCTTATCTTTAGCCAAACAAAACCATCGAAGACGGACTGGTTTGCGGTTTGCTCACATTTCTAACAGTCAAAATAGTAACTTACACAGTTCTCTCTGGCTAGTTCAGCAACAACCTCATCTTCTTTCGTTTTAGGATCGAACCACACTATTTGATTTGCTATTGAGACTCTACCTGGAAAAATTGTTGGAAATCATTTAAGCATCATATAGTATACCAAGCTATTTGGGGGCACAGTCAAATAAAAATGAACCAACCCTAGAGTCTTTTTGAGTTTGACGTAATTTGGTTACAGACATGTAACCAAATTTCGGCTGACGTGAAAATAACCTATTCTCCATGTCGGCTGTAAACGTCCAATCTGTATGATCAGTCATAATGCTTACTAACGAACAAGGAGTATGAAACTAATCAAAATCAAAAGTCATTTATTCAAGCTAGTAGGAGAACTAGAACTTTTTTAACGTCAAAACCAGATAGGCAGTCCTTCAAAACGCTTTTTAGCTGAAGAGAAGATGCGGTGGAACAAACTTCACAAATGGATTCTTAAGAACAAGAGGAATCTCAAGGAACTTACCCTTATATTTAGGTTTAAACTCCTCATCATACAGCCTCCAAGCCTTAGCATGGGCCAGCAACACGTACTTATTGCACAAGTAAGCGCCCACCTCAGGGCTGAAGACGGCTGGTGCGAGGAGGCCATCATTGCTGTACACGGCGTCGCAGATGACGATGGGTTCGTTAAGAGTCAGCCACAGTTTCACGCGGTCGCCGTAGAGATTGTATAGTACTCTCGCGTAGTCGACGAACCAGTCGACTATGAGAGGGTTCGTCCACCCACCTGGAAGGAACAGTTCGGTTAAGATAGCTACGCCTAAACATATTAAATAGTTCCCCAATCGACAGGCGGGTGTTTACAGGTTTTCCGAAGTGGATGAGGTCTTTACCTAGTTCAAATATTTCATCCACTCTTAAAAGGAGCAAAATCATCTTCCTAGATAGGGGCATCAAAACAAGTAAGGAACAGGTGGTAAAGGTACCACAAAAATGTTAATATAAGCCACTGAAACGTAAAGAAGGAAAAAATTCCTGGTCACTGTTCGTTTAAGACTGCTCGAAAAGGCTAAGAATGATAATCTCAGCAACATTGAGGCTTTTTTTTAACTTAGACTGCAATTACCTTTAGTTTTTGCCAATCACTATAGTAGTTGCAGTAAGCGCTGTCTAAGCTTCCATAATCAGACCTACGTAACCGAAGAAACGTCGACCCTTGCCATACAGGAGTTCCTAGTTCAGGGGTCGAGACCACATTGATGTAATGTTTATTGAAGTTTTTTTTTGACACACCATGTTAAATACTCTGGCATAGTAGTAGACAAGACTAGACATATAAAAGTTCATGAGGTGGATTCCCTTACCAAGATCCTGTAGCGATTGTGGCAAGTCCCAGTGGTACATAGTCACAAGAGGCTCAATGCCCTTCGCCAGTAGACCGTCGATCAGGTTGTTGTAATAGTTCTTGCCATCCTCATTGATGTAGTTGGCGAAACCAGACGGGAGGATACGCGGCCAGGATATTGAGAACCTAGAAGATGAGAAAATAAATGAAGGTTTTCGAAGGACTGCAAAAACTCTCAATGACCGAGTACCAATACCGATCTGACCTCTTTTATACTATCTTATTAAGTGAGCTTAGTTTTACTTTGTGCAAAAATGTGGGCGACCCATTCACTGTGATCCACGGTCACGCTGATGCATTTATGATTAAACAAATGAATCGCGCAGCTAAAATGGTGAATCTCTTCGTGCACATCCTACTTAGCAATTGACGGTCATGTAGATGTTTTGTCAAACTGAAAACCAAAGGTACATGATTGTCCTTACCTGTAAAAGTGCAGCCCCAATTCCTCTGCCAACTCAATGTCCTTCTTCCATTGGTGGTAAGAGTCGCAGGCGACATCCCCATTGGTCACGTCCGTAATCCTTTTCGGATCTTCGTGGACGAATCGGTCCCAGGTGCTTTCGCCTTTGCCTGAAAAATTGTTAGAATGTAAAGGAGACATAGCTCTAGGTACCGTACTGAGAAATGTGCGTGTGAACTGAGGGACCACACTCGTTTTTCGCAAAATAGAAATTGTAGGATTTAGTATAATACTTGAAACAATTGTAGAACCAAATCTGGGAATTTGTAAACAACTATATTAAAAACTACAGGCCTTAAAAAGTGTGGTCCATACAATACAATTTCTATTTTGCGAAAAACGAGTGTGGTCCCTCAGTTCACACGCACATTACTGAGAATAGTAACAACTTAACAAGGATCTTTTTTGATAAATTGCCGAAACCTTTCCCTTAAAATAACGTAACATACTTCATTCTTGAGGTTAGGCAGAGGTGTACCAATTTAATAGTAACAAAGGGTGAGCCTGATACCATCAACTAGACACAAAAAGTCCAAACACCGTGGTTGCTACTGAGCAAATTCCTCATAGAATAATCCACTATCACTCACTTCTATTTGGGAATCGAACTTGAAATCTCATGCTCAGCAGTAGTGCTAGCGACCACAAGACTCATTTAAATCCCTCAAATAAATGACATTTGAAAAAACTGGTCCGAAATGTTTGTACGGCTCTGCCTGATCGATTTGGGCAAAGTTTCTGCCTCCCTCAGAATTTTGACCGTGTTCTTACCTCCCTCATTCCAGCCGCCTTCGACCTGGTAAGCTGCAGTGGAGGCTCCGAACCTGAATCCAGGTGGAAACGACAGGTCCTCAGCATAGCATGATGCCGCTAGCACAGTGCTGGAGAAAGAAAACCCTTTAAGATTGTTTTTTAGAAGAAACAACAAAAATTCCAACTTGATTATCTGAAACGAGTGGTAATTGATCCAAAATACTTATTGTTGTGATTATGAGACAAACGAACCTACAACCCAATGTGAAATTACTATTTTACGAGAAGTTCAGTTCAAAGGCAAAGAAAAATTTAAGTTTGGATTTTTAGATAACGTTGATTGCAGATAGATCTATACGGTGATACATACGAACTCCTTCACTTACGCTTATAGAATTCCCCCGTGAAGTTTTATGGATCATAATATTTATTTCCATTTGGAATGATAAGCCGTTGATGCTGACATAGCAATAAGATAATTTCTCTGATATCAGTTCAATGCCATCTTATCTACACTTTTAACACAATGTAGAAACTTTTTTATCTGTTATCGTAATAATCCGATAGGTATATTACATTACATAACAAAAATTGTGCTGTTGTGTGTGTGCATAAATAAAATAAAGATATACTGATTATTGATTAATTCGATGCGCTACCTTATTTGCGCACGACTTGCATCCAAATTGACAAATCGCACATCCTCTAAAAAACTAACATAAGACAAAATATGTAGATTTTTAGATAATACTCTACTCGACTTCAATTGTCCTTGCTCTATAATTGAAAAAAAAACCGCCATAAGTATACCAAAATAAGTCGCCAAATGGCACAAGCGAAAGATTTTGGCGCAAAGCATCGTTAAGAACACAAAAACTTTAAATGCGTCTATTTCAAAACTGCTATTTTTGTGTTATGACAGTTTTTTTAGAGGATATGCGAAATGCGCTAACTGACTTGACGTCGGGGACCTCGCCATACGCTTCAAATGGAGTTAGGCAGGACATCTGGCTAGACGCAGATATGGCCGATGGAGAAAAACTTTGACCGAGCGGTGGCCAAAGAAACTAGGATCGTAACAAGCTCAAGGGGTTCACGATATCGTAAACTCCTGGATGAACGACAGGTTCTGTACTTGAGAGTGTGGCAGAAGAGAGGGGAGGCGTCTACCCACAGGACTGGACAGGGCATAGGAACTGATCAAACCCCTGTTCCTCTCTCCTACTTTGCTGTGCCCGGAGGTCCATAATGATTATGGTTATGTATGTACCTACCATCTAAGTTCACATTGTGGAATGCGAATTGAGCACTAGCGGCACGCCCCGGCTTTGCACGGGTGTAAATTACTTTAAATTTCGACAAGAGTGCGATGTTGTCATATTTCACGTAAGGGTGTTTTTACATCCAAGGCTGCGGGACTGTTCCAGGGCTGCGGGACTGTTCGAAAGAGATACCGTGACCCTGGAACACAAAGGGCAAAGAAGGAACATGGATGGGTTTTAGTCAGTACAAGTCTGACACTCCCTTCGCTCCGCCCAGAGTGGGTGGTGACATTTGATGATTACCCATACGAAAAAAAGGGTGTTTTTACATTAACTTTGTAGAATAATTTTGTATGAAAAATGAAAACAAAAAAAAAATTCAGATGCCAGTTGATTCTTTGATAATTATGGTCTCATTCATACCCTAGAGTTACGGGATATCAAAAAAAAGACCGTGTATATTAAGAAGATGCACTATTTACATCCGAACTAATAAATGTACAAGTTGAACATGAACTGATTGATAATAATATTGATTGATAAATACACTTAATACTAAAAACTGATGTGCGAACTAATTGCACGAAAAAGTAAATACGGCTTTTATGGCTCAATCATCAAAGCCGTAGGTAGGTCGATGAACTAAGCATGGGATGAATAGGCACGTTTCCTCTGGCTTAAACTTTGCTTGCACGTTGTGCTATTTGAACACCTAAAGTACCACTTATTTCGTATAAGCCTAAGCGCCTACAATATGTTTTAAATAACCTACAACAAATTAGGCTAAAATTACGACGCGTAATTTTCGCCTGGTTTATCTTATTATTATCGCCATAAAGACAGTTAAACAGTTATATTATCTTTAACTCTTTAAGAAACTGCTCGTAAATTGTGGTAAGAATAGCATTGTTATCTCATCAAAATACATTGTAGCCTCGATCGGTACAAATGTAGATCCAGACACGCTCGCATTCAATCAAGGCCTAGGCAGCGGTTCCAACAGAGCTGTGAGAGGCAGCTTTGCAGCGCGTGGGGAAAATGTGCACTGATAGGATCATTGTACTGTGGACCAAAGTAATAATAGTCCTCCTGACCGTTTTCGGTCAAGGCGACCAATTACAGAGGAGATTAGTCATCGGTGCGGGAGATAGTACAGCAACACACAAGTGTGTGCGCAGGCACAGGTGCACTCTCTATTCCCTCACCCTCATAATCCGATGAGACGGCAATCCAACATGACCGAAGAGACATCAAGTGCAGGGCCAACCACTTAACCTGCTTTCCGAGCCACGGAGGTATCACACCAAAGTAGTGCAGAGCTGGTGTCCCGAGACACAGAAGATCAAGAAGTTGGCTGCTCGAAGCAAGCGTGGGCTCGTGAAAATTGGAATGGAGAGTGGCATTTCTTCAAGAGTGGATGAGAAAAGGTGAACAAAGGAAAAAAGAAGGAGTTTTTAATCTTGTTCGCCGCAGATTTGGTTGAAAAATACTTAACATACCGAGGTAGCGACAGATGTTTATGAGATACGCGAGATATGGAGGTCAGAGGCGAACGACTTATGAGTGTGAATCAGTGGGGCTATGCCATTGACAATGACCCAAATTTCATCTTGCGCCGCATGCCACCACCTGTGCATTTGATGACTTTTACTGAAGCGGTGGGCGGAGTTCACATAGCTGAATTTCAGGCTAACAAATATACACCGTGACCTTTTAGTCGTATTACAACGGCAGACCACTTCATGTATCCAATGAATACTAAACATTCATAAAAAAATAATAGGTAGGTATTTATGAGATTTTAATAATTTAAAAATAAAAATATTATTCAGTATTATGACGCATGACGTAGTTAAAACACCCTGTTGCGAGCGATGATCTACTGGACTCAAGTGCTGGGTATATGTTCTCCTGTTTGACACGTAAATATCATTAACAGGATGTTTCATAATTTTATTCTAATTTTTTATTATTATTTTTCTTTGTACCTATTACGGAAGATAAAAAAAAAAATCGCGCCTAGAGCTATTTTATGTCGGGTACATTGAGTGGACGACCTTTGTAAGACGACTAAAAAGTCACGGTGTAATTAAACTCTTTTTAAAGTCTGACAACCAGTCTTATCAAGGAGTATCGTATTACCCAGTAATAACTGGGTTGTGGCGGTCAGATAGGTAGTCGCTTCATGTAAAATACTGGTATTTAGCTGCATCCGGTTAGTCTGGAAGCCGACCCCAACATAGTTGGGGAAAGGCTAGGCAGATGATAAAATATACAGGGTGTAAACAGACCCTTCACATATCCGTCAACCAAGCATTCTGTACATCAAACTAAGTAACTTTACGCAAAAATTATTGCTGGGAATCGACTTTTTTTTTTGGAGTGAAAAATCACTTACGTTAGGACTCGATGGAAAGCACTCATAGCATTGTGCTGATGAATGGATTGAATAATATGAGGGTTGTGGAGGTGTGTAAAGTAAAACTCTTACATTAAAAAGATGCATTTAAAAAAATACTTGTGTAAAAGTTGGAACTTTGACCCCCTATATCTCCGTAACTAGAAGGTTCCCAGGTATGGTCTAGAACATAAAAATAATCGCAGTGACGGGGAGAACAAGTGCCTTTCGTTTATGTTAAGGGTCTATTTACACCCTATATTTAAACGTTTTTGCCATCGACACGCTAAGAAGAAGTAGGGCTAACCGAGCTCACTCACGAGCCGAGTCAACTCACTTCTGCCCGATTGCCAGAACCAGCTCCTACCCCCATCCCCCTCTTTCTTGCACTGCATTAGTGCAAAGAGCCCACTCCATATCCTTGCACCGCCCAGCTTCCTCGCACATCTCTGGTTATAGCAGCCTTAGGCTATTACGACCAATAATGTCTAGAATACGAGACCGGTCAATGCACTTCAATGACCCGTAGGCCTGTAATTCATTTGAGACTTTAAAAGGTTTGAAATGTTAATAATGATTTGCGGTTTTGAATTCTGCACTTTAACGCTGCAGATGCTGTTAGCCAGAATTGATTGATCAGGAGTTACACTAGGTTCGCGCTTAAAAAGTAGAAAACTGGAAGTACCTGTTTAACTTTACGAATTAGTGAAATGATCATGGCAAATACAGAGAGTATTGTAATAACGTGGAGTGATTTGGTCCGTCCGCCCAAACCGAAATTTTCCGATATTTTGGGACTAAAAAAGCCATTGGCAGTATTGTAATGTTTGTTTGGTTAGAAAAGTCCCGTAACTGGCCGTATATGTATAACCTAGGTTCCGATACAAAAGAACATAACATAACATCACGCTTGTAATCCCCGAAGGGTTAGGCAGACGTGTACCTAATAGTACACCCACATTAATTTCGCCAGTTATGTTTAAGTCCCATGTAATAGGGGACGAGCCTATTGCCATCAACCGGGCGCAAATCCAGACTCCGTGGCTGTTACTAAGAAATTCCTGATGGAAAAACTCATTAACACTTTGCCCGACCTGGGAATCGGACCCAGGATCTCATGCTACACAGTCGCGCTTGCGATCACTACACCAACGAGGCAGTCAGATACAGAGAGAAAAGACAAAATTGCCAATTGCAAAGAGCAAATTACCATTAGGTTCCCAAAATGTTTTCTAAAGCTAATAGTGTAATAAAATGTATAAATATCTAAAAGGGAGTATTTGAGGACAAATTACTAATTAATGTCGCCTACTACCCAATTACCTAAATAAAATTAAAAAAAAAGAAAACAAAATTCTCTCACCTGAACACGACTGCCTGAATCCAATCCATGATAAGACTGACTGAGGATCCAATCCACTATCTTTACGACCTAAAACTTTATCCCACTATCTACTTTTTAAAATCTTCAAAAAGATTAAAATGTATTTTATAAAAACCGTTTAAATTGCGTCCCTCTCGTCACTGCAACGCGTCGACTGTCACCGATGCCATTGGTTGCAACAGATGCGTTATATACGAGGTAGAATTGCCCACGACTTTGCGCACGGGCATTGGAAAAATTGATTGCTTTATTATGTTCAACTTATCCGATATTCTAATCGACTGTGTTTAGTAGCAATGCATTTTTTAGATAAAGTTTAGATAATTTTTGATAATGATAATCATGTTACCAAGCTGTTTTTGTTTTAAAACAGTAGGTTTGGAAGTAAGAGTGAGACAATTCGGACCAATTGCGGAGTTTCTGCGGACACCGGACAATGACTGATACGTAGCAGTACATTATCTATCAAAATCCGGAGTCCGGTGTGCTATCTGTGCGTACCGGTTTGGTAGGTAAGAAACAGAAAGTAATTTGTGAAATGAAAGTAATAGAGTAGGATAGAATGATCTTTATTGTATTTAGATACAACATAAATCTTACATAATATTGGAAAATTACAATAGAAATATAGTTACATAATGACGTCACAATGGGTGGTATTAAGCTCTGACCAAACATAAGCGATTCCCTCGATAGCGGGACAAAATTCGCTCGCGTAAACTAACTTGTACGGAGGTGTTCAAACTAGCGTAATCAATCACATCCTGTATCCCGCCGCGGATTAGCCCAAGTGTAGGTACACTCAGCCAAATGAAAGTTATTTAGATATAAAGTTGTCGTTTCTGAGTTATAAGGTATGTCTGCGGTTTTTTGGTTTGCGCATATACTGCACCTTTGTCACAGATAATATAATACTTCGTACCTTTGTACAGATCTCCAAGGAAAAGTATGCGCTCTGGGACACATCGTATTTCTTCGAAAATACGAGAACCATGAAAGTACTGCCTATTTTTAATCGACTACCAAAAGGTTATCAATTGGTCTGAATGTTTTTTTTTTCGTATTAATTATAATACAAAAAAATAATCCTATGAAAAACTAATAAAACTTCTCAAAACGTTTAAGTGACAGGTGAAGATCTGTGGCCGAAGCACCTGTCAGAGAAAACTTCATAAGAACACGAATTTTTAAGTATTTAGCTTTGCCTCTGTGAGGGTTACTTTTTAACTCGACGTTCGTGCTAATTCAGAAGATTAGCGAAGCGCATACTTTTTCTAGGTTAACTGCACTTCATGTTTCCTTAACGAGCCTGTAGTGTGTATAAATAACGTATAATGATATAAATAAAGTATTAATTAAACGAACTGGTTAGTTTCACAGG
The DNA here is from genome assembly GCA_910589295.1 of Noctua janthe. Classification (NCBI taxonomy): domain Eukaryota; kingdom Metazoa; phylum Arthropoda; class Insecta; order Lepidoptera; family Noctuidae; genus Noctua; species Noctua janthe. The sequence continues at coordinate 2,957,618 of OU342572.1, read as the reverse complement.
GCAGTGGGACGTAGAGCGATCTTCTCCTGATCACATTGGAGTAGTAGACCGCTGACTTACGCGCGGTCCGTGTGCGCATATGGTCTGAGAAATCCACCTCGTATAAGCCGAACTTTGATCTGCAAATGAAAGAATTAATTGATGAAAAGGCAAATTATGGAATAATTATTATAATATTCTCCCGACTGAATATCTGTTATACTACGCAGGAGGTGTTTAGTATAGAGCACAACTGCACAAGACGTGTGAACACAAACACAAGTGAACTTTCTCCTCCCAAATTCTTACTGTCCGATGCGACGGCACTCTCACACCACCAAGGACAGAACAGGCCAAACCTAGCGGTTTTTTTTACTTTCTGAGGCACGAACGTGTCACATGATCAACGTCCTAACTCTGGGCTGCTACTGCGAAATTAGTAAAGGAGAAAATCCTATACCATCTTGCCCGATGTAGGAGCGGAACCTAGGATCCCTCGCTCAGCAGTCGCACTTACGACGACCAGACCAAGGAGGGCATTAACTCAACACGACAACTACCTACAACTTTTTTCTACGGTTAACCGTAAGTCATTTACACTTTCTACACCAGCAATCACCATGTGTACTTACTGATATCCGTCCAACCACTCGAAGTTGTCCATGATTGACCAGTGCGCATACCCAGTTACGTTAACACCATCTTGATTAATGGATAAGATGACCTGGAAAATACACAATCATTACATACCATCATGCCGGGTCCCCCTGAAGGGTAAGGTGGATGTGTCCCAATGGTAAACTTCGCCAGTTGTGTTTAAGTCCCATGTAAGATTCAAAATCATGTTCTAAAATTATTTACAGGCGATGGCATAAAATGAGCTTCTAAAATGCGAGGATTTCAGACATGCTATTCTTCGTTACCTTGTGGTTAGTGCCTAACCTGGTGTCAGAATTTTTGTGCCACCCATGCGCCTCTGATTTGGCACCTGATGATTCAGACATGCAATTGACATACTATACTGCTTTCTAAATCGTTAAGGAGAATTTCATAACACATACTATCTCGCCTAATATTCCCTGAAGGGGGAGGCAGAGTAGGCATACTTGTAGTATACCCTCATTTCGCCAGTTATGTTGAAGTCCGATGTCAATGGGGTAAACCTCTCCTTGCCTGGGAATCGAACCCTACCTCATTATCACAGCAGCGTAACTTGCAAAGACTAGACCAAATAGGCAATTCCATCAGCACCTGTCTAGCTTTTTCCCAACTATGTTGGGGTCGGCTTCCAGTCTAACTGAATGCAACTGAAAGCCAGTATTTTATCTTCATAACCCAGTTAGTACTATTTTTACTTCGACTGTCAAAGATCTAGAATTTACAGGCGAGACCAACGGTCTAACGTGCTTTCCGAGCCACGGAGGAAACTCGGTTTGTAATGGGTGGTCACCCATCCATGGACCAACCTAGGCAAGCGCAGCTTAACCTGAAGATCGACCCCGAGCGGCTGTTGTTTTTGAGCCACGAGCTCCTCAGCAATTTATCAAGATAAAATAATCCAAAATTAACGATACCTGTTCCAGATAATCTCTGACATAAGAGATACGGCCGTCGTCATCAAGGTTGGATCCGCCAGAGGAGTATCCATTCTCAGTGATGAAGATCTCAATATCGCCATACTGTTCTTTAAGCCAGGCCATCTGTTCCCGTATGCCTTGCGGATATATCTGGTCGAAACGAGAATTTCAATAAGGTAAAGTTTTTAAGACTTACTGCAGGTTTCTGAATTGATTAATTGAAGTTTAGGACTTCGGTTTTAAATTTCAAGAGCTACTTTGCATTAAAGGAAACTCCATAATAGGAGTTTAAGTAGTTCTATAACGCAATCACAGTCTCGTGAAGCACTTAGATGAGGAAGGCAAGGAACCGGGAAGTGTGGTAGACGGAGGGGGAGACAAATACAAGCAGTAGTTGATTCCGGGCTGATGCCAATGATGGTCCCAAATTGCCAAAGCAGTGAATTTCCGTCTACTTACCGCCATAACCGGGTTGTAACCGTAGGTCCAGCTAGGGTCCACATCCAACACAACATCTATTTCTCCAAGATAGGTGAAGATTGAATTCTGGATCTGTTCCGAGGGCCTAGGTTTCCTCACCAGCCTGGTAAAATAGTGGTTCATGGCGAAGAAATCGTAGGTCCCTGTAGGAAGGCAAATGTAAGGTGAACCTACAGGCTTAAAAAGACTCCAAGTTGTACCAGCAATGCATGGCAGTCTGTGAAATACAGCCCTGCGTGAATTTTGGCCATGGTTGTATGACAATTTCCCATTAAAGAATGAAGCTCAGGGTGTTATTATAACAAGTTTCAAAACTAAAGAACCTTCTTACCCAATTATATGAACAGTCACGAGCACTTATATGTATACACGAAGGCCAAAATCATAAGGCAATGTGATGGGTTGTACAAGTACGAGCTCCGCAGGCTAAATACAGATGTTGAATTTTATAATAATGAAAATATTTTTGAATGTCTTTACGGCTGACGTAGTTGTCTATCTTATAATACAGTGTTATATGGATCTTTTGACGCTTCATTGAGGTTGACAGGAGAGCGCCGTTGGTAAACACTTGTGAAATGTATTGAAAAATAATATGGCGGCGTTAGTCCCGAGTTTGCCAGTGTGATAAGTGTGGTTATGAATTATGTAATTCTAGCCAAATCCAATATTATAAAAATATGCTGTGATTACCTTTTATCTTAATTTGACCGAGACCTATCTTTTGAGAGTATTTTTACGAATGTACGCGAGCTCTAAGTGTGGTCCCCAGATTGCCTGGTCAGCTGCCATTGTTCTTTAAAAAGTGGTTTTCTCCTACTGTATTGGTTCATGTTTTACGTTTTCACGAAAATGGTATTTTAGAAGCCATACAATTACCACGACGCACAGTGTGGGAATCTCGGCATCTAGGGGGATTTAAACCATAACATAAATTTTAATAATTGATAATAAAGTTATAACCTATTTATACCTAAGACCCTATCTGTCACAGCTACATATAGAACTACTTGTAGGTAGGTTAAAAAAATTAATAAAAAATGTTGAAGTGGGTAGATAATAATCGTTGTACCCTTACAATACGAACAAAACATTAAAGTGTCACCTTCACTTGAGATTACTGATCAAATTAACGTATAGTCTTGTTTATTATTGTATTGTTTATATCTTTCAAGGTAAGTTAGAGTGTATTTTATTTAAGTAAAAGTTAAACATTGATCTAATAACATCATCTGAAATCACAATTAAATTAAGCATTTTTAGAGATGATTTGCAAAACAAAAGGTGTATAAAAAAATAACCTGAATATCCCGGTGTTTTTATTGTTTTAATTTATAGTTTAGAGTTTTAATTTTTGAGAAAAATTGATAAAACTTACGATTTTGTGCGTCCGTCATAATTTTTTTTCAGTTTTCAGAATGACCGCCGAAATTACAAAAAACACTAGAAAAACGTCTCGAATGGACACAAATAGGCTAACAAATAATAGGCTAAGAGGCTTCTTATATCATCAGACCCCTTCATATCCAGCTTATGGCTAATGAAGAGAAGACGGATTCCTCTAGATCCTGATGATGAAAAATGCTTTCTGTATCCACCGTAAATGAGGCCGAAAGTGGAATTAGTGACTAAAAGAACAATATTTATTCATATCGTATTTTTTTTTAATACAACTTTATTTTCTATTTGAATACCAATCAGTATTATTTTTTAACTTGTATCTTTTAGTTAATTCAATTTGAAATTAAACCCCCCTAGACTGGGAGATTCCCACACCGTGCAACGGTTAGATGGTTTCTACTTGAAGATCAGACCTATTTCGTAATATGATTGTTACGAAATAGGTTTGATTTCTAAGTAGAAACTATTAAAACAAATTGCTGTGTATAAAGATAACCACCATTTTAAAAACCGTTAAAGAATGACAGTTGTGGTTTGAATAACGTGCAATTTAAGTTTAAACAATAACGAATGTCTCTGTCTTTTCTTAATTTTCTTACCTTTAATCAGATCGATCTCCTCTTGGCTGAAGGGTGGCAGCTTTGAATCCTTGAAGCCCTGCTCTTTGCTGGCCTTTGCGATTATCTCCTCGACCACAGGCGGCCATCCACCCTCTTTTGAATAAACGGGATGAGTATAGCGGCCAGTCTAAAAAACAAGGATGTGTTAAACTTTGTTTTTTTACGGCGATGTAATTTGAAATATTTAGGTACTATAAACCCAAAAATCTTGCAACTCTAAATTGTGTGAAACTTTGAAATAAGTAGTAGTAAAGGTCTGATCAAACAGAGGCTAATTCCAAGCGGGACGAGGGACGCGAATAAACACGACTGTGCGAGGCACTAAATTCGATGAACAACACCATAAAAGTAAGTTAATACAATCAGATCGAGTTACTTTTGTATCGCATCCCGCTCGGGGTTAAACTGAGTTTAATCAGAGCTCTATTGTAAAAAGGGTGTAAACGTAACATTAACAAATGCGAAAGTCACTTGTTCACCCCGCCATTGCGATCATTTTTTTGTTCTAGACCATACCTGGGAACCTTCTAGTTACGGAGATATGGTGGGTCAAATTTCCAACTTTTTCACAAGTTTCTTTCAAATACAAGTTTTACTTTACTATAAATACCTCCACGATCCACGTACTATTCAATGCATCTATCAGTACAATGTTTTGAGTGCGTTACATTTCGTCCAACTGTAAAAGTGATTTTGCACCCCAAAACCGAGCAATATTTTTTGCGCAGAGTTACTAAGTTTGATGTACAGAATGATTGGTTAACGACTTCGTGAAGGGTCCGTTCCATTACACCTTGTATTTTTTTTTAAATTCAAATAGAATTCCATTGTAATTTTGTGTTTTTGTTTTCATTTTTATCAGCTAATCATAGTCATATCTATAGTCACACTTACCGTAAATTGTCTGGCTGTCTCCGTTAGTTCCTCATCTTCTGGCGAGTACGGCTGTAGCCATATTAAGTGGTTTGCAAATGAAACTTTTCCTGAAAAACGGATGATGAGATCTTTTATCGAAGGGCAGGCGTTTTGTCCCGAAGCTGTCTCATGTATTATTGATGTTCAGAAAGTGCTGATTACATTATCAGCCTATTTGATTTGGGACTGCCTCGTTGTTGGTCTAGTGGTTGCAACCGCGACTGCTGAGTGTGAGGTCCTGGGTTCGATTCCCGAGTCGGGACAAAATATTGGGTTTTTCCATCACGAATTTTTCAGTAGCAGCTACGGAGTCTGGATTTGTGACCGGTTGATGGCAATGCGCTCTCTATTACATGGGTCTGGCGAAATGTGGGTGTACTATTAGGTACACCTCTGCCTAAGCCTTCGGGGATTACAGGCGTGATGTTATGTTATATTTATGACGATGATAAAGTCTAGGTAAAGACTAAATCATTTTTTTTCGGTAAAATAAGCGGATCACATATACTATGGCCACCTCCTTATCAAAGGTATCGTGGCACAGACAAAGGGCGTTCCTTCATCTTTTGTTTAGGACCAGGCTGTGTCACCAGTCACCATGTAGGAAAGTGCAGATATTCATTTTTCTTTAAATCTCGACACAACAACAGGTGTTCGGCAATAATATTATCAAATCTAAGAGTGCGAACTGTAACTGCTGAAATGCCGCGGTAATTTTTGGCGCAAATCGCACATCTGTCACGCTAATTTTCGGTGCTCTCGCTTCTAAAGATAGTTTGACAGAAGCGCGTTTTTCGACGTCATCTGCTCCAGATGGCTTGACAATTTAGCGAAGACTCATGTACGGAACGCCACAGCTGGCATGCGCCGAATCAAGCCTTCATAAAACACCCCTAAGTTTGAATAAGATAAAGAAGAACCACATACCATTACACTTATACCGGAACTCCTGATCATAAATATGCCAGGCCTTCGCGTGAGCCAACAGCAGGTTCTTATTACAAATGTAAGGCCCCAAGAAGTGGTCCAGTTTAGACCCCAGGTTTCCTTTTCCGTAGTAGTAGTCACACTCCGCCAGGGGCTCATTGATGGTGATCCAGGTCTTCACACGGTCTCCGTAGAGGGTGTAGACGACTCTCGCGTAGTCAGCAAACCAGTTGGAGATTTGAGGATTTGCCCAACCACCTGGAAAGAGAGCAGCATTTTTAAACTTTGAAAATGACCGATCATCACATGTACCAAATTGAATCAATTTTCTTACGCTCTATACATGCTTAAAAAAGTATCCAACCAGACCGCGCTTCTTACTGCTTACCATGCGTATGTGGGATCCACTCTGTCGTATGGGTTACTATATTGCGGAAAATCGACTGATAAAGAAATTGCGTTCAAAGCCCAAAAAAAGTGTATTAGGTCTATATGTGGGTTACGCCTAACGGATTCATGTAAACCACATTTCGTAAATCTCAAGATTTTAACACTCCCTGCTCTATTTATCTACCTGGCCTCAATTTTAGTTAAATCAAACATTACAAGCTATGATACGTTAAAAAGCAGAAGACTTAAACATACCTTAAGAGATAAAACGTCCCACACTAGAGCGTACAGTAATAGGGTTTTCTGTATGAGCACAAAGATTTATAACAAGCTACCTATGGACATTAAGATTATAAATTCAATTATTATTTTTAAAAGAATGCTGAAAATTTTCTTAATTAAAAAGGCCTATTACTCAATAGCAGAATTTCTTGAGGAAAAATAATTTTGTTCAATAAAGTACCTATCACTAAAGTGAAAATAATTCAGTAAAATATTTTTAAAAGGATTATGATAATTAATATTAAATGACTACAATACTGTGACATAATTGAATTAATGAATAATGATAATTTTTAAATCAGGTAACTCATGACATGTGTATTTTTATTTAGGTATGACTTTAATAATTTATAATTAATATGATGTAAATGATAAAATTATATAATGTAATTAAAACGATATCCTATATAAAATTTAATATTTATAACTTTTTCTTTTTAATTAATGAATGTAAATAATGCATGTTCAACTGTTACTGTTACAATTATAAGCATATATGCATGATGAAATTGCAATGCCCTAACAGGGCCACTATGTTCTAAGAACTGATATCCTCTGTTAAGAACTTTATTTATGTACACATAGTTAGCAATAAAGATTTTGAATTTGAATTTGAATTTTGAATCACCTGCCTAGCCTTTTCCCAACTATGTTTGGGTTGGCTTCCAGTCTAACCACACGCAGCTGAATTGTAGACTGGCAGGTTGTCAGAGTTTCGGGCCACTGACTACCTGTAAGGACTGTCAAAGATCTACATATGACAGCCAACGGCTTAACGTGCTTTCCGAGGCACGGACGAAATTCGGTATGTAATGGGTGGTCACTCATCCACAGACAAACCTAGGCAAGTACGGCCTAACCTGAAGATTGAGCGGCTGTTGTTATTTAGCCACAAGCTCCTCCCTACTAATTGCCCGGCCTGGAGATCGAACCCTAGACCATAGTTTAGCAGACTCTCGTCTCGACGACAGAAGAGAGGCCAGAGGCTAGAGGTCCATGGGCGACATAAAACCTCTGACACCAGGTTAGGCACACGATAAAGAAAGTGTTAGTGGACATGATAGTTTAAAAATCTTACATTATTTTTTCAAATTTCTTTTTTTAATTTCTGATGAAATGTTTCTATGTGGGGTTCGAATTATGTACTGAATAAGTGGTATTTTTATTTTCTCTTATGGGAAATCATCAAATGACCCCCCCACTCTGGGCGGAGCAGAAGGGAGTGTCAAACTTGTACTGACTAAAACCCATCCATGTTCCTTCTTTGCCCTTTGTGTTCCAGGGCCACGGTATCTCTTTCGAACAGTCCCGCAGCTCTGGCAGGCATCGGCCCATGCGGACACCTAGTCGGTTGCTCACATCACACATCTCTTTGAGGCGCGCGTGGAACACGAACGCGCCGTCGACACGGCCTGTCGTCATAAGACGGCCGGACAGCGAGCTAGCCTATAACTCGCCGTCCACAGGCCCGCGCCTACGGTGGCCGGGAGCCACCGCGTGATCCCTGACGCCCAGGGCGTCTCGCGGCGGCTGGGACGTGAAGTTCTTTCATGACTGCTTTGCAGAAGGTGGTGACGGCTTCCCATTCCCTCTCGCTCCGGACCATAGCTTGAACCAGGGCCGGACGCGAGAGATCGCCGCCGCCAATCGCCGCTACGAGGACACGGCGGTGCTCCGCCCAAGCGGGGCAGACCTCTACGGTGTGCTCCACCGTGTCCTCCGGACGATCCTCGCAGTGGAAACACCCGAGCGTTTCTTCCCGCCCGATTCGGTGCAAGAACCTCCCAAAACAACCGTGTCCGGTGAGGACCTGCGTCAGGCGGTAGGTGAGGGCACCGTGGCGCCTCTCTAGCCATTCCTCAAAGAGGTTGCAACAGTCGCTCTCTCCATGTCGCCATGAGATCACGCCGGAGGTCTGTCCGCTGAGCGGCAATTTGCCGCGGCAGCGGAGTTTCCCCCCGACGTAGTGCCTCCGCACGCCATTCGTGCAGGCGCGAGAGGACTATCGCCTCCAGATCCCATGGCGGCAATCCGGCTAGAAGGCTAGCCGCCTCACCGGAGATCGTGCGGTACCCCCGGATTCGCCTTATGGCTATCACCTTTTGGGGCGCGTTCAGGTAGTGGGCGGCTTGCCGCCTCAAAGAACGCGCCCACACCGGGGCCCCGTAAAGGGCCATGGACCGCACGACCCCTGCGTAAAGCCTCCGGCAGGAGGCGTTTGGACCCCTCAGGTTGAGCAAGAGCCGCTTGAAGGCAGCCCCTGTCCGTTCCAGTTTGGGAGCCAAACGTCGGAAGTGCTCCACGAAGTTCCACCGGCTGTCGAGGACGAGTCCTAGGTACTTCAACGTCGACCCGACGCCGATGGAAACCCATACGTGTATTTGTTTGTGCATCGATGTCCCTTCCACCCTGTATTTGAAAACTCACCAAAATATTGAAGCAACTGTGGCATTTCCCAGTGGTATATAGTGACGATGGGTTCGATGCCCTTCGCCAGTAGACCGTCGATCAGGTTGTTGTAATAGTTCTTGCCGTCCTCACTGATGTAGTTGGCCAAACCAGTTGGCAGGAGACGAGGCCAGGATATTGAGAATCTGGAAATTGGTAGAAAATATGAAACGGTTTATGCTTCAGTAGCGAATGGTGGGTTTTCTGTAGGTGAGGCAAAGGCATACGCCCAGAATAAGATAAATATTGATATGAGACGCTTTTAGCAAAGTACCGTCAAAGTTCGATAAATTGTTCCAAGTATTTTCATTGATAGACTCATTATGGAGCCTAGCGGTGATAGCCTAGCCTGTGGTGTGACCGTCGGACTGCCAAAGGTCTCGAGTTGGAACGATTACGATACGAACCTTTGATTTTACGGTTTCATATGCGTATTGTATAATTATCACTTGCTTCGGTGAAGGAAAACATCGTGAGGAAACCAGCATGCCTGAGAGATATTTCTTGACGACATCTAAAGCCAAGTCAGAGGCCCAAGGGCGGGATAAAAACTCTGACACCAGGTTAGGCACTAACCACACGATAAAGATGAAGATTATGGAGCCTACACACCAATGTCTCGGCGGCATGTCAACTGTGCGTGTATGAAAGTTGTGTGTAGAGCCCTTCGTAACTACCGACCATTTTTATTACTATCCACTCTTAATTACTAAATTAGGCAATAGGTATTGAAGCCTACGATGCAATATGCTGGAATTCTGTTTAAAATGCGTGTTGTTTTCTTTTCAAGAATTTTATCCGACTGCGCTAGAGCCAAAAATATGTTGTTTTCTGTTTAGATTTTATTTTCACTATTCTCATTTCATAGAAAATTTGTAGGTACCTATCTATGAATCGTAATATGCAGGCAAGTCAATTTAGAGGTACACAGTGAATGGCAATTAGTAGGTTGTAAAAAGTCGCCTCATCGCAATAACAGCCTACAACGCACCGATACGACTGGTGTCTATGCAACTCTTCCTTTGGAGACGATATCGGCGCTGTTGCAGTTTTCAAACGTACTGTGGCAGAGTAGACCGCGAAATTCAAATTTTCTTACGTTTTTTAATATTGGCCGGTCAGTGTCTGGCTGTATGTTTAACAAAATATCATTCATACGTAATATATGTGTTTACAGTATAAAGGTGAACGCAGTCCTGCCCGCACCGCACGCACCGCAGTCGCCTTCTTCCAGCCGTTTCAGGTACTGCGGCGACAACGGCGCGGTTGGGTGTGGGAGATTGCATAGAACTTCATATGAAGAATTCGAATGCGGCGAATGCGGCGCGTGCGGTGCGGCCAGGTCTGCGTTCACCTTTATAATCATCAAAATAATTATTACAACCTTCTTAGTTCATTGAATACCATTGATGGTTAGAAGACTTGAATTTCGCGGGCTACCCTGGCGCTTCCACCTTAAGTTTACGATCGGCAAGCCAGTGCCTTCGTTCAGGTGAACATACCTAAGTGATTCGCAGGTAACCTACCTGTAAAACTGCAAGCCCATTTCCTCAGCCATCTCGATGTCCCTCTCCCATAGACAGTAGGACTTGCAGGCGTCATCGCCATTACTGCCGTCTGTTATCAGTTCTGGATAGCGGTGAGTGAGGCGGTCCCATTTGCTTTCTCCTTTGTCTGGAAGACAAGACATAGATAGTATCAAGGTCTTAGGTACAAGACGACCACAAAGTAGTGCGCGGTTTCTCATGCATGCCTCTATGGTAGAATGTATGTGTGATGAGGCTGAGAGGTATTGTGGGCTGATACTAAACAGGGGTGCTCGCGAATGCTGGTACCTCCCGCTCCCCCAACTTATGGCAGTGATATGAATCGTGGGGTATTCGTCTACAAGTATCCTATACAAACCTCCGTCTTCCCCGCATGTGAGGATTTCCTCACAGTCAACAAGAAAATAAAAGATTCCGATGAATTGAGAACCGACTGCAAAAAGGAGGCTTGAAGTCTGCTAAGAGACAGTGGAATCGATTTCCATTGAAGTAGCTAAAGATTTATACGGAGTAAACACTTGTGTTTTTTGTTAGTATATGCAAAATATTTTTAAGATTTCATATTATAAGAGTAGAGGAAGACAAAAGAAACGATGGATGGACTGTGTGAAGGATGATATGGCAAGAGAGGAGGGGTCTGATGAGATGACGAGTAATAGAGAAGTATGGAGGAAGAGAACACATCCTGCGCCGACCCCAAATAAATTGGGATAGGGTAGGAGAATGATGAGTTTCAAGATAACATTGTTTTGAATTAGTTGTCGTAGTGGAACACTTACCGCTAACGTTCCAGGCTCCTTCGATTTGATATGATGCTGATGCGGCTCCGAACTTGAACCATGGCGGGAACTGCAGGTTGTAGCCCCACGAGTGGCTTACTGAAGCCCTACGAAAGAAAATTGAATTGTTAGTACCTACCAATATAACTACACTAAAGCGCCTGTGCGAGTGTGTACTACCGCGCTCACTGACGGTCTATCACTTCACAACCTTGTTGCTTAGGGAATACGGGTTAAAAGTGGTACCTCACATTCACATTATCATCGTATTGGTGTCGAATTAATAGTACATTTTGAAATTTATTTTATTTATTTATTTATTTTAGTACATGGTACTTACATTAGTACTTACAACTAATAAAAACAAATAAACAAGGAAACCATAGTCACCAGAAAGCCAATTACAAATCCTCACGTATAGACTTTGAATTAAAAAAAAAATTATGGTGTGAGCACAAAAACAGAAAATACAACGCTTTAATCAAAGTAAGAAGAATATAAATACTTAGCTTGCAATTATATGACTAAAATAATAGAGAAAAAAGTAAAATAATAAAAACAATAATTAACCTACCACTATTTGAAAAATTTGAGGCTTAAGCACCTTCTGGCCGAATTCACACTAATTGTGAACGGATCTAAATCATATTCCCTGCACATGTCATTGAAATTTCTGCTTGCGCGCACAATATAACTGTTCTGCCTATAATTCGAAGATGTATGAGGTACACGTATGGGTGGATTAAAACGAAATGTTTTACTTGGCACATTAAAATAAAATTTCGACAATAACTCAGGGTTATCAACATTATTATTGAGGATTTTGAGCAAGAATAAACAGATATGTGGGGAAACTTTGTTATTGCATTCGAGGCAGAATTAACACCCGAGCTGCAGGCATGGGTGTTATAAAGACGAAAACTGCAGTAACAAATCCCCACGCGTATCAAACGACGTTTTTCAATACACTTTCGAAGAAATAAAATATTAGAACGGAAAGTATTTTTGTCAGGAATTATTATGAAGCTATTCTTTGCTTTCGCCAGGTTGAAGAAGATGCAATGTTATGATTCTGCTAAACAGCCTAATATGATAAATAGAAAATTCAAATTTATTTGAATTTAGAACACAAATCATGTTTATCTATTGTATTCTATTTATAAAAACAATTTAAATACTCAAAAAATATTTACGCCGTATAGACGCATATAATATCTCTGCCGAGATTTAAAACTAAACATTCACCGCGCTAGTTTTCAATGACTTTAGCCGGCGGTGATTGTTTTATTTTGACTTAGACCCATTTGGACTTAATGTCAATCTGTGAAAATTTTTATTTCCGAACGTGTGCGGAAAAATATTAAAAATCCACGTGTGTGAAATACATTGCATGTTGAACCTAATCGTAGAGCGCTATGAACCAGTTTTCGAGAAAGTGTATTTAAAATAATGATCACTTTTTTTTCACATAACTTTTCAGAGCGCGTGCAAAAAATTGCTAAATAAAATAGGCATTTTCTATTAAACTGGTTTTTTACGAAGGATGGTTCTAATCAGCTTGTATTGAGTAGATACGTACCATAAGACAAGTGCTGTTGCCCACAACATATCCGACACTAAGCGGCCACCAAATCATTTGGACAGTTTTTATATACGGCCCAATCAAATAGTTTTACATGTTGCAGACAATTTGTGACATTGATGTTTTTCGTAGAAGTCCATTTTACTAAAACAAGTGAACAATTCTTGGAATTACACGAGTATAAGTCATTTACTCAGCATTCGTTTCCTCAATCATTTCTCCTTTCGTTCAGGAAAGGACCTTTCTCCAATCAACTAAAATTGTATACCTTGGAAATTCCTTAACATCACCACTGGAAGCCAGCGCTGTGCTATGGGCCCGCCATAGCACAGGCTCAAGCTGGGTGGAAGCCTGTTTGTCGCCGTCATGACAGCTGTCAGCTGTGATGGCATGCAACATGTCATGCCTTTGGGACCAATATCTTTATTCCTTTCTTAAATTATAGAAAACCCTGGGAAAAGTAGAATATGCTACTTAGCCGTTCAGTGAAACGCAATAAGTAAGATATTGACTAAAGAGACCTAGGATTTACTAAGTGACTGCTACTTATATTTTCGGTTCGATGTTTCTAAAAATATAAATTACCTAAGTCTAGCTACACACGAAACAACAAACCTCAGTTTCATGACGTATGTCGGTTAATAGAGGTCATTCACATTTTTGACGATTTGTTCTTTTTAGTTTTTTTTTTTTTTGAACGATGTATTTAAGCCTCATTTGGAAGGGGTTGCAAAAAAGCCATGTGAAAGGTTTCAAAGTATTTTATTTACACCTAAAACTATCTTTATGAGTACTTATTGCAACTCACAATCAGCATTGGAGTTCAACAAAACTACGTCCCGTATGGTAATTTTCCCGTTTCGCCAACTAAACAATCATCATCATCTGCCTAGCCTTTGCCCAACTATGTTGGGGTCGGCTTCCAGTCTAACCGGATGCAGCTGAATACCAGTATTTTACATGGAGCGACTGCCTATCTGACCTCCACAACCCAGTTAGTACTGGGTAATACGATACCCCTTGGTAAGACTGGTTGTCAGACTTTTTGGGCCACTGACTACCTAACGACTGTCAAAGATCTACAAATGACGCCAACTAAACAATAAGCCATACAATTTCATACAATAAGCCTCTTTTCGTCAACCATAAATATAAACTGTTTTTTCTGCGGTACAGTTAGCTCCCAAAGTTACAAGGAAACCTCTTGATGATGTTTCTATTTTTTGTCTTTCTCTGGCATACTAAGGTTTGTTACGAGAGAAATCAATTTAGAATTTGAATAAAAGATACTGGGAGAACAGAATCAAGAAGGAGATGTTGGTGCCAATGAAATCTTTTGTTTAGTTGGCGAAACGGGAAAGTTACCAAACGGGATGTACCCGACGTAAATAATTGACAGCTACGTATTTGCCACTTTGCCAATTTTCAGAATGCACCTTCATTATAACTATATTTTTATCAGATAAAACTCTAATTTAGTCAATTTTCAGTTTGACGAAATTAATACAAAGACTTTCTATTTTTCTACCTAGAGAGTTTACCGACTAATGCAGGGGGTTCCATAACATAGCTTTCACATTTCGCCAGTTATGTTTAGGTCCCTCGTAATAGGGGGTGACCTTAATGCCATCACAAATCCAGACTTCGTGGCTGCTACTGAGAAATTCCTGATGGAAAAACTTAATAAAACTTCTGTCGCGCATTCGGGTGTAAATCGTATCGTGTATGACCAGCTTACTGATTAAGACCTAAAGGTAGGTGATAAAATTATCCATTTTTTTACCTGTTTTACCTACTTGTCTTACGTATGGATAGTGGTCGAACGAAGATGGATGTAGGTAGGTAATTATGTATAGGTTACAAAGAGGTTAAAAGCACTTAGGACATTTGAATAATTTTAATGATTTAACGACTTCTGTAATTAATCGATTAAAAACTGAACAGGTGCATTAGTGTTCCGCACCAAAGGTTCCGTAGTTTAAGTTAAAGAAAATCAAATTTCGTACGCACGACGGCCAATCAAGCTCTACAAAACCAGTTTATGCGGATCTCTTACTGTATAGGAAATCTATACAAAGCGAGGCCAAGTTATACTGGAAATTTACAGCTTCATGAGTACGTGTATTTTATTTACCGATACGCTAAAATGAAGATTTTAGCTTTAAAAGATACCATACGCATACAGGATGTAAAAACGACATCAAAACGAATTGTACCTAAACTTAAGTTTTTGAGAAAACTCATACTCATCGGGGTCATCAGTCGGGGGATCAGAGAGAAGGGTCTAGAATCATATGCTGAATTAAAAATTCATTGTAATAGTTTGCGCGTCAGTATTCCTTACTATAATTACTATTTTTACTTACTTACTTCTATCTTACTTAGATACTCAACAATATTAACTTAGTTCGACGATATTGTTCTTACTTTACGGAACCCTAATACGATTGACCGAAAAGATGAATGACATCTGCACCTTTTTAGATTATAAATGTCTAGAAAAAGACACCCAATCAAAGGATGTAAAATGATTTTGATTAATTATAAAATCAAACGATTTTTTTTAGGATAAACAACATTTTTATGTGGTTTTGTTTTATTTAATGGATGTTTTAAAAGGTTCTTTTTCAAGTTGGCACACCGACTAAATTCCAGGGAAAGGACAAAAGAGCGACAGAAAAAAACATTACGCTCTTTTTTGGATATGCCGTAGTCGGGTAAAAAAACTGAAAAGGATTTTTTTCCTAGCCTGCTCTGTTCCACTCCTGGGCGAAGGCCTCGCTCCACTCCTTCCATTTCTCGCGTCCTCCAAGGATTATATAAAAAAAAATAGATTATGGTGAGATTTTCTTCTAAGTGAGATTTCCAATATTTTTGTATTGACATCGTTTGCGTTTCTGTCTTTCTCATTTTTTTCTTTATATATTTTTCCACAAGTAATAGAGAAGCAGACATGCTGCGCCGACCCCTAATAAATAGGGATAAGGGCGGGAGTATGATGTTGATGATGGTGATTTCTCCAAAAACATAGTGTAGCGAACAGAAGAGTCAAAGAGTGTCCATGGAGTTTCTTGCCCGTTCTTCTCCATAGAGGTCTACGTCAGGAATGGGCAACTACAGTACTTTCACAGTTTTTGTGCCTTGTGACTGGGACTGTAGCTATATTTCATTGTTGTCTTTGTTTCGAAAAAGTGTCTGTAATGATTTGATTTGATTTGAGGAGTCTGATAAATTTACATGTTCTTGCTGTGCGAGAACTGGATTTTTTTAGATTTTTCGTTATTGCCACTGTTTTAAGCATTTTGAATGTACGTCGTATGGTATTCACAATAAATAGGAAGTTTCTTTAAAAAAAATAAGCCTGGATTATGTGAAGACTTGTTAACGAAAATAGTTTTAATTTTTAACGGTAGGTCTGCAGATGTTAAAGGATTGATACCGAAAATCGCTTTTGTAGTTATTGTTATATTGGTCTGAAGCAAGCATGAGGTCCTGGTTTAGATTCTCGGGTCGGGCAAAGTGTTATTGAGTTTTTGCACTAGGAAATTCTCAGTACCTAGCACCTACGAAGTTTGGTTTTGTGCCCGGTTGATGGCAATAAGCTCGCCCCTGTTTCATGGGACTTCAAACTTAATGGACGAAATGTGGTTGTACTATTAGGTACACCTCATCTTCACCCTTCTTGAATTACAAGCGGGATGTTGAAGTAACATGACATCACGTCTGTAAGATCGAGCTTCACTCATCTGTCTACCGAATAAAAAAGAATTTTTTAGCAATCTTAAACTTAATACTTACATAAATAAATATAATATTGCGAATACGTTGCCTGATAAAATTAATTCAAGGCTACCTTTTATTAAAATTTAAGGAACTTAGGTTTTTTCAAAACCGAGCGAGATCAAAATTGAATTAAAGTGCACACGGCGGCACATGAAGCTGTTCATTTCCAGTATAAATTGGCCTCGCTTTGTATAGATTTCCTATACAATGAGAGATCCGTATAAACTGGTTTTGTAAAGATTGATTGGCCGTCGTGCGTACGAAGCATAAGGGCCAATAATCTGTTGGGTAGTCTATCTTTTTGTCCCTAATACAGGGTTGTAAGCAATAAATGAATAATATTGATACGTCATCTTTTTTTTAATTAAAATATGTATCTGTTAAAAAATAAAGATAGCTAACAGTAGCGAAGGTTCAATTTTTGTAAGAGGTAAGCCGGAGTACATATGTTTAGTGTGATTATATTATTTGTCTATAGAATACTGACTGTGCCATTTTTCAAAGGGAATCCGGTAGGAATCGAGTTGTATGGAACCTTCGCCACTGATAGCTAATTTTATTACAAACACGATGGTATCACGTTGTAAAATCAAGTCGTTCACGTTGTAAAAGTAAAATCCGTCAATCCGTCACGGTTGTCGCAATTTTAAACAGGCACGCCATTCGTTATTTTTGTTTTTTCTTAAACATAATTTCACATGGTCAACAGATGCGGAGAGGTGGTGGGGGTATCAGGCATATTTTCGGTACTAGACAGGCTTTATTTAAAATTGTAAATAAAGCCTGTCTAGTACCGAAAATATGACGGCTTCGAAAGGGACAGTAGTCAAGTGCTACCTAGTAACCCTCAGGCTTTGCCAAAGTCGTAATACAGACTAAGGGTCTTCTACTTTGGCGAAAACTATCAAGGCTATTTCATCTAAGATCCAAATGCCTTCGTTCTTATGTACTTTAAACAGCTGGCTGGCTGGCTGGCTGTGTGTATTAAACCTAGTGGACGGTTACCGTGGGGATACGAAACCATACCCAATCATACCCAAAGAGAAGCCGGTAGTCAACTAATTCTGTAAAAACATGTTATAAAAGAAGTTAAACTTTGAAAATATTGAATGTCGAAAAACAATACTCGTCCTAAACATTGCTTACTTAGTTTTTTCAGGAACTTACGACTACTACGCTTTACTACACAACTCGGATGGTGCGAAGAGAAAAGCCTGGAGAACAGCCAGGAAAATGGCTATTCGGCGGCTCAGAGGAACTGAAGACAATAATGGATAAGGATCTCTCGTACGACACCACAGCGGTCGACTGGTTTGCCGTGAGATACTTTAAAGTAACATTACGAAATGCAATGCCATCACGCCGCGGCTGTGGGCGACTGCTCAACGTGAAGTTCTATGTTCGATTCCCGGTTTGGCCAAAGTGTTGTTGGATTTTTCATTAGGAATTGCTCACTAGTAATCCAAAGTTTCAAAGTTCTATATATCTGTGTGTGGTAAACTGTGGTTCCTACATCTATTTTCTCCCCGATCGTGTCTGATTGAAGTATTGCTACAGTCTGCCATTGTACAGGGCGACTTGAGCTGAGGATGGCAGGTGGCTTGCGGATGAGTTCACTTTCGGAATCCGACAATGACGCTGCGATTTTAATCCCAAACGTGACCCAACAGCTTCGATGGCGGCGGCAATTTTCTACGCCGATGTCATTTGTCAAACAAAAAAACCTGCAGGCGCTCTGCTAATGACAGCAAGTCAGCCACTGACCGAACTACTGGTAAACTGGTATGCAGTCGCCTCTGAAGCGCAGCAACAGCCAGCAATGTCTACGTTATCTACGGAAGCGTTTACAAAGCGTTATAGAAACCAGTCGCGTCACCGCGGTTACTAATTGAGATTCGCGGCTATACTTCTGTTCAAACTTTATGGCGGCTCGGAAGTTAGCTGCGAGTGACGGTCTGCGCATTATCCAGGCAAGACGATGCGTGCTGATACCTAAAACCGTGTTCTGCGCAGCTTTACGTCAGATGTTCCGAGCCGTGATAAAGTTTTTTTTTTTAAACTAAATGGGCGTACTCTTGACCTCAATCTAGTCCTGAGGACAGAGATGAGGTCGACGATGGAACGAGCTAACCCAAAAGAAGCCTCGGAACTTAAATAGATTGGGGTCATATGAACTTGGGAACACCGACGCAGGCTGGGAATTCCACTCCTTGGCTGTGTGCATAATAAATGATGTAGCAAAGTGCTTCGTGCGAATGTGTGGAACATCTACAAGGTATGGGTGATAACCCGTAGTACGTCTGGACTCCCGATGGAAGAAGGGAGATGGTGGAATGAGCTCGTGGAGCTCTTGGGCACACTCACTGAAGTACAATCTGTAAAAGACCGACAAACATGCAACTTTGCGCCGTTGGGCCAGGCTATGAAGCCTGATATCAACCAGCTTATCGTCACCAATGAGCTTCTTGACTCTGCGCTCAACAGAGTCGAGGGTGGTTAATTGGTATTTGGGTGAGTTGTAACCGTTATACCTGCGCAAACGGTCGCTCGCAGCTAACTTCCGAGCCGCCATAAATGAACAGAACTATACATGTTTTGCAGTTTGGTTTGCAGCAAGGCGACCTTCGAAATTGTATCTTAAACCTTCTTTACGATATGCAGTTGCAGTCATCTGTGATGTCATGAGGTCATCCCTGTCGTGTCGTCAAATGTCGTAGATCGGCGTCGCAGCAAGACAGATGTCGCTACTGTACTATTCTTTTAGGTACAAGTAAAAGAAATGAACTGATGAAGTCATTTTATTACAATAACAACAAGCACATTTTATTATTTAATTAGCTGAACATATTATGTAGGTACGTATTTCTGAATATAAATTTTCAGCTTATTAAATAGCCGGAAATTCTTATTTTTTATTTATTATTGCAAATAAATTGTTCGAGAAACGAAAGTAAATTAGGGAAACCATTTGTTGAACAACACACGTGTTCTTAGACTATTGGTTCTAATGAAACGTAAAGTAATGTATTATTTATAAAGTAATAAAAACATCATAATTATTTTATACTAGCTGATGCCCGCGGCTTCGTTCGCGAGGAAATTTTGATGAGAATATATATGTGAGAAACAAAAAAGATAGCCTATGTCTTTTTCCAGGATATAATCTATCTCCTTGCCAAATTTCATTACGATCCGATCAGCGGTTTAGTCGTGACAAGGTAACAAACAAACAAATAAAGTTACTTTCGCATTTATAATATTAAGTATGGATTAATTTAATGCCAAGGCTATGTTACAGTAAGAAAGCCACTTGGTAAGACTCATTAAGTAGAAAGACTTTATGTACCTACTATCATCATCATCTGCCTAGCATTTTACAACAAAAAAAAATTCAGAGTGTGAAATAAAAAATACTATGCCAACATAGTATTTCTTTTTTCACACTCTGAATTTTTTTTCCCAAGGTCGGCTTCCAGTCTAACCAGGTGCAGCTGACTACCAGTATTTTATAAAGAGCGACAGCCTATCTGCCCCTTGGTAAGACTGGTTGTCAGACTTTCGGGCCTCTGACAACCTGCAACTACTGTCAAAGATCTACAAATGACAGCCGGGACGAACAACTGAACGGGCTTTCCGAGGCACGGGTGAAACTCGGTATGGATAGTATCCTCAGACCGACTTTGGCATGCGCGGCTTTACCTAGAATAACGACCCGTTGTCGACCGTTGTCGTATGTTAAGCAGTGACAGCCTAGTGGTGTGACAGTCGGACTGCCAAGCCATAGGTCTCGAGTTCGAACCCAAGGCACTCACCTCTAATTTTTCGGATTCATGTGCGTATTGTATAATCATCACTTGCTTCGGTGAGGGAAAACATCGTGAGGAAACCAGCATGCATGAGAGATATTTCTTGACGGCATGTTAAGCCAAGTCAGAGGCCCATGGGCGGCATAAAAACTCTGACACCAAGTTAGGAACTAACCACACGATAAAGAAAGAACGACCCGTTCGGCTTTTATTATTTAGCTACGAGCTGATCTATGACAAATCTTAAGTGATTTGTAAATTTCATTTTTACACAGACTGACATAATGCTGCATGTTCTAGTTGCCGACCTTAGCCTTAAAGCGAAATAGTTGAGAATCACCTAGATGATGTAGGCTCTGCCTCGTTGACCTGGTCGCAAGCACGACTGATGAGCATGATGTTATTGGGTTTTTCATCAGGAATTTCTCAGTAGCAGCCACGGAGTCTGTTGATGGCTATAGACTCGCCCCCTATTACATGGGACTTAAAAATAACAGGCGAAATGTGGGTGTAATCTTAGGTACACATCTGCGTACCCTGCGGAGATTACAGGCGTGATGTTATGTAGATTAATTACTACCTACTATCTTAATCCGGAAAGAATATAAAATAGATGGATGTACAGGGTGTAAACGGACCCTTCATGAAGCCGTCAACCAAGCATTCTGTACATCAAACTAAGTAACTCTACGCAGAAATCATTGCTGGGAAACGACAATTTTTTTGGGGTGAAAAATCGCGTTTTACGGTAGGACTCAATGTAACCTACTCAGAACATTGTGCTGGTGTATGCATTGAGTCGTACGGGGGTCGTGGAGGTATTTCAAGTAAAGTTATAACATTAAAAGCTTGTAATAAAAAAAAAACTTGTGAAAAAGTTAGAACTTTCACCCCCAATGTCTCCGTAGTTCCCAAGTATGGTCTAAAACAGCTGGTACTTATGGGCTTCGTTAAAAGTATTTTTACACCCATTAGGTAGCTAGTATGATGCTATTATGAACAAAATTATCTTTTTTTTTTAATATAATCTATGGAGGTCGCGCGGGTCCGCGAGAAGTGGAAGGACTGGAAGCCTTCACCCAGGAGTGGGACAGACCAGGCTAGGAATAAAAAAATCCTAATGTTTTTTTACCCGACTACGGCATATCCAAAAAGGAGCATAATGTTTTTATATGTCGCTCTTTTATTCTTGCCCTATAAGGAAATTAAGTCGGTGTGCAAAACTTGAAAAAGAACCTTTTAAAACATCCATTAAATAAAACATTACCAAAATAAAATGTTGTTAAATTCAAAAAGACCCTCCGATTTTATAATTAATCATAATCACTTAAAATCCTTTGATTGTGTGTATTTTCCTATATTTAATTTATGATCTAAAAAGGTGCAGTTGTCATTAATCTTTTCGGTCAGTCGTATCAGGGTTCCGTAAAGTAAGAACCTTATTATACACAAAATATCGTCGAACTAAGTAAATATTGTTGAGTATCTAAGTAAGTAAAACTAGCATAGTAAAGGATACTGACGCGCAAACTATCACCATGAATTTTTTACATGATTTTAGACCCAACGAGTGATGACCTCGATGAGTATGAGTTCCTCGGTTATTACCAAGAAAAACTTATGTTTATGTACAGTTCGTGTCAATGTCGTTCGCATCCTGTATGATATCTTTTAAAGCTAAACTCTTCATTTTAGCGTATCGGTAAATAAAACACATAAAACGTGTTTTGTTTTTCTTTAACTTGAGCTGTAGAACCTTTGGTGCGAGACACCAATGTACCTGGCCAGTTTCTAAAGGATTCAATACAGAAGTCGTTAAAACATTAAAAGTATTCAAATGTCCTAAGTGCTTTTAACCTGTTTTTAACCAATATAAGTACCTACCTAAATCCATCTTCGTTCGACCACTATCCATACGTAAGACAAGTAGGTAAAACAGGTAAAAAAATGGATAATCTTATCACCTACCTTTAGGTCTTAATCAGTAAGCTGGTCACACACGATACCATTTCTTTTTTTTTTACACCCGACTGTGCGGGAAAAGTGTTATTGAGTTTTTCCATCAGAAATTTCTTAGTAGCAGCCACGACATCTGGATTTGTGATGGCATTAAGGTCACCCCCTATTACATGAGACTTAAACATAACTGGCGAAATGTGGGCGTACTATTAGGTACAGACGCCAGCACATTGTATTGAGCTACTAAAATCTATCAAATGTATTCAATAGATTTTCGATTTTATCGCTACAGCATTAGGTTCAAGGTTGATTGGGAAATTTTGACAGTTTCGGGTAGTTAGATGTGCTGGCAAATTTTTTGGAAATTTCTGGAATGATGTTATGTTATGCGCGACAGCTAAGAAACGGAATTCCTCGCCTTGACTTTCGACCGTTATCTCATCTTATATGCTGCAGGTTTATTCAAAATGTCATCGTTATCAATAGTGTCCAAGATAAACTTATCGGTAAGGTATGAATTAAAAAAAACCGGCCACGTGCGAGTCGTACTCACACGGATACAGGGTTCCGCAGCAATATAATAAAAATATTTTGAAAGTTCATTCATATGTTGTATTGTATTACATTCAACAGGAAAACTAAATTTGTTTTTCATAGTATGTTAGTGTAAAACAAAGTTACTGCTGCAGTTTGATGAAAAAGTCCCAAATCTCAAAAACTAAACATCCAATCTTATTCAAACCAATTTTCGTTGAAAGTTTTTTTTACACTCTACAATTCTACATTTTTTCAGAATTTTCCTCCTTACTTTAGAAATTAGAGGGGAATACTAACTCCACACATTTTGCCACTTTGGAAATGTCTATCTTTCAAACGATTGACTTTGAGAAAAAATGGTTTAAGAAACCTCAATGTCATTTTTATAGACCTATCTATAGACACCAGGCACGTATAGGTTTTATGAAAAAAAGATTTTCATTTCAGTTCCGTGTTCCTTAGCATAAGCATAGCATAATCAGCCTATTAATGTTCCCACTGCTGGGACGCAGACCTCCTCTCAATGAGAGGGAATGGGCTATAATCCACCACGCGGGCCCAGTGCGGTTTGGTAGATGTCACATGTTTTCGAATTTTTGGTTCTAGGACATGCCGGTTTCCTTACGATGTTTTCCTTCACCGTTTCGAGAGCAGTGGTGATGAAATAACTTACACAAAGTAATGCGCCTGGCTGGGTTCGAACCCACGACTTACTGCTCGTAAGTCGGGGTCTCCATCACTGGGCCACCTCTGCTCTCAGATAGGCAGTCGCTCCATGTAAAATACTGGTATTCAGTTGCATCCGGTTAGACTGGAAGCCGACCCCAACATATTTGGAAAAAGGCTAGGCAGATGATTATGTCTGTTGAATCATTTACATGTTTGACTCACAACTCAACTTACAATGATAGTTTAGGGTGCAAAAAAGCCAGTGGCAACATTAATAGGCTGATTATGCTTATGCTTTATGACTGCCTATCTGAACTCCACAACCTAGCTAGTACTGGGTAATACAATACCCCTTGGTAAGACAAATCCTTGGTTGTCAGACTTTCCGACCACTAGATCTCACAAAGATCTCCAAACGACAGCCGGAACCAACGGCTTACCGTACTTTCCGAGGTACGGAAGAAACTCGGTATGTAATGGGTGGTCACCCACCCACAGACCAACCTAGGTAAGCGCGGCTTAACCTGAAGATTGATCCGAGCGGCTGTTATTATTTATCCACGAGCTCCTCAATGACTCAACAGACATACGACATAAATCTACGGTTTGTTGTTTCGTGTGTAGCTGGACTTAGAAAATTTAAAATTTTAAAAACATCGAACCGAAAATATAAGTAGCAGTCACTTAGTAAATTCTAGCTCTCTTTAGTCAATCTCTTACTTATTGCGCTTCACTGAACGGCTAAGTAGCATATCCTACTTTTCCCACGGTTTCCTATAATTTAAGAAAGAAAGAACGATATTGGTCCCAGAGGCATGACATGCTGCATGCCATCACAGCTGACAGCTGTCATGACTGCGACAAAAAGGCTTTCACCCAGCTTGATCCTGTGCTATGGCGCATAGCACAGAGCTGGTTCCCAGTGGTGGTTTTAAGGAATTTTCAAGGTATACAATTTGTTTGTTCATGCTTAATTAGTTGATCCGAGAAAGGTCCTTTCCTGAACGAAAGGCGAAATGATTGAGGAAAAGAATTCTCAGTAAATGACTCATACTCAGGTAAATCCAAAAATTGTTCACTTCTTTTAGTAATACGGGCTTTTACGAAAAACACCAATGACACAAACTGTTCGCAACATGTAAAACTATTTGATTGGGCCGTATATAAAAACTGTTCAAATGATTTGGTGGCCGTTTAGTGTCGGATATGTTGTGGATAACAGCACTTGTCTTATGGTACGTACCTATCTACACATTCCTCGTATACAAGCTGATTAGAAATAACATTTGATAAAGTTCATCGTCCTTCGTAAGTAACCGGTCTGATAGAAAATGCCTATTTTAATTACCAATTGTTTGCACGCGTTCTAAAAATATGTAGTAATTTGAAAGAAAAGTGATAATCGTTTTAATTTCTCACGAATGCGATGATAATGCGAATGTGTGGTACTACCACACTCACTGACGGTCCACCACTTTTAACCCGTATTCCCTGAGCAATAAGGTTGTGAAGTGATAGACCGTCAGTGAGCGCGGTAGTACACGATCCCACAGGCGTTTTAGTGTAGTTATATTGGTAGGTACTAACAATTCAATTTTCTTTCGTAGGGCTTCAATAAGCCACTCGTGGGGCTACAACCTGCAGTTCCCGCCATGGTTCAAGTTCGGAGCCGCATCAGCATCATATCAGATTGAAGGAGCCTGGAATGTTAGCGGTAAGTATTCCACTACAACAACTAATACAAAAAAATTAAATCTTGAAACTCATTGTCATCATTCTCCTACACTA
Organism: Noctua janthe; assembly: GCA_910589295.1. Classification (NCBI taxonomy): domain Eukaryota; kingdom Metazoa; phylum Arthropoda; class Insecta; order Lepidoptera; family Noctuidae; genus Noctua; species Noctua janthe. The sequence continues at coordinate 2,932,149 of OU342572.1, read as the reverse complement.
TTCCAATTTATTTGGGGTCGGTGCAGGATGTGCTCTTCTTCCATACTTCTCTATTACTCGTCATCTCATCAGACACCTCCTTTCTAGCCGTACACATCCTTCACACAGTCCATCCATCGTTTCTTTGGTCTTCCTCTACTCTTATTATATGAAATCTTAAAAATATTTTGCGTATACTAACAAAAAACACAAGTGTTCACTCCGTATAAATCTTTAGCTACTTCAATGGAAATCGATTCCACTGTCTCTTAGCAGACTTCAAGCCTCCTTTTTGCAGTCGGTTCTCAATTCATCGGAATCTTTTATTTTCTTGTTGACTGTGAGGATATCCTCACATGCGGAGAAGACGGAGGGTAGTATAGGATTCCTGTAGACGAATACCCCACGATTCATATCACTGCCTTAGGTCGGGGGAGCGGGAGGTACCAGCATTCGCGAGAACCCCTGTTTAGTATCAGCCCACAATGCCTAGCAGCGTTATTACCAAATTCAGCCGATCTCACGACCGCACATTCTACCATAGAGGCATGCATGAAAAACCGCGCACTACTTTGTGGTTGTCTTGTACCTAAGACCTTGATACTAAGTATGTCTTGTCTTCCAGACAAAGGAGAAAGCAAATGGGACCGCCTCACTCACCGCTATCCAGAACTGATAACAGACGGCAGTAATGGCGATGACGCCTGCAAGTCCTACTATCTATGGGAGAGGGACATCGAGATGGCTGAGGAAATGGGCTTGCAGTTTTACAGGTAGACTATCTGCGAACCACTTTATTAGGTATATGTTTACCTAAATGAACTAGTGTGTTTACATTAGCTTGCCGATCGTAAACTTAAAGTGGAAGCGTCAGGGTAGCTGGCGAAGGGCACGCCACCATAGTGGCGATAAGTCCCGTCTTTGAGGAGTGGCTAGAGAGGCGCCACGGCGCCCTCACCTACCGCCTGACGCAGGTCCTCACCGGACACGGTTGTTTCGGGAGGTTCCTGCACCGAATCGGACGGGAGGAAACGCCTGGGTGTTTCCACTGCGAGGATCGTCCGGAGGACACAGTGGAGCACACCGTGGAGTTCTGCACCGCTTGGGCGGAGCACCGCCGTGTCCTCGTAGCGGCGATTGGCGGCGGCGATCTCTCGCGTCCGGCCTTGGTTCAAGCCATGGTCCGGAGCGAGAGGGAATGGGAAGCCGTCACCTCCTTCTGCGAAGCAGTCATGCTAGTGAAGGAGGTGGCGGGACGTGAGAGGGAAGAACCTCACGTCCCAGTCGCCGCGGGAGACGCCCTGGGCGTCGGGGGTCACGTGGTGGCTCCCGGCCACCGTAGGCGCGGGCCTGTGGACGGCGAGTTATGGGCCAGCTCGCCGTCCAGCCGTCTTATGACGACAGGCCGTGTCGACGGCGCGTTCGTGTTCCACGTGCGCCTCAAAGAGATGTCAGCAAATAAGTAGGCGTCCGCAAGGGCCGATGCCTGCCAGGGCTGCGGGACTGTTCGAAAGAGATACCGTGGCCCTGGAACACAAAGGGCAAAGAAGGAACATGGATGGGTTTTAGTCAGTACAAGTCTGACACTCCCTTCCGCTCCGCCCAGAACGGGGGGGGTCATTTGATGATTTCCCATCCGGAAAAAAAAAAAAAAAAAAGGGTAGCTGGCGAAAATCAATTTAAAAAAAAAAGTCAGTAAATTTCACTACTTACCCACAACCCCCCCCCCCCTCCCTTACCTACAAACCCACCATTCTCTACTGAAGCATAAACCGTTTCATGGTTACTCCTAATTTCCAGATTCTCAATATCCTGGCCTCGTCTCCTGCCAACTGGTTTGGCCAACTACATCAGTGAGGACGGCAAGAACTATTACAACAACCTGATAGACGGTCTACTGGCGAAGGGCATCGAACCCATCGTCACTATATACCACTGGGAGATGCCACAGTTGCTTCAAGACTTTGGTGAGTTTTGAAATACAGGGTGGAATGGATATCGATGCACAACGAATACCACGTATTCAGTACATCATTCCGAACCCCACGTAGAATAATTTCATCAGCCATTAAAAAAAAATTGTACCTTTTGTACTTTATTTATCATGTAATTACTGCCTAACCTGGTGTCAGAGGTTTTATGCCACCCATGGGCATCTGACTTGGCTTTAAATGCCGTCGAGAAATATCTATCAGACATGCATCAATGTAGCATAAAAGTCAGCACACATATCAACTCGGAAAGAAAAAGGATCGGCACCGTATCAACTTGAGTCGTTCGATATTCTTTGTATGAAACTCCCTACTGCAACGCACACTAATCGGAATCATAACGTAATCTCCTCGCCTCGGGACAAGCTCACGAACCGCGGTGCGGTGCGTGGTCTACTCGCTTACGGCTCGTCGTCCCCGCGCTTACGTCTCTCCGTACCCGAGCTTACGTCTTTTCGTCCACCCTTAGGCACACTACTGTTGCGACACGTGCTGTCATTCACAGGGCAACTGACTTACATTCACAAGCCGTGAGCGCGGCGTCGGTGAGCCGTAAGCGCGGCGTCGGCGAGCCGTAAGCGCGGCAGAGTTTATATGTGTGCTGCGACCTTTAACATGATTCAGCGATGGAAGATTCCGAAAGGAGTGTGCCAATCGGCAAAGCCGCATAAATGAACGCCGTAGTAATTGCATCGAATCAGAGGGTCCGACTCGAACGCTACCGTAGCACCCAGTCACCCAGCACCCCACAGTACCTACACTGTAGGTGTACACGTGTTCCATAATGTGTTTCTCTTCACTTAAACAAATATCAAGTTTATACAAGTGTAAATTAAGTTAATTTACAAATTTCGTTTACCTACCGTTATATTGGCCTATACTGTTGAAAGACATATTTTATTTAAAGTTATAGCGCAAACTGAACCGTCTGTACTGACTATTGAAGTTTTTTTTAACAAAAAACACTTATTTGCATTTCTGGAAAATAAATACCTAATGACTAACTAAATGAAAGTTAAGGCCGCTGCTTACAGAGCTAGGGAGGTGAAACATGCAAGACTGTATTATTATAACTAACTAATCCTGTACTATTGAATTGTACTAAGAGCACATTTTTTGCCTGTCATTATTTCACCGTGGTACAATTAAATAAATTATATTACCTACGTACATATAATGTACATATCTGCAAAACAATTACATTTTCAATTATGTGACATTTGCCTACAAATATTGGGCCAAATGTTTTTGTGAATTGAGACGTAGAGGTATAAGACGTGTTTAAGACGAGGATGTTACTCAAAATTAATGAATTTAATTGTGGCAAACGGATGAATCATGTACCTACTACGAAGATTATGACCGAAGGTCGCGAGCACAACTGCTAAACTATGGTCTAGGGATTAGTAGGGACCTCGTGACTATTAATAATAACAGCCTCTCGGATCAAACTTCAGGTTAAGCAACGCTTGCCTTGCTTGGTCTGTGGATGGGTGACCACCCATTACATACCGAGTTTCGTCCGTGCCTCGGAAAGCACGTTAAGCCGTTGGGTGTCCTTGTAGATCTTTGACAGTTGTTACAGGTAGTTAGTGGCCCGAAAATCTGACAATCAATTTTACCAAGGACCAGATAGGCAGTCGTTCTATGTAAAATACTATGGTATTCAGCTCCATGTGGTAAGACAGGAAGCCAATCCCAACATAGTTGGGAAAAGGCTGGGCAGGTGATGATCAGTCATTTTCAAAGTCTAAAATGCTGCTCTTTTTTCCAGGTGGTTGGGCAAACCCTCAAATCTCCGACTGGTTCGCTGACTACGCAAGAGTCGTCTACACCCTCTACGGAGACCGTGTGAAGACCTGGATCACCATCAATGAGCCCCTGGTGGAGTGTGACTACTACTACGGAAAAGGGATCCTGGGGTCTAAACTGGACTACTTCGTGGGGCCTTACATTTGTAATAAGAACCTGCTGTTGGCTCACGCGAAGGCCTGGCATATCTATGATCAGGAGTTCCGGTATAAGTGTAATGGTATGTGGTTCTATTTTTCAAACTTAGGAGTGCTAAATGAAGCTCTGATTCGGCGCATGCCAGCCCATCCGAAGAAGAGTCTTTTCCGCTAAATTGTCAAGCCATCTGGAGCAGATGACGTCGAAAAACGCGCTTCTGTCAAGCTATCTTTAGAAGCGACACCACCCAAATGTAGCGTGACAGATGTGCGATTCGCGCCAAAATCACTGCGGCATTTCAGCGGTTGCAGCCACCAAGACTTTGCACTCTTAGATTATTTAAAGAAAAATGACAATCTGCACTTACATGGTGACAGAGACTGGTCCTAACCAAAAGATGAAGGAACGCCCTTTATCTGTGCGACGATACCTTTGGTAAGACCATGGCCATAGTCTATGTGATCCGCTTATTTTAACGAAAAAAAATAGATTTAGTCTGTAACTAGACTTTACATTCAAAAAGTCAAAATCAAAAGCAGAGCAAGCAGTATTAGGAACAATAGTATGGGCGAAGTGTTAAGTGATAAAATTGTTAAGCAAAAGCTAGATGAATATGAATGGGCCCAGTTAATAACAATAAAGTGTCCGGTATTATTGTATCAAACCATGTGTAGCGTATTTGATCGCATTTACAAGGAAAGTACAATTAATATAAGCACAGATAATAAGAAAGTAATAAGGCAGCCATGGATAGATAGGAATTTATATAAAATGTTATTGCGAAGGGATTATTTATTTAGAGTTTGGAAAGCGGATCCAAAAAACATGAACAAGAGATTAGACTATACAAAATATAGGAATAAAGTAAATAAATTAACAAATATGGCTAGAAATAAATATAGACAGGAACAAATTGTAAAATGTAATGGAGATTTCAGGAAAATATGGACAAATATAAACTTATGGTTGGGTAGAAACAAAACTAGCCTGGACGATGTTATTTTAAGGCATTTAGGAAAAACAGATTGTGTAGAACAGATTTGTACAAACTTTTCTAAAACATTTACCGAGGAAATAAAGGGAATTAAACATGTGTGTAACTTTAAGTTTTTAGATAGAAATAAATATGTAAAACCGAGCGAGGTAAGTTTTAGATACAATAAGGTGACCTCGTCAGAGGTAGAAAAGGTCATAAGAACATTGTCTTGTGAAAAATCACCTGGTTCAGATGGAATACGGGTGCAAGATATTATATATTTATGTAAGCAAATAAGTCCTGTTCTAGCTGCATTGGTGAATATGTCCTTATCTAACGGTATTTATCCAGACCAGTTAAAAAATGCAATTATTCGTCCTATATACAAATCGGGAAGTCATTTAGAATATGTTAATTATAGGCCTATCGCAATATTATCGGTTATAGATAAAATAACTGAAAAAATTATTGTAGGACAGATAAGCGCGTTCTTAGAACAACACAACATATTGAGTGACACTCAACACGGTTTCCGAAGAGGGCGCAACACTGTCTCTGCCTTGTTGGGCTTTTCAGATCATATTAATGACTGTTTAGACTCTGGCAAACAGGTTATAGCACTATTCATTGACTATAAAAAAGCGTTTGACACTTTAGACCACGATATCTTATTGCAGGCAATGGACGAATGCGGAATACGCGGTCCCACAAATAATTGGTTTAGAAACTACCTCACTAATAGAAAAATAAGCACAATTGTCTCCCGTGTGGCTGGGAAAGAGGCGAATGTCGACTTGGGTGTGCCTACTGGATCGGTATACGGCCCTGTAGGGTATATAATGCATGTTAATAGTGTATCAAATGTCATACGTAAATGTGAGGTGTTCACGTACGCTGACGATATGTGTCTTGTTTATGCCTCCAAAGATATAGTTGAGGTCCAAAAATGTATTCAAGGTGACTTTGAAAATATAAGTAAATGGGCACACGACAATGGAATAATATTAAATCTTTCAAAGACTAAATGTATGCATATATACTCGCCATATAATCGTAATGCTAAAGATGTAAATAGTGAATATCTCACAGTGATAGGACATACATACGAATGTTTGCACAGACATAAGTGTAATTGTAACTGTTCGAAATTGGAGTATGTGGGTAAATTTAAATATTTGGGTCTAACAATTGATAAGAACTTTAATTGGAGATTACATGTAAACGACATTTGCAATAGGCTAAGATCGGTGCTAAGTAAGTTTTACCACTTAAAAAATGTGTTAAACAAACATACGTTAAGAATTGTGTATTTCGCACTTGCCGATTCGCTAATAAGCTATGGACTCCTTGTGTACGGGCGTACCTTTATTTCATATTTAAGAGAGATCAAAGACATACAAATAAGACTGATAAAGTTTCTGGTTAGTAAGACTGTTAAAGATAAGTGCAACAAAGAGTATGATAAGTTATTTCCCATCTGTAAAATTATACCCATAGATAGAAAAATAGATTATTTGGTAGGTCTGGAATATTATTACAAAGATGAATATAAATATAATGTTAAAAACAAGTACAACACACGTAGGGTTAGAGAGAACAGACTGGTTCAACCTCAGATAACAAATTATTATGGTAAGAGAACATCTAAGTATTTGGTACCTAAAGTGTTTAACAAAATAGATTTATTAAGAGAAAAAGAAAAAGTAAGTAAAGGATCACTAAAGACAAAGTTAAAAAACATTTTACTGGAAAGCAAACTCGAGGAGCACGTGGCTAAATAATGAAAAAAAAAAAAAAAAAAAAAAAAAAAAAAAAAAACTAACTTTTATGTACAAATTAACATGTTTATTTATTTGTGTAATATAAGAAATAGCTATTTAAGTAAGGTGGTTCATTGTTATTATGTAAAAGAGCGCCTCTCGCCATCAAACGTAAAAGTTTGGCGAGTTTAGACTTAAGCAACACCTCTGTACTATAGTCTCATTAAATAAATTAAAAAAAAAAAAAAAAAAAAAAAGTCATACACATAACATAACATCACGCCTGTAAATCCTGTAATCTCCGAAGGCTAAGGCAGAGGTGTAACTAATAGTACACCCACATTTCGCCAGTTATGTTTAAGTCCCATGTAAGGAGGCGAGCGTATTGCCATCAACCGTGTACAAATCTAGACTCCGTGGCTGCTACTGAAAAATTCCCAATTTGCCCGACCCGGGAATCGAACCCAGGACCTCTTAATCAGCAGTCTCGGTTACAACTTCTAGACCAACAACGAGGCAGTCCGAAATCAAATAAGCTGATAATGTAATCAGCACTTTTTAAACGTCAATAATACATGAGACAGTTCCCCAAAACACCCGCTCTTCGCTAAAAAGATCTCTTCACCCGTTTTTCAGGAAAAGTTTCATTTGCAAACCATTTAATATGGCTACAGCCGTACTCACCAGAAGATGAGGAACTAACGGAGGCAGCCAGACAATTTACAGTAAGTGTGACTACAGTCCCTGATTAGCTGGTGAACATGAAGGCTTAAACACAAAAAAAAAACATCTTTAATACACAAACAACTTTGTTTGTGTCATTGACTATATTGCCACCGACTTCCGAAAGTTGTTTTTCAGTTTTTTTGGAAGTCGGTTATTTTTTTTTCCAAAACTGTTTATTTTTTTTATTTTGCCCTTTTTAGTTTAGATATCCGACACAAATTCTTGTTATAATACAACATTTTACTTTGTTAGGAGAAGTTATTATGATAATAGACGAAGAATGGAAAATACGTATTATAGAAGATATCTCGTAAACTACCCAAGTAAAGTTAATAAAATTAATATCGGACCCCTCCGCAAGTCTCCTCTGAAAAAGATAACGAAACTCGAACCAGTAATTAATCACAGAGAACTCGGTATACATACATAAAAAAAAACATAACAATGAAAGTCGATTAGAATTTAAAAAAATACAAAATAAAGCTCCGGTTAAACTCAGTTTAATCCCGCGGATGCATTACAAAAGTAACTCGATCCGATTATGTCAACTTACTTTTATGGTGGTGTTCAAACTGAATTTAGTGACTACTATCGTGTCCCGCGTCCCGCGAGGAATTCGCTTCTATTTGAACAGACCTTTACCCTGTGCCTTTACCATTTATTTCAAAGTCTCACACAATTTAAGGCCAATTAAAGGCTTATTCAAACCTAAGCCCCATTCGCTGCCGCTGTGGGTAGAGGTACACACGGCGGCACATCAAGCTATACAAAACCAGTATAACCTGACTTTGCTTTGTATGAGATTCCCGTACGATGAGAGATCAGCTTAATTTGGTTTTGCATAGCTTGATTAGCCGCCGTGCGTACATACCGCGCGGATTTCGCTCTCAACTTGATACTAAATACCGGAGCGAAATCCGCGCGGTATGTACCTCTACTCACAGCGGCAGCGAATACCGCTTAGGTTTGAATAAGCCATTAAACATGCAAGACATGCGCATCACATCGCCGTTTAACACATCCTTGTTTCTCAGACTGGCCGCTATACTCATCCCGTTTATTCAAAAGAGGGTGGATGGCCGCCTGTGGTCGAGGAGATAATCGCAAAGGCCAGCAAAGAGCAGGGCTTCAAGGATTCAAGGCTGCCACCCTTCAGCCAAGAGGAGATCGATCTGATTAAAGGTAAGAAAATTAAGAAAAGACAGAGACATTCATTATTGTTTATACTTAAATTACACGTTACTCATATCACAATTGTCATTTTTAACAGTTTTCTAAAATGCTGGCTTTATTATACACAGCAATTTACTAATTTAATAATTTTACAGTCATGAGCACTAATATGTAACCACTCAGTAAAATTGGCTAAAATTCACGCAGAAGGACTGTTTTACATCACAGAAACACATTACGAAGGATTGTATTCCATCGCAGAATTACATCGCAATTTGGAATCTTTCTAAGCCTGTAGGTTACCTTACAATTGCCTTCCTACAGGGACCTACGATTTCTTCGCCATGAACCACTATTCCACCAGGCTGGTGAGGAAACCCAGACCCTCGGAACAGATCCAGAATTCAATCTTTACGTTTCTCGGTGACATAGATGTTGTGCTGGATGTGGACCCTAGCTGGACCTACGGTCATAGCACGATTATGGCGGTAAGTAGACGGAAATTCACTGCTTAGGCAATTTGGGATCATCATCAGAATCAGCTCGGAATCAACTACTGCTTGTATTGGGCTCCCCCTTCTTCTGCCACACTTCCCGGTTCCATGCCTCCGTCATCCACGAGACTGTGATTGCGTTATAGAACTACTTAAACTCTTATTATGGTGTTTACTGTAATGCAAAGTAGCGCTTGAAATTTAAACCCGAAGTCCTAAAATTCGATAAATCAATTCAGTAAGTCTTACAACCAAGTAAAAGAGGCTATGTCCTCAAACAAATTTCAGCAGGTGGTGATAGCAACCTTGGACCAGAGTCGATGGAGGCAGATTGTCCGTTTAAAGGGGTCCAGTGACCACGATACTCAGTAGTGAGGGACTGATTGAAGAAGAAGAAGTCTTACAAAACTATCATCATCATCACCATCCATAGCCCGATTTCACTATCCACTGCTGGGTATAGGCCTCTCTTTGCTTTTGCCAAGCTGCACATTCTTGTGCCAGCCTCATCTAGGATATTCCAAAACAAACCATACCTTATTAGAATTCTCGTTTCGACCAGATATATCCGCAAGGCATACGGGAACAGATGGCCTGGCTTAAAGAACAGTATGGCGATATTGAGATCTTCATCTCTGAGAATGGATACTCCTCTGGCGGATCCAACCTTGATGACGACGGCCGTATCTCTTATGTCAGAGATTATCTGGAACAGGTATCGTAAAATTTTGATTATTTGGTAAATAGGTGAGAAGCTCGTGGCTCAATAACAACAGCCGCTCGGGTCGATCTTCAGGATAAACCGCACTTGCCTAGGTTGTTCCGAGGATGGGTGACCACCCGGTACATACCGAGCTTCCTCCAATCCTCAGAAAGAACGTTACCGCTCGGTTCTGGCTGTCAATCGTAGTTCGTTGACAGTCGTTAAGTAGTCAATGGCTCGAAAGTCTGTCAACCAGTCTTACCAAGGGTATCGTACTACCCAGTATGAACTGGGTTGTGGAGGTCAGATAGGCAGTCGCTCTATGTAAAATAGTTGTATTCAGCTGCATTCGGTTAGACTGGAAACCGACCCCAACATAGTTGGGAAAAGGCTAGGCAGATGTTGATATATGATGATGGTAGATGTTTAGCAAGCTTCCAGCATACCCGGATGCGCCAGAACATACACCAAATTGCCATAACCTTCAAGTTGTGAAGTTTATTTACCAAAACAAACAACTGTCGGGTTGAATTCGCTTAACTTAACGTCTTGACCTTGAACTAAGAAAACTGGTTCCTGGTGATGAAATTGCCTCTTTGGTCTAGTCTTTGCAAGTTACCCTGCTGTGATAATGATTTCGATGGGTTCGATTCCCAGGCGAGGAGAGGTTTATCCCCATTGACATCGGACTTCAACATAACTGGCGAAATGTGGGTATACTACAAAATAATACGCCTAATATTCCCTGAAGGTTGAGGCAGGGTCACCCTTTTTTTTTTTTTTTTACGGATGGGATATCATCAAATGACCCCCCCCACTCTGGGCGGAGCGGAGGGGAGTGTCAGACTTGTACTGACTAAAACCCATCCATGTTCCTTCTTTGCCCTTTGTGTTCCAGGGCCACGGTATCTCTTTCGAACAGTCCCACAGCCCTGGCAGAGGCAGGGTCACCCTTCAGGGAATATTAGGCGTGATGTTTGGCTATGTGTTATAAAATCCCCCCCAAAAAAAAAGCATCACCTAAAAGCAGGCACAAAATCAGCCCGAGTGGAGACGTCGTGTGCATCGGCAAGTCAACGCCTTCGAAGAGAGAAGAAGGTCGCAGCTAGACTTAAAACGTGATAACTTTAAAACTAGGCCACCTGCAGCTATACCCTACAATTTCGTCAATGGTGTTCTGACATCTCCGCTTTGTGCTCGGAGTTTTTCGGCCAAAGTTGGGTATGCTAGCCACTTGAGAGCACATGATAGAGCAGCACACCAAAGCTCTCGACATCCTCCCTAGAAAGATATCGAATGCAGTCGCTGTGGCCGAAATCGGCTAGATGGCATCATCATCATCATCATAAAATCCCCCTGAACAGTTTAGCTAACCGATTTAGAAAGCAGTATAGTATGCCAATTGCATGTCTGAATCATCAGGTGCCAAATCAGAGGCCCATGGGCGGCATAAAAACTCTGACGCCAGGTTAGTCACTAACCACACGATAACGAAGAATTGCATGTCTGAAATCCTCGCATTTTAGAAACTCATTTTATGCCGTCGCCTGTAAATAATTTTAGAACATGGTTTTGAATATTACAAGGGACTTGAACATAACTGGCGAAGTGTACCATTGGGACGCCTCTACCTCACCCTTCAGGGAAACCAGGCATGTAATGATTGTGTATTTTCCAGGTCATCTTGTCCATTAATCAAGATGGTGTCAACGTGACTGGGTACGCGTACTGGACTATCATGGACAACTTCGAGTGGTCGGACGGATATCAGTAAGTTCATATGGTGATTGTTGGTGTGCAAAATGTAAATGACTTATAATTTTGTCAAAAAAAGTTGTTTGTAATCTTCGTCTTGTGTTAATTGCCTCCTTGGTTTCTGGTTTTCGCAAGTGCGACTGCTGAGCGAGGAGTCCTGAATTCCGACTACTACTTCGGGCAAAATGTTATTGGATTTTATCTATGTAGAGTTTCAAAGTAGCAGCATAGAGTTAGGAAATTGATCATGTGAGACGGTCGTGCCTCATAAAGCAAAAAAAACTGCTGGGTTGGCCTGTTCTGTCCTCGATGGTGTCAGAGTGCCGTCCCATCGGACTTTAAGAGTTCGGGGGGAGAGAGTTCACTTGTGTTTGTGTTTACATTTTTGATGTTGAGCATTATAACACACCTGTGTAACAACTGCCGTGACAGATATTCAGTCGGGAGAATGTTATACAACTATTTCATATTTTGCCTTTTAAACAATTAATTCCTCCATTTGCAGAACAAAGTTCGGCTTATACGAGGTGGACTTCTCAGACCATATGCGCACACGGACCGCGCGTAAGTCAGCGGTCTACTACTCGAATGTGATCAGGAGACGATCACTGTACGTCCCACTGCCCTGTGAAACTAACCAGTTCGTTTAATAAATACTTTATTTATATAATTATTCGTGTTATTTGTACTTGCTATAGGCTGATAAAAGTAATATGAAGTGCTGTTAAACTAGAAAAAGTATGCGCTTCACTAATCTTCTGAATTAGCACGAACATCGAGTTAAAAGTAACTCTAAAAGGCAACGCTAAATACGTAATAATCCGTGTTTTTATGAAGTTTTCTCTGTCAGGTGCTTCAGTCTGAGATCTTCACCTGTCACTCAAACGTTTTATACTATTGCTTAGAATTATATTTTTTGTCATCATTAAAACATCCAAATGAATCGATAACTTCCCCCTTTTTATAGTCGATTAAAAATAGGCGGTACTTTCAAGTTTCTCATATTTTTAAGACATACAATGGTTTCCAGAGCGCATACTTTTCCTTAGAGATCTGTACAAAGGTGCAGTATAAAGGGTGTATGTAAATAGACCCTTAACGAAGCTGAAAGGCAGTTGTTCTCCCCGTCTTTGCGATATTTTTTTGTACTACACCATACGTGGGAACCGTCTAGTTAGGGAGATATTGAGGGCCAAAGTTCCAACTTTTTCACAAGATTTTTATAAATACATGTTTTTAATGCAAGATTTTTTCTTTAAACACCTCCACGACCCCCGTACTATTCAATCCATGCATCAGCACAATGCTTTGAGCGCGTTCCATCGAGTCCTACCGTAAAACGTGATTTTTCACCCCAAAAAAAAAAAAAACGTTTCCCAGCAATAACTTTTGCGTAAAGTTACTTAGTTTGATGTACAGTATGCTTGGCTTCGTGAAGGTTCTGTTTACACCCTGTATGTGCAAGCCAAAACACAGACAGCAGACAGGCTGTGATAGTTATAACTCAGAAACGACAACAACTTTATACCTAGATCACTTTCACATGGCATAAAGCTCTCACTTGGGCTAATCCTGCACGGGATACAGGATGTGATGGTTCACACTAGTCTGAACACCTTCATACAAGTTAGATGAAACAATTGGCGCGAGCGAATTTTGTCCCGCTTCCTGCGAGTTTGGTCAGCGCATAATACCACCCCCCATAGTGACGTCATTATGTTACTTTATTTCTATTGTGAATTACCAATGTTATCTAAGATTTGTATGTTTATATTGTACCTACATAAATAATAATAAAGATCCTTATTTACTCTATTTCTTTCATTTCACAAATACTTTTACTGTTAAGGTTTGGTCAACAGAATGACGTGAGATCGAATAACACTTGCTCGAAAACGATAAGTACTTGACATCGTTAAATTATGAGCGCGACAGTTCACTACCTCAGAATCAGATCTCGAATAAATATAAGCTCGAATAGTAGTAGTATCTTGAAACATAATTTCTCGACCGACCATCTAATCGATTTACAGAATAGTTTTAAGGATTTTTATTTGAGTACATTAAATATAATGAAATAATATTATGCGGAGGAGCCCGTAGCTTTAGTTTTAGCTTTACAACAACCCCTACTAACATGACATCACTGACAGAACCATAGTTGATGTGCATTGTCGTGATAACAAGGTTGGTCCCGAATGTAATTTTTTTTTTTTTTTGTTTCTTTTTACCTTTGTATGGATTCTTTTTTATCGATTGTTTGTGAATGTGTGAACATTGTAGGATTTGTAGATATCCAGCTGCTTGTTAGCTTTTTATTTTGTTCTACATTTTTGGTGTAGTAAGCAACGACTTATTGTCGGGCCTACGCTGTCCCCCCATACTTAAGTACAAATGCTGTAACAAGATAATATTGTAATACCAAATGATTTGAAAAGAGGAACCATGGAGTTTCTTGCCGGTTCTTCTCCAAAGGAAAGGACCAACCCGAACCGTGCATCTTTTTTTTTCGACATTTTATAAGTGCCCATCTAGGCCTATATGAAATAAAATATTTTGATTTGTTGATCTATGACACTCGTTACAGGTAGTCAGTGGCCCGAAAGTCTGACAAATAGTCTCGACCAAGGGGTATCGTATTACCCAGTACTAACTGGATTATGGGGGTCAGATAGGCAGTCGCTCAATGTAAAATACTAGTATTCAGCTGCAGCTGGTTAGACTGGAAGCCGACCCCAACATAGTTGGGAAGAGGCAGGCAGATGATGACGTTGAGCTGCTGTCACTGATAAGTATGTCCAAATTACAGTGATATTTTTGTTTGTTCACGTTAAGGTTGCATTTCGGATACTGTCAAAATAACTGACCAAAGACCGTAACCAGAACACAGCTTACATTCGAACTTCACACCTTGTTCCTTCACATCTAGGTACAACCATACAAAGAAATAAAAATAAGCCAACGAAAAATTCATCATAATATAATAAATAATCATACTTAAAATATTATAAAAATATTATAAATGCGAAAGTTTGTGAAGATGGATCGATGGATGTTTTTTTACTCTTTCACGCAAAAGCTACTGATCGGATTTGGATGAAATTTGGCACATAGATAGTTTATAACTTGGATTAACATATAGGATACTTTTTATCCCGGTAGTATGATCGCTTGGGACAGTTACCGAAGTCCACGCGAGCGCAGCCGCGGGCAATAGGCTAGTCTAAACATAATTTAATTTGGTATTATCTCGTGTCGGGTGTATAGTTCTGCTCCTTATTACAGAGGCATAATACCGTGCTGACTCGCGTGGTGTTCGGGTCCGGTTGGGATCCGAGAAGTCCACAGCGTAGAGACCGAATTTGGCGCTGGGAACAAATTATAATAAGTTAGTTATGGTAACTGGCGACATATGGGTGTGCTAAGACCTCTGTTTATCTCTTTGGGAAAATAGGTACTTATAGTACAGTGGTTACAATAAAATAGCCAATATTTTACACTGCTGGTTACTGAGTTTAGCATAATCAGCCTATAATGCTCCCACTGCTGGGACACAGGCCTCCTCTCTATGAGAGGGATGGGCTATAATCCACCACGCAGGCCCAGTGCGGTTTGGTAGATGTCACATGTCTTTGATTTTTTGGTTCTAGGAGAATAAATTAAACAAAGTAACTGCCTGCTTTCGAACCCACGACTTCCTGCTCGTAAGTCAGGGCCACCACCACTAGGCCACGCTACTCCTCGGTTAAAAAACAGATTTCAGTCAGACCGCTGTTCTTTTTCAAGTATTTTGTCTGGAATATAACACTGGTATCGTACAGTACTAATGGATCTGATGGATCTGAGATCCAGAGCAGATTGGAGAAATGGCAACAGAAGCTGGAGAATGTTGGCTTGAAAATCAGCAGATCTAAAACGGAATACATGTTCTGCGATTTCGGCGGTCTCTCTAGTTCTGGAGCCATAGCGCTTAATGGCGCGTTTCTTCCTGTCTGCTCCGACTTTCGGTATCTCGGTTCACTCGTGCAAAGCGATGGCGAAATAGATCGTAGTGTAAAGCACAGAATTAACACGGGATGGATGAAATGGCTGCAGGTCACGGGAACAATCTGCGACTCCCGCATTCCCCTTAAACTTATGGGGAAGATTTATAAAACAATGGTTAGACCTGCTGTCTTGTATGGATCAGAATGTTGGGCCACAAAAGGGATGAATGAAAGGCATTTGCATGTGGCGGAGATGAGAATGCTAAGGGGGATGTGTGGTGTTACGCGAATGGATAAAATAAGAAATGAGTATATAAGAGGAAGTTTGAAAGTGGCGCCGGTGACTGAAAAGTTGTGTGGTAATCGGTTGTCGTGGTATGGGCATGTGATGCGGAGGAATGAGGAAAATGTTGTGAGGAAAGTTCTGAGTATGAATGTGGATGGGTATATGAGTCTAGGAAGACCAAAGAAACGATGGATGGACTGTGTAAAGAATGATATGGCAAGAAAGGAGGTGTCTGGCGAGATGACGAGTAATGGAGAAGTATGGAAGAAGAAGACATGCTGCGCCGACCCCAAATGAATTGGGATAAGGGCAAGAGAATGATGATATCGTACAGTACTAGTTTTGTTGCTACATCAACAAGCTTTGGATTTCATCTGGTTGATCCTAACTTATATTTTTCAACAGTCTCCCAAACGATAAGAATATTGAAACCAGGTTTTATTAATAGTAACAGGTTTCAACTTACACGTAACCACTGAGCCACTCAAAGTTATCCATCAGCGTCCAGGCGGTGTACCCTGTCACGTTGATGCCGTCGTTTATGGCCAGCAGAACCTGGAAGACAAACCTCTTCGTAACAAATATTCCCAGAGAACTCAAGCGACTACTAAACAAATGCGATTGTCAAAAAATTCAATGAAAGCATAAAGTCTAGACAACTGTCAGTAACTCAGTACTATCAATAATAACGAAATACTAGAATACAATTAAATTTCACGTTCACCTCGCATCTTAACCAAAGTGATAGGTCGCGCGATTACGCGGTATTCATATTCATATGTTACGACTCATTTGCTCGGAAAACTTGTAAGGCTCCGTGATGGTCAAAGGTTCGTGATATGATCGCTTTGGTTAGGAGTCTCGTGCTATAGAATTTTGGTTACATTAATAAATTATTCTTCATTTTAAAATGTACTTTCACTGGTTATTATAGAACCTGTTCTAAATAGTCCCTGTAGTAGTCCAGGCGCTGCGTGTCCACGAGGCCGGAGTCTAGTGAGGGCACTCCGTTCTCGGTGATGACGATCTCCTTCACGTCGTACGTCGAGTTCAGCCAGTGCAGCTGCTCACGAAGGCCTTCGGGATATATCTGGAATATAAATAAAAACTTTCAGATCATAATTCAGTGAGCTAGAACGAGGGATTTTAACACAGGTGCGCTCTCTGTTACTTTACTCTCATAGTCTGATGGGACTTCAATCAGACACGACCGGGGAGGGATCAAACGCAGGAACCACGGCTTTACGTGCTTATCACAAACAAATATATTCAACTTTCAAACTATGGATTACTACTGAGCAGTGGGGAAGGTTCCATACATCTCGATTCCTACCGGATTCCCTTTGAAAAATGGCACATTCAGTATTTTATAGACAAATAATATAATCACATTAAAGATAATTGCACCCCGGCTTAAATCTTACAAAAATTGACCCTTCGCTACTGCTACTGAGTTTTTAATGAAAAAGCCAACAACACTATGGCCAATCCTGGAATTGAACTTAGGACTTCACGTTCAGCAGTCGCTCACGGCTGCGGCGTGGTGACATTGACTTTCGTAATGTTACTTTAGAGTATCTCACCGCAAACCAGTCGACCGCTGTGGTGTCCCACAAAGGATCTTTATCCATTATTGTCTTCAGATCCTCTGAGCCGTCGAAAAGCCATTTTCCTGGCTGTTCTCCAGGCTTTACTCTTCGCACCATCCGAGTTGTGTAGTGGTTCAACGCGTAGTAGTCGTAAGTTCCTGAAAAAAATAAGTAAGCAATAGCAATCGCATGTTTTTACAGAATTAGTTGGCTACCAGCATCTTTTTGGGTTTGATTGGATTAAGATTTCGTATCCCCATGGTAACCATCAACTAGTTTAGACCAGATTAGCTGTTTAAAGTACATAAGAACGAAGGCATCTGGATCTTAAGTGAAACATCTTAGGTGCCTTGATATTATAGTCAATGCCAAAGTAGAAGACCCTTCTTTATTACGACTCTGGAATATTCTGAGGGTTACTAGGCAGCACTCGACTACTGTCCTGTCCCTTGCGAAGTCAAAAAATGGTATATATATCTGTTCGTTTTGCTTCAATAGGTTTTTTTATGACTACCATAAAAAATAAGGCCTATTTATACAAAAATACCTCGAACCAGTTCTATTTCCTCGGGAGTGAACGGTGGCAGTCTGGGATGCGCGTAGCCTTCCTTCCTCGCGATGTCATTCAATATTTTCTCTAGTTTACGTGGCCATCCACCTTCCTTGGAGAATATGGCATGAGCGTATCGACCCTCCTAAAAACATAGACATATTGTAGAATAGAGTACAAGCTAGTGTTATGCCTCGGAAAGCCCGTTAAGCCGTTGTTCACGGCTGTCATTTGTAGATCATAGACCGTCATTACAGGTAGTCAGACAACCAGTCTTACCAAAGGACATCGTACTAGCCAGTACAAATTTGGCTGTGGAGTTCAGATAGGCAGTCGCTCCATGTAAAATACTGGTTTCAGCTGCATCTGGTTAGACTGGAAGCCGACCCCAACATAGTTAGGAAAAGGCTAAGCAGATGATAATGAGACAAGCTGTTTGTGCAGTGTTATTAAGGGTAGAGCAGTGGTGGCCCGATGGCACCAAACATAAGATCTTACCCAATGATCAATAGTTAGATCAGTGACTTCTTGATCCTCTGGCGTGACCGGCTTGAACCAGAAAAACAGGGTTGGTAGCGATACTTTACCTGTAAAAAATGTATATTTATAGATTTGCTGAACTATTAGATAAACTGAACTAAAATAGAGATTTCTAAATTCAGTGGGTTCTGTTGACCTCGTAACTGTTTTACTGTGTAACTGTTATTGTTGGCCTGTGTCATCCCACTGCTCAAAGTCCTCTCCCCATGGGGTTCCAAATCCTTCGATCCAGGGCCAATATAACTTAGTGAAGGTTTAATTAAAATTGTTTTTTTTTTTGTCAAAAGTGAGAAAACGAAAATAAACGTGAGAATGTTTGAGATTATATTTTGTTTTTCAGACCGCTGAAGCGATCGTCGTCCATCGACTGTTTCGTTCGTCGACTCTCCGCGCGTCGTCGCACTGACAGGAGGCGCCGTTTACTTTTTCGAACAAGCAGTGACATATGAACCACGATCACGTATTTACGTGAACAATCGCGAGGTTAGATGCTAATCATAATCATCATTTAGCCGAAAGACGTCCACGTCTAGCCAGACGTTCGACATAGGCCTACCCCAAAAGGGGGGGTTTTGACATAATCGCCACGTTTGGCAGGCGGGTTGGCGATTGCAGTACGGTTGTTAAAAAGCAAAGAGAATTTCTCTGGTAAGTCCCTTGGCCGCCTTTTACGACATCCACGGCAAGATATGGGATGGTAAAACAAATGCCTAACTTACCATGATACTTATGCCTATAAAACTCATCATATATCCTGTAAGCCTTAGCATGAGCTATCAGCGCGTTCTTATTACACAGATACCGGCCCACAGCTGGGTCATCGATGTACGGTGCCCCATACTGCGCGTATCCACCGTCACACATCATCATAGGCTCGTTGATGGTGAGCCAGTATTTCACTCGGTCGGCGTAGAGGGAGAAGACCACTTCGGCGTAGTCTGCGAACCAATCGGCTATGAGGGGGTTTGCCCAGCCACCTGAAAAGGTTAAACCACGGCTGTTGGTTCAAGTTAGTTGATAGGTAAGTCTGCAATAAGATCACGTGACCCAGGAATGATCCATTAAAGAAATATATATGTTATTGGCCTAGTGGTCGAAAGCGCGATTATGAAGCAGGTCCTGGGTACGATTTCCAAGTTGGGTAAAAACCCAATAACACTTATTGCGTTTTCCATCAGGAATTTGTCAGTAGTCGGAGTAGTCTGGATTTGAGTCCGGTTGACAGCAATAAGCTCGCCTCCTATTACATGGGACTTAATGACTTATACATAACTGGTGAAATGTGGGTGTACTATTAGGTACACCTCTGCCTAATTTTTCATGCATAACAGACATGATGTTATTTTATTGATAACAGTCTAGAAGATTATAATTTTAGCATCATAAACAATTTTAAAGTGCAAATACCACTTACTTTAGTTCTAATCATCTGCCTAAGCTGTAAATGAAATCTAGTTAGTCATAAAACGACGTGATTATCGGAAATTCACAGTTATTCGGAATTTGATTTCAAAGTTATCTTTCGTCTATTTATTGTACCTACTCTAGTAAACAATAAATATTTAGTCAATTGGTCTATATTGATTATGATCCGGGTTGGATCATTCTTTGGAATCAGTAATAGTTATGTGTCATAAAATGGCTGCCTTATAACAAAAATAATGAATCATGGAATAGAGACTAAAATTCTTGTTTATGAAATAAAAAAAACATCATATTTTTTTTCGAAACAGGATTCGTTTTCGGCTTGCATTTTCTCCACCGCTGTTAAAACTGTGTAAGAAAACATCGTGAGAAAACCAGCATCTCCTAGAACCAAAAATTCGAAGAAATGGGACATCCACCATGTGTAGGTGGTAGGTAGGTGGCCCTGTTGCGTGTAGGTCCTATAGGCCGGCCCTCGTGGTAGATTCCACGGCACACTTCCTCTTACTGAGCGAACGCCTGTGATCCATCTGTGGCAACATGATAAGCTGCTGGTTGATAATGCCTCTTGCCGTTAACTTACCTAGATCTTGTAAAGACTGCGGCAGATCGAAGTGGTGAATAGTGACAAGAGGCTGAATACCCTTCTCCAGTAGACCGTCGATGAGGTTGTTGTAGTAGTTCTTGCCATCCTCACTGATGAGATTGGGGAACCCAGACGGGAGTAGACGTGGCCAGGAAATCGAGAACCTGAAAAGAGGGAGTTGTTATTAGATACTTTTGTTCTTTTTTTTCAAAAGGTAACCAGAGGGAAAGTGCTTCGTATTTCGGCAACGATTTTCAACGAGATTGACATAAAGCTTTTCGGTACTCCACTCCATAAATTTTTGTTTATTTACGATTTTTCTTTTATCGATATAGCCAGGTCAGGTCGTTAAATTAGTAACTTGACACTAAGAAAGGTGACATCTTTGAGGCCAGGCATCATAAGTTCCAAAATAAGTCGCAAAGTCCTCGCACCAGCGCGGTTTGGTTGCAAAATAAACAGGCGGTAACAGAGAGAGAGAAGGCAAATGTTCGGCAGTGAACATTACCGTCCCATGAGGCAACACTAATGGAAGATGGGACAGTTACCTGTACATGTTGAGCCCCAATTCCTCACACATCTGGATGTCCCTCCTCCACAGATGGTAGGAATCACACGCCACGTCCCCGTTGTTGCCATCTGCCGCCAGCTCGGGATGGTCATGTAGTAACTTGTCCCATAAGCCAGGACTTTTGTCTGAAATGAGGTTAAAACGGAATAGTAGTTTAATAGAAATAACATTGCATATGCGAGTCGGAGTCGCGCATATAAGATTCCGTTTAACAAAAACTGACATATAGTTTACCTTTAATTTGTCTTATTTTGACAGGGTAGTTGAAAGTGAAATAAAAATACTGGATACCTATTACTGTCTTCTTCTCCGTGACACTTTGACTGTGTGCATAATGGCACCAGAGCAGGATTAGAGGTGCACCATAATTGGCAAGAACCTGTAACGCTTAAAATGACACAGATAGGCAATACTGACGTCCCTTGGGGAGACAGAAACCTAAGGAAATATTGTAACTAACCACTGACGTTCCAGGCACCCTCCACTTGGTACGCCGCTGAAGCTGCTCCGAACATGAATGAAGGTGGAAACTTCAGGTGTTCCGCGGTCCATGATCCACAGATCAGAATACTGGAAATTATGGTGAAATGTGAGTTAAGAATATTTCAGGAGTTGGTTTGGCTAGACGGCTGTCAGATAATGTCAAGTTTTTTGGTCTACGAGACTTTACAACGTTGCTATGTTAACTAGTGTACAGTACTACGCCACATTTCGTGTAGCTGTGACCGTGTGGTTCATTTGAAATGCACAATGGATTTTGGTGCGGTTTTTATCCGGCATTTATCTGGAAGAATATGAGTTGTAATTATTAACATTAAACTTAGATAAAGAACAGTAATTTCGATGTATTTATGTGCCGCATGTTTGATGTACAGCACAGGATCCCCATTATTTCTGTCGTAGTACATCTTCGTAGCGAACTCACGACAATAGTTCAGTCTGATTTCTTGCTTCGCCGTAGACATAAAATTAAAATTACGTATTAGGCCCGGCGTATACTCGCGGCACGGCACGGCACGGCGAGGGGATTCTTCGGCATCCCTACATGTAAGCGCACACTGACGGTAACTTTGCCACGGCATCCTTAGGCATGTTTATGGTTATGAAAATCGGTAAGCGAATTACGACTCTTACGGGTCGTGTGCCGTGCCGTCAGTGTGCGCCGGTGCTAAGATTTCCCATGGTCATTAACAATAGGTACGCATGTCTCGCTTATATGATGCAGGCAGCAGTTTTTTCCCAACAAAATTTGTTATTGATAGTTTACTTTATTCTCGAGGAACAACGATTGCAAGTTTGAGATTTAAAGACCAGTTGCATTGTAGTATCGGTTCCAGAATACTGTTTGTAATAAAAACAAAAAAATCGGGTGTTATTGGGCCACTATTTTTTGTATTTTTTAATGTTTTTAATACGCTTTTATTAAATTATTTATTAACTTACCTATTATTTCCTTCTTATTGTATTATTCTATGTCTCATTTAATGTTTAATTGTGCCATGGCTTTGATTTACGTATGTAATTAAAATTGTCGTTATTATGCTACATCTCATGTTCTTAGTTTTGTTATTTATGATTTTGACAAAATATGCGCCGTAAGCGTTGTTAATGTTCTTTAAAAAAGCAGGTACTTATAATTTATAATTTTAATGTTTTGCAACGTGACGAGAGCAGCGGTGGCACAGTGGTGGAGACCCCGACTTACGAGCAGTATGTCGTGGGTTCGAACCCAGCCAGGCGCATTACTTTGTGTAAGTTATTTCATCACCACTGCTCTCAAAAACGGTGAAGGAAAACATCGTGTGGAAACCGGCATGTCCTAGAACCAAAAATTCTAAGACATGTTACCAACCCGCACTGGGCCCGCGTGGTGGATTATAACCCATTCCCTCTCATAGAGAGGAGGCCTGCGTCCCAGCAGTGGGAACATTAATAGGCTGATTATGCTATGCTTATGCAACGTGACCATACCAAAGCTGTGGAGCTTAAAAAAGTTAGCTAGGTACTTAATATTGAAAATTGGATATTGGGTTGATCTTGGATTAAACTGAAGTAGCACCTTAAAGATATTAACAAAAGGAACAAAATTGTATACTGGGCATAATATTATCTATTAGACAGCTGATGTGTTGCTGAGGAGTAAGTAAAAAAAAAACCTTACATTAAAGACAAGTATTTAAAAAACTTGTGAAAATGTTGGAATTTTAACCCCCAATATCTCCGTAACTAGGTGGTTCCCAGGTATGGTATGGAACAAAAAAATGATCGCAATGACGGGGAGAACAAGTGAATTTCGGCTTCGTCAAGGGTCTTGTTACACCCTTTACTGTCTGCAATCTGTTTTACTAATATGTTTAAATTTAAGGTTAATCGGCAGTAAAAAAACTATCCGAATTTTCTTTCATACAAACCCCGATCTAAGAACAACAAAAAAATCGTCCTCAAGGGTATTATCCTTCATACACGCCGATTGATTTTTATTTATATTGATATCGCTACACAAATTGTTTAACATAAAATGCGAGCATTTCCTTCTATTCTAATGTACTCTTATTTCAAATTCTACTGCTGGCTGATAATGCTCGTCTGAACGAATTTAGGGACACAGATAGATATAACATTTTCTTTATTATGTGTCTACACCATGCACAAAATAGTAGAAATTTTATACAACATTACTTTTAGTATATGCAAAACCTCAAACATTTGTCTAGTATTTTTATGAAGAATTTATGTACAAAATTTCAAAACTGTATCATGAAAAATTACAAAGTTATAAGCTTGTTCTGTTACCTAGTTGTCCGCTCAAAAACGTGGTCATCACGCAGCGCACGCCTCCTGCGTCGTCTTGAGCTCATTGATAATAATAATTTGGCAGTAGGTAACTAAATTATTGCGATAGGTACTTAAAGTCGCTCGGTGTTCAACTTTTAACTTTTTAAAATATTTTTGGGAAAAAATAAAACATGGTTTAAAAATTATTGGAATCGATTCAGTTACTTATTCTGAACAAACTATATTCAGGTTTCGCATATACTAAAAATAATGTTGTATAGGGTCAGTGGTGTGCCTAAGGATCAACAATGCCATAAGGCAAGCAGAGTATTCAGAAACCTTCACATCATGAAGAGTAGTGGTTATAAAGACAAGCCAAGCCTGTAGGCTTGTATGAAAGTACCGCCACTAATAGGGTGACACAATGGGTGGTCTAACTGCTAAGCGATCTTCTCAAAACAACCTTTAGATAGATTACGGGGAGAGATGAGACACCACTGCAAGTAGTCCGTGGTGAATTGCCCACGGCTTTATAGATTCAATTTTCATAGTAGAAGGTAGACAGTAGAAAAAAAAACAACTAAAAAGATTAAAACATGAACACTTGTAAAACAGTCAGATGCAGTTAATGGCACTTACTTTTGCTCATTCTCAGATGTGACCAAGGCTATCAAATCAAAATACAGTTTTTCACATAAACATAGTGACGGAATTTTCAAAAGATAGATGAACGGTTCGGGTAGGTCGTTTTCTATGGAGAACACGACCTAAGAACCGACCACCTAAGACCGACGACGAAAGAACTCCATGGTTACTCTTTTAAAAATATTTGGTTTTTTACTTCATCAAACTCAAGTATAATTTAATGTCTTTGATCAAACTGCTTGGAAAACTTTTCTTGTTTAGAATGTCTCAGTTGCACGTGGATACTGGTTTTTTACCCAAAAATTAGGACCGATTTATATGCATAATGACAACTATGATATCATGCTCACCTGAACACAATCACACAGATATAAGTCATGCTCACAACTGAATTAATTGGCGTTAAAAACAATAAAAATAACTACTGTTATCTACGAATAAGGAAAAGCGAAACTGCCGCGAATCCCGCGCGACATGCGGTATGAAATACGCACAGTTAAGGCAAGCTCAAACCGGGGTTTGATTTTAATTTAAGCATACGTATAAGGAGAGAGTAAAAGTGGCGCCTGTTACAGAAAAAATTAAAGTCTATCTTTGTATGGACATGTAATGGACAAAACAAATATATTTATTAATAAATTGAAACAATTTCTGGAATCCAAGGCATACTACTCAGTAAACGAGTTTCTGGATGACAAATCGATTACAAACTAAAATCATTCGCTCTCATGTAATACAACAAACTTTACGAAATAAATATAATATAATATGAAATAATATGGAATTTAGGAAACCGAATATCAATATGAAAATATGAATACACAAATAATAACATAATTTAATAATAATTAAATACTTTTAATAATTTTATAATAATTACCTACATTATTGTTATGCAATACATAAATAAAAATAACTAATATACTATACCTATATGAACAAACCTAACAATGTATTATGTATTTTTTCATAATTACACCCAATTAAATTTATAATTTCTAATAATTTATATAATATTATTGAATTGCTGCTTAGCCCTCTTCCTCTCTCCTAATGTTGCTGTGCCCGACAGGGTCCATATTGATCTTTACCTTGTTACACCATCTATGTAATACATATGGAATGCAATAAAAATATTGAGTATTGAGTAATGAGGAGGGATGAAACGCATGTTACTAAAAATATGATGGATATTAATGTAGATCGATGGAGAGGGAGAGGAAGGCCAAAGAAAAGATGGATGGATTGTGTGAGGAAATATGAAAGAGAAAGGGGTAAATGATGCCATGACGCCTGACAGGGGAGAATGGAAGAATTAAACATGTTGCGCTGAGCCTAAGTAGAACGGGATAAGGGGAGGAAGATGATGATGACGTAGCTAGTAGTAATAAAATTCAGATTCCAATGTTCAATGCCGCGAATGGTCGATATCTAAAGATTGCAATTTGTAACTTGTTGCCACTAGCTACGTATGAATTTAGGTTTAGGTTGGGTAAAAATAAAAAAATTCTGACATATGGATCCCAGACTTGGTCTTTGACAAACAGTTAAAAGTCCAAGCCTAAGGTTTGCCAACGTGCCATGGAGCGCAGTATCCTAGGCGTCAAACTTAACCGACCATGTACGTAACACTGCGCTCCAAAACACAAATTACTGACGTTGCTCAAAAAGCCGCTAAGCTAAAGTGGGACTGGGCTGGCCATGTCTGCCGCATACCCGACGAGCTGTGGGCTAAAATAATTACGATGTCGAGCCCTGACACAGCCAGAAGGCGACGCGGTAGACCTCGCAGGAGATGGCGGGGCGAGCTGGACAAAACTAACGACCAGTGGTCCACATTGGCCCTGGATCGAAGAATTTGAAAGTCATGGTGAGAGGCCTTTGCCCAATAGAGGGATGACAGGCTAACAGTATCAGTAAAAATAAAATGTCTTGTTCCGTCCCCGGTGTGCGCTGGCCCTTATGATTCGTGGGATAAACATCACTTCAATTTTAGCTGTTCGGGATTTTTCTATAAAACAACATACTGTAACGCACACTTATTAGCATCTTAACGACTTTACCTCGGATCGGTATCAACTAGTAAAAGTAAGATGAGATGATTCAAATCCGGCCGACAGCAGCCTCTAGGGTCGATCTTCAGGTTAAGCCGCGCTTGCCTACGTTGGTGCGTGGATGGGTGACCACCCATAACATACCGAGTTTCCTCCGTGCATCGGAAAGCACGTTAAGTCGTTGGTTCCGGCTGTCATTTATAGATCTTTGACATCCGTTACAGGCAGTCAGTGGCACGAAAGTCTGACAACCAGTCGTGCAAAGAGGTATCATATTACGCTGTACTACCTGGGTTGTGAAGGTCAGTTAGGCAGTCGCAGCATATAAAATTTTGAATCCAGTAAGACTAGAAGCCGACCCCAACATAATTGGTAAAAGGCTAGGCAGATGATGATGATTCCGATCCAATGCAGTGCTTATAAGTATGCTAAAAGTTTAACTTGAATGGCGAGCAAACTGGCGTAAAAAATCTGACCGTGACTTCATGATCATTAAGCAATCGACGTGAGCAGTCGTGTTTTAAGGTCAGCATGTGAGTCGTATGATTCACCGCAGTTCGATCAGTCAATATAAGTGCCTTTTTGCCTTTTGATAATAAATGGCGAAAGTAACAACAAGGTTACTGCCTCCTTGGTGTAGTGTTCGCAAACGTGACTGCTATGCATGAGGTTTGGGTTCGATTCCCAGGCCGTGCAGTGTTAGTGGGGTTTTCCATCAGGAATTTCTCAGTAGCAGCCACGGAGCCTATGTGCTAGTGTTTTAGCTGAGGAGAAGTGGCGAGTCAAACACCTCATCAGCAGACTATGGTATCGGTTTTATTTATTAAGTAGAGTAAACTAACTAAAATTATACATTATTAATTAAAAACTATAAAATAAATAAATAAAATAACAACAAACTATAAAAGGGCATCTAAAAACTCCTCCTCAACGCTGTCAGCTGGTAATGTGCCCAAGAGACTGGCGGCGTTGCCACGTTGTATGGCAACACCTAGCCTCTGGCCAAGGTAAAATCCAGCCCTTTAGTCACGGGAAGTGTCAACTAGGCGTTTCGACATTTCCTTAAACAGGTTATGAGCACTCGAACCACACGGCCCCAGAGTTTCAACCCCAAACGGCTCGAAAATATACTTCCCACAAAGGTTTTTATAATTACGCCGCTTGAGCTTTTGTGCAGCCGCAGCGACAGTGCCAGCACAGCACATTGAGCTTGGAAGATGTGATGATGTTACGTTAGAATAATCGTTGTCGCCAGTAGTATATCATTGCGTCCAGGCCCTCAGGAGGATCGTATCAGCTCAAAAAAGCAGAGATATTAAAAAAAAAACACGTTTATTTTTAATTTATATATTATTTATTAATAATACATTATAATTTAATTAACAATCTATACATAGTTTAATTTGGTATTGTCTTGACTTGGGTGTATCATTCTACTTCTTGTAACCGTAGAGAAATATCGCGCTGATTCACGCGGCGTTCGAGTGCGGTTCGGATCTGTGAAGTCCACGGCGTACAGACCGAATTTTGAGCTGGAAGCAGATAATTTAGCGATAGTTTCAGGTTTACTTTATTACTTATATTGAACCTAGTTTAACTCTAGTTTAAGAGCGTTATTGTCTTACGGCATTTCTTACAAGCTTTCAAGTGATTTTTTTTCGAAATGACTGAACCGATTTAAATGAAACTTCATACGCTTAATAAGCAGATACATAAGTCTAAAAACTTGACTGAGAACTTTACGAAATGTCTTTTTAAAAAAAAAGATAATTGGAAATTTCTGTTTCTATGGAAAATCTAAACACGGTCTGCTAGCTGTAACACTATTTTTCGAAAATTTTCTCATTCAAGTTTTTAGACTTATGTATCCTGCTTATGCGTACGAAGTTTCATTCAAATCGGTTCAGTTATTTCGAAAAAATAAACAACTGGAAAGTCTGTATGAAATGCCGTAAGACGTTAACGCTCTTAACAAGTCTTCGTAAACTTAGGTATTTCTACACAAGGGACATACACCACTTGATCTCATCCTAGATTCTAACTAGATCCTAGCTTTCTCTAACATTATATTATCAGTGTAATCAATTTATCACATCAGCCAAAAGCCAGTGATAGCCTAGTTGTGTGGCCGTCGGACTACCGAGTCGAGTTCGAACCCAAGGCACGCACTTCTGAATTTTTGGATTCATGTGCGTATTGTATCACTAGCCTCGGTGAAGGAACACATCGTGACGAAACCAAACATGCCTGAGAGATTATTCTGGAAGCCATGTAAAGCCAAGTCAGAGGCCCATGGGCGGCATAAAAACTCTGACACCAGGTTAGGCACTAACCACACGAAAAAGAAGTAAGAAACAAAGCCGAAAGCGGTTTACTTCTGGACCTAGACCTCCCTGTAGCATCGCCACGTTGAAGGGTCCTGTGCTTTTCTCATCCAGAGAATTCACATAATTGACTAAAACTTTAGCACCTAGATCCCTAACTGAATTGGTAGTTTTAGTCAGGTTTTTAATAGTTTAAAACGTACATGTAACCGCTCGTCCACTCAAAGTTATCCATCAGCGTCCAGGCGGTGAACCCTGTCACGTTGATGCCGTCGTTTATAGCCAGCACAATCTGGAAGGTAAACGTGCTTTTACTAAAAGTTAATAAAGCGTGTAACAAGACCCGTAACGAAGCCGAAAGGCATTTATTACCGCCATTGCGATATTTTTTTTTGTTCTAGACCATACCTGGGAGCTTTCTAGTTACGGAGGTATCGGGGGTAGTTTCAACTTTTTCACTAGTTTATTTTTTATTACATGTTTTTATTGTAAGATTTTTACTTTAAACACCTCGTACTGATCAACAGTAGCGAACGGTCAATTTTTGTAATCCGGAGTACATATCTTCAATGTGATTATATTATTTTACAGACGCAAACTGCATTGAAATAAGAATAGGACAAGATACCTGTATCTTTGCATTATATAGGCCGCCATCATTTAAAGAAATATCTAATTTTCTGTCCTCCATGGATCAGATACTAACCACAAACTCGTCATTTAGTAATATAATTATCATTGGGGATATAAATATAGATATTGCAGATGGCAATATGGATGCCAGAACTCCGGATTATCTGACCCTAGCTGCTAGTCATGGTCTTTTGCCAGCACACACTCTGGTTACGCACGGTAAAACTTCCCTTGATCATATCTTACTTAAAACTAAACTTAAAGCCACAACTATAGTTATTGATTCTGTGGTCACTGACCATAATGCTGTATTACTTTCACTTGACAAAGTTAAAGTGGATAGCCCTCTAGCCACGAAAACCAAAATTGATTATAATAAATTAGGAACCCAGCTCAAAAACACGAACTTTACTTATTTTTATGAATGTACAAATGCTAATGTCGCACTGGAATACTTTGTAAATTCACTAACCAGAACCTTAAAAATTAGTACCAAGTGTGTTGCTGTGCCTCAGCGCTTGAGAATTATTAAACCATGGATTACTCCAGGCATCCTAAGATGCATGAGAAATAGGGACCGAATGTATTTAAAAATGATAAATGATCCCAATAACGAAATTACCCGGACTACATTTAAAAGATACCGCAATTACTGCAATTCTATTCTAAAAACCCTTAAAAGAGACTATGAGAAAGATGAACTAGACAAAGCCAGGTCTAATCCCAAAAAAATGTGGAAAGTTATAAATGAAGTTACTCATACTACAAAATCTAAAACATCCGCTTGTGCTTTACTTAAAATTAAAAGATCTGTTGATGAGTCTATTAATGAAGTTAATGCATTTTTTGCCAATATCGGGAAAGAGCTGGCAGACAAAGTTGCAAACTCAACTTTTAATAAGTTCTCATACTGAACCACAGACAACATCTTCACTGGATTCTTTTGTATTTCTTGAAACCGATGAGCAAGAAGTTGAGCAAGTGGTATTATCATTGCGCTCCGACTGTGCGGTCGGTGTTGACGGTATTTCATCTAACCTGCTAAAGCAATATAAGATCATTTTAGTACCTCCATTAACATACATAATCAATTTGTGTATAACTAATGGAGTCTTTCCGGACCTGCTAAAGAAGGCTCTAATTCACCCCATATATAAGTCTGGGGATGCGGATCGTGTCGGTAACTATAGGCCCATATCTGTGTTGCCGTCCCTGTCAAAGATCTTGAAGAGAATCATGAACAATCGCCTAAACAAATACCTTGAAGGTCACAATATTCTTTCAAATCACCAATATGGTTTTAGGAAAAATACATCTTCAAATGACGCAGTTCATGATCTCTCTGATTACATTGTTAAAGCCCTGGACAGGAGCAACAAATGTTTGGCAATATTCCTGGATTTGGCTAAGGCCTTTGACACGGTCTCCATCCCCAGACTCATTCTAAAATTAGAGAAGATTGGTATCAGAGATAAACAGCTGAAGCTGTTCCAAAGTTATCTGACTGATCGAACACAATGTGTAAAAATCGGCAATCATATAAGTAAAGATCTTCCCATAAAGTACGGCGTTCCGCAAGGGAGCATCCTTGGACCTACGCTCTTCTTGGTGTACCTTAATGAACTTTGCAAATTAGACATCGCAAACGGCAAACTTCTGGCTTTCGCAGATGATACAGAAATTATTTTTACAGGGGACACTTGGGAGAAAGTTTTTAACGCAGCACAAGTGGGTTTTGATAAAATAACTGAATGGCTAACTTATAATACCCTGTCACTTAATGTAGATAAAACCAAGTACCTAGTATTCAATATTAAAAAACCACAAAAATTCGACAAAAGTAAATTTTGCATTACCGCTCATAATCATACAGCCAATACTTCAGTTATATGCAACTGTCCAAAACTTCAAAATTCTCCTACTATCAAATATCTAGGAGTGATTCTAGACGAAAGATTAAGTTTTGTACCGCATATTAAACTATTGACAGGGCGAATCCGGAAATTAATCTTTATTTTCAAACATCTGAGACACTTCGCGGAACCTAAAATTTTAAAGATGGTTTACTATGCCTTGTGCCAATCATTGATTAGTTATTGTATTTCCTCATGGGGCGGTGCCTGTAAGACTAATCTATTAGCTCTTGAACGCGCGCAGAGAGCAGTGTTAAAAGTAAGTACCTTTAAACCTTTTCGCTACCCTACCAAGGAACTCTATGAGTACTGTGAGGATTTAACGGTGCGCCAACTCTTTATTCTTCAAATTATTCTAAGGCAACATTCATTAAACACAAAGGGTGACCATGTTTCTATAGACTCCCAAAATCACTCTACTCGTAGGCTTAAACTTCCTTTGGGTGTCACTCTCAGGACTTCCTTCAGCCAGAGATTCTTCTGTTTCCTCGGACGATTTTTGTATGCCAAAGCAAACAAGTTATTGAATATTAATCCTAAACATAAGCATGACTGTAAAAAAGCTGTGATTGATTGGCTTCTAAAACTTACCTATGATGAGACAGAGAAACTCCTTCATCCAGTTAAATAACAAATGTAATAAACACATACACACGCACACATACACCTATACACATACACATACATACACACACACACAACACTCATACACAAATAACCACTCCCCCACTACCACAAGCTTAATTTACTACTAGTTTCAGCGATTCTACTCTTTAAATTTTGTTTTCCATATTATTAATGAAATGTATTGTTGTTGTCTCGGCAACTTCATTTAACATGTTTGCATGTAATATCACGAACTGCTTTCACTGTGTCATTTAAGGGCAGCTGGTACTTATAGCTCAGGGTTTCCTTTTTTAAGTACCAGCAGTACATCATCTGTTCATTCTTGCACATAAATTTGTACTGAACTTGTATGTCACATATTTTGTGGAACAATAAATACATTATTATTGATAAAAACAGCAGTACAAATAAATAATAAATAAATAATCATATTATTTGTCTATAGAACTAGGGGTCACAAGCGCGACTGCTGAGCATGAGG
Organism: Noctua janthe; assembly: GCA_910589295.1. Classification (NCBI taxonomy): domain Eukaryota; kingdom Metazoa; phylum Arthropoda; class Insecta; order Lepidoptera; family Noctuidae; genus Noctua; species Noctua janthe. Next base: position 2,899,657 of record OU342572.1, on the reverse strand, counting down.
TCCTGGGTTCGATTCCCAGGTCGGGTAAACTGTCATAATGTTATTGGGGTTTTCCACCACAGCTTTCTGAGTAGCAGCCACGCTGTCTGGATTTATACCCGGTCGATGGTAATAGGCTCGCTCCCTATTACATGGGACTTAGAGAAATGTGGCTAACGCTTCAGGGATAACAGGTGTGATGTTTTTAAGTTATGTCTAAGTATTAGAGCATTACTAGCACTTTTGAAAGATGTACTTAGCTACAGTTCAGCATAATAACTGTAAAAGGACTGTAGAAACAATCTTAAAATATGGGTATTATGTGCGAATATCTTGTCACCTGTTCCAAATAGTCCCTGTAGTATTCCAGGCGCTGCGTGTCCACGAGGCCGGGGTCTAGTGAGGGCACTCCGTTCTCGGTGATGACGATCTCCTTCACGTCATACGTCGAGTTCAGCCAGTGCAGCTGCTCGCGAAGACCTTCAGGATATATCTGTCGGATCAAATGTCAGTAAAACTAATATGAAGATTTATAAATACAAATATCTAGCTTCCTAAACCAAGGGCGAAATAAAAGCTTGTGTTCCCACGTTAAACGACGCTCACCGCAAACCAGTCGGCCGCTGTGGTCTTCCACGAAGGATCCTTATCCATGATCGTGTTCAGTTCCTTTGAGCCGCTGAAGAACCACTTCCCTGGAGGTTCTCCTGGCTTCGTCCTCCGCACCAGGCGAGTTGTGTAGTGGTTCAGCGCGTAGTAGTCATAAGTTCCTAGATAGATTGGAAGTAAATTATAAAGACCGTAAACACACTAACAAATAAAGAGGAGAGGAGAGAAAATGAAGGGAGGGGACGTCCTAAAATGATACACACTGAAATGATTAGCTTCTGCCCTTAACTTGACCTCCGCGTCGAAGAAACATAACCTATCAACATTATCATCATCATCATCAGCCTACAGCCGTCCGCTGCTGGACATAGGCCTCAAATCCTCAATCGCACGCCACTCATCGTCATCCAATTGCCATTCTGCGAAGATCATCACTCCACCGGCGCCACCTTACGATTGCCGATTCGCGATCTCCACTCAAGAACACGTCTACCCCAACGGTCATCGGTTCTACGGTTAACATGACCGGCCCATTGCCACTTCAGCTTAATTATTCTGTGAGCTATGTCAACAACTCTGGTTCTCTGTCGGATCACCTCGTGCTGGATGCGATCCGTCAGAGAGACTCTAAGCATAGCCCGTTCCATAGCTCGCTGAGCGACCTTGAATTGGACCAGCCCATGCATACCCTATGGCACTTGGCAACAGAGTATCTTTCCATCTGCAAAAGTTTTTTGAAAGCGGATAAGTAGGTTTGGAGATAAACTGCTTACTGCTACATCAAAATCACTTTATAATTAGTGTAGACTTCTTTAGAAAGGTTGGGGGCCTACTTGCATAGACCCACACCAGGCCTGCAGGTATACCAGGTGGCATTCTGCAGTTTCTGCCTACCACGGGGCAAAGACGTGCTTTTATGTGTGTAAGAGGAAAAAACAACACTACTCACCATAGATAATAAAACAAACATACATACCTCTAACCAGTTCTATTTCTTCCGGAGTGAAAGGCGGCAGTCTGGGACGTGAGTAACCTTCCTTCCTCGCGTTTTCATTTAATATTTTCTCTAGTTTACCTGGCCATCCGCCTTCCTTGGAGAAGATGGCATGATCGTATCGACCTGCCTTAAAACAGAAACAAAAGGTGCAAGTTTAACACATGGTGCCAATTTCTTAAAAGAAATATCGAGTAAGACACGTTCACAAAGTTCGTTTGCCGCTCAAATGACTAGCGGGGGGCTATAGATATAGTGCTCCATGGCTTTTGGCACGTGACAGTCGGAACCAACGTCACAACCACAGGTCACCACAGACAAGTTCACAAATTATTACCAACAGCACAAAAACAAGATGGTTCTAATAGAAATAATTATGATTTTGGCATCGCGTCAAAGGATCTTGTAAATTGTACAGGACTAGATAATTTACCATCAAATTGTCATCAACCTTATAGACAACTAGGTATAAATAGGCACAAATGATATTACCCAATGATCAATAGTTAGATCAGTGACTTCTTGATCCTCCGGCGTGAATGGCTTGAACCAGAAGAATATAATTGACAGCGACAGCTTACCTGGAAAGGGAAAATGAATTGTTTCGATGGATTTTAACCTCGAAATTGGCTGCAAAGGGTTGACATCTGTTATCTTGCAGATAGCATATTAGTTTGCAATGCTCCCACTGCTTGGGCACAGACTTCCTCTCAGTGTGAATACGTGGACCATAATCCTCCACGCAGGTTCAGTGCGGATAGACAGATGCCACATGTCTTCGAATTGTTGGTTCTAGGACATGCCGGATTCCTCACGATGACGTTCCTATACCGTTTCGAGGGCAGTGGTGATCAAATAAACTACACAAAGTGAAGTGTATGGCTGGGTTCGAACGACGTACAATTTGTAAGTCAAGGTTGTGTTACCATTGAGCCGTCACTGCTCCTGAGGGTAGTTTCGTTTAACCATATAGTTTGTGCATTAAAAACAAGACTAATATATGACTCAAGTAAACAAAAGTGACTTTAGACCTGACTACTCTGCCCAAAGATCAATGATATTATAAATAAAAAGAGGTAGATATCGCAGTAGCACGCGCAAATTGTTGCAGACAAATTTAGACAATTGTCGTAATTGAAGTACTTCAAGTTCAATAGCTATCTCTTTCTGTATCATACGTTCCGTATAATCTTTCGCAGTCGTAACAACGCAACGATATTTGAACGCCGCTCAGTATGAACGTAGCCAAAGATAATGCTTTTGACGCATCCGTGAACTGAAAAGCAAGCCCTTACCATGATACTTATCCTTATAAAACTCTTCATAGATCCTGTACGCCCTCGCATGAGCCATCAGTACATTCTTATTGCACAGATACCGGCCCACATAGGGGTCATCAAAGTATGGGGCTGAAAATTTGTCATAGCCCCCGTCACATAAATTCATGGGCTCGTTGATGGTAAGCCAATACTTCACGCGATCGGCGTAGAGGGAAAAGACCACTTCTGCGTAGTCTGCGAACCAGTCGGCTATGAGGGGGTTCGCCCAGCCACCTGCAAAGAATAGTTTAATTATAGCCAGTCTCATTTTTTACAAAAAAAAACTGACTTCCCAAAAAAACCCAAAAGATATCTAAAATAACTTTACTTTCGGAAGTCAGTGAATTGGTTTGTTTCAGTGACTTTTGATGATGGAACGAGCTAAGAGCTAGAAGCCTATTAATTCGCGACTTAAATAGATTCGGGTCATATGAACTCGGTAACACCTACGCAAGCAGGGTATTCCATTCCTTGGCTGTTCGCATAATAGGAGATTTAGAAAAGGCGAAAAATAGCGCTGAAATACATATTTAGTAACTGTAAAGGTAACTGGCAATAGAGTTTGTCGTGGAACTTACAGCGCTTGGGGATATCTGGCAAAATGAAATGTGAGTGAACAAAATAATACAGGGAGAAAAATAAAGAAATAAATGGGGTTTATTGTGAATCGCACAAAATGACAATATCAAAAACAAAACGCTATGCTTAGTGATCTTTATTAGCCTTTCAGAATGTGCTCATCAGTTCCATCACTGTACATAGAAAATGCACTGTCCTGGTGAAATTCTTATCGTACAAGCAGTTAAAGAGATCATCAGATATCCGGTATGCCATAATCATAAAACAGCCATGTAGATGAATATTGCAATAACAGCTTATCTTGCGTTTATCGTATTACATCAGTAAACAACTTGTTGATCTCGGGATCCATACAATAATGTTCCAAATGAAATATGGATTATGATGAAATATGGATGGTTCAGAACTACCTTAGTTCTGAACCATCCATATTTCATCATCATCATCTTCCCAATTATTTGGAGCCGACTTCCAGTCTAACCGGAAGCACTGAAATAACAGTGTTTTACATGGAGCTACTTCCTATGTATCTGATCTCCAAACGATAGCCCTTGGAAAGACTGGTTGTCAATTGATGAATTGTCCACCTAGTTTCATCACCATCATTTTAGCCGAAAGAAGTCCACTGCTGGACATAGGCCTACCCCAAGCGTCGCCACATTGACCGGTCTCGTGTGCGTCTTACATCCAGCGGATCCCCGGAACCTTCAGCAAGTCATCGGTCCACCTAATGGGAGGCCTGTCAACGCAATGTCTTCCGGTTCTCGGTCGCCATTCCAGAACTTTTCGGCCCCATCGGCCATCCGTTCTGCGAGCAATGTGCCCTGTGCATTGCCACTTAAGTTTGCCAATTCTTCGGGCTACATCAGTGACCTTGGTTCCGGTAACCCTGTTTATCATACTTTATGGCACCTTTACTCCATCCATAACTACTTACCTAGATCTTGCAAAGACTGTGGCAGATCAAAGTGGTATATAGTGACGAGAGGCTGGATGCCCTTCTCCAGTAGACCATCGATCAGGTTGTTGTAATAGTTCTTGCCGTCCTCACTGATGTAGTTCGGGAAACCAGTGGGGAGCAGACGAGGCCAGGATATTGAGAATCTGGAAGATAAAGAGTCCATCTTGTAGTAATCGTTTTCATCTAATAAGTGTTTTATTTGACAGCCTCGTTGGTCTAGAGGTCACAAGCGCAACTGCTGAACATAAGGTCCTGGGTTCAATTCCCAGGTCGGGCAAAGTGTGTGTGTTTTTCCATCAGAAATTTCTCAGTAGGAGTCAGGAGGTGCCACGCAGTCTGCATTTGTGCCTGGCTTAGTAATGGCAATAGGATCGCCCCATATTACATGGGAATTAAATATAACTGGCAAAATGTGGGTGTACTATTAGAGAGGATGAGTGAAAGACGATTACCTAAAAGTATTTAGATACATAGCAGATGTGAGTGGACACCTGGAGGGGACTATGACTAGATGTATGAACGTGCGAGAACTAGGAGCATGTCGTAGAAGGTGGTGTCCTGTAAATTCTGCCTACCGCATGGGAAAAAGCTGTAAGTTTATGTACCTGTACATGTTAAGCCCCAACTCCTCACACATCTGGATATCCCTCCTCCACAGGTGGTAGGAGTCGCACGCCACGTCTCCGTTGGTGCCATCTGCCACCAGCTCGGGACGGTCGTGCAAGAGCTTGTCCCATATGCTGACGCTTTTATCTGGAATATGAGGATACCAAGGCGTAATGTTAATGACCCCGCGGTGACACCAAGGTATAAAGTATTCTACCTGTTTAAAACATGCATTCGACAACTCTACATGTTTTATCTACTGCCGTCTTGACAGCTTCATGAAGGGTCTGTTTACACCCTTCATGTACACCCACTTTTATTTTATAGATTACACGTCAGTTACTCACCACTGACATTCCAGGCACCCTCGACTTGGTACGCCGCTGAAGCTGCTCCGAACATGAATGAAGGTGGAAACTTCAGCTGTGGCTTGCTCCATGATCCACAGATCAGAATACTAGAAAGAAAAACAATTCAAACTAGAACTACATATCGTCGGTGCGCTTGCCAAACCTGATATGTGTGTACACAACAAAAAACATATTTTAGCTTCCATACACGAATGTAATAAGTTTTTTATTATCTTAGATTGAGTCTGAGACTGTCTTGAGTTATTTTTTGCCATATTTTTTATTTTTCAGAATACAATATTTTTTAATTTCTTCTTTTATTCATTCATTACGAAAACAACAGTTTTTATGTTGTCCTGAAAAGTTCTTAAAACGCACATATTCGGACGATATATCAATGCAAAACTCAGTATATCTTTCTGATACCTTTACATGGCTTGCCGGCGCACAGCGAAACGGATGTCGGCATACTGATTCCTGACCAAAGGGTCAGGACTAAGGGTCCTTGCTATCTCCGTATTTTGTTCTTTTGAGATAATTTACCATCTTCACGCAGGAGAAATCGTGGCCCAGAGCTAGCCAGTTATAAATGAAACCAAGTTAAATTACTGGTGAAACCCGACTGCCAAGTCATAGATCTTCAGTTCGAACCCGAGACACGCACCTCTGATTTTTCGGATTCATGAGCGTATTGTATGATTATCAATTGCTTCGGTGAAGGAATACATCGTGAGGAAACAAGCCTGAGAGATATTTCTCGACGGCATGGAAAATCAAGTTTTAACCATGGGTGGCATCAAAACTCTGACACCAGGTTAGGCATTAATCACACGAACAAAAATTGAAGGAGCTAAATTAGCTAGTCAAAGTTAAGAGATATGATGGGAACCAATCGAATATCGTTTTTAAAAATATCGACGATAAAAGTATATTTATTTTCTAAACTAATGATTTCAAGTAAATACAACAGATTATTGAGCCCGTGGTGTGAAATAGAGTGTTCTAAATATTCTAATGTCTTCGCTTAGTCCTCTAAAGTTCGTAGCATTTACTCGTAGCAATGGCGTAGCGGTCTACGATGGACTCCCGTGAGCTACGCCGTAGACATATTTGATTTGAATAGGTAAAATATTTTCATTTTACCACTCGCAAAGAAAACTAGACCGTTTTTTTGTGTTAACTGTACAAACTTACAATCTAAAATCTAATGGCGCGTGGCCAATTTTTAACATGAAATTCGCTACCTTGTCTTTTCAAGAAATTTCTCTTATGTATGTTTAATGTTAACCAACAGCGCCCCCTATCTACGTCATTCAAGCAATAAAAGATCCTTGGATTGATATTTTCTCATAGTTATTAACATTATAATGAAATACGTAAAAATGTTAGCAACCTTCCCAGATTATTCGGCTTTTTAACAATAAAGATATTATCTTTTATAATGTAATTAACAAGCAAAATGGTCGTTTCAGTCGGTTACACGTTCTAATTTTTTTATTATTTTGCCTTAAATACTTGAAAATAATTGTTATTGTTTTTACAAAACTGGTTAATATCTAATTATCATTTAAATTAGACAAGGCAGTTTTACAGGGTGACCACGCCTGGGTAGGGGTACTGTAGTGGAACAATGGACTTATTAAGGTGGATTTGTCAGGGAAGAGGGAGCTCAATCCCTACGACTATTTCGCAGAACGGATGGCCGATGGGGCCAAAAAGTTCTGAAGTGGCGACCGCGAACCGGAAGACGTTGCGTTGGAAGGCCTCCTACTAGGTGGACCAATGACCTGGTGAAGGTTGCGGGGATCCATTGAATGCGAGTCACACGGGACCGGTCAATGTGGCGGCACTTTGGGAGGCCTATGTCCAGCAGTGGACGCTTTCGGCTGAAATGATGATGATGACTATTTCATGAAAAAGTCATTCAATGGGATTAAAGTAACTTAAGAGGATTGGATTGATGATATTTATGGTAATAATTCTTCAACATACAGAATTTCGCGGGCTGCCCGGGCGCTTCCAACTTAAATCAAGATCTTTACGCAAATTGATAGCTTTTTCATCTATTCATAACTTAGGGTAAATACATCGCGGGCCTGTGGACGGCGAGTTAAGGGCTAGCTCGCCGTCCCGCCGTCTTATGACGACAGGCCGTGTCGACGGCGCGTTCGTGTTCCACGCGCGCCTCAAAGAGATGTCAGCAACCATGTAGGGGCATGATGGGCCGATACCTGCCAGGGCTGCGGGACTGTTCGAAAGAGATACCGTGGCCCTGGAACACAAAGGGCAAAGAAGGAACATGGATGGGTTTTAGTCAGTACAAGTCTGACACTCCCTTCCGCTCCGCCCAGAGTGGGGGGGGGGGATCATTTGATGATTACCAATCCGAAAAAAAAGGGTTAATACATTAATCTATTATAATTAGAGAAACTTTATTTTTATTTTTATAAAGGGTTGCAGGGACACCGACGCTAAAACGGTTACCACGTATTCTGTACATCATTCTGGGAGCCTCATAGAAATTTTTCATCGGTTTTAAAAAAAAATCTTTGTTCCACCCCGTTTACAGTCGTGTGCTTTGTATCCTACCTACTAAACCTTAATTGTATTATCCAATACATTTTCACAATGAATGTTCACCGAAAAGCTTGGGTCGGAATCGAACCCGCGACAAACAACTTGTAAGTCAAGAGCCACAACATTACGCCACCGGTGCTCACCTATTTCGCTTTCATTTTATCTATCTATACATATAATAAAATTGTAACAGGCCGTCTGTACATTGAAGATATTGACAAAAAAATAGGGGGACCCCTCCCCCATTTTTTTAATTAATAAAGACGGGGTCTCTCTCGACTCTTTATTAGAGCAACAGAAACAAACAGTTTTTAGATTTTTTGTCTGTTTTTCTTTCTGTCTGTTTGTACGCGTATCACGCAAAAACTACATGAATTTGAACTCAGTTTTCATTCTTGCTGGTTTCTATGTCCAGAGAGATATTTATGCATAAAAACTAGATTACTGCCAATGTGAACAACTCAGATAAGGGCTCAAGAGTACCCCAAAGCTATGACGAGATTATTATTACAAAACATCATGCCTGTAATCTCCAAAGGTTTAGTACTTAATAGTACACCCACATTTCGCCAGTTATTCGTAGATTATGCCAATATAACGCAAAATCTATTTAAAACCTAAAAACGGGGTGAAAATAGACTCTGAAGTAAATCGGGACAAAACAAAAAAAGAATTTAAATATAGATTAGTGTCAATTTAGGCTATACATAACATTTAGCCCTCTAAGAGTTAGAATATCATTTTTTTTTCATCTGCGACGGTGAATCAGGACAGTTCCAAAGTTTTACTCCGTGCTTTAGAAGTTCTAAGCAAATATGTACAGACAAAGGGAAAAATTTTCCACCATATTTTGCAGCTCATTAATTAAATAATGTGTTCCTGGTAAATATTCCATAAAAAGGTTATTTAAAGACTTATCAATCAGTCATTAAATATATTCAATGAAATTTTTGTTTTATTTTTAAAGTGAAATTTATTGGCAATATTTTCCGTTTCCCAGATAGTTATGCCTGTTAAAGGGTTAAACCTACTTTTTATTCAGAAAGAAGTTATTTTTATATTTTCGCCATCAACGATACCTCTTCACATTATTTTGTAGATTAAGATAAAGTTTGACGTAAAACGTACCTGAACACAACTACACCGATAAAATTCATTCTCACGACTGAATTTCCTGTCGTTAATGTAATAAAAACACTTACTAAAGCTATCTGTGAACAAGGTAATCTTAAGGTATAGTTGAGTAAATCCACAATGCCTTACAAGGGCAATGTCAGGGCCTTTTATTACCTTTTTAAGATTGGTGAAATTAGCATAAAATTGACTGGGTTTGTCGTTAAGAGCTGTCTTATAGTAGCTACGTAATTTCTCGTTTAAAACGAGTTCAATATTACAACATGAACACATTTTTTAAGATAAAATTGTGCCCTTACAAAGTGGATCATCTCTTTTATCCAACAATGTTTTATGTATTATTGACGGCAACAGACTCGCTCCCTATTGCACGGGAAGAACGAAAAACTATTTATTTGTTGCAGGGACATGACGTGCATCATACAAAAGTACAAAAAAAAAAAAAACTATAAATTCAAGAGGACGGAACAAAAACTTACTTACGGGACTTAAACATAACTGGTGAAAAGCGGGGATACTACCATTAGATAACCCTACTAACCCCTCGGGGATTACAGGCGTGATGTTGTTATGTTACGGTTTGAAGGATGTGCTTCTACTTTGTTTTTCTTCATTGCGCCAGCGACACAAGATGAAGGATAAACGCCGGGAAAAGTTATGTGGAACAACGTTAATCTGAGGTTCTTTTTGATAGGCTTCTGTGTGTCCCATTTCTGGTCAAAAGCCTCCCTATTCTCCCTTCAAACCTCTCTATTCTGTGCATATGCCATGTTCGCCCCGCAAACAAGAGCACATCGGCACACCACCTTCGCCACGGTCTACCTCGGCGACAGCGATTTCCTACAGGCGTCCAGTGACTGACGATCATAGCCCATCTCTCCGCGCGCATTCGTGCTCCGTAGCCAGCCCACTCCCACTTCAGCTTGGCTGTTTTTTATTCCAACATCTGCAACTTGAGTAATGAAGCACAGAACCTGTTTCTGCAAGGCAGCATTTGACAAGCTTTTGGACAGTAGCGAACCCAGGGATCTGATCTCCTGGGAGAAGTCTTAATTGCCTCATCTCTGGCTTGCTTTTTTTGGCTGGTCGAAGTGAACACTGACGAGTCCCAGATATAATAGCTCCCACTTCTTTCTTGCCTTAATTGGTCGGCTTGAGTGGAGATTCGCAAAAGCAAACGTGCTGGAGGTAGGAAGTTTCCAGTATGATGCTGAACTGCTGGTAGGGTGGTAAGGTCTTGACCGTGCTTCCTGGATTATCCCCATAATAATAATAATAATAATTCCTTACTTCTTCTACAATATCATCCACATTCTCCATTTAAACACCCCCTACAAACTTGGCTCCGGCCCGTGGGTAGGGTTTTTGTACTCTCTTACGAGAGAAGAACATGAAAGAACTCGAAATAATAATAATAATGATTTATTTGCCAGATCAGTACAATCCATATGGTTAGTAAGAACATAAACACTTACAGTCTATTGTTAGTACATAATTTCACACATTTACAAATTTCAATACACATGTCAGAAAACAATAATGATAATAAATAATAAATGTCAGAATAAAAATAATAATAATAACACACAGCAACAACTAAACGACACACATTATTTCTGGGCACGGTTTGTAGGCAACACTTGGGTCCTCGTCCAGTGTTTTAATATGAGGCCATCAGTCCTATCCGCCACAGTCATCAAGAGACTGTTGGCGCTGCCCCGCACCCGCCACATCAGGGAAGCGACACGCTTTCGTATGATTGCATAGAAGTCATCTATACGTGCCTCAGCGAACATCCCTGATGCACTGCAGTGTCGAGGCAGCCTCAACAGTGCCCTGTATGCGTTATTGTACTGGACTCGTAAGGCGCTGTAAGCCCTCTGCGTGTAGTCGACCCATAGGCCGCAAGTGTAAAAAGATTGGCAGTATGCCCTGAACAGAGTCGCCTTAACGTCATTTGAACATTTTGCAAACCTACGGATCAACATATTGCTCCTGACTGACAGCGCCCTACGTTCCCTCTCAATGTCACTATTATCGGTCTGCGCAGCAGTGACCCAGTGCCCCAGATACTTGAAAGAAGTGACCCACTCTAGAGCGGTCCCCCCTAGTGTAATGGGTGGTACATCATAGCTTTTAGTGCCTGCATTGAACATCAGACACTCGCTCTTCCTTGCATTATATCGAAGGCCCTGGGCCTCCGCATATTGCTCACAAACCGACAACAGTGTCCTGAGGGCGCTGATCGATGGGGCCAGCAGCACCATGTCATCGGCATAACTTATGTTGTTGACAAATGTTCCGTCAATTGAACAACCTACCATAGTGCTGCTGAGCTCACGAATCAGCCGATCCACATACAGACAGAAGAGCTTCGGTGAGGTCAGGCCGCCCTGCCTCACCCCACACTCCAGCCCGTACGGATCGGATAGCGCGCCTGCCCACCTCACCATATTGGCTTGATGGCCGTACCAAAACTTAAACAGCTCAATCAACTCACCTGGAAGCGTTGTCTCATCATACATCTTCTTCCACAAAACACCATAGGACACCAAATCGAAGGCTTTTGATAAGTCCAAAAAGCACGCATACACAGGGGTTTTCCTGTCCGTATAGTATCGAACAGTGTGCTTGAGACACAGAACAGCGTGTTCAGTTGAAAGACCAACTCTGAAGCCAAATTGAGCGTCGTGAAGCGACAGATGTTTATTTAACTGCTTGTCCAGCACACTGTCCAACACCTTCGCAATTACAGTAGCCAACGATATGGGCCTATAGTTATTTATGTCAGAAGCGTCCCCAGTGCGATTTTTAATGATAGGCACCACCAACGTCTTCATTAAGTCGACCGGAAGGTACGAGTGTGAGATGCATAAATTAAAAAACAACGACAGTACTCTGGGCATATGAACACCCGCATTTTGTAAATGCTCGATGCTCAAAGAATCATGCCCAGGTGATTTCCCGCGCTTCATGCCTCTCAACACTGCCTGTATTTCCCTAGCTGAAACCCTAAACACAGATTCCCTCACGGGCTGCCTAGCCGTCGAGGCCTCTCCCATTGCACCTAGCGGGGACTTCACAGTAAAATGATTCCTAAATAAGTTTGAAATGACTGCAGGCTCGCTAACACCCTCAACACTCGCAGGAAGGCTCGACCTGCCGTTCAGTTGGTTAGTGTGTTTCCAAAACTTACTGAAATCCTTTCTGTCGTGGCAACATGCTAAGATATTCATTTTTATTTGATCCCTATTTTCTTGACACCACTTCAATTTACTTTTAAATACTCGTTTAGTTTCCTTCATGGTAGAATATACAGAACCAGATTTAGGTTCACCGCATAGCACCCAGTTCTGAAAAGCAAGTCTCGCCTCCAGGTGCGCCTGCCGAACATGTTTGTTCCACCCTATTACTGGCTTTCTCTTGTTTTGTTCCGGCCCAGAATAAGTAATACATGACGCTTCACTTAATATGTTAACAATGTCACTATACATTTTATCAATAATGCATCTATGGTTTACGATTGTACATAACTTGTCACTGCAGTTTACAAATTCAGAAGGAAAATCAACTTCTCTTAATCTCGTCGTACATAAATTTCTAAACATGTCAATTTGTGTCAAATCCCTTTCCCCCCACACAATTTTATTTCTTTCGCTAACATGACAGTTAATCTTAGTTTTAAGTACGTTAAAGTTACACGTAATTTCTAATGGAATGTGGTCTGACCAATATACACCATGTAATATCTTTACGTTAACCACCGAAGGCCACGCCGCTTCAGATACCACACAGTGATCCAACCATCTATGAGATCCATGAATGTCACTTACATACGTATACGAGTCCGATAATGATCCCAATATTTCAACATCGGCACAGCGCCATTTCTGTTCAACACAAAAGTCAAACAGTTCCACGCCAAACCGCTCGCCGGGCTGCGCATTATAGTCACCCAACATAAACACAGAGTCCACACTGTACTCCTCCACTATCGCCGCCATCTCACCCAAACATTCCGTAAACTCGGCAAGATTGTGAGCCGAGTCCGTCGGCATGTATATCGAGAACACTAATATCGACCGGTCCCGACACGTCACTTTTATCGCCGATATACGCGCACTAACACACTGTATGACCGAAACTGCTTGAAATATGTTTTTACGCCAAAGTAAAGCGACACCTCCGTATGGCCGTCCACGCAACAGACCGGCACCGGTGTCTATCGCAGACTTTCCCGTAAACTCGAACTCAGCATCAATCGTGCCCAGGAACGATATATCTTGGGGCTGCAACCACGTCTCCTGTAAGGCAACTATGTCAGCTGATCGGCATATACTTCTTACGCACTCAATTGAGCGGGTTACCGACCTACAATTGAAACTAACAAGTTTTGAGTTAGTACTGGTCAGGTTGTTTATGTTATTGTTGTTGTTTACAACCATCGTCGTTTAATGTCGTGTCAATATGCATTAATCTGTTATCTTTGTTTTTGTCATAAGTTTTTCTATTAAAATAGATAAACTTCCGAAATTGAATACCTTCAGGCCACAAGTCATCATTAAGAAACATCGCTAATTTAGCGTGTGGTACAAAGATCTTGTACGCCGCGTAGCGTTTTTGTTTCACCATATTAATTTTCTTCAGAGTAATAGTTATATTCGTCTTCTGTTGTATGTATTCAATAATATCTATGGGCCTGGTAGCCGTATCAACTCTGTTTATGAAGAGAGGAATTTCCAATTCAGCTGCTCTAAACTTAACGTCCGGTTTCGTAATAGCCTTGCCTTCACATCCCTGCAGCCGATTTCTCAACCTCTTTTTTTGAACGGTATGCCATTCTTCAGCCACTTTTTCTTTTTTCCATTCATCCTCTGATGTTAAAATTTCCGCTAGCGTTTTTGGTTTGCACCACCCACTATCCGATGTACCGGTAGGCCGCTGTGACTCACTAGATGCGCGCGCGCTTCGGTCACGCTCGGGTACGTTCGCCGTTTTCGCACCACATTGCTTTGGTTCACTAATGGGTGCGAACGAGAACGGCATTGCAGAAATACGTACGGGTGAGCGAGATGCCTGTAACTCACACGTAGGTGGACTAGAGTTCCCACTCTCGTTATCTGTCGTCGCTTGTTTTGTTTCTGTAACGGGAGGTAGACCCACCGGCCCGCTGTCAAAACAAAAGCTGTCAATTCCACTTCCACCGCCTCTTCTGCGGTTAATATTCAAATCGAAATTATTAACGATTGAAGTCTGTTTCAAATTTTGCAGCTCATTTCTAATGTCACTTAATTGTTTCTCAGTTACAAATGTATCCTTCATGATTCTTATTTCATTTTGAATAGTCAATATTTCTTTTAGCGTCCTGGTTGCGTCAATATGATCAAATGTCACTGGTGGGAGTTTGTGCAAATCTTTTGCTACGAATATTGGTACATGCTCAGGATCCAATTGCTTGAATAGTGCTATCATGTCAAAGATATTTCGCTGTGATTTACCATTTTTCTTCCTAGCAATTTTCCGTTGCTGCGTTGAGACTGACGAAATCAGTAAATTCTTGCTTTTTTCAATGTCCTCCTCCGAGAAGGCGGTAACACATAGCCTCACTAGCAGGGACTGCATACCGATACAATTTTGATATCGATATCACATTATCGATATAAATACTGATATTTCGGTATATCTTTATCGATATTGGTACCGATATTTTTATTCAGTATACTAATATATATACTTTAGTGTGCCTATATCAGTATCGATACCGATACTAAAATACCGATAAATTACCAATAAATACCTTTTTCCGCGGCCGCGTCATCTTTGCGATTCACGCCATCCGCTCCCGGCCCGCCTAGGTATGGTCGTGCGTGTGATACCTACGTGAATTTTGGTTTCTGGTGATTGGTGCTTCAAGATGACTGGATTGACTAGTTTGTATTTTTTACCTTTAAAGTTTTGCACCACGAACGAATAAAACATGATGAACACAAACATCGAATACGAAACATTTGGTTCGTACGTGTGGACGTAGATTAGCCAAGCGAACACGAACACTATACCTACGAAGACAGTTCGGCTTGTGTTGACGCTCAACCACCCGGCTCTCTTTAGTAGCCATGGATAATGGATTCGCCATTGGAAGTGGTCGACAGCGAAGTAGCCAAAAATATTTTGCGATTCGTAAGATTCACGAAATATTGTTTCCAAAAGAAGATCCTATGTGGTGAGATACAGTTTTGTACAAAAAGTACAAAAACCGAAAACAAAATGATGCGCCGCGCCGCCCCGCGCTCTCTCCTCGAGTTCGGTACGAATCTAGAACGGACGGAACGCGCGCTAGTTTAGGTATTTCGTTCGTATTATTAAAAAAAAAAAATATTTTGAAAATTTCAATGTGTGTGTTGTGTTTGTAATTACAGTTAGATATATTATACTGTTTTGTCATTATTCAAAAACCAATTACCTTCCGTGAAGTATTTATCAGACGGCACGGTTGGCGCAGTGGCTGAGCGATTGACTGCTGCGCTTCGTGTCGCGGGTTCGATTCCCGCACGGAACAAATATTTGTATGGCCTACAGGTAGTTGTTCCGGGTCTGGCTGTTTGTGTATGTGAGTTTAAATGTTTTCAGGTGTACTTGTGGTCGCGAGAGCTGACGTCTCTGCGCAAGGCGTGCGTTGCCGCGCGGCGCCTGTACGCCAGGCATCGCAGGCTCCGCATCCGCCCTCCGGATGCGGCAGCCATTGAGGCGGAGCTGTACGAGGGGTACAGAGCGGCGAAGACCGCCCTCCAAGAGGCTGTCCGGCCGGCCAAGAATTTGGCCAGCGAGGAGATGCTGGAGTCTCTGAACGGAGATCCGTGGGGGCGCCCTTACAAGATGGTGCGGGACAAACTCCGCACCCGGGCCCCCCCGCTAACGCAGAGTCTCCGGCCTGAGCTCGTGAAGGACGTGGTGAGCGCTCTGTTCCCTTCGCGAGGGGAGCATCCTCCCCCGCCTATGGCTCCGCCGCCGCGTGCGGTGCCGGAAGCGGACCACACCGATGACGATGACGACGTTCCGGAGGTGACTGGGGTAGACCTGAGAGTGGCGGTACGCAGGCTGAAAACCAGAAACACCGCCCCGGGACCCGATGGCTTGCCTGGCAAAGCCTGGGTCCTGGCCTCTGAGGCTCTCGGGCCCCGACTGGAAGGGCTCCTAAGCGCATGCTTGGAGAGAGGCCAGTTTCCGCTTCGTTGGAAGACGGGGAAGCTGGTCCTCATCCGGAAACCAGGGCGCCCTGCGGACTCTCCGTCCGCATACCGGCCCATCGTGTTGCTCGACGAGGTGGGCAAGCTCTTCGAAAGAGTCATTGCCAACCGCCTCGCCGGGCACCTTGCGGGGATGGGGCCGGATCTTGCGGAACACCAGTTTGGTTTCCGCAAGGGGCGCTCCACGGTGGACGCCATCATGCGCGTGAGAGCCCTCACGACGGGGGACGCGGTGTCCCGGGGCGGGGTCGTCTTGGCGGTGTCTCTTGACATCGCCAACGCCTTCAACTCCATGCCCTGGAGCTGCATTAGGAAGGCACTCCGGTATCACCGGGTGCCAACCTACCTTTGTCGTGTAGTCGTTGACTACTTGACGGATAGGGCCGTCATCTACCCCGGTCGGAGCGGAGAATGGAACCGGCGAGAGATGTCGTGCGGTGTTCCACAGGGATCGGTTCTGGGACCGGCCCTGTGGAACATCGGTTACGACTGGGTGCTGCGCGCCGACCTCCCTACCGGCGTCAGCGTAGTTTGCTACGCTGACGACACGCTGGTACTGGCACAAGGGAGGTCGCACGAGGCGGCGGCCGAAAACATGACACGCGGGGTTGCGATAGTCGTGGAGAGGATCCGGCAATTTTGTCTCGAGGTGGCATTGCACAAGTCCGAGGCCATGTGTTTTCATGGGCCTCGGAATGCGCCACCGTCGGGATCCCTACTGACGGCAGGAGGGGTTTCCATCGGCGTCGGGTCGACGTTGAAGTACCTAGGACTCGTCCTCGACAGCTGGTGGAACTTCGTGGAGCACTTCCGACGTTTGGCTCCCAAACTGGAACGGACAGGGGCTGCCTTCAAGCGGCTCTTGCCCAACCTGAGGGGTCCAAACGCCTCCTGCCGGAGGCTATACGCGGGGGTCGTGCGGTCCATGGCCCTTTACGGGGCCCCGGTGTGGGCGCGTTCTTTGAGGCGGCAAGCCGCCCACTACCTGAACGCGCCCCAAAAGGTGATAGCCATAAGGCTAATCCGGGGGTACCGCACGATCTCCGGCGAGGCGGCTAGCCTCCTTGCCGGATTGCCGCCATGGGATCTGGAGGCGATAGTCCTCGCGCGCCTGCATGAATGGCGCGCGGAGGCACTACGTCGGGGGGAAACTCCGCTGCCGCGGCAAATTGCCGCTCAGCGGACAGACCTCCGGCGTGATCTCATGGCGACATGGAGAGAGCGACTGTTTCAATCCCGTGCAGGGCACGCTACCATAGTGGCGATAAGTCCCCTCTTTGAGGAGTGGCTAGAGAGGCGCTACGGCGCCCTCACCTACCGCCTGACGCAGATCCTCACCAGACACGGTTGTTTCGGGAGGTTCCTGCACCGAATCGGGCGGGAGGAAACGCCCGGGTGTTTCCACTGCGAGGATCGTCCGGAAGACACGGTGGAGCACACCGTAGAGGTCTGCCCCGCTTGGGCGGAGCACCGCCGTGTCCTTGTAGCGGCGATTGGCGGCGGCGATCTCTCGCGTCCGGCCCTGGTTCAAGCCATGGTCCGGAGCGAGAGGGAATGGGAAGCCGTCACCACCTTCTGTGAAGCAGTCATACTAGTGAAGGAGGTGGCGGGACGTGAGAGGGAAAGAACCTCACGTCCCAGCCGCCGCGGGAGACGCCCTGGGCGTCGGGGGTCACGTGGTGGCTCCCGGCCACCGTAGGCGCGGGCCTGTGGACGGCGAGTTATGGGCTAGCTCGCCGTCCGGCCGTCTTATGACGACAGGCCGTGTCGACGGCGCGTTCGTGTTCCACGCGCGCCTCAAAGAGATGCAGTAACCGAGTAGGGGTCCGCATGGGCCGATGCCTGCCAGAGCTGCGGGACTGTTCGAAAGAGACACCGTGGCCCTGGAACACAAAGGGCAAAGAAGGAACATGGATGGGTTTTAGTCAGTACAAGTCTGACACTCCCTTCCGCTCCGCCCAGAGTGGGGGGGGCCATTTGATGATTTCCCATCCAAAAAAAAAAAAAAAAGCTTAAATGTTGGTAAACGCACCCACGATACAGGAAAAATTCCTAGTGTGGGGTAGGTAGTAGGTAGGTGGTAGGTAGTCGGTAGGTAGTAGGTAGGTAGTAGGTAGGTGGTAGGTAGTAGGTAGGTAGCAGGTAGGTAGTAGGTAGGTAGTAGGTAGTTAGTAGGTAGGTAGTAGGTAGGTAGGTAGGTAAAGGTCCATTGCAAGGATCAGCTAGTAAATTATATTACTAAAGGTTAAGTAATAACGACGCAGCACGGCATCAAACGAACGCAAATTACGTATCACTTCCTCGGTTTTTTTTTTTGTAGGATTAGATACGATCAAATGACTCCTCCCGCCCTGTTCATTACGGACTTACGGTACGTACATGCGAACAAAGTGTTCGTTGTTCATGTTCACCATGTCCTTGTTCGTTCGTGTGTGCACGCCTTTAAAGTGTTTAAAGTCTAGTCTGCATATTATATTATAAATACCAATTTGCCTTGTTTCCGTATAAAGGTAGAAAAGTAAGTAGCAATATTGTAATCTAAAGTTAAAATTTGAAATTGTTAGTTTTCCTACGGCAATACAGCAAAAATATAGAAGCTAAGCACCACGGCGTCGGGCGTACACGCTGCGTTTGATGCACTGCACTGTTGCCGTTCCGTTTCGGGCCGAGATAGCGCGCCGTCCGCCCGCGTGACGGGCGATCTCGCAACTTCGCGTTGCAGCCTGATATCAGTACTGAGTATCGATATAATTATCGATAATTTTATATGGATATTCAAATAACTGATACAAAATATCGATATTTACCCCAGTTATCGATTCTGGTATTGGTATTTTCTTTAAAATATCGATATATTTCGGGTATCGATATCAGTCCCTGCTCACTAGTCCCTCTTCGTCCATCACGTCCACTTTATTCTGTATAAATGCTAACAGTTCGCATATAACAATGTTACAAGTCGTACACTTAATTACTTGCGTAGTCATTGCGCCCGGGACTGAGTCACCGACACCGTCCATAATGTACGTCCGATCGCTAGCGCATGCGATGACGACTGACCATAACCGCGGAATATCTTTTCACTCCACACAAAGACATGATGCTCCCATAATGTTATGGTTTACGTCACTCTGTGCTATCGCCAGTTTTTGGGGGCCTTTATTAACTACATGCTTAAAATATATACAAATAAATAAAATTAAAGTGTGTGTTTGGAATGTATATTACTAACGAAACTTAGAAGAAGAAAAAAATCGTCTGTCTGCCCTTCTGTTCGACTTTAACTGGCAGATAGATGAGTAACTAATGCTACGTTTATTTTAGAAAAAGGTTTACGGTTCCGTTCAAAAAAATTAAAACCCTTGAAATAATCAACAAAATCTGATTCAAATAGGATGGATATAGGATAGGTTAAAGGGGGGGATATTTTTATAATATTTTCAGGTGGACGAAGGTGTGCCCCGCGACCTTCGTCGCTAGCTAGTTATAAATAAGCACTCTGTGCCCAACAAAAGTAGAACATTACGGTTTCGATCATTTAATTTACCTACGTGGAATTGCAGTAATCGACAGTTACCTTGAATAATAATGGATTGTCGCGTGTGACATAACATTGTTACTTACTGGTTTTTTATATGATAGTTACGTACACACGGCGGCACATGAAGCTGTACATTTCCAGTATAACTTGGCCTTGCTTTGTATAGATTTCCTATACAATGAGAGATCCGCATAAACTGGTTTTGTATAGCTTGATTGGCCGTCGTGCGTAATAGTCTACACTAATATTATATATCATATCAAGCCTGTAATCCCCGAAGGCGGGGGTGTAACTAACAGTACACCCAAATTTCGCCAGTTATGTTTAAATCCCACGTAATAGGGGGCGAGCCTATTGCCATCAACCGGGCACATATCCAGATTCCGTGGCTGCTTCTGAAATTCTAGAACTAAATACCCAATAACACAGTTACCGACCTGGGAATCGAACAAAGGCCTTCATGCTCAACATCAGCACTTGCGACCACTAGAGCAAAGACGCAGGCGACGAGAGATGATGAGTTAAGGCAGAATTGACAGGATAGAACGCGAAATTCAAATTTGCTTACGTTTTTTTCAATTTGCAGGTCAATGTCAGGCTTTATGTTCAACGAAATTTGATTCGCGACCGTAAGTCGTATTTATGTACAGAATTATAACCATTAAAATCATCTATACAACCCTCTAAGTTCATTTAATCCCATTTAATGAGTATTTAATGAAAAAGTCGTTACGTCATTTGAATTTCGCGGGCTACTCTGACGCTTCTCCATTGAGAGCGGAAGACCAACACCAGATCCACCACCACTTATCCTGATGGTGTCACTGTCTGTTCTTTAAAGGGAAAATCCTCGTGCTACATACATAAGGTACACTGAAAGTCACTACTAACACCTCAGAGCATTAATTAATTGCATATTTTATTTAAATATCCACTCGGATATGTTAATGCCTAATTTCTGATCATGTTGTGAATTGATCACAATATTAATTATAAAAGTAGGTAATTAATTATTGTGCGTAGCGCAACATCCCGTTCACGAGGAGCTCGTGGCTAGTTTATAACAGCCACAAGTGTCGTTTCAACAAGGTTAAGCAACGCTTGCCTTGGTTGGTTCATGGATGTGTGACCGTCCATGTAGGTATACATACTGAGTTTCCTCCGTACCTCGGAAAGCACGTTAAGTCGTTGGTTCCGTGTCAATTTTAGATCTTTGACAGTCATTACAAGTAGTCAGCACCGCAAAAGTCTGACAAACTGTCTTACCAAGGGGTATCGTATTGCCCAGTTACTGGGTTGTGGAGGTCAGATAGGCAGTCGCTCCATGTAAAATACTAGTGTATTCAGATGCATACGGATCCCAAAATGGTTGAGAAAAGTTAAGATGGTGTTGCTGAACATCCCGTTGCTTGTTTTGACCTTCTTTGAGATAAGACGCCCTGCCTGCAGACCTCCTATCTGAAGCTTTTTAATTATACTTTTTGCATTCTCTGATCGGGCCGTGACCCACCCAGCTATCATCTCTCTTGCTGAACATGCTCGCTAAAGACTCTCTGGGTTCCCCATGCCTATCATAGAGAGCCACGCTGAGTCCAGCAGACCTCCTTAAGAACAGTTCTATAGTTTTTGATGTATTGTGAAACAGACCGGATGACTAAATGTCAGCCCGTTTTTCCGCGCAAAATTCGGTCTCAACGCAGCAGTCGAAATGCACGCCCACAAATCGTTATTCTACGCGATTCGTAAGAAACATGAAATGAACTATGAAATCATAATCTTCTTCTTGCCCTTGTCCCATGTTACTTGGGTTCAGCGCAACCCACTTTTTTCTTCCATTCTCCTCTGTCAACCGTCACGCTATCATTTATTCCTTTTTCTTTCATATCATTCCTCACACAATCCATCCATCGTTTCCTTGGTCTTCCTGTCTCTCTAAGTCCATCAACATTTATGAAAAAAAATATTGAGATTGGCGTTGTGGATTATATGGTGCCTAATTTATTTAGGTACTTCTTCGGATTAATAACACAAACAGACGCTGTCATCTTTTCTAAAATTTTCAAGTGATAAAAAGAACGACATTCTCTTATCAAACTAATTTGGCTTTGAACGCATCCTATTAGATAAGAAAACCTTGTTGTAATATGTACCTATTCGACGATAATCTCGTAACACTTGCATGGCACTTCATAAATGTAAATATTTGACCATGACGAATGAGAAAAAAAGATTATCTCTTCGTTATCTTAAAAGGTAACACCCTTTGTAAACATAATTATATTTGATAGTAGATATCCATAATCCGAGGAAGCCAGCATTTCCTAGGACCAAAAAGTCGAAGATATGTGACATCTATCAATCTCCTTCTCCCTCTTAAGGTTTTACCGCACCAATCGATCGATCGCTGATCACTAATCGGTCGATGGTAGAAATGACGACGATCGATCAATTGGTGTACCTAGTAGAAACTGTCGATCGACGATCGATTGATTGGTGTGGTAACACCATTATAGGGGAGAAGGCCTGTGTTCTAGGAGTGAGAACATTAAAGTCGGATTAGAATAGACGCATTTATTGCAACCAACAAAGGATCATAACATACCACTGGTATGTTATGATCCTTTGTTGGTTGCAACCACACAATGTAACACATTTAAAACAACAAATAACACAAAACGAAAACATACTAAACGCAAGACCTCCCGTGTGGTCTCTCAGACCATGAAACTGAACAACTTTTGTTCTAAGAGTTCTTGAAATGCGCAAAAATAAATCGTACTTTCTATAGAAACTGGCGCAACAGATTTATGTTAAATTACACCCTGTATATTTCGATAGCTCAGTAAATTAACCATACAGCAATGGTTGTGGTACTGACAATCAAACCTCTGCGCGAATGCCATCAGGATGCAGCAGGAGCTGGCCCGAACTCTGCGGATGCTATCCATAACCCACGTTGATTCGCCGCGAGAGCAGAAAATAGATAAGAGAAGAAAATAGGTAGGTATAATTTCAGGCTTCAATCAATCGGTGCTTGGGTGGCCCTCGTACATTTGAGGCACGTCAGACACAAGGGCAGTTTATTTTGTAAAAATACACGTAAGATCGCTAAGAGAGCAATTCCGTGTCTTGAACAACCTAACCGATCACAGATGGTGCATTTCAGTTTCCGAATAAATCGCAAAAGAACTTTGCGGTTTTTCAAAATAAAAGCTATTATTAGAGCACAGTTATTTTTAATTACCAAGAATAAATTTAGAATATAAATAATCTCTCAGATACACAAAAAAAAACGATGCATTCATGACAAAGTGAGATTCGTAATCAACATTATTCTATTAGTCTGACGCACGCACTGTGCCGATTGTTACACTGTTAGTCTTCACAATGTGTTTTATCACTGCCATCGTATTTTGGTGAGTTTGTTAATTGCATTTTCTATAGTAAAAATAAAAAGCAGTCTTCGAACCCGAGCAGGTGCAGTAGGGCTCTTTGTGTTCATCACTACTGCTCTCAAAACGGTTAAGGTAAACATTGTGAGAAAACCGGCGTGTCCTAAATGCAAAATATCGAAGACATTTGCCATGTCAGAAGTCGCACTGGGCCCGGGGCCGCTTTGTACCCACTTCCCCCCGAGGACGAGGCCCGCAGGGCCGGCTTACTAGTCCGGGGCAGCGAAAGCGGCATTAGATCCTACTGCCCCCCGACGCAAGTGTGCGAGGTACACCGTTCTGGTTTTAGTCAGCACGAGTCTGACAGACTCCTCCACTCTCCCCAGGGCGGAAGACATTCATTGAGAAAAAAAAGGCCCAGTCCCTCTCACAGAAAACAGCCCTGGTTGTGCCCTACACCTGCGTATTAGAAGACTTAAAAATGCTACAGGCGCTGCGATTAACTTGGTTCGTTGTAATACGTTGTACCATCGATACGAAAGAAGAAGTAGTATAAACGAACGTTTTAATGTCACAAGCCTTCGCGAGTGACGATCTTTGAACGCTCTCTTAACCTAACCTAACCTGTCATTCAAACTGGGAGTCTAGACTCTCAGGTTGAAAGCGGCGCGGATGATACAATGTAATGAAATATCTTTAGATATCAAATTCAGAGAGTGTTGCTAGTTATTTTTAACTTTGAAGGAGGTCGATTAAGTACCTAAAATACTTACAGTGCACTGATTAGCGGAAACTGGAGTTTGCAAAATGCGAACTTTCCATCATTGTTCATGTTCGGAGCCGCTTCCTACCAGATCGAAGGAGGCTGGAACGCGATATGACATGGCGGATGATGACATGGGACTTTAACATAGATAGGTAGCAGTCAAAACACGGGTGTTAGGTACACCCGTGTTTTGAGTACTAAAAATACAACTTTGTCAATCCTTCGGGGTTTACATGCGTGAAGTTATGTAATACTTTTGCTATTATTTTGTCTGTTCCAGGCAAGGTGTCTTTAGCAACACTGTTCATCTGGTATGAACCGCTAACTCCTGAGGATCAAGATGTCACTGAACTGACCATACAATACTGGGTAAGACTTTATTTAGCTTTAGAACTGGCTCCACAACTTCGTTTGGACCGTTTCAAGGTCGCAACCATAACTCATGACATGAAGAATTTCTTGGGTAGCGGTAAAAGGCACGCCACTAAGACGTAGGTCATTGAAAAAAACAGAAACCTTAGTCTGTTATGTTATAAGAACTAATTAGACATCGGATTATATGCACTTTTAAAATGTTAAATTATGCATGCAAATATGCACTTCTTCTACTCCTCGAATCGAGGACTAAGTTTTTGTCCGACCAGTACCGTACGTAACAACCTGGACAGCTCAGCTTATTTGCAAATGCGAAAATTCAATTTCATACAGCGTATAAGGGACAGCCCTCCGCAAACTGACAGGGTGCATTCAGCTCCTTAGTCTGAATCATATCCCACCGGAATTTTTCTCAGGAAAATTTATATATTTTTTTCGTTTTTTTCCGTTACTATTCTTTTATTTCAATGTAAAATCGCAGCAAGCAAAACCTGCTCAGGTGGAGATTCATTAATGACTCTGGCCTGCAGTGTAAATGTGATGCTGTTCTACAAACGATGAGGCACTTAATATCGTGTCCTGCGTGTCCTGTTGTTTGTTCACTTCAGGAACTAATGGACGTTACCGAAAGCGCCAAACTAGTAGCTCAGTTCTGGGCTGACACAATTTAGATTGCCATCGACACGCTAAGAAGAAGAATGTAAAATTACATTCTCTGTACGCAGCACTCCATTTATATAAATAATACGGGTAAAATCAAAAAACCAAAAATGGATGTTGAAATACTCTAACGAACGACGCGTGAAATCAGTTGTTCACTTCCTGCCTCGCTACAGAGTTCATCAAGCTCGTCGTCGCGCTTGCCGTTAGCTACGTGCATTATGCCACAGTAACGATACATTGCGTATGAGGAAAAAAAAACAAATCAAATTTATTGGATTCCCATAACATTCCTGAAATGATTTCTTGTACCGGTCATCTTAGTATGATATACTGAATTCACCCCATCATTTTGTGGAGGGTTGTCCCTTACACCCTGTGTAATCCGATGTCTAGATATAATATTTATTTTTGAAAGATTTTTGTAAACACTTTTAGTCGTCATTTACGGGGAAGGGGAACACAAAATGTGTATAAAAGCGTGTGTATGATTTCGTGGCTAAATAATAACAGCCGCTCTGGTCGATCTATAGGTTAAGCCGTGCTTGCCTCGGTTGGTCTGCGGACGGATGACCACCCATTACATACCGAATTTCCTCCGTGCCTCGGAAAGCACGTCAAACCTTTAGTCCCGGCTGTCATTTATAGATCTTTGACAGTCGTTATATAGGTAGTCAGTGGGCCGAAAGTCTGACAACCAGTCTTACCAAGGGGTATCGTATTACCCAGTACTAACTGGGTTGTGGAGGTCAGATAGGCAGTCGCTCCATGTAAAATATTGGTATCCAGCTGCATCCGGTTAGACTGGAACCGACCCCAACATAGTTGGGAAAAGGCTAGGCAGGTGATGATAAAAATTACTACAGTCTATTTACCCTTTTCAGGAGGGCCGCTCCGCTAATCCCATCTTCCCACAAGAGCATAGTTGGCCGCTGAAAATCCTGCTGTTCTTGGACGAGAATGCTAGGAAAGAAGGCTATAACTCTCCAAGGCTATCTCGTTTCACAGCTGAAGAAATTGAACTAGTTAGAGGTAAGTATGTTTGATTGTTGTACAGTCGCCATGGCAGCACACTGTTTACATTCGACAACAAACGAATTAACAAACAAATATGGCGGCGCAGGGCACGTGACATTCAACCAATCAGCGTGCGAGGTGCGTTTAGTCGCATGCCATTTCACAATTTGACGGTGTCACTTCGAAAAATTATAATCTACCGAAAAATAATGTGTTAAATTGTAAGCAGTATGTTACGGTTCACAATCTTTCGACAGTTTACAATCTTGCGAGATAGATTATAATTTAACGGTATTTACAATTTTACGGTGACACATACATAACAAGACGCCTGTAATCCCCGAAGGGTTAAACAGAGGTGTTAAGGTGTACCTAATATACTTATAAGTACACCAACATTTCGCCAGTTATGTTTAAGTCCCATGTAATAGGGGACAAGCCTATTGCCATCAACCGGCACAAATCCAGACTCCGTGGCTGCTACTGAGAAATTATTCCTGATGGAAAAAACCCAATGACAATTTGCCTGACCCAGGACCTGCTCAGTAGTCGCGATTGCGACTAGAACAACGAGGCAGTCCCTTTACTCAGTTATACTAACAACCAAAAATATTTTCAGGGACATACGACTTCTTCAGCTTAAACCACTACACTACAAGAAAGGTGAGCAGGGTCAGGCCTGGTGAGCAGATAGGATCCTGGCCATTATATGGATCGAAAGAACTAGGCGTAATGCTGGAGAACGATCCTTCATGGCCTATTGGTACTGCGGACTGGTTTGCGGTGATCGTCTTTTTATGATATTGAAGATAGGTAAGTACCTACTATAAAGGGGTAGAAGAAATCGCAGAAGGAAACTGTGACCCCATGTTTCAGCGAAGCCATAATTACAGCAAAGAGTCATAATTGGCTAGTTTCTTTGTGCGTTCGTCTAGTGGTCCCAAGAGTTGCTGCTGAGCAAGAGGTCGCAGATCAGGCCATGTGTTGGTCTTTGATTAGAAATTTTTCAGAAGTTTAGTTTTGTCTCCAATATGGCAATAGGCTTGCTCCTATTACATGAGATTTTAACATAACTGGCGCCGAAAAGCTAGCAGTGTGTATAGCATAGCATAATCAGCCGATAATGTTCTCACTGCACTGGACACAGCACACAGGCCTCCTTTCTAAGAAATGGAATGGGCTATAAACCAGCACGCTTGCCAGTGCGGGTTGGTAGATGTCACGTCTTCGAATTTTTTTACCATGTATTCTGATCACGGTAAGTAAACTACGAAAAATCTTAATATTCATTTATTTTTTATTTTGCTTAGGAGTATTGAATTTTTGGAAAAACTGTTGTATCTGTTCATTCTGGTTGTCAGGACAGGTCGGTATTGCACTAGTCGACGTCTGTGGGGACGGGTTCAAGGAGAATGTAGTTGAGCTAGACGGGGCAAGTTGCTGTAGTTCCATCTCAGACACCAGAGCAAATATCTTATTTTTTGTCAGTGCTTGGACGTACGGTGGGAACTTCTTAACAGTATCAGAAATGCTTAAAAAGAAGCGATCTAACTCGTCATGTTCCCGGGGCGGCCCAAGTTGGTCGTCGAGCAGTTTTGCCATTAATACAGCACGTACTGATCTCTCTGACGAGAGGTCTCTGATCTGAGCTGGCTCTGATTGGTCTATTTTTCTCTTTACTGCTTTTCGATTCTTGGTACATATTTGTTGTGACTCATTTTGAGAAACTTGGTCTGATGTTGTACTGTTAGCATCACTCATTTCAGCAGGAGTGTCGTCAACCTCAACGTCCATGTAGGGCTTATCCAAAGCGTTGATTTCTGTCGCATTATTTTCTTCACCATTATCAGACAGTTCATCACCGCTTGTAAGACCGACGGAATCTTTAGTTTTTCTTTCTATTAAAAAAGGAGCCACAAACGCCATTTCACTGTCGTATCTCCATGGTTTCATATTTTTGACTTCATGTTCGCTTTTTCTTTTCTTTTTATTTAAAGCCCTCCGGTATGCATCTCTGAGGCATTGCCACCTTTTCTTACAATCACCAGCTGTAAAATAAAATTTCAAACTAATTAATATTATAATGGGTGGTAAAAACTAAGTAACCTACTAATATTGTAAATGCGATAGTTTGTGATTTTGATGAAACTTTACAGTTATATAACACTGCTTATACATTGGCTACCTAGGCTATAATTTATGAAGATACTATGTACATAATCTAATAAATAACAATGTATTTACGCGGGCGAAGCCGCCGGTCGAAACTAGTCCTAATTATTAAGAGCATTATAACAGCATTTTACAAAATCTCGCGTTTCATTTTACAATATTTTTCCAAATATGATGAATAAAAAAATGGATGTTTTTGGGATGTTTAGGGTACCTACTATTCCTCAAAAAGTAAAAAACGGACCGTTGAGGTATCTAATTAAATTCATAATTATATTATTAAATAATTAAGTCTAGGCATAAGGGATTCTAAGCTATTTAAATAAAAATAAAAATTCCTAAATTTAAATTGGCCAATATTCTTATACTGGAGGAATTCCTTCCTTTTTTTCTATTTCTTCTATCTATACTAATATTATAAAGAGGAAAGATTTTTTGTTTGTTTGTACCGAATAGGCTTCGAAACTACTGGACCGATTTGAACCATTTTTTCACCAATAGAAAGCTAAATTATCAGGAAGTAATATAATTTATTTTCAAAAGAATAAGAGATTCTTAAGAAAATTCCAATAATGTAACCCAACGTAGCAATTTTTTTTGTATAAAATTTATTATTTGGCGTGCGCTGAGAAAACTATTGATGATACTTAAAAATGATGTACTACATAACTAAAGTACTCATTATTACCTACAAAAAAGTCCGTGATATATCTAACTATCATAGTTAAGTCACAATAGCAGCTTTTGTGTTCTAAAATTTAATTAGATCACCCCGGTAGAAACAAAAGTTGGTTACATTCCTATCATAGTATTAATTCTTATTCAAATAAATAGTTTTATTATCAAGGGTATTTATGTAGCAGTAAAATACTGAGTGTTCAAGAAGAACTTATCATCAATATGTAAGATGCATACAGTGACATCTATTGAACCAAAATGGTACTAATGAATAAAAATGTGCCCACAAGATAACTTTAAAATCGACTGACCGGCTTTGTTAAAAAGTTATGATAGGCGTACTTTAGATTAACATAACGCTGCTTTAAAAATCTACATAGCCATGTAGTGTGTGTTCGATCGCTTTGCATACGGAAGGCAGTTGCAAGAGGTCGGAAAGACTTTACAGCAGCTATATCGTGTTTGGCCTCATTTCATGCATCTTGATGAGAACATTAAACCCAACTAGAGTATGACTTTCATCGAAGGTCTGACGATGGAGACGGAAGGCAGTTGCATGAGGTCCTCAAGAGTTTTCAGCATCTATATCGTGTTTAGGCTCATTTCATGCACCTTGATGAGAACTTTAGACCTAGCTGGAGTATGACTTTCATCGACGGTCTAACGATGGAGGCGGAAGGCAGTTGAAAGAGGTCCTCAACAGTTTACAGCGGCTCATTTCATGCTCCTGATGAGAACTTTAGATCTAGCTGGAGTATGACTGTCATGGACGGTCTACCGATGGAATCGGAAGGCTGTTGCAAGAGGTCCTCAACAGTTTACAGCAGTGTCTAAGGATGAAGACGTAAGGCTGTCGAGGGAAGCCCTTATTGGGAAAAGCATATGTAGAATATTTTAAAGATTAATGCAAATATTTCTGAGAAATTTAATTGTTACCTTCTTGAATCTATACCAATATTATAAAGCTTAAGAATTTGTTTGTTTGTTTGTTTGTTTGGTTGGTTGGTTGAACGAGCTAATTTCAAGAACTACTGGTTCGAATTGAAAAATTCTTTTAGTGTTGGATAGCCCATTTATCGTGGAAGGATATAAGTTATACAACATCACGCTACAACCAATATACATTTTTTCAACAGATGGCAGTATTAACGTCTCACTAATTGCCAGAAGCTGTAGTTTTACAACGCCATCCTACAAGATGGCGTTGTTATTATATAAATTCTTTACATCGCACCGTGCGTTCTACGACAAGTAATGACACAATACAACAAAAAAATTCTCGAGTTGGCGTGACAGTTTCATTTGTGTGAGTGAGCTAGTAATTCTCGCGCTGCGGCGAATGCCTCTTCATACAATCCCATTGAATAACTATTTCATGAAAAAGTCATTGATTTGAATGATTAAAATTCTTACAGACGTATAACGACCGCTGATCATATTTTAATCAACGTAAAGCATGACACTGACCCGCGCTTGTATCAGCTGCTTTTGTTCGTTAACCGCTGGTCCTAGAGACATGAAACTTGGAGGGTGTGTTCTTTGTGAAGAGTAAGTATCCACTAAGAAAGGATTTTTGAATTCCACCCCTAAAAGGGTAAAATAGGGGATGGAAGTTTATATGAAAGTCCGTCAGTTTTGAAGTTAGGATCTTCAAATTTTTGGTTTAGGCTGACGATTGAAAATTAATTTATACGTGTTACAGCGTTTTTGGTAATTCTTCCCCCGAAGGGTTAAAAAAGGGGTCTGAAGGTAAGTAATCGGATATTTTTCGACATTCACGCAGGCGAAGCCGCGGGCAAAAGCTAGTCCAATATAATTTAGTTATTTAATAGACTAGCTGTTGCACGCGTTTTCGTTCGCGTGGAAATTTTGGTGTGTATGTGTGAGACCGCCTGGTTGGCCGAGTGGTCGCAGGATCGCAGGCGCGACTACTAAGCATGGGATCCTGGGATCGATTGCCGTGTCGGGCAAAGTGTTAAAAAAAAATGTGTATTTCAATTATATAAAGTTATCACACACATGATTTGCAGATCACCTTTTAGGCAAGGAGATGCTTGTGTTAGGGGGCGTCCATAAATTACGTGAGGCAACTTTGATGATTTTCGACCCCACGACATCTCACCAAGGGTCTCACGTGAGATTTATCAAAATGCGTAGTATACACATAAATACGGTAATCTGTGCTTGATTCCGTAGAATTCATTAAAAAAAAATTTTTTAGAGAAACATCTTTACTTTACCCAGTTTTCTCGCAATTTTACAGTTGCGGGATAAAAAATTACGTGATATTTGCCAAGACCCCCTTCTCTCCCTCGTGAGATTGGGTGAGTTTTGGCTCGACCCCCCCCCCGCCCCCCCCTCAAAGAATTACAGCACCAAAAAGGCGTCCTTTTGGGTACTGTAATTCTGGGCGGCAGAGGTCCGAAACAAAATTAAATGGCGTTGAGATAACGATATGGCTTTAAAAACCGGTTTATATTGGCGCTCTACAACTTTTTTTTTCAAAGTGAACCTTTTGGGCGCTTTTTATTCTAATACCGTTCTCTATACAACATTAAATGACTTTTGGCGAGACCTCTTAGACCTCCTTAATCCGGCCCTGTCGCAAAATCCATTCTTAGCGAACGTCTTCTAAATATAAACTACCTCCCTGTCAAATATCATCTTTATACGTCAGGCGGTTTTCGATATTTCGTGTTTAATGAGCGAGTGACCTTTCGCTTTTATATATCTAGATGGGACCGGAAGATAGCTCTTAAGTTTCTGGGTGTCGGGTTCCGACAACAATCACCTCTTATTCTAAAAAAATCCAATTTAAGCGCTGCAAATTCCCAGCCCCTAATTAATGTTTTTTTTAGAATTTAAATTTTTCGTTATTGCCCATTTATTTGAATTCCCTTAAATTAGGGTAGGTACAGTTTGTGATTGTGATTATCCCAAAAAATACCTTTCGATGTTGATGAACATGGTGAATGTGGCGTCATGACCGAGACTGGCTCATCGCTGTGGTGATGAGGCACTGCCATTTTTGATATTCTTATCCTTTTGCCAGTTTTATTCTGTATAAACTTATCATCAAAATGTGTAATACACAGGTATCTGTTCCGCAGTTCCTGATGCTTAAGGTGAGTTATCGTCGTGTTTCCTAAAATCACAAACAATATGTTACTGACTAATTATATTGCCACATTTTAAGTGTTTATTGTTGAGTAAAATTTTTCAGTTTATAAAAAAAATTAAAAATAATTTGGAGTACCTATAATAGGCTATATACGTTAGTATTATACAAGGTGTAAGGGTCAGCTCTCCGCAAACTGACAGGGTACATTCAGCTCCTTATTTTGAATAATTTATCTCAGGATTTTTTTATCGTTTTTTCAGTCGGAATAGTACTTGAAAGTTACTATTCCGACTACTTATTCCTTTATTTCAATGTAAAATTACATTCTTTGTGCGCAGCACTCCATTTATATAAATATTACAGCTAAAATAAACCAACAATGGATGTTCAAATACCTACTCTAACAAACGATGCGTAAAATCAAACGAACAAATAATATATATTAATATACAGGGTGTTTGGTGCATCGTTTGCCAAATTGAATTGGCCGAATGGAGAGGTCATTTGCTATCTCTTCAGGCCCAAGAACTCACACTTGGCCACACTAGTTTTTTTATTCGGTTTTTCTAGTTTTTATTTTGAAAATTTCTCAAACTTAGCACTAAAGCTTAAATTTAAAAAAAAGTTATTAGTATAATCCTTAAATTACATTTTAATTTTTATACGTACTGTTGTATGGTTCTATCAAATTCAAAACTACTCGCTAGTAACATCTAGTTTTTTTTTTTAATAACTCACAAAACTTTTGGAAGAAGAAAAAAAAAACTTAAAACTCAACTTTAAATTGCTATAAAAAAAAACTAAAAGCAATCGAGTTCTTCGAATTCTTTTAAAAAGTTATCTAGTCTGTCCTCTTTCCAACGTATGCAATATACTAAAAAAATCTTTTAATAACTTCGCTAATTCGTTAAATTTGTGTATTGGGACGCACCATCAAGCTACTCCATATTCAGGATAAAACACTAGTTTTCTCATAAATAATATGCTGTAAGTAGGTAGATACTGTTATCTCACTCTTACGCAGTCTCTTCTTTTTTACATAGGGTTCTAACTTTCCTCGAAATTAAAATGAAAAAGAAAATTAAAAATAATAATTTATTTATTTAATATTTAAGGACTAAACTAATAACTTTTTTTTTAATTTACGCTTTAATGCTACGTTTGGGAATTTTCAAAATAAAACTAGAAAAACCGAATAAAAAAACCGGTGTGACCAAGAGTGACTTCTTGGGCCTGAAGAGATAGCAAATGACCGCTCCATTCGGTCAATTCATTTTGGCATACGATGCACCAAGCACCCTGTATATTATATTATATAAATATAGCTATAGATTTTTTTTTACTTTTCTTTAACCCGACTCCTGAACTATTCGCGAAACGATGGTATTAACTATTGGGAAAAAAATGTCGCGTTTTTCAACACTGTTAACCAGTAGAGCGCATCATTCCCAGTAGTTAATAGTGTTAACCACGGGGTATTAACCAGCGGAAGCGACCATGTAAAATCAGTTCTTCACTTTCTGCCTAGCTACAGAGTTCATCTAACTCGTCGTCGGCGTTTGCAGTTTTGGACAAAAATGCCCAGTCGCAACAGTATTGTCAACTTACGTGAGTTTTGCCACGGTAACGATACATTGCGTATGAGGAAATAAAACAAATCAGGTTTATTGTATTCCTATAACGTTCCTGAAATAATTTCCTGTACCGGTCATCTTAGTATGATATACTGAATTCACTCCATCAGTCTGCGGAGGGCTTTCCATTTCACCCTGTATTATTTGTGGCTATAGTTTGATCATACTATGCACTCCTAACTTAATTAGTTTGTGTATAGTTAAAACTGACAATCTGTGTACGAGCGAGTTCAGGAGACTTTTATCACCAGTGGTTATAAAAAATAATTAATTTAGTCATTTGCAATTTTATTTTTATTATTTAGTATCTCAAAAGTGAGTACATAATATTTAAGCCGTAAATACACTTACCACAATTGCTCAGCCAAACTGCCAAACGACCTGCATGTCCAGTTGGAAACCGAAACATTGAATAATCTTTCGATGTATTGTTACACTTTAAATATGAGCACTTGCTGGGAGGCATATTGAGTGCACTTTGTTAAGGTTAAATCAAAATCTGAAGTTTTCACTAGCTTATGTGCAAGATTTGATTGTTGTATAGTTTCCAAGGTCCAACTATTTCATGAAAAAGTCATTCAATGGAGTTAAATGAACTAAAAAGGCTGTATTGGGCATTTTAATTATTATAATTCTGTTTCTACATGCGCGTTACTTGCGCGAATCATATTTTCATCAACCTGACCTGCAAATTACAAAAAAAAAACGTAAAAAAATAATAATTTCGAGGGCTAACTTGGTGCTTTCACCTTAAAACGGTTTCTGGGTTCAATAAAATGAAAAAAAAAATACCAGAAACATCTTAAACGATTTCTTATTTTTCTATTGAATTTCGTTAAAATGAAACGACTACAATACGTAAATTTAGTAGTGTGACAAATTGAGTAAAACGCCATCTAAGCAAAGAGCTCTAAATAAAATGATTAACAGAGCGTTATTTTGTGGGTTTGATTTTTTTTTTTAAATTGAAGTAAACATCTTCATTAATCTTTGTTGTTGAAATTACGTGATTTATGAGTGGAAATAGATAAATCAACTAAACTTATACTGTCACTTTTACGGTATGCCTTCCGTGATTGTTTATTATAAAAAAAAAAATCAGCATAAATCAGCATTAAACAAGGAAGTTTTAATTTTTAATAATCTTACTTCAGCCAAAATCCACCATTTAACGCATTTTAGGTGTTGTTAATTTCATAATTGTTTTCTATGCTGCCATCTATGATTTTTTTCGAAGACTAATAAAGGTTCCGTAGCCGAATAGCAAAAAACGGAACCCTTTTAGATGTCTGTCTGTCTGTCCATCTGTATGTCACAGCAACTTTATTCCAATACTACACAGTCGAAACTTGGTAGGTAGATGTATTCTGTGAACCGCTTTACGATTTTTAAAACAAAATAAAAGATTAAGGGCATAGATGGAATTGAAGCTAAAAAAAAAAAAATCGTCAAACCTATACGTGCGTGGTGCCTATAAATAAGTCATATAAATGACATTTAGTTTTCTAAAACCATTTTTACTCAAAGTCAATCGTTTGAAAGATAGACACTTCCAAAGTGTGGTAAAATGGGTCCCCCCCTCTAATTTCTAAAGTATTAGGAGAAAATTTCTAAAAAATGTTGGATTGTAGAACGTAAAAAAAACTTACAACGAAAATTGGTTTAGTTTTTGAGATATGAGAATTTTTCATCAAACTGAAGCAGTAGCTTTGTTTTTCATTAACATACTATGAAAAACAAATTTAGTTTTGCTGTTGAATGTAACACTTTACAACATATGAATGAGCCTCAAAAATATTTTTATTATATTGTTTGGTGCTACGGAACACTGTGTGCGTGTGAGTATGACTCTCACTTGGCCGGATTTTATAAACTGTTTGAGTTGAGACGTGCAGTAAGGTGGTAAGTTTAACATTTGTAGTCAATTAATGGTCTGGTGGATGTACAGTCACGTCCAATGAAAAGTAAACACTTAGCAAAATTATAGTATGGCTTCCAAAATACTATTTTCATGAAAACATAAAATGTTAATCAGAAAACAAAAAATTAATACATTTAAATAATTACTGTTTTGTATAAGTATAACGGGCTGGTGTACGCAACTCCACGCCAAAGCGCGTATTTTGCGTATTTTTATTTTACACATAAATAATAATTATAAACAGAAAGCGGTACTCCTGGACATGGCTCGTAATGTTAGGAGGTTCCTCTTTCTGGAGCCCTGACCGCCAGTAGCTTGGACCCTGTACCCGATACCGGTGGGCTACTATTTATTATATTTTTAAATGTATTTTTTTTTCAAGCTTTTTAAAGGAATATTTGAAAATGTAAATTAATATGTAAAGAAAGTGAATTGAATAAAGATAATAAACAGAAAATAAATGCAGTAGGAGAAATTCACTTTTAAAAGTTTTTGCATGTATACATTTCATTCCTGTGACTACACGGGAAGTTGTTTCATAAGATGTCCAGAGGTATTATAATTTGCTTGTCATTGAACTAAGCTTCTCCTGTAGTTGGTCAAGTTTGGATGCAGGTCTTCTGTGTCAATTTTGTACTACTTTCAAATTAAATGAATACAGTCATACCTAATTGTTTGAGTACATTGATTCTTT
This sequence comes from Noctua janthe, assembly GCA_910589295.1. Classification (NCBI taxonomy): domain Eukaryota; kingdom Metazoa; phylum Arthropoda; class Insecta; order Lepidoptera; family Noctuidae; genus Noctua; species Noctua janthe. The sequence continues at coordinate 2,863,331 of OU342572.1, read as the reverse complement.
TTTTTTTTACTTACTGCATTTATTTACTTTTGCCTATTTTATGTGTTTTGACAATGTATTTATTGATTTTAAAGTATTTTTTATTTTATTTTTACTGGTGAGTGCCATCAGAGAATTACATGACTTTGAATCATCCTCGCCTGTCAAATCTGCTGAAGAGGAGGGTTTCACAGCAAAAACCATTGACCGGGCAATAGGCACCAATTCACTGAACAGACTTTGATTCAGCGAGGCAGTGATGTTATGATCGGTAGTCTCAAGTTCTGTTATTTGACTTCTAGCCCCATGTAGCTGCTGTTGTAATTATTGTTTATGACCAAGAGTTTTTCCCTACTCTGTGCTAACTGGGTGACCTCGTCCACAATAACTTGGAGCCTAGCCCAGTCTTCTATGCCATCAGTGTATTGATTGTATAACTGGCCCATTTATTTTTTTAACTTAATATTCTTTTTATGTGATTTAAAGAGAACCCTTTCATTGTGATCTAATTCCTTACTTAGTTGGTCACAGGACTGATTAGACGCCTTTAATTCGCTCAAATCCAGTTTAAGTTCTTCTTGGCGAGCGTGGGCGGTACGAGTCAGTAATGTAGTTAGGAAAACGATAAGAAAAGAAATTGGAAGAGAGTAGTTAGCTGTGGCAGTAGTTATAAGATATTTTAGTATGAACGGTTATGTCACCTCACCAAACATATTTTTGGAATGTAAACATTATGTATTCTTGGTTATGATTACATTCGAAGTCATCGGTATCGTTCCATAACCGCCATAAAAGGTGAACTATGTAATTGATGGTGAAATTATAGCACGTAAACAATATAATAGCAAGTAGAATGTATGGTAATGTACCTGATATCAAAATACCCTTGAGCCAGTAACTGTTCACATTGAAACTTTATCACTTCTTTTCCCCAAGTTGTCAAGTGATTTTTATGTTTATACAAAAGGGAAGCATTCGACACGACGAAGAAGAAGTGAATCTGACACAAAATACACATTAATAAGCTTTTTACTTGATGAGTAATTGGAAAAATGCATTAATAACAAATAAATATAATATATGTTAAAATTAAAAGTCAGCTGTTAGCTGTAGTGTTGCCACAGGAACAAAAACTATTTCAAGCCAGCCAGACTCGGAGTTTTCAACTACCTAGTAGAACATTGTATTATACACATTTGTTATCGTTTTTATAATCCGACAAGACTCTTTTGGCCCACCGATAACATTTTTCGGGGAAAGGATCTTCCCGAAATGTCTGCAATCTGTTCCGGTCACTAGGGATCCCCGATCTATTGTTTTGTTTTTCTAATAAAATTCCAGATATTTGAAAAAAAAATATTGTGCAGTATGTACAGACGCCACGCCAGCACATCAAGCTACTACACTGTGTCAAACTTCTATAATAAATTTTTAACTTTATTGCTAGTAAAGCATTAGGTTAAAGGATGATTGGGAAAATTTGACAGTTTTTAGCTTGATGTGCAGGCGTCTAGCGGCTGTACAATTTAACTGAATTTATTAATTTTGTTGTATTAAAACGTTATTTTAGTAAGGGCTGATTGTTATTTTGTGATTGTTGAAAGATTCCGGACGTTTTAGAATAAAATTCTCCCCGCATTCCAGACATAATATGAGCTAAAATTCCGGATATGTGCGGAAAATTACGGAAGTATGGCAACCCTATATTAGACTGGCTTTGTTTTGTTATCATTATCAAAATGCTTTTTAGATGCCGGTCAACAAAGGATACTTAATAAATGGCGGTAGCTCTCTGTCACATTCCCCACCATTCTATACATAATAAAGGAAGCCAATTATTCACCAATTGTCTTCATCGAAAAACAACAATGTGAATAACACAGTAAGTAGGACATATCATATTATACAAACAAACAAACCCAAGTACCCCCGTAGTAGTCCCGTACCTAGGTAACGTAATAAATACCTACTAATGAAAATATTATGCAGTTAAAACACACTGAAAATAATAGTATTTTCTCTCTCGCTTTCTTTATTTAACCGGCTTGTAATACCTACTTATTTTTAAATACTGTAGTTTAGAGCATTGAAATTATATCAATGGTTTGGTTAGATGATCAATGTAATTCTAATTGATATACCATATATAAGTACACATGTCATAGGTGAATCTATGAAAATAAATACTTAATAAAAAAACTTACCGGATTGTTTTAGTTGCTCTCCAATTGCCTTCCACACAATTTCTTTCCTAACATTATCCATATATTTCGGATGTTTTAAATTGTATATAAATTCGTGTTCGCGAACAATTTCAATAAGTTTTTCTTCCTCCATTTTAATATCGAATGCGTTAGTTTTGTTGAATTGACGGTAACAAAGTGGCAAGTGGTGGCAACCGATTAATAACGGGTTTAGAAAGGTCAACATACGCGGTTATAACCCGTATGCTCAACGTTTCGCGAACGGACTGCGCGCGCCGCCGCCGCATCGGGTGCAACGTCGCGTGCCATGCACGGAGCGTATCGGCGCGCGGCGGCGGCATCCATAGAATATTCGCGCTGTTGCCGCTCAGTGCAAGGCACGCACAGAGTACTTTTATATAAGGCACGCGACGACGCGCGACGGTGTTGGTTGGTGACGGGACGGTCTAGTGGGCAGTCTCACTCATACTTTTTAAAACAAAGAATATTTTCAGTGCACTTCCTAGAAAATTAGCAAATTCCTAAATAACTTGAATTATTTAGGTTCAGAATGCGATGTATTTCACACTCGTGTTTTTTTTAGGGTTCCTTACATCAAAAGGAAAAAACGGAACCCATAAGGATCACTCGCGTGTCTGCCTCTCTGTCTGTCCGTCTGTCGCAGCCAATTTACTCCGAAACTACTGGACCGATTGAGTTGAGATTCGGTACACATAATTATGTAAATTGGTGACCAAAGACGGACGTGAACGTAAATTAATGAATTTTTTAACATGGGGCTACTTGTAAGGGGTAAATTAGAAAATAAAAAAAGTTTTACAAACTATGTCGTGTTACATAATATATTATGTCACCGTAAAATTATAAAAACCGTTAAATTATAATCTATCTCGCGAGATTGTAATCTGTCGAAAGATTGTGAACCGTAACATACTGTTTACAATTTAACGCAGTACTTTTCGGTAGATTATAATCTATCGAAGTGAAACCGTCAAATTGTGAAATGGTGTGAGACGGATCGCATCTCGCGCGCTGATTGGTTGAACGTCATTTGCCCGTGCCGCCATATTTGTTTCAAATTCAAATACAAAATCATTTATTTTCTAATATGGGTAATTACCAGAGGTCGGAATTAGGTAGAGTTATTTGTGTACTTACACTGATTTCATACAGCGAAAGAATAAAGTGGATATGCCTCAAATCCCGAGATTAATTTTAAAGTGCAGAAAAATCCCTTGATTAATCACGGGATTGAAATAAAAAAGTTATTTACTTTTACACAATTTAAACCATCGGACATCGGACATCATGCGCACGCAGCGCAGCAGTTAATGAAAAAATGTCGCGGATTCGATTCCCGCACGGAACAAATATTTGTATGATCTACAAGTAGTTGTTCCGGGTCCAGGTATTTGTGTATGTGTGAGTTTAAATCTTTGTAAACGCATCCACGTTACAGGAAAAAATCCTAGTGTGGGGCAACGTAAATAAAAAATTGTATTGTGAATTAATGTAAATACGAGTACTAATAAAAATTATATGTTAATTATCTTTGTTTTATTTGTCTTATCTATCTTCACACCCGTATTCTAAGTCGAAACCTCATGATTTCCTCGACTCTTTCGACATTTTTATTATTATTTATTTGTAATATTGTTGGCCACACGGGATTGTATTATAAATCCCGGGAAATCCTGGGAAGATCCATATTAATATCAACATTTCAATGCAAGTACATAAATAACTCTGCCTAATTCCGACCTCTGATAATTACATAAAGTTTCCATCGTGTACGGAACCCTTTGCCTGTTTTTTTTTCATTTATTTCTAACTCGCTAGTTACCGCCCCGACTTCGCACAGATTAAACGGGGCAATGTACATATATACCTTCAATCTCGGCAATCAATACACTGGACAACGCTGGTTAAGGATCTGCGAAGGGGTGCCGTGCCAGGGTAGGCGTAGCCTAGTCTGAGTAGCTGCGCATTGGCACACCCAACTAACTTAGCATCGCATATTTTAGTTAGCTTACATAGCTTAGTTTGAGGAGCTCGTGGCTAAATAATAACAGCCGCTCGGATCGATCTTTAAGTTAAGCCGTGCTTGCCTAGGTTGGTCTGTGGATGGGTGACCACCCATTACATACCGAGTTTCCTCTGTGCCTCGGAAAGCACGTTAAGCCGTTGGTCCCGGCTGTCATTTGTAGATCTTTGACAGTCGTTAAAGGTAGTCAGTGGCTCAAAAAGTCTGACAACCAGCCTTACCAAGGGGTATCGTATTACCTAGTACTAACTGGTTTGTGGAGGCCAGATAGGCAGTCGCTCCATATAAAATACGGGTATTCAGCTGCATCTGGTTAGACCGGAAGCCGACCCCAACATAGTTGGGAAAAGGCTAGGCAGATGATGGTGATGATGATGACATAGCTTAGTTTGCAGTCTGCACACAAGTATGAATGACTGCGTCAGTTATGCGAGCTAAGCTTAACTAAGTTAGCTTAGTTTTCGGTCTGCAACCCGTATTAGCCGAACTTAAGACAAATGATGCCAGGAGCCAAGATGACCTTTCAACCTTTTTACCTCATTAGCCAAAATGTAGCGCAGTAAAGTAAAATCCGTCTGCCCTTTGCCAAGATCCTTTTTCTCAAGAAAATGATGACTGAAAAGTTGTATGGTAACTTTTCAGTCACCGGCGCCACTTTCAGACTTCCTTTTATGTAGTCATTCCTTATTTTATCCATTCGCGTTACACCACACATCACTAGCATTCTCATCTCAGCCACATGCAATTGCCTTTCACCATGTTGGTATTATTTATTTATTTAACAATTTATGTATACACTAAATACAGGAAAGAAGAAAGGAACAGTACAAAGGTGATGCTTATTTCTAAAGAATGTGTTCTGTATTCTATTTTTTTTTTGTTCATTTTTTTAAATACTTTGTAGGCAATAGGCAACTATAGTATACCAAGTTTTTATTCCGTACATCGTTGTCACATTATATTAAAACATATTGTTAAAAAAACCCAGATGTCTGGTGGGCAGATGCTCCATCGATTTCATACGGTCTGGAATGTGGTGTGAGGCAGGAGGTCTTGACTTCGCCACATAATAAGTTACGTGCATGATATAGTACTGCTCAGCTCATCAATCTGAGGTCTCAGGAAATTGTTGGACATAAAAGTGCTATGTTACGCTTGAGGTAAAATGCCACAAAGAACGAGATATTTTTAAAGTACACAATGTAAAGTTGCATGCCTTTGCACCTGCAACATTTTATTTATTTATCTAAAACACATACCACTAACATCACAGGCTTACCTAATATAATAGTGTAGTTATAGTTAAGTTTAAATTGCCTACAGAGATTAGACTTACAATTATATTATTTTATCAACCAAGAGTAATAATAAAAAATGTGGCCCGTGTGAATTGCCCTTGTGGCATTAAGTCCGCCTATGTACCACTATTGTACATGAAGTTTAAATAAATAAATTACTCAGCGTACAATAATTGAAGCAGTCAATCAGTTGTAACACCATATTAAGTGTATGCAGCGCACGCGTCAACGGCGCGTGCGGTGGTGGTAGGTTGGTGCGAGCGGGCGGCACCCATAACAGCGGCGGCCTCCGTCGACTAACGTACCCCTCAGGTACATACAACCCAACCGTGCTTAGAACGCCTAGGTTGTGTACTTTACCAAACATAATCTTAAGTAAGTGGCGAGAGCTACTTCCAGTTTATAATAGCCTCCCATGCCCAGCACAAATAGAGTAGGATATAGCAGTGGATACCCTGGATACACACCATAGAGCCTTAAGTACAGGAATCTCACAAACTTGTTCTGGATAGTTTGTACCTACTTGGCTTCATGTCCAGACGGCAGCATTCCAAATGACTTCTTTCAAGCGCATCGTTTATGGATAACGATCTCAGAGCACTGATGATCTGGAACTGGTTTCCTAGCTGTAAGACCAACCCTAAATTGCGGTATGCTTTTTTACAAACATCCGTCGTAAGTATGCTTACGGAAATTTAATTCAGTTATAAAGCGCACGTCTGAGTCCTTAACCTCTGAGGCACGTTGCAGTCGGATTCCATCCATGACGTATGCACATAATTCCTCGCAACTTACATTTTAAATTAAATTAAAGATCAGTTCAGTGGTTTAGGACAATCTCCTAAGTACTTAGTTTTTCGTCCATTTTAAGTGAATCATAAATTTGTCAGCAGACAATTAAGTCACTGACATTGTACTTCTAAATCTTTGTAAATTAATCCACATTGCCTTAGTCACAGAACTTAGGACTTTTTTTTTGCCGTTCGAGACACAATTCAGTCGTGAGAATGAGTTATATCAGTGAGGTTGTATTCAGGTATGTGTTATTATGTCATAATTATCTTAATCTACGGATAGGTATTAAGTTTTTGTGAGTGATAACAAAGATAACTCTTAATGCACATTATCTCCGGGTGTTCTCGTCTAGCTAACGGAGAGTACTTGCATAGACACAACCTTGTAGCCAAGATTATCCATCAGCAACTTGCTCTAAAATACAGCCTTGTGGAATCGGAAGTTCCATATTATAGGTATGTGCGTGACCCAGTTCACAAAAACTGCAATATCACATTGAACCTACTGGGATCATTCCATCATCACTGACAGGACTTTTGTATCCAATAAGCCTGACATAGTGGTGGCGGATCGACCAGAGCGGGGCGCAATGATTGTTGACATAACACTCCCGCATGACGAGAACCTCGTGAAAGCCGAGAAAAATAAACAAATTAAGTACCTATCTTGACTTGACTCGCGAGATTGTCGACATGTGGGATGTGGACTTAGCGATCGTTTGCCGATAGTCGTATTAGTCCGAGGCTTAATTGCTAAGAGCCTCGATCAATACTTACTACTACACAGGGTGTAAGGGACAGCCCTCCACAAACCGATGGGGTGAATTCAGTATACCATACTAAGATGACCGGTACAAGAAATTATTTCAGGAATGTTATGGGAATCCAATAAATTTGATTTGTTTTATTTCCTCATATGCAGCGTATCATTGCCGAGGCAAAACGCACGCAGCGAACGGCAAGCGCGCCGATGAGTTCGATGAACTCTGTAGCTAGGCAAGAAGTGAACAGCTGATTTTACGCGTCGTTCGTTAGAGTATTTCAACATACATTGTTGGATTTAATTTTTATTTTAGCCGTATTATTTACATAAATGGAGTGCTGCGTACAACGAATTTTACATTGAAATAAAGGAATAAAAACTGAGAAAATTAAAAAAAAAAATGTTCCGGAGTGAAATTCCGGTGGAATATGATTCAAAATAAGGCGCTGAATGCAACCTGTCAGTTTGTGGAGGGCTGTCATTTACACCCTGTATACCTACTAGTATTAACTTTAAAATGTTGTAAACTTGTGACCGAAGCTAAAACAAATTGGATTCTTAAAAGATACCTGGATGACGGAAACACCTACTTAAGATAATATCTTAATTGTTTGGTAATAAAAACGTAATAGGTTTGGAAAATACGCGCTTTATACGTGGAGTTGCAATATATACCTACAAGTTAAGAAGCTTGCTCACCTATTTATGTAATTGTCTATTTGTATGCTAAAATATGTTATTACAAACACGTTCTGTAGTATTTGTTTGTAAATTAATCATGTAGGTATGCGTTCATGGCAAGTTTAATAAAATAAAAGCTTATAATAAAAAGAGCACAAAGTAAGGCCGCGCGTTCGGCACGGTCAATGCGAAAGATTTCGTACGGTTTAATAATAATGTAGGTAATTACTACATTTATAAAATGTTAACAAAATTATTTTTATTTTTTTATTTTTTTGTACTCTGACGCAACACAAAGCTGCCCTATTTGACCCAAAGGTTGACTGGTAGAGAATACCTTGTGGCATTAAGTCCGCCTGTGTACCACTCTTGTACAGTCGCCAGTACGTCAACTACAATTTGTCAATTTTCAACTTTATCTCTAAAGCATACGGTTCATATGATTGGGGAAATTTGACAGTTTCAGGTATCTTGATGTGCTGGCGTCTGTACATGAAGTTTAAATAAATAATTAAAATTATAACTTCAGTGAGTATTTGTGTGGAGATGTCCGACTGTCCGTATCCAGAACCAACCGATCCTTTCGACTGGCTTCAGAGCAGTTTCGTTTAGATGTAGTCACGAAAACTTGTGAATGTTTAGAATATGAAACTAGTATAAGATTGTTATTTCCAGTATTCTGATCTGTGGATCATGGAGCGCAGAACAGCTGAAGTTCCCGCCTTCGTTTATGTTCGGGGCGGCTTCAGCATCGTACCAGGTAGAGGGTGCCTGGAATGTCAGTGGTGAGCCATTATGGTGTTATGGTTATGTTGTGACAGTAGCATTAAATGGATATAATACTTCCATATCGATTATTCAGCATAACATAACCTATTGCAGTTCACTATCAGATATAGGTCTTCCAATGGAACCCCAAGTGAGAAATTGCACCAAATTAGCATCTATTACCCACAAAATCCGTCCTAACTTACGGTGCTCAGACTTGGTCACTCACCAAGTCTCAGAAGTTCCGTCTTGGAGTTTGCCAAAGGGCAATAGCAGCATTCTGGGTGTCAAAAGACAAGACAGGGTTTCAAACACCACGCTGCATTCCAAAACAGGCATAGTGGACGTTGGTAAGAAGCCTAGGCTAAAATTGGATATGCCAACGTTTGTGTCTCTTGTTTAATATTTAGTATTTTTATAATATATTTTTACCTTGTATAGATTCTATTTACCGATTGTTTGTGAGTGTGAACTGGGAACATTGTAGGCCTTGTAGATTCTTAGATGCTTGTTATCTTTTTACCTTCTTTTACGTTTTTTGTGTAGTAGGTAAGCAACGACTTATTATCGGGTCTACGCTGAATTCGCTGTCCCCTCATACTTAAGTACTAATGCTGATATTGTAGAACCAAATCGTATAAAAAGAGTAACCATGGCGTTTCTCGCCGTTTCTTCACCATACGAAAAGGGCAACCCGAACCGTGCACCTTTTCTTGACGTTTTATAAGTGATGTAAGCCTATGCGAAATGGGCTGCGGGACTGTTCGAAAGAGATACCGTGGCCCTGGAACACAAAGGGCAAAGAAGGAACATGGATTGGTTTTAGTCAGTACAAGTCTGACACTCCCTTCCGCTCCGCCCAGAGGGGGGGGGGGGGGGGGGGGGGTCATTTGATGATTTCCCATCCAAAAAAAAAAAAAAAAAGGGGCGATCTTTGTAAAATGACGGAATGAGAATAATATAAGATCAAGTTTGTGGTTTATAATGTTCCAGATAAAGGACTGGGTATGTGGGACAAGTTCCTGCACGACCGTCCCGATCTGGTGGTGGATGGCAGTAACGGAGACGTTGCGTGCGACTCCTACCATCTGTGGAGGAGGGACATCCAGATGTGTGAGGAGTTGGGGCTCAAGATGTATAGGTAACCATAACTCTGTCTCATTTGCATCAATGTCCACTGTTTAAAACTGGTGGTGGTTTTTGATAATGTTAAAAGTCAGTTATTTGGAAATGTCTTTCGGATCTAGTACCCAAGCTAAATGTTGTCAGCGTCCTATTTTTGCGCCAGGAAATTTCACTATATTCTCTTATTTTTTTTCTCTCGGCACAAACAAAAGAACTGATTATTGTCTAGTCAGCAAGCGTTAATTTTGTTATCACCAGCAGAAGCTATGTTGAAAGCATCCTAAATGTGAAATAGTTTTAAACAAACTCTCGCTGGTAACTATGGAAAAATAAGTACCAGTTTCTTCTTTACTAGACACTTTCTCTTCTTTCAGATTCTCAATATCCTGGACCCGAATCCTTCCGAGTGGGTACCCCAACCACATCAGTGAGGATGGCAAGAACTACTACAACAACCTGATCGACGGTCTACTGGCGAAGGGTATCCAGCCTCTTGTTACTTTGTACCACTTCGATCTACCATTGTCTTTGCAAGATTTAGGTAAGCCCTTCGATATTGTTTGTGTAGCCTTCAGGGGCTGGTAAAGTGTTACATCATAAAATAAATAAATGCAATTACTACAAACTAGTTTTTAATAACAAACTGTTCAATAAAAAGGTTTTCTTTTACTGCTTTTGTGATAAAAAGGTGAGCTGAATGGTTCAGTGTCATTATATTTCATACTGAGCAATAGGTACTCAAAATCACTTTTTGTTACACTATTACTTTATTCTCGGCTACCCCCACTGTCCAAGTATTTAATAAATCCAGGCACTAACTGCTACTGAAGTTCCTTAACGGAAAATCTGAATGCCTGAACCTGGTATTAAAGTTGTAACCTCATGATTAATAGTCGCGCTGTCGCCTTCTTGACAAAGTATGCGGCAGGATTTTTATAAGAAGATCGCCTATTTAGCTTATCAGACTTCAATTACCCGCTTATTCTTTCCAGGTGGCTGGGCAAACCCCCTCATAGCCGACTGGTTCGCAGACTATGCTGAAGTGGTCTTCTCTCTCTACGCCGACCGCGTGAAGTACTGGCTCACCATCAACGAGCCTTACATACAATGTGACGCAGGTTATGGGAAGCAGGCCGCTCCATTCTTCGATGACCCGATGCTGGGCCGGTATCTGTGCAATAAGAACGTGCTGATGGCTCATGCTAGGGCGTATAGGGTTTATGATGAGCTCTACAGGGATAAATACAATGGTTAACATAACATGCCATATCTTTTTACCATGCTTTCCACAATCAGAACATCGTAAAATAATATCTTATAACGCAAATAGCCGACGTTGCTCAAAAAGTTCAAAAGAATATAAGTTAATAGGCTTATTTTGGGTTAGGTCGTTCCATCGTCGACCTCATCTCTGTCCACAGGACGAGATTAAAGTCAAGAGTACGTCCATTTAATATTACAAAAAAAAAAAAACAGAAAAAGAAAGCTATACCGGTTTGCCGTAGACCGATGAGAAGATGGCGAGACGCCTTGGATGGCTTCCTCTTGAATTGGCGAGAAGAAGCACAACACCGAGAGAATTAGCAGGAATGGAGAGGGATTTAACCAGGAGTGACAGTTCAAGATAACAAATAAAAATATTACCAACCTAAACATTGTTAATTCCCATTCAGGTAAGCTGTCCATAGCAACTTTATTCTTCTGGTTCAAGCCCTTGACCCCAGAGGATCAAGAAGTCACTGATCTAACTATTGATCACTGGGTATGTACGATAAATTATAATCATTTGTTTGAAAACAGTTTGTTAATAACTGGTATCAACCAAGCGATAAAAGATAATCAGGGCGCACTGGACCTTGCTCTTGACTGTTATCTTTGTCATCTTTTCAGGAAGGTCGATACGCTCACGCCATCTTCTCCAAGGAAGGTGGATGGCCACGTAAACTAGAGAAACTGTTGAATGACATCGCGATGAAGGAAGGCTACTCGCATCCCAGACTGCCGCCGTTCACTCCCGAAGAAATAGAACTGGTTAGAGGTACCCATACATCCCGATTTTCTCTATGAGAAATTGCTACTGTTTTTTGTTAACGGTCAGAAGGCTGGCCTCAGTTTCCTTGAGTGTCTTAAACAGCTAAATAGTAGGTGCAATATGCTCCTAGAAGTGGAAGGCCATCAAACATTGGGCTAGCCTATGTGCCAAATGCACTGTACGGGCAACAAATCAGCCCGGTCAAACAAAGATTCTGAAGCTACCATCTCGGTCACTGAAATACTGACGGATTATGACAGAGTTGTAAGGAAAAGGAATCGGAAAGTGTAGAAGAAAGAAAGGAACCCTAATCCAACAGTGATTCTAAGATGAAATTAATTAATGAAGGGAAGTATCATTAACAAATAATTATATCATTATTTTACCTATTTTCCAGGAACATACGATTACTACGCGCTAAACCACTACACAACTAGGCTAGTGCGGAGGACGAAGCCAGGTGAACTTCCGGGAAAGTGGTTCTTCGACGGCTCAGAGGAACTGAACACTGTTATGGATAAGGATCCTTCATGGAAGACCACAGCGGTTGACTGGTTTGCGGTGAGAAACAATAGTTGATCCTTTGATCAATAGCTGTACAAGGAAATTTTGGAGAGTGGCCTAAATTGGAATTAACGCCGCCATGTTGTTTTTGTTTAAAAAATGTCGTTAAAACCAAAAGTTATGTTATTCCAAGACCAAAAGATCCACAGCTTTACTTCAATGATTTTACTAGTTTTAGAAAAAAGAACGGGTGTGAAAGATAAATTTTAATTCATCATGGGCGACACAGTTCACATGAAACAAGCAATAGTTTACTTTGTAAATTGAGCACAATTTTGTAGGTATCTGTAAAAAATATTATCTCGACACAATAGCTTGATAAAGATCTTATCATTCTAACTTTTAATATTTTAAGTAATTTTTGAAACTATTTGGGCATTGAAAAAAATTTATACCTACCTTCAACAAGCTTCTTGATCATTATCTTCTTAGCCTTTTCCCACATATATGGAGGTCGGCTTTTAGTCGAATAGGATGCAGACACAAATATAAAACAACGCATCCATTGATTCCTTGGTGCATCCTACTAACTGCAGTGATTAACTCCATTCCATTCCATGAATCCTTTCAGATATATCCCGAAGGCCTTCGCGAGCAGTTGCACTGGCTGAACTCGACGTACGACGTGAAGGAGATCGTCATCACCGAGAACGGAGTGCCCTCACTAGACCCCGGCCTCGTGGACACGCAGCGCCTGGACTACTACAAAGAATACTTGGAACAGGTAACTTTTACCGAAATAAAAGAGAAGTTGGCGATAATTTTGGAGGTTCACGAGTCACTAGAATTTCGATTTAACTACTTGATAAGTTAAACGATGAACCGAAACGGAACAGTGACTACCTAGTGCAGTCTTATAACCACTACACCGCATGAATGGGATCCTTCATGTAGTGTGGGGGAGTTGACCGATATGTCGGTATGTCCATGATAATACTAAGGTAGGTACTTGATATTATATTTTTGTCTTCCAGGTTCTTCTGGCTATACAAGACGGCATCAACGTAACAGGGTACACCGCCTGGACTCTAATGGATAACTTCGAATGGATGAGTGGTTACTTGTAAGTATTTAGGATTAAACCTAATAATAAATACCACATTCCTAATAATTTATGCTGCTCGAGTTGCAGATTCGAAGTAGACTCCTACCAGATGAAAACCAAAATTCGTTCAATGCGACTTTTACATCAGCTGCTTAGGTGCTTTGCTAAATAAGTAGGAAACTATGTGGCTCTGATAAATCACTAATCTCAGTATTATTATATTTAACACCTTTCAAGCACAGAAGTACAGAGGCGGACTTAATGCCATAGGCATTTTCTACCAGTCAATCTTTGGGTGATGCAGAGACAAGCAGTGGTAGGAGTATATCTGAAAATAATTTTAAATAATACTAAGATTAAATACAAGGATATATAAAATACTATAAATTTATATCAAAATTTAAATTAATGTAAATAGACATGTTGTATTATATTTTTTAAGCGCAAAATTCGGTCTCTACGCTGTGGACTTCTCGGATCCCAACCGGACCCGAACACCGCGCGAGTCAGCACGGTATTACTCCTCTGTAATAAGGAGCAGAATGTTACACCCGACACAAGATAATACCAAATTAAATTATGTTTAGATTTTAATAAAAATGTATTGAATGACTTGTTGTTTCCTTTGTAATCATTTTACTGCTTTGCGATATAATTTTACTATTTTTATGAAGTAAAATTGGATGATGTAGTTAATTAGTAACAGCTTTGAGAGTTTTTAGAATTCGTTCCAAATAGCTGAAAAAACGCAAAGCAACAACAAAACCACTGAGAGAACGCAATGAAGAAACAAAACGCAGTTGCGTTCCAGCGCTTTACATCAAAAAAATATTAAATAATAAAATAATATTGTGCTGATCACTGAACAAAGTTTAAAAGCGATTTTTTTCATAAAATGGGCTTTCCTACGGGTAAAATATTTTTTGCATGCTGAAGATCAGAAAAAACTGTGAAATGGAGACTTAATATGCTAAATGTCAATGAAAAATTTGACATTGACATTCGCGTTGGAACTTCTTCCCTTAGTTCCCTTGTCATTGGGTATTATCAAATAAAAATAAAAATTTCGTCAAATTAGCGCATAAATAAATCCATATGTTTACAGTTATACACATAAACACCCGAAAGCAACTAAATAAACTACTACCTACTTAAAAACCCTTCGAAAGAGTTGAAAGTTTTCAGTTCTTGAGTGAAATTTTTTGATTAAAATGTCGAAAATAAAGAAGCTGACGGGCTCGTTCCGCTATACTCAATGGGATCCTTGCTTGATCGTCTCGCAGATAGTGGCTATGCAGTCTGTGCTGTACTGCTCGTTGTGTCTGATCATCGCTCTCATGCAGGACTTGACGGGATCCACTAGAACTTTGGACCATATCTTTGAATATCATGTAAGTTTCGAATTTTATATCGCTTCTAAGTTATCCGACCTCATATGAACTGAGGTATTCATAACAAATACTTGTACAAACATATGATGTATGTTTATCTTTAACAAGATTACTGTCTAAGAATGTGTCAATTATAAACAAACTTATGAGTCATGTGTAAATATACTAATAACTTGTTAATGTTGGTTACGATATTGTTATTAAATTTTGAACTCTCACAGGCATTCATGCACCTGTGAAAGTTATGCCACATGTAACTTATCTATGCTGGTTTCACACGAGGACAGAACACTGAGACAACGGTTTGAAAGGACAGTGGCTGTTAAATATAGGACTGTCCTAGAGTGTCAATGACGAAAACATTTACGTCACTTATTCAAAATTGCAGCACAAATTGCTTTGGATGAGCTAGTTGAAATTGTAAAAAATTAAATGAATAGGAAAGAAAAACTTAAAACAAGTCAGGACGCGCACACTCACACTGTCCTGCTCTTTGCACTGCACTGCCCTCGCGTTCACACAAGTCCAGCCACAAGACAGATGAGCGAGAAAGATGGTGGGGGGAGCAAACTGTCCTGAAAAAATAGACCGACTAGCTATTAACTGTTCTGCCTTGGTTACTGTCACACATTACTGTCTCTTCTGTCCTGTGCGTTCAAACAGTAGCAGTACTGTGCTGCCCACTATTCTGCCTCACTCTTCTGCCCTCCTGTGAAACCAGCATTATTTTCCTTCTTGTCACTGTCACATTATTATGTCATCAGAGAGCATCAATATAATACTGTTTGTCATTTTACTGTCTCTACACAACATTTTGTAGTTGTCTACATACTGCAAATATTTTCCATTTTCCCATCCCTAGATTTCTTCTAGAAAAAATCTTAGCAAATTGTATGTATTGCAGGAGATACACGTACGAGACAATGAGGGGCGCTCGGTCATCTTTGCATTTGTACTGAATGCAATTATTGGAGCCTTCGTTCTGTGGATGACTGTCGGCAGAACTAAACTGTGCTTAGACTTTAGGTAAGTAACACTAAAGCCCTCTATCTGGAATGAGACTCAACACAAATACATCAATCAATAAATAGTAGCTTACAAAATGTCAAGTACAAGTAAATTGTTGCATGAGTGTCTAACAGAAAATCTGATTTTTTAGCTTGTCTTTAATTTATTTTTATTTTAGTACATGGAGGACTTACTTTATTTATTTATTACATTTAGGAAAACAGACAGTAGTATTTTAAGCATGAATAGTGTTCTTCTTCTTAGCGTATCAATGGCAAAAAGTTCAAATGTTATGTTTAGCCCAAACTCAGCCACACGAACCCCGTTCACCGAAGCAGTAAGCAGATCGTCAGGTGCGCAGGTGTTAGGGCATGCAGTGTAAGATGGATGGTGGGCCATTGTCTGTGGGTAGACTTGCATACGCACTTGAGGTCTGAGCCGTCCATAAACCCCCATCTGCAGAGATTGTCTTTACTCCAGCCGACTTGGGTTCGAAGACTGTTTAGGGATTTCCAAGTCGCGCGCCCAGGTGGAAGGTTTTCTGATGAGTTATTGAAGATGTCAGGGGGTTTAAACCGCTCCCGCCAGAGATTGCACCTTGCTGTGGAGGCGTTGAAATTGGCTGCACTAGTTGGGCCCACGCATCCAAGAAAACTTTTACGACTTTTCAGCCTCTAGGGCACTGAGACGTGGCTGTGCATTGGATGGCGTGAGTCAGCTTGTAGCTTCGCCATCTCGAGACGGCTGGCTATAGTCCTGCGAACTTTAGGAGGCGCGATGACGGACAGTGGAAACAGTATTCGTACCGGAAACAGTTTAAGACAACCAGTAATTATTCGGCACGTCTCATTTAGCGCTGTATCCACGGTGTGCGTGCGCAGAGCGGTCCGTACTGAACAGGCATATTCACCAGCAGAGAAGCAGAGTGTCATCCCTGTGGTTCGCAGAACTTTTGGATACACAGTGTTGTCTTAAAATTAAACTTAACAAACTGATAACTATCATTCCAGATTATGATTGTAAAAGTTATTAATTGAATTATTCTAATTATAAGCCTATCATGTAACATCTGGTGATAAACATAGGCTTCTTAGACTACTCCTCAAGCAGACACTCGTCTTCAAGTTATCCAATAAGGTTTTAATCCGCAGTTGTAAGACTTTGCTAATAATTAGGAAGACAGAAGTCTAAACGAATGCTTTTAAGTAGATAATTTAATAATGCTAGTAATGACCTATTTAGTACAGATTTCTTACTACATTATAAAAACCTATGTTGTATTATAACGGGCTGGTGACCGCAACTCCACGTCCAAGCACGTATTTTGCGTACGGGTGGAAAGTTTATTCGATCTCTTACCAACATTATTATTTAATATCACTTTTTTTTCTGTTCCATATTTTTTATGTTGTTACAAATTATCAAGCTAGACACAACATAAACTGTTGGATTATTTTATAAATTCATCGAGCAGTCTGTTTTATAAAACAGACTGCTCGATGGAGTGGATGGGAGTTTTTTTTTTTATGTAGTTTATAAAATAAATTTAAAAAAAAACTCCTTTTTAAATGAAAAACTAATTTAAAGTGAACTGTATTTTACAAAAATAATGTACAATTAATGAATGACCCATCACTGTCTCTTCCCATTCCAGTTGCACATACCACGGGATCCACCTCATCGCTTGCTGGCTGTACAACGGCTCTTTCCCCACGACCTTCTCTTGGTGGGCACTAAGTGTCGCCTGTGCCTGCATTACATGTGTAGCCGGAGAGTTCCTCTGCCTCCGAACAGAGCTACAAGCCATCCCGTTGAGTAACATCGGAGCTAAGGTGGATTTATGAGATTTAGTTTCCGAAATACCCTTTGACTGGCTGATATTGTATAGCATTTGTCAGTGTAACTAAAAGGGTGAGAAAGGACTATATATTAGTCACTTTTCTATGTGAACTTTGGCAATATTTTTGCCACTTACTGAAACAAAATTGCCTCGGTTTTGAGTCTTAAATTTTATTTTTAGGACATGTAAAATGGCTTAACTAGGTTTTTAGTTACAATATCTTTAGTTTTAGCTTGTAGTCCTCATGTAGGGACAACTATATCTGCCCTGAACACTTAAAACATACTTATGTCAGCCAAAATAAACTTTTTCAACACTGTATAGCTTTTAGAAATTATATAAAGTAAAGAAACATCGAAACGAAATTTAATGACGAGTCACGAAGTCACGATATCTAGATTTATATTCGCAGACATTCTTAATGGTATAGAATAAAATAATACGAGCTTTTTACATCCAGTAAGTGTGTGAGTGACTTTCTTTAAGGTGGAAGGGTAGCCCGCGAAATTCAAATTTTCTTACGTTTTTTTGCAATTTGCAGGTCATTGTCAGGTTGTATGTTGATTAAAACATGATTCGCGACCGTAACAAATATGGCTTTACAGAGTTATAATCATTAAAATCTCTAGACAACCCTCTAAGTTCATTAAACCGCATTGAATGACTGATTACAATTCTGTAAATACAGACGTATTACGGCCGCGTATCATAAAGCCTGGCACTGACCTGCAAAATTTGAAAAATGTAAGAAAATTTATGGGCCACCCTGGTGCTTCCCTCTTAGTCTGACTGGTCTGAATTCTGTATGCTAGTCACTCACACACGTGCAAAGTTTATTATAATACTAGACTATGGTATTTATACGACATGTTCATAATAATTTTCATGAAAACTATAATTTGAATAATTGTCTCATCTAATTCTTCATTCAAACAAAAATATGACATTTAATTCATAGTTCCAACCATGTATATTACTTAAATATAATAAAATTAATGAGGCTAACATTGTAATATTCATAATTATTTTGGATTTTGTCCGATGTGAAGCGAAAACTGGTAATAAATAAATTCCAATGCTTTTGTAGGAATCTATAATCAATTTTTGCAGGTATAGATATTAGAGGGTACGAAAAACAATACTAATTTAATGTACAGTGACTTAATTTCTACGAAAATCTAGAAATATTTAGCTGATAATAACTGATTGTGAGGAGTTCGAGGTATTAATATAATATGAGCTCTAAGTACAGGTAGTAAAATACATTTTAGAATGGAGAAATAACAGGCTAATTGACGCTCATAATAAAAATTTAATAACGTATATTTGATTGCAAATCAAAAGCGTGCGTCAAGTGGCTTTTAAGCGTTTTGACATACGGTTGAAATTACAATGCTTGACGCGGGCTCGTGGAATGCAATAACTATTTAATTATATAAGGTCTAACTATTCATACACGAAATATTTTGAGATAATCATCTAACGGCTATAACGAAGCCATTTCAAGAGAAAAAAATATCCAAGTATAATTTTTATGAAAAATAAATAATTTAAAATTACTTGATCCACAAAGTAAATAATGGCTCCTTATTTTTCAACATCCATTACGCTAGTTTACTACGTCGTATTTACCTACTGTCATTGTTAGAATAGGGAAAAGGTTTTATGCAAAAAGTCTCAAGAAATTTTAGAAATATAACAATATCGTAAAACAAAAACACTCAGATATTTTTTTTATTTCGTAGC
Source organism: Noctua janthe (assembly GCA_910589295.1). Taxonomy (NCBI): domain Eukaryota; kingdom Metazoa; phylum Arthropoda; class Insecta; order Lepidoptera; family Noctuidae; genus Noctua; species Noctua janthe. The sequence continues at coordinate 2,844,049 of OU342572.1, read as the reverse complement.
TATGGCGACTTTACGACTTATAGAAGTTACTCTTAAAATATTTCGTGTATGAAAAGATAGACCTTATATATTTCTTGTAAGTATGTTATTATAGGAACGATTTAATCGAATTCGACTTAAAAATTACTGTAAAAAAATAAATAAACCTGAGTGTAAATCTGTAAATAACTGTGATGGTCGAGTATGCGATATTTATTCGTTGTAGTAAGTGTAAATAAATGATTTCTAATATTTATTTTTGGATTTTACTTGAAACTATGTTAAGTTGCGATTGCCGAGGTTAGTTCATGGATGGGTGACCGCCTATTACACCCAAGTTTAACACGTTCACTGTCCAATGACTCCAAATGGAGTCACATTTGTACCAAACTGACATGTCCATGACTCCAGTTGGAGTCATAATCCAAAAGTAAATTTGATGTTTTTTATTTCACTGGACGTATGAACAAGAGGAAAAAGATTCTCATGGACGTATGGTTGGATAACAAGGCTACCGAAAATTTAAAAGAGCCGCCGTAAAATGTTGCCAGTCTCCCATATATCAGGAGGGTAAAAAAAAACTATTTTTTTTTTTGTAAGCATTGTTGTATATTTATTTAAATCAGAGTAATGTATTATAACATGGACGGCAGAGTGCTGCTTTACACTTGGGGCACCACGTTACCACTTTAGAAGCCTTAGTACTCGCAAGTTTTGAAGTTTGTCCTTCTGAAATGAGCTTATTGTAGCAGCCTGTGCATCGTTTTTTTTCGTCTTACGACTTAGTTCCTGGGTCATATTCTCGGATTTGTGTTTGTTTACAGGTAATGACTGCGGACGTCCAACAGATGTTTGGTTTTCGTCTCTTACCTCTACATAATTTTTGTTCACACGTCCATGACTCCTTAGGGAGTCATTTTTTTTTTTCAGGTATTTTCCTGTAAATTCATTTTCTTTAGGCCGTATATTAGTATATTTATACTAATATACGGCCTAAAGACTAACTAACCCTAACTTGACTATAATCATTATAAGGGATTACATTTGTAATCCCTTATAATGATTATAGTCAAGTTAGGGCGAGTTTGTAGATGGACGTACGAATATTTTTTATAACTTTGTACTGGGACAGTGAACGTGTTAAGAACGATGTAGTGAATAAATAGTAACCGTTTTGGCGTCGGTGTCCCTTCCAGCTTGTATACAGGGTGTAAACAGACCCTTCACATATCCGTCTACCAAGCATTCTGTACATCAAACTTTACGCAAACATTATTGCTGGGAATCGACTTTTTTGTTTGGGGTGAAAAATCACGTTTTACAGTAGGACTCGGTGCAAAGCACTCAAAGTATTGCGCTGATGGATGGATTGAATAGTACGGGGGTCGTGGAGGTGTGTAAAGTAAAAATCATACATTAAAAACATGTATTTAAGAAAAAACTTGTGAAAAAGTTGGAACTTTGACCCCCAATATCTCCGTAACTAGAAGGTTCCCAGGTATGGTCTAGAACAAAAAAATTATCGCTAAGACGGGGAGAACAAGTGCCTTTCGGATATGTTAAGGTTCTATTTACACCCTTTATTTGCGACGTTGCCAATGTTCAGAATGCACACTCTTAAGGTGGGAGCGCCAGGGTAACCCACGAAATTCAAAATTGAAATTTGCAAGTCAGTGTCAGGTTGTATGTTGATGATAAATGAGTCGCGCAAGTAACACTTATATAGTTACAGAATTATAATCATTAATGCAACCCTCTATGTTCATTTAACCCTCTTCTGTAACTATTTTATGAAAAACTCATTCAATGGGGTTAAATGAAACTAAACTGCAAATTGCAAAAAACGTAAGAAAATTTGAATTTCGCGGGCTTCTAACTTAATGTGCTCTTCGAGACACGGGGACTCATACTGCCAACTTCGAATCTCTGGGGTGCTATTGATAAATCCCTAGGAAATCATCTGCAAGGTAATACAACGATTTCATTTACTCACCATGATCTTATCCACTATGTATTTTATTTACATACATCCATAACATCACGCCTGGTATCCCTCAAGGGTTACGCAGTACCTAATAGTACACCCATATTTCGCCTGTTATTTTTAAGTCCCATGTGATAGGGGTGAGCCTATTGCCGTCAACCGGGCACAAATCCAGACTCCGTGGCTGATATTAAGAAATTCCTAATGGAAAACCAAATAACACTGTCCGATTTGGGAGTCGAACCCAGGACCTCATGCTCAGCAGTCGCGCTTGTGGCGACTAGACCAACGAGGCAGTATTTTATTTAGTTGTAGGTAAATAGGATAATTTCAAGGAAACAACATAATAATTCACACTAACTTTAATAATAGACAAAATCAAAAAACAATAACAATAGTCAGCAACGTAACTCTTAAATATATCACAATATTCGTACAGCTAGCGAAGATTCACTGAAATCACTTGCAATGGCGTGCTAATATATGCCTTAATACGTATGTTTTAGCGGACATTATAATGTAGCGTAGTTATCGCAGGGCAGATGATTTTTATTACATTAGATTACGGCCCTTATTTTTGGTGTCATAAAATTCAAAATAGTATTCACTGGCTTGTACAGAGTGTTCCCGAGAAGCCGGCTTTTTGTGGAATATTCGACTTTATTTGTACTATTAATGACGTGTTTTTTTAATGTCATCTGAAAACCCTCTGCATGCATTGATCTTCTATTTTTTTTTTGTTTTATCATGAAAAACTTCAATAAAATTTTATCCTCTCAAATTTGGTGAACAAAAGAATACTATCCCATTTTTTTTATTTTACATAACATAAAATAACGCCTGTAATCCCCAAAGGGTTAGGCAGAGGTGTACCTAATAGTACATCCACGTTTCGCCAGTTATGTTTAAGTCCCATGTAATAGGGGGTGAGCCTATTATGGGGGGGGGGGGGGGGGCTTAATTATAATGTCCGCTAAAATCATCCATTTCTAAATAGTCCAGTGCTCTAGCACTAATAAAATGGAGTGCGTATCTTTATCGCTAAAATTCTAGTTTATATTCATCACAACACTTATTATTTAATAACTATTATGTATTCATTACTTCCTAGACGTTACAGTTTTAAAATATATCATTTATTTCTTGATCGATACATTAAAATAATTTTAGATATTTTTTGTTCATTTTAGAAGTACAATGACAATTTCAAGTGGTTCTTAGTTGTTACAACAATAATATACAGGGTGGTCGGGTAATAGCTCCACGGTCAAAATGTATGGAACGGTTCCCTATCACAATGTTTTCTTATTTAACCCGACTGACTGGTAGAGAATGCCTTGTGGCATTAAGTCCGCCTATGTATCACTATTGTACATGAAGTTTAAATAAATAAATATAAATAAATAAATAAACGGTTGATTAAAAAAAAATACTGATGAAAATTTTCCATGTAGGGGTTTCAGATTGATGTACTGAATAATTGGTAAGCGTTTGTGCGTCGGTATCCCTTCCACTCTGTATAGTGAACAATTTACGATAACAAACAGATTGCACCAGAAAATAATAATATTATTATAGAGAAAATAAATTTTCAATTCACTTTTCGTTCTATTATTTTATTTCTTCGAAACTGTTTTGAAAAACATCGTTTGTTATACGTGGGTATTTGTTACTGCAGTACTTGTCTCCATAAAAACCTCGCCTACGGCTCGGTTGTGAATTCCACCTCGAAAGCAATATCAAAGTTTCCCTACTTATATCAAAACGTACTATTTTCAAACCCTCGGTTTTAAAAAGCCTGTTTGTGTCTTTGACCAATCTAGTATCAAATCTTTAGTTGACCATATTCAATATTCGACCGTCTGCGGGCGAAAGTCTGAAATAAGCGACACACCACACCCTTTCGCTACGAGTAGCTACTAAGGGCACCGTGTTAGTTATGGTGGAAGTACCAAGGATTCTTACGTTTTTTTGCAATTTTCAGGTCAGTGTCAAGATGTATAACATAACATAACATCACGCCTGTAGTCCTTGAAGGGTTACGTAGAGGTGCACCTAATAGTACACCCATATTTCGCCAGTTATGTTTCAAGTCCCAGGTAATTTGGGGGCGAGCCTATTGCCATTAACCGGGCATTAATCCAGAGTCCGTGGCTGCCCGACCCGACAATCGATCCCTGGACCTCATGCTCCACAGTCGTTTTTAATGATTATAATTCTGTAAATACATACAAGTTACGGTAGCGAATCATATTTTAATCAATATACAACCTGACACTGACCGGCAAATTGCAAAAAACGTAAGAAAAGTTGATATTCACGCACTACCCTGACGTTTCCACCTTAAGCGGTAGGCCTGAAGCTGTTATGATTGGTTGACATGAGTATCTCAGAAACCAGGAGTTATCAGTTTCTACAATAAACTCACACACGGAGTCATGTCCTTAGAATATTCATATAATATAAAATAATAGCTTTTTTACAGCAAAAACACATTTTTATAAAGACACTAATTCGCAACAAATAACAATTATTCATAATCTCAACTTAATATAAAACACTGGCTATCAAGCGACAACGAAAAGCAATCTTATTACTTACATTATAAGGCTCGATTTCTAAAAGCATAATTATTATGTTAAACGAATGTCTTTGTGACTAAATTGTTACATTTGACTTTTATTTAAAACATAATTAAATATAGAAGATTTCGAATATACAAACACGTAAGCAATAAACGCAACGAATTATACAAAACAACTGGGTAGATTATACATGAAAAAATATTTAAAAATATTATATTTTGTAAATAAAAAATCTGTATTTGCGTGTTAATATGGATTTCAAAAAGTGTCAACGGTGCCACTAAACGTATATAATCATTCAGTGTATTTTATGTGCTGTCACTAAAAAGTACCAAAGTGGTACTTTTAGTGACCTACTCTAAAATATGTAGAACAAACTATACTTGCGAAGGCACTGACATAAGTTAGTGTTTCAACAAACTAGAACAAAATTAGCTACTTATTAGATATATTACACGAACATTGTACTGGTAAAAATACTGTATTTGTTTGTAAAATGTAACTTTAATGTAGATGTCGCCACAGTAGTACGTAGAATTTTTGAAATACTAGCTAAATTAATAACTATTTGGAGTTTCAAGATCTCGTAAATTTTTTTTTTGCTACGCATTTTTACACTTAAAACCTTAACACATAGATTTTATTTTACATCTTAATGCGGTTAAGATCACTCAAACAGAGACATACAGATGGCGGAAGGCCTGCGGACATTGAATACTGACAGATTCTTCTGTATCTTATATGTCCAGTATCCGAGACACGTGCGCAATTTGTCCATAGCGGTTTGACACTTTAGATGGATTCGTTACTTTGTTTTTAACTTTTAATACTCCAAATAGTGGAGACATCTTGCAAAAAATAGTACAATTTTCATTTTGACTTATTTTTGGTATCTTATTACATTATTTTCGATTGCTTAATTTTACTGAGTATATAACATAATACTCAAAGCATAAACTGCTAAACTTACTTCGATAATAATTTACATGAAAAGACTATTTATTTCGTAGTGTTTTTAAAAATAATTTAATTATTTTTATTCATAGTTAAGTTTGTGTGTGTATTTCGTGATTTGTGTAGATAGCATTATAGAAATAGATTATAAATATTACATAAAACAGCACAGCAGAGTAGGCAGTATTAGCAGTGTATAAGTGTTTCTTTTAAAAATAGTGTTTGATAGTTTGTTTTATATTTACGACTTTGGATAGTACAGAGGCCCAAGCACGAGCGCATGGTGTGCACGTAACGTATTAAATATACGTCGATTTTAAAATTAAAAATACTCTTCTCTTATGTAATATACTCAAAATTTTAAGAATTTAGTCATATCTATGGACGATACTGATTGTGCTTGTTGCAAACAATTTAACTAAAATGCTATAGGATAATTGTATTTTTGAAAAATCGACGTACCTATTTACGTTACGTTTACACCGCAGGGTCGTGCTAAGGCCTAGGATGCTTAGACGCAATTCGCACATATGAAACAAACATTCTAACTCAAGCAATGTGATTTTGTCAAATTGTTATTTATCTAATTTTATGACAAAATGTTTGCGCGATGCTTAGGCATAAAAAATCGCATCTTATTTATGGATTTTATGGAACTTCCAATAATATCGATATTTCGTCAGAACATCGGGAGCCAAGAAGCTTACCTAACCATAATGTTTTTGTAATGTAATTTTGTATATTTCTGTTTTCTTTCACTTTACTATTTAAAATATTAATATTATGTGGCTGTACTAAGCTATCTAGCTGGTTATAAACTCTTATTACTAGTTTGATTATATTATTATTTTGCCTTAAACCCAATGGCGCAGCCAATGCGCAGATCTTGGGCAAAATTATAGATTCAAGGCATTTAATAAAAATATTATTTACCTATCGAATAATCGTAATATCTATTTATTTATTTACGTAATTCTCCAAAAAATACTATGCATGATTTAATAAATAATGTTTTTTTTTATTTGTTCTTTGAGTATGGAAGTTTTGAGTCAAAATACTATACGTATTTTGTTTTATGATATGTGTGCTTTTGGCAAATTAAGATCGATTTATATGTTTTAAGATAAAAGTGACACGGGTTGCAAGATATTTGAGGATTTGGAGTACTTACCTTTCTAGCTCAATAATTTTATATAATTTTAAATTATTTATAAGGGTAAGTGTTTAGATGTCGCCCGACATAGGTATTTTTAAACGCAGCTAGGGTTAATCTCGTTGTTTATATTTCGTTTTAAGTAGTCCAAACCTGAAGAGAAAATCGAACATGCAATCAATAGAGAATTTGCAATAGAGCAGATGCATTTAAATACTATTTTATCCATTAAATGAATGAAAGACTTGCCAAAAACAATGACTGAAGATGACTTTGATTTTACAAGCTAATACCCTCGTTTTGTATTTAAAAATAATGTCACTTTTATCTTTATTCCAGTTTCAAGCTAAGTAAATACTACTTGCTAATGACTCTTACTAGCAATATCGGACGTTGGGCATAGAAGCCCAGCAGTGGGACTACCCATAAAACATGAATGATAGAAATATTCACAACAGAGTAAATTTATATTAAAAGTATTTGACGGAAGACTAGGCCTATGTATGGTGGAGACATACTGTTCTTACTTAATCTGGTGTTTTAGACTAAAGACGACCATCAAAGGACAAAATATATTGATACTGATCAAAACCTTTAGTCATTGCTACATGAAATTGCTTCAAATACTTTACCATTTTCTGAAAACGGAAAGAATGATCATTATCCGTTTGTAGGATCCCTACAATAGATTTCAACTAGCCACATATTCACATCGTATTTTGTATGTCCCCGCTCTTTTTACTATGAAAGCCTAAAAGCATTTTAATCCTAGATATTTCGAAATATTTACAGATCACTGTAGTGCCAGAAATACAGATTGTTGTTTTAATGAGTGTTCAGAACATAATAATAACAATACGGTGATTTGGTGTTTATTTTTAGTAAGTATGTATGTTTTGTGGGATTGCATAATATCCACAGGATGATTTGCATTGAAGTAATATGGGTCGTTAATTTTAAACATCTGTAAGAGCCAATGCAAGAACGTTTATTTTTCTCCCGAGAAAACTCTTGCGACTTAACACCGTCAAAATCATATTGATTTAGGTGAAATAATAATCTCTGAGACTACAGTTTTCTATATTACAAAGACTGGAATACTATGCATGAGGTAGATGTCTATTCCGATCTGATTTGATCTTTGATATAATTGAACGTAAAAATAGACGGAATTTTATTGTAGATGGCGCTACTGTAACCGTTCCATAACTTAGATTGATTAAGAAAAGTTTACATTTTCTCTTCAAAAACCGCCTTCGTTGTACAAAATTAAAAGTTTTTTAAAGTACTGTTTCATTTTAATTCAACTAATCACGTATCGCAAAGAACCGGCGAGTCTTAGAACCGAAAATTCGAAGACATGTGCTCTTATCAACCCCACTGGGCTAGTGTAGTGGACAACAGCCCACTCGCTCACTAATAATAGGCCTCCCAGCAGTGGGAACGTTATAGACTGATAATATTATATTATGTCTTTAAAGATAAGTTATAGTAGCGCCATATTTTAATGTAACTACATGATTACTATGATTAGTAATAATAAGAATGCGATTCAAAATTCAAAATTCGTTTACAAAAAATCGATAATATTTCTTATATAGAAGGCGACTATTATAATTTTATTCATCATAAGATTTTCCTTTTTTCTAACTTTCCTATTCCTCTCTCAGAATCAAGCTCGATTTTTGTCCAAGTAAGAACATTTCCAGCGTGATGAAAAGGGTTTGAGTGACTAAAATGTGGGAAACTTGTTAGTAAATTGTAATCCCCAGTTTAAGCGACTATTTTTTTATTCCCTCTAAACCAATTTAGTATGTTAATTGGACAACCAGTTGAATAACTGAAATGCTATACACACATACACGTACTCTAATAAAAGAAGTCAACGGTTGATAAAACAACTCGTATTTCGGTGCATTGCTTCGAATGACATCTATGTCTTTACGCTGTCATAAAATATTGTTGCAATTAGCTGCCAAATAAGATAAGGAATTCTATAGTCATCAACTATCAAACATCATCCGGTCGCCTTCTTTACCAATGTAATTTTCAGACATCATGATCAAAAGATTTTAACGTGGAATTTCAAAAGATTCATACCCACTGATTTTTATCACGAGTTATTCTCTTACGAAAAAATATTTTTCATTAACCGATGTTATTTAAACATTTACAAATTAATCACCGTTGAAACGTTCATACAATTATGTAATTTTTTCACGCGGTACTTTTGGTACCATTCCAAAAAATCATACATTTTGTTTAACTAACAACACAACAAATCTACACCGGTACCTTTACTAAAAATAATCCCGTATTCTCACAAAACACACAAGAAAAAACATACTCAAAGTCATTGGTACCTAAAAAAGTCTTTCCAAATCAAATAAACCTTCTATTTTACAGTGTGGTACCTTCCAAAAAAGTGTCAGAACGGTACCTTCTGTGGCGCTACTTTTGGAAGTGTCGGTACCAAACGAAGCAGCCGTAGAAGGAGGGTAGTTCTTAGGGGGATCCCTCGTCCACCTCGCGGATCACTGTGTCGGATTCCCAGCGGAAACGCTCCGCGATTAGTGATTGGAGTTCCTGGGGAGAGGTAACAGGGTTTTATAATTTTATTTATTACAATATTACAAAGTTACAGGGACCTTTTGGCACTTGAATATCATTGAAAAGGTGCGTTGTTGGGCGAAAATTCGTGAAATATTGAAAGATAAGCAGGCGGCACACCAAAAGATCCTTGTAGAAGTAAATGTAAAGGGTGTAAAAAGATCTTTAACGAAGCCGACTGGCACGTGTTCTTCCCGTCATTGCGATCATTTTTTTTTCTGGACCATACCTGGGAACCTTCTAGTTACGGAGAAATTGGAGGTCAAAGTTCTACTTTTTGATATTTTTTTTTTTTAATACAACTATTAAATGTTATAACTTAACTTTAAATACATTCATGACCCCTGGACTATTCAATGCTTCCATCATCACAATGCTTTAAGTGCGTAACATTAAGGCTTACCGAAACACGTGATTATTCACACCAAAAAAAAGTCATTTCAATTTTTGCGTAGACTTACTTAGTTTCATGTACAGAATGCTTGGTTGTCGGCTTCGTGAAAGATCCATGTTCACGTTATATTATTAGGTATGTGTGTAGTAGCTTTTTCAGAACACAGATGTAGTCAGATAGATGTAAGAGTATGTCCAGATGTTGTTCTCTCTTTTAGTTCATGCATTGGAATGTAATTTGTAATAATAGAATGAGAGCAAAGATGAGCACCGATGTATTTTATTCCCTCGTTACAGACGCAATGTTCTACGCCCAACGCTATTGGTGATTTGGAAAATGCAATCATTACACAGGGTGTAAAGGACATCGACGAGGAAATTTTGTAAAAATAAGTCTGTCGTTAGGGGGCATCCATTAATTACGTGAGGCGTTTAGAGGGGGAGGCCGTCGAGCTGAATGTCACCCAAATCATAGTCAAATCGCCGATGTCATATCAAATCTCACGACATCTCACCAAAGAGCGAGGGGAGGTCGAAAAATCGCCAAAATTGCCTCACGTAATTAATGGACGCCCCCTTACATACATTTTCACCGCGTAGATATTGCAGTTTTGTAAAAAAGCTGATTTATTTTTACGCAATGGAGGGAGGAGGTCTAGAATTATTTAGTGCATTCATGGTAATGGTTCCCATCTTAGTTGCCCCGTTACACCTTTTATGTTTTTATTGCGTTCTTCATTAACTTACACCCTGTATACATGTTATAACTTACACCCTGTATATTTCCCTGGTACTTTAAATTATGACTTTAGAAAGGGTAAAATTAGGATATTTGAAAGACATTTGAGGATGTGTCTAAACGGCCATGACATGCATGGAGAAGAGTAGATTTTGCGAATGATATCAAGAATATTTTCGAGAGTATCCCAGCAACCATTTCCAAAAATACTTACTAATCATGTTTTCAATTTTGTTAACAAGCATAGTTGCTACTTCGCAAGCGACCAGAGTAGGTATACATGTTGTCTACTTTAGTTTTTGTGTCCATTTACTAAAAGTCCGAGACGAGCAAAATCCTAATTAATAAAAAATAAAAATATTTTAGAATTTTCGGAAAATTTGAAGAAAATATTGTAAAGCAAAGGATTCTTTCTGTATGGAGTCAGTGCGTGAATTTAATTTACAAAAAATATAAGTAATAATCGCGTTTATTATTTTACCATTGTCATCAACAGAAACTCAATTTATCAAATAATTATTTAAAAAAAACAATCTGCCGCCAATTTTTCCAAACTATTTTGGGGTCGGCTTTGAGTTTAACCAGATGCAACTAAGTACCAGTTTTTTACATGGAGCGACTGCCTATCTGGTCCCCACAACCCAGTAATTGGGTAATATGATACTCCCTGGTAAGCCTGGTTGCTAGACTGTCAAAGATGTACAAATGATAGCCGGGACCAACAGCTTAACGTGCTTTCCGAGGCACGGAGGAAACTCTGTCACCCATCCACGGACCAATCTCGGCAAGCATTTTTTATCCACCCCTTCCGGCTGTTATTATTTAGCCACGAGCTCCTCCAAATAATTATTTAAAAATAGGAGTTTTAGAAGAACTATTTGAAAAAAAAGTATTACAAAATTCAACAAAATAATAATTTCGTTACGACATATCAATGCTTATCCACAAAACCGCACGACGCCTGCGTGGTGGATTACGGCTCTGCGCGCCACACAGAGGAGGTGTGGCCCAGCAGTGGGAACATTAACTTTAGGCTGATTCATACCAAAGCTTAATCAAACTCATATTAGTTTCAAACAACTGCAAGTTGTTGAAGAAGAAGTAAACTACTGAAGACTTTAGATAAAACAAACTGAGTTTAGTACTAACCTCAGGTTTATTGAGGACAATGATCCTATTTTCAAGTTTAGGCGCCAACTCACACGACTGTTGTTCGAGGTCGTCCAGCGATGCTCGGCGGGTTAACCTGCAAATAAAATGTGTAAGTAATATTAGGCTTAGAAGTATACGGGGTCGAAAGGACACCGACGCACAAACGGTTACCACGTATTCTGTTCATCATACTGAACCAGTTCAAATTACCGATGAAAAATTTATATGTAGGCATACATATAAATTTTTCATCGGTAATTTGAAAAAAATCAGCAGTTCCATATATCTTGACTGTGTAGGTTTTATTTATTTTTTTTTTGCAAAATGGCCTGCTCTTGAGCTCGATCACGCTTGATGGAAAGTAATGGATGAGGACTATGATGGAACGAGCGCGCCCAGAAGATGCCTGTTCACTCTTGGTTTGAAGGCAGACTGGTTAGACGGTATTGCACTTTTGTAGGAAACAGCCGATTTAAAAAAAAAATACGGAAGAAAAGTAACCGTTTGTGCGTCGGAGTCGCTGTATATGAGTATTCGTTGATATTTCATTGTTTAATTAATTTACTAAAAGTTCGTATCTTATTCATTGAATGGTCATAGATTTAAATTGATCATAGAATGTATTTTTAAACATGCATAATTTTTGAAACAGCTATCGAGTAACAATGTGAATTTATTTAGATAAATCCATTTCAACTAAACACAATTACCTAAACTTATTACTAAAGTTTCAATCTGCAGAGCATTTTTTTTTATTTTTTTCCGGATGGGAAATCATCAAATCCCCCACTCGTGTCAGACTTGTACTGACTAAAACCCATCCATGTTCCTTCTTTGCCCTTTGTGTTCCAGGGCCACGGTATCTCTTTCGAACAGTCCCGCAGCCCTGGCAGGCATCGGCCCTTGCGGACCCCTACTTATTCGTTGACATCTCTTTGAGGCGCGCGTGGAACACGAACGCGCCGTCGACACGGCCTGTCGTCATAAGACGGCCGGACGGCGAGCTAGCCCATAACTCGCCGTCCACAGGCCCGCGCCTACGGTGGCCGGGAGCCACCACGTGACCCCCGACACCCAGGGCTTCTCCCGCGGCGACTGGGATGGGAGGTTCTTTCCCTCTCCCGTCCCGCCACCTCCTTCACTAGCATGACTGCTTCACAGAAGGTGGTGACGGCTTCCCATTCCCTCTCGCTCCGGACCATGGCTTGAACCAGGGCCGGACGCGAGAGATCGCCGCCGCCAATCGCCGCTACGAGGACACGGCGGTGCTCCGCCCAAGCGGGGCAGACCTCCACGGTGTGCTCCACCGTGTGCTGTGCAGAGCATAACATCACGCGTGTCATCTCCGAAGGGTTAGGTAGAGGCATTTCAGCAGTTATGTTTAAGTCCCACGTAGTAGGGGTCGAGCCTACCAAACTAGAATGGGACAAGGGCAGGAAGATGATGAATAGGGCGGCGATCCTTTTGCCGGCGAATGGGGAATGCCCATATTAACATCGACTTTGCGGTCATTTAACCAAAATAGCTCTACCTACACTGATCACTGCTAAAAAACAAACTAAACAACTACACACTATCTTAACTTAATTATTGGTTTGTGAGGTAAGCGGTTATCTTGGTATGGACTTGTGATGCGGAGGCATGAGGAGAATTTTGTGGAGAAAGTTTTGAGTATGAATGTGGATGGGTATATGAGTAAAGGAAGACCAAAGAAACGATGAGTGGACTGTGTGAAGGATGATATGGCTAGAAAGGAGGTGTCTGATGAGATGACGAGTAAATTAATAGAGAAGTATGGAAGAAGAAGATATGCTGCGCCGACCCCAAATAAATTGGGATAAGGGCAGGCGAATGATGATCATCATCTGCCTAGCTTTTTCCCAACTATATTGGGGTCAGCTTCCAGTCTAACCTGATGCAGCTGAATACCAGTATTTTACATGGAGCGACTGCCTATCTGACCTCCACAACCCAGTTAGTACTGGGTAATACGATACCCCTTGGTAAGACTGGTTGTCAGACTTTTTGGGCCACAGACTACCTAACGACTGTCAAAGATCTACAAATAACAGCCGGGACCAACGGTTTAACGTGCTTTCTGAGGCACGGAGGAAACTCGGTATGTAATGGGTGGTCACCCATCCGCAGACCAACCTAGGCAAGCACGGCTTGAAAAAAAAGATCGACCCGAGCGGCTGTTATTATTTAGCCACGAGCTCCTCGGCAGGAGAATGTTGATGATGAAACTATATTAATTTCTCGTTAAAAAGTAACCTAGCAACACTACGACATCACAACAGATGACTACAAGTATATCAAAACCGGTGTGTCCAGCCTGCAGTCCTTACTTAGCATACCTATGGTGTCCGCAGTGCGCGGGCTCGCCGGCCGCGGACGAGGCGCGGCGGAGGGGCGGCGGGCCGTCCAGCTCACTGCCGTCCAGCATTTTGACCAGACTGTGCCTGAACATACAAAGGTTACTTCAAATCGGAAATTAAGATTATTATTAAATTTTGCACCATACTGAACCAATTAAGTTTAATGTATGTTTTCTTTTTATTTAATTTTGTTTTCCTTTATTCATTTATACATTTTCTTTTTTTATATATTTTTTTTTTTTTTTTTTTTACATTAAAAAAAATCTTTTAAAAAAACTCTAAAAAAACATTAAAAAATATGGCTTTTATAGCCAAGAGCCTCGAAAGATCGAGGCTCTTGGCTATAAAAGCCATTGGCCGTCACGACAATCAGCACAATGATAGCCGAATTCACAATCCACATGTCGACAACCTCGTCTGTCATGTCGAGATATTTTATTTTATTGTTTTGCCCTGTGTGCGTCAAATAAATATTTTTTCTGTCTTTACTGTACTGCTTTTTTTTTGTAGGTATCTGAAATATTTGTCAAGAAGACATGTTGCGCCGAGCCCACATAATTTGGGATAAGGTCAGGAGATTGATGACGATCTGCCATTTCCCGCAGTCGGTTTGGTTACATCTGTCCATACTGGTTTAACCAAACCCTAGCGTCTATTAATCTCGGGGTAAAGAATAAAGTGTGTACCTCCTGCTGAGCGTGACGAGCGACTGGCGATGTTTGCTGGGCCGCGACTTGCCCGTGCGCACGTTGATAGCCGCGAAGTGGTTCTGGACCGCCATGCCGATCTCTGGGCACATGTCCTCTGGGATCTGCAGATAAATCCGATATAAAATGCAACAATATAAAGCTTATAACACCTCGTTTCTACCAGTTCACGCCAATTTGAGGTTTAAACATTTGTAATCATCGTTACTACGGGCACCGTCATCGCGTGCCCGATACAGGCCAATCCTGAAGCCCCAATGTGCGGTTGTGTGATTTTCCTTCGTGGCATTGACAAGCGCAAGTTTAGGCATACGACGACCAGCTGAAGGACGCTAAGGCATGCCACAACCAGCTAAAGGACGCTAAGGCATGTGACGACCAGCTGAAGGACGCTAAGGCATGCGACGACCTGCTGAAGGACGCTAAGGCATGCGACGACCAGCTGAAGGACGCTTAAGCATGTGACGACCTGCTAAAGGATGCTAAGGCATGCGACGACCTGCTGAAGGACGCTAAGGCATGCGACGACCTGCTGAAGGACGCTTAAGCATGCGACGACCTGCTGAAGGACGCGAAGGCATGCGACGACCAGCTAAAGGACGCTAAGGCATGCGACGACCAGCTGAAGGACGCTTAAGCATGGTACGACCTGCTGGAGGACGCTAAGGCATGCGACGACCTGCTGAAGGATACTAAGGCATGCGACGACCAGCTGAAGGACGCTAAGGCATGCGACGACCAGCTGAAGGACGCTAAGGCATGCGACGACCTGCTGAAGGACGCTTAAGAATGCGACCACCTGCTGAAGGACGCTTAAGCATGCGACGACCTGCTGAAGGACGCTTAAGCATGCGACGACCTGCTGAAGGACGCTAAGGCATGCGACGACCTGCTGTAGGACGCGAAGGCATGCGACGACCTGCTGAAGGACGCGAAGGCATGCGACGACCAGCTGAAGGACGCTTAAGCATGCGACGACCTGCTGAAGGACGCTTAAGCATACGACGACCAGCTGAAGGACGCTTAAGCATGTGACGACCTGCTGAAGGATGCTAAGGCATGCGACGACCTGCTGAAGGACGCTAAGGCATGCGACGACCAGCTGAAGGACGCTTAAGCATGCGACGACCTGCTGAAGGACGCTTAAGCATGCGACGACCAGCAGAGGGACGCGAAGGCATGCGACGCCCAGCTGAAGGACGCTTAAGCATGCGACGACCTGCTGAAGGACGCGAAGGCATGCGACGACCTGCTGAAGGACGCGAAGGCATGCGACGACCTGCTGAAGGACGCTTAAGATTGCGACCACCTGCTGAAGGACGCTTAAGCATGCGACGACCAGCTGACGGACGCGAATGCATGCGACGACCTGCTGAAGGACGCGAAGGCATGTGACGACCTGCTGAAGGACGCGAAGGCATGCGACGACCAGCTGAAGGACGCTTAAGCATGCGACGACCAGCTGAAGGACGCTTAAGATTGCGACCACCTGCTGAAGGACGCTTAAGCATGCGACGACCTGCTGAAGGACGCGAAGGAATGCGACGACCAGCTGAAGGACGCTTAAGCATGCGACGACCAGCTGACGGACGCGAAGGCATGCGACGACCTGCTGAAGGACGCGAAAGCATGCGATGACCTGCTGAAGGACGCTTAAGAATGCGACCACCTGCTGAAGGACGCGACGGCATGCGACGACCAGCTGAAGGACGCTTAAGCATGCGACGACCAGCTGAAGGACGCTTAAGAATGTGACCACCTGCTGAAGGACGCTTAAGCATGCGACGACCTGCTGAAGGACGCTTAAGCATGCGACGACCTGCTGAAGGACGCTAAGGCATGCGACGACCAGCTGAAGGACGCTTTAGCATGCGACGACCTGCTGAAGGACGCGAAGGCATGCGACGACCAGCTGAAGGACGCTTAAGCATGCGACGACCAGCTGAAGGACGCTAAGGCATGCGACGACCTGCTGAAGGACGCTTAAGCATGCGACGACCAGCTGAAGGACGCTTAAGAATGCGACCACCTGCTGAAGGACGCTTAAGCATGCGACGACCTGCTGAAGGACGCTTAAGCATGCGACGACCTGCTGAAGGACGCTAAGGCATGCGACGACCAGCTGAAGGACGCTTTAGCATGCGACGACCTGCTGAAGGACGCGAAGGCATGCGACGACCTGCTGAAGGACGCGAAGGCATGCGACGACCAGCTGAAGGACGCTTAAGCATGCGACGACCAGCTGAAGGACGCTAAGGCATGCGACGACCTGCTGAAGGACGCTTAAGCATGCGACGACCAGCTGAAGGAATATGCGCCGGAGTCAGCTAACATACATGAGTCTCGTCGCTTAGTGCGCTTGTCAATGCCGCGAAGGAACACACAACCGCACATTGGGGCTTCAGGATTGGCCTGCCGTGTTAAATCCCCTGTCCTGCCGTCCGTGGTGTGCTAGCTGGTTGACCTTACAGAATCTTCACTACTACTACTACTACTACTACTGATTTATTTATTTATTTAACCCTTGTAATACCTACTACATGCTGTAATATGTACATTCTTGTCTGTTATTATCATCTGCCTAGCTTTTTCCCCACTATGATGGGGTATTCTTCCAGCCTAACCGGATGCAGATGAATACCAGTATTTTACACGGAGCGATTGCCTATCTGACCTCCACAACCCTGTTAGTACTGGGTAATACGATACCCGTCGGTAAAACTGGTTGTCAGACTTTTTGGGCCACTGATTACCTGTAACGACTGTCAAAGATCTACAAATGACAGCCGGCTTAACGTGCTTTCCGAGGCATGGAGGAAACTCGGTATGTAATGGGCGGTCACCCATCCACGGGCCAACCTAGGCAAGCGCGGCTTAACCGAAGAAGATGAAGATGTCGATCCGAGCGGCCGTTATTATTTAACCACGAGTTCTTGTCAGTATAACTTACAATAACTTTGCACTGCGGTAGCATGGTGAAGCCATCGTTTCCCTTCTGTAAGTACTGCTTGACTGCCAGGCGGTACGTCTGTTCTTTGTGGAGGTACTCGTCGCCTATCTTCACGACTTGCTCGGCTACTCTCTGGCCGGGCGGCTTGGAAGGATCGAAAGCGAATGATACGCCGGCGACCTGGAAAAGTAAAAAAGGGTTTTAGGAAATTGATACTCATTAACACTGTAATTGTACTTTCAAAGCTCGGTTAAACGCCGTTAGTTGAAAGTTCAACAAGTTATAATATTTTTGAGCGATGAATTAGGGTTCATGTCCGGAGCACTTGCGCGCGCTGCCTGCTGGTCGTCTGTGGTAGTAGACATGGGCTTGGGAAATAATGTTAATGATTTAGACGGGCCACGTGTACAGTCACGGGCACCAATATGTATACACTTTCCTAAATTAAAAGCCATTTTCGCGAGAAGTAACGATTGTAACTTGAAGATAGACTCTTTTTCATAAAAATATGAGTTCCAGAATACTATGTTCATAACAATATGAAATTTTAATCAGTAACAGTAGGAGAAAAACACTTTTTAAAGTTTTTAAGTGTTTACATATTAGTGCTCGTGACTGTACGTCACATTGATCTATAAATCATTGCAGATAACACAATACAGCATTTGAGACCTTCCAGCAATATGGTTAGCATATTTTTGGGTTAAAATAATCCAGGTATTTTGTTCAAGAGTATCTGACCTCCACAATCCAATTATTACTAGGTTATACGATATCCCTTGGTAAGACTGGCTGTCAGACTTACGGGCCACTGACTACCTGCAATGATTGTCAAAGATCTACAAATGTCAGCCGGATCCAACGGCTGTACGTGCTTACCGAAGAACGGAGGAAATTCGGTATGTAATGGGTGGTCACCCATCCACGAACCAACCTAGGCAAGCGCAGCTTAACCTGAAGATAGGCCCGAGCGACTGTTATTATTTAGCCACGAGCCATAATCATACCTGAGGAAACCGTCCCTCTAGACTGGGGTACTTGCAGACGGCGTTCTCCAGCACTTGCAGGATGACCTCGCCGGTAGCCTCCACCACGACGAGCGGGTCGCGCATGGGGATGATGGTGGACAGGTCGCGGAGAGTGAAGTCGCCGGCTGCGTGCACCTGGAACAGATTTTGTGAGTTTTAAATTTTTATGTATTATTAAATTATAAATATACTAGCTTTTGCCCGGCGCTGGACCCGCGTGGATTTCGAAAAATATCCGATTACTTACCTTCATCCCCCTTTTTAACCCTTCGTGGGTAGAATTATCAAAAACGCTGAGACACGTATAAATTTATTTTCAATCGTCAGCCTAAACACAACATTTGAAGATCCTAATTTCAAAACTGACGGACTTTCATAAAAACTTCCATCTCCTATTTTACCCCTTTAGAGGTGAAATTTCCAAAAATCCTTTCTTACTTACTCTTCACAAAGAACACACCCTACTAATTTCATGTTTCTAGGACCAGCGGTTTGGGCTGTGTGTTGATATATCACCCAGTCAGTCAGTTTACCATTTTATATATATAGAAGGTTTTAGTAAAGAAACTCACGCACGACCAACACAAATAGTGGCGTAAGCTAATGCACTAGGCAGGAGGCATTCAGCTTCCAGACGAAGTATCATTGAACCCCCTAAACGATGTAATAATGATAGTGTAAAAATAACCACACTTGAAGGTCATTATTACACCCGTCTGGTGGTCACTACGACCCACTTAGGGGTCTTGGGGGTGGGGGGGGGATGATTATAACCCCACCTGCGGCATATCGAGCCCCAGGTGAATCTAGCACTTCTAGACGGGGTCTTTTACAAAAACAAGTGGGATATGTAACAACCCCAGTCGCGCTACAAGCCTCACCTGATCGGAGCGGAAGGTCCCCGAGTTAACCAGCACGAGGTCGGCTCCAGTGGCCGCCAGAAGTACGTCGCACACCCAGTTGCCCAGGTTGCACTCCTGCCGTCTGATACACGAGAACCGACCTTCTAGCGGTACGCAGAATTTTCCGAGGATTTCGTCCATCTTGCCTTCGATCATTGCTGTCGAAGAGGGGATGAAATGTGATTATTTTTTCAACTAAATTCTCTTTGTCACTATAGTTTAAACCAGGGGTGTAAGAGTTAAGTAAATATTGCAGGATAATTGTTTAAAAATGTCCCAAGTCAGTTATACCCGCGACATATTTACCTACCCACCCCGAAACCACCCGCGAATGCAGACCGCATCATCGCAATCTAATCCGGCGAAGCTGGTTTTATTTAAGTCTAGAGGTCACTATGCATTTTTTTGGCCCGCTGGGGTTACAAAAATACTTAACTTGGCCTTCCATAAAATTATGTTGGATTACCCCTGGATTAAACGGTAAAATAATTATAATAAACAGAGAGGTCAATCGGTCGATGTTAGCGACCGACCATCCCATTACATATCGGGGCCCCTCCGTGCCTCGTGAAGCACGTTAAGCCGTTGGTCCCGGCTGTTATTTGTAGATCGTTGACAGTCGTTACAGTCAGTGGTCCGAAAGTCTGACAACCAGTCTTACCAAGCGGTATCGTATTACCCAGTTAATTAGTTGTGGAGGCCAGATAGGCGGTTGCTCTGTATTATCATCATCATCATCAAAGACGTCCACTGCTGGACATAGGCCTCCCCCAAGTGTCGCCACATTGACCGGTCCCGTGCGTCTCGCATCCAGCGGATCCCTGTAAACTTTACGAGATCATCGGTCCACCTAGTGTGGAGGCCTTCCACTAGGTGGACCTGTTGCTCTGTATGAAATTCTGATATTCAGCTACATCCAATTAGAGTTGGAGCCGGCTCCAACAAGCTTGGTCATTGATGATGATGTACTTACAGGAATATATGTCAGTTTTCTCCTTCAGCACTAGGTCCTCGGCGAAGGCGCTAGTCACTCCGACCTCCGCGATGTCGACCGTCACGCCCTCTTCAGTGAAGTTGACGCTGATCTTACTGAACTGTCTGAAGTCTGTGCCTGACTTCACTACGTATTTGTTGTTTATCTGAAATGATAACATAACAAATATCGTTAATTTATTTACTTGAAGCGTACCTCCGTGGAAGTTGTTTAGGGCGAAATTTATAAACGGTACTTGGTATCCGCTTTGGCTTTGCGTTATTGTTGTCATTCTTATACAGCTGTCTAATTACAATTGCAAAAAAGAGAAGGGAACATATCAGAGTGTTTAGATAAACATAACATAACGCCTTGCAATACCCGAAGGGTTGGGCAGAAGTGTACCTAATAGGACACCCACATTTCGCCAGTTATGTTTAAGTAACATGTAATAAGGGGCGAGCCTATTGCCATCAACCAAGCACAAATACAGCTCCGTAGAATATAATAGGCGAATTGAGAAATATAAGAATAGTAGCTTATGCCTGCGGCTTCGCCCGCGTGGAGTTCAATAATTGTCCCACGGGATCATACTACCGGGATAAAAAGAATTCTATGTGTTAATCCAGGTTATAAATTATCTGTGCGATAAATTTCATCCAAATCTGTTTAGTAGTTTTTGCGTAAAAGAGTAACAAACATCCATCCATCCTCACAAACTTTCGCATTTATAATATTAGTAGGATGTAAGATTAAAAATAAATATAAGAATATTTTGCACTTACGTGTAACACCTCATACACATGGTCGTGCCCTCCCAGTATGAGGTCGATATCGTTGCATCCTTCAGCTAGCTTTATGTCGTTTGGTGTCCGCATGTGTGTTAGAGCTATCACGTATTCACAACCCTGGAAGAAGTAAGCCATAGTTAGGAAACCATGTATAACTAACAAATACAGTTACTTATTGTAGCATTTAGAGTAATTTTAGCAGTAGTGATAGCCTAGTGGTATGACCGTCGCACTGCTAAGTCATAGGTCTCGAGTCATAGGACTCTGATTTTTCAGATTCAATCAATCAATAAATCAAACTTTATTTGTGAACATAGGTATTAAGACGGTTTCAGCAAATTGAAAGCCAGTTTTTATAAGTATCTCACTGAACATTGAGTTTCTTAGCTCTCCATTATCTCACTGGGTGGGTGAATTAAGGCTACATAATATTACCCTTTTGTATTATCTAGTTTTATTTAGCTTAATTAATTAATTAAGTTTATTTCTATTTTTTTTTGTAAGTTACGACAACGTTTTGTGTGCATGCAGAGTTTACCTGTAAGTGATTATTACACTCTATTCTGATTTGTTGCTGCTGTTTCATTTGCTTATACCAGTGTAAACAATTGTTGGTAAACCAAATAAATAAATTACAATAAAGGTATATGTATACAATTTAGTCGATCTCTATGTCCTACCAATGAAATTGGTGTATAAATCTATTATTTTTTTAGTAATAAGTCTGAATTTATAC
The DNA here is from genome assembly GCA_910589295.1 of Noctua janthe. Lineage (NCBI taxonomy): Eukaryota > Metazoa > Arthropoda > Insecta > Lepidoptera > Noctuidae > Noctua > Noctua janthe. The sequence goes on along the minus strand of OU342572.1, from coordinate 2,822,035 downwards.
AATAAAAAGTCAAGGTTCGAGTAAATAATGTAATTGACATTATTTATTCGAACTTGACTTTTTATTGAATCAAAAGACGAACAATATTCCACTTTATCATATTGTAAATAATGTCAATTAATGGTACTGTTATTAGGCAATTAATCAATTACAATTTATTGTTACATGCATGTCAAAGGTAAATTGTATTAAAAGGTTAGTAATATCATATTTTATCATTCAAAAATTCTTCTATGGAGTAATACGTCTTATCTAATAAAAATAAATACAATTTACATTATCTTCACTCTTTATACATTTTGGTAATTTATTATAGACCCTTGGTGCCATTACAGAAATACTATTTCCATATAGCGCAGTTCTAGATGCAATTCTTGTGCGGATTGTATAATTATCACTTGCTTCGATGAAGGAAAACATTAAGAGAAACCAGCATGCCTGAGAGATATTTCTCGACGGCATGTAAAGCCAAGTCAGAGGCCTATGGGCGGCATAAAAACTCTGACACCACGTTAGCCACTAACCACACGATAAAAAAAAACCGGCCAAGTGCGAGTCGGACTCGCGCACCGAGGGTTTCGTATAAACTTGTAGGTGTTTTATTATTAAACTACATATTTACGGTTTTCAGATTTTTTCCTTTACATGTGCTGTAAGACATTGCTTCTTGCCAAATTTCATGATTCTAGGTCAACGGGATGGGACCTTATAATTTTCTTTCTCTTGAGAGTGTCGAAATATACGTTTTTTGCGGCATAAATGGCCGTATCTTTTTTTATGTGAAATTAGAAGTTTGTTTTTTTCACAGCTTCCTAGTAGACCTGAGTATATGGTTTTCATTTCTACTCAATACCTCCACGCGTTCCCGAGATAAAGGGTCTTAACAGACAGACGGACAACAAACTGATCCTATAAGGGTTCCGTTTTTTCCTTTTGAAATACGGAACCCTAAAAGAGTGGAGTGGATATATTTAGACTTACTTCCTGCTTCAATTGCGAGGCTAACTTCGTGCCAGCTTGTACGAAGTCTAAGAACGTCACTTCTTCGGGGTTTATCGTTGCTAAGGTCTCTAGCCATTCCTGAAAAAAAAATAATCATTTTAGTATCCATGTTTACAAAGGCAGCCTCGTTGGTCCAGTGGTCGCAAGCGCAAGTGCTGAGCATTAGGCCTTGGGTTCTATTCCCTGGTCGGGCAAAGCGTTATTGGATTTTTTTATCAGGAATTTCTCAGTAGCTGTCGCGGAGTTTGGATTTGTGCCTGGTTGATGGCAATAGGCTTGCCCCTATTACATGGGATTTAAACATAACTGGCGAAATGTGAGTGTACTATTAGGTACACCTCTGTATAACCCTTCGGAGATTACAAGCGTGATGTTATGTTGATGTAATTTGGCCCACAAGCCTTTTCTAACGTTATAGTTACCTGTTCGACCAGCCCAATGAAGCCAATCTTGTGCCCATTGCACATGAGAGCGTGTGTAATCTTACTTTAGACCTAGCTACCTATACATTAGAGTCTACATTACCTGTTCGACCAGCCCAATGAAGCCAATCTTGTGCCCATTGCACATGAGAGCGTGTGTAATCTTACTTTAGACCTAGCTACCTATACATTTTTTTTTTTTTTTTTTTTTGGATGGGAAATCATCAAATGACCCCCCCACTCTGGGCGGAGCGGAAGGGAGTGTCAGACTTGTACTGACTAAAACCCATCCATGTTCCTTCTTTGCCCTTTGTGTTCCAGGGCCACGGTATCTCTTTCGAACAGTCCCGCAGCTCTGGCAGGCATCGGCCCATGCGGACCCCTACTCGGTTGCTGACATCTCTTTGAGGCGCGCGTGGAACACTAACGCGCCGTCGACACGGCCCGTCGTCATAAGACGGCCGGACGTCGAGCTAGCCCATAACTCGCCGTCCACAGGCCCGCGCCTACGGTGGCCGGGAGCCACCACGTGACCCCCGACGCCCAGGGCGTCTCCCGCGGCGGCTGGGACGTGAGGTTCTTTCCCTCTCACGTCCCGCCACCTCCTTCACTAGCATGACTGCTTCACAGAAGGAGGTGACGGCTTCCCATTCCCTCTCACTCCGGACCATGGCTTGAACCAGGGCCGGACGCGAGAGATCGCCGCTGCCAATCGCCGCTACAAGGACACGGCGGTGCTCCGCCCAAGCGGGGCAGACCTCTACGGTGTGCTCCACCGTGTCCTCCGGACGATCCTCGCAGTGGAAACACCCGGGCGTTTCCTCCCGCCCGATTCGGTGCAAGAACCTCCCGAAACAACCGTGTCCGGTGAGGATCTGCGTCAGGCGGTAGGTGAGGGCGCCGTGGCGCCTCTCTAGCCACTCCTCAAAGAGGGGACTTATCGCCACTATGGTAGCGTGCCCTGCACGGGGTTGCAACAGTCGCTCTCTCCATGTCGCCATGATATCACGCCGGAGGTCTGTCCGCTGAGCGGCAATTTGCCGCGGCAGCGGAGTTTCCCCCGACGTAGTGCCTCCGCGCGCCATTCATGCAGGCGCGCGAGGACTATCGCCTCCAGATCCCATGGCGGCAATCCGGCAAGGAGGCTAGCCGCCTCGCCAGAGATCGTGCGGTACCCCCGGATTAGCCTTATGGCTATCACCTTTTGGGGCGCGTTCAGGTAGTGGGCGGCTTGCCGCCTCAAAGAACGCGCCCACACCGGGGCCCCGTAAAGGGCCATGGACCGCACGACCCCCGCGTAAAGCTTCCGGCAGGAGGCGTTTGGACCCCTCAGGTTGGGCAAGAGCCGCTTGAAGGCAGCCCCTGTCCGTTCCAGTTTGGGAGCCAAACGTCGGAAGTGCTCCACGAAGTTCCACCGGCTGTCGAGGACGAGTCCTAGGTACTTCAACGTCGACCCGACGCCGATGGAAACCCCTCCTGCCGTCAGTAGGGATCCCGACGGTGGCGCATTCCGAGGCCCATGAAAACACATGGCCTCGGACTTGTGCAATGCCACTTCGAGACCCAATTGCCGGATCCTATCCACGACTATCGCAACCCCGCGTGTCATGTTTTCGGCCGCCGCCTCGTGCGACCTCCCTTGTGCCAGTACCAGCGTGTCGTCAGCGTAGCAAACTACGCTGACGCCGGTAGGGAGGTCGGCGCGCAGCACCCAGTCGTAACCGATGTTCCACAGGGCCGGTCTTAGAACCGATCCCTGTGGAACACCGCACGACATCTCTCGCCGGTTCCATTCTCCGCTCTGACCGGGGTAGATGACGGCCCTATCCGTCAAGTAGTCCCCGACCACACGACGAAGGTAGGTTGGCACCCGGAGATACCGGAGTGCCTCCCTAATGCAGCTCCAGGGCATGGAGTTGAAGGCGTTGGCGATGTCAAGAGACACCGCCAAGACGACCCCGCCCCGGGACACCGCGTCCCCCGTCGTGAGGGCTCTCACGCGCATGATGGCATCCACCGTGGAGCGCCCCTTGCGGAAACCAAACTGGTGTTCCGCAAGATCCCCCATCCCCGCAAGGTGCCCGGCAAGGCGGTTGGCAATGACTCTTTCGAAGAGCTTGCCCACCTCGTCGAGCAACACGATGGGCCGGTATGCGGACGGAGAGTCCGCAGGGCGCCTTGGTTTCCGGATGAGGACCAGCTTCCCCGTCTTCTAACGAAGCGGAAACTGGCCTCTCTCCAAGCATGCGCTTAGGAGCCCTTCCAGTCGGGGCCCGAGAGCCTCAGAGGCCAGGACCCAGGCTTTGCCAGGCAAGCCATCGGGTCCCGGGGCGGTGTTTCTGGCTTTCAGCCTGCGTACCGCCACTCTCAGGTCTACCCCTGTCACCTCCGGAACGTCGTCATCGTCATCGGTGTGGTCCGCTTCCGGCACCGCACGCGGCGGCGGAGCCATAGGCGGGGGAGGATGCTCCCCTCGCGAAGGGAACAAAGCGCTCACCACGTCCTCCACGAGCTCAGGCCGGAGACTCTGCGTTAGCGGGGGGGCCCGGGTGCGGAGTTTGTCCCGCACCATCTTGTAAGGGCGCCCCCACGGATCTCCGTTCAGAGACTCCAGCATCTTCTCGCGGGCCAAATTCTTGGCAGCTACCTATACATTAGAGTCTACATTACCTGTTCGACCAGCCCGATGAAGCCAATCTTGTGCCCATTGCACATGAGAGCGTGTGTAATCTTACTTTAGACCTAGCTACCTATACATTAGAGTCTACATTACCTGTTCGACCAGCCCAATGAAGCCAATCTTGTGCCCATTGCACATGAGAGCGTGTGTGATCTTACTTTAGACCTAGCTACCTATACATTAGAGTCTACATTACCTGTTCGACCAGCCCAATGAAGCCAATCTTGTGCCCATTGCACATGAGAGCGTGTGTGATCTTCCCGTCGCCCAGAGGTCTGCCTGTCTCGTTATCGATCACGTTAGACATCAACCACGGGAAGTTGCACTGGGCTACTAGGCCTGATAGGACTTCTAGGCCGAAATCTGGAATAGAAGCGGTCGTTGAAATTATATAATAGGATTAGGAGCATGTTGATGGCTTTAGGCTCACCCTCTATTACATGGGACATACATTAAGGGTGTAAATAAACCCTAAACATAGCCGAAAGGCACTTGTTCTCCGTCTTTGCGATCATTTTTTTGTTCTAGACCATACCTGGGAACCTTCTAGTTACGGAGATATTGGGGGTCAAATTTCCAACATTTTCACTATTTTTTTTGTTAAATACATGTTTTTAATGTAAGATTTTTACTTTACACACCTCCACGAACCCCGTACTATTTAATTCATCCATGTTTTGAGTGCTTTCCATCGAGTCCTACCGTAAAACGTGACTTATCACCCCAAAAAAAAGACGTTTCCCAGCAATAATTTTTGCGTAGTTACTTAGTTTGATGTACAGACTACTTGGTTGACGGCTATGTGAAGGGTCTGTTTACACCCTGTATGTACGTTTAAACATAACTGCCAAAATGTAGATGTACTACTAGGTACACTTCTGCCTAACTCTACGGGGATAACAGGCGTGATGTTAGGCATAGCAGTATTTTATTTAGCTTTCTAGTAAAATATTTAAAAAAAAAACTACTTCGCAATGCGCATGAATCGTAAATTGTGGATGATCATTAAAGCATCGTATTGCGAGAAATGATTGTGATCGCATTATTGGCGAATGCGATCACCATTTCAAGTATATGAAGCATAGTTATTTTGCAATTTACTCTTTGATTGGGTATTGTACCAGCTGTTATCAGGAAACGTGATAGTGAACAAGTAAATACGACTACACTGATTTATAATTTCTATTTCGCTTGCTTTCATGCTTATTGCATGCACATCTACACAATAAAATTTAAGTGTCTGTTTGTAATTTCAAAACAGCCTTATATCATCATCATCTGCCTAGCCTTTTCCCAACTATGTTGGGGTCGGCTTTCAGTCTAACCGGATGCTGCTGAATACCAGTATTTTACATGGAGCGACTGCCTATCTGACCTCCACAACCCAGTTAGTACTGGATAATACGATACCCCTTGGTAAGACTGGTTGTCAGACTTTTTGGGCCACTGACTACCTAACGACTGTCAAAACAGCCTTATACTGAATGCATAACGAAAGTATACAACATTAGTTTTAGTATATGCGAAACCTGAAACACGTGTCTAGTGTTTTTATGTAAAGAATCTATGTACAAAATTTCAAAACTGTATCATGAAAAATCACAAAGTTATAAGCTTGTTCTGTTACCTAGTTGTCAGCACAAAAACATGGTCACCACGCGGCGGCGAGCTCATTAATAATAATAATTTGGCAGTAGGTACTTAGTGTAGCTCGGTGTCCAACATGTAGCATTTTTAAAATATTTTTGGGACGACATATAACATGGTTTAAAGATTCTTGGAATCGATTCAGTTAGGTACTTATTCTGAACAAACTATATTCAGGTTTCGCATATACTAAAAATAATGTTGTATACGGTGCTTATAACAAAATCTGTCTGTTTGTTCCGAGTAATCACCGAAACAGCTGGACCGATTTTGATGGGACCTGGATACTGGCAGATAACTGATGTTATAAGGAGTAACTAGGTTATTTTATTTTAGATAAATGATTACGGTTCCGTGCAAAACAATTAAAACCCTTGAAATTGTTAAAAAATCCGATTGAAATAGGGAAATAATATTTCTATTATAATTTCACGCAGACGAAGCGCGCGGGCAACAGCTAGGACAAAAATAAATTCTCTAGATGTTATCAATGAAGACTTTCACTCACCAAAGTCGTGGTTTCCAAACACGGCACAATGCGTTCCGATTTCATTCAGCACCGGCACCATTTGCTCGCCTTTTGTGAACGTGCTCACTGGAATAAGAATGCACTCGTTTGTAAAAGCTGATATTACTCGTACAATCATGTACGAGTAATATCAGCTTTATTGTATAGTTTGCAATGTGGTTGTGTTTTTGATTTGTTATATGTGTGACAGAGGAACGTGAGGTCTTGGGTTTGATTCTCAGGCGGGATAGGCTTTTTTTTCAGGACTTTCTCAGCTTTTTTTTTCGGCGAAGAAAATGCCTATCGACACCGCCACACCGTCCGACGGGCGGTGTGGTTAAGTGGGGTCACTCGCACCCATAAAATCTCCGCCGTTTTACTGCGTTGCATGACGTTTGCGACCCCTCAGCGGTGGCTTTCGCCTCTTTCTCCATATTGATGTCCGATCACCTGACTCACATGAGCTCGTGCAATGCGGATGATAGTATTAGGTCTGTCAGCCTTGGATCAGGGTTTGCATTTATGCCCAGTTGATGGCAACACAGTCTTGTGTATTACGTTGGACTCAAACACTCCTTTCCCTTCCCTTTGGTTATTACAGGCCTCATGTTATATGACATTTTAAGCCTCCACGTACATAAAAATTTTGTCGGTGTTACAAGGAAGCCATACGTACTTTTAATCAGGTGAGGCGTCAAACTAATTACTTATTATGATTCTGAACGAGGTTCAAAAGGAGTATTGATCAAAGATTATAAAATTAAATTTTAAAAAAGCCCCATCCCAACAAAGAAAAGCGAACAAACATTAGAAAAGTCAATAAAATGGCTGAGCCGGTTTTGATAAAACATGTCTAATTGTAATATACACATCATGCACTTTAATTTTATATCCCACGTGGGTATATTGGAAAATATTCGAATTTTCATACCCACTTTAATCCCCCATATCTAATAAATGGCTGCACCGATTTTGATAAAACGTATCTAAGAACCATCGCCAAGAAACTAGCTTTCAAATAAAAAACTGCATCCAAATCGGTTCACTCTTTTAAGAGCTACGGTACCAGAGACAGACACACATACACACATTGCGGTCAAACTTATAACACCTCTCTTTTTGCGTTGGGGGTTAATACAAATAACTACTATTAATTAAACATCAAGAGGCACGAAAGGTGGCGACAAAACAATGGCTTCGCCATTTGTGATCTTTATAATCACCGATCGTAGCCAATAAAGGTTCAAAGTATTAACTTCATAAATAAGGTACTTACACATGCTAGGTGAGAATACATCTCCACTGAACAGTACTAAGGGGTTCAAGTGCTGAAGCGCCTTAACTGCTGTGCTGAACCTTAAGGCACCTCCCACGGGCTCTGTACCTGAAAGAAACGAACAAGATTACTCCAAGGCGATGGAAAACTGTCAAGCATTGGCAGAAGGTAAAGAAATTGTTGATTAGCTGAACTATCATCATCATCCACAGCCCGAACTCACCCACTACTGGGTATAGGCCTCTCTTTTCTTGTGCCAATTTCCATGGTCCTGTGCCAGCATCATCCAGGTTTTCCCCCCGATGACAACTATGTCGTCTGCCCAACTCGCCGCTGGACGACCCACGTTTCTTTTGCTTTTGCCAGTTCTTGGACGCCATAGCTGAACTATACCATCTTAACATCAACTGCCTTTGACAGTCTGCTGATTGCCATAGGCTTCTTTAATTTAATGTCACCGATCTATCTTCAGCAAATCTCATTCAGTTCAAACTGCGAAGATTGAACAATAATGCGTTTGTTGATTTGTGGTCTCAACTCAATGACGCGTGAACAACAATTGGCTCGACTGCTAATAAGGCCGGCCGATTGCCACTTCAGCGAATGTTTTTGGCCGATATTGATAAATGTTAGTTTTCACGAACTTTGGCTGAGCATTGTTCCTAAAACTGTCATGTCACGCAACTGGCAAATTACAAGTAACAGAGACGATGATGCGCTCAGCAGCACGCTGTTTCTCGCTCTAGCAACTGACTGTTCTGAGCGCCAGAAAAGGATAGGGCCATGGAAAAATGCTGCTAGATGAGGATGCAACCCTAAAGGGTACAGATGGGGAACATATCTACGAAATACATACGTGCTAACTAACGTTTATCAATCTCAGTCTGATTTTGTCTAAATGGCTATGGAGTGACCACACTTAAAAACGCAGAATCGGCTTGAGCCGGAAAAGAGCTTTATGTCCATCCATGCAATGATCGGATCGGACCGTTTTAAGCAGATTTCGCGTCGATAAGTAAGACACTCCCTTAAACATCAAATTAAGAAGAATATAGACATCTTAAACTTCTTAATCATACTTACTGGTAGTCTGTTCGATGTTGTAGACATCGTTGAAGTGAATGATGACCACCTCATCCCCCATCCCTCTGCCTGCCAGCTGACTGACGGCGCGTCTGCCCACCTGACGTACTTCTAGCGATGCCTGGAGGTATCAAGGTAATGTTAGGATGGTGAAGAAGAAGTATAGCGATGAGTCGTATGTGTGAAGATAGACGATTTTTACAGGGCTAATCGAAGTTTGATCAAGAAGAATCCTACGGCTAGGAGAGCGAAATATGAGGCAACGTAAAAAGGGAACTGCTGCATGTAAGAGAATACAAAACGTAATGATTTGATTCATATTTCTGCATAAAAAGCAGTAAGGAAAGAATAGAAGACCGCCACAGGTTTGTTAAAGCCTGGGAAATGTGGTCTTGTTCGTAAATCAAAATGACAGTAATAGTCAATCGTAGAGCTTGGATTTGTTGGATGAGCTGCCTCGCATTTCAAGAATGGAAAGAGTAGACAGGAGAGAAGAATGAATGCTCCTCACATCACTGCATTGCATTCACAGCAGGAAAAGCGTTTTTTTTTTTATTAAAGTCTTTATTTCCATGCAGTTTTTGCTTCATTCCAATGGTTAACACTACATAGTTCTCAAGTAAGATGGACATTCCAACGATGCAGAACCGTCATAACCTTCTAAAAATATACATATCCTACGGATGCGAAATTCTCACAGCAGTTACTGCCAGTGGGGACATCGGGAAGTACCATAATTGCGAGCTAGGGTGCAAGGCGAAGGTCATTTCAATATACGAGCGGTTAGCCGTGTCGGATTGGATTTATTACAGTAGCGTATGGCTAGGGACTTGCGATTAAATTGGGATTTCTTTGCAGTAGTGCGAAGTGGATTAATAAGGATTTTATTTGTATTGCTACAGAGGAGTTTTCTTGCAGCTTCAGATTGACTAGACTGGGAGGTGGATCATCAATGACTATTTTTACTGTGTTTTTTTTTTAATGCCAAATAGGCTTGCATTTGGCCGCAGGTCGCCTGATGTGAAGCGATGCTAAGACCTAGGTTGAAGCACACTTCCCTAGAGGAAACCGATTCGCACTAACTTTGAATAAATCCAGATTCTAATGATCAGGAAACTGAGACGCCGCCAGTGAAAGCCACAGACTGGCGGGTGTTGTTTTCAATGTTGGCATCTAAAAAACCAGTTGATTATGTTGTGCTCCGCAGCAGAACCACTTTGACTATATTATATAAAAATTACAGGATAAAATGTAGATAATGTCTATATTTTTGTAGCTTAATATCAAAAATTGTATATTGTTAGTTTCTTGGAAAATATCAATTCAAAGTGGTCATGCTACAGAGCATACTCTCCAGCAGAACCACTTTAAAATAACGGTTATTTCACGTTGATTATGCACAAGTCATAATATAAACAAATGTATATTTATTGTATATCGAGGTAACATCTACAATTGTAGATAAATACTTACTGATTTTTAGTAATATGTAAATGTTTTATCGGAATGCGCCTGCCATGAATTTCTTAGCAAATATCAAGATTAATACATACATACATACATAATATATATACAACATTAATTTTAGTATACGCAAAACCCGAAAAGGGGTCATTGTACTCATCATTTTGAACAATTTTTTCTATGGGACCAACCTTGAAATCGCGAAAAAAAAATCAGCTGTTCCATACATTTTGTCGATTTAAGTGAACACAAATGTATTGAACAGCTGATTTTTTTTTCGCGATTTCAAGGTTGGTCCCATAGAAAAAATTGTTCAAAATGATGAGTACAATGACCCCTTTTCGGGTTTTGCGTATACTAAAACTAATGTTGTATATATTTATTTACGATAAATAAATTAATAAATTGTATATCAATATAACAACATCTACAATTCATTTATAATTATTAATTATTTTTTAATGTCGTTAATCTCTATACTTGCACACAGACTGCTACCCATCAAAAGACGCGGAATTGAATACACTGCCATCTCGTATTTTACTTAGAAAGCTTTTTTTATTTGTTCCCTGGACGTTTCGCTGGTGCAGTAAGTAGGTATGTTACGTTTATACGTACTTCTCTATATCTGTTTGAACAACTATTATTTTCCTGTAATGAGTAATTCATATGTCATAATAAATAATTATGTATATAATCAGATTCACGCTTTACATTATTAATTTTTTTTTTGATGATCTAAAGAGGGTAGGTAAGTGTTAGTAAAGAATACATTGACCTACATTTTTTTCATCATGAGAAAATAAACGCGTAGACCGGTTGATTTGTTGTATGTGATCTGTAAAACCTTAACATGAAGCGTGGAAAGAGACTATCTGTGAGTTTGGAAGAACAAAAAAGTGTTTTTATACAGTATCAGGAACATTTTAAATGTGAATCTGAGCTACCGTCCTCGTGCAGTGTGGTTTACAAGAACTTAAGTAAAACATTGTGTTCGCGAATGTCTGCATATGCTCTGTATTTCTCGGCTAAAAGGAATTTCAATTTTTTTTTCCGCCCTGGAAATGTAAATGAAGAAAGAAACCTGAAGAAACAGATGAGTGTTCAAGACAATTCCAGTCAAAGCAGTAGTAGTGACTATTCTAATGTTGATGATAGAAGCAGTGACAATAGTACTTGTAGTAATAACAACGACAAAGACTTTGTTTCTTTTGAAATAAGTTTAGAAGAATGGGAACATATTAAACCACAATCTTATTGTTATGCTAGAAACAATAAAAATAAATCTAACGTTAAATATCGTAATATGAAACGAATGCCAATAAATAAATGGACGGATTATATGAGAGAATATATTTGGAAGTATACGTCAAATCGATGCACATGGATTATTAAAAATAATACAGCAAATGATAACAATGCGAAGGAAAACTTACAGTTGGTACTGAAAGAAAAGACTCTGTTGTTATCGCTCATTGCTCAATAATTAATGTAAATCCTCGATTGCTACACGACCCTATAAAAGTTCGAATAACAAATTTCAATAAACAAAAATTTGCATCTGAACTAGAAAATCAATATCCTGTTGTTGTCAGAAATAAACTGGTAAATAGTAAACTTACAGATGAGGATAAAATAGAACCTCCATTTGTTCCCAGTCTAAAAACTTTCCAAAATATAAGAAACAGGACTAACACTTCCAAATATTTTCACAAAATTGTGGTTCTTGCTTTGTGGATTATGAGTTGTACCCCTCCCTTCAACACAGTGATCCGCAATGTGTCCTTACACCCCTTCTTTGTCTATTACTGGACTGAATTGCAACGGAATTTTTATCAAAAGTTTTCAAAAGCACATTACACAGCTATAAGTATTGACGCCACAGGATCCTTGTTCAAGAAAATATATCCACCTACAAATTTATCTAACCAACAATATCATTCTAAACACCTATTTTTGTATGTCGCAGTTTTGAAACTAAAAAACACATCAATACCATTGACTCAGATGATATCTGCAACCCAAAAAATGGATAATATTTATATGTGGTTAAAAATGTGGGCCGAAAGTATGATCAAACCAAAGGAAATTATAACAGATGACTCTAGTGCTTTAATAGGAGCATGTGTGAAAGCATTTACAACATTCGCTACTACTAGAGAATATGTTAGCCATTGCTTTAAGGTCCTTGAACAACAAACCCACGTGATTCCTGCTTGTTTTATGCGCTTAGACTCGTCTCATTTTATAAAAACATTATATGGACTGGAATGTTTTAAATTTGTAGATCTACGCGTAAAAAAGTTTTATGTTATGATTTTGTTACATTTAAAAAGTTGCACTAATTATGTAGAAGTTAAAGAGATATTAAGAAATTTAGTTATTGTGGCTGTAAACAGATATGATCGATATACGAAAAATGGCGAAAAAACTAAATGTGAAGAGGCTAAAGAAAAATTATTAGGTATGAGACACATTTCAAAAATAATGGACGATGAAATAAACACCTTACCGAACCATGCAGAATCAGTTATTGAAGATGATGACGTGACATGTTACAACGATGATGCGCCGTACTGGTTCAATACTCTGATACAAAATGAAAAGTTATATGCTGACCTTAGCGAAGAGACAATATACGAAAATATTTATTATTTCCCAAGTTTTGTTGGCAGCTTGCAAAAACTATTTTGCAGACTTCCCCTTTGGACCAATTTAATGTTACCTTTCTACAAGGAAAGAAATGATGCCGCCAGCAGTAGTAACGTAGAAAGTTACTTTAAGAATATAAAACAGTTGTTATTCTGTACAAAGAGTGGTTTATTACGTGTAGATGAATTTATTATGAAACACACTGAATACTTATCTGGTGAAATAAAGTCAGCTCAGTGTGCTTACTTTGATAATGACCTAACAAGTCACATGAAGAAACAAGAGAAGAGGTTTGAAGATATTGAAAAGTGTACTACTAAAACAAAAATAAACAGCATTCGTCCTGAAGACACACATAGCTTTACGAGAGAATCAGTATTTCAAAATACTCCAATTTACGAGGAAAACTGGCGTAACAAAAATTATGAGGTAAAGAAAAAATCTTTAATAGAGTTAATTAAACCAAAAGTCGACAAGAAAAATGTGCAAATATTAATAAATGGAAATAAAAGTGACGCTAATATGGATCGCGTAGTTGTCCAGAATACATGTGCTTTCGATGCTGTGGCCCACGCATTTGCGGTCGCCTACAAGGAACAAAGGAGTGTTCATGAATTATTGGAAGGAAAAAGTTCTGCATTTGCTACCCTAGTAAAAGCCATATCGAATCACGATGATGCTATAGATGTATTAAGATTGAGGACAGAAATTTTGTTAAACTCTTTCGAAAAAGTAATACGAGGTAATGTTCAAGTTGTCAACTGCACGTGTAACGTAACTAAAATTTTTGAAAGTCTTTTAATAACTGAATATTCTAGTGCAAAACACGTTAAACAATGCTCCAGTTGTGATTATGTGTCTGAACGAAATTGTCCAATTTTACCACTGGATATTGTTACATTGGCAGATGAGGGTATAGCGACTGGCTTAGAAAAATCGGCAAACTCAATGTTATCTAGTAAGACTCGGTTATGCCGTCAGTGTAACACAGAAAATGGCACGATTACAGACTCTTACGAGTTATCTGATATTATAATTTTTGAATATGATGATTATTTAAATATAACCGATGTACCAGAAAGAATTGTTTTGAAACAAAAAACGTACTCTGTCGTTTCTGTCGTGGAGTATATTTCAGGTTTACCTGGTGATGTAGGACATTACAAGTCACACTGCAAACGTGGTTCAGGCTGGTATTGTTATGATAACAATATAAGCAAAGTAACCAAAACTAATTTAAAAATAAATATACAATCGCATATACGCTAAAAAATGATTAAATGTATTGTTTTTATGTACATAAAAATAAAACAAATTATATTTACATTATTGTCTATTTTTACTTATTCTTTATAGCTTATGAATCCATTTTCTTGATATACAATTTATTAATTTATTTATCGTAAAGAAATATATATATATATTATGTATGTATGTATGTATTAATCTTGATATTTGCTAAGAAATTCATGGCAGGCGCATTCCGATAAAACATTTACATATTACTAAAAATCAGTAAGTATTTATCTACAATTGTAGATGTTACCTCGATATACAATAAATATACATTTGTTTATATTATGACTTGTGCATAATCAACGTGAAATAACCGTTATTTTAAAGTGGTTCTGCTGGAGAGTATGCTCTGTAGCATGACCACTTTGAATTGATATTTTCCAAGAAACTAACAATATACAATTTTTGATATTAAGCTACAAAAATATAGACATTATCTACATTTTATCCTGTAATTTTTATATAATATAGTCAAAGTGGTTCTGCTGCGGAGCACAACATGAGTACTTTAGTCAGTTTAGATTTTTGCAACGAAATGCAGAATTTCCGTCTGCTGCTAACAGGCGGCGCAGCGGAGTTAAAAGAACTGGCATTCGGGGAAATAGCTGGGTGTCTAATGCATTGTATTAGAAAAAAGGGAAGGTCGACTAAAGCTCATTGTCGCTTGCGTGTTCATAGTTAGGTCCAATCAATGAGATCAATATATTTTGAAATATGAAATGACATTAACAGATTTTCAACCAAATGTTTGAAACTATAGCTATATCAGTTTCACAGTTACCTTCTCCATATTGTCACAACTGTTATTTGCAATCAGTGCCTTCATGAAATGCAAATAATGATGAGCGTCTTCTTTTGTTTTTCTATGTGCATTTGAATATTATATTCGAAACAAAAGACTGCGTATGATGTTGCCTTTCATAATATCAGCATTATAATAAAGGACTTGTTTTTTGTATGATTTGCGTGTCCTTCAGCCATATTATTTAATAAACCCTCTATAAATATACTTTATTGCCCTCAGATCGACTCGGTGCATTCAGAATTTACTTAAAGAATCGCTATAGAAATGGTAGCTACTTTATCAAAAGTAGGATTATCCTCCCGTTTCATTACATTGCCGTTTACACAGAAAATGTCTGAGCAAAAGGCAAGTGGCAAGTACGAGACGGCAGGTCTCGTAATTCCTAATCCCATGCTAAATAGACGAGTCGTAACAGTCAACGTCATAAAACCTGAACTTTTTATACAGGACTTTATTCATTTGGTTTACGGCAAAAATCTGTTGATGTTTGTGTTAGATCAAAATTTTTTAGAAAATTAAAAAACTCTTTTTTTTTTTGTATTTTGTCATTCACATTTATGTGAGCTTTTTCTATAGGATATTTAACATTTAAATTAAATCTAATTAATAATTAGTTTCTATCATGCAAGACAACATTTATAAGGTAAAGATTTTGGTCATGCGTGGTGCGACTAGAATAATATTATGGATCTAAGTGTGTTTCCGTAAGCCCAAGTATGTATTTTAATACCTTCAAGAGGACTGAGGAAACCCTACATTTATTTGAAAGTGTTGAGTACCTACATTTATCATTTTCATGTCAATGTACCGTCAGGGAATTTAATTCGTAAGAAAATTCACTCCCTCCGTCAATTTGCCTTTAAATTACAAAACCTACAACTGTCATTCTTTGACAGCAAACAATGACGGTTGTAATTTGGATCTACGTACTGTTTGGGTTGTAGTTAACTTACTTTACAGCTATTTTCCCTGACTTTACTATAGTGTAGCGTAAAATTATTTATTCCATACATTTTTGACATTGAGCGAGAGTTATTAGGTCCCTTGTGTAATCAAAATTATACGAGCTCCAATGGTTTCATGTTTTTACACTGATAACTTTTGTAGCCATTTTCGCAAGGACTTTTTGGACTAAGTATAGGTTAGGAGACGGTCTAATTGCCGATTCCACTAATCCATTTAATCTTACAAACGCAAAAAATATAGCGTCGCGCCATCAATTGACCTTGGCAGATAATTAAACCCGAATTGGTACAGACACGAGCACCGATATCTACTTCACTCACTACACTTAGCAACATAGTATTAAAGTGATTTTCTCCTCCTGTATTGATTGCAATTTTATACTTTTACAAACTTGGTACTTAGGAACCCACAATACTCTTATTTTGAAAGAGGTGTTTTCTCAAAGTTGCAATCAATATTCCACGAGAATATCTCTTTAGAAATGAGGTAAGTGTATTCATATTAGTCCTTGTGGATGTACATTCGCTGCAAAAGTTGCTAGACTCCATCAGGAAAAATCATCGATCGGCAAAGCTGTAAGGCATATTAATCCGCACTACAGCATAAAATGCGACCACCAAAGAGCGAAGGTATGCAATTACAACGCCGGAAGTGCGAAATTATGAGCTAAATACGACAACTACGTGTGAATAGAAAAATAGAAGCATTTGTGAATTAACATTTTCTACTAAATATGTTGGCGTGGTTTAGTTTGTCTGTCTCTTGTATTATGTTACAGTTTTTTGGGAGAGATAAAAAATTATCCAGATTACATTGCTTTTAACAAAAAAACATTAGTCATATCAGTTCTGAATAAACATAGGTGTTGTATTCGGTAAAAATCTTTGAAAACACAACATTTTGTAGAGACGTCATCGGAAAAATTTTTCTTTCATATTTTACCTATATTTATTTACGTGTTACGTTAAGACTAAGAATAGATCACCTACACATTTCGAACTATTTTCTTTAACATGTATTTATTTCCGTACCTCCTCTAGATTCTGTGGGTGTTAGTTACACGGAGGGAATTCCATCAGCTACGTACTTATATTTCGAGATTAGCTAAATGGAAAAACATGCATTTGTAAAGTTTGATTGAGAACTGTATGGAAGCTTTCGGAAAGTGTTTTCTATTTTAGACTTTATCTGAACGTTTTTAAGCCTTGATTGTTTAAAATTTTTGGATATGCCTTTTTTAAGAATTCGAAATCAATTGGTCTATGTCTAAATGAGCCAAAGCAAGGATAAAAATAACTGAAGCTAGGCTGACTCGAGAAGTCAATGAGAATTTGAAATAAGGCTCAAATGAGATGGAAATGAGACCACATTTCAGCTGTATATTACGTGCTACATTAACAGTTCATTAAGAAGAACGGGCCGTTTTCATGTACGCGTGCGATGGCACGAAGTTCCGTCAAAGTATTTAACATTTTATAGGTTCGCGTGCCAACTATATTACGGACAATTTTATTTGGGGCTACTTTTCACAATATGGTATTGAGTTATTATGTAACCAATTGTTCGAAATTGTAATTATAGAACGTCAATTTAAATTAGCTAGCAAACATACTTAATGAAGATGAAATGTGGGTGTACCTAATAGTACACCCACATTTCGCCAGTTATGTTTAAGTCCCATGTAATAGGGGCCAGCCTATCGTCATCAACTGGACACAAATCCAGAATGCGTGGCTGCTACTGAGAAATTCTTGATGAAAAACCCACAAACACTTTTGCCCGGCCTGGGAATCGAACCCGGGAACACTAGAGAATGAGGCAGCTAGCAAACGTCTGAGGATTTTCGCTAGCCAATTTTATTTGACCCTGGTTATTGGTGGAAACTTGAAGTAGTCAATCTAATTGAGCAGTGAACTGTCTAGTAGTGAGTAGGTGTTGAGCGGAATATTTTATTTTTCTTAGATAATTTAGTTTTTTAGTCAAATCAATCACTGACGTCTGACATTGCTACGACAAAAAATGAAATACAAGCGTGTGACTGCCAAATTATATACATTTATTTGTTAAAAACAGCCTAATTTATGGTCTCAAATATTGCGTGTTAACTTTTTAGATCAGGTGATATAACTGTGGCAAAGGCTTCTATCAAGCATTTCATAATTTTGCGTATACTAGACAACAGCATGAGTTTGTGGATACACGGGTCCGAATATGATACTAAAATAAAAGTTAAGCGTGTTAGCGTTTCTTATAAGTGTTACAGAAGAAACAAGATATAATTGTCTCGTGGTGGTGTGGTCCAGCACGCGGGGCTCGCTCGCATTTTCAGTTCGGAGGTCTGTGCCCAAGTAGTGGCAACAGCTGATTATTCTACGCTAAATCCCTGAACGTCAGTAAATTACCGAGCCAGCAATAAGGAATTTCAAACATATTTCGATGTAATATGCAGCACGCGAATATTTAGAGGAAAATACGACATTATGAATTTGAGTCGTTAATCTGAACCATATTTTTAATTCTACTAAAAGGAATTATCACTAAAACGAAGAAAACATCATACTAGGAAACTGATTTAGGTTATATTGGTACAATCATTGCACAGCATTTTCTGACCTCTCTTTCGCCATTCTTCTTTGTAAGATACTCACTGTACGAACACTTCAAGAACCCAGACAAACTGTAATCACGCCAACATTTGTGTAAATCTGCGCCGAACATCTTTGCCACTCTGAGAATGAACATTGAGCATGCATGAGGCATCCTCCTGCGCAGTAACATCTGGGAAATTAATTGTTACGCAACTTGACTGCCAACTTAATAACTCTGTGTTTAAAAATTACAACTGTCATCTTTTGACAGTAATTAAATGGGTAATTTGACGTACGGTGTCAATTTGCTTAACAATAAATTTCCTTGACGGTTTATGGAAAGGTATTGAAGACTGCGGACGAATGACACTCGTTGTGCTGCAGCATCACAGATGATATTAGGGATAATTTAGGCTATAGAACTGGTTACTACAGACGTGAACGGAGCGGAAAGGAGACGTGGGGGAATCAACAATGGTTGGAATCAACATTGGTTGAAATCCTCATCGCGTCTCTCGTCTCTCCTGTGATTGGTCGCATCTTAACGGTCTTCTTTCTGCTTCGTTCATCTTTGCTTTCGTAGAATCGGATTTTGCACCCGTTATTTGTGCCTAGGAAGCTTGCCTTTGCCTCAAGCCGGCTTATCATAGCATAAACCATCCCTACATGATCAGATGAGCCTGCAAACGTAAACATTCAGAGCAGCAATCGATGTACAACAAGAAAAACTCCGTGCCTGTTTCAGCCATCCGACGACAGAACGCACGCCGTCCGTCACTTCTCCTGGCACGTCGACGCTCGTTGATTCTATGAGAGAGCTCCAACGAGACCGGAGGGCCGCTTGCGCCGCGAAAGACGCCATGGCGCGCACTGAACGCACTATTATAAGCATTGTGGTGTTAGGAATATCGTTGGTTTTTCTATAATTGCACTAGTGTGTAATGTTCGTTATAACTGGTTTATAGTCATGATCTTTTCATTACTCTTTTTTTCACCGTACTATTATAAGGGTGTTAGGAATAACGTCGATTTTTCTGTAATTGCGCTGGAGTTTGATATTCGTTATAAATGTTTTACAGTCATATGTTTTTTCTCTATTGTTTTTTGCACTGAAGTCATGATGTCACTTTTTTGCCTAGATCTTGATCATTTGAAGGATTTTAGACACTATTTTGAGTGTAGTAGAGTCACATTTTGTTTTCATTTAGGATGTAACTTTAACTTAGTATATCGTTATAATATAGTAGCATTTTCACTATTACTTTGGCCGCTGGTGTGTTTGTGGTTTTTTGCGTTAAGGTTTAGTAACTAGACTAACTACATTAAAATTAACAATCATTTTCATAACTGTCCATATCTAAATTACAGTACTTCACAGTTATTGTAGGTATGTACAGTCGCCAGTGCATCAAGTTACTACAAACTATCAAACTTTATCATTCGATTTTGAACTTAACGTTCAACAAGTTATGGTTTAAAATCATTTGCAGGAATTTGACAGTTTGTGGTAACTTGATGTGCTGGCGACTGTACCTCTAACTTTGCATAACTGTAAAAAACGTAATGAGCAATAACGTTCCTTTTAGGTTGCCGTCATTGGCGAGTCTGCCAAAGTTATAGTTGTCTTCATTACCGTAACAATAAGACTGGTGTTTTATTGCAGCTCTCAGAGGTAAAATAACTGAGAAAAGGACTATAATTTCAGAATGTTGTACTCCCTTTCCCGTTCACTGAGGGTCTGCAACTTTTCACCTTTATGTCTTAACGTGGACGCGCCAGGGTAGCCCGCTAAATTCAATTTTTTCTTACGCGTTTGCAATTTGCAGGTGGCAACTCATATTTCATCAAAATACAACCCGACACTGAGTTGTATTTTGATAAAATATGAGTTGAGCACGTAAACACCTATGTAGTTACAGAATTATAATCATTAAAATCATCAATATAACCTTCTAAGTTCATATAACCTAAATTGAAAGACTTTTTCATGAAATAGTTATTGAATGGGGTTAAATAAACTTAAAGGGTTGAATAGATGATTTTAATGATTATAACTCAGTAAAGCCAATATTTGTTACGGTCGCGAATCATATTTTTAATCAACATACAACCTGACACTGACCTGCAAATTGCAAAAAACCTAAGAAAATAGGAATTACTACCCTTTTTTTTTTTTTTTTTTTTCCGGATGGGAAATCATCAAATGACCCCCCCCCACTCTGGGCGGAGCGGAGGGGAGTGTCAGACTTGTACTGACTAAAACCCATCCATGTTCCTTCTTTGCCCGTTATGTTCCAGGGCCACGGTATCTCTTTCGAACAGTCCCGCACCCTGACGCTTCCTGCTTAAGGGATAACAATGGTCGACCGTCAGTCCACTCGGTAGTCTAGTACATCTTTTAACATTAATAGTTTGAGAGTCGAATGTGATGTGTTAGCGACTCCTACATAAAAGAACCTACCTACTGATATAATCTTATGTGTAATTTTACGTGTTATACAAAAATATCTGTAATCTTTTAAATAATAACTTGAGATTCATTAGATTAACAGGCAAACTATAATTTTCTGTTTATTAATAAAACTTCTTACACTAATAATAATTACTATAAGCTTGGACCCTGTTCCCGATACCGGTGGGCTACAATTTTTTATATTTTTAAATGTTTTTTATATTGTTTTTAGTTTAAGAAATATTTAAAAATGTATAAGATTTGTGTAAAAATAAATAAAGGAAATATTACTATAAAAAGGCAGACTCAATGACTTGGCCATTTATTTATACATGATTTTTTTTTCTTATAACTTGCTTAGGGGCTGTTCAAGTATTACGTAAGCAGATTTTTTGGTTTTATTAACCCTACCCTCCCAGGCTCACGTAAACACGGCGGCACATCAAGCTGTACATTTCCAGTATAACATGGCCTCGCTTTGTATAAATTTCCCGTACACCGAGAGATCCGTATAAACTAGTTTTGTATAGCTTGATTGGCCGTCGTGTGTACATGCATTTTGCAATGTGTTCTGGTTTCTTTATTGATTCATGAGCAGTAGTCTAGAAATAAATTATAACGAATAAGGCTTGGAAGTAGGGTTGCCATAATTATGTGTACAAACCGAAATTGACAAAATTTTGTAGAAAATCCGTAAAAGTAAAAAAATAAACACTGCTGACGTAATCACCATCCAGACCGCCCCATCCCCCACGTCATCAAAAATAAGCAAAGCAAACCCCGCCCCCTTATAGTGCTTACGTAATACTTGAATGGCCCCTTAGAAACAACAAAAAAAAAAACATAAAACTGAGATAAGATAATATTTGACACCCAATTAGAATATGTCAGTATAGTTAATAAAAAATATAGTATTCCTAATTGGAAGATGAGTCATTTCCATGGATAATTAAAACAACTGTTTTAGTAGTTTTTAAACTTACTCTCACTAACATTAACACTAGAAACGGGATATTTACCATTTAAACGAACAAGAAAGAGGGTAGACCGCTTTTTCTGCTCATAAACACCTACCCGCATTAACTTCAGTTTATCCGTGATCAAGGTGCTTGCAACAGCGCCGAAATATCGGGAACTCAAAGCAATCAGTAAACATGGTAAATATCCCGTTTCTAGTGTTAATGATAACTGTTTTAGTGTTTTATGATAAGACTCTGTCACTCCGGACAATAAGACTATATGAACAATTTAAATTCCATCATTTAAATTACTGAAAGTTTAATCCTTTAAATAAATGCTTTATAAATAATATATATATTTATTTATGTAGACTTTGTACTTTGATTAATATTTGTCGTTGATCTTCTTTGCTTTATCATGTGGTTACTGCCTGGTGTCCAGAGTTTTTATGCCGCCCATGGGCCTCTGACTTAGCTTGGCTTTTTAGTTGCCGACTGTATTTCTCAAATACTAAATGGAAACAGTTATATTATTTTTTCAGTCAAACATTGAAATAAAGTCAGATTTTATAATCACAATTAATTTTTAAATATTTTTACACGTAAACCCTGCATAGGGAATTACAGCTGTTAACACGGTGGTGTTTGTGTTGCAGCTGTGCTGTATTTTGTTTTTCTTTCCATAACAAAAACAACAATAAATTTTTGTTAAAATATGCAAGCTGTATGATTTGTCCTCATAATTGATATTCCTGTTATGTCCAAACAGAGCAATGAAAATAATCATCTAAATTATTTGTTTTTATTCCCAGCGGAGGAAACTCTGTCTTCATTATTTCAAAAGTAGTTAGGTTAAAACCACTTTATTCATAAAGTGTCCTAAAATAAATATAACAACAGAGCATATAAAGTTATTATTTTTTTACTATAACAATCTATACTTATATTATAAAGAGGTATAATTCATTTGTAGGTTAGTAAGTAGGGGGTAATCTTCAGAACTACTAATCCGATTACGAAAATTCTTTCACTTACAGGAAGCTACATTCTCCCCGAGTGTTATAGGCTAGATTTAAAACGTTCCCGTGAGCACATTCCGTACATAAAACGGGAGTGAAGCGGCGGGCAAAAGCTAGTTTAAAATAAAATAAATCAAGGATCTGACATTTGGCAATAGACAGCCATTTTCAAATTCAACTTTCTCTAATGGCAAAAGCTATTAGGGTCATACAGCCTATACATACATGTATTGAATTTCTAGGCAATGATTAAACTTGTCATTATTACAGTATTTTTTTAGGTAAATGTTTAAATTCATGGTTTTTTCCTATGGGGGTAGGCAGAAAATATTGAAGACCACCTACAATCCTTAAAATACTCCTAGTAGAATAATTACATTCAAAATTGTTTCTGTCTGCATTGCAGTATTTATCTTAACTAGACTTAAGTATTTCAGACAGTAATTATTTCTTAATTACCTGTTAGAAATACAATTTTCAGCCTTATACCCTGGCTGTTAAAGATCAATTTAATATTTCGCTAATTGAAAAACGAAATTTTTACAGACTAGATTTCTTTTGCAAGTTTCCATGACCTAGATTTTAAATAAAGAATACCTACTTAAATTCCTAACCATCTGTTATTTTTTTTTTTAAGAAATTGCTTTGTGCATCTAAAATGTAAACTGTTATGTAATTCTTACTTCCTATTTTATGAGAACAGTATTTTTTCAATGGATGGGCCTTAGTGGATACATTAAGCAGTTGATTTAAAACATACATTTACAGTAAGATCAATGTTTTAGTTGATATGATCTGCAATGAGGCAGCCTGGTTTACCTTGTGAATTAATAATCATAAGCTCAAGGTTATTCCAATATAATTGACATTAAATCTACACAGACCAATAGATCATAAAATCACACCCAAAATTGTTTTCATACATTAAAAAAAAAGCCTAACATGATTAACCTTCATAAAACACTAAAAACACCACAACACTAGCAGCCAAGGTTCTTTTCCGCATTCCATATTTGAATTTAAATAAAAGAGTTCTATAACAATAAAACCTCTGCACATTACATAAATATATTCACTTTTTTTTTTTAACACATTATAAGGTCTGTTCACTTTTTAAACTCGGGAACTGGTTGGCCAATACTGCATTAGGAATAATAATGGCACTAGCTAGGTCAAGGCGTCAAAAATATCTATTTTAGTTCACTAACATCGGCCTTTTTTGTACTGTCACATTAAAAAAACATTAACGCTAAAATTGTACTGTTGCAGCAAAGTTTATTTTTGATATGACATAAATTATGTCATAGTGTGTATTCCTTTCCTCTTTTTCATACTTAGTGCATGTGACTCAAATAATTTTCTAAAAGAAAATGCGGAAAAATTACTTACCCAACAGAGTGTCAATCCGTAAATGGGAGTCACCGTCTTTTGCGATACAAAATATTATTTAATTCACAATTTTGTAAAATTATGTTCTCTTCAATATTAATTTACAATTTATTTTAGAATGTTAATTCAATAATCACACCCACAAACGGAATTCCGCGGTCGAATCGTGGATTGTCAGATTGACATGTGTCAACTTCGATCGGCTCAGCATCAGCTGTCTTGTCATTTACGTTCCGTTTCACGTAATTTTACATTGTCACTATCTAAATAAATAAAACCGCAAAATGTTTTCTGTTATTATGATAATTTTTTCATTATGGTATTATTAAAGAGTTAATACATTATAAAAACACACTATAAGTAAGCCCTACACTATAAATGATAAACAACTGTATTCAGCGACATCTAGAAGTGGCTGAGATCATGTGCATGCACATCTTCACACCTGCAACTGTTTTAAGGTAAGCAGTTTGTGTGATTTGTGTGTGTCAAGATAACACTGACTGGATCAACAAAATTAAACAAATTGACTTTACTAAAGCGTTTTTATTGTAAATTGATCCAAGTATGGCAGGTTTACATAAAAATAAAGTCATTGTTTTACCAAAGGTCCTTGCAAGCAAAATCAGCTTCAGCATCGCTCCAATCGATCAAGTTTCTATTATGCCACATGAAAGCTCCTCTCAACTTCGGGGAGGCATCTAAAATTAGATACAGGACAAGCTCAGCTGATTGGTCAGGTTCTACTTCTCCTCCACCTTGGGCCATTTCAGTCTTCATGTGTCCTGGATGGACAGCATTTATGGAGATGTTTCTATCAGCATATTTCCTTTGTTGGACCCTCGTCAAAGCTGTCAAAGCAATTTTGGACACCCTGTGCTCGGCATGCTTCCCTTCATCAGCGAAATCATTCTTGTCAAACGTCCCCTCTTTAACGCTCTCCAAATATTCGTCAACAAACTCGTTTATTTGTTCTGTTGTTAAATCCGGGTCTTGTAACGTTTGAATCCAGGATTGCTTCTTCAAATTTGATAGATGGCCACAGGCGCTCGAAATGTTGACGACCCTAGCGCCATCTCTTAGCAGCGGAAACAAGTAATTCTCAATGGTTAGCAAGCTTCTGTAATTTATGTCAATGTTTCTTTTCGCCGCTTCGTAAGTTGGGTAAACTTCGTTCCAATCTAAAATAGCCGCATTATTTACCAGTACATCGAGTCCTCCGTGTTTTATTTTAATAAAATCCGCAAATGTTTTCACACTTATATCATCACTGATATCGAGTTGATGGAATAATGGTGTTAATCCGAGTTCTTTTAACTTTTCCACGGCTTCTTGACCGTTTTTCTCTGATCTTGCGGTCAAGTAAACTGTTCCATTGAATTTGAGACATAATCCTTTCACAACTGCGAATCCTAAGCCTTTGCTTGCTCCTGTGACAACTGCAATTTTATCCGCCATGTTTTAAAGCTTTTGACATGTGCACTGTCTGAGTTAAGAATGTAAATTGAAAGTTGAGTCACTTTAATGTTTACACAAATTATTATAATTATCTATCTACGGTTTACCTAAATTGGACCAATATAACATCTATTAAGTAATACCTTGGGTTTATTTTTGCACGAATACCAATCGTGACAAATGTTTCGTTATTGACACTGCAAATTCAACTTTATTTCAATAACTTTAAGATATGTTTTTCAATATGTATTGAAGAACATTTCTGTTTATGCGATTGGCTACTCCGAGTTATCTGTCAAATGATAACAAACCTTTCCGAAGTCAAAATAAATACTTTTAAAGTTCAATTAAATATTTTTGATAGAATTCTCGATATCTCAAAGCGATTTATTTATAACTACCAAAGAATAAAAATGCGATTAAGCTGTTTATAGTTTTATTGACCTCGTAATAACATTCAAGAGCAGCGCTTATACGGTCATTTAAATTCTAAGTGCAGAATAAAAAGGTCTATTTTTATTCTGGAACACCCATTATGATAATATTATGTATGTATGTACTTATGTGTTACATAAAGAACAATATTATGTATTTTCTAATGGTAGGTAAGCGTTTTGCGATCGACGATGGTGTACCGTACCAAGTACCTACCCTAGAAGTTATCGGTCTGTACAATCACTTAAGAATAAATGGCGGCTGTAAGTTAGTTTGTCTGCCTCACTAATCTAGAGGTAGCAAGCGCTACTGCTGAGAATGAGGTGCTAGGTTTGCTTCCTAAGTCGAGCAAAGTTGGTGCTGGGTTTTTCGAGCAGGTTTTTCTACAAGCGGCCCGGGGTCAGGATTTGTGGCAGGATATGTGGAATAGGGGTGTTGTGGCTTGCCTTCACTGTCACGGGAGTCCAACATATCTAGGGTTCTAAAATAAAATACCGATTTAGCATAATCATATGAATCACGTTCCATCATCATCTGCCTAGCCTTCCCCAACTATGTTGGGGTCGGCTTCCAGTCTAACCGGATGCAGCTGAATACCAGTATTTTACATGGAGCGACTGCCTATCTGACCTCTACAACCCAGTTAGTACTGGGTGGTACTGGGTAATACTATACCCCTTGGTAAGACTGGTTGTCTTCTTCTGGTGTGGTTGTTCATATGAAACACGTTAAAATTCTTAAAATGGTCACAGACGAATTGTATTATTATCCTATTATGATTCTGCTAAAGCGGCCATTTCAGTATCCTTACTCCAAAAGACTGAGTACAGAATCTTCCATCTGGCTGCGAAGATCACAACCTCTTCTCAAATACACAAACAAGAAACCAAATAAATAAGTACTACTTTTTTCAAAAGGGACTAAGAACTTCAACATATTCACGTCTTTAACCGTTGTTATGTCAGAAAAGCCACGTAAGTACCTATCTACCGCCGCCGCGGGAGACGCCCTGGGCGTCGGGGGTCACGTGGTGGCTCCCGGCCACCGTAGGCGCGGGCCTGTGGACGGCGAGTTATGGGCTAGCTCGCCGTCCGGCCGTCTTATGACGACAGGCCGTGTCGACGGCGCGTTCGTGTTCCACGCGCGCCTCAAAGAGATGTCAGCAACCGAGTAGGGGTCCGCATGGGCCGATGCCTGCCAGAGCTGCGGGACTGTTCGAAAGAGACACCGTGGCCCTGGAACACAAAGGGCAAAGAAGGAACGTGGATGGGTTTTAGTCAGTACAAGTCTGACACTCCCTTCCGCTCCGCCCAGAGTGGCGGGGGTCATTTGATAATTTCCCATCCAAAAAAAAAAAAAAAAAAGTACCTATCTACCTAACTAAGTATTTGTCACAGTCTTTTTCCTCATCCGGAAAACTTACAAACAGGGAAAAACATACGAAAAACACAGCCCTTTTATTACGGAAAGCATTTAATTCAGTTCTTAACAAAGAACAAATGGTAATTTTATTAGGAGACCACAAATTAGGGCAGTGGCCACGTTCTTATTGAATCACTGGGTAATAATGTTAGATCGGGTCCTGGTGTGTGGGTATGTGAATGCGGAATTACCTAACTTGGTCGTTTGGTCAAGGGAAACGTTGTTGTACGGTTTTCCGTGAGTGTTTTCTTGGTCATGAGACGCTTGTGTGGAACTTTGGATACAAGGTATAAACGGACCCTTCACGAAGCCGTCAACCGACATTTTGAACATCAAAATAAGTAAACCTACGCAAAAAATATTGCTGTGAAACGTTTTAACGCAATCAAAACATTGTGCGGATGGGTGCATACATAGAGTGCATACCATAGTACATGGGTGGTATTTAAAGTAAAGTTATGACCGGAGTTCTCGCGATATTGTACTTCATCTAGTGCCTTTTTGTTTTTCTTTTTTTTTTTTCGGATGGGAAATCATCAAATGACCACCCCACTCTGGGCGGAGCGGAAGGGAGTGTCAGACTTGTACTGACTAAAACCCATCCATGTTCCTTCTTTGCCCTTTGTGTTCCAGGGCCACGGTATCTCTTTCGAACAGTCCCGCAGCCCTGGCAGGCATCGGCCCATGCGGACCCCTACGTGGTTGCTGACATCTCTTTGAGGCGCGCGTGGAACACGAACGCGCCGTCGACACGGCCTGTCGTCATAAGACGACCGGATTCATCTAGTACCTGCCGTCGAGGTAGACCGAGGCGGAGGTGGTGTAATGATCTGATCTTGTTTGCGGAGCGAACATGGCCAGATATTAAACAAGATAGAGACGTTTGGGTGGAGAAAGGGAAAGCCCAGCAGAGCGACACATGAAAGGCTTTACAAAAAAAAAGTGCCTGGGTTTGAACAGCTCGTAACTTGGGTCGTACGATTATGAGCCACCGCTGCTCTTTCGGTCAGAGTGATATTTGGGCTTTCATAAATGTAGAAAAGGCACAGTGTTACCCTGGCTAATACCTAAGGATGTAAGGACTGCCTCGTTGGTCAGGTGATCACAAGCGCTACTGCTGAGCATGACGCCGATTGTTCAATTCCAAATTATTATTTGCAAATTGTTATTGGGTTTTCCATCAGGAATTTCTCAGTAGCAGCTGCGTTCCCGGTTTATGTCAATAGGCTGGCCCCCTGTTACATGGAACTTAAACATAACTGGCAAAATATGAGTGTACTATTAGGTACACCTCTGCATAATCCATGGGGGATTACAGACGAGATGTTATGTAATACCTAAGGATTTGCACCGGATTACACAAACATAATGTTATGTACCTAAGTATCTATTATGCATTCTGATTTACTCATCCCTCCAGCATAAGAATGTAATTAGTAATTTTATTGCCAATTTGTATGCGAATCGTTCATTTATTTTTTATGTGGTAGGTACTCATTTTGGTTCATAGCTTGTAACTACGTATTTATCTATTAGAGTAACAGGAATATTGTATGATTGGTTCTTAGAATAAAGCAGGAGACTGATCATGACATACTGTAGCCGGATATTAATAGAGTAGTAGAGTGGAGCCGTAGCAATAAGTTGTATTTCAATGTGGCCAAGTGTTCAGTGTTATCATTTTCCCGTGCTCGCGACCCAAGTCATTATCAGTATTGCATGGATGGAATCCAACTTCAACTTGTCTCAGAGGTTAAGGACTTCATCATCATCATCATCATCATTTCAGCCGAAAGACGTCCACTGCTGGACATAGGCCTCCCCCAAGTGTCGCCACATTGTCCGTTAAGGACTTAGGCGTGCGCCTTACAACTGATTTAAATTTCCGTAAGCTTATCACGGATGTTTGTAAAAAAGCATACCGCAATTTAGGGTTGGTATTACGGCTAGGAAACTTGTTCATGAACATCAGTGCTCTGAGATCGTTATACGATGCGCATGTAAAAAGTCATTAAGAATGCAATGCAGTCGTCTGGTCGCCCAATTAAGTACGCACTAACTAATGCTAGGACGTATCCAGAACAAGTTTGTGAGATTTCTGTACTCAAGGCTGTATGGTGTGTATCCAGGGTATCCACTGCTATATCCTACTATATTTGTGCTGGGCATGGTAGGCTATTATAAACTGGAAGTAAGAAGGGAAGTAGGTCTCGCCACTTATTTGTTTAAGATTATGCGTGGTAAAATACACAACCCAGGCTTTCTATGCACGGTTGGGTTATGTGTACCTAATGGGTACGAGGGTCGAAGGAGGCGGCCGCCGCTGCTGTGGGTGCCGCCCGCTCGCACCAACCTGCTGTGCAGCACGCGCCGCTGACGCGCGTTCTGCATACATTCAATACATACACTCAATATGGTGTCACAACTGATTGACTGCTTCAATTGTACTCTGAGTGAATTCACACGGGCCGCATTTTGTAATATTACTCTTGGTTGTCAAAATAATATAATTGTAAGTCTAATCTTTGTAAGCAATGTAAACTTAAGTATTACTACACTATTGTATTAGGCAAGCCTGTAATGATAGTGGTATGTGTTTTAAATACTTAAATAAATAAGGTTACAGAAAAGGGCATTCATATGATTTGAATCGTAATCAAATGTGTATGTAATTTCAGTAGCAGCTTTTAACCCTCATGTTAGGTATATGTCAAGTCACTGGATGGCAGTAGCGAAGGGTCAATTTTTGTAAGGGGTGAGCCGGAGTACATATCTTTAATGTTATTGTATTATTTGTCTATAGAATACTGACTGTGCCATTCTTCAAAGGGAAGCCGGTAGGAATCGATTGTATGGAACCTTCGCCACTGCTGGATGGACAGGCTTTTTATGTTAGCTTTAAAAGGAGTAGAGAGATAGGAGAAGTTCCAAATTTTTCTGTTTTTTCACAAAACATGAAGCCAATGGCCAACTCCTGTATCGTTTGCATGCGATTGCACCCATACGTTTTGCTAGTATTACTTTATTCTATGTTTTTTCATAAGCTTCCTATGATGACAGGCATCCAGTAATATGGATGCAAGACACGATATGCGGTATTATTTATGAAGTTACCTCATTTGTGTATTTAGGTAGTACTGAACATAATAATGTAGGTAGTATGTAAATAAGTGGGAAGTTTCCACGATTATATGACATAAACAATATTATGCAATATTATTACCTCACTTTATTAGAAGTGTAATTTATATTTCCATCAATGTTTAACTTAACATTCTTAACTAAAGCGAATTAAACGATTGTTTTGTATTTACTTGCCACTACTTGTTAAACATTTTAGCATCCTATAACTAGGTAGGTACCTACATAATTAACTAATAACTCACTTAAGGAACATGAGCTTATTTAGCGATTAATTACAAAAAAAAAATAGGCCAGGCGGGTGGCGTGGTAGGTAGGTATCTCAAAAGTCAAGGCTTGCAAAAAAAAACATTTGACAGATTTTAAACCTTTTGAACATTTTCGCGCGCTATCGCTATTAAAAACGTTTTCACTGGAAGTTTGACAGCTGATTTAAACATCAACCAAAAACTACTTTGTACAACAAAAAAAGTAAATCCACGCAAACAATCTGATGGAAAGCAAACTTATTCAAAGAAAGTGTGAGTGATTCGACCGAAATGCTCCTTAGAGACGTTTGAGTGTGTTACATCAGCATCCCAATGTAATCTGTATAAATAAAACATGACAGACCAGGCTGTATGCGGCGAAATTCCTTTGCCATTGTCCTGAAATAAGAAAAGCGCGGTTTATTTATATTACCAGAGACACTTCTTTTTTTTTGGCGGCAAATTATTTTTGTAATAAGATGCGGTGCTTGATTTTTATTACACTAAATTTTTATTACACTAGGCTTAAGTTATTTCAGGTTTACAATAAAAAAGAAAATTCGTTTTTCAATGAAAACCAGCTTTTCAACCCAACTTTGCATTGCAAAAAAATTAATATTTAGCCGGAGCCTAAATTGACTTTGGTAAGCCGTAGAGAAAAGAAGTTTTCTTTTTTTTATGAATTTAAAAATAATTATTCTTTTACTAAGAAACGATTTAATTGCGCCTGGAACGCATTTATAATTCTTTTCTGCGGTTGACATGTTCAATTATTTCTTACAAACAAACTTGAAAGACAGGGTTTTCTTACAAAATAATTACAATCGTACTGTTGTGGTACGAAATGAAAAGGAATAAAATTGAATTTTGATTATGATTTTTTTTTTTTGTTAAAGGATGAATGGAAAAGTGTTGTAACTTAAAAAAAAAACATTGCCGTCCGTTTTGTTCATTCCAATTATGTAGGTCAATGGTCGATACAGATTTGTAGGTATTTCTTTTTATTTATTTTTTTATTTTTTATTTATTTAATGAGACTATAGTAGGTGTTGCTTAAGTCTAAACTCGCCAAACTTTTACGTTTGATGGCGAGAGGCGCTCTTTTACATAACAATGAACCACCTTACTTAAATAGCTATTTCTTATAAATTCTACTGTTATGGTTTAATCACATCATAGTACATTTTGATATAAGTGGGGAAACCCTGTTACTGCATTCGAGGCGGAGTTAGCGTAAGTAAACAGCCCAGTATGAAAAACAGAAAACACTAATACAAAACTGAGCTGAAATATGAAAAACAGAAAATTCAAATATTTTTTAATTTAAACACAAATAAATAAACATGTTAATTTGTACATAAAAGTTATTATTTAGCCACGTGCTCCTCGAGTTTGCTTTCCAGTAAAATGTTTTTTAACTTTGTCTTTAGTGATCCTTTACTTACTTTTTCTTTTTCTCTTAATAAATCTATTTTGTTAAACACTTTAGGTACCAAATACTTAGATGTTCTCTTACCATAATAATTTGTTATCTGAGGTTGAACCAGTCTGTTCTCTCTAACCCTACGTGTGTTGTACTTGTTTTTAACATTAAATTTATATTCATCTTTGTAATAATATTCCAGACCTACCAAATAATCTATTTTTCTATCTATGGGTATAATTTTACAGATGGGAAATAACTTATCATACTCTTTGTTGCACTTATCTTTAACAGTCTTACTAACCAGAAACTTTATCAGTCTTATTTGTATGTCTTTGATCTCTCTTAAATATGAAATAAAGGTACGCCCGTACACAAGGAGTCCATAGCTTATTAGCGAATCGGCAAGTGCGAAACACACAATTCTTAACGTATGTTTGTTTAACACATTTTTTAAGTGGTAAAACTTACTTAGCACCGATCTTAGCCTATTGCAAATGTCGTTTACATGTAATCTCCAATTAAAGTTCTTATCAATTGTTAGACCTAAATATTTAAATTTACCCACATACTTCAATTTCGAACAGTTACAATTACACTTATGTCTGTGCAAACATTCGTATGTATGTCCTATCACTGTGAGATATTCACTATTTACATCTTTAGCATTACGATTATATGGCGAGTATATATGCATACATTTAGTCTTTGAAAGATTTAATATTATTCCATTGTCGTGTGCCCATTTACTTATATTTTCAAAGTCACCTTGAATACATTTTTGGACCTCAACTATATCTTTGGAGGCATAAACAAGACACATATCGTCAGCGTACGTGAACACCTCACATTTACGTATGACATTTGATACACTATTAACATGCATTATATACCCTACAGGGCCGTATACCGATCCAGTAGGCACACCCAAGTCGACATTCGCCTCTTTCCCAGCCACACGGGAGACAATTGTGCTTATTTTTCTATTAGTGAGGTAGTTTCTAAACCAATTATTTGTGGGACCGCGTATTCCGCATTCGTCCATTGCCTGTAATAAGATATCGTGGTCTAAAGTGTCAAACGCTTTTTTATAGTCGATGAATAGTGCTATAACCTGTTTGCCAGAGTCTAAACAGTCATTAATATGATCTGAAAAGCCCAACAAGGCAGAGACAGTGTTGCGCCCTCTTCGGAAACCGTGTTGAGTGTCACTCAATATGTTGTGTTGTTCTAAGAACGCGCTTATCTGTCCTACAATATTTTTTTCAGTTATTTTATCTATAACCGATAATATTGCGATAGGCCTATAATTAACATATTCTAAATGACTTCCTGATTTGTATATAGGACGAATAATTGCATTTTTTAACTGGTCTGGAATCAGTCAACCCAGTTTATAGCTGTCCAATGCTGGACGTAGGCCTTTAACAAGCTGAGCTACAACACCCTGTTTGCCTGGCTTCCGAATCCCGCTTGTCCTGTTTTAAAGGTCCTTAGTCTAGCTGGACGGCGTTTTTGCCCCTGGCTGGAGGCCTTACACTCAAGGCACCCATAAGATAGTCCGGTTAAGTAGAAGCCAGCCTCATAGGTTGACGTGACGTGAGTTGCCATGAAAAAAAATGGAGGGCGTTCCATACTATGCTTGCCCCTTGTATTAAATACGTATAGGTACCTACCTACCCATTAAATACGTTATTTTTTTAACAAAACCTCTTTTTTCCTGACGAATAAGCGAAACAGTAGTCTGTTTAAGTTACATTCTTTTATCTTAATTAAATATGGCTCATACGGATTTTTCATATTAAAACATTACAAAGTTAATGTTATGTGTGAATACACACGGAAAGAGAGTTAATTCACCGTGTTTTTCTTTCATTTGAAAGTGAGCAAAAAACTAAAAATGTTATAAAACTTTGCTGACACACTCGCTTTGCTTGGACTCCAAGTTAAATTTATTTTAGTAGCTAATTCACTATGCTTTCGCGCACTATGCGCATTTTACTAAGTTAATAAGACAAAATATTTCTTCAAAGTAAGAATGTTACTGTGAGCATTCAACATCCCACTGCTGGGCAAAGGCCTCTCCTCATAACTTCCAGTTCTTTCGATCCAGGGCTAATGTGGACCACTGGTCGTTGGTTTTGTCTAGCTCGTCCCGCCATCTTCTACGAAGTCTGCCGCGACCAAGGAACTTATATACTAACTGGAATGAGTATGAACAAAATGTTGATATCAAAAAACCGTTTGAAAGTGAACTTTATCTCAAAGACATAGAGTTCGTATTACTTTAACTAATTCAAAGGGGGAAAAAAACTTCAGAGCGAGAAAGCGATCAAGAGTGGATTGTGCCCTTGTCTAACAATTGCCAGTAAACAAAAAATACATATATATTTTTTTTAAATTATCAATCGGAAATCACGTTGATAGCTAAACTAGCACATTAATCGTAACGGGATTAATTTAATATTCAAAAACCAAATATTAAAATAATAATTTCTTGTGAAATAAAGTAAGCTTAATATAAATAAATTATTTATGAATTAAGTTATTTCTGAATGGCAACATAGATGACACTGATATAAACAAACAATATGGCCGATTTATTATATTATTATTTATTTATCAAGTTCTTTTTACAATACTTAAGTGAAATCTTCCTCTTTAAATATGGTGAAATCGAGTTGTGTGAAGGGGTATAATAGTGAAGGGTTTGCTGGATGTGGAATTTCATTTTTCAGGTCAGTTCTTTAAAATTTGTTTACAAATTACGACTAGGGTGAAAATGTTCTAGATATGTAAACGGGGATCAAGAAAATATTGTAAAGAATACGCCTTTTCTATTATCCATTTCGGTATTTATAGTCTTGTGCAAATGCGTACAAAATACATCATTTATAATGCAGTAGCAAAACTTAATCAATTACTCCATTTTAATAATAACAAAAATAACTTCTTGAAAATAAACGAATTCTATCTTTACTTTTTTAAATACTGTTTATAGTTTGTTTATTTATAATAGTTTTGTTTCCATGCAGACTCCCTAACAATGAGAATCTTCAGCAACGGGCTTGAAGTTGTCCAGTAGTTTGCAACCGTCTTCCATTATCATCATCTTCGCACTTAAATTTAAGATTACTGACTCATACTAAAACCAACAAAAACATAAAACCATACGTTTAATAATGTTAAGTGTGATTAATAAATTTATCAAATACTACATATTATGTTGTTTGAAAATGCTACATGCTCATGCTTCATCTATGTAAATGTTGCAGCCCTGTACGCTTTAAAATCTCTTTACAAATAAAGGATGTAACCTAACATGTAGACCACCGTGAACGAAAATAAGTGTCACGTATTCTTCACTTCATAGACCTATCCCATTACAGAGTTTTACAGTATGCATAGGCTTCGGCTCCGCCCTGTTTTTGGTTAAACTGCTACCCATGCAAAGCAGGGTTGCTAGTAAGTTATAAAAAAATAACTGTCCCAAATGTTAGTACAAATATTGGATACCCTATTAGAAAGGGATGACATCCACTCTCGAAGTTTTCTCGCTCGGAACGGCATTCCGCTGCACGTCCTCATTCCAGTTAGTATATAAGTTCCTTGGCCGTGACGCTCTCCGGCTGTGTTAGGGACTCGGGGCACCAAAAAATGATAATTACCTTCGTGTGCCTCGCCTCTAGAACATAGGTAATTATTTAAACTTGTCAGAGTGTCTTACTATCTATTCATTAAATAAATGAAAGAAAGAAAATACAGTTATTTAATACATGCCGCAAGTGCGCACAATAATAAACACCAAAAAAGAAATAAAACGTAAATCTGAACCTGAGAGATAATACTGTGTGCCTCACGGCCGCGCCAAATCGACCCAGTTCAGCAAAATGCCGGATAACTGTGTCCGACTCTGGTTGTCAACTGGACTAAAAGGTGAATGGACGGAATTTACAAAAAATATTGAAGAGTTTTACCCACATACCACAAAACCGGATTTACCTACTTAGTGCAAGTACGTATTATATTATTATTGCAAAGGGCACTTGCTGCTGCACGAGGACGCTGATCAAGTTTTTGAATCAGTTGATACAAGAAATACCTACGTTTATTGAACTCTGCGTACAGAAGGCCGTCAAGATTATCTTCATAAATCATACCTACTCTTGAATACGTACTTTAATACATAAACTTACGCCTTTTTCCAATGGAGGTAAGCAGAGACTACAGAACGCCACCTGCTACGATCCTTACATACTCCTTTCGCCTCGTCCACGTCCATAGCTCTGGTCAAACACGCACGTAGGTACGTTACGAGAGCTATGCACCAAACCTTTTTGAAGAACATCTCCAATAAGGTCAGTATGCATAAGATATTCTTCTAGAAAGTCCCCTCCAGCGTTGCCACTCACATCTGCCATACCTTTTTAGGGTTTCGTGGACTCTTATAGGATCACTTTGTTGTCCGTCTGTTTGTCTGTCCATCTGTCAAGACCCTTTTTCTCAGAAACGCGTGAAGGTATCAAGAAGAAATTAATATCAAATACTCAGGTCTGCTACCCCGTTAGCGTTAGCAGTGACAAAATCAAACTTGCAAGTCAACGCGATCAAAAGATACGGCCGTTTATGGCGTTTATTTTGCGATTTCACCACAACCTATAGGGTACTTCCCGTTGAGGTTTACCAAAAATAGGAGACCCACATTTCACCCCTTATTTTTAAGTCGTACCCATTTAATAGGCGAGCCTATTATTATCAACAGGGCACACGTTTAGACTCCGTGTCTGGTACCAAGTAATTTCTGATGGAAAAACTCAATAACACTTTGCCCGACCTGGGAATCGAACCGAAGAAATCATGCTTAGCTGTCGCTCTAACCAACGAGGCGGAAAGAATATCACACTTTGCAAGACCCGGAATCTCGAATCAAGGAAGCCATGCTCAGTTGACACCTTTGCAGCTACAACAACGGAGACAATTACCTCAAATCATGACGCATGGAGATACAATCAATCTTTCTTATAGCATCATCTTACAGTAGGCTAATTCACGTAACAAAAGAAGTGCAGTTGCAGTGCAGTTGCAGTTAAGTTTCGATCAAAACAACGTTTTTCGTATTCTCTACCGCTGTCAGACACGCTCGCGTCAAGTGCGCGTCACGCGAGCGCATTATCGGCATTCTACTGTTGCGCGTCTTTGGTGCTTGTTTCGGAACGCAACATGATCGGTATTCTACTATTCGTTTGACGTCTCAAAATGACAGCTAAGAAGTTTCAATTCGATCACCGTGCAGTGTCGGTTACGCGCAATTTAAGTTCTTCGTTATTTACTTTTGTTGGCATCAAATTGTATTTTTTGAAAATGTAAGTGTTTAAAATGGATTATTGTATGTAGACAAGTTAACTACAAGTCGTTTTCAATGAAATTCTAAATGTTTTTTTTAACTTTTGAGTGAATATGAGTTTCCAACTTGGTTTGAGAATTTTATCCCTTGCTGCCGAAGTTGATGCCCGAGAACGTCGTCAAGCCATAAGAAGACAAAGATTTTCTGTGGATCTAGTCCGTATTTCAGAACGGGAATTCCAGAAAACCTATCGTCTGAACAAAAACATGACTCGGCAATTGATAACAACATTATGAACATGTATTCAGAAGGAGAGAAGGAAAGATGGTTTGAGTGTACAGGCAAAGGTTAGTCAATCCTGTTTATCTATAGTAATTTATTAAAGCTGAAGAGTTGCGTTATGTTTGAACGCGCTAATCTCTAGAACTACCAGTCAAATCAAAATTGGGTGAAACCGCAGGGTACAACTAGTAGTCAGATTCAACATGAAGAACAATATTTTAATAGAAAAGGATATCATTCTCTCAATGTGATGATTGTATGTAATCTATTTACCTATACTTAATCTATCTTAATCTACTTTATTTAAAAAACAAACAATACTTAGGTACTGGTACATAGGTAATAATATTATGCTTTACTGTCATAAAAAAAACTGTATCTACATTTGAAAATTATTGTTTTAGATATGTGATGCGGATCTTAACATTTTATGCATTGATCCCAGTAAACCTGGAGCAACCCATGATTCTTCAGTATGGCGTGATCACCCAACAAGCAATTACAGCCCTATCTTAACCAAAAATATGATGAAGAGGAAATATTTTTGCTCGGTGAATGTCCTTGCTTATTAATACATACTGAAAAAGTTTAATTTATTTAATTATGTTTATATTAAATATTGTGAATAATTATTTTAATACTTATTGTTCTTCCAGGTGACAGCGCTTATGCATTGAGGAAGATAATGATGACCCCAGTGTTGAATGCAATACCAGGTTCCCTTGATGTACATTATTATAAGCTGCAGGTCTCAGCCTGCGATACAGTAGAGAGATGCATTGGTGTCTTGAAAGCTCGATTCAGGTATGTATTTGAGTAAAACTAGTTTTCCCTAAGTTTCCTTTTCATAATAATTATACTGTTTTTATTATCTTTACCTCAAGAAGTCAAACCAAGTGAATGTATTGAGGCCCATGTTTTATTTTTGTATTGTTAGGTATTTATTATAGTTTCTAAATGTTTTTGTTTCAGGTGTTTATTAGCTGCATGCATGCTTTAGAATGCCTCTGCGGTATTGCACAATATAGCAAACAAGGCATGATTACCAGTACCACAACTGACACATCAAGAGTGTGAGCAAGAAGAGAGAATGCATGTACGGCGTAGAACTGCAGAAAAGGATGTGCGTATGGAGAGCCTGAGTATTCTTGCTCAAAGCAATAGGCAGCCAAACAGAAATTTATTGGAAGGTCGGGCTGTCCAACAGGCTCTTATTAATCGCCTGAGGCTACATAGGGAATAAGGAGTCAGAATTCCACTTAAGAACCTTAATTATTTATTTTTGTATTTAAAATTATGTTAATATTCTAAGTAAGAGGTAATATAAAATCTGCTTGTTTCATTCATCATCTGAAGAAGTAAAGAAAGTGAAAATATGTATATTGTCTACGACGGCGACGTGGATTGTTGCTTGGACGCTGTCTAGTTGCCTCTTGCTCACTGAAACAAAATAAAAATATTATGTTATGGAAATCAGACTGTTATTTATTTCCTAAATAGGTACGACAAGTTACTATAATTACCTTTCAGTAAAATGTGTGATGTGTTGTGTTACTGTGGGTGTAACATCAATAATAATATCTTCATTTCTGAAAAAATAAATAACATTTATGAAAATTAACTGGTTAGTAATAGTTATTGCACAGTTAGAATGTTAACTAATACTTGACATAAATTAAAACTTACATATTAATACAAGGGATTTATTTGCACCTCATTTTGGGGTGTGCCACTCCTCCTCACAGCTTCAGTGCCTGCTTCAAGCAGAGCAGCGATTCTTTCCTCCAAAAGGGATAAAGGAGTGGGTACGCCTGGCCCTCCACCTGTACCCCTTTGATTATGCCGAATCTGCTTTACACGGTTGAGTAAGCGGCACTTATAGTCGGTATACCACTAAAAATATTACAAATCTAGTTATTAACCCGAGTATAATGTACCGATACACATAGGTATAATATCGATAGAATCTAACAGAACTTGCTCCACTCTTTGGGAGTTATGTTGGCGCACTCTGACCAAAGGCGTGATGTGAGGGCACTCTCCCCTCTCTAGACCTTAGTCTGCCACGGGCAAGGTCCCTGTGGCTCTCCAAATATTCCACCAGCAGTTCAATTTGCCGCAGCCACACGTTTGCGTGAAGTCACTAGTACTTAAGAATCAGGATGAAACTTGTATGAAAGGAATTTAAACTGCTACTTTATCCTTTCTTTAACTACATCCTTAAATATCATTTTATTCATAATCATTTATTATTATAATATAATACGTGCTTATCTTCAAAGTATTAATCTTTTTAAGTTTTCTATTTGCACCAGTGATTTGCACATTTTGCACTGAGTCTTGATTTTCAACTTTCGCGCCATTGGCGGGTCTCCTGTTATTTTGAGTTTTGATCTTATGAGGCAACGATAAACCATCATTCAGCCTAATTTTAGCAAAATATGTGATTGATTGTGAATCAAAGCATAATTG
The DNA here is from genome assembly GCA_910589295.1 of Noctua janthe. Classification (NCBI taxonomy): domain Eukaryota; kingdom Metazoa; phylum Arthropoda; class Insecta; order Lepidoptera; family Noctuidae; genus Noctua; species Noctua janthe. The sequence goes on along the minus strand of OU342572.1, from coordinate 2,781,602 downwards.
TTTGTTTATCTAGTAAGAAAAAGCACTAAAAACTGTACTGGGTTATTATTTTAATATTATAATAACGTCATATTCATTGAAATGTAATCGATTCTATTCGATTATTTAGTGAGTAATATTTTTTCTCTCATATGGCCACACCATAAGTAAGTTTGGTAGCGTTTGGTTGTCGTACAGTTGACGTGCAGTTCACGCGCAGCTTACGCGCAGTTCAAAGATTACAAGAATACCGTTTATCACTCAAACTTAAACTTAACTGCAACTGCACTACAACTTCATCGGCGCGTCATAAAATTACGTGAATTAGCCTTCAGGGGGGTTACTATGACGTCTTATAGCAAGAGTAATTCCAGTGTGGGAAAGAGGCAGAGCTATACAGCTCGTCTAGCGCCATCTCTTTCCCACGACGTCATGGTTGGCCACCAGAAGGCTAATTCACGTAATTTTATGACGCGCCGATGAAGTTGTAGTGCAGTTGCAGTTAAGTTTAAGTTTGAGTGATAAACGGTATTCTTGTAATCTTTGAACTGCGCGTAAGCTGCGCGTGAACTGCACGTCAACTGTACGACAACCAAACGCTACCAAACTTACTTATGGTGTGGCCATATGAGAGAAAAAATATTACTCACTAAATAATCGAATAGAATCGATTACATTTCAATGAATATGACGTTATTATAATATTAAAATAATACCCCAGTACAGTTTTTAGTGCTTTTTCTTACTAGATAAACAAACAATTATGCTTTGATTCACAATCAATCACATATTTTGCTAAAATTAGGCTGAATGATGGTTTATCGTTGCCCCATAAAATCAAAACTCAAAATAACAGGAGACCCGCCAATGGCGCGAAAGTTGAAAATCAAGACTCAGTGCAAATCACAGGTGCAAATAGAAAACTTAAAAAGATTAATACTTTGAAGGTAAGCACGTATTATATTATAATAATAAATGATTATGAATAAAATGATATTTAAGGATGTAGTTAAAGACAGGATAAAGTAGCAGTTTAAATTCCTTTCATACAAGTTTCATCCTGATTCTTAAGTAGGTATGACTTCACGCAAACGTGTTTCTGCGGCAAATTGAACTGCTGGTGGAATATTTGGAGAGCCACAGGGACCTTGCCCGTGGCAGACTAAGGTCTAGAGAGGGGAGAGTGCCCTCACATCACGCCTTTGGTCAGAGTGCGCCATCATATTAAATGCCGAGACAGACGGGAATCACAGAACTCCCAAAGAGTGGAGCAAGTTCTGTTAGATTCTATCGATATTGTACCTATGTGTATCGGTACATTATACTTGGGTTAATAACTAGATTTGTAATATTTTTAGTGGTATACCGACTATAAGTGCCGCTTACTCAACCGTGTAAAGCAGATTCGGCATAATCAAAGGGGTACAGGTGGAGGGCCAGGCGTACCCACTCCTTTATCCCTTTTGGAGGAAAGAATCGCTGCTCTGCTTGAAGCAGGCACTGAAGCTGTGAGGAGGAGTGGCACACGCCAAAATGAGGTGCAAATAAATCCCTTGTATTAATATGTAAGTTTTAATTTATGTCAAGTATTAGTTAACATTCTAACTGTGCAATAACTACTACTAACCAGTTAATTTTCATAAATGTTATTTATTTTTTCAGAAATGAAGATATTATTATTGATGTTACACCCACAGTAACACAACACATCACACATTTTACTGAAAGGTAATTATAGTAACTTGTCGTACCTATTTAGGAAATAAATAACAGTCTGATTTCCATAACATAATATTTTTATTTTGTTTCAGTGAGCAAGAGGCAACTAGACAGCGTCCAAGCAACAATCCACGTCGCCGTCGTAGACAATATACATATTTTCACTTTCTTTACTTCTTCAGATGTTGAATGAAACAAGCAGATTTTATATTACCTCTTACTTAGAATATTAACATAATTTTAAATACAATAATAAATAATTAAGGTTCTTAAGTGGAATTCTGACTCCTTATTCCCTATGTAGCCTCAGGCGATTAATAAGAGCCTGTTGGACAGCCCGACCTTCCAATAAATTTCTGTTTGGCTGCCTATTGCTTTGAGCAAGAATACTCAGGCTCTCCATATGCACATCTTTTTCTGCAGCTCTACGCCGTACATGCATTCTCTCTTCTTGCTCACACTCTTGATGTGTCAGTTGTGGTACTGGTAATCATGCCTTGTTTGCTATATTGTGCAATACCGCAGAGGCATTCTAAAGCATGCATGCAGCTAATAAACACCTGAAACAAAAACATTTAGAAACTATAATAAATACCTAACAATACAAAAATAAAACATGGGCCTCAATACATTCACTTGGTTTGACTTCTTGAGGTAAAGATAATAAAAACAGTATAATTATTATGAAAAGGAAACTTAGGGAAAACTAGTTTTACTCAAATACATACCTGAATCGAGCTTTCAAGACACCAATGCATCTCTCTACTGTATCGCAGGCTGAGACCTGCAGCTTATAATAATGTACATCAAGGGAACCTGGTATTGCATTCAACACTGGGGTCATCATTATCTTCCTCAATGCATAAGCGCTGTCACCTGGAAGAACAATAAGTATTAAAATAATTATTCACAATATTTAATATAAACATAATTAAATAAATTAAACTTTTTCAGTATGTATTAATAAGCAAGGAAATTCACCGAGCAAAAATATTTCCTCTTCATCATATTTTTGGTTAAGATAGGGCTGTAATTGCTTGTTGGGTGATCACGCCATACTGAAGAATCATGGGTTGCTCCAGGTTTACTGGGATCAATGCATAAAATGTTAAGATCCGCATCACATATCTAAAACAATAATTTTCAAATGTAGATACAGTTTTTTTTATGACAGTAAAGCATAATATTATTACCTATGTACCAGTACCTAAGTCTTGTTTGTTTTTTAAATAAAGTAGATTAAGATAGATTAAGTATAGGTAAATAGATTACATACAATCATCACATTGAGAGAATGATATCCTTTTCTATTAAAATATTGTTCTTCATGTTGAATCTGACTACTAGTTGTACCCTGCGGTTTCACCCAATTTTGATTTGACTGGTAGTTCTAGAGATTAGCGCGTTCAAACATACAAACTCTTCAGCTTTAATAAATTACTATAGATAAACAGGATTGACTAACCTTTGCCTGTACACTCAAACCATCTTTCCTTCTCTCCTTCTGAATACATGTTCATAATGTTGTTATCGTTTGCCGAGTCATGTTTTTGCTCAGACGATAGGTTTTCTGGAATTCCCGTTCTGAAATACGGACTGGATCCACAGAAAATCTTTGTCTTCTTATGGCTTGACGACGTTCTCGGGCAGCAACTTCGGCAGCAAGGGATAAAATTCTCAAACCAAGTTGGAAACTCATATTCATTCAAAAGTTAAAAAAAACATTTAGAATTTCATTGAAAACGACTTGTAGTTAACTTGTCTACATACAATAATCCATTTTAAACACTTACATTTACAAAAAATACAATTTGATGCCAACAAAAGTAAATAACGAAGAACTTAAATTGCGCGTAACCGACACTGCACGGTGATCGAATTGAAACTTCTTAGCTGTCATTTTGAGACGTCAAATGAATAGTAGAATACCGATCATGTTGCGTTCCGAAACAAGCACCAAAGACGCGCAACAGTAGAATGCCGATAATCGATAATGCGCTCGCGTGACGCGAACTTGACGCGAGCGTGTCTGACAGCGGTAGAGAATACGAAAAGCGTTGTTTTGATCGAAACTTAACTGCAACTGCACTGCAACTGCACTTCTTTTGTTACGTGAATTAGCCTACAGATCAGAAGGCTAATTCACGTAATTTTATGACGTGCCGATGAAGTTGTAGTGCAGTTGCAGTTAAGTTTAAGTTTGAGTGATAAACGGTATTCTTGTAATCTTTGAACTGCGCGTAAGCTGCGCGTGAACTGCACGTCAACTGTACGACAACCAAACGCTACCAAACTTACTTATGGTGTGGCCATATGAGAGAAAAAATATTACTCACTAAATAATCGAATAGAATCGATTACATTTCAATGAATATGACGTTATTATAATATTAAAATAATACCCCAGTACAGTTTTTAGTGCTTTTTCTTACTAGATAAACAAACAATTATGCTTTGATTCACAATCAATCACATATTTTGCTAAAATTAGGCTGAATGATGGTTTATCGTTGCCCCATAAAATCAAAACTCAAAATAACAGGAGACCCGCCAATGGCGCGAAAGTTGAAAATCAAGACTCAGTGCAAATCACAGGTGCAAATAGAAAACTTAAAAAGATTAATACTTTGAAGGTAAGCACGTATTATATTATAATAATAAATGATTATGAATAAAATGATATTTAAGGATGTAGTTAAAGAAAGGATAAAGTACCAGTTTAAATTCCTTTCATACAAGTTTCATCCTGATTCTTAAGTAGGTATGACTTCACGCAAACGTGTTTCTGCGGCAAATTGAACTGCTGGTGGAATATTTGGAGAGCCACAGGGACCTTGCCCGTGGCAGACTAAGGTCTAGAGAGGGGAGAGTGCCCTCACATCACGCCTTTGGTCAGAGTGCGCCAATGCCGAGACAGACGGGGATCACAGAACTCCCAAAGAGTGGAGCAAGTTCTGTTAGATTCTATCGATATTGTACCTATGTGTATCGGTACATTATACTTGGGTTAATAACTAGATTTGTAATATTTTTAGTGGTATACCGACTATAAGTGCCGCTTACTCAACCGTGTAAAGCAGATTCGGCATAATCAAAGGGGTACAGGTGGAGAGCCAGGCGTACCCACTCCTTTATCCCTTTTGGATGGAAGAATCGCTGCTCTGCTTGAAGCAGGCACTGAAGCTGTGAGGAGGAGTGGCACACGCCAAAATGAGGTGCAAATAAATCCCTTGTATTAATATGTAAGTTTTAATTTATGTCAAGTATTAGTTAACATTCTAACTGTGCAATAACTATTACTAACCAGTTAATTTTCATAAATGTTATTTATTTTTTCAGAAATGAAGATATTATTATTGATGTTACACCCACAGTAACACAACACATCACACATTTTACTGAAAGGTAATTATAGTAACTTGTCGTACCTATTTAGGAAATAAATAACAGTCTGATTTCCATAACATAATATTTTTATTTTGTTTCAGTGAGCAAGAGGCTACTAGACAGCGTCCAAGCAACAATCCACGTCGCCGTCGTAGACAATATAGATATTTTCACTTTCTTTACTTCTTCAGATGATGAATGAAACAAGCAGATTTTATATTACCACTTACTTAGAATATTAACATAATTTTAAATACAATAATAAATAATTAAGGTTCTTAAGTGGAATTCTGACTCCTTATTCCCTATGTAGCCTCAGGCGATTAATAAGAGCCTGTTGGACAGCCCGACCTTCCAATAAATTTCTGTTTGGCTGCCTATTGCTTTGAGCAAGAATACTCAGGCTCTCCATACGCACATCCTTTTCTGCAGCTCTACGCCGTACATGCATTCTCTCTTCTTGCTCACACTCTTGATGTGTCAGTTGTGGTACTGGTAATCATGCCTTGTTTGCTATATTGTGCAATACCGCAGAGGCATTCTAAAGCATGCATGCAGCTAATAAACACCTGAAACAAAAACATTTAGAAACTATAATAAATACCTAACAATACAAAAATAAAACATGGGCCTCAATACATTCACTTGGTTTGACTTCTTGAGGTAAAGATAATAAAAACAGTATAATTATTATGAAAAGGAAACTTAGGGAAAACTAGTTTTACTCAAATACATACCTGAATCGAGCTTTCAAGACACCAATGCATCTCTCTACTGTATCGCAGGCTGAGACCTGCAGCTTATAATAATGTACATCAAGGGAACCTGGTATTGCATTCAACACTGGGGTCATCATTATCTTCCTCAATGCATATCACGCCATACTGAAGAATCATGGGTTGCTCCAGGTTTACTGGGATCAATGCATAAAATGTTAAGATCCGCATCACATATCTAAAACAATAATTTTCAAATGTAGATACAGTTTTTTTTATGACAGTAAAGCATAATATTATTACCTATGTACCAGTACCTAAGTATTGTTTGTTTTTTAAATAAAGTAGATTAAGATAGATTAAGTATAGGTAAATAGATTACATACAATCATCACATTGAGAGAATGATATCCTTTTCTATTAAAATATTGTTCTTCATGTTGAATCTGACTACTAGTTGTACCCTGCGGTTTCACCCAATTTTGATTTGACTGGTAGTTCTAGAGATTAGCGCGTTCAAACATACAAACTCTTCAGCTTTAATAAATTACTATAGATAAACAGGATTGACTAACCTTTGCCTGTACACTCAAACCATCTTTCCTTCTCTCCTTCTGAATACATGTTCATAATGTTGTTATCAATTGCCGAGTCATGTTTTTGTTCAGACGATAGGTTTTCTGGAATTCCCGTTCTGAAATACGGACTAGATCCACAGAAAATCTTTGTCTTTTTATGGCTTGACGACGTTCTCGGGCATCAACTTCGGCAGCAAGGGATAAAATTCTCAAACCAAGTTGGAAACTCATATTCACTCAAAAGTTAAAAAAAACATTTAGAATTTCATTGAAAACGACTTGTAGTTAACTTGTCTACATACAATAATCCATTTTAAACACTTACATTTTCAAAAAATACAATTTGATGCCAACAAAAGTAAATAACGAAGAACTTAAATTGCGCGTAACCGACACTGCACGGTGATCGAATTGAAACTTCTTAGCTGTCATTTTGAGACGTCAAACGAATAGTAGAATACCGATCATGTTGCGTTCCGAAACAAGCACCAAAGACGCGCAACAGTAGAATGCCGATAATGCGCTCGCGTGACGCGCACTTGACGCGAGCGTGTCTGACAGCGGTAGAGAATACGAAAAGCGTTGTTTTGATCGAAACTTAACTGCAACTGCACTGCAACTGCACTTCTTTTGTTACGTGAATTAGCCTACAGAATGCCATATCTCAAGAGTTTACAATGAGTTTATTAACTGTAGCGTTACCTTTTAAGTGTTATTTAAGAGTATCTTTGGTTCTTTTTACATATTTGCGTCGACAAAATAATAAGTATCATGTTTCCGAGAATGGTGGTTCAATTTATACAGAGAAACATCTGATGTTATTGTGAGAGTTATTGGTTTAATCTTTAGGGGGTAATTTGTAGATAGTTTCTTTCCGGGTATTAAATTGTAATTTTATCTCACAAAGAGCGAAGCTCGATCGATCCGACAGATTACCGTTTGTTGCCTGAGACGTTCATCATCTGCCTGCCTTATCCCAACTATGTTGGGGTCGGCTTCCAGTCTAATCAGATGCAACTGAATACCAGTATTTTACATGAAGCGACTGCCTATCTGACCTCCACAACCCAGTTAGTACTGGGTAATACGATGCCCCTTGGTAAGACTGGTTGTCAGACTTTTGGGCCACTGACTGCCTAACGATTACTTTACACCCAATTTGTAAAATAAACCAAACATAATTAATACATTTATCTTATCAGTCTATTATATAACAAAAGTTGTTAAGTTTCATGGTCTGAGACACCGCAAGAGAGGTCTTATATGTTACCCTGTATACCTTTATTTAAGTTTCATGTAGTTTTGCTCTCTCTTTCAAAGACCTCATTTGTATGCTCGACGACGGCCTATCAAGCTACACAAATCCAGTTTATGCGGATCTCACATTGTTTAGGAAATATATACAAAGCGAGGCCAAGTTAAACTGGAAATGTACAGCTTCATGTGCCGACGTGTGTATTTTGTCAGACCAACAAAGGTCTTCACCTAAGGCTGCTTAAAGTCAATGCACTCTCAAAAATGTGAAGTGATATTTATACATGCTAACGTGAATGTTACCTTACGGAATAATTATTAAAGCAAATAATGAATTCGACCTTTTTTGTAAACGCAAAAATGCAACATGGTTTTTTAAATAAGTTGCAGGCGCAAGTAGTAAGAACAGTTTCATGTTGATTTATAGTCTTTGAAATATTACTTATTCGATAGATCATTGTCTTGATCAATGTCGATAAAAACACATGAGTTGCCATGGCTGACCTGGAAGTCTTTAAATAGACTCCGGACCCAGGTTGGTCGCAGCAAGGAAAACCTGCTCAGCTGGAGCCGGTCATATTTGTCGTCGGTGTTTAGTCGGCAGCGGGGTGTGGTTGTGGAGCTGTGTCGCTATCTATGCTCTTCATTCTATTCTGCCCTCTTAGTCTAAAAACATGCAGCCGAAGTGACCTTTGCGCTACCATCGACGACGCGGTGGAGGTGGCGAAGTTCTGGGCTAACAGAATATAAATATTTGACGTGTCAGCGACACGGAGAAGAAGTCTGCATCGGAGTAATTTAAATGAAAATAATAACCTTTATAATCTATACCATACTACTAGGAGTAACTTGAATGAAAATAATAACCTAATAATCTATACTAATATTATAAAGAGGAAAGATTTTTTTGTTTGTTTGTTTGTATCGAATAAGCTCCAAAACTACTGGACCGATTTTAACCATTTTTCACCAATATAAAGTTAAATTATCAGGAAGTAACATTGGCTATAAATTTTATTTATATCAAGCAAATTAGCCGAGCTATCGCAACTTTTGGGGACTAAGTCGCGGGCGAAGTGCTAGTTGTTAATAATTAAATTTTATAATCATTTAATTTTTTTATTTTACTCTAGGAACCGGAGCTCTTCCTTCGGTAGTCAATAATTGAACTGAAATCAAGAAAAAATAATTTCAATGTCTCGGAAAAATATTTTTTTTTGTTATTGAATGGTGTATAATAATTAATTTAACCTGTTAACTGGACATCTGTATCATAAACTCAGCAGCAAACCACACTGTGCTTTGCAGTGCCCTGACAGGGTTCATATACAAAAACCGACAGTAATATGTAAAATTTGAGATGTGCATGAGAGCAAATAAATACAAATAATTTACAATTTTATTGTTATAGAAATTCTAAATTATTTTTCTGCACGGCTCGCAGCGATTGCGAGAGTGATGTAGTCAATGCGAGCGACTCAGTTGTCCAAAGTCATAGTCGGCCCCTCTCTAATAATTATCATACGACCCTCACAATAAGTCAATTAATGATGGAGCACGCTTGCCTAGAAGTAATCTATTTACTCGAGAGTCTATGAGTGTATCGGAAAACAGACTGCGTCAGATAGTTCCATACCTTGGCGGTACGCACAGAACTTTCCAGAATAGCAAATATCTATCTACTATTCAGCTTAGTAGGTACTAAGCTAAGATATGTAGATGCAAGTAGGCAGAAAGCCCCTTCAGCCGCAAAAAAGAAGTACTCGAATAGTATGTTGGTTTTGACACCCCTCCACCAGAACCACGGATTTAGAGAATTGGGTGAATAATGTATGTTGAGTCTAAGGACAGGCACATCCTTTTATCCTAGAAAAACAGATGGTGCTCTTGGGAAATTCGAGAAAACAAATTTTTGTGAGTGAAGCCGCGGGCTAAACTACTCGTTTTTTATGTTCAGGGCTAGCATATGGACTAAACGTACCTTACTGTCGTAAATACGAACGATTTTAAAATTTGATTATAAAACTTGTTCCTGTTTTGGAACGCTGCGTGGTGTTCCGTTCTGTCTGATCTTTTTCACCCAGAATGCTGCGCTCCATTGCTCTTTGGCACACTCCAAGAATTATTGACGTAGGCAAAACGGGAGTAGGGGGTGCCTGAGGATGGACGTTCAGGCCGGCTCAGAAAGAGGTGGCGAGATGAACTGGATGTGCACTGCGATGGCTGGTTAAAGGTGGCGCGCTAAAAGAGTACTTAGAAAGGTATGATCCCGGAGGCTTTTGCCCAGCGAAGATTCACGGCTAAAGAAAAAATACATGTTCTGCACATTCTTTTTACCGCATTTGCTACTTACTTAGTTTTAAGACTGCTTCATCATTAAACTTATACTGTCACTTACGGGATATCTTCCGTGATTGTTCGTGATTGTTTGTTTGTTGTTGATTGTTCATTTATAAACAATCACGGAAGATATCCCGTAAGTGACAGTATAAGTTTAGTTGTAAACCGTGAAAGCTTAAAACAGTGTTTCATTATCATTAGGCTATAGCACTCCTCTGCTGGACATAGACCTATTCTATCGCACACCACTTACCTCACGCAACTTCTGGCTCTTGTGATACAGGGAATCCTAGTACAAGAGCCAGAGCTACACTGATGTTTGAACAATCATATGTTAATAAAGATTTTATTATTTTATTTCCTTTATTTATTTTTATACAAATCTTCTACATTTTTAAATATTTCTTATACTAAAAACAATATAATAAACATTTAAAAATATAAAAAAGTGTAGCCCACCAGTACCGTATTATTATTTTATTATTGTTATAACTCTCCTCCAGTTACTACCAGCCCCCTGGGGAGATCGTCGCTCCACCGAGCCTGAGGGCGAGGGCTTCTACCTTTTTCATATCTATGACTGATGCTTACTGTAATAATATGTGGATGCGTTGGCCGTCCCTTCGTATGTTGGTTAGTTTATGTTTGTCATAATTGTGTTTTATGCACACAATCAAATTATGCTTTGTGTTACTACATATAAAGTTTAAATTTGGATGTTTGTATGTTCCATTTTATCCTTTGTCTAAAATAAAAAGGACTTATTTGTTTGTATTAAATATTTCATACTGAAACAGTATTTTGTGCATCTGATTTTAATAAAACTCGGGATCTGCTCTGAAATGCATCATTCTGTCGGTATTTCATCTGTTCGTCTTACATCTAGATCTTAGCTTCGTAAATTATTAAATTTTTCATTAAATTCTTCCACCCGTCAACTTTGTAATAAAGTTACAGTGTTTTATAATTTTACGGATTCTGCTATTAAGTGGGTGGGCACTTGGGTAGGTACCTATTCTCTCGAACTTTATACATACATAAGGCATCTTTGTATGTCTACCTAAGTACTTGATGAATTGCTTGAAAAAAAAAAAGTTATCATAAACTGTAATTCTCTTTTGTATAAAGAGTGTAAATAGACCCTTAACATAGCCGAAAGGCACTTGTTCTCCCCCTTTGCGATTGTTGATTTTTTTATTGTAGACCATACCTGGGAACCTTCTATTTACGGAGATATTGGGGGTCAAAGTTTTAACGTTTTCACAACTTTTTTTTTGAAATACGTGTTTTAATAGTAGATTTTTACTTTACACACCTCCACGACCCCCGTTCTATTCAATCCATCCATCAGCACAATGCTGAGTGCTTTCCATCGAGTCCTACATTAAAACGTGATTTTACCTCAAAAAATAAAGTCGATTCCCAGCAATAATTTTTGCATAAAGTAACTTAGTTTACACCCTGTATGTCACCGTAAAATTGTAAAAACCGTTAGATTATAATCTATTTTGCGAGATTGTAATCTGTCGAAAGATTGTGAACCGTAACATACTGCTTACAATTTAACGCATTACTTTTCGGGTAGATTACATATATCGAGGTGAAACCGTCAAATTGTGAAATGGCATGCGACGGAACGCACCTCGCGCGCTGATTGGTTGAACGTCATATTGATGGTCAATTGACCAATTCAGCTCCATTTTAAAACTGATCTTTAATCAGCAAATCAAAGAAAATACATGTCAAATGAAGAAATGCGTCGTCGGTGATAAAAAATCCTGATGTCTGATGTGTTGAGTGACCAAATGAGGACATAAAAATGAGATAAACTGGTATATTCTTTATTAAAAACTTTTACTCGTTTTAGTATAAACAACAGAGCTTGCGGTGCCAATATTTCTTGGTTTTAGAGCTCCGTGTCCAAATTGGCGAAACGGAACGCTTATGGAAACACGTTCGTGGTAAATCGCGGAGAATTTTCTCTAAAAATATTTAACTAGCTATTGTCCGCGGCTTCCCTCAAATAGACTATGACACTCGGGGATAATGAAGCTTCCCGATTCCCATAACGATTCTCATATGATACTATTCGCCCGCGCGGTCGGGCGGTGAAGCGGATCTCACGTGGCATTAGATTGGCTTGTCTATGAAATCCGTTGAAGCCTAACACCACCCGACCACGCGGACCAGCGGCGTTCACCGCCTATCCGCGCGGCGCATCACCTTATAAATCTTCGCCGCCCGACCGCGCGGACGAGCGATGCCGTGTGAGAATCGTCTTAGTGACCCAAAAGTCTGACAACCAGTCTTACCAAGGGGTATCGTATTACCCAGTAGTAACGGGGTAGTGGAGGTCAGATAGGCAGTCATTTCATGTAAAATGCTGGTGTTCAGCTGCAACCGGTAAGACTTAAAGCCGACCTCAATATAGTTGGGAAAAGGCTGATGATGACTTCCGAGAAAATGAGAGAAAAAAATAAAAATGGATACCTACTTCTTCTTCGAATGCTAGAGCCCCTAACTTTTGAATACCTGGGAATCGAAACTTGCAGTAGTGCGAAGCAGTTTCTTACGCTAACTCCGCCTCGAATGCAGTAACAGGGTTTCCCCACTTATATCAAAATGTACTATGATATGATTAAACCATAACAGTAGAATTTATAAGAAGTAGCTATTTAAGTAAGGTGGTTCATTGTTATGTAAAAGAGCGCCTCTCGCCATCAAACGTAGTTTGGCGAGTTTAGAATTAAGCAATACCTCTGTACTATAGTCTCATTAAATAAAATAAAAAATAAAATAAATATTCATACTTCTTCGAATTATGGTGACAGTGAGTTACCTATGTCATTGCACAGGGTGCTGATCTGATTACAAAAAATCTTGTCTGAACAGAAAAAGAGAGAAGAAAGAGAAAAAGAAAGCTCTGACTTTGCCGAATGCCTTATGATCAATGATGATGATGATACTCTGTGGGCTGAAGAGTATACTTAATAGAAAAAGGGTGCAGTAGCGTCGTATTACACGTTATTATCTGACTTCTAAAAAAGGAGGTTATGTATTCCACCAGTATCTTTTTTTGTCATAAATGTACACCGATTACTCCGTGATTCCTGGGCCGGAGGAGTAGCTTTGCTTAAGTAATTTATGAGTTAGCTCCCTTTAAGACGTATTTTTTTCTTCTTAACCTAGTGTGGTCCCTAAATAACTTCAAGTTACAATGTAAAATTAATTCATGACAAGAATTTGTGTGGGAAATACAACTAAAACGAGGAAAAATATTTTTTTTGCAAAACAAAACCGACTTCCAAAAAAACAGTAAAAAAGTCTAAAATAACTTTACTTTCGGGGGTCGGTGACTTAGTTTGTTTTATTGACTTTTTAGCGAAAAAAGTTTTTTATTTTAATACCGCATTCCGGTAATTTGTTCGTGCGTAAATTAACGCCATCAAACAGTAAACCGACTAACAGTAGCTGTCACTAACGGTACTCGGGATCATTGAGAATTATTACTGTTTATTTACTTAAATTTACCTCACATTGACTCATTGAATATCATGAGTTCAACGCTTGCGAACTTCGAACGGTCAAGTTCACTGGTAGGCCTAGCAAAAATGCGCGGAGTAGATATATCTTGAAAATACGCGTTTCGCATATAATTTTTACTTAGTTTTAAGTCTTTAATAGGATTGAAAATGGATTAAAAATAAATAGAGGAAGACAAAGCAAATGCTGGGATGATGACACAGTGAGACAGCTGGTGCTTTGTGTGCTAGAGACCGTGACAAATAGAGGAGCCTGGGGGAGGCCTCTGCGTCAAAGTATGCGCTGATTGACGAAAACGCCGAAGTGCAATAGTTATGTTTTGCTTAATTTATATTTTATTGTAATTAGTTTTAGTTTATCAGTATGTAAATATCTTTCGGCACAGATCTTTGGGTAACTAATAATAAAATAATTTCTTGCCCGTTCTTCTCCATAGAGGTCTAAGTTAGGGAATGGGCAACTACAGTACTTTCACAGTTTTTGTGCCTTGTGACTGGGACTGTAGCTTTATTTCATTGTTGTCTTTGTTTCGACAATTCAAAAGTGCCTGTAACTGGCCTACTGCTTTGATTTTGCATCATCTGAGGAAGGCGAGGTCAAAAATAGAATTTTAGCCCCGTGTCATCCCGTGCACCCTTAAAATAATTAGCCTTCGAAGATACGTTACATAATTACGTCGCGTGTACGTGCTAGGGCCTCAGTAACTAATCAGCACAAAGATGGATGGGTAAACAAGAAATTATGAACTTGTTTCTCGATTCATGTTGACGAACAAACAATGTCCCTACCTGCTATTAGTTTTGTTCATTACGACTTGTCCGTTAATTACTATATCTAGTGGTTACAAGCGCTATTGCTGAGTGAGTCCTAGGTTCGAACCTCAGGTTTTTCCATCACGAGTTTCTCAGTACCTAGGCAGAATTTTTCCAGCTGGACGTAGACTTAATGACTGTTAATTGAAAAATAAATTAGGTCGATGGAATCTTGAGCACTTAATTCTATTGAAGTTACTGAGATTTCCCAAACATAAATCTGTATGGAGAGGGAGAGGAAAACCAAAGAAAAGATGGATGGACAAAATTGTGAGGAATGATATGAAAGAGAAAGTACTAAAGGATGCCCTGACGTCTGACAGAGGAGTATGGAAGAAGAAAACGTGTTGAACCGACCCCGAGTAGAATGGGACAAGGGCAGGATGATGATGAGGTGATGATAAGTATCCGAACCTCATAACCACAAGCCACACGACCATGCATCATGCTTACTCCGACAGCGGCAGTCATAAAAACAAATAAAAGAAGCATGCTACGAGTTACCGCGACATGTCTAGCGGAGCGATGGTATGCAAAGAAAATAAGAGACCCGCGCGCATGATGCTTGCCACTAGTCGTTTTGACTGAGAATAGGGCCTAAGTCTGAATGACGCCTGTAGTGTCGGACCGAAGCTTCGGCCACCTTCACCCAAGAAAACACCTTCTGAAGCCGAAGGTTTCTAGCAAAGGCCGAAATTAAAACGAACTGTTACGAATGCGCGCAAGTTGCAAGTTCATTTTAATCAAGTGACGCGAAGTTATTTACTTCTAGCCAATCTTGAACTGAGTTTCTTAGAGTTATTAAACCGACCTTCGGTCGCACACTAGAAGCCTGTCCTCTAGCTCTCGGTCAGCATCTACATTTCTAACCAAGATAACGCATTCCAGCTCAACATAGATTCTAATGAACAAAGGTACAGAACACAGCTGTATTAAAGTGATACCATAACTTATCATTATCATTATGGATGGGTTTATGCTACATGTGACAAGCAATTATTGAAAAGTTAATTTAATAATTAATTAGTCCATTAGGGCCTGGACACATCGCCGCAGCCCGCCACCGCCGTGTGGGGGCACGACGTCTTGCCGTGGTGATGCGTCTTCGCAGCGAGGGGCGGCGTGGTGTTGGAACTTACCGATTTTTGTCTAGCTACAATAAGCTGAGCACGCGAACCAACAACTTGGACATATTTTCGAACAGTCTAAATGAATTCAGATGATACGTCCTCAGTTCTTGATCGATCGATCGATTTGTTTGTTTATTTCTTTTACAAAATGTTAATTTGTGTATTTGCGTAACTCCATTTAATGTATTTAATATTGTACAATTTAATTTAATTTTAAAACTCAAATTTTAATCTATCCTATTCTTTTAAAATTTTATTATAAATAATGTAATAATTACGCCCTAATTTATTTGTAATTTTTATAGTTTTAATTAATAATTGTTTTTCTATTACAATTAAAATGCTGTTTTTTAAAATTTTGGAATTATACTGTATTTTAATTTTTTACTTTACGTTTTAAATCCAATGTAAACTTTATAATTTTAATTTTGTTATTTTCATATATTTTCATTTCAATTTTTATTTCTTATTTTATTATACAAGTGACGAATTCACCGCAAAGCTGTTGAATTAGAAAATATTTAATGTAATGATTTAGTGAATAAGTCGTTGGTGTGTCAATAAAAAAAAAAAAAAAAAAAAACTATGGTGTAGGAACCACACTGCAAACTCAAGTGACAACCACTCTTACCAAAGGGTATCGTGTTACTACAATTGGCCCCTACCAGAATACCAGCGTTGTGACATTTTTTTTAAATGTTACAGCAACATGCTGAGATAGGGCCTTTTGGCCCCGTACAGGACCGATGTAGTTTTTGGTTGTTTTCTTTTTATTTAATTTTGTTTTATTGTTTTGTCCAGTGCGAGTCAAATAAATACTTTTTTCTTTCTTTGTTACCCAGTCAACCCAAACCAAATAGGTTAGCTAGGTGGAGGTCAGATATGCAGTTATACTGGACCCTAACATAGTTTGTGATTTTTGCAAATTGAATTAAGGCCTCGACATAAAGCGTGGGTCCTCAGACATCCGAGCGAGTTTATCTGTGTGATTTAGTTCATCACTGCTCTTGAAGACGCGAAGGGAATCATTGTGACTGGCATGTGCTAGAACCAAAACTTCGAAGAAATGTGACTTCTAACAACTGTGGATTGCAGCCCACTACCTCTCATGTCCTAGAATTGGATACTGTAGAGGTAGGCTAAGTATAAACATACTAGTATATTATAATAAGTACTAGCTGTTACCCGCGACTTCGTACGCGTGGAATTTAATGAAAAATATATTTGTTTAATTACCCGACATTTTTTTCTAAAAAAATAATCTATGTAACTCCTTATAATGCTACTTGCCAGCTGCTGCTATTGCTACAGCTGCTATTGGCCAGTAAAAGTCCCGTCAAAATCGGTCCAGCCGTTTTGGAGATTAGCCGGAACAAACAGAGAGACAAAAATAAAAACAAAATGTTTGTTATAAGTACCGTTACATATACTTTTTACTTTACATTCAGTAAAAAGCTGTAATTTGAAATTTCAAACAGACACGAAGTAGTAATTAGTTTTAATAAACAAGCATTTACAAGGGCAAAAAAAATTAAACAAAAAACATATTATAAAACCTAGATTCACAAGAAATTTAGGTTATTAATGTAATATTTTAAGATTAATTCCACTTGTTTGCCTTGGGACTAAATGTTAAAACTCAGTAGGTACATACTTTTTCAATATCTCGTTAGAGTTCTGTTTTCGGGTTCTCTCTGAGACATCATCATCTGCCTAGCCTTTTCCCAACTACGTTGGGGTCGGCTTCCAGTCTAACCGGATGCAGCTGAACACCAGCATTTTACATGAAATGACTGCCTATCTGACCTCCACTACCCAGTTACTACTGGGTAATACGATACCCCTTGGTAAGACTGGTTATCAGACTTTTTGACTACCTAACGACTGTCAAAGATGTACAAATGACACCCGGGACCAACGGCCTAACGTGCTTTCCGAGGCACGGAGGAAACTTGGTATGTAATAGGTGGTCACCCATCCACAGACCAACCTAGTCAAGCACGGCTTAACCCAAAGATCGATCCGAGCGGCTGTTATTATTTAGCCACGAGCTCCTCGGGTCCACGGGTTCTCTCTGAGACAAATGTTGAAATTATCCGCTTATCTAAAAATATAGAAGTACATGATCATCATCTGCCTAGCCTTTTCCCAACTATGTTGGGTTCGGTTTCCAGTCTAACCGGATGCAGCTGAATACCAGTATTTTACATGGAGCGACTGCCTATCTGACCTCCACAACCCAGTTGTAAGTGATATAATACCATAAATGCGAAAAAATTATCAGCTGTTGCATACAAAATTTCAATACCTACTCGACCCAAATGTATGGGACAGCTGATATTTTTTTCGCATTTACGATAATGGACCCATGGAGGAGGTAGTTCAGTTTGATGGTGTGCAACATATCCTTTCATATGACTTATATACTCTTTCTTCTACACCCTGTATGTAAAGATATTTATCTACAGTTTAGAGTCAGTTGCCATCCGTCGTGTCAACGCTGCCAGCCTTCTGGGGACTTTCCCACTTTCGATGCGGAAGAATTTTTTGATGCCCTTTAATTCTTTTCTGCTTTTGACTTGTACATTATTTTTATTATTAATTTATGTCCATTATAGTAAATAGTAATTAATTTACGAGTATATAGCGTGTATGAGTAAGGTGTTCAGGCTGTGGTATAACCGTCAAATTGAACAACTTTCTCCAAGGGACCAATGTCGAAATCGAGACTGTCCCATACATTTGGGTCGAGTAGGAATTGAATTTTTTTATGGGTCAGCTGATATTTTTTTCACGATATTGATATTTATTTATTTAGCACAAAGTACAGAGGCGGACTTAATGCTATAGGCATTTTCTACTAGTCAACCTTTGGTATAGAGTGTATATCAGAAAATGATTTTAATTAATAATAAGATAAACTACAAGGATACATAAAATACTAAAATTATATATATAATACTATAAATACATATCAAAATATATGTAAATGTAAATAGAAATTTATACGGATGTACTAAAATAAAACACAAACAATGGTGAAAATATTACCGTTGTGACGAAACTGCCAGCTTTTTCTGAATGTACTCGCGAATTTTAATTTTAAAAGATAAACGATTCGTTACCATCCTCATTTCCAGATATTGGTCCAATACAGAAACTTTTTCAGTTTGATGGCCTATACCACACCCTAAATATGACCACATCTTTTTGGTACATGCTGTATATACTTACGTGCGTAATTGAATAAAAATAACCCTTAAATTGATAATTTACCTAGAGATACGGAATCAAAGACATATTTTATAACAAAACAATAAACGAGACAATATGAAAAAAAACGTAATCTTCATCTGCAGTACCCTTACCTTACCTACAAGTGTAACGTGTGAAACTTGACAATTATATAACTATGCTACACGGCCTTCACAATTTATCTATGGCATTTCTTCGCGTCTCTATGGTATCTTAAATCTCTTTGTCAAGCACACAAAGCAAGGCCAACTCGAACTTGTTCATTTTTTTTTTTAAATTTTGTCCTTTTTTTGGTTGCCTGATAGGTACCTATATAAATTCATAACAACACGCCTTGTAATCTCTGAAGAATTAGGCAGAGGTGTACCTAATAGAAAGTGAAAGTGGGCCGGCTATATATGCTGTAGACTGGTTGGAAGTTGAGGGAAGAAAGTGCTGGAGTGGAGACCACGGACGGGACGGAGACATGTGGGAAGACAACCGTCTAGGTGGACAGACGATCTTATTAAAGAGGCCGGAAGAAACTGGATAGCCATGAAAAAAAAACTGCCAAAAGTGGACAGATTTTGATGAGACCTGCACTCAGTATTGGGTGGCCAAAGGTTGAAGATGAAGAAGAATAAAGTTGGAACTTTGACCCCCAATATCTCCGTAACTAAAATGTTCCCAGGTATGGCCTAGAACAAAAAAATGATCGCCATGACGGGGAGAAGTGCCTTTCGGCTTCGTTAAGGGTCTTGTTACACCATTTAGTAAGTGGCGAGTCTATTGCCATCAACTGGGCACAAATCCAGACTCCGTGCCTGCTACTGAGAAATTCCTGATGGAAGAACCCAATATTACTTTGCACGACCCTCGCTTGTAATCACTAGACCAACGAATAAATTATGATTTAACTGATTATGCAATTATGCATCACAAATAAAAGATCGATTAATATGTTAAACACTTATAAATATTTATTTATTTTTTTGCCACGATTTGTTATGTCAAAAAGACATAGGAAATAAGCAAGTTGGCATCAGGATCTCAGCATGATGTTTTTGTGTTCAAATATTCTGAACATAACATCATTGGTTAGGTATTTTTTTTTATGAATCTGCATTTTACATACTTCCCTACCTAGTCCTCTACGAGTAGTGATATATAACGGCATACCTTGGACTGTCAGTCCTGTGCAACCTTGGTGACTGCCAAATATTTTTGACACAGCATTTGCTATCCCAAACAGTAAACGGCAACGCGGCAGGACCAGAAGGCGATGGTGGGAAGAATTCGACACTTAAAAAATAAATGGCCAATTACAGCAATTGATAGGGATAAGTACAAAGAGGGAAGGGAGGCGTTTCTCCAGTTTTTTTTGGATCAAGGGCCTGATTCAGAAGGCAGTACTCCTCGATACGGCTCGCATTGCGAGGAGGTTCCTGTCTCTGGAGCCCTAACCAGCGGTAGCTTGGACCCCGCTCCCGATAGTTTAGTTTAGTTTAGTTTATTTATTAATAATTATCAAAAATTACAGGTCATATTTTCAAAAAAGTAAAAACACAAATCATAATAAATTTAAAAAAAAAAAGCAAGTTATTGTACATTAAAAAGAGCATTAAACACAGATTATCATAAATTAAAAAAATAATAATAATACACAATAAACAGAATAATAGAACCTTACAGTATACTAATCACATAAATTTTCTTAAAACCATTATTTTAGGTCATATAATGCCTGGTCAGTTGATACCGGCGGACCACTAAATTTATATGTTTTTGTATGGTTTTTTTTAAGAAATATTTAAAAATGTAATTAGTATGTAAGACAATAAATAAACGAAATAATAATAAATCTAGCTATTTTCTTCTGTTCGTGCCGATAGATCAGGTTGTAGTCTAGTTACTGGTAACTTTATCTATACTAATATAAGAAAGAGGTAAAATTTGTTTGTAAGCTTGTATGTAGGGGGTAATCTTCGGAACTTCTGATCCGATTTAGAAAATTCTTTCACTAACGGGAAGCTACTTTATCCCCGAACGTCATAGGATACATGTAAAACGTTCCCGTGGGTTAAATTTCGTACATAACGGTAGCGAAGCCGCGAGCCAAAGCTAGTTCTTTATAAAAATCTTAAATTCACTAACAGATAATTCACAGCCTAAACCGCTAGAAGTTTGAAATATTGCCCCCGATATCCTTTTCTATCGACGGCTGGCATTAGAGATTTTTGAAGAATTTTAGAAGATGTTTTTTTTTTAATGGATCCCTTAGTGGGGTTAATAGGGGATGAAAGTTTGCATGGACGTTCGTATTTTTTATTGGTGAAAAACACCATCACAATTAAAAAAAAAGAACTCCAAAATATTTTATGTGACAAATCTGCATGGGTACTTACAAAACGTCAAAAGACACACGGCACTTCGGGTTGGTAGTATGTTATGTTACTTACCTACACTTAAAGAATTTGGGTTTAACAATGTTATCTTGTTACAGTGTTAATAAATCAAGTGCGCGGCTTTATAAAAAAAAAGTATTTACATATAAATACTGGCTGCATCTCGCATAATACCCGCGGTCACTCTCCGACGCCGAGTTGTCCTTAAACTTGTTCGGCTAGTCGAGCGCATGCGTGTCGCGTAACACACGTCCGTACATTGTTCTTGTTTCGAAACGCGAGCCAAATTCAAATCGAGAATCGTTTTTTATTTTTTTTTATAATAGAATAAAAGGGATTTTCCGTGTGTGACTGTGTGATAAAAGACAATTTAAAGTTTTTCTAGAACTGTTTGGTTTTGTTTTAAAATATTTGGAGTTATTGGATGATAATATTTTGAATTGAATAAGGTACGTTTTTATAGATTTCTAATTAACTTTTTTCCCTGACATAATCCCAAATTATTTAATAGGTACTCAGGTAGATTTTATGATTAATATTAAACTGTTTTTTTTGTGTGTGTTATGTTATAATATGAATAGTCAGGGAATTGATGCAGAGTCAATCCTTAACATGACGCCACCCTTATTTATTATAAGGGCGCGACCTAGTACGAATAACCATTGTAAATTCACATTATAAAACCAGTATCAGTAATTGTTACAGCCGGTGCTAGAAATATAATGAAGGATAAAGATAATAGACCATTAGACAAAGGAGGTTAGGAGGCCCTAGTACGAACGCTCGGTGTAAACGCGATGATTTTGGCATCGAAAAAAAAATAAAATTATCCTCTAGCATTTTGGTAGAAAGGATAATGCCCAAAATTGGCGCCTTTTTATTTTTTTGTATTAATGAAACTTTATAAGTAGTTTTGAGACCTATGGTCATAAAGTAGTATAAATACTTTATACTACTTTATTTTTTTGTACTAACGAAAATTTATACGTGGTTTTGAGACCTATGGTCATAAAATAGTATAAATACTTTATGACCATAGGTCTCAAACTACGTTAGTATTGCAGAATATGTGGGAGAAATTTACATACAAACAAAATTTTGTATGACGGTAAAGCTCGAAACTCAGTCTGAACTGAGTTAATCACTCTACACAGGGTGATTTTAACGTCAGGTCTGATAATACTTTGCTCTCTAGCAAAGTATTCAAAGGGATCAAGAAGAAGGAAAGAAGATTTTAGAGAACAATAAAGAAGTAGCTAGAATTTTTGTATTTTTTTTTTAATTTATGCAACAAGCACGATTAGCAAGATCAATAGATATGAATAAAAAAAAATATAATAAGCGGAACGAAAACCATTTTTAATTTTAAAATCGTACTATTTTTCTTTACTTTTAATTCGCGCGTTCGTGCTGAGCCTACGGGTCAAATGTTAAGTATCCACTAAATACTATTTTAGTACACTTTTATACTATTTTTTTATTGCGGAAGATCCTACGTGTCATTTATCTGACATGCATATTAAAAGAGGTAATTCTTTGGTATTTAAAGTATGGTGACATATGTATACCTACTTAGTTACAAGCCATATGCCCAAGGGATATCCCCTTAACATAATTTTAATAAAATCTTAAAATCTACTTCAATGCGTCTTAACCGTAATATAAATTCATCATCTACATAACCTTTTCCCAACTATGTTAGGGTCGTCTTCCAGTCTAACCGGATGCAGCTGATCACACGTATTTTACATGGAGCGACTGCCTATCTGACATCATCATGATCCACAACCCAGTTAGTACTAGGTAATGCGATACCCCTTGGTAAGACTGGTTGACTGGTTGTGTAGTTTTGACAGTCGTTACAGGTAGTCAGTTGCCCAAAAAGTCTTACCAAGGGGTGTCGTATTACCCGGTACTAACTGGGTTGTAGAGGTTAGATAGGCAGTCGCCCCTAGTAAAATACTTGTATTCAGCTGCATCCGGTTAGATTGGAAGCCGACCCTAACATAATTTGCAAAAGGCTAGGCAGCTGATAAAGCTTATATCAAATCGAGGAGATTTTATCTAAGTTTGTATCGAATGACGCTCACAATCAAGATCTTTTCCGCGGAAACGACTTACAATTCGCATGTAACGCATGCATTAAACATGTAAATCATTTAGCGGAAGACCGGACATTATAATATTTAAAAACAGTTATTTATCTCGCTCAATGCTAAGGCCTTAGATAAATAAGTTTTTGCTTGTTAGCTCTACGGTCTTGACCTTAACTTTGGATAAGTTATGCCTTTCTCGATAGAATTGACCTTAAGTTTTGGACCTGTATTTAACTAGGAAGAGTTTGAATACCGGTTCTATGTGAGTGAAAAAATCTACGAGTTCAAGGGAGAAAAGAATGTATCTTGCTTATAATGGGTGTAAAAATACCCTTAACCAAGCCGAAAGGCATTTTTTTGTTCTAGACCATGAGTGGGTATCTCCTGTTTTGGAGAATTTTTTTCACAACTTTTTTATGTTGTACTTACTTTAAATACTTCCACAACCCCTGTTTTGTTCAATGCACCCATCAGCACACTGTTTTGAGTGCTACCGAAAACGTGATTTTTCACCCCAAAAAAAATAGTCGTATACCAGCAATGATTTTTACGTAGTTTCTTGTTCAGAATGCTTGGTTGACGGCATCGTGAAGCGTGTTTACACCTTGTATACTAATTTCGAGAACGTAGCATACGTTTTCGTATTTTTATTATGTCTTAATTGGTTTATGTCTTAATTGGTTTTTTTCACAAGATTTTTGTAGAAGCTCGGAGTTGAATTAGTGCCGGATATTTCTTTTTTACAAAAAAAAAAGAAATATCCGCAGTCGCTCCATGTAAAATACTGGTATTCAGCTGCATCCGGTTAGACTGGAAGCCGACCCCAACATAGTTGGGAAAAGGTTAGACAGATGATGATGATGATGATTTCTTTTTTAATCACACCCGGTTGATGGCAATCTCCCTTTACGACTTAAACATAACTGGCATAATACAGAGTGTAAGGGATAGCCCTCCACAAACTGACAGGGTGCATTCAGCTCCTTATTTTGAATCATATTCCACCGGAATTTTTCTCAGGATTTTTTTTAGTTGCTATTCCTTTATTTCAGTGTAAAATTACATTCCCTGTACGCAGAACAGAAGAAGAGAGAATTTATATAAATAATACGATTAAAATAAAAAATCCAACAATGGATGTCGAAATAATGTAACGAACGATGCGTGAAATCATCTGTTCACTTCGTGCCTAGCGACAGAGTTCATCGAACTCGTCGTCGCGTTTGCCGTTCGCTACGTGCGTTTTGCCACGGTAACGATACATTGCGTATGAGGGAAAAAAACAAATCAAAATTGAATTCCCATAACATTCCTGAAATAATTTCTTGTACCGGTCATCTTAGTATGATATAGATACTGAATTCACCCCATCAGTTGGTGGGAGGCTGTCCCTTACACCATGTATACATCATCTGCCTAGCCTTTTCCCAACTATGTTGGGGTCGGCTTCCAGTCTAACCGGATGCAGCTGAATACTAGTATTTTACATGGAGCGACTGCCTATCTGACCTCCACAACCCAGTTAGTACTAGGTAATACGATACCCCTTGGTAAGACTGGTTGTCACTTGTCAGACTTTGGGCCACTGACTACCTGTAACGACTGTCAAAGATCTACAGATGACAGCCGGGACCAACGGCTTAACGTGCTTTCCGAGGCACAGAGGAAACTCGGAAACTACACCCTGTAAACGTAGCTACTTTATACAGAAATAAATCTGCCTAAGGGATTACAGGTTGTAGTAAACACACCCAATAAATAATACGGAAAATCTTGCGTGAAGCTTCATCCTTGACCTATCCATACCAAAGATACTTGACCGCTGACGGCACCGAACGACCTTGAAGATTGACACATCTATGCGGTAACGATTTAATAATTATTTCCTCGTTAATTCGCGCTCTATCATGTTATCAGTTTTACATTTTAAATTCAATCATGTTTATTTGTGACACATAGGTACACAAGTACATGTACAGTAGACCTCAAAAGTGCAGCACCATGCTAAAGATTACATTGCTATGAACTGTGCGAGCGCGATACAGCAGTGTGTGTGCGTGTGCGTGTATGAGTGATGTCTCAACATTCTACACATAACACACACTAATGAACTGTCGTCACACTACGCGAAATAGCATTATATTTCTGTTGCATTTAGAATACACATCATAGTGATGACCTGTTCTTACCATTGCATTGTTAAAATTCGCGTAGTATTAACATGAGTTGGTAGCTGTTTGGGCTGAGCATGGGTTCACGATCAATGAAGTCCAAGTTCGAATCCATGTTATTACAATGTGTGGCTGTTTTTTGTTTCTTTGAAACCTTAATTATATTTGTATTTTAAGCAGAAAGTCGTTAGGTATTTATGTTTATTTATGATATAGTTATGCTTATTATTTATTTTTTATAAGAAGTTAAATATTAGATAGTTATTGTATTATTATTTAACCTCATTAGTTGATTTTTATTTTGTTTTCGGTGTTGGAAGGTGGAAATAAAAAAATCATGCTGAGTGATAACAAAAATGTTTATTCGTTTTATTTATTTATAAAATTAACAAACTTTTATGAGAATGTGACGTCACATTCCTATCTAGGCAAAAAAAAGTTCTCTTATCACCGTTCATAAGATTTTTTGTTGTATACCCACTTAGTCAATTCATAATAAGAATAACATAACACGGAAAGGATATTCTAATAACACAAATATAATTGTTGATACCCGCTTATTATAGGTATCAGTATTCAGCAGAGTTAATTGAATACTATGAGTATGAGTATAATATATGAGTTAGACTTTATGAACGTGTTTTTTTAATGTAACGTCACATTTAATGTATTGAGGTTATAGCTTAAGTGTTCATTTTCTTGACGAAAAGAATATTGAAACTAAACCCCAATTTAAGATCATTAAATTTAAAATTTATTTCTTAATTTTTTATTTTTTTATTTACGGTTATGTTAATATTACTAAATATTTAGTTACCCGGTCTACTTATTAAGTATTATTATTTTTTCGCCATAAATTACTTTTGGCAAGACTTGAAAGTTTTCTCGTCAGAAAATACAGTCACCTCCCAGTTAAAATGTAAATAATCTCGAGCAAAACGTCGTCTTTCCTCCCTGTGTTTTTGTGTCAAAAATGGTTTTTAGCTGGCTTCCGATGATGTAAACCTTCAGCATGGAATGCATGGCGAACAGTCTGTAATGTAGTATCCAATTGCTCTGCAAACATTATAGTTGGAATGAAACCATTTGTTTCATATTCTTCCACCATAAAACGTCGCTGAGTCGAGTTAATAAGCGGCGGCCTTTCACTTCTTAGACGATTCTTCAGACTACCTTCTTCCTCAAACCTCTTTACCCAACGGCTAACAGAATTTCTAAAAAAAAACAAAATATGATTACACACTTGCAACTAGCAATTTATTTAATAATAAGAAAATCACACACCACAACTATCATCATAATCATTATAATTTTTAAAAATAACTTACACATTTTAAGCCAGTTTCAGTTGAAATTTGAGAAATATTAAGCCCATTTTTACGCAAAGTGACAATATTTGCCCTGTCATCAATACTAATATTAGCTTGCATCTTGAATAAAGACAATCAAACAATACGCTAATCGTAATAATAACACAAACGCTCGAAACAAAGTTCACCAACTAACAACGTCATAACTAACTACTTTGTTCAATCCAGAAGTTTATTTTGTTTCACATTCACCCTCATCTTTTTTGTTAATAATAAGTTCCAACTAATATTTAGAAAAACATATCTCATCGGGTCTAACGTATCATTTATAATTAAAACACAAAAAGAGTAATGTCACTTGGGTTCGAACGCAGAGTATACAGTGCGAGACATTTTATCTATAGCGTTAACCGCTAAGCCAGATAGACACATAATTGTTTGTTTGAAATTAAATATCACTAACTTAATACTCCGTCGCGACATGACAGGCTTGTCACTAAGGCAAATGATCATTATATCGCACTCTTTCTGACTAGATAATTATGAAAGAGAGCGATACACGAGATCGTGTATGTGTGCAAAATATTTGTTATGGAAAAAGGTCGTAAGTGCGACTTGTTTTGATGCGATCGTTTTGTGAAACTGCTACTGCACTTATGGTCTCTACTGTACATGGTTTTATAAAAAAACACAAGTACATGGTTTTATAAAAAAAGTTATGTCTCATTATGTGATGCCTTGCAAGGCATACAAATACTGTCGACACATTAATTAGTGCAGGTTGTAGTTTTAATGAGTATAAAATGTTAACTGAAACTTAAATAAATACACTTAAATCGATAAGATTAAAAAGTATAGTCCGGTATCTAAGTTAAAGATAAAAATTAATAAAGTTCGAAGGGGTTGGCGTATCCGTATGGATAAATAACTCTTTTCACTCTTTTGTAAGTATATAAAGATAGCCAAAACATAAGATTTTGTAAATACGTGAGAAAAACAAAGGTTTTGCAGACGTTTCGCTTCGTCCACGTGATGTCGTTAAAAAAGAATCTCCCGGGAACATAACATAACATCACGCCTGTAATCCCCGTAGGGTAAAGCAGAGGTGTAACCTAATAGTACACCCACATTTCGCCAGTCATGTTTAAGTCCCACGTAATAGCGGGCGAGCCTACAGCCATCGACCGAGCACAAATACAGACTCCATGGCTGCTACTGAGACATTCCTGATGGAACAACCCAATAATAATTTGCCTGGCAATCGAACCCGGGACCTCATGCTCATCAGTCGCGATTACGCTCCTCTAGGGCTAGATCAACGAGGCAGTCTTCCGGGAACACAATAACTGGATGAAAAGTGTTCTAGGTGGGACCTAGGATGTTCAGGTCCTCGTCTACCTTTATCAGAATCCATTCATTGACAGAATGTGTATTTATAACTAGCTGTGCCCCGCACTTTCACCCACCGCTTCTGACTTGATTTTTTTTTTGTTTGCTCTGTCCCTATTAGTCGTAGCGCAGTGTTATATAACCTATAGCCTTCCTCGATAAATGAACTATCCAGCACTAAAAGATTTTTTTAAATCGAACCAGTAGTTCCTGAGATTAGCGCGTTCAACTAAACAAACAAACTCTTCAGCTTTATAATATTAAGTATAGATATTAAGTATACAATTACTTCCTATTACTGTTTATAACATATTGAAACACGACATTTTAAAATATTTCGCAGTGAGATCAAAGTGTCAATGTCAGAGAATACGGTACTAATTGTTTCTGTTACCGAATATCACGATATATTGTACTCAAATACACACGATTCATAATTTTATTTATCACGCTATTATAGATAGTTTTTTTGTCTCACCATAGGCCACAGTTTCTTAGGATTAAGCAATACGAGTGGTTACTAAAACGTTCGGTTTATGGGTGTCTATTAAAAATATGTATCACTAAACTAACGAAATATAAAGGGCATATGGCAAAAGTGGTCCAAGTTTACTATGACATTTTTTTTTGACATTTAAACCGCACCCCATACATTTTCGCCCATAGTCTTTTATATTTTTACCTGTACGGTGAAACCTCACATTCATAATGCACTAATGCTTATTCGTGCATTTTTACCTCATTTCACTAATTGATATTCGTCGAGCATTCAGTACACGATTAGCGCTCAGCGCGGGTGCTCCCTCGCTCCTTCGTAATACTAAACCTTTGGTCCGGATAATATATTTAATTTGGCTTTATGCTGTATCATTTAGCCATCTTCCTAGCTTCTACATTACAATTTAATATATATTTTTTATTGAAGTCTTAAGCTTACAAATACGTCAAACTAAGCATTCAAATCACGTTATGATAAAGTATTATCCTTGTTTTTGGTAAAATCTGTTGTACATAATTTACATAATACATACTAGTATACGATTTTTGTTGGAACCAATTTGCATTTACACATGTAAAACTCCATAATTATGTAAATGTGTCGTGAATGTTAATTTTAAGGATGTTACCTATTGTCAAATTTTATTATTTCCTGTCAGTGTGATTAATCCTCTAGTTAAGGAGTATAATAATAGTTGTAAAAGAATCAGATAAGTCAGTATAAATCCAGGAGGGTAATTATAAATTACTAGATGCTGCCCGCGACCTTCGTCGGCATGAAATTTTATAACCTATAACCTTCCTCGATAAATGGGCTATCCAACACTAAAATAATTTTTCAAATCGAACTGTTAGTT
This sequence comes from Noctua janthe, assembly GCA_910589295.1. Classification (NCBI taxonomy): domain Eukaryota; kingdom Metazoa; phylum Arthropoda; class Insecta; order Lepidoptera; family Noctuidae; genus Noctua; species Noctua janthe. Next base: position 2,752,184 of record OU342572.1, on the reverse strand, counting down.
CCTGAGATTAGCGCGTTCAACCAAACAAACAAACTCTTCAGCTTTATAATATTAGTACAGATACAGATTATTATTTTCCTTCCACTTTTTTCGATGTTGCGCGTCTTCTCGCCATTTAACGAGAAAGCCATCCAAGGCGTCCCGCCATCTTCTCCTCGGTCTACCGCGACCCCGTCTAACTGTTTCAGTTTTGTGATATGCGGCCCAAGTTTTAATAATAATAATAGCTTTTAATAATTGGCTCGCGAGGTTGTCGACATGTGGAATGTGGACTCAGCGATCATTGTGCCGATAGTTGTATCAGCCCATGGCTTAATTGCCAAGAGCCTCGACCAATACCCCAGGAGGCTCTCGTTAGGCAGCTGGATCAAGGGCTTGATTCAGAAAGCGGTACTCCTGGATACGGCTTGTATTGTTAGGAGGTTCCTCTGTTTGGAGCCCTGACCGCCGGTAGCTTGGACCCTGTTCCCGATACCGGTGGGCTACAATTTTTTATATTTTTAAATGATTTTTTTAAATTTTTTTTTGTAAGGAATATTTAAAAATATAATTGATTTGTACAGGAGTAAATAAATTAAATCAAATCAAATCAATTTATTTGTGAAACATAGGATAGATGATAGATGGATCTTAAGAACTAAATAGTGCGCTGTGCTTTGTCAATTTTGACATACAAATATTTATAAAGGAAACATACATACATGCGTAGTCAATTATCAATTATTACACACAAAAAAAATTATATTATTATATTAATAAATTATATAATTATAATAATTAAAGGAAATAATAATAATTATTAATTCAAACTAGGCTAGGCTAGGAAAATCAAAACTTTTTGAACGTCAAGAATTTACAAAAGACAGTCTCCCAAAACGCCAGCCTTTTCCACTTCCTAGAGCTTAAGTTGTCTAAGATATGACAGATAGACACAGTCAAATAGGTAGATTTTAAAAAGGCCCGTCCTGACATGTCCTTGCATTGTTAGACTCACATAATACCTAAATTGGATTTGGACACAAAACAGACTGTGACCTCCGAGTTTGTTTCGGTGTTCCTCATCAGGGATCAGCCAGCTAGGAAATGCCAGCGCTCTGTAATCCTAAGCTATGACCAAAAAAATAAAAAAGTGTTGTGGGAGATCTATTTCCTTACAGAAGTAAAAAACATAATTTTGTTACATACCTGCTTAAGAGTCAGACAAAATCTTCACCTTTGGTCGCACCTCCTACCTACCTGTTTCCTCCTCCTGTTTAGATTATAGAGCTTTTTGGCTGGCCATTGGCAGGAGTTCGTGGCTAAATAATAACAGCCGCTCGGGTCGATCTTGAGGTTAAGCCGTGCTTGCCTAGGTTGGTCTGTGGATGGGTTTCCTCCGTGCCTCGGAAAGCACGTTAAGCCGTTGGCCCCAGGTGTCATTTGTAGATCTTTGACAGTCGTTAGGTAGTCAGTGGCCCAAAAAGTCTGGCAACCAGTCTTACCAAGGGGTATCGTATTACCCAGTAGGTACTAACTGGGTTGTGAATGTCAGATAGGCAGTCGCTCCATGTAAAATACTGGTTTTCAGCTGCATCCGGTTAGACTGGCTAGTAGTCTAGTGATGATGGCTGGCCATAGGCAAATGGACACACTGTTTCACGTGAAGAATAATCATGCCGTGGAAAAATAGAAAAGTGGAAGCTAAACTGACTGCGCGATACGCCACCAGTGACTGACCAATCTACTTACGTTTTCCTAAGACGGCGCCTCCAGGTCTCTGCCCTACAGAGTATACACGGTTTAAACGGACCCTTCATGAAACCGTCAACCAAACATTCGGTACATCAAACTAAGGAACTACGCAAAAATTATTGCTGCGAAACGACTTTTCATTGGGGAGAAAAATCACGTTTTACGGTAGGACTCAATGTAACGCACTCAAAAAATCGTGTTGAATTGAATAATACGTAGGTCACAGAGTTATTTATAGTTCTTACATTAAAAACTCGTATTAAAAAAAAAAACTTGTGAAGAAGTTGGAACTTTGACCTCCAATATCTTCCGTAACTCGAAGGTTCCCAGGTATGGTCTAGAACAAAAAAAATATCGCAATCACGGGGAGAACAAGTGCTTTACGGCTTCGTTAAGGGTACTTTTTACACCCATTAGAAAAAAGTATAATCTCTTACTAGCAACCCGCCCTGGCTTCGCAAGGGTGCAATGTAGATACACATGTATTGCCGGCACGGTTGGCGCAGTGGCTGAGCGATTGACTGCGGGTTCGATCCCCGCAACGAACAAATATTTGTATATTCTACAGGTAGTTGTTCCGGGTCTGGCTGTTTGTGTATGTTAGTTTAAATGTTTGTAAATGCACCCACGATACAGGAGAAATTCCTAGTGTGGGGAAAAAAATAACATATACTTGTAAACCTTCCTCTTGAATCACTCTATCTATTGCTGAAAACTACGTTAAAGTCCGTTGCGAAGTTTAAAACATCTAAGCGTACAGACAGCGGGCGCGACTTTGTTTTATACTATGTAAGCGATTAGTGACAATACTTTTCATAATATCGCGCTGTAGTTTTTGAACAAAATTAGTTAATCTCTTTTGTTCCTGTCTGCAGACTAATAATGCAATAGATGATGATTTTCATTATTTCATTGACCTCAAGATAAACATGTAAAGAAAATATGTAAGAACATTAGTGAGATTGTTTCCGACATCATTGAGATAACAATAATTGCTTTTGTTCTGTAAAAAAAAGTGAAGCACGTACTTATATGTATTTTCATTGTCTACATGTGCATTTTTAGTAAATCTCGATTTTTGTTTGGTCTAACCCGGAAAACATATCCTATCCTACTTATCCTAATTTATTTAGGGTCGGCGCAGCATGCCTTCTTCCATAGTTCTCTATTACTCGTCATCTCCTCTAGCCATATCATTCTTCACACAGTCCATCCATCGTTTCTTTGGTCATCCTCTACTGTTATAGCCATCTACTTTCATCATCATCATCATTTCAACCGAAAGACGTCCACTGCTGGACATAGGTCTCCCCCAAAGAGGGTTTTTTGCCAGAATCGCCAAGCTTGGCAGGCGGGTTGGCGATCCCAGTACGGTTGTTACAAAAGCACAAAGAACGCTGCTGCCCATTCTCTGGTAAGTCCCTTAGTCACCTCTTACGACATCCACAGGAAGATATGGGACGGTGCTATTTTTTACGTCCGACACCATACATCATACCATCCACATTAATACTCAACATTTTCCTTATCACATGTCCATACCACGATAACCAGTTAATTGAATTAGGAGAGGTGCGGTTTTAAACAGTACAGTCAACAAGCTCATAAAAGCAGTAAGCCCTTTAATCTACCAGCATCCTGCAAGAGGTTGTAAGAGATAAAGTTGCTAACTAAATGAAGAAAAGATAATGAAATAATTGGAGTCTGCACATATCAGTAGGCATTGTAGGTATTTATACTAATTTGATTTTATCATCCATTTAGATTCTAAATGAGTTGTAAACATCTGTAAATGTAACCTTCATTATTTAATTTTAATGATCCACGTGGATAATTTACAAAAATAAATAAAGAATAGAAATAAATTACATGTCACGTAATCAATTCTTTTGCAAGTTGACAATGAACTTTTATCAACGTACATATACAGGGTGTAACAAGACCCTTCACGAAGCCGTCAACCAAGCATTCTGTTCATCAAACTAAGTAACCCTACGCAAAAATTATTTATTTATTTATTTAAACTTCATGTACAATAGTGATACATAGGCGGACTTAATGCCACAAGGCATTCTCTACCAGTCAACTTTTGGGTTAAATAAGAAAACATTGCTATCGAAAATTAATATAGGCACTTATAATGGTACTAATACTTATACATATACAAATAAAATAAACTAGTACATATTTTAACAAATACTAAAATTAAAAACGAGAAACCAAATAATAATTACCATGACTCGACTTCTAATAGAGAGAGAGCTATTTATTCTGACTTAAATAGTAGTTACGCACTTTTCTTTTAAAAGGGAATTTGATTTCAGCTTTTTTAATGCCAAAAGGTAGCGCGTTCCAGAGCTTTATAGTAGAGATAGCGTAAGAATTGGACATAAAACCGGTGCGGTTATTAATTAATTAATTATTGCTGGGAAACAACTTTTTTTTTGGGCAAAATTGAAAATTGACGTTTTACGGTAGGACTCAATGTAACGCTCTCAAACCATGGTGCTGATGTATGCATTGAATAGTACGGGGGTCGTGGAGGTATATAAAGTAAAGTTATAACAGTCAAAACTTGTATTTAAAAAGTTTTTTAAAAAACTTGGAAATTTGACCCCCAATAACTCCGTAACTTAAGGTTCCCAGGTATGGTCTAGAACAAAAAAATAATCGCAATGACGGGGAGAACAAGTACCTTTTGACTTCGTTAAGGGTCTTGTTACAACCTTTGTACATCTTTAAAAAAATCAATAATTAATTTGGCAAGCTCTGGCATAAATACCTAGTAAAACCACATCCATAGGCCATCTATAAGATCTTATTATTATAGGACTATGACCCTGCTGACCTTACGTACTTAAATGACCTTTAAAAGTTCAACAGTTGCATAAACTCTAATTGTTATAGAGATTAGTGGTTTTTGGGGTTACATTAATATTTTTTATTCATTTGTACGGCCAAATTAACCAAGGACAGAAAAACCACTGTCTGCAGCAATGACCTATTTTATTGACAACGTATTCATACAGTGATACATAACACTTACGAGTGATACATAGACATAAAATTACGCCCTTTTTTCCAGAGGTGGCGGACAAAGTACTACAGAACCATCACCATCACCTGCTTTGATTTTTTTCAGATTCTGCATTGATATATTTCAATTAATACCAGAAACGCGTGGTTAAATTTAAGTATGTGATTCAGACAATCAAACTCGACAACTTTCTTCATAAAACTAAGATGCTGCTGTCCCAAACATCATAAATAAATCATAAAACATATTTATTTCTGTAAATTGGTTTACAAAACTCTTTTACATGTCAACATGTTATGTTTTAAAACAAGATGGGGCCGGTGTTTCGTACCTGACTACTCTGAGAAGAAACATCCGAAACAAACTCAGAGGTCACCGTCTCTTTTAAAGTCCAGACATTGCTCAAGTCATATGAGGACCATGTAGATTAATGTCATCGTCGAGTAGGTATCGGAGTTTTGTATGGGACAGCTGATTGATGGAGAAAGTTGTTCAAAGTGATGGTCCGAATGACACCCTTTAATGCGTGTACCACGCCTTTCTGGTTCACGCTGTATACAAGTAATTACACCATAGTGTGGACGTTGAATCATTGAATTTGAATAAGAATTAATTGCGCCGGGAAATACCTGTAGAAAGACTTACTCGTATACCGGGTGTTTATGGGTGTAAAAATACCCTTAAAGAGTTATTATTATTTTTGTGATCTGGACCATACCTGGGAACCTTCTAGTTACGGAGATATTGTAAGTCAAAGGTTTTCACTTTTTTTTTTAATTACTACTTTTAATGTTATATCTTTTTAACTTAAGCTTAAATACCCCCATGACCCCTGTACAATGCATCCATCAGGACAATGTTTTGAGTCCTACCGTAAACCGTGATTATCCACCCCCACTCCCAAAAAAAAAAGTCGTTTCGCGGCAATAGTTTTTGATGTACAGAAAGCTTGGCTGCGCCTTCGTGAATGGTCCGTTTACACCTTGTATTTTAATCAGGTGACTGGGTATAGCGTGGTAAGACTGGCATTAGCTTTCCATAAAATAGGTATTAAATTGTGACGATAGCTGCTATTGACTAGAGAGGAAGCCGTCCTGAACGTCTTGAGATAAGATAAGGCAAATGATGATGAGGTTGCAGCTTAATTTTTTATTAAAATTCGAGATAAACTCATACGAATCCTGTAGTTTTTAAACACTGTGTTAAGCTTTCACGGTTTATAACTAAACTTATACTGTCACTTACGGGATATCTTCCGTGATTGTTCATTATTTTGAGCTCCCGATATTTCGGCGCTGTTGCAAGCGCCATGATCGCGGGTTGACTGGAGATTGCGGGTTAAGTTACTCCTTATAACATCAGCTATCTGCCGAAAAATCGGTCCAGCCGCCAGCAGTTTCGGAGATTAGTCAGAACAAACAGACATGCAGACGGACAAAAAAAAAAAAAAACTTTACATACTTTCGTATGCATTGAGTAAAACGCTGTTATTTTGAAATTACAAACAGACACTTCAATTTATTTATTTGTATAGATAAAAACAAACTGTTTACATCAGTAACGTGTGAACTTGAACCATAGCGAATAAGATCGAATCAGTACGCGGTTGTCTATGAGGCTGTATGCTTTTATATCAGTGCAGATATTTTTATTTAATTAAAAATGTGCGTGTTACAGTGTATATTGGTGAACTTTTGTTTATGATAAAAGTCGATACTTGACCAGTGTGTCGTTACTGTTGCGAAATAAAATGAGGTTAGTTTTATGTTTAAACTACTTTGTTACTGTTAATATCTCGTAGGTACCTAGGAGCTGTAATCCATCTTCAGATTTTAATAAACGATCATTTTTCTTTAGAGTTAGTTAAAGGCGAAATTAATAACATTTGCAGAATAGTATCTTTTATCAATTATTATAGTAACTAGCGGCCCGCCCCGGCTTCTCACGAGTGCAATATATATTACGTTATTGTATATTTATATATATATAACGTACTGTTAACCTTCCTCTTGAATCACTCTATCTGTTACTGAAAACCTCATCAAAATCCGTTGCGTAGTTTTAAAAATCTAAGCATACATAGGGACAGACAGACAGCAGGAAGCGACTTTCTTTTATACTATGTAGTTATAATAATTAATAAAAGTTGTTTTAAACCGACTTCAAAAAAATGAGGTGGTTATGTATTCCACCAGTACGTTTTTCTTTTTTTATGTATGTTCATCGTTGTCGATTCGATTTAAGTGATTCTTTTATCGTTTGCTAGAAAAAGCTCGCGCGGTGGATCCGTATGTTTTAACTTTAATACTCGATAAGGATTTGTGTTAGATACCACAACTAAAAGGGTAAAATAAAAAAGTTATTTTACTTACTTTGTTTTGGAGTGTTTTGGTGAGCTAATGTGAACTAAACTTTATGTTTAGTTTCATGTGTGCTTACCATTCATATCCTGATTAGATCATTTATAATGAATCGCGTTTTTTTTTTGTTGTTCTACAAGTCATCGTAAAAAAGATTTTTATTAAATGTGATGTAAAAAGCTACCTGTAAGAGGTTGTTAGTGTTTTTAGGGTTCCGTACCTTAATCGACAAAAGCGAAACCCTTATAGGATCACTTTGTTGTCCGTCTGTCTGTCCATCTGTCAAGACGCTTTTTCTCAGGAACGCGTGGTGATATTAAGCTGAAATTAATATCAAATACTCAGGTCTGCTACCCGTTTGAGCAATGAAAAAAACAAACTTTCAAGTCAACGCGATCAAAAGATATGTCCGTTTATGTCGCATATTTTGCGATTTCACAAGGGAATTAAAACCTATAGGGTACTTCCCGTTGACCTAGAATCATGAAATTTGGCAAGAAGCAATGTCTTACAGCACATGTAAAGGAAAAAATCTGAAAACCGTAAAAATCTAAAAACCTGTAGAACCTAAAAATATGTAGTTTAATAACAAAATACCTATAAGTTTATACGGAACCCTCGGTGCGTGAGTCCAACTCGCACTTAGCCGGTTTTTTTAATAACCCCGTATAACATGTACCGGTTTCCTAGCGATGTTTTCTTCCACCATTTTGCGTACAGTTGTGATGAAATAATAAAGTGTTTTGTTCGTGTTCGAACCTACGACCTTCAACTTGGAAGTCGCAGTCACGTCCACGGGGCCATCATCGCTCAACTACATTTAGGGTTCCGTTGCTAAAAGGCAAAAACGGAACCCTTACAGACTCGTCCTGTCCGTCTCTCTGTCTGTCCGTATGTCACAGCCATTTTACTCCGAGACTGTTGGCACCACACAGTTGAAATTTGAAGAGTAGGTAGGCCTTTTATGAACCGCTTCACAAATTAATATGATGTGAACATATAAAAAATATAAAGCTGATCATGCAGTCCTGGGTTCGATTCCCCGACCGGCTAAGTGCTATTGAGTTTTTCATTAAGAACTTCTCGGTAGCAGACACGAAATTTGAATTTATGCCCGGTTGTTGGCAATAAGCTCGCACCCTATATCATGGGACATCAGCAAAATGTGGGTGTACTATTAGGTACACCTCTGCCTAACCCTTCGGGGATTACAGGCGTGATGTGTTATGTTACTAGTTACGTAGACATAACATGTAATTTTAGCAAGATTAGCACCTTGCCGATAGTCTGACCTTACCATTGATAATTCCTAAGAGTAAGGCCATGGTCTTGAATAAGGTCTTATCTTCGAGTACGATCGGCATCTTGATACGTATATCTATACAAATAAATAAAATTGAAGTGTCTGTTTGTAATTTTAAAATAACAACTTTTTCTGAATGCATGTGAAAGTATATACGGTACTTATAACAAAGAAAAAAAACATTTATTTTTATCCGTTTGTTCCGGCTAGTCTCCGAAACGGCTAGACTGATTCTGAAGGGATTTTTACTGGCAGATAGCTGATGTTATAAGGAGTAACTGAGACTACTTTTGTTTTAGAAATAGTATTATGGTTCCGTGCAAAAAAATCCACGAAATCCAATTTAAATCGGGAATTGATATTTTATAATAATTTCACGTGGACGAAGGTCGCGTGCAACAGCTAGTTTAAACATAAATAGACGTGACCATAAATTCAAATTAATTTGCACGAGATATGTGTAATAGCTACCGTAACTTATAATCCAAGTAAGGCTGTGTTTTCACCAGAGATGAGCGAGGCTGCGTAGCGAGGGATGTGTGTGGAACTAACCAATCACATAGCTAGAATAGCTCAAGCTGTGAAAAAGAAGCGATATTATTTCTTAGTTTCACACACGTCCCTCGCTACGCATCCTCGCACAAATCTGATGGAAACGTAGCCTAAGGGTGTTACCACGACGGCGAGTTATGGGCTAGCTCGCCGTCCGGCCGTCTTATGACGACAGGCTGTGTCGACGGCGCATTCGTGTTCCACGCGCGCCTCAAAGAGATGTCAGCAACTGAGTAGGGGTCCGCATGGGCCGATGCCTGCCAGAGCTGCGGGACCGTTCGAAAGAGACACCGTGGCCCTGGAACACAAAGGGCAAAGAAGGAACATGGATGGGTTTTAGTCAGTACAAGTCTGACACTCCCTTCCGCTCCGCCCAGAGTGGGGGGGGGTCATTTGATGATTTCCCATCCAAAAAAAAAAAAAAAAAAGGGGTGTTACCACACCAATCGATCGATCAATGGTACAATGGATAAGTCGACGTCGATCGACAGTTTCTACTACACCAATTGATCGATCGTCGTCATTTCTACCATCGATCGACCCTTTATTTATTTTTTCGGATGGGAAGACATCAAATGACCCCACTCTGGGCGGAGCGGAAGGGAGTGTCAAACTTGTACTGACTAAAACCCATTCATGTTCCTTCTTTGCGCTTTGTGTTCCAGGGCCACGGTATCTCTTTCGAACAGTCCCGCAGCCCTGTGGTAACACCCTAGACTGTGGTTTGTCTTGTAAGTCTAGCGGGTATTATAAGATTTATATGTTATCTTAGAAAGTATTTCTATTGAACTTAGTACTTACTTACTACCAGAAAATAAGTAGGTGCAGATGTAAAACAGTACGTTAAGAAAGAAAAATGGCAGATAAATTGCCATGTTAAATACTTATACAACATTATTTTTAGTATATGCGAAACCTGAATATAGTTTGTTCAGAATAAGTAACTGAATCGATTTCAATAAAATTAAAATTAAAAAAAGTTAAATTTTTTCCCAAAAATATTTAATAAATTTAGAAGTTGAACATCGAGCTAATTTAAGTACCTATCGAAATAATTTAGGTACCTACTGCCAAGTTATTATTATCTATGAGCTCAAGAAGACGCTGGAGGCGCGCGCTGCGTGGTGACGTCGTTTTTGTGCGGACAACTAGGTAACAGAACAAGCTTACAACTTTGTGATTTTTCATGATACAGTTTTGAAATTTTGTACATAGATTCTTTACATAAAAATACTAGACATGTGTTTCAGGTTTCGCATATACTAAAACTAATGTTGTATAGTTGATGTTTAAGAGTGTGAAGAAGAGGGTGTAAAGTTCTACATCCCCGATCGAAAAGGGAGGATCCTTCGACCAGACCGACAGTTCTTGTCTGGTTTTCCTACATGGGGTAGAATTTTTCAACCTCAAGTAAAGTGCTCTAAATACTGGAGATGGCAAATTTTACTCAAAGGACACATTCCTTTATTTTTAAAAAGAAACAAATCTGCATTCAAAGATATTCGAAATGTCGCTTGCCACACTCGTAACAAACATGATAAGTTACATGGAAGGAATACCAAGAAATCATTTTTTTTAAATTCAATGGGATAAGATAAAGCACTTATACTCAAAGGTCCACCCGATAACTTTAATAGCACGATTTAGAATTTTGATATTAGTTTTTCATTTGTGTCATAGATGGCGCTGTATTTTTTGTAGTACCGCTACAAATGTACTGCTTATAAATTATGATAATCGGCAAGCCCTTAACCTTGATAACTGGAATAAGGTGCTTATGTAAATGTGCTTAGGTATGTAAATTAACAGTATTCTCGTAAAATGACATTTCAAGGTTTTAAGAATCTATAAACAATAACATTGTAATTAATAGTTTATTATTGAACAAAATTACCTACTATTTCTAAGTAATATAAATCATGTGACCTATTTACTTATTGTATTTAATATTCAGTGGTTCTGTTGCATTGAATTTATCGCACTTTGCATGTGCACATTTATGCGGGATCCGAGGGCAGTGCTGCATTCTGCATCCACGCCCAGGTCTAGTTTTTGGAAGTATTAGAACGAAATAATGGAACTACATAATAAATTATCTTATTGCAGTGTGATTGTCTCGGTGGTCTAGTAGTTGCAAGCGTGACTGCTGAGCACGAGGTCCTGGGTTCAATACCCAGGTCGGGTAGAGTGTTAGTAAGTTTTTCCATCAGAAATTTCTCAGTAGCAGCTACGATGTCTGGATTTGTGCCTCCCTCATAGGCTTACACGGTACTAAAACATAAATGGCGAAAGGTACCATTAGGTATGTACACCTCTGCCTCACCCTTCGGGGATCACAAGCCTGATGTTATGATATGTTATTTTGCTGTCATGGGTACCCGCGCAAGCGCAAAATGACGCCTGATTTCATATCTTCTACTGTGAGATAACGAAAATTAGCACGGCAGGCTGTGCTGGCACTGCTGCTGCGGCTGCTGAGATCCTCAAACAGCGTAAATACTGTAACCTAATTGATAGTTAGAGTTTTGAGCCGTTTGGGTTCGAAATGCTCGTGTCATGGTGCCCAAGTGCGCATCGCAACTGAAAGAATTAGCTTTGCCGTTCAACGCGACAATGTTGCCAGTCTTCTGAGAATGTTTTCAGCAAACAGTGATGTGGAGAAGTACTTAGATGCCTAAGCTTCCTGTTGTTTATTTAGTTACTTTATATTTAGCTATTTCATTTTATATAAATTAGTCTTTTTTTAGCAAAAAATATCTAAATCCGCATAACATTCGTGCCAGGAAGAAGAAAAACCTGCTAATGTACCTACATTATATTGCGTATTTATTAGCATCTTAACTATTCGATACTCTAACCATGACCTTGCTATTAAACTTGATTTAAGATACGCTAATCAAATTCATTGACGGACAAATCAGGACCTTATTATTTGATTTTTAAGATTTCATTAGCAATGGAACTAGGAAGTGTTTTGTAACCTTTTATAACTCCATTGATTAATTTGACGTTTGACAGATGTCGAAAGTTCGCATTTCAAAATAATAAAAGTTTAGTACAGTATGACCACTTTAAGTGTGCAGTTCAAGGTGGCGCTGCTTGTCAAGAAAAATACTATGCATTATTTTATACAACATTATTTTTAGATTATGCGAAACCTGAATATAGTTTGTTCAGAATAAGTTACTGAATCGATTCCAATAATTTTTAAACCATGTTTTATTTTGTTCCAAAATATATTTTTAAAAAGTTACAAGTTGGACACCGAGCGACATGAAGTACCTATCGCAATCATTTAGGTACCTACTGCCAAATTATTATTATCAATGAAATCTAGACGACGTTGGAGGCGCGCGCGCAACTGCGCTGCGTGGTGACCACGTTTTTACGCGGACAACCCGGTAACAGAACAAGCTAATAACTTTGTGATTTTTCATGATACAGTTTTGAAATTTTGTACATAGATTCTTTACACAAAAATACTAGACACTTGTTTCAGGTTTCGCATATACTAAAACTAATGTTGTATATGTCCAACTTGATACATTTATTTTAGTTCTGCGTTTTCCCGCCTACACAGATAAGTTGACTGAAGTGTGAGGCCAAAGACACAGCTACATCTTCATGTGGATAAGTTTTTGAGCGGGAAGGCGGTAGTGCATTTTACGTCCAAGCTTGGATCTAGTTTTTGGCATAATTAATGATAAATATTGTAATTACATAACATTCTATTCAACAATAACAGCCGCACGGCTCGATCGAAGGTTATTATTGCCAAGGTCGGTCCGTGGATGGGTCATTATCAGTACCAAGGAGTATTGTATTACCTAGAAACTGGGTTCTGGGGTTCAGATAGGCATTCGCTCCATGTGAAATACTGGTATTCAGCTATATCTGGTTAGACTGGAAGCCAGTTAGAGTTATACAGGGTGTAAGGGACAGCCCTCCACAAACTGATGGGATGAATTCAGTATATCATACTAAGATTACCGGTACCAGAAATTATTTCAGAAATGTTATGGGAATCCAATAAATTTAATTTATTGTATTTCCTCATACGCAATGTGTCGTAACCGTGGCAAAACACACGTAGCAAACGGCAAGCGCGTCGAGGAGTTCGATGAACTCTGTAGCTAGGCAGGAAGTAAACAGCTGATTTCACGCGTCGTTCGTTAGAGTATTTCAACATTCATTGTTGGATTTTTGATTTTAGCCGTATTATTTACATAAATGGAGTGCTGCGTACGCGGAATGTAAGTTTACGTTGAAATAAAGAATAGAATAGAATAGAAACTTTTTATTTCAGACCAGGGTCCATAGGGTTAGTAACAATTTTACTTAAGTTCTAGTGTTAGTAGGTTACAGACACAGATGAAAATATACAAGTTAAAATACAGCATGGAGCCGCATCCACCTTCGCAACATCGGGGAATCCCACCGATCTGCGAACACACCGAGAATACTGTTGGTGCTGCCGCGAACACGAGTAATCAGGGATGCACATCTATTTCTAATAATGGCGGCAAAACCATCAATATTATTATCTGCAAACATCCCCGACGCACTAAGATATAAGAGATAAAGGAATAGTAACTAAAAAAAAAATCCGAAGAAAAATTCCAGTGGGATGTGATTCAAAATAAGGAGCTGAATGAACCCTGTCAGTTTGTGGAGGGCTGTCCCTTACACTCTGTATAGCATAGTTGAGAAAAGGTTCATCTAGTAATATTGGTATGAGAAGTGGTAAGGTAATTAGGCGGTTGACTATAAATTGTGTTAACTGACCGTGTCTTTAAACAACCATAATAATGTATTCTAAACAGAAAACAACAAACAATAGTAGTTTGGGCTGCTCCCATTTGTCTCGAATTATCATAATACAACAGTAATTAGCATTTGTAAATACAAGTTAATAGACAAACGAATACAAAAAAGGTTCATGAAAACATTCATAAAAGCACATATGTATTTTATAAAGAGTAACCATGGAGGTCCTTGCTGGTTCTTCTCTGTAGAAAACGACCAACCCGAACCGTGCACCTATGTTTTGTCGTTTCATAAGTACCCATGAAAGTGGAAGTGGGCGACCCGTATATGCCGTAGATTGGATGGAAGATGAAGGATGAAAGTGCTGGAGTGGAGACTATGTACGGGACGGAAGAATGTGGAAAGACAATCGAAAAGGTGACAGACTGTCTCATTAATGTGGCCGGAAGAAACTCATTAGCCATGACACAAAACCGCTAAGAGTGGAGAGAATTGGAATAGACCTACAGTCAGCATATTTTTTTTTTTTTTTTTTTTTTCGGATGGGAAATCATCAAATGACCCCCCCCACTCTGGGCGGAGCGGAAGGGAGTGTCAGACTTGTACTGACTAAAACCCATCCATGTCCCTTCTTTGCCCTTTGTGTTCCAGGGCCACGGTATCTCTTTCGAACAGTCCCGCAGAGTGGAGAGAATTGGAATAGACCTACAGTCAGCATTGGGTCGCTAAAGGTTAAAGAAGAAGAGTACTCTTGTAGGTTAACACGGATAAAACGGATTTCTTAACCACATTATCGTAGGTCTATCCAGTGATCGCAAGCGCTTCTGGCAATCATCTCAATTCAGCCTATCACAGTCCACTGCTGTACATGGGCCTATCCCTAACTTCACCACCCCTGTTCTCCACCTTGCGCTTCCAGTCCGTTCCAGCCACCTTGAGTTCCAGGTCACACAAAGTGATATACGGTATGAAAGATAAGGAGTAGGTTCTTCATACTCCATAGAAAGGGGAGGTTCCTTTGACCAGACGAGTGTGGTGTTTAGTGGGCTATTGCCCGACGGTTGTCGGGTTTTTCTGTATCGTCTTAAGTCGCGGAAAACTTCAATAATCAGGAAAAATTAGGAATTTGCGATATTAATATATTAATATCGCAAATCCCTAATTGGCGATATTAATATTTAATATCGCCAATTAGGGATTTGATGTAAGTTCTGCATTTGTTGCATAGATGGCGTTGTTTTGTACTACGTTGGTATAGTGCTTTTTGTAATATATTGCTGCAGTGCTTTTTGTAGTGCGACTAGGTACAGTGATATTGGATTTGAACATCAGAAGTGTGGATTTGTACCCGGCATGGTGATAGATTCTTTCACGTGGAACACAAAAATATTAACTGGCGAAATATGGAGTTTTTATTTTGTTTGTAGTGGAACTTTTGTGCTTTATCTGTACATAATGTATGTTTAGTTCAGATGATTCACGTACGTTTGATTAGTCAAATTTAATGAATGATAAATAGACCATTTGGCAGGCGTTTAGGTGGAAGTTGTAAGTATACAGTATCAGGAATGTTTTTGTTAATTAAATAGAAACACGCAGATTGCCGAAGAGCATAATTTTATTGTTCTGGTGTTACTGTACATTGTTTTACTTTTCCAATGTAACAACTAACAATGTAACAAGTAGGGTTAGCTCAACAAATATCCTATTTAGTCCAAGGGAATTGCATCACGCATCCAGCATCATCTTACATGACATACTGTCATAAGAAAATGCTGGATGCGTGCGGGACACAAGGGGCCACTCAATGTAGTGACAATTAGGCGAGGCCTATGTCCAGCAGTAGACGCCTTTCAGCTGAAATGAAGATGATGATGAAATAAAATGTCCATTCGATGTCCACCGTGCAAAAGATAGATGAAAAGCAGCTGAATTAGTTTAGTTAGTCTTTTACTCCATTGGAATGTCAGAGTATAAACGAATAAATAATAAATGAGACCTTGACTTTGACTTTGTGCAGGAAATTAAAATACTGTATTGAATAATAATATCGTACTCAGTTATTTTTCGCTTTCCATTCGGTAATTTCCTGTTTTTTGTGATTTTTGCCATTATGACTAATCATTAATCATTACAATGACAGTGGAAATGACAATAATTTGGATATGCCTTATTATTATTTTATCTGTTGATCAATCTATAATATAAAAATGAATCCCTGAATTTGTTGCTAAGCGCAAATCTCGAGAGCAGCTGAACCGATTTCACAATTTTTTTTTATAATATTCCTTGAAGTACGAGGATGGTTCTTACGGAGAGAAAAATTTAAAAAATTGCATGAAAACAAAAAGAAAGAATCGACTGTTAGGCGGTACGAAATTCGCCGGGTCTGCTAGTACTTAATACAATATACATTACGCCTATATTACCCGAAGAGGTAAAGTAAGGTCGACGGCACGGTTGGCGCAGTGGCTGAGCGATTGACTGCTGCGCTTCGTGTCGCGGGTTCGATTCCCGCACGGAACAAATATTTGTATGGCCTACAGGTAGTTGTTCCGGGTCTGGCTGTTTGTGTATGTGAGCTTAAATGTTTGTAAACGCACCCACGATACAGGAGAAATTCCTAGTGTGGGGCAACGTTTTTTTAAAAGAAAAAAAAAAAAAAAAAAATGTCTTCGCAAATTGCAGAAATCCGACGTGAAATCTTGCGAAGACGTTTATTCTCCTCTCTAATATGCAATCGTCGGCAAATGAGGTCGTTGGAATTGTAGGGGCACTACAAAAAGTGATATTGCAACATAGTACAAAAAGTACTGCAGCGCCATCTATGCCGCAAATGAAGAACTAAAATCAAAATCTTAAATCGCGCCGTTAGAGTTTAAATTAAAGTAAGTTACTTATTTTGTTATTTTAAATTATTACTGTTTATTTTTTTACTTTTTAATTGCATTAGTATGTATTTCGATTTTGTATAATATGTTATTGAATGTTTTTATGTTTTGTCAATTTTGTGTGTGACATTTTCGGATATCATATGTATTATTTAATAAATGAATTGAATTGAAAGTTACCCGCGACTTAAGACCCGACAAAAAAAACCCGACATCAACTGTCGGGCAGTAGTCCACCAGACAAAACACCCGTCTGGTCGGAGGATCATCCTTTTTTTCTATGAAGGACTTCACACCCTGTTCTTCATTCACCCTATTAAATCATAAAATAACGTTCAGGTTGTTTTGAGATTAGCTCTTCTAAACTGACAGACTCAAAAGACAGGCAGACTCTACGCTACGTGGTAAATAATCAGCTGTGACATACCTACAAAGCTTCAAAACCTGGGGGGTTACTGTGACGTCTTACAGTAGGAGTAATTCCAGCGTTAAAAAGAGACAGAGCTATGCAGGTCGTGTAGCGCCATCTTACCACACTGGAATTACTCCTGCTTTAAGACGTAATGGTAGGCCCCCTGCTCGTCCTTAACCTTAATGTATGGGATAATGATTAGTTCTTCACAATTACGACATTGTTGCCATCAAAAAGTTGTTTAGTTTGATGATCTGATAATCTCACCCTTAAAATCCTTACTTAATACAATAAATGCGAAAGTAAGTTTGTTACTTTTTCATGCCCAAACCACTCAACACACAGGTAAACAGAAACGGACATAGGGTACCTTTCATCCCGAAAAAAGTACTGTTAAACAATAATAATGTTCTTCTGATAATAGATGGCGGCACGTGTCTTTCGAATCATGATTGAAATATTACAAGCAGAGTACAACCCGAATTGATTGTCAAATTCTAAATTAACGCGAGTGAATTCCCGGGCAAAATCTAGTAAATAATATGAACACACTTTCCTGATACACGCTGTATTCTTTTTAACCGACTTCAAAAAGGAGGAGGTTATCAAGTCAACCGAATTTTTTTTTTGCTAGCCTTATTAATTTTTCTTTTCTTTCTATCTTTCCAGAACAATGTCAAGGATGTTGAAGCTAGCGGTGGCGGTCGCGTTGGCGATCACACTGGTCGGTCAAGTGCAAGCTGCCACGTACGGACCGCGCGCAGACTATGGGTACCCGGCTGGGTTGATACCTGTTTGTAAGTACTGTGGAATAACCACAATATTAAATAGTATAAGAGGTAACTAATTTCCAGAGATTTTTTTCCTAAATGTTAATTTAGATTTGGTGTGCCTTTCATACAAATGCGCTCAGCCATTTTTGAGTGATTGAGTTACAAACATCTCAACAAACATATAATACACTACCTTTTGCTCGCGAGTTCGCTCCCGTTTTGTACGGAATGTACTCACGGGAACGTTTTAAATGTCTGGAATGTGTTTAAGCCTATTACACTCGAGGATAATGTAGCTTCTCGTTAGTGAAAGAATTGTCGGAATCGGATCAGTAGTTTCGAAGATTACCCCCTACATACATACAAACAAATTTTACCTCTTTATAATATTTGTATAGCCGACCCCAACATAGTTCGGAAAAGGCTAAGCTGACGATGATGATAATATTAGTATAGATGTAATGAAAACGACATCCACAACGGAAACACAGATAAACGTGGAGTTATTAGCTTAGGGACTTTACTCACCAACATGAGGTCGGCATGTCAACTGAACGCGTATGAATGTTGCCGACGTTGGTCTGTAGGGTCCTTAATAAGAGCGGATTTTATCAATAAAACAGAACACGATCACCACATCGAAACCGCGATCAATGTCAATATTCTATCGCAATGGTCGCTTTGAAAACGATGATGCTGCGTACACATGGCGGCATATGAAGCAGTACATTTCCAGTATAGCTTGGCCTCGCTTTGCATAGATTTCTGATACAATGAGAGATCCGCATAAACTGGTTTTGTATAGCTTCATTGGCCGTCTTGCGTACACTTTCGACAAAACAGTTTGAAGGAAAGCCGAGAAAATGTTTTTGCAGTTGAAAAACTTTTTTTCAGACAAAATTGTTCTGCGTACGGCAATCAAAACTGGTTTGACTGTAGTGTGCAAACCGTCTTAAAATTTATACGCTTTTTTTTTTTTTTTGAATGGGAAATCATCAAATGACCCCCCCCCCCACTCTGGGCGGAGCGGAAGGGAGTGTCAGACTTGTACTGACTAAAACCCATCCATGTTCCTTCTTTGCCCTTTGTGTTCCAGGGCCACGGTGTCTCTTTCGAACAGTCCCGCAAAATTTATAGGCTCAATTGCACCTATATCACTAAGAGTCAATTTAACCGCGATCAACACATTTAACCGCGCTCATAAGCTAAGAAATACGATCTACAAAAAATCTTTTTTGAAAATGACACAGATAGAATGATGTTTTAATCATTATCAACATCATCCACAGCCTGAATTCACCCACTGCTGGATATAGGCCTCTCTTTTTTGTTACACGTTCCTTTTTTATTTTAATGAAACGGGAAGAATGCCGCATACCGGAATGGTTCGGGGAGGCGGCTTGGTTATATACTTAGTGGGGCTTGCACTCACTAAAAACCCCGCCTTGAGCCTACTGTCGCGTTGACGGATGAGCGGCGAGAGCTGGTACGCGAGACGCATCCAGCGAATCGCCACGTTACTGTGCCATCATCCAGGTTTTTCCCCCGATGGCAACTATATCGTCTGCCCATCTCGGCGCCGGAACGAAGTTTTAATTATGTTCAGTGCTAAACGCGCTTAGTGATTTGTGGTGCATGTAGACCGTAATCTTGAAAATATTTTCGTAACCTTACCTAACTTCACGCCTTGTATTACAGGGTGGCGCCAACAATACGACAATAAATGAAAACACTGCTAATACTAGTTCATAGGAATATTTTTAAATTATCAAATAAATTTCAGCATTCGCAGATTCGCGCCTGGAAATAAACTAATAAGGAACGAATTTGCCAAAAGATTTTGAAGTAGCGAGTTAGCAACATGTGCTTAGTGTTTATACCGATGCGGGGGTCATTAACCAGTCGGTGCTAGCCTATTAATCTACATCATGTAGAAAATTTAAAAACAGAAAATAATGTCCTGTGACTAAACTACACGATATATTCGGATGAATTTTTGTATGCAGACTGGGAACGTCATGAAGTATACGCAGTTTAATTTATTGTCGTATTGTCGGCGCTACTCTGTATAACCGAAGGGTTAGGCAGAGGTGTACCTAATAGTAAATCCATATTCCGCCAGTTATGCTTAAGTCCTTAGCACTTATATTAAAGATAAATTATTATGGTAAAGAAAAACATTTCCATGCTAACTTGAACGTAATCTCAAAACCAATATTTCCAATAAGTGGTAATACTGTCAATGGGTTATTTGTCAAGCAATGAGTAAATCAACAGAGTTGTTTTATATTTACTCACACATCAATTTATTTGCGTTTGAACGTAATGGGATTATGTAAAACGTTTCCTTATTGGATGTGCTAATAAATCTGAAAGAAATAATATTTCATACAAGGTGTTGTTTGGAGCAGTGCTGGTTTAGTGGTAACGGTAAGCGATAAAGTAGTAGAGTGATAGCCAAGTGGAGTGACTGTCGAACTGCCAAGTCAAAGGTCTCAAGTTCGAATGCAGCTTTGTTTTTTCGGATTCATGTGCGTATTGTATAATTATCACTTGCTTCGATGAAGGAAGACATCGTGGGGAAGCCGATAAATTCAAATTTTCGGTTGGGAAATCATCAAATGACCCCCCCCCACTCTGGGCGGAGCGGAAGGGAGTGTCAGACTTGTAATGACTAAATCCCATCCATGTTCCTTCTTTGCCCTTTGTGTTCCAGGCCACGGTATCTCTTTCGAACAGTCCCGCAGCCCTGGCAGGAACCATCATGCCTGAGAAATATTTTTCGACTGCTTGTAAAGCCAAGTCAGAGGCCCATGGGCGGCATAAAAACTCTGACACCAGGTTAGGCACTGTACTTTATTTTTAGATGAAAGGTACCCTATGTCCGTTTCTGTACACCTGACAAAGAATATGCAAAATTTCAGGATTATCGGTTCAGTGGTTTTGGCGTGTAAAGGTAACAAACAAACAAACTTACTTTCGCATTTATAATACTAGTAAGGATAAGGACTAGACTATCACTGCTAACCATAGACTAACGACTAGATGGAGCAAAATAATAGTTGTCAATCGAACTATGATATAAACTTGTTCTATTATAAATGTAGTAAGGTCAGTAGTAAATGCCTACTGAGCGATACTGTTCGGTCATGGCTCACCAGCTAGATTCACCTTCTATGTTAGTGCCACAGTGATGTGTATAACCTAATGACCGCCACGGACACCTATGGACGTCAAATCAAAAAGTGCTCACGATGCCTCGGACGGCATGGCTCGTCGAAAATAATACTTTTTAAAGCGCTTGGCGTAGAGAACACAGATTGTCAGACAGGTTAATGACGTGGAGGTCAAAAGGATTATAACAATAACAAGTTACAGGTAGTGACTGATAAACCAGAAGCACAGCATCCTATGGGGAACTTGGATCTATCAGTGGCGAAGCGTGTGAACTAGCATCAGATCTGAGGAAGAAAAACTTCTTCGTCCTAAACAGGACTGTAAACGCGTAGCGATTTTGTACGGAACTACTATCGAAATTTATGTACATATTAGGGGTTAAAGTATGAAAATGCTGATTTGTATGGACGATTTCGTGAAAATTTATATTTCCATACTATCATTTTTTTATTTTTTTTGGAAACGTCTGAACCGATTATGTATGATGAAACTGAAAACACAGTCTATGACAAAAATATACCTACTTGAAGTAGTGAAATCTACGCACGGCACATTGAAACGGGTGTTTTGACACACTACCCTATGAGGTAATATGCAACTACCAGTACGGTTTTTAAACTCTAAAAGGTACGTCATTTAACAATTAATCTAATAAAAATGGAATCATGAAAAAATATAACTATACGCTAAAGTTACAAACAGAACAAAATGCGAGATAAAAACCGCAATTTCGTAGTTACAGTCCAATTATTATACCTAGCGTTGGTTTTAATTAATAGGTACTAATATCGGAATTAATATTTATGCTACTGTTATCTTGAAAAGACAATCGAAGGTTAATAAATTACAGTTCTGCGTTTTTAATTTAACATATCATAATCATCATCATTTCAACCGAAAGACGACCACTGGGACACAGGCCTCCTCTAAGTATCGCCACATTGACCGGTCCCGTGCGACTCGCATCCAGCGAATCCCTGCAACCTTCACCAGGTCATCGGTCCACCTAGGTATACATATAATTGCATACTCTCTGTAGTAGGATCTTAGGTAGATCATAATGGATGGACAGTTTGTTAAATACCTAATAAATGACTAGACAGGAAATGGATCAAATAATTTATATCGAGTGGATATTAGTGATGTCCCATTACATTGTCCGTCAGTCTGACAATGAAACAGGTGGACCCAGGTACTAGGCGAGATGTAACTAGAACCTGACATCTTAACACGTTCACTGTCCAATGACTCCAAATGGAGTCACATTTGTACCAAACTCACATGTCCATGACACCAGTTGGAGTCATAATCCAAAAGTAAATTTGATGTTTTTTATTTCACTGGACGTATGAATAAGAGGAAAAAGATTCTCATGGACGTATGGTTGGATAACAAGGCTACCGAAAATTTAAAAGAGCCGCTGTAAAATGTTGCCAGTTTCTCATATATCAAGAGGGTAAAATAAAAATATTTTTTTTGTACGCATTGTTGTTTATTTATTTAAATCAATGTAATGTATTATTATAACATGGACGGCAGAGTGCTGCTTTACACTTGGTGCACCACGTTACCACTTTAGGAGCCTTAGTACCCGCAAGTTTTGAAGTTTGTCCTTCTGAAATGAGCTTATTGTAGCAGCCTTTGCATCGTTTTTTTTTTCGTCTTACGACTTAGTTCCTGGGTCATATTCTCGAAGGTGTGTTTGTTTACAGGTAATGACTGCTACGGCCATGGTCTCTAGCGGACGTCCAACAGATGTTTGATTTTCGTCTCTTACCTCTACACAATTTTTAGTTGACACGTCCATGACTCCTTAGGGAGTAATTTTTTTTTCAGGTATTTTCCTGTAAATTCATTTTCTTTAGGCCGTATATTAGTATAAATGTAATCCCTTATAATGATTATAGTCAAGTTAGGGCGAGTTTGTAGATGGACGTACGAATATTTTTTATAACTTTGTACTGGGACAGTGAACGTGTTAAATACATAATGTTAGACGTTAAGTACAAGTAGTGACTATAGTGTTGAAGTACGGTAATTGATGAGAATGAGGATGGAAATCCAAAGTCAATCATGGCGCAGTGGATACTAGCGATATGCGGGTCTTGCATACGGTTAGACTGGAAGCCGACCCCAACATAGTTGAGAAAAGGCTAGGCAGATGATGATTATGTATTTTCCGTGATCATTTATAATTTTGGAGAAAACTAAGCTCAACGAGAGATATTTTATTTGACAGTAATCCTTCAGAATACTGATACTAACGGCGTAAAATGGTAAAAGTGCCGAAAATCCAGCCGCTAGCAGACACAGTGAGTTTTGTGTGTTAAGAATAGAATCGAGTTGTGAGTGACAGTGGTAGCGGTACTGAGTGCAAAAAACGAACAAGAAAGAGGGTAGACCGATTTGTCTGCTCATAAACACCCACCCGCAATAACTTCAGTTTGTCCGTCCCTGGATTGTGGAGGTCAGATAGGCAGTCGCTCCATGTAAAATACTGGTATTCAGCTGCATCCGGTTAGACTGGAAGCCGACCCCAATAAAGTTGGAAAAAAATACGCAGATGGTGATGAAATGCAATGATTATACACTTACATAACATAACGCCTGTAATTCCCCGAAGAGTTATGCAGAGGTGTCCCTAAAGTACACACACATTTCGTTAGTTATGTTTAAGGCCTATGTGATATGGGGCGAGCCTTTTGCCATCAACCTGGCACAGACTCCGTGGCTGCTACTGAGAAATTCCTTATGAAAAAACCCAGTAACAATTTGCCCGACCCGGGAATCGAACCCAGATCCTCATGCTCAGCAATCGCGATTGCAACCACTGGACCAACGAGTAAGTCGATCAAGAAGGTCTATAAAACAGTTAATTATCAGCTACTTTTCTCACATAGTAAAACATCATGAAAAAAGCCAAGCATCTTCAAGTTAACATATAATTTGTTAGTTTTTCTATACTGAAAGACAATGGTGAGGTTAAATAGACAATTCAATCATTTAAAAAACGTATTTGTAATTTGTAAAGTACTTAAATACATACTTATCTTGTAGTACGAGTTTTTCTGCATTTCTTGATGGGCAAAGGTCGGGTTTTATAACTCTAGTATCAATGTGCAATTGTAAGAACAAAGTGTACAGTTATGCTTGTCAAGGAAAAGTTATGTAGATACTTAAATAGTTAAGCACGTTGCTATGGTGTGATTTTACTTCCCCATATGATTTTACTGACTGTTACATTGTGATATGAAAAGGTGACAGGTACCCGGTGCCCGTTATACAGGGTGGCGCCGACAATACGACAATAAATTAAAATGCGTATACCTCATGACGTTCCCAGTCTGCATACAAAAAATCATTCGAAATTATCCGGTAGTTTAGTCACAAGATTTTTAATTTTCAGCATTTTCTACATGATGTTGATTAAAAGGCTAGCACCGACAGGCTAACGACCCCTGCATTGATATAAACACTAAACACATGTTGCTAACTTTCTACTTCAAAAACCTTTGCCAAATTCGTTCCTTAAATACCATTTCCAGACGAGTGCAAATTTTTGTAAGGGTATTTTAAGGTTAGTTATACAATATTTATAAATGGTGCTGTATTTCGTTAACAGTTTGTTTGAAAAAATTTTTTTTTTTAATTTCGGTGTTAGGTCAATTGATAGTTTAAAACATTCAGAGCAGCGGTGGCCCAGTGGTTGGAGACCCCGACTTACGAGCAGTAAGTTGTGGGTTCAAACCCAGTCAGGCGCATTACTTTGTGTGAGTTATTTCATCACCACTGCTCTCAAAGCGGTGAAGGAAAACATCGTGAGGAAACCGGCATGTCCTAGAACCAAAAAATTCGAAGACATGTGACATCTACCAACCCGCACTGGGCCCGTGTGGTGGATTATTGCCCATTCCCTCTCATAGAGAGGAGGCCTGCATCCCAGCAATGGGAACATTAATAGGCTGATTATGCTATGCTATTAAAACATTCCTATAAACTAGTATTACCAGTGTTTTCAGATATTTTCGTATTGTCGGCGCCATCCTGTATAGGAAGAGGAAAATTGCTTGTGTTACTTATAAAGTTTGGAAATGGCAAAACATAACATTCATTTATTCTCAGGGAACTTTGGCCCATATACAAGGTGTTAACGGAGCCTTCACGAAGCCGTCAACCAACCATCGTGTACATCAAACTAAGTAACTTTACGAAAAAATTATTGCTGGGAAAAGACTTTTTTTTTTGGGGTGAAGAATCACGTTTTACGGTCGGACTCAATGGTACGCATTCAAAACATTGTGCTGGTAGATGGATTGAATAGTACAGGGGTCGTGGAGGTGTCTAAAGTAAATATCTTGCATTAAAAACATGTATTTAAAAAAAAAAACTTGTGGATAAGTTGGAACTTTGACCCCCAATATCTTCTTAACTAGGTTCCCAGGTATGGTCTACAACAAAAAAAATATCGCAATGACGAGGAGAACAAGTGCCTTTCGACTCCGTTAAGGGTCTTGTTACACCCTGTACGTATACGGGGTGGAAGGGACACCGTCGCTAAAACGGCTACCACGTAATCAGTACACCATTCTGAGAGATATTGAAATTTTTCATCGTTTATTAAAAAGAAAACAGCTGTTTCCTACAAAAGTGCAATACCTACACGGTCAAAATGAATGGAACAGCTGTTTTTTTTGTGTGTGTGTGTGTGTGTGAAAGAGTAACAAACAGACTTCCAGCTTTCCTCACAAACTTTCGCGTTTATAATATTAGTATGATAATACTCTATGTGCATATTTGCAGTGTCATATGGTACCAGTGACTTGAAGGAAAACATTGTTATCAAACATGGATCAAACCGAGGTGGAATGACCCGTCAGGTTAGGATGTCACATTATCTGTAAAGATCAGAATCGTGGAAGGGAGGTCTATCACGATGTCGTCATCTGCCTAGCCTTTTCCTAAGTATGTTGGGGTCGGCTTTCAGCCTTACCGGTTGCAGCGGAATACCAGTATTTTACATGAAGAGACTGCCTATCTTAGAACACTCAGTTTTGTTAAGGTATTCTGATTTAAAAGAGTGTCCATGGAGTTTCTTGCCCGTTCTTCTCCATAGAGATCTACGTTAGGGAATAGGCAAATACAGTACTTTCACAGTTTTTGTTCCTTGTGACTGGGACTGTAGCTATATTTTACTGTTGCCTTTGTTTCGACAATTCAAAAGTGTCTGTAACTGGCCTACTTGACATAAATGCTTTGATTTGGATTTTGATTTTTGATCAGTCTCGCTATGGGTATCGTGGTACCCAACAACTGTGGGTACCACGATACCCATAACAAGACTGATTGTCCGACTTACAGGTCTCTGACTACCCGTAACGACTGCCAGAGAGCTTCAAAATTAACACAGCAGGGATCAAAAGATTGTTTTCCAAGATCGGAGAGTTCTCAATAAGTAATGAACGGTTATCCATCCACGGACCAATCGTAGATAATGTTTGCTTAACCACGAGCCCTTCATCGAGCTCTGTAAAACTAGGCAGATGAAATGGTAGCATAATCACCCGATAATTATCCCACAGCTGGGATACAGGCCCACGAGCCTTCGCTTTGCGGAACAGTGTAAACCGTAATCCACCACGCGGGGCTACTAAGGGTTTTGGATATGACTTGAGTACGATGTTGACGTTCTCTCTTGTCTCCAGGTCCTGGTACCCACAAGAACGCGAGCATCAGCCCCAGAATGATGAAGAACCTACAAGTGACACTGCATCGTCTCACCAGCACAGGACAGATCGTGAGGAGGAGTATGCCGGTGGAGTCTGCGCACAAGATCATTGCCAGCGATAAGAGTATTGGTGAGTGGACTATCTGTACTTTATTTAGCTCTGGGGAAAACCTTAAAAATATGGACCCGATTTTTAAGGTCTAGTTTGGTGATTTAAAGTCTAGAAATTACTGTCCAGGGTGTAAACGGACCCTTCACGAAGCCGTCAATCAAGCATTCTGTACATCAAACTAAGTAACTTTACGCAAAAAATGTTCCTGGGAAACGATATTTATTTTTGGGGTGTAAAAACACGTTTTGCGGTAGGACTCAATGTAACGCACTTAAAACATTGTGCTGATGAATGCATTGAATAAGTACGGGGAGTATTTAAAGTTATAACATTAAAAAGACTTGTGAAAAAGTTGGAACTTTGACCCCCAATATCTTCGTAACTAGAAGGTTCTCAGGTATGGTCTAGAACAAAAAAAAATATCGCAGTGACGGGGAGAACAAGTGTCTTTCGGCTTCGTTAAGAGTGTGTTTCCGCAATTTATAAACACAAATAACACACACCGTTCCTATAGGAGGAACTCATGGCTAAATAATAACCGCCGCTCGGATCGATCTTTAAGCCGTGCTTGCCTAGATTGGTCCGTGGATGGGTAAATACATACCGAGTTTCCTCCGTGCCTCGGAAAGCACATTAAGCCGTTGGCCCTGGTTGTAATTTATAGATCTTTGACAGTCGTTACAGGTAGTCACTGGCTCGAAACTCTGACAACCAGTCTTACCGAAAGGTATCGTATTACCCAGTACTAACTGGGTTGTGGAGCTCAGTTATGCAGTCGCTCCATTAAATCGGCTAGCCCCTTATTACGTGGGACTTAACATAACTGGCAAAATGTAGCTATACTATTAGGTACACCTCTGCCTAATCCTTCAGGGATTATGTTATGTAGCATTCAGTAGCGAAGGGTAAATTTAAATTTTTGTAAGAGGTAAGCCGGAGTACATATCTTTAATGTGATTATATTATTTGTCTATAGAATACTGACTGTGCCATTTTTAAAGAGAAGCCGGTAGGAATCGAGTTCTAGGGAACCTTCGCTACTGGTAGCAGTCCATTTATCTCTTTCAGACATCTCTCAAGATAAATTTAAGTTGCATTAAAAAATTCACTCTAAAATTACTCCATTATTACTTAATAGCGTGCTAAACAATTTAATTTATGTCTTCCGCATAAAAAGACCATGTTTACAGCGTTTGAAGCACAAAACTTAATCATCTCAGTAATTTACCGACATTACTACTTACTCACATCATCATCACGTAAAATTACTGTCGTCGTCGTCGTCGTCGTGTCGTCGTGTCGTCGTGTCGTCGTGTCGTCGTGTCGTCGTGTCGTCGTGTCGTCGTGTCGTCGTGTCGTCGTGTCGTCGTGTCGTCGTCGTCGTCCGTTACCGTGTGTTGTCGTCGTTATTATCGTAATCTTTACGTAAAATTATCTACACATCTACACAAATAAATAAAATTGAAGTGGCTGTTTTAAATTTCAAAATAACGACTTTGTCTGAATGCATAATATGAAAGTGAAAAAAAAAAACGGCTGGATTGATTTTGACGGGACTTTTACTGGCCGATAGCTAATGTTATAAGGAGTGGTAAGGATGTAACTTAAGCTACTTTTATTTTATAAAAAGATTAGGGTTCCAAGCAAAAAAAAATAAAACCCTTGAAATTTTAACAAAATTCGTTTCAAATAGGGATAAAGGTAATATTTTCATAATAATTTCACGCAGACGAAGGTCCCAGGCAACAGCTAGTTTAATATGTAATCGCAGCAGTTTATTCTCAATGAAAATCACGATATTTATACCACGACAGAGTTAATTGTAAACAATTATTCAAGCAATTACTTTAATGTCTGACTTAATAGACGCATAATGTCGATTTTCTTAACTTTGTTACACAGTTGCCATATATCATAATATATGTACTAGGAAATGAAATAGCTCGTTGGTGTAGTGGTCGTAAGCGCGACTGCTGAGCATGAGGTCCTGTGTTCGATCCTAGTTCGGGCAAAGTGTTAGCTTTTCTTACGGATGGATGGATGGAGTCTGGATTTGTGCCCGGTTGTATAGGCTCGCCCCCTCGACTTAAACATAACTCGTGCATTGTGGGTATACTATGAGGTACACCTCTTTCCAAATATTCGGGGATTACAGGGGTTACAGGACCTCATGCTCAGCAGTTGCGCATCTAACCACTCGACCAACGAGGCAGTCTTCAGAGATCTTCAGTCTTAAGAGATCCCTCCCTTTCTTTCTTTTTTTTTTTTTCGGGAGGGATATCATGGAATCATTTGACAAAAAACAAACTAAGTCACCGACCCCCGAAAGTAAAGTTATTTTAGACTTTTTTAGTATTTTGTTGGAAGACGGTTTTTTTAAAAAAAAAAGTGCTTTTATTTTTCTCTTTTTAGTTGTAGTATCCCATGCACACACTTTTTAGTTGTAACTCTAAGATATTTAAAAAAGGGACCATCATATGGTGATATGATGGTCCCTTTTTTTTCCGGATGGGAAATCACCCCCCCCACTCTGGGCGAAGCGGAAGGGAGTGTGAGACTTGTGCTGACTAAAACCCATCCATGTTCCTTCTTAGCCCTTTGTGTTCCAGGGCCACGGTATCTCTTTCGAACAGTCCCGCAGCCCAGGGATCCCTCCCTTCGAGTAACATACCCAATGCAAGCTTCAAACAATAATACATAGGACAGTGTTCCTTTCCCCCCAAAATCATTCTTCCATCACGTGTTCCTCCCACTACAGTGCCAGCAAGATAAATAACTGTCAGTATTAGTCCTGGCTTGACCCAGATACTCCCAGATACCGAGTATTTGTCAAAAAGATAAATAGCCACTTATTTAGCCATCGTTTTCAACGTTTTTCTTAAGGGGGGCGAACGAGGAGTAAACGGTATTAGATGTATCCTTATCGGGTGGTATTTGTGGATTTGGAGATAAAAGCTTGCGTGATGGATTGAGAATAGTGACAGATATTATGTGGTGGCTTTTGACCTGCAGCTGCGTCAAAAAGTGAGATGACTGAAGATTTATTTGGTACATGTACAGTCACGAGCACCAATATGTATACACCTTTCTTTAAAAACAATTATTGCGAGAAATAACGATTGTGACTTGGAGATAGGATCTTTTTCAGAATATTATGTTCCTAACAAAATTAAATTTTAATCAGAACAGTAAGAGAAAAACACTTTAAAAGTTGTTTGGTGTGTAGTAAAAACAATGTCACATAACCTGAGAAACAGATATAAAAACAAACTTAAAGTCATCAGCGTACGCACTAATTACGGTAGAGAGACCATATTATATGAAGGAGTCCATCTGTTCAATGGATTACCGGACGATATTAAAGACTGCGATAACGTGAATACATTTAAAAATAAACTTAAGGAACATATATGAACATTATAACTTCTAATACTCTGGAGGAAATTGTATTGTATTGTTTATAAAAAAAAATAAAAAAAATTTACTGTCAGGCATCAAGGCCCATAGGGTTAGTATTATATCTTACTTAAAAACTATATTAGTAACATGCAGGAACACTAAAAAAGAAAGAAAATAACAGTCACAGGAAGGTTTAACAAGCTTTTTTTGCCAACATGTAGCTTGGTAAACCTCCCCATTGTATGCCCATCCAGCCTCTCTGCAAACACTTAGCCTATATTACGAAGGCAACTTTCTTTCGCATTATTGCAAAGTAATCGTCAGTGTGCGCATCAGCGAACATACCTGACGCACTACAGTGAGGTGGCAGCCTCAACAGCGCCCTGAAGGCATTGTTGTATTGAATGCGCAGGGTATTGTCTGCTTTTAGGGTATGATTATCCCAAAGGCTGCTGGTGTAAAATATTTGGCAGTAGGCCTTAAAAAGAGTTAGTTTCACAGGAACTGAACAACCATGAAACCTTCTGCATATCATATTTCCCCTCTCAGCCAGTGCCCTGCGCTCCCTTTCCATATCCAAATCGTCTTTTAATTCTTCAGTAACAATGTGGCCTAAATACTTAAAGTGGGCAACTCTCTGCAAAAGTGAACCATTTAGTTTTACAGGAGGGACAAATGTTGGATTTTTATTTTTACCTCGTAACACCAACAGCTCACTTTTTGTAGGATTATATTTTAGCCCGTGCTGTTCGGCATATCGTTCACAAATTGAGAGTAACTTCCTAATTCCACTGATAGTAGGGCTCAGCAGCACCTGGTCGTCTGCATAACTTAAGAAATTGATAAAGATAATGTTAAATGACTTGTTCTAGTAAAAATATAAGGAAATAAACCTAAAAAATTATTAAATAAAATAAATGAAAATATGGAAAGGTTATGCAGACGACCAGGTGCTGCTGAGCCCTACTAAAGAACTTATTACTTTGTATCTCATTATAAGTGGACTGTATGTTCTTATGAGAAATAAATTTCTTAAAACCGAAGTGATTAATGAAATTTTTTGACAATCACGAACACCAACATGATTGTGGTGCTCGTGGTTGTACTAAGACATCAGACAAAAGTGGAACTTCTGAAACCCATCTATCAACTATATTGTTTTGAAATTGTGCTGTTTTATTTTCACAACTTTTCTATAAACTTATTTATTTAATGTGCCTTCTTTATTATTTAATTATTTCTAACAGTAGACGTTCTAGCTGTTCTGATAGTACTTTTGTTTTTATTGTTAACAAGCTGTACCCCGCGGTTTTACTCGCCGCTTCTGACTTGTTGTCTTGTTGTCTTGCGTAGCGTGATGTTAAATAGCCTTCCTCGATAAATGGGCTATCCAACATTAAAATAATTTTTCAATTCGGAATAGTAGTTCCTGAGATTAGCGCGTTCAACCAAATAAACTCTTCAGCTTTATAACATTAGTATAGATTTAATAGAAGAAAATATAATTATATGAGAATCGTAGCAGCTGTTGTTCTATAGTTTCGCCTAACTGAAAAACACGTGATGGTACGTACATAACGTTTAACATTACTTGTTAACGCCATGGAAAAAATCGATATCAATTATGATGCAGAGCGCTTTGATCGTAACTTCTTGTAATTTTGTACATTCAAAAACTCTTAGTCCTATATTTTACTCTCCAAGACCTTCCACGTTTTACTTGAGAAAAACTCTCTAAATTGAATAGTCACCGTGTAACAACGTGATCGACGAGTAAGCTGCCTACTCATATATTATTCATAGCGTGATACAAGTTTGCAAAATTGTTTGGAAGCTATACTTTAGGGCTTTTACAGATGGGGCGTGTTTTTAAAGCGTTTTTGTCGCACTTCTATAATACGCGTTAGTATAGACCGACCGCTTTAATGAGTCCTCGCGAAAGTGTCAATTTAAATGGAATATTCTGAAGGTTGATCATGTATTGGTTCAATTGGTATCGCAATACCTACGTTACGGTTATTTTAAAGCAAATAACCTGTGGGATAATATTTTTAGGACTTTGTGGTCGCTTAATGTGCCTTTGATGGGGCAAACTCATTAAAGCGGTCGGTCTATAGTCGCTATTCTATCGAAGCCTAGCCAGTTTGTCCCACAGCTAGGCAAAGGTCTCTGACTCCTTTTTTCACACACATACAATCGTGCTAGTTCTTTCAGCAGTTATGAAGTTCGTTCGTTCAAAGGAACCCGAAATGCGACTAGCAAATGCTGCAGGCAAGCTTTTTCACGTAAACCGTTAGAGTTTGTCGGTAGCAGTAAGGATGTCTGCACGTTAACGAGACCAAAAGCGAGTTTGCCGCTCGTTAAAACAGCAGTTTATGTCGCCGAGGTGCACAATACAGGGTGGAAACACCACCGACGCACAAACGGCTACCACGTTTTCAGTGCTTATTTTTTTTTTATCGGTAATTAAAAAAAAACGGCTGTAAAAGTCCCTACAAACGTGCAATACTTACACGGTCATAATGTAAGGAACAGCTGATTTTTCGTGACTTGAACTCCGTTTCAGGGATTTTGGCGGACATCCGCATCCGCATCCGCAGCCTCCACAAGGATTCGGATGTAGATGTAACGCAGGTCACGACAAGAAAAAATTGGGTGGAGCTAGTGGAGGTGCGTGCCGTGGGCACGTGCTGATTGACCAATAGGAGCGAAGTTTTCGGTGACAAGATCTGATGCGTTTGTTTTTTTTTTATCATTTGTATCTCGTAAATCAATCATAACGTGTTTAATGGCGCTTAACGTATGAACATAATTATTA
This sequence comes from Noctua janthe, assembly GCA_910589295.1. NCBI lineage: Eukaryota > Metazoa > Arthropoda > Insecta > Lepidoptera > Noctuidae > Noctua > Noctua janthe. The sequence continues at coordinate 2,719,127 of OU342572.1, read as the reverse complement.
TACACACAGTGAGTATTGGATGTTAAGTGAGTTTTCTGCAGTTAGGTAATAGTTTATTGAACAAGTGAATTCACAATGTCACCACTGACACCAACTGAAATTTGGACTTATTTTAAATAAGATGAACATGACCAGGAAGGACCAAAGTAAGGATCTGCATCCGCGTCCGCGGATGTCCAAAAATCTGCATCTCTGCTCCGTATTATGCGCATCATACGTTGAGAAAACGCCCAATCTGTAAGAACCCTAACAGGTTATGCGTCGAGCCTTGTAGTAATGACATGATATCTTTGGAACGGCATGTGAAATGACACTTGATCCTGTATTCCATGTAAGGGGGAAGGATTTTTCTATTCTTTGGTGGGTAATAGCTTCGGTTGTTGATGGCCCTGGACTTAAGTCAAAGCGATTGCTCTTGGGAAACTTGGGGTCAAAGATGTATAATTTTAGCACTTTATGAGTAAAGTTCGTTATATTTCTGCGTGGTTAGCGATGGGGTGTTATATATTGAAAGATGTATAATTCATTGTAAGTATAAATTAAAAAAAAACTTTAAATATTGGTCTCTTAGATTTTGTGGTTTTCTTTTATAGATCTGAAGACTGTCGCAAGCGCAACTGCTGAGCATGAGATCCTGGGCTCGATTTCCGGGTCGGGTAATTTGCTATTGGGTTTTTCCATCAGAAATTTCTCAATAGCCGCCACGGAGTCTGGATTTGTGCCCGGTTGATGGCAATAGGCTCGCACTCTATTCCATGGGATAATAACCCTTCGGGGATTACAGGCGTGTTATGTTATGCATGTTTCTGTTTTCGAAATGCTTATCCAATAAAATCTCACGTCAAGTAAGGTGATTTCTTTGGTTATTGTTACCACCAATCACAACAGTTAATATCAGTCATAAGAAAACCAGGTGTTTCACTCATAAAATATTATATGACCAGAAAACTAGGACAAGACAAGACGGAAATATCTTCTTTTAAGTCTAGCAGAAGTATGATTGGACCAATGGTAGTCTTAGATATATTATCCCCCAGCCCGTTGGATCGTAAATGTATGAAAAACATAAAACTTACATGTGGTCTTATTTACGATTGACAATATTTCTCCATATTTTTGAATCAATACTTTTGACTTCGAGGGATGAAACGCATGTGACTAACACAGTGATGGACACGAATGTTGATGGATGGAGAGGGAAAGGAAGGCCAAAGAAATGCTGGATAGATTGTGTGATTGTGTGTCCATGTTTTTTACGCAAACCCTGCGTAGGGAATTACAGCTTTTGATATGGAAAGAAAAATTCGATTGCGAGCAAGGTACTTTCTTAAATAGATGGCGCCAACGTCACCGTAAGACGTTATTAATGGAACGAAAAATTTCGAGAGCTGTGAGCAGGGTGCGATTGTCTAATTGGTTAAGACTTCCGGTGTACAGAATCGGAAGGTCGCAGGTTCAAACCCTGCTCGCACTCGAATTTTTCTTTCCATATCAAAAGATTGTGTGAAGACTGATATGAAAGAGAAAGGAGTAAATGATGCCCTGACACCTGACAGGAGAGAATGGAAGAAGAAAACGTGTTGCGCCGACCCCAAGTAGTATGGGACCAGGGCAGGAAGATGTTGATGATTTTGGACTTGAATGAGGCATACGACAGAGCTGTCCAGGTTGCTACGTACTGGTCGGACAAAATCTGAGTCATCGATCCGAGAAGAAGAAGAATGGTTTTGAACGAGACAATTGTTGTTTTACTGCGGTGTCCAGCGGCAGCTGGTTCTTTAGTAGTTAACTGCTATTCGCATTAGGTACTCGCAGATCAGAAACTGATCAATACGCTATTTGACAACATGGAAAAAAAAAGAATCCGTCATTTATATCACCAACAAATGTTGTATGTTATCTTTTGTCACATAATCAAAAAATGACGACGAAACAGCGCATCAAAGTTCAAGAGCTTGTGACGTTACTGGACAGTAAAAAGTAACAGAAATTGTGACGTCACGCGAGATTTCAACGCGATGTATCGTAGTCACTTTTCGTTTACATGACAAAAGAAAAAAAACGTGTCCAATATTTTTCGATAATCTAACTGACGGACTAAATAGATTTTTTTCAGTCAAATAATTCCTCTCTCTGGAGAGAGAGGAATTAGGATTTGGAGCTCTGACCGTCGGTGGTTTGGACCCTATTACCGATACCGCTACTATTTTTTTTGTTTTTTTTTTTTTTATATTTTAAGATTAATATCTAAAAATGTAATACATCTCACGTTGCAAGCACGGCGGCCTGACTTGTCGACAGAGGGCCGGCTCTTTCTTTGGCCAAAGAATTAGCATTGCCATTCAGCGTGGCAATGCTGCCACGCTGAATGGCAATGGAGGAGTACTTTGACCCTATTGTCGACTTTGTTATATGTTTATATTTACTTACGTTTAGTTTTATTTCTATCACTACTTTAGTTCTTTTTGTAGTCTGTGTATAAGATAAATAAGTTAGTGTGAATGTGTATTTTAATATAAACTATGCTGGTTAAATTAAAAATGTAATTAATTAGTAAAAAAATAAATAAAGGACATAAAAATATACTATTATATCATTTATCTAGAATTTCACCTCACATTATTTTCTTTACAGACTTAAAGAACAAGAAGACAGTGTTCTACGCGGTCGGCTTCTTTGACAGTTCGGTGTTCCCTTTCTCTCAGGCGATAGGCACCTCGTACTCCAAGCGGGGGTACAATGTCTTACTGACTGAGACGTTCGCCTTTCTTACATATATTTATCCGAAGTAAGTAATTCTTCTTTTGTTTTGAGCGATTAATTATCCAGTCAGACGATATGGTATTAGTATGGTTTTATTTGAAAGGAGGTGATTATGAGATGGTAAAACTACAAACATATCGGGTGACTGGTAATTAGTGACCGATACTTAAACACGAGAGCAGCGATGGCCCAGTGGTGGGGGCCCCGACTTACGAACAGTAAGTCGTGGGTTCGAACCCAGGCAGGCGCATTACTTTGTGTAATTTATTTCATAATCACTGTTCTCAAAACGGTGAAGGAAAACATCGTGAGGAAACCGACATGTCCTAGAACCAAAAATTCGAAGACATGTGACATCTACCAACCCGCACTGGGCCCGCGTGGTGGATTATAGCCCAATCCCTCTCATAGAGAGGAGGCCTGTGTCCCAGCAGTGGGAACATAATAGGCTGATAATGATGATGATGACTTAAACACGTGATTACACTCATTATAACAAACAACTTTCCCAAAGAAACAATCTTTCACTTTTATCCCAATAACACAACAGCAGTATGAAACTCGCGCGCGCGCGCCTGTTACCTATCAGCTGTTAGCCGCGTGACGCCGTTCTGTCTCATTACTATCGCACCGTGCAACAGTGGGTAGGCAGAGCACAGTGGGAGATGGCGTAGCTGGGTTATGGAGGTCAGATAGGCAGTCGCTCTATGTAAAATACTGGTATTCAGATGCATCCAGTTAGACTGGAAGCCGACCCCAACATAATTTTTAATATTTTATACGCAAACCCTGCGTAGGGAACATAGCTGTTTTTGACATGGAAAGAAAAATTCCAGTGCGAGCAGGGTTTGAACCTGCGACCTTCCGATTCAGTACACCGGATGTCTTCTATACAACATTGATTTGACTGCAATGTCAACGTGTTGGTTTAAGTTAGTTCGATACTTTCTTAAATAGATGGCGCTAACGTCACCGTAAGACGTTATTAATGGAACGAAAATTTCGGGATCTGTGAGCGGGGTGCGATGGTCTAGTTGGTTAAGACATCCGGTGTACTGAATCGGAAGGTCGCAGGTTCAAACCCTGCTCGCACTGGAATTTTTCTTTCCATGTCAAAAACAGACCCCAACATAGTTGGGAAAAGGCTAGGCAGATGATGACGTCACTATGACATTGTGCTAAACACAACATACGAATTGGTAAAAGGTCATATAACATTCCTCTCAAGTCACAGTAATTTTATGACATATATTTAATTCCCATAACCGACAAATCTTCGGAACACGCACCTTAATCTATATTCTATAGGATAGAGCTGTTATCTTTTATCTTTAGCTTAATATCTTTGACAAATAGCAGTCGCGGAAAAACGTAACAGTGCTTGCACACGTAGCGACTTTTTAACCGACGAATAAAAGGAAGAGGTTCTCAATCGACGCGTATATTTGTTTTTGTGATAAAAGTCTTTAAGTTACCCTCTTGTCTTATGAAATAAAGACAGAAAGAAAAGCTGTGTGATTCCTGCTTAAGAGTAACATTGTTCTGCCGGGGCTGCGGGACTGTTCGAAAGAGTTACCGTGGCCCTGGAACACAAAGGGCAAAGAAGGAACATGGATGGGTTTTAGTCAGTACAAGTCTGACACTCCCTTCCGCTCCGCCCAGAGTGGGGGGGTCATTTGATGATTTCCCATCCGAAAAAAAAAAAAAAAAAAAGAATAACATTGTTGATTCCTTTTGCTTTCTGAGGACATAAAAGGTGGCTGTGAGAAGGTTTGTGCTACTAATTTGTAACAGCGCCATTTAGAGTATTCTAGGCTTGATGATGTTTGTAAGTGAAGTGTATGTTTGTAATTTCCAAATAACAGCTCTTTACTGAATGCATATGAAAGTATGTCATATGTCATCATCATCTGCCTAGCCTTTTCCCAACTATGTTGGGGTCGGCTTCCAGTCTAACCGGATGCAGTTGAATACCAGTATTTTACATGGAGCGACTGCCTATCTGACCTCCACAACCCAGTTAGTACTGGGTAATACGATACCCCTTGGTAAGACTGGTTGTCAGATTATTTGGGCCACTGACTACCTATAACGACTGTCAAAGATCTACAAATGACACCCGGGACCAACGGCTTAACGTGCTTTCCGAGGCACGGAGGAAACTCGGTATGTAATGGGTGGTCACCCATCCACAGACCAACCTAGGCAAGCGCGGCTTAACCTAAAGATCGATCCGGGCGGCTGTTATTAAATTCAAATTCAAATTCAAATTATTTATTGCAATCCATAATGTACATATACAGGTGGTAAAAAACAATTAAGAAGAAACAATTATGGACCCTGTAGGGCACAGCAAAATTAAATTAATTAGGAAGGAGAGAGGAAGAGCGCTTATTACTTAGCCACGAGCTCCGCATATGAAAGTATGTACGGTATTTAAAATAATAAAAAAAAAAAAATTGTCTGTTTATTTTATTGTGTTTGGGTGGCTTACAGCTAGCAACATAAAAATTAATAGCGAAACAAACAACGACAAGCCGTTTACAAGCCTCCACAGTTTGCAATTAACTATTGTTGCACATCGTAATAATTAAGCAAAGTATCAAAAACTAAGCATAATGTACCAAGTAACAAAGAATAGAAATTTGTTCCGGCTAATCTTCAAAACGGCTGGACCGATTTTGACGGGACTTTTGCTAGCAAATATGATAATGATTCGTCGGTTATTAACAAAAAAAAACAACTGTTTCCTACAAAACTGCAATACCTAAACGGTCAAAATGTATGTAACATGTTTTTTCTAAATTACCGATGAAAAATTTCTATGTGGGGGGTTCAGAAAGATATACGTTGTAACCGTTTTAGCGTGGGTGTCCCTTCCACCGTCTCTACAGTGTGTAACAGAAAGGGTATAGTCACATGAAAGGATATGCTGCAGCTACCATCAAAATGAACAACTTTCTCCATGGGTCCAATACCGTTAATACGAAAAAATGATCCCATACATTTGGGTCGAGTAGGTATTGAAATTTTGTCAAAGAGAAAGTTGTTCAGTTTAAATGAATATCGCCAGTGTATAGTTTCTTTCTTTGATTATAGCCATGCTAGGTGGCGGATGGTTCGTGATAAATAGTCACTTGTAGATAACGTCGTCCTGTTAATGGACCTTACTAACCAGTCTCTCGATTTGCACTAGTCAATGACTATTGTTATTTGTACTTGACTAACACCATAATAGGACTTATACTGGCATCGAGTCTGCATGCTTTAACATTTTTATAAAGGTCAGTCATCCTAGCATGCAGTAAGGCTGAGATCTACAAACGTTGCTTTGTACGTACGCACGACGACCAATCATGCTATATAAAACAAGTTAATGCGAACCTCTTATTGTACGGGAAATCTATAAAAAGAGAGGCAATGTTAGACCGCTTTCACATTTAGGCGACTTTAGCAGCGCGACAGTCGCGCGTCTATCGTCCAGACGGTTTTTTTTTTTTTTTTTTTTAATTTTTGCCTTTGACTGTGCTTCTGCCGCGCTACTGTCGCGCTGCTAACGTCTAAATGTGAAAGCAGCCTTATACATACATTTCCAATGTATAGCTTGGTGTGTTGCCGTGTGTACACTTGTACAGTCAGTGCCCTGAATTACCTGACCTTAAAAAGACGGGCTATTCTCTCGCTGTCGCAATACTGTCAAACTACAAGTTTAGCGTAGATAGGTGAACATGACGTCTAAGTCAAAGCACGTTCTAAGTCACGTTTAAAGATATCGGCCTTAATCTGTAAGTACCTAATATTTATTTAATTTGATTTCAAAATTTTTGTGCATATATTATTGAAATTATTTATTAAATAATGTTTTAACACGAAAACTATTTAGACTAATTTTTATGACTTTTGTCGTACTTACACACCAGCAAGATGAAGAAAGAAGCTCAAATTCTCACATGCGACTAAACCCACAGCCCCCAAGACAAATCGCTGCGACAATCGCTCACTCAACTTCCGCCTTATCTCCATAGACAACCTATTCATTCCTGTATGATTTCCTAGAACTATATACTGCAAAATTTATGACTCGAAGGTCCCCGGTTCGAGTCCCTGGTCATAAATTGGGCCCAAGTTTGGCACAGGCCAAAGATATTGAGATTGTATTAAGTTGATACGGGGATGTCCCTAAAACTAGGAGATTATAGATCTTATGGCCTCGGCTGAGGGCATATTTTTTGTTTAGGGTCGTTTCGGAAAATGATGATATCTTTGCAGTTAGTTTAGTAAAGTTGTAGTAAGCTTTCCGTATAAGTTCGTCCATAACTAGTTCTTTTCCTTTGGGTGTTGTAAAGGCGAATAAGGGATGATTTCCACCAAACGGCTCGAATTGCATCGGATAGGAATGGATTTAACAATCTTTAAACGATATTCAATCGTGTAAACAGTATTTAAAGTCTATATTAACAAGCCGCGCACAGCAGCTGGATCGGATCCATTACGATAGGAATGAAACTATTTGACTAGGCGAAGAAACGGATACCTTCGCAAGCGACTCAACATAACATAGGCCTGTAATCCCCGAAGGGTTAGGCAGAGGTGTAACTGATATTACACCCGCATTTCGCCAGTTATGTTTAAGTCCCATGTAATAGGGGGCGAGCCTTGCCATCAACCGGGCACAAATCTAGACTCCGTGACTGCTAAAAAAAAACACAAACACCCAATAACACTTTGCTTGAGCTGGGAATCGAAACCAGGAACTAATGCTCAGGACTCGCTTTTGCGACCACTAGACGACAACGAGGCAAAATATATTTTGTTATGTCAGTTCAGTACATTTTTGACTTGACCACCATCATTATTATTATAATTATTTATTTATATCAGAGAATCTCCATAAGTTGCATTAATATATAGCACAAAAACGTAAAAATATAAAATGTTAGTGTGTTAGTAACACAGAAATGTACCTAAAAATATGTCAGTATTTTTAGTACCTATATCTAACTAATACCTATGGCTGTCCTTATCCACTGAATTTGGAAAGGACAGTCAAAACGAGCTGCAATCGAATTCAGAATGCCGTTGCTACTGCTTCGTAGACGGTGCAGCAAGGAGTTTGCTTTCTATGAATGCATGAAAACCATCCGTACGCGCTTCAGCAAACATTATGACTGATAGAATGGTATTTGGTCTAGGCCTTCTAGATTCCTTTTCTGGGTCATCGGTTCTTCGAATAACATAGTCGGCGCAGTGCCATACACTTCTAGAATCTATTCACTCTCTAGGATTGCAGTTACTATGAAAATACTGCCAAAATAGGTCTCCCCATTCGTCATAGCCTATCGCACATAAATATCAACGGAAAGAAATATGGCTGCCACCAGATTATGGAAACGGTCGTTAGCGAGTCGGCGATGGCCATTTTTATTGAATTTCGACCTGACCTTTATTGATGGTTGAGGATTTCTGACGTGCTTTGAAAAATATTTGAAATTGTTGGTTACTTTTTGTGGGGGTTATGAAAGGGTTACGAATAAAATAACGAGATTAAGACAAGAATGGAAAAACAGAAAACAAACGCAGCCTTACAGAGGGGGTCAAGTCCTTGTAAGGCTGCGTTTCAGAAGAAAAAAAGAAAGCCCGAAAGTCTGAAACTCTGAAAACCAGTCTAAGGCTACTTTTCCACCAGAGATGAGAGAAGAGATGAGAGAGAATGCGTAGCAAGGGATGTGTGTGGAACTAACTAGTCACAAGCTGGAACAGCTGAAGCTGTGAAAAAGAAGCGATGTTATTGGTTAGTTCCACACACATCCCTCGCTACGCATCCTCGCTCATCTCTGGTGGAAACGCAACTTTAGACTGGTTTTCAGACTTTCGCGCTTTCTTTTTCTCGTAACGACTGCCAAAGGAATACATTTGGCACCAAAAATAGCGAGTATAAGAAGCATTGATGTCCTAAAGACATAGCTGAAATATAACATAGATCTATCTTCAAACATAGTAGCTGTGAAAGGTTAACAAGGTAGCAAGGTCATTTCTAATCTATATCGTTTAAAAGTAACTATAAATCGTAATGTCGCTATGGCAACGAAAAAAAACGAAACGAAATTATTATAATTCTAAAGTTTTTTGAGACTTTTTGCATAAAACCTTTACTCCTGGTTCGCAAACCCGCTCCGTAAGTTTTATTGTGATAAAAGTGAAAGAGTATTAAAAAACAAAACTTTGGAAAAGTTTTTAAATATTTTTATACCCAAAACCCTGCGTAGGGAATTGGAAGGTCGCAGGTTCAAACCCTGCTTGCACTCGAATTTTTCTTTCCATATCAAAAACAGCTGTTTGGAAAAGTTGTTTGTTATCATGAGTACGATCACGTGTAGTTAAGTAACGGTCACTAATTACCAGTCACCCTGTATAAACCTATCGTCAAACATACAAAGCTGTAAAACGTTAACAAGGTAGCAAATTCATTCCTAATAATAGACTTAATTCACTCTCTAATAAACCATTTCTCGTTAAAAGAGCCGATTTACAAGTAAATTACTACCGATTTATTATGCTTTACCAATTAGAGTGATATTTCAGCCGTTGGTTTATAAATTGTCCGTGTGGTAAAACTCGACACAAGTTAGAAGTTGCATTAGCTAAATTCGTTAGACGGTCACTCGTCTTGAGTTTGACATATCATACGTCACGCTGAATTTCGCCACAGAGTTTACATTTTGTTTATTTTATTGAACACTCATATTTCAGTTATATTTAAGTCTCATGTAACGCCATCAACTAGGCATTAATTTAGCCTCCGTCTTGCTACAAAGGAATGGTAGCGTTTATTTATTTGGTACACTAACAGCATTACATAGTACGAATTAATAGAAATGAATAAAAATAATATAAAAGGGCTGGCATATATGCCTATTATAGGTATACACAGCAATCACCATAGCGTTAAAAAAATTCAATACTACTTGGTCCCACCTGGGGATCGCACCAAAGACCTCATGCTCAACAGCAGAGCTTACAATCACTAAACCGACGAGGTGGCCATAATTTACTTATTTTATTTAATATCGTGTTGTGTCGGTTGAAAAAATGTAAGCACTAATCGATTATATTATCGAGCGTTGCTGGCTGTACATCGATGTAACTTTTAAGTTGTGTCGTTCTGTAATCGGCAAGTACCATCCATTGTTTCCGAACAAACAGGTATGAGCTTCGTTGATGCTTTCAGCAATCACTAGTGATGTACGGATACCGCGGATATAATTCTGCGGATATTTTTGTTATTTGGTCTTGATTTTGTTTTAAGACGGCACGGTGGTTCTTCAAGATCTGTAAATTAAGGGGTTATTGAAGTTATTTTGGTTGGGTGTTTATGAGCAGACAAATCGGTCTACCCTCTTTCTTGTCCGTTTTTTGCGCTCAACCCCGGGTGGGTTGATCAATAACTTCAGTTTATCCGTTATCATGGTGCTTGCAACAGCGCCGAAATATCGGGAACTCAAAGAAATCAGTAAACATGATAAATATCCCGTTTCTAGTTTTAATGATAATGTAAGTGACCATAATAGTTTAAAATTTTAGACCCCAACATAGTTGGGAAAAGGGTTGACAAATGATGAATTTAACAGTCTTCTTCTTCTTAGCTTGTCGATGACTAATTGAGTCGGCCCAAAATTTGGCGACGCGTTTGGCACTTTCAGTAGCGTCCGTCAGCTCCTGAGATGTGCAAACAACAGAACAGTTAGGACACGATATCAAGTGTCCCATCAATTGTGGGTGAACACCACATTTACTTAACACAACTTAACAGTAGAAATTGGTATTGCACTTTTAGCACTTATTGCTCTTGCGGATATTTTAGATAATTTTCGAATATCCGTTGCATGGACATCCCTATTGTATCTTAAGCTTATGATCTGTTTGCTCAGATGCGGATTATTGCCTGTTATTGCGTATTACTCTAACAAATTGAATTGAAGACAGTTCTGGCAGGAAAAGGGAAGGCAGAGCTCTTGCTTGTATTGTTAACGACAATAGTATTAAGTAGTCGAGTGTGATACGTCTAATTTAATTGCCTTAATGGCGTTTTCCTTGTGAGTGTACGAAATCAAAGCGGATTTTATTTTATTCGTTTCGTCGAACTGTGGACTGAAATGAACGTTACATTTTATTCTTGAGCAAATAATTCAAGATGGTTAAAGCATTTGATTTCCTATACTTTTCTGTTTCCATCTTAAAAAATTATGTTAGAGAAATATGAAAAAGGAAGACATGCTGCTCTGACCTCAAACAAATTGGGATAATGGCCTGAGAGTGATGATAGCAGGATTTATATTAGTGGATTTAATAAAAAATGTGACGGTTGACAGAGGAGAATGGAATGAGAAAGCGTGTAGACGACCCCAAGTAACATGGCTGGAATTATATTGTAAAATATTAGGCAATCAGCAGGGTATTAGCGAGGAGCTCGTGGCTAAATAATAACAGCCGCTCGGGTCGATCTTTAGGTAAAGCCGTGCTTGCCTAGGTTGGTCTGTTGATGGGTGACCGCCCATTACATACCGAGTTTCCTCCGTGCCTCGGAAAGCACGTTAAGCCGTTAGTCCCGGCTGTCATTTGTAGATCTTTGACAGTCGTTAGGTAGTCAGTGGCCCAAAAAGTCTGACAACCAGTGTTACCAAGGGGTATCGTATTACCCAGTACTACCTGGGATGTGGAGGACAGATAGGCAGTCGCTTTATGTAAAATACTGGTATTCAGCTGCATCCGGTTAGACTGGAAGCCGACCCCAATATAGTTGGGAAAAGGCTAGGCAGATGATGATGAGCAGGGTATTAGCGGGGTTGTCTGCTCAAGGTGTTCCGATGTTATTTCGATCGTGAATGGTATTTTAATGCATCCAAATTAGAGGATGGTAGATTATGATCTAGTCATCTCTCGGGGGGAGGGGGGGGGGGGGACCTTGTCCCAGCAGTGGAAATAATTTAGGCTGTTTATGCTTATAGTAAATTGGAAGTAAAGCCGACTGTCCAGGGTTTCTAAGTATTATTACAGGTTACGGGGGTTTAAAAGCGATGATTCCCGATGGCACCACCTGCTTATCCACCACAGGTGGACAGTGACACCATTTATGAAAATAGTTCTCTCTGTCCACCAGGTTGTGGACAGTTACACAACCTTTTAAAACTGATACCTTAGGGAAAGAGAATAATCATCTTTAATATTGCGCTGCTCCGTGCCTCGGGAAGCACGTTAAGCCGTTGGTCCCGGGTGTCATTTGTAGATCTTTGACAGTCGTTAGGTAGTCAGTGGTCCAAAAAGTCTGACAACCAGTCTTTCCAAGGGGTATCGTATAACCCAGTGGGTATAGTACTAACTGGGTTGTGGAGGTCAGATAGGCAGTCGCTCCATGTAAAATACTGGTATTCAGCTGCATCCGGTTAGACTGGAAGCCGACCCCAATATAGTTGGGAAAAGGCTCGGTAGATGATGATGATGAATATTGCGCCACTGTAGGTACTTCAGTGGTGGCCAACGGAAATATTTTAAGAAACTCGTGTCACTGTCCGGTGGACAAGCTGGTGCTAGATATCGGGATTCATCGCTTAAAAACACCCATTAAAACAGCGGTTAAACAAATGTCACTTAGAATTAATTGAACATTCTTCTTTCTCATTCCAGGTCAGTACGTCTGATACGATTCATCGGCAGAAAGCTGGGAGAGTTCCTTGTACGACTAAACGAACTAGGAATGGATCCAGAGAACCTGGAACTAGTAGGCATAAGTCTAGGAGCACATGAAATAGCATACGCAGCCAAATACTTCTACCAGGTCACCGGGAAGAAACCCTCAAGATTAACTGGCTTAGATCCAGCTGGACCTTGCTTCAGAAACTTAGGTCCTGAGGATAAGCTATGGAAGACGGACGCCGAAAGAGTCGATGTGCTGCACACGAATATAGACGGCTTTGGCATAGCAGAACCCTTAGGACATATAGATATTTATGCCAATGGTGGAGAGTTCCAACCTAGTGACTTTCCTGCCGTACCTTGCTTGGTAATCTGTAGTCATATTCGAGCCATGATTTATTGGTGGCAAGCTTTAGAACACCCCAAAAAGTTTATAGGTCTCAAATGTGACTCCGTTCAAGACGCAAGATTTGCTCAGTGCTACAATAGTACTCTTACAAACTACCTTGGTTTGGAGACGAATTTTGACAGGCCAGGGATATATTATTTGGCGACGAATAATGAGTTTCCGTACTATGCTGGTAAGAAGGGCCTGAAGGAAGAGAATGAGATTTACAAGGCAGGTGTGAGAAGGGTTAATAATGATGATGGATTTGTGGTGTGACGTTTGATGATTAAGAGCAAGTTGCCAAAAGTAGGTTTCCATCGCATCTTTTAAAATAGATATGTGTGTTGAGACCGTTATTAAGTTAATTTTAGCAATTTTGGTGCCACCGTAAAAGTGCCAGACATATTCTTGATAGCAACGTCATAGTAAAGACTTCACTTCACAATAGCCAATGGCTATAAGGCCCGGACGAAGAGGACTGGAGAGGAGATGCTTAGAAGTTAGGGTGTATCCATCGAAGCTCTGCCGACATGCGTATTAGCTAGACCGACTGTGTTTACAGGCTGCTTAAGCCCAGTTTAGCGACCGCCGCACGCCGGTCACGTCTCTTCTCACTAATATGAGACATCTCCCCACCTCTCTGCTCAACCGTTTCCTCTAAAGCTAAGCGGAGACGAGAAGACTAAACAACGAAATTCTATTGGTGGTTTACAACACATCTGTCCTCTCGTCTCGTCTCCGCTTCGGTGGAGTCTGGGCCTCAAACTACGCACATATACTTAGTTTCGCTAGGTATAAAAATTTAGGCGGGATCGTCCACTGCGTGGCTGGAAAACATGAACCACGCCAGTAACATGGGTGAGCTGGTTACCCGTGCACAACGTGCACATTCTAACTCCGCGTTTCTACCCATAATACGAGTACTACTTGTTTTTACAAGTCTTTACAAAAATATGGGATGTATAAATGTTTATGTTTTTTTAATTTTTAACCGACTTCCAAAAAAAGGTTATCAATTCGTCTGATAATTTTTTTAGTGTTTACAAAACATGTTGAAAACACTAACAAAAAATAATTCAAACTTGTTTTAGGTGTAAACATTTAAAAACATGTTGAATAAATGATTTATACCTTGGTGTACTGCGGTCCAGGTCACAGTGTACGCACGGTTGAGTTTTAAACTATAGGGAAAAAGGTTTCATTGTTCAGTTTATGATAAGGGTAATTTTATTTAAATACAAGTTACTTACACGTAAACATAGTTAGAACTTTGATAACTGTCTGTGATTAAAGTTATATTTAATTTTTATTGTCTGTAAATAAAGTACGATAGGTAGTTAGTGATTCGAATAAACTTGACTTATGAACGAAACTTGCATGAAGATTTGAAAATCGGCTATTTTATTCCTACGAACAATATTTTGTTTATACAGCGTTTTAGGGCCAGCCCTCCACAAACTGACAATTCATTCAGCTCCTTATTTTGAAACAAAAACCACCGGAATTTTTCTCCGGATTTTCTTTTTTCAGTTTCTATTTCTTTATTTCAATGTAAAATTACATTCCCTGTACGCAGCACTCAATTTATGTTTCTGGATTTTTAATTTTAGCCGTATTAACGGCTAAAATAAAAATTCAGAAATGGATGTTGAAATACGAATGACGCGTGATAGCAGCTGTTGACTTCCTGCTTAGCTACAGAGTTCATCGAACTCGTCGTCGCGCTTGCCGTTCGCTACGTGCGTTTTGCCACGGTAACGGTGCAATGCGTATGAGGAAATAAAACAAATCAAAATTGTTGGAGTCCCATAACATTCCTGAAATAATTTCTTGTACCGGTTATCTTAGTACGATATACTGAATTCACCCATCAGTTTGCATTTTATGTATCAAAGTGTGAATATGACTATGTATAAAAATGTAAGAGAAGGATCATACTAAGAAATAATAAAGTTTACTGTTTGTTTTATGATGTTTATTTGATTATTTATGTGTTTCGTGTGGAATTTCAATGTACAAAACTGTGATTTTAGTTAATAGTGAAAACCAGAATAAAACTATTTATTACCAGTATTTGTGTGTATTTATCGTTGTTTTATTTATATCTTCCCCTAAAATCTGTCCTCGTATTGTTTTAAAAATAGAATGACGCCCAAATAAAATGTTTCACCGCAGAGGTACACTTCAACCAACTTATCTGTGCGGGCGGGTAAACACAGAACTAAAATAAATGTACCAAGTTTGAAATATCGATGCGTTTATTCTTGACAAGCATCACCACTTTTAACAGCAAACTTAAAGTGGTTATCATCATCATCATTTCAGCCGAAAGACGTCCCCTGCCGGACGGCCGATGGGGCCGAAAAGTTCCGGAGTGACGACCGCGAACCGGAAGACGCTGCGTTGGAAGGCCTCCCACTAGGTGGACCGATGATCAGGTGAAGGTTGCAGGGATCCGCTGGATGCGAGTCGCACGGGACCGGTCAATGTGGCGACACTTGGGGGAGGCCTATGTCCAGCAGTGGACGTCTTTCAGCTGAAATGTTGATGATGATAATTTAAATCTGTATAGCGAAAAAGATACGGTTTCCGCATGTGCGGTACTACTACTTACTACTAAATAATAAAATTGACGACGTGATTACTTTAGCTCGTTGTTCCTTGTTTGCTCCGGACCGACTGCTGTGTTCGCAGGCCTGTGTCTTGTGAGGCCTGTTCGCGGCTCTCTCTGTGCGTACCCAAACTGCTCGATATGCGCCCACAACCCAGGTGATGAATCTATTAAACGTCCTGATTGCTCAGGAAACTGACGGATCTAGAAATGTTTACGAGTTGCAGTAAAACTATGCCCAATTTTTGCAAACTGTAAGTGCAGCAAGTATCTGTTTAAACAAATAAATATAAATATAAAACAGTAAAAATATAAAAAAAATATTCAGCAGTAAGATACAAAAATGTGTTAAAAGCCCAACAGCGTTAAAGAGCCAACATATTTTTCCTGATAGATAAACAAACCAGAGTGTATAAAAAACCTTGATTTATCACCAAAAACCAAATAAACGGAATATAAACCGACACGTCACAGCATCACTCATCGGACACTGATATATAAATAATTTATTTTTACACAAAAAATATATATCTCAATAAAATAATTTATGGTGACATGAAGCCGGTGACATCACCGTATGAATAATTTTCGAACTCAAACGGCGGGTATTTCGCGAAAAAACCGGACAAAACGAACATTGTTCTGTGTATGTTGTATACTTGTGTTACATGTCTACGTTATACCAATTCATTTTGGATGTCTACTTTTTGGGGGTCCGTGGGAAAATCGTTGAGCTGAAGGAAAGGAAAAGTTTAA
This sequence comes from Noctua janthe, assembly GCA_910589295.1. Lineage (NCBI taxonomy): Eukaryota > Metazoa > Arthropoda > Insecta > Lepidoptera > Noctuidae > Noctua > Noctua janthe. The sequence continues at coordinate 2,702,919 of OU342572.1, read as the reverse complement.
AAAAAAATTGATCTTTTACGAAGTGACTATTGTTATCGATGTGGAATCTGCTGAAACCAAGATTTATTACCATAATAAACGCGAAGAAGACGTTATTTGCCTTGTTTCACACGAAGCTACTCGACATCATCATCATCTGCCTCACCTTTTCCCAACTATGTTCGGGTCGGCTTCCAGTCTAACCGGTTACAGCTGATTACCAGAATTTTACATGGACCGACTGCCTATCTGATCTCCACAACCTAGTTAGTACTGGGTATTGTCCTTGGGTAAGACTGGTTGTCAGACTTTCGGGCCACTGACTACCTGTAACGACTGTCAAAGATCTATAAATGAGTACCGGGACCAACGGCTTAACGTGCTTTCCGAGGCACGGAGGAAACTTGGTATGTAATGGCCGGTCACCCATCCACAGATCAACCTAGGCAAGCGCGGCTTAACCTGAAGATCGACCCGAGCGGCTGTTATTATTTAGCCACGGGCTCCTCTACTTGACACCGTGCCAAACTAAATTCGACAAGTGGTCATTCCTTATGATTCTTCTTATGGGAATTATGCCATTTTGCTAATGTGGCATTGTGTGCCGTATCCTCGAAGGAACAACGTAAGATGTTGAGTAATATTATTCTAACTAGGTTGAGAGTAAGGCCATTCAAGTGGTTTTCATTCATTGGTATGCGTATGGATTATGGATTATGTATGGGGGATGTGTGGTGTTACGCGAATGGATAAAATAAGAAATGAGTATATAAGAGGAAGTCTGAAAGTGGCGCCGGTGACTGAAAAGTTGTGTGGTAATCGGTTGTCGTGGTTTGGGCATGTGATGCGGAGGAATGAGGAAAATGTTGTGAAGAAAGTTTTGAGTATGAATGTGAATGGGTATATGAGTAGAGGAAGACCAAAGAAACGATGGATGGACTGTGTAAAGAATGATATGGCAAGAAAGGAGGTGTCTGGCGAGATGACGAGTAATAGAGAAGTATGGAAGAAGACATGCTGCGCCGACCCCAAATGAATTGACGGCACGGTTGGCGCAGTGGCTGAGCGATTGACTGCTGCGCTTCGTGTCGCGGGTTCGATTCCCGCACGGAACAAATATTTGTATGGCGTACAGGTAGTTGTTCCGGGTCTGGCTGTTTGTGTATGTGAGTTTAAATGTTTGTAAACGCACCCACGATACAGGAGCAATTCCTAGTGTGGGGCAAAGTTTAAAAAAAAAAAAAAAAAAAATGGGATAAGGGCAAGAGAATGATGATGATGGTATGCGTATGGATTACGGTAGGGTGCTACTAGACCGAAGCGAAACGTTAGAAGTCGATCAAGCGCGGTCTGCTGGTTGCGTTCAGAATGATGTACTGAATACGTGGTAACCGTTCCAGCGTCGGCGTCCCTTCCGTCACTACCATCCAGAATTTTCTTTCAGAATATTGCTTAAAAAAATTCAAACTGGTGAAAATCTTGTACAAATATTCTATACAGAACCCTCAAAAGAAAATACATTTTAAATCATCCAATTTGGTAGGTAATCCCGCACACAAGTGTCGTTCCCCCGACATCGCCTGTATAGATTAAAACGCGGCCCGTAATGAATTCAAAATGTTTTCATTTCGTCACGTTGTGTTGTTACTATGTTCGAGTCCTTAGGGTATGCCCGAAGTCGTATTGTTCCCTGTTTTGTAGCTAACTGATAAGGATTTTGAGGTTGAATGGATCTACTCGTAGCTTTTGTCTGCGAAGATTTTGGGATGCTGTCGTAATTTTGAAGTTGAAATCTAGTCTATGGAATACCCTGAGGGCTTGGATAAACAATCTGTAAATACATACATACTCTCATAATATATTTCAATCATAAGTTTATTATATTGTGATAACATTACACAGTAAGTACCTACTCAGATACCCAGAATAAAACAAGAATTTGTGCGGAATACTACAACTAAAAAACCCGACTAATGAATAAAATGTAGCCGATATTACCCGGGCTATAATAACGAATCAATTGACAGCTTATTCATCAAAATCGGATAAACAGTTTAGGCGCAACAGAGGAACACACGTAAATTCAAACATACATACATACATAGACTGCTAAAATCATTCCTTTTAGCTTCGCCGTAGTCGGGTAAAAAAAACACAACACCTTGAATTTATGCTAGCCTAGTACTTCTTCGTGGGTTATCAATGTATTATTAAAACTACGGATTCTGCTTGAAATAGTTTTTCACACATGCGCAACTGCGTAGCATGAGGTCCTGGGTTTGATTCCTAGATCGGGGAACTTGTTATTGGGTTTTCCATTAGGAATTTCTTAGTAGCAGCCACGGAGTCTAGGTTTGTTCTCGGTTAATGGCAATAAGCTCGCCCCCTATTACATGGGACTTCAACATAACTGCCGAAATGTGGGGTACTATTAGGTACGCTCCTGCCTAGCCCCCCTGGGATTACAGGCGTGATGTAAAGCTATTTTCAGCCTTTTTAAGTAATAAAGTTATTTTAGTGAAAATCTTTTCGCAAAAGTAAGTTTATTACAGAAGCTACTGCATCAAGCTTGTTTAACTTTGCATGACTTGAATACTGAAAACGTTGTAAAAATTCAGATTTTGTGATATTATCAAAATGTTTAATTCAGCTGTTGTAGTAAAAATTATTTTACAGTTGAAATGTCTGTAAAACAGGTTGGGGGTTCTATTTCATATTGCAATGGCAGTCAGATAGAAATGCGAGTTTTCATTGGTTGTTGAATCTTAAAGATTTAGCATAACATAACGCTTGTAATCCTCGACGGGTTCGGCACAGGTGTACCTATAGTAAAACCACATTTCGCCAGGTATGTTTAAGTCCCATATAATAGGGTGTGGGCCTATTGCCAACCGAGCACAAATCCAGACTCCGTGGCTGCTACTGAGAAATTTCTGATGGAAAAACCCAAAAACACTTCGCCCGACTTGAGAATCGAACACAGGACCTCATGATCAATAATCGCGCAAGCATACACATAAAAAAATTACGCGGACGAAGTCGCATGCAACAGCTAGTTTAATTAAATCATTATGAGAATCATCGAAGACGAAAAGGTCTTCCCAACTTATTCTTCTTGTATGTTTGTGCTTCATTTCTCAAGGAGCTCGTGGCTAAATAATAACAGCCGCTCGGGTCGATCATTAGGTTAAGCCGTGCTTGCCTAGGTTGGTCTGAGGATGGGTGACCGCCTATTACAGACCGAGTTTCCTCCGTGCCTCGGAAAGCATGTTAAGCCGTTGGTCATTTGTAGATCTTTGACAGTCGTTAGGTAGTCAGTGGCCCAAAAAATCTGACAACCAGTCTTACCAAGGGTATCGTATTACCCAGTACTAACTGGGTTGTGGAGGTCAGATAGGCAGTCGCTCCATGTAAAATACTGGTATTCAGCTGCATCCGGTTAGACTGGAAGCGGACCCCAACATAGTTGGGAAAAGGCTAGGCAGGTGATGATGTCTGTGCTTCATTTGTTTATGCGTCGTGTTTAAACGTATTTTTTTCTTTGTTATTTTATTTCAATCGCTATTGTAACACGTAACAACCCCCGTCATAAAATGTTTACTTCCCGTGTCGACTGCGGCTCAATCGTAAAACATTTGGGAGCGAGCGAAAAACACGCCTCGCCTAATGAAATGGTGAATTATGAATCGACAATGTTGCCTTTATTAACATTCGTTTTGTTAATCTGTAGGGTATTGTTTAATAGTGTAGAATACATCTTAATTAAAGATATTTTGCTTGGTGTCTCATTAACTACATACCAGTGGCGAAGGTCGGCTTTTCTTTGAAAATGAGCGCAATCAGTATTCCATAGTCAAATAATAAAATCACATGTGTTCCGGCTTACCTCTTACAAAAATTAAGCCTTCGCTACTGCTACATACAGGGACTAAACGCAGCCTTCACGAAGCCGTCAACCAAGTATTCTGTACATCAAACTAAATAACTCTATGCAAAAATAATTGCTGCAAAACGATTCTTTTTTTAGGGTGAAAAATCACTTTTTGCGGTAAGACTCACTTCTTCTTTATCGTGTGGTTAGTGCCTAAGCTGGTATCAGAGTTTTTATGACTGACTGACTTGGCTTTACATGCCGTCAAAAAATATTTTTCAGGCATGCTGGTTTCCTCACGATGTTTTGATACAACGAAGTTATACAATACGCACATGAATCGGTGCAGGCCTTAGGTTCGAACTCCAGACCTATGACTTGGCAGTCCGACGCTCACACCACTAGGCTATCACTGCTATAAGATAAATATATGACTAAGTAAGTACTACCAAAATAAAACAACAAATAAATAACAAACAAAAAATTTAGAACTTAATTAATCATTCACATTCACAGCTTCTATTCATTACTCTATAGAAACACCCTGTATTTGCTTCATCACTCTTTAAGAACACCTTGTGTTTGATTTTTGAATCAGACTCTCCACGTACATCTGATCATGCATATAATTTCGATTTGTTCCGTTTGATTGGACGCGGAAATTAGAAATTTTGTACCTATGGGTAGGTACATTTTAGATTGATATTACGTTGAAAGGATAAGTGAATATCGAGGAGTAATTTACTTTGCTGGAAAATTTAGAAACATTATTTATATTCCACCTGTTTCCCCAAAAGGTTATGTAGAGGGCTAATAGCACATACACATTCTTCTTCTTCTTTATCGTGTGGTTAGTTTTAGTTCCTAACCTGGTGTCAGAGTTTTTATGCCGCCCATGGGCCTCTGACTTGGCTCAACATGCCGTCAAGAAATAACACATACACATTATAAATGCTAATATGTTAAGTGTCAGGTATTACGCATAAGTAAAATCATTTATTTCAATTTGGTCATTAGAAGGCACTTTTGAACGTCTAATCGTTAATCTATTGTCGTATGGGAGTCGAGCCTATTGCCATCAAAAGGCTACAATTCTTGAAATCAGGCTGCTAATGGAAAAATCTTAATCGAAAAGCCCAATAATACTGTTAGATCTGGGAATCGAACCTAAGACCACATGCTCAGCTGAAGCGCTCATCATCTGCCTAGCCTTTTCACAACTACGTTGTGGTCGGCTTCGAGTCTAACCGTCCAGTATCATTCCTAGATCTTCCTAGGTATAAATTGTCGTCAGCCATCCACAGAACGACCGCTGCAAGCACAACTTAACAAAATCAATGATATCAAAATCAACATGTGTCAAATCACAATGTACAAACATGGTACCAATTTTGGTCTGACAGCTGAGTAATGTCGACAGTCAGATGTCATTTAATTTCGACGTTGATTGACATTCAATTAATTGTTTCTGGTCAGCGCACAACGGCGCAACGTTTGGTAGAAAATATTGAAGCGATCATAAATCAATTTTCACGGATTTTATCACCACTCTAGGGTTCAACCAGTAAGCAATAAAAATATTAATTTATAATCGCGCGTCTAGATCATCTCGCCACCGTTTTTTGGGCCGGCCTCGGCGGTGCTGTCACGAGGAAAGGTGTGCCATTGTCTGTGGGGAGACGCCGCATACGCACTTGAGGTCTGAGCCAAAAGATATTAGACAGGCGGAAGGTATAAATTTATATTCGTATCTGACCGTGGCATCACTTTGGGCCCTATCAGAATACCAGCGCTGTGTTTTGGGGCCTTTTGGCCTCGTACAGAAGCAATTTAATTTGTTTTATCATTTTCTTATGTTTACTTTTTATATAATTTTTGTTTTATTGTGAATTCAACCATTCTTTTGGTTTTGTCTTGTGTGAGTCTAATAAATAGGTACTTTTTCTTTCTTTCCTTCTAAGTAGTTCCGCATATTAGTTATACTCATTTACATTACGTCGAACGCATAGGTAAATAACAGTAAGTTGTAGTTTATACTTACGCGGCTTGTGAATACGTATACTATAACCAACAAAACGACTCCCCCTCATCTCGATCCAGCGCACAGGATCGTCCAATTAAGAGGAAACGCGTTTCACTTCAAATTACATTTTAATTAAATCGTAATTTCTCGGCAAAATTATTATAAATCAAGTTTAGTTACAAATCCGAGGGATGGTGGTACAAGCCTCCTGAATCTCGCGATAACTCATCTAATGTTCGATTCGTTTTAATACGATATTTCGTATCATAAATCATCATTTTATATTATTTTAAGTATTTGATGTAGTAGTCAAACTTTAAAAAAAAATCTGTCGTAATAGCGAAAAACAAATCAGCTCCACCATAAATTCAGGCCGAGTAGGTAGGTTGGTATTTTATGTGGGACAACTGAATGTGTGTGTTTTTCCCGACTACAACGACCATTGTCATCCATGAAGAAAGTGGTTCCGTTTGACCAGCGCTGTGCTGTGGCCCCCCATGCTGTGCTAGCATCATGCTAAGTGATAACTTGCTTGTCGCAGTCACGACGTGCAAGCTGTCAACTTTTTTTGTTGGGTCCTGTTGTATTTATAAATATTTGTTATGCTTTGTAGGTAATTGTTTTGTTTATAATTTTTATTCGACGATTTCAAATAATAACATAATGAAAATGTAAAAGAATTATTAGAGGAGCTCGTGGCTAAATAGTAACAGCCGCTCGGTTCAATCATCAGGTTTTTCCGCGCTTGCCTAGGTTGGTCTGTGTTTGTTGTGAGTTTGTCGCCGTTGGTCCCGGCTGTCATTTCTAGATCTTTGACAGTTGTTACAGTTAGTATTGGCCTGAAATTCTGACAACTAGTCTTACCAAGGTGTATCGTATTACCCAGTACTAACTGGGTTGTGGAGGTCAGTAGGCAGTCACTCCATGAAAGATACTGGTATTCAGCTGCATCTGGTAGGACTGGAAGCCGACCCCAACATAGTTAGAAAAAGCTAGTAAGATGAAATTAACTCTTTAAAATATTATGTAATCATTCCTTTATTACAATTATCAATAAATCCGTATTGTTTTAAATACTTACGGGGCAACAGCCTCCCTTTTCTCCCCCCTTCCATTTCTTCGCTCAATTAGTTAAGAAAATAACATCAAAACCCACGTAATTTTATCTACGTACCTAAGTTTTGAGACAGAAAGTCCTTGTATCTAAAATCAATAGACATATTCTATTTTAACCGAAAACTTGGAAAGTTTTCGGTTAAAATAGAATACGTCGGCTCATGTTTGCTCTTAAAAAGGCAAACAATGTCAAATCTGTAATCCTTTGACAGGCGCCGCGTATAGTATTTCCGTTCAAAATCAAATTATTTAACATATCACGCCTGTAATCCCCGAAGAGTTAGGCAGAAGTGTATCTAATAGTACACCCACATTTCGCCAGAAAATGGCATCTGTGTCTAAGAAAAACTTGATATTGCCAAAATTAAATACTGAGTTAAAACTGATTGACAGTTGGAACAAAGGGTTCTTTATTAAGAAGGACTATCTGTAATGCAATGCTTATTCTTTCTCTGTATTTTAACAGAGAAGAACACAGCTGAGCACATGCGTATATCACGATACCATTCAGAATTTTTGTTTATGTTTTATAAACTAGTTATTTTTCACTGCAATCATATCTAGATTAGACTAAATATAATTGACTACAACCTTAAAATAGGTCCTTGAACCTACCACAAATTTTCAGACCCCATAATAAAAACCTTGTTTTTCCCCTAATGGGAAATATATTCCATGGGAAGAATACCCCAATTAAGTACTAAATAATGTACACAACGCTATGGGAAAGTTATCCCATTACATTGCGACCTTGTTTTGTTTCGTTGGCTCGATACACAATTACTGGCCCCGCGAGTCCTGTTATAGACTGTCCGAGTTGGAAACTTCACGCTTTTTACAGACGCCGCGTTAGCAGAGATCTTAGGTCGCTAAAAAGTTTTGTAGATATAATCTGTCTGGACTTGAAAGAGACATTGATCTCTGAGTATGTTTCGGTGTTTCTTCTGTGAGGTCAAGTTATTCCTATCAGATTTTTATTGCATCGTTCTTGTAATGGCATGACTGAGAGTGAGTGTTTTTAAAACAGATTTACATAATATCACGCCTGTTATCCCGGAAGGGTTAGGCAGAGGTGTACCTAATAGTACACCCATATTTCGCCAGTTATGTTTAAGTTAATAGGGGGCGAACCGATAGCCATCAACCAGGTACGATCTAGACTCCGTGACTGCTTCGGAGAAATTCCTGATGGAAAAACTCAATTTTAATTTGTCTGGCCGAGAATCCAGGATTTCACACTCATACTCGTATAATCATGAAAAAATGTTTCTGAAAATGCACACTGTAAATTATCGTTCAACAAAATGCTGAAAAAAATCCCTGTAAACCAATTCATTTTGTATTATATTTTATCTATAAGTGAAAACAGTTTACTAACTACACAAACAAATCCATTGCCAAGTTAAGTTATTTGTATTCGATCAGCCAAGTTGTGGGTAAAGCAGCAACTATTGTTGGACCTACAATGCACTATAACTGTGTACATGTGTGTGTTATGTGGATGCCTATGTGCAAGTTTTGTAAATATAACGGAGGATATAAGGGTTAAGTCGCAGTGTGAGATGAGCTAAGTAATCTGGAGTGCATTGAAATCTACAAATCTACGAGTATAGAATAATCAGTCTATGTCGTTCCCACAGCTGGGACACAGGCCTCCTTTCTATGAGAGGGAATGGGCTGTAATCCACCATGCGGGCCCAGTTCGGGTTGGTAGATGTCATAAGTCTTTGAACTTTTGGTTCCAGGACAGGCCGGTTTCCTCACGATGTTTTCCTTCACCGTTTTTAGAGCAGCGATCATGAAATATATTACATAAAGTAATGCGCCTGCCTGGGTCTGAACTCACGACTTACTGCTTGTAAGTCGGGGCAGCCGCCACTGGGCCACACCACAGCTTCTCTCATCGCTAGGATCTAGACCCTAATTGTTTTTTTTTGTGGTTTTGTGCTTAGTATTTTTAGTCTACGCGTCATATATATTTTTTTTTCTTTACAAAAATTAGGCTCTGTTTTCTTTGCCACCATTTCTTATTGTTGAAACGTCTCGATTTACTATAAATATATCTTTGTTTGTTTACGGACAATCACTGACTTACACACACCCGGCAGAAGTCAGTCAAAAAGTAAAATAAATTATAAAAAAAATTTAATCATAAGTAATAAGCCTTATATATTCTTAATTTTATGGATCTTGTAATGTAATCGCTTTTTATTTATCACAAATAAATGTATTTATAGAATTGTCGACATACCTTACAGAATAAGTAAGCTGAAGTGTCACTGGGTCGGTCATATTAGCCGTAGAACCAATGACCGTTGGGGTAGACGTGTTCTTGAGTGGGACGCCCTCAGACTCGGTGGAGCGACGATCTTCACAGGGTGGCTGGAAGCAACTGGGTGAGAGTTGCCAAGAATTGAGTTGAGTGGCGTGCGTATGAAGAGTTCTATGTCTAGTAATTGACTGTTGTAGGCTAATGATGAATGTATTTCCTTGCTTTCTGTATTGTGAATTCAGTCAGTTTAGAACACTACATTAAGACAGACAAAAGTTATGCTATCGTAGCACAGAACCACCTATAAATTCTGTCATCTACAGTAACTTAGAATATATATTTGTCGGGTTGTTAGGATTTATTCCGTTAGGCTCGTACATCATATGGCCAGAAGATGGGTTTCGTGCAATGAAAATACACTGGGTGCGATACACTGTTTATAATAAACTAACAAATTACTTGAAATTTCAATTTAACACAATAACTCGGGTTTAGTTCGAGGACATCTCAACTCCACTGCGATCAGGCATTCAATGACGTCCTCGCCTCGAGCTGTAAACACCACGGCTCTGGAGAAGCACGCTGTGGTGTAGGTAGTCTTGTAAGTAGGTCGCGTGATGTCACCACTGGCATACTTGCAATTCATTCCAAGTCCGTACTAATGGCCGTATCCAACATATTCAACTTGAAAATATTTTACAAAATAAATAGGGAGGGGATACTTTTATTAAATACTCAAATGCCTTGCAAGATTCTGATTATAATAAAATATCCCGGACTCCATCAATGATGGAAGTGACAAAGATATAAGTGAATTTTGGGAAAATGAAATCATTTTAATGCAAACATTTCTTGTACCTGTTCTGAAATTTATTTTACAGAAAAACCTTGCTGCTTTGATTGGCAGAAGTTAATTCAATTCTTTCCCGTAATTCGTTTATGTTGAGAATTTATTATTCCTATAGATGTTCAAGCAGTTTTATTTTTTGTTCATTTTTGTTTCCTTCTTTCCGTCACCTCATCACGGTTGGCGTGCGAAGACAGATAGACATTACATTCTCCCACAGATTTTGATTTTGTTGACATAGTATTATGAAAGAAAGACAAACAAAATTATTATTATTTTTTATGACATATTAAAATTAATTTAATTGTGACAACTGTTATATTTTATGAGATATTGTAGTTTTAGAATTACTTTAATTTTGATTTTACCAGTGACATTATTTTTTATGCCTTTCAGCAGAACACCGGATGGACCAAACATTATTATAAAACATCACAAAATCAATAAATTAATTAACTTAATTTTGATAATAAAATTATAATTTTGCTGACAGAGTATTTTTTCATGACATTTTGTACTATATTTAAATTAATTTAATTTTGACAACTCTAATATTGCTGACATTGTATTTTGTGAGATTTTGTACTTTTATAATTAATAAATTTACCAGTGACAATATTTTGTATGCCTTTCGGCGAAACATAGAATGGATCAACATTTATGTATAAAACATCTGTAATGTAACATATTTTTACCCTTTGTTCACAAAATGAATAAATGAATTTGAATTTTGTTTTTTTTACTTACTGTTATTTTTTTGAAGAGTGTGCTCGAGTGTATCAGAAAACAAGAGTATGGAATTAATCTGCAATTCAAATTAACCTGAACTTTTCATGACAAGATTCATTTTATTGAAGCTTTGGGTCCTCCGTAGACAAAAAAAACTTAGCCCGCAGTTGTAAACGAACGAAGACCAGATATATTTAATTTATTTGGATTAATTAATTTTTATTTGACATTTCTAATTCTTTTTTTTTCCTACATGTGACATAAATTATGCTTATAAGCATAGCCTATTAATATTCCCACTGCTGGGACGCAGGCCTCCTCTCTATGAGAGGGAATGGGCTATAATCCACCACGCGGGCGCAGTGCGTGTTTTTAGATGTCACATGTCTTCGAATTTTTTTTGGTTCTAGGACATGCCGGTTTCCTCGCGATGTTTTCCTTCACCGTTTTGAGAGCAGTATTGATGAAATAACTTACACAAAGTAATGCGCTTGGCTGGGTTCGAACCCACGACTTACTGCTCGTAAGTCGGGATCTTCACCACTCTGCGACCGCTGCTCTCACATGTGACATGCTAATTATAAAATGTATTGTATTGTATTGTAATCTAATTTATTTGTTTTGCAGTACCCTTACAGGGTACTTGTTTGATATTTATAACATAATTCCAATTCCATTTCTCGCTCATCTCTTCCAGTTAATTTCTCGCTCCGCTCCCTGTGCCACTACGCCCCCTACTGGACAAAGTTACACAGAGTCCATTAGAAAGTTCTATTCTTTCATGAAGCCACAAACATGGCCGGAGGGGTTTTAGCTTGACTATGATTTTGTACCTGATTTCATGGGATCTTGATACTGAGTAAAATGTTAAGTGGTTTGGGTAACTTTATGCTAGAATTATCCGTTGTTTTGTGTAAAAAAAGGGAAAACCAGCGATTTTACGTAACATAAAATCACGCCCGTAATCCTCGAAGGGTTGGGCAGAGGTGTACCTAATAGTATACCCACATTTCGCCAGTTATGTTTTAAGTCCCATGTAATAGGGGCGAGCCTATAGCCATCAACCTGGCACAAATGTAACCAGACTCCGGGGCTGCTACTGAGAAAATCTTAATGGAAAAACTCAATAACACTTTGCCCGACCCGGAAAGCGAACCCAGGACCTCATGCTCAGTAATCACGCTTGCGATTACTCGACCAACGAAGCAGTCAACCAGCGACTTTTTTTAAGCATTCTTTAAAAGCTTTATCCTTATAAATAAAAAAAGATCCCCCGAAACCACGATTTTTTTAAAGAAACTAACAAGAATATTAAATTACCCTTAATACCTGGAACTCTGCTTACCGCCGTCAAGATGAGAATACTTGAAAAGAACAATAGTTTAAACAAATGCCAGTGATCTCATTACGGAGGTCTCGCATCGCATTTCAATAACGCTACGAACGTGCCAATCGTAGCGTGCCTGCGTAGCCCGTACCTCGTAGCTCGTAGCTATAATGGAATTCGTAGTCGCGTGCTACGCCGTAGCAAGATGGGACGTAGGTTCGACTTGAAAGATTTAGTACTTTTTTCTCTTTGCGATCTTTCTAGATGTTGTTCTATGGTTTATCGTTGCTTTAGAAAAGTTAATGTAAAAGATTTCGATAATTGATAAAAAGAATTTGTTGAAATTTTTTTAATGGTCAATTTTATTATTTTTTTTTTTTTGATTATTCAAAAACTAACTAAATACATTATTAATTAAAAACTATTCAAAGTAAATTAAAATTAACTTTGAATGTCAAGGATTTCTAAATTCTATTCTATTCTAAAAATTACTCTATCTATAAATAGGTCGTGGTTCTTTCGGCATGGAAAGGTAACAAAATGGACGACAGTTACTTACTTATAAATTATATTTTTAGATTATAGATATCAGTAGCGAAGGGTCAATTTTGTAAGAGGTAAGCCGGAGTACATATCTTTAATGTGATTATATTATTTGTCAATAGATTACTGACTGTGTCATTTTTCAAAAGGAAGCCGGTAGGAATCGAGTTAGAAGTAACCTTCGCCACTGATAGACTAGGTGAAAAATCATTCATACAAAAGAATTAAAAAAAACAAAAACAATTCCATCTCCTCCGACTCCTGAACAATTCTTCCTTACGAGCCTTCTAACCATCTCCCTGCTATGTACGGTTTCAATTCATGAATTATTTGAGTGAGCGGCTGCTTGCGGCGAACGAGGATATCTTGTTACCCGACTCACTGCTAAAATAGAGGGTTCTGAGTTCTAACACCACTTGACAAGGGATTGAAAACTGTAGAAATGGAAAGCTAAGAATAGAAAAGTTACTTCTTTTGTCTTAAGTTTTTATTTTATTTTATTCTATTCTAAAAATGTTCAATGTTTAATGTTCTCAAATATTCTTGGCTAAATAATAACAATTACTCGGCTCGATCTTTAGGTTATGCTACGCTTGTCTAGATTGCTCCGTGGATGGGTAACCACCCATTACATACCGAGTTTCCTCCTTGCCTCGGAAAGCATGTTAATCTATTGGTCCATGCTGTCATTTGTAGATCGTTGACAGTCGTTACCGGTACTCAGTGGCTCGAAAGTCTGACAACCAGTCTTATTAAGGGGTATCGTATTACCCAGTACTAACTGGGTTGTGGAGGTCAGATAGGCAGTCGCTCCATGTAAAATACTGTTAGATTGGAAGCCGACCCCAATTGGTCTCAGATGTCATTCGCAGATGTCTGACATTTGTTACGGGTAGATTAAAGCTCGAAAGTCTGACAACCAGTCTTACCAAAGGATATCGTGGTATCCATTAAGTAGATCGTGGAGGTATGATAGGCAGTCTCTCCGTGTAAAATACTGGTATTCAGCAGCATCCAGTAAGACTGGAATTTGACCTTAATACCTAGAATGAAATGAAAGAATAAAGAGTGTATAAAAGTTAAATTATACGGTATCTAGAACAACCAAAAAAACTCTCTTTCTATTTGTTCCGTTTAATCTCCAAAACGGCTAGACCGATTTTGACGAGACTTTTACTGGCCGATAGCTGAAGTTATAAAGAGTAATTAAGACTACTTTTATTTTAGAAAAAAGTTTAGGGTTCCGAGTAAAAAAAAAAATTGTTAACTGAATCCGATTTAAATAGGGAAGTAATATTTTTATAATAGTTTCACGTGGACGAAGGTCGCGGGCTACAGCTAGTAATAACATAACATCACTCTTGGCTTCCCCGAAGAGTTAAAAGGTGTACACGAACATTTCACTCACCACAACAAAACATTATTCCCACACTAAAAACAAAATCAACTCCACCCCGAATATCAATTTACCATATAGACAGTCCTACTTACCATATACCAACACGTCACGGCGTCGTATTACAACGTTCAATACGTCATAGATGACGTCACTGGTGATGTGAAAACAAACGGACGCTGAGCTAACTCGGTGACGTTGTGACATGACATGAGTTACTGCCGAGTTGGGGGTTAGGGTGGCTATAATAGGGCTGCGGGACTGTTCGAAAGAGATACCGTGGCCCTGGAACACAAAGGGCAAAGAAGGAACATGGATGGGTTTTAGTCAGTACAAGTCTGACACTCCCTTCCGCTCCGCCCAGAGTGGGGGGGGGTCATTTGATGAATTCCCATCCGGAAAAAAAAAAAAAAAAAGGGTGGCTATAATGTTTGCTACTTTTAGTAGTGACTGGATTTTGGAGATTTGGCAAAAGTTATTTTCAATCAGAATGTCGGGCCACAAAACGGATGAATGAAAGACAATTGCATGTGAATGAGATGAGAATGCTATGGAGGATGTGTGGTGTAACGAATAGATGAAATAAGGAATGAGTACATAAGAGGAAGTCTGAAAGTTGAAACATTGTGATGGATTGATTAGTACCGGGGTCGTGGAGATCTTTAATGTAAAAATCTTACATTAAATACATGTATTTAAAAAAGAAATTTGTCAAAAAGTTGGAATTTAGAATATCTCCGTAACTAGAAGGTTCCCAGGTATGGTCTAGAACAAAAAAGTGATCGCAATGAGGGACAGAACAATTGCCTTTGGGCTTCGTTAACGTCTTGTTACAGCCTTTATACTTGTTTTAAGTGTAACGACAATAGAAACGTGGGGAAACATAATAATATTCAATCAGCAGCGACTGATTGAATATGTTTACTCATTCATTTCAAAACAGTGGTTTTTGATACCGAAAGCAAAGCTACGACAACAGCATACTTAAATTTTGTTATGACTATAGCAATAATATCATGTAATTTTGTTTGTTTTGTTCTGTTTGTTTGTCATTTGTTGTCATTACACTATATGTGTTGCTAGCAGACTGGACTGTTTGAGTGTAAATCGTTGCGGCGAGCTTTCTAGATCGGTGTTGAGCTTGTAGCAGGGATTCTATCTGGATATCTATAAGGCAGTGTTAGCTTAAGTGTGTAGGTTAAGTTTACTAACATAGTTATAAGGAAAAATTGTTATTAAAATTTTGAGTCCTGTAACTGCTGTGTACAGTTGATAAAATATAAACAAATAATAAAAGTATTCTGAAGACAATAGGTATTATAATTGCATTAAAATACTAACACAATTGGTATTATAATTGTAATAATTTAATTTAATTTATATTTATATTTTTTTCATAATAACTTAATTTGTCTGTATTTATATAATTTGTAATTGTATGGATTAATTTTATCTGAAATAAACTCATTAATAATAAAAAATAAACACACATCACACTGGCAAAAACAATCTTTTTAAACCCGCATTTACCATCAGTATCAAACGCATCAGCTGCCGAATCAAGCCAATTAACAATTCCCTGTCTACACTGATGCAAAATCATGTATTTCCAACAGGCAGCTTTGAACCAGTAACCGCGAAAATCGCTTACTCGCGTGTTTTTGATGCAAAACGCATTGTGTTTGGCTGGCATCAAGTCTATTCAAATCTTTGTTTACCATTGATGTTACTTAAACTTAAATGACTTTCAACTTTATGTTGTAACTAATTTTATTTTTTTGAGTTAAATATATTACTTTTTTAAGCGAAATCATAATAATACGAGTATTATATACATTTATTAATTAAAATAACCAAAATTAACTAACTTAACAAAAAACTAAAAACTGGCGTCAAAAAACTCCTCCTCAACGCTGTCAACTGGTAATGTCCCCAAGAGGCTGGCGGCGTTGCCCCGTTGAATGGCAACGCTAAGCCTCTGGCCAAGGTAAAAGTCAGCCCTTGGGTCACGGGAAATGTCAAGTAAGCGTTTTGAAAAGGCTGTGAGTACTCGGAACACACGGTCCTTTACCACCGCAACTGAGATCCAGCCTGTCTTCCCCCAGTGACGCCCTAAACCAAAGCTCGTAACCCTCAGGGGTTGCCCTTGGCGTGTTTGTAAGTTTTTTGCCCTGGCTGAAGGCCTTACACTCAAGGCACCCACAGGATAGTCCGGTTAAGCAGACGACAACCTTCTAGGATGAACAGTAAGATGTCTTTCACAAAATAAAGGTCCTAGAGTTTCAACCAATAAGGTTACTATATTTACGCCGCTTGAAGTTCTCCGCAGGTTTATAACTTATTTGGTTGATTTCTGAAAGACAAGTACTGTTCTTTTTCTCGTGGCATGTCACAAAACAAGAACACAATCATAATTATTTGTTTACATTTTCGAAAACCAAATCCCGAACGGACTATAAGTGATTTATGATCAAAGTAAACTAAATCTATGGATGTATTTACATATCATTAAGCCTGTTATTACTGATGGGGTAGATAGAGTTGAAGTCTGATAACGCAGTTCTGAAAATCTGGTTTTTAGGTCAGTTTTATGCTAGATTTGCAATTTTATTTCAGTAAGTGATTAATTTGGGAGGTTGCCAAGTTACCTCCGCATTTTACATTAAAAATTGATTACAAACTGTACCTTTGACGTTTTTACTGTTTCATTACATAACGATCATCATCGGAAGAAAAAGTTAAGAAGTTACGTCATAAACAGTGACGTCATAAATAAAAAAATCATAGGTTTTGAGTTCGAACCAATACAAAGTTCTTTTACCTTTTTAATTCTGCTAGTATTACAAATGTAATAGATATCGATGGTAATAAAAAAAATAGATAGTATCCCGGAAAAACACAGATTTCTTGTGGAATCATATAACTAAGCGAAGACGCAGGGCAAAATTAGTAGTAATTCTTTTGCGTGGGATGTAGAAATTAGATCATGTATTCAGCTGTTGAGTTCCCACGCCTAATGTAGACATTCTGCTGTGTCAATTTGAAGAGCACACTGTCTTTTCTTCAGACCAAGGATTAATTCAAGCCGGCTATTAGATTACGGCCTTTTATCTGCTTAAAACATTAAACAGTTATCACTATTATATATTTTGCTACGAAACCAATAAAACTATCAATAATCGCGGAACATAAAAGGAGACCCCTCGACGTGAGGAATATTTATTTTTATTTTTCTATATCATATGGTTAGTGTCTAACCTGGTATCAGAGTTTTTATGCCGCCCATGGGCCTCTGATTTGGCTTTACATGCCGTCGGGAAACTTCTCTCAGGCTGATTTCTTCGCAGACCTGTGGACTGTGAGTCATGGGTTAGCTTGCCGTCCGTCCGTCTTATGACGACAGGCCGTGTCGACGGCACGTTCGTTTTCCACGCGCGCTTCTAAGAGATGTCAGCAAAAGATGTTCTAAAGAAATACCGCGGCCCTGGAACACAAAGGGCTAAGAAAGAAAATGGGTGGGTTTTATTCAGTACAAGTCTGACACTCCCTTCCGCTCCGCCCAGAGCGGGAGGGGTAATTTTTTTCAAACCGAAAAAAGGCAGGTTTTCTCACAATGTTTTCCTTCACCAAAGCAAGTGATAATTATACAATACGCACATGAATCCGAAAAATTAGAGGTGCGTGTCTTGGGTTGGGACTCGAGACCTACGACTTGGCAGTCCGACGGTAACATCACTAGGATAGCATCGTGAAATACATAGTCAGAAAGCGTTGTGATCAATTCTTGTAAGGTAAGAGGCGCCTTTGTGTAAATTCCGAGAAATTCTTGTTGTATTTCCTGGGTCAATGTTGACCAAAGTACAAATTCTGTGAAGGATGTGGCCCTGAGGCGTTTTCAGATATGTAATGAAATGGTGTCGTAACTTAAGTATTTACATAAATGCTCGTTTCCTCACGACACCTATGTAATATTATGACTAACATAACATCACGCCTGTAATTCCCGAAGGGTTAGGCAGAAGTGTACCTAATGCTGAGTACATCCAAATTTTACAAGTTACATTTAAATCCCATTTTGTCACCAAATAAGTTGGGATAAGGGCAAGCGAATGATGATGATGATGATATTTAAATCTAATATAATAGGGGGCCAGCTTGTTTCCATGAACCTGAAGGAAAAATCCAATAGCACTGGAAATCGAACCCAGGACCTCATGCTCAGCAGTTGCGCTTAACAATAACTGTCGGTAAGATATAGGAACCCGAGACTCATGCATAATTCAGGGACCATCATCACACCCATATAACACGGAAAGTATTCCACCAATCACAATGTTTCACTCATGGTGCCTAAAACAGCGCTTTATGACAATATTTGGTATGCAGCATTTTACCGCTCCCATCAATCCACAGGCTTATGACGTCATAACATGGCCAACGCGCTTGAGTTTTTATGCCGTTTTTGGGGTTCGGTAGCCACATGACAAAAACGGAGTCCTTTTCTTTTTGTCCCATAATTAAAAAGATAAATTAAAAAGACAAAATAAAGAAACAACATCATCGTTTTTTTTATTTTGTGAATGGCATCACGCAGTTCAACCTAGGAGATCAATCGGACTATCCTGAGGGTGCCTTAAGTGCAAGGCCTTCAGCCAGGAGTTTTATATTCTTCTTCTCGGCACTCTCAACCTCATTGCTGAGGACTTAGACTTATTCTGTTGCACTTTGGGAGAATTCACAAGAACAGCTACGTATATAGTTTGCTATGCTAATAAATAACTGTTTAAATTTTTAAGTGTACAATATCGCATTGGGTCTAGCCTGTAAGGATATTTGTATGTTTGGAGTAAATAAATAAATAAATATTAATAATAATAATAATATATCATTTATTTCAGGTAACAAAGACCCATAACATACTCGTATATACCTTATAGACTATCATACATATTTTGTAAAAACAAGAAAATATAAACTATTGTACACGAAGTGACGGCGTCGTGTTGCGCTGCGTGGTGTCGCGTAGCCCTCCGCGGAAACGCCGATATATGACACCCTTCGGCCAAAACTGTTCCTTGAGGAAGGTCTCAATATGATGAGTCGGAACTCGCACCACAAACGACTTGAAATTCGTGTTGTGGCGCGACTCTAACTTCTCAACCCTCAAGATCCAGTTGGTCTTCGCTCGTACATACTCCACGACCTCCTCAACCTTCGTGGTGTGATGTAGCCGGGACACATAAAGCTGCGTCGTTAGTATCGCCGGACGCAGCACATTGGGTCCTGCCAGCGCGGTCCCGCACTGGTTACGACTAGAGGGCTTCTTCCTCTTCTTCCTCTCCACCTTCACGAAGCCATCCTTGTCACACATGCCCGTAGCTAGGCCTTGCTCTTTCGAATCCCTGTTGCCAGGTTCACAGCAGCTCTTCTTAATCTCCTTCTGGGTCCGCGACACAGATTTGTGCGTGCCGACGATAGCGGCGTAGGCACGTTTAGGGGTCGACGTACCAACACGAGTCATTATCTCGACCGGCGTCGAGTTAGCGACAGCGGCGGCGCAAGTTGCAACGCGTGCAGTATCAGCAGCGAGTGACGTAGTAGAGCTCGCCAACTCAAAACTGCCGTTGCTAGCGATTCTCGCTCCGCGACGTGTGCTCACGTTGGAAGCATCAGGTGACCTATTTACCTTTACAGCTTTGCGCAACAACTCCACTTCGGCACGTAGCTCACCAATGGTGTTATTCGACACCTCCAACTTGGACTGTACCTCGGCCAGGCCTGCCTTAAGAGTTGTGATATCCTTCAGCAACCTGGTGACATCGACGTGGTCAAACGTGACTGGCTGAGCTTATGAAGCTCCTTCGCCACAAAAGCGGGCACGTCGTCCGGGTCGGTGCTCTTCATCAACGTGATGATGTCCTGGACACACTTCTGGCCGCCATCCCTCCGGCGGGACTGCATCTGCTCGACTTTGCCGAGCGACTGGAACAGCAGCAGCTTGGCACTGCTGATCTCCTCCTCCTTGAAACTGGACTTGCAGATCTGCAAGATGCTGACTTCGTCCATGTAGTCGATGGCATGTTTGATAAACGCCAAGACCTCGTTGGTTATGAGCGGTTGTGAACTCATAACGTCAATCGGGCAACGGCAAAAGCCGCGCGACACGTGAATATAATATTCGTTTCGAGCAGCGCAAACACGTCCGTACTCGACCGCGTGTAAAAGGCCACTGATATTAAGTTAATAGTTTGTGTTATTATGTTGATTTTAGGTTACAATCGCAATACCTCTGTTTTAATAGTTTTTTCGGAAAATACTTTCTATAAAATTTAAACAAGATTTTTATTATTATCAGCCATTTGTGTCCCACTGCAGGGCAAAGGCCTCCCTTCCTTCTTTCCATTTATCCCTATCCAGTGCTGTTGTTTGACAATCTTTCTGAAAAGAGTCGAGTTCTTCCCGCCATCTCCTTCTGGGCCTGCCGCGTTGCCGTTTGCGGCTGTTTGGGACCCATTGTGTTCTTACTTTAGCCCATAGCTCCTCCGGCATGCGACAGATGTGACCAGCCCAGTTCCATTTAAGCTTGGCAGCCGTGTGACTTACATCGGCAATTTGTGTTTTGGAACGCAGTATCGAGTTCCTTATACGATCAGTAAGTTTAACTCCAAGGATACTACGCTCCATTGCTCGCTGACAGACCCCGAGTGCGGACTTTTGATGCTTGGTTAGTGACCATGTCTGCGCTCCGTAGGTGAGGGTAGGAAGAATGCACATGTCCATGAGGTTTCTCTTCAGTGAGAGAGGGAGAGGTCCCTTCATGATTTGCTTCATCGACCAATAGCTCTTCCAGGCGTTATCGGTGCGTCGTGCAACTTCTTTATCTTGTCTTGCCTGGAAGGAGACTATTTGGCCGAGGTGAATGTACTCATGGACATATTCAGTCCTCACACCCCCAATTCCTATGTTGCGCTTGGTGCTGTTGGTCATCACCTTGGTCTTCGTCATATTCATCGCGAGTCCGACCTCGAGGCTGGCATTGCTCAGTTGGTCGAGCATTATGCCTAACTCGGCTGCCGTGGAGGAGAATAGGACAATATCGTCGGCGAAGCGGAGATTTGTTAATCTTCTATCGCCCACGATGATGCCCTTGTCCCTCCAAGTGCTATTTAGTTTTCTAAAGACTTCTTCAAGCGTGGCTGTGAAGAGCTTTGGAGAAAGAGTGTCGCCATGTTTAACCCCTTTTTGGATAGGGAATGATGGTCCTGTGGTGTTTATTTTGATGGCTGCTGTGTAATTTTGGTATATTTTTTGTAGTAAGTTAATGTTTTGATTTTTAAGAGATTCAAATATGGAGTTATGCGATAAACTATCAAATGCTTTAGAATAGTCGATAAAAAAAAAACACGATTTAGTTACTATTAATCTTAATAGCCGCGAAAGTAAAGTACAAACTTATTTTTTTAGGCTAATTAAATCAATACTGTTTATGTGAAAATATTAATCCTGGCGACGGAACCTCACTGTGCGTGATTCAACACGCCTTTGACTGGTTTTTTTTTTCATATTTTATTAAATCATAATACCGTGGTTTGAAAAATGAGGACATGAGTCATATATTTTTTTCTTTATGAAGCGGAAGATATATTGTTTTGGTAGCTTCCTGAATGATGGACAAAAGTAAATTATATTGAGGGACTGAGGGTGTAAAAATTAATGTAGAATACAGATAATGGCGATATGCTTGCTCTCTATTAGATACTCTAGTGACTGACTCGTGGGTATAGTGGTCGCAAGCGCGACTGCTGAGCATGAGGTCCTGGGTTCGATTCCCAGGTTGGGCAAAGTGTTATTGGGTTTTTCCATCAGAAAAACGTGGTGTCTGGATTTGTGCGCGGTTCATGGCAATAGGTTCGCCCCTATTACATGGGACGTAAAGATAACTGGCGAAAAGTGGGTGTAATGGCTACATCTCTGTCCAACCTTAAGAAAGAACTTATTAATGTTAGTAGATAAATTGCACAAATATCAACGTCTGTCTTCTCCTAGGGGTGTCATCAGACGGACTGCATCGCAGCACCATCAGACGGACTACATCGCAGCAACCGCGCGTAGTCGATATACTCAACTGTTCGGTTGGTTATTTTTTCAACAATTGAATATATCGACTGCGCGCGGTTACTGCGATGTAGTCCGTCTGATGGTGCTGCGATGCTGTCCGTCTGATGGTGCTGCGATGTAGTCCGTCTGATGGTGTTGCGATGCAGTCCGTCTGATGGTGCTGCGATGCAGTCCGTCTGATGGTGCTGCGATGTAGTACGTCTGATGGTGCTGCGATGCAGTACGTCTGATGGTGCTGCGATGTAGTCTGTGTGATGGTGCTGCGATGTAGTACGTCTGATGGTGCTGCGATGCAGTCCGTCTGATGGTGCTGCGATGTAGTACGTCTGATGGTGCTGCGATGCTGTCCGTCTGATGGTGCTGCGATGTAGTACGTCTGATGGTGCTGCGATGCAGTCCGTCTGACGGTGCTGCGATGTAGTACGTCTGATGGTGCTGCGATGCAGTCCGTCTGATGGTGCTGCGATGCAGTCCGTCTGATGGTGCTGCGATGTAGTACGTCTGATGGTGCTGCGATGCAGTCCGTCTGATGGTGCTGCGATGCAGTCCGTCTGATGGTGCTGCGATGCAGTCCGTCTGATGGTGCTGCGATGCAGTCCGTCTGATGGTGCTGCGATGCAGTCCGTCTGATGGTGCTGCGATGTAGTACGTCTGATGGTGCTGCGATGTAGTCCGTCTGATGGTGCTGCGATGCAGTCCGTCTGATGGTGCTGCGATGTAGTACGTCTGATGGTGCTGCGATGCAGTACGTCTGATGGTGCTGCGATGCAGTCCGTCTGATGGTGCTCAGATGTAGTACGTCTGATGGTGCTGCGATGCAGTACGTCTGATGGTGCTGCGATGTAGTACGTCTGATGGTGCTGCGATGTAGTACGTCTGATGGTGCTGCGATGCAGTCCGTCTGATGGTGCTGCGATGTAGTACGTCTGATGGTGCTGCGATGCAGTCCGTCTGATGGTGCTGCGATGTAGTCCGTCTGATGGTGCTGCGATGTAGTCCGTCTGATGGTGCTGCGATGCAGTCCGTCTGATGGCAGCCTAAGTGAAACCTTTTTCTGTCTTGACAGTCAATCTTAGTGAAGACTGATCATCGAACTCACTTGTGACAGTGAGACAAAGAGACTTCTTGAAATACAAGTGTGACAAAGTTCACATTCTGAAAATACTGAGAACCTGAGTAACTTAAATACTTCTAAACAAAAACCGATCTCTTTCATTGTAAAAAGTACTAATCAAAACGCAAAACTCCGTAGGAGTACTCCTACATCTTTTATTTACAAAATTCCTTTGAAAAACATCAATTACTTCGATACTGCAGTTCGGTATATAGCCTATGTTACAAATATATGGACAGAAAGTCAATTTCATACAAACGGCTGAAAACGCACGCACACACGCTTCATGTACGTGCAAGTGCACCCGCAACTGACATTTTTTTGAAATCAGCTCATACACGTCTATGTAGAGGCTCGTGGCAAAATAAAAGCAGCCACATTGTTCCCAAGAGGTATCGTATTACCCAGTACTAACCGGATTGTGGAGGTCAGATAGGCAGTCGCTTAGACTGGAAGTCGACTCCAACAGAGTTTGGAAAAAGCTACACAGATGATCAAATTGTCTTATTAAATGACATAATGCAGCACGTGTACCATTAGTTTGAACGTCAAAAAGTGAAGTGATGCGAAACTGACCTTTTGTATCCATCTTTTTCATGTGGCTCAGGACACGTCCTCCGTACCAAAATAGAAGAGACCAAACCGATTTGTGGCTTTGTTGTGACCACACGGCCCGAGTTACGACGGACAAAAGGTAAACAGTATTAGAAATTAAATATAAACATTATGAACGTGGCCGGAATTTTAATATTGTTTGCTTTGTTTCATAGATTTCGGAGGTAATGGAAACAGTGTTTAGATATTTGTGAATTGAGAAGATTATAGTTAAAATATTTTTGGCTAAAACTTTTTTGAATTGTATTTGTATTAGGGGTTAAAGTATGAAACTGCCGATTTGTATGGACGATTTCGTGAAAAGTGATATTTTAATACAATTTTTTTTTTTCTTGGATACTTCTGAGTCGATAGCTTGCAACTGCAAACTATAGTTAGAATGAAAAAAGCTGCGTTGCACTGCGTATCTTAAATTCTCAAAACACAGTCTATGACAAAAATATTCTTATTTGAAGTAGTAATACCGACGGCACATCTGAACAGGTGTTTTGACACACTACCCTATGAGGTAATATCAACTACTAGTACGATTTTTAAACTCTAAAAGGTACGAAATTTAACAATTAATCCAATAAAAATGGAATTAGGAAAAAATATAACTATACGTCAAAGTTACAAACAGAACAAAATGAGAGAAAAAAAACTGCAATTTCATAGTTAAAGACCTATTACTAACATCCTGGCTAAATAATAACAGCCGCTCGGTCGATCTTTAGCGTCCGCAGATGAGCAGACCACCCATTACATACCGAGTTTCCTCCGTGCCTTAGAAAACACGTTAAGCCGTTGGTCCTGGCTGTCAATTGTAGACCTTTGACAGCCGTTACAGGTAGTCAGTGGTCCGAAAGTCAGACAACCAGTCTTACCAAGGGGTATCGTATTATCCAGTACTAACTGGATTGTGGAGTTCAGATAGGCAGTCGCTCCATGTAAAATGGAATGCTGATATTCAGCTGTATCCTGTTAGACTGGTATGTAATGGGTGGTCACCCATCGACGGACCAACCTAGGCAAGCACCGCTTTACCTATAGATTGACCAGAGTGGCTGTTACTATTTAGACACGAGCTCATCATATTTTAAAAACCTGAATGATATTTTAAAAATCTACCAGTAGTAAAATAAAAAATCGTCATCATTTTTATTATGTCACTAAAATAGTTATTATTTCAATGGTAGACCAAATTGTTAATAGTAAATATTGGTACGTAAATATTACCTCAAATATTTTAGTTTTCTGATAGCAAAAGGCTTTATAGAGACCTAATTAGTGGTTAATATTTGTTTAAAAAGCAAAGTATATTTGAACTGAAACTTAAGTGAGAAATACAGGCTGTTACTTTGAGCTTAAGTCAATTTATACGAACAAATTGTTTGTTTTGTCTAGCTAGAATATCAACTACATGTTGCAAGCTCAATTCTTGTACAGAACAAATATTACTACTATAATAAATGTGAAAGTTTGGATGGATGGATGTTTGTCACTCAATCACGCCTGAACGGCTGAACAGACCTGGCACACATAGGCTATTTTTATTCTTACCTATCAACATCAATATTGCCACGCGAAGTCGCGGGTAAAAGCTAGTATATTTAATACAAGATTTTTTTCTTACGAGTCGAGTGGTCATCTTACCTAGACAAAGTTACACTCTAGTCTATAAGCAAAAACGATGTTGGAAAAGTCAAGATAAGCTCCTGAAAAAAAAAAAGGATCCTGCTCACTTCACCGTATCAAACCATGACTGAGCTGAGAAAAGAGGATGTGCAATGTTTGCCAGTATGTATTGCTTAGGTGGTACATACGTAACTTTACGCAAAAATTATTGCTGGGATACGACATTTTTCTTTGGGGTGAAAAATCACGTTTTACGGTAGGACTCGCTGGAACGCACTCAAAGCATTGTGCTGATGGATGGATTGAGTAAGGGGGTCGTGGAGGTGTTTAAAGTAAAAAACTTACATTAAAAACACGTATTTTTTAAATAAAACTTGTGAAAAAGTTGGAACTTTGACACCCAATATCTCCGTAACTAGAAGGTTCCCAGGTATGGTCTAGAACAAAAAACTGATCGCAAAGACGGGGAGAACAAGTACTTTTCGGCTTCGTACACCCTTTTTTATAGGAGGATCATAGGAGACGTCGTTACCCCAGAACCCCAGCCCCAATTTGCCTACCTTTGAAAAAAGACGTAGGTTTGTTTAAGTATTATTTAACATAATCACCCACAACACACCCTGTAGACTATTTACTTTACTAGAAGTTTAGTAATAACATTAAATCATTACGTACTTAGCGAAACTTTACTGTTTGATTTCATGATCTTTTAGAAAAGCTTTAAGAAAACCAAGAAAAGCTAACTTTTTTGACCTTTTATTATAACCTAAGACGTTGGCTTTGTGTAAATATAACCAGCTCTAAGAATTAGGAGCTTTTGTTTTGTTACAAAAAGGCCTGTAACGAACAAAGTTAGTAACAAAACAGTTTCGGCTGTTCTACTAGTACCAAGCCTGGCCTTTCGATTATTTAATAATAGGTCGTGGGTTTGATTTCCGCGTTACGTAAATGTACAGAAGAATATGATTTTAGACAGTTTTTGTGAGTAGGAGTTTGTACAGTCTACAGTTTCTCCGTTGAGACAACTAAATATTTTCAATCCTTAAATGTTGTATGGTTTTTTAGAGAGATGAAACGCATGTGACTAAAAGAGTGATGGATCTGAATATTCATGGAAGGAGAAGGAGAGGAAGGCCAAAGAAAAGATGGATGGATTGTGTGAGGAATGATATGAAAGTGAAAGGAGTAAATGATGCCATGACGTCTGACAGGGGAGAATGGAAGAAGAAAACGTGTTGCGTCGACCCCAAGTAGAATGGAAAAAAATGATGTAGATATGGTGAAAGTCGCGGGAAACAGTTGGATCTCCCACGGAACCGATAATTATGGCAGAAGAAAGGGTAGAACCAGCAGTGAACCAACCAGATCCGAGATGAAGGTAATGGTGATGTAGAAACTACATCATCATCATCTGCCTAGCCTTTTCCCAACTATATTGGGGTCGGCTTCCAGTCTAACCGGATGCAGCTGAATACCAATATTTTACATGGAGCGACTGCCTATCTGACCTCCACAACCCAGTCTGTACTGGGTAATACGATACCCCTTGGTAAGACTGGTTGTCAGACTTTTTGGGCCACTGACTGCCTAACGACTGTCAAAGATCTACAAATGACAGCCGGGACCAACGGCTTAACGTGTTGAAACTACATGTGCAGGTTTATAGAGCAATGTTAGATGATGATCAATGCTAGATGAGCAATGCTAGATGATGATAAAATGTTGTAGTGGTTTTGTAGATCATGAGTTATTTTTATGCACGATTGAAGAGTAACGGATGTGATGGCAACATTAATCTAACTTCTAGTGAAAAGTAATTGAGCATTTAGTTGTTGATAATCAGGTTTACACCGCTGACTGCGTAGCATTTTTGCTGTAAGTACAATAAGATATCCAGATGCGTTTCCGTTTTTTTATTTGTTTAGCCTATTCTGTCCCACTGCTGGTCAAAGATCTTCGCTATTCCTTTCCAACTCTCTCGGTGTTTCGTCTTACAAATAAAGCAATTTCTATACCAAAAATGTATACAAGAAATCGATACAGGAAGTAAACTAACAACATCCCCAATGATTAAATTGTGCTCACAAAAATATTTGTACTAAACATTTTACGATGCACTCTCGGCCGTATAAAAGGTAACATCCTACAAATATTGAATATTATGGTGCCCATGGCCACAGTACTAACATACAGTATTTCGACACAACCAGTCTTCTTACCAAGGAGTATCGTATTTCCCGGTAACTTAGATCAGATAAGCAGTCGCTCCATGTAAAATACTCGAAAAGCACGTTAAGCCATTGGTCCGGCTGTCATATGTAGATCTTTGACAGTCGTTACAAGTAGTCAGTGTCCCGAAAGTCTGACAACCAGTCTTACCAAGGGTTACCGTGTTACTAACTGGGTTGTGGAGGTCAAATACTCAGTCGCTCCATCTAAAATACTGGTATTCAGCTGCATCCGGTTAGACTGGAAGCCCACCCAAAAATTGTGAAAATGGCTAGGCTGATGATGTTTCATGTGTTTAGTGCAACACAGCAAAAAGTTTAGTTATCAACCCTAAAATGCGCGTTTGATTACACGAAATGGTCATATTGGATTACTGATTTTCTTTGTACTGTGTCATGGTTTATAGTCGCCCGCTACAACGGTATTACTTTACCTGCCGATACTGCGTTTCGTTTTATAGTTTTACGCTTGTTACTTTTTGGGGAATGAGCAGTTTTCTTTATTTTATGTGTTTCAGTTCTCTGGCGAGCATGGTAAAAAGTTTACCTTGTGGATCATGGTTACTGATACACTTCATGAGCTTGCATTTTTTTGGTAATTAATGCTCTTGCTACGTTGAAGTCGGACTGGATTGGCCACGTCTACCGCATTCCCAATGAGGTAAAATATGGTATGGTAAACTTTAAACTAAACTTTTTGCTGTGTCTAAACACATGAAACATCATCAGCCTAGCCATTTTCACAATTTTTGGGTGGGCTTCCAGTCTAACCGGATGCAGCTGAATACCAGTATTTTAGATGGAGCGACTGAGTATTTGACCTCCACAACCCAGTATGGTCTAAATAACCACATTCCGGAGACAAAGTCAACAGGCGTCGCAACAAACCTTGTAGAAGATGGCGGGACGAGCTGGAGAAAACCAACGACCAGTGGTCCACATTAGCCCTGGATCGAAAGAACTGGAAGTCGTGGAGAGAGGCTTTTACCCAGCAGTGGGATGACTCAGAGAAACAGTATCAGTAAAGCTCTTGCTTAATTAATCAACAGCCTTTTGCAGTTCAATGCTGGACATAGGCTTCTCCCAAATTGAACTACAACGCCTCGTCCCCCACTTTTGGCATCCAGTCTGGCTTATCGTCGGTCAACCTAGTTAAGAAGGCGTCCTACACTAAGCTTGCCGATACTCGATGTCCAGTTCAACCAGATGCAGCTGAGTACCAGTATTTTACATGGCTATCTGAACTTCACAGCCCAGTAATACGATACCGCTTGGTAAGACTGGTTGACAGACTTTCGAACCACTGACTACCTGTAACGACTGTCAAATATCTACAAATGACAGCTGGGTTAAACGGCTTAACGTGCTTTTCGAGGCACGGACGAAACTCCACGTATTATGGGGGGTCAACCATCCACAAACCAACCTAGGCAGCGTGGCTTAACCTGAAGATTGATTCGATTGTTAAAGAAATAAATATAAGAGAAATATATTATATCCGTTTCACTATTTTAATCGCTCACTAAATTTATAAAACACGTAAGTAAATAATGACATCAATGTCCGACAAATACCCTAAGTTGTGGTGTCCCCACTTTATGGGCATTTATTCTCCACCTGTCAAGACCGCACTCTACCTACAGACAAAAAAACAAGCTCTGTGGTAGTCTGGGATTCCATTTACACCGGATAACAAGTCAAATGGGTATGTCGTACACCATAAAGCGCATTATTAATTTAAGCAAAATTTGGTAGTTAAATAACCATAATTGGGTGATAAAAAAGAAGGCATTTGTGAATGTTTGGTATGAATAGTGTGTCGTGGAGTTAAAAATAAGAAACGAGAAAATAATGTGATTTGTGATTGGTTCATTTTCTCACTGTAGTTGGCATAGCTTTTGGTATCATTATTATTGGGGTCATTATTTTCTCGCCTTATCTTTAAAGCAACATATTTACGGTCATTGTGAACGATTAGTTGGACACTAACAGTTTATTTCATTTAAAAGAAAAAACGAAAGAAAGAATAAAGTGTATTTGACGTCAGTTCATCAAGCACACAGAATAAAAAAGATACAAAATAAAAAACAAACGACGAATTAAGAAATTTAAAAAAAAGAGAAAATATATGTGCTGTGTGCCTCACGGCATATCATTTTATTTCTGGTCGGGACGACATTCCCACTGACCATTCTAACTGTGAAGAACATAACATCTCGCTTGTAATCCCCGAAGGGCTACGCAGAGGAGTATATACAGCTGCCTGTACCCGATTAGGTGCACAATAATTATAAACGTGAAACACACTATGGGCAGTTAGTCTTTATTGACCACTTTGCCAATCACCTCAAATTTTCGACGCGGTGTTTTACCAACCATACCAACCATAACAAAAACATTATTTCGCGGATATTGGTGTGGGTTACACGTTTATTTAGTTTTAAAATTATTCTGTCATACTTTTTGTAATGTGTAACTGTTTAATGTCCCAATAAAGTGAAATAAAAATAAAACCATCAGTTGATTTAATTTGTAAAGGTACATACAAAAAAAAATGTTTAATAAATGTACATAAAGGTTTTGTAGTACATGAGGGACTTACAAAGTATGCAAAATTAATAATTACATGTTGTAGGTAAAATATACAAATATTAATATTTTATTAATAAGCAATAATAAAAAGTCTGAAGTCTGTCAACTAGGCCTGGCTATCGTTTTACCCAGTAACTGGCTTATGGAGCTCAGGTTAGACTGTTAGAAGCTGAATCCAACGTAGTTGGGAATAGCTAGGTAGACGATGACGAGAAAAGAAAAGGACATTATACAAGCAATTTTCAAGAAAACAGTCTTTGTCTAGACACATCTAAAAATCGTACGTCAACGACCAACATCGTACCCAAGATATCTCGTTACCACATATCTGTCACACCTCAAAGCTTACCACGCGAGGGCACGCTAATTAGAAGAATGGAGAGGGACAGAACGAGTCGCCAGTAACAAAAGAAAGAGACGGACAGATGTGTATCAGTTGCGAGTCGAATAACATAATTTGTATGCGAAAACTGAAGTTATTGCTTGGAGATGTAGGGTGGATCTTTATTTTAACTTTGTAGGATTTTTCTAGCAATATACATATCGTAACATGTGAGTTAAAGAGTGATGAATATAAATGTTGTTGAAGGGAGGGGAAGAGGAAGACCAAGGAAACGATGGATGGATTGTGTGAGGAATGATATGAAGGAAAAAGGAGTAAATGATAGCGTGACGGTTGACAGAGGAGAATGGAAGAAAAAACGTGTTGCGCCGACGCCATGGAACATGGGACAAGGGTAGGAAGATGATGTAGATATTGTGAAAGTCAAGGGAAACAGTTGGATGAGCCACGGAACCGAGAATAATGGCAGAAGAAAGGATAGAACCAGCAGTGAACCATGCGGTGATTGATTCTAAGATGAAGATGATGACGTAGAAACTACATTTGCAGGTTTATAATGTAATGTAGTGTGTGTGTGACGTGTGTAGTGTGTGTATGTAGTGGTTTGTAGACAATGAAAGGGTGTGCGTTCATAAATTTAATTTCTATCACCCAATAAGGGCTGATATCACTGTAATCCGAAAGAAAACTTTTCTGGAACTGGTTTTTCGATAGTGATTTAACATTTTAAAATTAATATTTAATATAAGTTGATATATTTATTATATTAAACAAAATATTTAGGTAATTAGTTTTCTATTAATAGGCTGTTTATATTTGAAGAAAGATTACATTATTATTAATAGACTAGCTGTTGCCCGCGACCTTTGTTTGCGTGAAATTATTAAAAAAAATATTACTTCCCTTTTTGAATCGGATTTTGTTACCAATTTCAACGCCTTTTTTTTTTGCACGGTACCCTAATTCTTATTCTAAAATAAAACTATCTTCAGTTACTCCTTATAACATCAACTATCTGCCAATGAAAGAGACGTCAAAATCGGTCCAGCCGTTTCGGAGATTTTCGGAACGAACAGACAGACAGACCGCTAGACAGACAAAAATTGAAAAAAATGTTTTTGTTGTTGTAAGTGCCGTATTTATTTCATAGCCATTCAGTAAAAAGCTGTTATTTTGATATTACAAACAGACACTTCAATTTTATTTATTTGTATAGAAGATGTTATTGACCTCATTGGTGGTGTTCTTCAGAAAGATAAGGTGCGCGGCGTGCATGTGCGACCAGATGTATGAACGAGGACTAAGAAAAATAAATTTGTAAATAATATAATATCACAGCAGGTGGCGTTATGTAGTTTTTGTCTACTCCATGGAAAAATAGCCATGCATTCATTTTAAATATGTAAAACTAAAGAGCATTTTTGATTCCTACAAAAATCATATGTGTAATGCTATCCAACATTTTCCAAAACTATGGTAACCCTACCGAAGAGCGGTAAGCACACGAAACGTAATGAGACATCCCTCGTTTTATGGTAATTGAAACTATAACGTACGTACCTTTTTACGTAGACGTTACATTTTACATTGTTATAAGGTTTTTGTTCGATTCTTAGGTTCAGGTGATGCTGGGTTTTTTAGAGAGGAAAATCGTTAAGGCAAAGTTTTATACCATCAGCAGCGAAAATAATGGTGAAGAAAAACTTACAGTCACTTCACACGGGACATCTTCCGTCATTATAAATTATTCTGAACTCTCGATATATCGACGCTGTTGCAAGCGCCATGATCCCGGGATGAACCCGAAAACAACAGCGTCAAAATATCGGGAGTTCAGAGTAATTGATGAAAACAGAAGATGTCCTGTAAGTGACAATGTAACTTTAGTTATAAACTAAAGTGTATCTACCTATTAGATGTAGACACAAAATAGCTCGGCTATTAGCTTTTAATATTCACTCAGACATAAGTAGTATGTCGAAGTTTAGTTATATTATTAACACTGCGACCTTAAATAAATATAGCATTAGTGCTATAAATGTTTACAAAAATTGTACTGAGGAGGATCCATGTGTCACCATGGAAAATTCTCAATTAGGGTATATTAGTAATAGGATTTTATTGTCTGGTGATGGCACGGGAGTCTCGGGGCTCACTCCAGATATTAATATTAATTTAAACTAGGAAGTGAGACAACAGAAGGTACCATTAACAATTTTGTTAAACCTACCAACATCAAGGTACCTTCTTGCACTCATTTAAATATTAAAAAAGGGCCTCAGCAGAACACCTTAAAATTATTCCACCAAAATATCCAAGGCATTTCTTCCAAATTATTAGAAATTGAATTATTTTTAGAAAGAAGTATGTTTGATATTATTTGTTTTACTGAACATTGGCTAAAGGATTACCAAATGCTTATTAATTATGAGAACTATGCGGTGGGTACCTGTTTTAACCGTAAATCTATGCTGCGTGGAGGTTCCCTAATATTAGTGAAAAATTGTGTTAAATATAAGCAACGTAATGACATAGTAGGTCTCTCGGCGGAACATTGCGTCGAACTGTCTTGTGTTGAGCTAGATAAGCATGTAATTGTGTGTGTGTACAGACCCCCAAACTATCAAAACTTTTCCTTATTTGAATCAATAATGGAATATGTCCTGGCAAAACTTGCAGCCAGTGATAAACCTATAATTATTTGTGGTGATTTCAATATCAATATTTTAGAAGAAAATTCTAATAGCAGTCGATTATTAAATCTTTTCAAGTCATTTGACTTGACTAACATTTTTATTGAACCTACGAGAGTCACTTCATCTTCTGCTACTTGTATAGATAATGTTTTCTGCAATTGTGATTACTTAGATAAAACCATAGTAAATTGTTTGCCGTCTGACCATAGCGGACAAACTGTAACTTTTAGGTGTAACATACCATTGCAAAAAGTTCAGATTCAATTTAGACCTATAACTACTAATAATTTAAAGAGGTATAATATTTCCCTACAGAACAAGTTAAGTGTTATGAGCCATCATATGGACGATATTAATATAAATCAATTGTATGATAATTTCTTTTCAATAGTTCACACTGAACTTAACAAAACTTTTGAAAAGAATACAAAATGTATTTGCCCTAAATTTATATTTAGTGATTGGGCAACTAGAGGTATCAGAAAAAGTAGGGAAAGACTATTTGAGCTTTATGGCCTTAAGCCTTATATAAACTCTGAAACTTTTAACAAGTATGTTGCTAAGTATTCAAAAATTTTTAGAAATACATGCAAGGTTGCCAAAGCCTTGCACATTAGCAACAAGATCAAAACAGCAGAAAACAAAATTAAGACAGTTTGGAAAGTCATACATAACGAGACTAACAGGAAGAAAATACGTAACACTAGCTACACGTTAGATACAGCATGTGGTCCTAAAAGCTCTAATCAGGAAGTAGCTCATGAGTTTGTAAATTTCTTTACCGATATACCGTTAAAAACTACGGAGGCTCTTAATTCCTCTCCTGAAGTCTCAATTGGTTTATTAAAGGCGAATGTGTCTGACTGCCCGGCTGAATTTAAATTTAAACACATAAACCCTATGATAGTTATTAAAGCTTTCCGGCAAATAAAAGTCAAACTGACCGAAGATCTTTGGGGAATGTCTATCAAAGTTTGTACATCCATAATTGAGACTATAGCACCATACTTAGCTTTAATTTTTAATTTGTGTGTAGATCAAGGAGTTTTCCCGGACTTAATGAAATACAGTAAAGTCATACCTCTGTTTAAATCCAGAGATAGTAAAGATACAAATAATTATAGACCTGTATCCGTGTTGCCAGTTTTTAGCAAAGTGTTTTAAAAGGTAATGCTAAATCAAATGCTCAATCATTTTAACACCAACAGAATCTTACACGATCAACAGTATGGTTTCACCAAGGGACGTTGTACAACTGACGCCGGTGTAACCTTATTAAAGCACATATTTACTGCGTGGGAAGAGTCCCAAGACGCCATTGGAATATTTTGTGACCTCTCCAAAGCATTTGATTGCGTAAATCACGACACATTACTTTTGAAACTTGAGCATTACGGACTAGGGAAACTTGCACTTAGTTTGGTAAAATCTTATTTGAGTGATAGACAACAACATGTGCAAATAAATGGTGTTAATTCACAGGGTTTAAAAGTAAAAATGGGGGTACCGCAAGGCTCAATATTGGGTCCTTTCCTCTTTCTAGTATATATAAATGATCTCCCCTATTTATTGAAAAACCAAACTCAAAATATGGTGTTATTCGCTGATGACACTTCCCTAATTTTTAAGATAAATAGACGGGCCCAAAATCTAGATGACGTGAATAATGCCCTACTTCAGGTCCATAATTGGTTCACAGCAAACAATTTAGTGTTAAATGAAAAAAAAACGAAATGCGTAAGATTTGCTTTACCGAATGTTAAAAGTAGCGATTGTGATATAGTATTGAATAAAGAGAAACTTGAATTTGTAGATAAAACTGTTTTCCTGGGGATTACGCTTGATTCAAGGCTACAATGGGGTTCTCATTTAACATCTCTTGCGGGGCGGCTAAGTTCAGCAGCGTATGCTATAAGAAAAATCCGTCAATATACTGATGTAGATACCGCTAGACTGGTCTATTTTAGTTACTTTCATAGTATTATGTCTTATGGCATTTTAATGTGGGGACGGGCTGCAGACATTGAGTCTATATTTATTCTGCAAAAAAGAGCCATCAGAGCCATATATAATCTTCGTAGGCGCGATTCTCTAAGGGAACTGTTTAAGGAAATTAACATCATGACGCTACATTGTCAATACATCTACGAAAACATAATGTATGTAAGAAAAAATCTACATCTTTTTAATAAAAGAGGTGACAGACACAGTTACAGTACTAGAAATAGAGACCAATTAGTTCAGCCGGGCTTCAGACTCGCTAAAGTAGACTCATCTTTCATGGGGTACTGTTTGAGATGCTGTAATAAAATTCCACAAAGTATTCTTGAACTGAATAAAACGAAATTTAAAACATGCATTAAACGCACACTATGTAAGAAAGCATATTACAAGTTGGACGATTATATCACTGATAAAAATGTTTGGCTCAATGCCGGTCCTGCTCCACAAGAACAGGGGCGCCTAAATTGATAGCATTAAATAGTATTGTTGGAGCTGCTGAAGATTGTATAACTATCTTTGCATTGTATAGATTCAATCTCTTTTGTATTATATAGCCGCCTAGCCCATATTGTGTGAGTACTATGTACTAGAAAGCTGTCATTCGCTGGAAACCTGCGTCTTTTCTTGACTTGAATGTGCCCTGGCGGTTAGGAGTACGCTGATGGTGGCACGTGTGTCGGATCATTTAGTTCCCTTCAAAATGGTTGAGTTTAATGGTGCTGATACATGCGTCATGTTCGTGAACGGGCGCTGTCAGTTGTGACTGGTCATCTCTTATTTGCCACGGCTTATTTGAATTAATTTGAAACACAGGATAGCGAAATACCAGTTTCTTGATTGTATTTATTTATTGTATAGACTATAATCGAACAGAGTTTCGGCTTAGGCTAGGTTCTAAATCAGAATAATCATAAAAATGCGCTGCACGACCTATTTATAAGTTTACCCCCCCACTCTATATCGAGGAGGGGATCGCCGCTCGGTAACGCCCATCGCGTTAGGTTGACAAGCGCACGTGACGTGCTAGTCAATTGACTTTCTCTTTGCTGTGGCTGCCGTGGTGTACTTGGTTGTCATGGCTATGGCTTTGGCTGTGGCTGCACCAAGACGACACGGCATGGCATGGCTTTGGCATGGCATGGCATGGCTTTGGCATGGCTGGCATCCGGTGACCGTTACACATGGCTATGGCTTTGGCTGCACCAAGACGATACGGCATGGCATGGCTTTGGCATGGCTGGCAATCGGGTGACCGTTACAGTCGGCCATCCTGAAACAATTGCTCCCGCAATGGGAAAAAGAACACAATTAGCTCTCCAGTAAATCAATTAGGTCCTCTGTCTCTAACTGCTCATCAGAGCTGCTGGCACTGTCAGATACAGGAGCTACACTTTGATAGGGTCGCAAGGAGTCAGCAGATACTAAACCTATGAAGTTCTTATATCCTCTCAAACCTTTTATACTCCTGATCCTGTATCTGTCCTTACCAACAACTTTTGTGACAATATACGGCCCTGAATAGAGATCATCTAGTTTAGTACTGACTTTAGCCGCGCTACTTGTAGGAGCCTGTTTCCAAAGTACTAGATCACCTTTCTTATATGTGTGACATGGCTTACGACGCTTATCAAAATGGTATTTCATTTTAGCGCTAGCTTTTTCAGTGTGCTGCCTAGCCCTGGTGCGTTTCACGTGAGTCGATTCGACTACCCGTCCCGGAATAGAAACATCAAGTCGTAAGGTTTATATCCGGTTGTGTCGTTTAAAGTGTTGTTTATACCCCAGATTACGTCAGGTAAATTATTAGACCAATTGTTCGCGGCTTCACTAGGGTCGGTAGCTCGTAACGCGTTCAAAATGGTTCTGTTGGTACGTTCAACTTGGCCGTTAGCTCGAGGACAAGCTATAGCAGTTAAAGTATGCTTGAACTGTTTGTCTGTAGCAAACTTCTTAAAATATCTACTAGTAAAGGCTTTTCCGTGATCCGACACTACTCTATCTGGGTATCCAAACAAAGCGAAAATTCGTTTTAATAACCTGACCGTCTCGATTGAGTTTACTGTCCGAGTTGGTTCCGCAATTACAAACTTTGTAAATGCATCGGTTATCACTAGCATGTACACATAGCCTTTTTTCGTCTTACAGAACGGTCCTAAGTGATCTACATGTACTGTTCTGAACGGTTCAGTTGGTTTGGGAATAGGATGCAACATACCCTCCTTTTTCCCGTGCTCCCCTTTTCCGTAAGCGCAATGTAAACACGCCGCAACATATTTCCGAATAAACCGCGTCATTCTCGGAAACCAGTAGTCATTTTTAATAAGCTCGATGCAGCGCTTGAACCCTACATGGCCTATTTCATCATGGTGCATTTGAACAATTTTCCATCTAGCTGGTCCCGGCACTACAAGACGATTACCGCACAGAGTTTTCCGGTATAACCTATCATCTATCAGTACGAAATCCTTTGTTAAGTCGCTCTCTGCTGAACCAGATTTTAATCGATCAATTATGTTTTTGACTTTGTCATCTTGATACTGAACTGTAAAGAACCAATCAGATACTTCTAGGCGATTAACATTAAGCGCGTCAACAGGATTTCGACTAAGTGCATCGACATGTCTCATGCGCTCACCCGGCCGGTATTCTACACTTATATCGTAATCTTGAATCATCAACCACCATCTGGCTATCCGCGGGATAATGTCACGTTTTGTCAAAGTGGAACGCACCGCGGTACAATCCGTAACAATTTTTACATGTTTACCAATTGCATAAACGCGGAATTTTTTTAAAGACTCTACAACCGCTAGTGTTTCGAGTTCGTAGCTGTGATATACGCTTTCTTGTTTAGAAGTTACTCGACTGAAATACATTACCGGTCTCAAAGTACCATCAATTTGTTTTTGAAATAATATACCCGCTATGCCTAACTTACAAGCGTCCGTATGTATTTCTATTTCTAGCTCGGGATCGTATATAGCTAACACTGGTTTGGAGCACAAACACTTTTTTAATGCGTTAAAACTCTCCGATTGTTCACTTCCCCAATCCCATGCAACGTTTTTCTTTGTTAAATTTGTTAAGGCACGAGCAATTTGAGCAAATTTATGAATAAACTTACGGAAATAGCTACATAACCCGATAAACTGTCGAACTTCGTGTACATTTTTGGGCACCGGAAACTGTGACACGGCGGTTAATTTTGACTCTGCCGGTTGCACACCACTTTCGGAAATTTCATGTCCTAAATACGTTACTCGAGTTTCCAAAAACGTACACTTTTTCATATTTAATTTCAGATTCTCGGTTTCGAATTTATTTAACACAACCTCTAACATGTCAAGACCAGATTTAACGTCGACTGAGGGTACCAATATGTCATCTAGAAAAGCTAAAATCACGCATGAATCGCTACTACCGCCATTTTGGGAAAAATGGATGGAGTTTACTATTTTGTTAATTAAACGCATGAAAACTGACGGAGAATTAGCTAAACCGAATGGAACACGAACATATTCAAATTGACCGGCCTGACAAATAAATGCACTTTTATGAGTATCTTCGGGTTTTAGCGCCAATTGATGGTAACCTTGAGACATATCTAAGCACGTAAAATATTTTTTACCGGCTAACTTAGAAATATGATC
This sequence comes from Noctua janthe, assembly GCA_910589295.1. NCBI lineage: Eukaryota > Metazoa > Arthropoda > Insecta > Lepidoptera > Noctuidae > Noctua > Noctua janthe. The sequence continues at coordinate 2,663,839 of OU342572.1, read as the reverse complement.
TTCAATATTAGGTAACGGATATCTGTCTTTAACGGTTATGGCGTTAAGTGCGCGATAATCTATGCACAGTCTGCTATCCCCGTTCTTTTTTTTTACTAATATCACTGGAGAAGCATAGTTGGACTCTGATTCTTTAATAATACCGGCTTCTAATAATTCAGAGACTTTAGATTGTACTATTTCTTGTTCACAGTGCGATAGTCTATATGGTTGTCGATAGACGGGCTTATCGGTAGTCAAAGTAATTGGCATTTGAATTAAATTTGTGCAGCCGAGATCTTTAGTGCTATCTGCGAAACTTTGTTTGAATCTAATTAGCAATTTAATTAAATCTTTACGTTCCATTTCACTCAAATTGCCTATTTTTATGTCGTCTAACAAAACTCCACCTATGCTCAGATTTGAATCTTTACCCACAGACAAAGCAAAAGGCATATCTTCCGGCACAGTTAATTTAGGCAAATCAGAAGGCTTTAAAGGCAAATATGGCTTGGCTTGGCTAACCTGACTTATGGTGGGTGATGTGTCGCAGCTCTCGGCGCGTGTGAGGACCTGGCCAGCCTCCCACACGATATCCTCAGCCCCGGTGTTGATGACCTTGATGTGTCCGCTGTCGCCTCGAAGGAGAGTGGCGGGCAGGGAGTATGAAAGTCCTTGAAGCTCGTAGTGGCGTGCAGCGGTACAGATATCGTTGTTCTGGCGGTTGCCCACTATCAGGACCTTGATGATGGAAGCTCCTGGTGGCAACGTTTCTCGCATAGTCGTTACAATCTTGAACTTGTGGAGCTCTTCAACCACATCTTCCTTTGGCATGGAGTCAGATTCGCGCATCAGTGTGGCTGTTCCGTTGCTTACGACGAGTGCAATGTCGCTGGCATTGATGACGGGTTGACCGATGAGTAAATGAATGTCACCCATCTCGATGTCTGTCAGATACGCATCGCAAGTAACTTGAATACCGTCTATTTCCAGATTAAATTTTACTTCTCCACGGGAAGTAATTAACCCGCCGGCAAAGCCTTTTAGGATCGTACTCGTAGGTATGACGTCGAGAGATAATAATTTGGAGATCCGACTGGTCATGACGTTCACTTGGCTTCCAGTATCGATGTAGGTCTTCACGTGGACTCCGTTGATCTTGGCCATTTTCTTGTAGGTGTCATTGTAGTTTTGGATTATCTTAATGTCCCTGACGCTGTTGTTCACATCCAACGTAGATTTTTGAAGAGTGGTTGCAGATGAATTATTGCAGCGGGTAGCGATGTGGCCTTGCTTACCACATTTAAAGCACACACGTTGATCGGGAAGCGTACAATTTCGCAACATGTGACCAGTCCTCTTACAGCGTGGGCACGGATCATTCTCCGTAAAAATCTTCTTTTCGGAAGGCATTGGGCGAGGATCCTTACTCGGTAGGCGAATTTCTGGTGCGGGGCCGCGGTAGTCGTCGAGGGCACAGAGAAATGCTTCATATAGTTCATCAGGGCGTTCACATTGGAAAGCACGTGCATTTGGTTGCAAAGATGAGGGTAGGCCTCGAATGATGCACGAGACACTGGCGCTGTCCGATAACTTACAACGGAAGCACATGGATACTTTATCTTGATAGTACTTGGTCATTGTTTCATTAGTCATCTTCCGTCTTTGCATCATCTCGTCTAACAATGCACTGTAGTCCCGATGTTTTGGAAAGGCACGCAGCAGCATCTGTTTCCACCCGTCCCACGAGTAATTATACTCGTCGAGTCGGTTGTACCATTTGCGAGCTTGTCCCCGTAGTTTGTCTTGCAGATGGAATGCCTTTATCTCATCGCTCCAACGATGTATGTCGCCGAGTTGATCGATTTTTCTTAACCATACTGATACTGTGCAATCTTCGCCATCCGGGTCGAATTCAGGAATGAGGGACGCAGCACGATGATTTTTGGATGTACCGATGTCTGAATCCAGTTCGCGGACGGCCTTGTCGACCTCATTTTGCAGGAGGTGTTTCAGAATTTTTCTAGCGGGCGGTGGTGTAGAATCGCCGTCTTCATCTTGCTCGGTGTCGCTCGAGGGGTCCCATCCGGGTGGACGCACCCCACGTCCATGAAGTTCACGGCTTTCTTCACGGCGATTTCGCTTCATCCCACTTCTGAGTGAAACACAGGATAGCGAAATACCAGTTTCTTGATTGTATTTATTTATTGTATAGACTATAATCGAACAGAGTTTCGGCTTAGGCTAGGTTCTAAATCAGAATAATCATAAAAATGCGCTGCACGACCTATTTATAAGTTTACCCCCCCACTCTATATCGAGGAGGGGATCGCCGCTCGGTAACGCCCATCGCGTTAGGTTGACAAGCGCACGTGACGTGCTAGTCAATTGACTTTCTCTTTGCTGTGGCTGCCGTGGTGTACTTGGTTGTCATGGCTATGGCTTTGGCTGTGGCTGCACCAAGACGACACGGCATGGCATGGCTTTGGCATGGCATGGCATGGCTTTGGCATGGCTGGCATCCGGTGACCGTTACACATGGCTATGGCTTTGGCTGCACCAAGACGATACGGCATGGCATGGCTTTGGCATGGCTGGCAATCGGGTGACCGTTACAAATTAATTTATTTTTGAATTGTTTTTACTATGGACACTTTTAACGTACACATCTTGCTGCATCGTTCTCACATAATGTACCATCTCAAAATGAATGATGTAACCAAGGTTTTGTTAAAGTATTCTGATTTAAAAGAGTGTCCATGGAGTTTCTTGCCCGTTCTTCTCCATAGAGATCTACGTTAGGGAATGGGCAACTACAGTACTTTCACAGTTTTTGTGCCTTGTGACTGGGACTGTAGCTTTATTTTACTGTTGCCTTTGTTTCGACAATTCAAAAGTGCCTGTAACTGGCCTACTTGAAATAAATGCTTTGATTTTGATTTTGATTGACTGTGAAAGCTTAAAACAGTGTATGATAGAAAAGTCGAAAATGTATGGAATTGAAATAAGCTACCGACATCAATGCCAATCCTCTGGTCTTGTGAAGAGTCGACCAACCGCTTCGCGATACCCATCATTATTTTGTTACCAGTGTGTGTGTGTTTGTGTTAGTAACTTAGTTTATGTTCATCCCACAGCTGGACATAAGCCTCTGCCAAGCTGGGGCACAAAAAGTTTAAATCTTTTCTTTGGGTGAAAGTCTGACAATCATTCTTACCAAGGGGTAGCTTATTACCCAGTACTAACTGGGTTGTGGAGGTCAGATAGGCAGACGATCCATGTAAAATACTGGTAATCAGCTGCATCCGGTTAGGCTGGACGCTGATCCCAACATAGTTGGGAAAAGGCAGGCAAATGATGATTCGCACGAAAACTAATGCCCTTAAAAATGGTGTAAATTATACCGTGACTGTTGACAGGGAGAATGAAAGACGCCGACCCCAAGGAACAGGGGATAAAGGCAGAAAGATGACGAACTTCCTGAATTTGTTTCACCTCAATATTTCAAAATTAAAAAAGAAACAACAACTTTCCACAACAGACCCATCACATTAAGAAGACCGCCTTAACGTAATTAATAATAACTGTCCCTTAATTATCGGGACAGGCTCTCGCGGTGGGCGGGGAGGTGGGGTGACGTGCAAAATATTTTGTCCATCAACAGTACAATAATGTGCCACTAATGGCCCGGGGAATTAGGCTACCAACTTAATGGTAATTTATTTTAAGTAGGATGGATATAATTTGTGTGTTTTGTAGGATAATAACCAAACAATATGATCATCTAGAAAATTGTGTCAGCCAATTTCTGACTAATATGGAAAAATAATGAAGCACCTTCGGACAGAAACAAAACTAATGCTCTAATGGATGTATTTTTTTGTTCTAGACCATACCTTCTCTTCTAGTTTGGGAGATATGGGGGTCAAAATACCAAGTTTTTTTTTATACAAGTTTTTTATGTTGTAAGTTTACTTTAAATACCTCCACGACTCCGTACTATTCAATGCATTCATCAGAACAATGTTTTATGTGCGTTAAATTGAGTCTTACAGTAAAATTAGATTTTTACTCCAAAAAAAAGTCGGTTTGTAATAATTATTTTCAGCAATAATTTTATTAGAATTATCAACATTTATAAAAAAAAATATCCTAAACAGACCCAGGGATTTACCTGAGATGGTGAAAATGATGGGTTATACGATTTTGCACCTTGTTAACTGATGTCTTGACCTGACATGCGCATCACCTGCCCAGTAAATAATTATTACTCTTGTTGTTTTTACTAGGAAGATTAAACAGGATTATCCCAAAACTGCCCAAAGCCATTGTCACCGTAATTTATCACAAACAAAATGAGTGATGTAGGTACATTTATAATGATCCCAGCTAAATGGTGTGAATAAGCAGAGATGGTAATTGTTAGCTTTTTATATTTCGCCTTTAGAATACAACATCTATCATCATTACTGTGTTTTGTTGGCTGTGAAAGATGCTTTCAGTTATTTTATTGTTTGAGTGACGAGTCACCTTAGGTTTTAACTGTGATTCTTTTAGTGTTTTCTACACACAATGGAGGTTCTAGAAGTAATTTAATTTAAAAAATGGTTTTATAATCTTTGTAGTCAAACTTAAAACTACATTTTCTGAAGGTGACCGCCACTGCAAACCATAGTGGACGCTTCCGAAGATGGCGACATTGCTGCCTGTTGCTGTCGTCATAGACTTACATAGAAACCACTATGCACTGGTGTCGTTGGAGTCTGTCATTGCCATTGGACGGTTATCGAGCCATCACCATTGGAATTGTGTTTTCAGGTATAAGGAATAAAAAATAAATAAAACTCGTGAGTCTGGTGCTTCCATAACTTCACTTCTATAATCCTCGAAGGGTTAGGCAGAGGTGTAACTAATAGTACACCCAAATTTCGCCAGTTATGTTTGAGTCCCATATAATAGGGCGCGAGCCTATTGCCATCAACCGGGCACAGATTCAGACTCCGTGGCAGCTACTGAGAAATTGCTGATGGGGAATCCAATAACGCTTTGCCCGACCCGGGAACCGAACCCAGGACCTCTTGTTCAGCAGTCGCGCTTGCGACCACTAGAGCAATAAGGCAGTCTAGTACTTATAAACCAATTTAATTATTATGGTTATTTGACTGACTGCAGTGTATTAGCATTATTTATAATTTCCTTTATTTATTTCTATACAAATTAATTACATTTAAATTTTCCTTAGAAAAAAAAATATAAAAAAAACATTTAAAAATATAAAAAAATTGTAGCCCACCGGTATTGGGAATAGGGTCCAAGCTACCGGCGGTCAGTGCTCCAGAGACAGGAACCTCCTAACAATAAGAGCCGTGTCCAGGAGTACCGCTTTCTGAATCAGGCCCTTGATCCAGCTGCCTATCGAGAGCCTACTCAGGTATTGGTCGAGGCTCTTGGCAATTAAGCCATGGGCTGATACAACAATCGGCACAATGATCGCTGAGTCCACATCCCACATGTCGACAACCTCGTGAGCCAAGTCAAGATACTTGATTTGCTTATCTTTCTCGATTTTCACGAGGTTCTCATCATGCGGGACCGTTATGTCAACAATCATTGCGCGCCGCTCTGTTCGATTAAGCATTATTAATATTATTAAGCATTATTACTAAGCGTGGCTAAATAATAACAGCCGCTCGGGTCGATCTTTAGGTTAAGCCGTGCTTGCCTAGGTTGGTCTGTGGATGGGTGACCACCCATTACATACCGAGTTTCCTCCGTGCCTCGGAAAGCACGTTAAGCCGTTGGTCCCGGCTGTCATTTGTAGATCTTTGACAGTCGTTAGGCAGTCAGTGGCCCAAAAAGTCTGACAACCAGTCTTACCAAGGTATCGTATTACCCAGTACTAACTGGGTTGTGGAGGTCAGATAGGCAGTTGCTCCATGTAAAATACTGGTATTCAGCTGCATCCGGTTAGACTGGAAGCCGACCCCAATATAGTTGGGAAAAGGGTAGGCAGATGGTACTAAGCATTACTTAATATTATCAGCTCCGTTTGCTGCGTGTTCGATTTGAACAATGTGTCACAAAGTGATATTGGGTTTTTGATTACAACATTTCTCAGTAGCCATCTCGGAATCTCTTTCTCTTTCAAGGGTTTTTTTTTTATCTGAGTAAATTTTTTATAAAAATAAATAAATTAAAATTACTTGAGCCACAAAATAAATACTGGCTCCTTATTTTTAAGCATCCATTACGCTATTTTACTACGTCGTATTTACCTACTGTCGTTCTTAGAATATGGGAGTAAAGGTTTTATGCAAAAAGGCTCTAAACATTTTAGATTTTGTAAAAATAAACACTCAGATCATTTTTTTTTTTCATTGCTCTGGCGACTTTACGACTTATAGAAGTTACTCTTAAAAATTTTATGTATGAAAAGATAGACCTTATATGTGAACCACACATCTCATAATGACATTCAAACTATATTAGTAGCGTATCATGGTCTGGTTGCATCAGTTCTAAGATTTGGTATTATTTTCTGGGGCAATTGCAGCTCAAGGGAGTACATATTTAAGGCGCAAAAACGTTGCATTAGAGCGATATGTAGTTTGAAGACCACAGACAGTTGCGAACCAAAGTTTAAGTCCCTAAAAGTGCTTACATTTCCGGCATTGTATATCGTGGAAATGGCCATGTTTGTAAAGACCAATAAAAACCTATTTCCCACGATGACGGAAACTAGAAAACGTCCTATCAGAAATCAATACAAGAATTTATTACACATTGAGTCCTGTAACACAGCATTATTGAGGAAAAGTGTTATTTGTATGGGTCCTACCATATACAATAAATTGCCAGATGTAATTAAAAATTATACAATTAAAAACTTTAAAAAGAAATTAGTGGACTACCTAATAGCAAAATGTTATTATTCCATTAATGATTTTTTAATGGACAACACTTTTTAATTTTCAATGTGTATAATAAATATTATTTTGAACTTAAGAACCTAATATACATTAATTTAAATTTAATTTCCAAGTGACATTTTAATTTGACATTTTTTTAATATTAATCAATGTATAATTGTATTATTGTAATTGTTCGCATTCAATAGTTCCATCAAAGGAAACTAGATGGCGTTGTGCAATTACGTCAAGATCGTAGATCTCGGTGTTAAGATTTTGCGTGGATACTATATAGGGTTTCTGAATGTATGTTTTTTTTGTGTGTTTGAATCGAGTATTGTGATCACGTCAAGATCCAATAATTATTACATTTACTGTCCGGTATACGGTGTTTCATTTACCCGAGTTCCGCGAAGTAAAGTTCATGGTCCTTATCGAGTCGGATAAGTGAGACCCAGACGAGACGCAGACAGTGTTTGTGATTCTTGGCGTAGAAACCAGGGTGGATCGCCCTGAAGCGCCGCACACCCAAGCTGGTGTGCACAGTGAAGTGACCAGTGCTGCTGCAGCAGAGTTGGCGAGGACCAGCACCAGGAGTCGGTGCAGGGCGCCAGGCGGAGTTGGACACCATCGAAGTAAGGGTGGAGCATGGCGGACTGGACATCATCAGCACCAGCTGAGTAAGACGCAGTCACCATTGGAGGAGTGGTTCAGTGATAGTGAAGTGCGGTTTGTTGAAGGCAAAATCGTGAGTACATTTATTGTTAGTACATTTGCAAGTCGGGTTTCTTCTGAAGATAGAAAAATTCGTCTGAAAAGGGTTTAATTGGACTTTAGTAGATTTATTCATAAGTTGTAAATAATTTGAACTTGTGATAATTATGTATCAATTTTGTGTGAAATTAAACCAATTGTATTTGTTGTAATTGAATTTGTCTTTGGTATATTTTAATTATAAACTGGTTGTATTCAAATGATTTAATTTATAGTTACGTTGGTATTTTGGATAGTATATTTAAACAATATAAAAATGGAGGCCATGTATAAATTACAAAATAACACAAGGCTTCTCATTGAAAAGGCAGAGATTAATTTTAAAAAATCACCCAAAGATCGAGTGACTAAAACATATGTGGAAACTAGGTTAGAAGCATTTGAAGCCTTATGGAGAAAGTTCTCGACAACTCACGAAAGTTTAGTACAAAACGTCACTGACTCTCAACGAGAATCAGATAAGTATTTTGTAAATGACGTTTATGACGCCACTGAAGAAAATTATATTATGCATAAAAGTCAGTTAAAAGATGTTTTAAATAAATTTAGTGATAATAATTTAGAAAAAATCCCAGGGACAAATAACGACCACACAAAAACAAATAATGTTAGGTTGCCGAAAATAAGCATTCCAAAGTTTTCGGGCAATTATGCAGAGTGGGCAACATTTAAAGATCTGTTTACATCCTTAATACACAACAATGATAGTTTAGAAGACAATGCAAAAATTGCATTATTTAAAGGGATTATTGTCGGGAGAAGCCGAACAACTTTTAAGACATGTTGCGGTAACTTCTGACAATTATAAGGAGTGTTGGTCATTGTTGCATAGTAGATATAATAATAAGCGATTCCTGGCGAATTGTTTGTTAAAGCGCCTTTTGAGTCAGAGTAATGTGACAGAATGCTCAAATAGCCTCAAGGGTTTACTAGACACCACGATGGAATGTCTCAACGGTCTGAAAAATCTCGGAGTAGACGTTAGCACGTGGGACATCATAATCGTCTTCATAGTTAGTTCCAAACTTGATTCTGAATCACGAAAGCAATGGGAGACTAAAATTAGCTCCAATGATGAATTAACCGTGCTCTCGGAGCTCAGAGATTTTTTAGAAGCTAGATTTCGTGCGCTCGAGTTTTTAGACACTAAGTCAAGTAAGCCTAAAGCAAATGTTCACCATATAGTTAGTAGCGACAATAAGGCCGCTGAAATAACTTGTCCATTCTGTAAAGAAACGCACAAAATTTCTAATTGTAAGAAGTTTGCTCAAGGGAGTTACGAATCTCGTCATAGCTTTGCACAAACCAGGCGCTTATGTTATAATTGTTTAAACCCGAATCACTCCATTAAGTTTTGTCGACAAACTGCGACGTGTCGTATATGTAAGCGAAGGCATCATTCACTACTACATCCAAACTCGGTCTCAAACTCCACAGTAGTTAATGAAAGCTCTAATACAGCAGCTGAAGTTAAATCAGCGGTGTCTAGTGTTCAGGCATCGTCATCAGAGAGCAAACCATCGACGTCAAGTATAGTATCACATTTTTCTAAGGGATCAGTACCTACTCAGGTTTTGTTGGCTACTGCTCTTGTCGAAGCACAGACAAGAAGTGGCTCTACACAACTGCTGAGAGTGCTATTAGATCAGGGATCTCAGGCATCATTCATAGCAGAATCAGCAGTGCAGCTGCTTGGACTTAAGAAGAAGCCGACCAAGTCGGTCATATCTGGAATAGGCGGTGAGAGAAGTGCTTTTGCTTCCAAGTTTACAGTCACGATGACTATTCACTCACGCTTAGATCCAAATTTTAGTGTCAAAGTCCATGCTTATGTATTAGGTACCGTTACGTCGTTTTTACCCTCGGAGAAATTAGAACAGTCCTATTGGCCCGAGCTAAAGGGGTTAACTTTAGCTGATCCAGAGTTCCATACACCAAGCAAGATAGACATCTTACTTGGTGCGGAAATATATGGTCAAGTTCTTAGAGATGGTTTAATTCAAGGTCCACCAAACTTACCGGTAGCTCAGAACACTGCCCTGGGTTGGATCCTTTCTGGACAGATATCATCAAGCCATGATTCTATTCATTGTCATCACGTCATTCACAGCAGCTCAGATCAGGCTGATGACAACGCACTTTTGCGACAGTTTTGGGAAATAGAGTCTATTATCCCTGATAAGAAGATCCTTTCTGAGGAAGATCAACGATGTGAGGACATTTATACACTAAGCACGTGCCGTGATGAGGAAGGTCGCTATGTGGTTAATCTCCCATTTCGCGATCAAGATCCGCAGTGTCAATATGGGAGTTCGAGAGACCTAGCCATAAAGAGATTTCATCTTCTTGAAAATAAATTCAAGAGGAATCCGAAAATCAAAGCTCGATACTCTGAGGTGTTTCAAGAATACATCGACCTTGGTCATATGAAGCCTGTACACGGTGATGAGCGTAATATGAGTACAGCTGTTTATCTGCCACATCACGCCGTGGTACGTGAAGACAAAACCACAACCAAGGTTCGAATAGTGTTCGACGCTTCAATGAAAGGGTTGAATGGAGTGTCTCTGAACGACGATCTCATGATTGGGCCCATGTTGCAACCTCCATTACGTCACATAATTATGAGATGGAGAATGTATCCCATAAGTCTCTGTGCTGACATCATAAAAATGTACAGACAGGTGAAGGTTTCTCCTGAACATGCAGAGTTTCAGCGAGTAGTGTGGCGCGATGATCCAGAATCTGAAATAAAAGAATACAAATTAGTAAGAGTTACGTTTGGTACAGCAGCGGCTCCTTACCTTGCAGTGAAAACCTCACAGCAGGTGGCAGTTGATGCAGGTGGAGGACATCCTGAAATATGTGATATCATAAAAAATGAGTTTTATGTAGATGATTTAATGACAGGATGTCAAACAGTTGAAGAAGGTTTACACATACATAGAAAAATAACAGAGATACTCACCAAGGGTCAATTTCAACTACAAAAATGGGTTAGCAGCTGCGATGAATTAAACAAGAGAATTCAAGACTATACGGTAACAAAGGTAAGACAGAATGAGGAAGAGGAGCAGGGAAAGGATATTAAGTTGGACTCAGTTATAAAAATTTTAGGAATTTCGTGGGATCGTGAGAGTGATAAATTCAAATATTCAGTACAACTTGATCCACAGCAGACTCCAATCACCAAGAGAAAGGTAATTTCCGACATCGCACGCCTTTTCGATCCGCTTGGCTGGCTATCACCTTGCATTGTTACTTCCAAGATCTTCATCCAAAAGCTTTGGCTTGCTGGCCTGGAATGGGATGAAGAATTAACTCCGGAACTTCTATCGGAATGGGAAACTTATCGTTTAAGCCTTGTAGAGACGAACAATTTCAGCATCCCTAGATGGACCAACACAAAATCCGACGATCTGTTGGTAGAGTTACATGGATTTTGTGATGCGTCGATTGCGGCTTATGCCGCTGTAGTTTATATTAGAGTCATCGATGCTCACAAATCCATTCATGTTAGTTTAATCACCTCTCGAACTAAGGTTGCACCAGTTAAGCAGCAGTCGGTTCCGCGTTTAGAGCTGATGGGGGCAGTGTTGCTCTCTGAACTCATTACTGAAGTCGCTGAAGTAATGAGAATCGCACCCCCTCAAATACACGCCTGGACTGACTCGTCAGTGGTTTTGGCATGGCTTAGTAGACATCCCAGTCACTGGACTACTTTTGTTGGAAATAGAGTGTCTACTATTCTCTCGCATATCGACAACTCACATTGGGCTCATGTCCAATCTATGCATAACCCTGCAGATTTGGCTTCCAGAGGTGCAACACCTCAAGAACTTGTGTGCAGCTCACTGTGGAGTCAAGGACCTTCATGGCTCCATGATGAAATAATAGAGTACACAAGACCAAAGTCAATTGTTACCAACACGGAGCAAAGATCAGTCAAGGTTCACGTCGTAACTGAACCTCTTCAGGAAGATCCTTTCTGGACAAAGTATTCATCGTTACAAAGGTTAGTTCGGGTTATAGCGTACTGCAGAAGAGTTTTGAGTTGGAGGAAACAATCAAATAGTGAAAGGAGATTCGAAAGGTATCTAACTAAGGAAGAAATACAAGAAGCAGCAAAAACGTGTGTAAAACTGGTTCAGAAACAAGAGTTCTCCGAAGAAATTAAGGATATAAGAAAAACAGGAAGCGTAAAAGCGAAAAGCAAGCTTAAAAGTCTATGTCCTATCATCGATGATGAAGGCATTCTCCGTGTCAGTGGACGCATCAATAATGCTAATTTAGACGAGGCTGTCAAACATCCCATCATCCTACCACCTGACAGTCACTTCACCAATCTAGTGATTGATGAAGTCCATAAGAGGACCTTACAAGGGGGACCAACCCTAATGTTGAGCCAGCTGCGTACGAGGTATTGGATCCTTTCAGCCAAAACAAAGGTTAAGGCTTACGTACACAAATGTGTTAAGTGCAAGCGGTATTCGGCAGCTATTCAAACCCCACTTATGGGTCAGTTACCGTCCAGTCGAGTCACTCCGGCAAGGCCATTCCTAAATAGTGGCGTGGATTTTGCTGGCCCCATCAGCATCCGAACATCAAAAGGTCGAGGCCACCAATCATACAAGGGGTACATTTGTGTCTTTGTATGTATGGTGACTAAGGCTATTCACTTAGAAGCCATCAGTGATTTGACTTCACAAGGGTTCATCGCTGGTTTTAAAAGAATTGTGGCTCGGCGAGGTTTTGTCAGTAACATTTGGAGCGACAACGGAACTAATTTTGTTGGCGCTTCCAAGGAGCTTCGGCATTTAGTCGCTGCGGAAAAATCTTCCGTGGCCTTAGAGATTAAAGAGTGGTTAGGTAACAACTGCACTTCCTGGCACTTCATTCCGCCTCTTTCCCCTAATTTCGGTGGCTTGTGGGAGGCCGGGGTGAAATCGACCAAATTCCACCTCAAACGCGTAATAGGTCAATCCACACTTACGTTTGAAGAAATATCAACACTATTGTCCCAGGTAGAAGCGTGCCTTAATTCCAGGCCGTTATTAATGATGCCTGACAATTCCATAGATCCCACTCCCTTAACACCAGGTCATTTCCTGATAGGTGAGCCTCTGATAGCAGTGCCTGAACGCAATTATGAGAATTCTAACATCAGCAACCTTAAACGTTGGCAGGTTACACAACGCATGTTGCAAGACTTTTGGAGACGTTGGTCAGATGAGTACTTGGTACATTTGTTACAGCGTTACAAATGGAATAAAAATATTCCAGAACCAAGTATCGGAGATGTTGTTTTAGTCAAGGAGGATAACTTACCTCCTGCCCGTTGGCTTTTGGGCAAAGTAGTAGACAAGCACCCTGGTTTAGACAAGGTTACACGAGTCGTGACTCTCAAGTGTAATGGATCGTCTATCAAACGACCCACGTCAAAATTGTGCATTTTGCCGATTGCAAAGTAATGTAAACTTTGTATACGTAGACTTTAAGTTTGGTTTAGCTATTTTTTTTGTTCATTATAAGTTAGATTTAAGTTTATACAGTCCACAAAGTATTGTAAGTTTTTTTTTGTATCAAGGAATAGGTACTTTCCATAAAATGTTGTAATTTTAGTTCATGTCATCACATATCGTTGCACACGTAATTATATTCTAGTTTGAGCCCCTGACCTCATGGTGGGCGGTAATTGTGTAATGAAGGACATACCATTATGTCCTTGGTGGGCGGTATGTTCGCATTCAATAGTTCCATCAAAGGAAACTAGATGGCGTTGTGCAATTACGTCAAGATCGTAGATCTCGGTGTTAAGATTTTGCGTGGATACTATATAGGGTTTCTGAATGTATGTTTTTTTTTGTGTGTTTGAATCGAGTATTGTGATCACGTCAAGATCCAATAATTATTACATTTACTGTCCGGTATACGGTGTTTCATTTACCCGAGTTCCGCGAAGTAAAGTTCAGTAATAATTCTAACTGTGACATTTGTAATTTCTATTTTTGATGCTTTTGACAATTTTTGTAATGTACATGGCTCACACCTTTCTACTCCACCTGTATTTTAATTTAACCTACATTCATTGCAAATAAATGATTTGATTTGATTTGATTTGATTTGAATGATAATGAAGATAGACACACAATCATTATATACTACACTATCACTATATATGGATAAGATGTAGATAATGTTCTCTCCGTCAATTCAGCCTCCTTATTATAGGACTTTCCTTAGAAACCCTGAGTACTGTCCTTTACACATCCAGCAAGAATAAAGTTCAACCTTTTTTATCACACACCGTCGACAAAACACGACAAATACAGTCGCCAACAGTTTAAAAATACAAGCCCAGTCGTAGTAGCACGCGCCGTGTAATATTATTTGTCTGTTTAATTGTACCGTGCTCGACTGTACCTAACATCTGTAGGTCGTTGTGCGCGAGTGTACGTCGTTGCGTATATTACTCATAAGTGTGTAGGGTTGGCAGACGGTTAGTTTTAGCCGACTGTGCCCAAAAGGTTTTGTTTTAATGTTGGTGTACTGACCAACAACGACACTTCCACCGTGAGTTTTTAGTCGTCTTACAACGGCAGTCCACTTCATGTATCCAATGAATACTAAACATTCATTAAAAAAATAGTTATTTATGATATTTTAATAATTTAAAAATAAAATTATTATTCAGTATTTTGACGTATGACATTGTCAAAACACCTTGTTGTGAGCTATATACTGGACTCGAGCGCTGGGTAGGTATATGTTCTCCCGTTTGGCACTTAACAATCATTAACAGGATGTTTCATATTTATATTCTAATATATTATTTATTTTTCTTTGTACCTAGTATGGAAAATCGCGCCTAGAGCTATTTTATGTCGGGTACATTGAGTGGACCACCTTTGTAAGACGACTAAAAAGTCACGGTGTAAAACTGCAAGAGCATTGCTGTTCCGATAATAATCTCGTCTGAACTAAAACATGCACTATACTCAGTGTACTTTACTTCATCACCACTGCTCTCACTCTGACTGCCACGTTAGTCTAGTCGTCGCAGTCGCTACTGCCGAGCTCATTCTCAGCAGGAGCTGGTCAAGGTGTAAGGAGGCCGGAAATTGTAATTGAGTTTCTCATTACGAATTTCTCACTAGCAGGCACAGAGTCTTGATTTGTGCCCGGTTGATGGCAATAGGCTCGCTCCCTATTACGTGGGAGTTAAACACAACTGGCGAATTGTGGGTGTACTATTAGGTACACCTCTGCCTAACCCTTCGGGGATTACAGGCGTGATGTTATGTTATGTTTTATGTTATGCTCTCACAAAGATGAAGAAATACATCCTGCGGAAACCAGTGTTTCCTAGGACCTAAAATTGGAAGACATGGGGGACATTCGCCAACTCGCACTGTGCCCGCTCCTTTCACGTGAGTGAGGAGGGTGTGTTCTTGCTGTGGAAACGTATAACGTTGAGCAGCTGAGGCTTAGGGGATCCCAGCCAACAGCAACAAATAATTACTGCCTGCAACTGCCTATCTGACCTCTATGTCAGATAGGCAATTTTATTTGTTCTAGACCATACCAGGAAACCTACTAGTTACGGAGATACTGGAGGTTATAGTTAAAACTTTTTCTTTAAAAAACTAAATTTTAAGGTTATAACTTAGCTTTAAATACCCCCTTGACCCGTTTTCTGTTCAATACACAATGTTTTGAGTGCGTTACACTCTATTTTACCGTAAAACCTGATTTTTCACCCCAAAAAAAAGGCGTTTCCCAGCAATAATTTTTGCGAAGGGTTACTTAGTTTGATGTACAGAATGGCTGACAGCTTCGTGAAGGCTCCGTTTACACCTTGTATAGGTATTAATAACTAGGTCCGCGTACAGATTCTTTTTTTATCGTGTGGTTATTTCCTAACCTGGTGTCAGAGTTCTTATGCCACCCATGGGCCTCTGACTTGGCTTAACATGCCGTCAAGAAACATCTCTCAAACAAGCTGGTTTCCTCACGATGTTTTCCCTCACCGAAGCAAGTGATGATTATACAATACGCACATGAATCCGAAAAATCAGAGGTGCGTGCCTTGGGTTCGAACTCGAGACCTATGACTTGGCAGTCCGACGGTCACACCACTAGGCTGTCACTGCTCGCCTACAGATGATGATATTAAAATGTAGCTCCATATTAAGCTCTCAATCACCCCAACAAGTAAGTAAAAAAAAACATCAAATAAAAAAGATTTTCACTCTCCTGCCACCCCTGTTCCCCAGCGAAAGTGGGGCTAATAATGTCGCGTGGATCAAAGGCGCTTTGTCAAGCCGCATTTGCATGGACGAATATATAATTTAATAAGCCACCTTCATACTAAATTGTTGGTGTAAGTTTAGAGGTGTGTGCTAAGCTTTTTGAATAAGTAAATAAGCTAAATTGGAGTTTTTATAACTGGTTTTTTAGGCTGTCCGTTTTTAAATAGACCTTTTTTTTTTGAGGGTTTTTTCTTTGTCGTGTGGTTAGTGCCTAACCTGGTGTCAGAGTTTTTATACCGTCTATGGGCCTCTGACTTGACTTTACATACCGTCGAGAAATATCTCTCAGGCATTCTGGTTTCCTTCACCGAAGCAAGTGAATTATACAATACGTACATGAATCCAAAAGATCAGAGGAACGTGTGTTGGGTTCGAACTTGACAGCCCGACGGTCACAACACTAGGCTATCACTGCTGTGATCCTTATATAGAGTCTAACTATTCATACAATATAAATATAAATATTTTCAGGGAATCATCTAACGGCTATAACAAAGCCATTTCAAGGGTTTTTTTTTTTACCTGAGTATATTTTTTATAAAAAATAAATAATTTAAAATTACTTGACCCACAAAATAAATACTGGCTCCCTATTTTTAAGCATCCATTACACTAGTTTACTACGTCGTATTTACCTACTGTCATTGTTAGAATATGGAAGTAAAGGTTTTATGCAAAAAGTCTCAAAAAAATTTAGAATTATAATAATTTT
The DNA here is from genome assembly GCA_910589295.1 of Noctua janthe. Taxonomy (NCBI): domain Eukaryota; kingdom Metazoa; phylum Arthropoda; class Insecta; order Lepidoptera; family Noctuidae; genus Noctua; species Noctua janthe. The sequence goes on along the minus strand of OU342572.1, from coordinate 2,647,154 downwards.
GTAAAAAAATAAACACTCAGATAAAATTTTTTTTCGTTGCTATGGCGACTTTACGACTTATAGAAGTTACTCTTAAAATATTTCGTATATGAAAAGATAGACCTTATATACTCCTTACGCCTCATCTACGTTCAGACACGCACGCTACTACGCATCTGACCATTCTTTTCTCGGTTTGTAGTGAGTAAGTTGATCGTTTTAACATTTTAGCCATCAATACATTTGGTAAATAAATCAGTAAAGACGACTTTTCAACCACCTTAGCTTGTTTACAGGCCCTCACCATATTCAAGAGAATTTTTAGCCTAAAATTAAACCTTATAACCAGTGAATTATAATTTATTCCTCCCAAACAATGCCGTAAATAGTCCCTCTAAGTATTTACAGAAGAGATTTCAGTTATAAAGGAAAGTTACAAAATGGAGTATTCATGTGTGAATTTATATGAGTGACTACTAATATCTAACTTATTTATTACCAGTCTGTTTGTTTGTTGTTGGTATCACTGGTGTAGTGGTCGTGTTACTGCTGAACATGGGGTCCTGCATTGTAGTATCATCATCTGCCTAGCCTTTTCCCAACTATATTGGGGTCGGCTTCCAGTCTAATCGGATACAGCTGAATACCAGTATTTTACATGGAGTGACTGCCTATCTGACCTCCACAACCCAGTTAGTACTGGGTAATACGATACCCTTTGGTAAGACTGGTTGTCAGACTTTTTGGGCCACTGACTACCTAACGACTGTCAAAGATCTACAAAAACCTATGACACCCGGGACCAACGGCTTAACGTGCTTTCCGAGGCACGGAGGAAACTCGGTATGTAATGGGTGGTCACCCATCCACAGACCAACCTAGGCAAGCATGGCTTAACCTAAAGATCGATCCGAGCGGCTGTTATTATTTAGTCCTCAGTAGCATTGTAGTATCATGTCCCGTTATAAATAATTAATTGTTATCAAATAAGAATCGATTTAATACATTTTCACGTGTAATTACTAACTGCATGATTATGATTCATATTTTTTTCTTATGACATTAAGGTTACAGGGTTCGCTGGATGCGGGTCGCACGGGACCGGTCAATGTGGCGACACTTGGAGGAGGCCTATGTCCAGCAGTGGACGTCTTTCGGCTGAAATGATGATGATGATGACATTAAATTTGCACGCCGACATTAATGCCAGTATAAGAGATTCATATACTTTATCTTTAAGATCTCTCTGTACCTTATTTACGCAAATAAATGATTTTTATTTGATTTTTTTTTTTTTGGTTTCCTGGGTTTGCTTTTCTTCATTTACCTTTATGTTCTTAAAGACATCGGTATGTTAAACCCAGAGGGATTTACAGCAAGCATATTCAGCATGAAAACAGATTAAGAGAAAGGTCACAATATCTTCGATACGTTTGGTTCAAGCCCCGTACGATGAGATGAGATTCATCGTTACTGCATAGTCCGATGTTAGTTTTTGGGTATCCTCTACGAGTAGGTTTATCGTTCAAAATACAACTCAAAAGGAACGTCTTAAAAACTCAAATTAGTATCCTGAATGTCATAGCACTATTTTAGTGGCGGACCGTTTACGACGCGACTTACTATGCGCGCTATTAATTAGTTTGTAATTGGTATAATTAAGCCATTCACTCAATTCATACGAGCGGTGAAGAGCTCGTGGCTATATAATAACAACCACTCGGGTAGGTCTTCAAATTAAACCGCGCTTGGCTAAGTTGGTCTGTGGATGGGTGACCACCCATTACTTTCCAAGTTTGCTCCGTGTCTCGGAAAACAGGATAAGCCGTTGGTTCCGGCTGTCCAATTTAGATCTGTGACAGTCGTTACAGGTGACCAGTGGCCGTAAAGTCTGACAACCAGTCTTACCAAGGGTGTATCGCACCCAGTATATAGTACTATAACTGGGTTGTGGAGGTCAGATAGGCAGTCGCTCCATGTAAAATACTGGTATTCAGCTGCATTCGGTTAGACTGAAATTCGACCCCAACATAGTTAGAAAAGGCTAGGCACATCATAACTTAATTCAAATGGAAATCAAAAACCGCCATTTTTATCCAGTTAACATTACAGAGAGTACCCCCGTACACAAAAACTAGTCCTCCACCCAACTATACACCCATTTTACACACAAAAGGTGTCCTTAAGCCCCCAGATTTGGCTGAATAGGCCTCCTAATTTACGGCAGCAACGGTTGAATCTACTACAATAGGTTTAAATTCCACTATAGTGTTATTTCCTATTGTCTCCGAAGTACGGAGATTTTCTAAAGCTCCATCATTTTGTTACTGATGTTACTACAGGGTGGCGCTTAAGTGTTGACCAGGTTTTCTAAGACAAAGACATGTTTTTTAATGTCGTCTTTTCTGGAGTAATGTTTATTTGGACCTATGGCCCTAGTAGTAACGCGCGGAGTTGTCGTAGCACGGGGAGCTCGGGACTTGGGGCACTCCGACGCGGACAGGTCAGGTTCGAAGGGGATGGCGGAGTCTAGAGAGCGAGCAAAGCGAGCTAACTAAGACCCCCTCATCCCCGCTTGGGTGGAGCACCGCCGTGTCCTCGTAGCGGCGATTGGCGGCGGCGATCTCTCGCGTCCGGCCTTGGTTCAAGCCATGGTCCGGAGCGAGAGGGAATGGGAAGCCGTCACCTCCTTCTGCGAAGCAGTCATGCTAGTGAAGGAGGTGGCGGGAGGTGAGAGGGAAAGAACCTCACGTCCCAGTCGCCGCGGGAGACGCCCTGGGCGTTGGGGGTCACGTGGTGGCTACCGGGCACCGTAGGCGCGGGCCTGTGGACGGCGAGTTATGGGCCAGCTCGCCGTCCGGCCGTCTTATGACGACAGGCCGTGTCGACGGCGCGTTCGTGTTCCACGTGCGCCTCAAAGAGATGTCAGCAAATAAGTAGGGGTCCGCAAGGGCCGATGCCTGCCAGGGCTGCGGGACTGTTCGAAAGAGATACCGTGGCCCTGGAACACAAAGGGCAAAGAAGGAACATGGATGGGTTTTAGTCAGTACAAGTCTGACACTCCCATCCGCTCCGCCCAGAGTGGGGGGGTCATTTGATGATTTCTAATCCGGAAAAAAAAAGACCCCTTCATCCCCTTCGTGTTAGGTTACTTTGAGCTCTGCAGACAGAAATAGGAAGACATCCCTATTAACTTTCGTACTGCGACTGAGTCAAAGTAACTTAAGATTAGAACAATTTTAGAAGTGAAAAATACTCGTTTAGCGCATTCTACATATTATGGCTACTAAAAATGCAATGAATTAATGGGCAAAAACGTATTTACGAAACGTTTAAGTTGCGCGTTCGCCCACGGTACTTCTAATATTCTTAGTATTAGACTACTTTAAATACTACTAGAATATAAACATAAACTCACGCTTTTTTCCCATGGGGGTAAGCAGAAACCACAGAACGCCACCTGCTACGGATCTTTACATACTCCTTTTGTCTCGTCTACGTTCATACATCTAGTCATACACGCACACCAGTTGCGAGTACTACGCACCTGACCTTTCTGAAGAACCTCACCAATAAGGTCAGTGTGTGTCCTTCTAGGGCGTCCCCTCCCGACGTTGCCACTCACAACTGCCTTTTAAATACCTTTTGTTAGTCGCCTTTCACTCATCCTCTCTCAAACCATCTGGTTTGGCCATGTGGAGAGGATGAGCATACTCTTTTCAATTAAACACTACTATTGCTACTTAATTTGCCATTCTTCTTCTTTCTCTTTACGTATCGATGGACTCAAATGATACCCGACCAGTATACAGACACCTGCACAACTCTTTCGTTGGCTTCGTTTAAATCTTGGATGGTGCAGGAGGCTGTGCAGGATGGGCAAGAAAGGAGGTGGGGCGCATCATCTTTAGATGAGACAAATGGATTTTGTAAAAATAAACGAATCTTCTAACTATATCAGTACGTTGAAACCACCCTATACCTATTTATCAAGATTACAGTGAGTGTCGTTAGTTGGTCTTTACACGATTTTGCATACGGACTTTAGATTAGTAGAATGTTAGTCTAGATTGATGAATAGTTTAGTCGTTCTCAAATTGTGTTAAGGTTGAATTTTAAACTAGCCTGAATATTGTAGAAATGACATTTTCTAAATAGGTTTAGCATATCCAATTGTGTTGGATTAGCAAAAGTTTTAATACGGGGTGGAAGGTACACCGACGCTAAAACGGTTACCACGTATTCAGTACATCAACCTGAACCTTTATTTTTTTTAATTCAGCTGTTTCATATATTTTGATTAGGAGCTAGTGTCAAAATAATAACAGCCGCTCGGATCGATCTTTAGGTTAAGACGTGCTTGCCTAGGTTGGTCTGTGGATGAGTGACCACCCATTACATACCCAGTTTCCTCCGTGCCTCGGATAGCACGTTAAGCCGTTGGTTCCGGGTGTGATTTGTAGATCTTTGATAGTCGTTAGGTAGTCAGTGGCCCAAAAAGTCTGACAACCAGTCTTACCAAGGAGTATCGTATTACCCAGTAACTGGGTTGTGGAGGTCAGATAGGCGACTGCTCCATGAAAAATACCGGTATTCAGCTGCATCCGGTTAGTCTGGAAGCCGACCCCAACATAGTTGGGAAAAGGCTAGGCAGATGATGGTTTCATATATTTTGATCATGTGTGTGTGTGTGTTGTAGTTTTTAAAGAAACAGCTGTATTTCTCTAATAACCGACGAAAACTTTCTATGTCCGGGTTCAGAATGATGTACTGGATACGTGCTAACCGTTTTAGCGTCGGTGTCCCTTCCGGTGCATACGTTCGATATTTTAAATACCTTATCGTGTTTTCACAACACGATTACCATTGAGCGCCTCGTTGGTCTATTGGACGCAAGCAGCGACTGCTAAGCATAAGATCCTGGGTTCGATTCCTGCGTCGTGCACCCTGCTCACAGCTCTCGAAATACCACCGTCAGACGTTATTAATGGAAGAAAAAATTTCGAGAGCTGTGAGCAGGGTGTGATTGTATAATTGGTAAGACATCCGGTGTACAGAATCGGAAGGTCGCAGGTTCAAACCCTGCTCGCACTCGATTTTTTCTTTCCATATCTATTTAGTTGTAGTTCCCTACGCAGGGTTTGCGTATTAAAAATATTTAAATATTAGGTACGCCTCTGCTTAACCCTTCGGGAATTACAGGCGTGATGTTATGTTATGTTACCTATACGTTCTTCTTGCGAAAAACTTGTTTAATGAACTGTTATCCACCCTAGTTTTAATCTAAACTAAATCCAAATATCTGGCTTATAAGGTTCAAAGTTACCCTTTACTTTAATTTAACTTCCTTTTAGGACTGACTAGAAAAAGAAAACAATTCGACTTATGTAACCTATTTTGAATCTAAATGAACTAGTAGGACAATCTATTTCAAATTGAAACGCTGCCCATTCAATATATGTATAGCGATATGAGGAATGAAATGTCTTCGAATGCCTGTTTGGGGAACGGTACATGGGTGGGGGGAGGCTATGATACTTGGGATATTCAGGATATTTTGTAAATGTTGTGCTTACGAAAGAAATAGCAAAATATAAGGTAGTTTTTTATACAGAAATGGAACATGAAGCTTCACTTCGGTTAACAGCATTTAAGCTGCTCTTAGCTGTTCTACCAATGGGAAGGTTTATCAATACATAATATATTATATCTCTCGGATTCGGTCATTAATACGAACTAGGATTGAATCGCAAGCGCGCCAGTGGTGACATCACGCGACCTTCTTACAAGTCTACCAACACCACAGCGTGCAGCGTGCTCCTACAGAGCCGTGATGTTTACAGCTCGAGGCGAGGACGACATTATGTCTGATCGCAGTGGAGTTGAGACGTCCTGAAACTGTACCCGATTCATTGTGCCCTGTGTTATTGTGTTAAGTTGTGTTTTCATTGCACGAAACCCATCTGGTGCCGACATAATTGTACGAGCCTAACGAAGTAAATCCTGTCATATCAGACATATCTATCCATCCAACTTGATAACAGCTGAAACACAGGCCTGCACTATGTGAGAGTACTTTTGCCGTTATCCACCACGGCCCAGTACAAGTTGGGAGCGTAACATATCTACGAATTCTTGGTTTCCTCTCAACGTTTTCCTTCACCGTTTTGAGAGCAGTGGTAATGAAATAATATAACTTTTTTTTTTTTTTTTTGTTCACTACAGGAACTGATGGACGCTACCGAAAGCGCCAAACTAGTAGCTCAGTACTGGGCTGACACAATTTAGATTGCCATTGACACACTAACAAGAAGATTTCCAGATCTTCCCAATTCATGCACTCCCTACAGACAGCCGCAGACCACGTAACAGTGAGTGCATTACTTATAAAATTTGCATTTCTAAACGATTTACGGTTTCAGCAGACCTAATGAGCTTTTAATGACTGCTATTTATATGACGTTTTTAAAGTTTCTAGTACTCATAGTTGGATGTTAGATATTCATTCATTGTCTACTAAGATACAGTATTGCGGACGGCATATCAGTAGTATCTAGCTGTTAAGTTGTGTAACCTGATGGGTGGACGCGAAATTCAAATTTTCTTACGTTCTTTTCAATTTGCAGATGAGTGTCCTGACACTAACAATTAACAACAGATACAACCTGATGTATGTGTTGTATGAACAAAATATTGAGAATTAATGAAGTTATTATAAAAATATTACTTCCCCATTTGAATCGAATTTCGGTTCTATTTTTTTTGCACGGAATCCTAATACTTATCTAAAATAAAATAAGTTTCCACTTATTACATCAGCTAATTGCCAGCAAAAGTCCCGTTAAAATCGGGCCAACCGTTTCGAAGATTAGCCGGAACAAACAGTCTGACTCAAAGACAAAAATTAAAAAATACGTTTTTTCTTTTGTTATAACTACTTTCATATGCATTGAGTAAAAAGCTATTATTTTGAAATTACAAACAGACACTTCAATTTTATTTATTTTTATAGATTCACCACAATTACCTAATTACACACGCAAGACTGACCGCATTATCGCTTCACTTTCTTATCCACCAAATTAATTAACTCGGCGTCTAATCCAATTACCTATATATCTACTTACCGACAGTTCTGATAATATTGTAGCAATTAGCGGTTCAATTAATTAAATCACATCTTGTTTCAATATGTCAGCTGACCAAGCATTTGTGGCTACCGACGGTTTGTGGTCTGCTAAAATATTTTGTTTTAATTGTGGTCTATGGTGGAAATCTAATTCATTTGGTCCCGTAATATAATTTGGTTTAATGTTTAATTTGTTTATAATCTACTGGTGATAATTAACTATATACACAAATAATAATTACAGTTTCGATAAAAATAAAATAAATAAGTATATTATATTAGTAGTGTATGATAGTATCGTTTGGTAGTTTAGTATATTTTATAATTACCCGACTACAGCGAAGCCAAAAGGAAGGGTTATGATTTTGTCAGTATAAGTAGAGGAAAAGGTGGTAATGTGGCCCCTACTTTGTTTTTGAGTCCTTATTTAAAAAATATGAGACTCAGAAATGTAATAAACATGTTATTTCATTCCTTATGTATTTGCCTATACATACCTTACTATGTAATAAATAAAACTGTCACAGGATTTTCGAAAAATTATGTATTCATCATTTGCCTAGCCTTTTCCCAACTATATTGGGGTCGGCTTCCAGTCTAACCGGATGCAGCTCAATACCAGTATTTTACATGGAGCGACTGCCTATCTGACCTCCACAACCCAGTTAGTACTGGGTAATACGATACCCCTTGGTAAGACTGGTTGTCAGGTTTTTTGGGCCACTGACTGCCTAACGACTGTCAAAGATCTACAAATGACAGCCGGGACCAACGGCTTAACGTGCTTTCCGAGGCACGGAGGAAACTCGGTATGTAATGGGCGGTCACCCATCCACAGACCAACCTAGGCAAGCACGGCTTAACCTAATGATCGACCCGAGCGGCTGTTATTATTTAGCCACGAGCTCCTCTGAAAAGTTATGTATTCTAAAAAAAAAACAAATTTGGCAACATGAGATCGAATGAGGGTTATATGGCACCCTGGGGGCCATATTAAATGTATTGATTTAATTAAAACCTAACGGCAAAATTCGCAGATATACGAACGTCCTTCAGGACCTGCACAGGCTGTATGAGCCCATAAATTGCAACTCTGGCACTGAACCCACTCCTCCCCAGGTCTGTCGTTCCAGTAACTGGTGTCACAGAATATGCAGATTGTATCTGAGGTTTTAGGTACGCTATTCGGAAAGACATTGTCGTCATATTCAGAGACGGTTTCTATGCGTCACTTTCAGAGCTACTGCTAGATGTAATGACTCTCTGGAGTCGTATAGTTCTGCTACCGCTACCTCGCTATCTTAACTACGTCCACGTCCGCGTCTAAGTCCCCGAGTCTCGACTAAACTCAAAGATTCGATTAGTTGGTTTTTGTAAAGTGATGATGTGATCACTTTTGCTGTGGTAGCTTTTCGTCCGGGATTAGAAGTCCTAGTGTTGGCCCTGGGGATTGGCTGAATGTCTTCTGGCAGAACCAAACCAGCCTGCAGGTCTTTTTCTAATGTCCTAATGTTATATGGCCCCCGGGACTATAATAGAAACAATGTGAGGGGGCCAAATTGTAAGAAAGCAAGAATTTATAAACAAACCATAACACAAATATTCTATCAAATGTTTTTTTTTATAATTACCTTCAAAATCTGGTAGAATAATATTTATCAAATTCAATGTACAAATCACCAAAGCTAAAAGTAACTTATTTCCAGTAAAATTGAATAAAATGCAGAGCGGTAATAAAAATTTGCCACTTGCGCGTTTCGACTGGTTCGCAGAAAAAGAAAACGAAACGCCGCCTCACGGATTTGTTGAGTTAAAATCAACAATATCACACGAGCTCCGCGTTGCACCAAAAAAAATCTAGATGGCATGTTCCTAAACTATAAATATCGAGGGGGTCAATATACCTGCAGGGACCACATTACCACCTTTTCCTCTACGTCTCTACGTATGTTTGTATTTACGTATGTTCCTCCATAGCACCTAAACTATTCATCCGATTTTAATGAATAAGGTGTCAATCGATTCGTTATTATAGCCCGGGTAACATAGGCTACATTTTAACCGACTTCAATAATAGGAGGAGTCAATTTTACCTTGTAAACTTCGAATTTATTTAGAGCTTGATTTCAGTAGTCGGGTCGAGTTCTAGAATATCACACAACTAAAAATTGCATGCCTCGATGGTTTAGTCATCGCAAGCACGACTGCTGAGCGTGAGGTCCTGGGTTCGTTTCCCAGGTCGGGCAAATTGTTATTTGGATTTTTCATCAGGAATTTCTCAGTAACATCCACGGAGTCTGGATTTGTGCCCGATTGATAGCAATAGGCTCACCCCTATTACACAGGACTTAAACACAACTGGCGAAATGTGAGTGTACTATTAGTTACACCTCTGCCTAAGTCTTCGGGGATTACAGGCGTCATGTTATGTTATGTTAAAATTTCTTCACTGTTAGTAATATTTATCTAGTTTTCAAGTTTGTAACTGTTTAACACTGCTGAAAAATAGGGATCAAGGATGTTTCTTGATCATAGAGGTTTTGATCACGTAAAACCTTTTTTTTCCATTGTCATCACACAGAAACATTATCCACGTCCCTGAAAAAAAAACCCTTTTTAATATGCAAAAAAAGTCAACTAAAATTTCACCCCCAAACTAACCTCAGATAATACTCACCCCTCTAAAAAAGAAACCGCACGGCATTCTTTCATAATTTCATCCCCTATAAAAATTAATTAATACAAGATTAAGAGTAATAAGCCTTCTGATTTATAAGGGTTTGTGGCCAAATGATACCCAACCCTTTTAGGGGTCCGCACACAAAACGGGAAATAGAAAAACCCTTTCGTTATGCTGGCCCTCATTACGGAAGGGTATTTCAATGCTTGCACTTACGTCTATTATGGGGTATAGCACTTTTATGTCGTATTGCTTACTAAATTCAATTTAAATGTACCTTCTCTCTTTTGTGTATTAACTGTCAAAATTGCGTTGGGTTATTTGATAGCTCTAGAAATAGGTACATGTGTGGTACATACAGGGTGTAAACAGACCCTTCACAAAGCCGGCAACCATGAATTCTGTTCATCAATCTAAGTAACTTTACGCAAATAATATTGCTGGGAAACGACTTTTTTTTTGGGGTGAAAAATCACGTTTTACGGTAGGATTCGATGGAATGCTCTCAAAGCATTGTGCTGATGGATGGATTGAATAGTACGGTTGTCGTGAAGGTTTTTAAAGTAAACATTTTACATTATTTATGTGTATTAAAAAAAAACAACTGTGAAAAAGTTGAAACTTTGACCCCCAATATCTCCGTCTAGAACAAAAAATGATCGCAAAGACAGGGAGAACAAGTGCCTTTCGGCTTTGTTAAGGGTCTATTTACACCCTTTATGTGGAAGTAGAAAGTCTTTTTCGATTGAATTATTAAATTTTTAAATTAAAAATATCATCATCTGCCCAGCCTTTTCCCAAACTTTATTGGGGTCGGCTTCCAGTCTTACCGGATGCAGCTGAATACCAGTACTCTACATGGAGCGACTATCTATCTGACGTCTACAACCCAGTTAGTACTGGGTAATACAGTACCCTTGGTAAAACTGATTGTCAGACTTTCGTGCCACTGATTACCTGTAACGACTGTTAAAGATCGACACCCGGGACCAACGGCTTAACATGCTTTCCGAGGCACGGAGGAAGCTCGGTATGTAATAGTGGTCATTCATCCACGGACCTACCTAGGCACGCGCTGCTTAACCTTAAGATCCATCCGAGCGGCTGTTATTATTTAGCCACGAGCTCCTCGTGAAAGAAAGTCGTTTTAGATTAAATTATTGAGCGGCACGCTATCATTATTGATCTCATCCGTTGTACTCAATGGCTTAATGGGAAGACACCAGATGGTATGGCCATAATGCCATGGAAATTGGGTAGGGCTTTGGTGTGAAATACGCACTTGCATCGACACCCTTGCGCCATCCACCTTCCTAGCACGGTGGGCTGCGCTGGATCGGCTGCTGCAGGTGCTGAAAAGCTCAAACGGCGCAAATACATAACTTAATTGGTAGTTATGTGTTTGAGCTGCTTGGCCATGGAGTCCGAGTGGCACTCGGACTCCATGGCCAAACAGCTTGTATTTCGGGATATCGCCAAGCGGTTGGTCGACTCTTCAGGTGACCAGAGCTGATAATGCTGATTCCTGCCTTCATATAATAGTTTTCATATAAGCTTGTTGAGTATAGTTTTTTTTTGCCATTTCTATTCATGGGACAAGCTTTTATGAAAACTATTCTTTTTCTATTATTCAAGGTTTACTTTCTTTTTTTAAGTGAATACTTATTAAAAAAAAAAGTATAACTTTTATTAATAATTTTATTTATCAATCTTCTTCACAGTACAGCATTTAATCCATACAGCACGATAAACTACTAATCTTCGATCACGTCTAAGCGAAACAGAAAGACATAAAGAAGAAAGCAAAAATAAGTAGACAACCAAACCTGATTCCACTTTTTGAACTCGCATTATAATTGGCTTGAACACCGTCGCCAGCCAATCGCAAACCCGCCGTAACTGTCGGGTGATATAAACTTTGCTTGGAAAACTGATGGCCTATCGTAATTGAAAAGGCCAAAATGGCTATACGTTTTTGTTTTCTTTAGGCTATTAGGAATAAAAGAAGGACTTTTGTACAAGTGCTGTATTAAAAAAAAAAAACTAAGAAAAACATTTATTTACATGTTATTACAAGTTTAGTTTTTTTTAAAATCTCATTTTGTTTTCGTAATTTTTACCTGATTTGTGGGAGGGTGGAGTGGGGGGAAGGTAGACATGCTGCGCTGACCCCAAATGAATTGGGATAAGGGCAAGAGAATGATGATGATTATGGGAGGAGAGAGTGGACCCTCTGCAACTCAACTTTTTTATAAGCGTCGTAGACCCGGTCTACGGAGCCCCGAAAGAAAAAAAAACACAAAGATCTACAAATGACAGCCGGGACCAACAGCTTATTATTTACTTATTTATTTAAACTTCATGTACAATAGTGATACATAGGCGGACTTAATGCCACAAGGCATTCAAGCTTATCATGCTTTCCAAGGCACGGAAGGAACTTGGTATGTAATGGGTGGTCACCCATCCACGGCCCAACGTAGGCAATCACGGCTTAATCTAAAGAACCCCACCAGCGCGGCTGTTATTATTCAACCAAAAGCTCCTCCTTGTACCTCTCTATAAAATCTTATATCTCTTTGGTTTTAGGCTATTGAAATTAATGACTATTTTGTTTAAATTACATAGTAACAGACAGAGATTATAAGTCAGATAAGTTCGGTCCGAAACTTGATAACAATTTTATAATTGAAATCTTGCCAAATTTTACAGTTCCTAACAAATTATTGAAGAGTAGAGAATACTTTGAAGGCTTGAATTAAGATAAATTAAAACAATAACTTAATTGGTTTCAAACTTCAACGATATTGAATAATTAAAGTTTCAAATAGGATCAGCGGGGTATAAACGTAAAATATGTATAATATTAAATCTATTTCTAATCAGACGAAATTGATCCCTAAATCATTCAAGACGGGTTTTTACATACATAAATAACATCACGCTTGTAATCCCCAAAGGGTTATGCAGAGGTGTAACCAATAGTACATCCACATTTCGCCTGGTGTTATAGGGTGCGAGCTTATTGCCATCAACCGGGCACAAATCCAGACTAGACTACCAAAAAAAGAAACAACATGCGGGACCACAGTGCAAAATAAACGTAAGTATCCAACCCACATTTTTATTTAAGTTTAATTAAAACAGTGTCTTTGTTCAGCGGTAGAAAAGGTGCCATTCTACTTAGTCCCGGTTAAATACGGACAGAAGTGTCCGACTTTAATTATTTTAAATTATTTTTTTCTCGAACCTTTTTTAACAGGCATTAAAAGGTAGTTTTACAATTAATAATTTTTATCGCGCTATTAGTGAAAGCTGGTTCAAATAGATCAGAAATTCTGATATTATAAGTTATTCGCATTTTTACAAAAAAAAAACCTTAGATGTCAAAAATCCTGTTCTTGCAAAAATCCTGGGATGATCGCAACAAAACGATTTTTCAATTACTCTGCGTCATTGTTGCACCCTGAGCAGTCTGCCTGTCATCTTGTTAATTGGCAATTTTTAATTTATCATAAACACTAGAAATGGGATATTAACCATGTTTAGTGTTTGTTTTAAGTTCCCGATATTTCGGCGCTATTTTAAGTACCATGATCTCGGATAAACTGAAGTTATTGCATTTATGAGCAGACAAATCGGTCTACCCTGTTTCTCAGTTTAAAAACTTAATTTTCAATTTTACCATGGTGTAAGCTATTCCATAGACAAATTAGAGTATCTGGATTAAAGCAGTCCGATGGCCAGGTTATAAGGTCACGGAAGCCTTTGGACGCGGAAGGCAAAGAACCCGTAATATGGCGATGCTTGGAAGTGAAGCTTTTGTTCAGAAGTGGGCGTCTTTTGGCTGAATGATGATTATTGAATGTATGTTTATTTTATATAGGTACAACTTTGTTTTAAGTTCCAATTTCAATTTTCCTGTTTTGTCTTTTCTACACACTGTGTCTACATTTCTAATCCTACTTTCCTCTCGCAGGTCTGCTGGAAGAGATATCGCATGAAATAAGCAGTACATTTTGTGCTCTTCTATCTTAATGTTTTGTCTTATTGAGTATTTTGTGTGTACATATATAAATAAATAAATGATGAAACAGACATAGCTTTCTTTTCTTTTCAACAGAAAGAAATATAGATGTCTAAGGGGCAACTCCCCTTTAAAAAAACATTCGCAGTCTATTCCCAGTCTTGATATGTCGAAAATACCTACCTCTAATCTACCACTAGTTTTTTAGAAAGTATATTACATTGATGATCGCTGAGATGTGATTGCGACTTGATTTTAAATGTTTTTAATTACAGTAATTGGCCTGGTTTTTCTTGTTTGACATCTTTACTAATCTTAATAATATTGTAAACTTGAAAGTTTGAATGAAAGGATGTTTGTTACTCAATCACGCCAGAACGGCTGCATGGATCTGGGTGAAATTTGGCACAGAGGTAGATTATAGTCTAGAATAAATACAAAATCTTCAACTTAATTTATTTTTAATCTGACACACATCAAAATTTCCACGCAAACGAAATAGCGGTCAACAGCTAGTAACACCATAAATCAGACTATATTATTGGGAACATTATATTCTGCTGAGACATTTAAAAACTCATTTAAGTGAGCAAGAAAGTTCCCCCTTCATGTAGTCGGCATACGCCTGTTTACAACCGTATATATCGCTGTGATGTCCCCTTGTCATTGCAATGTTTCCGTCACTCGGAGTCAAAGCTAAAATGTGACTGGCATGTAATTTCACTGGCATCCATACCCTTCGAGGCGGGTCACAACAATGCTGCCTCATGTTCTGGAATGTAGTACTTTCCGAGGCTCTAACACGTACGTGTTTATCGTAAACCAAAGTTAAATCGATGAATTTTGAAATAAATAAGCTTTCTTTATCGTGTGGTTAGTGCCTAACCTGGTGTCAGAGTTTTTACGCCGCTCATGGGCTCTGACTTGGCTTTACATGCCGTCGAGAAATATCCTCAGGCATGGATGTTTTCCTTCACCGAAGCAAGTGATAATAATACAATACGCACATGAATTTGAATAAATTGAGATGTTGGTCTTGGGTTCGAACTTGAGACTATGACTTAACAGTCCGACGGTCACACCACTCGACTATCACTGTTTATAAATAACCCTGTATCTGTTCAGACTCAAACACATCAAGCTACTACAATCTGTCAAATTTCTTTGATAGATTTTCAACTTTATCGCTGAAGCGTTAGGTTCAAGGTTGATTGGAAAAAATTGACAGTTTCGGGTAACTTGATGTGTTGGCGTCTGTACAACAGCTGCACGATAAAAAATCTGAAAAAAAAACACCGTAAATGGTATTACATGTTGGCACTGCTTTGATAACACTCAATTATTTCATTGCCGTTTAAATTAACTGTCTGCATCGTTGGTCGAGTGGTCGAAATCGCGACTGCTGAGCATGAGGTCCTGGGTTTGATTCCCGAGTCTGGCAAAGTGTTATTAGGATTTTCATCAGGAATTTCTCAGTCTCCCACGGAGTCTAGATTTGTTCCCGGTTGATGGCAATAGGCTGGCCCCCTATTACATGGGACTTATGCATAACTGGCGAAATGTAGGTGTACTATTAGGTACACCTCTGCTTAACCCTTCGGGGATTACAGGCGTGATATTATGTTATGTTTACATTAATTAAGATAAATACAGGACTATTATGAAGATTATCAGAAAATTATCATATTACTATATCACATTTATAGTTAGTTTTCTAGGTAATCTAAGTAAAACGAGATCGAAATTCCCTCTGTTAAATTAGTTCCACCTCAAAAGTGATAATACAGGTCCTAAAGAAATAACAAGTGTAAAACATAGTAATATAACGTGTAAGTAGGCCTGTAGACTTCGTGAATATGTGCACATCAAAGTTTCCAAATGTAGGAACACAACGTAAACTTGATCTCTTTTGAGTGGTACAAGTTATGAGATGAAGTGAAGTGGAGGAGCTCGTGGCTAAATAAAAATAGACGCTTGGGTCGATTGCCTATGTTGGTTTGTGGATGGGTAACCACCCATTACAAACCGAGTTTCCTCCGTGCCCCGGAAAGCATATGTGTGACATGTTATACAGAAACTGAGTTATGGAGGTCAGATAGGCTCTCGCTCCATCTAAAATACTGGTATACAGCTGCATCCGGTTAGAATGGAAGCCGACACTAACGTAGTTGGGAAAGACTAGGCAGATGATGATCTAATCTCACAAAAAAATGATAATATTTTCTAGTTATAAGACTATTTGCCTTATTATTTACATACATTTAATATGTTTGCGACGTCCGCCATCCCGATTTTAGACCGACCACTTTAATGAGTCCTCGCGAAGGTATCAATTTAAATGGAATATTCTGATGGTTTATTACGTATTGGTTCAATTGGTATCGTAATACTTACGTGGATTATGGTTATTTTAAACCTGTGAGATGATATTGTTAGGACTTTGTGGATGATTAATGTGCTATTGATGGTGCAAGGCGGAGGACTCATTAAAGCGGTCGGTTGATGGGAGAGAGCTTACAAACAGCTGATCTCTTGAAACTTACATCCTTAGTATTACCTGCAAAATAGTGAAAGGGGCAAGCACCAAAACTTACTGTAACCAATTTTAAACTTTTTTGGGGTGAAAAATCTCGTTTTAGGACTTTGTGGACGATTAATGTGCTATTGATGGTGCAAGGCGGAGGACTCATTAAAGCGGTCGGTTGATGGGAGAGAGCTTACAAACAGCTGATCTCTTGAAACTTACATCCTTAGTATTACCTGCAAAATAGTGAAAGGGGCAAGCACCAAAACTTACTGTACCCAATTTTAAACTCTATCGCCTTTACAACTACACCTTCCCTTCAAACCAAACCCTACCTTCTGTCCTCCAAAACAAGATGTAAATTCCTTTGTTAGCAAAGGGATAGTTACTCGCAATGGGCGTAATATATCGGATTGTAAAAGCCTGAAGATTCGTGAAAGTTTCAGCCGCTGGGGAATGAGCGTTGGCTTACTTATAGCCACTGTGTTCGTTTTGTCATAGTTCCCAGGCTTTTATGCCGTCCTAGTACTTTTGGGGGCATTAACTGTGCTTTGTTCTGGGTTAGGTTGATTACAAACTTCTTTTATAACTAGCTGTGTCCGCGATTTTCGTCTGCGTGAAAAATATTTGAATCGGATTTTTTTAACAATTGCATGGGTTTTAATTTTCTTTGAATAAAAGTAGCCCAAGTTATTTCTTATATATAAAATCAGCTATTTGCTAGTAAAAGTCCCGTCAATCGGTCCAGCCGGTTCGGAGATTAGCCGGAACAAATAAACTCACACAGAAAAAAAAATTGTCTGTCACAGACACAGACAAAAATTGAGAAACATGTGTTTTTGTTATAAGTACCGTATACTGGGTGTAAACAGATCCTTCACCGTTATCCGTCAACTAAGCATTCTGTACATCAAACTAAGTAACTCTACGCAAAAATTATTACTGGGAATTATTGGGCGACTTTTTTTTTTGGGGTGAAAAATCTCGTTTTAGGACTCGATGGAAAGCACTCATAGCATTGTGCTGATGAATGGATTGAATAGTACGAGGGTCGTGGAGGTGTGTAAAGTAAAAAACTTATATTAAAAACAAGTATTAAAAAAAAACTTGTGAATAAGTTGGAACTTTGACCCCCAATATCTCCGTCACTAGAAAGTTCCCAGGTATGGTCTAGAACAAAAACAATATTGCACTGACGGGGAGAACAAGTGCCTTTCATTTATGTTAAGGGTCTATTTACACCCTGTATACTTTCATAATAAATGCATTCAGTAAGAAGCTGTTCTTTTGATTTTACAAACAGACATTTCAATTTTATTTCGACAAGTTTTTGTATTGACAAACTTTGCACGTATCTACAGCACGGCAAAAGCAGTACAAAAGTTTTAGACGACTCGTCCGCGCGGTTGAGCGGTGTACATCGTACATCACGGATTCATACAAGCCAATGCGGACGGACCGCGCGGACGAGACGTGTCGTGTGAGAATCGCCTTAGCTCGATCTGCCTCGGGCATTTTTTGTACGATAATATTATATTCATACTAACTATCTACCTCTAGGTACGCCGAGAATTTCATCGCACATCATCATCTGCCTAGCCTTTTCCCAACTATGTTAGGGTCGGCTTCCAGTCTAACCGGATGCAGCTGAATACCAGTATTTTATATGGAGCGACTGCCTTTCTGACCTCCACAATCCAGTTAGTACTAGGTAATACGATACCCCTTGGTAAGACTGGTTGTCAAACTTTTTGGGCCACTGACTACCTGTAACGACTGTCAAAGATTTACAAATGAGAGCCGGGACCAACGGCTTAACGTGCTTTCCGAGGCTCGGAGGAAACTCGGAAGAATCGGAGAACTTCATCGCACATTCAGTAAAAATATAAAACAACCAATCATCATTCAAGAACACAATTAACAAAATTATAATTTCGAAACTCAAATTGAATAAGTAGCAACGAATTACCAAATTAAAGTGAGTCCCACTGACAGCGAACGAATGGAGAATTAATTGACTGAACGAATAAATGAATGAACTGTTGAACGATTCGGCATTAAATGAAATATGGGCAGTCTGCGGATCGTAATTTGTTTTCTGTAATGGTGGATTTAAATGGTATTTGTTTCATTCTTTATTTGTTTTCAGGATTATCGTGTTCATTTGTTTTGTGCAAATATTAATGTGGAATGGATTAAGGATTAATATTGGCATTTTATTTGTTTTACAGCTTAACTCTTTGTATTGATTTTAGACTTTAAAGGCACATTACTTCGCGTCCGGCCCTGGTTCAAGCCATGGTCCGGAGCGAGAGGGAATGGGAAGCCGTCACCTCCTTCTGTGAAGCAGTCATGCTAGTGAAGGAGGTGGCGGGACGTGAGAGGGAAAGAACCTCACGTCCCAGCCGCCGCGGGAGACGCCCTGGGCGTCGGGGGTCACGTGGTGGCTCCCGGCCACCGTAGGCGCGGGCCTGTGGACGGCGAGTTATGGGCTAGCTCGCCGTCCGGCCGTCTTATGACGACAGGCCGTGTCGACGGCGCGTTCGTGTTCCACGCGCGCCTCAAAGAGATGTCAGCAACGAGTAGGGGTCCGCATGGGCCGATGCCTGCCAGAGCTGCGGGATTGTTCGAAAGAGACACCGTGGCCCTGGAACACAAAGGGCAAAGAAGGAACATGGATGGGTTTTAGTCAGTACAAGTCTGACACTCCCTTCCGCTCCGCCCAGAGTGGGGGGGGTCATTTGATGATTTCCCATCCAAAAAAAAAAAAAGGCACATTACTTATTACTTCCACCCATTTAGACATTATACACTATAATATCTGTCAAAAATTGCTGGCGTAAAACAAATATAATTTTAATTATTGTCTGGAATCTTGACTTTCTTGTCCTTCCTTTTTTCCGGTATAATAAAATACGGTTTGTTTGTAATGAGATAAAATAACTAGACACTACGTACAAAGATCCAAATTTTGCCACTCATCATCAGATGCCTAGTCTTTTTGCAAATAAATGTTGAAGTCAGCTTTCAGTCTAACCGCAGTCTAATAGCAATAGGCTACCTCCTTATTACATGGGACTTTAATTTAACTGGCGAAATATGAGTACACTCACATTTCGCCAGGTTCGCTATTAGGTACATCTCTATCTAACCCTTCGGGAATTACAGGTGTGATTTTATGTATGTTCACAAACTGTCTAATAATCACGTAATAATTTGTAGTCTTTGTTAGCCTGTCAAGTGTCCCACTGCTGGGCAAAGACCTCCCCTTTCTCCTTCCAAACTCTCTATCTTGGGCGATCTCTGGCCATGTTAGCCCACAAACAAGATCAGATCGTCATACCACCTTCACCGCGGTCTACCTCGGCGGCGATTTCCTCTATCAGGCGTGCAGTGACTGATGATCCGTGTCCACCTCTCAGGGTGCACAAATGTACCACGTGGTCAGCCAACTTCGACTTTAGCTTGGCTGGTTTTCCATCAACATCTGCAACCTTCATCGCAGCGTAGTGTTTCTGACGCGATATGTTCGCCTAGCACCTACTATGCTGCGCTCCATTGCCTGCTGGCAAATCTTGAGTTTGGACTTCTGTTGTTCATTAATTGAATTTGTGCACCGTAGGTCAGAACGGGCAGGATGCACATGTCGATGAGTTTTCTTCATCACATAAATAGTGTCTATAATTGCGTGGCATAGTTCGGAGTGACGGCTCAGTGATGTGACAGCGTGACACGTCACAACATGCCACGTCATGATAATAGCACGCGCGGGACGAGGGTCGTGAGTCGTGACATTGGCTTGTTTGGGACTGACTTATAACGGGTTTGGTCTGGATTTCACTAACTTTGCAGGTTGGTATATACGATCGCTGTTGTAGGAAACTAGTGTTAATTTTATTGTTTTATCGGTTAACACGGCACAAAAGGTATCAGCTATGTCTACCAATGATTTGATCCTCAAATGAAACCAAATCGACCAGTATTAAAACACCGAAAAAACCGAAATATCGGGAACTAAAAGAATCAGTAAACATGGTAAATATCCCGTTTCTAGTGTTAATGATAGCATTAAAACAGTTGGGTCAATTTTACTCATTTTTATGCACAACTCTCACTTGAGAAAAAAATTAAGCGTGCCAAAATAAAATTGTTTTCATAAAAAAAGTGATGATGTTTCCTAAGAAAGTTTCTGTGTATCTCATAATGATTCGGTTTTCCTCATACCGTCCCAGTTAAAGAAACACCCTGTTTATTATGTATACATTCCATTCGAATAAGTTTTTTTTTTCAATACTCCATCGAACAGATAACAAACAAACTTCGCAAAAGAAACATGTTTAGCAATACAAAACATTTTCCTACTCTAACCGCAGAACTCGTCGGTATATTTTCACTCAACATCGTACCGTCGACAAAGTGGGGTATTCGTCAAAGCGCAACAATTTTTTAGCGCAACCAACTAAGCGCAACTAAATTATTTATCGAAGCGCAACCATTAGTTGAACTCACAAATTAAAATTTAAAATATTATATGCTTATTCCTCAAAGCGCTACCATGATTGAAAAAAAATATAAATTAATGAATGCATCATACGCTTCTCTATTGTTCATCTAATAAACATAATATTTTTAATTTGAATCTGTGAGCGCAACTAATGGTCGCGCTTCGAGGAATAATTTAGTTGCGCTTAGTTGGTTGCGCTTAAAAATAGTTGCGTTTTGAGGAATACCGCGATAAAGTTTAGCATCGGAACATTGATCAGTTTCTCTCAGTTTGCAACTGAAGCTCATTGCTCAGGGATATTGTCAGGGTTAGCGGTTACTCAACTATTATTGGTGTTGCCTGATCAGAGGTGAGCTTAGCTGGTGTATTTGAAGCTAGGACACTTAGTCAAGTTACTTGGGTTTATAGTTTTCGGTTCATGTTGATGTGGTTAACTTTGAAAGCATAGTAAGTAAATATCGAATTTACTACAATCTGTTAAATTTATTTAATTTTTTAAGCGCTTTGTTACATCGTTTATTATGCGCACAGCCAAGGAGTGGAATTATCTGCTTGCGTCGGTGTTCCCAAGGTTATATGACCCCAATCTATTTAAGTCGCGAGTTAATAGGCTTCTTTTGGGTTAGCTCGTTCCATCGTCGACCTCATCTCTGTCCTCAGGACTAGACTGAGGTCAAAGGTAGGCCGATTTAATTTAAAAAAAAATATTTTTAACTTTATCGATAAAGCACAAGGTTCGATCCTTGAACCTTATGCTTTAATTAACCTTGAACTTCATAATTAACCTTGAACTTCATAATTAACCTTGAACTTCATAATTAACCTTGAACTTCATAATTAACCTTGAACTTCATAATTAACCTTGAACTTCATAATTAACCTTGAACTTCATAATTAACCTTGAACTTCAAGGTTAATTCGGAAAATTTGACATATTCGGGTAGCTTGATGTGCTGGCGTCTGTCTGTACTTAAATATTGAATGCTGTGTTACAAGTAGTGAATTCGAATCAACATTAAATTCTATAAATTCACGCTTTTTCTCTTATTTTTAAAATAATAGGTCATCATCATTTGCCTCTGCGGGACTGTTCGAAAGAGATACCGTGGCCCTGGAACACAAAGGGCAAAGAAGGAACATGGATGGGTTTTAGTCAGTACAAGTCTGACACTCCCTTCCGCTCCGCCCAGAGTGGGGGGGTCATCTGATGATTACCCATCCGAAAAAAAAAAAAAAACATCGTTTGCCTAGCTTTTTCCCAACCATGTTGTGTCTATGTAGGTCGGCTTTCAGTCTAACCGGATGTACCTGAAAGTACCATTATTTTACACTAGCACTTAGCCCGCGACTTCTCTCGCAAAAATTGTGATAGCTCGGCTGATAGGCATGATATACGGTATAATTTATCGCCTATAGCACCCACGCATTATGTATCTTTCTACAAGTGAAATAAAATTTAGAATTGGATCATTAGTTCCGGAGATTAACCCCTAACAAACAAATTTTACCTCTTTATATTATTAGTATAGATGCGAGCTACAGCCTATCTGACCTATACCTGGGTAATACGTTACCCCTTGGTAAGACTGATGAAATAATAGGGAATGACTAATCTACAAAATAAAATGGGTGATACTTCCTTTACAAACCAGACAAAGCTAGGAAGCATAATTAGTGTATCAATAAAACCGCGGCTCATTATGTACAACTACTATTGAAAGCTGCTAATTACTCTCATCAATCATACGCACAATGACCGGGAAACGTCCAAAATCCCCAGTCAAACTGTTGATTTACAATGTTTAGAATAATTGGCGTGTTTAATATATAGGTTAGCCATTTTGTTTTACATAGAAAGACTCTTTTGTAAAACTTTGATGGCGCCTCCAATTTGGGAACAAAGTTTTGTAATTATTACAACTAGTTAGGCAAGTTATTTTCTTCCTAAGAAAAGGTTTTAATTTTATGTTCCGGAACGTTAATTTTTTAAGGGTAGTGGTAAAACGAGCGAAAATAAATTCAAATTAAACGTGTCAAAAATACTGAATGTGGGGCACTGAAACACTAAGTGGGCTACAAACAGTGAGCGAATACAAATGTTTAAAACGGCGACTTGAAAATTCAAATTTGAGTTACTAGTTGTTTAATACGACCGCTTCTAGATACTAGTTGTTCAAAACGACCACTACGTTATAGATCAAGGACTCAGATCAATAATTAAAACATGGTTAATAACCACTAGATTGTAGATAAGGCGTAGTCGACGTAGCCGTACACGGAACCTAACCTGCCCGAGTGGGGGTGCCACAAGTCCCGAGCTCGCTTCGCTCGCTCTTGCTTCCTGTTGATGTTCTCCTTGCCGCAATGACTGGATAAATAGTTACTTACGTGGTATGATAGTCTCCATTCAGTATATTAGTCGGCAATTAATTTTTATTCGTTTGATTAATAATTTCCCATTTTTTTCTCAATTATGTTAGGTTGGTAGACTCGTTGTCAGACTTTCGGGTCAATGCCATTTTTTATAACTCTCAACGATCTACAAATTGTACTCATTTCATATTTTCTTCTCTGCACCTCTAGGAACTTAATGAAAAGCCCCATGAAAATCCAACCACTATAAATGTTCCACCTTTTTGTCTTTGCACTCGACTAGTAGAAGAAATGAGAATTTTTGTTCCAGCTGGTTCTAAAATTTGTAACACCTTATTTCGTAGGTCTATTGGAAAAACAATCCCATCAGGTTTACCGTAGAACTGTTGAGTAGAACTAGTGGGAACAAACCTTTTGTAAAACACTTAAAATCCTAACTATCCTAACTAATATAATAAATGTGAAAGTAAGTTTGTTTGTTTGTTACCTTTTCACGCCTAAACCACTGAACCGATCATCCTGAAATTTTGCATATACGTTGTCATCACCATCATATCAGCCGAAAGACGTCCACTAGTCCGTGGACATAGGCCTCCCCCAAAGGGGGGGTTTTGCCATAATCGCCACACTTGGCAGGCGGGTTGACGATCGCAGTACAGTTGTTAAAAAAATCACGGAGAACGCTGCTACCCATTCTCTGGTAAGTCCCTTACTCTACTCTTATACGTTGTCAGGTGTACAGAAACGGACATACCCCGAAAAAAAAAAATTCCGAGGTAAACAACAATAACGTTCTTATAATCATAGAGTGCGCCAAGTGTCTTTTGCTAATTGATTGTCAAATTCTAAATGTGCGAAGCCGCGGTCAAAAGCTAGTAAACAATATTTCCATCACACATCATCATTTCTATCATATTTATACACATCAAATAATTGTTTATAAAAGAGCAATTTTAACACAGATAGCATCATTTTTGAAGGATATATTAGTATTGACAGACTTTTCAAATAAACATTTAACATTTTGTGGACCCCTGGGTCCCGCCTGAAGTTAGTTGACATAGACTAAAATGTGTCACAGAGGAGGAAATGCTTTGAAGAACATTTCGTTTATTTTAGGAATAACTCTGCCCCGTTGGTCCAGTGGTCGCAAGCGTGACTGCTGAGCATGAGGTCCTGGGCTCGATCTCCAGGTCGAGCAAAGTGTTATTGGGTGTTTCCTTCAAGAATTTCTCGGTAGAGGCCACGGAGTCTGGATTTGTGCCCGGTTCATGGCAATAGGTACGCCACGTTTAACACAAACTAGGGTGTTAGGGTACACCTCTGAATAATCCTTCGGGGATTACAGACGTGATGTTATGTCGATGTTGGTATTATATTTATTTTCAACATGCCTAAGGCTGAACAGAAAATTGCTAAAAAAAAAACTTTGCCAACCTACCTTTGTGTTTTCGCTTTTAATGGGGTTGTTTGCAAGTACCGTTGCCGCGAATAAGCGCTGAGTGTGTGTCAAAATCAAAGCCAAAGCCATCTTGAAAGAAAATCAGCCAATCGGCGACCAGACAAAAGCACTTAGCGCCATCTGCGCGGAACTAAATTATTAAAATAATTTAGTTCCGCGCAGATGGCGCTCCTAATCTAAACTAGTTTATTACTTAGGTCAGTGTCAGGTATAGGTATGTTGATTAAAATATGATTCGCGACCGTAACAAATATGGCTTACAGAGTTATAATTAAAATCATTAATACGTTCCTTTAATCCCATTGAATCACTATTTCATGAAAAAGTTAAATTAATTTCGCAGGCTACCCTGTGCTTCCACCGAACTTCAATCTTTGGTGTCCTCTGGAGTAGTTGTCGCAAGACGCATTTCTCGCTTGAACTTGTAACTCGACACAAATGATTGACATATCTGCGAACTTACTCTATGGCAATGCAGAATTATTTTGTGATTTCCCAAAGTTACATACATTTCATAATATTTATTGCGTATATACGAGTTTTTATTGAATTTCCCTGCGCCTGAAAGTCATTTGCGTTCGGAGGATACCATAGTAATACTGTTACGAACTTTGTCGATTCGTTGATGTGATTTTCGTGAGATTTGTATTGGCTGCTTTGAATAATATTTATTTGTTTGTTATTTGTTTTTTTCTTCGGATACTTAGGTAAAAAAATCGTTGTGACTTAAGAAGGCTTAAGTAAAAGAATTGTTTTTTTTTGTTATTAGCCCAACTGTTCCACTCCTGGGCAAAGGCCAGGAGGCCCCAGGCCCCATTCTTTCTACTTCAATCGGTGTTATGCCTCTTCACGACAATTCCTTAGGAAGCCATCCAAATCGTCCCGCCAACTTCTTGGTCTATCCAGTAAACCCAGTCTAGCTATCTCAGGGCTCCAGACTGCGGGCCTACAGCTTAGACGAGTTTTTTTTTTGGGGGTGAAAGAATCACGTTTTACGGTAGTACTCAATGTAACCCACTCAAAACATTGTGCTGATGGATGGATTGAATAGTAGGTGGTAGTCTTGGTGGTTGTCTTCATTTAAAAAAAAAAAAACTTGTGAGTAAGTTGGACTTTGACCCCGAATATCTCCGTAACTAGAAGGTTCCCGGGTATGGTCTAGAACAAAAACAATATCGCAATGACGGGAGAACAAGTGTCTTTCGGCTTCGTTCAGGGTACTTTTAGACCCATTATTTCGGATGTACCCTTTTCGAAAGCATTGTAAGTTTATTTTTGAGGGTTTACAGAACCAACTATTCAAAGCCTGAGTTTTATATTGCTGGTAAATGTAAGTGCCTTTATTTTTTAAAGGCAGAACGCAACCGACTCTGGGAGTAACAGCCAGTACTTTTAAATGTCAATACAATCATTTCGTCGCCGGAAAATGTATTTTTTTTTGTCTAAATGACTTATCGCCTTCTCTCCAATAATTGTATTTTAGCGTTTATATGGCGTTTGAAGTATTTTTGGGATTTTACTTTTAATTTTAGTCAAATACCGTCAAATGTGTACGTCATGCATGTAGTTCATCTTGAACGTCACTGACATCAGTGCAGGGAAACATCATGAGGAAATCTGAATGTATAATTAAATTATAGGTCTGAAATTGCCGATTCACCTTGACCAAGCGTCAAGGATAAATGATGGAACAGACTGATGGTAATATTATTACTACTACTGGTACTTATACAGTGACTGTTTTGTAGCGGTCAGATTGCCAATCACTTCGTGTAAAATACTGGTATTCAGGTACATCCGGTTAGACTGGAAGCCGACCCCAAAAAGGTTGGGGAAAATCTAGACAGATGATGACTGTCAAAAAACTTCAAAATACTGAAGAATTTCTGATTAAGTAAATTTCGTCCCGGTTTAGTGGCCGCAAGCGCGATTGCTGAGCGCGAGTCCTGGTTTCGATTCCCGGATCGGCCAAAGTGTTATTGTGTTTTTCCGTCTGGAATTTCTGTATCAGCGATGGAGTCTGAATTTGTGCCCGGCTGATGGCAATAGGCTCGCCCTATTACATTGGACTTTAACATTACTGGCGTAATGTGGGTGTACTTTTAGGTACTCCTCTGCCTAACCCTTCGGGGATTACAAGCGTTATGTTACAACAAAACAAAGTGATTTTCTAAAAAAACATAATTTTATGTGATTAAAACAAGCTAATCTACTTATGTTTAAACTTAATAACACTTTAAGCATGTAAGTTATTTTATTTACTTAGTAATATAATCTTAAAAGTAAATTTAAGCGATTGTAACTTATATTAAATTTTGTAAGTATCGTTTTTCCCATTGGTGTATACCAAGTAAGTTTTAAGTTAAAGTTATGAGATTGAGATAATAATATTAAATCCATACATATATACAAATAAATAAAATTGAAGTGTATTTTTGTAATTTCAAAATAACAGCTTTTTACTGAATGCATATGAGAGGTTATACAGTACTTATAACATAAATAAACATATTTTTTAGTTTTTGTCTGGTAGATAGCTGTTGTTATAAGGAGTAACTTCATCATCATCAGCCTACAGCAGCCACTGCTGGACATAATCCTCCTCAATCGCACGCAATTCAACTCGATTTTCAGCAACTCTCATCCAGTTGCCACCAGCCACCCTGTGATGATCGTCGCTCCACCGAGCCTGAGGGCACCCCACCTTACGTTTGCCGATTCACGGCCTCCACTCAAGAACACGTCTACCCCAATCGTCATCGGTTCTACGGCTAATATGACCAGCCCATTGCCACTTCAGCTTACTTATTCTGTGAGCTATGTCGACAACTCTGGTTCTCTGTCGAATCAACTCGTCTCGGATGCGAGTAGCTAGCGAGTAGAAACTTACTGTAAGTAACTCCACTGTAAGTTACTCCACTTAGGCTACTTTAATTTTAGAAAAAGGATTAGGGTTCCGTGCAAAAAAATTAAAACCCTTGAAATTGTTAACACAATCCGATTCAAATAGGGAAGTAATATTTTATAATAATTTCACATGGACGCAGATAGCGGAGCACAGTTAGTTATTATTAAATTGGTAGTTTGTGGTTTAGCTAGGCGCAGTGGCGACACGTTGACCAAAGTGTCAATTAGTTCGATTTCCATTTCTTGTTGGTAAACCATTTTGCCAAACATTTTGTCTAACTTTTTGGCTGTTAATAAGATCATTTATGTCTTTTCATATGTTAAGATTTTCAATAAAGGGGAACATTCTCAACTTAGACTTTTTTGCGAATTTTTGAACTTTTTGAGTATGTGTAGGCGTTTTTTTAAAGTCAAGAGTTTTCGAAAAATCCGAAAAATTTTCAGAACTTTACACCACTATGTTATAGTTTTTTAATATAAAATAGGTTTATTTTTTAGTTTTTAGGATTAAATTAAAGTTTTAAATAAAATATCTTTACTTTCCATATTTCTAAACAAATATTTAATTAATATTACTTAAATATAAAATTACATTCTATCTCCGTTCGAATGGATCTATTAATTCATATTGGTTTTGTTCCAGGTCATCAATGATTTCTTGACATTCTTTACGGAAAAGGAGATTTACGTAGAATGGATTCAATTTCTGAAAAAAAAAATATATAAAATACATTTCGTGTGAGATGACGTGCAATAGAGAAGTATGGAAGAAGAAGACAAGCTGCGCTGACCCCAAATGGATCGGGTTATGGGCAGGCGAATGATGATTCTAACATATTACTTACTTGTGCAATAAAAAGGTGTTTTTTTTTGAGACCTTAACGAATGGCATTTTTGACTTTCATGTACTTCACTCTCTGAAGTCCACTCATTGTTGGTTCGATTCCCAGGTCGGGCAAAGTAAACAAGTAATCAGTAATTTCTCAGTAGCAGCCCAGATTCAGATTTGTGCCCGGTTGATGTCAATAGGCTCTACCCCTATTACATGGAATTTAAATATAACTGGTGAAATTTGGGTAAACTAAGGTATAGCTCTGCCTAACCCTTCGGGGATTACAGGCTTCATTCTATGAGGTAGAGATATAAAATAACAAATCACTTACTTGTAGTGGTACTTGGAGTATTTCTGGTGTGTCACGTTTGAACGAGCAGCTTTTTGTAAATGAAACAATAGCTAGCACTAACATCGCTGTAGCAAATACAGATAAACATATAATAATAATCATATGGTGGTTTCTAGTTTCAGTTTCTTTAATATCTGCATCTGAAACAACGTTATAAATGTCTTCATTATCATAAAGTTCAATCATGAATTGAAACATATGAAGTTGTTATCTGTAACTTCTGATCTAGTTTTATCGTCTGTACTAATATTATAAAAAGGTAGTTTGTAATTTTGTATTTAGGGATAACCATCGAAACTACTGATCCGATTCCGAGTAACATAGGCTACATAGTTTTCGTACATAACGGCAGCGAAGTCGCGAGCAAAATCTAGTAAGTTATAATTATTGACTTCCTAACGATAGCTTCGAAGCGATCGAAATCCGAATCTCTTCGTTGGACAATAAGATGCATTTTGGTATGACCGCGCTCAGAATACCAATCTGCGCTGAGCCCGCGTGATGGACTAAGGCCAATTCTTTCTCACAGCGAGAATGCCTGTATCCCTGCAGTAGGAACGTCATAATTTGATTATGACCGCAAAATATGCTATAAAATTATATTTATATTCTTATGAATAGCCATCCATTCATTTCTCCTTTATAGGGAGGATCTGGTAAATATTTGCAAATAGCAATGGTCCCGTTACTGAACCTTGTGAACACCATTGTAGATGTTTCACGGATTGAAAGCGTTTCGTTTTCTTGATTTTTAAGTACGTTAATCAAGTCATTTGTGCATAATATATAGTGTTTGGGAATAAAAGGTTGTTGAATTTTAATCGTTTCCCTATCTTGGAGTATGTCCAAAGTATCAAAAGGCTTACTAACCATCATTTCGTTTGCTCAAGTCAGCTTCAACATCACATTTTTTACCATTTAAACAAATCAGGCTATCTGTAAAAAAAAACACAAGTTTCAATGAATTTAGTACTGAAGACCAGAAGAGTTCAGAGCAGATAAATGTATTATGTCATTGAATAAATCTTGTAATCAGTTTCTTAAGCCATGCCAGACGCCAGAGGTATCTTCGTATAACTTTTTACTTTGTGAGACTTATGATAAAGTGCATTATTTGTTGTCACAAAATTCTTTGAACTACTCGGAGCCTTAAGATTAGGTTCATTATTATTTTTTGGTTATTGACAAATAAATATTCTCTTACATGTACTATCCAAATCTCTTGAGTAGAGTGCTGATTTCACTGCAACCCCTTCAGATATTCTTTTGTTTAACATTACTCCGGTTTTATTGTATAAATGAACGTCAATGTAGACATGCTCACTCAATATAACACCTAGTACGTTGGCTACAGGATCACCAGTCTCATCGTTAGGTCTTCTGATTTCAAATAACCTTTTTGGGCGGGAATCTGCAATATTACATAGTGTTAACTTACAAGCACACAAGTATTTAAAATTTGATAAATTCATAATACCATTTGCCTAACATTTTCCAAACTATGATGATGTTGACTTTCAGTCTAATCGAATGCAGCTTAAATTTCAGTCCTTATGAACTATATTTCTTTTATACTATTATAATTGAACTCTAAGTAGTGGTGGGGTGGTATGTTTCTTGGAACAGTGGAGCCTACCAGTTGGACTATAATATAACACTACATATCCGGCAGTCACATCTGGAGGCAATTTAAAACTTAAATCCATTTTCAAAAAATCCCCTTCGGCGTATCCAAATTTAAAAGGTTTACTTGTATACTGAAGCATAGGAGTATCTGAAAACAAAAAAATGGTATTAATACAGGGTGAATTTTTCAATCGAAAAAATGAACTGTTTCCTTTAGTTTGTCGTATGTCATTACTTCCCAGAATTTAATCTATCGAATGATGTAATAATACAGTGTGTGTGTGTGTTTTTTTCCAAAATCAACGGTTTCGATTCTTGACTAGGTGCATAGATTTTCTAAAAATCCAATGATGCAGTTTTAGTTTTCATCAAAATCGGGCACCAGACTCCTTTGAGTTTTTTTCGCTCATAGTTTTGGATTTGGCCATCCACATCTACTTGAAAAAATCACCCTGTATAGCGACATCCATAACTCCGCAGACGAACTACATTGTACTTGATGTCACGGAGATCCTACATCGCGCAAGCAGAGTTATCCGCGAGATAACGATATAGGAACTCGACAACAACCGCCGAGTCCACCTTCCCGATCTATGCCCTCCCCGACCCTTGCTCGAGCCAGCCCTCGTGGCTGAGCCTGTTGTCCAAAATCAGCCCCTAAATAATGATATCATTCGTTCGTACCCCTTAGGGTGTAGTCACTTAGTTTGTAAGTTTTTTGCTCTGGCTGGAGGCCTTACACTCAAGGCACCCACAAGATAGTCCGGTTAAGACGGGCGAACACCTCCTAGGTTGAACTGCGAGACGCCATTAAAAAAAAGAACATCTCCTTTCTTGCCATATCATCAATAACACAATCCATCAGTAGTTTCTTTGGTCTTCCTCTACTCTTATTCTCATCCACATTCAAACTCAAAACTTTCCTCACGACAGTTTCCTCATTCCTCCGCATCAGATGCCCATCCCACTCTCCCTTTTTAAACTTAAATATTCATACAGGTATTATGGTTCTCTAGTCAACTGAATGAGATATTTTAGTTTGTTTTGTCTGGGGTGGCAACGAACACACTAACACACTCTGGCGTTGCAAATATGCACCCATCATTAACTGGGCCATCTATATCTTCTTCTATACACTCTCTTAGGGGCCGTCTCCACAAGCGAGAGAATCGTGCCGATTTTATTATTAGCAAGACGTGGCATGACGATAATATCGCAGCGATTCTCTCGCTCGTGGAGATGGACCCTTAGTTTGGCATAGTTTAACAAAAGAAAATACACTTAATGAATTAACTTACTTATGAAGCCATTGACGTTATGATTTATCAAAACCATGAAGAAATACGCTACCACCACACAAATTCTTAAAATCATATTTTTTTTCTTTACGTTACTTTTTTATTTTATGAACAAATATATGTTAAGTACAATATTTCAAACTTATTTTTCTATAAAATATTCACTCTCACAGAAGGGTTTACACAAAGTGACAGGGCTTGTCAAAAACGTATGAGACTGACAAAAGCTACGGAAAACCGCAAAACTGTTGAAGCCATTGTTATTTGAAAACTTTAATAATTAGATTTATTTATTTTAACTACTTAAATTATAATTCTGACAATATGTTGTATAATATATGTAATTATACACGCACTGATTGTTGTTAAAGCCAATTAGTACATTAGTTGTTATTTTTCCTGTTTTGTCATTTTCCTGCATTAAATATATAGAAATAAACAGTATAAAAGCGCTCTTCCTGTTTATTTGTGTGTTCGCTTAAGTTATGAAAACTACACACTGAATTTCGATACGGTTTTCACTGCCATTTACAGAATTTGGTTCCGGGATGGTTTGTGTGTAAAATATATTCATTAAGTTTGGTGTATCACACAAATGTCGTTGTTTTTCACATGTCGCAAATATGTAAATAGCATACGAGCGATGCAGGGGCGGATCACTTGTTGTAAATAAATTTCAATGTGACGTTAAATGTGTTTCTTGTAATAATTACGCTTAAATATTTATTAAATAATTTTGTATTAGTTCATCCTGAATGTAATATGTTTGTTTGTAAGAAAAACTAATTTCATTTATTTATTTTTGCAAAAACATGTATAGATAATATACATGCTATGATGCTTATTATGGGCGTTACAAGGTAGTCTTTGGCTCAACTTGTTTGACCATGGCTGGTGTAAAAATTAGGCTGAAAGACTATAAGAATATAGAATTTGCAGTGCCCTTACAGGGTGCATGTCTTAATACTGTGTCATGAAATTTTAAGGCATGCCTACTAACCAGTGTTTTACATGTTTGCAAATAAATAAATAAATATTTTTAAATATTTTAAGATTACAAAAAAATAAAAATACAAAGAATAATTACATCAATTTAACATTAAGAATAAGAATTTCATCTGCTTTGAATGGTTTTATCCAGTTGAAAGATGGCAAGGATAAATTAATAACAATATTTTTTATACACTAGTATAATTTCCGAACTCCAGGTTATAAACTAACTTTGTGCCAAATTTGATCCAAATACGGTCAGCAGTTTTTGCGTGAAAGAGTAACAACATGCAAACATCCAGATATTATATCCTTCCAAACTTTGGCATTTATAGTATTAGAGAATATTTGTGGAAGTATTTTATTAAGATGACAAAACACTAAAAAGTACCAATTATGATGGAGCTGGGTAACATAACTCTAGAAAGTCTACCACTAAACAAATCAATTGTTCATTTTAACTGCAAAGCTGGGTACTAAGCCAATTAAAGAAGATAGTAATTAATACCATGATATTAATAATTCTCAGATAGGTTGATATAAAATATTCCATACGATTATGTTCAAGTCAAGGGACGGAAAACTAAATGCATAGCAAATTGAATTTCAGACTGATTCGATGAAATCCGACTGAAAACACACGCCTGAAAGCTTGCACGGCTAAAATATATAGCAACGTTATATTTTTTAAGTCTGGATGATGTCAATCCGCTTTAACGGCTGAATGGATTTGGATGAAACACACAGATAGAATATGATCTGTATACACTGTATACAGGTTGAGAGGGACACACGTTACCACAGTACATAATTCTGAACCCTGAAAAAAATCAGCTGTTCGTTACATTTTGACCGTGTAGGTATTGCAGTTTTGTAGGAAACAGCTGTTTTTTAAATTACCGATCAATAATTTATATGTTATTTATGGGTTCAGAATGATGTACTGAATACGCGGTAACAGTATGTGCGTCGGTGTCCATTACACACTGTATAGTTTTGACGACATGTACTGGTCAATGGTACAATGAACTCGACCTCTTGAGGTCTATTGATGGACATAAACGTCTCCCCATGCTGGGCCACAACACCCTGTTTTCCGTCTTCTGCGTATAATCTGTTCCAAGTCATTAGGTTCCCAATTCATCATCATTTCAGCCGAAAAACGTCCTCTGCTGGACATAGGCCTCCCCCAAGTGTGAACGGGATCTTATTACTAAAAGTCTGCTGTCTGTCTGTTCGTCTGTCACAGGGCTGTATATTTTCAACCGTAATATACACTCGAATTTTTTCGAGTTAGTTTTTCTATGGCTGGAATTATAACAAAAAAAAATAATAATAACTAAAATAATGTTAAAAGTAGTGAAGTAGTGTAGTGTAGAGTGTGTTAGTATGTTGTTGTTATTATATTATGTTGTTTTTGTTGTTGTTTTAATAATAAAAAGCCGTTGGTCCCAGCTGTCATTTGTAGATCTTTGACATCGTCACAGGTAGTCAGTGGCCCGAAAGTCTAACAACCATTCTTACCAAGGGGTACCGTATTACCCAGTACCAACTGGGTTATGGAGGTCAGACAGGCAGTCGCTCCATGTAAAATATTGGTATTTAGCTACATCCGAGAAGACTGGAAGCCGACCCCAACATAGTTGAGAACAGGTTAGGCAGATGATGAGTTTATTCAAAGACACTGTTACACGTATTTTTTTTTACAAGCTAGACGAGGTCCGGGTTTTGTTCTACTCTAGACACCAAAACACAAAATCAACTCAGAGGTCTCAGTCTCTTTTAAATAGTTAGTTGGATCAGGTCAATCCCTCCAACAATAAGTGGGGGGTGAAAAATTCCCTCTTTTCTGAATACCTCATCGCGAGGCTTTTTTCAGTGTTTTTTGAGGAACCTTTCGTGTGTGAGTTCGACTCGGATTTGACGTGTTTTTAACACGATTTTATTAGCTTCACCTGTAACTGAGTAAAAGAATCTTAGAAGTTATATCTGACCCACTTCCCGGTTTCTAATCGAGCTGAAATTTTACATACATGTTTAGTTTGGATGACAATGCATGGTTAGCTAAGTGACGTTGTTCTTAATCCAATATGGCGGACTCCCAAAGATGGCGAATAATTATTATTCATCCATTCCCATGATATGAGTATCAAATTAAAATATTTATAATAAGGGAAATATAATGACGTCACTTTAAAGCGGGTTTTTAGTTTTTTTAACTGGGGGCTGTCCAAGTTTTTTAGTTGTGTATTGGCAAGCGTCCCTACGCTTGCCGATACACAACTAAATAAGAGGCTAATTTATTACAAAAACCGAGTAACCTAACCTTAATAGCATAATAAAATTCTTTTTTTTTGTCACTCGATGCGACTGAAACCGCAGGTAACAATTAGACTTATATAGTTTTGTGATTTTGTCCTTCAATTATCATATTGACAGACGTTAGTTCCCCGTTACTGTAAATGTGTTATGTGTTTGACGTTATTTCCTTATTGATTGTCTTCGGTTCGGTCGCAATGTGATTTTGGGGTTTTCCATTAGGAATTTCTAAGGACCATGCTGGAAAAAGGTTTATCTCCCACTAACTATTTAGGACTTAAACTTATTACTGATTATAATATATTTAATATACCTATTTAACTTAAAATTATTAAAATATAAATAAATAAAATATAATAAATAAAATAAAAATAAACATTCTGAAAGTTGGCAACGTCGCAAATAACCGTTAAATATTTCGCTGTTTTGAGTAATTTATTAAAATGATTAAATATGAAAAAAATAATATTTTTTTATCCCTCTGTGTTGAATAGGTAAGTAGTAAGTTTTGATTGTGAATTGCAATTACTTATATCGTGACAATGATTATTTAGTTTTAGGTGCAAAATACAGCACAAAAAATCCTTCCAATTATAGTAGGTTTTTTGCAGCTAAAACTGCAATGCTTCTTATTGCAATTCAAAATCAATATTTTAATGCAACATAGAACGATATTATGAAAATGTTAAGCTTTTCAGGGCTGTCTTATTGGTCTAGTGGTCTCAAGCGCGACTGTTGATTATGAGGTCCTGGGGTCGATTCCCAGATCGGGCAAAGTGTAATTTGGTTTTTCCATCAGGAATTTGTGCCCGGTTGATGGTAATAGGCTCACCCCCTATTACTTGGGAGTTACAAAAACACGGACACCTCTGCCTATTCCTTGGGGAATTACAGGCGTGCGGTTATGTTATGTTTTAATATGCCACGAGTCAGCGCAATGATACTTGTGGAACGATGGTACTTCCTAAAAGAAAACAATGACGCCGCACGTGTCGATGGACACAAATAGTATCGACCGAGGTTGTGGACGGCACCTTAGATCAAAATACGCGAAACCCCCTTACGTAATTACGTATTACACGAACAACACATTCTTGTTCGTAAACATACGAACAAGAATTCTTGTTCGTATGTTTTCACTTTGTGCGAGCAGCGGCTTCGCAAATTGGCGATGAGGTATTCAGAAAAGAGGGAATTTTTCACCCCCCACTTATTGTTGGAGGGATTGACCTGATCCAACTAACTATTTAAAAGAGACTGAGACCTCTGAGTTGGTTTTGGTGATTTATTTTAGAGTAGACAAAACCCGGACCTCGTCTAGCTTGTAAAAAAAATTACGTGTAACAGAGTCTTTGAATAAACTCATCATCTGCCTAACCTGTTCTCAACTATGTTGGGGTCGGCTTCCAGTCTTACCGGATGCAGCTGAATACCAATATTTCAAATATATTTTACGTTAAAATCTGAGTCATCCTTTCGAGAACAAGAAGATTGATAATATGTAAAAAAAGGCCTCATTTTTTAATATTATTGCAGATATTCGTGGAAGGATGATATGGCTAAGAAAAGAGGTGACTGCTGAGATGACGAGTAATAGAGAAGTATGGAAGCAGAAGACATGCTGCGCTGGCCGCAAATAAATCGGGATATGAGCAGGAGAATGGTGAAGACGATTAATACACGTTTATATTTAAAACATACCCCTTAAAAATATATT
This sequence comes from Noctua janthe, assembly GCA_910589295.1. NCBI lineage: Eukaryota > Metazoa > Arthropoda > Insecta > Lepidoptera > Noctuidae > Noctua > Noctua janthe. The sequence continues at coordinate 2,610,435 of OU342572.1, read as the reverse complement.
TAGAAAACTTTTGCGCTTGGAAACAGAAATGATCTTGAAAGTTAGAATTTCGTAAGTATTATTATAACTAGAAGACGGGATATATTTACCATGTTTATTGTTTTCTTTGAGTTCCCGATATTTCGGCGCTGTTGCAAGCACCATGATCACGGATAAACGGTTTATCTGTGATCATGGTGTTAAGAAAACAATAAACATGGTAAATATCCCGTCTTCTAGTTATAATAATTTTCGTAAGTATTGTATTTCAGTTTCATAATGACGGCTTTGAAAACAAGAAATAATTAATCTCTGTAACATTATAATAAAATATGGGTAGTTGTTGTCAACGAGTACAATTGTGAACTTATAGCTGGGCTCAGGGGTGCAGTTCCGAAAATTGACTTTTTAGTGAGCCACGCGAAAATCCACACACACTGATTTTATTTACCACGGTCACTGAAACAATCTGAGACTCCCGCATTCCCCTTAAACTTAAGGGGAAGATTTATAAAACAATGGTTAGACCTGTCGCCTGAGTCAGATTTATCAGCAATAAACGTCAAATTTAAAAATGGCTAGTATTAAATCAAAAAATCTTCCTTTTTTTTATAAAAAAAAATCCCAATTTTCATCAAAAATACTGGTTGCACAGCAAAATAGTTACCTCAAAATAGTATTATTTAAGTAACAATTATAGTTCGTGACGCATCGCTATTAATTAAAAAGCGGTGTTTTTTATGAACGCGATAATAACTAGCGCACAATAAACTTTGTAAAGGTGGAAGCGTCAGTGTAGCCAGCGATATTATTTATTTATTTAAACTTCATGTACAATAGTGATACATAGGCGAACTTAATGCCACAAGGCATTCTCTACCAAATAAAAAAAAAAAAAAAAGAAGATAAGGTATTCAATTTTTTTTACATTTTTTGCAATTTGCAGGTCAGTGTCAGTTTGTAAGTTGATGAAAAATGAGTCACGCAAATAACACGTATGTAGCTACAGAGTTACAATCATTAAAATCATCAATACAACTATCTAAGTTCATTTAACCCCATTCAAAAACTATTTCACACATACACATAACACACATATTTTACACACATGTTTTTTACACATATTCTAGTATTTTTACCGAAAACAGCCTTATTTGTAAGAACGTACGCTTAGAGATACACATGTCTTCAGATTAAATTAGCACTGTAACAGAAAAGAAGCAAAAACATGCATTATCATCATCCTAGTTAACCCCTAGCTTGCACCCCCATCCCCTAAAATAATGGTGTTAATAAAAGGCAGAGATAGTTCATAATAACAGGCGAATACTGGAGGCTTAGCACGCCGTCCGTAGCTACACGCAATATTGGTCTCATACATCACGGCCGGGCAACGCAGGTTTGAGCGGGAGTGGTACGAGTGGTGGCGGGTTAATCGCTACTTTTCAGTTTGAGCATTGCAGTGATAGCTTAGTGCTGTGGTCGTCGGACTGTCAAGTCATAGGTCTCGAGTTCGAACCCTAGGTACGCACCTCCGGATTGATGTGCGTATTGTATCATTATCAATCGCTTCGGTGAAGGAAACCATTATATTTCTTGACGCCATGTAAAGCCAAGTCAGAAGCCCATGGGCGGCATAAAAATTCTGACACCAGGTTAGGCACTAACCACACGATTAAGAAGAAGTTTGGCTATACGCTCTACATTCACTATCCCCAATAGTATATATGGACGCACTTCTCACTGCTTATTATGGTATAGTAGAATCCCACCTACGTTACGGTATAATGTTCTGGGGTAATTCAACCGAAAGAGAAACAGTCTTTAAAGCCCAGAAAAGATGTCTAAGGGCGATGTTTAAGCTTAAATCCACTGATAGTTGCATGCCATACTTTAAACAGCACAAAATATTAACACTACCTAGTTTGTACATAATGGAAGTAGCTGTGTTTGTGAAGACGAACCCAAATCGTTTTAAACGTCTGACTGACGTAGTTCCACGTAATAGACGCGACAATAACCTAGTGTGTTCCCATCCCGCCAAAACGGCACTAATGCGCAAGAGCGTCTACTGCATGGCTTCGGTCATTTATAATAAATTACCTAAGCAATGGAAAGTATTGCCGCTATCATTATTTAAAAGCAGGCTCAGAAGCTTTTTAACGCATAAAGCGTACTATACTGTCGGTGAATTCCTTACCGAGAAAGAATTCTGAAGAAAAAAGATTTTCTGCCTTTCTTTATAATTTGTATTGTGTTTTTAGATAAGTTGTGATTTAAAACTATTTATGCTGTTACTACTAATTGACATATTATTATTCTAGTTGGCATAATGTTATTCCGTTTGACATTATTGATAATATTTTTAAATTTATTTGATTTTATTTTTTTACTTTGACCATGCTGACATTTTTTTATTTTTTTATTTTATCATTTTTTTTTTTTTTTATGTAATTCCAATGACATGCCACTTATTTGTTTGACATCATTGATAATATTTTTTATTTTTCATTGTTTTGACCATGTTGACATTTTTAATTTTTTATATTTTATATAATTCCAATGACATGCCGCTTATTTTAAATTTATAATATTTTGTAAACCAACTATTTGCATGCCCATGTGACGGCAAAATGTGGAGAACATTATTATAAAAAAAAAACATCTATGTACCTATTACCCATGTTTGCAAAGAAATAAATGATTTGATATGATTTGATTTGATTTGATTTGGTCATTCTTATCCTTTTTGGCTATCGGATTCGATGGTAGTATAAAATAAGTCAAACAGCTCATAATTTGGCTAAGAGTTTAGCATCTTCAGTGGCATCCATCATTTCAAGTTTCGTGAACAGGACACGCAGACCACGATTACAATGAATCTCCACCTGGGGGGTTACTATGACATCTTAAAGCAGGAGTAATTCCAGTGTGGGAAAGAGACAGAGCTATACAGGTCGTCTAGCGCCATCTCTTTCCCGCACTGAATTTACTCCTGCTATAAGACGTCATGGTAGGCCACCTGAGCAGGTTTTCCATGCTTCAACTAACTCAAGTCTGGAATCTTCCAGATCATGATTATATGTATTTTTATATATTATGTATTTTATATAAATAGATAGATGATTTGATTATAAATGTTGATAGATGGAGAGGGAGAGGCAGACCAAGGAAACGATGGATGGATTGTGTGAGGAATTATATAATAGAAAAAGTAGTATATAATAGCGTGACGGTTGACAGAGGAGAATGAGAAGAAAAAAACATGTTACGCCGACCCCAAGTAACATAGGTCAAGAGAAGACTGTATTATAATGTGGCTAGATTAAATAAAATCAGAACTTTAAAATGGCACGACTTTAAAAGCCGTCAGTGGCACCAAACCCTTTCATAGCTCTGGGCGCATTTAAATTATAGGGAATAGTAAATATTAACTAGTTCGAAAATTAGTTTTAAATGCTGCATTATCGCTGTAGTTATTAAAGGAAGTTCTTACCTTTATGCACAGGATTAAAACGAGGTAAGCAGGCTCATAGATCTAAAATGTACTCAGATTACATCGTATTTTAAAGTACTCTTTTGTTAATTACCATAAAGATATTTTAATAACTTAGTACAATAACGAGGAGGAGCTCGTGGCGAAATAATAACAGCCACTCGTGTCGATCTTCAGGTTGAGCCGTGCTTGCCTAGGTTGGTCCGTGGATGGGTGACCACCCATTATATACCAAGTTTCCTACGTGCCTCGAAAAACACGCTAAGCCGGTGGTACCGGCTGTCATTTATAGATGTTTGACAGTCGTTACAGGTAGTTAGTCAGTGGCCCGAAAGTTTGACAACCAGTCATACCAAAGGGTATTTATTACCCAGTACTAACTGAGTTGCGGAGGGTAGATAGGCAGTCGATGCGCGGCGAGGCAGATGATGATGATGATATAAATATCGGAGTGATGAAAAAGATAAAAAGAGTCAATATAAATAAACTTTTCAATAAAAACCCTATAGCGGTACGATCAAACTATGCGGGTACAATTTAACCCAGCTTCCTGTCACCCTTCATAACATTTACAAGAACTTTAATTCTTCCATCCCCCAGTTTTGACATAAAATGACCCCAAGGAGTGTCCCTCAGAACGTTAAATTATGTTAATACGGAAACAAGACGTGACAGACATACTGACGAGGTCGAACAAGTATTTTCGGTCTTTTAACATACAACCTGTAGATACTCTTGTATACAGAGTGTTTTAAAAATTGTTGTGCGAATTTTTTTGTAAAATTATGATTAAATCATGTTCTCTTTTTGAATAGACGTCGTAAAAATATATATATATATATTTTTTTAATACATTTTGCCCCACACTAGGAATTTCTCCTGTATCGTGGGTGCGTTTATAAACATTTAAAAATCACATACACAAACAGCCAGCCCCGTAACAACTTCCTGTAGGCTACACAAATATTTGTTCCGTGCGGGAATCGAACCCGCGACACGAAGCGCAGCAGTCAATCGCTCAGCCACTGCGCCAACCGTGCCGTCAGTATTTACTAACAGTATTCAAATATGTTTTAGTGGTGTAATAGCCCGATTTACGATTGGTAGGTTGTGGTTGCATCTAGGTAGGCGTTTTTTTTTAATTTGTTAATGGCATCTCGTAGGCCAACCTATGAGGCTCGCTTCTGCTTAACCGGACTATCCAGTAGGTGCCTTCAGTGTAAGGCCTGTAGTAAGGGGGTGGGTACGCGCATGACTTCGTGTAATTTATTTCATCACCACTGCTCTGTAAACGGTGAAAGAAAACATCGAAAGGAAACCGGCATGTCCTAGAACCAAAAATTCGAAGCATCTACCAACCCGCACTGGGCCCGCGTGGTGGATTCCATTCCCTCTCACAGAGAGGAGGCCGTGTGTCCCAGCAGTGGGAACAATATCGGCTGATTCTGCTTTAACTTATACCCAAGCTCGGCTGCCAAAACGGACTGCCTCATTGGTCAAGTGGTCGCAAGCGCGACTGCTGAACAAGAGATTCTAGGTTCAATTCCCGTGTCGGGCAAAGTGTTATTGGGTTTTCCATCAGGAAATTCTCGGTAGCAGCCACGGAATCTGGATCTATGCCCGGTTAATGGCAATAGGCTCGCCCCCTATTACATGAGACTTTTAAAAAGATGGCGAAATGTGGCTGAACTATTAGGTACACCTCTGCCTAACCCTTCGGGGATTACAGGCGTGATGTTATGTTATATCCAAAGAGAAAAGTTTTCCATATGCCCTGTCGAACATTTAACTCCAAAAACAGATACTTCACGAAAACTCATTAACAATATTAAAGTACATTACAGAACAATTAAAACGTGTCGCCGAACTGGATTGTTTCGCAGCTTCAGTTAAAACTGACAAACTTTACTGAACTTGTAAGTTAACACGTTTGACATAGGATACTCTTGTTATGTGCTCTCGGTTTGTTTCGTTCAGTTTCGAATTATCGTGACTTATACCCTGTTTGTATCTTGCTGAGTTTAGGATCCTGCTTTAGATTCCCAGGTAGGGCAAAGCGTTATTGGATGTTTCTATTAGGAATTTCTTATTAGCAGCCATGGTGTCTGGATTTATGCCCGATGGAAAAAATGCATAAAATTTTTAAATGGACGCAGGACCGGGCTAAAAACAAAGTGAATTGTTCTAAAAATAACAAAAAAAATATATAAAAGTGTAAAATAAATATAACAATAAATAACAAGAAATGTGTGAATACATATAATTATAATCTACACCCAATGTAATCACAGATCTAGGGCATAGACAAACTGTGATGACTATGTCATAAGCGTCGCCTCCACAACCCACTAATTACTGGGTTTTCTGACTACTCGACACGACTTTCCAAGATCTACAAATGACAGCCAGGACCAACGGCTTAACGTGCTTTCCGAGGTACGGAGGAAACTTGGTGTGTAATAATGATCACTCTTAGAAAGACCAACATGGCAAGCGCGGCGTAATCTAGAAGATCAATCCGTGCGGCTGTTATTATTTAGCCACGAGCCAAAACAATAATGGAAAAGTCATAAATACATGACAGATAAAAAAGCTACCAAAACGCTTATGACGGCACGGTTGGCGCAGTGGCTGAGTGATTGACTGCTGCACTGCGTGTCGTGGGTTCGAACAAATATTTGTATGGATTACAGATAGCTGTTCCGGGTCTGAGTTTAAATGTTTGTAAACGCCCCCACGATACAGGAGAAATTCCTTGTGCGGGGCGACGTAAAAAAAAATGTGATCGATGTTGTCGTAGAGAAAATAAACTCATTGAAAGCGATTGGTGCTTGTCTATGGCCCCTCCGTTTAACTTAACGTTTTCTTTTCCTTCGCCAACGTTTTTGGATGAAAAGATAAAAGAAAATAAGATATCATTAGGAGATAATTATGTCGCCTATAAAAACAAATTGGTAATGATTGCAAATGGCCCGTATTGCAGAAGACTGCCCTAATTTTTTATGTTTATCGTTTTTGTTACAAAATTGGGTTCAATTATCTTGTAAATAATGCTTTAAAGCTTATTTTACGTTTAGAATTTAGCAGAAATAGATTTATTATAAAATTAAAGTTTGATAATATGTCGAGAAATGCTTTTTCTTATTATGGGACGATTTTCAGGAAACACTTTTAAACTGAATAGAAGTCACAGAACAAAACACGGACGAAGTAAACGCTTTTTTAATTATAATAATTTGGTATTTTTTGGCGTTTGGGTATTTTATTCAGCAACTACAATAAGTATCACTAATAGATATCAATTAAATATTATAACCAAATAAGAGTACATTTTAAGTGTGGAACGAGATTTTTTGAATTTACGGTACGATGATAATTTCTTAACGTCTTTCCACTAATTTTACTGATTAGCAATTAAGACTTGTAATAGGAACTGCCTTTAAAGCTCTCGTTCATTATAAACTCATCATCTGCCTAGTATTTTTCCAACTATTTTGCGGTCGGCTTACAGTCTTACCGGATGCAGCTAAGTACCAGTATTTAACATGGAGTGATTGCCTATCTGATCTCCACAACCCAGTTAGTATTGGGCAATACGGTACCACTTGGAAAGACTATTTTTCAGACTTTCGGCCCACTAATTACCTGTCTAACTGTCAAAGATCTAAAAATGACAGCCGAGACCACCGGCTTAGCACACTTTCCGAGGCACAGAAAAAAATTGGTATGTAGCGGTTGGTCACCCATCCACGGACCAACCTAGGCTAGCGCGGTTTAACCTGAAGATCGACCCGAGCGGCTGTTATTATTTAGACTCGAGCTCCTTCTCGTTCATAATAAGCTATGATTAAGTATCCATATAAGCATAATTATGTAGAAGTGAATGTTGGTATTAGATGGGTAGATACTGATGACGTGATTTATCACAAAACGCTTTCCCCGCCGAAAAACATGACGTATGCAAATAATCTTAATTCACCAAACTACAGACTGCATTCACTAATATCCCGAAGACGACAGAGTGAGACACAACCACACAATCTGTCCCTTTCTCCCCCTGAAACGAATACCTTTTCATTATGACTTCAGTCGCGTCGCGAACTCATTCAAGAGCGGACCGATAGAGCTCCCGCCCGAAAATTTTAAAATAATCATAATAAAACACGTGCATCGAATTCCAAATTCAAAAGTGACGTTTAAACTTTTTAAGGATTAAAGTATCGTGCAAAGGTGTTAAAGTATACGGTCTGAGAAGTTTGTAAAAAGTTTTAGTTGATAAAAAAAATATTGTGGTGACTTTGTCGCTGATGCCAGATTATTAAGATCAAAATAACCTGGGAATATTTTGGTCGAGGACGCCGTTTGCTCGGAGACAGTTCAACTGTTCGTGATATATGGCTCTTGGTTATTGTGTGAGTAGATATTATAAGCCTAGTTTATTTTTTTAAGAAACTTTTTTAAAGAGAATTGGATTTTTTTTTTGTTTTCTGTGTGTTGGTAATACTTTAGTGACAATGACAGATATAGCATATTTTTAAGAATCGGTTTTTTTTCTGGAACAGTTCGTCTACCTTTGCTATAGATAGCTTTATAAGCTTTAGATAGTTAGGAAGTCAATTAAAAACCTTGGAAGCTTGTAGTCGCTTAGCGAGCAATGAAATATAAATTATTACCAACATTTTTGAAACTGAAAATGATTAGTTTTTTTGGAATTTTCGCTATGGTCGTGAAAATAAAATAATAAGTTTTTACTTAAATCTCTCTTATAAATGCAATAGTAAAATTCAAATTATTTCATAGTGTAAATGTTTTAATTCAAATTTAAAATTGTTGTAAATAATTTATTAAAGACTGATACTGATCTTGTTAGCCAGCGTTATCTCACTGCTGGGCATAGGCAAGTTGTTTCGATCCAGGGCCAATGTGGACCACTGGTCTCTGGTCTTGCCCAGCTCGTCCCGCCATCTTCTACGACTCTAGTAGATTAAAATAATTTAATCAAAACGTTAGGTAATGATTCTAAGCCCTAAATAGTTTCACAAGCAATTTGAATTTGGATCTCTTATATTAATCAAGCTTTGCTGAATGTGACACATTAACTTACAAAAAGAAAGTGGAGGCCTTTAGTCAGCAGTGACAGAAGAAGTCTTCGAAAGATGATGATATTGAAGTTGGATGGCAATAGATTATTTTATAAAAAGTGAAATCATTAGTTGGTCAGTCAAGCTAAGTTTTTTTTTTGTTATATTAATCGATCTGTATGAGAATAACTCGTCCTGAGGGCCTAAAATGGCCCATTAATGGCATAATTTACCAGAATTATAATAGGATTATAATATGATTTACGTTACAAATCGTAAAATGGTCATAAAATGACAATTCATGCTGTTAACTTCGTCTGTTGCATTTTTAAGATTATTTACGTAATTCACATTATTATTCTATTATGATTTTTCTAAAGCGGCCTTTTTAGGCCCCCTATAGTAAAAATATTTGCCAATTAGCACGATGGTATATTAGGCAAAACAATTGAAAATGAACTTGTACCAAAAATTCTCAATGGTAAACGATAGCTATCGCTACCCATATTAACTGTTGCTATATAATTATCATAACTCACGCCTATCAGTATTATTATATTTAATTGCGTGCGATATGATATTTAGCGACAGTTAGTACGGGTAGCGATAATTATCGCTTACAATTGCTAGTTCTTGGTACAAGTTCACATTCAATATTGTTTTGATAGATTAAAACGATTCTAAAATGGAGGGTATAGACAAAAATGTGTGGGACTAACATTAGCTACCGAAAAACCTTATCCTGTCCTTTTGAAAGTCAAAATTAAGAAACTCGTTAAAACCGATTGCCCATTGACTAGGCTCTAAAGGCGCTAGATAATACAATTGTACCGTTTTATATCAGACTAGCACTTCGCCTGCGACATCGTCCGCAAAAATTATGATAGCTCGGCTAATATGCATGATATAGATATAATTTATAGCCTATAGCAACCACCTATAATGTAGCTTTCTGCCAGTGAAAGAATATTTAGAATTCTATCATTATTTCTCTGGAGATTACCTCCTACATACAAACTTACCAACAAATGCCTCTTTATAATATTAGTATAAAACAGCAGTAGCAGTAGTTTAGCATTTAAATATACACATTTGAATGCATTTAGGCTCGCTCCCAATGACAAAGCACAACAACATACCAGCCTAAATGCACGTGTATTATTAGGTACCCTTTGCCTAACCCTTCGGGGATTACAGGCATGATGTTATGTGTTTATGTTTGCATTTGATCAAACTTAGAATTAGTATGGAAACAGTAATTAATAGAGTTGGTTGAAATTGATTAAATGTTTGAGTTGATGTTTAATGCTGTTGCAAAGCTTGACTGGTCGTTTTGGGATTATTAAAAAAAAAAAAAAAAAACAAGTTGATGATTGGAGCCTCCTTTTAGGTTTAGGTTTAAAGATATTTATTCTCAAAAAAGACACAAAGTCACTTACATGAGAACAATGCTTAATATAACTTATATTTAAAGTTCGTCACAGACGTCACGGTAGCACTTATTATATTATAATTTATTACACCCATCCAATGAATTCAGATTTTAGGATTTGTGATCAAATGTTCCGCTAACAGAGTTTTGAATGCATTGAATGAGTGTAACCTTTTAATACATGAGGGTATTTTGTTATAAAATTGTGCTCCTTCAAATGTTAACATTTTTTTGCCAAACTTAGTTCTCATCTTCGGCAAAATCAGAAAACTAGCTCGGCGAGTGCTACGTTGGGTTACTTGTTTCACTTTCATAAACGATAAATTAGTCTGTATGCTTTTGTTGAGTGCCTTACGAATAAAAATACATGTATTGTAAATATATAACTGTCTAATGTTCATTATTTTGGTTTCTTCATAAATTTTTCTAGTTGATGTTAAATAGGGGTAGTTAAATATCATTTTTATTATTTTGTTCTGCGCAACTTGGATACTTGCTAGCTTCGTCTTGGCCGCACTGCCCCAAATTTCAACCAGATATAGTAGGTGTGGTTTAACTAAGGCATTATAGATGGTGTGACGCAATCTATGTGGGATACATCGAACTATGTTTCGGAGGGATCCAAGTAGTGACGTAAGCTTTGTTTTTATATGACCCAAGTGTACAGTCCACGATAAAGAACTATCCATTCTCAAGCCAAGATATTTTTCACAAGATTTTTGCTGTAAGGGTATATTGTTAATTACTAATGGATTATGTGGAGGTATTATTTTATTTTTTGCTTTAAACAAGATATAGCACGTTTTAGAGATATTTATTGTTAATAAGTTATATTGAAACCATGAAAAAAGGGTGTTTAAATCGTCTTGAGCCTGGGAAACTAAATCATGAATGGAAGGTCCGAAATAAAATAAGCAGGTGTCATCTGCGTATAGAGTAAGATGGCCATGTAGTTGAATTTCCTGAATATTATTTATGTAGATCAAAAAGAGCAGGGGCCCCAAAATTGATCCCTGGGGAACGCCACAAGTTATAGGTAATGTACCACTTTGATAATTATTATCCGTTCTAACTAACTGCGACCTGTTTTTTAGATAGGAATGGAACATTTTTAGGGCACTGCCGGTAATTTTAATGGTTTCTAGCTTTTTAAGTAGCAATTCATGACTAACGGTGTCGAACGCTTTTTTGAGATCAATAAAGATACCAAGGACTATGTTTTTTCCATCTACATTTTGCTTAATTTTAGTAACGAGGTCGACTGTAGCCGTTAGTGTGTTGCTTTTTGGTCGAAACCCGTTTTAAGCAAAGAAAAAGCCTGTATTAGGAGACTCCGCTCTTTCATAGCTAGACAATTTTGCAACAGAACAGAAGAAGTACATAACACCTTTACATTATTCAACGTGTAGTATAGTGTATGGGAAAATATAAAAAAAAAATAATAAAAAATATTTATGTGATAACGTAACATCACGCTCGAAGGGTTGTGCTGAGGTGGTCCTAATCCACATTTCGCCAGTTATGTTTAAGTCCCATGTAATAGGGGGTGAGCCTATTGACCCCAACCGGGCACAAATCCAGACTGCTACTGAGATATTCCTGATGAGAAAACCCAATAATTTATTATTTTAATGAATTAAAAATCTGACAACAAGTCTTACCAAGAAGTAACGTATTACCCAGTACTAACTGGGTTCTGGAGATTAGATAGGCATTCGCTCCATGTAAATACTGGTATTCAGCTGCATCCGGTTAGACTGGAAGCCGACCCCAACGTAGTTGGGAAAAGGCAAACAGATGATGATTATTTGAATTAATTATTTTCGATCTCTCTTTAGAGACTTAATAAAGGATTTACAATAGATGATAAACTTAGTCCTTTGTTGATGGCCAAACAAGATTATAGCATATTTTCATTAACAGATTGTGGATCGTAGACGGTGGTAATTTATTATTATTTGCAATGAAATGTTATAACAAGCTTTTTTTACTTACTTTTTTACTTAGCAGAGAGACATTAGATTTTATCGCAGTTAAAATTAAACTATCGTTGTATAAAATTATGATTAGCATAGTTTGTTTTAGCCAACAGAGTAATGATTTTCGTATTATGGGTGTAAAAGTACACTTAACGAAGCCCGAGGGCACTTGTTCTCCCCGTCATTGCGATCATTTTGACTGTCCCTGGGAATCATTTAGTTACGGAGATATTAGGGGTCAAAGTTCCAACTTTTGCACAAGTTTTTTAGAAATACAAGTTTCTAATGTTATAACTTTAATTTAAATACCCCCGCGACCCCCGTACTATTGAATGTATCCATCAGCACAATGTTTTGAGTGCGTTACATTGAGTCCTACCGTAAACTGTGATTTTTCATCCTAAAAAAAAGTCGTTTCTCATCAATAATTTGCCTAGAATTACTTGGTTTAATGTTCTGAATGCTTGATTGATGGCTTCGTGAATGGTCCGTATACACCGTCTAGGTACCTCTTACGTATTCGTACTTCGTAAATGTGATCACCAGTGCGTCTCTCAAATGTTGATTATGACTTTTTATCTCGCCGATTTTGTTTTATTTTTCCAAATTTCCCCTCTCTCAGTCATCACACTACCATTTACTCCTTTTTATTTATTTATTTAAACTTCATGTACAATAGTGATACATAGGCGGACTTAATGCCACAAGGCATTATCTACCAGTCAACCTTTGGGTTAAATAAGAAAACATTGTGATAGGGTACAAAATAAATATATCCTTTTCTTTCAGATCACTTCTTACACAATCCATCCCTGTTATCTATCCCTTTTTTCTTGTGTCAGATGACGTAACTAATGAACAACTAGCTGTAGCCCGCGACCTTCGTCCACGTGAAATTATCATAAAAATATGACTTCTCTATTTCAATCGGGATTTGTTAACAATAACATGGGTTCATTTGTTTAATTTCTTTTACACGAAACCCTCATCCTTTTTCTAGAATAAAGGCCTAAGTTACTTCTTATAACATCAGCTATTTGCCAGCGAAAGTCCCTTAAAAATCGGTACAGCCATTTCGGAGACTAACCGGAACAAACAAACAGACAGATAAATATTAAAAAAAAAAGATTTGTTGTTATAAGTACCTATACTACTATACTTTCAAATGCATTCAGTAAAAAGTTGTTATTTTGAAATCAGAAACAGACACTTCAATTTTATTTATTTGAAGAGAGAATATTTTTTAAAAGATCGTCTTATAAAGCAACAAGTTAAGTTTAAACGTACCTGGAATTAAGAAAACATTTTCCAATTTTACCTCATACCCTCTACCCGCGTGAAGATAGTGATTTCCCGGGATGAAAACATCTCTTTATATGCTAATCCGGGATACATTCTACCTTGAACGAAATTCCGTCCATATCCGTTGACCCATAATATCCTGATTGAGGTAGTGCCTTATATCGGGACTTTTACTGAATTGGATTAGGTCTGTTTTTTTTTCTTAATGTCCTGTCTGGCATTCCATCTAAAAGTGAAAGGAATCGTAAAAGTAAAATACAATTTAATCTTGAAATTGAGTGTTTTTTTGTCGAATTTGCTAGTTACTTATATCATTGTTTGGGGTCGGTGCAACACGTTTTTTTCTTTCATTCTCTCCTGTCAAACGTCACGCTATCATTTTATTCTTTTTTCCATCATTTATCATTCCTCACACAATCCATCCATCTTTTCTTTGGTCTTCCTCGCTTTCTCCATCCATCAACATTTATATTCAGCACTCTTTTAGTCAGATGTGTTCCATCCTTCCTCATCACATGTCCATACCAAGACAGACGAGTTGTCTGTCTTGGTATGGACATGTGATGAGGACCTTTTATATTTAATATTCAATAAATATTCTTTTAAGAAAATGACTTTTGTATTTCGAAATGTGTACATTACTTCATTTTACATTAGACTATACAATAATAACAACTGTGCCCGCCCATTAGAATAGAACTACGAGCGATAATACGCAAGCGTAAGAGACTAGGCGTCAGCTGTTGCGTTCAATATAAGTGCTCTAAATCTACATAGCGACGCTTTACATAATGACTCTATGTAAAGCTAGTTATTAGTTTAGTATAAAACTTTGATATAGACCTTGAACACTATGAGCTGAATATTTGTGATTTTTTAATGAGATATTTAATAAAGTATAAGAAAATTGTGTGAAAATCAATAGGTACTAATCTATACAAATAAATAAAATTGAAGTGTCTGTTTGTATTTTCAAAATAACAGCTTTTTACTTAACGCATATGATATACGATATTAAAACAAAAAAAGTTTTTTTAAATTTTTGTATGTCTGTCTATTTGTTCCGGCTTATCTCCGAAACGTCTGGACAGATTTTGGCGGGACTTTTAGTGGGAGATAGCTGATGTTATGTTGATTGAAGTAACTTAGGCTACTTTTATTTTAGAAAATGGATTAGGTTACCTTGCAACAAAATTAAAACCCATGGAATTGTTGACAAAATCTGATTCAAATATGGAAATAACATTTTTATAATAATTTCACGTGGACGAAGGTCGACAACAGCAACAGCTACTCTATATGTATCAAGAGGAGGACGTTATCTCCGAAACATTTCATCCGATTTAAAAAAATATTTTACTGATGGAAACATACTCTATAGCCGAGTGCTATGAAATGTGTTTTTTTCACGTGTGGGCGCAGTCGTGGGTTGAATCTAGTAATTTAAAAAGCGATAGCACGTTCAAACAGCTAAATGGTTCTTATCATTATATTTTTTTATGCAAAATAGTCTAGCTTGTTAATACTATAAGGGATAATATCTAGTTATTTTCTTTTGTACAAGAATTATCTTCATTTAAAGTTGTATGAAGTCAGGCATACACAGGAATTTTATACTCGTATTTTGTTTTATGTGATGAGAATGTTCCAAAATTCTTTGATGAAAATGTTAAGAAATAGACAGAGCTCGTGGCTAAATAATAACAGCCGCGCGCGTCGATATTCAGGTTAAGCCGCGCTTGCCTAGGTTGGTCTGTGGATGGGTGACCACCCATTGCATACCAAATTTCTTGCGTGCCTCGGAAAGCACGTTAAGGCGTTGGTCCCGGCTGTCATTTGTAGATCTTGGAGATTCGTTGCAGATGGTCAGTGGCCCCGAAAGTCTGACAACTAGTCTTACCAAGGGGTACCCCCACAACCCAGTGCTAACTGGGTTGTGGGGGTCAGATAAGCAGTCGCTCCATGTAAAATGCTGGTATGCAGCTGGATCCGGTAAGATTGGAAGCCGACCCTATCATAGTTATGAAAAGGCTAGGCAGGTGATGATGAAATTCAGGCAAAATACAGGCATGTATTATTGTACTCTATTTGATGAAAATGTAAACAAATATATCAAGAAACGTAGGTACTTACGTAGGATACTTATTTGTGCTACCTCTAATAAATTGACTTCTTTGATTAGATTATTTGAATACCTATTATAAAGCCTTATTTGAAATCATCTCAAAGATGTTTTTCATTTGAGAGTTGATGTTAATTAACCTTAATTTTTCAGTTACAATTTAAGAATACTATTCAACCAAAGCTTTGTATCTCACCAAATTTTCAAACTATTATTTAGTTTGAAAATTTGGTGAAAATACAAAGTTCTTCTTTATCATGTGGTTAGTGCCTAACTTAGTGTCAGAGTTTTTATGCCGCCCATGGGCGTCTGACTTGGTTTTACATGCCGTCGAGAAATATTTATCATGTCATGCTGGTTTCCTCACGATGTTTTCCTTCACCGAAGCCAGTGATAATTATACAATGCGCACATGAATCCGAAAAGTCACAGGTCGTGCTTTGAGTTCAAACTCGACACCTATGACTTGGCAGTCTGACAGTTACACCACTAGACTATCACTGCTAAAGGATACACAGTTAAAACCTTCTAAATACAGATGAATGTGTTACTAATTGTCTTTATTATTTAATATTAATTTATATTTTATAAAAAAACGTTGCCCCACACTTGGAATTTCTCTTGTATCGTGGATGCGTTTACAAACATTTAAACTCACATACACAAACAGCCAGACCCGGAACAACTACCTGTAGGTCATACAAATATTTGTTCCGTGCGGGGATCGAACCCGCGACACGCAGCGCAGCAGCCAATCGCTCACCCACTGCGCCAACCGTGCTATGAATTTAACGAATGATTACGTCAGAACTCAGCCTGGAACATAGGTATTTTACACTTTTGCAAATACTTTAATTTTATAATAGATTTATGGTCTCCTTTTTTAACTAGAAACTCTTGCTAGAAATATTAACTGTATATTTCATACATATTTTTTTAATATCCTGTATAAGTATAATTTTCCGCATTTTATGAAAATTATAGAATTATATTTTATATAATATAATTATAAATATATGTAATAATAAAAAGGAATAATATAAAATAATATTTATTTATTTTTTTATTAAAATAGCAAGGTAAAGACCTAGGTTTCAACGTTTTGGCTCAGTACTGTTTTTGTTAAAAATAACAGATTTTTGCCGTCATTTTCCCATAATTTTATTGTTTCTAACTATCGACTCTAGAAAGAGATTCGGTAAATCATTAGAATTAACTTAATTCGCTTACCAACTTACTAAAATGAATTACCTTTCCTCTTAACTCCTACATCGAGTACTATTATAACAGTAACTCAATTTTATCCAGTTATTATAAAATGGGAAGCACTTACTGTCAGTAACAGCTGTCGTTGCTGTAAAGTCGCCACCCCACAGCAGTCTAAGGCTAAGCTACGCACATGTAGGAACTTGGCTTCGTTTCAATAAACATGCAACTAGTGTTGTGTTTAATTTCTAATAACTTCTCCGTGTTGAATAGAAAAAAAAAACTGGACATAGGGGAGGCCTATGTCCAGCAGTGGACGTCTTTTGGCTGAAGTGATGTTGATGATGATGTTGAGTTTAAATTCTTCAACATAGAGATCAACACTTTGGATTGGGCAATCTGCAGTACTTTCACAAGTTATTATGCCTTTTAACTGAGACTGTAGCTTCGCTATCTTTGTTTTTCTGTCATTCAAAAGTGCCTCAAATGGTCTAATCGAAATGATGGCTTTGTGTTTGAGTTAAGGAGAGGAGAAAATTAGTAGAAGAAGAGAGGCTAAAAGTTAATAATATAGGCTAAAAGTTAATAATATAATAACTTATTGAAACTTTTAAATTAAAAGTTTATGTGTCTGTATATAAACAACTAAACGAAATTATTACAGTCACCTTGCAACCTTGCGGCTTGTCAAAATGATAACTCTCTCTTCGAAATATGTCACCCCCGTACTCCACGCATCGCCCCTTTCATCGCGCTCGCTCACATTCGTAACAGTTCGTCCAATTTCGGAATTTACTAGAAAACTTCAGCCCATTTTGGTCAAAACGGAAGGTTTGGCCAATGGTGATTTTTTTGGTAGAAGGAAGCCGAAGTAAAGTAAAGTAAAGTAAAGCTTCAGTCGGTCACTAATAGCAACGAATTGATGCGTGACTGGCAAACAAATGAATAGCTCAGCTTACGTGGCCAACTGACGCATATCCTGTTGTAGCAGTGTACGGCAGTCTTTACGGCGTTATGTAGTCTTTAAGTTCAGTATGTAGAAACCTAAGGCTGGGGTATTTTTTTAATTTTTTTATAACATTCCTCGTATTTTAGCTGACGGAACACCATAATAATTTTATTATTATTGGATAAATAATAACAGTCGCTCGGGTCGATCTTAAGGTTAAGCCGTGCTTGCCTAGGTTGGTCTGTGGATGGGTGACCACCTACACACATACAGAGTTTCCTCCGTGCCTCGTTATGCCGATGGTCCCGGCTCTCATTCGTAGATCTTTGACAGTCCTTACAGCTAGTCAGTGGCCCAAAAAGTCTGACAACCAATCTTACCAAGGGGTATCGTATTACCCAGTACTAACTGGGTCGTGGAGGTCAGCTTAGCCGTCGCTCCATGTAAAATACTGGTATTCAGCTGCATCCGGTTAGACTGGAAGCCGACCCCTATGTAGTTGGAAAAAGGCTCAATTAATTTTCTAATAATTATTAAAAGTTTTGTTCAAATGATGGTTGGCGCAATGACTGAGTGATTGGCTGCTGCGCAACGTGACGTAGGTTTGATCTCCGTGCGAAACAAATAATTATATGGCCTACAGGTAGTTGTTCCGGGTCTGGCTGTTTGTGTATGTTAGTTTAAATGTTTGTAAACGCACCCTCGTAAAGGGAGAAAGTCCTAGAGTGGGGATTACATGATTTTCACAATGATTTTTTTTAAGAAGAAAAAGAAAATATTTAGGTGCGCGTTACATAAAGGGTGTACATAGACCCTTAACGAAGCCGAAATGCACTTGTTCTCCCCGTCATTGCGATCATTTTTTGTTCTAGACCATACCTGGGAACCTTCTAGTTACGGAGATATTGGGGGTCAAAGTTCCAACTTTTTACAAGTTTTTTTTTAAATGCATGTTATTATTGTAATATGCTTTGAGTCCGTTCCATCGAGTCCTACCATAAAACGTGATTTTTCACCCAAAAAAAAAAGTCGTTTCCCAGCAATAATTTTTGCGTAAAGTTACTTAGTTTTTTTTTTTTTTTTTTTTGGATGGGAAATCATCAAATGACCCCCCCCACTCTGGGCGGAGCGGAAGGGAGTGTCAGACTTGTACTGACTAAAACCCATCCATGTTCCTTCTTTGCCCTTTGTGTTCCAGGGCCACGGTATCTCTTTCGAACAGTCCCGCAGCTCTGGCAGGCATCGGCCCATGCGGACCCCTACTCGGTTGCTGACATCTCTTTGAGGCGCGCGTGGAACACGAACGCGCCGTCGACACGGCCTGTCGTCATAAGACGGCCGGACGGCGAGCTAGCCCATAACTCGCCGTCCACAGGCCCGCGAAGTTACTTAGTTTGATGTACAGAATGCTTGGTTGACGGCTTCGTGTAGGGTCTGTTTACACCCTGTATAGGTGTCGTGTGGTGTTACTGAACTTACAGTGTTGTAGAATAAACATTGTGCATCGGCAAACATCGGAAACAATCGGGTCGTACATGACAAAAACAATTGATAGAAGTAATTTGGTCCTAAAACATGTCTCAATTCCAACTTTCTCACAAACAAATAAATGTCAATGTCATTTTCCGTATATCCGTGTGTTTTACGTACCGTCAAACGGGGTGAATAGGGACGCGGGGGTGAATTGGGGCAAAACTTTGACACGTATTTTGACATGAATTATTGACAGCCTATAAAAAAGACTGCTCATGTGTTTTTAACTAACATTTTTTTTTATAAGGTACTTTAAATTTTATTAACTTTCTCATACAAAATTATAAATTGTTTACTATACATACCTAAAATAAAAATATGTCCATGTATCAAAGTAAAGGGCGTCATAAAGTTCGTCTGAATCGCTGTCAACGGAGAAAGTGCCCAGAAAGCTGGCAGCATTGCCACTTTGGATGGAAATGCCGATTCTATGGCCGAGAAATATGCCAGCCCTCGGGTCACGAGAAGAGTCAACCAACCGTTTGGCGGTATCCAGAAATAGGTGGTATATATTTTTAAAATATTTTTAAGAGTAAACGTATAGTTATTTACCGTGTCTTCTCTATAAGAAATAAAATGACCAACCTGAACCGTGCACCTATATGTACACTTTTCGTAAGTACCCATGTAGGCGTAGTGAAAGCATCTCGCAGATTCCCTACAGGCCTACAGGTAGTTGTTCCGGGTCTAGCTGTTTGTATATGTGAGTTTGTAAACGCACCCACGAAACAGGAAAAAATCCTAGTGTGGGGCAAAGTTTAAAAAAAGAAAAAAAAAACGTTTAGTAACCAGCTATTATGGTTTACCCTTAGAAAACCAAGTAAACCAATAAAAAAACTAAGTACGTAACTAAGTAAATTAATAAAGTAAGTATTATTCCTCCTTTTTCTAAAATGTCGTCAAGTGTGAACTCCCAGTCGAACACATGCGGCTGAATACCGCACATAATGCGCGGTGCTTTGTGTAAAGCGTATATTTATCGATCTGCACAGCTGCGGCGGATATTACTATTCGTGTTACTAAATTAAACAAATGCACACAATATATTAGGTGAGTATTAGCTTTTGTGTTCGTGTTAGTAAATATACGACATCCAAATGTGGGTTTGTAGAACGTAAAAAGAACTTCGAAAGAAAATTGATATTAGATATTTCGTTTTTGAGTTACGAAACTTTTCTATGAACTGTAAACAACAAGGAAAAGTATTAAAGCGTTCTTCCTCTCTCTACTTATTTAAATGTACCCGACAGGGTCCATAATTGTTTTTATTTTTTTATTTACCACCCGTAAGTGTACATTATGGATATAGCAAAAAATGATTTGAGATTTGAGTAACTTCATTAACATATTATGAAAAGTAAATTTAGTATAATTATTGACATAAGAATGATCGTTACAAATATTATTATTATATTAGTTGGTGCTACGGAACCCTTTGCGAGTCCGACTCGGATTTAGCCGGTTTTTTTTTTTTTAATTACCCACAATCAGAATCAGAATATTTATTTGTGAAACATAGGTATTACATAAAGGTTTTTGGTTAATTTGGGCTCTATATTTTGCCGTGAAGGTACAAATATTATTGAAAACAAAAGCATACAGTAAAACAAAACTCAAAAAACTAACAGAAACGGCAAAATAAACAAAATTAAACACTTACAAGAAAATAAACAAAAAAAAAACTATTTTAAATTTAACCTAAAAAGAGAAACAGTCTTAAAAATATTTAAAAATTACATCAAACGTTTATTGCACACAAAATGTTAAAAATTATCATTGAGAAAATTTTCTACAGTATAATAACATTTTTCTATTAACACCGAGTATATATTTTTCTTAAACTTTAATAGTGGCAAATTTTTTAACGCGTCTGTCTTAGGTTCGATTCTCATATAGAATAGTTGTAATTAGAAAAAAATCCTTCGAATTTACGTCACGCGTTGATACTCTCTGTTTACTCCCAAAAACAAAAGAAAAGCGCCCCAAACAAAATACATCACAGCCGCGTTACCTCAAAGGTAGCTCTGAGTGGACATTTATTTTGGGTCAAAGCTCCATTGTTTTCCCAGAATAAGGACCACTGAGCGGTCATAATTAACCACTGGACCCAAAGCAGGGTCATTTTTGCCCCGCACTTACGTATTAGGGGAGTTTCTCTTATGTTGTTACGTTGTTTTATTTATGGTGGATGTTTGTGCATTTTTGTTGGCACTTTTATGGTGTAACTAGTGACCTGCACGCGCTTCGCTTGACGCTACTTATAGGGTCCAAAACTATCACATCTTTCAAGATGAAATCAACCATACACATTCACATTGAAATAATATAGTGACACGTGTCATTTACATCTTGAAAAAACCGGCCATGTGCGAGTCGGTTTGCACACAAAGGGTTCCGTAGCACCAAACAATATAATAACAATATTTTAACGATTATTCATAATTTTATCAATTTGCCCTCAGTAGCAAATTAATCTAAATTTGTGTTTTTATAGTTAAACTAATAAGTGTAAATAAAAAAAAACATTTTTTAGTAGGTGATACTTGTTTCAATGTTATGTTGCATATTTTGAAACTTTTGTTGCATATTTCGAACATTTATGACGCATATATCGACGACTTTAAGTTGCATAAACTCCGGTTGCTATCAAACCTACCTTAAGAAGGTTACAAGCTTCATAACAGCTACATAAAAAACACACACACATAAACACATATTATATAAAAAATCAACCTCGGAATTCTGATACAGCCACAACCAATTTTCAGCGCGAATATAGCCATTTTCAGTCGAGTACAAAAACTTTGCCAATTTAACTTCAGCCGGTGAAATGTTCCCAATAGGTACACACCTAATATATATTTTTGGTAAAAAATTAAGATCCAATCCATTCTTGTGGGTATCGTAAATTCTGCCTAGGTCTCTATGGAAAGGGTTTTTTAGGCTAGCAAATGGAATGGAACTTTCTTTCGGAATTGGTTAAAATTTCTTTAAGATAAAGTGAGGTATGTGAGTTCCGTGAATGACGCCGGTTTTCACAAACATTGAGCGACACTTAGCAGAGCTTAGGAGGGTCCAGTGGTGGTGGCCTCGACTTACAAACAGTAAATCGTGGGTTCAAACTCAAGCAGGCGTATTACTTCGTATAATTTATTACATCAACACTGCTCTCAAAACGGTGAAGGAAAACATCGTGAGGAAACCGGCATGTCCTAGAACCTAAAATATTGAATACCCGCCACACGTATTTTTCCTTTATTTATTTTTAAACATATAATTTACATTTTTAAATATTTCTATACAAAGTAATATAAAAAAACATTTAAAAATATAAAAAATAGTAGCCCACCGGTATCGGGTACAGGGTCCGAGATACCGGTAGTCAGGGCTCTTGAGAGAGGAACCTCCTAACGATACGCGCCGTGTCCAGAAGTACTGCTTTCTGAATCAAGCCCTTGATCCAGGTGCCAAGCGAGAGCCTCCTCAGATGTTGGTCGAGGCTATTGGCTATTAAGCCATTGGCCATAATTATATTTTTTATTATTACATTAAATATTAACTAAATAGTATTTATGATGTCATTATTAGATAGTCAAAAATGAGTGTAATAACAATTAATTATTTATAACGGGACATGATACTACAATGCTACTGAGGAGCTCGTGGCTAAGTAATAACAGCCGCTCGGATCGATATTTAGGTTAAGCCGCGCTTGCCTAGGTTGGTCTGTGGATGGGTGACCACCCATTACATACCGAGTTTCCTCCGTGCCTCGGAAAGCACGTTAAGCCGTTGGTCCCGGGTGTCATTTGTAGATCTTTGACAGTCGTTATAGGTAGTCAGTGGCCCAAAAAGTCTGACAACCAGTCTTACCAAGGGGTATCGTATTACCCAGTACTAACTGGGTTGTGGAGGTCAGATAGGCAGTCGCTCCATGTAAAATACTGGTATTCAGCTGCATCAGGTTAGACTGGAAGCCGACCCCAACATAGTTGGGAAAAGGCTAGGCAGATGATGCAGATGATATTAGATAGTCAAAAAGTGGCACGCTTTGTTATCATACGGATCCTGGTACTTGCGATATCCAGATATATGATCTATATCTGTGAAGTGAGATTATTGCCATCGACTGGTCACAAATCCAGACTCGGGTATCGTACATTCTGTCCACGTCTTCAGGAATAGGGTTATTTTTTAGGCTAGAATCTGAAATGTAATTTACTCTCAGGTTTCTAGATTTCCCTCAGATAAGGTGATGAATGAGGGTACTGTGCTTATAAAACTAGATGTTTATCTGAATTCTGACTGGAAGGCTCTGACCAACTGCGTATAGAAGCACGTACAGTGTAGGGTTCCGTAGACGGGATGAATATTTATGCAAATATAATTAATTTCAGCTTGAAGGTTTCATTATTTGTCATCTGGTTACGGAAGCGTTAAAAATAATGGCTATGACTTCTATATTCGCAACCGTATGCCTATATCTCGTATCGTATACACAAAAACCTCACGTCTGAAATCCCCGAAGGGTTAGGGAAATTTATACCGAATAGTACATCCATAGAAACTGGATAGCCATGACACAAAATCGCCAAAAGTGGAGAGATTTGGAAGAGACTACACTCAGCAATGGGTGGCCAAAGGGTGAAGAAGAGAGAGATAGTACACCCTTATGCAGCGAGCCTATTGCCATCAACCAGGCACAAATCCAGACTCCGTGGCTGCTACTGAGAAATTCCGGATGGAAAAACCCAATAACAAAAAATAGTAAATATAGATAATTATAATAATAAAATAGATAAATAAATAATAAATAAACAATTTGGCCGACCCGGCAATCGAACCCAGGACCTCATGCTTAGCAGTCGCGCTGGTAACCACTCGACCAACGAAGCAGCCTAAATCTACATTTTTGATTACTCTTTCGTGGAATTACAACAAAACTATTTATTATAGCGATACCCAGAAAAAATCGCGAAGTTCTTAAAAACATTGCATATCAAGAAACATAAAGAAATTTTCACCAATAACAAAAGAAAAACTGTATTCCGTAACGGCTGTAATGCACTGTTTTATTAACGTGGAAGCCGTCGAAATTGAAATTTTCTTAAGTTTTTTCCACCACTCTCATATCTCATTTAATCCCATTGATTGACTATTTCAGTCGTTAGGCAGTCAGGAGCCCAAAAGTCTGACAACCAGTCTTACCAAGGGGTATCGTATCAGTACTAACTGGGTTGTGGAGATCAGATAGGCAGTCGCTCCATGTAAAATACTGGTATTCAGCTGCATCCGGTTAGACTGGAAGCCGACCCCAATATAGTTAGGAAAAGGCTAGGTAGATGATGATGATGATCGACTATTTCAAAAAGTCATTTAATGGGGTTACACGAACTTAGGAGGTTGTATTGATGATTTTAATGATTATAATTCTGTAATTGCTTACGTGTTACTGTACTAACTACAGTACTTTCACAGTTTTTGTGCCTTGTGACTGGGACTGTAGCTTTATTTTACTGTTGCCTTTGTTTCGACAATTCAAAAGTGCCTGTAACTGGCCTACTTGAAATAAATGCTTTGATTTTTTGATTTTGACTGGCGCGATTCATATTTTCATCAATATACAACCTGACACTGACCTGCAAATTGCAAAAAAACGTAAGAAAATTTGAATTTCGCGGTCTCTACCCTGGCGAGTCCATAACCGACTTCTAATAAAGGAGTAAGTTATTTTTGCAGTGTTGCATGTGCTTAGTAATGAACGAAGATCAGCCTGCCGGGAAAGCGTTGGGAAATTCTCTCTTTTTCCTAGAATTATAACAATTTTATTGTAATTTATGTTTTTCTAGGAAACGAAAGAAGAAGATTGAAAATAACTTTAGTTAGACGTATAACTAGGTCTGTCTGTTTGGACGCTCATAACCATCCGATTTGCATACCAATTTTTTTTCTTAATTTCATAATAATGGATCCTTTTTCGTTTTATTTAGGCCTCGCGACTGAAGTCTAAGGCTATATTAAATTGTTTTGTAGAGGCTATATATTTGTAGGATCCGGTCATTAGTACGGACATAAAATGAATCGCAAGTGCGCTGATGATGACGTCACGCGAACTACTTACAAGTCTACCCGCCACAAGCGTGGCTTCTACAGAGCACTGATGTTTACAGCTCGAGGTGAGGAGGACAGTCAATATCTGATCGCAGTGGAGTTGAGACGTCCTGGAACTGTACCTGATTCATTATGCCCCGTGTTATTGTTTTAAATTGTTTTTTCAAGTAATTTGTTAGTTTATTAGAAACAGTGTATAGCGCCTAGTGTGTTTTCATAGCATGAAACCTATCATCTGCCCACATGATGTACGAGCCTAACGGAATAAATCCTGACATTTCCGACATATTTATTTCAACTCAAATCTCCGATATTACACCGAATTTCTATAAGCCAAAAATAAAAACTATTGAGTGTTTAAAAAAACATAAAATATAATTGCTTTACTCTATTTTGGAACTAAAACTTAGCAGAATTAGTTAACTGGTACATAACCTCACGCCTGTAATTCCCGAAGGGTTGGGCAGTCATGTACCCATTAGTACACCCACATTTCGCCAGTTATGTTTAAATCCCATGTAATAGGGGGCGAGCCTATTGAACCGGGCACGAATCCAGACGCCGTGGCTGCTACTGAAAAATTCCGGATGAAAAAACCCAATAACACTTTGCCCGATCTGGGAATTGTACCCAAGACCGCATGCTGAGCAGTCGCGCTTGCGACCACTAGACCATCGAAATTAATTGGTATTAGCACAAAATGATGAAAAACTTAAATCTGAAATGTAGGATAAATCTGAAGCTAATTATTGTGTTTATTGATATTAAAACATTTAATTTATTTATAGCAAGGTCGATGCCCCATTTCTATTATAATATAAAAGTAAAGATTGTCACCGAAACTGATTATCCAATAATACTTTCGTTCTTCTGTGTTACTGATAAAAAGGAGTGACATATATTTCATCTAGTATCTTTTGATTTACTTGATATTCACTTTGATACGATAGAGATGTATCATCTGCTCATGTATCTAATATTATTTATTTATTGTACATACAGGCATCTGCGTGTGTGATGAGCTCGTGGCTAAATAATAACAGCCGCTCGGGTCGATCTTTAGGTTAAGCCGTGCTTGCCTAGGTTGGTCTGTCGATGGGTGACCACCCATTATATACCGAGTTTCCTCCGTGCCTCGGAAAGCACGTTAAGCCGTTGGTCCCGGCTGTTATTTTTAGATCTTTGACAGTCGTTAGGTAGTCAGTGGTCCAAAAAAAAAAGTCTGACAACCAGTCTTACAAAGGGGTAGCGTATTACCCAGTACTAACTGGGTTGTGGAGGTCAGATAGGCAGTCGTTCCATGTAAAATACTGATATCCAGCTGCATCCGGTTAGATTGGAAGCCGACCCCAATATAGTTGGGAAAAGGCTAGGCAGATGATGACATACAGGCATCAGCGCTATTCTTAGACATTTATAATTTGATTTATCGATAAGTACAAAGGTCGTCTGTAAGTCATGATGCTTGTCTGTATGTATACTAGATATGTATACTATTATACAAGGTAGAAGGGACACCGAGGCTAAAACGGTGACCACGTATTCAGTACATCATTCTGAGCCCCCCACATACTAATTTTTCGTCGGTTATTTAAAAAAAAACAGCTGATTCCTGCAAAACTGCACCCACAACTGCAAAATGTATAGAACAGCTGTTTTTTTAAAACTACCGATGAAATATGTGGGGGTGTTCAGAATGATGAAAGTACTGAATACTTGGTAACCGTTTGTCTTTCCACCCTGTATTAAATAAACATTTCGTTTGTTACAGAAAACTGGCTGCAACAAACAGGGCTAAAAAATTAATATACCTAATATTATAATATTTTCTCGCCCCCTATTTCAAATTATGGGGCTTTAATATAACTGGCGAAATGAGGTTGTACTATTAGGCATAGAGATATAAGGCACACCTCTGCTTAACCCTTTGAGGCGTGATGTTATGTATGTCATTATTTTTTTTGGCTATGTGTTGTCAATCAAATCAGCCACAGAACTTGTTCAAATAACCTTTTGAACGCCAGAGAATAAACGCACGCACGTGCCCTCCACGCCAAGCTACAATTTTACCTACCATTTTGTCACATATTTGTGTCGTTTGGTGAATGGGGCACACGCTTGCTTGTCAAGTATATGTGACAATGGCGGTCAAAAAGTTAAAAGTAAAAGACAGATGGAGCATTTCCCATGGCAGTTTTATACTCTTTCAAAAAGTTTCTGCCCCACGATTTCTTCACGAGTTCTTACACCTCGAGGGAGCAGTCTATTACTTACAGACAACTTGTGTATCGATTGAAACACATGCGAGTTACACAATTTAGATTGTTTACAAGTTCGTCCCCAACAGGCGAGGAAAGTTGCTGAATTTGATTCTAATCGCCTATTAAAGTTTGTGTACACTTTTTGAAACAATATCTAGATTGTGATTGCGTTATTGTGGCAAGAGATTCTTTTATCGTTGGTCTAGTGGTCGCAAGTGCAGCTTATTATGAGGTTCTGGGTTCGATTCCCGGGTCAGGCAAAGTGTAAATGTGTTTTTCCGTCAGGATTTTCTCAGTAGCAGCCACGAAGTCTGGATTAGCGCCCGGTTGATGGCAATAGGCTCACCCACTATCACACTGGTGTACTATTAGATACACCTCTGCCTTTGGGGATTACATTCGTGATGTGTTATGATATGTTATGAATATTTGTATACCTTACATTTTTGCCGCCCGAATCGTGCCGACGTGAACATGGCGTGTGTAGCGCCCCTAGATGATACTGGCTTGAAGTGACTAAGGTTCAAGGCATTTCCGAATAGCCATTACTGTTTCGCAGAATGTTTATTTTAGGATACGTAAACAGATGTGGGTTTTAGGAGGACTTTCCTCATTATTATAAAAGACATTTTGGCTTAAACTTTTGTGCAAACGCATTTATAATATTATTATAGATCATGATTCTCAAAGGCTAAGATATGCTCCTAAGGCGTGTCATACACAACAAGAATTGGCAAATTGGGTTCGGCGGTATTTGATGCGGGATCGAATAAAAACTGGGTGTAAACGAACCCTTCACATAGCCGTCAACCAAGCATTCTGTACATCAAACTAAGTAACTTTACGCAAAAATTATTGCTGGGAATCGTCTTTTTTTTTTTTGGGGTGAAAAATTACTTTTTACGGGAGGACTCGATGGAAAGCATTCAAAGCATTGTGCTGATGGAAGGATTAAATAGTACGGGGGTCGTGGAGGTCTGTTAAGTGAATGCATTAATGCATTTTAAACATGCATTAAAAAAAAACTTGTGAAAGAGTTGGAACTTTGACCCCAATATCTCCGTAACTAGAAGGTTTCCAGGTATAGTCTAGAACAAAAAAATGATCGCAAAGACGGGGAGAACAAATGCCTTTCGGCTATATTAAGGGTCTATTTACACCCTTTATGTAGCACGCCTATGATGTATTAAATGGCTGTACTGTGATGTGATACCCACAGATGTGTATGTAATATACTATATGCCTACAGTGACTAAGCTGGAGTACATATCTTTAATGTGACTATATTATTTGTCTATAGAATACTGACTGCCATTTTTCAAAAGAAAGCCGGTAGGAATCGAGTTCTATGGAACCTTCGCCACTGACGTCTAACAATACTTTAACTTACTATACTAACACTTAAACACGCCCTTCAGTATCACCGCTAAAAATAATTAGAAGAGCCTTTAACGCTCTGTTTGCTAACAATCCCGCAATAAACGAGGGACACCTTGTAAGGGATAGTCGTAACCATAGTTTTAATTAACCTTTAACGTTGACTGGACGATGGTTCTGTGTTGTTAACGGTAGAGAGAGTCAAACAAGAATCAATTGTTTGTGGTCTGTTGTTGCCAATACCTCACCCCCTATTATATGGGACTTAAACATAACTGGCGAAATGTGGTTGTATTATACGAGGTGTAAATGGACCCTTCACGAATCCGTCAACCAAGCATTCTGTTCATCAAACTAAGTAACTTTACGCAAAAATTATTGCTGGGAAACGACTTTTTTTTTGGGGTGAATAATCGTGTTTTACGGTAGGACTCAATTTTACGCGCTCAAACATTGTGTTGATGGATGCGTTGAATAGTACGGGATCATGGACGTATTTACAGTAAAGTTAAAACATTTAATACTTATATTTGGAAAAACTCTTGTGAGAAAGTTGGGACTTTAAATAAAAAAAAAAAAATAAAATAAAATAAATTTAATTCAGATAACTTGATCCATAACTGAAATTAAAATTAAATTAAATTAACATTGAACTGAAATCAGGATTAAAAATAAAATAAATTAACATTTAAAATCAAAAACAAATAAAATAAAATAAATTACTATCAAAATTAAAATTAACATTAAAATCAGAATTAAAATAAGATAAAATTAAAATTCAAGCAAAATTAAAAAGATAAAATAAAACAATCAAATAAAATAAGATAAAATAAATATTAAACATTCAAATAAAAATAAGATAAATCTATAAATCTAAAACATTCAAATTACCCTCTTAATAATGGAGAAGAGATCCTGTCAGCGAAAGTCTTCAGACTTTGACCTTCAATATCTCTGTTACTAAAAAACTCCCAGAACAGGTATGGTCCACAACAAAAAAAAAATAGCAATGACGGGATGAACAAGTACCGTTCGGCTTCGTTAAGGCTGTCTTTTCACTCTTTACGTACTATTCTGCCTAACTTTTCGGGGATTACATGCGTGATGTGATGTTGTGTAATCCAAAACATTTTAGACTTTTCTATCACCGTTGTCGTTGATGCAACCTCACTTCATCTAGACGCTCTGGTCTGGTCTTTGTTCTTTCCAGTAATTATTCTGACGTGGATCGAAGTACTGCTTGCGTTTCTGCCTATCTAAAATCGCTCCTTGTTTCACCAATAAGATGGATATCAAAACTTATACTGTCACTTACGGGATATCTTCCGTGATTGTCAATCACGGAAAATATCCCGTAAGTGACAGTATAAGTTTTGTTGTAAACCGTGAAAACTTCAAAGATGGATATCATAATTATTTGAGTACAATCAATGATATTTTAAATAAAAAAAGGTAGATATCGCACTAGCGCGCGCAAATCGTTGATGACAAATTCAGACAATTATCGCAATTTGAGTACTTTTAGAGTTTTCTATCACCGTTGTCGTTGATGCAACCTCACTTCATCAAAACCCTCTGGTCTGGTCTTTGTTCTTTCCAGTAATTATTCTGACATGAATCGAAGTACTACTTGCATTTCTGACTATTTAATTTCACACCTTTTATACCAATAATTAATGTTAGGGGTTAAAGTATGAAATTGCCGATTGACTGTATGGACGATTTCGTGAAAAGTGTTATTTCCTTACTAATATTTTTTTATTTTTCTTGGAAACGTCTGAACTGATTATAAGATATAATTGCAATAGTTAGAGTAAAAAAAACTGCATGCATGACAAAAATATACCTACTTGAAGTAGTAAAACCCGCGGCATATTAAAATAAATGTTTTGACACACTATCCTATGAGGTAAAATGCAACTACAAGTACGGTTTTTAAAGTCCTAAAGGTACGTCATTTAACAAATTAATTTAATAAAAAATGGAATTATTTCAAAGTTACAAACAGAACAAAATGTGAGAAAAAAAACAGCAATTTCATAGTTAAAGACCTATTATGAAAATCATATTTGAGTTTAATATAATTACTGTATTTTTTTTAATGAATAACTATTTACCTCCGGTCGCCAGAAATACAGGATTGCCTAGTTCAGGCATAAAAGCATGTGTGAACTTGACGCAGGTTTAACAAATCTGTAGTTTACTGTTAAACCGAATATTTAAAAAAAAATTGTTTATTATTTCCTCATCGAAAAAGTTGGTCAACAGATATCCAGCTCCCAACCAGGGACTTCCTTATACCTCTAAAACTTTAACTTCCTCAGTTTGCAACAATAAAGGCGACTACCACGAAACGTTCAGCCATTTCTGTTTAGTTAAACTTGTAATAAAAGGCAACATGGCCGCTGGGACCGGAGCATCAGTTTGTGACCCATTCGACTACAAGAAGTGTTAATTAAGTTTAAAAGTATTCATGCTGGGTTATTGTTATAGTTACTTTAGGAGCGGGTTCGATTCTTGAGTGAGATCTTCTTTTACTTTTTTCGTGTCGATTGGCTGCAACTTATTTTTTTTTTCCACCCAGTAAGTTGGTAGCTGGACAACTGCGTCGTTCGCCGCGATCAAATCATTCACATAGCATTTCAAATCCTGGAATGTGTAGGCAGGTCCGAAGACACCTAAGTAGCCGATTCCTGCAGGTGCAGTGAGCCGTAATCCACCACGCCCAGCACTGTTTAAATCTACCAAACACCTCACCATGTCTTCGAATTTTCGGTTCTAGGACATGTCAGTTTTATCCACGGTTTTAAACTGCCTTCGCTCTTAAAACAAATTATCTTTTTTTTTCCGACCAGGTAATATTAAATAATAATTATTTTCTATATGTCATATTATATATTTACTTTGAGAATATTCCCCGTACATTACTTGAACTAAAAAGCACACCTAATGGGCAATAAGCTCCATAGGTACAATAAAAGCCTGAACTGACTATGGCTAACGAAAATGCAACAATACTGCATACATAATGGATGTACCTGCATGGCATAAATTGAAACTAGCGTTCAACCTATGAACAAAGGCTGTTTAAATTTATTTATGTATTAGCTTTTGCCCGCGGTTTCATCCTTGTTGAGGATGGAAATTTTCCCACAGAGATATTACCGGGATAAAAAGTATCCTATGTCCTACCTCAGATCGTGGTGTATCTGCGTCTCAAAAGAGACTGTGTTAAAGTGCTCTATGAACCAATAGCGATACTGTAATGATATTTCTGTGGGGATACCTCAACTGTGGGTATAGTAGGTATCATCTCATACCACTCTGCCCCTCTTTCTTTGAAGGGTTTGTGGTGAGTGGCATCAGCATCTGACCCGCCAGTTATAATAAATGGAAAAAGAGAAAAGAAACGTCTGAAATGGGTATTTCTGACTATACAATACGTTATTAATGTTTTTAGGGATCTGTATCTCAGTCCGCCAAAACGGAACCCTAGGATCACTTTGCTGCAAGTCTGTCCGCCTGTCAAAACCCTTTTTCTCAGGGACGCGTGGAGGTATCAAGTTGAAATTAATATCGAATACTCAGGTCTGCTACCCATTAGAGCAGTGAAAAAAACAAACTTGTAAGTCAACGCGATCAAAAGACATGACCTTTTATGTCGCATATTTTGCGATTTCACAAGGGAATCAAATAACCTATAGGGTAATTTCTCGTTGACCTAGAATCATGAAATTTTGCAAAAAGCAATGATTTACAGCAGATGTAAGCCCAGTTGTTCATAAAAATCAAAATCAAAATGTTTTAATTCACTTAGGCCTAGATGGGCACTTATAAAACGTCGACAAAAAGATGCACGGTTCGGGTTGGTCGTTTCCTATGGAGAAGAACCGGCAAGAAACTCCATGGTTACTCTTTTCAAATAATTTGGTATTACAATATTATCATCGATACAGCATTTGTACTTAAGTATGGGGAGGCAGCGTAGGCCCGACAATAAGTCGTTGCTTACTTACACAAAAAATGTAAAACAAAATAAAAAATTAACAATAGTTAGCAAGCAGCTGGGAATCTAAAAAGCCTACAATGTTTACACATTCACAAACAATTGATGAAAGGAATCTATACAAAGGAAAAAAAAAAATATTGTAAAATACTAAATTAAACAAGTGGCACAAATATTGTTATCAGTGCTGTAACTATTCTGAGCAAAAGATGTATAAATGATTTGAAAACTATTGTAAAAATCTGATTCGAAAGAAAAGAAAAAATGAGATTGAGAATAGTTAGAGACATCCACATATATGTGCCGTTTATGAGCTACGAGGGAAGCCGCATGCGCAGAAGGAACTAAAGCCAAACTTCTTTATCTTCTACGTAATCCTTGATTTTGTAATAAGCTTTTTTAATAAGGACACGTTTGATGATCTTTCCATCGGTCAGTTCTATAACTGACTTTGGCAACTTGTTATAAAACCGTATACTGTTTATAAAAAAATACTTGCTAGTTTTTGTTAATCTGAATTTAGGTATTGCAATTTCGTGCGTCGCATTTTACTGCGTGTATTTATATTATGAAAGTCGCTTCTAATTTTGAAAAGCCTTCGATTTTTGCGGACATATAAAATATATTCTAAGATATAAAGTGAAGGCAGGGTCAGTATTTAAATCTTTTTAAAATTTTCTCTGAGGGACTCGCGAGGACCCATTTTATAGATCGCGCGGACTGCCCTCTTTTGTAGAATGAAAATTGAGTCAACGTCTGCTGCTGATCCCCACAGCAGAATGCCATAAGACATAATACTGTGGAATATAATAAATAACATAATTTGATAATATAATAATATAATTTAATAATACATAACTGGGCAGGCATGCCCAGTTGTTCCTACGTAAAACTACCTAAGTTAGTTCCATAAATAAAACATTAATTCCCATGCAGCATATTTATATAATTTAAAACGCTGCCCACAGATAACTTTGAAAGGAAAACTCACAAGGCGAAACGTTTGATAAAAAATAAAAATGTTAAAATGTTTTTGTATAAAATGTTGAAAACGTTACTAATTTCACTATCTTTGTGAAGTAGACAGTTCTGTGACAAGCTGGATACAAAGTTAATTAAATTAAATAAAAAAATAGTTTGGTTCTCAGAATATTAGTTACGTTTCAACAATTTTGGTTAGGCTATAAAGAACTCGTCCCGCTGATAGCGATTAGCGAAAAGAAAGTCCACAAAGTCCTAACAATATCCCACAGGTTATTTGCTTTAAAATACTGTTTTAAGCTTTCACGGGTTATAACTTATACTGTCACTTACGGGATATCTTCCATGATTGTTCATTATTTTGAGCTCCCGATATTTCGACGCTGTTGCAAGCGCCATGATCGCGGGTTGACTGGAGAATGCGGGTGGATGGAAAATAAATTGTTAAGAACAGACAAATCTATCTACCCTCTTTCTTTGTCTTTTGCTTTAAATTACCATAATCCACGTAGGTATTACGATACTAATTGAACCAATACGTGATCAACCTTCAGAATATTACATTTAAATTGATACCTTCGCGAGGACTTATTAAAGCGGTCGGTCTATAAAAACGAACTGTTTGTTTGAGAGAATTCTCGCCGAACAGAGTGAACAGTTAGCGATCAACTATTTATACATATATGTAATTCTTTCACCGACGCTGTACCTACAACCTTTTGTAACTTACTTGAGTGAGAAAATCGTTGATAACTAGTTGGAAGAGGTACATAAAGCCACCTCTCCACAGCGACTCACGACTAAGCTATGCACATGGACTTCGCTTCGTTTGGTATGTAAACTTGCGACCCGCCCCGGCTTTGCACGGGTGCAATGACATATAAACCTTCATCTTGAATCACTCTATCTATTAAAAAAACCACATCAAAATCCGTTTCGTAGTTTTGAAGATCTAAGCATACATAGGGAAAGAAAGACAGCGGGAAGCGACTTTGTTTTATACTGTACTTCGGTCTTCTTCTACTCTTATAGCCATCCACATTCATACTCAAAACTTTCCTCACGACATTTTCCTCATTCCTCCGCATCACATGCTCTTACGATGACAACCGTTTACCACACAACTTTTCAGTCACCGGCACCATTTTTATTTTATTTTTTTTTGGTTTGACCACTCGCAGCGCAACGTCTTTAAAGGTTGTTTCTGCTTAACCGGGCTTATACTGTGGTGGCCAAAAATTACTTTAAGGCCCCACCAGCCAGGGACCACCGGCACCACTATCAGACAAAAATTAGACTTGTATCTCAGCAGTAGGAACAGTACAGGCCACTGGTTATTTGTTTTGCCCAGGTCATTCCACTATCCTGCACAGGATTTGCCTCTATGCCTTCGGGCTCTAGCTTTCAGCTTACCCATAAATAAATCAAAACACACTAATATCGACAAAGCTAGTAGTTAGTAAACATTTGGCACATAACTCCACGGTCGAATGAGCGTTCACAAATATTTCTAATTGCCGGAACATAATACTAAACATTTAAACCAAAATGTTGTTTAGCCGCGACGGTATTTGTAAGGTTAATTAGAAAAGAATTTGTTAATTACAGACTTAGAGCAGATTTCTCTGATTAAACTAAAAGCCTCCACCACATAGCTCTTGAACGCAGTTTAGATGCATTTAATTTAGTTTTCACTGACAAGTGTCAATATTCCATAGCAATTATTGTCAGTACTTGATCGTGGTTTAGATGTGCTCTAATGGCGTTCAGGTTCTTTGATAAAATTTGTCTAAACCTTGGTTTCTGAACAACAGATGTACGCACGACGGCTAATCAAGCTTTACAAAACCACTTTAAGCAGTTTTCTCATTGTACAGGAAATCCATGCAAAGTGAGGCCAAGTTATACTGGAAATGTACAGCTTCATGTGCCGCCGTGTGTACAGTCAGGGAACTTGATAGTTTGATATACTTTGTCAAGGCGTGTTAACATCATTTTAAACAACTGACAAAGAATGACATAATAATATGTTCTGATTTTAATTAACAGACAATTTAAGTTTAAATTCAAAAGCTTTTGCTATATCTATAGTAGCACACGGGAACGTACTACCGGGTAAAAAAGTAATATTTATGTACCAACAAAAGTCATGGCCTATTTGTGGACCAAATTTAATCCAAATCTGATCAGCTGTTAAGGCGTTACAAACCAACAAATAAACACAGTAACCTACTTTCGCTTTTATAATATTAGCATTCATTGCTTTATCGACCTAGTCCCCGGACCTTTAAAAGTAAAGAAAATTAACTGCGTTTCAAGTAAACATTGAATTTATAAGCTTGTCTTCACCTTTTGCATCCAACAATCGATGATAGAATTATCGAAATGAGGACATTCAATCGTCTCAGCAGAGTGGCCTAGAGCTTCAAATTTGACCCCATTCGCGTTTAAAATGGGTCCTCGCTTCACGCTGGGGGCTGTGATAACAAGATTATATAGACTGTGAGCCAAAATCTAGCTATAAATCTGTTGTAAGACGTTCAGTTATATTTCCAGAAGAAATAATATTTTTCTCACTTATTTGAAGTCAACTGTAATGGCTGGCTCAAGGTTGTTCTGGAAATGGATACTGGAATGAAACTTATGCCAAATAAAGGGACGGCTTAAAAAAATAATGATAAAGTTAGAAAATTATTCATTCTTCATTATATTTTAAGCTTTTTGGCTGAGTAGAGGAAGACCAACGAAACGATGGATGGATTGTGTGAAGGATGATATGGCTAGAAAGTAGATGACTGCTGAGATGACGAGTAATAGAGAAGTATGGAAGAAGAAGATATGCCGCGCCGACCCCAAATGAATTGGGATAGGGGTAGGACAATGATGACGTAGATGATATTATTAGCTTTTTGCTGTGGGATTTATTGTAAGATAAATAAATGAATAAAATCTTTATTAACAGGTGATTGTTAGTAACATCAGTGTAGCTCTGGCTCTTGTACTAGGATTGCCTGTATCACAACAAGGTAAGTTTATAAAACATGTTTAAGTATGTTGATTAATAAATCTTACTATGTCCTGCATGTACAGTTAATTCTTAACCTTTTTAAAATAATTTAATTGAACTTTCAAAGCTAATTGTGCCGTTATTTTGTAAACCGTAATAACACACTTTTTTGGTATCATAGTGACAGCAGACCACTGACTCCTAAGTCACAGGATCTCCTAGTTTGGGAGTCAGTGTTTACTTTATCTGTATGACCTTTATTTCACTAAATTCATGTGACCTAGTCTTTAAGCAATATTTTTGTATAAATAAATATTTTTATTACTATTTATTTATTAATTATCACAATCTGCATTTACCGTAAGATTAATCTGAAAATTCACCTCTTTTACAAACAAAATTCAAAATCATACCATGTACGGAACTCAGAAACTCTCCTCTGTGACTGAAATATGCCTTCACAAGGAACTTCACTCCTAGGCACTCACTTCAGATCAGAGGCCCCAGAACGAGATATTTATCATGTTTACTGTGTGGTAACTCAAAATAAACAGTAAATATGGTATATATCCCGTTTCTGGTGTCAACGATAATGTTAGTTTTCACGTCAGTTTATAAACTTATAAATATCCACATGTAATTTCATAATTATTACCTACTTTATTGTCATGCAATACATAAATAAAAATAACTAATATACTATACCTATATGAACAAACCTAACAATGCACTATGTATATATTCATAATTATACACCCAATTAATTAATAATTATTTAATAAAATTAATAAATAAAAATAATAAAGAATTATTATTAATTTAATTATTTTTTTTATTTTTTATTTATTTTTTTATTTTTTTTTATTTGTTATTAATTATTTTTCCAATAGTTTATATGATATTATTGAATTGCTGCTTAGCCCTCTTCCTCTCTCCTAATGTTGCTGTGCCCGACAGGGTCCATATTGATCTTTTACCTTGTTACACCGTCTATGTAATACTTATGGAATGCAATAAAAAAATGAGTATTGAGTATGTCTAATCCTCACTTAAAAAACTATCTCCATAAAATAATCCTATTAACACCGACCGCTTTAGTAGCCGTAGACCTAATAATTGTCAATGACACGATTACGCGTCGTCCGCTGTAGCGTGCTACAAAAATACCTGACCCACATACTGCGGCGATATTCCATCAGCTGCACGATACTAACGGTTTAGGGAGCTTGCGGGTTACGACACTGTCCTTGGGAGCCGCGATTGGCGTGATCTATTCTTATATTTAAAAATCACGTGTCACTGTGTTCGTATAGGTTAAGAGCTTTTATACAGAAAGTGGGTAACGACGCAAATAGCTGTCAAATATTTCGCTGTTTTTTTTTTAATTTGGCAATATTACTGCATGGAAATAAGAAATATGGCTAACGAGTGAACTAAAATATTGATTACGAAATGCAATAATTAATATCGTAACACCGAATATTTAGTTTTAGATGTAAAAAAAGTATTTGGATCTTTCCAAATGCCTTTTTTACACTTAAAACGGTAACAAAATCAAATTCAGTGTTTTAATTGCAATTCATTATTAATATTCTAGTTCACTAGTTAGCCATATTTCTTATTTTTATACAGTAATATTGACAAATTAATTGAAACAGGAAAATATTTGACAGTTATTTGCGACGTTGCCAACTTTTTGGATGAAAATCTCCGAAGCCACTCAACCGAAATTTTGTGAACGTGTATGGTTGGTTCTCGTTAAAAAGATAGGATAGTTTTCGATCCAATAGATAATGCCGTGCAAAGCAAAGGTGGGTGGGTCACTTTATATCCGTACATGACGATGGATAGTTAAGGAATTTAAAGTCACCATAAAGTACACACAAAAAGAACACTCTGTTGAAGTACTCTAATTCCACGCTGTCTCTTTGAGATAATTTTCACTAGCAAGTTTTTGTTTTTCACACTACACATTGTCAACATTTTGAGTTCACATGACAAACCGAGAAGGTGATTATAGAACGTTTGAAAATTGCTTAAACATTTTCACTGTTTCACTGTATATCCACCAAAAAAAAAAAAAGAAAAAGAAGATCTTTTAGTACATGAATGACATTGACAATAGAGCGCTACTGGTAAACAGTAGGCAGTCTGTGGAAATTGTATTGAAAACCAAGATGGCGGTGATAGTTCTAATTAAGATCACGCGCCGCAAGATTCATTAACAACTATACCTTATTATAAGTACATAATGTGATGGTAATATCGTATGTGGTGTTGCCCCACAAACGATGGGACTCTTGATATCGTGTCCTTCCTATACTGTTGCTTGTACATCACAGGACCTGATGAAAGCTACTGGAAACGCCAAACTTGTCATCAAAAGGCCTGACTCAATTTAAATTGTCATCGACGCGCTAAGAAGAAGTACATAATGATGGAAAACTTCTGTCTCCCTCGCACAATGAAAGCTTATTCAATTTCTTCTTTAATCAAATTATATGGCAACTTATCTTATTGGTTGTCACTGGTTTTAATCAACTAATCACAACAGCGAACGAGATGAAGAAAGCTGTTGCTGTTAGAGTTACTTTAAAGTAACTGTCACTGTGAGCCTGTGTCATCCCACTGCTGGGCAAACGCCTCTTCCCATGACTTCCAAATCCTTCGATTCAGGGCTAATGTAGACCACTGGTACTTGGTTCTCTTCAGCTCGTTTCGCCATCTCTTGCGAGGTCTACCGCGTCAGCGTCTGACTGTGTGGGCCAAATTAACCACGATGTGGAGCCCCCACATCGTGGTTAATTTGGCCCACAGCTCGTCGGGCATACCGCAGACATGGCTAGCCTTTAAAATTAATTTCTTAAAATAATATTTATTTAACGAAAACATCTTTTAATGAGGTCAAGTTTGATCTTTCAGTAAAAATAATTTAAATAAGTACTTAGTAAGAAGATGGTGAAAGTTTTTCAATTTTCATTAACTCCACAAACTGATTCTTGTCAAACAAATATACTGAAAAGGAAATTGGTCTTGATATCTTAGGCAGACTTTTAGGAAAACTTAAATTATGAAAAAGTTAGATAAGAGCCTTTGCACACGACGTAGAACGCAATCAGGACGCTCAGCAAACGCAAGACTGAAGTCACATTGTTACCCTTGCACACGATCCTCCACTGTATTACAATGGCGTCGCTCGAGACAACTCTGCTTCCGCTAGCCTTCGTGCTGCTTTTAAATCGACGTCCAAGAATAAAACAGAAAAAAAACAGCGTAATTTTTGTGTACATTTACGCTTGACTCTCCCCGCATCA
Source organism: Noctua janthe (assembly GCA_910589295.1). Lineage (NCBI taxonomy): Eukaryota > Metazoa > Arthropoda > Insecta > Lepidoptera > Noctuidae > Noctua > Noctua janthe. The sequence goes on along the minus strand of OU342572.1, from coordinate 2,570,299 downwards.
CCTCTACCCCTGCACCACCAATGGCACAACGTGCTGTAAGCGCGCGTTTGGTTTGATAAAAACGAGGGTTACATTTGCGTTTGTATCGATACAAACGTGTTAAATCTGCTAAAACGTGTTGATGACGCGCAGGGATGCGCTAATCAAAAACGCGCGTCGTCAGCGCATAAAAAACGTGGTGTGCAGAGGCCCTAAGTGTACGTTGATTTCTTACTTGGTAAAAAGAAACCGCACCACGTTCGGTCTGGGTAGAGAAACTTTTGATTTAGAAAGTGTGAGAAGAAGAAATTGGTAGGCTTTTTTGGGGGATAAAATAGAATTTCTTTAGCCTAAAAAATAGCGAAAGTTTTCTTTTTAGCCTCAGTGCTCAGACGTAAATCATTATTGTTAAATAATCGGGCGAGTATGAATGTAGATGGGCTATAAGAGTAGACGAAGACAAAAGAAGCGATGGATGGACTGTGTGAAGAATAATATGGCTAGAAAGGAGGTGACTGCTGAGATAACGAGTAACGAAGAAGAGAGAAGTATAGAAGAAGAAGACATGCTGCGCCGACCCCAAATTAATTGTGTTAAGGACACGAGAAAGATGATGATGATGATGAATCAGGCCCGGTGTCAAAATTATGCCAAGTTCCCTTTTCACATTTCCATCAACCTAACTGTGCAGGCGGAAAAACACAGAACTAAAATAAATGCACTAAGTTTGACATATCGATGCATTTTGTCGTGACAAGCAGCGCCACCTTTAACTGCATAATTAAAGTGGTCATACTGTACCGATTTCGAAGTACTTATTTACCGTTAGTTTTTGCCCGCAGCTTTGATAGAGTTATGGCCCGAAATTATCTCATGACACACGGGAATAATGTATATTGTCTTCCTATTACTGAAAGACTTTTCTGAATCGAATTAGTAGTTCCAAAGATTACCCCTTACATCGATACAGACAAACTTGAACTCTTTATAATATTAGTATAGATGAAATAGTATTTGAATTAACTTTGTTATTGACCATATATTTAGGTCCTAAGTCGTCTTATCGTCAAACTGCTAATAACATAGAAAAAATCAAGAAACGTTAAATTTCAGAAACGTTAAACCTGTCTCACGCTTGGCTTAACAAATCTTCGGAAAAACAAAACACAATCGAAATAATACTAAGCTTACTTGAAAAACAAAATCATGTAGGACATGAGATCGAATATCCAATGATTTGAATTGAGAAGGGAATCCTGGACCCTTGTCATTGGTTCAAAGGCATGACGGCAAACATTTGTAGCCAATCCTGATGTGATGTGACTTTTGAATGATGATCGAGGTAAGAGGGATGATTTTCGTCCTCGAATTGGGATAAATAAATATCTTAGAGGCGGTTTTTCTTCTGATTTGTAATATGTGTGTTGACTTGGTTTGTTTTTACCCGACTGCTGCCAAAAGGAGGGTTATGTGTTTGACCTGTATGTATGTTTGTCCGTTTTTTTGTTCCCTCATAATTCCTAAACCGATTTGGACGAATTATACGTCGTTAGATTCGTCCTGGATAAAAAGAATTAATAAATAAAAAGAAAAATGGCGGACTTTGGGTGCCATTAATAAAAATAATATATTTCTGTGACTTTATTGTGAAAAAGAAAAGTTAAAGAACTAAGAATACCTTTCGAGACCACCAGTATCACGTGTTTTCCGAGACACCAAAGGACCTGGTAAGGTAAGTACTGCTTGATCTTGAAGATCGACCAGTGTTGCTATTATTATTTAGCCACTAGCTCCTAAAATTCACTGAAATTTTATTATTATTAGTTTTTAATTTCAAACTAACAGGTTTTTACTGAACGCATAAAATGAAAGTATATAGGGTGACTGGTAATTAGTGACCGATACTTAAACACGTGATTGTACTCATGATAACAAACAACTTTCCCAAAGAAACATTTTTTTATACTAATTCATTTTTATCACAATAAAACTTACGGAGCGGCCTTGCGAGCCGCGTGGGTGCTCTGCCTACCCACTGTTGCACGGTACGATAGTAATGAGCAGAACGACGTCACGCGTCTAACAGCTGATCGGTTAAAAAAGGCGCCTCGCACGCGAGTTTCTTACGGCTGCAGCTGTTGTGTTATTGAGTTAAAAGTGAATGAGTAAAAAAAAAACATTTTTTTGAAATTCTGTCTGGTTTTCTGTCTGCGGGCAAAGGTCGCAGTCAACAGCTATTTGTTAATAATTTTTCAAGTGGCTTTAACGTTGTTAGTAGAACGATTTCGAATAGCGTAGTTAAACCTTGAAGATCGATCTGTGTGTCTGTTATTATTTAGCCCCACAAATTGGCCTAGTTAGGTTTAAACAATAATAGTCACTATTATTATTCACCAAGCCCACTTAACTCTAGAAACACGTCGCTTTAATGAATTTGCCGTTCAATCCCAAACACGACTCGATTACCAGCAAGATCGGTCGCACAGATAAGATATGAAATTGGATACCATTCAAATGGTATGTCTGTGGGCATATATCATGCTATCCCAACGTATTTTAGGACCAGCTTCGGGCTATGTCAGGCCTAAACATGTCGGAGGTTTCGCTTATCTTGTAATAGTAAGAAGACAATTTAGTCTGGGACGAATTTCTCAGGCGAAATGGAATAGTCACTGCTGTCTTGACACGATCCAGTACGTACGTATAAAAGTTGTGGACGTGGTACATACACTAACGAAAAGAAAAAAAAAGAAAAGAAAAAAAAAGAAAGAAAAACAAAAAAACAAAGAAAAGAAAGAAAAGAAAGAAAAGAAAGAAACGAAAGAAAAGAAAGAAAAGAAAGAAAAGAAAGAAAAGAAAGAAAGAAAGAAAAGACAGAAAAGAAAGAAAAGAAAGAAAAGAAAGAAAAGAAAGAAAAGAAAGAAAAGAAAGAAAAGGAAGAAAAGAAAGAAAAGAAAGAAAAGAAAGAAAAGAAAGAAAAGAAAGAAAAGAAAGAAAAGAAAGAAAAGAAAGAAAAGAAAGAAAAGAAAGAAAAGAAAGAAAAGAAAGAAAAGAAAAGATTAGGCAATCGATATAAATACTTTCCTCGCATGTCATTCATTTTCGAACTGAGTTTGAGAGTTTTACTCATAATTTGGACGTTATTATTTTCGAGATAGGTGCAGTACGTTTTTTTCATCCATACATTTCATTAACTACTCTGTAAATAAAAGACAACATCTTCATTTTCCGCACGCAAAATACGCGCTTAGACGTGGAGTTGCGGACACCAGCCCGTTATACAATACAATACAATACAATACACAATACATCATTATTCTCCTGCCCTTATCCCAATTAATTTGGGGTCAGCGCAGTATGTCTTCTTCTTTCATTCTTCTCTATTATTCGTCATATCATCAGACACCTAATAGTGTTAAGTAACTAGATAACTAGTGAATTATGACCAGTCATACACGCACACCACTAAATAAACTTATTCACTATTCATAAATCTGGATCTATGAACGTGGACTCCAAAAGCAGTATGTAATCTTAATAAAATGATCGTAGCAGGCGGCTTTCCGTGGTTTTTACCTACTGCCATGGGATAAAAGCGTGAGTTTATGTGACTAAGTTTTATATTCCACGATTGTTCATGGTACTAAAAAAATAATGGCTATCGAGAAACACGTAACTACAGAAAAAAAACATAATAAAAAAATCGTTGTTTACAGAATAGGGATGTTTTACTCCCTTGCTCGCAGCATGCCGAAACTATTTGATACAAATACTTGGCAAAATACGGCGTGTAATATTGTTATAAGAAAAATATGTTGTATTGAAACCGTTTTTATTGTGAGGTAAACATTTATGGCTGAGCTTATGTAAATGGGCCAGCCAATGTTACGGGATGTTCTATGTAAATAGAGTTATGCTGTATGGTTGTGAGACGGCTGTGTTTCCTTGCCAAATAAAAACACGTGCTAATCGATGGTTAAGCGTAACCGTGGATGGGTGACCAACCATACCGACAACCCTCCGTGTCTCGGAAAGCACTTTAAATGGTTAATCTCGGCTAACAGTTGTAGATCTTTGAAAGTCGTTAGGGGTTGTCAGAATTCGAAAGTCTGATAACCAGTCTAGTCAAGGGGTATCGTATTACCCAGTAACTGAGTAATGGGGATCAGACAAAAAGACGTTTCGAAAAATACTGATATTCAGTTGTATCCGATGAAAGGGAGTCGTCTGTCATGATGAGGAATGATGGAACAGACTAAAAGAGTGATGAATATAAATGTTGATGGATTAAGAGAGAGAGGGAGACCAAAGAAACGATGGATGGATTGTGTGAGGAATGATATGAGAGAAACTGGAAAAAATGATAGTGAGACGATTGACAGGGGAGAATAGAAGAAAAACACGAGTTGCGCCGACCCCAAATAACATAGGACAAGAGCAGGTAGACGGCGCGTTTGTGTTTCACGCGCGCCTCAAAGAGATGTCAGCACACAGGAAGGGGTCCACAAGGGCCGATGCCTGCCGGGGCTGCGAGACTGTTCGAAAGAGATACCGTGGCCCTGGAACACAATGGGCAAAGAAGGTACATGGATGGGTTTTAGTCAGTACAAGTCTGACACTCCCTTCCAGAGTGATGATTTGATGATTTCCCATTGGAAAAAAAGGGAGGGTATGTAAGATGATTCAGCTTGTATTGTAACGCATAGTTTTGGACTTTATGGTGAAATGGTTAACGTTGATTGCTCGTAAATAATGTTAAAAAATATTTAAGGTACTATGGAATTTCCATCTTTCTCTATCTTTTAGATGTGTCGGGTTGTCAGGATTTATGCTGTTAGGCTTCGTACATCATGTGTGGGCAGACGATGGGTTTCGTACATTGAAAACACACTGGGTGCGATACCCAGTTTCTATAAAACTAACAAATTACTTGAAATAACAATTTAACACAACAACAAGGATGATTCACAATGAATCAGTTCCAGGACGTCTCAACTGTGATCAGACAATGAATGTCATCCTCGCCTCGAGCTGTAAACATTACGGCTCTATAGAAGCACGCTGTAGTGTGGGTACACTGGTAAGTAAGTCGGGTGATGTCACCACTGGTGCGCTTGCGATTCATTTTGTCTGTACCAATGACCGGATCCGACAAATATGTCTTGAACATTTTGTTATTTGAAATTCTGACTCCTATTTGGATTAGAACTTTTAAAAGACGGCGTGGGCACTACAATATACGCCTACACAGCTAGGTAAGACTAAGTTTTTGAGTGCTTAGCCCTGAAGTTATAAAAACAGTGAATTATTAATAAAACATCGGTTTCTTTTTGCCTTTTGTTCGAAGTTTTTAAATCAGGCTCCGTAGACAAAACTAATTACTGTCGCTGGAAAACTAGGTCGAGGTCTTTAGCATTAGTTAATAAATGCAGTAAAAATAAAAAGACGGTGACATCAACCTCGTGGTTAAATAATAACAGCCGCTCGAGCCGATCTTCTGGTTAAGCTGCGCTTGCCTAGGTTGTTTCGTGGATGGGTAGCACGTTAAGCCGTTGGTCCCAGCTGTCAATTGTAGATCTTTGACAGGCCGTTACAGCTAGTAAGACTGGTGGTCCGGTTTTACTATCAGGAATTTCACATTTGCAGCCACGGAGTCTGGATTTGTGCCCGCTTGATGGCAATAGGCTCGCCCCAAAACATAACCGGCGAAATGTGGTTGTACTATTAGGTACACCGCTACCTAACCCATCGAAAATTACAGGTGTGATGTTATGTTGTTCCATTTTATCATCACCTCTCTAGCCTTTTCCCAACTATCTTGGGGTCGGCTTCCAGTCTAACCGGATGCAGCTGAACCCCAATATTTTACAAAGAGCGTCTGCCTGTCTGACCTCCACGACCCAATCACCGGTAACAAGATATACCCAATTTCATTAAAATCTTCAATCAGTACCTTCTAAGAAACATGCAACATGAATAAATCAACTAGACCAAATCATCAAGCAACTCATGTCAAGTAGGAATCAAAAGAAAACTTAATTAAATTTTATTTTTAGATCAGGCAGCCGAATTAAGCGCAAATTGAAACCTCCGCAGTGAAACCCTTTTTGCATTTTAATTGAACTTTTCTCAGCAAATATAATTATTTCTGTCGGTACAGTCACGAGTATAAGTAGCGAAAAGAAAGAAAATATATCTTTATACCTATTTCCCTATGGGCCTTGATGCCTGACAATAAAATATTTTTTTATTTTTTATTTCTACCTTTCCTAGAATACGTAAAATATTTTTAGTTTAGTTTTTAGTTTATCAATGTTAGTTAATAACTATTATATTATTCTTTCTTTCTTTCTTTTCTTATTTTCTTTTTAACTATTATTTTTACACCGTAGGGGTATGTTGTAGAGATACTTTTTTTAATTTTTACCACGCCTATTTGTGACCCACCTATATATTTATATGACGCAGTAGAAAGGAACATAAATTATAATCAGTTTAAAATGTTCCCACTGCTGGGACACGGTTCGATTCCCAGTTAAGACAAAGTGATATTGTGTTTTACCATCAGGAATTTCTCAGTAGCAGTCTGGTCAGTACTTGTTTCCGGTAAATGGGAATGGACCCGTCTTGTATGAAATTGGACTTAAACATATTATGAGTTTTTTTTTATTTCGTATTTTTTTTGTGGCTTTTGTCAAAAAAACACGTTTTCTGTCTTTCAGATATTGTTTTTTTATGTTATAATTTTATGTTATGTGTTAAAATCGCCAAAGGAGCTTTGCATAAGTGTAAAGCATTTACGCTCATGACTGTACTTACCTACTTCTTTCGTTACAATTTCGGAAAATCGTGAATGAAAACTCATTCGTATTTTCGTCTTTCATAAAACCGATTTTAGGGGTTTTAAAGTAAATTAATATAATGAGTGTCAATTCCTTGTCTTCCCAAGTTCGCCTTCTAAGTTATCATTGTTTTCTAGGAAACTACCTGTAGCCCGCGACCTTCATCCGCGTAAAATTAATCATCATCATCATCCTCTTGCCCTTATCCCAATTCAATTGGGGTCGGCGCAGCATGTCTTCTTGTTCCATACTTTTCTATTACTCGTCATCTCGCCAGACACCTCCTTTCTTGCCATATCATTCTTTACACAGTCCATCCATCTTTTCTTTGGTCTTCCTCTACTCATATACCCATCCACATTCATACTTAAAACTTTCCTCACAACATTTTCCTCATTCCTCCGCATCACATGCCCATACCACGTCAACCGATTACCACAAAACTTTTCAGTTACCGGCGCCACTTTCAGACTTCCTGTTATATACTCATTTCTTATTTTATCCATTCGCGTAACACCACACATCCCCCTTAGCATTCTCATTCCCCGTCCGCGTAAAATTATTATAAAAATATTACTTACCTATATTTGAATCGGATATTGTTAACAACTTCAAAGGTTTTTGTTTTTGCACGGAATCCTAATCTTTATTCTACGGTAAAAGAAGCCAAAGTTACTTATTATAACATCAGCTAAAAAGCTAAAAGTGCCGTCAAGATCGGTCCAGTCGTGTCGGAGATTAGTAGGAACACACAGACAGACAGAAACAGTGTTATAGTTACGGTATAAACTCCAGTAAAAAGCTGTTATTTTGAAATTACAAACAGAAACTTTTATTTATTTATTTATTTTATTTGGCTCTTCAACAATGAGTACACTATTACATATAATAAAGTAAAACATTGCAAACTTAAGTCTAAGTGCCCCATTACTTAAAGAAGGGCACTACATGCACTATATTATGCGCCTAAATATCTAATTAAACAATGAAAAAAAAAAATAAGAACTGATTAAAAATACAAATAAAAAAAAAGAAAAGAAAACAACGTCAGGTTCGATACTATTACGTAAGTTAAGGAAGGTAAGGTAAGCCAAACAGAATTAAACTTAAACTTAATTATTTTTCTAATTACATTTAAACAGTTTCTTGAGAGTAGGCACAGATGTATGACATAAGTCGATGTCCTCATCATGTTCCTTGTATACAACATACATTCTATATAATGAGCAATGTTGCCTTCAATTTTATTTATTTGTATCGATGTATAGATGCGAAACTAGGTCTGTGTGACTCTCGTCTGACTGTTACAGATGGATATACCATGGGAAAGGTCACGACATGTTGCGTTTTTGATATGTGATCAAAATCAAAATATTTAATTTCACATAGACCTAGATGGGCACTTATAAAACGTCGACAAAAAGGTGCACGGTTCGGGTTGGTCGTTTCCTATGGAGAAGAACCGGCAAAAAACTCCATGGTTACTCTTTTATTACATGAAAATATACTTTATATTATCTCAATAGGAATACGTTCCTGTAGAATAATTTTCGAGCACGGACGAGACCGCGGGCAAAAGCTAGTAAACGAATAAATTCCATTAAAATTTCTCAAAAACACAAAAGCCTAAAAACTCTTTTTTCATACTACATTGTGGGAAATTTTATCTTAAAACAGCGAAATCCTCCGCATCATTAGCAAAGCCAAGATAATCCTGAGGTAGGTAGTCAATGTCCACATTACCCCACCTGGTCACATTAACCAGTTGCTGCGTGAAATGGCCCCTTGTTGAGTCAGATAGCGGTTAATTTGATTGTAAATATAATTATATTTGGTATCTAGCTTCAAGGCTTTGGATTTGAATATTTCGTATCTTGGGAGATCTGAAAAAATAAAATGTTGGTAAAAACATTCAAATGTGAAGATTAAAAAGATTTCAATTAAAATATTATTTTCCTTTATTCGTTTTAACACATAAGAGATACATTTTTAAATATTCTAATAAAATTCAAAATAATATTAAAAGCATTAAAAAATAGTAGCCCATCGGCATCGGGAACAGGGTCCGAGCTCTTGAAAGAGGAACCTCCTAACGATACGCGCCGTGTCCAGAAGTACTGCTTTCTGAATCAAGCCCTTGATCCAGCTGCCAAGCGAGAGCCTCCTCAGATGTTGGTCGAGACTATTAGCTATTAAGCCATTGGCCGACACGACTATCGGCACAATGACTGCTGTACTCACGTCCCACATGTCGACAACCTCGCGAGCCAGATCGAAATACTTGAATTGCTTATCTTTCTCTGCTCAAAAAATAAAATATTATTAATGATGCTTTCGTGTTGGTAATAAGTGGTATTGATCGCGACAATAGGCCGTGGTGGAGCAAAATGAAACGTGTAGTGGACTGTATACAAGAAATATATTACGAAGGAAAAGAAAATTACAACGGTCGGTTGGAACTAACATGAAAATAAGTTTTGACGCTAAGAGAACGCGTAAGCGCAGTCGTGCGTGGAGGCTACCTATATATAAAAGTACTCTGTGGTAGAGGCGCACAGCAGCTGACTTGTATGGTACGGGGGCCCGCGCTGGGCAGACTCCCCGCTGTCCCCGCACCCCTCGTTCACTGCGGCTGGCGTGCGGCGATGTTGAGAGCAGCGGTGTCAACAGGTAGACATTTGCAAAGCAAATAAATCCTCGCGATGAGTATAAAAAAACATACATTTAACTAAACGATCATGGTACTAACTGTACTGTGACTGCCTCGTCGGTGGAGTGGCCGCAAGCGCAACTACTCAGCATGAGGTCCTGGGTTAGACTCCCGGGTCGGGCAAAGTGCTGTTGGATTTCTCAGTAGCAGCCACGGAGTCTGTATTCGTGGTCTGTTGATGGCAATAGGCTCGCTCCCTATTACATAGATAACTAGCGAAATTTCTGTGTACTGTTCGGCACACCTCTGCCTAACCCTACGGGGATTACTGGCGTGATGATGTTATGGTCCTGTACGAGGCAATCTTTCATAAAAATACATTCCATCACTTTGTATAAAAACCACTTAATTCCCACAAAAAAAAAACCACGTTTCAACATGATTTATATTCCTGTGACCTTCTGTTGACATTGAGCATATTATTACGACATTTTCGCGTAAAAAATGTCTCTGTCTCCGACATAAACGTGCCTTTTTTCCTTTGTACCATGATTTGCATGGAAATATGAGTACAAGTTCGTATCTTAAGGGATTGACCGATCAAATCGGATGTTTTATTTATTTTTGGGCGAAAGTTACTGTTGTATTTGGACGCCTGAGGGAGGATCAAGATTTAAAGGTCGACGCGCGGAAAGACGTGTTTTCTAGAAATATATTGGATAGAGATAGTGTAGGATGATAGAAGGCATGAAAAAAGGTTCTCATACAGAGTAAGACAACCAAGGCGGCTAATTAAAAATCTTGTTTTTTTTTTTTTTCCTTTTTGAGCAACCGTGGACGCGGGAATCTGCTGGATACGGGAAGCAACCAGTCACTGTGGCGAGGCATGGTGGAGGCCTATCCAGCTGCACGATATTAATTTCAGTTGCATTATGTAATTTTAATCATCAAATCAAACATTTTGATAGAGTTGTCAATTTTGTATTTGCAGCCTAGGCGGAATTCACACCTGAGCCGAAGGCGAGGCGGTGTTTCAAACGACATTTTTCAATACACTTACGAAGAAATAAAATAATAGAACGAAACATATTTTTTTGTCATTAATTATTAGCAAAAATCATTTTCTTGTTTTTAACTATGCTGTAATTTGCTTTTTTAAACCAAAGATATGACATATTATTATGGCCTATGTGTAAGCAATACAAATAGTTGTTCCGGGTCTAGCTGCTTGTGTATTTGACTTTAAATGTTTATAAAAGCACCTACAATAAAGGAGATAACTCTAGAGTGGGGCAAAGTTAAAAAAAAAACAGGACCATAGCCGCCATCTTGTATTACTGTAAGTAATTTTGAACAACAAAATAAATTTAACTGCACGATAAAATTCAAATAACTACAAAAGAAAGCTACGGTAATTTGTCAACACTAAACCGAAAGCTAAACCCTACGTTCCACTAACAAGACCCGAAGGGCCACTAATCTGTTTAACAGGAGGTGTATTGACAGTTTGACACCTCACGTTTATCATAAACCCTTTACTCCATACAATATTCATGTATCAGGTCAAACTTGCTGAATATGGGTATTTTAATGGATTACCTGCCTCGTTCGTCTAGTCGCGAGGGCAACTGCTGAGCATGAGTTCCTGGGTTCAATTCTCAGGTCGAGCAAAGTGTTATTGGGTTTTGCCGTCAGGAATTTCTCAGTAGCAGCCAGGAGCCTGGATTTGCGCCCCATTGATGGCAATAGGCATGTAAAAGACGAAATGTGAGTGTTCTATAAATTAACCTTTGTCTTACCCCCTTTTTTTTTCGAATGCGAAATCATCAAATGATCCTCCCGCTCTGGGCGGAGCGGAAAGGAGTGTCAGACTTGTACTGACTAAAACCCATCCATGTTCCTTCTTTGCCCTTTGTGTTCCAGGGCCACGGTGTCTCTTTCGAACAGTCCCGCAGTTCTGGCAGGCATCGGCCCATGCGGACCCCTACTCGGTTGCTGACATCTCTTTGAGGCGAGCGTAGCAAACTACGCTGACGCCGGTAGGGAGGTCGGCGCGCAGCACCCAGTCGTAACCGATGTTCCACAGGGCCGGTCCCAGAACCGATCCCTGTGGAAGACCGCACGACATCTCTCGCCGGTTCCATTCTCCGGTCTGACCGGGGTAGATGACGGCCCTATCCGTCAAGTAGTCCCCGACCACACGACGAAGGTAGGTTGGCACCCGGTGATACCGGAGTGCCTCCCTAATGCAGCTCCAGGGCATGGAGTTGAAGGCGTTGGCGATGTCAAGAGACACCGCCAAGACGACCCCGCCCCGGGACACCGCGTCCCCCGTCGTGAGGGCTCTCACGCGCATGATGGTGTCCACCGTGGAGCGCCCCTTGCGGAAACCAAACTGGTGTTCCGCAAGATCCGGCCCCATCCCCGCAAGGTGCCCGGCAAGGCGGTTGGCAATGACTCTTTCGAAGAGCTTGTCCACCTCGTCGAGCAACACGATGGGCCGGTATGCGGACGGAGAGTCCGCAGGGCGCCCTGGTTTCCGGATGAGGGCCAGCTTCCCCGTCTTCCAACGAAGCGGAAACTGGCCTCTCTCCAAGCATGCGCTTAGGAGCCCTTCCAGTCGGGGCCCGAGAGCCTCAGAGGCCAGGACTCAGGCTTTGCCAGGCAAGCCATCGGGTCCCGGGGCGGTGTTTCTGGCTTTCAGCCTGCGTACCGCCACTCTCAGGTCTACCCCAGTCACCTCCGGAACGCCGTCATCGTCATCGGTGTGGTCCGCTTCCGGCACCGCACGCGGCGGCGGAGCCATAGGCGGGGGAGGATGCTCCCCTCGCGAAGGGATTGTCTTACCCCTTGGGGATAACATGCGTGATGTTATGTAAAGACAAACCAAGGAAAAAGCTTTAACAAAAACTGGTTTAAACAAATTCTAGGCTTAATATTATCAGACTCTTGTTCAACGAGTTGTGATTAAGATAATTGTAAGCACTTACAGTTTGGGGAAATACTAATGACAGCGTTTTGGAGCGAGATTACTGAATCGAAGATTATTTTTGTTATTAGCTGGGATAAGCATTTTGTTAGTGAGGTTTTTTAGACTATGGTTAGATAACTTGACTCCCTAGAGTTTGTTTTTTAGTTAAGCCAAGAGATTGTCTTGTTGATAGTTAAAATTGTTTGTTTTATTAAATTTTAGAAGCATTGTTTTTTTTTTTTTACGTTGTATTGAAATTTTAAATTAAAAACTAACACAACACGACTCTTAAGATTTATAATCCCAATTATTAATTCGAAATTAAAATTCAATTTAATCATACATTCCAATTTGAAAGTAAGGGTATTTTTACACCCATTAAACTTTCATATCATTCATGAAATGAACTGAAAAACAATCAGACACTTCCATTTTATTTATTTGTATAGATGTTCACGTTATCGCAAACATACAAATCACACATAGTACAATCTTTATTTTGTGATTTTCCCCGTTTACACAAACAAACCTTCCTTTCGTGTCCCACACAACAACAACCGTAACTAGCGCCATAATGTAACCAACAACAGCCTGACGGGCTCCTTTATTTATGACGTCACTGCCGGTCCCCGCGCCGATGGCTTCCCGTTTCGAGCCGGTTTTATTGCCGACTACCAGAGACAACGGTTTGAAGATTTGGAATTGTTATTTTTATTGCTAAGGGGTTGAAACAAAGCAGGGGGTCAAAGCTTGGTCAGCTAGACTTGTATTTTTTTGTCAAACACCAATATGTATTAACTGAGCTAAATTCAAAAGCGATTTTCTCTCAACATAACGATTGTAACTTGATTATTATCATCTGTCTAGCCTTTTTATACTTATGTTAGGGTCGGCTTTTAGTCTTACCGGATGCAGTCAAATTTTACATGGAGCGTCTGCCTATGTGACCTCCACAACCCAGTTAGTACTAGCTAATACGATACCCCTTGGTAAGACTGGCTGTCAAACTTTCGGGCCACTGACTGCCTGTAATGACTGTCAAAGATCTATATGTGACAGACGAAACCAACCGCTTAACGTGGTTTCCGGACACGGAGGAAACGAACCCCCTTCACGAAGCCGTCAACCAAGCATTCTCTACATCAAACTAAATGACACTGCTTCAAAATTATTGCTAGATTTTTTTTGAGGTGAAAAATCACTTTTTACAGTAAAACTCAACGTAACACACTCAAAATATTGTGCTGTTGGATGCATTGAATAGTAAACGGGTCATGAAGGTATTTCAAATAAAGTTATTTCAACCTGAAACAGTTGGAACTTTGACCTCCAATATCTCCGTAACTAAAAGGTTCCCAGGTAGGGTCCAGAGCCAAAAATGATCGCAATGACGGGTAGAAAAATTGTCTTACGGCTTCGTTACAGGTCTCTTTACACCCTGTGTAGACCTCGTGATTTAGGGCGTGCGTTGTGTGACAGTGAACAAATGAATTTAAGATTATTCATTCACAGATACATTTCATTCATCATCAAAAGCAACTCACTTAGAAAGGAAGCTCTGAAAGGACCTCACATCAAAGGTTGCATCTAACTCAAAAGATCTAAAGGCTCCAACTTACGACATAATATAACAAAACCTCCTCTCTCTGAACCCAAAGAAACACAAAGAAACTATCCTTATTCACCACGACATACCTACCCGAAAATATATCAAGAAAAATCCATTTTGCACTTAACATTCGCGGACCGAAGAAATGGATAGAAATTCGTCACCCCAGATCCTTTTTAAGCCATCGTCGGGTAATAATAAAATCAGCCTTTATAAATCGGGGTTCCGTAACCTGTGAAAGGCGTTTTCAGTTACATAGAAAGTGAATTTGGGGGTGGTACACTTGTCAACCTTTCTGAAACGAGGACAAATATTTGAAATACAACACCTTAGGTAATGATATTGGTGAGTTTGAAATATACAGGTTTGAGGTAGAATTTTTGGGGTCTCGTTTTGTGAAAAGGATGAAAAATTGTAGCTTTCAAAGTGGCGATGTTAAAAAATCGTTTCGTTTTGTTAAGAAAAATGTTAAAAACGTAACATTCGTTGCTTAGAGTCAAAGAGGAGGCAAAAACTTCCATTTGTTAACAAATGGAAGTTTTTGCCTCCTCTTTGATGCAATATGGTGTTGAAAAGTAACCATTTCTTCTGCTCTTTGCTTAACAAGGTCAAATAAATTAATTAGCTAGTGGAACTTCACAGACGTGACGGGTATCATAAACTTAATAAAACTTTTACATACAACATGTATCAAGAAGGTGTGTTCACATTCAAATAATTATGTGGTCTAGGCCATCAAACTAAATAACTTTCTCCATGAAATCAATATCATACTTGCGAAAAAAAATCTGTTGTCCAATCATACATGTTCGTCGAATAGATATTGAAAAAGCTTTGAATTATTTAGCTGGTATCAATACAACATAGTTTTAAATGAAACCAAATCTTCCAAAGCGTCACATTTCCGAGATATAAGCCAACAAAGTTACTTACTTTTTGCGCCATCGGATCAACTTTGATAGCTCATATTTCGGAAATGTGACGCTTTAGAAGATTTTGTTCCATTCAATACTTGTTTCTATTGGTGCCAGCTATTGATTGATACTACTTTTATGTGTGAATAATAAAATCAAAGTTTATTGATGTGCTATCAGTTAATAGATTCTAACTTTGATAGCTTATATCTCGGAAACGTGACGGTTTAAAAGATTTTGTCTCGTACAAAACTTGTTTGTGTTAATACCAGCTATTGATTACTGTTAGTTTTACGTGTGGCCGCTATTAAGAAAATTAAATAAAATGGCGGAAGTTATAGTTCGACCGCTTTAATGAGTTCTCCGTGGAGAACTTAAGCGTCCACAAAGTCCTAACAATATCCCACAGGTTATCTGCTTTAAAACAACCATAATCCACTTATGAATTACGATACTAATTGAACCACTACGCGATTAACCTTCAGAATATTCCATTTAAATTGATACATTTGCAAGGACTCATTAAACCGGAATATTTTGTCACCATCGCGAAGATGTTTCTATGGAGAAGGTGGTTCCGTTTGTCTAGACCACACTCTTAAATATGACCACACTTCTTAGATACAGGCTGTACCTCAACCTCTCCAACTAGAGTGAAATCAATGATGTCACCGAACTATCTTTGTTCACGATTTTGTCACGAACATTTTCGCCTTAGATTTAAGAGAACCAATAATTCGATCTTGAAGCTGACACTTTATCGAGTTATCGACGGAAACAATGTAATATTCTTCTATTTTATATTTAGCGTAGATATTACGATGGTACGTGCCCAGACATCTATCTTTCACTGATCAATGATAGTTTGTGAGTTAAGTTTAACTTAAATTTATGTTTACAGTGATAAAAATGTCTTTCAGCACACTAATAAAGAAGTTGTGCTTTTATTTAATTTTTTTTTGAAAAACCTAAGAGCTCGTGGTTAAATAATAAATGTGCGGCGTAAAAACTCTGACACCAGGTTAGGTACTAAACATGAAAAAAAAACCGGGCAAGTGCGAGTTGGACTCGCGCACCGATAGTTGCGTAGAAATGTGTAGATATTTTGTTATTAAACTACATATTTAGGGTTTTTAGATTTTTCCCTTTACGTAATTATGTGCTGTATAAGATTGCTTCTTGTCAATTCCTAATTTCAGCTCGATACCTCCACGCGTTCCTGAGAAAAGATATCTTGATAGATAGACGTACAGACAGAAGGACAACAAAAATATCCTTTAAGGGTTCCGTTTTGCCGCGGCAAATTACCGCTCAGCGGACAGACCTCCGGCGTGATCTCATGGCGACATGGAGAGAGCGACTGTCGCAACCCCGAGCAGGGCACGCCACCATAGTGGCGATAAGTCCTCTCTTTGAGGAGTGGCTAGAGAGGCGCCACGGCGCCCTCACCTACCGCCTGACGCAGGTCCTCACCGGACACGGTTGTTTCGGGAGGTTCCTGCACCGAATCGGGCGGGAGGAAACGCCTGGGTGTTTCCACTGCGAGGATCGTCCGGAGGACACGGTGGAGCACACCGTGGAGGTCTGCCCCGCTTGGGCGGAGCACCTCGTAGCGGCGATTGGCGGCGGCGATCTCTCGCGTCCGGCCTTGGTTCAAGCCATGGTCCGGAGCGAGAGGGAATGGGAAGAATCTTCTGCGAAGCAGTCATGCTAGTGAAGGAGGTGGCGGGACGTGAGAGGGAAAGAACCTCACGTCCCAGTCGCCGCGAGAGGCGCCCTGGGCGTCGGGGGTCAAGTGGTGGCTCCCGGCCACCGTAGGCGCGGGCCTGTGGACGGCGAGTTATGGGCCAGCTCGCCGTCCGGCCGTCTTATGACGACAGGCTGTATCGACGGCGCGTTCGTGTTCCACGTGCGCCTCAAAGAGATGTTAGCAAATAAGTAGGGGTCCGCAAGGGCCGATGCCTGCCAGGGCTGGACTGTTCGAAAGAGATACCGTGGCCCTGGAACACAAAGGGCAAAGAAGGAACATGGATGGGTTTTAGTCAATACAAGTCTGACACTCCCTTCCGCTCCGCCCAGAGTGGGAGGGTCATTTGATGATTTCCCATCAGAAAAAAAAAAAAAAAAAAAAAAAAAGGGTTCCGTTTTTGCTCACTGAGGTGTGGAACCCTTAAACACAAAAAAAGCCATGTAGGGAACGACCTTTAACAATTTCGCATTGCGTCGCATTTGTCACTTACCCCAAACGTTTGGTTACTAAGGCAATAAGTCTAGAGTACCTATTTCTAGACCGTTTGGTCTCAACGTTAATATATCAAGCGCTCGAATGTCAGTAGTGTCAATGTAATGAATAGCTTGTATTAGAGAAAGGATGGTTTCGTGGTTGAAGCTTAGTTCGCCTAACCTTTAAGTTCTTGAAGCCTAGCCTTTAAGTTCCCCCCCTCTTGTGTTAGGAGAAGATATAAATTACTAACTTTTATCCGCGGCTTCGCTCGTGTTTTGTTCGGAAGTTCTTCCACGGGAACATATTGAATATAGCCCATGACACTCGGGGATAATGTAGCTTACCATTAGTAAAATAATTTTTGAAATCGGATCAGCAGTTCCGAAGATTACCCCCTACATCCAAACTCACAATCATACTTTACCTCCTTACGACGCCAGCACATCAAGCTACTACAACCGGTTAAATTTCTTTTATTGATTTTCAACTTTATCGCTAAAGCAATAAGTTCAATGTTGATTGGGAAAAATTTGAGCAGTTTTGGGATAGCTTGATAGCTGTACCTTGCAAAAATTCAATGAATTGCATTGTGTAAAATACTGTCCCTTTGGTCTGGCGGTCGCAAACGTGACTACTGTGCGAGGGGTCCTGGGTTCGATTCCCTGGTCGGGCAAAGAGTGTTATTGTGTTTTTCGATTAGGAAATTTTTCAGTAGCAACCTGGATTTTGAAAGTTTGCGGTATGATACCTGCTTGTCGGAAAGCACGTTAAACCGGTGGTCTTGCGACTGATCTCTCTCTGGTCGTGTCGGATTGCCGTCTCATCGGACTATGAGGGTGAGGGAAGAGAGAGTGCACTTGCGCCTGCGCACACATTTGTGCATTATAAAATGTCCCGCGCTGATGCCTAATCTCTGATGAGATTGGCCACCGTGCCCGAAAAACGGTGAGGTGGACTATATGGGTTGTAAAAGTACCCTTAACAAAGCCGAAAGACACTTGTTCTCCCCGTCATTGCAATTTTTTTTTGTTCTAGACCATACCTGGGAACCTTCTAGTTACGGAAATATTGGGAGTCAAAATTCCAACTTTTGCCCCACTTTTTAATGTCATAACTTAACTTTAAATAGCTCCACGACCTCCGTACTATTCAATGCATCCATCAGCACAATGTTTTGAGTGCGTTACGTTGAGTCTTGCCGTAAAACGTGATTTTTCACCCCAAAGTATAAACTAGTTTCCCAGAAATATTTTTTGCGTAATGTTACTAATGCTTTGTTTGACGTACATAATGCTTGGTTGACGGCTATGTGAAGGGTCTGTTTACACCCTGTATAGAATAGTGCCAGATACAAAATTGTACACCTGTCTTCTATCCCGTGTTCACTAAAAATAATTCATAGCCATTCCCCTTCAAAAAGGAATGAATGGAAAATTGATGTTCCGTTTATTTTCCTGAACACATTCTTTTCTTGTTCACAGGTGTGTGCTTAGTGTAATAACTTGTCGGATTGGATGAAGTGTTTACGAAGAAAATAGCTGTTGTTCAGGTAAGATTTTTTTATTATTTTTTGTTCATGGTTCCGTAGTTTAACATTAAAACCTTAATGGGTACCAGTAGTATTTATATTGGGAATTGGAAATCTCTAATAACAAATTATAACATAACATCATCAAGATCGAGCCTGTAATCTCCGAAGAGTTAGGCAGAGGTGTACCTAATAGTACACCCATATTTCACCAGGTAAGTTCCATGTATTAGGGGCGAGCCTATTGCCAATAACCGAGCACAAATATAGACTCCGTGGCTGCTACTGAGAAATTACTGATGGAAGAACTCAATAACACTGCCCGATCTGGGAATCGAACCCAGGACCTCAAACTCAGCAGTCGCGCTTGCGACCGCTAGACCAACGAAGCAGTCAACAAATTAGAAATACGCTTAATAAAAGTGAATAAAGAAATTATAACACAAATCTACCACACCAAATGTTTCAACAATAAAACGCGTTCCACCATTTTAAATCCAAATAATGTCCCGCACAAAAACCAGCCAAACAAACAAAGTGCCATTTGGGGCTTTAACAACATTACACGCAAACAATAACAAACACTTTGAAATAATATTTACTAACCCTGGTACCCTGGTAAGTATTCAACCGGGCACTGAGTATAATTATGTAAATGTACCATGTTTATAAATTTTTAAACTGTCATGTAACTAACATTATTATTAACACTAGAAACAGGATATTTACTATGTTTACTTTTTGTTATGAGTTCCCGATATTTCGGCGCTGTTGCAAGCACCAACACAATCTCCTTGTGACATAGGCTGTATTCTTTTCTTCTGAAGAAAGAATAGGCTATATTTAAAACGTTCCAATAAGATCATTTCAGACCACAACCCGAGCGAAGCCTTTGAAAAAAGCTAGTATGTATTATGGAAAACAAAAAAATGTCTTGTAGTGACAGTTGAGAAAAAGTACAAAAAATTAAATTTTGTTTCAAAAGATGAACTTTAAGTAAGTTATCGAAAGTGAGAGAGGGCACTTAAATTGGCCTCACAGTTACTGAAAGCACTAGTTTCTAAGTTAGTTTGCAAAGTTCCTTAACCCCTGTCGATTCACGAATAAAATTTTCCTGAATAACTCCTGAAAATGTAGGAATTCTTTCAAAACCTACGTTCGTGGTAACACTAAAAAGTATGCTTTGTAATGCAGACTACCAAATAGGGATGTTCTTTGTTATTTAATAGAACGAATTCGGATATTTTCAAGATTACTTACACAGATGAAATTTGGTAGTTACCTATTTTAAAATATGAAATAATCCTTTCTGGTGGTTCTCTTTTATATATGTAACTAGGTTTTGCTTAATTTATAATTTGACAATCTATTCGGGTTGTACCCAGCTTGTAATAATATAATTCAATCATGATTCGAAAGACACGTGGCGCCATTTACTCTCCTATGTACTTTTATATAGTTAGGATATTAGTTAGGACAGGAAGTTAAGATATCTCTTTCAAGGTCAATCGATTTCTCCTAGGCAAGCGTGCTCCACCCTAGGCCGCATCATCGCTTCACATCAGTAGCGAGTAGCGGTTAAACGTAAGACATTTGTAGTTTATATCAAAATATATAGTAACCAAAAAATCAATATAAAAAAGGATATAAATGTTGATTATGTTGCATGTATTTATTATTCAAAATAAAAACGCACTTATGTTAAAAAATATTAATTTGACACACAATTTCAGTTACCAATCCATTCGTGAACACTTCAGTAAAAAATATGACGTGCATTTTTAATAGCATGACGCAGTAAAAACATTTAAAAACCTTTGCATTCGTTCAAATTGCTCAAAAAACGTTTCAAATTAAAATAACGTTATAAAACTGTTGCAGCATGAAATGCTTTAAACCATTGCATCTATAAATCTGGTATGCTCGACTGTCGGCCATTTTTTAAATCACAGATTATGTACATTCTCGAGCACTAATATGTTATACACTTAGCAACGTTTAAAAGTGATTTCCTCTTATGTCATCATCATCATCTGCTTGCCTTTTCCCAAATATGTTGGGGCCGGCTTCCAGCCCAACCAGATGCAGCTGAATACCAGTATTTTACATGGAGCGACTGCCTCTCTGACCTCCACAATCCAGTTCGTACTGGGTAATACAATACCCCTTGGTACGACTGCGTGACAGACTGTCAAAGATCTACAAATGACTGCCGGGATTGACAACTTCACGTGAATTTATCCTAATCTATTGATTGTAATTTGATGTAGTTATTAACATAGTATTTTTTATATTTCTCAGTATCATAGTAGCATTATAAAGAGTGTAACAGGACCCTTAAAGAAGCCAGAGGGTACCTATTCTACCCATCATTGCGATATTTTTTTTGTTCTAGACCATGCCGGGGAACCTCCTAGTTACGGACATATTGGGGCTCAAAGTTCCAACTTTTTCACAAGTTTTTTTAATTACATGTTTTTACTGTAAAAGGAGGAGCTCGTGGCTAAGTAATAACAGCCGCTCGGATCGATATTTAGGTTAAGCCGCGCTTGCCTAGGTTGGTCTGTGGATGGGTGACCACCCATTACATACCGAGTTTCCTCCGTGCCTCGGAAAGCACGTTAAGCCGTTGGTCCCGGGTGTCATTTGTAGATCTTTGACAGTCGTTGTAGGTAGTCAGTGGCCCAAAAAGTCTGACAACCAGTCTTACCAAGGGGTATCGTATTACCCAGTACTAACTGGGTTGTGGAGGTCAGATAGGCAGTCGCTCCATGTAAAATACTGGTATTCAGCTGCATCCGGTTAGACTGGAAGCCGACCCCAACATAGTTGGGAAAAGGCTAGGCAGATGATGATGTTTTTACTGTAAATTTTTTACTTTAAACACCTCCACGATCCCCGTACTATTCAATCCATAGCGTGACATTGAGTCCTACCGTAAAACGTGATTTTTCACCCCGAATAAAAAGTTGTTTCCCAGCAATACTTTTGCGTAAAATTACACTTAGTTTGATATACAGAATGCTTGGTTGACGGCTTCGTTAAGGGTCTTGTTACACCCTGTATTTCATCGTATTATGTCTTTATTTTTGACAAAAGGAAGAGAAAGTGCATAATTATGTGTACCTAATATAGCGTTACAAATAGTAAATATTCAAACCTAGTAAACAGAAGTCAAAAATCTCCGCTGGGATGGCCTTTTTTTAATGGATGAATGTTTGTTACTCTTTCAGGCAAAAACTACAAAAGGAATTTGGATGAAATTTCATACACAGATAGTTTATAACCAAGATTTACACATAGGATGATTTTTATCCCAGTCAGTAACATAATACAAAGTCGTTGACAGAAGCTACTTTAAACGTAACTTAACATCACTCCTAATCACGTAATCCCTAAAACATCCACATTTCTTCAGTTATGTTTAGGTCCCACGTTATAGAGGGTGAGCCTATTGCCATCAGCCGAGCACAAATAAAAGAAGACAAAATATGAAAGTTTTACAGCAAAGAAATTATTCGTGAATACGACTAGTAATTGACTGAATTTTTTGGCTATTCTTGAGTAGATGGATGAGCAATATTTTATCAAGAAGCATTTTCTTGCCAATTGCTTTGGTCAGAGTTATTGGTTGTCAATCATACTAAAGAGTACTTGTTAATAGATTTGTTTAGTCTACAAAACTGTCGGCATAGACGCGTGGTTCGTAATGTGTAGATTTTGAAAGACATTATTTTGTTAGTTAGATTTTAGACTTTAAGCAAGCTTTTGCATATTTGCATTCCGTAAAGAAAGGAGTCAACTGTAACACTCATATCTATATAGTCAAGTTAAAGTAATAACTTGAGTATAGGTAATTACTTATGCTCTTTAGGTTAAGCCGTGCTTGCCTAGGCTGGTCTGTGGATGGGTGACCACCCATTACATACCGAGTTTCCTCCGTGCCTCGGAAAGCACGTTAAGCCGTTGGTCCCGGCTGTCATTTGTAGATCTTTGACAGTCGTTAGGCAGTCAGTGGCCCAACAAGTCTGACAACCAGTCTTACCAAGGGGTATCGTATTATTACTAACTGGGTTGTGGTGGTCGGATAGGCAGTCGCTCCATGTAATATACTGGTATTCAGCTGCATCCGGTTAGACTGGAATCCGACGACCGTATCCTCCGCATACATACACACATATCCGAATATCCGCACCAGTCCCATCACTATGGAACATCCGGGAGGCGCACAAAGTTTTCCTCCAGCTTGGCACTGACATCCATCGCGCAAAGTAAGCCAAACTGTTTGCGGTTACTGCGGCATTTCTCGTATTAAATCTTAGAATGAATAAAATTGGAAATCAAATGACATAGTTTTAAGTGGCTTTCATAATCTTCTTCTTTATCGTGTGGTTAGTGCCTAACCTGGTGTCAGAGTTTTTATGCCGCCCATGGGCCTCTGACTTGGCTTAACATGCCGTCAAGAAATATCTCTCAAACATGCTGGTTTCCTCACGATGTTTTCCCTCACCGAAGCAAGTGATGATTATACAATACGCACATGAATCCGAAAAATCAGAGGTGAGTGCCTTGGGTTCGAACTCGAGACCTATGGCTTGGCAGTCCGACGATCACACCACTAGGCTATCACTGCTTCATAATATATACGTTGAAGTTATTGCTGAAGTAATCTAGAGGGTGTAAATAAACCCTAACGATGCCGAAAAGAACTTGTTCTCCCCGTCATTGCGATCATTTTTTTGGCTCTGGACCATACCTGGGAACCTTCTAGTTACGGAGATATTGGAGGTCAAAGTTACAACTTATTCACAGGTTCTTTTAAATACTAGGTTTTAAGGTTTTAATTTTACTTAAAATACCTCCATGGCCCGTTTACTATTTAATGCATCGATTAGTACAATGTTTTGAGTGCGTTACGTTAAGTTTTAATTGGTTATTTAATTTGATGCACAGAATGAGTCAAACGCGTCGAATTACGTCTATCAAAACAAAAATATACAGGTATTATTCTTCGGGTCGAGTCTAAGCGGGTCGAGTGGGCCCGAACCCCGGAATGCTTGGTTGACAGCTTCGTAAAGGGTCCGTATACACCTTGTAGATTATTTGTGCAATTTAAATTTCTAGTCTTCCTATTAAGTCACTTATTTTGTTTTCATTTTTGTCTAATCTGTACTCGGCTCAACTTTGAATGAACAATGTGTTGCGTAATTTTATCGCACTTACTTTTAAATCCCATATATGTAACGGGGCGAGTCTATTGCCATCATCCAGGTATAAATCTAGACTCCGTGGCTTCTACTGAGAAATTCCTCATGAAAAATCCCAATGACACTTTTCCCGACCTGGGAATCGAACCCAGGACCTCATGCTTAGTAGTCGCGCTTTGACTACTAGACCAACGAAGCAGTTAGGACATAGGATAATTCTAATCCGAGTAAAGCGTTTCCGTGAAATAATGTTCGGCCTCCACGCAAGTGAAGTCGCAAGCTAAAGCTATTCCCTGTAAAAGCGGAAATCTAAATACCACTCCATATACAAACACATTTATCAAAGTCTCATCACCTCCTCATGATTGACACCCGCTTAACTGCTTACCCCCGAGAGTTAAAGCCGTGATGATACAGACATTAATCAATGCTCAGCAAGATTTATCTCTTCGACTCTCATTGAAGACTTAGAAGCGTAAAATTAACTTACTCTGCATGTCTCTACGGTATTCGAGATAAAAAAAGCAGGTAAATTCGAATTTTCTTTCGTGTTAGCAATTTCCTTGAGCAAAATAAAGGGCCCGTGGCGAAATAAGTAAAAGCAGCCGCATGAGTCGATCTTTTTAGGTTAAGCAACGGTTGCCGAGGTCGGTCCATAGATGGGTGACCGTTCATTACATTCTGAGACGCTCCTCTGTCTTGGCAAACTAGTTAAACAGTTGATAAGCGGTTCATTGATCAGGACCACAGGATCGGATCTTTGATAGTCATCACGGTAGTTGGAAGTCTGCAAATCTGACAACCAGTCTTACTAAGGGGTAGCCTATGATAATTTTGCCAAATAAAAAATCGGTTGGGTTTTATTAGGTGTGCTAGAAGTTTGATCGGCATAAATCGGCGCAATGGGACGTCAAAATGGAACGAATAACATTAATTTTCTACGAGTACCTGTGGCATGCGTTGTAATGCACCTTTTTTTACCCTACCCTACCTACCTAACCCCTAATCTTCTAGCGGTGTGAAATATACTTTAGGAGCTATTCTCATACCTACCAATAAACATAAAAAAATTGATAAAAATCGGTCGAGCCGTTTCGGAGGAGTTCGAACACAAACATCGTGACACGAGATTTTTATATATATGAAGAAGATAACACTTAGAACAGCATTAACCATTAATACTAAATAAATTTAGGTTATCCTTTTACTCGGTCTTCTCACAAACATTCTAATATTATCGTCTTTCATTTATCAGCAAACAAGACCAATTCAATCCACGAGCGTGTTGAGCACCGTCAGCATACGCGGTAAAGGGAAGATGAATCGAGCTACAGTGCGACAAAATGGAAAATCAAATAACATGATTACACGAGGATACAAGCCGACCGCAGTATGCCGATCGGCACGAGCTGAAAATGATTGTGTAATAATACTTCGAGTCGGATTTTTTATTGAAATAATACAGTCGAGTGGATTGTGATGAACTGCACATCTGAATAGCATTCATTGACATCATCGACGGGGTCGGCAGCCAGTCTAACTGGATCCAAACACTGTTTCAATCTATCACGGTTTACAACTAAACTGATACTGATACTGTTAACCTGTGTTATATCTCACTGGTGGGTAAAGCATGACTTCCAGTTGCTATGGGCCAGGGCTAATGTGGGCCACTGGTCGTTTGTTTTGTCCAGCTCGTCCCGCTATCTTCTACGAGGTCTGCCGCGACACCTTCTGGCTGTGTCAGGGTTCCAGAAAGTGGATATTTTGGCCCACAGCTCATTGGGCATGTGGCAGACGTGGCCAATCCAGTAAACTTATACTGACTTTTAGTATGGGGAGCTCAAAAAGCGACGCTACCGAAAGCGCCAAACTAGTAGCTCAGTTCTGGGCTGACACAATTTAGATTGCCATCGACACGCTAAGAAGAAGAAGCTCAAAATAATGAACAATCACGAAAGATATCCCGTAAGTGACATTATAAGTTTAACTGGATGCAGCTGAGTACTAGTATTTTACATGCAGCGACTGCCTATCACACCTCCACAACCCAGCATCTGAGAGAAAAAGAAAGAGCTCTAATTACTTTTAGTACTTTATTGGTACACCAAAATTATGTTTGCTAAATCTGTGGGTAGAATGGCCGTCATGACATAAAAGATGTAACATAATAAACGCAAGAACTGTCGCGTGGTTTCTCGGACTATGAAATTGAACAACTATTGTTCTACGAGTTCTTAAAATTCCCAAAAAAAAAACACTTTAAACATTAGGAACAAAAGTGGTTCAGTTTCATGGGCTGAATCACAACACGAGAGATCTTTTTTTTAAATTTTGTAACAGTATTTTCAATGATTTTGTAGAATACTTAAACAATTTCCATAATTTTTCAATTTTAAAATGTAAAAAAAAATAGAGCTGATTTCCAAAAACTGTAAATTTTTCGTTATTCCTGGCTAACCTAAAACCACTCTCAGAACAAGAGCAACAAAATCACTGTTGACTAGTGTGATATTTTAGATAATATTATTAACAAGAAACCTGTCTGGTCAGCTAGTTCACTTTTTAATCGTAAGCAACTCGTCCAAATTGGATTGTGTTTGAGTTTTTCTCACAGACAAAGTTGAATCTATTACGGGACCCAAATGTGTCCAGAGTACCATCTGATAAGAGACATACACACTTTTCATTCATATAATTTACTTCAGGCTGGCCGGCTTTAAAATCCGACAATTATAAAATTATTATAACTAGAAGACGGGATATTTACCATGTTTATTGTTTTCTTTGCCGTCTTCTAGTTATAATAATGTTAGTGACTATGCTAGTTTAAAATTATAAAATTAACACATTAATTTTGGTGTCACATGTATTTGTGAAATTAAGCATTACACTTATGCTCAATTTCAAAAATACTTGCGACACCAAAATTTCAGTCTTAAGATATTGTCCTAACAACAATCGCTGTATACCGTAATTTTGTTTAGTTACACTTAACTTAGCACTTCTCCTGCGATTTCTTCCGCAAAAATTGTGATAGCTCGACTTAAATGCATGATATAAATATAATTTATACCACCCACGAATAATGTAGCTTTCTGCTAGTGAAAGAATTTTTAGAATTGGATCATTTATAGTTCTGGAGATTACCCCCTACATACAAACTTACCAGCAAATTTTATCACTTTATAATATTAGTATAACGTTACGTTTTTAATAACGTTACGAATAACGTTAAACATAACGTTACGAATAACGTTAAACATAACGTTACAAATAATGGTTTCCGTTGCATTTCAATCGCCGAGTCTATTCGTCAAGCCGTTATTTACTGCACTCGTCCGATGAAGCTAGATTAACAGGATTGCTAAAAATAAAGGATGAGACGTATTTATTCGATTCTGATACAAACAGAATTAAATAACATTGCTGTTTGCAGGCTTTTGTAACTGAGCTATGAAATGTATCATCAGTTATGTTTAGCAGATTAAGATTAAGTATGTTTAATTGTACTGCCTTGTTGGTATAGTGAATAGTAGGTTCGATTCCCCGGTCGGGCAAAGTATAATTGAGTTTCGAATCAGGAATTTCTCAGTAGCAGCCACGGAGTTTTGTGACCGATTGATGGCAATAAGCTCGCCCCTTATTACATCATCATCTGCCAAGCCTTTTCCCAACTATGTTGGGGTCGGCTTCCAGTCTAACCGGATGCAGCTGAATACCAGTACTTTACATGGAGCGACTGCCTAACTGACCCCCACAACTAAGTTAGTACTGGGTAATACGATACCCCTTATTAAGACTAGTTGTCAAACTTTTTCGGGCCACTGACTACCTGTAACGACTGTCAAAGATCTATGGGTGACAGCCGGGACCAACGGCTGAACGTGCTTTCCGAGGCACGGAGGAAACTTGTTACGTAATGGGTGGTCACCCATCCACAGACCAACCTAGGTAAGCACGGCTTAACCTAAAGATCGACCCGAGCGGCTATTATTATTTAGCCACGAGCTCCTATTACAATGGGACTTAAATGTAACTGGCGAAATGTGTACTATTAGGTACATCTCTGTATAACCCTTTAGGGATTACAGGCGTGATGTTATGATGCAATTAATGAATGAATGAGGCTAAGTTTGACAGCTGAAGTTACCTTAGAAACCATGCGATCTGGACCCCAAGTCTGTTATTTTTATAAATTCGTCATTCCAACACGATCCCATTGTCATTTTATGCTAAAAGTTCGTAATCTGCTCAATTCATAATGGTCGATTATTGGTCGGTCAATGGTCTCGTAATAGAATTGTGTTATAATGAAATTGTTGTATTGCCATTATTATAAAACCTGTTAGTAGAAATGATTTTCGAAAAACTACTACTAAAGAACATTTTTTCATCAAGATTTCATTTATATACTTTTTTATGTATTATTTATTATTTATCAGATTACCATTCTATGTCATTTCTTTCAATGGAGTGTCAGTGGTTGACCATTGAAAAGTCATAATGACGCCATTATATTAGTAGTTTACCAAACTTGTCAAAATCAACAATTCTGAAATCAATGATAGACCATTCTGACATAATTGTAATAGCAGACTTGAGACCCTGGGGGGTAACTATGACGTCTTAAAGCAGGTGTAATTCCAGTGTGAGGAAGAGACAGAGCTATACAGGTCGTCTAGCGCCGTCTCTTTCCCACACTGGAAATACTCCAGCTTCAAGACGTAATGGCCCCTGTTTGGAAATGGGAACTAGGTCAAAAACGACAAAAATATTACCTTCTGACTCACGTAGTAATTAAGTGAGCTCGTGGCTAAATAATAACAGCCGCTCGGGTCGATCTTTAGGTTAAGCCGTGCTTGCCTAGGTTGGTCTGTGGATGGGTGACCACCCATTTCATACCGAGTTTCCTCCGTGCATCGGAAAGCACGTTAAGCCGTTGGTCCCGGCTGTCATTTGTAGATCTTTGACAGTCGTTAGGCAGTCAGTGGCCCAAAAAGTCTGACAACCAGTCTTACCAAGGGGTATCGTATTACCCAGTACTAACTGGGTTGTGGAGGTCAGATAGGCAGTCGCTCCATGTAAAATACTGGTATTCAGCTGCATCCGGTTAGACTGGAAGCCGACCCCAATATAGTTGGGAAAAGGCTAGGCAGATGATGACTCACGTAGTAATTAAGTAATTATTTAAAACTAGATTAATACTATAAATTGTACAACTTCTTTATGCATGCGGACTTTACCTAAAAGTAATTGTTGCACTGTTGCATTTATATTGCATGTTACTTTTAATATAAAACCTGTGTAAACAAATTGTTGGTGAACCAATCACTACATAGTATAAAACAAAGTGGCTTCCCGCTGTCTGTCCCTATGTATGCTTAGATCTTTAAAACTGCGCAACGGATTTTGATGCGGTTTTTTTTAATAGAGAGAGTGATTCAAGAGGAAGGTTTATATGTATATATTGCACCTGTGCGTAGCCGGGGCGGGTCGCTGGTAAATAAATAAAGTAAGTCGTACTTTCATACTTTATGTATACGGTACATCGGTATTTTAAACTTCGAAGTTCAGTAATACAGTCTACAAAAATACCTACCATGCGTATTTCTCGAACGTCACTGGATCCTTGGCCATTGTCTCGTCGCTCTCGACCGGTCCCTCACGAACTCGTCCTTAAATGAATAAATAATTTGGTAATCCTAACAAGGCGTTTTTATCTTCTAAATGCGTATCTCTAAAAGAAAACCTTTTTGTTTTATTACGACATTACTTAAACATTGAAAAGGAGCTTAGCTCAAGATTTTTACTAATGTATGTACAATTAAACAAGTATATTCTTTTGGGGTGAGCTGAATTCTTTTGTAAAAAAAAATATTCATGGTTCGTGAATATGTAAACATAATTTTTTTCTTTAATATTCTTAATAATAAGAGATGGACTGACTATGAGTTTGGCCGAGTAGTCGGTTTCAAAAACGCCGACTAATCGGTCGGGTAGTCGGCCAACTCGATCATTGCCGTCGGTGGAGTTCAGGGGTAACGTCATTGTTTATGACGTGCGGTATTTCATGTACTCACTTACATCACTTTTAAAAATATTCATATCGGGTATAACGAGCTCTTCAACATGACTAAAGAAGTAAGAACAGAAAGAAGTTAGAAAATCTGACACGTGGTCAGACTTTAGATATTGTCACCCGCTTACATTCTCATATCAGGATATGAGAATATAAAATAGATAGTTCTTCAAACGATTCGTTTGAAAGTCATAATTCCTAACACAAAAATGCAAGAAATATTGACTTTTGCGAGATTCATTAATGGAATATGTTGAAATAGAGTATCACAAATTCTCAAACTCAAATTCTCAATTTAGAAAACTGTTGTAAGCACGACGATCAATCAAGCTATACAAAACCAGTACAAGCGGAGCTCCCTGTGTGCGGGAGATCTATACAAAGCAAGCCTATGTTATGCTAAAAATCATACCTTGGTATGTCATCGTGTGTACGTCTCGCAACAGTTACAAGCAGAATTCGGAACCAATAGCTGAACACAGTGACTGTGTAGACTGTCAACAGACTCGCCCTGGGACATACAAAGACAACATTGCTGTTTACCGATCGGTTCAAAAGGAATAAATGGGTAAATACCAGTGAAATCACTGGTACCTTCATTTCAGACGGTTGTAAGCTTTGGTTTATTTATTTATTTATTTTGGATTACCAACAAGTCTCATTACCACTTTTTCTTACATAAAATGAAAACTTTTATAAAATACCTGGTCTTGTAACGCACACTCAATTACAGGTAACCACAGCTTACACATTATCGAGTACACGTGCTCTAAATACATAATTTAATAGAAATTAAAACTGGGAATACATAAAATTAAACAATCATGCTATTATTAATATCAGAATACAGTCAATCAAATAAAAATTTACAATGATAGTAAAGTCATGATGTTTTAATAATTGGAATTGAGATTAAAAATAGAAATACAAATAAACTGGTTGAACCATTGAGTTAAACCGTCGGATGTATTTCAGTACTTAGTTTGGTTGGGTTGCAAAACACAAATTACTAACGTTTACTCAAAAAGCCGCTAAGCTGAAGTGGGACTGGACTGGCCACGTCTGCCACATGCTCAATATCAATGCGCTGTGGGTCATAATAGCCACTTTCTGGAGCCCTGACACAGCCAGTAGGCGTCGAGGCAGACCCCGTAGAATTTGGCGAGCTGGACATGACCAGCGATCAGTGATCCACATAGGCCCTGGATCGAAACGACTGGAAGTCATGGGGAAGGCTTTGTCCAGCAGTGGGATGACGCCGGCTAAAAGTATCAGTATCAGGGTCGTGCTAATGAGTTTTAAGAGCGTAATTTTTAACGTCTTAAGGCATTTCATACAAAATTTCAAGTGATTTTTTTTCGAAGTGTCGGAACCGATTTTAATGAAACTTCGTACGCATAAGCAGGATACATATGTGAGAACATTTTCGAAAAATAGTGTTAGACTGATTTTAGATTTTCCACAGAAACAGAAATTTCCAATTATCTTTTTTAAAAAAAAGACATTTCGAATAATTCTCTCTCAAGTTTTTAGACTTATGTATCCTGCTTATGCGTACGAAGTTTCATTAAAATCGGTTCAGTCATTTCGAAAGAAAAACATTTGAAAGTTTGTATGAAATGCCGTAAGACGTTAACGCTCTTATTTCGCATTGAAAAATGTGGCGAACACATCCCAAACGAATTCGATTTTTAATATGATTGAACGAGAAAAAACTTCAAACGTTGTCAACAAAGAAGTAACGTAAACCTTAGGCGCAGTATGATAATCTAAACACACCTTTACCAAGCAAAGTCGTATTATATAGGGTCTAACCATTCATACACGAAATATTTTCAGGGAGTCATCTAACGGCTATAAAAAAGCTATTTCAAGGGATTTTTTTTATCTGAGTTTATTTTTTAATAAAAAATAAATAATTTAAAATTACTTGACCCACAAAATAAATACTGGCTCCTTATTTTTAAGCATCCATTACGCTAGATTACTACGTCGTATTTACCTACTGTCATTGTTAGAATATGGAAGTAAAGGTTTTATGCAAAAAGTCTCAAAAATTTTTTGTATTATAATAATTTTGCAAAAAAAAAAAACACTCAGATAATTTTTTTTTTTCGTTGCTATGGCGACTTTACGACTTATAGAACTAAGTCTTAAAATATTTCGTGTAAGAAAAGATAGACCTTATATTTCCTTATTTATTTATTCAGAAATACATTCTGAGCTACTAGCTACAGTTTACCAAGTAATTAAACTTGTAGTTTAGTTTACAGTATGACCTACAGATAGTTGACCCACGTCTGGCTATTTGTGTCATCATCATTCTCTTGCCCTTATCACAATAATTCATTTTAGGTCGGCGCAGCATGTCTTCTTCTTCCATACTTCTCTATTCAAAATCAAAATCAAAGCATTTATTTCAAGTAGGCCAGTTACAGGCACTTTTGAATTGTCGAAACACAAAGACAACAGTAAAAAATAGCTACAGTCCCAGTCACAAGGCACAAAAACTGTGAAAGTACTGTAGTTGCCCATTCCCTAACGTAGATCTCTATGGAGAAGAACGGGCAAGAAACTCCATGTACACTCTTTTAAATCAGAATACTTTAACAAAACCTTGGTTACATCATTCCATTATTACTCTTCATCTCATCAGTCACCCGCAAATGAATTGGGATAAGGGCCAGATAATGATGAGATTATAACTTTATTTTAAGTAGCACTATAATCTGCTATTTAATGATGATGATCCATCAGCACAAAATACTTTGAGTGCGTTACTTTGAGCACTACCCGAAATCGTGTTTTATCACACCAACAAAAAAAAATATTTCCCTGTTTATTTTTGCGCAATGTTTAGTTTGATGTACATTGCTTGGTTGACGGTTTGGTAAACGGTCCGTGTACACCCTGTATATTCACTTCATCTACGTCTAACTTAGCTCAAATTACCACAAATCAATCTCACTTAAATTACTTGACGTTGAATCATCACTAAACTAAGTTAAAGCTTTAAGTTGACGTCAACACACCACTTCGCGTCAACTTAGAGCCAAGTTAAACAACCAGAGTGCTTAGTGCCCGCAGGGACGTGCTGCAAGTTTGTGCAATTACAGCCATTTGTGTACACCATGTAAACGCTATAGGGTGTTGTTTAATTACTGTTGCATGAGTTTCGGGTGAAGTTGGTGTTGCATTATTTTCAGGTTAAAAAATCAACCGGTGTTGCATGTTTTTGATCTTTTGGTTGATAAAAGTTTTTTGCACATCGGAAGTAGATATATTTAGGGTAACGATGGATACTGGTTTGTTTAGGTTAAACCGCGCTTGCCTAGGTTGGTTCATGGATGGGTGACAACCCATAACATACTAAGTTTCCTCCATGCCTCGGAAAACACGTTAAGGCGTTTTTCCCGGCTGTCATTTGTAGATTTGATAGTCGTTACAGGTATTCAGGTAGTCAGGCTGCTGGGGAGACTACCTGTAACGACAGTCAAAGATCTCCGAGGCACGGAGGCAATTTGGTATGTAATGGATTTTCACCCATCCACGGATCGACCTTGGCAAGCGCGGCTTTATCTGAAGATAGCCCCGTGCGGCTGTTATTTAAGAAAAACACCAACAATACACAGTAGAAAACAAAATGCCTCTCAAAGATTCCAACCAATCATAGCCTATTTACCCCAACTACACTCACAATAACCCACAATTGATATTTTTACCCGACCGACACAAGAGAGGTAATGTTTTCTATTTGGTTTGCTCCCCTCTCAGTTTGCACCGCAAACAATGAAATTGCCATAGGAAATAATATTACGGCATTGGGAAAAGCTTTGAGTATGGTTTTGTGAGCAAACGATTTTATTAGAGTTCGGTAAATAAATAAGTTAGGGACAATTTTGAATGGCTCGTGTAGGTTATTTGTTAATTTCCTAATCAAGAGTACTCAATTGTAAACAATTGAGTACTCTTGATTAGGAAATTAACAAATAACCTACCAATAATTAAAAAAATATATATAAATATTATTGTCAGGCATCAAGGCCCATAGGGTGTTAGTATTACATCTTACTTAAAAAACTATATTAGTAACATGCAGAAACACAAAAAAAAAAAACACAGTCACAGGAAGGTTTAACAAACTTTGTTGCCAACATGTAGCTTGGTAAACCTCCCCATTGTATTCACATCTAGCCTCTCTAAAATGGATTGTCTGCTTCTGTTATTGGTAAATAAGGACATTGTCATGGGGATGCACGTTTTTCTCGGGTGACCACTGAAAACCAGCGCTGTGCTTCTTCGTTATCGCGTGGTTAGTGCCTAACCTGGTATCAGAGTTTATTTGGGCCTCCGACTTTGCTTTACATGCCGTCACGAAATATTTCTCAAGCATGCTGGTTTCCTCACTATGATTTCCTTCACCGAAGTAAGTTATGATTATACAATATGAATCTGAAAAATCAGAGGTGCGTGCCTTGGGTTCGAACGCTAGACCTATGACTTTCTTCGCTGTGCTGTGGCCTCCCCATAGCACAGCATGATGCTGAGTTGCTTGTCGCAGTCACCATATGCAAGCTGACAACTTTTTTTGTGGCATCGTGTTGTATTTGTAAATATTTGTTATGCGTTTTATGTTTATTGTTTATTTTTATTGTCAGCTTGTATGCACGTCATGTCCCTGCGACAACTTTTACTTTTGATTTTGTATGACTATCAAAATCATAGTGATCCAGTTTGTTTGTTTAATGTTTTTTTTTAATTTTTAATTTTCGAATTGTCTCATGTATTTAATTAACATGTCAAGCGATGACTAAAGTGAAACAATTAATTTATATACAGTGATGTTACTCCCGGTCGTCGCGTGACTTTGTGAATTTTTTTTTTTTTTTTTTGCTGTTATCCCATTGATCGTAATGATGACGTTAACGCCTCATTTACATTTACCTATACGGTATTAGTAGTATTTTTTTTTTCTTACATGTATTTGACAGAAGAACCAGGTAGTTAGTTAAAGGTGTCATGATGAAACGTTATACAGGGTGTAAACGGAGCCTTCACGAAGCCGTCAACCAAGCATTCTGTACATCAAACTAAGTAAACCTACTCAAAAATTATCGCTGGGAAACGAATTTTTTTTTTTGGGTGAAACATCACGTTTTACGGCAGGACGCAATGTAACGCACTCAAAATATTGCGCTGATTCAATAGTAAACAGGTCATGCAGGTATTTAATGCAAAGTTATAACCTTAACTGCGGGTACTGCATGGTGTCGGACGTTAAGAATAGCACCATACCATATCTTCCCGTGGGTGTCGTAAGAGGCGACTAAGGGACTTACCAGAGAATGGGCAGCAGCGTTCTCTGAGTTTTATACCAACCGTACTGCGATCGCCAACCCGCCTGCCAAGCGTGGCGATTATGGCAAAACCCCTCCCTTTGGGGGAGGCCTATGTCCAGCAGTGGACGTCTTTCGGCTGAAATGGTGGTGGGATGGTGGTATAACCTTAAAAACTAGTGTTTAAAAAAAAAACTTGTGAAAAAGTTGGAATTTGGACCCCCAATATCTCCGTAATTAGAAGGTTCCCAGGTATGGTCTAAAACAAAAAAAAAATATCGCAATGACGGGGAGAACAAGTGCTTTTTAGCTTCGTTAAGGGTCCTGTTACACCCTTTATATACCGAAGATAAACAAATTAAAGTTTTACGAAAAGACCTACAAGACTAAAACAGAAAAAAGAAATACGAAATAGCTCTATCTATCCCAGCACACACAAAGAACTAATTCGAAAAAAAGAAAACGGTCTCGATCTATCCCGAATCACGACACAAAGACACTTATAATACTAATCCTTATATAAATTATCCCTTAGATACGACATCTTACAAGAATTGTCCCCTCGACGAGTAATCGGTCTCAGAAGAACTGCCTAATTTAGCCACCAGTCTAACATGACCTCCTGAAATTAAGACCGGATTTTTTATACTCGCGATCTTCAAAGAGAAGATTTATGCGGCGTTCAAGTTAGACTGGTCGTGTCAATGTATTGACTTTATTAATGTATTTTATAGGATGAAGATTCAGTATATAGAGTGTAATTAATTAAATATATTTCTTGTGGATACTCGTCTCGTTGTGGATTTTAGAGCTTAAAACAATGTTTGCTTAAGTTATTTTTTAGACAAATAGAAATTTTGTTTGGTTTTTTTTTTGTTTGTAGATCGGCACGTGTTAGGAGGTAATACAGTTTTATCCATAGATCGAAATCTTCTTGTCTATCTCGTTGCTCTAGTGGTCGCAAGCGCGACTGCTGAGCATGAGGTCCTGGGCTCGATTCCCAGATCGTGCAAAGTGTTATTGGGTTTTTCCATCATTAATTTCTCAGTAGCATATTATGATGCTGATGGTAATAGGCTTGCACCAGGTTACATGGGTTTTAAATTACTGGCAAAATGAGGGTACACTATTAGGTGCACCTTTGTCTTACCCTTCTGGGATTACAAGCGTAATGTTATGTATGAAATCTTCTTGTTAGAGTAAATTGAGGTGGCCCCAAATTTGCTTCGAGTTTGGTGCCTTCAGTAGCGTCCATTAGTACAAGTAATGAGCGAACAACAGGACACGCAGGATATTTACACAGGACTACACCATACATAGGGAGTTTTGACTGTCCGGGCTTTCCGATTTTTTACGGTCCGGTAAATTTACTAGTTTGTGCACTGAGGAGCTCGTGGCTAAACAATAACAACCGCTCCGGTCAATCTTTAGGTTAAGCCGTGCTTGCCTATTTTGGTCTGTGGATGGGTGACCGCCCATTACATACCTAGTTTCCTCCGTGTCTCGGAAAGCACGTTAAGCCGTTGGTCCCGGCTGTCATTTGTAGATCTTTGACCGTCGTTAAGCAGTCAGTGGCCCAAAAAGTGTGACAACCAGTCTTACCAAGGGGTATCGTATTACCCAGTACTAATTGGGTTGTGGAGGTCAGACAGGCAGTCGTTTCACGTAAAATACTGGTATTCAGCTGCATCCGGTTAGACTGGAAGCCGACCCCAATATAGTTGGGAAAAGGCTAGGCAGATGATGAGTTTGTGCACTGTACGTAATTTTACCGTCCGACATTTTACTTTTCCCCATTCCGGACCGTTTTAAAAAAAAAAACATAAGTAGACACCAAATGAATTCTTTCGTCCTGTCTCAATTTATTGTGCTTTATGTAAAATGACCCTGTCAGGTACCTTTCACTTCAGCAACCAAGTAGGGGTCCGCATGGGCCGATGCCTGCCAGGGCTGCGGGACTGTTCGAAAGAGATACCGTGGCCCTGGAACACAAAGGGCAAAGAAGGAACATGGATGGGTTTTAGTCACAAGTCACACAGGTCTGACACTCTCTTCCGCTCCGCCCAGAGTAGGGGGGCATTTGATGATTTCCCATCAGAAAAAAAAAAAAAATAGGTACCTTTCGCTTATAAGAAGATGAACCCAATATTCTTTTTGTCTTCTACATCTTTGCACATCCAGATAGTTTATAACCTGAATTAAGAGAGTTAACGTCTTACGGCATCTCATACAAACTTTCAAGTGTTTTTTTTTCGAAATGACTGAACCGATTTTAATGATACTTCGTACGCATACGCAGAATACATAAGTCTAAAAAGTCGACAGAAAACTTTCCGAAATGTCTTTTTAAAAAAAAAGATAATTGGAAATTTCTGTTTCTATGGAAATCTAAAATCGGTCTAATTTAGCTGTAACACTATTTTTCAAAATGTTCTCGGTCAAATTTTTAGAGTTCCTCCTGTTTATGCATAAGCTAGTCTAAAATAACATATACTTGTAATTTGACATAATTTAATATCGTCGGTCTCCAGTGTCCGCACCCGATATTAATCCCACTGACGACAGTTTCAATTGTCAGCTCCGTCGGACCTGCAATCAGTCAGTATCACACATAGTGTCAGATAAACCTTTGACGTTTATACACGTGGAATACTGAGCAATGTGAGCCGAGCACGAATGCGCGACTGAAAAGTAACTTAAATTCTAACTATTATAAAATTGAAAAATACAACTATCCTACTCTAGCTATGTTTTTTTATGGTAACATACATGTATAAAATGTAATAATTAATTAAATTATACTCGTAGAATGTAATTTTGATTTAATATTAAAATAGAACTGTATTTGGTATTTTAAGTTGCATGATAAAAATGTTATGAAATTACGTTTATTGTTACTTTTGGGAAATTGATTTGATTTATATTTGACATGAACTCACGCCGTTTCGAGGGTTAGACAAATTAATTACAAAACGGCACCTGTTACGATCCTTACAGTTACATATCCAAATGCCTCTCCACGTCCACTCTTTCATCTCTTTTTAAACGCATCTGGCCTTTCTGAAGAACATCACCAATGACATCAGTGTACATAAGTTCATCTAGGTTATCAATTCTGCAACAAAATAAGTACGTTGCAATGTAACACCCATAGATTATTGTGATAAAGTCTTAAATCTAAGTTATGACTGCGATACTCAAACTAAACAAGTTTTTCAATGCTTCCAATATCGTAATTGCGAAAAAATACCCAGCTGTCGCATACTAATTTTCAACCACCATTCTTCTACTCTTATCTCAATGTATTCACGGTCGGCACAGTATGTCTTCTTCTTCCATACTTCCCTATTTACTCGTCGTCTCTTCATTTACCTTCTTTCTAGCTATATCAACCTTCACACAGTCAACCCGTCGTTTCTTTGGTCTTACTCCTCCATCCACATTCATACTCAAAACTTTCCTGACGCCATTTTCCTCATTCCTCCTCATCACATGCCCATACCACGACAACCGATTACGACACAACTTTTCAGTCACCGGCGCCACTTGCAGACTACTGTATGTGCTCATTTATTATTTTATCCAATCGCATAACACCATACAAACCCTTTTGAATTCTCATCTCAGCCATGCTATTAATTGCCTTTCATTTATACCTTTTGTGGGCAAACAATCTGATCCATATAAGAAATTCATACAAAACTTCAATACCGACATTAATTGAGTCTGAATATAATTGACGCTACAGGATAGTGTATTTCTGATTCATTTGAATCTAACGAACGAACGAACGAACGAACGTACGTATTTACGTTATGTTTACATCCCGCGCTTGCTCCACTGTCCTTTGATGTACTGCAATGGACGTAGATAAGATATTGAGATTTGTAGATCCGTGTATCATTGATCGTGCGGATTTGGTTATTTGGTCCTCAGACTATAATTTTCTCTCACAATGTGTTGAGGTGCAGATGTATGTACTTATTCCGGAATTTTAGCTCTGAAGTATCCGGAATTCGGGGGAATTCTAAAACGCCCGCTATTTCCAATAATGAGAAAGTAAAACACATTGTACAAAGAATCATCAATAAGCAATATGTTGCATTGGATATAATACAAGCGTTTATATTTTATGTTGTAAGCACCCGGCAATGTAATGCAACAAATCTTTCTCCATGAATACAGCATAGTAAAAAAATCGTAGTATTACGCTATACTGTACGATTTACAGGAAAAAAAATTCGGAATTTTCTTCAAATTACGTATTTTTTCGGGATTTTTTCCTAGATCTGGGAACCGTATATTTACTTGACGATAAATTAAAAATGTAATTATTTAGCGCCCATTAACGGATTTAAGATAACGTTGTATACATGGTGTTAACAAATGAGAGAGATGAACCCGGTTTACTGCACAGCAATGCATCATAACCCTCAATTGCTAAGTTCATTTTATATCATACGGCATAAATCAGAAACACCACTAACACTGACTCCTTGCTCTCTGGCCTGAAATAAAACACTTAAATTAATACTTGGTTGTAAAAATGCTAATTAATACAGATTTATCGCCACATTATAAGAAGCTACGGCCAAAAAACTTTAACCAGAGCCAAAATGTCTTCCATGCTTTAGTGACTTGTTGAAATAGTTATGGAATGAGAGAAACATTTTTATTCACGTTTTTGACAGTGTGTGCCCAATTAAGTTCGAAACTATGACCTAAAACACAATGATGATATAAAGAAAGATATGCTACGTTCATACTGAGCGGCGTTCAAATATCGTTGCGCTGTTACGACTGCGATATATAATACGGAACGTATGATACAGAAAGAGATAGCTATTGGGCTTGAAGTACTTAAATTACGACAATTGTCGGAATTTGTCTGCAACGATTTGCGCTAGTGCGATATCTACCTCTTTTTATAATATCATTGACTTACAAGCTGTAAACGGACCCTTCACGATGCCGTCCACCAAGCAGTGTGTACATCAAATTAAATAACTCGACGCAAATATTATTACTGGGATTTTTTTCGGGGTCATAAGTTACATTTTTACAAGCTTTTTTTTAAAAAAAATTAAAGTTTTAATGTCATAACTTTACTTTTAACCCTTATATAATCTCCTTAACCCTTGTAATATTCAATGCATTCATCAGCTCAATGTTTTGAGTGCATTGCCTTGAGTCCTATCGTAAAACGTGATCTTTCACCCCAAAAAAAAGTCGTCTACCAATCATTTTTTGCGTACAGTTACTTAGTTTGATGTACAGAAAGCTTGGTTGACGGCATCATGAAGGGTCCGTTTCGACCCTGTATAATTAAGATGGGTTATAACGTCCCGTGTGTCTAAGCAATTTACCAACTGAACGATTAAAGCTTCCGTTCTTTTAATCATTCAGTCTCACCATCCTTTGAATACTTAAGTAATCTTGCATTCACTTCGATGCACTCCCCTTAATTTGCGAAAATGATAAGCAATTATATTCTTATTTGCACAGATTTGTGAGATCCAAGGTTCGTTCTTAAGAACAACGTTCAGTTCAAGTAAGTATAAATAAATGTAATTTTTTGCTAATGTGGATGTTGTACTTTCAGGTACATCTCTACCTAACCCTTCAGAGATTACAGGCGTGATGTTATAACTGTATTACACACACGTTAGTACATTTCACAATAGGCTGGACAGATAACTGACGAAGTTACCACAGAATTAAGTAAATGATAACATTAATGGTATTTGACATTCCGGGACTTCAAACTGTTAAACTGAATATATCATTAAGGCCTAGGACCGCGATTATACTGGCACAATGTCTGAATATTGATTTAGACCTGTTTCTGTTATCACTGGTGGGGCGATTTAGATAGGTATGAAGTTATTTCTCGGGTAGTGGGTGTGTTTTTGGGTCCATTAGTTCATTCTATGTATAAAAACGAACTTCAAGGCTAAGCCGCGCTTGCCTAGGAATGTCCGTGAATGGACCACCATCCATTACATACCGAGTTTGTTCCGTGACCCAGCTATCATTATTAGATCTTTGACAGACGAAACAGCGGAACAAAAGAATGACAACTAATACTACCAAGTATTAACTGAGTTTTGGAGGTTATATAGGCAGTCGCTTCATATAAAAACTGGTCCCTTACTCCAATTCATTTGGGGTCGGCCTAAACCGATCTGATCACCACTTTTAGTCGCAGAAACTTCGACTAAAAGTGGTACGTCTAACACCCCTAATAAAAATTGTTCATCTAAAATTAAAAAAAAACTGTTTTCCACAAAAGTGCAATACAAGACCTACATGGTCAAAATGTATGGAACAGCAGGTACGTAATGATGTACTGGATACGTGGTAACCGTTTGTACGTCGATATTGCTTCCACTCTGTATTATAATGAACCACTGTGTAGACTGAGCTTCACGTGGACAATGACGGGTTGGAAGAATGATGCGAATTAGATTTTTAAAATTAGTTTAATACCAAGAGAAATTTACAAAATAAATGATAAATTTCAACGATCTGTGGGCGAATGCAGTGACATCGTCGCTCGCGACAGTCGCGGCTGATCAGTCAGATAGTCGGTCAGTATCGTACGCGTGTGTGCGTGAGCCGTTGGTGACCGCACACATGCTAGGCGTTAACACACTGTTCGAAAAGTAAAGGTTTCTGAAACGATTTGCGCGCCATATCGGTCATCAGTACCAATCCGGCCAACGATAAAGCCGTTCAATTAAAACGGACACGAAGGGACATTGATTTCGGACCTCTGCAAATTGTATCGCCTGTAGTGTAGCTACACTGT
This sequence comes from Noctua janthe, assembly GCA_910589295.1. Taxonomy (NCBI): domain Eukaryota; kingdom Metazoa; phylum Arthropoda; class Insecta; order Lepidoptera; family Noctuidae; genus Noctua; species Noctua janthe. The sequence continues at coordinate 2,528,146 of OU342572.1, read as the reverse complement.
TGGGAGTTATTACGTGTTTTCCTTCTTTTATGTTAAAACTAGCTGTAGCCCGCGACCTTTGTCCTCGTAAAATTATTACTAAAATATTACTACCCTATTCGAATCGGATTTTGTTAAAGATCTCATGGGTTTTCATTTTTTTGCACGGAACATCATTCTTTTTTTCTAAAATAAAATAATTTTTCTAAAATAGCTTAAGTTACTCCTTATAATACCATCTATCTGCCAGTAAAAATCCCGTCAAAATCGGTGAATGTGTTTCGGAGACTAGCCGGAACAAACAGACGGACAGACCGACGACAGAGAGAAAAAAGAAATGGTTTGTTTGTTATAAGTATCGTATACTTTCATATGCATTCAGTAAAAAGCTGTTATTTTTTAAATTACAAACAGACACTGCAATTTTATTTATTTGTATAACTGGGAAGCTTGGTTTAGCAGTTTTTTTCTTTGTTAGTTAAAACTAAACGAAACAGGCAAATTGATGAACTCGTTACCGTTTTAGGGATGCTGTTCAAAATAGGTAGACTTCTAATTTATTAATTCATTCAGAAGTATAATTTTTTTGACTTCTTGTTCTGCTCCGTCATGCTGATGATAACTTTCGACGACCTTTGACCAGAACTCTGCCAGTTCAACGACGTCTTCTTTGGAAACACAAAGAGCAGGACAGCTGCAGTCGCAGTTTGTGTTGTCATCATAATCATCATCATTTCAGCCGAAAGACGTCCACTGCTGGACATAGGCCTCCCCCAAGCGTCGCCACATTGACCAGTCCCGTGCGTCTCGCATCCAGCGGATCCCCGCAACCTTTACCAGGTCATCGGTCCACATAGTGGGAGGCCTTCCAACGCAACGTCTTTTAGTTCGCGGTCGCCACTCCAGAACTTTCCGGCCCCATCGGCCATTCGTTCTACGAGCAATGTGCCCTGCCCACTGCCACTTAAGTTTGGCTATTCTTCGGGCTACGTCGGTAACCTTGGTTCTCTTACGGATTTCCTCATTTCTGATTTGATCACGCAAGGAAACTCCGAGCATAGCCCTCTTCATTGCCCTTTGGGTGACTTTAAGCCTTCTGATGAAGCCCATTGTGAGCGACCACGTTTCGGTCCCGTTTGTAATCACACACTGGTCATAGACTTTCGTCTTGAGACACTGCGGTAAGTTGGACGAGAAGATACCACGCAATTCCTGAACGCTGCCCAGCCGAGTCGGAATCGACGATTAACCTCTTTCTCGAAGTTAGACTTACCTAACTGGACCGTTTGCCCCAGGTAGACATAATCGTCTACAATTTCGAGTGTAGAGTCTCCGTTCTTGATAGGAGTGGGTGTTACATGGGCATTCAACATGACTTTGGTTTTGTCCATGTTCATTTTAAGACCCACTCTTTCGGAAGCTCTACTGAGGTCATCGAGCAATGTACTGAGGTCCTCCATGGTGTCAGCCATGACCACTATATCGTCGGCAAACCGAAGGTGAGAGATGTACTCGCCATTGACGTTGATGCCTAGCCCTCTCCAGTCCAGAACCTTGAAGACATCCTCCAGTGCAGCGGTGAAAACTTTCGGAGATATGACGGCTCCCTGTCTCACACCTCGCTGCAGAAGGATAGGTTCCGAGGTCTGGTCCTGAAGTCGGACTGACATGGTGGCGTTTTTGTACAAACACTTCAATACCTCGATGTACCGATAGTCAATTTGGCACCGTTGGAGAGACTGCAGTACAGCCCAAGTCTCGATCTAATCGAAGGCTTTCTCGTAGTCCACAAACGCCAAACAGAGAGGCAGGTTATACTCTTCGGTCTTATGTATAACCTGCCGCAGCGTATGTCTACGGTGCTAAAGCCTTTTCGGAATCCGGCTTGTTCGAGAGGCTGAAAATTGTCAAACCTGCGCGCGAGACGATTCGTGAAAACAACTTGTAGACATAGCTTCGAAGTGAGATGGGCCTATAGTTCTTCAGCCGGGCATTGTCGCCCTTTTTGAAGAAGAGTACCACCACACACCTGCACCATGCCTGCGGCGTTTTCTCTTCGTGTATGACGGAATCTTTGTGTTGTATTTAAACTAAATACCTGACATTGCGGATGAAGGCTTTTGTTATAAAACCTTTCAGCTGTTTTCCGAATTGTGAATTTGAAGTCGAAGACTTATTAAATCCTACTTTATTAGGACTATCTTAAGGTAATAAAAACTCGGCTCGTGGACGGTGCGTAATGGGTTAGCTCGCCGTCCGTCCGTCTTATGACGACAGGCCGTGTCGACGGCACGTTCGTGTTCCACGCGCGCCTCAAAGAGATGTCAGCGAATCGGAAGGGGTCCGCATGGGCCGATTCTTGCCGGGGCTGCGGGACTGTTCGAAAGAGATACCGCTGTCCTACAACACAAAGGGCTAAGAAGGAACATGGATGGGTTTTAGTCAGTAGACGTCTGACACTCCCTTCCGCTCCGCCCAGAGCGTGAAGGGGGGTCATTTGATGATTTCCCTTCCGAAAAAAAATACTTCTTTACTAAAAAATTGTGACCAGGTTGAAATCAAACACACTTCCTTACACACCGTCTGCAAATCTCAGCCATCTTATTTATTTTCGCCCAGTATTTCGATCTCGTTAAAGCTTAACAATTGCGTAAATTTCACTTATGTACATTTTTCCCTTACAGTATGTCGCAACACCATAGGGACCGTCATTAGCACGATTCAATTAAATATATAGCTTACAAATCCCTACAGGGGATTATGAGGGCACCAATGACACCATAAAAAGGGATCTGCCCCAATCGAAGGGATATATCCCTTTGATTCAGATAATTAGTATGTATGTGTCGTTCATGGGTAGCAGGAAAGAAAGCAATTTCCGTAGCTTTTGACTCAAAGATTATGGAGGCATCAGCGTAAAACAGGTGCAGAAGGTTTATACAATGTTTAAATACGCTTCTCGTACAGTCGCGGGCACAATGAAATACACTCGGCAACTTTTGAATGTCATTTTCTTCTTCTGTTTAAATTACAATTTCATGTTGTTAGTAGTTCCAGACCAGATGTATACACATCATAGTCGAGGCGATAGAATTATGTGAGGATTGTTGCTGATGACGTTTTGTAGCACCTGCTTGTCAACCTTGGTGGACGGCGACACGATTTTTAAAAATAATTCTCGTTATCTACCAGTTGGTGTCTCAGTCCATCATTGGAAAAGATAATGTTCATGTTTAAAATTGTGTCGCTGTCCCCCAATGGTGGCCAACGGAAATATTTAAAGAAGTCTTGTCACTGTCCACCAGTTGTGCTTACGGGGACTAATTAAAAAAAGTTGTGTCTCTGTCCACCACCAGGTGGACAGCGAGAATTATTATCGAAAATCGGGAATCATTGGTTACCGCCTACCCCCATAGCAAAAAAGCGATAGTTTATGTATGTATAGTTTTCGCTCATTGCATGGGCTTGACTTACTGTACTATTCTGAGACATCAGGGTAGTTGTCGCTTACGCCCTTTTGGTATAAGTTGTGAAACTAGGTCGAAGTTAATTTCGTCATATCGTCAGTAATTTGTAAAGCGGTTAGTGATGTGTACGTATGTAAGTTCTTTTTAGGGATGAAAACCTTGTAATGAGGAAGAATTGAACTATGCTGTTTGAATTATGCATTGGTTAAACAGATGAATATGTGTTCTATCGCTGCGTGAAACAACATAACACCCTAGATCTATGTTTGCATAGAAATCTTAATTGAAGCGTTCAGTTTGAGACGAAACGTAATTAAGTGTAGTTTTATTTACTTAGGCTTGGAGTGATGAAGTTTCTTACATGGTATATTTCAAATTGTTAGATATATGTGCATAATTATGTTACAGTCAAAACCGTTATTCGGTCAAAAGCAATTTTGACTGATTAAACTTAAAACGCGTTCCTTCTATTTAAAATTAGTTTTTTACGGAACGCTATAATTATGAACTATTTCAAGTTTAAATTCTAGCTGTCGTACTGTATGGATCGGAATGCTGGGCAGTGAAGAAGACGAATGAAAAAAGATTGCATGCAGCAGAGAATGTTGAGATGGATGCGTGGAGTGACTAAAATAGATAAAGTAAGAAATGAGCATAACATTATAAGAGGAAGTTTGAAAGGTGGTGCTTGTTACAAAAAAAAAAGAAAGGGAGTCGTCTGTCTTGGTATGGGTATGTGATGAGGAGGGATGGAACACATGTGACTAAGCAGTGATGCATATAAATGTTGATGGATGGAGAAGGAGAGGAATACCAAAGAAAAGATGAATAGATTGTGTGAGGAATGCTATGAAGGAAAAGGAGAAGATGATAGCGTGACGGTTGACAGAGAAAGAATGGAAAAAAAAACGTGTTGCGCCGACCCCGAGTAACATGGGATAAGGACAGGAAGATGATTTTTAATATTTTTTATACGCAAACCCTGCGTAGGGAACTACAGCAACAACAACATACAACATTGATTTGGCTGTAATGTCAACGTGTTGGTTTAAGTTAGTTCGATACTTTCTTAAATAGATGGCGCTAACGTCACCGTAAGACGTTATTAATGGAACGACAATTTCGAGAGTTGTGAGCAGGGTGCGATGGTCTAATTGGTGAAGACGTCCGGTGTACTGAATCGGAAGGTCGCAGGTTCCAACCCTGCTCGCACTAGAATTTTTCTTTCCATGTCAAAACAGCTGAGGAAGATGATGATTCTATAATTTGAACTATATGAAATGACTACAAAAATAAAGTTTAATGTATCACAAAAAGACCTACCAACGTAACTGATTCTTAAGGATACCATTGTCTTGGTTATATAAGTTTGAGTATTCAGAACTGAAAGAAGTGGAGGGAGGCCTTTACCCAGTAGTGGGATCAAAACTAAATCATACAAATTAAGTAAGTTAAGTTAGTTTAGTCGTGAGGAAAGTTTTGAGTATGAATGAGGATGGGTATAAGAGTAGAGGAAGACCAAAGAAAGTATGGATGGACTGTGTGAAGAATGGTATAGCAAGAAGGAAGGTGTCTGATGAGATGACGAGTAATAGAGAAGTATGGAAGAAGAAGCCTGCGCCGATCCCAAATAAATTGGGATAAGTTTAAAGATTAAGATTAGTTTTAACCAGTCAAAAATCACTGATTTCAAGTTTTGACTGTGACGTATAAAGTGAGTTTGTATAATGTTTATACTTAATTAATTTTCACGTATTACATTCATGTTTACCGCACTATTAACTGTTTTAGACACGTGGTTAAATGATAACAGCCACACGGGTCGACCTCTAAGGGTAAGCAACGCTTGCCGAGGTTAGTTTGTGGATAAGTCACCACTTAAGAAGCATGTTACACCTCAATCAATTTATCTGTGAAAGCCTTTTAATTTTTACTAGCCTATGCTCGTGGCTCCTCCCGCGTGGAGTCAGGTTTTAACCCACGGGATCGTGTTACCAGAATAAAAAGTATCCTATGTGTTAGTATAACATAGCATAATCAGCCTATTAATGTTTCCACTGCTGGGACGCAGGCCTCCTCTCTATGAGAGGGAATGGGCTATAATCCACCACGCGGGCCCCGTGCGGGTTGGTAGATGTCACATGTCTTCGAATTTTTGGTTCTAGGACATGCCGGTTTCCTCACGATGTTTTCCTTCACCGTTTTGAGAGCAGTGGTGATGAAATAACTTACACAAAGTAATGCGCCTGGCTGGGTTCGAACCCACGACTTACGGCTTGTAAGTCGGGGTCTCCACCACTGGGCCACCGCTGCTCTCTATCTCTATCCTATGTGTTAATCCAGGTTAAATATAATATTTCATATAATAATTCAGATAACCAAGATCCATTGGGTTAGTAAGAATATTCTTAACCTAAGTATTTAACTAAAAACACAGACAATGTACGTGACTAGAGACCTGACCAACGGCTGTCATGCCTCCCGACTATGGCGCTCAGAATGCTGTTGGGGCTGACACGGAGTCTGAAATTTGGAGGCTTTTTGCCCAGTGGGACGAAAAAAGCTAAAAAATAACATAATAAAACATCACGCTTGTAATCCCCGATGTGATGGGCAGAGGTGTATCTAATAGTACACCCACATTTCGCCAGTTATGTTTGTTGTAGCAGCGAGGCCGCTTTCTTACGCCGTACAGCATCGAAACAGTCGGTACGAGCCTCAGCGAACATAGATGACGCGCTATAAAACTGACACAAACACAACAGCACCCTACGGGTCGTTATACTGGACCCGCTCAGCATTGTAGGCCTTTTGGGTGTAGTTGGTGCACAGGCTCCAGAGTACTATAAACAGCGTTACTTTGACTGCGGCTGTACATCGGAACAACAGCATATTAGCCCGAACCGACAATGATGAGGGACGGTGGAGGGTTCTAAATTGTCATCTTTTGGGCCACTAACTATCTGTAACGGCTGTCAACTATCTACAAATGACAGCCGGGACCAACGGCAATGGCTTATTTAGGTTGCCATCGACACGCTAAGAAGAAATAGCCCGAACCGACAATGATGAGCGACGGTGGAGGGTTATATAACGTCTATCTTTTCATACACGAAATATTTTAAGAGTAACTTCTATAAGTCGTAAAGTTGCCATAGCAACGAAAAAAAAAATATCGGAGTGTTTTTTTTTACAAAATTATTATAATTCTAAAAATTTTTAAGACTTTTTGCATAAAACCTTTACTCCCATATTCTAACAATGACAGTAGGTAAATACGACGTAGTAAACTACCGTAATGGATGCTTAAAAATAAGGAGCCAGTATTTATTTTGTGGGTCAAGTAATTTTAAATTATTTATTTTTTATAAAAAAATATACTCAGATAAAAAAAATCCCTTGAAATGGCTTTGTTATTGCCGTTAGATGATTCCCTGAAAATATTTCGTGTATGAATAGTTAGACCCTATATATACTGTAGTTTAGTAGTTTTTGCGTGAAAGAGTTACAAACATCCTTTCAAACTTGTACATGTGTAAAAGTTATATTTTTATTCCTTTTGCCGCCTTTATCGTAATTCACGTACAGTTTCAAGTTACTATCTACACATGACAATTTATAATGTGTTCTACGACAATTCATACTCTACATAGATAACGCTTACCATCGCAGTTTTCAAACAAAACTCTACCTTTGCTCTACGTAGAGTTTTAGTTTTAAAAATTGGATTTTTAAAAGTTCCCTCGCAAGCGAAAACCGTTGTAGAGCTCGACTCTACAAGGGTTTTGTAGAGCGGAAACCTCATTTTGGCTCTACTTTTTATTAAAATATCTTTATTTTTTTGTTCTCAGGTATGTGAATGTTGAGACTTTGTGGTGCGTTCAAGATGGATTGTTTTAGACAAAGTAAGTTGTTGAAAAAGTAATTGTTTTTTTTTAAGAAATTGAGAAAATTAAAGTTCAATGAAAAATGGAGTTGCTCTACACGAGGAGCTCGTGGCTAAGTCGTAACGCCGCACGGGTTAAGCCGCGCTTGTCTAGGTCGATTCGGGGATGGCTGACTACCCTTAACATACAGAGTTTCTTCTTTGCCTCGGAGATCTCGTTACGCTATTGGTCGCGGCTGTCATTTCAAAGATCTATGACAGTCGTTACAGGTAGTCAATAGCTCGAAAGTCTGACAACCAGTCTTACCAAGGGGTATCGTATTACCCAGTACTAACTGGGTAGTGGCGGTAAGACAGGCAGTCGCTCCTAATAAAATTCTAATATTCAGCCGCATCCGGTTAGACTGTAAGCCGGCCCAACATAGTTGGGAAAAGGCTAGGCAGATAATGATGTATTTTGTATACAGGGTGGGAGCAAAATCAACGCACAGACGGTTTCCATGAATTCAGCACACGAATCAAGACAAAGCGACAAAAAAGTCATGTAATGGTAACCTTTTGTACGTCGGTGTATCCCACCTTGTATTAGTTTACACTCACCAACATATAAATGATGGCTGACCTACGTATTCGTATGCGGATATCATAGAGATGATTCAATTTGTGATATCTAGAAAGGAATACTTTATATTGAACTAGCGGACCGCCCCGGCTTCGCATTTATATGTAAACCTTCCTCTTGAATCACTCTATCTATTAGTGAAAACCGCATCAAAATCCGTTGCGTAGTTTTAAAGATCTAAGCATACATAGGGACAGACAGACAGCGGGAAGCGACTTTGTTTTATACTATGTAATGATAATCATTATTAGTAGCGTCGCGTCATGCTATGTCATTTTTATTGTCTCACTCTATCCTCATAACTGAGGCCCTGGCACGAGCACGCAGTGTAAACTTTACGTAAATACGTCGGTTTTAAAATTAAAAATACTCGTTTCACATATAATATTATCATAATTTTAAGAATGTATTCATATCTATGGATGATAACGATTGTGCTCTTTGCAAAAAAAAACTAACTAAATAGCTATAGGATCAAAAATCAACGTTTTTAGGTTTTTTTTTATCACCTATCAATGAAGATTTTATTATTTCCTTTATTTATTTCTATACAAATGAATTATATTTTTAAATATTCCTTACATAAAACAATATAATATATAAATATATAATTGTAGCCCACCGGTATCAGGAACAGGGTCCAAGATTTTATTATTACTATTTTTTTAAATTTTATTTACGTTACGTTTTACAGTGCACTCGTGCTAGGACCTCAGGGCTTAGGGCATTACTGTCGTCACCATATTTTATGAAGCAGAGATGTTACGAACATTTCTTCCGTATTTCTTAACACAAATAATTATTGTAACTGAAAACATATCGTTAGAGCTGTTTTTCCAACAATTTCCTATAACAGTAAACATGGCAATAGCCCTTGTCGTCACAGAAAACTAAAAAATAATAAGACGAGCGTAGTAACGGGAAGTACTTAGTCGGTAATAAAAATATTATCACGACGTCTAGATGTCAGAAATTCGCGGAACTCGTTAAATGTGAGATTCTGACTGAAATGCGAATTCCGTAATACATTAAAATATAGTTATATTATGCAGTCTGTAGATATTTGGTTGAAGTGACTAAGGGGTAGGGTTGCCATACTTCCGGAGTTTTTCGGACAAGTGCGGAATTTTGGCTCAGTGTCCAAAACAGTGTGTGTGTTTGTGTGTGTTTGTCTGTGTGTATGTGGAGGTAATTCTTAAACGTCCTGAATTACCAAAAATGAGAAAAGAACAGTGAGTCTTTTCTTTCTTAAGAACTGTGTTTGTTCATAGCCAATAATATACAATTTAAGAATAATTTTATATTATTGGCATAAAACAAATTGCATTGCCTAGTTCGATAATTTTTCTGTAAGTAGCGTAAATTGTTTTTTTTTTTCAAGATTTTTTTTCAGATATGCGTTCTTTAACCTTTTAGCATGACGGGTAAACTCTCTTGAAATATTCAAGTAACTAAATCTCCACCCTGTATACATTCTCACACACGTCCTGTTTCGGAGAGTCTCGCTTAGCAGACACCCTACCAGTTTATTTGTTTCCCATGGAAAGTGGTTAATCATCTAAAAACCGTTTTTGTTGCGCTCATGTAATGTTGGGTGGTTAAAAACAATACAATATTCTCTTATTTAACACCTTAAAATAACAAAAATGTGAAACGGCTCTCGTTACGGTAAAGTTTTCAGGTACTTAAGCCTTTTAATACAAGTAGCGCCGCCAGGTGGCAGGAATGCGCAACATTTAAACTACTAATTAGAAAAAAACAACACTTATCATCCTACAGGACTAACGTCTTATTAGATTAATATCACAATAAAATAGGAACTAATTAGAGATCACGTTATTTACACGTATCGTCGCTAACAGTTTTTGTACACAAAATAAAAGTCATATAAAATAACAATAAAAACTGCGAAATAAACGTTAAGTATATTGATACTGATACTGTTAGCCTGCGTCATCCCACTGCTAGGAAAAGGCCCCTCCCCATGACTTCCAGTTGCTTAGATCCAGGGCTAATGTGGGCCACTGGTTTTTGTTTAGTCCAGCTCGTAACGTTAAGTAAAATTGTGAAATATTAATAAATACAAATTACCCTTTGTAATATGTTTATAAAACTTCTACTTGTTAATATCAAGTAGACCTTTCATATAGGGTGACACAATGAGCAGTCTTACCGCTAAAAACGATTTACGGCATTATCAATTTGGCCGTATTAATTTGTTCAACAACTAAACCGTCCCGAAGTATTCGTCTTTACTTTTTACATTTGGCTCGTGCCGACCGAAATACTCTATTTAGCATCTATCATTGCTGAATCATGTTTGGTCGGGTCAGCACACTTCGAGTGACGCCGAGCGGCCTTTTTCAGAAACAAATATCTATATGCTGCCTCTGCCTCGTCTGCTCGTATGCTCACAACCACGACTGCTGAGCATGAGATCCTGGCTTCGATTCCCGGGTCGGGCAAAGTGTTATTGGATTTTTCTATCAGGATTTTCTCAGTAGCAGCCACGGAGTCTGGATTAGCGCCCGGTTGATGGAAATAGGCTCAGCCCCTATTGCATGGGACTTAAACATAACTGGCGAAATGGGTGTACTATTAGGTACACCTCTGCCTAACCCTGGGATTACATTCGTGATGTGTTATGATATGTTATGAATATTTACATACCTTAAATTTTTGCCACCGAATCGTGCCGACGTGAACATGACGTGTGTAGCGCCCCTAGATGATACTGGCTTGAAGTGACTAAGGTTCAAGGCATTTCCGAATAGCCATTACTGTTTCGCAGAATGTTTATTTTGAGATACGTAAACAGATGTGGCTTTTAGGAGGACTTTCCTCATTATTATAAAAGACATTTTGGCTTAAACGAATCTTCAAAAAGGCCTGAGTCATTCCCTTTGTAGACAAATTAATAAAAGCTATACATTTTTGTGTTTGAATAATATTCTTTATTAGATGGTAGTAAAGGTGCTCGTGACTAAATAGTAACAGCCGCTAGGGTCGATCTTCAGGTTGGTCCCTGAATGGGTGACCATCCATTACATACCGAGTTACCTCCGTGCCTCAGAAAGCACGTTAAACCGTTGGTCCCGGCTGTCAATTGTAGATGTTTGAAAGTCTGACAACCAGTCTTACCAAGGGGTATCGTATTACCCAGTGCTAACTGGGTTGTCGAGGTCACATAGGCAGTCGCTTCATTTAAAAATACTGGTATTCAGCTGCATCCGGTTAGACTGGAAGTCGATCCCAACATAGTTGGGAAAGGGTATGCAGATGAGTAACTGGCGCTAACGCGTATAATTCCAAACGCAGTGATTTAAAGCAGTATTAGTTTAAAATTGACAAGATTCTTACTCAGCAAAACCCCCATTACAATGCAAGTCATAACAATTATGTTTGTCGACTAAATCCTTCATCATAATTCAACTGATAATAACGGGCCACTGTGGCCACTTATATATGAAGTGAATTACGAAAATAAATCTAAAATTTTAATCTCAAGTTCACTTTTTTTCAACACCAAAATCTTTATTTAAAATGCACCCCTTAACTGCCTATAGGCGAAGAGACAGGCTGCTCAATTTCGGCAACAGTATAAAGTTGAAGTGCACAGATTGATTCGCGTAAATCGGATTATGTAGCATCGAGCACCGTGTGAGATATTCGCATTTCAATTTTATCCGATTTCGTTGACTGAAATCGTGTACTTTGAAGTTATGTAAATTGGATTTAGGAAACAGAAGATATTGTATAGTAACGTGTATTTGAGAAAAAGAAAAGCTTTCATCGAAAAAATCACAAAAAATCTTAAACTTCACCTTTTTTTTTGTAATCTCAAAAATAGGTACCGGAACGGTTTAATTACGTTTGTTGACAGCTTGTCAAATTATAATTTCCAACAGCGACCTTCTGCCAATGACATTTAAATGTCAAAAGAACCATTTAACCAGCACTTTACCCATAGCTTTGTATAACAAAAAACGACGAAAGTATTTATGTTATTTTTGAAGATCAATCCATGTTTTAATTTTTATGATTTTGTTACCGTTTTTAATATTTTTTTCGATGTAATTTATTATTTATCGTTGTATAGATATGGGTATTTTGCCTGAAATAATGTACATTTCTTTTATTTATTGCGTATGTAAGCAGAGTTGGGATAGTAATTCAGACATGTTTTCAGAAAAACCATTAATATATAAACAGGGATTTTGGTAATATGTCGGTAATCTGTTAACTTGAAAAGATCACTAAGCATTAGATCTCAACTGTCATTGATAGACAAAGGTTTAGCTAGACAGTCATTACAGGCAGTCAGTGGACTGAAAGTATGACAATCGATGCTACCACGGGGTATCGTATTACCCAGTACTAACTGGATTGTGTAGGCTAGATAGGCAGCCGCTGCATGTAAAATACTGGTATACAATAGTGTTTTTCTTTAATAATGATATATGACTATAGACTTCTTAAACCTTCTTCCTTTTAAAATTATTTTTAAATACCTTGCAGCTTACAGAAAAACCTAAAAAATCTTAAGAGAAACTCCACAAATATTTATAAATAAGTTTCTATTTTCAATTACACATAAAAACACTTAACCCGCTATTAATAGCCATCTTTGAAATAACACTAAAAGTGCTAGACCTGTCTGATTACCCTGCAAGTCGTAAACCACTAGAAATTTATAGTAATGGCTGAAACGATTTAACTGATGGTAGATTTGTAGAACTAGCTGCAAGATTCACGGCTCGAATCGAGGAGAACGGGGAAAGGTGGTAACAGCTTCGAAGGGGAGAGTTTACAGAAATGATCGTAGTTAGCACAGGTGAGGCGATTTGTCTTGGAATTCTGGAGAAACGTTTAATCATTACTTTGACAGAAAATTCGGATAAGGTGACAAGGTTTTCTCAGATGTGAAGATAAGAAAATTAATTGTTTACAAAACTACCTACAAAAATTAATTTCCCGTATGTATATACAAATCACAATTACTTTAAGCATAATATATAATTATGGTATCAATGCTCGTTTGCTACATAATTCACCAAAGACGTTCTACAAAAACTACATCCCGTCCCTGTTATACAGGGTGTAAACAGAACCTTCACATAGCCGTCAACCAAGCATTCTGTACATCAGACTAAGTAACTTTAAAAGTAAAAATCTTACATTAAAAAAATGTATTTAAAAAAAAACTTGTGAAAAAAAGTTGGACCTTTGACCCCCAATATCTCCGTAACAAGAAGGTTCCCAGGTATGGTCTAGAGCAAAAAAATGGTCGCAAAGACGGGGAGAACAAGTGCCTTTCGGCTATCTTAAGGGTCTATTTACACCCTTTTTTTTTCGGATGGGAAAACCGCCCAGAGTGGGGGGCGGCCCCCACTCTGGGCGGAGCGGAAGGGAGTGTCAGACTTGTACTGAATAAAACCCATCCATGTTCCTTCTTTGCCCTTTGTGTTCCAGGGCCACGGTATCTCTTTCGAACAGTCCCGCAGCCCTGGCAGTCTATTTACACCCTTTATTCAACCTATTGAATACGTTTCGTGCCAAAAACATTTATGCTGATTTGTTGATTGAGGTTTATTTATTTATTTATGTACACACAAAATACTTAACAAGACATTACATTAAGACATTAAGATAGCAGAGCACAAAGGTACGAGGAGAAGGGGGGGGGGGGGGTATGGTAGAAGGTAGGTAGGTGGTTTTTGTGTTAATTAAAAGATTTTTTTTTTAAGGTTTAAATCTTAAAATCAATCGTAAAAATACTTAATGTTTAAAATTCTTCGATTACAAAATCCACCCGGATTAAATGCCCCACTACTACTAACATACCATGTACATTAGGGTGTCCCGTCCATGTATGGGTTTTTTTTTTTTTCGAGTTACGCCTGTGCAAGAGGTATCAAAAGTTGCGTTTTGACACATAGATTACGATTATTATAAAATTTTATTAGATATCTGTCATCTTGAGGCCTCTACCGGTCCTTGAAGTTTTTAAAATTTGTCATTTTTAGGGATTCTTAGCATAAACTATAAATCAAACAAAAATAACATTTAAATGGTTTTTATTAAATTTAAGGATACAACAATGAGTCAAAGCAAGGTATAAAATAGTTGAAAGACAAATAACCAATGGTCTCTTTAAAAACGGAACTGGTTTTTGTGCCCAAAATTAGGCATTTCCGCGCGAGATTTTAATCTGTTCCTAATGAAACCATCCCGAGATGTAGCGTCCATGACGCTTAGAGAAGCCTCCGTCACTAATTTCACACATCTTTCCACTGACTGTGTGTGACAGGGAAAGTCAACAATGTCGAGGCTGTGTTCTTTAGCCTTAATTATAAGTTCATCGTTGGAGACGTGTCGCAAAATTGGTGGAGCTGATATCTCACACTCTTGCCAAAATATTATATCAGTGTAATCTTGCGCACAGAAGTTAAGCTTTGGTGCTTTAAATACCCTGCGAGAGTTGCTCTTTTCTGCTTCTCTGGCCTTTAATATTTTGCGAGATGCAAGCTCTCGAATATGGTCTCTATTGTCGAATAACATGGCAGTCAGCAAGTTTTCTGGGTGCGCAAAAAAAGCGTTTCTTTCGATCACTGAATTTACAATAGATCTCTGACTATCAGGCAAAAATCGAGAGTACATAACCATTTGAAAAATATGCTTGGCTCCATCTTTAAATGATGAGTTTTGCTTGATGAGGAACCAAACAGGAGCGTACACTTTGACTACGTAGTTCACAAGTATCTGCAAATTATCTGACGGCGAAACAGTACTTACGTAAAGTCTGAGTAAGCGATTGGCAGTAGTGAGCCATCTCGAATGCGCCATTTTTCCAGGTTGGCGGCTAGCTAGCTCAGGGGAACATGAACCAGCCATCACAGCATGACACATTTCGTAGAGATACTTTTGATCCGTGCTTAGTTCCTTCACAATATCATCAGGTAATTCGAGCAAATTGCCAGTCACTGCACAAAAAGATGCTAGAGGTTTACTTTCACAAACAGCTAGCTGTTTTCCAATAGGTCCTGAATATTCCTTTGGGCTAGATGTGCTACCATCCAGAGACATGAACAAATGGCGAAGCGGTAATTCATTCTCGTGAAGCATACAAACACACCATTGTAACGGTTTCTTTAAATAGTTTTCAAGGTATTGAATGACACCTCCCTTCCAACCTGTATTCGTAGGAGTACCATCGCACCCCACACAGATCACCTCTTCCAAGTTCAGCCCTTGATTTTCGAACAAAGATATGATAGAAGTGACAATCCCTTTGGCAGTGCCACGACTTGGCGTTGTATGTCCCAAATAAATAGATCCCGGCTCTGTGAGAACTGAAATGTGCTCTTGCAAGACTTCTCTGCGGTGGTATCGATTGCCTATTTTATCGTTTATGATTGTTTTGTCCTTTCACAACTAAAATTACAGAAGAATGGGAAAGATCCTTCTAAGGATCTTTCCCATTCTTCTGTAATTTTAGTTCATTTTTAGTAAACAAAATGAATTTGATAACGTCACTTATCACTGGTAACTGGCGATCGTCAAGTTCTTTATATGATCCCAAAATAGCACAAGTAGTCTCACTTCGTCTTGAACCCATTATTATATGTAACAAAAACACGTATTTTATCACAAGTAAGTGCAGAGCGACACCTTACAGCAATAAAACCGCAATAGAAATGAGACGAACTGCCTCCCGTTACAAGTAGAAAATTTAAGAAAACGAGTCAAAACATGAATTTTGCGAGTTTGATCCAAACCAATTCCTTACTGGAAACATCCTGTCGGTGCCTACAAATCATAACTTAGGCTTCCACTATCAGAGAATAAAAAAATAAAATGGGAATAATGTACATAAAATAGAATAGACAACTTTGACTGGAGGGTTATTTAAGTGTTTTTTTTGTTTAAATAAAAATGCCGGTAGACCCCATAAGATATGTTTTTATATTTTTTTAATTATTTTTACGGTAATCTACAACTAATAACGCAACTTTTGAGAGGTCTTGAGAATAGGTAAATAAAAAAAAACAAAATCGGGACACCCTAATGTACATCACCCGGGCAATATCCAATCCGGATGTACGGAATGTGGGCCTAATGAACCGGGTAACGGGCAAGGAATGGAGTTCAATAATAAATGTCTGTACGCCTGACTGGTACATTGCGAGGATTTCAAGATGTGATTTCAGCAAAGATATGTGTGGATCTTGGACTATTTTGTTGGTGTATGTAGTGGTAGCAAAAATGGAATTGGAATTTAAATTTTTAATGCGAATTTAAAATCGTAGTACGCTGTATTAATTTATTTTATTGTTAACAACGTTTAATTGATTGTCAGTTTTTTTTTTTAACTGCACATTTTCATTAAATTTTAAAGCAGTTTTAGGTTTTTAATATTAATTTTCTTTCATAAAATCGCCTCAACAAAGTTAGAAAATACCAACAAGGATTTAAAATGTTGCCCGAACAACCTGACTTTTGACAAGAAATAAAAAAGAACTTACAGTTCGAACTTGCTAAAATTCCGTGCCTTCCTAAATAAAACCAAAAAAGCGGTACTCATTCTGTTAAAGAAACTATACAGGATGGAAGTTCATCGGTTAATAAAAAAAACAGCGGTTTCCTACAAAAGTGCAATACGTTTACGGTCAAAATGTATGGAACAGCTGTTTTTTTTTTTAATAACCGATGAAAAATTTCGATGTGTTTCGATTGACAATGATGTACCTACTGAATACGTGGTAACTATTTTCACGTCATCGGTGTCCCTTCCATCCCGTATCTGCTGGAAGAAATGTCTGCATTTTGTGCTAATAACTTACAATGTTGTTTTAGCACAACCTAATTGGGATAGTACCTCAGCTTAAAAACAAATTTGCCCTACTTGGGAATAGAATCCAGGAGCACATGCTCAGCAGTTCTTTTTTTCTCCTGTGTGTTAATTGTAATGAACACTGTTGTGTCTCCGCCTTTGGTAAATAAATTTATTTTCTTTATATATTTTTGCGACCACTAGACCAAGGAGCTTGCTAAACCCCATCATCCACCAACCTTAATCACAAGCAACAAATAAATATTAACTTCGAAACCCGATCTCCATATTTCAAGTCGTGAATAAATTAATATTTCCCATCGAACAACATGCCTTGTTCAAACATGTGCCTTACGTGTTGCGGCTGGCAAGCTATGCTATTATTTATAGCTATCGTATAGCTTGGCTTGTGTGCTGACAGGCTAATAGCGGGGAGGCGATGTATTGGAGTATTTTGTATGTATAGACAGCGATACTAATATTCGTAGTGCAGACATCAGTCCCTCGCAAACTTATGCACCGTAATTTTAAGCTTTGTATTTTTTTATGTTTTTTTTTTTAATTAGTCATGGTTTGTGAAGAGGTTATAAATTATTTGAATGTGAAATTGAGCGATGTAAGTTTTGATATTTTGTTTGGCATATTATACCTTATTTTTGTGTGCCATAGATAACATTGAATAGCCTTCGGTCGGCTTCCAGTCTAACCGTATGAGCGACTGCCTGTCTGACCTCCACAACCCCTTTAGTACTGCGTAATACGATATCCTTTGGTAAGACTGGTTGTCAAACTTTCGTGCTACTGACTACCTGTAACGACTGACAAAGATCTACAAATGACAGCCGGGTCCAAAGGGATTAGCGTGCTTTCCGAAGCACGGAGGAAATTCGGTACGTAATGGGTGGTCACCCACCCACGGACCAACCTAGGCAAGCGCGACTTAACCTAAAGATCGTCCCGAGCGGCTGGTATTATTTAGCTACAAACTCCTCCAACATTGAATGGAGTATCCGAACTAAATCTTAACCAATGAGAATGGCATCTTATTCATCAAAATCGGCTCAACAGTTTAGGCGTTACATTGAAACATGACAAAAGTGTAATGCATACGTAGTATAGATTATAAACTGTCAAAATCATAACCCTCCCAATTAGATTTGCCGTAGTCTTGTAACAAGAGCAGTAAAATACTGGGGTAGATAAAAAAAAAATCTACGAAGATTTCTTGTTTTTGAAAAAAAGGTTTGTCCACATCTCTAAACCTGCAAAGGAATATTTACTCAATGGAAAATAAAAAGTCGGGCCTCTTCTTCGACGTACCTACAATATTTGATCAGAAATTCTTACTTTTTATTCTGTTCATATAGACGGGCTAGAGTAAACGGTAATGTAAATATGCACTACGGGTCTGCTGACTTCTTTTTTTTATTTTTATTATTCATATAAACACTGTTACAACTATTTCACACGCAAACATACCACACAAATCATCGTGGGTTTAACAGTGGTATGCCAGACACGGCAACTCGGTGCCACTGCGGTATTAATCATTACTTACTAAAAATTTTACTAAAATGTTAAAGATTTTTTAAATGATAGTTTCTAATCTATTTGTGTTATATTTTAATTTTGTTATGCTATTTTTGTTTTTGTTTTTTCTTTCTTAATTGTCTTATATTTCTAGTGGTTATAAATTATTTTGTACGCCAATGTTGGCAAAACTTGTTGAAATTCAGAGATTTTCACTTTTACATCCACATTTGCATTTATATGTATTATGTTACACATGCTTACAAATAAATATATCTTTATCACTTAGGAATTACATAATAGGAAATATATAGAAAAAGTAGAAAAAGCCGGCACTTAAAAAACACTTCATAGATTGTACCACAGTCTAGGAAGTATCTCTTTAGTACCTTCGAGCAATTACAACAACCAATGTGTGTTCATTTTCTGTCTGTCATCTTGTCTGTCAGTAAGATAAAGCTTCGATGTTTTAGAGCTTTCTCGTATGTTGACGCCTTGCATGTTGTACATAAACTAAATACTTACTAACAGGCTGATAATTATATTAATTGTCATATCTTTGGCATTATTTTGAGTATCCTTAACTTTTAAACAAATAAATAATAATTTTTAATATTTTTATACGCAAACCCTGCGTAGGGAACTATAGCTAAATAGCTCACTGGCTAGCTCTATTTTTCTTTCCATGCCAAAACAGCAAACAAATAAATAATAGGTCTTTAACTATGAAATTGCAGTTTTTTTTTCTCACATTTTGTTCTGTGTGTAACTTTGACGTAAGTATAGTTATATTTTTTTCCTAATTCCATTTTGATTACATTAATAATTGTTAAATTACGTACTTTTTAGAGTTCAAAAACCGTACTAGTAGTTGCATATTACCTCATAGGGTAGTGTCTCAACACACCTGTTTAGATGTGCCGTCGGTTTCATTACTTCAAGTAGGTATATTTTTGTCATAGACTGTGTTTTGAGAATTTAAGATACGCAGTGCAACGCAGCTTTTATCACTCTAACTATAGTTTGCAATTGCATCATAATCGGTTCAGACGTGTCCAAGAAAAATGAAAAAATGTTAGTATGGAAATATCACTTTTCATTCGTCCATACAAACCGGCAATTTCATACTTTAACCCCTAATAAACATCATTTATCATAACTGTAGGCTTATAACCATGTCAATTATTACTCTGAGTACCCTTAACTAATAAATAAACATTGGGAATTGGTATAAGGGCAAGAGAATGATGATGATCCTTAACTAATAAATAAACATTTCATCATCATCATTTCAGCCGAGAGACGTCCACTGCTGGACATAGGCCTCCCCCAAGTGTCGCCACATTGACCGGTCCCGTGCGTCTCGCTTCCAGCGGATCCCTGCAACCTTTACCAGGTCAACGGTCCACCTAGTGGGAGGCCTTCCAACGCAACGTCTTCCAGTTCGCGGTCGTAATAAACATTTACTCCTCTGTATTTGTACATCAAAAACCGTTGTGCAGTAAATATTTTGATTGCACCTAATACTGCGTTATCCAAGTGTCTATCTACAAATGTAATAGTGCGTTTTGTCTTATCCCAGCCTCCAGGGAACGCCTAACTAGACACTTGAGGGAACAATTAGGAGGAGAGCGCAATCGCAAATTGCACTTTCGTAATACTCCGACGTTGGCTGTTTGCAAGATTTTACTGGAATGCTTCTGTATTTTTTTATCACTGCTATTATCTAAAGAATGCTTTTTATTACATTTTATTGTACAAAAACCGGTAAAGTGTGAGTCGCAGTCGCGCATGAAGGGTTCTCTACCGTCGTAGTAGAGTAGCCACCTTTATTTTTTTTTATTTGTTGTTATAGCGGAAAAAGAAATACACATTCTGTGAAAATTTCATCTGGCTACCTATTATGGATCATGAGATACAGCCCGCTGATAGACAGACGGACGGACGGACAGCGGAGCCTTCGTAATAGTGTCCCGTTGGTTAAGGGGTCAATGTTTACTTCGGGTACGAAACCCAAAATAGCTATTGTCTTTCTTATGGGAATTGGTGTCAACTGCAAAAAAAAATGACAGGGTAATTGAAGAATTCGTTTTCTTTTGCGAAAATCCTAGGAGTTTTATAAATACGATCTAATACAGTTAATTCATACTCAAAATAGTTTCCAAAAACCAAATTACTGGTAACTGAGAGAGATGTTATTGCATTTTTTTTTGATTTTCGAAAAAAAAAAACGAATTATAAGACCCAAAAAAAAATAAAGGATCAAATTAAATTAACTAGCAAAACTTCTAATGACAATAAAACCCAAAAATAAAGATTTTCCAAAGTCATAATTCTAAGAAATTACATAAAGAAGGTGGGAAATACATTTATTTGGCTAGGATACCACACGTACTAGAGACCGTCTACCCAGCCGTAAGCTGTAGTTACTTTATTGTCTTTTTTTATTATCCAGGGTGTAAAGGACACCGTAGCGAAATCAGTTACCAAGTACTCAGTACATCATAGTGAACCGGACACATCAAAATATTACATCGGTATATTATTTAAAATCAGCTGTTTTCTTCAAAAGTGCAATACCTACACAACAGTCAAAACGTTACGGAACAGCTGTTTTTTTTTAAATTACCGATAAAAAAAAATTATGTGTGGGATTTAGAATAATGTACTAATTGCCATAGTATAATAATATACTTCGCCTGGTATTCTCTTCCCGTGACAGCTGGGTCACGTGATTGGCCCAAGTATACGTCATCAGTTGCGTTGCTGTCAATGTGTTGCCACGGTGTGTGATTGAATTACCCGTGCAAAATGCATTTATAACTTAACAAAGCAACTATCAACTAATAATTCAATATGTAAATTAATTTAAAACTAAATAGATGAATCACACGAGTTACTAAATAGTTAAGCTAGTTTTAAATTTATTTTATTTTCATTCACTAAATGAGAGTCTCTAAATTTACTGAAAAGGACAATCAATGGTAACACTTATCGTGACGTAGTCTTGGGCCATCGTGGGAAGAGAATACCTGGCAAAGTATATTATTATACCATGCTAAATACCTGGCAACCGTTTTCGCGTCGGTGTCCCTTCCACCCCGTATGCCGTTACCTAGGTAAGGCTAAAAAGTCTCATAACAATTGTACAGACGTCAGCACATTAAGCTATCATCATACAATCTGTCAAATTTCTTTAATAGTATTTTTTTTTTTGGCTTTAAGTCCGCCTCTGTACTTTTGTGCTTGAAGTGTTAAATAAATAAATTTACAACTTAATCGCTTTAGCATTAGGTTCAAGGTTGATTGGGAAAATTTGACAGTTTCGGGTAGCTTGATGTGCAGCTGGCGTCTGTATCTTCACAACTACCCTCCCACCACAATTTTCATAAGCCTAATCTCATGGTGAACGATAAATTAAAATTCATCCTCAGCCTCAGCTTCGAAGCTATTACTATTAAGCAAAGATAACACCGGGTTTATCTTAACCGCCTCGTAAAATCCAGTTTGATCCGGATTTGCAACCACCATTTTAATAGATATGCGGTTTCGAGGAAAATGTTAAGAATGAGGGGTCAGGTTATATAAGTGGTGTTTGTGAAGAAATATTGGTGTCGTGGAGAAGAGATTTCTTATGGTACGTAATGATGTGTTTTGTATGTGTGTGGGAAAATTAATTTGGGAAAAGGAAGGAGTTATCTTTAAAGTAAAGTGTTTTCTTCTCCATCATAATTCATTGTTTATTCAACTCGAAATTTAGTACACGGCACGTGTATGAGATTACGTACTTCGTTACGATTTTTAATCACTGGTGTAAAATACCCTTAACAAAGCCAGAAGGCACTTGTTCTTTCCGTATTTTTTTTGTTTTGGACCATACCGGGGAACCTTTTTTTTTCGGTTGGGAAGTCATCAAATAACCCCTCCCACTCTGAGCGGAGCGGAAGGGAGTGTCAGACTTGTACTGACTAAAACCCATCCATGTTCCTTCTTTGCCCTTTGTGTTCCAGGGCCACGGTATCTCTTTCGAACAGTCCCGCATACCGGGGAACCTTCTAGTTAAATATTGGGAGAAAAGTTCTAACGTTTACACAAATTTAAAAAAAATGTTTATAATGTTCAAATACCTGTATGACCCCCGTAGTATTCAGTGCATCCATCAGCACAATGTTTTGAATGAGTAACATTGAGTCTTAGCGTAAATTGTGATAATTCACCAAAAAAAAAAGTCGTATCCTAGCAATAATATTATTGCGTAGAGTTACTTAATTTGATGTACTCGTACTGCATGCTTGGTTGACGCCTTCATGAAGGGTCCGTTAATACGTTGTATCGTGCTCATTTTTCTATTACAATATTTTTTGATAATCTAACTGATGGATTAAATGGATTTTTGACAAAACGTAAGAAAGTTAGAATTTCGCAGGCTACCTTGGTGCTTCCCCCTTAACTTAAAGTACAAAGAGACCCAATTGCTATGAAAACGAGACTCTTAATGCTACTGTGACATACAGAAACCACCATCTGTACCAAATGATTATCAGAACTGAAAGTCATTTTTAGCCATTCAAAGCCACGTTCCTTTCATGTAAACTGTACACCTACCTGTAACTTAGCAAGCCATACTGGTAGTTTTCCCTGGCAAAATTAATCCTTGTATCATTATTTGATACAAGGATTAATTTTTCAAAGAAAGTGGTACCTGGAGAGGAAAGCGACGGATATTGACTGTATTTCAAATAATGTCCCACTCTCAAAGGATATTACGGACACGAACACATTACACACTCCGATGAAATATTCGTATTAATATGCCATCTCCATAAGGAAAGACGATTTTAATATATTATTGTGAAATTGAAATGGTATGAGATGAAATAAGGAGGAACTCCTGGCTAAATAATAACAGCCACTTCGGTCGATCTTTAGGTTAAGCCGGCTTGCCTAAGTTGGTCTGTGGATGGGTGACCGCCCATTATTTACCGAGTTTCCTCCGTGCCTCGGAAAGCACGTTAAGCCGTTGGTCCCGGCTGTCATTTGTAGATCTTTGACAGTCGTTAGGTAGTCAGTTGCCCAAAAAGTCTGACGACCAGTCTTATCAAGGGGTATCGTATTACCCAGTAAGAGCCTAAGAGAGTCTGTCCTTGACTGAGAGACAACGCATAGCATATACCGCTGTGTCAAGAAGCTTCAAATTTTACATAGAAGTTCCTTAAGCAACGAAGATGAGCTCTAGGGAAGGATTTTTGAAAATTAATGTCCAAAAACGTTAAATGGGACATTAGAATTATAAAGAAGTTTCACATCCTTGTCTATGGGAAATCCTTTTGGTTTCTCTATACTACAACATTTTTTTATTCAGATCATATCCGAATATTTCGAGGAGCTCGTGGTCACCCATCCAACCTAGATAAGCGCGGTTTAACCTAAAGATCGACCCGAGCGGCTGATATTATTTAGCCACGAGCTCCTCCGAAAAAAAATGGACATTCAAACAAATAGAAATAGTCTATTTTCACATATTTCCTCACACATTGCCCCTACAAACCCGCGGGCGAGTCCATCGTATAAAACTTGCGAGTGTCTCACATGACTCCGTACAGACAGAACTCTGCCTACCCGCCGGGGTACAGGGGAATGTGTTACGCGCTTCAAAACTTTGGCACTGATAGTTTCATGGAATAAAAAGAGGTTGGAGCAAGTGTGAAGTTTGGAATTGGGACGGGTTCTGTAGTAATTTAAAAATAGTACAAGGCAGATGCCTTTTACTATTTTGCCAGTGGCAATATAAGGTCTATCTTTTCATACACGAAATATTTTAAGAACTAACTACTTTAACGAGAGAGAACAAGTGCCTTTCGGCTTCGTTAAGGGTCTTGTTATACCCTTTCATATCAGCGGTTTCGATGGTTAAGGTGGATGAGCCAGGGTTCCCCGCGAAATTCAAATTTTCTTACGTTTTTTTTTGCAATTTGCAGGTCAGTGTCAGGTTGTTTGTTGATGAAAATGTGAGTCGCGCAAATAATACTTTGTCTTATGTAGTTACAGAATTATAATCATAAAAATTATCAATCCCTTAAGTTCATTTAACCCTATTGAATGAAATAGTCATTGAATGGGGTTAAACGAACTTAGAGGGCTGTATTTATTTTGAAAGGGACACTGGATCTAAAACGGTTTCCACGTATTCAGCACATCATTCTGAACCACCACATACAAATTTTTCACCGGTAATTACAAAAAAGAAAACAGCGGTTCCATACATTTTGACCGTGTAGGTATTGCAGTGTCCGTACCACTATGTATACTAGTTTAGTTTATTTTATTTTTTAATAATTATTAAAAAATTACAGGTCATATTTTGAAAAAAGTAAAAACACAAATCATAATACAATAAAAAAAATAAAAACAAGTCATTATACATTAAAAAGAGCATTAAACACAAATTATCATAAATCAAAAAAAAAAAAAAAATAATACACAATAAACAATAATAGAACCTTACAGTATACTAATCACATAAATTTTCTTAAAACCGTTCTTTTAGGTCATATAATGCCTGGTCGGTTAGCCAACCTTTCAGTTTAGCTTTAAAAACAGTGTCAGTCGTCGTGCTCAAAATACTATCTACAAATAGCCGGTTGTATACCGATGGACCCATAACATGAATTAACTTTCCAGACTTAGATAGGTTGTGTGGGTAGCCAGCCAATTTGTTTCTACCGCGGGTACAGTACAGTACCACAGTACTATTCAACATTCTCTTGCCCTTATCCCAATTAATTTGCGGTCGGAAAAGCATGTCTTCTCGTTCCATAATTCTCTATTATTCGTTATCTCATCGGTTACCTATTTTTCTGCCATATCATCCTTCACACGGTCCATCCGTGGTTTCTTTGGTCTTCCTCTACTCTTAAACTCATCCACATTCATACTCAAAACTTTCCTTACGACTTATTTCGTCATTCTTTCGCATCACATGCATATACCTCAACAACCGATTACCACACTGTGACTGATATTATCTATTACAATAAAACTTAAAACATACCACTGCATAAATACTTCTAATAACAAAACATCAATACAACAAAAACCGCTGACGAGAACATCGTCAAACGTCCCCATTCTCAGAAACACAATCGTTTTACCAATACAGTAACGGGACCCTAAAAATAAAAACTGTCGCACTGCAGTGTGCGCCGGTCAGCGATTCTGATTTTACGAGTGAGCCCCCAGCGATGTTATTCTTATGTAGCTGACTTTTTTTTCTTTTAGTAATATTAAATAGATGTAAATTTTTTTGCATTATTTCTTCAGTGCCACTGACGCAAAATATATGACCAGAAACAATCCTATGTCTATCATACACCACTGCTTGACAGACGCCTCTCCCAAAAAGGCGGATATTATCTGTACTAATATTATAAAGCTGAAGAGTTTGTTTAGTTGAACGCGCTGATTTCAAGAACTCCTGGTAGGTAATTGAAAAAAAAAAAGATATTTTTATTGAAGCGCAGCATCAATGAAAAATGTTGCAAAAACATAATTTCGCGCGGACGAAGGTCGTAGACAACAGCTAGTATGGTATAATCAGCTCGTGGTCAAATACGGGGTGGAAAGGATCCCGACGCACAAACGGTAACCACGTATTCAGAAAATCATTCTGAATCCGGATTATTTAACGAAACCACAGAAAAAAACTGCTGTTCCAGATTTTGAGTTTTTTTTTTATCGCTGATGATAAATTTCCATGCAGGGCGTTCGGAATGACGTACTGAATACGTGGTATTCGTTTGTGCGTCGATATCCCTTCCACCCTGTGTTTGGCCACGAGATAATGAGTGAGATAAACACGGAACTTCGCGCACATAATTTACGCAAACGATATTTGGTGAATACAGTTTGTACTGTGTGTGTGTGTCTTGAGGAGCTCGTGGCTAAATAATAACAGCCGCTCGGGTCGATATTTAGGTTAAGCCGTGCTTACCTAGGTTGGTCTGTGGATGGGTGACCGCCCATTACATACCGAGTTTCCTCCGTGCCTCGGAAAGCACGTTAAGCCGTTGGTCCCGGCTGTCATCTATAGATCTTTGACAGTCGTTACAGGTAGTCAGTGGCCCAAAAAGTCTGACAACCAGTCTTACCAAGGGGTATCGTATTATCCAGTACTACCTGGGTTGTGGAGGTCAGATAGGCAGTCGCTCCATGTAAAATACTGGTATTCAGCTGCATCCGGTTAGACTGGAAGCTGACCCCAACATAGTTGGGAAAAGGCTAGGCAGATGATGATGACAGTTTGTACTGTATACCACTTTAACTGAACATGCATAATGGGTGTAAAAATACCCTTAACGAAGCCGAAAGGCACTTGTTCTCCACAGCATTGCAATCACTATGTATATTAGCATTTTTTTTAATGAAACTCTTACTCAAAGCATTTATTTCAATTAGACCATCACAGGCACTTTTGAATGCCAAAAAAACAAAAAGAAACGAAGCTACAGTCACAGTCACAAGACATAATAACTTGAGAAAGTACTGTAGTTGCACATTCATCTCTATGGAGAAGAATGGGCAAGAAACTCCATGGACACTCTTTTAAATCAAAATATTGACAAGCCCACCACACTATTCTTAAACCACTGCACCTCCTAAAAGTCTAAATCAACACTGGCGACCACCAGAAAAGCACCGAGACAATGAAACCCAGTGAACTACCAGAAAAACAATTTAACTGTCTTGGATCCCGCAACGAAATTAATCAGAAAAGAATACCGGAGGAGCAGGAATAACAAATTTCACATAATTATTTTGCTTGGAAACTACAATGTGCGCAAAAAAGACGGAGCGTTTAGTTCGGCTTTTAAATAACCATAATTTTCATCATAACTCTACAAGCGACCTGACATTAAAGAAATGTCATCATAATCCTTTAATCCACCACGAAACTTTATAAGTTCTGCAGAAAACAAAAAAAACCGGCCAAGTGCGAGTCGGACTTGCGCATGAATAGGGTTCCGTACCATCGTAGTAGAGGAGATTTTATTATTTGTTTGTTAGAGCAGCAACAGAAATACACATCCTATGAAAATTTCAATTGTCTACCTATTACGGATCATGAGATACAGCCCGCTGACAGACAGCGGAGGCTTAGTAAAAGGGTCCCGTTGGTTAGCCTTCGCGTACGGAACCCTAAAAAAAAGCACCTGGTGTATTAAAACTTTCAACTCCATCTTTAGAAAAAAAAACTTGACCAACAAAGTTGCCCAGCAAAGCAAAACAGTTCGTTTTCCCTTTTCTCTGCCTTAATGAATAACACGGTACAATATCAGCGATTTAAAATTAAATTATCTCGCTGTGAAATTTTTAATATCTGCGTCGCGATCGTGCGAGGAAAGATTAAAAAGTTAATGAACGACAGCGACGTGGTTGAATGTTGGACTCATTGGTACGTACCGTGTTTTATGGTGTATTAGAGGGGTTCAATGTCGTTTTGTTTAATGGTTATAGGTCAGTTGCAATTTAGATGCATGTTTTGAATTGCAATTGAGGAATTTCATCATATTAAATTTTTATTGATTGTAATCTACTTACTAAAAACATAACCCTTCTTTTGGGCTTCGCTGCAGTCGGGTAAAAACGATACTAGATGATTCCCAAGATATAGATTGACGGCCTCGTTGCTCTAGTGGTTGCAAACGCAGCTGTTGAGCATGAGGTGCTGGGTTCGATTCCTAGGTCGGGCAAAGTGTTATTGGGTTTTTCCATTAGCAATTTACTCAGTAGTAGCCACGTAGTAGTCTGGATTTGTGCCCGGTTAATGTCAATAGGTCACCCCCTATTACATGGGACTTAAACATAACTGGCGAAATGTGGGTGTAGGTACTATTAGGTACACCTCTGCCTTACCCTTCCAGGACTACAGGCGTGACGTTATGTATGTTTATGTGAGATATACTTAATCTCTTAGGGTGCGGCTACGTGGTGTGGTTAAACCAAGTGGTTTGGACTGCACAGGATAGCGGACTTTGACAGATATAATTTACTAAAACTGAAGTCCAGTGCAACAAGTAACAAACAAACTTACTTTCGTATTTGAAATATTAGTAAGTAAGTATGGATGGATATTGATGTTAAGAACTTAAGACATTTTCACGCCTTTTTCTGTGGGGATAGGCAAAAACTACAGAACGCCAGCTTTTAACTTCGGGCATATGAACTTAGTTAAAAGTAGTGCAATACTCATTGGTAAACGTTACTCCGCTGAATCGGTTAAAGAGGAGCTCGTGGCTAAATATTAACTTCCGCTCGAGTCGATCTTCAGGTTTAGCCGCGCTTGCCTAGGTTGGTCCGTGGTTGCGTGACCACCCATTACATACCGAGTTTTCTCCGTGCACGTTAAAAATTGTCTCATAAAAGTAGCCTAAAAACTTTCACGTGAGTAAAGGATGACCCCTTACCTGCCTCTAGTTCTACAAAGTTCATTAAATGTCTCGTTAACTTAGTTAACTTATCACGTCTTTCCAGGAAAAATAAAAACATCTAGATTTTATGTAATTACTAGCTCTTTCTTAACTAGCTAGGTGACCTAACATTTCCAATTGAAATAGTTTCTTGTTACGAGGTAAAGACCTTATAATTAAGGTGGTTCTTATACCCAACAATTAGTAAAGCTAAAAGAAAGGGTACATGTATGTTGAAAAGTTGATTTCTCTTTTATAGAAAATAACACGAGCATTTTACTCCTAGCTTTCTCTTTTACCCCATTGTTATAATCTGGATCTATTTAAAGTTCCAGAAAATCGGTTTCCAAGCGTGCTCCACCCTCAGCCGCGTCATCGCTTCATATCGGGCGAGGACCGGCTAAACGTACTCGTATAAAAGTCAAACCAGTTCGTATGTAGGGGGTAATCTTCGGAACTACAGATCCGATTCCATAAATTCTTTTACTAACAGGGAGCTACACACACACCGAAGACCTCAAAGACGATGACGATATAGATGGAGAGCACAGGGCGCTAGCGGTCAGGGCCAACATGCTGATGCACAGGTTCGCTCGTATTGAAGTTAAGATTACGCTGTTCAGCCTGTGGGTAAGGCACACTAAGAGGTCGGTAGATGACCTGCGTATTCAATATAATAACTGCTTCAGGTCAGACGCGCTATTGTAGTGCATCCGGTAGCTTCGCGTTTACGCATACTGATGACTTTTACGCGATGATGCGTAAAAAAACAAATTCCATCTTGACAAGAGCGCGGTCTAGTTCTAACGGCTTCCTAAGTATGTGGATAGAGAAGTTCGACGCACCTTGGTTGTCGTACGCTGTGGAGGTGCTGGTCAGAAGATGGTCTTTTTGTTTTTGTTAGTGTTTGTTTACTAACAATAGTTTTCAAGAACAATTTTACTAACAATTGGGCCTAAAATTATTATAACTAGAAGACGGGATATTTACCATGTTGTATTTAACATGGTAAATATCCCGTCTTCTAGTTATAATAATTGGGCCTAGTTGCCATAAATAAACAAGATTAATTATTATTTTTTAATTATCCCCGAGTGTCACAGGCTACATTTAAAACGTTCCCGCGGGTTAATTTACGTACATAACGGGAGCGAAGCCGTGAGCATAAGCTAGTAAAAAAATATTCAAATCATTTGGGAAATTAAAACCAATGTCGTTGATTAATAATCTTCGCACACAATTACTTTAATCCGACGGAACAACTCACAAACGTCAACAGCCAAATTCTCATTACCAAGAAAAATAAGAGATTTTAATACAAATTTTTCATAAAAATTGTTTACGCCTTTTGGTGAAAACATTCCAAAATGAACCTTAACACCCTCGTGATAAATGTGTCGCGTATATTTTGGAAGTTGATATTTTAATCAGTCTCCTATTGTATTTCCGATGGTTTTGTTATATTAATTAGCCTTTGAAACGTTAATTTATATAATTTCAAGCCTTTGTTGGTTGTGTAAATATGAAAGTACCGTTTTATTCGCTAATTGACGAAATAAATAAAAACAAATAATGTGGCTGGTTTCATTGGAAATTGTACTGAAAATGATACGTTGACTAGATTTTTTTTTTTTTAATTTATGTAATAATAATGAAAAAAAATGAAAACCATTTGACGATCACGTATGAGGAGCTCGTGGCTAAGTAATAACAGCCGCCCGGATCGATCTTTAGGTTAAGCCGCGCTTGCCTAGGTTGGTCTGTGGATGGGTGACCACCCATTACATACCGAGTTTCCTCCGTGCCTCTGAAAGCACGTTAAGCCGTTGGTCCCGGGTGTCATTTGTAGATCTTTGACAGTCGTTATAGGTAGTCAGTGCCCCAAAAAGTCTGACAACCAGTCTTACCAAGGGGTATCGTATTACCCAGTACTAACTGGGTTGTGGAGGTCAGATAGGCAGTCGCTCCAAGTAAAATACTGGTATTCAGCTGCATCCGGTTAGACTGGGAGCCGACCCCAACATAGTTGGGAAAAGGCTAAGGCAGATGATGATTTGACGATCACGTATGAACAAAAGCGTATCTGTCTTCTGATTTACATAATATCATACCAACACTCCAATAATCTCCGAAGGGTGACGTAGGGGTGTACCTAATAGAACACCCACATTTCGCCAGTTATGTTTAAGTCCCATGTAATAGGAGGCAAGCTTATAGTCATCAACCGGGCGCAAATCCAGACTCCGTGGCTGCTTCTAAGAAAAACCCAATGACACTATGCCCGACCCGGGATTCGAACCCATGACCTTATGCTCAGCAGTCGTGCTTGCGACGGCTAAACCAACGGTGCAGTTTCTGATTTAATCTGTTTCAAACTTACATGAGAAGCTTCTAGATAAAATCTATGAATCAAACATAGCTTGCAAACAATTAATAACATTGCCCTTTCAAAAAACCTCTGAAACAAAACGCAGTCCAATATCCCTGTTTCGATGGAAATTGTAAGGCCTCAAGGCAAAGAGGACCGCCCATAAATAGTGCTGCGACACGATCGTAAGTCCCTGGATTTACGGGACGACGTACTTCTGTTAAAGATTGAAATGTGCTGAATAATATCAAAGGTTTCGAAATTGAGTTTTCATATATTATTGTGACTAGTTACATAAACTCACGCTTTTTTTCTCTTTGGGGTAGGCAGAATCTAGGTGCTACAATCCATACTAACAACTTTTGCGTCGTACGCGCTCATCATCATCATATCAACGGAATCACCCGCTGCTGGGTATCATCATCATCATAATCATTTCATCCGAAAGACGTCCATTGCCTGCCCTTTCTTCTGCCACACTTCCCGGTTCTGTGCGTCCCTCATCCAGGTGTTTCCCGCGGCATTGACGATAATATTTTAGTACGAAAGGATTAAATATTAAAATTAAATTTATTATAATGAATTTTATTAAATTTATATTTATAAATATTTTATAAAAATAATAATTAAATATTAATAAATATGTATATATATATATAATTATATATATATACATATTTTAATATGTATATATATATGAAAGCATTTATTTCAAGTAGGCTAGTTACAGGCACTTTTGAATTGTCGAAACAAAGGCAACAGTAAAATATAGCTACAGTCCCAGTCACAAGGCACAAAAACTGTGAAAGTACTGTAGTTGCCCATTCCCTAACGTAGATTTCTATGGAGAAGAACGGGCAAGAAACTCCATGGACACTCTTTTAAATCAGAATACTTTAACAAAACCTTGGTTACATCATTCATTTTGAGATGGTACATTATGTGAGAACGATGCAGCAAGATGTGTACGTTAAAAGTGTCCATAGTAAAAACAATTCAAAAATAAAATAATTAATTCAAATAAGCTGTGGCAAATAAGAGATGACCAGTCACAACTGACAGCGCCCGTTCACGAACATGACGCATGTATCAGCACCATTCAACTCAACCATTTTGAAGGGAACTAAATGATCCGACACACGTGCCACCATCAGCGAGACATTTGAGTGAGCATGACATACTCCTAACCGCCAGGGCACATTCAAGTCAAGAAAAGACGCAGGTTTCCAGCGAATGACAGCTTTCTAGTACATAGTACTCACACAATATGGGCTAGGCGGCTATATAATACAAAAGAGATTGAATCTATACAATGCAAAGATAGTTATACAATCTTCAGCAGCTCCAACAATACTATTTAATGCTATCAATTTAGGCGCCCCTGTTCTTGTGGAGCAGGACCGGCATTGAGCCAAGCATTTTTATCAGTGATATAATCGTCCAACTTGTAATATGCTTTCTTACATAGTGTGCATGTTTTAAATTTAATTATGAGGAGCTCGTGGCTAAATAATAACAGCCACTCGGATCGATCTTTAGGTTAAGCCGTGCTTGCCTAGGTTGGTCTGTGGATGGGTGACCACCCATTACATACCGAGTTTCCTCCGTGCCTCGGAAAGCACGTTAAGCCGTTGGTCCCGGGTGTCATTTGTAGATCTTTGACAGTCGTTAGGTAGTCAGTGGCCCAAAAAGTCTGACAACCAGTCTTACCAAGGGGTATCTTATAACCCAGTACTAACTGGGTTGTGGAGGTCAGATAGGCAGTCGCTCCATGTAAAATACTGGTATTCAGCTGCATCCGGTTAGACTGAAAGCCGACCCCAATATAGTTTGGTAAAGGCTAGGCAGATGTGATGTGTATATATATATAATTATATGGCTATTTTGGCAGAAAAATGTAATGATTTTAGAATTCATTAATATATAATTTCAATATATATATATATATTTTATATTAAACATCTGTACCTCTACCATGAGATGTCATCGAAAAAACAAGCGCTAGCGTTGAACTCGCTAGCGTGCTAACGTGGATCAAATAGATTTCGATAATGCTTGCACCATGAGATTTACGGAATCTTACGCAGGCGCTAAGGTAAGCTCGATAGATCGTGTCGTCTAGCTAACTTCACTCTACTCGTTAGAATACATTCGTCTATGCTTCACTACTTATGTTTTGTTTCTTTCTTTCTCACTAATAAGAAGAGAGAACGGCTCGTAAGCTCAAAATGTAGTGTTATCGCTATGCTAAAAATGTTAAGACAGTCAATATCACAAAATAAACCGACAAAATAGAAAAGTTGACGGTTAGTGGACTACTTCTGGTATTTAGTGGTTTTTGAATTTTTATTCCTTATAATATGTCAATCATAACAAATTGAATTGAATGGCGACCCATTCAATTCAATTTGTTATGATTTGTTATTTTGTTTGTTGACGTTGTGTCACAGAGTGCGTTGTGTGGTTTGAAAGTTTAAAACACTAAATTATTTGGATTATATTTTAATACAATGAGGACCAGTGTCACAGTTTCTATTGTTGGTGGAGTTCAGGGAAAGGTATGTTTCTACTTTCTATTAAATTATTTTAAAACGTATTAGTTACAGAATTCCCTAATAGTTGGCCCTCAAGCAGGCAGATATGCCAAGCCACTTGAAAATTTGAAAGTGTGATAAGTTAGGTAAGTTCAAGTGTCTAAAAATACTAAAGACGTGAGGAATGCAACAAATAAACAAAAAAATGGTTATGAATATGATTTGACTAAATTTAATTTAAAGGCACAGCTTGCTAGTACGTAAAATATAAATAATATAGTCTAGATAAAAACATGTATGTTTAAATGTCTTCAAATTGCTAAATAAGCTCTTGCAGACATTATTTTCCCTTTATTACACTCAAAAACGTATATAATTTTAATGTAAACATATGTTTCACACGTCAAAATGCTAGTGAGCTACGTTACTACTATCGCAAGCGTATTATTCGATAGCTGCTGTAGAATTAGTGAGTCATGGTACCGTTTTGTATGGTGACAGCTGAAAAACGTTAGTAGCTATCGAATAGATTACGTTAGGTTTTTAACCTATCGAAATCTATAGTGCTCATGGTACGTATTTTAATTCATTCTGTGACCGCTAGGGGCGCTATACAATATTTCATACAAATAATTTACGGAGACGTTAGCGAGTTTTGGCTGCGTAAACTCATGGTAGAGGTACTGGTCATACATGACAAGCCTGTTGTGATTACGTTTTGAGATGACCATTCGTTGTGTTTGATAAAACAGGATTTGATGTATGATTTTATAGTGGAGTAATTCCTGTAATAGGCTCCTCCCCTATTAATGGGACTTAAACATAACTGGCGAAATGTGGGTGTACTAATAGGTACACCTCTGCCTTACCCTTTGGGGATTACTGGCGTGATGATATGTGATAATTCCTGTAATATTTACTGCAATACAGTCAATGTGAGATCCAATTGAAACGGAATTTTGAAAAAGCAATTTTAATCATTTGTAGGGATGTGATCCAACAGAATTTGGAAAAGTCCGGGATATTTTTTTCTTTTTTGTACTTGAAGTTTCCTACACTTTTCGTATTTTGCATAACACAGGTTCCATGCAGTCAGTTTCATGTTTTTGCGTTGTTACGCTTACGTTTAGCCATCGCTACAAAGCGTTCTTTATGGAAGGATTTTTTCATGTTAATTTTTTTATGTGACGAAAATGTCGTTTAGAATATTTCTTCGTACCAGAAGCATGAAAATAGTAAGTATTTTGGTATATTCTTTGGCGGATACCTTCTCACTTATAGATGAAGACCAAGAATTGCTAAATAAAACAAGACACATTAAGCAGTCTTATCTAAGTAAATAATGTTAAAAAAAAAAAACATTCTTCTATCAGATATTTCTTGTCACTATTTGGCTGACAGTTTTCTATGATTGAAAATAGCTAGCAACAAGATTACCACATCATTATTGAAGAAACTGGTTGCCATGGCAACAGAGCTTTCTCTTAACCTCAAATATGACAAAACAGACGTTAGGTATTGATAATTGGCACGTTCGCTTCGTTGTAACAAAAATATCTAGCGTATTTACTTCGCAAGAAATATTTATTTTACTGACAAGGCTGGAATTATTATTGTTATAGGCTGTCATGGGGAAAAGAAAACGAAGATAAAAAAGCCTGACGTAAAACTTATGGTGATATTTACTTTGTTTTTAGAAAACGATGTCTTATGATAAACACGCTAAGGTAGTTTGTCTTCTGTTAAACTTGGTATCTAAGATGGCGACGAAGACGCGTTTATAATCACCAACACTTTTAAATTGGTGACATTTGTTGGTGTCTAGGGCTTCGTACTCTAAGGGTGCCAACTGAACCCTGTTTTGTGTGTTGTTACTGTTTGTCCGTCCGAGTGTCACTTTTGCACCAAATAGTAATAGGTATACCGTTAAAAAAAAAAAAAAAAAAAAAAACTAACTTTTATGTACAAATTAACATGTTTATTTATTTGTGTAATATAAGAAATAGCTATTTAAGTAAGGTGGTTCATTGTTATTATGTAAAAGAGCGCCTCTCGCCATCAAACGTAAAAGTTTGGCGAGTTTAGACTTAAGCAACACCTCTGTACTATAGTCTCATTAAATAAATTAAAAAAAAAAAAAAAAAAAAAAAACACACTTGAAATTTTCACAGTGTGTATTACGATAGTCTCTATAACAACAAAAAGGGTTCAGGAAACGTGTCTTTTAACGGAACATTTCGCGAATCGAACTAGCATTTTTTCTTTTTTTTTCCGAAATGGGAGCTTACACGTCCAATGACTAATTGTAGATATAGATTTGAATCCAGGCTGTCAATTTACCTAGTGTTTTTTTTGTGCATCACCACTGCTTTTTAAAACTATAAAAAAAAAAACATGGCGTGGAAACGTTAATTTTAGGCAGCTCGAGGTTAGCGATGCAGTGGTTGACAGCGCTTGCATCCAGTTTGGAATCTCCTGCAGCGGTGGAAAACATTGCACATGAATGCTCATGATTTCGAAATGTAACCTGATAGACTCTACTCATCATCTTCGCGGTCTTCTGACTCGCCATCCACAACGCAGGATTACGGGGATGGTGGGTCTTCAAAGACATCACAAACTTTCTGCATAATGATCAAAAACAGCGGTCAATTGATCCGGCTCCTTCTGCGCCGCAACAAAGCCCACTTCGGCTTTGTTGCAAATATAAAAGACGGAAACGAAAAGATTAAAATTGTCATGCGATTTTCTGCCAGATTTTTTTTAAAAAGCGATACAATTGTATCACCTATGAGCATGTTTTCATGCTACACTAACGTCCAAAGCTTTTAACATTCAACTGAATTGTACTGAAAACGAAAAGCGGATAACAGTTTCCTTTTGCACCACAAAATGCCTATTAAAATAACAACTAAAAAAAAGTAGTTTTCTTTTCTTTTTAATGACATTTCAATCGACTACAAAGGTTTTTTTTTTATAGTGAATAGCAACTGACAGTATTATGTTTTCAAATTAAAATAATTATACAATTTGTTTTTGTTACAGGTAAAGATACAAAATAAAGTTCAGGAACAGTAATGCTACATAGCTGGTGGATTTAATACAACAAGGCAATATTTACCAGTCATCAAAGTTTCAAGTTGAGTGAGGTTTGTTTATTTCAAAAAGAATTAACATACATAACACCACGCCTGTAATCCCCGGAGGGTTAGGCAGAGGCGTACCTAATAGTACTTACACCCACTTTCGCCAGTTGTGTTGAAGTCCCATGTAATAGGGGGCGAGACTATTGCCAACAAGCGGGCAAAAATCCAGACTTCGTGGCTGCTTCTGAAAATGAAATTCCTGATAGACAGGTCCAATAACATTTTGCTCAACCTGGGACTCCAACCCAGGACCTTATGCTCAGTCCTTGCTCTTGCGACGAGGCAGTCAAAAATAATTATTTATTATCAAACCCCGGGATTCACTTAAGTAAAAGAACGAATAAGGTTGAAGTTCATTCGTTCTTGGAAACCCAATTTCGTCCTCACGGAGATTTTTTTATTCATATTTCCAAATCCCGGGATATCAACATCCCATCACTAACCTATCAGAAGGTCCTTTCAAAGCCTCGACTTCGCTTTACATTTACTTTATTCCGTGCCTCCTGACCTCAAAGCTCTTCCCTATTTATTGGGATTCCGTAGACGTTACAAAGGTCCTATGTAATTTAGTTTGTCTTCCGAATTCCGTACAAGAGATATTGCGGTCTCTCGTGTCTTCCAAAAGTATTGTTTCTTTGCATATTGAGTGTTGTCATTTTATTGTTTGTAGTAAGGATAATATTCTTTAAAAAGATGGCAAATTATTCAAGTACAAAACAATACAATAGGTTAATTCAGGTGTTCAAGAGTAGCTTAGACGATACAGGGTGATTTGTTTTTGTTTTCTATTTAAGTCAGAATAAATAGCTCTCTCTCTATTAGAAGTCGAGTCATGGTAATTATTATTAGGTTTCTCGTTTTTAATTTTGGTATTTGTTAAAATATGTATTAGTTTATTTTATTTGTATATAAGTATTAGTATCAGTATAAATGCCTATATAAATTTTCGATAGCAAAGTGGTATCACAATGTTTTCTTATTTAACCCAAAGGTTGACTGGTAGAGAATGCCTTGTGGCATTAAGTCCGCCTATGTATCACTATTGTACATGAAGTTTAAATAAATAAATAAATAAAGAATATTTGTTATTCTTTAAGTGAACGATGACTTATGATGTCAAAAAATCTGCTGTTGCCTCCATTTTTTCGAGCTACGCGACCAAGAATGTATAGGAGCTGGTATTTTTTTCGCGATTTCATGGTCAGTAAAAGTTGTTCATATTCGTTAGTACTACACGGCCGTAAAGTATTGCCCACATTTTAACAAATGTCCCTGTTTATGATAAATACATTTCACATTGTAAAACAGTGACCTAAACTATTGAGATTCAGGAGGTACTATTAATTTAGACAATTAACATAGCACAATAAGTCTGTATCGTTGTAACTGATGTGACACAGGCTTTCTGCTGACTCTCTGTGAGCGGTAGTGGATAGTAACAATTATAATTCAATTTATTCAAATTACAAGAAATTATTAATATACACAGAATTCAATAAATTACCCAAATCATACATTAAAAACACACAATAATTTAAACATTCCAACACAAAAATAAACACAGTTTACTGTACTACACCTTTTTTTTTTTTTTTTTTTTTTTTTCCGGATGGGAAATCATCAAATGACCCCCCCCACTCTGGGCGGAGCGGAAGGGAGTGTCAGACTTGTACTGACTAAAACCCATCCATGTTCCTTCTTTGCCCTTTGTGTTCCAGGGCCACGGTATCTCTTTCGAACAGTCCCGCAGCAATGGCAGGCTGTACTACACCTGACACAGATATATTGACAGCGGCGGTAGGTGACGTGCAAGTCATTGCAGCGTTTTATATATTAATAGTGAGCCATAATCCACCATCTGTGGGCGTAACAACAAAGGAAAAAAATAAGCAAACTGATGGTCTACTTTGATCACGGGAGCATTCCTAATCGGAATACACAAATGAAAAAAAAATCACAAAGTTAATAAAATATTGTCTAAGTAAATACTGACCGCGTTAAAGTAAGATTCTTTTCTCACAAAGTAGGCTACAGTAAAGTAACAATCTTCTTATACTCAAGACTGACGCATTCGTCATATTTGCGAGTACCCTCATAAGGGACCAACATTATCATAATCCTTGACCCTAAGGGTGTTCGCAGACAGACGATTGTCTTATCAACGTATCACTCATGCCTGCATTCCGGAAAAGAATGCAGAGGTGTCGAACTCCGCCAGTAACGTTTAAAACCTGTGAAAAGAAGCATGTAGCCATCAATTGAGTATTTAGAAATCCAAAAATACTTATGAAAAATTCATAACATAACATAACATCACGCCTTGTCCTCGAAGGCACGTACAAGTGTACCTACCAATGACACCTAAATTTTGCTAGTTATGTTTAAGTCCCATGTAATAGGGGGCGAGCCTATTGCCATCAACCGGGCAAAAAATCCTGACTCCGTGGCTGCTACTGAGAAATTTCTGATGGAAAACCAGAATAACACTTAGCCGGGAACCGAACCAACCAGTAGCGCTTGCGACCACCTAACCAAAGAGGCAGTCAGTTCAGTATGAGAAATTCCTGGGAAAAAAACCCACTCTGCAGTGGCTGTTGAACAAACTATAACAGAGAAATTGATCTTCAGTACCCAATCCCCAGTCGGAATCTAGTCAGGAACCACTCCGACACGTTGACAACCAGCCCTACTATTGGGTTTATTTTTTTTTTCCTTATTGTGTCGATCTTACCGTCCATCTCGGTATGACCCGGTTACTGGGTTGTTGAGGACAAATAGGCAGTAGCTCTTTGTAATATGGCTTCAGCTGCAACCGGTTACATTGGAAGCTGACCAGCACATTAGAAAAAGACGAAGAAAATGATGATCTTCAGTACCAAATACTTTCCATTCCAACAGTTTAGTCGGTGAGACACACACTCCTTCGGCTATTCAAGCCATTTACGTTGCAATCAATGCTACGGACAATGCGACAAAAAAGTCACTGGCATGAAGTTCAAGCGATTGGTTCAACTATTTTCCCAGCGCAAGCCAGCCGGCGATCATTGCCGATTCAAAATTGAGTTCGTGTCGAGTGTATTCTTCTTTTCATTGCAGCGGTTTCTGTTACGACTAAATATTGTATGTGTATGCAAACTGTCTCGTTGATCATTTTATTGTAGACTGCAATGTTTTTGTCAGTTTTTCCGTTCTTCTCCGTAGCCTGTCATCCGTTTTGTAATGTGCTTAATTGTGTAGGGACACATGTAAGCGTGCACGACAGACAGAATGCAAGGTAAGCAAAATGTACACTCTGTGTGACAGCAGATATCCCTAAAATTGTCTTGGGTAATCGACATTTTGTCTATTTAAAAAATGCCTGTAATAAAATTGTAATAAATAACAGGTCTTTTTTTTTTCGGATGGGAAATCATCAATTGACCCCCCCACTCTGGGCGGAGCGGAAGGGAGTGTCAGACTTGTACTGACTAAAACCCATCCATGTTCCTTCTTTGCCTTTTGTGTTCCAGGGCCACGGTATCTCTTTCGAACAGTCCCGCTGCCCTGGCAGGCATCGGCCCTTGCGGACCCCTACTTATTTGCTGACATCTCTTTGAGGCGCACGTGGAACACGAACGCGCCGTCGACAGGGCCTGTCGTCATAAGACGGCTGGACGGCGAGCTGGCCCATAACTCGCCGTCCACAGGCCCGCGCCTACGGTGGCCAGGAGCCACCACGTGACCCCCGACGCCCAGGGCGTCTCCCGCGGCGACTGGGACGTGAGGTTAGCCTTATGGCTATTACCTTATGGGGCGCGTTCAGGTAGTGGGCGGCTTGCTGCCTCAAAGAACACGCCCACACCGGGCCGGCGTCAGCGTAGCAAACTACACTGACGCCGGTAGGGAGGTCGGCGCGCAGCACCCAGTCGTAACCGATGTTCCACAAGGCCGGCCCCAGAAACGATCCCTGTGGAACACCGCACGACATCTCTCGCCGGTTCCATTCTCCGCTTCGACCAGGGTAGATGACGGCTCTATCCGTCAGGTAGTCCCCGACCACACGACGAAGGTAGGTCGGCACCCGGTGATACCGGAGTGCCTCCCTAATGC
Source organism: Noctua janthe (assembly GCA_910589295.1). Taxonomy (NCBI): domain Eukaryota; kingdom Metazoa; phylum Arthropoda; class Insecta; order Lepidoptera; family Noctuidae; genus Noctua; species Noctua janthe. Next base: position 2,487,226 of record OU342572.1, on the reverse strand, counting down.
AGCTGGCAGGGCAGGAGTTGAAGGCGTTGGCGATGTCAAGAGACACCGCCAAGACGACCCCGCCCCGGGACACTGCGTCCCCCGTCGTGAGGGCTCTCACGCGCATGTTCACTATCGAGTGCCCCTTGCGGAAACCAAACTGGTGTTCCGCAAGATCCGGCCCCATCCCCGCAAGGTGCCTGGCGAGGCGGTTGGCAATGACTCTTTCAAAGAGCTTGCCCATCTCGTCGAGCAACACGATGGGCTGGTATGCGGATGGATAGTCCTCAGGGCGCCCTAGCTTCCGGATGAAGACCAGCTTCCCCGTCTTCCAACGAAGCGGAAACTGGCTTCTCCAAGCATGCGCTTAAGAGCCCTTCCAGTTGGGGTCCGAGAGCCTCAGAGGCCAGGACCCAGGCTTTACCAGGCAAGCCAGCGGGTCCCGGGGCGGTGTTTCTGGCTTTCAGCTTGCGTACCGCCACTCTCAGGTCTACCCCAAATAACAGGTCTTTACCTATGTAATTGGAGATTTAATAACCAGCATTTTCAGATTTAATTATCTGTGGATTGGCGCGCAATTCGAAATTCAAATAAATTTTATTCGAAAGCCGTGTTTTTTTTTATTTCAAATTCAGTCATTTGTTTTTAGATAGATTTTGGTTTTTGTGAAATTGTGGTAGTCTTTGCCGCCATGGATAAACTGAATATTCGTACAATTTTCGAAAATGAGTTCCTACGTGGACATACCGCTGTGCAAACAACACGAAACATTAACGACGTCTACGGGCCTAACACTGCTTGCATAAACACGGTCCATTATTGGTTCAATCGTTTTAAATCTGGAAATTTTGATTTGAAGAATGAGCCTCGCGGTCGGCCGGTAACCATTGTCGACAACGACGAATTGAAGGCGGCTGAGCTTACTGCGGGCCTTGGAGTTAGTGTCAAAACGATATTGAAGCACTTGCGTCAAATCGGAAAGATAAAAATAAAAACTAAATAAGCGAAAATAAAAAAAAAATACAAAAAATTTTGTTTTAAAAAATTTCATACAAATCTCCAATTTCAGAGGTAAAGACCTAATACTTTAAATTGGAATTGCCAAACTTAAGTGGTAGTGGGCAGGGCACATTACTCGCAGAACTAGCACAAAAATAAAATACCCATATACTGACACTTCACTGACACATCTTGGAAATAACTTTATTTGTTAGAAGCAATCCTCACTGGTTTCCTCTTTTGTCAGACAATGTCATTAAAAATAGACGTAGTAAATATAAGAACTTCTTACAGCCTTACTCTGCGAAAACAGCACTCCTTAATAAAATCGTGTTTTGTATGGCACCATTAATATACAATAAGATTCCAGAGGTAAAAATATAAATCAGCCAAACTTATTCAAAAGAGAATTTAAGAAGTTACTTACTGAAAAATGTTACTATAACGTTAAAGATTTTTTAAATGATAGTTTCTAATCTATTTGTGATATATTTTAATTTTGTTATATTTTCTTCTTTTTTTTTTCTTTCTTAATTGTCTTATATTTCTAGTGGCTATAAATTATTTTGTACGCCAATGTTAGCAAAACATGTTGAAACTCACAGATTTTCACTTTTACATCCACATTTGCATTTATATGTATTATGCAACACATGTTTACAAATAAATATATCTTTATCTTATCTAACGGATGACCGATGGGGCTGAAAAGTTTTGGAGTGGCTACCGCGAACCGGAAGACGTTGTGTTGGAAGGCCTCCCCACTAGGTAGACCGATGACCTGGTGAAGGTTGCAGGGATCCGCTGGATGCGAGTCGCATGGGACCGGTCAATGTGGCGACACTTGGGGGAGGCCAATGTCCAGCAGTGGACGGCTTTCGGCTGAAACGATGTAAAAAGCTTTAAAATTACCAAAACAATTTTCTAGTAAATTCTTGAAACCTGGACTTATACATAACCGGAAAATATGTAAATGAACAACACCACTGCGTAAACTTGTGAAGGAGTATGTGCATTATGAAATATTATGTTATTTTCTTTTATTTCTATTTATGGTGTACTTATTATTATCATAGCGCCTATATCATGACTGTGCCAAATAAACATGTTATCTTTCCTCCTTTCTTAATATAAAACCGTCATGTTGGTCAAAACGGTCGACTGTATACAACCGCCCTAAGAAACCCTCAGACAGCAGAAAAACGTAAATAATATCCCGTATAAACATAATTAGGTAATAAGGGAGGGACAGACATGTGTAGTTCTTGTGTCAGTAAAAATGTTATGGATAATAAGTACTAGATTATGGATGCTGACGACAAGAGGGCAGAAATATGGGCTATGAAAGGGAGTGGTGGAGTTTCTGGGTCAGTAGCGAAAAAGGACCCTATTTTGAACAGGAATAAGATTAAGAATGGACTGTAGTTATTTATAGTCTTGATTTTTTGTCGAAACTTTTAAACAAATAGCACATGGAATTAACATTTTCCTGATGACGAAAAAATATCTTTGAAATAAAGCTTCAATATTAGCGAGTGCCACAGGCATACTTTATGCCCTCCCCCATATTAACGCCCTGATTGCACAGGAACCGGATCCTGATATTTTAACAAGTTGCAGTAAAGCTATGCTAAATTATTGCCTAAAGTTATTTAGTTAATGTTATGTTGTTGGCTTGCTGCGCGCTTTGGCTCAAACTGTAAGTGCACCAAGTATCTGAATAAATAAATAAATTAGACTTCCACACGGAGTTAGACCTGCTGTATTGTATGGATCAGAATGTTGGCCCACAAAAGGGATGTGTGATGTAGTATTTGTAAGGTATATAATAAGGTATCTTTATTCCAATATGGTCAGTGTATTCTCGAACCTCATTCGTTTCATTTGTCTCCTAAACACCCGACCTTACATGGCGACCCTGCCAGTAACAGTAGTCGGCACGGGCCCACGCGCGTGTGTACCATAAAAGGACAAAATATTATAAACAATCAGTGCAGTTAATGTGGACTTTAAAATGAAGCAATAATACACTGGGCTCCCTTACCACGAGGCGTGTTTTACTGTTGCGTGTTCGTACAAGAATTATAATTTTGAAAAATGGGAAACACAAACAGCAAGGAAGAAGTAGTGATTGCTCAGACCGCGGGAGTCGGTAGCAATACAGCTCGTACGCAGCAGCTGCAGGAGACCCCAAATACAATTTTGGTGGTGATATGTACCATACTGGCGATCGGCCTTTTAATAATAGTATACAAGCTTTATAAACGTTGTCACAATAAGCGACCGTGTCAAGCGCTGCTTAACCTTGAAGATCAACCCGTGTGGCTGTTAGTATTTAGCGATGAGCTCCTCCCTTCAATTTTACTGAAAACGGATCACTTATCCACTCCACACAATAGTCAATACACTCTTGATATAACATCTCAAATAAATAAATAAAATAACGTATTTTCGGAGCTAAAGTTGGATTTAAAAGGAGCTATTAGACTCGCTGAGACAGGGATTTATCGGAGTACGATAAATCTTCAGAGAGAGTTGTCGACTGGATGGCGTCCTATCGATGCCTAGTGATGTATGTAGGTGAAGTGACGTGATTTAGTGAGTCGATGCAGTGCTAGAATATGGGAGGGTTCTGCATATTTTTTTTGTTGTTTGAGTCTCTTCTGGTAGGCGTTTTTACGGCTCAAGTCAAGCGTTTTTTGATTTCCAATAAGATTCAAAGGTAACAGGCACTTTTGAATTGTCAAGGTATCGGCAAGTCTAAAGTAAAGAAAAATGCTACCAATTTCAAAGCGTAGATCTTCGGTTTACTATCTATTATACATCACCAATTGTGATTACCAGTAGACACGTTCACCATGAATGGTTTTTTTTTTTACTCCTATGTAAGACGGTCTTTTACCGTCAACTGGGCACAAACTTCAGGCTGCTACTACGAATGCTGACGATGCTCAACGCGCTCATCGAGACCTACCCCGGATTGGTCCTGTTTGAAGATGAATGAAATACGATAATATTAGAATGTTTGTGGTTCTGTGAGAAGACCCTGAAAAATGGAAAGTACATAATTTAGTATTAATGGCTTAAGCTGTACTAAATAAATGAAATTACTAACACACCCAATAACATTTTGCCCTACCTGGGAAACAAACCAAAGGCCTCATCTCAGCAGTAGAGCTTACGACCACCATACCAACGCACAGATAACAAATGCAGATCACAATAAAAGATTAAAGTCCAAACACACATCTATTGCTATCTATGAATCCCCCAGGCAATTCACACTTATGCAGAACATGAATTGCGTAAAATCGCTCCGTTTATTAGCCACAGCTATTTCCGAACAGGATATGGAAACCATAAAAGGACAGTGGGTTATTCAGATGACCCCTTTTGTGATATTTGACACCTCCAAACGGATACCGGAGCTTTTTAAAACAAAACCGCTTAAGGCAGTTTTACACGTTATCGTGGCGTTTCATATCCGACCGGACGGAATTGGAGGGTGATAAGCCTTTAAAATTGGTAGATATTTTTAGCCGATTACGAAGGAGAGAAAATGGTCGGTTTTTTAAATGAAGCACCTTGTGTGTTGAATTTTATGACGTAGACTGATAAAACAACTCTAATAAGGGATGTACATTTTACGAATAAAAAAATATGTGAACGTTTGACATATTATATTTTTTAAAACAATTAAACGGCCACATTCAGATAAATAAAAAATGACGATTAAAAAAAAACTTAAAATAGTATCTAACTCATCGACATGGGCATCCTGCCCGTCCTAACCTACGGTACACAAAGCTGGTCACTTACTGAACAACAGAAGTCCAAACTCAAGATTTGCCAGCGGGCAATGGAGTATGGTATAATAGGTGTTAAGCGGACAGATCGCGTAAGAAATACTACCCTGCGCTCCATTACTCAAGTTGCAGATGTCGGAAAAAAAACAGCTAAGTGGGAGTGGGGTGGCCACGTAGCACCAATGCTCCCGGAGAGATGGGCACTCACTGGACACTAGTAGACCACGGCGAAGCTGGTGTGACGATCTGATATTGTGTGCAGGGCGAACATAGACAGATATTACCAGAGGTCGGAATTAGGTAGAGTTATTTGTGTACTTACACTGATTTCATACAGCGAAAGAATAAAGTGGACATGTCTCAAAACCCGAGATTAATTTTAAAGAGCAGAAAAATCCCGTGATTTATTAAATAAAAAAGTTATTTACTTTTACACAATTTAAACCATACGACATCGGACATCATGCGCACGCAGCGCAGCAGTTAATGAAAAAATGTCGCGGGTTCGATTCCCTCACGGAACAAATATTTGTATGATCTACAAGTAGTTGTTCCGGGTCTGGGTATTTGTGTATGTGTGACATTAAATCTTTGTAAACGCATCTACGTTACAGTAAAAAATCCTAGTGTGGGGCAACGTAAATACAAAATTGTATTGTGAATTAATGTAAATACTAATAAAAATTGTATGTTAATTATCTTTGTTTTATTTATCTTATCTATCTCTAAGATTTTTATTATTATTTATTTGTAATATTGTTGGCCACACGGGATTGTATTATAAATCCCACGAAATCCCGGGAAGATCCATATTAATATAAACATTTCGATACAAGTACATAAATAACTCTACCTAATTCCGACCTCTGGATATTACACAGGATAGAGATATTTGGAACAAGGTAGGGGAGGCCTTTGCCCAGGCGTGGGACAATCAAAGAGTCTACTAAAAAAAGTAGTAAAAGCAAGAGTAGCAAGTAAGCAGCAAGCAGTATAGTAGCAAGTAGTAGTAGTAAGTAGCAATTTATTTTCCATCCACCCGCATTCACCAGTCAACCCGCGATCATGGCGCTCACAACAGCGCCGAAATATCGGGAGCTCAAAATAACGAACAATCACGATAGATATCCCGTAAGTGACTGTATAAAAAGTAGTAACTTTGATATTTACCAGGTTTTAAATTAACAAGGTGTCAGTAATCTAAGGCTCGAAAGAAATGATATTGTTTTAAATTACTTTAAAAATACACCCTTTATCTGAATAATTTTTAAATAAAATAAAATAACAAAGAAAGTATTCTTTGTTATTTTATTTAACCACTTTTAAGGCTAGTTCACACGTTATCGCTGCGTTTGAATTCGATAACCGAACGCAAATGAATGTGATAAGCCTTTAGTCTCAATTGTTAGCCTCAATGTGAAAATTGGGGATTTAGTTTCGATTCCCAGTTGATGACAAAAGTTTTATTTTAAATTCCTGGGCAAATGCGTTCGGTTATTTTTTGGAGGTACCAATTCTACGGTAATTCAAACATTCGGGTTTCAAATCACAATTTAAATGGTGCTATATATTCTAAACACATAAACATAACATCACGCTTGATTCCCCGAAGGGTTAGGCTGAGGGGGTCCTACACTACCATTTTGCTAGTCATTTATAAATTCCATGTAATTGGGGAGGACCCTATTGCCATCAAACCGGCACAAATCAGGACTCCAAGCTAAAAGAAAAAAAACAGAAAAAAACCTGCTGCGCTGACTCCAAATAAACTGGAATAAGGGCAGGAGAATGAAGATTATATTGTCAGATATTACTTGAACCATCATCATCAGCCTAGCCTTTTCCCAAATTTATTGGGGTCGGCTTCCAGTCTAACTGGATGCAGCTGAATACCAGTATTTTACACGGAGCCACTGCCTATCTGACCTCCACAACCCAGAGTACTGGGTAATACGGTACCCCTTAGACTGGTGGGCTACGGGACTGTTCGGGCTGCGGGACTGTTCGAAAGAGATACCGTGGCCCTGGAACACAAAGGGCAAAGAAGGAACATGGATGGGTTTTAGTCAGTACAAGTCTGACACTCCCTTCCGCTCCGCCCAGAGTGGGGGGGGTCATTTGATGATATCCCATACGAAAAAAAAAAAAAAAAAAAAATACAGCTGAATACCAGTATTTTACACGGAGCCACTGACTATCTGACCTCCACAACCCAGAGTACTGGGTAATACGGTACCCCTTAGACTGGTTGACAGACTTTCGGGCCACTGACTACCTGGTAACGAGTGTCAAAGATAATAATGACCTTTATATTATGACAAATTACCATATCAACTACCACTAAAATATATTCATCAGGCAGGCCATTACCATAAAAATAGAGACTGTGATGGCAATATTCGCCATTATGCTCTAAAATTAGCATGTTCATTGTTTTAGTTCACTCATTCGTTCATTAATTTCGCGTTGCTCAACGGTTCAGTGGTATTGCAAATTAAATTGCGTGTTTAAACTATAATTTAACATGGATTTTATCGTTTCTGGTGTGTATCAAAAAAGCAGTGTTGCATTTACTTGCCAAAGTGACGTGATATTTTTCAATGTGGAGTGCAGTTTATTGGAGCTACAAAGACTGAAGTAAAACATCGTAAAAGACCCTGGATCCTCTTATCTATACAAACAAACTCTTCAGCTTTATAATATATTAATTATAACGCTGAAGAGTTTGTTTGTTTTTGTTGAACGCGCTAATCTCAAGAACTACTGGTTCGAATTGAAAAATTATTTTAGTGTCGGATAGCCCATTTATCGAGGAAGGTTATAGGCTATATACTATCATGCTAAGCAAAAAGGAAACAAGTCAGAAGTAGCGGGTGAAAAAGCGGAGTAAACTTATGCCAAACTTAGACATTGAAACGTGAATGATAATCATCAGCTGCATAACTTAGGTTACAGATGTTGGGGAAAATACAGCCAAGCTTAGGTGGGTGTTGGCTAGCCACTTACTACGAATGCACCCGGAGAGGTGGGCACGCATAATAACTCACTGGACACCTGATGGAGGAAATGGCCAGCGAGGAAGACCGCGGCGAAGGTGGTGTGACGGTCTGATCTTGTTTGCGGGGTGAACATGGCCATAGATCGCACTAGATAGAGAGGTTTGGAAGGAGAAAGGGAAAGTCTTTGCCCAGCAGTGGGACAATTGACAGATTTACAAAAAAAAAATAACAGCTCATACCAGTTATAACTTAACTCCGCGTTTATTAATAAGGTTAATTAATGGTTTAATAATAGTGAACAACAAGTAAACGACCTCTTTTTTGTATAACACTGTAAGTAAGAAGTCAGATGATAAGATTATTCGTAAGCAAAAAACCCGACCTACTAAGATTTTCATAAAAGTAACTGAAAATATCAAGATTTTTCTCTCAGACAGTCTGTTTCAAACGTGTTCTCACGCACTACTTTCAGACCTTTTATTTAATAAAGACTTAGGTCACACCTAGAACCCACATCTAAAATTAAAATCCTCTCAAAAAACTCGCTCAAAATTCAAACCAAACCCTATTTTCGCCGAACTGCGTCACACTCATAACCCTGCAAACGCCACGTTGTGTTCGCGCGAAATGTTGCCCTGTATCCGGTTTTATCAGCTTTTATTGGCAACACTCGGCCGGCAGTTTCCCTTGCTGCTACGGAAAGAGAGAACCCATTTTTATGTGGTCACAGACTTGGGGTCGCGGCGTGTGGGTTAATAGGATGACGTAAGCGTGTTTGCGATTTTTAAAAGGGTAAGTTTCTGTGGGTATGAAGTTAGGGGTAACTTTTAAGTGAAATGTTAGCGTGTTTTCATTTGGAAGCTTTATTACTGTGTTGTGAACTAGTGAGGTCATTGGGTTTCTGTGTGATGACTATAAAATTATGCATTGCGAAAATATTGACCGACTACTCTATTTGAGTAGGCTTAAAAATTATACTTGATAAAATAAACGGCAAAGATCGAGTGTATTTATAACACAGATTTTTTTGCTACCCTATACGTGTCCCACTGCTGCGCAAGAGCCTCCCTATTCTACTCTCTGTCTTGTGCAGATTCTGACCATGTTTGCCCAGCAAACAATATGATTACATCCTCACATCACTTTCGTGGCTGTCTTCCTCAACCGCGATGCCTTACCTCAGGCGTACACTTTTAAGTATTTGGTGATCAAACTTCAACGGCTTGGAAAGGATGAATCAAGATTGCAAATGCATCTCAAAACAATATTTACAGGTCAAAAGGACAATTGTTTCAAAAAGAGTAAATATGTCAGATTTTATATAACGTTACAGGCCACCCTACTAATCTTATTTAAGGACTATAGAGCGACCGCTTTAATGAGACCTCGCGAAGGTATCAATTTAAATGAAATATTCTGAAGGTTGATCACGTATTGGTTCAATTAGTATGGCAATACCTACGTGGATTATGGTTATTTTAAAGCAAATAACCTGTGGGATATTGCTAGGACTTTGTGGACGCTTAATGTGCCTTTGATGGGGTAAGACGGAGGACTTATTAAAACTGTCGGTCTATAGACAAGTTTGTATCGGGATTGTGGACAGTGACTTCTGCGATGTACATTTTTAAATTTTTCATCATCGTTTACGCTGATATAAGATCAATTTTAGCCCTCTATTCATAGCAAGTCCAATACATTTAAAACCAGACTCGATTTTGCCATCTGTCATTGCAGAAGCAGGAACAAGCTCTTACTGAAAAGCCAGTCAAACATCATACTAATGACTGATTTAACAAATTAAGCGATCCACTCGCCGCTCTCAGCCACAAGTGGCGAGGCACAAGCCAGCCACTTCATTATTCATACATTCTGCAGTGACTCGCGGCTACACGCTGCGTTCACTAAATGTTTGAATAATGCAGTCTACATTGTAGATGGCCATTTTTGGTTGGAGTTAGTGACTCGTGTGGTGGCTTAAGTCGTTGTAGAACACGTAAAGAAGAAAGGCAGCTCACCAGGAATTCTGGGGACCACACTTAGAGCTCGCGTACATTATTTATTTATTTATTTATTTAAACTTCATGTACAATAGTGATACATAGGCGGACTTAATGCCACAAGGCATTCTCTACCAGTCAACCTTTGGGTTAAATAAGAAAACATTGTGATAGGGTACAAAATAAATATATAAAATAACTTCTTGCTATCGAAAATTCGACAATCGACATCGGAATTTCGACCTATCTTTTGAGAGTATTTTTACATTCGTAAAAATGCTCTCAAAAGATAGGTCTCGGTTAAATTAAGATAAAAGGAATATAGCATATTTTTTTAATATTGCATTTGGATAGAATAACATAATTAAGAGAGCCCTATAAAGCTGATCTTCTTTGGAGATGAGTTGAGTGTCCCTTTGACGACTTTGAAATCTTTAAAGTTGACAGCCCGTAAATAGCAAATTTAAAAAAAAATCTGTTCATTTCTGATTAATTTCGTTGCAGGTACCAACATATTTGTTTCGTATCTCCAGGGCTTGTTGTAGTTATGTTTTCTTCTACTCTGGGCTTGATCAATATAAAACAACTCAAATCTTGGTTAAAAGATAAAGCCAAGAATGGTTACTACCCCAGTTGATTTCCCAGGGTGCTCTGGACATAGCAAAGTTCGAAATAAACCTTCTCTAGAAGATTTTTTCCGAAGAACAAACGAATTAATGCAACCAAGGTTTGGTTTTATTATAAACCCGCGGTTATTGGGTATATAATAATTCGTGGCTAAATAATAACAGCCGGTCGGGTCGATCTTAAGGTTAAGTCGGGCTTGCCTAGGTTGGTCCGTGGATGGGTGACTGCCCATTACATACCGAGTTTCCTCCGAGCCTCGGAAAGCACGTTAAACCGTTGGTACCGGCTGTCATTTGTAGATCTTTGACAGTCGTTACAGGTAGTCAGTGACCCGAAACTCAGCTGCATCCGGTTATACTGGAAGCCGTCCCCAACATAGTTGGGAAAAGCCTAGGCAGATGATGGGTTATTGGGTATGGATGGATGTTGGTGTTTTCTTATTTAACCCAAAGGTTGACTGGTAGAGAATGCCTTGTGGCATTAAGTCCGCCTGTGTACCACTATTGTACAAGAAGTTTAAATAAATAAAAAAGAAAATATGAGAGCCAGTGAAGTAAAATGTCTTGTGTAATGTCTTGTTAAGTATTTTGTGTGTACATAAATAAATAAATAAGTAAAAGCCGAATGCTCACCATCGTTGTCTCTGAAAACACTAACATCCACATCCTTATTACTATCGCTGCCCAAGGTTTTAAGCTTCCCAGGTGGAACAGCTTAGTTAGCAGTCAATCTGACTCCTTTTCAGATAAAGGAGGCCTGTGTTCCAGCAGTGAGAAAGTGCACCTGGTGGCCTACCCTGACGTCTTAAAGCAAGAGCAATTCCAGTGTGGGAAAGAAATGGCGCTAGACGCCCTGTATAGCTCTGTCTCTTTCCCACACTGGAATTACTGCTTCTTTAACCACCACCGTACCCCCCCAGTACCCTCTAGGATTGTAAAGTGTGGCAATGTAATGGATAGGAGAAGTGGGAAAGTTATAGGCTAAATTTGCTTAGTATTCATTACATAAAACACACAAATCTTCTTATACCTCTTTTATATCCTTAAAGCGCAAGCCACACCGCCAGCTAGCTAGCGAGCGAGCGAGCGAGTCGTGCGAGGCATCGTTTCACCTCTTTTCATACTTTGGTTCACACCGCGAACTACAAAAAAAAAATAATAACGACATTATTTCTAAAACATTTACTTTTGGGAACAACCTGTATCAATTAAGAAACTTCCTCCGCTACTGCTGTTTTTGAATGGACGGTCGGATTGGTCACCGAGGTTCGCTCGTTAGTACAAGTATTAGATATTATTTCGCCTAATACCCGCGGTAATTTTTATTTGTAGTTTCTTTTTTAAGTAAGTAGTATTTGATATATATTTATAGTATTTTATATATCCTTGTAGTTAATCTTATTATTATTTAAATTATTTTCAGATTTACACCTACCACTGCTTGTCTCTGCATCACCCAAAGGTTGACTGGTAGAAAATGCCTATGGCATTAAGTCCGCCCCTGTACTTATGTGCTTGAAGTGTTAAATAAATAAATAAGTACCTACTCTCTAAATTTTGTAGTCGATGATTTTGGTGCACGGTAAAACTCTAATGAGTTTATGTTGGCACCAACTTAAAATGTATAAAATGTACGTGTACTATTGAATAAATAAATCATCATCTGCCTAGCCTTTTCCCAACTATATTGGGGTCGGCTTCCAGTCTAACCGGATGCAGCTGAATACCAGTATTTTACATGGAGCGACTGCCTATCTGACCTCCACAACCCAGTTAGTACTGGGTAATACGATACCCCTTGGTAAGACTGGTTGTCAAACTTTTTGGGTCACTGACTGCCTAACGTCTGTCAAAGATCTACAAATGACAGCCGGGACCAACGGCTTAACGTGCTATATAATAAATAAATAAAATAAATAAATAAATAACTACCGAAAGAGGCGAAACGTAGTTTGAAAAGAGCCTCGCCTGGCTAGCTCGCTCGCTACACACGCTACAGGCAGCGGGCGCGGGTCGGGACGGGTCGGGAGACCGCGGGAGATGCACACGTCGCCCGCCACCACAAACAGCACGCCGGTAGGCAGCGGATGTAGCGTCTTTGCATTTACACTGACGCAGGCGCGGCTCTGGCGCGGCACGTATCGTTTTCAAAAAAATATCAGTTATGCCATAAATATTAACGAAAAATTATAGAATTTAAGTACTCGTAAACAGACTGGTTTTTACGAGCCTAGTGGCAGAAACTATAAATATTCAGTTTTATAGTTGAAAAATGCTGGTTCGCCGTAGCAACAGCTGCCACTAGTTGGCTGCGCACGACCCGCTGCCGACACGCGCCAGCGTTTTGTGTGAAGGCAACGAACAGCGCGTCTCACGCGACGGACACGACCCGACCCGCACCGGCTTTCTGTATGATTTGGGCATTACTCACACTTCAACACTTACAAAAGGGTCCTTCTTTCTAATAATTCTCACCACAAAGGTAAAAAGAAAAATACCCACATTTTTTTCGCCACCCGCCTTCATCGAATCTCTCATGACAGGTACCATACGACAACCGTAGGTACAATCGCTGTCAAAATCACAATCATCCGTATGTCCGTAACAATAAAGTTGTTGTTAGGGTGCTATCACTGACACGTTATGTCAAATTTATAATGATCTTTATTTCCCTGTGTATAAGGTTGTTTTTTGACTGTAGATTACACAGGTGTAATATATTTGTCAAGGGACTGTAGCTACAACCCGTTTGCCTGAAGTACGGTTACATGTCTGCCACAACTTATTTCAACTTATTTCTGTACCTAACCCTTACCCAAGTTCACGGAGTTTTCGGCTGAGTAACGTGAGGGTTCCGTGAGCATTTTAGGGTTACGGGTTGCTGTCCAGCCGGAAATGTGTTTGATGTGTTTTTTTTGAGGGGTTATGTGTAAATTGAAAAGAAAGATAATATCCCCAGTGTTTAAAAGCGCGTATATTTGGTACAATTTACGATTTATCTTTTTAAAAGATTTTGAGATTCTGAAATATAAAGGAGGCTTGTAACTTTTGGAAGCATGGAATGGCAAACGAAAAGAGTTTATTTTTACACTTGTTTTGTAAAAAAAAAGTATAATAATTGTATGTTTTTAATACAAAGCTGGGTCAGTGGGTCGTCTTAGGTGGTTTAGTAGTCGCAATTGCTGCTGAGCAGAAAGTCCTGGGAGAGATTCCCGGATTCTTCATCATCAGCCGACAAAAGTCCACTGCTGGACATAGGCCTTCACAATCGCATGCCCTGAGAGCTTCCATAAGTGTTCACGTTTCGGCTCGGTAAGTTGCAAAAACGTTATTGTGGGGTTTTTCTATCAGTTTGCTAGTAGCTTGTCAGAGCCATCGGCTGGCTCCTGTCTGGCAACTTGGTTATAGTGTCTCTGCCTAACCCTTCAGGAAAAATAGGTGTGTTATTAAATGACCACTAACGCAGTGCACACTTTTGGACCATACCAAGTTCTTTAACCCCATTTTGTTAGTTAACCAGTATTTATTACTCTTCCATAAAAAACTCGTTCAAAACAATAACATTCAAGTAAACCACTATTATCGCTCGCACGGTTCAGTAGTTTTAATGCCAGCCATTTTGAATTTATGTCCGAATCCGGTTGAATCTGGTTTGGATCAGCGTAAACCGGTTTAAAGTGGTTAATGAGACGAACTCTGAATGCAAATGTTTGGATTATTTTACGAGGAATGTAAAGTATCAAATAAATAATATGTTTTCGAATTTATTTATTTTTAAGAGGAATTGGCAATGCTTTTATTTTTGGACCGGTTTTAAACAAGAAAGAGGTTTTCAATTGGCCTGCGAATTTATTTTTGTTTAAGTTACCTCTTATCCCAGGGTTAGGCATAGGTGTACCTAATAGTACACCCACATTTCGCTTGTTATGTTTAAGTAATAGGGGGCGAGCCTATTGCCATCAACCGGCACTTCCGTGAAATTCCTGATGGAAAAACTCAATAACACTTTGCCCGACCCGGGAATCAAACCCAGGACCTCATGCTCAGCACTAGACCAAAAAGGCAGTCACCTCCACTCAGGGTGTTACCTCATTTCATCGGCAAATTTCTCTTACTTTTCCCATTTTGCGGGATGCAGCTGAATACCGGTATTTTATATGGAGGGACTGCCTATCTGAAGCAGAACTCCACAACCCAGATACTGAGTAAACGATACCCCTTAGTAAGATTCGCTATTCTTGTCGTCCTCTCTGGGCTTCTGACTATCTGTAACGACTGGCAAAGATGTACTGGCGGAAGAACAGAATTGTTTGTTTGGTGTTTTCGCTTTTATGAAATAAGCAGTACCTTTGTGCTCTTCTATCTTAATGTTATGTCTTGTTGAGTGTTTTGTGTGTGTGTGTACATTGTCTCTGAAATTTCATGAATGGTCACCCATTCATAAACAGACCTCGGCAAGCTTTGCTTAACCTCACAGATCGGCCCGCTTCACTGTTATTATTCAACCACAAGCTTCTCTGAGCAACAAAGCTCATCAACACTATCAATTAGTCCCCCATAGATATCAATTCTCCATACATTTGCACACTCAAGGCTCAGATACTAGTTAGGGATAATGAAAACAGATTAGGTAATCGAATATTAACAGCGCACGTTGATTGGCTGGCGTTAGCATAGTATCAGGATTGATTGCTGTACGAGGTGGAGGTGTTTATGATGTTACTGATATGTGATGTTAGTTGTTTGACTAATTGCGCTGGGTCCTGGTCATTCAGATCAGGCAAGTCTCTATCTGAAAGAAAGAAAGAAAGAAAAGAAAGAAAAAAATAAAAGAAAGAAAAAAAGAAAGAAAGAAAAGAAAGAAAAAAAGAAAGAAAGAAAAGAAAGAAAAAAAGAAAACATATTTATTTGGCCCATGCCACAAGTGCACACAACAAGCACAAAAAAAAATATAAAAAAATCTGGTGTATTTTAACCGATCCTATAAGGCAATCAAAGCAGTTCATGGTGGAAAGGTGGAAAATGTCCTAAATAACTTAAAAAAGGTAAATTTTTCAAAATCAACCTATTTTGGACCTCAAGTTAACGTGGACAAAATTGTTGCAAATAAGGTCTAGTATCACCCATAACAAGGCATGCGCCCAATTACCAGACTCCCTGGTATTCAGGTCTTGTTTGATTCTGGAGTTAACACCCAGGTTCAAGACCTCAAAACTAGAAAAAAATACGGAAGGCTAGAGAAAATTTTTTTTTTAATTTTTTTTTTCATACTTAATGGGCTTACTCTTGACCTCAATCCAGTCCTGAATTCAACCACTATTCGTGAAAAGAACAGTGTTGATCCTCCAAACTACGTGGCTCTGGATAAATTGGTACGCTAGCACCATGTTCAGTTTCATCTCGAAGAGTGGTTTCAGATTAGCGTATTTTCCGCGAGCTTGTTTTCGGAAACTCGTGTAGGCGCCTATTGCCACACGCGCAACTCTTGCGAGCATTGACGCGCCTATGTTCGTATTATCGCGAGCCGCGAGAGATACTGTCTTATTGTTACTGAGCTACACTATAATGACTAAACTATAATGGTCCCCAGGTGGACACTATAACAGTATCAGGTGGATCGCATGTCATAATACTGTCACTCTAAACCCGTCGTGTCAGGAAGGGGTGGGCCGATGCCTGCCAAGGCTGCAGGACTGTTCGAAAGAGATACCGTGGCCCTGGAACACAAAGGGCAAAGAAGGAACATGGATGGGTTTTAGTCAGTATAAGTCTGACACTCCCTTCCACTCCGCCCAGAGCGGGTAGAATCATTTGATGATATCCTTTCCGAAAAAAAAAAACCATCGTGTAAAAACCGAATCAATCATAAATAACTATACCAAACCATTAACAATGTCTTGTTAAATGTTACGGACATTTATTAAGCTACCAGAGAAACATTTTTCCCACCAAAAACAATCTTTGTGTCCCGGAAAAGCGCTACTGAAATTGCCCGTACATCAATTTGAGTGTAAAACCAATTTCCACGAGAATATGCAGTAACTAATACTACAGCATTGTTTATGATACGAGTAGGCTTTCTGCCGCTAAATAGAAAATACGACATGTACACCTGTACATTATTTGGGTTTCTCATAATAATTATTCGTGTACTGATTTTTTACACTGTGTGTTTGGCTACCGGTTACCGATACTATATTCTATACTCATTTCTTTCGACAAATACACGTTTATAACTCCTAACCCCAGAACCCGCGAATGGCAGCTATTTTGTTTTATTAATCGGCTGATCTGGGGTATGTTCAAAGAAATGATAATATCTTTGAATCTAAGAGACCTCGGCACGGTAATCAGAATGAGTTTTTGATTAAAAGAGTGAATTTTGTAGTAACCTTACATGACGGTCTAAGTTCACATTATTAAGGTTCCGTACCCGGAGTGTAACTAACGGCATCCTATTACTAAGCCTCCGCTATCCGTCCATCCGTCCGTCTGTCTGTCAACAGGCTGTTTCTCATGATCCTTAATAGGTAGACAGTTAAAATTTTCACAGGATGTGTAGTTCTGTGGCCGCTATAACAAAAAATAAACAGTACAAGTATTTATTTTATATGTGTATATTTTTATGTATGTTTATTTTATATAGGTATAACTTTGTTTTAAGTTCCCATTTCAATTTTCCTTTTTTGTCTTTTCTACACACTGTGTGTACATTTCTAATCCTACTTTCCTCTCGCAGGTCTGCTGGAAGAGATTTCGTATGAAATAAGCAGTACCTTTGTGCTCTTCTATCTTAATGTAATGTCTTGTTAAGTATTTTGTGTGTACATAAATAAATAAAGAAATAAAAGGGGGCTACGATGGTACGGAACCATTACTACGCGATTCCGTCTAGCACTTGGCCGGCGTTGTACCTAAATGGAAGGCAAGTTGTTCTCGTATATTCGTTAGTTACTATTACGTAAGACATTGAATTATTTGTTCTGCCTAATCCGTCCGGGAAAATAGAGTGATCCCTATATGCCTCGAAGATTTATAGAGGGGTGTAAAAAACACCAAATTAATTCCAATTCCCGTGTAATGCGGGCCAGCCTGTTACAGTCATCATCATCTACGTTGGCTTCCAGTCTAACCGGATTCAGCTGAATATCAGTATTTTATATGAAGCGACTGCCTATCTAACCTCCACAACCCAGTTTGTACTGGGTCTTATGATACCTCTTGGTAAGACTAGTTGTCAGACTTTCGGGCCACTGACTACCTGTAACGACTGTCAAAGATCTACAAATGACAGTCGGGACTAAAGGGTTAACATGCTTTCCAAGGCTCGGTTGTTACAGTATTAATCGTAAAAAAACCCGAACTTAGGGAGCGGCAGCTAAAAAGAGTCAATAAAATTCATGACCTCTCAGTCGGGATCTACTAGACCAAAGATAACATCACGCCTGTAAACTCGAAGGGTTGGGCAGAGGTGTACCTAATAGTTCACCCACATTTCGCCGCACATAACACACAGGGGGCGACCCTATTACCATCCACCGGCCACAAATCCAGACTATGTGGCTGCTACTGAGAAATTCCTGATGGAAACATAATAATGACTAATAATAATGATAATACTTTGCCCGACTTGAGAATCGAACCCAGGACCCCGTGCACATCAATCAAGTTCGCTTCGACTAGACTAACCAGGCCGTCTTTCTTACAAGGAAGTAACAAATAATTAGGTAATCAAATTAAACATCTACCCCACTTTACAAGAGGGTAATTTAACGTCTACTTTTCATTAAAAAGCAAGTTAATTAATTACTGTCAAAGTTGCTAATGATTATGAATGAATGCGAACTCCTGCAATTACTTCGATAATATCCACCATGCTGCTTATTACCTACAGTAACGTGCTGTTTCTTCAGGGGCGTGAAATTCAATTTCTGCTGCAGACATACCAATGTGGTGTGGCGTAAGTTACTAGATTTAGCGATTGTGTTGAGAGGTACAGAATGGTTAAGCAAACTTACCGTTTAACCAAGACGGTGCCTTTTTTTCTCGATGTGGATATCCTCATGGATGTCCTCTACCCTGGGGAGAGCGGAGGGGTCTGTTAGACTCGTACTGCCTAAAACCACACCGGTGTTACCTCGTACACCTGCGTCGGGAGGCAGCGGGATCTAATGCGACCTCCGCTGCCCCGGACGAGTCGGCCCATCTTGAACTGCGGGCAAATCTAGATGGTGCCTGGGGTAGCTACACGGTGCAGTACCCGTCAGTGGGCGAATGACATTTCAGCGTGGCGTAGTTTCATTGGGCGCAATCTTGCTTCAACTTTATGACTGACCGACTTCTTTATATCAAAAGTGGTATAATTGCTTTTTGGGTTCCGTAGCCGAATGGCGAAAAACGGAACCCTTAGTTTCGTCATGTCTGTCTGTCTGTCCGTGTATGTCTTAGCCACTTTATTCCGAAACTATTAGGACTGTACAGTTGAAACTTGGTAGATAGATGTATTCTGTGAACCGCTTTACGATTTTTGTATAAAAATAAAAAGATTATTAACTCCCCATATATAGAATTGAATTTAAAAAAAAAACACATCAACACATCATGCTGGGTGTCTATAGAAAGTGTCTTTATAAAAACATTTTTCTCAAAGACAATTGTTTGAAAGATAGACACTTCCAAAGTGGTAAAATATATGCCCGGGCACACACATGTTACTCCACCTCTAATTTATAAAGAGAAAGAAATTTCTGAAAAAAATTAGGATTCAACGAAAATTATTTTGAATAAGATTTGACGTTTAGTTTTTGAGATATGGGACTTTTTCATCTAACTGCAGCAGGAACTTTGTTTTTAATTAACATACTATGAAAAACAAATATAGTTTTGCTGTTGAATGTAATACAACACAACAAATGAATAACCCTTCAAAACATTTTTATTATATTGTTTGGTACTCCGGAACCCTGTGTGCGTGTGAGTACGACTCGCACTTGGCCGGTTTTGTTGACTCTGAGCGATAAATCAATTTTTAAGACTCATCATCATCATTCTCTGGCCCTTATCCCAATTCATTTGGGATCGGCGCAGCTTGTCTTCTTCTTCCATACTTCTCTATTACTCGTCATCTCGCCAGACACCTCCTTTCTTGCCATATTATTCTTTACACAGTCCATCCATCCATCCATCCATTCATTTTTAAGACTATGACAGTCAAATGAATGCAGTAATTGTATGATATTTTTAGTGCCCATTTTGCTTAAGTGCGTGTCGGTAAAGATTGCCCTAAATAAATAGATAGAAAGAATACTGTTTATTATGCACCTTCACCATAAAAAGATGATATTATACATAGTGTTGACTCAGTGTGTGGCGTTATTGCCATAAGCGATATTTTCAAGAATCCTTTGAATAGAAAATCGCTCCGCTCATGCCTCAGACCAGCTGAATCCCACGAGTGCGCGCACACATATATCAATTTGCGCTCATTAAAGTCTTAATAATAAACAGGCTTTGATGTATCGCTGAAAATCAACGCGCTAAATATGGTAATAAACATAATGTGATAATAATTTAACATTATATTAGTAATATGCAATGCCTTTGGTTTCAAGTTTCAAAACTTTGACAATCAAACAACCTTTGTCATATTATTATTATTTATTTATTTATTTATTCATATAACAATTCGCATTGTGTGTGATTTGTCATATTATGGTACTCAAATATTTTCTTTATTAATTTTTTTCTTTTGTATGTCAATTGGCAAAACATAGCGCACAACCCTATTTTTAAGATCTTGTTTGTAATTTACTACCTATGTTTATGAATAAATAAATGATTCTGATTCTGATTTTTTTTGTGTTTGATTGTCAAAGTTTTGAAATTACGGATTCTAACAGTATTTTACCTAATTAGTCTTCGTTACAGGTAGTCAGTGGTCAGACAGTCTGACAACCAGTCTTAACAAGGGATTCGTATTGCACAGTACTAACTGGGTTGCGGAGGTCAGATAGGTAGTCACTCTATGTAAATTGTATGTTCTGGTATTCAGCAGCATCCGGTTAGACTGGAAGCCGACCCCAACATAATTGAAAAAAGCTAGGCTGATGTTGATCCATTTAATTAATACTTTATTAGCTTAATCAGAAAATCATGTTCTCGTGGCTAAATAATAACAGCCGCACATGTTGTAATGTGTTAAGCCGCGCTTGCCAAGGGCGGTTGGTCGAAATGTCTTTTAAAAAAAAGGTATTATAATACAACATTATTTTTAGTATATGCGAAACCTGAATATAGTTTTTTTCCGAATAAGTAACTGAATCGATTCCAATAATTTTCAAGCCATGTTATATTTTGTTCCAAAACTATTTTACAAAGGACACCGAGCGACACTAAGTAACTATCGCAATCATTTAGGTACCTACTGCCAAATTCTAATCGCTGGAGGACCGTGCGCGAGGCTGATGTTGAAGATGATTATGCTTCGTCTTAACGTACCGATGGCAATCTAAATCCAGCCCAAAGTTTGACTACGAGTCCAACATTGAAAGTAACGTCCATCAGCTCCTGTAATGTGTAAACAACACGACAGACAGGACACGATATCATTTATGGAACAACACCACATTTATATTCTAGGGCAGAGTCATCTATGAATCTCCTAATTATTTATATGAAACCGGCGTAGTTTTCTGTTTTAGCTGAGCTCTTTGTCTAGAGAAAAAAATGTATTAATTAAAACATTAAGTTCCTCAGCAGTCGAGCAAAAAGTTTGCAAAAGTGAAGTAGAGAGACGGCAAACGGCTCGAGACTTTAAAAAATTGCAAGTACCTCTTTCTTTAAAACATGGTGACTTGAAAAAATAGACAGAGGTGGTTTTAACCGGTAAGAGTTTATTTACAACCTACCCTAGGGCTAATGCCCAGGTTCTGGTTGCAGTATTTGATTTTAGAACTACTCAACCACTAATTAAGAGGGTGCATTCTGATAATTGGTAACGTTGCAAATAGCTGTCAAATATATCGCGTTTATGATGAATTTGTTTGATGTTACTAAAAGAAAATAGAATGAGCAGGAAGTCCTGGGTTCGATTCCCAGGTCGGGCAAAGTGTTACTGGGTTTTTCCATCAGGAATTTCTCAGTAGTAGCAACGGAGTCTGAATTGGCACCCGGTTGATGGCAATAGGCTCGCCCCCTATTACATGGGACTTAAACATAACTGGCGAAATGTGTGTGTACTATTAGGTCAACCGCTGCCTAACCCGTCGGGATTACAGGCGTTATGTTATGCGTGAAAATAGAATATCGTTCTGTGTTGCACTTCCAGTCTTACCAAAGGGTATCGTTTTACCCAGTCACTGGGTTGTAGAGGTCAGATAGATAATCGCTAAGTCCTGTTGAAAGACTATTTCGTGAAAAAGTCATTCAAATGGGATTTAATGAACTTAGAGGGTTGTATTGATGATTTTAATGATTATAACTCCTTAAAGCCATATTTGTTACGGTCGCGAATCATATTTTAATCAACATACAATCTGACATTGTCTTGCAAATTGCAAAAAACGTCTTCAATTACTCAATTCTGAAACCGGCAATATACAGCACGTTCGAACGAAGATTGAAAGTCATGCCTCATATTATTATAAGTTATTGTAACTGTATCAAGAGCATATTGCTTAGCTAACCTACATGTTACGTGATACGTCAACGAAGTTAGACAAGTTTGTTAACTAGACTTCGATTCAATGAGCTTCATACAATATACGTCCGAAGAGATGGAGTTGATCCATTTAATTAATACTTTATTAGCTTAATCAGAAAATCATGTTCTCGTGGCTAAATAATAACAGCCGCACATGTTGTAATGTGTTAAGCCGCGCTTGCCAAGGTCGGTTGGTCGAAATGTCTTTTAAAAAAAAGATATTATTATACAACATCTTCATTTTCTTTATTTATTTACAAAAAACATTAAAAAATATAAAAAATTGTAGCCCACCGGTATCGGGATCAGGGTCCAAGCTACCGGCGGTCAGGGCTCCAGAGAGAGGAACCTTCTAACAATACGAGCCGTGTCCAGGAGTACCGCTTTCTGAATCAAGCCCTTGATCCAGCTGCCTAACAAGAGCCTCCTCAGGTATTGGTCGAGGCTCTTGGCAATTCAGCCATGGCCTTAGGTACTTACTGCTAAATTATTATTATCAATGAGCTCAAGACGACGATGGAGGCGCGCGCGTGGGTGCGCCACGTGATGACCACGTTTTTGTGCGGACAGCCAGGTAACAGAACAAGCTTATTACTTTGCGATTTTTTATAATACAGTTTAGAAATTTTGTACATGGATTCTTTAAATAAAAATACTAGACACGTGTTTCAGGTTTCGCATTATACTAAAACTAATGTATATTTCTGTTACTATGGAAAATCTAAAATCTTTTTTTCTATTTTTCGAAAATGTTCTCTGATAACTTTTTAGAGTTATGTTGTGTATCCTGCTTATGCGTATGAAGTTTCATTAAAATAGGTTATGTCATTTCGAAAACAAAGACTTGAAAGTTTATATGAAAAGTCGTAAACGCTCTTAATCTATTTTAATGGAGAACTACCCACCTCAGTTTCATAATACACAATTTCAAAGTAACAAACGGTTTCCGGTCCGTACAAGATGGCCACGATACGTCTTAGGGACGTATGGGCCACCGTACGTGTCGGGGACGCATGGATAAATCTCGTCGTGTCGTGAGATACGCCCCGATTTGCCAGGGAAATAGCACTCGATAAAAGGTAATGTAAGGTAAATATGTTTCGAGGGGAAAGAAGTGGTTGACTCTTAAAACAAAGGCGATAGAGGACATAACTCTTCAACGGATAATAAACGTGTAGTTCTACACGTGAACATAACATCACGCCTGCGCCTATAAGCCCCGAAGGCTTAGGCAGAGGTGTAACTAATATAGTACACACACATTCTGCCAATTATGTTTAAGTCCCATGAAATAGGGGGTGAGCCTATTGCCATCAACCGGGCACAAATCCAGACTCCACTGCTGCTACTGAGAAATTCCTGCCGTAGTGACCTGCACAGCTCTCTCGTTAGTTTTATTCATGTTCCGGAGGGTGCAATGTGAACGACGGACTGGAGAAAAGGTGTGGCATATCCTGTGTTGGGGCTCCGTACTCGCATTCTGTCCGAGATGGATCTATTTTACCCCATCTAACAAAATGGATAATTATGCTATGTGTAAAGGATTAGGTATCCACCTAAATTACTGCACAGATTATCAGTTAATACGGGTTAGTAATTAATAGATAGGTAATTATGGATACGCATCAGTTACCTCTATTTGAGTTCATCCTTTGACGCACATGTTTGCTGACTGTTGACAAACATTGGTAAATCAGGAATTTGGATTAACACATTAATTTCATCTAAAGCAGTCAATGACCCTTGATGTCCAACTGTTTTGAAAAAAGAAAAAGAAAGAAAGAAAAAATATTTATTTGTCGCGGAGACATGACGTGCATCAGACAAAATGACAAAATAATAACAATAAACTTACAACGCATAAAATCATTATCTGCCTAGCCTATTCCCAACTATGTTAGGGTCGGCTTCAAGTCTAACCATCCGGCAGCTGAATACCAGTATTTTATTGTATTGTTGTTACCTGGTTCTCGGCGCAAAAACGTGGTCACCGCGCAGCGCGCGCCTCCAGCGTCGTCTTGAGCTCATAGATAATAATAATTTGCCAGTAGGTACCTAAATTATTGCGATAGGTACTTAAATTAGCTCGGTGTACAACTTTTAAATCTTTTAAATATTTTTGGGAAAAAATATAACATGGTTTATGTTATATTTTTTCCCAAAAATATTTAGTTAGTTATTGGAATCGATTCAGTTACTTGTTCTGAACAAACTATATTCTCGCGTTTTTCATATATAACTTAGCTAGATAAACCCACGTTATAGCTCAGCTTAACCATGAGTAGCTTTTATCTTAACATCACGCCTGTAATCCCTGAAGGATTAGGTAGAAGTGTACCCAATTATAGTCCACCCACATTTCGTCAGTAATGTTTATTAAGTCCCATGTAATAGGGTTTTTCTATCAGGGATTTTCAATAGCAGCCTCGGAGACTGGATTTGTGCCTCGTTGATGGCAATAGGCTTGCCCCCTATTACATGGCGGGTTGTTATGTGATAGATTATGTAACTACTCAATAACTCATCTTTCCTAACTCGCGTTAGCGCTAGTTTTAGCTTAGTACTAAATCAATATTCTAGCTATAACGTACATCACGAGTAATCTCCGAAAGATTAGGCAGACGTGTAATGTAAGTAGGTATCCACCACCATTTTAGCAGCCAGATGCGGATGATGACATTTAGAAGACCACGGATAAGACCTAGTTGAGTCTCGTGCAGCCGAGGGAAGCATGACACAAAAGGGTGTAGCCTATACACATCAGTGGATGGATGATGATGATGAATAGAGAATCTGATGGAAAACTAGAAAACATTTCCCCCGACCTGGGATACAAACCCAGGACCTCATGCTTAGCTTACCGTAACCCCAGTTAAACATTTTCTAATTTAAAGTGCTTTCATATTCAACCCATGTTACAAGTTTGTTTTATCTAAACAAATAAATAAAATTATAGTGTCTGTAATTTCTAAATAACAGCTTTTTACTAAATGCATATGAAAGTACAAACGGTATTCATAACAAAAAATAAATTGTTTAATTTTTGTCTCTCTGTCTGTTTGTTCCAACTAATCTCCGAAACGCCACATACCAACTTTGACGGGACCTTTATTAGCAGATAGCTGATGTTATAAGTAGTAAATTAGGTTATTTTTATTTCAAAAAAACGATTAGGATCCGTGCAAAAACCCATGAAATTGTTAACAAAATCCGATTCAAATAGGACGCAGACGAAGGTCGCAGGCAACAGCTAATAACGTAACCTAGGACCTAACTACAAAGTACTAAGTTTGTTTGAGCGGTAGGTACTGGTGTAACAACGAAAATGAAGGGGATTTGCGGTCTCGTGTACTGTTAACTTTCCTTATTAAAATAAATTAGGATCAAATTTCTAACATCACACAATCTGAAAAAGAAAACTGCTATTTTTACTCATTATCATTTCATTCAATACCATATAAGATGTGGATAACAGTAGTTAGTTGTCCACTAATTTAGTTTTATACAATGCTTTGTCAATCATTTATAAAGGATGTAACAAGATCCTTAACGTAGCCGAAAGGCACTTGTTTTCCCCGTCATTGCAATAATTTTTTTTGATCCAAACCATACCTAGGAACCTTCTAGTTACGGAGAAATTGGGGGTCAAAGTTCCAACTTTTCCACAATTTTTTTTTACATATTTTTAATGTTAGATTTTTGCTTTAAACAAACACCTCCACGACCCCCATACTATTCCTGTCCATTCATCAGCACAATGTTTTGAGTGCGCTACATTGAGTCCTACCGTAAAATGTGCCTTTTCATTAAAAAAAAAAAGTCGTAGTCGTACTTAGTTTGGTCGTAAAGGGTCAGTTTACACTATGTAGCGTTAAATTGTTTATTTTCCCTAATAAATATATATATATATATACCATAACATCACGCCTGTAATCACCGAAGAGTTAGGCAGAGATGTAAGTACCTAATAGTACACCCACATTTTTGTTTGATTCCCATGTAATAGAGATGAGTGAGAGGTTTTAAATTATTTATAATAATGTTTTTCAGACGTGACAGATTATATCATCAGTTCTGTTATTAACGAAGTATTAGGCTGAGGTGTGCCTAATCCCATGAAATAGGCAGTAAATGTGTTGCCATAACCCTAGCATAAATATAAACTTACAAGAAATTCCTGATGGACTAACATAGAAGAAATTATAATGATGTGCAAGAGCGTCTTCCAAATTTTTCATTCTTTTCACAAATAGATCTAAAAGAAGCCTAAATAACAGTAGCGAAAATTAAATTTTTGTAAGAGGTAAGCCGGAGTACATATCTTCAATGTGATTATATTATTTGTCTATAGAATACTGACTGTGCCATTTTTCAAAGGGAAGCCGGTAGGAATCGAGTGCTACGGAACGTTCGCCACTGCTAATATAATAACCCTGCAATCTCTTCCAAAGAGACCTAACTGATCCCACATAATATCCCTATTGCATAATAAACCATCACCTTGTATCTGTTTCTGCCCACATTTACCGCGTAATACCTATAAATATCGTACCAAGAAACGATGTACGATAAGGGAAACAAATATTTATCGGCCTCGGTTCGTACGTAGTTGGTACATGCCAAGGGAAATGTTGTTGATGACGAGGGAAAAAATCCGGTGGTTTGTAAGGCCGCGCGTAGACCGTCGATTCTTGGGTTTGTCTTCACCGTGCTTTTTCTTAAACTCATCAACTTTCCCTGGCATTGGTGCGTGTCAACCATTGTTGTTTTGTTCACTTGTTTAAAACAAGTGACAATCGCAACAAAGCGTGTCACTTACGAATTTGAATAAGATATAAATATTATGCTATGTTAAAAAGCTTATTAAGCATTTAACCGGCTTCAAAAAAGGAGAAGGTTCTATATTCAACCGTATATATTTTTTTCAACAAAGGTATCTATCTACGTAAGTTCACTCACAATTTAGATTACTTTAAAGGTGTATGGATACGAGTCTCACGGGACCGGTCAATGTGGCGATATTTGGGGGAGGCCTATGTCCAGCAGTAGACGTCTTTTGGCTGAAATGATGATGATGAAAGGTGTCTGGCGGAGATTTACCTCAACACAAAGTGTCTGGCAGTGTAGGAAGTGTATCATCATTAAAAAGTAAATTTAGCACATCTTTGTTACCTAATATCTGCCAAAACCACCACGACCGACTTTTCATAAAATCCAATTCTTCTTACCTTTAGTTAGGTACTTCTACAGAAAAAGTTTCAGCTTCTATGAAAGGACGTTGGTCTGGCGGTTACGAGATTTCCCTCTATGATAAAAAGAATTATTTCATTTTGTCGGCAAAAAATCACAAATAATGACTGTTTGTGATTTTTTGCCGACTAAATGATTGGTTTCAGGAAAAAAAAAAACTAATACTGTCCCTTACGGTATATCTTTCGTGATTGTTCATTATTTTGATCTCCCGATATTTCGGCGCTGTTGCAAGCGCCATGATCGCGGGTTGACTCAGCAGCCCTCATCTCTCTCGTTGGTATTAGTTTAGTTGTAAATAGTGAAAGCTTAAAACAGTGTTTCGTTTCAAGAAGACTTTTTGCTCAACTCTAATTTTAACAGTTTGGTTGGTTATACAATCAGCCGTTTGCAAACACCCTAAGTTGTTCGGGTATGCTCGGGTGTTGTCGGGTCTTGTAAAACATGGGTTCTGTGTCAGTAACTTATGGTATATTATGGGGTTTTTGTAAGTGGCATTTTTAGATGTAAGGACGATATTGGTGTACAGATTTGTTGGTGTTGGGTCTAGCATATTTTAACGTCATTATATTGGGATTTTGAACCTTGTTTTTTATTTATTTACTTTGATATTGTTTAAAGTGAAATATAATCAATTTACTAGACTAGATACAAGGTACTATAGACCGACCGCTTTAATGAGTCCTCGCGAACGTTTCAATTTAAATGGAATATTCTGAAGGTTGATCAAGTATTGGTTCGATTAGTATCGTAAAATGGATTATGTTTATTTTAAAGCAAATAACCTGTGGGATATTGTTAGGACTTTGTGGACGTTTAATGTGCCTTTGATGGGCAAGGCGGAGGACCCATTAAAGCGGTTGGTCTATAGAAGGCCAACATATTATTTTCATTCACCGGAAATAGACTCAACTAGGTTTCATCACCATCATCTGCCTAGCCTTTTCCCAACTATGTTGGGGTCGGCTTCCAGTCTAACCGGATGCAGCTGAATACCAGTATTTTACATGGAGCGACTGCCTATCTGACCTCCACAACCCAGTCTGTACTGGGTAATACGATACCCCTTGGTAAGACTGGTTGTCAGACTTTTTGGGCCACTGACTATCTAACGACTGTCAAAGATTCACAAATGACACCCGGGACCACCGGCTTAACGTGCTTTCCGAGGCTCGGAGGAAACTCGGTATGTAATGGGTGGTCACCCATCCACAGACCAACCTAAGCAAGCACGGCTTAACCTAAAGATCGATCCGAGCGGCTGTTATTATTTAGCCACGAGCTCCTCACTCAACTAGGTTTCTATGAACTAATAAAAGTAAAGCTTTCTAGATATACAGAAATTTTGAATTTCCCAAATAGTTCGGTAAATTCAGCCACATATTTTCCTTCACTTTGAAATACCTTGAAACCTAGCTTGAACGAAACATTTTTACTGACTCACTTGTCTTTTACCCATAATCTGTCGCTGCCAACGTTTCGTCTTCGACAACAATAAGCTAAAATGTAATGTCCCGTCCAAATAATAAACTTTTTTATTAACCTGTAGCCTTTTTAGGATTGCGTACCCAAAAGATGCCAACGGAACTCTATTACTAAGGCTCCGCTGTCCGTCCGTCTGTCACAGGACTTTATTTTTTGAACCCTTATAGGTTGATACTTGAAATTTTCAGAGTGTATATTGCTAAGGTCGTTGTAACAAAAAATAATACAAATTAAATTAAATTAAAAATTGCGGGACTATATGACGGCGGGACGAGCTGGATAGGACCAACGACCAGTTCTCCACAATAGCCTTAGATCAAAAGACTTGTTAGTCATCGGGAGAGGCCTTTGCCCAGCAGTGGGATGACACAGGCTAACAGTAACAGTGAAGTTAAAAATTACAAGAGAAACGTGTAGTTTTTGACGTTTTTTACAAGGGCCTAATAATAAATATTTTAAGAGTCAAAATATTGTACTGTAGTACGGAATCCTTCGTGTACGAGTCCGACTCACACTTGACCGGCTTTTTTTCCTAACCGATGGTAGTAATAACTTGATTGCCAGTTATAAAAAGGGCGTAAATATTTAAGATCTAGTAATCAGCCTCTGCCAGGCATTTATACCGTCCCTCAAGAGAAATTGCCGACAAGGGAAATATATTTTTTTTTGGGTAAAAATTCTTTGCCATCTAGTTTAGTTAGTTCATCTATCTTGTTTAGTGACTCCGTAAATGGTTCATTTAGTTTATTCCCTGCGGTTTTTTGAGTATTAAGTAAGCCTAACAAGTACTAATTAGTCTTTTTTAGTAGGCACTTTATTAAGTTAGTCTAAGACACCGAAAACTTTAGTGAAGGAAAACAATCGTGAATAACTTATATGTAGTTAGGTGTTTATGGAATTGACAAAAACCTGTGTGCTGACGATCACTTGTTTCTACTTCATAATATGAAGATGCTTTATTCACACATACATCAGATCAGATCTTTTCAGATCCATCTATCATCTATCCTATGTTTCACAAATAAATTGATTTGATTTGATTTTTGATCAATAAATTCACGATCCTTACATAATCCACTTGCCGTGTCCATGTCCACGTTTGTAAATCAGCATAGCTATTCACAAAAACTTCGATTCGATTTCGGTTCGGAAAGTCGTATTTCTATCTCGCTCGCTTTCGTAATGCCAAAAAAGATAAACATACGACTTGTCGAATCAAAATCGAATCGAAGCATTTTTGAATAGCTATGCTAGACATACACGCAAGTCGGTAGCAAGTGTTACGCATCTGACACGTTGTATGTGCCATAATATCCTAAGAAAATTGTCTTTATCACTAAAAGATAGTGGTAAATATTGCTTATGTGGAATTAAAGACACTATTCCAGAGTAAAACGCCAAAATAGTTGTATTTTTGATGTCCTAAATCACAATCAACAAAAAACTTTAAAAAGCAGTCGACCATTTTAATAAAAATAATACAAACATTCCGTTGCAACGTGAAACCTCAACTTCTGCTTCTAAATTCAAAACCGGACAACACAAACACGTGTTACTACCCACATTTTCGTTGAAACTAATTATGAATTACACACAAAACTGACATTTTAGCCGGGCGTCCCGGTTTCGAGGGTAGTTTACAAATTTGAAGTCGTGTGTACGCGGGTAGAAACAAAAAGATTTTACGTTTCAAATAGGGAAACAGTCACATGTTGGTTAGGGGTTTACAGAGATGGATTTTGGATTAAAAAATAAATAGATTATCTTTTTCATAAGATGTTATATAATGTAAACAGAAACAGTCATATGAAATGATATGCTGCACACCATCAAACTGAACAATCAAACTGAAATGAACTTAGAGGGCTGTATTGATGATTTTAATGATTATAATTCTGTAACAACAAACGAAAACTAAAAAACTGAACAACTTTCTCCTTGGGTTCAATAGCGTAAATGCGAAAAAATTATCAGCTTTTTATTTTTTTTACGTTTTTTGCAATTTGCAAAAAACGTAAAAAAAAAAAATTTCGCAGGCTACCCTGGCGCTACCACCTTAAGAAAACATACTTTGCCGAGATCGACTTAGAATTACATCTTTTAATTATAATTTGTAAATATCCTACCGCCTCTTTTTTAATTTTTTTAACTGAGACACGGCTCGCTACCTACAAAAACAACATTGGGTGTTTTATCCCGGAAAATTAAAAGTTTTTACGCAGTCTATGCTGCGGGGAAAAGCCATATTGTGTGCCTTTTGTGGTCATGCTGACCCCAAAATATTTAGAAAAAATGTATTTTATTTTTTCAAAATTACTTAAATCTTCACTTCTCGAACCCGCGCGTCCTCCTCCCAGTTCGGACGGAACTTGTCCAGTTCGTCCCGCCATCTCCTTCGTGGCCTGCCGCGACCCCGCCTGACTGTGTCAGGGTACCAGTTCCCTGCTAGTTTGGCGCACAGTTTGTCCAGTTTGAGCCACGTGGAGGCAGGCCTTCGCCTAGGGGTGGGACAGAGCAGGCTAGGAAAAAAAAAAACTTAAATCTGGTTTTTATAATAAAAACAATTAACGCGATTTTTATCAGAACGTAGATGCTAGTGTTATCATGGAAGCCAATATCCGTTTTGATGTAGACTAGGCCGCAGCTAAATGTATTTCTAATCCTCAATATAAGAGCGCTATTGGATTTACAACTATTAACGTCAACCCAAGGAGCTTGAGGCTAAATAATAACAGCCGCTCGGATCGATCTTCGAGGTTAAGCAGTGCTTGCCGAGGTCTGTTCGATGGATAGGAGACCTTCATCGGAATTGGTCCCGGCTGTCATTTGTAGATCTTTGACAGTCGGGCAGACAAAAGCTGGAAACTCTGACCACCAGGGTTATCGTATTACCCAGTACCAACTGTATTGTGAAGGTCAGATAGGCAGCCACTCCATGTAAAGTAATAGTTCAGTGGCATCTGATGAGACTGTAAGCCGACCCTAACATAGTGGGAAAAGGCTAAGCACATGATGATGAAATTAATTAACCAATTGGCAATTGTATTATCTTAAAGCCCAATATATAGCGGTTTGTGGCTGTCATATTACTACATCTTGATTAAGGATTAAGGTCTGAAAGGTTAACCGCCACACCACGAAACTAGGGATACATAAGTACTTAACGCGGTTAGTACCAAATAATCTTGGGGTCGTTAAGCTACCAGTTAATAGTTTAGGTTAAGTAAGTACTTCTATATAAGACTTGTTGACCATATCGTTACTTAGCAACAGATGAGTTTTTCTCATTTTCACTTATTCAATGTTACATCTTAAATCAATCAAAAGCGGTGATAGCGTAGTGGTGTGAACGTCGGAGTGCCGAGTCATAGGTCACGAGTTCGAACCAGGGCACGCCCTCTGATTTTTCGGATTCATGTACGTACTGTATTATATTATATTCGTTTGTAGATCTTTGACAGTCGTTAGGTAGTCAGTGGCCCAAAAAGTCTGACAACCAGTCTTACCAAGGGTTATCGTATTACCCAGTACTAACTGGGTTGTGGAGGTCAGGCAGTCGCTCCATGTAAAATACTGGTATTCAGCTGCATCCGGTTAGACTGGAAGCCGACCGCAATATTGTTGGGAAAAGGCTAGGCAGATGATGATGATGATGTGCGTACTGTATAATTATCACCAGCTTCGGTGAAAAAAAACTTCGTGAAGAAATCAAACATGCCTGAGAGATTTTTCTCGACAGCACATGTAAAGCCTCTGACATAAAACCGCACGAAAAGGAACGGAAAGGTCTAAAATCAATCAAACTCAACCGTCATTAATACGATTTCGGCTATAAATCAGCACTTTTGAATATCAAATTACATTAACTTTTCTTCTTTTTTTACCACACTGTTGGATTTCTTGACGTCTGGCGCTGCCGCGCTGAGGCGTGCGCTTTTATTCAGACATTCTTTTAGGTGTCACTTAATGGTCGCAAAAACGGGTAAGCTTCATTCTTAATACCACAATAGTGTAAGGCTAAGACTTCTTGACGTACAGAGAAGACACGAGCATTGATTACCACACTTTCTCAAGGTGGATTGTCGATTTCAGACATAAATTAAATACAAGTTTAATTTAAATGTATCAAATAAAAAACCACAAAATAAGTGAAAAATCATTTTAATTACGTACATTAACGACAATTTTAATGAATTTTTATCTATGTATAATCTCCCCCTTCATTAAAGCCATTCAAAAATGTTGACAAAGTTTTGTTTTGTTGTCGGTACATACCACTCATGAAAATAGTTACATTGAGTTTAACATTAACTCCAAACTCATAACTAAATTCAGCCTTTAACACCATTCATTTTAAATACCACACAAAACCATTTAAAAAATCCAATCCCAAAGAAAAACAGAATAAACAGACCGTCCGTTTACGATGTTTTCCTGTCATTCCCGCACTCAAGTGGGATTTGAAATAAAAACCTGCTATAATACCGGTGGCGAAGTTAAAAGCCCACGCCTCCCGAATCCGGCCCTGTTGTTATAATTACCAAATACCAGCTTATCTTGCTCGACAGTTTACTGCAAAAATGAAAGGACAGAAGGCTTACACCTAGTTTCTGATTTGGGTATTTGATTAGTTTTAACATTTTTTTTTTTTTTTTTCCGGATGGGAAATCATCGAATGACCCCCCCCACTCTGGGCGGAGCGGAAGGGAGTGTCAGACTTGTACTGACTAAAACCCATCCATGTTCCTTCTTTGCCCTTTGTGTTCCAGGGCCACGGTATCTCTTTCGAACACTCCCGCAACCCTGGCAGGCATCGGCCCTTGCGGACCCCTACTTATTTGCTGACATCTCTTTGAGGCGCACGTGGAACACGAACGCGCCGTCGACACGGCCTGTCGTCATAAGACGGCCGGACGGCGAGCTGGCCCATAACTCGCCGTCCACAGGCCCGCGCCTACGGTGGCCGGGAGCCACCACGTGACCCCCAACGCCCAGGGCGTCTCCCGTGGCGACTGGGACGTGAGGTTCTTTCCCTCTCACGTCCCGCCACCTCCTTCACTAGCATGACTGCTTCGCAGAAGGAGGTGACGGCTTCCCATTCCCTCTCGCTCCGGACCATGACTTGAACCAAGGCCGGACGCGAGAGATCGCCGCCGCCAATATTAGTTATAACATCACGACCGTAATCCCAACATTTCGCTAGTTAAGTTTAAGTCCCATGTAATAGGGGGCGAGCTTATTGCCATCGACTGGGCACAGATCCAGACAACGTGGCTGCTACTAAAAAAATCCTGTTGGAAAAACCCAATAACACTTTGCCCGACCTGGGAACGGAACCAAGGACCTCATACAGTCGCACTTGCGACCACTTGACGAACGAGGCAATACGTACGAGGCTTTAGAGTTTATTTTACCAAAACTGGTTTTTAAGTAATTCTATGAAAATGGCCACAGGTGGCAATGTCACATCCACGGAAGCGTTTTCATGGTTTTGAATATAAACCTTACGTTCCATTGCGGTCTGTCATGTCATGACGGTGGCTTTGTTTTTTTTTATTATTTTTATTATTATATTCGTATCTGACCGTGGCATCACTTTGGGCCCTATCAGAATACCAGCGCAATGACTTTAAAAAAAAAATGTTGCAGCACCATGCTGAGACGGGACTTTTTGGCCTCGAACAAGAAAAATTTAATTTGTTTTATCTTTTTCTTATTTAATTTGTTTTATCTTTTTCTTATGTTTACTTTTTTATATAATTTTTATATTATTGTAATCTCTTCATTTTTTTTTGTTTTGTCCAGTGTGCGTCTAATAAATACCTTTTCTTTTATTCTTTGTTGCTGCGGTTAGCGTTTGCGGTAGCCTTCGGTATTGTGGTCAATCGCCTCGAGGGTAGCCAGTATTTGCCAAGCGAAAATTGACGATCATTCAGATGTACCTAACCTGTTAGGACAGTAAATTCGTACGTATATTCATAGGAGGTGCAGTTGTTGTGTTTTTTAATGTATTTTCACTTACCAGACTGGGCCTTCTGAAGCCTTTTTTTTAGTGGTTTAACTCTTAAAATTTCCGCCTGAATATGACGGCAAACTTTGTTATCATTTAATAAGTTTTTTTTTTTATGTTAAAACAAATATTTACGCCAGATTGTAAGCCTGGTTAAATAATATTATTTAGTGTAGCTTTTTGGTTTAATATTAGATTGTAGTACTGTTTAGCCTATTATTTTTAAATAGGGTAACATTTTAACCCCCGACCCAAACAACGGAGTCTTCTTCTTTTTAGCGTGTCGATGGCAATCTAATTTGTGTCTGTCCAGAACTGAGCCACTAGTTTGGCGCTTTCAGTAGCGTCCATCAGTTTCTGTAATGAACAAACATCAGGACGCGCAGGACACAATATTAAGTGCCCCATCGTTTGTGGAACAGCACCACATTTACACTGCAGGGCAGAGTGATCAATGAAACTCCACCTGAGCAGGTGAGAGATACACACTATCCACCAAGTGCTCAAAAAAAAAGGTGTTATGTGTTTGAAACCTTAGTTTGTTTGGAATTCTATCTGACATTATTACTTCAAAACTGAAAGAAAAAATTCTGTGTTGTTGTACTATATGTTGTTTTACTCTCCTACCACTAAATAAGAAAATTTTGTTGCAACAAGAAAAATGTCTAACAACCATTATTCTTTACTTTTCAGGTAAGAAAAGTGCCTCCGGTACAAACTCATTAACGTAAGTACCTCAGAGACTTATGTTCTGACTTTAAATTCTAAACAAGTCTGGCGGCTGGGGTCCATGGCCTGGTGGCCTAGAATCTTTTAAATTAGTGCACAATCTTGAGTTGAAAAACGTTCGAGTGATTGTCTACTATACAGGGTGTCGATTTAGTTACCTGTATGACTGTATCCCTCAAGGAGGTGAGCCTAACAGTTATATTTACAACTTTTTCAAAGAAACCAGTATCTGATTCTTAAAATAAAAACAAAACAAATTCCCATACAATAAGAAAAAGAATAATCTTATTAAACCATTGTTACAAACATTTTCTTAAACTAACTTAGCGCTATGAATAATTGTAACAAGTAAAATTTAATATATTTAGAAAACAGAGGAACCGAAAATAGGCTGCGCCTGTATCTTTGGGGCCGGACATATAGAACATATAGTGTTGTATCTAGTTAGACTACAAGTCAAGCTTATAGACTGACCACTTTAATGAGTCCTCCGCCTTGCCCCATCAAAGGCACATTAAGCGTCCACAAAGTCCTAACAATATCCCACAGGTTATTTGCTTTAAAATAACCATAATCGACGTAGGTATTACGATACTAATTGAACCAATGTGATAATCTTCAGAATATTCAATTTAAATTGAGACCTTGGTCTATAACATAGTTAGAAAGAGATTAGGCAGCTAATGTGTATCCAACTAGGTCTTACTAACGTGTAAATATTAAGGCTTTTGGACCGTAAATGTTAAGTTGTGAAAATAGGTGAGAGCAAAAGATTGTTTCATAATAATTATAGCGAAACAAAAACCTCGTAGCTAAATAATATCAGCCGCTCGAGTTGCATAAACATAAGCATATACAGCCTATAATGTTCCCACTGCTGGGACACAGGCCTCCTCTCTATGAGAGGGAAGGGGCTATAATCCACCACGCGAGCCCAGTGCGGGTTGGTAGATGTCACATGTCTTCGAATTTATGATTCTAGGATATGCCGGTTTCCTCACGATGTTTTCCTTCACCGTTTTGAGAGCAGTGGTGATGAAATAAATTAACACAAAGTAATGCGCCTGGCTGGGTACGAACCCACGATTTACTGTTCGTAAGTCGGGGCCGCCACTATTGGGCCACCGCTGCTCCCCCCGCCCCCCCCCCCCCCGGCCCCGCTCGAGTTGACCTTCAGGTTAAGCCGCGCTTACCTAGATTGGTCCGTGGATGGGTGACCACCGATTTCATACCGAGTTTCCTCCGTGCCTCGGAAAGCACGATCCGCCGTAGGAATCAATGGCTGAACGCTGCTGCCATTTGTAGATCTTTGACAGTCGTTACAGGTAGTCATTGGCCCGACAGTCTGACGACCAGTCTTACGAAGGGGTATCGTGTAGCCCAGTACGATCTGGGTTGTGGAAGTTAGATAGGCAGTCGATTCCCGCCAATAATTTTTGCGTAAAGTTACTTAGTTTGATGTACAGATTGCTTGGTTGACGGATATGTGAAGGGTCTGTTTACACCCTGTATATGGACTGAGGGACTGTTCGAAAGAGATACCGTGGCCCTGGATAACAAAGGGCAAAGAAGGAACATGGATTGGTTTTAGTCAGTACAAGTCTGACACTCCCTTCCACTCCGCCCAGAGTGGGGGGGATGATTTACCATCCGAAAAAAAAAAAAAACCCTGTATATAGATATAGAGTAATAAAAATACTGCACAACTTTACTGCTGGTGCCCCCTGATGTTAATAAACAAAATAATTTTAATAACGAAACTTTAAGCTACAATATTCAGATTGGTTTTATTTATTTATTTATTTAACACTTTAAGCACAGAAGTACAGAGGCGGACTTAATGCCATAGGCATTTTCTACCAGTCAACCTTTGGGTGATGCAAAGACAAGCAGTGGTAGGTGTAAATCTGAAAATAATTTTAAATAATAATAAGATTAACTATAAGGATATATAAAATACTATAAATATATATCAAATACTATAAATACTGGTTTTAGGAAACCATTTTGTTGGTTTGGGAATGTGTGATTTCCAAAAACAAATTGAGCTGAACGGAGTGAGATTTCCACGAATATACTATTACGTCCCGCATTCTGCAAAACTGTTTCAGGGTCTAACTCTCCAATCCCAAAACTTTGCAGGCTTCTCAATAATTGTGAAGATATTATAGATATTTGTTGCACATCAGTACAAAAATTCAAGCGCCAAGTCCACCAAATATAATCAAAATAATTCAAAACAACACCTAATCATGTTACTCTCAACCTATATATTTTTTATTAATTAACAGTCTACAGTTGTATGTATACATATAACTGTACAACTATTGTGATTAGTTTTTAGTTTTAATTTATTAATGCATGCTGTGTCTATCGCATCATATTGTACACTTGTTATGTGTTTTTAGCTTCTATAACTAGAGTAAAAAGTGTAACAGTTGTAGATAGATAAATAAAAAAATATAGAATTGAATTGAGTCAGTAATAGGTATTTATTTGCTACTCAAAATGTATTAAAT
This sequence comes from Noctua janthe, assembly GCA_910589295.1. Lineage (NCBI taxonomy): Eukaryota > Metazoa > Arthropoda > Insecta > Lepidoptera > Noctuidae > Noctua > Noctua janthe. The sequence goes on along the minus strand of OU342572.1, from coordinate 2,449,123 downwards.
GTCCGAGTCAGTCAAATTTTAGATTGATTAGGACAGAAAGTTTCATTTATATCACAACTTTAACACATTAAAGGGTCAAAATATAATTTAAATTTCGCAGACGGTAGACGGATCGGCAGACGGATGATGGATGACTATCAAAGTATGATAAAACATCACTAATATTAAGTATTATTTGGGGGCTGTAGTTGGCGTAGCTAGTTATATAAAATATCAGATATCTATAAAAGATGGATGGATGGTGCATAGTCACCCATCCATCATCTCACCAACCGTAGCTTAACCTTCAACCAACCCGTGTGGTTGTTATTACTTAAGTGGAAATGTGGGCTGAGAAACTTTTGAAAATTAGATATTTGAATAAACTATCGCTGTCGCTATGCGAGTGCGATTTCGACATTGGTGCGATAAGGGCAACTGCAGATCCGATCTAAGTAAAAAGTGATAATTCGAGGTTTGGCTCTCGGCTATTTGCTCCTCCAATATTCGACCGATTTAAAAGATATTTCATAAACTGAATAAGTAGGATATGTACTGTGTCTTTATGTTTTTCTTTTTTATTAATAGTTGTCAAATTTGTACACTAGGCGGCTGTTGACAGCGATCTAAATCGGAAATTTTGAGCATTTCATAAAGGTTCTAGTGCTTATTAAGATTATGTATCATCAAAAAAGAAAACATAGAGACATAGAAGACGTTGATATTTATATTACTGTACAAAATCATTGTTTTAAAGTCATAAACAAAAAAGAAAACAGACGAGAGCGTTTGTATGGAGAAACGACCACCCGCATTTCCTCTGAACAACAAGCCCCACCTAAAAAAACTCTTACAAATGTAAATAAACGTAATTAAATTAAAGTACAGCGTTAAAGGATCACAATTAAACAAATTAAGCAGTAATAAAACGCACCCTGTGATGTTCCCAGTTGATTGATTGAGCGCTTGTGCTGTAAAATAACAACATATATTGTTTCTGTTCATTTTGAATGGAAATTATTCAAATTGAAGCTGAAATGTTTTTTGTGGCGATTTGTTTGAATATTGGTATGCTGTGCAAATGGTTTTTTGTTATTGTTAAAAAAATACTGGTCATTTGTCAGTTATGTTGAACTTTCATCATAATTGGCCTGCCCTTATCCCAATTTAATTGTGGTCGGCGCAGTATGCTTTCTTCTTCCATACTTCTCTATTACTCGTCATCTCGTCATCTCATGACTCACCTCCTTTCTAGCCATATCATCCTTCACACAGTCCAGTATGTTGAACTTTATATATTTTAAATAAAAAGGCACGAAAACAAACTACGTTCCATCTCGGAATCGAATCCAATCCTCATGTTGACACACACACATCATTTATTCACCTCACCACACAGTTAAACGTTTTTCATTTTTTGTTTTCTTTACATAGATTATATCCTTTTTTTACACCGTTAGCTTATTGATGCAACGTCCCGTTATTTATTATACTATGGCTTTGTTTGTTACGGAGAATCACTGACTCCTAAGACACAGGTACCTAGCTTAGGAGTCAGAGTATTAACATGATTGTGACCTAGTTATAAGCCTTCTCTTAGTCTGTGGATCTTGTACTGTGATGGCTTATGGTGAAATAAAGAATTTATTTATTCATTCTTGCCTCTATACATTTATTTAGACATTTTTAAATATTTCTTAAAAAAAACTATATAAAAACATTTAAAAATATAAAAAATAGTGGTCCGCCGGTATCGGGAGCAGGGTTATTATTATTATTATATTTATGTTAAGAAATTGCGCTTGCGACCACTGGGCCAACGAGACAGTAGCATGGTTTATACACACATATACATACCTTTCCCCATGGGGGTAAGCAGTTCCCTGCTACGGTCCTTATACTCATACTCCTTTCGCCTCGTCCACGTCCATATATCTGGTCATACATTACATACGGTTGCGAGGAAAATATAATTCTTTAATTATATCATCATCATCTGCTTAGCCTTTTCCCAACTATTCTGGGGTCGGCTTCCAGTCTAACCGGATGCAGCTGAATACCAGTATTTTACATGGAGCGACTGCCTATCTGACCTACACAATCCGTTAGTTACTGGGTAATACGATACCTCTTGGTAAGACTGGTTGTCAGACTTTTTGGGCCACTGACTACCTGTAAGGACTGTCAAAGATCTACAGATGACAGCCGGGACCAACGGCTTAACGTGCTTTCTGGGGCACGGAGGAAACTCGGTATGTAATGGGCGGTCCACAGATCAACCAAGGCAAGCACGGCTTAACCAAAAGATCGACCCGAGTGGCTGTTATTATTTAGCCACGAGCTTGAATTCTTTAATTACATAAAACCTTAAAAACATAAATAATCTCATTTTCGGAGAAATGTAAACTCTGACATAAGTACCATTCAAAGTGGCGGAAAACCTCAAAGCTTTTACAATAACATGTGTATGTTAGGGACTAACCACATTCATACGGCATGGCCCGTGGCTTAACGGCTTATATACACATTATGATAATTTATTGTAAACGAGGAAATATAAAGTTCAACTTAATTGAATTTGGTTATTTTTATCATTGAGACTGGCTGGACTGCGGTTTTGCTCGTATTACAGATTGTCCTTTCCATTTATTTATTTAAATTTTCAGTCAAATAAACAAATATATTACTATAGTCCGACCGCTTAAATGAGTCCCTCACCCGCGCGGTACACTAACTTTTGTTCGCGTGATTATTTATTTTTACGTAGGCTGTTAAAAATACAACAGTTATTGTTAAAAGAACGTAAGCTACGTGCCTCTGTACCCCGCGGGCGAGGGACTCATTTAAGCGGTCGGTCTATAGAGGAGATCGTATTTAAACTACAGCTGCTAATCCGTGCAGCCCTTCCAGCTTGAAGTCTTCACAGACAATCTCAATTTCACATTAATGTAATATAATTAGTTAGGATGTATAAAAAGGTAAAATGAAAAATCTTTAAATATATTTACATCTACAAGCCTGAATGTAGGAGGTAATTTTTGGAACTACTATTCTGTGCTTGTTCTGTGGGAAACTACGTTATCTTCGAATAACATAAGATATTTTTAAATGTTCCCGTTACTTAATTTTAGACTAAGTAATAACAGCCGCTCGGATCGATATTTAGGTTAAGCCGCGCTTGCCTAGGTTGGTCTGTGGATGGGTGACCACCCATTACATACCGAGTTTCCTCCGTGCCTCGGAAAGCACGTTAAGCCGTTGGTCCCGGGTGTCATTTGTAGATCTTTGACAGTCGTTATAGGTAGTCAGTGGCCCAAAGAGTCTGACAACCAGTCTTACCAAGAGGTATCGTATTACCCAGTAACTAACGGATTGTGTAGGTCAGATAGGCAGTCGCTCCATGTAAAATACTGGTATTCAGCTGCATCCGGTTAGACTGGAAGCCGACCCCAGAATAGTTGGGAAAAGGCTAAGCAGATGATGATGATGATGACTTAATTTTAGACTATAACGCGAGCGAAGCCGCGGGCATAAGCTTGTAGCTTACAGAGACATTAAAGTTATAGTTTCGCAATGAAAGATTTTCTACAGTGCAATCATCATCATTCTCCTGTCCTTATCCCAATTCATTTGGGGTCGGCGCAGCATGTCTTTTTCTTCCATACTTCTCTATTACTCGTCATCTCATCAGACACCTCCTTTCTTGCCATATCATTCTTTATACAGTTTATCCATCGTTTCTTTTGTCTTCCTCTACTCATATACCCATCCACATTCATACTCAAAACTTTCCTCACAACATTTATAATTTTCAATGTTTACACGTAAATACATGCTTAATTATGTTTAATTGGTAAAACCAGAATTAATTTATGAATACACTTATGTTTATTGACCTCCCATATTTACCTCTTTTGTAATTTTAACATTTATTTAAAAACAGAAATAATATTTTGTAAAGTATTTATGAAAGCTCGTATACCCGGTTTGTAAAGGACCCTTTTAAAGGCGTATGAAATATGTTTTTGTTATTAATTGCGTTAAATTGCTCGGAAATTATTGTTGTAAATAATTATTTTGTAAAATAAGTAAACCTGGAAACAGTAAAGATATGGGGAACAAGTAAACATAAAAAAAAATTAGTCACGAATAGCTTGTAGCACGGTGTGCTACGGCGTAGCAAATAGTGCTACGGCGTAGCAAACAGTGTACGAAGTAACAAAGTCGTAGCTTAGGTTGTCATTTGTAGATCTTTGAAAGTCGTTACAGATAGACAGTGTCCCGAAAGTCTGACCACCAGTCTTACCAAGGGGTATCGTATTACCCAGTGCTAATTGGGTTGTGGAGATCAGATATCAATAGGCCCAAGACTGGTTAAAGTCTCGCGTAAAGAAGAACTACACTCAGCATTATGTGGATACGGGTAGAAGACGAGTAAAAGAGGGAAGTGATTCTCGGAAAGTAAGCCAATGGCTTGGGTTACTAAAAAATTCCTGACTCCTTTCTAAATATAACAACAGTACAGAAAGGCCTATCTTTTGTTATTACACTCAAAATAAACGCATCCGAACATGTGGTTAATTGGTATGTTACATATCAAAGATAAACATCGCTGTTGTGACTCCGATGTTGTTGTGTGTGTGGAGTGTGAGTCTGGGCGAGGAAAATTTGTTTTTGTACAAAAATATAGATTTTATGAATTCGTTATAGATAAAAAACTCACAGCCGTTGATCCCGCGATCAGCGAAAAGCGAATAGCGTTCTGTAGCGAGTTCAGTTTTTGTTTTTTATTTTTTATTCCAATGTAATAGGGGGCAAGCCTTTTGACATCAACCGGACTCACGACTGAGAAATATCCGATTGAAAACCCCAATAACTTTTTCCCGAACTAAGAATCGAACCCAACACAACAACCCAAAAAATCCGAAACAGATCTTCTAATCTTTTAATTAGAAGTTACTGCATGCTTGCGGCCGTTGACAATACTACCATCTGCAAATTATTAGTTAAGATTATTTCTAGTTTTAACGTGAAATTATTAGTGTGTAATATGTCTGTGTTTCCTAGGTAATTAATACAACAGTGATTACTTCTTTTACAAGCAGTGATAAGTAGTGTGACCGTCGGACTGCACAGTCACAGGTATCAAGTTCGAATCCAAGACACACTTCTAATTTTTCAGAATCATGTGCGTACTATCGGTGAAAGAAAACAGCGTGAGGAAACCAGCATGCCTGAAAGATATTGCTCGACGGCATGTAAAGCCAAGTCAGTGGCCCATGGGCGGCATAAAAACTCTGACACCAAGTTATACACTAACCACGTGATAAAGATTGAAAGACTTCTTATAAGTATCCTCTATCTATCTGTCTAAATACTTTTAAATGGAAAATGGACGAAATTACTTTTAATTTTTAATTTAAAATGGAGTCATCGGAGAAAATGTCCCAAGTTTATTGAAGTTAATTTGGATCTGCTATTTCAAATGTTTAAGAATTGTCCTAAACGATTTAGTCTGAACACAGCACCAGTCATTAGAAGACTTGTTTTTTTGTTTAACAAAATCTTAGTTCGAAAATTGAAATAGTTTTCCTAAAACTACATGAAACCATTTCAGCATTTACAGACCGACTGCTTTAATGAGTTCTCGCGAAGGTTTCTATTTAATTGGAATATTCTAAAGGTTGATCACGTGTTTATTCAATTAGTATCGTAATACCTACGTCGATTATGGTTATTTTAAAGCAAATAACCTGTGGGATATAGTTTTACTTTGTGGACGCTTAATGTGCCTTTGATGGGGCAAAGCATGGGACTCATTAAAGCGGTTCCGTTGCAGTTTGCTACCGTTAGCTTTTCTCTTATTCAATAATATTTTCCTTTGACGATGTTTCCTCTTGCTTCAGTTTTTTAATTTTACTGAATAACAAATATAAAAGCATGAAGCTCCACCTTTTCTTTGTGCGTAGATATTTTCGTGGATATCTTCGGCATAGGGCAACCAGAACAGTTCTTCAGACTCTTACTGACTAAAACCAAACGGTGGTTTTTACTAACTTTGACAGAGGTTCTGGAGCATTTCCACAGTTCATCACGCTACCCCGGCTAAGAATTGGCCCCCATGACTTTCACGCTGACCCCATTACATTCTACGGAGGTTAGGTTAGCCGCGGTTCTTCTTGAGCATGTCTAGAACACGGTGCGCTCTTGTCTCCAGCCTGTGTATGGTCTGGTGATAGGCTCCAATAATCTGCCGGAGACCAATGAGACAATACGTAGAATCGTCATCTGTCTAGCCTTTTCGCAACTATGTTGGAGTCGGCTTCCAGTCTAACCGGGTGCAGCTGAATACCAGTATTTTACAGGGAACGAGTTTCTGAACTTCACAACCCAGTTAGTACAGGTTAATACGATACCCTTGGTAAGACTGGTCGTCAGAATTCGGGCCACTGACTACCTGTAACGACTGTCAAAGATGTACAAACGACAGGCGTTACCAACGGCTTAACGTGTTTTCCGAGACACGGAAGAAACTAGATATGTAAAGGGTGGTCACTCATCCACGGACCAACCCAGGAAAGCACGGCTTAACCTGAAAAACGACCCGAGTGGCTGCTATAATTTAGCGACGAGATATACAATACATAGAATATACCTGGAAATCACAAAAAACTGTAGCTGAAGTCCTTTAAAACACCAAATATTTACGAAATAAAAAAACAATATAATCTCCGCTATAAGTGTAACCCTACCTCAATAACAAGCATGTAAATACGGAACGCTTTCACGGCATTGTTTAGCATAATCAACAGTTATGTCCTGACTGCTTGCTGACGAAATTAAAGATTTTATCGTACCCTGTACTGTACATGTTGCGGTTAGAAAGTTTTTTGGGATGGCTTTGAAGTTAGTTGATTTTGTGTCGTTGAATTATATGGGCTGTTGGAGAATTTTTTAAAACAAGTGTTTTAATCGACTTCAAAAAGTAGAAGGTGTTATGTTCGGTTGTTTTTGTTAATGTATTTTCTGCTCTATTTCCCTAAATTAAGGACCGATTTTCGTGGTTCTTTTTTCATTTGGTGATCTCATATAAATTGTATTAACTTTGCTTGCGTGGTTTTTGAGTTAGATTCTGTATTTAGTATTTTTTCTTTTTCATCTATGTATCTTCTAGTTACAATGTTAAATGAACACTGACACGAATGAAGAATTTGTGTAAAATGCTTCAACTAAAAGGAATAAAATAAAAAACTTTATTTTGCATTTTTTTTTTTTTTAATCTAACATGCGGCTTTCTATGTCTTTGTACCTAGAAGGCCATCCATATGTTAAACCGTCAGTCTATTGGTCTAACAGTCACAGGGATATTTTAAAGCTCTTGTACTTGCAAGGGGAGGCCTTTGCCCAGCAGTGGGCCACTCAAACAGGCTAACAAAAAAAAAACAAAAGTTGCAAGTTTACATTTTTACAGACTGCGAGTCACTAACATACAACAATGAATAACAGTCGCATGCGTCGATCTTCAAGGTAAAGCCACGTGGTATACGTGGGAAGAAGAATGACTTCCAGACTTCACTAGCTGCGGTTTTACTCAACATTATTCTTCCTATTGTTACTTTAAACATATTCAACGTAATTCTAGTAGAAATTCTCTGTGGCTGTAGCGTTAACCTGTACCCACACACTCTGCACCCACGCTTCGAAGTTTGCTTAATGTAGCTAGCTACGTAAATGAGCTACCTACCCAGTTCTCATATATGCTCTTGTTTCTCGGAGGCACTTTGGGGTTAACTAACTTAAAATGTTTCATGCATAGGTAGGTAGTAAGTGGTGGTCTTAATTAAATGTCTTGTAAGTGTACTGATTAGCTTTTATTAACTACTAGTTGTTGCCCACGAAATTAGTCTGCTTGAAATTTTTGTCTGTCAGTCCGTCTGTCTGGCTGTCTGTTTTTCCCGACTTATCTCCGAAAAGACTGGACTGATTTTGACGGGATTATTACTGGCAGACAGCTGATGTTATAAGGAATAGCTAAGGCTACTTTTATTTTAGAAAAACGATTTGGGTTCCGTAAAAAAAAAATACACAACAAGAACACTTGAAATTGTTATCAAAATCCGATTCAAATAATGGAGTAATTAATATGTTTATAATAATTTCACGTGGACGAAGGTCGCGGGCAACGGCTAGTATATAATAATTATTGGTCAAGTACTTGAAAGAGCTTTTCCTTTATTGCACTAAAATAACTTTCAAACAACATCTCTAAACGGTCTCTTAGCAAATATTCTTTGAGTCCAAATAAGATAAATAGGAAATAGCATAAACATAGTGAATTTAAACTTGACACAAAACAAAATAAGCTATTAATCAGAGCTCTGTCAACAAATAAAATAACAAAAAATAAGTTTAATATATTATTCTGGCGTCCCGTCAGTTCTCTCAACTTATTTGGCGACAACTGTTCAGTCGAATGCCAAACATACTCCAGTGTGAGCTGGGTTTACATTATATTCAAGCTTATCTAGCGTCGCCGTCGTGGAGTTAATGAACTGTGCGGTTTGGAGTGTGTTATGTAGTTTAGTGTAAAACTAGAAAATGTCGCAACATTTTCTGCAATATACAAAACATAAAGCCTGTAATCCCCAAAGGGTTAGGCAGAGGTATTCCTTATAGTACACCCAAATTTCGCCAATCATGTTTAGTACCATGTAATAGGAGGCGACCCTATTGCCATCAACAGGGCACAAATCTAGATTCCGTGACTGCTCTGAGAAATTCCTTATGGAAGAACTCAATAACAATTAACTCGACCCGGGAATCGAACCCAAGACCTCATGCTCAGCAGTTGCGATTGCTATGACTAGACCAACGAGGACCAGTTTCTTCAAAGTATTCAAGGGTATTTAAAATATCTTGACAACTTTGCACATTCTGCGACAAACTTAGTTTAACATAATTTCAAAGTTAAGTTTATTGTGAGTGAAAATTTGCTATATTGAAAAGACAGTTGATAACTTACTGTTGATAGCAGTTGACAGTTGATAATGGTAAAACGTGGTAATACTTAATTAGATATATTGTTATTAGGGATCCGCTGGATGCGAGTCGCACGGGACCGGTCAATGTGGCGACACTTGGGAGAGGCCTATGTCCAGCAGTGGATATCTTACGGCTGAAATTATGATGATGATGACGATATATTATACAGTCGTATATATTAGTTTTAACATCATATGTATCTGCCCATATTTGCAAATAAATGATTTGACTTTGAAAACTTTTCTTAAAGGCTTCTCTTTGCTTAGCCTTATCGATCACATTTTGAATTAGGATCACCTCTCTTCGTCTTTCATTGCCAAACGTGTCGTGTCGAGGTCGTCGGGAATCCCACAACAAGTCATTAAAAACATTTATAAATAACCAAAAAATAAAATGGTATGAAGAAATCTGTATGAAAAATAAGTAAAATATGAGTATCGAGCTATCGTGAGGTGAGTTCGTGACGCAAACTTGGCTAGATTACAAGCTAGCTCATGCCCGCAGCTTTGCCCGCGTGGAGTTCAATAATAATTGTCCCACGGGAACATACTACCGCGATAAAAAGTATCCTATGTGTTAATCCAGGTTATAAACTAAATGTGTACCAAATTTCATCCAAATCCGGTCAATAGTTTTTGCGTGAAAGAGTAACAAACATCCATCCATCCTCACAAACTTTCGCATTTATATTATTAGTAGCATGTTATCATGCAAGCAAGGTCGAGCTACACTCCAAAATATTTTTATTAATAACATTTTCGGCACTAGCGCCCACTTTCCGAGCGCCACAGCGAATAGGCACATACTGGTTGCATTGTTATGTTCCGTGTAGTCACGTAGCAACCATTACTCACAGATGCTTTACGTGATCATTGGCGCAGAAAAATGCTTCTCATGGTAGCAATTGGTGTTCTGATTACGTTAAGAGAAATCTTCGAAGGAGGTTCAAATGTGTTATGACTTTTTGAAGAAAGGAGAAAAACGTTTGAGATTTAATTAGCTAGATATATATGAAAGAAAAGGCGTAATGATGGCGTGATGGCTTGACAAGGGAGAATGGAAGAAAAAAAAATTCTTAAAAATAATCTGTAGGCTAATTCACGTAACAAAAGAAGTGCAGTTGCAGTGCAGTTGCAGTTAAGTTTCGATCAAAACAACGTTTTTCGTATTCTCTACCGCTGTCAGACACGCTCGCGTCAAGTGCGCGTCACGCGAGCGCATTATCGGCATTCTACTGTTGCGCGTCTTTGGTGCTTGTTTCGGAACGCAACATGATCGGTATTCTACTATTCGTTTGACGTCTCAAAATGACAGCTAAGAAGTTTCAATTCGATCACCGTGCAGTGTCGGTTACGCGCAATTTAAGTTCTTCGTTATTTACTTTTGTTGGCATCAAATTGTATTTTTTGAAAATGTAAGTGTTTAAAATGGATTATTGTATGTAGACAAGTTAACTACAAGTCGTTTTCAATGAAATTCTAAATGTTTTTTTTAACTTTTGAGTGAATATGAGTTTCCAACTTGGTTTGAGAATTTTATCCCTTGCTGCCGAAGTTGATGCCCGAGAACGTCGTCAAGCCATAAGAAGACAAAGATTTTCTGTGGATCTAGTCCGTATTTCAGAACGGGAATTCCAGAAAACCTATCGTCTGAACAAAAACATGACTCGGCAATTGATAACAACATTATGAACATGTATTCAGAAGGAGAGAAGGAAAGATGGTTTGAGTGTACAGGCAAAGGTTAGTCAATCCTGTTTATCTATAGTAATTTATTAAAGCTGAAGAGTTGTGTTATGTTTGAACGCGCTAATCTCTAGAACTACCAGTCAAATCAAAATTGGGTGAAACCGCAGGGTACAACTAGTAGTCAGATTCAACATGAAGAACAATATTTTAATAGAAAAGGATATCATTCTCTCAATGTGATGATTGTATGTAATCTATTTACCTATACTTAATCTACTTTATTTAAAAAACAAACAATACTTAGGTACTGGTACATAGGTAATAATATTATGCTTTACTGTCATAAAAAAAACTGTATCTACATTTGAAAATTATTGTTTTAGATATGTGATGCGGATCTTAACATTTTATGCATTGATCCCAGTAAACCTGGAGCAACCCATGATTCTTTTTTTTTTTTTTTTTTTTTTTTTTTTTTTTTTTTTTTTTTTTTTTTTTTTTTTTTTTTTGGATGGGAAATCATCAAATGACCCCCTCCACTCTGGGCGGAGCGGAAGGGAGTGTCAGACTTGTACTGACTAAAACCCATCCATGTTCCTTCTTTGCCCTTTGTGTTCCAGGGCCACGGTGTCTCTTTCGAACAGTCCCGCAGCTCTGGCAGGCATCGGCCCATGCGGACCCCTACTCGGTTGCTGACATCTCTTTGAGGCGCGCGTGGAACACGAACGCGCCGTCGACACGGCCTGTCGTCATAAGACGGCCGGACGGCGAGCTAGCCCATAACTCGCCGTCCACAGGCCCGCGCCTACGGTGGCCGGGAGCCACCACGTGACCCCCGACGCCCAGGGCGTCTCCCGCGGCGGCTGGGACGTGAGGTTCTTTCCCTCTCACGTCCCGCCACCTCCTTCACTAGCATGACTGCTTCACAGAAGGTGGTGACGGCTTCCCATTCCCTCTCGCTCCGGACCATGGCTTGAACCAGGGCCGGACGCGAGAGATCGCCGCCGCCAATCGCCGCTACAAGGACACGGCGGTGCTCCGCCCAAGCGGGGCAGACCTCTACGGTGTGCTCCACCGTGTCCTCCGGACGATCCTCGCAGTGGAAACACCCGGGCGTTTCCTCCCGCCCGATTCGGTGCAAGAACCTCCCGAAACAACCGTGTCCGGTGAGGATCTGCGTCAGGCGGTAGGTGAGGGCGCCGTGGCGCCTCTCTAGCCACTCCTCAAAGAGGGGACTTATCGCCACTATGGTAGCGTGCCCTGCACGGGGTTGCAACAGTCGCTCTCTCCATGTCGCCATGATATCACGCCGGAGGTCTGTCCGCTGAGCGGCAATTTGCCGCGGCAGCGGAGTTTCCCCCCGACGTAGTGCCTCCGCGCGCCATTCATGCAGGCGCGCGAGGACTATCGCCTCCAGATCCCATGGCGGCAATCCGGCAAGGAGGCTAGCCGCCTCGCCGGAGATCGTGCGGTACCCCCGGATTAGCCTTATGGCTATCACCTTTTGGGGCGCGTTCAGGTAGTGGGCGGCTTGCCGCCTTAAAGAACGCGCCCACACCGGGGCCCCGTAAAGGGCCATGGACCGCACGACCCCCGCGTATAGCCTCCGGCAGGAGGCGTTTGGACCCCTCAGGTTGGGCAAGAGCCGCTTGAAGGCAGCCCCTGTCCGTTCCAGTTTGGGAGCCAAACGTCGGAAGTGCTCCACGAAGTTCCACCGGCTGTCGAGGACGAGTCCTAGGTACTTCAACGTCGACCCGACGCCGATGGAAACCCCTCCTGCCGTCAGTAGGGATCCCGACGGTGGCGCATTCCGAGGCCCATGAAAACACATGGCCTCGGACTTGTGCAATGCCACCTCGAGACCCAATTGCCGGATCCTATCCACGACTATCGCAACCCCGCGTGTCATGTTTTCGGCCGCCGCCTCGTGCGACCTCCCTTGTGCCAGTACCAGCGTGTCGTCAGCGTAGCAAACTACGCTGACGCCGGTAGGGAGGTCGGCGCGCAGCACCCAGTCGTAACCGATGTTCCACAGGGCCGGTCCTAGAACCGATCCCTGTGGAACACCGCACGACATCTCTCGCCGGTTCCATTCTCCGCTCTGACCGGGGTAGATGACGGCCCTATCCGTCAAGTAGTCCCCGACCACACGACGAAGGTAGGTTGGCACCCGGTGATACCGGAGTGCCTCCCTAATGCAGCTCCAGGGCATGGAGTTGAAGGCGTTGGCGATGTCAAGAGACACCGCCAAGACGACCCCGCCCCGGGACACCGCGTCCCCCGTCGTGAGGGCTCTCACGCGCATGATGGCGTCCACCGTGGAGCGCCCCTTGCGGAAACCAAACTGGTGTTCCGCAAGATCCGGCCCCATCCCCGCAAGGTGCCCGGCAAGGCGGTTGGCAATGACTCTTTCGAAGAGCTTGCCCACCTCGTCGAGCAACACGATGGGCCGGTATGCGGACGGAGAGTCCGCAGGGCGCCCTGGTTTCCGGATGAGGACCAGCTTCCCCGTCTTCCAAAGAAGCGGAAACTGGCCTCTCTCCAAGCATGCGCTTAGGAGCCCTTCCAGTCGGGGCCCGAGAGCCTCGGAGGCCAGGACCCAGGCTTTGCCAGGCAAGCCATCGGGTCCCGGGGCGGTGTTTCTGGCTTTCAGCCTGCGTACCGCCACTCTCAGGTCTACCCCAGTCACCTCCGGAACGTCGTCATCGTCATCGGTGTGGTCCGCTTCCGGCACCGCACGCGGCGGCGGAGCCATAGGCGGGGGAGGATGCTCCCCTCGCGAAGGGAACAGAGCGCTCACCACGTCCTCCACGAGCTCAGGCCGGAGACTCTGCGTTAGCGGGGGGGCCCGGGTGCGGAGTTTGTCCCGCACCATCTTGTAAGGGCGCCCCCACGGATCTCCGTTCAGAGACTCCAGCATTTCCTCACGGGCCAAGTTCTTGGCCCGCCGGACAGCCTCTTGGAGGGCGGTTTTCGCCGCTCTGTACCCCTCGTACAGCTCCGCCTCAATGGCTGCCGCATCCGGAGGGCGGATGCGGAGCCTGCGATGCCTGGCGTACAGGCGCCGCGCGGCAACGCACGCCTTGCGCAGAGACGTCAGCTCTCGCGACCACCAGTACACCTGACGCTGGGCGCTTCCTGGCCGAACTCGGGGCATTGCCACGTCGCAAATCCCGGACATGGCCTCCTGGAACCAACTCGCCTCGTTGTTGATGTCGGCAGGCCTGACTGGTGATGATACCCAGGCCTGCACGATCGAGGCTTCCAGGAGGAGCTCCCGGTCCAGCTGCTTCAGCGAACCCAACCCATGATTCTTCAGTATGGCGTGATCACCCAACAAGCAATTACAGCCCTATCTTAACCAAAAATATGATGAAGAGGAAATATTTTTGCTCGGTGAATGTCCTTGCTTATTAATACATACTGAAAAAGTTTAATTTATTTAATTATGTTTATATTAAATATTGTGAATAATTATTTTAATACTTATTGTTCTTCCAGGTGACAGCGCTTATGCATTGAGGAAGATAATGATGACCCCAGTGTTGAATGCAATACCAGGTTCCCTTGATGTACATTATTATAAGCTGCAGGTCTCAGCCTGCGATACAGTAGAGAGATGCATTGGTGTCTTGAAAGCTCGATTCAGGTATGTATTTGAGTAAAACTAGTTTTCCCTAAGTTTCCTTTTCATAATAATTATACTGTTTTTATTATCTTTACCTCAAGAAGTCAAACCAAGTGAATGTATTGAGGCCCATGTTTTATTTTTGTATTGTTAGATATTTATTATAGTTTCTAAATGTTTTTGTTTCAGGTGTTTATTAGCTGCATGCATGCTTTAGAATGCCTCTGCGGTATTGCACAATATAGCAAACAAGGCATGATTACCAGTACCACAACTGACACATCAAGAGTGTGAGCAAGAAGAGAGAATGCATGTACGGCGTAGAACTGCAGAAAAGGATGTGCGTATGGAGAGCCTGAGTATTCTTGCTCAAAGCAATAGGCAGCCAAACAGAAATTTATTGGAAGGTCGGGCTGTCCAACAGGCTCTTATTAATCGCCTGAGGCTACATAGGGAATAAGGAGTCAGAATTCCACTTAAGAACCTTAATTATTTATTTTGGTATTTAAAATTATGTTAATATTCTAAGTAAGAGGTAATATAAAATCTGCTTGTTTCATTCATCATCTGAAGAAGTAAAGAAAGTGAAAATATGTATATTGTCTACGACGGCGACGTGGATTGTTGCTTGGACGCTGTCTAGTTGCCTCTTGCTCACTGAAACAAAATAAAAATATTATGTTATGGAAATCAGACTGTTATTTATTTCCTAAATAGGTACGACAAGTTACTATAATTACCTTTCAGTAAAATGTGTGATGTGTTGTGTTACTGTGGGTGTAACATCAATAATAATATCTTCATTTCTGAAAAAATAAATAACATTTATGAAAATTAACTGGTTAGTAATAGTTATTGCACAGTTAGAATGTTAACTAATACTTGACATAAATTAAAACTTACATATTAATACAAGGGATTTATTTGCACCTCATTTTGGGGTGTGCCACTCCTCCTCACAGCTTCAGTGCCTGCTTCAAGCAGAGCAGCGATTCTTTCCTCCAAAAGGGATAAAGGAGTGGGTACGCCTGGCCCTCCACCTGTACCCCTTTGATTATGCCGAATCTGCTTTACACGGTTGAGTAAGCGGCACTTATAGTCGGTATACCACTAAAAATATTACAAATCTAGTTATTAACCCGAGTATAATGTACCGATACACATAGGTATAATATCGATAGAATCTAACAGAACTTGCTCCACTCTTTGGGAGTTATGTTGGCGCACTCTGACCAAAGGCGTGATGTGAGGGCACTCTCCCCTCTCTAGACCTTAGTCTGCCACGGGCAAGGTCCCTGTGGCTCTCCAAATATTCCACCAGCAGTTCAATTTGCCGCAGCCACACGTTTGCGTGAAGTCATACCTACTTAAGAATCAGGATGAAACTTGTATGAAAGGAATTTAAACTGCTACTTTAACCTTTCTTTAACTACATCCTTAAATATCATTTTATTCATAATCATTTATTATTATAATATAATACGTGCTTATCTTCAAAGTATTAATCTTTTTAAGTTTTCTATTTGCACTAGTGATTTGCACTGAGTCTTGATTTTCAACTTTCGCGCCATTGGCGGGTCTCCTGTTATTTTGAGTTTTGATCTTATGAGGCAACGATAAACCATCATTCAGCCTAATTTTAGCAAAATATGTGATTGATTGTGAATCAAAGCATAATTGTTTGTTTATCTAGTAAGAAAAAGCACTAAAAACTGTACTGGGTTATTATTTTAATATTATAATAACGTCATATTCATTGAAATGTAATCGATTCTATTCGATTATTTAGTGAGTAATATTTTTTCTCTCATATGGCCACACCATAAGTAAGTTTGGTAGCGTTTGGTTGTCGTACAGTTGACGTGCAGTTCACGCGCAGCTTACGCGCAGTTCAAAGATTACAAGAATACCGTTTATCACTCAAACTTAAACTTAACTGCAACTGCACTACAACTTCATCGGCGCGTCATAAAATTACGTGAATTAGCCTTCTGAGCTAGCCCGAAATGTGTCTCCATCATACCTAAATGATGATTGATGACGTAAACAAAACTTTTTTTTTTTTAGTTTTCTTCTTTTCCTCTCTTAGTATAACTCCTTGTATAGAGATTTGTACCTAACTACCTGTATACCTACTACAACTATCTGTACCTAACTAGGTACTGTTAAACCACAATGTTGTTATCCAATTTCAATTGGTTTACCTAGGTGAATTAGAAACTACAGTTAGCACGTGAGTCTGATGCCGGACCTATCGGCCTGTAATTACAACACGTCGTATATTCCTCAACAGGGTAGAACACATCGACGCATAAATGAATGCCATGAATTCAGTACATCATTTCGAACCCCTCCACATAAAAATTAAAAAATAACTGTTTCCTACTAAAGTGCATAACCTACACGTTGAAAGACATGGAAATTTTTCAACAGCAAAAAAGATTTTTTTTTTTTTAATATATCAAAATGAATGTAACAGCTGATTGTTTTTTATTTATATTCTATTTTTATCTAAAATTATCTATAAACATAAAATTATGCTTGTAATCCCCGAATGGCAAGGCAGAGGTGAAAGGTTCATAATTTTTTTTTTTTTTATGTCTTTGCCCCACACTAGGAATTTCTTCTGTATCGTGGGTGCATATACACAAACAGCCACACCCGGTACAATTAAATGTAGGCCATACAAATATTTGTTCCGTGCGGGAATCGCACCCGCGACACTCAACGCAGCAGTCAATCGCTCAGCCACTGCGCCAACCGTGCCGTCAAATAGTAGTTTCTCGGCCCCACATTTTTCCTGTACTCATTTTCATCAGTTTTCTCCAAACTAAAATAATATGACTATGATCCGGTGTAATAATATGACTATGATCCGGTGTCCTTTTATCCGTCAAGTGACAAATTACGCGCCATTAACGCGCGCCATGTTGGCGGCCATTTTGTCGAATTATTTATGATCGCCATTTTGTGGAGCTTATCGCGGTTTAGTGTTTCAGGTGTTTTATATTTTTTTTAACATGAATTTAATATTATTTTGTAATCTGGAGGACGGGGAAACCGAAAAAGGTTATATTTAAAGGTTTATTAAGACTTTTGTGTTGTTAGTAGATTAATTTATTTCAAAATCAGATAAATTTTGTTACTAACTCTTTCTTTGATAGTCGTTATGAGTAGTAAGAAGACCGAAAAGTCTGCCAATCAGTTGTACCAATTATATGGCTGTGGAGATAGGCAGCAACTTTGACGCAGTGACTAAGCGAATGGCTGCTACGCTGCGTGTCGTGGGTTTTATCCCCGCACAGAAAAAATATTATTGTATGGCCATCAGGTTGTTTCGGGTCTTGCTGTTTGTGTATGTGAGTTTAAATGTTGGAAAACGCACTCACGATACAGGGGAAATTCCAAGTGTGGGGGCAACGTTTTAAAAACTCAATGTTAAGAACGGGTTTTCAGCCCCATACAGTTAAACTGGAAGCCGTCCCCATACATCGGAACCTTTAATAAAGCTGAGCAAAAGATGATCCATCACAAATTTGTGTATAACTTAGTTAACTTTGCAATAATTCATAATACCCTTCAAGGTCAAGACCAAAACACGCCAAAATCGATGAACAAGCATAAAAATCATTGCCAAAACCAGCATTCGTCTCACTTCGTAAAGTAGAATGGACATAAAGATACGCAAACCTAAAGATACGCCATCCAATAGTATTTTCCCTCAAAAAGGGGATTTTTTATCCTCCCAGGGGTGATAAGAAAAGCGTAAAACACTGGTTTTATTGCCAAAAAGGACTGTATATCATCGGAATTACGCTTCAATGAGTGTGATATGAAGATTATGTGATATTTCCTAATTTTCGCGGAGAGAAATGGGAATATCTTTAGCATGTAGGAAATGATGTATTATGTGATGGAAAATCTATCTTTGTTTGTCTGTGGGTGTTGTGGAAGGTGACTGAACTTTGACTCGAGAGCAATTTCTATACAGGGTGTAAACAGACCTTTCACGAAGCCGTCAACCAAGCATTCTGTACATCAAACTATGTAACTCTACGCAAATTTTTTTGCTGGGAAATGGCTTTTTTTTTGGTGTGAAAAATCTCGTTTTATGGTAGTGCTCAATGTAACGCACTTAAAAATTGTGCTGATGGATGTTTTGAATAGTAAAGAGGTCATTGACGTAATTAAAGACAATTTTTAACCTTAAAAACTAGTATTTAAAAAAAAACTTGTGAAAAAGTTGGAACTTTGACCCCCAATATCTCCGTAATTAGAAGAATCCCAGGCATGGTCTAAAACAAAAAAAATTATCGCAATGACGGGGAAAACAAGTGCCTTTCGGCTTCGTTAATGGTCTTTTTTACACCTTTTATTTTTAAGAATGTTCGCATTATAATCTCATTCTCAAATTGTCAATAAATGAAATAACTCTTTATGGTATCACTTATAAACTTTCAATACAAAATAATCCATAACTGCAGTAGTGACAAATTATTAATTAATATTTGCCTTATAAAACAGGCTCGTTGATCCGTCGCAATTTATTGCAATCGGCATCTTCTCAGTTCGTTGGCCGCATCCACATCAGTCTTGTCTAGGGAGGGCTGCTCCATCAATGAAGCCGAATAACTTGGCTATTGTCAACAAATTGTTTAGCGACTACCTACATTTTTTACTTTTGGGTCTCCCTGAGATGAGATTCAGACTAGATTTTGAACGTTTTTTTATTGCAGGATTTAGGATATAAATATTTATTGAGGCTCAACATATATGAAGTTTACATTAGTTGTTTGTGTGTCGTGTTTTGTCTTATTTTATTTATTTTTCTAATATTTTTTTTTTGTTTTGTTTAATGTACCTTATGCTATTATATGATCCAACTGATGGTTGAAATAAATTGAATTGAATTGAATAAAAGTGAAATCTCATACGGGATAAAACTACCATCATTCGCACATAAGCAGTATTGTTGTCTTAATTGAAAATGTAAGATTTCTGGTACACCTACACCCACATAATAATGTCAATTTAATGTTTTTTTTCTAAAAGGAACAACGCACTTTCGATAACTATGATGATATTCCAGATGTAAAGCGGCGGTGATATATGAATAAGATTGTGGCTTACGTTTTTTTTAAGGTGCCTTTTTTACCAGAAGCTCTAGTACGAGCGCGTGGTATAATCATCTTTTGCAGCATGTCTTGTTTTTCCATTCTTCTCTTTTACTCGTCATCTCTTCAGACACCACGAAAGGAGTTCGTGGTATAGACGTAACGTAAATACGTCGATTTCTGAATCAAAAATACAATTATCCAATGGCATTTTAGTTAAATTGTTTGCAACTAACACAATCAGTTAGTATCATCCATAGATCTGAATAAATTCTTAAAATTATGAAAATGTTGTGTTTGAAGCGAGTATTTTAAATTTTAAAATCCACAATTCCACATATTTATGTTACGTTACCACCGCGCTCTCTTGCTAGGACTCCGGGCATTCGATTTTCAACTTTCAGCGTTTTTCCGGAGAAGGAAACTCAACAGATTGCATCCCCAGCATGTTGAAAAAATTCACTGTTGAATTCCTAAAGCAACGCTCGACTAAAGGCCCAGAGTAGAAAATTCATTGCGGATTAAAAAACCGCACGACGTTCATTACCCTACCCTACACGTGCCTTAAAAAAGTATTTAAATCAGTTAAATAGCACAACGCGCCTAAAAATACCCTGAGACACAAAATTGATTCAAATAAATCAATTTTAAGAGAAAAAAGTAAAATAACTAAAAATACCATCAAACGACGAAACAGCTGGTTGTGCCAAAATAAACAGAGTTAATTGACGGTCCACAGACAGACACGGCATAATAAATATTATGCTTTTTGGGTGAAGGTCTTGACGGAGAATGTTGGACTAGACAAACATCTGGATTTGACCGTGATTTTGGACGTTTATCAGGAATATTTTTGGATAAGTATAACAAAATCTTACTTACTATTTTAAATGGGAAAGTTTGTGAGGATGGATGAATGGATCTTTGTTACTCTTTCACGTAAAAACTACAGAAAGGATTTAAATTAAAGGAGATGTTTGATTTTGGGCCACCACTATGTACACTACATATATAATTAGGAAAAAAATAGGGGAATTTCATAAAAATACTAACAAATTAATTTGAAGAAGGGTACAGGCGTACAAAAATGATCATTTGAAAAGTTTTTTAATAATATAACCCCATTTTAGGGCAGCCATGAGAGTTGTGTTTGACGACTTTGACAGTTTTAAGAAGTGACGTCTTTGAGTCTTTCTTTGCTTTGAGTATGAATTGGATGTGTTTCGGAGTTTTTAGTGATTGTTTTTGTTTTGCGACCCAGTTTACTACTACGGACATTGATTGATTGCTTCTCTGTTGACCCCGGCTTTGTTTTATGGTTTCTGAATTTTTTATACACGTCAATCAAATGTCATTCAGAAAATTACATTTTTTGAATACTGCTGATCTGATTAACCATGTTTAGTTTTATGTAGCATTGCTCTCCTTGACCAAGTTAATTTGAATCTACATTGAAACGAAGTGAAATTTAAGGTAATTAACAATAAAAAACGGTTACTGTGTTATATAGCAATATTTACATATAGTGTACAGAGTGCTGGCCCAGGCTCCATACATTTTTGGATCTCCTTCGGCGTACAGATAGTGTATTAATTGGGATTTTATCCCGGTAGTACGATCCCGTGGTACAGTCACAGAACTCCACGCAGGTGAAGCCGCGGGCATAAGCTAGTGTTTTATTACAAATTATTCTCTTTGGGATTTGTCTTCAATATTAGTGACGAATTTCCGTACTAAACGGGAAGATGTATTCATAAAATTATGATTATTATTGTTGGAAAAATAACTGTTTACAAGCATGCTGCCAGATCCAGTGGTTTAGGCTTTTTTTTTTTTTTTTTTTTTTTTTTCCGGATGGGAAATCATCAAATGACCCCCCCCACTCTGGGCGGAGCGGAAGGGAGTGTCAGACTTGTACTGACTAAAACCCATCCATGTTCCTTCTTTGCCCTTTGTGTTCCAGGGCCACGGTATCTCTTTCGAACAGTCCCGCAGCCCTGGCAGGCATCGGCCCTTGCGGACCCCTACTTATTTGCTGACATCTCTTTGAGGCGCACGTGGAACACGAACGCGCCGTCGACACGGCCTGTCGTCATAAGACGGCCGGACGGCGAGCTAGCCCATAACTCGCCGTCCACAGGCCCGCGCCTACGGTGGCCGGGAGCCACCACGTGACCCCCAACGCCCAGGGCGTCTCCCGCGGCGACTAGGACGTGAAGTTCTTTCCCTCTCACGTCCCGCCACCTCCTTCACTAGCATGACTGCTTCGCAGAAGGAGGTGACGGCTTCCCATTCCCTCTCGCTCCGGACCATGGCTTGAACCAAGGCCGGACGCGAGAGATCGCCGCCGCCAATCGCCGCTACGAGGACACGGCGGTGCTCCGCCCAAGCGGGGCAGACCTCCACGGTGTGCTCCACCGTGTCCTCCGGACGATCCTCGCAGTGGAAACACCCGGGCGTTTCCTCCCGCCCGATTCGGTGCAGGAACCTCCCGAAACAACCGTGTCCGGTGAGGACCTGCGTCAGGCGGTAGGTGAGGGCGCCGTGGCGCCTCTCTAGCCACTCCTCAAAGAGGGGACTTATCGCCACTATGGTGGCGTGCCCTGCACGGGGTTGCGACAGTCGCTCTCTCCATGTCGCCATGAGATCACGCCGGAGGTCTGTCCGCTGAGCGGCAATTTGCCGCGGCAGCGGAGTTTCCTCCCGACGTAGTGCCTCCGCGCGCCATTCGTGCAGGCGTGCGAGGACAATCGCCTCCAGATCCCATGGCGGCAATCCGGCAAGAAGGCTAGCCGCTTCGCCGGAGATCGTGCGGTACCCCCGGATTAGCCTTATGGCTATTACCTTTTGGGGCGCGTTCAGGTAGTGGGCGGCTTGCCGCCTCAAAGAACGCGCCCACACCGGGGCCCCGTAAAGGGCCATGGACCGCACGACCCCCGCGTATAGCCTCCGGCAGGAGGCGTTTGGACCCCTCAGGTTGGGCAAGAGCCGCTTGAAGGCAGCCCCTGTCCGTTTCAGTTTGGGAGCCAAACGTCGGAAGTGCTCCACGAAGTTCCACCGGCTGTCGAGGACGAGTCCTAGGTACTTCAACGTCGACCCGACGCCGATGGAAACCCCTCCTGCCGTCAGTAGGGATCCCGACGGTGGCGCATTCCGAGGCCCATGAAAACACATGGCCTCGGACTTGTGCAGTGCCACCTCGAGACCCAATTGCCGGATCCTCTCCACGACTATCGCAACCCCGCGTGTCATGTTTTCGGCCGCCGCCTCGTGCGACCTCCCTTGTGCCAGTACCAGCGTGTCGTCAGCGTAGCAAACTACGCTGACGCCGGTAGTGAGGTCGGCGCGCAGCACCCAGTCGTAACCGATGTTCCACAAGGCCGGCCCCAGAACCGATCCCTGTGGAACACCGCACGACATCTCTCGCCGGTTCCATTCTCCGCTTCGACCAGGGTAGATGATGGCTCTATCCGTCAGGTAGTCCCCGACCACACGACGAAGGTAGGTTGGCACCCGGTGATACCGGAGTGCCTCCCTAATACAGCTCCAGGGCATGGAGTTGAAGGCGTTGGCGATGTCAAGAGACACCGCCAAGACGACCCCGCCCCGGGACACCGCGTCCCCCGTCGTCAGGGCTCTCACGCGCATGATGGCGTCCACCGTCGAGCGCCCCTTGCGGAAACCAAACTGGTGTTCCGCAAGATCCGGCCCCATCCCCGCAAGGTGCCCGGTGAGGCGGTTGGCAATGACTCTTTCAAAGAGCTTGCCCACCTCGTTGAGCAGCACGATGGGCCGGTATGCGGACGGAGAGTCCGCAGGGCGCCCTGGTTTCCGGATGAGGACCAGCTTCCCCGTCTTCCAACGAAGCGGAAACTGGCCTCTCTCCAAGCATGCGCTTAGGAGCCCTTCCAGTCGGGGCCCGAGAGCCTCAGAGGCCAGGACCCAGGCTTTGCCAGGCAAGCCATCGGGTCCCGGGGCGGTGTTTCTGGTTTTCAGCCTGCGTACCGCCACTCTCAGGTCTACCCCAGTCACCTCCGGAACGTCGTCATCGTCATCGGTGTGGTCCGCTTCCGACACCGCACGCGGCGGCGGAGCCATAGGCGGGGGAGGATGCTCCCCTCGCGAAGGGAACAGAGCGCTCACCACGTCCTCCACGAGCTCAGGCCGGAGACTCTGCGTTAGCGGGGGGGCCCGGGTGCGAAGTTTGTCCCGCACCATCTTGTAAGGGCGCTCCCACGGATCTCCGTTCAGAGACTCCAGCATCTCCTCGCGGGCCAAGTTCTTGGCCCGCCGGACAGCCTCTTGGAGGGCGGTCTTCGCCGCTCTGTACCCCTCGTACAGCTCCGCCTCAATGGCTGCCGCATCCGGAGGGCGGATGCGGAGCCTGCGATGCCTGGCGTACAGGCGCCGCGTGGCAACGCACGCCTTGCGCAAAGACGTCAGCTCTCGCGACCACCAGTACACCTGACGCCGGGCGCTTCCTGGCCGAACTCGGGGCATTGCCACGTCGCAAATCTCGGACATGGCCTCCTGGAACCAACCCCCCTCGTTGTTGATGTCGGCAGGCCTGACTGGTGATGACACCCAGGCCTGCACGATCGAGGCTTCCAGGAGGAGCTCCCGGTCCAGCTGCTTCAGCGCCCATCGCGGACCACTCGGGGCCTGTAGGACCGGCACGCTTGAGGACTGGGTGGAGACGTCGAACCGGATGTACCGGTGGTCGGAATAGGTCTCCACCCCCTCCATGACGCACCAGTCAACGACACGCGGCGACAGAGCGGGGCTGGCGAACGAGATGTCCACCACCGACTCGCCCCGCATCCGCACGCACGTGGGGACAGAACCCCGATTTAGGACGACCAGGCCTGTCTCCAGAGCCCAGTCCTCCACCATTCTACCCCGCACGTCCGTGTAACGAGAACCCCAAGCCAAGTTCTTGGCATTGAAGTCCCCGAGCACAAGCACGGGGAGGGAATGGCTTCCGATGACGACACTCAACTCCGTGAGGGAGTTGTGGAACTCGGCGAGAGTTCGGCTCGGGGAGAAGTAGACTCCCACTACAACGATCTCCCCGAACCGTGCTGCTACGCACCCCTGACCCTTCCTGACACTCTCAAGGGTCGGGGTACCGGCGGCGACCGACGTAATTATGGTCACTGAGCCGCTAAGGTCCTCAACCCAGTCATCCCTGGGCGGGACAAAGTACGGCTCAGCGACCACGGCGATGTTAATCGACCACTGCGCCATGCTCTGGAGCAACAGATCCTGAGCGCAGGCGCAGTGGTTGATGTTCGCCTAGAGAAGGCGTAATGGGGCCGTTACTGGCACTCCATTTCAGCCCCCTCCCGGGCCCCCTGCGAGGGCCCCGCTGCGGAAGTTGCAGCAGTAGCGGCAGCGGCAGCGACAGTGGCGGCGGCTGCGGTGGTGGCGACGGTGGGGGTTTTGGCGGTGGTGGCGGAGGGCCTTCCCTTGCCCCTGGCCTTGGCGGGAGTACCGCAGGACTTGCTCCCTGCCCGGTGATCGGCCGGCTTGCCAGCTGCCGCACATGCGGCGCAGCGCGGCGCGGCGGAGCAAGCCGCGGCCATGTGACCAGGCTGGCCGCAGCGGAAGCACAGGCCGCTGCGGTCCACCTCCGAGGTGCACCGGACCGACACGTGGTGCCCCACATGGCAGCGGAAGCACCTCAGAGGTCTGGGTTCCAGCAGCTTCACCTGCGCCGAAACCCAGCCCACCAAGAGCCTTCGGCCCTCCACAATAACTTTCGCCGCTGTCACAGGGCAGCTTACCGTTATGGTTCGCATGCCCGACAGGTCCGGACGTAAGGTGCCTGCCTTGACTTGCTCGGCAGGGCACCCACCGGTCCTGGTGACGGCGGCCACCACCTCCTTTTCGGTCACCGAGTCGTCCAGACCCAGTATGCGCAGGTCTGCGCATTTGACGGGCCTGGACACTCGGGCCTCGTCCGCATTTAGGGACGCTCTAAGCTTTTCAGCCAGAGCGTCGGCGGACGAGCCACGGGTTTCGCCAGGGATCTCCAGCACTCGAGCCCCTGTTGCGGTGACTCTAAGCCGGAGGCCCCCGGTGATCCCGAGCTCTCCGAGATCCACCGTCGCTTTCGCCTTAGCGAGCACGTCGCGGTAGGTCACGCCCCTCTTTTCCGCGTCCGGCTGTAGTGTAATCACTACAGCTGCGGTCTTTGGGGTGCTGAGCCTAACCGCGACGCCCCGCTCCTTTTGCCGGCGTTTCTGCTCCTGCCTCCTGGCCTTTTTGGCCGCCGATCGCTCCCTTGCTTTTTCTCCGGCCACCTGCCACCCGGTCTCGGCCGCGGAAGGCTTAGGGGGCGGGGGGCGCGGCGATAGCGGCTGTCTCGCGGCTGGCGCTGGCATATTCGCCGCCTTGCCCTTCTTTTGGGCCGCCGCCTTGCCCTGTTTAAGGCCGCCGCCTTGCCCTGTTTCAGGGCCGCCGCCTTCCTAACCGGAGCCGGTTTCGCCGGGGCCGACATAACCCTGCCAGGGGGCTGGCTGGACGGCCCCGGTGCGGAGGCCGCAGCAGACGCATATGAGGCCGCCGTCGGGCCCGGGGGCGCCTTGTTTGCCGCTAGGGGGGGGCGCAGGACAATGCCCTCCAGGACGGAGAACCGCGCCTGGAAGGCAGCCAGCTCCTGCCGAACCAGATTCAGAACCTGGTTCTCCACCGGCACGGACTTTCTTGGATGGTTCTGGCCCCCATTTTGGGGCGCCTCGCGTGAGCCGGACTCGCGCAAACTGGCCAGGTCTGCTCGGAGCTTCATGTTCTCCTCTTTGAGAAGCTCCGTGGCGGCCGTCAGTCGAGCGACCTCCGCCCTCAGAATGGCCACGCCGTCTGGCGGGGGCCCCGCAAATCTGGCCTCCGCTGCCGCCATAATGGAGGCGACCGCTGCAGGTATAGCCCTTTGCCTGGTGGAGGGCTTTTGTTTCAAAGAGACAGCCCTCAGCGCCGCCTCCACCGCCTTCGCGAGTCCGGCCTTACGCTCCGCATCGGAGCCGCCATCAACGCCCGCTTCGTCGCCAGAGGAGCCCGAACGGGCCACCCCGTGACCGGTGGCCACCCCCGGATGGCGCCCCTCCTCGGCAAGCCGCGCCGACCTCTCGGTGGCAGAGAGACCTCTCCCCTTGCCACGGATCCCGCCGCGCTTGCTGGTGGGGAACTTACAAGCCGAAGCCAGCTCCCCATCTGACGACGACTCTCGGTCGCCTACCGGCCTGGACCGCTTGCGTAGGAACTCCCTGTTCCCCGCAGCAGCCCCGGGCCTCCCGCGCTGGGAGCTCACTGAGCCTCCCGCGCTCACCTCGCTGGATGCGGCGCCGGACTCCGACCCCGCATCCCTCTCCTCCCTTCCTTCGCCGATATCGGCCGTGTTTTGGGTTGTATTCGTTTCCATACTGTTCCCACGAGTATGGGGGAAATAAAAAGTCCATCTGGGCAGTGCCCCCTGTACCCAGATAAGCCATAGCCAGGCCCGGCAGTGCTTCGCACTAGAGACTGATTTTCCAAAGGAACCCGTCAGCCATACATCTCCTCGCGGTGCGCCGCCGCTTGAGATTCGGGGTAACTTTTTATAGAGGTTTTCTACCTCGTGGTCCGGGCGGTTAAGCCAAGACCCTCGGTCCCAATCGAAGCCGCGAGACGTGTTCCACGACACTTCGACGGTGGGATTACGATATCGACGGAGACAGTGAGGAACGCACGTCCTTCACTGTCTGCTCGGAGGCAGGGTAAGTGCACACCGAGCCCGCCCTTGCTCCTCCGCTGTGCCCTCTGCTTTTCAGAGGGTCACGCGGAGCAACGCCCCCTTGGTCCATGAGGGACCCGCCCATGTCAGAATATTAGCCATGGACAGTAACATTCCCCGAGGAATAAGAATCTCTTCCCATTCCTCGGGGAAGGATACTGCCCACGCCCAGGGTGCACCGGCCCAGCAGCTGCTATTCCCTCCAGACGTATCGAGAGGGACCGGCAGCCATCAGGCATACGAGGAGGAATTCTGACAACGCACCCCAGTGGTTTAGGCTGCGTTACATATCAGTGAGCGACAAAGTTCGAGTGAATCGGTTCCTTCTAGGCAAGCGTGGTCTACCCTAGGCCGCATCATCGCATCATATTAGGCGAGTTAAAACCGCAAGCAAATTATGTAGTGTAAAAAAGAATTTCAGACATTTTTAGTAATTAATTCTTAATTAGAGCCTAAGTGACTTATTCAAACACTGTTTTAAGCTTTCACGGTTTCGACGCTTGTAGCAGCGTCAAAATATCGGGAGCTCAAAATTATGAAAAATCACGGAAGATATCCCGTAAGTGACAGTACAAGCTAAGTGACTTATTTTCCAGACGGTAGACCTTTGACCTGGTGAAGATCGCAGGAATCCATGAATACGGTCAGCACAAGTCTGGTCGTTGTGGGCGTTAGCCGTGGCAATCGTAGGGTGGGTACTAACTAGTAGTGATGGTCTTTCAGCGGTGATGATGGAAATAACAATTTTTGCGCTCTAATCATCATCATCATCATCGTGATGATGATGATGATAAGTATATATAGTACCTGCAAAATAGATCACAATAAATTAACTCAAATAATCAAATTCTATCCTTGAATATGGGTAAAACGGTATAAAGCCTCAGAAGTATTCGCCTGTATTTTCATTTCGTATTGTAAATACAGCTAATATCAACGCTAATTGGTTGACTATACTAACTATTAATAATTCTACAGAAGCGTCCAAATCCGTCTACCTAATTGATTGTGGTTGGTGTATTAAGTTATCGTATTGAGATAAGTTATTGCTTTTTTTTTTTTTTTCTTTTCCCTTTGTGTTCCAGGGCCACGGTGTCTCTTTCGAATAGTCCCACAGCCCTGGCAGGCATCGGTCCATGCGGACCCCTACTTATTTGCTGCCATCTCTTTGAGGCGCACGTGGAACACGAACGCGCCGTCGACACGGCCCGCTCCTACGGTGGCCGGGAGATAAGTTATTGCTTCTAATAATAGAATATTCTTGAGTTAATTTATTTTATTAGGTACTAGCTTTTGACCGCGATTTTGTTCGCGTTAATTAAAAATTTGACAATCAATTCGAATTCTACTCTGCTTGTAATAATATAATTCAATCAAGATTCGATGGTGACGCGGCGCCATCTATTATCGTAAGAACGTTATTGTTGTTTTCCTCGGGAACAGTACTTCTTTTCGGGATGAAATGTCCGTTTCTGTACACCTGACCACGTATATGCAAAATTTCAGGATTATCGGTTCTGTGATTTAGGCGTGAAAGGTAACACACAAACTTACTTTCGCATTTATAATATTAGTTAGGATTTGCTTAACATGAGATTAGATTTGATGGCAATTTAATCTTTTTGTTTCATCACATCAAACTCACTCAAAAAAACTCAACGCAAAAAAAAATATCGTACTAGTACTATTTCTTTGGAGGTGAAAAATCACGTTTTACGGTGAGGCACTCAAAACATTGTGCTGATGGATGCATTGAATAGTACGGGAGTCGTGGAGCTATTTAAAGTTAAGTTTTTACAGGAGAAGGGTATTAAAAACTTATGAAAAAGTTAGAACTCTGACCCCCTATATCTATTTAACTAGAACATTCCCAGGCATGGTCCAGACAATAAAAAATGATCGCAATGACGGAGACAACAACTGCTTTTCGGCTTCGCTAATTTTTACAACTATTATGTTTTACAGGAAATGAAAAGTGGTTTATAAAATCTGCTTATCAAAACAAAACAATACAGTCACCTACCACCAAGCCATAACAACAATCAACAATACCTATAACGACCTTCTACAAAAAGAGGACCGACACTCACAGAGGTTTAATACCCCATATTTTGACTTCGAGTGCCCCATTAAGATGATTTGGGCGTAAATATGAAAGATATTTAAGCCCACATCATTTTGTAATTTATTTATCTTTAGTACTTTTATTTAGGGGAATGGTCTCTTATTTTTGAGGATGGTGAGATTAGGTAAAGTGTTTTTCGAGTGTATTTTGTTTGGTTTAAATTCTTCCTTTTACGTTTGAGATTCGAGTGACAATTGTATATGTCGGATAAGTCAGGATAATTTCCGTTAGGCTCTTACATCATGTGGGCAGACGATGGGTTTCGTGTTATGAAAACGCACTGGGTGCGATACACTGTTTTTAGCAAAACTAACGAATTACTTGAGATTACAACTTAACACAATAACACGGGGATTAATGAATCGGGTACAGTTCCAAGACGATCAGACATTGAATGTCGTCCTCGCCTCGTACTGTAAACATCAGGGCTCTGTAGAAGCACGCGGTGGTGTGGGTAGACTGGTAAACTGGTCGCGTCATGTCACCACTGGCGCGCTTGCGATTCATTTTATGTCCGTACTAATGACCGGATCCGACATATATTTATTTTTATCACAACTGAATACATTTAGTGTCTAGTTCTTTTCCACCGAACTTGCCTTTAGCATATTTTTTTATTTATTTAAACTTCATTTACAATAGTGGTACATAGGCGGACTTAATGCCACAAGGCATTCTCTACCAGTCAACCTTTGAGTTAAATAGGCCAACATTGTGATAGGGTACAAAATAATATCTAAAAAATAACTACTAGTTTTAGAAAATGTATATACTTATACACATATACAAATAAAATGAACTAATAAATATTTTAGCAAATATCAATTTAAAACCGAGAAACCTAATAATAATTACTATGAGTATACTTCTAATTCATAACCAGTGCATAAAGATCCCACTCGTGGGATAAGGGGTCTTCCTATGAGTGGGCAACCTAGACCAACCTAGACAAGTGCGGCTTAACCTGAAGATCGACCCGTGCAGCTGTTATTATTTAGCCACGACCTCCTCCTTCCAGAGCAGCGGTGGCCCAGTGGTGGCGGCCTCGGCATACGCACAGTAAGTCGTGGGTTCGAACTCAGGCAGGCGCATTACTTTGTAATTTATTTCATCACCACTGCTCTCAAAATGGTGAAGGAAAACATCGTGAGGAAACCGGCATGTCTTAGAACCAAAAATTGGAAGACAAGTGACATCTACCAAACCGCACTGGGCCCGCGTGGTGGATTATACCCCATTCCTTCTTTAGAGAGGAGGCCGTGTGTCCCAACAGTGGGTATAGGCCGATTATGCTCCTCCTTCCATAGAATTATGTAAGTTCTCAATTCTCATTCCCAATTCTATTTATGGATTTAGAAATGTAATACTACCTACTGTGAATAACATTCCTTTGTCTTCCTTCATTCATTTTCTTTCCATGTATGTTTTCCCAGGAGCGCGGAAGGGTTCGTCCCTTTAAATGTTTTGTATTGGGGCAACCTTGACCCCCACACGTATCCTGTTAAGGTCAGGTCCGATTGAAACTGAAAACCGGGGTAAGCAAAATACGAGGGCCTACATTATGAAGCTTATGTTGTCTTCGGTAGAGATGGGTTCTGCAGATTGCGTCTGTATTATTATTAATATCCTATTATGATAATGATAAAGTAAAAGTTTGTGGAGATATAATTACTGAATAGTTATAGTAGATTCAAACTCATTATTCATATTTATTTCTGTAAATTGGGATGATGAATAGATGGGATGAGTAGTCACTCTGAGATGAAACAGCCGCAACAAACTCAGAGGTCTCTGTCCCTTTTAAAGTCCAGTCATCGGTCAAGTCACATGAGGAACATGCAGATTAGTGTCTGAGAATTCTGAGATGGTCTATGTGTGAGCTCAAAACATTTATTGAAAGAAAAAAGCATGTACTTTTTAACTATAAAAAAAATAGAAGCTATAGTATAGTCCAGCAACTAGATGTAAAAACAATGAAAGGATTGTTTTCCTACTGTTTGACATTCAAATAGATCGTAACCGCAAGTTAAGCGCTCAAGCGACTCGCGTGTTGCAACTGACTTCGATGAGAACCAATGAAAGAAATTGCTTAGAGAGCGCCACGACTCACCACGACGCGAAAGTACATATTCGATGGAAACGAGTGACAAACGCTTGTGTAACCTGAAAATGCATAGCAAGTAGCATCGCCTGAGGACGTGAACGGGACATAATTATTTTGAAACTAAAATACTTCGCTGTCAATTGTAGATCTTTGACAGTCGTTACAGGTAGTCAGTGGCCCGAAAGTCTGACAACCAGTCTTACGAAGGGGTATCGTGTTACCCGGAACTAACTGGGTTGTGGAGATCAGACAGGCAGTCGTTCCATGTAAAATACTGGTATTCAGCTGCATTAGGTTAGACTGGAAGCTGACCCCAACATAATTGAGAAAATGCTAGGCAGATGAGAGACACTTAAATACTTTATCCAGGAAACATGAAATATTTCTCTTCGGATGGGAAATCATCAAATGACCCCCCCCCCCCACTCTGGGTGAGTGTCAGACTTATACTGACTAAAACCCATCCATGTTCCTTCTTTGCCCTTTGTGTTCCAGGGCCGCAGTATCTCTTTCGAACAGTCCCGCAGCCCTGGCAGGCATCGGCCCTTGGGGACCCCTACATTGTTGCTGATATCTCTTTGAGGCGCGCGTGGAACACGAACGCGCCGTCTGTCGTCATAAGATTTACGGATGGCAAGACTGAAAACTGTGACTAACAGCTAATCCTGAATAAAGACATCGTGCATTTTATTTATATTTAAATCTTTTAAACGTTGCAATCTTGCATGCCGTAAGAAAACGAGTGAACAGCGCGCCATTATCCTCTTACATGGCACATACTTAGGTCAACTTTTAAAGTTACAATTTAAAATAAGTTTTCTTCCATACAACTTTCATAGTTTACATACTGTGAACATTCGCCGGAGGAATAGAATAGTCTGGTATGAAACTATTTCGTTGGAAATTAATTAAGTTATAAATTACATTTGTGACGTAATTGGTATTTAATTACTGTCACGGACGGGATGGGTGTCAAAATTGACGAATATAGGATTATTATATCTTGGGAGTGGGTCGAGTGATCGAAAGCGTGAAGTCTTGGATTTGATTCCCAGGTCGGGTAAAGTGTTATTGGGTTTTTCCGTCAGAAATTTCTCGGTAGCAGTAGTATGGATTTGTGCCCGGATAATGGCAATATGCTCGCCCTCTATTACATGCGACTTAAACATAACTAGCGAAATGTGGATGTACTATTAGGTACACCTCTGCCTAACCCTTCGGGGATTACAGGCGTGATGTTTTGTTATGTAAATCGGTTATGAATGATGCGACTAATATCACGTTACATAATTTTTGTCTCTCGACATTGTCGATAACTGACTTTGATACTCTATATTATGTAGGTTCGTGGTATGTCCGTAATGATGATCGATCAATATATCGAAAACTCAGTTATGAAGTTACTGAGTGTCCTAGACTATTTCGTAAATATACAGGGCGTATGTGACGTTCTGACACTTAGTTTTCATCATCTGATTAGCCTTTTCCCAACTACGTTGGGGTCGGCTTAAAGTCTAACCGGATTCAGCTGAATACCAGTATTTTACATGGAGCGACTGCCTATATGACCTCCACAACCTAGTTAGTACTTGTTAATACGAAACCCCTTGGTAAGACTGGTTGTCAGACTCTCGGGTCACTGACTAACTGTAACGGCCGTCAAAGATCTACAATTGATAGCCGGGACCAGCGGCTTAACGTGCTTCCCGAAGCACGGACGAAAATTGGTATGTAATGGGGGTTCACCCATCCATGGAGCAACCTAGGCAAGCGCGGCTTAACATGAAGATCGAAACGAGTGTATGTTATTATTTAGCCACGAGCTCCTCCTGATGACAAAAACTTTTATCATAAACCAAACCAAAAACAAAAAAAAAAAGTTCAAATAAAATTCGACTATCTACATCCGCGTTCAGCCCAAAATCATTCAATTTTCCAAAACAGCCTGCTTTCGAAACCATGATTTATTTACAAGTGCTCTTAACCCTGACTTTCACCTTCCTTTCACCCCCTATCCAGGATTCAACCCCTTCTTAATCAATCCAACAAAACAACCCTTTAACTTATTCATAGAGGTCTTGAAAAAAAAACGGCCAAATGTAAATTGGACTCATGAGCGAGGGTTCCGTACAACGGTACCACCGTTCATGGCTGTCAAATAAAAAGTCGCTTCAATGCCGCTGGCTCAATCCTTCCTACAGAGACAGAGTCACTGTCGGCTTCTCTGTTTCTCGATCATTATAATCTCTTCACAGTTCTGTTGAATCGGTTTCTTCTAGGCAAGCGTGCTCCACCCTAGACTGCGTCATCGCTTTACATCTGGCAAGTCGCGGCCAAACGGCAAAGCTATTTAGTAAAAAAATAAAAAAATAATGTGGGTTTATTATATGGTTGTGGTTTGTATGTAGGTATGATTTGCGATAACAACGCCTATACCCATTATATTCTGCAAAATTTTCAACTTCCTAACTTATACGGTGACAAAGATACAACCTTGTAAGAGACATCGCAAGCTTAGTAATATTCTCCCCGTTTTCACCCAAAGCGTACGGAACCCTAAAAACGGGATCCATTTAAAATAGCCCTCTCTGTAAACAGAGCCCTTTCGCACGTTTAATGCAAGGTCCTGCTGAATGGCACCCGGACCCATAGGTCATTAATTCTGGTGAATAATGGCGAGGTAGGCTGTCTACCGAGTGAGGACCGGCTTGTGGGAAGATTTTGGCCGATTTCGACTGGATTTTGTGGTGAAGAAGTAGTTTTGTAGGCGGTGTTTGTAGCTAAATAATAACAGCCGCTCGGTTCAGGTTAAGCCGTACTTGCCAGCGCTTATTCGTGGATGGACGCCATATATAACGAGTTTCCTCCGTGCCTCGTTAAGCCGTTGGTTCCGGCTGTCATCTGAGAATCTTTGTCAGTCGTCACAGGTAGTCTGTGGCCTGAAAGTCTGACAACTAGTCTTACCAGGGGGTATCGTATTACCCAGTACTAACTGGGTTGTTGAGGTCAGATAGGCAGTCGCTCCATGTAAAATACTGGTATTCAGCTGCACCCGGTTAGACTGGAAACCGACCCCAACATAGTTGGGAAAAGGCTAATCAGATGGTGAATTAGATGGGGTTTATACATCCCACATGTTACTTTCTTCCTAAAAGTTTAGGCAAATAAACTCCATATATTCCGGTCTCTAGTAATTATTACAACAACAAAAGATAACATAACTGGCGAAATGTGAGAGTACACGCGGCTACACATCAACAATGCATATCCAGTATAATTTGCTCCTTGCTTTGTAAAGCCTTTGCGTACAACGGGAGACAAGCTTACACTGGTTATGCATAGCTTGATTGGCCGTCGTGCGTACTAGGCATGCCTCTGCACTTGTTTGTTAATAATTAGATTGTTTAGAACTCATCCCATCTTGTCCTTGAAACCGTACAAGCATATGACAAAAAAACCTACTCTCTTAATAGAAATCATTATTATTTTCCTTGACAACGAATGGGACAAGGAAAAATGCCATAATGTGACATCCTGCTATTGTACTGATGAAAAGAGCCTTTGTCGTGTTTCCTTTCATTTACATTCTAATCATAAAATGTTTTATTTTTTTATTTTGAAGGGAAAACAAAAGAAACCATAGAATTAATAAGGCCTGTCCACGACACTAGTCAAAAGTAGCTACTGTATGAAATTAAAGTGAATAGTTGAAAGGTCGAGGAAGACCGAAGAAACGATGGATGGACTGTGAGAAGGATGATAATGGCTAGAAAGGAGGTGACTGCTGAGATGACGAGTAATAGAGAAGTAAGGAAGAAGAAGACATGCTGCGCCCCCAAATAAAGAGTAACTTAGGTTCATTTTATTTTAGAAAAAGGACTAGAGTTTCGTGCAAAAAAAAACCCATGATTCAAATATATTTTTTTAAATAATTTTACGCAGATGATATAAATATGAAGGTCGCGGGCAATAGCTAGTATGAAATAAGAAAATAATTATTATAACTAGAAGACGGGATATTTACCATGTCTATTGTTTTCTTTGAGTTCCCGATATTTCGGCGCTGTTGCAAGCACCATGATCACGGATAAACTGAAGTTATTGCGGGTGGGTGTTTATGAGCAGACAAATCGGTCTACCCTCTTTCTTGTTCGTTTTTTGCACTCAGTACCGCTACCACTGTCACTCACAACTCGATTCTGTCCCCGACACACGAAACTCACTGTGTCTGCTCGCGAACTTTTTTCGGCACTATTCCGCTTTTTACACAGCTGGACCACTGGTTTCCAGGCTTTCGACAGTTGAAACCCATCCTCCCGATTGAAGTTCTTATATTTGGTGATTTCAATAGTTTCTCTAACGAGTCTAGGGATATAGTGGCGTTCTGTCGAGATGACCTGAGGGTTGTGTAACTCAATCCAGTGGTTCGATCCTGATTCCAGGAGATGCTGAGCTATGGCTGATTTTTGGGTGTCGTTGTTCTTCACCGCCCTGATATGTTCCGATATTCGACAAGCCACCGTACACCCACCCGCAATAACTTCAGTTTATCCGTGATCATGGTGCTTGCAACAGCGCCGAAATATCGGGAACACAAAGAAAACAATAAACATGGTAAATATCCCGTCTTCTAGTTATAATAATTTTAGTGACCATGAAAGTTTAAAATAAGAAAATAATACCTAATTAAAAAGGATGAGAAAAATATAAACTGCTTCTAATGAAGCTTTAAAAAGTTTCTGATCAATACCATGGTAACCCATCAACTATTACGACTTGTTATGTCATAGACATAATATCAAAAATAATGTAAATAAATAGTGAATCAGCATTCTATAAGTGAATTGAACTGACGACCTTTACAATGGAATGCTAAGCGCCACTTTGCTATTTGGGACGTCTGAAGCCGTCTAGAAAATAGCTACTAGTTCTAGTATATTTAAAACTAGATATAGATGCTGTCTAGGAAATCGCTATGAATACATTCTAACAAGTCTTGCCGTGTGCCTGTTGGATTTCTCATCGGCAAAAAATATCATCTTGCTAGCTCGTGGCTAAATAATACCAGCCACTCGGGGTCGATCTTCAGGTTAAGCCGCGCTTGCCTAGGTTAGACCGTTGATGGGCGACCACCCATTAAATACCGAGTTTCCTCCATGTCTCGGAAAGCACGTTAAGCCGTTGGTCCCGGCTGGCATTTGTAGGTCTTTGACAGTCGTTACGGGTACCCAGTGGTCCGAAAGTCTGACAACCGGTCTTACCAAGGGGTATCGCATTACCGTCGTTCCATGTAAAATACTAGTAGACAGCTGTTTCTGGTTAGACTGGAAGCCGACCCCAACATAGTAGAGAATAGGTAGATGATTCGGGGGGTGTATTTTCAAAACTCCTTCTTAAGTGTCCACCTTCGTTATAATGAGTGTCTGTCTGTTATGTGCATCGCCTGTCAGCGAATTTAAGCTAAGATTCGAAAGGTCACCATGAGACGAAAACATTTTATTTTTATTAATAGACATACGCATACAAACTTGACTTACCAAATCTGAAAAAATCACTCATGCACCAACATAGGTCTTCCATAGCAACATAAAATAATCAAAAATTTGGACCGAACTCACATCCAAACTATCAAAAGTCTTACAGAACAAATCAACCGACGAATTCGATCCAACAATTCTTAACAAAACTATGAACGAACTTCGAAATAAGTTTTTTACGAATCCTGTCTGACCCCAGCTTTGGTTGGCCGAAATAAATAAGATAAAAGTATTATTATTAAGTGGCTTTGGAACTGTGACCTCTAGTGGATCGCAAAGTCAATAATATCTTTAGAGAAAAAGAAAAGAAAAAAGATAGGTTAGGGAAGTGAAATGTCGAGTTGTAAGACAGATCGCTTGTGAGGCGTGGGGTTTATTACGTGTCGCGATGGCAATAGAGATTGGTTTACTTTATTTGGGTTGAGAATCTTAGAATTCACTAGTAGTTTAAAGCGCTCAAAATTATATTTTTACTTCATAACTTTGAACGCGTCTAATCTCTCGTCGGTTACTTTCGGAATTTATTAATTAGTAGTCGAATAGAAAGTTGGTCAATCATTCTTGTGCCCTTATACCAATTTATTGGGGGGCGGCGCAGCATGTCGTGTTCCTCCACACTTCTCTATTACTCGTCATCTCAGCAGTCACATCCTTTCTAGCTATATCATCATTCACACAGTCCATCCTTCGCTTTTTTGGTCTTCCTCTACTCTTATAGCCATCCACATTCATACTCAAAACTTCCCTAACGAAATTTTCCTCACTCCTCTGCATCACATGTTCACTTGCACTTTATTACCCTTAGTATCAGGGGCCAGACGGTATTCCATGTGTTGGCGCATGTCATAACGTGTTTCAATTTAGTTCGTATGGCATGCCAGTTCCCCGACAATGTTTTCAGTAGTTACGCATAGGAAATGGATTAGCAGGCAGTTAATACGAATCTCTTTTACTCTTAGTCTTTTCCTAAATCTCCATTGCTATCCACATTCACCCCAGACAGGGGTAAGTTTGATAAATGTCCCGGCCCCATCCCGTCTACTAATGCTCCCCTTATATCGAAATATTTGTCAAAATAAACTCGACTGAACCAAATATATCGTCAAAACATATCTTTCTTCCATAATTCATCAGGTATAAATGTTAGTTCATTGATTTTCAAATGAAATATGATCAAAGAATATATTTGGGGAAACGGATGACGGTTTGTATTTCTATAAATTTTAATGTTGGCAACATTTTTGGTAGATAGTCTTTTTTTGGGATCTACGTCAATAATTTTCTTCTTATTAGCATAATTCATCAATTATGTAAAAAAAACAACATAAATATTGAACAATTGTATTATGTAATAAATAACTAGTTTTTTTTAATTAATACACTTTGTTCTGTCTATTCTCTGAGTTGTTCGAGTGATATTATTGCAAAATACGCTTACTCACTTCACACACAGTCAGATCCTACATTTATTCATCTCACCACTGTTAAACATTTTTCATTTTGTTTTTCTTTAAATAAATTATAATATCCTGTTTTCTGTAACACCATTTGCTTATTGTCGAAACATCTCAATTTAGTATTATAATATGGCTTTGTTTGTCACGGGGAATCACTGACTCCTAAAACACATGCACCTACACCGAGTTTAGGAGTCAGAGTATTAAAATTATTGTGGCATAGTTATAAGCCTTATAAGCTGTTAGTCTTTGGATATTGTAATGTGATGCCTTTGATGAAATAAAGAGTTTATTTATTCATTTATATTCATCATCGTCCTGCCCTTGTCCCATATTACTTGGGGTCGGCGCAACAAGTTTTTTCTTCCATTCTCCCCTGTCAACCGTCACGCAATCATTTACACCTTTTTCCTTCATATCATTCCTCACACAATCCATCCATCGTTTCCTTGGTCTTCCTCTCCCTCTCCATCCATCGACATTTATATTCATCACTCTTTTAGTTACATGCGATTCGTCCCTCCTCATCACATGTCCATACCAAGACAGTCGATTCCCTTTCAACTTTTCTGTAACTGGCGCAACTTTCAAGCTTCCTCTAATATACTCATTCCTTATTTTATCTATTCTTGTCACACCACGCATCCATCTCAACATTCTCATCTCAGCTACATGCAATCTTTTTTCATTCATCTTCTTCACAGCCCAGCATTCCGATCCATACAGTTACG
Organism: Noctua janthe; assembly: GCA_910589295.1. Classification (NCBI taxonomy): domain Eukaryota; kingdom Metazoa; phylum Arthropoda; class Insecta; order Lepidoptera; family Noctuidae; genus Noctua; species Noctua janthe. The sequence continues at coordinate 2,409,947 of OU342572.1, read as the reverse complement.
ACAGGACTAACCACGGACTTGTATATTTTCCCCTTTAAGTTGAGGGGTATCTGTGGATCGCAAGTTGTTCCAGTTGTTCCAGTTATAATATTCATAACAAAACAGCATAACGAACAAACTACCGAAGTCAATCCTGTTGGGAGCTGTTTTGGAAAATCATAATTTTCTTGAAGCGGTTGCGATTACCTATCATGACAATTAATTCCTTTTTCAGGGACCTCGAATGCTGACATCTATGACTCACACTGTCCAAATGTCTCGATTAATGGTTTATTTGCTTTACGCTAGCTTGTGTTCAATACATTTTTCACTCTTCTGTCATAGGGGGATGAAGAACAGGGTGTAAAGTTCTTCATCCATAGGAAAGGGAGGATTCTCCGACTAGATGGGTGTTGTGTCTGTTGGGGTACTGCGCCATAGTTGATGTCGGGGTGGGGTCTATATTAAGTCGCGAATAACTTTAATAGCGTGATTCTGTGTCTAGTTCTTCATTTCTGTCATTTATATGACGCAGTAGTACTTTTTGTACTATGTTGCTGTAGGTCTCCAACTTTTGCCCAGCAGTCATCGTGCATCCAGCTGATGTGACTGACCCAATCCCATTTTAGCATAACAGCCTTCTTACTAATGCCCTTTTTGGAACGCAGCGTGGTGTTTCAATCAAGTGTTAAAGTATAAAATTTCACAAATGTCGGTCATAACCGCGCCCGCGACCTCGCCTACTTGGCAAGCCGCGCGGGCGCCGGTCAAGGCGCTCGTTCTCTGCCGTGTCTCATCCCAATGATATTCGGTTGAATGTCGGTGTGATTCGATAGTATGGGTATGTACATGTAGCTGGGTGGTGCCAAATTGTTGAATGAATAGTTGTGTTAAGATAGTTGCATCATTAGGAACAGCTTGTTGGTGCTGGTTTATTTTGCCTGCAAGTTAAGGTCCAGCCTATTCAATACAGACTGCTTGCAGACCGGCTGCGGACACCGACTAACAGATACCTCATGGGATACAGAAAAGTAGAGGTCTGTCCGGTTTCCAGAGTCAAGTCCTCGATTTCTCCGTACTATTTTGACCAAACTATTAATATGATCACTGTCTGTCCAAGACACGTAAAAGCTACTCATTCTTAATTTATGCTCGTACTATCACAGAAAACATAAATTACAGAATCAGGCGTAACTTTGCGAAAAGCCATGTATTTTAAGCCAGCCATTTTAAATGTCAAACTATCTGACACAAGAGACTGAAGATTATATCTGGCCACACAGAGGTGAACTTTGCGCGGGACGTCCATTATTTATTGACTACAAAGTTAGCGCTAGTTGAATACCTAATACAAGTTAGTAGACACAATCAGCGCGGCAGAATTTCGTCCCGCTTCCCGCTTGGGATTTGCCTCAGTTTGTCAGAGCATTATAGATAACGCACAACACTGAATTTTCAACACGCCAGTTTGAGTAACTGTCTTTCAGCTTTTTGGATGACATGGGAATCGAACTCAGGACCTCATGCGCCGCCGCTCTGGCAACCACAACTCCAACCAGGGCTTTCTAAATGGCCTTGCGAAAACCAAGTTCCTTGGCACAAACCAGACCTTGGCATTAAAATATTAAACCAGACTTCAAATATACATTGGTACATACCTAACAATATTTACATTGAAACTAAAGATCTGCTCGCAGCCACTCCAGACTTCCAGATCGTTTATAATAAAACTGATACACGCAATGGATATAGTTTACGATCACTGTAAAACGGAGCTATCTTCGAAACATTTCGCGTGTCACGAAGAGCGTTAACATTTGAGAGTACCCACTGCCAACTTTGTAGTTTTAAAGTATTATAAAAATAAAATAATAATCATTTATTTCAGATATCATTTTACATCCATATAAATTGTTAGTAAACTTAGGTTAGGAGCACGTGGCTTAATAATACCAGCCACTGGGGTCGAACTTTAGGTTAAGCCGTGCTTGCCTAGGTTGGTCTGTGGATGGGTGACCACCCATTATATAACGAGTTTCCTCCGTGCCTCGGAAAGCACGTTAAGCCTTTGGTCCCGTGTGTCATTTGTAGATCTTTGACAGTCGTTAGGCTGTCAGTGGCCCAAAAAGTCTGACAACCAGTCTTACCAAGGGGTATCATATCACCCAGTACTAACTGGGTTGTGGAGGTCAGATAGGCAGTCGCTCCATGTAAAATATTGGTATTCAGCTGCATCCGGTTAGACTGGAAGCCAACCCTAACATAGTTGGGAAAAGGGTAGGCAGATGATGATGATGATGATGATAAATTGTTAGTAAACAAGAACTTACAAACTATGTTAGTAAAACATGTAGGTGTGACAGACAATTCATAAACAATAATCATCATAATCATTCCCCCAATGACATTCAGGAGACTGTTTGAGCTGCCCCGGACCCTCTGTAGCAGCGACGCGGCACGCTTACGTCTGATAGCTAAGAAGTCATAAACAAAAAGTACCTAAACAAATATTTAACACAAAAAGCATTATACTCTATCAAGGAATACCTAGACGAGAATGCAAACTAAGTAGATTAGATAGTAATTAAGGAAATTTTATTTTTGTAATAGGAAATGGTCCTTTTTTTATCCTTTTTCATAATTTTGTATGTTTAAAAAACAAATCGCCTCATAATATTTAGTTAGCATAGTTTTTAAAAATAATTTATAGTATAATTTTAACATTTGTACGCCGTTGTCGGCATAACATAGCGATCTCTTTATATTTTACTTACATCTTTTACACCTATGTTTAACAAATAAAAACTTTGACTTTGACTTCATCAGTGCGCGCATCAGCAAACACTCCTTCACCCGCGCGCACACGAGGTTGACGTGCACAATGTTCCTCCGTATCAAATAAAATTACTTACTAAACGTAAAGCAAATTGAGTACTTCTACAATATCATAAAATCAGTGACTACTTAGTGAAATGTGTTTGTTATAATCACAATAAATTATTTGAGTAAAGTGAAACAAATACAGCAAGTGATCGTCGTAGCAAGTAAACAACCAGTGAGTCACCAAGCTGCTTCGCTCCTATTAGTCGGCTGGCGGTGAGTCAGACAACGCACGACGACCCAAAACGTTACCTTATATGGTCGCAAACTCCAACAGCTTGCTTGAAGCGACACACCCACTGGCGGAATACATCGTCAATTTTTGTAAGAACATTGTGAGATATCTTAGCAGGATAAGATTTCCTTCGGACTCTCGAGTGGCGAGTTGTGGGTTCGATTCCGAGGACGTGCAATTCTTTTTGGATTAGTTTTCACTTTTTGTGTGATTGTTTGTATTTTTCTCGAAAAAAAGGAGCTATTATTGTTGTTTTATTGTACTAAATACAAAAAGTGCAACAATGCCACTTAAACGAACTCCCATAAAGACACTCACTCTCTCTGAGTCAGAAGCCGAGTCGAGCTCATGCTCGCTGTCTCAGACCCTTATTAAAAAACTTAGCCCTTCTCGGGCGGTTACAGAAAACGAACATAAAACTACCCGTAAACGCAAACACGTTAATGACTACTCTACTTTTATGAAAGAGATCCATGATATGTTGAAATCTCATACAGCTCAGATGGACAGCAAGTTAGAGTCTATACAGATTACAATGAAGGAAATAATTTCACAGAACACTGAAATAAAAGAAAAAGTAACCACTATGGCTAAGCAATATGATGATATTGTCATTAGAACAGAAAAGTTGGAAGCTGAGAGGAGATCGGATCTTAACTATATTATTCAGCTAGAAGATCGAATTGACAACTTGGAAAGGATGTCATGCCTTTCGAAAATGGAAATAAGAAATATTCCGAAACCACCTGGAGAGTCTAAGGAATACCTTTACAAAATTGTCACAGAAACGGCCACGGTTCTCGGTGTATCCATCCAACGGCATGAAATTAAAGATTTGTTCCGGCTAAACAGAAAGGAGGGTGTATCACCAATAATAGTGGATTTTACGAATATGCATATTAGGGGCGATTTAATTAAAAATGCACGGGAATTTAATAAGACTAATAAAGATGATAAGTTAAACACCTCACATATAAAATTAGAGGGCCCTCCTAAGCCGATATTCCTGTCCGACTGCCTAACACCAAAAGCTCAGCATCTTTTCTACCTTGCTAGAAAATTCGCCAAAGAGAATGCCTATATGTTCTGCTGGACTTCTCTCGGCAAAGTATTTTTAAGAAAAAGTGAGGGAGAGAAACAAATTCTCATTAAAAACGAAGCAGACATAGATCTACTACATCAAGATAAATGACTAGCTGAGTATTTATGCACCTATTGTCCTACAAACCCATACTACTATAATGAGCTTTTTATTCTTAAATTTTGCATGCGTTGTATTCAATCAAAATTATCTTATATGTTCACATTGTTAATAATTAAGTATTTCCGTCATTGTTCTTTCTACCGTTCAACTACTTACATTCACCACACATCGAAACAACACACTCACACATTATTTTTACTAAAAAACAAAACACTTTCGTGCCTTTTATTGTGTGCCTTTAATACAGCATATTTTGCAGCCTATGATGTTCCGACGATTTGTCTCTGCTATACCATTGCTACTAGTTCTGTTTCCGTTTCTACCTATAAAGAATATGGTGGATATACAAGGTATCGCAAATGACATTGACGATGTAGTCAGTGTCGGCAATGCTATAGCTATTGACATTCCGGAGCGCTGCAAGGCTGCCTTTAACTCAGGTGCAAAAGCGTTTTCAGTTCTAAATCAAAATATAAGAAGTCTAAACCGTAACTATGAAGGGCTTGCTGTTCTCCTTAAGAGACTAGACATCAATTACGATCTTATTATGCTTACAGAATCTTGGCTATCCGAAAATTCGATCATACCTGAAATGATAAACTACACAACTCACAGTACTAAATCCCACCTTAATCAAAATGATGGTATTGTATTATATCTGAAAGATAGCATACACGCGAATGTATATGAACCAAATTATTGTCAGGAAGTCAATTGTCTTGTGACAACAATCAACAACGATTTAGCTGTTGTATCAATGTACAGACCTCCAGCATTCAAAAACCTAGACCCCTTTTTAAAGTCCTTAGACAAAATCTTGTCCAGTATTAACCAATATAAAAATATAATCTTAATGGGCGATTTAAATATTAATATTAAACTTGAACAGCTTAACCCTAAACATACAGAATACTTAAATATGCTTGCTTCCCACGGCCTTCTTCCCACGCACACTCTGCCGACTAGAGAATCAAACTGTCTTGACCACTGCTTCGTCAAAACAAATCTAAAACCGTTGACCATAGTTTGTAATTCAACCTTAACTGACCATTCAAGTGTTATGATATCACTTCCTCTGAAAATGAAAAATAGACCCAAAAAACACCCCTTTCTTACAAAAACTGACTACGATGCTGCTATTAGAGACCTAAAACAGATTGACTGGGAACAACGGTTTCATAATGATGACCCAAATGCAATGATGAACATCTTCTTGAAAACTATCAGAGACATCCTCTCGAATCACACACACACCGTCAAACAGACTAGGCGACAAATAATCGTTAAGCCTTGGATTACACCAGGTCTACGTAGATGTATGAGGAATCGCGACCAACTTCACCAAAAACTAAGAAAGGACCCAGAAAACCCAACCCTTACTATAACTTACAAGCGCTACCGAAATACATGTAATAATCTACTAAAAAACCTTAAAAACAAATATTTTAAAACAGAATTAGCTAAGTCTACTAACAATATAAAAAAACAATGGGGATTGGTAAAAGAAATGGCAAATTTAAACAGCTACCCAAAAATGCCAACAGATCTTATTTCCACTAATTCAACACACCAGGACGCGTTAAATAACATAAATAGCTACTTTGTCAACGTCGGTAGTAATTTGGCAAACACCATTCTGTCCAGGACCCTCACAAATGAGATAGATCTGAGCAGGCGGTGGAGACCAAAACCGAATAGCGGAACCCTAAACTCCTTTATGCTTCTCCCGACAGACCAATTTGAAATTAAAGAAATAATTGCTAACATAAAAGCCAAGAATTCCTCGGGATGGGACGGTGTCTCCACGTTCTTCATTAAAAGAGCAGTGGATTTCCTCATTGAACCGCTAGCACACATATGTAATGCTTGCTTTTCAAAGGGAGTCTTTCCAGAAGCCCTTAAAAAGTCTGTCACTATTCCTATATATAAAGCAGGAGACAAAACTTTGGTGTCGAATTATAGACCGATCTCTCTACTTTCTAGTTTTTCAAAAATTCTTGAAAAACTTATAAATAAGAGGCTAAAACACTACCTAGAAACTCATAATCTTCTCTCAGGTAATCAATTTGGGTTTAGGGAAAAAATATCAACCGCTGACGCTCTTCACAAACTAACTTCGTATGTAGTCGAAAACATGGATAGGGGACAGAAGTGTCTAGGCATATTCCTAGAATTAGCAAAGGCCTTCGACACCGTCTCTGTACCCATCCTCCTGAACAAACTCAATACCTTAGGAATTCGAGGAATACCTCTCCAACTTTTTCAAGATTACTTGACAAACCGGAAACAGGTGATAAAAATTGATAACAATATAAGCCATGAGGAAAATGTCACCTTCGGAGTGCCTCAAGGTAGTGTTATGGGTCCTACGCTGTTTTTAATATATATTAATGACCTCTGCAATTTGCTTTTACAAAATGGTCAAATAATAACGTTTGCAGATGATACAGTATTATTGTTTAGCTCTAACACGTGGAAAGATGTAACCGAAGCAGCAAATGTTGGTTTTGCTCTAGTAACCTCATGGCTGGACAATCATCTGTTGACACTTAATCTTGACAAAACGAAATATATTACATTCACAATTAACAGTAGAACTCAACCGTCTCCTAACTCAATAAACATACAAACTCACCATTGCACAACTCGTAGTACCTGTCATTGTAACCCAATCACCAGAACCAATTCCATAAAATATCTCGGTGTTACAGTAGATCAAAACCTAAACTGGAAAGAACACGTCATTAAAGTAAATAATCGCGCAAGAAAGCTGATTTATATTTTTAAAACTATCAGAAATACATGTGACATTACGCTACTAATAAAAATCTATTTAGCACTATGCCAATCTATACTAATATACGGCCTGAATGTATGGGGAGGAACCTCAAAAACAACCATGTTGTCTGTCGAAAGAGCACAACGCATGGTACTTAAAGTAATTTCTCGCAAAAAGTACACTTTTCCAACACACCTACTTTACTCAGAACTAGGAGTACTAACGGTGCGAAAATTATTCATTAAACAAGAGATCATGGCACAACATAAAGTAAAACCGCACTTTGCTAAAAGACGGCGATTAGATATAGTTTATAACATACCCAAATTTAGAACATGTTTTGCACACAAATTTCACAATTATCTTGGTCCTAGCCTTTACAACAAAATAAGTAAAGATCTAAAATTGAAGAATCTTGATAGCCAAACATGCAAAAAAGCTATTGAAAAATATCTGAAAGCACTAGACTACAACAGCACTGAAAATCTACTTTAAAACGCTGTTATAAACAAGGCACATAAATAAATTAACAATATAGCACACCTAACTGCACACATACAGCAACATACATAAAACATATACACATATACATATACATATACCCATACCCAAACACAGACAATTCCATTAATTGGTAACTTAATTAATATAACTATCTGTACTATGACTTATTACCTATACAGTATGTAATCAAACTGCTGCTATGTGACTTGTAACTGGAACCTTGTGGGAATCTGTTGTTCTAAAGTTGAGGAAGACTATCCGCTCGTGATACAGTTTATACTAGTACGAGGGGATAGGGCGAATCAGTCTAAAGACAGCCAAACCATCTTTATATTGTACCATTTCACATTCAACTATCTGTCCACTTTGTGTTTATTATTAAGTTACTCTGTATGGTTGTCTCAAATTCGTGAATAAATTTATTATTTATTTATTTATTTATTTATTCCCGACGCACTACAAAAGCGTGGCAACCCCAGCAGCATCCTAAATGCATTGTTATATTGAAACTCGAAGAGCATTGTAGCTTTCTGCGTACAGTTTGTCCAGAGTTTGCAAGTAATGCTTTCTTAAGGATTGTTATTGAAAACATACTTTAGATTCTGTGCATGATTTGCGTTTTCGGCCTGAAGAAGAACCATTTGTTTTTTTGATTTGGAAAGAAAAATTCGAGTGCGAGCAGGGTTTGAACCTGCGACCTTCCGATTCAGTACACCGGACGTGTTAACCAATTAGACCATCGCACCCTGCTCATAGCTATCGAAATTTTCGTTCGGTTCAAACCCTGCTCGCACTCGAATTTTTCTTTCCATATGAAAACAGCTGTAGTTCCCTACGCAGGGTTTGCGTATAAAAATATTAAAAAGGAGCCATTAGTTCTTCCTCATAAACTATTGCAGATTAAAATCTATCCAAAGAACAACATGCGAGTGTAGAGCCCCAACACAGGATATGTCACACCTTCTCTCCCTCCAGGACTTGAATAACTCAAACGTCAGAGCTGTCCGGTCGCTACGAACTGCTGGTCGGATCAAATGAGTCATTGACTTGAGCAGCAGAAGAAGAAGAAAGGTTTCTTGTACAGACACCAACGCGCCAGCACATCAAGCCACCTGAAACTCTCAAATTTTCCCAATCAACCTTGAACCTAATACTTTAGCGATAAAGTTGAAAATCCATTAAAGAAATTTGACAGATTATAGTAGCTTGATGACCTGGCGTCTGTACATCCCTGAAAAAAGATCCAACAAACAGCTCAACTATTACCGCAGCACATTTCATGTAAAAACAAATTCACCAAACACACATCTGTGTGAAAACGCATCAGATTTCGTTTACGACCGGCACTAAAGCAGGATCACTTCCACAACATTACCACTGACATCAATGGATGTAATGGTTTTGACTACATTGTGGATACTTTGGATTATGATATTTTATATTTTTTTGTCACGGATTCTTGATTTGTGTCCGGTTGATGGTAATATGCTTGCACCCTATTACATGGGACTTAACATAACTGGCTAAACGTGGGTGTTCTATTAGGTACACCTCTACTTAACTGTTCGGGGATTACAGGTGTGATGTTATTTTATATAATTTAAACTAAAAGAATTTAAGTAAACTAAAAAAAAACTAAAAGATAATAAAAAATAAAACTTGTCAACATCGTTTTGGTCCAATGCCGAAATACAAATTTCCATCAGTGCAAAAATATCAAAAAAATCATATAATTGTGTCATTTAATGTTACTGAAAACGGATACGAGCCTCTTAGCTACATCCTGCAAAATAAACGATCATAAATATTACAAGAACAAAATTAACTAAAAAAAATAGAGACTCAAGTTGTGATACTCTGAACATCCAGGGTGCTTCCGGAAGGCGCCTGCAATTTAAAAGTGCGCAGCCAAGTGAAGCAACTTGTATAATTAGAAAACAACCGAGGGCTAGGCTAGCAGTTGGAGTGGGGGTGGTACAAGGAATGAGATGTAGCGAATTGTAATCTGGATCTCTTCAAAGTTCGAAGGAATCGGTTTCTTCTAGGCAAGCGTGCTTCACCCAAGGCCGTATCATCGCTTCACATCAGGCAAGGAACGGCCAAATGCAAGCCTAGTGACTGTAAACAAAAATACATGACTGCATGAATAGGCGAAACGTCACCGGGGCGAGACTGCCAAGCCGACCAAGCCCAGACTAGAAATCGACCAAGAGGAGCGAAACATCAAACATCTTGAAACATCGACTGTGATCACCAAAGGCCGATTTATTTGGATACTGGAAGGTTTCTGTGAAAAGCAAGCCAGACTATAATTATCCTAAGCATTATCATCATCTGCCTAGCCTTTTCCCAAATATGTTGGGGTCGGCTTCCAGTCTGACCAGATGCAGATGAATACCAGTATTTTACATGGACCGACTGCCTGTCTGATCTCTTCAACAGTTGGTACTGGGTAATACAATACCCCATGGTAAGACTGGTTGTCAGACTTTTGGGCCACTGACTACATGTAACGACTGTCAAAGATGTGCAAATGACAGCCAGGACCAACGGCTTAACGTGCTTTCCGAGGCACGGAGGAAACTCGGTATGTAATGGGTGGTCACCCATCCACGGATCAACCCAGGCAAGCACGGCTTAGCCTGAAGATCGACCCAAGTGACTGCTATTATTTAGCCACGAGATCCTATTACCCAAGTATTATGCAATCGCTATATCTTACAATTTGCACCGCCTTTAAAAACTAACTATCCAGAAGATAGTCTTTGTCTGAGCCTGTCTTTATATCGCCCAGCATTTCCATTGCTCCAATATTTACTACTATTAAGAATACTCATTAACTCCTACTTTCTGGCTTAAGTTCATTGCTATTTAATTTCTGGCTAAAAGCAGATTCTGAACGACTGAATTCTTCACTACCGGAAGGACGAATCCGTTTAACTCAGTTGCAATTTGATTTTATCGTGTTCTTTATTTCGTTGCAATGAGGGTAGCTGCGGGACTGGTCGAAAGAGATACCGTGGCCCAGGAACACAAAGGGCAAAGAAGGAACATGGATGGGTTTTAGTCAGCACAAGTCTGACACTCCCTTCTGCTCCGCCCAGAGTAGGGGGGGTCATTTGATGATTTCCCATCAGAAAAAAAAGGGTAGTTTTAATGGTGTTTAGTGACTGCCTCTTTGGTCTAGTGGTCGCAAGCGCGACTGTTGACCATGAGGTCCTAGGTTCGATTCCCGGGTCGGGCAGCGTTTTTCCATCCGCAATTTCCTCAGTACCTGCCACGGAGTCTGGATTTGTGCCCGGTTGATGACAATAGGATCGCCCCTATTACATAGGACTTAAACATAATGGTGAAATGTGGGTGTAGTATAATTGGGTACTCTGTCTTACTCTTCGGAGATTACAGGCGGTATGTTTTGTTACTAGTACTAAGAAATATTTATATGGGTAACATAGTTACCCTGGGTCTAGGATTTAGTGTTAGATTTTTTCAGCATTTTCGAAATAAAATATTCAAAGATAGAGGTTGTAAACTTTTCTCAGGAAATCTTCGTCCATACTATTTAGTCGTCTTACAAAAGTGGTCCACTCAATGTATCCGACATATAATAGGCGCGATTATTGTTTTTACCATTAATTAAGATAATAGGTACAAATAAAAATAAATAATACATTAGAAATATGAAACATCTTGATAATAATGTATACGTGTTAAACGGAGGGACATAAGGTACCCAGCGCACGAGTCGGGTGTTTTAACTACGTCATACGTCATAATAACTAATAATATTATTATTTAAAAAAATTCAAATGTCATAAATACCTATTATTCTTTTTATGAATGTTTAGTAGTCACTGGAAAGATGAAGTGGGCGGCCGTTGTAAGACGACTAAAAAGTTACGGTGTATATCTCAATTTGGATTGCCAGGGTCTTCCTTGCGTGACCAAAGAAAGAGAATATCTCTTTAAATGAAAATGTAATTAAAAACAATATTGTACATGTATATTAATATAATATCATGACTTTGAAAATTCGTACCCGTCAGGAATTACTAATGTTTCCTAAAAGCTTGGGTAATTTCTAATTATTCTAAAAGTTTTAAAGGTATGTCCTAAATTGACGGTTCCTTGATTAAGTATTCATGAATTAACTTGAAAACATAAATTATTATTTGTCACCAAATTCCATTGAATATATAAACCGGCCTTTTGGCGTTCAAAATTTAAATTATAATACTATTTTACAAAGCTATGTAGATATTTATTAATGAAACAGTATTCCAGCTTATATACAATTTTATTAGATATTGAAAATCATTGCTATGGTAATCTTGTAACCAACAAGTGTTTTACTGTACATTTATTTAAGAAGCTAAAAATTATGACGTAAACATTTTTCGACCGCAAATAGTATATTCTACTCCAGGTCCCAGGTTACCTCATCATATGAGAACCGTTTCCCAACTATGTTGGGGTCGGCTTCCAGTCTACATCGCAACTAAATACCAGTATTTTACATGGAGCGACTGCTTTTCTCACCTCCAAACCTTGTTAGCACTGGGTCGACACCTCTTGTTAAGACTGGCTGTCAGACTTTCGGGCTACTGACTACCTGTAGCGACTGTCAGAGATCAACAAATAGCCGGGATTAACGGTATGTAATGGATGGTCACCCATCCATGGACCGACCTATCTGATACTCAACGCTTGGTTTAGCGGTTTAGGCGTTAACAGACAGACAGATTAACTTTCGCATTAAAAAAAAAATGGATTTTACGAGTAGTCAATTCTTTTAATTACATTTAAATTTTCTGTTATGATTAAATCCTTTCATCTTTTTTCTTAGTTCAAACCAAGAACAACTTTGCCACTTCTAAATTTTACAATATAATCGATAGCCTGTATTACAACGGATGTTCTGTTTAGGAAATATTACCAGCTGAGTACCAGCGCTGTGTTGTGGGCCCCCCATAGCACAGCATCATGCTGAGTGGTAACCTGCTTGTCGCAGTCACGACGTGCAAGCTGTTAACTTTTTTCTTTTGTTTGTTACGTCCTGTTGAATTTATAGTTTATTGTTTATTTTTAGTAATTTTGTATGATGCACGTCATGTTCCTGCGACAAATAAATATTTTTTCTTTCTTTGTTTTCTTAGTAGGTTTTGCCCACGGCTTTCCCCACTTGGAGTTCGGAAATTATCCCACCGGACTTTCGACCGGGAAAAGTATTGTATTACCTAACCCAACGGTGGGTAATGGTGTATCTGTGGACCAAAAAAAAAAGAAAACATTTAAAATTATGTTCAAAGCGTGATAAGATAACGTACGGACAGAGTTACTTTCAAAATTAAGGGAAGCCGTTGGGCATTGCTTTACAGTGTAAGGCTAACACTATAGAGTACTCAACACAAACATTACGCACACATAGACACGCTTCACGTACAGCGAGTGCAACCGCTCTCACGACCGGCATTTATTGAGATCTCCACGCACACATAGACACTGCTTCACGTACAGCAAGTGCAACCGTTCTCAGGACCGGCATTTGTTGAGATCTCCACGCACACATAGACACGCTTCACGAACAGCAAGTGCAACCGCTCTCACGACCGGCATTTGTTGAGATCTCCACGCACACATAGACACGCTTCACGTACAGCAAGTGCAACCGCTCTCACGACCGGCATTTGTTGAGATCTCCACGCACACATAGACACTGCTTCACGTACAGCAAGTGCAACCGTTCTCAGGACCGGCATTTGTTGAGATCTCCACGCACACATAGACACGCTTCACGAACAGCAAGTGCAACCGCTCTCACGTCCGGCATTTGTTGAGATCTCCACGCACACATAGACACGCTTCACGAACAGCAAGTGCAACCGCTCTCATGACCGGCATTTGTTGAGATCTCCACGTACACATAGACACGCTTCACGTACAGCAAGTGCAAGCGTACTCACGACCGGTTTCACGATGATTTAGTTTCGAGATCGCCGTACGTACGCGTCTATGTGTGGGTACACCTATTTGCACTCGTTTTTTGAACCGACCTCCTACTTATATTTTAGGTTAAAACCAAATACTAAATAATAGGAAAGTCCTACATAAATTACCTACTCCACAAATATCGAATTGGTAATCGTTTAAATTCCCTCTCAAAGGGACTATCAGAAATATTGGAATTTCACAGTAAACCAATTAAATATTCGATTAGCATAAATTGTGAACTTTGTCTTCAATGTTATAACTTCGTCGGGTAGAATTTGAATTCACTGGTCATTAGACAGAAGGCTGTTCTAGCACAGTGGTCATTTTAAGTCATATTTTAACTGTGCTGGGCGTGAAATGAGAAGAGATGAGTGGGCAGAAATTAACTGAAATGCATAATGCGGTATGGAGAAGATTAGTGACCTAAAAACTTAAAAGTGAGGCAGTTATTTTAATCGCAGGAAAGATTATAACCCTGCTAACATTTTACATCTTAAAAATGAGATGATGTAAGTAAAATACATTCAATATTCCTTATCGATCGATTTATGTTCGATCGATGAGTGACTGACTATCCAATAAGATGAACTATCGTTATTGAGGTCGAACTCCGAAGGAAACCGCAAGCTTTGAACATTTACGAAGCGAAAAAACACTTTTTCATCGAGTGTATAGAATTTCATAGAAACCAGTTGAGCCACTGCGGTCTGTCTAAGCGATTGGGCTGTTTTGTCGCTACGGTACCTTTAATGAATTCCACACCATCAAAAGACACCGAAGGAAAACAGCTGTCATAACATAACATCACGCCTGTAATCCCCGAAGGGTTAGGCAGCGGAGTATCCATTAGTACACCCACAGTTCGCCAGTTATGTTTTAAACCCCATGTAATAGTCAGCGAGCCAATTGAAATTGCATCAACCGGCCACAAATCTAGACTTCATGGCTGCTACTGGGAAATTCCTGATAAAAAAAACCAATAACACTTTGCCCGATTCGGGAATCGAACCCAGGACCTCATGCTCAACAGTCACGCTTACGACCACTACACCAACGAGGCACTCCAACTGAAAACAGCTGTCGTCGATAGATAATCACACTGATTCATTCTTAACGTTATATTGTCAGCCACAGTCTGGTTGCACCTTTAGCTCAGGATTGCAGAATCCGTTAGCAAAACTTATGCAATATCTAAAATTAACTGTGATTATTCAAGTTCCAACCTCACCCCTTGCAATCAGACGGTCACAGGAATCAACTCAGCACCTCATTTAGGTTTTAATGAGAGGCAAAAACTTGGATATTTTGCAGAGGTCTCAGAAAGAGGAAGAGCGAAACCAGCCAAGTGGGAGTCGGATTCGCACATACAGGGTTCCGTAGCATCAAGCAATATAATAACAATCATTTTTAAGAGGTGAGATATTCTCTCTACACAGTTACCTAGTATACCTTGAAATATATTTTTTTCATAATTACATGTACGGAGAGCTACCCCTATTTTTGTTTTTTTTTTTGTTTTCTTAGGTATCACCTACTCTCCAAATTTAAACTATGTGGTACCAACAGTCTCGGAGTAAAATGGGTGTGACATACGGACGGACTGACTGACAGACGGACACGGCGAATCTATAACGGTTCCATTTTAGCCATTGGCTACGGAACCCTAAAAGCAAAGGGTTTATACTTAGTACGAGTATCTATGACTCTGATTTGCATGCCCAGTTCACTGAGTCGTTCAGTAATGCACGGTTTCTGTATGTTCATCATCATCTACCTAGCCTTTTCCCAACTATATTGGGGTCGGCTTCCAGTCTAACCGGATGCAGCTGAATACCAGTATTTTACATGGAGCGACTGCCTATCTGACCTCCACAACCCAGTTAGTACTGGGTAATACGATACCCCTTGGTAAGACTGGTTGTCAGACTTTTTGGGCCACTGACTGCTTAACGACTGTCAAAGATCTACAAATGACAGCCGGTACCAACGGCTTAACGTGCTTTCCGAGGCACGGAGGAAACTCGGTATGTAATGGGCGGTCACCCATCTACAGACCAACCTAGGCAAGCATGGCTTAACCTAAAGATTGACCCGAGTGGCTGTTATTATTTAGCCACGAGCTCCTCACGGTTTCTGTATGTTACTAGGCTAAAATGAATAATGAGGGTCGAGCAGGGACGTGAGGAGTAAACGCATCGTAGGACGATATTAATATTACGACTACTAGTTTCACAAGTATTCTTCTTCTTCATCGTGTGGTTAGTGCCAAACTTGGTGTCAGAGCTTTTATGCCGCCCACGGGCCTCTGACTTGGCTTTACATGCCGTCGAGGAATATCTTTCAGGCATGCTGGTTTCATCACGATGTTTTCCTTCACCGAAGCAAGTGATAATTATACAATACGCACATGAATCCGAAAAATCAGAGGTGCGTGTCTTGGGTTCGAACTCGAGACCTATGACTTGGTAGTCCGACGAGTTTCACAAGTAATATTTGCTAGTTGTACATGTTGCAGGAGCTCGTGGCTAAATAATAACAGCCGCTCGGGTCGATCTTTAGGTTAAGCCGTGCTTGCCTAGGTTGGTATGTGGATGGGTGACCGCCCATTACATACCGAGTTTCCTCCGTGCCTCGGAAAGCACGTTAAGCCGTTGGTCCCGGCTGTCATTTGTAGATATTTGACAGTCGTTAGGCAGTCAGTGGCCCAAAAAGTCTGACAACCAGTCTTACCAAGGGGTATCGTATTACCCAGTACTGACTGGGTTGTGGAGGTCAGATAGGCAGTCGCTCCATGTAAAATACTGGTATTCAGCTGCATCTGGTTAGACTGGAAGCCGACCCCAATATAGTTGGGAAAAGGCTAGGCAGATGAGATGATGATGTACATAATTGTGTTTGTCACAAAAAACCCAAGTTGCTGTGGGAGAATTGTATTCTCGATTCAAAAATCCTTCAAAACGTATGTTACTTTAGGTCATGCTATAGAGCGTCTGGCAGCTTTACAATAATAGTCTTTGGGAAAAGGTTGTTCCTAGCACGAAATTCAGCGCCAAAACACTTAGTTCCAGAAAAGAGAGGGCTTTTCCCCAAAACTAGACAAAATTTCAACTGGGTGAGCATTTAACTGTGAAACTTCTAGAAAACGAAAATGGTCTAACTACAATTAGCTCGTTTGAACATTCTAGACTGAATTCTAGCATTTAGAAATTTTAATAAAAGCAACATGTTTAGAAAAGCTGGCAATTATTGTTTTAAAGTTTGGAATTCAGAGCCAGAATCAGAGGGGTTACTATGACGTCACGAATTTCAGTGTGGGAAAGAGACAGATCTATACAGGTCGTCTAGAGCCATCTCTTTCCCACACTGGAGTTACTCCTGCTTTAAGACGTCATGGTAGACCACCAGGTTTTGGGTTCTAAAACCGTGCAAAGTTGTAGTCCAAATTGACTCTTGTACTTCTGGGTTTAAGTGTCAAAACAGCACAAAATACGGCCAAACGGATATCCTGAGACATTTCGTTATGTGTTGAGATTCACTTCACAATTTTGAACGGTTTGAGGTCGACATACGGACATACCATACATCTTTTCGAGGATACGGATGTTCATTCCCAAAAAAAACACCTCATGTCTGTATTTTCTATTTTGGATAGCAGACTCTTTCTTTTCTTTTAGAGTTAAAAAAAAAATTAATTGCATTTACAAACATTTAAATTCTCATAAATGACAGTTACACCCAGAACAATTACCTGTAGACCATTTTTGTTCCGTGCGGGAATCGAACTCGCGACATGCAACGCTGCAGCAAATCGCTCACCCATTGATTTTGCTCAAAGCTAAGCAGAAGACTATTACTACATTTTTCCACTTCAATTTAGTGTAAGTTTCATGTTTGTAACAGGCAGATGATGATGATAAGTTCCCATCACCACTCTGCCACCTCGACAGTGTTGGTGGTGGCTTCGGATAGGTCCCGCAACCTGCAGGTGGACATAGACCAGGTGAGGAGGTGAGCCATAGTTTAAATAAATTAGATAAACAAAATGAAGTCTACCTGAGTTCGAACCCAGGACACGTATGACGGGGTCGTAACCACTGGGCCACCACCACTCTTTACTGCAAATTCACAATACCAGCATTAAATTCTCAGTATTTCGAGTTACTTTCTCTAGTGACTCCAAGCAAAGATAGATTAATATCTGGAGGTGATTGCCAAGATAAATCATTAGTCATTACTGAGTTATCTCTCGTCCATTGACTAATCAGATGATTTGAACGTGATCCAAATACAGATAGCAGTTGATTGATAACGACAGATTGTACTGTTCGATTTAATTAGGGTTCTATTAAAAACTGGTCAAGTACGAGTCCGTATCTATACTAATATTATAAAGTTGAAGAGTATATTTGTTTGGTTGAAAGCGCTAATCAGGGGCTGACTCAGGGGCTTAGGTATAATGTTGCTAAGAGTGAGTTACTTGTTTTCAATGGTGGTGCGACAAGATACTTAAATGTTCCATGCATCTCATTAGCAGGTACACCCTTGAAGCAAGTCTCAAAATTTAAATATCTGGGCCATTGGGTCACTGAGGACCTGTGCGACGATTTAGATATCGAGAGAGAGCGTAGGGCGCTGTCTGTTCGAAGTAATATGCTGGCTCGTAGGTTTGCACGGTGTTCTTACGACGTTAAAATGACGCTTTTTCGAGCCTACTGTCAGACTTTTTACACCTGCAGCCTTTGGGTGAAGTGTACGCAGAAGGCATACAGCGCCCTGCGTGTACAGTATAACAATGCTTTCAGGATGCTTGTGGGGCTGCCGCGGTATTGTAGCGCTTCGGGTATGTTTGCCGATGCGAGAGTGGATGATTTTTATGCCATCATTCGAAAACGATGCGCTTCTCTCCGGTACAGAACAGATATCAGCACCCACGGCATGTTGAGAGCATTGAGTGACCGGTGGGACTGCCCGATGCTTGGTCGATGGGTGAGACTGCACACACAGATCGGCTCTAGATAGCTGTACGTGCATTTAAATTTGTTCCTTCCTTTATGTCATTATTGTTATTATGCCTTTTTGTGATTTTTATGTGTGTGTTGTGTTATTTTTATGTTTTGTGATTCGTTTCTATTATGACATTATTATGTAATTTGTGTTGTATTTTGATTATGTTATTTTTGTTATTATGCCTATTACTTATCTATTTCTATGGACTTCAACGTCTGCGAATAAATGATTATTATTATTATTATTAATCTCAGGAACTACTGGTTCGGTTTGAAAAATTATTTTAGTGTTGGCTAGCCCATTTGTGGAGGAAGGTAATGGGCTATAAAATTTCACACGGGCGAAGGTCGCGGGCAACAGCTAGTTTCGATATTGTATAGGGTGACTGGTAATTATTAGTGACCGATACTTAAACACGTGATTGCACTCATGATAACAAACAACTTTCCCAAAAAACATTTTTTTATATTCATTCACTTTAATCACAATAACACAACAGCCGTATGAAATTCCTGTGACCTATCAGCTGTTATAGCAGCGTGACGCTGTTCTATCTCATTAATATGGTACCGTGCCATAGTGAGTAGGCAGAGCACCTAAACTAAGTAACTCTTCGCAAAAAATATTACTGGGAAACGAAACGGTAGGATTCAATGGAACGCACACAAAACACTGTGCTGATGGATGCATTGAATACTACGGGGGTTGTGAAGGTATTTAAAGTAAAGTTATAACATTAAAAACTTGTATTTAACCCATTATCTCCATAACCAGGGGTTCTCAGTATGGTCTAGCTAGAAAAAATGATCGCTATGACGGGGAGAACAGGTATGTACCTTTCGGCTTCGTTAAGGGTATTTTTACACCCATTTTAATACTAGAACATTTCGCCACTTATGTTGTAGTCCATCAACAGGGCATAAATCCAGACTCGGGGCTACTCTTATATATCCTCCTAGATTAAACATAACACATTAATGCACGAACAGAGCTACTCCCAATCCTTCTAAAGGTGCGACAGCCATCAAAAGCGAAGCGATTAATCTTTCGCATCGCATCATGTCAGTAACACGCGTGTCTTGATGTATCGTTGTCCTTCGTTTTGTTACTGAACTATGTATACAAAGGGGTAAGCAGGGATGTTGGTTTTCATGTAGAAGGTTGGGTAAGATGTGTGTCTGTTAGTGTATAAGGAAAATGTGAGAGATGCGAATTGAATGTATTTACGATGTAGTGGTAGCTTATGTTCTGATTGATAACGTTGGGAACGAATTTTGAGATCTAGATTAGGCTATATTTATTTATCTTATTAGCAAGGGCTTTGAATTATTTAACATGCCTATCTTCCGCTGAAGAAGAAGAAGGAAGAAGGCTGCTAGACTAAAATGGGATTGGGCGAGTCACGTCAGCCGCATGCATGTTGATCGCTGGTCAAAATTCTCTAAACGATGGTTGCCGTAATATGGACGGCGCCGCCGAGGCAAGCCCAGAAAGAGTTGGCGAGACGATCTGGACGCGTACCGCGAGGGAGAGCTGTGCTAAAGATACCATCAGTGAATGGACTTAACTTTGATAGCTCATATCCCGGAAATGTGACACTTTAGAACATTTTGCCTCAAGCAAAACTTGTTTGTATTGATACCAGCTATCGATTAATATAGGTGTTATGATTGGCCGCAACTTTGAAAAAAAAAAATGGCGGATGTTAGGCCGGCCAGGCTTCTTACAAAAATCTTCCAAGCTCTTTTAGTTGGTTTAAGTACACATAAATGTCAATGTATATATCCGAATTCTACACAAACTATCTCGCTGTCATGTCCTAGTTACCAACAGAAATAAATTTAAATAAATAATTTCCTCACAAAACAAAGTACATACCTACATGAATAACTTAATAGGTAACCGATACGTCAATGTTCTATAAAAACATATATATCGAAAATAAATCTTTCGCAACACACCACCATTTTGTGTTGGCCCCTGATATTTTATTCCTTTCCCTCAAAATATACAGCAAATATTAAAATCTCCTGGTGACAAGAGCTCGATGCAAACTGGTCGTGTTACACAAAAAGTGGGTTAAGGCGTGTCCAGAAGTAATAAGCTTGGACGCAAGTAAAATTTAGAGCTTTTAGTTCAGTGTTTAGTGTGGTTAAAGATAAATCTGGTGCATGACAGTAAGCTCTGACTTCATATTCACCGCTATCGCAGTCTCTTTGACATAATAAATACTTCGTCCATGTGTAACAGTTAAGCGTCTCGCCCGTGCTTCGAGTGCAATGGCGTAATTCGGAACATTATTTCTGTGCTATATTTAAGCTAAATATTAAAATGTTTTACTCAAGTATCAATGTTCATTAATACAGCGTGCACCAGAACGGTGTGGTCATGTTTTTGGTGTGATTCAGACCATCAAACTTTTTCTTTCTCTTTCTTTTTCAACAATTAAAATCGCGAAAAAATATCAGCTGTCCCATACATTTGGGTCGAGTAGGAATATATGTACTGTTGTATACTGGACAGCTGATTTTATTTTCGTGATTTCGAAGGTGGTTCTTTTAAATAAACCTTACCACTATTATAAATGCGAAAGTTTATGAGAAAGGATGAATGTTTGTTACTCTTTCAAAACCTACTGCACAGATTAGCTTTTATTTATTTATTTATTTATTTGACACTTCAAGCACAGAAGTACAGAGGCGGACTTAATGCCATAGGCAGTCAACCTTTGGGTGATGCAGAGACAAGCAGTGGTAGGTGTATATCTGAAAATAATTTTAAATAATAATAAGATTAACGACAAGGATATATAAAATACTATAAACTTTTACTCCTACTAGTACGATCCCGTCGGACAATTACCGAACACCATGCGGGCGACGCCGCGGGCACAAGCTATAGTTAATTGATAAGTTTTGTCTATATCCTACTAACCTACTAAATATAGAATATTATCTAAGTGCTCCTGGCTGTCACCAAACATCGTATATTAAATCCATCCCTCCATCTTTATCTTATCTTTTTACAAAATCTCATTCCTTTCTCAATTTATACAATCCCAACAGAAAGCATCTACTTATTCCGTCTGAACAAATCTTTATCTCCCTGGTGTATATCTGATATTATTGTTATGATAATCAAAATCATTATTATTGCGTTTCCACGAGATTTGTGCTTGTCATAATAACATTATTTTTTTGAAATAACGTATTGGAGAGGAAATCGATAGGATGGGGGCTTAACTTTTTTGGCTGTTGGAGTGTAGTCATGGGTAAATAAAACAGCCGCTCGAGTCGATCTTTAGGTTACACCGCGCTTACTTATGTTGGTCCCTGGTTGAGTGACCGCTCATTACTTACTGAGTTTTCGGAAAGCACGTTAAGCCGTTGGTCCCGGCTGTCATTTGTAGATCTTTTAAAGTCGTTACTGGTCAGTCAGTGGGCCAAAAGTCTGACAACCAGCTTTACCAAGGTTTTAAATACTAAAAAAAAATTGGTTTTTTTTTTTTATCTGTCTGAACTTTTCATAAACAGTAATAATGTTGCTTATATTCGACTTTCTTTTACAGGTACGGACTCAAGGAAAACCACTGCACTAGACTGCTAATTACCAATTAAAGTAAGGTATCGCACCAAAAATTTTACTAATTAGACTTGACGACGGGGATCCTGCAGTATATTCTGTGGCTTGGTAGTAAACTTTATGCAGAGATAAAATATCCTTTACATGTTTTAATATAGCTACAAAATAATTTATAATTTATTTATTCGATACATAAATTGATGGGAAAAAAAGTTTTAGTTTTTCAATTTAACATAACATTACATCAAGACTTGTAATCCCCGAAGGGTTAGGCTTAGCACCACGTTAGCTGCCAGGGCAGAGGGACTGTTCGAAAGAGATACCGTGGCCCTGGAACACAAAGGGCAAAGAAGGAACATGGATGGGTTTTAGTCAGTACAAGTCTGACACTCCCTTCCGCTCCGCCCAGAGTGGGGGGAGTCATTTGATGACTTCCCATCCGGAAAAAAAAAAAAAAAAAAAAAGAAAAAAGCACCACGTTAGCTACCTTATAGGTACAACCACATTTCGCCAGATATGTTTAAGTCCTGTGTAATAGGAGGCGAGTCTATTGTCATCAACCGTGCACAAATCCAAACTCCGTGGCTGCTACAGAGAAATTCCTTATAGAAAAACCTAATAACACTTTTGCCTGACCTGGGAATTGAATGCCAGACCTCATGCTGAGCAGTCACGTTTGCGACCACTCGACCTACGAGGCAGTCACTTTTTTTAATTTATTTTGCAGATAGCAGCCTCGGACATAATATAAAAACAGACCCTTCTAATATTTTTGCCGGTTCGTGAACAAAATATGTGCCAAGACATTCTCAACCCCCGAAAATACATCATAATAATAATATCTTCACACAAAATCAATGTCACCCATGGGTTTCTCCATTATCCGCCATAACCTCGTATACAAGGCGCATTTTTCAAGATTATCCGGATAAAACCGGATGAAACTGAACCTATCCGGGTAAGGGATGGCTGTTATTATTCTATTCTACCCGCTATTTGGTTGTGTTTGTTCAAGATGAATAAGTTTTCGATGGATCAATTTTTATTTCATTGTTGAGGGGTTGAAATGGGGTGCATCTGTTTATTTTTATTTTGTGTTGTTATATAATCGGTACAATTTACTATTATTTAATTGACAACCGTTATTTTAATGTTTTAGCGTAACATCACGCCTGTAATCCCCGAAGGGTTAGGCAAAGGTGTAACTAATAGTACACCCACAATTCCCCAGTTATGTTTTAAGTCCCGTATTACCGGTCCCCCAACAGAGAGCGAGCCTATTGCCATCAACTGGCATAAATCCAGACTTCGTGGCTGCTAGTAAGAAATTAATTATGGAAAAACCCAATAACACTTTTCCCGACCTGGGAGTTGTACCCAGAACCTCATCCTCGGCAGTCTTACTTGCGACCAGGAAACCGACGAGGTTTTGGCCTATTTTTGCAACTGTCGACACTCAAGTACTCACTCACTTCGCTAGATAGAGGTTTTTGTTACGACATCTTAAATAGCAGTCTGTAGAGGAAACTATGAATAGGTTTATGACAAAAGACACACCTTTGCTGAAAATATCTCTTTAGTTCTTTTGTACATATCGCTACGAATTCTAGTGAGAAATCGTTCTAGCGATTTTAGTTTTAACTATCTGTTGACTGCGACCTTCATCCGCGTCAAATTGTAACAAAAATATTACTTCAATATTTAATCGGATTTTCTTAACAATTTTCCAGAATTTGATCCTTATTAGCGACACTATCGAATGGTTAATTATCCCTTTGTAACACGGTAAAACATTTCTGTTACAGACTGATTCTCTGCCTACTATTTCTTTTGGTTGAAATTTTTCACAATTTTTTCTAAAAATCTAATGATGCAGTTTTAGTGTTCATCAAAATCGGGCTCGGGACTTTTTGAGTATTTTTCGCTATTCCTCATAGTTTCGGACAGGCTACCGATTGGAAAATTGACCCTGTACCTATACTTTCATGTGCAGTAAAAAGCTGTTATTTTGATATTAGGTACAAATACTTCAAATTTATTTTGAAATCGGTTGTCATCTGTCTAAGCGCTATCTGCCCAGTACTAACTGGGTTATGGAGGTGAGAAATCAGTCGCTCCATGTAAAATACTGGTATTCAGCTGTATTCGGTTAGACTGAAAGCTGACTTCAATGTAGTTGGGAAAAGGCTAGGCAGATGATGATGATCTAGGCGCTCAGCCCATTAAAGTGATGGTCTGTGATGAGTTTAAAACTATAAGTTTTTCATTTTGTCCCGTAGCTTTAACACTTAACAGCACCCTTTAGACCAACCAGAGAAACCGCACACACAAAACAACCATCAAAATTCCCCATAAACCAATAAAAATTACAGAAATTCCTGAAAACATTTGACACAATCCTGAAATCGGACCCATGAGGGCAGTTACTACCAACTGCACTGTAAAAGAGGGCGTCGTTCAAGGGGTAGTTTTCAGCCCCCTATTTTTTCACACCCAGGGGTGTAAGGGACAGATAAATAATGTTAGGGACGTTGTGATGACAATGGGGAAGTCACATAAGTCATGTGTTCGCCCCTTATCGTTGAGTTTTTCGGGGTATAAGTGATATTAATAGTAGTTGTGAGAGTATGTGAGAAAGCTCTTTTTCTTTTGTGAGAGAGCCTAATTTTATGGTAATATGTTTCGGGCTGATAAAATATGAGGAAATTATTATTCTAGGCTGAGAATTTCAGAAATGAAACTAAGCGCGATCAGCCCAAACTTCAACCCACTTTATCTGTGCAGGTGGTAAAACAGAGAACTAAAATAAGTGTAATTCATACTTCATTATTTATTTTTGTCACAGGTGAAAAGACAGATCTTATAATAACATTATTGTATCACTGTAACATACCCATGGGGTGTACAATATTTATATGTGTGTCAATATTATTGGCTATGTTAAAAAAATAATGAATAATAATAAAATTACACTCTTACACTGGTTAGTGGTTGTTATCCATTACATTGGTTGTTTTAGTCCACCTCACTTTACATTTATTATTACACAATCATTGGGGACACACCATTTACATTTAATAAGTCAAAAAAAATAAGTTTAACATGTTAATTTTTTGTCAAACACTTTAAACATTCAATAATAAACATTATTATTTCGGTCATGCATTAGATAACCTACCAAGTTTGACAAGTTGATGCATTTTTTCTTGGCAAGTAACGCCATCTTGATTTGCAAACTTATAGTGAGTCATACTGTTAGCCGTGAGAGCTGTCAGAATCATAATACCTGTATAATTTTGACAGGTACAAGTAGCTGTACCTCGCGGCCTTCGTTCGCGTGAAATTTTGCTCGGCTCATATGGGTCGTAGCGTGGTGTTATATAGCCTATAGCCTTCCTCGATAAATGGACTACCCAACACTCAACGAATTTTTTAATTCAAACCAGTAGTTCCTGAGATTAGCGCGTTCAACCAAACAAACAAACTCTTCAGCTTTATAATATTAAGTATAGATTTATTTCCCTATTTCAATCGGATTTTCTTAATAATTTCAAGGACATAATTTCAGTGTAGTGTACGTTGTTAGTAGACTGAGAGTTGTTAACTTTTTCTTCTAGTAAGAAAATAGAGCATCTACCTCTCAGGTCTTGATTATTGTTTACGCAAGACTCATCTCTGCGCGCGGACTCAATAATCGCGCCTTTTCGAATATTATTGCTTATTTTGTTATTCTGTAACCAATATTGAGCACTAGAATAAAGACTGTGCTTTATAAGTAACTAGCGACCCGTCCCGGCTTCGCACGGGTACAATATATACATACAAACCTTCCTCTTGAATCACTCTATCTATTACTGAAAACCGCTTCAAAATCTGTTGCGTAGTTTTAAAGATCTAAGCATACATAGGGACAGACAGAGGGAAGCCACTTTGTTGTATACTATGTAGTGAAGCACAGTCATTCTTTTTTAATTCTTCTAGGGATTGTTCACATTATAAAGTAAGCACATTATAAGTAAAGTAATAAAGTTTCACATAAACACAAAAATAAACTTTTGTCCTCGGAAAGAATTAAAGAAGAACTCGAGAATTTAAAGCTCAACATGAACATCACAAGATACATCCCTCATCATAAGTTCAATATTTTCTCATAATCAAATGCAAAATTTCATCCTCCACCTCACCTCCTCCCGTTCTGTCTACCATCCAAATTTAACAACCTTGAAGTACTTGAATGTGAAATTAGACTTGGGAAACCGATGCCATGATAAGGCTTTTGGTACAAAATTAAATAATGTCCCAGATAAGGAACGGGACCCATTAACGACGACCTAAATTACCCGTCCTTCGTCCAAGGTCTGGAGGATCCTACCAACCAACATTTTGATAAGAGAGGGTAATTTCTTTAATTTTCTTATTAAAAAGCTAAACAAAACATAGGAGTATAGAATAAGCCGTATTTGTATCATCGAGTTGAATGACTGAGACTCTTCTCTTTTATTGCCTCGGCGTATTTCAGGTGGTCGCCACTCTTGATTCTGGCTTTCATGAGATGCAGACGTTGAAAATAGTGTTGGCTTGTCCCAAATAAAATCATTAAATATATGTACTCCGGCTTACCTCTTACAAAAATTGACCCTTCGCTACTGTGAGCTAGTATTGGGTAATACAATAAATACCCCTTGGTATGACTGGTTGTCAGACTTTCGGGCCACTGACTACTTGTAACGACTGTCAAAGATCTATAAATGACAGCCAGAACCAACGGCTTAACATGCTTTTACAGGCACGGAGGAAACTCAGTATGTAATGGTCACCCATCCGCGGATCAACCTAGGCAATGCGGCTTAACCTGAAGATCGACCCGAACGGCTTTTATTATTTAGCCACGAGCTCCTCCTTCACAGACTTACACATTAATATTAGTATGGATGGATTTCCCATCAATAATATGAGAGTTCTTGTAACAAAGCACTAAGTGCAATATTTTGTTTCTTTGCTTGTAATCATCGAAGTGTGTGGTTTAGGTGACGTGGATTGATTGATTACTGCCCGAAGTGGGGGTCGGTTCTAATAAAAATATTGAGCTATGAGAATTTTGTATCAGCTTAATTTCGTGTGTTTCGCAGGATTCCGTAATGTGTCGTTTTTCTGCGAAAATCTTGCGATTTATGCAAAAAAAAATCTTATGACACGTATTTTAACGCTGATTATCTGATGTGAAAAGAAAAGAAAAAATATTTATTTATTGCAGGCACATGACGGGCATAATTAAATTACAAAAAAATAAAAATAAACTTACAACGCATAACAACTATTTATAAATGCTGCCACCCTTCTGGGCACTTTTCTTGTTGACAGCGATGTGAACGAATTTTTTGACGCCCTGTAACTCTTTTGATTCTTGTATGTACATCTTTTTATTACTATTATAGATTTGTAGTTTGTAAATAATGTAAATATTCTTTGAAATAAATAGCATAGTTTTATAAAAACAATAGGACAAAACAAAAAAAAACTGACAGCTTGCACGTCGTGACTGCGACAAGCAGGTTACCACTCTGCTGCCTCTGGTTTTCAGTGGTCACCGGTGCAAAAACTTACGGAAGCCAAAACAGCATAAATATTTGATTACATAAATAAGAAAATAAAAAAAGAAATAATAAAAAAAGAAATAATAAATAAATAAAATAAAATAAACAGTACTTGGATTATAACGCTCAGCACCGGCGGATGTACTACCATTGGTTAATTGTTTTTCCTGAGGCACTTCATCCTTAGGACCTATTGTTCAAAGTAACCCTTTTCAACATTTCTGTTTACAATCAATACAGGCAGAGTTCTGACTAACCATAGTGTGTAATGATGGATTTAAAACTTGGTAGCTGATTGGCTAATGTAAAAAACGTTAGCCAATCAGCTATCGAGTTTTAAAACTTCCTAAACAGACTAGGTTCTTTGCAAAAAATGATTTTTCATTTATCCTGGTATAAAAAGATAATTTAACAAAAAATATTCTCATTTCCGATTATAATGGTCCTTTCAAAGGTTTCTGGAATTAAAAAGTTCTTTAAGCTACTTTCTAATCTAGATTTAAATAAAAGCAAATACACGATAGTATTATCAAAAATAAGGACTGGAATGTAATAAGATTCTGGAAAAGATTATGAAACAAAATTTAAGCTATTAAAAAGAACTACTCTTCAAAGAAGTGGTGTTTGATTCCGTAGATGAAAATACGAAATGAAGAACTAGTAGAAAATGCTTATGGCATTAAATCCGTCCCCAAACATTCAATTTTATGTACTCAAATTGTAACTAGCATTTTATTTAATTAGTTTAATAAGGTTCTTACGTACATAAACAAACTACAAATGTAACACACGTTTACTTTTAACATTTATTATTTACACATCCTGTCATGTATTAGATTCATAAGTAACAGAAGTCCATTGATTATGCTGTTTGAAATGTTCCACCGCTACTACTAGATGGCGCTTTGCCTATGACGCGCAATTTTGAATCGCGGTGTTAAGATTCTCCGCGACTTAATGACGCTCGCTGGATGAGTGAACTTATTTAATGCTATAAACACTGCTAACCGTGTGGTGCATTTACGGGTCTCATCCTAATTGGAAGGATCACGTAGGACATCCCTGTTAGTTGGTGCCTAGTAAAATTCCTTAGGGAATCTATTTTTGGATAGAGGACTTTGTTCCCCGACCTTCGTCCTAGGACTTGGTCGTGTGGGACTGTACCTACTGTAATATCCAAAACCTATCGTCTGTAAGCCTGTAACTTAGCCGCTGAAATAAATGTCATCTCCGTGTTTCCTTCGAGTGTGACGTCATTGGCAACACCTCCTACAATCTGGCGCCCAACGTGGGGCACGAAGACAAACCGAAGTACGTCACACGTTACGGACGAACTACCACGACACCTACAGAAAGGAGGAAATCAGAGATGTCGGTGACCATGTCCGATACTCAGTTCGAGGCGCTGCTGTCGAAGCTTTCACCAGAAAGACACGGCTCTTTCACAACCTGCAAAGCTGAATTCGACGGGACCAAGGACTCCGAAGTGACGGAAGCTTTTTTGGCGGCAGTATCAGTATTCAAACAGATTGAAAATGTTAGTGATGCAGAAGCGCTCACGGGATTACCACTGCTCCTGAAGGGTGAAGCTGCGGTGTGGTGGCAGGGAGTTAAAAATCATGTCTCCACATGGGCGGATTTCAAAGAGCGTCTCCGTCATGCTTTTGCCCCAAAGAAACCAGCCTATGTCATTTATCAAGAAATAGTTATGGAAAAGCAAGACTTCCGCACGACCACTGAAAGCTTCGTGGCACATAAGCGAATGCTGTTTGCTCAACTTCCGGAACCCGAAATACCAGAATCACATCAACTACATATGATATACGGTCAGCTCAAACACCGAATACGTGACAAGATTCCGCGCAACTCCATAAAAAGTTACGACGAGTTATTAGAAGCAGCTCGGAGCATCGAACAAATGTGGATTGATAAAACGAGTGACGGTGACGAACGCAAAGAGGCTAAGCCAAAACCGACCTCGAAACCTAAGGTGAAGTGCGGATTCTGTCATTTCATCGGCCATACTACCGAACAGTGTAGGAAGCTGAAGAAGAAGCAGCAAGAATTAGAGACAACAAAGACAGATAAGGTTCCTGAGGGTCAGTCTACAACGGCTACTACCAAAACGACGCAAGCTCCATCTCCATCCGCACCCAAAGTATCATGTTACGGCTGTGGTACACCCGGCGTAGTTCGCAGTAGCTGCCAAACATGCTGCGCAAATAAGCAACGTTCACTACCGTCAACAAACTTAGCCT
The DNA here is from genome assembly GCA_910589295.1 of Noctua janthe. Lineage (NCBI taxonomy): Eukaryota > Metazoa > Arthropoda > Insecta > Lepidoptera > Noctuidae > Noctua > Noctua janthe. The sequence goes on along the minus strand of OU342572.1, from coordinate 2,379,934 downwards.
TTTGTCCGGTTAACGTCCAATCGGATGTAAGAAACAGGCCTATAGTATTTATTGAGGTAGATGGCATTAAAGGGACAGCATACATCGATACTTGTGCGAAGACCAGCATCGCATCGTACCAGCTATACAAACAGCTGATGAGCAAAGGACACAAGTTTTACGAAGAAACAGTAAAGGTCACCCTGGCAGATGGCATTGGGAAAAACCAACGTGTACGGAAGATAGCAGTTCCTGTAAAGTTAGAGGACCGCGTCATACTGACAAGCTTCATTGTTCTGCCTAATTCAAGGAACAATCGAACTCTATTAGGCGTCGGGTTTATGCAAGACGCAAAAATGGTTCTCAACCTTCCTCAATTTATTGATAACAATAAACCATCATTACTTGGAAAACACTGTATCGTGACAAAGAACGATATTCCAATATCTGTGCCTCCCTGCAGATTATCTCAAACAAAGATAGATATTCTTAAAGCTGAATTACATGAAATGACTGAGAAGGCTATTATTGAGCCCTGCTTTTCGCCCTGGGCTTCGCCAGTGGTTATGGTACCGAAACCTAATGGAAAAGTTAGAGTATGTATCGATTATCGACTCCTAAACTCTATCACTGTGCCCGATACTTACCCTATTCCACGAATAGATGACTTGTTGCACGCTGCGAAGCCAACGCCTTACATGACGTCACTCGACCTGAAATCTGGTTACTGGCAAGTAAGGATCAGGAAAGAAGACGAAGATAAAACAGCATTCATCACCCCTTTTGGTCTTTATAAATTCAAGAGAATGCCATTTAGTTTACGCAATGCACCGGCTACCTTTCAGCGACTTGTCGATACATTCCGTGTTACCCTAGAACATGTTAACATGCTGGCCTATCTCAACGATTTGCAGTTCTGGTCCAGGGGGAGAAGGAAGATGAGCATCCCGTTGAATATGCGAGTAGATTGCTCACGTCCGCTGAGAAAATTATATCCTGTTTCCGCTTTAACCCCATATAAAGGTGGAAGCCATGAAACCGTTCCAGAACCCGTGCAACCACTTCGAAGAAGAGGACGACCTAGGAAGGAGAAGGTTGCCAGCAAGCCTTCAACTGCCAAACGAAGACGTGGACGTCCTAGGAAACAATAATCACACTATCCAGTCCACCACGCCGAGACGTCTTTGAGGACTGAGGGGGAGATTGTAACGCACGTTTACTTTTAACATTTATTATTTACACATCCTGTCATGTATAAGTTTCATAAGTAACAGAAGTCCATTGATTATGCTGTTTGAAATGTTCCACCGCTACTACTAGATGGCGCTGTGCCTATGACGCACAATTTTGAATCGCGGTGTTAAGATTCTCCGCGACTTAATGACGCTCGCTGGATGAGTGAACTTATTTAATGCTATAAACACTGCTAACCGTGTGGTGCATTTACGGGTCTCGTCCTAATTGGAAGGATCACGTAGGACATCCCTGTTAGTTGGTGCCTAGTAAAATTCCTTAGGGAATCTATTTTTGGATAGAGGACTTTGTTCCCCGACCTTCGTCCTACGACTTGGTCGTGTGGGACTGTACCTACTGTGATATCCAAAACCTATCGTCTGTAAGCCTGTAACTTAGCCGCTGAAATAAATATCACCTGAAGTCATCTCCGTGTTTCCTTCGAGTGTGACGTCATTGGCAACACCTCCTACACAAATAGAATGCAACGTGGCAATTCTGCCAGTCTTCTGGACACGTTCCCGGATGACAGCGATGCGGAGGAGTACTTTGACGCCTTAAGTGTCCTATTGTTGTCGTTGTACGAGTATGTATGTGGGTACTTAATTTAGTCTTAAGTTTGTATTATTATTTTAGGTCTAAGTGTAAATAAATAAATTCATCATTCGCCTTCTCACGAGAGAACTTAAAATTTAAGTTCTCTCGTGAGAAGGCGACCATTTTTTTTTTTTTTAGGATGGGAAATCATCTAATGACCCCCCCACTCTGGGCGGACCGGAAGGGAGTGTCAGACTTGTACTGACTAAAACCCATCCATGTTCCTTCTTTGCCCTTTGTGTTCCAAGGCCACGGTATCTCTTTCGAACAGGCCCGCAGCCCTAGAAGGCGACCCTGGCTGCATGATCAAAGTCACATCTGTCATAAAAATGTATTGTCACCAGAACAATGGTGCAAAATTTCAACTCAATCAGTTGGGGGAAACTGGTTTGAAATTCAGTTGCAAGATTCGACCAATATATACTAAGAAACAAACTAAAAGCAAGTTAAATAAAAGCTTATAAAAATAACAGTGCTAGTGCTAAGAAAAAAATAGGCAGTTTTTTTTTTTAAAAAAGCTCCCTTTCAGAACAAAAACCTTCAATTTAAAAAACCCAGCCAGTTCTAATGAAATAATCTCCTCCAACCACGCCAAAAACACTCATTTTACTACTTTTTATTCACATTCCCCGTACCGTAACTAAGTCTTGCTTTTCAACTAGTAAATGAGCTGGAAATGCCTTTCGTAGACTATCCAGCTTCATTTTAAAGCAATTTCGAGCTCATAACAATATTCATAATGGTTGCAGCTTGAGCAGGTTGCCAGCAAATGTGGCAGTCTTTGGGAATATTTTGGAGGAGAATTAGCTTAATTAGTGAGTATAACTTTTATTAAGGAGTTCTTGGTGAAAGAATTCGTTTAGGGAAATATCTATCACTGCAGATACAGTTGATAATTTAATGTAAAGAAAAGTGTTGTCATACAAGGTGTACACGAACCCTTCACGAAGACTTCAACCACGCAAGCTGTACATAAAACTAAGTAAATCTACGCAAAAACAGTTGCTGGGAAACAACATTTGTTTTTATGGTTAAAAATTACGGTTTACGGTAGGACTCAATGTAACGCACTCTAAACATTGTGCTGATGGATGCATTAAATAGTACAAGGGTCGTGTAAGTGTTAAAAGTAAAGTTTGAAAATAAATAATACAATTTTTGTAATGTGTTAAACATTAAAAACATGTATTTTATTTCAAACTTGTGAAAATGTTGGAACTTTGACCTCCAATATCTCCGTAACTAGAAGGGTCCCAGGTTTAATTCAGAACAAAAACCTAATTGCATTGACGAGGAGTATAAGTGCCTTTCGACTTCATTAATGGTCTTTTTACACCTTTTAATAAATAGTTGTAAAAACCGTCAAACTGAACAACATTCTCCCTGGGACTATCATCGAACTTGTTTTAGGTAGACGTTCATTAACTTGCACATCAACAACATCTATTTCTATACTAATAATATGAAGAGGTATTTGTTTGTAAGTTTGTATGTAAAGAGTAATCTTCGGAACTGCTGATCCCATTCCGAAAATTCTTTCACTAACTGGATGCTACTCAATCCACTAATGGCATAGGCTACATTTCAAACGTTTCCATGAGTTAATTTCCAAACAAAACGGGAGCGAAACAGCGAGTAAAACCTAGTTGAAAATAAAGTGACGTAGATATTTCAACCCTCCACCAACGCATCGTGACTTACAGCGTTCAGGAAACTCTTGAGATGTATATAAAATATTGTGTTTTTACATAAAGTGAACTGATAAAAGTGTACTGAATTTCGTTTCAATTTTACCAAAGACACACATGCAGAAAATGTAAAATAAATTGGAATTCAAAACATGTACTACCTAAATCATATTTTGTCAAAGATTTTCAGTCGCTACAAAGTCTCTTTGACCTGTAAATTTTACTCGAGAACTTCACTCGTACTAAAGCACAGAAATTGTCTCGATTAGTGACATACGGTTCTGCTGTTTGGTGAACATAACATAACATCGCGCCTGTAGTCCCCGAAAGGTTAGGCAGAGGTATAACTAATAGTACACCCTCATTTCGCTAGTTATGTAATAGGGAGCCTATTGCCATCAACCGGGCAGAAATCCAGACTCCATGGCTGCGTGCTTAACTCTTCGGGGATTTATGCTATAATTGATCTGACGAAAAGGAAAGAACAGGTGAATAAACTCAGTGACATGCGAATGTCGGACGCGTTCATTTCGAAATATAACATAGACATTCCCGTTTTATTTTCGTAAATAAATAGCCTACAACACTGATGGATTGTTTCCGTTTGTTATTTTAATTAAACGAGGTATTCTTCGTTTTGGATCAAACGAATAGCAATGTATACGAATAAGTTTTCATAAGAAACTAAACCGGCAACGACTGTTTTTCTGTAAACATTCAGTGTAATCAATTACGTGCGGCAATTATACCGTTTCATTTTTAATTTTATGAAACCAGTAAAAAGTAATTCTTTGCAATAAATCATAATCATCTTCCGATCCCATTCCACTTGGGGTCGGTGCAACACGTTTCTTTCTTCATTCTACCCTGTCAGACGTCACAGCATCATTTACTCCTTTCTCTTTCATATTCCTCACACAATCCATCCATCTTTTCAACTCTATTTCTTGGCAATGTTACACAGGTGAAAAAAAGAAGAACATTTTTGTTTTAACGACTAAAACTTCAGAAAAATAATACCCGTTTAAAACTATTAGCTATTTATATGTATGTTTTAATAAACGAAACAACTCTTATTGCTCCCAAATGCCAACTTAAACATTTATTTACCTGCATATTAAAAGAAAACTCGCCATCCTTAACGTCTGTATGTCACAAATTGCCAGTTAGAGTTTCCGCGTACCTTTAAATTGCCTCAGAAAGTTATTTTTTAAACTTTCAAAAGCCTCTTTGCGAGTAAACAGTTATTTTGAGCGGCAAATGAAATGAAACGCGCGCTTTTACATTTCATCCAACAAAACGCCGTTTCGGATTCGTGTACGCAGTTTCGTGTTCGGTTTTTGAAAGTTTTAAAACGCGGTTTCGATGACGTAGTTTGGGGTGTGATTGCTCTTGGAACTTTTAGGGTACGAGATTTCGTTTCGTTGAAATTGTTCGGCGTAGAAATTTATGTTTTTTTCGTGACCAGCGTTTTGATGAAGAAAGTAATGAGAATGAATGTGTACAATCATGCGAGAAAGATCTAGACGATCGTTTTTAAATATATTCACGCATAAACTCATACGAGGTAAGTGCTAAGTATAATTTTGGTAAATCATTTTTCAAAATAACTTTAAAATAGATGAAATTATATAGAATATTCAAACGTAGTTAATGAATTCAAGATAATGATAGACATCGGTCAGTTGTGACTGGTCATCTCTTAGTTGCCACGGCTTATTTGAATCAATTATTTTATTTTTGAATTGTATTTTTTGTCTTTAATATGGACACTTTTAAAGTGCACACCTTGCTACATCGTTCTCACATAATGTACAATCTCAACATGAATGATGTAACCAAGGTTTTGTAACAACATTCTGATTAAAAAAAAAAGTGTCCATTGAGTGTCTTACCCGTTCTTCTCCATAGAGATTTACGCTTTGGAATGGGCAACTCCAGTACTTTCACAATTATTATGCGTTGTGACTAAGACTGTAGCTTCATTTTATTGTTGTTTTGTTTCAACAGTTCAAAAGTGCCTGTAACTGGCCTACTTGTAATAAATACTTTGATTTAATTTTTATATTATTCAGAGGAATACAATCATACAATATCTTTTCCATGCCTGCACAGTATAGTTGTATTTTGTTGCAACTGAAAATTGTTTCGTACAGGATCCTATTATACACTAAGAAAGAATTCCCATTACTATGCAGAGTATGCAGTCTGCATTCCTGAGCGAATAAAGAAGGCGTTTAAAATCTATTCCACGACTGGCTGACTCTTTCCCCCGTAACAGAAGTGACATCAACTGTGTTCGCAAACGTCAAAGACTGCATTAATGGGAAAAAGCGTTTTCTGTATGGCTTCTAAAATTTATAATAAAATACCACAGTTATATTAACGCACTGCCGGTAAATTTGTTTAAAAAAAAGATTCGAGATTTATTAACAGACAAGTGTTATTATGACATAAATTTTTCTTTTTGTTTTTATTTTTATGACTATTTGACATCTTTTTATTTTTCTTTTATTTTATTAATTCTTAATTTTCGTGACATTTTATGATTAATTTATTTTACTGACTTAACAATGTTTATTACTCACTATTATGTACCTAGATTGAATTTACGGATGAAACACGTACGTACGAAATATCAATATTGTGCCATCCTGCATCCTTATTTTTTTTTACGCGTGCTTGGACAAATAAAATTATTTTTATCTTTAAAATCAATCGTATTAGCGAATTTACAAGCAACAGAGCTAGTTTACAATATTTATTACATTCGTAAACCATCGTAAAACCGACTTGCATCCATTATTAGGAAACAATAACTTTCAGCTGCAAGCAAGCGTTTTTAAAGAGGGCACTACACTTTAGACGATGTTGGAACTTTTCCAGCTTTTAAAGGAAAACAGCATGTTTATGTATTGAATTTATCAAGTAATAAGCTAGACATAGTGTTAATGGTTAGTCGGAAATATGAGGCTAAGTAGAGTACTGAGCAATTTAGTAAAACATTTTAATCTAGGTATACAGCTATACAAATAAATAAAATTCCTCGGTGCCTTAGGAGGCTCGTTAAGTCGTTGGTACCGGCTGTTTTTTGAAAAACCTTTAACAGTCGTTAGGGTAGTCCGAAGTCCGAGTTGTGGAGGTCAGAGAGGCAGTCGCTTCAAGTAAAATACTGGTATTCAGTTGGATGAAAAATGCAACAAGTAGGCTAAAGAGATGACAATTTTTGAACACAGTACCTACTATTCCACCTCTCGTCAGTTAAACTGGAAAACAGCTCTTCCTACAACGGAATTAAGGTGCAGTCTAACTGTTAACACGGATATTCTGTTGCCTGTATTTATTGCTACGTCAATATTGGTATAAACTTGCCAGGCGAATAGGTTTGTAGTAGGCTGTCGTCACAGGGCAAATAAACAAAGAGGTTGCAAACCTAGAGGTAGCATTGAAATGCTTCAAGTGAATGGAATAAGAATATTTTAATACATATTATGTTTTTTTTAGTGGTGCACGAAAATAGTACTTGTAAAGATATGGAGGCCTTTGCCAAGCAGTGGGATATCTAAGGCCACAGAAAGAAAAAAAATGTTCGCAAGTGTGACTGTTGAGGTCCTGGATTTGATAACCAGGTTGTGCAAAGGGTTCTTGCAGTTTTCCATCAGAGATTTCTTAATAGCTACCACGGAGACTAGATTTGTGCTTGGCTGACGGCAATACGCTTGCCGGATTGCCGGTCGATGGAGATGGAGCTTAAACTTCACTGTGGCGAAATATGGGTGTACTCTCAGACTGGTAAACCTCTTCGTACCCTTTCGAGAATTACAGGCGTGATGTTATGCTATTTGTATTATGTGTATTTTATTCAAACAGAACAATAATATTTAGGCATTAATTTAGCTAATGTTTTCGTACCAGCTCTAAAAGCCTTTCAAATGTCGTCGATCGACCTAGCGGGCGGCGTCCGATGCTTTATTTGCCAGACCCTGTAATACGAGGTATTACAGGATCTAGCAAATAACTTTCGCGGTACAAACTACCTTTCCTAGTGAAGTGCTAATAAAAAAACACTGCAAAAACACCACTATTTCCTTGTAACTACCCAAGTAAACATAACCTGGGCTTTCTCTCAAGCCTGCTAAACAATCGCGCTGCTTTATATCTCTCTTGTACTCTAATTCGATTTTATAGCTCAACAGTAAAACTGACTGCCTTACACAGTGGAGGAACAACAGTAAACTAAGATTTTTATGGTGCTACTGTTGGTTTTACATAACATCGCGCCTGTAATCCCCGATAGGTTAGTCAGCGTTGTACGTAATAGTACACCCACATTTGGCAAGTTATATTTAACTCCCTTTTAATAGGGGGCGAGCCTATTGCCATCAACTAGGCACAAATCCTGACTTCGTGGCTGTTACTGGGAAATTTTTGGTGAAAAAATAGAATAAATTTTGACCCGGCTGGAAATTGACCCCAGGAATTCATGCTCAGCAGCCTGTTGGTTTTAGTACCTGTCTTTTTATTCTTTGTGTGTTTATAGTATATGCATTATATTAAATGTAAAATAAATATAAAAGAAAAAGAAAAATAGGTATGAAATATTGTCAGAATTGGCATGGAACATGATAAAATAAGTTGCTAGAAGGGATCAAGGAAAATAAACATAATTTATGAAAACTTTTAAAAGACTTGTCAATTTAATACACCGCTTTCAAAGAATAAACACATAAAGCCGCACTAGAAAAATTGCTACTACCTAATGATAAAAGTAATAGTTAATACACATCATCATCTGCCTAGCCTTTTCCCAATTATGTCAGTGACGGCTTCCAGTCTTACCGGGTTCAGCTGAATACTAGTATTTTAAATAAAGCGACTGCCCCCACCACCCAGTTCGCACCGGGTATTTTTTTTTTTTTTTTTTTTTTGGATGGGAAATCATCAAATGACCCCCCCCACTCTGGGCGGAGCGGAAGGGAGTGTCAGACTTGTACTGACTAAAACCCATCCATGTTCCTTCTTTGCCCTTTGTGTTCCAGGGCCACGGTGTCTCTTTCGAACAGTCCCGCAGCTCTGGCAGGCATCGGCCCATGCGGACCCCTACTCGGTTGCTGACATCTCTTTGAGGCGCGCGTGGAACACGAACGCGCCATCGACACGGCCTGTCGTCATAAGACGGCCGGACGGCGAGCTAGCCCATAACTCGCCGTCCACAGGCCCGCGCCTACGGTGGCCGGGAGCCACCACGTGACCCCCGACGCCCAGGGCGTCTCCCGCGGCGGCTGGGACGTGAGGTTCTTTCCCTCTCACGTCCCGCCACCTCCTTCACTAGCATGACTGCTTCACAGAAGGTGGTGACGGCTTCCCATTCCCTCTCGCTCCGGACCATGGCTTGAACCAGGGTCGGACGCGAGAGATCGCCGCCGCCAATCGCCGCTACAAGGACACGGCGGTGCTCCGCCCAAGCGGGGCAGACCTCTACGGTGTGCTCCACCGTGTCCTCCGGACGATCCTCGCAGTGGAAACACCCGGGCGTTTCCTCCCGCCCGATTCGGTGCAGGAACCTCCCGAAACAACCGTGTCCGGTGAGGATCTGCGTCAGGCGGTAGGTGAGGGCGCCGTGGCGCCTCTCTAACCACTCCTCAAAGAGGGGACTTATCGCCACAATGGTAGCGTGCCCTGCACGGGGTTGCATTAGTCGCTCTCTCCATGTCGCCATGAGATCACGCCGGAGGTCTGTCCGCTGAGCGGCAATTTGCCGCGGCAGCGGAGTCTCCCCCCGACGTAGTGCCTCCGCGCGCCATTCATGCAGGCGCGCGAGGACTATCGCCTCCAGATCCCATGGTGGCAATCCGGCAAGGAGGCTAGCCGCCTCGCCGGAGATCGTGCGGTACCCCCGGATTAGCCTTATGGCTATCACCTTTTGGGGCGCGTTCAGGTAGTGGGCGGCTTGCCGCCTCAAAGAACGCGCCCACACCGGGGCCCCGTAAAGGGCCATGGACCGCACGACCCCCGCGTATAGCCTCCGGCAGGAGGCGTTTGGACCCCTCTGGTTGGGCAAGAGCCGCTTGAAGGCAGCCCCTGTCCGTCCCAGTTTGGGAGCCAAACGTCGGAAGTGCTCCACGAAGTTCCACCGGCTGTCGAGGACGAGTCCTAGGTACTTCAACGTCGACCCGACGCCGATGGAAACCCCTCCTGCCGTCAGTAGGGATCCCGACGGTGGCGCATTCCGAGGCCCATGAAAACACATGGCCTCGGACTTGTGCAATGCCACCTCGAGACCCAATTACCGGATCCTCTCCACGACTATCGCAACCTCGCACTGGGTATTACGATACCCCTTGGTAAAACTGGTTCTCAGACTTTCGGACTACGGACTACCTGTAACGACTGTTAAAGATTTATAAATGACAACCAAGACGAGGCACGGAGGAAACTCGGTATGTAATGGATGGTCTCCCATCCACGGAAAAACCTAGGCAAACGCGGCTTGACCTGAAGATCGACCCGAGCGGCTGTTATTATTTAACCATGAGCTATATAATAATAAATTTATATGGTATGATAAAAACATAAATGGAAGTCAAATTAGAGGCCCATGGGCGGTATTAAAACTCTGACATTAGGTTAGACACTCACCACACGAAAAGAAAACAGTTACATACATTTTGCCGTACAGATATTTATTTTTTCACAACCAACGATATCCTTTAATGCTGGTAGATCAGGTAGGTGAGGAAGGTACATATTATATGATGCTTTTGAAATTATTTATGTATAGATCAATTTGGTTTGATGAAAATAACTTTTGAAAAATAGCACAAAATTGCCCCACTGCACTGTTCCCCACTACGTGCCCTTAGGCCGTCTGCACACGAACGTTAAGTCGCGATCGACGGCTGTAAATCTCGCTTCTCCAAGATAAAGTAGATACGTGAGCCGCAGCCTAACGCCGCCATCTTCATTTCTCGGTTTACGAGACATCTCCCGTGGTATTTTTTATGTTCCGACCTTTTTTTAATATCTATGAATCTATTAAGTAATAAGGCTTGCAGAATTTGGGGATGGTTAATCTGGATTTCCTGTTGTGGTAACAGACGGCGACATTATTAAAAAAAAAAATTGAAAGAAAAATTCTACAACACGAGAGACCTTTTCAACGCCTGGTTGCCCAATAAGAGTGAGTTTTATGAACTTTAAAAAATACTTAGTTATTAAGCATATAACCAATATTATGTTGCACTAAAAATAACTGCAATCTTACTTCTTACTTAATATAATAAATGCGAAAGTTTGTGAGGATGGATGGATATTTGGTACTCTTTCACGCGAAATCTACAAAACGGATTTATATGAAGTTTGGTACAAAGATAGTTTATCATCTGGATTAACATATAGGATACTTTTTATTCCGGTAGTATGATTTCTTGGGACAGTCACCGAACTTTACGCGGGCAAAGCCGCGGGCAACAGCAAGTTCATTAATAACTTTAGTCAAACCTGCGCGAATATTTCGACGGGCTGTCAATTTAACTAGGGCCTAAAGAACATGGAAAACACATCTTTAACATAATCACAATAAGATTTATCGCAATCGCCCGAAAGTCTCGGCGATTGTACAGACACTATAACAGTGGTAAATTCGTGATTAGATTGTGTCCAGCCTTTTCATATCTCGTCGTATGTTACGGGGAACTACAAGCATGTTTTTGTTATCTCACAAATCAGGGGTCAGCGTGTCCACTTCTAGAAATAGGCCTCCCCAAGCGTCCCTACATTGACTAGTCCTGTATGTCTAAATTCGTGATTAGATCGTGTCCAGCCTTTTCATATTATCACGTCGTATGTTACGGGAAACTACAAGCATGTTTTTGTTATCTCACAAATCAGGGGACAGCGTGTCCACTTCTAGAAATAGGCCTTCGCAAGCGTCCCTACATTGACTAGTCCTGTATGTCTAAATTCGTGATTACATTGTGTCCGGCCTTTTCATATCTCGTCGTATGTTACGGGGAACTACAAGCATGTTTTTGTTATCTCACAAATCAGGGGTCAGCGTGTCCACTTCTAGAAATAGGCCTCCCCAAGCGTCCCTACATTGACTAGTCTTGTATGTCTGACATCCATTGGTTTCCCGCGTCCTTCACCAGGTCATTGCTCTGTGAAAGTACTCTTAAAATACTTAGTTAATTCCGAGTCGTCGGCGCCATTTTGAAAAAACATTTTTTAATTAGTTTACTGCAAAACCATTTACTCTATAGGACATTAACCCCACCTTTACGGCCTCAAATGGCACCATAACACATTATAAATCACAATTATTTCTACCGTGAAAAATCCTTATTATCCTATAACAATAAATTAAAAATTACCGATACCCAACCGTAAATGACGAGACGGTATCGACAACCGTAAATTACCGAAAAAACCATAAAATTTGTTATTTTATATCAAAATTTATAAAAATTTACGACCACACCGCGTAATAACGGGATTGTGTGCACAGATCGTGAGTTAATGGAAGTGTCTGAGCGTGGTAGTGGCAATTAATTTAAGCTGTTCGTCATGGCTGTCGTCTGGATTCTGGAGGTCAGCTAGGCAGCCATCCTGCCAGAGCTGCGGGACTGTTCGAAAGAGACACCGTGGCCCTGGAACACAAAGGGCAAAGAAGGAACATGGATGGGTTTTAGTCAGTACAAGACTGACACTCCCTTCCGCTCCGCCCAGAGTGGGGGGGGGGGGGGGGGGCATTTGATGATTTCCCATCCGAAAAAAAAAAAAAAAGATTTCATTTAAAATACTGGTATTCAGCTGCTTCCAGTTATACTGGAAGCCGACCCCAATTTAGTTTGGAAAAAGCAGGCAAATGATGATGATTGAGCATGATAGTGGGTACGATTCTCAGGTCGGGCACAGTGTTGGGTTCCTTCCATCATGAATTTCTCAATAGCAGCCACGGAGTCTGGCTTTGTGCCCAGTTGATGACAAATAAGCTCGCCGCGTATTACATACCAAAACATATCTGGTGAAATGTGGGTGTACTATTAGGTACACCTCTGCCTAACCCTTCAGGGATTACACTGAATATGCAGTCTATTGTGAAATATTCAACACGACTTACAAAGACTACATAATTTCACAAAATAATATCATGCTGTCATTTCTAGATAATATCTGACATCTGAGGCGAAACCTCATATTTTATTACTCATTATGGTAATTGCCTCATCCAGGGTTGAAGTGTCCTTGAAAATGCTTGAAATAGATTACGATATATTTTTGGTTAAATAAGAAGAATATATTTAAGGCCTTTGCAGAGTTTTTTTTAAATAACAGCCTGTATTAAGGTTCCATTAGTGATGTTGCTAATAAATATTAAATCTCTAAAAGAAATAATTTTTTTTGAAATTCGCCTTCAATCTACAATTTATTTTTAATATATTTTTTCGTGTGTATGGAACACAACATAACATCACGTCTGTAGTTTCCTTGAGGGTGAGGCAGACGTCTACTTCTAACCTTTCGCTAGTCAAAGCCAAAATCTAACGATTTATTTCAAATAGGTCATTGAAAGCCACTTTTGAATGTCAAATACTTGTTTAAATCTCTCGCAATAAAGGCGAACCTATTACCATCAACCGCCCACGAATCTAAAATACTAGCACTTTGCCCGCAATTTCGTCTACAAAAGTCGGGATAGCTCGGCTAATATGCATGATATCAATATAATTTATAGCCTACAGCACCCACGAATAATGTAGCTTTCTACCAGTGAAAAGTTTTTAGTATTGGATCATTAGTTCCGGAGATTACCTCTACGTACAAACTTACCAACAAAATTTACTTCTTTATAATATTAGAGAGCAGCGGTGGCCCAGCGGTGGAGACCCCGACTTACGATCAGTAAGTCGTGGGTTCGAACCCAGCCAGGCGCAATACTTTGTGTAAGTTATTTCATCACCACTGCTCTCAAAACGGTGAAGAAAAACATCGTGAGGAAACCGGCATGTCCTAGAACCAAAAAATCGAAGACATGTGACATCTACCAACCCACACTGGGCCCGCGTGGTGGATTATAGCCCATTCCCTCTCATAGAGAGGAGGCCTGCGTCCCAGCAGTGGAAACATTAATGGGCTGATTATGCTAATGCTTATAATAATAGTATAGATACTCGTAATAGAAAAAATCCTGATGGAAAACCATTTTTTTTTTGGTTTCCTCAATCTGGTATTCTGTCTCAGTACCTCGCGCTTAGCAGCACTGCTTGTGGCTACTACACTCGAAAAAAAATTGACCACGTTGTTATAAGTTCATGGCCAATTTTCTGTATAAAATTCTCCATCGTCTATACAGGGTGGAAGAGACAGCGACGCTAAAACGATTACCACGTAATCAGTACATCATTCTGAACACAAAAATGTATCATCGGTAATTTAAATTAAAATCTGCATTGTAGAAAACAGCAGATTTTTTTTTTTTGATTATCTATGAAAAATTTCCACAACCGTTTTCTTTTTATTCGCGATTTCAGAATGATACTCTGAATACGTGGGAAACGTTTGTGTGTCGATGTCCCAAACACCCTGTATATCTAGACTACGAATACACGTGGACGGAGTCGTAGACAAAAGTAAGCGATTTATTTTATATTTAGAAATGACTTCTTTTGATAGCTCTCAGACTGTTTATATTACGTCGTTACGCATAAATTGTGGGCGTTATAGACCGGAGTGTTGCTGGGGAGTCTGAATCGAGAATTGAGAATTTTCTTTAGCTAAAATAAAGGATCCTCAATTGCCTAGGGTGGTCTTTCGAAGGCTACAACGAATCTGTACATTAAGCTACTACAATCTGTCAAATTTCTTTAAAAAATATCAACTTGATCGCTAAAGTATTAGGTTCAAAGTTGATTGATAAAATTTGACAGTTTCGAGTATCTTGATGTCTATCTGTATCTCTACCACTGAAGTGAAGACGACTTTGTTCGTAGCATATTGCACAACTGTCCATACGAGCAGCGGTTAGGTCTCATACACTCACGCACGGTACAATGCCCTGTATATTCGTGCAGAGGTTTGATTTCCAGTATCAACTATTGCTGAATGTTTCATTTGCAGTCTAAATATTTAGTGTTGGGTAGCTAAATGATTTATTTCATGTGTTATTTTATGTCGAATTTTATGATCCTTTGTTGATTGAAATAGATTATTCTATCCTATTCTAAAACTGCAAACCACAGCGGCAACGTTCGCAATGGCAGACCGTAGCAAGCCGACTGGTTTCTAGGGCCTTATCAGAACAGCCACACCACCACATACATACGCTGCGGCAGGTTATACATAAGACCGAAGAGTATAACCTGCCTCTCTGTTTGGCGATTGTGGACTGCGGGAAAGCCTTCGATTCGATCGAGCTTTCGGCTGAAATGATGATGATGATGATCAGAACAGCACCTTTAATTAAATGCATGAGCTTATTTCCTTTTTTTTTCAATGAGGATTATCGGTTGAAGTCCCGTTACAAATGGCGTGTCGATCGTTTATTCTCAATCTGATCAACGAGGTCAAGTTATTTTAAACTTTAAGGAATAATTCAGTCAGAACGGGAAACTCTCAATAGTCCTATCATATGAGCATAGTGACTGCCTCTTCGGTCTAGTGGTCGCAATCGCGACTGCTGAGCATGAGGTCCTGGGTTCGATTCGGATCGGGCAAATTGTTATTGGGAATTTCCATCAGGAATTTCTTAGTAGCAGCCACGGAGTCTGGATTTGTGCCCGCTTAATGGCACTACTCTCGCCCCCATAGTTGGTATCGTTAACCAAAAGTAAAAATACAAAGGACGCACCTTAGTGAGTTTTGACGCCAAAAAGTAAAAAAAAACCACATGGACAAATGCTCCACACAAAACAAATTGTTTACTTCTAAAACTGACTGTCTAGTTAAATCATATTTTCTAGGAAGAATGATGTAACCCGCAAATGTGTGAAGTAGCGAAAAAGTTTAAAAGTAACTAATGGCGCCGTGCCAACTGACAGCATTCCACTCCGTCTAGACGAGTAGGGGCGGCCATTTTGAATTTACTGTCACCGTTTGTGGAATGGCGGAATGTTTGGTTAGGTTAGGTTTTGAGAAGTAGTTTATTAAGCTTTTCTGAGTAGTGATTTAGGTAGGAATAGTTTAAGGTTTTAAGGTAGATAAGTTAAACAGTTAATTAGTTTTACTTTGGCAAATACGTTTGTGTTAGAAGTGGGTTCGCATGTAAAGTAATTTTGTCATCCGTAACTCTGAAAGCACGTCATACCGTGGAATGCAGGTCCGTGGATGGGTGACCATCGAACACATACCAAGTTTCCTCCGTGCCTTATAAAGCATGTTATGCCGTTGGTCCCGGCTGTCATTTGTAGATCTTTGACAGTCGTTACAGGTAGCCAGTGGTCCGATAGTCTGACAACCAGTCTTGCCCAGGGGTATCGTGTTACTTTGTAACTGGATTGGGGAGGTCAGAGAGGCAGTCGCTCCATGGAAAGATATTGGTATTCAGCTGCATCCTATTAGACTGGAAACCGACACCAACATAGTTGGGAACATGTTAGGCAGATGATAATAAGTGCCGTGGGTGAAGTTTGAACACACGATCAACTGTTAACTGGTGAACTAGTGTTGTTGTCTAATTGAACTGTTGTCTTTTTATAACTGTGTTATCACAACACGTATTATTTAACTACACATACAGTATGTCAAAATAACGAAAAATAAAAATAATGTAATCAAGCTACTACAATCTGTCAAATTTCTTTAATAAATTTTCAACATTATCGCTAAAGCATTAGGTTCAAGGTTGATTGGGAAAATTTTACAGTTTTGGGTAGCTTGATGTGCTGGCGTCTGTACAAAAAAATTAAAAGTATGATCCTTGTTAAATACACACTTAAGTAAATGAAAAATAAACAAACTTAATCATTTTCTCTCGAGACAGGCTTCAAATAAAATAATAATGTATCATTTATTTGCTCAAATGTTTTAATTATTCAGCAACAGATATTATAATTGAGCCCTAATTAATAGACTTGTCAACATTCCAAGTTTTCTGTTGAAAACCTGTGATTTTAGTAAAAGTTCTAGACTCTGATCATGGTTATGTGATAACATCGTACGTAAGATGTAGGCAGTGAAGATTTTTGATACCTAATGATTAAAATTAAGACAAAAATAAAAGGTTTATTTTCCACAACATTTAACTAAAAAGAACCAAAAAAAATTAAAACCTCTGCTTTTAACGTTACAAAATCCTTTGAAAATCATTCTTTAAAATTTTTCAGTAATTTTCACCCTATTTGTAACATCAAAAACGTCGGACTTTAACGAAAAACAAAATTAATTAACAAAATAAGAAGATTTTACGGAAAATTGTCGCTTTGCCTGTCCTGTAATTACAAATTAATTTCAGGTTCAATATTTATTTGGTTGTGACGGATTTTATAAGTAGAAAATTAAAAATAAATACCGATGCTTTTAAATGAACTTTGTACGACGCCTGTAAACCCCGAAGAGTACTGCAGGGTACCTACCTAATAGTACACACACATTTTGCTTAGTTATGTTCCCATAAGGTGAGCTTATTGCTTATCAACTGGAATAAAATCCAGACCGTGACTTTTGATGCTTCTGAGAAATTCCTGATGGATAAAGCCAAAAACACTTTGCCTGACCCGGGAATCGAACTCAGGACCTTATGCTCAGCAGTCGCGCTTGCGACCACTAATATTATTAAACCATTAATTTAAACCACAGCAGACTGTAGCAGCCCCGGAATCTAGATTTGTGCCCGGTTGATGCCAATAGGCTCCCCCTAAACCATGGACCCTGTCCATGGGACTTAAACATAACTGAAGAAATTAGGCACATCTCTGCCTGACCCATCGGAGATTACAGGCTTGATGTTATGTAAAAAAATGAATATATGGTCTATTTTAAAATTATCCAACAGAACACTACCTACAAACACACTACATAATTATACAAAATAATAACTTGCTATTATTTTTAGATATCTGACATCCAAAATTATGTTGTCTTCAAAAATCAAACATCAAAAATCATGTAATTGTTCTACTAGCAGCTTATTATTTCGAAAGATAGGGAAGCTTCATAAAATTGAAAAACAATAGAAAATTAAAAAGTTATAACTCAGAAAGCTACATAGTTGTCTGTTGCAAGTTGTCTATTGTCTTTAGTGTTTAAGTCAACTTGTTACTATGTTTTATAACTAATAATGGTTGGTTTCTTTTTTTAGATATCGGTAGACTTTTAATACTCACATAATACAGGGTGTAAGGGACAGCCCTCCGCAAGCTGATGGGGTGAATTCAGTATATCATACTAAGATGACCGGTACAAGAAATTATTTCAGGAACGTTATGGGAATCCAATAAATTTAATTTGTTTTATTTCCTCGGACGCGATGTATCGTTACCGTGGCAAAACGCACGTAGCGAACAGCAAGCGCGATGACGAGTCCGATGAACTCTGTAACTAAGCAGAAAGGGAACAGCTGATTTCACGCGTCGTTCGTTAGAGTATTTCAACATACATTGTTGATTTTTTTTTATATTAGTCATATTATTTACATAAATGGACTGCTGCGTACATAGAATGTAATTTTCCACTAAAATAAAGGTATAGTAACTGAAAAGAAACGATTCAATCAATGAAAATTCACCTGAGAAAAATTCTGATGAAATATGATTCAAAATATACAGACACAAAAAAAAAAATAAAAAAAAATATATAAATATTAAGTCCGCCTCTGTACTTCTGTGCTTGAAGTGTTAAATAAATAAAATAAATAGCTGAATGCACCCTGTCAGTTTGCGGAGGGCTGTCCCTTACACGCTGTATAACATTACATCACGCCTGTAATCCCCGAAGGGTTAGGCAGAGGTTAATGTATAATAGTACTACCACATTTCCACAGCTAAGCTTAGGTCCGATTTAATGAGGCAGGCCTATTGCCATCAATCGGGAAATTGGGACCGAGGTCTAGTGGTCGCGACTGCTGAGCATGAGTTCCAGAGATTCCCATGGCGGGCAAAGGGTTATTGGGTTTTTCGATCAGGTAGTTTTCAGCAGCAGTCTGGTGCTTAGATTTGAGCCCGGTTGATGGCAATAGGCTGGCCCCCTATTACGTGGGAGTTAAACATAACTGACGAATTGCGGTTGTACTATTAGGTACACCTCTGCCTTAATCTTCGTGGATTATAGTCATGATATTATGTGTAATGTAATGATATATAAATACGCTTGTCAATTGAAATTAATGATATTTTTACATTTGAGCGGTTAAATTATTAGTAAGTAAAGTCTAAGAGTGCGGGAGAAATAATTTGTAATTGAAATGAATGTTCAAACATAAAATCTGAATAAAATGCCCTCCGTCCAATACACCAGAATTTAATCAAAAAACAAATTAAATGAATCTTATTATTTGGTATCCGACCTTTCAAGAAGGAATCAATTTGATATTTGTACCAATTTTCCTTGTTTTCCTACATTTTAAGGTTCCGTGCAGAAGAAACTCGGAACCCTTAAACAGTGTGTCATGGTTCTTTTGGCACTTGAATGACATCATCATCATCATTTCAACCGAAAGACGTCCACTGCTGCACATGAGCCTCCCCCAAGTGTCGCCACATTGACTCGTGCGTCTCGCATCCAGTGGTTCCCTGTAACCTTTACCAGGTCATCGGTCCACCTAGTGGGAGGCCTTCCAACGTAACGTCTTCCAGTTCGCGGTCGCCACTCCAGAACTTTCCGGCCCCATCGGCCATCCGTTCTGCGAGCAATATGCCCACTGCCACTTTAGTTTGGCAATGGAGAGGGCTATGCTCGGAGTTTCCTTGCGTGATCAAATCAGAAATGAGGAAATCTGTAGGAGAACCAAGGTTACCGACGTAGCCCGAAGAATGACATCATCAGCCTGTCTTATTTGAACTATGTTCAGATCGGCTGCCAGTCTAACTGGATGCAGCTGAATACCAGTATTTTACATGGCGCAACTGCTTTTATAAGCCCCCACAACCCAGTTAGTACTGGGTAATACGGTACCCCTTGGTAAAACTGGTTGTCAGACTTTCGGACCATTGACTACCTGTAACGGCTGTCAAAGATCTACAAATTAATGATATCAAAGGTTGTCTTGATAAGATCGCTTTTAGCGATAATACCGCCCATTATGTCACTCTATCTGAAATGTTTTTGTTATATGAATGTTACTTGTATGATGTACATAATAAAGAATATTCTATTCTATTCTCAGTGTTCGGAACCCAAGTGATGCGAGCCCGACTCGCTCTTGGCCGGGTTTCTATGAGTAAACATCAAAAAGTATCGATAAGGATAATATTATTATTTTGGGCAAAAAGAGGTATTATTTAATAGGGCAACTTTTGTGTTTGTTTATCTGGTTCACCCCTTTCTCGAAAAACATTTATTGGTTATTGGATGAATTTCTAAATAGGGATTTCTATGGTTACACTTTGGGCTGTTAAAAATAGAAAGGATTGTTTTTGTGGATTCATCCATTTACTGAGAGAATCCTCGGGACAAACTAACTATTTTGATGTAAATATATACGTCTAAACGTCTTTTTGTTGATAGTACTACAAGTAATTTGTCAGAATTAAAAGTTCCCCATGTCCTAACACAAATCATGGTCTACCCGTCTGCCAAATTTCATCGAAACTCGTTCAGCCTATAAATAATAACAGACAGACGGACAGACAGGGTTAAATAGACATCACAGTACGTATAAAAGTGTATTTAAAAAAAAGTACCTGACAGAACTGTCGTATATTTTATTTTTAATTTCTGCTATCAATTTGGTATCATAATTACGTCCAATAAAAGTGAAAAAACTGACTTTGAAATAAATAAAAAAATTGACTGCCCCGTTGGTCCAGGGTAGCAAGCGCGACTATTGATCATGGAATTGAGGTCCTAGGTTCGATTACCAGGTCGGGCAGAGTGTTATTGGGTGTTTCTATCAGGAATTTCTCTGTAGCAACCAAGGAGTCTGAATTTGTACCCGTTTGATGGTAATAGGCTTGCCACCTATTACATGGGACTCAAACATAACTGGCGAAAAGTGGGTGTACTATTATCAGGGTTTACATATGTGATGTTATAGAATAGAATATACTGATTTAAAAGAGTGTCCATGGAGTTTCTTGCCCATTCTTCTCCATAGAGATCTACGCTTTGGAATGTGCAACCACAGTACTTTCTCAAGTTATTATTTCTTGTGACTGTGACTGTAGCTTCGCTTTTTTTGACATTCAAAAGTGCCTGTAATGGTCTAATTGAAATAAATGCTTTGAGTTTGAGTTTTTGAGTTTATTGAACACCAAAATTGTAAAAAACTGTTATGTTGGAGTTATGTGAAAAAAAAATACAAAAAAGGAATAAAATCGTCTGTCAAATCTGTTCCACAATATAAAGGTACTCCCACACATGCAAACTCTACGTCCCTTTTAAAACCACAGTCGCTCTCGCCCTGGGGAGGCACTCGACGGTGCTTCTAACACTCGCACGACTCTCGTGTGTGTGAAGTGGCCATTACGCTCGCTAGTATGACATATTGCTTCTTTATTTTAGAGCTAGCGACGGAATATTTATAGAGAAATATGAATTTAGTGTCGTGTTTTTTTTAACGGGGTTTTTTAAGGGATTTGTGGGGTTGAAAAGGTCATTGTTTAAAAGTCATCATTATTAAATACTTTAAGTTTTAATGAATTAAAAGTCCTTCATTTTTTTATTAGTTTTGTAACCTATGTAAACCTGTAGAAAATAAGGTTATCAATAAGGTATAGTTTAATTGAAAGTCGAAAGACATCGAAAATGAAAATGAAAATATTTTATTCTGTAAGTAGGATATTGAAAACTCTTCAACACCATTCTTCTGCCTTATCCCAATTTATTTGGTGTGATACTGTGAGTCTAGGGAAAGAACCTCACGTCCCAGCCCCGCGGCAGACGCCCTGGGCGTTGGGGGTCACGTGGTGGCTCCCGGCCATCGTAGGCGCGGGCCTGTGGACGGCGAGTTATGGGCTAGCTCGCCGTCCGGCCATCTTATAACGACAGGTCGTGTCGACGGCGCGTTCGTGTTCCACGCGCGCCTCAAAGAGATGTCAGCAAACAGGGGTCCGCATGGGCCGATGCTTGCCAGGGTTGCGGGACTGTTCGAAAGAGATACCGTGGCCCTGGAACACAAAGGGCAAAGAAAGAACATGGATGGGTTTTAGTCAGTACAAGTCTGACACTCCCTTCCGGTCCGCCCAGAGTGGGGGGGTCATTTGATGATTTCCCATCCAAAAAAAAAAAAAAATACTGTGAGTGTGTTTTACCGTGACTTAGTGTAGAGTTCGAGTAGTGTGCGAAGCAAAAGACAAAGAAAGAGGATAGACAAAATTGTCTACACCTAACAATTTATTTACCATCCACCCGCATTCTCCAGTCAACCCGCGATCATGACGCTTGCAACAGTGTCAAAATATCGGGAGCTCAAAATTATGAACAATCGCGAAAGATTGATCGTGTAACGTAACTGTAACTACCTTATGTTACAGACTTGGCAACAGAAATAGCATCCTGAAACCCAGAGCTTTACCCTTAAAAGCGTCACAAGAAGCTCCTCCACTATTCAGTTGCCTGTTTACTGAACTATTTTGCTGAACGAACTAATATTACAAACTATTTGTTGACAGAAACTTCATTCGCATACGAACTTCAACACCGTGAAACTTCCTCATAGGAGGGGAGGAGTTACGTAAGACCTTTGCTAGTGCACCTCCATATTCTCTCAAACGAATATTTCTGCCAAAGTTCTTACAGTTTAGTCGTTTCTCCTTTGTCAAATTTAGGTGTTAGATTCTTTTTTGTTTATCCCGCGAAATTCATCATTTTAAAAATCAAAATCAGTGTATTTATTTCAAGTAGGCATTAGGCATTGGCATTATTTTTATTTTTTAGTAATTACAGGCACTTTTGAATTGTCGAAGCAAAGACAACAATGAAATGTAGCTACACTCCCAGTCACATGGTATAAAAACTGTGAAAGTACTATAGTAGCCCATTCCCTAACGTAGATCTCTGTGGAGAAGAACGGGCAAGAAACTCCATGGACACTCTTTTAAATGAGAATATTTTTACAAAACCTTGATTACGTCATTCATTTTGAGATAGTATATTATGTGAGAACGATGTAGCAAGATGTGTATTTAACCGATTGAATGACTTTTTCATGAATAATATGGAGTAAATGATAACGTGACGGTTGACAGAGAGAAATGGAAGACAGACTTGTTGCGCTGACCCCAAGTAACATGGGACAAGGGCAGCAAGATGATGATGATGATGATGTATGTCTTTTTCATGAAATAGTCATTCAATAGGATTAAAATGAACTTACAGGGTTGTATTAATGATTATAATTATGTAAATGCATACGTGTTACAGTCGCGAATGACATTTTGATCAACATACAACCTAATACTGACCTGCAAATTACAAAAAACGTAAGAAAATTTGAATTTTGCGGGCTACCCTGGCGCTCCCACCTTAAGGGGTCATCAAAATCAACATCTTGAACTATTTTTACGACGAGACCAACTATGAAAGGGTGATAACAAACCAACACGTTATGCTGTATAGTGGCCAAGTGCGAGAGTTTATACACATGGTGTAAACAGACCCTTCACGAAGCCGTCAACCAAGCATTCTGTACATCAAACTAAGTAACTTTACGCAAAAATTATTGCTGGGAAACGATTTTTTTTTTGGGGTGAAAAATCACGTTTTACGGTAGGACTCGATGTAATGCACTGAAAACATTGTGCTGATGGATGGATTGAATAGTATGAGGTACGTGGAGGTGTTTAAAATAAAAATCATTAAAAACATGTATTTTAAAAGAAACTTAATGAAAAAGTTGATACTTTGACCCCCAATATCTCCGTAATTAGAAGGTTGTTCTAGATCATACCTGGGAGGTATGATCTAGAACAAAAAAAATTATCGCAAAGACGGGGAGGACAAGTGCCTTTCGGCGTCGTTAAGGGTCTTGTTACACCCTTTATTATAGTAAAGTTCGTCTGGCCTCGTTGTTCCTCGCTTAGCTGTACAAATTTTGTTGATTTATCTATACTAATATTAGAAAGAGGTAAAATTTGTTTGCATTTTTGTATGTAAGGGGTAATCTCCGGAACTAATATTTCAATACAAAAAAATATTTCACTGGCAGAAAGCTACATTATTTGTGGGTGCTAAAGGCTTTACATTATATTTATTAGCATGCATATTAGCCGAGCTATCACAATTTTTGCGGATGAAGTCACGGGGAAAGTGCTGTCATCATAAAATTGTACCTATTATACTGAACCGTTATTTTTCGATATGTTCAGTAGGCCTAGCACGAACACGTAAAGCACACATAATGTAAATTTGAACGTTTTCCGAATTGGAAATATTCGTCTCGCACGTAATATTGATTTAGCTTGAAGACATTATTCACATCTCCATCATATGCCTGCTTTTTTTCTATTAAGGCCGCACGGGATGACAGCTCAAATTTAAATTCTACCCCTGCTTCCCCAGCCACCTATCTTCTATCCCTCACGCACAGTCAAAACGATTCCGTAAGGGTGAGCTACACAGTATTGGTCCACATGGGCCGATGCCTGCCAGAGCTCTGCGACTGTTCGAAAGAGATACCGTGGCTCTGGAACACAAAGGGCAAAGAAGGAACATGGATGGGTTTTAGTCAGTACAAGTCTGACACTCCCTTCCGCTCCGCCCAGAGTGGGGGGGGGGGTCATTTGATGATTTCTCATCATCATCATTCTTTTGCCCTTATCCCAATTCATTTTGGGGTCGGCGCAGCATGTCTTCTTCTTCCATACTTCTCTATTACTCGTCATCTCATTTGATGACTTCCAATCCGAAAAAAAAAACGGGTGATCTACACTAAGGATGACAAGTATTAAAACGAATAAACACAATATTAATTTATTTATTTTATTGAGTGCCTCGGCCTACTCTTGACCTCAATCTAGTCCTGAGGACAGAGATGAGGTCGACGATGGAACGACCTCACCCAAAATAAGCCTATTAACTGGCTTTTTGATGGGGTCGGCTTCCAGTCTTACTGGATGCAGCTGAACATTAGGTTTTTTACACGGAGCGACTACCTATGTGACCTCCACAATCTAGTTAGTACTGGGTAATATGTGGTCATCGTGTGCACAGGGTTTTGTTTTAAAAATGAGCAGACGCAGCTTGTATTCTCTCGTATTCTCCCCGTCTTAACCTATGGTGCACAGACTTGGTCTTTGACTAACATCCAGAAGTCCAAACTCAAAGTTTGCTAACGAGCAATGAAACGCAGCATACTAAGTGTTAAATTAACGAATCTAGTTCGAAACACAATACTGCGCTCCAAAACGCAAATCGTTGACGTGGCACAAAAGGCTGCCCAACTCAAATGGGACTGGGCAGGTCATGTCTGCCTCATGCTGGACAAACTGGGCCAAAATAGCAGGGAACTGGTGCCCTGACACAGTGAGGCGGTTTCGCTTCAGACCACGAAGGATATCGTAGGTCGAACTAGAAGGAAGACGCGGGTTCGCGAGAAGTGGAAGGAGGCCTTCGCCCAGGAGTGGGACAGAGCAAGCTAGGAAAGAAAAAAATTGACGCAGCTTCGACTATACCAATGTGCATAGAGAGATAAGTACCCCCTTGCGACCCTCTTGTTACAAAAACAAAGTTATCCAGTCCCCTCCTCCCAATAATTCGGGGCCGACAACTCATAAATTTAATAAATTAAGAAACTTACTCATATTTCGGAGAAGGCCGACTCATAAGAGTTATTGGGTAATCGTATTACTGAAGAATCGCCTAATTGGTTCACTCGGTCTTTTCTTTTGTTGTCGATTTTCTATTGTTTTTGGTACAATCGTTTGTTATTGTGGGTTTATTATTGGGTCACTCTTTAGAGCAAACACAGCATAACATAACATCACGCCTGTAATCCCCCAAGGGTAAGGCAGAGGTGTACCTAATAGTACACCCACATTTCGCCAGTTATGTTTAAGTCCCATGTAATAGGGGGTGAGCCTATTGCCATCAACCGGGCACAAATGCAGACTCCGTGGCTGCTACTGAGAAATTCCTAATGGAAAAACCCATTAACACTGCCCGACCTGGGAATCGAACCCAGGACCTTATGCTTAGCAGTCGCACTTGCGACCACTTGACAAAAAAAATCTTAGAAACTAATATTATTTCATTATACTCGGTGCTCGACACAATTTATCATTCTCAGTCATCTACCCAATTAGTATCAATTTGAATAGATTTCCAGCAATAGAAAATAAGTACGAAAAAACACTTAATTACAGCACATCGTCAGACTGAAGTAATTTAGCAATTTTCTCTTTGTTCACAGGTCACCTAGCCGAGGAGCGCCTCTAATTAACATTTTATAAAGTGACGTAAATTAATTAACTAACTCTTGGAATAAACTAATGAAATAAAATAACATATCTCTTGAAAGTACGGTCGAAGTGTTAAACAGGTTACGAAAAATTGAGTGCTAAATAAAACAGTAGAGAAATAGTGTTGTGAATAAAGAACAGTGGTCTAAAAAGTGCTACCAAATAACACAAAAATAACAGTGTTCCACAAAAGTGCAATAAATTATCAGTGAGAAGTAAGTGTTCCAAAATAGTATTATTAAAAATACTAGTGTAAAATAACAGTTCTAAAAAAGTGTTCATAAAAATAACAGTGACAAAAAATTAAGTGACAGTGAAAATTAAAAAGTATAGAAATAAAGTAACGTATTAGTGACGTGAAGTAGCAATAGCAATGCTTTGCTAGTGTGGTGATATTAATGATTTTGCCACCGTCATCACGAATGCGGGCGGGCGGCCCCTCCGGCCGGCAGGTCAATGACATCGCCGGCACTTCTTGTGCTTTCCTTGGCCCTTGGTAAGTTTTGTCTTTTTTTAAATATTATTAAGATGTATAAAGAAAATAGAGAGCAGCGGTGGCCCAGTGGCGGAGACCCCGACTTACGAGCAGTAAGTCATGGGTTCAAACCCAGCCAAGCGCATTACTTTGTGTAAGTTATTTCATCACCACTGCTCTCAAAAACGGTGAAGGAAAACATCGTGAGGAAACCGGCATGTCCTAGAAACAAAAATTCGAAGACATGTGACATCTACCAACCCGCACTGGGCCCGCGTGGTGGATTATAGCCCATTCCCTCTCATTGAGAGGAGGTCTGCGTCCCAGCAGTGGGAACATTAATAGGCTGATTATGCTAATGCTATGTGTAAAGAAAATGGATGCGCAAACTGGCACCACGAACTCAGCACATGATTCTAGATTTTAATACTTTCAAATCTAGCATTATGTACTTTAATAAACGTTTGTATCACGATGCCCTCTACATTATTTATGTAGAATCGTTGGCTGAAATTGTGGTAATTGTTGGCGCGTCTATCTCCTTTATACCGTGTATAAATTATTACACCCATATACTCGGTATTATCAATATTAGGAGTATTTTACTTAGCGTTTGTTTAATGTATAAAGACGGGTTTGTTTCTTTTCTAATTATTGCCATCAAGCCTTGTTTTTGTGTGTCTGTCTAACACACATCTTTTTTTAATTGTTAAATGATTTACGGTAGATACACATGGTGACACATCAAGCTACACATTTCCAGTATAACATGGCCTCGCTTTGTATAGATTTTCCGTACAATGAGAGATCCGCATAAACTGGTTTTGTATAGCTGATTGGTCGCCGTGCGAACTTATTCATGTTATGGACAACCTGCAAGTTTTAAATAAAAAAAGACTGAAGTGAAAACACAGATTCGTTTCACTTCAGTTTTTATTAAATAGTAAACCTGATGAAAAAGTATTTGAATCAAAAGTCGAACTAACTTTCCGACTGGTCTTTTTATTTTAGACCTCAAAAATAAAAAGACCAGTCTCAAAAAATATACAACACGCCAAAATATGGGATAGAACAGACTCTTTTATAAAAGACCTGCCATTTGAAAACATCCTAAATTAAATTATTTTTCTTCAATGTGGAAAAAGAGCACCATTTTGGAACCTTTTAATTCAATCGTAGTTCGATGCGCTTTTCAGAACAGCCACAACAGACACAAAAAAAAAAAATAGACTCGTAAAATTTTACACATACAGAAGACAATATTTACATTGATGCCTGTTTCTACTTTTGCAAACACTAATCCATACCTAAATGAATGCCTAAAGATGATTGGACTTTTTGAATATCAGCGCTAAGCTGAGCACCAAATATCCAACAGTGCGCTTTTATTTCCGCATTAGGTAATTTTGGCATTGTGTAATATTAGAGACAACGGATATTACAACAACTACTTATTAATTTGTAAAAACATTATCTATGTGTCGAAATACACTTTGTTAGGAGACTTTCAGATGAAATACGAACTAAAATAACAGTATTCACAGAAAAGCACACAAGATTTATATTCTAATCCAAAATCAATATGTAACAGTTGTTCATTTTGTTCCAAAAATTTAAACATGACGATACTTCGTTACTCTCGAAACATTATTAACAAGGTCTTGCTTCGAAACAAAGCTGAATAAATCTAAATAATCTGAACAATACACAACGAACCATTCAACCGGATTTAAACTTTATTTTTCATTCATCAAAGTTGGTTTTTGCATGTCAGAAAACTTTCTGCTGACCCAACTTTCAGAGTTTTAATTGTTAATTCAGCATTTGAACGATAATTATTCTGATTTGCATATTTTTAGGGATTCTGTGTGAGGAATCACTTTTTTAGTGCTCTCATTTAAGAGAAGGGATATTAAGTCTGTTGAAATGTTATTTTTAAGTGTCTTACATTTTTTCTTAGCACTTTTCTAGCGCAAGCATGCAGTTACATTTTTTTTTAAGTTTTAAGCAAAATGTAGGTGATAGAATCATTTTAAGGAGGTTAGGTACAAGGATCTATACTTTGGAATTAAATTTCACTTTCGGACTGACAAGTCTCAAGTTTGAACCCAAAACACGCACCTCTAATATATCGGATTCATGTGCGCATTGTTAATT
Source organism: Noctua janthe (assembly GCA_910589295.1). Taxonomy (NCBI): domain Eukaryota; kingdom Metazoa; phylum Arthropoda; class Insecta; order Lepidoptera; family Noctuidae; genus Noctua; species Noctua janthe. The sequence goes on along the minus strand of OU342572.1, from coordinate 2,351,255 downwards.
ATCAATTGCTTCGGTGAATTAAAACATCGTCGTGAGGAACCAGCATGCCTTAGAGGTATTTCTCATCAACATATAAAGCCAAGACAGAGGCCCATGGGCGGCCTAAAAACCCCGACACCAGGTTAGGCACTAACCACACGTTACAAAAGAACAACTTTATTTGGTGTGTAAGCTTACGAGCTTTTACTCTAAAGTCAGTTAGCATTATTATTTATTAAAGCATAGTAAACATTGCTAGTTTCAAATTGCTAATTTATATTTTGAATATCATGTACGAAGTTTACCTTCATCATCATCATTTCAGCCGAAAGACGTCCACTGCTGGACATAGGCCTCCCCCAAGCGTCGCCATATGTGTTGCGCTCATCATTAGGGGGGTTTTGCCATATTCGCCACGCTTGGCAGGCGGGTTGGCGATCGCAGTACGGTTGTTATAAAACACAGAAAACGCTGCTGCCCATTCTCTGGTAAGTCCCTTAGTCGCCTCTTACGACACCCACGGGAAGATATGGGATGGTGCTATTCTTTTACGTCCGACACCATACGATTCAAAGTTTACCTTACAGTAACAGTAATTGAATCTCACCAAATTGCAGTTATAGGAATAAGTACATCATTCACGGTTCACACGTTACCATGTAAACCAAGTTGAAACACTTAACTGCACTAAAGCTTTCAGTTAAACACGTTTCGTGCTATAATCTGCAACAAATCCCACAAGACGACAGCGGTGACTACTAACAACGTGTTAGGTAAACATGCAGACATTTGAACTGAATTAAATTTAGCATATACGGGTATTAGTTTGAAGACGACTGTTGAGTAATGGACTATACTGGGTTGTATTCCAACATAAAGATACGTAAAGTTTCTTAGGGTGGGTTGGGTTAAAGACATTGAATTACCTTCAAGAAGCACAGCACATTATTAGAGTGCACTGAACACCTTTAAGAATGTCCTTTTCGGAGAATACAGCGTGATGTTGAGTAGTTCTGCGCTTACTACAATTTAACCACAATAGTTAAACCTAGAATTTTTCCACAGTTTGGCAAAGCCTTCCACTCCTATACTCTTTATGTGTGACTTTCTTCAACTAATCTTCTAGGGTTGCCACATACATCATTACAGTGTTTCCTAGGCCTTCTTCGGCGATGAGACAAGTCACACATGTTGTTGGCATGACGACTTGGGCCTGATGTATTCTACAGATATGGCTCGCCCTTTAGCTTATTTACTGTAGTAATAGTAATAACCCTCTTTACAAACTAAACCTCTAAACAAATGAAGCTTAACAATAATATCTTTGAACACATCACAGTGTTATATTTGTACAGAAATGCAGAAATTCTCATTTCAATTTCTAAGAACATTTCTAAGCTATGTTTTAACAGAACCGCTGTTCAATAACACCCCTCTGTTCCTCTGAAGTACTAGAGAACAATAAGAGGGCTTCAGATACGATTTCTATTACTTACGGTATGGACAGGATTTTAAGCGGGATTTGCAGATGCAGTTGGGGATTAGATATGAATGAGTTCTGATATTTCTTGTGAATTTTGAAATAAAAGAAAAAAAAACGTAATAACGTTTTTTTTCTTTTTACGCTTGTTAAATCGTTATTGTTAAAAATAACAATAACGATTTGAAATAATAATAGTCATCATTGATCGTCCTTGTACAAAGCGATGATGATACACACTTGTCTAGTAATAACCCATTCATTCAAAAATTGTAAGCTATCAAGCCATTAAATTTCATATTATTATCCGGTTATGATTCTGCTAAAACGGTCATTTTAGGCCCCCAGATCTCAAGTACTGCTGCTGAACACAAGATCCTGGCATCGGTCCTCAGGTATGATCTATTAGGTATTCTCAGCAGCAGCACTGAGTCTGAATTTGTGATCGGTTGATATAAATATACCTATTATATGTGACAACAACTTAAGTGACAAGATAAGAGAAGAGAGAAGAAGAAGACTTCTGTCTAACCTCTCGGTTAATAAAGGCGTGATGTTATGTTATAAATAACCGAAAAAATATAATTCAAATTGATAAAACGTCAAAAATAACAGTAACACACGCAAAGCGTTCCGAAAAAAAACTCGGCAATAAAAATCTCAGTCGGCATTATAGCTTTCATTCTTATATTACGCTCCGTAGCCCGACTAATGATAATATATTACCTAATACTTCGCAAGTATTCGCAAGGGTAAAGCTACGTAAGTACGACACGGTTTTTATTACTATAATAATACTCTTTGTAACTGTTATTTTTCACTGTGATTTTTTCCCGTCCCTATTACTTATGAAATATATTTAGTGTGGCAAGTGTGGTTGGTTATAGTTGTTTTGTACACAATGAGTGGTTGGGCTTATGAATGGGCATTTTTCCTTTTTCTGCTGTGAACCAAAGTTGCTGTTATTATTTTAGGATTTGAATGCTAGTAAAGTAAAGGCACTTTTGTGCTTTTTTTGTTTTCCACCATAATATCTTCTGATTTTATGACCCTTTTTTTTTTTGGATCGGAAGTCATCAAATGTCCCCCCCCCCCCCCCTCTGGGCGGAGCGGAAGGGAGTGTCAGACTTGTACTGACTACAACCCATCCATGTTCCTTCTTTGCCCTTTGTGTTCCAGGGCCACGGTATCTCTTTCGAACAGTCCCGCAGCCCTGGCAGGCATCGGCCCATGCGGACCCCTGCTGACATCTCTTTGAGGCGCGCGTGGGACACGAACGCAACGCGCCGTCGACACGGCCTAGCCTCAAAAAACTAGCAAATTAGAATATTATGATCATCATCTTGCTGCCCTTATTATTATTTATGATATAGTTACTAAATAAGTTATTACTTTAATTGAACTTTTAAACTCTATAAAGTTCCATTGTCAACATTTCTATGTCATTTATTCGGTTATTTCCAATGAAACTTAGTATATATATAATAATATGTTACGGCTAAAGATTGGTGTGAACATAAACTTAAGATTAACTGGTTAAACCTAGGTTAGGTTATGTTAAATTTAGCCGGCTAATCTTAAGTGTATGTCCGCACCTAGCCAGCTATTCTTAAGTTTATGTTCACACCCATCTTTAGTCGTAACATATACACCAAAAATAAATGCCAAACATACGTTTTTTCTAAAGCCCTCTTCATAAAAAGTATACATTACGATGCATTTTGCAAAGTTCCACGACATCCAAATCTTCTAAACGACACAAACCATCAAACAGTGCTTACCAAGCGAACTTCAGCCCAACTCCAAAAGTTTTACACTACCAAAATAGGTCCAGGTGAGACAAAGGCGTAACAGGTATATTTATTTGTTTTTGAGGGTATAAACTTAGTACATTATTACCTACCTAAAGTGATACTTTTGCTGATGTTTGCTGCTGATACGGAAAGGGGGATAGCGTGAGGGTTAGACAGGGTAATCCACGTTAGAGATGGAGTGTCTTTAGATAGGGTTGGTGAGATAAGAAAAAGAAGGACAGGATAAGTAGTGTGTTTTCCGAAGTGAGCATGGAATTGATATGCAGACAATGGAACCCAAAAAATAATTGAGCCTAAAGCGCAGGCCACATCGCCAGCTAGCGAGTGAGCGAGCTGGCGGGCGAAGCGAGCCTAGGGAAACTATATAAACTAAGCGAAGCTTTGGCGAGCTAAACTATGTGGGTTCACACGGAAAACTAGGGACGGACGGGTGAGCGAGCATCGTTTTACCTCTTTTATACTTCGGTTCACACCCCAAACTATACACCGTGTCTTTTTAGTCGTCTTACAACGGCAACCCACTTCATGTATCCAATGAATACTAAACATTCATAAAATAAATAGGTCTTTATGAGATTTTAATATTTAATAAAATATATATATTATTTGATATTATGGCGCATGACGTAGTTAAAACATCCTGTTGCGAGCGATGATCTACTGGACTCGAGTGCTGGGTAGGTATATGTTCTCCCGTTTGACACGTAAACATCATTAACAGGATGTTTCATAATTTTATTCTTATTTTTATTTTTGGATACCTGTTATGGAAGATAAAAAAAATCGCACCTAAAGCTATTTTATGTCAGGTGCATTGAGTGGACGATCTTTGTAAGACGACTAAAAAGTCACGGTGTAGAGCTAAGCTACGCAAACGAGGTGAAAGAATAGCATCGCTGATATCGTCGGATATTTCGTTCACATCGTTTGTATCGCTGACGTAGCTTATCTCTGTAGTTCGTGGTGTGAACCGAAATATGAAAAGAGGTGAAAAGGTGCCCGCTCGGTTCGCTCGCTCGCAAGCTAGCTGGCGGTGTGGTCTGGGCTTAAAGCTCTGGTCACACCGAAGCCAATTCCTCGCGGGAAACGGGGACGCGCGTGATTGTGTTAACGATAAGGGCGTCACGCGACTGTTTGCGCCAGTTTGAACACTTCCATAAAAGTTTCGTGCGGTATTCCGCGCGAGATCCGTTTCAGTTTTGGGCAGAGCTTTAAGGCAGGTTTATATTGAGACAGTGAATGTCGAGAGCTGTTCTGTTAGTGCTAGCGTGCTTGTGGTTTCATTGCTTCATGTCATGAACTCCACCTGCGACTGTGACTGTCGACAGTCATTATCTCAATAATACTATGTCGTTCCACGAAATAAATTGGAAACTTTTTCGTCCTTTGAAAACAAAAGACGATCATAAATCAAATCAAAATCATTAAAATCAAAATCAAAGCATTTATTTCAAGTAGGCCAGTTACAGGCACTTTTGAATTGTCGAAACAAAGGCAACAGTAAAATATAGCTACAGTCCCAGTCACAAGGCACAAAAACTGTGAAAGTACTGTAGTTGCCCATTCCCTAACGTAGATCTCTATGGAGAAGAACGGACAAGAAACTCCATGGACACTCTTTTAAATCAGAATACTTTAACCAAAACCATAATAAGGTGTGAAGTGGGGTGTACAGTACATCCTTCATTGTACACACGGCGGCACCTGAAACTGTACATTTCCAGTGTAACTTGGCCTCGCTTTGTATAGATTTCCTATACAATGAGAGATCTGCATGAACTGGTATTGTAAAGAAGAAAGAAAGAAAAAATATTTATTTATCGCAGGGACATGACGTGGATACAAACAAAATAACTTAGCATTAATCAAAGCTTCAAAGGTTAGCTTTAAAGCTTTATTGGCCATCGCGTCGTGCGTACAAGCAATATCCTAAAAAAACCGGTAAATGCGAGTTGGACTCGCGCACAGGGTTTCGTACAAACTTGTAGTTATTTAGTTATTAAACCACATATACGGTTTTAGATTTTTTCAAAGAAAGTGCTTCTTGCCAAATTTCATGATTCTAAGTCAACGAGACTCAGTACACTCAGTACACTAAGTTTTAATTTCCTTGTGGAATCGCAAAATATACGACATTAACGGTCTTACATATTTATTTATTTATTTATTTAAACTTCATGTACAATAGTGATACATAGGCGGACTTAATGCCACAAGGCATTCTCTACCAGTCAACCTTTGGGTTAAATAAGAAAACATATCATTTGATCGCGTTGACTTGCAAGTCTGATTTTTTTCACAGCTAAAAAAGACAGTACTACTAAAGACAGACTCGAGTATATGTTGTAAATTTCAACTTGATATCTCTACGCAATCCTGAGAAAAAGGGTATTGACAGACAGACATACAAACGGACAACATAATGATCGTATAAGGGTTCCTTTTTCCTTTGGAGGTACTGAACCCTAAACAGCAAAACTAACAAAATATTTAACTCTCAAACCATTTTAACAAGATCACAAATATATCAAAGCTTCCCATTAACTTTATAGATGGCTGATGGCCCCGCCCCTGACCGATAGGCTCCGATAGTTAGCGATAATTCCCGAACATCTGAACACAGCTTACAAACTGCTGATTTGTAGGGCCACGCCCCCCGCAGTTTAAGGTATTTATTGCAGGTACTTAGGTTTGCAATTTCTTTATTTTTGGGCTTCAGTAGATTTCGTGTGATTGGCTGTTGTGGGTAGGAGCTTGTGGTTAAATAATAACAGCCGCACGGGCCGATTTTCAAGGTAAAGCCGCAGTTGCTAAGGTTGGTCTGTGGATGGGTGACATATCGAGTTTTCTCCGTGCCTCAAAAAGCACGTACGCTGACCCGAATAAAGTTGGGAAAAGGCAGGAGATTTCTTATGAGTTAGTTGACCTTTTTAAGCTTCCGTTTACGGTGTTTTCAAGGCCCCAGAGGGCCTTACGAAAGAATAGAATATATTCTATTCTTTTTATCCATTTCGTAACATTAATGCTAGCGTAAGACAGGCTCTCAATTTCACAACTTACTCGCGATTACTGAAAACGCTTCCAAACCATTCATTTTACACATTACACACACAAATACAGACTCGCTCACACACAGACACAAACACACACACGCAAACACTCTCAAACTCAATACAGGCTTCCTTAAACGCTTTTGGTTTTTTCTGTTGTTACTATAGTTTTTATTTTTTTTGTTAATCTTATTGCATAAGGTTATGTAATATCTCCTCCTAGGAGAGGGCACTGGCTCCTGTAGCACAGGTCTATCAGGTGATAGACCTGTGCTACAGGAGCCAGCTGCTAGGTAGCATAGGAGTCAGGGACTTCACACAATTCTGTAACCACTTTCTTGTCTAATAAAGATTATTGATGTATTGATTCTTGCCAGGTATCCTCAGTTTACTTGAGTTCAGGGGATTTTTTTTGAAAAATGTGTTAGAAATTAGCAGTAACTTGTTTTATTTTTGTAATTTTGTATGTTGCATGTCATGTCCCTGCGACAAAAAAAAAATATTTTCTTTCTTTACCATACAATAATCTTTACATTTACAGCCATCTTTATTACCTGGAATTTCCTACCACAAAACCCTCACAAAAATTCTCATCACGCCTCACTATCACACACATACGCGAGCCATATTTATTACCCTCTTGTAAGTAGGAAGCGAATGACAAAGTTATTTCCCTTACCAGTTTATTATATTATTTCCTTAAGTTACTCTCCCGCCCTCCCCAAGTTCTCACAGCAAATAGAACTTACTTGGAGGAGTTTTATTTAAGTTTGATGATGGGTGGGAGAAATATTACTGTTTGAAAGAAAGAACCAAAGAAATTTATTGCTGACTAGCCAATTCCCGCGGCTTCGCCCGCGTGGTGTTCGATAATTGGGATCGTAGTACCGAGATAAAAAGTATCCTATGTGTTAATTCAGGCTTTAAAATATCTGTGTGCCAAATTTCATCTAAATTCGTTTAGTAGTTTTTGCGTGAAAGACTAACAAACATCAATCCGTCCAACCTCGAAACTTTCGCATTTAAAATATTAGTAGGATAGTGAGATAAGTGTTTTTGGTTTTAATGTGGGAGGGAAGTGATAAGCTTATTATAAGACTAATACTGATATTCTTAGTCGCTGACACAGCTTAAATCAAGCTTGACGCACCCTTCTTCTTCTTATCGTATCGATGTTCCTTCCATACTAGAAGGTTTGGGCCCACTAGGTGGCCACGTTTATTGCAGCGGCACACTCGCATTCGGTGTTGGAGGGACCAATAATACCCCATTTTGCTAGATTATGTTTGCAGCGGCCTACTTGGGTACGCAGTCGATTCAGAGTTTTCCAAATAGGCACTGTAGTTCACTGCCGGGAGCCAGCAGTTCTTGGAGCTTTAAGAAGAAGTCGTCGCACCCTATATCCTCCCCATAACACAGAGTGACTGCTGGTTTTTATAAATTGACATAAATAAACGCTCACAATTGTAAAGTTGTCATAAGGAATTACCAGTCAAATTTGAGGATCTGTTAATTGAGGCTAAGAATACGATTGGGTAGGCGTTTTGAACTGAGCTGAGCAATTGTCTTGGAATACGAGTGTGAAGTATCATGCCAAATTAAGTTAAAGAATTTACAGTTGAGAACTTGTCACACACTTCTTTACCACAATTTAGGTGATTCCTGCAAGGTGCGGTCAGACTGAGCAAACTGGACTCCGGACACAACTGCGGACACCACACTTATTCGTGCGTTCGACATTTTGAAAGTAAAAGGTAGTAATGCTAAACTTTGACAATGTCTGGACTTCTTAAGTCTTTATTCTTAAAATTATGAGGATGGTAAACTGCTAAGCAAAAAATATAATTGAAAAGATCTTAAGAATCACGTCAAAGAAATTCTTTCTTTTTTTCATTCTCTTGCACATAATGAGACGGCTTAAATGTGAAATTTCTTCGTCTTTATGACTTAACTTCCTTACTGCAGCGTGCTGTATTTAAGGTTTTTATAAATGCGTAGTTTTCTAAAGAATGGGGTGACTTTATAACAACTAGACAATAAAGGAATTCAGGGGCTTGTGACAAAATAAAACAGTGGTACGGGTCGATTTACAAGGTTAAGCAGCGCCATCCGAGGTTGGTTCATAGATGAGTGATGTGTGGTTTTGGGGAAAGACGGACAAAATAATGATGATTTGTAAATAATTTTAAACAAAGAACCCTTAAAATCCAGACTCCGTGTCTGCTACTGAGAAATTCCTGATTGAAAAACACAATAGCAATTTGCCTGACCCGGGAATCGAACCCAGGACCTCATAATCCGCATCAACAGTTGCGAGTTTGCAACCACTAGGTTAGTCTAGTGGCACATTTCGCCCGATTTGTGCTCGATTGTTAAGGCTCGCCTCATCTTACATGGGACTTAAACATAACTGGCGTAATGTAGGTGTACTGTTAGGCTCTGCTTAACTCTTCGGGAATTACAGGTGTGATGTTATGTGTATATGACAACCCTAAGAAATCATCATCTCTACTCATCTCTTGCCTAAAGTACAGCATTGAAATTCGACCTTGGTCCATTCGCCTTCTTTTAAAGCATTTACTACAAAGGTTCAATCCTCAACGCATTTCCTACCCATATCAAGCTTTATTTTGCGGTCGTATTTTGATCCCAGTTTAATGTGCACTCAAGACGGTCTTAGTCATAAAAACGGGCACCCATCCAACACGTAAACATACCAAAATACACTTAAACGAAATCCAAAAGTAAAACATCTCCCAAAAAGGATCCTTACCTCTTTCCAATTTCAAAAAACACTTCAGCTTCCATAAAATATCGTCTAAACATTTTTCGACGAGCTCCATTCTTCTCGGTTCAGACCAAAATATATTGGTAAGTAAGCTGAATTTAATAAAACCAAGTTGTGTCTCTTGGAGGCACGCCAAGGACAGATGGTGGGACATTAGAAAAACATGATACCGGTATGTAATAAGTTAAGGGTTTTTTGGAAAACAAATGCTGATGCCGAAAAGTTGGTCACAGGTGTCGGGACGTAGGTTAGGGACCTCTCGGAAAGGTATGCATTTTTGTATGACGATAAGCTAATATGCTGCAGTAAAAATTATCTCCTTCGTGGCTAAATAATAACAGCCGCTCGGATCAATCTTCAGGTTAAGCCGTACTTGCCTAGGTTGGTCTGTGGATGGGTGATCAACCATTACATACCGAGTTTGCAATGCAAACCACATTATGTACTGTCATTAGTACATGCGTGGCTTGCACGAATAAGGCGCTCACATAGCTCAACGCTGTCAACGCCATGCAGGATGTGCATGCGGTAGACGCTATACACGAATATTAACCCACGACTATACCGCGGTGGGCCACGCACGCTACAGTTGTGTACTGCTGTGGAAACGTAGACCCACGTTGTCAAACAACTGAATCCATGGAGCTAAAATGCGCCGCGTGCCCGTGCACAGCGTGCACCGCGGTGAGTTTGCACCTTTAATGTTTGTAAATGCACCCACGATATAGGAGAAATTCCTAGAATGGGGCAAATGCTGCTTAAACAATTTTCTATTTTCATTTTGGCGTGTTCATTGTTAGACCCGCTGTAAGACAATTTGTGGGGCATAACTCCTTTATATAGCACCTATGAATAATATAATATGAATGTGCCTACTGCCCTTAATTTGAAGTTTTATCCCAAGACATGGTAGCTTCATAAAACAACACTATAACTTTGTCCTAAAACTTGGATAAAACTATGTTGTGTACTAATAAAATTCTGAGTTATGTTCGACCAACATTTTGGCTGGAGGGCATGATACCAAGTCGGAGTTTTTGGGTTCCTTAATAACTGATATAAGATAATGTTATGCAAGATATGTTACGTGTTGTGTTGTAACGTAGTTACGTAGGTCCTTTTTATTTATTTATGTATACACAGAATACTTAACAGGACATTACATTAAGATAGAAGAGCACAAAGGTACTGCTTATTCCGTAAGAAATTTCTTCCTGCAGACCTGTGAGAGGAAAGTTGGATTAGAAAAGTAGACACAGTGTGTAGAAAAGACGAGCTTAAAACAAATGTTTTTATTTACGTGATCCTCGCACGGGACCGGTCAATGTGGCGACACTTGAGGGAGGCCTATGTCCAGCAGAGGACGTCTTTCGGCTGAAATGATGATGATGATGAAGATCCTCGTTGGTCTGGTGGTTGCTAGCAAGCGTTGCCGAGCATGCGATCCTAGGTTCGATTCCTGAGTCGGGCAAAGTATTATTGGGTTTTTTCATTATCAATTTCTGTGTAGCAGCCACGGCCGCGGGATGTGTGCTCAGTTGATAGCAATAGGCTCGCCCCCTATTACATAGAACCTAAAACATAACTGGCGAAATATAAGTGTACTATTAGGTATCCTTATAATATCAGTCTATGGTAATCTACAAAAAAATCATCTAGTTAGAAACGAGCATTCATCTTTATACTTGCATATTTTACACAAAGATCTTTAGGTTTTAATGCAATATAAACAAACGCGGAGTGAAATTATGTTAGCATTATTCCCTAGGAGAATATAGTGGGTGTAAAAATACCCTTAATGAAACCGAAAGGCTGGTTGCTTTGAGATATTTTTTTGTTCTAGACCATACCTGGGAACCTTCTAGTTACGGAGATTTTGGGTGTCAAAGTTCAATTTTAAAAAAATGTTTTTTTTTTAAACATAAGTTTTTGATAATATAACTTTACTTTCAATACATCTATGACCACAGTTATATTCAAGCATCTATCAGAACTTTGTTTTGAGTGCGTTACGTTACGTAAAACGTATTTATTCACCCCAAAAAAAAATCCGTTTCCCAGCAATATTTTTTGCGTAGAGTTTCCTAGCTTGCTGTACAGAATACTTACACCTTGTATAGTGCATCTGAAAGATTCTACTGATTGTAATTTACACCGACACTCTCAACTCTAACGAATTCTGCAATGCACAAGATCACAATTCATTTTCCATTCCCCGAAAATGCGGATCTCAGCAAAATCTTCCACCAACCACCTCCCATCTTCAAACACATACATTTATACATAGTTATACATAATACATGTACCAAGTTATAATTCAGATGTAACAGCTGGTCGCCTCCCACAGTCCCCGTCGAGTTGAACGTACCAAAAGGGTTGGTGTAACCTTGAAGATGTCCTTCACTGCAGTTTGTTAAATGTAGCGAGATTTTATGTAGATTGGTTGAGGAATACTTCTAGAATTTCTTGGTACGAGTAGTTTGAGGGTTTTAAGTTGGTAAAGTCTATGTTTATTTATCACTAGCTGTTGCCTGCGAAAAACATTTGAATCAGATTTTATTATGTTTGTCGGATTCGGTCGTTAGTATGGACATAAAATGCATCGCAAGTGCGCCGGTGGTGACATCACGCGACCTACTTACAAGTCTACCCACACCACAGCGTGCTTCTACACAGCCATGATGTTTACAACTCGCGGCGAGGACGACATTGAGTGTCTGATCGCAGTGGAGTTGATACGTCCTGGAACTGTACCCGATTCATTGTGCCCCGTGTTTTTGTGTTAAATTGTAATTTCAAGTATTTTTTTAGTTTAATAGAAACAGTGTATCGCACCCAGTGTATTTTCATTGTACTCCTCCTCAGTGCTGTCAACTGCTAATGTACCCAAGAGACTGTCGGCGTTGCCACGTTGTAAAAATATTACTTCTCTATTTGTCTGTCTGTTTGTTCCGGCTAATCTCCGAAACGGCTGGACCGATTTTTACAGGACTAACTGGCAGATAGCTGATTTTATAAGGAGTAAGTAAGGCGGAGGTCATGGGTTATATTTAGTGATTTATATTAACTTCTTGAATTATTTGATTTAAACTTATTGGCATTGAAGAACTTTTCCATTCTCTTTTTCGAACCAAACATAAACCTTTAACCTTTTGAAAGCCAGAGAATAAAGGCACGCGCGTGCGTTCCACGCGAAGCCACAATTTCACTACATTTTGTCACATATTTGTGTCTTTTGGCGTACAGGGCCAGCGCTTGCTTGTCACGTTTATGTGACAATAGCGTTCAAAAGGTTAATTATATCTATCACGTTATCTATCTACTGATTCCATAACTGTAACAAACAAATAAATCACATTCCCATTCTTAAGCCACAGAAATCTCGATAACTAATGTTCTCCGAGCCATTATCCAGTTAAAAAGATAAATAAGAAAGAGCCAGACCGTATCTTTGCAAAGATAAATGATATCTTGTGACATCTTTGCCACGAGTTCCTAAAGGATTTTTGTTTCATACTCGTAGTTTCTTGTGCATTTTCTATGAAATAAGGTTGAACTTTGCAAGAAGTCTTAAAATAGCATCTCGCTAAGTTTTGTCTGTGGTTTTTATAAAAATGGAAGGCAAGTTTTCTTTTAAGGTGACTGACAGTTTGTTTTTTTTATTAGGAAGGTTTTTCCACATAAAATAAACAATTTTTCGTGTAGTATTTATTAAGATCTGGCGAGTCTAGTATTCGAAGCCAGACAGGTATTTTGCTTTATGTAATTTAATTTTATCGAAGAGATAAAACAAGATTACACAAAGTCTTCAAACGAAATAAGCATCGCAAGGAAACCATGTCCTAGAACTAAAACTTCGAAGCTAAAATTGAGTGATTATATTTGTAAATATGGGTACAGACTTACCTGTCTCTACACCTTGACTTTTTAGTCGTCTTACAAAGGTTGTCCACTCAATGTACCCGACATAAAATAGCTCTAGGCGCGATTTTTTTTCTATAATAGGTACAAAGAAAAATAATAATAAAAAATTAGAATAAAATTATGAAACATCCTGTTAATGATGTTTACGTGTCAAACGGGAGAACAATACCTACTTACTTGAAACACAGAAATGATGGCCTGAAACACAGGTTTAAATAAACCTAGATCGGGCAGGACGCTGACATCTAAATTGAACTATTGAATACTTGCGACTGTAGAATATATTTTAGTTATAGTTTACTTATAAGTACTTATAATTAGTATGAGAAATAATACTACTGCGCTTAAATGTACACTTTTTGTAATACTTTTTAAATAAATTATTCTATTCTATTCTATTCTATTCTACTTACTATAAAATCTAGTCTTATACAGACAACGAGGAAACGACTAGATTTTATTATTACTCAAGACTCGTAGAAAAATAAGAGTCCCATGTCAACAAAAGAAATACATTTTAATTAACAGTTGATCGCTGACTGTCCACAGCGCCGCGCGGTTTAGTTTTTTTGCTGGGTACTCCCTTTTCACTAATAGGTAGTCAGTGGCCCGAAAAGTCTGACAACCAGTCTTTCCAAAGGGTATCGTATTACCCAGTGTTAACTGGGTTGTGGAGGTCAGATAGGCAGTCGCTCCATGTAAAATACTGGTATTCAGCTGCATCCGGTTAGACTGGAAGCCGACCCCAATGTACTTGGGAAAAGACTACGCAGATGATGATGATGATAAGGGCAGGAAAATGATGATTTCAGATAGCATAATAATATTCTGTATCTTTACACGCAATCTTAGACCACCACGGGAATACTAGATACATTTTGCTGAAGCAAAATCTACCATAATAAACGTTATACGATGCACCATCGGATACTAGCATACCGTAGTTTACGAACGAACCACTAACTTAGTATGCATGAAAGAACGAGTGAATGAATGGACGATATGTGAATGGCTAGACGCTTGAATGAACAAATGATTCAAAGTCAGAGGCGACAGATTGAATGCTCTGGTGACTGAAAGAGTGAGTCAATGATGCATTTTGAAGATTAAAGTTAGGTTTTTTTTTGTTTTAACTTCAGAGGGATATGTGTACAGTGAACCTGAGCTGATGATTGATTGAATCAATCAATGCATTCATCAGCACAGTGTTTTGAGTTCGTTACATTGAGTTCTAAAAAAAAAAAAAGTTTTCTACCCCAAAATAAAGTCGTGTCCCAGCAATTATTTTTCGTAGAGTTACTGGTTTGATGTACAGAATGCTTGCCGGCTTCGTGGAAGGTCCTTGTATACATGGTGTAAGCGGACCCTTCGAAGACTTCTTATGATTCAATGTAACGCACTCAAAACCATTTTGCTGATGGATGCATTGTATAATACGCGAGTCGTGGAGGTTAACAACATTAAAAACTTGTATTTAAAAAAAAAATTGTGAAATAGTTGAAACTTTGACCCCCATTATCTCCGCAACTAGAAGGTTCCCAGGTATGGTCTAGAACAAAAAAAACGAAACGATAGGGAGAATAGGTGCTTTTCGGCTTCGTTAAGGGTACTTTCACACACCCCTTATAGAAAGAAAGAAAAACGGTTTATTCTGCACAGTAACTGAAGATGCACATTATAAATAAACATAAATAACAATAGGAAACCAAAAAGCCTCTCACTTTACAAATACATGCTTACAAAAAAAAAAAAAAAGTTGGACGATATATAAAATACTACATACTTTTCAAACAAATGAGTATCCTCGGTGAAAAGTACAGCCTACGTCTTTTTCAAGGTCCCAGGAAACTTGTTTGTTAAACCTTATCGATCAGTTCAGTGGTTGAGACGTGAAAAGGGTACAGAACAACTGAGTTACTTTCGCATTCAATAAGATGAGTTTTCTTGATTACATTTTAGAAGTTTACAATGGTTCATCATCAGATGATGATGAACCATTGTAAACTTCTAAAATGTAGGCTGTAATGCTGGGAGGCTAGGCAGATGCCTAGCCTCCCAGCTATGTTGGTCGGCTTCCAGTCCGGATACAGATGAATACCAGTATTTTACATGGAGCGACTGCCTATCTGACCTCCACAAACCAGTTAGTACTGGGTAATACGATACCCCTTGGTAAGACTGGTTGTCAGACTTTCAGGTCACTGACTGCCTGTCGGTTTTTGGTTGTTAATTGACAGCTGGGACCAACGGCTTAAAGTCCGAGGCACGGGGGATTGTAATTGGTTGTCACCCATCCACGAGCCAAACTAGGCTAGCTTGGCTTAACCTGTAGATCGACCCGACTTGCTGTTATTATTTAGCCAGGTGCTCCTCTAGAGGTTACAATGATTGACAATTATTACTAAATGATGGAAGTTTAATATAACCTAAACTTATCTCTTTTGTACAGCTAAGACATAAAATGTCACCCTTTTATAGTAAATGCACCTACTTAGGTAAATACGATTCAAATACAAATTCCAAGAAGACACATTATTCCATTCAGTTCACAAAATATTCCAATGCATCTTTCATAACCATTGTATGCCAAAATCCATAGGTAAAGGAGTGAATGAACGTATAAACGAATGATATCATGAGTGAATGATTTCACACGCATGACAGCCAGACATTACTGAACGAATGGAATGGGTATGCGGACATGCGTGTGATAGTAGCTCTGTTTTTAGAGAGGCGACATGGCGCAGCTCTAGTGGTGCTTGTAATTGAAATATTTTACGTGACAACAATTAATCTTTGTGTGTGAATGCATTTTGATTGTTCGGAAAATTTACTTTTATGTTAAGTTAAGCCGCACTGGCTCAGCCCAAGTGCAATTTTAATAACGAACAGTCGTGTACCGATGGTTTTTTTGGAAAACATCATGAACTTTTATACAAACATAACATAACATCACGCCTGTAATTCCCGAAGGGTTAGGCAGAGGTGTACCATTAGTATTAACCACATTTCGCCAGTTATTTTTAAGTCCAATGTAATAGAGGGTGAGCCTGTTGCCCATCAACCGGGCACAAATCCAGACTCTATGGCTGCTACTAAGAAATTCCTGATGGAAAAACGCATTAACCGCCCGACTTAGGAATCGAACCCAGGACCTCATGCTCAGCAGTCGCGCTTGTCATCACTAGACCAACGAGGCAGCCAGTTCTATACAAACTACCTTATTAATATTTAACCCCTCAAAAGGGGAGAATTTTCACAAACCCTTGAATTTAAAATTCTCATTAAGGAAGTAGATTTATTTAATTTTTTCATAAATCAAATGTCTGTAACTTTACAAACCAATCTTTCTGAAAGAATTCTTTAAATGTTGGTCTAAAATTCCATTTAGTAATTTAAAAAGTTATACATCTCGATGTGTTTAGAAATAGCATCGTAAAATACAACAAATACATAGGTGTTTGTTTACCCTGCCCATTATCCAACACTATATCCATTCAAATATTGCTTTCATGCGGGTTTCGAATCCGCAACACACTCACATTTTGTTGATTGATTTGATACTGTATCTACACAAAACAACTATTATTTTGCCTTTTCCAAAATAACACAAGATTGGTACAATTTTACATAGTTTAGTATATAGGGTCTAACTACGAAATATTTTCAGGGAATCATCTAACGGCTATAACAAAGCCATTTCAAGGGATTTATTTTAAGCATCCATTACGGTAGTTGACTACGTCGTATTTACCTACTGTCATTGTTAGAATATGGGAGTAAAGGTTTTATGCAAAAAGTCTCAAAAAATTTTATAAATATAATAATTTTGTAAAAAAAAAACACAGATAATATTTTTTTTCGTTGCTACGGCGACTTTACGACTTACAGAAGTTACTCTTAAAATATTTCGTGTATGAAAAGATAGACCCATATATGCAAAATTTTGTGAGGATGGATATATTATTATGTTTGTTACTCTTTTACGCAAAAACTACTGAACGGATTTTTATGAAATTTGGCACTCAAGTTAGTTTATAACCTGGATAATCACATTAGGTACTATTTTACTAGTATTATATATGCAAAATTTTGTGAGGATGGATATAATTATTATTATGTTTAATACTCTTTTACGCAAAAACTAGTGAACGGATTTTTATGAAATTTGGCACGCAAGTTAGTTTATAACATAGGATACTTTTTAGAATGCGAAAAAGCCGTGTAAAAATAGGGACAGATTTTTAAAGCGGTTCTCATATTTTAAAGAAACTACAACTCGGAAACTATCATGAACCGCAGAACATACATGGTGTATTTTCGGATACCCCTGGGTAGAGGAATCTGTTTTTTTATGACGTTACTGTTTGGATAGTAGTAGGTGGTGTTCTGTTAGTTTCTGCTGACCCCTATGGAGAAAAGGCGTGAGTGTATGTATACAACATTATTTTTAGTATATTCGAAACCTGAATATAGTTTGTTCAGAATAAGTAACTGAATGGATTACAATAATTTTTAAACCATGTTATATTTTTTCCCAAAAATATTTAAAAAAAATAAAAGTTAAACAACGAAAAATTTAAGTACCTATCGCAATAATTTAGGTACCTACTGCCGAATTATTATTATCTATGAGCTCAAGACGACGCTGGAGGCGCGCGCTGCGTGGTGACCACGTTTTTGTGCGGACAACTAGGTAACAGAACAAGCTTATAACTTTGTGATATTTCATAATTCAGTTTTGAAATTTTGTACATAGATTTTTTACATAAAAATACTAGACACGTGTTTCAGGTTTCGCATATACTAAAACTAATGTTGTATAATTATGTTATAGCGGAAACCGTTAAAAATAATATAAACAAAACTTAACCCAACTTAATGAAATGTAAACTTATTATTCATTCCACAAACATTTAGACCCTACTTAAGTTCGGTAATAGGTCGGAACGCTTGTCAGAAGCTGACCCTTAGGAGAAAACTATTCAGTTGACATAACTACGGAACCCCTTAGAAGTCCATTTGTGACGATTCTTTATTAAATATACTAGGAGACCCTTTTCTTTGGTCCTTGGGAAATGGACCCCTATTTTGGAGGATATTTGTCTGGACTTAGCCTTATTTTTGGAAAAATTGAATAAATGGAATGTGTGTTTTAGATAGTTTTAGATTTGAGCTTTGAGTCTGGATATATTTTGGACCTTTTGTCTGTTAAGAGTTGGAAATTTACTAAAAATACGCAAAATACAACGACAATGCCATCCGCTCACTAAGAGTTGCTCAGAACCGCTTAGAACCGACATTTGCTAGCGTGAAAAACAGAGCGTGCTGTGTATCGCACCGTCGATGCTGCTGCGTGCTATAGCATTCCTTATCTGTACCTCGCTCTAGAAAATGACGACTCTGAGCGACAGAAAGGGATAGGAGCATGAACTCATCTGGTAGCAGAATCGGAATCCGATCCTCAAACGACAGCCGGGGCGAGACACGGAGGAAACTCGGTATAAAATGGGTGGTCAGGTCACCCATCCACCTTAACCTGAAAATCGACCTAAGCGGCTGTTATTATTTAGGCTCGAGCTCCTCCACACTGCTAGACCACCACAACATTTTCATAACTAGTGCATAAACTTAGACTGTCACTTACGGGATATCTTCCGTGATTGTTCATTATTTTATAATAGTGCATAGTTTAAAATTTCGACTTATTCAAAGTCACTTAAAATAGACCCCGTCAGTTCAGTTTATAATCAATTTTTAGTGCAACTTGAGCGATATTTCATCATTTCATGTTGTAATTATTGGTTAAGTTACAAAAACAGCGATGTTGATTTTCCGAAAGGACATCCTTTATAATTGACATGTAAAAGAGTTTTTTAAACCAATTTACAGAAATAAATATGATTTATGATTAATTCAACTAGCGACCCGCCCTTGCTTCGCACAGCGCCACCTATCAGGTCCAAAATTATATCTAATGTACCCTATATTTTAAGTTAAGTATCTAGCAGTAGAGCGGTGAAAACTGCGTTCATGCAGTAGTTTTTACGTGATGCGCGTACAAACATACAGACAGAAAGACAGACAGACAAAGATTCTTAAAACTGTTGTTTTGGCTTCTGTTGCTCATTTATTTATTTAGGATGTCCAACAAAAGATAATATACACAGACACATGAAATAAAAAATCGACGACAAAAGTATCACGTAGGTGTACTCCTTCACTTACAGGAGACCACAGCATGCATAATAAGATGTACAACTAAGCCAACAAAGTTATAGTAGCATTTAAAAATTAAAATCAAAACACATTATTTAGTACTAAAATTAAATTATAATAAAGATCCTCCACTTAATTTTTTTTTCAATATCTTCAATGTACACGAACAGACATCGGCCTGTTACAATTTTACTATATGCACATATAAATTATTTTGAGTGCACTTAAAACAGTCCCCGACGTTAGTCCAAAATTCTCGTATAGACAAATAAATGTATCCAATACAGCCTGATTCTAAAGCCAGTCTGAAATAACTCCGTTTGTGTCTGTAGTGAACTATTTGAAACTGTTGCCTACCTATGGACCAAAAACAGGAGTTGGACTGTACTGTTATATTCAGTTTAATGCACACGTTTGGAGTAATGGTTTTAAGCATTAGATGTCATGGAATCAGGCGTTCGTGTGCGGAAATCCATGATATATCATCATAACAGTACGCCTGTAATCCTAGTAGGATTAGGCAGAGCTGTACCCAATTAGTACACCCACATTTCGCCAGTTATGTTTAAGTCCTGTGTAATAGGGGGCGAGCCAATTGCCATCTAACGGGCACAAATCCAGACTTTGTGGCTGATACTGTGAAATTCCTAATGGAAAACCCAATTTCACTTTGCCCGACCTGGGAATCGAACCCTCGACCTCAGCATTTGCGCTTACGACCACTAGACCAACGCGGCAGTCGTAATGTCGTAAAGTCGTACCTCTGGTCCTCTGCCTAACTCTTCAGGGATTACAGGCGTGATATTGTATTGTTATTTTGCATTAATTACAGAGCGAGTCTAAAGCCAAGCTGGAATATCAAATACAAATACAAATACTTTTATTTGTTGATATCGACGATTATGAATGCAGTGTACTATTTTAAACTGTTACCTGTAGACTACAAACAAAAGTTAGGCTATGCTGTTATATTCGGGTTTTTTTTTCGGATAGGAAATTCATCAAATGACCCCCCCCCCCCCCCCCCCACTCTGGGCGGAGCGGAGGGGAGTGTCAGACTTGTACTGACTAAAACCCATCCATGTTCCTTCTTTGCCCTTTGTGATCCAGGGCCACGGTATCTCTTTCGAACAGTCCCGCAGCCAAATGTTTTATTCGGTTTGGAATAACGATTTACATCGATGCGCTCAGTATAGTTAGGTCGCGCGAGAAAATGTTCCGACTGTGAAAGTTAGTGAGTTAGACAATACTATTCAAACATTGTCAGCAAAACTTAAACTTTAATTATTAAGTTATGACGTGGGAGTGCACTACAAAAATCTTTTGTTTTCTAAATTTTTCGTTTGATACACGAGGTTAACCGTCCCTTCACGAACCGTCAACCAAGCATTCTGGACATCAGACTAAGTAACTATACGCAAAGATTATTGCTTGTATACTACTTTTTTTGTGTAAAAAATCACGTTTTACGGTAGGACCCAATGTAACGCACTCAAAACATTATGCAAATATTGTACGGGTAGTGAATAGTTGAGTAGTAAAAACTATATTAAACACATGTATTTAAAAAAAAAACTATTTAAAATGTTGGAACTTTGACCCTCAATATCTTCGTAAATAGAAGGTTCCCAGGTATGGTGTGGAACAAAAAAATAATCGCAATGACAAGGAGAACAACTTACCTTTTGGCTTCGTTAAGGATCTTGTTACACCCTATACAGTTGGAGTTTTTCTATCAAAGAATTTATGGACGCCGGAAATAAAGTTATTGGTATTCCTTTTTTTATGCAGTTATTTGCGAACAAAATTTGCTTTTATCCACATATAAGCAAATGTGTTCGCTTTAATTTGATATTCTATAAGTACGAGATGTTATATTTGACCTGGGGCTATAGGCACAGACTACATAATATTACAAGTACAGAAGATTAACTCCGCAAAATCATTTTAAAAAACCGACCGCGGTTAAATCACTGGCAAAAGCCAGCCTCTGAACAAATAATACATTCCATTTTCAATTCAGTGACACCAACTATTACCTTAGAGCGAATCCACACGGGCGTCACCGGTGCGTTGCGTCGTCGCAACACTATAATTACAACGTACTGAGTGCCACACGAGCAACGCAATGCAAGAGCGGTGGCGCATCGCACCAACAGTATCGCGACGCAATGTCGACGCTACTATTAATATTCGAAAAAAAATACTGTGATTCGCTGCGTTGTCACTCCGTCGTCTCACCGCAGCACCCCTCCCCGCTTCGTCTCCCTACCCCTTGTCCAATGCGCACACGTTTCGTCGCCGCACGTCGTTTCAACGCACCATGTGGGGCCTACGCACCGTGTGATATGACGCAGTTTAGTTCTATTTAAGTACCTATTCATGCATACCTACACATATCTAACTAGAAACAAAACTGTTTTATGTCCGTCACATCACCATCTCAGGTCCAGTTGAAAACCAGCGTCAGGCACTAGCTGCTCGGCAGTTTGCTGAACTGGGCCTATTTGGCGCAGCCGTGAGACACACAATATTGTCTTCTTTTTTTTGTTGATTTGTTTTATCATTTTTATTGTATAAATTTAAGATTTTTTTTAAATATTTTTTTTGTGCTTGTTGTGTGCACTTGTGGCATGGGCCAAATAAATATGTTTTCTTTCTTCTTTCTTTCTTTATTTCTAAAAATAATATGTAGAACTACGGAGCTCACCTCTCTGGCGTCGCAGTTCCAACGCAACGGATTGCCAACGCCCGTGTAGCTTCACTCTTAGGTAGGTAATACGCCTTTCAATTCTTGCTGTATATGCAAGAAATTCTCCGATAGAATCGGAACTTTAATGGTTTCATTCTCGCAGATTCGGAAGAGAATATTGACAGTAAAAGAGGATAGTTTAACGGTTCAATTATCGTAGGATGTGGCTATGGGTATATTGTAATGGGGGAATTGGGAACTAAACTAGTGTCATTTTGGGAATCTTATATGGTCATGGTTTTGTGTCATCTTTCTTTATTGAGTAGATGTATCGATAAGAACATGTACGCCCCGTTACTGACCTTAGGCGAAATACTTGCAAGCAGCGACACACGCGTGCGACACTTGGTCTTTGTGTGGGTACCGTCGCGTCGCAGGTTGCTTCGCGGTGGCTCATATTAGGTATGCTATAATTAGCAATTACAAACAACCAGGACCCGATCCACAACAGTCCCGAAGATGACCACAAACTGCGTTTCCACATAAGATGAACTAGAATGCGTAGAGAGAGATGTGTCTGAAACTAACTAATATTAAAGCTTCTTTTTCACATTTTGAGCTAAGCTAGCTATGTGATTGGTTAGTTTTATGCACATCCTCGCACATCTCTGGTGGATACTCAGCCTTAGACAAACGAGGCAATCATTTGTTATCAGCAATCTTGAACTGCCCATTATCTTGAAATATGAAATCTTTCAGTCACCTTTTAGGACACCTTGAAGTGGTTTAGAGGTCCTAAAGAAAACGTGGTTTTCTGTCTCTGATTATGATTATGACGTTAAGCCGTTGTTCCCCGCTGTCATTTGTAGATCTTTGACAGTTGTTACGTCAGTAGCCCGAAATCTGACAACCAGCTCTTTCTAGGGGGTTTCGTATTACCCAGTACTAACTGGGTTGTGGAGGTAAAATATTCAGATATGCAGTCGTTAGATGTAAAGTACTGGTATTTAGCTGCATACGGTTAGACTGAAGGCCGAACCCAACATATTACGATAATGCTGTTCAAAGTCATTGTAGAAAAATGAAAAGGTTTGAAAGCGATTGCCACATGTCTAAGACCTCAGTAGTTGTCTGTTCTGTACTCAAAAGCAAAAAAAATTCACAAAAAAAATCAGCACCCAAAATATTCAATTAACAAGAACTTCCGCAACCAAAAAGCGAAAGGTGACACGTCCAATTTCCCCCGAAACCCGGTACTTTCTTCAGCCCGTAAGTAATGGGCAATAACCCTTAAACGCCACAAAATATGTAGTGAACCGTAGCCATAAGCATTTATGGGACGACCGATTAAAATAAAGGTTATAGCTCCGAGACATTGTTACGGTCTTGTAAGAAACTGACGGTGTCAGGAAAAGGGAAAGTAATTCTTTTTTTGGTTCGATGTCCGCGCCGTTGAGGGGTTCGCTTTGAGAACGCAGGGTTATGGGCTTATGTGAATATTGAAACTATTAAGAACTTGCTTTTGCCCGCGGCTTCGCTCACGTTAATTTAGAATTTGACAATCAATTCGGGTTGTATGGTACAACCTACAAGCTTGTAATATTATAATTCGAAAGACACGTAACGCCATCTATTATCATAAGAACGTTATTATTGTTTTCCTCGGGAACAGTACTTTTTTCGGGATGAAAGGTACCCTATATCCGTTTCTGTACAACTGACAACGTACATGCAAAATATCAGGATGATCGGTTCAGTGGTTTAGTCGTGAAAAGGTAACAAACAAACTTACTTTCGTATTTATAATATTAGTTAGGATATCTATTCAATTGGATTGTCGTATTGTCGGCGACACCCTGTATATCTACAAGTCAGTATTCAGTACTAGTGAAAATGCTGAAAAGGAAACATAATGTCCTGTGACAAAACTACATGATGCAATCTGGGAACATCATGGGGTATACGCAGTTTAATTTATTGTGGTATTGTCGGTGCCATCCTGTATATCATAATCTTTTCAAATCTTAATCTAATGTTATCCAATTTTCTAATAACAGTGTAGTCATTTGCTGTTAACGTAAATAAATTTAGGTACAGCAAACCAAACTGTTTTTTTTATCAATTTACAAATAATATTTAGATTCTAAATTACAATTCTTAATAACTAATACCTCTATACAGCAACCCAAACCACATATTACCGTTCACAAAATATACGCAACATCCTCTGATATCTTAATTAATTAATCCTATTGATATCGCATCTGAATCTCTCCAGCAATTTCGGGGATACGTGCCAATAAACGCACTTACATATCTTATGTTAGTTTATCGGCAGTTCTGGTTGAGATTACCCAAAAGGCAATTAAATGTACGTGACTGTACTGGGTACAGTCAAATGAAACACGTTTGATGTATGAATATTGGAATTAGGTGCTATTGTGTAATGGCCCAGTGGTTTAGACCTAACCTTCCTTGTACATACGAGGTTGTGAGTTTAAATCCGGGCAAAATACAATGTGTCTTTTTCAATTCATAAACCCTTACTGTCATTTGTAGATCTTTGACAGTCGTTACAGGCAGTCAGTGGCCCGAAAGTCTGATAACCAGTCTTACCACGGGGTATCGTATTTACCCGGGACTAACTGTGGAAGTCAGATAGACAGTCACTTCAGAAAAAATACCGGTATTCAGATGCATCCGGATAGACTGGAAGCCGACCCCAACAGAGTTGGGAAAAGGCAGGCAGATGATGATGAAGTACTTTCTTAGTTAGCCTCGGATGTCCGAGGTTTTGCTTCAACTTCATTGATGTCACTGAAAAAACCATTAGTACCTGTACCTACTTAAATAATTGATAGCATAACATCTCGCCTGTAATCCCGAAGGGTTACGCGGAGGTGTACCTAATAGTACACCCACATTTCGCCAGTTATGTTTTAAGTTCCATGTAATATGGGACAAGCCTATTGCCATCAACCGGGCACTAATCCAGACTCCGAGGCTGCTACTGAGAAATTCCTAATGAAAAAACCCAATAACACTTTGCCCGACCCGGGAATCGAACATAGAACCTCATGCTCAGAGGTCACCTTGTACAAACGTGGTGATCAATACTCGTGCCCTCTCTGTATGAAAAGAGGCCCAGTAGTGGAACAGTTAGAGGCTAGTATAATAATACTAGCCCCTAACTGTCCCAAAGGCCTAGGCCTACGGTGGATTTGGATACTTTTTTTTTTTTCGCATGGGAAATTACCAATTGCAATTGCACCCCCACCCCCTCTCCTCCCGCTCAGCAGCGCTGGGCAGAGCGGAAGAGAGTGTCAGACTTGTACTGACTAAAACCCATCCATGTTCCTTGCAATGAACTAAGTTACGCCAAATAAAAGTAGTTACAGCCGCTCTGGACCTATTTTTCTCTGAGCAGTACCTAAATAGAACGCCACAATATAACGAACCTGAAATAAACATTGTGTTGCGTCCACGTTCATGCATAACAAATTAAATATAAAAGAAATACGTTTCGCAGAAGTACGGTTACTGGTTTTAAAAACCAGCTAGGAAAACAATTTCGTGTCTACAAAACATAACGTTAAAAATTGCCTGAAATACAGGGTGTACTATAAGGTCGTAACTTTATAAAGTTTATTTTTTAAGCTAAAATTAACAGATGTTTTTCCATTATTGATTGTAATATTAGGTCAAGGAAACGTTGGCTCTATTGTGTAAGGAATGATATGAAAGAAAATGGAGCAAATGCTAGTGTGATGGTTGGCAGGTGAGAATGGAAGAAAAAAACGTGTTGCGCCGACCCCAAGTAAAATGGAACAAGGGCATGAAGATTATGATGATGATGTATTATTCAGGCTTGTCAACTAAATGGTATTTCATATCCATATTTCCATACTAATATTATAAATGCGAAAGTAAGTTTGTTTGTTACCTTTTCACGCCTAAACCACTTTTTTTTTTTTTCCTTTTTCGGATGGGATATCTTCGAATGACCCACTCTGGGCGGAGCGGAAGGGAGTGTCAGACTTTTACTGACTAAAACGCATCCATGTTCCTTCTTTGCCCTTTGTGTTCCAGGGCCACGGTATCTCTTTCGAACAGTCCCGCAGTCCTGGCAGAGACGCCTAAACCACTGAACTGATCATCCTGAAATGTTGCATATACGTAGTCAGGTGTACAGAAACGGACATAGGGTACCTTTCATCCCGAAAAAAAGTTCTGTTCCCGAGGAAAACTACAATAACGTTCTTATGGGAATAGACAGAGCCACGTGTCTTTCGAATCATGATTGAATTATATTATTACAAGCAGGGTACAACCTGAATTGATTGTCAAATTCTAAATTAACGCGAGCGAAGCCGCGGGTTAAAGCTAGTCATTTATAATGATTTACTAGGAAAAACTAGGCCGTTTAACTTTTTTATAGAATTTGTGAGATTACTGAAGTTAACTTGTTGTGCATTTTCTTACAACCTTATAGACAGAATTTAAATTTTGGCAAAAGTTTTTTGCCGCGTTTTTGGCTGCTGATTTGGCCACCTGTATAAAGCAATTTATATTCAGTATGTGTATCAAGTTTAACGTAGTATATGAGTCGTATATGATCCACATTGTATGTAATGATATAAGCAGAAAGTACGGAACGCTCGTGTAGTGATGTGCTCTGTGAAAAGCGGCGAGACGTTTGATGTCGTACGAGCTAGTGGTGGTAATAGTTGGCAGTAAATTACGGTAAAATTAATTTTACTTCTTTATTTTTAAGTCCTAATATTTTCTTTTAAAAATCAACTCCTATAAAAAAGTGACAGCTTTAATGAAAATATGCTTAGTCTGTTGACAATTGGATTCCCGTAACATATAATAATTTGAACCTGTATCAACATCAAACAAAAAATAAGCTGGGGTAAGATGGTATGTATTCAATACATACCATCTCACCCCACTGCCAGGGAAAGGTTATTTAATGCAGCGCAGCTGTGCATCTTTAATTCCTTGAGAGGCAATAAAAGTAATGCGATTGGACGGCGGCATCGCCGCTGTGGATTCAGAAGAGAACTTTTTTTCAAAAAAATAATATTTAAAACTCCAGATCAGTATCAAAATAATATATCACCATCATATCAGCCCAGAATCACCCACTGCTGGGTACAGGTCTCCCTCTTTCTTCTGCCTCACTTCCCGGTTCTGTGCGTTCCTCATCCAGGTGTTTCCCGCAATTTTGACGATCTCCTCGACCTAACAAGCTATAGGACGTCCCTGGTTTCCTTGGCCTTACCTTGGCCACCACTCAAAGCCAAAATAATATGTACCGTTGATAAATCAACCCAAACCAATAAGTGTTTAATCATAATATTTGAAAACGAAAACAAATAAATCAAAGTCGAATACCTCTCCAAATGTATTATCTTAACAAACCGGAGAAAGCAATACAATAATATCATCATCATCATTTCAGCCGAAAGACGTCTACTGCTGGACATAGGCCTCCCCCAAGTGTCGCCACATTGACCGATCCCGTGCGTCTCGCATCCAGCGGATCCCCGCAACCTTTACCAGGTCATCGGTCCACCTAGTGGGAGGCCTTCCAACGCAACGTCTTCCAGTTCGCGGTCGCCACTCCAGAACTTTCCGGCCCCATCGGCCATCCGTTCTGCGAGCAATATGCCCTGCCCACTGCCACTTAAGTTTGGCTATTCTTCGGGCTACGTCGGTAACTTTGGTTCTCTTACGGATTTCCTCATTTCTGATTTGATCACGCAAGGAAACTCCGAGCATAGCCCTCTCCATTGCCCTTTGGGTGACTTTAAGCCTTCTGATGAGGCCCATTGTGAGCGACCACGTTTCGGTCCCTTATGTAATCACTGGCAACACACACTGGTCATAGACTTTCGTCTTGAGACACTGCGGTAAGTTGGACGAGAAGATACCACGCAACTTCCCGAACGATGCCCAGCCGAGCCGGATTCGACGATTAACCTCTTTCTCGAAGTTAGACCTACCTAACTGGATCGTTTGTCCCAGATAGACATAATCATCTACAACTTCGAGTGTAGAGTCTCCGGTCTTGATAGGAGTGGGTGATACATGGGCATTCAACATGACTTTGGTTTTGTCCATGTTCATTTTAAGACCCACTCTTCCGGAAGCTCTACTGAGGTCATCGAGTATAGTACTGAGGTCCTCCATGGTCTCAGCCATGACCACTATATCGTCGGTAAACCGAAGGTGAAAGATGTACTCGCCATTGACGTTGATGCCTAGCCCTGTCCAGTCCAGAACCTTGAAGACCACCTCCAGTGCAGCGGTGAACAGTTTCGGAGATATGACGTCTCTCTGTCTCACACCTCGCTGCAGAAGGATAGGTTCCGAGGTCCGGTCCTGAAGTCAAGACCCCTGGTCCAAGCCATGATCCGGAGCGAGAGGGAATGGGAAGCCGTCACCTCCTTCTGCGAAGCAGTCATGCTAGTGAAGGAGGTGGCGGGACGTGAGAGGGAAAGAACCTCACGTGGCGTCGGGGGTCACGTGGTGGTTCCCGGCCACCGTAGGCGCGGGCCTGTGGACGGCGAGTTATGGGCTAGCTCGCCGTCCGGCCGTCTTATGACGACAGGCCGTGTCGACGGCGCGTTCGCGTTCCACGCGCGCCTCAAAGAGATGTCAGCAACCACGTAGGGGTCCGCATGAGCCGATGCCTGCCAGGGCTGCGGGACTGTTCGAAAGAGATACCGTGGCCCTGGAACACAAAGGGCAAAGAAGGAACATGGATGGGTTTTAGTCAGTACAAGTCTGACACTCCCTTCCGCTCCGCCCAGAGTGGGGGGGTCATTTGATGATTTCCCATCCGAAAAAAAAAAAAAAAAATGGGTACATGACAATGTTTACAAAATTATATTCTATTACAAAACACTGGTGTATGTTTTTAATAAATAGGTACTTATAGACCGTCTTAGAGATGAATAAAAAGCACAAAGATCTTTAAAGATAATAATTCGCATGAGAATAAAATACTGTATGAAAGATGCTAGAAAGGGCATGGCAAAAATAAAAGAAATTAAACAAATACAAGATCTCATTATTACCGCACTTTAATCCCGTCGTGTCCCCTCCCTAGCGCCACTGAAACATATCCCGCGGGGGCCGCCCTGAGGTCAACGCTAATTTATTCATTGCTCATTTTGAAGTAACTGTCACCGCTCCGCGTTGAAAAATTTGTTACACAGTATCTAAGGGCGCTCCTAGAGGAATTTGTGAATTTGAGAATTGTTTAGCTGAGATTTTTGTCTTGAAATTTAACGTTTGTATAAATGATTATTTGTAGAATTTCGTCATTGTTTAGAGGTATTTTACTGGATTTTGGGAAATTTTAGTCTAGTATTTAAATACTAATTACAATTTAAACACTAGTCTACCTGCTACTCGCGGTTGTACCTAGGAAAATTCTCCTATTCATCTTTTTTTTTTTTCATTTTTCAAGGTCTTTATTAGTACATGTGGTTTACAAAACAGTTTACAAACGATCTTATTCTATTTGTATACAGATCACGATTTATGTCGTTACGTAGGCCGCCATCGCCTTTACAAACATTAAAACATGTTGTTACTTAATATTACACGACGTAGCCTGAAGAATAGCCAAACGTAAGTGGCAGCGGGCAGGGCACATTACTCTACTCGCAGAACGGATGGCCGGTGGGGCCGGAAAGTTCTGGAGTGGCGACCGCGAACTGGAAGACGTCGCGTTGGAAGGCCTCCCACTAGGTGGACCGATGACCTGGTAAAGGTTGCAGGGATCCGCTGGATGCGAGACGCACGGAACCGGTCAATGTGGCGACACTTGGGGGAGGCCTATGTCCAGCAGTGGACGTCTTTCGGCTGAAATGATGATGATGATGATGATGACTTAATATTATTTTACAATGATTTAACTTACTTATTACTAAATTTTCAAAAACGGGGTATGTGCAAGTCTTAGTATGTACCCACATAAGTTTAAAATGTTACACTATACAAAAAGTACGCTTTTATTACAATCCTATTCATTGTTTCTTTCTTTTTCAGGCCTCTGAATGAGCTTAACGTGCCGTCGAGAGACATCTCTCAGGCATGCTGGTTCGGATTCCTCACAGTGTTTGGTTTCACCAAAGCTAGTGATAAAAATACAATAATTATGCTCATGAATCCGCAAATTAGAGGTGAGTGTCTTGGGTTCGAACTCGAGACCTATGACTTGGCAGTCCGACGGTCACGCCACTAGGCTATCACTGCTGCTTAATGATTAATTTACAAGGTACAAGTACACCTACATAATATATCAAAATAATTTTAAGTTTTAATCCAAGAAGACAGGAGACGCCTCAAGGTCTCCCTTTGTGTCGAATTTTATCCAAATTCGTTCAGCCGTTATTGTGTTTTGGAGTACAAACACATAATAGCTTTCACAAACATTTATTTATTTATTATTATTTATTTGACACTTCAAGCACAAAAGTACAGAGGCGGACTTAATGCCACAGGCAACACACAAACAAACAAACAAACAAACAAATAAAACAAACAAACAAACAAACAAAAAAAAACAAACAAACAAACAAACAACAACAACACATTGCAAACATTGTACGCAATGTTATTGCTATTGCTTACTGGCTGTTCACCATCTGCCTAGCCTTTTCCCAACTATGTTGGGGTCGGCTTCCAATCCAACCGTATGCAGCTGAATACCATTACTGATTTTTTTTATGATTCAGATTCATGTGCGTATTGCATAATTATCACTTGCTTCGGTGAAGGAAGACATCGTGAGGGAACAAGCATGCCTGAAAGATATTTCTTGACCGCATGTAAAGCCAAGTCCGCAGGTTAAGCACTGACCACACGATAAAAAAGAAATGCTGGTTTTCTGCTGCTTCCAGTCTTATCATTTAATAATCCATACTTACAAAGCCAGTTATACAGGGTGTAAGGGACAGTCCTACACAAACTGATGGGTTGAATTCAGTATATCATACTAAGATGACCGGTACAAGAAATTATTTCAGGAATGTTATGGGAATCCAATAAATTTGATTTGTTTTATTTCCTCATACGCAATGTATCGTTACCGTGGCAAAACGCGCGTAGCGAACGGCAAGCGCGACTACGAGTTCGATGAACTCTGTAGTTAGGCAGGAAGTGAACAGCTTATTTCACGCGTCGTTAGTTAAAATATTCCAACATCAATTGTTGGATTTTTTATTACAGCCGTATTATTTACATAAATGAAGTGCTGCGTACAGGGAATGTAATTTTACACGAGATTGAAATAAAGTAATAGTACCTGAAAACGGTGGCGAGATGATTTAGACGCGCATCATGATGGCTGGTTCGAGGTGGCGCAGGAGAAGAGTACCTGGAAGGATATGGGGGAGGCTTTTATCCAGCACTGGGACAAACAAGGCCATCATCATCTGCCTAGCCTTTTCCCAACTATGTTGGGGTCGGCTTCCAGTCTAACCGGATGCAGTTGAATACCAGTATTTTACATGGAGCGACTGCCTATCTGACCTCCACAACCCAGTTAGTACTAGGCAATACGATATCCCTTGGTAAGACTAGTTGTCAGACTTTTTGGGTTTAGGCCACTGACTACCTGTAACGACTGTCAAAGATCTACTAATGATAGCCGGGACCAACGGCTTAACGTGCTTTCCGAGGCACAGAGGAAACTCAGTATGTAATGGGTGGTCACCCATCCACATACCAACCTAGGCAAGCACGGCTTAACCTAAAGATTGATCCGAGCAGCTGTTATTATTTAGCCACGAGCTCCTCCTGGGACATACAAGGCCATTTAAAAAATAAAAAACTGATCGGAGATAAACTCCGGTGGAATACGATTCAAAATAAGGAGCTGAATGGAGCTGGACCTGTCAATTTATGGAGGGCTGTCCCTTCCACCCCTTATTCATAACCCTTCTCCTTTTCTTCAGTCAAGTTTAAAGGGATTGTTAATTCTTAACAACCGGCGTGAAAAGTTCCATGCGCGTGCCATCTCAGAGAATGAGATGCTCCATACAAAACGTTTCCATGTTTAATTACAAAACTTTACGAGTTAAATAATAACGTTTCTACTAACTTTAGCGCTGTATTATTCAAGTTGTTAGCATTGTTGAAGTTTATTTTAATTTATTCATAGGTTGCTATTCCAGTTAAATGTTATTCGCGTTAATGTAAAAAAATTAAGCTGCAGTATAACTTCTAGGGTTAAATGTTTTACTTCAATTTAGCCTTTATGAGTCTGCCTCAATGGTCTAGTGGAGCATAAAATCTTTGGTTCGATTCCCAGGTAGGTGTAATATTTTTTATATTAGTTCGTTCATACTGTCCTGATTATTACAAACACAACAAAAAAGAATCACACAAATCAATCAATCTCTGAAAAGGCTAGACCGATTTTGACGGGACTTTTACTGGCACATATCTGATGTTATAAGGACTAACGAAAGCTACTAATATTTTAGAAAAAGCATTAAGGTTCCGTGTACAAAAATTAAAACCTTTGATATTGTTAACAAAATCCGATTCACATCGGGAAGTTATATTTTTTATAATAATTTCACGCAGCCGAAGGTCGCAGGCAAAGCTAGTTTTAAATAAAAAAGTTCTCTCATAAAGGAAGGTAGGCTAGAATCCCAAACCCATCTCGTATTACCTTTAGCCAGTTGAATTACCCAGCAGCTAGCCTGATAGTATAATAACTAGGCAGCTAATAAAACCTTATGACTGCCGCGGTCACAGCTCGAATGTAATCCTACATCTCCGGTTTTACGAGTCTGAATTATATGTCTGAAACATCTTCACAGACTTTTTATTTTTCCCTTTATTTTAGTTTGACCAAGGCTTTTTTAGAGCTGTAGTGGCCATTTGGTACATACGAGTTTGTAGGTTTTGGGATCGAACCAATGAAAACGCATTGCTTTGTATAATTTATGTCATCACCACAGCACACGTACTATGTCCACCGTAGAAACAAGTTTTGTCGACTTAAGAATCGACAAAATAACAGATTTCTTTTGTTGATCTGTCATTTTGTCTACGGTGGTCATGCTAAGCGTGCTGCTCTCAAAACGGTGAAGGAAAACATCGTGAAGAAACCGGCATGTCATAGAACCAAAAATTCGAAGACATGTGACAACTACCAACCCGCACTGCTCAGTGCGTGTTGGTAGTTGTCGCGTGGTGGATTATAGCCCATTTACTCTCACAGAGTGGATACCTGTATCCTAGCAGTGGGAACATCCCTGGCATATAAGATTTTTTATGGAAGCAAAAGATATTTATGATTCTAATTTTAGTTTAAAAGGAAAATGAAGTGACAAAGCATGTTTGAACTAAAATGGTCTGGATTTTGCACTGAGCGTTGGTAGTGATTAATGCTTGTTCTTGTCTGTGTCAGAAGGGGTTTTTGTCTGACAACGCAATAGGAAAAACGTTTGACATACTCGGCTTTTTAAAGAAGCAAAATATTGGGAAACGTTTATGAAAACCATTATGACATGTTCCTTAGAATTACAACTATCATGATATCAAATTGGTTAAAGTCGGAAGTTTTAAAAAAATGTGTATTAATTCAGGCAAAATACCCATACACATACACAACAAAAATAATAAATTGAGATGAATAAAAACAGTAAAGTAATCATAAAAAAAAACATTAAAATATCATTAAAGTCATTAAAATCATTGAAAAATCACTAAATAAAAATATCAATAAAATCATTCAAGAATTAAAACATGGAGGTACGAGTAATAAATAGGTACCTATAGTTTTCAAAAATACCATATAGTTATCCCAAAGGGAATTTACTATCGATATAAAAAGCATCCCATATCTATAACCCATAATCATAGATGGTGTAGCTATCCAAAGCCTTTTAATTAATACCGTATAGTAGAAATACTATAGCTTCAAAAATTACTTAACATAATATAACGTAAATGTTTGTAAAAAAGCCTATAGGAACTTAGGTTTCGTCCTAAGAAGAGCAGAGGGTTTTGCAAGCATCGCTGCGCTAATTTCTTTGTACAATGCATTGGTAAGAAGTCAGCTCGAATGTAACGCAATCATATGGGCTCCGCATGAAGCTAAATACAGTCTCATGCTGGAGCATATACAAATACTATGGACACTTTTAACGTACACATCTTGCTGCATCGTTCTCACATAATGTACCATCTCAAAATGAATGATGTAACCAAGGTTTGTTAAAGTATTCTGATTTAAAAGAGTGTCCATGGAGTTTCTTGCCCGTTCTTCTCCATAGAGATCTACGTTAGGGAATGGGCAACTACAGTACTTTCACAGTTTTTATGCCTTGTGACTGCGACTGCAGCTATATTTTACTGTTGTCTTTGTTTCGACAATTCAAAAGTGCCTGTAACTGGCCTACTTGAAATAAATGCTTTGATTTTGATTTTAAAATTTACTAGGTTTTTGTACCTAAGGTGGTATGGTGTATATCCATTTTATCCATTGATGTATCCAACCTTGTTTGTTATAGGCATGGTGGGATACAATAAATTGGAAACAAGGAGGGACATAGCTCTTGCTACCTATATTTTTAAATTATTGCGTGGCAAGACTTCAAACCCGGGTAAATTAAAAGAAATAAACCTGTGTGTGCCCGACAATTATGTATTGCGAAGGCGATGGCCACGTCTATTGGCGGTGCCCAGTAGTAGGACCAATCTACTGTGTAAAGCCCCCATAACGCGTACCTTGTACTTAATGACGTAGCCGACAACGTAGATGTTTTTACTTGTTCTCTGAGTGAGTTCACAAAAATCACGATGCACAGAATATGTTATCACAAATAATAAAACTGTAATTATGGCTACAGTATTGAATTAGGAAATACCTGTAATAATAGTGATGATGAGTTAATAAATAAATAAATAACATCACACCTTTAATCCCTGAAGGGTTAGGCAGAGCTGTACCTAATAGTACAACCACAATATTCGTTTCGTTTAAGTCCCATGAAATAGAGGGCGAGTCTATTGCCGTCAACTGGACACAAGTCTAGACTCCGTGGCTGTTACTGAGAAATTCTTGATGGAAAAACCCAATAACACTTTGCCCGACCCGGGAATCGAACCCAAAACCCCATGCTCAGCAGTCGCGCTAACGATCACTACATCAACGAGGCAGTCATAAATTATTCTCGCATAACCTGATTCATGAAGATATCACATAATACCTACAGTGCGCATAATTTAAAAATCATACAGCAATTTTAAAATTTTAAATCCAAAATGTCTGCCAGTCTTTACGACTCGACGTAGAAAAGTTAATTCCGAATTCTGCAGTCGGTCGGATGAACGCTAAAATAATATACGAGGTATTATTTTTGCATTTTACACAGTTTTGAATGTATCTTCTCATTTGGTTTCGCGTTAGCTAAATGAAAAGATTTTTGAAATGAATGCATTTTTAATTTTCATTTCGGTTACATTTTATGTCTAGAACTGAAAATTATTTTAAGAATCTTTTGGATAATGAAATAATGTGTTTAACCCTTAATAATTTAACTTTAATTAGCAGCAGTGCTAGCCTAGTGGTGTGACCTTCGGACTGCCAAGTCATAGGTCTCAAGTTCGAACCCAAGACACGCACCTCTGATTTTCCGGATTTTATGTGCGTATTGCATAATTATCACTTGCTTCGGTGAAGGAAAACATCGTGAGAAACCAGCATGCCTGAGAGTTATATCTCGACGGCATGTAAAGCAAATTTAGAGGCCCATGCGCGGGTTAAAAACTCTGACACCAGGTTAGGCACTAACCATACGATAAAGAATTTAAGTTGAATTATTATCTTGGACTTGAAACAGCATATCGTGAGGTTACCTAGCAGCGGATTCCCTCCCGTTGTATATCCTAGGCAGCGTGTATATTTCCCTGAACAAGGAGTACGTAGCCTATGTCGCTCTCCGGTCAATAAACCATCTCCATACCTTACTTTATCCCGTGGCTTCACTCCCGTTGTCTAACACATTTCCACATTGGAACTGTGCATTTTTTCAGAGTAAAAAGTAGCCTATGTCATTCTTGCAAAGCATTAACCTGACCTTAAACCTTCATGTGCACCACACAATCTGTGGTTCCAATGCGACGTTTGAACGACGAAAGAGGTTCAAAATAAAAAAAAAACATAATTTCATGTTTTAACATTACAAAGCATCACGCCTGCAATCCCCACAGGGTTAGGCAGACGTGTTCCTAATAGTACACTCACATTTCGCCAGTTATGTTTGAAGTCCTATGTATTAGGGGCCGAGCCTATTGCCATCAACCAGTTACAAATCCAGAGTCCGTGGCTGCTACTGAGAAAATCCTAATAACACTTTGCCCGACCTGGGAATCGAACCCAGGACCTCAGGCTCAGCAGTCGTGCTTGCGACCACTGGAGCATCATGTAATCCTCCGACATCTTTCATGCTTATTTATTTTAAGAATCATAATATAATTCGTCAAGGGATAGCATTGAGCCAACCCTTATGTGTGCGCTCAGAAAGCTTAGAATAATCTCAAGGGGATGAGTACCCTTTTGTAAGTCAATGATATGGTATGATTTATTAGGGGTTGAAATATTTATTCTAATTTTGTACCGGATTATGATGTTAATGTTTTTTGTTTGTGGAAATATTGATAGCTTCGATCATGTTTTTGTAGGTAACAGTAAAGACAATGTACCGCCACTACAAAAAATACTACAGCAACATAGTTCAAAATGTATTACAGCGCCATCTATGACACAAATGAAGAACTAACATCAAAACTAAATCGCGCTATCAAAGTTATCCGCGACTTAAGACCATAAAAAACCCGAAAACAACTGTCGGGCAGTAGCCCACCAGACATGACACCCGTCTGGTCGGAGGATCCTCGCTTTTCTATGGGAGATGAAAAAAAATACTCATATCCTTAAGGAAAAACATTAACACCTACCCACATAATCAGTTTATCAACTGATAAAGGTCATTCGAAGACGACGTACACAGCTCGATCTCAGCTGTTTTCAACCAGTATACTTATCGAAACAGCACGCTTGAATTCACCAATGGAATAGAATAGAGTTTATACTCCTACACAAAAATAGCACAAGTGTGTGTTGTGTCTACTGGATAAAGGCAATCAATAATATTATCACTCTACTCTTCAAGACTGCCTCGTTCGTCTAGCGGTCACAAGCACGACTGCTGAGCATGAGGTCCTGGGTTCGATTCTTAGGTCGGGCAAAGTGTTATTAGGTTTTTCCATCAGGAATTTTTCAGTAGCAGCCGCGGAGTCTGGATTTGCGCCCGGTTAATGGCAATAGGCTCGCCCCGTGTTACATAGGACGTAAACAACTGGCAAAATATGGGTGTACTATTAGGTACACCTCTGCCTAACCCTTCGGGGATTACAGGCGTGATGTTATGTTATACCTAGTCTTTACTTTAAGCCCACCACGTGCATGCGAGGCGAGGTTTTAACTAGACCTAAAGGGTGTAACAAAGCCCTTAATGAAGCCGAAAGATACTTATTCTTCCCATCATTGCGATATTTTTTTTGTTCTAGACCATACCTGTAAACCTTCTAGTTACGGAGATATTGGGGGTCAAAGTTCAAACTTTTTCACAAGTTTTTTTTTAAATACATGTTTTTAACGTAAGATTTTTACTGTAAATACCTCCACGACCCCCGTATTATACAATCCGTCCACCAGCACAATGTTTTGAGTGCGTTACATTGAGTCCTACCGTAAAACGTGATTTATCATCCCAAAAAAAGAAAGTCGATTCCCAGCAATAATTTTTGCGTAAAGTTACTTAGTTTGATGTACATAATGCTTGGTTGACGGGGACGGTTCGTGAAGGGTTTTGTTACGCCCTCTATATGACGTTAATATTTTCTTAATTTTATTTTTCTCTTGTTCCAGTTTGCTCAACCATCGGCCTCACTTCGGAACTAGCAGCTGATCATGACAGCAGACCAAAAAGCAAAATGAGTATACCGCACTATGACCTAAACATGGAGAGTAAATGGACCACAAAGATAAATAGAAAATATATTAACTACAACGAAAATATAGATGAAGTAAAACCTAAGAGCAACTTCATAGGGAATGATATACAGGCTAGAAATCTAGACTATCATATAAGTACTGTACAAATGAGAAATTCTAGGATGAGAGATTTTGATCCTCATAGCGTGGAAGTTAAAAGTAGAGTGAAAAGGGATGAAAAAAACGCGAGATGTGAATCTTTTAAGTTTGACGACAAGCAGAAAGTTATAACACACCCACACGCTAAGAATACTGGAAATAATTATTATTATAATGATACTGATTGTGTCACCAAGATTAACGGTAAGTTTTTTTTTTAAATATTTTTGCCCCACACTAGGAATTTCTCCTGTATCGTGGGTGCATTTACAAACATTTAAACTCACATACACAAACAG
This sequence comes from Noctua janthe, assembly GCA_910589295.1. Taxonomy (NCBI): domain Eukaryota; kingdom Metazoa; phylum Arthropoda; class Insecta; order Lepidoptera; family Noctuidae; genus Noctua; species Noctua janthe. The sequence continues at coordinate 2,312,815 of OU342572.1, read as the reverse complement.
CCAGATCCGGAACAACTACCTGTAGGCCATACAAATATTTGTTCCGTGCGGGAATCGAACCCGCGACACGCAGCGCAGCAGCCAATCGCTCAGCCACTGCGCCAACCGTGCCGTCAATTTACTATCAACACTCTGTTTCTGAAACACACTTTTACTGTCTCATTGGTCTAGTGGTCGCATGTGCGACAGCTGAGCTTGAGGTTCTGGGTTCGATTCCCGGATCGGGCAAAGTGTTATTGGGCTTTTCGATAAGGAATTTCTCAGAAGCTGCCACGGCGTCTGGATTTGTGCCCGGTTGATGGCAATAGGCTCGCCCTCTACTACATGGGACTTATACAGAACTGGCGAAATGTGGGTGTACTATTTGGTAGACCTCTGCCTAACCCTTTTCGTGTGGAGATAAGCCGCTACTAAATAACGCCACCTAATACGATCCATACCCACAATCCACCTAAGTAAACCATCGCTCCACCAAGTCGTCCAAACTGGACATGATCAGCATCACATACTAAAGCCAGCTTATTATTTTGCCCGCACGACGACCATTCAAGCTATGAAAACCAGTATACGCTGATCTCTCATTGTACGGGAAATCTTACAAAGCGAGGCCATGTTATGCTGGAAATGCATAGCTTGAGCACAAGCCTACTAACCAATGAACGGACACTAGGGAAAATTGCAGCGATATGCAATCAGATAGGATTGCACATTGTTGTGACTAAAACGATGTGCTTACAGGGCATTTAAACGCACATAGTTTCACGCAATTTTCGTATGAGGGTAGGCAAAAACATTTGAAATCCACCTGCTACGATAACATGCTTCGTTTGTTTAATATACGCACGCCCTATCCTTTTCTACGAATTATGGAGCTCGTGGCTAAACAATAACAGCTGCTCGGCCGATCTTTAGGTTAAACCGCGCTTGCCTAGGTTGGTCACACAGTGGAAACACCCGGGCGTTTCCTCCCGCCCAACCGTGTCCGGGGAGGATCTGCGTCAGACGCTAGGTGAGGCCGCCGTGGCGCCTCTCTAGCCACTCAAAGAGGGGACTTATCGCCACTATGTTGACGTGCCCTGCACGGGGTTGCGACAGTCGCTCTCACCATGTCGCCATGAGATCAGGCCGGAGGTCTGTCCGCTGAGCGACAATTTGCCGCAGCAGCGGAGTTTCCCCCCGGCGTAGTGCCTCCGCGCGCCATTCGTGCAGGCGCGCGAGGACTATCGCCTCCAGGTCCCATGGCAGCAATCCGGCAAGGAGGCTAGCCGTCTCGCCGGAGAGCGTGCGGTACCCCCGGACTAGCCTTATGGTTTTTAACTTTTGGGGCGCGTTCAGGTAGTGGGCGGCTTGCCGCCTCAAAGAACGCGCCCACATCGAATTACCCTTACTAACTGGGTTGTGGAGCGACTACTTCAGTCGCTTCATTTAAAATACGGGTATTCACTGTCCCTTAAAAATATAAATTAAAACCGTATTTCATTTTTTAACACTTTTAAAAACAGAAACAATCACCATTATTTTTATCTTTACACACTCGCTTTCCCCATCCCAAAAACTCCATCAACTTAACCCCATAGCGACACATGTCCCTACACATATAACACAAAATATATTCGTCTCCATGGGGCTTAACCCGTCACTCGCTGCGGGCCACAGTCCCATCGCGCTGGCTCTTCTAAGCCCCTTGGATCTACGGTGGCCTGTTTTGTAAACGAGAGTGGAATGAGATGTAGTATTTTCTGTGGAACTGTGTGGGTTAAATGGAGAATGGTAAATTAGTTTGCTTTAGAAAAGAGGATAGTTATCTTTTGTGGTAGTGGTATTTTTATTCAATAGAACTTGGATGTAAACTTGAGGAATTCGTGGATAAATAATAACAGCCGCTCGGATCAATCTTCAGGTTAAGCCGCGCTTGCCTAGGTTGGTCTGTGGATGTGTGACCACCCATTACATACCGAGTTTCCTCCGTGCCTCGGAAAGCACGATAAGCCGACAACCAGTCTTACCGAGGGGTATTACCCCGTACTAACTGCGTTGTGAAGGTCAGATAAGATGGCAGTCGCTCCATGTAAAATACTGGTATTCAACTGCAGCCGGTTAGACTGGAAGCTGACCCCAACATAGTTTGCAAAAGTTGGTGGACACATTCGATGTGAGGTTAACCTTGAAGATCGCCCCGTGTGGCTGTTTTTATTTAGCCATGAGCTCCTCATTTATTTGTCACTGTTAGTGTTGCGACTTTATGGCATCGAGGATCATAAAGAGACAACTTCATTAAAATAACGGCGGAGATCTAAGACATTAAGTATGAATTGGTAAAACGTACGTATCTGTGAATAAGGCATTGGCGTTGATAGTAAGAAAAAAATGTTGCCCATTCTTCAAAATAAAATAACAAAGGTTTTAATAGTTCGCTATTGATCTCTTGAAACCACAATGTGAAGAAAAGTATCCATTGTCACAATTATATCACAGAAAATTCGTTTCTTGAAAAAAAAACTACGATCACTTTTCTTATAAATACCAATATATCATTTCTCAGAACTATTGGCTAGGGTTTTCACCATAATATTGTTTCGATAACATCTACATTATTTTTATTACTCTCATAATGGCCTAAAGAATTATTATGACATACATAAATATCACAATAACAAAGCTTCTTAACATAACGCCTGATTTACCCGAAGAGATAGACAGAGGCGAACAGCACACTTTCATTTTGTTTATGGTCTTTTTCATCTTCATACAATATATGACTAGGCTAGCTTGAGGCTAAATAATAACAGCCGCTCGGGTCGATCTTCAGGTCAAGCTTGCCTAGGTTGGTCCGTGGATGGGTTAACACCCAATATATATCGAGCTTCCTCCGTGCTTCGGAGAGCACGTCAAACCGTTGGTCCCGAATGTCAATTGTAAACCTTTGACATTCGTTAACTAGTCAGTCGCCCGAAAGTCCGACAACCAGTCTTATCAAAGGGTATCGTATAACCCAGTACTAACTGGACTGCGGAGGTCAGACAGGCAGTCGCCCCATGCAAATACTAGTAATCAGCTGCATCCGGTTAGACTGAAAGCCGACACCAACATAGTTGGAAAACGGCTAAGCAGATGATGATGGTACTATTTTACTAGGAGTCGGTGCATAAGGCTTCCTTGCATTCTCTGCTGTTGGCTGTAACGCTATCATTCACGATCTTTTCATATCCTTCACACAACCCATCCATTATTTAGTTTGATTTTCTCTATTCATCAACATAAGAAAGAAAAAATATATTATTTGTCGCAGAGACATGACGTGCATCATACAAAATGACATAAAAAATAACAATAAACACACAACGACAACAATTGTGTCTTAGTACGTAAGGAATTGTGTGTTATTATGTTGTGTGTGTTAATTGAGTTATTTTATTTTAAATGTGTGTCAGTGGTTTCGACACAACTAACTTTATTATTATTATTTGTATGCTCTCGAGTAAAATGTAGTGAACTGACCATTTTATTATAACATCCTATTGTAATGAAACCTACATTTACAAATAAATTTGATTTGATTTGATTTGATTTGAACGCATAACAAATATTTATAAATACAACAAGACAGAAAAAAAAGGAAAAGGTGACAGCTTGCACGTCGTGACTGCGACAAGCAGGTTACCACTCAGCATGATGCTGTGCTATGCGAGATCCACAGCACAGAGCTGGTTTTAAGTGGTCACCCGTGAAAAAACGTACGGATCATTTTCATCACCTTTCTAGTCACATAATGTACCAACTTATCAACAATCCTCACCCTATGGTGAGGGTACTAGCCTATTGCCAGCAAACACGCACAAATCCAAACATAGCACTGCAAACGAAAAACCCCAATAGAGCATTTTGCCAGATTTTAATTGAACCCGAGAACCTCCTCGCTCGGCAGTCAGGCTTACCACCACAGCTAGACTAACGAGATAAATATATTTTGTTTACATAACATCACGCCTGTAATCCCCAAAGGGTTAGGCAGAAGTGTACCTAATAGTTCACCCACATTTCGCCGGATATAAGAAAGAAAGAAAGTATAAGTCACATGTAATAGGGGGCGAGCCTATTGTCATCAACCTGGCACAAATCCAGACTCCGTGGCTGCAACCAAGAAATTCCTGATAAAAAAGCCAATATAAATTTTCCCGACCCAGAAATCGAACCCAGGACCTCATGCTCAGCAGTCGCGCTTGCGACCACGACACCAAGCAGGCAGTCTTTTGTTTTCAGTAGTACTCAAACCTTTTTTTTAATATAATTTGTATTATTTCAGCCTCGTCAATCGACCAGGTGATACAGCTCACCTTCGTCGATATGTTCCGCATAGAGTACCACCCAGATTGCGCATACGACTATTTAGAGGTAAGTAACTATCACTTGGTATCTTTAATTTAATTTAATTCTGCCGTGCTGATCGCAAGCACGAAGAGCTTGAGGTCCTGGGTTCGATTCCCGGGTCGCACAAAGTGTTATTGGGTTTTTCCATAAGGAATTTCTCAGTAACAGCTACGGTGTCTAGATTAGTGTCCGGTTGATGGCATCCTCGCCCCTATTATATGGGACTTAAACTTAACTGGCGGAATATGGGTGACCTATTAGGTACACCTCTGCCTAACCCTTTGGGGATTACAGATGTGATGTTATACATTTAATTAACAGTATATTCAGCAAAGTACATTCGTCATCATCTTCCTGTCCTTATCCCATTCTACTTGGGGTCGGCGCAACACGTTTTCTTCATCCAGTCTCCCCTGTTAGACGTCACGGCAAAATTTACTCCTTTCGCTTTCATATCATTCCTCACACAATCCATACATCTATCTTTTGGCCTTGAAAAGTATATTCAGATTATGAATATTCTGACTAGTGTAGACAATTTCCAAGCGTCTATAGATTATCATGAGAGCAGCTTTGGCCCAGTGGTGGCGGTTCCGACTTACGAGCAGTAAGTCGTGGGTTCGAACCCAGGCAGGCGCGTTACTTTGTGTAATTTATTTCATCACCACTGCTCTCAAAACGGTGAAGGAAAACATCGTGAGGAAACCGGAATATCCTAGAACCTAAAATTCGAAGACATGTGACATCTACCAAACCGCACTGGACCCGCATGGTGGATTGTAGCCCATTCCCTCTCATAGAGAGGAGGCCTGTGTCCCAGCAGTGGGAACATTATAGGCTGCTGCTATGCTATATATAGATTATCATTAACACTAGAAACGGAATATTTACCAGAGAGAGAGAGTTACCCGGGAGTTTATCCGTGATCATGGTGCTTGCAACAGCGCCGAAATATCAGGAACTCAAAGAAATCAGTAAACATGGTAAATATCACGTTTCATGTGTTTATGATAATGTTAGTTACCGAGATAGTTTAAAATCTTATATCGTCTATAGATGTCCTGTAACCAACATTTTTCGCCAGATTCGCGACGGTTTCTACGGATACGCCGACCTGTTGGGTAGGTTTTGCGGCCAAGCGTTCCCTAGGACGTTGAAGACTAAGGGACCTAACGTCTGGCTGAAGTTCCACTCTGATGACACGATAGAGTATGAGGGGTTCAAGATAAACGTCGAATTTAAGGATGGACCGAGCCGTGAGTATGACGATTGTGTTTGAATGGTTTTTTTATTATTTTAAAGATTTGTATAAAGGGTGTAAGGGACAGCCCTCCGCAAACTGACAGGATGCATCCAGCTCCTTATTTTGAATCATATTCCACTGGAAGTTTTCTCAGCAAAATTACCTTTTTTTCGTTTTTTTTTTTTCAGTTTTTATTCTTTTATTTCAATGTAAAATTACGTTGTCTGCACGCAGCACTTCTTTTATGTAAATAATACGGCTAAATAAAAAAATCCAACAATGTATGTTGGAATACTCCGCGTGAAAAAAGCTGTTCACTTCCTTCAATTAGACCATGACAGGGACAGGAATGTCAAAAAAACAAAAAAAAAGCGAAGCTACAGTCACAGTCACAAGGCAAAATAACTTGAGAAAGTACTGTAGTTGTACATTCCAAAGTGTAGATCTCTATACTCAATACTCAATACTCAATACTTTATTGCATTCCATAATGTATACAAGGCTGGTAGGTAAATTATAGAGAAACAATTATGGACCCTGTCGGGCACAGCAAGTTAGTTTTTAGAGGAGAGGATGAAGCGCTTTTTGTTTAAAAACATAATAATATTGAAATTATAATATTGAAATTAAGGAGTAAATCTTATATTTAGATATTTAAGTAGGTAGATATTATTTATGAGTAGATTTATATTAATTTTGTTTATTATTAATATTTCTATATTTATTTATTTATTATTAATAGATATTTTCTAAATTATAAATTAGATAATTATTTTATATATTTATTTATATATTAGCTGTAATTTATTATTAACTAAATAGTAAGTAATTAAAGATATTGCACGGTAGATAAGGTAAATAGATGTATTAGGTACTACTTGGTTATTCTAATTATCTTCGTTTCTCTAGGAGGAATTTATCTTTGAAGTATTCATCAATTGTGTAGTAGGTTTTATCTAAGAGAAATCGTTTTAGTTTATTTATAAATATATTGTTTGTTTCTGTGTTTTTTATGTGTTCAGGTAATTTATTGTAGATTTTTATTGACGTGACAAACGCACTAGAGGAGTGCATTTTTAATCGTGAAGTTGGCAGGTTGAGTCTATTTCCATGTCTAAGTTTGATTTCTGTTTGTATGTCTTTTCTTTTGCTGTAGAATTGTGGGTACTTCCTTACAAATTTGCAAATTTCAAATATATAGAGACAGGGTAGTGTTAGGATGTTTAGTTCTTTGAAGTGTGGTTTACATGAGTCGGTGTCTTCTATGTTAACCAATGTTCTTATAAGTTTCTTCTGTATTGTAAATAGCGAAGGTGCGTCTGTACTGTTACCCCATAATATTATTCCGTATTTAAGCCAAGCGAACGCGTACGCATAGTATGTTACTATTGCTGTTTTGAGATCTGTAGTTTTCTTTATTTCTCTGAGGGCATATGCAAATTTAGATAGCTTTGTTTTTACTTTCTGTATGTGTGGTTTCCAGTCTATGTGTGTATCTATGTCCAGGCCTAAAAGGGTGAATTTATTAACTATTTCTAACTTGGATCCTTTGTATTTAAAATTTATATTTATTGGGGTTTTTTGTCGCGGGTGGAAAGTGACTATTTTTGTCTTACTAAAGTTAATTTCTAGGTTATGTTCGTTCATCCAGTATGTTGTGGTATCAAGTATAGATGTTAGTGTTTGGTTCAGGTTTTGGTTATTTTTACATGATGTTAAAATAGAGACGTCATCGGCAAACAATACGCACGTTTCATTTATGTGGTTAGGGAGATCATTTATGTAGACTAAGAACAATAGGCATCCTATGACACTTCCCTGTGGTATGGAGGCGTTTACAGGTATGTTTTGTGATCTAATTAGTTCAATGTGTTGTGTTTGTGTATTGTAGTGTTCTATTTCTACGACTTGCTCTCTGTTTCCTAAATAAGATGTAAACCAGTCATGACTTTTTCCTCGGATACCTATGTTGTAAAGTTTATTCAATAGTATATCGAATTGTACTTTATCATACGCTTTGGTCATGTCCAATAACAGTCCAATAGCGTATTTTTTATTATCAATAATTTTGAGTGCTTCTTGTATGTACTTGTAGACGGCCAAAACAGTGGATCGGTTCTTACGAAATCCATTTTGGCTATCATTGAAAATGCTATATTTTTCACAGAACGCGTAAACGCGGTTACACATGACTTTTTCGAATATTTTTGAGGCTGTTGGTAGTAGAGCAATGGGACGGTAATTGTTCGGGTCAGTTTTATCGTTTTTTTTGAAAATAGGTTTAATGAGGGCCTTTTTGAGTAAGTCAGGAAAAACACCTTCTTCGAAGGATTGGTTAATGAGTATATAAAATGGCAAGGTAAGTTCATCAGCGCACTGTTTTATCAGACTGGGTGGGAGTTCGTCGATTCCGTGGCTGTTCTTGTTCTTTAGGTTTTTAATAATTATGTTTATTTCATAAGGATCAACTGGGTTAAGGTATAATGTATTTTGTGTAGTTAAGGTTGCCGGTAGCCCCTTTGGTTTGCTGCCGGTTGGTGTTGTAGTTTTCCCACCAATGGAGACAAAGAAATTATTAAATATGTTGGCTACTTCTTGCGGTTTCGCCGTTAAGCTATTATCTACTTGTAATGTTATGTTGTGTTTCTCGGTTTTACGCTTTTTGTTTGAGCGTTCATTTATGATTCCCCACATTGTTTTAACTTTATTATTTGATTTAGTCATTTTATTTTTATAGTGCAGTTTTTTAGCTGTTGTAACCGCCTTACGGAGCTAGCTACAGAGTTCATCGAACTCGTCGTCGCGCTTGCCGTTCGCTACGTGCGTTTTGCTACGGTAACGATAAATCGCGTATGAGGAAATAAAACAAATCTTCATTTTATACCTATAGCGTTCCTGAAATAATTTCGTGTACCGGTCATCTTAGTATGATATATTAATTCACCCATGCAGTCATGCAGCCTGGGACACTGAAGCTAAAACGGTTGAGCGAAAAACAGCTGTTCCATACATTTTGACCGTGTAACCCGACGAAAGATTTCTATGTTTGTGGGTTCAGAATGATGTACTGAATACGTGGTAACCGTTTCATCGTCGGTGTTCTTTCCACCCTGTATAGTTAGTACCTAATGATTTTAGGAACAATTAACTATGGCGTGCATTCCGTAATAATAGTGGATTAAAATAAACGTTTTCTGTGCAGATCACATACCAGAGTCGTGTTACAAAACCTTTGAAGGCAAGAAGTGGGGTTACGTGGATACAAAGGAAATTGATCCTTTGTGCATAAGTAACTCGCACCAAGCGTTGGACGTTTTGTGGACCATTATAGTTCCTGTTAATATGAAGGTAAGGTTTGGAATTCTCTGTTGTCATTATCATTATCGGCCCACTAGCTTTTGACCGCAACTTCGCTCTAAAGAATACTAGTGACTGCCTGGTTGGTCTAGTAGTCGCAAGCGCGACTGCTCAGCATAAAGTCCTGGGTTCGATTCCCGGGGCGGGAAAAGTGTTATTGCGTTTTTCCATCAGGAATATATCAGTAGCAGCCATGGAGCCTGGATTCGTGCCCGGATGATGGCAATAAGCTCGCCCGTTATTACATGGGACTTAAACATAACTGGCGAAATGTGGGTGTACTTGTTAGATACACCTCTGCCTGACCCTTCGGGGATTTCGTTATGTTACGTATGTATGTAGCGTTGAGCTAGCTGTCGTAAGTGTGGCTAGGAAAAGTCATTTCAGACTTTTTCATTTGGAATTTCTTGGGAACAATCCGCTGTCCGGAGTAATGCCCGTCTAATGGCAAAAGGGTCAATCCGTATTACATGGGAATTGGACATGACAGCTTAAAACTGAACTTCCAACCACCTCTGTATACCTACTGCTTCAAGAAGTATAAGCGTGACGATATTTGTTCCAGATATATCTTAACTTTACTTCATATGCTCTCGCGAAGCCTAATGAGTGCAACGAAAATATTATCCAAGTATTTGAGACGAAGGAACAAGAGATGGATTCCAAGTAAGTGTAGCTTTAGTTTGTTTTTACACCTTAAAATACTATTAATAATGGGTGACAGAAATACTTTAAAGGACGATTTCAATGTGTTTTGATTTTGAGGAGCTCGTGGCTAAATAATAACAGCCTTGCCTATTTTGGTCTGTGGATGGGTGGGAACTACCCTCACATACCGAGTTTCCTCCGTGCTTCGGAAAGCACGTTAAGCACGCCGTTGATCCCGGCTGTCATATGTACATCTTTGACAGCCGTTACAGGCAGTCAGTGGCCCGAAAGTCTGACAACCAGTCTTACCAAGGGGTATCGTATTACCCGTACTAACTGGGTTGTGGAGGTCAGAAAGGCAGTCGCTTTATGTAAAATACTGGTATTCAGCTGCATCCGATTTGACAGGAAGCCGACCCCAACATAGTTGGGGAAAGGCTAGGCAGATGATGCAGGGAAATGTTGATAGCGTGATGCAGTTTTATTAGTTCTTGCTAATCTTGTGTCACAGACATCGCTGCTAGTATTATTGCCGATGTTTAAAAATCACAATAAATGTAAAATCTTGCAATATTTTCAACAGCTTAGCGGAATACTGTGGATCTGTAGCCAATTCCGTGACGACGAAGGAGGTCAATGGCAATGTGATGTACGTGAGGATGTACGTCACCAAGGATGCTCGGCCCACCACCAGCTTCAACGCCACCTTCAACGCATATAGGACGCTAGAAGGAGACGGTAAGCCAAATTTAAAAAAAAAATCCGGCCATGAGTCGGACTCGCACATGAAGTTTCCGTAGCACTCATCAATAAAATAACAATATTATTAACGATTATTCATATTATATTAATATTATTTACTCAACAGCAAAACTATTTTTTTTTTTCATAGACTAATAAAAAATAAAGTTACTGTTGCAGTATCTCTACAAAGTTCCAATCCCGAAAACAAAATATCAAACCTTATTCAAACAAATTTTCGTAGAAAGTTTTTTTATGTTCTACAAACCCACATTTTACCGAATTTTCCTTCTTTTACTTTAAAAGTTACAGGGAGGACACATTTTTTATTTAAACTAGTTTTTAATTTTATAAATTTACCAGCAATAATTTTTGCGTAGAGTTACTCAGTTTGATGTACAGAATCCTTGTTTGGAAGGAAGGGTCCGTTTAGACCGTAACCCTAAAAACCCTAACTTAGACCTATTTCGCAATAGTATGGCTTCCAAAATATTAACTTCGTGAAAACATAAAACGTTAATCGATACAGTAGAAGAAAAACACACATTTTAGTTGATGTAAAATAGGGCGCACGTCTTACTATTAATATTGAATGCTGTGCATTCTTTTTTTTTGCAGAAAAATGTGGGGAAGGTGAATTTGATTGTGAAGACAACACCTGCATTGATGAGGCACTAATATGCGACCAAGATGCCCACTGTCGGTTAAAAGCTGATGAGGACAAGAGTAAATGTGACGTAAGTAAATTATTATACCTACTTTTTCGCTGGTGATCTTACTGTTATAAATAAAAAGATTTTCTCAGTTTGAAAAATAATTATATCCCAGTGTTTATTAAACAATATAAGGTCTATCTTTTCATACACGAAATATTTTAAGAGTAACTTCTATAAGTCGTAAAGTCGCCATTGCAACGAGAAAAAAAAATTATCCGAGTGTTTTTTTTTACAAAATTATTGTAATTCAAAAATTTTTTGAGACTTTTTACATAAAACCTTTACTCCCATATTCTAACAATGACAGTAGGTAAATACGACGAAGTAAACTAGCGTAATGGATGCTTAAAAATAAGGAGCCAGTATTTATTTTGTGGGTCAAGTAATTTTAAACTGTTAATTTTTATAAAAATATATACTCAGATATAAAAAAAAATCCTTGAAATGGCTTTGTTATAGCCGTTAGATGATTCCCTGAAAATATTTCGTTTATGAATAGTTAGACCCTATATATGTGTGTTTATTAAATGCCTGGGACAGATATATATACACACATACACTACAATATACATACATAAAAATACTTTAGCGGTAGTGACAAGAACAAAATTAAATTTGAATTTAAATTTAAACACATAAACCCTATGATAGTTATTAAAGCTTTCCGGCAAAAAAAAGTCAAACTGACCGAAGATCTTTGGGGAATGTCTATCAAAGTTTGTACATCCATAGTTGAGACTATAGCACCATACTTAGCTTTAATTTTTAATTTGTGTGTAGATCAAGGAGTTTTCCCGGACTTAATGAAATACAGTAAAGTCATACCTCTGTTTAAATCCGCAGATAGTAAAGATACAAATAATTATAGACCTGTATCCGTGTTGTCAGTTTTTAGCAAGGTGTTTGAAAAGGTAATGCTAAATCAAATGTTAAATCATTTTAACACCAAAAGAATCTTACACGATCAACAGTATGGTTTCACCAAGGGACGTTGTACAACTGACGCCGGTGTAACCTTATTAAAGCACATATTTACTGCGTGGGAAGAGTCTCAAGACGCCATTGGAATATTTTGTGACCTCTCCAAAGCATTTGATTGCGTAAATCACGACACATTACTTTTGAAACTTGAGCATTACGGACTAGGGAAACTTGCAATTAGTTTGGTAAAATCTTATTTGAGTGATAGACAACAACATGTGCAAATAAATGGTGTTAATTCACAGGGTTTAAAAGTAAAAATGGGGGTACCGCAAGGCTCTATATTGGGTCCTTTCCTCTTTCTAGTATATAAAAATGATCTCCCCTATTTATTGAAAAACCAACCTAAAAATATGGTGTTATTCGCTGATGACACTTCCCTAATTTTTAAGATAAATAGACGGGCCCAAAATCTAGATGACGTGAATAATGCCCTACTTCAGGTCCATAATTGGTTCACAGCAAACAATTTAGTGTTAAATGAAAAAAAAAACGAAATGCGTAAGATTTGCTTTACCGAATGTTAAAAGTAGCGATTGTGATATAGTATTGAATAAAGAGAAACTTGAATTTGTAGATAAAACGGTTTTCCTGGGGATTACGCTTGATTCAAGGCTACAATGGGGTTCTCATTTAACATCTCTTGCGGGGCGGCTAAGTTCAGCAGCGTATGCTATAAGAAAAATCCGTCAATATACTGATGTAGATACCGCTAGACTGGTCTATTTTAGTTACTTTCATAGTATTATGTCTTATGGCATTTTAATATGGGGACGGGCTGCAGACATTGAGTCTATATTTATTCTGCAAAAAAGAGCCATCAGAGCCATATATAATCTTCGTAGGCGCGATTCTCTAAGGGAATTGTTTAAGGAAATTAACATCATGACGGTACATTGTCAATACATCTACGAAAACATAATGTATGTAAGAAAAAATCTACATCTTTTTAATAAAAGAGGTGACAGACACAATTACAGTACTAGAAATAGAGACCAATCAGTTCAGCCAGGCTTCAGACTCGCTAAAGTAGACTCATCTTTCATGGGGACTGTTTGAGATGCTATAATAAAATTCCACAAAGTATTCTTGAACTGAATGAAACGAAATTTAAAACATGCATTAAACGCACACTATGTAAGAAAGCATATTACAAGTTGGACGATTATATCACTGATAAAAATGCTTGGCTCAATGCCGGTCCGGCTCCACAAGAACAGGGGCGCCTGAATTGATAGCATTAAATAGTATTGTTGGAGCTGCTGAAGATTGTATAACTATCTTTGCATTGTATAGATTCAATCTCTTTTGTATTATATAGCCGCCTAGCCCATATTGTGTGAGTACTATGTACTAGAAAGCTGTCATTCGCTGGAAACCTGCGTCTTTTCTTGACTTGAATGTGCCCTGGCGATTAGGAGTATGTCATGCTCACTCAAATGTCTCGCTGATGGTGGCACGTGTGTCGGATCATTTAGTTCCCTTCAAAATGATTGAGTTGAATGGTGCTGATACATGCGTCATGTTCGTGAACGGGCGCTGTCAGTTGTGACTGGTCATCTCTTATTTGCCACGGCTTATTTGAATTAATTATTTTATTTTTGAATTGTTTTTACTATGGACACTTTTAACGTACACATCTTGCTGCATCGTTCTCACATAATGTACCATCTCAAAATGAATGATGTAACCAAGGTTTTGTTAAAGTATTCTGATTTAAAAGAGTGCCCATGGAGTTTCTTGCCCGTTCTTCTCCATAGAGATCTACGTTAGGGAATGGGCAACTACAGTATACTACGCTATTTTTTACTGTTGTCTTTGTTTCGACAATTCAAAAGTGCCTGTAACTGGCCTACTTGAAATAAATGCTTTGATTTTTTGATTTTGAAAAATTATTTCTTAAATGATATAAACTTTATATATTTACATTCTGGAGCATAGGCTCATACAGTTTTTTTCCATCTCCTTTTGTGATTTTATTGAATTATTTCAAAACGTTAAGTTAAATTAAAAGTGTTTAACACTTTATCCTTATTTTTGAATTACCATAAAAGATGTTCTAGCTATCTGAGCTCCACTTCCACAGGTTCTGGATATCACGATAAACCTTGTAGGTAAAATTTCTACCCACACCTTCTGGTTACCCATCCACTGCCGACCAGCGTTGCCTAACTTTAATAGATGAAGCCGTACGAGCTTTTAGTTAGGAGTTCTTTAATGATCCCCCTTCATTGTTACAGGTAAAAACAGAGTCAACGATAAACCAGCCTCATATCATGGTGATCCTCATTATCTTCTCGCTGATCCTCTCCGGCATGAGCTTCGTGTTCATCTTCAAATGCGTACGGAAGCTGTACCAGGATCATAAAATTATTAAGGTAGGTAAAACTTTTTTTTTTTTTAAAAAGAATGCTCAGCAAAAGATTTTTTGTTTTTAATTCTGCCAGCACCGACAAACAATATTTTAAGGAACACCGTGGATATCATAGCCGTGCTGTGCTGGCTTCGGCGTACGAGTTATACAACATGTAACGTAATTAACGCACACCCTCAGACACCCCAATTAGTATATTATGTTATAATCATAATACATACACTGAATTTTTAGTTAAACATATATGAGTATTGATTATTGATTGATTTAGTTATACTAATTCCGGAAGAATGTTGTGGTCACAGTACAAATCCACGAACGCAGACAGTCGCACACGTAGGTATGAGGGTCTTGTTAGCCTAGTAGGTATTCGCTCGCGTTCGAAACGAGTTAACGAGTTTTTACTGTAATTTACGTAGTTTTAATTATTTTTGGGAAAAAAAAATATCTATAATAAAAATTATAGAAATCGATTCAGTAAACGATTCTGAACAAACTAATTTCAGGATGTGCATTAATTATGTTACATGTTGTATGTATGAACCTAAGTACAGAGAGGGACTTTACTTCGTTGAATTCATTTTCTTCACCCCTCACTTAAAAGTAGAAAGAAAACATCGATCTTGAGGAAACCGGTCTGTCCTGGAACCGAAAATTTGAAAATATGACATCCACCGACCCGCACTGGGCTCGCGTGCCCCTTAATTTTCCTAGAGACGAGACCTGTGTCACAGCAGTGACATCGACATAGGCTGACTATGTTATGTTAAGCATTAATTCATTACGGTCCAGCGGGCGCAAGCGCGGCTGCTACGCATGAGGTCCTGAGTTCGATTCCTGGGTCGGGTAAAGTGTTATAGGGGTTTTCCACCAGGAATTTCTCTGTAGCAGCCACGGAGTCCGGATTTGTGTCCGTTTGATGGCATTAGGCTAGCCCTCTATTACATGGGAGTTAAAAAACATAACTGACGAAATGTAAGTGTAAGTGTAGTGTATTTGGTACACCTCTGCCCAACCCTTCGGGGATGACAAGCGTGATGTTATGTTATGTTATGTTATGTAGATATGTAAAATTTCGAAACCTACTTAATATTGATCTTATAACCAATATCTGCTTTCCAGGAACACATAAGACAATCTTGTGAAGATCGCCTGGACAGCCTAGTTGGAAGTCGACTCACCTTAGACCCGAAGAGGCTCCAGAGAGACAGCGAACCCCGAGCCAGTCTGGAGAGAGAGAACCACAACAACGAAATGGTGAAAAAGCAGAGAAGTTTCTCTAAACATAAGGTAAGAAATTCAGGTAATAAAAAAGAAAAACATACCTTAAGGTATGACGCGTAAAATCAAGACCAAAGTGAAACGAATCTCGCGCATGGTGGCTGTACACTCTCGCCGAGACACTCCGAGGTAGGGTGGCAGCGAGAGTGTATATAGTAGCGCTCATCTAGCCTCGGTGTCCTTTGCTTGCTTTCCGTCCCATGTCGATTTTTAGTGAGAGGTCCCGGGCGAGACATAGAGGGCTTGGTCGAGAGTGTACAGCCACCATCAACAATTTTGTGTTGAAGTGTTCCAACCGCCTCGAATGGTCGCGTGAGACCTTAATCATTAAAACAATCGAACACGCGCAGTCGTGTCACGCATCCGCGCTTGTTTCGCCTCATTGTGTCACCTTTATATTTAAGGTCGTAAAAATAAATTTATCACATCCGCACATAACGGCCATCGATCAGCCTAATATAGGAAATTATTATAGACTTTGACAAGCTTATAAAAATTCGAATTTTTCCAATCGCCTACATGACCTTGAACCTTTAATACCCTTGAATATATTTATTCAGTTTCTCTGCTTTTTATGTACACAGCTTGACAAGGGTGTGGCAGGATAAGATTAATGTAAGAATTCTACAAGAAACTTTTGGCTCTTGAATGACAAGTTGTTGGGAAATTGGAACAAGTCTGAATACCACGTATTACCCAGTTCGAACTCGGTTATGAGTCGCTCCATATAAAATACTGGTATTTAGCTGCATCCGGCTAGACTGGAAGCCTTTTTTGTGCTCAGGGTTGGAAAGTTCTCATGGATATCCTCCGCCCTGGGGCGAGCGGAACGATCTGTCAGATTCTAACAGAGTAAAAAGCACCCTGTTGTTCCCTTCCCACACTTGCACCGGGGATAATGGGAACTAGTGTGCCTTCCACGAACCCCAGAGACTGGAAGCCTACCCACCCCCACATAGTTTAGAAAAAGCTAGGCAGAAGATGTCCAAAAAAACAAGATGGTGGCTCCAATCTGACCTACGCGCCAAAACATCTATGCACATTATCTAATTGAAATGAGTTATAAAACAATACCATTTTTTCCAGCAATCAAGCATAGACTCAGACTACCAAGAAACCCATTTAGACCTCGACGAAGAAATATGGCGTCGAGAAGTAGATAGCATGCCGATACAAGAGAATGTCCACATCGAACGCAACGGGAGAACGAGAAAGACCGACTTGAGCAAAAAAGAAGAATCAATGAGGAGTAGAACGAAGGATAGTGGAGATGTTAGGGAGAAGAAAGAACACAAGAGGGAGATCAGAGATGTGTCGGTTGGAGCTCCAGATACGAAGGAGTCTGGGTGTCAGACGAGGGAGAGCCTGTTCCAAACTGATCCTCCACCTAGTTCTGATGGTAAGTTTTTGATGTTTTACTAAGAAATAAGAACGGTCTTTATAATCGACTAGCTTATGAACGCGATTTCGCCCTCGTGGAGCTCGGTAATAGTCCCACGGGATCGTACTATGAGGATAAAAAGTAAATAATGGTATATGGGTGATATTATTATAAAATAATTGTAAATTTTCGTGTTATTTTCAACAAATTTCTTGCCTTGTTTTAAGTAGATTTAAAATATTGATTATGCTTATGAGTACTACATTGTATACACACTGTATTATTTATAGAATACAGCGATCTTGGAAAAAAAGAACTTTAGGTGAATATGCATCCGAATATCCGATCTCTACTCATAAAGTACCCAAGTTAAAAACATTAATATGGGACTACCGCGCTTCCTCTACCAAATTAAAAAAAACAATCACGTAAATCGAACCAGTAATCACAGAGAAACCGGTGACAATACTGGAAAAAAAATATGCGGTTGGAATGCTTAACCTCTTCCTTTTTTGTAACTCGGTTAAAATCAAACTCAACTCTTAGAAAAAAAGAATGAAAGAAAACATATTTATTTGACACATGTCACAAGTGCACACAATAAACAAATAAAAATGAATAAAAAAACTTAAAACTAAACAGAAAAAAAGAGATTCCCATGGGCCCAGTTCAGCAAATTGCCGAGCAGCTACGCCCGACGCTGGTTTTCAACTGGACCTGAGATGGTGATGTCTCACTACGATAATCTCAATATTCTGGGTTCGATTCTCAGACAGTCATACCAGTCAGTGTTGCCAAAAAAATAACACCATAAGAAGAAAAAAATCCAATATCCGATCTTTTAATGTCAGTGAATACAAAAAGCCAATATAGACTCGTCCGGTCTACATTTCCTGAACACTCCTAGCTTCCGTGTGATTGGAGCTCAGAGGAAAATCCCAATCACAGTTTTCGCACGTTTAGGTATTTAAAATTCGAGAGAAACCGAAGATTCTCAAAGGATTGCTTGTTTTAACCAAGAATTTCTTTAGAAAAGACTTTTTCCTGGTTAGCGAAAAGAATAGAAAGTTTTTTTTTTGTAATTAAACTAAATGAGTTCCTTGCATGACATCATCTCAAATCTTGCTAGAAGTGCTACAATTCGGAATTAAGACGAGCTGAAATCCGTTCAGTTAATAACAGAACGATTACGATATATATTGAATTATAAACACTGCCTTGTTTTATGTTTCAATTACATGTAGTACAATGTTCTATGGTTACGAAAAAACACGTATGTCCATCTATTTTAATGGGACCTTATGTCAATATAAATAAGATTAATTTTAACACAGCGTTTAGTACGTCTAACCAAAGTATCCAAGCAAAAAAACACGAATTAAAGCGATTTTATTTTGAGCTAAAATCATTGGGTAACCAACATTTTTAGTGTATTTTCGTTATCAGATTTTTTTTCTTGTAAGTATCTAATACGTTTTTCTTATTTTTTTAACCATTGTCCTTATTTTGGTGGTCTGAATGATTTCTAAAAGTTTGTCCATCTATTTTAATGGCACCTTATATACAACATTATTTTTAGTATATGCGAAACCTGAATATAGTTTGTTCAGAATTTTTAAACCATGTTACGAGTATATTTTGTCCCAAACATATTTAAAAAAGTTACAAGTTGGACACCGAGCGACATTAAGTACCTATCGCAATTATTTAGGTTCCTACAGCCAAATTATTATTATCTATGAGCTCAAGACGACGCTGGAGTCGCGCGCGCTGGCGCACTGCATGGTGCCCACGTATTTGTGCGAACAACCAGGTAGAAGAACAAGCTTATAACTTTGTGATTTTTCATGATACAGTTTTGAAATTTTGTACATAGATTCTTTTCATAAAAATACTAGACACTTGTTTCAGGTTTCGCATATGCTAAAACTAATGTTGTATATCGTAATCGTAGCCGTTCTGTTATTAACTGAAACGATTTCAGCTCGTCTTGATTCCGATTTTAATAAAAATTATAGATATTATAATGAAAATAAATTCAATATGGACAAAAACTTTACGCCATGATAAAAGAATAAACTATTTAACAATTCTATTTCTCTCTGTAGGTGTACTACGGTCTGATTCCTCTTTTATTACCTAGTAGCTAAACCCGCGGTTTCACCCGCATGGAGTTTGATAATTGTCCCACGGGATCAAGTATTGTATGTGTTAATCTAGGCTATAAACTAGGGCTGCGGGACTGTTCGAAAGAGATACCGCGGCCCTGGAACACAAAGGGCAAATAAGGAACATGGATGGGTTTTAGTCAGTACAAGTCTGACACTCCCTTCCACTCCGCCAGAGTGGTCATTTGATGATTTCACATCCGAAAAAAAAGGCTATAAACTATCTGTGTGCTAAATTACATCCAAATCCGTTCAGCGGTTTTTGGGTGAAAGATAACAAACATCCAGACATCCTCACAAGCTTTCGCCTTTATAATATTAGTAGGATTAGAACTACAATACGGATACTTACTTACCAAACAAATAATTGTTAGATACCCTATAAAGACACCAATTGTACCTTAGCAACTTAAGTCATCATCCACTGAGCCATTTCGAAAATCCCTCCATCTAAAATGTCCACTAAAATCTAGAATACTGTAACTACAGTAATCGCGCTAACTATGTTAATTTTAGGGTTCCCTAAACGAGCCATAACGTGCCAGTACGGCTTCTGGTTGATAACATGGGTGACAATTATTACGAGGTCTAAAGCCTGCTTGCTATACGAGTGGAGGGCAATTACTGAAGATCTTAACTTGAAGTTAGGTTATTTTGTAAGTTTATCGCTAGTATTACTGTGTGGCAATGGCGAAGGTCCCATACAACTCGATTCCTACCGGATTCCCTTTGAAAATTGGCACAGTCAGTATTCCATAGACAAATAATGTAATCACATTAAATATATGTACTCCGGCTTACCTCTTACAAAAATTGACCCTTCGCTACTGCTATGTGGAAGTACCAAAGTCGTAGGATTGTTTCAAAAGAGTAGCTTCTCTGTTATTTTCCACTTTGTAACCGACTTCTAAAAAAGGAGGAGGTTATGTATTCCATCAGCTTTTTTTTGTTGTTTATACACCGATTACTACATGATCACTGACCCGATTGATGGTGGTTATTTTTTCATTTTGTAGAAGAAACTCGCGCGGTGGTCCAATTTAATTTCTATTAACTTTGGTTGGGTAGTTTGTGTTATCTTCTGTAATTCATGTTTTTTTCGTTTTCTAGTTACAAAGTTAAATTTATGTAATATGACAAGAATTTGTGTAATATATTATATCTCAACTAAAAAGGGTAATATTAAAATAAATTGTAGAGACCACCGCGCGAGCCAAATGAAAAAAGAAATCACCAAAATCGGACCTGTAATCATAGAGAAATCGGTGTACCTACAGACGTGTAGACGCCAGCACATCAAGCTACTACTATCTGTCAAATTTCTCTAATACATTTTCAACTTTATCGCTATAGCATTAGGTTCAAGGTTGATTCGGAAAATTTGACAGTTTCGGGTAGCATGCGCATGTGCTGGCGTCAGTACCTACAAAAAAAGAAAAAGTAAATACATACCGAAAGTCTTAGGACTTGTTTCAGCAGAGAACTCTGAATTATTTTCCAGTTTTTATTTATCTGGTTGATTGTGTCAATACGGGACTGCCAAATGGTCCCTTTGTCTTATGTTTTAGTTAGCCGAAGACTAAATGTGGTATTATTTCCAAGTCATCTGACTAGAAAAAACACTCAACTTAAAAAGAAGACGTGGTTTCTTTCTTCTTTCTTTCTTTCTTTCTTTAATAATGCTTATCCAAAGTACATGGTATGTGATGTCTGCAGGGGGCCTAAAATGCCCGCTTTAGCAAAATCATAACAAGATAATTACGTTACAATTCGTAAAAGGGTCACAAAATATCAATATTCATAATATTAACTGCGTCTGTGACCATTTTAAGAATTTTGACGTGATTCCTCAACTCAACTCAAAGCATTTATTTCAATTAGACCATCACAGGCACTTTTGAATGTCAAAAAAAAACAAAAAAAAAGCGAAGCTACAGTCACAGACACAAGACATAATAACTTGAGAAAGTACTGTAGTTGCACATTCCAAAGCGTAGATCTTTATAGAAAAGAATGGGCAATAAACTTCATGGACACTTTTTAAATCAAAATATTGTTACACAATCTTGGTTACAACATTCATGTTGAGATTATAGATATATATGAGAACGATGCAGAAAGACGTGCACATTAAGAGCGTCCAGAGTAAAAGATTAAATCAACAATTTAAAAATAAAGTAATTAAAATAACCCGTGGCAACTAAGAGATGACCAGCCCCAACTGGCGCTCTCGAACATTACGCATGGATCAGCACAATTCAACTTAACCATATTGAAGGGAACTAAATGACCCGACACACCCGTCACCATCAGCGAGACATTTGAGTGAGCATGACATTCTCTCAGCCACCAGGGCATCTCCTATCCACCTCCTCTCTCAAAATCTCAGACTATTACATAAAACTTATAAGAATATTCCACCAATGTCCAAACACACTGGATTGCAGATCAAATATCCAACTGTGTAGCTGAGAAACTATTAGTAAGGAAGTGTTTGCATAGGACCCCTACCCGCGGTACCCAACGGGTAGGATGGTACTTTTCTTGTAATATTGCTACTTTACTTACTTTGTGTAACTTGGATTTATTTGACTAAGGATTTACAACGTGATTTTGAGCGCATAGGAGGAACTTTCAGGGATTTTAGGAAGAAGTTCCCTTTTTTACTTTAACGCGTTTTTATGTCTCCGTGATTTCTATATGATGGTTCCTTTATAATGAAGGAGCTTGTGGCTAAATAATAACAGCCGCTCGGGTCGATTTTTAGGTAAAAACCCGCTTGCCTATGTTGGTCCGTGGATACGTGACCATCAATTACACATACCAAGTTTCCTCCGTGCTTCTGAAGCACGTTAAGCCAGTGGCCCCGGCAGTCAATTGTAGATCTTTGACAGCCGTAACAGGTAGTCAGAGGCCTGAAAGTCTGACAACCAGCCTTACTAAGGGGTATCGTATTAACCAGTATCCACTGGGTTGTGGAGGTCAGTCACTCCATGTAAAATACTGGTATTCAGCTCATCCAGTTAGTTCGCGTAGTTTTATAAATAGTTCTAAGCCCCTGGCTGGAGGCCTTACACTCAAGGCATCCACATGACTAGCCCAGTTAAGCAGAAGCCAGCCTCATAAGCTAAACTGCGAAATGTCATATTAAAAAAAAAATCATCCAGTTTGAGTTAGACTGGAAGTAAAACATAGTTGGGAAACGGCTAAGCAGATGATGATGTTTTCTATATAATGAAGACCATTTCCATTTCTTTAGAATGAAAAGATTGGTGCGTTTCTGTAAAAAATAATCGGTGGAAAGGCCACTCAAAATGAAAATTAAAAATGCTCGGAATAAATGCAAGGCACCAACTTCAAAAATGATAGCGTGACGATTGACATGGGAGAATGGAAGAAAAAATTGTATTACGCCGACCCCTAGTAACATGGAACAAGGAGCTAGGAGAGGTTGATGAGCAACTTCCAAAACTGTTTTACACATAACGTAATTTAAGGCTTTGGTCTGGCTGTGAAAAGCTATAAAAATACAAAAGTAATAAAAATCGTGTGTGACGACTTCCCCTTTGACATCGTGCCTTACATAAATAATCTGAGACGATGCTAAGATGCTCTACGTCGTTGTGCAAATAAATAATTCATCTCTCTTCATCTCGTTTCGCTATTTCATCGTAGTATTTTGAATTAAGTGTATCTTGTAGAATAGATCTTATTTTATTTCAAGAATACACAATTTTAAAAATTTACATGAAATTACGGCATATTACAACAAGATATTTCCATCAACGTAGCTAGAATATTAGTTGTCATAAATAGTTTACATAACATAACATCACGCCTGTAATCCCTGAAGAGTTAGGCAGAGGTGTACCTAATAGTACTTACTCCCAATTTTCGCCAGTTATGTTTAAGTCCCTTGGAATAGGGGGCGAGCCTATTGCCATCAACCGGACACAAATCCATGGTCCGTGGCTACTGAGAAATTCCTGATGAAAAACCCAATAACACTTTGACCGACCCGGGAATCGAAACCAAGACCTCAAACTCAACAGTCGCGCATGCGACCACTTGACCAACGAGCCAGTCAAATAGTTTAAATAAAATGCCTACTAGAAAAAAAAAAAAAATTCAATAATTGGCCTGTCACAAAAACACTTTACAACTTCTAACAATCGTCTCCTACTTTTGGTGTCAACAGTACTTTAAATTTATTTCGTTCCAAATGGATTGAATTAAATCGTAGGCCTTTTAAAGTACAGTCTGATTTTTCACTATCAAATTCATTGTGACCTTTAAAATCGTTGCAATAAGGTCGTGGTCAGGTAACCGTCACTGACAAATATGACAGAAATAAAGTGATCTTTATTTTTAAAACAATAAGGTTTCTGTTGCTTCTGTCAGAGGTAAGATAACTGCGCAAGGACTGTTCTCGTTCTTTATTGACGATGAAATAGCGGGAATTCCTATTACTTTTTTAATATAAACCCCTGTATTCCTCTGACGTTTGTGAAACAAAATGGCGGCGTATTACCCGCCAATCGCCATATTGAATTTTTTTGGGAGTATTTGTTTCTTTTTACGTGTACACACGTAATATTTAAAAAAGTAATAGGAGTAACATTATTTGGTTCCAAGACAGATGAGGCTTTTACAAGAGTAGAAATCGTGACCTCGTTTATGTTCGCAAATAATGTGTAGGCTAAATTATGAATACTGAGAAATATAAAATTTTCAGAAATCTTAAGATTCCTCTCTTCTCGGCAAAATATACGAATCTTTTAGTCTTTTTCTTCAGCCTTTTTCTTAATTTTTTTAATAAGCATAATAATATATGTGAAATAGAAGTGGCATCATGGTGAATCAAACATCAAAAGTTATTTATTCACATTAGTATGAGACTTCTTGACCGTTAAAAATACAAAAGATACTCTCTCAAAACGCCCGCCCTTCACCACTTCTTCATACTTTAGCTGGGAAGAAAATCTAGAAATCTGGAAGTCTGGAAATCCATTAACTGATTACGAGACCAGATTGGCCACTGAAGATATAATCTGGCCAAATCGGATATCCTCGATCCATCCCAAAAAAATTGCCGGAGGTGCAGCATATCCTGCAGAGAGGCTGGAGCCCTTCTGCAGGATATCGGCAGTTTGTCGGCACGGTTGGCGCAGTGGCTGAGCGATCGGATGCTGCGCTACGTGTCGCGGGTTCGATTCCCGCACGGAACAAATATTTGTATGATCTACAGGTAGTTGTTCCGGGTCTGGCTGTTTGTGTATGTGAGTTTAAATGTTTGTAAACGCACCCACGATACAGGAGAAATTCCTAGTGTGGGGCAATGTTTTAAAAAAAAAAAGAAAAAAAAAAAAAATATATATGCTCCACCTCCGGCGCTGCCCATCCTGCAAAACCATTTGCACCTTTCAAGATTTAATCGCAGCATTTGCTTCGATTAAATTAAACAAGTAAATCAACACAACATCAACACTCTCTCATTCGTGCATTGCTCTAACATTTGTTAGAGCTGTGCAGGTGGCTACATACTGGGTTAACACAATTTAAGTCCATCGACACGTAGAGAAGAAGCTGGCTTTGTCAAGTTAAAAGAACTTGATAGTATAAATACTAGCAAGTCAGGGAGGTGGTAATAATGGAGCTGGAAATGGTGGCTGACAGCCCAGATTGCACCTATTCTAACGGATTTAAGTATCCTCTCTTCTATTCCACCAATTCGTGGTTCTATTATCAAGGCATGTCCAAAAAGAAAGCACGTGGAACCGTAGGTCCCGGTCAACCAATCTTACCATGGTGTAACTCAGTAACTGGGTTGTGGAGGTCAAATAGGCAGTCGCTCCATGTAAGGTTCTGGTATTCCGCTGGATTTGGTTAAACTTGAAGCCTAGGCTAGGCAGATGCTGATGGTTAGAAGAAGACATGTCCAAAAAGGTTCATAAAATATTCCTATACCTTTAAACTTGTCCTGCAGGTTCAGGCAGCAATAGCCGAGGGTTCTCCACCTTCGGCTACTCGGGCGCCACGATCGTTAGGCCTTCGCCCCCTGCTACCACCAACACTTCTGAGATCACCATCGAACTCCTGTCGCAGATCCCTTCGCATCAGGAGTCGAAACCACGTAAGTTTTCCGTGGATTGGATTATACAGGAATGAGTAGGTATCCTAATTCAAATAAGTTGGATCTGACTAACCTTCTTACTAACCTCTCCTGAAATGCTAGATCTGCATGTTTAATCAGCTGATAATGTAACCGCTGCGACTGCTAAGACCCAGGCCTCCATTCTCACTGAAACCCACTATGCGGGCCCAGTTGGTATATATTTTCAAATTTTCGACTCTAGGACATCAGTCATCAGGCCATCAGGCTCTAGGTCATCAGTTTCCTCACGATGTTTTGTTTCCCCATTTTAAAATGTGATGAAATAATTTACTGAGTGCAGAACCGAAGCAGTACGAGTAGACTTCGAACCCAGGGAGGGTTCGAAGTCTACTCGTACTGCTTCGGTTACCAATAACTTCATTGTAACCACTGCAAGTGCCTTATACGACATTGGACGACGACTTTTATAACATTTTTTCTGATGGGCTCTCTTTACAAAGTGTAAACGGACCCTTCACGAAGCCGTCAACCAAGCATTCTGTGCATCAAACTAATTAACTGTACGCCAAAATTATTGCTGGGAAACGACTTTTTTTTTGTGTGAAATGTCACGTTTTACGGTAGGACTCAATGTAACGCATTCAAAACATTGTGTTGATGGTCAAAAAGTCAAAAGCATTTATTTTAATTAGACCATCACAAGCACTTTTGAATGTCAAGATGATGCAGTGAATAGTACGGGAGTCGTGGAGGTACTTACATTAAAGTTATATCATTAAAAACTTGTAGGTGTTTAGAAAAAGGTTGTTAAAAGATCGAGCTTTGACCTCCAATATATCCGTAACCAGAAGGTTCCCAGGTATGGTCTAGACCAAAACTACTACGTACTTCGGCTTACCTCTTAAAAAAATTGACCCTTCACTACTGCTTTCTACCCTTTTCCCCTTAGCTCTATTGTAAATTAACCCAAATTAACATCATCTTTGGTTTCATGACTAAACTATCTATAACCACCAATCAAAACATAACCCTCAAATCCGTGTAATAAACAAACCGTGATTTATTCAACGAATTTAAAAGTACATAGAAGTCAATTGGGACTTGATAACATTCTGATTTAAGTTTTAATAGGCCTGCCCTTAACTAAATTGGGAGTCCCTTTGAAGAACCCTCGAATCATGCTAACATAAACAGAAATCGCTTATCCAAGTTAATCTTAAGTTATTTTATTATAAGAGGACTGGGATTATTTTGATATTTAATTGGTTGCTTAATTTTAATCTAGATTTAGGAACGTCTTTAGTCCTAGGGTTCTTTATGAGCTATTTTTGCAGAATGTTGAAATAAATACTCTAAACTGACAAATTTGCTGTTGAAATTTTGGTCACATAACATCACGTCAGTAATCCCCGAAGGGTCAGGCAGAGGTGTACCTAATAGTACAACATTTCGACAACTATGTTAAAGTCCGATGTAATAGGGGGCGAGCCTATTGCCTTCAACAGAGCACAGATCCAGACTCCGTGGATGCTACCGAGAAATCCCTGATGGAAAAAACCCAATAACACTTAGCCCGAACCGGGAATCAAACTCAGGACCTCTTGCTCAGCAGTCGTGCTTGCGACCACTAGACCAAAAAGCCAGTCAGGAATTTTAGTCAGTCAATCATAAGAGCTAATATGTTTGTAAGCAGATCTGCTGTTCGAAAACTAAAGGCTACTTTCAACCTTCGTAAATTTAATGGAATTGGTAAAATAAAATGTAAATCACTTTGTGAAGACGACTAAAAACAAAGCTCTTTCCTGTAAAAGTAATGAACAATTTACTCTATTAATTAACGAGCACCCTAAAACTTTTTGTTTTAATACCCTGTGAACACCCAATTAGTTATTTTCAAAGTCTCTGTTTGTACTTCAATTCCTTTTTTAAACGTAAAAAAAAGCCTGGCCGTGTTTCGATCATGGCGACCAGCGTCAGTGGAGACGAGCCAGCGACTGAGTGCACAGGTGTGTGCGCAGACACGGGGCAGGTGCACTCTCTCTTACGTCACTCTCATAGTCCGATAGGACAGCAATAACATGAAATAATAATATACTTCGCCTGGTATTCTCTTCCCGTGACAGCTAGGTCACGTGATTGGTCCAAGAATACGTCATCAGTTGCGATGCTGTCGATGTGTTGCCACGGTGTGTGATTAAATTACCCGAGCAAAATGCATTTTTTTACTTAACAAAGCATTTATGAACTAATAATTCAATATTTAAATTAATTTAAAACTAAATAGATGAATCACACGAGTTACTAAATAGTTAAGTTAGTTAGTAATATATTTTATTTTCATTCACTAAATGAGAGTCCCTAAATTTACTGAAAAGGACAATCAATGGTAACACTTATCGTGACGTAGTCTTGGGCCATCGTGGGAAAAGAATACCAGGCGAAGTATATTATTATACCATGAGCAATAAGACAGGAGAGAGATAAGACGTATTACCTACGTCTTATCATGTCTTCCGAGCACGGGAGTACCACACCGCCAACTTCCAAACTCGAGATTACTACTAACAAATTCCTTACACAAAAACTCAGTAACAACAGGACATACAAATCATATTTCTGTTACAGAAAAGAAAATCCCCGACCGCCGCCCGATCAGCACCGAGACCACCCGATCAGCTCCCGACGTCATCATAGTCTCCAAACCGATTCGCTGAGGCTGACCTTTGGGGCCCGCACCGTGGGCCCCAACACCTCCCGACTCATGGTATCCCCTGGAACCGCGAATGAGGCCGGAGGGGTGCTACCACCCCCATACTTGCCACCTAGATACGTTTTCAAAAAGCATGTCTTTTGATAATTGTGAGGGGTACTACAGCAAGTACTTTGATGAAAGACCTAAGTTAATATATGACTACTGTTTAAAAAGTGATTTAGAATATAAAAAGTCTCAGACACTGCCTAGGAATTTGGGTTCTTCAGTAGACTATAAGCCGAAGGTTTACCCTCAACGTAGTGTGTGTTTCTATGGACTTGAAGATGAAGAAGAACCGTGTAGAAGACCAAGGAAGACATTTGTTGTGACTGCAGACGTCGAACCTCATAGATAACATTAGTGAGAACTTTTATAAACATTTTAAATGGGTAATAAATAAGATTGTTTTTTCTTTGTTTGTGAAGTTGTTATTAAAGTGTAACGTTGTTATTTTGACGTTTTAATGACAGGAGGACGCTGTTAGTAAAAATTTAAGAAATTGTCTGTGGAAATTGTTTTAAAAATTAAAGCCGATCGCCAAAAGAACAACGCAGCATTATAATATTTATAATTATAGGATATTTTTTTGTGAATTAAATATTATTTATCTGTGGAAAACATGGCTTCCTAAAATGGCCCATGGTGTTAAAGGAAGCTTATTTTTGTTAGTTCATGAGACAAAACTTTGTAACACATTGGGCGATCCCCTAAAATGAGTCTCTTAGGGCAATCGGATCTATAATGTTGGCGATCTCCTACAATTTCCCAGAAGCTGTCTCATGGGAAAATAACTACTTATCGAATTTTACTTTCTTTTTTTCTTTTTTCTTTTATGTACGTAAGAAAATTTGAATATTGCAGGCTTCCCTGGCGTTACCTTAAAAGGGAATATTTAACAAGTTAACAATTATTTTTGAGTTCCTGATATTTCGGCACTTTTGCAAGCGCCATGATCACGGACATAAACAAATTATCCGTGATCATGGCGCTTGTTGGTGAACATTAATTTGTGAAATTATCTTTGGAAATTGTATTGAATTGAAAATACAAGATGGCGTCAAAGATCCTTGCAGTACTGTATGTAATGTCAGCTTTAGTTTTTATGAAACCCATTTAAATTATTCTCCTTGTGGCGATTTTGTTAAAGTTATTTTAAATGCCATAATTTCTGGTCAAAAGAAAGCAAATGATGGTGAAATTGTTATTTAAATTAATGATTTTAAAATGTTACCTATACTGATGAAAATAAACGCACATAGATTTTGTTGTATCTATTGCCTCTGCTATCCTCAAAATGGGTGTAGCATGAGGATTTGTACATATAAACCATAAAACTGCCATAATTTGAAGTTTAAGCAAATTATTATAATTATTTTTAATTGTAGAAATACTACGAAAGGCAAAACATTATATTAATAAGGCGCAGATTTTTTTTGATTTGATGTACAGACGCCATCACATTAAGCTACTACAATCTGTCAAATTTCTTTAATAAATTTTCAACTTTATCGCTAAAGCATTAGGTTCAAGGTTCATTAGGAAAATTTTACAGTTTTGGGTAGCTTGATGTGCTGTTGTCTGTACTTTTCAAATTACCGATTTAATTTAATTCTATTCAATTTTTGAAAATGTTGTCTCAGCATCCAAGGAATCTCGGTTTGTACCCGGTTGATAACAATAGGCTCGCCCCCTATTATATGGGACTTTAACATGACGGGCCTAATGTGAGTGTACTTTTAGGTTGACCACTGACCAACCCTTTGGTGATTACAATGAGTGATGAAATGTATTTTTTTTCTTATAAAATCGCAATATAATGAAGTAGTAAAATACAATACTGTCTTTCATGGAATATAATTAAATACGTAATACTTTTACTGCAAAATACTATTTTTGATCCAAATTGAATGATTTACGTTTGATAACAAATCGAACACAAGTATTTTGGATATTTCAATAAAACGGTGGCCAATATACATAACACACAGTACTGAGAAATTAAATCGAGTTCCCAAAAATATGAAATGATGAAAATCATTTCAGATTATTATTATACCTTTGATAATTTTTTTCAACCAGAAGTAAGTAAACATTGATAGCTTGTGGAGTAACCACCGGACTGCCAAGTCATAGGTTACGAGTTCGAACCTCTGAGTTTTTGGATTTATGTGTTTATTAAATGCTTTATTTAACCTGAAAAAGCCTGAAATCTATTTCTCGACAGCATGTCAAGCCAAGTCAGAGGCCTATGGGCGGCATAAGAACTCTGACACCAGGGGGTCTAAAATGGCCGCTTTACCAGAATCATAGTAGGATTATAATAATTATGAATCAAGCTAAAATCTAGAAATGATCATACCTAGATTATTCTCAATTATGACCATTTTACGAATTCAAACATAATGCATATTATTATCCTATCGTGATTCTACCAAATCGTCATTTTAGACCCCCAGACGAAACCAAGTAGGGGTCCGCATGGGCCGAAGCCTGCCAAGGCTGCGGGACTGTTCGAAAGAGATACCGTGGCTCTGGAACACAAAGGGCAAAGAAGGAACATGGATGTGTTTTAGTCAGTACAATTCTGACACTCTCTTCCGCTCCGCCCAGGGTGGGGGGGTCATTTGATGATTACCTTCCGAAAAAAAAAGGACCCCCAGACGAAAAAGAAAGAAAAATAACTAGAATCAAATTAACGATTATTTCAGCAATCTCTTTCGTAGTATTTCTACATAAAATTCAATGCAATAACATTTTGATTACTATAGTTTTGTAAGTAAAAATATTTGGACGAATTGGTTGAAAATTATCACTTAAGATTTAAGAAATAGAGCCTAATTTTAAGAAAGTATTTTCTTTGAAGGAGTTTGAAATTGAATTAGAGTTATTCAAATGTTTGAATTTAATTATTCGAATCTTTTAAATTGTGTTACATTTGATGCATACTAGAGAATATAATTTTATTAAATTAAATATAGATTTATTTGAAACTAAAATTGAATATCATTTATTTAATCAGGGACTTTTTATTAATGTTCAAATCTTAACATAACACAAGTCTTCCAAGAATAAATTATATTTAAAAAATATTACTTTCAACTATATTTACATTGTTTTGGTTTTATTAAAAAGGTGTGTCCACTTCATACTTCATGGAACTTTGAATTTCTAAAGGTAAAACATGCTACATAAGCAAAAAACTTGTTTTGCCTCGGTTAAAAATAAATTATAGAAATAAATTTTAAAGTGTGGTAAGCATAACTAAAGTCCACGAGGAGCTCATGGCTAAATAATAACAGCCGCTCAAGTCGATCTTTAAGTTTAGCTGCGATTACCTAGGTTGGTCTGTGGATGGGTGACCACCCGTTACATACCGAGTTTCCTCCGTGCCTCGGAAAGCTTGTTAAGCTGTTGGTCCCGGCTGTCATATGTAGATCTTTGACAGTCGTTACTGGTAGTTAGTGTCCCGAAAGTCTGACAACCAGTCTTACCAAAGAGTATCGTATTACCCAGTACTAACGCGGTTGTGGAGGCAGTCGCTCCATGTAAAATACTGGTATTCAGCTGCATCCGGTTAGACTGGACGCCGACCCCAACATAGATGGGAAAAGGCTAGGCAAATGATGATAAGCATTATTAAACACAGCATTTCAAGCGCTTTCATGTAAGCAGCAACAAAATAGCGAAAATGTTTACAAAATGAATGTCGAAAGTGTAGACACACCTTATCTACATATTTCTTAAAATCAAATGTAAATTAAACGTAGTTTAAATGTTAGCTATTTAGACAAATAAATAAATAGACCAATTCGAATAAATCATATTTTATAAGAATCAATAACAAATAAGTGAAAAATAAATGTAAATAAAATCTTGTAGGTAATTTTGGAATAATAAAATGTTAAGATAAATGTTAAATAATTATTTTAATTATGACTAATTACAATTTGACAATATGTTGGTTAATGATTTTTGGTGTAATTTATATGAAATAGTAGTCTAATTAAATGAATTACGAAGTTATTATGTACATTTTTTTGAATTGTCAGAGAATTTTATTAAAAAATTGTAAAAACCATAAAACATAATTTTTTTTTTTTTTTTTAGTATTTACCTACATACATGAATAACAATTTCTATTTTTATTTTCATGTAAAATAAAGGCACAAATCAGACAATCGCTTAAAAATAATTCGAATAAAATGTGTTACTACATCGATAAAAAAAAAAACAAAATAAATGTTGTGTTGCTCAGCAAATAAAAGCAACATAAAATAAACTAAAGCAATCTTAGCATGTTTGTGTGGGACACATCTGCCGCAATTTGTATCTCGACATTGGCGCGCCAAAAAATAAAATACAACTCGTAGAGTAAGTAAAACAAATGTGGACGTTAGTATTGTTGCATTAAGAATACCTACTTAAGACCTCAGGGTCTGCCAGGGCTGCGAGACTGTTCGAAAGAGATACCGTGGCCCTGGAACACAAAGGGCAAAGAAGGAACATGGATGGGTTTTAGTCAGTACAAGTCTGACACTCCCTTCCGCTCCCCTCAGAGTGGGGGGGTCATTTGATGACTTCCCAACATAAAAAAAAATATTAAAAAAAAGGCCTCAGGGTAGCCCGCGAAATTCATAATCTCTTACGTTCTTTGCCATTTTCAGGTCAGTGTCAGGTTTTATGTTGATTACAATATTATTCGCGACCGTAACAAATAAGGTTTTACAGATTTATTATCATTAAATAATTAATACAACCCTCTAAGTTCTTTTAATCCCGTTGAATGACTTTTTATAAAATATTTTCGAGAAAATTTGAATTTCGCGGGCTAAGCTGGCGCTTCGCCCTTTAACAGGAAAATGAACGGTGACAGACCTTAGAATGCACATCAAGGGGTCTATACCCTGCCAGGGCTGCGGGACTGTTCGAAAGAGATACCGTGGCCCTGGAACACAAAGGGCAAAGAAGGAACATGGATGGGTTTTAGTCAGCACAAGTCTGACACTCCCTTCCGCTCCGCCCAGAGTGGGGGGGGTCATTTGATGATTTCCCATCAGAAAAAAGGGGTCTATATAGAAACACTGGTTAAAGTAGAGAAACGTTAAAAAAGCAATGTATGGTTTATGGTAATTTTAATCAGCAATTATTAATAAACATACCTGCAAAAAATGAAATCATGGAAATATTAAAAATTGCAAAGTTTACTATTAGTCTGTCTGATGCCATTTCACGCCTTAACAGCTGAGAAGATTTGGATAAAATGTGGCATGCGAATATACCATCACCTGGATTTATAATAGAATATTTTCAATCCCGATATTACCTTCCAACCACGAAGCGATCACACCCGTAGTATAAGCTAGTATAATAACGAAAAACATGCCGTACCACGCCTCGCTTTAACTACAAGATTCAATATTATATCAAATAAACATGACAACTCCGAAATCAAAATAATTCCCTCTGGCAATTTTCGCTTATCGAGACAAATTACTCGAGACTTATCTCGCCCCAATTTGTTCAAAGACAACTTTATAATTCAAAAAACCGTTACAACAAATTCTTTAACAGCCAATCGGGCAAAAGGAATGCCAAACCTTCTTACAATTCGATTCTACAACTTCGAAATTTAAATTCAAATTAATTGAATAAGAACACTTCAAAAGGGTACATTGTCTTAGAGGTATTGAGTACTGTTCTTTCATGGTTAGATTAATTCGGATTGGGCATCACTGTCAAAATGATCTTTATTTTAGTAACCACAAGGCTGATGTTCGCTCGATGCCACTGACAAGTCTAGTCAAATAAAAGTGATCTTTATGTTCATGCGTTTAAGGTTGTTGTCGGGTTGCGGCTGTCAGTTATAAACTTTCTGTGAAAGGACTGTAAGTATTCGTGTAAAATTATTATCAGCCAATCAGAGAGGTCTAAGTTTTAAATTTGATTTTGAGTTCGCGAATGCGTTTTAATCAAGGATAATTCAGTTGGAGGCGGGTATTTTGTTATTTTTGGTAGGTACAGTCAGGCTCACCAAAATCGGCGAAATGACGTTGTGCGTCAAAAGTTACTTTTAGTCTTGGCTATGACATATAAATATAACAACTAGAAAAAAGTGTTTTTCCCGATTAATTCCTTTTTTATTGTTATTTTAACGAACATTGTAATATCTTTTAATTTTTTTTTTATTATAAACTAGAGCTCATCTCAAATTGAAATTTCACGAAGAAAATGGCTTTCGATTTTTGCTAAGTGTATACAAGTATGTTACGGCTAAAAGCCGAAGAAAGGTTACACCTAGATTTAGCCGGCTAAACCTAGGTCGGTAAAAGTTGTGTATCCTTTTTATTGCTAGGACACACCGACCAAATGGATTAGGTTAGGTTAGAACTGTGACCAAAAGCGTCTACATCCAAATTGGTTGCATGTTCTAACCGAAGATAAGTAGGATACATCTAAGTTTAGTCGGCTGCACCTAGTTGTACCCGGCTAAAACTAGGTGTAGCCACACTTCAGCTATTAGCCGTAACATATACACAAACAGGGAAAAAAAAAAAACCCTTCACAGAGCCGTCAACCAAGCATTGTGTATGTCAAACTAATACAGCGCAAAAATTATTGCTGGAAACGAATTTTTTTTGGGGGTGAAAAATCACGTTTTTCGGTAAGACTCAAAACACTGTGTTTATGGATGCATTACGTATTACAGCGGTCGTGGAGGTATTTGAACTAAAGGTATAACATTAAAAGCTTGTATTAAAAAAAAAAAACTTGTGAAAAAGTTGGATCTTTGACCCCCAATATCTCCCTAACTAGAAGGGTTCTAGGTGAGGTCTAGAACAAGAAAATGATCGCAATGATGGAGAGAACAAGTGCTTTTCGGCTTCGTTAAGGGTAGTTTTACACTAATTATTAGTGCTTGTGACTGTACAATTGTACATGGTGTGTAATTAAGTTTGTCTAAAGCGATACAGGGGGTTTAATTTGAGTAAGGAGTTAATATGAGATTTGAGTGGTTTCCGAGACGAGGAGCTCGTGGCTAAATAATAACAGCCGCTCGGATCGATCTTTAGTTTAAGCCCTGCTTGCCTAGGTTGGTCTGTGGATGGGTGACCATCCATTATAATTATACCGAGAATCATCCGTGCCTCGGAAAGCTCGCCATTGGTCCCAGCTGTCAGTCGTAGATCTTTGACAGTCGTTACAGGTAGTCAATGATTCCCAACTATGTTGGGGTCGGCTTCCATTCTAACCGGATGCAGCTGAATACCAGTATTTTACGTGGAGCGAATGCCTATCTGACCTCCATAACCCAGTTAGTACTGGGTAGTACGATACCCCTTGGTAAGACAGGTTTTCAGACTTTTTGGCCACTGACTACCTAACGACTGTCAAAGATCTACCAATGACAGCCGGGCCAACGGCTTAACGTGCTTTCCGAGGCACTGAGGAAACTCAGTATGTAATGGGTGGTCGTGGATGGTGGCTTAACCTAAGATCGACCCGAGTTCATTTAGTATTAGGTCATACGTGAAATTGACACTGAGCTTCAATTTACGAATGCTCCAATAAAACCTTACGTATCTGAAACAATGCTTAAAAAAGAAATAAGCCCATTCGTATCTAATTCGTCTAAAATACTCGAAAAGCCTCGACAGGTCTCGCTCGAGTGAGCTCCAACGAGGTTTGTATCAGTCGCTGGGTGATTGGTAAAATCGTTTTTTTGCTAAAATCCTAGGCTTTTTGCGAAGGACCGAATTTTTGGAAGCTGCCATTGCAAGATAATTGAAAACATCGTTATTTGTGTAAATCCTAGGGTTTTTGTAAAGAACCGGATAATTGTAAACTAATGTGACGAGCTGGGTGTAGGATAAAATAAAACACTACCGAATAAACAACAAATGTCTTTATTAATCACAAAACACTTATAACTCGATCATAAACACACTACTGATCACTATTCACTTCAATTCGCTTCGTTGTATCGCCTACATCAGACTGACTGATCCCGCAAACACTAGGCCTATTTATATGCCGACCGATCCTTGCAGAAAGTTCCAAAACTTTCTGGAACCTTCTTCACAGTTCCGTAGTGGAACATTCTAGACTTGAACGTCATAAAGATTAGAATATACTGTACGTAATGTTTGTACGGGCAAAAATTGTATCAAGAATCCTGCAAAAAATAATAAGTTTTAACTTAGGTAAATCCCGAACAACGACGATGAAGGAACATTGAAAGTTTAAAAAAAAAAATAGGAAAGTTATCAATCAATCAATCATTTTATTGTCAGTCAACTGAGGTCCATAGATAAAAATACACAAAATAATCTTATAAAATAATAAACTAATACATATAAAAAACCTTATTTAACTATAACTAGACACGAATCGTTGACGGCGTTGTGTTTTGCTGCGTGGTGTCGCGTAACCGTTCTCGGAATCACACACATACACGCACATACGTGTTATGCACTAATGAATGCGCTGATGGTTACCAGTTACAGTCTAGCCAATCGAGACGTGTTCTGACCAACTATTTGATTTTACTCTTAGATTATTCAAACATTCATCAATTAAAGGTTGTTATTTAAAAAAAAAAAAACGATATATGCTCGTATATTTACTTATTATTTGACACTTCAAGGACAGAGTTCAGAGGAGGACTTAATGCCCTAGGCGTTTTCTAACAGTCAACCTATGGGTGATGCAGAGATAAGCAGTGGTGTACTATTACCAAAATCGTTCTTAATTACCAATTATAAGCACCCCAAATGCGTGAGCACTTTCAATCGTATTCCAAAGGATTTTGAATTTGAAATGCATTGTTTCGTAAGTTCGAATAAGAATACTATTTGTAATGGGAGCCTGTTTCGTAATCACGTAATCACGAGGTGTTACATCCTCGGAATTACCTAAAAAAAACGATCTTTCCAAATTATC
The DNA here is from genome assembly GCA_910589295.1 of Noctua janthe. NCBI lineage: Eukaryota > Metazoa > Arthropoda > Insecta > Lepidoptera > Noctuidae > Noctua > Noctua janthe. The sequence continues at coordinate 2,275,750 of OU342572.1, read as the reverse complement.
CTACAACATATCTACCAAATTGTGACTCCTTCCAACTTCAGAAGGGAAATTAAAAACATTGTTAGAAAATAAAGGAATGCTTTGGAACAAGAAAAAATGCGGGAATGTTGGCAGCAATTTCTTTGTTGAATTGTATGAATAAGTTTTGAGTTCGGTTTATCTTTACACCCGTTTTGACGTACAAATTGTCTATGATCATTATTTGGTTTTTAAAATAATAAATTAAAATTGGGCTTAAAGTCACCCAAAGGGCAATGGAGAGGGCTATGCTCGGAGTTTCCTTGCGTGATCAAATCAGAAATGAGGAAATCCGTAAGAGAACAATACTATGAAATTTGAAATAAAACATAGGTACTTAATTATCATGGAATTTAACAAAAAAATATCCGAGGTCGTTACTATTTCAATAATAAAACTAACGTTAGATTTGGTAAACATTTAAAAAAAAAAACATTGTTCTATTCTAGTTTAAAAAACGAACAAAATTTGTTTTACATCATAAAATAAACGTTCGAAAATAGAAACACAATTTTATCGAATTTGATTACAGAACAGAGTAACCGATAGCATTTTGTTTCGTGCGACAAAAACAAATGAATTTTGTTTGTCCATTTTGTTTTAATCCGCTTTAATACAGATGAATGCTTTTTTGTGTTCAGTAAAATTTGGCTTGACATTCTTGTAGAAATATAGTGTAAATAATATGTAAATAGATTTATATATTGTTAAATTTGTAAGTAAATAAATTTTAAGCGTTTTTCTTATTACTTTGTTTTATTTTATGCCCTATTTAGCTTCTTTAGCTGCCCTTTTTAGCTGCACAAGTTTTCGATGCTGAAACGTTAAACACAATTTTAAAACCGGCCGGCTAACCTTCGACTAGATGCAGAAAAATCTTCTCCATAAAAACATTAAATCCTCCCGTTTTAGTCAAAATCAGGTAGTTTTTATTGCAGTAGCAAGGAATTCCTACATAAATTATCACCCTTTTGGGCAGGGCAGCAGTTAATAGATCAGAGTAGTAGTTGGTTAGAGCAGTTAGATCTTCTAGACCAATTAGGTAGTTAGTCACAAATCGCAAAAAAAAACTCTTCTTGTAGCCCTCGATACCCCATTTCAAATCCGTCCTGTCATCATCATCTGCCTAGCGTTTTCCCAACCATGTCGGGGTCGGCTTCCAGTCCAACCGCACGCAGCTGAATACCAGTATTTTACATGAAACGACTGCCTATCTAATCTCCACAACTAAGTTTGTACTTACCAAGTACAGACTTGGTTGCACACATACGATACACCTTGGTAAGACAGACTGACAGGACAGTAGTCAGACTTTTGGGACACTGACTGCCTGTAATGACTGTCAAAGATCACAAACAAAACAAACAAACAAATGACAGCCGGGACAAACGGTTTTACGTGCTTCCTGAGGCACGGAGGAAACTCGGTTTGTAATGGATGGTCACTTATTCACAAACCGACATTGGCCATCTCTGCTTATCATTGAAAATCCAGCCCAGACCCATACGGTTGTTTTATTTTGCCTTGAGCTCCTCAAGCAAACAAATGCCATCTTATCCTTTAAACAATAAATGATGTCCCACTTCGCTGCCACTTCCTTTGAACCCCCAACACCCTCAAAGGTGCAATGCTCATAAATTCTCAAGGAAATATTTCATAATGCGGTATCAACCCCAGTCGTACGGCCGTCGCTATGTGTTTAGATTATGGTAAGCAGTAAGTATATAATATGGCAGTAAATACGGTGTGGTAAAGATGGATTATGACGCCTTTTTTACGAGAACAATGTGGATTTAATGGAAGATTCTGTCGTAGGTAGTTATATTGCTTAAGCATGTAAACGTACGTTGAAACAATTGACAACACCTTTTTGTTGAATCAGTAAATGCGCTCACCAAAATTTATTCCAAGTCCCAAAACTTTTGTTTTTGTTTTCTTTACTGCTCATAGTGCCCTTAAGCATCCTAGAAATCCACCCCTAACACGACCCACAGACCAACGTTACGCAACGACTCACGTCGGGCATTGTGCAGCCATGGAGTCAGTAGATATAAATATGATCGTAGTACTTCCCCGAACAGGTACCTTTCCTCCATAAAAAAACCCTACGTAGAGCTTCTACAATTTCCTCCTTTCATAAAATTTCAATTAAATTACAAGATAGAATGAAAACTGGAAAAAATAAATCAAGACTCCCATTTTTCAAGGAATCATTTTCGAGAGACACAAGAGGTGTCGTAACAATATTGCCTAAAGTTTAGGTCCTAAACGATTGGTAAGATATACAACATTATTTTTAGTACATGCGAAACCTGAGTATAGTTTGTTCAGAATAAGTAACTGAATCGATTCCAATAACTTTTAAACCATGTTATATTTTGTACCAAAAATATTTGAAAAAAGGTTACAAGTTGGACACCGAGCGACACTAAGTACCTATCGCAATCATTTAGGTACCTACTGCCAAATTATTATTTACAATGAGCTAGAGACGACACTGGAGGCGCGCGCGCGGCTGTGCCGCATGGTGACCACGTTTTTCTGAGGACAACCAGGTAACAGAACAAGCTTATAACTTTGAGATTTTTCATGATACAGTTTTGAAATTTTGTACATAGATTCTTTACATAAAAATACTAGACACGTGTTTCAGGTTTCGCATATACCAAAACTAATGTTGTAGAAACTGAACAAAACTCAGCTGAGAACAAAATTCTTTCCACAATTTTTCTCTTATTCCCAGATTAGAGCAACAAACTTTTCTAAGGCAACACTTTGAATTCGCAACACGGAGGCACATGAAATGTGGCTGTCTACTACTGGAACAGCTCAAATTATTTATTGTTGCAATTTTCTGCAAGTTGCACGGTGCATTTTAATGCAAATATGATAAACTGGCTTAGTGGGAAAATGAACTGAGAGTGTACAAACTTATGATTTGAAGATTTGAAAAGTTGTATTGCAAAAAAAGAAATAAGGTGTTCGAAACTAACAACTTTCTTTTGTTTTTTGGCTATTTTGGGGTCCTCTAGTAATATGGAATCTTAGGTACGCAGATGCAGGCAGATGAACATAAAAGCGGTTTCAGATTTAAGTATTTTGGCTAACGCGCGTACAGGCACGCCACATTACGCGCTTCAAAAAATCGAACGCACGTACACGCGCTTATTCGCTTGTTCGATTGATTAAAATGACAGCTGTTAGCAAAAGCGACGACTTATCTCGCTCAAAAGACGTGCATACACGTGCTTGCACGCGCATCTAAAAACGAGCTTATAAGCGCTAAAAATACGCTAATCTGAAACCATACGTATTCAAAACAAGCTGCCAAAGGCGCGTGGCAAGAAAGAAATCGCCAAATGAGGCTAAACTAGTATCTAAAAGTTGCTTAATTAAAAGTCATTTTACCAATAATAATGTTTCTGTACATGCCATGATTAAAGTTACGTATCAAGCTAAGTTGTCGGCAAAACATTTGCCATCTTTTTGATACCCTTAGGTACTTGTAAGTTATGATCCAATAACGAAGAAAAGGGGTCAAGTAATACAGGACACTGATGCACGCACATTTAAAATCGTGGAAGCCCTTTCGTGAAAGCTATTTTATGAAATTAATCCAATAAATAAAGAATTTTCTCTCTCAGTTTTAAAAGGATTCGAAAAGTCATAGGATTTTCAAAATAAATATGACATGAATTTTACCAATATGAAAGCGTTTTGCCAATTTACACTTTAATACAGGGACTATATGAGATATATTTTTAAAACTAAAAGTATTTTACTTAATGCACTTAATTTACTATTCCCTATGGTGTGGTACTAGTGGTTGCGTATGTCTGGTAGGACCTGAGTTCGACGACTTTATGCTGAAAATTTTATGTTTATGCTGAAATCTGAGTTTTCATACTCCGTACCAGCCGTCATCAAATGCATTAATATTTATTAAACTTATATTAGCATTAAACATAAAAAAAACCTTATGTTAAAATTAATATTTAGTTTCAGTTACCCCATATCATAGTAGCATTATTTCTTCATAAGGTAAGGTGTGGTTGTAGCTTAATAATAACAGCCCCACGGGTCAATCTTCCGGTTTAGCTGCGCTGTCCAAGGTCGGTCTGTGGATGGGTGACCATCCTTACATACCGAGTTTCACCCATGCCTTAGAAAGCACGTTAAGCCGTGGGTCCCAGCTGTCTGTAGATCTTTGACAGTCGTAATATATGTAGTCAGTGGCCCGAGCAACTGACAACCAGTCTTACCATGGGGTATCGTATAACCCAGTACTAACTGGGTTGTGGAGTTCAGACAGGCAGTCAGTCCTTCCTGATGATGATGATGTTCAAGTGTGCTCGCAACCGGCGTGCGTAAATGACCAGATGTATGAAAATGGACGAGGCAAAAGGAGTATGTGGGGATCGTAGCAGGTCGCGTTCTCTAGTTTCTGCCCACCCCCATGGAAAAAAGGCGTGAGTCTATGTGTTACCTCATAAGCAATTAAACTATTGGTTCCTACTGCAAAGGTAGGCAGAGATAGAAACCTCATACATCATCTTTCACAGCCGGGTAAATACAATTCCTATGACTAAGTTTGCTTTCAACAAATATAGTTAGACAATCTATGGATTCAGTTTATTGCTCTTTGCGGTCTCTATTGAAAGGCGGGTGTGGCTTCGGGGTGAGGTTTAAATGTAACATAGAAGGTCATCATCTGCCGAGCTTGGGTCGGCTTCCATTCTAACCGGATGCTGCTCAATACCAGTATTTTACATGGAGCCCTTGGTTTAGTTGTCAGTGAACTCTAACGTAACCTGTAACGATTGTCAAAGATCTACAAATGACAGCTGGGACCAACGGCTTAACGTGCTTTTCGAGGCACGGAGGAAACTCGGTATGTAATGAGTGGTCACCCATTGACGGACCAACCTAGGCAAGCCCGGCTTAACCTTAAGATATGCCCGAGCGGGTGTTATTGTTTAGCCACGAGCTCCTCTGTAACAGAAGATAAAAAAAAATGTTTACTTAACAAGCTTTTAAACGAGTCTGAGAACTTTAAATTGAGAGAGATGTTTTATTTTCTTATTGGCTTTTCGTATTTCTTGATTCAACTCAACGTCTGCCTAGCCTTTCCCACCAAATTCAACTGAAAACTAGTATTTTAAGTAGAGTGACTGCGTATCTGCCCTCTAAAACCCAGGTACTAAGTCACACTATGTGACTTGGTATTAGCAGTGATAGCCTAGTGTGTGACCATGGGACTGCCAAGATATAGGTCGAGGGTCAGGTGGCCTGTGGACGGCGAGTTATGGGCTAGCTCGCCATCCGGCCGTCTTATGACGACAGGCCTTGTCGAAGGCGCGTTCGTGTCTACGCGCGCCTCAAAGAGATGTCAGCAACGATGAAAGGGTCTGCAAGGGCCGATGCCTGCCAGGGCTGCGGGACTGTTCAAAAGAGATACCGTGGCCCTGCAACACAAAAGGCATCGAAGGAACATGGATGGGTTTCAGTCAGTACAAGTCTGATCCCGAGTTAGAACCCAAGAATATGTATAATTATTACTTGGTTCGGTGAAGGAAAACATCGTGAGGAAAGAAGCATTCTTCATTATTTATCGACGGCATGTATAGCTAAGTCAGCGGCCCATAGGCAGTATAAAAACTCTGACACCCCTCTGTGATTAGGCACTAACCACATGAAGAAGAAGAAGACTTGGTAAAACTGAATGACGATGATTCGTATGACCAGCATAACATTACTAACTTACAAACACAATCTGGTAGAACCATAAATGTTCAGCTGATAATCTTGATACCTTATCAATGCTCTGTCATTTGTGGGATACGTAACATCTTAATAGACACAAACTTGTGGGTAGTTTGGACACACTATAGATAGATACAGAAGGTCAGGACCAGCTCTGCACAACGAGGCGAACAGGTCCACGTACTGTTACTTTAAATACACGAATCCACGACCCCCGTACTATTCAATGCATCCATCAGCACAATGTTTTGAGTGGGTTACATTGAGTCCTACCGTAAAACGTGATTTTTCTCCCCAAGCAAATATTTTCCCAGCAAAAATTTTTGTGTAGAGTTTCTTAGTACTTACGTTTGATGTACAGAATGCTTGTGAATTAAGGTTTTTTCTCGTTGTATACTTTTACGGAAATGATCTTCTGTATCAGTTTTGTAGTTTGTGATTTGTTCCGGACAGTTAGTTTCAAACGTGATGCGATTATTAAGGCGATAATCTTGAGGTGGGTTTCTGTCTATTAAATTATTAGAAGTTGATTTAATGATCTTGTTCGTTTAAGACACCTTATCGAAACTATAAACATACCAACTTAAAACTTAAGATTACAGTTGGTATGGCTTAAAGTAGTTACTTTAGTTGCGTACAACGTTTATCTAACTTGATATATAAAAGAAGGATGAGGTACCTACTACCTAGATCAATCTAGGTACTGGATCTCTTTTTGATTGTCGGTAAAGAATTTGGGCAGTCTGTAACCTGAATAAACACAAGCCTGGGATGGCAGCGTGGCGCGCTCTGTACGTGTCTCTTATGAAGAACTACGGCCGTGTACGGCCTCAGACAGTGACAGGGCCCGGATTTTGGTCATTGATGAACATTGGAGCCCCTACCTTGGTTGCACAAGTCGCTTCTTCCTTTCCTCACTCTGGATCTGCCGGAGCTCGGTCTTTCGTGCCTCGATATTCAGAGAAACCAGCCGCTGAGCACGCCCTAGCTTCGCCTTCTGCCAGCGAAAAAGAGACGCAAGGATTATTACGTCCAGATCCCTACCAATTGGGATCTTCCAACTATGATGGGGTCGACTTCCACACCTACCAGAAGCAGCTGAATACCAGCTTGGTGAAAATAATGCAAGCTAATCTCTGGAATTTTCCGCCGTCGCGCTATGAAATTGTTACTTACACAAAAATCTTTGCACATTTTTTTATAAAACTACCTGGTCTAGAAACCCAATCATAGACCTTAAAATCAAATGGGAATCAGCCATCTTTGAATGTCAAAGTAACATAAGACAGTCTCCCAAAATTCCTGTCCTTCATCACTTTCTAATATTTTCGCTGGGAAAAATAAAGACTAACATCTAGAAACCGAACCTTCTTCTTCTTTATCGTGTGGATATTGCCTAATCTGTTAGTTAGAGTTTTTATGCCGCCCATGGGCCTCTGACTTGACTTTACATGCCGTCGAGAAATATCTCTCAGGCATGTTCGGTTTCCTTACGATGATTTTCCTTCACCGAAGCAAGTGATAATTACACAATACGCACATGAATCCGAAAAATTCGAGGTGCGTGTCTTGAGTTCGAACTCGAGACGACCGTTCGTACCGGCTCCTGAGTCATGTAAACAAAACTTAGCATTGTAATTAATAACAGAACTCAACTAGTAAGTTCTAGGTAACCTGTTGAGTGGTTTACAAGTTTTAAGTACTATTAGTTATTAAAATTCAACACAGCCAGGTGTCTAGCCACTAAAGTTAACTGCTTCGTAAATTGTATTAGCTTTGAAATATGTAATTGTGTTTTAACTTAACTGCATAATACTTTGTTGGTTAATTTTAGATTACACCTGAAGTTTAACTGTTTTTACTTTGTTGAGGTTAATTTTCTGTCTTTAAAGGGTAATTTTTGAAATTATCTTATAAAACTTCACGCAAACTTAAGAGTCTATAACCTAAACGCTATGTATTAAAGTTAAGCGGAAGTTACAGACGCGGCTGGCGACAACACGACGCATTTAAAAAAAAATGTACCACAGTAAATATTTAAGGAGTCGCGTCGGCCCGCACCGCAACGCAGTGCTTATGTCAATTAGCCCTAATTGACATCGACTGTTTCTATTTTAGTGCATTGGATACTTGGATAGATATATTTGGGCCTAATCTTATCGGGGTTATGGACCAGGCTGAGATTCAAGATATTTATATTTATTTTTGACATGGAAAGAAAAATTCCAGTGCGAGCAGGGTTTGAACCTGCGACCTTCCGATTCAGTACACCGGATGTCTTAACCAACTAGACACCACCGACCGTAAGACGTCACCGAAACCCGTCACCGTCTAACGTCACCGTAAGACGTTATTAATGGAACGAAAATTTCGGGGATGGTCTAGTTGGTTAAGACATCCGGTGTACTGAATCGGAAGGTCGCAGGTTCAAACCCTGCTCGCACTGGAATTTTTCTTTCCATGTCAAAAACAGCTATGTTCCCTACGCAGGGTTTGCGTATAAAATATTAAAAATTTATATTTATTATTTATATTTATTATATATTTTAACCTAACCTCGGCTAGGACTAACCTGCTCAAGTTTACCCCTATGTCGCGAGCCGCACGTATTATTAATATTATAACGGTTTCGGAAGATATATTTGGGCAAAACATGCCGACATTTGTTCAAAGGGCACAAATGATAATTGAATGGGGTCAAACTATGAGCTTGGTCATGTTTAAGTATTAATGTTTTAACTATAGCTATTATAATTTATATTTTTTTATTATATGTTGTAGCATCGTATTGGACTTGGTCTGTAATGTGGCTATAATTTGGTGGTAAATAAATAAATAAATATTTTTTTTTATATTCCCTGCCTACATCGGTTTTCCAAAGTTCATATGCCCCAATCTATTTAAATCGCGAGTTAATAGGCTTCTCTGGGTTAGCTCGTTCTATCGTTGACCTCATCTCTGTCCTCAGGTCAAGAGTAAACCCAAATAATATTTAAAAAAAAACTTTTTAGTTTGAACGTGTTGAATTTCATCGACGTTCAAACTACTCTCAGTACTCCAGAGCATGTTCTGATGGTCTCAGATGATCAATTCTCCAATAGCATTCACTATCAAATCTCATCTTCACTTTATCGTTACATCATAATCTGCCTAGCCTTTCTCTATGTTGGGGTCGGCTTCCAGTCTAACCGGATCCAGCTGAATACCAGTATTTTATATGGCCCGACTGCCTATCTGACCGTTACGATATCGCTTGATTGTCGATATTTTGGTACTCAGTTTTGACTGTTATTTATTACTTACTAGCTTTTGCTCGCGGGTTAACTCGCGTTAATTTAGAATTTAGCTATTTTAATTATTGTCTCTTAACACACAACTAAAGTTTATAAAATAATATTATGATTCAATCATGATTCGAAAGACACGTTGCGCCATCTATTATCATTAGATAGTTATTGTTGTTTTCCTCGGAAACAGTATTTTTTTTCGGAATAAAAGGAACCCTATGTCCGATTGTCCGTGTCTGTACACCTGACAACGTATATGCAAAATTTCAGGATGATCGGTTGAGATTTAGGCGTGAAAATGTAACAAACAAACAGACAAACTTACTTTCACATTTATAATATTAGTTAGGAAGTAAGGATACTTTCAGTTATCTTTGATAAGTCAACAAAATAAAAATACCAATTATATCACCCTACATCAATTACATACGTATTTTCACACTCATATAACCAAACTTTACGTCTGTCAGCCTACTTCGAGGTTTCAATTTCTTAACACCAACAAGTTTCGGAGTAACTTGCACCTTGGCACGGTGCAACTGATGCATTTATAAATTTTCATTACTTCACTATATCCGTATACTTGGAGCTGTGGGTATACGGGAAACTTTTCCAGCAGTAATTTCTCGGCAACCTTCAGCTGTTTTCATCCTGAAAATTTTGTCAATAGTTTTTGTAATTTGCTCTTAACATTTTGTACTTCAGATGCTATTTGCCACATACATACCATACCATAACATAATGCTTGTTATCTCCGAAGGGTTAGGCAGAGCCTTTCCTAATAATACACTTACATGCTGGGCACAAAAGGCTGCTACAAATTTCCTGCTGAAAAACCCAATAATACTGCCGACCCTGAAAACGAACCCAAGATCTTATGCAGAGCAGTCGCGCTTGCGACCACTATACCAACGTACGCACGACGACCACTCAAGCTATGAAAACTAGCTAACTCAAATTCAAATTCAAATTCAAATCATTTATTGTTTGTCACATGTCACTCCCGGCTGTCATTTGTAAATCTTTGACAGTCGTTGCAGGTAGTCAGAGGCCCGAAAGTCAGATAACCAGTCTTACCTAGAGGTATCGTATTACCCAGTACGAACTGGGTTCTGGAGGTCAGATAAGCTGTCGCTCCATGTAAAATACTGGTATTCAGCTGCATCCGGTTAGACTGTAAGCCGACCCCAACGTAGTTGGGAAAAGGCGATGCAGATGATGAGTCTCACAAAATTGTCAAGGTGATGATGGTGTTGTATTATAATGTTTTTTTTTAACGACATTGCTCAGAGTTAAGCAATTTTAGTTGCCTGTGTACGCGAACTTTTAAACAGGTAACGATGTTTTATGGGGTAACAGGGAGGACCGTTAATAGTATATAACGCTATTTTACCACGTATGTAGTAGCGATAAACAGAATTCTAAACGGGAAGGTAGTGAAAAATTTGAAAAATTGTACGATTTGAAACATAAAAGTGTTAAACTAAAGACTGGTTTCAGGAAAATAACTGAAAAAAATCCGTCTAAATTTATTTATTTATTTAATCCTTACTAACAACTTATACTTCTTATACTTATTTTCTATAACTAATTACATATAATGTTATCCTTGTGAATTCACTCAGTGGACAAGCAAAAATGTCTACCTCCTCGGCTACAAGGTTTAGAGTGCGAAGCGCCCGCGTCAGTGGGGCCTCATTCAACAGATTAGTGCGGCCACGAGATACAGCCAGAAGCTGATGCTGACGTCTACGCCATCATCTGTCGGGCACACTCAAACACACCAACTCTAAAATGTTGTCGTTATGTATCTTGCCTCTAATTAATTTAAATAAATATGAGACAAGTGCGAACTCACGCCTAACTCTCAGCTCGTTGTATCCAACCATGCCATTTGCCGAGGTGTAGTGGTCTCGAGCACGACTACTGAGCTTGGAGTATTAAGTTCTATTCTTGGTCGTGAAAAATTTGTATTGGGTTTTTTCCATAAGGATAATCCTAAGTCTGAGTCTAGAATTTTATATTTATTTATTATTATATTTTTTATTCCCATTCTTCTCTATTACTCGTCATCTCTGCAGTCACCTTATTTCTAGCCGTATCATAAATTCATCTCGTAAGTAAAAGCTTACAAATGAATTTATATTTATTATATTTTTACTTTCCCCTCAAAGCCAAAGAAACGCGAGGATAAAAACATAAAACAAGGATAACCAAGAAAAGGGGGGACACGTACCGCCCCCTAGCGTGAATAACCCTAAATTATAAAGCTTCAGTGATGCGATGAGCACTTTACTGCACCCACGGGGAAAATATGCTTTTTATTAAAGAATTCTCTTTAAAAAGCAATTTTTTGAAAACGATTTTATGTGGGTAGTTACTTGCGTGCTGTTGGTTAGTATCAAAATCTGTTTTAGAACGCTTAATCAATTTTTTTTATAGTGACACTTTAATCTAAGTATATATCTATACAAATAAATAAAATTGAAGTGTCTGTTTGTAATTTCACAATAACAGATTTTTACTAAATGCATTTCAGGTAAGTTATATTTTTATAATAATTTTACACGGATTAAGGTCGCGGGTAACAGCGAGTTGTGTCACAAATCACACAGAACCTGCTATGAAATACATTGTAGAAATATTCTAGTATTTCTTGGCATCCCAGCTATGCCAACGATATGCATAATCAGCCTATAATGTTCCCACTGCTGGGACACAGGCGGGTTGTCTATGAGAGGGAATGGGCTATATAATCCACCACGAGGGCCCAGTGCGGTTGGGTTGATTCACATGTCTTCGAATTTTTGGTTCTAGGACATGCCGGTTTCCTCACGGCGTTTTTCTTCACCGTTTTTGTGAGCAGTGGTGATAAAATAAATTACACAAAGTAATTCGCCTGCCTGGGTTCAAACCCACGATCTATTGTTTGTAAGTCGGGACCGCCACCATTGGGCCACCGCTGCTCTCCAACTATGCCAACAACATGATAAATACTAAAATCATATTTTTAATACTGTCTAGCTCCCGAGAGCGGCATCATGATATTATGAGTCACTGGTCGCGCGTTACATCAAATAATGTGAAAAGATAACATCAGTTTACAGGTTTTAAACACATAGTTACTTACAAAGTGTACCTAAATGGGGTGACTGACGTCTGAAATGTATAGTTAATTTAGATTGAGGGTCCTCTTATTTAGACGTTCTTTAGTCAGGCAATTTATATGGAGATTTAAGGATCTGTCTGTCTGTCTGGCATGTGATTGGAGGCCTAGATCCAGATTTAGACTTAGAGGGTGATGATGATGATGATGGACTAGGTGATCCGACGGAGACAGAGTTTGTCGGCATGGCTCACAGAATAAGTAAGCTAAGTGGCATTAGGCCGGCCATATTAGCCGTAAAACCGATGATCGTTATGGTAGACGTGCAGACCGCGGACGCGGACGTGTACGAGTGCAGACCGCGAATCGGCAAGCGTAAGGTGAGATGCCCTCAGGCTCGGTGGAGCGACTATCTCCGCAAGGTGGCTGGTAGCAACTGGATGAGAGTTGCCGAGAATCGAGTTTAGTGCTGTGCGATTGATGAGGTCCTTGGCAGCAATGGACTGCTGTACGCTGATGATGATAGTGATGAGAAGGGACCATGGTAAAATGAACTCTCCAAAATATGATTTTAGAATGGCCTGACAGTCCCAAAACCATGGCAAGCCAAGCCAGGCCAGGCCAAGCTTAGCTTAGCTTAAATACCTCACTGTTGAGGTATTTCGAACCTTTATTTATTTGCATAACATAAAATTACGCCTGTAATTCCTGAAGTGTTAGGCAGAGGTGTACCTAATAGTACACCCACATTTCGCCTGTTATGTTTAGGTTCCATGTTATACAGGACGAGCCTATTGCCATCAACTTTCAGAATGCATTAATGAATCTTAGAGATCAACAAACTATTCATAAACAACAATTTAACTTTTTGTGAGTGGCTACAACGCAAAAAGACAACATGTTGATTGAACGCCTATTATAAGCAACCTCTTTTACAATAAAAGTAAATTATTTACATCAAAGCAACACTTCTACTATAGAGAATCTTACAGCGGTCAACTATTGGGTACAACACTACCCATCAGAGATTTTAGGCGTGACGTCTCAAGGTATGTTAAAACAATTACCCCCCTCCTCCACTGCACCTGCACTGCCGTTCCCCCAAAATGACCGCAGTGACAAACAAGCGACGTGATCCACCTGGCTTGCAGCAATTAGTGTCGCGAGAGCGGGCCAGACACTCCACTGACACTTGTCGCGCGCGAGAGCTGACTCTCGTCTAATTAGAGAAGCGAGACCGCTCTAGCTTGGAATCACTGTGATTAGGGGATTTTTTGGGACAATAATTTATTATTTAAGGGTTTTTTTTAAGTGAAACAGGTCTCGATGTGAGGAGCTCGTGCCACACTACTCGATAAGTTTGGTTGAAAAAAAAATATTAACGACTTACAATTACGCGCCAAAAATCCACCAATTTGTTTTTTTTTCAAACACTTGTCTAAAGATACTTGGGTTTTTAAGACGATTATAACGATACCTTAATTGTCGAAATCCATCTAGCCATTTGGAAGAAACATGTTTTAATTTTTGACGTTCGATGAAGTTTTGGTATGACATCTTTGAATATGGTTTTATTTTGATAAATTGAAATTGTTTTATTATTGTGATTTTGTTAATTTAAATATTAAGTTGACATTCTTTATTATTGTGATTTTATTAATTAAGTATTATGTTGAAATGCTAGACTGGAACTTCCAAACTTATAAGTTTAATTAATATAATGTTTAAATGTGAAAGTTGATAATGATCTATGTAAGTCATATTAGATAAATAAAAATAGATACTCTGCAATATTAGTTTTAAGTTATCTTGCTGCGCCCTGACAGGGTCATGTACTCCTTAGTTTAAGCTTAGCGTGTAAAATAGGTTGTTTACATTGTGCATTAAAATAAATAAATAAAGCAATTTACAAAACTACAAGATACGCGCGAAAAACATACGACATCCTTGGCAGTCGGGTAAAAAAAATCCAATCAAACACCGTTGCCAGAACTTTACACCTCATATTACGAGTACTACATACTAAACGAGTTACAAAGTCAAGTTAAGTAGAACTTATCGACTTACTTCGTGGCAACTTACTTATTTCGAGTGTACGTTACACTACGATGTGTACGGTAAATAGATTAGCTAGGGAAACTCTTGGTGTGCAGTGTCGAGAGAGTTGCAAACACTGAGGCACACGTGCCCGAAGTGGCTGGGAACTAATTAGAGATGCGACACTTGATGAAGAAGTTATGGGTTTGTGTTGTGATTTTGGATGGAAAAACACTTAATGCATCGTGTAACAGAAAGGATAAAGTTATCTGGAAGGATGTTCTCATTAAACTTACAATATACGTGTTAATGACTATCAAACTAAACATGTTTCTCTATGGGATCAGCATCGTAATCGTGAAAACATAATCAGCTGTTTCTGTAATCGTGAAAACATAATCAGCTGTCAATGTATGGGGATACATTTGGGTCGATCGAAAATCTTAGAACGAAAGTCTCCAAACTATCAAAACTTGTAGCCACCCTACACTAGACGCAAACGAGCGATCAAAACAGCTTAAGCCGTCGCTAAGAACATTTCATTTGTGCCAACAGCAGGACTTGTGTTGCAGACTGTACGCCATGACACAATGTGGACTACAATTGATGTGTTAGAGTCTAGCTCTATATAGTTTGTGCTTAAATTGCATAGAAGTTTTACAGTATTTTATGTAATAGAAGACGAGTATTATGAAGGTTTTGTCACTAGTCTGCAACTATGGAATATATGTCCTTGACAGAAAACGAGAAAAGCTGTTCCACCTTAATACAGTATACTAGCAATTCACTGGCGACTTCGTCCTCAAAAGTTGTGATAGCTCGGCTAATATGCATGATTTAAATATAATTTTTAGCCTATAGCACCCACAAATAATGTAGCATTTTGTAAGTTAAAGAACTTTTAGAATTGGATCATTGGTTCCGGAGATTACCACATACAAACTTTGGCCTCTTTATAATATTAGTATAGATGTATACATTAGTACGGGGAACAGGATGTATCAGTTCCATTCTAACAACCAAAATAGTCCAAAGTTAGTGTTTATTATTTATAGTTTGTTTTGTCTCTTTCTTATTCACAATCTGCCAGCCATTCTTCTGAAATTGGGATTAAAGATTCTTTATTTATTCTAAATTACCATACAGATTACGTCTCTACAGTGCTACTCCGGTATTAAATATTGTAGGCTTGTCATGATTTATTCCGTTGGGCTCATACATAATGTGGACAGAAGATGGGTTTCGTGCAATGAAAATACACAGGGTGCGATACACTGTTTCTATTAAACTAACAAATTACTTGACATTCCAATCTAACACAATAACACTGGGCACAATGATTCGGGTACAGTTCCAGGATGTCTCAACTCCGCTGCGATCACACGTCAATGTCGTCCTCGCCTCGAGCTGTAAACATCACGGCTCTGTAGAAGCACGCTGTGGTGTGGGTAGACTTATGGGTAGGTCGTGCGATGTCACCACTAGCGTACTTGCGATTCATTGTATGTCCGTACCAATGACCGGATCCGACAAATACATAATTTACACAATACGTCGTCACCAATGCACACAATACTTAATACTATGACATGTCCCGCTTACCTACATTACTATGTATAAATAAGTTGTATACTAGTGGCAGTGAGTGGAGAGTGTCGGGTGTTACTTCGCATCGTGTGACGGCGACGAAAGTATTTCTCTCTCGTGGACTTAGAGTGTGTCATAACGGCGGGACCACCCTTGAAAATACAGGGTGTAAACGGACCCTTCACGAAGCTGTCAACCAAGCATTATGTACACCAAACTAAGTAATTTTAAGCAAAAATTATCGACGCAAGTGATAATTACAGAATACGCACAAGAATCCGAAAAATCAGAGGTGCATGACTTGGGTAAGACTGGTTATTACTTCAGTTGCCTAAATAGAAAACTTTTAATTTTGTGAGAATAGGCAGTTACAAAAATACTGTATTATACACACGTTGTTAGTTACACTTTCAGTATATAGTAATTCATTGAAAGTGTAACTCTGTAACAGAGCATATAAATTGTAAGGACAAAGCTAACGATACTACTAATTGGACCCTCGAGGATTTAATTTAAACGTTAACAAAACAAAATAATATACTGCTGTGCTATTTAAGCCGAACTAATGACTCGTTTCTAATAAAATATTACTGTTTTTAGAAACATAGACAAACAAAGTATCTTAGGGGTGTACCTATTTATAGTACAATTTCGCCAGGATTTTCTGTCCCGTGTAATAGGGGTTGAGCTTATTCCCATTGGTTGAGCACAAATTCTTATTCCGAGCTGCTTCTGAAATACTCTTGATTGAAAAACCCAATAACACTTTGCATGACCTGGGAATCGAACCCAAGACCTGTTGCTCAGCAGATCTTGCGACGACTAGACCAACGAGGCAGTTTATCAAAGTCGCTTCCCGCTGTCTGTCTGTCCCTATAAATGCTTAGATTTTTAAAACTACGCAACAGATTTTCATGCGTTTTTTTTTATAGATCCGTGCAAAGCCGGGGCGGGTCGCTAGTAAACAATAAATTAGAAAACTATGGTGTGTGTTTTTTTTAGGTGTCTGATGAGATGACGAGTAATAGAGAAGTATGGAAGAAGAAGACATGCTGCACTGACCCCAAATAAATTGCGACAAGGGCAGGAAAATAATCGTTCTATTCGATCGAATTATAAAACGTGTTTTTGGTCGGGAGAAGTGTGGATGTACTACTTGCATAAATATAAAGGTTGTAAATACACCCTTGACAAAACCGAGAGATACTTGTTCTTCTCCTCAATGTGATATCTTTTTTTTTGATTTGCATTAGGAACCTTCTAGTTACGGAGATATTGGGGGTCAAAGTTCTAACTTTTTCACAAGTTTTTATTTAAACACAAGTGTTTAATGTTATTACTTTACTATAAATACCTCTAAGTCCCCCGCACTATTCAATGCATCCATCAGTACAATGTTTTGAGTCCGTTACATTGAGTCCTACCGTAAAACGTGATCTTTCACCCAAAAAAAAAATTTTTTCCCAGCAATAATTTGTACACAGGGTTACTTAGTTTGATGTAAAGAATGGTTGATTGCCGGCTTCGTAAAGGGTCCGTTTACATCTTGTATAAGGTTGCCTAACCTTTCTGGGATTACACGCATAATGCTATGTGTATGTGTATTTTGTTGACGCAGGACTAACAGATTTTCTTTCTTCCCTTAAATCCAGTCTCACCCCGACCGCGACCCCGCCACCTCCCCGCACACTACCCCGGCACACCGTCTCCATTCTCAAAGTAGCACAAACTCAATATCGCCGCCATGACACTTATAGACAAAGTGCCGCCGACTTCGTGCGGTTCAAATGAGAATCCCGTTAAAGAGGTGCCTTTGATATCGTGCCGTAAACGGATACGGAACCGAGTAAGGGCTGAAGTAGACTGGCTACTTCTAATATTGGTGATCGATGATCAGCGATACAGCAGGTAGCGACTGGGTTGTGGAGGTCAGATAGACGGTCGTTTCGTGCAAAGCGTCAGGTGGTACACCTTGTGTTGCCATCTGGCATTATGCTTGAGCTGAGGCCCTTTTGGCATTATTAGTTTTGTTTGTTTATTTATTTTGTATATTTTTTTGTTTAAAATGACAGAGAAACGCAATTTTCTGTCCTTTTTCTTTCTTTTAAAGTAGAGAGCAATGGCCTGCCTAGGGGCCAATAATACGGCGAGTAATAGAGTTTGTGGTAACTTGATGTGCTGGCGACTGTACAAACGACAGTCACTGTTGAACGCAGAAAGTAGGTAATATGCAATGCAGCATCGATATGATCTCTAAAACGCGCGATTTTGATACAGGAATTAAATTAAATCATTTATTTATGTGATTTTTAGTAGGTAATACCTCCAGTAGTAAACTCTCCAAAACCCGACGATGCATCGATGCAGTCGCAAAATCCTTGACGCTTTAAGTAGCTAGTTTGCTTCGCCCTAAGGTGCATATGGTTATTCAAGAAATACAGGAATTGGGAAACGCAGAGGTGATGGGTTTTGCCGCTGTTTCGTGAGTTAGGGAGTGTAAAGTTTTGAATTTCGTGTGCATTTGCATTGCGAATTGCAATTTGTCTAAAGACCTCGTGTGTCGCAAGATGTTGAAATGAGATAAGATTAGATCTCTCATCTCAGTACGAATTACTCATGTTTTGCTAAAATAACACATAACGTCATACCAAAACATCACGCCTAGAATCCCCAAAGGGTTAAGCAGAGGTGTACCTAATAGTACACCGACATTTCACCAGTCATGTTTAAGTCCCATGTGAAAAGGGGCGAGCCTATTGGCATTAACCGGGCACAACAACAGACTCCGTGGCTGCTACTGAGAAATACCTGATGAAAAATTCCAATTACACTACCCAACCTGGGAATCGAACCCAAACATCAAACTCATGCTCAAACGCCGCTTTTGAAACCACTAGACTAACGAGGCAGTAGAGAGAACTTGAAAAAATAAACAACAACACATCATAATACATCATTTACTTTAATTGACCAGTAAATAATAATAGAATTATTCACCAGCAACTTGCCTTGCAATACAGCCTTGTGAGTTATGAAGTACCATACCACAGTATTTGCCCGACCCAGTTCTCGAGAATGGTCATGCCACATTGTATTGGGATCGATCTATCATCACAGACAGGACTATTTTAGCAAATAAGCCTGATATTGTGGTGATAGATCGCCAAGAGCGCCGTGCAATGATTGTTGACATCACTGTCCCTCATGACGAGAATCTCGTGAAAGCTGAGAATGATAAAAAAATCAAGTATCTTGTTTTTGCATACGAGGTTGTGGACATGTGGGACGTGGACTCTGCAATCATTGTACCGATAATCGTTACGGTTAATGGACTAATAGCAGAGAGCCTCGACCAACACCTTAGGAGGCTCTCATTGCGCGGCTGGGTCAAGGGCTTGATTCACAAAGCAGTACTCCTGGACACGGCACGCATAGTGAGGCGGTTGCTCTCTCTGGAGCCCTGACCACCGGCAGACTGAACCTTGTTTCTGATGCCGATGGGCCATCTATTTTTTAAATGTTTTGTTTACTTTTCTTTGTAAAAATATTAAAAAATGTATTAGATAAGAGAAAGAATGAATAAAGGACATAATAAATAAAAATTCAGGGCAATCATTATAGTATTGAAAACACTTTGACCAACCAGGGAATCAAACTTTTAGCGGTCGCGCTAAGAACCATTAGACCAAATGACGTATTCTACAGAACACCTCCAATATTATTTTCACATCAGAATAAAATCTCGTACTAATACCACAAAAAAAATATATCGCAGTAAAACATTGAGTTCGCTTTGAAATTATATATTTTGTAAGAGATTTATGATCGCGAACAGAATATCAATGTAAACGGTTCTACGAGACGATACTTTGTAAAAACTATCACTTTATATTAAAAATGGATACTCTTGGCAAGTTTTGTTACTGTTAAAACGGGATCCGAGTTTTTATGGCGTTTTTCTGCTGGGTACTGACAGCGGTATTATTCATGTTTTTTTTTTTTTAAATGGTTTGGTACAGTGTGTTTTATTGACACCTGTGTTATTGTTATTGTTTATTGAGATAGGAGCTCATCATCATCACCATCATCATTTCAGCCGAAAGACGTCCACTGCTGGACATAGGCCTCCCCCAAGTGTCGCCACATTGACCGGTCCCGTGCGTCTCGCATCCAGCGGATCCCCGCAATCTTTACCAGGTCATCGGTTTAATGCCCATGTAACACCCACTCCTATCAAGATCGGAGACTCTACACTCGAAGTTGTAGACGATTATGTCTATCTGGGACAAACGATCCAGTTAGGTAGGTCTAACTTCGAGAAAGAGGTTAATCGTCGAATCCGACTCGGCTGGGCAGCGATAGGAGCTCGTGGCTAAAATAATAAGAGCCTCACGGGCCGATCTTCATGATAAACCAGTGGATGCTAAGGTCAGTCCGTGAATGGGTGACCATCCATTACGTATCGAGTTTCCTCCGTGTCTTTAAAAGCATGTTAAGCTGTCGGTCCCGGTTGTGTCTTTATCACATTTTTTTACCTTCTTTTTTTTCTTTTTTTGTATGGTTAGAGCCTAACCTGGTGTCGGGGTTTTTATGCCGCCCATGGGCCTCTGACTTAGCTTTACATGCCGTCGAGAAGTCTCAAGCATGCTGGTTTCCATTATTTAATTGACAGAAGCGTTTGATTGCATGTGCAATCAATTGCCTCCAAACCTCAACCTATTGCATTAACCAGAACACTCTCATCGTCTCAAGTTGCCAACTTAAGTTACACATATTTAAGTACCTCCCCCCCTCTCCCCCGACAGCATCGCATCTCTCACAAAGCTGGAGCGCGCCGCGTGAAAACAATAGCGAGTGAATACACTACACAGTTCCAACTGATGCGTGGAGGTACAGGTGTGGGCGCTGGATGTGGCAATGAACTTATGGATAATACTTTTTAAATAAATTATTATTATTCTTATTCTATTCTTAATAATGATCATTATAAACCGGAGCATCACTGGTTACCGAAGGAGAATTTAGGCGATTTCTATAGGAAAAATTGACAAATATCTACTGAACTATTATGGTCGCAAGATACATTTACCTGGGCTGCGGGACTGTTCGAAAGAGATACCGTGGCCCTAGAACACAAAGGGCAAAAAAGGAACATGGATAGGTTTTAGTCAGTAGAAGTCTGACACTCCCCCTTCCGCTCCGCCCAGAGCGGGTGACGATAATTTCTCATTCGAAAAAAAAAAAAAAAAAAGATACATTTATCTTGTTGATCTAGTTGATGGTCTGACTGCCTCGTTGGTGTAGTGGTTGCAAGCGCGACTGCTGAGCATGAGGTCCTGAGTTCGATTCCCGGGTCTGACAATAAGTTCGCATGAGTTCTATTACATGGTACTTATGGCGTTATGTTATGTTATGATTTTGTTGTGACTTGTGACCAATGAGCCTTAGGTTCTGGATTTTTTTTGCTCTTTATAATTTTGGTGAATTTTTCCATATATGGTAGCTATCTCAAATAGCTGCGCCAGTCCTCGAACTCTTTAAGGCCGCATTGACACGATCAGAGTATACTCGGACCGTAGTGGACTCGGATACCTACTCGGATGCAACTCGTATTATAGCATCCCATACCAACCCATCCGAGTAATTTTAATCAACATGTTAAGTCATCTGCCTAGCCTTTTCCCAACTATATTGGGGTCGGCTTCCAGTCTAACCGGATGCAGCTGAATACCAGTACTTTACATGGAGCGACTGCCTATCTGACCTCCACAACCCAGTCAGTACTGGGTAATACGATACCCCTTAGTAAGACTGGTTCTCAGACTTTTTGGGGCACTGACTGCCTAGCGACTGTCAAAGATCTACAAATGACAGCCGGGCCAACGGCTTAACGTGCTTTCCGAGGCACGGAGGAAACTCGGTATGTAATGGGCGGTCACCCATCCACAGACCAACCTAGGCAAGCACGGCTTAACCTAAAGATCGACCCGAGCGGCTGTTATTATTTAGCCACGACATGTCAACATGTCAAGTAAATACAATAAATACAATGCCTGAAAAAAAAAACAACAAAAAATTAAATCATCGATGGACTCACGTAGATTTTTAAGTTACCTTTGTACTACAATAAGTTTAAGTATAATGTAACGTGTCCTTAGTAGGAGCACGCATGTAAGAAAAAAAGTAATAAAACAAGCAAACAATGATATTAATTAAAAAAGAGCGCGGACCTCCATGTCTGCGGTAGAAACTCAATAAAAAAAAAAACTCATCCGAGTGCGCTCAGATTATGGGCTGCAACAATACGAGTTGCGTCCGAGTAGGTATCCGACTCCACTCGGTCCGAGCATACTCTGATCGCGTCAACGCAGCTTAATACGGTATTCAAACATAACTAAATCCAGGTGTAATTTTAACTCACCTGTCTCGTCGGGGAATACAAGCTAGCATGCTACTGGCGTGACACGCTTTTAATTACATTGCAAAGCATTTGAAAGGGAATTCCCAAAAGGTACGAAAAAATGATGTCGAGGTCTGAAATGGCCGCTTCAGCAGAATCATAATAGGATAATAATATGAATTACGTTACAGTTCGTAAAATGGTCACAAAGTAACAATTCAAACTATTGTTAACTAAATAAAAAATGTAAAATACTGGTATTCAGCTGCATCCGGTTAGACTGGAAGCCGACCAAAATAAAGTTAGGAAAAGGCTAGGCAGGTGACCGACTGTGTTGACCGTTTTAACCGTTTTAATTTTAGACCCCTGCTGAAAGAACGGAACTAATATTGTTGAACTGTCAAAATAAATGGTATTGGCTCACCATAGTGAACTTATTAATAAAGACGCATTCAGTCATCATAACTCTTCGTTCATCTTCCGCCTCCCACAAGCCATCTGTTTAGGGATGTCAATCCTCACGCCCGCTTGCCTCTAGAGCGTGGGCAGAAATACTGAAGCTATCAACATTTAACTTGTCAGAGCTGACTAAACCGTGTGGCAACTGACAACTTGGATTTTGGAGGTGTGTGGTTTTGGTGAATAAACTAGTACTATTTGAACTGCTTTTTTATTTTAAATACTGGTATTTAGTTGCATCCGGTAAGCAAAGGTAAGACTGGAAGCCGACCCAATCAAAATTGGGAAAAGGTTACTCAAATCATCATCTGCCTAATCTTTTCCCAACCATGTTGGGGTCGGCTTCCAGTCTAACCGGATACAGCTAAATACCAGTATTTTACATGAAGCGACTGCCTATCTGACCTCCACAAACAAGTTAGTACCGGGTAATACGATACTCCTTGGTAAGACTGGTTGTCAGACTTACGGGCCAGTAACTACCTGTTACGACTGTCAAAAATCTACAAATAACAGCCGGGACCAACGGTTTAACGTGATTTCCGATCTCACCCATCCATAGACCAACCTAGGTAAGCGCAACCTTGACCTTTAAATCTAAAATATAAGATTAAATGATAAAAGATAAACTAATATAACTTTAAATCACCTCTCAAACATCAACAAACTCAAGTATTTTTATTCAAGGTAGTTCAAGAAAATTGATTTAGCTACGAAAGCGTAGCGGTGCCGCTACGGCGTAGCAAATCCATAGGCAATTTCCGTAGCAAATAGTAATATTTTTTGTATCAACTAAAGATTCATTTTACATATTTTTTACAAAAAATTAAACGTTTATTAACAAAGTAATTTACAAAATTACTAGGTAAAACTTGAGCAATATTTAATTTACGAAATTAATCGTTACATTAAGCATTTTTAATGTGGCTAATGTGCAATAAAGGCTGATAAAATCCGCTATAGTACGATTTCACTTCATCAATTCCCCCCGCGGGCCCAAACGCGTAAACACGCAAATCTGCTGCGCTCGCACACGATAATTCCCTGCTAATTGAAAAGCAACTGTTTATCCGTGTAATGTACCTGACTGTGAAGCCAAGTGTGTGATCCATCCAGTGCGCGATTTTAATTACGATTCAACTAAGTGACCACTAAATAATCAAAGTTTTAAATACTACGGGCTGCGAAATTTAACGTGCTATTCTTTTGTCAACGACTCCAACGTGCGGCGCACCGAGGTCAAAGTCCGTCCTCGACACTTGCTCAAGGACGAACGCTATTCGTCGATCGGCTGTCGCTCGGCCGTGATCGGGAACCGAAGATCTACGGAAGTGTTGACAACGGACCTGTGTGATACTCGTGCGCACTATACAAGTTTATGTTGTGATCGCTGAGTGAGTATGGCGCTTCATCCATACATACAGTACACCAAGTACACTATACGATCTTATTTCTAGTTGTGCTTATTTTTGAGTACATACATTCAAATATAGTTATTAGAAAACCATACAACAGAAATGTTCTGTTCACCTGGGCAAACTGCATCACCGCCTTTTCACAGCTCGGAACCTGATTTAACCACAAGTTCTAATACAGAAACAAATGAACAACATCAGAGAAAAAGGAAGCGAGGTGAAATGCAACGTGTAGAATCTATGATGATGGAGATGAAGTCCATGTTCTCTGATTTTGTCCGTGATCAAACACACCACAATAAAAAAATTGACACCCTACACTCGGCCCTTGAGGAAATTAGGTCTCAAAACAGCCTAATTCGTACCCAAAACTTAGAAATACAAAACCAAAATGATGAGATCCGAACTCAAAATACTCAAATTCAAAACGCTGTACAATTCTTGTCCGATAAATACGAGGATGCCATGCTAGAAATAAATAAACTACAAACGGAGTGTCAAGACAATCAGAAAACCATAAAAACACTAGAACTGAGGGTAGACTTTCTGGAGAGAAACCTAAAAGCAACAATTGAAATAAAAAATATCCCAACCTCAAACCCCGAGACTAAAGAATCCCTGACTGCGTTAATTAAAGAACTCGGTACTATTATTAATCAACCAGTGCCGCCATCTGAGGTCAAAAATGTGTTTCGTTTAAGAAACAAGAAACAACTTATGGATACAATCATTGTTGAATTCTCATCCGCATTACTGAAACAAAAATTTATACAGTCCACTAAAAACTTTAATAAACAAAATATTCATAATCGTCTTAACACTACACACTTGCAAGCTGCAGGACCTAAGAAACCGATCTACGTATCGGAAGAAGATTACTTCTTCAGCCAAACGCCTGCACTATCTCTCCAGAGAGTTTATAAAAAGCAGTGAGTACCAACAATGTTGGACTGCTAATGGGAAGGTATATGTACGCGAAAAAGAAGGGATGCCCAGCCGGCTCATAAAATCCGAAGAAGACCTGGCTAAATTACGTCACGAAAAAACTAAATGACTAGTACCTATTCTACCTCGCCATACCATATTTGCTAAAAATGTTTTCTTCTACCTGTTAATATGTTACGTAAATATGTTAAAATCTGTTATTATCTTACTTATTTACAAATACCCACAAAATTATCATACATATTTGAATAAAATTACTATCTGCAATCTGCTAATAACGTTAGTTCTAAATGTACAAAAATTAATTACTAACCCACTTATTTACCTACAAACACATCTACAATACTACACATTTCTTTCGCTGCTATATGCTTCTAAAGCACAACACCTTCATGAAATGAAAGCCTGTGCACTAAATTCTAATCTAGTGTCACTAATTGTCCATGTCCCATCATGCCTTAGCAGTACTAATAGAATGAATTGTTCAAAACCCAACAATACACAAAAAATGCAAATGTTGATAAAATTAACTAAAATTCTATAATACACAAAATAACATAAACAACATAGATTCTGTCTCTGTGTCTGACTCATCTACCTGTGATTTGGATAACTGTGTCCCACCCAAGCTCAATCAGAATCATTCGCTCAAAATCCTTAACCAAAATATTAGAAGTATTACAAAAAATATGGCAGGGCTACACACTATTCTCGCTAGAACAAAAGTTGAATGGGACGTAATAACGTTAACGGAATGCTGGCTTCTGAATACTAACTACATTCCAGACCTCCAAGGGTATAACTACTTCAAAACTGATAACAATCTGACACAAAATGAGGGCGTAGTTATTTATGTCAATAAAAATCTGAACGTGTCCGTGGAAGAACCATCGATTGAAGACGCTAATTGCCTACTGATAAAAATTGACGTTAGCACTATCCTATTGGCTATTTATCGACGGCCAGCCAACAAAGATATTACCAACTTTCTTAACTCACTTGATATGATCCTGTTGAGTATCGCGAACTATAAAAACATAATCATCACCGGCGATCTAAACATAAACATCAGTGATCAGTGTCCTGACCCAACCAAACACAGCTACCTAAATCTACTTGCTTCACATGGCCTATTACCAGCACACACTTTGCCCACACGACTTCAAGCTTGCCTTGACCACTTTATTTTAAAAACTACCCTACCGGCGTCTACTTATGTCGCCCACTCTGCACTGACTGGTCATGATACTACGTTACTGTTCCTAGTCAAAAAATGACAAAAATAACTGTAAATAAAACGTCTGTTCGAACCAATTACGACCTACTAGACGCTGCATTTAAGCAAATTGACTTTGAACCAGTTTTTCGAACTGAAAACCCCCACATAGCCGCAAAACTGATGATCAGCCTTATAACACAGGTGATTGATTCTAACTCAAAAATTGTTAAAATATCAAATCGGAAGAAAATCTTAAAACCTTGGCTAACACCGGGTCTCCTCCGATTTATTAGGCACAGAGACAACCTACACAAAAAAACTAAAACGACACCCGACAACGAAATCTTAAAAACAACTTTTACTAGACATAGAAACTTCTGCAATAAGACACTGAAAAGGACTAAACTAGAATTTGAGAAAAAAGAAATTAACAACGCAGGCACTAATACTAAAAAAATCTGGGCAGCCATCAACACAATATCCAATCGTACTAATAAGAAAGACAGCTCGTCACAATTATTAAATATGTCAGCTTCACCACTGCAATCTGTTAACCAGGCTAACAATTTTTTCGCAGAAATTGGTAAAAATCTAGCAGAACGAATAGTCTCTAGACCTACTCTTGAAGCACCGCAGGCAATCAACAACAGCTTATCACATTCTATGTCACTTTTACCTACGGACGAAAATGAAGTTGTTAATCTTATACTGTCCCTACGTAACGACTGTACTACTGTGGGGTGGGATAGAATCTCTAATGGTCTAATAAAAAAGCACATGGCTATAATTGTACCGCCACTTACATACATTTGCAACCTCGCTCAAACTAGGACAATTTCCCAAACCATTCAAAAAATCCATCATTCATCCTATTTTTAAGGGTGGGGACAGAAACAGTGTCAAAAACTACAGACCTATTGCTGTACTCCCTGCCTTATCCAAAATTCTAGAGAAGATCATGAACAAAAGGCTCGTTGACTACTTAAAAAAAATTAACATACTGTCACACTCACAATATGGCTTTCGGGCTGGTAGATCAACGTCTGATGCGGTACATGACCTGACTAACTTTGTTGTCACAAACATGGATGGGGGGCAGAAGGTCCTGGGTATCTTTCTAGACCTTGCCAAAGCGTTTGACACTGTTTCTGTTCCCATGCTCATTCACAAAATGGAAAGAATTGGCATAAGGGGGGTTCAACTCAAACTTTTTGAGGACTACCTGAGTGAGCGTACACAGTTCATTAAAATAGATGATATCGTCAGTGAAGAGCGCACCGTCACCTATGGTGTGCCACAAGGTAGCGTACTCGGTCCGACTCTTTTTCTCATATATATTAACGAGCTGGGTATGCTCACTGTCCCCAATGGTAAAATTATAACTTTTGCGGATGACACTGCTCTTCTCTTTAGCGCAAATTCATGGCATGAAGTTTACGCGCATGCACAGACAGGTTTTGATGATGTAATGAGGTGGCTTCATAGCAATGTACTTACACTAAACACAGATAAAACAAAATATATTGCCTTTTCCCTAAAGTCCAATACACATGTATCTCAAACAACACCATCATATTCCATAATAGCCCATTCCTACTCGAATCAACACGCAAACACTTGTGACTGCACCCGCCAACAAAAAGGAACTAGTCTAAAATACCTAGGAATTATAATAGATTGCAACTTGAGATTTAACGAACAAATCAACACCCTCAGCAATAGACTACGTAAATTAATATTTGTTTTTAAGACCCTGCGAGATGTGGCTGACGTCAAGCTGATGAAATCGATCTACTTTGCCCTCGCCCAGTCTCTATTAACTTACTGTATAACGTCCTGGGGCGGTGCACCTAAATACACAATCTCGCAACTGGAAAGAGCGCAGAGAGCTATTTTGAAGGTATCTTCCTTTCTACCATTTAGATATCCCACAGCAATCTTATATAAAGAGGCTAAAGTCCTAACTGTGCGTCAACTCTTTGTTTTACAAACGGCCCTGAAACAGCATGGACTCCTTATCTTTAACTCCTCACTTTTAAGTAAAAGACGTTTTGACCCAGTAGATCGCCATGGTAAACGACTAACTACAATGTTCTCGAAACGTTTCTTCTGTTATCTGGCTCGTTTTCTCTATAATAAAATAAATAGGACGCTCCCGATCTACGATCTTATCAAAATAAAGTGTACATCTAAAATTACGAGCTGGCTTCTGGAGTTAAGTTATGACGCTGTGGAAAAACTTCTAGCTGCCTCGAAATAACTTACAATATATATATATATATATACCACAATTCTGTGCATCCAGCTATTTATACAATTTTTCCCTTTCCTTATTCACACGCACACACACCCACCACATACACACACCCTCCACTTACACACACACTCACATACACACACTAACCCACGTATTAACCCCTGGTTCAATAATTAGATATCGCCATTGTTGGTATATTTTTATCCTTTATTTTTTCTTACTCAATATTATTTACTGCATTAATTTGTGTACGAGTGCATAATCCTGTTTAAATGTGCTTCAGAAGGGGTGGAGACCTGATGTCCTGAAATACAGGCTTTTCGCCTAGCTTAGGCACCAGTCTCCCACAGTATAAAAACGTATGTTTTGTTCACGATACCTAATAATGTACCTATGTATTGTGGTGAGAAATAAATCTTTATCTTATCTTATCAGCTAAATTCGCTTGAATGTGTTATTGCTTAATTTTAAAGTTGACTCGCATGACCATTTATAATCATACTGCATGCTGGATTTTTGATCGTTACTAAAACTTGCAATGTGGCTAACATTACAATAAACTCGTTGGTGCGAGTGGTCACTAGTGTGACTGCAGAGCGCATGAACGTCATCATTCGTCACTGATGTTATGTGCTCCTAGTACGCGATTTCTCTTACCAAACCGATGTGATGGTACGCGATTTCGCTTTTCATACCGAGTGCGAGTGCGGAGCTCCAGATAAAACTATGCCCCAAATACTGGAGTGTCCCAGGTGTCCGTTTACCTGCATTCTTGACGATCTGAATAGTGCCTCTGCCGCTTCAATAAACGTGGCCACCTACTTGACCCAAACCGTCTATTATAGAAAGGATATAAATACGATAAGAAAAAGAATCGAAGTGATAAGCAAAAACGCGTACTAGGAGCGCATGAACGTCACCATCCGTCACTGACGTTATGTGCTCCCAGTACGCGATTTCGCTTATCATACTGATGTGATGAGCAAAATCGCGTGCAAGGAGCGCATGAACGTCATCATCCGTCACTGATGTTATGTGCTCCTGCCCCCGTAGCATGGCCTTTATCTATCTCTATTCTTCAAGAATCGACAAAGCTCTTTCGATACAACTCGACATGTCTTCTGCCCGAGCATGCGGCGAGCCGAAGACTCGAGAGACATAGGAATTCTTTCCTTAGCAACGGATAAGTAGCTAGTGATGTAGATATACAACGAATCCTACGATAACATTAAGTTTAGTTAACCAATAAAATGTGTCAAATGCACAAGTTTTAAAACCTTTGGAACGTAACTCAACAACGAAACGTATCACTCGAATAGTTTTTAATCTGTATCGGATTCAGATGAAGTGAAAACTTTTTATCTACTGTGGAAGAAAGAAGTGTTGTTTGTTGACAAACAAAGTAAATTATATTTGATAAAATAATAATGAAACATTGGAAAGATGTAGTTTGTTTTGTTAATGTTCGCATTGTGATAATGTGTTTATATTTTTAGAAGAAGTTATTATGGCGTCGAGAAAAAAGTAAGTAATTTGTTGCGCTCATGTAATGTTGGGTGGAGAGGGTTCGCTGGCGGGAAGTCGACTGGAGAGAGTGCGGTGGTGGAGTAATAATAACACTAGTCTTCAGAGCTTCTTATTTATTCTTGTTGCTTCTTCAAGTTCTTCATAATACTGCTGGATTCGGAATGCCTGATCACGGAAAAATGCTCCCTTTTATAGGCTGCTCTGACCAATCACAGTCTCTCAATTTTGCACACGGCACTAATCTCCGCCCTTCGACCAATCAGAGCGCAGGTGGCTTTTCTATAGAAATCTTGAACTATGTTGTTTCTCGTGATCAGACATCCCTTACAATATTCCCTTACTTTCCTGACCTCAGGATGAGTTTAATTTCCTTAAATTAATTAAAAACAATACAATATTCTCTTATTTAACACCTTAAAATAACAAAAATGTGAAACGGCTCTCGTTACGGTAAAGTTTTCAGGTACTTAAGCCTTTTAATACAAGTAGCGCCGCCAGGTGGCAGGAATGCGCAACACTTAAACTACTAATTAGAAAAAATCAACACTTATCATCCTACTGGACTAACGTCTTATTAGATTAATTTCACAATTAAATAGGAACTAATTAGAGATCACGTTATTTACTCGTATCGTCGCTAACATTCTCCCCCACGGTGCGCAGCACTTCATCCTCTGGAGGCGACGATGCGGCAGGAACCAGCACGACGATCCGTCGAGTTGGGCGGCGAAGTACTCCTCCCGATGTCCGCACGTCCAGCACTCTGGTTCTTCCGTCTGGCCCAGGATACGTCTTGATGACTGCTCCGCGAGGCCACGAATTTCGTGGTAATGTGGCGTCCACTATTAGCACGATATCTCCCTATTTAGGGTCTTTGGTTTCTTTCCCTTCGAGCTTCCTCGGCATTAGGAGGGGAAGGTACTCTTTGATCCATCTTTTCCAGAAATGATCTGCAAGTCTTTGGGTGGTTCTCCAGTTTGCTTTCCCAATTAACTCTGTGTCGTCGAATTCTCCCGGTGCCATAGCTCCGCAGGATCTCCCCAGTAGGAAGTGGTTCGGGGTCAGACCCTCTTCGTCTTTGGGGTCCATGCTAACTGAGGTGAGAGGTCTAGAATTGACAATGTGTTCGACCTCGGTCATTAACGTGTGGAGTACTTCTTCGGGTGGGTTTCTTTCGTTGAGAACCACTGATAGTGCGGTCTTGACTGTTCGCACAAGTCTTTCCCAGGCGCTCCATATTCGGAGCTCCCGGGGGAATAAACTTCCACTTGATACCCTTCTCTTGCGCTGCCTCTTCCAATTCCCTTTTGGCCCCGACGAAGTTGGTCCCGTTATCGCTGAATATGGTTTTCGGGGTTCCTCTTCTGGCTGCCATTCGTCGAAGTGCCATAATCATCGAGCTCGTGCTAAGTGAGGGCACTAACTCTAGATGTACGGCTCTTGTGGTGAGGCAAGTAAACAATGCGCCCCAGCGCTTCTCGGTTCTTCTCCCAATAGTGACTTGCATTGGCCCAAAGTAATCTACGGCCGTGCAAGAGAACGGGAACTGATGATGCTGTAGTCTCTCGTTCGGTAGGTCCCCCGTCGGGGGTATTTCTGGTAAACTCTTCCTTGTCTTGCACCATTGACAGCTGTGTGCGACCGCCTTTAAAGTCGCTCTTAAACTCAGGATCCAATACTTTTGTCGAATCTCGTTCATTACTGTAGCTGTATTTCCGTGAAGAAACTTCTTGTGGTAATGTTGTATGAGAAGACGCGTTATCTTCTGTTTTCCATCTAGTATGATGGGGTTCATTCTTCTTTCATTGTTATGGACTTTGACGTCCTACTTCTTAACTTGATGATTCCGTCGTCTCCTATATAAACGTCGATCTTTTTGAGCCGACTTGAGGTTTCTAAGGATTTTTCCGCTTTCAAACTCTTCATTTCTGTTGCGAAACTATCGTTCTGGCTCATCTTCATTAATAACTCTTCGGCCTTCTTCAAGTGGTCTTCTTCCAGGGGTAGGTACAGCCGCTTGTTTTCATCTTTGTTGGCGGATGGATGTAAAGTTCTCGTGTCTTTCTTCTGGGTTTTTCTTTGAGGTTTCCAGGGTTCTTCCTTCTGACGCGCAGCGGTGGCGGTTGCTTTGCGGGTCTTCTTCAATAAGTGGTGTGCGAAGGTAACCACTCTGGCCGTTGTGCGCAGTAGTCGCTCCCAGTTTGAGAACCTCTCTAGGTCCAGAAGCGTGTCTTCAGCAGCCTTAATTGCCATCACCTTTTGCTTGTTCTTCTCTTCTTGCATGATACCCTCTGGTTTGAAGTCGTGAATCGGCCACTCTTCTTCTGGATGACGGAGAAATGACGGACCTTTGAACCATCTAGCGTTGTGGTCAAACTCGATTGGAGTTCCCCTCGTGGCGTCGTCTGCTGGATTTTCCTTAGTTGGTACCCATCTCCAGTCTTCTGGCTTAGATTTTTCTTCAATTTCTGCTAGTCGATTGGCCACGAAAGTTTTAAACTTCCTTGGTTCCGCCTTTATCCACTGCAGTACTGTGCTAGAGTCTGTCCAGTAGGTCTTCTTTGATATTTCGAGCTCAGACTCTTCTTCGATCGTGGCTGCTAGTCTGCTGCCGAGTAACGCCGCTTGTAGCTCCAACCTCGGAATCGAAACTGGTTTCGTTGGCGTTACTCTTGCTTTGCCGGCGATCATGGAGACGTAAACTTTTCCTCCGGGCTCGACTGTGAGACGCACCTTGGAATCTTCAGTTTTGCTAACGCCGATACTTCTTCTAGGTAGTTCATCCAGGCTTCTTTTTGTGGTTCGTTGATTAATTCGTCCCAGTCTATCTTCGTTCGCCAAATGTCTTGAATTAATTTCTTCTCTTGTATCAAGACTGGTGTTGCGAAACCCATCGGATCAAAGGTAGACATCACTGCGCTCGTGACTTCTCTCTTCGTTGGAGTTCTTCTACCATTTTGCAGGTCCTTTGACGTGTTACGCAGACCAACATTGAAGGCTAGTGTATCTTCTTTTACCAGCCATCTTAGCCCCAGAATCTTCTCATCTTTCGTTAGTTGCAAAGAATCTTCTTTATTGGTGTCTTCTACTTCCGATAGTACCCCCGAAATGTTACTGGCCCACCCCTTCAGATGAAAGTTTGCTCTTGCGTGAATATCTTTTACTTCTTTTGATATCTTCTTTGCTTCAGCTGCCGACGCGAAGCTCTGTAGATAGTCGTCCATGTAATGGTTTCTGTTTATTGCTTTTACTGCTTCGGGATGAGTGTTCTTGAATTCTTCTGCGTTCTTGTTCATCACATAAATAGCTGTTGCTGGTGATGACGCTGCTCCAAAGATGATTGACGACATTCTATACTCTTCGGGCTTGCCAGTTCTTTGGTTTCCGCGCCACAGGAACCTGAGGCTGTCTCGGTCATCTTCTCTTACTTTGACCCGAAGGAACATATCTTGGATGTCGGCCATGACAGCCACTGGTCCTTCCCTGAAGCGTAGCAGTACGCCAAATAGTGACTGCAATAGGTCTGGGCCCGTGAGCAAGGCGTCGTTGAGGCTCTTCCCTTCAAACTTGGCAGCTGCGTCGAACACTATCCTCAGCTTCTTCTTAACTGGATGTACAACGGCGAAGTGGGGTAAGTAGAATATTCTTCCTTTGCTTGAGGTTTTTGGAGCTTTTTCTGCGTATTCTTTTTCAATTAGATTCTGGATCTGCTTCTCGTAGTGCTCTTTAGCTTCTTGGTCTTGATCCAACTTCTTTTCAATGTTGACCAGGCGTCGGATGGCTTGACTGTAATTGTTGGGTAGAATTTCGTCTTCTTTCTTCCACAGGAGTCCTGTTTCGTATTGACCGCTTGACAGTTTCTTTGTAGTCTTCTCGAGGGTTTCTAGTGCTCTTCTATCGCTGTCATTGGTTGGCGACCGATTTTGAATCCCGAGAGATTCCAACTGAAAGTGTTCTCGGACGATTTCTTCTATGCTTTCTTCGTCAGTGGACGATCTGCCGTAGTGGGTGAAGTTTACTAAGGCAGTCGCCCCTGTTTCGCATCCGTGTAACACCCATCCTAGGTTGGTGAGGGAGGCTACAGGATCGGATGGTTTGCCCTTCTTCAGTCTTCTTGTTACTATCAGCCCCCAATTGTCTTGACCTATCAGCAGCTTGGGCCTTTCGGTGACGTAGAGGAGTTGACTTTCAATTGCCCTTAGATGCTGGCAGTTTCTCACGGTGTCCTTGTTGATGCATTGCTTGGACAGCTTCAGGTCGTCGATGGTTCTTGCAATAATAGTTCTCTTTTCCCTTTTATGAGCCCCTTTTATCTTGAACTCGATCTTCTGTGAACTATCTTTTCTTAGCACCTTCCCGCCGACTGTTTCAATTGTGAGTTTTTCTTGCTTCCCTTCGACTCCAATGTTCTCAGCAACTGATGCGTCTAGGAGTGTGACTGATGACCCTTCGTCCAACAATGCTAGCACGCGGACTTGGCCTTTTGGACCATAAAGGTCCACTGGGATGATCTTCAGGTATGCCTTCTCTTCTCCTTTTGCGTTGTGGATTGAGGCGACCTTTTCTTCTGACGTGCTTCCTGTGTCTTCTTTCTTCGCTTCTTTTTCTACTGGTACTGGTGGCTTGTCAGAATGCAGGATGGTATGATGCCATCTTTTACACTGCTTGCAGACTGGAGCTTTACAGTTGATTCTTGAGTGCTTGAATCGAAGGCACTTGAAGCATATTTTTGCCTTCGGGATCCCTACTGATGGCAGGAGGGGTTTCCATCGGCGTCGGGTCGACGTTGAAGTACCTAGGACTCGTCCTCGACAGCCGGTGGAACTTCGTGGAGCACTTCCGACGTTTGGCTCCCAAACTGGAACGGACAGGGGCTGCCTTCAAGCGGCTCTTGCCCAACCTGAGGGGTCCAAACGCCTCCTGCCGGAAGCTTTACGCGGGGGTCGTGTGGTCCATGGCCCTTTACGGGGCCCCGGTGTGGGCGCGTTCTTTGAGGCGGCAAGCCGCCCACTACCTGAACGCGCCCCAAAAGGTGATAGCCATAAGGCTAATCCGGGGGTACCGCACGATCTCCGGCGAGGCGGCTAGCCTCCTTGCCGGATTGCCGCCATTGGATCTGGAGGCGATAGTCCTCGCGCGCCTGCATGAATGGCGCGCGGAAGCACTATGTCGGGGAGAAACTCCGCTGCCGCGACAAATTGCCGCTCAGCGGACAGACCTCAGGCGTGATCTCATGGCGACATGGAGAGAGCGACTGTCGCAACCCCGTGCAGGGCACGCCACCAGAGTGGCGATAAGTCCCCTCTTTGAGGAGTGGCTAGAGAGGCGCCACGGCGCCCTCACCTACCGCCTGACGCAGGTCTTCACCGGACACGGTTGTTTCGGGAGGTTCCTGCATCGAATCGGGCGGGAGGAAACGCCCGGGTGTTTCCACTGCGAGGATCGTCCGGAGGACACGGTGGAACACACCGTGGAGGTCTGCCCCTCTTGGGCGGAGCACCGCCGTGTCCTCACAGCGGCGATTGGTGGCGGCGATCTCTCGCGTCCGGCCTTGGTTCAAGCCATGGTCCGGAGCGAGAGGGAATGGGAAGCCGTCACCTCCTTCTGCGAAGCAGTCATGCTAGTGAAGGAGGTGGCAGGACGTGAGAGGGAAAGAACCTCACGTCCCAGCCGCCGCGGGAGACGCCCTGGGCGTCGGGGGTCACGTGGTGGCTTCCGACCACCGTAGGCGCTGGCCTGTGGACGGCGAGTTATGGGCTAGCTCGCCGTCCGGCCGTCTTATGACGACGGGCCGTGTCGACGGCGCGTTCGTGTTCCACGCGCGCCTCAAAGAGATGTCAGCAATCAAGTAGGGGTCCGCATGGGCCGACGCCTGCCGGGGCTGCGGGACTGTTCGAAAGAGATACCGTGGCCCTGGAACATAACGGGCAAAGAAGGAACATGGATGGGTTTTAGTCAGTACAAGTCTGACACTCCCCTCCGCTCCGCCCAGAGTGGGGGGGGGTCATTTGATGATTTCCCATCCGGAAAAAAAAAAGAAAAAAAAAAAAAAAAGCATATTTTTGCCTTCTTGATCATATCCCATTTTTCATTTAGGTTAGCTTCTTTAAACTTCTTGCATTCTATTGCGAAATGCTCTTCTTCACAGAATGGACATGACTTCTTGTATTTCTCTTGCGACGCTTCTTGTACCATATTATGTACAGGTCTTCTTATTTGCTTCTTTTGCTCCGATGGCACTTCAGGTGGAGCAAAGTCCCCACACATGTCGGCTTCTGTTTCTAAAAACGCTTCGACGAGTAATAGTTCTTGGATTTCTTCATCTCTTCTGCTTCTGTGGTAGGCGAACCAACGAAACTTCATGGATGTTGGCATCTTGTCTACTATAATTCTCAGAGTTTCAGGAGAACTGAGGTACTGTGGTTTCTTCAAGGCTTTGATTGTCTCAACGGCGTTCTTCACTTTGCTTGCAAATACGCATATGTCGCTTGGGTTCTCGCCGACTTTTGACAGGTTCTTCATTTTTTCTAGTTCTGCTAATGCCAGCGCTCCAGGTCTTCCGAATCTTGCTTCAAGTCCCTTGATTACTTCGCGTGGATCTTCAGCAGTGAACAACAGGCTTTGGACGGCTTCTCTAGCTTTTCCTTGGATAGCTATTCTAAGGCGCGCTAG
This sequence comes from Noctua janthe, assembly GCA_910589295.1. Lineage (NCBI taxonomy): Eukaryota > Metazoa > Arthropoda > Insecta > Lepidoptera > Noctuidae > Noctua > Noctua janthe. Next base: position 2,239,058 of record OU342572.1, on the reverse strand, counting down.
GTTCTGATTGTTACTGAAGGAAGCGGCCATATCTTCGTATGATCTCTTGAACGCCAACCATTCTTCACAGGTTCCGTTGAAGTGAGGGAGTTCGATGTGCTTCGATGAAACGGGGTCACGTGACTTCTCGGATAACTTGAGTATGACTGAAGCCAATTCCTGGATGTCGCTCTTTTTTCTTCTGTCTCGATTGGCCTCTGACCCTTGTTAGGCCTGTCCCCGGTCGTTATGAACCACTGCTCGACCTCTTGAGTTCGTTCGTACAGCTCTTCTCCGGCACCATCTTCTTCTTCTGACTCTGCTGCTAGGAGTTCCAGTTCAGCTTGAGCCACTTTCGATCGTGCTTCTGCCAGTTTTAATTCCCTTAGTGCTACTGTCATTTTTGCTTGTGCTTCTGCTCTCTTCCTATGCGACGAGCGAACAGAATGTGTGTCTGGATCGCGGGTCGTCTTCTTAGGGTGAGGCCGCTGCAGACTCTCTTCCCTGGACGTTGGTGTGCTTCCATCGTTCAGACGCGTTTTAACTGCGACACTTCTTTCTTGAATCTGCGGCGTTGGATGACTCTCTTCTTGGCGGACGGGAATCGACGCTTCGACGGTGCGGGTCGGGGGGATGGTACGAGTCACTTCCCCCGGTGTTGATTCTTCTCCAGTAGTATTTTTGGGATGATGTAGGGGTTGCTGACGTTTTTGTACGCTGCCCGGCGGCGATCTTCTTGTAAGTGTCGATCGGTTTGAAATCGACGTGTTCGTAGTCGTCGCGCTTGTAGGTTCACTCGGCGTATTCATACTCCAGTCCGTCGTACCGGTACCCGTAGTCTCCGTGGTAGCGTTACTTTCACTCGTAGTTGTAGTCTTCGACTGCACTGATCTTGATCTCGTATTCGCAGGCATCTTCCTAGTTTCTTGAACCCGATCCGGCTCGAAGGACCAAATGTTGCGCTCATGTAATGTTGGGTGGAGAGGGTTCGCTGGCGGGATGTCGACTGGAGAGAGTGCGGTGGTGGAGTAATAATAACACTAGTCTTCAGAGCTTCTTATTTATTCTTGTTGCTTCTTCAAGTTCTTCATAATACTGCTGGATTCGGAATGCCTGATCACGGAAAAATGCTCCCTTTTATAGGCTGCTCTGACCAATCACAGTCTCTCAATTTTGCACACGGCACTAATCTCCGCCCTTCGACCAATCAGAGCGCAGGTGGCTTTTCTATAGAAATCTTGAACTATGTTGTTTCTCGTGATCAGACATCCCTTACAATATTCCCTTACTTTCCTGACCTCAGGATGAGTTTAATTTCCTTAAATTAATTAAAAACAATACAATATTCTCTTATTTAACACCTTAAAATAACAAAAATGTGAAACGGCTCTCGTTACGGTAAAGTTTTCAGGTACTTAAGCCTTTTAATACAAGTAGCGCCGCCAGGTGGCAGGAATGCGCAACACTTAAACTACTAATTAGAAAAAATCAACACTTATCATCCTACTGGACTAACGTCTTATTAGATTAATTTCACAATTAAATAGGAACTAATTAGAGATCACGTTATTTACTCGTATTGTCGCTAACATAATTTTTGATATTATGTCAGATTACCGATTAGTAGCGTTGTGTGTGATTAGTTTAAGAGAATATATTCCTCCATTAGTCCAAAGCCAACCTTGAGGATATTTAAAACATAATTGTGGCATTTTCTGAAAAATCTTTGCCGTACACAGAGGAACGCGTTGAATCGTTAGCCACAACCAAAAACATTTATTTACAGCGTGCGAAGTACCACCCGGCAGATTGAGGTGTTGGTGGACTATATGTCCACCCACGCCGATAATAAAACAGTTGATACAGGCATAACTCTCCTCTACTTTTCTCTAAAAGTACGTTAACATAATGGTTGTATTTGTTTCAGGATATAAGCAGTAGTATTAAACATAAAAATGTTCTGGCGGAAAGGCAAATGAGACGACGCCATTCAGAAAAGTACAATTTTTTATTTACATAAAATAATTCCCTATAATATTTGTTCTTCTATGAGTCGCAGCTTGTTCCAGGCTACCTCTGGGCTCGTTGGTGATCTCTCTCTCTCTTTCATCTGAAAGAGCAGTTTCCTGCATTGGCAACCCTATGAGAAAATTCACCACTGTTAGATAAAGTTTTTATATAACTAATTTCAAGTACAATGATAAAAGCAACCTACCGATAATGATGTATTATGTTGTATAATGAGCAGCAGGCATACACCAGCGCCGATGCCTTCTCAAGCGCAAAATAGAGGCTCCTGTCTATGCCTAGACACCGAAAGGTCCCCTTTAGATAGCCATTGGTACGCTCTATGACATTGCGCGTTTGGCAATGCCACTTGGTATATCTTTCTTCTGGCGTACCATGTTGTGCATTTCTAATTGGTATCATGAGCCAAGGCTCCAAAGCATAGCCTGAATCCCCTGCAAATCAATCATAAATTAATTTTTTGTTTGTGTTTCAGATTACAGCTAACAAGGATCCAAAAACACGGACATAAATGAGTCCTAAATACATTTTTTATTAAATTTAATAAATAAATAACTAGTAAACCAATAAACCTGGCATTGTGGTTATAGATGGATTGGAGCGTTGCGCAATGATTGTTGATATAACGGTTACGAATTCCGTTGATAGAACGCGATTTCGCTTTTCATACCGAGTGCGAGTGTGAAGCTCCAGGTAAAACTATGCCCACCTGCTGAAGTGTCCGAGGTGTCCGTTTACCTACTTTCTTGACGACCTGAATAGTGCCTCTGCCGCTTCAATAAACGTGGCCACCTACTGGACCCAAACCATCTATTATAGAAAGCACATAAATACGATAAGAAAAAGAACCGAAGTGATAAGCAAAAACGCGTACTAGGAGCGCATGAACGTCATCATCCGTCACTGATATTATGTGCTCCTATTACGCGATTTCTCTTATCATACCGATGTGATAAGCAAAATCGGGTACCAGGAGCGCATGTATGTCATCATCCGTCATTGATATTATGTGCTCCTAGTACGCTATTTCGCTTTTCATACCAAGTGCGAGTGCGGAGCTCCAGATAAAACTATGCCCCAAGAGCTGGAGTGTCCCAGGTTTCCGTTTACCAGCACTCTTGACGACCTGAATAGTGCCTCTGCCGTTTCAATAAACTTGGCCAACTACTGGACCCAAACCGTCTATTATTGAAAGCACATAAAAATGATAAGAAAAAGAACCGAAGGGATAAGCAAAATCGGGTACTAGGAGCGCATGAACTTCATCATCCGTCACTGATGCTATGTGATCCTATTACGGTATATCGCTTATCATACCGATGTGTTGAGAAAATCGCGTACTAGGAGCGCATTAACGTCATCATCCGTCACTGATGTTATGTGCGCCTGGTACGCGATTTCACTTTTCATTCCGAGTGCGAGTGCGGAGCTCCACATAAAACTATGCCCCACGAGCTGGAGTGTCCCAGGTGTTCGTTTACCTGCACTCTTGACGACCTGAATAGTGCCTCTGCCGTTTCAATAAACTTGGCCAACTACTGGACCCAAAACGTCTATTATTGAAAGCACATAAAAACGATAAGAAAAAGAACCGAAGTGATAAGCAAAAACGCGTACTAGGAGCGCATGAACTTCATCACCCGTCACTGATGTTATGTGCTCCTAGTTCGCGATTTCGCTAATCATACTGATGTGATAAGCAAAAGCGCGTACTAGGAGCGCATGAACGTCATCATCCGTCACTGATGTTATGTGCTCCTGGTACGCGATTTCGCTTTTCGTACCGATGTGATAAGCAAAATCGGGTACTAGAAGCGCATGAACGTCATCATCCGTCACTGATGTTATGTGCTCCTGGTACGCGATTTCGCTTTTCGTACCGAGTTCGAGTGCGGAGCTGCATATCAAACTATGCCCCACCTGTTGGAGTGTCCCTGGTGTCCGTTTACCTGCACTCTTGACGACCTGAATAGTGCCTCTGCCGTTTCAATAAACTTGGCCAACTACTGGACAAAAACCGTCTATTATAGAAAGCACATAAAAATGATAAGAAAAAGAACCGAAGTGATAAGCAAAATCGGGTACCAGGAGCGCATGAACGTCATCATCCGTCACTGATGTTATGTGCTACTAGTACGCAATTTCGCTTATCATATCGATGTGAAAAGCAAAAACGCGTACTAGGAGCGCATGAAATTCATCACCCGTCACTGATGCTATGTGATCCTATTACGGTATATCGCTTATCATACCGATGTGTTGAGAAAATCGCGTACTAGGAGCGCATGAACTTCATCATCTGTCACTGATGTTATGTGCTCCTAGTTCGCGATTTCGCTAATCATACTGATGTGATAAGCAAAAGCGCGTACTAGGAGCGCATGAACGTCATCATCCGTCACTGATGTTATGTGCGCCTGGTACGCTATTTCGCTTTTCATACCAAGTGCGAGTGCGGAGCTCCAGATAAAACTATGCCCCACGAGCTGGAGCGTCCCAGGTTTCCGTTTACCAGCACTTTTGACGACCTGAATAGTGCCTCTGCCGTTTCAATAAACTTGGCCAACTACTGGACCCAAACCGTCTATTATTGAAAGCACATAAAAACGATAAGAAAAAGAACCGAAGTGATAAGCAAAATCGCGTACTAGGAGCGCATGAACTTCATCACCCGTCACTGATGTTATGTGCCCCTAGTTCGCGATTTCGCTACTCATACTGATGTGATAAGCAAAATCGCGTACTAGGAGCGCATGAACGTCATCATCCGTCACTGATGTTAGGTGCTCCTGGTACGCGATTTCGCTTTTCGTACCGAGTTCGAGTGCGGAGCTGCAGATCAAACTATGCCCCACCTGTTGGAGTGTCCCAGGTGTCCGTTTACCTGCACTCTTGACGACCTGAATAGTGCCTCTGCCGGTTTAATAAACTTGGCCAACTACTGGACCTAAACCGTCTATTATTGAAAGCACATAAAAACGATAAGAAAAAGAACCGAAGTGATAAGCAAAAACGCGTACTAGGAGCGCATTTACTTCATCACCCGTCACTGATGTTATGTGCTCCTAGTTCGCGATTTCGCTAATCATACTGATGTGATAAGCAAAAGCGCGTACTAGGAGCGCATGAACGTCATCATCCGTCACTGATGTTATGTGCGTCTGGTACGCGATTTCGCTTTTCGTACCGAGTTCGAGTGCGGAGCTGCAGATCAAACTATGCCCCACCTGTTGGAGTGTCCCTGGTGTCCGTTTACCTGCACTCTTGACGACCTGAATAGTGCCTCTGCCGTTTCAATAAACTTGGCCAACTACTGGACCCAAACCGTTTATTATTGAAAGCACATAAAAACGATAAGAAAAAGAACCGAAGTGATAAGCAAAAACGCGTACTAGGAGCGCAGGAACGTCATCATCCGTCACTGATGTAATGTGCTCCTAGTAAGCGATTTCTCTTATCATACCGATGTGAAAAGGTTGACTGGTAGAGAATGCCTTGTGGCATTAAGTCCGCCTATGTATTACTATTGTACATGAAGTTTAAATAAATAAATAATAAAAAAAAGCTCGTACTAGAAGCGAATGCACGTCATCATCCGTCACTGATGTTATGTGCTCCTGGTACGCTATTTCGCTTATCATACCGATGTGATGAGCAAACGCGCGTACTAGAAGCGCATGAACGTCATCATCCGTCACTGATGTTATGTGCTCCTGGTACGCGATTTCGCTTTTCGTACCGAGTTCGAGTGCGGAGCTGCAGATCAAACTATGCCCCACCTGTTGGAGTGTCCCTGGTGTCCGTTTACCTGCACTCTTGACGACCTGAATAGTGCCTCTGCCGTTTTAATAAACTTGACCAACTACTGGACAAAAACCGTCTATTATTGAAAGCACATAAAAATGATAAGAAAAAGAACCGAAGTGATAAGCAAAATCGGGTACCAGGAGAGCATGAACGTCATCATCCGTCACTGATGTTATGTGCTCCTGGTACGCTATTTCTCTTATCATACCGATGTGATTAGCAAAATCGGGTACCAGGAGCGCATGTATGTCATCATCCGTCATTGATATTATGTGCTCCTAGTACGCTGTTTCGCTTTTCATACCAATTGCGAGTGCGGAGCTCCAGATAAAACTATGCCCCACGAGCTGGAGTGTCCCAGGTTTCCGTTTACCAGCACTCTTGACGACCTGAATAGTGCCTCTGCCGTTTCAATAAACTTGGCCAACTACTAGACAAAAACCGTCTATTATTGAAAGCACATAAAAATGATAAGAAAAAGAACCGAAGTGATAAGCAAAATCGGGTACCAGGAGAGCATGAACGTCATTATCCGTCACTGATGTTATGTGCTTTTTTTTTTTTTTTTATAGGAAATCATCAACAGGAGTGTCGATGTGATAAGCAAAAGACTAAGAGTACTAAGAGCGCATGCACGTCATCATCCGTCACGGACTTTTGTTTTTTTTTTTAATGGGAAATCATCAAGAGGAGTGTCGATGTGATAAGCAAAAGCGCGTACTAAGAGCGCATGCACGTCATCATCCGTCACTGATGTTATGTGCTCCTGGTACGCTATTCCGCTTATCATACCGATGTGATGAGCGAAATCGCGTACTAGGAGCGGATGAACGTCATCATCCGTCACTGATGTTATATGCTCCTAGTACGCGATTTCGCTTGTCATACCGATGTAATGAGCAAACGCGCGTACTAGGAGCGCATGAACGTCACCATCCGTCACTGACGTTATGTGCTCCCAGTTTGCGATTTCACTTTTTATACCGATGTGACGAGCAAAATGGCGTACAAGGAGCGCATGAACGTCATCTTCCGTCACTGATGTTTTGTGCTCCTGGTACGCGATTTCGGTTTTCATACCGAGTGCGAGTGCGGAGCATCAGATAAAACTATGCCCCACCTGCTGAAGTGTCCCAGTTGTCCGTTTACCTGCATTCTTGACGACCTGAATAGTGCCTAGACCGCTTTAATAAACGTGGCCACCTACTAGACCAAAACCGTCTATTATAGAAAGCACATAAATACGATAACAAAAAGAACCGAAGTGATAAGCAAAAACGCGTACTAAGAGCGCATGAACGTCGTCATCCGTCGCTGATGTAATGTGCTCCTAGTACGCGATATCTCTTATTATACCGATGTGATAATCAAATGCGCTTACTAGGAGCGCATGAACGTCATCGTTCGTCACTGATGTTATGTGCTCCTAGTACGCGATTTCGCTTATCATACCGATGTGATAAGCAAATGCGCGTACTAGGAGCGCATGAACATCGTCATCCGTCGCTGATGTTATGTGCTCCTAGTACGCGATTTCTCTTATTATACCGATGTGATAAGCAAATGGGCGTACAAGGGGCGCATGCACGTCATCATCCGTCACTGATGTTATGTGCTCCTGGTACGCTATTTCGCTTATCAAACCGTTGTGATAAGCAAATGCGTGTACTAGGAGCGCATGAACATCATCATCCGTCACTGATGTTATGTGCTCCTAGTACGCGATTTCGCTTATCAAACCGATGTGATAATCAAATGCGCTTACTAGGAGCGTGATATATTAATACAATTATTATGATGTGTCTAATATTTAAAAATAAGTACTTGATATACCTATAAATGTAATTATCTGTTTAATATTTTATACTCAATTGTTATTAATTAATGAATTTACTAAATGATTTTTATAACAAACTTATTTTTCTATAAGCAAACACTGATTTGACTCAACTATCACTTGTGAATCATACTTGTTTGTTGACTGGTATAAAAGAGCGGAGCCACAGTGGAGCGGGTTCAGTTGCTCTTCGACTTCCAAGGCGTTAACATCTAAGGTATGATATTTTTCTGATTATTGTTAATTATGATGATTATGGTTGTGATGATGTATATTGTATATTCATATTATAATTATGAATTATGTTATGTAGTGTTATTATGACAATTGGTGTATTTAATTACGGGTCATAGTAACTTATTTATTAATTATGGTTACTATATTGTAATGTAACGTTTTGTTATATACACTACTGAGATAGTTAGTTATTATATACTACAAGATAAATATAATGATATTATGAATTTAATCCTGTTGTTTATGTTTCCCCTTTAATACCTAATAAGTAACGGAGATTAAATATTTACATACATCTAGATACATATCTACACAATATATATATACACAATTTATAACATCAGAAGTGGGATTGACTTCACCCCTATTAAGACGTGTATTTATAAGTTTCAGAATGGATTCTACTGTCCTGGAAGGTCTTCTCAAAGCAATCAGTGATGCTGTTTCTGGTCGTCGCCATGCTGATGACGACGTGGCACTCCCGGTCTTTGACCCAGCAACTAGTGACAGCGGTGCGGAAGGCTGGTGTAAAAGCATTGAGGAGCTGTCAAAAGAATTTGGATGGAGCAGTATCGCAACAGTCGCAAGAGCTGGTAAGGCTTTAAAAGGTTCCGCTTTGTTATGGTTTGAGTCTTGGGTACCATCTGAAGGCCGAACATGGGAAAATTTCCGTACAGACCTCACAGACTTATATCCAGAAAAACGGAACCTGTCTGAAAAACTATCCAAGGCAGTGTTATACAATTCTGATTCTGCAGATTCTTATTGCGAATACGCTAGGGAAAAGGTTAGGCTGCTACGTAATACGAAAATATCATTTGCGGAAGACCAATTAATCGAGTTGATCTGCGGTAGCGTAACAGATGTGAACGTTAGAATGGCTGCTTTCAACAGTAATGTTAAAACTACTTCTCAATTAATATCTTTGTTCTCCAGTTACATAAAACCCAAAAAACGACCAATAGAACAAAACGATTCTGACAGTACAGCAGGACAAAGTAAAGTCAAACGCCCAAAGTTAGAGACCCGAAATAATAATTCCGAAGAAAAAAAATGTTATTTGTGTGGTAAAACAGGTCACATAAAAATCCACTGCAATAGAAACCGAAATCCACCATCTGAAACAGGGACCAGTACTCCAGGAAATAAGGTTCCTGATAGGGTTACCTGTACCTTCTGTAAAAAATCGGTCACAATGAGTCTGTATGCTGGTATAAAGCACATTCTGCTTTAGAGAAAACCAACACTAATAAAAATGAGGTTAATTTTTTAGGCAAAGCGAATTAAAGCTTACAAATGTATCTATTCACGATATTCCAGTTAAATCCCTTATAGACACAGGTGCCAATTGTAGCCTAATCAGACGATCCATTGCTAAGCAACTTAGATGTAATATACTACCTTGTTTCAAATACCTTACAGGAATAGGGAATGTTAAATTGGAAGTATCTGGTAAAATAACTGTCCCTGTAAGATTCGATGACATATATATTGAACTTGATTTATTTGTTGTTAATGATCAAACAATTAATTATAATATTTTAATTGGTAGAAATGCTGTTGAATACCCTGATATTGAGATTATTACAGATTGTGAAGGAAGTAGTATTCGGAGGAAAACTCTTAACAAGGTAGACTTACACGTAAATTCTGTGCTCCAGCTAGATTATTGTAATATGCAAATGGCAGAGTTAAAATCAAAATTAATTCACTTAGAAGAAAAATTGCAAAATCAAATTATAGATATTTTTGAGAGACATATTGCTATATTAAATAAAACTGGATCAGTCACAACAGGAGAATTAAGGATAAGGTTAAAAAGTGACAAAGTAGTAAATTATCGTCCCTATCGTTTGGCACCTTGTGAAAGAGATAAAGTAAAACTCATTATCCAGGATTTAATTGATAGCGATATAATTCGTGAAAGCGAATCATCGTTTGCAAGTCCCGTGATTTTAGTCAAAAAAAAAGATGGCAGTGACAGACTTTGCGTCGATTATAGGTCCTTAAATAAAATCATTGAAAGAGACACATATCCGCTCCCTCTTATTGAGGATCAAATTGACAAATTAGGAAAGGCCAAGTTTTATATCTCAATAGATATGAAAAACGGTTTTTATCAAATTCCGGTGTCTGCAGACTCTTCTAAATATACAGCTTTCTCAACCCCTGACGGACATTATGAATTTATAAAAATGCCATTTGGCATTTGTAATGGGCCATCCGTATTTCAACGGGCAATATCCAAAGCCGTTTCACATTTAGATTTCCTACTTGTCTATATGGATGACATACTTATTCCATTTTCAACTATTGAAGAAGGTTTAAAATGCCTAGAACTAACGGTATCAGCTCTCACTTCTTCTGGTTTTAAAATTAACCCTAAAAAGTGTGAATTCTTTGTTAACTGTATAGAGTATTTGGGTAGACAAATATCTCGAGAAGGTGTCAGGCCAAGTACATCTAAAGTTTCTGCCCTAATAAATTCACCAATTCCTCGTAACATTAAACAAGTACGACAATTTATGGGTCTGGCCTCTTATTTTAGGAAATTTATACCAAATTTTGCAACACGTACTGCCTGTATAAGTAAATTAACACAGAAAAACCAAAAATGGGATTGGGGTTCTAAACAAGACATTGCGAGGAATTATGTACTAAATTACTTAGTATCTAGACCATTGTTGTCAATCTTTGATCCTGCTTTAAAAACAGAGTTATATACTGATGCTAGTGCTTTAGGATATGGTGCTATTTTAACCCAGAAATACGATGGTGATTCAAAAGTCATCGCTTATTTTAGCAAAAGAACTACACCTGCAGAGTCAAAATATAGTTCTTACGATTTAGAAACTCTAGCTATTTACAACGCCTTGAAACACTTCCGAGTCTATTTACTAGGAATTAACTTTAAAATTATCACAGACTGTAACGCTATTAAATCAACAATGAATAAAAAAGATTTATCACCACGAGTAGCTCGCTGGTGGACATATATGCAGGATTTCCAATTTGAAATTACCTACAAGAAAGGACAATATATAAGCCATGTTGATTTCCTCAGTCGCAATCCTGTTGAGGTGCCCATGACCGTTGATAGCACAGTAAATTTAATAAATGACCCTCAATCTTGGTTAGAACTTGCACAACAAAGAGACCCTGAAATACTATCAATTATTCATAGAGTACAAACGGGAGAATATGATTCAAACCAATATGTAGTCCGTAATAATTTACTATATTACAAAGTTCAACCAAACGGGGAATTAAAATTGTACATTCCAAAGGGTACAAGATTGAGTATTTTGCGTCTCTACCACGATGAAAATTGTCACGTTGGCTTTGAAAAAACTATCGCTAAAATACGTGAGCATTTCTGGTTTCCTGCTATGACAAGTTTTGTAAAAAAATATCTATCTCATTGTTTGGTTTGCATCAAACGCAAAGGTCACCATGGCCCTAAGCAAGGCTTCTTACACCCAATTCAAAAAACCGCACTACCTTTCCATACAATACACTTGGACTGTACAGGGCCTTTTACCCAGTCAAATGAAGGTTTTAAACATATTTTATTAATAGTAGATGGGTTTACCAAGTTCTGTCTGCTTAAACCACTCAAAACCCTTAATGCCCAAGAATTAGTACCAAATTTACGAGATGTCATCACCTTATTTGGAACTCCTTCTATAGTAATTTCTGATAGAGGAACTAATTTTAGCGGTGGTCCGATTAGGTCCTTTTTTGATGAACTAAATATAGAACATCACTTGATTTCCACGGGTACTCCCAGAAGTAATGGTCAAGTAGAACGTTACGTGTCCACTGTAACTGATATGCTTAACACTATGTGCAATGAACAGTCAGATTGGCCGAACGTTCTGTGGAAAGTACAACAATCAATTAACACAACTGTACAAAAATCCACAGGCTTTACCCCTTTGCGATTACTTATCGGCGTAGACGCAAATATTCCGTCTGTCCAAGCTCGTTTAGACGACGTACTTGACGAAAATGATAGACAAAATCAAAATATCTTGGAGGCTGACCGAGAAATAGCTAGACTACGCCTATTAAAAATAGCAGAAAAATTCAAAAAACGTTTCGACGCCACTCGACGTAACAACTTAAATTTTAACGTAGGAGATGTAGTTTATGTCTCACAGAATCATAGGCGTAATGATAAATTGGCACCTAAATTTAAAGGGCCTTATGAAATATCTTCTATCCTTCCTAATGACCGTTTTGCTCTACAAGGTCTAGGTAATTTACGAAATATTTCAGTAGCCAAAGAAAAATTAAGATTCTGGCCAGGTGAATTAATTGATGAAAATGTAATTGTCGAAAATGATATGGCACATTAACTCCTTAAGATATTATAATAAATACTTTACTTAATTATATACATATTATTGTACTGTTGATTGTAGAAATATATTATAATAAATACTTTACATAAAAACGTGTATTTTTTTATTAAAAAAAAAAGAAAGTAAAAATCCGCTGGGCGATCGTTTACTTGGTGCTTGTCTATCTCACCAGCAGCGGGTGAATGGGACTTGCATGACGAGGTAACCGATAAAATTTGTTTCCGCTGGTCGGTCATTTGCTTGGTGCAAGTCTATCCCACTAGCAGCGGGTGGAGAGGACTTGACACGTCTAGGCAACTGACAAAACAAAAGTAAATTACAATTGTAGAAAAAGGGTATCTGATGTACTTCGAGAGCGAAGTACTTGTCAGTATGGCCGTGATATATTAATACAATTATTATGATGTGTCTAATATTTAAAAATAAGTACTTGATATACCTATAAATGTAATTATCTGTTTAATATTTTATACTCAATTGTTATTAATTAATGAATTTACTAAATGATTTTTATAACAAACTTATTTTTCTATAAGCAAACACTGATTTGACTCAACTATCACTTGTGAATCATACTTGTTTGTTGACTGGTATAAAAGAGCGGAGCCACAGTGGAGCGGGTTCAGTTGCTCTTCGACTTCCAAGGCGTTAACATCTAAGGTATGATATTTTTCTGATTATTGTTAATTATGATGATTATGGTTGTGATGATGTATATTGTATATTCATATTATAATTATGAATTATGTTATGTAGTGTTATTATGACAATTGGTGTATTTAATTACGGGTCATAGTAACTTATTTATTAATTATGGTTACTATATTGTAATGTAACGTTTTGTTATATACACTACTGAGATAGTTAGTTATTATATACTACAAGATAAATATAATGATATTATGAATTTAATCCTGTTGTTTATGTTTCCCCTTTAATACCTAATAAGTAACGGAGATTAAATATTTACATACATCTAGATACATATCTACACAATATATATATACACAATTTATAACAAGCGCATGAAAATCATCGTTCGTCACTGATGTTATGTGCTCCAGGTACGCTATTTCGCTTATCAAACCGTTGTGATAAGCAAATGCGCGTACTAGGAGCGCATGAACGTCATCATCCGTCACTGATGTTATGTGCTCCTGGTACGCGATTTCGCTTTTCATACCAAGGGCGAGTGCGGAGCTCCAGATAAAACTATGCCCCACCTGCTGGAGTGTCCCAGTTGTCCGTTTACCTGCATTCTAGACGACCTGAATAGTGCTTCCACCGCTTCAATAAACGTGGCCACCTACTAGACCAAAACCGTCTATTATAGAAAGCACATAAATACGATAAGAAAAAGAACCGAAGTGATAAGCAAAAACGCGTACTAGGAGCACATGAACGTCGTCATCCGTCACTGATGTTAAGTGCTCCTAGTACGCGATATCTTTTATCATACCGATGTGATAAGCAAATGCGCGTACTAAGAGCGCATGAACGTCACCGTCCGTCAATGATGTTATGTGCTCCTAGTACGCGATATCTCTTATCATACCGATGTGATGAACGAAATCGCCTACTAGGAGCGCATGAACGTCATCATCTGTCACTGATGTTATGTGCTCCTAGTACGCGATTTCGCTTATCATACCAATGTGATAAGCAAATGCGCGTACTAGGAGCGCATGAACATCGTCATCCGTCGCTGATGTTATGTGCTCCTAGTACGCGATATCTCTTATCATACCGATGTGATAATCAAATGCGCTTACTAGGAGCGCATGAACGTCATCATCCGTCACTGATGTTATGTGCTCCTGGTACGCGATTTCGCTTTTCGTACCGAGTTCGAGTGCGGAGCTGCAGATCAAACTATGCCCCACCTGTTGGAGTGTCCCTGGTGTCCGTTTACCTGCACTCTTGACGACCTGAATAGTGCCTCTGCCGTTTTAATAAACTTGACCAACTACTGGACAAAAACCGTCTATTATTGAAAGCACATAAAAATGATAAGAAAAAGAACCGAAGTGATAAGCAAAATCGCGTACTAGGAGCGCATGAACTTCATCACCCGTCACTGATGTTATGTGCCCCTAGTTCGCGATTTCGCTACTCATACTGATGTGATAAGCAAAATCGCGTACTAGGAGCGCATGAACGTCATCATCCGTCACTGATGTTAGGTGCTCCTGGTACGCGATTTCGCTTTTCGTACCGAGTTCGAGTGCGGAGCTGCAGATCAAACTATGCCCCACCTGTTGGAGTGTCCCAGGTGTCCGTTTACCTGCACTCTTGACGACCTGAATAGTGCCTCTGCCGGTTTAATAAACTTGGCCAACTACTGGACCTAAACCGTCTATTATTGAAAGCACATAAAAACGATAAGAAAAAGAACCGAAGTGATAAGCAAAAACGCGTACTAGGAGCGCATGAACTTCATCACCCGTCACTGATGTTATGTGCTCCTAGTTCGCGATTTCGCTAATCATACTGATGTGATAAGCAAAAGCGCGTACTAGGAGCGCATGAACGTCATCATCCGTCACTGATGTTATGTGCGTCTGGTACGCGATTTCGCTTTTCGTACCGAGTTCGAGTGCGGAGCTGCAGATCAAACTATGCCCCACCTGTTGGAGTGTCCCTGGTGTCCGTTTACCTGCACTCTTGACGACCTGAATAGTGCCTCTGCCGTTTCAATAAACTTGGCCAACTACTGGACCCAAACCGTTTATTATTGAAAGCACATAAAAACGATAAGAAAAAGAACCGAAGTGATAAGCAAAAACGCGTACTAGGAGCGCAGGAACGTCATCATCCGTCACTGATGTAATGTGCTCCTAGTAAGCGATTTCTCTTATCATACCGATGTGAAAAGGTTGACTGGTAGAGAATGCCTTGTGGCATTAAGTCCGCCTATGTATTACTATTGTACATGAAGTTTAAATAAATAAATAATAAAAAAAAGCTCGTACTAGAAGCGAATGCACGTCATCATCCGTCACTGATGTTATGTGCTCCTGGTACGCTATTTCGCTTATCATACCGATGTGATGAGCAAACGCGCGTACTAGAAGCGCATGAACGTCATCATCCGTCACTGATGTTATGTGCTCCTGGTACGCGATTTCGCTTTTCGTACCGAGTTCGAGTGCGGAGCTGCAGATCAAACTATGCCCCACCTGTTGGAGTGTCCCTGGTGTCCGTTTACCTGCACTCTTGACGACCTGAATAGTGCCTCTGCCGTTTTAATAAACTTGACCAACTACTGGACAAAAACCGTCTATTATTGAAAGCACATAAAAATGATAAGAAAAAGAACCGAAGTGATAAGCAAAATCGGGTACCAGGAGAGCATGAACGTCATCATCCGTCACTGATGTTATGTGCTCCTGGTACGCTATTTCTCTTATCATACCGATGTGATTAGCAAAATCGGGTACCAGGAGCGCATGTATGTCATCATCCGTCATTGATATTATGTGCTCCTAGTACGCTGTTTCGCTTTTCATACCAATTGCGAGTGCGGAGCTCCAGATAAAACTATGCCCCACGAGCTGGAGTGTCCCAGGTTTCCGTTTACCAGCACTCTTGACGACCTGAATAGTGCCTCTGCCGTTTCAATAAACTTGGCCAACTACTAGACAAAAACCGTCTATTATTGAAAGCACATAAAAATGATAAGAAAAAGAACCGAAGTGATAAGCAAAATCGGGTACCAGGAGAGCATGAACGTCATTATCCGTCACTGATGTTATGTGCTTTTTTTTTTTTTTTTTATAGGAAATCATCAACAGGAGTGTCGATGTGATAAGCAAAAGACTAAGAGTACTAAGAGCGCATGCACGTCATCATCCGTCACTGACTTTTTTTTTTTTTTTTAATGGGAAATCATCAAGAGGAGTGTCGATGTGATAAGCAAAAGCGCGTACTAAGAGCGCATGCACGTCATCATCCGTCACTGATGTTATGTGCTCCTGGTACGCTATTCCGCTTATCATACCGATGTGATGAGCGAAATCGCGTACTAGGAGCGGATGAACGTCATCATCCGTCACTGATGTTATATGCTCCTAGTACGCGATTTCGCTTGTCACACCGATGTAATGAGCAAACGCGCGTACTAGGAGCGCATGAACGTCACCATCCGTCACTGACGTTATGTGCTCCCAGTTTGCGATTTCACTTTTTATACCGATGTGACGAGCAAAATGGCGTACAAGGAGCGCATGAACGTCATCTTCCGTCACTGATGTTTTGTGCTCCTGGTACGCGATTTCGGTTTTCATACCGAGTGCGAGTGCGGAGCATCAGATAAAACTATGCCCCACCTGCTGAAGTGTCCCAGTTGTCCGTTTACCTGCATTCTTGACGACCTGAATAGTGCCTAGACCGCTTTAATAAACGTGGCCACCTACTAGACCAAAACCGTCTATTATAGAAAGCACATAAATACGATAACAAAAAGAACCGAAGTGATAAGCAAAAACGCGTACTAAGAGCGCATGAACGTCGTCATCCGTCGCTGATGTTATGTGCTCCTAGTACGCGATATCTCTTATTATACCGATGTGATAATCAAATGCGCTTACTAGGAGCGCATGAACGTCATCGTTCGTCACTGATGTTATGTGCTCCTAGTACGCGATTTCGCTTATCATACCGATGTGATAAGCAAATGCGCGTACTAGGAGCGCATGAACATCGTCATCCGTCGCTGATGTTATGTGCTCCTAGTACGCGATTTCTCTTATTATACCGATGTGATAAGCAAATGGGCGTACAAGGGGCGCATGCACGTCATCATCCGTCACTGATGTTATGTGCTCCTGGTACGCTATTTCGCTTATCAAACCGTTGTGATAAGCAAATGCGTGTACTAGGAGCGCATGAACATCATCATCCGTCACTGATGTTATGTGCTCCTAGTACGCGATTTCGTTTATCAAACCGATGTGATAATCAAATGCGCTTACTAGGAGCGCATGAAAATCATCGTTCGTCACTGATGTTATGTGCTCCAGGTACGCTATTTCGCTTATCAAACCGTTGTGATAAGCAAATGCGCGTACTAGGAGCGCATGAACGTCATCATCCGTCACTGATGTTATGTGCTCCTGGTACGCGATTTCGCTTTTCATACCAAGGGCGAGTGCGGAGCTCCAGATAAAACTATGCCCCACCTGCTGGAGTGTCCCAGTTGTCCGTTTACCTGCATTCTAGACGACCTGAATAGTGCTTCCACCGCTTCAATAAACGTGGCCACCTACTAGACCAAAACCGTCTATTATAGAAAGCACATAAATACGATAAGAAAAAGAACCGAAGTGATAAGCAAAAACGCGTACTAGGAGCACATGAACGTCGTCATCCGTCACTGATGTTATGTGCTCCTAGTACGCGATATCTTTTATCATACCGATGTGATAAGCAAATGCGCGTACTAAGAGCGCATGAACGTCACCGTCCGTCAATGATGTTATGTGCTCCTAGTACGCGATATCTCTTATCATACCGATGTGATGAACGAAATCGCCTACTAGGAGCGCATGAACGTCATCATCTGTCACTGATGTTATGTGCTCCTAGTACGCGATTTCGCTTATCATACCAATGTGATAAGCAAATGCGCGTACTAGGAGCGCATGAACATCGTCATCCGTCGCTGATGTTATGTGCTCCTAGTACGCGATATCTCTTATCATACCGATGTGATAATCAAATGCGCTTACTAGGAGCGCATGAACGTCATCGTTCGTCACTGATGTTATGTGCTCCTAGTACGCGATTTCGCTTACATACCGATGTGATAAGCAAATGCGCGTACTAGGAGCGCATGAACGTCATCGTCCGTCGCTGATGTTATATGCTCCTAGTACGCGATATCTCTTATCATACCGATGTGATAATCAAATGCGCTTACTATGAGCGCATGAACGTCATCGTTCGTCACTGATGTTATGTGCTCCTACTACGCGATATTTCTTATCATACCGATGTGATGAACGAAATCGTCTACTAGGAGCGCATGAACGTCATCATCTGTCACTGATGTTATGTGCTCCTAGTACGCGATTTCGCTTATCGTACCGATGTGATAAGCAAATGCGCGTACTAGGAGCGCATGAACGTCATCGTCCGTCACTGATGTTATGTGCTCCTGGTACGCGATTTCGCTTTTCATACCAAGTGCGAGTGCGGAGCTCCAGATAAAACTATGCCCCACCTGCTGGAGTGTCCCAGTTGTCCGTTTACCTGCATTCTTGACGACCTGAATAGTGCCTCAACCGCTTCAATAAACGTGGCCACCTACTAGACCAAAACTGTCTATTATAGAAAGCACATAAATACGATAAGAAAAAGAACCGAAGTGATAAGCAAAAACGCGTACTAGGAGCGCATGAACGTCGTCATCCGTCGCTGATGTTATGTGCTACTAGTACGCGATATCTCTTATCATACCGATGTGATAATCAAATGCGCTTACTAGGAGCGCATGAAAGTCATCGTTCGTCACTGATGTTATGTGCTCCAGGTACGCTATTTCGCTTATCAAACCGTTGTGATAAGCAAATGCGCTTACTAGGAGCACATGAACGTCATCATCCGTCACTGATGTTATGTGCTCCTGGTACGCGATTTCGCTTTTCATACCAAGTACGAGTGCGGAGCTCCAGATAAAACTATGCCCCACCTGGTGAAGTGTCCCAGTTGTCCGTTTACCTGCATTCTTGACGACCTGAATAGTGCCTAGACCGCTTCAATAAACGTGGCCACCTACTAGACCAAAACCGTCTATTATAGAAAGCACATAAATACGATAACAAAAAGAACCGAAGTGATAAGCAAAAACGCGTACTAAGAGCGCATGAACGTCGTCATCCGTCGCTGATGTTATGTGCTCCTAGTACGCAATTTCTCTTATTATACCGATGTGATAAGCAAATGGGCGTACAAGGGGCGCATGCACGTCATCATCCGACACTGATGTTATGTGCTCCTGGTACGCTATTTCGCATATCAAACCGTTGTGATAAGCAAATGCGTGTACTAGGAGCGCATGAACGTCATCGTCCGTCACTGATGTTATGTGCTCCTGGTACGCAATTTCGCTTTTCATACCAAGTGCGAGTGCGGAGCTCCAGATAAAACCATGCCCCACCTGCTGGAGTGTCCCAGTTGTCCGTTTACCTGCATTCTTGACGACCTGAATAGTGCCTCCACCGCTTCAATAAACGTGGCCACCTACTAGACTAAAACTGTCTATTATAGAAAGCACATAAATACGATAAGAAAAAGAACCGAAGTGATAAGCAAAAAAGCGTACTAGGAGCGCATGAACGTCGTCATCCGTCGCTGATGTTATGTGCTCCTAGTACGCGATATCTCTTATCATACCGATGTGATAATCAAATGCGCTTACTAGGAGCGCATGAACGTCATCGTCCGTCACTGATGTTATGTGCTCCAGGTACGCTATTTCGCTTATCAAACCGTTGTGATAAGCAAATGCGCTTACTAGGAGCACATGAACGTCATCATCCGTCGCTGATGTTATGTGCTCCTAGTACGCAATTTCTCTTATTATACCGATGTGATAAGCAAATGGGCGTACAAGGGGCGCATGCACGTCATCATCCGACACTGATGTTATGTGCTCCTGGTACGCTATTTCGCATATCAAACCGTTGTGATAAGCAAATGCGTGTACAAGGAGCGCATGAACGTCATCTTCCGTCACTGATGTTTTGTGCTCCTGGTACGCAATTTCGCTTTTCATACCAAGTGCGAGTGCGGAGCTCTGGATAAAACCATGCCCCACCTGCTGGAGTGTCCCAGTTGTCCGTTTACCTGCATTCTTGACGACCTGAATAGTGCCTCCACCGCTTCAATAAACGTGGCCACCTACTAGACCAAAACTGTCTATTATAGAAAGCACATAAATACGATAAGAAAAAGAACCGAAGTGATAAGCAAAAACGCGTACTAGGAGCGCATGAACGTCGTCATCCGTCGCTGATGTTATGTGCTCCTAGTACGCGATATCTCTTATCATACCGATGTGATAATCAAATGCGCTTACTAGGAGCGCATGAACGTCATCGTCCGTCACTGATGTTATGTGCTCCTAGTACGCGATTTCGCTTGTCATACCGATGTGATGAGCAAACGCGTGTACAAGGGGCGCATGCACGTCATCATCCGTCACTGATGTTATGTGCTCCTAGTACGCGATATCTTTTATCATACCGATGTGATAAGCAAATGCGCGTACTAAGAGCGCATGAACGTCACCGTCCGTCAATGATGTTATGTGCTCCTAGTACGCGATATCTCTTATCATACCGATGTGATGAACGAAATCGCCTACAAGGAGCGCATGAACGTCATCATCTGTCACTGATGTTATGTGCTCCTGGTACGCTATTCCGCTTATCATACCGATGTGATGAGCGAAATCGCGTACTAGGAGCGGATGAACGTCATCATCCGTCACTGATGTTATGTGCTCCTAGTTCGCGATTTCGCTAATCATACTGAAGTGATAAGCAAAAGCGCGTACTAGGAGCGCATGAACGTCATCATCCGTCACTGATGTTATGTGCTCCTAGTAAGCGATTTCTCTTATCATACCGATGTGATAAGGAAAAGCTCGTACTAGGAGCGAAAGCACGTCATCATCCGTCACTGATGTTATGTGCTCCTGGTACGCTATTTCGCTTATCATACCGATGTGATGAGCAAACGCGCGTACTAGGAGCGCATGAAATTCATCACCCGTCACTGATGCTATGTGATCCTATTACGGTATATCGCTTATCATACCGATGTGTTGAGAAAATCGCGTACTAGGAGCGCATGAACTTCATCATCCGTGACTGATGCTATGTAATCCTATTACGGTTTATCGCTTATCATACCGATGTGTTGAGAAAATCGCGTACTAGGAGCGCATTAGCGTCATCATTCGTCACTGATGTTATGTGCGACTGGTACGCGATTTCACTTTTCATTCCGAGTGCGAGTGCGGAGCTCCACATAAAACTATGCCCCACGAGCTGGAGTGTCCCAGGTGTCCGTTTACCTGCACTCTTGACGACCTGAATAGTGCCTCTGCCGTTTCAATAAACTTGGCCAACTACTGGACCCAAACCGTCTATTATTGAAAGCACATAAAAACGATAATAAAAAGAACCGAAGTGATAAGCAAAAACGCGTACTAGGAGCGCATGAACTTCATCACCCGTCACTGATGTTATGTGCTCCTAGTTCACGATTTCGCTAATCATACTGATGTGATAAGCAAAAGCGCGTACTAGGAGCGCATGAACGTCATCATCCGTCACTGATGTTATGTGCGTCTGGTACGCGGTTTCGCTTTTCGTACCGAGTTCGAGTGCGGAGCTGCAGATCAAACTATGCCCCACCTGTTGGAGTGTCCCTGGTGTCCGTTTACCTGCACTCTTGACGACCTGAATAGTGCCTCTGCCGTTTCAATAAACTTGGCCAACTACTGGACCCAAACCGTTTATTATTGAAAGCACATAAAAACGATAAGAAAAAGAACCGAAGTGATAAGCAAAAACGCGTACTAGGAGCGCAGGAACGTCATCATCCGTCACTGATGTAATGTGCTCCTAGTAAGCGATTTCTCTTATCATACCGATGTGAAAAGGTTGACTGGTAGAGAATGCCTTGTGGCATTAAGTCCGCCTATGTATTACTATTGTACATGAAGTTTAAATAAATAAATAAATAAATAATAAAAAAAAGCTCGTACTAGAAGCGAATGCACGTCATCATCCGTCACTGATGTTATGTGCTCCTGGTACGCTATTTCGCTTATCATACCGATGTGATGAGCAAACGCGCGTACTAGAAGCGCATGAACGTCATCATCCGTCACTGATGTTAAGTGCTCCTGGTACGCGATTTCGCTTTTCGTACCGAGTTCGAGTGCGGAGCTGCAGATCAAACTATGCCCCACCTGTTGGAGTGTCCCTGGTGTCCGTTTACCTGCACTCTTGACGACCTGAATAGTGCCTCTGCCGTTTTAATAAACTTGGCCAACTACTGGACAAAAACCGTCTATTATTGAAAGCACATAAAAATGATAAGAAAAAGAACCGAAGTGATAAGCAAAATCGGGTACCAGGAGAGCATGAACGTCATCATCCGTCACTGATGTTATGTGCTCCTGGTACGCTATTTCGCTTATCATACCGATGTGATTAGCAAAATCGGGTACCAGGAGCGCGTGTATGTCATCATCCGTCATTGATATTATGTGCTCCTAGTACGCTGTTTCGCTTTTCATACCAATTGCGAGTGCGGAGCTCCAGATAAAACTATGCCCCACGAGCTGGAGTGTCCCAGGTTTCCTTTTACCAGCACTCTTGACGACCTGAATAGTGCCTCTGCCGTTTCAATAAACTTGGCCAACTACTAGACAAAAACCGTCTATTATTGAAAGCACATAAAAATGATAAGAAAAAGAACCGAAGTGATAAGCAAAATCGTGTACCAGGAGAGCATGAACGTCATTATCCGTCACTGATGTTATGTGCTTTTTTTTTTTTTTTTTATAGGAAATCATCAAGAGGAGTGTCGATGTGATAAGCAAAAGCGCGTACTAAGAACGCATGCACGTCATCATCCGTCACTGACTTTTTTTTTTTTTTAATGGGAAATCATTAAGAGGAGTGTCGATGTGATAAGCAAAAGCGCGTACTAAGAGCGCATGCACGTCATCATCCGTCACTGATGTTATGTGCTCCTGGTACGCTATTCCGCTTATCATACCGATGTGATGAGCGAAATCGCGTACTAGGAGCGGATGAACGTCATCATCCGTCACTGATGTTATGTGCTCCTAGTACGCGATTTCGCTTGTCATACCGATGTAATGAGCAAACGCGCGTACTAGGAGCGCATGAACGTCACCATCCGTCACTGACGTTATGTGCTCCCAGTTTGCGATTTCGCTTTTTATACCGATGTGACGAGCAAAATGGCGTACAAGGAGCGCATGAACGTCATCTTCCGTCACTGATGTTTTGTGCTCCTGGTACGCGATTTCGGTTTTCATACCGAGTGCGAGTGCGGAGCATCAGATAAAACTATGCCCCACCTGCTGGAGTGTCCTAGTTGTCCGTTAACCTGCACTCTTGACGACCTGAATAGTGCCTCTGCCGTTTCAATAAACTTGGCCACCTACTAGACCCAAACCGTCTATTGTAGAAAGCACACCAAAACGATAAGAAAAAGAACCGAAGTGAAAAGCAAAAACGCGTAACAGGAGCGCATGAAAGTCGTCATCCGTCACCGATGTTATGTGCTCCTGGTACGCTATTCCGCTTATCATACCGATGTGATAAGCGAAAACGCGAACTAGGAGTGCATGAACGTCATCATCCGTCCCTGATGTTATGTGCTCCTAGTACGCGATTTTGCTTGTCATACCGATGTGATGAGCGAAATCGCGTACTAATAGCGCATGAACGTCATCGTTCGTCACTGATGTTATGTGCTCCTAGTACGCGATTTCGCTTATCATACCGATTTGATAAGCAAATGCGCGTACTAGGAGCGCATGAACGTCATCGTCCGTCACTGATGTTATGTGCTCCTAGTACGCGATATTTCTTATCATACCGATGTGATGAACGAAATCGCCTACTAGGAGCGCATGAACGTCATCGTTCGTCACTGATGTTATGTGCTCCTAGTACGCGATTTCGCTTATCATACCGATGTGATAAGCAAATGCGCGTACTAGGAGCGCATAAAAATCGTCATCCGTCGCTGATGTTATGTGCTCCTAGTACGCGATTTCTCTTATTATACCGATGTGATAAGCAAATGCGTGTACTAGGAGCGCATGAACGTCATCATCCGTCACTGATGTTATGTGCTCCTAGTACGCGATTTCGCTTATCAAACCGATGTGATAATCAAATGCGCTTACTAGGAGCGCATGAACGTCATCGTTCGTCACTGATGTTATGTGCTCCTAGTACGCGATTTCTCTTATTATACCGATGTGATAAGCAAATGGGCGTACTAGGAGCTGATGAACGTCATCATCCGTCCCTGATGTTATGTGCTCCTAGTACGCGATTTTGCTTGTCATACCGATGTGATGAGCGAAATCGCGTACTAATTTTTTATTTTTATTTTATTTTATTGTGTTTGGGTGGCTTACAGCTAGCAATACAAAAATTAATAGCGAAGCAAACAACGGCAAGCCATTTACAAGCCTCCACAGTTAGCAATAAACTATTGTTGCACAAAGTAATAATAAAGCAAAATATCAGTAACTAAGCACAAGGCACCAAGTAACAAAGAATAGAAACTTAAAATTAAGTTAAATACCTACACAAGCAGGCACGCAGGCGTAACTACTATTAAAATTCGTCATTACCAGCACAGCTTTTAGACAAGGCAGTACTAATTGTAGCTAAGCTGCTTGCAAACAAATCGATTGATGGGTGTTCGTTCATTACAACTAGGTTAAATGCTTTGATTGAGCGATGCAAAAAAGAATTGCTACGGTAAATTGTGCGAGCGTAAGGAGCACGAAGAAGATTTCTCAAGCGAGAATGCCGAGGTGGAACATTCAAGGACAGCATAGAAAGAAGGTCAGGACAATCAATCTTTGATTGCGCTATTTTCACTAGGAACCGTATGTCAGATATATTACGTCGAGTTACAAGTGGAAGTAAGTGGAATCTAACGCATCGTTCCTTGTAACTCAGATAAGAGATTTTAAATTTGTAACCTAAGTATCTCGTGAATTTCCTTTGTATTCGTTCCAATCTGTCCGAATGCACGGTATAATTCGGATTCCAAATTTGGCTAGCATATTCGAGGTGACTACGGACGTAAGCACAATACAAAATTTTCAGGGTCTTCATTCTCCTAAACGAACTGGCATTACGGATAATGAATCCCAGAGCTTTAGAAGCTTTTTTGGCAATATGTTCAACATGACACTCAAAAGTCAGCTTACTGTCCAGAAAAATACCAAGATCTCTGGTGACACGAGTTCGAGATAAAGGCTGATTTGCGATTGAGTAATTAAATATTATTGATAGGTTCTTCCGGGCAAAGGTGATAACTAAGCATTTAGATATATTAAGATCTAATTTATTTACTCTACAATAGTTCACTAATCTAGATAAGTCAGCCTGCAAACGTATAGCATTATTTAGACTCTTAACTGATGTAAAGATTTTTATGTCGTCTGCAAACATTAAGTGATTAGAATGTTTGAAACACTCGCCGATGTCATTAATGAAAAAAATAAATAATAATGGCCCCAATAGTGAACCCTGCGGCACACCAGAGGGGATGGTTGACCAGGAGGACATAAAGCCACTGAGCACCACTGCTTGTGTCCTATTGTGTACATAAGACGAGAACCATCTGTATAGGTCGCCCCTAATACCCAAGTCGAAAAGCTTCCTCAGCAGAATGTCATGATCGATTCTGTCAAACGCCTTGCTATAGTCGGTGTAGATTGCATCAACCTGGGATCCATTATCCATATGCTCAGTAATAAAATCTGTGAACAGGACCAGGTTGGATACTGCAGACCTTCCCTTCAGAAACCCGTGTTGTTGAGGACTCAGGCTAGAAACCACACTGCTGTACAACTGATTATAGACTATGCGCTCCAATACTTTAGCTAGCATACAAAGTTTTGAGATAGGTCTATAATTTTCTATTTTATCTTTAGCCCCCTTTTTATGGATGGGTGATATAAAAGCTGATTTCCAAACAGAAGGAACAATGCCTTCAGATATTGACCTTTTAAATAAAAGTGATACAGGTAAAGCTAGTTCCTCAGCGCACTTAACTATAAACACAGCAGGCAAAGCATCAGGGCCGGCAGATTTGGTTAAGTCAAGAGATTTTAAATATTTATGAACAGTCAGTAAGTCAATTTCAATTGTACCTAAGTCACAATTAGAAGCACACCCAGTCGAGTCACAGTTGGGACTTGCAAGAGAAGCGTCAAGGAAGGTTGTTTGAAAGTAATTAGCAAAAAGTTCACAAATTCCTTCTCCCGAGTCACTTCTACTGTCACCATATGACATACTCGACGGGAAATTGCTGTTCATGCGTTTGTTTTTGATATATGACCAGAAGAGTTTTGGGCTAGTGCCTAATGCGGACTCGATTTTAGACATGTAGGCCTTATAACAAAGCTGTTCAATATCATTGGCTCTATCACGAAGTAATTGATATGATAAGCGATCAGAAATATTACCGTAGACTTTAAATTTCCTATAGTGTTTAAACTTTTCTTTAAGTATCTTAATGAGCGCCGAGTTAAACCAAGGTGGATATTTAAAGAGTTTACACAGACGTTGAGGGACGTGTTTATCTCTGATTTCGAATAACGTTGAATAAAAATTCCCGACAGCTTCATCAACAGTACCTTTCAATATTATGTCGTCCCAGTTAGTGCCTCGTAGGTCAGACCGAATAAGTTCGTAGTTACCTTTGTTATATTGATGCGCCATGCGCGCACTGGCGTTAAGTGACTGAGGTTGAACAGCAACAAACTGAATTAACAACGCAGGGTGATATGAATCCTCGATAGTTAGAGGTTCTAAACATGCCGAGACGGTGACGGGAGTATTTGCGAGGACTAGATCTAGTATTTTACCGTGCCTGTTATTAATAAGATTAAATTGCTGTAAGTTACAAAAATTAATGGTATCAACAAAATGAGTAAACGAGCCAGTTTGGGGCACGATAGGTCTAATTCCATCATATGAGGTCGTCCAAGTTATGGAGCTCATATTAAAGTCTCCAAGAATAATAAATTTATCTGCGGGGTGGTTATTCACTACGTCCGAAAGATTGTCTAAATAAGCATGTAACTGACTAGCGAAGTTATTTCCTGAATTCTGTTCACACAGATACAGAGTACATATGAGTTCATATAATAGCGCAGGGACGTCATCATCCGTCGCTGATGTTATGTGCTCCTAGTACGCGATATCTCTTATTATACCGATGTGATAATCAAATGCGCTTACTAGGAGCGCATGAACGTCATCGTTCGTCACTGATGTTATGTGCTCCTAGTACGCGATTTCGCTTATCATACCGATGTGATAAGCAAATGCGCGTACTAGGAGCGCATAAAAATCGTCATCCGTCGCTGATGTTATGTGCTCCTAGTACGCGATTTCTCTTATTATACCGATGTGATAAGCAAATGCGTGTACTAGGAGCGCATGAACGTCATCATCCGTCACTGATGTTATGTGCTCCTAGTACGCGATTTCGCTTATCAAACCGATGTGATAATCAAATGCGCTTACTAGGAGCGCATGAACGTCATCGTTCGTCACTGATGTTATGTGCTCCTAGTACGCGATTTCTCTTATTATACCGATGTGATAAGCAAATGGGCGTACAAGGGGCGCATGCACGTCATCATCCGTCACTGATGTTATGTGCTCCTGGTACGCTATTTCGCTTATCAAACCGTTGTGATAAGCAAATGCGTGTACTAGGAGCGCATGAACGTCATCATACGTCACTGATGTTATGTGCTCCTAGTACGCGATTTCGCTTATCAAACCGATGTGATAATCAAATGCGCTTACTAGGAGCGCATGAACGTCATCATCCGTCACTGATGTTATGTGCTCCTGGTACGCGATTTCGCTTTTCATACCAAGGGCGAGTGCGGAGCTCCAGATAAAACTATGCCCCACCTGCTGGAGTGTCCCAGTTGTCCGTTTACCTGCATTCTAGACGACCTGAATAGTGCCTCCACCGCTTCAATAAACGTGGCCACCTACTAGACCAAAACCGTCTATTATAGAAAGCACTTAAATACGATAAGAAAAAGAACCGCAGTGATAAGCAAAAACGCGTACTAGGAGCGCATGAACGTCGTCATCCGTCACTGATGTTATGTGCTCCTAGTACGCGATATCTTTTATCATACCGATGTGATAAGCAAATGCGCGTACTAAGAGCGCATGAACGTCACTGTCCGTCAATGATGTTATGTGCTCCTAGTACGCGATATCTCTTATCATACCGATGTGATGAACGAAATCGCCTACTAGGAGCGCATGAACGTCATCATCTGTCACTGATGTTATGTGCTCCTAGTACGCGATTTCGCTTATCATACCGATGTGATAAGCAAATGCGCGTACTAGGAGCGCATTAACATCGTCATCCGTCGCTGATGTTATGTGCTCCTAGTACGCGATATCTCTTATCATACCGATGTGATAATCAAATGCGCTTACTAGGAGCGCATGAACGTCATCGTTCGTCACTGATGTTATGTGCTCCTAGTACGCGATTTCGCTTATCATACCGATTTGATAAGCAAATGCGCGTACTAGGAGCGCATGAACGTCATCGTCCGTCACTGATGTTATGTGCTCCTAGTACGCGATATTTCTTATCATACCGATGTGATGAACGAAATCGCCTACTAGAAGCGCATGAACGTCATCATCTGTCACTGATGTTATGTGCTCCTAGTACGCGATTTCGCTTATCATACCGATGTGATAAGCAAATGCGCGTACTCGGAGCGCATCAACATCGTCATCCGTCGCTGATGTTATGTGCCCCTAGTATGCGATTTCGCTTACATACCGATGTGATAAGCAAATGCGCGTACTAGGAGCGCATGAACGTCATCGTCCGTCGCTGATGTTATATGCTCCTAGTACGCGATATCTCTTATCATACCGATGTGATAATCAAATGCGCTTACTAGGAGCGCATGAACGTCATCGTTCGTCACTGATGTTATGTGCTCCTAGTACGCGATTTCACTTATCATACCGATTTGATAAGCAAATGCGCGTACTAGGAGCGCATGAACGTCATCGTCCGTCACTGATGTTATGTGCTCCTAGTACGCGATATCTCTTATCATACCGATGTGATGAACGAAATCGCCTACAAGGACCGCATGAACGTCATCATCTGTCACTGATGTTATGTGCTCCTAGTACGCGATTTCGCTTATCATACCGATGTGATAAGCAAATGCGCGTACTAGGAGCGCATGCACGTCATCGTCCGTCGCTGATGTTATATGCTCCTAGTACGCGATATCTCTTATCATACCGATGTGATAATCAAATGCGCTTACTAGGAGCGCATGAACGTCATCGTTCGTCACTGATGTTATGTGCTCCTAGTACGCGATATCTCTTATCATACCGATGTGATAATCAAATGCGCTTACTAGGAGCGCATGAACGTCATCGTTCGTCACTGATGTTATGTGCTCCTAGTACGCGATTTCGCTTACATACCGATGTGATAAGCAAATGGGCGTACTAGGAGCGCATGAACGTCATCGTCCGTCGCTGATGTTATATGCTCCTAGTACGCGATTTCTCTTATTATACCGATGTGATAAGCAAATGGACGTACAAGGGGCGCATGCACGTCATCATCCGTCACTGATGTTATGTGCTCCTGGTACGCTATTTCGCTTATCAAACCGTTGTGATAAGCAAATGCGTGTACTAGGAGCGCATGAACGTCATCATCCGTCACTGATGTTATGTGCTCCTAGTACGCGATTTCGCTTATCAAACCGATGTGATAATCAAATGCGCTTAATAGGAGCGCATGAAAGTCATCGTTCGTCACTGATGTTATGTGCTCCAGGTACGCTATTTCGCTTATCAAACCGTTGTGATAAGCAAATGCGCGTACTAGGAGCGCATGAACGTCATCATCCGTCACTGATGTTATGTGCTCCTGGTACGCGATTTCGCTTTTCATACCAAGGGCGTGTGCGGAGCTCCAGATAAAACTATGCCCCACCTGCTGGAGTGTCCCAGTTGTCCGTTTACCTGCATTCTAGACGACCTGAATAGTGCCTCCACCGCTTCAATAAACGTGGCCACCTACTAGACCAAAACCGTCTATTATAGAAAGCACATAAATACGATAAGAAAAAGAACCGAAGTGATAAGCAAAAACGCGTACTAGGAGCGCATGAACATCGTCATCCGTCGCTGATGTTATGTGCTCCTAGTACGCGATATCTCTTATCATACCGATGTGATAATCAAATGCGCTTACTAGGAGCGCATGAACGTCATCGTTCGTCACTGATGTTATGTGCTCCTAGTACGCGATTTCGCTTACATACCGATGTGATAAGCAAATGCGCGTACTAGGAGCGCATGAACGTCATCGTCCGTCGCTGATGTTATATGCTCCTAGTACGCGATTTCTCTTATTATACCGATGTGATAAGCAAATGGGCGTACAAGGGGCGCATGCACGTCATCATCCGTCACTGATGTTATGTGCTCCTGGTACGCTATTTCGCTTATCAAACCGTTGTGATAAGCAAATGCGTGTACTAGGAGCGCATGAACGTCATCATCCGTCAATGATGTTATGTGCTCCTAGTACGCGATTTCGCTTATCAAACCGATGTGATAATCAAATGCGCTTACTAGGAGCGCATGAAAGTCATCGTTCGTCACTGATGTTATGTGCTCCAGGTACGCTATTTCGCTTATCAAACCGTTGTGATAAGCAAATGCGCGTACTAGGAGCGCATGAACGTCATCATCCGTCACTGATGTTATGTGCTCCTGGTACGCGATTTCGCTTTTCATACCAAGGGCGTGTGCGGAGCTCCAGATAAAACTATGCCCCACCTGCTGGAGTGTCCCAGTTGTCCGTTTACCTGCATTCTAGACGACCTGAATAGTGCCTCCACCGCTTTAATAAACGTGGCCACCTACTAGACCAAAACCGTCTATTATAGAAAGCACATAAATACGATAAGAAAAAGAACCGAAGTGATAAGCAAAAACGCGTACTAGGAGCGCATGAACGTCGTCATCCGTCGCTGATGTTATGTGCTCCTAGTACGCGATTTCTCTTATTATACCGATGTGATAAGCAAATGCGTGTACTAGGAGCGCATGAACGTCATCATCCGTCACTGATGTTATGTGCTCCTAGTACGCGATTTCGCTTATCAAACCGAAGTGATAATCAAATGCGCTTACTAGGAGCGCATGAACGTCATCGTTCGTCACTGATGTTATGTGCTCCTAGTACGCGATTTCTCTTATTATACCGATGTGATAAGCAAATGGGCGTACAAGGGGCGCATGCACGTCATCATCCGTCACTGATGTTATGTGCTCCTGGTACGCTATTTCGCTTATCAAACCGTTGTGATAAGCAAATGCGTGTACTAGGAGCGCATGAACGTCATCATACGTCACTGATGTTATGTGCTCCTAGTACGCGATTTCGCTTATCAAACCGATGTGATAATCAAATGCGCTTACTAGGAGCGCATGAACGTCATCATCCGTCACTGATGTTATGTGCTCCTGGTACGCGATTTCGCTTTTCATACCAAGGGCGAGTGCGGAGCTCCAGATAAAACTATGCCCCACCTGCTGGAGTGTCCCAGTTGTCCGTTTACCTGCATTCTAGACGACCTGAATAGTGCCTCCACCGCTTCAATAAACGTGGCCACCTACTAGACCAAAACCGTCTATTATAGAAAGCACTTAAATACGATAAGAAAAAGAACCGAAGTGATAAGCAAAAACGCGTACTAGGAGCGCATGAACGTCGTCATCCGTCACTGATGTTATGTGCTCCTAGTACGCGATATCTTTTATCATACCGATGTGATAAGCAAATGCGCGTACTAAGAGCGCATGAACGTCACTGTCCGTCAACGATGTTATGTGCTCCTAGTACGCGATATCTCTTATCATACCGATGTGATGAACGAAATCGCCTACTAGGAGCGCATGAACGTCATCATCTGTCACTGATGTTATGTGCTCCTAGTACGCGATTTCGCTTATCATACCGATGTGATAAGCAAATGCGCGTACTAGGAGCGCATTAACATCGTCATCCGTCGCTAATGTTATGTGCTCCTAGTACGCGATATCTCTTATCATACCGATGTGATAATCAAATGCGCGTACTAGGAGCGCATGAACGTCATCGTCCGTCACTGATGTTATGTGCTCCTAGTACGCGATATTTCTTATCATAACGATGTGATGAACGAAATCGCCTACTAGAAGCGCATGAACGTCATCATCTGTCACTGATGTTATGTGCTCCTAGTACGCGATTTCGCTTATCATACCGATGTGATAAGCAAATGCGCGTACTAGGAGCGCATCAACATCGTCATCCGTCGCTGATGTTATGTGCTCCTAGTATGCGATTTCGCTTACATACCGATGTGATAAGCAAATGCGCGTACTAGGAGCGTATGAACGTCATCGTCCGTCGCTGATGTTATATGCTCCTAGTACGCGATATCTCTTATCATACCGATGTGATAATCAAATGCGCTTACTAGGAGCGCATGAACGTCATCGTTCGTCACTGATGTTATGTGCTCCTAGTACGCGATTTCGCTTATCATACCGATTTGATAAGCAAATGCGCGTACTAGGAGCGCATGAACGTCATCGTCCGTCACTGATGTTATGTGCTCCTAGTACGCGATATCTCTTATCATACCGATGTGATGAACGAAATCGCCTACAAGGAGCGCATGAACGTCATCATCTGTCACTGATGTTATGTGCTCCTAGTACGCGATTTCGCTTATCATACCGATGTGATAAGCAAATGCGCGTACTAGGAGCGCATTAACATCGTCATCCGTCGCTGATGTTATGTGCTCGTAGTACGCGATATCTCTTATCATACCGATGTGATAATCAAATGCGCTTACTAGGAGCGCATGAACGTCATCGTTCGTCACTGATGTTATGTGCTCCTAGTACGCGATTTCGCTTACATACCGATGTGATAAGCAAATGCGCGTACTAGGAGCGCATGAACGTCATCGTCCGTCGCTGATGTTATATGCTCCTAGTACGCGATTTCTCTTATCATACCGATGTGATGAACGAAATCGCCTACTAGGAGCGCATGAACGTCATCATCTGTCACTGATGTTATGTGCTCCTAGTACGCGATTTCGCTTATCATACCAATGTGATAAGCAAATGCGCGTACTAGGAGCGCATGAACATCGTCATCCGTCGCTGATGTTATGTGCTCCTAGTACGCGATATCTCTTATCATACCGATGTGATAATCAAATGCGCTTACTAGGAGCGCATGAACGTCATCGTTCGTCACTGATGTTATGTGCTCCTAGTACGCGATTTCGCTTACATACCGATGTGATAAGCAAATGCGCGTACTAGGAGCGCATGAACGTCATCGTCCGTCGCTGATGTTATATGCTCCTAGTACGCGATATTTCTTATCATACCGATGTGATAATCAAATGCGCTTACTAGGAGCGCATGAACGTCATCGTTCGTCACTGATGTTATGTGCTCCTAGTACGCGATATTACTTATCATACCGATGTGATGAACGAAATCGCCTACTAGGAGCGCATGAACGTCATCATCTGTCACTGATGTTATGTGCTCCTAGTACGCGATTTCGCTTATCGTACCGATGTGATAAGCAAATGCGCGTACTAGGAGCGCATGAACGTCATCGTCCGTCACTGATGTTATGTGCTCCTGGTACGCAATTTCGCTTTTCATACCAAGTGCGAGTGCGGAGCTCCAGATAAAACCATGCCCCACCTGCTGGAGTGTCCCAGTTGTCCGTTTACCTGCATTCTTGACGACCTGAATAGTGCCTCCACCGCTTCAATAAACGTGGCCACCTACTAGACCAAAACTGTCTATTATAGAAAGCACATAAATACGATAAGAAAAAGAACCGAAGTGATAAGCAAAAACGCGTACTAGGAGCGCATGAACGTCGTCATCCGTCGCTGATGTTATGTGCTCCTAGTACGCGATATCTCTTATCATACCGATGTGATGAACAAAATCGCCTACTAGGAGCGCATGAACGTCATCATCTGTCACTGATGTTATGTGCTCCTGGTACGCGATTTCGCTTTTCATACCAAGTACGAGTGCGGAGCTCCAGATAAAACTATGCCCCACCTGCTGAAGTGTCCCAGTTGTCCGTTTACCTGCATTCTTGACGACCTGAATAGTGCCTAGACCGCTTCAATAAACTTGGCCACCTACTAGACCAAAACCGTCTATTATAGAAAGCACATAAATACTATAACAAAAAGAACCGAAGTGATAAGCAAAAACGCGTACTAAGAGCGCATGAACGTCGTCATTCGTCGCTGATGTTATGTGCTCCTAGTACGCAATTTCTCTTATTATACCGATGTGATAAGCAAATGGGCGTACAAGGGGCGCATGCACGTCATCATCCGACACTGATGTTATGTGCTCCTGGTACGCTATTTCGCTTATCAAACCGTTGTGATAAGCAAATGCGCTTACTAGGAGCACATGAACGTCATCATCCGTCACTGATGTTATGTGCTCCTGGTACGCGATTTCGCTTTTCATACCAAGTACGAGTGCGGAGCTCCAGATAAAACTATGCCCCACCTGCTGAAGTGTCCCAGTTGTCCGTTTACCTGCATTCTTGACGACCTGAATAGTGCCTAGACCGCTTCAATAAACGTGGCCACCTACTAGACCAAAACCGTCTATTATAGAAAGCACATAAATACGATAACAAAAAGAACCGAAGTGATAAGCAAAAACGCGTACTAAGAGCGCATGAACGTCGTCATCCGTCGCTGATGTTATGTTTTCCTAGTACGCAATTTCGCTTATCAAACCGTTGTGATAAGCAAATGCGCTTACTAGGAGCACATGAACGTCATCATCCGTCACTGATGTTATGTGCTCCTGGTACGCGATTTCGCTTTTCATACCAAGTACGAGTGCGGAGCTCCAGATAAAACTATGCCCCACCTGCTGAAGTGTCCCAGTTGTCCGTTTACCTGCATTCTTGACGACCTGAATAGTGCCTAGACCGCTTCAATAAACGTGGCCACCTACTAGACCAAAACCGTCTATTATAGAAAGCACATAAATACGATAACAAAAAGAACCGAAGTGATAAGCAAAAACGCGTACTAAGAGCGCATGAACGTCGTCATCCGTCGCTGATGTTATGTGCTCCTAGTACGCGATATCTCTTATCATACCGATGTGATAATCAAATGCGCTTACTAGGAGCGCATGAACGTCATCGTTCGTCACTGATGTTATGTGCTCCTAGTACGCGATTTCGCTTACATACCGATGTGATAAGCAAATGCGCGTACTAGGAGCGCATGAACGTCATCGTCCGTCGCTGATGTTATATGCTCCTAGTACGCGATTTCTCTTATTATACCGATGTGATAAGCAAATAAGCGTACAAGGAGCGCATGCACGTCATCATCCGTCACTGATGTTATGTGCTCCTGGTACGCTATTTCGCTTATCAAACCGTTGTGATAAGCAAATGCGTGTACTAGGAGCGCATGAACGTCATCATCCGTCACTGATGTTATGTGCTCCTGGTACGCGATTTCGCTTTTCATACCAAGGGCGAGTGCGGAGCTCCAGATAAAACTATGCCCCACCTGCTGGAGTGTCCCAGTTGTCCGTTTACCTGCATTCTAGACGACCTGAATAGTGCCTCCACCGCTTCAATAAACGTGGCCACCTACTAGACCAAAACCGTCTATTATAGAAAGCACATAAATACGATAAGAAAAAGAACCGAAGTGATAAGCAAAAACGCGTACTAGGAGCGCATGAACGTCATCGTCCGTCGCTGATGTTATATGCTCCTAGTACGCGATTTCGCTTACATACCGATGTGATAAGCAAATGCGCGTACTAGGAGCGCATGAACGTCATCGTCCGTCGCTGATGTTATATGCTCCTAGTACGCGATTTCTCTTATCATACCGATGTGATGAACGAAATCGCCTACTAGGAGCGCATGAACGTCATCATCTGTCACTGATGTTATGTGCTCCTAGTACGCGATTTCGCTTATCATACCAATGTGATAAGCAAATGCGCGTACTAGGAGCGCATGAACATCGTCATCCGTCGCTGATGTTATGTGCTCCTAGTACGCGATATCTCTTATCATACCGATGTGATAATCAAATGCGCTTACTAGGAGCGCATGAACGTCATCGTTCGTCACTGATGTTATGTGCTCCTAGTACGCGATTTCGCTTACATACCGATGTGATAAGCAAATGCGCGTACTAGGAGCGCATGAACGTCATCGTCCGTCGCTGATGTTATATGCTATTAGTACGCGATATCTCTTATCATACCGATGTGATAATCAAATGCGCTTACTAGGAGCGCATGAACGTCATCGTTCGTCACTGATGTTATGTGCTCCTAGTACGCGATTTCGCTTATCGTACCGATGTGATAAGCAAATGCGCGTACTAGGAGCGCATGAACGTCATCGTCCGTCACTGATGTTATGTGCTCCTGGTACGCGATTTCGCTTTTCATACCAAGTGCGAGTGCGAAGCTCCAGATAAAACTATGCCCCACCTGCTGGAGTGTCCCAGTTGTCCGTTTACCTGCATTCTTGACGACCTGAATAGTGCCTCAACCGCTTCAATAAACGTGGCCACCTACTAGACCAAAACTGTCTATTATAGAAAGCACATAAATACGATAAGAAAAAGAACCGAAGTGATAAGCAAAAACGCGTACTAGGAGCACATGAACGTCGTCATCCGTTGCTGATGTTATGTGCTACTAGTACGCGATATCTCTTATCATACCGATGTGATAATCAAATGCGCTTACTAGGAGCGCATGAAAGTCATCGTTCGTCACTGATGTTATGTGCTCCAGGTACGCTATTTCGCTTATCAAACCGTTGTGATAAGCAAAAACGCGTACTAAGAGCGCATGAACGTCGTCATCCGTCGCTGATGTTATGTGCTCCTAGTACGCAATTTCTCTTATTATACCGATGTGATAAGCAAATGGGCGTACAAGGGGCGCATGCACGTCATCATCCGACACTGATGTTATGTGCTCCTGGTACGCTATTTCGCATATCAAACCGTTGTGATAAGCAAATGCGTGTACTAGGAGCGCATGAACGTCATCGTCCGTCACTGATGTTATGTGCTCCTGGTACGCAATTTCGCTTTTCATACCAAGTGCGAGTGCGGAACTCCAGATAAAACCATGCCCCACCTGCTGGAGTGTCCCAGTTGTCCGTTTACCTGCATTCTTGACGACCTGAATAGTGCCTCCACCGCTTCAATAAACGTGGCCACCTACTAGACCAAAACTGTCTATTATAGAAAGCACATAAATACAATAAGAAAAAGAACCGAAGTGATAAGCAAAAACGCGTACTAGGAGCGCATGAACGTCGTCATCCGTCGCTGATGTTATGTGCTCCTAGTACGCGATATCTCTTATCATACCGATGTGATGAACAAAATCGCCTACTAGGAGCGCATGAACGTCATCATCTGTCACTGATGTTATGTGCTCCTAGTACGCGATTTCGCTTATCGTACCGATGTGATAAGCAAATGCGCGTACTAGGAGCGCATGAACGTCATCGTCCGTCACTGATGTTATGTGCTCCTGGTACGCGATTTCGCTTTTCATACCAAGTACGAGTGCGGAGCTCCAGATAAAACTATGCCCCACCTGCTGAAGTGTCCCAGTTGTCCGTTTACCTGCATTCTTGACGACCTGAATAGTGCCTAGACCGCTTCAATAAACGTGGCCACCTACTAGACCAAAACCGTCTATTATAGAAAGCACATAAATACGATAACAAAAAGAACCGAAGTGATAAGCAAAAACGCGTACTAAGAGCGCATGAACGTCGTCATTCGTCGCTGATGTTATGTGCTCCTAGTACGCAATTTCTCTTATTATACCGATGTGATAAGCAAATGGGCGTACAAGGGGCGCATGCACGTCATCATCCGACACTGATGTTATGTGCTCCTGGTACGCTATTTCGCTTATCAAACCGTTGTGATAAGCAAATGCGCTTACTAGGAGCACATGAACGTCATCATCCGTCACTGATGTTATGTGCTCCTGGTACGCGATTTCGCTTTTCATACCAAGTACGAGTGCGGAGCTCCAGATAAAACTATGCCCCACCTGCTGAAGTGTCCCAGTTGTCCGTTTACCTGCATTCTTGACGACCTGAATAGTGCCTAGACCGCTTCAATAAACGTGGCCACCTACTAGACCAAAACCGTCTATTATAGAAAGCACATAAATACGATAACAAAAAGAACCGAAGTGATAAGCAAAAACGCGTACTAAGAGCGCATGAACGTCGTCATCCGTCGCTGATGTTATGTTTTCCTAGTACGCAATTTCGCTTATCAAACCGTTGTGATAAGCAAATGCGCTTACTAGGAGCACATGAACGTCATCATCCGTCACTGATGTTATGTGCTCCTGGTACGCGATTTCGCTTTTCATACCAAGTACGAGTGCGGAGCTCCAGATAAAACTATGCCCCACCTGCTGAAGTGTCCCAGTTGTCCGTTTACCTGCATTCTTGACGACCTGAATAGTGCCTAGACCGCTTCAATAAACGTGGCCACCTACTAGACCAAAACCGTCTATTATAGAAAGCACATAAATACGATAACAAAAAGAACCGAAGTGATAAGCAAAAACGCGTACTAAGAGCGCATGAACGTCGTCATCCGTCGCTGATGTTATGTGCTCCTAGTACGCGATATCTCTTATCATACCGATGTGATAATCAAATGCGCTTACTAGGAGCGCATGAACGTCATCGTTCGTCACTGATGTTATGTGCTCCTAGTACGCGATTTCGCTTACATACCGATGTGATAAGCAAATGCGCGTACTAGGAGCGCATGAACGTCATCGTCCGTCGCTGATGTTATATGCTCCTAGTACGCGATTTCTCTTATTATACCGATGTGATAAGCAAATAAGCGTACAAGGAGCGCATGCACGTCATCATCCGTCACTGATGTTATGTGCTCCTGGTACGCTATTTCGCTTATCAAACCGTTGTGATAAGCAAATGCGTGTACTAGGAGCGCATGAACGTCATCATCCGTCACTGATGTTATGTGCTCCTGGTACGCGATTTCGCTTTTCATACCAAGGGCGAGTGCGGAGCTCCAGATAAAACTATGCCCCACCTGCTGGAGTGTCCCAGTTGTCCGTTTACCTGCATTCTAGACGACCTGAATAGTGCCTCCACCGCTTCAATAAACGTGGCCACCTACTAGACCAAAACCGTCTATTATAGAAAGCACATAAATACGATAAGAAAAAGAACCGAAGTGATAAGCAAAAACGCGTACTAGGAGCGCATGAACGTCATCGTCCGTCGCTGATGTTATATGCTCCTAGTACGCGATTTCGCTTACATACCGATGTGATAAGCAAATGCGCGTACTAGGAGCGCATGAACGTCATCGTCCGTCGCTGATGTTATATGCTCCTAGTACGCGATTTCTCTTATCATACCGATGTGATGAACGAAATCGCCTACTAGGAGCGCATGAACGTCATCATCTGTCACTGATGTTATGTGCTCCTAGTACGCGATTTCGCTTATCATACCAATGTGATAAGCAAATGCGCGTACTAGGAGCGCATGAACATCGTCATCCGTCGCTGATGTTATGTGCTCCTAGTACGCGATATCTCTTATCATACCGATGTGATAATCAAATGCGCTTACTAGGAGCGCATGAACGTCATCGTTCGTCACTGATGTTATGTGCTCCTAGTACGCGATTTCGCTTACATACCGATGTGATAAGCAAATGCGCGTACTAGGAGCGCATGAACGTCATCGTCCGTCGCTGATGTTATATGCTATTAGTACGCGATATCTCTTATCATACCGATGTGATAATCAAATGCGCTTACTAGGAGCGCATGAACGTCATCGTTCGTCACTGATGTTATGTGCTCCTAGTACGCGATTTCGCTTATCGTACCGATGTGATAAGCAAATGCGCGTACTAGGAGCGCATGAACGTCATCGTCCGTCACTGATGTTATGTGCTCCTGGTACGCGATTTCGCTTTTCATACCAAGTGCGAGTGCGAAGCTCCAGATAAAACTATGCCCCACCTGCTGGAGTGTCCCAGTTGTCCGTTTACCTGCATTCTTGACGACCTGAATAGTGCCTCAACCGCTTCAATAAACGTGGCCACCTACTAGACCAAAACTGTCTATTATAGAAAGCACATAAATACGATAAGAAAAAGAACCGAAGTGATAAGCAAAAACGCGTACTAGGAGCGCATGAACGTCATCGTCCGTCGCTGATGTTATATGCTCCTAGTACGCGATTTCGCTTACATACCGATGTGATAAGCAAATGCGCGTACTAGGAGCGCATGAACGTCATCGTCCGTCGCTGATGTTATATGCTCCTAGTACGCGATTTCTCTTATCATACCGATGTGATGAACGAAATCGCCTACTAGGAGCGCATGAACGTCATCATCTGTCACTGATGTTATGTGCTCCTAGTACGCGATTTCGCTTATCATACCAATGTGATAAGCAAATGCGCGTACTAGGAGCGCATGAACATCGTCATCCGTCGCTGATGTTATGTGCTCCTAGTACGCGATATCTCTTATCATACCGATGTGATAATCAAATGCGCTTACTAGGAGCGCATGAACGTCATCGTTCGTCACTGATGTTATGTGCTCCTAGTACGCGATTTCGCTTACATACCGATGTGATAAGCAAATGCGCGTACTAGGAGCGCATGAACGTCATCGTCCGTCGCTGATGTTATATGCTATTAGTACGCGATATCTCTTATCATACCGATGTGATAATCAAATGCGCTTACTAGGAGCGCATGAACGTCATCGTTCGTCACTGATGTTATGTGCTCCTAGTACGCGATTTCGCTTATCGTACCGATGTGATAAGCAAATGCGCGTACTAGGAGCGCATGAACGTCATCGTCCGTCACTGATGTTATGTGCTCCTGGTACGCGATTTCGCTTTTCATACCAAGTGCGAGTGCGAAGCTCCAGATAAAACTATGCCCCACCTGCTGGAGTGTCCCAGTTGTCCGTTTACCTGCATTCTTGACGACCTGAATAGTGCCTCAACCGCTTCAATAAACGTGGCCACCTACTAGACCAAAACTGTCTATTATAGAAAGCACATAAATACGATAAGAAAAAGAACCGAAGTGATAAGCAAAAACGCGTACTAGGAGCACATGAACGTCGTCATCCGTTGCTGATGTTATGTGCTACTAGTACGCGATATCTCTTATCATACCGATGTGATAATCAAATGCGCTTACTAGGAGCGCATGAAAGTCATCGTTCGTCACTGATGTTATGTGCTCCAGGTACGCTATTTCGCTTATCAAACCGTTGTGATAAGCAAAAACGCGTACTAAGAGCGCATGAACGTCGTCATCCGTCGCTGATGTTATGTGCTCCTAGTACGCAATTTCTCTTATTATACCGATGTGATAAGCAAATGGGCGTACAAGGGGCGCATGCACGTCATCATCCGACACTGATGTTATATGCTCCTAGTACGCGATTTCGCTTACATACCGATGTGATAAGCAAATGCGCGTACTAGGAGCGCATGAACGTCATCGTCCGTCGCTGATGTTATATGCTCCTAGTACGCGATTTCTCTTATCATACCGATGTGATGAACGAAATCGCCTACTAGGAGCGCATGAACGTCATCATCTGTCACTGATGTTATGTGCTCCTAGTACGCGATTTCGCTTATCATACCAATGTGATAAGCAAATGCGCGTACTAGGAGCGCATGAACATCGTCATCCGTCGCTGATGTTATGTGCTCCTAGTACGCGATATCTCTTATCATACCGATGTGATAATCAAATGCGCTTACTAGGAGCGCATGAACGTCATCGTTCGTCACTGATGTTATGTGCTCCTAGTACGCGATTTCGCTTACATACCGATGTGATAAGCAAATGCGCGTACTAGGAGCGCATGAACGTCATCGTCCGTCGCTGATGTTATATGCTATTAGTACGCGATATCTCTTATCATACCGATGTGATAATCAAATGCGCTTACTAGGAGCGCATGAAAGTCATCGTTCGTCACTGATGTTATGTGCTCCAGGTACGCTATTTCGCTTATCAAACCGTTGTGATAAGCAAAAACGCGTACTAAGAGCGCATGAACGTCGTCATCCGTCGCTGATGTTATGTGCTCCTAGTACGCAATTTCTCTTATTATACCGATGTGATAAGCAAATGGGCGTACAAGGGGCGCATGCACGTCATCATCCGACACTGATGTTATGTGCTCCTGGTACGCTATTTCGCATATCAAACCGTTGTGATAAGCAAATGCGTGTACTAGGAGCGCATGAACGTCATCGTCCGTCACTGATGTTATGTGCTCCTGGTACGCAATTTCGCTTTTCATACCAAGTGCGAGTGCGGAGCTCCAGATAAAACCATGCCCCACCTGCTGGAGTGTCCCAGTTGTCCGTTTACCTGCATTCTTGACGACCTGAATAGTGCCTCCACCGCTTCAATAAACGTGGCCACCTACTAGACCAAAACTGTCTTTTATAGAAAGCACATAAATACGATAATAAAAAGAACCGAAGTGATAAGCAAAAACGCGTACTAGGAGCGCATGAACGTCGTCATCCGTCGCTGATGTTATGTGCTCCTAGTACGCGATATCTCTTATCATACCGATGTGATGAACAAAATCGCCTACTAGGAGCGCATGAACGTCATCATCTGTCACTGATGTTATGTGCTCCTAGTACGCGATTTCGCTTATCGTACCGATGTGATAAGCAAATGCGCGTACTAGGAGCGCATGAACGTCATCGTCCGTCACTGATGTTATGTGCTCCTGGTACGCGATTTCGCTTTTCATACCAAGTACGAGTGCGGAGCTCCAGATAAAACTATGCCCCACCTGCTGAAGTGTCCCAGTCGTCCGTTTACCTGCATTCTTGACGACCTGAATAGTGCCTAGACCGCTTCAATAAACGTGGCCACCTACTAGACCAAAACCGTCTATTATAGAAAGCACATAAATACGATAACAAAAAGAACCGAAGTGATAAGCAAAAACGCGTACTAAGAGCGCATGAACGTCGTCATTCGTCGCTGATGTTATGTGCTCCTAGTACGCAATTTCTATTATTATACCGATGTGATAAGCAAATGGGCGTACAAGGGGCGCATGCACGTCATCATCCGACACTGATGTTATGTGCTCCTAGTACGCTATTTCGCTTATCAAACCGTTGTGATAAGCAAATGCGCTTACTAGGAGCACATGAACGTCATCATCCGTCACTGATGTTATGTGCTCCTGGTACGCGATTTCGCTTTTCATACCAAGTACGAGTGCGGAGCTCCAGATAAAACTATGCCCCACCTGCTGAAGTGTCCCAGTTGTCCGTTTACCTGCATTCTTGACGACCTGAATAGTGCCTAGACCGCTTCAATAAACGTGGCCACCTACTAGACCAAAACCGTCTATTATAGAAAGCACATAAATACGATAACAAAAAGAACCGAAGTGATAAGCAAAAACGCGTACTAAGAGCGCATGAACGTCGTCATCCGTCGCTGATGTTATGTTTTCCTAGTACGCAATTTCGCTTATCAAACCGTTGTGATAAGCAAATGCGCTTACTAGGAGCACATGAACGTCATCATCCGTCACTGATGTAATGTGCTCCTGGTACGCGATTTCGCTTTTCATACCAAGTACGAGTGCGGAGCTCCAGATAAAACTATGCCCCACCTGCTGAAGTGTCCCAGTTGTCCGTTTACCTGCATTCTTGACGACCTGAATAGTGCCTAGACCGCTTCAATAAACGTGGCCACCTACTAGACCAAAACCGTCTATTATAGAAAGCACATAAATACGATAACAAAAAGAACCGAAGTGATAAGCAAAAACGCGTACTAAGAGCGCATGAACGTCGTCATCCGTCGCTGATGTTATGTGCTCCTAGTACGCGATATCTCTTATCATACCGATGTGATAATCAAATGCGCTTACTAGGAGCGCATGAACGTCATC
Organism: Noctua janthe; assembly: GCA_910589295.1. NCBI lineage: Eukaryota > Metazoa > Arthropoda > Insecta > Lepidoptera > Noctuidae > Noctua > Noctua janthe. Next base: position 2,194,816 of record OU342572.1, on the reverse strand, counting down.
GTTCGTCACTGATGTTATGTGCTCCTAGTACGCGATTTCGCTTATCATACCGATTTGATAAGCAAATGCGCGTACTAGGAGCGCATGAACGTCATCGTCCGTCGCTGATGTTATATGCTCCTAGTACGCGATATCTCTTATCATACCGATGTGATAATCAAATGCGCTTACTAGAAGCGCATGAACGTCATCGTTCGTCACTGATGTTATGTGCTCCTAGTACGCGATTTCGCTTATCATACCGATTTGATAAGCAAATGCGCGTACTAGGAGCGCATGAACGTCATCGTCCGTCACTGATGTTATGTGCTCCTAGTACGCGATTTCGCTTATCGTACCGATTTGATAAGCAAATGCGCGTACTAGGAGCGCATGAACGTCATCGTCCGTCACTGATGTTATGTGCTCCTAGTACGCGATATTTCTTATCATACCGATGTGATAATCAAATGCGCTTACTAGGAGCGCATGAACGTCATCGTTCGTCACTGATGTTATGTGCTCCTAGTACGCGATTTCGCTTATCATACCGATTTGATAAGCAAATGCGCCTACTAGGAGCGCATGAACGTCATCGTCCGTCGCTGATGTTATATGCTCCTAGTACGCGATTTCGCTTATCAAACCGATGTGATAATCAAATGCGCTTACTAGGAGCGCATGAAAGTCAACGTTCGTCACTGATGTTATGTGCTCCAGGTACGCTACTTCGCTTATCAAACCGTTGTGATAAGCAAATGCGCGTACTAGGAGCGCATGAACGTCATCATCCGTCACTGATGTTATGTGCTCCTGGTACGCGATTTCGCTTTTCATACCAAGGGCGAGTGCGGAGCTCCAGATAAAACTATGCCCCACCTGCTGGAGTGTCCTACTTGTCCGTTTACCTGCATTCTAGACGACCTGAATAGTGCCTCCACCGCTTCAATAAACGTGGCCACCTACTAGACCAAAACCGTCTATTATAGAAAGCACATAAATACGATAAGAAAAAGAACCGAAGTGATAAGCAAAAACGCGTACTAGGAGCGCATGAACGTCGTCATCCGTCACTGATGTTATGTGCTCCTAGTACGCGATATCTCTTATCATACCGATGTGATAATCAAATGCGCTTACTAGGAGCGCATGAACGTCATCGTTCGTCACTGATGTTATGTGCTCCTAGTACGCGATTTCGCTTATCATACCGATTTGATAAGCAAATGCGCGTACTAGGAGCGCATGAACGTCACCGTCCGTCAATGATGGTATGTGCTCCTAGTACGCGATATCTCTTATCATACCGATGTGATAATCAAATGCGCTTACTAGGAGCGCATGAACGTCATCGTTCGTCACTGATGGTATGTGCTCCGAGTACGCGATTTCGCTTACATACCGATGTGATAAGCAAATGCGCTTACTAGGAGCGCATGAAAGTCATCAATCGTCATTGATTTTATGTACTCCAGGTACGCGATATCTCTTATCATACCGATGTGTTAAGCAAATGCGCTTACTAGGAGCGCATGAACGTCATCATCCGTCACTGATGTTATGTGCTCCTGGTACGCGAATTCGCTTATCATACCGATTTGATAAGCAAATGCGCTTACTAGGAGCGCATGAACGTCATCGTTCGTCACTGATGTTATGTGCTCCTAGTACGCGATTTCGCTTATCATACCGATGTGATGAACGAAATCGCCTACTAGGAGCGCATGAACGTCATCATCTGTCACTGATATTATGTGCTCCTATTACGCAATTTCGCTTATCATACCGATGTGATAAGCAAATGCGCGTACTAGGAGCGCATGAATGTCATCAACCGTCACTGATGTTATGTGCTCCTGGTACGCGATTTCGCTTTTCATACCAAGTGCGAGTGCGGAGCTCCAGATTAAACTATGCCCCACCTGCTGGAGTGTCCCAGTTGTCCGTTTACCTGCATTCTTGACGACCTGAATAGTGCCTCCACCGCTTCAATAAACGTGGCCACCTACTAGACCAAAACTGTCTATTATAGAAAGCACATAAATACGATAAGAAAAAGAACCGAAGTGATAAGCAAAAACGCGTACTAGGAGCGCATGAACGTCGTCATCCGTCGCTGATGTTATGTGCTAATAGTACGCGATATCTCTTATCATACCGATGTGATAATCAAATGCGCTTACTAGGAGCGCATGAAAGTCATCGCTCGTCACTGATGTTATGTGCTCCAGGTACGCTATTTCGCTTATCAAACCGTTGTGATGAGCAAACGCGTGTACAAGGGGCGCATGCACGTCATCATCCGTCACTGATGTTATGTGCTCCTAGTACGCGATATCTTTTATCGTACCGATGTGATAAGCAAATGCGCGTACTAAGAGCGCATGAACGTCACCGTCCGTCAATGATGTTATGTGCTCCTAGTACGCGATATCTCTTATCATACCGATGTGATAATCAAATGCGCTTACTAGGAGCGCATGCACGTCATCGTTCGTCACTGATGTTATGTGCTCCTAGTACGCGATTTCGCTTACATACCGATGTGATAAGCAAATGCGCGTACTAGGAGCGCATGAACGTCATCGTCCGTCGCTGATGTTATATGCTCCTAGTACGCGATATCTCTTATCATACCGATGTGATAATCAAATGCGCTTACTAGGAGCGCATGAACGTCATCGTTCGTCACTGATGTTATGTGCTCCTAGTACGCGATTTCGCTTATCATACCGATGTGATAAGCAAAAACGCGTACTAAGAGCGCATGATCGTCGTCATCCGTCGCTGATGTTATGTGCTCTTAGTACGCGATATCTTTTATCATACCGATGTGATTAGCAAATGCGCGTACTAGGAGCGCATGAACGTCACCGTCCGTCAATGATGTTATGTGCTTCTAGTACGCGATATCTCTTATCATACCGATGTGATAATCAAATGCGCTTACTAGGAGCGCATGAACGTCATCGTTCGTCACTGATGGTATGTGCTCCGAGTACGCGATTTCGCTTACATACCGATGTGATAAGCAAATGCGCGTACTAGGAGCGCATGAACGTCATCGTCCGTCGCTGATGTTATATGCTCCTAGTACGCGATATCTCTTATCATACCGATGTGATAATCAAATGCGCTTACTAGGAGCGCATGAACGTCATCGTTCATCACTGATGTTATGTGCTCCTAGTACGCGATTTCGCTTATCATACCGATTTGATAAGCAAATGCGCGTACTAGGAGCGCATGAACGTCATCATCTGTCACTGATGTTATGTGCTCCTAGTACGCGATTTCGCTTATCAAACTGATGTGATAATCAAATGCGCGTACTAGGAGCGCATGAACGTCATCGTCCGTCGCTGATGTTATATGCTCCTAGTACGCGATATCTCTTATCATACCGATGTGATAAGCAAATGCGCGTACAAAGGGCGCATGCACCTCATCATCCGTCACTGATGTTATGTGCTCCTGGTACGCTATTTCGCTTATCAAACCGTTGTGATAAGCAAATGCGTGTACTAGGAGCGCATAAACGTCATCATCCGTCACTGATGTTATGTGCTCCTGGTACGCGATTTCGCTTTTCATACCAAGTGCGAGTGCGGAGCTCCAGATAAAACTATGCCCCACCTGCTGGAGTGTCCCAGTTGTCCGTTTACCTGCATTCTAGACGACCTGAATAGTGCCTCCACCGCTTCAATAAACGTGGCCACCTACTAGACCAAAACCGTCTATTATAGAAAGCACATAAATACGATAAGAAAAAGAACCGAAGTGATAAGCAAAAACGCGTACTAGGAGCGCATGAACGTCGTCATCCGTCGCTGATGTTATGTGCTACTAGTACGCGATATCTCTTATCATACCGATGTGATAATCAAATGCGCGTACTAGGAGCACATGAACGTCATCATCCGTCACTGATGTTATGTGCTCCTGGTACGGGATTTCGCTTTTCATACCAAGTACGAGTGCGGAGCTCCAGATAAAACTATGCCCCACCTGCTGAAGTGTCCCAGTTGTCCGTTTACCTGCATTCTTGACGACCTGAATAGTGCCTAGACCGCTTCAATAAACGTGGCCACCTACTAGACCAAAACCGTCTATTATAGAAAGCACATAAATACGATAACAAAAAGAACCGAAGTGATTAGCAAAAACGCGTACTAAGAGCGCATGAACGTCGTCATCCGTCGCTGATGTTACGTGCTCCTAGTACGCGATATCTCTTATTATACCGATGTGATAATCAAATGCGCTTACTAGGAGCGCATGCACGTCATCGTTCGTCACTGATGTTATGTGCTCCTAGTACGCGATTTCGCTTACATACCGATGTGATAAGCAAATGCGCGTACTAGGAGCGCATGAACGTCATCGTCCGTCGCTGATGTTATATGCTCCTAGTACGCGATATCTCTTATCATACCGATGTGATAATCAAATGCGCGTACTAGGAGCGCATGAACGTCATCGTTCGTCACTGATGTTATGTGCTCCTAGTACGCGATTTCGCTTATCATACCGATTTGATAAGCAAATGCGCGTACTAGGAGCGCATGAACGTCATCGTCCGTCACTGATGTTATGTGCTCCTAGTACGCGATATTTCTTATCATACCGATGTGATGAACGAAATCGCCTACTAGGAGCGCATGAACGTCATCATCTGTCACTGATGTTATGTGCTCCTGGTACGCGATTTCGCTTTTCATACCAAGTGCGAGTGCGGAGCTCCAGATAAAACCATGCCCCACCTGCTGGAGTGTCCCAGTTGTCCGTTTACCTGCATTCTTGACGACCTGAATAGTGCCTCCACCGCTTCAATAAACGTGGCCACCTACTAGACCAAAACTGTCTATTATAGAAAGCACATAAATACGATAAGAAAAAGAACTGAAGTGATAAGCAAAAACGCGTACTAGGAGCGCATGAACGTCGTCATCCGTCGCTGATGTTATGTGCTCCTAGTACGCGATATCTCTTATCATACCGATGTGATAATCAAATGCGCTTACTAGGCGCGCATGAAAGTCATCAATCGTCATTGATTTTATGTACTCCAGGTACGCGATATCTCTTATCATACCGATGTGTTAAGCAAATGCGCTTACTAGGAGCGCATGAACGTCATCATCCGTCACTGATGTTATATGCTCCTAGTACGCGATATCTCTTATCATACCGATGTGATAATCAAATGCGCTTACTAGGAGCGCATGAACGTCATCGTTCGTCACTGATGTTATGTGCTCCTTGTACGCGATTTCGCTTATCATACCGATTTGATAAGCAAATGCGCGTACTAGGAGCGCATGAACGTCATCGTCCGTCACTGATGTTATGTGCTCCTAGTACGCGATATTTCTTATCATACCGATGTGATGAACGAAATCGCCTACTAGGAGCGCATGAACGTCATCGTCCGTCGCTGATGTTATATGCTCCTAGTACGCGATATCTCTTATTATACCGATGTGATAATCAAATGCGCTTACTAGGAGCGCATGAACGTCATCGTTCGTCACTGATGTTATGTGCTCCTAGTACGCGATTTCGCTTATCATACCGATGTGATAAGCAAAAACGCGTACTAAGAGCGCATGATCGTCGTGATCCGTCGCTGATGTTATGTGCTCTTAGTACGCGATATCTTTTATCATACCGATGTGATAAGCAAATGCGCGTACTAGGAGCGCATGAACGTCACCGTCCGTCAATGATGTTATGTGCTCCTAGTACGCGATATCTCTTATCATACCGATGTGATAATCAAATGCGCTTACCAGGAGCGCATGAACGTCATCGTTCGTCACTGATGGTATGTGCTCCGAGTACGCGATTTCGCTTACATACCGATGTGATAAGCAAATGCGCGTACTAGGAGCGCATGAACGTCATCGTCCGTCGCTGATGTTATATGCTCCTAGTACGCGATATCTCTTATCATACCGATGTGATAATCAAATGCGCTTACTAGGAGCGCATGAACGTCATCGTTCATCACTGATGTTATGTGCTCCTAGTACGCGATTTCGCTTATCATACCGATGTGATAATCAAATGCGCTTACTAGAAGCGCATGAACGTCATCGTTTTTCACTGATGTTATGTGCTCCTAGTACGCGATTTCGCTTACATACCGATGTGATAAGCAAATGCGCGTACTAGGAGCGCATGCACGTCATCGTCCGTCGCTGATGTTATATGCTCCTAGTACGCGATATCTCTTATCATACCGATGTGATAATCAAATGCGCTTACTAGGAGCGCATGAACGTCATCGTTCGTCACTGATGTTATGTGCTCCTAGTACGCGATATTTCTTATCATACCGATGTGATGAACGAAATCGCCTACTAGGAGCGCATGAACGTCATCGTCCGTCGCTGATGTTATATGCTCCTAGTACGCGATATCTCTTATTATACCGATGTGATAATCAAATGCGCTTACTAGGAGCGCATGAACGTCATCGTTCGTCACTGATGTTATGTGCTCCTAGTACGCGATTTCGCTTATCATACCGATGTGATAAGCAAAAACGCGTACTAAGAGCGCATGATCGTCGTCATCCGTCGCTGATGTTATGTGCTCTTAGTATGCGATATCTTTTATCATACCGATGTGATAAGCAAATGCGCGTACTAGGAGCGCATGAACGTCACCGTCCGTCAATGATGTTATGTGCTCCTAGTACGCGATATCTCTTATCATACCGATGTGATAATCAAATGCGCTTACTAGGAGCGCATGAACGTCATCGTTCGTCACTGATGGTATGTGCTCCGAGTACGCGATTTTGCTTACATACCGATGTGATAAGCAAATGCGCGTACTAGGAGCGCATGAACGTCATCGTCCGTCGCTGATGTTATATGCTCCTAGTACGCGATTTTGCTTACATACCGATGTGATAAGCAAATGCGCGTACTAGGAGCGCATGAACGTCATCGTCCGTCGCTGATGTTATATGCTCCTAGTACGCGATATCTCTTATCATACCGATGTGATAATCAAATGCGCTTACTAGGAGCGCATGAACGTCATCGTTCATCACTGATGTTATGTGCTCCTAGTACGCGATTTCGCTTATCAAACCGATGTGATAATCAAATGCGCGTACTAGGAGCGCATGAACGTCATCGTCCGTCGCTGATGTTATATGCTCCTAGTACGCGATATCTCTTATCATACCGATGTGATAAGCAAATGGGCGTACAAGGGGCGCATGCACGTCATCATCCGTCACTGATGTTATGTGCTCCTGGTACGCGATTTCGCTTTTCATACCAAGTGCGAGTGCGGAGCTCCAGATAAAACTATGCCCCACCTGCTGGAGTGTCCCAGTTGTCCGTTTACCTGCATTCTAGACGACCTGAATAGTGCCTCCACCGCTTCAATAAACGTGGCCACCTACTAGACCAAAACCGTCTATTATAGAAAGCACATAAATACGATAAGAAAAAGAACCGAAGTGATAAGCAAAAACGCGTACTAGGAGCGCATGAACGTCGTCATCCGTCGCTGATGTTATGTGCTACTAGTACGCGATATCTCTTATCATACCGATGTGATAATCAAATGCGCTTACCAGGAGCGCATGAAAGTCATCGTTCGTCACTGATGTTATGTGCTCCAGGTACGCTATTTCGCTTATCAAACCGTTGTGATAAGCAAATGCGCGTACTAGGAGCACATGAACGTCATCATCCGTCACTGATGTTATGTGCTCCTGGTACGCGATTTCGCTTTTCATACCAAGTACGAGTGCGGAGCTCCAGATAAAACTATGCCCCACCTGCTGAAGTGTCCCAGTTGTCCGTTTACCTGCATTCTTGACGACCTGAATAGTGCCTAGACCGCTTCAATAAACGTGGCCACCTACTAGACCAAAACCGTCTATTATAGAAAGCACATAAATACGATAACAAAAAGAACCGAAGTGATTAGCAAAAACGCGTACTAAGAGCGCATGAACGTCGTCATCCGTCGCTGATGTTACGTGCTCCTAGTACGCGATATCTCTTATTATACCGATGTGATAATCAAATGCGCTTACTAGGAGCGCATGCACGTCATCGTTCGTCACTGATGTTATGTGCTCCTAGTACGCGATTTCGCTTACATACCGATGTGATAAGCAAATGCGCGTACTAGGAGCGCATGAACGTCATCGTCCGTCGCTGATGTTATATGCTCCTAGTACGCGATATCTCTTATCATACCGATGTGATAATCAAATGCGCTTACTAGGAGCGCATGAACGTCATCGTTCGTCACTGATGTTATGTGCTCCTAGTACGCGATATCTCTTATCATACCGATGTGATGAACGAAATCGCCTACTAGGAGCGCATGAACGTCATCATCTGTCACTGATGTTATGTGCTCCTAGTACGCGATTTCGCTTATCATACCGATATGATAAGCAAATGCGCGTACTAGGAGCGCATTAACATCGTCATCCGTCGCTGATGTTATGTGCTCCTAGTACGCGATATCTCTTATCATACCGATGTGATAAGCAAATACGCGTACTAGGAGCGCATGAACGTCATCGTCCGTCGCTGATGTTATATGCTCCTAGTACGCGATATCTCTTATCATACCGATGTGATAATCAAATGCGCTTACTAGGAGCGCATGAACGTCATCGTTCGTCACTGATGTTATGTGCTCCTAGTACGCGATATTTCTTATCATACCGATGTGATGAACGAAATCGCCTACTAGGAGCGCATGAACGTCATCATCTGTCACTGATGTTATGTGCTCCTGGTACGCGATTTCGCTTTTCATACCAAGTGCGAGTGCGGAGCTCCAGATAAAACCATGCCCCACCTGCTGGAGTGTCCCAGTTGTCCGTTTACCTGCATTCTTGACGACCTGAATAGTGCCTCCACCGCTTCAATAAACGTGGCCACCTACTAGACCAAAACTGTCTATTATAGAAAGCACATAAATACGATAAGAAAAAGAACTGAAGTGATAAGCAAAAACGCGTACTAGGAGCGCATGAACGTCGTCATCCGTCGCTGATGTTATGTGCTCCTAGTACGCGATTTCGCTTACATACCGATGTGATAAGCAAATGCGCGTACTAGGAGCGCATGAACGTCATCGTCCGTCGCTGATGTTATATGCTCCTAGTACGCGATATCTCTTATCATACCGATGTGATAATCAAATGCGCTTACTAGGAGCGCATGAAAGTCATCAATCGTCATTGATTTTATGTGCTCCAGGTACGCGATATCTCTTATCATACCGATGTGTTAAGCAAATGCGCGTACTAGGAGCGCATGAACGTCATCATCCGTCACTGATGTTATGTGCTCCTGGTACGCGAATTCGCTTATCATACCGATTTGATAAGCAAATGCGCTTACTAGGAGCGCATGAACGTCATCGTTCGTCACTGATGTTATGTGCTCCTAGTACGCGATTTCGCTTATCATACCGATGTGATGAACGAAATCGCCTATTAGGAGCGCATGAACGTCATCATCTGTCACTGATATTATGTGCTCCTAGTACGCAATTTCGCTTATCATACCGATGTGATAAGCAAATGCGCGTACTAGGAGCGCATGAATGACCGTGATAATCAAATGCGCTTACTAGGAGCGCATGAAAGTCATCGTTCGTCACTGATGTTATGTGCTCCAGGTACGCTATTTCGCTTATCAAACCGTTGTGATGAGCAAACGCGTGTACAAGGGGCGCATGCACGTCATCATCCGTCACTGATGTTATGTGCTCCTAGTACGCGATATCTTTTATCATACCGATGTGATAAGCAAATGCGCGTACTAAGAGCGCATGAACGTCACCGTCCGTCAATGATGTTATGTGCTCCTAGTACGCGATATCTCTTATCATACCGATGTGATGAACGAAATCGCCTACAAGGAGCGCATGAACGTCATCATCTGTCACTGATGTTATGTACTCCTAGTACGCGATATCTCTTATCATACCGATGTGATAATCAAATGCGCTTACTAGGAGCACATGCACGTCATCGTTAGTCACTGATGTTATGTGCTCCTAGTACGCGATATCTCTTATCATACCGATGTGATAATCAAATGCGCTTACTAGGAGCGCATGAAAGTCATCAATCGTCATTGATTTTATGTGCTCCAGGTACGCGATATCTCTTATCATACCGATGTGTTAAGCAAATGCGCGTACTAGGAGCGCATGAACGTCATCATCCGTCACTGATGTTATGTGCTCCTGGTACGCGAATTCGCTTATCATACCGATTTGATAAGCAAATGCGCTTACTAGGAGCGCATGAACGTCATCGTTCGTCACTGATGTTATGTGCTCCTAGTACGCGATTTCGCTTATCATACCGATGTGATGAACGAAATCGCCTACTAGGAGCGCATGAACGTCATCATCTGTCACTGATATTATGTGCTCCTAGTACGCAATTTCGCTTATCATACCGATGTGATAAGCAAATGCGCGTACTAGGAGCGCATGAATGTCATCATCCGTCACTGATGTTATGTGCTCCTGGTACGCAATTTCGCTTTTCATACCAAGTGCGAGTGCGGAGCTCCAGATTAAACTATGCCCCACCTGCTGGAGTGTCCCAGTTGTCCGTTTACCTGCATTCTTGACGACCTGAATAGTGCCTCCACCGCTTCAATAAACGTGGCCATCTACTAGACCAAAACTGTCTATTATAGAAAGCACATAAATACGATAAGAAAAAGAACCGAAGTGATAAGCAAAAACGCGTACTAGGAGCGCATGAACGTCGTCATCCGTCGCTGATGTTATGTGCTACTAGTACGCGATATTTCTTATCATACCGATGTGATAATCAAATGCGCTTACTAGGAGCGCATGAAAGTCATCGTTCGTCACTGATGTTATGTGCTCCAGGTACGCTATTTCGCTTATCAAACCGTTGTGATAAGCAAATACGCGTACTAGGAGCACATGAACGTCATCATCCGTCACTGATGTTATGTGCTCCTGGTACGCGATTTCGCTTTTCATACCAAGTACGAGTGCGGAGCTCCAGATAAAACTATACCCCACCTGCTGAAGTGTCCCAGTTGTCCGTTTACCTGCATTCTTGACGACCTGAATAGTGCCTAGACCGCTTCAATAAACGTGGCCACCTACTAGACCAAAACCGTCTATTATAGAAAGCACATAAATACGATAACAAAAAGAACCGAAGTGATAAGCAAAAACGCGTACTAAGAGCGCATGAACGTCGTCATCCGTCGCTGATGTTATGTGCTCCTAGTACGCAATTTCTCTTATTATACCGATGTGATAAGCAAATGGGCGTACAAGGGGCGCATGCACGTCATCATCCGTCACTGATGTTATGTGCTCCTGGTACACTATTTCGCTTATCAAACCGTTGTGATAAGCAAATGCGTGTACTAGGAGCGCATGAACGTCATCGTCCGTCACTGATGTTATGTGCTCCTAGTACGCGATTTCGCTTGTCATACCGATGTGATGAGCAAACGCGTGTACTAGGTGCGCATGCACGTCATCATCCGTCACTGATGTTATGTGCTCCTAGTACGCGATATCTTTTATCATACCGATGTGATAAGCAAATGCGCGTACTAGGATGGCATGAACGTCACCGTCCGTCAATGATGTTATGTGCTCCTAGTACGCGATTTCGCTTACATACCGATGTGATAAGCAAATGCGCGTACTAGGAGCGCATGAACGTCATCGTCCGTCGCTGATGTTATATGCTCCTAGTACGCGATATCTCTTATCATACCGATGTGATAATCAAATGCGCTTACTAGGAGCGCATGAACGTCATCGTTCGTCACTGATGTTATGTGCTCCTAGTACGCGATTTCGCTTATCATACCGATTTGATAAGCAAATGCGCGTACTAGGAGCGCATGAACGTCATCGTCCGTCACTGATGTTATGTGCTCCTAGTACGCGATATTTCTTATCATACCGATGTGATGAACGAAATCGCCTACTAGGAGCGCATGAACGTTATCATCTGTCACTGATGTTATGTGCTCCTAGTACGCGATTTCGCTTATCATACCGATTTGATAAGCAAATGCGCGTACTAGGAGCGCATGAACGTCATCGTCCGTCACTGATGTTATGTGCTCCTAGTACGCGATATTTCTTATCATACCGATGTGATGAACGAAATCGCCTACTAGGAGCGCATGAACGTCATCATCCGTCACTGATGTTATGTGCTCCTGGTACGCGATTTCGCTTTTCATACCAAGTGCGAGTGCGGAGCTCCAGATAAAACTATGCCCCACCTGCTGGAGTGTCCCAGTTGTCCGTTTACCTGCATTCTTGACGACCTGAATAGTGCCTCCACCGCTTCAATAAACGTGGCCACCTACTAGACCAAAACTGTCTATTATAGAAAGCACATAAATACGATAAGAAAAAGAACCGAAGTGATAAGCAAAAACGCGTACTAGGAGCGCATGAACGTCGTCATCCGTCGCCGATGTTATGTGCTCCTAGTACGCGATATCTCTTATCATACCGATGTGATAATCAAATGCGCTTACTAGGAGCGCATGAAAGTCATCGATCGTCACTGATGTTATGTGCTCCAGGTACGCTATTTCGCTTATCAAACCGTTGTGATGAGCAAACGCGTGTACAAGGGGCGCATGCACGTCATCATCCGTCACTGATGTTATGTGCTCCTAGTACGCGATATCTTTTATCATATCGATGTGATAAGCAAATGCGCGTACTAGGAGCGCATGAACGTCACCGTCCGTCAATGATGTTATGTGCTCCTAGTACGCGATATCTCTTATCATACCGATGTGATGAACAAAATCGCGTACTAGGAGCGCATGAACGTCATCATCTGTCACTGATGTTATGTGCTCCTAGTACGCGATTTCGCTTATCATACCGATGTGATAAGCAAATGCGCGTACTAGGAGCGCATGAACGTCGTCATCCGTCGCTGATGTTATGTGCTACTAGTACGCGATATTTCTTATCATACCGATGTGATAATCAAATGCGCTTACTAGGAGCGCATGAAAGTCATCGATCGTCACTGATGTTATGTGCTCCAGGTACGCTATTTCGCTTATCAAACCGTTGTGATGAGCAAACGCGTGTACAAGGGGCGCATGCACGTCATCATCCGTCACTGATGTTATGTGCTCCTAGTACGCGATATCTTTTATCATATCGATGTGATAAGCAAATGCGCGTACTAGAAGCGCATGAACGTCACCGTCCGTCAATGATGTTATGTGCTCCTAGTACGCGATATCTCTTATCATACCGATGTGATGAACGAAATCGCCTACTAGGAGCGCATGAACGTCATCATCCGTCACTGATGTTATGTGCTCCTAGTACGCGATTTCGCTTATCATACCGATGTGATAAGCAAATGCGCGTACTAGGAGCGCATGAACGTCGTCATCCGTCGCTGATGTTATGTGCTACTAGTACGCGATATTTCTTATCATACCGATGTGATAATCAAATGCGCTTACTAGGAGCGCATGAAAGTCATCGTTCGTCACTGATGTTATGTGCTCCAGGTACGCTATTTCGCTTATCAAACCGTTGTGATAAGCAAATGCGCGTACTAGGAGCACATGAACGTCATCATCCGTCACTGATGTTATGTGCTCCTGGTACGCGATTTCGCTTTTCATACCAAGTACGAGTGCGGAGCTCCAGATAAAACTATACCCCACCTGCTGAAGTGTCCCAGTTGTCCGTTTACCTGCATTCTTGACGACCTGAATAGTGCCTAGACCGCTTCAATAAACGTGGCCACCTACTAGACCAAAACCGTCTATTATAGAAAGCACATAAATACGATAACAAAAAGAACCGAAGTGATAAGCAAAAACGCGTACTAAGAGCGCATGAACGTCGTCATCCGTCGCTGATGTTATGTGCTCCTAGTACGCAATTTTTCTTATTATACCGATGTGATAAGCAAATGGGCGTACAAGGGGCGCATGCACGTTATCATCCGTCACTGATGTTATGTGCTCCTGGTACACTATTTTGCTTATCAAACCGTTGTGATAAGCAAATGCGTGTACTAGGAGCGCATGAACGTCATCGTCCGTCACTGATGTTATGTGCTCCTAGTACGCGATTTCGCTTGTCATACCGATGTGATGAGCAAACGCGTGTACAAGGGGCGCATGCACGTCATCATCCGTCACTGATGTTATGTGCTCCTAGTACGCGATATCTTTTATCATACCGATGTGATAAGCAAATGCGCGTACTAGGATGGCATGAACGTCACCGTCCGTCAATGATGTTATGTGCTCCTAGTACGCAATATTTCTTATCATACCGATGTGATGAACGAAATCGCCTACTAGGAGCGCATGAACGTCATCATCTGTCACTGATGTTATGTGCTCCTAGTACGCGATTTCGCTTATCATACCGATGTGCTAAGCAAATGCGCGTACTAGGAGCGCATGAATGTCATCATCTGTCACTGATGTTATGTGCTCCTAGTACGCGATATTTCTTATCATACCGATGTGATGAACGAAATCGCCTACTAGGAGCGCATGAACGTCATCATCTGTCACTGATGTTATGTGCTCCTAGTACGCGATTTCGCTTATCATACCGATGTGATAAGCAAATGCGCGTACTAGGAGCGCATGAATGTCATCATCCGTCACTGATGTTATGTGCTCCTGGTACGCGATTTCGCTTTTCATACCAAGTGCGAGTGCGGAGCTCCAGATAAAACTATGCCCCACCTGCTGGAGTGTCCCAGTTGTCCGTTTACCTGCATTCTTGACGACCTGAATAGTGCTTCCACCGCTTCAATAAACGTGGCCACCTACTAGACCAAAACCGTCTATTATAGAAAGCACATAAATACGATAAGAAAAAGAACCGAAGTGATAAGCAAAAACGTGTACTAGGAGCGCATGAACGTCGTCATCCGTCGCTGATGTTATGTGCTCCTAGTACGCGATATCTCTTATCATACCGATGTGATAATCAAATGCGCTTACTAGGAGCGCATGAAAGTCATCGTTCGTCACTGATTTTATGTGCTCCAGGTACGCTATTTCGCTTATCAAACCGTTGTGATAAGCAAATGCGCGTACTAGGAGCGCATGAACGTCATCATCCGTCACTGATGTTATGTGCTCCTGGTACGCGAATTCGCTTATCATACCGATTTGATAAGCAAATGCGCGTACTAGGAGCGCATGAACGTCATCGTCCGTCACTGATGTTATGTGCTCCTAGTACGCGATATTTCTTATCATACCGATGTGATGAACGAAATCGCCTACTAGGAGCGCATGAACGTTATCATCTGTCACTGATGTTATGTGCTCCTAGTACGCGATTTCGCTTATCATACCGATTTGATAAGCAAATGCGCGTACTAGGAGCGCATGAACGTCATCGTCCGTCACTGATGTTATGTGCTCCTAGTACGCGATATTTCTTATCATACCGATGTGATGAACGAAATCGCCTACTAGGAGCGCATGAACGTCATCATCCGTCACTGATGTTATGTGCTCCTGGTACGCGATTTCGCTTTTCATACCAAGTGCGAGTGCGGAGCTCCAGATAAAACTATGCCCCACCTGCTGGAGTGTCCCAGTTGTCCGTTTACCTGCATTCTTGAGGACCTGAATAGTGCCTCCACCGCTTCAATAAACGTGGCCACCTACTAGACCAAAACTGTCTATTATAGAAAGCACATAAATACGATAAGAAAAAGAACCGAAGTGATAAGCAAAAACGCGTACTAGGAGCGCATGAACGTCGTCATCCGTCGCCGATGTTATGTGCTCCTAGTACGCGATATCTCTTATCATACCGATGTGATAATCAAATGCGCTTACTAGGAGCGCATGAAAGTCATCGATCGTCACTGATGTTATGTGCTCCAGGTACGCTATTTCGCTTATCAAACCGTTGTGATGAGCAAACGCGTGTACAAGGGGCGCATGCACGTCATCATCCGTCACTGATGTTATGTGCTCCTAGTACGCGATATCTTTTATCATATCGATGTGATAAGCAAATGCGCGTACTAGGAGCGCATGAACGTCACCGTCCGTCAATGATGTTATGTGCTCCTAGTACGCGATATCTCTTATCATACCGATGTGATGAACGAAATCGCCTACTAGGAGCGCATGAACGTCATCATCTGTCACTGATGTTATGTGCTCCTAGTACGCGATTTCGCTTATCATACCGATGTGATAAGCAAATGCGCGTACTAGGAGCGCATGAACGTCGTCATCCGTCGCTGATGTTATGTGCTACTAGTACGCGATATTTCTTATCATACCGATGTGATAATCAAATGCGCTTACTAGGAGCGCATGAAAGTCATCGATCGTCACTGATGTTATGTGCTCCAGGTACGCTATTTCGCTTATCAAACCGTTGTGATGAGCAAACGCGTGTACAAGGGGCGCATGCACGTCATCATCCGTCACTGATGTTATGTGCTCCTAGTACGCGATATCTTTTATCATATCGATGTGATAAGCAAATGCGCGTACTAGAAGCGCATGAACGTCACCGTCCGTCAATGATGTTATGTGCTCCTAGTACGCGATATCTCTTATCATACCGATGTGATGAACGAAATCGCCTACTAGGAGCGCATGAACGTCATCATCTGTCACTGATGTTATGTGCTCCTAGTACGCGATTTCGCTTATCATACCGATGTGATAAGCAAATGCGCGTACTAGGAGCGCATGAACGTCGTCATCCGTCGCTGATGTTATGTGCTACTAGTACGCGATATTTCTTATCATACCGATGTGATAATCAAATGCGCTTACTAGGAGCGCATGAAAGTCATCGTTCGTCACTGATGTTATGTGCTCCAGGTACGCTATTTCGCTTATCAAACCGTTGTGATAAGCAAATGCGCGTACTAGGAGCACATGAACGTCATCATCCGTCACTGATGTTATGTGCTCCTGGTACGCGATTTCGCTTTTCATACCAAGTACGAGTGCGGAGCTCCAGATAAAACTATACCCCACCTGCTGAAGTGTCCCAGTTGTCCGTTTACCTGCATTCTTGACGACCTGAATAGTGCCTAGACCGCTTCAATAAACGTGGCCACCTACTAGACCAAAACCGTCTATTATAGAAAGCACATAAATACGATAACAAAAAGAACCGAAGTGATAAGCAAAAACGCGTACTAAGAGCGCATGAACGTCGTCATCCGTCGCTGATGTTATGTGCTCCTAGTACGCAATTTTTCTTATTATACCGATGTGATAAGCAAATGGGCGTACAAGGGGCGCATGCACGTTATCATCCGTCACTGATGTTATGTGCTCCTGGTACACTATTTTGCTTATCAAACCGTTGTGATAAGCAAATGCGTGTACTAGGAGCGCATGAACGTCATCGTCCGTCACTGATGTTATGTGCTCCTAGTACGCGATTTCGCTTGTCATACCGATGTGATGAGCAAACGCGTGTACAAGGGGCGCATGCACGTCATCATCCGTCACTGATGTTATGTGCTCCTAGTACGCGATATCTTTTATCATACCGATGTGATAAGCAAATGCGCGTACTAGGATGGCATGAACGTCACCGTCCGTCAATGATGTTATGTGCTCCTAGTACGCAATATTTCTTATCATACCGATGTGATGAACGAAATCGCCTACTAGGAGCGCATGAACGTCATCATCTGTCACTGATGTTATGTGCTCCTAGTACGCGATTTCGCTTATCATACCGATGTGCTAAGCAAATGCGCGTACTAGGAGCGCATGAATGTCATCATCTGTCACTGATGTTATGTGCTCCTAGTACGCGATATTTCTTATCATACCGATGTGATGAACGAAATCGCCTACTAGGAGCGCATGAACGTCATCATCTGTCACTGATGTTATGTGCTCCTAGTACGCGATTTCGCTTATCATACCGATGTGATAAGCAAATGCGCGTACTAGGAGCGCATGAATGTCATCATCCGTCACTGATGTTATGTGCTCCTGGTACGCGATTTCGCTTTTCATACCAAGTGCGAGTGCGGAGCTCCAGATAAAACTATGCCCCACCTGCTGGAGTGTCCCAGTTGTCCGTTTACCTGCATTCTTGACGACCTGAATAGTGCTTCCACCGCTTCAATAAACGTGGCCACCTACTAGACCAAAACCGTCTATTATAGAAAGCACATAAATACGATAAGAAAAAGAACCGAAGTGATAAGCAAAAACGTGTACTAGGAGCGCATGAACGTCGTCATCCGTCGCTGATGTTATGTGCTCCTAGTACGCGATATCTCTTATCATACCGATGTGATAATCAAATGCGCTTACTAGGAGCGCATGAAAGTCATCGTTCGTCACTGATTTTATGTGCTCCAGGTACGCTATTTCGCTTATCAAACCGTTGTGATAAGCAAATGCGCGTACTAGGAGCGCATGAACGTCATCATCCGTCACTGATGTTATGTGCTCCTGGTACGCGATTTCGCTTTTCATACCAAGTGCGAGTGCGGAGCTCCAGATAAAACTATGCCCCACCTGCTGGAGTGTCCCAGTTGTCCGTTTACCTGCATTCTTGACGACCTGAATAGTGCCTCCACCGCTTCAATAAACGTGGCCACCTACTAGACCAAAACTGTCTATTATAGAAAGCACATAAATACGATAAGAAAAAGAACCGAAGTGATAAGCAAAAACGCGTACTAGGAGCGCATGAACGTCGTCATCCGTCGCTGATGTTATGTGCTCCTAGTACGCGATATCTCTTATCATACCGATGTGATAATCAAATGCGCTTACTAGGAGCGCATGAAAGTCATCGTTCGTCACTGATGTTATGTGCTCCAGGTACGCTATTTCGCTTATCAAACCGATGTGATAAGCAAATGCGCGTACTAGGAGCGCATGAATGTCATCATCCGTCACTGATGTTATGTGCTCCTGGTACGCGATTTCGCTTTTCATACCAAGTGCGAGTGCGGAGCTCCAGATAAAACTATGCCCCACCTGCTGGAGTGTCCCAGTTGTCCGTTTACCTGCATTCTTGACGACCTGAATAGTGCTTCCACCGCTTCAATAAACGTGGCCACCTACTAGACCAAAACCGTCTATTATAGAAAGCACATAAATACGATAAGAAAAAGAACCGAAGTGATAAGCAAAAACGTGTACTAGGAGCGCATGAACGTCGTCATCCGTCGCTGATGTTATGTGCTCCTAGTACGCGATATCTCTTATCATACCGATGTGATAATCAAATGCGCTTACTAGGAGCGCATGAAAGTCATCGTTCGTCACTGATTTTATGTGCTCCAGGTACGCTATTTCGCTTATCAAACCGTTGTGATAAGCAAATGCGCGTACTAGGAGCGCATGAACGTCATCATCCGTCACTGATGTTATGTGCTCCTGGTACGCGATTTCGCTTTTCATACCAAGTGCGAGTGCGGAGCTCCAGATAAAACTATGCCCCACCTGCTGGAGTGTCCCAGTTGTCCGTTTACCTGCATTCTTGACGACCTGAATAGTGCCTCCACCGCTTCAATAAACGTGGCCACCTACTAGACCAAAACTGTCTATTATAGAAAGCACATAAATACGATAAGAAAAAGAACCGAAGTGATAAGCAAAAACGCGTACTAGGAGCGCATGAACGTCGTCATCCGTCGCTGATGTTATGTGCTCCTAGTACGCGATATCTCTTATCATACCGATGTGATAATCAAATGCGCTTACTAGGAGCGCATGAAAGTCATCGTTCGTCACTGATGTTATGTGCTCCAGGTACGCTATTTCGCTTATCAAACCGTTGTGATGAGCAAACGCGTGTACAAGGGGCGCATGCACGTCATCATCCGTCACTGATGTTATGTGCTCCTAGTACGCGATATCTTTTATCATATCGATGTGATAAGCAAATGTGCGTACTAGGAGCGCATGAACGTCACCGTCCGTCAATGATGTTATGTGCTCCAGGTACGCTATTTCGCTTATCAAACCGTTGTGATAAGCAAATGCGCGTACTAGGAGCGCATGAACGTCATCATCCGTCACTGATGTTATGTGCTCCTGGTACGCGATTTCGCTTTTCATACCAAGTGCGAGTGCGGAGCTCCAGATAAAACTATGCCCCACCTGCTGAAGTGTCCCAGTTGTCCGTTTACCTGCATTCTTGACGACCTGAATAGTGCCTAGACCGCTTCAATAAACGTGGCCACCTACTAGACCAAAACCGTCTATTATAGAAAGCACATAAATACGATAACAAAAAGAACCGAAGTGATAATCAAATGCGCTTACTAGGAGCGCATGAACGTCATCGTTCGTCACTGATGTTATGTGCTCCTAGTACGCGATTTCGCTTATCATACCGATGAGATAAGCAAATGCGCGTACTAGGAGCGCATGAACATCGTCATCCGTCGCTGATGTTATGTGCTCCTAGTACGCGATATCTCTTATCATACCGATGTGATAATCAAATGCGCTTACTAGGAGCGCATGAAAGTCATCAATCGTCATTGATTTTATGTGCTCCAGGTACGCGATATCTCTTATCATACCGATGTGTTAAGCAAATGCGCGTACTAGGAGCGCATGAACGTCATCATCCGTCACTGATGTTATGTGCTCCTGGTACGCGAATTCGCTTATCATACCGATTTGATAAGCAAGTGCGCTTACTAGGAGCGCATGAACGTCATCGTTCGTCACTGATGTTATGTGCTCCTAGTACGCGATTTCGCTTATCATACCGATGTGATGAACGAAATCGCCTACTAGGAGCGCATGAACGTCATCATCTGTCACTGATATTATGTGCTCCTAGTACGCTATTTCGCTTATCATACCGATGTGATAAGCAAATGCGCGTACTAGGAGCGCATGAATGTCATCATCCGTCACTGATGTTATGTGCTCCTGGTACGCGATTTCGCTTTTCATACCAAGTGCGAGTGCGGAGCTCCAGATTAAACTATGCCCCACCTGCTGGAGTGTCCCAGTTGTCCGTTTACCTGCATTCTTGACGACCTGAATAGTGCCTCCACCGCTTCAATAAACGTGGCCACCTACTAGACCAAAACTGTCTATTATAGAAAGCACATAAATACGATAAGAAAAAGAACCGAAGTGATAAGCAAAAACGCGTACTAGGAGCGCATGAACGTCGTCATCCGTCGCTGATGTTATATGTGCTAATAGTACGCGATATCTCTTATCATACCGATGTGATAATCAAATGCGCTTACTAGGAGCGCATGAAAGTCATCGTTCGTCACTGATGTTATGTGCTCCAGGTACGCTATTTCGCTTATCAAACCGTTGTGATGAGCAAACGCGTGTACAAGGGGCGCATGCACGTCATCATCCGTCACTGATGTTATGTGCTCCTAGTACGCGATATCTTTTATCATACCGATGTGATAAGCAAATGCGCGTACTAAGAGCGCATGAACGTCACCGTCCGTCAATGATGTTATGTGCTCCTAGTACGCGATATCTCTTATCATACCGATGTGATGAACGAAATCGCCTACAAGGAGCGCATGAACGTCATCATCTGTCACTGATGTTATGTGCTCCTAGTACGCGATTTTGCTTATCATACCGATGTGATAAGCAAATGCGCGTACTAGGAGCGCATTAACATCGTCATCTGTCGCTGATGTTATGTACTCCTAGTACGCGATATCTCTTATCATACCGATGTGATAATCAAATGCGCTTACTAGGAGCGCATGCACGTCATCGTTAGTCACTGATGTTATGTGCTCCTAGTACGCGATTTCGCTTACATACCGATGTGATAAGCAAATGCCCGTACTAGGAGCGCATGAAAGTCATCAATCGTCATTGATTTTATGTGCTCCAGGTACGCGATATCTCTTATCATACCGATGTGTTAAGCAAATGCGCGTACTAGGAGCGCATGAACGTCATCATCCGTCACTGATGTTATGTGCTCCTGGTACGCGAATTCGCTTATCATACCGATTTGATAAGCAAATGCGCTTACTAGGAGCGCATGAACGTCATCGTTCGTCACTGATGTTATGTGCTCCTAGTACGCGATTTCGCTTATCATACCGATGTGATGAACGAAATCGCCTACTAGGAGCGCATGAACGTCATCATCTGTCACTGATGTTATGTGCTCCTAGTACGCGATATCTCTTATCATACCGATGTGATGAACGAAATCGCCTACAAGGAGCGCATGAACGTCATCATCTGTCACTGATGTTATGTGCTCCTAGTACGCGATTTTGCTTATCATACCGATGTGATAAGCAAATGCGCGTACTAGGAGCGCATTAACATCGTCATCTGTCGCTGATGTTATGTACTCCTAGTACGCGATATTTCTTATCATACCGATGTGATAATCAAATGCGCTTACTAGGAGCGCATGAAAGTCATCGATCGTCACTGATGTTATGTGCTCCAGGTACGCTATTTCGCTTATCAAACCGTTGTGATGAGCAAACGCGTGTACAAGGGGCGCATGCACGTCATCATCCGTCACTGATGTTATGTGCTCCTAGTACGCGATATCTTTTATCATATCGATGTGATAAGCAAATGCGCGTACTAGAAGCGCATGAACGTCACCGTCCGTCAATGATGTTATGTGCTCCTAGTACGCGATATCTCTTATCATACCGATGTGATAATCAAATGCGCTTACTAGGAGCGCATGAAAGTCATCGTTCGTCACTGATGTTATGTGCTCCAGGTACGCTATTTCGCTTATCAAACCGTTGTGATAAGCAAATGCGCGTACTAGGAGCACATGAACGTCATCATCCGTCACTGATGTTATGTGCTCCTGGTACGCGATTTCGCTTTTCATACCAAGTACGAGTGCGGAGCTCCAGATAAAACTATACCCCACCTGCTGAAGTGTCCCAGTTGTCCGTTTACCTGCATTCTTGACGACCTGAATAGTGCCTAGACCGCTTCAATAAACGTGGCCACCTACTAGACCAAAACCGTCTATTATAGAAAGCACATAAATACGATAACAAAAAGAACCGAAGTGATAAGCAAAAACGCGTACTAAGAGCGCATGAACGTCGTCATCCGTCGCTGATGTTATGTGCTCCTAGTACGCAATTTCTCTTATTATACCGATGTGATAAGCAAATGGGCGTACAAGGGGCGCATGCACGTTATCATCCGTCACTGATGTTATGTGCTCCTGGTACACTATTTTGCTTATCAAACCGTTGTGATAAGCAAATGCGTGTACTAGGAGCGCATGAACGTCATCGTCCGTCACTGATGTTATGTGCTCCTAGTACGCGATTTCGCTTGTCATACCGATGTGATGAGCAAACGCGTGTACAAGGGGCGCATGCACGTCATCATCCGTCACTGATGTTATGTGCTCCTAGTACGCGATATCTTTTATCATACCGATGTGATAAGCAAATGCGCGTACTAGGATGGCATGAACGTCACCGTCCGTCAATGATGTTATGTGCTCCTAGTACGCAATATTTCTTATCATACCGATGTGATGAACGAAATCGCCTACTAGGAGCGCATGAACGTCATCATCTGTCACTGATGTTATGTGCTCCTAGTACGCGATTTCGCTTATCATACCGATGTGCTAAGCAAATGCGCGTACTAGGAGCGCATGAATGTCATCATCTGTCACTGATGTTATGTGCTCCTAGTACGCGATATTTCTTATCATACCGATGTGATGAACGAAATCGCCTACTAGGAGCGCATGAACGTCATCATCTGTCACTGATGTTATGTGCTCCTAGTACGCGATTTCGCTTATCATACCGATGTGATAAGCAAATGCGCGTACTAGGAGCGCATGAATGTCATCATCCGTCACTGATGTTATGTGCTCCTGGTACGCGATTTCGCTTTTCATACCAAGTGCGAGTGCGGAGCTCCAGATAAAACTATGCCCCACCTGCTGGAGTGTCCCAGTTGTCCGTTTACCTGCATTCTTGACGACCTGAATAGTGCTTCCACCGCTTCAATAAACGTGGCCACCTACTAGACCAAAACCGTCTATTATAGAAAGCACATAAATACGATAAGAAAAAGAACCGAAGTGATAAGCAAAAACGTGTACTAGGAGCGCATGAACGTCGTCATCCGTCGCTGATGTTATGTGCTCCTAGTACGCGATATCTCTTATCATACCGATGTGATAATCAAATGCGCTTACTAGGAGCGCATGAAAGTCATCGTTCGTCACTGATTTTATGTGCTCCAGGTACGCTATTTCGCTTATCAAACCGTTGTGATAAGCAAATGCGCGTACTAGGAGCGCATGAACGTCATCATCCGTCACTGATGTTATGTGCTCCTGGTACGCGATTTCGCTTTTCATACCAAGTGCGAGTGCGGAGCTCCAGATAAAACTATGCCCCACCTGCTGGAGTGTCCCAGTTGTCCGTTTACCTGCATTCTTGACGACCTGAATAGTGCCTCCACCGCTTCAATAAACGTGGCCACCTACTAGACCAAAACTGTCTATTATAGAAAGCACATAAATACGATAAGAAAAAGAACCGAAGTGATAAGCAAAAACGCGTACTAGGAGCGCATGAACGTCGTCATCCGTCGCTGATGTTATGTGCTCCTAGTACGCGATATCTCTTATCATACCGATGTGATAATCAAATGCGCTTACTAGGAGCGCATGAAAGTCATCGTTCGTCACTGATGTTATGTGCTCCAGGTACGCTATTTCGCTTATCAAACCGTTGTGATGAGCAAACGCGTGTACAAGGGGCGCATGCACGTCATCATCCGTCACTGATGTTATGTGCTCCTAGTACGCGATATCTTTTATCATATCGATGTGATAAGCAAATGTGCGTACTAGGAGCGCATGAACGTCACCGTCCGTCAATGATGTTATGTGCTCCAGGTACGCTATTTCGCTTATCAAACCGTTGTGATAAGCAAATGCGCGTACTAGGAGCGCATGAACGTCATCATCCGTCACTGATGTTATGTGCTCCTGGTACGCGATTTCGCTTTTCATACCAAGTGCGAGTGCGGAGCTCCAGATAAAACTATGCCCCACCTGCTGAAGTGTCCCAGTTGTCCGTTTACCTGCATTCTTGACGACCTGAATAGTGCCTAGACCGCTTCAATAAACGTGGCCACCTACTAGACCAAAACCGTCTATTATAGAAAGCACATAAATACGATAACAAAAAGAACCGAAGTGATAATCAAATGCGCTTACTAGGAGCGTGTTATAAATTGTGTATATATATATTGTGTAGATATGTATCTAGATGTATGTAAATATTTAATCTCCGTTACTTATTAGGTATTAAAGGGGAAACATAAACAACAGGATTAAATTCATAATATCATTATATTTATCTTGTAGTATATAATAACTAACTATCTCAGTAGTGTATATAACAAAACGTTACATTACAATATAGTAACCATAATTAATAAATAAGTTACTATGACCCGTAATTAAATACACCAATTGTCATAATAACACTACATAACATAATTCATAATTTATAATATGAATATACAATATACATCATCACAACCATAATCATCATAATTAACAATAATCAGAAAAATATCATACCTTAGATGTTAACGCCTTGGAAGTCGAAGAGCAACTGAACCCGCTCCACTGTGGCTCCGCTCTTTTATACCAGTCAACAAACAAGTATGATTCACAAGTGATAGTTGAGTCAAATCAGTGTTTGCTTATAGAAAAATAAGTTTGTTATAAAAATCATTTAGTAAATTCATTAATTAATAACAATTGAGTATAAAATATTAAACAGATAATTACATTTATAGGTATATCAAGTACTTATTTTTAAATATTAGACACATCATAATAATTGTATTAATATATCACGGCCATACTGACAAGTACTTCGCTCTCGAAGTACATCAGATACCCTTTTTCTACAATTGTAATTTACTTTTGTTTTGTCAGTTGCCTAGACGTGTCAAGTCCTCTCCACCCGCTGCTAGTGGGATAGACTTGCACCAAGCAAATGACCGACCAGCGGAAACAAATTTTATCGGTTACCTCGTCATGCAAGTCCCATTCACCCGCTGCTGGTGAGATAGACAAGCACCAAGTAAACGATCGCCCAGCGGATTTTTACTTTCTTTTTTTTTTAATAAAAAAATACACGTTTTTATGTAAAGTATTTATTATAATATATTTCTACAATCAACAGTACAATAATATGTATATAATTAAGTAAAGTATTTATTATAATATCTTAAGGAGTTAATGTGCCATATCATTTTCGACAATTACATTTTCATCAATTAATTCACCTGGCCAGAATCTTAATTTTTCTTTGGCTACTGAAATATTTCGTAAATTACCTAGACCTTGTAGAGCAAAACGATCATTAGGAAGGATAGAAGATATTTCATAAGGCCCTTTAAATTTAGGTGCCAATTTATCATTACGCCTATGATTCTGTGAGACATAAACTACATCTCCTACGTTAAAATTTAAGTTGTTACGTCGAGTGGCGTCGAAACGTTTTTTGAATTTTTCTGCTATTTTTAATAGGCGTAGTCTAGCTATTTCTCGGTCAGCCTCCAAGATATTTTGATTTTGTCTATCATTTTCGTCAAGTACGTCGTCTAAACGAGCTTGGACAGACGGAATATTTGCGTCTACGCCGATAAGTAATCGCAAAGGGGTAAAGCCTGTGGATTTTTGTACAGTTGTGTTAATTGATTGTTGTACTTTCCACAGAACGTTCGGCCAATCTGACTGTTCATTGCACATAGTGTTAAGCATATCAGTTACAGTGGACACGTAACGTTCTACTTGACCATTACTTCTGGGAGTACCCGTGGAAATCAAGTGATGTTCTATATTTAGTTCATCAAAAAAGGACCTAATCGGACCACCGCTAAAATTAGTTCCTCTATCAGAAATTACTATAGAAGGAGTTCCAAATAAGGTGATGACATCTCGTAAATTTGGTACTAATTCTTGGGCATTAAGGGTTTTGAGTGGTTTAAGCAGACAGAACTTGGTAAACCCATCTACTATTAATAAAATATGTTTAAAACCTTCATTTGACTGGGTAAAAGGCCCTGTACAGTCCAAGTGTATTGTATGGAAAGGTAGTGCGGTTTTTTGAATTGGGTGTAAGAAGCCTTGCTTAGGGCCATGGTGACCTTTGCGTTTGATGCAAACCAAACAATGAGATAGATATTTTTTTACAAAACTTGTCATAGCAGGAAACCAGAAATGCTCACGTATTTTAGCGATAGTTTTTTCAAAGCCAACGTGACAATTTTCATCGTGGTAGAGACGCAAAATACTCAATCTTGTACCCTTTGGAATGTACAATTTTAATTCCCCGTTTGGTTGAACTTTGTAATATAGTAAATTATTACGGACTACATATTGGTTTGAATCATATTCTCCCGTTTGTACTCTATGAATAATTGATAGTATTTCAGGGTCTCTTTGTTGTGCAAGTTCTAACCAAGATTGAGGGTCATTTATTAAATTTACTGTGCTATCAACGGTCATGGGCACCTCAACAGGATTGCGACTGAGGAAATCAACATGGCTTATATATTGTCCTTTCTTGTAGGTAATTTCAAATTGAAAATCCTGCATATATGTCCACCAGCGAGCTACTCGTGGTGATAAATCTTTTTTATTCATTGTTGATTTAATAGCGTTACAGTCTGTGATAATTTTAAAGTTAATTCCTAGTAAATAGACTCGGAAGTGTTTCAAGGCGTTGTAAATAGCTAGAGTTTCTAAATCGTAAGAACTATATTTTGACTCTGCAGGTGTAGTTCTTTTGCTAAAATAAGCGATGACTTTTGAATCACCATCGTATTTCTGGGTTAAAATAGCACCATATCCTAAAGCACTAGCATCAGTATATAACTCTGTTTTTAAAGCAGGATCAAAGATTGACAACAATGGTCTAGATACTAAGTAATTTAGTACATAATTCCTCGCAATGTCTTGTTTAGAACCCCAATCCCATTTTTGGTTTTTCTGTGTTAATTTACTTATACAGGCAGTACGTGTTGCAAAATTTGGTATAAATTTCCTAAAATAAGAGGCCAGACCCATAAATTGTCGTACTTGTTTAATGTTACGAGGAATTGGTGAATTTATTAGGGCAGAAACTTTAGATGTACTTGGCCTGACACCTTCTCGAGATATTTGTCTACCCAAATACTCTATACAGTTAACAAAGAATTCACACTTTTTAGGGTTAATTTTAAAACCAGAAGAAGTGAGAGCTGATACCGTTAGTTCTAGGCATTTTAAACCTTCTTCAATAGTTGAAAATGGAATAAGTATGTCATCCATATAGACAAGTAGGAAATCTAAATGTGAAACGGCTTTGGATATTGCCCGTTGAAATACGGATGGCCCATTACAAATGCCAAATGGCATTTTTATAAATTCATAATGTCCGTCAGGGGTTGAGAAAGCTGTATATTTAGAAGAGTCTGCAGACACCGGAATTTGATAAAAACCGTTTTTCATATCTATTGAGATATAAAACTTGGCCTTTCCTAATTTGTCAATTTGATCCTCAATAAGAGGGAGAGGATATGTGTCTCTTTCAATGATTTTATTTAAGGACCTATAATCGACGCAAAGTCTGTCACTGCCATCTTTTTTTTTGACTAAAATCACGGGACTTGCAAACGATGATTCGCTTTCACGAATTATATCGCTATCAATTAAATCCTGGATAATGAGTTTTACTTTATCTCTTTCACAAGGTGCCAAACGATAGGGACGATAATTTACTACTTTGTCACTTTTTAACCTTATCCTTAATTCTCCTGTTGTGACTGATCCAGTTTTATTTAATATAGCAATATGTCTCTCAAAAATATCTATAATTTGATTTTGCAATTTTTCTTCTAAGTGAATTAATTTTGATTTTAACTCTGCCATTTGCATATTACAATAATCTAGCTGGAGCACAGAATTTACGTGTAAGTCTACCTTGTTAAGAGTTTTCCTCCGAATACTACTTCCTTCACAATCTGTAATAATCTCAATATCAGGGTATTCAACAGCATTTCTACCAATTAAAATATTATAATTAATTGTTTGATCATTAACAACAAATAAATCAAGTTCAATATATATGTCATCGAATCTTACAGGGACAGTTATTTTACCAGATACTTCCAATTTAACATTCCCTATTCCTGTAAGGTATTTGAAACAAGGTAGTATATTACATCTAAGTTGCTTAGCAATGGATTGTCTGATTAGGCTACAATTGGCACCTGTGTCTATAAGGGATTTAACTGGAATATCGTGAATAGATACATTTGTAAGCTTTAATTCGCTTTGCCTAAAAAATTAACCTCATTTTTATTAGTGTTGGTTTTCTCTAAAGCAGAATGTGCTTTATACCAGCATACAGACTCATTGTGACCGATTTTTTTACAGAAGGTACAGGTAACCCTATCAGGAACCTTATTTCCTGGAGTACTGGTCCCTGTTTCAGATGGCGGATTTCGGTTTCTATTGCAGTGGATTTTTATGTGACCTGTTTTACCACACAAATAACATTTTTTTTCTTCGGAATTATTATTTCGGGTCTCTAACTTTGGGCGTTTGACTTTACTTTGTCCTGCTGTACTGTCAGAATCGTTTTGTTCTATTGGTCGTTTTTTGGGTTTTATGTAACTGGAGAACAAAGATATTAATTGAGAAGTAGTTTTAACATTACTGTTGAAAGCAGCCATTCTAACGTTCACATCTGTTACGCTACCGCAGATCAACTCGATTAATTGGTCTTCCGCAAATGATATTTTCGTATTACGTAGCAGCCTAACCTTTTCCCTAGCGTATTCGCAATAAGAATCTGCAGAATCAGAATTGTATAACACTGCCTTGGATAGTTTTTCAGACAGGTTCCGTTTTTCTGGATATAAGTCTGTGAGGTCTGTACGGAAATTTTCCCATGTTCATGTGTTTCGGCCTTCAGATGGTACCCAAGACTCAAACCATAACAAAGCGGAACCTTTTAAAGCCTTACCAGCTCTTGCGACTGTTGCGATACTGCTCCATCCAAATTCTTTTGACAGCTCCTCAATGCTTTTACACCAGCCTTCCGCACCGCTGTCACTAGTTGCTGGGTCAAAGACCGGGAGTGCCACGTCGTCATCAGCATGGCGACGACCAGAAACAGCATCACTGATTGCTTTGAGAAGACCTTCCAGGACAGTAGAATCCATTCTGAAACTTATAAATACACGTCTTAATAGGGGTGAAGTCAATCCCACTTCTGATGTTATAAATTGTGTATATATATATTGTGTAGATATGTATCTAGATGTATGTAAATATTTAATCTCCGTTACTTATTAGGTATTAAAGGGGAAACATAAACAACAGGATTAAATTCATAATATCATTATATTTATCTTGTAGTATATAATAACTAACTATCTCAGTAGTGTATATAACAAAACGTTACATTACAATATAGTAACCATAATTAATAAATAAGTTACTATGACCCGTAATTAAATACACCAATTGTCATAATAACACTACATAACATAATTCATAATTTATAATATGAATATACAATATACATCATCACAACCATAATCATCATAATTAACAATAATCAGAAAAATATCATACCTTAGATGTTAACGCCTTGGAAGTCGAAGAGCAACTGAACCCGCTCCACTGTGGCTCCGCTCTTTTATACCAGTCAACAAACAAGTATGATTCACAAGTGATAGTTGAGTCAAATCAGTGTTTGCTTATAGAAAAATAAGTTTGTTATAAAAATCATTTAGTAAATTCATTAATTAATAACAATTGAGTATAAAATATTAAACAGATAATTACATTTATAGGTATATCAAGTACTTATTTTTAAATATTAGACACATCATAATAATTGTATTAATATATCAAGCGCATGAACGTCATCGTTCGTCACTGATGTTATGTGCTCCTAGTACGCGATTTCGCTTATCATACCGATGAGATAAGCAAATGCGCGTACTAGGAGCGCATGAACATCGTCATCCGTCGCTGATGTTATGTGCTCCTAGTACGCGATATCTCTTATCATACCGATGTGATAATCAAATGCGCTTACTAGGAGCGCATGAAAGTCATCAATCGTCATTGATTTTATGTGCTCCAGGTACGCGATATCTCTTATCATACCGATGTGTTAAGCAAATGCGCGTACTAGGAGCGCATGAACGTCATCATCCGTCACTGATGTTATGTGCTCCTGGTACGCGAATTCGCTTATCATACCGATTTGATAAGCAAATGCGCTTACTAGGAGCGCATGAACGTCATCGTTCGTCACTGATGTTATGTGCTCCTAGTACGCGATTTCGCTTATCATACCGATGTGATGAACGAAATCGCCTACTAGGAGCGCATGAACGTCATCATCTGTCACTGATATTATGTGCTCCTAGTACGCAATTTCGCTTATCATACCGATGTGATAAGCAAATGCGCGTACTAGGAGCGCATGAATGTCATCATCCGTCACTGATGTTATGTGCTCCTGGTACGCGATTTCGCTTTTCATACCAAGTGCGAGTGCGGAGCTCCAGATTAAACTATGCCCCACCTGCTGGAGTGTCCCAGTTGTCCGTTTACCTGCATTCTTGACGACCTGAATAGTGCCTCCACCGCTTCAATAAACGTGGCCACCTACTAGACCAAAACTGTCTATTATAGAAAGCACATAAATACGATAAGAAAAAGAACCGAAGTGATAAGCAAAAACGCGTACTAGGAGCGCATGAACGTCGTCATCCGTCGCTGATGTTATGTGCTCCTAGTACGCGATATCTCTTATCATACCGATGTGATAATCAAATGCGCTTACTAGGAGCGCATGAAAGTCATCGTTCGTCACTGATGTTATGTGCTCCAGGTACGCTATTTCGCTTATCAAACCGTTGTGATGAGCAAACGCGTGTACAAGGGGCGCATGCACGTCATCATCCGTCACTGATGTTATGTGCTCCTAGTACGCGATATCTTTTATCATATCGATGTGATAAGCAAATGTGCGTACTAGGAGCGCATGAACGTCACCGTCCGTCAATGATGTTATGTGCTCCAGGTACGCTATTTCGCTTATCAAACCGTTGTGATAAGCAAATGCGCGTACTAGGAGCGCATGAACGTCATCATCCGTCACTGATGTTATGTGCTCCTGGTACGCGATTTCGCTTTTCATACCAAGTGCGAGTGCGGAGCTCCAGATAAAACTATGCCCCACCTGCTGTAGTGTCCCAGTTGTCCGTTTACCTGCATTCTTGACGACCTGAATAGTGCCTAGACCGCTTCAATAAACGTGGCCACCTACTAGACCAAAACCGTCTATTATAGAAAGCACATAAATACGATAACAAAAAGAACCGAAGTGATAATCAAATGCGCTTACTAGGAGCGTGTTATAAATTGTGTATATATATATTGTGTAGATATGTATCTAGATGTATGTAAATATTTAATCTCCGTTACTTATTAGGTATTAAAGGGGAAACATAAACAACAGGATTAAATTCATAATATCATTATATTTATCTTGTAGTATATAATAACTAACTATCTCAGTAGTGTATATAACAAAACGTTACATTACAATATAGTAACCATAATTAATAAATAAGTTACTATGACCCGTAATTAAATACACCAATTGTCATAATAACACTACATAACATAATTCATAATTTATAATATGAATATACAATATACATCATCACAACCATAATCATCATAATTAACAATAATCAGAAAAATATCATACCTTAGATGTTAACGCCTTGGAAGTCGAAGAGCAACTGAACCCGCTCCACTGTGGCTCCGCTCTTTTATACCAGTCAACAAACAAGTATGATTCACAAGTGATAGTTGAGTCAAATCAGTGTTTGCTTATAGAAAAATAAGTTTGTTATAAAAATCATTTAGTAAATTCATTAATTAATAACAATTGAGTATAAAATATTAAACAGATAATTACATTTATAGGTATATCAAGTACTTATTTTTAAATATTAGACACATCATAATAATTGTATTAATATATCACGGCCATACTGACAAGTACTTCGCTCTCGAAGTACATCAGATACCCTTTTTCTACAATTGTAATTTACTTTTGTTTTGTCAGTTGCCTAGACGTGTCAAGTCCTCTCCACCCGCTGCTAGTGGGATAGACTTGCACCAAGCAAATGACCGACCAGCGGAAACAAATTTTATCGGTTACCTCGTCATGCAAGTCCCATTCACCCGCTGCTGGTGAGATAGACAAGCACCAAGTAAACGATCGCCCAGCGGATTTTTACTTTCTTTTTTTTTTAATAAAAAAATACACGTTTTTATGTAAAGTATTTATTATAATATATTTCTACAATCAACAGTACAATAATATGTATATAATTAAGTAAAGTATTTATTATAATATCTTAAGGAGTTAATGTGCCATATCATTTTCGACAATTACATTTTCATCAATTAATTCACCTGGCCAGAATCTTAATTTTTCTTTGGCTACTGAAATATTTCGTAAATTACCTAGACCTTGTAGAGCAAAACGATCATTAGGAAGGATAGAAGATATTTCATAAGGCCCTTTAAATTTAGGTGCCAATTTATCATTACGCCTATGATTCTGTGAGACATAAACTACATCTCCTACGTTAAAATTTAAGTTGTTACGTCGAGTGGCGTCGAAACGTTTTTTGAATTTTTCTGCTATTTTTAATAGGCGTAGTCTAGCTATTTCTCGGTCAGCCTCCAAGATATTTTGATTTTGTCTATCATTTTCGTCAAGTACGTCGTCTAAACGAGCTTGGACAGACGGAATATTTGCGTCTACGCCGATAAGTAATCGCAAAGGGGTAAAGCCTGTGGATTTTTGTACAGTTGTGTTAATTGATTGTTGTACTTTCCACAGAACGTTCGGCCAATCTGACTGTTCATTGCACATAGTGTTAAGCATATCAGTTACAGTGGACACGTAACGTTCTACTTGACCATTACTTCTGGGAGTACCCGTGGAAATCAAGTGATGTTCTATATTTAGTTCATCAAAAAAGGACCTAATCGGACCACCGCTAAAATTAGTTCCTCTATCAGAAATTACTATAGAAGGAGTTCCAAATAAGGTGATGACATCTCGTAAATTTGGTACTAATTCTTGGGCATTAAGGGTTTTGAGTGGTTTAAGCAGACAGAACTTGGTAAACCCATCTACTATTAATAAAATATGTTTAAAACCTTCATTTGACTGGGTAAAAGGCCCTGTACAGTCCAAGTGTATTGTATGGAAAGGTAGTGCGGTTTTTTGAATTGGGTGTAAGAAGCCTTGCTTAGGGCCATGGTGACCTTTGCGTTTGATGCAAACCAAACAATGAGATAGATATTTTTTTACAAAACTTGTCATAGCAGGAAACCAGAAATGCTCACGTATTTTAGCGATAGTTTTTTCAAAGCCAACGTGACAATTTTCATCGTGGTAGAGACGCAAAATACTCAATCTTGTACCCTTTGGAATGTACAATTTTAATTCCCCGTTTGGTTGAACTTTGTAATATAGTAAATTATTACGGACTACATATTGGTTTGAATCATATTCTCCCGTTTGTACTCTATGAATAATTGATAGTATTTCAGGGTCTCTTTGTTGTGCAAGTTCTAACCAAGATTGAGGGTCATTTATTAAATTTACTGTGCTATCAACGGTCATGGGCACCTCAACAGGATTGCGACTGAGGAAATCAACATGGCTTATATATTGTCCTTTCTTGTAGGTAATTTCAAATTGAAAATCCTGCATATATGTCCACCAGCGAGCTACTCGTGGTGATAAATCTTTTTTATTCATTGTTGATTTAATAGCGTTACAGTCTGTGATAATTTTAAAGTTAATTCCTAGTAAATAGACTCGGAAGTGTTTCAAGGCGTTGTAAATAGCTAGAGTTTCTAAATCGTAAGAACTATATTTTGACTCTGCAGGTGTAGTTCTTTTGCTAAAATAAGCGATGACTTTTGAATCACCATCGTATTTCTGGGTTAAAATAGCACCATATCCTAAAGCACTAGCATCAGTATATAACTCTGTTTTTAAAGCAGGATCAAAGATTGACAACAATGGTCTAGATACTAAGTAATTTAGTACATAATTCCTCGCAATGTCTTGTTTAGAACCCCAATCCCATTTTTGGTTTTTCTGTGTTAATTTACTTATACAGGCAGTACGTGTTGCAAAATTTGGTATAAATTTCCTAAAATAAGAGGCCAGACCCATAAATTGTCGTACTTGTTTAATGTTACGAGGAATTGGTGAATTTATTAGGGCAGAAACTTTAGATGTACTTGGCCTGACACCTTCTCGAGATATTTGTCTACCCAAATACTCTATACAGTTAACAAAGAATTCACACTTTTTAGGGTTAATTTTAAAACCAGAAGAAGTGAGAGCTGATACCGTTAGTTCTAGGCATTTTAAACCTTCTTCAATAGTTGAAAATGGAATAAGTATGTCATCCATATAGACAAGTAGGAAATCTAAATGTGAAACGGCTTTGGATATTGCCCGTTGAAATACGGATGGCCCATTACAAATGCCAAATGGCATTTTTATAAATTCATAATGTCCGTCAGGGGTTGAGAAAGCTGTATATTTAGAAGAGTCTGCAGACACCGGAATTTGATAAAAACCGTTTTTCATATCTATTGAGATATAAAACTTGGCCTTTCCTAATTTGTCAATTTGATCCTCAATAAGAGGGAGAGGATATGTGTCTCTTTCAATGATTTTATTTAAGGACCTATAATCGACGCAAAGTCTGTCACTGCCATCTTTTTTTTTGACTAAAATCACGGGACTTGCAAACGATGATTCGCTTTCACGAATTATATCGCTATCAATTAAATCCTGGATAATGAGTTTTACTTTATCTCTTTCACAAGGTGCCAAACGATAGGGACGATAATTTACTACTTTGTCACTTTTTAACCTTATCCTTAATTCTCCTGTTGTGACTGATCCAGTTTTATTTAATATAGCAATATGTCTCTCAAAAATATCTATAATTTGATTTTGCAATTTTTCTTCTAAGTGAATTAATTTTGATTTTAACTCTGCCATTTGCATATTACAATAATCTAGCTGGAGCACAGAATTTACGTGTAAGTCTACCTTGTTAAGAGTTTTCCTCCGAATACTACTTCCTTCACAATCTGTAATAATCTCAATATCAGGGTATTCAACAGCATTTCTACCAATTAAAATATTATAATTAATTGTTTGATCATTAACAACAAATAAATCAAGTTCAATATATATGTCATCGAATCTTACAGGGACAGTTATTTTACCAGATACTTCCAATTTAACATTCCCTATTCCTGTAAGGTATTTGAAACAAGGTAGTATATTACATCTAAGTTGCTTAGCAATGGATTGTCTGATTAGGCTACAATTGGCACCTGTGTCTATAAGGGATTTAACTGGAATATCGTGAATAGATACATTTGTAAGCTTTAATTCGCTTTGCCTAAAAAATTAACCTCATTTTTATTAGTGTTGGTTTTCTCTAAAGCAGAATGTGCTTTATACCAGCATACAGACTCATTGTGACCGATTTTTTTACAGAAGGTACAGGTAACCCTATCAGGAACCTTATTTCCTGGAGTACTGGTCCCTGTTTCAGATGGCGGATTTCGGTTTCTATTGCAGTGGATTTTTATGTGACCTGTTTTACCACACAAATAACATTTTTTTTCTTCGGAATTATTATTTCGGGTCTCTAACTTTGGGCGTTTGACTTTACTTTGTCCTGCTGTACTGTCAGAATCG
Organism: Noctua janthe; assembly: GCA_910589295.1. NCBI lineage: Eukaryota > Metazoa > Arthropoda > Insecta > Lepidoptera > Noctuidae > Noctua > Noctua janthe. The sequence goes on along the minus strand of OU342572.1, from coordinate 2,157,930 downwards.
TTTTGTTCTATTGGTCGTTTTTTGGGTTTTATGTAACTGGAGAACAAAGATATTAATTGAGAAGTAGTTTTAACATTACTGTTGAAAGCAGCCATTCTAACGTTCACATCTGTTACGCTACCGCAGATCAACTCGATTAATTGGTCTTCCGCAAATGATATTTTCGTATTACGTAGCAGCCTAACCTTTTCCCTAGCGTATTCGCAATAAGAATCTGCAGAATCAGAATTGTATAACACTGCCTTGGATAGTTTTTCAGACAGGTTCCGTTTTTCTGGATATAAGTCTGTGAGGTCTGTACGGAAATTTTCCCATGTTCATGTGTTTCGGCCTTCAGATGGTACCCAAGACTCAAACCATAACAAAGCGGAACCTTTTAAAGCCTTACCAGCTCTTGCGACTGTTGCGATACTGCTCCATCCAAATTCTTTTGACAGCTCCTCAATGCTTTTACACCAGCCTTCCGCACCGCTGTCACTAGTTGCTGGGTCAAAGACCGGGAGTGCCACGTCGTCATCAGCATGGCGACGACCAGAAACAGCATCACTGATTGCTTTGAGAAGACCTTCCAGGACAGTAGAATCCATTCTGAAACTTATAAATACACGTCTTAATAGGGGTGAAGTCAATCCCACTTCTGATGTTATAAATTGTGTATATATATATTGTGTAGATATGTATCTAGATGTATGTAAATATTTAATCTCCGTTACTTATTAGGTATTAAAGGGGAAACATAAACAACAGGATTAAATTCATAATATCATTATATTTATCTTGTAGTATATAATAACTAACTATCTCAGTAGTGTATATAACAAAACGTTACATTACAATATAGTAACCATAATTAATAAATAAGTTACTATGACCCGTAATTAAATACACCAATTGTCATAATAACACTACATAACATAATTCATAATTTATAATATGAATATACAATATACATCATCACAACCATAATCATCATAATTAACAATAATCAGAAAAATATCATACCTTAGATGTTAACGCCTTGGAAGTCGAAGAGCAACTGAACCCGCTCCACTGTGGCTCCGCTCTTTTATACCAGTCAACAAACAAGTATGATTCACAAGTGATAGTTGAGTCAAATCAGTGTTTGCTTATAGAAAAATAAGTTTGTTATAAAAATCATTTAGTAAATTCATTAATTAATAACAATTGAGTATAAAATATTAAACAGATAATTACATTTATAGGTATATCAAGTACTTATTTTTAAATATTAGACACATCATAATAATTGTATTAATATATCAAGCGCATGAACGTCATCGTTCGTCACTGATGTTATGTGCTCCTAGTACGCGATTTCGCTTATCATACCGATGAGATAAGCAAATGCGCGTACTAGGAGCGCATGAACATCGTCATCCGTCGCTGATGTTATGTGCTCCTAGTACGCGATATCTCTTATCATACCGATGTGATAATCAAATGCGCTTACTAGGAGCGCATGAAAGTCATCAATCGTCATTGATTTTATGTGCTCCAGGTACGCGATATCTCTTATCATACCGATGTGTTAAGCAAATGCGCGTACTAGGAGCGCATGAACGTCATCATCCGTCACTGATGTTATGTGCTCCTGGTACGCGAATTCGCTTATCATACCGATTTGATAAGCAAATGCGCTTACTAGGAGCGCATGAACGTCATCGTTCGTCACTGATGTTATGTGCTCCTAGTACGCGATTTCGCTTATCATACCGATGTGATGAACGAAATCGCCTACTAGGAGCGCATGAACGTCATCATCTGTCACTGATATTATGTGCTCCTAGTACGCAATTTCGCTTATCATACCGATGTGATAAGCAAATGCGCGTACTAGGAGCGCATGAATGTCATCATCCGTCACTGATGTTATGTGCTCCTGGTACGCGATTTCGCTTTTCATACCAAGTGCGAGTGCGGAGCTCCAGATTAAACTATGCCCCACCTGCTGGAGTGTCCCAGTTGTCCGTTTACCTGCATTCTTGACGACCTGAATAGTGCCTCCACCGCTTCAATAAACGTGGCCACCTACTAGACCAAAACTGTCTATTATAGAAAGCACATAAATACGATAAGAAAAAGAACCGAAGTGATAAGCAAAAACGCGTACTAGGAGCGCATGAACGTCGTCATCCGTCGCTGATGTTATATGTGCTAATAGTACGCGATATCTCTTATCATACCGATGTGATAATCAAATGCGCTTACTAGGAGCGCATGAAAGTCATCGTTCGTCACTGATGTTATGTGCTCCAGGTACGCTATTTCGCTTATCAAACCGTTGTGATGAGCAAACGCGTGTACAAGGGGCGCATGCACGTCATCATCCGTCACTGATGTTATGTGCTCCTAGTACGCGATATCTTTTATCATACCGATGTGATAAGCAAATGCGCGTACTAAGAGCGCATGAACGTCACCGTCCGTCAATGATGTTATGTGCTCCTAGTACGCGATATCTCTTATCATACCGATGTGATGAACGAAATCGCCTACAATTAGCGCATGAACGTCATCATCTGTCACTGATGTTATGTGCTCCTAGTACGCGATTTTGCTTATCATACCGATGTGATAAGCAAATGCGCGTACTAGGAGCGCATTAACATCGTCATCTGTCGCTGATGTTATGTACTCCTAGTACGCGATATCTCTTATTATACCGATGTGATAATCAAATGCGCTTACTAGGAGCGCATGCACGTCATCGTTAGTCACTGATGTTATGTGCTCCTAGTACGCGATATCTCTTATCATACCGATGTGATAATCAAATGCGCTTACTAGGAGCGCATGAAAGTCATCAATCGTCATTGATGTTATGTGCTCCAGGTACGCGATATCTCTTATCATACCGATGTGTTAAGCAAATGCGCGTACTAGGAGCGCATGAACGTCATCATCCGTCACTGATGTTATGTGCTCCTGGTACGCGAATTCGCTTATCATACCGATTTGATAAGCAAATGCGCTTACTAGGAGCGCATGAACGTCATCGTTCGTCACTGATGTTATGTGCTCCTAGTACGCGATTTCGCTTATCATACCGATGTGATGAACGAAATCGCCAACTAGGAGCGCATGAACGTCATCATCTGTCACTGATATTATGTGCTCCTAGTACGCAATTTCGCTTATCATACCGATGTGATAAGCAAATGCGCGTACTAGGAGCGCATGAATGTCATCATCCGTCACTGATGTTATGTGCTCCTGGTACGCGATTTCGCTTTTCATACCAAGTGCGAGTGCGGAGCTCCAGATTAAACTATGCCCCACCTGCTGGAGTGTCCCAGTTGTCCGTTTACCTGCATTCTTGACGACCTGAATAGTGCCTCCACCGCTTCAATAAACGTGGCCACCTACTAGACCAAAACTGTCTATTATAGAAAGCACATAAATACGATAAGAAAAAGAACCGAAGTGATAAGCAAAAACGCGTACTAGGAGCGCATGAACGTCGTCATCCGTCGCTGATGTTATATGTGCTAATAGTACGCGATATCTCTTATCATACCGATGTGATAATCAAATGCGCTTACTAGGAGCGCATGAAAGTCATCGTTCGTCACTGATGTTATGTGCTCCAGGTACGCTATTTCGCTTATCAAACCGTTGTGATGAGCAAACGCGTGTACAAGGGGCGCATGCACGTCATCATCCGTCACTGATGTTATGTGCTCCTAGTACGCGATATCTTTTATCATACCGATGTGATAAGCAAATGCGCGTACTAAGAGCGCATGAACGTCACCGTCCGTCAATGATGTTATGTGCTCCTAGTACGCGATATCTCTTATCATACCGATGTGATGAACGAAATCGCCTACAAGGAGCGCATGAACGTCATCATCTGTCACTGATGTTATGTGCTCCTAGTACGCGATTTTGCTTATCATACCGATGTGATAAGCAAATGCGCGTACTAGGAGCGCATTAACATCGTCATCTGTCGCTGATGTTATGTACTCCTAGTACGCGATATCTCTTATCATACCGATGTGATAATCAAATGCGCTTACTAGGAGCGCATGCACGTCATCGTTAGTCACTGATGTTATGTGCTCCTAGTACGCGATTTCGCTTACATACCGATGTGATAAGCAAATGCCCGTACTAGGAGCGCATGAAAGTCATCAATCGTCATTGATTTTATGTGCTCCAGGTACGCGATATCTCTTATCATACCGATGTGTTAAGCAAATGCGCGTACTAGGAGCGCATGAACGTCATCATCCGTCACTGATGTTATGTGCTCCTGGTACGCGAATTCGCTTATCATACCGATTTGATAAGCAAATGCGCTTACTAGGAGCGCATGAACGTCATCGTTCGTCACTGATGTTATGTGCTCCTAGTACGCGATTTCGCTTATCATACCGATGTGATGAACGAAATCGCCTACTAGGAGCGCATGAACGTCATCATCTGTCACTGATGTTATGTGCTCCTAGTACGCGATTTCGCTTATCATACCGATGTGATAAGCAAATGCGCGTACTAGGAGCGCATGAATGTCATCATCCGTCACAGATGTTATGTGCTCCTGGTACGCGATTTCGCTTTTCATACCAAGTGCATGAACGACGATGTGTTAAGCAAATGCGCGTACTAGGAGCGCATGAACGTCATCGTCCGTCGCTGATGTTATATGCTCCTAGTACGCGATTTCTCTTATTATACCGATGTGATAAGCAAATGGGCGTACAAGGAGCGCATGCACGTCATCATCCGTCACTGATGTTATGTGCTCCTGGTACGCTATTTCGCTTATCAAACCGTTGTGATAAGCAAATGCGTGTACTAGGAGCGCATGAACGTCATCATCCGTCACTGATGTTATGTGCTCCTGGTACGCGATTTCGCTTTTCATACCAAGGGCGAGTGCGGAGCTCCAGATAAAACTATGCCCCACCTGCTGGAGTGTCCCAGTTGTCCGTTTACCTGCATTCTAGACGACCTGAATAGTGCCTCCACCGCTTCAATAAACGTGGCCACCTACTAGACCAAAACCGTCTATTATAGAAAGCACACACATTTTATTAAAAAGAACCGAAGTGATAAGCAAAAACGCGTACTAGGAGCGCATGAACGTCGTCATCCGTCACTGATGTTATGTGCTCCTAGTACGCGATATCTTTTATCATACCGATGTGATAAGCAAATGCGCGTACTAAGAGCGCATGAACGTCACCGTCCGTCAATGATGTTATGTGCTCCTAGTACGCGATATCTCTTATCATACCGATGTGATAATCAAATGCGCTTAATAGGAGCGCATGAACGTCATCGTTCGTCACTGATGTTATGTGCTCCTAGTACGCGATTTCGCTTACATACCGATGTGATAAGCAAATGCGCGTACTAGGAGCGCATGAATGTCATCGTCCGTCGCTGATGTTATATGCTCCTAGTACGCGATATCTCTTATCATACCGATGTGATAATCAAATGCGCTTACTAGGAGCGCATGCACGTCATCGTTAGACACTGATGTTATGTGCTCCTAGTACGCGATTTCGCTTACATACCGATGTGATAAGCAAATGCGCTTACTAGGAGCGCATGAACGTCATCGTTCGTCACTGATGTTATGTGCTCCTAGTACGCGATTTCGCTTATCATACAGATTTGATAAGCAAATGCGCGTACTAGGAGCGCATGAACGTCGTCATCCGTCACTGATGTTATGTGCTCCTAGTACGCGATATCTTTTATCATACCGATGTGATAAGCAAATGCGCGTACTAAGAGCGCATGAACGTCACCGTCCGTCAATGATGTTATGTGCTCCTAGTACGCGATATCTCTTATCATACCGATGTGATAATCAAATGCGCTTAATAGGAGCGCATGAACGTCATCGTTCGTCACTGATGTTATGTGCTCCTAGTACGCGATTTCGCTTACATACCGATGTGATAAGCAAATGCGCGTACTAGGAGCGCATGAATGTCATCGTCCGTCGCTGATGTTATATGCTCCTAGTACGCGATATCTCTTATCATACCGATGTGATAATCAAATGCGCTTACTAGGAGCGCATGCACGTCATCGTTAGACACTGATGTTATGTGCTCCTAGTACGCGATTTCGCTTACATACCGATGTGATAAGCAAATGCGCTTACTAGGAGCGCATGAACGTCATCGTTCGTCACTGATGTTATGTGCTCCTAGTACGCGATTTCGCTTATCATACAGATTTGATAAGCAAATGCGCGTACTAGGAGCGCATGAACGTCATCGTCCGTCACTGATGTTATGTGCTCCTAGTACGCGATATTTCTTATCATACCGATGTGATTATCTAAATCGCCTACTAGGAGCGCATGAACGTCATCATCTGTCACTGATGTTATGTGCTCCTAGTACGCGATTTCGCTTATCATACCGATGTGATAAGCAAATGCGCGTACTAGGAGCGCATGAATGTCATCATCCGTCACAGATGTTATGTGCTCCTGGTACGCGATTTCGCTTTTCATACCAAGTGCGAGTGCGGAGCTCCAGATAAAACTATGCCCCACCTGCTGGAGTGTCCCAGTTGTCCGTTTACCTGCATTCTTGACGACCTGAATAGTGCCTCCACCGCTTCAATAAACGTGGCCATCTACTAGACCAAAACTGTCTATTATAGAAAGCACATAAATACGATAAGAAAAAGAACCGAAGTAATAAGCAAAAACGCGTACTAGGAGCGCATGAACGTCGTCATCCATCGCTGATGTTATGTGCTACTAGTACGCGATATTTCTTATCATACCGATGTGATAATCAAATGCGCTTACTAGGAGCGCATGAAAGTCATCGTTCGTCACTGATGTTATGTGCTCCAGGTACGCTATTTCGCTTATCAAACCGTTGTGATAAGCAAATACGCGTACTAGGAGCACATGAACGTCATCATCCGTCACTGATGTTATGTGCTCCTGGTACGCGATTTCGCTTTTCATACCAAGTACGAGTGCGGAGCTCCAGATAAAACTATACCCCACCTGCTGAAGTGTCCCAGTTGTCCGTTTACCTACATTCTTGACGACCTGAATAGTGCCTAGACCGCTTCAATAAACGTGGCCACCTACTAGACCAAAACCGTCTATTATAGAAAGCACATAAATACGATAACAAAAAGAACCGAAGTGATAAGCAAAAACGCGTACTAAGAGCGCATGAACGTCGTCATCCGTCGCTGATGTTATGTGCTCCTAGTACGCAATTTCTCTTATTATACCTATGTGATAAGCAAATGGGCGTACAAGGGGCGCATGCACGTCATCATCCGTCACTGATGTTATGTGCTCCTGGTACACTATTTCGCTTATCAAACCGTTGTGATAAGCAAATGCGTGTACTAGGTGATATATTAATACAATTATTATGATGTGTCTAATATTTAAAAATAAGTACTTGATATACCTATAAATGTAATTATCTGTTTAATATTTTATACTCAATTGTTATTAATTAATGAATTTACTAAATGATTTTTATAACAAACTTATTTTTCTATAAGCAAACACTGATTTGACTCAACTATCACTTGTGAATCATACTTGTTTGTTGACTGGTATAAAAGAGCGGAGCCACAGTGGAGCGGGTTCAGTTGCTCTTCGACTTCCAAGGCGTTAACATCTAAGGTATGATATTTTTCTGATATATATATATTCATAATTATAATATGAATATACAATATACATCATCACAACCATAATCATCATAATTAACAATAATCAGAAAAATATCATACCTTAGATGTTAACGCCTTGGAAGTCGAAGAGCAACTGAACCCGCTCCACTGTGGCTCCGCTCTTTTATACCAGTCAACAAACAAGTATGATTCACAAGTGATAGTTGAGTCAAATCAGTGTTTGCTTATAGAAAAATAAGTTTGTTATAAAAATCATTTAGTAAATTCATTAATTAATAACAATTGAGTATAAAATATTAAACAGATAATTACATTTATAGGTATATCAAGTACTTATTTTTAAATATTAGACACATCATAATAATTGTATTAATATATCAAGCGCATGAACGTCATCGTTCGTCACTGATGTTATGTGCTCCTAGTACGCGATTTCGCTTATCATACCGATGAGATAAGCAAATGCGCGTACTAGGAGCGCATGAACATCGTCATCCGTCGCTGATGTTATGTGCTCCTAGTACGCGATATCTCTTATCATACCGATGTGATAATCAAATGCGCTTACTAGGAGCGCATGAAAGTCATCAATCGTCATTGATTTTATGTGCTCCAGGTACGCGATATCTCTTATCATACCGATGTGTTAAGCAAATGCGCGTACTAGGAGCGCATGAACGTCATCATCCGTCACTGATGTTATGTGCTCCTGGTACGCGAATTCGCTTATCATACCGATTTGATAAGCAAATGCGCTTACTAGGAGCGCATGAACGTCATCGTTCGTCACTGATGTTATGTGCTCCTAGTACGCGATTTCGCTTATCATACCGATGTGATGAACGAAATCGCCTACTAGGAGCGCATGAACGTCATCATCTGTCACTGATATTATGTGCTCCTAGTACGCAATTTCGCTTATCATACCGATGTGATAAGCAAATGCGCGTACTAGGAGCGCATGAATGTCATCATCCGTCACTGATGTTATGTGCTCCTGGTACGCGATTTCGCTTTTCATACCAAGTGCGAGTGCGGAGCTCCAGATTAAACTATGCCCCACCTGCTGGAGTGTCCCAGTTGTCCGTTTACCTGCATTCTTGACGACCTGAATAGTGCCTCCACCGCTTCAATAAACGTGGCCACCTACTAGACCAAAACTGTCTATTATAGAAAGCACATAAATACGATAAGAAAAAGAACCGAAGTGATAAGCAAAAACGCGTACTAGGAGCGCATGAACGTCGTCATCCGTCGCTGATGTTATATGTGCTAATAGTACGCGATATCTCTTATCATACCGATGTGATAATCAAATGCGCTTACTAGGAGCGCATGAAAGTCATCGTTCGTCACTGATGTTATGTGCTCCAGGTACGCTATTTCGCTTATCAAACCGTTGTGATGAGCAAACGCGTGTACAAGGGGCGCATGCACGTCATCATCCGTCACTGATGTTATGTGCTCCTAGTACGCGATATCTTTTATCATACCGATGTGATAAGCAAATGCGCGTACTAAGAGCGCATGAACGTCACCGTCCGTCAATGATGTTATGTGCTCCTAGTACGCGATATCTCTTATCATACCGATGTGATGAACGAAATCGCCTACAATTAGCGCATGAACGTCATCATCTGTCACTGATGTTATGTGCTCCTAGTACGCGATTTTGCTTATCATACCGATGTGATAAGCAAATGCGCGTACTAGGAGCGCATTAACATCGTCATCTGTCGCTGATGTTATGTACTCCTAGTACGCGATATCTCTTATTATACCGATGTGATAATCAAATGCGCTTACTAGGAGCGCATGCACGTCATCGTTAGTCACTGATGTTATGTGCTCCTAGTACGCGATATCTCTTATCATACCGATGTGATAATCAAATGCGCTTACTAGGAGCGCATGAAAGTCATCAATCGTCATTGATGTTATGTGCTCCAGGTACGCGATATCTCTTATCATACCGATGTGTTAAGCAAATGCGCGTACTAGGAGCGCATGAACGTCATCATCCGTCACTGATGTTATGTGCTCCTGGTACGCGAATTCGCTTATCATACCGATTTGATAAGCAAATGCGCTTACTAGGAGCGCATGAACGTCATCGTTCGTCACTGATGTTATGTGCTCCTAGTACGCGATTTCGCTTATCATACCGATGTGATGAACGAAATCGCCAACTAGGAGCGCATGAACGTCATCATCTGTCACTGATATTATGTGCTCCTAGTACGCAATTTCGCTTATCATACCGATGTGATAAGCAAATGCGCGTACTAGGAGCGCATGAATGTCATCATCCGTCACTGATGTTATGTGCTCCTGGTACGCGATTTCGCTTTTCATACCAAGTGCGAGTGCGGAGCTCCAGATTAAACTATGCCCCACCTGCTGGAGTGTCCCAGTTGTCCGTTTACCTGCATTCTTGACGACCTGAATAGTGCCTCCACCGCTTCAATAAACGTGGCCACCTACTAGACCAAAACTGTCTATTATAGAAAGCACATAAATACGATAAGAAAAAGAACCGAAGTGATAAGCAAAAACGCGTACTAGGAGCGCATGAACGTCGTCATCCGTCGCTGATGTTATATGTGCTAATAGTACGCGATATCTCTTATCATACCGATGTGATAATCAAATGCGCTTACTAGGAGCGCATGAAAGTCATCGTTCGTCACTGATGTTATGTGCTCCAGGTACGCTATTTCGCTTATCAAACCGTTGTGATGAGCAAACGCGTGTACAAGGGGCGCATGCACGTCATCATCCGTCACTGATGTTATGTGCTCCTAGTACGCGATATCTTTTATCATACCGATGTGATAAGCAAATGCGCGTACTAAGAGCGCATGAACGTCACCGTCCGTCAATGATGTTATGTGCTCCTAGTACGCGATATCTCTTATCATACCGATGTGATGAACGAAATCGCCTACAAGGAGCGCATGAACGTCATCATCTGTCACTGATGTTATGTGCTCCTAGTACGCGATTTTGCTTATCATACCGATGTGATAAGCAAATGCGCGTACTAGGAGCGCATTAACATCGTCATCTGTCGCTGATGTTATGTACTCCTAGTACGCGATATCTCTTATCATACCGATGTGATAATCAAATGCGCTTACTAGGAGCGCATGCACGTCATCGTTAGTCACTGATGTTATGTGCTCCTAGTACGCGATTTCGCTTACATACCGATGTGATAAGCAAATGCCCGTACTAGGAGCGCATGAAAGTCATCAATCGTCATTGATTTTATGTGCTCCAGGTACGCGATATCTCTTATCATACCGATGTGTTAAGCAAATGCGCGTACTAGGAGCGCATGAACGTCATCATCCGTCACTGATGTTATGTGCTCCTGGTACGCGAATTCGCTTATCATACCGATTTGATAAGCAAATGCGCTTACTAGGAGCGCATGAACGTCATCGTTCGTCACTGATGTTATGTGCTCCTAGTACGCGATTTCGCTTATCATACCGATGTGATGAACGAAATCGCCTACTAGGAGCGCATGAACGTCATCATCTGTCACTGATGTTATGTGCTCCTAGTACGCGATTTCGCTTATCATACCGATGTGATAAGCAAATGCGCGTACTAGGAGCGCATGAATGTCATCATCCGTCACAGATGTTATGTGCTCCTGGTACGCGATTTCGCTTTTCATACCAAGTGCATGAACGACGATGTGTTAAGCAAATGCGCGTACTAGGAGCGCATGAACGTCATCGTCCGTCGCTGATGTTATATGCTCCTAGTACGCGATTTCTCTTATTATACCGATGTGATAAGCAAATGGGCGTACAAGGAGCGCATGCACGTCATCATCCGTCACTGATGTTATGTGCTCCTGGTACGCTATTTCGCTTATCAAACCGTTGTGATAAGCAAATGCGTGTACTAGGAGCGCATGAACGTCATCATCCGTCACTGATGTTATGTGCTCCTGGTACGCGATTTCGCTTTTCATACCAAGGGCGAGTGCGGAGCTCCAGATAAAACTATGCCCCACCTGCTGGAGTGTCCCAGTTGTCCGTTTACCTGCATTCTAGACGACCTGAATAGTGCCTCCACCGCTTCAATAAACGTGGCCACCTACTAGACCAAAACCGTCTATTATAGAAAGCACACACATTTTATTAAAAAGAACCGAAGTGATAAGCAAAAACGCGTACTAGGAGCGCATGAACGTCGTCATCCGTCACTGATGTTATGTGCTCCTAGTACGCGATATCTTTTATCATACCGATGTGATAAGCAAATGCGCGTACTAAGAGCGCATGAACGTCACCGTCCGTCAATGATGTTATGTGCTCCTAGTACGCGATATCTCTTATCATACCGATGTGATAATCAAATGCGCTTAATAGGAGCGCATGAACGTCATCGTTCGTCACTGATGTTATGTGCTCCTAGTACGCGATTTCGCTTACATACCGATGTGATAAGCAAATGCGCGTACTAGGAGCGCATGAATGTCATCGTCCGTCGCTGATGTTATATGCTCCTAGTACGCGATATCTCTTATCATACCGATGTGATAATCAAATGCGCTTACTAGGAGCGCATGCACGTCATCGTTAGACACTGATGTTATGTGCTCCTAGTACGCGATTTCGCTTACATACCGATGTGATAAGCAAATGCGCTTACTAGGAGCGCATGAACGTCATCGTTCGTCACTGATGTTATGTGCTCCTAGTACGCGATTTCGCTTATCATACAGATTTGATAAGCAAATGCGCGTACTAGGAGCGCATGAACGTCGTCATCCGTCACTGATGTTATGTGCTCCTAGTACGCGATATCTTTTATCATACCGATGTGATAAGCAAATGCGCGTACTAAGAGCGCATGAACGTCACCGTCCGTCAATGATGTTATGTGCTCCTAGTACGCGATATCTCTTATCATACCGATGTGATAATCAAATGCGCTTAATAGGAGCGCATGAACGTCATCGTTCGTCACTGATGTTATGTGCTCCTAGTACGCGATTTCGCTTACATACCGATGTGATAAGCAAATGCGCGTACTAGGAGCGCATGAATGTCATCGTCCGTCGCTGATGTTATATGCTCCTAGTACGCGATATCTCTTATCATACCGATGTGATAATCAAATGCGCTTACTAGGAGCGCATGCACGTCATCGTTAGACACTGATGTTATGTGCTCCTAGTACGCGATTTCGCTTACATACCGATGTGATAAGCAAATGCGCTTACTAGGAGCGCATGAACGTCATCGTTCGTCACTGATGTTATGTGCTCCTAGTACGCGATTTCGCTTATCATACAGATTTGATAAGCAAATGCGCGTACTAGGAGCGCATGAACGTCATCGTCCGTCACTGATGTTATGTGCTCCTAGTACGCGATATTTCTTATCATACCGATGTGATGAACGAAATCGCCTACTAGGAGCGCATGAACGTCATCATCTGTCACTGATGTTATGTGCTCCTAGTACGCGATTTCGCTTATCATACCGATGTGATAAGCAAATGCGCGTACTAGGAGCGCATGAATGTCATCATCCGTCACAGATGTTATGTGCTCCTGGTACGCGATTTCGCTTTTCATACCAAGTGCGAGTGCGGAGCTCCAGATAAAACTATGCCCCACCTGCTGGAGTGTCCCAGTTGTCCGTTTACCTGCATTCTTGACGACCTGAATAGTGCCTCCACCGCTTCAATAAACGTGGCCATCTACTAGACCAAAACTGTCTATTATAGAAAGCACATAAATACGATAAGAAAAAGAACCGAAGTAATAAGCAAAAACGCGTACTAGGAGCGCATGAACGTCGTCATCCATCGCTGATGTTATGTGCTACTAGTACGCGATATTTCTTATCATACCGATGTGATAATCAAATGCGCTTACTAGGAGCGCATGAAAGTCATCGTTCGTCACTGATGTTATGTGCTCCAGGTACGCTATTTCGCTTATCAAACCGTTGTGATAAGCAAATACGCGTACTAGGAGCACATGAACGTCATCATCCGTCACTGATGTTATGTGCTCCTGGTACGCGATTTCGCTTTTCATACCAAGTACGAGTGCGGAGCTCCAGATAAAACTATACCCCACCTGCTGAAGTGTCCCAGTTGTCCGTTTACCTACATTCTTGACGACCTGAATAGTGCCTAGACCGCTTCAATAAACGTGGCCACCTACTAGACCAAAACCGTCTATTATAGAAAGCACATAAATACGATAACAAAAAGAACCGAAGTGATAAGCAAAAACGCGTACTAAGAGCGCATGAACGTCGTCATCCGTCGCTGATGTTATGTGCTCCTAGTACGCAATTTCTCTTATTATACCTATGTGATAAGCAAATGGGCGTACAAGGGGCGCATGCACGTCATCATCCGTCACTGATGTTATGTGCTCCTGGTACACTATTTCGCTTATCAAACCGTTGTGATAAGCAAATGCGTGTACTAGGTGATATATTAATACAATTATTATGATGTGTCTAATATTTAAAAATAAGTACTTGATATACCTATAAATGTAATTATCTGTTTAATATTTTATACTCAATTGTTATTAATTAATGAATTTACTAAATGATTTTTATAACAAACTTATTTTTCTATAAGCAAACACTGATTTGACTCAACTATCACTTGTGAATCATACTTGTTTGTTGACTGGTATAAAAGAGCGGAGCCACAGTGGAGCGGGTTCAGTTGCTCTTCGACTTCCAAGGCGTTAACATCTAAGGTATGATATTTTTCTGATATATATATATTCATAATTATAATATGAATATACAATATACATCATCACAACCATAATCATCATAATTAACAATAATCAGAAAAATATCATACCTTAGATGTTAACGCCTTGGAAGTCGAAGAGCAACTGAACCCGCTCCACTGTGGCTCCGCTCTTTTATACCAGTCAACAAACAAGTATGATTCACAAGTGATAGTTGAGTCAAATCAGTGTTTGCTTATAGAAAAATAAGTTTGTTATAAAAATCATTTAGTAAATTCATTAATTAATAACAATTGAGTATAAAATATTAAACAGATAATTACATTTATAGGTATATCAAGTACTTATTTTTAAATATTAGACACATCATAATAATTGTATTAATATATCACGGCCATACTGACAAGTACTTCGCTCTCGAAGTACATCAGATACCCTTAATGCCCAAGAATTAGTACCAAATTTACGTGATGTCATCACCTTATTTGGAACTCCTTCTATAGTAATTTCTGATAGAGGAACTAATTTTAGCGGTGGTCCGATTAGGTCCTTTTTTGATGAACTAAATATAGAACATCACTTGATTTCCACGGGTACTCCCAGAAGTAATGGTCAAGTAGAACGTTACGTGTCCACTGTAACTGATATGCTTAACACTATGTGCAATGAACAGTCAGATTGGCCGAACGTTCTGTGGAAAGTACAACAATCAATTAACACAACTGTACAAAAATCCACAGGCTTTACCCCTTTGCGATTACTTATCGGCGTAGACGCAAATATTCCGTCTGTCCAAGCTCGTTTAGACGACGTACTTGACGAAAATGATAGACAAAATCAAAATATCTTGGAGGCTGACCGAGAAATAGCTAGACTACGCCTATTAAAAATAGCAGAAAAATTCAAAAAACGTTTCGACGCCACTCGACGTAACAACTTAAATTTTAACGTAGGAGATGTAGTTTATGTCTCACAGAATCATAGGCGTAATGATAAATTGGCACCTAAATTTAAAGGGCCTTATGAAATATCTTCTATCCTTCCTAATGATCGTTTTGCTCTACAAGGTCTAGGTAATTTACGAAATATTTCAGTAGCCAAAGAAAAATTAAGATTCTGGCCAGGTGAATTAATTGATGAAAATGTAATTGTCGAAAATGATATGGCACATTAACTCCTTAAGATATTATAATAAATACTTTACTTAATTATATACATATTATTGTACTGTTGATTGTAGAAATATATTATAATAAATACTTTACATAAAAACGTGTATTTTTTTATTAAAAAAAAAAGAAAGTAAAAATCCGCTGGCCGATCGTTTACTTGGTGCTTGTCTATCTCACCAGCAGCGGGTGAATGGGACTTGCATGACGAGGTAACCGATAAAATTTGTTTCCGCTGGTCGGTCATTTGCTTGGTGCAAGTCTATCCCACTAGCAGCGGGTGGAGAGGACTTGACACGTCTAGGCAACTGACAAAACAAAAGTAAATTACAATTGTAGAAAAAGGGTATCTGATGTACTTCGAGAGCGAAGTACTTGTCAGTATGGCCGTGATATATTAATACAATTATTATGATGTGTCTAATATTTAAAAATAAGTACTTGATATACCTATAAATGTAATTATCTGTTTAATATTTTATACTCAATTGTTATTAATTAATGAATTTACTAAATGATTTTTATAACAAACTTATTTTTCTATAAGCAAACACTGATTTGACTCAACTATCACTTGTGAATCATACTTGTTTGTTGACTGGTATAAAAGAGCGGAGCCACAGTGGAGCGGGTTCAGTTGCTCTTCGACTTCCAAGGCGTTAACATCTAAGGTATGATATTTTTCTGATTATTGTTAATTATGATGATTATGGTTGTGATGATGTATATTGTATATTCATATTATAATTATGAATTATGTTATGTAGTGTTATTATGACAATTGGTGTATTTAATTACGGGTCATAGTAACTTATTTATTAATTATGGTTACTATATTGTAATGTAACGTTTTGTTATATACACTACTGAGATAGTTAGTTATTATATACTACAAGATAAATATAATGATATTATGAATTTAATCCTGTTGTTTATGTTTCCCCTTTAATACCTAATAAGTAACGGAGATTAAATATTTACATACATCTAGATACATATCTACACAATATATATATACACAATTTATAACATGATATATTAATACAATTATTATGATGTGTCTAATATTTAAAAATAAGTACTTGATATACCTATAAATGTAATTATCTGTTTAATATTTTATACTCAATTGTTATTAATTAATGAATTTACTAAATGATTTTTATAACAAACTTATTTTTCTATAAGCAAACACTGATTTGACTCAACTATCACTTGTGAATCATACTTGTTTGTTGACTGGTATAAAAGAGCGGAGCCACAGTGGAGCGGGTTCAGTTGCTCTTCGACTTCCAAGGCGTTAACATCTAAGGTATGATATTTTTCTGATTATTGTTAATTATGATGATTATGGTTGTGATGATGTATATTGTATATTCATATTATAATTATGAATTATGTTATGTAGTGTTATTATGACAATTGGTGTATTTAATTACGGGTCATAGTAACTTATTTATTAATTATGGTTACTATATTGTAATGTAACGTTTTGTTATATACACTACTGAGATAGTTAGTTATTATATACTACAAGATAAATATAATGATATTATGAATTTAATCCTGTTGTTTATGTTTCCCCTTTAATACCTAATAAGTAACGGAGATTAAATATTTACATACATCTAGATACATATCTACACAATATATATATACACAATTTATAACAATTGAGTATAAAATATTAAACAGATAATTACATTTATAGGTATATCAAGTACTTATTTTTAAATATTAGACACATCATAATAATTGTATTAATATATCAAGCGCATGAACGTCATCGTCCGTCACTGATGTTATGTGCTCCTAGTACGCGATTTCGCTTGTCATACCGATGTGATGAGCAAACGCGTGTACAAGGGGCGCATGCACGTCATCATCCGTCACTGATGTTATGTGCTCCTAGTACGCGATATCTTTTATCATACCGATGTGATAAGCAAATGCGCGTACTAGGATGGCATGAACGTCACCGTCCGTCAATGATGTTATGTGCTCCTAGTACGCGATTTCGCTTACATACCGATGTGATAAGCAAATGCGCGTACTAGGAGCGCATGAACGTCATCGTCCGTCGCTGATGTTATATGCTCCTAGTACGCGATATCTCTTATCATACCGATGTGATAATCAAATGCGTTTACTAGGAGCGCATGAACGTCATCGTTCGTCACTGATGTTATGTGCTCCTAGTACGCGATTTCGCTTATCATACCGATTTGATAAGCAAATGCGCGTACTAGGAGCGCATGAATGTCATCATCCGTCACAGATGTTATGTGCTCCTGGTACGCGATTTCGCTTATCATACCAATGTGATAAGCAAATGCGCGTACTAGGAGCGCATGAACATCGTCATCCGTCGCTGATGTTATGTGCTCCTAGTACGCGATATCTCTTATCATACCGAAGTGATAAGCAAATGCGCGTACTAGGAGCGCATGAATGTCATCATCCGTCACAGATGTTATGTGCTCCTGGTACGCGATTTCGCTTATCATACCAATGTGATAAGCAAATGCGCGTACTAGGAGCGCATGAACATCGTCATCCGTCGCTGATGTTATGTGCTCTTAGTACGCGATATCTTTTATCATACCGATGTGATAAGCAAATGCGCGTACTAGGAGCGCATGAACGTCACCGTCCGTCAATGATGTTATGTGCTCCTAGTACGCGATATCTCTTATCATACCGATGTGATAATCAAATGCGTTTACTAGGAGCGCATGAACGTCATCGTTCGTCACTGATGTTATGTGCTCCTAGTACGCGATTTCGCTTATCATACCGATTTGATAAGCAAATGCGCGTACTAGGAGCGCATGAATGTCATCATCCGTCACAGATGTTATGTGCTCCTGGTACGCGATTTCGCTTATCATACCAATGTGATAAGCAAATGCGCGTACTAGGAGCGCATGAACATCGTCATCCGTCGCTGATGTTATGTGCTCCTAGTACGCGATATCTCTTATCATACCGATGTGATAATCAAATGCGCTTAATAGGAGCGCATGAACGTCATCGTTCGTCACTGATGTTATGTGCTCCTAGTACGCGATTTCGCTTACATACCGATGTGATAAGCAAATGCGCGTACTAGGAGCGCATGAACGTCATCGTCCGTCGCTGATGTTATATGCTCCTAGTACGCGATATCTCTTATCATACCGATGTGATAATCAAATGCGCTTACTAGGAGCGCATGAACGTCATCGTTCGTCACTGATGTTATGTGCTCCTAGTACGCGATATTTCTTATCATACCGATGTGATAAGCAAATGGGCGTACAAGGGGCGCATGCACGTCATCATCCGTCACTGATGTTATGTGCTCCTAGTACGCGATTTCGCTTGTCATACCGATGTGATGAGCAAACGCGTGTACAAGGGGCGCATGCACGTCATCATCCGTCACTGATGTTATGTGCTCCTAGTACGCGATATCTTTTATCATACCGATGTGATAAGCAAATGCGCGTACTAGGATGGCATGAACGTCACCGTCCGTCAATGATGTTATGTGCTCCTAGTACGCGATTTCGCTTACATACCGATGTGATAAGCAAATGCGCGTACTAGGAGCGCATGAACGTCATCGTCCGTCGCTGATGTTATATGCTCCTAGTACGCGATATCTCTTATCATACCGATGTGATAATCAAATGCGCTTACTAGGAGCGCATGAACGTCATCGTTCGTCACTGATGTTATGTGCTCCTAGTACGCGATTTCGCTTATCATACCGATTTGATAAGCAAATGCGCGTACTAGGAGCGCATGAACGTCATCGTCCGTCACTGATGTTATGTGCTCCTAGTACGCGATTTCGCTTATCGTACCGATTTGATAAGCAAATGCGCGTACTAGGAGCGCATGAACGTCATCGTCCGTCACTGATGTTATGTGCTCCTAGTACGCGATATTTCTTATCATACCGATGTGATAAGCAAATGCGCGTACTAGGAGCGCATGAACGTCACCGTCCGTCAATGATGTTATGTGCTCCTAGTACGCGATATCTCTTATCATACCGATGTGATAATCAAATGCGTTTACTAGGAGCGCATGAACGTCGTCATCCGTCGCTGATGTTATGTGCTCCTAGTACGCGATATCTCTTATCATACCGATGTGATAATCAAATGCGCTTAATAGGAGCGCATGAACGTCATCGTTCGTCACTGATGTTATGTGCTCCTAGTACGCGATTTCGCTTATCATACCGTGTTGATAAGCAAATGCGCGTACTAGGAGCGCATGAATGTCATCATCCGTCACAGATGTTATGTGCTCCTGGTACGCGATTTCGCTTATCATACCAATGTGATAAGCAAATGCGCGTACTAGGAGCGCATGAACGTCATCGTCCGTCACTGATGTTATGTGCTCCTAGTACGCGATTTCGCTTATCGTACCGATTTGATAAGCAAATGCGCGTACTAGGAGCGCATGAACGTCATCGTCCGTCACTGATGTTATGTGCTCCTAGTACGCGATATTTCTTATCATACCGATGTGATGAACGAAATCGCCTACTAGGAGCGCATGAACGTCATCGTCCGTCGCTGATGTTATATGCTCCTATTACGCGATTTCGCTTATCAAACCGATGTGATAATCAAATGCGCTTACTAGGAGCGCATGAAAGTCAACGTTCGTCACTGATGTTATGTGCTCCAGGTACGCTACTTCGCTTATCAAACCGTTGTGATAAGCAAATGCGCGTACTAGGAGCGCATGAACGTCATCATCCGTCACTGATGTTATGT
Organism: Noctua janthe; assembly: GCA_910589295.1. Classification (NCBI taxonomy): domain Eukaryota; kingdom Metazoa; phylum Arthropoda; class Insecta; order Lepidoptera; family Noctuidae; genus Noctua; species Noctua janthe. Next base: position 2,137,552 of record OU342572.1, on the reverse strand, counting down.
GCTCCTGGTACGCGATTTCGCTTTTCATACCAAGGGCGAGTGCGGAGCTCCAGATAAAACTATGCCCCACCTGCTGGAGTGTCCTAGTTGTCCGTTTACCTGCATTCTAGACGACCTGAATAGTGCCTCCACCGCTTCAATAAACGTGGCCACCTACTAGACCAAAACCGTCTATTATAGAAAGCACATAAATACGATAAGAAAAAGAACCGAAGTGATAAGCAAAAACGCGTACTAGGAGCGCATGAACGTCGTCATCCGTCACTGATGTTATGTGCTCCTAGTACGCGATATCTCTTATCATACCGATGTGATAATCAAATGCGCTTACTAGGAGCGCATGAACGTCATCGTTCGTCACTGATGTTATGTGCTCCTAGTACGCGATTTCGCTTATCATACCGATTTGATAAGCAAATGCGCGTACTAGGAGCGCATTAACGTCATCGTCCGTCACTGATGTTATGTGCTCCTAGTACGCGATATTTCTTATCATACCGATGTGATGAACGAAATCGCCTACTAGGAGCGCATGAACGTCATCGTCCGTCGCTGATGTTATGTGCTCCTAGTACGCGATATTTCTTATCATACCGATGTGATGAACGAAATCGCCTACTAGGAGCGCATGAACGTCATCGTCCGTCGCTGATGTTATGTGCTCCTAGTACGCGATTTCGCTTACATACCGATGTGATAAGCAAATGCGCGTACTAGGAGCGCATGAACGTCATCGTCCGTCGCTGATGTTATATGCTCCTAGTACGCGATATCTTTTATCATACCGATGTGATAAGCAAATGCGCGTACTAGGAGCGCATGAACGTCATCGTCCGTCACTGATGTTATGTGCTCCTAGTACGCGATTTCGCTTATCATACCGATGTGATAAGCAAAAACGCGTACTAAGAGCGCATGAACGTCGTCATCCGTCGCTGATGTTATGTGCTCCTAGTACGCGATATCTTTTATCATACCGATGTGATAAGCAAATGCGCGTACTAGGAGCGCATGAACGTCACCGTCCGTCAATGATGTTATGTGCTCCTAGTACGCGATATCTCTTATCATACCGATGTGATAATCAAATGCGCTTACTAGGAGCGCATGAACGTCATCGTTCGTCACTGGTGGTATGTGCTTCGAGTACGCGATTTCGCTTACATACCGATGTGATAAGCAAATGCGCGTACTAGGAGCGCATGAACGTCATCGTCCGTCGCTGATGTTATATGCTCCTAGTACGCGATATCTCTTATCATACCGATGTGATAATCAAATGCGCTTACTAGGAGCGCATGAACGTCATCGTTCGTCACTGATGGTATGTGCTCCGAGTACGCGATTTCGCTTACATACCGATGTGATAAGCAAATGCGCGTACTAGGAGCGCATGAACGTCATCGTCCGTCGCTGATGTTATATGCTCCTAGTACGCGATATCTCTTATCATACCGATGTGATAATCAAATGCGCTTACTAGGAGCGCATGAACGTCATCGTTCGTCAGTGATGGTATGTGCTCCGAGTACGCGATTTCGCTTACATACCGATGTGATAAGCAAATGCGCGTACTAGGAGCGCATGAACGTCATCGTCCGTCGCTGATGTTATATGCTCCTAGTACGCGATATCTCTTATCATACCAATGTGATAAGCAAATGCGCGTACTAGGAGCGCATGAACATCGTCATCCGTCGCTGATGTTATGTGCTCTTAGTACGCGATATCTTTTATCATACCGATGTGATAAGCAAATGCGCGTACTAGGAGCGCATGAACGTCACCGTCCGTCAATGATGTTATGTGCTCCTAGTACGCGATATCTCTTATCATACCGATGTGATAATCAAATGCGTTTACTAGGAGCGCATGAACGTCATCGTTCGTCACTGATGTTATGTGCTCCTAGTACGCGATTTCGCTTATCATACCGATTTGATAAGCAAATGCGCGTACTAGGAGCGCATGAATGTCATCATCCGTCACAGATGTTATGTGCTCCTGGTACGCGATTTCGCTTATCATACCAATGTGATAAGCAAATGCGCGTACTAGGAGCGCATGAACATCGTCATCCGTCGCTGATGTTATGTGCTCCTAGTACGCGATATCTCTTATCATACCGATGTGATAATCAAATGCGCTTAATAGGAGCGCATGAACGTCATCGTTCGTCACTGATGTTATGTGCTCCTAGTACGCGATTTCGCTTACATACCGATGTGATAAGCAAATGCGCGTACTAGGAGCGCATGAACGTCATCGTCCGTCGCTGATGTTATATGCTCCTAGTACGCGATATCTCTTATCATACCGATGTGATAATCAAATGCGCTTACTAGGAGCGCATGAACGTCATCGTTCGTCACTGATGTTATGTGCTCCTAGTACGCGATATTTCTTATCATACCGATGTGATAAGCAAATGGGCGTACAAGGGGCGCATGCACGTCATCATCCGTCACTGATGTTATGTGCTCCTAGTACGCGATTTCGCTTGTCATACCGATGTGATGAGCAAACGCGTGTACAAGGGGCGCATGCACGTCATCATCCGTCACTGATGTTATGTGCTCCTAGTACGCGATATCTTTTATCATACCGATGTGATAAGCAAATGCGCGTACTAGGATGGCATGAACGTCACCGTCCGTCAATGATGTTATGTGCTCCTAGTACGCGATTTCGCTTACATACCGATGTGATAAGCAAATGCGCGTACTAGGAGCGCATGAACGTCATCGTCCGTCGCTGATGTTATATGCTCCTAGTACGCGATATCTCTTATCATACCGATGTGATAATCAAATGCGCTTACTAGGAGCGCATGAACGTCATCGTTCGTCACTGATGTTATGTGCTCCTAGTACGCGATTTCGCTTATCATACCGATTTGATAAGCAAATGCGCGTACTAGGAGCGCATGAACGTCATCGTCCGTCACTGATGTTATGTGCTCCTAGTACGCGATTTCGCTTATCGTACCGATTTGATAAGCAAATGCGCGTACTAGGAGCGCATGAACGTCATCGTCCGTCACTGATGTTATGTGCTCCTAGTACGCGATATTTCTTATCATACCGATGTGATAAGCAAATGCGCGTACTAGGAGCGCATGAACGTCACCGTCCGTCAATGATGTTATGTGCTCCTAGTACGCGATATCTCTTATCATACCGATGTGATAATCAAATGCGTTTACTAGGAGCGCATGAACGTCGTCATCCGTCGCTGATGTTATGTGCTCCTAGTACGCGATATCTCTTATCATACCGATGTGATAATCAAATGCGCTTAATAGGAGCGCATGAACGTCATCGTTCGTCACTGATGTTATGTGCTCCTAGTACGCGATTTCGCTTATCATACCGTGTTGATAAGCAAATGCGCGTACTAGGAGCGCATGAACGTCATCGTCCGTCACTGATGTTATGTGCTCCTAGTACGCGATTTCGCTTATCGTACCGATTTGATAAGCAAATGCGCGTACTAGGAGCGCATGAACGTCATCGTCCGTCACTGATGTTATGTGCTCCTAGTACGCGATATTTCTTATCATACCGATGTGATGAACGAAATCGCCTACTAGGAGCGCATGAACGTCATCGTCCGTCGCTGATGTTATATGCTCCTATTACGCGATTTCGCTTATCAAACCGATGTGATAATCAAATGCGCTTACTAGGAGCGCATGAAAGTCAACGTTCGTCACTGATGTTATGTGCTCCAGGTACGCTACTTCGCTTATCAAACCGTTGTGATAAGCAAATGCGCGTACTAGGAGCGCATGAACGTCATCATCCGTCACTGATGTTATGTGCTCCTGGTACGCGATTTCGCTTTTCATACCAAGGGCGAGTGCGGAGCTCCAGATAAAACTATGCCCCACCTGCTGGAGTGTCCTAGTTGTCCGTTTACCTGCATTCTAGACGACCTGAATAGTGCCTCCACCGCTTCAATAAACGTGGCCACCTACTAGACCAAAACCGTCTATTATAGAAAGCACATAAATACGATAAGAAAAAGAACCGAAGTGATAAGCAAAAACGCGTACTAGGAGCGCATGAACGTCGTCATCCGTCACTGATGTTATGTGCTCCTAGTACGCGATATCTCTTATCATACCGATGTGATAATCAAATGCGCTTACTAGGAGCGCATGAACGTCATCGTTCGTCACTGATGTTATGTGCTCCTAGTACGCGATTTCGCTTATCATACCGATTTGATAAGCAAATGCGCGTACTAGGAGCGCATTAACGTCATCGTCCGTCACTGATGTTATGTGCTCCTAGTACGCGATATTTCTTATCATACCGATGTGATGAACGAAATCGCCTACTAGGAGCGCATGAACGTCATCGTCCGTCGCTGATGTTATGTGCTCCTAGTACGCGATATTTCTTATCATACCGATGTGATGAACGAAATCGCCTACTAGGAGCGCATGAACGTCATCGTCCGTCGCTGATGTTATGTGCTCCTAGTACGCGATTTCGCTTACATACCGATGTGATAAGCAAATGCGCGTACTAGGAGCGCATGAACGTCATCGTCCGTCGCTGATGTTATATGCTCCTAGTACGCGATATCTTTTATCATACCGATGTGATAATCAAATGCGCTTACTAGGAGCGCATGAACGTCATCGATCGTCACTGATGTTATGTGCTCCTAGTACGCGATTTCGCTTATCATACCGATGTGATAAGCAAAATCGCGTACTAAGAGCGCATGAACGTCGTCATCCGTCGCTGATGTTATGTGCTCTTAGTACGCGATATCTTTTATCATACCGATGTGATTATCTAATGCGCGTACTAGGAGCGCATGAACGTCACCGTCCGTCAATGATGTTATGTGCTCCTAGTACGCGATATCTCTTATCATACCGATGTGATAATCAAATGCGCTTACTAGGAGCGCATGAACGTCATCGTTCGTCACTGGTGGTATGTGCTTCGAGTACGCGATTTCGCTTACATACCGATGTGATAAGCAAATGCGCGTACTAGGAGCGCATGAACGTCATCGTCCGTCGCTGATGTTATATGCTCCTAGTACGCGATATCTCTTATCATACCGATGTGATAATCAAATGCGCTTACTAGGAGCGCATGAACGTCATCGTTCGTCACTGATGGTATGTGCTCCGAGTACGCGATTTCGCTTACATACCGATGTGATAAGCAAATGCGCGTACTAGGAGCGCATGAACGTCATCGTCCGTCGCTGATGTTATATGCTCCTAGTACGCGATATCTCTTATCATACCGATGTGATAATCAAATGCGCTTACTAGGAGCGCATGAACGTCATCGTTCGTCAGTGATGGTATGTGCTCCGAGTACGCGATTTCGCTTACATACCGATGTGATAAGCAAATGCGCGTACTAGGAGCGCATGAACGTCATCGTCCGTCGCTGATGTTATATGCTCCTAGTACGCGATATCTCTTATCATACCGATGTGATAATCAAATGCGCTTACTAGGAGCGCATGAACGTCATCGTTCGTCACTGATGTTATGTGGTCCTAGTACGCGATTTCGCTTATCATACCGATTTGATAAGCAAATGCGCGTACTAGGAGCGCATGAACGTCATCGTCCGTCACTGATGTTATGTGCTCCTAGTACGCGATTTCGCTTATCGTACCGATTTGATAAGCAAATGCGCGTACTAGGAGCGCATGAACGTCATCGTCCGTCACTGATGTTATGTGCTCCTAGTACGCGATATTTCTTATCATACCGATGTGATGAACGAAATCGCCTACTAGGAGCGCATGAACGTCATCGTCCGTCGCTGATGTTATATGCTCCTAGTACGCGATATCTCTTATTATACCGATGTGATAATCAAATGCGCTTACTAGGAGCGCATGAACGTCATCGATCGTCACTGATGTTATGTGCTCCTAGTACGCGATTTCGCTTATCATACCGATGTGATAAGCAAAAACGCGTACTAAGAGCGCATGAACGTCGTCATCCGTCGCTGATGTTATGTGCTCTTAGTACGCGATATCTTTTATCATACCGATGTGATAAGCAAATGCGCGTACTAGGAGCGCATGAACGTCACCGTCCGTCAATGATGTTATGTGCTCCTAGTACGCGATATCTCTTATCATACCGATGTGATAATCAAATGCGCTTACTAGGAGCGCATGAACGTCATCGTTCGTCACTGATGGTATGTGCTCCGAGTACGCGATTTTGCTTATCATACCGATGTGATAAGCAAATGCGCGTACTAGGAGCGCATTAACATCGTCATCTGTCGCTGATGTTATGTACTCCTAGTACGCGATATCTCTTATCATACCGATGTGATAATCAAATGCGCTTACTAGGAGCGCATGCACGTCATCGTTAGTCACTGATGTTATGTGCTCCTAGTACGCGATTTCGCTTACATACCGATGTGATAAGCAAATGCCCGTACTAGGAGCGCATGAACGTCATCGTCCGTCGCTGATGTTATATGCTCCTAGTACGCGATATCTCTTATCATACCGATGTGATAATGAAATGCGCTTACTAGGAGCGCATGAACGTCATCGTTCGTCACTGATGTTATGTGCTCCTAGTACGCGATTTCGCTTATCATACAGATTTGATAAGCAAATGCGCGTACTAGGAGCGCATGAACGTCATCGTCCGTCACTGATGTTATGTGCTCCTAGTACGCGATATTTCTTATCATACCGATGTGATGAACGAAATCGCCTACTAGGAGCGCATGAACGTCATCGTCCGTCGCTGATGTTATGTGCTCCTAGTACGCGATTTCGCTTACATACCGATGTGATAAGCAAATGCGCGTACTAGGAGCGCATGAACGTCATCGTCCGTCGCTGATGTTATATGCTCCTAGTACGCGATATCTTTTATCATACCGATGTGATAATCAAATGCGCTTACTAGGAGCGCATGAACGTCATCGATCGTCACTGATGTTATGTGCTCCTAGTACGCGATTTCGCTTATCATACCGATGTGATAAGCAAAAACGCGTACTAAGAGCGCATGAACGTCGTCATCCGTCGCTGATGTTATGTGCTCTTAGTACGCGATATCTTTTATCATACCGATGTGATAAGCAAATGCGCGTACTAGGAGCGCATGAACGTCACCGTCCGTCAATGATGTTATGTGCTCCTAGTACGCGATATCTCTTATCATACCGATGTGATAATCAAATGCGCTTACTAGGAGCGCATGAACGTCATCGTTCGTCACTGGTGGTATGTGCTTCGAGTACGCGATTTCGCTTACATACCGATGTGATAAGCAAATGCGCGTACTAGGAGCGCATGAACGTCATCGTCCGTCGCTGATGTTATATGCTCCTAGTACGCGATATCTCTTATCATACCGATGTGATAATCAAATGCGCTTACTAGGAGCGCATGAACGTCATCGTTCGTCACTGATGGTATGTGCTCCGAGTACGCGATTTCGCTTACATACCGATGTGATAAGCAAATGCGCGTACTAGGAGCGCATGAACGTCATCGTCCGTCGCTGATGTTATATGCTCCTAGTACGCGATATCTCTTATCATACCGATGTGATAATCAAATGCGCTTACTAGGAGCGCATGAACGTCATCGTTCGTCAGTGATGGTATGTGCTCCGAGTACGCGATTTCGCTTACATACCGATGTGATAAGCAAATGCGCGTACTAGGAGCGCATGAACGTCATCGTCCGTCGCTGATGTTATATGCTCCTAGTACGCGATATCTCTTATCATACCGATGTGATAATCAAATGCGCTTACTAGGAGCGCATGAACGTCATCGTTCGTCACTGATGTTATGTGGTCCTAGTACGCGATTTCGCTTATCATACCGATTTGATAAGCAAATGCGCGTACTAGGAGCGCATGAACGTCATCGTCCGTCACTGATGTTATGTGCTCCTAGTACGCGATTTCGCTTATCGTACCGATTTGATAAGCAAATGCGCGTACTAGGAGCGCATGAACGTCATCGTCCGTCACTGATGTTATGTGCTCCTAGTACGCGATATTTCTTATCATACCGATGTGATGAACGAAATCGCCTACTAGGAGCGCATGAACGTCATCGTCCGTCGCTGATGTTATATGCTCCTAGTACGCGATATCTCTTATTATACCGATGTGATAATCAAATGCGCTTACTAGGAGCGCATGAACGTCATCGATCGTCACTGATGTTATGTGCTCCTAGTACGCGATTTCGCTTATCATACCGATGTGATAAGCAAAAACGCGTACTAAGAGCGCATGAACGTCGTCATCCGTCGCTGATGTTATGTGCTCTTAGTACGCGATATCTTTTATCATACCGATGTGATAAGCAAATGCGCGTACTAGGAGCGCATGAACGTCACCGTCCGTCAATGATGTTATGTGCTCCTAGTACGCGATATCTCTTATCATACCGATGTGATAATCAAATGCGCTTACTAGGAGCGCATGAACGTCATCGTTCGTCACTGATGGTATGTGCTCCGAGTACACGATTTTGCTTATCATACCGATGTGATAAGCAAATGCGCGTACTAGGAGCGCATTAACATCGTCATCTGTCGCTGATGTTATGTACTCCTAGTACGCGATATCTCTTATCATACCGATGTGATAATCAAATGCGCTTACTAGGAGCGCATGCACGTCATCGTTAGTCACTGATGTTATGTGCTCCTAGTACGCGATTTCGCTTACATACCGATGTGATAAGCAAATGCCCGTACTAGGAGCGCATGAACGTCATCGTCCGTCGCTGATGTTATATGCTCCTAGTACGCGATATCTCTTATCATACCGATGTGATAATGAAATGCGCTTACTAGGAGCGCATGAACGTCATCGTTCGTCACTGATGTTATGTGCTCCTAGTACGCGATTTCGCTTATCATACAGATTTGATAAGCAAATGCGCGTACTAGGAGCGCATGAACGTCATCGTCCGTCACTGATGTTATGTGCTCCTAGTACGCGATATTTCTTATCATACCGATGTGATGAACGAAATCGCCTACTAGGAGCGCATGAACGTCATCATCTGTCACTGATGTTATGTGCTCCTAGTACGCGATTTCGCTTATCATACCGATGTGATAAGCAAATGCGCGTACTAGGAGCGCATGAATGTCATCATCCGTCACAGATGTTATGTGCTCCTGGTACGCGATTTCGCTTTTCATACCAAGTGCGAGTGCGGAGCTCCAGATAAAACTATGCCCCACCTGCTGGAGTGTCCCAGTTGTCCGTTTACCTGCATTCTTGACGACCTGAATAGTGCCTCCACCGCTTCAATAAACGTGGCCATCTACTAGACCAAAACTGTCTATTATAGAAAGCACATAAATACGATAAGAAAAAGAACCGAAGTAATAAGCAAAAACGCGTACTAGGAGCGCATGAACGTCGTCATCCGTCGCTGATGTTATGTGCTACTAGTACGCGATATTTCTTATCATACCGATGTGATAATCAAATGCGCTTACTAGGAGCGCATGAAAGTCATCGTTCGTCACTGATGTTATGTGCTCCAGGTACGCTATTTCGCTTATCAAACCGTTGTGATAAGCAAATACGCGTACTAGGAGCACATGAACGTCATCATCCGTCACTGATGTTATGTGCTCCTGGTACGCGATTTCGCTTTTCATACCAAGTACGAGTGCGGAGCTCCAGATAAAACTATACCCCACCTGCTGAAGTGTCCCAGTTGTCCGTTTTCCTACATTCTTGACGACCTGAATAGTGCCTAGACCGCTTCAATAAACGTGGCCACCTACTAGACCAAAACCGTCTATTATAGAAAGCACATAAATACGATAACAAAAAGAACCGAAGTGATAAGCAAAAACGCGTACTAAGAGCGCATGAACGTCGTCATCCGTCGCTGATGTTATGTGCTACTAGTACGCGATATTTCTTATCATACCGATGTGATAATCAAATGCGCTTACTAGGAGCGCATGAAAGTCATCAATCGTCATTGATTTTATGTGCTCCAGGTACGCGATATCTCTTATCATACCGATGTGTTAAGCAAATGCGCGTACTAGGAGCGCATGAACGTCATCATCCGTCACTGATGTTATGTGCTCCTGGTACGCGAATTCGCTTATCATACCGATTTGATAAGCAAATGCGCTTACTAGGAGCGCATGAACGTCATCGTTCGTCACTGATGTTATGTGCTCCTAGTACGCGATTTCGCTTATCATACCGATGTGATGAACGAAATCGCCTACTAGGAGCGCATGAACGTCATCATCTGTCACTGATATTATGTGCTCCTAGTACGCAATTTCGCTTATCATACCGATGTGATAAGCAAATGCGCGTACTAGGAGCGCATGAATGTCATCATCCGTCACTGATGTTATGTGCTCCTGGTACGCGATTTCGCTTTTCATACCAAGTGCGAGTGCGGAGCTCCAGATTAAACTATGCCCCACCTGCTGGAGTGTCCCAGTTGTCCGTTTACCTGCATTCTTGACGACCTGAATAGTGCCTCCACCGCTTCAATAAACGTGGCCACCTACTAGACCAAAACTGTCTATTATAGAAAGCACATAAATACGATAAGAAAAAGAACCGAAGTGATAAGCAAAAACGCGTACTAGGAGCGCATGAACGTCGTCATCCGTCGCTGATGTTATGTGCTACTAGTACGCGATATTTCTTATCAAACCGTTGTGATAAGCAAATGCGCGTACTAGGAGCACATGAACGTCATCATCCGTCACTGATGTTATGTGCTCCTGGTACGCGATTTCGCTTTTCATACCAAGTACGAGTGCGGAGCTCCAGATAAAACTATACCCCACCTGCTGAAGTGTCCCAGTTGTCCGTTTACCTGCATTCTTGACGACCTGAATAGTGCCTAGACCGCTTCAATAAACGTGGCCACCTACTAGACCAAAACCGTCTATTATAGAAAGCACATAAATACGATAACAAAAAGAACCGAAGTGATAAGCAAAAACGCGTACTAAGAGCGCATGAACGTCGTCATCCATCGCTGATGTTATGTGCTCCTAGTACGCAATTTCTCTTATTATACCGATGTGATAAGCAAATGCGCGTACTAGGAGCGCATGAACGTCATCATCCGTCACTGATGTTATGTGCTCCTGGTACGCGATTTCGCTTTTCATACCAAGTGCGAGTGCGGAGCTCCAGATAAAACTATGCCCCACCTGCTGGAGTGTCCCAGTTGTCCGTTTACCTGCATTCTTGACGACCTGAATAGTGCCTCCACCGCTTCAATAAACGTGGCCACCTACTAGACCAAAACTGTCTATTATAGAAAGCACATAAATACGATAAGAAAAAGAACCGATGTGATAAGCAAAAACGCGTACTAGGAGCGCATGAACGTCGTCATCCGTCGCTGATGTTATGTGCTCCTAGTACGCGATATCTCTTATCATACCGATGTGATAATCAAATGCGCTTACTAGGAGCGCATGAAAGTCATCGATCGTCACTGATGTTATGTGCTCCAGGTACGCTATTTCGCTTATCAAACCGTTGTGATGAGCAAACGCGTGTACAAGGGGCGCATGCACGTCATCATCCGTCACTGATGTTATGTGCTCCTAGTACGCGATATCTTTTATCATATCGATGTGATAAGCAAATGCGCGTACTAGGAGCGCATGAACGTCACCGTCCGTCAATGATGTTATGTGCTCCTAGTACGCGATATCTCTTATCATACCGATGTGATGAACGAAATCGCCTACTAGGAGCGCATGAACGTCATCATCTGTCACTGATGTTATGTGCTCCTAGTACGCGATTTCGCTTATCATACCGATGTGATAAGCAAATGCGCGTACTAGGAGCGCATGAACGTCGTCATCCGTCGCTGATGTTATGTGCTACTAGTACGCGATATTTCTTATCATACCGATGTGATAATCAAATGCGCTTACTAGGAGCGCATGAAAGTCATCGTTCGTCACTGATGTTATGTGCTCCAGGTACGCTATTTCGCTTATCAAACCGTTGTGATAAGCAAATACCTGTACTAGGAGCACATGAACGTCATCATCCGTCACTGATGTTATGTGCTCCTGGTACGCGATTTCGCTTTTCATACCAAGTACGAGTGCGGAGCTCCAGATAAAACTATACCCCACCTGCTGAAGTGTCCCAGTTGTCCGTTTACCTGCATTCTTGACGACCTGAATAGTGCCTAGACCGCTTCAATAAACGTGGCCACCTACTAGACCAAAACCGTCTATTATAGAAAGCACATAAATACGATAACAAAAAGAACCGAAGTGATAAGCAAAAACGCGTACTAAGAGCGCATGAACGTCGTCATCCGTCGCTGATGTTATGTGCTCCTAGTACGCAATTTCTCTTATTATACCGATGTGATAAGCAAATGGGCGTACAAGGGGCGCATGCACGTCATCATCCGTCACTGATGTTATGTGCTCCTGATACACTATTTCGCTTATCAAACCGTTGTGATAAGCAAATGCGTGTACTAGAAGCGCATGATCGTCATCGTCCGTCACTGATGTTATGTGCTCCTAGTACGCGATTTCGCTTGTCATACCGATGTGATGAGCAAACGCGTGTACAAGGGGCGCATGCACGTCATCATCCGTCACTGATGTTATGTGCTCCTAGTACGCGATATCTTTTATCATACCGATGTGATAAGCAAATGCGCGTACTAGGATGGCATGAACGTCACCGTCCGTCAATGATGTTATGTGCTCCTAGTACGCGATATTTCTTATCATACCGATGTGATGAACGAAATCGCCTACTAGGAGCGCATGAACGTCATCATCTGTCACTGATGTTATGTGCTCCTAGTACGCGATTTCGCTTATCATACCGATGTGATAAGCAAATGCGCGTACTAGGAGTGCATGAACGTCATCATCCGTCACTTATGTTGCTCCTTATGTGCTCCTGGTACGCGATTTCGCTTTTCATACCAAGTGCGAGTGCGGAGCTCCAGATAAAACTATGCCCCACCTGCTGGAGTGTCCCAGTTGTCCGTTTACCTGCATTCTTGACGACCTGAATAGTGCCTCCACCGCTTCAATAAACGTGGCCACCTACTAGACCAAAACTGTCAATTATAGAAAGCACATAAATACGATAAGAAAAAGAACCGAAGTGATAAGCAAAAACGTGTACTAGGAGCGCATGAACGTCGTCATCCGTCGCTGATGTTATGTGCTCCTAGTACGCGATATCTTTTATCATATCGATGTGATAAGCAAATGTGCGTACTAGGAGCGCATGAACGTCATCGTCCGTCAATGATGTTATGTGCTCCTAGTACGCGATATCTCTTATCATACCGATGTGATGAACGAAATCGCCTACTAGGAGCGCATGAACGTCATCATCTGTCACTGATGTTATGTGCTCCTAGTACGCGATTTCGCTTATCATACCGATGTGATAAGCAAATGCGCGTACTAGGAGCGCATGAACATCGTCATCCGTCGCTGATGTTTTGTGCTCCTAGTACGCGATATCTCTTATCATACCGATGTGATAATCAAATGCGCTTACTAGGAGCGCATGAAAGTCATCGTTCGTCACTGATGTTATGTGCTCCAGGTACGCTATTTCGCTTATCAAACCGTTGTGATAAGCAAATGCGCGTACTAGGAGCGCATGAACGTCATCATCCGTCACTGATGTTATGTGCTCCTGGTACGCGATTTCGCTTTTCATACCAAGTGCGAGTGCGGAGCTCCAGATAAAACTATGCCCCACCTGCTGAAGTGTCCCAGTTGTCCGTTTACCTGCATTCTTGACGACCTGAATAGTGCCTAGACCGCTTCAATAAACGTGGCCACCTACTAGACCAAAACCGTCTATTATAGAAAGCACATAAATACGATAACAAAAAGAACCGAAGTGATAATCAAATGCGCTTACTAGGAGCGCATGAACGTCGTCATCCGTCGCTGATGTTATGTGCTCCTAGTACGCGATTTCGCTTATCAAACCGATGTTATAAACAAATGCGCTTACTAGGAGCGCATGAAAGTCATCGTTCGTCACTGATGTTATGTGCTCCAGGTACGCTATTTCGCTTATCAAACCGTTGTGATAAGCAAATGCGCGTACTTGGAGCGCATGAACGTCATCATCCGTCACTGATGTTATGTGCTCCTGGTACGCGATTTCGCTTTTCATACCAAGGGCGAGTGCGGAGCTCCAGATAAAACTATGCCCCACCTGCTGGAGTGTCCCAGTTGTCCGTTTACCTGCATTCTAGACGACCTGAATAGTGCCTCCACCGCTTCAATAAACGTGGCCACCTACTAGACCAAAACCGTCTATTATAGAAAGCACATAAATACGATAAGAAAAAGAACCGAAGTGATAAGCAAAAACGCGTACTAGGAGCGCATGAACGTCGTCATCCGTCGCTGATGTTATGTGCTACTAGTACGCGATATCTCTTATCATACCGATGTGATAATCAAATGCGCTTACTAGGAGCGCATGAAAGTCATCGTTCGTCACTGATGTTATGTGCTCCAGGTACGCTATTTCGCTTATCAAACCGTTGTGATAAGCAAATGCGCGTACTAGGAGCGCATGAAAGTCGTCATCCGTCACTGATGTTATGTGCTCCTAGTACGCGATATTTCTTATCATACCGATGTGATGAACGAAATCGCCTACTAGGAGCGCATGAACGTCATCATCTGTCACTGATGTTATGTGCTCCTAGTACGCGATTTCTTTTATCATACCGATGTGATAAGCAAAAGCGCATACAAGGGGCGCATGCACGTCATCATCCGTCACTGATGTTATGTGCTCCTAGTACGCGATTTCTCTTATCATACCGATGTGATAAGCAAATTCACGTACTAGCAGCGCATGAACTTCATCAGCCGTCACTGATGTTATGTGCTCTTAGTACGCAATTTCGTTTGTCATACCGATGTGATGAAAACCGCGCGTACTAGGAGCGCATGAACTTCATCATCCGTCACTGATGTTATGTGTTCCTGGTACGCGATATCTCTTATCATAACGATGTGATAAGCAAATGCGCGTACTAGGAGCGCATGACCGTCATCGTTCGTCACTGTTGTAATGTGCTTATAGTACGCGATTTCGCTTGGCATACCGATGTGATGAGCAAACGCGTGTACAAGGGGCGCATGCACGTCATCATCCGTCACTGATGTTATGTGCTCCTAGTACGCGATTTCGCTTATCATACCGATGTGATAAGCAAATGCGCGTACTAGGAGCGCATTAATGTCATCATCCGTCACTGATGTTATGTGCTCCTGGTACGCGATTTCGCTTTTCATACCAAGTGCGAGTGCGGAGCTCCAGATAAAATTATGCCCCACCTGCTGGAGTATCCCAGGTGTCCGTTTACCTGCATTCTTGACGACCTGAATAGTGCCTCCGACGCTTCAATAAACATAGTCACCTACTGGACAAAAACCGTTTATTATAGAAAGCACATAAATACGATAAGAAAAAGAACTGAAGTGATAAGCAAAAAGGCGTACTAGGAGCGCATGAACGTCGTCATCCGTCGCTGATGTTATGTGCTCCTAGTACGCGATTTCTCTTATTATACCGATGTGATAAGCAAATGCGCGTACTAGGAGCGCATGAACGTCATCGTCTGTCAATGATGTTATGTGCTCCTAGTACGCGATTTCTTTTATCATACCGATGTCATAAGCAAAAGCGCGTACAAGGGGCGCATGCACGTCATCATCCGTCACTGATGCTATGTGCTCCTAGTACGCGATTTCTCTTATCATGCTGATGTGATAAGCAAATGCACGTAATAGGAGCGCATGAACGTCATCAGCCGTCACTGATGTTATGTGCTCTTAGTACGCAATTTCGTTTATCATACCGATGTGATGAGCAAACGCGCGTACTAGGAGCGCATGAACGTAATCATCCGTCACTGATGTTATGTGCTCCTAGTACGCGATTTCTCTTATCATACCTATGTGATAAGCAAATGCACGTAATAAGAGCGCATGAACTTCATCACCCATCACTCATGTTATGTCCTCCTGTTACGCGGTTTCACTTTTCATTTCGATGTGATGAACGAAATCGCGTACTAGGAGTGCATGAACGTCGTCTTACGTCGCTGATGTTATGTGCTCCTAGTACGCGATTTTTCTTATTATACCGATGTAATAAGCAAAAGCGCGTACAAGGGGCGCATGCACGTCATCATCCGTCACTGATGTTATGTGCTCCTGGTACGCTATTTCGCTTATCAAACCGTTGTGATAAGCAAATGCGCGTACTAGGAGTGCATGAACGTCATCATCCGTCACTTATGTTGCTCCTTATGTGCTCCTGGTACGCTATTTCGCTTATCAAGCCGTTGTGATAAGCAAATGCGTTTGTCATACCGATGTGATGAGCAAACGCGCGTACTAGGAGCGCATGAACGTCGTCATCCATCACTGATATTAAGTGCTTCTAGTACGTGATTTCTTTTATCATACCGATGTGATAAGCAAATGCGCGTACTAAGAGCGCATGAACTTCATCACCCGTCACTGATGTTATGTGCTCTTAGTACGCAATTTCGTTTGTCATCCCGATGTGATGAGCAAACTGCGCGTACTAGGAGCGCATGAACTACATCATCCGTCACTCATGTTATGTTCTCCTGGTACGCGATTTCACTTTTCATACCGATGTGATGAACGAAATCGCGTACTAGGAGCGCATGAACGTCGTCATCCATCACTGATATTAAGTGCTTCTAGTACGTGATTTCTTTTATCATACCGATGTGATAAGCAAATGCGCGTACTAAGAGCGCACGAACGTCATCGTCCGTCAATGATGTTATGTGCTCCTAGTACGCGATATATCTTATCATACCGATGTGATAGGCAAATGCGCGTACTAGGAGCGCATGAACTTTATCACCCGTCACTGATGTTATGTGCTCCTAGTACGCGATTTCTTTTATCATACTGATGTGATAAGCAAATGCGCGTACTAAGAGCGCATGAACGTCTTCGTCTGTCAATGATGTTATGTGCTCCTAGTTCGCGATATATCTTATCATACCGATGTGATAAGCAAATGCACGTACTAGGAGCGCATGAACTTCATCACCCGTCACTGATGTTATGTGCTCTTAGTACGCAATTTCGTTTGTCATCCCGATGTGATGAGCAAACTGCGCGTACTAGGAGCGCATGAACTACATCATCCGTCACTCATGTTATAATAATAATAATAATAAATTTTAATGTACTCTTTCGGCGTACTCAAATGGACTCAGACCGAACTCGATGCCCTGGATAGAAGAGTTCGTACACTGTTAACCGCAAACCGGATGCATCACCCACGATCATCGGTAATGAGGCTGTACATCCCGCGGAAGTGCGGGGGTCGAGGTTTTTTAAACGCGAAGACCCTTTACAACCGCGAGATATGCAGTCTCAGAGAATATTTTTTTAAAACCGAGGTGGGTATGCACCGAGATGTGGTCGCAGTGGACAAGGGACTCACCCCGCTGTCCATGGCTAAAGAGAACTGGCGCAAACCTGTAGTACTTACTATCGATGACCGCAAGGAAGTATGGCAAGGCAAGGAGCTTCATGGACGCTTCTACCGGGCTCTTCATGGGCCCGATGTAGATTTTCTAGCGTCCGTGTCCTGGTTACGTTTCGGCGACCTCTTTGGGGAAACTGAAGGTTTTGTCTGTGCGATTATGGACGAAGTTATATTGACGAACAACTACCGGAAATATATTATGAAGGACGGGACGGTTGACGTGTGTCGGGCATGTCACCGTCCGGGTGAGTCCATCAGACATATTATTTCTGGTTGTTCTCGTCTGGCTAACGGCGAGTACTTGCACAGGCACAACCAAGTAGCCAGGATTATTCACCAACAACTTGCCTTGAAATATAAACTTGTGGAATCTGAGGTACCGTACTACAAGTATGTGCCCGACCCAGTTCTCGAGAAAGACCATGTCACGTTGTACTGGGATCGGTCTATCATTACTGACAGGACTATTGTCGCCAATAAACCTGACATAGTAGTGATAGACCGATTAGCGCGCCGTGTAATGATAGTCGATGTTACCATTCCGCATGACGAGAACCTCGTGAAAGCTGAGAAAGAGAAACAAATTAAATATCTCGACTTAGCACACGAGGTTGTCGACATGTGGAATGTGAACTCGGCTATCATTGTGCCGATTGTCGTGACGGCCAATGGCCTTATAGCCAAGAGCCTCGACGACCATCTTTCGAGGCTCTCGTTAGGCGGTTGGATCAAGGGCCTGATTCAGAAGGCAGTACTCCTCGATACGGCTCGCATTGTGAGGAGGTTCCTGTCTCTGGAGCCCTAACCACCGGTAGCTTGGACCCTGCTCCCGATACCGGCGGACCACTATTTTTTATATTTTTAAATGTTTTTTTTTTATATTGTTTTATATTAGAATATTTAAAAATGTATTTAATATGTATAAAAATAAATAAAGGAAATAATAATAAAATTTATTTCAGACCATAAGTCCATAAACAAACACATATTACAATATTAAACATACAACATCAATATATACATGAAAACACATTCTACACAAAAACTACACTATAAACAACTTATTTCAAATATTGGAATGACGCACGATGACTGGTCATCCATTGCCACATTATTGGACTATCCATCCTGTCGGCTACTATAGCCACCAAGCTGTTGGAGCTGTCGCGCACTCGCCGCATCAAGGATGCTATCCGTGTCCGCATCAGTGCGTAAAAATCTGGCACGCCATTCTCCGCAAACATCCCCGATGCACTGCAAAAGCGCGGCAGCCCCAACATAATTCTGAAGGCGTTGTTGTATTGGACTCGCAGAGCATTGTACGAGCTTTTTGTATAGCTGACCCATAGGGCACACGTGTACATAGATTGGCAATACGCTCTAAAGAGTGTAATTTTCACCTCCCTAGTACAACGTGCGAACCTACGAGCCAGCATGTTACATCGAACTGCCAATGCTCTGCGTTCCCTCTCCACGTCCACATTGTCGGACAGACTATCGGTGACCCAATGCCCCAGGTACTTGAACTTCGTGACCCTGGAAAGCTGAGCGCCCCCCAAGGTGACTGGTGGGACAGTATCATAACATTTGTTACCTGCTTTGAAAACCAGTAGCTCGCTCTTGGTCACATTGTACCTAAGGCCGTGAGCCACCGCATAGTCTTCACAGATGCGAAGAAGCCTCCTAAGTGCACTGATCGATGGGCTCAGCAATACCATATCATCAGCGTAGCTGATGTTATTGACGCAGTGCCCGTCAATGGAGCACCCGATATTGGCATTGCTGAGCTCACAGATCAGCTCGTTTACATATAGGTTGAATAGCTTGGGTGAGCTGATTCCCCCCTGCCTCACACCGCACTCCAACCCGTATGCATCCGACAGGACACCCGCCCATTTAACATAGTTGTATTGGTTTTTATACCAATACTTTAGCATCCTAATGACATCGCTTGGGAGGTTTTTAACATTTGACAGTTTCCTCCATAGGCAGTCATAAGATACGAGGTCGAAAGCCTTGGAGAGGTCCAGAAAACACGCATATACAGGTGTTTTCCTACTTGCATAGTATTGAACAGTCTGTTTCAGGCATAGTATAGCTGTTTCCGTGGATAAATGTGGCTTAAACCCAAACTGGGCGTCGTGGAGTGTTAGATGCTTATCCAGTTGCTGATCAGTCAGACTGTCCAACACTTTTGCAATGATGGTAGCCAGGGATATAGGCCTGTAGTTGTTCTTGTCACTCGCATCTCCAGTCTTATTTTTAACAATGGGCACAACAATAGTTTTAAGTAAATCAGCTGGAAGATACGAGTGACTCAGGGACAAACTAATAAACATTGCTAGCACTCGCGGTAAGTGCTTACCAGCATATAGCAAATGCTCTATACTTAGGCTGTCATGACCCGGCGACTTGCCTCTCTTTAACTTGCGTATGACAGTAGCTACCTCCCTGGCCGCAAACCTAATAGGCATGTCTTCGGATCCCCCCACCACCTCCGGCCCGCCAGACGACGTACCTAGGGGAGACCCAACCCTAAAGGCTCTGCTGAATAGGTTGGCGATATCATTAGGATCACTAAGTCCTTCAACACTCACAGGCAGACCCGACCTGGGATTCAACCTGTTTGTGGTTTTCCAAAAACTACCAAAATTCTTTGCGTCATGATGACTTGCAATTATGTTCATTTTTATTTGGTCTTTATTATTTTGACACCATTTTAATTTACTTTTAAAAACCCTTCTACTTTCCACCATTTTTTCATACAAGTCACCATTTTTCGGCCTACTAAATAATGTCCAAGTTTGAAAATCAAACCGAGCCTTTCTGTGTGCGTCTTTCACATGCTTATTCCAGCCCGTTATGTAACGCTTTTTGTGCTGTATGCCATTCTTACAATTACTGGCAGTTGCACCTTCACAGAGAATACGTATAATTTCCGCGTACATATTATCTAAAATGGTTTCATGTTCCTTAATTCTACATCTACTTTTACTACATTCAGTAAATTCTAAGGGAAAGTCTAAATTTTTCAAGAGATCATTACAATAATTGCTATATAACTCAGTCTGCTGCAAGTTTCTGTCACCCCATGTTACTTTGTTACATTTAGGTAGTCCAGGTGCAACTTTTGGCTTTAATAAATTAAGATCACACTTTACAATTAGCGGTAAATGGTCCGACCAAGACACATCGTAGAGCACACTAGCGTCTCTAATGGTATTCCACGCCGCGTCTGTCACTACGCAGTGGTCTAACCAACTAGTAGAACCATGTGCATCACTTACGTAGGTATACGTGTCCGACTCACCACCGAGAAGGCAAACGTCAGCGCACCGCCACTGTACTTCAGCCGAAAAACTCAATAGTTCTTTGCCGAATAGACTATTGGGTTGAGCATTAAAATCCCCCAGAATATAGACCGCGTCTACACCACTACTTTCTATCACTGCGTGAATCTCACTTAAACACTCGACAAATTCACCAAGATTATCCATCGATTCTGTCGGCATGTAAATCGAGAATACTAAGAGAGTTTTACCGCCTGCCGTTATTTTGATAGCCACAAGACGCACACTTTTACACTGCACGAAAGACACATTTTCATAGGCGCTCTTGCGCCACAGTATAGCAACTCCGCCATAAGGTCGCCCTCGTAGGATGCCCGACGACGGATCTACCGCCGATTTTCCCACGGAGTCGAACTGAGGGTCTATGCTGCTCAGAAAAGGAATGTCGTGTGGTAGCAACCAGGTTTCTTGCAATGCGATTATATCAGATGTTTGACATAATAGTCTGACATAATCCACCGATCTAGTAATAGATTTACAATTAAAACTCACAAATGTACTTGCTTTTGAATTAATATCTTTATTGTTGCAATCCATTCTTGATATTTTTGTGAGATCCTTCGGCTCGTTCTTTAAAGTCTATGTATCTACGAAAAGAAATTCCCTCTGGCCATAAATTGTCGTCTAAAAATAAATGCAATTTATGCTTTTGTACAAAAATTTTATAAGCATCGTAGTCTTTCTGTTTTCTCATATTTATTTTTTCAATTTGCACACTAGTTTTTGTTTTTTCCATTATGTACTTATGTATGTCGTTAGTAGACGCATTCTGATCAACGTTATTGATGAACAACGGTATTTTAATGTCAGCTGCTTTAAATTTTACAGTATGATCTATGTTATGTTCTCCTGGTACGCGATTTCACTTTTCATACCGATGTGATGAACGAAATCGCGTGCAAGGAGCGCATGAATGTCATCATCCGTCACTGATGTTATGTGCTCCTGGTACGCGATTTCGCTTTTCATACCAAGTGCGAGTGCCGAGCTCCAGATAAAATTATGCCCCACCTGCTGGAGTATCCCAGGTGTTCGTTTACCTGCATTCTTGACGACCTGAATAGTGCCTCCGACGCTTCAATAAACATGGTCACCTACTGGACAAAAACCGTTTATTATAGAAAGCACATAAATACGATAAGAAAAAGAACTGAAGTGATAAGCAAAAAGGAGGAGCGCATGAACGTCGTCATCCGTCGCTGATGTTATGTGCTCCTAGTACGCGATTTCTCTTATTATACCGATGTGATAAGCAAATGCGCGTACTAGGAGCGCATGAACGTCATCGTCTGTCAATGATGTTATGTGCTCCTAGTACGCGATTTCTTTTATCATACCGATGTCATAAGCAAAAGCGCGTACAAGGGGCGCATGCACGTCATCATCCGTCACTGATGCTATGTGCTCCTAGTACGCGATTTCTCTTATCATACTGATGTGATAAGCAAATGCACGTACTAGGAGCGCATGAACGTCATCAGCCGTCACTGATGTTATGTGCTCTTAGTACGCAATTTCGTTTATCATACCGATGTGATGAGCAAACGCGCGTACTAGGAGCGCATGAACTTCATCATCCGTCACTGATGTTATTTGCTCCTGGTACGCGATATCTCTTATCATAACGATGTGATAAGCAAATGCGCGTACTAGGAGCTCATGGACGTCATCGTTCGTCACTGTTGTTATGTGCTTATAGTACGCGATTTCGCTTGTCATATAGATGTGATAAGCGAAAGCGCTTACTAGGAGCTCATGAACGTCATCATCCTTCACTGATGTTATGTGCTCCTAGTACGCGATTTCGCTTGTCATACCGATGTGGTGAGCAAACGTGTGTACAAGGGGCGCATGCACGTCATCATCCGTCACTGATGTCATGTGCTCCTAGTACGCGATATCTCTTATCATACCGATGTGTTAAGCAAATGTGCGTACTAGGAGCGCATGAACGTCATCATCCTTCACTGATGTTATGTGCTCCTAGTACGTGATTTCTCTTATTATACCGATGTGATAAGCAAAAGCGCGTACAAGGGGCGCATGCACGTCATCATCCGTCACTGATGTTATGTGCTCCTGGTACGCTATTTCGCTTATCAAACCGTTGTGATAAGCAAATGCGCGTACTAGGAGCGCATGAACGTAATCATCCGTCACTGATGTTATGTGCTCCTAGTATGCGATTTCTCTTATCATACCTATGTGATAAGCAAATGCACGTAATAAGAGCGCATTAACATCATCACCCATCACTCATGTTATGTTCTCCTGTTACGCGGTTTCACTTTTCATTTCGATGTGATGAACGAAATCGCGTACTAGGAGTGCATGAACGTCGTCATTCGTCGCTGATGTTATGTGCTCCTAGTACGCGATTTTTCTTATTATACCGATGTGATAAGCAAATGCGCGTACTAGGAGTGCATGAACGTCATCATCCGTCACTGATGTTATGTGCTCCTAGTACGCGGTTTCTCTTATCATACCGATGTGATAAGCAAATGCGCGTACTAGGAGCGCATGAACGTCACCATCCGTCACTGATGTTATGTGCTTCTAGTACGCGATTTCTTTTATCATACCGATGTGATAAGCAAAAGCGCGTACAAGGGGCGCATGCACGTCATCATCCGTCACTGATGTTATGTGCTCCTAGTACGCGATTTCTCTTATCATACCGATGTGATAAGCAAAAACGCGTACTAGGAGCGCATGAACTTCATCATCCGTCACTGATGTTATGTGCTCCTAGTACGCGATTTCTCTTATCATACCGATGTGATAAGAAAATGCGCGTACTAGGAGCGCATGAACGTCATCGTTTGTCAATGATGTTATGTGCTTCTAGTACGCGATATATCTTATCATACCGATGTGATAAGAAAATGCGCGTACTAGGAGCGCATGAACTTCATCATCCGTCACTCATGTTATGTTCTCCTGGTACGCGGTTTCACTTTTCATACCGATTTGATGAACGTAATCGCGTGCAAGGAGCGCATGAATGTCATCATCCGTCACTGATGTTATGTGCTCTTAGTACGCAATTTCGTTTGTCATACCGATGTGATGAGCAAACGCGCGTACTAGGAGCGCATGAACTTCATCATCCGTCACTGATGTTATGTGCTCCTGGTACGCGATATCTCTTATCATACCGATGTGATGAGCAAATGCGCGTACTAAGAGCGCATGAAAGTCATCATCCGTCACTGATGTAATGTGCTCCTAGTACGCGATTTCGCTAATCATACCGATGCGATAAGCAAAATCGCAGACAAGGGGCGCATGCACGTCAACATCCGTCAGTGATGTTGTGTGCTCCTGTTACGCTATTTCGCTTACCATACCGATATGATGAGCGAAATCGTGTACTAGGAGCGCGTGAACTTCATCATCCGTCACTGATGTTATGTGCTCCTAGTAAAGAAAGAAAGAAGAAAGAAAAAATATTTATTTGTCGCAGGGACATGACATGCATCATACAAAATTACAAAAAATAACAACGATTTCGCTTATGATACCGAGTACGAGTGCGGCGCTCTGGATCAAACTATGCCCCACCTGTTGAAGTATCCTAGGTGTCCCTTTTCCTGCTTTCTAGACGACCTGAATAGCGCCTCTGCCGCTGCAATTAACGTTGCGCGATGAGGACTTGGGTTCGATTCTTGGGCCGGGTTAAGTGTTTTTGGATTTCTCAGCAGCAGCCACGGTGTCTGGATCTTTGCCCGGTTAATGGCAAGAGGCTTGCCCCTATTACATGTGACTTAAAATATAACTGGCGTAAAGTAGGGTACTATTAGGTACACTTCTGACTGACCCTTCGGGATAACAGGCGTATTTTTATCTTTTGAAACTAATAATCCGTCGTGTCTGGTCATTTGTACGGACTTGGAATGAATCGCAGGCGCGCCAGTGGTGACATCACGCGACTTACTTACCAGTCTACCCACACCACAGCGTGCTTCTACAGAGCCGTGATGTTTATAGCTCGAGGCGAGGACGACATAAATTGACTCATCGCAGCAGGGTTGAGACGTCCCGGAACTGTACCTGATTCATTGTGCCCCGTTTTATTGTGTAAAGTTATAATTTCAAGTAATTTGTTAGTTTTGTTAGAAACAGTGTATCGCACCCAGTGTGTTTTCATAGCACGAAACCCAACGTCTGCCCACACGATGTACGAGCGTAACGGAATAAATCCTGACATATCCGACATATTATATAAGAAAATCACTCAGTCAATCAATCACATTCTCCAATTTGAAATCAAACTCAAGACCCAGGTAACACTTCGTCGGCCACTTTATATTACGATACTTTTGTTCATTTCTCCACACCGCAGCACATCATAAACATCGTCACCTTTACAAAACACACCGTACCGTAAACTTCCGGACCTCCCAATCGCGGTAAATCTCTCAGCTTACACGTCTGCCGTGAATGCTGAGCACCGGGTAGGGCGCAGGCTCGAGATATTTCCCCCGGGAGCTGTGGAGAG
Source organism: Noctua janthe (assembly GCA_910589295.1). Taxonomy (NCBI): domain Eukaryota; kingdom Metazoa; phylum Arthropoda; class Insecta; order Lepidoptera; family Noctuidae; genus Noctua; species Noctua janthe. The sequence goes on along the minus strand of OU342572.1, from coordinate 2,112,108 downwards.
GGTATTATTGCCGGTTGAGATTCGCTCTGCATATGCTCCGGGATGTATGTGGTGTAATTCTACTGTTGAGAGTTCGACTGTGGGGGGTAGACTGTGATGTGTTACCTAGATGTTGCAGTTTTAAGGAACAGTTCCAGCCTTACCTTTACCTTACGTGGTAGTAGTCAGATAGGCAGTCTAGATCTTTGAGAGTTGGTACAGGGGTATCGTATTACCCAGTACTAACTGGGTTGTGGAGGTCAGATAAGCCTCCGCTACATCCGGTGAGACTGGAAGCCGACCCCGACATAGTTGGGAAAAGACTAGCCAGATGATCAGTTTTAGGGTGGACTCTCATTTTTTTCTTGTAAGTATCTAATGCGTTTTTCTTATTGTTTTTTACCATTGTTCTTATTTAGATGGTCTCAATGATTTCTAAAAGTTTGTCAATCTATTTTAATGGGACCTTATATATCTTCCCAACACGCGCAAGTTGGACAGAGCTGGTACCAATCATTCGGTTAAGACAAACACAAAGAAATAAAATAAAAACAACAAAACTAACACCAGGCACAAAAACAGTAAATAGATTTTTTTAGGTACATCCCGTCTAGTAACTTTCCTGTTTCGCTAACTAAACAAAAGATGTGCAAAACAATTGAAAAAAGTCCCCTTTCGTGACTATTTTAATCTTCATACATTGATTCCCGTTTCGTCAACCATAAATTTCAACTGTTTTTCTACGGTACAGTCAGCTCCCAAAGTTAAAAAAAAAAAAAAACCTCTTGTTGATGTTGATATTTTTGTCTCTCTCTGGCACACTAAGGTTTGTACGAGAAAACTCAATTTAGAATTTGAATAGAAAGTACTAGGAGAACAGAACCAAGAAGGAGATGTTGGTGCCGCTGAAATCGTCTTTTTAGTGAATCCCCAACAAAAAGTACTAAGAGGACGGAATCATGAAGGGGGCACACTAAGATTTGTTACGAAAGAACTCAATTGGGTATTTGAACAGAAAGTACTAAGAGAACAGAATCGTGAAGAAGATGTTGGTCCCGCAGTCTTAAAGACCAAAAAACCTGTATCTTTATGCAAAAACACTCTTGTGTGTCAAACAAAATATGACCCTTTTTCTATGTAGGTTAAGTAACAAATAAACAACACGCTTGTAATCCCCGAAGGGTTAGGCAGGCAATTTCAGCAGTTGACACCGTGGCTGCTACTGAAAAATTCGTGATGGTAAAACGCAGTAACACCCGACCCGGGAATAGAACCCAGAATCTCATGCTCCACTACTGACCACTAGATACACCTGTATCTATAAACAAGTCATATTGATTACTCGAAGAAAAGTCATTATTTAAGATACGAATTTTATTCTGTAGTTTATAAATTGCTTGAAGTTAGAACTGTCAAAAGTTATCATTCTTAGCTGTGCTTTCTTTGACAGTTCTTACTTTGTTTAAATTCTTGTCTATTGCATAAAAATGTTTGCACTTTAACTTGACAATAGATACGCGTAGTAATTTCTTGCAATGAGTCACACCAACACATCAAAATAATTACTATAAAGTTCACTGCATTTAATACGCGTACTCGTTCAAATAATAATAGTTTTTGTTTCATCGAAATTGGGTCAGGATTTCCAAAGTTTCACCCCATTTTTTAATTTGCGCTCCTTCGCGCCCTACTACGATGACGTCACGCTGCGAGTGTCATGTCCGATTGCGGGTGATGCGGAGTGTTTACGTTCATTAAATCGGGTTTGTAAAGTGGTTTGCACTTATTATTTTAACTCTACGAGTGTTTACGTTCATAAAGATTTTTAAAGTGGTTTGCCCTTATTATTTCGACTCGCAGCTCGAAGCGTGACATAACACGTTAGTCGGATTTTGCCGCGGAGGCCGTTCTTTAACATTTAATATCTCCGTCGTTTTTGAAGATAGGAAAAAAACACATTCTTTTCTCTCGAGTTACCTATTTTTAAACATGCTGATAACTAAAAACATTGGTGTGACTCATTGTTGACGAAACTCTTTTATCAATAATTGTATGCCTTTACTGCAAGATAGATTGATTCTTATTCCTCGCTCGATTTCACAATTTACAAAATGAAACAACAAAGAGAAAATTATCACAAAGCATCGAGACGGCATTGGGGCGGTAAAAAATGGCGACTTTTGCATTTTTTTTCACGAAGTGAACGTCTCGTCGCGAAGAATCGGTATTCTTCGTCAGATGTCTATAATTTTCATGCAAAAGAAAGCAAAACATTATACAGAAATTTATAACCCTTCGGGAAACGAGGCATGATATTTATGTTATGAAGATATATAATTAAAAAATAAACAGCTGTCTCATAAAAACTTCAATACCTACTCGACTCAAATGTATGGGACAGTAGATACTTTTTTTGCAATTACAACATTGGTCGCTTAAAGAAAATTTTTCAGTTGTCTAAAACTACACGAAAATAAAAGTAGTTAGTATAAATACCAACCGACCGCAGTCTCCCAGATTGGTGCAGGCTGACAGACAATATTGCATCGAATGTATTTAATTGAAAACTAACTGAACTTTATAATTAATAGTGAAGCGAGAGAGCTGGTAACAGGAGTGTGGGACCTTTCGGGAGGAAAGCTTGGAGTATAGATACGGGTGGTTGTAAGTGTAAACGAATTTCTAGATACGTTGGATGGATAGCAGTAGCGAAGGGTCAATTTTTGTAAGAGGTAAGCCGGAGTACATATCTTTAATGTGATTATATTATTTGTCTATGGAATACTTACTGTACCATTTTTCAAAGGGAAGCCGGTAGGAATCGAGTTGTAAGGAACCTTCGCCACTGATGGATAGTATGACTAAAACATATGGCTAGAAACGGACCGAGATGGCTGCTGATACAGTAAAGTCATCATCTGCCTAGTCTTTTTCCCAACCATGTTGGGGTCGGCTTCCAGTCTAACCGGATGCAGCTGAATACCAGTATTTTACATGGAGCGACTGCCTGTTTGACCTCCACAACCCAGTTAGTACTGGGTAATACGATACCCCTTGGTAAGACTGGTCGTCAGACTTTCGGGCTACTGACTAACTGTAACGACTGTCAAAGATGACAACCGGGACCAACGGCTTAACGTGCACCTATTCGTGGACAAACCTAGACAAGTACGGCTTAACCTAAAGATCGACCCGAGCGCTGTTTAGCCATGAGCTTCCCCTGCTGCTGATGCAGTGAAATGTGAACTTTTAATACGGCGATATGTGAAATAACCAGGCTACAAGGATCTTAAAGAAGTGAAGAAGTGCAAAAGCTCCTTATAATTTAACTTTCTGACTAACTAAGATACTGCTGCTAGTACTCGTAAATGGTTTAATTGAAATACTTTGACCGTGAGTACACTCAATATTTTCAATAAAAAATACCTAATTTGCAGTTCATAAGTTTTTATTTCGCATAACACACCCTAACAACCTTTGGAAAACTTTCAAACTCAATGCTATCTGCAGATTATCCTGTTAATATCAGCATTGCACTGATTAAAGATCCCCACATTCCCAAGGCCTTAGAGGTAAAGATCCCCTAATCAGGACCTTTAATTGACCCCTGGAGTCGGTTATAATAAATTACAGGTCGTAAGGCTTGCGTGGCCCGATCCAATCTCTGTGGGGTTTGTGGCTGGAGTTATTGGTACCCTTGAGGGGTAGGTTTTTTGGGAGTTAAGATTTGGTGTTTGGCTGTAGGGAGAAGACAAAAACTGACGGCAGCACTAAAACATAACATCACGCCTGTAATCGTCGAAGAATTATGCAGAGGTGAACGTAAACAAATCCATACTCCGTGGCTGCAACTGAGAAATTACTGATGGAAAAACACAGTAACAATCCGAGGCTGTACCTCCAGATTTTGTTTTTGTTTTTTCGGATGGGAAATCATCAAATGACCCCCACTCTGGGCGGAGCGGAAGGGAGTGTCAGACTTGTACTGACTAAAACCCATCCATGTTCCTTCTTTGCCCTTTGTGTTCCAGGGCCACGGTGTCTCTTTCGAACAGTCCTGCAGCCCTGGCATGCTGTACCTCCAGTTTCAGTACTGTTAATAAACAAGACGCAGCCAAAACTACGAAAGATACGAGGGAAGATATTCCTCAGAGGCTGTATGCACTTGGAAAGGAAACCGAAACTTAATGTTTGCAGGGGTCCAAAGGGGGTTGAAGTTTATGTGCAAACGGGCAAAAGTAAGTGTGTACACTTGAATAATAAAGCAGAAATCAGGATGCAATACGGTTAAAATTGCAATGGAATACCAATTTTCCTCCGTTAAGACGTTGGTCCCGGCTGTGATTTGTAGATCTTTGACAGTCGGTACAGGAAATCAGTGGCCCGAAAGTCTTACCAAGAAGTTTCGTATTACCCAGTAATAACTGGGTTGTTAAGGTCAGATAGGCAGACGCTCCATCCATCCATCCGGACAAACTTTCACATTTATAATAGTAGTAAGCCGATTCATACACGACACCGCTCGTCCGCGCGGTCGGGCGGTGTACGCATCAACGTATTTTATGCAAGCCTATGAGACGTAAGATCCGCTTCAACGCCCGACCGCGCGGCTTAGCGGTGTCGTTTGGTAATCGCCTAGAAGTAAGATTTAGAACTAAAAAAACTATCTTTTCATCCTGAAAAAAGCCTTATCATAAAGCACTTATTGGCACATGTTACTTTATTAAACTCTGTGGGTACCCCAAAACACGGAATTCTACTCTGTAGAATATTAATATCTTAGAACCCCAAAGAATGCTCTTCAGCGCAATAAAACGGGCAGAATGAAAACAAAACTTAAAATACAATTATTTTTGCAGTTCATGTTGTGGTAAAACTAGGAATTAGGACTTTCCCAAAAAGCCTCAACTGCCATTATTTTTACACCATGAAGCATTCTTTTTACACCTTACTAAAACATAAAATAATTGAGCATGAAGTCCTGGGTTCAATTACTAGGTCGGGCAAATGTTGCTGGGTTTGTCTATCAGAAATTTATATTTCTTTCCGAAAGTAGCAGCTACAGAGTCTGGAATTGTGCCCGGTTGATGCCAATAGGCTCGGCCCGTATTACATGGGCTTTAAAACATAATTGGCGAAATGTGGGTATACTATTAGGTACACCTCTGCCTAACCTTTTGGATATTACAGGCGTGATGTTATGTTATGTTAAAACAAGGATGACATAATAATGCGCATGTAAGATCGTAGTGGCGAGACAGACTCGACCACGGCTACGGGCAGCCGAGAGGAGTCGAAAGAATGGAGGGACACTTTGCCATGGGCTGATAGAATAATAAAGGATTGTAGCGGCTCCTGCATACCCCATAGGAAAACGGTGTGAGTTTACGAATGTTTTCATAATTATTAGCGTGAAAGACACTTTTCTATTGGGGCTTTAGGCGTAAGCATTCTGCTACCATTAATTAATCTGATACATACAACGCATTTTGAAAGAAAGAAAGAAAAAGGATTGTTTGTGGCTCGCACAGGACAAAACGAAATGCTTAAAATTAACAATAAATCGAAAGAAATAAACATAAGAAAAGCTTGTCTATTTTTATATAAGAAATACATTAAACTAAAACTGGTCTTGTACGAGACCAAAAGGCCCATCTCAGAATAGTGTTGAAACATTTAAAACAAACATGTCACAGCGCTGGTATTCTGATAGGGCCCAAAGTGATGCCACGGTCACCATCTCATCATCATCATCATTTCAGCCGAAAGACGTCCACTGCTGGACATAGGCCTCCCTCAAGTGTCGCCACATTGACTGGTCCCGGGCGACTCGCATCCAGCGGATCCCTGCAACCTTTACCAGCTCATCGGTCATGCCACGTTCAGATACGAATAAAAATTTACAACAAAAAATAAAGTGTAACGCATTCTGAAAGAAGAAACATCTATTCGATTTTGTCATGAACGATACCCAAAGAGCCCTTCATCTATTCCCCCTCAAGAAAATAAATTAACATTGAACCCCCGACCATATACCCCAAGTACTACTTAATATTACCTCGTAAAGGAGTTAACTGCCAATAAAATTAAACTATCAATTAGTTGCTACGGTTATTATTGTAGCGGTAATTAAATGTATTTGACACCTCATAAAAGGATATGATTAAACCATTGTTCGTATTAACGTGGATTATGTCGCATTTTAGGCTGTAAAAGTGGATTAAAATAAAAATAACGTATTTTCGGAACCAAAAACATACAACACCGTGTCTGTATTCAGCCCAGCTCTATCCTCGATGGTTATGCATGCCCGTAGGTTCGAGGTGAGAAATCATGTACAACCGGTGCATACTATGAACAACCGGGACAAAAAATGGTACTATTTCCACACCCAGGTCTTGATCAATCAGTGTACAATTTTCATCTAAATCCATGCATCAGTTAAGGCCTATTAGCCCTAGGGCTAACGGCCTACGGTTAGGGCTTTTATTGTTGGTTTTTTTTAGGCCTATATCGGGAGCTCAAAATAATGAACAATTACGGAAGATATCCCGTAAGTGACATTATAAGTTTCAGGCCTATTATTTCGTATTTATAACGAAAATAAACGTATAATTCATTAATGAACTAACTATATACATTATTAATTAAAAACTATTAAATAAACTAAAATAGACAAACTAAACTAACAACAAACTATTAAAGGGCATCGAAAAACTCCTCCACAACGCTGTCAGCTGGTAATGTGCACAAGTGACTGACAGCGTTGCCATATTGTTTGGCAACACTTAGCCTCTGGCCAGCCAGCCCTTGGGTCACGGGAAGCGTCAACTAGACGTTTCGAAATTTTCTTAAACAAGCTATTGCACTCGGACCCCACGGCCCAGAGTTTCAACCCCAAACAGCTCGAAAAAATAGTTACCACAAAGGTTTCTATATTTATGCCGCTTGAGGTTCTCTGCAGCCGCAGCGGCAGCGCCAGCACAGCACGATGAGCTTGAAAGATGTGATGGCGCAAGATAATATAATAACACGAAAAAGGATGGATTTACTTTAAAAATGTAATAATTGAAAAAGTGACATTATCTGAAAATAAAACTACACGACATAAATATGCTTTCTGCAAAAGAATATCACAACAAAGCGACTAACTCTTCATGCGAATAACCTTTCCAGAATATTTCCAAAATATTTGATGGAAAATACGTAGCATTTTGATCAAGTAATTTCCATCAAATATTTTATTTAGATGTCAAAGAAGAATAGTCCTTATTTTCAAGAGCAAGTTGAAAGAGCCCTAGAGAATGCTGATGAGATATTTCTATTTATACGACATTTTGAAACTAATAAGGCAAAGAGAATGTCCCTTTGTTTCATTAGTCCAAGTATTTTGAGTGCAACCAAGCGACTAGACTGAATTCTGAAGTCCAGCATACCATTATTTTTTTGTTACAGTTTCATTTAGTAAAAATCAAAAAGGTTTGTTTCTAGGATATCATTTGATCCCCACCTCACCTGTTCAGAAATATAGCAATTGACTACGGCTGTAAGAAGGTAGTAAGTTTGGGTCTTAAAGAAGTCTACTAAGCGACCATTCGCTGCTTCGCAAGGTTTTTACGACTTTACAAAACACGGAGATTTCTTTTTATACGTGTTTGATATGTGCTCATAACATTACATAACATAATCAGCCTATTTATGTTCCCACTGCTGGGACGCAGGCTACCTCTCTATGAGAGGGATTAAGCTATAATCCACCACGCGGGCCCAGTGCGGGTTGGTAGATGTCACATGTCTTCGAATTTTTGGTTCTAGGACATGCCGGTTTCCTCACGATGTTTTCCTTCACCGTTTTGAGAGCAGTGGTGATGAAATAACTTATACAAAGTAATGCACCTGGCTGGGTTCGAACCCACGATTTACGGCTCGTAAGTCAGGGTCTCCACCACTGGGCCACCGCTGCTCTCGATATATAACTATACACATACCTTTCGAAATGAATTGGATTTTTTTTCGGCGTATAGTTTCATCGTCTCAGGAGCTCGTGGTTAAATAATAACAGCTGCACGGGTCGATCTTCAAGGTTAAGGAATGCTTTCCAAGATCGATCTGCGGATGGGTGACCACCCTTTTCATACCGAGTTAAGCCGTGGATCCGGGCTGTCACTTATAGCTCTTTGACAGTCGTTACAGGTGGTAATTTGCACTGTGTATCGTACTTAATAAGCCAGTACTAACTTGGTTGTGGAGGTCAGATAGGTAGTCGTTTCATGTAAAATACTGGTATTCAGCTGCGTCTGGTTAGACTTAAAGCCGACCCCAAATAGTTGTGAAAAGGCTAGGCAGATGATGATGATGATGTGTAGATCAAACAACCAAACAAACCATTAAACAAAATATCTCAACTTTCCAGAAATCCGGGTCTTCTCTAAAAATACTAAATTCTCCAACTACCTACAACTCGGTACAAACAGAGCCACTAGAAAACAAGTGCATATTGGCTCAACGCCAGCGAGTGAATTTTTTACTACCCACAGAATGGTAACGTGATGCTTCAAGTTTAAAGAGTGAGAGAAATACTTTTCCAACGATATTGCTTCGGTTTTTGTATTGATATTTGCATGTATTTTGAATTATTCGAGTTTGATACCAACATAATATCACGCCTGTAATCCTCGCAGGGTTAGGCAGAGGTGTCCCTAATAGTACACTACACCCACATTTTGCTCGGTAAATTTAAGTAATAGGGGGCGAGTCTATTCTTCGGGCTACGTCGGTAACCTTGGTTCTCTTACGAATTTCCTCATTTCTGATTTGATGACGCAAGGAAACTTCGAGCATAGCCCTCTCCATTGCTCTTTGGGTGAGTTTAAGCCTTCTGATGAGGCCCATTGTGAGCGACCACGTTTCGGTCCCGTATGTAATCACTGGCAACACACACTGGTCATAGACTTTCGTCGAGAAGATACCACGCAACTTCCCGAACGCTGCCCAGCTGAGTCGGATTTGACGATTAACCACTTTCTCGAAGTTAGACCTACCTAACTGGATCGTTTGTCCCAGATAGACATAATCGTCTACAACTTCGAGTGTAGAGTCTCCGATCTTGATAGGAGTGGGTGTTACATGGGCATTCAACATGACTTTGGTTTTGTCCATGTTCATTTTAAGACCCACTCTTCCGGAAGCTCTACTCAGGTCATCGAGCATAGTACCGAGGTCCTCCATGGTCTCAGCAATGACTACTATATCGTCGGCAAACCGAAGGTGAGAGATGTACTCGCCATTGACGTTGATGCCTAGCCCTCTCCAGTCCAGAACCTTGAAGACATCCTCCAGTGCAGCGGTGAACAGTTTCGGAGATATGACGTCTCCCTGTCTCACACCTCGCTGCAGAAGGATAGGTTCCGAGGTCTGGTTCTGAAGTCGGACTGACATGGTGGCGTTTTTGTACAAACACTTCAACACCTCGATGTACCGATAGTCAATTTGGCACCGTTGGAGAGACTGCAGTACAGCCCAAGTCTCAATCGAATCGAAGGCTTTCTCGTAGTCCACAAACGCCAAACAGAGAGGCAGGTTATACTCTTCGGTCTTCTGTATAACCTGCAGCAGCGTATGTATGTGGTCTACGGTGCTAAAGCCCACTGCTATATTTTAAATTTGCATGCTATTATTATGGCGGAGTGTCCTGCTCTATGACATTTTTATAACATCCTGTATATACCCCATTTTATGCTAATAAATATACTTAATTACTTTCACACCGGGCGCTCGTGCAAGAGCATCAGTGTATCGACCCGACAACGACAAAATCAGGTGCAATATAACAGCTAGATTTACAACACAAAAAGTTGGTCATCCAGAAGTTTGACGACCGATCCCGCGGGCGGCAGCTAGTCAAACAGTATTATGGCGGGGCATAAAAGCACCATTCTACCCTCTTATGACCAATAAACTGGTATGTGGGACTGTTAACTCATGTATGCTTTTGTTAACCAACTTTATGAGGTGCAAACTGATTTCCGATACCTGTGTTGATGGTAGTTTTATGGTATTTTTTATTAAAATAGGTTTTAATTAATTAATAGTAGGCATTGCATGAGAGCAGCGGTGGCCCAGTGTTGGCGGCTCCGACTTACAAACAGTATATCGTGGGTTCGAACCCAGGCAGGCGCATTAATTTGTGTAATTTATGTCATCACTGCTGCTCTCAAAACGGTGAAGGTAAACATCGTGAGGAAACCGGCATGTCCTAGAACCAAAAATTCGAAGACATGTGACATCTACCAACCCGCACTGGGCCCGCGTGGTAGATTATAGCCCACTCCCTCTCATAGAGAGGAGGCCTGTGTCCAGCAGTGGGAACATTATAGGCTGATTATGCATTGCATCGGGTGGTTCAGGTTAAGCTACGCTTACCAAGGATGGTCCGCAGCTGGGTGACCATTAACATACCTAGCTAACGTGTTTAGGAAAGCAGTTGCTGCTGGCTGCTTATTCTTCGATGATCTTCGATGGTCGTTACGGGTCGGTAGAACACCAAATATATGACAACCTGTTTTAGCAAAAAGTGTCGTACTACTATCGATGGAGTAAGGTTTTGACCGAATGGTGGCCAAGAGCCTAAGAAACCAGGACCGTCCAAAAGCGCGTTGGGTTGACGATATCGTCAAAATCGGGGGAAACAGATGGAAAAGGTACGCACAAGAAACGCAAAGACTGGCAGAAGAAAGGGATCCCAACAACCTATCAATGCCCAACAGTGCCCTGCCAACAGTGGGTGTTTCCGGGCAGAAATGATGATGTTGATGATCGTATTACTGGATTTTGGAGATCTGGGGTTGGTCGCTCCATGTAATGTGATTTTGTAAAATGCTGGTATTCCATTGCGTTTGGTTACACTGATAGCTGACCCCAATACTGTTGGGTAAAGACTAGACAAATAATGAAGTAGCTATTGTTTACATGTAATTTATCAATTGCATATGTTTTTCCTACTCCTCTGCTATTCTTTTCTGATTAATTTTGTTGCGGGATCCAAGACAGTTAAATTGTTTCTCTGGGACTTCGTCGATCTTCATTGTCTCGGCGCTTTTCTGGTGGTCACCACTGTTAATTCTGGCTTTCAGGCGTTGCATTGGTTTGGGAACAGTGTGGCGGGCTTGTCCCAAAAAAAAATACGGGGTGGAAGGTACACTGACGCGAAAACGTTTGCCACGTATTCAGTACATCATTATGATTAACATAGAAATTATTTATCGATTATTTAAAAAAAAGACACCTTCGTTTCCTACAAAAGTGCAATAGCCACCCGATCAAAACGTCGCATGTCCTCTAAAAACTGTCATAACACAAAATATGTAGATTTTTAGATAATACCCTATTCGACTTTAATTGTCCTTGCTCTATAATTGAAAAAAAAAACCACCATAAGTAATAATAATAATAATAATAATAATAATAATAATTTATTTGCAATAAAAAGGTGTACATTTGAACAAAAATAGGTTACAAACAAACAGATGGAGACGTTATACACTAATATGTTTGGAAGCTCTAGCACCCTTGCTAAGTTGACAAGACAACTTGTATTAAAGGTGCTAGGCCCAACCCTATTATGGGTGCCTTGTTAAGAAAGTTTGTTTAATTTACGAGAACTTATTTTCATTTTTGCAGCAGGTAGATGGACAGACAAATAAATCATTTAGCAAAAAGGAAACAAAGATAAAATAAAAAGTGATAAAAGGATAGATGTAGAGTGTGGGGGTGAGTGAGTGAGTGTGTGTGAGTGAGTGTGTGTGTGTGTGTGTGTGAGTGGGTGGGTGTGTGTGAGAGGGTATGTGTGAGTGTCTGTGTGTAGGTTTGTATTTGCTTATATGTGATAGTGCGCTGTGTTGATTTTACCAAGTTCATTAAGTCGACAATAAGAGCTCTGTGTTGTTATAGTTGAGAGTCTGGAGCCAAGTAGATAGTTTCTTTTTAAGAGATACATTTGGAAGTGAGTGGAAGTTTAATATTTTATTAATTTTGTTATACAGATGGGGGCCTTGAAAACAGGGAAACCTTCTTGTAAAAGAGTAATGCGAACGGTAGGATTGGCCTATTTTGTCTTTGCGTCTTGTGGTGATTATCTCGTAGGGAGTGATATGGTGCTGAAGTAGTACAGTGTTAAGCACAAATAATTGCCTGACTGTGAGGACTTTACAATTCTTATATAATTCCTCAGTTGGAAAAAGGATAGGTCGAAAGGTACTGACTTTTAGCACGGCTCTCTGAGCTCTTTCCAGCTTTAGGAGTAAAGTTTTGGGAGCACCACCCCAGGCGCATACACAATAATTTAGGAGAGACTGACAGAGAGCGAAGTAAGTACATCTCATAATTTGTGGTTCTGCAACGTGGCGAAGTGTTTTGAAGACAAAAATAAGTTTTCTGACTCTTTTTGTTAGAGTCTCTATATGAGCTGCAAAACTCAGGCCATTGTCAACTGTCACTCCGAGATATTTTATAGTCCTACATCGCTCTAGTTTAGGGCAGGTACAAGCAACCATACCCGGCAGTAAACACGAGTGTGCTGTTAAAGTTAGCGTGTCAGAAGGTTGTGTGGAGTTTCGCATAGAGAAGGTAAGGATTTTGGTTTTGTCAGTGTTTAGAGTGAGGGCATGTGTCTTAAGCCACTGCAGAACAGTATTGAGTCCTTTTTGTGCTGTGTTAAAGGTGTCGTGCAAGTATACCAGAATAAGTCGCCAAATGGCACAAGCGAAAGATTTTGGCGCAAAGCATCGTTAAGAAAACAAAAAACTTTAAATGCGTCTATCTCAAAACTGCTATTTTTGTGTTATGATAGTTTTTTAGAGGATCTGCGATGACTGGAACAGCTGTTTGTTTTTTGGCATTGTAAAAACATTTACCTTACCACAAACTTTCACACAGCTCAATCGAACCATTGTTAGAATATTGTCCGTTTACCTGCATTCTAGACGACCTGAATAGTGCCTCCACCGCTTCAATAAACGTGGCCACCTACTAGACCAAAACCGTCTATTATAGAAAGCACATAAATACGATAAGAAAAAGAACCGAAGTGATAAGCAAAAACGCGTACTAGGAGCGCATGAACGTCGTCATCCGTCACTGATGTTATGTGCTCCTAGTACGCGATATCTCTTATCATACCGATGTGATAATCAAATGCGCTTACTAGGAGCGCATGAACGTCATCGTTCGTCACTGATGTTATGTGCTCCTAGTACGCGATTTCGCTTATCATACCGATTTGATAAGCAAATGCGCGTACTAGGAGCGCATGAACGTCACCGTCCGTCAATGATGGTATGTGCTCCTAGTACGCGATATCTCTTATCATACCGATGTGATAATCAAATGCGCTTACTAGGAGCGCATGAACGTCATCGTTCGTCACTGATGGTATGTGCTCCGAGTACGCGATTTCGCTTACATACCGATGTGATAAGCAAATGCGCTTACTAGGAGCGCATGAAAGTCATCAATCGTCATTGATTTTATGTACTCCAGGTACGCGATATCTCTTATCATACCGATGTGTTAAGCAAATGCGCTTACTAGGAGCGCATGAACGTCATCATCCGTCACTGATGTTATGTGCTCCTGGTACGCGAATTCGCTTATCATACCGATTTGATAAGCAAATGCGCTTACTAGGAGCGCATGAACGTCATCGTTCGTCACTGATGTTATGTGCTCCTAGTACGCGATTTCGCTTATCATACCGATGTGATGAACGAAATCGCCTACTAGGAGCGCATGAACGTCATCATCTGTCACTGATATTATGTGCTCCTATTACGCAATTTCGCTTATCATACCGATGTGATAAGCAAATGCGCGTACTAGGAGCGCATGAATGTCATCAACCGTCACTGATGTTATGTGCTCCTGGTACGCGATTTCGCTTTTCATACCAAGTGCGAGTGCGGAGCTCCAGATTAAACTATGCCCCACCTGCTGGAGTGTCCCAGTTGTCCGTTTACCTGCATTCTTGACGACCTGAATAGTGCCTCCACCGCTTCAATAAACGTGGCCACCTACTAGACCAAAACTGTCTATTATAGAAAGCACATAAATACGATAAGAAAAAGAACCGAAGTGATAAGCAAAAACGCGTACTAGGAGCGCATGAACGTCGTCATCCGTCGCTGATGTTATGTGCTAATAGTACGCGATATCTCTTATCATACCGATGTGATAATCAAATGCGCTTACTAGGAGCGCATGAAAGTCATCGCTCGTCACTGATGTTATGTGCTCCAGGTACGCTATTTCGCTTATCAAACCGTTGTGATGAGCAAACGCGTGTACAAGGGGCGCATGCACGTCATCATCCGTCACTGATGTTATGTGCTCCTAGTACGCGATATCTTTTATCGTACCGATGTGATAAGCAAATGCGCGTACTAAGAGCGCATGAACGTCACCGTCCGTCAATGATGTTATGTGCTCCTAGTACGCGATATCTCTTATCATACCGATGTGATAATCAAATGCGCTTACTAGGAGCGCATGCACGTCATCGTTCGTCACTGATGTTATGTGCTCCTAGTACGCGATTTCGCTTACATACCGATGTGATAAGCAAATGCGCGTACTAGGAGCGCATGAACGTCATCGTCCGTCGCTGATGTTATATGCTCCTAGTACGCGATATCTCTTATCATACCGATGTGATAATCAAATGCGCTTACTAGGAGCGCATGAACGTCATCGTTCGTCACTGATGTTATGTGCTCCTAGTACGCGATTTCGCTTATCATACCGATGTGATAAGCAAAAACGCGTACTAAGAGCGCATGATCGTCGTCATCCGTCGCTGATGTTATGTGCTCTTAGTACGCGATATCTTTTATCATACCGATGTGATTAGCAAATGCGCGTACTAGGAGCGCATGAACGTCACCGTCCGTCAATGATGTTATGTGCTTCTAGTACGCGATATCTCTTATCATACCGATGTGATAATCAAATGCGCTTACTAGGAGCGCATGAACGTCATCGTTCGTCACTGATGGTATGTGCTCCGAGTACGCGATTTCGCTTACATACCGATGTGATAAGCAAATGCGCGTACTAGGAGCGCATGAACGTCATCGTCCGTCGCTGATGTTATATGCTCCTAGTACGCGATATCTCTTATCATACCGATGTGATAATCAAATGCGCTTACTAGGAGCGCATGAACGTCATCGTTCATCACTGATGTTATGTGCTCCTAGTACGCGATTTCGCTTATCATACCGATTTGATAAGCAAATGCGCGTACTAGGAGCGCATGAACGTCATCATCTGTCACTGATGTTATGTGCTCCTAGTACGCGATTTCGCTTATCAAACTGATGTGATAATCAAATGCGCGTACTAGGAGCGCATGAACGTCATCGTCCGTCGCTGATGTTATATGCTCCTAGTACGCGATATCTCTTATCATACCGATGTGATAAGCAAATGCGCGTACAAAGGGCGCATGCACCTCATCATCCGTCACTGATGTTATGTGCTCCTGGTACGCTATTTCGCTTATCAAACCGTTGTGATAAGCAAATGCGTGTACTAGGAGCGCATAAACGTCATCATCCGTCACTGATGTTATGTGCTCCTGGTACGCGATTTCGCTTTTCATACCAAGTGCGAGTGCGGAGCTCCAGATAAAACTATGCCCCACCTGCTGGAGTGTCCCAGTTGTCCGTTTACCTGCATTCTAGACGACCTGAATAGTGCCTCCACCGCTTCAATAAACGTGGCCACCTACTAGACCAAAACCGTCTATTATAGAAAGCACATAAATACGATAAGAAAAAGAACCGAAGTGATAAGCAAAAACGCGTACTAGGAGCGCATGAACGTCGTCATCCGTCGCTGATGTTATGTGCTACTAGTACGCGATATCTCTTATCATACCGATGTGATAATCAAATGCGCGTACTAGGAGCACATGAACGTCATCATCCGTCACTGATGTTATGTGCTCCTGGTACGGGATTTCGCTTTTCATACCAAGTACGAGTGCGGAGCTCCAGATAAAACTATGCCCCACCTGCTGAAGTGTCCCAGTTGTCCGTTTACCTGCATTCTTGACGACCTGAATAGTGCCTAGACCGCTTCAATAAACGTGGCCACCTACTAGACCAAAACCGTCTATTATAGAAAGCACATAAATACGATAACAAAAAGAACCGAAGTGATTAGCAAAAACGCGTACTAAGAGCGCATGAACGTCGTCATCCGTCGCTGATGTTACGTGCTCCTAGTACGCGATATCTCTTATTATACCGATGTGATAATCAAATGCGCTTACTAGGAGCGCATGCACGTCATCGTTCGTCACTGATGTTATGTGCTCCTAGTACGCGATTTCGCTTACATACCGATGTGATAAGCAAATGCGCGTACTAGGAGCGCATGAACGTCATCGTCCGTCGCTGATGTTATATGCTCCTAGTACGCGATATCTCTTATCATACCGATGTGATAATCAAATGCGCTTACTAGGAGCGCATGAACGTCATCGTTCGTCACTGATGTTATGTGCTCCTAGTACGCGATTTCGCTTATCATACCGATTTGATAAGCAAATGCGCGTACTAGGAGCGCATGAACGTCATCGTCCGTCACTGATGTTATGTGCTCCTAGTACGCGATATTTCTTATCATACCGATGTGATGAACGAAATCGCCTACTAGGAGCGCATGAACGTCATCATCTGTCACTGATGTTATGTGCTCCTGGTACGCGATTTCGCTTTTCATACCAAGTGCGAGTGCGGAGCTCCAGATAAAACCATGCCCCACCTGCTGGAGTGTCCCAGTTGTCCGTTTACCTGCATTCTTGACGACCTGAATAGTGCCTCCACCGCTTCAATAAACGTGGCCACCTACTAGACCAAAACTGTCTATTATAGAAAGCACATAAATACGATAAGAAAAAGAACTGAAGTGATAAGCAAAAACGCGTACTAGGAGCGCATGAACGTCGTCATCCGTCGCTGATGTTATGTGCTCCTAGTACGCGATATCTCTTATCATACCGATGTGATAATCAAATGCGCTTACTAGGCGCGCATGAAAGTCATCAATCGTCATTGATTTTATGTACTCCAGGTACGCGATATCTCTTATCATACCGATGTGTTAAGCAAATGCGCTTACTAGGAGCGCATGAACGTCATCATCCGTCACTGATGTTATGTGCTCCTGGTACGCGAATTCGCTTATCATACCGATGTGATAATCAAATGCGCTTACTAGGAGCGCATGAACGTCATCGTCCGTCACTGATGTTATGTGCTCCTAGTACGCGATATCTTTTATCATACCGATGTGATAAGCAAATGTGCGTACTAGGATGGCATGAACGTCACCGTCCGTCAATGATGTTATGTGCTCCTAGTACGCGATATTTCTTATCATACCGATGTGATGAACGAAATCGCCTACTAGGAGCGCATGAACGTCATCATCTGTCACTGATGTTATGTGCTCCTAGTACGCGATTTCGCTTATCATACCGATGTGCTAAGCAAATGCGCGTACTAGGAGCGCATGAATGTCATCATCCGTCACTGATGTTATGTACTCCTAGTACGCGATATTTCTTATCATACCGATGTGATGAACGAAATCGCCTACTAGGAGCGCATGAACGTCATCATCTGTCACTGATGTTATGTGCTCCTAGTACGCGATTTCGCTTATCATACCGATGTGATAAGCAAATGCGCGTACTAGGAGCGCATGAACGTCACCGTCCGTCAATGATGTTATGTGCTCCTAGTTCGCGATTTCGCTTACATACCGATGTGATAAGCAAATGCGCGTACTAGGAGCGCATGAACGTCATCGTCCGTCGCTGATGTTATATGCTCCTAGTACGCGATATCTCTTATCATACCGATGTGATAATCAAATGCGCTTACTAGGAGCGCATGAACGTCATCGTTTGTCACTGATGTTATGTGCTCCTAGTACGCGATTTCGCTTACATACCGATGTGATAAGCAAATGCGCGTACTAGGAGCGCATGCACGTCATCGTCCGTCGCTGATGTTATATGCTCCTAGTACGCGATATCTCTTATCATACCGATGTGATAATCAAATGCGCTTACTAGGAGCGCATGAACGTCATCGTTCGTCACTGATGTTATGTGCTCCTTGTACGCGATTTCGCTTATCATACCGATTTGATAAGCAAATGCGCGTACTAGGAGCGCATGAACGTCATCGTCCGTCACTGATGTTATGTGCTCCTAGTACGCGATATTTCTTATCATACCGATGTGATGAACGAAATCGCCTACTAGGAGCGCATGAACGTCATCGTCCGTCGCTGATGTTATATGCTCCTAGTACGCGATATCTCTTATTATACCGATGTGATAATCAAATGCGCTTACTAGGAGCGCATGAACGTCATCGTTCGTCACTGATGTTATGTGCTCCTAGTACGCGATTTCGCTTATCATACCGATGTGATAAGCAAAAACGCGTACTAAGAGCGCATGATCGTCGTGATCCGTCGCTGATGTTATGTGCTCTTAGTACGCGATATCTTTTATCATACCGATGTGATAAGCAAATGCGCGTACTAGGAGCGCATGAACGTCACCGTCCGTCAATGATGTTATGTGCTCCTAGTACGCGATATCTCTTATCATACCGATGTGATAATCAAATGCGCTTACCAGGAGCGCATGAACGTCATCGTTCGTCACTGATGGTATGTGCTCCGAGTACGCGATTTCGCTTACATACCGATGTGATAAGCAAATGCGCGTACTAGGAGCGCATGAACGTCATCGTCCGTCGCTGATGTTATATGCTCCTAGTACGCGATATCTCTTATCATACCGATGTGATAATCAAATGCGCTTACTAGGAGCGCATGAACGTCATCGTTCATCACTGATGTTATGTGCTCCTAGTACGCGATTTCGCTTATCATACCGATGTGATAATCAAATGCGCTTACTAGAAGCGCATGAACGTCATCGTTTTTCACTGATGTTATGTGCTCCTAGTACGCGATTTCGCTTACATACCGATGTGATAAGCAAATGCGCGTACTAGGAGCGCATGCACGTCATCGTCCGTCGCTGATGTTATATGCTCCTAGTACGCGATATCTCTTATCATACCGATGTGATAATCAAATGCGCTTACTAGGAGCGCATGAACGTCATCGTTCGTCACTGATGTTATGTGCTCCTAGTACGCGATATTTCTTATCATACCGATGTGATGAACGAAATCGCCTACTAGGAGCGCATGAACGTCATCGTCCGTCGCTGATGTTATATGCTCCTAGTACGCGATATCTCTTATTATACCGATGTGATAATCAAATGCGCTTACTAGGAGCGCATGAACGTCATCGTTCGTCACTGATGTTATGTGCTCCTAGTACGCGATTTCGCTTATCATACCGATGTGATAAGCAAAAACGCGTACTAAGAGCGCATGATCGTCGTCATCCGTCGCTGATGTTATGTGCTCTTAGTATGCGATATCTTTTATCATACCGATGTGATAAGCAAATGCGCGTACTAGGAGCGCATGAACGTCACCGTCCGTCAATGATGTTATGTGCTCCTAGTACGCGATATCTCTTATCATACCGATGTGATAATCAAATGCGCTTACTAGGAGCGCATGAACGTCATCGTTCGTCACTGATGGTATGTGCTCCGAGTACGCGATTTTGCTTACATACCGATGTGATAAGCAAATGCGCGTACTAGGAGCGCATGAACGTCATCGTCCGTCGCTGATGTTATATGCTCCTAGTACGCGATATCTCTTATCATACCGATGTGATAATCAAATGCGCTTACTAGGAGCGCATGAACGTCATCGTTCATCACTGATGTTATGTGCTCCTAGTACGCGATTTCGCTTATCATACCGATTTGATAAGCAAATGCGCGTACTAAGAGCGCATGAACGTCATCATCCGTCACTGATGTTATGTGCTCCTAGTACGCGATTTCGCTTATCAAACCGATGTGATAATCAAATGCGCGTACTAGGAGCGCATGAACGTCATCGTCCGTCGCTGATGTTATATGCTCCTAGTACGCGATATCTCTTATCATACCGATGTGATAAGCAAATGGGCGTACAAGGGGCGCATGCACGTCATCATCCGTCACTGATGTTATGTGCTCCTGGTACGCTATTTCGCTTATCAAACCGTTGTGATAATCAAATGCGTGTACTAGGAGCGCATGAACGTCATCATCCGTCACTGATGTTATGTGCTCCTGGTACGCGATTTCGCTTTTCATACCAAGTGCGAGTGCGGAGCTCCAGATAAAACTATGCCCCACCTGCTGGAGTGTCCCAGTTGTCCGTTTACCTGCATTCTAGACGACCTGAATAGTGCCTCCACCGCTTCAATAAACGTGGCCACCTACTAGACCAAAACCGTCTATTATAGAAAGCACATAAATACGATAAGAAAAAGAACCGAAGTGATAAGCAAAAACGCGTACTAGGAGCGCATGAACGTCGTCATCCGTCGCTGATGTTATGTGCTACTAGTACGCGATATCTCTTATCATACCGATGTGATAATCAAATGCGCTTACCAGGAGCGCATGAAAGTCATCGTTCGTCACTGATGTTATGTGCTCCAGGTACGCTATTTCGCTTATCAAACCGTTGTGATAAGCAAATGCGCGTACTAGGAGCACATGAACGTCATCATCCGTCACTGATGTTATGTGCTCCTGGTACGCGATTTCGCTTTTCATACCAAGTACGAGTGCGGAGCTCCAGATAAAACTATGCCCCACCTGCTGAAGTGTCCCAGTTGTCCGTTTACCTGCATTCTTGACGACCTGAATAGTGCCTAGACCGCTTCAATAAACGTGGCCACCTACTAGACCAAAACCGTCTATTATAGAAAGCACATAAATACGATAACAAAAAGAACCGAAGTGATTAGCAAAAACGCGTACTAAGAGCGCATGAACGTCGTCATCCGTCGCTGATGTTACGTGCTCCTAGTACGCGATATCTCTTATTATACCGATGTGATAATCAAATGCGCTTACTAGGAGCGCATGCACGTCATCGTTCGTCACTGATGTTATGTGCTCCTAGTACGCGATTTCGCTTACATACCGATGTGATAAGCAAATGCGCGTACTAGGAGCGCATGAACGTCATCGTCCGTCGCTGATGTTATATGCTCCTAGTACGCGATATCTCTTATCATACCGATGTGATAATCAAATGCGCTTACTAGGAGCGCATGAACGTCATCGTTCGTCACTGATGTTATGTGCTCCTAGTACGCGATATCTCTTATCATACCGATGTGATGAACGAAATCGCCTACTAGGAGCGCATGAACGTCATCATCTGTCACTGATGTTATGTGCTCCTAGTACGCGATTTCGCTTATCATACCGATATGATAAGCAAATGCGCGTACTAGGAGCGCATTAACATCGTCATCCGTCGCTGATGTTATGTGCTCCTAGTACGCGATATCTCTTATCATACCGATGTGATAAGCAAATACGCGTACTAGGAGCGCATGAACGTCATCGTCCGTCGCTGATGTTATATGCTCCTAGTACGCGATATCTCTTATCATACCGATGTGATAATCAAATGCGCTTACTAGGAGCGCATGAACGTCATCGTTCGTCACTGATGTTATGTGCTCCTAGTACGCGATATTTCTTATCATACCGATGTGATGAACGAAATCGCCTACTAGGAGCGCATGAACGTCATCATCTGTCACTGATGTTATGTGCTCCTGGTACGCGATTTCGCTTTTCATACCAAGTGCGAGTGCGGAGCTCCAGATAAAACCATGCCCCACCTGCTGGAGTGTCCCAGTTGTCCGTTTACCTGCATTCTTGACGACCTGAATAGTGCCTCCACCGCTTCAATAAACGTGGCCACCTACTAGACCAAAACTGTCTATTATAGAAAGCACATAAATACGATAAGAAAAAGAACTGAAGTGATAAGCAAAAACGCGTACTAGGAGCGCATGAACGTCGTCATCCGTCGCTGATGTTATGTGCTCCTAGTACGCGATTTCGCTTACATACCGATGTGATAAGCAAATGCGCGTACTAGGAGCGCATGAACGTCATCGTCCGTCGCTGATGTTATATGCTCCTAGTACGCGATATCTCTTATCATACCGATGTGATAATCAAATGCGCTTACTAGGAGCGCATGAAAGTCATCAATCGTCATTGATTTTATGTGCTCCAGGTACGCGATATCTCTTATCATACCGATGTGTTAAGCAAATGCGCGTACTAGGAGCGCATGAACGTCATCATCCGTCACTGATGTTATGTGCTCCTGGTACGCGAATTCGCTTATCATACCGATTTGATAAGCAAATGCGCTTACTAGGAGCGCATGAACGTCATCGTTCGTCACTGATGTTATGTGCTCCTAGTACGCGATTTCGCTTATCATACCGATGTGATGAACGAAATCGCCTATTAGGAGCGCATGAACGTCATCATCTGTCACTGATATTATGTGCTCCTAGTACGCAATTTCGCTTATCATACCGATGTGATAAGCAAATGCGCGTACTAGGAGCGCATGAATGACCGTGATAATCAAATGCGCTTACTAGGAGCGCATGAAAGTCATCGTTCGTCACTGATGTTATGTGCTCCAGGTACGCTATTTCGCTTATCAAACCGTTGTGATGAGCAAACGCGTGTACAAGGGGCGCATGCACGTCATCATCCGTCACTGATGTTATGTGCTCCTAGTACGCGATATCTTTTATCATACCGATGTGATAAGCAAATGCGCGTACTAAGAGCGCATGAACGTCACCGTCCGTCAATGATGTTATGTGCTCCTAGTACGCGATATCTCTTATCATACCGATGTGATGAACGAAATCGCCTACAAGGAGCGCATGAACGTCATCATCTGTCACTGATGTTATGTACTCCTAGTACGCGATATCTCTTATCATACCGATGTGATAATCAAATGCGCTTACTAGGAGCACATGCACGTCATCGTTAGTCACTGATGTTATGTGCTCCTAGTACGCGATATCTCTTATCATACCGATGTGATAATCAAATGCGCTTACTAGGAGCGCATGAAAGTCATCAATCGTCATTGATTTTATGTGCTCCAGGTACGCGATATCTCTTATCATACCGATGTGTTAAGCAAATGCGCGTACTAGGAGCGCATGAACGTCATCATCCGTCACTGATGTTATGTGCTCCTGGTACGCGAATTCGCTTATCATACCGATTTGATAAGCAAATGCGCTTACTAGGAGCGCATGAACGTCATCGTTCGTCACTGATGTTATGTGCTCCTAGTACGCGATTTCGCTTATCATACCGATGTGATGAACGAAATCGCCTACTAGGAGCGCATGAACGTCATCATCTGTCACTGATATTATGTGCTCCTAGTACGCAATTTCGCTTATCATACCGATGTGATAAGCAAATGCGCGTACTAGGAGCGCATGAATGTCATCATCCGTCACTGATGTTATGTGCTCCTGGTACGCAATTTCGCTTTTCATACCAAGTGCGAGTGCGGAGCTCCAGATTAAACTATGCCCCACCTGCTGGAGTGTCCCAGTTGTCCGTTTACCTGCATTCTTGACGACCTGAATAGTGCCTCCACCGCTTCAATAAACGTGGCCATCTACTAGACCAAAACTGTCTATTATAGAAAGCACATAAATACGATAAGAAAAAGAACCGAAGTGATAAGCAAAAACGCGTACTAGGAGCGCATGAACGTCGTCATCCGTCGCTGATGTTATGTGCTACTAGTACGCGATATTTCTTATCATACCGATGTGATAATCAAATGCGCTTACTAGGAGCGCATGAAAGTCATCGTTCGTCACTGATGTTATGTGCTCCAGGTACGCTATTTCGCTTATCAAACCGTTGTGATAAGCAAATACGCGTACTAGGAGCACATGAACGTCATCATCCGTCACTGATGTTATGTGCTCCTGGTACGCGATTTCGCTTTTCATACCAAGTACGAGTGCGGAGCTCCAGATAAAACTATACCCCACCTGCTGAAGTGTCCCAGTTGTCCGTTTACCTGCATTCTTGACGACCTGAATAGTGCCTAGACCGCTTCAATAAACGTGGCCACCTACTAGACCAAAACCGTCTATTATAGAAAGCACATAAATACGATAACAAAAAGAACCGAAGTGATAAGCAAAAACGCGTACTAAGAGCGCATGAACGTCGTCATCCGTCGCTGATGTTATGTGCTCCTAGTACGCAATTTCTCTTATTATACCGATGTGATAAGCAAATGGGCGTACAAGGGGCGCATGCACGTCATCATCCGTCACTGATGTTATGTGCTCCTGGTACACTATTTCGCTTATCAAACCGTTGTGATAAGCAAATGCGTGTACTAGGAGCGCATGAACGTCATCGTCCGTCACTGATGTTATGTGCTCCTAGTACGCGATTTCGCTTGTCATACCGATGTGATGAGCAAACGCGTGTACAAGGGGCGCATGCACGTCATCATCCGTCACTGATGTTATGTGCTCCTAGTACGCGATATCTTTTATCATACCGATGTGATAAGCAAATGCGCGTACTAGGATGGCATGAACGTCACCGTCCGTCAATGATGTTATGTGCTCCTAGTACGCGATTTCGCTTACATACCGATGTGATAAGCAAATGCGCGTACTAGGAGCGCATGAACGTCATCGTCCGTCGCTGATGTTATATGCTCCTAGTACGCGATATCTCTTATCATACCGATGTGATAATCAAATGCGCTTACTAGGAGCGCATGAACGTCATCGTTCGTCACTGATGTTATGTGCTCCTAGTACGCGATTTCGCTTATCATACCGATTTGATAAGCAAATGCGCGTACTAGGAGCGCATGAACGTCATCGTCCGTCACTGATGTTATGTGCTCCTAGTACGCGATATTTCTTATCATACCGATGTGATGAACGAAATCGCCTACTAGGAGCGCATGAACGTTATCATCTGTCACTGATGTTATGTGCTCCTAGTACGCGATTTCGCTTATCATACCGATTTGATAAGCAAATGCGCGTACTAGGAGCGCATGAACGTCATCGTCCGTCACTGATGTTATGTGCTCCTAGTACGCGATATTTCTTATCATACCGATGTGATGAACGAAATCGCCTACTAGGAGCGCATGAACGTCATCATCCGTCACTGATGTTATGTGCTCCTGGTACGCGATTTCGCTTTTCATACCAAGTGCGAGTGCGGAGCTCCAGATAAAACTATGCCCCACCTGCTGGAGTGTCCCAGTTGTCCGTTTACCTGCATTCTTGACGACCTGAATAGTGCCTCCACCGCTTCAATAAACGTGGCCACCTACTAGACCAAAACTGTCTATTATAGAAAGCACATAAATACGATAAGAAAAAGAACCGAAGTGATAAGCAAAAACGCGTACTAGGAGCGCATGAACGTCGTCATCCGTCGCCGATGTTATGTGCTCCTAGTACGCGATATCTCTTATCATACCGATGTGATAATCAAATGCGCTTACTAGGAGCGCATGAAAGTCATCGATCGTCACTGATGTTATGTGCTCCAGGTACGCTATTTCGCTTATCAAACCGTTGTGATGAGCAAACGCGTGTACAAGGGGCGCATGCACGTCATCATCCGTCACTGATGTTATGTGCTCCTAGTACGCGATATCTTTTATCATATCGATGTGATAAGCAAATGCGCGTACTAGGAGCGCATGAACGTCACCGTCCGTCAATGATGTTATGTGCTCCTAGTACGCGATATCTCTTATCATACCGATGTGATGAACGAAATCGCCTACTAGGAGCGCATGAACGTCATCATCTGTCACTGATGTTATGTGCTCCTAGTACGCGATTTCGCTTATCATACCGATGTGATAAGCAAATGCGCGTACTAGGAGCGCATGAACGTCGTCATCCGTCGCTGATGTTATGTGCTACTAGTACGCGATATTTCTTATCATACCGATGTGATAATCAAATGCGCTTACTAGGAGCGCATGAAAGTCATCGATCGTCACTGATGTTATGTGCTCCAGGTACGCTATTTCGCTTATCAAACCGTTGTGATGAGCAAACGCGTGTACAAGGGGCGCATGCACGTCATCATCCGTCACTGATGTTATGTGCTCCTAGTACGCGATATCTTTTATCATATCGATGTGATAAGCAAATGCGCGTACTAGAAGCGCATGAACGTCACCGTCCGTCAATGATGTTATGTGCTCCTAGTACGCGATATCTCTTATCATACCGATGTGATGAACGAAATCGCCTACTAGGAGCGCATGAACGTCATCATCTGTCACTGATGTTATGTGCTCCTAGTACGCGATTTCGCTTATCATACCGATGTGATAAGCAAATGCGCGTACTAGGAGCGCATGAACGTCGTCATCCGTCGCTGATGTTATGTGCTACTAGTACGCGATATTTCTTATCATACCGATGTGATAATCAAATGCGCTTACTAGGAGCGCATGAAAGTCATCGTTCGTCACTGATGTTATGTGCTCCAGGTACGCTATTTCGCTTATCAAACCGTTGTGATAAGCAAATGCGCGTACTAGGAGCACATGAACGTCATCATCCGTCACTGATGTTATGTGCTCCTGGTACGCGATTTCGCTTTTCATACCAAGTACGAGTGCGGAGCTCCAGATAAAACTATACCCCACCTGCTGAAGTGTCCCAGTTGTCCGTTTACCTGCATTCTTGACGACCTGAATAGTGCCTAGACCGCTTCAATAAACGTGGCCACCTACTAGACCAAAACCGTCTATTATAGAAAGCACATAAATACGATAACAAAAAGAACCGAAGTGATAAGCAAAAACGCGTACTAAGAGCGCATGAACGTCGTCATCCGTCGCTGATGTTATGTGCTCCTAGTACGCAATTTTTCTTATTATACCGATGTGATAAGCAAATGGGCGTACAAGGGGCGCATGCACGTTATCATCCGTCACTGATGTTATGTGCTCCTGGTACACTATTTTGCTTATCAAACCGTTGTGATAAGCAAATGCGTGTACTAGGAGCGCATGAACGTCATCGTCCGTCACTGATGTTATGTGCTCCTAGTACGCGATTTCGCTTGTCATACCGATGTGATGAGCAAACGCGTGTACAAGGGGCGCATGCACGTCATCATCCGTCACTGATGTTATGTGCTCCTAGTACGCGATATCTTTTATCATACCGATGTGATAAGCAAATGCGCGTACTAGGATGGCATGAACGTCACCGTCCGTCAATGATGTTATGTGCTCCTAGTACGCAATATTTCTTATCATACCGATGTGATGAACGAAATCGCCTACTAGGAGCGCATGAACGTCATCATCTGTCACTGATGTTATGTGCTCCTAGTACGCGATTTCGCTTATCATACCGATGTGCTAAGCAAATGCGCGTACTAGGAGCGCATGAATGTCATCATCTGTCACTGATGTTATGTGCTCCTAGTACGCGATATTTCTTATCATACCGATGTGATGAACGAAATCGCCTACTAGGAGCGCATGAACGTCATCATCTGTCACTGATGTTATGTGCTCCTAGTACGCGATTTCGCTTATCATACCGATGTGATAAGCAAATGCGCGTACTAGGAGCGCATGAATGTCATCATCCGTCACTGATGTTATGTGCTCCTGGTACGCGATTTCGCTTTTCATACCAAGTGCGAGTGCGGAGCTCCAGATAAAACTATGCCCCACCTGCTGGAGTGTCCCAGTTGTCCGTTTACCTGCATTCTTGACGACCTGAATAGTGCTTCCACCGCTTCAATAAACGTGGCCACCTACTAGACCAAAACCGTCTATTATAGAAAGCACATAAATACGATAAGAAAAAGAACCGAAGTGATAAGCAAAAACGTGTACTAGGAGCGCATGAACGTCGTCATCCGTCGCTGATGTTATGTGCTCCTAGTACGCGATATCTCTTATCATACCGATGTGATAATCAAATGCGCTTACTAGGAGCGCATGAAAGTCATCGTTCGTCACTGATTTTATGTGCTCCAGGTACGCTATTTCGCTTATCAAACCGTTGTGATAAGCAAATGCGCGTACTAGGAGCGCATGAACGTCATCATCCGTCACTGATGTTATGTGCTCCTGGTACGCGATTTCGCTTTTCATACCAAGTGCGAGTGCGGAGCTCCAGATAAAACTATGCCCCACCTGCTGGAGTGTCCCAGTTGTCCGTTTACCTGCATTCTTGACGACCTGAATAGTGCCTCCACCGCTTCAATAAACGTGGCCACCTACTAGACCAAAACTGTCTATTATAGAAAGCACATAAATACGATAAGAAAAAGAACCGAAGTGATAAGCAAAAACGCGTACTAGGAGCGCATGAACGTCGTCATCCGTCGCTGATGTTATGTGCTCCTAGTACGCGATATCTCTTATCATACCGATGTGATAATCAAATGCGCTTACTAGGAGCGCATGAAAGTCATCGTTCGTCACTGATGTTATGTGCTCCAGGTACGCTATTTCGCTTATCAAACCGATGTGATAAGCAAATGCGCGTACTAGGAGCGCATGAATGTCATCATCCGTCACTGATGTTATGTGCTCCTGGTACGCGATTTCGCTTTTCATACCAAGTGCGAGTGCGGAGCTCCAGATAAAACTATGCCCCACCTGCTGGAGTGTCCCAGTTGTCCGTTTACCTGCATTCTTGACGACCTGAATAGTGCTTCCACCGCTTCAATAAACGTGGCCACCTACTAGACCAAAACCGTCTATTATAGAAAGCACATAAATACGATAAGAAAAAGAACCGAAGTGATAAGCAAAAACGTGTACTAGGAGCGCATGAACGTCGTCATCCGTCGCTGATGTTATGTGCTCCTAGTACGCGATATCTCTTATCATACCGATGTGATAATCAAATGCGCTTACTAGGAGCGCATGAAAGTCATCGTTCGTCACTGATTTTATGTGCTCCAGGTACGCTATTTCGCTTATCAAACCGTTGTGATAAGCAAATGCGCGTACTAGGAGCGCATGAACGTCATCATCCGTCACTGATGTTATGTGCTCCTGGTACGCGATTTCGCTTTTCATACCAAGTGCGAGTGCGGAGCTCCAGATAAAACTATGCCCCACCTGCTGGAGTGTCCCAGTTGTCCGTTTACCTGCATTCTTGACGACCTGAATAGTGCCTCCACCGCTTCAATAAACGTGGCCACCTACTAGACCAAAACTGTCTATTATAGAAAGCACATAAATACGATAAGAAAAAGAACCGAAGTGATAAGCAAAAACGCGTACTAGGAGCGCATGAACGTCGTCATCCGTCGCTGATGTTATGTGCTCCTAGTACGCGATATCTCTTATCATACCGATGTGATAATCAAATGCGCTTACTAGGAGCGCATGAAAGTCATCGTTCGTCACTGATGTTATGTGCTCCAGGTACGCTATTTCGCTTATCAAACCGTTGTGATGAGCAAACGCGTGTACAAGGGGCGCATGCACGTCATCATCCGTCACTGATGTTATGTGCTCCTAGTACGCGATATCTTTTATCATATCGATGTGATAAGCAAATGTGCGTACTAGGAGCGCATGAACGTCACCGTCCGTCAATGATGTTATGTGCTCCAGGTACGCTATTTCGCTTATCAAACCGTTGTGATAAGCAAATGCGCGTACTAGGAGCACATGAACGTCATCATCCGTCACTGATGTTATGTGCTCCTGGTACGCGATTTCGCTTTTCATACCAAGTGCGAGTGCGGAGCTCCAGATAAAACTATGCCCCACCTGCTGAAGTGTCCCAGTTGTCCGTTTACCTGCATTCTTGACGACCTGAATAGTGCCTAGACCGCTTCAATAAACGTGGCCACCTACTAGACCAAAACCGTCTATTATAGAAAGCACATAAATACGATAACAAAAAGAACCGAAGTGATAATCAAATGCGCTTACTAGGAGCGCATGAACGTCATCGTTCGTCACTGATGTTATGTGCTCCTAGTACGCGATTTCGCTTATCATACCGATGAGATAAGCAAATGCGCGTACTAGGAGCGCATGAACATCGTCATCCGTCGCTGATGTTATGTGCTCCTAGTACGCGATATCTCTTATCATACCGATGTGATAATCAAATGCGCTTACTAGGAGCGCATGAAAGTCATCAATCGTCATTGATTTTATGTGCTCCAGGTACGCGATATCTCTTATCATACCGATGTGTTAAGCAAATGCGCGTACTAGGAGCGCATGAACGTCATCATCCGTCACTGATGTTATGTGCTCCTGGTACGCGAATTCGCTTATCATACCGATTTGATAAGCAAGTGCGCTTACTAGGAGCGCATGAACGTCATCGTTCGTCACTGATGTTATGTGCTCCTAGTACGCGATTTCGCTTATCATACCGATGTGATGAACGAAATCGCCTACTAGGAGCGCATGAACGTCATCATCTGTCACTGATATTATGTGCTCCTAGTACGCAATTTCGCTTATCATACCGATGTGATAAGCAAATGCGCGTACTAGGAGCGCATGAATGTCATCATCCGTCACTGATGTTATGTGCTCCTGGTACGCGATTTCGCTTTTCATACCAAGTGCGAGTGCGGAGCTCCAGATTAAACTATGCCCCACCTGCTGGAGTGTCCCAGTTGTCCGTTTACCTGCATTCTTGACGACCTGAATAGTGCCTCCACCGCTTCAATAAACGTGGCCACCTACTAGACCAAAACTGTCTATTATAGAAAGCACATAAATACGATAAGAAAAAGAACCGAAGTGATAAGCAAAAACGCGTACTAGGAGCGCATGAACGTCGTCATCCGTCGCTGATGTTATATGTGCTAATAGTACGCGATATCTCTTATCATACCGATGTGATAATCAAATGCGCTTACTAGGAGCGCATGAAAGTCATCGTTCGTCACTGATGTTATGTGCTCCAGGTACGCTATTTCGCTTATCAAACCGTTGTGATGAGCAAACGCGTGTACAAGGGGCGCATGCACGTCATCATCCGTCACTGATGTTATGTGCTCCTAGTACGCGATATCTTTTATCATACCGATGTGATAAGCAAATGCGCGTACTAAGAGCGCATGAACGTCACCGTCCGTCAATGATGTTATGTGCTCCTAGTACGCGATATCTCTTATCATACCGATGTGATGAACGAAATCGCCTACAAGGAGCGCATGAACGTCATCATCTGTCACTGATGTTATGTGCTCCTAGTACGCGATTTTGCTTATCATACCGATGTGATAAGCAAATGCGCGTACTAGGAGCGCATTAACATCGTCATCTGTCGCTGATGTTATGTACTCCTAGTACGCGATATCTCTTATCATACCGATGTGATAATCAAATGCGCTTACTAGGAGCGCATGCACGTCATCGTTAGTCACTGATGTTATGTGCTCCTAGTACGCGATTTCGCTTACATACCGATGTGATAAGCAAATGCCCGTACTAGGAGCGCATGAAAGTCATCAATCGTCATTGATTTTATGTGCTCCAGGTACGCGATATCTCTTATCATACCGATGTGTTAAGCAAATGCGCGTACTAGGAGCGCATGAACGTCATCATCCGTCACTGATGTTATGTGCTCCTGGTACGCGAATTCGCTTATCATACCGATTTGATAAGCAAATGCGCTTACTAGGAGCGCATGAACGTCATCGTTCGTCACTGATGTTATGTGCTCCTAGTACGCGATTTCGCTTATCATACCGATGTGATGAACGAAATCGCCTACTAGGAGCGCATGAACGTCATCATCTGTCACTGATGTTATGTGCTCCTAGTACGCGATATCTCTTATCATACCGATGTGATGAACGAAATCGCCTACAAGGAGCGCATGAACGTCATCATCTGTCACTGATGTTATGTGCTCCTAGTACGCGATTTTGCTTATCATACCGATGTGATAAGCAAATGCGCGTACTAGGAGCGCATTAACATCGTCATCTGTCGCTGATGTTATGTACTCCTAGTACGCGATATTTCTTATCATACCGATGTGATAATCAAATGCGCTTACTAGGAGCGCATGAAAGTCATCGATCGTCACTGATGTTATGTGCTCCAGGTACGCTATTTCGCTTATCAAACCGTTGTGATGAGCAAACGCGTGTACAAGGGGCGCATGCACGTCATCATCCGTCACTGATGTTATGTGCTCCTAGTACGCGATATCTTTTATCATATCGATGTGATAAGCAAATGCGCGTACTAGAAGCGCATGAACGTCACCGTCCGTCAATGATGTTATGTGCTCCTAGTACGCGATATCTCTTATCATACCGATGTGATAATCAAATGCGCTTACTAGGAGCGCATGAAAGTCATCGTTCGTCACTGATGTTATGTGCTCCAGGTACGCTATTTCGCTTATCAAACCGTTGTGATAAGCAAATGCGCGTACTAGGAGCACATGAACGTCATCATCCGTCACTGATGTTATGTGCTCCTGGTACGCGATTTCGCTTTTCATACCAAGTACGAGTGCGGAGCTCCAGATAAAACTATACCCCACCTGCTGAAGTGTCCCAGTTGTCCGTTTACCTGCATTCTTGACGACCTGAATAGTGCCTAGACCGCTTCAATAAACGTGGCCACCTACTAGACCAAAACCGTCTATTATAGAAAGCACATAAATACGATAACAAAAAGAACCGAAGTGATAAGCAAAAACGCGTACTAAGAGCGCATGAACGTCGTCATCCGTCGCTGATGTTATGTGCTCCTAGTACGCAATTTCTCTTATTATACCGATGTGATAAGCAAATGGGCGTACAAGGGGCGCATGCACGTTATCATCCGTCACTGATGTTATGTGCTCCTGGTACACTATTTTGCTTATCAAACCGTTGTGATAAGCAAATGCGTGTACTAGGAGCGCATGAACGTCATCGTCCGTCACTGATGTTATGTGCTCCTAGTACGCGATTTCGCTTGTCATACCGATGTGATGAGCAAACGCGTGTACAAGGGGCGCATGCACGTCATCATCCGTCACTGATGTTATGTGCTCCTAGTACGCGATATCTTTTATCATACCGATGTGATAAGCAAATGCGCGTACTAGGATGGCATGAACGTCACCGTCCGTCAATGATGTTATGTGCTCCTAGTACGCAATATTTCTTATCATACCGATGTGATGAACGAAATCGCCTACTAGGAGCGCATGAACGTCATCATCCGTCACTGATGTTATGTGCTCCTAGTACGCGATTTCGCTTATCATACCGATGTGCTAAGCAAATGCGCGTACTAGGAGCGCATGAATGTCATCATCTGTCACTGATGTTATGTGCTCCTAGTACGCGATATTTCTTATCATACCGATGTGATGAACGAAATCGCCTACTAGGAGCGCATGAACGTCATCATCTGTCACTGATGTTATGTGCTCCTAGTACGCGATTTCGCTTATCATACCGATGTGATAAGCAAATGCGCGTACTAGGAGCGCATGAATGTCATCATCCGTCACTGATGTTATGTGCTCCTGGTACGCGATTTCGCTTTTCATACCAAGTGCGAGTGCGGAGCTCCAGATAAAACTATGCCCCACCTGCTGGAGTGTCCCAGTTGTCCGTTTACCTGCATTCTTGACGACCTGAATAGTGCTTCCACCGCTTCAATAAACGTGGCCACCTACTAGACCAAAACCGTCTATTATAGAAAGCACATAAATACGATAAGAAAAAGAACCGAAGTGATAAGCAAAAACGTGTACTAGGAGCGCATGAACGTCGTCATCCGTCGCTGATGTTATGTGCTCCTAGTACGCGATATCTCTTATCATACCGATGTGATAATCAAATGCGCTTACTAGGAGCGCATGAAAGTCATCGTTCGTCACTGATTTTATGTGCTCCAGGTACGCTATTTCGCTTATCAAACCGTTGTGATAAGCAAATGCGCGTACTAGGAGCGCATGAACGTCATCATCCGTCACTGATGTTATGTGCTCCTGGTACGCGATTTCGCTTTTCATACCAAGTGCGAGTGCGGAGCTCCAGATAAAACTATGCCCCACCTGCTGGAGTGTCCCAGTTGTCCGTTTACCTGCATTCTTGACGACCTGAATAGTGCCTCCACCGCTTCAATAAACGTGGCCACCTACTAGACCAAAACTGTCTATTATAGAAAGCACATAAATACGATAAGAAAAAGAACCGAAGTGATAAGCAAAAACGCGTACTAGGAGCGCATGAACGTCGTCATCCGTCGCTGATGTTATGTGCTCCTAGTACGCGATATCTCTTATCATACCGATGTGATAATCAAATGCGCTTACTAGGAGCGCATGAAAGTCATCGTTCGTCACTGATGTTATGTGCTCCAGGTACGCTATTTCGCTTATCAAACCGTTGTGATGAGCAAACGCGTGTACAAGGGGCGCATGCACGTCATCATCCGTCACTGATGTTATGTGCTCCTAGTACGCGATATCTTTTATCATATCGATGTGATAAGCAAATGTGCGTACTAGGAGCGCATGAACGTCACCGTCCGTCAATGATGTTATGTGCTCCAGGTACGCTATTTCGCTTATCAAACCGTTGTGATAAGCAAATGCGCGTACTAGGAGCGCATGAACGTCATCATCCGTCACTGATGTTATGTGCTCCTGGTACGCGATTTCGCTTTTCATACCAAGTGCGAGTGCGGAGCTCCAGATAAAACTATGCCCCACCTGCTGAAGTGTCCCAGTTGTCCGTTTACCTGCATTCTTGACGACCTGAATAGTGCCTAGACCGCTTCAATAAACGTGGCCACCTACTAGACCAAAACCGTCTATTATAGAAAGCACATAAATACGATAACAAAAAGAACCGAAGTGATAATCAAATGCGCTTACTAGGAGCGTGTTATAAATTGTGTATATATATATTGTGTAGATATGTATCTAGATGTATGTAAATATTTAATCTCCGTTACTTATTAGGTATTAAAGGGGAAACATAAACAACAGGATTAAATTCATAATATCATTATATTTATCTTGTAGTATATAATAACTAACTATCTCAGTAGTGTATATAACAAAACGTTACATTACAATATAGTAACCATAATTAATAAATAAGTTACTATGACCCGTAATTAAATACACCAATTGTCATAATAACACTACATAACATAATTCATAATTTATAATATGAATATACAATATACATCATCACAACCATAATCATCATAATTAACAATAATCAGAAAAATATCATACCTTAGATGTTAACGCCTTGGAAGTCGAAGAGCAACTGAACCCGCTCCACTGTGGCTCCGCTCTTTTATACCAGTCAACAAACAAGTATGATTCACAAGTGATAGTTGAGTCAAATCAGTGTTTGCTTATAGAAAAATAAGTTTGTTATAAAAATCATTTAGTAAATTCATTAATTAATAACAATTGAGTATAAAATATTAAACAGATAATTACATTTATAGGTATATCAAGTACTTATTTTTAAATATTAGACACATCATAATAATTGTATTAATATATCACGGCCATACTGACAAGTACTTCGCTCTCGAAGTACATCAGATACCCTTTTTCTACAATTGTAATTTACTTTTGTTTTGTCAGTTGCCTAGACGTGTCAAGTCCTCTCCACCCGCTGCTAGTGGGATAGACTTGCACCAAGCAAATGACCGACCAGCGGAAACAAATTTTATCGGTTACCTCGTCATGCAAGTCCCATTCACCCGCTGCTGGTGAGATAGACAAGCACCAAGTAAACGATCGCCCAGCGGATTTTTACTTTCTTTTTTTTTTAATAAAAAAATACACGTTTTTATGTAAAGTATTTATTATAATATATTTCTACAATCAACAGTACAATAATATGTATATAATTAAGTAAAGTATTTATTATAATATCTTAAGGAGTTAATGTGCCATATCATTTTCGACAATTACATTTTCATCAATTAATTCACCTGGCCAGAATCTTAATTTTTCTTTGGCTACTGAAATATTTCGTAAATTACCTAGACCTTGTAGAGCAAAACGATCATTAGGAAGGATAGAAGATATTTCATAAGGCCCTTTAAATTTAGGTGCCAATTTATCATTACGCCTATGATTCTGTGAGACATAAACTACATCTCCTACGTTAAAATTTAAGTTGTTACGTCGAGTGGCGTCGAAACGTTTTTTGAATTTTTCTGCTATTTTTAATAGGCGTAGTCTAGCTATTTCTCGGTCAGCCTCCAAGATATTTTGATTTTGTCTATCATTTTCGTCAAGTACGTCGTCTAAACGAGCTTGGACAGACGGAATATTTGCGTCTACGCCGATAAGTAATCGCAAAGGGGTAAAGCCTGTGGATTTTTGTACAGTTGTGTTAATTGATTGTTGTACTTTCCACAGAACGTTCGGCCAATCTGACTGTTCATTGCACATAGTGTTAAGCATATCAGTTACAGTGGACACGTAACGTTCTACTTGACCATTACTTCTGGGAGTACCCGTGGAAATCAAGTGATGTTCTATATTTAGTTCATCAAAAAAGGACCTAATCGGACCACCGCTAAAATTAGTTCCTCTATCAGAAATTACTATAGAAGGAGTTCCAAATAAGGTGATGACATCTCGTAAATTTGGTACTAATTCTTGGGCATTAAGGGTTTTGAGTGGTTTAAGCAGACAGAACTTGGTAAACCCATCTACTATTAATAAAATATGTTTAAAACCTTCATTTGACTGGGTAAAAGGCCCTGTACAGTCCAAGTGTATTGTATGGAAAGGTAGTGCGGTTTTTTGAATTGGGTGTAAGAAGCCTTGCTTAGGGCCATGGTGACCTTTGCGTTTGATGCAAACCAAACAATGAGATAGATATTTTTTTACAAAACTTGTCATAGCAGGAAACCAGAAATGCTCACGTATTTTAGCGATAGTTTTTTCAAAGCCAACGTGACAATTTTCATCGTGGTAGAGACGCAAAATACTCAATCTTGTACCCTTTGGAATGTACAATTTTAATTCCCCGTTTGGTTGAACTTTGTAATATAGTAAATTATTACGGACTACATATTGGTTTGAATCATATTCTCCCGTTTGTACTCTATGAATAATTGATAGTATTTCAGGGTCTCTTTGTTGTGCAAGTTCTAACCAAGATTGAGGGTCATTTATTAAATTTACTGTGCTATCAACGGTCATGGGCACCTCAACAGGATTGCGACTGAGGAAATCAACATGGCTTATATATTGTCCTTTCTTGTAGGTAATTTCAAATTGAAAATCCTGCATATATGTCCACCAGCGAGCTACTCGTGGTGATAAATCTTTTTTATTCATTGTTGATTTAATAGCGTTACAGTCTGTGATAATTTTAAAGTTAATTCCTAGTAAATAGACTCGGAAGTGTTTCAAGGCGTTGTAAATAGCTAGAGTTTCTAAATCGTAAGAACTATATTTTGACTCTGCAGGTGTAGTTCTTTTGCTAAAATAAGCGATGACTTTTGAATCACCATCGTATTTCTGGGTTAAAATAGCACCATATCCTAAAGCACTAGCATCAGTATATAACTCTGTTTTTAAAGCAGGATCAAAGATTGACAACAATGGTCTAGATACTAAGTAATTTAGTACATAATTCCTCGCAATGTCTTGTTTAGAACCCCAATCCCATTTTTGGTTTTTCTGTGTTAATTTACTTATACAGGCAGTACGTGTTGCAAAATTTGGTATAAATTTCCTAAAATAAGAGGCCAGACCCATAAATTGTCGTACTTGTTTAATGTTACGAGGAATTGGTGAATTTATTAGGGCAGAAACTTTAGATGTACTTGGCCTGACACCTTCTCGAGATATTTGTCTACCCAAATACTCTATACAGTTAACAAAGAATTCACACTTTTTAGGGTTAATTTTAAAACCAGAAGAAGTGAGAGCTGATACCGTTAGTTCTAGGCATTTTAAACCTTCTTCAATAGTTGAAAATGGAATAAGTATGTCATCCATATAGACAAGTAGGAAATCTAAATGTGAAACGGCTTTGGATATTGCCCGTTGAAATACGGATGGCCCATTACAAATGCCAAATGGCATTTTTATAAATTCATAATGTCCGTCAGGGGTTGAGAAAGCTGTATATTTAGAAGAGTCTGCAGACACCGGAATTTGATAAAAACCGTTTTTCATATCTATTGAGATATAAAACTTGGCCTTTCCTAATTTGTCAATTTGATCCTCAATAAGAGGGAGAGGATATGTGTCTCTTTCAATGATTTTATTTAAGGACCTATAATCGACGCAAAGTCTGTCACTGCCATCTTTTTTTTTGACTAAAATCACGGGACTTGCAAACGATGATTCGCTTTCACGAATTATATCGCTATCAATTAAATCCTGGATAATGAGTTTTACTTTATCTCTTTCACAAGGTGCCAAACGATAGGGACGATAATTTACTACTTTGTCACTTTTTAACCTTATCCTTAATTCTCCTGTTGTGACTGATCCAGTTTTATTTAATATAGCAATATGTCTCTCAAAAATATCTATAATTTGATTTTGCAATTTTTCTTCTAAGTGAATTAATTTTGATTTTAACTCTGCCATTTGCATATTACAATAATCTAGCTGGAGCACAGAATTTACGTGTAAGTCTACCTTGTTAAGAGTTTTCCTCCGAATACTACTTCCTTCACAATCTGTAATAATCTCAATATCAGGGTATTCAACAGCATTTCTACCAATTAAAATATTATAATTAATTGTTTGATCATTAACAACAAATAAATCAAGTTCAATATATATGTCATCGAATCTTACAGGGACAGTTATTTTACCAGATACTTCCAATTTAACATTCCCTATTCCTGTAAGGTATTTGAAACAAGGTAGTATATTACATCTAAGTTGCTTAGCAATGGATTGTCTGATTAGGCTACAATTGGCACCTGTGTCTATAAGGGATTTAACTGGAATATCGTGAATAGATACATTTGTAAGCTTTAATTCGCTTTGCCTAAAAAATTAACCTCATTTTTATTAGTGTTGGTTTTCTCTAAAGCAGAATGTGCTTTATACCAGCATACAGACTCATTGTGACCGATTTTTTTACAGAAGGTACAGGTAACCCTATCAGGAACCTTATTTCCTGGAGTACTGGTCCCTGTTTCAGATGGCGGATTTCGGTTTCTATTGCAGTGGATTTTTATGTGACCTGTTTTACCACACAAATAACATTTTTTTTCTTCGGAATTATTATTTCGGGTCTCTAACTTTGGGCGTTTGACTTTACTTTGTCCTGCTGTACTGTCAGAATCGTTTTGTTCTATTGGTCGTTTTTTGGGTTTTATGTAACTGGAGAACAAAGATATTAATTGAGAAGTAGTTTTAACATTACTGTTGAAAGCAGCCATTCTAACGTTCACATCTGTTACGCTACCGCAGATCAACTCGATTAATTGGTCTTCCGCAAATGATATTTTCGTATTACGTAGCAGCCTAACCTTTTCCCTAGCGTATTCGCAATAAGAATCTGCAGAATCAGAATTGTATAACACTGCCTTGGATAGTTTTTCAGACAGGTTCCGTTTTTCTGGATATAAGTCTGTGAGGTCTGTACGGAAATTTTCCCATGTTCATGTGTTTCGGCCTTCAGATGGTACCCAAGACTCAAACCATAACAAAGCGGAACCTTTTAAAGCCTTACCAGCTCTTGCGACTGTTGCGATACTGCTCCATCCAAATTCTTTTGACAGCTCCTCAATGCTTTTACACCAGCCTTCCGCACCGCTGTCACTAGTTGCTGGGTCAAAGACCGGGAGTGCCACGTCGTCATCAGCATGGCGACGACCAGAAACAGCATCACTGATTGCTTTGAGAAGACCTTCCAGGACAGTAGAATCCATTCTGAAACTTATAAATACACGTCTTAATAGGGGTGAAGTCAATCCCACTTCTGATGTTATAAATTGTGTATATATATATTGTGTAGATATGTATCTAGATGTATGTAAATATTTAATCTCCGTTACTTATTAGGTATTAAAGGGGAAACATAAACAACAGGATTAAATTCATAATATCATTATATTTATCTTGTAGTATATAATAACTAACTATCTCAGTAGTGTATATAACAAAACGTTACATTACAATATAGTAACCATAATTAATAAATAAGTTACTATGACCCGTAATTAAATACACCAATTGTCATAATAACACTACATAACATAATTCATAATTTATAATATGAATATACAATATACATCATCACAACCATAATCATCATAATTAACAATAATCAGAAAAATATCATACCTTAGATGTTAACGCCTTGGAAGTCGAAGAGCAACTGAACCCGCTCCACTGTGGCTCCGCTCTTTTATACCAGTCAACAAACAAGTATGATTCACAAGTGATAGTTGAGTCAAATCAGTGTTTGCTTATAGAAAAATAAGTTTGTTATAAAAATCATTTAGTAAATTCATTAATTAATAACAATTGAGTATAAAATATTAAACAGATAATTACATTTATAGGTATATCAAGTACTTATTTTTAAATATTAGACACATCATAATAATTGTATTAATATATCAAGCGCATGAACGTCATCGTTCGTCACTGATGTTATGTGCTCCTAGTACGCGATTTCGCTTATCATACCGATGAGATAAGCAAATGCGCGTACTAGGAGCGCATGAACATCGTCATCCGTCGCTGATGTTATGTGCTCCTAGTACGCGATATCTCTTATCATACCGATGTGATAATCAAATGCGCTTACTAGGAGCGCATGAAAGTCATCAATCGTCATTGATTTTATGTGCTCCAGGTACGCGATTTCTCTTATCATACCGATGTGTTAAGCAAATGCGCGTACTAGGAGCGCATGAACGTCATCATCCGTCACTGATGTTATGTGCTCCTGGTACGCGAATTCGCTTATCATACCGATTTGATAAGCAAATGCGCTTACTAGGAGCGCATGAACGTCATCGTTCGTCACTGATGTTATGTGCTCCTAGTACGCGATTTCGCTTATCATACCGATGTGATGAACGAAATCGCCTACTAGGAGCGCATGAACGTCATCATCTGTCACTGATATTATGTGCTCCTAGTACGCAATTTCGCTTATCATACCGATGTGATAAGCAAATGCGCGTACTAGGAGCGCATGAATGTCATCATCCGTCACTGATGTTATGTGCTCCTGGTACGCGATTTCGCTTTTCATACCAAGTGCGAGTGCGGAGCTCCAGATTAAACTATGCCCCACCTGCTGGAGTGTCCCAGTTGTCCGTTTACCTGCATTCTTGACGACCTGAATAGTGCCTCCACCGCTTCAATAAACGTGGCCACCTACTAGACCAAAACTGTCTATTATAGAAAGCACATAAATACGATAAGAAAAAGAACCGAAGTGATAAGCAAAAACGCGTACTAGGAGCGCATGAACGTCGTCATCCGTCGCTGATGTTATATGTGCTAATAGTACGCGATATCTCTTATCATACCGATGTGATAATCAAATGCGCTTACTAGGAGCGCATGAAAGTCATCGTTAGTCACTGATGTTATGTGCTCCAGGTACGCTATTTCGCTTATCAAACCGTTGTGATGAGCAAACGCGTGTACAAGGGGCGCATGCACGTCATCATCCGTCACTGATGTTATGTGCTCCTAGTACGCGATATCTTTTATCATACCGATGTGATAAGCAAATGCGCGTACTAAGAGCGCATGAACGTCACCGTCCGTCAATGATGTTATGTGCTCCTAGTACGCGATATCTCTTATCATACCGATGTGATGAACGAAATCGCCTACAATTAGCGCATGAACGTCATCATCTGTCACTGATGTTATGTGCTCCTAGTACGCGATTTTGCTTATCATACCGATGTGATAAGCAAATGCGCGTACTAGGAGCGCATTAACATCGTCATCTGTCGCTGATGTTATGTACTCCTAGTACGCGATATCTCTTATTATACCGATGTGATAATCAAATGCGCTTACTAGGAGCGCATGCACGTCATCGTTAGTCACTGATGTTATGTGCTCCTAGTACGCGATATCTCTTACCATACCGATGTGATAATCAAATGCGCTTACTAGGAGCGCATGAAAGTCATCAATCGTCATTGATGTTATGTGCTCCAGGTACGCGATATCTCTTATCATACCGATGTGTTAAGCAAATGCGCGTACTAGGAGCGCATGAACGTCATCATCCGTCACTGATGTTATGTGCTCCTGGTACGCGAATTCGCTTATCATACCGATTTGATAAGCAAATGCGCTTACTAGGAGCGCATGAACGTCATCGTTCGTCACTGATGTTATGTGCTCCTAGTACGCGATTTCGCTTATCATACCGATGTGATGAACGAAATCGCCAACTAGGAGCGCATGAACGTCATCATCTGTCACTGATATTATGTGCTCCTAGTACGCAATTTCGCTTATCATACCGATGTGATAAGCAAATGCGCGTACTAGGAGCGCATGAATGTCATCATCCGTCACTGATGTTATGTGCTCCTGGTACGCGATTTCGCTTTTCATACCAAGTGCGAGTGCGGAGCTCCAGATTAAACTATGCCCCACCTGCTGGAGTGTCC
Organism: Noctua janthe; assembly: GCA_910589295.1. Lineage (NCBI taxonomy): Eukaryota > Metazoa > Arthropoda > Insecta > Lepidoptera > Noctuidae > Noctua > Noctua janthe. Next base: position 2,069,428 of record OU342572.1, on the reverse strand, counting down.
CAGTTGTCCGTTTACCTGCATTCTTGACGACCTGAATAGTGCCTCCACCGCTTCAATAAACGTGGCCACCTACTAGACCAAAACTGTCTATTATAGAAAGCACATAAATACGATAAGAAAAAGAACCGAAGTGATAAGCAAAAACGCGTACTAGGAGCGCATGAACGTCGTCATCCGTCGCTGATGTTATATGTGCTAATAGTACGCGATATCTCTTATCATACCGATGTGATAATCAAATGCGCTTACTAGGAGCGCATGAAAGTCATCGTTCGTCACTGATGTTATGTGCTCCAGGTACGCTATTTCGCTTATCAAACCGTTGTGATGAGCAAACGCGTGTACAAGGGGCGCATGCACGTCATCATCCGTCACTGATGTTATGTGCTCCTAGTACGCGATATCTTTTATCATACCGATGTGATAAGCAAATGCGCGTACTAAGAGCGCATGAACGTCACCGTCCGTCAATGATGTTATGTGCTCCTAGTACGCGATATCTCTTATCATACCGATGTGATGAACGAAATCGCCTACAAGGAGCGCATGAACGTCATCATCTGTCACTGATGTTATGTGCTCCTAGTACGCGATTTTGCTTATCATACCGATGTGATAAGCAAATGCGCGTACTAGGAGCGCATTAACATCGTCATCTGTCGCTGATGTTATGTACTCCTAGTACGCGATATCTCTTATCATACCGATGTGATAATCAAATGCGCTTACTAGGAGCGCATGCACGTCATCGTTAGTCACTGATGTTATGTGCTCCTAGTACGCGATTTCGCTTACATACCGATGTGATAAGCAAATGCCCGTACTAGGAGCGCATGAAAGTCATCAATCGTCATTGATTTTATGTGCTCCAGGTACGCGATATCTCTTATCATACCGATGTGTTAAGCAAATGCGCGTACTAGGAGCGCATGAACGTCATCATCCGTCACTGATGTTATGTGCTCCTGGTACGCGAATTCGCTTATCATACCGATTTGATAAGCAAATGCGCTTACTAGGAGCGCATGAACGTCATCGTTCGTCACTGATGTTATGTGCTCCTAGTACGCGATTTCGCTTATCATACCGATGTGATGAACGAAATCGCCTACTAGGAGCGCATGAACGTCATCATCTGTCACTGATGTTATGTGCTCCTAGTACGCGATTTCGCTTATCATACCGATGTGATAAGCAAATGCGCGTACTAGGAGCGCATGAATGTCATCATCCGTCACAGATGTTATGTGCTCCTGGTACGCGATTTCGCTTTTCATACCAAGTGCATGAACGACGATGTGTTAAGCAAATGCGCGTACTAGGAGCGCATGAACGTCATCGTCCGTCGCTGATGTTATATGCTCCTAGTACGCGATTTCTCTTATTATACCGATGTGATAAGCAAATGGGCGTACAAGGAGCGCATGCACGTCATCATCCGTCACTGATGTTATGTGCTCCTGGTACGCTATTTCGCTTATCAAACCGTTGTGATAAGCAAATGCGTGTACTAGGAGCGCATGAACGTCATCATCCGTCACTGATGTTATGTGCTCCTGGTACGCGATTTCGCTTTTCATACCAAGGGCGAGTGCGGAGCTCCAGATAAAACTATGCCCCACCTGCTGGAGTGTCCCAGTTGTCCGTTTACCTGCATTCTAGACGACCTGAATAGTGCCTCCACCGCTTCAATAAACGTGGCCACCTACTAGACCAAAACCGTCTATTATAGAAAGCACACACATTTTATTAAAAAGAACCGAAGTGATAAGCAAAAACGCGTACTAGGAGCGCATGAACGTCGTCATCCGTCACTGATGTTATGTGCTCCTAGTACGCGATATCTTTTATCATACCGATGTGATAAGCAAATGCGCGTACTAAGAGCGCATGAACGTCACCGTCCGTCAATGATGTTATGTGCTCCTAGTACGCGATATCTCTTATCATACCGATGTGATAATCAAATGCGCTTAATAGGAGCGCATGAACGTCATCGTTCGTCACTGATGTTATGTGCTCCTAGTACGCGATTTCGCTTACATACCGATGTGATAAGCAAATGCGCGTACTAGGAGCGCATGAATGTCATCGTCCGTCGCTGATGTTATATGCTCCTAGTACGCGATATCTCTTATCATACCGATGTGATAATCAAATGCGCTTACTAGGAGCGCATGCACGTCATCGTTAGACACTGATGTTATGTGCTCCTAGTACGCGATTTCGCTTACATACCGATGTGATAAGCAAATGCGCGTACTAGGAGCGCATGAACGTCATCGTTCGTCACTGATGTTATGTGCTCCTAGTACGCGATTTCGCTTATCATACAGATTTGATAAGCAAATGCGCGTACTAGGAGCGCATGAACGTCGTCATCCGTCACTGATGTTATGTGCTCCTAGTACGCGATATCTTTTATCATACCGATGTGATAAGCAAATGCGCGTACTAAGAGCGCATGAACGTCACCGTCCGTCAATGATGTTATGTGCTCCTAGTACGCGATATCTCTTATCATACCGATGTGATAATCAAATGCGCGTACTAGGAGCGCATGAACGTCATCGTTAGACACTGATGTTATGTGCTCCTAGTACGCGATTTCGCTTACATACCGATGTGATAAGCAAATGCGCGTACTAGGAGCGCATGAATGTCATCGTCCGTCGCTGATGTTATATGCTCCTAGTACGCGATATCTCTTATCATACCGATGTGATAATCAAATGCGCTTACTAGGAGCGCATGCACGTCATCGTTAGACACTGATGTTATGTGCTCCTAGTACGCGATTTCGCTTATCATACCGATGTGATAAGCAAATGCGCTTACTAGGAGCGCATGAACGTCATCGTTCGTCACTGATGTTATGTGCTCCTAGTACGCGATTTCGCTTATCATACAGATTTGATAAGCAAATGCGCGTACTAGGAGCGCATGAACGTCATCGTCCGTCACTGATGTTATGTGCTCCTAGTACGCGATATTTCTTATCATACCGATGTGATGAACGAAATCGCCTACTAGGAGCGCATGAACGTCATCATCTGTCACTGATGTTATGTGCTCCTAGTACGCGATTTCGCTTATCATACCGATGTGATAAGCAAATGCGCGTACTAGGAGCGCATGAATGTCATCATCCGTCACAGATGTTATGTGCTCCTGGTACGCGATTTCGCTTTTCATACCAAGTGCGAGTGCGGAGCTCCAGATAAAACTATGCCCCACCTGCTGGAGTGTCCCAGTTGTCCGTTTACCTGCATTCTTGACGACCTGAATAGTGCCTCCACCGCTTCAATAAACGTGGCCATCTACTAGACCAAAACTGTCTATTATAGAAAGCACATAAATACGATAAGAAAAAGAACCGAAGTAATAAGCAAAAACGCGTACTAGGAGCGCATGAACGTCGTCATCCATCGCTGATGTTATGTGCTACTAGTACGCGATATTTCTTATCATACCGATGTGATAATCAAATGCGCTTACTAGGAGCGCATGAAAGTCATCGTTCGTCACTGATGTTATGTGCTCCAGGTACGCTATTTCGCTTATCAAACCGTTGTGATAAGCAAATACGCGTACTAGGAGCACATGAACGTCATCATCCGTCACTGATGTTATGTGCTCCTGGTACGCGATTTCGCTTTTCATACCAAGTACGAGTGCGGAGCTCCAGATAAAACTATACCCCACCTGCTGAAGTGTCCCAGTTGTCCGTTTACCTACATTCTTGACGACCTGAATAGTGCCTAGACCGCTTCAATAAACGTGGCCACCTACTAGACCAAAACCGTCTATTATAGAAAGCACATAAATACGATAACAAAAAGAACCGAAGTGATAAGCAAAAACGCGTACTAAGAGCGCATGAACGTCGTCATCCGTCGCTGATGTTATGTGCTCCTAGTACGCAATTTCGCTTATCATACCGATGTGATAAGCAAAAACGCGTACTAAGAGCGCATGAACGTCGTCATCCGTCGCTGATGTTATGTGCTCTTAGTACGCGATATCTTTTATCATACCGATGTGATAAGCAAATGCGCGTACTAGGAGCGCATGAACGTCACCGTCCGTCAATGATGTTATGTGCTCCTAGTACGCGATATCTCTTATCATACCGATGTGATAATCAAATGCGCTTACTAGGAGCGCATGAACGTCATCGTTCGTCACTGGTGGTATGTGCTTCGAGTACGCGATTTCGCTTACATACCGATGTGATAAGCAAATGCGCGTACTAGGAGCGCATGAACGTCATCGTCCGTCGCTGATGTTATATGCTCCTAGTACGCGATATCTCTTATCATACCGATGTGATAATCAAATGCGCTTACTAGGAGCGCATGAACGTCATCGTTCGTCACTGATGGTATGTGCTCCGAGTACGCGATTTCGCTTACATACCGATGTGATAAGCAAATGCGCGTACTAGGAGCGCATGAACGTCATCGTCCGTCGCTGATGTTATATGCTCCTAGTACGCGATATCTCTTATCATACCGATGTGATAATCAAATGCGCTTACTAGGAGCGCATGAACGTCATCGTTCGTCAGTGATGGTATGTGCTCCGAGTACGCGATTTCGCTTACATACCGATGTGATAAGCAAATGCGCGTACTAGGAGCGCATGAACGTCATCGTCCGTCGCTGATGTTATATGCTCCTAGTACGCGATATCTCTTATCATACCGATGTGATAATCAAATGCGCTTACTAGGAGCGCATGAACGTCATCGTTCGTCACTGATGTTATGTGGTCCTAGTACGCGATTTCGCTTATCATACCGATTTGATAAGCAAATGCGCGTACTAGGAGCGCATGAACGTCATCGTCCGTCACTGATGTTATGTGCTCCTAGTACGCGATTTCGCTTATCGTACCGATTTGATAAGCAAATGCGCGTACTAGGAGCGCATGAACGTCATCGTCCGTCACTGATGTTATGTGCTCCTAGTACGCGATATTTCTTATCATACCGATGTGATGAACGAAATCGCCTACTAGGAGCGCATGAACGTCATCGTCCGTCGCTGATGTTATATGCTCCTAGTACGCGATATCTCTTATTATACCGATGTGATAATCAAATGCGCTTACTAGGAGCGCATGAACGTCATCGATCGTCACTGATGTTATGTGCTCCTAGTACGCGATTTCGCTTATCATACCGATGTGATAAGCAAAAACGCGTACTAAGAGCGCATGAACGTCGTCATCCGTCGCTGATGTTATGTGCTCTTAGTACGCGATATCTTTTATCATACCGATGTGATAAGCAAATGCGCGTACTAGGAGCGCATGAACGTCACCGTCCGTCAATGATGTTATGTGCTCCTAGTACGCGATATCTCTTATCATACCGATGTGATAATCAAATGCGCTTACTAGGAGCGCATGAACGTCATCGTTCGTCACTGATGGTATGTGCTCCGAGTACGCGATTTTGCTTATCATACCGATGTGATAAGCAAATGCGCGTACTAGGAGCGCATTAACATCGTCATCTGTCGCTGATGTTATGTACTCCTAGTACGCGATATCTCTTATCATACCGATGTGATAATCAAATGCGCTTACTAGGAGCGCATGCACGTCATCGTTAGTCACTGATGTTATGTGCTCCTAGTACGCGATTTCGCTTACATACCGATGTGATAAGCAAATGCCCGTACTAGGAGCGCATGAACGTCATCGTCCGTCGCTGATGTTATATGCTCCTAGTACGCGATATCTCTTATCATACCGATGTGATAATGAAATGCGCTTACTAGGAGCGCATGAACGTCATCGTTCGTCACTGATGTTATGTGCTCCTAGTACGCGATTTCGCTTATCATACAGATTTGATAAGCAAATGCGCGTACTAGGAGCGCATGAACGTCATCGTCCGTCACTGATGTTATGTGCTCCTAGTACGCGATATTTCTTATCATACCGATGTGATGAACGAAATCGCCTACTAGGAGCGCATGAACGTCATCGTCCGTCGCTGATGTTATGTGCTCCTAGTACGCGATTTCGCTTACATACCGATGTGATAAGCAAATGCGCGTACTAGGAGCGCATGAACGTCATCGTCCGTCGCTGATGTTATATGCTCCTAGTACGCGATATCTTTTATCATACCGATGTGATAATCAAATGCGCTTACTAGGAGCGCATGAACGTCATCGATCGTCACTGATGTTATGTGCTCCTAGTACGCGATTTCGCTTATCATACCGATGTGATAAGCAAAAACGCGTACTAAGAGCGCATGAACGTCGTCATCCGTCGCTGATGTTATGTGCTCTTAGTACGCGATATCTTTTATCATACCGATGTGATAAGCAAATGCGCGTACTAGGAGCGCATGAACGTCACCGTCCGTCAATGATGTTATGTGCTCCTAGTACGCGATATCTCTTATCATACCGATGTGATAATCAAATGCGCTTACTAGGAGCGCATGAACGTCATCGTTCGTCACTGGTGGTATGTGCTTCGAGTACGCGATTTCGCTTACATACCGATGTGATAAGCAAATGCGCGTACTAGGAGCGCATGAACGTCATCGTCCGTCGCTGATGTTATATGCTCCTAGTACGCGATATCTCTTATCATACCGATGTGATAATCAAATGCGCTTACTAGGAGCGCATGAACGTCATCGTTCGTCACTGATGGTATGTGCTCCGAGTACGCGATTTCGCTTACATACCGATGTGATAAGCAAATGCGCGTACTAGGAGCGCATGAACGTCATCGTCCGTCGCTGATGTTATATGCTCCTAGTACGCGATATCTCTTATCATACCGATGTGATAATCAAATGCGCTTACTAGGAGCGCATGAACGTCATCGTTCGTCAGTGATGGTATGTGCTCCGAGTACGCGATTTCGCTTACATACCGATGTGATAAGCAAATGCGCGTACTAGGAGCGCATGAACGTCATCGTCCGTCGCTGATGTTATATGCTCCTAGTACGCGATATCTCTTATCATACCGATGTGATAATCAAATGCGCTTACTAGGAGCGCATGAACGTCATCGTTCGTCACTGATGTTATGTGGTCCTAGTACGCGATTTCGCTTATCATACCGATTTGATAAGCAAATGCGCGTACTAGGAGCGCATGAACGTCATCGTCCGTCACTGATGTTATGTGCTCCTAGTACGCGATTTCGCTTATCGTACCGATTTGATAAGCAAATGCGCGTACTAGGAGCGCATGAACGTCATCGTCCGTCACTGATGTTATGTGCTCCTAGTACGCGATATTTCTTATCATACCGATGTGATGAACGAAATCGCCTACTAGGAGCGCATGAACGTCATCGTCCGTCGCTGATGTTATATGCTCCTAGTACGCGATATCTCTTATTATACCGATGTGATAATCAAATGCGCTTACTAGGAGCGCATGAACGTCATCGATCGTCACTGATGTTATGTGCTCCTAGTACGCGATTTCGCTTATCATACCGATGTGATAAGCAAAAACGCGTACTAAGAGCGCATGAACGTCGTCATCCGTCGCTGATGTTATGTGCTCTTAGTACGCGATATCTTTTATCATACCGATGTGATAAGCAAATGCGCGTACTAGGAGCGCATGAACGTCACCGTCCGTCAATGATGTTATGTGCTCCTAGTACGCGATATCTCTTATCATACCGATGTGATAATCAAATGCGCTTACTAGGAGCGCATGAACGTCATCGTTCGTCACTGATGTTATGTGCTCCTAGTACGCGATTTTGCTTATCATACCGATGTGATAAGCAAATGCGCGTACTAGGAGCGCATTAACATCGTCATCTGTCGCTGATGTTATGTACTCCTAGTACGCGATATCTCTTATCATACCGATGTGATAATCAAATGCGCTTACTAGGAGCGCATGCACGTCATCGTTAGTCACTGATGTTATGTGCTCCTAGTACGCGATTTCGCTTACATACCGATGTGATAAGCAAATGCCCGTACTAGGAGCGCATGAACGTCATCGTCCGTCGCTGATGTTATATGCTCCTAGTACGCGATATCTCTTATCATACCGATGTGATAATGAAATGCGCTTACTAGGAGCGCATGAACGTCATCGTTCGTCACTGATGTTATGTGCTCCTAGTACGCGATTTCGCTTATCATACAGATTTGATAAGCAAATGCGCGTACTAGGAGCGCATGAACGTCATCGTCCGTCACTGATGTTATGTGCTCCTAGTACGCGATATTTCTTATCATACCGATGTGATGAACGAAATCGCCTACTAGGAGCGCATGAACGTCATCATCTGTCACTGATGTTATGTGCTCCTAGTACGCGATTTCGCTTATCATACCGATGTGATAAGCAAATGCGCGTACTAGGAGCGCATGAATGTCATCATCCGTCACAGATGTTATGTGCTCCTGGTACGCGATTTCGCTTTTCATACCAAGTGCGAGTGCGGAGCTCCAGATAAAACTATGCCCCACCTGCTGGAGTGTCCCAGTTGTCCGTTTACCTTACCCTTACCCTTTACCTGCATTCTTGACGACCTGAATAGTGCCTCCACCGCTTCAATAAACGTGGCCATCTACTAGACCAAAACTGTCTATTATAGAAAGCACATAAATACGATAAGAAAAAGAACCGAAGTAATAAGCAAAAACGCGTACTAGGAGCGCATGAACGTCGTCATCCGTCGCTGATGTTATGTGCTACTAGTACGCGATATTTCTTATCATACCGATGTGATAATCAAATGCGCTTACTAGGAGCGCATGAAAGTCATCGTTCGTCACTGATGTTATGTGCTCCAGGTACGCTATTTCGCTTATCAAACCGTTGTGATAAGCAAATACGCGTACTAGGAGCACATGAACGTCATCATCCGTCACTGATGTTATGTGCTCCTGGTACGCGATTTCGCTTTTCATACCAAGTACGAGTGCGGAGCTCCAGATAAAACTATACCCCACCTGCTGAAGTGTCCCAGTTGTCCGTTTTCCTACATTCTTGACGACCTGAATAGTGCCTAGACCGCTTCAATAAACGTGGCCACCTACTAGACCAAAACCGTCTATTATAGAAAGCACATAAATACGATAACAAAAAGAACCGAAGTGATAAGCAAAAACGCGTACTAAGAGCGCATGAACGTCGTCGTCCGTCACTGATGTTATGTGCTACTAGTACGCGATATTTCTTATCATACCGATGTGATAATCAAATGCGCTTACTAGGAGCGCATGAACGTCATCGTCCGTCGCTGATGTTATGTGCTCCTAGTACGCGATTTCGCTTACATACCGATGTGATAAGCAAATGCGCGTACTAGGAGCGCATGAACGTCATCGTCCGTCGCTGATGTTATATGCTCCTAGTACGCGATATCTTTTATCATACCGATGTGATAATCAAATGCGCTTACTAGGAGCGCATGAACGTCATCGATCGTCACTGATGTTATGTGCTCCTAGTACGCGATTTCGCTTATCATACAGATTTGATAAGCAAATGCGCGTACTAGGAGCGCATGAACGTCATCGTCCGTCACTGATGTTATGTGCTCCTAGTACGCAAAAACGCGTACTAAGAGCGCATGAACGTCGTCATCCGTCGCTGATGTTATGTGCTCTTAGTACGCGATATCTTTTATCATACCGATGTGATAAGCAAATGCGCGTACTAGGAGCGCATGAACGTCACCGTCCGTCAATGATGTTATGTGCTCCTAGTACGCGATATCTCTTATCATACCGATGTGATAATCAAATGCGCTTACTAGGAGCGCATGAACGTCATCGTTCGTCACTGGTGGTATGTGCTTCGAGTACGCGATTTCGCTTACATACCGATGTGATAAGCAAATGCGCGTACTAGGAGCGCATGAACGTCATCGTCCGTCGCTGATGTTATATGCTCCTAGTACGCGATATCTCTTATCATACCGATGTGATAATCAAATGCGCTTACTAGGAGCGCATGAACGTCATCGTTCGTCACTGATGGTATGTGCTCCGAGTACGCGATTTCGCTTACATACCGATGTGATAAGCAAATGCGCGTACTAGGAGCGCATGAACGTCATCGTCCGTCGCTGATGTTATATGCTCCTAGTACGCGATATCTCTTATCATACCGATGTGATAATCAAATGCGCTTACTAGGAGCGCATGAACGTCATCGTTCGTCAGTGATGGTATGTGCTCCGAGTACGCGATTTCGCTTACATACCGATGTGATAAGCAAATGCGCGTACTAGGAGCGCATGAACGTCATCGTCCGTCGCTGATGTTATATGCTCCTAGTACGCGATATCTCTTATCATACCGATGTGATAATCAAATGCGCTTACTAGGAGCGCATGAACGTCATCGTTCGTCACTGATGTTATGTGGTCCTAGTACGCGATTTCGCTTATCATACCGATGTGATAATCAAATGCGCTTACTAGGAGCGCATGAACGTCATCGTTCGTCACTGATGGTATGTGCTCCGAGTACGCGATTTTGCTTATCATACCGATGTGATAAGCAAATGCGCGTACTAGGAGCGCATGAATGTCATCGTTAGTCACTGATGTTATGTGCTCCTAGTACGCGATTTCGCTTACATACCGATGTGATAAGCAAATGCCCGTACTAGGAGCGCATGAACGTCATCGTCCGTCGCTGATGTTATATGCTCCTAGTACGCGATATCTCTTATCATACCGATGTGATAATGAAATGCGCTTACTAGGAGCGCATGAACGTCATCGTTCGTCACTGATGTTATGTGCTCCTAGTACGCGATTTCGCTTATCATACAGATTTGATAAGCAAATGCGCGTACTAGGAGCGCATGAACGTCATCGTCCGTCACTGATGTTATGTGCTCCTAGTACGCGATATTTCTTATCATACCGATGTGATGAACGAAATCGCCTACTAGGAGCGCATGAACGTCATCATCTGTCACTGATGTTATGTGCTCCTAGTACGCGATTTCGCTTATCATACCGATGTGATAAGCAAATGCGCGTACTAGGAGCGCATGAATGTCATCATCCGTCACAGATGTTATGTGCTCCTGGTACGCGATTTCGCTTTTCATACCAAGTGCGAGTGCGGAGCTCCAGATAAAACTATGCCCCACCTGCTGGAGTGTCCCAGTTGTCCGTTTACCTGCATTCTTGACGACCTGAATAGTGCCTCCACCGCTTCAATAAACGTGGCCATCTACTAGACCAAAACTGTCTATTATAGAAAGCACATAAATACGATAAGAAAAAGAACCGAAGTAATAAGCAAAAACGCGTACTAGGAGCGCATGAACGTCGTCATCCGTCGCTGATGTTATGTGCTACTAGTACGCGATATTTCTTATCATACCGATGTGATAATCAAATGCGCTTACTAGGAGCGCATGAAAGTCATCGTTCGTCACTGATGTTATGTGCTCCAGGTACGCTATTTCGCTTATCAAACCGTTGTGATAAGCAAATACGCGTACTAGGAGCACATGAACGTCATCATCCGTCACTGATGTTATGTGCTCCTGGTACGCGATTTCGCTTTTCATACCAAGTACGAGTGCGGAGCTCCAGATAAAACTATACCCCACCTGCTGAAGTGTCCCAGTTGTCCGTTTTCCTACATTCTTGACGACCTGAATAGTGCCTAGACCGCTTCAATAAACGTGGCCACCTACTAGACCAAAACCGTCTATTATAGAAAGCACATAAATACGATAACAAAAAGAACCGAAGTGATAAGCAAAAACGCGTACTAAGAGCGCATGAACGTCGTCATCCGTCGCTGATGTTATGTGCTACTAGTACGCGATATTTCTTATCATACCGATGTGATAATCAAATGCGCTTACTAGGAGCGCATGAAAGTCATCAATCGTCATTGATTTTATGTGCTCCAGGTACGCGATATCTCTTATCATACCGATGTGTTAAGCAAATGCGCGTACTAGGAGCGCATGAACGTCATCATCCGTCACTGATGTTATGTGCTCCTGGTACGCGAATTCGCTTATCATACCGATTTGATAAGCAAATGCGCTTACTAGGAGCGCATGAACGTCATCGTTCGTCACTGATGTTATGTGCTCCTAGTACGCGATTTCGCTTATCATACCGATGTGATGAACGAAATCGCCTACTAGGAGCGCATGAACGTCATCATCTGTCACTGATATTATGTGCTCCTAGTACGCAATTTCGCTTATCATACCGATGTGATAAGCAAATGCGCGTACTAGGAGCGCATGAACGTCATCATCCGTCACTGATGTTATGTGCTCCTGGTACGCGATTTCGCTTTTCATACCAAGTGCGAGTGCGGAGCTCCAGATTAAACTATGCCCCACCTGCTGGAGTGTCCCAGTTGTCCGTTTACCTGCATTCTTGACGACCTGAATAGTGCCTCCACCGCTTCAATAAACGTGGCCACCTACTAGACCAAAACTGTCTATTATAGAAAGCACATAAATACGATAAGAAAAAGAACCGAAGTGATAAGCAAAAACGCGTACTAGGAGCGCATGAACGTCGTCATCCGTCGCTGATGTTATGTGCTACTAGTACGCGATATTTCTTATCAAACCGTTGTGATAAGCAAATGCGCGTACTAGGAGCACATGAACGTCATCATCCGTCACTGATGTTATGTGCTCCTGGTACGCGATTTCGCTTTTCATACCAAGTACGAGTGCGGAGCTCCAGATAAAACTATACCCCACCTGCTGAAGTGTCCCAGTTGTCCGTTTACCTGCATTCTTGACGACCTGAATAGTGCCTAGACCGCTTCAATAAACGTGGCCACCTACTAGACCAAAACCGTCTATTATAGAAAGCACATAAATACGATAACAAAAAGAACCGAAGTGATAAGCAAAAACGCGTACTAAGAGCGCATGAACGTCGTCATCCATCGCTGATGTTATGTGCTCCTAGTACGCAATTTCTCTTATTATACCGATGTGATAAGCAAATGCGCGTACTAGGAGCGCATGAACGTCATCATCTGTCACTGATGTTATGTGCTCCTGGTACGCGATTTCGCTTTTCATACCAAGTGCGAGTGCGGAGCTCCAGATAAAACTATGCCCCACCTGCTGGAGTGTCCCAGTTGTCCGTTTACCTGCATTCTTGACGACCTGAATAGTGCCTCCACCGCTTCAATAAACGTGGCCACCTACTAGACCAAAACTGTCTATTATAGAAAGCACATAAATACGATAAGAAAAAGAACCGAAGTGATAAGCAAAAACGCGTACTAGGAGCGCATGAACGTCGTCATCCGTCGCTGATGTTATGTGCTCCTAGTACGCGATATCTCTTATCATACCGATGTGATAATCAAATGCGCTTACTAGGAGCGCATGAAAGTCATCGATCGTCACTGATGTTATGTGCTCCAGGTACGCTATTTCGCTTATCAAACCGTTGTGATGAGCAAACGCGTGTACAAGGGGCGCATGCACGTCATCATCCGTCACTGATGTTATGTGCTCCTAGTACGCGATATCTTTTATCATATCGATGTGATAAGCAAATGCGCGTACTAGGAGCGCATGAACGTCACCGTCCGTCAATGATGTTATGTGCTCCTAGTACGCGATATCTCTTATCATACCGATGTGATGAACGAAATCGCCTACTAGGAGCGCATGAACGTCATCATCTGTCACTGATGTTATGTGCTCCTAGTACGCGATTTCGCTTATCATACCGATGTGATAAGCAAATGCGCGTACTAGGAGCGCATGAACGTCGTCATCCGTCGCTGATGTTATGTGCTACTAGTACGCGATATTTCTTATCATACCGATGTGATAATCAAATGCGCTTACTAGGAGCGCATGAAAGTCATCGTTCGTCACTGATGTTATGTGCTCCAGGTACGCTATTTCGCTTATCAAACCGTTGTGATAAGCAAATACCTGTACTAGGAGCACATGAACGTCATCATCCGTCACTGATGTTATGTGCTCCTGGTACGCGATTTCGCTTTTCATACCAAGTACGAGTGCGGAGCTCCAGATAAAACTATACCCCACCTGCTGAAGTGTCCCAGTTGTCCGTTTACCTGCATTCTTGACGACCTGAATAGTGCCTAGACCGCTTCAATAAACGTGGCCACCTACTAGACCAAAACCGTCTATTATAGAAAGCACATAAATACGATAACAAAAAGAACCGAAGTGATAAGCAAAAACGCGTACTAAGAGCGCATGAACGTCGTCATCCGTCGCTGATGTTATGTGCTCCTAGTACGCAATTTCTCTTATTATACCGATGTGATAAGCAAATGGGCGTACAAGGGGCGCATGCACGTCATCATCCGTCACTGATGTTATGTGCTCCTGATACACTATTTCGCTTATCAAACCGTTGTGATAAGCAAATGCGTGTACTAGAAGCGCATGATCGTCATCGTCCGTCACTGATGTTATGTGCTCCTAGTACGCGATTTCGCTTGTCATACCGATGTGATGAGCAAACGCGTGTACAAGGGGCGCATGCACGTCATCATCCGTCACTGATGTTATGTGCTCCTAGTACGCGATATCTTTTATCATACCGATGTGATAAGCAAATGCGCGTACTAGGATGGCATGAACGTCACCGTCCGTCAATGATGTTATGTGCTCCTAGTACGCGATATTTCTTATCATACCGATGTGATGAACGAAATCGCCTACTAGGAGCGCATGAACGTCATCATCTGTCACTGATGTTATGTGCTCCTAGTACGCGATTTCGCTTATCATACCGATGTGATAAGCAAATGCGCGTACTAGGAGTGCATGAACGTCATCATCCGTCACTTATGTTGCTCCTTATGTGCTCCTGGTACGCGATTTCGCTTTTCATACCAAGTGCGAGTGCGGAGCTCCAGATAAAACTATGCCCCACCTGCTGGAGTGTCCCAGTTGTCCGTTTACCTGCATTCTTGACGACCTGAATAGTGCCTCCACCGCTTCAATAAACGTGGCCACCTACTAGACCAAAACTGTCAATTATAGAAAGCACATAAATACGATAAGAAAAAGAACCGAAGTGATAAGCAAAAACGTGTACTAGGAGCGCATGAACGTCGTCATCCGTCGCTGATGTTATGTGCTCCTAGTACGCGATATCTTTTATCATATCGATGTGATAAGCAAATGTGCGTACTAGGAGCGCATGAACGTCACCGTCCGTCAATGATGTTATGTGCTCCTAGTACGCGATATCTCTTATCATACCGATGTGATGAACGAAATCGCCTACTAGGAGCGCATGAACGTCATCATCTGTCACTGATGTTATGTGCTCCTAGTACGCGATTTCGCTTATCATACCGATGTGATAAGCAAATGCGCGTACTAGGAGCGCATGAACATCGTCATCCGTCGCTGATGTTTTGTGCTCCTAGTACGCGATATCTCTTATCATACCGATGTGATAATCAAATGCGCTTACTAGGAGCGCATGAAAGTCATCGTTCGTCACTGATGTTATGTGCTCCAGGTACGCTATTTCGCTTATCAAACCGTTGTGATAAGCAAATGCGCGTACTAGGAGCGCATGAACGTCATCATCCGTCACTGATGTTATGTGCTCCTGGTACGCGATTTCGCTTTTCATACCAAGTGCGAGTGCGGAGCTCCAGATAAAACTATGCCCCACCTGCTGAAGTGTCCCAGTTGTCCGTTTACCTGCATTCTTGACGACCTGAATAGTGCCTAGACCGCTTCAATAAACGTGGCCACCTACTAGACCAAAACCGTCTATTATAGAAAGCACATAAATACGATAACAAAAAGAACCGAAGTGATAATCAAATGCGCTTACTAGGAGCGCATGAACGTCGTCATCCGTCGCTGATGTTATGTGCTCCTAGTACGCGATTTCGCTTATCAAACCGATGTTATAAACAAATGCGCTTACTAGGAGCGCATGAAAGTCATCGTTCGTCACTGATGTTATGTGCTCCAGGTACGCTATTTCGCTTATCAAACCGTTGTGATAAGCAAATGCGCGTACTTGGAGCGCATGAACGTCATCATCCGTCACTGATGTTATGTGCTCCTGGTACGCGATTTCGCTTTTCATACCAAGGGCGAGTGCGGAGCTCCAGATAAAACTATGCCCCACCTGCTGGAGTGTCCCAGTTGTCCGTTTACCTGCATTCTAGACGACCTGAATAGTGCCTCCACCGCTTCAATAAACGTGGCCACCTACTAGACCAAAACCGTCTATTATAGAAAGCACATAAATACGATAAGAAAAAGAACCGAAGTGATAAGCAAAAACGCGTACTAGGAGCGCATGAACGTCGTCATCCGTCGCTGATGTTATGTGCTACTAGTACGCGATATCTCTTATCATACCGATGTGATAATCAAATGCGCTTACTAGGAGCGCATGAAAGTCATCGTTCGTCACTGATGTTATGTGCTCCAGGTACGCTATTTCGCTTATCAAACCGTTGTGATAAGCAAATGCGCGTACTAGGAGCGCATGAAAGTCGTCATCCGTCACTGATGTTATGTGCTCCTAGTACGCGATATTTCTTATCATACCGATGTGATGAACGAAATCGCCTACTAGGAGCGCATGAACGTCATCATCTGTCACTGATGTTATGTGCTCCTAGTACGCGATTTCTTTTATCATACCGATGTGATAAGCAAAAGCGCATACAAGGGGCGCATGCACGTCATCATCCGTCACTGATGTTATGTGCTCCTAGTACGCGATTTCTCTTATCATACCGATGTGATAAGCAAATTCACGTACTAGCAGCGCATGAACTTCATCAGCCGTCACTGATGTTATGTGCTCTTAGTACGCAATTTCGTTTGTCATACCGATGTGATGAAAACCGCGCGTACTAGGAGCGCATGAACTTCATCATCCGTCACTGATGTTATGTGTTCCTGGTACGCGATATCTCTTATCATAACGATGTGATAAGCAAATGCGCGTACTAGGAGCGCATGACCGTCATCGTTCGTCACTGTTGTAATGTGCTTATAGTACGCGATTTCGCTTGGCATACCGATGTGATGAGCAAACGCGTGTACAAGGGGCGCATGCACGTCATCATCCGTCACTGATGTTATGTGCTCCTAGTACGCGATTTCGCTTATCATACCGATGTGATAAGCAAATGCGCGTACTAGGAGCGCATTAATGTCATCATCCGTCACTGATGTTATGTGCTCCTGGTACGCGATTTCGCTTTTCATACCAAGTGCGAGTGCGGAGCTCCAGATAAAATTATGCCCCACCTGCTGGAGTATCCCAGGTGTCCGTTTACCTGCATTCTTGACGACCTGAATAGTGCCTCCGACGCTTCAATAAACATAGTCACCTACTGGACAAAAACCGTTTATTATAGAAAGCACATAAATACGATAAGAAAAAGAACTGAAGTGATAAGCAAAAAGGCGTACTAGGAGCGCATGAACGTCGTCATCCGTCGCTGATGTTATGTGCTCCTAGTACGCGATTTCTCTTATTATACCGATGTGATAAGCAAATGCGCGTACTAGGAGCGCATGAACGTCATCGTCTGTCAATGATGTTATGTGCTCCTAGTACGCGATTTCTTTTATCATACCGATGTCATAAGCAAAAGCGCGTACAAGGGGCGCATGCACGTCATCATCCGTCACTGATGCTATGTGCTCCTAGTACGCGATTTCTCTTATCATGCTGATGTGATAAGCAAATGCACGTAATAGGAGCGCATGAACGTCATCAGCCGTCACTGATGTTATGTGCTCTTAGTACGCAATTTCGTTTATCATACCGATGTGATGAGCAAACGCGCGTACTAGGAGCGCATGAACGTAATCATCCGTCACTGATGTTATGTGCTCCTAGTACGCGATTTCTCTTATCATACCTATGTGATAAGCAAATGCACGTAATAAGAGCGCATGAACTTCATCACCCATCACTCATGTTATGTCCTCCTGTTACGCGGTTTCACTTTTCATTTCGATGTGATGAACGAAATCGCGTACTAGGAGTGCATGAACGTCGTCTTACGTCGCTGATGTTATGTGCTCCTAGTACGCGATTTTTCTTATTATACCGATGTGATAAGCAAAAGCGCGTACAAGGGGCGCATGCACGTCATCATCCGTCACTGATGTTATGTGCTCCTGGTACGCTATTTCGCTTATCAAACCGTTGTGATAAGCAAATGCGCGTACTAGGAGTGCATGAACGTCATCATCCGTCACTTATGTTGCTCCTTATGTGCTCCTGGTACGCTATTTCGCTTATCAAGCCGTTGTGATAAGCAAATGCGTTTGTCATACCGATGTGATGAGCAAACGCGCGTACTAGGAGCGCATGAACGTCGTCATCCATCACTGATATTAAGTGCTTCTAGTACGTGATTTCTTTTATCATACCGATGTGATAAGCAAATGCGCGTACTAAGAGCGCATGAACTTCATCACCCGTCACTGATGTTATGTGCTCTTAGTACGCAATTTCGTTTGTCATCCCGATGTGATGAGCAAACTGCGCGTACTAGGAGCGCATGAACTACATCATCCGTCACTCATGTTATGTTCTCCTGGTACGCGATTTCACTTTTCATACCGATGTGATGAACGAAATCGCGTACTAGGAGCGCATGAACGTCGTCATCCATCACTGATATTAAGTGCTTCTAGTACGTGATTTCTTTTATCATACCGATGTGATAAGCAAATGCGCGTACTAAGAGCGCACGAACGTCATCGTCCGTCAATGATGTTATGTGCTCCTAGTACGCGATATATCTTATCATACCGATGTGATAGGCAAATGCGCGTACTAGGAGCGCATGAACTTTATCACCCGTCACTGATGTTATGTGCTCCTAGTACGCGATTTCTTTTATCATACTGATGTGATAAGCAAATGCGCGTACTAAGAGCGCATGAACGTCTTCGTCTGTCAATGATGTTATGTGCTCCTAGTTCGCGATATATCTTATCATACCGATGTGATAAGCAAATGCACGTACTAGGAGCGCATGAACTTCATCACCCGTCACTGATGTTATGTGCTCTTAGTACGCAATTTCGTTTGTCATCCCGATGTGATGAGCAAACTGCGCGTACTAGGAGCGCATGAACTACATCATCCGTCACTCATGTTATAATAATAATAATAATAAATTTTAATGTACTCTTTCGGCGTACTCAAATGGACTCAGACCGAACTCGATGCCCTGGATAGAAGAGTTCGTACACTGTTAACCGCAAACCGGATGCATCACCCACGATCATCGGTAATGAGGCTGTACATCCCGCGGAAGTGCGGGGGTCGAGGTTTTTTAAACGCGAAGACCCTTTACAACCGCGAGATATGCAGTCTCAGAGAATATTTTTTTAAAACCGAGGTGGGTATGCACCGAGATGTGGTCGCAGTGGACAAGGGACTCACCCCGCTGTCCATGGCTAAAGAGAACTGGCGCAAACCTGTAGTACTTACTATCGATGACCGCAAGGAAGTATGGCAAGGCAAGGAGCTTCATGGACGCTTCTACCGGGCTCTTCATGGGCCCGATGTAGATTTTCTAGCGTCCGTGTCCTGGTTACGTTTCGGCGACCTCTTTGGGGAAACTGAAGGTTTTGTCTGTGCGATTATGGACGAAGTTATATTGACGAACAACTACCGGAAATATATTATGAAGGACGGGACGGTTGACGTGTGTCGGGCATGTCACCGTCCGGGTGAGTCCATCAGACATATTATTTCTGGTTGTTCTCGTCTGGCTAACGGCGAGTACTTGCACAGGCACAACCAAGTAGCCAGGATTATTCACCAACAACTTGCCTTGAAATATAAACTTGTGGAATCTGAGGTACCGTACTACAAGTATGTGCCCGACCCAGTTCTCGAGAAAGACCATGTCACGTTGTACTGGGATCGGTCTATCATTACTGACAGGACTATTGTCGCCAATAAACCTGACATAGTAGTGATAGACCGATTAGCGCGCCGTGTAATGATAGTCGATGTTACCATTCCGCATGACGAGAACCTCGTGAAAGCTGAGAAAGAGAAACAAATTAAATATCTCGACTTAGCACACGAGGTTGTCGACATGTGGAATGTGAACTCGGCTATCATTGTGCCGATTGTCGTGACGGCCAATGGCCTTATAGCCAAGAGCCTCGACGACCATCTTTCGAGGCTCTCGTTAGGCGGTTGGATCAAGGGCCTGATTCAGAAGGCAGTACTCCTCGATACGGCTCGCATTGTGAGGAGGTTCCTGTCTCTGGAGCCCTAACCACCGGTAGCTTGGACCCTGCTCCCGATACCGGCGGACCACTATTTTTTATATTTTTAAATGTTTTTTTTTTATATTGTTTTATATTAGAATATTTAAAAATGTATTTAATATGTATAAAAATAAATAAAGGAAATAATAATAAAATTTATTTCAGACCATAAGTCCATAAACAAACACATATTACAATATTAAACATACAACATCAATATATACATGAAAACACATTCTACACAAAAACTACACTATAAACAACTTATTTCAAATATTGGAATGACGCACGATGACTGGTCATCCATTGCCACATTATTGGACTATCCATCCTGTCGGCTACTATAGCCACCAAGCTGTTGGAGCTGTCGCGCACTCGCCGCATCAAGGATGCTATCCGTGTCCGCATCAGTGCGTAAAAATCTGGCACGCCATTCTCCGCAAACATCCCCGATGCACTGCAAAAGCGCGGCAGCCCCAACATAATTCTGAAGGCGTTGTTGTATTGGACTCGCAGAGCATTGTACGAGCTTTTTGTATAGCTGACCCATAGGGCACACGTGTACATAGATTGGCAATACGCTCTAAAGAGTGTAATTTTCACCTCCCTAGTACAACGTGCGAACCTACGAGCCAGCATGTTACATCGAACTGCCAATGCTCTGCGTTCCCTCTCCACGTCCACATTGTCGGACAGACTATCGGTGACCCAATGCCCCAGGTACTTGAACTTCGTGACCCTGGAAAGCTGAGCGCCCCCCAAGGTGACTGGTGGGACAGTATCATAACATTTGTTACCTGCTTTGAAAACCAGTAGCTCGCTCTTGGTCACATTGTACCTAAGGCCGTGAGCCACCGCATAGTCTTCACAGATGCGAAGAAGCCTCCTAAGTGCACTGATCGATGGGCTCAGCAATACCATATCATCAGCGTAGCTGATGTTATTGACGCAGTGCCCGTCAATGGAGCACCCGATATTGGCATTGCTGAGCTCACAGATCAGCTCGTTTACATATAGGTTGAATAGCTTGGGTGAGCTGATTCCCCCCTGCCTCACACCGCACTCCAACCCGTATGCATCCGACAGGACACCCGCCCATTTAACATAGTTGTATTGGTTTTTATACCAATACTTTAGCATCCTAATGACATCGCTTGGGAGGTTTTTAACATTTGACAGTTTCCTCCATAGGCAGTCATAAGATACGAGGTCGAAAGCCTTGGAGAGGTCCAGAAAACACGCATATACAGGTGTTTTCCTACTTGCATAGTATTGAACAGTCTGTTTCAGGCATAGTATAGCTGTTTCCGTGGATAAATGTGGCTTAAACCCAAACTGGGCGTCGTGGAGTGTTAGATGCTTATCCAGTTGCTGATCAGTCAGACTGTCCAACACTTTTGCAATGATGGTAGCCAGGGATATAGGCCTGTAGTTGTTCTTGTCACTCGCATCTCCAGTCTTATTTTTAACAATGGGCACAACAATAGTTTTAAGTAAATCAGCTGGAAGATACGAGTGACTCAGGGACAAACTAATAAACATTGCTAGCACTCGCGGTAAGTGCTTACCAGCATATAGCAAATGCTCTATACTTAGGCTGTCATGACCCGGCGACTTGCCTCTCTTTAACTTGCGTATGACAGTAGCTACCTCCCTGGCCGCAAACCTAATAGGCATGTCTTCGGATCCCCCCACCACCTCCGGCCCGCCAGACGACGTACCTAGGGGAGACCCAACCCTAAAGGCTCTGCTGAATAGGTTGGCGATATCATTAGGATCACTAAGTCCTTCAACACTCACAGGCAGACCCGACCTGGGATTCAACCTGTTTGTGGTTTTCCAAAAACTACCAAAATTCTTTGCGTCATGATGACTTGCAATTATGTTCATTTTTATTTGGTCTTTATTATTTTGACACCATTTTAATTTACTTTTAAAAACCCTTCTACTTTCCACCATTTTTTCATACAAGTCACCATTTTTCGGCCTACTAAATAATGTCCAAGTTTGAAAATCAAACCGAGCCTTTCTGTGTGCGTCTTTCACATGCTTATTCCAGCCCGTTATGTAACGCTTTTTGTGCTGTATGCCATTCTTACAATTACTGGCAGTTGCACCTTCACAGAGAATACGTATAATTTCCGCGTACATATTATCTAAAATGGTTTCATGTTCCTTAATTCTACATCTACTTTTACTACATTCAGTAAATTCTAAGGGAAAGTCTAAATTTTTCAAGAGATCATTACAATAATTGCTATATAACTCAGTCTGCTGCAAGTTTCTGTCACCCCATGTTACTTTGTTACATTTAGGTAGTCCAGGTGCAACTTTTGGCTTTAATAAATTAAGATCACACTTTACAATTAGCGGTAAATGGTCCGACCAAGACACATCGTAGAGCACACTAGCGTCTCTAATGGTATTCCACGCCGCGTCTGTCACTACGCAGTGGTCTAACCAACTAGTAGAACCATGTGCATCACTTACGTAGGTATACGTGTCCGACTCACCACCGAGAAGGCAAACGTCAGCGCACCGCCACTGTACTTCAGCCGAAAAACTCAATAGTTCTTTGCCGAATAGACTATTGGGTTGAGCATTAAAATCCCCCAGAATATAGACCGCGTCTACACCACTACTTTCTATCACTGCGTGAATCTCACTTAAACACTCGACAAATTCACCAAGATTATCCATCGATTCTGTCGGCATGTAAATCGAGAATACTAAGAGAGTTTTACCGCCTGCCGTTATTTTGATAGCCACAAGACGCACACTTTTACACTGCACGAAAGACACATTTTCATAGGCGCTCTTGCGCCACAGTATAGCAACTCCGCCATAAGGTCGCCCTCGTAGGATGCCCGACGACGGATCTACCGCCGATTTTCCCACGGAGTCGAACTGAGGGTCTATGCTGCTCAGAAAAGGAATGTCGTGTGGTAGCAACCAGGTTTCTTGCAATGCGATTATATCAGATGTTTGACATAATAGTCTGACATAATCCACCGATCTAGTAATAGATTTACAATTAAAACTCACAAATGTACTTGCTTTTGAATTAATATCTTTATTGTTGCAATCCATTCTTGATATTTTTGTGAGATCCTTCGGCTCGTTCTTTAAAGTCTATGTATCTACGAAAAGAAATTCCCTCTGGCCATAAATTGTCGTCTAAAAATAAATGCAATTTATGCTTTTGTACAAAAATTTTATAAGCATCGTAGTCTTTCTGTTTTCTCATATTTATTTTTTCAATTTGCACACTAGTTTTTGTTTTTTCCATTATGTACTTATGTATGTCGTTAGTAGACGCATTCTGATCAACGTTATTGATGAACAACGGTATTTTAATGTCAGCTGCTTTAAATTTTACAGTATGATCTATGTTATGTTCTCCTGGTACGCGATTTCACTTTTCATACCGATGTGATGAACGAAATCGCGTGCAAGGAGCGCATGAATGTCATCATCCGTCACTGATGTTAT
Source organism: Noctua janthe (assembly GCA_910589295.1). NCBI lineage: Eukaryota > Metazoa > Arthropoda > Insecta > Lepidoptera > Noctuidae > Noctua > Noctua janthe. Next base: position 2,045,664 of record OU342572.1, on the reverse strand, counting down.
GTGCTCCTGGTACGCGATTTCGCTTTTCATACCAAGTGCGAGTGCCGAGCTCCAGATAAAATTATGCCCCACCTGCTGGAGTATCCCAGGTGTTCGTTTACCTGCATTCTTGACGACCTGAATAGTGCCTCCGACGCTTCAATAAACATGGTCACCTACTGGACAAAAACCGTTTATTATAGAAAGCACATAAATACGATAAGAAAAAGAACTGAAGTGATAAGCAAAAAGGAGGAGCGCATGAACGTCGTCATCCGTCGCTGATGTTATGTGCTCCTAGTACGCGATTTCTCTTATTATACCGATGTGATAAGCAAATGCGCGTACTAGGAGCGCATGAACGTCATCGTCTGTCAATGATGTTATGTGCTCCTAGTACGCGATTTCTTTTATCATACCGATGTCATAAGCAAAAGCGCGTACAAGGGGCGCATGCACGTCATCATCCGTCACTGATGCTATGTGCTCCTAGTACGCGATTTCTCTTATCATACTGATGTGATAAGCAAATGCACGTACTAGGAGCGCATGAACGTCATCAGCCGTCACTGATGTTATGTGCTCTTAGTACGCAATTTCGTTTATCATACCGATGTGATGAGCAAACGCGCGTACTAGGAGCGCATGAACTTCATCATCCGTCACTGATGTTATTTGCTCCTGGTACGCGATATCTCTTATCATAACGATGTGATAAGCAAATGCGCGTACTAGGAGCTCATGGACGTCATCGTTCGTCACTGTTGTTATGTGCTTATAGTACGCGATTTCGCTTGTCATATAGATGTGATAAGCGAAAGCGCTTACTAGGAGCTCATGAACGTCATCATCCTTCACTGATGTTATGTGCTCCTAGTACGCGATTTCGCTTGTCATACCGATGTGGTGAGCAAACGTGTGTACAAGGGGCGCATGCACGTCATCATCCGTCACTGATGTCATGTGCTCCTAGTACGCGATATCTCTTATCATACCGATGTGTTAAGCAAATGTGCGTACTAGGAGCGCATGAACGTCATCATCCTTCACTGATGTTATGTGCTCCTAGTACGTGATTTCTCTTATTATACCGATGTGATAAGCAAAAGCGCGTACAAGGGGCGCATGCACGTCATCATCCGTCACTGATGTTATGTGCTCCTGGTACGCTATTTCGCTTATCAAACCGTTGTGATAAGCAAATGCGCGTACTAGGAGCGCATGAACGTAATCATCCGTCACTGATGTTATGTGCTCCTAGTATGCGATTTCTCTTATCATACCTATGTGATAAGCAAATGCACGTAATAAGAGCGCATTAACATCATCACCCATCACTCATGTTATGTTCTCCTGTTACGCGGTTTCACTTTTCATTTCGATGTGATGAACGAAATCGCGTACTAGGAGTGCATGAACGTCGTCATTCGTCGCTGATGTTATGTGCTCCTAGTACGCGATTTTTCTTATTATACCGATGTGATAAGCAAATGCGCGTACTAGGAGTGCATGAACGTCATCATCCGTCACTGATGTTATGTGCTCCTAGTACGCGGTTTCTCTTATCATACCGATGTGATAAGCAAATGCGCGTACTAGGAGCGCATGAACGTCACCATCCGTCACTGATGTTATGTGCTTCTAGTACGCGATTTCTTTTATCATACCGATGTGATAAGCAAAAGCGCGTACAAGGGGCGCATGCACGTCATCATCCGTCACTGATGTTATGTGCTCCTAGTACGCGATTTCTCTTATCATACCGATGTGATAAGCAAAAACGCGTACTAGGAGCGCATGAACTTCATCATCCGTCACTGATGTTATGTGCTCCTAGTACGCGATTTCTCTTATCATACCGATGTGATAAGAAAATGCGCGTACTAGGAGCGCATGAACGTCATCGTTTGTCAATGATGTTATGTGCTTCTAGTACGCGATATATCTTATCATACCGATGTGATAAGCAAATGCGCGTACTAGGAGCGCATGAACTTCATCATCCGTCACTCATGTTATGTTCTCCTGGTACGCGGTTTCACTTTTCATACCGATTTGATGAACGTAATCGCGTGCAAGGAGCGCATGAATGTCATCATCCGTCACTGATGTTATGTGCTCTTAGTACGCAATTTCGTTTGTCATACCGATGTGATGAGCAAACGCGCGTACTAGGAGCGCATGAACTTCATCATCCGTCACTGATGTTATGTGCTCCTGGTACGCGATATCTCTTATCATACCGATGTGATGAGCAAATGCGCGTACTAAGAGCGCATGAAAGTCATCATCCGTCACTGATGTAATGTGCTCCTAGTACGCGATTTCGCTAATCATACCGATGCGATAAGCAAAATCGCAGACAAGGGGCGCATGCACGTCAACATCCGTCAGTGATGTTGTGTGCTCCTGTTACGCTATTTCGCTTACCATACCGATATGATGAGCGAAATCGTGTACTAGGAGCGCGTGAACTTCATCATCCGTCACTGATGTTATGTGCTCCTAGTAAAGAAAGAAAGAAGAAAGAAAAAATATTTATTTGTCGCAGGGACATGACATGCATCATACAAAATTACAAAAAATAACAACGATTTCGCTTATGATACCGAGTACGAGTGCGGCGCTCTGGATCAAACTATGCCCCACCTGTTGAAGTATCCTAGGTGTCCCTTTTCCTGCTTTCTAGACGACCTGAATAGCGCCTCTGCCGCTGCAATTAACGTTGCGCGATGAGGACTTGGGTTCGATTCTTGGGCCGGGTTAAGTGTTTTTGGATTTCTCAGCAGCAGCCACGGTGTCTGGATCTTTGCCCGGTTAATGGCAAGAGGCTTGCCCCTATTACATGTGACTTAAAATATAACTGGCGTAAAGTAGGGTACTATTAGGTACACTTCTGACTGACCCTTCGGGATAACAGGCGTATTTTTATCTTTTGAAACTAATAATCCGTCGTGTCTGGTCATTTGTACGGACTTGGAATGAATCGCAGGCGCGCCAGTGGTGACATCACGCGACTTACTTACCAGTCTACCCACACCACAGCGTGCTTCTACAGAGCCGTGATGTTTATAGCTCGAGGCGAGGACGACATAAATTGACTCATCGCAGCAGGGTTGAGACGTCCCGGAACTGTACCTGATTCATTGTGCCCCGTTTTATTGTGTAAAGTTATAATTTCAAGTAATTTGTTAGTTTTGTTAGAAACAGTGTATCGCACCCAGTGTGTTTTCATAGCACGAAACCCAACGTCTGCCCACACGATGTACGAGCGTAACGGAATAAATCCTGACATATCCGACATATTATATAAGAAAATCACTCAGTCAATCAATCACATTCTCCAATTTGAAATCAAACTCAAGACCCAGGTAACACTTCGTCGGCCACTTTATATTACGATACTTTTGTTCATTTCTCCACACCGCAGCACATCATAAACATCGTCACCTTTACAAAACACACCGTACCGTAAACTTCCGGACCTCCCAATCGCGGTAAATCTCTCAGCTTACACGTCTGCCGTGAATGCTGAGCACCGGGTAGGGCGCAGGCTCGAGATATTTCCCCCGGGAGCTGTGGAGAGGGTATTATTGCCGGTTGAGATTCGCTCTGCATATGCTCCGGGATGTATGTGGTGTAATTCTACTGTTGAGAGTTCGACTGTGGGGGGTAGACTGTGATGTGTTACCTAGATGTTGCAGTTTTAAGGAACAGTTCCAGCCTTACCTTTACCTTACGTGGTAGTAGTCAGATAGGCAGTCTAGATCTTTGAGAGTTGGTACAGGGGTATCGTATTACCCAGTACTAACTGGGTTGTGGAGGTCAGATAAGCCTCCGCTACATCCGGTGAGACTGGAAGCCGACCCCGACATAGTTGGGAAAAGACTAGCCAGATGATCAGTTTTAGGGTGGACTCTCATTTTTTTCTTGTAAGTATCTAATGCGTTTTTCTTATTGTTTTTTACCATTGTTCTTATTTAGATGGTCTCAATGATTTCTAAAAGTTTGTCAATCTATTTTAATGGGACCTTATATATCTTCCCAACACGCGCAAGTTGGACAGAGCTGGTACCAATCATTCGGTTAAGACAAACACAAAGAAATAAAATAAAAACAACAAAACTAACACCAGGCACAAAAACAGTAAATAGATTTTTTTAGGTACATCCCGTCTAGTAACTTTCCTGTTTCGCTAACTAAACAAAAGATGTGCAAAACAATTGAAAAAAGTCCCCTTTCGTGACTATTTTAATCTTCATACATTGATTCCCGTTTCGTCAACCATAAATTTCAACTGTTTTTCTACGGTACAGTCAGCTCCCAAAGTTAAAAAAAAAAAAAAACCTCTTGTTGATGTTGATATTTTTGTCTCTCTCTGGCACACTAAGGTTTGTACGAGAAAACTCAATTTAGAATTTGAATAGAAAGTACTAGGAGAACAGAACCAAGAAGGAGATGTTGGTGCCGCTGAAATCGTCTTTTTAGTGAATCCCCAACAAAAAGTACTAAGAGGACGGAATCATGAAGGGGGCACACTAAGATTTGTTACGAAAGAACTCAATTGGGTATTTGAACAGAAAGTACTAAGAGAACAGAATCGTGAAGAAGATGTTGGTCCCGCAGTCTTAAAGACCAAAAAACCTGTATCTTTATGCAAAAACACTCTTGTGTGTCAAACAAAATATGACCCTTTTTCTATGTAGGTTAAGTAACAAATAAACAACACGCTTGTAATCCCCGAAGGGTTAGGCAGGCAATTTCAGCAGTTGACACCGTGGCTGCTACTGAAAAATTCGTGATGGTAAAACGCAGTAACACCCGACCCGGGAATAGAACCCAGAATCTCATGCTCCACTACTGACCACTAGATACACCTGTATCTATAAACAAGTCATATTGATTACTCGAAGAAAAGTCATTATTTAAGATACGAATTTTATTCTGTAGTTTATAAATTGCTTGAAGTTAGAACTGTCAAAAGTTATCATTCTTAGCTGTGCTTTCTTTGACAGTTCTTACTTTGTTTAAATTCTTGTCTATTGCATAAAAATGTTTGCACTTTAACTTGACAATAGATACGCGTAGTAATTTCTTGCAATGAGTCACACCAACACATCAAAATAATTACTATAAAGTTCACTGCATTTAATACGCGTACTCGTTCAAATAATAATAGTTTTTGTTTCATCGAAATTGGGTCAGGATTTCCAAAGTTTCACCCCATTTTTTAATTTGCGCTCCTTCGCGCCCTACTACGATGACGTCACGCTGCGAGTGTCATGTCCGATTGCGGGTGATGCGGAGTGTTTACGTTCATTAAATCGGGTTTGTAAAGTGGTTTGCACTTATTATTTTAACTCTACGAGTGTTTACGTTCATAAAGATTTTTAAAGTGGTTTGCCCTTATTATTTCGACTCGCAGCTCGAAGCGTGACATAACACGTTAGTCGGATTTTGCCGCGGAGGCCGTTCTTTAACATTTAATATCTCCGTCGTTTTTGAAGATAGGAAAAAAACACATTCTTTTCTCTCGAGTTACCTATTTTTAAACATGCTGATAACTAAAAACATTGGTGTGACTCATTGTTGACGAAACTCTTTTATCAATAATTGTATGCCTTTACTGCAAGATAGATTGATTCTTATTCCTCGCTCGATTTCACAATTTACAAAATGAAACAACAAAGAGAAAATTATCACAAAGCATCGAGACGGCATTGGGGCGGTAAAAAATGGCGACTTTTGCATTTTTTTTCACGAAGTGAACGTCTCGTCGCGAAGAATCGGTATTCTTCGTCAGATGTCTATAATTTTCATGCAAAAGAAAGCAAAACATTATACAGAAATTTATAACCCTTCGGGAAACGAGGCATGATATTTATGTTATGAAGATATATAATTAAAAAATAAACAGCTGTCTCATAAAAACTTCAATACCTACTCGACTCAAATGTATGGGACAGTAGATACTTTTTTTGCAATTACAACATTGGTCGCTTAAAGAAAATTTTTCAGTTGTCTAAAACTACACGAAAATAAAAGTAGTTAGTATAAATACCAACCGACCGCAGTCTCCCAGATTGGTGCAGGCTGACAGACAATATTGCATCGAATGTATTTAATTGAAAACTAACTGAACTTTATAATTAATAGTGAAGCGAGAGAGCTGGTAACAGGAGTGTGGGACCTTTCGGGAGGAAAGCTTGGAGTATAGATACGGGTGGTTGTAAGTGTAAACGAATTTCTAGATACGTTGGATGGATAGCAGTAGCGAAGGGTCAATTTTTGTAAGAGGTAAGCCGGAGTACATATCTTTAATGTGATTATATTATTTGTCTATGGAATACTTACTGTACCATTTTTCAAAGGGAAGCCGGTAGGAATCGAGTTGTAAGGAACCTTCGCCACTGATGGATAGTATGACTAAAACATATGGCTAGAAACGGACCGAGATGGCTGCTGATACAGTAAAGTCATCATCTGCCTAGTCTTTTTCCCAACCATGTTGGGGTCGGCTTCCAGTCTAACCGGATGCAGCTGAATACCAGTATTTTACATGGAGCGACTGCCTGTTTGACCTCCACAACCCAGTTAGTACTGGGTAATACGATACCCCTTGGTAAGACTGGTCGTCAGACTTTCGGGCTACTGACTAACTGTAACGACTGTCAAAGATGACAACCGGGACCAACGGCTTAACGTGCACCTATTCGTGGACAAACCTAGACAAGTACGGCTTAACCTAAAGATCGACCCGAGCGCTGTTTAGCCATGAGCTTCCCCTGCTGCTGATGCAGTGAAATGTGAACTTTTAATACGGCGATATGTGAAATAACCAGGCTACAAGGATCTTAAAGAAGTGAAGAAGTGCAAAAGCTCCTTATAATTTAACTTTCTGACTAACTAAGATACTGCTGCTAGTACTCGTAAATGGTTTAATTGAAATACTTTGACCGTGAGTACACTCAATATTTTCAATAAAAAATACCTAATTTGCAGTTCATAAGTTTTTATTTCGCATAACACACCCTAACAACCTTTGGAAAACTTTCAAACTCAATGCTATCTGCAGATTATCCTGTTAATATCAGCATTGCACTGATTAAAGATCCCCACATTCCCAAGGCCTTAGAGGTAAAGATCCCCTAATCAGGACCTTTAATTGACCCCTGGAGTCGGTTATAATAAATTACAGGTCGTAAGGCTTGCGTGGCCCGATCCAATCTCTGTGGGGTTTGTGGCTGGAGTTATTGGTACCCTTGAGGGGTAGGTTTTTTGGGAGTTAAGATTTGGTGTTTGGCTGTAGGGAGAAGACAAAAACTGACGGCAGCACTAAAACATAACATCACGCCTGTAATCGTCGAAGAATTATGCAGAGGTGAACGTAAACAAATCCATACTCCGTGGCTGCAACTGAGAAATTACTGATGGAAAAACACAGTAACAATCCGAGGCTGTACCTCCAGATTTTGTTTTTGTTTTTTCGGATGGGAAATCATCAAATGACCCCCACTCTGGGCGGAGCGGAAGGGAGTGTCAGACTTGTACTGACTAAAACCCATCCATGTTCCTTCTTTGCCCTTTGTGTTCCAGGGCCACGGTGTCTCTTTCGAACAGTCCTGCAGCCCTGGCATGCTGTACCTCCAGTTTCAGTACTGTTAATAAACAAGACGCAGCCAAAACTACGAAAGATACGAGGGAAGATATTCCTCAGAGGCTGTATGCACTTGGAAAGGAAACCGAAACTTAATGTTTGCAGGGGTCCAAAGGGGGTTGAAGTTTATGTGCAAACGGGCAAAAGTAAGTGTGTACACTTGAATAATAAAGCAGAAATCAGGATGCAATACGGTTAAAATTGCAATGGAATACCAATTTTCCTCCGTTAAGACGTTGGTCCCGGCTGTGATTTGTAGATCTTTGACAGTCGGTACAGGAAATCAGTGGCCCGAAAGTCTTACCAAGAAGTTTCGTATTACCCAGTAATAACTGGGTTGTTAAGGTCAGATAGGCAGACGCTCCATCCATCCATCCGGACAAACTTTCACATTTATAATAGTAGTAAGCCGATTCATACACGACACCGCTCGTCCGCGCGGTCGGGCGGTGTACGCATCAACGTATTTTATGCAAGCCTATGAGACGTAAGATCCGCTTCAACGCCCGACCGCGCGGCTTAGCGGTGTCGTTTGGTAATCGCCTAGAAGTAAGATTTAGAACTAAAAAAACTATCTTTTCATCCTGAAAAAAGCCTTATCATAAAGCACTTATTGGCACATGTTACTTTATTAAACTCTGTGGGTACCCCAAAACACGGAATTCTACTCTGTAGAATATTAATATCTTAGAACCCCAAAGAATGCTCTTCAGCGCAATAAAACGGGCAGAATGAAAACAAAACTTAAAATACAATTATTTTTGCAGTTCATGTTGTGGTAAAACTAGGAATTAGGACTTTCCCAAAAAGCCTCAACTGCCATTATTTTTACACCATGAAGCATTCTTTTTACACCTTACTAAAACATAAAATAATTGAGCATGAAGTCCTGGGTTCAATTACTAGGTCGGGCAAATGTTGCTGGGTTTGTCTATCAGAAATTTATATTTCTTTCCGAAAGTAGCAGCTACAGAGTCTGGAATTGTGCCCGGTTGATGCCAATAGGCTCGGCCCGTATTACATGGGCTTTAAAACATAATTGGCGAAATGTGGGTATACTATTAGGTACACCTCTGCCTAACCTTTTGGATATTACAGGCGTGATGTTATGTTATGTTAAAACAAGGATGACATAATAATGCGCATGTAAGATCGTAGTGGCGAGACAGACTCGACCACGGCTACGGGCAGCCGAGAGGAGTCGAAAGAATGGAGGGACACTTTGCCATGGGCTGATAGAATAATAAAGGATTGTAGCGGCTCCTGCATACCCCATAGGAAAACGGTGTGAGTTTACGAATGTTTTCATAATTATTAGCGTGAAAGACACTTTTCTATTGGGGCTTTAGGCGTAAGCATTCTGCTACCATTAATTAATCTGATACATACAACGCATTTTGAAAGAAAGAAAGAAAAAGGATTGTTTGTGGCTCGCACAGGACAAAACGAAATGCTTAAAATTAACAATAAATCGAAAGAAATAAACATAAGAAAAGCTTGTCTATTTTTATATAAGAAATACATTAAACTAAAACTGGTCTTGTACGAGACCAAAAGGCCCATCTCAGAATAGTGTTGAAACATTTAAAACAAACATGTCACAGCGCTGGTATTCTGATAGGGCCCAAAGTGATGCCACGGTCACCATCTCATCATCATCATCATTTCAGCCGAAAGACGTCCACTGCTGGACATAGGCCTCCCTCAAGTGTCGCCACATTGACTGGTCCCGGGCGACTCGCATCCAGCGGATCCCTGCAACCTTTACCAGCTCATCGGTCATGCCACGTTCAGATACGAATAAAAATTTACAACAAAAAATAAAGTGTAACGCATTCTGAAAGAAGAAACATCTATTCGATTTTGTCATGAACGATACCCAAAGAGCCCTTCATCTATTCCCCCTCAAGAAAATAAATTAACATTGAACCCCCGACCATATACCCCAAGTACTACTTAATATTACCTCGTAAAGGAGTTAACTGCCAATAAAATTAAACTATCAATTAGTTGCTACGGTTATTATTATAGCGGTAATTAAATGTATTTGACACCTCATAAAAGGATATGATTAAACCATTGTTCGTATTAACGTGGATTATGTCGCATTTTAGGCTGTAAAAGTGGATTAAAATAAAAATAACGTATTTTCGGAACCAAAAACATACAACACCGTGTCTGTATTCAGCCCAGCTCTATCCTCGATGGTTATGCATGCCCGTAGGTTCGAGGTGAGAAATCATGTACAACCGGTGCATACTATGAACAACCGGGACAAAAAATGGTACTATTTCCACACCCAGGTCTTGATCAATCAGTGTACAATTTTCATCTAAATCCATGCATCAGTTAAGGCCTATTAGCCCTAGGGCTAACGGCCTACGGTTAGGGCTTTTATTGTTGGTTTTTTTTAGGCCTATATCGGGAGCTCAAAATAATGAACAATTACGGAAGATATCCCGTAAGTGACATTATAAGTTTCAGGCCTATTATTTCGTATTTATAACGAAAATAAACGTATAATTCATTAATGAACTAACTATATACATTATTAATTAAAAACTATTAAATAAACTAAAATAGACAAACTAAACTAACAACAAACTATTAAAGGGCATCGAAAAACTCCTCCACAACGCTGTCAGCTGGTAATGTGCACAAGTGACTGACAGCGTTGCCATATTGTTTGGCAACACTTAGCCTCTGGCCAGCCAGCCCTTGGGTCACGGGAAGCGTCAACTAGACGTTTCGAAATTTTCTTAAACAAGCTATTGCACTCGGACCCCACGGCCCAGAGTTTCAACCCCAAACAGCTCGAAAAAATAGTTACCACAAAGGTTTCTATATTTATGCCGCTTGAGGTTCTCTGCAGCCGCAGCGGCAGCGCCAGCACAGCACGATGAGCTTGAAAGATGTGATGGCGCAAGATAATATAATAACACGAAAAAGGATGGATTTACTTTAAAAATGTAATAATTGAAAAAGTGACATTATCTGAAAATAAAACTACACGACATAAATATGCTTTCTGCAAAAGAATATCACAACAAAGCGACTAACTCTTCATGCGAATAACCTTTCCAGAATATTTCCAAAATATTTGATGGAAAATACGTAGCATTTTGATCAAGTAATTTCCATCAAATATTTTATTTAGATGTCAAAGAAGAATAGTCCTTATTTTCAAGAGCAAGTTGAAAGAGCCCTAGAGAATGCTGATGAGATATTTCTATTTATACGACATTTTGAAACTAATAAGGCAAAGAGAATGTCCCTTTGTTTCATTAGTCCAAGTATTTTGAGTGCAACCAAGCGACTAGACTGAATTCTGAAGTCCAGCATACCATTATTTTTTTGTTACAGTTTCATTTAGTAAAAATCAAAAAGGTTTGTTTCTAGGATATCATTTGATCCCCACCTCACCTGTTCAGAAATATAGCAATTGACTACGGCTGTAAGAAGGTAGTAAGTTTGGGTCTTAAAGAAGTCTACTAAGCGACCATTCGCTGCTTCGCAAGGTTTTTACGACTTTACAAAACACGGAGATTTCTTTTTATACGTGTTTGATATGTGCTCATAACATTACATAACATAATCAGCCTATTTATGTTCCCACTGCTGGGACGCAGGCTACCTCTCTATGAGAGGGATTAAGCTATAATCCACCACGCGGGCCCAGTGCGGGTTGGTAGATGTCACATGTCTTCGAATTTTTGGTTCTAGGACATGCCGGTTTCCTCACGATGTTTTCCTTCACCGTTTTGAGAGCAGTGGTGATGAAATAACTTATACAAAGTAATGCACCTGGCTGGGTTCGAACCCACGATTTACGGCTCGTAAGTCAGGGTCTCCACCACTGGGCCACCGCTGCTCTCGATATATAACTATACACATACCTTTCGAAATGAATTGGATTTTTTTTCGGCGTATAGTTTCATCGTCTCAGGAGCTCGTGGTTAAATAATAACAGCTGCACGGGTCGATCTTCAAGGTTAAGGAATGCTTTCCAAGATCGATCTGCGGATGGGTGACCACCCTTTTCATACCGAGTTAAGCCGTGGATCCGGGCTGTCACTTATAGCTCTTTGACAGTCGTTACAGGTGGTAATTTGCACTGTGTATCGTACTTAATAAGCCAGTACTAACTTGGTTGTGGAGGTCAGATAGGTAGTCGTTTCATGTAAAATACTGGTATTCAGCTGCGTCTGGTTAGACTTAAAGCCGACCCCAAATAGTTGTGAAAAGGCTAGGCAGATGATGATGATGATGTGTAGATCAAACAACCAAACAAACCATTAAACAAAATATCTCAACTTTCCAGAAATCCGGGTCTTCTCTAAAAATACTAAATTCTCCAACTACCTACAACTCGGTACAAACAGAGCCACTAGAAAACAAGTGCATATTGGCTCAACGCCAGCGAGTGAATTTTTTACTACCCACAGAATGGTAACGTGATGCTTCAAGTTTAAAGAGTGAGAGAAATACTTTTCCAACGATATTGCTTCGGTTTTTGTATTGATATTTGCATGTATTTTGAATTATTCGAGTTTGATACCAACATAATATCACGCCTGTAATCCTCGCAGGGTTAGGCAGAGGTGTCCCTAATAGTACACTACACCCACATTTTGCTCGGTAAATTTAAGTAATAGGGGGCGAGTCTATTGCCATCAACTGGACACAAATACAGACTCCGTGGCTGCTACTGAGAAATTCCTTATGGAAAAACCCAATAACACTTTGACCGATCTGGGAACCCAGGAGCTCATGCTCAGCAGTCGCGCCTGCGACCAATCGACCAATGAGGCAACAACTAAATCATAGTTATCTTTCTACTTGATTCCGATTTGATTTAACAGCAAGAGATACGTGGTGTAAAAGGAATCATTAACAAAATTATTCAATACATTTTTACAAGCTTTTATTTAGTTTCTGTAATCATTACAAGCTTTTACTTAACTTGTAAGTAAATCTATGGAACGACTTCCTCATGGTCCCGTGCAGGATTCGATCGCCATTTTTTAACCGACTTCAAAAAGAAGGAGGTTCTTAAATCACAGATTTTTTTTTCGTTTGAGAAGACGCCAATTTGTGGTCCCAATGGCACAGCTACAGGCTGAACTTAATTTTATATTTATTTACACCACTTTTACATTAAAACCATATAAAATAACTTTGTAAACAGACTTCATTCAAACAATAACAATTAAAGGCATCAGTATTTGCACAGCCCTTGTTAATGGAGCCTGACGTCATAAAAGGTATTAGACAGCTCATAACAGTCATATAACTGTCCTATAATAGTGCTACCCTCCTTTGTAATAGCACTATTATAGAGCTTTACGGAGCTGAAAGGAAAACGGAGGAATTGTTTTTGTTTTGTAGATGTTTTTGTTTTTTTTTTGACATACATAAGGTCTAAAGGGTGTAAATATACCCTTGACGAAGCCAAAAGGCACTTTCTTTTGTTCTAGACCATACCTGAGAACCTTCTAGTAACGGAGATATTATAGGTTAAAGATTCAACTGTTTCACAAGTTTCTTTTTAAATACTAGTTTTTAAGATTACAAGCTTATTTTAAAGTAGCTGTATTGTATTGTAAGGGTAAGCAACGCTTGTCGAAGTCGGTCCTTAGATGGGTGATCAGCCATCACACAAACCGAGATCCCTCCGTCGTCCGTGGGCTGTCATTCGTAGATCTTTAAAAGTAGTGACTAGTAGTCATGATCCTGTGGCGAAGACGGGGTGGCGCGCTAAATAAACAGTGGCCATAGCACAAGCGCGCGGCGTAAATGTTATGTAAATACGTCAATTTTTAAATTAAAAGTACCCGTTTCACAAAAATAATATTTTCATAACAATTTATTCATATCTATGGATGATACTGTTGATCTATTTTCGTTTCAGAAATCGACGTATTTACGTTACGATTTTAAATTTCATCATCATCATCATCATCATTTCAGCCGAAAGACGTCCACTGCTGGACATAGGCCTCCCCCAAGTGTCGCCAGATTGACCGATCCCGTGCGTCTCGCATCCAGCGGATCCCCGCAAACTTTACCAGGTCATCGGTCCACCTAGTGGGAGGCCTTTCAACGCAACGTCTTCCAGTTCGCGGTTGCCACTCCAGAACTTTCCGGCCCCATCGGCCATCCGTTCCGCGAGTAATATGCCTGCCCACTGCCACTTAAGTTTGGCTATTCTTCGGGCTACGTCGGTAACCTTGGTTCTCTTACGAATTTCCTCATTTCTGATTTGATGACGCAAGGAAACTTCGAGCATAGCCCTCTCCATTGCTCTTTGGGTGAGTTTAAGCCTTCTGATGAGGCCCATTGTGAGCGACCACGTTTCGGTCCCGTATGTAATCACTGGCAACACACACTGGTCATAGACTTTCGTCGAGAAGATACCACGCAACTTCCCGAACGCTGCCCAGCTGAGTCGGATTTGACGATTAACCACTTTCTCGAAGTTAGACCTACCTAACTGGATCGTTTGTCCCAGATAGACATAATCGTCTACAACTTCGAGTGTAGAGTCTCCGATCTTGATAGGAGTGGGTGTTACATGGGCATTCAACATGACTTTGGTTTTGTCCATGTTCATTTTAAGACCCACTCTTCCGGAAGCTCTACTCAGGTCATCGAGCATAGTACCGAGGTCCTCCATGGTCTCAGCAATGACTACTATATCGTCGGCAAACCGAAGGTGAGAGATGTACTCGCCATTGACGTTGATGCCTAGCCCTCTCCAGTCCAGAACCTTGAAGACATCCTCCAGTGCAGCGGTGAACAGTTTCGGAGATATGACGTCTCCCTGTCTCACACCTCGCTGCAGAAGGATAGGTTCCGAGGTCTGGTTCTGAAGTCGGACTGACATGGTGGCGTTTTTGTACAAACACTTCAACACCTCGATGTACCGATAGTCAATTTGGCACCGTTGGAGAGACTGCAGTACAGCCCAAGTCTCAATCGAATCGAAGGCTTTCTCGTAGTCCACAAACGCCAAACAGAGAGGCAGGTTATACTCTTCGGTCTTCTGTATAACCTGCAGCAGCGTATGTATGTGGTCTACGGTGCTAAAGCCCACTGCTATATTTTAAATTTGCATGCTATTATTATGGCGGAGTGTCCTGCTCTATGACATTTTTATAACATCCTGTATATACCCCATTTTATGCTAATAAATATACTTAATTACTTTCACACCGGGCGCTCGTGCAAGAGCATCAGTGTATCGACCCGACAACGACAAAATCAGGTGCAATATAACAGCTAGATTTACAACACAAAAAGTTGGTCATCCAGAAGTTTGACGACCGATCCCGCGGGCGGCAGCTAGTCAAACAGTATTATGGCGGGGCATAAAAGCACCATTCTACCCTCTTATGACCAATAAACTGGTATGTGGGACTGTTAACTCATGTATGCTTTTGTTAACCAACTTTATGAGGTGCAAACTGATTTCCGATACCTGTGTTGATGGTAGTTTTATGGTATTTTTTATTAAAATAGGTTTTAATTAATTAATAGTAGGCATTGCATGAGAGCAGCGGTGGCCCAGTGTTGGCGGCTCCGACTTACAAACAGTATATCGTGGGTTCGAACCCAGGCAGGCGCATTAATTTGTGTAATTTATGTCATCACTGCTGCTCTCAAAACGGTGAAGGTAAACATCGTGAGGAAACCGGCATGTCCTAGAACCAAAAATTCGAAGACATGTGACATCTACCAACCCGCACTGGGCCCGCGTGGTAGATTATAGCCCACTCCCTCTCATAGAGAGGAGGCCTGTGTCCAGCAGTGGGAACATTATAGGCTGATTATGCATTGCATCGGGTGGTTCAGGTTAAGCTACGCTTACCAAGGATGGTCCGCAGCTGGGTGACCATTAACATACCTAGCTAACGTGTTTAGGAAAGCAGTTGCTGCTGGCTGCTTATTCTTCGATGATCTTCGATGGTCGTTACGGGTCGGTAGAACACCAAATATATGACAACCTGTTTTAGCAAAAAGTGTCGTACTACTATCGATGGAGTAAGGTTTTGACCGAATGGTGGCCAAGAGCCTAAGAAACCAGGACCGTCCAAAAGCGCGTTGGGTTGACGATATCGTCAAAATCGGGGGAAACAGATGGAAAAGGTACGCACAAGAAACGCAAAGACTGGCAGAAGAAAGGGATCCCAACAACCTATCAATGCCCAACAGTGCCCTGCCAACAGTGGGTGTTTCCGGGCAGAAATGATGATGTTGATGATCGTATTACTGGATTTTGGAGATCTGGGGTTGGTCGCTCCATGTAATGTGATTTTGTAAAATGCTGGTATTCCATTGCGTTTGGTTACACTGATAGCTGACCCCAATACTGTTGGGTAAAGACTAGACAAATAATGAAGTAGCTATTGTTTACATGTAATTTATCAATTGCATATGTTTTTCCTACTCCTCTGCTATTCTTTTCTGATTAATTTTGTTGCGGGATCCAAGACAGTTAAATTGTTTCTCTGGGACTTCGTCGATCTTCATTGTCTCGGCGCTTTTCTGGTGGTCACCACTGTTAATTCTGGCTTTCAGGCGTTGCATTGGTTTGGGAACAGTGTGGCGGGCTTGTCCCAAAAAAAAATACGGGGTGGAAGGTACACTGACGCGAAAACGTTTGCCACGTATTCAGTACATCATTATGATTAACATAGAAATTATTTATCGATTATTTAAAAAAAAGACACCTTCGTTTCCTACAAAAGTGCAATAGCCACCCGATCAAAACGTCGCATGTCCTCTAAAAACTGTCATAACACAAAATATGTAGATTTTTAGATAATACCCTATTCGACTTTAATTGTCCTTGCTCTATAATTGAAAAAAAAAACCACCATAAGTAATAATAATAATAATAATAATAATAATAATAATTTATTTGCAATAAAAAGGTGTACATTTGAACAAAAATAGGTTACAAACAAACAGATGGAGACGTTATACACTAATATGTTTGGAAGCTCTAGCACCCTTGCTAAGTTGACAAGACAACTTGTATTAAAGGTGCTAGGCCCAACCCTATTATGGGTGCCTTGTTAAGAAAGTTTGTTTAATTTACGAGAACTTATTTTCATTTTTGCAGCAGGTAGATGGACAGACAAATAAATCATTTAGCAAAAAGGAAACAAAGATAAAATAAAAAGTGATAAAAGGATAGATGTAGAGTGTGGGGGTGAGTGAGTGAGTGTGTGTGAGTGAGTGTGTGTGTGTGTGTGTGTGAGTGGGTGGGTGTGTGTGAGAGGGTATGTGTGAGTGTCTGTGTGTAGGTTTGTATTTGCTTATATGTGATAGTGCGCTGTGTTGATTTTACCAAGTTCATTAAGTCGACAATAAGAGCTCTGTGTTGTTATAGTTGAGAGTCTGGAGCCAAGTAGATAGTTTCTTTTTAAGAGATACATTTGGAAGTGAGTGGAAGTTTAATATTTTATTAATTTTGTTATACAGATGGGGGCCTTGAAAACAGGGAAACCTTCTTGTAAAAGAGTAATGCGAACGGTAGGATTGGCCTATTTTGTCTTTGCGTCTTGTGGTGATTATCTCGTAGGGAGTGATATGGTGCTGAAGTAGTACAGTGTTAAGCACAAATAATTGCCTGACTGTGAGGACTTTACAATTCTTATATAATTCCTCAGTTGGAAAAAGGATAGGTCGAAAGGTACTGACTTTTAGCACGGCTCTCTGAGCTCTTTCCAGCTTTAGGAGTAAAGTTTTGGGAGCACCACCCCAGGCGCATACACAATAATTTAGGAGAGACTGACAGAGAGCGAAGTAAGTACATCTCATAATTTGTGGTTCTGCAACGTGGCGAAGTGTTTTGAAGACAAAAATAAGTTTTCTGACTCTTTTTGTTAGAGTCTCTATATGAGCTGCAAAACTCAGGCCATTGTCAACTGTCACTCCGAGATATTTTATAGTCCTACATCGCTCTAGTTTAGGGCAGGTACAAGCAACCATACCCGGCAGTAAACACGAGTGTGCTGTTAAAGTTAGCGTGTCAGAAGGTTGTGTGGAGTTTCGCATAGAGAAGGTAAGGATTTTGGTTTTGTCAGTGTTTAGAGTGAGGGCATGTGTCTTAAGCCACTGCAGAACAGTATTGAGTCCTTTTTGTGCTGTGTTAAAGGTGTCGTGCAAGTATACCAGAATAAGTCGCCAAATGGCACAAGCGAAAGATTTTGGCGCAAAGCATCGTTAAGAAAACAAAAAACTTTAAATGCGTCTATCTCAAAACTGCTATTTTTGTGTTATGATAGTTTTTTAGAGGATCTGCGATGACTGGAACAGCTGTTTGTTTTTTGGCATTGTAAAAACATTTACCTTACCACAAACTTTCACACAGCTCAATCGAACCATTGTTAGAATATTTTTCCTTTACCCCGATCAGCACTCAATCTTTACAATATTCCTCTATTCTTACACCAAGGGTAAACGCACAAATACCCTTCGATTTACCCTATCTCGTCTAGTGATCGCAAGTGTATAATAAATTCAAGGATGGCTCTAATAAAGCTGTTATCTTTATAGTAAACCTTTTTGCTGCTGACAACCCTACAAAATGGTTGTGAAAAATATTGAGCTCAATAAGTTCTTTTTTTTATTTTTTTTATTTTTTCCGGCAAATTTTATTTATGGCTTTGCAGTTTATATTGTGATTAAGGATTGGGTCATAATGTTGTGTTAATGTATGAACGAGCATAAATCGAAATGTATAGGTAAAGCCTTGGGGCATATGGGCTAAGACAAAATAACATTCAGCCAGCGATAACGATGGTACCTACAGGTAGTTGTTCAGCATCTGGCTGTTTGTGTATGTGAGTTTTAATGTTTATAAAGGCACCCACGATCCCACGATACAGGAGGAATTAAAAGTGTGGGGCAAAGTTTTATTAAAAAAAATATCGAAAAGTCAAAAATGTATTGGATTAATGATTGAATGAGTTTAACTCGTTCAATTCAGTTGAAAGTGATTGAAGAATAAATTATAGTCAATCATGGGAGTGCAAAAACATAACTATTCCGCTATCTTTTGGGAGTCCGCCATATTGAATTTAGAGTGACGTTATTTTATTTCTCGTATTCTTCTCAGCAAATCCTTTCATTTGATACCCATATCATGGGAATGCATAAAAAATAACTAGTCCGCCATCTTTGGACGTCCGCCATATTGGATTTAGAATGACGTTACTTAGCTAACCATGTATTGTCATCATAACTAAACATCATCATCTGCCTGGCCTTTTCCCAACTATGTTGGGGTCGGTTTCCAGTCTAATCGGATGCACTGAATACCAGTATTTTACATGGAGCGACTGCCTATCTGACCTCCACAACCCAGTTAATACTGGGTAATACGATACCCCTTGAAAAGACTGGTTGTCAGACTTTTCGGGCCACTGACTACCTAACGACTGTCAAAGATCTACAAATGACACCCGGGACCAACGGCTTAACGTGCTTTCCGAGGCACGGAGTTAACTCGGTAAGTAATGGGTCACCCATCCACAGACCAACCTAAGCAAGCACGGCTTAACCTAAAGATCGACCCGAGCGGCTGTTATTATTTAGCCACGAGGTCCTCATAACTAAACATGTATGCAAAATTTCAGCTCAATCGGAAACCGGGATCATCATCATCTGCCTAGCCTTTTCACAACTATGTTGGGGTCGGCTTACAGTCTAACCGGATGCAGCTGAATACCAGTATTTTACATGGAGCGACTGCCTATCTGACCTCCACAACCCAGTTAGTACTGGGTAATACTATACCCCTTGGTAAGACTATCGGAAACCGGGATGTAGGTGAAATTTAACTTGTAAGGTATTTTTACATAATTACAGCTGAAGCTAATAAAAGCCTGTTAAAGACGAAACGCTTTGAAAGTGATTGTCACTTGTCCAAGCCCTCTCGGCTTAGCATGAGCGGAAAGCGTTTCTGCATAACCTCGCTCCAAATATTTAAAAAAAAAATCCTTAATACCTTTTTTTTTGCTAGATGCTCTATTGTTTCTGTCTCTGAAAATCACTTCCGAATTCAAACGGTGTCTCGTAGTGGAACCGCAATGATTTACTTTCGAACAAATAAGTTCGTTTTTGAATTGGTTGCGGTCACTCGAGTGAGGTTCGAAGTGAACTTTACAGAATAGACTGGCTGCGTTTTCCTAATGTTCAGGTTGGTTGACGTGTACACCGAACTGTAAGATACTTCAGTAAAGGATAAGTAAAACTGGTACGGACAAACTGCAGACCGGCTATGGATACCAGACACTGACCCATTCTTTAGAAGTATTATGTCCGGAAAAATTTTTCGCCATTTTTTTTTTCTAAAATTGACTGTGTTAAGGATGATATGGCTAGAAAGTAGGTGACTGCTGAGATGACGAGTAATAGAGAAGTATGGAAGTAGAAGACATGCTGCCGACCCCAAATGAATTGGGATAAGGGCATCGGAATGATAATGAATCAACTTATTGTGCAAGTCAGTTGCAGATGTCAAATCCCACAATTTATATTTTCAGTAAAAAGGAGCGATCTCCACATTATATTTACGAAATAAACGCTTACTCGATGGCGACACCATACGCCCAAATAAAAAGCTAAGTAGCACTTATAAAGAAGAATGATCATCGCATCAGAATAAAAAAGAAAATAAAAAGAATATTACTTAAGACGAATGACCTTTAACTTGGAATGATCAGGCTAAGAATTGTTTATTTATCGCTTCATTTATGTATTTTATTCTACTTCAGTTCATTTTGGATGATTGCCAGAAAAATGTGGGGGTTTTAGAGGTTCAGTGTTTAGGCAAGCATTTTCTTATTTAAACATATTTAATCAGCCAGAAATCATTCACTAAACATAACATAACATCACGCCTGTAGGGTTAGGCAGAGTTGGTAGGTTAGTTGGAGTAGGGGTAGGTCAGGTTGTGGGTGTACTTAATAGTACACCCACATTTCGACTGCCCCATGTGATAGGGGGCGAGCTTATTGTCATCAACCGGGAACAAATCCAGACTCCGTGGTAGCAGCCAGCTGAGAAATTTCTGATGAAAAAACCCAGTAACAATTTGCCCGACGCGGGAATCGAACCCGGGACCTCATACGACCACTAGACCAACGAGGCAGTCACTTTCACACTTACTAAATTGAACACCATAATCACGCTTGACACACCAGATTGGTGGTCACAGTATGTGGTTGGTAACAGTCTGTAGGCTGCTGGTTATCCATCCATCCATCTGTCATCATCCTCATATTTTGTTAAAGCTAAACTATATCGGAGATCTTTAACAGTAGTTACGGGTAGTCAAAATCCGAAAGGCTGTTACAGACAGTTGCTTAATGCACAGAACTGTCATTCAGCTGCATTCGGTTAGACTGAAAGCCGACCCCAACATAGTTGGGGAAAGGCTAGGCAGACTCAAAACTTCGTTAACTCAAATTTTTCAAACGATCACGAAATAGGAATAGCATTTGTTGTCATCGGTCAGGTCAATCTAACCATCCCAAAATAGGCCCACAAAGCTTCCACAAATAAACAAGTTGTACCTATCTACGGGTCTATTCTTTGCCCGAACCACAGGAAACACGCCAGAACGTCCCTAACTCCCAATGATCGCCAATCCGACTAGAAGCGCCTTATTTATAGCATGTTCCAGCTTGGATGGGCGCCAAGCGAAAAATGGTGGGTTTACGTGTATTGAGGAGGTTCAGAGTTCAGCAGCACTTGAGTAAAAGTTTAGTGGCTGTAGTTGTTTTGTTCGTAAGTAAAATATGATGGTTATGTCCAGTAATTTTTGGCAACGGTGTCGGTAAACAGACTAAGATGCTCTGTTTTCGTAAGAGATGATCAAGTATCAAAAGTGAATGGACTGTTTTTGAATGGTGCATAGTGTTTGTAAATGCAGTTGCTTAGTGTACAAGAGGGTCTAGCTAGACACTTTTCTATTTTTAGTTGAGATATCTTACACAAATTCTTGTCAATAAATTTTACTTTGTAACGAGACGTTATATGGACAGGAGAAGATAGCTCGTAAAATACCCAAGTAAGATTAACACAAATTTTATGAGACCACTGCGCGAGCTTTCTTTACCAAATAAAAAAAGTATCACGAAAATCGAACGAGCAATCACAGAGTAATCGATGTACAATATACATACATGAAAAAAAATGCTCGTGGAAGTCATAACCTCCTCCTTTTTTAAAAGTAGGTTAAAATGACTTTTTACTAATGATAAGTGAAAACGATAGTCAAAATGTGGGAACCTAACATAAGGTACCTACCAAACAGCTTACGTCGATCCCGTTGTAGAAATATGAAAACCTTTAAAGCGATTTTTTTATCTTTTATTCTGATTTCAGATGGATTCGATTTGGGTTTCTAAAAGAATTTTTCAGTAAAATACTGGATTCAAAAGCTTATTTTTGACAGTGACAAACATCAAGTAAAACAACTACTAAAAGACTTTTTCCCGAATATTTCGTGGCGAATAAACCAGTGCGTATTTCTCTATTTGTCGGTAAACAAGCCGGAAAAATAAAAAATATCGACACCATCATTTTCCCGTCAAAAAAATATAAGCCCCGACATTCGTCAGTCGCCATTAAAGAAAAAAATAAACAGAAATTCACTAGTCTATGTCGGAACAAAAAAAAACGCAGAAATAATAATAAATATTCAAATGGAACACCATAAAACAATGGCGGCCATTACAAAAACGCGGGAAGTGTCAACTGTGTGACGTCATCACAATGGCGTCGCTTTAGTGACAAATTGAGTGAACTCAGTCGTGAGATGGCGCGACGTTAGTGCAGTATCTTGTATTGTTACGGGTTTTTCTGTTTTGTTAGTGAGGAAATAGAATTGTCCTATTTCCGTATCGGTAAAGGATTTTTTTTCGGTTCATGTTAGATGAAGATTTTTTTAATGGACGTTTTTCTTATCGTTGGTCCAGTGGTCGCTAGCGCGACGCTAAACATGGGGTCCTGGGTTCGATTCCCAGGTCGGGCAAAGTATTATTGGGTTTTTCCATTAGGAATTTCTCAGTAGTAGCCAAGAGTCTAGTCTATTTGTGCCCAGTTGATGGCAATAGGCTCGCCCCCTGTTACATGAGACCTCAACACAACTGGTGAAATGTGGGTGTAAATTAGGTTAAGCTCTGCCTAACACTTCGGGGATTACGGGCGTGATGTTGTGTTATGTGTTTGTCTGTTCTCGCTATAAGAAATAAACCAGGAAGGCTGACAGCGGGGTGTCATGCCTAGGGTGTGCCAAAAGTCTCTTAGTCTATCTACGACCCTTTTAGTCTGATAAATTAAAAAGCCATTTTCATGAATAAAAGAAAAACTGCTCAGACTATTCAAATAATATCTTTTGTAAAATGAAACCATTAAAAGTGTCTGAAATTCATGTCACACCTTTACCTATTAAAATTAATTTAACAGAATCCAAGCTCACTTTTGGAATATCAGAAACAAAGTTCTCTTTCAAGAAAATTGAGTAGGATTTAGATCTATAGGATGAAATAAAAGCCTGTCTTGGACGGCCTTGGTCTAAAACTTCCCTTCACATCAACGGTAAAATAACCTAAAGAGAATATTCTTTACATTGTTCGGCAATAAATCACTCTGAAAATACAATACTATTATATAACTTGTCTAACAACGGCAGAATTTATACAAAGTTTTAACTCGAGCATTTTAGTTATTCCAAACTCTAAACTTCTATAAAAGACGCTTAAAGACTTCGTAATATTACCAAAGTTTAAATATCTATTGACAATGTTTCTTGGCTTACAATAAACGAAATAATTTACCAAAGAAAATTGTCTAAGTTGAAAGAAAATACGATGATCATCATCAAAATTGATCTTTTCACCCCGAAATTACGATCGCGCGCAAATTGTGCAGAAACAACCAAACAATAGCGATTGTTACGCGTAAAATCACGGGTTTTGGTGGGAAAAAATGATAAAACGCTATCACGGTGAATAGTCCATCAATCACCTAACAATCGTGTTTATTTTTGTATTTTTATTTTCGTTCACAGGATACAATATTTTACGCGCGAAAAAATTTACGTGGAAACTCTCTCTGGCTTAAAAAAAAAAGCTAGCCGAACGTTTTTCTGAACGTAGTCTATGATATTTTGACAGCTGTTGATATTTGGCGGCAAACCGTGTGTTTATTTTCGAGTTTATTGTTTAAAAAGTTTATTCGGGCCTTATATTTTGTGAACGGCTTTATTAACTTTTTCTTTGTAACTTGTATTGTTAATTCATTTTTGAGTTATTTACCTACAATTTCACGATATAAGGTTTTAAAACGATCAGTTGATAACCGTGGTAAGTGGCTACGATATTGCGTAGCAATTGCTAAGAATTATAACGTGCTGGTAGCAGGTAATAGTAAGTTAAGGCCAGCACAAACCGAAGACGGCACGGCAGGGCATTTCTTCTTTACCCAAGGTAAATTCATACGTAACCAGTCGTAATAAGATCCTGATTCCAATGTTCAATGCCGCGAAGTTAAATCCTCTTTGATGTTTTGGGGTTGATCTCTAACATTGGAATTTGTAGCTTGTTACCACTGGCTACGTATAAATTTACGTTGGGTAAAGATAAAATGCCCTGCCGTGCCGTCCCCGTCGTGCTGGCCTTAATAATTCAACTCGCACTTAATACATCATTAAAAAAATAGTGTAACTTGCAAAGACACAATATCTGCAGCTAAATCAATTTAAATCGGTATTTTATTGCCCCCTCTTTAAGGAAAAAGGGAAAACTGTAAACTAACCTATTTAATTTCACTAAAAACCTTTTATATAATCTTAAAAGCATTGGTGACAATACATCACGGGTTCACGGGTTTAAACCAATCCTTCATGTAGGACCTACCGATCAATCTAGTCCCCTAAAAGAGTATAAAGGTAGGAGTACAGTTCCGAAGACGACTACAAACAGCAGTGGCAGTGACACACAACCGCAACAACAGACCGCAGCGACACTAACTGTATTATATTTATTTCTTCGAGAACGCTTCGGTAGATGACGACAATGCTAACCGCTGCTGCGGTCAAGCAGGGTCTGCAAAGAGCATACTAGGGCTGTCATTGGCTGTTACTAACAAAGTTATAATTTTTATTTCTTTTTTGATTGATGCCTTAGTTTTGCAAAACAAAAGAAGAGAAATGCCGGTGTCGTCGTCGATCTAACGCTGCGTTCGGCATCAAAGCTGTAGCGACACTATTACCATGTTTATTCCCAACGGCAACGTAACTGCCGTCTGCAGTCTGCCGTCAACTTCGGAATCACACCTTAAGGGTTCTTTAAAAAAATACTGAATCACTGGATCGTAATACAAGACCATTATATCCACTATTCTTACATTCGCAACGGAAATAATTACTCTTTGGGAGTTCTCTGATTTATCGTAGATATTTCATTAGTTAGCTAAAGATCTTTGTGACAGGATTCGTCCGGGAAAATACTGTAGCCGGCTATGTATATTCAGTCTAGTCAGGACTTTTTTTCAACTTTTCTGTGCATAAGCTATTACTATTAACTACACAGGATGTAAACAGACCCTTCACATAGCCGTCAACCAAGCATTCTGTACATCAAACTAAGTAACTTTACGCAAAAATTATTGCTGGGAAGCGACTTTTTTTTTGGGGTGAAAAATCACGTTTTACGGTAGGACTCGATGGAAAGCACTCAAAGCATTGTGCTGATGGATGGATTGAATAGTACGAGGGTCGTGGAGGTGTGTAAAGTAAACATCTTACATTAAAAACATGTATTTAAAAAAAAAACTTGTGAAAAACTTGGAACTTTGACCCCCAATATCTCCGTAACTAGAAGGTTCCCAGGTATGGTCTAAAACAAAAAAATGATCGCAAGGACAGGGAGAACAAGTGCCTTTCGGTTATGTTAAGGGTCTATTTACACCGTTTATAGCTGTTGCTGACCGTGACATTTGTGCTAACCCCCCTTCTGCGTATGATTGAGGCTTCTTTCTTTCGCATTATCGCAAAATAATAATGTGTGTATGCATCAGCCAACATACCTGACGAACTGTAGTAAGATGGAAGCCCGAACAACGCTCGGAAGGTACTGTTATATTGGATGCGTAAGGTATTGTCCGATTTTTGGGTATGATGAGCCCAAAGATATGATGGTTCCTGTTCTCATTTAGCACAATCTTTGTTCTATTGTGATAGTTTTACTCTAACTCCAGTTAGAGTATAGTTCCACTGCAGGATAAAGGCTCAAAGCTTGACTCTACAGGGTGAGTAAGTTGCAGCCCTCCGCAAACTGACAGGATGCATTCAGCTCCTTATTTTGAATCATATTCCACCGGAATTTATCTCACAAAACACATCAAAACTAAAACAAATTAGATTCCCACCACGTTCCTGAAATAATTTATTATTAGTAAGTTAGTATGATATACTGGATTCACCCCATCAGTCTGCCATGTATACGGAGTACCTATCTTCCAACGAAGGGCACACTTTAATACAACCAATCAACTAACAAGGCCATAATATGTGGCCCAAGTCCATACACCACAGAACGTTCGATCACCCTAACTTTAAGACCATCAACGTTGCCATCTGACTCCCAAAGTTCAGGACTAAAGTTTAAGGGCATGTCTTGAAGTATGAATTAGCCGTAGAGTACTTTGTGTTTACCAGGCAAGAGCATCACAACCACAATCATAGCATTAAGTACAAATGTAATCGAAACGAACGAATGCAATGTGTGTCTGTGTGTGTGTGTGTGTATATCGGGAGCTCAAAATAATGAACAATCACGGAAGATATACCGTAAGTGACATAAGTTTGAGTACAATGTAGTCAAGTAAAACTTTACCAGGTCATGGTAAAGGTAAAGTTTGCGGGGATCCGCTGGATGCGAGATGCACGGGACCGGTCAATGTGGCGACGCTTGGGGGAGGCCTATGTCCAGCAGTGGACGTCTTTCGGCTGAAATGATGATGATGATGATGAAGTAAAACTAAATCCTTGCAATAGAATACCTGTTTAGTATCGTGGCTGAAAAAGAAAGGCAAGTTTTGTGATTAGGATACAATTTGGTTTACTAAGCATTTGCACGTAGGTTTATAGATCGACCATAAGTACGGTCACACGACGGAGAACCATTTACTTTTTGATGTGAAACATGAATATGCGCGCCTAGGCAGTAAAACCGACTCGTATGCCGTAACCGTGACGGAAGATGACACGATGCTGTCAGGGCATGATGCCTCCTCCGTGCCATGTAAAATCAAACTATTTCCATTAGAATAAAGTTTGTTTTGCAACGATTGTTGTGAGTAAATAAGTCAAAATAACCTCTTTAATTATAACAAAATAATTAAATTGATTTTATTTATTAATTATGAATTCTAATATACATACATAGATGATTCACATCTACCGTGCGTGCCGTGACGGCTTTTTTTTGTACAATAAATTTAATAACAAAACTCCTACTCCTAAATAACTGATAACTAAATAAAATTAAGACGTTGAAATAGGTACAGTTTTATTTTTCCTTTGCTCTGTAACTTCATAACTGTAAAACAACCTAAACCTTGTCTGATTCATACTCCAAAGTCAAAATATAAAGGACAAGTCATAAAGTTGAGCCCAAAACTTGAGAATAGTTCGCAAACCGCAGGGATGTTATGTGGAGTCACATTTTGAATAATTGTGTATCAATCATTTTGTCGTTAGAGGACAGAGAGGGAAGAGGGCACTGAGAACAAAAGGAGGGTAGTTTGAATTGAGAGGAAATTACTAGTTTATCAATTTACAAGCTATTTACTCGATGACGTTTCTATTTAAGGGTTGTATTTTCAAAAATCGTTTCTTAGTGCTTACTCATTTTTATTTTTTGTCAACAAAAATAAAACCGACTTCAAAAACAAAAAAATAAGGGAAAAATAACTTCAGTAAAAATAGCTACAGAAGTCGGTGACTTTTGTTTGTTTGATTTTTTTTTTTTGTCACCGACTTATGAAACTATTTTTAGCGGTAAAAGCCCCGAATAAAAAAACAAAATGGTCATACTCAAAATAATGAAATTTACTGCTTTAAATACTAATCTAACAAAGAAACGACCGAATAAAATTCCTAAAATCAATACAGCTTTTGCTGACGTAATATTTTTCCACCAGCTTTAATTGCGTTTTAAACTTAAAATAAACAAAACAGGAATAAAATCAACGTCAAGATACATTTAAAAAAAAATTGTAATAAGGCGTAGTCGACGTAGCCTCGCTACGCGGGGATCCTATTTCTGTCTGCAGGGTTTAAAGTAACCTAACCTGACCTAAAGTCGGGGTGTACCAAGTCGGAAACTTAGTATTTTTTTCGCAAACTTAGTATTCAAGCTAAGTATTTTTTTCTTAAATTTTGTTTTATTTTTTTTCGTAGAATTGTAATTTGAATAACCTCATGTTTGTTTGTTAAATATAACATTTTTTGCCGGTTAATTTTGTATTAATTTATTCGGTAATTCATTTTTAAACAAGTTTAGTAATTCATTGCTGGAAGTTATTTTTTTTCGGAAGCTTATTTATTTCCCCTAAATAATAATCAAAAACAAAATAACAAAAATGTCCATCCACATTTTTACCTCACAAAAACTTTCTTTCTTCTCGCGCCAAAAATAAACTACATTTAATGTGTTTTGTCACATCTCACACTGTTTTCTATAAGTGTTACTACTTTTGTAATAAAAATAACAGACATAAAACATGACAAGGAAATATTTTCTGCGATCCACGTGTTTCACGTGTCAAGAGGTTCTGTACTTGTCAAGATTCACGTCCCATTTAGAGATCCTTGGGGAATAGTTCGAGAGTAACGCTTTTAGACGTATGTGGACTGAATGAGACAAAGGTGTGGGCTTTAATAAAAATACGGAAAAATGAATATGGCTTATTTGGATACTCGTAAGGATTGACATTATGTGGAACTCTGAACAACTATCATCATCTGCCCTAGCCTTTTCACAACTGTGTTGGGGTCGGTTTCCAGTCTAACCGGATGCAGCTGAATACCAGTATTTTACATGGAGCGACTGCCTATCTGACTTCCGCAACCTTACTCTAAAAACACTAACATAACATAACATCACGCCTGTAATCCCCGAAGGGCTAAACAGAGGTGAACCTAATTTTCCAATCACATTTCGCCAGTTGTGTTAAAGTCCGATACAAGAGGCGACGAGCCTATTACCATCAACCGGGCCTAGGTCCAGGCACCGTAGCTGCTACTGGGAAATTCTTGATGGAATTACGCTTTGCCCGACCCGGGAATTGAACCCAGGACGTCTTGTTCAGTAGTCGCGCTTGCAACCACTAGTTTAACGAGGCAGTCAACACTGTTTGGCAAATTTTCGAATGATCTTAGTCGATCTCTGGTCAACGGGGAATGGGTTGGGCCGATCCGGAAGAACTTTAAATTCATAGTAATAAAAGCAATATTCCGATACAGTATCAGTCGCGTCATCTGAGCCGAAACGAGGTGAATGACGTGTTTGTCATAACAATATAGACTAGCTCTTTGTGATCGGTTCAAGCCGCTTCCACGTCGGTAAGTGTGGTAACTCCCTTATCAGATAATCTGATTTCCTCCGCAAATTGATTTAATCGCTAGCTTTGCACAATGATGTTGTAATACGGAAAAGTCGAAATATCCACAAATTATGTGCACCCCAACAGAGAATTAAACTATTTTCGAATAATGTTTACTGTATGGCAATTCAAATTTATAATAAATTGCCTAATGTTTTTAAAAGTCTTAACCTCATGACATTCAAAAAGAAACTATTTAACTTTCTGTTGCAAAAGTGTTACTACTCAACGAATGAATTTTTAAATGAAAAATTTAATTCAAAATTTAAATTAGATGACGACTTACCTCCTAATAATTGAATTTCTATGATATTGTATTGTTTTCTTTTTTTTTTTTCGTCTTTGTATTGCATAGTTCTTGACTTTATAATTAATAACCCTTGACATTGTATTTAACCATTTTTGACATTGTAATTAATAACCCCTGACATAGTATTTCATAGTAGTTAACGTTTTCCTTATTCTCGACATTGTATGGTTTAATATTAATTTTAATTCTTTAAAATATTTGTACGCTGGAAACAGCAGAATATTATGGACATCATATTATGTGTAACACCTATGTAACAACAATATTCTGGCAAATAAATTTATTATTATTATTTCCTTTATTTATTTTTATACAAATCTTCTACATTTTTAAATATTTCATAAACTAAAAACAATATAAAAAAACATTTAAAAATATAAAAAAATTGTAGCCCACCGGTATCGGGAACAGGGTCCAAGCTACCGGCGGTCAGGGCTCCAGAGAGAGGAACCTCCTAACAATACGAGCCGTGTCCAGGAGCACCGCTTTCTGAATCAAACCCTTGATCCAGCTGCCTAACGAGAGCCTCCTCAGGTATTGGTCGAGGCTCTTGGCAATTAAGCCATGGGCTGATACAACTATCGGCACAATGATCGCTGAGTCCACATCCCACATGTCGACAACCTCGCGAGCCAAGTCAAGATACTTGATTTGCTTATCTTTCTCGGCTTTCACGAGGTTCTCATCATGCGGGACCGTTATGTCTACAATCATTGCGCGCCGCTCTGACCGATCCACCACCACTATATCAGGTTTATTGGCTACAATAGTCCTGTCAGTGATGATGGATCGATCCCAGTATAATGTGATACTGCCATTTTCGAGAACTGGGTCGGGCACATACTTATAGTACGGTACTTCCGATTCCACAAGGTTGTATTTTAGAGCAAGTTGCTGATGGATAATCCTGGCTACAAGGTTGTGTCTATGCAAGTACTCTCCGTTAGCCAGACGAGAACACCCGGAGATAATGTGACGGATTGATTCGCCTGGACGGTGGCATGCCCGACATATGTCAACCGTACCGTCCTTCACAATAAATCTCCGGTAGTTATTCGTCATCATAACTTCATCCATAATTGCACAGACAAAACCTTCGGTTTCTCCGAAGAGGTCCCCGGAACGTAGCCAGGCTACGGACGCTGATAGGTCTACATCGGGCCCATGCAGGGCCCGGAAAAAGCGTCCGTGAAGCTCCTTACTCTGCCATACCTCCATGCGGTCGTTAGTGTCAAGCACTACAGGTTTGCGCCAGTTCTCTTTAGCCAAGGAGAGCGGGGTGAGCCCCTTGTCCACCGCGACCACATCTCGATGCATCCCCACGTCGGTTTCAAGGAAATATTCCCTGAGACTGCATATCTCGCGATTGTGGAGAGTCTTAGCGTTTAAAAAGCCTCGACCCCCACACCTCCGCGGGATATACAGTCTCATAACAGAAGAACGCGGGTGATGCATTCGATATGCCGTCAACAATGTACGGACCCTCCTATCCAGGGCGTCTAGTTCTGTCTGAGTCCATTTGAGTATGCCGAAAGAATACATCAAAACCGGCATGACCCAACCGTTGAAGGCACGCACCTTATTGCCGCCTGATAAAAGACTATTAAATACTTTTTTCAGACGGCCAAAGAAGCGCTCCTTCAACGATTGCTTCATGTCAGCAACATTGATGCCCAGCGCTTCCGACATACCCAAATACTTATAGGTTTCAGTTGCTGAGAGGGATCTAAGATTTATGGAATCCGAGAGCTGGGTTCCCACAGATTCCACAATCTCCCCTCGCTTTACATGCATGACCGCACATTTGTCCACACCAAATTCCATCCTGATGGCGCTACTGAAAGTTTCAGTTACTTTCAGTAGCTCCATCAGTTGCAAATCGTTGGGGGCAAAGAGTTTCAGGTCATCCATGTAAAGGAGGTGAGATATAACTTGACCACCTCTCCTCAACCGATAGCCTAGACCTGAATCCTCCAGCAGCGTGCTAAGAGGATTCAAGGCTAAGCAGAACCAAAGCGGACTCAAACTATCGCCCTGAAATATACCTCGCTCTATCCTTATCGGCTCGCTATTCCTCTGGATTTGCCGACATCCTGGATAGCGAAGGACCGTCCTCCATTGCCCCATACATGACATCAGGAAGGTGCGCAGAGTTGCATCAATTTTATACAGCTCTAGCACCCTCATGAGCCATGTATGTGGCACCGAGTCATAAGCCTTCTTATAGTCTATCCAACATGTCGACAGATCCTTTCGGGAACGGCGAACCTGTTGACTAATGGCCATATCAATGAGGAGTAGCTCCTTAGTACCCCGGGACCCGTTCCTACATCCATTTTGAGAAGCGGACATTACAGAATTGTCATCAATGTGTTTGTTAATTTTAGCTCTCAAAATAGATGTAAGAACTTTATAGACCGTCGGAAGACAGGTAATCGGTCTATAATTTTTGGGTTCCGCAGTACTACCCGATTTATGGAGCAGGTGGGTTATACCTGTTGTCAGGAACTCTGGCAGCGACCCTGACTCTAAGGCTGACTGGAACAGGATCGCCAGGCGAGCGTGCGATCTTGTAAACCATTTAATCCAGAAGTTGTGCAGTCCATCCGGCCCCGGAGATTTCCAGTTAGGCAACGGACGGACTGCACGAACTACGTCTTGGGGGCTGATATTGATTGCTCCCATTTCTGGTACTAGATCGCACGCTCGCTCGACCCTCCGAGTCCATTCACCCTCGGTATGGCTAACAGGCACCGACCAGATGCTGCGCCAGAATGAACACATGGCATCATCATCCGGTAGGCGCGTGTCAGCCACACCTTGGTCCGGTCGCTCCCAAGCCCTAAAAACCCACCTTTCATCTCTTTGAAATGTGCGATTCTGAGTGTATCGGTCCACCCGCCGCTTATACCTACGAATACGGTTTGCCCATGCATACACTTTCTGCTTCAGGAAGTCGATGCGCTCTATGACACGGGACATGTAGTCTCGAGGACTAATATCAGTCCCCGAGAATGCCCGCCTCACAAAACGCATCACTCTAGGGCGAGTATTGCCCTCCCTGAAGCAGATCAGTTTGCCGATGAGTGCTCTGGCCCCATCAATACGTCGTTCAATCCTGTACTGCCATGCTGGTACGGCTGGTTTAGGTCGTGTAGCTCTGTCATCAGAAAATTTGACATGAGCTACACGACATGCCGTTACAGCCGCACAATACAGAATTGAGTGAGCATCGGTGAGGTCTTCGCAGTTGTCAAAATAGTTTGACAACTGCGAATCCAGAACAGCCACCAGCGCCCTATTTTTGTTATGCATGGGCAAACGAGATATGCGTGGTCTAAGGTCGGGTTGCACGAACCGATACTCTCGAATCGCACCTTCCAAAGCACTCCTCATTTCCTCATTGCACTGGGTACTTACATTAGTAACCATGTCATTATTCACGTTATTAGCGTGATTAGATATTGTACTAGACTGTGGTAGAACCACAGCCTGCACCGACGGGGTAATGACATGGCTACTCTGCATTTCAGTTCGTAGGCGATCAAGTACAGTGTCATCCAACATACGATTACGTTGGATGACTCGCACCTGATCCGATAGTCGTTGCGCCGACACGTTGACAGCTGGCTCAAGCACCTGAAACAGAGAGAGCATCCGAACACGGTACGCGGTCAGGTTGTTACCCCCCTCTGTAGCCCCATAGTATGCGCGCATGACATTTGCATTAATGGATTGCGTCCATCGCATGCGCGGCACACTCCCGCCGGGAGCTGGGACCCTATCAGAGGCCGGTGGGCCTCGAGGTCCTAAACCGTCCGGCGGCCGGCGTCCTCCTCGTCGACGAACAGGTGGTGGCGTCGTCAGCGGAGAGAAATACTCGTCGCTCGAGCTCGACGCAACTGCCACGGCCGGTGTCACAGCACTCACGACGGGGCTGGATTCCGGCGGCGGCGAGGCGGAGCTGAGCGACGGGTCCGGAGGCGATAGGCGTGCGCGTCGTGCCGCTGATCTCGTCAACATTTCTTCATATCTTTAATCTTTACTAAAATTTTTTGATAGACATTGACAGACATTGTGTCAAATCAATGGTGGTGGTGTGGTTTTTTCTTATTCTATTTACTTTTTGCATTTTCATATTGTTTCTTCATTGATTATTGTAATAAAAATTGATATTATGAAGTGTCGTATGATTTAAATCTTCCGGTATACTGTAAGTTTTTTATTATTATTATTTCCTTTATTCATTTCTATACATATAATTTACATTTTTAAATATTTCTATACAACAACATTTAAAAATATAAAAAATAGTAGCCCACTGGTATCGGGAACAGGGTCCGAAATACCGGTGGTCAGGGCTCTTGAGAGAGGAACCTTCTAACAATACGCGCCGTGTCCAGAAGTACTGCTTTCTGAATCAAGCCCTTGATCCAGCTGCCAAGCGAGAGCCTCCTCAGATGTTTGTCGAAGCTATTGGCTATTAAGCCATTGGCCGACACGACTATCGGCACAATGACTGCTGTATTCACGTCCCACATGTCGACAACCTCGCGAGCCAGATCTAGATATTTGAATTGTTTATCTTTCTCTGCTTTCACGAGGTTCTCGTCATGCGGAACCGTTATATCAACAATCATTGCGCGACGCTCCAATCGATCTATCACCACAATGTCAGGTTTATTGGCAACAATAGTCCTGTCAGTGATGATAGATCGATCCCAATACAACGTGATATTACCATTATCGAGAACTGGGTCGGGCGCATACTTATAGTATGGTACTTCTGATTCCACAAGGTTGTACTTCAAAGCAAGTTGCTGGTGGATAATCCTGGCAACGAGGTTGTGTCTATGCAAGTACTCTCCGTTAGCGAGACGAGAACACCCAGAAATAATGTGTCGGATCGATTCTCCCGGACGGTGGCATGCCCGACATATGTCAACCGTGCCATCCTTCACAATGTATTTCCGGTAGTTATTCGTCATCATAACTTCGTCCATTATTGCACAGACAAAACCTTCGGTTTCCCCGAATAGGTCACCGAAACGCAGCCAAGATACGGACGCTAAGAAGTCTACATCGGGTCCATGTAGGGCCCGGTAAAAGCGTCCGTGAAGCTCCTTACTCTGCCATACCTCCATGCGGTCGTTAGTGTCAAGCACTACAGGTTTGCGCCAGTTCTCTTTAGCCAAGGAGAGCGGGGTGAGCCCCTTGTCCACCGCGACCACATCTCTATGCATCCCCTCGTCGACTTCTAGGAAGTATTCCCTGAGGCTGCATATCTCACGGTTGTGCAGGGTCTTAGCATTTAAGAAGCCACGACCCCCGCACTTCCGCGGGATATACAGTCTCATCACCGACGACCGCGGGTGATGCATTCGATTTGCGGTCAGCAGTGCGCGGACCCTCCTATCCAGGGCATCAAGTTCCGTCTGAGTCCATTTGAGAAAACTGGCATGACCCAACCATTGAAGGCGCGCACCTTGTTTCCACCTGACAAAAGACTGCTTAGTACTTTATTCAGGCGGCCAAAGAAGCGGTCCCTCAATGATTGTTTCATGTCGGCAGTATTGATACCTAATGCTTCCGACATACCCAAATACTTGTAGGTTTCTGTTGAGGAGAGGGATCTAAGGTGTATGGAATCCGAGAGTTGAGTTCCCACGGATTCCATAATCTCCCCTCGCTTCACATGCATGACTGCACATTTGTCCACACCAAATTCCATCCTGATGGTGCTACTGAAAGTTTCCGTTACCTTCAGTAGCTTCATCAGTTGCAAGTTGTTGGGGGCAAAGAGTTTCAGATCATCCATGTAAAGAAGGTGAGATATGACCTGACCACCTCTCTTCAACCGATAGCCTAGACCTGAACCCTCCAAAAGTGTGCTGAGAGGGTTCAAGGCTAAACAAAACCACAATGGACTCAGACTATCACCCTGGAATATACCGCGCTCAATCTTTATCGGTTCGCTGTTCCCCTGGATCTGTCGACATCCTGGATAGTGAAGGACCGTTCTCCAGTGCCCCATACATGACATCAGGAAGGTACGCAGAGTTGCATCAACTTTATACAACTCCAGCACCTTCATGAGCCATGTATGAGGCACAGAATCATAGGCCTTCTTGTAATCTATCCAACATGTAGACAGATCCCTTCGGGAGCGGCGAACCTGTTGGCTAATGGCCATATCAATAAGGAGCAGCTCCTTAGTACCGCGGGACCCATTCCTACATCCATTCTGAGAGGCAGACATGATAGAATTACTATCAATATGATGATAGATTTTAGCTCTCAAAATGGATGTAAGAACTTTATAGACCGTTGGTAAACAAGTGATTGGTCTATAATTTTTGGGTTCCGCAGTACTACCTGATTTATGGAGCAGGTGGGTAATTCCTGTCGTCAAGAACTGGGGCAGCGACCCTGACTCTAAGGCTGACTGAAACTGGGATGCTAAGCGAACATGTGATCTCTGGAACCATTTAATCCAGAAGTTGTGCAGTCCATCCGGCCCTGGAGATTTCCAGTTAGGCAACGGACGGACTGCACGAGCTACATCTTGGGGGCTGATGATAATTGCCCCCATTTCAGGTATCGAATCACACGCTCGTTCAACCTCCCGGGTCCAATCACCCTCAGTGTGACTGACAGGCACCGACCAGATGTTGCGCCAGAACGAACACATGGCGTCATCATCTGGTAGACGCGTATCAGTCACACCTTGGTCCGTTCGTTCCCAAGCCCTATATACCCACCTTTCATCACTTCGGAATGTGCGATTCTGAGTGTAACGCTCCACTCGCCGCTTGTACCGACGAATACGGCTTGCCCATGCACAGATCTTCTGCTTCAGGAAGTCGATACGCTCTGTGACGCGGGCTAAGTAGTCTCGAAAACTAACATCAGTTCCCGAGAACGCCCGCTTCACAAAGCGCATCACTCTAGGTCGAGTATTGCCCTCCCTGAAGCAGATTAACTTGCCGATGAGTGCTCTAGCCTCACCGATACGCCGCTCAATCCTGCATTACCAAGCTGGAACAGCAAATTTTGGTCGTGTAGCTCTGTCGTTGTTGGGAAATTTGACGTGAGCTACACGACATGCCGCTACAGCTCCACAGTACAATATTGAGTGGGTATCGGTGAGGTCTTTGCTGCTGTCAAAGCAGTTTGACAGCTGCGAATCTAAAGCACACACCAGCGCCTTGTTTTTCTTGTGCATAGGTAAACGAGGTAGACGTGGCCTACGTTCAGGCGGTGTGGATCGGTACTCCCGGAATGCACCCTCCAAAGCGCTCCTCAATTGTGCGTTGCACTGGGTACTCACGGATATAACTTCGTCATCATCTTCTTCACCATCGTGTTCGGATCGCGGTGGAGCACTGGATACATTTTGTAGCTGTACCGCAATCATTGGCGAAGCAGGTATTGGGTATTATTATTATTATTATTATTTGTACTAAAAGCTTGTAACCCGATTTTGTACCTAAATCAACATTGAGGCCTTTTCCACGTTCGATTTATTATTCACTTTATTAGAACCACTTAACTTTTTTATTTCTTTGGTACACTTAATTATCTGGCTACTAGCACAAACCAAAAAATAACAACATAACATCATGCCTGTAATCCCCAAAGCGTTAGAGCAGAGGTGTACCTAATAGTCCACCCACATTTCGCCAGTTCTGTTTAGGTAACATGTAATACGGGGCGAGCCTGTTGCTATCAACGGGGCACAAATCCAGACTCCGTGGCTGCTACTGAGAAAATTCTGATGGTGTAACCCAATAGCAAATTACCCGACCCAGGAATCAAACCCAGGACCTCAAGCTCAGCAGTGGCGATTACAACCACTAGACCAACGAGGCAGTCAAGAAGTTTGACTTGTTAAGATAAATATTCGCCAAAACCTTTACTCAGCAGTGGGACATTCCAGGCTAGAGACAAAAGGGACAAAATTCACCTCTTGATTCAAAATTAAGAAAAAAAAAATACGTTTGTTAAACACAGACCAAGACATAAAAGTGTAAGTCTTGCTATCATCTTTATTCTCTGTTTATTCTACTCACCACGGTACGGAACACCCATCTATTTCACACGGCTTCACGAAAAACATTCCTCATCTTCCTGTCCCTGTCCCCTGTTACTCGGGGTCGGCTTGACACGTTTCTTTCTTCCATACTCCCCTGTCAACCGTCACGCTATCATTTACTCCTTTTTCCTTCATATCATTCCTCACACCATCCATCCATCGTTTCCATGGTCTTCCTCTCCCTCTCCACGAACAACATTAAATCACCCAAAAATCGTAACATCTAGAACAACTATGACGGCTCTCTTTTCACATGCCGGATATCCTTCGCCGGAAGTCCGCTCGCTACTTCACCGTTCACACGTCTCCGGTCGCCGTCCGGGTATTAAATATACCGTGAGTCACTTTCATGTAACACGGATCTGAACCGGATCAGACGACGTACGGTTTCAAAGAAGCTTTGGTAGCACGCTTCGACCATTACGCGAATTTAAAATAAGCTTGCAGGATTTGCAATCGAGAATGTATTCATACGTTACGGTGGAGGAGCTCGTGGCTAAGTAATAACAGCCGCCCGGATCGATCTTTAGGTTAAGCCGCGCTTGCCTAGGTTGGTCTGTGGATGGGTGACCACCCATTACATACCTAGTTTCCTCCGTGCCTCGGAAAGCACGTTAAGTCGTTGGTCCCGGGTGTCATTTGTAGATCTTTGACAGTCGTTATAGGTAGTCAGTGGCCAAAAAAGTCTGACAACCAGTCTTACCAAGGGGTATCGTATTACCCAGTACACGTATTATTATATTATCTGTGCCAGTACTAACTGGGTTGTGGAGGTCAGATAGGCAGTCGCTCCATGTAAAATACTGGAATTCAGCTGCATCCGGTTAGACAGGAAGCCGACGAAAACATAGTTGGAAAAAGGCAGATGATGAATGAATTCATACGTTTCATGTTACGAGCAATAATCATATTTTTCTTTGAAATAAATGTACTTGGGAAAAATATAAATCTAGAAATAATAGGAGGTATGGGTAAAATATTTTATGTATGAACTAACTTATGCTCGCGACTTCGCCCTATTGGATTACGTTTATTGTCCCACGGATACTACTACCGGGATAAAAAGTACACTATGTTTTAATCCAGGTTGTAAACTATCTGTGTGCTAAATTTCTTATTCTTTATTGCACACAAAATAACAAATATACATACAAATTGCAATAATATAGCTTATGTACAATGGCGAGCTTAACCCAGAATTGGGTTTTCTTACAGCAAACCAAATTTGTGCTAAATTTCATCCAAATTCGGTCAGTAGTTTTTGCTTGAAAGAGTAACAAACATCCAGACATTTATCCGTATATCATTAAAAACTTTCGCATTTATAATATTAGTAGGATTATTATTTTTGGGTCGACAAAAAAGTGGCCTTTTCGAATGAAGCCAACGTCCAGTAACTATACAGTTAGAGAACCTACATGATCCAAAAAAAAATCATGTCCCTATAGGCTCCTCCAAGCACACCCCGAAAAAGTTCAAAAAGACTCTAAATTACCACTTACACAATCTTATCCTAACAATCAAAGCTTAAGAAACCTCAAAACGTTTCAAAAACGACACTAGACTAGAATCAAAACACCAAAAAGATACTAAACTTGAGTAAAATACCAGAAAGATGGAACAGAACATGAAAATGGCTTCATCTAAACCGTTCACTGGTCTGTTCAACAGTGACTATATCTTTTATACGTCTTCACTTCGTCCCTTCGATTGGGACTGGCCACCACAATCGCAAATCACATTATATGGGCTCCCGGCACTGTAGGATAGACGTTGGAGTATTCATACGACGAGCTGTATCTAGAATTTCAATGTGTTACGGATCTTTGGCGTTTTATTTTATTTGGATTAAAGAAACACGTGGAGGAGCTCGTGGCTAAATAGTAGCATCCGCTCGGGTTGATCTTCAGGTTAAGCTGCGCTTGCCTTGGATGGGTGACCGCCCATTACATACCGAGTTTCCTTCGTGCCTCGGAAAGCACGTTAAGCCGTTGGTCCCGGCTGTCATTTGTAGATCTTTGACAGTCGTTACAGGTAGTCAGAGGCCCGACTCTGACTACAAGCCTTATCAAGGGGTATCGTAATATCCAGTACTAACATGTAAAATACTGGTATTCAGCTGCATCCGATTAGACTGGGAGCCGACCCCACACATACATTTTGACCGTGTAGGTATTGCACTTTTGTAGGTTACAATCCAATACACAATAATATCATAAATAATATTTATTTCTGTAAATTGATTTTACTAAAGACTTTTACACGTCACATCACGTTATGTTTTAATAGTAGATAAGGCCGGTGTTTCGTACCTGAATACTCTGAGAAGATACAGCCGAAACAAACTCAGAGGTCACTGTCTCTTTTAAAGGCCATCCATTGGTCAAGTCATATGAGAACCATGCAGCTAGTGTCTCCGGAGGTGGTCTTTTGAAGAAATAACCACACAGATTTGAATGGACCTATCCAGTCAGTGCAAGCATTTGTCAGTAATCGTGTAGCTCTACTCATAACCCAAGGACCTCGACCGACCTTACTAGCTAATAGCATAATATTGAGATATCATAGTAGTAGACGTGAACCATGTTGTATATTCAGTAAATATATTCTCTCCCACTTACCTATAAAGTAGCGCTCTATAGCCCCCTTCCTACCCTCAGACCATCTCTAACCGAAACTACCCGCAGATCGAACTCCCGTGTCTCGCGCGTCTCGTTACGTAAGATCAATCGCCGGCGCACAATGTGACGACTTAGTTACGAGTTCCGCCCGGCTATTTACTCGTACTCGGACGAGTAAGGAACCGTGCACGACTTGGGGCGATGCGAGTTTTTGTCAAGGTTACCTGTGATATCGCTATCAGCGATAAGACTGTTATTTTATCCATAGAATTAGCTGATTTGCCGCACGCAAAATACGCGCTTTGACGTGGAGTTGCGGACACCAGCCCGTTATACAATAGCTATACAGGGTGGAAGAGACATTGACGCGAAAACGGTTACTACGTATTCAGTACATCATTCTGAGCCCCCCCCCCCCCCCCATAACCAATTTCATCGGTAATTTAATAAAAAATCTGCTGTTCCAGACATTTGGACCGTGTAGTTTGGTAGGAACAGCTGTTTTTTTTTTATTAACCGATGAAAAATTTCTGTGAAAAGAAGGATGTACTGAAAACATGGTAGCCGTTTTCGCGCCGGTGTCCCTTCCACCCCATAAATTGTAAAACACCTATGATGATGATGAACAATTTTGTTATCTTGATCACCTCCTCTCCCGGCCACTCGTCCCCGCATTGGTGGAGTCCAGGCCTAACACGTAACAAAATAGATAACACTTTTCATTTGTTTCCTTCGAGTGAGTGCCGTCACGGCATGTTCTATACAACTTCTGTCATTTCTTTTCTACGTAGTCAGTGTCGCAATACGCGTGTCTCGTGGTCAAGCCGTAAGGGGTTAGAATTGGATGCAGGGTTACTATTGTATTGCATTTTAACAAAAGAGTTTCTATATGCGCTTTTAGGTAGTTTGGTTTAGAATTACGATTATGGCGTGTTTGGTTTGGGGTTTGGTTTTCGGGTCTGAGATATGCGCCCATTTTGAAAAAAAAAATGGAGGGAAATCCGAAATTGTTTTTTGGCTCAATAGCTGTGCCCTGCATAGATTTTCGACGCCAGATCTGGTGTGTTTGGGATTTTTACAAGTCTTCCTTAAAAGAATCAGAAAAATTTTCTTCATGATTATCATGTAGGTGTTTTGAAAAAAGCACCTCTGCTTAACGCTTCGAATAATCTTGTAATCCTTCAACTCCTGTTCATCTTCTGCCTTTATCCCATGTCACTTGGGGTCGGCGCAACACGTTTTTTTCTTCCATTCTCCTCTGTCAACCGTCACGCTATCATTTACTCCTTTATCTGTCATATCAGTCCTCACACAATCTATCCATCGTTTCTTTGGTCTTCCTCTCCCTCTCCATCCATCAACATTTATATTCATCACTTTTTTAGTCACATACGATTCGTCCCTCCTCATCACGTCATGTCCATACCAAGATGTCCCCTTTCAACTTTTTTGTAACTGGCGCAACTTTATACTTGCAATCCTTCAACTAAGTATTAATGTTAAAAAATCCACTTCAAGAAATGTGCATACGTTCTGTGGAGCTATAAATCATTGCGGCAATAAAATTTGCTGAAAAATAATATATACGAAACCTGAAACACGTGTCTAGTATTTTTATGTAAAGAATCTATGTATAAAATTTCAAAAAAAAAAGTTATAAGCTTGTTCTTTTACCTGGTTGTCCGCGCAAAAACGTGGACACCACACAGCTCGCCCGCGCGGGTGCCTCCAGCGTAGTGTTGAGCTCATTGATAATAATAATTTGGCAGTAGGTACCTAAATGACTGCGATAGGTACTTAATGTCGCTTGGTGTCCAAATTGTAACTTTTTTTGGTTTAAAAATTATTGGAATTGATTCAGTTACTTATTCTGAACAAACTATATTCAGGTTTTGCATATACTAAAAATAATGTTGTATAAAATAACTAAATTCTCTCTGGCTTGCCACCTGCCAAAGTCACACATCGTAGTTGAAATATGTTCTAGCCACAGCACAGGAACGTTGCAAAAGTTACAGTCCGTAGCAGTGTAAGCTGATCTTGGTATGATTTGAATAATGGCTTGCCTAGAGGCTAACAATACGGCAAGCCTCTAGGCCAAGCTGACTGTTCATAGCAGCGATTGGCGGCGGCGATCTCTCGCGTCCGGCCTTGGTTCAAGCCATGGTCCGGAGCGAGAGAGAATGGGAAGCCGTCACCTCCTTCTGCGAAGCAGTCATGCTAGTGAAGGAGGTGGCGGGACGTGAGAGGGAAAGAACCTCACGTCCCAGTCGCCGCGGGAGACGCCCTGGGCGTTGGGGGTCACGTGGTGGCTCCCGGCCACCGTAGGCGCGGGCCTGTGGACGGCGAGTTATGGGCCAGCTCGCCGTCCGGCCGTCTTATGACGACAGGCCGTGTCGACGGCGCGTTCGTGTTCCACGTGCGCCTCAAAGAGATGTCAGCAAATAAGTAGGGGTCCGCAAGGGCCGATGCCTGCCAGGGCTGCGGGACTGTTCAAAAGAGATACCGTGGCCCTGGAACACAAAGGGCAAAGAAGGAACATGGATGGGTTTTAGTCAGTACAAGTCTGACACTCCCTTCCGCTCCGCCCAGAGCGGGGGGGGTCATTTGATGATTTCCCATACGGAAAAAAAAAAAAAAAAAAACTGACTGTTCAGAAACCCAAACATCATGTAGAGTAGTAAGTTATAAGGGCAAGTCAAGCTTTAATTAAGACTTGTATGGAAGTACCGCCACTAGCTACTAATATTCCGTACCTTGGTGTAGTGATATGAGAATGTCTGGCACTGTCTTGCAACTGTAAAATCACACGAGTAAGAAGGAGATTGGAACATTTCTATGGGCTAAATCAAAAGACATGCTAAAGTTTATACAGAGTGGCAATTTAGTCCCTTGCACCCTTCAAAGAGGTGAGCATACCCGTCGTATTAAACAGATTTCCCAAAGAAACTCATATCCGACTCATTTCCATGGTAAACGAGGGCGCTCTAAACGAATATGGGGTCAAAATCAAAGATGGCGGCTGCGAAAAGCGGCGATTTTTTCGTCATAATACTCATTTTCAATGGAGATCAAGATTCGTGGAAAAAAAGGAAACTCTTTAGACGTCAACCTAAAACAGAATAGAGCAATAAATTTACATCGACAACATTAAACATTCCTTCTTCATTTGTAGTTTTTGCTTACGGTCGGGGTGAATTTTGCTGTCATGGCCTTGAACAAAACTTTAAAAGACCCACTGTTCATAATATTAATCGAGACTCGACCTTCTGAATTTCCCCACTACTGTTGGACTGAACAAAACTGCACTCAACTAGATATAACTGCAACGAGGCCAGTCCGAACCGCTTCAAACTGGAATGAACCGGATCTGACTAGTTTGAGCTGGTTTTGCGCAAAAGTTCTTTTTGTTTGTTCAAGTTCACCTGTTTTGTGACCTGCTCTCGACCCTGCTCTCATTTTGCTGATCGGGACACGTTGGACAAATGGATGATTTTGTTGTTGGCATTGATTTAATATCAATGATAATTATGATGATGATATTATATTTTATTTCACATAAGGCTACATGGGCACTTATAAAACGTCGAGAAAAGGTACACGGTTCGGGTTGATCGTTTCGTATGGAGAAAAACCAGAAAGAAACTCCATGGTTACTTTTTTAAAATGATTTGGTTTTACAATATTATCA
The DNA here is from genome assembly GCA_910589295.1 of Noctua janthe. Taxonomy (NCBI): domain Eukaryota; kingdom Metazoa; phylum Arthropoda; class Insecta; order Lepidoptera; family Noctuidae; genus Noctua; species Noctua janthe. The sequence goes on along the minus strand of OU342572.1, from coordinate 2,001,621 downwards.
TGTTACTGCATTAGTACATAGGTCTGAGGGGACAACGTAGACCCGACAACAAGTCGTTGGTTTAGTTTAATTGTTCATTTGGGGTAATTTCAATGTATTTAGGTCGTGTCAATATTTTCAAGGCATAACAAATGAATGGGTAAGGTAACTGTGAAACGAATGGTACAGCTACAAGTATCTCCAAACATCTTAATTGGTTGAAAATCTGTTAATTTCGTTACAATTTTTTTTAAATAGCTCGACTTCATTTTAGCGGAACTTTATAAATAGCTTGACTTTATTGTGACCTCGAGAGATAGCCAAAAGCCAAATGATCCGTGTACTACTTACGATCATACAGCACATGGAAGACAGATATTTGCAGACAAACGGATAACAATGCTATTGGGATGAAGGTGTCATTTCTTGCTGGCTGATCCAGTTAACCCAGTACCAACCAGGATCTTATTTATCAGATCAAAAGTAAATGTCCCTATGTACCTAATTAAGTTCAAAGATCAAGAAAACTCACTTTTTTTCACTTTATTTGGATTCTTGTTATACTGTTACATACTCTCACAATCACACTCACCCACACCCACACAGTAAGTGTGGGGGACACTTACTCATTTCAACTGTTTTTTTTTTTATGTACCCATGTTTTTTTCAATGTTATAAATTATTACCTTATTTTTATTTTTCCTTCTGTAATCATATTTTGCTAATTAATCTAAGTTATTTTTATTGCGCCAGCAGAACATTGTAATTTTTTAACTTTGTGTTGTGTCTGGGTCACCAAGATACCGGCTATGCCAAGTTTGGAACCCGCTGTTAAACCTGTCAGTATTTTGTTGTGTAAGCTAATAAATGATTTTGAATTTGTTACCCCATAACAAGCTTACATCTCATTACAGCACAAGTGTGTTTACCTCATACTCCATCAGGGACGTATGACTATAACTCCATATGATATATATGTCGCTATTTAGCCCCAGGCGTAGTGTACTCGTATTAACTTATCCTCTCCTTCAAACATCGACCTCTCCTTCATTCAATTACAACGTATTGATGTGTGAAGACGATAATATTACGATGCTCTCTGTTCTTGAGGTGCGATTTTGTCGGAGTCGATTTTAATGTTCTACAAGCCATCATCTGCCTAGCCTTTTCCCAACTATGTTGTAGTTGGCTTTCTAGTTTAACATAATGCCGTTGATTATTTATCAGTATGTCGGAACCGGTCATTGGTACAACCATAAAAAGAATCGCAAGTACGCCAGTGGTGACATCACGCGACCGACTTACAAGTCTACCAACACCACAGCGTGCTTCTACAGAGCCGTGATGTTTACAGCTCGAGGCAAGGGCGACATTCAGTGTTTGATCGCAGCAGAGTTGAGACGTCCCGGAACTATACCCGATTAATTGTGCCCCCGTGTTATTATGTTCAATTATAATGTCGAGTAATTTGTTAGTTTAATAGAAAAAGTGTATTGCACCCAGTGTATTTTCATTGCACGAAACCCATCTTCTGCCCACTAAAGGTGATCGAGTCTAACGGAATAAATCCTGACAATCCGGCAAGTATTTTAAATGGAGCCACTGTCTCAGATAGACAGTAGCTCCATTTAACCCCACAACCCAGTTACGGTTATACATTTCTCCTAGGTAAGACTGGTTGTCAGACTTTCTGACCACTGTGTTACGGGAATGACTATCAAAGAATTGAAATGTGTACTTAAATATATGATCAGCGTAAAATTATACGCTACTGGAGCCATCCTCTAGGACTAACCTTAACAAGTTTGCCCCCTTGTCACGCGCCATAAGACTGTTAAATATTATCTCAGATGAGGTAGATATATTTCACTGCAGTCTGATGAAGTTCACAGGAGTAGCACTGAAGTGCATTGAAAATATTTAGAGGTGTGCTTATTGTAGGTATTTTAATATTTTTCTTTTTTGATATGTATTCTGATTGTGTTTTAATTGTATTTTTGTTAGCTTATGTAAGTTATTGTATCTTGGTGGTGGTAACATCGCATTGGCGTTATAGCTGTAAAGGTGTTATTTCATAATTTTAAATAAATAAATAAATAAAATATTTGACTTTGAAAGTAGTTCTCACTTCACCTTAGTAGACTACAAGAAACTGTACTCTTAGCTACAATCGTACTACTACAAAAATAAGCTCAATTCCTTAAAAATACAACACAATTTCCATTACAAAGTAAGGTAACTCGTAAACAGCAATAAGCTCAGCAAACACAACTTAATCAACGAATTTGAAGATTTAAAACATCGTTCATCAATTGTTCATCGTAATCAGCGCGCAGGTGCAGTAACCAGGCCTACTCCAATTAGCTCGAATATCATATTAGTCAACTTGAGTTAAATACTTTACAAGCTCTGATATTAATACTACGTTTAAGCTTTAACGTAAAGGATAGGCTTGTAACCTTGCTTCGTTTATAATTATTAGTTCTGTTATTTTTCTTTGTAGCTTTCTCTATAGTGTTCTTATTGTGGTTGTCTTTTTAATTTTCTTTTTTCTGGTCTTTAGTTTATTATTTTTAAGTATCCTTTTAGAGTTGTTGGTAGAATTAGTCCAAAAGTAACATGTATTCTGTAAGAGCTCTAGAACCGCACACAAAAAGAAATAAAGACGCTACTCTAGGCCAGTTCAGCCAATGTTAAGTTAGCTAAAATAACTCCGAGGACAAAATGGACAGTTGAACATCATCATTTCAACCAAAAGACAGACAGCTGGGCATAGACAGACATGTCTCCCAAGAGCCACTACATCGACCAGTCATGTGGTTCCCACATCCAGATTACTTCCGCGACCTTTGCCAGGTTTTCTGCCCATCAGTACATGTTATGTAAGCATAAACATTTGAAAATAAAACGAAACTTTTTTAAAACGACGAGATTTTTTGGCTTTGTTTATATATTATGTAGATAGGTACGAAACAAAGTGGAAATTAACTGAACATTTCTATCGTTTTTCAATCAATCAACTTTCACAAAAAAGGCTAAATCATTTTTCCTTGAAAAATTCAAACGGCTAGAGTAATAAAGGGTTTATTACTTTATACATTATAATAAATAATTATGTATGAATTGAATTGAAAATATTTATTTCAGACCAAGCACACATAAATTGATACAAGTCCATATTATGTTAGTACCGTAGGTAGATACTTACAGCTATGTTAGTAAAATTTAAAATAATTATTATTTTGGACATGCATGAGCGACCAATGCCTCAGGATTTGGCTGTCCACCCTGTCCGACACCATGCTCAGAAGCGTGTTGATGCTACCCTTTACACGAGACGCAGGGAGGCCGTTCTTTTGCGAAGCACCGCCTGGAAGCCGTCCGTGCTGTGGTCGGCGAACATGCCGGAGGCACTGCACCACCATGAAAGCCTTAACAAACCCCTGAACGCGTATATATGTATAACCACTAATTTTAGTTAACATCATCATTATCATCATCAAATGACCCCCCCCCCCCCTCTCTGGGTGGAGCGGAAGGGAGTGTCAGACTTGTACTGACTAAAACCCATCCATGTTCCTTCTTTGCCCTTTGTGTTCCAGGGCCACGGGATCTCTTTCGCACAGTCCCGCAGCCCTGGCAGGCGTCGGTTCATACGCCTAGCTTTGCCCCGAATTTGTTTGGGTCTACTACCACTCAAACGAGATGCAGTATACCAACGAATAGGTACCAGTATTTTAAATAGAGCGACTGCCTATCTGACCACAACGCAGTTACTGGAAGTGGAAAATGATGTATTTTCCTACTCTTCCGCTACCCTTTTATGATTAATTTCGTTACGGGATCCAAGACAGTTAAATTGTTTCTCTGGGACTTTGTCGAGCTTCATTGTTTCGGCGCTTTTCTGGTGGTCGCCACTGTTGATTCTGGCTTTCAGGAGTTTTAGTGGTTTGGGAATAGTGTGACGGGCTTGTCCAAAAATAAACTAGTTACTGGGTTACATGATGACCTTTCGAAGATCTGGTGGTCACTTTCGAATTTCTGACTACGCGTTACGACTGTCAAAGATCTACAATCTTCAGCCAAGACCAACGGCTTACCATGTACTCCAAGGCAAAGGTGTAATAAAGTTAATATTAATATGAATAACTGTTTGTATTATGTGACTCTTGGCAAGCAGCCACCATTTTGAATACACAGCCTCGCCTTAACTAGTTAAATGTTTATTAAATACACTTCACCATACAATATGTTTCGCCGTCAAATATTATGTGAATTTAATTCACTACACTTGATGACTTGATATTATTTTGTCAGATATTCACAATTATATAGGGTGACTGATAATTAGTGACCGATACTTAAACACGTGATTGTAGTCATGATAACAAACAACTTTCCCAAAGAAACATTTTTTTTCACACTCATTCACTTATTTAATCACAATAACACAACAGCCGTATGAAGTTCGCACGCGCACGCCTTTGACCTATCAGCTGTTAGCCGTTTAAAAAAATTGTTTGTTATCCAAAAAAACTTTGCGCCCTGTTCCTGTACTCCGTTGAAAATGCAGGCGATCTGTACGAATACAAAAACCCCTCGTAAAACACAAATCATCCTTTTTGAACTGACAACATTACGAACCTGTTCCTCCACCCCCCAAAAGTGGAGTGGCAGCTGATACTGCCATTTTAAAAGTTACAATTTCCAATCAATATAAAAGACGTACAAGTACAAAACATAATCTGCTCAAAGTGCTGTCGTGCTAGTCAATTCATCAGCAGGACGCGATCGAGGGATAAAAGCAATAACTTTAGACTGTCGTTTGGTCTAGACATAGACAAGGCTAAGCCTACGTCAATCTGGCTTGAACGCGGAACCATCCATCAAAGTGGTTTTAAAAATATTGACTATTTTGAATGAGGGAGTGGATTCTGTTTTAAGGAAGAAAGCAAGCTTTGCTTTGTATCTGTTTATTTTAGCTTCATTTATTTTTAAACAATAACATAAAATGGCGCCTGTAATTTCGGAAGGGTTAGACAGGGTAGTTTTAAATCACCCATGTTTAACGAGTACACCCACATTTCGCCAGTTATGTTTAAATCCTATGTAATATAAGGCGAGCCTTTTGCCATCAACCGGGCACAGATCCCATATCTGTGGCTGCTAGTATAATGAAACCCATGATGAAAAAACCCAATAGCACTTTGTCCGACCCGGGACTTGAACCTAGGACTCAGCAGTCGCGCCTTTAAAACCTCAAGAAATAGGAGGCGAGCTTATTGCCTTCAACCGGGTACAAATTCAAACTGTACTGAGAAATTCCTGATTGAAAAACCCAATGACACCTGATTTGCCTGTCCTGAGAATCGAACCCAGGACTTAGTGCTTAGCAGTAGTGGGAGCGGCCACTAGACTAACGAGGCAGTCAATTAGTTACAATAAGTGAATAAAAATATATTCGACAGAAACATCGTTCAATTAAATAACGAACATCCATAATGCATTTTTAAAAATGATTAATGATGACAGTTCATTATATTAATGGAACGGAAAACCATGAATTTTATCCAAATGACAAAATGAAGGCTCTCAGAAGAGGTAAATACATTATCTTCTCTTTCCAAAATTAAAAATGTTCTTCTGAACTCAAGGCACAACATTTTTGCATCGTTACAAAAACATATTTTATTATTATTTTAAGTTTTTTTTTTGGGAAAAAGTCGCCTAACTTTTCCGAAACCACTGTAACTCCTGAAAGCCAGAATTAACAGTGGCGATTACTTTAATTTTGTAAATCATGTAAATATTTATTATTCTGGCAGTCGGAGACATGTCAACCCTGAATGTCCAAAAACTGAAATGCTTAACCTTTTCATTCCGCGACTTTACTCCCGAGCTACTAGATTCTGTGTGCAAACCCTAAGGCTACGAACGCACTGACAGGTGGCTTGTTTAGCGCCTACCTAGAGGCACGCTACTTCGAGGAGCTAAGTAATTTTAGAACGTTGTTTTCACTTCGCTACTACATGATACATATTATATCAGTGATAGCCAAGTGCTGTGACCGTCGGACTGTCACATCATAGGTCTCGAGTTCGAAACTAAGACACACACCTCTAAATTTTTAGATTCATGTGCGTATTGTTTATCACTTGCATCGGTGAAGGAAAACATCGTGAGGAAACCAGCATGCCTGAGATATATTTCTTGACGGCAAGTAAACCCAAGTTAGAAGCCCATAGGTGACATAAAAACTCTGACACCAGGTTAGGCACTAACCACACGAAAAAAAAGAAAGAAAGAAGACTTCGCTCCTCGTTGGGCGACTCGCTGGCCTCTAAGCGCTAAGCAAGCTGTGTCAGTGCGTTCGTAGAGTAACACTGTAGCACTAAGACAACAATCACTTAGCTAAATTGTCAATCTACTAGAATATTGTCTTTGGAATTGAGTCTAGCCTAGTCTAAGGAGCACTAAGGAGCTAGAAGTATGTCCTTGATGGAGATTCAATTGTTTGCAGCATCATTATTGTGTTGGATGCAATAAAATGAGGATTGGCTTTCTCGTAAATAAAATTGTGTTCCTATCTTGAAAGGACTCGATCTTGAAGGAGGTCTTTATCGATTTATTGACAGACAGCAGAGTTATATAATCTGCTGCAAGGGTCAGTTCTCTAGTACTTGCAACCAGCGTGTATAACCAGATATATGTATTTAGGTATGAATGTAGACGGAGCAAAACGATATACATACGATATACGAACGGTAGTTTCTGCTTACCCCCATTATAAAAAGGTGAGAGTTTATTTTTGTCCGTTTTCGCGCGGCTTCGCTCGCGATAATTAACAATTTTACAATCAATTCGGACTGTACTCTTGTAATAATATAATTCAATCATTACTCGAAAGAGGCGTGACGCCATCTATTATCATAAGAACGTTATCGGGAACAGTTCTTATTTTCGGGATGAAAAGTACCCTATGTCTGTTTCTGTACGTATATGCAAAATGTCAGGATGATTGGTTCAGTGGTTTAGGCATAAAAAGGTAACAAACAAGTAAACAAACTTACTTTTGCATTTATAAAATATAAATATTTCGGAACCGGTCATTAGTACGGACATAAAATGAATCGCAAGTCCACTGGTGGTGACGTCACGCGACCTACTTACAAGTCTACCCTCACCTGCACAGCGTGGCTTCTACAGAGCCCTGATGTTACAGCTCGAGGCGAGGAGGACATTGCATGTCTGATCGCAGCGGAGTTGAGACGTCCTGGAACTGTACCCGATTCATTGTGCCCCGTGTTATTGTTTTAAATTGTCATGTCAAGTAATTTGTTAGTTTATTATAAAGAATGTATCGCACCCAGTGTATTTTCATTGCACGAAACCCATGGTCTGCCCACATGATGTACGAGCCAACGGAATAAATCCGACAAACGTAATAATAAAAAAAAAAAAATAATGTTGTCGGTAACAGAAATAGATGGTACTACTTTATTGAACGAACCCTTTCAGTACTAAGTACCATCTTTATTTAATTTTGAACCAAACCAATTATATAATAACCAAGCTGAGGTAGTATAAACGAGCACGTTAAGCCGTTAGGGGTAGAAAAAAGAAGCCTTAAAGTCTGATAACTAATCTTACCAAGGCATCTCGTGTTACCATGGCAAAACGCTAGGCAGATCATGAAAGATGAAATAAATTGATTATGGACTTAAACAGAACTTGCTTAGATCTAAATTCTTTAGCCAAAATCCGTAGTTATAAACTTATAACATAAAGATCCACCAACACGTTTCACAAATTCAAAAGGCGACAAATTCGCGCACATTAAAAACTTCCCTCTCCTTTTAGTTCTGCGGAACTGAACGATTAACTTTAATTAGTTGGTAATAGTTGAAACAGTTCGCTTTGTTGCAAATGTTATCAGATAAGAGCTTGCTAACTGACTCGGTGCTAACTGAAGCTCTTAATGAGCACAAAGTTTGTGGTGAGCGATGTGACAGGATAACTTCTTTAAAAAAGATATTATTCTGGTAAAAAGTAGGGGTTTAAATTAGCCACAGAAACTATTTGGTACTTCATTGCTTTTAGAAAGGATTGTATAGCCTAGAATTGCGAAACTTAAGTGGCAATGGGCAGGGCACATTGCTTGCAGAACGGATGGCCGAAGGGGCTGAAAAGTTCTAGAGTGGCGACCGCGAACCGGAAGACGTTGGGTTGGAAGGCCGCACACCAGGTGGACCGATGACCTAGTGAAGGTTGCGCTTGGAGGTGGCTTATATCCAGCAGTGGACGTCTTTCGGCTGAAATGATGGATGAATGATGATGATGAATATGTACAAACTGAAAACGTTGCCCGATATTACAAGTCATAATATTAACTGCGTTTAAGTCATAATTATATTAGCTGTGTTAGCCATTTTAAGAATTTTATCATGATTCATATTATTCTATTTTGCTGATAATATACAGACTAGAACAAAAGAACTAGTACAAATAGAACTAAAATAATGATAAAAAGAAGACTAAAAGTAAGTACCTATTTATATACATAATATACAAAGACGACAAAGTACTCCTCCGCAACGCTGTCATCTGGAAATGTGCCCAGAAGACTGGCAGAGTTGCCACGTTGAATGGCAATGCTAATTCTTTGGCCAAAGAACGAGCCGGCCCTCGGGTCACGCGAAGTGTCAACCAGTCGGCGAGAGATTCCTTAAAAAGGAGACGCGCACTCGGGCCCTATAAAATTCCCCAAAACGGCTCAAAACGATTACAGTATTTGCATCACTTGAGGATCTCAACTTTTCTATTATGATTCTGCAAAAGCGGCTATATTAGGCCCCAAATTACTGAAACCACAAGCTATACCCATAATTTCTTCGCACAAAATAAAGTTTCGAAAAACAAACGCAAGAAATATTAAGAAACTTCCATATTAGATCATAAAATAAACACATAAAACTTCATGTACTAAGATAATTCTTAATACCGGCTCACTCCGGGGGAAACCGTTCGTAATTTACTAGGGCCTACGTCCGTTAATCCTGAATGTTTTCATAACAAGCTCTGGTAAACTAGATTGGTAGACTCAACTAGATTTGCTGAAATACCCTAAATAAATTAGGTCGATGTTGGAACTACTAATGTATCATGGCAACTGAATCACGATTTGTTAGCGTGTTTATTTAGTTTAGTAACGAATGCTGATGTTATTGAGTCCATGTACATCAGAACTCATATTTTCTCAAGTGTGACTTTTCATAATAATTGATCTCATTTTAATCAACATTCCAAAAAGTTCAAGATCAGTAATGGTACGTACGAAGGTGCCTTTTGAGTTGTAGGTCGTAGATTCGAAATTAAAACAAATATTTTAGTTTGTGTAAATTGTTTCATCACCACTGCTCTCAGAAAGATGAAAGAAAACATCATAATGGAACTGGCATACACCATTGTCAAAAATTCGAAGACAAGTGAGGTCCATCCACCGCACTGGGTCCGCGTGGGGGATTACAGTCCCTCCCACAGAGACGAGACCTGTGTACCAAAAGTAGGACCAGCTGATTATGTTTTGGATCTGACTTTAAGTCTTTTCGAATCTTACTTCTTACTAATATTATTTACAAATGCGAATGTTTGTGAGGATGGATGAATGGATGGATGTTTGTTACTCTATTACGCGAAAACTCCTAAACGGATTTGGACGAAATTTGGCACACAAATAGTTTATAACCTGGATTAACATATAGGATAACTTTTTATCCCGCTAGTAGATCCCGTGGGACAATTACCGAACTCAACGCAGGTGAAGTCGCGGGCATAAGCTAGTACTGATTATAAACAAAGAGTGCTCTTATTAAAAGCATTATTCTACCAACTCTTCTACTGTCAAAGAATACGTAGTAAATGATATTTAAGCAGCTAACACCAGAATACCTACCCTGGCTTTCAGCCAGACGACATCCAGCAGATTAACCGCCGGATAAAATATTATACGAGTGTGAACCGTGAACTGGACTAGGTCGCATTATTGAAAGAGAAACTAACTGTTCATGTGTTCACCTCTTTTTATGCGCAGGTGGGATCAAAAATTGCGAAGAGATATACAGGGTGTAAACAGACCCTTCACATAGCCGTCAACCAAGCATTCTGTACATCAAACTAAGTAACTTTACGCAAAAATTATTGCTGGGAAACGACTTCTTTTTTTGGGGTGAAAATACACGTTTTACGGTAGGACTTGATGGAAAGCACTGAAAGCATTGTGCTGATGGATGGATTGAATAATACGGGGATCGTGGAGGTGAGTAAAGTAAAAATCTTAGATTAAAAACATGTATTAAAAAAAAAACTTGTGAAAAAGTTGGAACTTTGACCCGCAATATCTCCGTAACTAGAAGGTTCCCAGGTATGGTCCAGAACAAAAAAATGATCGCAAAGACGGGGAGAACAAGTGCCTTTCGGCTATGTTACGGGTCTATTTACACCCTTAATAGCAATGCAAGAATTCAATGATGCAACTATGTGACTTCAAATCAAATCAAATCAATCAAATCATTATTTAATTGTCAGAACATGGTCGGTATGTATATTACATGGTCTTGAGTTAATGTAGGTTGTCTCATCACATTCTACCACATGGGCGTACAACTGTTAAATATACACTGGTGATTAATTATCATATTTTTTAAAATTATAGTTAAAATTCAAAAAGGAATGTCACAAAAGAAATAATATAAATAATAATTGAATTAAATTACAATGTCAGTGTCATTTAAGTAGTCATTCAAATTATAATAGCATTTATTACATAAAAATTCTTTAAATTGCTTCTTAAATCCAGCCAAATGTAACTCTCTAATTGTTTTTTTGATTTTATTATAAATTTGAGGGGCCCTGCAGAATATGCTTTTCCGCATAAGAGCTGTAATGGCTCTGCGTCCACGTAACATGTCATTTCGCCTGTTACGTTGTACAGTATCAGATAGATAGGAAAACAAATTTGGATTTAATCTCACAAATAAGGCAGTTTCATATATATACAAAGCTGGTAGTGTCAGAATTTTATGCTTTCTGAAATATGGTACACAACTGTCCGTCACCTGAAGCTTATAGCAGTTTTTTGTTGTCTATTTGAGAGATAAGTCATTATTAAATCCAGAATATTACCTCTTATACCATAGAAGCACAGTTTGTTTCTTAAGATATTGTGGTCAACATAGTCAAACGCTTGTGTCATGTCACAGTACATAGCACAAACAGGTGTCTTTTTATCAATATTAGTCATAATTGTATTCAAGAAGTCATAGATTGCCATATATATTGTCTTATTTTTTCGGAAACCTTTTTGGTCATTGCAGAGAATCATATGTTTTTCTAAATATGCATATAGCTCGTTATAAATATACTTCTCATATATTTTTGAGAAAATTGGCAAAAGCGCAATAGGTCTATAGTTTACCATTTGCTGTTTATCCCCTTTTTTGAAAACGGGTTTTACAATAGAGACCTTAAGACGGTCAGGAAAAACACCGTAACAGATACATAAATTAAGGATATGGCTCAAATGGACAGAAATTAGATCAGCAACATGTTTTATGATCTTTGTTGAAATTTCGTCGTACCCTACGCTATTGGTGTTTTTTAAACTTTTTATTATATTAAATATTTGAATTGGTTGACATGGTGCCATGAACATGGATTTTTGTGTGTTAAAAATGTGCGCAGTTAATTTTTTGAGTGTCCCTGGTATTGGTACAATTTTATCAATGAAATAGGCGTTAAACTTGTCAGCAATTAATTGAGGATTGATAATTGTTCTATTGTCAGCTTGAATTGTATTTATTAAGTCATTCGGTAGATTAAATTTAGAGTTCTTTATTAGTTTCCATGTCATTTTGCTTTTATTGTCAGAGTTTTTAATATTGTAGTCATTTTGAGATCGCTTAGTCAGTTTAATATTTTTTTTAAATAATTTGTTGTAGTTAGAATATTTTATTTTGTTTAATTGTGACGGTTGGAGTCTAGACGCCCATAATAGTTGCCTTTTCTTTAAGCTACATAATTTGATACCACGCGATATCCATTTTGGCTTTTTCCTTGTTTGCATTTTAACGAGCCTACTGGGGAAGCATAAGTCGTAGAATAATTTAAATTGATCTATGAACGAGTTAAAAGCAACATTTGGATCATCGCTGTCATAGATTTCAGAGAACGTCAGCTTCTCAACACAGGTTCTGAATTTGATCATATACTTGATAAATGAAGAAAGATAGGGCACTACTCAGCATTTTTTTTCTATTTGACATTTAGGGAACTAATAGGTCTTAGTAAAATTCTTTACTTTATCTTAATAAATGAACAAATCATAACATTACGCTTGTTTTCCTTCGAAAGCATAAGCATAGATGTGCCTGTACACCCCTATAACATAACATAACATCACGCCTGTAATCCCCGAAGGGTTACGCTGAGGTGTACCTAATAATACACTCACATTTCGCCAGTTATGTTTAAGTCCCATGTAATAGGGGGGATAGCCTATTGCAATCACCAGGCACAAATCCAGATTCCGTGGCTGCTACTGAGGAATACTTAGTGGAAAAACCCAATAATACTTTGCCCGACCTGGGAATCGGACCTCATGCTCAGCAGTCGCGCTTGCGACTACTAGGCCCACATTTCACCAGTTGTATTAAGCCCCTTGTGGCCACCTACAAAATGAATATGAAGACTAGGTATTGGAACATCATAGGCTAGGTTTTGATATCTAGAACCAAATGATATTAAAAAAAAAAAACAGGACTGAAAACTTCTGGACAGCACGACTTTTGTAGATAAAGCCAAAACTTACTTCAAAACAACAGTTGAGTTCCGCAACTTACTCAAATAAAAGGAAAACATTTCCCTTACACCATCTTTCCTAGCCTTTTCCCAATTATATTGGGGTCGACTTCCAGTCCATCCGGACTCAGCTAAATACCTGTATTTTACATGGAGCGACTGACCTACACGACCCAGTTAGTACTAGGTTATACGATACCCCTTGGTAAGACTGGTTGTCTGACATTCGGGCCACTGACTAGCTGTAACGACTGTCAAAGATCTACAATTGACAGCCGCGACCAACGGCTTAACGTGCTTTCCGAGGGACGGTGGAAACTCGGTATGTAATGTCACTCATACACGGACCAACCCAGGCAAGCGCGGCTTAACCTGAAAATCGACCCGACCGGCTGTTATTATTTAGCCATGAGCTCCTCAAACAAAACACATTTCCTTGACAAATAATAAAAACAAAAAGCTAAGATTAATTTCGCATACCGCGCACAGAACTTCGCATCGTCAAGTAATAAAATCTACATAATGAAAACAACGAGATGATATTTAATACGTTATTTTATATGTATACGTTTTTGGTAACAATCAGTTCATTAAAATGACACAGCATTACACTGGCGGAACATAACAGAGTGTAAGCTTTCCTCTTTTATTCGCTCGTTCAACATTAATGTTCGTGTACACTTGGGGGTAAAGGAATAGACGTATTCGTTGTTTGTGGGTTGTGTTGCATATTTTCTTTGTGTTGTTGATTGTGTATGGGTGTTGCATTTGTACGGTATGGAAATAAAACGTAGATACTATTTTGAATAGTTTAAACACTACTATTTGCAGCCGTTAAATGTAAACAGCAGAACTTTTGCTTACAGTGGTTTAATTGCGTAACACGCTCACATTTTCAATTCTATTTATTTTGACAGTTCTACAACATTTATTACGTTATTAACCATGTCAAGCAGATGAAATAAATGTCTGGTATTTGTGAAGTAATAAAATTTGAATTTTCTTCAAAGTCCTTTGGATAGTGAATCAAAAGTGCGTTACGCAATTGGGTGCAGATCATTACCAAATACCTACATAACACATCACGCCTGTAATCCTCGGGTTAGGTAGAGGTGTACCTAATAGTACACCCACATTTCGCCAGTTATATTTTAGTCCCATGATATAGGGGATAAAAAAATACCCGTTCAGTTTTTATCATTACATTATTTAAAAAGATTCTGCGATATGCTGCGAATAAACTTACAAATTCTAACATCAGAAAACTATTGTATACAGATAATACAAAACTACTAAAAGCCTACCTAAAATAATAAAACGTTACAACACGTAGCTCGTCGAGCGACACACGTTTTTCTTTTTTCTTTTCCCAAAACCCCTGTGTCATTTTTCGTGCACTAAAGTGTATTTATCTCAGGAGAAAGCCTTTCAATTTGCTAAAAGGTTGACAGAACAAAATGGTTTTAATTTTGGAATGTTACGAGAAAAAATATGTTATATGTAGGTAATGTTATATTTTTTGTCTTTTGTATACTTTATTTTGGTATATTTTTATAATGTATTGGACCAATTGTGAGGGACTTGTTCACTGGGTTTGAAAAATGAAAATACTGTATTGTTGGGCACTTACTGACTTCATTCTTGGTAAAAAACGTTATATTTTGTAGGAAAAGATTTTTATGAAAGGGCTCGTCCGGACAATGTGTTCCGGTTCTTACCAGAAACACAGATACCAACTGAAAATCTCACAATCAGTCTTGAAGGGGAATCGTGTTACTCAATAACAGTGGGTTGTGGAGGTCATAGGTGGTCGTAATATGTAGAACTACCTTTTGCTCGCGGCTTAGCTCCCGTTATGTACAGAAATTAACCCACGGAGGCGATTTAAATGTAGCCTATGACACTCGGGGATAATGTAGCTTCTCGTTAGTAAAAATAATTTTCGGCATCAGATCAGTAGTTCTGAATTTTACCCTCTACATACAAACTTACAAACAAATACCTCTTTGTAATATTAGTACAGATTTTTGACCTGAAATTTTGCATATACGTTTAGTTTGTATGTCAATGCATGGTTAGCTAAGTGACGTCGTTCTAAATTCAATATGGCGGACTCCCAAAGATAGCGGACTAATTATTTTTATGCACTTCCATAACATGGGTACTAATTAAAACTGGTTATCTGAGAAGAATACGGAAAAAAAAATTAAGTCACACCTAACTAGAAAACGGGATATTTACCATGTAGTTGTTGTTGTTTGTTGTTTGTTTGTTGTTGTTGTTGATTGTTGTTGTGTTGTGTAACATGGTAAATATCCCGTTTCCTAGTTATAATAATGTTAGTGACCATTATAGTTTAAAAACTTATATTACGTCACACTTACGTTTGTTTAAAATATGTTTTTCTACAGTTATGTTTATTTCTTTTCCCTCATCGTTGTCGCTGATTAAAGAAGCTGGTGTCTAGGTCCTCAGATCATCAAGACTTCGTCCTTTACCTGATCCAAGTCCTGTTCTTTCAGCTATAGACCGCTCGCTTTTAACTCCTCCGCCTTGCCCCATCAAAGGCACATTAAGCGTCCACAAAATCCTAACAATATCCTACAGGTTATTTGCTTTAAAATAACCATAATCCACGTAGGTATTACGATACTAATTGAACCAATACGTGATCAACCTTCAGAATATTCCATTTAAATACCATCGCGAGGACTCGTTAAAGCGGTCTATAATCCTTAACCAATAATAATAAATAAATAAATAACCACAATAATTTATCAAGTGAGCACTAACATTACAAACACAGAACATTGGTACAGCATACCTCCTAAATTCGGCACAGTCGGTTAACGCACAGATAGTATGGAATGCGTTATATATTGGAGGAACGGAATGCAACAGATTGTTGTGCAGCTGCTTCAACAGTGTGCATTGTGCATTACTATACGCCTAATATAGCAGAGATAGCTGAAGCTATATCTTCTACAACATTAGTTTTAGTATATGAGAAACCTAAAAGACGTGTCTAGTTTTTTTTTGTAAAGAATCTATGTACAAAATTTTAAAACGCTATCATGAAAAATCACAAAGTTATAAGCTTGTTCTGTTACCTGGTTGTCCGCACAAAAACGTGGTCACCACGTGACGCCTCCAGCGTCGTCTTGAGCTCATTGATAATAATAATTTGTCAGTAGGTACCTAAATGATACTTTTTTTTAAATATTTTTGAGACAAATCATAACATAGTTTAAAAAATGATTGGAATCGATTCAGTTACTTATTCTGAACAAACTATATTCAGGTTTCGCATATACTAAAAATAATGCTGTATATTGGATCTTGCGGATGATAACTCTTGAAGTCTTGACAAATAACAATTGTTTTGAAGTCGTTATCATTTCTACTTTTAACGCGATCGACTGTAACTTTTCGATAGCTTATGTCAAATGTATACATTTCCCATCATTTACGTTATTGCTGATGGCTGTCACTTTGTCTAGAGTAAACTGGAACGACATAGAATTTTATTTCATCTTCATACTCCTCGAATAGATGACTCACATTTTGTCCGACCAGTACGTAGCGACCTGGATAGCTCTGTTGTTTGCCTCATTCAAGTCCTGGAGGGTGCAGTTATCAAACTTAATTTTGATATCAGTAAATAGAAGCAAAAGCTTGAATTACTGAGACCAGCAATATCGTATATTTTGTATGATGCTTGTGAATCTTCGTATGTCTGGGATCAAACCCAGACAGACTATTTTCTTTGTGGAATTCATCACCTCTGCTCAAAAAACTGTGAAAGAAAGAAAGAAAGAAAGAAAGAAAGAAAGAAAGAAAGAAAGAAAGAAAGAAAGAAAGAAAGAAAGAAAGAAAGAAAGAAAGAAAGAAAGAAAGAAAACATATTTATTTGGCCCATACCACAAGTGCACACAACAAGCACAAAAAAAATATTAAAAAATTAAAAATCTTTTGTGAGGAACCCCACATGACCTAGAACTAAAATTCGAAGACATGAGACATCAACCATAAGCCGCACTGGACCCGCGTCGATTATGAATAATCTTAAACACAAGATAATATTACGCCTGTAACCCCCGAAGGCTTAGGCAGAGGTGCACCTAATATTATAGTACAAAAGACGCAGTAACAAATAAATAAGTTGGGTTGGTACGTACAGTAAAATCATTATGCACGATAATATATATAACTAGCTTTTTCCTGCGGCTTCGCCTGCGTGGATGTCGAAAAATATCCGATTACTCACCTTCCTTCCCTTTTTAACCCTTCGAGGGTAGAATTATCAAAAACGCTGTAATATGTATAGATTCATTTTCAATCGTCACGTGTGTTGCACCCAGTCAGTCAGTTTACCATTTCATATACAGGATTATTTGTAAAACACCAACAACCTCGCAGGTGTAGATTACTAACATCATAAACAATACTCAATACTCAATACTCAATTCTTTATTGCGTTCCACAATGTAGGCTTAGGTGGTAAACATTTTTTGTAACAATCATGGACCCTGTCGGGCACAGCAAAAGAAATTTGGAGAGGACCTATCAAGAATATTAAAATAAATAAATCATAAAACTTCTTTGCGAACATGGGTATACAAATTGGTGCATTGGTATTGATATGAAGTTAGTTCTCCATTGTTCTGCCGTCACATGGGTATGCAAATCATTAACAATTAATTCACATTTAAATAACAATTAAAATATTACTAAAATTCATGTAAAATAATTCTTAATCACAATAAATATAAAAATGTCATAATATTACATCAAATGTCACTGGGAATAGGTATTAAGTAGGTATGTCAATGGGTACAAAACAAGTCAGTTTAAATTAGTAATAAAAATAGAAAAGAAATTATTAATTTTATCTTAAAGTCCAATTACATTTTAATTATTATTACAAAGAGCACCGTGCTTGTCAGGAATGATGAACTAAATATACTTGCAAGGTTCTTATAATTTAACTTATTCTAATAACATGGACATTGAATCACTAAAAACATTAATTTTCAAGTTTCAAGGATTTATCATGTAAATATTCGTTGACGCTGTAGTAACATTTTCTCAATAATAACTTTTTTAACTTGTTTGTAAATAGATGGAGTTTTTTTTCTTCTTTTATTGATTCGGGTAACATATTGTATATTTTTATTGACATAACCAGAGGACTTGTTGAGTGTATTTTTAAGCGGGATGATGGTAGGTTGAGTCGTGTTTTGTGTCGGAGTGTGTATCTTGTTTGTATGTCTTCTCGTTTGGTGTAAAAGTCTTGGTGTTTGTGAGCGAATTTGCATATTTCAAGTATATATATACACGGCAGAGTTAAAATATTTAGTTTTATAAAATGGGGTTTGCAGCTATCTATCTGTTGTATATATACCAGGATACGGATAAATTTCTTTTGAACGGTGAACAGTGTTAGTGCATCTGTACTGAATCCCCACATTATAATGCCGTAGCTAAGCCAGGCATAAGCATAGGCGTAGTATGCAACCAGGGCAGTCTGTAAATTTGTGGTCTTTTTGATTTCACGAAAAGCGTATAAAAATTTTGAAAGTTTTGATTTTATGTTTTGTACATGTGATTTCCAATTTATATTTTTATCTATGGTTATGCCTAATAATTTGAATTCATTGACTGTTTCTATAATATGATTATTAAAAGAAAATGATACATTTAAAGGATTTTTTTGGTGGGGATGGAAAGTTATGACTTTAGTTTTTGTAAAGTTGATTTTAAGGTTGTGTTCGTTCATCCAGGTTATTATTTTGCTGAGAATTTCATTAAGGGTAGCGTTTAGGTTTATGTTGTCATGACATTGGGTGAGAATGGAGATGTCGTCCGCAAATAAAACGCAAGGTCCGGTTTCTGCTATAAATTTTGGGAGATCATCGATGTATATGAGAAACAACAGACATCCAATAACACTTCCTTGTGGTATTGACGCGCTAATCGCCTTTCTGTCCGACCGGTACTTTTGAAGTTCGTTTATCGTGCTATTGAAGTATTCTATTTCTACTAGCTGTGCTCTATTTTCCAGATAGGATTTGAACCATTCATAGGCTTTACCTCGGATTCCTAATCTATATATTTTTTTTAATAAAATATCATATTGTACTTTATCATAGGCTTTGGTCATGTCAAGCATTAACCCTACTGCGTATTTTTTATTATTTATTATGCTTAGAGCTTCCTGTATGAATTTATAGACTGCTAATGCCGTTGATCGATTTTTCCGAAAGCCGTTTTGGCATTCATCAAATATTTTGTATTTTTCGCAGAAAGTGTACACGCGATTGCACATCGCTTTCTCGAAAATCTTTGAAGCTGTAGGCAGTAACGCTATTGGACGGTAATTACTAGGCTCTGTTTTGTCATTTTTCTTGTGTAAAGGTTTCACTAATGCTATTTTCAACTGATCAGGGAATACGCCATCTTCAAAAGATTGGTATAACAATTTATAAAATGGTAGTGTAAGCTCATCAGCGCATTGTCTGAGTAAACAGGGGGGAAGTTCGTCTATGCCGTGACTTTTTTTATTTTTTAGTGATTTTATCATAATATTTATTTCGTAAGGGTCTGCTGGGGTGAGGAACATTGTATTTTCGGTATGTGAAAGCACTGGTATACTTTTCGACTCATCATTTGTACGTACTGGACTTCCCTCACCGATGGATGCAAAAAAATTGTTAAATATATTGGCTATTTCCTTAGGCTCCGAGGTTATGTTATTATTATTTGTTTGTAGATTTATGTTAAATTTGTCTTTTCTTATTGTTTTGTTGGTTCGCTCGTTTATTATATTCCACATTGTTTTGACTTTGTTATTGGACTTTTTTATTTTGTCAATATATTGTAGTTTTTTTGCTGTTGTTACTGATTTTTTTAATATTTTTTCATATTTTTTATAGTGTTGTGATAGTATTGAGTTATTTGTTTTAAGTGTAAGTATTTTTAATAATCTTTTATTTTTGCAGGAGGTTCTGATACCTTTGGTTAACCACTTTTTCTTAAAATTTGATTTTAATTTAATTTTACATACGGGTATGGATTTGTTTAGGATATTAGTTAGCGTATCATTGAATGCTTTATAGTTATCGTTCATATTTTGGCCTTCTATTATTATTTTGTTCCAGTCTATAACTTTTAATGCAGACTTAAACTTTGATATATTGGTTTCGCTAAATAATCTCCTTTTTGCGTACCAAGTTGGTTGAGATGTGGTTACATGTGGTACGGAAACTTGAATTATTGTTCCACTATGGTCTGACAAACCATATTCTTCAATTTTTGTAAATATTTTATTCATGTTACAGTTTGTAAATATTAAATCTAAGCATGTAGATGTAGTTTGTGTAATACGAGTGGGTTTTTTATGTGTTGTGTAAGTTTGAACTCTAACATTAGATCTAAGAATTGACTAGTTTTCCTGTTGCTCTCCAAAACATTAATGTTAAAATCTCCACCTATCACAATATCAAGTTTGTAATATTTATTGTTTACATAGTTTAAAATAGTTTTTAATTGATTTATAAATACATCTTCCTCTCTTTTATTCCAATATATCGCTAGTAATAAAATATTTTCTTTAGGTAATTCAATTGCACATAATTCGATAACATATTCTATGGACATATCTGTAACATCATTCCTCTCTTTAAAATCGATGTGGTCTTGGACCAGGATGCAGACGCCGCCACCTCCTCGCGTCTTTCGGCAGTATGAGGCAGCTATTTTAAATCCGCTAAATTGTATCATGGTTTGTTTTTCGCGCGATAACCAGGTTTCTGATAAACATATTGCGTTAAATGTTGGGTGCTCTTCGATGAAAGCTTCAAATATGTCTTGTTTGTTGTAAATACTTTGTATATTTTGGAATAAAATGTTAAAATGTTGTCCTGTGGCTTCGAAAGGAGTTGTTTTTTGTATTTACGTCACTTATTATTTCCTCGTGTTGATCGTTGCTGCTACTCTTATTTTGGGTTAATAATGTGTTATCGTGTGTGTCATTAGTTCCATAGTTTTGTTGGTATGTTATATTTCTCATATTTATTATTTCTCCCTGGACGTATAATTGATTGTTCCGGATCACTGAATATAGGCCTTTCTTTCGTGCTTTTAACATTTCTTCTCGCATAAGTTGCCTTTGTTTACGTGCATTTTCATCCAAAAATTCTGATACGGATAGTCTTGTGCCTTGAAAGTAATGGCTATTTTTGGTTAAGTACTTCGCCATTCTTTTACTTAGTAGTTCTACCACCAGGGGTCGGGTATTGGTAGCATTCCTACCTACTCTGTACATATTTTCTATATAACCGGTTAGGTCCACTTGCAAAATATCTTTGAATATATCAATAACTCTGTCATGTAAATCTACTTCCGATTCTTTAAAGTACTCTGTGCAGCCGTACAGAACTACCTTTTTTGAATTACTTTCAGCGCATTTCATATCTGAGGTAACAGGTTTTGTTTTTATTTCTGATATTTCTTTTTTGAGTTTTTCATTTTCTTTTATTAGGTTTTCTATTTTGGTATCAACTTTTTCCAATTCTAGTTTTCTTTGGTCATTTTGTTTAGTTAGGTAATTGGTTTTTTGCTCGAGATCTTCTGTGAGTTTGGCAATAGCTTTGTTAATTTCTGATTTTATAGTGCATCGTAGTTCAGAAATTATTGCTTCGTTGTTTTCCTTCAGACGTGTTATTATGATTTGACTCAAACTTTGCAGTAAGTGTTCAGGCTGTGTGTTGGTATTTATTGTAGATTTGTTTTCATCTGGGTGGACTGTATCTCCTAGTAAATTGAATTCATCAGAGATGGTTGAATCGTTGCTGGGGTAAGTGTTTCTTTTTCTAAGTGTGACGTTGCATAATTCATTGGGTGGAGTTATTTGCTGGTTGTGAATTGAAATCTGTGAACGTAACATTTGTTCTACGTGAACAACAACATTTGTTCTACGACTTTTCCGAAAACAGACAAAAAAAATTCAACTCTCCAACATATGTCCGAACAGCTGATCGAGTTTTGTATGAAAAGTCGTTTTTTTTTTGTCTGTTTTGGGAAAAGCCGTAGAACAAATGTTGTTGTTTATGATGTTAGTAATCTACTCCTGCGAGGTTGTTGGTGTTTTACAAATAACTCTGTATATACTAGTTATGCCCCGCGGCTTCGTCCGCGTGGAGTTCGAGAATTATTTCTTATTCCTTTCTTCTTTCTATATCACTCTTCACAAAGAATACACCCATCAAATTTCATGTATTTAAGAACAACAGTTTAGGCTGTCCGTTGTGCGTTGTGCGTTGTGCGATATAACAGTCAATCAGGACTTTGAATTTTATATTGGGGGATGATTTTGGAAAAACACACACGTTTCTCATAATTTCATCTGAAGAATATGTACACTAATTTTCAAGACAATCGGCCCCGAGAATAAAAAGTTTCACAGAAAATTCAACACCCCACTTCACCCTCTTAGGGGAGGAACTTCGAAATCTCTTTCTTAGTGGATACCTACTCTTCACAAAGAGTACACTGTCCAAATTTCATGTCTCTAGGACCAGCGGTTTGGGCTGTGCGTTGATATATCAGTCAGTTAGTCAGGAATTTGAATTTTATAAGTATAGATTGTTTTGCTAGCTCAAAACGATTCTACAATGGAGGGGATAGACAAAAATGTGTGGGACTAACATTAGCTACCAAAAAACCTTATCCTGTCCTTTTGAAAGTCAAAATTAAGAAACTCGTTAAAACCGATTGCCCATTGACTAGGCTATAAAGGCGCGCTAGATAGTACTTTTGTGCCGTTTTATATCAGACTAGCTGATCCACGCAACTTCGTCTTAGCCACATAAGAGAGAGGGTTAGGGAGAGTGTGAGTCAACCTTAAAAGATAGAAATTATGCCATCGCGGACTCATGATTCTTGCGTAACTTTAACCGTTTACACAGCGCACGCAACGGAAGCTCTCAAAAGGAATGCATTTTCCCTGTTTTTGCAATAATTTTCATTGGCGCTCTGCTCCTATTGGTTGTAGCGTGATGTTATATAATCTATAGCCTTCCTCGATAAATGGGCTATCCAACACTAAAATAATTTTTCAATTCGAACCAGTTGTTCCTGAAATTAGTTCGTTCAACCAATCAAACAAACATACTCTTCATCTTTATAATATTGGTAAATATCAAGTAGGTAACAATTTAATTTCTCGGATATATTTGCATAAATCGCTAAAATATTCTACTTATGTTTATTCCAAATAAGGGCTTCCCTCGACAGCCTTAAGTCTTCATCCTTAAACACTCGATGACAGTCAAACTCCAGCTAGGTCGAAAGTTCTTATCAAGATGCATGAAATGAGCCGAGACACGATAAAGCTGCTGTAAACTGTTGCTGACCTCTTGCAATTGCCTTCCGTATGCAAAGCGCATGGAAAGCGATCGAACACACACTCTAAAGTGTATAGGCTATGTATATTTTCAAAGCAGTGTCATGTAGACTAATCTAAAGCCTTTTAACAAAGCCGGTCAGTCAATTTTAAAGTTATCTTGTGAGCACATTTTTATTCATTAGTATCATTTTGGTTCAATAGAGATTCTGCATGTATCTTGCATATTTATGATAAATTCATCTTGAACACTCGGTATATTACGGCTACATAAATACCCTTGATAATAAAACTATTTATTTGAATAAGAATTACTACTACGATACGAATGTAACCAACTTTTGTTTCTACCGGGGCGATCTAATTAAATTTTAGAACACAAAAGCTGCTATTGTGACTTAACTATGATAGTTAGGTATATGCCCTCGAAGACGTTTTTGTAGGTAATAATGAGTACTTGAATCATGTAGTACACCGTTTTTAAGTATCATCAATTGTTTCCTCAGCGCACGCCAAATAATGAATTTTATAGGAAAAATTTTGCTACTTTGGGTTACATTATTGCAACTTTCTTAAGGATCTCAATTTTCTTTGAAAATAAATTATAGCCTATGTTACTTCCTGATAATTTAACTTTATATTGGTGACAAAATGGTTCTAATCGGTCCAGTAGTTTCGGAGCCTATTCGGTACAAACAAACAAACAAAAAAATCTTTCCTCTTTATAATATTAGTATAGATAGATGACACACAAAGAAAAGGCCTTAGTTCTGAAAAAACATAACAGGCTACGTTGTTATTTTATGTTGTTTCGAACAATATCACATGAAAATACAACAATGAAACAGTACCCCCCTTACCCAACTTCATAACGAGACAAAAGACGTATTATTTCTGGTATTATAAATTACGCCATCAAGTTAACTGGCTTTAAATGGCGACAAAAGGACGAGAAGTAACCGCCATTTTGTATTTAATGACGTCATTCAGTGTCATTGTGTTCAACAATGGGTTCTAACGAGATGTCGTTTACGCGAATCTGTTTAGGCGTTTTGGATGTAGACAGGCATAGATAGACTTACAGGGGTAATTGGCTTTTCTTTTGTGTTCTGTAGACGGGTATTTCAATCATGGCGTTTTTGTAGCTTGGTTATTTTCTTTTTTCTTGTCGTTTAAAGACAAAAGAAAAACTGCGCCTTGTTGGTATAGTGGTCGCAGTCACGACTGCTGAGCATGAGGTCCTGGGTTCGATTCCCGGGTCGGGCAAATTGTAATTGGGTTTTTTTACATTAGGATTTTTACAGAACCACGGTGTCTGGATTTGTGCCCGGTTGATGGCAATAGACGCCCCCTATTGTTTGGGACTCAAACAAAACTGGCGAAATGTGGGTGTACTTTTATTTATTTATTTATTACCAACTTATACTTACTGTTTACACCACACATACAAGTTATTGAATTTTTTTTCTATTATTCGCCCCTAGGCAGATTGCAGAATCATTTAATAACTTTTTTGTTGATCAAATACATGATGTATCCAGTAATTGTACGGGAAATACAGCTGCAATTACCAAAACCCGTAATTCTTTGTTTATGCAGCCGGTAGTCCCCCAAGATATTACACGTGTGATACAAAACTTAAAAAATAAAAAAAGTTTCGGATTCGATGGCTTCTCCACAGTTGCAATCAAATTTGTCTCTGATATTATCGCAAAACCATTAAGCCATATAATAAATGTTTGTATAAGCTCAGGTATATTCCCGGATGAATTAAAGACTGTGTTCATAAAACCATTGCACAAAAAGAATGACAAGGAAGACATGACAAACTATAGACCTGTAGCTCTTATTTCAGTATTCTCTAAGATCTTTGAAAAAATCATCTATGAATCTATTTACACGTTTATAGATAAAAATGACATTTTATGTGAAGAACAAAAGGGCTTTCGAAAAAATAAAAATATCAACATGGCAATATTCGATCTCTTGAAAGTAATCATGAATAATGTGGATAAAAAAACCCTATATGTGCAATATTCACAGATATGACAAAGGCATTCGATTATGTAAAACATGATACTCTTTTAGATAAACTTAGCGACTATGGCATAAGAGGAAATGTCCTAAACCTAATAAAGTCATATCTCACGGATAGAAATCAGTACACAGAACTGTCGAGCCTATCGAGTTGCAGAGTAATAGAGTTCGGAGTTCCACAAGGCAGTGTACTGGGTCCATTACTGTTTCTACTTTATATTAATGACCTACCCCGTCAAATTCGACACCCAATGACATTATTTGCCGATGACAGCACTGCTATAGTCGAATGTATGAATGAGACGAATTACGAAGATGAAATAAACAGAACACTTAAAACAATAATAGATTGGCTTAATAAAAATAATCTAGTCATAAATTTACAAAAAACTAAAGTCATGCATTTTCACCAGAGGTTACAGCCAAAAAAAGTAATCGTTGAATATAATGGCCAAATCGTTGACACTACTTCAGTGACTAAATTCTTAGGAGTGCATATTGACGATAAATTGACATGGAAATCTCATGCTGAAAATGTATGCCAAAAACTTAGTAAATCTTCATACGTACTCTATAACCTCTCAAATAAACTAAACATAAATACATTAGTTATAGCCTATCATGGATTAGTTGCTTCATTATTAAGATATGGTGTGATATTCTGGGGCAATTGCAGTGAAAGGGAAAGAATATTTAGAGCCCAAAAACGATGTATTCGATCAATGACAGGTCTTAAGTTTACTGAAAGTTGTCAACCTGTATTTATATCCCTAAACATTCTGACATTTCCTTGTTTATATATACTAGAAGTTGCCCTATTCGTTAAAATAAATAAACACCTATTTACTTCAATGATTGACATAAGACAACGCACAGCACCAATGAGGTCCCAGTATAAAAACCAATTGTGCACAGGTGGTCATAAAACAGCCTTATTAAAAAATAGCATCCTTTCCATGGGACCGCTTGTATATAATAAATTACCTGAAAATTTAAAAGATCTTCCCAAAAAAATGTTTAAAAAACAATTAACAAAACTACTGCTGGAGAAATGCTATTACACAATTAAGGACTTTTTAAATGACAAAACTATTTAGGAAAATGTTATCGATAAATGTACGTTGTCTTTGCAATTTCGAATGTTTTAGATTATAATAATGACATTGTTATTTATTTGTTGTTTTTTATGATTGTAGCTATATAGTTATTTGACAAACAGATTTTGACATTAATTATAACTGGTAGTAATTGTGATTGTAGTCAATGTTTTGGATTATTTTGACATTAAGCTTTTTAACATTACACATTATGACATATTCTTCATTAAATAATTTGCGAGAGATTTATATTTAATTCATTGATTATTTTGATTGTTATTGCTATTATTATTATTTTTTCGTTTTAGTCCGATCTGTAATTACATATTAAATTCGACTATGGCTAATAATGATCATATCGATAGCTGTATCTATAGTACTATATTTAAATTCAAACCTAATATGTTGCATGCCGTAAGGTAAAATGTATCGGGACACTTAGCAAATATTCCAACTTATATGTATACCTACATTATCAGCAAATAAATGATTTCTTTCTTTCTTTCTTCTTTCTTTGAACATTTGTTTTTTATGAACATAAAAATCAGAATAAAAATAAAAAATAGTAACAAAATTATAAAGTAAACAATATGGTAGACGTGACGAATAAACAAAACTTTTTTTTAGAAGACAGAATAAACAATGAAATTACAATAAAAATGAACAAAACTCGTGTCATCATAAAACTATATATTTTTTATTAGGGATACAATTTGTTTACCCCGAGGAGATAGTACTGGGAGTAGCAATGGACTCCAGGTATCGAGAAGCCAGGTACTATTAGGTAAACCTCTGCCTAACCCTTCGGGGATTACAGGCATGATGTTATTTTATGTAAATAGTAAAAAGTCCAACGATTAAACCTTCGGCTAACGAAGTTTCAAGTAGCTTTTTTAACAACTTAAATAATAGTTAAACTGTGGTACAACCGATAATACAAGTAAAGTTTATGACTAAAGAATCATAACGCCAAGTAAGACGTTTCCTAACAGACTCTCTTTACTTTAACTACACACTTTAATCCCGGTTCCTCTTAAGTAAGTCTTCGCAGCATCTTGGTACACTGTCGTGCAGTGTACCGGTAACAGATTGGCTTGCATTAAGCTCAATACGGCACGCCGCACAGGCGCTTCTTTAATAATAGCGCGTATTAGTCAAGTGCGCGGCGAGCCTTATTCGCGGGATGTACTAAGTAATCCGAGTGGGGAGGATATAGGAGATCACGTAACACGGAAACTAGACATGTAGTAAGGTATGTACTCAGTTTAACTACTAACTGTTTTTTAAGTTAGCGTGCTTTTATAATTCAAAAAAGTTATGACAGATTACAAAATGGGAACTGCTCATATTTTTAGTATCCGACTGTGTTGCTACATCACTAGTTATATTATGTTGGCAACACTACGTGAGACACTTATATCCGTTTCCTTGGCATTCACTTTGTCTGGGTTCAACATGGTTGCATACGCATTTTACGTGAAACAGTAAAAAAACTTTCCATCCATACATCCATCTATTAATCCTCACAAACTTTCGAAGTTATAATAGTAGTAAGACTATCCAACTATTTGGCCTTTTTTTTTTTTTTTTTTTCCGGATGGGAAATCATCAAATGACCCCCCCCACTCTGGGCGGAGCGGAAGGGAGTGTCAGACTTGTACTGACTAAAACCCATCCATGTTCCTTCTTTGCCCTTTGTGTTCCAGGGCCACGGTATCTCTTTCAAACAGTCCCGCAGCCCTGGCAGGCATCGGTCCTTGGACCCCTACTTATTTGCTGACATCTCTTTGAGGCGCACGTGGAACACGAACGCGCCGTCGACACGGCCTGTCGTCACAAGACGGCCGGACGGCGAGCTGGCCCATAACTCGCCGTCCACAGGCCCGCGCCTACGGTGGCCGGGAGCCACCACGTGACCCCCGACGCCCAGGGCGTCTCCCGCGGCGACTGGGACGTGAGGTTCTTTCCCTCTCACGTCCCGCCACCTCCTTCCCTAGCATGACTGCTTCGCAGAAGGAGGTGACGGCTTCCCATTCCCTCTCGCTCCGGACCATGGCTTGAACCAAGGCCGGACGCGAGAGATCGCCGCCGCCAATCGCCGCTACGAGGACACGGCGGTGCTCAGCCCAAGCGGGGCAGACCTCCACGGTGTGCTCCACCGTGTCCTCCGGACGATCCTCGCAGTGGAAACACCCGGGCGTTTCCTCCCGCCCGAATTATTTGGCCTAAATAAAGGGTTACATGTGACACTTTATACCCCTTACCCGATATCTATACCAGCACAACTGAGAAGCAGCTGTAGAAGTTATACCACAGTTGAAGATTTCCTCTACTGTGTGTGTGTGTGTCTACTGCATCGTTGGTCTAGTGGTCACAAGCGCGACTGCTGAGCATGAGGTCCTGGGTTCGATTCCCAGGTCGGGCAAAGTGTTTATCCATCAGGAGTTTCTCAGTAGCAGCAGGTAGTAGCAGACTCCATTAGTCTAGATTTACAAATCTAGACTAATGCGGGTGATAGCAATAGGCTCGCCCACTGTTACACGGGACTTAAACATAACTGGCGAAATGTGGGTGTACTAAGGGGCACACCTCTGACTAACCCTTCGAGATGTTATGTAATTATCCTATGCAAGACTGGAAAGACATTCTTAAAAAAACCTTTTGACATATTCGTCCCTAACACAGTACCTGCCATCCAGGAGGTGCCTTTTTCCAAACTGAAGATACCGCATCCACCCTACAAGCATCCTCAGCAATGATATATTCGGTCTGTGTGCCTCACTGCAGACATTCCTCTGCCGGCCCCCTACGAGACCATATACGACGATCGTTCGAAATGCCAGCGGTACGAGTTTTGCTGGCAGCTGGTGAGCTAGGTGTCTAAATAGGAGCATCCATCTTGTTTTTGATGGGTGCAGTGGAGCGGTTTTGTGTTGTAACAGGGAAAGGGAAGTCGAAACGGTTCCTAATATGAATTAATCACAATCCGAAAGGTTTTTAAGGAAATTGACGCAGCGGTTGGCGCAGTGGATGAGTGGTTGGCTGCTGCGGTGCGTATCGCGGGGTCGTGTCCCGCACGAACCAATATTTGAATGGCCTACAGGTAGTTGTTCCTGGCTGTTTGTGTGTGCGAGTTCAAATGTTTGTAAACGCACCCTCAATACAGGAGAAATCCTTAGCGTGCTGCAACGCTTTTATATATTTTTAAATTACCCTAATTTCTCACAAAAGACCAACAAACCTACAGACTATTATTTCTAACTACAAAGTTTAAACACCTCCTTACAACCTACATTGTTTATCTACCTACCAAGTTTCTTAGTTTCTAATTAGTTTTACTTTGTTAAAGGTATCGTCTTCAATAATCTAGAAACAAAGACAAACAGACTAGAGAGGCGTATTTGTGAAATCAATCGTCTTGACTAACTTACTTTAACTTAGTGGGTAAGCGGTTTCTATAACGTCTCGATTCAACTTATGAATTGGCTCGGTTGGGACTTTGTAATAAAAGTATTGGACTGTATAGTTATAGCACAATTAACAAATTAGTGCAACGTGTGAAGACTGTACAAAGAAATGCCCAGAATGGCCCGCGTCTGTGAGCTGAGTGGGAAGGCCCGCAGCGGCGCTGTCGCAGCCCGAGTTCGGTACCTCGAGAACCCGCGCCCTCCCCACGCCACGGTTGTCTACGCGTATGTGAGGCGCCGACAACTTAAAAGTTGTATTTTCACTGACTTACAAAAAGGAAGTTCTGTATTTGATAAGCATAGCTTTTTAAAAGTATAATGTTCCCACTGCTGGGACACAGAACTCCTCTCCCAGGCATTAAGGACCGCGGACCCAGTGCGTGTTGGTGGTTGACATATGACTTTGAGTCTGCAGTGTCCTTTTGTTTTCCTTCACCATTTTGAGAGCAATGGTGATGACATAAATTACAAAACGAAATGTGGCTGCCGAGTTCGAACCCACGAAACACGAAACATACCTAGCTCTGGA
The DNA here is from genome assembly GCA_910589295.1 of Noctua janthe. Taxonomy (NCBI): domain Eukaryota; kingdom Metazoa; phylum Arthropoda; class Insecta; order Lepidoptera; family Noctuidae; genus Noctua; species Noctua janthe. The sequence goes on along the minus strand of OU342572.1, from coordinate 1,971,252 downwards.
TTTTTTTAATTGATTTCAATTTGACAGGGACAAGTGGAATAAAAACATGGCCAATCAAAAGATTACAGAAGTCACAAAAAACATTCTGAATCAGCCAAAAGCCAGAAACACTCCCATCGATAGTAATAACAGCGGGAAAACACGCCGCCATGTTGTTCTGTGTGACAGCTGTCAAATTACTACATGTCATTGAAGCCAGCTGTCACTTGTGTCAGTGCGTACAGCCTACTAGGGAAAATGGGAGTGTATTTTTGTATAGAATTAATTTTTTTGTCCAAAATATTTAGTTATTTATAAAACAGAAGGCCAGTTACTGTATTCAAAAACGTTCAAAATCTATTTGCAATTACATCTGAGCGACACTCAGTGAACAAAACATGTAAAAAAAAGTAGAAAATGATAGATGTTTTTGACAGCTAGATCAGATTATTATGCAACCTTTCATGAATAAGGGATAAGGGAATTGCCTTACAGAATGTCGTCATGGGTGTCAAACGAAGCGTAATTTCTCAAACTTTTTATGGGATTAATTCTATTACATGCATTCCTGTTAACGCCTTTAAGATTTCTAATTCTACAACTACTACAGAGCATAAAAAATAAATTCCATCGTCTATGACAAAGATGACGCAAAAAGATGCAAATATTGAAGTTTTTAAGGGGACGCGCCAGGGTAGTCCGTGAAATTCAAATTTTCTTAGATATTTTGCAAGTCAGTGTCAGGTTTTATGTTGAACAAAATATGATACCCGACCGTAACACATAAGTAGTTACTGAATTATAATAATTAAATTTAACAATACAGTCCCTTAAGTTCATTTAATCCCATTGAATGACTTTTTAATGCAATAGTCATACTGTAAGATTTTTTATTATTTGTTTTGAGTTCCCGATATTTATTTAAATCATGGTTAAACCGTTGTTGATAAACATGCTAAATATCCCGTTTTAAAATCAAAAATTAAAATCAAATATGTTTATTTGTCAGAATATGGTACAATTAGATGTTACAATAAAAAGAATGAAAATGATAAAATAATAAAAATAAAATAAAAAACTAATAAAAAATAATAATAAAAAAGTAATAAAAATAAATAGACGTGTTAACGTGTAACGTGTTTTTATAATTTTAAATGTTAATAAGAATAGTTTTAAATGGTAATGTGAGGTGCTCGTGGCTAAATAATAACAGCCACTCGGGTCCATCTTCGAGGTTAGGCTGCGCTTGAAAACGTCGGTCTGTGGATGGGTGACCACCCATATCATACCGTGTTTCCTCGGGGGATATTAACCAGTACTAAATGGATTGTTGAGGTCAGATAGGCAGTCGCTCCATGTAAAATACTGGTATTCAGCTGCATCTGATTAGACTGGAAGCCGACCCCAACATAGTTGAGAAAAGACTGGGCAGATGAAGATAGTCAAAAATGTAGTTAAGGAACTGGCAACCATAGAGTTTATTTTATCTCGCAGAGAGTCGTTGTCGAAATACGAAACTCTTTGGAAGCGTATTTCAGTTTTAGGTATTCTTCGATATTTACGAAGAAACGGCTCCTATAGCTTTAATAGCAAAAACAGATCCCAACAATAAATCACAAAATATTAGAACAAAGCTTTAAGTAAACATGATATTCCAATTAGAATTAAATTGAAATATAATCAATATACCAAATCTACCCGAATTTAAAGACCATTGCTAAGCAATTTCCAACTCTATCTCAGTGAATCATGGTTCGTTTTCTTTTGTGTACATTGTCTGTAGAGGAAGTTGGGGTTTCACAGTCCACTGGAGACACTAGAGGTTTATTAATTGACTAGGTTTTGCACTCGGTTTTGTTCGGTTTCATTGGATAATTGGTTAAATATGGTTTTACTCGTAATTTTCAATAATAGAACTGTACTTAACAAATTCTGTAGTTTTTTTTTTAGTCAAGCGTGAGTTTTTTTTTAAAGAATGTTTATTATAACATAACACCACGCCTATAATCCCCGAAGGATTAGGCAGAGGTGTACATAATAGTATACCTAAATTTCGCCAGTTATGTTTTGTGCCATAGGGGCCAACCTAATGCCATCAACTGGGCACAAATCCGGACTCCGTGGCTGCTACTGAGAAATTCCTGATGGAAAAACCCAATAACACTTTGCCCGACCTGGAAATTGAACCCGGAACCTCATGCTCAGCAGTCGCGCTTGTGACCACTTTCGTGAGCCTTTATTGTTACTGACTACTTGTAACGAATGTCAAAAATCTATAAATGACAGCCGGCACTCAACACCTTAACGTGTCTACAATCCAATAACACTTTGCCCGACCTGGAAATTGAACCCGGAACCTCATGCTCAGCAGTCGCGCTTGTGACCACTTTCGTGAGACTTTATTGTTACTGACTACTTGTAACGAATGTCAAAAATCTATAAATGACAGCCGGCACTCAACACCTTAACGTGTCTACCCAAGCACGGAGGAAACTCGGTATTTTAATAGATGGTCACCAATCTACGGACTGACTTCGCCAACCGCAGTGGCAATGCCACCTACCGCCATGACAACCCAAAGCAAAAAAATGGCGATGAATAAAATACTGACAGAAAAAGTTCCCAGCAATAAAATACCGATCGCCCCGTTTTCTCAAACAGTTTCTTTGTATCGCTCAACGTGTCATGAAAGAACAGTTGAATACAATGTCAAAAAGATAAAAGTAGAACCTTCACAGTAAATAGTTGTATCAATAGACTGATACGGAACCCATCCGCACGGAAATGGAGGCTCTCACGCTCATAGAAAGCAATTTATATCCTTACTAGCCCTCCCCGCGGCTTCACCCGTGTGGTAGTCGGATTTTTCATTGGAAAGTTCAGAGGGATATAAAATATCTTATGGCCTAACTGTTTCTTGTGAATTCATGGTCTGCGTGTGTGCAGATTCATTCTAATCAGTTCAGCTGTTACAACAAAACACACACACACAGAGGGAGGATAGACAGCCGCTCCAGCTTCGCAAAGTTTTTACGGTTTTAACGCCAAGGGGTATCGTATTACCCAGTACTAACAGGGTTGTGAAGGTCAGATAGGCAGCCGCTCCATGTAAATTCCGTCAATGCCAGACATTTTCGTCTAGTTGGTTAAGACATCCGGTGTACTGAATCGGAAGGTCGCAGGTTCAAACCCTGCTCGCACTGGAATTTTTCTTTCCATGTCAAAAACAGCTATGTTCCCTACGCAGGGTTTGCGTATAAAATATTAAAAATTTTCGTTAATACTATTATCGTAATTGCTAATGTCATATGACTTCGTCTAGGCGCTCAAAAGGCTCTCTAAAGTCTAAAAACAGGTGATTGGTAATTGGGTGCAATCCTTGAAATAGGTGGACTTTGAATACTAGACCAAATCACACTTTATACCTCCTTGGTAGAAACGCTAGTAGTTAAACCGTGATTTGCAATATCCAGCCGTTTACACATAAAAATATAAATACAGCAAGGCATAAAACTCCTTAGCAGATCTCCGCCGAGACTCAAAAACGAGATGAGGAATCTTCCGTTCGGAAATCGAGGGCCACTTGCTTTAGAAACCGATTTATACCTTTCTTCGAACAGCCTTCACACTCCGCCGATCAACTCATTCATTCACTCACTCTTCCGGTGATTTGTTCAGTCAGCTTCGGTTTACGATTCGTTCATTCATTCGGTTGCGTGGCTTATTGGTTCATTTCCTCGGTTAATTTGTTGTCGTTTTTTATTAATGGTTAGATTGAAGTTTTGATTTAATCTTCGAGTAAGAAATGATGAGATTATAATTGCGTTGTAGTAGGGGTAAAAGCTTATTTTGATATAGAAATTTCGAGAATGGCGAGTATATAATTATGCTTCCCGTTTCCTTTCATGTAATTTTTTTTTTCAAGTATATTTTTGGTTATATTTAAATAAAAAATAGTTTAAAAGTTTTAAGAAACACGTTGTTAATCTGTGATAACTAAACTTAACATGACTTTGAAAAAGCATGTTTTAAACAACCAATAATAGTATATTTATATCAGCCTTGCTTATACCAGAGACTTCACCCAGGTGGAGTCCGGTAATTGCCCTACGGGATCGTACTACCGGATTAAAAAAGTATGTTATGTTAACACATAATATCCAGGTTGTAAACTATCTGTGTCCCAAAACACATTGGGGAGAAAGGTCCCCAACCTCCAACAGATTTGAAACAAGTGTAAATTATAAAAATATTAGCTGCCAGACGCTTCGCATTCGAAGCGTCTGGCAGGTAAGTTTTTTTTTTATGGCCACATGCTTTACCTGGAATACCTGAATAGTTTAGTAGTTGTTGAGTGAAAAAGTAACAAACATCCATCTATCCATCTTTGCAAACTTTAACCAACCACCTAAACCTCAGAGCGACCACAAACTTTTACTTGATAAAATACGAAATCTCAGAACAATTTCTGCCCCTAGAGAGAGAGTTCATTTATAATAGTTAGTTTTAATTCCAGTGAAGCTGCATTAAGCTAGGGTTGATACTGCAAGCTATTTGCTTGGCAGGGGCGCTGGCACGACTCACTGGGTACAATTAATTTGTTAGTGACGACGGGAATATAGTTGTGTTTATTTAATTATTTATATATATTGTTCTTTCAACTCCAAACTCGTTCATTTATTTATTTTAATGAAAGCATTTACAGGACCTTTATATTTGTCAATGCAGAATCACTTTTGATATGTACAGTGTCCTACCCTTGATTTCATCATCTGCCTAGCCTTTTTCTAACCATGTTGGGGTCGACTTCCAGTCTTACCGGATGCAGCTGAATACCCGTATTTTACATGGAGCGACTGCCTAGCGGATCTCCACAACTCAGTTAGTAATGGGTAATACGATACCCCTTACCAAGGCGTATCGTATCTATCGTACTGGTTGTCAGACTTTCGGGCCACTGACAACATGTAATGACTGTCAAAGATCTAGATTAATGACAGCCGAGACCAAAGGCTTAACGTGCTTTCCGAGGCACGGAGGAAACGCGGCATGTAATGGGTGGTCACCCATCCACGGACCAAACTAGGCAAGAGCGGCTGAACCTGAAGATTTATCCGAGGGGCTGTTATTATTTAGCCACGAGCTCCTCTCTATCTATTGTAATATTATAAAGAGGTAATTTTGTTTTGCAAGTTTGTATGTGGTTATCTTCGGAACTACAGATCGAATTCCGAAAATTCTTTCACTAACCGGAAACTACATTATCCCTGATGGTCATAGGCTACATTTAAAATGTTCCCGTAATTCCTGTACATAATGGGCGCGAAGCCGCGAGCAAACGCTAGTTGCAAATAAATGATTATGAAAACCAATTTGCTTTATAAAAAATTAGCGCTGGGGTGAAACTTGAGTTAAGGCTATTTTTAGCAGTAAACTGAGGCATGAGATATAAAAGGTGTAAAAAGACCGTTAACGAAGCCGAAAGGCACTCGTCATTACGATATTCTTTTGTTCTTGACCATACCTGGGAATCCTCTAGGGGTTCCCAGGTATGGTCTAGAATGGTAGGGGAAACGGGTTACGGAAAAAAGGGGGTCAAAGTTACATGTTTTTTTTTTTAATTACATGTTTTTAATGTAAGATTTTTTAAACACCTCCACGACCCCCGTACTATTCAATCCATCCATCAGCACAATGCTTTGAGTGCGGTCTATCGATTCCTAGCGTAAAACGTTATTTTTCACCCCAAAAAAAAAGTCGTTTCCCACCATCATTTTTGCGTAAAGTTATTTAGTTTGATGTATGTACAAAATGCTTAGTTGACGGCTTCGTGAAGGGTATGTATACACCCTGTATGTAATTATATTTGAGAAGTTTTCTACCACATTCGACAATATTATACAATAAATATAATTTAATCATACATTTCCTCTAAAATCTAAAATTAATCACTCAATGACGAACTTTCACACTTTCTTCAGTCAATGAGTAAATTGAAAGACTGAAATAGACTCAATCACTCAATTATTGAATGAATGAATGAATGAATGAATGAGTGAGTGATGAAAAGTCAAGTTATTTCCTACCGTTAAATTAATTAATTGATGTTAATGGTTTCCGCCAAAAGACTGTCATGGTAATTTAAGTGCTACGACGTAATTGCATTAATTAATAATTTGAAAATCAAACGTCAATGTTAATTTATACACAAGTAACTAATAAAACGATTTATGTTTAAGTGATAACCTAAAATTGACTGCCTCGGTAGCAATCGCGACTGCTGAGCATGAGGTCCTGGGTTCCCGGATCTGACAATGTGTTAATGGGTTTTTCCATCAGGAATTTCTCAGTAGCAGCCATGGAGTCTGAATTTGTGCACGGTTGGTGGCATTAGGCTCGCCCCTTTTTACATGGGACTTAAACATAAACTGGCGAAATGTGGGTGTAGGTACAATAAGGTGCGGTATCTGCTGGAAAAATATATGCTGGTATTATTTTTAATAGAAGAGCCACGTCTACCAAAATTTTCTCTTGTGATTTGATACAGACTTGCATTTGTATATTATTATGTCTTGGTGACAGAATATGACTTACTAGCAGTTGCCTGCGACCTTCGTCCGCGTGAAATTTTATAGACCATCTATATGTTATAACCTTCTTCAATAAACCGGCTATCCAAAACTGAAAGAATTTTTCAAATCGAACCAGTAGTTTCTGAGATTAGCGCGTTCAACCAAACAAACAAACTATTTAGCTTTATAATATTAAGTATAGATAATAGCAGAAGCTGACCTCGTAGTAACATCACGTATTTATATAATACTGTGTAAACACTATTTCACGTCGCTAGACTAAATTTCGACACACTGCAGTGGTCAACCCGTCCTATTTAGGTAATAATGGCCATTTTCGCTAAATGCATAAATATAAGGAAGCTGTTGAATTTTCAACTTTCACACGCTTTACTGAGCGATGAAAATCCCACAGCACAGTTTTAGATGGATATTCATTTACGCGTCATCTAGTATTACACTTCAACCAACTTATCTATGCAAGCGGGAAAACACAGAACTAAAATAAATGTACCAAGTTTGACATATCAATGCATTTTTTCTTGACAAGCAGCGCCACCTTGAACTGTAAACTTAAAGTGGTCATACTGTAGTGTCATACATTTAGTTCTATTTAGTTCTGTTAACTAAAGTTTCCATTATATTTATTAATGCATTATGCTCTTTGTATGCTTTTAGTTGAAATCACACTTCATTAGTTAAAGTAATTAGTTCGTTTACCTCATTAGTATAGTAAGAATTAAAGACTGAATGTATCAAAGTTTAAACAAATTACTGTTGTCTTTTAATTGTATTAAGTCTAATTGAAATAAATAATGTGTAAGTTTAGTTTTACTTTTACATTATTAGTCTACAAACATTCATAGAATGGATTACTAGATTTGTCTTAGTTGTCAGATGTGAATAGAAAAAGATACGTAGCCTCCACGAGGCCACGAGTGACGGCACGGTTGGCGCAGTAGTAGCAGAGCGATTGGGTGCTGCACTGCGTGTCGCTTGTGCGATTCCCGTTCGGAAGAAACCTTTGTATGGCCTACAGGTAGTTGTTCCGGGTCTGGCTGTTTTTTGTGTGAGTATAAATGTTTGTAAACGCACCCAATATGCAGGAGAAATTCGTAGTGTCAAAGTTTAAAAATTACAAGAACGACACGATAATTTACCAATTTTTGCACTTCCTGGACAGTTTACCCTGTTATCTTCCTGTCTCATCCTTTACTAAGACATGATGTTGTTCCAGGTAAACGTGCTCCACCCAAGGCCGCACCATCGCTTCACATAGAAGAGAAACAATAGGTCAAACTTAAGCCTATTTAGAGTAAAAAAAAATTCACTCATCTTTACTCAAATTGACTCAAACATAATCAGCCTATAATATTCACAAAAGCCTCATTTCTATCCGAGGGATTGCCGACCGGTAAAATGATTTTACATTATTAACACGACACCGCCATCCGCGCAGCGCACCGCCAAGACATTTGCGTAGCCGCCTCCACCCGACCGCGCGGATGAACGGTGTTCTTTGAAAATCGCCTTAAAAGGAATAGAGGCACACTTAATGCCTTAGTAGTAGAGAGACAAGATGACAGCTTTCCACACGATGTTTTCCCTCACCATTTTCAGAGCTGCGGTGATGAAGTAAATTACACAAGAAGAGGAGCTTACTCGCCTCATATAAACACAGTACTAAACTCCTAGTTCTAACTACGACTAAGTACTAAAGTGAACTAAACATAAGTAGTAATATGTTCTCTTAGCTGCAGACACCTGGGCGCAATTTGTGCTGATGAGTGCAGTGTGCTTACATGAGTACAGCTTAGGAAGCTTAGTTAAGGGGCAGAGTCGGTGGTGGTTTCATACAAAACAATTTTGTACAATCCTACACGTAATCACATTATTGACTTTAGGTAAAATCTCTACCAAAAGTTAAGGAGAAACAGTCTAGGTGACCAAACAGTACGTGGTATATATTAACAAATAAAAACAATAAAATTAACCTAATTTAACTAACTTAACAATATACATGTTTGCAAAGCTGAAAAGAGTCAAAGAAAAAAGAGGAAGTCAAAAAATTCTTCCGCATCGCTGTCAACTGGGAAAGTGCCACGAAAGCTTGCAGCATTGCCTTGTTGGATGACTATGCTGATTCTTAGGCCAAAAAATAGGCCAGCCCTCTAGTTACTAGAAGAGTCGACCAACCGCTTGGCTTTGTCCCAAAATATTAGGTGGGCACTGGGACCCCATGGCCATTTTGTTTCAACCCCAAACGGCTCAATCACTCAACTACCAATAAAGTTATTGTATTTGCGTTAATTTAGAATTTGCCAATCAATTCAGGTTGTACTTTGCTTGTAATAATATAATTCAATCATGATTCGAAAGACACGTGGAGCTGTCTATTATCATAAGAACGTTATTGTTGTTTTCCTCGGGAACAGTACTTTTTTTCAGAATGAAAGGTACCCTATATCTGTTTCTGTACACCTGACAACGTTATGCAAAATTTCAGGATGATCGGTTCAGTAGTTTAGCCGTGAAAAGATAACAACCAAACTTACTGTCGCATTTATAATATTAGTTAGGGTTAGGTCTAGGTAGGATAGAATGAAGCTATAGGCTCAACTTTTTCACAATGTCGTATCATAATTTGTGTATGGAACTACATCGAAACACAACACCTTAAGTAATGAACTCGTGCTTTCTAATTTTATGTGTCGGAATTAGCGACACGTATGTGTTAAAGTTATATAAGCTTCATAGCAACGTTACATTAGTTCCTATGGACCTACCGCTTTAATGATTCCTCCGACTTGCCCCATCAGAAGCACATTAAGCGTCCACAAAGTCCTAACAATATCCCACAGGTTATAATATTCTTCAAAATAACCATAATCCACGTAGGTATTACGATACTAATTGAACCAATACGTGATCAACCTTCAGAATAATCCATTTAAATTGATACCTTCGCGAGGACTCATTAAAGCGGTCGGTCTATAGCTAGGGACACTCCAACGTTCAAGAAATATTCTTCTTTTCACTTTAAGTTCGCTTTAAAATGCTGCTTGTCCAAAGTCGACTAGTGAACACTAGTTCGAAATTAGTCCAAAGATGGCACCACTAGTTTGTCGTTATTTGTCCGAAAATACGATATCCGAACATCTTTCCAACTATGTTGGGGTCAGCGTCCAGTCTGACCAGAATATGCAACCTCTCATTTTACACAGAGGGACTGCCTATCTGACCTCCACAGCTCAGTTACTAGGTAATACAATTGGTAATACCCTTGGTAAGACTGGTTGTCAGACTTTCGTGCCACTGACCTATAATATACTCATGAAAATCTCAATGATTATACAAATGTAGCTATAGCACCTGTGCGAGGCAGGACTGGTATTACAGTACAAATGCAAACTTGGGCTCAAAGCACAGGTAAGATATCTTCCTACCTGACAGTCGAGACTAATTGGAATTCAAATCAAAGCAATATTGCATCGATTTAGTACAATGGTAGGATTAGTTTACGTGGAAATATGGACATTCGAATTCAAACGTTCCGTGCATTGATATAAATAAAAATTTGAATTTCTGTATGGTTATTCTTCGGTGCGTTTTTGCAAAAAAACCTTATTATATCATGTACGAACGTAATGTAATGGACACAATATATAACTAACAATTTTTACATCTTATTCGACGGATGGATTATGTAAAGAATTATACGAAAGAAAAAGTAGTAAATGATAGCGTGACGGTTGACAGACCAGAATAGAAGAAAAAAACGTGTTGCGCCGACCACAAGTAACCAATGTAAAATAGGTTTATCTCTCAACATTGAACGCGTATACAAAGTTTCGTATCCATGCTATTAACCGTTGCGGAGTTCTATCGCGAGGAGGCGATCCTGGCTGCATGTCTATCATAAAAATGTATTGTCACCAGAACCAAAGGTGTGTGGAAAATTTCAGCTCAATCGGTTGCTTGGAACTGGTTTGCAATTCAGTTGCAAGATTCGACCAACACATACTAACTAACTAATAACAAGGCAAGTTAAATAAAACCTTGCAAAGAAAAGATCGCGGGATTAGTTTCGCTTAAAACTACGCATCAAAATATCTGTGCACAACTCTAAGCGTAATTAAAACAAAAACATCTTAATTAAACAAAATAAATAAACAGATAAAAATAAAGCTCAGCATAATGCCAGATGGCAACACAAGATGTACCACCTGACGCTGATTTTCAGCTGCAGCCCAGAGTGCCATACGCTCGAAAACATAAACATCTAATAATCTAAAATATTTTGCACAATAGCCAACTAAACTAAAATGTTGCGAGTTTAAATATTATAAATCTACAACCCAAGTTAGCCCAAGTGAGCTGCCCCATCCTTAATTCAATTTACTGTCCCAGAAATCACCACAAAACTGTATTAAAACATAATATACCTCCACAATAAGCATGTATAGCCACACTAGGCCATCCAGCGGCCACGTCCCATATAAATCCATACTCCCGATCTGGACATAAAGGCTGATCATAAAATAAAACATTACTGTTACCCAAGAAATGTCGGTGTCAGGCTGTAGGGTAGCCATAAGTTGGTGTTATAAAGGTAGAATTCCCTCGCAATGCCAATTTGAATTAAATATTTTTACTTTTTAATTACCTACAAATTGCAAAATATGTAAGAAAATTTGAATTTCGCGGGCTACCCTGGCGCTTTCACCGGTCGTTGGTGCTTATAAGTATTCATATTCATTTTCATTTAATTTACATTCGTAAGTAAGTAGGTAGGTATTTACATTATTATCATCATCTTTTAGAGTCACCATAGATGCATTTATACTTTCGTATATCCCGTAAAACATCCGCTTGACCTGCTTTAAACAGCTGCAATAAACTCTCAGCATGTTGGCTAGCCTATAATTCACAAATAACGTGACAAGCAAGACTATTTACTGCCGCGCTCTCAGACGACATCTAACGGTTTATTGCGCTCCAGAGACGTTTGAATTCTTGGAGATATTTTAGAAATCATATTCGTACAATCCAAACTGGGCTATAGGTTCTTTTTAATAGTTTATTTTATTGTCTTTTGTTACTGGTCAAAATATATTCGAATTTTGAATTATCTAGTATCTTCTTGGAAGTCAAATCATCTGTTCACCACAAAGGTATAGGCAGAAGTGGTGTGAAAAGTTCGCGAGTTATGTTTAAATCTCATGTAATTGAACTGCGAACTCTTGCCACTAACCACGCAAGAACTCAGGGCTGCTAAAAAAGAAATCCTGATGGGAAAACCCAGTACATCTTCAGTTTAACAAAGAACCGAAGCCAAACTTAGTAGTAGTAGGTGTGGTCGCGAGGCTTCGAGATAGCAGTCTCATAATAACTTTTGTAAAATGTAAATGCGTTTTTTGTCCTGAAAAACTTTTTTTTCTTCTGGGCACGTTTCCAGATGACAGCGATGCGGAGGAGTACTTTGACGCCTAAGTGTCCTTTTGTCGTCGTTGTTTAGATTTTTATATTTTCTTACTTTTAGTCTTATTTTTATCATTAGTTTAGTTCTATTTGTAGTCTGTATATAATGTAAATATAATTAAACCATACTAGATTCATTTAACTTAAAATAAATAAATTTGATCCTGAAAATAAATCGGAAAACATTGTCACCCCACATAAAGGTAAGGGTACACGACCGATTTTTATACGTTTCACCTGTGCGTAATATATTGTGTACCTACCCTTTAAATTTATACATTGAAATAATTTCCTTCGCTTGCTTCATTGCTTTTCTGATCTGTTATTGAAAGGCATTATGGCTTTATAATTTATTTGTTGGCTTTGAATATCTGGAGCGGAGGGTATTATTTTGCGTTTTGTATACAAACTGTAAGGGACACCAACACACAAAAGGTTACCACGTATTCGGTACATCATAAATAAATAAATCAAGTTTAAAAGTAAATTAAAAAAGAAAAAACCTAAAAGTTCAAATTTAAAATTTTCGATAAATTTTTCATCGGTAGAGATTAGAAAAAAAAACAGCTGTTTCCTACAAAAGTGTAATAAATACACGGCTAAAATGTATGGACTGTCAGTCGTTACAGGCAGCCAGTGCCCTGCATGTCTGGCAACCAGTCTTACCAAGGGTTATCGTATTCTTCTTCTTAGCGTGTCGATGGCAATCTAAATTGTGTCAGCCCAGAGCTGGGCTACTAGTTTGGCGCTTTCGGTAGCGTCCATCAGTTCCTGTAGTGAACAAACAACAGGACACGCAGGACATTAAGTGCCCCATCGTTTGTAGAACAGCACCACATTTACACTGCAGGGCAGAGTCATTAATGAATCTCCACCTGAGCTGGTTTTCCTTGCTGCGACAAACCTGGATCCGGAGTCTATTTAAAGACTTCCAGGTCAGCCATGGCAACACATGTCCAGGTGGGAGATTTTCAGCAGGTGGAACGAATGGGTTAGGTAAGGATGCACTACCTCACCACAGCTTTAGTCTTTCCGTAGACCGCTCGTCAGTGAGTGGGGTGACACACTATAGAAAGCTGTTTCGGCTTTTCAGTCTATCAAGGTCGTCAGTAGGTACTAACTTGGTTGTGGAGGTCAGATAGGCAGTCGCTCTATGCAAACCTGGTACACCCTCCTGGTCCTGGTACTGCTGCATACGGTTAAACTGGAGGTCGCCCACAACATAGTTGGGAAAAGGCAGATGATGAATACAAAAGTAGAAGGTCATGCCCCTAATTCGTTTGATACCAGCGAAGTATTGATTCTTGAATAAACTTCGTTTATTCAGGTCTAAGTAAACCTGAAAGATACTTGCCAAGCAACAATCGACGTTAATGACGCGAAATCCGGAGCACCCGGTGCGGCGCCTTATTACCGAAATACTTGAATACCTGAATAATCGGAAATTTGAATAATTTACCTGTACCTTTGTTGTGGATAATTGGACTTTCGGACCTTTCATTTACATTTTCTAACAATTTATGTTTCGTTCTTTTTAGGCTAAGTTGTTTTCGATAAGTTTGTGATTTATGGCATTTTTAAGACCTTACGATGCCGAAAAAATTTTTTATGTAATACCTTTTACATTAACGATATCGATATCTGTACTATGTTTGTATGTTTGGATGTAAGGGGTAATCTTCGAAACTACTGATCCAATTTCGAAAATTCTTTTACTAACTGGAAGGTACATTATCCCTGAGTTGTATAGGGTATTTAAAACGTTCCCCGTGGGATAGTTTCCGTACAAAACGGAAAAAAGCCGCGGCCAAAAGCTAGCGTACTAATAAAAACTACCGAAAGAGTACCTAGCCAAGATATTTCCCCTTCAAACGAATTACTCATCCTTTCCATCCGCACCCGATCACAAACATATTTGGATAAAGGCTTTGAAAGTAGGCATTCCACGATATCGCTTACTTCACTAAATTTGCGAATCAATCAAATAGACTCAGTTTGATTGATTCGATTCTCTCTCTAGTAACGGATAATCAGAGACACAATGACAAAGGTTTTATGAACTCTATTGAGTTGAGTTCTTTTTCTTTTTTAGAGACGAGTTTCCAAGTTATGGTTGGGGTCACTTAACCAGTCTTACTAAGAGGTATCTTGTTATCCAGTAACTTGGCTGTCGAAGTCAGAAAGGCAGTCACTCCATGTATGATACTGGTATTCTGCTGCATCCAGTTAGAGGCCGACCGGTAATACAATACCCCTGGGTAAGACTGGTTGTTAGACTTTCGGGCCACAGACTACAAGTAATGACTGTCAAAGATCTACAAATAACAGTCGAAACTGACGGCCTAAAGTGCTTTCCGAGGTACGGAGGAAACTCTGTATGTAATGGATGATCACCCATTCACAGACCAGCTCAGACAAGCGCGGCTTCACCATAAATATCGACCCCAAGCGTCTGCTATTCTTTAGTCACAAGATCCGCTGACTTAATACAACTTGAGTTAAGATTATCAGACCACGTGCAAATGTTATGTATTATGACATAATAACATCCTAGCTTAGATGACGCCTAAGTTAAAACCACCAATGTACGGCTAGCAGCATCGATGCCAGTTTTTGGTTACACGCCGGAGGTGGTACTGTCGGCAAATACAGCGTGCGATATGAATTATAGAATTTATTGGAGAGCAAAAGTCTGGAAACCTGGTCAGTGAGAAATACTAAGTAAGACTGATCATCATAACATCACACTTGTATTCCGCGACTGGGCGGGTACAGGAGAAAAGAAGTATTCATATTTGTATGGGATTTCATGTGGTATAGATGATTTTCACACGACACCGCTCGTCCGCGCGGATGAGCGGCGCTTACCGCCTCTACGCGCGGTGCACTGCCCACACATCTGGTTCGCCGCCTCCGTCCGACCGCGTGGTCGGTGAGCATCACCTTAATTTTTGCTTTCGTGTGTTTTATTAAATTTCAAACACAGACACAAACACACATCAAAAACGTCAAGAGGAACCTATTAATTTATTTGGAGAGTTGTGTCATTGACCTCATTATGGTTATCATCATCTGCCTAGCCTTTTCCCAACCATGTTGGGGTTGGCTTCCAGTCGAGCCGGATGCAGCTGAATTCCAATATTTTACATGGAGCAACTGCCTATCTGACCCCACAAACCGATTAGTACTGGGTAATACGATAAACCTTGGTAAGACTGGTTGTCATACTTTCGGGTCACTGACTACCTAAAACAACTGTCAAAGATCTACAAGTGACTGCCGCTACCAACAGCTTAACGTACTTTCCGAGGCACGGAGGAAACTAGGCAAGTAATGATGACCCATCCACAGACCGACCAAGACAGGCGCGGCTTAACCTTGAATATCGACCTCCTCAGTTCTATAAGTAAGAAATTATTCAAACTAATTCTGCCAACCATACCGGCCTAGTAAAGGAGGCAGTTAATATACAAACCGTTACGGCTCACGACTCACAAAGTCACGAGCTAACACACAACACCGCCGTGTCACCAGCGAAGTCGGGTAAGTTTAATGCGCGAGACGTCTGAACAGTTTCAACTCACGTTCTTACTTCGGTGTGGGGCTGTGAATGCAGCGGGGTGGCGTAAACCCACCACCACCACCACTGAAACTCCTGAAAGCCAGAATCAACACTGGCGACCAACACAAGAAAAGCGCCGAGACAATGAAGCTAGACGAATTCCCAGAGAAACAATTTAATCATCTTAGCTCTCGCAACGAAATTAATCAGAAAAGAATAGCGGAGGAGTAGGATAAACATAATGTCCACTTCGCTCCATATATCAGCAGGAGACAGGACAAAACAAGGCCAATAGGCATAAAGGGACGTTTACAACTGGGATACGCCCAGTTACTTAGCACCACGAATAAATATTATCATGTATACTAATATTATAAAGATGTAAAATTTGTTTGTAAGTTTGTAAGTTTCTATGTAAGGGGTAATCTCCGAAACGAATGATACAATTCTAAAAAAAAATTCACTGATAGACAGATACGTTATTTTGTAGGTGCATAAATAATATTTATATCCTGCATATCAGCCGAGCTATCACAATTTTTCGGACGAAATCGCGGGCTAAATGCTACTCATTAATATTAATATTGGTCCTAAGTTGTCAGTCCTTTGGTCCTAAGTTGAACATTGAAGGGTTTGTAGATTCCCAGTATCTTTTTAACTTTTGTTAACTTTTTATCTTGTTTTACATCGTTTATGTAGTAAGCAACGACTTATTGTCGGGCCTACGCTGTCCCCCTATACTTAAGTACAAATGCTGTAACAAAATAATATTGTAATACCAAATGATTTGAAAAGAGTAACCATGGAGTTTCTTGCCGGTTATTCTCCATAGGAAACGACCTACCCGAACCGTGCACCTTTTTGTCGACGTTTTATAAGTGCCCATCTAGGCCCATGTGAAATAAAAATATTTTGATTTTGATTTTGAGCGGGGTGGAGCATTGTCTTGTTTAGGGATGTGTTATGGGATTATTGGTGTAGTAGGAGGCGCAAGGTGGCTACGCGTTGCAGGTCGTGGGTTTGTACCCCGCCAAGCGCGTTACTTTGTGTAATTTATTTTATCACCACTGCTCTCAAAACGAAGGAAAAACCTCGTGAGAAAACTGGCGTAATTATGTCCTAGAATCAAAAATTCTAAGAGATGTGACACGCACCAAGCTTCACTGGGCCAGCGTGGTGGAATATGGCCCACTCCTTCTCACAGATGAGGATGCTTGTGACCCAGCTTGGCACCAACCATCAACAAGCAACTTTAAATATCGATAGTTCTGTAACTAGAAGATAGGTATGGTCTAGTGCAAAAAAAAACGCAATGAAGGGAAGGAATGTCCCTGTATCATCCACATCATATTTCTGCTCTTTCATTTCTTCCCCGTTTGATGTTGGGTTTTCTTGAACTTCCATTGGTTCTAGAATAGAATTTTACACTGACGCCGACGTGCAGGCGACTGCACATTACGTAATAGCTGAAACTGTTACTATGATTGAAATCGTATTGTAGGATCCAACGCATTAAAAATCGTATTTAATAAAACGTGCCCGCTGGCTTAGTAGCCCCAATTTGGTCCAAAACTTGGTCCTCTCAGTGGAATATACACACGGTTTAAACTAACTGTCTCACAAATTAGTTTACCGCTTTATGCAGAGAAAGAAAAATATACCCGTCAACTGTTTTATAGTTTTGTTTTGTTTTAACTGTAGACAGAGCTGTTTGTTAATGTTTTAGAATTAAGGAAATTGTTGCATAGAGGTCAAAATCATAATTAATACATAATATGAATGTTGATAGATATTATGTATTAACGATAATTTTGAAGAGCTCGTGGCTTAATAATAGCAGCCGCTCGGGTCGATCTTTAGGTTAAGCCGTGCTTACCTAGGTTGGTTTGTGGATGGGTGACCACCCATTACATACCGAGTTTCCTCCGTGCCTCGGAAAGCACTTTAAGCCGTTGGTCCCGGCTGTCACCCGTAGATCTTTGACAGTCGTTACAGGTAGTCAGTGGCCCAAACAGTCTGACAAACAGTCTTACCAAGGGGTATTAGCCAGTGCTAACTAGGTTGTGGAGGTCAGATAGGCAGTCGCTCCATGTAAAATACTGGTATTCAGCTGCATCCGGTTGGACTGGAAGCCAGTAGTATCTGACCTTCACAACCCAGTACTGGGTAATACGATACCCCTTGGTAAGGCTGGTTGTCAGACTTTTTGGGCCACTGACTGCCTGTAATGACTGTCAAAGATTTACAAATGACAGTCGGGACCAACGGCTTAACGATATCTATCTATACAATAATATTTTAAAGAGGTAAAAAGTGTGTAAGTTTGTATGTAGGGGGTAATCTTTGAAACTATTGATCCGATTCCAAAAATTATTTCACTAATGGGATGGCTACATGGGCCTGTGGACGGCGAGTTATGGGCTAGCTCGCCGTCCGGCCGTCTTATGACGACAGGCCGTGTCGACAGCGCGTTCGTGTTCCACGTGCGCCTCAAAGAGATGTCAGCAACCAAGTAGGGATCCGCATGGGCCGATGCCTGCCAGGGCTGCGGGACTGTTCGAAAGAGATACCGTGGCCCTGGAACACAAAGGGCAAAGAAGGAACATGCATGGGTTTTAGTCAGTACAAGTCCGACACTCCGTACCGCTCCGCCCAGAGTGGGGGGCGGGAGTCATTTGATGATTTCCTATCCGGGAAAAAAAAAATGGCATGCTACATTATCCCCGAATGTCATAAGCTACATTTAAAACATTGAAGTGGGTTAATTTCGTACATAAGGGGGGCGACGCCGCGAGCAAAGACGGGCGGCGCAGCATGTCCTTTTCTTCCATACTTCTCTATTACTCCTCATCGCAGCAGTAACCTCCTATCAGCCATATCTTCATTCACACAGTCCATCTAATTAACATAACATAACATCACGCCAGTAATCCCCGAAGGGTTAGGCAGAGGGGTACCAATTAGTACCTACACCTACATTTCACCAGTTTTTTTTTAAGTCCCATGTAATAGGAGCGAGCACTATTGCCATCAACGGGGCACAAATCCAGACTCCGTGACCGCTACTGAGAAATTCCTGATGTAAAAACCCAATAACACTTGGCCCTGGGAATTGAACCAAGGACCTCATGCTCAGCAGTCGCGCTTGTCACCACTAGATCAACGAAGCAATCTATCTAATTATTATTGTAAAATTCCTCGAAGATGTTTGTCGATAGGTACCTGCTACTCTCTTTCGGTTTTTCCATAATGCGATAAAGCAATTAAAACGTTGTTGATACTAGCTTATTAAGTAGAATTTTATAATCGGTATTATCGTATTAAGGAAAAACCCAAAAAATAAATATAGTTAGCGCTAAGTGCTAAGTGCCCTGACTTTATATCTTAGGTTATCGACGCCAAGAGTCGTTAAGATATCGAGAGGAGAATGGGGCAATATAGATCTCAGAAGCGATGGATCAAATTTTGTATGAAGTAAGCTGGAGTACATATCTTTAATGTGATGGTATTATTTGTCTATAGAATACTGACTGTGCCATTTTTCAAAGGGAAGCCGGTAGGAATCGGGTTCTATGAAACCTTCGCCACTGATAGATTTACAGTTGTGTTCAATTCCTTTATTTGATTATATACACCTTGTTCCGGACGATATACATAAACTTCGATCAGATGTTCAGACCACGGAAATAAGCATTTTTCATTTTTATTTTTATTTTTATTTACACTCGGGTTCCTCTCGTACGTGCAAGTAAAATGCAAATAGCATTTGATAATTTAATTGCACTAAGCGGCAACACAGGCCAAATTAAGACCCTTTCTTATTGCATAGCTCAATTAAATTTAATTAAATGAAATTACAAATATCTTTGTAATGAAGCCTTTTTAAGTATTACTTCCTTTGTAAGATTTGATTTGTAAAAGTTATAGAAGCGTTAGCCAAAGTTTATGGATAACGTGAAGAACACGGTGAGGTGTATACATAATTTACAAAGAGGTGTCTGATGAGATGACGAATAATAGAGAAGTATGGAAGAAGAAGACATGCTGCGCCGACCCCAAATTAAATTGGGATAAAGTCAGGCGAAAGATGATGATAAGACATAATTTACAAACCATAAACTGGCCTAAAATAATCCTAAATACCTAAGAACAAGTTTCAAAAGCCGAAAAGAAACATAAATTGCCATTCAGCTGCAGCAAGTTAGACTGGAAGCCGACGCCAACACAGTTGGAAAAAAACTAGACAAATGATGACGCCAAGAAATTTATATAAGAACTATAATTCTAACATCAAAATGTCCAAATAAGCCAAATCTACTTTTGTATGAACCTTGAACTACAGACTGATAAATAATATGTAGTATATATTTAGAGTGAAAACAGCTGGGTTTTAAAAATTCGATAACGATAGTGCAGTTGTATCTCAAATTATATACAAAACTACAAATCTGACTATTAACAGAGAAGAAAAAGCTACTTAAATAAGTGAAATCGAAATAAAAACAATAACGCACAAAGAATAGACTATATTTTGAAACAACATCTATATCTGTAAAAGTATATTTGTGAGTTTCAAATCGAGAGACAATCACCGAGTGAAGAATAGTCTTAACAGCCATGAAGATCATTCTAGTTATATTCCTGTACATAACAAGTTCTCAGTGCGGAGTTCTAAAGGATGGTTTGGACAAAAGTAATGCTGCAGGACGCAATACATTTCAAAATGAACTTGTAAGAATAATCGACTCTTATGATAACGAAGACCTAACCTTATTAACTGAAATACTAATCGACGTAACAAAGGATAAAGAAAGTCAAGCCAATAATATAGAAACTGATACTAGTAAGTTACCACCAGGTTTGCATAAATGGGAAATTAAATTTCTGACTAGTCAATATTCTTTCGAAGAAATTAACCGTATCATCGACATCGTAGTCACAACTGCAAATAAAGCAGGACAGCTTATTGATGTAACCTGTAAGGATACTAACACAACTAACACAATAGTGCACTTTACGATTACCTGTAATTTTAACATTAACATCGCTGTTATAAACGAACCGAAATCAATAATACATAAACGAGAAATTGAATCTCACAATAAAACACAACCCATAGAAGAAGATGAAGTTGTAGTCAACCCTGACATCCTTCGCCTCGCTACAAACAAGGAGAAAGAAGAAGCACTGGGTTCCAGACCAAAATTCAGTGGTAAACCACGTTCTGGTGCACCTACGAGAAGAGGCTAGCCTATACTGATGCAACAGAATTTTTGAAAACTAGTGTTACAGATTTTTTATAAATAAACTTTTATTTTAACTGTAAATGTGAGGATTATGTGGGACCATTGTTCATATTGTATTACATCTTTCTCCGTGTCCAAATGTCCTTTCTTTGGTATTGTTCCTGGGGTCGTTGAGCTTCTTATGTTCTGAGATGACCTCCACGTTTGCTGACATAGTCATGCGTGCGCTGACTGGATATTTCCGCACATCTCTGTTTGAATCTTCCTTCAAAAGACCATCCGCATAGTCCTCACACGATCTTACCAAGACCTCTGAGTTTGTTTCGGTGTTTCTTCTCAGAGTAGTCCATAGGAAACTCTGCTATATTCTGATATTATGTTAATTTCCGCCACACTATACATCCCATGTACAAAACATAAAATGACATTGAATGTGTTCCAAGTAAGCCAAATCTACTTCTGTTTATGTGAACCTTGAACTACAAAATGATTAATATTCAGATATTAAGAACAGTGACATCAGCTACGATTTAAAAGTTTAATTAAGTATTCAAATTGAGGACGATAGTGCTGTTGCTATCACGTTTCTTAAGCTTATATTTTTAATATTGTAAACAACAAAAGGAATCGAACTCATAACGACGAAATATTATGAATGTGTGTTGTGTAGAAGTGGAAACAAGTGCTAAAATTAAAACAAAGGTAGTAAACATATTAAAGGTTTAGAATATAGAAAATATTTAAAACAATTGCTAGTGAAAGAAGTTTTTGTGACATCAACAAGCGAAGACAAAACTTTACAACCATGAAGATAATTCTAATTATGTTCCTGTACATAGCAAGTGCTCAGAGTGGAGTTCTAAAAGATGATTTGAAGAAAAGTGGGTCTGTGAGTAATGCAGATGTTCGTCAACTTGAAGTTCAACTTGTAATAGTAATCGACTCTTATGAAAACGGAAACATCACTTTATTAAATGAAATACTAATCGACGTAACAAAGGATAAAGAAAGTCAAGCCTCTAATATAGAAACTGATACTAGCAAGTTACCATCAGGTTTACATAAATGGGAAATTAAATTTCTGTCTAGTCAACAATCTGAAGAAGAAATTAACCGTATAGTCGGCATCGTAGAAACAGCTGCAAGCAAAACAGGACAGCTTATTGGTAAAACCTGCACAACTGAAAATATTGCAGTTACCTGTAATTTCAACATTAACATCGATGTTACAAACGAATCGAAATCAAAAATTCATAAAAGAGAAATTAAAATTCAAGACAAGGAGCCAACAGATATTGAAGAAATAAATCGTATCCTTAGCCTCGTAGAAGCTGGAAACAAGAACGGAGCTGATGGTAAAAACTGTACAACTGTAGATGGTGCACTCATCTGTAATGTTTACTTACCTGCCAATTCTTCACACCAGTCATCATCAAAAATATATAAACGAGAAATTGAATATCCAAGTAGAGCAGAACTTATAGATGAAGATGAAGTTAAAGTTAACCCTGACACAGTTATCGCCAATGCGACCACCATAGTAGATAGTCATACAAACTGCACAACAGTAGATTGTCTTTTTGACAATACATCATTTCTTGTAGGTGACAAATGTCCTCCAGGAAAAGGAAGAGCCGACGATGGTAGTTGTGTAGAAGAACTCATGTGACAACTTTCAGTTCAAAATGTATGTGAAAAACGTGTGACGGTCGTGTGCCTCTGTTAAATTTAGGTGAAGTCGAAAATTAAATTTTTTATGTTCAGTTTGTTATTTCATCATCATCTGCCTTACCTTTCCCCAAGTATATTGAGGTCAACTACAAGTCTAATCAAATGCAGCTGAATGCCCTTATTTGACATGGAGCACCTGCCTATCTAACCTACAAAACACAGTGCTTCTAGAATAGACTGTACAGTTTATCATTATTTAGCCCAACATCTACTGAAATGACGACACGGTTGGCGCAGTGGCTGAGTGATTGACGATCGCCGCACGGAACAAATATTTGTATGACCTACCAGTAGTTGTTCCGGTTCTGCCTATGCGTGTATGTGAGTTTAAATGTTTGTAAACGCACTCACGATACAGGAGAAATTCCTAGTGAGGGGCATGAAACTTAGATAAGAGATTTTTGGAAACGGTGCAGTATTTTAATATAGTAATATCTTTGGTTTTGTCTTGGTTTTTATTTGGTTTGGTTTTAATGGACTTAGTCTGAATAAAAAGCATTTTTTTTTTTGGTCTGAATCCAGACACTATATGAGGTGTCAAGTGTTCAAGACGAGTTCCAATAAAAAGGCCTCCATATATACTTAATTGCGTCAATCAATATCTTTATTATTTCCCACAATACCCACGTACAGTCAGAAGCACTAAAATGCTACGTGTTTATTAGTGCCTGTACAAACCATGCAAGTCAGATAATAATATATAATGTTCGGAATAGGCCATATCTACTTAGTTTATATGAACCTTGAACTACAGAATGACAATATTCAGTGATTAGCAACTTCAGCTTACATAAAAATTACCAGTGCAGTAAACATCACGTTTCTTAAGTTATCAAAGAGTAGAAAAGAATTTGAAACAATTGCTAGTGCTAAATAATACTGAAAAGTGTTCTTGTAACTGTCAAACTCAGAAACAATTAGCCATGAAGATCATTCTAACTATGTTCCTGTACATAGCCAGTTCTCAGTGTGGAGTTCTAAAAGATGATTTGAAGAAAAGTGGTTCTGCAAGTAATGCAGATTATCGTCTACTTGAAGTTCAACTTATGAGAGTAATCGACTCTTATGAAAACGGTGGCATAACTTTATTAAATGAAATACTAATCGACGTAACAAAGGATAAAGAAAGTCAAGCCACTAATATAGAAACTGATACTAGTAGGTTACTACCAGGTTTGCATAAATGGGAAATCAAATTCTTGTCCAGTCAACAATCTGAAGAAGAAATTAACCGTATACTCGGCATCGTAGAAACAGCTGCAAACAAAACATGACAGGTTATTGGTAAAACCTTCACAACTGAAAATATTGCAGTTACCTGTAATTTCAACATTAATATCGATGTTACAAACGAATCGAAATCAAAAAATCATAAAAGAGAAATAAAAATTCAAAACAAGCAGCCAACAGATATAGAAGAAATAAATCGTATCCTTAGCCTCGTAGAATCTGGAAACAAGAACGGAGAAGCTGATGGTAAAAACTGTACAACTGTAGATGGTGCACTCATCTGTAATGTTTACTTACCTGCCGATTCTTCACACCAGTCATCATCAAAAATATATAAACGAGAAATTGAATATCAAAATAGTGCACAACTTATAGATGAAGATGAAGTTAAAGTTAACCCTGACACCGCTAACGCCAAAGCAAACACCACAGTAGGTAGTGATGCAAACTGCTTACCACTAGTTGTAGAAGATCTTGATACAAACTGCACATCTACAACGTGCTGCCTTTGTGTCGGTACATCATTTCTTGTAGGCGACGAATGTCCTCCTGGAAAAGGAAGAGCAGACGATGGTAGTTGTGTAGAAGAACTCATTTGACAAGTTTCAGTTCAAAAACTATGTGAAAATTGTGTGACGGTCGTGTGCCTCTGTTAAATTTAGGTGAAGTCAAAAATTAAAATTTGTATGTGTTTAGTTTGTTATTTCATAATCATCTGCCTTACCTATCCCCAAGTATATTAAGGTCAACTACCAGGCTAACCAAATGCAGCTGAATTCCTTTATTTGACATGGAGTGCCTGCCTATCCAACCTTCAAAACACAGTGCTTCTAGAATAGACTGTACAGTTTATCATTATTTAGCCCAACATCTACTGAAATGACGGCACGGTTGGCGCAGTGACTGAGTCATTGACAGCTGCGCTGCGTGTCGCGGGTTTGATCCCGGCATGGATCAAATATTTGTATGACCTACCTGCAGCTAGTTGTTCCGGGTCTGGCTGTTTGTGTAAGTGAGTTTAAATATTAGTAAACGCAACCACGATACAGAAGAAATTCCTAATGTGCGGTAACGTTTTAAAAATAAAAGGTATTAACAGTACCATGATACTTAAATAAGATATTTTTGGAAACGTTGCATTAAATTAAGATGGTAATATAGTAATATCTTTGGTCTGAATACAGAAACTCCATGAGGTGTCAAGAGTTCAAGACGAGTTCCAACAAAAAGTGTAGTCCTCCATATATGCTTAGTTTACGTCATATACTTATTACTACCCACCTTCAGTCAGGAGCACTAATATGTTTACATTTTGCTACGTGTATACTTAGTACAGCCGCCAGCTCATCGAGTTACCAAAAATTGTCAAAGTTCTCCAAATGATTTTAAACCGTAACATGTTGATGTTTAAGTTCAAAATCGAATGAGAAAATTTGATAGTTTGCGGTAACTTGCCTTACCATTAAAGTAACATTTAAAATGTTCTGAATAAGCCATATCTACTTAGTTTATATGAACCTTGAACAACAGAATAATAATATTCAGTGATTAGCAACTTAAGCTTACATAAACATTAACAGTGCAGTAAACATCACGTTTCTAAAGTTATCAAAGAGTAGCAAAGAATTTGAAACAATTGCTAGTGCTAAAATACTGAAAAGTGTTCTTGTGACTGTCAAACTCAGAAACAATTAGCCATGAAGATCATTCTAATTATGTTCCTGTACATAGCAAGTGCTCAGTGTGGAGTTCTAAAAGATGATTTGAAGAAAAGTGGTTCTGCAAGTAATGCAGATTATCGTTTACTTGAAGTTCAACTTATAAGAGTAATCGACTCTTATAAAAACGGTGGCATAACTTTACTAAATGAAATACTAATCGACGTAACAAAGCATAAAGAAAGTCAAGCCACTAATATAGAAACTGATACTAGTGGTTTACCACCAGGTTTGCATAAATGGGAAATCAAATTCCTGTCCAGTCAACAATCTGAAGAAGAAATTAACCGTATACTCGGCATCGTAGAAACAGCTGCAAGCAAAACAGGACAGCTTATTGGTAAAACCTGCACAACTGGAAATATTGCAGTTACCTGTAATTTCAACATTAATATCGATGTTACAAACGAACCGAAATCAAAAATACATAAAAGAGAAATTGAAATTCAAAATACTATACAAGCAATAGATGGAGATCTAACTAAACAAGAACCTAACAAGGGTAATTCTGCTTTGGAAAATGAGATAGGCAACCAAAACTGCGATCCGGATCTACTAGTCACTATAGATGATGAGCTTTTCTGTTCTGTATAAACTACTGTTGTTTTTACAGTAGGCTGTCCAACCGGGACAGATAGAGCTGATGATGGCACTTGTGTGCCGGTCGTTGTGTTACATCTTACAGTTTCATATGTTAAGCATTCAGAAGACAATGAGCGTGTGTTAAATATTTTGTTGTAACATTTTGTTTTATATTATCATGTATATGTAATATGTATTTTGTTCCGTAATATCCTGTTTGATATGAAAATAGTTTTCTACAGTAATATTTTATAGAAATGTTTCAAAGTTTGGATGTAGGAGGTAATCTCGAACAATACTGATCTGATTTCACAAATTCATTAACTGATGGAATACTCTTATCATAAAATATGTAATGTCTTCGACGTGGACGAAGGCACGAACAGAAGCTAATGATCTATAAATAGGAACGTAAAATATTTTTATCAGAAACCCCAAAGTATGTATCTTTACAAAAAATGTTTTCTCAATAAAAAAAGTGTGCATCTACACCTAAATCACTGTTGTTTTATTGAACTATGAACTTTAGTGATACGATTAATCGCATTTTTATAGAAGAGCAGCCCAATGTGATCAGACGTTAGTGAGTTTATACATTAAAATAAGTTGACGTATTTGTATAGTCGACACTAACGTGTCTTTGAACAACAAAATGAAAACATCTATCTTTATTATTTGTGTTTTTACAATATTATACTGTGAATATACAGAATCATACAAATTAACAGACAATATAATTAGCAATGTGTCAGTGAACCAATATTTAAAAAATCCAGGGCCTGCTAAAGATTCTAAAGTAATAAATGATGAAACTCTTTCAGATCACGACAAAAAAAAACAAGTTAGTAGGAACTACCAAAATCCTAGTGAAACAAGTGTTAGTAAAAGTGGATCAAATAATGTGTTCAATTCTTATCAAATAAATAAAGACGATAATACTGAACAAAGCAGGAAAATACAATCAAACAGAAGGCCGCATAGAAGGAAGCCAAAAGATACTGGTAGAAATGAAGAAAAGCCAGCTAAGAGTCTTTTCAAAAACGTTCGGTCTCCAAAAGTGACTATACAAATGTCATCTCTGTCAATAAATGAATGCAGTTCAGGGAAAGATAGGGCTGATGATGGGAGCTGCGTGTCTGTAGAAATCGCTGTTGATTCTAAGGAAATTATAGACATTGAAATCATAACCAGAGGAAACGATACGACGACAGAAGCAGCTACGTGATTAGTCGATCACAATCGACATAACCTAGAAATCACAAGGTTTACTAACTGATTCGAAATTGAGGAGGAAGTTACTTGAAAATTTGAGAATGAACTTTATAACTGATAAAGAAAGAGTCAAAATTGGATGAATGATGGAAAATCTATAGCGACAGCATTTGTATCTATATAGTAACTAGCTTTTGAATAAGAAGGTAACAAAAACAAAGTGTATATTGCAGCAAATAGTCCGGTTTTATATTCAAGTAAGATGGGAATTACTCTTTAAATTGATTTAATTGTAGGACATTTATAATTATTTTACATTTTATAAACTATAGTTTTTACAGTAAACCCCAGTCTTTCTGGATCACATCACTCTCTCTCTGTTATTATTAAGGGCAAAGTACATGAATGCAGTCTTTATTTCCCAACTGCACTCAAATGATCTCTGAACTAATGGATAACATTAATCAATGCTTGTTATTATAAATCTATTTTCATTTATTACCATATTATTCTCCGTGACCTATAAACGTTTGTACACAGCCATGAAATCATTTGTAATAATATTTGTTTTAATTGTGAGTTCAGAATGTGGTCTTCTAGATGACATACTAAGTTCGAAAGACCAAAAATCTAAAAGTGTACCGGAATCAAACCGAACGGAGTCTCGCCAAGGAATGATTATAAAAGTGCGACAAACCCTAGAGAATGGTACTAAAATCGTTATCGATGCATTAGGTAATATTATCAAGATTCATCCGGATGGAAAAGAAGAAATCACCGATTCAAAAGGTACTCCAGAATCTTCTAAAAACAGTTCTGTAAAAGACAATGAAATTGTTGGAAAAAATGAAGGAAATAAATCAGTTGATCCAAAACCCGATTTACCAACAAATAGTCCCGCTGAAAAAGTGAAAGTTGAAACACCGAAAACAGATGAGAATCAAAATAAAACACTGACTACGGAAACAACTGCAGAAACAAAAGAAGCTAGCAATGTGAAAAATACTACAGATGCTGCTAAAATTGATGGAAGTACTGTAGAAAAAAACTGTACAGGTACTGATGATAAAGCTTGTGGCAATATAAAACTGGTTAACAGAACGTTCTTGAAAGGCGATGAGTGTCCTAAAGGTAAAGGTAGGGCTGATGATGGCACTTGCCGTGAAGAAATATAAAGGTGATTCAAAATTAACAATAGGTAATGGCTTCATGGCTTAGTTTATCAAAATGTATTGTGATACTAGATAGTATATGTATTGTTTGATTTTTAATGTGTTTTTTATTTTCTTTACATTTCCTAAGATCATATAAAAAGCAAAGTCTACTGTTTCATATATCTTACCAATATTATAAATGACAAAGTTGGTACGTTTCTTACACACTCACGCTAAAACGACTGTCCGGATTCGGATGAAATTTAGCACACAGATAATTTATAACACATAAGATACTTTTTTTGCTTTCATTTCTCTCTGGACACAATTTTGAGGTCCACGCAGCCGAAGTCGCGAGTAGAAGCTAGTAGGGTTAAAACTCGAGAACTACTAATCCAATTTTCAAATACATGTAGATTTCATGTCGATTTTGCCGTGGATACAGATCATCATCAGCATAGCCGTCTCCCAAACTACGTTGGGGTCGATTTCCAGTCTAACCGGATGCAGCTGAATACCAGTACAGATACTAGTAATTAAATGCTTCATATTTTATGTTATTCTTTTACGACACAGTTTCTCAATAAAAAAACTTTAGAACGTATTTTTTTCATTTTATTTTTCTTGAATTTTTTACATTATCTTACAATTTCTTATTATTTATTTTTAAAAGCAGTCTTATTTCTAAAAAAATATAACCTTAACGTACTTATTATACTCAGGTAGAACAAATCTCCTAGAAGATTTATTCATCGTCATAACTTCACGGCCACATTCTCCAAATGGTTCGGCAGAGCTGTACCTAATAGTACACCCGGATTTCGTCAGTTATATTTAAGTCCCATGTAAAAGGGGGTGAGCCTATTGCCATCAACCGGGCTACAACAATTCCAGAATCCGTGGCTGCTACTGAGAAATTCCTGAGAACATACATAACGTCACGCCTTTAATCCCCGAAGGGTTAGGCAGAGGCGTACACCATATATTTCGTAAATTATGTTACGTCCCATGTAATAGGAGGCGAGTCCATTGCCCTCAACTAGGCAGGAATAAAAACTCCGTGGCTGCTACTTAGAAATTCCTGATAGAAAAACTCAAAAACACTATGCCTGACCTGGAAATCAGCTTTTTTGCGAATCGTGTATGAGTTTCTGTGGGAAAGTGGTTTAATATGACGGGTAGACGTATCCTTGAAGGATACAGGTAACTATATCGCCAGTCTGTATTCTGTGATAAGCTTATTCATCATCTGCCTAGCCTTTTCCCAACTATGTTGGGGTCGGCTTCCAGTCTAACCGGATGCACCTAAATACCAGTATTTTACATGGAGCGACCGCCTATCTGACCTCCACAACCCAGTTAGTATTGGGTAATACGATACCCCTTGGTAAGACTGGATGTCAAGACTTTCAACTTTAAGCTTATTGTGACTTTAAATAAGAAGCCATAGATTTTACTGTTTACTTAAAATTAAACGTAAGATCAATGCAGAGAGTAAGCAGATAGCCTAGTGGTGAGACCGTCGGATTGCCAAGTCATAGGTCTGGAGTTCGACAAGACACGCACTATTGTATAATTATCACTTGCTTCGGTAATGGAAAACATCGTGAGAAATCTAAACCAGGCATGTAAACCTAAGTCAGAGACCCATGGGCAGCATAAAAACTGACACCAGGTTAGGCACTAACCACACGATAAAAAACAATGTAGGGCTGCCTACAAAAAACATTTTTCCCTCAAATCACACTGTTTACACACAGCTCAACAAAAATAAACACCCCCAGATTAACATTATCCATCCAAACGTTCCAGGTGTTTCCGTAACTTAAGATAACGGATCACCCCTCTGCAAATAATCTTATTCATTAAACCCCCCTCTTTCACCCTCCCCCCCCCCCCCCCTGAGCAATTAGTCTGCATTCGCGCAAATTACAGATGTCGTTAATTCGCTCTTGTACATTTAAAACGTTTTATTAATGTTCTTGAAAATGTAGGGTTTTTTTATTATTTTGAAATTACAGATTAGTCGGTAGGAGGTTTTATATTCTGTTTTCTACAAAACGTGCGGTCAAGCAAAGTGAACCGACCAGCGGACTAGCTGCGGACATCGGGCTTTGACAGATATGTCAGTTCATTATTATCCACTGAAGTCCTTTGTAGACCTTATCAGTCGTTACAGGTAGTCTATGGCCCGAAAGTCTGACAACCAGTCTTAACAAGTGGTATCGTATTACCCAGTACTAACTGGGTTGTGGAGGTCAGATAGGCAGTCGTTCCATATAAAATACTGGTATTCAGCTGCATCTAGTTAGACTGGAAGCCGACCCCAATATAGTTGGGAAAAGGCTCAGCAGATGATGCTGATGCTGAAGTCCTCTTTCCACAGTCCGGCCCACTCTCACACTCACTCTCCACGGTTTGCCCGCACCTGAAGAAAGAACTCTTCAAAACTATCCCTGTAAATGAATATAAACGAAATCAGCACATCTAAACCACGTCCAAGAGCTGTCAGTGTCATAATTGCTTTCCGAATATTGACATCGCGTTCAATTTCTTTAGTGAAATCTGGTTTAAGTAAAGGACTCTTCAAAACTGTCCTCTGAACGGGCCATTCGATTATTCCATTATTCCTAATCACTATATTATAGGGACGAAATTGATGTATTTCTTAAGAATTTGACTCCCTCATCGAGTAGTCGTAAGCGCGACTGCTGAGCAGAAGGTCCTGGGTTCGATTCCCAGCTCGGGTAAAGTTTTATTGGGTTTTACCATCAGGAATTTCTCAGCACGTAGCAGCCACGGAGTCTGGATTTTTGCCAGTTGATGGCTATAGTCTCGCCCCCTATTGCCTGGGACTTAAACGTAACTGTCGAAACGTGGGTGTACTATTAGGTACACCTTACCCTAACCCTTCGGGGATTACAGGCGTGATGTTATGATGATGATGATGTATTATTATGACTTTACAATGATTTGTAAAAAATCTACTTTTAGCGATACAATTTCAATCGTCTACTGCGTTAGGTACAATTTCAATCGTCTACTGCGTTAGGTACAATTTCAATCAATACTAATAACTTCCAATAACGACAATTGAATGTGTCTCCGAACTCAGAGGATAGCGGATAAATCAGCGCAGGCGGTGATCTCCGCAGCCTCCGACGATATTTACTGTCTCAATGACAATTATCCTTAACGCACTGACGGTTTGGGCGCAGACGATGTAACTGTATGCGTTTTACTAGGACTTTTGGTAGTTCTCGAAGTTCTTAACTGGTTTTATTTTACACCTTAACCACACAAGGTATTTCTCCTGTATCGTGTGTACGTTTACAAACATTAAAACTCACACACAAACAGCCAGAACCGGAACAACTACCTGTAAGCCATACAAATATTTGTTGCGTGTGGGAATCGAACCCGCGACACGCAGCGAACCAGCCAATCGCTCTGCCGTCAAAAGGTGTATTTTGTATTCCTCAATTTTGCAACTACAGTACTTTCACAATTATTATGCCTTGTGACTGGGACTGTAGCTTCATTTTATTGTTGTCTTTGTTTCGACAATTTTAAAGTGCCTGTAACTGGCCTACTTGAAACAAATGCTTAGATTTAATTTTTCATATTTCTATCAATTTTTTTGGCTTTAACCGTACATTTTTTATTAGTCGGTCATATTTTAAAAATATAACCTTGAAAATGAACACTAGACTTAATACTGACTTTTACTGTGTGAACTTCTAGAGCCAAGAGGACCCTGACAGAGTAACATTCTAGCACAGCTATCGATGTTGAAAAAGTCAAAGACACAATTATGCGACTGACATAAGCTAACGAAAAGCTAAGTCAAACTGTTGACAGATTCTATAATAAAAAAAAAACAAAACATCACACTTTAGAGTGACGTCATGTTATTTCTCGTATTCTTCTCAGCAAACCCTTTCATTTGATATCCATATCAAGGGAATGCATAAAAAATAACTAGTCCGCCATCTTTGGGAGTCCGCCATATTGTATTTGGAATGACATCACTTTGCTAACAGTCATCCAAACTAAACATGTATGTAAAATATCAGCTCAATTGGAAACCGGAAAGTTGGTCAAAAACTTCATATTTTTTTACATAGTTACTAGTGAAGCTAATAATTAATTGAACAAATACATTCGAGTTATATCTCTGAAATACATGCTTAAAAAGCCTTTGCCAGTTGTCTAGACAATTGGCAAATGCTGAACGAAAATGACACATGACATGACATGACATTGACATTTCATGACATTTTCGTTCACCGCTATTCAGTTTAGTAGACAAAAGCGTAAACGCGAACGTTTACGTCCCCAGGCCCCCAAAAACACCCAATATCCATGGGGTACTTATTGGCGCCCATTTGTTTCTCTAACTACCGCTGTTATTTGTTTTTATTTCATAGGCATAACGTTGTGTATGGCGGACAGGATATCCTCTATATGGGGATGTTACAAGATTTGGGTAAATGGTATGTTATGGGATGGGACGGTGAATATTTAACGTTTTATGGTAGGTTATATAATCGGTCGTGATGGCCCAGACGTTAAAGCGTCGTCTCTCATGCAAGAGGTTGTGAGTTCAAATCCGGACAAGTACCAATGTGACTTTTTTCAATTTTTTTTTTATTTCTTTTTTTTTACTTTTTGTGGTAGGTAATATAAGCGGTCGTAATGGCCCAGAAATTAAAGCCTCGCCTCTCATACATGAGGTTTTGAGTTCAAATCCGGACAAGTACCAACGTGACTTTTTTCAATTCTTTTGTTTTTGTTCTTTATTTTTTCTAAGTTTATCTTGGACATTACAGTGAAGGAAAACATCGTGAGGAAACCTGGACTTATAATTTAATGTAAGTCTGAAATCACCAATCCGTCTTGAGCATATGTGGTGATTTAGTGTTTGTCCAGCCGAGACAGTAATAGGCTGGTATTATTAATATAATATCCGCCTGTAATTTTCCCTCCGCCTAGACCAGTGAAGGCAGATAAAACAAATGAGAGAAATTGTTTCGAGCCTGCCAGGAGTCTGCCAGGGCAGCGAGACTGTTCGAAAGAGATACCGCGGCCCTGGAACACAAAGGGCAAAGAAGGAACATGGATGGAATTTAGTCAGTATAAGTCTGACACTCCCTTCTGCTCCGCCCAGAGCGGGAGGGTCATTTGATAACTTCCCATCAGAAAAAGAAAAAAAACAGCCCGTTAGTAGTCACCACAATGCGACTCACAAAGTCGCGATGCGGCGGTATGTGCTCACGCGATGGAAACTTGAAGGAAGTGCGGCATCGTCTGAGGTCGTGAACGTGGCGTTCAGGGTGACGGTGAAATACAATTCGAAGTATTTGTTAACATAAAATTTTCGAACGAAACTATTACACTTTAAGTGGCCTGGAGTAAAAATACTGCTTTCGGTTGTTTCAGTGACCGATAAAAAGGAGTATTTTTATGCCAATACTTCATTTTATGACTGATTGTGTTGTGGGAACTTCTTCGTCTGTACTGAGATCTGGCACTATAGATATTTCAGTTTTATCGAGTACTGTGAGTAACTTTATTTTCAAATAGTATCTATTGTAGACTTGCAGTTGCCCACTACCTCAGTCCTCGTGAAATTCATACAAAAATATCACTTCCCTCTTTGAATCGGATTTTGTTAACAATTTTATTGGTTTTAATTTTTTTTATTAGCCTGTTTAGGAGTCCCACTGCTGGCACAAGGCCTCCCCTTTTTCCTTCTAAACCTCTCTGTCCTGTGCGATATCTGGCCATGCTCGCCCCGCAAACAAGATCAGATCGTCACACCACCTTCCCCGCGATCTACTTCGACGGCAATTTCCTCCGACAGGCATCCAGTGAGTGACAGTCGTTGCCCATCCCTCCGGGCGCATTCGTGCTACGTGGCCAGCCCACTCCAACTGCAGCTTGGCTGTTTTTTCTCCAACATCTGCTACTTGAGTAATGAAGCGCAGGGTAGTGTTTCTTACGCGATCTGTCCGCTTAACACCTATTATACTGCGCTCCATTGTCCGCTGGCAAATCTTGAGTTTGGACTTCTGTTGTTCAGTAAGTGACCAGCTTTGTTCACCGTAGGTTAGGACGGGCAGGATGCACATGTCGATGAGTTTTCTTTTCAGCGTTATTACGGAACCCTAATACCTTTATTAATATTTATTTTTAACCCCCGCCGCAAAAAGAGGGGTGTTATAAGTTTGACCGCAATGTGTGTGTGTGTGTGTCTGTCTCTGGCACCGTAGCTCTTAAACGAGTGAAGCGATTTGGATGCAGTTATTCTCATTTAAAAGCTAGTTTCTCGGCGATGTTCTTAGATACGTTTTATCAAAATCGGTGCATCCATTTACTAGATATGGGTGATGAAAGTGGTGATGAATAATTGAATATTTTCAAATATACCCAACTAAGTTATATTCAAATGAAAGGGCATGATGTGTATATTACAATAAGACATGTTTTATCAAAACCAGCTCAGCCATTTTATTGATTTTTCAAATGTTTGTTCGCTTTCATTTGTTGCGATAGGGGTTTTTTTATATTTTAAATATTTTTTTTATATTTTAGCTAACTTTATTCATTTCTCTTTGAAATTCAATGGGTTCACATCAGCAAAAAGGTGGTCCTCTTAAAAAGACAGAAGAAAGAACAAGATAAAAGGATGAAGACTAAAATCAAAGCTCCTCATCGAGTCACAACACTAAATCATTTTCCCCACCCTACCAATTACCCGTCAATTTACACTCAAGCATCGAACTCGCGCCCCTTCAAGCAAAAAACAGTAATAAAACCAAGTTGGCAAGTACTTACGTTACACTAGTTAAGTACTTTTGTTCTCAAGTGCTTCAGTCGCGAAGTTTCAGGCTTTGTAAGTGCCTGAATTACAGGAGCGTTTGCTTTCAGTTTAAAATTTAAATGAATTATTGAAGGGTGAGAGTTATTTTTTCAGTATCTTTTAGTTCTATTGAGAAACACGGGAACTCTCTTTTTATTAGAAAACTAGGAAAGTTTTACTTAAGAGTTAAGCGCCAGGGTTTCCCGCCAAATTTAAAGGGGTTTGAATTTAATGGACGGCCTAACTTTTTTTTTTCTTCCACCATTTTTTTTCCAATTTGCCGCCATGCGTAAAACCTATTTTTTTTTAATAAAAACTTTGCCCCACACTAGGAATTACGCCTGTATGGTGGGTGCGTTTACAAACATTTAAATTCACATACACAAACAGCCAGACCCGGAACAACTACCTGTAGGCCAAACAAATATTTGTTCCGTGCGGGAATCGAACCCGCAACACGAAGCGCAGCAGTCAATCGCTCAGCCAATGCGCCAACCGTGCCGTCGATTTAATCGATAGCTGGTATAAACCAGTTTTGTATGAGACAAAATGTTCTAAAGTGTCACGTGTCCGAGATGTGAGCTATCAAAGTTAAAGTCCAGTCACTGAGGGCATCTTCAGCACATGATGTTGATTAAAATTTATGATTCGCGACAATAACAAATATGGCTTTACAGAGTTATAATTATTTATTAAAATCATCAATACTACCCTCCAAGTTCATTGAATCCCATTGAATGACTTTTTCATGAAACAGTCATTATTTTTTTTTAGTAGCCTCTACTGTCCCACTGCTGGGCAAAGGCCTCCCAGTCGTTCAATGAGATTAAATGAACTTAAAGGGAGTGTACAGAGAGCAGCGGTGGCCTAGTAGTGGAGAGCCCGACTTACGAGCAGTAAGTCGTGGGTTCGAACCCAGCCAGGTATAAAACTACTGAACGGATTTGGATGAAATTTGGCACATAGATAGTTTATAACCTGGATTACCATATAAGATTTTTTTTATGATCCCGTGGGACAATTACGGAACCCCACGCGGGCGAAGCCGCGGGCAACAGCTAGTATGGCCATATGGAAAAGGCTTGGCAGACGATGACCTAACTAAACACTGTCTTTAAAAATCTTGAATCTAAATAGGCACGACAACACAATATAACACAATAATCGTTAGACGGCCGCCATTTTATGAGATTTCAACCTAAATTAAGGCTAAAAGCTTTTGTAGGCGGTACAAAACTGAATTTGGTCCGCTAACCGACCTGTGACTTTATAAAAATGCCACCAAAATTGGGTTTAGAGTTTTAGATGTAATGTTATTATATTAGGAAACGTAATGAAAATGCGTTACGGTTTTGAGTGGAAAATTAAATTTTGTATTATGTGATTCCGGGACAATGAAATGCTAACTTTTATTGGGCGAAGGCAGTCCTAAACGCGACTGGGGATGTGCGAATGATGTTGGAAAAAAAGTCAGCTGTCCTGTACAGTACATAATTGCTTCAATTCTACTCTACCCAAATGACGACAACAGTTTTCCTTCACATCCTGATATATGACCACACCACTGGTATACGCTGTTGAAATATAAAGGGTGTAAAAGTACCCTTATCGAAGCCGAAAGGCACTTGTTTTCCCATCATTGCTATATTTTTTTTGTTCTAGACTATGCCTGGGAACCTTCTAGTTACTATATTGGGGGTCAAAGCTCCAAGTATTTCACCAAGTTTTTTCTTAAATAGGTGCAAGTTTATTTTAAATACTTACATGACCTCCGTATTATTTAAAGCATCCATGAGCACAGTGTCCTACTGTATATCGTGATATTTCACCCAAAAAAAAAGTCGTGTCACAGCAAATAGTGTTACAGCACTAACATTACATTATTAGTATTAGTTATTATTTCCTTTATTTATCTTTACACAAATCTTATACATTTTTAAATATTTCTTAAACTAAAAACAATATAAAAAACATTTAAAAATATAAAAAATTGTAGCCCACCGGTATCGGGAACAGGGTCCAAGCTACCGGCGGTCAGGGCTCCAGAGAGAGGAACCTCCTGACAATACGAGCCGTGTCCAGGAGTACCGCTTTCTGAATCAAACCCTTGATCCAGCTGCCTAACGAGAGCCTCCTCAGGTATTGGTCGAGGCTCTTGGCAATTAAGCCATGGGCTGATACAACTATCGGCACAATGATCGCTGAGTCCACATCCCACATGTCGACAAACTCGTGAGCCAAGTCAAGATACTTGTATTAGTTTATTATTTTATAAGATTATTTTGTGTATATTTAATTCATGGGCCTCAGTTGCCTGACAATAAAATGATTGATTGATTGATTACACAATCAGTATCCACATCATAGGTTTTCTTTGAATTTTCCTCACACTATTTATTTATACCCCACTTATATTTACAGTTTACACCTCACATACAAGTTATTAAACATATCAATTAAGTGGAAGCCGACTCCAACATAGTTGGGAAAAAGCTAGGCAGGTGATGATGAGTTAAGTAAAACCTCATAAAATCAGTCAGAATTAAAAAAATATACATGTATAAAGAAGTTAACAAGTATTTAGTGTAAAAGTTAGAATAAAAATAAACACTGAATGAATGAACATGAAATGAATAAACACCATAAAAATAGTCACCACAAAAAAATCAAGAATAATCAGAACTCCTAAGCGACCGAAAGGTGTATGTCATCATCATGATTCTCTTGCCCTTATCCCATATATCCTGGGGTCGGCGCTGCATGTCTTCTTCTTCCACACTTCTCAGTTACTCGTCATCTCATCAGACACTCTCGTTGGTCGAGTGGTCGCAATCACGATAGCTGAGCATGAGGTCCTGTGTTCGGTTCCCGGGTCGGGCAATTTGATATTGGGAATCTCTTAGTAGCAGCCACGGAGGCTGGATTCGTGCTCGGTTGATGGCTATACACTCGCTTCCTATTACATAGGACTTAAATATAACTGGTGAAATGAAATGTGAAATGTGGGAGTACTATTAGGTACGCCTCTAACCGCCTCGCCTAACCCTTCGGGGATTACAGGCTTGATGTTATGCCATCAGACACCTCCTTTCTTTCCATTTATAATTCACGCAATCAAAAATGTTGAAGAACAAAGTAGAACAATAAACAAATATTTTGAAAAAGGTCTTCTTCTTCGTATCGCTGGCACGATACATTTTATATTTTGCTAGCCCAAAACTGCGCTACTTCCACCGCGTCGTCGGTGACAGCGCAAAGGTTACTTCGGTT
The DNA here is from genome assembly GCA_910589295.1 of Noctua janthe. Classification (NCBI taxonomy): domain Eukaryota; kingdom Metazoa; phylum Arthropoda; class Insecta; order Lepidoptera; family Noctuidae; genus Noctua; species Noctua janthe. The sequence continues at coordinate 1,932,650 of OU342572.1, read as the reverse complement.
GCATGTTTTTGGGCTAAGACGGCACTACAGGAGACAGAGTATAGTTTGCAACACAGCTCCACAACTACACTCCGCTGCTGTTTCATTGAGGTAACCCCACTTAACGAGGTTGGACTTACATCTTCCCGCTTGAGTCCGGAGACGGTTCAGGGACTTTCAGGCGGATCACGGAAGGTTAGAACCTGTAGGAAGATGCTCACTTGGTGGTAAGTAGTGAGTGGGAGGTGGGCAGCTATTTTCTCACAGCTCACATCGGGCGTCGGTCGGGTTTCCTGAGAAGGACGGTTTTTAACAAAACTGTTCTTACTTTTTGGCCGCTGCTTAGGCAGTTGGGCGCCGCCGTGTAGTGGGTGCCTGGTGTCTGACTCCAGTTTTCCGGTTATAACTAGTCTAATCTAGTTTCTCTTAATCCTTATCCTGTGTTCGTAATATCCTTGTTGTCTTTAATTATTTGAACGAAATTGGGCGTGAAGATTGTCTTTTATTGGGCCGTGATTTTTTTGTTTTATTATCTTCCCGTACACAAAAACCTCCCAATCGAGTTCTGGAACCCAAACATGTTTCAGCGTCCAATACAATGGTAATTATGTCGTTCGAAGAACGGAACTTTGACGTCACCATCGATACAATATTTAGTGAAAATATTATAAAACATAACCGTTTGAGCTTCATGACTGTTTTACTAAAGATTGACAGCGAATGTCCGCGATGATATTTTAAACATGATTTGACATTAAAAAAAATTCGTTGTTTTGGACAAAACATCCATAAAATTCTAGCTTGAGGCCCGAGAATTTTCGAGGTCGCCTAAAATGCCAACTAAATACCGTATTCTAGAAATATATTCACAAATATTTATTAAATATATAGTTGAGGTCACGACCTGATCGAAGGTTAAGCTACGCTTGCCGAGGTGCGTCCGTGGATAGGTGACGATTTATTATAAATCGAGCTATTTCATGCCTCGGAAAGCTTGTTAAGCTGTTGGACCTGCCTCTCATCCTGCCAGCGAGTTTTACAAAGCAGTATCGTATGGCTTGAGAACTGGGTTGTGGATTTCAGATAGGCAGTCGCTCCATGTAAACTACTCGTATTCTGCGGCATCAATAATGTACGAGTAATACATTTCCGATGGCTATTTAGGAAATGTATAGATTTCCTATTAAAATTATACAATGACGGTTTTACATACTTTTCCGTTAACATATATAACAGACACGAATATCGCATCTAGTCTCTTCTTAAATGTTTGTCAAAATTAAAATTAGTTCAACTTTGGTATTATAAAAGTATATTTATAAAATCTTTAGGGTCAAAGAAACAATTTCCCCCCAACGAAAACAAGACGAAGTCAATAAGTTGTCAACCTTGCCGACTGGTCTAGACTAAAAAACTTCCAAATCCGGGTTGAATATTATTAATTAAACGCACACTATGTAAGCAAGCATATTACAATTAGACGATTATATCACTGATAAAAATGCTTGGCTCAAAGCCGGTCCTGCTCCACAAGGACAGGGGCACATAAATGGATAGCATTAAATAGTTTAAAATTATTCATCTGTATGTGCTTTCAAGCAATAAAATAAACTATTAAGCAAGACCCTTTTTTTACTGTCGCCAATGAGCTAGGCCTAAGAAATGCTGGAGTTTCGAATGGGGAAGGCCGCTAAAACCTCATTGTAGATGGCGCCACCATAGCTAGGTCCCAATCTGACCAACGAGGTCTAGCTATTTTGAAATATGATATTTTGCTATATCGTTCTCACATAATGTACCATCTCAACATGAATGATGAAACCAAGGTTTTGTAACAATATTCTGATTTAAAAGAGTGTCCATGGAGTTTCTTGCCCGTTCTTCTCCACAGAGATCTACGTTAGGGAATGGGCAACTACAGTACTTTCACAGTTTATATGCCTTGTGACTGGGACTGTAGCTACATCTCATTGTTGCCTTTGTTTCGACAATTCAAAAGTGCCTGTAACTAGCCTACTTGAAATAAATGCTTTGATATACTTAAGTTTAGCTATAAACAGTAATCATATGACAGTGAGTGAGTGAATGGCCGTGATGTGTCAGAGCTTGAGATGAAAGCGCATTTAACAACGACTAATAATTAATTGAATTTCGCGGACTACCCTGGCGCTTCCCCCATAAGGCCTCGCCTCTCATGCACGAGATTGTGGCTTCAAATCCAGAGTAGTTCAAGTATCTTCTATTAATACAATATATTTGTCGGCGCATCCGCTACTCAGTATATCTGATGACATTTTATAATATGCTAAACGTCACTGTCAGATGTCACATGTCACATGTCAAAGCTCATAGCGAACACCGAGTACTGGCGAGGCGGCCATATTGTAAAAAGTGGTACTTAGTGTTGTACAGCCGAGGAGCGCGCACGCAACCACGTGCTCGGTGGACGTTAAAGTTCTAATCTATCCTAATCTTAACAATCCATAATTAAATTGTGAAAATAGTTATTGTAATATCAAGAATTATAAGTGAAGTGATTATAGCAACAGTTATTTTATTGAAATATTGTCTTCCTACCCGATAACCCACGCCTACCTGAACATGTCTCATAATTCTGATAATGGTCGAAAGACTTTATCAGAAGTGGGATGCGAAGGGTCAAACGAACAGGAGACAGCATCACATCAAGGAAATAAAGATCGTAGTGCAAGTACCCACGATTTACTCTCCGGTATGGAATCGATTTTAACGAGGTTACTGGCTGCAACTACCCACAATACTCAGCCATCGACGCAACAACATAATTCGACCCTGCTGGTGAAATTCGATCCGGACGATGCAGAGGCTGATATCGAAGGTTGGTGTAGAATCACGGACATCATAGTTTCTAGCCGAAATCTCACTGGAACCGAGTTGTTACTTGCCTTAGTCAGTGCATTGAAAGGACGCGCCGCATCCTGTCTAACCAAATTAAAAAGTTCAGAGATAGAATGGCCTCGTATTAAAGAACTGCTACTGGCACGCTTTGGAAAACCCATGCTCATGCAAGACTATTTCGACAGTGTAATGAGATTCGAAATTACACAGCAAGAGACGGCTTCGGAAGCAGCTATGCGTTTGTGGAGTCTCATTGAGCGCATACCAAAAGTGGAGATGAACGAAGAGGTTATCACTGGCTTCGTCATATCAGTCCTCAGCCAAAGGAACTCACTGATACGCAGAGAACTAAATTCATATACCATCACAACAAGGGCTCAATTGTACCGCGCCCTTGGTGGAATATCGCTGAAGAGACGTCATGATGAAAATGAAGAGCAGCCTTCCAATTCTAAGAAACCACGTGTAACTGCTGATTCGAAATTTGGTGGATCCTGTCACTACTGCGGCCACCGTGGACACAAGATTGAAGAGTGCCGTAAACGTCGAGATGGGATCGCTGACACAAAAGTTCCAGAACGAGAGAAGACAGTCACATGCTTCACCTGCCAAAAACCGGGACATGTCAGTACGGCTTGCCCAAACAACAAAGCAGATTCAGCTAAGAAGAATGTGAACATCTGCGATCGGAATCTCGTGAAAGGTACTTTGTCGACGTCGACTGGTAAGCCAATTCCATTTCTATTCGACAGTGGTTCAGCATGTTCATTGATCAAGAATAGCGTAGCGGCCCTGCTTCTAGGCCCCATACACAAAGATACAGTTTACTTGACAGGCATAGGAGGTCAGGATGTAAAATGCATGACCCAAATTTCCAGTCTCGTCCGTATTCAGGGCATTCCAGTTAGTATATTATTTCATGTGGTCCCTGACAATACCTTGGTTGAATCTGTCATTATAGGCAGAGACATTTTAAACCAAGGGTTTCATGTTGAAATCAATAGTGATTCGATTCAATTTTCATCGCGCAAACCCATCAACACCTGCCAAACTTCTAGTCGGTTAGATTTTAGCTCGATTGACACAGATTTAGTAGGCGAAAAAAAGGAGCAACTATTTATGATTCTAAGCAAATATAGTGAATATTTTATAGAAGGCATGCCTATTCGTAGAGTTACCACTGGTGAACTGAGAATCGACCTTATTGACCCGCACAAAACGGTGCAAAGGCGTCCTCATCAGATGTCACCATCGGAGAAAGTGATTGTAAGAGAAAAGATACAATCGCTTTTAGATGCAGATATCATCCGAGAGAGTTCTTCGCCTTTTGCTAGCCCTATCGTGTTGGTTAAGAAAAAAGACGGTACGGACCGGTTATGCGTCGATTATAGAGAGCTAAACGCCAACACCCGACCAGAACATTACCCACTCCCTAGGATAGAAGAGCAGGTAGACCGCTTAAACGGAGCGCATTTCTTCAGCTCTCTGGACATGGCGGCAGGCTACCATCAGGTCAGGGTTAGTCCTGAGTCCATAGAGCGTACAGCTTTCGTAACTCCTGATGGGCAATTCGAATATCTCGCCATGCCCTTCGGTTTGCGAAACGCTGCGTCCACATACCAGAGATGCATCAATAAAGCCCTTAAATCCCTGAAAGATACAGTAGCATTAGCGTACATGGATGATGTCCTCTCATATTCAGCCAGTGTTGATGAGGGATTACATCGCCTGGACACCGTACTCCAAGCTCTGACGGAGGTGGGGTTCTCTTTGAAAATGGCCAAATGTAAATTCATGAAAACTGAAATTAATTACTTAGGATATGTCATACGAGCGGGAGAAGTAAGACCCAATCCTGGAAAGATCAGAGCCCTCCTAGAAGTCCCATTTCCTAAGACAGCGCGGCAAGTAAGACAATTCTTAGGGTTGGCATCTTACTTCCGACGTTTCATACCCAATTTCGCCAACATAGCAAGTCCCTTATACCCCTTGACCAAACTCAAAGGTCGTATAACTTGGACGCAGGAACATTCGGAAGCACATAGGCAAATCGTTAAGATTCTGTCTTCCGAACCCGTATTAACGATCTTTGATCCTGATAAACCGGTAGAACTCCATACTGATGCGAGTTCCGATGGCTATGGTGCCGTGTTAATTCAGAGAGAACAAAATATACCACACGTTGTAGCCTATTTCAGCCGCCGTACAACAGAGGTAGAATCCAGGTACCACTCGTACGAATTAGAAACCCTAGCGGTGGTACGAGCAGTCGAAAGTTTCCGCCATTATCTTTACGGCCAACACTTCACAGTCTACACCGACTGTAACTCCTTGAAGGCCTCTAAAGCCAAGACCGACTTGTCGCCTCGTGTTCACAGATGGTGGGCGTTCCTTCAAGCATATGACTTCGATATCATATACAAAGAAGGACGTCATATGGCGCATGCTGACTTTCTTTCTAGAAACCCATTACCCTCCCCGTCAAGTTCGGGAGAATCTAGTATCGCTTCTTTAGATTCGAACACCACAGACTTTCGCAAATCTGTGAATTTCGTGGAATTACACAATAGTTGGATCCAGGTAGAGCAAAAACGTGATCAAGAAATCCAGAGCCTTATAAGTCAGCATGAGAAAGGCGAGCTACCAGGAGCTATCGCTCACACCTACGATGTGCGGGATGACATCCTTTACCGAAAAGTAGAAAGGGCTAAGATAAGCACCTGGCTTCCCATAGTTCCACGTTCCTTGATATGGACGCTAATAAATCATGTACATACCGAAATCAAACATCTAGGCCATGACAAAACTCTCAACAAACTATATGAACAGTACTGGTTCCCCCAAATGTCTAAGAATGTGCAGAGGTTTATTGACTCGTGCATAGTGTGCAAGGCATCTAAAGGAATCTCGGGGGCACAACAGGTAAGGTTGCATCCCATCCCCAAAGTCTCAGTACCATGGCACACCGTGCACATCGACATGACAGGCAAACTCAGCGGTAAGAGCGATAGAAAGGAATATGCTTGTGTCATCATAGATGCATTTACAAAATACGTCCTCCTAGAATATACCCAGTCACTAGATTCAGCTTGTGCCGTTAAAGCCTTAAAAAAAGCCGTGTGTCTTTTCGGTTCTCCCAAGAAAATAATAGCAGATCAGGGCAGATGTTTTATTAGCACAGAATTCAAAGAATTCTGCACCGGTCACAACATAGAGCTACACCTCATAGCAACCGGCTCTGCCAGGGCGAACGGTCAGGTAGAGAGGGTAATGCGCACATTGAAAAACCTTCTAACTATCGTTGAAAATGACACCAATAAAGTTTGGAGAGACGAGCTAGATGAGGTACAACTAGCACTTAATAGTACTAGATCTAGGGTCACCGGTTTCACACCAACAGAACTCATGTTTGGCATACGCGCCCAATCCCTTGGAATGTCCCAAATAGCTGCCAATGTCAGCACCCCCTCTCGAGCTGATTTAGAATCCGTAAGAAATCAAGCTTCTGCAAATATCCTCAAGGCAGCTAGCTCTCAAGAAAAACTTTTTAATAGGGGCAAGGCTAGGATAAAACCGTTTAAACTAGGTGATTATGTTTTCATCAAGTGTAGCGAGCGTAATCAGACTAAGTTATCTAGAAAGTTTAAGGGACCATTCGTTATAACTAAGATCTTAGACAACGATCGCTACGAATTAAAGAGTGCTAATAGATCTAGCAGAGTCTATAAGTACTCTCATGAAAACTTGCGTGAGGTACCTAGGGGTTTCGAGGGCTTGTTAGAGATATCAACAACATTGATTAATGAGGAGGATGACGTGTCGGCGATCGATGAAAATAGCAATGACTTAATAGAGTCCTCGGACACCGAAACCGAAACAGCGTCCAGTGCCAGTGAAAATACTCTCACTGCCGGTTCTGGTACGCTCTCGGCTTCGGAAGAAGATTTTCACATAGTCGTGGGAGAAGCTCAAGTGCACCGAAGTGAATGATTTTGATTTGTAAGAAAAGGCATGTCTATTTTAAAATTGTAGAGTAAAAGCTGGTTGAAAGGGCCTTGAACGCCCGGGCCACGCTTTGACAGTTAGTAATGTAAAGCTGGTTGAAGGGGCCCTCGTACGCCCGGGCCACGCTTTGGCACTTAGTAAAGCTGGTTGAAGGGGCCTCGTACGCCCGGGCCACGCTTTGGTAGTTGGTTGAAGGGGCCTCGTACGCCCGGGCCATACTTTGGCGGTTGGTTGAAAGGGCCTCGAACGCCCGGACCACACTAAGAGTAAGGGTCAAAGAGGCCTAGCACACCTGGACCACAGTCGAATACCCGGATGCAAGGGCCCAGCACGCCCGATCCAAATTACCGGGCAATGACACTAAATCTTAGTCTGGTCAGGAATAGTCGAGCGTATGTTAATGTGTATACCCACTTTTCTGTTGGAACAGGTAGACGTCCTAGCATGTAGATGCACGACACAGCACGCACGAGGTCGTGCGACTGTCAGGATTGGCCGTGTCGGCGCATCCGCTACTCAGTATATCTGATGACATTTTATAATATGCTAAACGTCACTGTCAGATGTCACATGTCACATGTCAAAGCTCATAGCGAACACCGAGCACTGGCGAGGCGGCCATATTGTAAAAAGTGGTACTTAGTGTTGTACAGCCGAGGAGCGCGCACGCAACCACGTGCTCGGTGGACGTTAAAGTTCTAATCTATCCTAATCTTAACAATCCATAATTAAATTGTGAAAATAGTTATTGTAATATCAAGAATTATAAGTGAAGTGATTATAGCAACAGTTATTTTATTGAAATATTGTCTTCCTACCCGATAACCCACGCCTACCTGAACATGTCTCATAATTCTGATAATGGTCGAAAGACTTTATATTCATACAAATAAATTAAATTGAAGTGTCTGTTTCAAATTTCAAAATATTAGCTTTTTACAGACTGCATATCAAAGTTAATACGGTACAATAACAAAAAAAAAAACATTTCTTAGAAATTTTGTCTATCTGTCGGTCTGTCAGTCTGTCTGTTTGTTCCGTCTAATCTCCGAAACGACTTGACCGATTTTTACGGGACTTACTCGCAGATATCTGATGTTATGACGAGTAACTTAGGCTTTTATTTTACTTTTATGTAACAATGGCGTTCAAAAGGTTAAACGAATTTGGTAAGTAAATGAAACAATACCTCTACAATTATTTTTTTTATAAGCACACATGAAAAATACAATCAACCACAGGACTACATAATTCTCCGTACATTTATGTAGATTTATTATTTTCAGTTTCGAGTAGGGTAAATAATCTATACTTTTGAACTCTCATTCAATAAATATAGAATATAATTAGATTGTGTTTTATTACGAAGGCAATTCGGAATCTCATTGAAAATTTATTAACTCCGACGTTTAGACGTCGTCACTTTAAATATTCAGACGTTTTGTGAAATGTCTGCGTTTCTCGTCAAGTTTTATCTATAACGCTGATAAAGGACGGTTTTAATTTTAAAATTATCCCCTTGGATAAGACGTATTAGGTCCACCCTAAATACGTAACACAATTTTATATAACAAGACGCAAGAAATGAGTGATTGCATTGCTTCTAATGTTTGAATTTGTCTGCTCCACAACGTAAATCATTTTTTTTTGTTTTTAAAACGTTGCCCCACACTAGGAATTTGTCCCCCTCCTTATACAAATATTTATCCGTGTGGGGATCGACTTGCGACAATAGCGCAGCAGCCAATCGCTGAGCCACTGCGACAACCGTGCCGTCAATAATTCAATCTTCGTCATATTTTCAGCATCAATAGTAGCGTAGACGAGTAACAAAAACCGCTACGCGTTATCGCTACGCACTGTCGCTACGCACTGTCGCTACGCGGCGTTGCTACGCGGCGTTGCTACGCGCACTCGCTACGCGTTTTGACATTATGTTAAAGAAGAGTAGCATAACTGTTCTATAAGCATTCCGTAATATACCTTATTATATAGTACACCTGCGACATGAAAAATTAAAATGTTTTGTTCATAAAATTAACCACCCGAATGAATTTTCATTGGATATTAAATACAAGGTTAACCCATTCGAATTGGAAAATACTATATACAATATGATCCTAACGTTAAAAGAAAATGACATAGTGAGTATAAATAGTTAGAATTATCCTCAAACTTGGCGCAGTCTTCAGTAGAAAAGCTTCTTGAAAGTTATGGTCATGAAAAGGACCTACTTGCTTCCACAAGTGTATGGCCGGTGGTCTATTATATTGAAAGGTTCGAAGACGGCACCATTTACCATCGACCCTCTCCAATTGGGGTAGAAAAAAACCAAAGAATGCCTACTAAGGTCCTTACATACTCTTGTCGCCACGTCCACGTTCATACATCTGGTCGCACGTTCACCACGTTCATACACGCACGCCGGTTGCGAGTACTACGCACCTGACTTTTCTGATGGAACTCACCAATAAGGTCACTGTGTCTTTCTAGGGCGTCCTTCCCGGATTTGCTCTCTCATCTGCCTTGCAGTGGCGAAGATTCCATATAACTCGATTCCTACCGGATTCCCTTTGAAAAATCGTGCAGTCAGTATTCTATAGATAAATAATATAATCGCATTAAAGATATGTACTTCGGCTTACCTCTTACAAAAATTGGCCCTTCGCTACTTGCTGGCTTGTAATATTAAGTGTCTACCATGACGTAAACCGGGTTTAATTTTGTGTTTGTCGAGCTATGACCACACTACCTACTGGATGGTCAGATAATGACGCATTGCGCTTTTTAATATGCAAAGATAACTATTATAACCTCTTTCCATAATTACTCCTCCTGTACATAAGTAGTACCTGGAAGGACATGGGGGAGGCTTATGCCAGCAGATGGTCCACAGCTATTAAAAAAACCGAAATATCCGAAACGACTGGAGCGATGTTGAAGGGACTTTCACTGGCGGATAGTTGATGTCATAAAACTAGCCTGCGCCAAGTTACTCTTGGCGCAGGCTAGTTTTCTTTTAGAAAAGGAATTACGGTTAACTGCAAAAAAAATAAAACCCTTAAAATTCTTAATAACATTCGATTCAAATTGGGAATATTTTCATAATAATTAAACGCGGACGAAGGTTGCGGGCAACAGCTAGTCTGTAAGAAAAGTCATTAAATTATGAAGAAAATCACAATTTTATCTTTATTTAATTTCAGATGCTTTAGAAAATGTCAAAACGAACATGTCTACACTACTTTTAAGACTAGTATCATCAAACATTTTATACCAAGGAGTTGAAGAATAGTCACACCTCTTACAAAGTAAGCAGAGCCTCCGGTATATACCACCTGCTTACCCACATAAACCAACCTGTCTATGGTGCAAGCTTGGCCCAGAATCCAGAGAAACTCTGCTAGTTGATGACAGTGACAGCAACACACAAGATGGCGTTCCCGCGCCCGCCATACTTAACTTGTTTGACATACCGAAATACGTAGCAGCGAAGAAAAATAATTCTGTAGTAAATAAGAAGCAGCTAACGCAACTTGTTGATCGATTATATTTAAATCCATTATGACTGAGTTTTTTTAATTTCATTGTTCTCTATTTTCAAGCTCTGATAAGCAAATGGAACTTGGATATTAACACCATGCCCGTACAGTTTTCTGGCACTTAACACCTTCAGTGCTGGGAAGCCACCTGGTGGGTTCACTCACGTCGCACTTGCGATGCCGGGAACCTAGAGGGTCCACTACGCACTTGCAATTGGGATGGCTCATGTGCTCTATGAAAAGGGGGTGGACACGAATGTGTAGCTTATTTACAATATTTCAATTTTTAGGTTAGCAATGTCATAAAATTGATTCGTTTCTTTATCGCGACGAAAGTACTGTGAGGGCAAATCTTACAATTTAATGATTTGTTTACCCGAAGCTCGAACACTGCCATACACTGTTCTAGTAAATTACTACTAACTGCAAAATTGGTCTTGCGGCCACAATCGCGACTGCTGAGCATGGATTAAAATAATATTGGGATTTTTTATAAGATAGATTTCTCAGTAGCAGCCCCGGAGTTTGAAAGTTTGCGGTATGATACCCCCGTGCCTCGGAAAGCACGTTAAGCCGTTGGTCCTGCGGCTGATCTCTCTCTGGTCGTGGCATTCTCTACTTTTTTTTTAATGGCATATCTGGCAGGTCAACCGATGAGGGTGGCTTCTGCTTAACCGGACTATCCTGCGGATGTCTTGAGTGTAAGGCCTCCAGCCAGTAGCAAAAAACTTACAAACAAAACTGCTGCACGCTAAGGACACCCGTGGAGTACGAGCCTCGGCTTAGGGCGTTGCTGGGGGACAGGCTGGATCTAATCAATATTATTATTTAGGGGTGCATTTAAAATTACAGGCTCACCATCGCTGGCTGGCTCGAGCAAGGGTGGGGGGGGCGCATTCTCTACCGGTCAACCTTTGGGTTAAATATGACACTGACAGTTGAACGCAGTTATGTGCGATTCAAGTTCAGTTTCACTAGTGAAACTCGCCCTAAATCAAGTCATCGGGCACTCAAGATGATATCAATAAAACAAGGAATGGAAGGAGAGGGGGATATACCCGTTGATCTCGGAATATAAACAAATAATAACAACACAAAAAGCAGCATTATTTATAACTAGCCGTTGTCCACGACCTTCGTTCGCATGAAATTATTGTAATAAAATATTACTATTTTATTTGAATCGATTTTTGTTAACAATTTAAGGGTTTTTTTTTTGCACGTAACCCTAATACTTTTTTCTAGAAATATAAATAGCCTAATAACACCTGACTGTAAAAGTACCGTCAATATCGGTCCAGCCGTTTCCGAGATTAATCGGAACAAAAAGACAGACAGTTTTTTTTTTTTTTTGTTATTAGTACCGTACATACCTATACTTTCATAAGCAAAAAAATAATAATAAGCATAAGCATAAAAAGCTGTTATTTTGAAATTACAAACAGACACTTAAATTTTTTTTTTTATTTGTGTAGATTATTTCCTATACCTACTATTTACATTTGACAAGTCACGTGTCATGGACGTCTGTTTATTTCCTCAAAGGCAGTTAACTTGATGAAACTTATGATTAACGTCATGCATGAGATCGTTCCTTGATTGCATTCCAACCTCAGACCTAGACTTACTCTCAATGTACGAACATATAAAGATAATATGCATCTTCATAATTCTATATTTCCAAAACGTTGCAAGCTACAGATTATACCAGCTAGATTCGGCCGAAGAAAGAAAGTTACTCCCTAAAATAAAACAGCTACTACTTAACCAGGGAAATGATGAACTGGAAATGATGAATCAGAATGCAAATGTAAGACAAGAGAAGAGAGAACAACCGCGGTTAAAACCGATGGGAGGGTCAGTATTTGTAAAGAGAAAGATACCCCATGGATATACGACAGGAGAGTACGAATATGACTCGAAATTAAACACTGTCTTCAAGCCGTTAGCCAGATATCATGTCAAAAAACCTATTGAAAATCATGATATATCAATCTTGAATGATATGGAATTTGAGCAACAACAAAATGACAAATTTGGTAAAGATCTAATCGTGCTCGTTCAGAGAGAAGAGAGCCAGACCCAGAGCCAGAGCCAGCTTGATTTGTTGACCCAGATCCAGGAATATATGAACCAATACGCGAGGCAACAGAAACGCAAGAGGAAGGAAAGACTTCAAGGAAAGTACAATAAATATTATGACAAGAGTTCTTTACTGTTATTGAGGGATAAATCTGGGGAGGAAAATGACCCGCTCGCGCCAGGAAAACTTCCACCTGAATTACTACCAGTGCAATCGTCAGTGGAGGTTATTAAGAAACAAAGTTACACAGATTATCCGTTTTATAACTATTGGACGGTAAGCAGTCATTTCAAGTCATCATCATCATCATCATTTCAGCCGAAAGACGTCTACTGCTGGACATAGGCCTCCCCCAAGTGTCGCCACATTGACCGGTCCTGTGCGTCTCGCATCCAGCGGATCCCTGCAACCTTTACCAGGTCATCGGTCCACCTAGTGGGAGGCCTTCCAACGCAACGTCTTCTAGTTGGCGGTCGCCACTCCAGAACTTTCCGGCCCCATCGGCCATCCATTCTGCGAGCAATGTGCCCTGCCCACTGCCACTTAAGTTTGGCTATTCTTCGGGCTACGTCGGTAACCTTGGTTCTCTTTCGGATTTCCTCATTTCTGATTTGATCACACAAGGAAACTCCGAGCATAGCCCTCTCCATTGCCCTTTGAGTGAGTTTAAGCCTTCTGATGAGGCCCATTGTGAGCGACCACGTTTCGGTCCCGTATGTAACCACTGTAGTCATTTCAAGTACCTAGAGATAACATTATGGTAAAATTTTCAGTGTTAGTTTCCCCAACATTTAGTCCTTCGAGCCGGATAAGTAAAGTGTTTGGCCGGTAGTTTGTCTTAGCTTAAATTACGCGCCCCGCTTACCGTATAAAAGGTGTAAACGGACCCTGCACTAAGCTGGCAACCAAGCATTCTGTACATCAAACAAAGTAACACTGCGCAAAATTTTTTGCGGGGAAACGACTTTTTCTTGGGATGAAAAGTCACATTTTACGGTAGGACTCCATGTAGCGGACTCAAAACATTGTGCTGATGAATGCATTGAATATTACGGGGTCGTGGAAGTATTTAAAGTAAAGTTATAACATTAAAAAAATCTATTTAAAAACAAATATTTGCCGAAAGTTGGAACTTTAACCCCCAATATCTACGTAACTAGAAGTTTACTAGGTACAGTGCCTTTCGGCTTCCTTAAGGGTACTATTACCAGTTAAAATACCCACACCAAGATGTGCATCTGGATTGCGGGCCCAATTTTTTAAATCCTTGAGAAACGAAATAAGATTTATAGGGAAATTAGTCAAAAATTGTACAAACTTAAAGCCCTTTGCTTTTCATTAAGGGACCTAGATATACCGCCATGAATTTGTAATGTCATATTCTACAGATTTGGGAATTTCTCAAATTGTGTAGGAAAATCTTAACTAAATTTTTAAATAAAAATAATGAACTCAGAAATAGTATTTTTTTATATTTAGGCTATGCCACTTTACGCACGCGTCTGGACTGAGGGCCCAAGTTATTTGATCACAACAGTTTTAATTCATGTTTAAGAAATTCATGGCCCTTTGCTTTAAGTTTTTTACAATTTTTGACTAATTTCCCTATAAGTCTTATTTCGTTTCCCACGGATTTAAAAAATGGGCCCTCAATCCAGATGCACATCACATCTAGGGTTGCCATCACTGATCTCTCAGGCACGATCTAAAAAAACAAATATATGACCGTTTTCACTGACATTAAGCAACACCAAAACGCCTATATATTACTGCACTGTTGCAATTTCAACTCTAAACACTGCTTGCTCATTCAAGATTGTGCTTTTATTAAGGCATTTAAAAAGGCCAGCGCACACCGGGGACGGCTCGGCAGGACATTTTATCTTTACCCAACGTAAATTCATACGTAGCGATTGGTAAAAAGATGCAAATTCCAATGTTTAAAGAACGGCCCTAGGGCATCAGACAGATTTTACTGACTTTATGAAATTATGAAATAACTTTTTTTTCAGTATACAAAGAATATACTACAAGACAGCTGCCCGGGGAATTTAGTAAAGGTAGGCAACATGTGCATAAATGCAATTGGACATCGAAAGTCTGCACAGCCATACAATGCTAGGAGGTCATCCCACCATGAAAAAAGTCACTCTATTAGACGTGCGCGTAAGAAGCATCTTTATGGTAGATAGAAATAATTATTGTAAATTTTATGGAAAAATAAAAAAATTATCTGACATGATTTTTTCCTGATAAAAATAAAACTATTCTATAGTTCTTTCAGGTTTTTTTTCCCCTCACCGCGTGCGAGAAGACTCTTATGGTTGAACCTCATCAATTTAACTTTTTTCGACACACCTCTAGGAGCTCAATAAAAAAGTCCCATTTAACCCGACCAACGTAAACTTCGAGCCACCTTTTTGTGTAAATGCACTTTACTAATACAAAAAGAGCGCGAAGTATGGTTGCTCGTTCGCCACGCCTATAGGGTGACTGGTAATTAGTGACCGATACTTAAACACGTGATTATACTCATGATAAACAACTTTCCCAAAGAAACATTTTTTTTAAAACTCATTCACTTTTATCAGAATAACACAACACCGGGCCGTATGAAATTCGCGCGTGCGCGCCTGTGACCTATCAGCTGTTACCCGCATGACGCCACCGTTCTGACTCATTACTATCATACCGCGCAACAGTGGGTAGGCAGAGCAGCCGCGCGGCTCGCAAGCAAGCTCCGTAATGCTCCGCTGTTGTTATTGTGATAAAAGTGAATGAGTATTTAAAAAAAATGTTTTTTTGGGAAAGTTGTTAGTTATCATGAATACAATCACGTGTTTATACCTAAACACGTGATCACTAATTACCAGTCACCCTATATACGAAAGGATGCGTACGGTTTCCCATAGTTTGTGCTATCCGTCGATCAATGTGTCGTGATCCTTATTGTAACGAAAAGTTCTCTGATTTCTACCGGGATGCAAAAATCTGCAGACTCATCTGCCTAGCCTTTTCCCAACTATGTTGGGGTCGACGTCTTTTTTAGGCCCTGAGAGACAGAGGGACTTTTGTCCGTAGACGTCGCCAAAACTGTTCATGTTTCTATTTCGTTGACAATGAGATTTACGGACAAAAGTTCCTCGTCTGCGCAGGCCCTTAATCTAACCGGATGCACCTGAATACCATACCACTGTTGTCAAAGGTGGTAAAATTTTGGAATGCTCGCGAACAAATTGCTCATCATCATCATCTGCGTAACCTTTACCCAACTATGTTGGGGTCGGCTTCCAGTCTAACCGGATGCAGCTGAATATCGGTATTTCACATGAAGCGACTGCCTATCAGACAACCCAGTTTCTACTGGGTAATACAATACCCCTTGGTAAGACCTCTACAATTGACAGCCGCGACCAGCGGTTTAACGTTCCGAGGCGCGGAGGAAACTCGGTATTGTAATGGGTGGTCCCCATCCAAGGATCAACCTAGGCAAGCGCGGCTTAACCTAAAGATCGACCCGAGCGGCTGTCATTATTTAGCCACGGGCAAATAAAAGACTAATTAATAATTTTATGCAAAAGTGTATTTCTTAAAAACTTCAGAGAGCATAGCAACACACAGCCGTTTTAATCTTAAAATATATGAAAAATTAAAAATATAGTATTTTTTTTAAATCGTTAACGTAGACAAAGACATGCTAAGTATAAACTTTTTAGACGAAGTAATAAGGCAACAATTATAATAATTTGTTATTTCTAGCTTTCTTGTAATACAAGAAAAATACATTTTCTCTAATTAGAATAAAATATTTTTAATCCTTTAATAACACATGTTTTGCAGACAGTAACTTTTTCAATTTGATACAACATAATTATAAGGCTGTCCATTGCGTGACTTTCACGGGATGACATGAAAGTTTTAAAACTTAATAATCACTTTTACCCTATTCTCAACTGGTGTCACTAATAATAGTGTAACTACATAATCTTTCTTACCCTAGTTTACTTGTCATCAGAACTGTCATGCAATTTGAACCAACCATTTTTATTACGATCTGTACTTAACTATACTAAAAGAGTAACTAAAATAATTTTATGAACATAAGATACAGAACTGGAGCCTTGAACATTTAGTTACCCAAACACAACACTGAAAGCTTATAATTTTGTATACATAATCTCAAAAGTTATAATGACAAATAACGAACTTTACCCTACCCTAAAAATGTTACCCTACTATATCAAAACGTATGTTGGCGCAGACTGGACCCCGCAGTTGTTGTCCTTGGTCGACATGAGCACATAACCGTCGTTACCCCACATGTTAGACCAGGAGTTCTTCACGAGCCAGTACTTCTGACCCTTCAGGATGCCGTAACCTACTGCTAAGACTGCGTGGTCGAGCTCCTCGACTTTGTTGTGGCTGAGAAAAGGAAAAAATATAAGATGTTATATTTGATATTGCATGTTCTCTAAACTCGTAACACAAAAATATCAGGTTTTTAGATAACTCGACGTCAATTATCCATGCCCTATAATTGAAAAAAAAAAAAACAATATCAAATCACCGAATGGCACAAGCTACATTTTTGTCACGGAAAGCTTCGGAAGCACACAAAATGCGTATATCTCAAAACTGCTATATCTGTGTTACGACAGTTTGTTTGAGGACGTGCGAAATATTCGTGTCACTAAATTAAAAAAGAAGCGTAATGAAAATGTGTCAGTCACTATAACACTATAACAGCCAAAATTGCGCACCCAAAGTATGGGAGTGCAGTGTTCGTCAAACCTGGCAGTACTGGCACTGCTATAGTGTACACCTAGGTTTTTTCTATTGACTAAATAGCGGGCGTGACTCTGGACACAGGACTATAACTTCTTGACGAATTTGACCGTCCTGTGTAACAACAAAAACTGCACGTCTCACAGCCGCCATTATAAAGGCTATACAGATTTTAGTTGGTTTGCTTGTCAATTTAGTTTTTTTTTTTGGGTTGGTGACCTGGGGGCCTACCACCACTTCTTAAGTGAGTATTATTATAATACTAGCTGTTGCCCGCGGCTGCGCCCGCGTGAAGTTCGGTAACTGTCCCACGGGATCATACTACCGGGATAAAAAAAGTATCCTATGTGTTAATACAGGTTATAAACTATCTACGTGCCAAATTTCAACCAAATCCGTTCAGTAGTTTTCGCGTGAAAGAGTAACAAACATCTATCCATCCTCAAAAAAATTCGTAAGAAGTAAGATAAGATTACTTCAGTGTGGGAATATTGAGCTACGCAGGATAAATAGCGGCACAGTTGGCGCAGTGGCTGACCGATTGGCTGCTGTTCGACTCCCGCACGGAACAAATATTTGTATGACCCACAGGTAGTTGTTCCGGGTCTGGCTGTTTGTGTATGTGAGTTTAAATGTTTGTACACCCACGATACAGGAGAAATTTCCAGTGTGAGGCAATGGTTTTAAGAGGTAGTGGACAGTCCTTAGGATAAGATAAAACATCGAACTCACCATTCCGGCTCATAGTAGACACCGTTAGAATAGAAGCTGAAACTCTTGTGCGCAGCATCGATTCCCACTGAGATAGGGCCGTGCTTGAAGATCGCCAACTGTTGACAAAATACGGTTAAATTACGTTTCTGGAATTGTAGGGCAAAATTTAGTTAACTAACGACTAGGCAATCAATCATTTTAATAACAGGCAACTGAGGCCCATAGATAAAAAAAAATACATAAAATTATTTTATAAAATAATTTTATAAAATAATAAACTAATACAACCGAAGGTAGTTTTTATTTGATTGCATACTATTAATGTTTGTTGTTATGTTTTAATTTTAAAGTAATTATGTATTTCAATTAGGATTTAATGCATTTATGAATAAATCAAATAATAAATAAATTCATATAAAAAAAACTTATTTAACTTTAACTAGACACAAATCGTTAACGGCGTCATGTTTTGTTGCGTGGTGTCGCGTAACCGTCCTCAGAATCGTCGGTATACAACACCTTTCAGCCAAAAGTCCTCTTTCATGAAGGTCTGTAGATGGTGAGTTGGAACTCGAACCACGAACGACTGGAAGTTGATGTTGTGGCGCGATTCCAACCTTTCAACCCTGAGAGTCCAGTTGGTCTTCACTCTTAAATACTTCACGACCAAACACACACAGACACACTCTAATGATTGAAGACTCATTAGTTGTAATCAGTTCGTGTGACTAATGATTGATTTACTTACAGTATTAATCAAATAATCATGAAAATTTTGACTTAAGTCTCAATTATGATTAAATTAGACATCACTAAATTAGTGATAATTGATCAATTGACTGAAAAAATCAGTTGATTTACACACAGTGGGTTCTGGCTAAGAAATAAGCGATCCATATCAGAGTGACAAGACTTCTTATAACTCCACGGCTATAATCCCCGAAGGGTTAGCGGAGCTGTACTCATAGTACGGCCCATATTTCGCCAGTATGTTTAGATAATGGGTGTAAAAGTACCCTTGACGAAGCCGAAAGGCACTCGTTCTCCCCGTCATTGCGAACATTTTTTTGTTCTAGACGATACCTGGGAACCTTCTAGTTACGGAGATATTGGGGGTCAAATTTGCAACTTTATCACAAGTTTTTAATTACTTTAAATACTTCCACGACCCCCGTACTATTTAATGCATCCACCAGCACAATGTTTTGAGTGTGTTACATTACCCTACCGTAAAACGTAATTTTTCACCGTAAAAAAAAAATCGTCTTCCGACAATTTTTTTTTTACTTAATTTTATGTACAGAATGCTTGGTTGACGGCTTCGTGAAGGGTCCGTTTACACCCTGTAGATAGCCTATTGCCATCGGCGCAGACGCTAGGTTGCTACGGCTAGATAAACCCATTAAAAAGTCCAAAGTCTATACGTGAGGATTTGTAATTGGCTTTCTGGTGACTATGGTTTCCTTGTTTGTGTGTTTTTATTAACTTTTCCTCGTCTTTATTAAGTCGAATACATACCCTGAGTGCTTTCTCGTCGTTTGTGGTGACGTTCACCCAACCCTTTATTTTCGTCTCGACGGTCACGTTGTCCGCGTGGCAGTAACCGTCCTGGAAAGTAATACGTACTATTTATTTTTAATATTTTATACGCAAACCCTGGGTAGGGAACATAGCTGTTTTTGACATGGAAAGAAAAATTCCAGTGCGAGCAGGGTTTGAACCTGCGACCTTCCGATTCAGTACACCGGATGTCTTAACCAACTAGACCATCGCACCCCGCTCACAGATCTCGAAATTTTTCGTTCCATTAATAACGTCTTACGGTGACGTTAGCGCCATCTATTTAAGAAAGTATCGAACTAACTTAAACCAACACGTTGACATTGCAGTCAAATCAATGTTGTATAGAAGTCGCCATACCAAACTAATTTTTAATATTTTATACGCAAACCCTGCGTAGGGAACATAGCTGTTTTTGACATGGAAAGAAAAATTCCAGTGCGAACAGGTTCAAACCCTGCTCGCACTGGAATTTTTCTTTCCATGTCAAAAACAACGTACTATTTATTATGTGGCTATAGCAATGCAACAACTGCAGCAAGATACGGTCATCATCATCATTCTCTCTTCTTCTTCCATACTTCTCTATTACTCGTCATCACATCAGAAACCTCCTTTCTTGCCGTATCATCCGTCACACAGTCTATCCATCGCCGATCATTCTAGTCATACGGTGTCGTCGTCCCAAATTACGACGGATTTATTGACAATTATGCTTTCATAAGCTTTCGTAAAATACATGTATCAACAACATCACACAACAATGTAAGGCAGTCAATGTAATGTCAGCAACCAAGTAGGGTCCGCATGGGCCGATGCCTGCCAGGGCTGCGGGACTGTTCGAAAGAGACACCGTGGCCCTGGAACACAAAGGCAAAGAAGGAACATGGATGGGTTTTAGTCAGTACAAGTCTGACACTCCCTTCCGCTCCGCCCAGAGTGGGGGGGGTCATTTGATGATTTCCCATCCGAAAAAAAAAAAAAAAAAAGGCAACTAAGAATATAGTTGCCTTATGATTTACATTCAACAGTCTGCGCCTGAGATTTCTTCCCCGAAACTGAAGTTAACTTGAATATTAGTGTAGTATTAAAATGTACAAGTAGTATTCGTTTGTATTTGCTCACCTGCCCCAAATATCCGCCGTATTCCTCTTCGGTAGGCAGACCATGTTTCATGATCCACTGGTACGCCCTGAAGTCTTCACCGCCATCGCAGCCGTTGTTACCGAAACTGTGGGCAAAATACCATTACAGACAAAACATTTTTTTATCATTTTATTGCAGCTATCAAACAAAAGTGGTATACAGTTTTTGAAACTATGAAATCGACGAAATGGCTCTTTATTTTTTTTAAACAGTATCCTTATTGTTCCTTGCGACCACTAGACCAACTGCCCCGTTGGTCTAGCGACTGCTGAGCATGAGGTCCTGGGTTCGGAGCCCGGGTCGGGCAAATTGCTATTGGGTTTTTCCATCAAGAATTTCTCAGTGGCAGCCTGTCTTAAACATAACTGACTAGGTACACCTCTGCCTAACCCTTCGGGGATTACAGCCGTGATGTTATGTTATGTTATCATTATAGTTTCAGATGTTTCAATACAGACCAATTTTAGTTAATCACCCTGTTAATATATGTTTGAAAGTACCTGAAATTTTTCTTTGGTAATAATTAAAACATTTTGACCGTGTAGGTTTTTAGGTTTTGCAGTTTCGTGGAAAACAGCTATTTTTTTTAATAACCAACGTAAAATGTCTATGTAGGGGAGAGGGGGGGGGGGGGTTAGAATGATGTACAGAATACGTAGTAACCGTTTTAGCGTCGGTGTCCCTTCCACCCTGTGTAGACTCGTGAACTGTATTTCACCCCAAAACATTTCAGAAGCTACTCTCACAAAATATTTCTTAACTGTACTTTCGAGATTGTTTGAAACTTTTTCCTACTAAATTGAATCAAAAATCAAATATATCGGCTTACCCCCAGGAACAGTCGACCAGCGCCTGCTGCGACAGACTCTTCAGCGTGCCTCCGTTGCTCAGGAACAGCGCGCCCTCTACCGCGCCCGTAGTACCGAATGACCAGCACGACCCGCATACTGACTGATCTGGTGAACACAAATAGGTTTTTAATGGAATAATTTCAAGACAGTAGAGACTAGGTCGATATATCTTAACAAGTAACATTTAATTAAAAGTATCAAAAAACCCAACTACAAATAGTATTATGTACCTATACATGTATATATTTTTAATCTCCTTTTAATTTCCTTAATTTTGATACCCTACTCAATAGGTTTAGTTAAAAAAATATTAACGACTTACAATTTAGCGCCAAAAATCCGCCATTTTTTTTTTTAAACACGTGAAAATCCGCCATTTTGTTTTTTTTTAAACACCTATCTAAGGACACTCGAGTTTTTGAGACGGATCTAATTAATGATACCTTAATCGTCGAAATCCGCCCAGCCATTTAGAACATACGAGGTAATAAAGAAATTTACAAAAAACAAACAAAGTAACATACCAGATACCCGCGAATAACATAACCCTTCTTTGGCAGTCGGGTAAAAAATGTAAACCTTACCTTTAACAGGTGTTACAGCTCCGAACAGTCTCCAATCATGTTCAGAAGGCAGCTTGTCTGTCTCCTCCTCTATCAACGACTGGCTGTACGGGAACGGGAGACCTGGAACCATTAGTATTATTAGTTGAAAAGGTGTTAGGACATTTTTGTATGAAGCCTGACTGCCTAACTTCCGCCATTTTATTTTATTTTTAAAATAACGGCCACGCAAACCAAATCAAAGTTGCGCTGATTAATCGAAGTTGTGCTGAAGATGCTATCAGTGACTGGACTTTAACTTTGATAGCTTATACGGGGTGGAAGGAACACCGACGCGAAAACGGTTACCACGTATTCAGTACATCATTTTGAGCCCACTAGATTTATTTCGATTATTAAAAAAAAAAACAGCTGTTCCATACATTTTGACCATGTAGGTATTGCACTTTTGTAGGAAAAAAAAAAAAATTATCATCGGTTTTTTTTTTTAAATACAACTGTGTATTTAAAAAAAACCGATGAAAAATTTATTTTTTCTTTTATTTTATCGGCTGCCAGATCCAGTCCAGGGTGACTGATAGCCGACCTCAATATAATTGGGAAAAGGCTAGGCAAGTGATGATGGCTTACCAGGGTTAGGTCCAGAGTACCGTCTGCCACGCAGCGCGGCCAGCTCATCGTCAGTGCGGTCTGTTAGATGGTTGACGGCCATCGTGAATGTGCGGCGGGCG
The DNA here is from genome assembly GCA_910589295.1 of Noctua janthe. Classification (NCBI taxonomy): domain Eukaryota; kingdom Metazoa; phylum Arthropoda; class Insecta; order Lepidoptera; family Noctuidae; genus Noctua; species Noctua janthe. The sequence continues at coordinate 1,909,814 of OU342572.1, read as the reverse complement.
CGGTTATGCGAGTAGATCATTCTGTGGGGAAAATGTTATATTTTGTTAAACACTGTTAACAGTGTCGAAATGAATTTCGGTATCATTATGATGGACACAAAAGAAATTTGACTATTTTAGTACTTCAACCAGGGTTGGCCCCATAGAACATTTTTGAAAACTTTTTAATCTGTATTAGAAACAGATTGGCATCAATAAAATGTTTTATGTAAAATGGGCTTTTTCTTGATAACTGCAATTTTTTTTTTTTTTTTAATCTGTGAATGGGGATCAAAATTTAACAAAAAATTATGGACCCTAAAGAAGAAATCCACCCATAGACCCTGGAAAGTTTCCGCCATGTATACGGTACTTATAAACGAAAAAAAATGTCTGTTTGTTCCGGCTAATCGCCGAAACGGCTGAACCGATTTTAACGGGACTTTTACTGGCAGATAGCTGATGTTATACGGAGTAACTTTGGCTACTTTTATTGTAGGATTCCGTGCAAAAGAAAAAAAACCTTGAAATTGTTAAAATTTCCGTTTCAAATATAGACGTTATATTTTCGTAATAATTTCACGTGGACGAAGGTCGCGGGCAACTTAAGTGTTAGTGTAATATATATTATGGTTACCTGAGGTTCTGTCTGAAGAGGTTCAACCTCTTCTCATGTACCACATCACTGGCGTACTGCTTGTTGTGCTTCTGCTTGAACCTAGAATTGAAGAAAGTAAGATTAGCAAGGTCCATGTAACTAGATTCATCATCATCTGCCCAGATTTTTCCCCTTTTTCAAATATGTTGGGGTCGGATGCAGCTGAATACCCGTATTTTACATAGAGCGACTGCCTATCTGACCTCTACAACCCAGTTAGTAATGGGTGATACGACACCGCTTGTAAAGACTGGTTGTCAGAAATCTACAAATGACAGCTGGTTCCAACGCCTTAACGTGCTTCCCGAGCCATGGAGGAAACTCAAACAAATGATGAATGGAAACGAAAAAATATCACAATGACGGGGAGAAAAATTGCCTTGGGGCTTCGTGAAGGGCCTTTTTACACCTTTGGGGGAATGAAGAACAGGGTGTAAAGTTCTTCATCCCTCTTAAAAAAGGGAGGATCCTCCGACCAGACGGGTGTTATGTTTGGTGGACTACTGCCCGACAGTTGTTGTCGAGTGCTTTCTATAGTCTTTAATCGCGGATAATTTTACTTGCGCGATGTAGGATTTAAGTGTATTTCTTTTCTGATGTAGGATTTATGCTTAGTTCATAGTCGGTGTCATAGATGGCGCTGTAGTACTTTTTGTTCTATGTTGCTGTAGTACTCTTTGTAGTGTCGCTACACACCCATTATACGTCTTCAGCTTAATAATAATAGTAGCCTAGCAATAGCGGCCTCAATGATGCCCTTACCTGTCAAACTCATGGTGCACATGCTCATCGTTGCCGGGATGCACGAACTCCATCATGGGGTTGAAGGTCGCGTAGTGACGGTTGCCAGGACCGGGGAACGACGAGCATTTCAGCGCTGTAGTATGAAATTATTCATTTGTATGTGCTTTCAAGCAATAAAATAAACTATTAAGCAAGACCCTTTTTTTACTGTCGCCAATGAGCTAGGCCTAAGAAATGCTGGAGTTCCGAATGGGGAAGGCCGCTAAAACCTCATTGTAGGTGGCGCCACCATAGCTAGGTCTCTAGCTATTTTGAAATATGCACAATTTGCTATATAGTTCTCACATAATGTACCATCTCAACATGAATGATGAAACCAAGGTTTTGTAACAATATTCTGATTTAAAAGAGTGTCCATGGAGTTCCTTGCCCGTTCTTCTCCATAGAGATATACGCTATGATATGGGCAACTACAGTACTTTCACAGTTTTTATGCCTTGTGACTGGGACTGTAGCTACATTTCATTGTTGTCTTTGTTTCGACAATTTAAAAATGCTTGCAACTGGCCTACTTGAAATACTCGTAAATGCTTTGATTTTGATTTTTGAATATAAAATGACGATGCGAAGAATTAGCAGCTATGCTAGCGCCATTAGTTTCACAGTTGCCATCAGACTCGTTAACAAATTGGCCGGAAAAGGTAAGACTTAAGGAAGATTGGAAATATATGAGGGTTGACTGCCTCATTGGTCGCGTGGTCGCAAGCGCGACTGCTGAGCATGAGGTCCTTGGTTCGATTCCCGGGTCGGGCAAAATGTTATTGGGTTTTTCCATCAGGATTTTTTCAGTATCAGTCATGAAGTCTGGATCTGTGCCCGGTTAATGGCAATAGGCTTACCCCCTATTACATGGGACTTGAAAAAACATAACTGGCGAAATGTGAGTGTACTATAATATAAGTTACAACTCTGCCTAACCTTTCGGGGATTACAGGCGTGATGTTGTTATGTCTTTCATATTTGTGTAGAATAAACAGTTTTTCTTGCGTCTTTCTTTCTATGGTTTAGCTGAAGAGAAATGCTCATACAAACAAATGATGAGAAAGACAAAAGAAGACAACTGGAGTTCTTTATGCCACATGTCACGATGTTACGTGTTTCTCGTCATATGGTCACGAAACATGCTAATCATTACATTTGACGGCGCGACAACAAAGGGTTATGTTTTTCACGCGTATCCATTTGTTTGAAATAACCACGCAATAAGCAATTGTTGTTTATTCTTTGTACACACAGCGACACATCAGGCTATACTTTCCAGTATAACATGGCCTCGCTTTGTACAAGTTTCCCGTACAATGAGAGATCCGCATAAACTGGTTTGGTACATCTTGATTGGTCGCCCTGCGTACGGGTAAGCGCTTTTACAATAATGCAATTATTTTAACATGATAATGTTGTTATTTTATCTCGCATTCGTGCAATATCTTACAAAGGTATTGTTAGTCAGACGTCAGTAATTTCTGTTCCAAAGATGTTCATGGTAATCATTGATAGCTTGATTATGAACTTAATTTAAACTTATATAGAGTTGAAAGTAGTGTGGAAGAAATTTCTCTGTGGAGAGCATTATTTTCAACACTATTAACTACAATAAAATTCCTAATAGTGTTAAGAATGAAAATTAGCACAACTTTAAAAGAAAATTAAAGAACTTTTTAATAGAAAAATGCTATTAATCAATCACCGAATATTAGAATGACATGCTATTATAAAATTTCTGACATTTCATAAGTAACATTTATTGATATTCCTTAGAGACATTTAATTTTAATTTATGACATTATTCAATTTCTTTGACATTCTTTAAATAAGTAAGTGCTGACAACTTTCTTTTTATTACAATAACGGCGGACATTTTTATTCATTATTTTATAATTTCTCATTACATGATAGATGATCTAATTTATTTACTTGTTTATTTGTGGTTCTATCTAATTTCTTGTTTTAATTATATTGCATGTATTAATACTTTGTATGCCCGAGAGGCAAAACATAGCGCCCTCAATGTATTACCAAATTATACCTTATATTTACAATAAATAAATGAATATGAATATAAACTATCCCAGCATTTTTTTGTTCAGTGTGCGCTGTCCGTAAGTTTAATTGAGCAAGATCCTAAGGCAGCCAGACCTTACTCATTGTCTGATTAACTAAATTAGGGCCAAACATCCCCCAGACACAGAGGGAGCTCATTGGTTTAATAAAATGATTAATTTCGACCATACGATTGTTGTGGCTGCTTACAATGAGTGTTGAAGTAAAACTACGAGTATCAAAAAATATATTGTGTGTCGGACTATAAGTGAAATAACGTATTTTTTTCCCAGCTTGAAAGCGTCTGGCAGAAATTTCCGGCAACAGGAAGTATCTGGCAACGTTAATTATAATTTTTTAACAATATTCTCTGCAATATGATATAAAAATCAGCACTCAATAGAATAATAATTTAAGGTAAGTTTAGCAACTGATATCTGAAATATGGCCGTCGCGTCGGCACAAATTAGCAGGTATGCATACGTTTACATAGTACTAACACTACGCGATGCCACGAATTTTGTTAATCATAAAATAAGTAAGGCCATAGGTAGGGCATGCGGAAACTAGTTTCGATCCCATACCCGGGAAAAACCGGGTTGTACTATTCAACCGAAACCGGTTTCAGTCGGATATTAAGTTTCGGTTGAATAGTACACCCCGGCCCTGGGCTCTTGGACCATAATATCGCCGGTGCGCTTGCCAAACCTGATGTGTGTACACAACAAAAAATAATATTTTAGCATACACGAATGTAGTAAGTTTTTTATTATCTTAGACTAAAATAGATATTTTTTTGCCATATTTTGTCCTATTTTTTTTTTAGAAGAATATCATTCAATGATGAAGAGATTCATTGATGTTTTCTTCTATTCATTAATTACGAAAAAAAAACAGTTTTTATGTTGTCCTGAAGAGTTCTTAAAATGCACATATTCGGTTTAGCAAGCGCACCAACGATATATACAACTAGAACAAGTACTTACAAGGGTCAATGTTAAACACAGAGGGGTCGATGTCCTCCACATCGTAGTCGAGGTAATCAATGTAGTAGTGATCGTAGTGAGAGCCCAAGAGGGAGTTGAAGCCTTTCATCTCGTACCTAGAAAGTAAAAATATAATTATAGGTAATCAATTGACGGGACGGTTGGCGTAGTGGCTGAGCGATTGACTGCTGCGGTGTGTGTCGTGGGTTGGATTCCCGCACGGAACAAATATTTGAATGACCTACAGATAGTTGTTCCGGTTCTGGCTGTTTGTGTATGTGAGTTTAAATGGTTGTAAACGCTCCCACGATACAGGAGAATTGCCTAGTCTGGGGAATGCAAGGCAAGTTTTGGAAAAAAGAAGTAAAAACTTTAACATAACTGGCTAAATGGGGTTTCCATACACCCCTGTCGAACACCGGTGTATTATTACGTAATGATTTAAAAATACATTGTATTCGTTGTAGGCACTACAACCGTTCAAAGCAAGGTCATACTAAAGTAGGATGATTGCTATGCAGAATAGAAAAAAACAAATGGATTTTTTTTTCGTATTTTTGTTGTTTTTTTCTTCTATTTTTGTATTTTGGTGGCAGTACCCACTTGCTATCAAGAAATCGAGTGTCCCGTCCGCTTGTTGGTCATCCAATAACATAAAAAGTCACCTTGTACGTGGCGTGCCTTTTGAGTTTTGTCGTTTGAACAAAAAATAAACAACTAGAACCTTATAGTACTTTTTATTGTTTTTCAAAGTATTCAACACGTAGTTTAAAACACTTTTCCATTCGCTCGAACCAGTTATTAAAACATTTATTCCACGTCAAAGTAGGGGTAGGGCATGATGTAGGATGATGCGTCGCTTTGGGTTAGATTTCCGAAGTTCGGCGATGACTTGTGGTAAACAAACTGTGGTATACCACTCTGCATTAACCGTTCTACGATCTTCAAGTACAATCGTCGCAACATGACCGGTTTTCGCGACGAACGTAGCCACCATCTTCTTTTTAACTTTAGTCGGCTTGGGTTCGTCTTGGAAGACCCAGATTGTGAATTCTTGTTTGGAATCAGGATCGTAGGCATAGATAAAAGATTCGTCACAATTGATGATGTCGTAGACGTTATTTGACTCTCCTCGGTTGAACCTTTGAAGAGTTTTCTTACACCAACTGACGCGGGTGTGGGCCTTATGATCGCCAGAAAGCAAATGTGGGATCCAACGGGAACCTAGCTTTCTCACACCAAGCGCCTCATGCAAAATCTTCTGTATGGTTGTCCCTGAGATGCCTAATAACGCCTCTGTCTCCGGATATGTCACATTACGATCTTCGAGGATTAGTTGTCTCAAAGCAACGCTGTTACGAGTATCTTCAGTGAAGGCAGATTATGGACGTCCTTCACGAGATTTGTCACTGAGACTGGTATGTCCACGCTACAATTCTAAATACCAGCGTTCGACAGTCCGCAGACATGGGCCTTCATCATGGAACACAGATGTTAGCTCTACGAAACACTGAAGCCGTGTTAGGCCTCTTCGGAAGTTATAGAAAATTATTGCACGGATATTTTCCTTAGAGAGATTCATTTCGTACGTGACCTGACAGATTCATAACAACGCTGTGACTAAACAATTGCATTAATCCTAATTCCTTCAATTGTTTTGATATTCTGAATTCCAACAAATTTGAATATAGAACAGTTCTAAATTCAAAATTGGCGGCAAATATGTAAACGACAAAACTTAAAAGGCATGCATGGTAAAATAGTCAAGTAAACTTTTAGCAAGCTTCTTATCCACTGCTATTCGTCGTTTAGGGTGCAATTTAGAAACATTTTCAGATGCATAAGGTATATATCTCAAGTTTCGGCGTGCGTTGGGAAATTTTCTTTCCAACATGGTTGGCGCGGGTTTAATTCCCGCACGGAACAAATATTTGTAAAGCCTACGGTAGTTGTTCCGGGTCTGTCTGTTTTTGTATGTGAGTTTAAATGTTTTTAAACGCACGATACAGGCAAAATTCATAGTGTGGGGACAAAGTTTTAAAATAATAGGCAAAATTGCATTCCCGAGCTTTCCCACTCTAAGGTGACGATACAGTTTTGTAACAAAAGTAAAATAGGTACAAAGGTTACATTACCTGACGGGAATGGGCACAGACTCGCCCTTCACTTTCAGCGCCTTCTTGTACTTGATCCACATGGTGTACTTGTTCAATTTCTGACCGACGGTCTGAACTAACTGCCATTTTGACGTCTCCGAGTCTTGCATCGTTTCTGTACCTGCAATTAAAAGAACATTTTAGGGATTTATCAAGTACTAGCTTTGACCTGCTACACTCGGGGATAATGTAACTTCCTATTAGTGAATGAATTTCCGGGAACCGGATCTGTAATTTCGGAGATTACCCCCTAAATCCACACTTACACACTTTTTAACACTTTATAAGATCAGTTTAAACAAAATTGTTATTGCAATTTAATTTTCGAATATTTCCTGTATCGTACACAGACTGCATTTTTGGTCTAGCGATTCGCAGGTAAAATTCCTGAGCTTCGAGTTCTGTTTGTCATCCATGGGCCGGGCAGTGTAATTTGCTTTTCCCATCAAGAAATTCTCTGCATTAGGCCGGAGTCTATATAATTGTCACGTTAAAAAGCTGGCTTTAAAGCTGGCTCTGGGTGAGCCTACAAGACTGAACTGATTTAGGTACCCTATGCCTCCTGGATGCGAGTCGCACGGGACCGGTCAATGTGGCGACACTTAGGGGAGGCATATGTCCAGCAGTGGACGTGTGTCGGCTGAAATGATGATGATGATCTGACTTGCCTTTTTTATAGCAATTCACTGTACAAGCGATGATGATATTATGACCCTCGGCTGTTTGTTGTTTCGTAAGGCCCATTCTCACCATCACATCTTAATACATAAAAATCACGTGTTACTATGTTTGTACACGCGAATATCCGTAACCACCTAACCGATTTCCATGAAATTTTCTGAATGCGTATGGTTACACCCTAAAAGATAGGATACTTTGGGACCCGATAGATGGCGGCATGTGCAGCAGGGGAAGGTCGCTAGTTAATCTTTAATTTTCGTAGGTCACTACTAACTTACCAATAAACTTGAAATCAGCCATATCAGGCAGAACAGTCTGTATCTTTATGGAGCTGTCGCTGGTTCCGTTCACCTGCAGACATGTTTCCTGGTTGAGGACTTCCTCTGTCGTGACCGGCGCGATCTGGGGACGATGAGGATAAGTTAGGGTTTTTGGTTAGAAATAATTACGAGAAAAAAGTATTGTAAAAGCATTTGCTTGTATCGTTTAACTAGGTATTGATATTCTTTAGCAACTTTTTGGAGTGCATCAAGAGGAATCCATCCATGTATAACTGTCTGGGCACTACGGTACACCAGAAGCATTCAGACCGATTCCTTTATCCTCTTAAAACAAAAACAATCAAAAAGCCCAAAAGTCCGACAACCAGTCTTAGCAAGCGATATCGTATTTTACCCAGTACTGACTGGGTTGTGTATAGGTCAGATAGACAGTAGATCCTTGTAAAATACTGGTATTCAGCTGCATCGGGTTAGACTGGAAGCCGACCCTAAAATAGTAGGGAAAAGCTAGGAAAATGATGATTCAAGGATCGGAAGGATCCTTGGAAAGTGAAAGTACAGACCAGCAGATCAATCTACCCGAAACTGTCAAATTGTCCTAATCAACCTTGAACCCGATGCTTTAGCGATAAAGTTGAAAATCCATTAAAGAAATTTGACAGATTGTAGTAGCTTGATGTGCTGGCGTCTGTACCTAATATAAATACTGACCTTGATAGATGTACCATAAGGCTTGAACACGGAGGCTTTGAGCTGGTACGTCTTGACCATACCGCCATAGTAGTCGATGCGGGACTTACCCGCGTTTCTGTCATACCTGAGGATGAAACGTCTAGTTTTTAAACCGTTTTGGTTACTAATTCGGTCCTCGAATGGACAGGCAGCTGTGAAAATGTATTTGGATAAAGAACAGAGTGGGCCTGTGTTCGCGCACTATCTCCTTCTAACTTGGTAAATCTCCGATAGGTTGCCGGTACCGAAATTCGGTCTGGAGGATATAAAATCATTATGATTATTAAAACAAACAGATTGTCGATAAAGTAAAAATAAAAACGAACCCTTTCACATGGTGTTAAGAAAATCAACGAGCAAAAGTAACCATGAATCCCGCGCAATTGATATTTATTTATTTATTTATTATTAACTTACACGCACTATCTTTACAGGATGACCCCAATACAAAAAAAATGTTTACACCAGTTGTGTGAGAAAGAGCTGATTATTGTTTTGATATAAAACTCTGGTGGGTTCGTAATCGCGTACTGAATGTAACAGTTCGCGCAACGCTGTCCATTAGGGCCCGTAAAATTCGAAGCAGACAAAGCGCTATTTCGCGCGCGCGCTCATCGATACGCGAGCGCGCAGTTTTATACTTAAAAGCAACATTGATACAGCCCTTTATTCAGTGACATCGAGAATAAGCGCGAGGACTTTTCCGCTTGACAATATGACATAATCCCCTAGAACCGAACAGACATTCCTGTTTGCAGTCTGACTTATTTTACAGAGCGTACTGCCGATCACACCTTCGACGCTGCCGCGTGTTTCATTCCCGCTCTGTTCCTCACTCTAGCAAACGGACGTTCTGAACGACAGAAAAGAATGGACAACGATTCCGTGCTTCTAGGTGAGGTGCAATTTAATCTCCTACTCTGAGCATTATAAAAAATTCGACCAAACTCTGCGTACTTTTTTTTACAGATTGGAAATCATCAAATGCCTACCGCTCTGGGCGGAGCGGAAGGGAGTGTCAGACTTGTATTGACTAAAACCCATCTATGTTCCTTCTTTGCCCTTTGTGTTCCAGGGCCGCGGTATGTCTTTCGAACAGTCCCGAAGCCCCGGCAGGAATCGGCCCATGCGGACCCCTTCCGATTTGCTGACATCTCTTTGAGGCGCGCGTGGAACACGAACGCGCCGTCGACACGGCCTGTCGTCATAAGACGGACGGACGGCGAGCTAGCCCATTACTCACCGGCCACAGGTCCGCGAAATTCTGCGTACTACTACATAATTTTACTCTGAAACGCAGATTACTACAAGAAAACAGCGCATATCTATCAAACAAAGGCTAGAGATTTGTTTACACGCTTTGAACTTTATCTAAAGGTCGGGTCGTCCGATATGCGGTCATACCATATCAGTCTGTCGGCTGTCGCAAATATATGTAATGTTCATGTACAATTGTACAGTTGTGAGGGCCGCCTTGACCAACTTAGTTTTAAAGGGCGAGACAGTTTACAACTACCTGTAACGACTGTCAAAGATCTACAAACGACAGCCGGGAGCAACGGCTTAATGTGCTTTCCGAGGCACGGATGAAACTCGGTATGTAATGGGTGGTCACTCATTCACGTACCAACCTAAGCAAGCACGGCTTATTATTTAGACACGAGCTCCTCACATAATTTAACCGTTAAATCAAAAACAAAATAGCTGCCATAGCTACAGTAATTTCAAAGGCCAAGCAAAATGCACCGCTGACGTTGACCCCACAAAACAGTTTGCGTGTTCAGTACCCAGAACATTGTAATAAAAAACATGTAGCCTAAATCTAACCGCGCTAAGCTACAATAATTGCTGAATCATAACCATTCTGCGCATGCGATGTGATAATGTTGTACCTATTTTAGATATTGTTATATCATGGCTATGATTTTGATCGCTGTAACTTGAGATGATGATCATGAAATGTGATGTGGAAATGCATGCGTGACGTGGGTCAATTTTGGACGAGACTACAAGAGGAACACAGAAATAGTTTCTGAACTAGCTTTCAGAATTACTATACACGGCGGCACGTCGAGCTGTCCATTTCCAATAAAACGTGGCCTCGCTTTGTATAGATTTCCTGTACAATGAAAGATCCGCAGAAACTGGTAGTATAGCTTGATTGGCCGCCGTGCGTACATAGGTCAGAGAACCAATGGCCGTTAGCGCAAACTATGTATCCATTGGTTTATTATGAAAGTTTACAAGTAGCTAATGGGATAAAATGGTGGATAGGTGGTACATTATTATAACATAACATCACGCCTGAAATCCCTAAAGGGTTAGGCAGAGGTGTACCTAATAGTACACCCACATTTCGCCAGTTTTTTTAGTCCAATGTAATAAGGGGCGAGCCTATTGCCATTAACCGGCCACAAAACCAGATTCCGTGGCTGCTACTGAGAAATTCTGGATCTCCGAAACGGCTGGACCGAAACAAACAGACAGACAAACAAACATTTAAAAAAAAATACGTTTATATGCTTTCAGTAAAAAGCTGTTATTTTGCAATTACAAACAGACCCTTCCATTTTATTTATTTATTTGTATAGATTATGTGAAGTGTAATTGACAACAGGCCATAAGAATCTCATGGCAGTAACAACCTATTGATAGATTCCCGGCATTTTGTTGCTTATAAACACAGACAGCGTTTACGTGACAAACAGTGAAGCTTGTTGTGATTCGATTCCCGAGTAAATAGGTACCTACGACTGGGCCAATGTGCCACATGTTTTGGAGATAACAATCAACGCAGAAAAGAAGACGATATTGCCTATCTTCTAGTAGACTATTGTTCGTTTTCACCAACACTCGTTCATCTGCCTAGAGTTTTCCCAACTATATTCGGGTCGGCTTCCAGTCTAATTGAATGCAGCTGAATACCAATATTTTACATGGAGCGACTGCCTATCTGGCCTCCACAACAACGTTGATACAGGGTAATACGATACCCCTTGGTAAGACTGATTGTCAGACTTTCGGGCCCCTGACTAACTTTCAAAGATCTACAAATGACAGCCGGGACCAACGGCTTCACATGCTTTCCGAGGCACGGAGGAAACTCGTTATGTATGTGGGCGGTCACTCATCCACGGACCAACCTAGGCAAGCACGGCATAACCTAAAGATCGACCCAAGCGGTTGTTATTATTTAGCTACAAGCTCGTCACAAAAGTTAACCGTTAAACCAAAAACAAAATGGCTGCCTTAGCTCGTTCGCAACATTAAAATGTATGCCTCAGTAAAAGCGCGTTTCATTGCTTCTACTTTAAGTTCTATCACATAATATCACGCCTATAATCCCCGAAGGGTTAGGCAGAGGTGTACCTTATAGTACACCCACATTTCGCCAGTTATGTTTAAGTCCCACATAATAAAGAGCCAGGCTGTTGCCAACTACTGGACACAAATCCAGACTCCGTGGCTGCAACTGAGAAATTTCTGATCGTAATCGTATTATTTACTATAAGTAGGTACCAGTAGCGAAGGGTTAATTTTTGTAAGAGGTAAGTCGGAGTACATATCTTTAATGTGATTATATTATTTGTCTATAGAATACTGACTGTGCCGTTGTTCAAAAAGAAGCCGGTAGGAGTCGTATGGAACCATACTCATTGAGTACATAATAAATACATATTCTTAAGTAAATTGTGACGGTATTCAGATTCTTTAACCGCAACTGAAGTCTTAAATTACTCATACAATTCAAAGAAGCGTATTAATCATTTTAAGATCATGCAAGTTATTAATTTATTCAAACAATATTATTACCACAGCTGTTTTGCTGACATTGTTAAACAAATGACTCACAATTGTTATTTTTAGGTCAAAAGGTGAAACACCGGCGAAGAATTCCAATACTTGCTGATTACGGACAATTCACACTTTGTTAACACATGTAAACTTTATTGGTTTTAGTTATAATCAAATATTATTATTAGGTACACACGGCGGCACATGAAGCTGTACATTTCCAGTATAACTTGGCCTCGCTTTGTATAAGTTTCCTATTCAATGAGAGATCCGCATAAACTGGTTTTGTATAGCTTGATTGGCCGTCGTGCGTACTAGCTTCACTCTTGAAATTAGAGCGTGGGTGGGACGCATTTTTAAAGTCTTTAGAAGCAAATATCTCATCAACCGTAAGACAAAAAGTAATTTAGGAACCCCAGCATCACTTTTTATCGATAGACATCCTACACAATTAAAAACGTACATTTTTTTATTCCAAGCCTCAGTTGCATATATGGAGGGCCACCCCTATTTTTATCTTTTTTATAATTTCACATCATATTTGTGTAGCGGTTCATAGAAGGCGCCTACTTTCCAAATTTCAACTGTGTGGTGCCAACAGTCTCAGATTAAAATGGTTGGTGGTGGACTGCATATCCTCCTTTTTTAAAAATCGGTTAAAAAGATCCTGAGTTAATTCAGGTTATAAACCATCTGTGTGTCCATCTAAATCCATTCAGTAGTTTTTGCGTGAAAGAGTAACAAACATCCTTACAAACTTTAGCATTTATACATTTATTTATTAGTTTAGTTAAGTTTATTTATTAATAATATAAAAAATTACAGGTCTTGTTTTGAAAATTATTATTATTACACACACACACACACAAATACACACACACACACACACACATTTTTTTTTTACCTATCAAGATTATAGTATTATAGAAGAGGTATGTCATGTTTCAGTACGTAGACACACCTATTGGCACGTATAATGCAACATTAGCAAGTCTACCACGCAATTAGCTTAATTAACGGAATTGATAATTAGTATTCCACCCTTCATTAGATCATGTATTATGTCAGGCACATGTGAACAACTACTCACTAACTGAATGTCATGTATTTCATAAAATGAACAATTTACCACAGTATCTGTACATCATCACTGATGTCGTGCCACTTTTCACACTTATGCCCTAAGTTTTAAGGTTGAAAGTGGTTGACTATCAGTTAACTCTGTACTCCTGAGTTCACCGACGGCCAACCACTATTTTTTTGCCTGTTATTCTTAGGAAACTAAGGGTTATCCTTTTTTGTGGTTTCAATATAACCGCAGACTAAACAAATATTTATTTCTGGTTTTGCTTGTATTGATATCCTTTATTTTTAATGAGGTATTGAGGAAAATGATCAAATTAATATATGTATGATGGCTACAGTGATGTGGGTTCATGGTGTAAATATTGTGCAAATACATCAGTAGCGAAGGGTCAATTTTTGTAAGAGGTAAGCTGGAATCTTTAATGTGACTATATTATTTGTCCATAGAATACTGACTGTGTCATTTTTCAAAGGGAATCTGGTAGGAATCGAGTTGTATGGAACCTTCGCCACTGATATACACGGTAAAATAGTGACACCGATAACTTGATGGATTTTTTGTATTAGGAATGATATGAAAGAGAAAAGAGTAAATGATGCCATGACGTCTGACAGGAGAGACTGGATGAAGAAAACGTGTTGTGCCGACCCCAAGTAGAATGGGACAAGGGCAGGAAGATGATGATGGACAGTGGTAACTTTCGATTTAATTAATTACTTTTTGGTCCAATTATTTTATTACAAGAGCAGCTTTTTTTGCGATTTCGTTGTTCTTAATTAGTGATGGATAAAAAGGGCCATCTGCTGGGCAAAGGCCTCTCCCCATGACTTCCAGTTGTTTCGATCCAAGGCCAATGTGGACCACTTGGAGCGAGGATGTAAGTCCCTAAAATTATTTGCTGGATCAAAAATTATCTTTAAAATAAATCTAATAAATTCTGCCCTTAGGACGATGATGCGCCTGGTCCTAAGGCCTAACACAGAACACCTGGGCCTAAGGGTGACAATACTAGAAACCACATTCTTAATGCCTTCATCACCATTATCATTTCAGCCTGTAATCACCCACTGTTGGGTATAAGCCTCCCCTTTCTTCTGTCTTTCTTAATGTCTTAATGAATATTAACTCACCATGTGTAGAAAGGCTCTTTCAACTCGGCATAGGGAATATTTAACAATCCCTTCACAGTGTAAACCAGACTCCATTGAGGCGGAGATTCTAAGAAATGAAAAAAAAAAAAGTTTTATATTTGACCACTTAGACCACAATAATGTTAAATATTCTGATACATAAATGCGAGCAAAAAAAAAAATTACTATTAAAATCTATTACATAGAGAATTTCTGTGGCTTCTTTTTCAGATACAGATAAGTAAATCAAGATTATAAGCTGCAGCCTAACACAGTCCCACTGCTGGGACACCGTCCACCCCTCTTTGATAGGGAGTTGGCCATACTTCACCGTGTGGCTCCAGGTAGGTTTGTAATAAATGTTCTATTTAGTAAGCAGTACTTATTCATAAATATAAATCAAAGTGCATAGTCAGTAATAAATAATAGATGTTCCATTTGTTTTTTAAATTGATATTAAAAGTCAATTTGAGATAAGCACATAAAAACAACCTACTTCAGGTCATTTTCCTTTGTTTTTTAATTTGTCTATAAACACCATTTAGATGTAAATTAAATGACGCTTCTAGACATTATAACAAGTTTTATAACAAAAGATAAGATTGTAGGTAGTTTGACAAAAAGATGAGGAAAAATAGAAAATATTTGGTCATTTTTGCAAAGTTATTTAGGTTTGAACTTGAACAGATTCATAAAGATACCAATTACACCTTCCCGTATATAAATTGTTATTAAAACATCAACCGTGACGCTTAAAACGTTATCACGACCAAGAATATTCTAAATAAATATTATTTACTTACCCTTATCAACATATCCAACGGCCGAGCCGAGGAGAACACAGAATATCGGCAGCACAAACATCATTAATGACCGCTCAGGACCGCAGCCCTAGGCAGAATGACGATTTATAAAATAATTGTCGGTAAAGCTCGTGAAAAACTCGCATTGTTAGCATTGCGGATCTAAAGTATTCACATTTGTGTTATTCTTATCTATTTTAAACTTAAATTTATACGAATATTTTTAACTGGAATTCTTTACTATTGATATTTTGAGTATTTTGGAAAGTATTTTTTGCTATTTCGTAAAAATACAAGGTAGATTGTAAACAGATAGTTTATGTCCTAAGTTGAAATTTTAATGCTCGTATTTTTTTGATAACAATTTATCCAATCTCAACAACATTCTATCGAAGCTCACCCAATCTCTGTATTTTTTCTACTTTTCTCATAAACTGTAGAATAATTAGAAGTTTTATTATCCGTACTTTTTTTGTTGTTAGCGACGATGACTGACGTGACCGGCTGAAATGTATTGAAGATAGAAGTTTGAAAATGATACGCAACGCGCATAGAAACAGCACGTTAACTTTACAATAAAACGCAAATGTGTTCCAGACTTGCTTTAAAAATAATGAATAACAGGAATGCACAAGCATTACTATAAATTAATAAGCCCCAAATAATGAAGATTTCATAATTCAGAGTTTTTTGCTTGAAGCTTTTCGTAACTAAATTCTCGAAAATTGAAACAAAACGCAACAGACACCCACAAGTGGAATGTCACTGGGTGCTGTTGACAACTTGACACTGACATTTAGTTGTTGATCACAGAGTACTTTGTTGTTGATCTCTATCTACGGTGTGTGCGAAACAAAGACGCCACATCATAAAATGCCAAAATATGAAATATTACAGAAGCTGAAATGTTTTTTGGAAACTATAGATTTTGACACATAACAAAACAAATAAATTTTTCAGATTGCGATTGTGAGGAAAGAATTAGAATATTAGTATTTAAATTGTGCTAATTATTGAATGTAATTTAAAATAGGCATTCACGATAAACATAATTTCATGAATAACCTGTAGGTATCACGCGATAAGAACAATCGATAAGAAGTGCGGCGTGATTATCAACTTAAAATAGAGATTGGCAGGTAAACAGAGCCATTAAATCCTCAAAGATGCACAAGAAACCAATTTCTTTCGGGAAAATCAAGTTTAACATCAGCAAAACAGGCGAAAACAGTAATAAAAATGAAGCTAACACGTCCGGTTTCGGAACTTTTGGTCGAACACCTATTCAGGAACACAGGGAAATAGAAGAAATAGCGGACGACTTGGAGAACCAGCACGTTCACCAAGTAATGGGGATCAGAAACTTCGGTAAAAAAGCTAAGAACTTTGATCTCGTCGAGTTGGTAGAACAGGCAAAGATAAACGCTCAAGAAGCTAACAAAAAGAGGTTAGAAGCTGAGGCCGCTATGCCAAAAGAACCAGAGACAAAAAAGCATGAAGAAAGTGATGACGAAGTGATTGGCCCATTGCCTATAGGGCCTTCACAAGAAGATGATGATGAAATTGGTCCACCAATACCTCTAGGGCTATTAAATAAAGATGACAAGACTAAGAAGAGTAAGGGTGATGGTGAAGACAGTTATGATGAGTTGAGCGGTTCTGATGATGAGGATCTGCCTGTGGAAAAGAGGATACCAAATAGTCATGAGGTGACAGACATTCAATTTAAATCAAATCAAATTGTTTATTGCTATATGTATAATGTACACTTACAGGTGGTTAATAAAAATATAGAAACCATAATGGACCCTGTCGGGCACAGCAAGTTTTTTAAATAAGTAGAGAGAGGAAGAGCGCTTTATTACTTTTCCATGTTGTTAAGTCTGAAGTTTTTTATATTACCATTCATTTACTTATTCTATTAATATTTTAAATGCAAGTCAATGTATTCATTTTTTATTTATTTAATTATATTTAAAATTGCTTTTTTGTTTACTCACTTTTAAAATTTTTCATTTACTTTGTTTATTTTTATACAAATCTTATACATTTTAAATATTTCTTAAACTAAAAACAATATAAAAAATTGTAGCCCAGCGGTATGGGGAAAATTGTTCATTTATTATTAGTGTAGATATTATGTATAAGTGTTATAGTATAATTTATTTGCATATTTACAATATGCAATTAGTATTTGTCCTTCAGACAGTCCATCAAGCGTTTGTTTGGTTTTTCATTATTCTTATAGATATGCATATTTATACTCCAAATTTTCCTCACTCCTCCGCACCACATGTCCCTTCCCGGACAACCGATTACCACACAACTTTTCAGCCACTGGTTTCACTTTCGGACTTCGTCTTATGTATTCAGTTTTAATTCTATTCAATATAACAATCAACAAGAGCAGCCCACCTGCTTTTCTATAACCAAAGTAAAGCAAATTATGGCCAAGTACTTCGGTAACCCAGGTACTCTCTGTGAGATTGTCAGCAACGTCAAGGAGATACTGGCCTTTCTCGGGAACTGTTTCCATATAATGCAATACAACAGCAACAATTTATTTATTACCAGGTGGAGATGTTTCACGGCACTAAAGCTGTGGTGGCGCTGGCAGTTGACCCGTCAGGAGCCCGGCTGGCAACAGGATCAATAGACTACGATGTTTCCTTCTGGGATTTTGCTGGTAAAACTTTAACCGTTTCATTGTATCCGTGTTTGTTAGTCTTGTATGAGCCATGGAATGAGAGCAGTGGTGGGCCACTGGGGTAACTCAACTGACAAGTTGATGGTGGTGGGTTCGAACTCATCACCAGTGCTTTAAAAAATGGTGAAGGATAACACTGAAGAAACCAGAATATCCTAGAATCAAAAAAGTTGCTACAATACACTGAGTGTGCATGGTAGGTTTCAACCTACTTCTTCTTGTTGAAAGGAGTCGTGTGTCCCAGCAGTGGGAACATAATATAGACTGATTATGTGAAATCATTGTAAAGAATCGAAGTTGATGTATGTCAAATATATGTGGTCCCACCCCTATTATAGCTTTTTTATGTTCGTGCAATAAAAGCGAATGGAAACTATATTTTCTATCACCAAAATTTATATTTGTCATCAAGTTGTATCACCTAATAAATAGATCTATCGCCACGAAATATTTTCGTTCTCAGATAAACAAAAATTGTTCCCAGGTATGAATTATCAAATTAATGTTAATATATGTGTAAAATAAGAGATCGATAACCAATAAAATTATATTGCATTACATGAATCAAATTTCCCAATGGGGTATCATTTAAGCTATCACCAATTTAATTAGTTTTGTGTTTCTTAAATAATAGGGTTTGTCCTCAAAATAGTAGATCTGTCACCAAAATGTAGTCACCAAACAGGTTAGGTTAGGTTAGGTTAGTTTATTTGGTACTAGACCTTATATCTCAGGATTTTAGGTGATTTATTGTGGAACTGATTTTGCATTGTCTGGTGACTACATTTTGGTGACAGATCTACTATTTTGAGGACAAACCCTATTATTTAAGAAACACAAAACTAATTAAATTGGTGATAGCTTAAATGATACCCAAAGCGAATAGTCCGACATGGTGTGGACTCGCATCATCTGAATTGAACGAAGCGAATGACGTCTTTTATACTTCTCGGTTTCCAGCTGATTCCACGTCGATAAACGACGCACGTCTTTTTAACCGTATAAGTGTAGTCACTTTTAACATTTACTTCCCAGGTATGGACTCATCAATGCGTTCATTCCGCACCCTGCAACCGTGCGAGAACCACCCCATCAAGGCCCTGCAGTACTCCACTACTGGAGACTCTATCTTGGTGGTCAGTGGCGCAGCTCAGGCCAAGGTACTGGATCGTGATGGCTTTGAAGTGCTTGAGTGTGTGAAGGGAGACCAGTATATTACGGATATGGCTAAGTATGTTATGGTTTTCTATCAAATTGGTTTTCTTTATGTGCCTTGTTTATATGACAAATGTAATCAGCTGAGCTTAATTACTTCGTCTTCCTGCCCGAAGAATGGGACAACCATTCTATTTGGGGTCGGCGCAACACGTTTTCTTCTTGCATTTTCCCCTGTCAGATGTCATCATTTACTCATTTCTCTTTCATATCAGTCCTCACACAATGGAGGGAGAGGAAGGTCAAAGAAAAGATGGATATCTTTTCATTGACCTTGCTCTCCCTCCATCCATTTATGTCCATTCGTTACTTGTGAAGACGAAACTTCTATTAAAATCATATTCTATAAATCATAATTGGGCAACATGCTGGATGGCGTGCAAAGATATTTGTCTGGGTATTGCTATCCCACAGCTAACAACGACCTCCCCAAAATGTTCTAAATACTCTTTTCCCAAGCCATGGCGAATCACCGCGTCTTTACCACGATACGCTTCAAAAGGAAAATCTTACGAATCTTACGTAATTCGATCTGTTTCAGAACAAAAGGGCACACTGCAGCCCTAAACAGCGGTTGCTGGCATCCTCAAGTACGCGAAGAATTCATGACATGCTCCCAAGACGGGACCCTTCGACTCTGGCTGACTGAGAACCCTAAACAACACAAGGCCGTCATCAAACCACGGCAGCAGGGAGGTTTAAAAGCCAAACCAACTGCTTGTACCTTTTCTAGAGATGGTAACACCGTAGCATGTGGTTGCTACGACGGTTCCATCCAAATGTGGGACCATAGGAAGAATTTTGTCAATACCACAGCATGTGTGAGAGACTGCCATCAAAAACAGTCAGAAATTTCAAGCATATCATATTCCTACCTCGGCTCGCACTTAGCCAGCCGAGGAAATGATGACACAATGAAAATTTGGGATCTAAGAAATTTCAGAAAGCCGTTGCATGTTTTTGGGGATCTATTCTCCAGGTATGAGCAAACGGACTGCGCTTTTAGCCCAGATGACACTTTAGTTTTCACAGGAGAATCTTTGCAAAGAGGACAGGATACGGGAAGACTTATTTTCTATAACACGAAAACTTTTGAACAGACCAATCATATAGATGTCACCAAATCCCATGTCATTAAAGGCATTTGGCACGCAAAACTAAACCAAATATTTGTGGGGTGCGGAAATGGAGTAGTCAAATGCTATTTCGACCAAAAAAGGAGTTTACGCGGCGCGAAACTCTGCATAGTCAAAACACATCGTAAGAAACATTCAGTAGAAGTCGTAAGCGCACAACAGATCATAACTCCCCATGCCTTACCTCTGTTCAGGCAAGAAAAACTCAGAACTAGCAAGAAGAAGATGGAGAAGGATAGATTAGACCCTGTGAAGTCCCATAGACCTGATTTACCTATCACATCAGGCCAAGGTGGAAGAGTAGCGGCTTCTGGCAGTACGCTAAGCTCGTTTGTCATCAGGAATCTAGGTCTTAGCAAGAGGGTGGATGATGAGCAGGATCCTCGAGAAGCTATCTTGAAATATGCGAAGGATGCTGAAGAGAATCCATTCTGGGTAGCCCCGGCTTATAAGAAAACTCAGCCGCAGCCTATATTCCAGGCGGGCAGTGAGGAGGAAGGACCGTCTGATCCGAAGAAACCTAAGTCTTCATAAATACTCACGTACGCACTACGTAATTGTTTTCTGAATTTAGAACTTCATGTTAGAACATCAGAAAGTGTTTCTTGTAGTAATCTGGGCTCCTTTCGGTTCCCGCTGAGCCTAACAAAGCAAGATAAATTGCAGTTTTTATAGACTACCTAAATAATAATGCCATTCTTGGCTTAGGGTTCTACCCACCTTAAAAATGTCATAGTCTTCGTTCTAAAAATTACTAAACCTATTATACCTATAACCTAACCTAGCCTAACCTATTATATTGCCTTAACTGACTACTTCTCTCTGAGGACCACATTTTAATCTATAGAAGGTTATGGTTATATTCACGGTTAATTCAATCGTATTTCACTTGATAACATTATTATTTATTTAGTTCTGATAGCAATCGCGAATCATATTTTAATCAACATACAACCTGACTGAATTGCAAACGTAAGAAAATTTGAATTAAGCGGGCTACCCTGGCGCTCTCATCTTAAACTTGCTCAGTAACTATTCATCTTTTGATTGGTTGATCAAAATGAGTACACAAGATATTTGGCTGTCAATTGCAGATCTTTGACAGTCGTTATGTAGTCAGTGGTCCAAAAGTCTGACAACCAGTCTTACCAAGGCGTATCGCTCCATGTAAAATATGTGTATTCAGCTGTTATCCGGTTGGACTGGAAGCCGTCCCCAACATAGTTGGGAAAAGGCTAGGCAGATGATGACATAAATTTGGATCGAGTAGGTATTGAAGTTTTGTATGACACCTTTCCGATATACATGCTGTAATTGAATTGACTTTCAGAATTCGAGGGCTATATGAACTAGTAGTAAAGTACAAATAAAGTACCTAGGTACTTAATTAGCATTTTCAAATTATCTTGGTGTCTATAGAAAATTCTACAATTATGAAATAATAATACTTTTAGTATTTTATTGTCATTTCAGATATCTGTAAATATTATGTAAGAAATAAAATTCTTATGATTAATTATTCTACTATGAGGTTGTTTTAATTAACATTTAAAATACCAAATGATGACAAAACATTTACCTGTTTTTAGTCCCGTGATCCATTTATTTATGGGTAGCAATAAAACGAGTGACTGTAAATTACAATTTTAAGTGTCAAAATTAATTAATTTGGGTTAGATAATTACTAAGTGAGCGACTGACTGTAAGTGACGAAAAATCAACAGAATAGTATCTTACAAACATTAATTTGAGTTACTTAAAATACAAAATGAGCAGCTTCATAATATTTGAGCGACTTAATATTTGTTTGAGTGTCAACGTTACGTCCTGCATTTTTTTCAATATTTGGCAAATGTATTTTTTATACTGAGCGGCATTTTATCTTAAATGAAGTGTTTCGAATACAAAAACCACTGAAAAATACACTAATGACCAGAGTATAAGCTCACATTAAAAAAAAAAAAAACCATTCTAACCTCACTTATAAAAATCGATTCTATCTTAATATTGAAGTTGCCCTCTCTGTATTTCCAGTCGCTCACTTAGTAATGTAGTCGCTCGGATAAAATTTTAATATATTAAATGGATTTATCACAATCCACTTTTTGTAAGCTTGTTCTGGATTTTATTATTAATCAATATTCGTCGTTAGTTTAGTTAATTTTTCGCTTACTCAAATTCATACCGCTCAAGTTATTAATACAGTATGTCGTCATCAGTCGCAAAGCTTTTTTTTAATCGCTCGTTTTATAATTCCCCTTTATTTATTACTAGATGTCGTGAAAAGGTAACAAACAGAGGTACAACTTTCGCATTTATAGTATTACTAGCTGTTGCCCGCGACTTCGTTCGCGTGGAAATGATGTGTAATTGTGATAAAAAAAAAAGTATCCTATGTGCTATTCCAGACTATCTATGTCTGTGCTAAATTTCATCCAGATCCGCTCACCCATTCATGATTGAGTAACATCACGCCAGAATTCATCCATCGATCCATCATCATGCTCAGCAGTATCTGTGCTCACTTGACCAGTCCAGCCAATTAAAACGACAATAAAAACACGAGTAGTTAAATTCTTAACATGTTTTATTAACTTACAGATAACTAAACTACTTATAATTACGGACTAATATATAAGGTACTATTGTGATCACGCCTTCATCGCTATGCTCTCCGGCACCTCGCGCTCCACCGCTTTCGGGATCGGTGATTTGGCGGCATTCTGAAATGAGAAATAGTACATACATAACATCACGCCTGTAATCCCGAAGGGTAAGGCAAAAGTGTACCTAATAGTACACCCACTGCGCCGAAATATCGGGAACTCAAAACAAATAGTAAACATGGTAAATATCCCGTCACCAGTGTTAATAATAATGTTAATGACCATAACAGTTTAAAAACTTAAAGTACACCCACATTATGCCATTTATGTTTTAAGTCCCATGTAATAGGGGGCGAGCGTATTGCCATCAACCGTGCACAAATCCAGACTCTGTAGCTGCTACTGAGAAATTCCTGATAGAAAAACCCAATAACACTTTGCCCGACTCGAAGATCGAACCCAGGACTCACTCAGGATCGAACTCAGCAGTCGCGTTTGCGACCACTCGATCAGCACTTACCAGTTTCTTAGCTCTCTCAGTGAGTATGGAGAAGGCAAAGTGGTTGATGATGACGCCGATTGGTAGAGCGACTCCTTGGAACCTGTACAGCTGTTTGATTTCACTGTCCGACGAGCCTGAAACAAGTGTCTGTGTTTAATATCATGAGGAAACGCAGGGATGATTGACTTTGATAGACACAGTCACGAGCACCAACATGTAAACACTTATAACTTTTAAAAGTGCTTTTCTCCTACTGTTCTGATAAAAATTTATATTGTTACGGACATAGTATTCTGGAACTCATATTTTTATGAAAAATCTCCAACTTACAATCGTTATTTCTTGCGAAAATTGCTTTTAAATTAAGAAAAGCGTATTCCTATTGGTGCTCGTGACTGTATATCTTCGGGATTTGCACACACAGCTTATATCAAATAATTATACAAAAGTGAACTGTTTAAGGATAGCAGGGGAATTTGAAATTGTGACGATATCATTATGCGTAGCGCCTTTTTTTGACTTTTACTCACCATCATCTGCTTAGCCTTTTCCCAACTATATGAAAAATGGCTTCCAGTCTAACCAGATGAAAAGGTGATAAACAAATTTGAATAGCAACCTAAACGCCTTAAGTTTTATTCACACAGTAACTTAATAAAAAGGATCTTATTCTTTTCTATGTATTTTGTTCTCCGACTGGGGGATGCAAGTACACCCCTCGTAACCCTGCTGCCGGCGCCCATGCTTCCAGTCTAACTGCATGCAGCTGAATACCAGTAGTGCAGTATTCTACATAGAGCGACTGCCTATCTGACGTCCACAACCCAGTCAGTACCGGGTAATACGAAACCCCTTGGTAAGACTGGTTGGACTTTTACTCACCATTTAGCTTGTGTACGGACGCGATGGAGATCCTTCCGATCTGTTTCGTGTTGCTGATCATAGGCCCCTTGGAGATATCTACGTGTTTGCCCACTTTGTACAGCGTCACTTTACCTGCAAGTAATAAAAAAAGAAGTGAGTAAAAAAATTTAAACATTAATGTGTCTCCTACAGAACAATTACTCTTTGAGAACACTTCCGCAGATAGCTACATTGCCGCCTGTTGCTGTTTTCATAGATAAACATAGAAACCAGTTGCTTCTCTGCAGTCAATCATAGCGATTGGGCGGCTTTGCAGCTACGGTATGCGTTTACGCACGCCTTTCCAAGTATACCTCTATCTGGCAAATTACTTTAGGCTCTCCTTGTCTTTGAGTGCTGGGTGTCCTGCCTGTCCCGTTGCTTGCACATCACAGGAGTGCCAAAGTCATCGCCAAATTTTGGGCTGACTCAATTTAAATTGTCATTGACACGCTAACAAAAAGTTCTGGTTGAGACTCGCATAGCCTGGCTCAAAAGGTTCTAAAGGAGTTCTCCTTCCTACATACATATACAAAACTAGTGGGTTCAAAGAGGCTGTCAATAAAGATGACAGTTTTCATTTATGTTTGGACTTCATGAAAATGACACTCCTAATTCATTGAAGACTGCTACAGTAGAAGAATCTACAGTAGAAGTTAAGCTGTTATAACAATCCCACTCACCATTATTCCTAGCAATACTAGGTATCTGCCTGGTCTTATGCTCGTTCTCCACAAACATCTCGAGAGCCAACTCCTCGCCCACCTCAAGCCGCTCTATGGGCTGGTCCTGACGTACTACCTTCATATACTCCGCAGCCAGGGTCACCAGCTCCTGGGGCGACGGCTTCCAGTCGTTCAGGGTTGGGAGGTCCACGTCGTAAATAAAGGAACCGCTGCGGACTGAGGTTTTGTATTAGTTAGATTAAAAGTAATGTTTTAGTATTGTGCAAAGTAATCAAACTGTTAGGATATTCGGAAACCACATATTGCTATGGTCATTTATTTTCTAACGAATATTGCACTCGATCCTGTATTCTCAATAGGGTTGGACAGAGTACACATCCATATTTCGCCAGTTATATTGAAGTCACAAGTAATAGTGGGCTAGCCTACTGCCATCAACCGGGCACAGATCCAGACTCCGTTGCTGCTACTGAGAAATTACTGATGGAAAAACTCAATATTACTTTGCCTGACCCGGAAATCCAACCCCAGACCAACGACCAACGAGGCGGGGACAATCTAGTCATAAAACTTTATGCCGAAATAGCAGCCTGACTATCAGGCGGGCGTCTAAATTGGTCATCGATACGTTACGTTGAACTGTTAGCAGTTAAAAACTTTAATTTCT
This sequence comes from Noctua janthe, assembly GCA_910589295.1. Classification (NCBI taxonomy): domain Eukaryota; kingdom Metazoa; phylum Arthropoda; class Insecta; order Lepidoptera; family Noctuidae; genus Noctua; species Noctua janthe. The sequence goes on along the minus strand of OU342572.1, from coordinate 1,884,260 downwards.
ACCTAAAATCATGGAACAGTAACATTTACAGCACTAAGGGCCTGTTTCACGGTGTCCAAATAGCCACTGCTACTGAATAAATTCAAAAAGGGAACAGAATTTGTATGAAATTATTTGTTGAGTAAGTTAACGGGAACTTAATCGCAGGTAGTGACACAGGCACTTATTCTTGAATGGCATATTCAAGGCAGTCTTACTATCAGGTCCGGGAAAACTGTGCAGTTTGACAGGCACTGTGTCTTTGAAGGCGAGTGTAGCGCAGGCACCAAGCATGAAGGAGCAGGTTCTCCAAAAAGCCTTGTTCACAAACTGGGGTTCTGGTACCTTAAAGTTTTGGAGCTGTAAAGAGCAAGATAGATAAATAAATAAAATAAAAATACTTTATTTAAGACTTTGATCCATATGATGATAGTAATACACACTTAAAAGCTATGTCAGTAACAAACGGAATAAAAGATTCATATGTCTGCTGCACTCATTCGACGCACCGGGTACATGTACCTAATGCACCATAATGGTGCAGCATGGCTCATCTGGCAAGGAATCATGATAACTCGCTAATGTTTTTTTTAAGCTTTAAATGGTACCCATATAAATAAAACTGGCATTGAGACAAACTGTTCTCGCAAAAATGGAGCTCACAGTACAGTACAAAAATGACATTTTATTCCATGTTGATTAGAATTATTGTAACAGATGTAAAAATTACTTACTTCTAATGTACAATTTTCTGTGAGAGGTCTGTGCATGTCCCAGTATACTGAGCCGTCCAGCAGGGCCAAGGCACTTGTGTCTGTGTGCCATTCACTTAAATCTGAAAAAAAAAATAACAAAATACATTATCATTTGGCCCAATACAAAAACTAGTCCCGACTCTTAAGAAAAGGTATATATTATAATGATTTCAGCACTTATATATATTTAGACATATAAAACTTACGTCTCGCACAATCGTACGGCGTAGAAATACCCTTGTTCATAACCAAAGTGCAGTCATTTGGTACACCTTTATACTGAACTTCAATTTTCTCGATTCTGCCGACTTTATCCAACTGGCGCTTCTTCTCTAACGTGAAAAGGTGATAACGTCGATCTATAGCCTCCTGGGTACTCAGAAATCCTAGAAAATAACGTTAGAATCAGTGTTTATACGGTCGGCAGAAAATAGTTGAACTTTGCATTAATTTTAGTAATTTTATACTTACTCGTCAATGGTAATCTTTTTGTGCAAGTATTTTGAGTAACTTTTGTTGATAAACATAAAATTTGACGCCTCATTTTGTAAAATAAATGCAATATTTTTAACAATAAAACGGAGAAGAATTTCTAGGTTATCCGCAGATGATCATGACATGAGTTTGACAGTAGCTTTCCAGACTACTCTCAAGAACTCTCATTGTATTTTGAGCATAGGCTTGTCGGTTCGAAAAACCAGTGTTTGAGGATGTGTAGCTTGAACAATTTAGTCGCTGTGCTGTAAGGCTGTGCCATTAGCGAGTGTGCGACAACGGCGGAAGATTACTCATGGTCACCCATCGAACTGGACGTCAAGAGTGTACACTCTTTGATAGCTCGTGTTGCTGCAACAAAAGAGAGAACTCGTCAGCGATCAACTAATTATAATGGGTGTAACAGAAAGGGTATAGTCATATGAAAGGATATGCTGCAGAAACTGAACAACTTTCTCTATGGGTTCAATATCGTAAAAGCGAGAAAAATTATCAGCTGTCCCATACAACATTTCAATACCTACTCGATCCAAATGTATGGGACAGCTGATAATTTTTTCGCATTGAAAAAAATACAAGGTGGAAGAGACATCGACCGCATCGAACAAACAACCAGTGAGTGTGACCATTATTTGTGCGTCGATGACCCTTCCACCTTGTATTTTTCTAAGTTTATTTTCCTAACATAAGAAGTGTACACACAAGACTAAAACAATAATCTAGTCACCAAAAAAAAATGTAAGTAAGTAAGGATTTCAGAGTATTTTACACAAACGCGACCTACAATCTTTTGTACGTTTCTTGAGCGAGAAAATTGTCGACAGCTAGTTGCTCCCTCGTCGGCGTGGCGATGCATGGTGGTGAGACAGGTGCCTAATTTAATGAGCTGATTTATATTATGGTAAATCACATTGAAACAAAAGTTCAAATTAAAAACTTTATTCTTTAAAACTATCCAACCATGGTTCTCTTTCTCCCTCTTGCTCTCACTTCCTCAAACTTACTAATAGTTTCTGCAATCTGTTTCTTGCTGTGCTTCTTATATGCTTCTAAAATATCTTCAAATAAATGTGGATAGTCATTATGAGTACTTATGATTGCTCTTTCAAGTACATATAAGTCTACACCTTTATCTTCCCCACTAGAGCCAATGAATGATAAGCCAAAGTCAATCATTACTAGATCTAATTCTCCTTCAAGCCATTTTTCATCGTCATTCTTAGCTTTTGAAACAAGTAACATATTAGAGGTGGTCAAATCTCCATGGATAATATTGGATTCGTGTAATTTCCTCACTGTATGGCCAATTAATTTGCTTATTGCTTGTAATTTGGTTTTGTCTGCTTCTTTTACGTGATTTATTATAAAATCTTTAACTGTTACACTTTTTTCCAAATGCTCCATGTAAATGCGTTGTCTATGGAAATCCACTAAATATAATGCTGGAGTTCTGACCGAGGCAGCTTTGCACCGGACTATGGAACGCGCCTCGTTTTTCATCCTTTCCTTGGTTATATTTTCGTCCAAATCTGGGTTTCGATACTTCTTTTTGAATCTCTCTTTGATCAATGTCGGTTTTCCGAGATAGTTACAAATATACAGCTTTCCTTCCGCACCTTGTTTCAGTATTTTCAGGTCTTTTAAGTCTTCTGCCATGTTGACACACAAGGATGCTCTACGGCTTTAATACTCTTTCAAATATAATGTATGTTGTGCAAGTAGTAATTCTAATAAAAGCACTCGTAAAATACCACTTTTTAGTAAAGATTTGTTCTACATGTGTAGCTGTTTGGTTTGTTGATTTTCGGATAAGCACGTCATTATTGATGACATTTCGACTGACAAGTCTGACAATGACATTGATGTCCAACAATATTGTCAATTAGTTTTTAGTTACGTTTAGTTCACTTGGTCGATTTTGAAAAATGTGGAGATTCTATTTCAAGCAATCAGGCAAAATGAAATAATTAAAATAAAACCGTTTTAATTATTTAATTTTGCCTAATATAAACACAATTACTTTCTTTTTGGCGCTGCTATTTTCCTATCCTACGAATGAAAATATCACAACAAAAACAAAACGTATCCTTCATCCACCTTCCTACGTATATCGGAATGTTAAAAATACTGAAAAAGTAAAATCGACATATACAAGCCGCACCTTACATTTAACACGTAGGTAGGTATTGGGATGTTTATCTACTTTCTATGGCTATATATCTGTATGTATTCACTCACTGGAGAGCGAGGGAGGCTGTGGGCGTGATATTGGTTGCTGCACCCGGGCCGACCGCCGGCACCACGTTATAATTTCATTCAAACAATAATTCCCATCAAATAGTTAATGGAAACAGTGATTTATCTCTGAAGATTTAGTGCCGGCACGACGTTCGAACGCTCCGCTAGCTCTACATGAAACTATAATACCGTAGTGTGTTAAAACCGGTAAAAATACCAAAAATAATATAATTTTAGTGTTCGATTGTGATTTTAATAAATTGTGAGAATGATGTCCGAGGGCTTAGAATACGAGACCATAGTGCAGAATGGACCACGAAAAGTAAGTGCTTTTTTTAAATTCCAATCGTGGCTTGAAAGAACAATGTTGTGCCTCTTAGTCATGGTAAGCGTGCCTAAGTTATATATATCGCTAGGTTTGGATGGGGGGAGGTAGTGTCCTATAGAAATGTCTGGGTGCATTTTCGTAGTTATAGGATGCAGTCGTCTCGAAATGCCGGCTGATGCGATTTCCTGCGTTCCCGTTTTGAGTAAAAACGTTGGCGGGAAATTACGTGGGTCGGGTATTTCATATGCGGATATAAATCGTTAAGGAACCGTATACAACAATAAAATGTTTTATTGCTTAATAAATATGATTTATTTCGACTATAAATTTTGAATTTTTAATGTAAGATTTCGATGTGTGTAAGATTGATTAGTTAACATAAACTAAGAAGATAAAAAAGTGTTTTTGGTATTAATCAGAATGATGTGCCACTTATAAAACTCGCACTTACAATCTAAATAGATTCTTATTAGACAATGCTATGTTTAATTAAGATCTCTCTAATTAATGCCAGCTCTCTAATAAAAAAAGAAATTGTCTCGTTTACTACACCCTTTCCTTTGCCGCAGGAGGAATGGAGCGGAAAATTAAAAATGAAACCTTTACAAAGTTTTCATTAAAAAACCATAAACTATTTTTTTTATAAAAAGGCGGGCGCATACATGTGTCGTTTCGTTGTGTTTTCAAAATCAAATTATCTGGGCTGGATAATTATGATTTGACGACACAGCACGTCGTGAACTCGTGACACGCCTATATTTTTATAACGCTGACATAAATTACGATTGTTTTAATAAATTATGAATGGGTTGGTAAGCCTCTTTCTCATAACTTACATTGTGAATTGATGCTAATCCGGACCCAGACATAACAATTACTAAATCCTTAGACGAAAAATTTTGACTGGGTAAACTATGAATATTGTACCTAATATTGACTACAAAATATATTCCCATAATTTTCATCAACTCGTGAGTCGTGTCGTGAGGTAGGTAATCTTTTAGAGTAGGTAAACCTAGTTATCTAGGTACCAGTAAAACAATAGAAGCATAGACCATCGGAATGATAATAAAGCCTACTTGATCCGAGTGCCATCATAATGGTTATAAACAATAATATCAATAGAGTATTATGGCATTATGGTTATCCGACCATATTAAAATATTGAGGATGTTTGTTTAACGTTGTTGTAACTGCGTGAATATTAGATGCTCTCAAGCTACTGAAAGCCTTGAGCGCATCAATCCTATGGGACTTCTAGGTATCACGACTTTTAAATCTCAATAAACTGACGACACGTTATCCTTGACTTAATTAAAAATATAACCCTTTCTTTGCAGTCGCGCACTGGGTAAAAAGGGAGCAAACTCAATGGGCACTTGGCAAAAACTTTACATGACTAGATAATATTGTCTGAAATAACTTCTGATAAAGTCTCAATCAAACTTTTAATAAAGCTGAGCTGACCAAAATCCTCCTAATTTACTAACTCCAAGCATTTTTTTTTAAATATCGACCTGTAACTGTCTGGCCACTTCCATCACCCCAGACTCATTGTCTGGAAAATATTGTCGATGGTCTGTTGAGTGCAGACTGCCAGCAATAGGACGATCTACAGGACGTATATTATCAGCTGGCTGAGTTAGTATCGACTAAAACAGGTTCCCCTGTGAATGATGGGCTAGCAACCTCATAATTGCATTACTTTTAAACCCGTTTCGAGTTGTATTTGATTTCGATCAATTTTGAATTTGTGGCAGTTGTATATTGAGTAGATTTGACTTTATTTACGTGAATGTAACAGGAACATAAATGGCGAAATGAGAGTGCACCTCTGCCTAATCCTTCGGGAAACACAGGCGTGGTATTGTAATGTTACCTTTGGGTAAAAATTGTAATGTTTGTTAATTTTAATGATTTGTTACAAATAACAGGGAATCTCAAAAAGTTATTATGACTTTAAAAATGGCAAAAAACCAATCCTGGCGATAGGATCATACCTACCCTGACCTACCTGTCCTAACGTGTGACCCATAAGAAATTATTCATAACCCAACCCTTTTCAACTGTCGCCATAAAATACAGAACACCATTACAGAAATCAGAAATGTCACCATGACCATTTTTACCTATATCACTAGGCCACTAATTAACCTAATTTAGACGTTCCGTGAAAAGGAACGTGAGGCCAACGTTCTGTTTTTTTAACTGTCAAAAATAATTAGGAGCGTAAATAACAAAAATGTTGTATTTTTTTTTTAAAATAGAACGCCGTACTCGTTTTATTTTTAATTCTTCCGGCTCTTATATGGCTGGATACAAAATAGCCGTATCAGGAAAATTTAAGTGACCTATGTGACTTCTACCTATGTATTATTTATTTCAACCTGTGGATAAATAAGACTAATTAAAAATCTTTATCCTCCTTGCGTCCTCATATTTTCCTGTCTGGACAGGCGGTATCCACTGGCTTCAGGCCGACTGAAAAACAATAATGATTATAAGAGACTTATTTTACGAGGCAGAAACGTCTTAAGTTTTTTTTAACAAGTTGTTTACTTTTTCAAATCAGGAACACTAAATATTTAAGTATCGGTCAAGTCGTACGGACGAAATATTGTCGACGGTGCTCCGGTCTCCGCTCACAAACACCTTCATAGGAATACTACTCAAGTATCTTCCACAGTGTCCGTAGCTGTGTCGCAGCTGGTTTGCAAGTTATATGTATCAGTTTCACTGATTCTTTAGCTAGGAAGGATTCAAGGCCATGAAACCATCGTAAGGCACACCAAAATTCGCGTCAGATTCCTAGCGGAACCAGAGCAGATCATAGACTCATATTATAACAGTGTTTGAGTCTGTATATTTTGAGGTAACCTCCCACATAATGCTAGTTACTCGGTAACGGTATCAAAATAACCGTGAGATCTTACCGCAGTTGACTCACTGGAAACTGGGACAGGTTAAAATTAAAGATCAAAAACTAGATTTTAACAGCACTCGTGTATTTAAATCTTGTCGAAATTAAGGAGACTATAGCGGGGCTAGTGACTCAGTGATAATGGCTGCACGCTATGTATGCCGAGGTCGGTCCGTGGATGGGTGATCATCCATTATTAGTTAAGCCTTAAGTCCCGAGACTGATAAGTCTGTCTATTGTCGTATTCTCAGTAGCAAGAAAACCAAAAACATTTGTGGTTGTGCCTCCTTTACAAGATGGAGCCTAAACGTAACTTTAACACCACCTAGTATTTCGTGACATCGCCAAGGGGTTGGTCGACTCTTCTCGTAGAGGGCTGGTCTTGTTCTGGGCCAAAGAATCAGTATTGCCATCCAACGTGTTAATGATGCCAGACTTCTAGGCACTTTCCCCGTTGACAGTGATGCGGAAGAACTTTTTGACGCGGTGGCACAGTGGTGGCGGCCCCGACTTACAAACAGTTAGCCGTGGGTTCGAACCCAGGCAGGCGTATTACTTTGTGTAATTTATTTCATCACCGCTGCTCTCAAAACGGTGAAGGAAAACAACGTGATGAAACCGGCATGCCCTAGAACCAAAATTTGAAGACGTGTGACATCTACCAACCCGCACCGGCCCAGCGTGGTGGATTACAGCCCACTGAGAGGGCTCATACAGAGGTCTATGTCCCAGCAGTGGGAACTTTACAGGTTGATTATGCTATGCATGAACGAGTTTCCAATATGACAAGAGAGACCCATATAGCATAGATTAGGTAAGGCCCTCTATGCCTATCTCTCACACAGAGGAAGACCAGCTGTGGGAACGTTAAAAGCTTATTATGTTAAAGGATAGTCAGAAATCTAATCATTTATAGTATTTTACGATGTTTTAAAAAACTGTTTACGAGTGGTTAAGTGGGGTCACACTCACGCACCGAGGGCAACGCACCTTCATTGATAAGTAGTATCTTTGAATAGAGTCACTTTTTATTGATCTCAAGAAAAATGTCTACCTCCTACATAGGCTGTCTACCCACTATGTACTTATGACCTTCAAGAAGGTGCTGCTTTCAAAGACAATATTCTAAGCACAAAAATAATAACAAAATCTAGCTGTGATTCCAACGCCAGCTGGGGGCAAAATGGCCGCTTTAGCAGAATCATAATAGAATAATAATTTGAATTACTCCCATGGTCCTCCCACATGGCATAAAGTATTGCTAGCTGTCCCTAATATTGTCTTTCAAAACAGACACTTGATATAAGCACGCATAGGGTCCACCTATACTACCCCCTACATTTGCCAAGGTACCAACATAAAGAAAGAAGCTTCTGTCTCACAGATAACAAAACCATTGAGTACCGTTAAGAGATTATTTAAATGTAATCAGGAATGTGTTTAATTAAGGAGGTCAGTCCACCCGCGGGTCGTTACGGGTCGGTGAGTTCGCTCCTGAGAAATATTACATAATAATATTATAATTGTAGTAAGTTTTACTATCTCGTTGGTCCAGTGATCGCAAGCACGACTGCTGAGTGGGTGCCAGGTTCATTCTCACGCTAAGCAAAATGTTTTTTGGATTTTCTGTCACGAATTACTCAGAAGCTATCGCCCCTAATTAATAGGTTGGTACCAGTGGCGAAGGTTCAATACAACTCGATTCTTACCGGCTTCCCTTTGAAAACGGGGGCAATCAGTATTTCATAGACAAATAATAAAATCACATTAAAGACATGTACTCTGGCTTACCTCTTAAAAAAATTAACCCTTCGCTACTGGTAGATACATTACATTCGTCCGTATAAGCGTATAACTGCACAAGGCGCGGTGATAGCAGTGGAGTAAAGCTGTGACCGAGTGGCGACGTCCTAGGAATGGAAAGAGAAGTGTTGGTCGTCTGGCGACGAGATGGGCAGACGACATTGTTGCCATTGCGGGTATGTCCTGGATAAGGCTGGCACAAGAGTGTGGAGCTTGGCACAAGCAAAGAGAGGCCTTTACCCGGCAGTGGCTGAAGTCGGGCCGTGGATGATGCTGAAGTATAACTGACGAAACGTAGACCAGTGAACAAAATCGTAGTTTTCTGGATTTTTGACAACACCCATGGGGGTGATATATTTACATTTGCGGTGCGTATAGGCGACCTCGTAAAAGCGTTATTATCCTTCACAGTTAAGTGCCACTTGCAAGTCAAACTAGAGGGCCTATTTTCTGGCTACCGTAGGCGCGGGCCTGTGGATGGTGAGTAAAGGGCTAACTCGCCGTCCGGCCGTCTTATGACGACTGGCTGTGTCGACGGCGCGTTCGTGGTCCACGCGCGCCTCAAAGAGATGTCAGTAACAAGGAAGGGGTCTGCAAGGGCCGATGCCTGCCGGTGCTGCGGGATTGTTCGAAAGAGATACCGCGGTCCTGGAACACAAAGGACAAAGAAGGAACATGGATGGGTTTTAGTCAGTACAAGTCTGATACTCCCTTCCGCTCTGCCCAAATCGGGAGGGTCCTTTGGTGATATCCCATACGAAAACAAGGGCCTGTTTTCATAATGTCTATTAGACTGATACATAATTTCAGCCTTAGTGATGTTTCAATACGCTAGGAATTGTTGTTAAAGCAATTACGACATTAGAGACTGTCGGAGTATCTATCATAAGTGCTCTTACAACAAATAAATGACTAATAGAACAAATATGTAGTAAATACTATGTAACTGTGAGCACCAATCAAAGGTGGCGTCTATCTAAAAATAAATAGGTAATACATACCTCTACTTACATACATAAGTACTTTCACTCGGCAACCTTCTCGCCGGATACGTTATCAGTAATCGAACACCCTTATCAGTACACCACGTATATTACCAATGAGCCTACCCGCAATATCATGATTTCACGAGGAAAACTTGGAAGGATAATATTAATAAGGTACGTTACAATGTAGATTATATAAAAATTGCTTTGCGTATTTTCATAAAACCAGGTCGCATACACTCGTTTGCGATGAGGGTGGCATAACACAAAAATTTAGATTTTTCGATGTTTTTTGTAGTTGAATATAAGATTAACGTAAGTAATATTAAATTAAGTAAGTAACGGAACCTTTCATCTTTTGATAAAAGGATTCTATGCAAAAAATATTGTCAATATATATAATGAAAATATTTCAAACAAAATCGCTGAAAAAAACGCTACATACCCAGTATTTTTTATTATTCGAGTTATGTCATTCAATGGCATTCAATCGCTCGTTGCGACAATTCGCAACAAGCGATTATTATATTGTGCAAGGATTATTCATTTAATTATTTTTAAACAATAGAAGGAATTTGTGAACTTAAACAAAAGTTAGAAGTCTAATTCTAGACCACCTTCTTTTTCGTGTTTTGTCGACAATATTCAAATATTGTTGGCCTCAAAACTTTGCCACTTCGACGACCTCGTCGGTGGCATGTTTTGGGCACAAAGGGCAGGATAGGACATGGAACAAGTTTGTCCCACAGCTCCACATCCACACCCTGCGCTACCGTCCATGTACACTTTGCGAGGTGGTCGAACTGAAGCATTCGGAAGACATAATTTAACTGCAAATACCAAGCAAGGATCCTAACGAGCTGAATTTTTAAATAAGTTTTTCAAGCCATCCAGTAGATGTCGCTTAGCCGTAGTTTTGACACCTTGTATTTCTTTTGCATTTAAGTATGGTGTTTCTAAATGTGTTATACAAGTGTAATTTAAGTTTGTTTTGCTATTTTGTTTGGACTAAATAAACAATTTACCTATCTATACATATTAAATCCATCCACGCATCTTTTTCAAAATCTACGATCAAGAAATTACGTCAATTCGTTTTTTATGTGCACTAATCTCGTATTTACAGTCCAAATGTCTGACATAACAAGTTCATCCAAAGTGATCCTCTTTGCTCTATGATAGTACGATCCTAGACCAGACGCAGGTCAGTGACCCCCACCTACGACGCGCTACCTATTGAATTGTATTTTTAGGGGCCCGTACGCGAGGGTTTTTATTTTGTAAATTATTTATTTATGAATTAAGAAACTCAAAGAGCTATTTAATACGATTTTGTTGAATACTACATGCAGCCAGCCATAAGATCATCACGCGTCTTTAATCCCGAACGGGTTAGGTAGAGGTGTAGCTACACATAAATAATAAATAGTAGGTACACCCACATTCGCAGTTGAGTGTCGATATTCATAGTATGTTTCATCACCTATAAATAATTTCTGATCATTGGTTGTCTGGTAGTTGATTGTGTTAAATGAATACTGCTGCATTTAATACTTTACTTGGATGTAGTATCCAAAAATTGGTTAACACTCCATTATTAAAATTAATCAATAAGAACGCGGGGTTAGGGAAAAAATGGATGAAAATAGCTTTTCGTCACGTTTTCCGAATTCTAGAGAGATTATCTTTTCTAAACGGGTCATTAGCTATTATTATCGATACAATATCAGCACTGAGATAATCTCACTGATCAAGTGATCAATACTGCCTTAATCAGTAAGCAGGATAAGTTCGGTTTTACCAAATTAATTGGTTAACGTGTAGTTAATACTTTGGTTGTTCACAATCATGTGTTTACGTAAGTTATATTAATATTCTTCTCGAGTCCCTCGGATATTTTTTAACGCAAAAATAGCCCAAGCTGTAGTGTACACTGTAAAGGTAGAGATTAGCCAGTGTGCAGAAGATATTAAAGAGGCTTGCTAGGTACCAAAGATTCAAGGGTGCGCCAGACGTACCTACTTGAGTACCCTCGCTCAGGGAGGCACTCTGTTACCCCATTTGGCATGATGCAGTTAATCATGATACGACAGCTACACTGTGTAACCCTTGAGTCCTTCAGTTATTTTTTCTCTGATGATCTTTATTCTTGTGGAACATTAAGGTTGTTTTTGACTTGCTGATGTCTGTGGTGAAATGCCACTGTAAATAGAGTATGCAGGCGTATGGGCGATGTTTATGCCGTTGTCCTACATATCCTTAGATGAGCTTCCTGCCAAAGCTGTTAGGAGTCAATTGTGATGACTCGACTAATGTGTTAATTGTGACGATCAAATGGCTTGTCATTTCAATTGAGATGTTTGTTCAAACTGATATTAATTGGTTGCTTCACTGTCCAAATGCAGGGGGAAATTAAATTAACCAGAGACACTTCACAAAGAAAAAAACATAACTTCATGCCCGAGTTTCCTCGAAGATTTTGGCAGAGGAGTACTTACACCCACATTTCGCCAGTTATGTTAAAGATTCACGTAAATGAGGGCGAGCCTGTTCCCATCAAACGGGCTCTAATCCAAACTACGGGTGAATTAATACCAAGTAACACTGTGTCGGACTTGGCAATTGAACTTAGCTGACTTCATGTTCAGCAGTAGCGCTTGCGACAACTGAACCAACAAGGAAGCTACAAAAAAAGTAACATCAAATTTGTGGGAGGAACTCGTGGCTAAATAAAAACAGCCGCTCGGGTCGATCCCCGCGCTTTCCTAAGTTGGTTCGTGGATGGGTGACCGCCCATTACTTACCGAGTTTCCTCCGTGCCTCGGAAAACTCGTTAAACCGTTGGCCGCTGCTGTCATTTGTAGATCTTTGACAGCCGTTACAGGTAGTCAGTGGCCCCAAAGTCTGACAACCAGTCTTACCAATGCGTATCGTATACCCAGTACTAACTGGGTTGTGGAGGTCAGATACCCGGTCGGTCCATGTAAAATACTGGTGTTCAGCTGCATCCGGTTAGACTGGAAGCCGACCCCAGCATAGTTGGGAAAAGGCTAGGCAGATGATGATCAAAATGTAATTATGGACTCATTCTAACTGAGCAAATCCTTTCTAAAGAATGATCATCGAAGCATAGCGTTGATAAAAAAGTCTAGGCAAGGTTGAGCCACCCAAGCTCTTTAGCACTTCATAACTAATCTAACAACAAGATAAAAATCACATTTCTTTGCTTTCAGACCTTTAAATTAAAGTGAAAGTACTCAATTAAATTCGCTCCAGTCGTTTTTATTAACAGAAGAAATTATACAAATTGTTATGGTTCTCACTTATCTTTAGTTACGTTATCTAATCTTTACGCTTTTTTCTTACTTCGTTTTGGGAGCTTGAAGATGATGGGGATTGCATAAGATGAATATCAGCTTGCAACGTAGGTAACTTCAGTTGCGTCTGCTTCTCTTTAGTAACTTTTGACGTTCATTTAAAAGTGCTGATCTTCAGCCGAGTAGCCGACACCAACAATGGCCCATAATCATCATGAGTTTCTTAAGTCTGTGCCACATCATTCATCACACCAACCGAAAATATTGGGTGTAAAAAAACCGTTCACGAAGCCGAAAGGCACTTGTTTTCCCCGTCATCTTCTAGTTACGGAGATAATTATTGGGGGTCAAAGTTTTCTCTATGATCCCCGTACTATTAAATGCATCCATCATCAGCACAGTGTTTTGAGTGTGTTACATTGTGTTCTACCGTAAACCGTGGTTTGTCACACCAAACAATAAGTCATTTCCCATTAATTTTTGCGTAGGGTTACTTAGTTTGAAGTAAAGAATGTGTGGTTGACGGTTTCTTGATTGAAAGGCCCGTTTACACCTTGTCTAGAATAGGCCTCCTCGCCTATGTTCCCTCGTTGCGGCACTGCTCAGTCCAGTGCTTCTCGCATCTCTGCTGCCTTCACCAGCTTATCAGTGATCAGGTGGCCTACCGTGACGTCTTAAAGCAGAAGTAATCCCAGTTTGGGAAAAATATGGTGCTAGACGACCTGTATAGCTCTGTCTCTTTCCCACACTGACATAATAGTAACCCCCCAGTCCATTGGTCTGTAGATCGAATGGCATATTGGCTTGACTTTATTCTATAGAAGAGACAATTTCCTTTCCTAATACTTATTGTACTTTGATCTTGTTTGTTTGTTCGTTTGTTTTGTCTTGTTTTGCGATAATTTGAGTTGTAGTAAACCAGGCTATCAAACGACTTTCCTTTGTGTTGTTGAGTTGTTAACTCGTAACATAAAACAAGATGATTGTTGTTGTGAATTTAACTGAAAAAAGGTAATAAAACTTCATTTACTTTCGTTCGGTATGGGCCGTGATTTTGTGTGTTTAGCAAATGTAAATTAAATAGAGATTCATAATCATAAAAAATATATTAAAGCACATTGTATAATGCATTATAATAATAAATTACGAGGTACGATGTTCACTTTTTTCTGTTAAATATAAAAACAAAACACTTGTTATAACCAAGACAATTTTATGTCTTACGATTTTCAAAATCAAAATATTTTTATTTTGATTAACCACAAATAAATCACAAAAATAATAATAATCCACATTTTTTTATTTTTTTTATATTTACCACGTTTATTGTTTTCTTTAAGTTCCCGATATTTCGGCGCTGTTGCAAGCACCATGATCACGGATATCCCGTCTTCTAGTTATAATAATGTTAGTTTAAAACCTTATAACACAGAAATTATTTTACATCGTAACTTTTTATATTGATGGTGAGGAGGAATGTACTCAATGTACATACCGACGTACATACAACAAAAAATAATAATAACTGTCTAAGGTTAATACTATGTGTGTGGTTTTGCCTGTTTTATATGATTATTCGTCATCGTACTAAGTATGTCATAGGGATTTATTTAGAACTCAGATAACACTTTATCCTGTTGTTCAAGTTATAAATGTAGTACAATAGCAATTGTTGAGTTGTAAAGGAAATTGATTTCAAGGTATTATTTCATACTAGTATTACCGAGTTAGTGGCGGTTTATTCATATGTACAGACGCCAGCACATAAAGCTACCCGAAACTGTAAAATTTTCCCAATCAACCTTGAACCTAATGCTTAATCGATTAAGTTGAAAAATTATTAAAAAAAAATTGACAGATTGTAGTAGCTTGATGTGCTGCCGTCTGTACAAGCCTAAAAGCTTGGCTTGCCCTTATAACTCTTAATGATGTTAAGGTTTCTGAACAGTCTGCTAGCCTTATGGGCTTGCCGTATTGTTGCTACTAGGCACACCACGAAATACTACTAGGTTTTGCTGTAGTTGGAGTTTTACCTGCGTTCCTACATATAGCTGATGTGTGTCCAAGGAATAGGATATGTACGAAATGAAAACGATCGATGATGAGATGTAATATTGAGAAACATGTCTTTATAACCATGGAAATACTTGCTTCCAATTCAGGATTACGATGGTTACAACATCAGCAGAATAAAGAACTGGGCAAGGAGGCTGGAGCAATTCAAATTATTCCAGTTTCAAAATTTTAGAATGACTGAATAAATAGTTGTCCCCCTCCCACTCACTACTTACCACCCAGTGAGCATCTTCTTGCAGGGTCTAACCTTCCGTCCGTGGTCCACCTGGAAGTCTTTGAACCGTCTCCGGACTCAAGCGGGAAGATGTAACTCCAACCTCGTTAAGTTAAACCTAAATTAAATAGCAGCGGGGTGTAGTTGTGGAGCTGTGTCGCAAACTATACTTCTCCTCCTATCCTGCCCTCTTAGCCCAAAAACATTCAGACGAAATGACCTTTGCGCTGCCACAACGACACGGTGGAAGTGGCAAAGCTTTTTGCTAGCAAAATATAAAATTTGTCGTGCCAGCGATACGAAGAAGAAGAATGACAGATGAAAATCTACCTTCGAAATAGATATTCTGACTGAGAGAAAATGTCATTCTTACGCGCAATGATAGTTCACTACAATGTTTTGGCAGGACAAAAGTTAGAACCTTTAATTGCCTCTGTGGGAGGTTACTCCTTGGCACGAAGTTTGTGCTAATTCGGAAATACGAATATTGCTGAAGCACATACATTTTCTGGTTCATCTGTATCGCGAGGGTAAACTAGATTTTTCATTGCAATTTCCTGTCGACAACGACACCAATCAAGTCTGTAAATTTTCACCAACAAATGAAAAGAGTCTCATTAAAACTACTGAATTTTAAAAGTGACTAACTCTACTTTAATTCCTAGTTAAACTCAACCGTTGAACGCGTGGCAGTTAAAAATAACCGCAGAGTAAAGCCGCACAGTTAATCTTCGGTTTAACTGCTCGTTAGGGCAATATGTTTACCCTTGTACTGTTGCTAAGCGTAAGCAGTGAGTATGGTATGTTAGCGTTCTTTGTTCGAGTTACTTGAACTGCGGTTGGTTTAAAGGTGATAATAAATACAAATAAATGTAGTAATTAAGCAGTTTGACTGTTACGTCGTAACACAGTCCTAAACTAGCCCTTCTGGCGACCAGACGGTCCCTCCGAGTTGCACAAAAACCTCAAAAATCTTGCAAGTTATTCTAGTGAACGCCACATTTTGTTGACCTGTTCCCGCAGTTAGGAGCGGTTTCAGCTGTGTGAAGACAGTGCTGAGGCAGTGGGCTAAAAAGGTTGTTGAAGACCTGGTACGGATTCTCAGGTTGCGCAGTGCTGTATTTTTCTGTCAGGTAATAATAAGTGTTAACGATTGAATCATACAAATCTTCAACTTTTGGCCGTCCAATGCTGTGTGTAGTTCTCTTCCAAATCTCTTCACTTTTGGCGGTTTGTGTCAGTGTAGCCATTTTTTTTTTAATAATTAACTTTTCTTGCCACCGATTTCCGAATGCACAGTAATCTTCCACTTTTTTTTTGATATCGTTTATTTTTTTTTGCAAACATTTTTTTACTTAAGCCAACGCGTTTCTTACGCACATAATATATAAAATATTATTCGTTTATTTTATTTCATTTCGCTCTTGACCACTTTAAAGCGCAACAATGCAAGATAATTCTGCTCCCAAATATGGTTGCCCAAAAGTTAAGGAGATATCCTTAAGGATGCCCATAGTTGTGCAACCGGCCACCAAGGTTGACGCGAAATATATTTATGTTCACTAATATTATAAAGAGGTAAGTTTTTAGGAGGTAATCTTCGGCACCCCTCCGTTTCCAAAAATTCTTTCACTAATTGGAAGCTAAGCTACTTTATCCCCGTGTGTCATAGCTGTGCTATATGGCCATTTAAATGTTTATAACTAGCTTATGCCCGCGGCTTCGCTCGCGTGGAGTTCGTTAATTGTCCCACGGGATCGTACTACCGGGATAAAAAGTATCCTATGTGTTAATCCCGGTTATGAATCTGTGTGCCAAACTTTATCCAAATCCGGTCAGTAGTTTTTGCGTGAAAGAGTTACAAACATCCATCCATACTTGGAAGTATGGATGGATGTTTGTAACTCTTCTCTCCTCACAAACTTTCGCATTTATAATATTAGTAGGAATGTAGGAAGTAGGGTAGTGGGATTTCCGACCATAATCGGAGCGAAACCACGGGCAAAAGCTAGTTGTTTAGGTATATCTTTTTAATAATTGCGTGTTACCCGTATTTCTGTCCATATGGTGCGAAAATTTTCTGTGGTGGTAAAGAATCAAAGAACTTATATTTAATATATTTTTAGACCGATAACAAAGAATGTCTTGTCATTGTTGTTGTCGTCTTGAATATTTCCAGGAATATTTGCTTGAAATTTCTTCCAGTAATTCGAATGAAAATCACTTGTACTCGTTATACGCGTGCGACGTGTCTGTCATGGTTCCAGTAAACATTATTAAAAACTTGTGCTGAAATTACCAAAAATACAGTGACACGAAATGCTGATGACCTACCGCAACTGTAATCTTTTGTTCTGGTTGGTACTATTGGTACCGTTTCTCCCTCTTCCTTAGTATTTTCTTTGTTATTAGGTCCAGCATATACAGCATAAAAATCAAATACCTACTTATAAATAATGAAATCTGACGTCAAAAAGCATCAGCGCTTTTTGTTAAAATTAGAAAAATATTGCATTGAACACTACGCCAACATAACTTGACACTTTCGGGTGGCCCTGCTTGTCAAGGAAAATGTCAATAACCTGTCAAATTCAGAACATTTATTTTAGTTCCAGATTTCGCCGCGTTTTAACTTAAACTGGCACCTTTTTTAGCGTTGTGACCCCGAACTACACTGCGTTTGGACACCCGCCAACACAGATTTATTATTAGAAATGTTATTAAAGGATCACTTTAGGGGAATTCGGTATTTCCAATATGGAATGAGAGACATGTTAAGTAGAAGGTAAATAGAGAATGAGAATTGACTTTTATGACCGTGAAAAATATGGCGCGTTCGAAATGGAGTGGATTAGGGGGCGATATTTATTAGGAACGATATTCTTATCGTTATTTTTATTTGTAGATCAACATTTCCAAATGATCTGGGGGACTTTGACGAGAACTGTTGGTAATATTTGTTTTTCCCATTTTTGCTTATATCCTAAAGTAAATTAATTCCAGTGTAAGTAAGACCATTGTAGGTCATGCGACTCACAAGAAACGAATTAATTAAACAAAAGAAAGGTAGTCTTTTGTTTAATTAATTCGTTTCTTGTGAGGGTCATTTAGCATAAATAAATGTAGCTGGAGTTTAACATGACAAAGAAGCTTTCTACTTCTATATCACAGACACATACCAGGCTCTTCCATCTCCCATAGACAAACAATGTCCTCATTCATTTCAAATCAAGTAAGTTACAACTTCGAAAATCGAAGTCCCATTTAAAAGCAAATAAAAAAACAATCCGGAAGTGATGTCCCATCCACATGTGTGGTTCTGGTTATACAAAGCTTTATTGTATTGCTGGCCAGTTACACACATAGAGGATTGACAAGCCAGTGCGATGAACCGAGAATAAAACTCAGTGTTATGGATCATTTAGTTTATTTAGAGGATAAACCGCCTTGTGGGTTTTTTGGACGATATTTTATACGAGTATTTGAATAGGTAGTTCAATAGTTTAGCGGTTTTGTGTTAGATAAACTGTACGTACGTAAAAACCTAACGTAAACCGCACAAATTGACAGCTGTCTTTGCCTTAAATTCTATAAAGTATACCTAGATTGGGGTTTGCCAGTGATTGTTATTTTCCTACTGTAGGAACTCAAGTCTGTTCTCTGTGAAAGGCAGTGGATCATACCTACTCCACCACTTGGGCTAACATCATCATCTGTTTTTCCCAACTGTGCTGTTATAACTGATTTCCAGTATTTTACATGGAGCAAGCTGGTCAAGGATCATATCTTCGATTTTTTGCTACTTTGAAATTGTTCGATTTCAAAACGATCTTTTCATTCACCGATTTCGATGCTCTAGCAAGTTAAGCATCAATTACTAAGGCTCGAGATCATATCGATAATTAGTAATGAAATTGAGCAATTAATAAGTATCGCAGCATGTAAACAATGATTGGTAGCTATTTGAAAATTGGAAAGCGTCGTGCGTTCCGCGTCGGAAGAGCATTGTCTCGTGCGGTGCGGTAGGATTACTGCACTTGTGCGATTAGGCGGAGAAAAATGCCTGGGGGTCTAAAATGGCCGCTTTAGCAGAATCATAATAGGATAATGCAATTCATATTATTATCCTATTATGATTCTGCTAAAGCGGCCATTTTAGGCCCCCTGATGTTCATTGCGACAAATCAGCTGATAGGGCACATTCATTCGCGCATTCGCTTGAACCGATTCAAAATTAAGACGGAAAAATCTATAGCTTTGATTACATACATACGTAAAACAATGTATGACGTAAACAAACGCAATAATTTATGAAATAAGTGACCAAAAAAAAAACGTTTTAACAAATCCTAAGGTAAAGACTCTGATTGAATGTAACGTACATTTTCGTCGCTCATGAGATGAGCCTACACACCGCCTACGACTGCTCCGTTCACTATACTTACTTAAATTGGTGCTAACGACTCTTCACGTGTGGTCTGTCAGCCCATTTCTCCATGATAGTAAATCTGAAACTTACATAACCGGGTTGTAATTTTACTCCGCGTTTATTAATCGAGATGCAGATTTAGTTTTTAATAAGACAGATAGGAAAGTGACATGCAGCCCTACCTGCCCTAGTTGCTCTACACATTGCCTGCCTTAAAAATGACACACGGGCTGTTTGAAAATATTAAACAGTAATGTGTAAAATCAGCAACTCACATGTTCTTGAGTTTCCAATCCTTCTTAACCTTTTGACCGCCACTGTCACATATACGTGACAAGCAAACGCGTGACCTGTTTGCCAAACGACACAATGACAAAATGGTAGGTAAAATTGTGACTAGGCATGGAGGGCACGCGCATGTGTTTATGCTCTGGCGTTCAAAAGGTTAAAACGGTTCCGGCTCAAAATTAATCGTAAAAAATATCAACTGCGAAATTTAATTTATTTCTGACTCTTCACGAGTCACAGCTGTATCCAGTTACACCAACTAAACGAATTATTTATGAAAATACCTTCACTATCACCATACCACGTAATAAGTACTCAGATTTAATCAACGCTAGCGACTCATCGCGTAGAAATCCGACAAGTCGTCGTTGTTGGGCGGCCTAACATCAAGAAATACATATCTCAAGTAATCACGAGAAGTTTCACTCATTACTGTTACCGTTTACGACGGAAAACTTAAATTAATAATAAACGTAATAAACTTCACTTTTGATGTAATAAGAGAAAATATTAATTAGTTATTAAAGTAGAAAGTAACAATGTCGATAGTAGTTGATCATCGTGAAATTAAAGAGAAATTGAAGGATTACCGAAGATTCTTATTTCAATTCTAAAGCTGTTTGGTGTCTTCATGATGTCTGTAAAGTCAGTCACGATAAAAACAAAAGCCTTTAATAAAACATAAAATCCGCCTTAAGGACCATCATCATCGTCTTGCAGTCTAACCGGATACAACTAAATACCAATTTTTTACATGAACCGACTGATTATCTGTCCTCAACAACCCAGTTATTATTGGTTAATACGATACCCTTTGGTAAGACTGATTGACTTTCGGGCCACTGGACTACTTGTAACGACTGTCAAAGATCTAAAAATGAAAGCCAACGGCTTAACGTGCTTTCCGAGGCACGTAATAGGTGGTCACCCATCCACAGACCATCCTAGGTATGAGCTAAAATACGCTTGGTAAAAGACACACGTGGTTTTATTGGCACACTTTCCAGATCACGAATAAATCTGAAATAGCATGACAAAATGTCACACCGACAGCCGACTGGAACTTTTAGTACCACTGGACTCGATTTGTAAATCTGGCAGTTCCGGGAGAAGACTGTGTCATTTTCTCAGGAAGATACTTATTAACTTAAGAGCCCGTAGACCCCCTAAGATAGCATCGCAAACAAATTGCATGTAGGCTAAGCGTACTTAGTAAGTTTAGACTCTAAAAAAGGATATTTTTTTTTGCATCAGAATTTTCCGATAGTTAAGTTACTTGGGACTTTTTTACTGTTTTGCAAGTCGTTTTTTTTTGGGAATGAGGTTCTTTATTTTACCCTTTTTAGTTATAGTATCCCACAAAACATTCTTGTCATGAATTAATTTTACTAGAAGTTATTAAAGGACCATCGTGTCATCAGCATAGTCCAAGAAAATAAAATACATAAAGGAGTTAATTCATAAACCAACTCAAGCAAAGTTAATCAAATGTATTTAAGACCACGGCGCGGGCTTCCTAAAACAAAACAAAAAAAAATCAAGCAATAAAGTACCAACTTACAGTATTGTCTTTTTCAAGAAAGTGGAGCCGTTGATCAGAGCTAGTTAAGAATATTCTCTTAAGAGCGTTAACGTCTTGTGGCATTTCATACAAACATTCAAGTGTTTTTTTCTCGAAATGACTGAACCGATTTTAATTAAACTTCGTACGCATAAGTAGGATACAGAAGTCTAAAAACTTGACAGAGGACATTTTCGAAAAATAGTCTTATAGCTAAATTAGACCGATTTTAGATTTTCTATTGAAACAGAAATTTCCAATTATCTTTTTTTTTTAAAGACATTTCGAAGAGTTCTCTGTCAAGTTTTATGTATCATGTAAGTTTCATTAAAATCGGTTCAGTCATTTCGTAAAAAATCACTAGAAAGTTTGTATGACATGCCGTAAGACGTTAATGCTCTTAACCCATTGACCGTACGCTTGTACTACAAGAACTTCCATACAATATATGCCTTGTAAATTTCTCAGTAACCAATCGCTTTGATAGCACAAATAAAGAGTTAACAAATGTCGTTACAAACCACAGATAAGATATTACTCGAACGAGACACAAGTACCTAAGTATGAGTGTTTGAAGATTAACTTGTAAGATAACTAGCCTTACGCTAACAGTGACTGTGATGTTAACTACCCGTACTTGCTTAGAGAACTTATTGAAGGTTAATTTACCTTGTAGGAGAGTTGATAGTTTAGTACGGCGGGCGGGGAGAGTGCGTGCAAACGGGTCTTTAAAGTTTTTATTAAAATGTAGAATGATGGGTCAAAAGCTTGGTTTGTGCGCATATGTGGACAACTAGTATTCCGAGAATCCCTGAAATGTTTTATTATCAAACTTAATAAAAATAAGTCATCTTCATCGAACCTGATTCTCTCTTTGACGCCCTCACTACTCAACTCTTAATTTATCATCAATCTATACAAATAAATAAAATGGAAGTGTCTGTTTTGTAATTTCAAAATAACGGTTTTTTTGTAATGCATAAGAAAGTATTTTACAGTACTTTAACAAAAAAAAAATCTGTACGTTTGTCCGACTGTTTATCCGTTTGTTCCGTCTCCGAAACGGTTGGACCGATTTTGACGGAACTTTTACTGGCAGATAGCTGATGTTATATTAGTAATAATTTCACGCGGGTGATGATCGTAGCTAGTTAAATCATAAAAAGAAAGTAGTGGTAACTTAGGTACTCCATAAATTCATACCTACCAATATAAATTCCACCCCTCGTCCCACTATTCCATTTAAACCCCAGATCCAGACAGCATGCCCATCGGGAGATGACACCTCGCCAAGGTTAACACTCTATGGATCTAAATCCAGTCAGTGACGCATGCGCATGCGACGGAGTTGAACGAACGCGTCCAAGTTAGGTGCGGTACAGACGGGATGCTGAGAATGTTGCGTGGTGGTTGATGAGCCACTTTTTTGTGACTTGCATTTGAAGTCGGAAGTAAAACATTTTGAAAATAATGGCCCAATTACACTTAGTTGTTAGCCCGAATGCATTCATTAAACAACAAGTATAATTTGAATGAAGTTGACCCATGAAACCGAATAAGATTGTCCGTAGACGGGCGTTATCGACCATCAATTTAAACTTTGCCGTTTGTCCGAATTCCATAGGCAGCCGAAAATGGGCTAGCAACCAAGTGTCATCGCGCCATATGGGGAAAATGTTGCAGTATAGCAACAACCTAACGGCAACCTTATTGTAGGTAAAATAAAGATCACCGTTGTGATGACTTTACAGGTACAGGTACTATAGCAGGACATGGAAACAGATCATCATCATCATCTTCTAGCCCTTGTCCCATTCTACTTGCTGTCAGACGTCACAGCATCATTTACTCCTTTCTCTTTCATATCTCCTACCTCACACAATCCGTTCATCTTTAAAACTATTTGTAAATAAATTGTCAATGTGTCATCCTTTAATTACTAAATTTAAAAAAAGAAGAGAGATTTAAATTTGCACTTGTAATTATCAGCAACTTTTTGTAGCCAACGTGCATTCATAATGTTGCCCGTCTGTAAAAAACCTAATGCTGAACTGTAAACATTTACAAGAAAAACATAATTACGTTTTTGTACAAGTAAATAATAATATTTAGTTTGCCAGATGTTGAATGTATGGCTACATTCAATTAAGACGATAAAAAATATAAATTAGAATAAATGACTGTCTTGTTCGTCTATGAACTCCAGTGGCATACAAGTAAGACTGATCGTGAGATCTAGGGCTATCTCCAGGTCGTGCAAGGTTTTATTGGGTGTTCCCATTAAGTATGAAGACCATCTGGCTCATGGCTTAATACCTAATAACAGCCAATCCTTGCCCTGCGGCCCTGGGACACAAAGGGCAAAGAAGGAACATGGATGGATTTTAGTCAGTACAAGTCTGACACTCCCTTCCACTTAGACCGGGAGGGGTCATTTTGTAATATCCCATCTGGAAAAAAAAGAGTAACGCTTGCCCAAGTCGGTTCGTAGATTGGTGTTCACCAATTATATACCAAGTTTCCTCCGTGCCTCGGAAATCAAGTTAAATTGTTGGCCCCTGCTGTCATTTGTTATCAGAATCGCGAAAATTGACAGACAGTGTTACCTAAGGGGTATTGCATTACCTATACTGGGGTTTTGTAGACCAGATAGGCAGTCGCTCCATGTAAAATACTGGTTCAGCTGTATCCGGTTAGACTGAAAGCCGACCACGACGTAGTTGTGAAATGGTTAGGCATAATATTATGCAGGAAGACTATCTGGGTAACTGAAGTTTCACAATGCCTTTTATAACAAACTAATCTGTTTTATTTGGGGTTAAGCGTCTTCCGGTCAGTTATCCAATGGGTGACCGTTAGTTCACGACTTTTGTTCGACGGACTGTTATAAGGTCAGTGTTTCATATTGATTCGGCGCTATTGACAAAATTGTGGAAAACATCACGCCTGTAATCCCCGAAGGGTTCGGTAAAGGAAGGTGTGTCATATTTCGCCAGTTATATTTAAGTCCCATGTAATCCCGAGTCTTTTGCCATCAACCGGGCACAAATTCAAACTCCGTGGCTAAGAAATTCCTGATGGAAAAACTAAATAACACTTTGCCCGACCTAGGAATCGAACCCAGGACGTCATGCTCAGCAGTCGTGCTTTCAACCACTATACCAACGAGGCGAGTCCATTTATAATTAGTAAAAAAAATTAGGCAGAGAAAAAGTTAAAATACTGTGTAATATCCGTGAGTTTCAAAAAGAATATTACCTATGTAGGCCCTAAAATAACATTAATTTACAAATCGTAATTACCCGTCCATTAACGTATAACATGAAGAGGAAACCCTGAATACTAATTAAATTAATTAATTATTAATATTCGCGTGTAAAATTAATAAGAGTAACTACTTTATTCTTTCCTGTTTGTCTGTGGTTAGGCAGATGAGGTAGATTCGTTGAGATGTTGGTAGCATGTTCGTGTTTATGGCATGGTTCTTCCTTTTGGTATAATTATTTTACTGTCGGTTTTATTCTACTCTTTGTAATATTATCGAGTTGACTTTGTTGCACAAAAATACTGGCGCATCGAACGGTGTGTAACAATCCTTAATTTAAAAAAAAACAAACGGAAAGAAACGAACGATTTATTATTTACTTGCAAGTAAAACACAGTGCAACGATTAAATCGTACGATATCCGACAAGTCGACAACTTTCTTTTGTAAAATAAACTTTAATCGAGCAAGCAAAGTGTTGAACAAACATAAGGCAAATAAAAATATATCCGTTTGTCATCTACAAACACTTACTGATGGATGCAGGTTTAAAGCAGTAAGCGATTTACAGTCTCATCTTAACACATATTTTAAACAGATAGTGACCTGGATCCGAGATATAGGATCTTTTAGACTTTTTAATTACGGTAGAATTTTCCCGTGAGATGTAGCTACACTACAAAAAGTACTACAGCAACATAGAACAAAAAAGTACTACAGCGCCATCTATGACACAGATGAAGAACTAACATCAAAATTCTAAAAACTAGAAAACCAAAAAACAACAGTAACTGTCGGGCAGTAGCCCACCAGACACAACTCCCGTCTCGATCCTCCCTTTTCTTTGAGGGATGAAGAACTTTACACCCTGTTCTTCATACTCCTACAAGATTTTTTCCGATCTCAGCGCGAGATAAGCCGCGGACAAAAGCTAGATTGGGTAGATGACCGCCGTTATTAGATACCTGCTTATATGGAACTTGTATCAACTGGCGAAATATGGCTACAGTCTGTATTTACAAATACATGTCTGCCTTCCAGTTTCAGCAAACAGTTGAGATGTAATGTGCTTCAAACGCAGTAGGTACCTAACTGTTAGTTAATAGTAGCATTCACTGCTACAAATAAAACCGCTGGAAACATACAAAACAAAAAAAAACAAAAACGGCTGGTATTTTAAAGTATTACCACTTTAAGTGTGCAGCCCAAGGTGTCGCTGTTTGTTAAGAATAAATACATCGATATTTCCAATTTGGTACATTTATTTTAGTTTTGTGTTTTCCCGCCTGCAGAGATAAGTTGGTTGAAGTGTAGACCTTTTTGTGTGAAAGGCACATAACATAACTGAATTTGTAACTGAAAGAAACTCTACAAAAGCATACTTTACTCTGGTCTCTGACCTTTAACCTTGAATTTACTTCGACCGTTTGGTCACAACTCGTACGTCACACCTTCGACGGTCAAGGTCAATAAGATTGGCGGGGTGACCGAACTCTTGATAGCAGGGCGGCCGCGACGCGACGAAAGCACTTTCTGGTATTAAGTAAAAGTAAAACATGAAGATAATTCGATTTTCCACGTAATGGCTGGCTCTATTTTTGGTTAGACAGATAGGTAGCTTAGCTTCCATCCATTAGATTCTTATTAGATAGTAGGTAGTTGTCATTACATTAACCACAAAATGACATGCTGCGAGGACCATCTATACATTGAGAAATTGGCAGATTGAGATATGGAGAGATAAGTACATGGCAGCATAATCTTACTTCTTACTACTAATAATTTAGTAGTAAGAAGTAAGATTATTCACAAAGTTTCGCATTTATGATTAAATGCGAAACTTTGTGAGGATATATGGATGTTTGTTCCTCTTACACGCAAAAATTGTTGGACGAATTTGGGTGAAATTTAGCACACAGATACTTTTTAACCTGGATTAACTTAAGGGATACTTTTTATCCCGTGGGATAATTTTATTATCGACTCGACGGGCGCGACGTCACGCGCATAAGCTAGTCAGCCTATAATTTTCCCAGTGCTGGGACACACACAGGCCTTCTCTATGTGAAGAGACACAATCTACCATGCGCACCCAGTGCAGGTCGGTAGTGGTGCTGATGATAGCAGATTTAAGTTGATAAAAAATACAAATTCTCTTTTATATTTTTGGCCAGCAGCACCTTCGCAATTTGCAAGGCAATGAAGATGAATACCGAAGAACATTGATCTGTCTTAGATCCCGCAATAAAAGGGGGGAGTAATGCTGATTACCCGGAGTGCACCGGCCAACCTACCTCTATCCTCTCATACCTTGCACCAAACCCCGCTTGCTCCAGTTCCTCAGATGTTTTCGCTCAAATGAAAGTGATCCACGATCTTGCCGTGTAGCGTCGTCGCGGTCCGACGCCCGTGCCGTGCCGCGATTGATAAACTTTTTGCAAAATAACCGTTTTTTCCCGCGCTTGTCTGCAAGATGGCGACGGAATGTGTGCGACGCGATGAAAGTTTTTATTTATTTATGAACATCAAACACTTAAAAAATATACATTAAAATAGAAGAGCACAATACTGCTTATTATTTCTGTTCGTTTTTCATTGAGATATGACGGTGCCAGTCATGTTTTTAAAATGGTCATTGATCTTTGGGTAACGTAAATATAGGATTGGTAAGCGTAAATTTCCGTGGGTGCCGCAAAAATAGATTATTTTTGTTTGTCTTCCCTGTTACATTTGCACCTATACAGAATACAGAGATACGGAATACGGTACTGAAAAACTTTAATGTCTGCCTCCAACTCTTCAAAAATAACCGTAGGCTGTCCTAGGGATCACAACACAGCATTTATAAAATCCAAACAAAACATCGAGGTTTGTTTCCAAAACCACATCCTTTTTCATTAAGTGACTACTGGCATAAACAAAAAAAAAAAACTAAACCCAACTGTCAAATATGACAAAATCCTCAAAAGGTATAACTTCTCGATTAAATATGTACAAATTGTGAACCATTAATTTGAATAATTATGGACGGGGAGGAGACTGGGACCGTAGAAGTCAGCTACAAGTTACTGCAAGACCACATAAACAAGCTGACAGAAAACCAGAACCATATCATTGTCAAATTCGAAGTCTTGAACAATAATGTTGAGGAACTGCGGAAGATGTTGGGACTATTCTCTGATAAAATTATCACTTTAGAAGAGGTGTCCACCGACAGGAGAAAGCTTAAGACTGAGATTAAGATCTTAAAGAACCGGATTGATGAGCTGTATGCTATCGTGAAGGATGGTAAAGAGGACGACTCCTTACCCGACACGGATGGTACTGATTTACACACGGAAGACGTCGAGTCATGCCATTCTGGATTCTCCTGCTCTTCGAAGGTACTGATTCCTCTTCTATGCTAGTCGGTGGTACTTTTTAAGTCAATAAGGGCCAATAAGTGGCTACGTTAGTGGCAGCTTCATTAGGTCCTCGAGTGCAGTTGTATGGACTCTTAGGACATTCCAGCAAGTGACACGGATCATGTTCTGAACATCATTGTACTTTTACAGGTTTATAATCCTCCCTATTTTCAAGTTGTTTGTCTTCAGTTATGAGAAGATGTAGAAAGCTGCATCAACATTTCTGCTTCCTAAAAAACCAGCTATACACTATCACCAGTTTTGTTGGCCTGTTGGTAACGAATACTAGTGAATCTTTGCAAGACAGCAGTGTTAGGCAGGTTCGCGGCTCGTCAGATGTTTGTTGGAATTAATCTACATTCCGATTTTCGAATCATCATCTTCCTGCACTTGTACCACGTTACTCAAGGTCGGCGCGTCACGTTTTCTTCCTACCTTCACCCATGTCGACCGTCACGCTATCATTTGCCCCCTTTTCATTAATATCATCTTTTTTTTGACTTTCCGCAACCTCACCATCCCCGCAAAATGTGTAATTATCACTTTTTAAGGTACATGCCGTCCATTCCTCTTCATCACATGCCTCTACCCTATACCAAGCCAAACGATTGCCTATTTCCAACCCAAACTTGCATCATATTCTTGGCGATGTATGCAATCAGTTCTCTCTTACATCCGCGTGAAAAACGAAATAGATTCTTATTAATCGCTAAGCACATGAAAAAGATCAAATCGATTAAAGTCGTTAAAGCCCGGCAAGTCTCCGATTACTTACAAAAGAAATGGTTGAACAGTTTTAAATCGATGTCTGTCGGTTATCGGAACCGCAAGTCTAGCGAGACAGGTCGATATCAAATTACGAAATAAAATAACGTAGGTAAGTGTGTAACTGTGTACCTATTTGTGTAGATGAGATTGTAAGTCCGCATCGATCAATCAAAATGCTCAAAATGGAAACCAATTTCATGGATGTTATGTTAAAAATACGAGTAATATCACTCGGTAATTTGGAAACTCTAATTTCAATGTCAGTAATTCAATTAAGACTTAAACGTTGTTTTCACAACTTACGACTGATTGGATTCCACTTCGGTACGATCACTAACCCTACTTCTTTCAATGTACATTTTTTCAAGGGTTGCGCCCCATCAAAAAGTGCGATTCGGTGCTAATAAACACTTTTTCATGCTCGTATCCTTTTCTATCGCTTAGAGCAGTCGGCAGCATGCTCAGTTTCTCACTCTAGCAAATGACGGTTCTGAGCAACAGACAATATTAGAAGCACGGAAAAGTGCGATTCCGTGATGTTAGATGGTTTAAACCCTAATTCTGTTAATTCAAACGTCTACGTCTGCCAGAATGAAAGCGAAAGGGCGAAAGGGTTCAGTTCGACACGCACCGACAGCGAATTCTTATTTACTTATATCTTGCGCCGGATGGGATTTCTCTACGGTAACTTCTAAGCAGTTTTAGAGGATGGACTCATCATCTACCTAGCCTATTTCATAACTAATTTGGTGGCTTAGATTTTATTCGGATGCAGCTGAACACCAATATTTTACATGGAGCGACTGCCCAACTGAAATTACTTACGAAACTCACATAACTTCTGCAAAATACTTGTAGACCTAGCGCTTTAGGCCGTGCATTGTCTATTAAAAGGTGCATTTAAGATTTCTGTCCGAAAACGGCAATATCCATTTGATTAGTACGAAGGTCATTTAAACCCTCCTGAGGGACTCACTACCTGACTGGTTCATTATCTCGCGGAGTCGTAGATAATATGAGTAATTTTTGAGTCTATCACACTATTTTCAAAAGTCGACTTTACTTGTGATTTTACAAGCACCTAGCCTACTTTTAGAAACTCATCAAATGAAATGACTGAATGAACTTAATGATGTCATTCGAAATTAAGAAACTCTTAGATAACAGGTCATTGTCCGCCGAATTGGGCTGTGACAGTCAACGGCTTTTTTTTTTACTTTTTCTCGAACAAAAGTGACTACTGCCGAACATTTCAGCTTGATTGCAAAAAAAACGAAAGCGTAGCGGTCTTCAAATAGGTGCTTTTCAAATGGAAGGATTGTTCCGAAATTGTTGACAGTTTTTTTCGTTTGTCCTGTGGCTTTCGAAATGCTTTTCTTCTCTCGAACCACATAAGAATACTCATGCTATAAATTAAATATTCTATTGAAATAACTACCTACATATTACAAGGTAAACGGACCCATCACGAAGCCGTCAACCAAGCTTTATGTACATCAAACTAAGTAACAGTACGCAAAAAATATTGCTTAGAAATATTTAGGTACTTTCGCAAAGATACTCTAACCTACATACCTCTACTCAACTTCATAATTATTATGGATGGAAATTGAGCTACCTAAAACAAACTTTAGGGAAAATGAAGGCCTGTGGAGGTCTGCTACCTGCTACCCGAGCCCGCTATTAGTCCAACTAGCAAAGTATGTTTCTGAGGTCAATTGAGGAGTTATTCCGGGTTTCCTGAATCTATTTATGTAGAACGGGAGGAATGAAAACGTCATGGTGGGGATTTATGAATACTAAAGGAACCACAACTACCAAGTACAAATGAGGACCCCAGAAAATCTTTTTTGTAGTTTAGAAAAAAATGTGTGGGGTCCTCATTTAACATCTCTTGAAATGGGATGTCTAAGTTCAACAGTAAGGACAAACCCGTCAATTTACCGATGTAGGTAGGTACCGCAAAGCAAGTCTATTTTTGGTTACTTTCACAGTACCTATCATGTCTTACGGTATTTTAGATTATTTTTCATTCGATGACACATTTCCTTTCGTTTGCAACGTGTTGACGTAATTTTGTAATTCATCAATCATTCTTTTAGTTGTTATCGCGTTTTGTATCTAATTTCTTCAAATAAAAGATTAGTAGGTTTATTACAGAAATGATTTCATATTACTGCAGTATTTTCCTTAGTGAAGCCGTATAATCGACGATACTCCTACAGCAGCCATTTAAATACCTAAGTATTTTTAAAGGTTAATAAGTAAGTAGTCTCCTGCCATGTTTACCCGTCTGTTTTGATCACCGTTTCATTTGTCAAGCATAGTGATAGTGCCAATATGCCTTTTGATCGGTAAAGGGGCTCGTGCTCGCTCCGGGGAAGTACTCTCATCGTCACCACATCTATTTCTCCCATCAAGCATCATCATCTGCCTAGCCCTTTTCCAAATATATTGGTGTCGGCTTCCAGCCTAACCGGATGGAGCTGGATACCATTATTTTACATGGAGCGACTGCCTATCTGACCTCTACAACCCAGTTAGTATTTCTCTCATCAAACAATGGGTGCGATTAATTTTTGCGATTTCGTTTCACGGATAACGAAATGAACCTGCGATGCCTCTAGATTTGCATTCCTAGACGGCGGTAATCACTCCTTCAGTTCAGCGTTTTATCTGCTTTTGATTATCTTCTTGTTACTGATGAATATTTGTAGCATGTCTTCTTGTTACTAATGAATATTGCTTGTTTGTTCCAGGTGACAATGACGACTGGTCTGGACAGGGATACAATACGGGCTGCCTACGAGGATGTAAGATCTGACACATCGTCCACTGAGTGGTGAGTTTCTTTAGCCTAGCTAGGAACGAAAGGCTAGGGGATAACATTTTAGTTACATATTAAAGGCATATGCTGGTTGGTACTGATTACTACCTAGCTTGCTTTGTCGTGTTGATGATTCTTATATTTAGGTTAAATGAGCTTCGACCAGAAGTAGAGGTACTGATTATAAATGAATGACTGGGTAATGAATGGGTTGCCCGTTCTGAAAATTTTAGTCAGCTGTTTGGTGTTTCATAAACACAACAAGTTGACTCAATTCCGCTATTTGCCAACATTTTTGAAGCATTAGAAAACGTTCATTCCTGTGTAATATAATATCCCACGCTTTTAATTCAATGGGTCATACAAATATTCCGTTTTCTTGCTCACAATCGGCTTGTAAGCGCTTGTTTTTCTGATGTTTCAACCATTGGAAAGCTTCTTTTAGTCACTTTAATTTGCTGAATGGTTTCCATAACTTTATTGTGCTGAATGTTTTCCGTCGTACAATGCTGATCAAAATTATTGCTTGATAAAGGCCGCACCTCTATCTGAGACTATTCTCTGTGGATGGTTCCAAGTTTGCTGATGTGCCTTTTGATTCTCAATCGTACTTTTAATTCACTCATTAGCAGACAATGAACAACCTAAACCACTGGATTCAGGTAGATACATAAAATTTGTACACGAGTACAACGAAACTAAGCATTTATGGAAGCGTTTTAGAAACTTCATCCACAAAAGAGGTTAAATAGGTGATTAAAGTTCGTGATTTTTTGCCGATAGGGCATTTACCGGGTGTACCGCTTCTGGGTGTATAAAAGTAATGTCGTGTATGTATTCCCCAGGGCGGTGTTCAAATTCGACGGTGCCCGCATTATCTGTTCTGCGCGCGGCTCAGACTTCACGGAGTTCCGCACCCAGTTCTCTGACGACGACCGCGCCTTCGGATATCTCAGGTTGGTTCACATTGCTGTACCTGTTTATTATTTTATTGTATACCTTCGGGAAACTACAAAATAGGTATCTACTTACTCCAAGGTTTTACCTGGCTGTAGTCTGGCGGCAATGATAAGTTGTTGATGCAGTGGTCACATTATCACAGCACAGTGCACTTTTTTAAGACACATCTTTGTCTTTGTCTATAGTAGCTATCCTTTAAGTTCCTATACTTATCTAGCAACCTTCAATTGAGGGGTCCGGATTGGCTGCGGACACCGGGGCTCTGACAGGTGACTCTTTAGTAGGTACTTTCTCTATCAAAATCTGGTGTCCGCAGACGGTCGATTTGACTCAATCCTTTAGCGCGTCGATGCTAGGCCCGAAATCGATGATATCAAATAAAAACATTTATTCCCTAGGTAAGCCACTGTAAAATAACATTACTGAAAAAACATTCAGTCAGTAAGACCGGATGAAATTATGCTGCGGCCTAATTAGGTAACTGCATTTAAGTAACAGGTGAAGCAAGCGGTGTAACGCGATTCGCTAGGTGGTGACCGACCCGCCATGCGTGACAGGACGGGTGACACAATTGTACTACTTACTTAGTTCTTTTACTACATTTCCTGCCGATAAAGTGTTCTCAACATTTTGGAGATAGCTCTTGGGAGGCGTCCCTTAAATTAATGACAACGTTTTAGAAAATCGGTGTTTCTAACTTTTTCAATCTGTGTAGAGCAGGGATTACGGTAGGATCACGATGCTATATTATTTCTTTGAAAAAGTAAAGGCAATCTGCTGCTGATATTAAATCAGCTCTATTAATAAAATTAGGTTCCATGAAAGCCGCCAAGTATTGGAATTTCATAAATAAGTGAAAGAAAGAACCAGCATTTGCCGAATGTTATGATGACCTGGGGATGACTGATTTTATCTGTGGACCATGCGGATATTAGATATCAAAATATAGTCAGTAAATAATATTATTATTGTTTCCGTCCAGGGTGCAGATGGGCGATGAGATGTCAAAACGTAAGAAGTTCCTATTCGTCACATGGGTGGGGCCGAATGTGTCGGTCATCAACCGTGCCAAGATGTCCACCGACAAAGCCATCATCAAAGACATCATCTCTGTAAGTATTCTTCTTCATCGTTCTATTTTTGCCCCGTTCACGTCTATCTTGTAATTGTTGGACAACTGTGCTGCACACCTATTGAGTCCTGAGGCATTGGATATAGGCACTTATGTACAGACGCCAGCACATCAAGCTACTACAGACTATCAAATTTCTTTAATAGACTTCAACTTGATCGCTAAAGCATTAGGTTCAAGGTTGATTGGAAAAATTTGGCATTTTCGAAGAGCTTCATAGGTTATAGGGCCCGATTTTGATGAAATCTGCATCATTGGATTTTTGAAAAACCAATATACCTAGCCAGGGAACGTACCCGTTGATTTTGAAAAAAAAAAAACATTTTTAAAGAATCATATTCTGCGAAGTAATGACTTACGGTATTCCGGGCTGCTACTGAGAAATTCCTGACAGAAAAACCCAATAACAATTTGCCCGACCGACATTAGTATAGTACCTAACGTTTGTGACTTCTAGACCGTTAGACCAACGAGGCAGTGATATTACGTTGATGAAGTCGGTGTGAAGTGTGAGCAGATCAGTGCTTTGTATTGTAACTGCACATGAGCGTCCTTGCTCGTTGAAAAATGACAGGCTCATTATTTTTATTATGGTTTCTAAGATTATACTAAGTGTTAGTTACAGGTGTGCCTCCACCTAATCATTGAGTGATTTTTTATCTTCTTACACCGTAAAAATACGATAAGGTTACATTTTTAAAGCTAAAACGGAACTGAGTAGCTACCTACATACGATATCGGCTTGTCTAGTCGGTATCGATGGCAACATTAAACAGATTTTAGCATCGATAAAAGCGCATCGCGTTGTAGATTCGGCCAGATTTAAATACTTAGGTACAGTAGGTACTTACTATGCGATGCTCTGGAAAAACTTGCGTCAGTTTGGCCTGACCTGGTGAAGACCGGAGAATTGTTCAAGCACTGTACCTACAAATAATTTTACACGAAACAGTGAGAAAGATTAGTGTTGCCAAGCTATTTAGTTGATTATTCCACTCTGCCCTGCCAGTGGCACAAAGTGGACTGTTAAAATTTAAGATGTCCACCTTGTGCTTATCGATTTTTTAGTGGGTATAATTTATTTCACCGAAAACGATTAACGGATCAAAGTTGACTCCCAACTTGCTAGTTATACCTACTATAGTAGTCTTTGCCCCCAACATTTCACTTTCCCCACTTGTGGGACAAATTGTTGACGCGGATTAAAATAATCACAGACGGCTCAGCTCTAAGTATGTAATATATGTGAGCATTGCGCATACACTGTACTCACTCATTTTGAAAAGATGGCGATGTATCAGATGTTTGATGTCCTTCCTTAACACAGAGCCCTTGACTGTCTCGCAGATTGCGTGTGTCATTTGACATTCATACAAATTGTTATGGTAATAAATTCAATGTGAATCGTTGTGATTCATGCTCTGGAATGATTGGGATAGGCAGATTTACGAGTCGTTCTTATTAGCTGGGAGAGGTCGGTGGTAACATGACTAAGTGTATGGAAACTCGTTATTGGTCAGGGCTTATATGGTAATACTGGGATCAATGACGGGACGAGATTTCATGGCCACTGCCCTCATAAGCCAAAGTGTGGCACGTCAAAGGGCCGAACTTCGGCCTTCGACAAATGTATGTAGAAAGTTTCTACCTGAAAAATAAACAAAGTTGGTGGCTATATTGCATCAGACAGACTTCTACATTAATTTACACAAACCTTAGATTTGTTGAGTTACTGCATTTTCGCATATAGGGGCAGTACAGCTCTGAAAAAATCTTTTTGTTTAAATAAAAAAATTGTATTTGCTTTTCAAACATTGTATATTAGATCAGATCACATAAAATCATACAAATATTTCCTAACATTAAAACCAACAGTTTGAGCGACCGCTGCAATAAAATCGTAGCCAACAATACACTTATACTTTGCTGTATCCAAATCTATCTCTTTACTGCCCGCAATCAACTTCAACTCAACTAAAGTAGCTATTTGTGCCAGCAAGTTACTTGTCAGACCTATTTTCTCTTCCAATATTGCATAGAATATGGCGAGTAAACGGTCTAAAGTAAAGACTTTAGGCCCAAGTTGAGTGTTTAACTTCTCAGTGATCTTTGCTTTTGCTCTTACTTGTTGCAGCCTCTTTCGTTGCTTTCCATGATGCTTCATAAACAGTCTTTTGTCTTCTTTTGGTGGGTTATAACTGGCTAAGTATGCGGCAATGAGTAGGAATTTTGCATAGTAGGGTAGTTCGAAACTCTGTGCAAATGTCTTTGTAGATGTTAACTCTTCTTTTAATGTATTCTCGAAGTTGTGCATAGGTACAATGTCCGCATCACTGTTTTCTTTCCCTGGTGATGGTTTGACAGGCTTTGAGTTACTGATACGTAGGTAAAGAAGTTCCAAACTTGTTTTAAGGATTGGTGATATGTGACGCCATAGTTTGGATAAATCGGAAGCATTTATTTCATTTTTTATTATTGGCTCGCAGTATTTTATGAAGTTGACGCATGCCATGTGCTGCAATTCAATCAGATCGCGACACGGTCTATAAAATACGCTCAAAAATGCATTGAGAAAGTTAGCAAACAACTCTGGTTTCTCTAATTCTTCTTTAATTTCTTTATCTACTTCATAGGTTACAAGTAGATGGTTTATAAATCGTTTTTGATGTAGAAAGATTATTTTGAACAGATCCTCTTTGTTGTAATTCGGGAAATACATTTTGATAGGCTCTCGAACACCCATTTTGAAGTAGAAGTTCTCATAAACCAAATGTGTAATGAATATTGTGCAAATGTTAAGGTTACACAGCTCTTGTAGCCTCAAAAATGCGCTCATTATGTTATGGTCGATGGTACGTAGCCGCTCAGCTCTGTCGAACACTATTATTACCGGCTCATAATTTATTCTTGCTTCTTGTAACCTATTCAAACCGTTTGTTAGGTCCATCAAAGTCTCACATTTAACATCGATTTCCTCATCTTCTAACCCTGACAGGACACTCTCAAACATTATTTTAGGTGTATAACACTCGATGCAGTCAATAAAAACATGTTTAAAGTTTAAACTTCGTAGTACAGAGTTAACGCATAAAGTTTTTCCCGTTGCCATACTGCCACTGATAAATATAGAACAAGGCAAACATTCGTCGCCTTCGCCGAGTAAATTAAACAAGTCGTTCAACTGCTCTTCTCTGCACGGCACTTTGTTTTGTAATTCTTCCATTTTCTGGTATTATTTCCGGTTTTAAAACAACCTTTCTTTCGTTGTACACTATATTTTGACATTCGGCTATTTTGGCGGTTGAGTTGACATGACATTTCACATCTTCTTTTTTTGACGTATGATTTCGACGTTCCGTTTCCCAAACTGGCTTTCGCAGACCGCGAGCGATGCGGTCTCGCTACGTTAATATTGTGCACAAGCTCAAGCCTTGTAATCAATATTCAAGTATTCCAAATGGGTGGGTCGGACAATGTTGCAAAGATTTACGTAAAGTATCCTTAATTAATAATAAATAGAGTATTTTTTTTTTAACATAACTTTTGTTTGTCTTTTACAGAATTTTGCAGTGGAATTACAATTGGAAAATCTAACCGAAATAGACATCGATCAATTCAAAGACGCTTTGAATAGAGCAGGAGGAGCAAACTATGGGACTGGGGTCAGGGATTTATGAATTGCACAATAAAATAACCGTCTATATCCTAAAACATATCAGTACTTTGATTTTAATATGTCTTTTTCACTTACAGTGAAAAAGCAACGCGTGAGTGAGAGATAGTTTGAATTAAAATCAAAGTTATGGTAACTTTTTTATTAGGCCATCATCAGGCCCAAAATTGATTTTTCTATAAGTAGGGATATGCTTTTTATTTTTAAATTTTTCTGCATTAGTCATTTTATGCTGTTTCGAAAAGATGCCTATTTATTTTTTTACTAAATTGATATTGCAACTTGTTTTTTATTTAGGGAAATTGTAAAATTTCAATTTTTTTTTTTTTAAATCATTGTGCAATTTATACTCGATAATGTAACGTAAGGATTTGCCAAAAATCTTAAGTGAATGTTGCCATGTATAGGGCGCGTTAAGTGCATTTATTTTTTTGTCTACCTGTATTTTACTGTGACGAAATTTTACAATATATTGTATACAAAAGTATTTGGATTTTAAACTGGCTTTTATATACATTGACTAGTGTTTTTACCCAGCATTATTGGTAAACGAATTGAAGTAAATACATACATTAACCAACCGACCTTGGCTTGTTTTATTTACCCCTTCAAAGAAAAACCCAACCATTTATTCAATACAATAAAAATGATGAATAAAGCAAAATGTGTTGCAAAGTTGCAGAACATTCAAAGTCATTATTATCTGTGCTTTTCAACGTCCATGCGATTATTTCCTTTTCCGAATTCCGGCAAATTTTGTACTTGTGCTACCATGCTTCATTTGGTTCTCAGTTGCCTGATCATCACTATAAAAAAAATACTTTAATAATTTGTTTAGAAAGTTTTGCAAGTAATTCCTAAAAACAGCAAAGCGGTTTAACTGCACTAGTATTTTTTTTTCGTTTTGTGTGAACTGATGCTTTCAAAGAGAAACAGGTATGTTTATCTACCCCACGTCATGGTTCTAATAATAAAATTTAAATAATTTATGTAACAATAATCCATATTATATCTTCTGTATAGTATAATCCAAAGAAAGCAGGAGTTCGATAACAGAGGCACATAAAATCTCAATATTCAGAAACAAAAGCAGTTCTCATGAATAGTTATTCCGAAGAAATCTCTTTAATAAGAGGAAAACTCTGGAACATACGATGGACATTACAGTGGACGTTACATTAACTACAGCTAAGTATTACAATTATTTATTTAAAGCTAACAAACTACTTAAATGTAAGTAGAAAAAAAATCTACCCTCTTCTCAAAAAATATAGCATCACTCAATTTCATAAAGCCCGTCACAGACGTAGCTATAAAATATATTAATATGAATCATAGCTAGGCATATTACGACATATTTTCTATATAAATTTTCGAGTGACCGCACACACAGCTATAATATACATTATAGCTGCGTGTGCGGTAACTCGAAAATTTACATTAATATATATTAGATTCATATTAATATATATTATAGCTACATCTGTGACGGGCTTTATGAATTTTAAAAAATTGAGTTTAAGTATATCTACAATTCCGCTTTTAAGCGTATATTTTGCATGTGGTTGAGAAATCGAATCGTTAAGTCCACCTCAACTCCATAAACAGACTGACAGACAGACGGAAAGGATGAAGCTAAACAATCTTATAAATCATATCATCATTATTGACTGTCCGTAGTAAGTATATACCTGTTCTAATTTTGATTATTTTATTTAAGGTGTACAGACATTCTCCATCTTTCAGGCACCATGAATGGCAGCCAGAGAAAAAAAACAATCCAAAATACAATACAACTAAACAAAACGGGCGGAATCGGTGAAAACTGATGGAGCCCCTACCTACACCTGTGCCTGCTTACTGCCCGAATTAACAACTGTGGCCAAGGTAGCAAGCGTTTACGAGGGTACAGGCACAGTTCCAACCATACAACGAAGTCTATGACATTGGGTAAAACCGATGCTATTCTTCGTTAAACATCTGATGCTGGGTAAAACCAGCACTGATCTATACAACGAAGACCGACGCTAGGTAACACCAGTGTTGATCTCGTCAAACATTGGTACGAGTATCACTGGGTAACACCGGTAGTCCTCTTCCTGTCCCGATTCCTATACAAATATCAGTACCAATATACCATATGATGATGACGACGGTGCTGGGTAGCACTAGTACCGGTCATCGTCTCCATACAACTGACACTGAATAACACCATTCAGTCCTCATCCTCATATTACAGTGCAGTGTAAAACAGCAGGGGCTTTAATAAATAAAGTATTAAAGCCAGCATTATTCCAGTGTCAGAAAGAGATGGAGCTATTCAAGCCCGATAGAGCCATCCCTTATTCAGTATGGAACAGTGATGGTATTAATACTTTATGATATGGCTTCTGTACTGGCCCGCATCCATAAACAAACATAAGACACTGGGTGTGACACCGGTAGCAATCTTCCTCTCTTAAATCTCCTTCCAGTCCTCTTTTTTTTTTTGCAAATGGCCACTTATGGTCAGTTAGTTGGTCAGTATCCACCACTTTATAACATTCAAATTCGGTGTGGTAGCTGCCAGTAATTAAATTTATTGATTTTTGTCCTTTTCTTGAATTTCGTTTTAGTTTCTTCTTATTTTTATTTAGTTTTAACATTTACACAAGGTCAGTTAGTTGATCAGTATCCACCACTTCTAAATTCAAATTCGGTGTGGTAACTAACCAGTAAAAATGTATAGTTTTTTGTTCTTTTTCTTGAATTTGGTTTAATTAATTCCTATTTTAATTTTTATAATTTTTTTTTTACATTTAAACTTAGAACACAGTTTTTGTATAAAATCATGTTCTAACAAACCAGACAGATGTGTTGCTGGGGAGTTTGTTCCGCCACTTCTTCTCCCCAGCTAAAACACTAGGAAGTGTCGAAGGGGGGCGTTTTGGGGGACTGTCTTTTGTAATTTTTGACTTTCATTAACGATTAAATGATTTTTGATTAAAATTACCAAAATGTGTGTTTTTCTTGTCGTTTTTTAAATAGTCTTGCGTTTGGCGGCAACTCGCCTGATGTGAAGCGATGATGGGGGAGGAGCACGCTTGACTGTTTTTTTTTTTCCTGCCTAGAAGAAAACGAAACGTAGTCTAGTTGACACATTCACCATACCGTGTCAAAAATGTATAGTTGACAATGGTAATTGAATAGTATTGTTTCACTCACTCTCATTTTGATGAGAACATTTTAACCATTTTTGTAAGGCGAGGGCACATCTACCTACTTAAATTAATGTTTGAAATTAATAATTTATATTAAACCAAGCAATGCTTGCTATTATTTGCAGTTCATATTTGTCTAATAACAGAAGGATCATATTTAATTATGGGTGTTGCACAAAGGGGGATGAAAATTGCATTTAACCTACCTAGGATGTCAATTTTTTGAGAGATTTTGCGAAAAACAAAAAGGGATTCCCAATTCCAATTGAATTTTGAATTCTAGTCATACCAGGGAATGTTCCAAACACACACACAAGACAGTAAGTCTCAAAGAAAAAAGGAGTAAGACATGAGAAAACTAAAAAAATAAAAAACCAACATATTTAAATACAACTTTATTTAAAAGAGTCAACACTT
The DNA here is from genome assembly GCA_910589295.1 of Noctua janthe. Taxonomy (NCBI): domain Eukaryota; kingdom Metazoa; phylum Arthropoda; class Insecta; order Lepidoptera; family Noctuidae; genus Noctua; species Noctua janthe. Next base: position 1,843,226 of record OU342572.1, on the reverse strand, counting down.
TCGCTTATGAATACAATTTATTGACAAGTTATTCGTATCAAAATGAATAAAAACCTACAAGTTAGTATATTTATTGCATTTCGAAACTAAATGCTAGATTGTGTAGAATATAAAAATATTATGGCTTATGTTTTGGCTCAGAACGAACACATATTCAACTTATTGCTAAATATTTTTAGATTTCTAGCATTTGTATAAGATGGATATAGCTGAAAGATGTACCAATAAAAGTAATTTGTTTAGATTCTTTGATACACATAACATCACGCCTGTAATTCTCAAAAGGGTGGCTGGTTAGGTGTTTGTCAGGTGATATTACTACTTTTATTGGAACAACCGCCCCCCAACCTGTTGGGCTCGCGTGGTTAATTACCGGCTCACTATCTCATATAGACAGAGGTGGCCTGTGTCCCACCAGTGGGAACTATACAGACTGATCTCTTGGTACAACTGAAAGCCATATTTTAGCAGTAAACAGCAGATATTAACAAATTATTGCTAGCTAATAATGGAATAACAATATAAAACATTTTACAACGGCAACTAGGTATATTTATACTAAGTGAATTGCTATTATAAGGCATTGTTAGTAGTATAGTTATATTGCGTGTGTATCTATCTACCTTTCGATTGAACATTCTTTGATTGACAACGACTTTTACCTCATAATATCCCCGAAAGGGTAAGCAGACGTGTTCTTGTATAGCATGCTGACATTTCGCTAGGTAAAAGGAAGCGAGCCTATTGCCATCAAACGGGAAATCCAGAGTTCGTGACTGCTACTGAGAAATTCTTAATGGAAAAATTCACTCAATAACACTATAACCTACCAGGGAATTGAACCCATGACCTCTCCGGTCAGCAGTCGCTGCTTGCTACTGCTAGACCAACGAGGTAGTTAAAACATTGTTGTCTCAAAAACGAAGGTAGTTAGTACGGACGGTTTTAGCAATATTATCATAAATATTGTCAGTAAGAGGTAACTGCAAATAACATTAACGTTTAACATTTATTATTGTACATTGCTTATTGCTTTCCGTTTCGATCTAGCTAGCGTTACGCTCACGTCATGGGGTAGGGTTGTCAAGAATCATATCGCTCAAATGCGACACAACACAAAAAAAAAATATGTTGCTTGTAGTTAAAAACGATTAAATAAACTAAAATAACTATGAAATACTCAAAAAAATGCCTCTAACATTATCAGCTAGTAATGTGCCCAAGCGATTGGCGGCGTTGCCACGTTGTATGGCTACGCTTAGCCTCTGGCCAAGGTTGAAGCCAGTCCTTGGGTCATGGTTTGTAGTGAATATAAAATTAAAAATTCGTCATAAAAGCCTTTCATCTAATTAATAAAAGGTTTCTATGCAAACAATATTGGCAATCATAATGAAAATATTTTCAGTCCTTAAAAAAATGCCGTCCTGTATTTTTTTATTTTTGAACTTATACTGTCACGGGGTCAGATAGGCAGTCGCTCCATGTAAAATACGGGTATTCAGCTGCATCTGGTTAGACTGGAAGCCGACCCCAACATAGTTGGGAAAAGGCTAGGCAGATGATGACTGTCACGGGGTATCTTCCGTGATTGTTCATTATTTTGAGCTCCCGATATTTCGACGCTGTCGCAAGCGCTCTGATCGCGGGTTGACTGGAGAATGCGGGTGGACGGAAAATTCATTGATTCGATTTGATTGTTTTTTTTTAATTCGTATTTTTGAGTTATGTCATTAGCCGTAATCAAGCGAATACAGGAGAGTTGGAAGATTCCGTGGTAACAGAAGGGAAATGTTAGAATTTCCCGTACTCATGATATTGGTTGGCAACGATGAGATTTTAGTTGCTAAGAGTCAGATATAACCTTCCCTTCTCCCCGACGTAGGGTTTCCATGAGGATTTTTTTTATAATAGTGTCTAGGGGTAACTGCCATCAAAAATATCCAATTAAGTAAAGATTGAGCAAGTTCCCGCTTTTAAAAGCTCTTTTTTTCACAACTGCCCATAAAAGGAGTGTTATGTTTTCAAGGTTCACATATGTATTATGTATACTTCATGTAATTACATAGTCCAAACCTTCTTTGCTTCGGTTTGTTAGAATTGGTTTCCTAGCAAACTTTCCCAAATACCAGTATCACTACATAGTATAAAACAAAGTCGCTTCCCGCTGTCTGTCCCTATGTATGCTTAGATCTTTAAAACTACGCAACGGATTTTGATGCGGTTTTCACTAATAGATAGAGTGATTCAAGAGGAAGGTTTATATGTACCCGTGTGAAGCCGGGGCGGGTCGCTAGTTCTGTATAAAAAAGATTAACCCCAAATATATTTTTGACAACCCCGCCCATGTAACGCAAAATCTAGCAACTATATTAGTCCTAGTTATAAATAGAACAATTTGTTATAACATTATTATTTAAAGTTATTAGCCATTATATCTAATATTCGGTTATAAAGGTATAAAATCTTGTACAGGGCAGTATTAGTAGATAGCCACAATATTAATATGATTAAAAGTTTTCATAATTATTTTTCTAGGCAACAGTTATATTTAAATCTAAATTTTTCTATCTTACACTCCAAAAAAAAGAAAAGATCTCATTTAGTCTACAAAATAATAAGAAAAATATCTAGTATTCTTTGATATTACCTAATAATTATGCTTATTATTCTAGGATTATTAATAATAGGGTGTTATAAGCACACTTGCATCTTTATAGGTAAAAATCGAAAATGCTGTCATCTTATTGCTTCAAATAAATAAATCTTCAGTAATTCTTTGATCTAAATACCTTCTCAACATATCGACTGTGAATATTTATAATATCGCAGGGAATTTTCTACTTTCGGCGGTGATTCGAACGTTACAAATGGCGCCTTCAATGTCTTTTACAACATTTCTTATTTCCACCGCCGATATGTTGATATTTCTGTTCAGGTCAGGATTTATTTATCAAGTTGTTTAGAAGTCATAAGATTCGACATTCATGTATCTAGCGACTTACTATTGCATGTAGTATATATTCAAGGCTATTGTATAAGGCTGGACACCCACTGAGAGAGGTAGTGTTCCGTTGCAAGACCATTTTTAGATGTTAAATGATTTTTCAGCTGCAGACCAAACTTGTATGTCGAATGTCCGCAAACCTTGACGATGTGCATTTCTTCACCTCTGCATTAGTGGATGTTGGTTTTTATCTGTTTTCAAAGAATACTATAATCGATTAATCATTAATTAAGTATAAAAGATTGGATTAAGGATCTTAGGTTATTAAATCCGTATGAATTCATAAAAATTGCAGGCAATTTAATCAATCAATTACGGTTTATTAAAGAGATCTTAATTTTAAAATTTGGCTGCTTTGAAAACTAATCCTGTATTATATTGAACATAACAGGAAGACGTTTTTTGTATTATGAAGCATACCTTATAGTGCGTGGTGTGTGCAGCTTTTTAGTAGCAGCATCAGACCGCGCTGGCAGGCGCCAGGCCGCGCAGCAGACGCGCCTGCGTGTGCGCAGCGAACATACCTTATAGTGCGTGGTGTGTGCAGCTTTAGTAGCAGCATCAGACCGCGCTGGCAGGCGCCAGGCCGCGCAGCAGACGCGCCTGCGTGTGCGCAGCGAACATACCTTATAGTGCGTGGTGTGTGCAGCTTTAGTAGCAGCATCAGACCGCGCTGGCAGGCGCCAGGCCGCGCAGCAGACGCGCCTGCGTGTGCGCAGCGAACATACCTTATAGTGCGTGGTGTGTGCAGCTTTAGTAGCAGCATCAGACCGCGCTGGCAGGCGCCAGGCCGCGCAGCAGACGCGCCTGCGTGTGCGCAGCGAACATACCTTATAGTGCGTGGTGTGTGCAGCTTTAGTAGCAGCATCAGACCGCGCTGGCAGGCGCCAGGCCGCGCAGCAGACGCGCCTGCGTGTGCGCAGCGAACATACCTTATAGTGCGTGGTGTGTGCAGCTTTAGTAGCAGCATCAGACCGCGCTGGCAGGCGCCAGGCCGCGCAGCAGACGCGCCTGCGTGTGCGCAGCGAACATACCTTATAGTGCGTGGTGTGTGCAGCTTTAGTAGCAGCATCAGACCGCGCTGGCAGGCGCCAGGCCGCGCAGCAGACGCGCCTGCGTGTGCGCAGCGAACATACCTTATAGTGCGTGGTGTGTGCAGCTTTAGTAGCAGCATCAGACCGCGCTGGCAGGCGCCAGGCCGCGCAGCAGACGCGCCTGCGTGTGCGCAGCGAACATACCTTATAGTGCGTGGTGTGTGCAGCTTTAGTAGCAGCATCAGACCGCGCTGGCAGGCGCCAGGCCGCGCAGCAGACGCGCCTGCGTGTGCGCAGCGAACATACCTTATAGTGCGTGGTGTGTGCAGCTTTAGTAGCAGCATCAGACCGCGCTGGCAGGCGCCAGGCCGCGCAGCAGACGCGCCTGCGTGTGCGCAGCGAACATACCTTATAGTGCGTGGTGTGTGCAGCTTTAGTAGCAGCATCAGACCGCGCTGGCAGGCGCCAGGCCGCGCAGCAGACGCGCCTGCGTGTGCGCAGCGAACATACCTTATAGTGCGTGGTGTGTGCAGCTTTAGTAGCAGCATCAGACCGCGCTGGCAGGCGCCAGGCCGCGCAGCAGACGCGCCTGCGTGTGCGCAGCGAACATACCTTATAGTGCGTGGTGTGTGCAGCTTTAGTAGCAGCATCAGACCGCGCTGGCAGGCGCCAGGCCGCGCAGCAGACGCGCCTGCGTGTGCGCACCGAACAGTACGCACAGCAGCGCCACGCCGTAGCCCGTCGCTCGCTCGCCCTAAGGAAACCAGTAAAGCACATCAACTACAAGGGTTCAAAAACATAACGTACCAATCCAAAAACGAGAAAATAATCAATAACTAGTCATTTCTTTGTCAGCAGTGGAGAGTGCCTTAAATAGTAAATGGAAATAATATTATTTTATTATAGTATACTCACGCAGTGTGCGGGCGCGGCCATGTCGACGTGCAGCCAGTTGCCGGGGAAGTCGAACCCGAGGTGCGACAGGATGAACAGGCCCGCGCACGACGACTGCGCGTTATTGCGGTCCTGGGACATTCATATAAATGTGCTGTTACATGGATTGAAGAAAATAACACGTTACAGGTATTGAGAACCTCAGGAGGTGTCAGTCAGACAGGCAGTTGCTCCATGTACAAACCTGGTATTTACCCGAGGCCTGTTAGGCTGGAAGTCCACCCGAACATACCTGAGAAAAGGCTAGGCAGATGATGATCTAAATGCCATAATAGGGGGTGGAACTATTGCCATCAAACAGGCAGAAAATCCAGACTTCGTGGCGGCTACTGAGAAATTCCTAATGAAAAACTCAATAATATTACCTGACCTGAGATTCGAACCCAGGACACCTCAGTTGTTATTTTTCCGACCACTAGGACAACGAGGCAGCTCAAAGCGGTATTTCTGGCTATAAGTACATACAGCAACACTGTTCTTCATGTCGGCGACACAGCTGGTGAACTCGGTGAAGTGCAGCTCGGGCGCGAAGGGCAGCGGGTGCGTCAGGTCGCCGGAGCGCAGGCCTGCCGACACGCACAGCGCCTCCAGCCGACTGCTGTTCGATACGATGGCGGCGTGGTACTTGCCTGTTGCTGTGCCCTGAGAAATAAACGACAATTAAAAAAAAAAACAATAAAAATTTAATGTTTGGTATCATTTTTAACCGATCACGAAAATAATACTTTACATGGCTCTCGTAGATAACTGCAGTGAAGGACTAGAAATAGAAATTATCATTCCTGATTATAGCTCATTTTATAGCTGTGATGGCCTACTGCCAAGTCATAGATCTCGAGTTCGAACACAAGGGATGGGCTTCTGATTTTTCGGATCTACCTGAGAGGTATTGCGCGACGGCATGTAAAGCCAAGTCAGAGGATGGGCCTCTGACTTGGCTTTACATGGCGGCATAAAAACTCTGTCACCAGGTCAGGCACTAGCCACACGATAAAGAAAGAATTGCTCATTTTGTTAGGAAGTTCCTTTCGATCCCCAATCCAAGTTGCTTTTTGTTACCAAAGCTTTTTGTATTATTATGAGAAGATTGACTTATTGAAAAAAAATCTTAGTAGTACCAAATACAACAAAAGTTTAAAGTATTTCCTAAACGACCGTCCAGTATAAGTGGGGACATCAATTAGTTGCGGATAACAGTTTACCAGAATGTACCCAAGGCCAACATACCTGCGCGCCGGTCAAAGTGGCGACATCTACAATAGTTTCAGCCTTCAGATCCCTCGACGCGTACACAACACCATCACTGAGGACTAGACGACCTGGAACATCAAATAAAGTGTGTAGAAGATAAGTATAAACAACAAGTTAGTCGATGCTTTCATCTGCAAGTTTTACAAATAAAAAAAATTGTTTTATTGTGTTTGAAAATCTTGTTTGTGATTTATCAAATACTAGCTTTTTCTTGCGGTTTCGTTCCCGTTTTGTACGGAAATTTACCCACGGGAACTTTTAAATTTATGCCTATGACACTCGGGGATAATGTAGCTTACCATTAGTGAAAGAATTTTCAGAATCGGATCAGTAGTTTCGAAGATTACCCCCTACATACAAACTAATTTTACCTCTTTATAATATTTGTATAGATTTATTGTTACCTTCAGCATCCGTGTTGTTGATTTCAACAGTGCGTCCAGAATACAGTGTGTGGATGTCGTCAGGTCTGGAGATTGAAATAAACATGACATATAAGACTGTTAATGTTGTCAAAGATATTTTAAATCTGAAACTCTGCTGGTATCTGGACCATTGGTAACTAGGAAAAAAGTGTTTTTTAAGAACCTCCTTAAAAAATTAAAAAATTATAATTTCTATTCATTTTGTTATTATTGCTTTGGGTTGAAATGGCAGTTGAAAGAGAAATATAGCAACACCTTTTATTTCTTAATTCATTTTTTCTATGTTATGCTTTAGTTAGGCACACGTCTATTAATTCTTCGTCCTAACCTGGTAGCTAAGTTCGACTGCGTTCTCAGCGACAAGACATCAAACTTCTCCATGCACCCCAAATAAATTGGGATAAGGGCAAGAGAATGATTATGATTATTACATTGTGTGCACTTGTTGCATATGCCAAATAAATGTATTATCTTTTTATTCAATATTACCTGGTAGCGAGAGGTCCCACCGCGTTCTCAGCGAGACACAAGACAGCATGCAGGTTGATGGTCGGCTTGGACTTGACCGCCAGCGCGAACGCCGCGAGCACAGCTGCCGCGCCGCCGCAGTCGCCTTTCATGCCTACCATGGAGGCCTGTTGAGACAGAAGATCATTATTGGACGGGCATATAATTTTTTGCAACTACAGACAAACGAGGCAGCCTGATTTAAAATAAGTTTGGTACTTTGTAGCAGTTACATCATTATTACGATTTAAACCAAAAGATGTCAAACTGTTGGACATAGGCTGTCCCCAAGAATTGGCACGCAATTGGGTCATTTTTTTCAACATTACAATGCGGCAGTGGCGAAGGTTCCATATAACACGATTTTTACCGGCTTCCCTTTCAGAAATGGCATAGTCAGTATTCTATAGAAATAAAGTGTTCTCACATTAAAGATATGTACTCCAGCTTACCTCTTACAAAAATTGACCTTTCGCTATTGCAATGCGGTTATATATCTACACAACAAAGATAAGAACACTTGACAAATTGTTAATTTAGATCCAATTTAGCCCAGTCCAGTTCCAAGCAGTAAAAACCATGATGCAATGTATTCTGGATTAGTATGATATGTTTCAGTGGTTGTGAGTTAGAAAAGAGATATAATTGCATTCAGATGATTCAGACAATCACACGGTGATGAGTGAGTATGTAATGATATAATAATGGGATGATTTCTTGATAGTTAGGAACTCGGTTTGTTTTTTTCTGGTAAGCATTGATATATTTTTTTAATAAAATAAAAATAAAAAAATGTTATGTGTATGTCAATGTGTGTGTGTTCGAAACCATAAATTGATAACCCATTTTTGGCCCGAGAACCCGCAATGCCCCATGAAACATTCCAGAAAAAAGCCATGAGCCAGCAGCCACAAACTCACCCTTGCCTTAATACTGAGTCCGCCGGTGTCGTACACGATCCCCTTGCCGACCCACGCCACGCAGTCGGCGGCGCCGGGCGCGCAGTAGGACAGCGCCACCAGCGCGGGCGGGCTGGCGGCCGCGCGGCCCACGCCGTACAGCCCGCCCATGCCGCGCGCCTTCAGCTCCTCGCCGCGGATGATGGTGGGCTCGGGAATGTCCAGCTCTTTTGCTACTTTGCATGCTTCCTGTGGTTACAAAAATCAAATGTGTGGCTAAAAAAACACTTACAGCAGCTGGAGTTTCTTTATTAAGCTGTTATTTAACCAGATTTTTTTTCCATGTTATCATAACACTGTAAAATAAGTGACAAAAAACACCTACAGCAGCCGGGATTTCTTTCTTACACTGTCATTTTCCTAGTGTTTTTTTTAAATCATCTGATGAATTCTTAGCCTTTTCCCAACTATGTTGGGGTCGGCTTCCGCTGAGGAGCTCGTGGCTAAATAATAACAGCCGCTCGGGTCGATCTTTAGGTTAAGCCGTGCTTGCCTAGGTTGGTCTGTGGATGGGTGACCGCCCATTACATACCGAGTTTCCTCCGTGCCTCGGAAAGCACGTTAAGCTGTTGGTCCCGGCTGTCATTTGTAAATCTTTGACAGTCGTTAGGCAGTCAGTGGCCCAAAAAAGTCTGACAACCAGTCTTACCAAGGGGTATCGTATTACCCAGTACCAACTGGGTTGTGGAGGTCAGATAGGCAGTCGCTCCATGTAAAATACTGGTATTCAGCTGCATCCGGTTAGACTGGAAGCCGACCCCAATATAGTTGGGAAAAGGCTAGGCAGATGATGAAGTTGGGGTCGGCTTCCAGTCTAACAGGATGCAGCTGAATGCCAGTATTTTACATGGAGCGACTGCCTATCTAACGTCTACAACTCAGTTAGTACTGGGTAATACGATACCCTTTGGTAAGACTGGTTGTCCGACTTTCGGGCCACTGACTACCTGTAATGACTGTCAAAGATCTACAAATGACAGCCGGGACCAACAGCTTAACGTACTGTCCGACGCACGGACCCATCCACGAACCAACCTAGGCAAGCGCGGCTTAACCTTAAGATCGACCCGACCGGCTGTTATTATTTAGCTACGACCATCATCTGATGACAAACATCATAAATAATAAAATTCGAGGACATGTGTTTTCCATTAATCCGCATAAGGCCAGCCTGGTAAATAAAATACTACTCTCTCTCAGAGAGGAGTCTTATGTACACACAGCGGCAGATGAAGCTGTACATTTCCATCATAACTTGGCCTTGCTTTGTATAAATTTCCTAAATAATGAGAGATCCGCATAAACTGGTTTTGTATAGCTTGATTGGCCGTCGTGCGTACCAGCAGTAAGAAATCGGGGGTATGAAGAACAGGGTGTAAAGTTCTTCATCCCTCATAGAAAAGGAAAGATCCTCCGACCAGACGGGTGTTGTGTCTGGTGGACTACAGCCCGACAGTTGTTGTCGAGTGCTTTCTATAGTCTTAAGTCGCGGATAATTTTACTTGCGCGATGTAAGATTTAAGCGTATATCGATGTTTAGTTCATCGTCTGTATCATAGATGGCGCTGTAGTACTTTTTGTTACATGTTGCCGTACTTTTTGTACTCTTTGTAGTGTCGCTACAAGAGCATTGTCATAGTTTACAGTGAAGTTAGTAAATGCCCAAAAACACTTTGTTATACATATTTAAAGTCACCATCTGCTATACTTTTCCCAACTATTGTTGAGCTGGCTTCGGTCGGCGTCGGGTTTTAAGTATGCATATCAAATTCAACTCTGTTATCTATACAAATAAATACCCACCTCAATAAAATTATCCACATTCATCAGATTAGCTGGTGTGTCAGTGATCCTAGCCGCGAGTCTGGTCGCGTCGGCCGCGTCCTGCAGAGTCTGGACCTCTTCGGCTGATAACGTGTTATCACATAACGCGGGGTCTAGGGTGCCGATACCTTCTTCCTCTGCATCGCCGTCTGAAAGACGGCTTTTATAACAAACTAGTAGCATCTGGCAGTAGCGAAGGGTCAATTTTTGTAAGAGGTAAGCCGGAGTACATATCTTTAATGTGATTATATTATTTGTCTATGGAATACTGACTGCCATTTTTGAAAGGGAAGCCATTAGGAATCGACTTGTATTGAACCTTCGCCACTGGCATCTGGATTGATGAGGATATAGTTAAAATTCAATGGTGGTGACCTACCGCTATTTATAATAGATGGGCTTGCCGAGGTTGCTCTGTGGATGGGTGACCGTCCATTACGAACCGAAAGCCCTCTGTGCTTTTTATTTGACAAAATTAAAGTGTGTGCGTAACGAGATTTCGTTAATATTTCTTGCCGAAAGTTTTCCTAACAATAATGAAGTGGAGCGGCAGCAGTGCCGACCTGAGCGAAGCGAGCTTGTAACATCACACTCACCCAGCTTGTCCTCCTTAAGCAGATGTATCTCGATGACCACGGCTCTAGTGCTTTGCGAAACGGGAGCGGTGCTGAGTGGAGTGGCGGCGGAGCGAGCTTGGAACAGCGGGAACGAGCGGGCGATGCTGACTGTGCTGGCTAGGGCGTCGCGTTTGCGGCATACCAACTGTTGGAGGAAAGGAGTTTTGAGTTATTTTGGCAGGAATTTGGTGGTCACTATTAACGGCCAAAAGAACATCGGCATAGGAATCTGGGAATATCTGTTTTGCCTTATGAACTTGTGAAAAACTTAATTAATTCATGCTGGGCTTTTTGTTTCGTCACTTCTTTCTCTATAAATACTGGGGAGCGTTTTTAATTTAGTTAAAATTAATTTTTAGTTTAATTTTCCCTTTTATGCTGCTACTGTGCCATTTTGGTTGTTTTTTTTTAAACATTCTTACCACAATGGTCTCATCAGTAAACCGTACGATCTTGACGAAGGCTTGGCTTCTAGCTGACGCAGCGTGTCGAGTTAGCCACTACGCGAGGTGACAACAGCATAGGATTCTTACGACGATGGTCTTCTCAGTGGACCTCTGAGTAGACCGGACGATCTTGACGAGGGCATGACCTCTCGCAAGGGCAGTGTCGGAGCGGTGAGTTGGCAACGACGCTATGTCACACCAGTTTAGAGATCTTACCACAATAGTCTCATCAGTGGACCGCTGCGTTGCTCGCACGATCTTGGCGAGGGCATAGCCTCTGGCTGGGGCAGCGTGGCGGGAACGGCGAGCTGGCAACGACGCAAGGGACACGGCGCGGGGCCACAGCTCGCAGGAATCCCCTGGGGATGATGTCACGCATTGTTGACCGCGGCGCCATGCCTAAGAGCGAGATAGTTGATAAGGGAAGCGTTAAAACTAAAATAATAATTTTTATAGTTTATTTTTTTCCTTTATTTATTGTTTCAGAAATTTCTTATTTAAATTACTTTCCTTTCAATCACTCTCTGGAGAGCAACACCTCACAATTTTGGCTCAGTTAGAACATAAATAAAATAGACCCAAAAAAAAATATCCTTACCTCTTCACTAACTCTGGGCTCCAGCTTGCACCGCACATCATCCCAGTTCAAGGCACTGAGGTGGGCAGCCTGCCCCACGATCAGCACCGGCTGCTGCTCGGGGTCCGAAGAGGTCAGACCACTCCGGATCTTTATGCTCACTGACGCATTCGACATTGTGCGAACTGAGGGAAAGAATGAAATTAATGTAAGAATTAAACTGTAATAGCTGTCTTACTTTAACCAACTCTTGTGTATAATTGTACCTAAGCACGTACACATAAGCATGGCGTGGAAGGGCCAGGTTAGACATAAGCATGTTTTACCTGGATACCAAAAAAATTTTCTATTTCTATTTTTGATTAGCTTTTGTAGCCAGCTTTGATACCGTTTTGTTTGGAAGTTATACCATAGGAACGTTTTAAAGCCTAGGGATTATGTAGCTTCACATTAGTGAAAGAATTTTCGAAATCGAATCAGCAGTTTCGAAGATAACTCCCTACATCCAAACTTACAAACCTCTTTTTTAGTCTAGATTAAGCACTCTGAATCCTGAAATCGTTCAACGATCTTGGCGTAGTTGAAGGGACGAACTTGACCACTTGAATATACAGGTGTAACATAATGAATGCAAGACCTCTCATGTGGTGTTTCAGACCATGAAACTGAACAACTTTTTCACTATGACTTTTAGAAATTCATAACTTTTTTTTAGCTTTAGCAAACAAATGTTGATCAGCTCCTATACAGACCACACGGGAGGTCTTCGGTTTATTATGTTACACCTTGTATAGGCGAGATAATTAAATAAATAAGAAATGAATAGATAGACTTACATATAAAATATTACTAGTATAAGTAAAATGGAATGAATGGAAATAAAAATTACTTAATAGCAAAGAAAATGATTCAAACTTAACAACAAGTAATAAAGCGCTTGCCCTCTCTCTACTTATTTAAAAAATTTGCTGTGCCCAACTGGGTCCATAATTATTTCTATTTTTTTTTTATTTACCACCTGTTAGTGTACATTATGGTTAAAGCAATAAACAATTTGATTTGATTTGACATGGAATTTCCAATACAAATATTTAAAAAAATTAACAAATTGGGGCACCTCAATTTGCAAGTGGTACTACAAATTAGCATCCACAGGATGAAAAATTGATGAAAAAGTAAAGAAATGAATCAGAAAATGTATTTTCTGATTAAATTCTTTACCTTTTCATCGAAGATACTTTACTTTTGGAACGGACCACAGATTGTTGGGTGTTTCATTTGCGTCAATAGGGTAAGAACATTATCTATGAAATTCCCTATTCATATTTGTAATTTCACTTGTACACTCTCACACACCTTTAATTTAAACATCACTTTCACTTGCCCCGCACAATTTTTCATACAAAATTAAAATATTCTAACTATAAATAAGTCTAATTTTAATATAAAAATTACTTTGTCTAGCTGCCCATCTGGTTGAATGAGGTATTAATCTAAATCGCATCTTGTCAGACCAATCTCTATTTGATAACTGATAATAAAATTCTACTTCCAATTTTAAATTTAACAAATGTTTTATTAATTTTATATTTAAAATGTTGCGTGACAAGTTTGATATCTTAATTGAAATTTAAATGTGTTCATGATGAGGTGAATATGTGACTTGTGTATGGAAAATGAAGGAAAAAATAAAAGATCATGAGATTCACACATTACATTAATAAATTAGTGTTTGAAATGCTGTTTATTTATACCTTTCTACAACCAACATCTGTTTTAAGTTTTCTTTGCATAACAATAAAAGCCTATATTTTTGTGTCATACATATTTATAAGGCTCCTCAGATTTCTTAGTGTACAGAAGGCTTATACAACGTGATATTCAGGAATAATGATTCTGGAGAAGTAGAAAATGTGTTGCATTGTCGCTACCTAAAAGCTCATGTTAATTGAGACATGTTGAAAGTTATTAAAATGATTGTCACTTGTTTTGGCCCACTGCTCATTCTCGGCCATCATCATCTGCCTAGCCTTTTCCCTGCTATGTTGGGGTCAGCTTAAAGTCTAACCGGATGCGGCTGAATACCAGTATTTTACATAGGGCGACTGCCTATCTGACCTCCACAACCCAGTTAGTACTGGGTAATAAGATAACCCTTGGTAAGACTGGTTGTCAGACTTTTTTGGCCACTGACTACCTAACGACAAATGACACCCGGGACCAACGGCTTAACGTGCTTTCCGAGGCACGGAGGAAACTCGGTATGTAATGGGTGGTCATCCATCCACAGATCAACCTAGGCAAGCAGGGCTTAACCTAAAGATCGACCCGAGCGGCTGTTATTATGTTTATTGACAAACTGAGTTGAGTACTCGAAAATGTGAACTAAATCTATAGATATGAGTAAAAGTAGAGGGTTGCAAGGGCTTCTGCTTAGCGAGAAATCCTGGATTCGATTCCTACGTTGGGCAGTGTTATTGGGTTTTACCATCAGAAATTTCTCAGTAGCAGCCACGGAGTGCAACAGAATGCCAGTCTTTTACACGGAGCGCCTGCATATCTGACCTCCACAACCCAGTTAGTACTAGGTAATACAATACCTCTTGGTAAGACTGGCTGCCTGACTTTCAGGCCGAGACTGTCAAAGAACTACAATTGACAGCCGGGACCAACGGCTTAACATGCTTTTCGAGGCACAGAGGAAACTCGGTGTGTAATGGGTGGTCACCCAACCACAGACCGAACTAGGCAAGCGCGGCTTAACCAGAAGATTGATCCGAGAGGCTGTTATTATTTAGTCACAAACTCCTCCTAGAAATGCAAATATTGCAGAAGATTTAAAAAAAGAATTTACAGACCTTCCACTGCCTTGAATACCAAACCCATCTATTCCAATACACTATTAAAATATTTCTGTTACAAAACGTTAAGCAACAATGCAATAAAAACCATTTAAAGATATCACAGACAATGCATGCTTAAATGTATATAAACATGTATTTTTATGACCTATTGATGCAGTTGCTATGGCTGTTTTAAATTGAGTGTGGGGAGAATAATGACTTGGGTGTAATCCATGACAACCACTAGCTAGTGTTACTAAGCAAAATGGGTTCTATACACACTTGTATAGTTTTAGTATCATCATCATCATCTGCCTAGCCTTTTCCCAACTATGTTGGGGTCGGCTTCCAGTCTAACCAGATGCAGCTGAATGCCAGTATTTTACATGGAGCGACTGCCTATCTGACCTCCACAACCCAGTTAGTACTGGGTAATACAATACCCCTTAGTAAGACTGCTTGTCAGACTTTTTGGGCCAGTTTTAGTAGGTATATAACTTGCAATATGGAAAATGACTTGTTACATTTTATTCCTCATGAGATAAATTTTTAAAATTCATGTTTCTTGCTCTCTCTTTTATTAAGAGAAGGCTAGAGCAGTTTTGTCTGTCTCGTTGGTTTAGTGCTTGCAATGGCGACTACTGAGCAAGAGGTTTTTGGTTTCATTCCCTGGTCAGGCAGTGTTATTGGCTTTCTTTGATCAAGAATTCCTTAGTAGCAGGCAAGGAGTCTGCAATTGTATATGATTTTTTATAGTAGGCTCGCCTCTTATTACATGGGACTTTGAAATATAACTGGGGAAATGTGGGTGTACTATTAGGTATACCTCTGCCTAACCCTTCAGGTTTACAGGTGCGGTGTCATGTTAATTCTAAAGCTAGTTTGTGAGGATGGATGAATAGATTGTATTGTATAATGGGCTTGTGTCCATAACTCCATGTCAAAGCACGAATTTTGCTTGCAGCAAACAGATAGATATTATGTTACTCTTTCACACATAGGATACTTTTTATCCTGGTGCAATTGCATGGGACAATTGCCGAACTGAACTGCATGTGGATAAAGCCACGGGCATAAACTAGTGTTAAAACAAAAATGTTAGTGAAGAATAGACTATGCCTAGTACTAAAAAGATAAATGGAAATATTTGTATTCCTCAGTGTTATAAGAGAAAATCACATTTTCAATGACAATATTAATGTTAATCGAAGTTTGTGATTAGTGCAGAGATTGCATGCTAATTAATGTCAAGTTAATAGACAAAGAGTATTTGAAGGAGCAAGTAAGTCAATAAAGGAATGACTTGCATTTATTTGTTTAGAATTTAAAATTAGCACAATGTAGTTATGTAGGAGATGCAGAGTCACAAGTGCCGCTGAGCTGTTCAACCACTCAAAGGACAAGGAGATATATTTGATGTTGATCACCACCTTCCGTAATTGGAGGGGCACCATAAAATATACCCTATCCATAGAATATACCCTATCCTATGACATTGTTTGCCGACGACAGTACTATCATTGTTAAACTTGACAAAAATAATAAACACTTTGAAGCTGACATAATCAATGCATTACAACAAGCCGTTAACTGGTTAGAACATAACAACTTAATTATAAATTTAAAGAAAACAAAAATTATGAATTTTCGTCAAAGAGTAGGTAATTCGGAACTAAATGTAAGCTTTAATAATGAAGTTATTGAAGAAGTTGCGAATACAACATTTTTAGGTTTAACAATCGACAACCAACTTAATTGGAAACAACATACTTCAATATTAATTAAAAAGATTAGTAAGTTTGCTTTTGCTTTGTATAAACTAAAGAAAGTAGTCAATCAAGCAGCTGCAGTCACTGCATACTATGGATATGTCGATTCTATACTACGCTACGGAGTCATGTTTTGGGGTAACTCCTGCAATAAGGACATGGTGTTCAAATCGCAAAAAAGATGCATTCGAGCTATTACCGGTCTAAAAATAACTGATAGCTGCAAACCTTATTTTATATTGTTAAAAATAATGACTTTACCTTGCTTGTACATATTTGAGACTGCTTTATTTGTTAAAAAGAACATGCATCTATTCAGAAAAGCATCTGAACATCGCTATAAAATGATTAGACGAGAATATAGACATGAATTATGCGTTCGACCATCAAATACCGCCTTGATGCACAAAAGTATACTTTGCATGGCCCCAAAAATATTCAATAAATTACCAAATGGAATTAAGGACTTAAATATTATTCAATTTAAAAACAAATTAAGACATCTATTATTGGAAAAATGTTATTATACTATTGACGAATTCCTTAATGATAAATTGTAATTGTAAATTGACATTGATATTTATTTAATTTTGACATTGTACTATTATCTTTATTTCATTCATTATTTATAAGTATACTCAATTGTTAATGTTTTGCTTGCTTTTTTCTGTTTTAAGTTATGTTGTGTTTTGTTGCAATTATTTTATTTTAAAATGTTGATTATTCTTCTTTTTTATAATAATGACCAATAATGTAAAAGAGTGTACACCTTTAAGGTAGATTTTTGAGGAACTAATTATTATTATTAAGATCTCATGTAAAATGTACCAAAAATCACACCAATAAATAAATTTGAATTTGAATTTGATAATAACACCAGAAGAAGGTGATGAAGGTTTTGGTAATCTCTTCATTATTTTATAATTAGAAACAGTGAAAATAACTGAGGATTCTGTTTTTGTAAACTTTAGGGGTTTTGTTATTTTAAATAATTTTAAGTCGGAAACATAAGAATTTATCAAAAAATATATGGCTGTTGATGGAGTGCCAGAAATCTATTTTAACGACTTGAAAATAAATACTTTATGTTTAATTAAGCAGTTAGAAACAAAAAGGTAAGTACTATTTATAGACTGGTTTTATGCAGAGAAACAAGTGGTTTTGATAAGCCAGTCTCGATAGCAGATGCCCTCTGTGACATCAAGTATGAAAATACACAATAGAGCCTTTATTTATTCGCGCGATTAATGCGTTGTGCAGCATAAAGACATACAGTCACGATTTTATCTAAGTTTTAAGCATTTTTATTCATAAAACGGTAGAAAACGTGGTCTCATTGAAACTATTTGTTAGATTATTAACAGAACATTATTAGAACGTGTCTAAAAATACGACAAATGGAGCAAACAAGCAAAAAACGTTTGGGTCACTCACCTGCCGCATAAATAGGATGTTTAATTACACTTATATACGTATTAAATACTCTTAGGAACAGCATGATAACTTATATAACACTAAAACATGACAATATACAACACAAACAAGGTTTTCGTGCATCGAAATCGACTTGAGCGGATAAGCGCTAACTTTTAAAAACACTCACCGTTTTTCACGTTCACAACTTTTGGAGAATTTTTTATCCTACTAAATACATTTGATAGTAATAAATTCGTGTAAAAGTCTTTATTTTGTTTATTTAGAAGCGGTTTATTGTTTACTTTTGATAAAAAGAAAGTGATAGCAGCACTTTCCTGCAACACCAACTTGCCAAATCATTGGATGTTTTCGTTCTGTAATGAAATGGAACGTCACCACTAAATTGGTATTTAAAGTGGATTTATTTTTAATAGTTTATTTTTATTATAATACTAGCAATATTCACAAATAACGTATTCTAATACGAAAAAAATGGTGATAAACACAATAAAGACATTTTAATTATAATTAAATCTCAGCGCTAAAATTGTAGTTTTTGTTTCCGAACGAAAGGAAAGTTCCACCGCGCTACCTTATACGCAGAATTGTTGAGTTAAAGCAATACTATTACTTATTACCAAATACTGTTTATTTTTTTGTTTTCTTACGACTCAAATTCAAAATGTTTATTTGTGACACACAAATTTTTGGGGAGTAAGGGGGAGAGCGGACATTACATTTTTCTGGCTCCAAGTGTCACCCTTACTTGCGCTGAAAAGCTGCGGCTGCCATCCGACAGCCGTGGAGGTCCCTGCTAGATACCTATATATAAAAGTACTCTGCGCTGCTAGATAACGAACGAGGCTATGGTGACCTTGATAGATTTTTTTAGGGCAATTTTGACCAGAGCCCGATACGTGGGCGTATCGCTATAGCGAAATAACCGTCCTCTTACCGTGGAGTATGTTTTTCTTTCTTTGATACTTTATACTGGTATTTCTTACTATAATAATGTGAAATAAAACAAATATGAAAATATTTCATCAGTTTTTATTTATATTACGAAAATTATAAATAAAACTTAAGGCGTGTAAATCTCAGTCATCGATATGACGATACCCTCATCACTACTGTTTACTGTATACTCCGTAATACATTTATAGCTTGGCGCTGGCGAGACATCGCGTTCTGTGTATGTTCGCGGTGAAAACTTATTTTTTTTTCATTAAACATACTTATTTTATTAATCACAAAACTGTAAACTAATAGGAAATAAAAGGGTTTTTTAAAGGCCATGTTCTTTACAATGTGTATACCCTGACCCTCGGCAGGTGAACCCCTGCGTGCCGGCAGTGGTCAACACTAAGCCCATCATGACCGGGATTTACCACCTGCCAATCTCATTAACACGTATCTTACCTGAATAGCAGTAACATGTACGGAAAAATCCTTTCCCACACATCCAAAATAATTAAAATATATCAGCATTGAAGTGTGAGATTGATATCATGTTCCTTACGATAGAATTTTCAACATGGCCATTAGTGTATGACGCGTGGATATCTGAGACGAATCTAGCCATTTAGCCACGAAGGAGGCAGCTAGCCTACTGGGGCTACGCCATACATAGCCTAAGGAAAATGTTGCATTGTCTGTTGCATTGCAAATAATCTGTACCCGGCTTAAGGTCCTCAAAATTACAGTTGTATAGACACTTAGGACATTTTAGCAAGTTTGTAATTTTCTGGACGGTACCACACTCACAGTATGTTTAGAAGGAATCACAGAGGGGGAATAAAAAGTCAGTCAAACAACATAATTAAACGGAATTTTCCTTTAATAATTTCATCATTATCAGCTACAGAACAGAACCACATAACAAATGTCAACCGTAGCACTTTGCGTTAGCTTATAATTACATAATTATTCATAATTAAGCATTATTTAATTATTTTTACAAACTTTAGAATTGTTGATGACTGTACTGCCAGTAAAATTATTGCGGTGCAGCAAGCCTGATGGAAAAATAGACCTAAACATTTAAGAAATTAATGCTATTTTTGTATGTAATGGAAGTCGGTAAAAATTATGAATGGTAAAGTCAGCGTCGAAACGAAATGATTATTGTACATATTTATGAATATAGTTTTTAAATAAAGTTATTTGAGTGTTTGAAGAGTAAGTAGAAAATGTCACGTGCATTCTACGTTTGGCTTCCCATGGGGTCACACATACTTTCTTTATACAATTATTTCTTTATAGACTTTAAAGAGGAAACTGACGAATTATGCCATAATATTTTAAATAGACTTCCATTACAAAAAGTCCCAAACACTAGAGACTCAATCCTAATAATAGTATCTTGAATAACACAATTCATTACATTAATAACTTAAGTAATGTACTTACTTATAATTTAACTATGGAAGCGCCTCTTTGTAATTTATCGATGGCTTATCATTAAAGTGTTATTATGGTCACTACACCGCAACTTATATTGATATAAGATATCTTTTTTTACACTGTTTATTGTGATCTCAAGGGACTCATTAAAAAAAAAAGTCGACGTAGAGTAATCAAGCCAATAATTTGCAAATCGAAATAACTAATATAAATGATTCATAATTCGTAGCTAAGTTCTGGGCCGACTCACAATAGATTGTTATCGACACTCTAAGAAAAAAGAATCAAAACTATTATTTCTATTAACTTGCAACTTCATAGAGAAATGTGGAAAAAGGAACACGTATAATCTGTGATACAGTCCCTTGAGGTCAAAAAACATTTGACATACATATTGACTGAAGACTGATAATACTAGTTGTACAGTCAGCTGCAGATAAATGTCATCTTATAAGCATTTTCTAAAAGAAAAACACCTACCCTTGAAACTTTGATGTAAAACAAATGTTAGACTTTCCTTATTTTAAATAGTTTAGTATAGTATTTACAATCAAGATTAAGCTATAATAACAACATTTATGGACGATCAACTTTTCACAAACATATTTTTAAAATGTCAATATGTATGTCATACGAGTAGCTTTGTAACGGTAATGCCAGTTTTCATTAACACTTTGTGGCACGTAAATGGATACCTAAGCATTATTGCTCTAATGGAATTTGAACTCTCGGTGCTAACTCGAGTGTTGAAAAATCATCAGTGCTCCTTTATTTAATCATTCATTAAGGTATCGCTGTGTAAAAATTAAGATTAAAGATGGAAATGATGAAATATATTGTTTGCTAAATGCACCCAACAAAATATTGTCTATTAAAATCAAACGGCAGGCAAAGGCACTTATACTGTGTAATAATTTATAATAGGTAACTGTAAAAAAACTTGTATTACACTCTAAAAACGCCGAAACTAACACAGTCACATGTGAATTCTATTATAATTATTTAAACTACGAATTTCTTACTTTTCTAGGTACTGGTTCAAACCAGTTAAAAAAAAGTTCGTTAAATAAAAACAAGAAAAATAAAATATAACTAAGTTTTATTAACATTTGAACGAGATTTTACAAATTTAATTTACATTTTAACAAAAAAATAAGAGTATGCACCATAACAAAGCAAAAGAATTAAATAAATATAATAAAACTAAAATTTAAGTACATTTGAAATACTAAGAGTGATTTCGTGTAAAAACAATTCATTAAAACGACAGCCCGATTTAGGTACAGTTGGCGTTGTAAATAAGTTATTTGTGATTAATTTAATTTTTACCGTAGTAGTATTACCAAAAAAAGGTGCACATGAAATGATTTACGCCATCAGAACCATCCCATCTGCTCATAGTCTGAAAGACTGATCGCAAGATTAAACAAAGGAAAAAATAAAAAAGAAAATGATTTAGTCAGGTAAAATGAATTATTTTAGCTAAATTGAATAATAGCTAAGACAAATTTATCTACGGAACCCGAGAGACTGGTAATATCAACATATTTACGTAGCTAACTGTACCAAGAATATAAAAAAGCTTGCATCACCAAAATCAAGCACTAACAAGATTGAGTTAAAATAAAACAGTAAAAAACGAAAATCAATAAAAAAGAGAAATTTTAAATTGTACTTTTAGTATTTAAAACATTTTCACTAGCCCCACTATACATAAAATTCACTAGCCACGATTTTATAATTAAAATTGTTAGTTTTTTTGTAACTATAATAACTAATGTTTTTTTTTCCCAATAAAAGGGATGTTTTTCACTGACCAGAAAAAAAACATCGACAGTCCCTTTTTACCCAACTGATGCAGAGACCAAAAGGAGGGTAATGTGTTTAGTTCTGGTCAGTAAGTATAATTATTATACTTAAGCTAAATAATTCAGTATTTTCTTAGGAAACAGTGGTTTAAGCGTATGCGCATTTTCATTTAAGAAAATACTGATCACAGCTGTTTCTGGTATAATAAAAAGTTATTGGTTTATTTTGTCAAAAATGGTAGGTTTAGAAGCAATAGCTTTTTTTGGAGATGAAATTATACCTAACCTTGGCCACGAACTACACGCCCGACACGCGGCGCGACAACGCGAAGGAATAAGAGACGCGCGCGACTGTCGATTGTCGCAAATCGCATCTCTCAAATTCATTAACGGGGCATAAGAATGAGCAGCCCTCGTTTTCACAAACGCTTCGATTCGAGATGTCGTATTTCCATCTTGTTTTAACATTACAAAAGCGAGCGAGATAGATATACGATTTCTCAATGCGTTGGTGAATACACGGGCTGGATGATTGTTAGGTAATTTTATCTAACAGTTTGACTTTTGAATGCCTTCATGCAACGTCAATTTATTTTACATTTATACAACATTATTTTTAGTATATGCGAAACCTGAATATAGTTTGTTCAGAATAAGTAACTGAGTCGTTTTCAATAATTTTCAAAACCATGTTATATGTTGTCTCAAAAATATTTAAAAAGGCTACAAGTTGGACACCGAGCTATATATATACGATACTAAGTACCTATCGCAATCATTAAGGTACCTACTGCCAAATTATTATTATCAATGAGCTCAAGACGGCGCTGGAGGCGCGGGCACCACGTTTTTGTGCGGACAACTAGGTAACAGAACAAGCTTATAACTTTGTGATTTTTCATGATAGTTTTGAATTTTTGCACATAGATTCTTTACATAAAAATACTGGACACGTGTTTCAGGTTTCGCATATACTAAAACTAATATTGTATTTAGTTTCAAAGCGTTGTTAAAACTAAACAAGTATTTTTAAACTAATTTGTTCTGGCCCTTAAATAATACCATATCATAATAATATTATTATGAGACATTTCATAATACTTCATTGTACAGGCATTCAAAAGTTAACTTCTCCAAAATTGGCAAATAGTGAATTTACTTTAAGCTTATTTTAACTAAGCGAAAAATAATTGACACTTTTGCCTTTTGCACAAAACAAGATAAATTGGCAAGTGTCCTAATCATAATTTCGTTACTTTAAACTTTAATAGTAATTAGTAACATTTAATTTAACAATAATATTTATTCACAAAAACATTAATATTTATTGTCAATTAATTTGTTAGTTTATTGAAAATGGTATACAGTGTTTTTCAGTTATATGTGATTTATTCAAATTTATTAATAACACTTATTTAAATAATCCAATAGTAGTGTTACAGGGTTAGTATCCAAAGACCAGCCAAATCCTCAGATATGATGCAGTACATCATTCTGAAAAAAATCTGCTGTTTCCTACAAAAGTGCAACCTACACGGTTAAAATGTATGGAACAGCTGATTTTTTTTAAAATAACTGATGAAAAATTTCTATGTGGAGGAGCTCAGAATTATGTACTGCATCACATCTGAGAATTTGGCTGGTCTTTGGATACTAACCCCGTATAGCTTAGGCTTTAACAGCCCAAATGAAACTAAGAGTCAAATTATGTAATATCTTTCTTTATATAACCCTAAATTAACGTACGATAAATCACTTAGTTTTAAAACATATTTTACACGTACATATTTTTAATTTAATAAAAGCTACTTTTGCGAAGCGGCTTCGATGCTCAATTTTACTTCCTAACATTGCAGTACCAATGTCCAATAGTGTATCGTTTATTTCGCAAGCAACTGTACATTCTCGCTTAAAATTTTTCTTTATGAAAAATCTTTTATATCTGTACAATTTATTAGGATCACGTCATATATATTAACGTATATTTATTTAGGTAAATACCGTGTCTCGCACTATCTATCAGATAAAATTACGAATCGAACAGAATTTAATAAAAAATACTTATCGAGAGTAGTGAATCCCGCAAATAACAATAAGTTAAAACACTATAGACCATTTTCATGAGTTAGTTAAAACTGTGACCTGGGTTCTTTTATAATAATACGAAAACAACCAAAACACCCGTATGGTAACTAAAATATTTAAACGATTTAAAACAAGCTTTTATGTCATAATATATGGAGGTCTAGACAAGTGATTGTCGGTTTCAAAGCGTTCGTATTTCCATAACGAATTTAACAGGACTGGGGATCTAAAAAGGCCGCTTTAGCAGAGCCCTAATAGAATATTAACATCAATAACGATAAAATTCGTAAAATGGTCACAGACGCAGTTAATATTATGAATTGTCAATTTGTGACCATTATAAGAATTTAAACGTGATTTACATTATTATCCTATTAGGATTATGCTCAAGCGGCCTTTTTAGACCCCCTGTGATAAGCTTTTCGGTAGCTTATGTCAATCCAATACATTTCTGACTTTTCTATCCTCGTTAACGCTAATAGAATCTAGGCTTTTCATGACGCCTTAGCCAATGAATATATAAAAGTTGTGAACGTTTATATGACACAAAAGCATTTCGGAATCAACGGAGAATAATGAGCAGCTTTATTACTAGACTTTCTTCGGTAAATATGCAAACTTGCAAAATTAACACGATTTAATTTTAATTGTAATGAAAAAGTGTTTATTTGAAAGTCCTAAATAAACCATAATAATTTAAAGTTTAAGTTTTCACGGCGCGAAACTTTAAAATTTAAATACTGATAACCACTCACCATAGGATCAGAAAGGTTAGAGGATATTTGTCCGAACTAGCACTAGACACATAGACACTACGTAGAGTGCCTCGTTCCCGAAGGGAAGCTAGCAGGAATCGGCTTCTTAGGTGCCTTCGGGCCTGCTAGCTAGTAAGTAACATGCGGATAATACTTCCCTCTAAAATTCTGCAATATACGTTCCGTTACTTTTAAATTAGAGGGACGTATTATCCACAGCTACTTAATTTCTTGGAATTCGGGCAAATGTACTGCCTTTCCCGATGTTTGTTAATTAATATGAACATCTTACCACATTGGACAACTCAAGGCTAATGCATGATGGTGAAATTAGCCCATCTAATTCAGAAAGTCTAACACAGCCAATATAATAATGTCATCTATATACAAATACATCTAACACTAGCCAACGACACATACAGCTCACGAAGACACACACTTATGTAACACGAAGCGCTATCTTACATAGACGTAGCTCTTTATATATACTTTATACAACGCAATGAGAATTTTACGATGGAATTATCGTGGTGAAGATGTTGGCTGGCAATCAATACAATACCTATTTATTTGTGTGATGCTAATAACGATAACCTAATGGACTAATAGCAGAGAGCCTCGACCAACACCTTAGGAGGCTATCATTGCGCGGCAGGGTCAAGGGCTTGAATCAGTGCGCAGTACTCCTGGGCACGGCACGCATAGTGAGGCGGTTCCTCTCTCTGGAGCCTTCACCACCGGCAACCTGGACCTTGTTCCTGATGCCGATGGGACATCTATTTTTTATATTATTGAATGTTTCGTTAACTTTTGTTTTTAAAAATGTATTAGATAAGAGAAATAATGAATAAAGGACATAAGATAACCTCTACAGATGGTGGATCACGGACAACTTAGATCTCAAGTGCGTATGCGCCGTCTCTCCACAGACTGCTCACCTTCCAGTGCCGCATGCATGCTCTGACAACGGTTCGGGTGGCCGAATTTTGGGCTAAGCATATTTAGTGTGTTATTTTTGTTATTGTTTGATTCTTTTAATGTGTATTATTAGGTCTTTACCTATGAAATTGGAGATTTGTATGAAAATTTAAAACACAAAATTTTTTGTATTTTTTATTTTATTTTAGCTTATCTAGATTTTTAATCTTTCTGATTTGACGCAAGTGCTTCAATGTCGTTTTGACACTAATTCCAAGGCCCGCAGCAAGCTCAGCCGAAGATTGAGTTGGATCCGTTTCCACTATCGCCTTCAATTCGTCGTTGTCGACAATGGTTACCGGCCGACCGCAAGGCTCATTCTTCAACTCAAAATTTCCAGATTTAAAACGATTGAACCCAATAATGGACCGTGTTTATGCAAGCAGTGTTAGGCCCGTACACGTCGTTAATGTTTCGTGTTGTTTGCGCAGCGGTATGTCCACGTAGGAACTCATATTCGAAAATTGTACGAATTTTCAGTTTATCCATGGCGCCAAAAACTACCACAATTTCACAAAAACAAAAAACTATTTAAAAACAAATGACTGAATTTGAAATTATAGAACACGGCTTTCGAATAAAATTTATTTGAATTTCGAATTGTGCACCAATCCACAGATAATTAAATCTGAAAATGCTGGTTATTAAATCTCCAATTACATAGGTAAAGACCTATTATTTTAATGTAATTGTAATATGTGTAATTTTATTTTTTATTTTAATGTAAGTACATGGGTTTAATGTGATTTTAATTTTTATATGGACTATGTCTGAAATAAATGATTAATTAAATTGTTTTTTTTTTGCCATTGACATGCTAAGAAGAAGATAATAAAAATAGTCTTTCTGAATGTTTTCGGTGATGGCGGAGTGGAGGCCAACCTCAGCAGAGGCTAGACATGGACGCAGGAAATATAATAGTACACAAGTGTGTGCGTAAACACAGATGCACTCTTTCCCTCAGTCACATCGTCCGATGGGACAGTATAGTATTATACAGTATGCGTGAAAACGCTTGATCATATTATACACATTAACTTCATACAATTTAGGTCTATTTTCGTATACAACGCTATTATATTTAGCTTATAGTGAAAGTTCGGTCTATCTACCTCTAAGGGCCTGTTACACGATGTTCGAATACCTCACGGAATAAATTCAGAAATGGAACAGAATGCCAAGTAACTTAACGGGCACTTGATCATAGGTGGTGAAACAGGCCCAAGGGCTGAACTTAGGTATGTTAAAATTTCCATTGTGTCACACCATCATAGTCCGGGTTGATTATCCTTCTAGAATTTATATTCACGGTTTTTTTTGTGCTGGGGAATTTTTGATCTAATTTATGTGTAGTTGAAGATTCTTTTTTATGTGAGTCAGGTGTGAAACTTGTTTCAGAAAAATTAGTTTCTCACGCTGTCTAAAAAAATAATACGATAGTCATGTGTGTACATTTACATAATTTAGTTCTTTAAATTAGCCTATTATGTCGTAGTATATTAGTTTTTTTAACATTTTGCTAAAAATCCTTGTAAAATAGAATAGGCATTTAAAAGCAAATTAACTTTTTATTCACTTTTATTTATTTGTTGATAGTGTAAATATGTTCAAGCTTGTTTTTAAAGTGTTATTATGTTTTTTTTTTCATAAGTTTATTTTAGGCAACACCTGACATCTTCACCACGACTTATTTTTTTAAAAATGATTTGTCTTTTATTACATTTCGTAAACCCGTATTAACCCCGCAACCACACGTTTTAAAATTTACTTTTAACAAATTATTTACTTATTGTGCTCTTCCTTTATGTGCAACCATACTTCATTCTCTATATTAATTGACGAGAAAATTTAAACTAAGAAGGTTTTAGTATTGTACGAAAAACGTACTTGGATTAATTTGTGACTAAAAAAAATTGTATGACTATGTTATAATTTGTATAAATATACATTAAAGTTCATTTTAGTTAATTATGGTACAAAACTTACACATTTCATCGTGGTAACGTAAAAAATAAAAAGACGAAATAAAGTTTTTTTTTTTTTTGGATATGTAAACATCTCACAGCCAAAAATGTTAACAAAGCGTGTCAATTTAAATCGTTCTTATTGCAATGCTTCTTTTATTACTTTATGAATAAAATACAATTCAATTCATGATTAGAATAGGGTCTTAACTAGCGTCCAACCGAAACGACGGTTCGAAATTGGGACTTGGGCCGAAGGTTCGGTTTCGGCTGAAAAACCTGGGGTCTACTTTCTAAGTCCGTCAACGATACGGGCCATCCGAAAATACCCTACTCCATTATACAAGGTGTAAACGGACCCATCACGAAGCCGTCAACCAAGCATTCTGTACATCAAACTCAGTAACTCTACGCAAAAATTATTGCTTATGATTTTTTTGGGGTGAAAAATCACGTTTTACGGTAAAACTCAATGTTACGCACTCAAAATATTGTGCTGCTGATTGCATTGAATAGTAAAGGGGTCATGGAGATATTTAATGTAAAGTTATAATATTATATATGTATTTAAAGTGGGACTGGGCAGGCCATGTCTGCTGCATGCCCGAAGAGATGTCGGCCAAAATAACCCCAATGTGGAGCCTTGACACAGCCAGAAGGCGACGCGGTAGACCTCGCAGGAGAAGGCCGGACGAGCTGGACAAAACTAACGACCAGTGGTCCACATTGGCCCTGGATCGAAGAATTTGGAAGTCATGTAGAGAGGCCTTTGCCCAGCAGTATTGGTTCAATTAGTATCGTAATACCTACGTGGATTATGGTTATTTTAAAGCAAATAACCTGTGGGATATTGTTAGGACTTTGTGGACGCTTAATACGGCCTCATTAAAGCGGTTGGCCTTTAATCTTGTAAGTGAGATGTACGAGTTATTAAGAAACGCCAGTTATTTCGGCCGTAACTATGGGTTTCGTGCATAGAAAGTAGACCGCATGTTTCGGTCTGACACTAGTCGTAACTAAACATTCTTCTCAAAGTTATTTTTACATCAAACTACAATACTCCTTGCAACGAGAAAATAGAACACTAATTTTAACAGTGTTGCGTAGTATAATATGACAACTTTAAGTGCGCAGTTCAAGGTGGCGCTGCTTGTCAAGAAAATTTGCATCGATATGTCAAGCTTGGTACATTTATTTTAATTCTCTGTTTTCCCGCCTGCATAGATAAGTTGGTTGCAGTGTAAGGGCGTTACCACATCGATCGATCGATCGCCGATCACCAATCGATCGCTGGTAGAATTGGCTACGATCGATTAATTGGTGTAGTAGAAACTGTCGACCGACGTCGATTTATCCATTCTACCATAGATCGATGGCCACGAACGATTAGTGTGGTATCACCGTAAGAGGTAAAATAACTTTGAAAGGAGATGTCACGCTAACTAAAGTTTGGCAGTTAACACGTCATATCGCGACGATTGATTCCTATTCTTATATCTGTTACGGCTAAAAGCCGAAGTAAGGTTACACCTAGTTCTAGCCGGCTATACCTAGGTGCGGCCGGTAACAGTTGCGTATTCTTTTTATTGTTAGGACACACCGATCAAATGGATTAGGTTAGGTTAGAACTGACACCAAACGCGCGCGAGCCGAGCGAGCGCAGCGAGCGGTGTCGAGGCAGCGGGCTGCAAGCGCTACATCCAAATTGGTTGCAAGTTCTAACCAAAGATAAGTAGGATACATCGAAGTTTAACCGGCTGCACCTAGTTGTACCCGGCTAAAACTAGGTGTAGCCGCACTTCGGCTATTAGCCGTAACATCGGCTATTAGCCGTAACATCGGCTATTAGCCGTAACATATCCAACAAAAAAATATCAGAATTGAAGAAAAAAGCCCAACATAATTATAAGTAAGAAAAGTACCTCACAGGTAGTGCCTAGCCAAAAGTTAACAATAGTAAAACATAAAGTAATATAACATAATAATTATCTTCGTTAAATATCGTATGGGGACTGACGGTAATACATGTTTTGTTCTGGTTTCTAAGGTCGAGATCTGTGAACTTTACTTTGTACGGCTTTTGAGTAAGAAATGTTACCGTCTCTATCTTGCACTTCTAGGTTGACAGTTGTGCGACAGTAACAGGAATAACGTTTAGCCAAAGTGCATGCTAAGTTACGTTTATAGATCTTGGCCTTAGGGCTATAATCACTTAAGGTGAAAGCACCAAGTTTCAAATGTTCTTACCTTTTTTGCAATTAGCAGGTCAGTGTCTGGTTCTATGTTAATTAAATTATGATTCGCGGCCCTATATTTGTTACGGCCGCGAATTAGAGAGTTACAGAGTTATACAAATTAAAATCATCGTCGGATTAAATTAACTTAAAGATTGATTGAATGATTGATTTGCGGTACTCAATAAAATCATCAATAATTTAAATTCAAATCTAAATTCATATATTTTGTGAACAAAAGTAAAACAGTAGGTGGTTTCTGAATTTTATATATTATATAAAATTCAGAAACTAAGGAAGAGCTCGTGGCTAAATAATAACAGCCGCTCGGGTCGATCTTTAGGTTAAGCCGTGCTTGCCTAGGTTGGTCTGTGGATGGGTGACCACCCATTACTGACCGAGTTTCCTCCGTGCCTCGGAAAGCACGTTAAGCCGTTGGTCCCGGGTGTCATTTGTAGATCTTTGACAGTCGTTAGGTAGTCAGTGGCCCGAAAAGTCTGACAACCAGTCTTTCCAAGGGGTATCGTATTACCCAGTATTAACTGGGTTGTGGAGGTCAGATAGGCAGTCGCTCCATGTAAAATACTGGTATTCAGCTGCATCCGGTTAGACTGGAAGCCGACCCCAACATAGTTGGGAAAAGGCTAGGCAGATGATGATATAAAATTCAGAAACTATTTATGTCCCGCCGTTATGCATACAAAATGTTTCTCACAATGGTACATACAATCAAATTGCTCCAAAAAAAATAACAATGCAATTTGGTTCATTAAATAATTAAACTCATCAAATAACACAACATAAAACAACATTAATCAACATACAACCTAACAATGACCTGCTAATTGCAAAACAACGTAAGAAAATTTAAATTTCGCGGGCTACCCTCGCGCTTCACCCTTTAAAGATTTATTTTCGTTCTAAATAAAGAGAAATAGATTTAATATTTTAAACTGTCACGGTCTCTAACATTATTATTAACACTAGAAACGGGATATTTACCATGTTTACTGTTTTCTTTGAGTTCCCGATATACACACACACACACACACCGTACAACGGTACATGGTAAATATCCCGTTTCTAGTGTTAATTATAAGAAATAGATTTGTTTCAATATCAGTAAGAAATGATAAGCAATTAGTTACATGTCCATAAAAATAATTGTTTCTCACAGTGTATAATTAAATTCTTCTGTCAAAGCTATATTCATAGAGGTTTTATTTTGTACTAATGTCTGTTATTTCTTACATTTTGTGACGATATACTATCGAGTACATTTTGAAAAGTAAAGCTGATACGTTTCATACAAACATTAACATAGCTGTTTTTGACATGGAAAGAAAAATTCCAGTGCGAGCAGGGTTTGAACCTGCGACCTTCCGATTCAGTACACCGGATGTCTTAACCAACTAGACCATCGCACCCCGCTCACAGATCCCGAAATTTTTCGTTCCATTAATAACGTCTAACGGTGACGTTAGCGCCATCTATTTAAGAAAGTATCGAACTAACTTAAACCAACACGTTGACATTGCAGTCAAATCAATGTTGTATAGAAGTCGCCATACCAAACAAATTTTTAATATTTTATACGCAAACCCTGCGTAGGGAACATAGCTGTTTTTGACATGGAAAGAAAACCCTGCTCAAACCCTGCTCGCACTGGAATTTTTCTTTCCATGTCAAAAACAGCTATGTTCCCTACGCAGGGTTTGCGTATAAAATATTAAACATTAACATAATTCGTAAAGAAATAAGGTTCTTATTGGCGTGTAACTCTTATTCTCTTTAGCTCGTAGAAATATGAACACTATACAGTGTGTAAACAGATCCTTCACATAGCCGTCAATCAAGCATTCTGTACATCAAACTAAGTTACTTTACGCATAAATTATTTCTGGGAATCAACTTTTTTTCTTGGGGTGAAAAATCACGTTTTACGGTAGAACTCTCGAGAGAACTCGATGGAAAGCACTCAAAACATTGAGCTGATGGATGGATTGAATAGTACGGGGGTGGTAAACATTATTACATTAAAAAATGTATTAAAAAAAAACTAGTGAAAATGTTGGAACTTTGACCCCCTATATCTCCGTAACTAGAAGATTCCCAGGTATGGTCTAGAACAAAAAAATGATCGCAAAGACGGGGAGGACAAGTACCTTTCGGATATGTTAAGGGTCTATTTACACCCTTTATACATACGAATAAAATTCATATTCGTAGAAACAGTATAAACTTTAGTCAGCAATGTGAATTTCACCCTTAGGGGCGTTAGAAACACTCAGTATCGTTTCCTCAAGAACCGTTGAAAACTGTCTAAAGTAAAAACCTTTATAAATATATCTTTAACAGATCACAGGTACCTGACGCATATTTTTATAATATTTCGAATATTATTCTTATAATTAATATTACTAACCGACTCCTTTGTTACACATTAAGGCTGTATGGCTGAGAAAATTGCGCGGGAAACTGTCAGCCTATTATTTGACACGTGTCCGTAGTACAAGGTCTAAAGCACGATTTATAATGGTCAAGTGTTTAGCGACCGTGCCTCGGAAAGCACGTTAAGCCGTTGGTCCCGGCTGTCATTTGTAGATCTTTGACAGTCGTTACAGGTACTCAGTGGCCTGAAAGTCTGATAACCAGTCTTACCAAGTGGTATCGTATCACCCAGTTTTGGGTTGTGGAGGTCAGATAGGCAGTCGCTCCATGTAAAATACTGGTATTCAGCTGCATCCCGTTAGACTGGAAGCTCACCACAAAATAAGGAAAAGGCTAGGCAGATGATGAAGTGTTTAGCGAAGTAGATAAGAATATAATAGTGAGTAAATGGTCACTGTCTTAGTGCTCGACACTTGCCACTGTACTTGTACTCGCTACTCGACACTGTTCTTGACCAATGTAAATCAGGCTTAGCTTAGGCGCGGACTCTACCAATGCGGAGATGAGACGTGTGGAAACTGACCAATCAAATTGGTTGAAATCATCTACATCGCGTCTTTATTGTGATTGGATGAATCTTACACATCTCCTCTCCGCTCGTCTCCGTTTTGGTGGAGTCGGCCCTGAAGGTGACTTAGCGTGAACTTTGGCTATAAACCGTTATTCCTGTCACCGTTTCACAACTGTGAAACTACAGGTGCAAGATAAAAACGTGATCATTTTAAGTCAAAGTACCGGCTAAGTAACGTTTATAAATCTCAGCTTTACATAAAGTCAAATTTTATTAAAGAGGGTAGGACAAAAAAAAATTTTTGATGAATAATTGTACGTTGGCAATACGTAAATTGGTGTCTATACTGTGGTCATAAAGATGATTTATTCGTCATAAAATGAACAGAGTATAGTACTTCTTACATCCATATCTCGTTCAATTTTCTCGGCCATACCAGCCTCTCACCCCACTATAAAACATTGTCAATTAAATAGCTACGTATGTAGTAAATAGTTACCAATTGCTCATAACACAATCACGACCTATACAAGGCTATCCCTTATCCCGTCTCTGAAAGCCTATCCGTCTCATTACAAAATCTCCGAGCCTGCTTTTGTATTTTGAACCTTATTCCAACTGTGTTAAAATTAGACTCTGATTTCAAGTTAGTTTTTGTAACTAAAACTCTGAGCTTCTTGGAATAAAGTTCGAAATTAAAAAAACAGGTTGTTGGTGTAAACTCCATGACAATTCATACGCTTGATTGTTGTTATTTCACTCAACCAATCACATCATACACATGATATTTGGCAGCTGATAGCAGATTAAGCTTCCAGACACATGGGGTAGGTATATTATTTAGCGATACACATCCTATTTTCTCTCTCTTTCTAGCGTCTTTTTATCAAATAGCGTTGTCTCACTCTATTAGACTTTTTGGTTGTCATCGTTAAGTAATTAACCTATCTATATTTAAAAGAGATTTATTTAAAAGCGTTGCTCAAAGTGAGGTAAGGTACGACTAACTTCATCTATTGACGTTTAAACGTCACTTAACTTTAAGCAACGTTTAAATAAACCACTATAGATGGCGCCTAGTCTAGTGACAGAATGAATTTTAAAACATTCTGTTCTTTCAATATTATTTTACCTCTGATACCGTTGTATAGATGTCAGCACTGCAAGCCACCCGAAACTGTTAAATATACACCCAATCAACCTTGAACCTAATGCTTTAGCAATAAAGTTGAAAATCTATTAAAGAAACTTAACAGATTGTAGTAGCTTGTTGCGCTAGCGTCTGTACATTGACCTTTATTCTCTTTAACATAAGGTTTAGATCAGACCTAACTGTAGTACTTCAAAGCTCTCTTTTATATCATTCACGGTAATAAAACCAGTCATTCAATCCGCCTGTCAAAATCTATAAGCGCCATCTTTAAACGTATAACCTGTGATTAAAGTCTAGATAGCCCTCACAACAAACACTGATTAAAGGCTATAGTAAAAGTCTAGTTAACGATAAGCGGGAAGCGAGACACAACCATCTAGCAGAGCCATTCGCACTGCGGTATACGCTGGAAGGAAACACATTGAGAATATTAGTTATTTATTCATTCATTTGCAAGTCATAATCCATGTTCGGTACCGATTTATTCTAGGGGCCGATAAGGTGTACCAGTATAGGGATTTTAGTTGGGTTACTTTTTATGGTTAGGTGAAACAGCCTAGAGAAAAGATCTATAAAATACGGATTACGTATTATAGGATTAATTAGCCTATAATAAGAATAATCGGTCCTCGCACAGAGTTCATTTTTGTACATGGCGGTCCGGGATGATGTACTGTACACGTGGTAAACGTCTGTACGTCGATGTCCCTTCTACCCCGTACAGGTAACGGGAGCCTAATTTCGTCTATGCACCAGGACTTGTGACTGACAATTTACGCCAATGGCTGTAGAGTACAACCGTATACTTACAAGTATAAGTAGACGCGGTCACCAGATCGCGGGCGCGACGTCGTCGGGGAAACCTGCCTCGCGCGCCTTCCAGTACTCCCCGTTGAACACCCAAGTCTCTTCGCCGCTCTCCTGCGTTTTTCTAAAGAAAACAAGTACATCATTACTGAAGATATTCCTTATTTGGGTCAACAACAATGTGGCCACAAGTCACTGTAAATTACCCAAAGTCAAAGTGTTTTATTTGTTGAACATTGGTACATGGTATAAAATTTGTGTAGTATCACTATGTTATGCCTTGCAAAGGCGTACAAATTAGGCGTAAAAAACTACAAACTAAATAAAACTGTTTCAAACAAGTAACGTCATAAATAAGACAGTGGAAGTATTACGCTTATGCCCATTTTCGCATAGCACCGATAATTAATAAAATTGTTGTATTCATTTAGGTCATCGGTCCACCTAGTGGGAGGCCTTCCAACCACGGAAGCCAAGGTTAGGCAGGCTAAGGTTGCGGGGATCCGCTGGATGCGAGACGCACGGGACCGGTCAATGTGGCGACACTTGGGGGAGGCCTATGTCCAGCTGTGGACGTCTTTCGGCTGAAATGATGATGATGATGATTCATTTAGGTGCCACGTAGTGTTCATAACATAAGATCACGCCTGTAATGCTCGTAGGGTTAGGCAGAAGTGTACCCGTGTAATAGTACACCCACATTTCGCCGGTTATGTTTAAGTCCCATGTAATAGGGGACGGGCCTATTGCCATCAACCGGGCACAAATCCAGACTACGTGGCTGCTATTGAGAAATTCTTGATAGCAAAGTTATTGCACTTTGCCAGACTACCACCACTGCTCTCAAACTTGTTTATGATTGTTCCTTGACATTTTCATGAAATAGAAATCAATATGATTAAATGAACTTAGAGGGTTGTATTGATGATTTTAATGATTATAACTCTGTAAGGCCATATTTGTTACGGTCGCGAATAATATTTTAATCAACATACAACCTGACACTGACCTGAAAATTGCAAAATTTCTCCGATCTTTCTCGTACAATATTATCCTACCCATGCAATATTATTACCCAAACTATAGGGAAATACTTTAACAGATGGCAACCCTTCGACACACACATAGATAAAAAAAGTTGGTTTCAGTTTTGACGTTTGCGGCGCGCCGCCGTGTTCCTTTTTTTGTTGGTCTGAGGGTTTGTATTAAAAAAAAAACGAGTTGTTTATTGTTTAAAACTTTAATCATAGAAATATTACAAACACAGAAGAAGCTGTCTGCCTATTTCCCCGTCTTAACGAGTGAATGAATTGCAATGAAATTTGACACATGGACAGATCTTGATCTGGGTATGGACATTAGTTATTTTTTATCCCGGTTGTATGTTCTCGTGATATAATTTGTGACGTTTATTTGGGTTCGGAATTCAAGGCACAGAAGTCTCTCTCTCGGCAAATTCCGGGTCAGAACCAAGCCGGTGTTTCTCCGCGGATTCCGCATCCCCGATGTACCGTCACTTAGGACGCACACTCAAGCTTCGTGCGCATCGATTGTAAATTGGCTCAAACTTTCCGTAGTGATAAGAGTCACTCAGGACATACGCTGATTGCCACCGCCTGACAGTTGAATGTGAAACGGTTTTACGAAAAATATATTCAAGTAGAAAGAAAGGTCAGATACAACGACAAGAAGGACTTGTCTCGTATTTTAGATTCCCTGTTAGTAAAGGTAAAGTAGTGGGGTTCTTAGATTCTTATTACTACCAGGCTGTACTTGAAGTTTGCTTCTAGTAACATCTCCGTGCGGTATCTTTGCAAATCTGCTATTGTTATAATGCCAATTTATGAGTTGAAGCACTCCGCTTCTTGTATTACTCAGGATTGCATTAAATTGGTTGTCGTTTCTTTTTTTGTTTTCCTCTTCCCACTTATTTCTTTTCTGAAGCATTATTTTAAGAAGTCTATCTACATCTGCAACGACTCGATCGCTTACATTAAAATTATTAGAGATCAGTGGGTTGGGTAAGGTTTTAGGGTTTGCCTGTCTTGATGTACTTCTGTATAAGCATCTGTCCCCAAAGCATAGCACCCTATCTCTGTCGTCCTGGGAATCATTTCTATCGCTTCTATCATTATACGCACGATCCCTGTCATTATCTCTGACGTTTCTGTCATCATCATCTCTATTTCTGCCGCATCTGTTCCCAACGCATAGCAACCCACCTCTGTTGTCTTTGCTATCATATCTGTCATCCTTGGCATCATTTCCATAGCTTTGGTCATTATACGCGCGATCCCTGTCATTATCTCTGACGTTTCTGTCATCATTATCTCTATTTCTGCCGCATCTGTTCCCAACGCATAACAACCTGCCCCTGTTGTCTTTGCCATCATATCTGTCATCCTTGGCATCATTTCCATAGCTTTGGTCATTATACGTGCGATCCCTGTCATTATCTCTGACGTTTCTGTCATCATTATCTCTATTTCTGCCGCATCTGTTCCCAACGCATAGCAACCTGCCCCTGTTGTCTTTGCCATCATATCTGTCATCCTTGGCATCATTTCCATAGCTTTGGTCATTATACACGCGATCCCTGTCATTACCTCTGACGTTTGTGTCATCATCATCTCTATTGTTGCCGCATCTATTCCCAACGCATAGCAACCCACCTCTGTTGTCTTTGCTATCATATCTGTCATCCTTGGCATAA
This sequence comes from Noctua janthe, assembly GCA_910589295.1. Lineage (NCBI taxonomy): Eukaryota > Metazoa > Arthropoda > Insecta > Lepidoptera > Noctuidae > Noctua > Noctua janthe. The sequence goes on along the minus strand of OU342572.1, from coordinate 1,805,738 downwards.
TTTCTATCGCTTCTATCATTATACGCGCGATCCCTGTCATTATCTCCGACGTTTCTTTCATCATCATCTCTATTTCTGCCGCATCTGTTCCCAACGCATAGCAACCTACCTGTGTTGTCTTTGTCATCATATCTGCTATCCTTGGCATCATTTCTATAGCTTCGATCATTGTACATGCGATCCCTGTCATTATCTATGACGTTTCTTTCATCATCATCTCTATTTAGGCCGCATCTGTCCCCAATGCATCGAAACCTGCCTCTGTCGTCTTTGTCATCATATCTGTCACTTCTGTTATCATCTCTGATCCTGCTACATCGGTCCCCAATACATCGCAAGGTATCCATGCCATGTGCGTCATTATCATCAATGTTGGAACGCAAATTACGGGTAATATCTTTGTAAACACCATCGTAATCGTTTTTGAAATTGCTGTTATCAAAATTACTTTTTTTACTGCACCGGTCTCCATAACATAGCAGATTATCTCTATTATTTCTATCGTCGCCATCTCTATCTATGCTGCATCTGTTGCCATGGCACCGCAAATGTCTGACATACTGAATAATATTGTCATTTTCTCTGCTATCGCTGTCATCTCTGTAGCTATTGTGATTATCTTCTTCTCTGTTTTCGCCACAACCGTTACCATTGCAAACCAGTTCTAAGTTACCTCCATCTAGTTGCAAAGTTTTACCAAGAAAATTTAGGTATTTGAGAACTTCATTGTAGTTAACTGAATTACTTTCTTCCTCAGTATTATCATCATCTTTTTGTCTTGATTCCCTGTTATTGGCGGTCTGTGGTTTTATATCATTCCATTTTTCCCTTTCGCCCGTGACCGTGACCAAGAGTGGACGTCTGTCGAAATTTAAAAATATAATATTAATATATCACCACTACCGCATATGGGATTGTCACCTATATGCGAATACAAGGAGTGAACAAATTTGCGTTCGCGACGTGTGTTATCGGCCGGACAGCAAGCTCACAAGGTGTGCTAACCGCGCGCCCGCCGCTGCCGCCTCACCTCTGCAAGAACAAGACAGTCTCCATAATTGCCATCCCGCTCACACAGCGACTGCGCGCGCCGAGACCCACAACTCTCCGTACTACATCGCCTCAAGAGAGCTACGCGCAAACGCCGCCGCTGTCGGCGCCGGACACTGCTACAAGGTATTACGAGTTTACGTAAACATTAACATCATGAGGCGTACACCGCCGCCGCCCCAATCGCCAGCCACGTCCATTGCTAGCGACTCTGAGACTCTTCAAGTGAGAAATCCAACTATATCACTAACCGGATCCACCCCCAACCTAAACAGCAGAGATGCAAATGTCACGTCACGAAACAAACGTAGACGTGAAGATGAAATGGTCGCTTTTATGCAAGAGATACGAGACTTATTGCAGTCGGCTACCGCCCAATCGGAAAACAAGTTTAAATCATTGCAAGAGTCAATGCGCGAAATTATAGTACAAAACTCGGAAATGAAAACATCCCTAGCCTTCGTCACTAAACAATACGATGACATAATAATAAAAATAGATGAAGTTGATAGAGAACGAAAAATCGACCATGCCTATATTAATCAGCTGGAAAATAAAGTCGAGAATTTAGAGCGTATTTTATGTCTTACAAAAATTGAGATGAGAAATATACCAAAGAAGGAAGGTGAAAATAAAGAGGATCTGCATAGAGTAGTAACCGAAACAGCCAAAGTACTGGATATGCCTGTCGAACGACAGGATATAAAGGATATTTTTCGCATTAATAAAAAGGGTGGAGGGTCATCTATTATAGTCGATTTTGTCTCGGTAACTACAAAGGAAAATATACTGCATAAAGTGCGTAACTTCAATCGCAATAACTCCCAAGCCAAGTTAAACACGTCCCATATAAATATACCAGGTGAATTAAAACCAATATTTCTATCAGAGAGCTTGACTATGAAGGCACAACGATTATACTATCTGGCGAGGAAATTTGCGAGTGAAAATGGCTTTAAGTTCTGTTGGACCTCACTTGGAAAAGTCTTTCTTCGACAAAGAGAAGGAGATCAATACATACACGTAAAAAACGAAGCTGATCTAAAACTTAAATTACCACTATGACTGTATAGAGCAATTGCACATTTTTCTCATGCACTGCTTGTTGTTGTAGTACTATTCTTTTTTTATCTGCTATTGCTCTTTTTTTGTAAAACAAATAAACAAAAACAAATGAAACACACTCAACCAGAACCACTTAACACAATACAAACAAACAATGAAATCACTTACATAACTTATACTATTCACTTAATAATCAAAATTAACACAAAAAATTATCAATTATACACGCACTGTACAATACAAATAAGCATGTTACTAACATTAACTATACATACACAATACAATATACACATCATATCTACAATTACGTTACCTGCACTCCACATCCATAACGCGCACAAACTAAATCGGCCGACATACTCTATAAATAAAAGCCAACAATTTGTACTATCACACCTGCTCTGTACCACTTTAATGAACGTTATTGTTATGCTATTAAGTAGACCTCAAATTATTAACATTAAAGTTCGATAACACACAAAACAACCTAAAAAACCTAGATGGTGTCTCTGTGTCGGATGCTTCGACTTGTGACCTGGAAAACTGTACTCCACCAAATTTCATACCTAAACAAACACTTAAGATCATTACACAGAACATAAGAAGTATAAATAAAAACATAGCGGGCTTTATGACTACACTTGCTCGGACAAAACTTGACTGGGACATAATCGTATTAACCGAGTGTTGGCTACCTAACACCCATAATATTCCCGAGTTGCCGAACTATAACTATTATCGTACCAACAATAATCACACACAAAATGAAGGTGTAGTCCTGTATGTGCATAATAAACTGCAACTAGTTGCAGAGGAGCCGTCATTCTTAGATGCTAACTGTCTCCAAGTAAAAATCGATAGAAATACTATTCTCTTAGCGATATACCGCCCGCCAGGTTACAAAGACTTAGATAATTTTTTAAACTCCCTAAATATTACCCTAAGTAGGCTAGCCGAATTCAATACTATAGTTATTGCGGGAGACATAAATATAAATATACATGAACGCTGCAAGGATCCCGCTAAAAATTCCTACCTAAACTTACTGGCTACCCATGGCCTTTTACCTGCTCATACATTACCTACGCGACAACAATCTTGTCTTGACCACGTTATACTGAAAACTCGACTACCTGCTTTTACTTCAGTCGCACACTCTGCTCTAACTGATCATGAGACTGTAATGCTATTCTTGTCAAAACAAATGCCTAAAATAATTAAAAAAAAATGTATTCGTTTGAATTATGTGAAGATAGAAACAGACCTAAAACAACTAGACTTTAGTGAAGTATACACGACCCAAGATCCTCATGTGGCAGGGGAAACAATAACAAGATTAATAAAACACGTGATAGACTCAAACTCCGAATCCGGTAAGACTCCGAACCGTAAACAAATATTAAAGCCGTGGATTACTCCTGGTTTGCTTCGCTGTGTGCGGCATCGAGACACATTGCATAAAAAATTTAAACAGGCGCCTAATAATGACACATTAAAAATTATTTTTACTAGGTACAGAAACTTTTGTAATAAATTATTAAAGAAATTAAAAATAGAATTTGAAAAAAATGAGATCAGTAAAGCTGGAAAAAACACTAAACAGTTATGGTCGGCCATAAATAATATATCTAACAGGTCGACAAGGAAATCCAACACATCATCACAATTACTAGCCTCATTAAGTACACCACAAAATTCGGTAAACCATGTCAATGACTTTTTTGCCAAAATAGGTGAAAAATTAGCAAAAAATATAAAGAGTACACATACAAAAGTTACAAAGGGAAACCTATGTAACGGAACGCAATCCATGGTAATGCTCCCAACAGATGAGGAAGAGGTAAATGGAATATTAATGTCGCTTCGCAATAATTGTGCCGCGGGTTGGGATGGGATATCCGGTGACCTCTTGAAAAAGCATGCGGGCGTGATTGTGCCTCCGTTAACGTACGTATGTAACCTTGCTCTTTCCACAGGTAAATTTCCTAACGTGTTCAAAAAAGCCATAATTCATCCGATCTACAAGAGTGGGGACAGGAGCCGTGTTGATAACTACAGACCTATATCTGTGCTGACTGCCTTTTCCAAAATACTGGAACGGGTAATGAACAGCAGACTTGTGAGCTACTTGGAAAACAATAATCTTGTCGCACCAGCGCAATTTGGGTTTCGCTCAGGGAAATCCACCTCTGACGCGGTCCATGAGTTAACAGACTATGTGGTCACAAACATGGATAGTGGGGATAAAGTTATGGCCATTTTTCTAGATCTTGCTAAGGCTTTCGACACGGTTTCTGTCCCAATTCTTGTACGTAAGATGGAAAGCTTGGGAATCAGAGGACTTCCACTGGAACTCTTTAAAGACTATCTGAGTGAGCGTACCCAGACAGTAAAGATAGATGAATTCATCAGTCAGGAACAAAAAATTAACTACGGCACGCCTCAAGGTAGTGTCCTTGGACCTTCATTATTCCTCATCTATATCAACGATCTGGGTATGCTTACTATCCCCAATGGCAAAATCATTAGCTTTGCTGATGACACTGCCCTCTTGTTCAGCGCGAGCTCGTGGGAAGATGTCTATGAGCGTGCACAACTTGGCTTTAATACAGTATCCAATTGGTTACGCGAAAATCTGTTGACCCTTAATATAACCAAAACCAATTACATAGCATTCTCCATGAAAAACAACGTATCCTCCCAAACATTACCTAATACTATTGTAGCTCACTCCTGCACAAACCCACTCACCCGTAGTTGTAACTGCGAACCACTCACCAAGGCTGAGAATGTAAAATACCTGGGAATAACGATCGACAAAAACCTAAGATTTCAAGATCACATAACCACTCTTAGTAACAGATTACGGAAACTAATTTATGTGTTTAAAACGCTGAGACATGTAGTCGATAAAAATATTATGAAAACAGTGTACTATACCCTTGCTCAATCTATAATATGCTACTGCATCACCTCTTGGGGTGGAGCTCCAAAAACTACCCTAATAGAAATTGAAAGAACCCAAAGAGCTATACTGAAAGTTTCGTCTTTTCGACCGTATCGCTACCCCACTGAACAGTTATACAAAGAGAATGAAGTCCTGACAGTGCGGCAACTGTTTATATTGCACATTCTGCTGAAACAGCATTCTCTTTTGGTTTATAATCCAACGTTGTCCAGGGGGAAAAGACGATATGACCCTGTGGAGCGCCATCATCTACGTCTCAAAACTATGTTCGCAAGGCGTTTCTTTTGCTATCTGGGTGGTTACTTATACAATAAAACTCACAAAGTGTTACATATCTTTAGCCTCACAAATAATAAATGCAAAAAGAGGCTAACAGACTGGCTACTAACATTAAACTATAATAAAACTGAAAATATACTTATAGTGACCTAAACACAATATCACGTACTGTCACACACCCACGCACACACACACACACCCACACACTCACACACATTCAATCACCCATACTACACATCTACTAACATTCGTCTCGCATACTTAACCTAGATTTTAATCATAGTAAATAAAACTATAAAATGTCTGATTCCTAATTACAATCTGTCAGCGGGCCTAGTACATAATTTTTAAAAATGAAAATGTAAAGGGGTGGGATCCTGGTGTCCTGAAACACAGGCCACGAGCCTAGCTTAGGCACCAGTCTCCCACAATATATACTTACCTGAATTGTGTATCATTGTCGAATCTGACCGATGTAAAATAATTTGTGTATATTGTGGTGAGAAAAATAAAGTTGATTGATTGATTGATTGATATTACTTCTGTACATGTCATACCTTTGCTACATGTTTTTGTGTCTACAGTTATTACAGCATTATTGTTTCGAAGGAATGTATTCAAGTTTTTGAGGGTTCTTTTTCCCTCCTTGCGATCTATCTTCTTTTTACGTAAACCTTTTTCGTTTCGGTATTCGTCATTGTAATAATTTCGATTGCCACCATTATATGTTATTTTAGTCAAATCCTTACGATGATTTCCCGAGTGCTCTTCGTAGTCATTTGATTTAGCATCGTCATTCACTTGTGCTAAAAGCTGTTGGTTAATGTGCTTGATGTCATGTGGAGGTTCGTCCTGAAAATGATGTTTTATGAATTCCCAGTGGGGGTTCCCATTTGTAACAATTATTATTCCGAAAATAATTAAATTTGAGATCTTAGATACCATTTTTTTTTACTTGTACCATACTGTTAAGAACTGAGACTAATAATGAGATTATGTAGTTTTATTATGTCGTTTCGTTATAGGACAGAATAATAGATTGTGTAATTGGTTGATGATGGAAATACGGTTCATAACTAAGCGTGAGATTGGCAATTAAAAAACACATTTTGTGATTTGTGGTGGAAGCGGACCTAAGACTGAACCGTCCGTCCGTCTGACACAGAGCTGTCTCTTCAGAACAGTTAAAATACACTTCCGCTGGCAGCGCTATTTTTAAGAGTACGTGTGCGCATTCTACTACGGCATGAGAAAAAAGTAGGGAGAGTTGAATTGTTCCTTTTCAGTCGGCCTTATATCGCCGTCGTAAATGTCGCAGCACTAGACTGGGATAGAAACCTTTTTGGCTTAACAACTGTGTAACACATAATTGTGCACGATGCGGTGTCTATTGCGTGTACATTGTTTTCATGTCTTTTGTTACACTACCTGAATAAACAATAAATAAGATGGGTAATTCAACATAGTGCAATTTATAAATCCAAAATTAACTCCGTTTGTCTGTTTACTTTTCACGCTTTAAATGCTGAACGAATTGCAATAAAATTTGACATATAGGTCAACCATGATCTGGGTTAGAACTTTAGATCGGATATGCTATTTGCCTATAGTTTGAGTGTTGACAAGTATGGAGTGCGAGTATCAAAATATTTTCCATTTTATTTTATTTGAATATTCAGTAGCAAAATGAGAATTGAGTTATTTAGCAACAACATTTTAAAGATGAAGTAATTTTTGACGTGTTTCCAAAAATTTCTTGCCTAGTTGCTTCTTTGAACAGAATAGAAAAACATTATTATTCAAGTAATACTACATTTAATATACACTATGTTTATTTTTAAAGAAAACCCGCGATTGTTGAAAAAAAAATATTATAAGAAGCCGCTTCCACCGTTTTGTGGCCTTTGCCGGGAAAAAAATATATTTTAGGTAAATATGCATCCGAATATTCGATCCCTAGTTATGACATAAGACAACTTCCATCCCAGTAGCACAATCCCGTAGGATAATTTGCGACCTCTACGCGGGCGATGCTGCATGCAGAAGCTAGTCCTCACTAGTACTCACCGGAACCAAGCGGCTTGGTGTAGCGAGCTGTCACGACGTCTGTCTCGTTGTGACTGCTCTAGCTGATGCTTTAGTTGTTCTGCGGCGTCCACGTCGCCTTCTTCTAGTGCGCGCTGGTCAGGCCTGTGATGGTGTAAAATATTATTTAAAACATAGTATAAAACAAAGTCACTGCCGCTGTTTGACGCTTAGATCTTTTAAACTACGTAACGGATTTTAATACAGTTTTCAGCAATAGATAGAGTGATTCAAGAGGAAGGTTTATATGTATATTGCACCCGTGCAAAGCCGGGGCGGGTCGCTAGTGTAAAATAAAGTAAATAATGGGTGTAGCAATACCCTTAACGAAGCCGAAAAGTACTTGTTCTCTCCGTCATATATTTTTTTTGCCATAGACTATACTTAAGTTCCAAAAAACACAAGACAAACTTAAAGTTCCAACTTTTTCACATTTTTTATATATTAGTTTTTAAGATTGTAACTTTTCAATACCAATGACCCGTTTTCTTTTCAATTTATCCATTAGCACAATGTTTTGAGTGCGTTACATTGAGTTTTAGCATAAAACATGATAAAATCACCCAAAAAACAATTTTATTCTGAAAATTGCATTAAAGACTACTATTATTGATTCAGTACATACCTGAGCCTGGTGTCCGTGTGTGGCAGCGTGTCCCTCATGGCGGGCTCCAGCTCGTTGAGCTCCATCGCGAACCGCGTGAAGCCGTAGTACTGCTCGTGTTCGGGAGGCATCGCGCCTGCATTACAACCATACTATTATTAACTAATCTGGTTTCAATTGGGTGAAGGAAAAAAATCACGAAGAAATTGGCACACAGTAGTTATTCCTCAAACAATGCGTCGCACATAGGACTTAAAATATCCATATATGGGTTTAATTGGTCCCTGGTTAAAATGAATCACATAATATTATCATCACTTTGATTCTATATGATTTTAAATCTTACATAAACGTAGCATAAGGGTGAAACCACAATTAAAAGCATTTTCGTGTAAGTTTTTCCATTACAAGTCGCTAAAGTGAGAGGTTTAATCGCACGTTTAAGTTACAAATGAATACGGATGTTTGCGACTGGACTTCTCGATCCACTAAACGAACACCTTTACGTGACAGAATGAGATAGAAATACACGAAATGATGATACGTGCTTGTAAACGTGATTACATCCTAATTGTCTTATTATATTATATCAATCAAGGCATTTTGGTATTCGTCTTCTACATATGTATAGCAAGATTAGGCGTTATTTTTCGGACAATATGGTTCAAGATGCTATGCCATACATCAACGTGAACACTTACCATCAAGGTCTGCTTGCTTGTTTGCCACTTTTTCATACAAAAAAGAAATATATTAGTAAGCAAGTAACACAAACGCCGTATGAAACTCTTGCGCGCGCCTTTGACCTATCAGCTGTTAGCCGCGTGACGTCGTTCTGTATCATTACTATCGTACCGTGCAACAGTGGGTAGGCAGAGCACCCGCGCGGCTCGTAACCCCGCTCCGTCAGTTAGTTTTTTTTTATTGTGATAAAAGTTAATGAGTATAAAAAAAACAGTTTCTTTGGGAAAGTTGTTTGTTATCATGAGTACAATCACGTGTTTATGTATCGGTCACTAATTACCAGTTACCCTATACATCTCGCCCTACGCAGCAAGTTGGTAAAGAAATGCAGAACAATACTCAATCCTCAATTCTTTATTGCATTCCACAATACTAATCTGTGTTTGTAAGTGTAATTTTACGCTTTACATCCAGGCTGCTATGACAAAAAAAATCCATTCAACGTACCAGGTCTCCATAAACAGCGGGCAGCAGGCGGGTCCCCTGCATATAGGGCTTCGGACCAGCGACCTTGGAGACGCAGGCGCTGGCCTGCGCCGGACACGAAGCCGCGGACTTCGTGACGGCTGCTAGACCAGGAGCTCGCCTACACACAAAAAATATTAGTAACAGTGAAAATGGAACCCGAGAATAAAGCGAGACAAAAGCCTGTTTGGGCTTACTCAGTCAATTTAACCGATGCGCATCATTCACTAGTATAATTTTATGGACTAGTACTGTTCAGCATCAGACCTATTAGAAGCAGAGCAAACGTGTGCGTCTGGCATGCGCTCGCACCGAGTGAGGCCGCACCGCGTGTACGCAGCGAGCGCGAGCCAACGGGTCTGGCATGTTTTATAATTTCAGTCATTTAGTCTGCTCCGGTGTTTAAAGCTGTTGCTATCTAGGTTTACCTCTCAAACATTAAACTTTCAAATCGTTTTTAACGATATATTTTACAGATACATCGGACAAACATCGGATTAATAGCACATTTGCTGTATCACGTACCTTAATAAAGTTAAGTTTGCAAGTAATATCAGTTCCGTGGCATGTGATGTGCATGTCTCCGTACTGATCCACCCACCGCTGACCGCCGAACAAGTTGTGGACGCATGTCGTCACCTGTGTACGAAACAATCAATTAGTCATTTTAATATCCTCTCAGTATAGTACCTCCTTCCTTGTAATTATTATTACTCCCACAATTTATTTTATAATTGCTTCTTAATAAGTAGACCATACATCATCATAACATCACGCCTGAAATCCCCGAAGGGTCAGGCAGAGGTGGAACTAATAGTACACCCACATTTAGCCAGTTGTTTGAAGTCCCATGTAATAGGGGGCGAGTCTATTGCCATCTGGCACAAATCTAGACTTCGTGGCTGCTACTGAGAAATCCTGATGGAAAAACCCAATAACACTTTGCCCGACCTGGGAATCGAACCCAGGACCTCATACTCAGCAGTCGCGCTTGCGACCACTAGACCAACGAAGCAGTCATTTGATTGGTTTTTACTAACATACGTAACAGTATGTTAGTAAAAACTTAGCGGAGCCACATCATAAAAGATGTAATGATGAGCCACCTGAACAGTTCCTAGTGCAGCTTCACCTGCACCTTAAGGGACTTGTCTATTGCACCCGTCCCACCGCTGATGAGGAAGCGATTTTCTCGCTCAAGAGACACACAAAAGATTGTAGATGTGCCTTACAATTTTTTTCACAAGCCTTCCCGGTAAATAATTCAATTCCAGTAAAGACAGCAGGCAAGTTTGTTTACCTTATTCCAACTGTAATGGTCTCCGGTGCTTAGTAACCTGACATGCACTCTGCCGGTGGGCTGGAACTCCATGGACTTGCCCCAGAACTTGGTCTTGATGCGTGCCTCCTGCCAGAAGCACCATTTGCCGGACTCGGCATGGCACGCTGAGATTGGGGGGTGGTGGGAGACCTGGTGGAAAATGTTTGTTATTGCAAGCATATAAAATAGAGTGAAAAAAGCTGTTAAAGCTCTTTTTTGAAGCAGTAACCATCTACCTACTTGTTGTTTTTCAATGTTTTTTTAAATCGACTTTGTCTTTTTTTTGTTTTGGGTTGCAAAATTATGTAATAGGGGACATTTATTCATATATTATGGATCCTTGTCCAAATTTAGCTAAAGCGAAAGCTGACAGGACATTTAAAAAAGTTCAACATCCATGTTTTTTTATTATACAATGTGCTGTTTCCACACATAACTTTCATCATGTAGCTGTTCCCCCTTTTAAGGAATATGATGCTGAGTCGCTATATCTAAGTACTCTAGCTCTGACGGACCTGCTCGGCAAGGAACCGGAAGCCCTTATCGTCGCGCACGCACTCGTAGGTCTCGGCCAGCAGCGGGTTGAAGGGCTTGGACGCGGCGCGGTGCGCGGACGACGCGTACGCACTGACCGCGAACGCGGCTATGAGCGCCATGCGTTCTATTGCGTTCTTGCATTCTGAGGCTGAGTCGAGGAGTTCCGAGTATTCTAGCTCTTCGCATAGTCTCTGTGGGAGTAAGGTTTTAGTTATGTTAGTAATTCTGTATATTTGTATTGATCGTATTTCTGAAGAAAGGTGTAAGATGAAGTAAATGGGATTTCTGAAGATTTATGTTGTGTTTTTCTAAAAATTGGTAGTGTAGTCAAATATTAATATTTACAACAATAGACTCGGCCTTTCTTTTAGAAGTCTGATTAGTCTAATTAGCCTAGTCCTATTAGGGGTTTCACCTCGGAATGAGAGATAATAAGCTGTAAACACGTATTACACCTTCATTTTGGTGTTCAAAAGTTGTCTCAAAAGTCTAATAAAATTCGTGTCTGTATCGTAAGTTATTCAAGGTCAAAGGTCACAAAAATCAGTTTTTCGTGATTACCTCGGTTTCTATAGTTCCAATGATGCTAACACGTTTGCAAAAAATGTAGAGCATAAAATTTGCGACTAATTTTGTATTGAATTTTTTTTTTATGACTATGGCATAGTGCTGCGGGCTCTCTGCCCTCTATCTCAGAAACGGTTGGGCGTATGAAAAAATTTTCAATACAAAGTTCGTCGTAAATTTTATGCTCTACAATTTTTATGAACATGTCAACATCATTGGAGCTATAGAAACGGAGATAATCGCGAAAAACTGATTTTTGTGACCTTTGACCTTGAATAATTTACGACGCAGACACCGGATTTTATGAGACTTCTGAGACAACTTTTAGAACACCAAAATGAAGGTGTATACGAGTTTACAGCTTGTTATCTCTCATTCCGAGGTTGACCCCTTTTTTTTGCTTATTTGACTGGACTAAATGATTAAATCTCATCAAAGATGTTGATTGTTACATCAAAGAGATCAACCAATCGTAAATTGACATGACATTTTTAACCATCCGTTCTTGAACAAGTAGCGGGTGGTAATACATCAAAGAAAACATATAATCATAGGACAATTGACCATAAAATTGCATTATATAAATGAATTCGTCACCTGCAACATATTCAGCGGCTCATTAATAGTAACCGGCATGGATATCTGGCTGAGATCCTTGCCGATGTTCTTGTAGAGCAGGTTCCAGAGGCTGGGCCCGCCGGGCGTGGGGCGCGCGCACGGCAGGCGCACGCGCCGCGACCAGCCCGGCGCGCCCAGCGGCGAGCGCGCGCGCAGCGTCACCTGCTCCGCGGACACTACTGGCGGACCACGACGTTAATGAATATTATACCATTTTTGTTGAGGACGGATGGGGTGTTTGACGTCCTTAACAAACGAGATAACTCTGCGAGGTTCAAATGGAACTGGACGGATCCCGTTTACAGGAAGAAGTCAGATAGATAGGCGATCATAGTCACACAGTGGGTGCCTGAAGACGGGCGATAACCTAGGCAGGTCCAAAGAACGCTGGCCTGACGATTTGCACTCATTTCTAATGGAGAAGATTAAGAAAACTGAAAGACCATGGGAAAGGCTTTTGCCCGGTATTTGGACAGAAAAGGCGGATAAAAATAAATTACAATATTATTTTGTTAAGAAACTAAACGTACTTCTGTTTTTGAGAAAAGGTATTTTCCTTGCACTGTTACTATGACCGGCTGGTACTATTTATTCCTAAAAGGATAAAACTTGGAGCATAACAGTTTGTTGAAGTTTATAAGAGGAAAATTATTAATTTCTGCGCTATCGAGTTACTTTAACTTAAACAGCACACAGTTTCTACCTAGAGAATTTTTATGAATATTTTTTTCTGTCACTTGTCATTATTTAAAGATTTTTGCAAAGAACGTTTTGCCAAACACCCCATTTAGGAAAATGACAAACTAAGGAGGTCTGCATTCAGTGAGGTTCATGGGACTGCCAATTGTATGAAGGGAGGGAAGGTATTTAGAAGATATGGGCTGAGAAAGAAAGAAACAGAGGTTTTAAATTGAAAGGTATAACGGGGTTCTAAGATTAAGTGGAGATGGATATACAAAAAGGATGATCGAGGACTGAGAAAGGAAAAAAATATGCCATAGATTTTAAGATATAATACATGGTGTGGAAGGGGTACCACAGTCATATTCAGTACATCATTCTGAACCCCACCACATTGAAATTTTTCATCGGTAATTTAAAAAAAATCAGTTCTTCTATACATTTTGACAGTGTAAGTATTGAAGTTTTGTAGGGAACAGCTGGTTTTTTTTTTATAGGCATAAGCATAATCAGCCAATAATGTTCCCACTGCTGGGACAAATGGCCTCCTTTCTATGAGAGGGAATGGGCTATAATCTACCTCGCGGGTCCAGTGCGGGTTGGTAGATGTCACATGTCTTCGAATATGTCACATGTCTTTATATGTGTTCTTTTTTTTTAAATCAGTCAAAAATTTTAATGATGTACTGAATACGTGATAACCGTTTTAGCCTCTGTGTCTCTTCCATCCTGTATAGTAAAGCACATGTACTCCCAGTTTCATCAAACTCCTTTGTTTTGGTCAGTAACCAGATGGCCTACCATGACGTAGCAGGAGTAATTCCACTGTGAGAAAGAGATGGCGCTAGACGACCAGTATAGCTCTGTCTCTTTCCCACACTGGAATCGCTCCTCCTTTAAAACGTCATAGTAAACCCCCCCTTCATGTAAGTCATTGTGATTGATAATTAGCAAATACTGTCAAATGTTTTGAATATAGATAGTAGCAAAAATCAAGCGGACGTTTAAGGTTTTTCTGCCATTTTTGCCAATAGTTATATTAGTGTTTGGTTAGATTTTAGATTGAGATTAAAAATTTTAAGTACAGACAATACAGGGCCTGCAGTCTCGACATAGATAGCGACAAAAATCTTTAATCAAATTTCTTTAATAGATTTTCATCTTTATTTCGAAACCATAAGGTTGAAAATCTATTAAAGAAATTTGACATCGTTATGACTTAACGACCGATTTTTGTCGCTATCTATGTCGAGACTGCAGCCCCAGAGCTCTTAAGAGCGTTAACGTCTTACGGCATTTCGTACAAACTTTCAAGTTATTTTTTTTCCAAATTAGAACCGTTTTTAATGAAACTTCGTACGCATAAGCAGGATACATAAGTCTAAAAACTTAACAGAGAACCTTTCGGAAAGTCTTTTTAAAAAAAAGATAATTGGAAATTTCTGTTTCTATGGAAAATCTAAAACCGGTCTAATTTAGCTGTAACACTATTTTTCGAAAATGTTCTCTGTCAAGTTTTTAGACTTATGTATCTTGCTTATGCGTACGAAGTTTCATTAAAATCGGTTCAGTCATTTCGAAAAAAAATCACTTGAATGTTTGTATGAAATGCCGTAAGAGGTTAACGCTCTTAAGGTGAAAAATCGCTAGGGTAGCCCGCAAAAACAATTTTTTTTACGTTACAGGTTGTATTGATGATTTTAACGATTATAATTCTGTAACTACATACGTCTTACGGCCGCGAATCATATTTTGTTTAACATATAGCTTGAAAGTGACCTGCAAATTACAAAAAACCTAAGAAAAATTGAATTTCGCGGGCTATCTATCCTTGAAAGAAAATTCTAAGGTATATGTTAAATGTTATTTTTCCAAAATTATGCAAAACAGAATAAAAAGGTCTTCAAGATTCTACGGGCAATGTTAAAGGGTACTTGCAACTCATCTACCAACTCACGTGTTCCTCGAGAAGCTCGTTAGCTATCAATACACGAACAGTTAGTGAAGCTACACACACAAATACAGACTCACTCGCACCATCAGAGTTGTCGGAGCTGGCTGAGCCTTCCTCGCTGCTGAGGGAACCGGCTTCTGAGGAGGAGTCACCTTCTAGTTCGATGACGCCGGACTAGAAAGAGATGTTTTTAGGTTAGGGTATTCTTTTTCCATGTATTAACATGAAAAGAACACATTAAAATTAAAAAAAAAAAAAAACAAGAAAATTACAAATTTTCTTAGAGCTGTATGTAGCGACCTGAGGGCCTAGACGTGATATTCGATAAGCGATAAAAATGATGGATTTAATTCAAATTTATGTATTGGATTGACATACGGTAGCGAAATTTTAGGTAGCAACACGGAATCTGTCGATGTGCCCGATTAATGACAATAGGCTAAGGCCCGGATTCCTCCGAAGCGGAGATGAGACGAGACGAGATGTGATGTAAACCACCAATATAGAATTTCGTTATTTACACTTCTCGTCTCTGCTTAGCTTTAGTGGGAACAGTTGAGCAGAAAGGAGTTGACAGATCTCATATTTTGCCAGCCTCCGCACTTGGCGCACAGCGGAGACGAAAAGAGACCTGGGGGAAACAGAAAGAGCTATACAGGTCGCCTAGCGCCATCTCTTTTTCACACTGCAATTACTCCTGCTTTAAGACGTCATGGTAGGCCCCCTGAGCGGCGAGCCGCGGTTCCTTAACTGGGCAAGAGTAGCCTGTACACACATCTCTGCTCTAGTCTAGCTGCAGTACGTCAGTACGCATCTCGGCACAGCTTCAGTGGATACACTGTAGCTCCTAAGCATCTCCTCACCTCTCCGCTTCGCACATCTCAGCACGTCTCCACTTTGGTGACGTCCGGACTTAATCTTTTGAATGAGGCCAAATTAATGATTTGAAAATTCTGAAAGCTTTTAGTACCTGTTCTAGTACCTGATGATATATACAGTTGGTCGTGGACTTTGGTGGTATCTCTTTGACCTTAAGCTGGCCTAGCGTTGTATGCAGCTTTAATAGAATAAGAGGCCAATTTACACTAGTTTTGTTACCAGTAACGTAAGGCCCGACATATTTCCTTGTGTTCTTACGCAAAGAGCTCAAATTTATCATAAGGGACCTCTATGAACTGCTGCTTTTTAGAAATATTGGGACAAAAAACTCACCTCATCAGCCGCAATAATCTCCGTGGGCTTCAAGTCCTCATGCTCTTCAGCATCAAAAAACTCTGAAGCAGACACACAGGAGGAACTGTAGCTCAGTGACTGCTGAAAGGGACGGTTATTCATCTGCGGAGACATGCGGGTTAGCTGGAACAAAAGTATGTGGTCATTTTCTATCTGAAAATGCTGTGTGAAGTCAAGGAATTGAATTGTGAAAAATTGAATTGTAAACCAACTTAAAATTTACCGCCTATTTGAATTTCAGCTGGCATTTTTAGACTTGTATGAAAAAGAAATAGAAAATTAGCGTATGGTAGAGCCCAGGATTTTTTAGCAGGCATGTTCAGCGTGAAAAGTTGATAGTTGAGTAGGTAGGGTGTAATGAGAGAATTTTATAACTATATTTTATATAGCTGTTTTGACATGGAAATAAGAATTCTAGTGCGAGCAGGGAAAGACATCCGGTGTACTGAATCGGAAGGTCGCAGGTTCAAACCCTGCTCGCACTAGAATTTTTCTTTCCATGTCAAAACAGCTATAGTTCCCTACGCAGGGTTTGCGTATAAAAATATTAAAAATTATATTTTATATGGTTGGAGTTCCACGGACCTGAACAAAGCGCTATGATTCCATATTTATTGTGCGAACCACCACTCAGTGGAATTCACTGGCGGCTTCTCTGTTCCCTGATCATTATAATCTGGATCTATTCCAAGTTCGAGTTAATCAGTTTCTTCTAGGCAAGCGTCCACCCTAGGCCGTGTCATCGCTTCACATCAGGCGAGTTGCGGCCAAACGCAAGCCGATTTAGTAAAAAATAATAATAAAAAAATTTTGATGCAGAATATGCCTGCTGAAGGTTTTTCAGCAGGCATATTGCTCTCTTTCAGTGGGCTCTCCTACCAGTAGTGTGTCAAATGTTTAGATACAAATGGGTGGCAAGCAAGTAGGCTATACAAATGATATAAGCGGTTCCCGCCGCCACGCGGCTCTGCAATGCCTGAGGTATCACTGCTGAACATAGGCTTCCTAAATAAGCGTGCTGTGGTGTCCATTCAAGGACTCGTCTGCTCCGAAGGCCATGCATCCTTTGACAAACATGGCTAGCTCACTATCAACTCTGCAAGCTATGTCGGTAACCCTCAGTTCTTTTCTGGGGCTGCTTAGCGGCATAAAAAGGTGTGGTAGTAGTATCGGGTGAGCTTCTTTCTGACGCGTTTACGCTTGGTCGTATGCACGAATCCGATTTCCTATGGATTTTTTTTTATTTTTTTATTGGAATGGGGTCGAGTAAATTAGTAGTATAATATAATTATAGTCTTCGGAAAATTTTGTCCAGCTTTCGTTTCGGTCACCCGAATTCGGATACCCAACGTCAGTTTTTCTTGATACTCTATCAGTGCACGTGGGCGCAGGACTTCATTCAAACTACTCGTGGTCTTTAGCCCGTATTCCACTGCAAAGACCAGTGTAAATGTGGTGTTGCACCAGAAACGATGGGACACTTGATATCGGTTCCTGACTGTCCTGTTGCTTGCACATCTCAGGAGCTGATGGACGCTGCTGAGAGTGCCAAACTTGTCGCCAAATATTGGCCTGACTCAATCTATATTATAATTGTCATCGACACGCTAAGAAGACCAGTATCATTAAAGCATCGGGTGCCCGAATTCGGGCTAACGACCAAGTGTAAACGCGCCATTAGATACGAGATTATCCAGCGACAAATTCAAGTAGACTTACGGCTTCCGAGTTGGGTCCAACGGAGGATATCTCAGCGAGGTCCGACGTGTCGTGTATCCGCGAGAGGCGCGAACGTAGCTCTGTGCGGAATACTTCACTCGTCATTATTTACGTTAGGAAGTTGCTGATTGTTCTAGCGGCTAATGATATAAATAAATTGATGGAAATTATGCTTTAAGTCTATATGGTTTCAAGGCTAACATTGGATAGGGTTCTCAAAACTTAAGGACAGCGTGTACTTTTAGGGACAGTGCAGTAAAATGAGGACATATTTCGTGTCTTCGCTTCAGAACCATTACAATGTCTAAACTAAAACGTATGACATTGTTATTTACTCTACTGTGACAGAGTGCAACATAATGATAATGTTTGTATTAGAATCAATACCCAGTGATAAATGAATTTATTCATAATTATAATAATCAGTGCTAATGATTATTATAATTATGAATAAATTCATTTCGCCCTACAAACATTGGGATAGCTTGGCTAATATGCATGATATATGTACGTAAATAATAATATAATTGGCTTTATTGGTGCCTATAGCACCCACGAATAATGTGTCATTCCATCAGAGATTTTTTTTAGAATTGGAACATTAGTTTCAGAGAATACCCTCTACATAGAAACCTATCTACGTTACGTATAACGAGTCTCACCGGAATTTTGCTGCAGGGCCGTGCTAAGGTTAGTTCTCAGTGCCGCCACCACCGCGCTGGGCGCTGTCGCTGTCTCTGCTGCCTCCATCGCGGCGCGGAGACGGCCGCGCTCACATACCTGTTAGAGAGAAAAGAAAGATAGATGGTGAGTATTTTATTGGAATATTTATGTTGGCCAGGTTTGATGTAGTTTATTTAAACTGTTGGATTAATATAGTAGTTTTCACTCGCTAGTTTTTCCCATGGAGGTTTTACATACTCCTTTTGCCCCGTCCACGTTCACACATCTAGTCACACACGCACGTCGGTTGCGAGTACTACGCATCTGACCTTTCTGAAGAACCTCATCAGTAAAGTCAAAGTGTGTCCTTCTAGGGCCAGGATTATTACTTCTAATTTTAATAATTTACTAAGAAATGCGTTCGCACTGGTGAAACATTTATATGAAACATGTTGAAGTCGTTATTTCTCTATCTCTCTTCTATTAGTTAATATCTTTATCACTATCAGGCAATGTTAGAACACAGTAAAGGTGTGTTGAAACATGTATCTTTAGAGGCCAGTAACTTCTAAAACTATACATTTTAACTAATTACTAACATGCCTATTTAATGGAGTGACAAATAGATATCATGTTCAGTTTTAAGTGCTCAAAAACAAATAGATATCAGATCAGCCTTCCACGTGTATATGAAAAAAAACAAGTGGGAGTTGGACTCGCGCACCGAGGGTTCCGTATACAATTGTAGGTATTTTGTTATTAAACCACATATTTACAGTTTTCATGATTCTAGGTCAACGGGAGTACCCTTTAGGTTTTGAGTCCGTTGTGGAATCGCAAAATATGCGACATAAACGGTCATATCTTTATTGTATATTGATTTTTTCACTGTTCTAAGGGGACCTGAGTATTTGATATTAATTTCAGCTTGATATCTCCAAGCGTTCCTGAGAAAAAGAGCCTTGACAGACGTACAACAAAGTGATCCTATAAGGGCTCCGTTTTTGCCGATTAAGGTACGAAACTCTAAAAATGCTTGGTTTGCGTAGGCCCAAATTATTAACAATATATTTGATTATTTAAAGAAAAACTTTTTTGCTGTAAATATTTTGCCACGAATCCTATTTACTCGATTCGGTTTCCTAAACAATTGTTAACTAAAAATTACACTCACCAGCGTAGATACAACAGTCTTCAAATTAGCCACTAAATCCTTAGCCAGGACAGTAAAGTCTTCTCTCAGCTGATGATCAGGGGTCAGACTGGTCAGGGAAGCAGGTCCTTGCACCGTGTTCAACGTCTCAGCCGCCGGGAGGGACTGAGGCCTTGCAGCCGCGCATGCTGCAAGAGAACGTTGAGTGAACGAATGAAGATGGATTGAATGGAATGAGTGAAGTTTTTAGAACGAGTTGGTGGGCTGTGTTTGTGATAGATATTGAAATAATTGCTAGAATGCTGCTGCATCGCACAGTGGGTCGGTGTTAGTAGTTCATTGCATCCAATTTTGTTACGCAAATATTGCGGCCTGCGTATCTTGAGAGAGATCAGAGATCGGTGTCCGGAGCAGTGTCCGCTTTTTGTCCGTACCGCTTTAACCGTATGAATGTTGTAGATACGCAGAGCACAATATCTGCGCAAACCGTAGGTACATAAATTACACATTTTATTTTGAAGGCTCTTGTAGAAAATTTAAGTCCACTCTTAGAGGTCTAGACAGAGTTAGTATTCAGTAAATAATAATGAGGTTAACTATGGCATCAATTTACAGTACAATGGTGAGACGCTAATATAACGCAGTAGCGAAACTCGAATGATGTATATTACATGTACTCAAGAAATACTGTAACATATCGAAGATGAAAACTTGGGCTCCTAAGGGACAAGTGTACGATGACGGATTTGCACCGTTCAGCTCAGGGCCGGAGGCTTGAAAACCCAAAAACACGTTTGATGTCCCTTAAGTAACTTCATATTTTCACTATCGATATCAAAGTATAAGCATTTCTTTGATTCGTGAAGCAACGCATGCGTCAACAAGGTTTTGAAATGGCGGTGCCTGCTGAGTCGTGATGTTGTATTCAAATATACATTTTAGTTGTCATGAAATGTGTTCACTACTATTGGACTATCGTTTTCCCCCCTAAGGCACTTTTATAGCACCCCATGCTGCTCAGCGTTGAAATAACTAAACTTATCCTGTAATTACGGGATATCTTCTGTGATTATTAATTATTTTGAGCTCCCAATAAAAATAATTGATAATCACGAAACATATTTCGTAAGTGACAGTATAAGTTTCGTTTCAAACCGTGAAAACTTAAAGCAGTACTAGAAATAACTGTCTCAGCATTATAAGAAAATGCCAGGTTTTCACTTTCCGGTAAGCGTAGCGTCTAGTGTTGACTGTCCTAATAAAATGTCCGTCGATTTTTGATTCGAAAATACAATTTTACTAATATTTCAAGCACAGAGTACAAAGGCGGACTTAATGTCTTAGCATAAGTTAATGTTAAGCCAAGCATTGACCAAGACCACCTCAGTTCTATGACAAGCGAGGTGTTTTTAGATACTAAGAACAACATCTAGCACTTATGCAAAAGCATCTGGATGTTTTTGGATCAGTAGCTATTAGCTTGCTCCGAAGTTTGTGAAGATATTTCTAATTCTCTGTTAAATCTTGTCAAAGAAACGTCAACAGAGACCTCTTTTATAATGGGTGTAAAAACACCACTAACGAAGCAGAAAGGTACTGGTTTAGGCGTTTATCCCCGTTATTGCGATCATTTTTTAGTTCTAGACCATACTTGGGAACCTTCCAGTGACGGAGATATTGGGGGCCAAAGATTCAACTTTTTCAACTTATTTTTTTTATCATCATCATCATTTCATCCGAAAGACGTCCACTACTGGACATAGGCCTCCCCCAAGTGTCGCCACATTGACCGGCCCCGTGCGACTCGTTTTTTTTTAATACAAGTTTTTATTGCATCCATCAGCACAATGTTTTGAGTGCGTTACCCTAAGTCCTACCGTAAAGCGTGATTTTCCACCCCAAAACAAAAGTCGTTTCTCAGCAATCATTTTTGCATTGAGTCACTTAATTTGACTTGTAATCAACGAAGTGTGCAAAGGGGGGTCTTAAATTTTGTGACGTCACATTTCAAAATCTAATATATCTATGTATTCAACTTTATCAGTATGAACTTTTAAATTGCAAAATATGTGACGTCCCAATAGGGAGAGGGGTCTCACAAATGTGACCAACTGTGATAACAATGGGGGGGGGGGGGGGGGGGGGTAATTTATGGATGGCCCTTAAGCATACAAGAGGTCTCTGTTGACGTTTATAGAAGGTCGAAACCTAAGACTATCATACAGTACGACGATACAACACACGAGGGGACGCCAGTATACACGAACGGAACTTGCATACAAATTATTGAGTGACGATTGCTTTCAACTACGTATATTAAATGAATACGACGATGCTAACAAATTAATGATACCCAATATTATATTTGCCTAAATAACTTATTTGGTCACGAAAAATAAATACTAAAATGACCAATACAGATTTCAACCGCGGAATATTACATCAAATGGCTAATATTTAAGATAGTCGAGTGCAATTAGACAATAAGGTGGAATGAAGTTTAAAGGGGTCGTATTTAAAATTCATTTGCATTTCGGAAAAAAATGCCTCCATTAACATAGACGATTTTCTGCCATTTGCGAATGAATTTTAAGTCACTACACTCATGAAAGTGGTTTTCACGACTATTTTTTGGTCCAGTTGTCTGTGAAAAAGCATCAGCTACCAACTTCAAAAGAAATCTTAGTCTTAAAATTCGATATTTAAGAAATAATTGAAGAAAATAGGAAATTTGCCAAAAAATACTTGAAATATGCATGGATACAGAAACAGACAAAATTGGCGTTTAATGGGTGCACGCAGGTCACACTATTACGCCATAACATGAATCCATCGAATTTGATGTTATTCATAAACGAAAAAAAAAATATACCAAAGAAAATTAAAAAAAAAAAAAAAAAATTGCGAACGGCGAAATTTTTTTTTTAAACTTTCTTCTCCACTCCTCCAGGAACTCAATAAAAAAAGTCCCATGAAAATCCGACCACTATAAAGTTCGTTCCACGTCTTGGGTATTTTTTGTCTAATTGCACTCGGCTAAGAGGTGAATCTAGATGTCGTACACTTTCAAGTCCCTGCTACATCCTAGCAAGATAAATAACAAAATAATACACTCACGGCAGCGATGCATTTCTTCTCTTAAGACTTGCACTATGTATTGGAAGATGATTCTGGCTAGAGGCACAAATATACCGTCACTTTCTTTAGACATACTTCAAGTTTTCACTTAATGTTTCAGAAAAATATTTAATAAATACTCTAATTTCACTGTTAAAGCAATAAATTAAATTTTACAGAGCTTTTAAATTTTTCTTTACTTACAAATCACGGTTTATCTAAATTCAATAAATTATTATTATTTCCTATTTATCACTTATTTCCGTTAAAATTATTAATAAATATTACTGTCTCCATTGATTCACAAACTACAATATTGGTTACGACATCATTGTTCTAACATCACGGAAAGTACTTGCATATTATGATGACAAAGCGACTCATATAGATTCTATTAAACTTCATTCAAAAATAGACTCTATCTCCACTACATTATGTTGTTATTTCAATATTTAATCAATGTACCAGGATGTGGTAGGTATATGACATTCAGATCATTGATAATCTGAGATTCTGTTTATCTATGATACAGGAAAGCGAGAGATAAGTGTCAAGGCTGTTAGCAATTATGTCAATTTTAAATCTTCTGTACTAAGTTATAAAGTCGAAAATTGATCAACCTGATTTATCGTGTCACCCGAGGTGATCCGGAAGGGTAAGCAGGTGTGTTTGACTACGTGTTGACTGTGGTCGAAACAGATGATTGCAAGGAAATCATCTTTGACGTTTACTAAAACTATCAAGTACCTGAAATTCTTCAAAGGCAAATCAAGGGTCCAATCTGTTATAAAATTCTTTGCTAGCAGAAGCTTGTGCTTGGCTAAATCCACGATTATAAGTTGACGTGAGATTAAACATCAGATGAAATAGATAAGGCTTTTATTTATTTTATCCTTCTAGAACCATAATCTAAAGGCACTTCCTCACTCCAAGATTCGATGTTGTTCATAAAGACTAAAATAACGAAACAATTCTTCGCAATTTCATCCTGACTTATAGACCCAAAACTCTTTACGATACTTCTCCCTACAGTAACGGCAATGAACAAGGTGGAAGGGACACCGACGCACAAACGATGACTACGTATTCAGTACATCATTCGGAACCCCCCCCCACATTGAAATTTTGCATAAGTAATTTAAAAAAAAAAACTGCTGTTTCCTACAAACAGGCCATTGGCAAAAGGCACGTATTGGAATAATTGCTATATTTTCCCGCCCATATCGTGCCGAATTAGGCCAACCTGAACATGTACTACCGCGCTCACTGACTTTCGATCAACCCTTTTTAATCTTATTACTTAGGGCATAAGGATGAAAAGACAGACCGTGACAGTGAACTCGGTAGTATGTAGCACGCATCATAGTGAGGCACATCCATTGCTCCATCAGCTAAAACCATGCACTATATACAGCTAGCGAAGTGAGCGTTGTATATACAGTCAATGCGATGCTCTCGATAAGGGACATAGGGGGTCCAAAACGTAAAAAAAAAAACAGTCTTACGAACTAAGGTGGATGCCAGAAATGTTGAAAGAAACGCTGCAACGAGAAGAGAAGAGAATTTATTATGTAGCCGTTGGGATAGGGCGTTTTGTGATGGAGTTATCTAGCTATACAAGGTGTAAACGGGCCCTTCACCAAGCCGGCAACCAAGTATTTTGTACATCAAACTAAGTAACTGTACCTTTTTGGGGTGAAGAATCACGTTTTACGGTAGGACTCAATGTAACGCACTCAAAACACTGTGCTGATGGAAGCATTGAATAGTACGAGGGTCGTATTTAAAGTAAAGTTATAACATTGAAAAATTGTATTTAAAAAAAGACTAGTAAAACAGTTGGAACTTTGACCACTAATATCTCCGTAACTAGAATGTTCCACGGTATTGTCTAGAAGACGAGACGAGAACAAGTACTTGTACTTGCACTCCCCGTCATTGTGTAATTTTTTTTGTTCTAGGAACCTTCTTATTACGGAGATCGGAGGTCAAAGTTACAACTTTTTTTTTAACTACACATTTGTCATGTAATAACTTTAAATACCTCCACGATCCCTATACTAATCAATACATCTATCAACACAAAATTTTGAGAGCGTAACATTGCGCGCTACCGTAAACCATCATTGTTAACACCAAAAAAAAGTCGTTTCCCAGCAATATTATTTGCAAAATGTTACCTATTCTGATGTACAGCATCAGTGGCTTCGTGAAGGTTCCGTTTACACTCTGTACATACCATAGGGTTAGTAAATACGGTGTAATCCCTTACACCGTATTTACTAACCTGCGCACACAAACTTTTAGTATGGATACAGTACAGTTCTTAATTATAGAAATTTGATGTTTTACACTAAACCAATTATGGAGTCTGCTGAGGGCCAGTCTTAGTTCACCGCAAAGCATTTCGCCAGTTATGTTTAAGTTCCATGTAATAGGCTCGCCTATTACCATAAACCGTGCGCAAATCCAGACTCCGTGGCTGCTACTGAGAAATGTGATGATTACATGGTAAATCTAAAAAAAAAAACTATGACGGAGAGTCTAGATTTCTAGAATCAAAGAATGTACTGAATTCATGGTTAAAGTCTGAGTCACGATGTCTCTTACACTGTGTAAAGAAGTTATAGTTTTAGAGCGTTTGGTTTAGAAGGTAAGACGAACATTGAGAGGTACGCTTTGTTCGTTTAGATGGCTCCTGTATGTAATGTTTACGTTAGACTTTTTGAAATATCGGTTTATTGTAAAACTATATCGAAGTTTGTAAATAAGAACATCAAGAAGTCTAAAGCTTTAACTATTCGTTTCCTGGTTCACACGGCGACACATCAAGCTGTACATTTCCAGTATAACATGGCCTCGCTTTGTATAGATTCCCCGTACAATGGGAGATCCACATAAACTGATTATGTGTAGTTTGATTGGCCGCGTACTTATTTGACGTTAATAAGAAAACTCATTTCTAGTTCGATTATATTTTTATCACTCATTGCGTACAGGGGCCAAAACTTGCTTTATTCATTTAAACAAAACTCATTCAAACTTTATTAATTTCAAAACCGTTTTTAATACTTATTAACTAGAGTACGGAACTCTTTATTTGATTCTTCAATTCATGCTGTTTATATACATACAAATCAGCGAAATATCCTAGTATGAGAATAGTCGTAAAATATGCATTTGAGATTCTCAATTTTCGCATTAAAATTTGATATCATGAAAGCATATTAGTCATTTATCATCTTTTAGGCTAGCTTGCACTACAAATCACTTTAACGTAAAAATGTATTTAAAACATCGCATATTTCTGTTTCTGTCAGACGAGGCAGAATAATGTTTTAAATATAGCTGTACAAGGATCTTTTGGCGCGTGGTCAATGTCGGAACTAACTCGAATGACTTTGACAGCCTGTCCTGTCAACGGCATTCGAGTGCCAAAAGAACCCTGGAAGCACTGTATGTTTAGCGCTACATGCTTTTGATGATTAGTAGTGCACGAAGGCCTTGATGTTTTAGTCATGAAACTGATATGAAATGCTTTTAGCACCAACTCTACGGGAAGAGCCTGACATGCCTAGCCAAATGTCAATGTCAAACGTGCAAGTGAAAGGCGCCATTTTGTTTTTTGTTTTTTTTTTCAGAGCCATGCCAAGGCGGCGCTTCAATTCCCAAAACTTACCGATTTCGTAAAATCCTTGCAAAGACATAAGTTTTAAAATAATTATTGTTTTTGTGAACAAAAAAAAAATACGTATTTTTATTTGAACAATTTACTTCACAATAATAAATAATAAAAAAACATGATTGTGTATACAATATAGGTATATACAAGTACATTGTTAGTAGATTCTCTGATTGTTCGCTTGGTGTTTCGGTTAGGGACAAACAAGGAATGGATATATTGGGATTCCTATAAATAAAATGTTTTATCACATTTACAGTTGTTTTTTTTTTGAGAATATGCGCAACAAAAGTGTAATTCATTTTTTTGAAATAAAAATCCCGTTATTATTTTCGATTATCAATCTGTCAAGTCTTTTGCAGCTGTCTTGCCATTTTAATAAAATAGACAATTCCTTGGATTTTGTTACATTTAATAATACACACCGAACTAAAAAAGTTCGGTGTGTCCTATATCTGAGGTCTCTTTCAGCATAGTAAGGACCATGCAGATGCTGATTCTGTCATACGTCTCTTTTGTTGTGCAAATCCTCAACAAATAGCATGAGTAAGCGACTAACACACACACAGATCTAACACTCACACATGTGCACATCAACTTTTAAAGTAAATAACACTATGTACTTGTAGTATGTAATATCATGTGTCTTACCTATGGGTAGAGAGGCAGCAGAGTTGGGCATTGAAGAAGCACCGCCGCCGGGGGAGGGGGGCGCCGTCAGGGCTGACAATGCCTGGAGACAATGAATAACAAGATTAGTGATAGTGTAGTGTGGAGCACACAGAGGAGTTAAGGGATCGAAGAAATGGAATTAAGCCAATTGTCAAACAACACCACGCCTGTAATCCCCGAATGGTTATGTGGATGAGTACCCATAAGTACACCCACATTTTGCCAGTTATGATGAAGTCCCATGTTATAGGGGACGAGCCTATAGCCATCAACCGGGCAAAAATAAAGACTCCATGGCTGCTACTGAGAAATTTATGATAGAAAAATCCAATAACACTTTGCACGATCTGGGAATCGAACCCAGGACCTTATGGAGAGCAGTCGCGCTTGCGACCACTCCAATTATCAGCAAATCTAAACTACGTTCAAGAGCTGTAAGTGTTAATATTCCATAGCAATGACGACTCAGACAGCTTTTCAACCGCAGTTCACATACGGTGATAGCGTAAAAACATAAAAGTACTGTTTTGGATGGATGAACTCAGAGGTGACTTCAGAAAGGAGTGAGCTGAGAAGGGAAGAGAAATGCTTTAATAACATAGCAAAATATCGCCTCTTTAAAAAAAAAAACTGATTCCCCATAGTAGGAATTTCTCCTGTATCGTGGGTGCGTTTACATCCATTTCAACTCACATACACAAATAGCCAGACCTGGAACAACTACCTGTACGCCATATAAATATTTGTTCCGTGCGGGAATTGTACCCGCGACAAGCAGCGTAGTAACCAATCGCTTAATCACTACGCCAACCGTGCCGTAAACGTCCTGATGAAGATAATGAAGCACTCCTTCTGCTACGGACTACTTACCATGTGTGAGCTGGACGGGTCTATATGAGTGTATGAGCCTTGGAACTCCACGGAGGCACACTTGCTATTCGACTTCTTCTTCCGAAGGCCGAACTTGCGCCGGTCTTTCTTTACGTTAGGGGAGGCACCCTCTATTGACACCTGGAAATTGAAAAAAGAAAGCATAAAAGAATACTGAATTGAAAAATAAATACAAGATTTTGTTCAGAATGTAGTGGGCAGGGCACATTGCTCGCAGAACGGATGACCGATGGAGCCGGAAAGTTTTTGAGTGGCGACCGCGAACTGGAAGACGTTGCGTTGGAAGGCCTCCGTCCGTTGGAAGACCGATGACCTGGTGAAGGTTGCAGGGATCCGCTGGATGCGAGACGCACGGGACCGGTCAATGTGGCGACACTTGGGGGAGGCCTATGTCCAGCAGTGGACGTCTTTCGGCTGAAATGATGATGATGATGATGATGATGTAGGATGATTATTGACATCGATGATTTTGGTTGCAACGTGCAAACTTATTACCATTTACCAGACTCGGATTACTTCAACTTCAGACTGTTGCAAATCATGTTTGAGCAGAAATGCCTCATGTCACAAATACAGGTGGACGGGAGACTGACGCACAAACAATTTCCCCGTGGGGGGGTCCAGAATGATGTACTGAATACAGTCTATCTTTCTACCCCCCCCCCCTCATAGAAACGATCCAAACTCAAAGGTTGTCTGGTAGAGAATACCTTGTGGCGTTAAGTCCGCCTATGTACCACTATGTACATAAAGTTTAAATAAATAAACAATCAAATAGTACGGAACAGCTGTTTTTGTTTAAATTAGCGGTGAAAAATCACTACTAGCAATTCAGTGGGGGGGGGGGGGGGTCAGCATGTTTTACTGAATATTTGGTAACCGTTTGCGCGTCGGTCTCCCATCCACCCTGTGTATGAGACCCAAGTGTTTTTCTGTACCCGAACAACAGCTATCCGCCATCAGTATGGCCCGGTGTCTATTAAAGCGGAAATTAGCGAAGAGAATATGTACAAGATTCTGCCAATCACAGGTGAAAGGACAGCCGCGATGTGGATTTCAACCAATCGATTGGCCAATTCCCGGCAGTCACTGATGCCGTGATGATAATGGAGGTAAGGTAATACCTTCTCGTAGCGTCGTACGGGTATGCCCATTTCTAGTTGTGGAACTTTGTTTACGATGAACAATAAGAATACAGTGCTTGATTACTTTCATATTATAAATATGTTTCATGAACTTCACATAAATAGGACTTCAACTTTTATTTCGACATTCACAATTCTTTAAACGTACACGGACCTGTAATATAAGATTGAAATAAAATAATATAAAAACTAACTACGTTTCCGAAGATAGATTAAAAAACTGCGCAGGTTATTTTGCAGAAAACCCAACATTGTAACGAGGAATTAACACCTTTTTATAGCTCATGAATTTCCTGGATACTAAGCTTTAGTCTTCTTTTCTTTTTTTTTTTTTAAAAAAGAAGGTTGCCCCACACTAGGAATTTCTTCTGTATCGCCAAACAGGCCAACCGCACAAAAGATAAAAGACGAATAAAAAAACCTAAATGCAGATCTTCAAACCGGTGCGGCGCGAATAGATCCGAATCTACTTAAGGAGTTAGCGCCAGGGTAGCCCGCGAAATTCAAATATTCTTACGTTTTTTGCACTTTGCAGGTCAGTGTAAAGCTGTATGTTGAACATAATATGATTCGCGAACGTAACACGTATGTATTTACAGAATTATAATCGTTAAAATAATCATTACAACCCTCTAAGTTCATTTAATCCCATTGACATGAAATAGTCATTCTATTTCATGTAAAATCAAATTGCAAAAAACGTAAGAAAGTATGAATTTGCTGGCTGCCCTAGCGCTTCCACCGTAATTGACGAAAAACAATCGACGGGCGCAGTTTCGTCCCGTTCTACGCGAGTCAGCGCATTTCACCTCAGTTTGAAAAATCCTTTAACAGTTCAGAAGACGTAGTTTTAAATAGACAGGGAAGTGTAACTATGCTCCCAACGTGGCAAATACCGTCAGTCAGGATTTTTATCAGCGCTCTAGTTTTAATAGACAGCAACAAAACTCACCAACATCCTTGTATTTTTTCGCAATTTATATCAAACTCATTTCCAATATAGGCTAAAATGTCTTCCAAATCACTCCACTTAACCTTTGAAGTTGTACAGCATCTGAGTGGCGCCTGCAAACACACTTACATCAGTATCATGGTGCAACTGCTGCTGCAGTTCCAGTGCATCTAGCAGTCGCTGCAGCTGTTGCACTGATAGCTGCGCCTGCCCCAGTTCCCGGGACGCGGAGTCTAGTGGACCCCCTGATTCTGTGGATTGAGGACAGCGGTAAATGAGCACATCGGTAAAAACTTTGAATCTCACTCCAATTTTATTTATTTTTTGGTCCCAAAGGCCTCTCCTTTCTCCTTCAAAGGCGATAAAAGAGCTGCGATACTTAAAAATATATCTGACTGATCCTGAGGGTGTCCTAGACAAAGTGGTAACGATGACGGAAAAGTCTAAACGCACAATAAACAAATAAATAAAACAAAAAAAGCCTTATATTTCCTGCTTAAATACAAAATAGATAGTTAATTTTATTTTCACATTTTTTTTTTAACACTTAGTTTGCAGGAACCCCTTAAACAGGTGAAGGCTTCCTCCAAGTCTTTCCAATTGGTTCTATTTTGGGCTACTTGTAGCCATTTTGCACAGTATGACCACTTTTAGTTTGCAGCCCAATGTGTCGCTGCTTGTCAAGAAAAAATACATCGATATTTCAAACTTGGTACATTTACTTTAGTTCTGAGTTGCCCCGCCTGCACAGATAAGTTGGTTGAAGTGTATTGTATTGACATAAGCTACGGAAAAGTTATGTCAGTGCTGTCGAAAGTTATTGTAGAAACTTTCGACGGCACACTACTTTCGTAAGCGATCGTCGTTTGTCTAGACCCTCTGGACAATCAGTCCCATCACCACCAGAATTGGTTGCCCTTCCTGTATGTTTATTTAAACAAAACCTAGCCTATAACTTTCATACGACCTAGATGAGACACCTTACGTATTAAAATCTATCGAGCCGTTCGGGGTATAAAAGATACCCCAAACAAAGATTCGCGTGAAAAACATAACTCTTTTTTTGCTGTCACGCAGTAGGGTAACAAAATACAGGCGATGGCTTCACAAAAATTGTCATGTTAAGAGTGGCGCTACGGCGACCCAAACGTTTTTCTTATGGTCGTTTAGGTAACATAACTTCGCTGTTAAACCAGTCCCAGTACTATGATATACTACTTATATACCCTGCGCTAATCTATGAATAATATAAAACATTCTAACATAGACTAACATCAATCTATTACTAGAGTAATCGAAAATAACGTGCAATAACAGCCTCTAACAGTAACTCGTTCTAAAAGCATGTGCACACTCACACATGCAAACTATCTAACCATGCTTCAAAATCAAAATAATCTTTGAGAAATGGAAAACCACTCAAGATTATTACGGCTATTTTGTGTTTATTTCATGCATAGGATACACAAACAACCATAAAATTTGATATGAAGTTGAAGAATGGGAGAACAGCGATATTCAGATGCAAAGGAAATTATTTTGTTTCACCTTTACGAGCTAAGGTATTTATAATAAAGATATCTATCTATCCATGTACTTCTTTCCTGGAAATAAATATGTTTAAAGTAGATGGTAACAGGAGCCGTGTTGTATATTCAGTTAATTATTGAGTGGTATTTTTTTAAATATGTATTTAACATGGCCTTACATTGATGACGTTGCTAAATTAGGCCTTAAATTCAAGTTTTGTAGTTTTACTTTTGCATCAAGGCTAACACAGTTGTAAGCACTGCGGGATCAGCATCGCCTCAAGGTGGACGCGACAGTCATCGCATTTTCGGATGGTCCTGCGTACCTATCCGCATCGTATGTGCCGTACGCGTCAAATCGCATTCAATATTTGAACAGTATTTGAAAGAAAGAAATATACTCAACAGCATTTTTCTGAAATGTGGGTCGTTTGGCGCGGATAGGTTCGCGACGTTTCATTCAATTTCATATACAGATTTATGAAATGCGTTGACTGCGGCGCATACGGCTCCTGAGGCGCGTCTAGGTGCGCCTCAATCTTAACTATTTCTCTGAAGATCAGATCGTGATCAGTTATTAAAAATGAACCAAGACGATGCAGGTCCCATGTAGTGCTTAAACTGCGCTAAGTTCATCCAGAAACTCAGTCAAGTTCTTAATACACGGCTTCAATTAACATGGCAGGGGTGCTACATACCTATAATCCATCCGGCGAGGCGTCCACCCGGCGTGCCGGACACGAAGCCCGCTTGGGGACCCCTGATCGGGCCCGCGCCGGGGCTCATGAGCCCTACAGACCAGACACGTCAATGTGGGGGACAGGGGACCAGCATTTTGGAATATATTGCGCAAATTGATAGGCTCACGAAGTACTTTTGTGACTAAATCAAATTGACGGAATGTGGGTGTACATCACATCTTTATTTACCCGTTTTCGGGGATTCGGACATGAGGATATTTGATAAAGCAGTGTGGAACTACAGTGAGTCGAAAACTGTGTTTTTTTGACATGGCTGCAAATGCTGCAACGAAATTAGACGCATAGCTCATTTTTGAACATGACTACTGCTTTTAAAGTGAAGATAAAAGAGCATATCGCAAAATTCTGCAACAAACCTACCACTTAAATGAGACGGTGCTAAAGGTAGGTGCGGGAGGAGTGTGGTGACATGTCGAAAGAGCACTTTCATCCCCGCCATAGTAGATGCAGATGTAATACCCGTCAGTAGCGAAGGGTCAATTTTTGTAAGAGGTAATCCGGTGTACATATCTTCAATGTGATTATATTATCATCTACGTTAGGCCCCATCTCAGATAAGCGGTGGGCCTGTGGAATGTTGTAGGAGATAAAAGAGAACTAAATGCCCTTATTGATATTGTGCTGTTCTCTTGAGTACTTTTCTCTATTTTTAAAGAGAAACCTCATTATTTTGTCCGTTTGTCACAGAGGATTTTTATGTTATCGGATCGCGGGCAAGGCCCACCTGCTAGAGGGGAGACCTAGCTCCATGTTCGTGTACATTTGTCGCCTTCGTTCGACGTCAATTTATACTTTTAAATATTATTTAATGTTCGTTTGCCAAATATATTCCATAACACTGCGATCACATACTTGCATGGGGGAAGGTGCATGAGTCAAACTTTATGAATTACTAACAGTACGCTATTTACTACTCTAGCCTTATCATGATAAGTATCATTGTTACATTTTTGGTCATTAATTTAGTGAATTATTTGCGGTTATCAGATAGCTTGACCGATATGGGTTTTCCCTTATTCAGGAAATAAACAAAGAATTCTTTTGATAATGTTGAATATGATGGCATCATCATATTCAGCCTAGCCTTTTACCAACAATGTTGGGGTCGGCTTCCCGTCTAACCGGATGCAGCTGAATACCAGTATTTTACATAGAGTGACTGCCTATCTGACCTCCACAACCCAGTTAGTACTGGGTAATACGATACTCCTTGGTAAGACTGGTTGTCAGACTTTCGGGCCACTGAGTACCTGTAACGACTGTCAGAGATCTGCAAAAGACAGCCAGGACCAACGGCTTAACGAGCTTTTCGAGGCACGAACGAAACTCGGTATGTAATGGGCGGTCACCCATCCACGGACCAACCTAGGCAAGCGCGGCTTAACCTGAAGATCGACCCGAGCGGCTGTTATTATTCAGCCACAAGCTCTTCAATGTCGACTTTGATGGCAATGATTATTTTTATGAACAATTTTCAAGGGCAATCGAGGACATCAATTAGAAGTATAAGTAGGTACTGTTAATTATTCAAAACATTTTAGTAGAAAAATAAAGAAAACTCATGCAATTACTGAAAACTTAGAATCACTAACTATTGAGTACTAATTAGATTGTCTAAAACATATTCTAGGAAAATAATTGTCTGTATATTTTTACTGCCATATATATATACTTAAGGATTTAAAAAGAGAATCTTGCTCTTAAAAAAAAGAAACATAATACAGAGTGGAAGGGACACCGACGTGAAAACGGTTACGACAGGGGCAAAAAGAAATCAGCTGTTTCCTACAAAAGTGCAGTCCCTACACGGTCACAATGTATGGAAAAGCTGTTTTTTTTTTTAAATAACCGATGAAAAATTTCGATAGGGGGGGGGGGGGGTTAGAATGTACTGAGTACGTGGTAACCGTTTTTGCGTCGGTGTCTCTTTCAACTTGTTTCTCTTCTGCAAGTCGTCTTTTACGATTTCAAGTCGCCTAATTAAATGTTTGAGATGCTAACCAATGACTACACTATTGCTTAAATGCCACTTACTACTTCGAACTACATTTACTTACTTATTTAAAGTATAGGAGCAGATTTCACCACACAAACTGAATGCTAACAGCACATCTAAACCACGTTCAAGTGCTGACCGTGCCATTGCTATGGAATTTTGAAACTGACAGCTTGAACGCCGTTCATTTAATTTGATTGGTGGAATTCGCCCTGTGATATTTCCAATAATTGATTAACAAGTCAACTACATTATAGACAAACTAACCGGAACAATATGACGGATCACTCGAGCAGCGATACAAAGTCTTGATTTCATCGCTTGTGTTTATTTCTACGTTAGACTCACTAAGAGAACTAGCTCTCGTCACATCGAACTTCTTACTAATAAACAACCGATACACATTGTAGTCGGTATCCATCATCTTCTGCCTAACAAAACGTAGCAACCTTCTGTCCGTCTGCGATTGAGTTGAGACCTTAAACGCAGGTGGTATCAGCGGTATTTCATTAACCAATTCTTGTCTTGTCATTTTCGGAGCTTTTTTCTTTTTAACCACATACTCTTTCGGAGGTTGCTGTGTTGTTTGCAAACGGGTAATTCTGTGTGTGTTGTTAGTTTGAGCTTCTAACATGCACTTGAGTGTTGTAGTCATAGAACAATCCTTCGTGCAGGGTTTGTGAACCCAGTTAGAATTGCAGGTGGAACAGTCAACAGTACGTAAATCTATACTGGTCACAGAACCAGATTCAGCCATATTAGACATCGGCGATGTGTCAGTATACAACGGTGGTGCTTTACTTTCAGGGGAAGATTCCTCATCCACAGACGTTTGAACTTCTGAATTCATAAGTAGTTTCAAATCTATGGTACTGATGTTTGCATCTATCAAGTCGTGTTTTTGGTGAATTGCATGTATGCTGCATGTATTGACTGCTTTTTCATCGCTACCGATGTCCTTGTTGTCTACGAAACACGAACACGGGACGACATTTCCTTGAGTTTTGGCGTCTTTTTTACTAGTAACTCTCTGGTCCTCGTTATAAATCTTGCCTAAGAGACTCAACCCTTGAAAATGATTACAGTTTTTCAGAATTTTCTCGTGTTTCTTCATTAATTTAGTGAACAAATTGTTGATATCTTTGTGTAGACTTGGTATATTCTTCGACAGTAGCGACAAATTTTCTAAAAGTAACAATATAAACTTTTCGTCGATCACTCGAGGTGCTGGCTTTTCGAATATTGATAATTCAGTGTGTGAGACAGGTGATGGATGTGGCGATATCATTCTCGGAGTCAGCACTACGGCGCTACACTCTTTGGGCTTCGCTTTGTTTCTCAAATGAAACTTTGTTGCTACAATCTCCTTATTGAATGACATCAAGTAGCATGATTGTGAACCTTGATTTTCGAAAGACGGTCTCGGATCATTTCTAAAAGAGTTATTGCTATTAAATGATAAGTCCAAGGAATGTTCGCTTTCGTGTATCACCTTATAAGCTTTAGAAGTGGCATCGCTGCTACTCAAGTAAGGTTTTAAATCAAACTGTTTCGGGGTATCAATAAAAGAATTATTAGCATTCTTAGGGCTTTTGAATTTCTTTTGGAATATCTCATTAGACTTTGTGTCTATAGGTTGAAAACACTTTATCCAGTTATTATCCACGGCATACTCCTTTGTGTATTCTTTTTTCAGGTGTTGAGATTCCGCAAATTGTAGGTTCAAGTGTGTGCGTTTAGACTCGCCTATTGTCGCAGGTTTTTCTTTAAGTTTTATAGTTATAGACATTATGCCTTGAATAGCTGGGTCACTGAACATGGAAATATGTTCCAAATCAAATTTAGTAAGATCTATTACAACCGAGTTCTCGTCAAAGTTTTCGTAAATAAGATTCTTCGCGAGGTACTCCCCCACAGGTCTTCCCAATTCATCCTTTTGTTCTTTCTCTTTAAAGATACTAGTTGTGTTGATTTCGTATGGTTTTTCATTGTTCCCGCTCTTCTCATCCAAACGATTCACTTTGGAGAATATCGTTGTTATTTTATCCAGGATATCTCTTAGATACATTTGCCCTGGATCTATGGGATTTAAGGCTTTGGCTGATTTCACCTTCGTAGGCTCCGTTAGGTGGAAGGTGGTGACGCTTTTAGACACTCCTTTTGTGACAGATTCCGTTTGAACTTCGCAAGAACACTCTTCGTTGGAAACTTTCGACGCGATCGATTGTTCACTAGACTGGCTGTCCAGGCTGGTGGTCGTGCTCTTACTCTCATCTTTCATCAGTACGTCCAAGTACGCGCCCAGAAACTCCTTGGCAGCGTCAGGAGGTATTGAAGTCTCGCTGATAAGATGGTTTATAGTATCTTTTATCTGCTCTGTAGAAGAGTTAGAAGTGCCATTGTGTATTTCAGCAGTATGATCCTTCACTGACATATAGGATGTTTTGCCTATGTTATCAATTAGAGCTTTAGTTGTTTTAATATCTTTCAGTTTGCTAGAATCATTTCTGATCGTTTTGCATATGTAGACGGTGCTTTTAAGTAGCCTTTCAAGTTCTTGTATGCGTCGTTCTTTCTCGAAGTTTTCTGTGGGGCTCTGACGGTTGGAAGGCGCCCTGACCTCATCTTTAAACACTCTCGTCGAAGTCTTCGGAGACTGGGGCAGTCTCTTGTACTGTAACATCATCTCGCTGATTCCGTGAAACTGAGTTTGTTTAGAGACTCTACTGATGACGACAGTCGACAGATTTTGATCTTTTGTGAAGTAATTGTTAGATTGAGCGTTGGTTGACTGGCTTTGTCTCATGGCAGTTTTGACCGGTTCGACCGAAGTGTTCTTTAGCCAATACTCCAACAGACTCCTAAAGAGTGCCTTCACCGGGTGAACGTCTTGGAATTTAAAGTCGTACAAGTCTTTTACTACTTGCTTAACATAATACTCGGCTTTTGAAGTCGTAATGTTTCTGTGGTTTTGAAAAAGAGATACCAGTAGTTTTTCCGTGATCATATCGTAATCTGAAGTGGTCACAGGGTCCTGTAAGGCCTTTTTATTGACGATGGTGACTTGGACTTCGTTACTCTCATGTTGAACAGGGTCGCACGCTACCGCGCAATCTACGCTTTTTTCCGTATCGGACTGTCTCGACACTTTCATTTTATACTTCCCTAGTAACATACACTTACTCAAAGGCCTCTTCAAAGTGGGTTCAACAAATTCGTTTCTATATTTTACTACATTCGTGGACTTCTTGCTCGTTTTCATGGGCGAATTTTTACTCATGCTTGATTTAGTAGGTGTGAAAAAGAAGTAAGCCGTGGTAGGCTCGATCTTTTCAAGGAATACAGGTCTTTTTGCGTCGGTTAATACGGGAGAATATTGTACGGATGAGAAATTTCTGGAGAACATGACTTCATCTTCTAAGACAGTCTCTATAGTTCGTATAGAATTGATATCCAGATCCGTGCTATGTATTTGTTTCTCAGCGTACGTGGTTCCGGGAGAAAGGGTAGGAGATTTCTTCCTTTTCAAGTCTTCTTGTGTAAATCTGGCTACACAATTCATAGAGCATAAACTTCTGTGGTTATTTACCAAATTTTTTAAGTATCCGTCATAGATTTCGGATTGTTTTGAGGGGCTGTACGAGCTTTTAGTTTCGTCGGTAGGCGGTTGGAAAGAGGAGTGGCAGATATAGGAACTGTCGTTGCTTATTTCGTTGGTTGAATGTTTTTTGGCGGTAGGTGAGGAATACTCGTCGCTTGTGCTTAGAGTGGAAGATTCCTGGCTCTCTTGGGATGTACCTATGGGAGGGGGAAGGAACATATAAGGGAAGGATTTCAGGGTATAGATCAACGTTACAGCATGTATGAGAAAGGTGGTTTTAACGATGTGGTATAGAACATCAAACTGGACAATATACTCCAAGGGACCAACGCAGTAATCGGGAATATAAATTTTACTAAACAAAATTGAAATACCTTCTCGACTCAAACCCATACATTTCCCACACGGGTTTTTTACATTTTTTATGGAGCAGCTGTATATGCTTTTCTGATATACGCTGTATAAAGGAAGTATTTCAGGTAAAAAGGAAAGGGTTATTCTTAACACAGAATAGGTCCTGGTGGCCTACCATAACGTCTTAAAGCAGTTGTAATTCCAGTGAGGGAACGAGATAGCGCTAGACGACCTGTATAGCTCTTTCTCTTTCCCACACTGGAATTACAACTGTAATTCCAGAAAGAAAGAGAGAGCAACTGCTTTAAGACGTCATAGTAACCCCCCCGAACCTATAGCTAAGTAACAGACTTAAGCAAACGTACGCACACATACTAGATGAAAGGGACACCGACGCTAAAACAGTTACCACATATTCAGTACATCATTTTGAACCTCAATACTCAATACTTTTATTGCATTTGGTAAACTTATAATTAGGTCATATGGACTCTGTCGAGCTCATCAAAATAAGTGAGTTAGGAGAGAGGAAGTATTTGTTAATTTTATAACATTACTTAGCAAACTACTATATTATAATAATGATGTACATAAGTATTTTCTGAGATTAACTAATAGCATTAGTACAAAATATAAACAGGTAGTTATCTATTCCTTATAACCACATAGAAAATTTTCGTCAGTTGTTTAAAAAAAAAACAGCTGCAACCTACTCGGTCATAATGTAGAAAACAACTGTTTTGTAATAACCGACGAAAAATTTATAAAGTGTGTGAATAGACCCTTAACATATCCGAAAGGCACTTGTTCTCCCCGTCTTTGCGATCATCATCATTTTTGTTCTAGACCATACCTGGGAACCTTCTAGTTACGGAGATATTGGGGATCAAAGTTCCAAGTTTTTCACAAGTTTTTTTTTTAAATACATGTTTTTAATATAAGATCTTTACTTTACACACCTCCACGACCCCCGTACTATTCAATCCATCCATCAGCACATTGCTTTGAGTGCTTTCCATCGAGTCCTACCGTAAAACGTCATTTTTCACCCCAAAAAAAAAGTCGATTTCCAGCAATAATTTTTGCGTTAAGTTACGTAGTTTGATGTACAGAATGCTTGGTTGACTGGTATGAAGGGTCTGTTTACACCCTGTATGTGGTGGGGTTCAAAATGATGTACTGTATACATGGTAACCGTTTTAGCGTGGGTGTCCTTTCCACCCTGTATACACGTTTCATTTACAGCGTGTGCAAGCGCACTCGCGACTGGCATTTGTTTGTGATCGCCGAACGCGTGCGCTTGTTTACGTTCGTTGTATGAAGCTGAGCTGTATATAGCTATTTTGTGTTCAAGTAATATGTGGTGGTAGTGGTTTATCAGACTATGGTTACGTTTAGCAGCCTTATCGTAAGTAGTAGTCGAATGATGGAGGTCTGTTCTCCTACTTTGTACTGTTTTTAATTTTCTATACCTTATTCAGAGGAGCAGAAGATTAATGGGATGACCTACTCAGGCGCTTACACGCTTACATATTAAAAAAAATCTATCAAAAATACGGTTTTTTCATGTTATATTCCATTTAACTTCTAATACACAATCCCTATAAGTACCTAGATACTTTTATCAGCTTTTTCAGGATTATGAATAAACGATCTACACATTCCTTAAAACGCAACTCACACAGCATTTCACTCCATCTGAAACTACCCTCCAAAATATTCATAAAACTAGCTCTAAGCTATCACCGTACGCATGCTTCACACAGCAAATAATAATAAGACTATTATTATAATAGTAGACTTACGGGACGAGTTGTCAGTGGCCGGTAGATCGTCTAGCGGCGCATGGATCTTTGGCACCGACTCCCGCGCACCGAAAGTTAGCAAGTGTTGGCGGTATAACCTGGGGAAAGCGGAGTAAGTTGTTGAGATTAGGTGAATGGTAATTGGGAACAAACTTTAGGGGCTTTTGTATAAGGTTGAAATTGGTTCTACTACACAATAAAGTCCGCCTCTGTACTTATGTGCTTGAAGTGTTAAATAAATAAATAAATAAATAAATAAAGTACATAACGCGTACATGTGAACCAAGCAGAATTTCTCAACTGCATTATTGTGGTTCTGGAAGCCAATCACAGTAACTTGTGGTTATGATGCATAGCAAGAGTTATGTAGTTAATTCGTCGACACGGGCCGCTCAGCAAATTTCGAACTTTTTCGGAAAAACGACCGTTACTTGTTTAATACTGACCTATCCGCTTTGAGCTCGTTTAGCCACGTTTGGAAGACATCAGGCGTCTTCGCTAGCTGATGGTATATAGCACATCTAATCAAAGCCTCGCCAGCCTATCGGCCAACTCAGGCAACGTTCGGGCTGCTTCGGAAATACGACGGTTATAAGTTTAAATACTGACCTATGCGCTTTGAGCACGTTCAACCACGTTCGGAAGACATCGGGCGTCTTCGCCCGCAGATGGTATATGAACTCATCCGCGTCTATATCGATGCGTCGCCGCCTCGCCTTGGCCGATATGACCGACAGGCCGACATCCACGGAGCCGTGTAGTCGGCCGCGCGCTACGTCCGTTGGTGAGCGCGCGTACACTAGTATTCCACCATCTACTACGAAGAAACGCTGGAATTAAAGAACAAAAGATGAATAACTTTGAAGGCCACGTCTGCTTTAGCGATCTATACATACAAATAAATAAAATTGATTTAAAAAAAACAGCTTTTTACTAAATGCATATGAAAGTACATGCGGTACTTTTAACAAAAAATCTTTTTTTTTTCATTTTTGTCTATCTGTCTATTTGTTCCGAGTGATCTCCGAAACGGCTGGACTGATTTTGACGGGACCTTTACTGGCAGATATCTGACGTTGTAAGGAGTAACTAAGGCTTGGGGATTCAAATAGGGAAGTAATATTTTTATAATAATTTCACGAGGGCGAAGGTCGCGGGCAACAGCTTGTCTTATAAAATATTATTGGTCTTCTTAGCGTGTCGATGTCAAATTTTTATTAAATATGTTTGGCCCAAAATTCAGTTATGCGAACTCCGCTCTCTGATGCAGTCAAAAGATCGTCAAGTGTGCAGGTGTTAGGGCATGCAGCGCAAGATGGAAGATGGGCCATTGTGTGTGGAGACACGCAGCATACACATTTAAGATCTGAGACGTTCATGAACCCCCCATTTGAAGAGATTGTCTTTGCTACGGCCGACTTGGGTTCGGAGTCTGTCAGAGATTTTTACTCTGTAAATCAGGTTTGATCAATTAATCAATAATCTTGGGAGAGCTGGATTAAGTATTTTAAGCCAACCTGAGCAATTTCTATAAAAACTACAAGTACTTCAATGGAGGGAGGCGTTTGACCCGTATTTAACTGCAACAGGCGGCAATGCCGTCATCATGAGCTCATTGACTTTTTTTCTTTTTTTCGTGTGGTCATCAAATGAGGCGTCATTTCCCCACCCTGGGCGGAGCGGAAGGGAGTGTCAGACTTGGACTGACTAAAACCCACCCATGTTCCTTCTTAGCCGTTTGTGTTCCAGGGCCACGGTATCTCTTTCGAACAGTCCCGCAGCCCTGGCAGGCATCGGCCCATGCGGGCCCCTACTCGGTTGCTGACATCTCTTTGAGGCGCGCGTGGAACACGAACGCGCCGTCGACACGGCGAGCTAGCCCATAACTCGCTGTCCACAGGCCCGCGCCTACGGTGGCCGGGAGCCACCACGTGACCCCCAACGCCCAGGGCGTCTCCCGCGGCGGCTGGGACGTGAGGTTCTTTCCCTCTCACGTCCCGCCACCTCCTTCACTAGCATGACTGCTTCGCAGAAGGATCTTATTTACTTCAAATGGAAATTTTATTGTACGAGTATTTTATGAATTGACATTAATTTTTATATCTTTTTTTTTAAATTCTATTTTGTTCTTTTTTATTAATATTCTGATTTCAATTATTTTGATTTTATTGGATAATTGTTATGATTTAAATATGGATTGCATGAATGATGTTTCTTATAGTATATTTTAGTTATAGGAATTCATATATGATGAAAAAATCGTTATTGAATAATTGAATTGAATATACGTAACCGTTGTCAAATAGTTAAATAGATTCTAACAGACGCAGTGGTAAGCTAGATCGGTTAGACTCCTTATCTTGATGACTCAAACCCCATCTTGACAGGCAGTATTGCGTCAATGAGCACTAAAGAAAAACTAAAAATATTTCTAGTGTTACCTTGTGCCACCCCTTGAGAGGCCATTTCCTTTTCTTGTGCAGGTAGCCGTTGAAGACGTCAGGCCTCTTCTCGAACCTCTGGCCGTCTTTGAGACCCTCTAGCACCTCCCACTCACTGCCTCGACGACGACTGTAAACAAATCTAAACGATAGTTCTTATGAGACTTAGTTCTAAATACATTTGCTATTTGGTATAGTTGACTATTTGAGGGTTGCAGGGATACTGGATGCGAGTCGCATGGGACCGGTCAATGTGGCGGCACTTGGGGGAGGCCTATGTCCAGCAGTGGACGTCTTTCGGCTGAAATGATGATGATGATGATGACTGTTCGTTGGGAAGTTATAATTAATACGACAGGTAGTAAAACCAGCGAATCTAATAAATGGCTCTTTTGGCTTGGTTTATTGACAGCGTACGAATTATCGAAGCAGTAGACAGTCCTTATAAAGAAAAATAGGAAAACATGCACATTAGTCAGTTTATGCGGGGTCTTGGCATAAAAATAAACTACTACGAAACATTTATTATACTAAAATTGACACATTTTTTGCCACCATGAACTATCCTACTAATATTATAAATGCGAAAGTTTGTGAGGATGGATGGACGGATGTTTGTTACTCTTTCACGCAAAAACTCCTGAACGGATTTTGAAGAAATTTAGCATACAGCTAGCTTGAAACCTGGATTAACACATAGGATACTTTTATCCCAGTAGTGTGATCCCGTGGGACAATTAACGTACTCTACGCGGGCGAAGCCGCGGTCATAAGCTAGTTTTTTTTATAAACCTATGTAATCCTACTGCTGGATGAAAGTTTTAAAGATCTATACTAAAATACTGGGTCAAATTATGAACTGCGCGGACCCCTATACATCTCGGATGTGTAGAGGTCCAAGATGTGTAGGGGGTCCGAGAACATAATAATTCAAGAGTTCCGCTAGCTAATTTTATTCTGCATTTTATATTTCCCAAATCACTAACATAGGATTACCTTTATTTCAGAACGCGATCAATGCATCCATTTTAAAAATAACATCCACGTGCGACCCTTTTCAGTCTGCGAATTAAAAAAGGTTCCAACATGTTAATATTAGATCTGTTCAACTTTTAAGTTAATTACGGACGCGAAAGGTCACACTCGGTCCCACCGTCGACGATGAAGCTACTAGCTACCGAATTTGTTCTAGCTCAAGAAACGTACAACAGCTGTAGGCCCCTTCATCATTATGATCATCTTCCCTTGACGGTACTGGTTTTCAGACTTTCTGACTTAGGCTTTGTGACTACCCACCCGTGGCGACTGTCCAAGATGTACGAGCAGCCGGGATCTACTGCTTTACGCGCTTTCTGTCGCACGGAGGGGTCTCGACACGGACCGACCACAAAAAACGTTCAGTAGATGTAGGTCCCATCATCATTATTCCCAATTTATTTGAGGTCGGCGCAGCATTTCTGCTTCTTCCTCAGTCGAGCCAGAACAGTTGACGTCGGGTTTTAGTATATAGTCTTAAGTCGCGGATAACTATAGCTGCGCGATTTAGGAATTGGATTTTAGTTCTTCATTAATGTCATAGATGGCGCTGTAGTATATTTTGTTCTAAGTTGCTGTAGTACTATTTGTAGTGCCGCTACATCAATGAAAGAGATATATTGTGAATTAAAAGTTGATCGCTGACTGTGCACACCACCAGCAAGAACTTTCTCAAACAAACAGCTCATCTTTAGCTGCTAGTTCTACTCGCTTCTCGCTAATCGTCGGCGGCGGGACATG
Organism: Noctua janthe; assembly: GCA_910589295.1. NCBI lineage: Eukaryota > Metazoa > Arthropoda > Insecta > Lepidoptera > Noctuidae > Noctua > Noctua janthe. Next base: position 1,761,310 of record OU342572.1, on the reverse strand, counting down.
TGCCCTACATATTGTTATTTTTGTCAGTGATCTATAAAATGTTGTGTCATTGTAGGTAAATTAAGCTGTAATGAATTGATTATTTTAATTAGTTACGGAAATAGGTTATTGTGGATTGTAAAGTTAATTGACTTGTATATTTAGTACTGGTTCTATAAAACTTACACCATAAAAATCGTTGGTTATACGAGACACCTAGATTCTAGAATGCTTTGGTGAAAACCAAGTATTCATCTGCTTAGTCTTCTCCCAACTATGTTTGGATCAGCCTCCAGTTGTACCGTATGCAACGGACTACCAGTACTTTACATAGAGCGACTGCCTGTCTGATCTTCACGACCCAGTTCTTCCCTTGACAAGACTGGTTTCCAGGCTTTCTGACTTAGGCTTTGTGACTACCCAACCGTAGCGATTGTCTAAGATCTACGAAAAGCCGGGATCAACCGCTTTACGAGCTTTCCGGCGCACGGAGGAGTCGGACCGACATCGGCAAGCATTTTTAATCTCTTACACCCTTATTCTTATCAGCGCGTGGTGGCTGCGCTGTCTGTCGACACCGAGGCGGTCTCTCCCGAACATTCCCTGCCTTATGATCAGAGGTCGGAATTAGGTAGAGTTATTTGTGTACTTACACTGATTTCATACAGCGAAAGAATAAAGTGGATATTCCTCAAATCCCGAAATTAATTTTAAAGAGCAGAAAAATCCCGTGATTTATTAAATTAAAAAAATATTTACAATTTAAACCATCCGACATCGGACATCATGCGCACGCAGCGCAGCAGTTAATGAAAAAATGTCGCGGGTTCGATTCCCTCACGGAACAAATATTTGTATGATCTACAAGTAGTTGTTCCGGGTCTGGGTATTTGTGTATGTGTGAGTTTAAATCTTTGTAAACGCATCCACGATACAGGAAAAAATCCTAGTGTGGGGCAACGTAAATAAAAAATTGTATTGTGAATTAATGTAAATACTAATAAAAATTGTATGTTAATTATCTTTGCTTTATTTGTTTTATCTATCTCTGAGATTTTTATTATTATTTATTTGTAATATTGTTGAACACACGGGATGGTATTATAAATCCCGGGAAGATCCATATTCATATCAACATTTCGATGCAAGTACATAAATAACTCTACCTGATTCCGACCTCTGCTTATGATCTATGTCCAGCAGTAGATGTCTCTTGTATGAACTATGATGGATCTCTTACCCCCTATTCTTCCCAGCACGTGGTGGCTGCGGCGGCGGTCGCACGGCGCGGTCGCCGCTGTCAGCCGACAGTGACGCCGTCTCTCCTGAGCAGTCGGAGTCGGAAGGCGCGCGACGCAAGACAGCCGCACGACCAGCTGCACCTCGACGTCGCTCACCTGCAAAAAAAAAGGTTTACGTTTTAACGAGTGCATCGTTCTTCGGTCTATAGGTAGCAAGCGCGACTGCTGAGCATGAGGTTCTGGGTTCGTTTCCGAATGCAGGCAAAGTGTTAATGGGTTTTTGCATAAGGAGTTTCCCAGAAGCAGCCACGAAGTTTGGATTTGTGCCCGGTTGATGGCAATAGGCTCGCCCCCTATTACATGGGACTAAAATCTAACTGGCAAAAAGTGGGTGTATAATTTAGGTACGCCTCTGTATAATCCTTCGGGATTACAGTATAGGTGTGATGTTATGTTTTGTTTAAACAAATTTAATATGGCTTCGAATTATTACTACCTAAAACATTTTTTACAAGCCATTTATGTACCACTGCAGGGCAAATGCCTCTCTTCCCTCTTTCCAGTGCTGTTTGTGGCCAATCTTTACGGTAAGAGTCGAGTTCGATTATTTTGCTGCCAAAACTAAATAAATATATGATTAAAACTGTGGTTGACGGTCGGATTATGATAACTTTTAATAACTACGCAGTTTTCGTTTCTGAACGAAACAACAGCTTAATTGGGACCCAAATCAGAAAATAGAGTTTTGAAAAGCAATCTTCGCCTCATTCAACAACTTCGGTATTATTCCGGTTCTGTAATTCCGCAGTTAAAATGTTGTCTATGTAGGTCGCTAACATGAACAAGAAAATCATGGAGAATGGAAGTCTTTTTTTTATTAGTCTACAGAATGATACTGCATTTATTGAGCAATGTAACAGTGACTTAGCGATATTATTTTTTCAAGATAAAAACATGATTTTAAAGGTGACCTAATACAGCTAGATTGATTCGCTATCATCCTTTTTATTTCACTTCGATTATCTTCACGCTAAGATCTTTACCTAGCTCGTGCTTATATTAAGATATGTTACCATCCCTGTCTTGCACCTGTAGTGTGACAGTGACATTTTTTTTTAATGGCATCTGCTTAACCGGACTATCCTGTGGGTGCCTTGAGTGTAAGGCCTCCAGCCAGGGGCATAGAACTTATAAACTAAACGACAGCGCGCTAAGGGCACCCCCTCTGGTGTGGGGTACGAACATTGGTTTAGGGCGTCGCTGGGGAGGACAGCAAAGGCTGAATCTGATTGAGGTTATTTAGGGGCTGATTTTAAAACTACTGGCCCAGCATCGCGGGCCGGGGGGAGCATTGGACTGAATATTTTCCATGCGACTTCGCAACGTGGCATCTGCAATCAACATGGTTGTTTCAAAACTACGTCACGTTTATGCTGCGTAAGCGTTTGTCGAAGGCCTTTTTTTTTCGGATTGGAAATCATCAAATGACTCCCCCCACTCTGGGCGGAGCGGAAGGGCCATCCATGTTCCTTCTTTGCCCTTTGTGTTCCAGGGCCACGGTATCTCTTTCGAACAGTCCCGCAGCCCACGTCACGTTTATACTGCGTAAGCGTTTGTCGAAGGCCTAGCCTAGATTGGACCACTGCCAGATGGGCAGATGCCCTAACTTGAAACACCAGGACGTGTCCTACGTGTCGAGTTAGCCCGATAAAGTTGAAAAGTATCATGTGCCTGTAATTACATCGACGTCCTTCAAAATTTCAGCACACAGCTGCTTGAAGACAAAAATAGAACTAACGATCATATTCCACTTTTAGAAATATATTGCAATTATTATTGACAAGTATGACATAACTCAAAAATTTTGATTTTTCGATTTTGTTTGTAGTTGAATATAACAATAGCGAAAGTAAGTATTTAATTAAGTAATGAAATACGTAAAATGAACCTTTCATTTTTAAATATAAAATTCAAAGTCCTATATGACTGACTGATATATCAAAGCACAGCCCAAACCGCTGGTCCTAGAGACATGAAATAAGGACGGTGTATTATTTGTGAAGAGTAGGTATCCAGTAAGAAAGGGTATTTCAAATTCCACCCCTAAGAGGGTCAAATAGGGCTTCGAAACTCACTGTGTGATGTTTGGTACTTTTTCACGCAAAAACTACTGAACGGATTTGGATGAAATTTAGCACAAAGATAGTTAGTAACCTGGATTAACACTCTTGAATATATTCTATCCCGGTAGTATGAACGCGTGGGACAGTTACCGAACTACACGCAAACGAATCCGCGGGCATAAGCTAGTCTTTTGATAAAAGGTTTCTATGCAAAACATATTGGCAATATAATGAAAATATCTTAAAAAGAAACGCTGTCATGTATTTCTTATTTTTTTTCGAGTTCAAGTTTTTTTTCCGACGTTTGTCATTATTGTGGGGTACTGCATGCCGCCAATATTATGCTCAAAGTTCAATGCACTCCACAAATAAAGAGCATATAGTTAATTTAACATAAACCGTGAAGTTCATTAATGATTTCTCGCCTCAGTTAATAACAAAGACAATCTCCTGAGCAAACGACAGCGTCGGCTTTGTTTGATCAACTTGTATCAACATTGGTTGCGGTAGCGCTTGAGATAAACAGATGTGGAATATATTTTAAATATTTTCAACTAGCTTATACCCGGGCCTTTCCACGTGGAGTTCGGTAATTGTTACACGGGATCGTAATACCTGGATAAAAGGTATCCTATGTGTTAATTCAGGTTATAAACTATAGGTGTGTCAAAAGGCATCCAAATACGGTCAGTTTTGCATGAAAGAGTAACAAACATCCAACATTCGTGGTCGGCTCAGATCTCAAATGTGTATGCGGCGTGTCTCCACAGACAATGGCCCATCTTCCATCTTGCGCTGCATGCCCTAACATCTGCACACTTGACGATCTTATGACTGCATCAGCGAGCGGAATTTGCGTGGCTGAATTTTGGGCCAAAGATATATAATAAAAATTTGCCATCGATACGCTAAGAAGAAGAACATCCATACATCCTCACATTTATAATATTACAGTAGCATCTGGTTTGTACTTAACATTGTGATTTTTTGACGCTAATTTGTGCAAAAAGACGCTTAATGGATCCGCAAGACATTTGTTCCGCCCGTATGATGAGGGGAAACCTTTTGGTTAAGAAGATTTTCAAAGTTCCGACATTTTCTAATGTTTTCACGACCCCTGTTACCGGTGTTTTCACTTATAAGTTCAATGTTTTGCGCGCGTTACTTTGCGCGCTTCAGGAGAGGGTGACTTTTCGGATCAAAACTAATAGTCGTCAGGTATATTTGTGTTCTATGTACAGAATGCGTAGATGACAGCTATGCGGAGGGTCTTTTAACACGCTGTATCATCATCATCTGCCTAGCCTTTTCCCAACTATATTGGGGTCGGCTTCCAGTCTAACCGGATGCAGCTAAATACCACCAGTATTTTACATGGAGCGACTGCCTATCTGACCTCCACAACCCAGTTAGTACTGGCTAATACGATACCCCTTGGTAAGACTGGTTGTCACACTTTTTGGGCCACTGACTGCCTAACGACTGTCAAAGATCTAGCCGGGACCAACGGCTTAACGTGCTTTCGGAGGCACGGAGGAAACTCGGTAAGTAATGGGCGGTCACCCATCCACAGATCAACCTAGACAAGCACGGCTTAACCTAAAGATCGACCCGAGCGGCTGTTATTATTTAGCCACGAGCTCCTCTTTTAACACGCTGTATAATCTCGTATTATTCGTCAGCATGGGGTCGGTTTCCAGGGTCACGGACGCTGTTGGAATACTGATTTACTTATTCCTAAACGTAGGGCTAACCGGTGAAATTTCAGAATTGGGTTCAAAATATACGTGGGGTAATAATTTTCACACGTTTGGCAAACTAAAGGAGAATCACACCCTACCCAGTTAATCTAATTCTTTCGTTTCAAGGACTCGTACCGTATAATAATATCTTGTTGGAATTCAAGGACCAAGATGTCTTTGACTATTTAAGCTTATTTGTTCTGAATAAACAATTTTTACCCGACTCCGGCGAAGTAAAAAGGAAGGGTTATGATTTTATGTACGCGGTCTATATAATTATGTATGTATGTTTGTATTTCGTATGTTCCTCCGTAGCGCCCAAGCCCTAACCGATTCATCCGATTTTGATGAATAAGGTGTCAATCGATTCGTTATTGTGGCTCGGGTAACATTTTAACCGACTTCAACAATAGGAGGAGTCGATTTTACCTTGTAATTAATTTGAACGTGATTTTTCAGTAGTCGGGTTTTTTAGTTGTAGTGTACCACACAAATTCTTGTTCTGACTTCATTTTCTTTCAAGTCTTGACGTTTTTTTGAATATATTTTTTGGTCCCCACTAGGATTCTTTCCAGTATCGTGCGAGCGTTTACAAACATTTAAACTCACATACATAAACAGCGAGAGGAGGCCTGCGTCCCAGCAGTGGGAACATTAATAGGCTGATTATGCTATGCTTATGCTATACATAAACAGCTAGAACCATTGACATGCTTCTTTTTACCATATCATTAAGTCAATCACATCGTACTTATAAATAAACTAGGATGATAATAGCTAGCTAATATCAAGAATACTAACTAGGTTTCCAGCCAGCAACGAGCTAGGTAATCAATTTGCAGAGCCCTGCCAAGATGGCGGAAGGCTGTGTTAACCAATATAAAGTGCCTCCCCTATAACATATCGGCAGCCTAACTAGACTAATAACTACCTAGATAATAAGCAGTGATAGCCTAGTGGCGTGATCGACGGACTGCCAAGTCATAGGTCTCAAGTTCGAACATAAAGCAAGCACCTCTGATTTTTCGGATTCATGTGCGTTTTGTATAATTATCACTTGCTTCGGTGAAGGAAAACATCGTGAGAAAACCAGCATGCCTGAGGCATATTTCTCGACAGCATGTAAAGACAAGTCAGATGCCCATGGGCGGCATAAAAACTCTCGACACCAGGTTAGGCACTAACCTAACCACACGATAAAGAAGAAGACTACCTAGTTTCGTAATCTACCTCAAATGGATCGTTCCTAAATAAGCGTAGCAATAAGAGCTACATACCCAGCACGCACCAATTTCTAACATTCAAAATAATGTATTCGTGGGGTTTTGGGTTTAATTCTCAGATTGGCTGGCAAAGCCATATTCGGTTTTTCGATCAGGAACTTCCGTATAGACTTAGAGACTGGAAATGTGCTCAGTTAATGGTAATACGTTCACCCTCAATAACATGGGCTTAACCATAACTTGCATAATGAGGATATACACGAGGAGGACCTTCGTGGCTAAATAATAACAGCTGCTCGGGTCGTTCTTCAGGTTAAGCCGCGCTTGGCTAGGTTGATCCGTGGTGAAAGCACGTTAAGCCGATGGTCCCGGCTGTCAATTGTAGAAGTTTGACAGTCATTACAGGCCACGCCTGAAAGTCTGAGAACCAGTCTTACCAAGGGCTATCATATTACCCAGTACTAACTGGGTTGTGGAGGTCAGATAGGCAGTCGCTCTACGTAAAATACTGGTATTCAGTTGCATCTGGTTAGACTGCAAGACGAACCCAACATCATTGGGTAAAGGCTAGGCAGATGATATTCAACCGTCCCGCACTGAACCCGCGTGGTGAATTAGGGACTAACTACACTTATTCAAATTTTTAAATATGTTTTTTACGCAAACCCTGCGTAGGGAATTACAGCTCTTTTGATATGGAAAGAAAAATTCGAGTGCGAGCAGGGTTTGAACCTGCGACCTTCAGCTTGCTTCCTTCTTTCCTTTCAGGTTCAAACCCTGCTCGCACTCGAATTTTTCTTTCCATATCAAAACAGCTACACTTATTCAGTTCACGCTTTGCATTTTTCCATTGAAAACACCAGTTCTGTATGGAGATATCCCTTATGTGTAGGTATTCCCTTACTTTCACAGAGACGGGGTCTGTGTCCCAGCAGTGGGAACAATAAAACTCTTCCAACTCCTTCGAAAAAAAGCCGCGATGCTATGTTATTATGTGTAAATTCCAATAGATTAGGCATCACCGCAAAACTTGCCAAGACTTAAACTCATTGAATTACAAACAGAACAAAAAGTTCAACATTATCAGGTCAGGTGTGAATGGCGCAGTGCGACGTGGAGCTACGTTTAACTAGTGCAGCTTAATGTGATTATGATTATGGGGTATAGCGCATATCGCTTACGGAGCAGTTCCAGCCAAAATGTTCATATTTTTTTATTGATATATGACCTGGATCTGGGAAGTTAAATTAAAAGAGCAGCAACACTGTTCGACGGTAGAAAAGGCATGATATCGTCGGGGATAGTGCAAATTCAGGGAACTAGCATTGGATAATTCCGCGTATCTGACAAATGTAGCCAATTTCAACTACGCATTGTCGTAGCGACTAAATTAATGACTTAAATAGATTTGTACTGTTAACAATACATAGAGCACATTTCTATTGTTACTATTCATGTAAAAATGTGGTCAAAATCGTTGAAATAAAAAAAAAATGAACTTATAACCTTCCCCTATAAACCTATTCGTAGTGCAGATACGCGCACTTTACGTATGGTAGATTCGCGGATTTTCACTATCCCCGACGATACGATGGTACGAGGGCGGGTCAATAAGTCCGTGACTTTTTGAATTTCTGACCTCTTTACTGAAACAGCAACACTGCTCCTGTCAACAGGCATCTGTCAGTTGACTCCTGTCAAAATTTAAACTTGCTGCGTCAGTTAGTTTGTGTTTGACAGCTATTTTTATCAGACTACTCACTAATTTGAGGAGAAAATGGAAAAAAGTGAATTTCGTGTGCTTATTAAGCATTATTTCTTGCGAATAAAAACCATTACCGAGACCAAGGCTAAGCTTGATAAATACTATGGGGACTCTGCACCATCGATTTCAATGGTAAAAAAGTGGTTTACTGAATTTCGTTGTGGCCGTACAAGCACTGAAGATGCCGAACGTCCTGGACGCCCAGTTGAGGTCTCTACACCCGAAACAATCGAAAAAATTCACGATATGGTGTTGACCGACCGAAGATTGAAAGTGCGAGAGATTGTGGAAGCCGTAGGGATCTCGCATGGCTCAGTGGTTTCAATTTTGAATGATCACTTGGGCATGAGAAAGCTTTCCGCAAGATGGGTGCCGCGTTTGCTCACAGTCGACCACAAACGCAATCGTGTAACAACTTCACAGGAAGCTTTGGCGTTGTTTAATCGCAATATGGAGGAGTTTTTGCGCCGTTTTGTAACCGTGGACGAAACATGGATCCATCACAACACACCAGAAACCAAACAACAGTCAAAACAGTGGGTTTCTAAGGGTGAATCGGCGCCAAAGAAGGCCAAGGTGGGTTTGTCAGCCAATAAAGTTATGGCGACTGTTTTTTGGGATGCACGCGGGATAATCCACATTGACTACCTTCAAAAGGGAAGAACAATCAATGGGGAATATTATGCCAACTTATTGGACCGATTCAATGACGATTTGAAAAAAAACCGACCTCATTTGGCCAAGAAAAAAGTTCTTTTCCACCAAGACAATGCAAGGGTGCACACATGTGCAGTTGCCATGGCAAAAATCCATGAATTGGGCTATGAATTGCTCCCTCATCCGCCCTATTCTCCAGATTTGGCTCCGAGCGACTACTTCTTGTTCCCAAACCTGAAGAAATGGCTTGGTGGAAAAAGATTTGACTCCAATGATGAAGTCATCTCGCAAACAAAGGCCTATTTTGAGGACCTCGACAAATCATTTTTTTTGGAAGGGATAAAAAAATTGGAGAAGCGTTGGACAAAGTGTATAGAGCTCAAGGGAGACTACGTTGAAAAATAAAATAATTTTTTCATCAAAAAATCTGTGTTTTATTCCAAAAGTCACGGACTTATTGACCCGCCCTCGTAGTACTTTCCCGGACGAGCTCAAATAACAAGCAAATGTGCAGTAGGTAGGTACTGTTTTCCTGTTACTAACATCATCAGACTGTTATTAATCATTTATTGTCAGAATGTTCACCAAAGAACGAGCATTGTCCACAGGTTCGTCACGATTGTCTACTGCATGTTGACGAACCCAGGTCATTGAATATTAGTTTCCACACAATAATGCTTTTAATCTCCAAATACCACTTATTTCCCACACAATTGAATGATGAGTTAAGTATCTGCTTACCCAACAGAGTTACCAAGCGTGCTGATAATATAATACAATTTAGATTCACCATGACCGAAGTGATGAACACTCCAAAATGAAAGGTTTGTGGCTTTGATGCTGCAGAATTGTGAAAGGCTTCTCTGTTCCCCGATTACTCTAATCTAGATCTATTCAAAGTTCCAGTGAATCGGTTTCGTGCTTCACCCTAGGCCGCGTCATCGCTTCGCGTCCGGCGAGTTGCGGCCCAACGGTTAGCCTATTTAGTATAAAAAGGAAGGTAATCCAAAGGACGAAGACACTGAACTCTAATTCTTCATTCTTATTGAATAGACTATGCGTCACGAAACGAATTCATCGCAAAGGTATCTTTAATTATTGATGACTCGACTGGCGCAAGATCTAGACCTTTGAGGTCATTGTTTTAATTTCAATTGGTCAAGAGGTCTTCGGAGTATCGGCTTCCGAAATTGGCGTTTGAATTTTTACTACTATTATAAATCTTACTAGTATTATAAATGCGAAAGTTTGTGAGGATGTATGGATGTTTGTTACTCTTTCACGCAAAAACTACTAAACAGATTTGGATGAAATTTGGTACATTTTTTTTACTTAGCCTATTCTGTCCCTCTGCTGGACCAAGACCTCCCCATATCATCCCCTCTCCCATTGGTACATAGATAATTTATAACCTGGATTAACACATAGGATACTTTTTATCCCGGTAGTACGATCCCGTGGGATAATTACCGAACTCGACACGGGAGAAGCCGCGGACATAAGCTAGTATACTAAAAAAATACAAGTGTACCTGGCGAAGTAAAGTATACAGAAATAGAATTTGAGTTTACTAAAGGATATAATCGAGTCAATGACATGAAGATTTAAAGGTACTCACGTTTATTCTCAAGACGCGTCGGCTCAGTGACGACATTCTTCAGTCCACTTTGATTCATGACTTTGCCGCTACACGCACCCAATAGCAACCATCTTAATTCAGCTGAAACAGAAGAAAATATAACATTAATTAATCTGAGATGGCGACTCATAGAGACGAGTATAGAAGAAGACATGCTGAGTCGAAACCAAATTTTAGATAATGGTAGGAGTAAGAACTATACGAGCTACACGATAACTGACAAATGCTTGCACTGACTGGACAGGTCCACTCAAATCTGAGTGGTTCTTTTTTCAAAAGACCACCTCAGACACTAACGTACATGGTCCTCATGTGAGTTGACCAAGATTTTGTCTGGACCATAAAAGATTTTAGACTTCTGAGTTTGTTTGGGCTGTTTCTTCTCAGAGTAGTCAGGTACCGGCTGATGGTTTTTTTTTTTTTAAATGCTGTGTAAAGTAAAAACCTATTTGTAAAATAAACATCATTTAACATTTATGTAATTCATAAAATCAATCAAAATTCAATCATTTAAATTAGGCTGAGAATTAGCGCTGTTTAAACTCAAAACAAAATATGAAAATAACATGTAAAAACAGTCCCCCAAAACACTCGCTCGTCACTTTCTAATGTTTCAGTCATCAAAATCTGCCTAGTCTTTTCCCAAATCTGTTGTCGGCTACCAATCTTAAATGGCGAGCGATTCCCTATCAGGCCTCCACAATCGAGCAACACGATTACCCCTAGGCAAGACTGGTTGTCACACTTTCAGGCTACCCATTCACAACATAGTGAGCTCAAAATATCTCCACCATAACAAAAATGCTACAAGAAGAAACCATTTGCTTGTCAATAGTCTTACATTTCGAGTTTCAGACATGCTTACGTAATCCCCTACTTATTACTGAATGGCTGAGATCACCGATCATACTCACGATGGTCGTAAAATTAGCTATTATTATTGAACATTAAATTGTGTTAGGAACAAAGACAATACCAAGCATTTGTACAGTCGATAGCGCGTAGGTCAAAACTTTGATCTTGAGCTAGCCTAGCTGGAGTGTCAATGGAGTCAAAAGCCAGCTTATATTGGTTTTGTGCCCACGAACGTGGGACGGTCAGAAAATAGAAACAAGAAGTCAAATGGCCCTAAATGCTGTTATAGATTAACCCAGATACATAAAAGTAATTTTTAAAGCCTAGTGAGGTTCTTCTGAAAGGTCAGGTGCGTAGTACTCGCAACCGGCGTGCGTGTATGACCAGATATATGAACGTGGAATAGGTAAAAGGAGTATGTAAGGGTCGTAGCAGGTGGGGTTCTGTGGTATCTGCCTACCACACGGGAAAAAGGCGTGAGTTTATGTATGTATGTTTTAAAGCCTCGTAACCGCAGCGGCAATGCTGTCAGCCGCCATGATACCCGGAGCCCATGTCGCCATCTGCGGAAGCGAATTATTCTTTCACTATATCCACGTAACTTGAATTGATTTGGTATTCAGAAACCGAGTTAGTATATTATGTAAAGAAGATTGGCTCTAGTTCGCAGATCCTTCGTAATCTGGCAAATATAAACTAAAGCATAATGATTAGGTATAGCAATGTTCCGCATATATTATTTGAAGGGGACTAAAAGGACTATTAAGATGCCATTGCGGGAATATCCTGGATGAGGCCGGCGCAGGAACGTGGGGTTTGGCACAAGCAAAAAGAGGCCTATACGTAGCAGTGGATGAAGTCGGGCTGTGGATGATGAAGATGATGAAAGGGACTTCATTTAAGGAAGTTACCGTGTATAAAGGGCTAGCTAGCCAATAGACGTGAAACCCACTATCAACATTTGATTGGCCTTTTTCTATGTTAGGGTCGGCTTCCAGTTTAATCGGATGCAGCTGAATACCAGTATTTTAGATGTGATTGCCTCTCTTACTTTGATAGCCCAGTTACTGGGAAAGAACAATTAAAACGAAATCGCAAAGTGATCTTTCTGACACTTGTACATATTTGAGTTCAGATTTCTGTGGTTTAACCCAGCTGAACCAAGACATTACCTAATTTTAAAGTTTTCTTTAAGATAAGTTAAGATAAGATTAGCTTCACTAATACCACTATTGTTTACCTTCCAACTACGCCGGATGGTATCATCAAAATTATGCACAGTTTACCTTATAATTATTTACAGTCAGTTTTCCCCCTTACAAAGAAGAATCTAAGGAAAAGAGGTGTCAAGTAATAACGGGTACTAACTATACCAATCTCCGTTCTCGTTCGCCAGTCTTATTCAATATCGACTCGCGATCGAAAAAAAACATCTTGTTAGATGTATCAAATGAAATTGTTTTCTGAAAATAGGATATTGGAATAACTTTAACATGTTATGTTATTTTATAAAAATAAGCTAGATGGTAACTCAAGTAGCTGATGTTGGAGAAAAAATAGCCAGGCTAAAGTGGAAGTGGACAGGCCGCGTGACACGGGTGCACCCGGAGAGATGGGCAAAGATTGTCACACACTGGACGCCTGAGGAAGGACAGCACCGTCCAGGTCGACGGCATGACGATCTGAGAATGTTTGCGGGGCTAACATGGCCAGAGATCGCACAGGATGGAGAGCTACAGAAGGAGAAAGGGGAGGCCTTTGCCCAGCCGTGGGACACCATGTAGGCTAGTAAAACAAAAAAAAAAGCTAGATGGAGTCGACATTTCCAATTTGATTCTCCCCGAAAAGAAAGGGCGAAACTAACTAATAGGCTTTCAATGATTGTTCAAATTCCGGACCACATGTCTTACCGTTGGTCTATAACAGCTTTTAGTTGTGCCGTACATTTCTATTCCAACTAAAACCAAGAATTATCGTTCCACAAAACTTAAAATAACATTTCGTGTTCATTCCATTTTGAAGGAAACGCCTAATGAGTCCTAGATTTTGCAATGCGCCATGTTGCAGTGACTGAAATATAAAGTAGGCCGCCGGTTGTAAAACAAATATACACGATAACAATAATATCTTTTATTGCGATAGTGATATTGTTAATAATATAAACAGTTTTCACGTGGCTAGTCATGTGATTCGCCAAGGGTTTATACTAGGTCCGGTTAGGTATGAACCAAAATTATTGGGCACATTAATATTGTTGTGATATCAGGCGCAGGATCAATGGCTTACCATGCTTTCCAAGGCAAGGGGGTATCAGCTATTGAGAAAACTATTTTCCTAATAGAAAAACCCAATGATAAATGAGGTTTACTTTGCAAATAGTTTATTGTTATAAACACTCTTACACGTCATTTTTTTTCAAACTCGATGAGGCCGGTGTTTCGAACCTGATTACTCTGAGAAGAAACAGCCGCAACAAACTCAAAGGTCATAGTCTTTTTTAAGGTCCAGACATAATGTTGGTTAAGTCACATGAGGACTACGCAGATAAATATGTGAGGTGGTCTTTTGAAGAAAGAACTACACATATTTGAGTGCACGTGTCCAGTCAGTGCAAGCATGAGGAGTACTTTCGGATTTGCATTGGAAAATGAGAGTAGGAGAACGCACCTCTGTTTGCACACACTTGTGCAATATACCAAATATTTACTGCATCGATAGATAGTTTTTGCTAAGATTGGATGCCATGACAGAAAATGTAGAACATTATTATTGCTATTGGGATTTCTGAATAGCTTGTTCAAAATACTATATCGGGTGCCAATAAGCTACGGGTCAAACACAATGTGGAGCCAAGAGTGGCAGAGAGGGAGCCAACAAGACAGCGGAGCAGACAGCGTAGAATATGATGAGAGGTAACAGCGGTCTTATGAGTAACAGTAAATGTGGACCGAAATATCTGGAATTCAGGAGAGGAGGGCTTGACTTAGCAGTAGGATAAAGCAGTAATGTATTCTTTTAGACAAAACAATAGGTAGAACTGTTGGAAAACAAAGGCTCACCAATACTTCTATCACGGGTCCTTCTACTTTATATGGTGATAATATCACATTTGGTATTTAAAGAAATTGAAAGACCTTGCCACGAAAATAACAGTCTTCACTTTATTCAAATTTCAAATTCTTTAGGACTAGAAGGTAATTCAGCTATAAAACCGCGCTAAAGTTTGCTATAAGTAACATTATTCTTATGGAACGTCTACTAAATTGCCAACCGAAAATCGATGACCCAGTGGCCAAACCATACCTAACATTAATCACTTTGACCTTCACTAAATGGGGTGGCTTCCGAGCAGTTTTGACATTAAATAATATATTGATAGTTCATCATAATTTCACGTTGTAATCCCTGGAAAATAAGACATTCCGCCAGTTATATTTAAGTCCCATGTAAAAGGAGGCGAGCCTATTGCCATCAACCGGGCACAAATCCAGACTACATGGTTGCTACTGAGAAATTCCTGATGGAAAAGCCTAAGAACACTTTGCCCGGCTCGGATCGAGTCCAAGACCTCATACTCAGCAGTCGCTCTTACGGCCACACACCAACGAGGCATTGGAGTAGTTTTCCTTTACCTGTACGGTAAATTATTATGAAGATAAGGAAAATACAAAATGCATTCGTACCTATTCGCACTAGACTGAACGGATTCTTCACTTTCATTGTCACAGCACTATTACACCAACTAATTAAAATGTCACCATTCCATCAACAGTTTTTATTTACACCAATAATTACTTTCTTACAAAACCTATTTAGCTAGAAATCATTTTAAAGCAGATCAAAGTACACTTTTATCACTGAATTGCCCCAATACACATTTAATTTTACCAACGAAACAACGCAGTATCACTAGTGATGGACCTGCATTGTACTGAGCTTTAATCTAAAAAATAAAAACGGTATCAGTTTTATCGATGATATTATCCAAGGATATCAATAAAAACATAAGCGTTATCTTGCATTATCTTGTGAACGCTTGAATTACTCATCTGTTATCTTGAGGAAGTACTGATGAAGTGTCTAACAAAATGTAAAGGGGGAATATTGTTTTGTCTATACCAAAAGCCTTTTCTTTCATTCAGTCTATCCAAAGGTAACATTGTGACTGAGTTGTGAAGGTGTGATAGTTCATAATCTTCCTGCCCTTGTCCCATTCTATTTGGGGTCGGCGCAACACGTTTTATTTTTCCATTGTTCTCTGTCAGACGTCACGGTATCATTTACTCCTTTCTCTTTCATTCCTCACACAATCCAGGTGAGATAGGCAGCTGCTCCATGATAAATACTGGTATTCAGCTGCATCGGGTTAAATTAAAAGCTAATATAGTTGGTAAAAGGCTAGGCTAGATGATGATGATCATTATAAAAATTTTCCCGGGGATCTCCAACTACAGACCAACTGGTAAAATACTTTTTAAAATGTAAACATGCTTCGAAAATTCCAGTAGAAAGTACTGGCTGCTACTAGGAGCATTAAAGAAAGAAAGAAAGATAAAATATTTATTTGCCGCAGGGACGTGCATTAGCTTAGACTGGATTCGAGAAGACTTCCAGACTTATCAAATGAGTCTGAAATAAAATTTGCATGCATGAAAAAATCACCTGAAATCAAGACACAATGCACGTAATGTACATAAGTCAATAGCCCAGCAAGGCATTGACTGGTGATGGAAAGGTCATGACTAAAAGTCAAGGGCCCTCTCAGTCTAGGTCTGTGAACCTATGGCAGTCATGTAAAGAATGGCACGCAATGGAACTGATTGACTTTAAGAACTGGAGTGAATGACTTCTAAAAGTTCGATGAAACTAAGATGCAGCTTGTGGCCAGACAAAGTGGCGAAACATCTCAAACAGACGACTTCGCGAAGAGCGAATCGCGACCTTCAGTAATGAGAAATACAACGAAAGGATGAAGACGAGATCTAAAGCAAGATATTATCAATAAGTCGCAGCGTTTCTAGAAACGGATCTTGTGAAAGCTGAGAAGCTTCAAAAGCATTTCAAAATAGTATTAAACGAAGTTCCAATTTAGTATTCCAAGGAAGGGGGAGAGAATTGTAAGGAAGCACTTTGCATTAAGTCAAAGTTCACAGTGCATTAACATAATGCTGCTGTAGCCACTATCGGTATGACTTCCACTTCATAATTTCCGCTAAGTATTTTATCCAAAAATACAATGGATATGAAAGGATTACGCACTATATTTATTATTGGGACAATGACGCATATGCTGATACAATATTTTACAGATTCTAATTTGTTAACATTTCAAATGTTTGTCTTTCTTAGAACAAGACTTTTAGAGCAATAGATTATTTCAATGCTTTGATTCCGCTGAATTCTAATGTAGGCCAATCAGTATCTTTTTTCTGGAGATGGTTCAAGTCTGGCAGTCTGAAAGCGATCATATTAATCGGGACGTCTTGCAATCCTAACTTATGCTAATATTATGCTGTCTTTACTGTTACTTCTTGACGTCATAACTGAGGATCGGATTACTTTTGGCACACGGGTAGACCTGAACCTGAGTATAGGATTCTTTTTGTTCTGGTTGTTACATTCACGTGAAATGTATTTCGATATTTACGCGATAAAAGCCGCAGGCAAAAGCAAATATCTCGTTATATTCTAGAGAGACTAATATTGAGACCATTCGCTTCATCGATTGCGTCCAAAACAGTTCGAATTCCGACGAGAATCAAATACAGTTGGGAAGTTCGCCGGAGGGGAGCGTGTAGGAAGCGGATGGACAAGTGAACTAAATTGTCGCTTGGATATATCTACTGGAAATATACACATATGTAGGGCGCAAACTGATCTAAATGATATTTATTGCTTTACCAACATTATTGTGATTCATGACGCCTGTAATCCTTCGAGCGTAAGGCATAGGTGTATGTATCTAGAGTAAATTTACATTTTGCCAGTTATATTTTAAGTTCCATGGAATTGAGGGCGAGCTGATTGCTATCAACCAGACACAAATCTGGACTCCAGGCTGCCGCTGAAAAATTACAGATGGAAAAACCCAATAACACTTTTACAACCCAGGAATTGGGTTTAATACCTAAAGTTTTCAAATGAAACCCTACTCTTTGAGTCTTCGCAAGGTTACAAATGAAATTACTGTGTTACGTTCCAATCTTGTTGCTAACATATTTACAAAAAGCCATATTTGGGAAATGTTTTCATCAATGAATCACTGCCAAAATTGCCTTCTCCTATCTCACTCAAAACGTTTACCTATTCTATAGACCAACTTAGTTCATTAAACATTTGATTCACGCGATGTGAGTCGTGCAATTATGTCATGATAGTGACATCATCGTCTGGCTTTGTATTTGCGAGCGAAACCTGTGTGGATCGTTGTATAATGGATCAAATCTAAGGTGTGAATCAAGGTTGTACTAAAAATACTAGAATTATGATCCTTTTGTTGTTATTCGACTGCTACAAAGCTTTGAAAACTAAATTGTAAGTAAAGCCTTATAAAAACATATAACTTTGTAGTAAGTTTCACCAACTCTGTCACCAGGCGGTGTCAAAACCTTGTGACTCCGTTTAATTGTCTAAACTTAGGTCTTTAGCGTATTCCAATAATTTGATCGACGAAATTCTTTCAGTGTATAATTCGGAATCTCAGCATCTGGCCCGTTTGGAAATAAACCTTATTCTACATATATTTCATTTTCAAATTCTAAGTCCAACTATGAAAAGAACATTCTTATCGAGTCTCTTTGCTTTGCCTGATAGTCGACGTGTCTTAACATAAAGAGCGACGAGCATTTAGGTCAAGGTTGCGACAGTTTTCGGGAGATCTGCCGCTATTCACTGATGCGTTTCGTTTATCCACTGACCGTCTTCTGTGCATTAAACAGTTTCTGGGGAGTTTGTTCCGCCACTTCTTCCCAGCTAAAACATTAAGAAGTAGTGAAGGACAGGCGTTTTGGGGGACAGCCTCTCGTAAATTTTGACGTTCAAAAAGTGCTGATTATATTATCAGCCTAATTTGAATTAATGACTTTTGATACAAATGTTTTGACAAAAAAACTTAGTTACTGAATTGTATTTGCCTTCGGGATCACAAGAAACGTTCTCTTTCTTAGATACATTCATAAATCAACGGACGAGCATTTGGGGAGGACGTAAAAGAAATGTAAGTACAGGTCTACTGAATTTTATAGTCATTTGACAACAAAACATGTTACATTTGGCACCATAAGATAATGCTGTTTTTGAAACAGTATCTTGAGAACTTCCAAAAAGGGGAGTAGTTTTTTCGCGGCTAAGTCAATTAAACATTATTATTTTTCAACGAATTTGGTGGATGATTCTGGCAGTAGCAAATACTTAACTTGCAGCTGTTTCTGGGGAATGGCATCTAGTATTATTGAAGACACCGAGCTCTACACATAAATAGGGATCCCCACAATCACACTATCTTCCTTATTCGGCAGATGAGCGGAAAAACAATGAATGAAATATACGTCATACGAGGAAAACCGTGAGGAAACTGGTATATTACCCTAGTGAAGGTAAACAAAGAAACATTGCATGCATCTAATGTTAGTGGTGTTCATGAATAATAGAATGAGTAGAGTTCTAGCGCTAACGACGTAATCTACACTGGAGCGAAAGTTTGAGAAAATACTGACATACATAATCAGCTTATTATGTTGGGGCTGCGACACGGGCGTCCTGTCTGTGTATGAGAGAGGGCCGTAATCCGTGGGGGCGGTCCAGAATCCCAGTGCGGGTTCGTGGATTACACGAGAAAATATTACAGAGGATTTTGGAGATAGTTTCGTCAGACATCTAGGTTTACTTTAGGATATGGGCAGTACTAGTACTAAGTTATTGGACAACGAAGGCAAGATTACAGTTCCTCTGGTATAAAATTTAGTTATTCAGCCCTATTAGATAAAAGTGAAAGCTTTTCCTAACAGTAAGAGAAAAGGGTAGAACGATGATGATACTGACAAGATTTTCACAAAAAAAAAACAGTTTTTCTTTAATCCAGAGCAAGTGAAAAAATAAAAAAGATTACGTCAGGAAAAAAGACAGCAACATCCTTTTGTGCACTAATGACAACGGAGAAGAAACAAAAACGACATTCGTCCATTGTTTCATACGACAAGCCATCAATATCGATATTGTCGGGACCATCACATTTAGGAGTTCAAAGTTTTTAAAAGTCGATATTGTTCCTCGAATGTGTAGGATCGTAGGCCTGTTTATAGTACACCCACATTTTCTCAGTTATGTTTTAGTCCTACGTAATAAAGGCCGAGCCTATTGCTATTAAATGGTTACGAATTTAAAGAATGATATAAAAGAAAAGGTAGTGAATGATAGTGTGTCGGTAGACAGGGGAGAATGACAGAAGAAAATGTGTTACGTTGACCCCAAGTAGATGGGAGAAAGACAGGAAGATGACCTCATCTGCGTAGCCTTTAGCGCAACTATGTTGGGGTCGGCTTCCAGACTAACCGGATGAAGCTGAATACTAGTATTTTAAGAGCAGGAAGATGACGATGGTCATAAAATTAGAGTCAATAGAGCTGTTGGTAATATGTTAAGCCAAGTCAGTCACTGAAGTCAAATTAGTAACGAATTAATTGGGATATATCTAAGATAATACTCTTAGGAGCAATGCTAAGTTGATAGTTATCTAGAACTCCTCCACAATTCCCAAGTGTGTCGTGTGTATGTAGGTGATGTAAGTGGTATAGAATAGTTTAGTACTATCCCAGAATTCTAGATAGATGGTGCCTTACTGCTTACCAAGAAGTTATCGTGTGGAAGCAGTCTGTGAGCTTTAAGAGTTTTGAGGAGTTACGGCAAGGTTTTGATGTACTAGGTGCGTAGTGTTGAAAATGATACTGGGAAGTTGCGCTAATTGCAGAAAAGTGGGAAGGAACTCGTCTGTCTTGGTATGGTCCTGTCATGAGGACGGTTAAATCACATGTGACTAAAAGAGTGATGAATATAAATATTGAAGGCTGCATAGGGAGAGGATGACCAAAAAAAAGATTGTATGAGGAACGGCATGAAAAAAATGAGTATGTGACGGTTTTTAGGGGAGAATGGAAGGAAAAAACATGTTGCGCCGACCACAAGTAACATGGGGGCAGGAAGATGATGATGATATCATATTGTGGTGTTTTACACACAGAATAAACTTGAGCTTCAAAAAGTGTCTTGATTTGAGAATAGGGACCGCGGACTAGTAATCTTTTCATCTCAATGGAAATAGAACACTTCTCAGAAACTGATTTGATTCAGAAATCCTTTTGAGCAACGTTATTACTTTGACAGGGACTTGAGTGATATCACTCAAACTAAGTTGAGTGCTTTATTAATGCAGGTTTAAGATAACTAATCTACCTGATGATAAGCGGATTATCTAGCTACATCTATGTAATATTTATGTACAAAATTGAAATAGGTACGATACGGAATGGTGACTTGCAAATTGAAATATTGCGTCGAAAGTTCTTTTATAAAGCCGAGGAGACTTTGAACAACCAGTATTCAAAACGGCAATTTATCGCAATCTCCTAAAGTGCGTTTGGCCATCTTAAATAATATTAACATCTTCTAAAATGTGTCTTCATTAAGAATGATACCGCTTATTTATATTTATCTCATTGACTATTAAAAATAGAAGCATATTAATAAATAATTATTCAAAATGTCAAGGTTGAAGTTTGTAGTAGACACAAATCTTATTGACGTTTGTAGCAGATCCACGTCCAGCCTGGCTTGCTTGGAGACATGACGAGTCACTCTTCTTCAGCTCACTTTCCTCACGTTATGGCCTACAGGAGGTCTAGAGGTATTTCGGCTTTAAACAAATATAGTATTTTGAAGTCGCTTCCCTTATATGCGTTTTCGCGATTATTTTGGATTATGGTGTGTGGAAGCCTTAGCAATTGAACTTTAACAGGCTACAGGTGTTATTATTCTACGAAACTTGCATTTATGTCTCATAACATGCATTGCACATTCCAATTAGAGGCTTACTTTCCAATCTGACTTTACTGGAACCAAGTAGCGATAACAAGTCTTTATCTACTGATAACACGCCCTGCACTCACTGCCTTATTCAATCACGTATGTTAAATTAGCAGAAAGATAACGTGTTGAAGTCGATCGATAATTAATTACGATAATAACTAGGTAGTGTTTTGTTTTATTGACCTTTGATTAGGCCCGGAATTCAGCAAAGCGGAGTTGAGTTGAGCGGAGCGGAGCGGAGATGTGCAAAATTCGTCCAATCACAAGAAAGACGACAGACGCGATGTAGATTTCCACCAATTTGATTAGTCGGTTTCCACACGTCTCCTGTTCGCTCCATTCTTCTCCGTTATGGTGGAGTCCGGGCCTTACTCAGGCAACTGAGATGGGACTGCTGTCCCAGTTGCTTGAGTACATCACGGGTCTTTCAATCGATCGAGAAAGAGTTGTTGAAGGCAAGGAATTGAAGATCATTCTAACATAATCAGTGTATCAGGTTCCCACAGATGGGGCACAAGTGTACACAAGTATCTTCTCTGTAAGGAGGTCAAAATCTACTACTCGGGGCTGGTGAAGGTTGCTAGAAGTCACGTCTTCGAGTTAATGGTTCTGAGACATGGTAGTTTTCTTACGATGATTTTCTTCACCATTTTGAGGGCAGTGGTGATGAAATAAAATCCTACTACCCTTGAAATGAAGATCATGACTGATGTTATATCGTTGGAACTCCGATTGAAGAAACTTCCCCTTACACCTTAGGACACCGTTCCATACGTGATGTTGAAGTTTATCTAGTGGTCTTTAGCGCTTACATGAGGGCGAAAATGTCATGCCTCTCCCCTGAAAAATGCTTTATGAGCTGGCCATAGTTTCTGCCATCGTAACGTTGTCGTGTATTGTTGAAAAACTAGTTTGTAGTATGCGGCAATTTAGTACGTCTTCCAAACGGTACGATAGAGAAAAAGCGATTTCTATGAACGGAGAATTTGTGGCTCAAAAGTAAAGGTTTATTTATGCTTCAAACCGTACTTGTTTTGAAAGTCAACAACAGCCGTAATTTTAGCAAAATCACAATAAATACGTAACATAAATACAAGTTGTAAAAGGTTAGTAAATCGTGCCTAAACATAATAATGATTCATTTCCCGCAATTATTTGCGCACTGAGCTAACTAAATAACTTTTGGAGCACGTAATATTTTACTGTGGCAACACCAATCTTTAAAATAACTACAATTTAATACGCAGTGAAGTGATTGTCCAAATATTTCAAGGACGACTATTTAAAATATCGTTTTTTCATCACGCATATGTACGATTTATTTAAATAAGTGTCTTATTATTAAATGTGTCAGTGTGCTTTTTGGAATGGGTAATTTATTAGATTCGCATCTAGTTTTGTGGACGCCGTTTGTGGGGATCGCACGCGCAGTCTGGCTTTGGCGATGAATGAATGTTTCCATCGAATTGGTGGAAATTCTGTCAACAAACTGACCGTGCGCATGAGTTTTCAAAAAAAAAAAAACGAAGCTTCCGTGTGACAGCAGGAAAAACTAGTAGACAGGGAAGATATTATGGTTCACTCTCATTTACATCATTCTCATAGTCCGATGAGACGGCAATCCCACACGACTGAAAAAAGATACGGACCTGATAAAAGACGGCAATTCGAGAGAACCAACCGCAAAAAATAAATGTACGATACAAGACAGTTCTTTAATAGAAACTGCAAAATCCAATACAGAGAAAACAGTTTTGAAACTTGCGCTACCAACGGAATAATAATTTAGACCTCAATATACGAGGGCGGGTCAATAAGTCCGTGACTTTTTGAATTTCTGACCTCTTTACTGAAACAGCAACACTGCTCCTGTCAACAGGCATCTGTCAGTTGACTCCTGTCAAAATTTAAACTTGCTGCGTCAGTTAGTTTGTGTTTGACAGCTATTTTTATCAGACTACCCACTAATTTGAGGAGAAAATGGAAAAAAGTGAATTTCGTGTGCTTATTAAGCATTATTTCTTGCGAAAAAAAACCATTACCGAGACCAAGGCTAAGCTTGATAAATACTATGGGGACTCTGCACCATCGATTTCAATGGTAAAAAAGTGGTTTACTGAATTTCGTTGTGGCCGTACAAGCACTGAAGATGCCGAACGTCCTGGACGCCCAGTTGAGGTCTCTACACCCGAAACAATCGAAAAAATTCACGATATGGTGTTGACCGACCGAAGATTGAAAGTGCGAGAGATTGTGGAAGCCGTAGGGATCTCGCATGGCTCAGTGGTTTCAATTTTGAATGATCACTTGGGCATGAGAAAGCTTTCCGCAAGATGGGTGCCGCGTTTGCTCACAGTCGACCACAAACGCAATCGTGTAACAACTTCACAGGAAGCTTTGGCGTTGTTTAATCGCAATATGGAGGAGTTTTTGCGCCGTTTTGTAACCGTGGACGAAACATGGATCCATCACAACACACCAGAAACCAAACAACAGTCAAAACAGTGGGTTTCTAAGGGTGAATCGGCGCCAAAGAAGGCCAAGGTGGGTTTGTCAGCCAATAAAGTTATGGCGACTGTTTTTTGGGATGCACGCGAGATAATCCACATTGACTACCTTCAAAAGGGAAGAACAATCAATGGGGAATATTATGCCAACTTATTGGACCGATTCAATGACGATTTGAAAAAAAACCGACCTCATTTGGCCAAGAAAAAAGTTCTTTTCCACCAAGACAATGCAAGGGTGCACACATGTGCAGTTGCCATGGCAAAAATCCATGAATTGGGCTATGAATTGCTCCCTCATCCGCCCTATTCTCCAGATTTGGCTCCGAGCGACTACTTCTTGTTCCCAAACCTGAAGAAATGGCTTGGTGGAAAAAGATTTGACTCCAATGATGAAGTCATCTCGCAAACAAAGGCCTATTTTGAGGACCTCGACAAATCATTTTTTTTGGAAAGGATAAAAAAATTGGAGAAGCGTTGGACAAAGTGTATAGAGCTCAAGGGAGACTACGTTGAAAAATAAAATTATTTTTTTATCAATAAATCTGTGTTTTATTCCAAAAGTCACGGACTTATTGACCCGCCCTCGTAGAACCCACTTGGGCGACTGTCATTGACGTTAACCAGCATCTTGAGGATGTCGTTGTGGCGTGTAAATGTGTCTAGTGATGGCCTAGCTAGAGCAGCAAGCAGATTTTTTTATAGGAATAGTCCGCCACACTATTCTGAAAGACAGAATCAACAGTGGCGACCACCAGAAAAGCGTCGCCACAATGAAGCTCGGCGACGTCCCAGAGAAACAATTTAACCGTCTTGGATCCCGCAACGAAATTAATCAGAAAATAATGGCGGTGGAGTGGGAAAAAAAACATAATTTACACTCCAAGAAAGGGCGGGAACGTACTACCGAGATTCAAAGTACATAATATCTTATGTCGGCTATGTCCTATCCCAGATCATATCCCACATCATGGTCTGCTTGTCTGCCAAACATAAAAACCCGTACAGCCGTCAAGGCGTGAAAAGGTAACAGACAGTTACTTTTCCATTTATAATATTAGTATAGATTTGTACGCGAGAAAAGGATCTCTTGGACCAGACGCTATCAGTATTGAAAGTATCATTTTTATTCGTATGAGAATCCTCTCGGGTAAACTCCGTAATAGGAAGGCAAAAAGTTTATGTTGCGAAAATTCTAGGAACTTACTAATTCGCTCTGAAAGGCGTCCATTAGAACTGGAAGTTTAAATTACCACCACTAGGAGACGAATAAATTGGGTAATTGGATTTGTCCGTTTTCACTACGACTAGGCGACACCTAAATCAATGCCTAAAGAATTGAGCGCTGTGTGATTTTCAACGCTGGGCTCAGTGCCGTAAGTTCAAAATCCAGGCATCCAAAAAGGTGTCGCCTGATTTCCAGGTGGATTCTACCATTCAGTATAAACGATTGTTTTGTCGCCATTTACGGCGTCCGCAGGATGACATGGAGACTGCGATGACGTATTTTTCTAAGATGGACGGACCACACAAGCAATCATTAGGCTCTTAGTAGTAAACAATAGAATTAAAAATCATTAAAACAAAGACGTAGAAAAAAACTTTGTTCTAATCTAAATAAGGCGTGTGGTCGTAGAAACCAGTTGGCGGTTACTATGTCTGCAGGTAATATTATGTTAGCGAGGCAGTTACGGCACTGATACCTTTTTCGGAATGGTCTGTAGTATTATTGAATGATCATTAACTGGTTTTTAGGAATCTTGTCTTATGGAACATCCGTACGAGATCTTATTTTTGCAGGAAGAAGCTGTCTTTTACAACGTCTCGAGGTTTTTTTTCAAACAGCGAAAAAACTCTGAAGTCATAGCCAAATATAATTATAGATCGTCTTTTGAGCAAATAAATACATTCGCTCTTGCTCAAAGATTGCAGTATAGAAGACTTGACAACTTCGGAGGAATCTTTAGGACCAAATCCCGTCCGTTAGGTTTTGGCTAGCCTTTTCCCAACTATGTTAGTGTCGGCTTCCACTGGCTTCCAATTTAACCGGATACAGCTTAATACAAGAATTTTACATGGATCGACTGCCTATCTGACCCCCACAACGATACGATAATCCTTGCCAAGACTGGTTGTCAGAAATTCGGTCCACTAACTACCAGTAGCGACTGTCAAGATCTACAAATGACAGCTGGGGCCAACGACTTTCCACGCACGGAGGAAACGCGGTATGTAATGGGTCCCATCCACGGATCAACCCAGGCCAAGCGCGGCTTAACCTGAAGATCGACCCGAGCGGCTGTTATAACTTAGCCACGAGGTCCTCTTGGCTTGTAAATATAAATCATAATTATCCACCAGCCTTTTCTTCCAAATCCCAGCTAATCTCTGGTTTAGGATGTCTGCCAAGAATGGCTTTTTTCTTTACATTGTTTGGACCAACAAAATGTAAATTCATTGGCGTTAAATGGACCGCTATTGAACTTGTTGACCCTTTTTTGTTTTAGTATCTCACACAAATCCTTGGCAAGTATCAATTCACATTGTAACTAGAAGTAATTAGCACATCATCGACATAGACGAAGAAAATAAATGCATATTTTAGAGGATAACTCATAAAGTACCGAAGCAATGTTAATAAAATTTATATCGGACCACCGCGCAAACTTCCTTTGCCAAATGAAAAAGAATCACTTAAATCGAACCAGTAATCACGGAGAAAATATGTGAAAAAGAAAGATGCTTGTGGAATACACAACCTCCTGCTTTTTTGAATTCGGTTAAAAATAAGGCAATTGGACCGCGTCGTGCGTCTTTTTTTATTTTATAAAAAAAGACGCACGACGCGTTAGCTTTAATAAGTTTAGCCCTCGGCTTCGACCGTGTGGAAATTATGCTACGGGAACGTTCTAAACGGATAACACGTATCCTTAGTCCTACTCAAAGTGTAGATATCTGTTGGGAGGCTGTGTGACAACCACCGAAATCCGTTTCGCCGTTTATAAGGCGTGAAAAGGTAAAAGACTGAGTTATTTTCGGATTTGTTGAATAAAAGTAGATAAAGTACGGATACAGCCCAGCTATGGAAATATTGAATGAGTATTATTTTACCCTCACGTTTCGCACAAGCCACGTAAACGGCTCATGCCGAGGTGAAAAGATTATCCATTCAGCAAGGTCGTTACGTTGTAAGCCGGCAAGTCGGCAACTTAATTAAAAATAAGTAGTAGCTGGAGAGCCATAAATACTTGAATAAAATAAATAGACTCCATTATGTACTATAGACATAAAAGATAACAAAACCTAAAGTACACAGTAAGGAGTTACAGAGTTATGCCTGTTTTCAGTAACACTTAAAAGACACCTGAATGAAATTCAACGTTCGGTTCAGCACTTAAAGATGGAAATTCCATAGCATTCGTAAAGTGTCTCCTAATGTGACTGAAACGCGCAATATTCAAATAGATTCCATTGTGTAGTTATTTGAATTGCCATTGAATAGTTTTGCTTTTATTCGTATATTGAGCAATAGTGTAGTCAGGTGTTGGTCATTGTTGAGGATAAAATTGGCTTGAGTGGTTCACACAATGGCTTGTAGTGGAACATATTTAAAGTAGAGATGGAAGCGCCAGGGTAGCCCGCGAAATTTAAATTTTCTTACGATTTTTGCAATTTACAGGTCAGTGTCAGACTGTATGTTGATTAAGATATGATTCGCGGCCGTAGCAAATATGGCTTTACAGAGTTATAGTCATTAAACTCATTAATACAACCCTCTAAGATCATATAATCCCATTAAATCACTTTTTCATGAAATAGTCCTCACGATGTTTGTGAGGAAATCAACATGCCTTAGAGATATTTCTTGACGGCTTGTAAAGCCAAATCAGAAGCCCATAGGCGGCATAAAACTCTGACACCAGGTTAGGCACTAACCACACGATAAAGAAGGAAGAAGATCACATGCCCATACCACCACAGTCGATTTCAGAACATGTGCCAGGCTTTATATTTGGGAATCCCTGAATGGCTGCGCCTTTTGAAGGACAGGACTAGTGCTAGTAATGATAATTTTGGTTTCGCTGAAATATACTTGGGGCATATATTGAGCATATGGGAAAATAACTACCATGGCTTGATATCTTACTTAGCATTCGTCTGGCGCACCCTGGGCAGACAGCCTTGCTATAACCTTCTGCTGGCAGCCAATTTTTCTGACGACCGACGAATTTTGTTTTATTCATGACACACAGACAAAAGAAGATATTGAAGAATTTAAATATCTAACTTCTTTCTTCATCATGTGGCTAGTGCCTGTGTGGTGTCAGTTTTTATGCCGCCCATGGGTTTGGGACTTGGCTCTACATACCGTCGAGAAATATTTCTCTGACATGCTGTTGTCACGATGTTTTTTCTTCACCGAAGCAAGTGGTAATTATGTGTCTTGGGTTCGAACTCGAGACCTATGACTTAGGTGGCGGAACGTGAGAGGGAGAGAACCTCACGTCCCAGCCGCCGCGGGCGCCGAGGGCCACGTGATGGCACCAGGCCACCGTAGGCACGAGCCTGTGGACGGTGTGTAATGGGTTAGCTTAGCTCGCCGTCCGTCCGTCTTATGACGACAGGCCGTGTCGATGCTGCGTTCGTGTTCCACGCGCGCCTCAAAGAGATGTCAGCAAAATGGAAGGGATCCGCAAGGGCCGATGCCTGCCGGGGCTGCGGGACTGTTTGAAAGAGATACCGTGGCCCTTGAACACAAAGGGCTAAGAAGGAACATGGGTGGGGTCAAAGACTTGGCAGTCCGACGGTCACATCACCAGACTATCACTGCTTGATCTGACTAAACAGACAAATTTGTTACTGGGGAGTTTGTTCCGCCACTTCTTCTCCCCAGCTAAAACACTAAGAGGTGCTGAGGGTCGGGCGCGCGCTATGTGTGACAGTGAATGATATTTACAAAAAGTGTCTCAAATTTTACATTCCTCACCAACCCTACCTTATCTTAAGCCTTAGATTATTTACAAACCAGGTCAGAAATCATCAACATCTGCCTGCCTTCTCACAACTATGTTGGGGTCGGCTTCCAGTCTAACCGGATGCAGCTGAGTACCAGTATTTTACATTGAGCGATTGGCTTTCTTCCACATCCCAGCTACTGGGTAACGCAATACCTCTTGGCAAGACTGGTTGTCAGATTTTCGAACTTCTGACGAAACATGCTCATAAATATAAAAATAAAACTAATTTACATGTCAACAGTATGAATCTATGTAATTCATTAACTGTATAATTTGTGGTAAATTATGTATCCGCATAAATGATTGAATCCTTTTGTTTAGTGGTCTGTTCTAAAGCCACATAATTATAGGTAAGCAAATTGATGTATGAATACTTTAAATTCTTTTCAGAATGAGGGTATGGTGAGGAAAAACAGATGCAAGGTTAAAAAGTACCTTGTTTGTTTTAATAAAATTTATAAAAAAAACCATTAATTGATATTGACAATGACAATAATTTATTTATTTTATTTTTTATTTAACAATTTATGTACACACTAAATACAGGACATCACTCAATTATTCAATTCCGTGGTATCGGTTTTGATGTTGCCTCCATGCCTCCATCGCAAATTGTTGAGACCTTACCCTAATATAGACATCACCTAATGCTATCAAAGCATCTGCCTAGCTTTTGCCAACTGAATCGCATTGGCTTCCAGTCTAACCGAATGCCACTGAATACCAGTACAGTAATTTTTACCGTCTAAATAAATATTATATTAATCATAGTTATTATTATAACCAAGGTGTTTTATGTAAGACAACCAATAGAACATCACTATGAATGAATTTTTCATTCAACCCTGTGTTGTTGTCTTTGTTAACAGCAGTCATCATTCAAAATAGACAGGATTACACAGCTTGATTCATTCATGAAATAAAAAAACTAATAACAGATAATTTGCATGTTGTTAAAAACAATGTTTATTTGAATTGTGTGCTGATATTTAGTATAGTATTAAATGTATTTTTTTGTTGATAGCACTATTACTATAAAGAAAATGGAATAGAAACCACCTTTTTTAATTACAGAAACATACCAACTGGGCCAGATCAACAACCATAAAGCTGCAACTAAACCAGACTGGTGGACTGGGAAGGTAGGGAAACAGATTGTGTGGCACTATTTGGGAGAACTCTAGGCCAGCAGTGGACTGTGATAGACAGTAAAAATATATATATATAACTGAAAAGAAGGCATTTCGTGGACTGTTTTATGTAAATTTGAGTTTTAAAAAGTAATCACTCTCAGCTTAATTTGAATAAATTACTTTTCCAGATCATATGTGAAGTAATTTATTTTATTTTGATTTAAAAGTAAAACAGTAGAGAAAATAAAAGTTTACCAAGGGCACATGCCAATTTTGAATAAAATGGTGATGAACACACTAAACCCATTAGCACTATTTCATTTAATACCTTGTATGATTATGTCCAAGGTCAAATTTTTTGCTGTAGAGTCAAATGACCTTCAACTTATACCGAGATTAAGAACCATACATAAACTTCCTCGTTACATCTGTTGTAAAACTACGATGACTGGAATTTTAAGTGGTTTGACTGCAAATTACAATGGTGTATTAAGTTTTTGTGAGTCTGTAATTTTAAGTAAATACATTAGATTTTTTCAATTAAGTATTTTATGGATTTTTATTGTGGAAGTGTTTGCTAAAACCATACTGAGAAAATAAAAATATAAATACATAGACACATTTCTTTCCCATAGACTCAGTACAAGGCTCTAGACCTATTGCATTGAGAGTCAAAATGTGAGGATCCGGACATTATTTCTATATGATCCAACGCATTGAAAACAGTGCAGTAATGACTGATTTATAGAAATTACAGCAGATTTAAGAAGCTTGTAGATGGTCACAAAGATAGTGAAGATTATCTATTAGGTAGCTTAGTTTTTTTTTAATATTGCAATTTTTTCTTAATGTAATCTATTGACATACCACCTTATTTATAACTGCTTGAATGTATGTTAATTTTGAATGCCATAAGCAATTGCCATAAATTGGCAAAACATAGTGCACATATTTTAGACAATACATATACTATTAATATTATAGATAATATACCTTTCCAATGTTTAAAAAATAAATGATTGATTGAATTTATGTTTATATTAAAAAAAATATAATTACCATCAACCACATATTACTTTTGTATGTGCATTGTTATTGTATAGTATTATTCTATTAATTGAGTGTCATAAATATTATTAGTCTGTTATGTAAAGTCTTCTTAAGCCACCAAACCAAAGAAAATTGTGAACAATTTTATAATATGAGCATTACAAATTACTTCTGGTTAATTTATTTATAAACCACTTTGATGTAATAATAGTGTCTAATAAAATATTTCCGAATGAAATAATTTATATTCCTGGCAGCGCTCCAACTATATGTCTTAATAGTTTTGATTTAATAAAGCTATTTAACAACGAAACATGTACCTGCCTATTAATAAATTATTGTGGACATCAATTGGTAATAGAAAACACATCAAATGACATGAACTTATGTATTCTATGGATAAACTCTCGCCAGTTACGTTATTATTATATCAAAAATGTTCTCAATGCCAAGTCTATCCGCGGTAGGAAAATAATACGGCTTCCCAACTTATTGGTAACTCGTTGCTAAGTACACAGCGCGCTAGCCTTCGACTGTACCAGCAAACAGGTTTAATTCCGCAACAGACACTAATAAAACCTTAATTACCGTCATAACAAACACTACTGCCGCCAAAATTGCGAAAAAAAGGGGTGTCTTCCGCGACAAAATTCAATCTATTTAAAAATTATAGCACTAACACATACGCAAAACTTGGCACTGTCAGCCCTCACCAAACGTGTTTAATAACAAAAATATGCAATATACTTACGTAATACACTCTAAATAACAGTCAGAACACAAACATCACAGTAGTAATTGATTTTGAATATCGCCGATCAGATTTTTTTTTCACACACTATATTCGCTAATAAAATAATCACTAATAATTTTTATTTACAGTAACTAATGGTGTTCACTTCTTACACAAACAATTTACAGTTTATTTTAATAATAATTGATATAATTTAGAAAGAAACTCGTTAGTATGAAACACCATTTTGAAAGATTGAAGAAAAGATCGTCAAGGATTTTTCCCCTTCTTTCATGTCAACTGCTTGCGTCATTGCGGCAATTTGACGTTTGTGCTGCTAGTGTTACCAGATTTTTTTTAAATTTTCCACTTGGAAAACAAATAAACCTGAAGTATAAGTAGACGCCAGCACATCAAGCTACCCGAAACTGTCAAATTTTCCCAATCAACCTTGAACCTAATGCTTTGGCAAAGAAGTTGAAAATTTATAAAAGAAATTTGACAGATTCGGGTTGTTATATTGTGTTGAAAAACTGAAGAAAATTGCGGAAACTACTGTGTATTCTTTGCATAGTCTTGGTTAAAGATCTATCAATATTTGTAAAACAAAGTTTGTCACTTAATTTCTTCGTTGTCGTTAAATTTTAAAGTACTCCCATACTTTAGTTTTTCGTTCAACTTTAGTATGTTCTTCCACATATAATGGAAACTTTAATTGATAGCAACATTATTTCTCCTCCATATTATTGAAGTTGCGTTCGAAAATTGCAATTTTCATGACAAAGTTGCGTTCACAAATTACACAGCAATAATATTTTAATACTATGTAATTTTATATTTTGCAACTACAAAACTTACTGCTAATATACCATACTTAGTGTCTAGATAGTAATTTACTATTGAAATAATCAAATCGTAAATTAGAGCATTTTAACTTTACTTTTCATAAATTCTGTCGTTTCGGGTTATTGAAAACGGTGGTGACGAGTAATAAAAAAAGCAAATAGGTCGTAGAGTACGAGGCAGGCACTTTATTTTGACTACATACCACAATTAGTTCACCACCACTGCTCTCAAAATTTTAAAGGAAAACATCAAAAGGATACCGGTGGCATGTCCTGAGACCAAAATTAAGACATGTTGCAGTCGCCAAGGCACCAACCTGTACCGTTCCACTAGAGAGTCACAGAAAGCAAGGCCAATGTCTCAGCAATGGAAAAATTATAGGTACCTACTGTATGCCGAATATACTTTAGGTACGTTACATAGCATCTGTTGATCTGTTGATGTATTAGTTTTCAGAGCTCGTGACATATCTTTGTAGAAAGCGTTGGTCTGTATTTGTCTGGTATTTGGAGATATCAGCAGGACGGTAAAGAAATTTTCGTTTTGATAAGATCAGTAGCTCCTCGGTATGATACATGTCGTGACTACTTACTTGTTCTAAAATCATGTTATGATGACCTTTAAAGATAATTTTGTTAGTCTTAACTACCTATCGTGTCATCGTTTGTTGGTAAATTACAGAAGGTAGGGCCGTCAAGGCCTGGGAAGGGCCAAAATTAGGTCTCATATTGTGTCACTAGATTTATGGTGGTTGTGAAATCATTTTATAGCTTTATGGTTCTTTATGAATATTTGAGGTAGCTGGTAGGTACTTACTGAAATTATACCTTTATGCCATAACTTTATGCGAAATTAATAGGCTCGCGACATAAAACATGGGACTTAAAAACACGAAATGTGGGTGTACTACCATTAGATACACCTCTGCTGCGTGATGTTATGTGTATGCCATGCCAAGTGTTTATCACACTCAGACCATTGATGGGTCAAGTTGCGCTACAACACCCAACGTTTCACTTTCCCCATCTAGGCTATCCCAAGTTTTGAACTGACTCTGTAAGTTCGTCGTCGTTCGTCGATCTAGCTGGGGGTCTTCTCACAACACTTTTTGGTTTCCATTCAAGCATAACAAAAGCAATTACTTAAAAAAAATTAGAAAAACTCATCACGTGATCTCCAAAAATATTTATTTAAATATTTAATAAAAAATTAAACATAGACAATATTTACTTAGTAAATATCTGAGTAGCTACCTAATACTTTCTTGTATTTAAAACATTATAAGAGACTTAAACACTGCGTAAAAATAATAGGTACTGGTCTTTTCAATAAATAGTCATTTTCTTAAAAATTACTTACAACTGTTCCCCTTATTTATTTTTATACAAATCTTATACATTTTTAAATATTTCTTAAACTAAAACAATATAAAAAACATTTAAAAATATAAAAAATTGTAGCCCACCGGTATCAGGAACAGGGTCCAAGCTACCGGCGGTCAGGGTTCCAGAGAGTGAAACCCCCTAACAATACGAGCCGTGTCCAGGAGTACCGCTTTCTGAATTAAACCCTTGATCCAGCTGCCTAACGAGAGCCTCCTCAGGTATTGGTCGAGACTCTTGGCAATTAAGCCATGGGCTGATACAACTATCGGCACAATGATCGCTGAGTCCACATCCCACATGTCGACATCCTCGTGAGCCAAGTCAAGATACTTGATTTACTTATCTTTCTCGGCTTTCACGAAGTTTTCATCATGCGGGACCGTTATGTCAACAATCA
Organism: Noctua janthe; assembly: GCA_910589295.1. Taxonomy (NCBI): domain Eukaryota; kingdom Metazoa; phylum Arthropoda; class Insecta; order Lepidoptera; family Noctuidae; genus Noctua; species Noctua janthe. The sequence goes on along the minus strand of OU342572.1, from coordinate 1,726,937 downwards.
TTGCGCGCCGCTCTGACCGATCCACCACCACTATATCAGGCTTATTAGCTAAAATAGTCCAGTCAGTGATGATGGATCGATCCCAGTACAATGTGATACTGCCATTTTCGAGAACTGGGTCGGGCACATACTTATAGTACGGTACTTCCGATTCCACAAGGTTGTATTTTAGAGCAAGTTGCTGATGGATAATCCTGGCTACAAGGTTGTGTCTATGCAAGTACTCTCCGTTAGCCAGACGAGAACACCCGGAGATAATGTGACGGATTGATTCGCCTGGACGGTGGCATGCCCGACATATGTCAACCGTACCGTCCTTCACAATAAATCTCCGGTAGTTATTCACTTACAACTTATTATGATGCACTAAAGTCTAATCATTGTCTACGACTACACTGAGTAGCAGACAACGCTAAGGTTGCTACGACCTACGGCCTACGCCATTACGATACGTAAAAAAAAATAGCTATATCTTACAAAAGTGCGATACAGGGTCAAAATCGAAATGAATGAAACAGCTGTTTTTTTTTAAATTACCAATGAAATATTTTCAAGTGGGACGGTTCAGAATGATGTGTTGACCATAATAATGTAGTAACCATTTGTGCGTCGGTATCCCTTCCAACCTGCTGTCAAACGAATTTGTAGGTACTAGGTTACACTGAAGACTTGAATAGGCACACTGGTAGACCAACTTTAAAACAGTATAGGTACGTTTTAGTTTGGACTTTAGAAGACGGAGTTACAAGATTCCGGGTGCATAAATGAGTAGAACTATTTCAAAGCATGCATTTTGGAATGTGTTACCAAACCTACACAAGAAAAGGTGAAGGAAATCCACAATGGCGGTCTATTTTAGTTGACGAGTACCTTTGCTATGTGTAATGCCTATCATATCCATACCTACAGCTGTATCGAAATCAACATGTGGCATCTGTGTGGACTGACATGATAACTGACACACGAAATGTGTTTTATCTAGCTAGATCATTCATAAAGTATTGTTTAACTATCTGCGGTTGTTTGAAATACTGTCGTCTTTCATCTTTGAATAATAAAGTTAAATTACATTTGCCTGATTTAGAAAAACTTCTCATGGCAGGCATGATAACAGAAGAACAAGAACATCTTTTATTTAGATCATATTCATAAATTCTAAAAAAATACCGAAATTTGAGTCTGCGTCATTTACAAATATCCTATGACAACTTTAGGATCTAAGACTGGGCCCTTGGACACAAGTGAGAAAACACTGCTTTGATCCTAATTATTCCTCATTATTATCACACACATTACTCGTAGAACTTGTAACACATATCACAATCCCACATCGGCGCTCCGTTCAGCCAGCCCGTCTCTTGTGTTTTGCCGTGACTAACAGCGTCGAAATATCGGGAACTCGGGAATGAAAATTACGGAAGATCTTCCGTAAGTGATAGTGTAAGTTCCGTCTCTTATTGACTGCCAGTCGGCTGGCTGATCTTTTCAGGCAGAAAACTGCAGGAAGGGTATACAAAATGCAGTTCTATTCTTCAAATAAAATTGCTAATTTGTACAACATACTACATAGTATTACGTATAGATCTCCGTCTCATCCCCACAATTCACATCAGTCAACCTTTTCCAGTACACATTCTCCTCCTTCAACCCTTTCGCCCCCAAATAGAAAGGATACTCCATAGTCGTGGCTAAATAGAAAACACCCCTCTTCTTTTTATCTATACCCAACCCCATGACAATAGTTTCCATAGGATCATTGCTATAACACCCAGAACCCCTTGCTTGCTGAATATCTTTACACTTCATTCCGATAAATTTTCTAGGGTTTTTTAATGCTGAGACCCATAATGGCAGGACTCTAAAATGACTGCAAGTTGTCGTGCATGGATAGATGCTGATGTCTGAAGGTTGGTACTCCCCTCCATTGACATATATATCTACATGCCCCATTGGAGTAGCCATGCCATAACCGTCTATATTCGTATGTATAACTTGGACGAAATCTGCATCCGTAGCATCAAGTCGGTCTTTTGGTCCTTGGTTCCTGAAACATGGTCCTGATGGTTCTAAAGCGGAGATGGTAGATATATTTCGGCCTGTCATGGTGTGGAAGTGTTTGGCTGTGAAGCTGGCTGTGTGGCAGCCTAGGCTGAAACCTAGGAGTTCAAGTTTGGATGGGTCTAGGCCGTATTGTGTGAGCTGGACTAGAATTTCGGCGACGTGTTTGCCTACAGGACGCATAAGTCGGGTTGCCCTGAAATGAATAATAAGAACGTAGGTAATATGATACTTCAAATCATCGACAACATTTTTGTAAAAGAATAATAGGAAGCTGGTTAAACTCGGAACTAGTCGAATTTAGTATTTAGAAAAAAAAAAGTGATATTCAAGAACCTTTTTAATGCTTTTATTTCAGTCCCATATCAGACTAGTGACCATATGGGCTTGATGGATTGGATGGGAAATCATCAAGTGTCTCCCCCCCCCCCTCCACTGTGGGCGGAGTGGAAGGGAGTGTCAGACTTGTACTGACTAAAACCCATCCATGTTCCTTCTTTGCCCTTTGTGTTCCAGGGCCACGGTATCTCTTTCGAACAGTCCCGCAGCCTAACAGTCCAGCAGCCCGACCATATGGGCTTAAAGATGACGTATTTCAGAACAGCACCCTCCAGGACTTAAAGGGGCAAACAACTGGGCTGTCCAGGTCGCTAACTACTGGTCGGGCAGATTTAAGTAATCAACACTAGTAGACAATAAATGTTTTGTTCAGTACTGTCTACTATTCATTTCAATATTTTCTATTCACTATTCAGAAAAAGCGAAGGTTCAAATTTTGTAAGATGTAAGCCGGAGTACATATCTTTAATGTGATTATATTATTTGTCTATAGAATACTGACTGTGCCATTTTTCTAAAGGAATCCGGTAGGAATAGAGTTGTATGGAACCTTCGCCACTGGTATTCAGTAGTACTTACAAATGATAATGCACAGTAGCGAATCTCTGGTTGTCCACGATGATGACGTTGTATCCTCGGTCTTCGTACTCATTGGCGAACATCGCTGATATCGGCAGGTTGGGGCTGTCCAGGTAACCGATGGCTACTAACAGCGTCCTCCTGGAAAAAGTACGATGTATTTTACGTTAGAGCTCTTAGAACTTCTTTTAAACAATGGTGAAATTGTATGTAGGTATTTCCATTCTAAATAGATCGAAGCTCATATAACTAAAATATTAGAATCATCGGGTTGACCAAAAAAATAATAAGAGGGACCTGCCAAAGGTAGTTCGGTAACTATTTGTCGGTAGATTTCTAAAGCTAAGCTTAGCTGATCCAAGGAAGGTGCTGCATTGATTAAGAGTATCATGCAGTGTCTACAAACCTCCTAGACGTAAAATTCTGAAGACGGCCGCAATCACAAACCGTAGCGGCTAATCGCTATGACAGCCCGCGGCGGGCGGCGGTACTTTTGGTTTCTGGTATCTGTTACCGATTTCTTAGCACCCTTTTCCGGCAACTCTTAAGTGAGGGTGATCAGTGTTCAGTGTATGTATACTCTCTACAGGTTACACACATTGTGGTTTCGTTAACTCCAAACTTTCAGTTCAGAATATACTTACCTCTTAAAATTTATTCTAGGATCCTTAGCAATGTTCCTGGCGTTCCAGTAGGAGTACTTCTGTCTGCTGCGTCCGTTGCCTTGCACTACGAATGATAAATATTTCAGCTGGCTCTTGGGGATCACCGCTGGTTTTGTGGACCCGGGACCTGGAAACAAAAAAATGGTAATTCTCTTTATTGATTGGCTAAGAAGACCAAAGAAACTGTGGATGGACTGTGTGAAGGATGATATGACTAGAAAGGAGGTGACTGCTGATATGACGAGTGACAGAGAAATATGGAAGAAGAGGACTTGCTGCGCCGACCCTAAATAAATTAGGATAAGGACAGGAGAATGGTGATGATGATTGGCCAAGAAGCAAAAACGTGACAAATACTTTGGAAAAGCATAATCAGCCTAACATGTCTCCACGGCTGAATCACAGGCCTTCTCTCTTTGACAGGGGCTGGGCTGAATTCCACCCAGTGCGGGTTAGTGGATGTCCCATATCTGTGAAGTGTTCGGGTCTAGGACATGTCCACAAACACTTCATCATCACACCAACAAACACTAATTGAATAATTTAATTTATGTTTTACATCAATGAGGAAACTTAGCCCCACATTTTCTTTAATTTAAAAAGATTGCTTGTCATTAAAATGTAACGCGTTACCGCAATGCAATGAGTTAGTACATAAGAGTTGTGGCTTAGAATGGTGTTGGAGCGTTTATGTTACCTAATCCTTGGTTTGATGTTAGCGGTGGTCGTGTGCCACCTACCCTAATAAAACAATACATTATAACAGTAGAAACAGTAGTTAAACCATGTTATATTTTGTCCCTAAAATATTTAAAAAAGTTTACAAGTTGGACACCGAGCGACACTAAGAACCTATCGCAATCATTTAGGTACCTACTGCCAAATTATTATTATCAATGAGCTCAAGACGACGCTGGGGGCGCGCGCGCGGGCGGCGGCGCCGCGTGTTGTCCACGTTTTTGTGCGGACAACCAGGTAACAGAACAAGCCTATAACTTTGTGATTGATCATGATACTGTTTTGAAATTTTGTACATAGATTCTTTACATAAAAATACTGGACAAGTGTTTCAGGTTTCGCATATACTAAAACTAATGTTGTGTAATGTGTAGGTAAGTTGTTTATTTAATAGACAATAAATATTGGATGGGTTGTAGGTACATAACAATTTCAGACGAGAAAATTTTCTTCTTTCATACATTTTAGAGCTTGATTTTTCAGTAGTCGGGTTTGTTTTTGAACTTGAACTTATATCATTCGTAATCATCTAACTGTCTTGTCCCATGTTACTTGGGGTTGGCGTCTCACCTTCATTGTAGGAAAGTCGTGCAGATTTATAAGGTTTCTTTAAATTACTTTGATTTCTTTTTGGTGTAGATCAGTTGTTTGCGATGGGAAACTTCCCAGTTTACGTGTGCAGACTAAAAACTATGTAGCGCAGTAACGTGGTAGCGGAAGACTAATCTATCTAAGGGGCCATCCTTTAATCACGTGAGGTTTTTAGACCACTTTTATAGGGTCCCCCTCCCTCTTGGTGATTGGGCTCTGTTTAAAAAAAAACGGATTATGCTTGCTCGGGTTTTTTACACAAAAAATTGCTTGCTCAGGTTTTTAGTTAATTATTGGAAAACATAAATTTCACACGACCCACATTAAATTCATTTTTTTTGGCCCACGAAAAAGATACACGTGATTGTCACATTATACCCTCCCACCCATAGTGATTATTTTCTGATCCCCTCCCCCCTGTTCAAACCTCCCGTCACTAAAGGACGACCCCTAATGAGTTACATTAAGCAGTGTCTCTGCTTGCGTTGCATCATGCTAAGATTAAGAATTGGTACCATAAATACCCATAAATGGTAATGGCATGGTGGACCCATACATTTTCTAGTAATTGTTGCACTGCAGGTGACACTAGGGAAACAACCACACTGTAGCGCTCATAAAGATACAAATTGCTGTTTTAAGCTAGTATGACTACGTGATTTAAATCAGAACTCGGAGGAGAGGAAATACATCTCAATCGAGGATTGCCTGTTGCTAATGCTAGGCTACTAACTTATCGTTATCCTCCTTGAAATCTAGTTCCAAATCGATCTCAAGATGAAACAGCTATTAAGCACTAATATTGAGTGGATCTGTCTGTCAGAGAGCATTGATTGGCCAGTGGAAACGGCTGACACTTACAGGTCGGTCGGTCGGTCGGTCGGCTTAATGACGAACATAAAAGACGAACTTATCGTTGTGTAAATAATTTAAACGGTGAAAGAAAATATCGTTAGGAATCTGGCTGCTCTCATCATCATTTATTATTTTTTATTTATGTACACAGAAATATATGGAAGAGGACAATGGTACTGCTTATTTCATAAGATTTTTTTTCCAGCAGACCTACGAGAGGAAAGTTGGATTAGAAATGTAGACACAGTGTGCCACAGTATGCATCATCTGTCTAAGTTTTTCCCAACTACGTTAGGGCCGGCTTCCAGTCTAACCGGATGCAGCTGAATACCAATATTTTACGTGGAGCGATTGCCTATCTGACCTCCACAACCCAGTTTGTGTACTGGTTAATACTTTACCCCTTGGTAAGACTGGTTGTTGGACAACCCGGCTGCTCTAGACCCAAAAAATCAAAGACATGTGACATCATCACTGGGCTCACGTGATGGATTACGGTCTACCAGCCCACTCCATCGTTATACAGAGAGAAGATGGCCGTATTCCAGTAGTGTTAGTGTAGGCCGGTGTTTCTGACTTAAGCGCCAGGGCGGCCTCGAAATTCAATTCACGTTTTTTTGCAATTTGTAGGTCAATGTCAGGTCGGATGTTGATTAAAATATGATTCGCGGCCGTAACAAATATGGCTTTACAGAGTTATAATCATTAAAATCATCTATACAACCCTCTAAGTTCATTTAATTCCATTGAATGACTAGATCATGAATAAGTAATTCATAATTTTAATGACTTGTTATATTGATGTATTATATCTGTAAATACATAGGTTCCTATTACGACCGCAGATCATATTTTGTGAAACATACAACCTGAAACTGACCGGCAAATTGCAAAAAACGTTAGAAACTTTTAATTTCGCGGGCTACCCTGTCAAAGTCAAACTCAAAATTATTTATTTGCTGTAAATGTGGTACAAAGGATGGTAAAAATGTCATGAAGTGCAATGATACTTTTAGCCATAAAAAAAATAGCTTGGAAATATTATTAAACACCAACATTAAATTAGGTAGGTAACTAAATAAAGTATTTATTTATTTATAACGCTTCCCCCTTAAACAAACGGGATGGGAAAACAACCTATGATGTATTTTAGAAGGATGACGATATCCAAAACTTGTCTAATGAAAATCAATGACTAAGATAAAAAATGGCGATCCTTCTTAGATTCTTACTACAGCTATTGTTTTCCGGATTTCAAACGTTTGAGGTCAATGTCAACGTTTTATACGAATAGAATACGACTTTGTAATTCATTCGATAGTATTTTTTGACTTAATTTTAGACAGTGCCTTAATTATGATTTATTTTAAGACCTTTGACCTTTTTTTTTGTGTTTGTGTATATTCTCGGTTGTTTACTGTTTTAGGGAATGAATAGAACTGTTAATTAACTTGACTTTAGATGAAGAAAACACTGCCCTCTTCTACATTATTTGGCAAAAGAAGTAAACTTCGGAAGTAGATTAGAATCTTGCCGCTGACCTTAGTGGATCATGAATGTGTTGTTTGGTTACAAAGTCAAATCTCAGACGCTGATTTGTATGTGACTAAAATATTTGGTTCGTGCGGGAGTCGAGCCCGTGACACTTGATGCAGCTCGACCAATCTGCTTTTCGTAATCTGCGGACGTAGACAGTTGTTTTTTCTACGATGACTTTCAACAGGATTGACAGCTTTTCGATAGCTTATGTCCTTCCAATACTTTTTTGACTTTTCTATTGTGCACAAACAGCCAGACCTGGAACAAGAGCCATAAGGGCTGGAAGTAGGCCATACAAATATTTTTTCCATGCGGGAATCGAACCCACGACACGTAGCGCTGCAGCCACTCCGTCAATCGTTGTAGGTATCACTGTACTGATCGAATATCAACTTGTCTTTAAAGAATAAATTTGCGATCACTTTTTAGCTAGCTAAGTAATATACCTACTCTAAAAAGTATCCACAAGTAATAATCGATTGTAGCCGTAATGGAAACTTCTAACGCATATGGCGATAGCTAATGATTAACCTTTTACAAAGTGAGAGGTAAATTAATTAATCTACAGCGGATAGATCGGTAATGCGCTTCCTTCCTTCAGGTACTAGTGCACGAAGATAATAAATAACACCAATGTAAGTAGGTAGGTATCTATCGAAGATAAGAAAAACTTCCTTTTAAAAATTGGGAAAAAAATTGAGAAAGAACTGGCTGGCGCTGTAATATACCTTCATTTTGATATAAGTGGGAAAACTTTGTGATTGCATTCGAGGCGGAATAACACCCGAGCTGCAGGCGAGGGTTTTATGGAGCCGAGAACTCCAGAAACAAATCTATCGCCAGTTACATACCATATAATGGTGATACGCGTGGGGCGTAAGTATCAAACGACGTTTTTCAATACACTTTCGAAAAAATAAAATATTAGAACGGAAAGTATTTTTGTCAGGAATCATAAGAAAAATAATTTAATTTGCTTTTTTTGTCCGTTCAGCTTTCCGCGTCTATTCAGATGCGTACGCATCTCCATACAAAATCGTTGTTTTCTGTGGACAAAAGCCAAACAGAGCTGAATAAGTGTGGTTAGTCCCTTAAGATCCATGTAATAGGGGGCGAGCCTTTTGCCATCAACCGAGCATAAATCCAGACTCCGTGGCTGCTACTAAGAAATTCCTGATGGAAAAACCCAATAACAATTTACCCGCCCCGGGAATCGAACCTAGGACCTCATGCTGAGCAGTCGCGATTACGACCATTAGACCAACGTCCATGCTAACATTATAAATACGATGGACGGATGATAGTTTAAGACTGATGTGGAATACCTCATCATCGTTATCATTTCAGCCGAAAGACGTCCACTGCTGGACATAAGCCTGGAATACATACGTACAGGTAAATCATGACCAGAGTCCGGGCATAGGATACTATTTATCCGGGCAGTACGTTCCCGTGGGGTAAGACTCGACCTCCATGTGGGCAATGCCGCAGGCAAAAGTTACTCATCTCAAGTTTTGATAACTTCCCCATAACTTTTCTTTAGTTTGTGTGTGGTATCCATAAATTGGCGTCCAGCCAGTCATTGTGTATTGATTGACTGAACTCCTATTTTATATGGCATCTTGTCGCTAAGTCAAGCAAGTTTTGATGGCATTCGAAGGTTGTGGTTCCATATTGTTTTTAACATGTGAATCATAAGTAACACAGAACAGCTTTCATGGTAACAGCTGGCTATACGTACAGTTTAATAACGATTTTAGGGTGCTGTTGGGGCTCCTGCGTTTGAGTACCGCATCGGGATTGTTTGCTAAAGCAGGTACAGATAGCTTTCAAGCAATTATGCGAAAAAGAACAGGATCCCTGATGCAAAGGATTCGGGGGAGCACCAACAGCATTTTAAAAGGGATAGTGGATAGTGGCAGTGCCTGATTGCTGGTTCCTGGGGCACTGGACCCGTATACACAGCTGCAGGTCTGGTGCAGCGGGAAGGGGAGTTAGTTATAGTGATAGTTTTTTGGATTAGTTTTATTTTAATGAAATTTTTTTTTTCTTTTTTTTTTAAATTTAATTGTATTTTTATTTGATTGTAATGAGAAATGTTACTAACATAGTTTATATGTGTTACTAGCAACAATATAAATCATTTGTGTTCGTTAAAATAAATAATAATAATAAATGGAATGGCTCCTACCACTGCTTGTATCTTGCACCACCCAAAGGTTAACTGAATTAAAAATGCCTACTGTTTAAAATTAAATGATTAAATAATAAAATGATTAAATAAAATTTGCGCGTGAAACTCCGAGGTAGTGATGGGTATTTCGGTGTTTACCTTAAATAAGATATCTAGCTAATTAGCATAAAATCATGATTCCTTTGTATATTTTTTCTTCAGAGTAACAACTGTACCAAGGTATGATTCATATAATTAATACTGAAATCGGTCAGAAGCCGTTTCTGTTCAGAACTGTACAGCGGTGGTGGTGCAATTGCTGCAGTTGGTGCAGTTCCCTCCGTGCCGCGGAATTGGTTCCGGTCGTCGAACATATTATAGATCTTTGACAATCGTAACAGGTAGTCAGTGGCCCGAAAGTCTGAGAACCGGTCTTGTCCAGGGGTATCTCAGTACCCAGTATTAACTGGGTTGTTAAGGTCAGATATTCAGTCACTTCATGTAAAATACTGGTATTCAGCTGAATCTGGTAAGTGACCCCAGCATAGTTGGGAAAAGCCTAGGTACATGATGATGGTGGCCGTGCAGTTGAATTGGCAATATCTCCATGAACTCGGAATGGTACTTGGGTGGGGGGGGGGGGGGGTCAAATGATTAGACTGGAAGGCGATCTCAACTACAAATGCATTGGAAAGGCTACAAGGAGAGCAACACTTTTGCCTTGAAACTGGTAGCTTTTAACTTTATGCTAATTATCACCGTAACTAATGAGGTATCAAGACTGTGTGTGAAGTTGTTAACATGTGCCTAATACATAATGTAGCTTATCTTCAATTCCCAACATTTTATTGTGACATGGAAAGGTGTAGCTGAGAATTCATCATCTTCTTCCATCCTCCTGTTTGTCTCGTCATCTCAGCAGTCACCTCCTGTCTAGCCATATCATCCTTCACACAGTCCATCCATCGTGCATTGGTCTTCCTCTACTGAGAATTTCCAATCGCTGACTGAAAATCCTAATGCCAGAGCATTTTCCCAGGGAGTTATATCCCGGAGCTCAAATTGAGCTGCGCATGCAAGGTTTTATGATGGACAATGTATTAAACAAAAGCATTCACTAGATATAGAAGATGGATGCAGGGAGATCCCCCACTTAAGAACCCAATGGCAATACGTTTATTAGTGAGTTAATTTCTGGACCTCAATGCACGTTTAGGCCAGATAGGCCGATGAAAATAATACCTTTGAACTAATAAGTCGGTATAATAGTCATATAGTAATACATACAAATAGACATCAATCCAGTAGGATATCCAAACTCAGCTTTATGGTCATCCGCCGCACTGGGATACGATACCATAAACAAGAAAACACTGGCACGAAACACAACCTTTAACATTTTCACTAACAAAGCACTCACTGTTATTTCAATCCTAATTAAAACATTAACAAATTAGTACTACACGTGACAAAAATAAACACAAATAATACTTTCTGTTTACTTTTATAATATTTCAAAAGAACTTTTTTATTTTTCATGCTAATTTTGGCGCGTAATGTTATTTTTTTTAGAGTCGTTGCTTTGTGCAACGGCCGCGCGCTTATACAGCCTCTTCGGCACTGGCTAGTTATATTGTTACTCTTTTAGAGCGGTAGGGACCGTGGAGTCGTTGGTTGTGAAAAAGTAAGGAATTTTTGCGATAATCTTAGAGATAGTCTCGTTTATTAAATGCTTGTCCTTCATTTTTACACGTAGGGAGTTTGTGTGTTATTGCTGTACTTACGTACTAGGTTTGTTACAAAATTACTTCATTGTTAAATAACAACAAGATTTATTACAATAACTTTGGGTAATTTTTTGTCAAGTTTACTTACTTATTATTTCTGATAGGCTCGACTGGTCTAGTGGCCGGAAACGCGACGGCTGTTAATGAGGTCCTGTGTTCGATTCCGAGGAAGGGTTATTGGATTTTACGAATACAAAAATCTCAGTAGTCGTCATGGACTCTGGATTTGTGACTAGTTGATGGCAATAGGCTCTCCTCTATTACATGGGACTTAAACACAACTGGCGAATTATGGGTGTACTACTATAGTACGTATTAGGTACCGCCTAATCCTTCACAAATAACAGGCGTGATTACTTCATCATCATTCTATTACCCTTGTTCCAATTGATTTGGGCTCGGCGCAGCATGTCTTCTTCTTCTCTATTACCTGTCATCTCATCGAACACCTTCTTTCTAGCCATATCATCCTTCACACAGTCCATCCATCGTTTCTTTGGGGATCCTCTACTCTTATACCCATCCACAGTCATAATCATATTTCTAAATGTTAATAAAACACCTGTAATTTCAGTCGAAACACCTGCATAGAAGTAAGTAGTAGTACTGAGTGTAAACTTCCGTCTATCTGACGAGATTTATTACAAGACGAACCTTTTATCACGTACTCACGTAGGAGATGGCAAAGAAGGTAAACTTATAAACTAGTTTATTATGTAAATTTTATGATCAGATAACGTCAACTAGAGCCTACATAAAAGGCATATTCTTTCTCGGAAGAACACCGTTTTATTTTTATGAATCAGCTGCTTTTTGGTTTGGATTCTTTGAATATCCCATTACTAAAAGCAAAGAATTCATAATTAGAGATTTATTTATCCTTGCTGTACTGTAGTTATTGAGATAATTAGGGTGTACGGGCTATGCTCCTCTAGTTTTACCCCTTCAAACAGGCGTGATTATCTGTTGATACAAGACATTTAATATAACATCCGACTCCGTGGCTGCTACTGAGAAATTCTGAAGGAAAAACCCAATAACACTTTGCCCGACCCGGAAATCGAACCCAGGACCTCATGCTCAGCAGTCCCGCTTACGACCATCGAGGCAGCCCATTTAATATATCATGGCGATTTCAGTGTACTTTGGTGAAGGTAGTTTCACAAGATATACTATGAATGTAGTTTCGTAAAGGTTGCAGGTCAACTGGTCGTTGCAGTGCTTTAAACCAGAATCGAGTTTGCCAACAATATAAAATCACGACTTATAATCCTACTGAACTACTATTACCAAACAAATATAGCAACTACTGTCCCTTCATTGTTTCTTTACCTGATTTTGCAGCACCTTTATATTCGTTGTCACAAGGTTTATGCCCAGTGACCTTTATATGCATCGTTATAAGGTTTATCATCATCATCATCATCATCTGCCTAGCCCTTTCCCAACTATGTTGGGGTCGGCTTCCAGTCTAACCGGATGCAGCTGAATACCAGTATTTTACATGGAGCGACTGCCTATCTGACCTCCACAACCCAGTTAGTACTTTGTAATAATTATAAAAGGATTTTATGTAAAGTGAAAGACTAGGATTTCACAGGATGCGAGCAGTACAGGACAGGTCGATGTGACGAAGCTTGTGGGCCTATCTCCACCAGTGGATGTCTTTCGGCTGAAATCCACCTGCCTAGCATTTTCCACATCTGCATACTAGTATTTTACATGGAGTGACTGTCTACCTGACCTCCACAACCCAGTTAGTACTGGGAAGTATGATAACCCTTGGTAAGACTGGTTGTCAGAATTTCAGGCCACTGTCTACCTGTTACGACTGTTAAAGATCAACAAATGACAGCCGGGACCAACGGCTTAACGTGCTTTCCGAGGCACGAAGGAAACTCAGTATGTAATGGGTGGTCACCCATCCCGGGACCAACCTAAGCAAGCAGGGTTTAACCTAAAGATCGACCCAAGTGGCTGTTATTATTAAGCCACGAGCTGCTCTGGCTGAAATGATGATGAATAATGACGATGAAGAGTGGGTCCCTGGTAGAAGACAGGAAGTTTCCTCACACGCTGCAGTTTAATTGGATCGGGAAAATATGTCGAGTTAAATTAAACACAATATTGATAAATTATGGTAACATTTATTTATTGAAATAATTTAATTTTATTATCATTTTCCTCGTGTCACCATTGTTAACGTTTAACGTTAATTCAGTCTTAATTATGTACAAGTAGGTAAATAATTTTTATTCTACGGAACCCGGCAATAGATTGGTGCCCTGTTGATGGCAATACGCTCGCCCCCTATTACATGTGACTTAAACATAACTGGCGAAATGTGGGTTAATTAGGTACACCTCTGCCTCACCCGTCCGACACAGTCGACCTTTAGAAGGAGACTTTAACACAAATGTATGGGTTATAATTTGAAGCAGAGATTACTCTCTCACTCTCTCGCCTCTCACTCTAGCCGAATTTCCTAAAAACTCAATGTGTTTTACGTCTGCGTTCGATTACATGGTTTCATTTAGTCGTTTCACAGTTGCTTTATCTCTGATTTTACATGAATGTTAAAGAGATCAGATCACAGCACTGAGACTGCAGCATTCGAGTGGTCGCAAGCACGGCTCCTAAGCATGAGGTCCTGGGGTCGATTCCCGGGTCGACAAAGTGTTATTGAGGTTTCTCCATCAAGAATTTCCCAGAAGCAGCTATGGAGTCTGAATTTGTGCCTGGTTGATGGCAATACGCTCGCTCCCATGAAATGGGACTTAAGCAGTGGTAACTGATGAAATGTGGGTGTACTATTAGGTACCTCTGCCTAATCCTTTAGGAATTAAAGGCGTGATGTTACGAGTATGTAGATCTGATCACAGTGTTCTTAATTCTAGCTGATGAATTGCTGCTGACGAAGGTAAAACAACTATGTGACTGTTCTTCGATGTTAACATTTAGACCAAACCAAACTTAAGTGGCAGTGGGCAGGGCACATTGCTCGCAGAACGGATGGCCGATGGGGCCGGAAAGTTCTGGAGTGGCGACCGCGAACTGGAAGACGTTGCGTTGGAAGGCCTCCCACTAGGTGGACTGATGGCCTGGTAAAGGTTGCAGGGATCCGCTGGATGCGAGACGCACGGGACCGGTCAATGTGGCGACACTTGGGGGAGGCCTATGTCCAGCAGTGGACGTTTTTCGGCTGAAATGATGATGATGAACATACCAGGCAGACCAGGCAAGGTTTAGCATGATAATGCAGCTCTTTTAGCATCTTCTTCATAAGGTATTCTTAAAGCCTCAAAGGTTTAGCAAACTGACAATCTTCACACTCATTCACAACCTTGGTCTTACAGATTCCTCCCTTGCAGGGATATTCTCCCTTCCTAGGATACTCCGAGGGCTTGTCCGGCGTGAACCAGGGTTTGTGCAGCTTGTTCAGCATGGACAGTTCGTATTCTTGGAGGTAGTCTGCTGGAGCTGGTGAAGAGAATTGGAAGGTGGCGGTGAGGATGACGATGGCTAGCTGGAAGAGAAAAGGAAAACTTGAAAAAGCGATTAGGTTTTTTATGAATTTAAGAAACAAGTATTTGCACAAATAATCTAATGTGTCTGGTAAGAAGTGCGAGTTGTAAAAGGTCGGAATATAGATGGACAGACACATCTTTTTAACTATTCATACATACGCAGTAGTAATGTAAGTCTAATCGTCAAATAAACATGACCATGTGCATGAGTTTTCAGCGGAAATTACTCACATTGATAACATTAATTAGGTACTGTTATTGTAGATGAAAGTACGTGATTTACGACACGTAATGTAAATTAGGAGAATCAAAGGGTTATGGCGTGTTACCCAGTAACTGGGCAGTGTAAGTCAGATAAGCAGTCGCTCCATGTAAAATACTGATATTCAGCTGCATCCGGTAAGACTAGAAGCCGACCTCAATATAGTTGGGAAATAACCTAGGCAGAAGATGAATGAAATTTAGGGAAATCCTACTTTTTTTCATGGGAGAATATTATGAACACTCGTCTATTAATAATGACAGACAGAATAATAAGATTTTCACACGTAAACTGTAGGTTTTTTGTTAATTGCATCAATTATTAGAAGTATTGTTCTAAGGTTCTAATGAGTCATGCATGAGTTGGCCAAAAAGTTAATCAAGACTTAGGAAGTTAATTGGCGGATTTTCTCACACACTCACAGGATTATCTCTTGATTAGATAGAAATAAAGGAAATTAAGGCAGAAGTATAAAACCCAATTTTACAAACTCTTCAAATAAACTATAAATACGATCACAGTTTGAATTACAAATAATAGATAAGCAGACCCATATGCCGCTGCGTGTAAATATCTACTACGTCATTGTTATTTTCACAAAAAATGTGAATATCATGGCTATTTAAATATATTTTTCTGCCTGGACATATTTGGTACTTCTTGGTTGCATAATTAAGTAAAACAATTGCAGTATTAAGTATTTTCGTCCTCCTGTAAAATCGTGAAAGAACAGTAAAGCATTATTTACAAATTGCTCTTACACGGTCTTGCACGCGCACCGACGATATGATATGATGTGATCAATACACTATCAGTCACATAACTCACATAATAGAATAAGGTCTATCACGTAAATCCCACCACAAATCCAGCATTAGGTAATCCTTGTTTTAATTCTCAAATTCCACTAAAAATACACAATATCACTCACCAAAATATACATGGCTGCGTCTGTATTGAATTTAACACAAAAATTAAGTGTTTATGCTTTAAATACTGAAGAGAACCGCACACTGTCCCAGATCGGATGTTTGTACATCAGCTGGGAGTCCCGTTATCTGTTTTGTTATAAAAGAGCGATGTTACGCCCCGTTCCCGACCTCGGATGATGCGACATGCGCGTGTGTCACTTTCTTTCTTCGCGTGAGTTCCGTCGCGCTGCGAGTCTGGCTACGGTGACTAATAGTCGTGGAATGCTCACACGTGTCGTTTGAGCGTCAATCTCGTTGTTAAGAGTTTAAGGTGTGCCACCACTAGGCTGGCGATAATATAATTGGCGTTTTGAATTGGTTCACTAAATAAAGTGATTTTTATTGGAAGTAATCAATTTATCAATAATTGATTTAGCAATTTATTTAATAACCCTACCGTAGGTGTTTTCGTCATCACAACATAGTAGTTACAGGTTTAATGAGCCAGTCACAAGGTATGTAACAATTGTAACGGTGTATACGTTGGCCCCACTGCCATTCAACACCGTGAAAAATTCTACACCGTCGTTTCGTTAGCCTCAATACCCTGCCTCACTGGTGGGATCTACGAGTCTATAATTTAATTCCCGCAGGCCCCAGTGTCACACGCCTATTAATGAAATAAGAAGATTACCTATTAGAAAAATGGCAAGGACATTGGGATATGAGAAACAAGGAGTCTCACAGACTACCAGGAGGCCAAAATCATGAAGAAGTATTTATTATCTTTATTACTTGCTGCATTATAGAGGTGAGGTGGTACGAACTACTAGGAGATCAGAAAAATAAAGGATTGAAACAAACCTTAATGATGTCGAATTAAAAGACATTCTGATCCATACAGTACAACAGCTCTGATCACGGTCTTATACATTTTCACTGGCGACAAACTGGAAAAAAGTTCCCGTTTGTTGCCAGTGAGGCATATAATATGACACATCATGTTCCCCAAAAAGTACCAGGCTGTCATGAGCTCAAGGTGGTATGCATTTTAATAATTCTGGGTAGGTACGGTCTTCTAGTAATAACTACCATCTAGGATTCATGCCAGCCTAGTACTGTTCGTAAGGTTACTGTCCGTAACTAGCAGAACTATACTAACTCAATCCCATACAATGTTTTTGAGTAATATTTTATTGCTCAAAAATACGGTGGGGACAACGGGAACAATTTTTAATTATTTTATCAATTCCCGCTGGCCCCACCAGTGGGGACGCGGCCGGTGGGGCCAACGGGAATACAATACACCATTGTAACATGGTAGTGTAGTGTCTTTACAGACAGCTCAGCTTAGCCTATATCAAAAGCCTGATAACTTCTGGAATTAATACTGTATTTGGACAGCTTCTGTAAAGAAAAAATGTCAAGCTCTCATATTTATTCTTCATATAAAAGTAATCTGAATATTGGTAAATCAGTCCAAAAAGATCTTGTTTGTTAAATTAAAAGATATAGGTACTAACGATGCCTGAGATTATTAATAAAACATGTTAAGAAAATCCGAACCTTGCTCGGTAGTTGCTATTGTCTGAATAAGCGATAATGTGGCCCAGACCTAACATGGAGTCGAGAAACATCAATGAATGAGTGAGTCAGGATCAACTAAACAAAACATTGATTAGTAAGTAGACACCTACCTAAGCCAACGCCTGTTGGTTTTGGTAGTATGTACATAAGACAATGACACTCTTATGTATATGTATGTCAAGTGATTCATTCGCTTGTCTTAATATGTAAAAGTTTATTGACATCCTTTGTCAAATATTTACGTTAAGATTTTTGTGGGTCGATTTGATGGGACTATTAAAATATTGTTTAGGTATGTGACCGTAATAAATATACCCTTCCGACCAAATTTCAGTTACGGCGGTCAATCTCAACGAAGATTAGCTAAGTATTTAAGGGATTTTATAGTGCGCAAGCGTGTGTGCAAGCACAGTTTTTTATCTCAGCTGTACATAAATGGATAACTCTTACTAACTCATGCACCAACTTATGGATAAGCTTAGACATGTATTGTGTGTCTTTTGATATTTTTGGTTTTGTTTTTGTTTAAGTCATCATACTGACTCACACATATTGAAGGAGGAAATAAACGAACGGGTTGAATATGACTTGCTGATCGATATTTAATAGGCCTTTTCTAATATTTTTTCAAAGCGTTAACAGATACGGATAAATTAGATGTAAGAATTTACCTTGACTGGAACAACAATAATAACTAAATCTGTGGCCCGAGTGTCAAATTGACAGCACGTATTTTATCAAACTGAATTTTTATTTAATTTTTTTTATCGATTTTACCCATATTTAAAATATAATTAACTAATTTTATCAATAATTATGATAAAGAAAAAAAAAGAAAACAGATACATCAAAAAACTGGAGCCTAAAATCATATAAATATTTGAAAATGTGCATGTACGACGTACGTCTTAAAAAATGCTGACAAGAAGCCGGGCAAAACATCAGGCACACCCACCATCTCCGGACTCGTCGCTCAGCTCCGCCTCGCAGCCACCGGGACGCGCCTCAATCGTGAGTGCTGTGTCTCCGATCGCTGCAGTTGCGTCGAGCTCGAGTGACGAGTTTTTCTCCCCGCCGTCGACCCCATCACCACCACGACGACGAGGAAGAGGACGGCCACCAGCGGGCTTGGGACCTCGAGGCCAACAGGCCCCGAACAGGGTCCCCGCTGCCGGTGGAAATGTGTCGCGCATGCGATGGACTCAGTCCATTAATGAGAACGTCATGCGCGCATATTATGGGGCTACTGAGGGGGGAAGCAACTTGACTGCGTACCGTGGTCGGATGCTCTCTCTGTTTCAGGTGCTTGAGCCAGGTGTCAGCGTGTCGGCGCAACGGCTGTCGGATCAAGTGCGGGTCATACAGCGTAACCACATGTTGGATGACACCGTACTTGAGCGACTACGCTTCGATTCACGGAGTAACCTAGTTATACCTGCTTCGCCAATGATTGCGGTACAGCTACAAAATGTATCCAGTGCTCCACCGCGATCCGAACACGATGGTGAAGAAGATGATGACGAAGTTATATCCGTGAGTACCCAGTGCAACGCACAATTGAGGGGCGCTTTGGAGGGTGCATTCCGGGAGTACCGATCCACACCGCCTGAACTTAGACCACGTCTACCTCGTTTACCTATGCACAAGAAAAACAAGGCGCTGGTGTGTGCTTTAGATTCGCAGCTGTCAAACTGCTTTGACAGCAGCAAAGACCTCGCCGATACCCACTCAATATTGTACTGTGGAGCTGTAGCGGCATGTCGTGTAGCTCACGTCAAATTTCCCAACAACGACAGAGCTACACGACCAAAATTTGCTGTTCCAGCTTGGCAATGCAGGATTGAGCGGCGTATCGGTAAGGCTAGAGCACTCATCGGCAAGTTAATCTGCTTCAGGGAGGGCAATACTCGACCTAGAGTGTTGCGCTTTGTGAAGCGGGCGTTCTCGGGAACTGATGTTAGTTTTCGAGACTACTTAGCCCGCGTCACAGAGCGTATCGACTTCCTGAAGCAGAAGATCTGTGCATGGGCAAGCCGTATTCGTCGGTACAAGCGGCGAGTGGAGCGTTACACTCAGAATCGCACATTCCGAAGTGATGAAAGGTGGGTATATAGGGCTTGGGAACGACCGGACCAAGGTGTGACTGATACGCGTCTACCAGATGATGACGCCATGTGTTCGTTCTGGCGCAACATCTGGTCGGTGCCTGTCAGTCACATTGAGGGTGATTGGACCCGGGAGGTTGAACGAGCGTGTGATTCGATACCTGAAATGGGGGCAATTATCATCAGCCCCCAAGATGTAGCTCGTGCAGTCCGTCCGTTGCCTAACTGGAAATCTCCAGGGCCGGATGGACCGCACAACTTCTGGATTAAATGGTTCCAGAGATCACATGTTCGCTTAGCATCCCAGTTTCAGTCAGCCTTAGAGTCAGGGTCGCTGCCCCAGTTCTTGACGACAGGAATTACCCACCTGTTCCATAAATCAGGTAGTACTGCGGAACCCAAAAATTATAGACCAATCACTTGTTTACCAACGGTCTATAAAGTTCTTACATCCATTTTGAGAGCTAAAATCAATCATCATATTGATAGTAATTCTATCATGTCTGCCTCTCAGAATGGATGTAGGAATGGGTCCCGGGGTACTAAGGAGCTGCTCCTTATTGATATGGCCATTAGCCAACAAGTTCGCCGCTCGCGAAGGGATCTGTCTACATGTTGGATAGATTACAAGAAGGCCTATGATTCTGTGCCTCATACATGGCTCATGAAGGTGCTGGAGTTGTATAAAGTTGATGCAACTCTGCGTACCTTCCTGATGTCATGTATGGGGCACTGGAGAACGGTCCTTCGCTATCCAGGATGTCGACAGATCCAGGGGAACAGCGAACCGATAAAGATTGAGCGTGGTATATTCCAGGGTGATAGTCTGAGTCCATTGTGGTTTTGTTTAGCCTTGAACCCTCTCAGCACACTGTTGGAGGGTTCAGGTCTAGGCTATCGGTTGAGGAGAGGTGGTCAGGTCATATCTCACCTTCTTTACATGGATGATCTGAAACTCTTTGCCCCCAACAACTTGCAACTGATGAAGCTACTGAAGGTAACGGAAACTTTCAGTAGCGCCATCAGGATGGAATTTGGTGTGGACAAATGTGCAGTCATGCATGTGAAGCGAGGGGAGATTATGGAATCCGTGGGAACTCAACTCTCGGATTCCATACACCTTAGATCCCTCTCCTCAACAGAAACCTACAAGTATTTGGGTATGTCGGAAGCATTAGGTATCAATACTGCCGACATGAAACAATCATTGAGGGACCGCTTCTTTGGCCGCCTGAACAAAGTACTAAGCAGTCTTTTGTCAGGTGGAAACAAGGTACGCGCCTTCAATGGTTGGGTCATGCCGGTTTTGATGTATTCTTTCGGCATACTCAAATGGACTCAGACGGAACTTGATGCCCTGGATAGGAGGGTCCGCGCACTGCTGACCGCAAATCGAATGCATCACCCGCGGTCGTCGGTGATGAGACTGTATATCCCGCGGAAGTGCGGGGGTCGTGGCTTCTTAAATGCTAAGACCCTGCACAACCGTGAGATACTCGTATACAGCCTCAGGGAATACTTCCTAGAAGTCGACGAGGGGATGCACCGAGATGTGGTCTCAGTGGACAAGGGCCTCACCCCGCTCTCTCTGGCTAACGAGAACTGGCGCAAACCTAGAGTATTAGATACTAATGATCGCAAGGAGGTATGGCAGGGCAAGGAGCTTCACGGACGCTTTTACCGGGCCCTACATGGACCCGATGTAGACTTCTTAGCGTCCGTAGCCTGGCTACGTTCCGGGGACCTCTTTGGAGAAACCGAAGGTTTTGTCTGTGCAATTATGGATGAAGTTATGATGACGAATAACTACCGGAGATTTATTGTGAAGGACGGTACGGTTGACATATTATGTCGGGCATGCCACCGTCCGGGAGAATCGATCCGACACATTATTTCTGGGTGTTCTCGTCTGGCTAACGGAGAATACTTGCATAGAGACAACCTCGTTGCCAGGATTATCCACCAGCAACTTGCTTTGAAGTACAACCTTGTGGAATCAGAAGTACCATACTATAAGTATGCGCCCGACCCAGTTCTCGATAATGGTAATATCACGTTGTATTGGGATCGATCTATCATCACTGACAGGACTATTGTTGCTAATAAACCTGACATTGTGGTGATAGATCGATTGGAGCGTCGCGCAATGATTGTTGATATAACGGTTCCGCATGACGAGAACCTCGTGAAAGCAGAGAAAGATAAACAATTCAAATATCTAGATCTGGCTCGCGAGGTTGTCGACATGTGGGACGTGAGTACAGCAGTCATTGTGCCGATAGTCGTGTCGGCCAATGGCTTAATAGCCAATAGCCTCGACAAACATCTGAGGAGGCTCTCGCTTGGCAGCTGGATCAAGGGCTTGATTCAGAAAGCAGTACTTCTGGACACGGCGCGTATTGTTAGGAGGTTCCTCTCTCAAGAGCCCTGACCACCGGTATTTCGGACCCTGTTCCCGATACCAGTGGGCTACTATTTTTTATATTTTTAAATGTTTTTTTTTTATATTACTTTGAATAGAAATATTTAAAAATGTAAATTATATGTATAGAAATGAATAAAGAAAATAACTAAATAAAATAAAATTAAATAGTAAAAATATCGTTTGGCAGATTGGTAAGTCGACCGTTGGGGAGCTCGTGACTAAATAATAACAGCCGCACGGGCCGGTTGCCAAGGTCAGTCCGCGGATGGGTCCATCCATTACATAGCGAGACACCCTCGTGCCTCGAAAAGCACGTTAAGCCGTTGGTCACGGCTTTATTTTTTAGATCTTGAACAGGCTTACGGGGGTGGTTATTCGGACAACCAGTTACCTAGGTTTGAGTCCCATGTAATATGGGGCGAGCCTATTGCCATCAACCGGGCACAAATTCAGACTCCGTGACTGCTACTGACAAATTCCTGACGGAGAAAACCAATAGCACTTTGCCCGACCTGGGAATCGAACCCAAAACTAGACCAACGAGGTAGTCTAATTATCGGATAATTCTCCAGGCGGATGCACAACATGATCTCTTTACTTTGTTTCAACGCTTATGGACACGAATAATTTTTTTTTCTTTTGTAAATGGTACCTCGCAGGTCAACCTATGCGGCTGGGTTCTGCTTAACCGGACTATCCTGTGGGTGCCTTGAGTGTAAAGCCTCCAGCCAGGGGCACCGAATTCAGTTCAAACAGGGCCTTTTTTCTTGTACTTTCGTAACTATCACTCTGGTTCCATATAGTTAAATAGTAACAAACAAAGAAAGAAAAATGTATTCAAATTTTAGTTAGTTGATTAAATGCAATGTTTGTGACCGTTTTTTTTTAAGTTGACATTGAAAACGTCAGCAATACTTTTATTCATTTATTGTTTCATGATTTTTGTCATTATCGTGATAATTTTTAAGGTCCGAACCCTGCTGAAAACCGCCAAGAAAAGGATAGACGAAATTGCTACTCATCTGAAACAAAAATAATATCCACTGAACATTGTGAGTACTCCATTAAGGGTTTTACCAAGCCATTGGCAAAGCATGGTGATTATAGTCTATACGAAAGGCTCCTGTTGACATACAAGCCGATGACATGACGATAGGTAGTCCGCTTGCCAAACGTAATGATTACCTGCGTACAATATGTTTCCAAAGAGCTCCATGTGACTATAATTTGTATGGATATGGACTTTCCATAGGAAATCATCCTTGCATAGTCGTCTTCACCATAATTTCTTTAGGTACTTGTTTGTTCATTGTGCTAAACTGTCTTGAAAATGATCCTATACTATTAAATGAGTAATATTTGTGTACACGTTCTCGAAAACGGCTATAACAATTTCGATGTTGAAATATTGACGTTTGCGGTGTTGAAAAATTTATCTACCTAGGTTTCATGTCTGGGAAAATTTGTTTTCTCTGTTATCGCCCGAGCAGAGTTCCGTCGCCCAGGTAGGTACTACTCAATAATGAGAGTACGAACCCAGACAGATACCTAACTTTGTGTATGTACTAATTTAAGTATTTCATCACCACTGCTCTCAAAACACGGTATGCTCTAGCACCAAAAATCGAAGACATATGACGAACAACCCGTATTGGGCCCACTTGGTGGTTAACGGCCCACTTCTGTTCACAGAGAGGACACCTGTATCCCAGCAGTGGGAACATTATAGGGTGATTATGCTATGCATTTGCCGTTTTAAGGGTTACTAAATAACATCCTAATAGCATGCCTGTAATCCCCGAACGGTTAGGTAGAGGTGTACCTAATAGTAGTACACCCACATTTCGCCAGTTATTGTTATAGATGACGAGCCAATTGCCATCAGCTGGGCACAAATCCAGACTCCGTGGTTGCTACTGAGAAATTCCTGACGCAAAAACCCAATAACACTTTTGCCCGACCCGGAATCGAACCCAAGACCTCATGCTCAGCAGTCGCGTTTGTGACCACTCGACGAATGAGGTGGTCAAGTTAATGAACTTATTATTGTCTTTAATAGAAGATAGGAAAGTGGTGCGTTACCACTACGTTAGATGATTCTTCAAACTATTCTTTTGTCATTAAATAAAGAGTACGCGGTGGTCGTAGTCGCTACCATCTTGCAACATGTCATGTAACTACTTACATTGCGATATCATCACGCTACTTATTTTCTAACGTAAGCAGCCTCATTATGTGGCCAAGGTTATAGTTTACACAGTGTCTAATGTTATTATGTTTTGATACCATTTTTTTTGTTAAAAATATCTTTGTCCTGAATGATTTGGAGATGTTTTAGCGCAGTGAGGTTTTTTTTTTTTTTTTATAATGAATGGGCTTACTCTTGACCTCAATCTAGTCCAGAGGACAGAGATGAGGTCAACGATGGAACGAGCTAACCCAAAAGAAGCCTATTAACTCGCGACTTAAATAGATTGGGGTCATATGAACTTGGGAACACCGACGCAGGCAGGGAATTCCACTCATTGGCTGTGCGCATAATAAATGATGCAGCAAAGCGCTTCGTGCGAATATGTGGAACATCGACAAGGTATGGGTGATAACCTGCAGTACGTCTGGACTCCCGATGGTAGAAGGGAGATGGTGGAATGAGCTCGTGCAGCTCTTGGGCACACTCACCGAAGTACAATCTGTAAAAGACCGACAAACATGCAACTTTGCGCCGGTGGGCTAGGCTATGAAGCCTGGTACTAACCAGCTTATCGTCACCAATGAGCCTCTTGGCTCTGCGCTCAACAGTGTCGAGTATGGCTAATTGGTATTTGGCTGAGCCAACCCAAAGGTGACAGCAATATTCCATGCCGGACCGAACCTGAGCTTTATATAAGACTAAAAGCTGTCCAGGCTTGAAGTAACGCTTAACCTTATTTAGGATACCTAGCTTTATTGCCGCAGTTTGAGCTTTCGACTCAATGTAGGCACCGAAGTTCAGATTCTATTGCCATAACCGGGTTCGGTTCTATTGCCATAACCGGGCTAAGTTCCCGATTCTTCTGATCGGCTGTTGAGTAATTCCTATCCTTCTTCTTGTACACAAGGTGACCCTTCTCAAAGCATTCTGTACATCAAACTAAGAAATTTTACGCAATAATTATTGCTGGGAGACGACTTTTTTTGCCGTTAAATACACGGTTTACAGCAGGACTGAATTTATCTCACTCTAAACATTGTGCTGATGGATGCATTGGATAGTACAGGTGTCATAGAGGTATTTAAAGTACAAACAAAAAACACAGTAGCAACAATAAAAAAATCTTGTTAAAAGGTTGAAACTTAGACCTCCAATTTCTCCGTAACTAGAAGGTTCCTAGATATGTGCCTTTTGTCACCGTTAAGGGTCTTTTTACACTTACACTCATTATAATGAGTTGGACTTAACTACGAATTCAGTCTCCAAATCCTAGTAGTGTGCAAGCATCAGGGCACGCAGGACACAATATCAGATGTCGCATTTTTTGTGGAAAAGCATCACGTTGCACTCCATGCGAGAAATTCTTCTTCAAAATTCTCAAAAACATTTTGGCATAATCTGGGATATCCTTAAGCATACGTTCAGCAGAGCAGTCATTTTTGATTAATTGCATCATTAATGGGAATTAACAAAACGAGCTTATCTGCCAAACGAGCTTATCTGCCATTGATTTAATTAAAATAATCAGTTCAATCATTACAATGTTACTAACTACTGCCTAAACTAGCTGAAATACTGTTAATTATTGTGAGTTTTATCTAATTAAAATGGTGTTAGACTGATGAAGTAAAGGTGCATGCTCATTAACACGAAATAAACAAAAATGTATGTATTAAATGCCTTTTGTAGGTACTACCGCGCTCACAGCGGGTCTGCCACTTTTCACTCTTTTGCCCTAAGTAATAAGGATGAAAAGTGGTCGACCATCAGTGAACTCGATAGTACGCACGACGACCAGTAAAGCTATGCATAACCAATGTAAACTAATCTCCTATTAAACGGAAAGGCTATACAAAATGAAGACAAGTTATACTGGATATGCATAGGTTTATGTGTCGCCGTGTGTACCTATATCTTGGATCATACAGAAACAGCCAGATATTCTGTCTCTTTCTGGACCTGCCGCTTCGTTGTTTCTTGCTATTTGGTATCCACTGAGTGGTTATTTTTACCCATTGCTCCTCCGACAAGCGGCGGATGTGACCAGCCCAATTCCATTTCAACCTAGTAGCTGTAAGGCCACCATCAGCTATTTATGTTTTGGATCAAGGTATGGAGTTTCTGATGCGGTCTGTAAGTTTGACACCCACTATATATTCGTCATCTTAATCTTAAATAAATTGACGTTTACTTTTCACGCCTTAGAAATTTACAAAAAATGTAATTTTGGTCCTTTTTCTCTTTCGTCGCTAAATAATGGTGACCATACACATGATGGATAAAGCCATTGATTTTCTTCATAGTACTAACTTTGCAAAACTATGCGAAGTTCTTTTTAATTATTCCTGCTTGCATAATTTATTTGGAACTGATTTTACTTTTGATGTTCCTGATTAGTACCTTTCAGTAAATTGACATTCTAGTGTGCACGCACCATAATTGCAACTTTTTTGCTATAAAATGTGGAATTTCGCAATAATCGTGTTAATCCATCGTCAGAGATTCAAGATGGCGGCCGTTCCCGCCACTTTAGTTTTGTTTCTATACATCACTCTGGTTTCAGGGTACACTCTACTGCGTAAGTTTTCTTTTTATATTGTTACCCGTTTTGTTTCTTGTATATCTGGATATTTGTACTTAATTGTGACATTCAATAATTTAATTGTTTTTGTTCTATACCATTTTGTTAAAACCGGGTGCCTGATGGAATCTCCCATGGGCAGAAATGACGAACTCCCTTAAAAGCTTGAATCCGCGGTTATAAATAACAATCTTTCATCCCTTATTTAACTGCTTTAGGTATGAATTTAATCCCCATTCTCTTTTTTCTCCTGGCTATTATTCCAATTTATTTGGGGTCAGTCCCTCCTTGTACTTTTGTGCCACCCATACGGTTCTGAGTTGATAATTTGTGTTGGTATCTTGTCATTTGTTATCGTTCGTAGCCCGGGTTATATATTGGTGGTCGTCGACGGCCTCTTTTCCGTCTTGTATATTCAAGACTCTTTTAGTCTTAGGGTCATCAAGCAAGCGGCAAGCGGTTTTCTCAAAGTTTTTCATGTATCGTTGCGACTTTAAAAGTACCACGGCTGTATTCGTTTATATTCGATCAATTTTCGAAACTCCACCAGAGCAGCGTAGCATCTTCATCTCGGTGGTATGAATTTTCTGTTCACGTCTTCGTCATTGGCCAGCACTCAGATCCATATTATAGGGCTGGTCTTACTGCCCTTTTGTATACGTTGCCTTTGACTTTAATCTGCATACAGGAGTCGCTTAGGAAGCTAGACAACTATCTCCATTTCAGCCAGGCTGCCTGGGTTCTACTGTGTATGTCTCTATCTACGCAGAATTTAAATGCTTACGCAGAATTTGAATTTAAATGTTTTACTTGTTCCTGCTGGGCTGACCACTCTTGTAGAAATATTGTGGTACGGATCTTTACGGATCCCTTTACCGTGCGTATAAAAATTGCGATGCAATAACTAAGAGTATTAATTAATGTGAGTTTCACAGGAAGGATCCCGTATGGCTCAATTTGAGGCGACTCTAATAAAAGGCAATGCATAGTTAAAATGTATATCATGCGTTGTCTTTTTGGCTGTTTATAAGATAATGGGAAATGAAAATTCCTCTTATTGCATGGTCATCAGTCAAGTTTCTTATTTTGCCTTGGTTTTACACTGAACTGGTATCTACTAACTATATTTATCCCTATTTTATTATAAATATAAATTATTTGCTCAGGAGACGACGAAAATGAAATCATATGGCCGAGCGTCTACCACTTCAAGGGGGAAAAGCTCAATTTTAAATCGTCGCTAAAAGAAAACTTCGAAATTTGGTAAGATTTTTTGTCACCTTAAAATTTAACTTATAGCGGTTTTTAATGAATGAGCTGAAATGAATAGAGCCGTCAATGTCAAAATTGTCTTGAACTCCGTTTATTTGTGCTGATGGCGTTCATTTTTATTGCTGAAATTCGCCTTATAACTTTTAAAAGTATTTAAATAAGTAATCATTCAGGTTTATTTCATGAGCCATTTTTTATTTGGTCTTACTTCAAATGGTACTACTGAGTTGCTTATTCTACGTAACACTGCTTGTGTCAGGTACAATGGCGACCTGAACCGCTCCCGCATTGACTTCTACGACGGCACTGTCCAGAAGTGGTACTACGGAGATACTAGCGAAGCTTTCGTGGTAAGACCATCCTTATTACTATTACCATAAAATTCATGTTTCTGTCCTGTCCTGGTGGAAAAGTCCAATAATACTTAGCCCAGCCTGGGAATTGAAACCAGGACTTCATAAGCACACTGGGCCAAAGGGTCTGCCTTTGGTCCAGTGTGCGTATGTATAACCTGAACCTTTATCTATCCCTCCGAGGAATTAGTAGTGATAAGAGTTTACAAATACTGTAATTTGTTTAGATACTCAAGAAAAAATGATGTTCTAGGTACCCCTGAATGCTAAAGATTTCGGAAATATCCAAAACTATAGGGACGACGACTCGACTTACTTTAGTGGTGGACGCACCTAACTAACCACTTTCGATTTTTTAAAGGGAAAATAAAACAACATCATGATTTCAGAAACATCCAGTTACCACGGAAGAGGTCACCAACGAAATTGTGTGCCAATCGAGGTACTCCGAAGATGAACAGATCGACTTTCTTCCTGACGTGTCTGAGCTTACCTACACAGGTATGGAAGAATCATTTAACTTCATATGTATTAAACACCTTGACCAGAGGCTCACAACGTTGCAATGCCGCCAGTCTCTTGGGCACACTACTGGTTGACAGAGGCGTCGAAAAGGAGTTTTTTGATGCAATATTTTAGCTTTGGTTTTTATTGTTTTTATTTTATAATGTAATAACTTTTGCTCTCGGCTTCGCTTCCGTTAAGTACGAAAATTAACCCACAGGAAAGTTTTAAATGTAGCCTATGACACGGGGATAATGTAGCTTCCCGTTAGTGAAAGAATTTTCGAAATCGGATCAGTAGTTCCGAAGATTACCCCTACATACAAACTTACAAACTAATTTTACCTCTTTATAATATTAGTATTGTCTAATTAATTTAATCACAAAATAACCTATGCCAATTATTAATCTTATTGAGATTTCATAAACAAAAACAAAAGTATGGCGATTTATTTTTGTTTTTCTGTACAGTTAGGAAAATCTTTGTTGTCCTTTTTCTGTAGCAGATAAAGATAAATACCTATTTCTCTAATTTGTGCTTATAATTGAACCATATCATAGCTACACAGGGTGGACGCCGCCGCGAAAACGGTTATCACGTATTCAGTACATCATTCTGAGCCCCCCGCATAGAAATTTTTCATCGGTTATTAAAAAAACATCAGTTTCCAACAAAAGTGATATCAGCGCCTAGGAAAAATACAATCCAAACGCTAGCTTGCGGTTTGTTTCGCATTGCGCTAAAACATTACATAGTAACAAAGTATAAAACATAATAAAAGGGTTAGGCCGAGGCGACCTATAAGTAGACTTACTTTGCACCAGTTATGTTCAAGTCCCATGTAATAGGGGCGAGTCTAATGCCATCAACCGCGCGCCTATCTAAAATGATAAAATTCTTATACGCTTTTAGAAATAAAACTGAATGCGATCAGCATATAAAGGACATTCAGGAGTTGTCAGTTTTATAATTACTATTAAATATTTGACAGTCTAGTCGGATGCATCTGAATACCAGTATTTTACGTGGAGCAAAAGCCTATCTGACCTCCATAACCCAGTTAGTATTGGGTATTACGATACCCTTTGGTAGGACTGGTAGTGTCAGACTTTCGGGACACACTGTAACAAATGTTGAAGATCTAGGTACAAATGATTGCCCAGACCAACGGCTTCACGTGCTTTTCGAGGCACAGGGGAAACTCGGTATGTAATAGATAATTACCCATCCACAGACCGACCTAGGCAAGCGGCTTAACCTTTAAGATGCGACTTTTTTTATTTATTGGAGATCATAGACGTAATATTATGCCCCCAGGTCAGACCATGACTCTGTACGACAAGGTGGTGGACGTCTGGTCCAGCACTGATGAGTTTGACGAGAAGCTGGTCCGGGAGACGACGCTGTACGTCTTTAAGACTGACTCCGGCATCGATCTGCCTGTCCAGTAAGTTGTTTTGCTTATGATTGAGGAGTTAACCAGATGATTAGATGTATGAACGTGGACGGAGCAAAAGGAGCATGCTTGGATGTGTCTGCAGATCATGCGTCTTTCTCCAAAGAAATAAACGTGATTTTATGTACTTATGTATTAACTAGTTATGCCATTTATGATTCCACCTGACTTACTGAATTTGTTTAGTGCTAATCCTGTTTTAAACATCATTCCATCTCTGTCTTCTTTATAGGATTGATAGAAACAACGCAATGGTTTAAGACACTCGTTATTCTTTTGCCCTTATTCATTTGGGGTCGGCGCAGCATGCCTCCTTTTCTATTACTCGCCATCTCACCAGACCTATATTCTAGACCTTTCTTGCCATTTATTCTTCACACAGTCTATCCATCGTTTAAGACACTACGTAAAATTTTAAAATTTAAAAAACGCCCATCCCAACAAAGAAAAGCGAAGAAACATTTAAAAAGTCAATAAAATGGCTGAGCCGGTTTTTTTAAAACATGTCTAATTGTAATATACACGTCATGTCCTTTCATTTGATACCTCACTTGGGTATTTTTGAAAATATTCGATTTTTCATATCCACTTTCATCCCCCATATCTAGTAAATGGCAGCACCGAATTTGATAAAACGTATCTAAGAACCATCGCCAAGAAACTAGCTTTCAAATAAAAAAAACTGCATCCAAATCGCTTCACTCGTTTAAGAGCTACGGTGCCAGAGACCGACCCACACACACACACATTGCGGTCAAACTTATAACACCCCTCTTTTCGCGTCGGGGGTTAAAAAACAATCGACGAAAGCATCAATCTAAAGGCGTTCGGTCCTCGGCAGCATTCACCTGTAATGTAACAGCTTAGGTTTGAGCGTCACAAATCATCCATTCATCATCGAATCTTGGATTGTTACACGGATGCTGTAACGTAATGCTCAAATTCGAATTTTGGATTGTTGTACAGGCAAAGTCTCCAATTCTGGGGAGCTTTTAGCAAAATTTCATTTTTATGGGAACTGTTGTCCAAACTTTTACAACATAAGTTTAAGTATATGCGAAACCTGAAACACGTGTCTAGTACTTTTATGTTAAGAATCTATCTACAAAATTGCTAAACAGTATCATGAAAAATCGCAAAGTTATAAGCTTGTTCTGTTACCTGGCTGTCCGCACAAAAACGTGGTCATCACGCGGAGCGCCCGCGCACTCGCCTCCAGCGTCATCTTGAGCTAATTGATAATAATAATTTGGCAGTAGGTAACTAAATGATTGCGATAGGTACTTAGTGTAGCTCGGTATCCAACTTGTAACCTTTTTAAAATATTTTTGGGAAAAAGTATAACATGGTTTAAAAATTATTGGGATCGATTCAGTTACTTATTCTGAACAACCTATATTCAGGTTTCGCAAATACTAAAAATAATGTTGTATATTATTACATAATCAACTCCAAATAACATTAATTTTCCTGTAGACAAGTAACCAAGACATACAACTACGACAAGGGTGAGCTGGAGTCACACGTCATCGTCAACTACTTCGACTACTCCGATACCGTCTCCGAGGAGGACGTCTCTATCGATGATCGTAAGGATATCAGTTTTATACAAGCTGTAAGGAGTATTGTGACAGGAACTGTTAACACGCACGGATTCAGTGCATGATTCTGTAACCCTTACATCTGATCTCCAAAACCCACATACTCTTTCTTCCTTTATCGTGTGGTTAGTGCCTAACCTGGTGTCAGACTTTTTATGCCGACCATGGCATGCCTCTGACTTAGTTTTACATACCATCAAGAAATATCACAGGTATGCTGGTTTCCTCACGATGTCAGAGATCCTCAAATCAATTTCTCAATCAAACAGCTTAACATTCCAAGGCACGTAGGGGTTTCAGGTATTAATGGATAATCAGCATCTACGGAACGACCAACAACAACCCAGCGGGCCAGCCGTGCGGGTTGGTGAATGTCAAATGTCTTCGAATTTTAGGTTCAAGGACATAGGTACCGATTTCCTCACGATGTTTTCCTTCACCGTTATGAGAGCAGTAGTGATGAAATAAATTACATAAAATAATACGCCTGCTTGGGTTCGAACCCACGTCTTTCAACTCGTAGGTACGTCCGAGTCACTACCACTGTGCTACCACTGCACACTGGGCCACCGACCACTACTGCTATTAGCAGTCCAACCACTTACTTATCCCTTTTATCAAAATTCTAGAGGAAGGCTGTGATGATATGTGGCTGGGCAAGGACTTCCACAAGGACATAAAGTTTTTCCATCCGGACCTGCCCTCCGAGCTGGACCAGGCCTTCGACCTGTATACCAAGCACCACGGCAAACAGTACCAGGACAAGGAGCATCAGAGAAGGAAGATGCTCTTTGAGGAGAACTGGAGGTAAGGCTTTTAAACTTAGTTTTGATACCCGTGAAAGCAGTGAATATAGTTCTCTAGTTGCTGACATGCAAAAAGAAACCATAAATTGTGTTAACAGCCAACTGTTATCAGCTCTTTTTATTTGTATCTTTTTATACTTAGAATATTATTAAAATTACAAAACGATACTTTAAGTTCTGATGGTTATCAATGTCTAAAGACGGTACCAAAAAATAAAAAAAAAGATCGATGTACATATTTTTTTTTGCTCAACGACCGGGACCGCCACTGACGCGAAGTTTCGATAGTCAACTTAATTTGACCCCCAATACAAGCATATTTACGATTTGTTACGAGTGTATTTTATATAATAGTGTTTTTGACAAATCTCTCTATTCACGGTATATATTGGCTGAATATGGCAGTGTTTAATATTCATCATTTAGACTTCATAAAATGATCTAGACTCTTACCAACTACGACAGAATTGACTAGGAAGTAACAAGTTTTCTTTATTTCGTGATACCGCACCTATTCCTACTAAAATTTTTATAAACACAGAATGATCGAAAACCACAACCGCAAGAACCTGGGCTTCAGAGTTGAGCTGAACGACTTCTCCGACAAGACCGACGATGAGCTGAAGTACTTGACCGGCACCTATGCCTCCACGCACGAATACCCCGACATGATGCCCTTCCCTCACTCCCTGACTGAGATCGATGAGCTGGTGGATGAACTGCCCGAGAGCTTCGACCTGAGGTTGGAGGGTGCTGTTACTCCTGTTAAGAGTAAGTTTGTACAAGGTTTTATAAGTCTGTTGGTTTCCCTTTTCATCTTTACGTGTCGATTTTATGACCATTATGCAGCCACCTACAAAACTTCATTTACTTCGTCGAAATCGCGGAAGGTCTGTACCTTCTTGCTGGATATGCATAATTGGCGGGAAAGGAGGTGAGGCATATCCTGAAAGAGGCTGCACTGAACTGTGTTTAGGATAGGAGGATACCCCATTTTATTACCCCAGATTATTTCTACAGCACAACTTGGGCCCGCAGCAGGGTATGTTTACTGCCTTATTGGTGTTGAGGTTCTCGCATTCCTCATCGTCACAAAATATACCGATGGCAACTAGAAATGCTTAGACTCCTGATTAAGGCTTTTGGCTGAATGCGTTATCTTCTACTTTTTACAGTTATAAATATAATAAATAAGTGTTTATTTTTCAACACAAGCCAAAATATACAAACAATATATACGCTGTTTTTAATATATATTAATGACCTCTGCAATTTGCTTTTACAAAATGGTCAAATAATAACGTTTGCAGATGATACAGTATTATTGTTTAGCTCTAACACGTGGAAAGATGTAACCGAAGCAGCAAATGTAGGTTTTGCTCTAGTAACCTCATGGCTGGACAATCATCTGTTGACACTTAATCTTGACAAAACGAAATATATTACATTCACAATTAACAGTAGAACTCAACCGTCTCCTAACTCAATAAACATACAAACTCACCATTGCACAACTCGTAGTACCTGTCATTGTAACCCAATCACCAGAACCAATTCCATAAAATATCTCGGTGTTACAGTAGATCAAAACCTAAACTGGAAAGAACACGTCATTAAAGTAAATAATCGCGCAAGAAAGCTGATTTATATTTTTAAAACTATCAGAAATACATGTGACATTACGCTACTAATAAAAATCTATTTAGCACTATGCCAATCTATACTAATATACGGCCTGAATGTATGGGGAGGAACCTCAAAAACAACCATGTTGTCTGTCGAAAGAGCACAACGCATGGTACTTAAAGTAATTTCTCGCAAAAAGTACACTTTTCCAACACACCTACTTTACTCAGAACTAGGAGTACTAACGGTGCGAAAATTATTCATTAAACAAGAGATCATGGCACAACATAAAGTAAAACCGCACTTTGCTAAAAGACGGCGATTAGATATAGTTTATAACATACCCAAATTTAGAACATGTTTTGCACACAAATTTCACAATTATCTTGATCCTAGCCTTTCCAACAAAATAAGTAAAGATCTAAAATTGAAGAATCTTGATAGCCAAACATGCAAACAGCTATTGAAAAATATCTGAAAGCACTAGACTACAACAGCACTGAAAATCTACTTTAAAACGCTGTTATAAACAAGGCACATAAATAAATTAACAATATAGCACACCTAACTGCACACATACAGCAACATACATAAAACATATACACATATACATATACATATACCCATACCCAAACACAGACAATTCCATTAATTGGTAACTTAATTAATATAATTATCTGTACTATGACTTATTACCTATACAGTATGTAATCAAACTGCTGCTATGTGACTTGTAACTGGAACCTTGTGGGAATCTGTTGTTCTAAAGTTGAGGAAGACTATCCGCTCGTGATACAGTTTATACTAGTACGAGGGGATAGGGCGAATCAGTCTAAAGACAGCCAAACCATCTTTATATTGTACCATTTCACATTCAACTATCTGTCCACTTTGTGTTTATTATTAAGTTACTCTGTATGGTTGTCTCAAATTCGTGAATAAATTTATTATTACGAGTATTATTATTTCGAGTTCTTTCATGTTCTTCTCTCGTAAGAGAGTACAAAAACCCTACCCACGGGCCGGAGCCAAGTTTGTAGGGGGAGTTTAAATGGAGAATGTGGATGATATTGTAGAAGAAGTAAGGAATTTCCGGGTGATGCGACAGGTGTTAAGAATTGTGGCTTTTTGGAGCAGCTGAAGTGTGTGGGAAGGCATGTGTAAAGTATTAAGGCTTTGCATAAGAGATTTTGGTACTATACCGGTGGAAGAGAGCACTATAGGGACAATGTGGACGGTTTGTGCTTTCCACTGGGTTTTTATTTCTATGGCGAGGTCTTGATATTTACTTAGCTTTTCCGATATTGTAGTTTGAATGTTGTGTGAGTTTGGGATAGCTATATCTATTAGGTAAACTGTTTTATTGGCTTTGTCGTGGAGGGTTATATCTGGTCTATTGAAATGTATGGTTTTGTCTGTTATTATCGTCCGATCCCAATAGATTTTCTGATTGTTATTGTCTAGTATTAGTTCCGGTTTATATTTATAATATGGTTTCATCTCACTTATGAGTTGATATTTGAATGCTAAGTGTTGATGTATAATAGAGGCAACTTGGTCATGTCGATGCTTATAGTCAGTCTGTGCAAGTGATTTACAAGCTCCTGTAATATGTTGTATGGTCTCGGAGGCAGTGTTGCAATGTCTGCATAAGTCAGTCGGCTGATGGGGGTCTTTAATTATGTATTT
The DNA here is from genome assembly GCA_910589295.1 of Noctua janthe. Classification (NCBI taxonomy): domain Eukaryota; kingdom Metazoa; phylum Arthropoda; class Insecta; order Lepidoptera; family Noctuidae; genus Noctua; species Noctua janthe. The sequence goes on along the minus strand of OU342572.1, from coordinate 1,690,717 downwards.
CCTGTAGTTACGAGTAGCTATTATTTGGTCTTGGATCGCCAGCATAAATCCTTCCGTCTCGGGAAACAGTTCGCCTCGTTTGAGCCATTCGTTCGACTTAGCTTTGTCGACGTGTGGCTGGCTCAGGTAGGCTCGGTGTCGCCCGTGGAGGGCTTTGGCAGACCATGCGGCAATTTTTTCTGCTGTGCTTATGACCAGTTCATTAATTTGAGTGTTTCTATTATGTAGGTTAAGGGGCGTAAGTTTCGTATCGTTTTCCGTTACATGTTTGTGTAGTGCCGAACTTTCGGATTTGTTATGAAAGTACGCTCTGAGTGAATGTATCTGTTTGTTGTGTAAGTTGTGTATGTCTATCAGGCCTCTTCCTCCTTCTTGGTGCGGTAGAGTAAGTCGGTGTATGCTTGATTTTGGATGGTGTTTTCTGTATTTGGTAAGAGACGTATTAAGAGTGCGTTGTAATTTTTTGATATCTGTGTTTGACCAGCGTATAATTCCAAAAGAGTATGTGAGGATAGGTATTGCGAATGTGTTGATTGCTTTAATAGTGTTTTTGGAGTTAAGGTTGGTTTTCAAAATGAGGTTTAGGCGGTGTGAGTATTTATTGACCAGTTCTTGTTTAGTCATCTTTTGATGTATCTGCCTAGATTGCTTAAAACCTAGATATTTATATGTACTCTGTTCATCCATTGGCTCTATTAATTGACCTGACCCGAGCGTGTAACTATTATTTTGTATTTTTCCTTTTACAACTGACAACATTTTGCACTTATCAACTCCGAATGACATACAAATATCATCAGAAAATTGTTGAGTTGTGTCAGCTAATACAACAAGTGCGTTTTTGTCAGCTGCATATAACTTGATATCATCCATGTACATGAGGTGTGTAAGCGTATACTGTGTGTTACTGTTTGTTAGTGTAAATCCAGTGGCTGTTTTATCTAGAAGGTGTGAGAGTGGGTTTAGTGCCATACAAAACCAGAGCGGACTCAGAGCATCTCCTTGGAAAATTCCACGTTTTATGTGGATTGGTTCAGTGGCTACAGTTGAGGAGGAGGAATTAATTTTAAGAACGGTTTGCCAATTCTGCATGGACATTTGTAAGAAGTTTTTTAGTGTTGGGTGAATTTTATATAAGCTCAAGACGTTTAATAACCAGCTGTGTGGAACTGAGTCAAAGGCCTTTTGGTAATCAATGAACATTGTGTGGATATCTGTCTTGCTTTTAACAGCGCTGTTCATAGTAACTGCATCGATAGTTAATTGCTCTTTGCATCCCTGGCTATTCTTACGGCATCCCTTTTGTTGTTCTGATAAAATGTTATTTTTGGTTAAATGTTCATAAACAACCTCGCTTAAACAGGCTGTTAAAATTTTGTAAATAGTTTGTAGACATGTAATCGGTCGGTATTTCGCTGGATTTATAGTATCGTTAATATCCTTAGGTATCATATAAGTTACCCCGTGTGTAATGTATGATGGAAGTAAATGTGGTGAGTGGATGAATGTGTTTAAATGGTTATGTAAGAAAGGATGTATGCTCGAGAATTTCTTATACCAGTAGTTGTGAATGTTGTCAGTGCCAGGCGATTTCCAATTGTGTGTGCGTTTGATGACGTCTATAAATGTTCCTATTGGTATGAATTCAAATTCCATTTCTGGGATTTCTGGTGTTACTTCGTTGATCCAGTCCGCTTGATGATTATGATTTACTGGGTTTTCCCATATGTTAGCCCAAAATTCCCGTAGTGTTTCGGATGTAGGGGTCTCAAGGCTTTGGTTACTGGTGTCTCTATTATTTGTTGCAAGATTCCTATAAAAAATTTTTTCATTATTTATAAATTTTGTGTTTTGCACTTTGCGGTTCGTGCATTTTAAATATCTTTTGAGTCTACTGGAAGCTGCGTTTAGTTTTTGTTTTAGAGTGTCTAAAAAGTGTACTAATTGTGTGTTTGAATCTTCGTATTGTGCATGTACCTGATATTTTTTCTTTATTTCTTCTACTGCTGCTATTAGTTTTGGACTTCTGCTACCATTAATAAAGTGTGTTAGCCTACCTATGTTTGATCTTAGACTTTGAATTTTCTTTTCAATCCTGATTTGCCACTTTGGTTTTCTCTTTATGTATGTGCGGCTTTCATTTTGTGTGTCTGATATTTTAGCTCCGTTGCACGTAGCTGCCGTCCAAGCTGCACAGTAAATTGTGGTCTGCATTTTGATAAAGTCGGTGTCGACGTTTACGTTATTTGGGAGAATGACAGAATTTATATAAGTAACTATGGCGGAGAACTTTTTAGATGTCTTTTGCTTTGGAATGTATGGCCTACTAGTGGGGTGTGTATCAGAAAAAAGTTGATGAGCTTGTTGAAATGTGGCTTCGATTTCTAGGTTCTTTTCATGAGCAGCATTCAAGTTATTTTGTGTAGGTTCAAATAGGCCTATATCTATGTGATTTAAGAAACTTTCGTCGACTGTATTTATGAGTGTTTGAGAAACTATGTTAGTATCAGAGCTATTATTTAAGAGTATACTATTACTTGTTGTGGGGGTGTAAATATTTGCATATTGAGTACTTAGTGAGTGTATGTTCTCATCAGGTGGTTGTAAGTCGTTATTTATGTGTTCTATATTTTGTGTGTTGGTGTTGATATTCCTTAATTCTGTAGCTACTTGGTTTTTTATTTCTTCTAGTCTGTTAGTGTGTATATATTTGTTATTTATGATTGCTCTTACTTGATCTGATAATCTTTGCTCAGTTAAATGTGCTAGTTCTGGATATATTTTAATAAATTCCTCATGTAAATGTTTTCTATATGCTGTTTTATTTGTTTCTAGTTCTGTACTAGTATAATATATTCTAATTATGGCTTCATTATATTCATTCGTCCATTTCATACGCTGGCCGGCCTGTGTGTTAATAGGTGTCTTTGATTGTGTGGAGTGTTGCTGTATTTGAGTATGGACTATTTGTAATTCGGCTCTGACTTCCTCATAAATCTGATCTATTGTTTCTTGTGGTAATAATTTCTTTTGAACGATGGCTCTTCGTTGGTCACCTATTCTTTGTCGGCCTACTTGCATATCTGGGTATTTTTCTAAAAACTTAGTGTGAAGCGATGGTAGGTATGCATTTTTATCGGTTTCCATATGAGTGAGGTGAAGATATGTGCGTAGGATGAATTTATTCATATCAGTGCTCCATTTCCTACGACTTGTTGCAGTTCTAGCGGTGGGTACAGTATCGTCGACAAAATTTGTCTCCTGTACAACATCCACTGACTGTATGCTGATTGATGAGGATGAGGGCGTCGGAGTGACGCGGAAAGATTGTGATGATGATGGAATTGATGGAAAAAGTGATGAAGGAGATGACGAAGATGGTTGTGAAGTTTCGTCATCTATTTGAGGCAGCTTTGCCTGGAGTTGTTTTTTTGTTTTAGATCTTGTATTCATGTTAATCCCACGAGTAGCTAGGGACTTAAAAAGTCGACCACAGCAGAGCCCTGCGTTCACTGCGGCAAGAGTGAATAAAACTGGAGGTCCCCTAATATCCAGAGTTGGCACACTAGCGACTAACCTCTCCCCTAGCCATGCAGCCCTCGGCGTGTGCGACCTTGGCTTGGATTGTATCTCTCTTGGTCTGGCCCCTCACCCTAGACCTATCTCGGCAAAGTAAACCCTACCGGCATAAATCTAGGGATCATCGGAGCACGCAAGCCCCACCACGACGTCAACGTAGAGATACAGCGGTGGGGTTATTATTATTATTATTATTGACACAGCAGTAGCCAACGATTTTGGTTGTGGATCACTGGTGCCTGTGGTAGGTAGTAACACCTGTATTACAGGTCACCAGGGCCCCACCTGTTTAAAGGTTCACATTTGATTGCTTACATTTGGTATCACAACAAATAACAATAGTTACAAACAATTAGTGTTTTTATTTTTATTTTTTTTTTAAAAAGAGACACGCGAGTATTAGGGTAATAAAAGTAAAACAATTAAAAAGTTAAAGTATGTTGAGTGATTTTTATAAATGTAGAATTGTGTTTGTGTGTGTGTGTGTGTGAATGTGAATGTGTGTGTGTGTGTGTGTGTGTATCGGTGTGTGTGTGTGTGTATGGGTGTCTGTGTGTATGTGTGTGTGTGTGTTGGAGAGAGTGTTAGTGGATGAGTGTTTAGACTAATACGTTAAAGAGAGCTTCTGGGGCGGTATATGTTTGGCTTTGTAGCCAGGCATGTAAAGCGATTTTACAATTATGTTTTTGTTGTATTAACGTTGTCTATTTGTCCAGACCAGGGTCACTGCGGGTCTTGCTGGGCCTTCTGCACCACGGCTGCCGTAGAGGGCGCCGTCGCCAGGACCAATGGGGACAGGCTACTGGACTTGAGCGAGCAGTCTCTTGTGGACTGTGCTTGGGGGTGAGTTAGAAAAGAAAACTATTTGATTTAACTAGCCTAGCTTCTAAGCAAGGCTAGTTAAATCAAATAGTTTCTTTCCGGGGCTAATTTGAAAACTATCCCTGGAAAGAGGTTGGATTTATGACTTTATCGCATTTTGAAGTGTTCTCTGTTTAATTGGCTGTACTGTTTTTTACAAAGATTAATACCAAATAACAATGAAGGTTTATTCAATTTTTTCTTACTAGTTTTTCAATGGCATTCTAGTTTTTAACAGGTTGCAACACATCATGTTCCTGCCCTTGTGCCATATAACTTGGGGTTGGTGAACGTGGTTTTCTTCTGTTCTCCCCAATTAGTCGCCATTTTTTCATTCTCCTTGTAATGTAAGCAGTGCAAAATATTGCATTGCGTGTTGCATTGCTTGTTATTTTGCAGATAATCTGTATCCGGTTCTCAACATCGGTTTCCACTGATTCATTAAAATTAACGTCAAAAATACACAACACAATGTGTTTAGACTGGTTTAAAATAAAACTTATTTGCAGCTACGACAACTTAGGCTGCAGTGGAGGCACTCTGGATGGAGCTATGAAATACGTGCTGGCACACGGCATCCCAACTGAAGAGAACTACGGTCTCTACACTGCCAATGTAAGTCTTAAGATGGGTTTGTCTCCACCGATCGCGGTTACAGATTGAATTAGCCACGGATCACGGCTTTACTGTTAGCCTGCTTCATCCCACTGATTGGCAAAGACCTCTCCCGCCTCTCCTCTTCCTCTTACATTTTTTTCGATCTAGGGCCAATGTTGACCACTGATCGTTGGTTTGTCCAGCTAATCCCACAAACTCTTACGAGGGCTACCGCGTCACCTTCTGGTTGTGTCATCGTGGTTATTTTTGGCTAACAACTCACCGTGCATACGGCAGATGTTACCTAAGATAATCATTTTAAAACTGGTTTGACTAATACAAACAAAACAAATAAACATACAAATATGACTTGGGAATACAAATATTGGTGTGCAGATATTATTCAAAATCAGTTTTAAATTTATAACTCCTTGAAAGTTGGCAAATACGAATCGGTTTTTACGAAGTTGTTGAATTTAGAGAAAATGCTCATTCAAAGAGTTTTAGACACGTAATTTAAACTTCATTTAGGAATGTTGATTCTAATACATTATATCTACTCCCAGGATGGCTACTGTGAAATTCAGAACATGACAACTACGTACAAGATCCGTGGGTTCTCCCGGGTGACCCCACGCAACCCTAACGCCTTGAAAGTGACCATCTTCAAGTATGGCCCTGTCACCGTCGCCATCCATGCCGGCAGGCTGATGAAACACTACGCCAATGGACTGTTCTACGACTTTGAGTGGTAAGACTTCATTAACATTATCATCAACATAGCTCTCTTCATGTATGTACGACTCAGTCACCGTTGGCATTCACGCCGGTAGACTGATGCAGCATCACGCCAGTGGACTCTTCTATGATTTTTCCTAGTAAGCCATTATATCATAGCTCTTGTCAAGTACGGTCAAGTCACTGTCGGCATCTATGCCGGGAAACTGATGAAGCACTACTCCAGTGGACTGCTCTATGATTCCTTTGGAAAGTATTCTGTACTTCTAAGCAGTTGACGTCCCAGGCTATCTGAGAAAAGAGATAGTCAGCTGTGTCTGCGTACTCACCTGTACATGTTGTATATATAGTACATGTGTTAGTGTCCAGTCCAGAGCAGGACAAGGCGAAATGAGTCGATTTCATCCCACCACCTAATTCTGGGCCTGCTTCTTAACAATTTTTCCATTTTCAGCGACGATGACTACCCGAACCACGGCGTGACAGTCGTCGGCTACGGCGTCCGCGACGGAGAGGACTACTGGCTGGTGAAGAACTCCTGGGGAGAGAACTGGGGAGAAGACGGCTACATCCTCATGTCCGCCAAGAACAACAACTGCTTCGTGCTCGACTCGCCTTACTATCCCATCGTTTAAGTTTAGATTAGACAAATAAATTCCACGTGCTGTTTAAACTAATCTTTCATTACCTTTCTAAATGCTTTTTGCACCTTAAACAGATTACAATAAGGTTAGAGTTTGCTCTATGAGACAACAAACTTTGTTAAAACATATTGGTGTAAACATATTGGTGTGTGTAGAGCGCCTGCTACCTTCCTAGGCTCTACTCTGCCTTTCGGGAATTACAGGCCTACCGCTGTATAATGTAATATTAAAATTCCTGAAGGGTTAGGTGTCTTTTGCTTAAGTGCCGTGTAATATGGGGCGAGCCTATTACTCTTGCTCAGGAATTCTACAGAGTGACAGTCTTCGGCTAGGCGTCTGCAACGGAGAGGACTACTGGCTAGTTAAGAACTCCTGGAGACAGAGCTAGGGAGAAGACGGCTACATCCTCATGTCCGGCAAGACAGCAACTGCTTCATGCTTGATTCGGCTTACTATCCCATCGTTTAACTTTCACTTCTAGACTAACAAATTCCACGCCAGTGGTTCTGGTGATGCTGGTTTCTCATTCATTCTTTAGGTGTCTTTTACACCGGAAGAATAGGAATTAATTCGCAAGGATATAAATAGGCAGGACATGAGTTGAAAAATATGGAATGAAATGTTACGATTTATAGTTTTCGTGTAGTCATACACTACCGGGTTTCTGGTGTGCATATATAATTGAACATGGGAATCTAATGTAAAAAGCTGACGGCGATAATCTTGGAGTTTGGTGTCTAAGAGTTTTAGGCTTGTTCAAAACTCTAGGATACCAAAACTAACTAGGGCAAAAAAGATTGTCTTTGCGCCGTTCCGCGATCAGGGGTAAAAAAATACAAACTACTCCTTTTAATTTCTTCCCTGACTTTGTTGCAAAGGTAGATCATTCGATCAAAAATACACGGTTGTGCAAATAAATATTCTTAACGAACATCATTAAAGTAGCGACATCTCTCGTCATTTTCCTAAACCAACACAAACAACACTTACCACTAGTTTAAAACAACGCCATCTACCGGACTTTTCCCGCACCAGCCAAGGCAATGAACACCCTAATGGCTGCAAAAAACGCGTTTATGTCTTCGTTTGGTCTCATTTTATTTGAACGCATTAATTTTATTATAACAGCATCTTTATTACACGTTGGGTTACGTGAATGTGTTTACAGAATAATGGGACAGTTTACATAATTTTTTTTTTTTAAGTTTGCCCCACACTAAGAATTTCTCCTGTATCGTGGGTGCAGCCAGGCCCGGAACAACTACCTGTAGATCATACAAATATTTGTTCCGTGTGGGGATCGAACCCGCGACACGCAGCGCAGCAGCCGATCGCTCAGCCATTGCGCCAACCGTGCCGTAAAAAGTAATTAGACCGTATGCATGGTAATAACACAATTTAATATGAAAATAGGAACAGAATCTCATATTGTCATTTAAACATAATACGACTCCTGTGATTCCCGAAGGGTTAGGCAGATGTGTACCTAATAGTACGTAGTCACGACCAATGAAATGTATGTTCCACGTAGCAAAATTCAAACTCAAACTATTCAAAATCAAAGTTACAGTCACAATCACAATGCGTAATAACTTGAGAAAGTACCGTAGTTGCACATTCCAACGGTTGTTTAGTCTGTTGAACGTGGGTCTGACATCTTGGAACTAAGTATGAGGCTTCAGTTTGGCCAACGCGTTAAGATATTTCTATTGAGATTCTTAGTATCAGCTTGATCCTGCCTGTATTAACCTCAAATTATTTGCAAACCCTCTATTTCGTGGAAATTCAGCATAGAACTAAAGGTGGGTGTGAAAAAATACCTTGTGAAATTACTTATTAGTAGGTAGGCTTTGCCCGACCTGGGAATCGAACCCAGGACCTCATGCTCAGCAGTCGTGCTTGCGACCACCGAGGCAGTTCAAAGTAAGTCGCGAGTTAATCGGCTTCTTTTGGTTTAGCTCGTTCCATCATCGATCTCATCTCTGTCTTTAGGACAAAATTGGTCAAGAATAGGCCTATATAATAAAAAGAAAAACGAAGACAACTGTGATCTTTCCAAGCCATTGGCAAAGCATGGTGATTATAGCCTTATAGCCTCAACGAAAGGCTCCTGTTGACATACAAGCCGATGACATGACGATAGGTAGTCCGCTTGCCAAACGTAATGATTACCTGCGTACAATATGTTTCCAAAGAGCTCCATGTGACTTTTATTACCGACGAACGGCACGGGTGGCACAGTGGCTGAGCGATTGGCTGCTGCGCCGCGTGTCATGGGTTCGATTTCCGCACGGAACAAATAGTTGTATGCCGTGCAGCTTGTTGTTCCGGGTCTGGCTGTTTGTGTATGTGAGTTTAATAACTTTAAATGTTTGTAAACGCGCCCACGATACAGAAGAAATTCCTAGCGTTTAAAAAAAAGAAAATAGTTATTAGTGGAAATGAACATTTCATAGGAAATCTTCACTTTAGTTTCTTTACGTACTTGTTTGTTAATTGTGCTAAACAGTCAAAAAAATAATACTTAATAATGAGAGCCCGATCCCAGCCAGGTACGTGAGGTTTGTGTTCGGTCTTAAGTATTTCGTCACCAGTGCTGTCAAAACACGATATGCTCTAGCACCAAATATGGAAGACATAACGAACAACCCTGCACTGGGCCCACGTGGTGGATTACGCCCCACTTTTTCTCCCAGAAAGGAGGCTGTGTTCCACCATTAGACTAAGCCATTATAAAAAAACCACGCCCAGTAGTTTAGGTAGGCTTATGATTGTTATTAAGTTATGATTGTTATTAAGTTGAAGATAGGAAATTATACGCGGTGATCGTAGTCGCTACCATCTTGCAACATGTCATGTAACTACTTACATTGCGATATTATCACGCTACTTATTTTCTAACGTAAGCAGCCTCATTATGTGGCCAAGGTTATAGTTTACACACTGACTGATGTTATTATGTTTTGATACCATTTTTTTTATAAAATATTTATAGAAGACAGAACGTCTTGCCTGTTTGTCTTGAATGATTACGTTAACCTGTCGGTGCTAGCCTATTAATCTACATCATGTCGAAACTGCTTAAAATGAAAAATAAAAATGTCCTGTGTTTATTCACAGGACATTATTATTTCCTTTATTCATATCTATACATAAAAATTAAATATTTCAATCACAAAACAAAAAAAAACATTTAAAAATATAAAAAATAGTAGCCCACCCGTATCGGGAACAGGGTCCAAGCTACCGGTGGTCAGGGCTCCAGAGAGCGCGATATATCGTTATGTCTTCCTAACAATACGAGCCGTGTCCAGGAGTACCGCTTTCTGAATCAAGCCCTTGATCAAGCTGCCTAACGCGAGCCTCCTCAGGTATTGGTCGAGGCTCTTGGCAATTAAGCCATTGGGTGAAACGCCTACCAACACAATGATCACTGAGCTCACATTCCACATGTCGACAACCTCGCGAACCAAGTCAATATTACTACAGGACATTATTATTTTTAATTTACAGCTATATATTCGACTGATTTTTTGTATGCAGATAGGGAACATCATCAGGTATACGCAGTTTAATTTAATATCGTATTGTCGTTGCCACCCTGTATAATGAGTCGGCGTAGAACTTACCCACGAATACAATTCTCAATTCTTGTAGTGTGCAGATGTCAGGGCATGTCATCAAGTGTTCCGATGTTTGTGGTAATGCACCACAATGCACACTACATGCTAGAAATTCTTATTGAAAATACTCAAAAACATTTTAGCTTAATCTGGGATATCCTTAACCATACGTTCAGCAAAGCAGTCATTTTTAATTAATTGAGATCATTAATCGGAGTACCTACCTACTCTACTCAATTTGTTTAGAAAAACAACGCGATAGCAAATAGCAAAACGAGCTTATCTGCCACTGATCTAATTAAAATAATCATTTTAAAGGCCTAAACTAGCTGAATTTTTTTGAGTTAATTACTGTGAGTTTGATCTAGTTATAATGGTGTTAGTTTGGTGAAGTAAAGGTGTATGCTCAATTACACGAAACAAATTAAAAAAATAAATTTAAAATTTAAATGAAAAAGCTAAAAAACCCGACTGAAAAAACTGAAAAGCATAAAACAAGCACATTTTAAATTAAACAAAAGTTGGAAGCAGGCGGGGCCCATTTGAATATAAATGATGAAATTGGAATGGGCCCCGCCTGCTTCCAGCTAGAGTTACGAGGGAACATAGAAACGGACATAAATACATACATACAGGTCAAAAACATAACTCTCCTTTTGGGCTTCGCCGCAGTCGGGTAAAAACCCCAACTCGAAAAAGAAAAGCGAACTAACATTTAAAAAGTCAAAAACAATACCTATTGTTGAGATAACAAGTTCGATCGAGTAATATATATTTATATTTTTTTGCTATATTTTAATTATAGAAAGAGATGGATGGCACTTTAACATTTGCTCGTTGAAATGGTGCTACAATGTCACGGCGGGGTACCGCTGAACTAAAAAATTAGAAGAATTACAAAGAATACGAAAGGAGGACAATTTAATAGTTTTCTTTGATAATTTACTAAATATTTCAATGAAACGTACACAAAATAATGAAAATATTCGATTATTCATCCCCACTTTCACCCCCATATCTAAAATGCCTGAGTCGATTTTGATAAAACATATCTATTTGTAATATATATATTATGCACTTTTATTTGATACCCCACTTGGTATATTTAAAAATATTCGATTTTGCTTGGCTGCACCGATTTTGATAAAACATGTCTAAAAACCATCGCCAAGAAACTAGCTTTCAAATGAAAATAAACCGCATGCAAATTAATTCACTCATTTAAGAGCTACGGTACCACAGACAGAGACACATAGCGGTCAAACTTATAACACCCATCTTTTTGCGTCGGGGTTTCCTTGAGATGGATTCATTTTGTACCTGTTCTTGCACTGTTAAAAAACTTATTATTAAAGTATTGAGAAAAAGAGAACAGTTCAGAGAACATTAATATTATTGTGAAACTACAACATAGTTGGGAAAAAGCAAGGCAGATGCTGATCATGTTAAGTAGTTCTTTTTAACAATTCCCAGTCTGCTGGCCATATAATTTATATAATAGTCGAAGGTCCGATGGCCAACAAAGCAAACGAGTCTGAGAGTGGAGACAGCATATCGGCAAGCGTAGTGTGGAGAACCTCGCAGCTAGATGTACCGACGACCTTTAACATATGGCTGGGTCAGCCTGGAGGCGGAAGGTGAAGAACATGGTGTTATATCATGAAGAGGTCTGTGTCCATCTGATAGCCTCTGTAGATTGAGTTTACTTTGATATAGCTAATTGCTATTCTTGATCGCCTGTCCAGTGTGGACGCGCCTTAATTGAAACTTTTTTTGCTATAAAATGTTGAATTTCGCAATAATCAGTCAATCCATCGTCAGAGATTCAAGATGGCGGCCTATCCCGCCACTTTAGTTTTGTTTCTATACATCACTCTGGCTTCAGGATACACTATACTGGGTAAGTTTCTTATTTCTATTGTAATCTATTTATTTTTTGTATTTCTGGATATTTGAATTGTAACGTTCAAAGATCTATTTTTTGTGCTATACCATTTTGTTAAAACCGGGTGCTTGTTGGGATCTCCCGTAGGCAAAAATGACAATGTCCCATACAAACTTGCATTTGGCTCCTGAAATACAAGTACTATAACCTAGCTCTGGAGCCAGGGTCTCACATTTTATGTAACCTGTATTATGGCATTAAAGAAATTTATTTATTTATTCGCAGTAATAAGTAACAATATTTCATCTCTTATTTAGCTCCCTTTAAAAGTTCACCTTCATTAAGAACTATTATGTACCTTTATGGTTCTAGATCCTAATTAGCACTTAAAAGCACTTTAAGAAATTTTCATCACATCCCCTTATTTTTACTAGCTGATCCCTACCTGGGGCAGGGCACGCTACCATAGTGGCGATAAGTCCCCTCTTTGAGGAGTGGCTAGAGAGGCGCCACGGCGCCCTCACCTACCGCCTGACGCAGATCCTCACCGGACACGGTTGTTTCGGGAGGTTCTTGCACCGAATCGGGCGGGAGGAAACGCCCGGGTGTTTCCACTGCGAGGATCGTCCAGAGGACACGGTGGAGCACACCGTAGAGGTCTGCCCCGCTTGGGCGGCCCTGGTTCAAGCCATGGTCCGGAGTGAGAGGGAATGGGAAGCCGTCACCACCTTCTGTGAAGCAGTCATGCTAGTGAAGGAGGTGGCGGGACGTGAGAGGGAAAGAACCTCACGTCCCAGCCGCCGCGGGAGACGCCCTGGGCGTCGGGGGTCACGTGGTGGCTCCCGGCCACCGTAGGCGCGGGCTTGTGGACGGCGAGTTATGGGCTAGCTCGCCGTCCGGCCGTCTTATGACGACAGGCCGTGTCGACGGCGCGTTCGTGTTCCACGCACGCCTCAAAGAGATGTCAGCAACCGAGTAGGGGTCCGCATGGGCCGATGCCTGCCAGCTGCGGGACTGTTCGAAAGAGACACCGTGGCCCTGGAACACAAAGGTCAAAGAAGGAACATGGATGGGTTTTAGTCAGTACAAGTCTGACACTCCCTTCCGCTCCGCCTAGAGTGGGGGGGTCATTTGATGATTTCCCATCCAAAAAAAAAAAAAATCCCTACCTGGGGCGTTGCCAGTACTCCTCCTCCTCTTTTTTCTCCTGGCTATTATTCCAATTTATTTGGAGCCAGCCCCCCCTAGTACTTTTGCGCCACCCATACAGTTGTGGGTTGTCTCTTTTGTTGTGTTGCTCACTTTCATGTCATTTGTTATCGTTCGTAGCCAGGTTATAAAGGGTGTAAATAGACCCTTAACATAAACGAAAGGCACTTGTTCTGTCCGTCACTGCGATCATTTTTTTGTTATAGACCATACCTGGGAACCTTCTAGTTACGGAGATATTGGGGGTCAAAGTTCCAACTTTTTCAAAAGTTTTTTTAAAAATACATGTTTTTAATGTAAGATTTTTACTTTAAACACCTCCACGACCCTCGTACTATTCAATCCATTCACCAGCACAATGCTATGAGTGCTTTCCATCGAGTCCTACCGTAAGACGTGATTTTTCACCCCAAAAAAAAAGTCGATTCCCATTTTTGCGTAAAGTTACTTAGTTTGATATAAAGAATGCTTGGTTGACGGATATGTGAAGGGTCTGTTTACACCCGGTATATCGGTCATCAAGCAAGCGTCAAGCGGTTTTCTCTAAGTTTTTCATGTATCATTGCGACTTTTAAAGTACCACGGATATATTCGTTTATATTTTATATCAATTTTCGAAACTCCACCAGAGCAGCGTAGCATCTTCATCTCAGTGGAATTAATTGTCTGTTCACTCGTCTTCCTCATTGCCAGCACTCAGATCCATATTATAGGGCTAGTGTTACTGCCCTTTTGTATACGTTGCCTTTGATTTTAATCGGCATACAGGAGTCGCGTAGGAAGCCAGACATCTATCTCCATTTCAGCCAGGCTGCCTGGGTTCTGCTGTGTATGTATGCAGACTTTTAATGCCACAATACAATCGAGAAACTTGAACTATTCAACTTTCTTAAGAAGTGTGTATGACCCACATTAGCCCTGGAAAATTCACAATACTTACATATATTCGGTCTTCTGTCTACTGACACTCAACGTTCTCCTCTCCAAGAAATCCTGCCATACCGTCAGGTCTGATTGTACTTCTACCAACGATTCGGTTATAAAAACTACATCATCGGCATATAGTAGTGACTACGATGCTGGTTTATATATGTTTGAGATGATATAGTCCATTACTAGGTCGAATAATAGAGGGCTTAGAATCGAGCCCTGATGAACACCTACTCTGACCTCAAATAATTTACTTGTTCCTGCTGGGCTGACCTCTCTTGTTGAAAAATTGCAGTAGAGATCTTTACGGACCCCGTTGCCGTGCTTATAAAATGTGCGTTCCAGTAACCAACGGTAGTAAATGTGAGTTTTACAGGAAGGATCCCGTATGGCTCAATTTAAGGCAACTCTGATAAAGAGCAATGCATATTTAAAATGTATACTATTCGTTGCCTTTTAGGCTGTTTGTAAGATTAAAAAAAAAAATCTTTTTCAGTATTTTTATTTTGCCTTGGTTTTGCGCCTATATTTATCCTTTTTTTTTCATTAAAACTGCAAATATAATTATGTGTACAGGAGAGGACGAAAATGAAATCATATGGCCGAGCGTATACCACTTTAAGGGGGAAAAACTCAATTTTCAATCGTCGCTAAAAGAAAACTTCGAAATCTGGTAAGTTTTTTGTCACCGACATCGACGTCGAAGTCATAATTGTCTTTAACTCCGTTTATTTGTGCTAATCGTTCATTTTTATTGGTGAGATTTGCCTTATAATTTTGAAAAGTAGGTATGTAACTAAGTAGTCATTTAGGTTTATTTCATGAGCCATTTTTTGGTTGCTCATACTTCAAATGGTATCACTGAGTTGCTTCTTCTACATAACACTGATTGTGTCAGGTACAATGGCGACCTGAACCGCTCCCGCATTGACTTCTACGACGGCACTGTCCAGAAGTTGTATTACGGAGACACTGGTGAAGCTTACGTGGTAAGACTATCCTTATTACTATTAGTATCAAATTCAAAGTCTGTCTGTTTATCTGTCCGCTAGTGGGCTTTGAAAGGTTTCTGGAAACGAGGGACTTTTGTCTGTAAAACCATCACGCCTGCAATCCCCGAAGGGTTTTGTCAGAGGTGTACCTAATAGTAGATCTTCATTTCACCATTTATGTTATTTACCATGTATATAATAGGGCGGGCCCATTGCCATCAGCCGATCAGAAACAGTACTTAGTAAATACTATTTGAAAAATCCAACAATACTTTACCCGGCCTAGGAATTGAACCCAGGACTTCATGCACAGCAGTCGCAATCACTAGACCAAAGGCACGCCGGGTCTGCCTTTGGTCCAAATCTAAAACCTAACTATTTATACCTCTGAGGAATTAGTGGTGATAAGAATTTACAAATACTGTAATATTTGGATAGGTACTCAAGAAGAAATGATGCTGTAGGTAACCCTTGAAAGCTGATGATTTCGAAAATATCCAAATTCGCTAACGGTTACTCCATCATCGACATTTTTATTTTAAGATCCGTCGCTCACACGATCAAGAGTCAATGTTCTCTTTAGGAATGAATGGCAATGCAAACATAAAGTGGGCTTGCGGCCTGGGCGAGGTTGAGTCGCGAGCGCGACGGAGGAGTCGAGATGCAGGCGTGGAAGTGTGCCAGAGCGCCGCGACCTCGACGCCTATTTGGCATTTCGTTTCGTGCATAGATACGTATACAGAGAGCAAGGAGGAAGCATAGCCACCCGCGTCTCGATTTATAGGGACGACGACTCGACTTACCAGTGGTCGGCACACCTAACTATCCACTTCCGATTTTTGAAATGGGAAAATAAAGCAACATGATAATTTCAGAAACATCCAGTCACCACGGAAGAGATCACCAACAGAATTGTGTGTCAGTTGACGTACACCGAGGCTGAACAGGTCGACTTTCTTCCTGACGTGTCTGAGCTTACTTACACAGGTATGGAAGAATCATTAAATTTTAAATGTTTTAAAGAGGCTAAGCATTGCCATACATCGTGGCAATGCCGCAAGTCTCTTGGGCAATTTTTTTTTCCGCTTCTCACCCGTTATGTACAAAAATATTAACCCAAGGGAAAGTTTTATTGTAGCCTATGACAATCGGGTATAATGTAGCTACCCGATAGTGAAAGAATTTTCGATATCGCATCAGTAGTCTTTGCGAAGATTTCCTCATACATACAAACTTACACATAAATACAGCTTTATAAAAATTAATATAGAAGAAATACTTATTTCTTTGCTAATTAATCTTATTGAGTTTACATAAATAAATAAAAAAATGTAAAAATTCGCCATTCTGTAGAGTAAGGAAAGTCATTGTTGTCCTGCTTCTTCTGGTGCAGATAAAGATAAATACATATTTAGCTAATTTGTGCCCACAATTGAATCATCGCGTACTTATTTTTTGTTTGTATCCGGCGTTTGTAAGTTTCACAGACGATTTTAACAGGAGTCGCGTTTTCTATGTTGAGGCCGTGAATACTAGTGCGCAATGCGACACCATCAAAATATTATTACTAAAGCGCTGCGCTGTGGTCACCGCAGTGATATCAGCGCCTAGGAAAATTACAATCCAAACGCTGGCATGCGGTTTGTTTCGCATTGCGCTAAAAAGAAACATAGTAACAAAGCATAGAACGTAATAAAAGGGTTAGGCCGAGGCGACCTATAAGTAGACCCACTTTTCACCAGTTATGTTCAAGTCCCATGTAATAGGGGCGAGTCTAATGCCATCAACCGCGCACATATCTAAAATGATAAAATCCTTATACTCTTAGAGCGGATTTTCAGTAATAAAACGGAATGCGATCAGCATATAAAGGATGTTCAGGAGTTGTCAATATTGTAAATGCTAATGAATATTTGACAGTCCAACCGGATGTAGCTGAATACCAGTATTTTACGTGGAGTGAAAGCCTATCTGACCTCCACAACCCAGTTAGTACTGGGTAATACAATACCCCTTGGTAATACTGGTTGTCAGACTTTCGGGACAGTCGTTAGAGGTGTAACAACTGTCAAAGATCTTCAAATAACAGCCGGGACCAACTGCTTAACGTGCTTTCCACAACACACACACACACACACACAGACACAGAGGAAATTCGGTATGTAATAGATGGTCCCCCATCCACAGACCGACGTAGGCGAGCGTGGTTTCTCCTTGAAGATCGACCCCTGCGACTGTTTTTTTATTTATTGGAGATCATAGACGTGTTATTTTGTTCCCAGGTCAGTCCATGACACTGTACGACAAGGTGGTGGACGTCTGGTCCAGCTCTGATGAGTATGACGAGAAGTTGGTCCGGGAGACGACGCTGTACGTTTTTAAGACTGACTCCGGCATCGATCTGCCTGTCCAGTAAGTTGTTTTGCTAATTATATTATTGAGGAGTATCGTTATCCAATATTTATTACTACTTACTGTCTCAAATTTTATTTCGATTCTATTTTATAAATGTCAAATTTATTTATTTTAAGTTAAATGAATCTAGTATGGTTTAATTATATTTACATTATATACAGACTACAAATAGAACTAAACTAATGATTAAAATAAGACTAAAAGTAAGAAAATATAAAAATCTAAACAACGACGACAAAAGGACACTTAGGCGTCAAAGTACTCCTCCGCATCGCTGTCATCTGGAAACGTGCCCAGAAGACTGGCAGCATTGCCACGCTGAATGGCAATGCTAATTCTTTGGCCAAAGAAAGAGCCAGCCCTCTGGTCACGCGAAGTGTCGACCAGTTGGCGAGAGATTTCCTTAAAAAGGAGACGCGCACTCGGGCCCCATGACCCGAGCGTTTCGACCCCAAACGGCTCAAAACTGTAGTTACCAATAAGGTTACAGTATTTGCGCCGTTTGAGGATCTCAGCAGCCGCAGCAGCAGCGCCTGCACAGCCCGCCGTGCTTGAAAGGTGAGATGGCGCAAGGGTGTCGACACAGGTTGCGTCCCACACCAAAGGCCTACCCACCTTCCAAGGCACTAACGTCATGCCGTCTGGTCTCTTGCCATCGTCACGTACCAAGCCGTTTGGTTCTAAAACCGCTGGTACGCCGGCGCTGGCAAGGGCTCGACGAATAATGTCGTTAATGCTGGCGTGCCGTGCAATGCGACCTGCGCTCCTGTAGCAGGACAGGCCATGGTGTCCGAGGCTGTCAACAGCTTCACCGCAGTGACACCGATGCGGAGCAACACAAGGAGCGCCTAAGCGTAGACTCGTAGCGACCCGGAACGATGCGTCATCCATCATAGTGCCAATGGTGGATGACGGAAGTGCCTGAAGCCATAACCCCGACTCCCATTCCCCAACAGCCAGCAGACGGGCACGCTCCACAGTATTGAATGACGTGTTTAAGAGGTTATTCCGTACAATACTGCAGAGCGGCACGTCCCACTGTCTCTGGGAGGACAGGTTGTCGGGCAAATCCGTATTGGGACAAGCCATTTTCCAAGCGTTCAACGCACCGGTCGAATAAGGCACCTCAAAATCAACCAGTGAGGAAGACAGAATATCCCTGGTTAATTTTTCGGTACCGTAGACCGAGGAGAGGAAGGCTGGTAAACTTATACTTGAAATTTTGCGGACGCCGAGACCACCCAAGCGAATGGGAAGTGTGGCTTGCTGCCAAGCTCGGTCGTCCAGGGCCACATTAAGTATTGAAGTTAGCCGCGACAAATTGCCGCTCAGCGGACAGACCTCCGGCGTGATCTCATGGCGACATGGAGAGAGCGACTGTCGCAACCCCGTGCAGGGCACGCCACCATAGTGGCGATAAGTCCCCTCTTTGAGGAGTGGCTAGAGAGGCGCCACGGCGCCCTCACCTACCGCCTGACGCAGGTCCTCACCGGACACGGTTGTTTCGGGAGGTTCCTGCATCGAATCGGGCGGGAGGAAACGCCCGGGTGTTTCCACTGCGAGGATCGTCCGGAGGACACGGTGGAACACACCGTGGAGGTCTGCCCCACTTGGGCGGAGCACCGCCGTGTCCTCACAGCGGCGATTGGCGGCGGCGATCTCTCGCGTCCGGCCTTGGTTCAAGCCATGGTCCGGAGCGAGAGGGAATGGGAAGCCGTCACCTCCTTCTGCGAAGCAGTCATGCTAGTGAAGGAGGTGGCAGGACGTGAGAGGGAAAGAACCTCACGTCCCAGCCGCCGCGGGAGACGCCCTGGGCGTCGGGGGTCACGTGGTGGCTTCCGACCACCGTAGGCGCTGGCCTGTGGACGGCGAGTTATGGGCTAGCTCGCCGTCCGGCCGTCTTATGACGACGGGCCGTGTCGACGGCGCGTTCGTGTTCCACGGGCGCCTCAAGGAGATGTCAGCAATCAAGTAGGGGTCCGCATGGGCCGACGCCTGCCGGGGCTGCGGGACTGTTCGAAAGAGATACCGTGGCCCTGGAACATAACGGGCAAAGAAGGAACATGGATGGGTTTTAGTCAGTACAAGTCTGACACTCCCCTCCGCTCCGCCCAGAGTGGGGGGGGTCATTTGATGATTTCCCATCCGGAAAAAAAAAAAAAAAAAAAAAAAAGTATTGAAGTTAGAGTGTTCCTAATAATTTGGTCTACTTTTTCTAAAAGCTGCGGATGCTTCCAAAGATGAGTGGAGCGAAGGCTATATGTGAATTTTGGTCCAAAACAACAGTATCGAATAAGTGTGAAGGCCGAATGAATGTTAATTTTGAAAAGTCGCTCCGAAACATCAGGAGGAGGAGGAGTTAACCAGATGATTAGATGTATGAACGTGGACGGAGCAAAAGAAGCATGCAAGGATAATTGTGTGTGTCTTTTTCCAAAGGAATAGACGTGATTTATAGTTACGCCCGCTGGAATTATAAATCACTGAATTTGCTTAGCACTAATCCAATTTAGAATATTATTCCACCTCCTGTTCTTTATAATATTGATAAAAACAATGCAATTTTTGAAGACCCTAAGAAAAACAATCGACAAAAAAATCAATCTAAAGAAGTTCGGTCCCTGGGAGCATTCACCTGTAATGTAACAGCTCAGGTTCGAGCATCACATCAATGAGTGAGGAGATACGTACACAACCTGTAACGGTACAATTTGTAACAGTCACTTGATTCTGTACAAAATCGAATCTTTGATTGTTACTTTACAAGCGAACGCTCCCTATTCTATTTGTAACGTAATGCTCAATTGAATCTTTTATTGTTGCACCACAGGCTAATTCTCTGGTGAGGGAGCGATTAGTAAAATTTTAAGTTTTTGGGAATTGTTGTCCAACCTTATACATATATTATAACAACACTGTTTTAAGCTTAAAACAGAAGCAGCAGCAGGTTATTATTACAATTTTCAAGGAAATTTCAAAACTATTAGTTGAAAATTCCCGTGACGCTAGGGCTGGCTTTTACCTTGGCCAGAGGCTTAGCGTGGCCATGCAACGTGGCAACGCCGCCAGTCTCTTGGAGGCATCACCTGTTGACAGCGTTGAAAAGGAGTTTTTTGCCGCCATTTTTTAGTTTGTTGTTAAGTTAGTTACTTTTGGTTACTTTAATTTATATATGTATAATTATAATATTGTTATTATAACATAATCAACTCCAAAAAACATTAATTTTCCTTTAGAAAAGTGACCAAGACATATAACTACGACAAGGGTGATCTGGAGTCGCACATCATTGTCAACTACTTCGACTACTCCGATACCGTCTCCGAGGACGAGGTCTCTGTCCATGATGGTAAGGATACCAGTTTTATACAAGCTGTAAGGAACATTGTGACACTAACTGTTACCACGCACGGATTTATCGCATGATTCTAGAGCCCTTATATCTGATCTCCATTACTCATTCATTGTGATTCACGATTTCCTTTGTTAAGACTGGCTGTCAGACTTTCAGGACTCTGACAACCAGTAACGACTGTGAAAGGTTTTCAAATGACAGCTGGGACTAACAGCTTAACATTCCAAGGCACGTAGGGGTTTCATATATTAATGGATGATCAGCATTTACGGAACGACCTCAAAAAGCGTAGTTTAGGCAAAGGACCTATTTCATTAGCATTTATTATCACTGAGTCTAACTAGGGATACAATGAAATGATTTTAATTATGAAGAAATGCACTAACTAGTAGATTACATACAACCTTTGTATTAAACCAGTCAGCATAATCAGATGATATTGTTCCCACTACTGGGACGAAGGCCCCTCTCTTTGAGAGGGAGTGGGCTACAATCAAGTGGGCCAGTGCGGGTTGGTAGATGTCACATTTCTTAGAATTTTAGGTTCAAGGACATACCGGTTTCCTCACGCTGTTTTCCTTCACCGTTTTGAGAGCAGTGATGAAATATATGCCACAAAATAATACGTCTGCTTGGGTTCAAACCCATGTCTTTCCATTCTTAAGGCGGAGGCACTACCACTGAGCCACCACTGCTTACTGGCCCACAACTGCTCCAACCAGGCACTTACTTAACCCTTTTATCAAAATTACAGAGGACGACTGCCAAGAGTACTGTCTGGGCAAGGACTTCCACAAGGACATAAAGTTATTCCACCCGGACCTGCCCTCCGAGCTGGACCAGGCCTTCGACCTGTATACCAAGCACCACGGCAAACAGTACCAGGACAAGGAGCATCAGAGAAGGAAGGAGCTCTTTGAGGAGAACTGGAGGTAAGGCTTTTTGATACCTGTGAAAGCAGTTATGAGAGTTCGCTAGTTGCTGACTTGCAAAAAGAAAAAAGGCCTGCATTTATTTAAAAACTCTTTTTTTCCCCGTGAACTTTTCAGATATTTTAATAGTTATTCTGCTATTCGGGCGGAGACGAATCCAAAAAATCATAAATCATTAAAATCGGTCCAGCCGTTCTTGAGTTTTAAAATAATGGGTAACTAACCCGACTTTGTTTTATATACAACATTATTTTTAGTATATGCGAAATATAACATGGTTTAAAAATTATTGGAATCGATTCAGTTACTTATTCTGAACAAACTATATCCAGGTTTCGCATATACTAAAAATAATGTTGTATATTGGCTGAAAATGGTAGTGTTTAATATTCATCATTTCGACTTTATAAAATGGATCAAGCCTCTTACCAACTGCTTTAACTTTAAAACTCTTACAATGACAGAATAGACTAGGAAGTAACAAGTCTTTTTTATTTCCCGATACCCACTATACAAAATATATATCTATATAAAATCTCACTAAAACTTCCTAAAAATCCAGGATGATCGAAAACCACAACCGCAAGAACCTAGGCTTCAGAGTCGAATTGAACGACTTCTCCGACAAAACCGACGATGAGCTGATGTACTTGACCGGCACCTACGTCTCCACGCAAGGATACCCCGACATGATGCCCTTCCCTCACTCCCTGACTGAGATCGATGAGCTGGTGGATGAGCTGCCCGAGAGCTTCGACCTGAGGTTGGAGGGTGCTGTTACTCCTGTTAAGAGTAAGTTTGTACAAGGTTTTATAACACTTTTGGTTTCCTTTTTCTTCTTAACGTGTCGATTTTACGACTATTATGCTGCCACCTGCAAAACTCTATCATTTACTTCGTTTAAATCCTGGAAGGTCTGCACCTTCTAACTGGATATGCAGGATAGGCGGTAAAGGAGGTGGGGCACATCATGCAAGAGGCTCCACCTCTAGAACTGTGTTTGGGATAGATCGAGGATACGCCATTTGGCCAGATTGTTTCTTTGCCGTTTTGGTATGGAGGTTGTCTCATTCCTCATCAACGCAAAATATACCGGTAGCATCTAGAAAGGTTTAGATTCAGGTTTTTGACTGAATACGTTAACTTTCTTCAGTTGTATTAACGTTGTCTATTTGTCCAGACCAGGGTAACTGCGGGTCTTGCTGGGCCTTCTGCACCACGGCTGCCGTAGAGGGCGCCGTCGCCAGGACCAATGGGGACAGGCTACTGGACTTGAGCGAGCAGTCTCTTGTGGACTGTGCTTGGGGGTGAGTTAAAATGGAAAACTGTAAGCCAGTTAAATCTACTATTCTCCCCATTTAGTCGTCATTTTATCATTCACTCCTTGAGCAATGGAATGCCAGCAGTGCAACATTTATTATTGCGTGTTGCCTTGCTTGTTGTGTTGCAAATAATCAGTACCCGACTCTAGACCGGTTTCCACTGATTCATTAAAATTAACGTCAAAAATACACAACCACTTTGTTTAGATTAGGTAGTTAAAAATATAAACTTATTTGCAGCTACGACAACTTAGGCTGCAATGGGGGCATTCTGGATGGGGCCATGAAATACGTGGTAGCACACGGCATCCCAACTGAGGAGGACTACGGTATCTACACTGCTAATGTAAGTCCTAAGATACTGTTACTGTTAGCCTGCTTCATACCACTTGATTGTCAAAGGCATTTCCTCAAAAAAATATTGTTTTTCAATCTAGGGCCAATGTTCCACCACTGATCGTTGTTTTGTCTAGTTCGTCCCGCAAACTCCTACGAGGTCTATCGCCGACCCTTCTGGCTGTGTCAGGGCACCACGTCGTGGTTATTTTTGGCTCACAACCTACCGTGCATACGGCAGATGTGGCCTAAGATTTTCATTTTAAAACTGCTTTTGTTAGCAAATACGAATCCGTTTTTATGATGTTCATTACAAATATTGTTGAATTTTGAGAACATTTTCTTTCAAAGAATTTTAGACACATAATTCAAATAACACTTTACTGGTATATCTTGTAGGGTGATGTTATCGCTCAGCGACAAAGCCCTCTAAATATAGAAAAAAAATAACAGTTAGGAATGTTGATTCTAATACCTATACATTATGTTTATTCCCAGAATGGCTACTGTGAAATCCAGAACATGACAAATACTTACAAAATCCGTGGGTTCTCCCAAGTGACCCCACGCAACCCTGACGCCTTGAAAGTGACCATCTTCAAGTATGGCCCTGCCACCGTCGCCATCCATGCTGGCAGGCTGATGAAGCACTACTCCAGTGGACTATTCTATGACTTTGAATGGTAAGACTTTATCAATATCATCATCCACATGGCTCTCTTCATGTACGGCTCAGTCACAGTTGGCATCCACGCCAGTATAGTGATTAAGCATTACTCCAGTGGAATCTTCTATGATTTCTCCTAGTAAGCCATTATCAATATATTTTTGACACTCATCGTCATCATAGCTCTCTTCAATTACGGTCTAGTCACTGTCGGAATCTATGCCAGCAGACTGTCCCAGTGGACTGCTCTATGACTTCCTTTGGAAAGTATTCTATACTTTTAAGAAGTTGACATCCTATCAGACTATGAGTGTGAGGGAAGAGAGAGTGCACCTGTGTCTGCGTACACACTTGTACACGTTGTATTTATAGTACATGTGTTAGTGTCCAGTCCAGAGCAGGACAAGGCGAAATGAGTCAAGTTCATACCACCACCTCCTTCTGGGCCCGCTTCTTACCATTTTTTCCATTTCCAGCGACGAAGACTCCCCGAACCACGGCGTGACAGTCGTCGGCTACGGCGTCCGCGACGGAGAGGACTACTGGCTGGTGAAGAACTCCTGGGGAGAGAACTGGGGTGAAGACGGCTACATCCTCATGTCCGCCAAGAACAACAACTGCTTCGTGCTCGACTCGCCTTACTATCCCATCGTTTAAGTTTAGATTAAACAAATAAATTCCACGTGCTTTTGATACTAATCTTTTATTACCTTTCTAAATGCTTTTTGCAACTTAAACTGATTACAATAAGGTTAGAGTTAGATCTGTGAGACAAAAAATTTGGTTTAAAAGATAGTTTTAAACATATTGGTGTGATATAGGAGGGTCTGCTACCTTCCTAAGCTTTACTTTTACAATTACTCATCGTTTCAGGAATTGCAGGCTTGCTGTTGTAAAATGTAATCTAAAAATCACCGAAGGTTTAGGTATGTTTTGCTTAAGTCCCGTGTAATATGGGGCAAGCCTATTACCATCTATCAGGCACATATATAGACACCGTGGCTGCTACTAATGGAAAAAGCTAATAACATATTGCCCAACCTGGGAATCGAAACCAGGATCTCATGCTTAGGCAGTCCACAGAGTGACAGTCTTCGGCTAGGCGTTCGCAACGGAGAGGAGAACTACTGGCTGGTGAAAAACTCTTGGGGAGAGAGCTAGCTTCTAGAGTAAAAACTGACTAGGGCAAAAAGATTGTATTTGCGCCGTTCCGCGATCAGGAGTAAAAATATACAAACTACTCCTTTTAATTTCTTCCCTGACTTTCACTGAATTTGTTGCAAAAATAGTTCATTCGATCAAAAACACACGGTTGTGCAAATATTTTTAACGAACACCATTAAAGTAGCGACATCTCTCGACTTTTTCCTGAAACATCACGTACAACGCTTACCAATAATTTACAACAACGCCATCTATGGGACTTTTCCCGCACTACCCAAGGCAATAAACACCTTAATGGCTGCTATAAACGCGTTTATGTCTTCGTTTGGTTTCATTTTATTTGAACGCATTAATTTTATTATAACAGCATCTTTATTACATGTTGGGTTACGTGAATGTGTTTACAGAATAATGGGACAGTTTAATTACACCGTACGCATGGTAATAACACAATTTAATATGAAAATAGGAACTGAATCTCATATTTTCTTTTATTCTGAACGTTGATCACGTATTGGTTCAATTAGTATTGTAATACTTACGTAGATTATGGTTATTTTAAAGCAAATAACCTGTTGGATATTGTTAGGACTTTGTGGACGCTTAATGTGCTTTTGATGGGGCAAGGCGGATGACTCATTAAAGCGGTCGGTCTTTAGACATAGGTAATATGACGCCTGTTATCCTCGGCAAATATATACCTAAGAGTACAATCACAAGCAATGAATGCACTTAGCAAAATTCAAAAGCGATTTTCACGTGAAGGTTTCTACTTTTCATAAGACCTATTTCGTAATAGTTTGGCTTCCAAAATACTATGTTCGTGAAAAAAGTAAAACGTTAATGCACCGATGCAGCAGGAGGAAATCAATTTTTAAAGTCGCTTCGTGTAAAAATATTAGTGCTCGTGATTATACAGATACACCCAGGTCAGGACAGGTCCCATAGTCCCATGTAATAGAGGGCGAGTACAAATTTAAACTACGTGGCTGCAACTGAGAGATTCCCAATGGGAAAACCCAATAACACTTTGCCCACCCTGGGAATCGAACCAGGACCTCATGTTCAGCAGTCGAGCTTGTGACCACTACACCGATGAAGCATTTCCAATTAAAATGATGAAATTTGAGTGATTGTTTAGTCTGTTGAACGTGGGTCTGACTTCCTGGGACTTGAGTTTGATGCCTCAGTTTTCCGAAGCGTTATATTTCTATTAGGAGATTCTCAGTATCCACTTGTTCCTGTCTGTTTTTATTGCCAATTATCTGGCTTCTTATTTTATGGAAGTTCAACATAGACAGCTAAAGGTGGGTGTGAGAAGAATACTTTTTGAAATTATTTACTAGTAGGTAGATGGTAGGTAGAGATAATTTTGGCCTAAATAAGTTTGCTATCACGACTTACTGGTATTCCCAGCCATGTTTTTACTAACGTGATTGGATTCGAAGTCTCACTAGCATTATGATGCGTTCAAATTTCGAACTACTTATTTTTTAAATATAAATAAAAGTACGTCATTTTTGACAGTTCATCTTTTAAAGGACTGCATAGTTATTTTGGCGCGCAACCGTAATCGGAATGAGTGCCGCCATCTTGTTTGTCCAATGCAAATTCTACAGACAATTTATAAAATGTTTGCTAACAGTGACGTGCTGACCATGCCATTCATCATTATCTTCCTGCCCTTGTCCAGTGCAACTAGGGGTCGGCGCAACATTTTTTTTTCTTCCTTTCTCCACTGTAAACCGTCACGGTATACTGGCAATGTTATTTAAGCGAAAAAACAACACTGGACTACTTATTTTTTTGTATCTTTATGGAATTTTTGACAGTTTATCTATTAATACAATAGTATAGATGTCGCTAGTTTCACCCTAAGTTCCAAGACATTTGATTTTATGGGCACTAACCGACAATGCGTCGTACGGGCACAGCTGTGCCCGACATAGTCACTTACTTACGCTTTATGAACCAGGTAAGGGTAGTTTATTCCTAGGCATAGTATAAACTAGCCATTTATATGTGTACCTACGAGTATAAACATTTTATGTCTATTATGTTGTAGGCATACAACTTGGTGGCCTCGACAAGTCTAGACATATTAATTTTGGAACTAAAATTGATTCTATTTATTTTTGAGTCGATGTTTGTCATGACATCATGAATGTATTTCTCCGAAAGGTTCGGCAGTGGTGTGCAGGGTACACCCACGTTTCGCCAGTTACGTTTAAATCCCGTGAAATAGGGGGCGAGCTTATTACCATTCTTCGTCTTATCGATCGATGACAATAAATTGTGTCAGTCCAGAACTGAGCTACTAGTTTGGCGCTTTCTTTAGCGTCCATCAGTACCTGTAGTGAACAAACAACAGGACACGATATTATGTGCCCCATCGTTTGATCTATTACCATTATCCGGGAACAAATTCAAATCCCGGGATGCTACTGAGGAGTTCCTGCTGGAAAAACCCAATACCACTTTCAACCCTGTGACAGGATGTTCGGTATCAGCGGTTGCAATCACTCGACCAAGGAACCTAGACGGTGATGAAAATCATTAAAGAATCCCTAATTTATGAATTTGGTAGTTTTGTAAGATTGTAGAGGGAAATAAATAACTTGTGTTATGTCCGTAGCAAAAACTAGCTCGTTGCTTAATTATAACAGCCGCACGTTAGGTCTGTGGATGGGTGACCATTCATTGCGTACCGAGTTTCCTCCTTGCCTCGGAAAGCACGTTAAGCCGTTGGTCCCGGCTGTCATTTGTAGATCTTTGACAGTCGTTACAGGTAGTCAGTGACCTGAAAGACTGACCAGCCTTACCAAGGGGTATCATATATACCCAGTACTAACGGGTTGTGTAGGTCAGATAGGCAGTCGCTCCATGTAAAATACTGGTGTTCAGCTGCATCTGGTTAGACTGGAAGCCGACCCAAGCATAGTTGGGAAAAGGCTAGCCTGGTTTTGAGGACAAGTTAATTTACTTTACAGGAGGCTATTCAATGGCGTAGTCTTATTATATGACTACGCCATTAAATTATTCACTTTGTATTCTTATCATATCAATTCCGTATTTCTAGAATAAACAATCACCTTTCATTATTTACATTAAGAGCTCGAAATAAACAGCATAACAAAGGAAAAAATAACTGTCCGTCATTAATTTCTCGACGGTGCGTATTATTTTGGGCAAATCTTTCAAAGTCGGCTCGCTAAGACCATTATTATTCAACAAGTATTTTTTAGGGTTCCCTATAAAGGTATTTAGATTTATGTGTTTGCTTCGTTGGTATACTGGTCGCAATCACGACTGCTGAGCATGAGGTCCTGGGTTCGATTCCCGGGTCTGGCAAATTGATATCGGGTTTTTCATCAGGAATTTTGTCAGTAGCAGCCACGGAGTCTGGATATGTGCCTGGTTGATGGCAGTAGGCTCACCCTCTATTACATGAGACTTAAACATAACTGGCAAAATATGGGTGTACTATTAGGTATACACCTCTGCCTAACCCTTTGGGGATTACTGGCGTGATGTTATGTTATGTTTATAACGGTATTTCAAAAATTACATACGCATGATCTTCCTAGGCTTTTCTCAACTATTTTACGGTAGATTTCTAGTCGAAATGGATGCAGCTCAATACCAATATCTTCTATAGAGAGACTGCGACACGGTAGTAATGAACGTTCACCCATCCAGGGAGCAACCTCGGACAACGTCACTTCATTTCTTGCTAAACCTATCCTAGTGTTGGTTGTTATTATTTTGGCCAAAATGTTATATATGTTGTTGTTTGTTATGTTGTTTGTTGTATATGTTGTTTGTTGTTGTTAATTGAGAGCCTTATTCTTTGTGGTCGCGAATGCGGGTGTTGAGAAGAGAATCTTGGGTTTGAGCCCCGAATAGAGCAGTGTGATTGGATTTTTGTTTAGGAAATTCTGATTATTTGCCTGAAGTCTAGATTTGGGCAGTTGGTGGCCCTTGGGTATTTGGACGTAACTGGACAAAAAGTTTTCTTCTTAGGGCTAGTATTACATATCAAAAGAACTTAGAGATCCTACATATATAAGCTTTTTTTGCGTAGTGTTTTGTGCATAAGAACGTGGAACTTGGCACACGCAAAGAGAGGCTATACCCAGCCGTGGGTGACGTCGGGTTGTGGATGATGATGAAGATGATGAAAGTGTTTTGAAGGCGTTATTTATTTATTTATTTGCATCAGACACAACTATCCATAATTTAGTTAGTAAGTACATTTAATAATAATGTTAGTTTTAGATCAAATAATCAGAGACAAATACACACCGCACAACAATATTATAACTAAGTAGTACACAAAATAAAATTACAATCATTTTTCGTCAAATATCAATATACAATGTAAAAAGTCCGTAATCAAATTTAAAAATAAAATAAATGTCATTACCCAATCAAACCATTATTATAAAATAAAAATAAATGGATTGGAAATGGAATTTTGAAAAATAAATATTATAATAAAATTGAATTGAATAGAATAATCAGTATTAAAAAAAAATATTAAAAAATTAATTAATCAACATAAAACATCGTATATTTCTGACTGTATTAGGTAGGTAAATGCTTAAATTGCAGACTGTACATTGAAATACAAAGCCAGTTCTCGAAATGAGGTAGATTAAAGTCTTGTCCGGCGTGTTAAAAGAAAACAGAATGAGGTTTCTAACAGAATTTCATAAAAATAAACGTAAAAGGTAAATCCTTAGCTATAATATTTCCATTTTCCTTCCGTATTTATAAATGAAAACAGACAGAAAGCTTTTACCAGAGTTTGTTTTGTACTTACATAATTTGAAACAGAACCCGGAATTTAGAACTTTTGTAAACTTGAAATTTGAAATGAATGAATTGAAAGTGGCAACGCAAGCGTTGTGGTGGTCAATTGACATTATTTTATTTCACTTGAAAAGTGTGACTGTGGAAAACCCAACAATTTGTATACAGGGTGTAACAGAATGGGTATAGTCATATGAAAGGATATGCTGCAGGCTGCAGACCACCAAACCGAACAACTTTCTCCTTGGGTCCAATATCGTAAATGCGAAAAAATTATCAGCTGTTCCATACAAAATTTCAATACTTACTCGTCCCAAATGGACAGCTGATAATTCTTACTCTTATACTACTTACTTATGTAACAGAAGCTGTTACACCCTGTGTAAACATAGATATTGGCTTGATGTTCCTTTAGGGAAACACTGACTGCCCCTTGAAGGAGATGACTGCTTAGCCTTTTCCCAACTATGTTGGGGTCAGCTTCCAGTCTAACAGCTGAATACCAGTATTTTACATGGAGCGACTGCCTAACTGACCTCCACAACCCAGTTAGCTCTGGGTAATACGATACCCCTTGGTAAGACTGGTTGTCAGACTTTCGGGCCACTGACTACCTGTAACGATTGCCAAAGATCTACAAATGAGATTCGGGACCAACGGCTTATTTTGCTTTCCGAGGCACGGAGGAAACTCGGTTTGTAATGGGTGGTCACCCATCCACAGACCAACCTAGGCAATCGCAGCTTAATCTGAAGATCGATTCGAGCGACTGTTACTATTTAACCACGAGCTTTACTGATATACAAGTGTCATGTTATATTCTTCTGAATTTAGGGCAACTCCTAGAACAGCTATCCCAAACACCCACATAGCTCTAACTGGAGTACTTTAATGCCATAATTATAGTAAGTGGCTCATTAAACCCGATACGGTTAACTGTCGCCTGAACCTCTGCTTATCACGTGAGGGTGCACGCGTGTTCGATACACACGGCCCGCGGTAGTGGAGAAAGCAAAATGGAACAATGTTGCTTGGTTTACTTTCACTAGAGCGTAGTCGCGGATCGCTGCGAAATACTCTTGTGTTTTGTTTCTTCTTAAACTAAGAACCATCTAAATCATTCTGCTGCCGTTATCCCAATTCATTTGGGGTCGGCGCAGTATATCTTCTGGGGCTCGTGGCTAAATATTAACAGTCGCTCGGATCGATCTTTAGGTTAAGCCGTGCGTGCCTAGGTTGGTCTGTGGATGGGTGACCACCCATTACATACCGAGTTTCCTCCGTGCCTCGGAAAGCACGTTAAGCCGTTGGTCCCGGGTGTCATTTGTAGATCTTTGACAGTCGTTAGGTAGTCAGTGGTCCAAAAAGTCTGACAACCAGTCTTACCAAGGGGTATCGTATTACCCAGTACTAACTGCGTTGTGGAGGTCAGATAGGCAGTCGCTCCATGTAAAATACTGGTATTCAGCTGCATCCGGTTAGACTGTAAGCCGACCCCAACATAGTTGGGAAAAGGCTAGGCAGATGATGCAGCATATCTTCTTCCATACTTCTCTATTACTTGTCACCTCATCAAAACTTCCTTTCTTGCCGTATCATTCTTTACACTGTCCATCCATCTGAGAACCATTTACATGGAACTATAATTGCTTAAGAAGAATTAGTTCTTCTTCATACTTAGGTATGCAAAAATCATCGAATCATGAATGATTTTTGAGGGTTCAGAGGGGTTCTTAACGCTGTATGCATAGAAGAACTGCTCTGGTCCTTCAAAGTTGTTTATCGGGTTGACATAGTTGTCATAACCATCAGTTTAGCATGCTTGTCGGTCAGTTTAAACATTTAACTGTTGGTTTTACTAATCTAATGTTTTTTTTACAAGACTTCTATGTATTGATGGTTTCGATATCAAGTGAGCTAAATGGTAAGTAGTAACCTGAAGTTACAAAGTTCTACCTACTAAGGAAAGTTTTTCTTTCAACAATTTCCACGCCCCGCTTTCCAGCTTTCCCGTCCGTATGTATCATGTCCCAGGGCTGTAGCAGGGAGGGGATCAGGGTACACCACCTCAGATCGCGTCGCACCGCCGCGAAGGACGGACGCGTTTATAAAATGGCCCTGTAATCCCGTGTCGAGACAATGGTGAAATACAACGTATTATTTGCTGTGACAATCGCCATCTCCTTGGCCGTCGGTAAGTGCTAGATTTTATTACGATTTGATTTGCAATGTTAATGGAACGGTTTTTTCGACGTGTGATTCGTGCTTTTGGCTCTTTTGTTTTTATTTCTGTTTCGTGTTTTGTCAAAGGGTAATTAAATCTTTTTTTTCTTTTATTTTTATGGATTGTTTTTGTCTCATTTTTAGACATGTTTAATTTAACATCAGGGAAAATTGCTGTGATTTACCAATTTATTTTTTGCGATAAAGTAGAAGCTCTTGTTTGAAGTCGTTTGTCCTTATACTATGTAATTTTCGATTAAATGTACCAATTTACATAATTTCAATTCGGGTTTTGTTATATTCTTGAATTAACTATGCATTATTTTTACGAAAATTAAGAAAATGTGGAACCGTTGTTTGTTATCAGTTGTCAACTATTTATGTGATTGTCAACTGAACTGTATAGAATATGTTTAAAAAAAATTAGAGTTCATCCCTTCGCCATAAATCTTGAATTAATTAAACAGTACCGTGATTAAAAGTATTCCACGATATTAAAGAACGTAAATCGCCTCATAAATATGGTCAGCTGTTGCTACCGATTGTAATGTCCTTCTATAATTGACGTTTATTTTGCTAATAAGTTTTCACAAACACTTTTACACGTAATTTTTTTTTAAACTATGTGAGGCTGGTGTTTCGTACCTGACTACTCTGAGAAGAAACAGCCGAAACAAACTCAGAGGTCATAGTCTTTTTCTAGTCTCTAAGTAAGACATAAACATCTAGGTAATAGGCTTTTACTGAAATGGGGTTCCACATATCGTCCGAAATTAGGGATGACCACCTTATTCTATTCTATCTACTTTTATTAGGGTTACCTTCATCTGTCAAATGTTTTTCCAATAATGTGTTTCGCTGACCTATCTTCGTTTGCTGAAAACCTGATTTACTCTTAATTCCACCTTCAATATCATCATAATTTACTCTAGGGTTACAGGATCCAGTGCAAACCAATATTTTACACTGACTGAAAGAAAACTTGAATTTCCTGTATGGGCTTGGTGTTCTTAACCTACTTCTAAAAAAGGTGGAGGTTATGAATTCCTTCAGCATCTTTTATCGAACTAAGTTACCGACTTCCGAAAGTAAAGTTATTTTAGACATTTTTAGTGATTTTTTTTGGAAGTCGGTTTTATTTTCCAAAGAAGTTTTTTTTTTGCATAAGTTATACCTATGCATTATTGTGCTCTGAATATTTGTACTTCTCATGTTCTACGACCTACGACTGTTTAACGTGAGAGCCTGCAGTATCATTTGCGATTTCTATATTCACAGGTAAAAGAAAAACTTTGACAGCTCTAAATGGAACCATCTCGTTTGAGAGCGGTTTATACTCGCTAAAATTTTACTTAATAACTAACTATTGCCTGCGACCTTCATCATTATCATCATTTCAGCAAAAAGACGTCCACTGCTGGACATAGGCCTCCCCTAAGTGTTGCCACATTGACCGGTCCCTTGCGACTCCCATCCAGCAGATCAAATCAAATCGGATAACTAACTTCGTCCGCGTGAAATTATTATAAAACATTATTCCATATTTGAATAGGATTTTAACAACAATTTAAATTTCATCAAAGTCCCGTTAAAATCGGTCCAGCCGTTTTGGAGATAAACCGGAACAAACTGACAGACAAAAACAAAAACTAAAAAAAAAATGCATTCAGTAAAAAGCTGATATTTTGAAATTAAAAAAAAGACACTTCAATTTTATTTGTTTGCATCGATTTCATGATCTTCGCATATAGGGAGTTAGGTACCTATGTAGGTACAAGTTCATTTCGCAGTAGGGAGTCTTCTTGTATTCTCGTTTCAAAGGATATTGGCGCTCTGAAATTACTGGCACTTGGGACTTGCCTCCCCTATATGCCTTAGCCAAACTTTGACACCCATGGGAGAAGTGGGTACTATTTCTTGCAAAGACAAATTGTAGGTACAAGTTATATAAACAAAACTATGTATATAAGGTCTAACTATTCATACACGAAATATTTTCAGGGAATCATCTAACGGTTATAACAAAGCCATTTCAAGGGATTTTTTTTTTATCTGAGTATATTTAAAAAAAGAAAAATTATCTAAAATTACTTGACCCACAAAATAAATACTGGCTCCTTATTTTAAAGCATCCATTACGCTAGTTTACTACGACGTATTTACCTACTGTCATTGTTAGAATATGGGAGTAAAGGTTTTATGCAAAGTCTCAAAAAATTTTAGAATTATAATAATTTGTTAAAAAAAAAAACACTCAAATAATTTTTTTTTTAGTTGCTATGGCGACTTATAGAAGTTACTCTTAAAATATTTCGTGTATGTAAAGATAGACCTTTTACAACCGTACGTTTTTAGCATGGCTCGTTGGTCTAATGTTCGTAACGTGCGACTGCTGAAATTGGGTTCCTGGGTTCGATTCCGAGGTTGGACTGTTATTGGCTTTTTCATCAGGAATTTGTCGGTAGCAGTCTGAATTTGTACCTAATTGATCGCAATAGGCTCGCCCCCAATGACATGGGACTTAAACAGGCGAAATGTGGGTTGTAGTATTAGACACCTCTGCCTAACCCTTCGGGAAGAACAAGCGTGATGTTATTTTATAATCGTAAGTTTCTAGTGTATGTTGCAAAAAATATATAAGTAAATAAATATAAGTTTCTGCTCTACTTTTTTGTAAAATTAATTAAACATTAAATCTTCATGCTTTCTTTCACTTCTAAATTACTATGTTTTTAGCACGAACTATTATTAACTGCCGAGTTTGCAAATGAACGTGGGGTCCTAGATTCAATGCCCAGGTCGGGAAAAGTGTTATTCGGTTTTTCCTTCAGCAATTTCTCAGCCCGGAGTTTGGATTTGTACCCTGTTGATGGCAATAGGCTCGCCCGCGTAAGGTACATGGGACTTAAACATTATTCAAGAATTGTGGGTGTACTATTAGGTACACTTCGACTGTACCCTTCAGGGATTACAGCGTGATGTTATCTATACTAATATTATAAAGAGGCAAATTTTTTTTGTAAGTTTGTCTGTAGTGGGTAATCTCCGGAACTAATGAACCAATTCTAAAAAAAATTTCACTGGTAAAAAGATGCATATTAGCCAAGTCACAATTTTTACGGACAAAGTCGCGGGTGAAGTGCTATGTTGTATTAGAGGAAGAGTTAATTGGCACCGGTGACTGAAAAGTATTGTAGAGGGAAGAAAATGTGTTGAGCATAAATGTGTATGGCTATAAGAGTATTCTGATTTAAAAGAGTGTCCATGGAGGTTCTTGCCCGTTCTTCTCCATAGAAATCTACGTTAGGGAATGGGCAACTACAGTACTTTCACAGTTTTTATGCCTTGTGACTGGGACTGTAGCTATATTTCATTCGACAATTCAAAAGTGCCTGTAACTGGCCTACTTGAAATAAATGCTTTGATTTTGATTTTGATTGGAAAACCAAAAAAAAAAACGATTGATGGATTGTTAGAAAGATAAAACTTATTATGGCTTGTTAGGGTACTGATATGATAACTAATAGAGAAGTATGGAAGAAGAAGACATGCTGCGCCGATCCCATAACAAACTGAAATAGGGGCAGGAGAATCATGACATTCTGTCCCCCTTATTTACGAAATTTAATTCAAGAGTTTCAACAAGATAAATAAAGTAACTCCAATCCGAGATTGTAAGACAAACAGTTAGTAAAATGATATTGCTGTCATCTACTGTAACTGTTATTGTGGAACAACTTAATTAACTTGCTTAATAATTAGCAGTAGTCGAGTGGAGTTGAGTTGTATGTCTCGTTTAGTTGTAGCTTACTTACTAGTACTGGTAATGTAGATGTATCTGAGTGATGGCTTGGGTGATACTGTATACTTTTGTAGTTAAATAATAATAATGAGTTCAGTTTCAGTTTCCAGTGGGCTACAATTTATTATATTTTTAAATGTTTTTATTTTATATTGTTTTTTGTAAGGAATATTTAAAAATATAATTAATTTGTATAGAAATAAATAAAGGAAAGTTCAGCCATAATTATATCAGCCCGTGGTTTAATTGCCAAGAGCCTCGATCAATACCTGAGGAGGCTCTCGTTAGGCAGCTGGATCAAGGGCTTGATTCAGAAAGCGGTACTCCTGGATACGGCTCGTATTGTTAGGAGGTTCCTCTCTCTGGAGCCCTGACCGCCGGTAGCTTGGACCCTGTTCCCGATACAATTTTTTAAATGTTTTTTTAATTAATATTTAAAAATGTAATGAATTTGTTAAAAAATTAATAAAGAAAATTAAAAGATAATAAGTTTATCAGAACATAAAAACAACAACACAGTACATAGCATATGGAAACAGAGGGTTGTACTACCAGGTTTAAAATTAGTTAGTCAAGTTAGTTAGTTTAGTTAAAACCAGGACATTTTTATTCTTTGAAAGGGACAAGTTGTAAACGGATCCTGCCGTCAACCAAGTATTCTGTACTCCAAACTAAGTAACTCTACGCAAAAAGTATGATTATTCGAGAATAAAAATAAATATTTTTTGAAACTACCGGACTGAATTATTATTTATTAATAAGTTTTAATGTGACGCACTCAAAATGTTGTGCTATTAGGAGGTATTTTTAGTTAAATTATATCATTAAAACGTGTTTAAAAAAAAACTGAAAAAGTTGCAACCTCCTATATCTCCGTAACTAGAAGGTTCCCAGGTATGGTCCAGACCAAAGAAAATGATCGCAATGACGGGGAGAACAAGTGCCTTTTGGCATGGTTTAGGGACTTTTATATTTTTCAAAAGGAAAAGCATAATTTCATGTCTATTTAAAGTAAAAGAAACGCAGGTATTGAGACAAGAGAAGTACATACCTGTATGGGGTGACCTTAACTACTTGCTATCAGGATTCAAGGGTTTTCGGAATTCCTTATAAATTACTTCAATTACCCACGATACAGGAGAAATTCCTAGTGTGGGCAACGTTTTAAATTAATAAAAAAAAAAGGATAATTTGATAAATTCGTTTGACAATGTAAATAACGCAATGAATGCTGTCGGATTGCCGAAATAAAAAGCATTACAATTGTAAGCGTATTACGCAATTATAAAGGAGCTAAGAAATATCCACATGACCAAAAACAAAAAAAAAACTTGCTTTAAATAATCGACTCAGAAGCTAAACTCTGAAGTGGGGTGGGTAGTTTTATAAAAAAGTCTGTCATCGAAGCTAGATCATAAAATATTACTTATCTGTGATCGACAGACGCGTTTCAATGTCGCTCTAAAATGTCAGTCAGTTTTCAGAACACGTGAACGTGTCCTGAAAATAAATAACGAGAAAAATTTGAAACAAAATAAAAAGTGTAAGCGAGTGTGTGCGAGTTGTGTTAGAACGCACACAGACAGAAATTATCCCAGGTTTACCTATACTAATTTAACAAAACTACATTTGTTTTTTAGATTTATAACAAAAACTTTGGATTCTTCCTTCAGAATTTTCTCAGAGTAGCAGCCACGGATTCTAAATTTATGCCCGGTTGATGGCAATAGGCTCGCCCCCCATTACATGGGACTTAAACATAACCGTGCAGAATTGCACATTCCCAACCATAGATCACTATGAAGAAGAACTTAAGTACAGAAGCACATCAAGCTACTACAATCAGTCAAATTTCTTTAACAGATTTTCGACTTCATCGCTAAAGCGTTAAGTTTTGGGTAGCTTGATGTACTGGCGTCAATAAAGGGTGTAAATAGACCCTTAAGAAAGACACTTGTTCTCCCCGTCTTTGCGATCATTTTTTTGTTCTAGACCAGACCTAGGAACCTTCTAGTTACGGAGATATTGGGGATCAAAGTTCCAACTTTTTCACAAGTTCTTTTTTTAATACATGTTTTTAATGTAATTATACTTTACACACCTCCTCGACCCCCGTACTATTCAATCCATCCATCAACACAATGCTTTGAGTGCGTTCCATCTAGTCCTACTGTAAAACATGATTTTGCACCCCAGAAAACGTCGTTTCCCAGCAATAGTTTTTGCGTAAAGTTACTTAGTTTGATGTACAGAATGCTTGGTTGTCGGCTTCGTGAAGGGTCTGTTTACACCCTGTATACATTGACGACACTTCTACCGATTTAAATCTTTGGCTTCACCCACGCAAAATCTCGATCAAAACTACAAGGTTTATCTAATAAAAGTTTTACTACCTTTACAACTAAAATCAATATTGCCTACACAACTTATACTCAAGGATATTGATTTATCTTCAGAACGGTATCAATAACTTGTGTTGGTAGTAGAATATTTCCCAAAGGAATCGGCTAGCTAGTTCGAACTAACTGGATATAGGTACATAAGGTTATTTTCGTGGCTTTATGTATTACATAATATGTAGCGTACTATGTAATAAACTCGTAGCTAAATAATTACTACCGCTCGGATCGATCTTCAGGTTGAGTCGCGCTGTGGTTGGGAACCACCCATTGCATACCGAGTTTCCACTTTAAGCCGTTGGTCCCGGCTGTCATTTGTAGATCTTTGACAGTCGTTACAGGAAGTCAGTGGCCCGAAAGTCTTACAACCAGTTTTACTTAGGGGTATCGTGTTACCCAGTACTAACTCGATTGTGGAGGTCAGATAGGCAGTCGCTCCATGTGAAATACTGGTATTCAGCTTCGTCCGGTTAGACTGGAAGCTGACCCCAACATAGTTGGGAAAATTCATCCAGGCAGGTGATGAAAAAAAAACGCGTGTCACTATATTCGTACACACGGCGACATATCAAGCCATACATTTCCAGTATAGCATGGCCTGGTTTTGTATAGATTACCCTTCTAATGAGAAATCCGAGTATACTAGTTTTGCAAAGGTTGATTGGTCGTCGTGCGTACATGCTTATCTCCGAAACCACTGGTCCTGAGTTCGATTCCTGTTTCGGGCAAAGTATTATTATGTTTTGCCACGAGGAGCATTGAGGATTGATGATTCCTCAGTAGCAGCTACGGAGTCTGATTCTGTGCCCGGTTTATGACAATAGGCTCGCCCCCTATTACTTTGGACCTTAACATAACTGGCGAAATTTGGGTGTTCTATTAGGTACACCTCTGCCTAACCCTTCGGAGATTACAGGCGTGAATGTTATGTAATGCTCTACGCGGCTGAAGCCACGGGCAAAATATAGAACAATTTTTAAATTGTAAATCAGTTGATCACGGTTCTCTTATTTAAAATTAGAATGAACACGACTAGATTTTGTTTAATTTGTAAATTCACATGAATTCGTAATTGGAACAGACAATTTTGTTTTATTTTTTGCGAGGGAGGCTTCGAATATTGAAAAATAAAACATGAATTGATTCGCTCTTTTCTTTTTTTAAAAGTACATTGTAATTAATTTTGTTTTTTTTTTTCCGCATGGGTGACTTAACAATAGGCTATTTCAAGTTTTTTGTTTATACACGTTAGGAATTTCTCTGTAGTAACCACGATTGGATTTGTGCCCAGCGGCCATAGGCTCGCCCCCTAGTACACGGGACTAAAACATAACTGGCGAAATGTGTGGATACTATTATGTACACTTCTGCCTAACCCTGCGGGGATTACAGGCGTGATTCTATGTTATGTAATAAATTATTTCGCTACTTTTTATTTGTGAATTGATTATTATTAAATTAAAAAGTATCGAAATAATTTTTTACTAAGTAGCCCCCAGTGGGGGGGGGGGGGGGGGGGCACTGATTGTCATAAAATTCAATTTTAAACTTAAAAAATATCAAAGAAAACTCTTTTAAAAACTCTCCCAAAGGAAATTGATTCGTTATCCTAACTAACAAGTCAATTTGGGCCACGAGTCACAAAAAGGCTTCTTTCTAAAAATAGCGCCATTCATAGCTCAAACCGTTTTCCGGAGTCAGGGATCTAATAAAAAAAGTTGAGCAAACTGAAAATTAAAATAGAATTTCATCCAGCATTTTTCATGATAACTGGTTGGAATTCATGTTCATATTTTGAATTTTTCTGTGTTGTCAGCTGATAAAAATACCAAAGCTCTTGTCTATGGAAGTAAGTAATGTTGTGATTAATCTGTCGTAGAAACCAATGTTTGATTATTGAATTGGTTCTTAGGCCTGTTTTAATTCATACTAAGCGACATCTAATTAAATAACATAAAAAAACACAAACTGACGGCATGTATTTCAAAGCGACCAGTTACAGGCACTTTTGAATTAAGTACCAAGAACAAAAAAAAATGTATCTACAGTCCAGCTACAGGCGTAATAACTGTCTATGGATTTCCATGAATTTTAGTTGCCAAAATATAGTACAATTCTAAAGTGATCACTATTTTGAATAGGTCCTAAAACAATATTTAAGTTGCGTTTCTTAAATAAATAATTCGTTGAAAACGGTTCTGACTAATAAATCATGTCAAAATGCAGAATATTTAATCAGCGCGTACAAAGGAACGTATAACAATGGGTGTTGCCATAAAAGAATATTCTCAGGTCACTTAGTGCAGTGTATTGAATTAGATTCCTTTATTTCAGGCGTAAAATTTTGTTTTTTTGACTATTTATTTAATGTGCAGTATGTGGCAACTAAACAAAAACTAAATATAAGTACCATAACATCACGCCTGTAATAGAATAATTAGGCAGAGGTGTACCTAGTAGTACACCCACATTTCGGCAGTTATGTTTAAGTCCCATGTAATAGGGGGCGACCCTATTGCCATCAACCAGGCACAAATTCAGACTACATGACTAAATGATTTTGTTCTTCGTAAAACCGTGTTCCATTTCTACGAAACAATTTTTGAAGGTGAGCTTCATTTCTGCAATCAAATTCGCTAGACAAGAACGACAAGCGTAGCTGAAGGATTTCTTATACCAAATCTTTGTTTTTCAACTGTATCTGGCAGATAGGTATAGTGCAACAGTGTTCCTATTATAAAAACTATGTTGCCAGTTACTCGAGTGAAACGTTTGAAATCGACTTTATGTTTTGTTTGCTTGCAGCAAAGCTTCTTCTTCCAAAGCAGAAAATGCGCTCGATGATCTAGAATTTTCCATCACAAAAGATCAGAGAGAAATGAAATAGGAACAAATCCTTTGTTTTTCAGGACCATATGCAAATGACGTATGTCTGTGAGGTTTACGTTTTCATATCGCGACCGCCGGGCACACGTTCATTCTAATGTAAGGTATGGTTCACTAAAACATGAAGTTTATGTGAGTTTAATGATGCATGTTTTATTCTGAAGAGGAGGGACGTTAGTTCTGGGTAGAGATTTTAATAGCTGGAATACTACGACCGTCTAGTAAGTTTTATTGCGCATTCTAATTTAAATTACAGTCTGGCCTTTTTTTTGCCACAGAATCAATATAATTTCCACTTCCTCATTCCTCTGATATTCTTTTCTGATTAATTTCGTTGCGGGATCCAAGACAGTTAAATTGTTTGTCTGGAAATTCGTTGAGCTTCATTGTATCGGCGCTTTTCTGGTGGTAACCACTGTTGATTCTAATTTTCTGGAGTTGCAGTGGTTTGGGAATAGTGTGGTGGGCTTATGGAAAAGGAATCAGCAATGCCATCCAACGCGGCAATACTGCCAGCCTTCTGGGCACTTTACCTATTGACAGCGATGTGGACGAATTTTTTGACGCCCTGTTATTCTTTTCCCAAATCTATACTTGTACATATTTATTTTACATCTACTTGTAGTATGTAAAGTAATGTACATAGTAATGAATGAAGAAATCAAGATAACAAATTATAAAACATAAGCAGCCTGTAACAGGATACGGACCGTAACGGTCCCAGAGCTGGGATCTGTATCTCGCCTTCTTTTTGCTTTGTAGATATCACATGTCTTCGATTTTCTCTCTAGGATATGAGACATCCTTGACCGATTTGAGAGCAGTGGTAATGACATAAATTTCACCAAGTAAAGCGACTGCTTGAAGTTTGAACCTGCGACCTACAAGTCGTATTAGAGTCATTACTACTGGTCAGTCTGGTCACCACTGCTAAATTTAAATATACAGAGTGGAATGGACACCGACGCGACGCAGAAACGGTCACGTATTCAGTGGATCATTCTGAACCCCCCACAAAGGTACTTTAAAAAAAAAACAGCTGTTCCATACATTTTGTCCGCGTAGGTATAAAGATTATTTTTATTTTTTTATATTTTTTTTTATATTTTCTCTTTTGAAGGAAATATCACTATTTTTTAAACTACCGAAGAAATATTTCGATTTTGGGGGCTCAGAATGATGTCCTGAATACGTGGTAACCGTTTTAGCGTCGGTGTACCTTCCATACTGTATGTATAAGTAGATATTACTTACCATAGATTTTTTACATTGTCACCAAAAATCGAGGTGCATAGAATATCCACATTTTAATATAAAGGGGGGGGGGGGGGGGGGGGAGACTATTGCCATTAACCGGACAAAAAGTCAGACTTGGGACTACTGAGGTATTTCTGAAACTCAATAACACTTAGGCCACTCGGCAGTCACGCTGGCGACCTAGACAACGATGCGCTCTGAATACACAATGGACCCATTATCGAGTACCTATTGAGACCTATTGGTGCTTAAGTAACATTAAGTCAGCTTTCAGCTTCATACAACTGGTGAGAACAACTAAATATCAGTATTTCACACGTTGTTTTCGTTATAAGTGCCGTATAAATTTTAATATGCATTCAGTAAAAAGCTGTTATTTTGAAATTACAGATTTATTTATTTAATTTATTTGTATGTTTATACCAGGTGTAAACAGACCCTTCACATATCCGTCAACCAAGCATTCTGTACATCAAACTAAGTACCTACCTTTACGCAAAAATTATTGCTGGGAATCGACTTTTTTTTTTTTTGGGGTGAAAAATCACGTTTTGCGGTAGGACTCGATGGAAACCACTCATAGCATCGTGCTGATGAATGGATAGAATAGTACGAGGGTCGTGGAGGTGTGTAAAGTAAAAATCTTACATTAAAAACATGTATTAAAAAAGAAAAAATTGTGAAAAAGTTGGAACTTTGACCCCCAATATCTCCGTAACTAGAAAGTTCCCAGGTATGGTCTAGAACAAAAAAATTATCGCAGTGGCGGGGAGAACAAGTGCCTTTCTTTCATGTTAAGGGTAGCTATTTACACCCTTTATAAGTCCCTCTTCGAGCGAAGCGAAGTTAAGCGTGCCCACGTGGTATGGTAAATATGGTATGGTAATAATGGTAAACGCACGCAGCGTTTACCATCTTTGCATGGAGCTGACCTTCGACATAACATCAAACTTGTAATCCCTGAAGGGTTAGTCAGATTCGAGGTTCACCTAATAGTACATCCAATCTATTCCATTTCGCCCAAGTCCCATTTAATAGGGAGCGAGCCTATTGCCATCAACCGGGCACAAATCCAGACTCTGTAACTGCTACTGAGAAATTCCTAATAGAAACCCAACAACACTTTGCCCGACCCGGGAATCGAAACCTGGACCTCATGCTCAGCAGTCGCGCTTGCGACCACTCCACTAACGAGGCACTCCTGACCTTCTGTATTTTGCGAGTATAGGTGCTACTGCCCGTACCGGTACCCTGCCTATTGTAAGCGCTTGCTGAAAGCTTTTATTCAGGAACAATAGAAATATGACCTTGTAGCCCCGGCTGCAACGCGCTGGACCGTTTCAATTTATGCTTTCGCTTGTTATATTTATGTATGTATGTAGGTCACATTAAATAGGTATATATGGGAAAATGATCTTAACTTAGTATCATCATCTGCCTAGCATCAACTATGTTGGGGTCGGCTTTCAGTCTAACCGGATGCAGCTAAATACCAGTATTTTATAAGGAGTGTCTGCCTATCTGACCTCCACAATCCAGTTAGTATTGGGGAAATGATACCCCTTGATAAGACTGGTTGTAAAAATCTCTCAAAAGAGTCGAAAAAAAAGGTTTGTGCGTTCATAGACACAGATCACATACCCGAAAAATCGTTTCTAGGTTTAATCAATATTTTGGTCCTTGGGGAATCATAATCACTGAACCATACTATAAAAAGAAAAGGCCCAAAGTATTTCTCATACTTACTACATAAACTGATACAAAAATATTTTGACGCCCGAAAGAAGTTGACAGACCATTTCTTAAATAACAATTCAAAATGCAGACATTATTGTACAGCTGTACATTATTCTTTGTCAAACAAACAAACAAACATAATTTAGCACTGGCAACATCAACACGTCTTACTCTAACTGAAAACTCCTTGTTCAAACGAACCACGAACCAGCTGCTACTTTATACGTTTCTATTATTTCACCATCAGAAAGAAAAGACATTGATCTTCGTTCACACGTAAGTTTAGCATTAAAAAGTTATATATTTTCGTCCTGAGACGCCTTGCCTCGA
Organism: Noctua janthe; assembly: GCA_910589295.1. Classification (NCBI taxonomy): domain Eukaryota; kingdom Metazoa; phylum Arthropoda; class Insecta; order Lepidoptera; family Noctuidae; genus Noctua; species Noctua janthe. The sequence continues at coordinate 1,646,019 of OU342572.1, read as the reverse complement.
GTCTAGACAGATATCTAGACATTATCGATGATGAAGCAGCGAGCTTGAAATCCATTATGTAACGTGGGGAGAGACGTTTTCGCAATATTTTGTTGAGGAGTTTTATAATTTTTAGGTTATATTTTTGCTGTGGGTACGTGAGTGGGATTTTTGTACTAAAAGTAAAAGTAAGTAAAAGTTGGGTAAATTAGCCATTTTCTGTAATTTTTTTAGTTATGCAACATTTTTTAAAACGTTATTGATAATTTTACATGGATTGCGAGAATTATAACAGGCTATAATTTTGAATACTCACCACCGTGCTGTTTCTCCTGAAATATATTTTCTTGTGCATCATTCTTTTATTTTTTTTACCGAGGAGGCGCAGGAGAAGAGCGCCTGGAAGGAATTGGGTGAGGCCTTTGCCAAGCAGTAGGACAGTACAGGCTAATATAAAAAAAAATACTAACTAACAAAGATAAAGTACAAAAAAATTGTTTTCTTTTCATCGAAGGTCAGCTCTTTGAACACTTTCTTTACATTTCATTTACCTAAGTTTTAGTACAAAATAGCTTTGAAAATTCTTTTTACAGATTCGCTGTTAACAGGTCCTCGTAACTACTTTCATTTTACGTAAATAGGTACCTACTTATATATAATCCGATCGTTTTCACTTACGTAAGAGTTATTCTATATCTTTTTAGGTGTCGTAAGAGTATTAAGATTACGAGGTTACGTCGTATCGTCTCTGTAACTACCGTAACTTGATAAGCCAGATTTTCATCACAATAATTATGTTATGAACCTTTTTGTAAGATTATCCAATTTCCAATTTGTACTCAAATCATCTGCAAGCTGTTAGCTCCGCTCACGTCCTCGGGCGCCGCTAAATCATTACATAACGCCTTGTAATCCACGGACGGTAAGGCAGAGGAGTACCTAACCGTACATCCACATTTCGCCAGTTATGTTTAAGTCCCATGTAATAGGGGGCGACCCTATTGCCATCAACCGGGCACAAATCCAGACTCCGTGGCTGTGTACACTGTACTGAGAAATCCCTGAATAGGGTTACATAAAGAACAAGTCCGCCTATGTATCAGCATTGTACATGAAGTTTAAATAAATAAATAAGCATGGCATCTAGTATCACATACGATCTTACTGTCACACACATACACATAATGTACGCGAAGTCTAGAGGACTACACTTCGCGTACATTATTTCAAATGCTCTCAAAATATAAATCTTGAGTAAAGTGGAGAGTGGTGTCATTACAGGCATATGAGACATTTCATCTTTACCGGAGTTAATGAGACATTTCACCTGTATCTATGTCAACGCACCTGTGTTGCTTTTAGCATGTGGGAATCAATGAACAATTCACCATTTACCACAGAGTGTGCCGCCTGATTCTTGGGATGAATTTCGCCAGTGTTACTAACACGATTAACACATCTCAATCTCGTTTAAGAGCTGTTTAGTGTCATCATTAATACACTGACAGCTCTTTCGCCGTTTAGATTTGCTGAACGTGTTTAGTTTACGTTGAGTAAGGGAAATCCACTCTTAGTTACTTTTTACATAAAATGTTATAATAATATGAATCAGGTAACTAATTATTTCTTTATCATGTGGTTAGTGCTTAACCTGGTGTCAGAGTTTTTATGCCGCCCATTAGTCTCTGACTTGGCTTTACATGCCGTCAATAAATATCTCTCAAACATGCTGGTTTCCACAAGATGTTTTCCTTTACCGAAGCTAGTGATAATTATACAATATGCACGTGAATCCGAAAAATCAGAGGTGCGTGCCTTGGGTTCGAACTCGAGACCTATGACTTTGGAGTCTGACGGTCATATCACTAGGCTATCACTGGTTCTAGGTAACCAATGAAACCACATCACATTAGTCCAAATCCCACTCCCAACTTTTTATTTACCAATTTATTTTCTTTCCAATACATTCTCCTACTAACCAGTCTTACCCGTAACCTCTAACCGTCAGAACTAGCGAGTGGCGACTCAATAACCGTAATTTATCGTACGCAATCCGGCTCCCGACAGCTCCCCGGTCCGGACGCGAGCCGTACTCGTGTCGGACGGCTATCGGACGCGGGTACTATTGCCGATCGATGCGATACTTTTCTGTTATAGCTGCGATACATGAGATGTAATGAATTGGAATTATTGGCTAGGTTAAGGGTCCTGACTAAGCTGAACTTTTATTATTGCTGGCTTTTACCAACTTGGCAATAAAACAAACATGAAAGAGAATTGTCAAATAAGGTTGTATTTATTGTTGGTCTCAGAGATATAGATATACCTAGATAGAGCATCTACTTCGTGTGCCACGCTTAAGCATTTTGTGCTTAACGAGGTACAGGAAGCTGATTCCTTTAAAACAACAACGTTACAACTCAAGAACTTTTTCTAGACATTTATAGAACAAAAACGTAGTCTATTTTGTATATTAACTAAATAGTTCTTATGATGTCATAATAGGTAGTCAAAAAATGGCACGCCTTAGTTTTTATACGGATCGTGATACTTGCGTTATCTAGGTACTCGTATTCTATATCTGTGCTGTGGTTGGTATCTTAAAACTCATCCGATTTAATCAGACGTCCTGTCCCGTCATTTGTGATTTAATTTAAAAAAAATCACTGAACGACTATGGCAGCCTAAAATACAAACTAAGGAACGATTTACAAGCTTAATAAAGCAAAAATTGGTGATGAAAGTCATTTGTTGCCATGCGCTGGGAAATCAGTTCGGCTTGTGTTTGTAAACAGAAACTGATGATGTTGATCGGTTTACGTATCATTTTGCGCGATGCATTTAATTTATCATTAATACTAGAAACGGGATATTTACCATGTTTTCCATGTTGTTGTTGTGTTGTTGTTGTTGTTGTTTGGTTGTTGTTGTTTGTTCATTTAATTTGTTCGTATCAGACTGTGGCATCACTTGGGCCCTATCAGAATACCAGCGCTGTGACATTTTTTTAAATATCACAGCACATTTTGTTTTGTCCTGTGCGAGTAAATACTTTTTCTTTCTTTATTTACCAACTAATCTGTGCTTTATCAACCTTTCAAAAATCAGTTAATAAGGCTTTAAGTTGCACCTAACTTTTACCAAACAGTTAAGGTTTTTAAGCGGTATTTAATGGTGTGTCGTTTAAATCTCTTTGGAAATTTGCCAATTTTATAAAGCCTGGTTTTTATCTTCGTTAAAGCAAAGTCAAAAAGCTTCTTATTTTTTAATAAAAACTTTACTAACTCTACTTTTAATTTCTAGGTTGGGGACCTAGGACTTTATCCTGTATCGTGGTTACGTTTACAAACATTTAAACTCACATACAGCAAGACCCGGAACAACTACTTGTAGGCCATGCAAATATTTGTTCCGTGCGGGGATCGAACGCGCGACAAGCAGCGCTGCGGCCAATCACTCAGCCACTGCGCCAACCGTGTCGTCTTTACGTCCGTGCCGTGATACCTGTACATATATTTCGTGAAGGTTAGGTCCATAGAGAATTCTGTATGAAGCAGTTACCGAATTCACTGACGGTCTACCACTTTCACCCTTATGTCCTAAGTAATAAAGTTGAAAAGTGGTCACCTATAGGGATCAGGTCCCAATGGAAATAATTGGATAGGAGGTCAGACGACCGCCTACATGAATTACTTACAGATTCGCTACCGGTTAAATTGAAACCTAATGCAATTACTGGCAAAGTAAAGACTAGGTTATTGATGATGTTAGTTTAGTCTATTGGGGAGGTCTATGTGTTTAGGTATTGAGACAATGAAGACAAACTTAAGTCTAGTTCTGTCTATGCCTAGGTATTATCATTGTTAACAAAATTGATCCTCATTTTCAGTGACACTAAGCGCCTCCTATCACGCCTGGGATCTCTGGGGGTTAGGCCGAGGTGTACCTAATAGTCCACCCACATTTCGGCAGTTATGTTCAAGTCCCATGTAATAGGGACCTATTGTGACCCTATTACCATCAACCTGGTATAAATCCTGACTCCGTGGCTCCTACTGAGAAAATCCTGATGGAAAAACCCAATAAGACTTTGTCCGACCTGGGTATCGAACCCAAGACCTCATGCTCAGCAGTTGTGCTTGCAACCCTAGACCAACGAGGCCAAACGACTGCCAAATTAATTAAGCTTACTGTTGGAATTTGAGCTTTCGACTCTGAGACAAGCGGTAAAAATTCAAGAGTGCGCTTTCTTAGGCATTCATTTAGGTGTCACCTAGAGTTACTGAAAACCGTTGTTAATCACTTTTAACTAGAAGTCAGAAAAATTTATTTTACATCAGACGTTTTTGTATGATTTTCATATCAAATAGTGTACTTAGTGCAGTTTTCAGAGCAATACTCTTAATTAACCTGAATTTAACAATGAAAACATGGTATCATCCAATAAAATCACGCGATATATTATTTCAGATAAAATTATTGATTTAATTGGCTCTCAGAAATCGAGTGCTTCCCTCTCACTACAAAAAATCTGCCTACTCATAAAATACAGCGCCTGTATTCCTGTATTTTATCATCAATCCATCACTCATGTCTGAATCAGGGTCCAAATATCACACGCACATACTGACGTCCGACCACACATAGGGATGATAAAAACCCTTCAAATCTTAGGTCCAGTGACCACAAAACAGATAGATACAGAAGGCCAGAGAGCAAGGCAAGACAAGGTTATTATTCCATCGTCTGATAACCATGATATCCTTGTTAAAATTATCATCTTTTTCCCAACTATGTTTTGGTCGGCTTCCAGTCTGAACGGATGCAGCTAGACCAGCATTTTACATAGAGTGACTGCCTATCGGACCTCCACAACCCAGCTAGTACTGGGTAATACGACATCCCTTGGTATGACTGGTTGTCAGACTTTCGGGCCACTGACTACCTGTAGCGACCGTCAAATATCTAGAAATGGCAGCGGGGACCAACGGCATAACGTGCTTTCCGAGGCACGGAGGAAACTCGGTATGTAATGTGGTCACTCGTCCACGGACCAACCTAGACAAGCGCGGCTTAACCTAAAGATCGACCCGAGCGGCTGTTTTATTTAGCCATAAACTCCTGATGTCGTTATAAGAGTATGAAACCCTTTAAAAACGATGAAGTTTCACAATAAGTGAAAATGCACGCACACATAGACACGCTTCACGTACAGCAAGTGCGAGCGCATTCACGACTGCCATTAATTTGTTTTATATCACCGTACGCGCAGTTAAACCAGAAAAGGTATGTGCTTCGGTGATCTTCATGTTTCGGAATGAACACGAACGTCGCGCCCCAAAGTACGCCCACCGCTACCTTGGTGCAGCCAAGCTTAGTAATAGTGCATCTAGCATTGCGCGTTTATATGTAGCTACTGCGGTAGTACCTATATCAGCAACTGTCATGCACGCAACGCGACTTTACGTCACTGTCAAAATCGCAGTAATTTTTAATTTGGTTACAATAAGGTCGATGTTGGATTGCAGCTGTCACAGGTAACATAACCGTGGACTCTACGGTGTATTTGATCACCGAGCGTCTATACTTCCGAAGATAAACGATGACTCCCGAAGCGCAAACTTTTTCTCGGAGACCTGTAATCCTTTTTTCGCTTTCGTGTGTAGAGTGTGCCTTCTGTATTTACCTATTTTGAGGCAACACCCCGTTGGAGTGTCTACCCCTACCGAGAATACGAGCGGTTAGGGGGAGGCGTTTATTTTATTACCACTTCGCACCCCTATTAAGTGGTATCAAAGTTATGGCGGACTTGATGCCGAGGTCTTCATGTACGGGTTTTTAGGGTTAGAAATGTTGGGACTGTGGAAAATGTGTGGAGTCGGAATATTTGAAATATGTAGACAGTGGTGTCTTGTCTTGTATGGACTATTAGAGTGAGGCAAGATAATCATCATCTGCCTAGCCTTTTCTCAACTATGTTGGGGTCGACTTCCTGTCTAGTCGGGTACAGCTAAAATACCAGTTTGTTTTCATGGAGCTACTGCCTATCTGTCCTCCGCAACCCAGTGAGTACTGGGTAATACGGTACCCCTTGGTAAGACTGGTTGTCAGACTTTAATATTTCCTGTGTCTATGGCTGGTCTATGGTGACATTGCTCACCATGAAAACGTTCAGGAGGAATGTTATTTTATCGTGCCTTTTGGAGCTTAAGTGACTTTGAAAAGGGGTGCGGCATTGGTATACATTTTTGGCACGCGCCACAAGATATATGTTTGCTGACAAGTTCACTCAACTCACAACACATTTTCCATGAAAATATACCATTGCAAACTACAGACCGGCTCGTTTAAATTTAGGCTTAGTCGTACTACATGCATTGCTTTTTCCTATCGGAATAATACATCCTATATTACTTTTACACCCAGGTCAAGCGGTTATTGGAAAATAGAAGCGAATATCAAAGAAATTTCCGCTCGGTTTAATTAAAAGCAATTAATATGGCTGGACCTGGCGCATATGCGGATATCAGCGGATATCGGCGGATATGGGCGGATATTTGAAGTAAAGGTATATCCACTTTGTAATAGGGTCTATTCGTGCCTATAATCTCTTTTTACAGACATCATTTTAATAACTCAAATAGAAGATAAAACTTGAAGTAGATAGGTTAATCAAGATTTTTATTACAGCACTTATCTTCTTTTAATAACAAAAGCACAACACTACAATTTCGGTTCTAGTGTTGTTCGGGGACTAGGCTCGATTCCGGGATCGGCTAAAGCGTTATTGGGTTTTTCATTAGGTTTTTTTTTTGTTCCCATTTGAATGGAAATTAATACGTAACTGGCGAAATGTGGGTGTACCAGTAGGTACACCTCTGCCGAGGGATTACAGGCGTGTTGTTGTAATGGAGAACTTCGGTTAAACCGGTATGGACAGATTGAGGACACTTATCCTGCAGTACATTATCTGTCCGGTGCTGGGTTCACAAATTGGTCCATAACTGTTTCACCGGACCTTGACTTAGCAAACTGGCGTGTTTTGTGGGTTAAACTCGTTTAAAAAAACTTAAATTAAACTTGGTATTGAAAAATGTTATTGAGTTTTTCCTGTTTTGTTGGTACCGGAATACAGCACTCCATACAAAAAGCATTAAGCCTTATGTCATCAATCCATATTTATTTATCAAATACCGTGTATGATGAGAATATTATCATTCACCGAAAATATCCGCAGCAACAACAACTTAATAATTTGGCGGTCATTAATAAGGCGTGACAGATATCCGCGGCGGATATTCGGTTATTCGAAGTGACAGCGCGGCCATTATTAATCATAACTGATGCATTGTCTGAGTGGACTGAAAGCAAAGCGATGTAGTTGAATTTGGTTGAAGATTTTATGGATTTACAGGAGAATAAGACTGGGGGATAAAATGACATGCTATCACAGATAGAATGATGAAAAAGTCAAAAATATATTGGATTGACCAATGTCGTATGATCAATAATGTTAGGGATTGACATAATTATGAAGGGTGGAGGTGACATTGACGCCTAAACGGGTACCAAGTATCCAGTACATAATTCCGAACCCCTCCACATGGAAATTTTTCATCGGTGATAAAAAAAAAAACAATTATTCCATACACTATAATGACCACTGCTAACCGCACGCCGCACACAGCATTCCGCTCACGTCTCTTCTCGTCTTGCTCTAAATAATTACGAGACATCTCCTCTCCTTTCTGCTCCACTGTTTTCACTAAAGCTAAGCGGGAGACAAGAAGTGTAAACAAGGACATTCTATTGGTGGTTTTCAACACATCTCCTCTCGTCTCGTCTCGTCTCCGCTTTGGTGAAGTCAGGCTTTAAACGTAAGAATGCCATATAGAAGGGTTATTCAAAAATATAACACACTAGCGGCCCGTCCCTGTTTCGTACGGGTAGACATTTTTTTCTTTTGCTATAATTAATAAGCTTATTTTACTCAAGAATAATGTAGTATTCTAATGGTGAAACAATTTTCGAAATCTGTCCAGTAGTTTTTGAGTTTACTCGTTACAAACATACAAAATGTTTCCTGTTTGTAATATTAGTGTAGATATTTTACCTTCGAAAAGGCATCATTCGATTTAAGCTGACGATACGACAGCTATAAACAATAGTCACTTTAAAATTGCGTTTGTAAAAGCCTTGAAATTGCTTTTACTCCACACCACACATGGGCACCATAGTCACCATACATTATAGATATAAGTGTCAGGGCATAATGCAGCTGCTCGGAAAATTGGAATATTCCTTATTTCCCTACCAACGAAGCTAAAATATGGATGCAGCTAAAACTTATGAGGTACCCTGCGCTCGCCCGTCCGATGCCTGTGATTACCAATTTTAATTTTGCTTTGCATAAGGCTTTCGTGTCGTGTCGTTTGCGATATTAATCCGTTCTTGTGTTTAGCCAGTGCCTAATGTAATTTTGTCAGAGTAAGTTAGCCCAAGTAAAATACAATGATTAGATGGTCAAAAAGTGTCACTGACATGGAACTATTTTAAATGTTGGCTCAAAACTTGGCCACTTCCAAGGCGTTGTCGGTGGTAGCACCGAAGCCTGTCTTTGGGGCATAGAGGGCGGCGTAGGATGTGGAAGATTGTTTGTCACACAGTTCCACATTCACGTCGTGACGACTCGATGACGTTTAGCAACTGCCGAATTTGACAGGCGGCCCGTAACAGAAGTGATGCGCCCAACGCTCTTTTTGACATTTCAATCCATATTTTGTGTAATGTTATATTATCAATCCATGAATTGAGATTGCCATCTTGCATTTGTGAGAGGGCAGATCATAGATTAGAGATTGGACATGACAGTTGGCGCGTATCAAAACCCCTATCTGATCTGTATAACATTGGGATAACCAAGTTGAATTATTAGCAGTAAAGATCGGGCTAGAGATACATTAATAATGTCGAGAGTTAGATAGTTACCAAGGTGGTAGCGGGGCTGACAGGTAGAGGGTCATTTCAGTCGCTACTCGTGGAGGCTTTGTTCTATCTTAATGATCCTGACAGCCCTAGGCGCCGATTTAATGTTTTTTTCATGAAATAGTTATTGAATGGAATAAAATGAACTTAGAGGGTTGAAATAATGATTTTAATAATTATAATTCGGTACGTGTTACGGTCGCGAGCATTACAAATGTGATGTTATGTTATGTTTATGTTATTTCTCGTGCCATCCTCTCCATAGCATTTTAAATATCTTTACATCTATCTGATGTAAACGGTAGGTAAAAAAACTTCAATGTAATACAGCAATGTAATTAATCTTGTTAATCCATGTAGATACATGTAACGTTTTTATTTAGCTCAATTCGTACCAGGGTAAAACATTTTGCAACGTTTAAAAAATCGCTGTTTCGAATTAAAATCAAAATCAATTAGCAAGCCGGGCGGCGTGTATATCCGAGTTGCGGATATTTCGGATATCTATCCGAATATGTGCGGATATTTGCGGCCACAACATGTGGTTTGCATTCGCGTAATGGCTGTAATATGAAGAGCTAAATGCTGCGTTGGTGAAGCTTGCCTTTTAGCTTGTGTTCGTGAAAGCGTATCTTTGGTGTAGTAATAGCCCGTTGCTACCGTCAATTTTATTTAGAGTTTGCTACCGTCCAGCCGTCAATTTAGAGTTCGTTACTTTGATTGTGTACTGAATAAATTCTGAATTGCTGTCAGAGTTTTATTGTAGGTGCCTACTTTTTAATAGATCCGAATTTATAAAGAAGAACACATTTATGACTAAGGAGAAATTCAGGCGGAATCCTTTTGCTAAATATTCCAAAATGCTGAATTTTACAAGATGAATGTACGATAGCAGTATAGTATTTACGTAATATACAAGGTGTAGGCAGACCCTTCACATAGCCGTCAACCATGCATTCTGTACATTAAACTAAGTAACTTTACGCAAAAATTATTGCTGGGAGACAATTTTTTTTTTGGGGTAGTAAAAATCTTACATTAAAAACATGTATTTAAAAAAAAACTTGTGAAAAAGTTGGAACTTTGATCCCCAATATCTCCGTAACTAGAAGGTTCCCAGGTATGGTCTAGAACAAAAAAAAATGATCGCAAACACGGGGAGAACAAGTGCCTTTCGGATATGTTAAGAGTCTATTTACACCCTTTATGTATAAGTTAAGGCATAGCCAGAAAGCATTGACTTCGCAGAAGATAGCAGGACGAGCTGGAAATTACCAACGACCAGTGGTTCACGTTAGACCTGGATCAGAAAACTGGAAGTCATGGGGAGAAGCCTTTGTCCAGCGGTGGGATGGTGCAGGCTAACAGTAACAGTTAGGTTTAAGAAGAAAGAGTTTTCAGGTCGTATTTCCGCACCCAGGGTAGGTGCAGAAACAACTTCCCAATCAAACATCTATTAATATTTCTGTGTTTATTTTATAATTGTGTGGGTGATATAATTCATACCCAAAGGCATTTTAGAGATCAAAAACAGTACTAGTCTTACCTAGGGCTATCGTATTACCTAGTACTAACTGTGTTGTGGAGGTCAGATAGGCAGTCGCTCCATGCAAAATACGGGTATTCAGCTGCATCAGGTTAGCCTGGAAGCCGACCCTAACATAGTTGGGAAAAGGCTAGGCAGATGATGAAACAGTACCAGGAGCTTTGCAGATGTCTTTCCACAAATAATATAACCACTTTCCGTTCTATAGTTAATTCAAACGTCACCGAAATTTAAATCCCATAGGTTTTGAAGATTTTGAGGAGCTCGTGGCTAAATAATAACAGCTGCTCGGATCGATCTTGAGGTTGGGCCGTGGATGGGTGACGACCAATTACATACCGAGTTTCTTTCCTCATTGGTCCCGGCTGTCAATGGTAGATCTTTGACAGGTAGTCAGTGGCCCAAAAGCCTGATAACCTGTCTACCCCTTGGTAGACGTATTAACTGGGTCCTGAAGGCCAGATAGGCAGTCGCTCCATATAAACTATTGGTATTCAGCTGCATCCACTTAGACTGGAAGCCGACCCTAACGTAGTTGGAAAAAGGCTAGGCAGATGATGAAAGCATGTTTTTTTTTTTGGTAGCCCGAACTTTCCCGTTCCTGGGGTCCTGGGCAAAGCCCAGGGCTATTTCTTCCACTTTTCTCGATGTTGCGCCTCTTCTCGCTAATGATATGAGGTAAATACCTTTTATTTTTTTTTGTATCACACATTACGCCATGGAATTCCAGAAGGGTTAAGCAGACGTAACAATTACACCCACTTTCGCCAATTATGTTTAAGGCCCTAGTTATAGGGGGCGAGCCTATTGCTATCGACCGGGCACGAATCCAGACTCCGTGACTGAGAAAATCCTGATGCAAAAACCCAAATAACACTTTGCCCGACCGGGAATCAAACCCAGGACCTCATGCTCAGCAGTTGCGCTTGCGACCAACGAGGCAGTCAGTATTAGGTATTTGTTTAGAAATCCATCATACTGGTATGTGTTTCTAGCTGTAAGCTTCATACCATCTAGACATAACAGACTACCTAACTCCACAATGCATTGCCAGTCTAGTCTACATAGTTTCCACACTGTTGCATGCATGAACTACGTGCCCCACAACTTGCACGGTGTACTCCGACCGAAGCTAATAGATACTTTGATTGTGAAGTTGCGCTTCGAATTAATGGAGTGAATAGAACAAGTTACTGTTGAACGGTTTAGCTAATGAAAATGTTGTAGTAAGTAAGTGTGAGATTTGTTCATTGCATTCTATGAGGTTTTCTTTGTGCAACAAATGAAGACGAAGGGTTTGAGTGAGGGGGGCTCGAAGGCGCCTAGGAAGCCGATTCTTGCCGGCTACCCTTCGGTAACAAGGCACTCCACGTAGTGTCTAGGTGTCTACTGTAGTCAAATGGAAGCCTTACTAGAACTAATCTTGGTAGTGTTACCTGAAAAGTTTTTAGCAAGAACCACCTTGTATCTTGGTCACTCCAGTCACCATTTTGCAAAAACGGCTACAAATCAAACTTCAAAAGTCATTTATTGAAACTAGGGTAAAGATCAGCACTTTTTGAACGTCAATTACACAAGACAGTCCCACAAAACGCCCCCCTTCGCCACTTCCTAGTGTTTTAGCTGGGGAGAAGTAGTGGAACAAACTCCCCAGCCACTTTCGATAACATCTCCTTTCCGACTCATTCTATTCGCGAAAGTTTGTGAGGATGTCTGTATATTTTTTACTCTCACGCAAAAACTACCGAGCGGATTTGGATGATATTTGGCACAAGCATAGTTTATAACCTGGTTTAACGTTTTATCCCTGTAGTACGATCCCGTCGGACAAATACCGAACTCCACGAAGGCGAAGCCGTGGGCATAAGCTAGTACGAAATAAATGGTCTTGAGACCCATTATGTACGTTAGTTTTCTTAACCACCTTTTTGATAGAACAACCTATATAGTTTCAACAAACAAGCACCGCAAACATACATACAGTTCAAAAAGTATCAATGCAGGCTCGCTCGGTATACTGCGACTGAAGCTAATAGATACTTTGACTCAAAACTTGATCTCTCTACTAGCGTGAACAAGTTACTGTTGAACGGCTTAGCTAATGAAACTGATATATTGTACAGCTGAGTTCGGTTTACTTCAAGGAAGCTGGGTATTTTAACGTTATTGGTTGAAGGTGGGAAGCCTTTTTGACTATAAAAAAGAAGGGTGTTGTGTTTTACAGTCGATCTATATGTGTAAACTGCCTCGTTGGTCTAGTGATCCTAGCATGAGGTCCTGGGTTCGATTCCCAGGTCGCGTAAAGTGTTATTGGGTTCTTCTATCAGGAACTTCTCAGGAGCAGCCATGGAGTGTAGATTTGAGCCCGGTTCATGGCAATAGGGTCGCCCCTTTTACGAGTCCGCGTAATACTGGTCCGTTTCCCCCACTCGTCAGTTTATTTAAATCGACAGTTTCGTTGATTAGATATAACTTAAAACATAACTGGCGAAATGTGGGTGTACTATTAGGTACCTACACTTCTGCCTAACCCTTCGGGGATTACAGGCCTAATGTTATGTTATATAATAATATGTCACTAAGTGTGGATGTTAGAACATAGCTCAAAAACGACTAATTCGATTTTTTTCGTGTGAGTTGTTGCAAGCACCAGTGCTAAACGTAGTGTCTGAAGACTGATTCCCAAGCTCGCATAACCTATGTACCTATTCAGAATTCTTAATAAACAACAATTTAACAAAACAACAACAATTTAAGTTTTATTTTTATTTTTGAAATTTGTATGTATATTTGTTATTTTGTGTGCAATAAAGAATAAACAAGAATAAGAATTTAACAATGAAAATAAATACTTAGCTCTTAAAACTCTCACAGAATTTAAATGTCGAAAATAATTACAGGCTTTCCTGGAAGAGTGACTGCTGGATCCTCACTTTGAAAGGGGTGTCTTAAAGGAATTAGACATACGACCCGTTGCTTTATGAAATGTTAAACTGTGCTGTTTGTGTTTAACTAGACTGAGTGAGGTTGAAAATTCTTCAGGTAATAAACTCATTAAATAGGTATATTTTCGTTGATTTTTGAACTAATCGGAAATTTTTTATCGTTACGGTGGAAGTGCAGGGTAACCCGCGAAATTCAAATTTTCTTAAGTTTTTTGCAATTTGCAGGTCAGTGTCAGGTTGTATGTTGATGAAATATGAGTCGCGCAAGTAACACATTTGTAGTTACAGAATTCATCATCATTTTCGTGCCCTTATCTCATCTTATTTGGGATCGGCGCAGCATGTCTTCCTTCTCCATACTTCTCTATTACTCGTCATCTCACCTCCTTTCTAGACATATCATCCTTTACACAGTTCATTCCATTAGTATCCAGTAGTAGTTACAGAATTATAATAATTAAAATCATCAATACAACCCTCTAAGTTCATTTATCTCCATTGAATGACTTTTTAATGAAATAGTTAGCAGCTGCTGGGCCGGTGCACCCTGGGCGTGGGCAGTATCCTTCCCGGAGGAATGGGAAGAGATTCTTATTCCTCGGGGAATGTTACTGTTCATGGCTAATATTCTGACATGGGGGGATCCATCGTGGACCAAAGGGGCGTTGCTCCGCGTGACGCTCTGAAAAGCAGAGGGCACAGCGGAGGAGCAAGGGCGGGCTCGGTGTGCACTTACCCTGCCTCCGAGCAGACGTCGATATCGTAATCCCACCGTCGAAGTGTCGTGGAACACGTCTCGCGGCTTCGATTGGGACCGAGGGTCTTGGCTTAACCGCCCGGACCACGAGGTAGAAAACCTCTATAAAAAGTTACCCCGAATCTCAAGCGGCGGCGCACCGCGAGGAGATGTATGGCTGACGGGTTCCTTTGGAAAATCAGTCTCTAGTGCGAACCACTGCCGGGCCTGGCTATGGCTTATCTGGGTACAGGGGGCACTGCCCAGATGGACTTTTTATTTCCCCCATACTCGTGGGAACAGTATGGAAAGATCAAAAACCCATAAAACGGCCGGTAACGGTGAAGGAAGGGAGGAGAGGGATGCGGGGTCGGAGTCCGGCGCCGCATCCAGCGAGGTGAGTGCGGGAGGCTCAGTGAGCTCCCAGCGCGGGAGGCCCGGGGCTGCTGCGGGGAACAGTGAGTTCCTACGCAAGCGGTCCAGGCCGGTAGGCGACCGAGAGTCATCGTCAGATGGGGAGCTGGCTTCGGCTCGCAAGATCCCCACCAGCAAGCGCGGCGGGATCCGCGGCAAGGGGAGAGGTCTCTCTGCCACCGAGAAGTCGGCGCGGCTTGCCGAGGAGGGGCGCCACCCGGGGGTGGCCGCCGGTCACGGGGTGGCCCGTTCGGGCTCCTCTGGCGACGAGGTGGGCGCAGATGGCGGCTCTGATGCGGAGCGTAAAGCCGGGCTCGCGAAGGAGGTGGAGGCAGTGCTGAGGGCTGTCTCCTTCAAACAAAAGCCGTCCACCAGGCAAAGGGCTATACCTGCTGCGGTCGCCTCCATTATGGCGGCAGCGGAGGCTAGATTTGCGGGGCCGCCGCCAGACGGCGTGGCCAAACTGAGGGCGGAGGTCGCTCGACTGACAGCCGCCACGGAGCTTCTCAAAGAGGAGAATAGGAAGCTCCGAGCAGACCTGGCCAGTCTGCGCGAGTCCGGCTCTCGCGAGGCGGGGCAGAAGCGTCCAAGCCAGCACGTGCCGGTAGAGAACCAGGTCCTGAATCTGGTTCGGCAGGAGCTGGCTGCCTTCCAGGCGCGGTTCTGCGTCCTGGAGGGCATTGTCTTACGCCCCCCCCTGGCGGCAAACAAGGCGCCCCCGGGCCCGAGGGCGACCTCATATGCGTCTGCTGCGGCCTCCGCACCGGGGCCGTCCAGCCAGCCCTCCGGCAGGGTTATATCGGCCCCCGAAAAGCCGGCCCCGACGAAACCGGCTCCGGTTGGAAAGGCCGTGGCCCTGAAACAGAGCAAGGCGGCGGCCCAAAAGAAGGGCAAGGCGGCGAATGTGCCAGCGCCAGTCTCGAGATACCCGCTATCGCCGCCCCCGTCGCCCCCTAAGCCTTCCGCGGCTGAGACCGGGTGGCAGGTGGCCGGAGAAAAAGTAAGGGAGCGAAGGGCGGCCAAAAAGGCCAGGAGGCGGGAGCGGAAACGCCGGCAAAAGGAGCGGGGCGTCGCGGTTTGGCTCAGCGCCCCGAAGACCGCAGCTGTAGTGATTACACTACAGCCAGACGTGGAAAAGAGGGGCGTCACCTACCGCGACGTGCTCGCTAAGGCAAAAGCGACGGTGGACCTCAGAGAGCTCGGGATCATCGGGGGCCTCCGGCTTAGTGTCACCGCAACAGGGGCTCGAGTGCTGGAGATCCCTGGCGAAACCCGTGGCTCGTCCGCTGACGCTCTGGCTGAAAAGCTTAGAGCGTCTCTAAATGCGGACGAGGCCCGAGTATCCAGGCCCGTCAAATGCGCAGACCTGCGCATACTGGGTCTGGACGACTCGGTGACCGAGAAGGAGGTGGTGGCCGCCGTCACCAGGACCGGTGGGTGCCCTGCCGAGCAAGTCAAGGCAGGCACATTACGTCCGGACCTGTCGGGCATGTGAACCATAACGGTAAGCTGCCCTGTGACGGCGGCGAAAGTCATAGTGGAGGGCCGAAGGCTCTTGGTGGGCTGGGTTTCGGCGCAGGTGAAGCTGCTGGAACCCAGACCTCTGAGGTGCTTCCGCTGCCATGTGGGGCACCACGTGTCGGTCCGGTGCACCTTGGAGGTGGACCGCAGTAGCTTGTGCTTCCGCTGCGGCCAGTCTGGTCACATGGCCGCGGCTTGCTCCGCCGCGCCGCGCTGCGCCGCGTGTGCGGCAGCTGGCAAGCCGGCCGATCACCGGGCAGGGAGCAAGACCTGCGGTACTCTCGTCAAGGCCAGGGGCAAGGGAAGGCCCTCCGCCACCACTGCCAAAACCCCCACCGTCGCCAACACCGCAGCCGCCGCCACTGTCGCCGCCGCTGCCGCTACTGCTGCAACTTCCGCAGCGGAGCCCTCGCAGGGGGCCCGGGAGAGGGCTGAAATGGAGTGCCAGTAACGGCCCCATTACGCCTTCTCCAGGCGAACATCAACCACTGCGCCTGCGCTCAGGATCTGTTGCTCCAGAGCATGGCGCAGTGGTCGATTAACATCGCCGTGGTCGCTGAGCCGTACTTTGTCCCGCCCAGAGACGACTAGGTGGAGGACCTTAGCGGCTCAGTGACCATAATGGCGTCGGTCGCCGCCGGTACCCCGACCCTTGACAGTGTCAGGAAGGGTCAGGGGTGCGTGGCAGCACGGTTCGGGGAGATCGTTGTAGTCGGAGTCTACTTCTCCCCGAGCCGAACTCTCGCCGAGTTCCACAACTCCCTCACGGAGTTGAGTGTCGTCATCGGAAGCCATTCCGGGAGGGAATGGCTTCCGATGACGTGCTTGTTCTCGGGGACTTCAATGCCAAGAACTTGACTTGGAGTTCTCGTTACACGGACGTGCGGGGTAGAATGGTGGAGGACTGGGCTCTGGAGACAGGCCTGGTCGTCCTAAATCGGAGTTCTGTCCCCACGTGCGTGCGGATGCGGGGCGACTCGGTGGTGGACATCTCGTTCGCCAGTCCCCCTCTGTCGCCGCGTGTCGTTGACTGGTGTGTCATGGAGGGGGTGGAGACCTATTCCGACCACCGGTACATCCGGTTCGACGTCTCTACCCAGCCCTCTAGCGCGCCGGTCCTGCAGGCCCCGAGTGGTCCGCGATGGGCGCTGAAGCAGCTGGACCGGGAACTCCTCCTGGAAGCCTCGATCGTGCAGGCCTGGGTGTCATCACAGGTCAGGCCTGCCGACATCAACAACGAGGCGGGTTAGTTCCAGGAGGCCACATCCGAGATTTGCGACGTGGCAATGCCCCGAGTTCGGCCAGGAAGCGCCCGGCGTCAGGTGTACTGGTGGTCGCGTGAGCTGACGTCTCTGCGCGAGGCGTGCGTTGCCGCGCGGCGCCTGTACGCCAGGCATCGCAGGCTCCGCATCCGCCCTCCGGATGCGGCAGCCATTGAGGCGGAGCTGTACGAGGGATACAGAGCGGCAAAGACCGCCCTCCAAGAGGCTGTCCGGCGGGCCAAGAACCTAGCCCGCGAGGAGATGCTGGAGTCTCTGAACGAGATCCGTGGGGGCGCCCTTACAAGATGGTGCGGGACAAACTCCGCACCCGGGCCCCCCCGCTGACGCAGAGTCTCCGGCCTGAGCTCGTGGAGGACGTGGTGAGCGCTCTGTTCCCTTCGCGAGGGGAGCATCCTCCCCCGCCTATGGCTCCGCCGCCGCGTACGGTGCCGGAAGCGGACCACACTGATGACGACGTTCCGGAGGTGACTGGGGTAGACCTGAGAGTGGCGGTACACAGGCTGAAAGCCAGAAATACCGCCCCGGGACCCGATGGCTTGCCTGGCAAAGCCTGGGTCCTGGCCTCTGAGGCTCTCGGGCCCCGACTGGAAGGACTCCTAAGCGCATGCTTGGAGAGAGGCCAGTTTCCGCTTCGTTGGAAGACGGGGAAGCTGGTCCTCATCCGGAAGCCAGGGAACCCTGCAGACTCTCCGTCCGCATACCGGCCCATCGTGTTGCTCGACGAAATGGGCAAGCTCTTTGAAAGAGTCATTGCCAACCGCCTCGCCGGGCACTTTGCGGGGATGGGGCCGGATCTTGCGGAACACCAGTTTGGTTTCCGCAAGGGGCGCTCGACGGTGGACGCCATCATGCGCGTGAGAGCCCTCACGACGGGGGACGCGGTGTCCCGGGGCGGGGTCGTCTTGGCGGTGTCTCTTGACATCGCCAACGCCTTCAACTCCATGCCCTGGAGCTGCATTGGGGAGGCGCCCTGGGCGTCGGGGGTCACGTGGTGGCTCCCGGCCACCGTAGGCGCGGGCCTGTGGACGGCGAGTTATGGGCCAGCTCGCCGTCCGGCCGTCTTATGACGACAGGCCGTGTTGACGGCGCGTTCGTGTTCCACGTGCGCCTCAAAGAGATGTCAGCAAATAAGTAGGGGTCCGCAAGGGCCGATGCCTGCCAGGGCTGCGGGACTGTTCGAAAGAGATACCGTGGCCCTGGAACACAAAGGGCAAAGAAGGAACATGGATGGGTTTTAGTCAGTACAAGTCTGACACTCCCTTCCGCTCCGCCCAGAGTGGGGGAGGTCATTTGATGATTTCCCATCCGAAAAAAAAAAAAGCTGGTTACTAATAAACTAATTCAAACTTCAGACTGTATACTGAGATATTCACATTACAACAATAAGATTTAGGCAGCAGTGTATCTATAGTTTCGTGAATTTGTTAAAGTCCCGTGTGATAAGGGACGATCCTAGGCACAATTCCAGATTCCGCGCTGAAATTCTTGATGAAAATCCCAAACACTGACCTGGTATTCAAACCCAAGACTTCATGATCACCAGTAGCTCTTGCGCATACCACACAAGGCATGCAGTCCATTACTTCAAAACTAATTAAAAACCGGTTCCACGTCACCAGGTGTCAGATATCGGAACTCACGTATCTATAGTGCAGCTTGATTGACAAATCACCCGCATAGCACTCGTATGTACAGTCCGGCCGACGGGAATTGATGGCATTTTCACAACAAAAACTGCAATAAAACGGACGTGGATTGATAAATTAAAAGATCGACTTTTGTGAGTGATTTTGATGTACCTACCTACCTGCATAGAGATGTATGGTACTATGAATACAAAAAAAGGAGAATTGGTGATTGCTTTTTGAATTAAATTTTATGGCTGGATAATGAGAATCAGAGGAATTGTAGGATGTGAATGGGTAGAAAGATTTGGACAAGATATTTGACATTCGTCACAGGTCGTCAGTAACCCGAAAGTCTGACAAGCAAGGGGTATCGTATTACCCAGTACTAACTGGGTTGTGGAGGTCGGATAGGCAGTCACTCCATGTAAAATATTGGTATTCAGCAGCATCTGGTTGAACTGGAAGCCGACCTCAGCATAGTTGGGAAAAGGCTAGGCAGATGATGAAGTAAAAAACACACTTACATACAAACCCACATACCTATCTAATAACTTCCAAATAAATTACGACCCCGACAAAAAACCCCACCAATTAAAACCAATTAATACCCCGCAGTATACCCGGGTAACTGAATACCCGGAAGTGTGCTTTACCCGGCTATCCGCGACAGGGTCCGCGTGATGGATGGCCTGGATTACTGCCAGCCTTCCGTATTTATGCGCTGCCAATAGCTGGGACAGATTGCTGGATATAGGGACATGGACAATGCTGTGTTTGGAGCGAGAATAGGCGACATGTCTTGTGACTTTTTCAAATTACTCTGACCTAATTGGTAATGTGCTCCCGAGACGAGAGCTCACAAGTACTTATTTAAATCTGTCTGTTGACTCTGTCTTAGTATACAGCCTATACTAAGACAGAGTCGTTGACGTCATACCGAAGAGGCCGACTTAATGTCGATCAAAACAAAACCAGGTCGATGAAAACCTCCCACGTACTACACAAGTACTTACTAAGTTAAGGACTTAACTTGGTTATTTTAAGTCCATTGGGCCGAACGAGGTGACCCGACAGAGAACCAGAGTTGTAGCTCACAGTATAAGTAAGCTGAAGTGGCAATGGACTGGTCTTATTAACCGTAGAACCGATGAACGTTGGGGTAGACGTGTTCTTGAGTGGAGACCGCGAATCGGCAAACGTAAGGGAGGCCTCCCTCAGGCTCGGTCGAGCGACGATCTTCGCAGGGTTGCTGGTAGCAACTGGATGAGAGAGGCTGAGAATGGATTTAAGTGGCGTGGGATTGAAGAGGCCTATGGCCAGCAGTGAACTGATGATGATGATAAATCTTCATTAATCTTGACATGAAATTACTGGCAATGATTAAATAGAGAAAGTTGTCTCAGGTAAGAGAATATTGAACTACAGATCAACAGGAAGTCTTAGATAGGACATGTTTTTTTTAGCAAAAAGTTAAGTTAAGATGGTAGCATAGGGATTATCAAGATCATACTTTAAAAAAGTAGATAACATGACCTGTGTATTATGATACGCGTACGATATGATATTTAGCGACAGTTAGTATGGCTAGCGATAGCTATCGTTAACAATTGCGAGTTTTTTGTACAAGTTCAAATTCAATTGTTTTGTTACTTTAAAACGATTCTATTATAGTAAGTAGTGTTGGATTGACGGAGGAGCTCGTGGCTAAGTAATAACAGCCGCTCGGATCGATATTTAGGTTAAGCCGCGCTTGCCTAGGTTGGTCTGTGGATGGGTGACCACCCATTACATACCGAGTTTCCTCCGTGCCTCGGAAAGCACGTTAAGCAGTTGGTCCCGGGTGTCATTTGTAGATCTTTGACAGTCGTTATAGGTAGTCAGTGGCCCAAAAAGTCTGACAACCAGTCTTACCAAGGGGTATCGTATTACCCAGTACTAACTGGGTTGTGGAGGTTAGATAGGCAGTCGCTCCATGTAAAATACTGGTATTCAGCTGCATCCGGTTAGACTGGAAGCCGACCCCAACATAGTTGGGAAAAGGCTAGGCAGATGATGATGAGTGTTGGATTGACGGAATTAAACAAAAAGCTCACGTCAGTTCTTTTCAAAGTTGTATAAGCAGTGATAGCATAGTGGTGTGACAGTTGGACTGCCAAGTTATAGGTCTCAAGTTCGAACCCAAGACGGATTCATCTGCGTATTGTATAGGAAAACACCGTGAGGAAACCAGCATAAGTAAAAGATATTTCTCGACGGCATGTAAAGCTAAGTCTAAAAAATTTTTGAAAGCCTTACTTATCTATATACCCATCTGATTTTCACTGAAACGGAAACAGGAAAAGCTCGCTAAAATTATATTCTATTGAATTTGTCAGCATTGTGGAATATAAATATTGTGAAATTGGACACTCGTGAAACGAAATATAACCGCTTAATTTTCACGATTATGCGGAATTTCGGCAATAACATGAAAATGAGTGTTATTATAGCGAAAGTTTGTTTGATTATAAATGGGCACTGATTATCATGATGGTAGAGCAGGAATTTGATTTTGGTTTATTCATCAAATAATAAAATCGTATTACGAAGATAAAACTTGCCCAGGCAAAGCTTTTGGTAACCTACAGTATCAAACCGTTTGATGATTAAAAAGACGACACGCGACCGATTAAACAAGTATTTACAGAATTATAATCAGTAGAATCATTAATATAAGGAGCAGGAGCTCGTGGCTAAATAATAACAGCCGCTCGGGTTGATTTTTAGGTTAAGCCGCGCTTGCCTAGGTTAGTCCGTGGATGGGTGACCACCCATTACCCATTGTCCGTGGATAGTTGACCACCCATTATTATATTACATACCGAGTTCCCTCTGTGCCTCGGAAACCACGTTAAACAGTTGGTTCTGGCTGTCACTAGTAGATCTTGGACAGTCATTACAGGTAGTCAGTGGCCCGAAAATCTGACAACCAGGCGGTACTCAGTAGGTACTTACTGGGTTCTGGAGGTCAGATAGGCAATCGCTCCATGTGTGCTTCTGGTTAGACTGGAAGTTGAAGGCTAGGCAGATGATGAGAATCATCAATATAACCCTCTAAGTTAAAATTGACTTAAAATGAAATGAATTTATGAAATTGTTGTTCAATTGTTGCGTGGAAATTGGCACAAATAAAGCTTGGATGATGATGATGATGAGGACAGCGGACAGTCGTTAGGTAGTCAGTGGCCCAAAAAGTCTGACAACCAGTCTTACCAAGGGGTATCGTATTACCCAGTACTAACTGGGTTGTGGAGGTCAGATAGGCAGCCGCTCCATGCAAAATACTGGTATTCAGCTGCATCCGGTTAGACTGGAAGCCGACCCCAACATAGTTGGGAAAAGGCTAGGCAGATGATGATGATGATGATGATGATGAGGGCAATTTGAACGTCATATAGTACATTCATGAAAAGACTTGAACAAAAGCGTGCTAATCAATTTGAAATTTCTATTCCTTCTTTGCATGCAAAGATACATTATACTATATTAAAAGACTATTTCCTGTCCACATGTTACC
Source organism: Noctua janthe (assembly GCA_910589295.1). NCBI lineage: Eukaryota > Metazoa > Arthropoda > Insecta > Lepidoptera > Noctuidae > Noctua > Noctua janthe. The sequence continues at coordinate 1,623,426 of OU342572.1, read as the reverse complement.
ACAGCATAAAAACTAATTTCCGGCATAATCGAATCCATAGTATAGAAAAAACAGTTTACCATTGCAAATATTTAATCAATATTCATATAAAATCGTTCGGTCTGCGTGCTTCACACAATCTGTCGTTAGGGTATTGGCATACGAACGTGAATTATGTACTACTAGATATTTTATTTCTTGATACGGAGAAATGTGTTCTATACAAATAAATAAAATTGAAGTGTCTATTTGTAATTTTAAAGTAACAGCTTTTTACTGAATGCATATGAAAGTATACACGGTACTTATAACAAAAACAATTTATTTTACATTTTTTGTCTGTCTGTCTGTTTGTTCCGGCTAATCTCCGAAACGGCAGCAACGATTTCGACGAAACTTGTTACAATGGGTAACTTGGGCTATTTTTTATACAACAAAAATAATTAGGGTTCCATGCAAAAAAATTAAAACCTTTGAAATTGATGGATTCAAATAGGGAAGTAATATTTTAATAATCATTTCACGTTGAAGAAGGTCGCGGGGCACAGCTAGTATTACATAATTGAAGCCCAATTGTATTTAGGCTGTGGCGCCAATTTTGGTGTAAAATTGATACATGATGATTGTAACCTCGATCCAGAGATCCTCGGTCTAGAGGTCGCAAGCGCTGCTGCTCAGCATAAGGTATTGAGATCAATTTCTATGTCGTCGATTTTCATTAGAAAATTCTCAGTAGCACCCAGGAGTCAGTGTTTGTGGCTAATTGATGGCAAGAAGTGGCATCTGCCACCTTCTTTTACATGGGACTTAAACATAACTGGCGAAATGTAGATGTACTATAGAGACACCTCTGTCTAACCGTTTGGGATTTACAGGCGTGATGTCATGTTATGTTTTTGCTTGTTTTAAAAATGCTTTTGTTATATCATCACGACGATATTTCAAATCCTCTTTTAGCTGTCACCGGGGCAAAGTCGTTTGATCATTTTCTGAGTATAATTCTTCATGCCCGGAGCCAGACACGTTTCTGAAATTCATCCTTCTGAAAAAGACATGCTGCGCCGACCCCAAATAATTTGGAATAATATGTATAACTTATTTGGGATAAGCACAGTTTGTCTTTTTCTTTCTTAATATTTATGTTAGCCGTCATTAGCTACGTTTCTGATTGAAGTATTTATTATATTTTATCAAAATTGGTGTGGTGTTTCAGCCCTGCAAAACCGTCATTCAGGTTCTTAGGAACTAAGGTACTGACTTTTAGTTATTATTAATTAATATAACATCACGCCTGTAGTCTCCGAAGGGTTAGGCAGAGGTGTACCTTCTAGTACACCCACATTTAGCCAGTCATGTTTTAGGTCCTATGTAATAGGAGGCGAGCCTATTGTCATCCACCGGGCACAAATCCAGACTCCATGGCTGCTACTGAGAAACTCCTGATGCAAAAACCCAACAATGCATTTCCCGACCCGGGAATCGAATAAAGGACCTCTTGTTCAGCAGTCGCACTTGCGAGCACTCGATAAACATGGCAATAGTACTTAAACATAACTGGCGAAATGTGGGTGTAGTATTAGGTACACCTCTGCCTAACCCTTCGGGGATTACAGGCGTGATGTTATGTTATGTTCCAAACTCGTAAAAAAACTCATTTAGAAATGAACAATCTCGATTCCGAATCGCAGGAATCTTTATTACCAGACATTTTGAGTAATACGATAATATTTGTGATTGAAACGCGAGCGATTCTGAAAACGTATCGATTGGATTCCATAAAAATTCAGTGTCCAACCAGGTTCCATTATGAAAAACGAAAAAGGACAGTAGTTCAACTTTTGGAGTTTCGTCACTTCAATACTTAATACATTTATCGTGTAGCATTAGTAGCAGATTAGACTAGTGGTGTGAGCGTCCGACAAGTGAAAATTAAGTGTCCGCACTTGTAAACATTGCTCTATACTGTTTGTACCGTTCCCTCAGACAAACCGTGAAAACTGTTTTGTGGGGCATAGTTCTTAAGTTAAGATTTTTATAAACCTTGTCTTGATAAATAAATAAATAATAAAATACTGGTGTGACCGTCGGATTGCCAAGTCATAGGTCTCGAGTTCGAACCCAAGGCACGCACCTCTGATTTTTCGGATTCATATGCGTTCTGTACAATTATCAGTTGCTTCGGTGAAGGAAAACATCGTGAGGAAACCTGCATGCCTGAGAGATATTTCTCGACGGCATGTAAAGTTAAGTCAGAGGCCCATGGGCGGCATAAAAACTCTGACACCAGGTTAGGCACTAACCACACGATAAAGAAAGAAAGATGTATCGTGTTTCTATAATTTGTAAACTTGTTAGGCCCTGAATTGTCGGTCATGTCGTCGTAAGCGCTTTTGGATGGGTTTCGGGACTGTTCGAAAGAGATACCGTGGCCCTGGAACACAAAAGGCAAAGAAGGAACATGGATGGATTTTAGTCAGTACAAGTCTGACACACTCTTCCGCTCCTGCCAGAGTGGGGGGGGGGGGGGTCATTTGATAACTTCCCATCCAAAAACAAAGCGCTTTTGGACTTCATTCATTCATTCATTCAACCTTATAAAAGTGGGGGTAAAGACCAGAGAAACGATGAATGTACTGTGTCATCATCATCATTTCAGCCGAAAGACGTCCATTACAGGACATAGGCCTCCCCCAAGTGTCGCCACATTGAGCGGTCCCGTGCGTCTCGCATCCAGCCGCGTCCCTGCTACCTTTACCAGGTCATCGGTCCACCTAGTGGGAGGCCTGTGTGATGTACTGTGTGAATGATGATGATGGTGATGATGATGATGATATGATGGTGTGTGGTGATATTATGGCTAGAAAAGCGGTGCCTGAGATGATGACTAATAGAGAAGTATAGTCCTGGCAATGTGGGATGCTCTACTGACATCGACACCGGAGTGTGATATATTTGACACAAGATGTTTCTGTGAGAAGATGAACGAAAGATGACTTTTTCTTGTGCTGGTCCTGCCAGAGTATGCACGAAATATGATTTTCTTGTTATTTGATATTTTTGTTATTCCTTATTTTAAATATGTTTATTTTTTTTATCTGCATCCGGTTAAACTGGAAGCCGACCCCAATATAGTTGGGAAAAGGCTAGGCAGATGATGATGATGATGATTTATATCTGTGTTTCGATTTGTCTGTTATGTTGTACATACATGTTTTCTCAAATAAATAGAATGGAAGAAGAACACATGCTGCGACGAACCCAAATAAATCGGTAGAAGAGCGGGAGAATATTGATAAAATGAGGTACAACCCAACTTACCTTCAAGCCTTTGACGCTTAAAGGCTTGAAGGTATGTTACGTCAAGGAAACTTTGTTAAAAATAGCCGGAAATCATACCAAAAACTAAAATAAAAGCTTCTAAAAACACAGTCTACCTAAACTGTAACTAAAGTCAACGAAACTAGCAACATTCATCAAACAAGCCGAAGAGAACTAAAGCCCCCATTGAAGACAAACAGCGAAGTTAAACTTCTGCGACCCGCCCACCATTCACCTGACTTCGAGCGAAACGATAAAACTCAGTGAAATAGGATTTTATTCACTGACCGATTCGTTTGCCAGCCGACTGGGCCCAACTCGTCCCAATTCCAGCACCCGACCGGGCGTGTCGCGTGCCCGGAATAAGGGTTAAGACACACCGAGACGTGACGTGACGCGATTGGGCGCGCGCTTTTTTAGATAACGATACAGTTTAGAACTTTGCTTACTACGCAAAATGGTATACAATTAAGTGGTAGCATTCGAATGTATACGTCCTGCGCCAAGCTTCGCCAGTAGACGCTAAATTGAAGTTAGCGATACAATAATTATAGAACAAAAAGTTTTGCTACAAAAAGTTACAAATTTCAGTGAGAGAAATTAAGGTATCACGATCCGTCTAGCGGCGTTGCGATGCATTTTGGCGCCCCACGATGCGAAGCCCGAAACGACTGGTCTGCGTCGCGTCGCGTCTCTGTGTGGACTGTTCCTAAGGCACTCGATAAAACTTTTGTAAAACGAAATTGGCGGAATTATTCGGACATGACTCGATTTTTGAAAATGGAAAATTGTAATAGACAATCTAATCTATTGGTTGAAATGAGTTTTGTGCCCTTAATTGCTTCATTGTGTGTTACCAGTGAGCCAGACATACCTACATTTACAAGAACCAATTACACTCATAAATAAACTAAAAGTCGACTTCCAGAACAAAATTATTTTTCCGAAACTTAATCCAAATGGATTCAGAAGTTTGTCGTTTTTAAAAAGAGAACGTTTATTTTGGTTTACATTTTGTTTCCTCTTCCAAGTTCAAAAATTAAAAAAAAAATGATTAAGTACTATGTAGCCACACAATAACAATTACAAATTCCCTCATGGTTTGTTTACATAATTACTTTATTCAGTTTGACAGCACTATTAGGTCACTGAACAGAATTCTGTGGAAATCCGATTTCCACTAAAATCCCAGCTTCATTGCAGCAATTTGCGGTCTATTCAGAATTTGTGTGTGTTTTAATTAAACAACTGTATATTGGAATTTACTAGAATTCTATTTAAACGTACAATATTTGAAAACAAAACAAACATGATATTGCATTATATTAGACAACAATTATTTGTATTTTAGAGCTGTTTTTATCTCATCAAGGGCCTCGGAAAGCACGTTAAGCCGTTGGTCTCGGCTGTCATTTATAGATCTTTGGCAGTTGTTACGGGAAGTCTTAAGCCAGAAAGTCTGACAACCAGTCTTACGAAGGTGTAACTTGTGGAGGGCGAGCTGCACCCGGTTGAACTGGAAGCTGCCTCAACACACTTGGGAAAAGGCGATGCTGATGACGATAACCTACCTCATTAAGGAGAAAATCGAATGTGACTGACAAACAGACAGACATTATTCCCGATATTACTATTGCCATACATTACTATTGCTATTGGCCGCCTCGTTGGTCGAGTGGTCGCAAGCGCGACTGCTGAGCAAGAGGTCCTGGGTTCGATTCCCGGGTCGGGCAAAGTGTTATTGGGTTTTTCCTTCAGGAATTTCTCAGTAACAGCCACGGAGTCAGCATTTGTGCCCGGTTGATGGCAATACGCTCGCCCCCTATAACATGGGATTTAAACATAACTGGAGAAATGTGGGTGTACTCCGTGTACTAGGTACACCTCTGCCTAACCCTTCGGTGATTACTGGCGTGATGTTATGTTATTACTATTGCCAATTTTACCCGTAATCACTACAAATCGCTCAAAAGCGTAGACAAAGTTGCAAGCAACAGCCTGTAGAATTCTCCGTCTATAATCTCTTTAAACGTCGGACGACACTCTTGGGAGTTGGGGTCATCCCTATTAAGTAGAACCCAGTCTCCATGGTTATCGTCGTTTATTTGAACATAAAATTAATGTGTGAATGCCATTTCGTGTTGAACTTCTTTTTCAAAAAGATTAGTTCTTATTTGCAGAGTTCATTACCTACAGTTGATTCTGAAATTGTTAGCTTCGATTTTTATAGCGGAAACATGGTTAAAATGTCCTGAGGACAATTTTGATGCCTTTTGCAGTTTCAGAAGACAAAAGAAACGATGGATGGAGTATGTGAAAGATGATGTGGCTAAATAGCAGTATAGAAGAAAAAGTCAAATAAATTAGGATAAGGGCAGGAGTATGATGAGCCTACCATGCTGTCATCTGGAGAGGACACTGGTTCTTGTAACAGGTATATCACCTAGCGTAGAGGTCAGGGCCTTCACACAATTTTGTAACCACTTTCTTGTGTAATAAAGATTATTGATTATCTTACATACATTTTTTACTAAGATGGCTTGTCAGCCATCATCCATATATGGCTCCCCCTTTCTAGTCATATCATCATAAATCATCATTTTCCTAGTCCCAATTCATTTGTGGTCGGCGCAGCATGTCTTCTTCTTCCATACTTCTCTATTACTCGTCATCTCAGCAGTCGCCTCCTTTCTACCCATATCATCCTTCACACAGTCCATCCATCGTTACTTTTTTTCATTTTAGCAAAAATAATGGTGTAAAATTATGATTTTAATATATTATGGAACATTACCAAAATTATTAGGTCTTTGTGCTTCTGACATTTCAACCGACCGACCGGTGCAAATGACATAATGTTACCTCCAATTTATTTTAAACAAACACGATATGTTACGGTACGTTTAATTTCAATTCATTGAAAATTGTGTGTAATTATTTTATTTTGAGTTAAATCAATGATTTAGATAATACGGATGGTAGCCGGGAATGTGTTTTGTTGTATAAAATAGTATCAGTGTAGCTAACTACAAGAAAACATATTGAAATCTTCTCGTACAACGAACCACACATATCTTTATTACGTTTAAATGATCTGAACACAATGAAAACAAACTATCTTGCTAGCCGCGAAGATGGCCGATGGAGCAAGGCTGTGACCGAGTGTTCGCCAAGGTTAGGTCTATACAAAGCGAGATCATATTATACTGGATATGTATAGTTTGATTTGTCGCCGTGTGTACAAGAAGACAAAAGCAAATCATGCCTGGCCACTCCACCCCTGTTTATAATGTTCCTAATATATAAGGTCTAACTATTCATACACGAAATATTTTCAGCGAATCATCTAACAGTTATAACAAGCCATTTCAAGGGATTTTTATTATTTCTGAGTTTATTTAAAAAAAAAAAAAAAAAAAAAATTACTTAATCCACTAAATAAATACTGGCTCCTTATTTTTGAACATCCATTACGCTAGTTTACTACATCGTATTTACCTATTGTCATTGTTAGAATATGGGTGTAAAGTTTTATGCAAAAGTCTCAAAAAAATTTATGAATTATAAAAATTTCGTAAAAAAAAAACACTCGGATAATTTTTTTTTTCGTTGCTGGGGCGACTTTACGATTATAGAAGTTACTCTTAAAATATTTCGTGTATGAAAAGATAGACATTTTATGTTGCAGATATAGTAACCACTTCTACGCTGTATTCAATGTACTAGGAGTTTAATATCCGGTGAACTCCGTAGTTCTAGAATAACCGGATCTGTTCTAAATAAACCCGGTTCTAGGAAGCGTTCTTGTGTCTTCATACATCATCTGCCTAGCCTTTTCCCAACTATATTAGGGTCGGCTTCCATTCTAACCGGATGCAGCTAAATACCAGTATTTTACATGGAGCGACTGCCTATCTGACCTCCACAACCTAGTTAGTACCGGGTAATACGATACCCCTTGGTAAGACTGGTTGTCAGACTTTTTGGGCCACTGACTACCTAACGACTGTCAAAGATCTACAAATGACAGCCGGGACCAACGGCTTAACGTGCTTTCCGAGGCACGGAGGAAACTCGGTATGCAATGGGCGGTCACCCATCCACAGAACAACCTAGGCAAGCACGGCTTAACCTAAAGTCGACCCGAGCGGCTGTTATTATTTAGCCACGAGCTCCTCTCCTTCAGTTCTTGTGGCTTCATACGTAATATCAAATTGTTAGGAGTTCAACGAGTTTCCGGGTAAATCTTATTATTTTAGTGTAATATTATTCTAATAACTGAAGCTCTATTTGCAAACCCGTTTGTTCGGGAAAGTAGATATTTCCACCATTTATAATTAAAGGTATATTTTTAACTTTTGTACTGCCTCGTTGGTGTAATATCACAATCGCGACTGCTGAGCATGAGATCCTGGGTTCGATTCCTAGGTCGTACAAAGTGGTATTGGGTTTTTCCATCAGGAATTTCTCAGTAGCCGCCACGGAGTCTAGATTCATGCCCGGTTGATGGCAATACGCTCGCCCCCTATAACTTGAGACTTAAACATAACTGGCGAAATGTGGGTGTACTATTGGTTACACCTCTGCCTAACCCTTCATGTTGTTTTTACTTTTAACATTACTGACAGATAGGCAAAGGCTCGTCTCATGATAGTTTAAGGCATTTAAATAAATAAATAAATATTGATCACCACATTCTCATTGCGCGATGATAGTTTAAGCTCAAGCTTATTAAACTAATTGTTTTAACATAGTAAAATATAACAACATCACGCTTCTAATAGCCGATGGATTAAAGATCTACACCTCGCCATTCATGTGCAATTGTCATGTAAAAAGGGAAGAGCCTTTTGACATCCACCGGACACAAATCCAGACTCCGGGATAAACACACACACAAACTTATATACCTCACGGAAAACTGCCCGAATTGGGAATCGAACCTACGATATAACATTGTTTTTTCATTATTAATCCCAGCGGTTTCCATGTCCAGCTTAAATGGCACAGGGGAAAACAATTTCCGAGATGCACCTCATTTTTCATCCGCCACCATCGTATATTATCTACAGGTCCAAAAACACCCGGTTTTGGACCCACGCCAAAGTATTGGTCCGCCAGTAATCCAATGCACTTTGCCGCTTATTACCCGGGTCACTGGATACGGATATCCGTTGAGATAAGTCTAACCCGGATAGCCGGGACAATCTGCGCGAAGCATTGGCCCGGATTCTTTACATTTTCGAATAATAAAATTCGAATTAGGTTCCTTGGAAAAGTTCAGATTTTGATTAGGAATGTTGAGAGATTGAAGAAAACAATTTGGAAGTTGGAGTCTAATTCGGGCAGGGTTGAGAAGAAAATGACCAACTTAATGGAATGAGTCGAGGCGTTTACCGATCTTCAGGCTTTGTAGTGTTGTCAAGGTGAACCAGTCAGTGAGTTTCTGCTGAGATTAGAATTTCTGAAGGAACAATTCCGAAGTGTCCGAGACCACAAACTGCAGTGCCAACGCCGTGCACTTGTGACATGACCTCAGCAACACGCCTTATAATACCAGCCTATTACTGTCCCACTGCTGAGCAAAAGCCTCTTCTCATACTGAGAAGGCAGGAGAGTTGTTCACCACGTTTGTTCTTGGCTAAATAATTACAGCCGCTCGGGTCAATCTTCAGGTTAAGTCGCGTTTGCCTAGGTTGGTCCGAGGATGGGTGACCACCCATAACATACAGAGTTTCCTCCGTGCCTTTGTATTGTGGAGGTCAGAGAGACAGTCACTCCATGTAAAATACTATTCAGCTGCATCTGGCTAGACTGGAAGCCGACCCCAACATATTTGGGAGAAGGTTAGGCAGATGATGACTAACTCAAATCATAAAACAATAATCGAAAGGATCCTTTATCCAAAAACTTTACAACCCACAATCAATATCAATTTCAATTTAACCCCGCTTTATCTACCACAAAGCGCTTCAAGCGACAATTTGTGGAAACACTTAGCAACAAATTAAACGCTGGCTCGCTTTGATCAAGTGCTTGAAGCGCTGAAAGTATCGATCAACTCGAACTTACTTTTATGATAGTATAAAAATAAGCAGTAGACCAACTCGGCCCCTATTGTCAATAACAACGCGGTTATGATTGTCAACACAACTTTTTGCTATGTTGCACCAGCATAAAAGCCTAGCCTTCATCATTCATCAGTTCAGCCCTGAATCGGGAACTTTCGGGTATGAGCCTCTCCTTTCTTCGGCCATTCTTCTGTAGCTGTTCTGTGCGTCCCTTATTTATCAGTTTCCCGCGATTTTGCGCGGTTTATCATCAACGCAACGCGCTTTGGGACGGACCTGGTTTCGTAGGCCCAACCCTGGCCACCATTTAGACAAAACCTTACTCCATCGGCAATCTAGACTTACTCACCAGAAATTGGTTATATTAACTGGTTGACATGCTTACAATTATTATAATCGCTTTGCATATCCGTGTGAGCCGATTTCTAGTTGAAACACTGTATCAGCATCATCATCATCTGCGTAGCTCTTTCCCAACTGTGTTATGGTCGACTTCCAGTCTAACCAGATACAGCTGAACATGGAGCAACTGCCTGTCTGACCTCTAAGACCCAGTTACTCGTCAATATGGTACCAGTTCGTGAGGCGAGTTGTCTGGAAACTTGAAATACTGTATGTTAACACTAATGTCTCAACTGTGGTATCGATGAACTCCAGCTTACTTTGGTCAACACTTCGGACCGAGCGTGGGGCGTGGTCACAGTGACAGCGTATTGTAGGGTTGATTGAATTTCGGTGGAGTGTAGTTTGATTGACGTAAACTGTTACGTCGAAAATGGGAGAGGCAGATGTGTATGGGCTTACTTCGTGGTACTGGCTTATTGATGAAAATGTATTTTAGAGCCAGTGACGTGCACGAAAGTTCACGCTAAAATTAAAATCTGTCATCAGTCTCCTCCGATTTAATTTAATCAATTTGACAACTAAAAATTAAAATATTTTCTTCAAATTATAATAGGAATTTAAGAGTTCATGACTTTTCGTAGAGAGGAGACAGTGGGAACGTTAGAGGCTCATTATGTGGGATATGGTCTTATTAAATGCACATGCCTTATAACTTTTGATTTGATGTTAATGTGTGATACATTTTTATTTTTTTAAGATTACGTACGGCATCTGCTACAATCAAACTTTTGCGCCACGTGTCCACGTTCCTGCATTGTATTTTATTTTCTTATTTTTTAATTCAGGAAAAATAACAACAAATAACTCACACGACCCAGATCTTCCCGCTGATATGTCACCCACACCAATTCCTCCAGATCCTCCCATCTCGAACTCGTTAGCACTGGGACCATTACAAAAGCAAAGTTGCGCAATCATTTACAAGTTACTGTGTAACGACCCACCGACCAGTAACGTGTTTTGTATTCAGTTTCCATCCAATCGGCCCAGTTCAAATTGATGCAGTTTTTTCAGTTTCAGCATAAAATAAAAACTGAATAAATTCAATATTGAACGTTTCGAGGACTTTGACTACTGGCCGGGAAGTTATTGGAAAGAGGAATTTAAAGTAGATATTTATTTTATTTTTGCTTTTACTGAACTATGGTTTATTTTTTCGTGCGAAAGTAAGTTTGTTAGCTTGTTTGTTACCTTTTAACGCCTAAATCACTGAACCGATCATTCTGAAATTTTGCGTTATACGTTTTCCGGTGGACAGAAACGGACATAGGGTGCCTTTAATCCTGAAAAAAAGTACTGTTCCCGAGGAAAACAACAATAACGCTCTTATGATAACAGATGGCGCCACGTGTCTATCGAATCATGGTTGAATTATATTATTACAAGCAGAGTACAACTCGAATCCGCGGGCAAAAGCTAGTAAGTAATAAAAAGATATTTGATGGTAACCGAGTAACATATCTTTATTAGAAGCTTAGTTACTTGAACTAGACCAGCTATTAACTAGATTGCATTCCACATAGGGAAACTTCTACAGTGGCAATTCTCGTGATAGCAGACTTTGAATCCAATTTTCAAATAGTTCAACTAATTGATCTGTAACTGCAATTGCTTTTGTGTAACTACGCTTTTCAGGATATTGGATCAATTAAATCTTCTAAACCAATTATTCCTTAGTTGCAGCTGTTCACAAAGACGAATTTCCGATTTTACTGACACTAGACTGCCTCGTTGCTCTAGTGGTCGCAAGCGCGACTGCTGAACATGAGGTCCTGGGTTATATTCCCAGGTCTGGCAAAGTGTTATTGGGTTTTTCCATCAGGAATTTCTTAGTAGCATTTACGAAGTCTGGATTTATACCCGGGTGGTGGCAATTGGCTTGCCAGCTATCGGTGGATTATAGCTGGCGAGCCTATTGCCATCAACATGACTGGCGAAAACTGGGTGTACTAATGTCTACACATCTGCCTAACCCTTCGGGGATTATAGACGTGATGTTATGTTATGTAGACGACACCTAAATGGATGTCTAAATTAAACCGTACTGTTGAATTGTCAAGGTGTTTTATGATAGATCTAATAAACACTATATTTTCCTATCATTTCGCTACAAACGCACAAAATATACATTTAACAAAAATAACCATACAAGTGCGAGTAAGACTTACGCCCTGAGGGTTCCGTGACACGACCTTTGAATTTCCATTCCTGGATTAAAAAACTTCAAAAAAAATTGAGCACACAAACCGTTAAATTTGATAATTTCATTCACTCATAAACTTTATTATTAACACTAGAAACGGGATATTTACCATGTTTACTGTTTTCTTTGACAAGAAAGAGGGTAGACCGATTTGTCTGCTCATAAACAGCCACCCGCAATAACTTCAGTTTATCCGTGATCATGGTGCTTGCAAGAGCGCCGAAATATCGGGAACTCAAAGAAAACAGTAAACATGGTAAATATCCCGTTTCTAGTGTTAATAATAATGTTAGTGACCGTGATAGTTTAAAACTCAAAAATTTATTCCAATAACCCCGCCTCCACTAGCACCCCACCCGAATCCGCTTAAAGCTCGCTATACTGAATCCACAAAGCAAAGTCGGTATATTTGCAAGTCGGGAACTAACGACCGTGCTGCCCCCTAGTCGGGAATTTAGCATTGAATGCGGGTAGTCCCGCAAATTGCGCTGTTTCGCTGAACGGAAACATTTTACTATGAATCTCGGAGAATAGGATAACTCTTGGGGTGATTGCTAGAGCTTAGAGACACTGCAGGAACTGTATTTGAAGTTAGAGTTACCAGTAAATGTTTAACTGTTGTAGTTTCTATGATCTAAGCTGTTGTTTCTACCTTCATACACAGCTGAACTTTTTGAAGATTATTACCAATGAGGATTTATTTACAGGATAACAGAAAGGGTCATATGTGTTATATGAAAGCTGCAGACCATTTAACTGAACAACAATTTCTTCCACGAAAAAAATATCAGCTTATTACCAAATTTCAATACCTACTCGACTCAAATGTATGGGACAGCTGATATTTTTTTCGCATTTACGATATTGGACCCATGGAGGAAGTTGTTCAGCTTGATGGCCTGCAGCATATCCTTTCATATGACTATACCCTTTCTGTTACACCCTGTATACGGAATAACACGATGAACTAAAAACTTTGGTATCAGGACACTAGCGCGAAAGACATTTGCGCGAAGGACACTTGCGCGAATCCACATGCGCGAAAAGACATATGCGCGCATGGACTTTTGGGCGATTAGACTTTTGCGCGATTAGACTTTTGCGCGAATGGACCTTTGGGCGCATAGACAGTTGCGCGCATAGACACTTGAGCGAATGGACTTATGCGCGAACGGACATTTACGCACAAAGACACATGCGCGAAAGGACTTATGCGCGAATGGTTAGGTTAGGTTAGCTGTAGAGTAAACATAACACTGAGGTTCTTCTAAATCGGAATCGTTTGATTAATCTTTTTTGTACAAAGTAACAAGAATCTTCTATACATCAATATACATTTCTCATAATAGACATTAAAACAACTGAATGACCTTAAAAATCGACATTAATGAAACCCAAAAGCTTGAACAGAAAGTAAAATTATTTTGAAACATACGTTCAAAATCGATATTGTAAATCGATTAAACAATAATTATATCTGGCAACACTATTCATAGTAGATACGAAAAAATAATTTGACATGTCACTCGAGCAGTGTTGCCACTTCTCTCGCTCTATCTCATTGAAAATAAGAAATAATATGTTGTTATGTTTACTCTACAGATTAACCGTAGCCAGTCGCGAGTAAATCTAGTCGCGGAAGTGTGCTTTTGCGCAAAAGTTCATTCGCGCAAGTGTCCATTCGCGCAAGTGTCTCTGCGCGCATGTGTCTATGCGCGTAAGTGTCTATGGGCGCAAAAGTCCATTCGCGCAAAAGTCTAATCGCCCAAAAGTCCATGCGCGCATATGTCTTTTCCCGCAAGTGGGTTCGCGGAAGTGTCCTTCGCGCATATGTCTTTCGCGCAAATGTCCCAGATCCAAAAACTTTGGCATAGAATTCCTCAAATCCGAATAAATGTCAAATAGGATTCGGAATACGCGATACAATACAAAGTCCGCGGTATATTTGCATGTGCCGCAGTAGCTAACAACCATGTTTTGTATTCTATGCCCGGATAGCTCGACAAATTGCTATATTTTTAGGGTTCCGTCGTAGTAGAAATCTTTACTGCAATTTTTGTAGACTGGGGATTGTAAAAATGTTATTGGATTGAGTGCAGTACGTACCTGTGGCGAAGGTCCCATACAACTCAATTCCTCCTGGTTTTCCTTTGAAAAATGGCACAGTCAGTATTCTATAGACAAATAATATAATCACATTAAAGATAATATGTACTCCGACATACCTCTTACAAAAAGACCACCAGTAGCGAAGGGTCATCTCTACTAAAAGGAACATCAACTACCAACAGTATTCAATTTGTGTAATAATCTTATTTCCTCATATATTAACTTTCTCATTGGATACTTAACATAGAAATGAAAAGTTATCAGTATAAGTTATGATCTGGCTAAATGTTCAATAAAATAATTAAACGTCCACAGAAAATTTAGCAATGAAAGCTCTCTTACGTCTTACCTATTTTACTGCTTTATTGAATTTTCTCCACTACCTAGGGTAACCCCTTGTCCCACAACACGAGGAAGCGATTCGCTATTTAAACTGTTTTCCCGCATTATAAATGTAAAATACATGTAGGTTCCGTGTAAGTAAAAGAGATACATAATAGTTGATCGCTGACTGTACAGACCGTCAAGCGACGAATACGGAATAATATAAGCGATGCTCACTTAGCGGGCAGAATTCGCGAGGTAAAGGGCCTAAAATAGCCGCATTATCAAAATCATTTTACGAATTGTAAGTTTTCGTTACAATTCGTAAAATGGTCATAAAGTGAGAATTTATAATATTAACCGGGTCTGTGACCATTTTAAGAATTTTAACGTAATTCATATTATTATCCTTTAATGATTCTGCTAAAGCGCCCATTTTAGGCCCCCAGTAGCTTGGTCGTCGCTAGTTCTACACATCATCTTCCTATCCTTGTTCCATGTTACTTGGGCTAGACGCAACATGTTTTTTTCTTCCATATCGTCACGTTACATCATTTACTCCTTTTTCTTACATATTATTCCTCACATAATCCATTCAGTTGCTAGATCTACTCGCTTCTCGCTTGCAGTGGAACTGGTGCCTTAGCAAGATTTAATACCCAAAATTTATTGAAACAATAAATAATGGGAAATAAGTTTCTCTCTGAGAAAGTCTTTGAAGTCACTACGGACGGAAGTTTACAACTTTGAAACTTAAGTCAAGAGACAGCTATTTATTAAATCATCAAAATATTATATTAGTTTCTTCAGGGAAGTCTTAGAGCGGAAGACAATGTCAACTTTTCTTTTAATTATTTTATATAACTTATGTGTAACGTAAAACGAATATGAAACATTGTTATATAGACAATAACTACTTGCTTCGTACGGTTTTTACGACTTGAAAAAACATCGAGATTTTATACCGAATCCATATGTACCCAGTTTTGCGGAATGTTACTTAGTTTGAGGTACAGAAGTAAAGGGTCCTTGTACAATGTACAGCCTGTAAAGACAGCAATATCGCACAAGCATTTGTCGCACTAGGATGATGTCGAGCTTCAGTTAGTCGTACTTGCGTGCATTCGAACTGTGGTGAGTCGCAGTACAGTTTTGTCGCACATCCGTTTGTCGACCTCACGTAATGCACTCTATAGGTGTATGTAATTTAATATTATCGTTTTAGTAATGTTAAATCATATTCTATGAATTCAAGTAGGTTATAAACTGTATGTGTGTAAAATTTTATTCAGTAGTTTTTGCGTGAAAGAGTAATAAACATCCATCCGTCATTACAAACTTATACATTTATAATGTAGATGAAGAGTATTCGTTGTATATATTTTTGATATCCCTAATACTAACGTTTAATAAACGTTATTAAATACGTTTATTCTGTCTACGGAACCCTGTGGAGAACTAGATTAACTGATTTGCGTAGATTTATGAACACAAATTCTGAACATAGGAATAATGTTATTTGTGATTGTAATTTCAATTCAAACCAATAATACCAAAATGTGATTCGATTCTAAACTAACTTCTATGTTCGACTCTATGCTAATTACGAGTATGACATATAGATTTTGCCTGCGGCTTTGCCCGCGTGGAAATTGTAAGTTAGCCCACGGGAATTTATTCCTGGGATAAAAAGTATGCTATGGCCTAAACCAATTCATGGTCTAGGCCATAGTATGGTCAGTTAAGATGTGAACATGTTACTGACAGAGTAACTTTCCCATTTCTAATATTAAGCACTTCTTCTTCTTCGTTATCGTGTGGTTAATGCCTAACCTGGTGTCAGAGTTTTTATGCCGCCCATGGGTCTCTGACCTGGCTTAACATGCCGTCAAGAAATATCTCTCAGGCATGCTGGTTTTCTCACGATGTTTAAGTACTAAGCACATAAGCGTAGCATTAAGCACTTATGTATTTTAGAATACATACACCATCTCTGCTTAGCCCTTTCCCAAGTATGTAGTGATCGGCTTCCAGTGTACCCGGATGCAGCTGATCAGGGGGTCTAAAATGGCCGCTTGAGCAGAATCATAAATGGATAATAAAACGAATTACGTTACAATTCATAAAATAATCAGAAAGCGACAATTCATAATATTAATTACGTCTGTGACCTTTTTAATAATTTTTTGAGTTGAGTCAACTCAAATTTTAGAATACATACGTAATGTTGTATGACGTTCAGTAGTTTCTGCCTGCTCCCATGGGAAAAAGGCCTGGGTGTATGTATGTATGGACACGTAATGTAAATATTAAATTCTCCATTTTATCTACTAAACATTCGGACCTTGGAGTTTTGTTTGCATATGACCGTTTTAAGCCAATACGGACCGGACCCGTTCGACCCGTTGCAGAACTTTTACTGTTAACTTCGTGTCGGATCGCGTTAAAAGGGATACTTCACTATTCTTCTCTTGCGTTGCTTCTATTTAGCATGTCAATAGAATACCTAAATAGTTTTTAACGCAGTATATTTTTTTTTTACTAGCTTGTATAGTTCTGTTCAAACTTTATGGCGACTCGGAAGTTAGCTGTGAGTGACAGTATGCGCAGGTATTACGGTTCAAAATGTATGATGGCTCGGAACATTTAACGTAAAGCTGCGCAGCACACAATTTTAGGTATGAGCGGGGTGCAGAGGACGCGTCGTCTTGACTCAAACTGAAAAAGCAATAAAAAAAAGAAAAAAATGCTGAGATATTCCGATGGAATTCCGGTGGAATAAGATTTCAAATAAGGAGAAGAATTCACCCCATCAGTCTGCGGAGGCTATCCCTCACACCCTGTATAATGCGTAGAACGTCACTCGCAGCTAACTTCCGAGCCGCCAAAAAGTTTGAACAGAACCATAATATGTCTTCTCTACTGATATTCTTACCAAACATCTTTGACGAAAGGCTATACAGATGATGACTAGCTGGCCCACTGCTGGGCGGCTCTACCTACCTTTCTACCTCCTCTATCTGACCAAAGTTGCCAATGAGTCTAAAGACATCTGCAATTCCTGAGTTATTGCAGCTGTACTAGCCCGCGTTCTAACCAAAGCGATCATTTTTTTCGAAGCTGAAAATACAGCAAAAATCGACAGCCGCCTTTCGGGTTTCCGAACCCATTAATGAATGTGACAATCGCATGTTTGTGCGACCGATAGCTTTGGCTAGGACGCGGCGATACATGGTATATCTTTTAAATATGGATAATAAAGCCAATTTTATTAACTAACGATAAAACAGAACGTTTCACTACCGAATTTAAACCATTTCTCTACTAAAAAAATAATAAGTCACAGCCAGTGGAGCTAACAACGTGTTGAATCGTGTAGAACAAAGACAGTGATTGTGACACCCCCTCACCCCCAACCTACTGGGGTACTAAGAGGGGGTGGAAGGGGGTCTATTGGTCTATAGTGACCTATTTTCTTAAACGGCTGTTACAGCTGAATTCAATAAGCGATAAGAGCTTGAATAGGTCAGTTAAGGAGGTTACTGTTCACCATTCATGGGTATTATTGTTGATATTTATTTATTTGAGTGCTTTGAAAAGTGGGTAAGTAGGGGGCTATCAATTTGATAAAGGGATTGTAATGTTAACTTTACTTTTTAGGGTTCCCTAAGGGTAACCAACGGGACCCTATTACTAAGCCTCTGCTGTCCGTCCGTCCGTCTGTCTGTCAGCGGGCTGTATCTCATGATCCGTAATAGACGGTTGAAATTTTCACAGAATGTGTATTTCAGTTGCCGCTATAATAACAAAAAATAAATTAAAATGAAAGGGAAAAAATTAAATTACTACGTAAGAACCCATGCGCGAGTTCGACTCGCACTTGGCCGGTTTTTTACTTTCAATATTATAAATGCGAAATTACCCAAAGAAACGATAGATGGACTGTGTGAGGGATGATATGGCTAGAAAGGAGGTGACTGCTGAGATGACGAGTAATAGAGAAGTGTAGAGGAGGAATATATGTTGCACCGACCCCAAATGAATTGGGACAAGCTCAGGAGAATGATGATGATGATGAAATGCGAAAGTATCTCCGTCTGTCTGTCTGACGGCTGTCTGTTAACGGCTGAACAGATTTTAATATACGAGTAGTGACCTGGGTTAGCACAGGATACTTTTTATCATTTTTGCCTATGTCCGCATCGGATAATTGCCAACCTCCACGATCACAGATCCTTCTCCGCCGGTGAAGCGGCGTTCAAAATATCGTTAAAATATCAAATTTTATTTAGATTTCTAAGTAAAAACCAAAGCGCCTAGCTATGGTTTTTCCTTTACTTCAATCAACAAAACTCATTAAGAAATACAATGAAAATGTTATAATTGCAATATTTAGTAATTGAATTACTTACGTTTGACGAAAACGGGCTTAAAACGGATAGAGAACGGCAATTTAAAATTACCGGAGGAGAGAATAAAAATATCTCGCCATCTTAAAATTAAATTTCTTGCTGTACACACCCCTTCTAAATACTAAATTACGGAGATCCTTAATAACATAATAATTATAACATCATACCTGTAAATACCGAAAGGTTAGGCAGAGGTGTACCTAATAGTACACCCACATACGAAGATCCTTAATACTTGTCAATTTTATAAGAATCTTCATGGACAAGTAAACCGAAAAATAGCCTTAGGTTGGCGCGACAGTATATAGTATGAAAATCAAGGATTAGCAGCGTAGCCTCATAAACCCAACTACATAATACACAAAATTTACATAACCATAGAAGCCCGATGAACCGAACCAGACGGGCCTATTTGCAACTCTAAAATAATCCCCCGATAAGCCTTTTCAGCCATCTTTTAAGCAAATTCTGCCCAACCCTTTCCTATCTACACAACGATATCATGAGCCTTCGATAGTTTTACGGAGTGTTGATACGATAGTCAGCGTTTCACTAGGTCCAGTACTGAACGTTAAGAACACAGAGTAATATCTACAGAAGCTTTATATGAATTTATAATTATGCGTACTGGGATCTCAGTAGGTATTCTCAGTAAATAGGCAAATAGGAATCGCTTTTTAACCGTGTATTTCTACAACTATTTTCAACAAGATTGACTTAAGGTTTTTGGAAGCTTATTTCAATTTCGTTGGTGGGTGGTTGGTGGTCTCGCTTTGTGCCCGGTTTATGACAATGGGCTCGCCCTCTATTACATGGAACATCAAACATATCTGGCGAAATATGGGTACTATTAGGTACACCTCTGCCTTAACCCTTTGGGGATTATGGGCGTGATTTTATTTTATTTCAATCCAGACGTTTGTATTTTTGTCACTATCGTTATTGTTGACATACTGTCGTTTTGTCTAGGCCTCATCCAGCTACTCTTAGCCTCG
Source organism: Noctua janthe (assembly GCA_910589295.1). Classification (NCBI taxonomy): domain Eukaryota; kingdom Metazoa; phylum Arthropoda; class Insecta; order Lepidoptera; family Noctuidae; genus Noctua; species Noctua janthe. Next base: position 1,603,610 of record OU342572.1, on the reverse strand, counting down.
GTGACCAGCGATTTTTCGAGTGGATGCTGCATCGCATTTTACCGACGTTCTAAATTTTATTGCTTTTCTGAAATCACTGCATTAATTGCCGCGACTGGCATTTTTATGTGAGTATATAAGAGATTTTGGATGCGGCAAGCTTTCGAAAAACTATTAAATCACCGATCAAAGATGCCATAAGTTTAAAAGAGCTAGTCTGCTTCTCAGTGGAATGCCATATCGTGTCTAAAACTGCGTGCATCTGTTTTCCCTCGTTGTGTGGACCCGGCCTTCTGTAGCATTATCTACTCTGTGACGTAAGTAAGCACATTAGACAGGAGGTCGGGACGGAGCATTACCATAGGAACGATGTCGGTCGGACCTTAGTCCGGCTCACACTGGGAAGCAGATTTTGTTGAATATTTAACGCTAAGTTTGGGGTTTATCAATCTTTTGGAGAATCAGGTGTTGGTCGGTGATTTAATAATGAAAGTTGAGTGTTTAAAGCTTTGCAAGGAACTTGGTGAGATTTTGTAGTTGTGAAAAGGTTCGGGAACCTTCTATTATTTTATCGGTAACTAGAACTTCAACAACTTGAAGTTGTAGTTATCGACGTTTGTGATTTGCTTGTTGAAGTTTTCTTTGAAGACGGCGTTTTCATCTTGAACTCAATTGTCCTTCAGTTCGCTTTGTAAAGCGCCCCTTGAGGATAAATAATATTTATTTTTGTAAAATAGTTATAAAAACGTTTCTATATAATAAGTAGCGGTAGCGGGGTAGCGTGGCTAAATAATAGCAGCCACTCGGATCGATCTTTAGGTTAAGTCGCGCTTGCCTAGGTTGGTCCATGGATAGGTGACCACCCATTACATACCGAGCTACCTCCGTGCCTCGGGAAGCAAGTTAAGTCATTGGCTGTCATTTGTAGATGTTTGACAGTCGTTACAGGTAGTCAGTAGCCCAAAAGTCTGACAATCAGTCTGACCATGCCAGGGATATCGTATTACTACTATCAAATCAGTTGTGGAGGTCAGATAGGCGGTCGCTTCATGTAAAATACTGGTATTCAGCTGCATCCGTTTAGACTGGAAGTCAACCCCAACGTAGTTAGGAAAAGGCTAGGCAGATGATGGTTATAAAAAACGTTAATGTCAAAAATAAGTTATATTTTATAACTAGGTGACTTTGAGTCTTATCTGGCTACACTGAGAAAAAAGCACCAAAACCAACTAACACATTACATTCTCTTTTAGAGCCCAGACATAATCTTGGTCAAATCCTCTGTGAACTATGCAGATTTGTGTCGGAGATAAGTTTTTGAGAAAAGACCTACATAGAATTGAAAAGTCCTGTGCATGCATTTGTCAGTGTGGTGGTACTCGTTCCTTCCCTGTTTGAGACCAATCCTGTTACAAGCAATGAAACAGTTATAATAGCTGTAAATACACCCTTAGCGAAGCCGAACGTTGTTTTCCCCGTCACTCACACACATACCTGGGAACCTTCTAGTTACGCAGTCGAAGTTCCAAATTTTTCACCATTTTTTCTTTTTTAATATTAGATTTTAAGGTTATAACTTTACTTTAAATACCTTCATGACTCGCTTGCATGCATTTATCAGCACAATATTTTGAGTGAGTAACATTGAGTTTTAACGTAAAACGTGATTTAAAATGTCGTTTCCCAGCAATAATTTTTAACTAGGGTTACGTCAAACTAAGTAACCATGTACATAAAAAAGGGCTTCGTGAAGGGTCCGTTTACACCTTTTTATACTTTTGCTTATAAAAAAAACATTACTTATTCGTAGGTGCCCAACGTCCATTTTCCCTGAAAAGCGTGCAAAGGATTACGGTTTACATTCCCTATGTTAAACCATGAAGCAAAGATACGAGAGCTTTAATTAATCCAATAACTATTTCGCAAGACAAAGGAATCTGACACCTATCTCTAACAAGCTAAAGCATATAGTCCCTCAAAATGCTAGAACACGTAGTTCTACATGCATGAAATACGGTTTGGTCAGGACATTCAGCCTGTATGCAGATCTAGACTGAAAAGCGGCTAGATATGTGCCTGGAACAGGAACGTAGCGTTACAATGTTAGAATTAGGTACATGCTGGAGGCTTTGGAAGGTTGCACCAGGTGTTACTTACGTTCGTTAGCACCTGGCTAAGCTGGCTGTTAAACTCCCGTCAAAAGAAATTGGTTTTGAAATCGTGAGCGTTTTAAATGCGCTGTCATCTTTTCAAATTTGAAGACTGGCGAAAATACTAGACACATATATTAAGTTGACAGAATTTTTAACAACAAAGAAAATGTTGCACCGTGGAGTCGTTTTCGTGGTCTTTTGAGCTGCAGCCTTCCCCTGCTGGAACAAGAGCAGATGAAGTTAGATTTTACAAGTTTACTCTCCGGAATGCACAAACTAATCATTTGTAATGGAGTGCCTCGTTGGTGAAGTGGTCGCAAGCGTGACTGCTGAGCATGGGGTCCTGAGTTCGATTCTCGGGTCGGGCAAAATGTTATTGGGGTTTTCAATCACGAATTTCTTCTGTAGTAGCCACGGAGTCTGGATTTTTGCCTAGTTGCTAGCAATAGGCTCGACTTTAACAAAACTGGCGAAATATGGGTACACCTCTACCTAGCCCTTCGGGGATTGCAAGGCGTGATGTTTTGTTATGTAATCATTTTTTTATTATCATAAAAAGTCTATTAATTTATAGATTGTAAATAAGGTTAGAAGGCCTCCCACTAGGTGGACCGATGACCTGGTAAAGGTTGCAGGGATCCGCTGGATTTGAGTCGCATGGGACCGGTCAATGTGGCGACACTTGGGGGTGGCCTATGTCCAGCAGTGGACGTCTTTCGGCTGAAATGATGATGATGATAAAATAATGTACAAACTTGTAGTTGCCAATTTTATTCTGCTAACATTATCTTTAATCTTAACGCCTCTGTCACAGTTAAGTGATGCCACCAGCCCTAACATGTTATCCGTGTATTAACGCAATACTCATGGTTGTTATTTACATTGTCTATCTGAAATTAAAGCTGCTCTGTGATGCAGTAAGCCTCACAGTTGCTTGTTACATGGCTTACAGAGCATAGACATGGGCTTAATTCTAATTTAATAGAATTAGATTGCCGACAGGGCTCAGGAAAATGGCTGCCTATGTTTGTGTCTTTTAGGTCAGGCTTGATTTGGGTAATTTGGTTTAATTTGAGGTAATGAAAGATCCTGCATCTGATTTTCAGCCATATCGTCGTCATCATCCACAGCCCAGCTACACCCACTGCTGGGCATAGGCCTCTCTTTGCTTGTGTCAAACTTCACGTTCTTGTGCCAGCCTCATCCAGGATTTTCCTGCGATGGCAACAATGTCTTCTGCCCATCTCGCCGCCCGACGACCTACACTTCTCTTTTCAGTCTTTGGGCTCCACTCGGTCACAGCTTTACTCCACCTGCCATCACCGCGCCTTGCTAGGTATCCTGTGCCATTCCATTTGAGTTCTATAACGCGATTTCCAATATCGATTTCAGCGATATACTGCAAATGAAAACAGGAATAATTAATTGTGGTCATTCATTTCATTCTGCTTGTTAATTTACATTCAAAATTATCATTGTGAAATGCGCTTTTACATTCAACCACACAATATCCTTCGCGATTCTCGCGTATCTGTATTTTTATGACATAATTCTTTCCAAGCCGGAAAAATCTTCTGGGTAAATACTTTCACAAGGCCTTACTGGGTACTCTAGGTTTTCCAAAACCAAAACTGTTGCATGGTATAATAATATACTTCGCCTGGTATTCTCTTCCCACGATGGCCTAAGACTACGTCACGATAATTGCTACCATTGATTGCCCTTTTCAGTACATTTAGGGACTTTCCCATTTAGTGAATGAATATAAAATAAATTACTAACTAGATATTTAGTTTTAAGTTAATTTACATATTGAATTATTAATTCATAATTGCTTTGTTAAGTTAAAAAATGCATTTTGCCACCAGAATTACTTATACAACATGTAACGTAATTAACGCACACCCTCAGACACCCCAATTAGTATATTATGTTATAATCATAATACATACACTGAATTTTTAGTTAAACATATATGAGCATTGATTATTGATTGATTTAGTTATACTAATTCCGGAAGAATGTTGTGGTCACAGTACAAATCCACGAACGCAGACAGTCGCACACGTAGGTATGAGGGTCTTGTTAGCCTAGTAGGTATTCGCTCGCGTTCGAAACGAGTTAACGAGTTTTTACTGTAATTTACGTAGTTTTAATTATTTTTGGGAAAAAAAAATACCTATAATAAAAATTATAGGAAGTTGATTCAGTAAACGATTCTGAACAAACTAATTTCAGGATGTGCGTTAATTATGTTTCATGTTGTATACTTACCAAAGATAAACAATCTTACACAGTTCACACACTAAAACAGCTGACGTTTACCCGTCGATTAAAGATGGCGGCCATCACAAGTTGATTGTCACTTTCACCGAGTTTACAACTACGGCAGATAAGCTGTTTGTATACAATGTTACGTTTATAGACAAATAAATAATATAAGTTGCCTGCCGAGGCGAAGTGACAATGTTTTACGGGCTGTGAAACGGAGATATAAAATTCTGGGTGTCGGTAAAAAGATAAAAGGAAGCAGGAATATAAAAGAAAGATAAAGATAGAGTGTGCAAATCAAAGTTGGTTTATTTTCCCATTTATCGTGAAATTCCAAATTCTATCGAAAACGGAGTGAATGATAGCGTGACGGTTGACAGCGGAGAATGAAAGAAGAAAACGTTTTGCGCCGACGCTAAAAGGTATTTAACCTGAGATAAGGAAAATAAAACATTTACCAGTACTTTGGAAACTACAAAGTTACTGTAAAACAGCCCCTAAAACGACTCTTCAAGATTTCATAATGATTTAGCTTGCTAATGTAGACAAAGGGACACTGTCGGCGATAGCAAAAAATGTATTGTTTTGAAATAAGCCAATAATCAATAGTCAATCTGGGTGAAAGCAGTTGTCGCAATGCGAAACGCTGTTAAACCATTCATTACAGAACGTGAAAAATTATCTACGTGAACCAAGGGCTTAGACAATGAATCCTATACCGGTGTATTAGACCTGTTTTTTTACCCCCGAGCAAAGGCCTCCTTCAATTCCTTCCACTTTTAACGAGACAGCCGTCCAAGGCGTCCCGCCATCTCCTCGGTCTGCCACGACCCTGTCTTGCTGACTCAAGGCTCCAGTTTTGCGATATGCGGGCCCTCAGCTTTGTTTGGTAGATCTATGTCACAGTTAAACCATCTGTTACTTTTCTAAACTCCCGAACAGCACCCTTAAGGGTTGAAACATCAAACAAATGACAAGCACATTAATAACGGTCTAATCACGAACGATTTGCGATGAACAGTCATTCAAATACTGGTTGGTCATATTATCGTTTGTGGATGCTGTGGAATACGATAAACGTTGAATACATGAGGGGTGTTACAGGAAAATCATTTTGCAGAAGGTACATTTTTTGTCTGGATTTGTGCCCTTTTGATGGCTGTACCTACCAGTGGCGTACCTTCCAGTGGCGAAGGCTCCATACAACTCGAACTCGACCTTTGAAAAATAGCACAGTCGGTATTCTATAGACAAATAATATAATCACATTAAAGATATGTACTCCGGCTTACCTCTAACAAAAATTTACACATCGTTACTGGTACCTACCCTGTCTAAACGTGCGAAGCTGTTGAGAAGCAACGCCTTAATAACTGCTAGAATGGTGTGTATTCTTAAATGTTTACTGCAGCAATATTAATGTGTTTTTAATGATATTTTTATCTGGATAATGCTTATTGAGTAATATTTTCTGTGGAAAGCGACGCTTTGATCCAATTATCCCCGAATTTTAGCGCTCCATTCTTCCAGGGACAAATTCTTTTTCTTAAAGAAAAGTTATGATATACTATTTTAACATGGTCACAGGGCACTTCAAATTGGTCCTGTTGTTTAGACTTTATAGGAACTCTCTTAGCTAAATTCGGGACCGATTGAATCTGAACTGCCATCAAATGGCTAAGAAGATTTTAACATGTGACACACATCGAGTGTACATGATACACACGATGACCATTCAAGCTATACAAAAACAGTTTACGCGGATCTCTCATTGTACGGGAAATCAATTCAAAGCGAGGCCATGTTATACTGGACATGTATAGATTGATCTGTCTGTATGTGAGACCATAGTCACTAGAAGACTCTTTCTGCAAAAATAACCTTCTGCATTAAACCTGCGATACACAAACCTCCTTTGTATCCACAATACAGACGCATATTATGATGAATAGCGTTTACTGAGCTACATATTTCCGTATCGTGGCGAGAGAGCGGAATCCTAATCAAGCTCTGTCTGACTTAAATATGAGAATTCGGACTATGCTGTTTCCCTGTTGGGTTGGTAAAGTAGTTCTATGAACGAGTAGTTATTCCCGCGGCATCGCCCGCGTGGAGTTCAACAATTGTCCTACGGGATCATATAAATCCATACATATTAAACCAGGATAAACTATAAGTGTGCCAAATTTCATCCAAATACGTTCAAAAGTTTTTGCGTGAAAGAGTAACAAACATACATCCATCCATCGATCCTCATAAACTTTCGCATTTATAATCCTCCGATGCTTTGTTAATTTTTAATAAACTGTTAATTAGATAATCTAATTTGAGTGTGATTTAATCGATTCTCTAATAATTTAATTTATGCTTTATACTCAATCGTGGATTCAAGCAGAGTAAGATGGAGAATCAATGTCTCATGTGCTGATTTTTGCAATCTCTGAAACTGAAACAAGTTACACAAAGATAATGAAAATCATGGTAGAAAAGTGGAGGTCAGAATGCAGAGGGGTAAAAATACAATGCTATGCTATGCTATTCAGATCGTAGTCAATCTGTAAACCCTCTCCAATGCCCAAGTGGAGGTCAGAAATCAAAGGGGTAAAATCATCATCATCATCATTTCAGCCGAAAGAAGTCCACTGCTGGACACAGGCCTCCCCCAAGTGTCGCCACATTGACCGGTCCGTGCGTCTCGCATCCAGCGGATCCCTGCAACCTTTACCAGGTCATCGGTCCACCTAGTGGGAGGCCTTCCAACGCAACGTCTTCCAGTTCGCGGTCGCCACTCCAGAACTTTCCGGCCCCATCGGCCATCCGTTCTGCGAGCAATGTGCCCTGCCCACTGCCACTTAAGTTTGGTTATTCTTCGGGCTACGTCGGTAACCTTGGTTCCCTTGCGGATTTCCTCATTTCTGATTTGATCACGCAAAGAAACTCCGAGCATAACCCTCTCTATTGCCCTTTGGGTGACTTTAAGCCTTTTGGATGAGGCCCATTGTGAGCGACCACGTTTCGGTCCCGTATGTAATCACTGGCAACACACACTGGTCATAGACTTTCGTCTTGAGACACTGCGGGTAGGGGTAAAATGCTATGCCCTAATCCAGATAATAGTTAATCTAAACCTACCTCCTACCTTCCTCCAATCTGTTCAGCACGTTAAGATGTGATATGTAACATACAAACAAATAAACATACATACTTTCGAATTTATAACATTATAAGTACAGAAATAGGGATTATTATTTGATGACAGTAAACTATACAGATGCACTTGCAATTAAAAATCCCGTTCGCAAAAATACTAAAATGAATAAAGTCGTATCGAAAAGAAATCCTTTTTATTTTCAGCAAGAATATTAAAATTTTAGCGTTCAGTGGTTTAACAGTGTCAGTTTGGTACCAGAGAGCTCTAGCTAGTTTAATTAACAGACTTACAATTAGTGATATAACTGGCACCAGTGCACAGTGGCACCTGCTCTATGCTGCTAGTTATTTTGTTTAGACTGTTTTACATTTGTTGGAGATATTTTCAGGAATAAGCTCCTTTATATACTTTCAGGGTTTAGGAAGAAGCATTGCGGATTAAAATTTTAACGAGAATATAGCCCCTTTTTTGAAAATTATGCGAAATACTCATGGAGATGTTGATTTATTAACGTGAAATAATACGCATTTCACATTTTAAGATGCATTAAAAAATATTTTTATTTTTTACTAATTACTGAACATAGAACGCCCCTAGTTGTCTTTTTACAAAATATTAATATTTATAAGTAACCAGAGGACCTAGAGAGCGTCGTCGATTACTTTCAAAGAGGTTTCAGAGTTACAATAGTAAACATCCTAAAAATCCTGTTTTCAGAGTTTATGATAATGAAGTTAAAAATGTATAAATTCGTCCTCAAAATAAAAAATAAACAAATTTTTTAGTGTTTCTGATTTCAGTGTAAATGTTAATGTTAGTGACCATGTCAGGTTAAGAACTTATATTTTTAACTTCTCCGTTATCGTTCACACTTCACACTCTGAACTAATGTTCCACTTTGTCTATCTGTTATCTGAAGGCCAGCCCATTTACTTAAAACTAAAACAATATAAACTGAAACCCACAGATTTCCCGATACAATTCTTCCACCAACTTCATTTAGTTTGTAAAACAATACAGTTTCCTATCTGTTTCGCAACACTTAGGAAGTGCTACAAAAAGAACTAAGTAGCGCTAAACAATACGAGTAAGAATGCGACTATAGTGACAGGCGGGCGCGGTAAGCGGCGTACGGCGGGACGTGGCATGATTAGTATTTTTGTTCTAGTCGCTCCGCCGTTTACAAGTAACTCGCTTGTTACGACCGAGTCTTCAAAAAACAAATGAAGGAAATGGCTTGGAGCTTGTCACAGCGACGCGACGATAATCACGCAAAAGAAACGGGCACGTCCCGTTCGGTAAATTTCCCGTTTCGCCAACTAAACAAAATACCTTCACAAAAGTGTCGTTTCGTGATTATTTTGGTCTTCATACACTGAGTCTCGTTTCGTCAACTTTTTAGACGAGTGAAGCACGCGCGTGTCGGCTTCGCCATCGCTTGAGATCGTGGGCGGGGCGTAAGGCCTAGCAACGGCCAGTACACTTTTACCCTGAGGAATGGAAACACATTTATTCGCCACCCCCGACATTAACGTCTCCCCTGTGCAATTTCAATCCTGCTCTCTGACTACTGCATATCATTCGAATGATCTCTGTTCCGACCCGTGTGCCAATAACTCAGTTTTACTATCACAATACTGTCAAAATAACATTGATCTTTATTTCAGTTACAATATAGTTGTTGTTGGGATGCTGCTGTCAGCGGGTATAATAATAATAACCTGTAAAGTTGATCCCAACTTTTAAAGCTTTTCATGTGTTTTGCAACAACTTTTAACAGGCTCTTTACGGTATCTTACGAGTATGTGAATTCAACATATTTTTAACGATTCTTGTCATTTTGCCTAGGCCATAAGGATTGGTTACTTACCCGCTACCGCTCGTCACTGTTGTCGAGGTCTTAGACTTAGATCTATTACGAAGGTAACCTGCCGTGGGACCTGCACTGCACTGTGTGTGTATCTCCGTATCGGTGGGGTAGGCAGTTATATAAGTATTGGAATTATCAATATGGTTTATATGGGAACTGTAGTTGGCTGGGAGTTCGGTTGAATATAAACTTTAACCTCGGAGATTAAAAATGTAACGAAAATGCTTTAATCTTAGGGTCTCACTAGCTCGCTAAAGGGCATTTCAGTTCAAGTTTCGCTATGAGACCAATATCGTAATTGCTAACAAAAAATATCTGTCTACAGTTGGGTCGAACAGGTATTAACATTTTGTATGGGACAGCTGCCAAGCTGGCGCATTTTTGCGCTGAACTATAGCATTTTTTTTATATTTCCTTTGAAGAAGAGAAGAAGAACGAGGCCCCGTTCTTCTTCTTCGTTTCTTTGACTGCCCTGTTGGTCTAGTGGTCACAAGTGCGACTGATGAGCATGAAGTCCTGGGTTCGACTCCCAGGTCGGGCAAAGTGTTATTGGCTTTTTCCATCAGTAATTTCTCAGTAGCAGCCACGGAGTCAGCATGTGTACCCCGGTTGATGGCAATAGACTTGTCCTCTATTACATGGGACTTAAACATAACAGGAGAAATGTGTGTGTACTAATACTTACACCTCTGCCTAACCCTTCGGGGATTACAGGCGTGATGTTGTTATGTTTATTTTCTTTGAGGAAGAGTAATATAGGCATGAGTTTTTCAAGGAAAAACAAAATTCCGTAAAAAAATAATATTGGGAGCTTATTTCGAGTATTTTCCTCAATTTTCACCAACAGTAATTGTTGATATTTTCCAACAATACCTTTCATAAATAAATTATCACTCCCGAGTTCTTTGTGGCTACTAACAAGAACGTTTTCATGACAGAATTGTGTGAAAATCTTGAAAATATGTCACAGTTCACAACATTTACTATTTCTATACAAAATGGAGGTGTTTGTGTGTTACAATACACTGTCTGTCACAGCAACATACGATTGTAAGAAATAAATTCGGTCACGGAAAATGTACTTGAATAAAATTGTGATGTTCATCGTTGTTTGGAATGAATAGACGTAGCGTAGACATGTAGACTTTGAGAATAAATCTAGGTTTATTTAGAAAAATGCGACACGTTACAAAATACAATATACAGGGTCATTGCGCTGGCAATACTTTGAGGGAAGTGCAGTGCTCGTAAATTACATTTTCGGGTTACGCGACCAATATTAATGTATGGAGCAGCTGTTTTTTTTCCACAGTAAATTTTGTTCAGTTTCATGAGTACTACGTGTTTAACAAATCACCCAGTAGATATGCACTATACTAAGGCCTGCTTGCTTAGAAATTATTAGGTACGTTTAAAAATCATTGTCTCTGACATCTCCAAACTAGTGACAGAAACAGAATGATTTTAAATTCGATTGTGATTTATCATCCAAGCGCGCCTGAAAGACTAGACAAAGTGACATTCCACTGTAGTCAACGTGATTTTTCACCCCAAAAAAAAAAATCGTTTCCCACCAAAATTTTTTGCGTAAAGTTATTTAGTTTGATGTACATAATGCTTGGTTGATGGCTTCGTTAAGGGTCTTGTTACACCCTGTATTAACTAAAGGCCAGGGTTACACCGATAGCAGTACACATGAAGGGGTCGACTTATGAGATGACAGCTAATAGAGAAGTATGGAAGAGGGTCTTCTTCTACGATACATGAATACATGCTGCGTCGACCCCTAATAAATTGGGATAAGGGCTGGACAGTGATAATGATGTCGACTTCAAGATAAAACTCTGATAAGAATACGTGGGCGAATGTGACACATTTTTATAGCAAACTTCCAATACCAAAATAATCTATAACTACAGTACTGTCAAATTATATTGATTAACTGACTTATAAAACAGGCTCATGGATCCATCGCACATTGAAGTGCGGGATCTCCTAACACAGGTATATCTTTTACTCAAAAGGAGGTCTCTATGTAAGATTTACTGCAAAAGTTGTTCAAGTTTCTGCAATAAACTTTTTTTTTATCGCGATTTATTGCAATCGGCATCTTCTCAGTTCGTTAGCCACATCCACATCAGTCTTGTCTAGGTAAGGCTGCTCCAACAAAACCGAATAACTTAGCAATTACTTTAAACCTCTGATAATGATAACGTTGAATAACCTAAACGAATTGTTTCCCATAAATCTCTAACAGAGGAGTTTCAATATGTAAGCAAGGGCTGTTGATGCTTGAAAGCCGTAAGTGAAGTCGTTAAACTTATTAATTATTGACTTACATAAATGCCTACTAACTTGAGTGTAAACGTGTAAAGCTGTCTTGAAGGTGCGTTTACATTGGGCGAGTGAGTAGTCAAGTGGTGTCGGTGGAGTAGTAAAGTTATGTGCCTGTAGTCTGAGCTTATGTATGACAAGCCGTAGACTACATTTAGCATCTGCAAAACGTTTATAGCGGCGCTGCGAGCAGGAATAGTCCTAACGGTGGTCAGACTCAAGTTTGGATGACTAGTGCGTCGTCTGTGAATGTATGCGGAAACTTAAAGGGCAGATACAAGGTGTAAACAGACCCTTCACATAGCCGTCAACCAAGCATTCTGTACATCATAACTAAGTAACTTTACGCAAAAATTATTGCTGGGAATCGACTTTTTTTTTTGGGGTGAAAAATCACGTTTTACCGTAGGACTCTATGGAAAGCACTCAAAGCATTGTGCTGATGCATGGATTGAATAGTACAGGGGTCGTGGAGGTGTGTAAAGTAAAAATCTTACATTAAAAACATGTATTAAAAAAAAAACTTGTGAAAAAGTTGGAACTTTGACCTCCAATATCTTCGTAACTAGAAGGTTCCCAGGTATGGTCTACAACAAAAAAATGATAGCAAAGACGGAGAGAACAAGTGCCTTTCGGCTGTGTTAGGGGTCTATTTACACCCTTTATTTTTTTTTTTTGTGAAAACAAGACGTCGATTTATGAGTAAGAACAACTGGGTTCTACTTTAGTTATTTTCAGTGAATAAATTATCAATTCTTTCGGAATTGGTAGACTGTATTGGACATCGGGCATCGGGGCAGTTATAACTGGCATGGCAATACGAGTTCTCCAAGGGCTGGCAAAAGAAATCGGGGAAGGCAGCCTACTAGACCTGAACCAGGATGTATGGTATAAAAGGAGGTGTCTGATGAGATGATAAGTAATAGAGAAGTATGAAAGAAGAAGACATGCTGCGCCGACCCCAATAAATTGGAACAAGGGCAAGAGAATGATGATGAGTAACTCACCAGCATTAAAACCGGTTCTGCATTCCGCATGCCCTAAATTCCAAACCAACGAACGCCTGGATCTACTAATGTAAACGCACCTCCATACCAATGTACAAGTTACTACATACCTCGAAAATTGCGACCATTAACGAAATTCAGTAGACACCAACAATTTTGTGGAATAATAATCGATATTTCTCACAGTTTCAATCCAAATTCAACCTTAAACTGACGTGTTAAAATTGACTCTTGAAGGTACGTTAGTTTCGGAACAATTTATCATTTGAGGATATAACTCAGGGTTTTGATATCATATCTGGGAGATAAGGTGAAGAGATGCTACATTTTATTACGAATATGGGGTAAGTAGAGAGGGTCGCTCGTAATTTTAATGCTTTATAATGTTTAGCTGACGACAAGGGGTTAATATTTTAGCGTTTAGGGCACATTTTTTATGTATCACTGCAAACGGATATTATTATCATGTGACTTAGTATGTATAGTTAATCTTACTACTTGCTATGAGTGCTTGCTGCTGGTGCTGGTGAGTATGTGTGTGAGTGAGTTGTATGAATTTGTGAGGATGTTGGTTAATCATTAAAAAAACTAATAAACGCATTTGAATATTTGGCACACAGATAGTTTATAACCTGGATTAACACATAGGATACGAATAGTAATTGTGGTTTTTCAATGAGTCCTAACTTAACGTCCTAACCGAAACAAAAGTTTACCAAATGGGAATGAATATACTCATGCTCAAAAGTTACTAGACTTAAAGTTATGAAGATAAAAATAGTTACGAAACGGCAATTAGTGATGATATTTTGTTTAGTTGGCGAAACGGGAAAGTTACCAAACTCAGCGTACCCACTTTTTTATGCCGGTAGTGTGATCACCTAGGACAATTACCGAATACAACGCGGGCGAAGCCGCGAGTATAAGTAATCTATAATACACTTATTAAGTCTAAAGCATGCGATTTTCTGCGTAGTAAGTAAGGACATCTTATTGAGGACTACCTCGTTAGTCTAGTGGCCGCATGCCCTGCTGAACATGAGGTTTTGGGTTTGATTCCCAAGTTGGGTAAAGTGTTATTGGGTTTTTCCATCAGGAATTTCTTAGAAGTCTGGATTTGTTGATACCGGCTTCAGCAACATGCTTGCATCATGAGATTTCAACATTACTAACGATTTGTGGTTTTGCTACACCTCTGTCTACTTATTTTAAGAATACAGTCATGTGATGTGATGATGTTCCAGAGCTAACCCTTTTGACGGCACGGTTGGTGCAGTGGCTGAGCAATTGACTGCTGCGCTTCGTGTCGCGGGTTCGATTTCCGCACGGAACAAATATTTGTATGGCCTACAGGTAGTTGTTCCGGGTCTGGCTGTTTGTGTATGTGAATTTAAATGTTTGTAAACGCACCCACGATACAGGAGTAATTCCTAGTGTGGGGCAACGTCTTTTTAAAAAAAATAAATAAAAAAAAACACCATCTCCAACTTTTGTTGAAGACAAAGTAGTTAGACCTATATTTTCCGCCAGGAAATTGGCTATTATTTCCAAGCGTAAAATGTAGGTCTAAATAAGAGTTTAAAATTGCCTCGAGCTACAAAACTGCTTGTCATCGTTAGCTTATCTTGAACGTCAGTTAAGAAAAAAGTTTTTGAGTGATGTACAGTCAGCGGCAAAAGTCGATTGACTCTGAAACTTTTACATAGCTAGATTGACACAAAATTATTCGATGCATTGTATTTTAGGACTTTTTGATTAAGGAGTTAAGAGGCTAAAGTAAGAGTCGACAGTAAGATTATTTTAATAAAATTTATCATATAAATGACGTACACTGTACAGTCACGAGCAATGATGAAATGTAAACACTTCGGAAAATTCAAAAACCATTTTCGCCAACTATATTGATTAACGTTTTACTTTTTCACGAACATAGTATTTTGGAAGCCATACTATTACGAAATAAGTTTTAACCTTTAAATAAAAACCTTTATTTGACTGTACTTACAAGTGGCGAAGGTTCCATAGTACTCGATTCCTACCGGATTACATTTAAAAAATGGCACTGTCAGGTTTCTATAGACAAATAATATAATCAGATTAAAGATATGTTTTTTGGCTTACCTGTTACAAAAATGGATCCTTCGCTACTGGTACTTACGTATTATTGAGTATTTTATTTTGTTTTGCTTCTGCTATTTTGCTGATTAATTAAAATTTAAAAAAAAAACCACACAAATGTTAACCACTTTTGCTGCTGACTGTACTTACCATGACATGAAGCAGCAACTTATCTTTCACCACAGTTTCTTCAAAAATATTGCAAAAAGATCTTTTCGTTCGCCAAAATTGTTTTTAGGGGAGATAATTGAATAGAATAACACAAACGAAGAAAAACAACAGCTTTCAGCGTTTTTTTCTTTGATGTATCGCAGCCTGGTACGATACGGAGAAAAAGGAACTCATCTGTCATTGTTGGCATTTCCGTTCAATGACCTGTAAGGGTCATCCGTTTGGCTTTGTTACAATTTATTTTGGGTCGGTGAGCGCAGCATGTTTTCTTCTTTCATGAGTAGGTACATCTCTATTAGCCGTCATCTTTGCAAATAAATAAAATTGAAGTAGTTGTTTGTAATTTCAAAATAACAGTTTTTTAATGAATGTATGAAAGTATATAGGTATATACTTTATACCTTTTCAGAGATTAACTGGAACAAACAACAGACAGAAAAAAATGTCTTATTTTATTGTAAGTACCGTACCTACGGTACTTACAATAAAATAAGACATTTTTTTCAGAGATTAACTGGAACAAACAACAGACAGAAAAAAATGTCTTATTTTATTGTAAGTACCGTACCTACGGTACTTACAATAAAATAAGACATTTTTAAAAATGTCTTATTTTATTGTAAGTACCGTACCTACGTTAATCTCTGAAAAGGCTGGACAGATTTTGACGGGACCTTTATTGGCAGATAGCTGGCGTAACTTAGGCTACGAATATTACAAAACTAGACCGAGAGTCAGACAAAATTCATTACTTTCAGACTCTCTGCCTACCTGAAATTTCTGTAAATATGTGGATCATGATAATGTAATCAGTTTTTGCTAACATTGAAAAAAGAATGAAGACACGCGAATATACGCCATGCAAAAAACCAGTTTGTGTAAAATCATTTAAAAATACCCATATTTTTATTTTGAAACTGGAGAAATTCTAAACCTCGTTGCAGGTATTTTATGATCAAAAAATAAAATGGAAAAACGTTTCTGTTAAAATAACTGAAAACGTGTATATTTTCGATATTTGAGTTGTCTGTAATCAAACAGTTTGAAAGTTCTACGTAAAATAAATTCAACAAAAAAGTAAAACACGAAAAAATGGACGAATTTGTTACTCGGGTGGGTGACCACTAAAACGAGGTGACCCGACAGTGAACCAGAGTTGTCGACATAGGTAGATCACAGAATAAGTAAGCTGAAGTGGCAATGGGCCGGCCATATTAGACGTAGAACCGATGGCCGTTGGAGACGTGTTCTTGAGTCCGCAAATCGGCAGCGTAAGGTGAGACACCCTCAGGCGCGGTGGAGCGACGACCTTTGCAGCGTGGCTAGTGGCAACTGGATGAGAGTTGTGTGGCGTGCGATTGAGGAGGCCTATGTCCAGCAGTGGACTGCTGTAAGCTGATGATGATGACGAAGATGAGAAAGTTAAGTTAAATAACAGTTTTTACACAACCTGTAGTGCTAACAATCTTCTAGATTTTCCAAAAACCGTTACTAAATAAGATATTCATCAACAATATCATTTCTTAATAAAGATCTTTCTTAGCGACCGAACCCATTACATCAATAATCGCGACAATAGAGGGCCGCTCGTAAAAACCGAATATTGTCGGATAATGTCGATTTTTTCCTGCCAAGATAAATTATTATCGGTTATTTTTTTATTACGGAGTTCTTTTTATTGGAGCATCCATCATTGGTTAAGTACCTAAGCTAGAAAACAAAGAACTAGATAACTTACTAGATAATGATAAAAACTACAAACAAAAAAATATGTTGCACAAACTAAGATGTTTTTGAGAAAATCTTCTGTGACCGATGGGTGGCCGGAACAGGCTGATACAGGGGCCTTTACGAGACACGGTGTAAGAACCCATCACGAAATGATTCCGGATATTCCTCAAAGCGCAATTATTTTTAAGCGCAACTAAATTATTTCTCGAAGCGCAACCATTAGTTGATTGAAAAAAAATTAATGAATCCATCATACCCTCTCTATTTTTCATCATGGTTGCGCTTTGAGAAAAACATATAATATTTTTAATTTGAATTTGTTAGCGCAACTAATGGTTGCTTTTCAAGGAATAATTTAGTTGCGCTTAGTTGGTTGCGCTTAAAAATAGTTGCGCTTTGAGGAATACCCGAATGATTCTAGACCCAAAAGGCTTATAATTTCGCGTAGGTAAAAAAAAGGTGTTTTTCATACAAAAGTGCAATACCAACGCGGTCAAAATATATGCAAAAGCTGTATGTTTTTTTTTTAACCTAGGAAAAACGTCAACCCTGCTGGTTCTAGAATTTTATATAGGTAGATGCTGAATTCATAGCTAAGAATTGTGCGTCAATGTATATTACACTCTTGATACTTTGATTTAAGTATTACCATCCCTGAAGGCCATTTAATGCACGCTATATTATAACAGTCCACGCAAAAACATTAAATAGTAAACACACTTCGACCCCTTTAACCTACCGGAAGCACCCTCAGCACTGATTGTAGAGGAGACATCCACAATTTACCGCCATTGTGTAAATCAGCCCGCCATCTACCCCCATTATGTGAGGGCAGGCCTTAACCCGGATGGGAGCCTTGGCCTAAATAGCTCGGCGGGGAGTTGAGAAATGAAGGGTAATGTCGGCTGTCGTTGGAGTATGCTCAAATTGTGCATGTTTTTTCTTTTTCAACTTCAAAAGGAATAATCATCTCAACTCTCAGCTCATCATGGCGTTTGCAACAGTGCCAAAATATCGGAAACTCAAAGTAAATAATAGACATGATAAACTAAATGGAACTTAAAACATAACTTAAAACATAACTAGCGAAATGTCAAGTAATGGTCTACCTCATAGTACACCCAGTACTATGAGGTAGACCTCTGCCTTATACTCTGGGGATTACAGGCGTGATGTTAAGTTTTGTGTTATGTTACATGGTAAATATCGTTTTAAGTGCTAATGGTAGTATTACTGACCATGTCAGCCATAGCACAGCATCATGCTGAGTGGTAACCTGCCTGTCGCTGTCACGACGTGCAAGCTGACAACTTTTTTTGATACGTCCTGTTGTATTTATACAAATGTGTTTTATTGTTTATTTTTTTGTCATTTTGTATGCACGTCATGTCCTTGCGACAAATAAATATTTTTTCTTTCTTTAAGAATTTATATGTCAACTCGTCTGTTATATTTATTTTTATGTAGGTTTATCAAGTAGTCATTTTTCATTGCTTAATCGGTATGTTGGGGTCTTGGAGATGTTGCCTACTGGGTAGACTTCTTGATTTGACAATTTGTTCTGGCGAAACACCGAGTTGGAATTTCTTAAATTCACTCCCTGACAGTCAACGCACTTAAACCAATGAACCTAGAAGCTCACAGGAACAAAATAATAAAAGCAGCCTAGTAGATAAATCACTTAATTTTAATGACATTTGTGCGGTAAATATGTCAGTTAATTTTTAATTTGATAGAAATACACCTGGGATAGTTCACCCTTAATTAGAACCGTTTAATTAAGGGAACCGTAATGAATGAAAACTTTTAGCCAAAATTCACTGTAGTTATAAGCGGGCCATTATTTAACTTGTTTGTGATATTTCTGTAGTTTCCATTAATATAAAATTGCTTTATGGTGCATAGTCCTTCGAGGACGGATCTCTGTTATTATGATAATAAAAATGTTCCTGTAGCCACGCTAGAAAACAACTTGGATGGATTGAATGTTCCCAGAATTCACAGATTTTTTAAAATTACTTTGTTCGATATTTTTTATAGGTAGGTAGGTAGATAGTTTAAGTATATGAGAAACCTGAAACACGTGTCTAGTATTTTTTTGTAAAGAATCTATGTACAAAATTTCAAAACTGTATCATGAAAAATCACAAAGTTATAAGCTTGTTCTGTTACCTAGTTGTCCGCACAAAAACGTGGTCATCACGCAGCGCGAGCCGCCAGCGTCGTCTTGAGCTCATTGATAATAATAATTTGGCAGTAGTTACCTAAATTATTGCGATAGGTACTTTAAGTCGATCGGTGTGCAACTTTTAACTTTTTAAAATATTTTTGGGAAAAACTTTAACATGGTTTAAAAATGATTGGAATCGATTCAGTTACTTATTCTGAACAAACTATATTCAGGTTTCGCGTATACTAAAAATAATGTTGTATATAAGACATCGATTAAATGGATTTTTCTGAAGAGTATAATTTGTGGTTTAAACTTCACGTACCTTTATGTGTGACGTCTAAAACACATTTTTTTATTATAATTATTATTTCACTATTTTGTTCCAACTTTAAATGTTTTTTTTCTACCCAATAAATTAAAACTTACATTCCTGAATTTAACGATTACAATAACAAACATCACAATATTTTATAACTAACATTTAACTTGAAAAACAAAGAACAAGTAGTATTAATTTTCTCAAAGGAAAGTGTTATGTATTGTCGCACATACCCGACTGAGTTACATAAGTGAGGTTATGCACGCGATGCCAATGCTCTGTGACAAGGAGATATAAGAAACGTGTGTATACAGCGTGTTTGAGAAAATATGATTATATTTGAGGGTGTTACAGACCACCAAAACTGAACAATTTTCTCACAATCTCGTTAACGAAAAAAAAATATTCTAATACATGGTTCATACAAGCTTAATAGGAGACGGGTTGACACAATTTTAAACGGGGATAAGGGCAGTTATATGCCTTCTGAGCGTGTTCGTGGGCCGCTGGGACTCGCCGATTTGGCGGCACTGGATGCGATTACACACTGCGGGTGGTCGCGTCCAGGGCTTGGCATAAACAGGTGCTCCTGTGCCGTGCTGCTTTTTTCTGGGGGTTTGTTTTTGTATATGTTACGGCTAAAAGCCGAGGTGCGGCTACACCTAGTTCTAGCCGTCTAAACCTAGGTGCGGCCGGTAACGGTTGTGTATCCTTTTATTGCTAGGACATACCGACCAAATGGATTAGATTAGGTTAGGTTAGAACTGTTATCAAACGCGCTACATCCAAATTTGTTGCATGTTCTACCTTCTACCGAAGATAAGTAGGATACATCTAAGTTTAACCCGCCGCACCTAGGTTTAGCCGGTTAAAACTAGGTGTAGCCGCACTTCGGCTATTAGCCGTAACATATATAATACTAACAATAGCTTTATAAGGTTTTTTGTGTTACTAACAGTATATGGACTACGTCTGAATTAAATGTCTTCTATTCTATTCTATTCTATTCTATGTCCTAGTTTTCACCCACAGAATCTAAGTACGTCAAAGGTAGGTAATAGAGAAAATATTTTCTATATTTTGCGAAATGCCACCTCCAAGTCATCACTATTTTTCGTTTGAAGTTGCAATAGAACGTTATATTTTTGGTTTTATCTACCTACAATGTAATGTACATTATACTTTCTTCAAAATCTTGAAATGTACTTAGTTAAGGTATGTTTTAAAAAAATATATAATTAATACTTGTAAATGATATTTCAATCCCTCAAAAATTATGTTGGTCCTTTTTCCAAACATCCTGTATAGATATGTGTATTTGTAGTGACATGTCAATGTAACCAGTTTATCGCAGGCGACAAACTGGTGGAAAGTTAACCTCTGTGTGTGGTTACTGGGTGGGATTACTTGTAAATGATTCTGACTCCTCCGAGACGAATGATTAATTCGCTATAGTGCTTTGGCGCGTGATCTTAAGCGGAACTAAACCTACCATCTTGTTTTTTAATACAATTTCCACTGTTCAACGCTAAGGAAAGATTCTTTAATATTCATCTCCTAAAGGCGGTCATCACCATCATTATCTGCCTAGCCTTTCCCAACCATGTTGGGGTCGGCTTCCAGTCTAACCGGATGCAGCTGAAGACCAGTATTTTACATGGAGCGACTGCCTATGACCTCTACAACCCACTTAGTACTGGGTAATACGAGATCCCTTAGTAAGACTGGTTGTCAGACTTTCGGGCCAGTGACTACCTATAACGACTGTCAAAGATCTACAAATGCCATCAGTGACCAACGGCTTAATGTGCTTTCCGAGGCACGGAGGAAACTGGTATGTAATGATGGTCACCCACCCATGGTCTAACCTAGGCAAGCGCTGCTTAACTTGAAGATCGACTCGAAACAACAACCGTATTGCAAAGAAAACACAGATCACTGGAATAAGACAGTCATGAAAAATCAGAGATAAAAAACCTATGAAAGAACTGTAATTCTACTGTCTTTTGTTATTTCGGTCACCCAATCACAATAGTTTATATAACCATAGTTATGACCTTTGATCTAATTTTACCCTTTCAAAAACCGGGTAAATGAATATTATTTGTATGTATTTTTTCCTGCTGTCATATTCCTCAAGGCTGAGGGTCGTGGGGTCCCCCAAGGGATCACTTTTTCACGGATGTTTTTTTCCCGTCATCTGTTTTTATCCTCTGCGGCTTGAGTAACGTAAACTGTGATGAAAGTGAAGAGCATAGCTGTGGTGTTATTCGGTAAAAGTTGAGTTGTAACCAAGCTTATATATAATCATGGAAAATATCCCGTAAGTGACAGTCACTTACGGGATATTTTCCATGATTATCCATTATTCTGAGCTGTCGAAATTTAGACGCTGTTGCAAGCGCCACGATCTCGGGATGACACCGCGGTGATGATGGCGGGGTGACAGTATAAGTTTAGTTATGAACAGTGACAGCTTAAAACAGTGTTTGACTTGGAACCGTACGCAAGTGACCGAACATAAGAAAGCGAGCGTTTTTATAGTAATAAATATAGTATAGTAGGTAAGGGCCTATGAGGAGCTCGTGGCTAAATAATAACAACCGCTCGGGTCGATCTTTAGGTTAAGCCGTGCTTTCCTAGGTTGGTCCGTGGACGAGTGACCACCCATTACATACCGAGTTTCCTCCGTGCCTCGGAAAGCACGTTAAGCTGTTGGTCCCGGGTGTCATTTGTAGATCTTTGACAGTCGTTAGGCAGTCAGTGGTCCAAAAAGTCTGACAACCAGTCTTACCAAGGGGTATCGTATTACCCAGTGCTAACTGGGTTGTGGAGGTCAGATAGGCAGTCGCTCCATGTAAAATACTGGTATTCAGCTGCATCCAGGTAGACTGGAAGCCGACCCCAATATAGTTGTTAAAAGGCAAGCCGATGATGAGTTGGTAAGGGAGTATAATTGACAACCAATGAGTAGCCAGAATATCAAGCAGTAGTATTTCAAAATGGTGGTCCGTTCAAAATGCGAGTAAACAGTTTGTGTTTGGCTGCATCGAGTTCGGATCGCCATTGAAATGTATTGTGAAATTCTGGCTACTCAGATGATGATTTGAGTTTGTAACAAGTAGTTATTTTATTTTTTTGATATAATTTTGTGTTGTCCCAATGAATCCCAAGGTTGACTGGTAGAGTATGCCTTGTGGCATTAGGTCCGCCTATGTACAGACGCCAATACATCAAGCTGTCCGAACTATCAAATTTTCCCAATCTTCCTTAAACCTAATGTTTCAGAGATAAAGTTGAAAATCTATTAAAGAAATTTGACACATTGTAGTAGCTCGATGTTCTGGCGTCTAAACCACTATTGTACATGAAGTTTAAATAAATACATGTTACTTTTGAGTCGTAGACGAAAGGCCATAATCTTTGCGGATTTTATACTTTATAGTTCGGGAACTATAAAGTACCATTGCTATGAAAATACTTACTATTGGTCAGACGTGGATACTACCAGACGTGGTAGACGATAACAATACGATGTTTTACTCTTTTTTATTACGTTTAGACTGTGATCTTATTTCCTAAACAATGTAAAAATAAGTCCTCCGTAAGCCATCCAACAACATAAAAGTCTATAATTAAATTCAGCTTTCAAAAAACCTGAAATCTTTGAATAAATAATGACCATTATGTAATACCTCTTGAAGTCTTAAACCAAACTAGAGCTGGCTTAAAAGTTATGAAACTGAAAGGTAAGATTATTTTCTTTTATCACGAAAATTTTATTCTTGAAGAAAATAATTGATTAAATATTAAACCTTTATTGACAGAAACCTTAATAATAACAGCCGCTCGGGTCGATCTTCACATTAAGCGGCACTTGCCTAAGTTAGTCCGTGGATGGGTGACCACCCATTACATACCGAATTTCCTTCGTGCCTCGGAAAGCGCAACGAAAGCCGTTGATCCCAGCTGTTATTTGTAGATCTTTGACAGTGGCCTGAAATACTGACAACCAGTCTTACCAAGAGATATCGTATTTCCCAGTACTAACTGGGTTGTGGAGGTCAGATAGGCAGTCGCTCCATGTAAAATACTGGTATTCAGCTGCATCAGGCTAGACTGGAAGTCGACCCCAACATAGTTGGGAAAAGGCAGGCAGATGATGATGATGATGACCTTCGAAAGTTTTAATTATCGTAACGAAATTATAAATTTGAAATATTTTAATGGGAAAGTTACTATATAAGCGGCTTCGAAGGGTACTGAACAGATTTCTATGAGGCACACATGGGCTCAGACCTGGAATATAAGATTTTAAACTGTCATGCTCACTAACATTATCATTTAACACTAGAAACGGGATTTAGAGATCAGTAAACATGGTTAATATCCCGTCTCTAGTGTTAATGATAAGACCTGGAATGCTTATTATGACGGTTCCGTAGGTTTGTTACTAATCTCCACACGGGCAAAGCTACGGGCGAAAAATATATATTTTTTTTTTTAGACTGTACTGTCCCACTGCTGGGCAAAGGCCTCCTCTAATTCCTTCCATGTGCTCTTTTCCCGTGCCTCCTCGAAACCAGCCCTCGCGGTACGCGTCTCAGATCGTCTCGCTATCTCTTTCTGGGCGGCCTCGGCGGCGCCGTCCGTCTTCCGGCAACCATCGTGTGGAGACTTTTACCCAAAAGCTAGTTAAAAAAAATAAATGATTTCCTGATATTCTTTTGTCTTAATAACTATACCTACTTATAATATTTCCATTAAATATGTACGATTATACAGTCACGAGCGCTAAGTCTACACGAAGTAATTTTTGAATGTGATTTACTCCTACTGTTTTCATTAACGTTTTACGTTTTCACGAACATAGTATTTTGGAGGCCTTGCGAAATAGGTCTTAGTTCAAAGTAGAAACCGTTAGTTTATTAGAAAATCGCTTAAATGAATTTTGCTAATTGTGTACATATTAGTGCTCTTGACTGTACGTATCCAAAGAAAAAAAGTACCTTTATCAAAGTCAGACTCATAATGTGCCAAAAAGGAAACAAGGAAAATTAATAAAAGATATCTCTCTCATTTCAATATCAAAGACATTTCAATATCTTTTGAATATCATTAAGTTTTTCATCTGCTTTTAATAATTGTCTGTTTCGTTGGTGTAGTGGTTGCAAGCGTTACTGCTGAGCATGAGCTCGTAGGTTCGATTCCTGGGTCGAGCAAAGTGTTATTGGGTTTTTCCATCAAGAATTTCTCAGTAGCAGCCACGAAGTCTGGATCTGTGCCCGGTTGATGGTAATAGGCTCGCCAGTATAGCATAAGCCTTAAATACAGGGTGGAAGGGACCGACGCTAAAACGGTTACCACGCATTCAGTACATCATTCAGATCCATATAAATTCTTCATCAGTACGCAATCAGCTGTTCCCATACATTTTGACCGCGCAGTTTTGTAGGAAACAGGTGTTTTTATTAACAACCGACGTATAACTTAAGCCATCATCCATTCCAACCATCTCAACATGAATTATGTAACTAAGTTTTTGTAAAAGTATTCTGATTTAAAAGAATGTCCATGGAGGTTCTTGCCCATTCTTCTCCATAGAGATCTACGTTAGGGAATGGGCAACTACAGTACTTTACGGTACGGATGGGAAGTCATCAAATGACCCCCCCACTCTGGGCGGAGCGGAAGGGAGTGTCAGACTTGTACTGACTAAAACCCATCCATGTTCCTTCTTTGCCCTTTGTGTTCCAGGGCCACGGTAACTCTTTCGAACAGTCCCGCAGCCCTGGCAGGCATCGGCCCTTGCGGACCCCTACTGGTTTGCTGACATCTCTTTGAGGCGCACGTGGAACACGAACGCGTCGTCGACACGGCCTGTCGTCATAAGACGGCCGGACGGCGGGCTGGCCCATAACTCGCCGTCCACTTATTATTATTATGCCTTGTGACTGGGACTGTAGCTACATTTAATAATTGTTTTCTTTGTTTCGACAATTCATAAGTGCCTATAACTGGCCTACTTGAAATAAATGCTTTAATTTTGATTTTGAAAGCACCATTATTGTGAAATCTTTGGCAGAGCTTAAACGCGATTTAGATATGTTCAGTTTCATTGTCGAAATTCGACCTTGGCTCCTGGCGAAATGTGAGAGTATCTACTCTAAGGACCCCTCTGCCTAACCCATCGGGTAAACAGGGAAGATGTATGCTTCTTATACGACGCAAGTTATAACTAAGTAACTTCAAGTTATATGAAGTAGAAGCAAGTTGAGAAAATACAAAGTTTACTCGTTCAGAAGTTGTGAACTGTGCGTCAAAACAAACGAGGTTGTATGTAGGTCATGTGTGCAATCCCTTCTAACAAGTGAAACTACTTACTTACTTGAAATATAAATGGATATTTCAGGAAGTAGGATGTTGTTAAACGTAATTTATTATTTAGAGATTTATAACAAGGGTCACCGAGTTAGTTTTGAATTTCCAGGTACGCACTTTTTGTGGGTGAAAATTGTTTTTTTCTTTACCTATGAAGGCTTGTCGCGGTTTGCATGAAGTTTTACTTTGATGTGTATTTAGTTCCAACCCTCCTACCAGGCCGTTGTGTGTTTAGTACAGTCACCAGCGCATCAAGTTACTACAAACTGTCAAATTTTATCATTCGATTTTGAACTTAACTTTCAACATTTTTATGGTTTAAAATTGCTTGGGGAAATTTGACAGTTTGTGGTAACTTGATGTGCTGGCGACTGTACCTGTGTGATTTCCTATCTTACCTACAAATACTGAGGAGTTTATTCCGATATTTTTCTTCCTACATAAAACAGTAGAAAGACGAACGGGCGTTTTAGGAATTTTTATCATTCGATTTAAAGATCAAAAAATGATTATTTTCAGCTTTCCTCATCAAGAAAAATTATCTGGAAAATTATTTCTCGTCATGACCAAAAACATTTCAGTATAATGAAAAGTAATACCATGTTTTTCTAGAATTTATATTGCAGTATTAAAAATAAACATTTTAATGCTACACCGTCCGCCTCACATTCGTATAGAAGAAATAGCTATCAATAGGGACTGCAAACTTCTACACAGTTGATGTGTGTCAAAACACACAGACCCGCATGTGGGTCGTATGTGCCCGCCCACATAGCAAACATATTAGAGCAGCTTTCATTTAGCACTCCGCTCAAATGAATCTGCTTTGATACTACTTGAATAGGGCTGAATTTTACTTTGCTTAAAATAAAATATAGAAATGGAAACCAGAATTTCCACATTTATTATGTAACTGACTGTCTCTGGAATTCACAGCCGGCTTCTCTGTGTCCCGATCATTATAATCTAGATCTCTTCAAAGCTCGAGTGAATCGGTTTCTTCTAGGCGCACGTGCTTCACCCTAGGCTGCGTCATCGCTTCACTTTTCAAAATAAACAAAATTAAATTTAAAATACCCAACAAAGAAAAATGAACAAACATTTGAAAAGTCAATTAAATGGCTGAGCCGGTAACGATAAAATATATCTAATTGTAATATACACATGCCCTTTCATTTGATACCCCACTTGGGTATATTTGAAAATATTCGATTATTCATGACCACTTTCATCCCCCATATCTAGTAAATGGCTGCACCGATTTTTATAAATCGTAGAAACTAGCTTTTAAATAAAAAAAACTGCATCCAAATCGGTTCACTCGTTTAAGAGCTACGGTGCCAGAGACAGACACACACACACACATTGAGGTCAAACTTATAACACCCCTCTTTTTGCGTCGGGGGTTAAAAAAAGAAAATATGAGCCGCTCACTGCCTACGTGATGTGCATATGACATGTATCCCAACAGTGCGAAAATTGTTGGCTGATAGTGTTTTATTATTTCACCTACATAGCTACTTATTACATTAACCTCTTTGAAGATGAGCTTGTCCGGGAAAGTGTCTACTACCAGTCCGGTTAGACTGGAAGTTGATCAACATAGTTGGGAACGGTTCCCTCCATATTCTTCCAGTCCTTTTTGACCTCTTTATGTTTCGCTTTCTCCGGCCAATCAGGCAAGAACACATTACAGGCTGAGATTCGATGATTTATGACCAGATTCAAACATTATTGTCGAACACGATTCTTGTTGTGTATTTTGGCTTGAAACCAGCCTGTGAATACAGCTTACGATAACAGTTCGAGCCATTTCCTGTGTTGACTCACATAGCTTGTGTGAGGTGATAAATAGCTGACTTACAGATTGTGTTGTGTGTGGCCAAGCTTGGTTTTATTGCCTGTATTAGCTGATGTAAGAGAGATAATCATTGGAACGATTTTTCCACTTACAATTGGCTTGTTATGCCAGAATGTTGGCAATGCCCATAAGTAAACCATAACATATAATTATAGAAGGTAATTACGGGAGAATGATAAAATAAAATTTAATTGCCACATACTCGTATTGTATGTCGGAGTATCACTTGAGGAAGACTCGATCCATTTGACTGATTTTTTGTTGTGTTAGTAATTGTTTTTTTTTCTGAAATTTAAAGGAAAATGATGGAAATTTGAATAGTAGATACTTTAAATGAAAATCGCAGTTGATTTTTCTTCTTTAAAGAAAGAAAGAAAACATATTTATTTGGCACATGCCACAAGTGCACACAACAAACAAAAAAAAAATTAAAACTTAAATTTACACAATAAAAAGGTTAAAACTAAACATAAAAAAAGAGATAATATTGTGTGTCTCACGGCTTTAGTATATTGTGCCCGTGCAAAACACCTAGATAAGGGACGCACAGAACCGGGAAGTGGGGCAGAAGAAAGGAGAGGCCTAAACCCAACAGTGGGTGATTCCGGTTAATTATGATGATGATGACCCGTGTGAAGCCGAGGCGGGTCAATATACAACATTAGTTTTACGTTTTGAAACACGAGTCTAGTATTTTTATGTTAAGAATCTATGTAAAAAATTTCATAACTGTATCATGAAAAATCACAGAGTTATAAGCTTGTTCTGTTTGTCCGTGAAACACAAAAACGTGGTTACCACGCGGCGCATACGCGTGCGCGCCTTCAGCGTCGTCTTGAGTTCATTGATAATAATAATTTGGCAGTTGGTACCTAAATGCTTGCGATAGGTACTTAGTGTTGCTCGGTGTCCAACTTTTTTAAATATTTTTGGGACAAGATATAACATGGGTTAAAAATTATTGGAATCGATTCAGTTACTGATTCTGAATAAACTAAATTCTACTATTACTAAAAATAATGTTGTATATTGAGTTTGTAAGTTTGTTTCTAATTAAACCAGACCAGTTACGCCTGAACAGATATTTAGGTATCTAGAAAGACTCTTACCTCGCATCCTGTTTCTCAGCGGTTGGAAACAGTACACCTTCCGCTTCCCCAACGCATGGAGCGGTTCCGGTAAAAGTGCGCACTCTAATGACTGTGTGTAGTGGCAAGCGCTGAGAGTAGCGGAGCGGGGCGCGGGTATGTGAAATGAGAAATATTTTTATAAAAATTGTTTATAAATGTAAAACAGTTTTGTTAAATGTAGGTATAATGTTGGATGTGTACGTCAAGTGTAAGTCACATTTATTTTGAGGTAAATTTTCCAATATAATTGAAAAGTTCGAAAAAATAATAATCTAGTTCTGAACCTAATTTATTCTTTGCAGCAAATTAGCTATCGCTTAGTCTACCAATACTACCAATAAATCTGTATACAATTCTAACATTGAATTTTTCTCTAGGACGTGTTTTTTCAATGTAGCTTAGTAGATATTTGTGAGCCACCTACAAAGACAATTTATAAATTTGTCGGAATCGGTCATTAGTACGGACATAAAATGAATCGCAAGTGCGCTGCATGTGACGTCACGCAACCTACTTGCAAGTCTACCCTCACCACAGCGTGCTTCTACAGAGTCCTGATGTTGAGAGCTCGAGGCGAGGATGACATCTGATCGCAGCGGAGTTGAGACGACCTGGAACTATACCCGATACTTTGTGCCCCGTGTTATTGTGTTAAATTGTAATTTCAAGTAATTTGTTAGTTTAATAGAAACAATATATCGCACCCAATGTATTTTTATTGCACGAAACCCATCTTCTGACCACATGATGTACGAGCCTAACGGAATAAATCCTGACATTTCCGACAAATTGATTAGGTATTCTATTCTTTTTATATTTTTTCATTGATTTAACCCCGTAAGTGTTGGCGTTAGACTTCAGATCACTAGCACACAAAAAAAATACTGATTTAATTTTCCACTCAAAATACCAACTTTTTAGATCATTTCTAATACCCGCTCTGCTGCTCTCAGTCCTCAACCTTAGCATAGCGTGAGTGCTGTCGAGTATGAACTCGCGTCATCTAACACAACAAAGTAATTGTCGACTTTACTTTGTTATATTTCCGATTTATGTACAAGTTTTTTTTTGCGGATTCGCCTGCGTTGAGATCGGTAATTGCCCCACGGAATCGTACTGGGATAAAAATGTAAGTGTCATCCAGGTTATAAAAGTATGTGTGTCCCAAATATCCAAATCTGTTCAGTAGTTTTTGCGTAAAAGAATTACAAACATCCATCCATTCTCACAAACTTTCGCTTTCTTAGTAGTATAGTAATATGTATTAGTTTATTTTATTTGTATATAAGTATTAGTATTATATTGTAATAAAAATTAAGTATTAGTATTGTATATAAGTGCGTACATAAATTTTCGATAACAAGAAGTTATTTTTTATTTATTTATTTTGTACCCTATCACAATATTTTCTTATTTAACCCATAGGTTGACTGGTAGAGAAAGCCTTCTGGCATTAAGTCCGCCTATGTATCACTATTGTACATGAAGTTTAAATAAATAAATAAATAGTATCTAGAGATTTTGATTGAGGTGGAAACGCAAACGCACGCCCGTGAAATTCAATTTTTCTTACGTTTTTTCAAATTTGCAGATCAGTGTCAGGTTTTATGTTGATGAAAAATGAGTAACGCAAGTAACACTATGTAGTTACAGAGTTATAATCATTACAATCATCAATACAGCCCTCTAAGCTCAGTTACCCTCATTGAATGAATTTTTCATGAAATAGTTATGGAATGGTGTTAAATGAGCTTAGAGGGTAGTATTCATGTTTTTAATGATTATAATTCTGTAAGTAGCTTCATGTAAAATACTGGTATTCAGCTGCATCCGGTTAGACTGGAAGCCGACCCCAACATAGTTGGGAAAAGGCTAGGCAGATGATGATGATGATGAGGAATTTTGTAAGTAGATACGTGTTACTTGCGCGACTTACCAACCTGAAACTGATCTGAAAATTTCAAAAAAACGTAAGAAAATTTGAATTTCGCGGGCTACCCTGGCGCCTGCACCTTAACTGCTAACTTACGCTCACGATAAATTAGGTAATGAGTCATTCATTATCTAATTTATCGTGAGCGCAAAAAAGCGCAAAGATAACACTCACGGCATCGGTACAACAAAATGATCATGTTTTGTTTTCGTGTTTAACAAAGGAATGTAAGAAATTGTTTCCTTTTCACATTTCAAGTGGAATTTCCTTTTGTTAATAATTGATTATGAAACGTTATGGATTATAAAAGGAGTTGGGTTTTTATGCCAAGAACCAAGAGGTTCATAACAACACAAGGCCTTTCTTTGTTCTAATATTTGTATGTGTGACGAGACCTTAAAGTAGGTACCATGTACTGCCTCGTTGGTGTAGTTGTCGCAAGCGCGGCTGCTGAGTATGAGGTTCTCGGTTCGATTCCCGGGTCGGGCAAAGTGTTATTGGGTTTTTCCATTAGGAATTTCTCAGTAGCAGCCACGGAGTCTGGATCTTTGCTCTTTTACATGGAACTTATTACTACATAGTATAAAACAAAGTCGCTTTCCGCTGTCTGTCTGTCCCTATGTTTGCTTAGATCTTTAAAACTACGCAACGGATTTTGATGCGGTTTTCAGTAATAGATAGAGTGATTCGAGAGGAAGGTTTATATATAGATACATATATATATTGCACCTGTGCGAAGCCGGGGCGGGTCGCTAGTAAAACATAACTGGCGAAATGATTTCCCAATAAGCTCAATTTACTAGACTTTCTGAGCCGTAACTCATCTACCGTTCCTTTTTGCAGCGCCTGTCGTGAAAATGTGTCCCAGGTTATTATACTTAGACCCAGAAATCCGCAACTGTAACAATTATTGCTTAGAGATCATTATCGGGGCATTCCTCAAAGCGCAACAATTTTTATGCGCAACCAATAAAAATAGTTGCGCTTTGAGGAATACTCTCATTATCATACTGATCACAAAATGTTACGCGTGTTACACATTTTACAATGCCTGTTAATATCGCTTACCCCGTGAGCCGTAACAACCGTCATCGCATACAAAACAAATGACTGCGAAATGATTTGTGTTCATGTTTCATTTCCTATTCACATTCTGATG
The DNA here is from genome assembly GCA_910589295.1 of Noctua janthe. Taxonomy (NCBI): domain Eukaryota; kingdom Metazoa; phylum Arthropoda; class Insecta; order Lepidoptera; family Noctuidae; genus Noctua; species Noctua janthe. The sequence continues at coordinate 1,571,869 of OU342572.1, read as the reverse complement.
TGTTGTTTTATATTGTCGCGTGATGTGTTTTCGATGTTAGCCATTTTTAACTGATATGGTGTTGATTTTAATAGGATTATGCTGAGGTATATATCTGCTGTTTGTCAATTTGGGTGTCAAAGAATGACCAGTTTTTCAATAGTAGATTCAAATTCAGACTTTGCCTCGTTAGTATAGTAGTTGGAAGCTCTAATACTAAGCATAAGGTGTCGGGGTCACTTACCAGGTAGAGAAAAGTATTATTGTGTTCTTTAATCAAGATTATCTCAGTAGGAGCTATGAGTTTCTAGTTGTGTCCAGTTGATAGCTAAATTTCAATCTCTGTTTTTATTTATTTATTTATTATTCCTTAACACACACATTTGTTTTTACAGGTAAGACCCAAGCTAACAAATTAGTCATAAATTGCAAAATATCCAGTCCCAAGTAACGGGTCTGGGTAGAAGCATAAGTTAGACAGTAGACAACATACTAAGTGCCACCCTCTGGAATTCCGCCAAAGAGCAAGAAAATATGTCCAATCGCCGAGAGACACTATTTAATTTCACTAATAAGTTCGTACGGGTTGCCGGAACTTTAAAAGGCCCCTCCCTCGGTCCTAACCGTAGCGTCCTGCTTGGAACAAGCAATCCCAACGATTCCAGTATTTGTGGATGGTGGTTATGTCATGGTAGTCTTTAATCTGAACTTTCCCATGAAATATAAGCCAAGTAGTACGATCTATTACGAGGACACTATTTCATTAAAGAGCAACACAGTCTGATGTCCATTAGGCTCTTAGTAGATGGTAAGGCACTAGGTATTTCGTGTTTTCTTTTAATCTGATCTAAGTGTTTTCTTATCAGATTATTACAAAGTGTTTTTGTGTCCATGAACTTTTTCGTACACCTAATCTAATAGATTAGACCGAGGTCTTCTTTATTTTAACGACTACAACTTAGGCTCTGGTTTAATTGCGGCGAAGACAGCGCGGGATTGCCGCCCACTGTGTCAGCTGACTTGTATGGCGATGTTCAAAGTGTTCAAACACATTTATTGCGTGACTTCCTGATCATTGATATCAATGTCGGCATGGTTAGCGCATTGGCTGAGCGACTGGCTGCTGCGCTGCGTGTCGCGGGTGCCGCATGGAACAAATATGTGTATGGTAGTTCAGGTAGTTGTTCCAGGTTTGGCTGTTTGTGTATGTGAATTTAAATGTTTGTAGACGCACCCACGATACAGGAGGATTTCCTAGTGCAAAATCGTTGACACCCAGCTCACGACCTCAAGGGATGCGACGAGCGAAGCTGTTTAGTATGGTCCTTCTCGTATCGAGAAGAGTACCGTCGTGTCGCGGTGACACAAGCTCTAAGCAATTTCTTTCATTTGTTCGCTTAGCTGTCTCTATCACAACAAGCATATTGTCGCTCGTAGCTCATGGCCAAAACTTAAAACAATTGCCACGGGTTTCTCCTCTGTTTAAACAGTTCCTTATCAACACAAATTCTTAGTTACCTACTTTCTCCCGCTCTCCGCTCCGCTCCACGCTCCTCTCCTCTCAAACCTAACCGTTACGCTTCCCTCAAGCGAAACAACCGTCATCGCTGCTAATGCGGCTCAAATGATTAATTACTTATATTCCAGCTTCGCATTGTATTGTATTTTGTTATAGTTTAGCGATGTTCTGTCTTAGAATGTATTGTGGGAAATGGTGGTGAATGCTGCGTCAGCGGTATTTAGAGGTTTTCATTACAGGAAGAGGGTGACTTTCCTCCTTCGTCCATTACACCTCACCATCTGTTTCTGATGGTAAGGTGTAATGGACGAAGAAGACAAGAAAAGCTGTTGTTCCATGAATGCAATTTTGTATGAAACATTTGATTTTGTTTTTAATTTTCTATGATTGGTGGCCCAGTTAGAGTCAGTTGCTGAGTTCATGGTCTTTTACACCGTGTATGGCTAGTTCATGTTTGTGGGTTGTTTTTTGGGTTTATTCTTGTTGAATGTAAATTTTTCCTGTAATGTGACTATTCAGTGTGTGTAGCAAAAATAGAAGTGGAGTTACCAAATTGTGCAGAATGCAACTCGATTGAGGATGTTTACAATATAATCATGGAGTGTGTTCGGAACGAGCCAGATAGACGAGAACTGTTGATTCTTTTTAATAATATCTGCGAGACTGGGGTGTGGAACAGCGTCCTAGCTGCCCCTGCATCAGAAGCAGCCAGGATGGTGTACAGGCTCGTAACTTACCACAACTTAATCGCAGAAGTAGATGTTGAATTGTGTTTAGCATCATAAGTTCATTTGTAACAATGAGGGTGGTATAATCTGTCTAGATTAAAACTCTCTCTAATAAAATAATGAAATAAAAAAAGATTTATTTGTGGGTAAGTGCTAATTACGTTTTTTTTTTGACAATTGTAACAAGCAACCAAACGATACGATTTTGATATTACAAATTAATAACCTCAATTGTCTGCAATTTTTCTTGGCATCTCTATCAAAGTTTATTAACTAGAAGTGGCGTGGGCGTCTGACTACTAATATTTCAATTAAAAACTGATCTAAAAGGAGCTCTTGTACTTCGCTCTAGTTAAAGAAAATCAATATAAAGTAGTTTTACTCTAAGAGATTTAAGATAGTATCAGAGAAACTATAAGAAAAAAAATCAGAGAAAATTGTAGGCCCACGTCTCAGTGACGCCTTTTAAGCTAAATGCAGCAACCAGTTGGTTATTGCAGTGATTTTATTCGCTTTGTCCCGTTTGTCGTAAGTATCGGACCTTTCACGAAGCCGTCAACCAAGCATTCTGTCCATCAAACTAAGTAACACTGCGCAAAAATTATTGCTGGGTAACGAGTTTTTGTTTTTGGTGTCAAAAGTCATGATAGGAGTCAATGTAACGCACTCAAAACATTGTCCTGATGGATGCATCAAATAGTATGGAGTGATGAAGGTATTTCAAGATAAGTTAGAACATTTGACTTACAATATCGCCGTAACTAGAAGGTATGGTGTAACTAATATCTTTAATATAGACCGACCGCTTTTAATGAGTCCTCCGCCTTGCCCCATCAAAGGCACATTAGTCCTGCGTGTCCTGTTGTTTGTTCACTTCAGGAACTGATGGACGCTACCGAAAGCGCCAAACTAGTAGCTCAGTTCTGGGCTGACACAATTTAGATTGCCATCGACACGCTAAGAATGGTGTAACTCTATGGGAAGAACAAGTACCCCTCGACTTCGTTTAGAGTGTTTTTTTACACACTTTCATTGTAAAGATTTGTCTTTGCTGATTCAAAGTAAACATAACTCACAATTACCATCACAACCCATTTAAGAACCGATTCACAATTAAACTTAACTTTACCGTTAAACGGGAACACTAACAAACTATCGAGCGAGTAATCCCGGGGCTATCCCCGGGGTCCGGAGTCCGGGACTCAAGCCCAACTTGTAGTGGCTGTTAAATAAATAATTAGCCACTCAAACCGGGACTGGTAATCTTTGGGGACTGCTCAGTATGGTACAGGTCTCAGGAGCCGATTGGAGAAGCCTTGAAAGTTGTTTTGTTTCTTGGAAGTTTAAAGCGGAAGTGGGTAGCAAGGTCGTGTTTCCTTGGTGAATAGTAAAAGGTGACACGTGTAGGCTGAAGATATTACGAAATCATGATTTAAAACGGATTGGTCCTTCGAACCGGATTTTAGTTAAAAAATCCGGCTCAAAGGACTAAAATTTTAGAACATGTTATTGTGTAAGTTTAGAGCTAAACTGAGGTTGATTACGTAGTAATGAAATAACTTTGAATGCAATTATTGATGTTATGGCCCAATATTTCCGGAAAAGAAAATAAATTATTCCTTACGTTACCAAAGTCAGTCGAAGTGCTGGATAAATTATGATTGACTCTAATAAAAGTTCAAATGAAGTTTATCGATGAGCGGATTTAGAAACAATTTTCATTAGTTTTGATCTTGTCCTCTTTCATTTTTTATTATGGCGAGCCATTTAAGCACTGCAATATTAAACGAAGAAAATCCAAAGCCTTCAACACACCTGTTCTTTCACAGTTAGTTTACTTCTGATTGGGCATCACTGTCAAAATTACGGTGATCTTTAAAATCGCTTCAATAAGGTTGCTAATCAGTTGCTGCCACTGACAAATCTGTCAAATAACAGTGATCTTTATTCTCATGCCAATAAGGTTGTTGTTAGATGTAAACCAAGCGTGAAGGGACTGCACCTATAATTCTGAAGGCGACACCTATTTGAGTAAGAAAGCAATTACAGGGTCCTTTCATCCTTCGGAGCCTTATTATGTAATTAAGGTCCCTTTGTCATTGCGTACACTTCTGACTAATTAGATTTACGAGACAATGAGTACATGTGGCTGCTTTGGGCGATTATTGTTGTCTCGGGAGGAGGTGGGTGGAATTGGGGGGTGATGTTATTGTTTTGATTCATGTGTGGTAAATTGTTTAGGAAGATGTAGCTTATTGTTACCTTCGCTTCGAGGTATTCCATCTAGAGCACACAAAATACGAACACACTTTTAAGAGCACGAAAATTGTTCCACAAAACGTTATTATGGCACACTTTTTGTACCAAAACTACAGTTTAATAGATTAAGATAGCATTAATTGATTAAATTGTGATATAATGAGTCTACTTTTAATATACGCTCTCTACATAAGCAAAGGTGATTTTGAACCCAGTCAGTGGTGGAACATTGACATGAAATCAATTTTAAAAATGGCGTACATATTTATTGGTTGATATGTTAATTAGTATGTAATAGTAGGCATGTATAGGAAAAAATAAATTGCAATATTTTCAACTGTTTCCTATGTAGGTGTATATTACCCAATTATAATTCTACATAAAATACTCAAAACATTCGTATCAATGTTACCGAGAATTACTTGTTAATTCTCGACCGCTGGAGTAATGCGCCCTTAAGACACCCACGCAAAAAGATTAAAATTGTTCATTCATACGCGCTTTGATATATGCTCCCTCGCAGTGTTTCTAATCCCTGCTATTTTTAGATAATTAAAGAATAATAAAGTTCATACAAAAATTAAAGGTTAATGGTGTCCTTGCTACAGTACAGTAGGTGACTGTAATTCAGACTGAAACATGAACCCAGAAGATTTTTCGTCAATTATATTCAGCACGAAAACAAAAGCACGTCATTTGTAGATCTTTGACAGTCGTTACAGGTAGTCAGTGGCCCGAAAGTCTGATAACCAGCCTTACCAAGGGTATCGTATTAGCACTAACTGGGTTGTGGAGGTCAGATAGGTCGTTCCATGTAAAATACTGATATTTCGCTGCATCCGGTTAGAGTGGAAGCCGACCCCAACATAGTTAGGAAAAGGCTAAGCAGTCATCTTGTGTCTCCCTAAAGGAACAGTTGGGGAAAGCCAGATGATGATTCTGATTATTTAGCACAAAAACTTGATAGCTGAATAGGTGAGCGTGATGAGAGAACGTGAAAAGTCTCAAAACTATATTTGAAAAGTTTCAGACAGGAGCCGGACAGGCTTTCAGGTTTTAAAAAAGGACAAAACATATCGACGGAATGTTTAGCGACGTTTCATCTCACGAATCTGAAAATAATGTGTATTTTTTCGTACTCAGCACCAACAAGAATTGTTCTCTCTGATAGTGTTCCTTGTATTTCATACAGTCTTCTGGTGCAATAAACTATTTCGTGAAGAAATAACCTTAGGGACTTTAATCATATTGGTCTGCTATTAAATCCAATAACACCCACCATTTCATTGTTCCAGCATCAGCCCTGCCGAGCCCGACAGCCGCTGACGATGATGATGACGAGGACGAGACGACGCAGCAGAGCCGAGCGGACGCTGATGATGACGGCAGGATCTACAAGAACCCCAGGAACTCCCCCTCGGCGCAGTGCCCTAGAGATGAGGAGCAGGCTACCTTGTTGGTAAGTCACATACGACTTGCCTTGTTTCATCTAATACTGAGGCAACGGCTTGAAGTACTTTTCGAGACACGGAAGTCTCAGAATGTAGTGGATGGTCACTCCTCCACAGACCGACCTCGGCAAGCGTTGATAAACCCTTGACGACCGGCCCGTGTGGTTATTATTAGTTAACCACTAGCCCATACGCCTGTTAAGAATATAAAAGGATGAACTACTATTAACCTTGGGACCACTCTGGAGTAGGGTAGCACTGGACAGAGCCCAATGGAAACTGTTGTAGGAGGCCTCTGCCAAAAAGCACACCGAATTACGTGGCATTTACATTAGGCGAGCCGAACACGATCGGAGCACGAATTCGCTTAGCGTAGGCGGACTTAGAAGCCTCGACCGAGCACTCCCGCCAAGGGAATTTGTGCTCTGCGTGTGCTCTGGTCGTGTTCGGCTCGCCTAGCATAGACGCAGCTTTATATTGATTAAGTTGTAAAGTACGAAATTCGAAAGTAAAAGGCTATTTTCAATTATTCAATTCACTATCACATAGTCATTTATTTATCTACCCTATCTATCTTAAATGTAACTTTCCTTTAAAAGTCTTTCTTATTTCAGGGTCAAAAGTGTCTCCGCAAGTGCTCATCAGACGAGGATTGTAAGAGTAAAAAGAAGAAGTGCCTCTGTGATGGAGCTTGCGGCATGTCCTGCATCAAACCAGGTCAGTGGTAGCAGTGTGTAGCAGTTACTGAGTGACAATACGTATAAAGTAGTGTTGCCCAAATGCAAGAACAAGTCGAGACTTAGCCAGTCTTGGTCTTGGTCTTGCGCCAATACACCTGGTCTTGGTCTTGGTCTTGGTCTTGCGCTCCCAGTCTTGGTCTTGGTCTTGGTCTTGCAGCAAGAGTCTTGCAAGTCTTGCAATTACCTATTAGTCTATTACTATTTATTAAAGTTTACTTTAAATCTTAGAAAAACGTATTAGAATTGGAACATTGTGAGCTTGAATTAACATAGCCATAGTAAAGATCAAGCAGATTAATAAATAACTGAAGATTTGATAAGAAATTCGAAAAATCAACTGACCTATATGTCGTTTTCCATGGAAGTAACTGTTTCTTAATAAACATTTATGATTTATAAGCTTACATTTGCTAAAACATGTAAAAAAACAAATTAATTACAATAACTTGACTGTATTTTAAAGAACAATACTTATCTGTCTAGAAAGAGATTGAACCCTCAACTTATAAGAAATTTAATAAAAGAGTTTTACGATTTATCATTTATTTGAATAAAAAATAAAATACAACACAAATCAACAGCTTTATCATTAGGTTATGATACTTTATATCAATTTTTTTGACCAAGAATTAATACAAAGTAACCATCTGGCTGACTCATCACTTAACCTATTTCTATGTTTTCTAATTACTAATGATGCTTTAGAAAATAACCTCTCAGCAGGTACTGAAGTTGCAGGTATTGAGAGAAAATCACGGGCCATTTTCGATAAAATCGGATACTCTGTCTCATGCGTCCTCCACCAATCTAAAATGTCTTCCGAGCTGGCAGTTCCTGGTTTTCTCAGGTACTCCTCCAACTCGTCTATCACTAAGCCTTGAAGACAAGATCCAGATGACGTCGAGGGACATTCATAGAGTTTATCAAAGTCTATTACGTCTTCATCTTCATCACATACTTTATTTTCTTTTTCTGGTAATTCCAGAGATTTGTTCAGTGAGTGTAGACTTTTATATTCTTCATAAAGTTCATTGAAATTGCGCAGACTTTCTGTTTTAAGTTGCTTCCCCCACATTGTCAGGTCAAAAGTCTGAGCCTTATGCCTTGGGTCTAAAATTAAAGAAGTACAATAAATCCAGTTGCTCTTCTTGTAATGTTTAAGCATTTTGTCTCGAGCTGCTTGGAAAGCTAGAATGAGCCTTTCATCCACTTCAGATCGATTAGGTTTCTCATCTAACTGTTTTACCATGGATTCAATTTTATCTAGCAAGAGATTGAATGATACAATGACTAGCGGTAATGTAACATATTTGTCTCCACCAAGTTTTGTACTTAAAAGTTTAAAGTTTATTAGAAATTTATGTAATTTTTCGAGTACCTGCCATTCATTAGCTGTGATTTGAAAATCATTTAATTCGGTGACAGAACTGCACAATATGTCAATGCCCGCTCTCACTTTTAAACCAAATCCAATCATGTCATGTGTGGAATTCCATCTCGTTGGACAGTCAAGAATGGCATTTAGATTTGATGGCACGCCAGCTGCTTCACAAGCAGACTGAAACTTCTTCTTCACTATCTCACTTCTTTTTATTTTACTGGAAATACTGCGTAACTTTGTTACAGATGTACACGAGTCAGCAATATTTGGTGCAGATTCTTCATCTTCCTCATCCTCAGTTTCGTCTGCATAGTCTTCGTACTGCTGATCTTGCGCGTTAGTGTCAGACTCACAGTGTAATGCTAAGGTCTTTAATAAATCTTGTACACCAAGGTTTAAAATGTGAGCAAAGCACCGGAAATGTTGATTGTCTGAATCAAAGTGTGGCGGCAGCTGTTTGCCCAGTTCATACATAAATTTGGTATTTGCAGTTGCGTTGTCGACCGTGATACCTTGTATTTTATCAATTATGCCATATTCCAATAAACATTCATGGAAAATCGTTGCAATATCTTCCCCAGTATGTCGACCGCGTGATGGTATCAAATCAAGAACTACAGATTGATACTTCCATTCGTTGTCTATATAATGAATAGTAACCCCGTAGTAACTCCTACCAGCAATTGAAGTCCACCCATCAATGGTAAAAGACATTTTAGATGATAATTGTTGAAGTCGTTCCTTGAGATTCAATTGGAGCTCTTCAAATCGCTCTTTGACTTTCCTTCTAAGTGTAGACCTTTTAGGAAACACCATATTAGGGCAAATACGTCGAAAATATACTTGTGTAGCTTCGTCATCGAAAAATGAGAAGGGAAGATATTTTTTCACCACCCAATCAACTGTAGCTGTCGTGATGTTGTCACTGATGTTTTCCGACTGAAACAAAACAATAAATCTTGTGTTATTATTTAAAACATACTAGGTTTGAGCTTATAAGAGGAGGAGGTTTGTTGTTGTTAAATCGAGAAAATCGTTAAATTGATATTTGTTATATTAAGGTTGCACTGTACTGTAATTTACCAAAATAAAGTACTTAGTTGTTACTGGCCGATTAAAAGAAAATATGGGTGTTTATAAAAAATATTTAAGACGATAATTACATACTTAATATGTCGCACCCCTAGATGAAAACACCACTAACTCAAAAATACTTACGTAAGTTAATGGCGTTTTTGAAAGTATCGCATGAATAGCTACGCGGAGTTAAAATTCTTTTAACTGTTAAAAAAATATTCTTACCTGTCCACTTCTTCCAGCGGTTACTAAAAAGCTTGTGATATCTCCACTTAATTTTGGTTTAACAGGAAGAAATATTTCTGATTCCTTTTTGTGGAAAGATATTAGATGTATCCTTAAGCCTGAAGTGTTTCTGTTTTTCATTTTTATTTCAATCTTTTTATGTTGGCACAATTTACAGAAGGCAGTTTGGGATGCATGAATTATTTCGAAAAACTCCTCAAATTTGCTTTTGGGTCTTTTAGATCTGTGACTCAAACTCTCGTTACTCGGACTAGAATAATTTGAATCTTCGTCACTCATATTAAATTGTACACGTGATACATTTTTAGAAAACAACGAGAATTAGTAAAAACAATTATTAAGTTAGACTCGAAGCACAGCTCAATTGGAAATGACTGGAATTAAAATAATTCCTTTATTTATAGTACGTTTCCTTGCTTTCTACCGCGCCGCCTCGCCACGTGCCGGCTCTATGAAAAGGATGCCGCCGCAAATCAAACAATGCCGCGTGCGGCGTACAAACACACACTAAATATTACCTACTTGTACAGACGCGACGCGTGAATAAAATAGAATTAGTGCCAATCACTATTCTTTACATATAAGTGAATGTTTTGGCGTACATCTATACTAATATTATAAAGCAGAAGAGTTCGTTTGTATGTTTGATGACAGAAGTTTTAAAATAAATAAATAAGTCCTGAACGTCACTATACCTCCAAAGTTACTATTCCTCGTGGACGAAGTCGCGGGCACAGCTAGTAAATACTTACTCTCATCATCTCTCTCAGAGATATTCGGGCTGGTAAGTAATACAAAACTCTTATCGCAGGCTTTTTATTTTATTAGTAGGTAAGTACCTACGCTTTTTATATTATTTTATTAGTTTTGTAGAATTTTTTTACACGTTTCAAGTATATTTAAAAGTGGCTACAATATTTATTAAACGAGTGATATTTGAACACTTTTTTGCTATTTTTTCTTGTAAAAACTTAAGAAATATAATGACTAAATGTACAATAATAGTACCTAAGTAATTAGTTTAAAACCATATAAGTAATCAATATTATAATATATACTTACTAGAATGAATTAATATGACATCTACTACCTATCCTTACCATTTTATCCTAATCATAATACTACTTGCGTGATCAGTATAATGTATTCATTTTCATTCTAAGCACTCTGAAACTTATTTATTCTTTGGAACACCTGTAGGTACTCTTAAAAAAATTCGAAATTATTTTGCATGAGTATACCTACGCCCTATGGCGGCAATCAAATAGTGTCACAAATGTTATGATTTCGGCGTGGCGGCAACGATTGTTTTAGATTTCAAAAGAAGCCGCCGGCGCGTGTATCATAACCATGTACTTCCGAAAAGCGGCAAATTTCTTTGAGAAGTAAGTACAAAACCTTTGATGCCGCATTATCAAAGTGCCGATGGTTAAAACATAACTATGCATGCACTCAGTTTGATTTTAATAGATATTTTTTTATTCGCTATGTTTATGGTATTAGTCGTAATGCGCATAGGTCCAGTTTTTCATATTCTTTGATACAGTTTTTTGCGTCTCATAGAATTCCTAAGCGTACCTACCTATACACCGAACTGTTACACCTAACTACTCAGTGAAATAGCGCTAAGTCCTAGCTGCAAGACGCAAGAGTCTTGCAGGCTATGTCTTGTTCTTGCTCAAGTCTTGCACGGTCAGTCTTGGTCTTGGTCTTGCTAAAAATACGCGGTCTTGTTCTTGGTCTTGGTCTTGCAAAAACGCAAGAACAAGACCAAGACTGCAAGACCAAGACTGAATTTGGGCAACACTAGTATAAAGGGATGTCGCCTAAAGTTGAATGGAGTACGTTTTTCAAGGAAATGATAACGTAGTGATATCGTTTGGAGACGTCTTCAAAACACGACAAAAGTGATTTCACCAATGAATTCTTTGCCCACGATAGAAGGTCGTGTCTTAATTTTTGTAAAATTGAAACGTTCGACGATAAAGGGTATTTAATACACGCAAACAGTTTATATTATTAAGGACCGGAGACTGACCGACAGACAACGGAGGCTTAGTAATAACTAAGTCTTCGTTATCCGTCGGTCCGTCTGTCTGTCAGCGGGCTGTATCTCTGTAATAGGTAGATAATTGAAATTTTCACAGAATGTTTATTTCTGTTTCCGTTATAACAACAAATAATAAATTAAAAATTAAAAGGGGCCTACCATGACGGTAGACTGGCACTTGGCTGATTTTTTTTCTTCGTTATAAACCATTATTTCGGCCCCTAATAGCGGTTTCAGTAAACCAAGACGTTCGACGTCTATATAATTCTGGTATACTTTTCCAATCAAAGACAAACAATTATTTACGAGCGATAGACGGGACAAGACGAAGAAAATCATAATCCAATACTTGTTATTACTATGTAACAAGTCGATCTGTCTAGTGTCATACGCGCTGGTACGCCCGCTTGACAGGTAGCATTCGTATGTCAAAATCGAAAATGTTCGAGATGAAAATTTTTGTATTACAATATTCTCAATGTTCGCTCTATAAGTCTTTTGAATCTCTATGTTTCAATTAAACTGCGATGCACTAATGAATTGTTATAATAGTGAAACAAAAACAACACAAGCACAAGCTGAAGCACTCTAATAGAGAAACTATCACACAAATTCAGGCATTTTATTTGCCGGTTGTAGAGGAAATGGAGCGATATTCACAAGAGGCTTGTACCGTAGTGGAAATTGTACAAATTGCATAGTTGTCGGTCCTGGCGCGAGCTGGATGCTGACGGTTATTGCGACTTATGTGGCCAGAATTATGTGGGAAATAGACGGGAATTGTGGAATTGTTGTGAATGGTCGTTGGGCGATGATGAGGGAGTTACTGTACTCAATGATAAACGTGAATTATCAATACATAATACTGAAGCAGTGATAGCCTAGTGCCTGATTTTTCGGATTCATGTGCGTACTGTATAATTATCACTTGATTCGGTGGAGGAAAATTTCGTGAGGAAACCAAACCAGCATGCCTGAGAGATATTACTCGACGGCATGTAAAGCCAAGTCAGAGGCCCATGGGCGGCATCAAAACTCTGACACCAGGCACGTAGGGCACTAACCACACGATAAAGAAGAATACATACTACTGCTAGAATCAGTATTTTAACGTAATAGACAGATGTGATGCCAGTTGTGTTGCTGGCGAGTTTGTTCCGCCACTTCTTGGATATCGGGTTAGTTCAGGATATTACATATTACAATATACTTGGCTGCTAAATAATAACAGCTCGTGGCTAAATAATAACAGCCGCTTGGGTCGATCTTTAGGTTAAGCCGTGCTTGCCTAGGTTGGTCTGTGGATGGGTGACCGCCCATTACATACCGAGTTTCCTCCGTGCCTCGGAAAGCACGTTAAGCCGTTGGTCCCGGCTGTCATTTGTAGATCTTTGACAGTCGTTAGGCAGTCAGTGGCCCAAAAAGTCTGACAACCAGTCTTACTAAGGAGTATCGTATTACCCAGTACAGACTGGGTTGTGGAGGTCAGATAGGCAGTCGCTCCATGTAAAATACTGGTATTCAGCTGCATCCGGTTAGACTGGAAGCCGACCCCAATATAGTAGGGAAAAGGCTAAGCAGATGATGAATATAATATAATACTTGGCTGCTAACCCTGCGGGGGTTTCAGGCGCCAAGATATAACCCTAAAGCACCACATTCTACGTTTAAAACCCGATACCACAATAAATGTAACAACTACTTTCTTAATGGCTTCCACACCAAGTTTTATAGCTGAAGGAAACATGGAGTGCCATCCTGTACTGTAACGTTCTGAGCTCGTCGACACGGCAGCGCGCAACGAGGCGCGGTGACTGATGTTCATTTCTTTGCTGAATGAGAGCTCTTTGCCTGTAGCAGAACAATTACTAACTGTTTTATTAGACATTCATTATTTTCGAAATGTTGAGGTACCAAAAGAGGTTTTGACGTTTGAAACTTCTAATAGACTTGTGACCCGCCAGCTTCGTTTATTTATACTACATTATTTTTAGTATATGCAAAACCGGAATATAGTTTGTTCAGAATAAGTAACTGAATCGATTTCAATAATTTTTAAACCATGTTATATTTTTTCCCAAAAATATTTAAAAAAGTTAAAAGTTGGATACCGAGCGACATTAAGTACCTATCACAATAATTTAGGTACCTACTGCCAAATTATTATTATCAATGAGCTCAAGACGACACTGGAGGCGCGGGCTGCGTTGTGACCACGTTTTTGTGCGGACAACCAGGTAACAGAACAAGCTTATAACTTTGTGTAAGTGTATATTTGTAGGTACTAAATTAATCATCATCTTCCTGCCCTGGTTCCATTCTACTTGGCACAACACGTTTTCATCTTCCATTCTCCCCTGTCAAATTATAATATTAATTTAGGTTCTAAATTAATATTAAACTAAAACAAAACTGACTACAAGAAAACACGACTGCCTCGTTGGTCTAGTAATGGCAAGCGTGCCTGCTGAGCAAGAGTTCCTGAGTTCGATTCCCTTGACGGAAAAAAGTGTTATTGGGTTTTTCCATCAGGATTTTCTCAGTAGCAGCCACAGAGTCGGGATCTGTGCCAAGTTGATGGCAATAGGCTCGCTCCCTGTTACATGCTACTTTAACGTAACTGACAAAATGTGAGTGTTATACATAATATTATAAAGAGGTAAAATTTGTTTGTAAGTTTGTATGTAAGGGTAATCTTCGAAACTGATGATCCGATTCCGAAAATTCTTGCACTAACGGGAAGCTACAATTATCACCGAGTGTCATAGGTTAATTTAAAACGTTCTCGTAGGTTAATTTCTATACATAACGAGCAAAAGCTAGTTTTACAATAAAACTGAAATAACAGGAAATTTTACTCAAACGAGATGTTGTAATCGCTAATCCAATTTACAATCATTTGGGAATCCGTTCAAATGACTCAGTTGTGCCGTCCTGCCTCTTAGTGCCAGCTGGTGACAGTAATTGCGCCTTTAGTGGAGTTGGCAGACGTGGAGTGGCATTTCATTGCATTTTCTCGTGAAGACATGAATTAAATACAATTCAAATGCATCTATGCCTAATAGAAGTTTAATTTTGTTGTATTATAGTCTAAACTGTTAGAACAAAGGCTAAATCGAATAAGTTCAGGTATTCAGGGTCATTGAGTCAATCTTACGTGGGTCTAAGAGCCAAAGTGATCCGGTCAGACAAAAGTTAAGCTCCCATTCCAAAGCCTAGTAAGTTCCTCTAGAAAAAACGGGTCAGGAGAAAAGACTGTCTATGGATTTTCCATGGAAAACAGTTACAAAAGTAATATACTTACAATTCTTGCCAATTATGAGTCAATGTATGCTGAGGCTTTACGTGCTTAAAATCAGTTTTAAATTCAGAGATTAAACGTTCATTTCTACGATAAACGAAATGTAATTTCAGCCGTATCTGACACCTCATGATAATTAAGGTTTGCGTATCTGTGGGCCTTAACGAAAATGCTCCATTTTATACAGTGTTTGATATCATTGCAATTACTGCTTTAATATATTTCTTGTGCTCATTTTCATTCATTTATTTGGATGGCTGCTTCATTGGTCTAGCGATCGCAAACGGCACACCTGAGCATGAGATCCAAGGTTCGATGCGCAGGTCACGCAAAGTTCTATAGGATTATGTAGGAGTTTTCCATAAGGATTTATTTATTTCTGTGCTACATCCAGTATTTTATTTGGGATTAATAAATATGCCTCTGTGCAGGTACTTAATACCATAGACATTTTCTGCCATTTAAAATAAAAGGAGCTCTCAATTTTAAAGCAAATGCTGCTCATTCCATCGAGTACCTAGTATATATTTTCTAAATCGGTACAAATGTCAACGTTGCGCCAGTCTGTCACTCGCGTGCCAACGGCTGGCGTTTATTGCTGAGTGTGTGTTTACTGGCTCACTTGTTACTTGTACATTATGGACAACATAGTGGCGAACTGTGTAGCAACGTTAAGTGTTTTAGTTCAGGAAGGTAAGGAATTATTTATTCTCATGCAACATGAGCTATTTACGAAGGTAATAAACAAAATGTTATTATTAAAATGTATGTTAAAAGCATTTTCCGGGCACGAGTCCAGACTCCGTGACTGCTACTGAGAAATACCTGATGGAAAAACCCAATTACACTTTGCCCGACCCAAGAATCTAACCCAGGACCTCATGCTCGGTAGTTGCGCTTGCGACCGCTCGACCAACGAGGTCAAAATCAATGAATGAATTGAAACGAGGCAGTCAAAATCAATGAATGAGTTTATTTCAAATTTTTATCGCTTATTAGATTGTCATTTTGTTTATGCTAACTTTTACTACCTACGCATACTGTGTACTTGTGAAGAAATATAGACACAATTTTTTTATTTATTCAGTACTAACTTTAGACTTACCTATTTTCATGGATTTCATTTGGTTCCACACGCCCTTGTGATTTCCCCAATTCTCGTAAATCAGATTGTGCCGATATTTTGCACGCACGTGTACGTTCAATGTCAAACATCCGTAATTCCGTATTACGTAGGCTGTCAAAAAGTCGATCTGATAACGGAAAAGGAGGATGAGTCTTTTGTTGCCAATATTTGTCAGGATAAAGAACACTGTTAATATGAAAAAAAAATTGAAAATATTTGGACGTGGTTCTGCCATAATGAGGTAACCCATAATCTCTTATTACATACATACAAAAACCCACGCTTTTTTCCCATGGGGGTAGACAGGAACCACAGAACGCCACCTGCTACGATTCTTACATACTCCTTTCGCATCATCCACGTTCATACAGCTGGTCATACACGGACGCCCATTTGCAAGCACTACGCACCTGACCTTTCCTGCTAGGGCGTCCCCTCCCGACGTTACCGCTCACTTCTGCCTTGTTAATACCTTTTATTAGTCGCCTTTGTGTGTGTGTGAGTTTGGATGTAGGTGTTAATCTTTGTAACTACCGATCCGCATCCGAAAATTCATTCTCTAATGAGAAGCTACATTATCCCCGCGTGTCATAGGCTACATTTAAAACATTCCCGTGCCATAATCTCCGAACACAACTGAAGGCGCGGGCGCAGCTAGTGTTAAACAAAATAGTTACTGAAACTTTGGCGACTCTAACATTTTTCATTAATTTTAAAAGACTTGTAGGTTGGAACCGAGGACCACAAGATAGATAACACAGCACAAAGACTAAAGACAACTTGTAGAGCCCATCTCTCAAAGGATTAGCCCGCCTTTGTAGATAAATTCTTTACTTAATTAAACATTGTCTTCAAGATTTTACTTATTTATTATCTAGTAGCTGAGAAACGGAGATAGTTCAACGGCATGAATCCCTGAGGAAGTCTGAATGGCTATTAATTTTAAGAGTTCTTGGGAGATTCTTAATTATTAATAGTTGCCGATGCCGTTTGGGCTCCTATGGAATCAACGTCTGCACTAAGTTTAGATCATACTGCCTCAGAAACCTCGACGTTGAATTTTTAACCCTCTGGGCTGAGCAGAGGGTCAAAAATTCAGCAGTGCATTTTAATTCAACATCTATTTCGAAGATATCGCCTAGTGTGTATGAAAAACGCGTTTATAGGTAACCATGTGACCCTAATCAAACAAAGTCTAATTACTAATTATTGTTGACTGACTTCAAAAAAGTTTCAGAATTTTCTCGTTAGTCAGAGAGATATACACAACAGTACAAACATAGTATCATGTTTAACAAATACTTGAAAACAAACCAGACAGAAATACAGACACGATAATTAGGTCGAACAAGTCATTTCTAGTTTCAACTAACTCTTTTGTTTTTAGACAATAAAGCAAGTTAATAAATAGTACTCGTATTTCGAATCAGGGATGGCTCCCGGCTAGAAATAATAAATGCAAAAGTACCTTTTTATTTTTTTTTGTTCAAAATTTGATTTACCTAAGAATAATCTGCCAATCTGCAAAACAGTTTGTCGACAGTTGTTCATATTTGACAATATATTACAAACGATTTTTTTTTTTTAAATAACAAAAAAAAAAGAATTTGAGTTTCACATTTTACACCCATGGCAAATTGCTGTAGTCCGTAGACGCAAAATGACAGGTCTGTTGCTCTATCTGTCACCATTTCACGCTTTAAAACAGCAGAACAATCCACGGGATATTTTCAGTTCCTCCACGTTATTAGGCATACTAAATTCAATTGGCCAATTAAAGATACCTCAATGTGGGTGAATTATATCTTTGTCCATGCCTTCGGGAGCAGTGGCCCAGTGGTGGAGACCCCAATTTACGAGCAGTAAGTCGTGGTTTCGAACCTAGCTAGGCGCATTACTTTGTATAAGTTATTTCATCATCACTGCTCTCAAAACGGTGAAGTAAAACATTGTGAAGAAACCGGCATGTCCAAGAACCAAAAATTCGAAGACATGTGACATCTACCAACCCGCACTGGGCCCGCGTGGTGGATTACAGCCCATTCCCTCTCATAGAGAGGAGGCCTGCGTCCCAGCAGTGCCTTCGGTGATTCAAGCATAATGTTATGTTATGATAATTACGTCAAGCCTGAAGCCTGTCACATCTCATTAGGCCGGCCGATTAAACTATTAATTATCGCCATAATTTTCAGTAAGTATTAATTATGATGATAATTAATAGGTTATTACTTAATGCGTCATTTGTTACGGATAGTCAGAAGCTCGTAGCTGGTTGTCAGACTTTCGAGCTTATAGAAAGTCTGACATTCAGTCATGGTTTCGTACTTCTGAACCTGAGCTGTCAACGGTTAGTCTGGAAGCCGACCCCAACATATATTTGCGAAAAGGCTTTGCAAATGTAAAAATTAACTTAGTTACTCCAACATTTAAGATCAAATTGAAATGCCCGTGTTTTCAACAAAAACTTCTGAAGAGACATTAAATAAAAGTCAAGAGGAAGTTCTTAAATAAAAGCGTTTAAGCAAAACAAGTCCATTATTCACATTTAACTGTTTGAAAAACACGATCGACTCGTTAGTCCAGTGTTCGCGAATGCTACTGATGGGCACGAAGTCCTGGCTTCGTTTCCCAGGTCGGGAAATGCTATGTTAAGTTTTTATTAGTAATTTTACGGAAGCATCCCGTATTCTAGATTTGTGACCAGTTAATGGCAATAGATTCGCACCCTGTGACATAGTACTTAAATCATAACTGGCAATATTGCCTTATACAATGGGAAAAAATTTCAGGCGTTGTTATGAAGTACCACCACCATTCAGTTGGCACAGTGGCTGATAGATTGACTGCTGCGCTGCACGTCGCTGGTTCGATTCCCGCACGAAACAAATATTTGTATGGCCTACAGGTAGTTCCGGGTCTGGCTATTTGTGTATGTGAGTTTAAATGTTTGTAAACGCACTCACGATACACGAGAAATTCCTTGAGTGGGGCTTCGTTAACAAAAATCATAAAGTTCTGAAATCAAATAAAAATATGAGGAAGATCTCAAAAAAGCGTTTAAGCAAAATGGGTCCCTAATTCTTAAAGTCATTTAACTAGTCTAACACGGTAATTAAAAACTTCACAAATTTAATTTAAGCTCCTCATTTATTTCCAAATAAATAAAGCAATCTAACAAACGATCCTCCGAGCCGGATACGACAGTTTCACAAAGCTGGCTTTAGTCACAATAGTTAATTAACTACTAGATCTAATTAGACAGATCTCCAGACTTATTTATTACCGGCTTTGTCGCTATACTGTTAGCTTCGTGATGTATGTTCATCCTTGTTGTGAATAAATGGTGGGCACAAATTTAACTGATTTACGTTTGTAACTAAAGATAATATATGTTTTATAGAATACTAGCTTTTTCTGCGGGTAGGTAGGTTGGTAAGTATCCCACGAGAACGTAATATAAAGTTACCAGGCCAGTTTTGTATCGGTTACATTTCGGAGTGTGCTTTGAAATACCACAATCCAATTCTCCTATCCCCATTTTATTATCGGAGAAACAGATATACACCGTTATATGGTTGAAGTTCCACGGCCTGGAATAAAGTGCTATGCTTCCACATTTATTGTGCGTACCGCCAGTCTTCACTGCCGGCGTCTCTGTTTCCGATGGATCTGGATCTCTTCAAAGCTCGAGTGAATCGGTTTCTTCTAGGCGCACGTGCTCCACCCTAGGCCGCGTCGTCGCTTCACATCAGGCAAGTTGCGGCCAAACGCAAATCTATTTAGTGTAAAAAAAAGTACAACGGGAATAAAAAGTTTCCTATATTCTAGTCTACCTGTGTGCCATATCAAATTCTATGCCATCGTTTGGCAAGCTTGAAAATGAAAAAGATGAACTGGATGGAGCTTGAAAATGAGAGATACTTTTGCACTGAATATCTTAAAATATGAATTGACACTAGGAAGCGTTTATAATTCTGAAATCTCTACAATGAAGCCTGACACAAGTCTGTCCATCGTGAACAAAACTCTCTCAGGAAAGTTAAAATATTTCATGGTCTAATTTACCTATTTTCCTGTTTCTATCTTCTTTTCTGTGTTGAGGGTCTACATAACTCTTTCGAACACCCCACAGCCCCGGAACACAAAGGGCTAAGAAGGAACATGGATGGGTTTTAGTCAATACAAATTCTCCAAGTTCCTGCCGCTCCGCCCAGAGCGGGCGGGGTCATTTGATGATTTCCCATCCGAAAAAAACGGGGTCTACATAACTGTGAAATAAAATAAAAAAATATCATCAAAACGTTGTTTTACATATTTTAAGTACAGAAATTCTTCTTTTATAAAACCTAACAATTTATTTACTTCTAACGATACTTTATACAACAACAAAAAAGTCCCCATCGCGTACCGAAGGAGCAATTTACAAAAAAAACTTGCTGTCGAAACTTTTTCGTGCTTTAATCAAAACTTGGTCGGCTTTTCATAATAATTAACTCAATATAACTCGGCTAAAATGAACCGAGCTGAAACCTAAAAAATCCATGCCTCTCTTACTTCATAAACAGGCACTTTTAACTTTAAAAGGTCGAGGGTTCGCTTCGAGTTTTCGTTTTTAGGGTTCCGTAGCTTAGAAGCAAAAACGGAACCCCTATAATTTCGTCATGTGCCTCTGTCCGTCTGTCTGTCCGTATGTCCGGATTGTTCACAGCGTTTTTTCTCGGAGACTATTGTTCTTCTGCTATAACATTTGGATTAGTTAGTTATCAACTATATAGTAACCGAGAAATCAAAAAAAAATTGCAGGTATACGATGATGTCGGTGCCACTAATTTATGTCATTGTTTAGTTTGAGAGACATACGATGTTTTCGGTTACAAGCGCAGAAATACTTAAAATACAAAAAATTTTTTCGTAGTTGAAAATATCCATAAGTTACTTACTGTACTTGCGCAGCTATTCATCCCAACTACGGAACCCTTCACTAGCCATGAAGACACTTGACCGATTTTTTCTAATATTTTTCCCTGACACGTTTTTAACTGAAAAGATGGTAGTTTGAATTCATTTGGCTTATTAAAGGCTTGAATTTTCATTCGCTATGGTAATGAGGGAGTGCTGAAATATATGCATATCGGCTGAAAAGCTGAAAGGCTTAACCTCATCTATATTTTTTGTCTAAGTAGGTTAGTGGATATGCAACCAGCAACTTGAAGTTGCTTTGGGCTGGCCAGGAATTTCTGCTTTGCTTATGATACCTGTAGGGATGTGTAGTAGTAGATGAGTAGTAAAACAGCTAGTTTTTCTTAATAACGGAGGATATTTCTCACCAACAAATCAATCAGGCAGGAGCACGTTGTGTTATCGACCTGTCCCGGTCCGACTCGTGAGGAAAGTGCACGAGTTTTTAAATAAAATTGGCTATCGCAAGCGCACACTAGTGATGTCTGTATCATTTAGTAAAATTTAGTGTTGGGATTCCAACAATACGTCTTTATGGATAAATGATGTTTCTTTTGCAAATAGGTTTTTACAAACACTTTTACACGTCGTCTTTAAACTAGTTAAGACTGGTGCTTCGTACCTGACTACTCTGAGAAGAAACAGCCGAAACAAACTCGGAGGTCATAGTCTCTTTTAAGGTCTAGTCATAATCTTGGTCAACTCACAAGAGGACTGTGCAGATAAGTGTCAGAGATGGTACTATATAAGGAGGGATCATAAGCAAAGCATGATATCGTTCCCTCTGATGGGACTTTTACCTCCTCTTTGAGAGAGACCTAGCCCTATACCGGTCAGTGGATGTCACACGCTCTCGAATGTTCTAGGCCATGATAACGGTTTCCTCATAATGGTTTCCTTCACCATTTTGAACATATTGGTGATGAAATAATTTGCATAAAGTTAAATGCTTGCCTCGTTGGTCGCGTGGTCGCAAGCGCGACTGCCGAGCATGAGGTCCTAGGTTCGGTTCTCGGGTCGTGCAAAGTGCTGTTGGGTTTTTCCATCAGGAAATTCTCAGTAGCAGTCACGGACTCTGGATTCGTGCCCGGTTAAGGACAATAGGCTTGCCCCCTATTACATGGGACTTAAACATAACTGGCTAAATGTGGGTGTACTATTAGGTACACCTCTGCCTAACCCTACAGGGATTACAGGCGTGGTGTTATGTTAAGTGCTTGCATGAGTTCGAACCTGCGACCTCGTAAGTCCCGACCGTACCCTCAGGGTCACCACCTCTCCTCGTAACTAGGTACGACCTAAAGCGTGACAATATATAATTACAAAGTGTTCCTATTTCAACTCGCGTCCTACTTTGTTAATACAACCAGTTCATTATAATGTCGCTGTTCCATGCAAATAATAATTAAAACGTAGCGTCTTGTTTCTGTTGCGAGTTTCATATGAATACGGTTTGTTCAGAAGAAGTAAGTTACTCGTTAAGTTGTTTTTAATTTTAATGTTGCTTAGACGAGGTAAGGTTCTGTTGGATATACATAATATACAGGGTGTAAACAGAGCCTTCACGAAGCCGTCAACCAAGCAGTCTGTATGTACCACAAACTAAGTAACTTTACGCAAAAATTATTGCTGGCAAATGACTTTTTTTTTTGGGGAGAAAAATCACTTTTTACGGTAGGACTCGATGGAACGCACTCAAAGCATTGTGCTGATCTTGCCGGATTGCCGCCATGGGATCTGGAGGCGATAGTCCTCGCACGCCTGCACGAATGGCGCGCGGAGGCACTACGTCGGGAGGAAACTCCGCTGCCGCGGCAAATTGCCGCTCAGCGGACAGACCTCCGGCGTGATCTCATGGCGACATGAAGAGAGCGACTGTCGCAACCCCGTGCAGGGCACGCCACCATAGTGGCGATAAGTCCCCTCTTTGAGGAGTGGCTAGAGAGGCGCCACGGCGCCCTCACCTACCGTCTGACGCAGGTCCTCACCGGACACGGTTGTTTCGGGAGGTTCCTGCACCAAATCGGGCGGGAGGAAACGCCCGGGTGTTTTCACTGCGAGGATCGTCCGGAGGACACGGTGGAGCACACCGTGGAGGTCTGCCCCGCTTGGGCGGAGCATCGCCGTGTCCTCGTAGCGGCGATTGGCGGCGGCGATCTCTCGCCGTCCGGCCGTCTTATGACGACAGGCCGTGGCGACGACGCGTTCGTGTTCCACGTGCGCCTCAAAGAGATGTCAGCAAACCAGTAGGGGTCCGCAAGGGCCGATGCCTGCCAGGGCTGCGGGACTGTTCGAAAGAGATACCGTGGCCCTGGAACACAAAGGGCAAAGAAGGAACATGGATGGGTTTTAGTCAGTACAAGTCTGACACTCCCTTCCGCTCCGCCCATAGTGGGGGTCATTTGATGATTTCCCATCCGGAAAAAAAAAAAAAAAAAAAGCATTGTGCTGATGGATGGATTGAATAGAACGGGGGTGGTGGATGTATTTAAAGTAAAAATCTTACATTAAGAAAGTTGGAACTTTGACCCCCAATATCTCCGTAACTAGAAGGTTCCCAGGTATGGTCTAGAACAAAAAAATGATCGCAAAGATGGGGAGAACAAGTTCCTTTCGGCTTCGTTAAGGGTCTACACCGTTTATATTCAAAGGAAGAAAGCTATTGCCATTTGCGTCTGATAGGATGCATAAAATTGAATTTAAACGAAAAATAAAATTTGCGCAAAACCGCCATTAGAAATTAATTTCTATTTATTAGTACCAGATGCGTCCAGAGGAGGTCAGATAAGCAGTCGCTCCATGTAAAATACTGGTATTCGGCTGCATCAGGTAAAGCTGGAAGCCGACCCTTACATAGTTAGGAAGAAGCAAGGCATATGATGATCAATGTTCACGCTTGCTCAATAGCAAGGCTTTTAACATGCAGTATCTAATTATTATTAGCACCAAAATATGTGGTACCAAAAGACCAAATTACAGTCATAATAACAAATAAAGTGTAATTTAATAACGTACATAAAATTGCAATTAAATTTAGTCTAGACTCAGAGCCTTTATAAGTGCTCACACAAACAACAATTAAAACAGAATA
This sequence comes from Noctua janthe, assembly GCA_910589295.1. Taxonomy (NCBI): domain Eukaryota; kingdom Metazoa; phylum Arthropoda; class Insecta; order Lepidoptera; family Noctuidae; genus Noctua; species Noctua janthe. The sequence continues at coordinate 1,547,962 of OU342572.1, read as the reverse complement.
ATTATGGCGTCTTGTTTACGAAACTCTGTATATCTAAGAGACCGTGGAAATGGCGAGACGTATTGTTAATTACTTTTTCTCATATTTGATGACAATTATTTCAGTCAAAGTAAATAATATGGTTTTAAAATTAGTTTTTTTCCGTGGAGTCACTACCATATTTTAATGTTTACTTTTTTTAACAGCTTGTACTGTCCCACTGCTGGGCAAAGGCCTCCTCCAATTCCTTCCATGTGCTTTTTCCCGTGCCTCCGTTCACTTACTATAGGCAATTTCAATATCGTAATTCTGGATGATTCCAATAACTGTCACGCTCCGTGCATGTTGACTGACTGTTCTTTTTTTAAATTTCGAAAAAGGAAAATGGAAATCTTTATAATCCCATAATGTTTGTCCTTCTAACACTATAATATTTGTTATTTGATGTACAAGTTTAGGTGTTAGTGCAGGTTTATTGATTAGGCGCAGTACAGTTACCGCAGGCCAGTGGCTAACTGCTCAGCACTGGAACCTTAATTTTGTGGGTGACTTGCTTTTAGTCGATATTTAGGACTAGGTCTAAAGAGAGGCATAATATAGATTTTTCGCCCCAATTATATCACGTGAGAGTTTTCAAACTACGTATTTTAGTGTAGGTAAATACGTTAATCTGTGCTTGATTTCGAAATATTACACTGTTTCTTACGTGAGATTTTGCCGCGACACCGGTCCCTCCTCTCCCCCTCGTGAGATTGGATGAGATTTGGTCCGATCCCCTTTCCCCTTAAACGCCTCGCGTAATTAATGAACACTAACTCTCAACGGCTAAATCTACCTATTTACACAGTTTTTAAAAAAATAAGTTACAGTTCACCCCACAACCCATTCACCATGCATGTATCACTTCCGTAGAATAACAAACATTCGTTCTACTCTACACAGCTTTATTGCAGCCACACATCACGCGACTAAATTGAAACAATCCGTTACTCGGTTAATAAAAGACCACGCGACAATTAATCGCCGCCAAAGCCAGCTAAATTAAATACCGAAGCTAACTAGTGGTGTCAGTGGCGGACGACAAAAAAAACGCAGCGTGCAGTTTTAAAATAAATAAATTGGGTGGACTACTTACATTGATGCTCAAGTTTAAAGTTGTTGGTAGAACTAGAAAAAGTACTTGTACTATTACCAGTACTTTTTCTGCTGCCCACAATCACACCTGTATTTCTATGATGGAAGGCGGGAGGCATATGTCAGACAGAGCCTTTCCATCCAGCGTATTTTCCCAACTATGTTGGGGTCGGATTCCAGTCTAACCGGATGCGGTGAATACCAGTATTTTACATGGAGCGACTGCCTATCTGACTTCCACAACCCATTTGGTACTGGGTAATGCGGTACCCCTTGCAACGACTGGTTGTCAGACTTTTTGGGTCACTGACTACCTGTAGCGACTGTCAAAGATCTACAAATGACAGCCGGGACCAACGGCTTAACATGATTTCCGAGGCACGGAGGAAACCCGGTATGTTATGGCGGTCACCCATCCACAGACCGACCTGGGCAAGCGCGGCTTAACCTTGAAGATCAACCTGTGCGGCTATTATAATTTAGTCACGAGCTCCTCCTCTGTTAATCTTAATACCACGTCTGTAATCCCCGAAGGGTTAGGCAGAGGCATACCTATTGTACACTCACATTTCGCCAGTTATATTATAAGTCCCATGTTATAGGGGGTAAGCCTATTGCCATCAACCGGGCACAAGTCCAGACTCTGTGTCTGCTACTGAGAAATTCCTAATGGAAAACCCAATAACACTTTTTTATGAAAATTTATTTTTATAAACAAATTTGATTTATTATTTCTGGACGCAGAAAGCGATAAACTGAATTGTGAATTGTTAATATCGCTCATAATATTGGGAAGAGAACTGTGACCTGAAATACAGGCTCAGCCTAGCTCAGGCACAGCTGCTCATATTACTCTTTGTGCTTATTCCTAACTACACTTAAATATTGTTCAATATGTTATATCTTTAAGGAGCAATAAATAAACTTATTATTAAACTTATTATTATTTCCTTTATTTATCTTTACACAAATCTTATACATTTTTAAATATTTCTTAAACTAAAAACAATATAAAAAACATTTAAAAATATAAAAAATTGTAGCCCACCGGTATCGGGAACAGGGTCCAAGCTACCGGCGGTCAGGGCTCCAGAGAGAGGAACCTCCTGACAATACGAGCCGTGTCCAGGAGTACCGCTTTCTGAATCAAACCCTTGATCCAGCTGCCTAACGAGAGCCTCCTCAGGTATTGGTCGAGGCTCTTGGCAATTAAGCCATGGGCTGATACAACTATCGGCACAATGATCGCTGAGTCCATATCCCACATTTCGACAACCTCGTGAGCCAAGTCAAGATACTTGATTTGCTTATCTTTCTCGGCTTTCACGAGGTTCCCATCATGCGGGACCGTTATGTCAACAATCATTGCACGCCGCTCTGATCGATCCACCACCACTATATCAGGCTTATTGGCTACAATAGTCCTGTCAGTTACGATGGATCGATCCCAGTACAATGTGATACTGCCATTTTCGAGAACTGGGTCGGGCACATACTTATAGTACGGTACTTCCGATTCCACAAGGTTGTATTTTAGAGCAAGTTGCTGATGGATAATCCTGGCTACAAGGTTGTGTCTATGCAAGTACTCTCCGTTAGCCAGACGAGAACACCCAGAGATAATGTGACGGATTGATTCGCCTGGACGGTGGCATGCCCGACATATGTCAACCGTACCGTCCTTCACAATAAATCTCCGGTAGTTATTCGTCATCATAACTTCATCCATAATTGCACAGACAAAACCTTCGGTTTCTCCAAAGAGGTCCCCGGAACGTAGCCAGGCTACGGACGCTGGTAGGTCTACATCGGGCCCATGCAGGGCCCGGAAAAAGCGTCCGTGAAGCTCCTTACTCTGCCATACTTCCATGCGGTCGTTAGTGTCAAGCACTACAGGTTTGCGCCAGTTCTCTTTAGCCAAGGAGAGCGGGGTGAGCCCCTTGTCCACTGCGACCACATCTCGATGCATCCCCACGTCGGTTTCAAGGAAATATTCCCTGAGACTGCATATCTCGCGATTGTGAAGAGTCTTAGCGTTTAAAAAGCCTCGACCCCCACACCTCCGCGGGATATACAGTCTCATAACAGAAGAACGCGGGTGATGCATTCGATATGCCGTCAACAATGTACGGACCCTCCTATCCAGGGCGTCTAGTTCTGTCTGAGTCCATTTGAGTATGCCTTTATATTTCACTGTGTTTGATTGTACTTCTAATATTTTGAGAATATAATAATTCGAGAATATAATATTTTGCGAATATAATATTTTGCGAATGTAATAATATGAGAACAAAGGGCCGAAAGAGTACATCAGAACCGGCATGACCCAACCGTTGAAGGCACGCACCTTATTGCCGCCTGATAAAAGACTATTAAATACTTTTTTCAGACGACCAAAGAAGCGCTCCTTCAACGATTGCTTCATGTCAGTAACATTGATGCCCAGCGCTTCCGACATACCCAAATACTTATAGGTTTCAGTTGCTGAGAGGGATCTAAGATTTATGGAATCCGAGAGCTGGGTTCCCACAGATTCCACAATCTCCCCTCGCTTTACATGCATGACCGCACATTTGTCCACACCAAATTCCATCCTGATGGCGCTACTGAAAGTTTCAGTTACTTTCAGTAGCTCCATCAGTTGGAAATCGTTGGGGGCAAAGAGTTTCAGGTCATCCATGTAAAGGAGGTGAGATATAACTTGACCACCTCTCCTCAACCGATAGCCTAGACCTGAATCCTCCAGCAGCGTGCTAAGAGGATTCAAGGCTAAGCAGAACCAAAACGGACTCAAACTATCGCCCTGAAATATACCTCGCTCTATCCTTATCGGCTCGCTATTCCTCTGGATTTGCCGACATCCCGGATAGCGAAGGACTGTCCTCCATTGCCCCATACATGACATCAGGAAGATGCGCAGAGTTGAATCAACTTTATACAACTCTAGCACCCTCATGAGCCATGTATGTGACACCGAGTCATAGGCCTTCTTATAGTCTATCCAACATGTCGACAGATCCCTTCGGGAACGGCGAACCTGTTGACTAATGGCCATATCAATGAGGAGTAGCTCCTTAGTACCGCGGGACCCGTTCCTACATCCATTTTGAGAAGCGGACATTACAGAATTGTCATCAATGTGTTTGTTAATTTTAGCTCTCAAAATGGATGTAAGAACTTTATAGACTGTCGGAAGACAGGTAATCGGTCTATAATTTTTGGGCTGCGCAGTACTACCCGATTTATGGAGCAGGTGGGTTATCCCTGTTGTCAGGAACTCTGGCAGCGACCCTGACTCTAAGGCTGACTGGAACAGGATCGCCAGGCGAGCGTGCGACCTTGTAAACCATTTAATCCAGAAGTTGTGCAGCCCATCCGGCCCTGGAGATTTCCAGTTAGGCAACGGACGGACTGCACGAACTACGTCTTGGGGGCTGATAGTGATTGCCCCCATTTCTGGTACTAGATCGCACGCTCGCTCGACCTCCCGAGTCCATTCACCCTCGGTATGGCTAACAGGCACCGACCAGATGCTGCGCCAGAATGAACACATGGCATCATCATCCGGCAGGCGCGTGTCAGCCACACCTTGGTCCGGTCGCTCCCAAGCCCTATAAACCCACCTTTCATCTCTTCGGAATGTGCGATTCTGAGTGTATCGGTCCACCCGCCGCTTATACCTACGAATACGGTTTGCCCATGCATAAACTTTCTGCTTCAGGAAGTCGATGCGCTCTGTGACACGGGACATGTAGTCTCGAGCACTGATATCAGTCCCCGAGAACGCCCGCCTCACAAAACGCATCACTCTAGGGCGAGTATTGCCCTCCCTGAAGCAGATCAGTTTGCCGATGAGTGCTCTGGCCTCACCAATACGTCGTTCAATCCTGTACTGCCATGACGGTACGGCTGGTTTAGGTCGTGTAGCTCTGTCATCAGAAAATTTGACATGAGCTACACGACATGCCGCTACAGCCGCACAATACAGGACTGAGTGAGCATCGGTGAGGTCTTCGCAGTTATCAAAATAGTTTGACAACTGCGAATCCAGAACTGCCACCAGCACCCTATTTTTGTTATGCATGGGCAAACGAGGTACGCGTGGTCTAAGATCGGGTTGCATGAACCGATATTCTCAAATCGCACCCTCCAAAGCACACCTCATTTCCTCATTGCACTGGGGACTTACATTAGTAACCATGTCATTACTCACGTTGTTATCGTGAGTTGGTATTATGGTAGACTGTGGTGGAACCACAGTCTGCGGCGGCGTGGCAATGACATGGCTACTCTGCATTTCAGTCCGCAAGCGATCAAGTACGGTGTCATCCAACATACCATTACGCTGGATGACTCGCACCTGATCCGACAGTCGTTGTGCCGACACGTTGACAGCTGGCTCAAACACCTGAAACAGAGAGAGCATCCGAACACGGTACGCGGTCAGGTTGTTACCCCCCTCTGTAGCCCCATAGTATGCGCGCATGACATTTGCATTAATGGATTGCGTCCATCGCATGCGCGGCACACTCCCGCCGGGAGCTGGGACCCTATCAGAGGCCGGTGGGCCTCGAGGTCCTAAACCGTCCGGCGGCCGGCGTCCTCCTCGTCGACGAACAGGTGGTGGCGTCGTCGGCGGAGAGAAATACTCGTCGCTCGAGCTCGACGCAACTGCCACGGCCGGTGTCACAGCACTCACGACGGGTCTGGATTCCGGCGGCGGCGAGGCGGAGCTGAGCGACGGGTCCGGAGGTGATAGGCGTGCGCGTCTTGCTGCTGATCTCGTCAACATTCTCTTGATTTCATTATTATTTTTATCTGTCCTATCTTATGTAGGTGACATTATTATTTCCTTTATTTATTTTTATACAAATCTACTACATTTTTAAATATTTCTTAAACTAAAAACAATATAAAAAAACATTTAAAAATATAAAAAATTGTAGCCCACCGGTATCGGGAACAGGGTCCAAGCTACCGGCGGTCAGGGCTCCAGAGAGAGGAACCTCCTAACAATACGAGCCGTGTCCAGGAGCACCGCTTTCTGAATCAAACCCTTGATCCAGCTGCCTAACGAGAGCCTCCTCAGGTATTGGTCGAGGCTCTTGGCAATTAAGCCATGGGCTGATACAACTATCGGCACAATGATCGCTGAGTCCACATCCCACATGTCGACAACCTCGCGAGCCAAGTCAAGATACTTGATTTGCTTATCTTTCTCGGCTTTCACGAGGTTCTCATCATGCGGGACCGTTATGTCTACAATCATTGCGCGCCGCTCTGACCGATCCACCACCACTATATCAGGTTTATTGGCTACAATAGTCCTGTCAGTGATGATGGATCGATCCCAGTACAATGTGATACTGCCATTTTCGAGAACTGGGTCGGGCACATACTTATAGTACGGTACTTCCGATTCCACAAGGTTGTATTTTAGAGCAAGTTGCTGATGGATAATCCTGGCTACAAGGTTGTGTCTATGCAAGTACTCTCCGTTAGCCAGAAGAGAACACCCGGAGATAATGTGACGGATTGATTCGCCTGGACGGTGGCATGCCCGACATATGTCAACCGTACCGTCCTTCACAATAAATCTCCGGTAGTTATTCGTCATCATAACTTCATCCATAATTGCACAGACAAAACCTTCGGTTTCTCCGAAGAGGTCCCCGGAACGTAGCCAGGCTACGGACGCTGATAGGTCTACATCGGGCCCATGCAGGGCCCGGAAAAAGCGTCCGTGAAGCTCCTTACTCTGCCATACCTCCATGCGGTCGTTAGTGTCAAGCACTACAGGTTTGCGCCAGTTCTCTTTAGCCAAGGAGAGCGGGGTGAGCCCCTTGTCCACCGCGACCACATCTCGATGCATCCCCACGTCGGTTTCAAGGAAATATTCCCTGAGACTGCATATCTCGCGATTGTGGAGAGTCTTAGCATTTAAAAAGCCTCGACCCCCACACCTCCGCGGGATATACAGTCTCATAACAGAAGAACGCGGGTGATGCATTCGATATGCCGTCAACAATGTACGGACCCTCCTATCCAGGGCGTCTAGTTCTGTCTGAGTCCATTTGAGTATGCCGAAAGAATACATCAAAACCGGCATGACCCAACCGTTGAAGGCACGCACCTTATTGCCGCCTGATAAAAGACTATTAAATACTTTTTTCAGACGGCCAAAGAAGCGCTCCTTCAACGATTGCTTCATGTCAGCAACATTGATGCCCAGCGCTTCCGACATACCCAAATACTTATAGGTTTCAGTTGCTGAGAGGGATCTAAGATTTATGGAATCCGAGAGCTGGGTTCCCACAGATTCCACAATCTCCCCTCGCTTTACATGCATGACCGCACATTTGTCCACACCAAATTCCATCCTGATGGCGCTACTGAAAGTTTCAGTTACTTTCAGTAGCTCCATCAGTTGGAAATCGTTGGGGGCAAAGAGTTTCAGGTCATCCATGTAAAGGAGGTGAGATATAACTTGACCACCTCTCCTCAACCGATAGCCTAGACCTGAATCCTCCAGCAGCGTGCTAAGAGGATTCAAGGCTAAGCAGAACCAAAGCGGACTCAAACTATCGCCCTGAAATATACCTCGCTCTATCCTTATCGGCTCGCTATTCCTCTGGATTTGCCGACATCCTGGATAGCGAAGGACCGTCCTCCATTGCCCCATACATGACATCAGGAAGGTGCGCAGAGTTGCATCAATTTTATACAGCTCTAGCACCCTCATGAGCCATGTATGTGGCACCGAGTCATAGGCCTTCTTATAGTCTATCCAACATGTCGACAGATCCTTTCGGGAACGGCGAACCTGTTGACTAATGGCCATATCAATGAGGAGTAGCTCCTTAGTACCGCGGGACCCGTTCCTACATCCATTTTGAGAAGCGGACATTACAGAATTGTCATCAATGTGTTTGTTAATTTTAGCTCTCAAAATGGATGTAAGAACTTTATAGACTGTCGGAAGACAGGTAATCGGTCTATAATTTTTGGGCTCCGCAGTACTACCCGATTTATGGAGCAGGTGGGTTATCCCTGTTGTCAGGAACTCTGGCAGCGACCCTGACTCTAAGGCTGACTGGAACAGGATCGCCAGGCGAGCGTGCGACCTTGTAAACCATTTAATCCAGAAGTTGTGCAGCCCATCTGGCCCTGGAGATTTCCAGTTAGGCAACGGACGGACTGCACGAACTACGTCTTGGGGGCTGATAGTGATTGCCCCCATTTCTGGTACTAGATCGCATGCTCGCTCGACCTCCCGAGTCCATTCACCCTCGGTATGGCTAACAGGCACCGACCAGATGCTGCGCCAGAATGAACACATGGCATCATCATCCGGCAGGCGCGTGTCAGCCACACCTTGGTCCGGTCGCTCCCAAGCCCTATAAACCCACCTTTCATCTCTTTGGAATGTGCGATTCTGAGTGTATCGGTCCACCCGCCGCTTATACCTACGAATACGGTTTGCCCATGCATAAACTTTCTGCTTCAGGAAGTCGATGCGCTCTGTGACACGGGACATGTAGTCTCGAGCACTGATATCAGTCCCCGAGAACGCCCGCCTCACAAAACGCATCACTCTAGGGCGAGTATTGCCCTCCCTGAAGCAGATCAGTTTGCCGATGAGTGCTCTGGCCTCACCAATACGTCGTTCAATCCTGTACTGCCATGACGGTACGGCTGGTTTAGGTCGTGTAGCTCTGTCATCAGAAAATTTGACATGAGCTACACGACATGCCGCTATAGCCGCACAATACAGGACTGAGTGAGCATCGGTGAGGTCTTCGCAGTTATCAAAATAGTTTGACAACTGCGAATCCAGAACTGCCACCAGCACCCTATTTTTGTTATGCATGGGCAAACGAGGTACGCGTGGTCTAAGATCGGGTTGCATGAACCGATATTCTCGAATCGCACCCTCCAAAGCACACCTCATTTCCTCATTGCACTGGGTACTTACATTAGTAACCATGTCATTACTCACGTTGTTATCGTGGGTTGGTATTATGGTAGACTGTGGTGGAACCACAGTCTGCGGCGGCGTGGCAATGACATGGCTACTCTGCATTTCAGTCCGCAAGCGATCAAGTACGGTGTCATCCAACATACCATTACGCTGGATGACTCGCACCTGATCCGACAGTCGTTGTGCCGACACGTTGACAGCTGGCTCAAGCACCTGAAACAGAGAGAGCATCCGAACACGGTACGCGGTCAGGTTGTTACCCCCCTCTGTAGCCCCATAGTATGCGCGCATGACATTTGCATTAATGGATTGCGTCCATCGCATGCGCGGCACACTCCCGCCAGGAGCTGGGACCCTATCAGAGGCCGGTGGGCCTCGAGGTCCTAAACCGTCCGGCGGCCGGCGTCCTCCTCGTCGACGAACAGGTTGTGGCGTCGTCGGCGGAGAGAAATACTCGTCGCTCGAGCTCGACGCAACTGCCACGGCCGGTGTCACAGCACTCACGACGGGGCTGGATTCCGGCGGCGGCGAGGCGGAGCTGAGCGACGGTCCGGAGGCGATAGGCGTGCGCGTCGTGCCGCTGATCTCGTCAACATTTCTTCATATCTTTAATCTTTACTAAAATTTTTTGATAGACATTGACAGACATTGTGTCAAATCAATGGTGGTGGTGTGGTTTTTTCTTATTCTATTTACTTTTTGCATTTTCATATTGTTTCTTCATTGATTATAATAAAATTGTATAAAAAAATAAATTTTATTGTAATAAAAATTGATATTATGAAATGTCGTATGATTTAAATCTTCCGGTATACTGTAAGTTTTTAATTTTAAAAATATTTTGAGATCTTATATGAAGACGTAATTGTTGACGTAAGTGTTGCCAGCTTACACATTATTATTATTATTACTTTGCCTGACCTGGAAATCAAACCCAGGACCTCATGCTCAGCAGTCGCGCAAAACAAACGGGAGGTTAAACCTCCGTTTAAAATTACGAGCAAATAGTCGTGTCGTCTGTCACCGCACTACTGAAATATACGAGCCAGCATATTGCACAAATAAATCACTCTAGTGCTGCAGCGCTTTAGAATTATTGCCGACTAGTGGGCTGCGTAAGCTGTGTTGCTACAGCGGATTTTTTGTTGACTTCATACATTGTTCTTCTGGAATGTTCTGGAACGAAAATTTTAAATGTTTTAATTTATTGATAAAGGGAAAATAACATGAAAAAGAAAAAAATGTGATATTATGCTAATTTCCCCAGATATCGTATGATCTACAATCTACACGGTTAAGGTACTACCAAGTGCACTGAGGGTCTGCCACTTTTCAAGCTTATGCCTAAGTAATAAAGTTGAAAGTGGTCGACCGTCAGTGAGCGCGGTAGTAGGTATACTTATCGCATTTAGCCTGTGTATTGGTAAACACATCTGTTTAGTTCATCTGCCTAGCATAATATTCCCACTTCTGGGACACACGGCCTCCTCTCCAGGAGAGGGAATGGGCTATAATCCACCACGCGGGCCCAGTGCGGGTTGGTAAATGTTACATGTCTTAGAATTTTTGGTTCTAGGACATGCCGGGTTCCTCACGATGTTTACCTTCACCGTTTTGAGAGCAGTGGTGGTGAAATAAATTACATAGAGTAATGCGTCTGCCTGGGTTCGAACCCACGATTTCCTGCTCGTAAGTCGGGGCCTCCGTTGCTCCATAGTCTGACTGGCTTCCAGTTTAACCGGATGTATCTGTATACCAGTATTTTACATGAGCGACTGCCTATCATTCAGACTTCTGACATGCTTTCCGAAGCACGGAAGAATCTCCGTATGTAATGATCATCCATCCGCAGACCGTACTCGACAAGCGTTGCTTATCCTATCATGATTGGTTGTTATTACGCTAAGCATTAATGAAAACCGGTCAAGTGCGAGTTGGACTCGCGCACCGAGGGTTCCGTATAAACTTGTAGGTGTTTTGTTATTTAACTACATATTTAGAGTTTTCAGATTTTTCTCTTTACATGTGCTGAAAGACATTGCTTCTTAATAAATTTTATGATTCTAGGTCAATGGATAGTACCCTATAGGTTTTGATTCCCTTGTGAAATCGCAAAATATGCGACTTACAAGCTCATACCTTTTGAACGCGTTGACTTACAAGATTGATTTTGTCACTGCTCCAAGGAGTAGTAGACTTGAGTATTTGATATTAATTTCAGCTTGATACCTCTATGCGTTCCTGAGAAAAAAGGGTCTTGACAGACGGACAGATGGACAATAAAGTGATCCTATAAGGGTTCCGTTTTTGCCGACTGAGGCACGGAACTCTAAAACATATCTTTGAACATTCAAAATCCGAATGTCTTTATCACTTCCTTTTTCTATGTAAATTCTCCATAAAAAAACGTTAAAAAAATATCAGAGAATATTGCAAATACCGTCTGTATATAAAATATCTAGAATATTTTGAATAATTCATGTGCGCTTAGCGTGCTTATGTAAAGACTCGACACGACTCCGGCACCGAGACGAGAATCGCACGGTTATCCGAATGAATATTTATACTTAGCTTTGGATGCTGAATATAAGCAAAAATGAGGATTTTGTATAAGCTTGGATGTGTTTATTCAATTGGCGAAGATTTTAATAACGCGAACCTGCGGCTGTTTTTCTCTTGCAGATTTCATTTTGAACTAGCCAAGAAAAGTCGGGAAATCGTTGAAATTTTGCTGGATGATTTCCGAGTTTATTGATTATTCCTCTGTCAAGCTTATAAGTAGGGATTTGGGATTTTAATTACGAAAAATATGACGTGATAATTGAAAGTGACTCACTTATTAGGTTTTGAGAAACCAATACTTTATCGTAAATCTGCTCAATGTGAGGTTTTTTCTTTTCACATAGAATAATAAACTATGACAGGCAGACAGACAGTTGAATAGTAAACTATGACAGGCAGACAGACAGTTGAATAGTAAACTATGACAGGCAGACAGACAGTTGAATAGTAAACTATGACAGGCAGACAGACAGTTGAATAGTAAACTATGACAGGCAGACAGACAGTTGAATAGTAAACTATGACAGGCAGACAGACAGTTGAATAGTAAACTATGACAGGCAGACAGACAGTTGAATAGTAAACTATGACAGGCAGACAGACAGTTGAATAGTAAACTATGACAGGCAGACAGACAGTTGAATAGTAAACTATGACAGGCAGACAGACAGTTGAATAGTAAACTATGACAGGCAGACAGACAGTTGAATAGTAAACTATGACAGGCAGACAGACAGTTGAATAGTAAACTATGACAGGCAGACAGACAGTTGAATAGTAAACTATGACAGGCAGACAGACAGTTGAATCGCACCCTAAATTAACGAAACCAGCCAAAGATATACATGAAATAAACAACACTTTTTTCCATCAATTTTGCACCACCTCGCTACATACAAAGTAAAACGATATTCCGTTTCAATAAGTTATTCTACGCAGGCGAAACCACGAAAAGAGCTTGTGCATTTATAACATCGTTCTAACTGGTCATTTAATGAACAGAATCGTTTTTAAAAGTCATGAAAAGTAATTCGTTTGTGTAAAATTGCTTGAAGGGATTTTCAAACAAATTTTCAAGTCGTTCTATCTCTCTCTGAAACCCGATTTCAATTTCTCCAAGTTAAATAGAGTGACTATGATTGATAAAATCTAAATGCGTTTTCACATTTACAACGTTAGAATTTCAGCACCAAAATTGAAAATGCCGCTTTTATATTATAGAGGCTTCTTTTAAGTGTTGCCTATTTATGGTGAAAACAAGTCATCATTTCAGCCGAAAGACGTCCACTGCTGGACATAGGCCTCCCCCAAGCGTCGCCACATTGACCGGTCCCGTGCGTCTCGCATCCAGCGGATCCCCGCAACCTTTACCAGGTCCTCATCGGATCACCTAGTGGGAGGCCTTCCAACGCAACGTCTTCCAGTTCGCGGTCGCCACTCCAGAACATTCCGGCCATCGGCCATCCGTTCTGCGAGCAATGTGCCCTACCCACTGCCACTTAAGTTTGGCTATTCTTCGGGCTACGTCGGTAACCTAAAACAAGTATTAGGGACTAAATTACAGGGTGGAAGGGATAAAGATGCTAAAACGCTTACCACGTATTCACTTAGAAATTTTTAGTCGGTTATTAAAAAAAACAACAGCTGTTTCTTACAAAACTGAAATAGATACACGGTCAAATGTATGGAACAGCTGTTTTGTTTTTTATAAATTTCCAATGAAAAATTTCTATTGGTTCTGAATGATGTACTGAATGCGTGGTAACGATTTTAGCGTCGGCGTCCTTTCCACCCTGTTTATTAAATAATTTACTATTACAATGATAAAATTAAAATCCTTGCTATGAAACGTGTGCAAATGAAAAAGCTAGCCTAGCTTTTTATATTTAGATTACGATGCAAATATGTGCAATGTCACCTATTTGCATCTACTTAACATAATTCTTACTAGGTCGGCAAATCTAACCTAACTGACCCCTGTAACCCAGTTACCTGTTAACACCGACAACTTAAGGTTATGTCAACTTAGCATGCAATCCAACTAACGAACTAGACCATAGACAACCCTGTAACTGTCACAGGTATTAAAATATGACAGCCATAATCACGGCTTTAAAGTGTCATCTAAGGCCCAAAGCATGGCGGGTTTTTCACCAAATAATTGAAGTTTATTTTTAATAGATGTCCAAATAACCGACCAGTCCCAACACAGAGGTAAGCATAGCAATGCGCCCAGTGACACAACATTCTTACATAGTAAAAAAAATATGCAGGAATGTTAGTGTGACTGCTTCGTTGGTTTAGTGGTCGCAATCGCGACTGCTGAGCATTAGGACCTAGGTTCGATTCCCGGATTGGGCAAAGTGTTATTGGGTTTTTCAATCAGGAATTTCTCAGTAGCTCAGTGACTGTTTCATGTCAAAAGGCTCGGCCCTTATTACATCGGACTGAAACATAACTGATGGAATGTGGGTGTACTATTAGGTACATCTCTGCTTTTAGCCATTAAACTGATGTAATGTATGATATGCATTGACGTTCAAACGAAGCTATACCGTCATCTCATCAATCAAATTAAAATTGTAACCCGCTCCCTGAAATAATTAACAATTAATGCAATTAAAAATACATCCCCGCAAACAGAACCACCCTTTTCCTAACACATCAAATTATTTCCCCATTAAAACCTTTTCACACATCCAGGGAACTGCATTTTTAACACCGCGGTCGTCAGAAAATGTAGGTTACCCGCCATAATGAAGCTTGGGTTCCGTAAATCCCTGTCAAAAGATGTTTTTTTAGCTAAAAGAGCTTCCGACACGATACGTGGCTGACGCATAAAGAATGCAAGGGGTCAGGTATCAGGGTTGCCAGTGAGAAATTAAAATGAAAATTGGATTTTAAATGAAATAAAGTGAGTTAATTAAATTCGGGTGGGTTCGTGGGGTAAATGTAATTTTTTTGCGAGTTTTGCTTGTTAAATGGGTTATTAATTTTTCGGTTGAGTTTTTTCTTCTTATTAGTAGATTTTTTGAGAGCGGCCCAGAGTTGGCGGCCCCGACTTCCGTAAGTCGTGGGTTCGAACCCAGCCAGGCACATTACTTTGTGTAATTTATTTCATCACCACTGCTCTCAAAACGGTGAAGGAAAACATCGTGAGGAAATCAGCATGTCCTAGCTAGAACCAAAGATTTGAAGACATGTGACATCTACCAACCCGCTCTGGGCCCGCGTGGTGGATTATAGCCCATTCCCTCTCATAGTGAGGAGGCCTGCGTCCCAGCAGTGGGAACATTACAGGCTGATTATGCTAATGCTTAGTAAGTTTTTTGAATTTTTGGAACTGCTGCTAGGTTCTATTTTATTTATCAAGTTAGCTTTATTACAAAATAAATCTGTAAAAATAGTTTTTCTTTTCAAGGGTCTGCGATTAATTTTATTGGAACTACACGAATTAATTAGGAAAATTCATCTTGTATTTTACTTTTGTGGTAAGTACCTAATAAATTAGAGAAAAGAGAGTGTCGCCTTAGGGGCTGTCAAAGAAAAGCTGTTTATTAATTAAGTACTGGTACATTATAATAAAATAAAAATCACTTTTCGTGTCAATTTGTGAAGGCTCTGTTCTTCTAACTCCGCAACGAATTATGATGCGCTTATCACAATCATTTAAAAAGTTTTTATTTGTAAATTAACATGGAACTTGACTTTTATAGGGTGAAAAGGACACCGACGCGAAAACGGTTACTACTTATTCTACAGGGTGTAAACAGACCCTTCACATATCCGTCAACCAAGCATTCTGTACATCAAACTAAGTAACTTTACACAAAAATTATTGCTGGGAATCGACTTTTTATTCGACTTTTTGACTTGGTTTTAAGGTAGGACTCGGTGTAAAGCACTCAAAGCATTGTGCTGATGCATGGATTATAGTACGGGAGTCGTGGAGGTGTGTAAAATAAAATTCTTATATTAAAAACATATATTTAAAAAAAACTTGTGAAAAAGTTGGAACTTTGACCCCCAATATCTCCTTACCTAGAAGGTATGGTCTAGAACAAAAAAAATGATCGCAAAGACGGGGAGAACAAGTGCCTTTCGGTTATGTTAAGGGTCTATTTAGACCCTTTATACATCAATCTAAACCCCACCACATAGGAATGTTTCGTCGGTTATTAAAAAAACAGCTGTTTCCTTACACAGACAAAACAGCAGAGAGATTTTTAGAAATTTCTATGTGGGGGTTACTCTATGTCAGAATGATGTAATGAATGCGTGGTAAACTTTATCGCGTCGTTGTCCCTTCCACCCTGTACAGATAACTTAAGTTTGTAATCTCAGTGTGTTGTCACTCCATTAAAAGCCCACGAAGCAGCAGCGGTTAGTTAGAACACAAGTAAATAAAAATTAAGTTTCTTTTTGTCCTACTTTAAAGCCCCACTTGCTTGTCTTTCTCACAAAGGACAACGCTTTACGGTCACAGTTTTTAGACAAACCTGAACGTTAAACAAAGCACTAACGAGCCTCAGTGTTGCCAGGTTAAAAAAAGGCTAACACTTCATCAACTGTCCCCTCTGACGTTCGTTAGAAAGTTTTGTGTCCGCTACTTTCATACGGAGCGGCGTTCAAATATCGTTGCGTTGTTACGACTGCGATAGATAATACGGAACGTATGATGCAGAAAGAGATAGCTATTGTGCTTGAAGTACTTAAATTACGACAATTGTCTTAATTTGTCTGCAACAATTTGCGCGCGCCAGTGCGATATCTACCTCTTTTTATTTATAATATCATTCGTCCGATGGACGATGGAGGCTCACTGTTAGTATTTGTATCTGTTTTAAAAATATCAGTACCTCGACGTAGCTCACTTTGACCTTCAGCTGGCCTGGCGTAAAACGGCGTCTTAATACAAAAAGAGGTCAATTTTCGCTGGTTTTGTTTCCACTGGCAAGTGGCTTGCTGTACAATAACATGTCTTATATTTAAAACCCTCATCTAACTCTTTTCTTTCCGAGGCATGGCGAAAATAATACATCTAATATATATTTTAAATTATTCACACTAGGAATTTCTCCAATTTCGTGGGTACGTTTACAAACATTTAAACTCACAAACAGCCAGACCAACTAACTAACTGTAGGCCATACAAATAATTTTTCCGTGCGGGAATCGATCTCGCGACACGCAACAAAGTAGCCAATCACTCAGCCACGCGCCTACCTTGCCCTTAGTTCCAACGAAACCCGTCGCGACGTGTCGTGATGTTGTATCACTGCGATAGGGCAGCTTCGCCACTGCGGTTAATTTACCGCTGCTGTCTGCAGTTGCGGTCGCATATGGAATTGAGCTTTTCCAAAACTTTGTTTTAACACATAACCCTACTACACGTTGTTGGCAACCCTGCCCACGCGAGTATACTGACCCAAGGCCTGTATTTCATAATAAGCATCATTCACGCGTTCTCCGTGTTACCGTACGAAACATTTCATGCATTTCTGACTCGGAATCTGCTCCAATGGATGAATTGAAGCTGAAAAATTATTTCAGCCTGAAATGTTGTGAGCAAAAACTTTTGAAGCAGATGTTTCATGTTAATGAGATTAAAATATTTTTACACTGCGTTAATTTGATAAAAATATAACACGTAACATCACGCATGTAATCTACAAAGGGCCTCGGCCTAAGAGGCCTAGGTACGAGTATACCTATGGTATACCCACATTTCGTCAGTTATTCTTAAGCTACATGTAATAGGGGGCGAGCCTATTACTGTCAGCCAGGCACAAATCCCGACTCTTGGCTGTTTCTGAAAATTCCTGGAAAAACTCATTGACATTTCTCCCGATCCGGGAATCAAACCCACGTTCTCGTGCCCAGCAGTATCGTTTTCGACCGTTGTACCGACGAGGCAAGCATAGATAAAACATATCTCTTGAATTGTTCTTCTAAAATAAATTCTACGTTCATATTTCTACCACATTAAACTTTTAAAATGATGGATGAAGAAGGAGATGAAGATTAAGGAAACGATGGATCGATTGTGTGGGGAATGATATGAAAGAAAATGGAGTAAATGATAGCGTGACGGTTGACAGAGGAGAATGGAAGAAAAAAACGTGTTGTGCCGACTCGAAGTAACATGGGACAAGGACAGGGAGCTGACTAAACTTAAAAAGAAATTCACTAAGAAACTATAATATTCATAACCCAGGAACAAAGACATTCAAACTTACCAGCGATAGACGTACGACGACGAAGGACGACGGTCAAGACGAAGAAAATCGTAATCCAATACGTGTTACTACTTAGTCACAAATCGTCCTGTCTGTCTGTCATACGCCCGCTTGTCAGGTAGCATTCGTGTGTCAAAATCAAAAATATTCGGGATCAAAATTTGCTTTATGAAAATATTCCCAATGTCCGTTCTATGCGTAAAAGGTGCGCTTCCCTGGTGCTCAGGGTGTGGTCAGCACCAACAGTATCCTAAGCATGATTACCAGAGGCGTCGACTGTGTTTATATGGGTCGCTGTTGTGCAATTACGCATGGCTTGTCGCAGCAGTGATCCACCGTTTTTTGTCGTGTTGTTTGTTTTATCAGTGCTTACTAACATAGTCGTAAGTTTTACTAACAGTTTTTGAGTCATGGATACTCTAAAAAAGAGAAATTCTATTCATCTTATAAGTCTTTTAAATCTATTTGCCCAGGAGCAAAAAAAACAACTACAAAAGCGTCCCAACAAAGATAAAACAAACCAGAAATAAAGCCATTTTAAAGGAAACTCCGTGATAAACCGCATTTACAATCGTCCCCACTTCCTGAGCGCAAAAATTTCAACGAAAAACTAAACAAAGACGTGGCACCATAAATTTTCCCCAGCAAAGGCATAGGAAGGAAACCATGGAAGAGACTCGTTGTAAATTACAAGTTAAAAGGGAAATGTTTGTCATTTAAAATCTATTCAAATCTTTGTTTCTTAGTAAAATGTCATGCGGAATTATATTTTAGTTTGAATTCTGCAAAAACCGGCCCAAAGTGGATGAAATTTTAAACTGTCGTGGACACATTACCATTAACACTAGAAACCGGGAACTCAAAGAAATCAGTAAACATGGTAAATATCCCGTTTCTAGTATTAATGATAAAGTGGATGAACTTGGGCGCGGAATGCAACCCACCCTCTTGCCCGCAAAAATATGTAGATGCATAAATGTATGATGATTTTTATGCAACATTCAACTCAAACATAAACATGAGAAGATTTTCGCTCCTGCACACCACACAGGGCATCCTCATCGAGTGTAGATTTGGTTTTCTTAGTAAGTATAGGATATCAAAATATAAATTTCTGGAAGTTTTCTAGATATTAACAGCGCCCTCTCTAGGCCTCATTTGTGTAACTTTACTTTTAATAAAAATCTGGTCACTCTGTTGCGAATACTACAATACAATATTTCTCATCATTGTCATGTCCTGAATCTTGATGTGTCTTCTGTGTGATAACTTTCCACTAACTACCGGAGCTGCCATCAGCATAGATGTCTGTTTGTAACCGCAATTTATAAATCTGACTGTATCTGACAATTCAACTGTCGCTACCTAATAATTGTTGTTATTTTTAATATAGCAATGTTTTTCTTTAATGACCTCCACATTATTATTATTATTATAAGCCTATATTGTCCCACTGCAGGGCAAACGCGGTCTAGTGCGATTGTAGGCCACACAAAAGCCACCTCCACATATAAAAATCTATTACTTGAGTAACTTAAGTTGAAGCGCAAACTGAATCTTACATGTGAGCATTTAAGTTATTTCTTCAAAAACAAATATTTGTTTACAATTTTAGAAACAAAATTGCGGATGCAGTATAAGTATGGTTGTTGTATGTATCTAGGTTATAGAAGTTTTGTTATACTTTCTGCTGTTTAGCTTGCATCTGGGTCGCGGTTATTTAGTGGTTGCAGTGACCTGGTTCTGCGGTTAGTCAGGCTTTTTTCTTGGGGGTGGCATTACCTAGAATTGTAAGCACGCAATATTATTTTTTCTGATCGGGGTAATTACAAAAGGTATAACTTATAGAGTATAGGCTGGTTTTAAGACCTTGAATGCCGGTATGGGTAGGTAGTCAGAAGCCAGAGTCTGACAAGTCTTACTCAATAACTGGGGTGTGGAGGTCAGATCGAAAGTCCCTCCTTTTAAAAACTGGTAGTCCGCTACTGTTTGATCATGATGATAAATAGACTTTGATTTTTGCATTAAGTTTTATTTTATTTTGATTGTTTTATTAATTTTACTAGCGACACGCCGCGGCTTTGCACGGGTTCAATATACTTTTAATAAACCTTCCTCTTGAATCACTCTATCTATTGCTGAAAACTGCATTAAAATCCGTTGTGTAATTTAAAAGATCTGAGCGTACAAACAGCGGGAGTGACTTTGTTTTATACTATGTAAAGCTTTGCAGATGACATAAAAACATTCAAGCTTCTGTTGTTATTATTCGAATTTATCTTCACAACGAATTCCGAATTCTAGTCCAACCAGATGCGGCTGAGAACCATTAGTCTACACCGAGCGACCGTTATTAATTTCAGTCTAAAACCCAATACTACATTTAAATAAATTCCACATACTTCTAACACAAACGCTCATTAAAATCTACCCGAACCAGGACCAGAAACAAAGGAACACCAGTTCGGGAATAATAGGCCAAAAAGTTCGCCCTACTGTTATTTAGTTTATAGGAGATTATCGCCCAGTGGTTGCGGGTCAGCTAATTTGTTCTGCGGGTCAGGGAAGCTTGATGCCTCGTTCATGACCTCAGGTGTTACGACACGTGCGCGCATCATTGTTTCTTTCGCGTGAGTACATCGGTCAAGTCGCATCGCGGTGACCTCTGTCTGGTCTCGCGACTTGCGACGCGTCTTGTGACGCGATTTGCGCGCGTTTGTCATTTTGTTCCCTAGGCTAGGCACCTACCGCCACTCCGTTACGTCATGGTGTCCAGAGATCTCAGTCGATGCAACTTTTGTCAAATGATACGCGTTACTGCTTTCCTCCGAGTGAATATTTGCGGCGACATGACTTGCCCTTGGTCTTCTGACACGATTGTGGTGTGTTCAAAAACAACTTTAACAAAAACAACTTTAATTTGTTTTCTCCACAGTTGTTCTCGCAATCTGCCTCGTTACTAAGACTGACGGCCTCGACTAGTGGTCGCAAGCGCGACTGCTGTGCATGAGGTCCTGGGTTCGATTCCCAGGTCGGGCAATGTGTTATTGCGAATTTTCCATCAGGAATATCTCTGTATCTATCTGCTCAGTAGCAGCAACGGAGTCTGGATTCGCGTCTGGTTGATGGCAATAGGCTCGCCCCCTATTACATGGGACTTAAAAATAACTGGCGAAATGTGGGTGTACTATTAGGTATACCTCTGTCTAACACTTCGAGGATTACAGGCGTCATATTGTTTGTTCTCGCAAGACGCGTGTCACTTGTAGGTCGTGGCCAAGCGGTCAGGGAAGCGTGGCTATGATTAATAGTAGGGTACAAAGATGGAGTGATAGTACTGCGGTTGTTACATGAGGTCCGGGGGTCGGATCTCGGCTTTTGACTCAACTATAATGTGAAAATGCGTTTGAAATTCTGGTTGATCTTTGGGTGTCCTTTTTGAGTTAATGTACGAAGTAAATAAGCTGTTAAAGCTTTTTGTGATGAATGATGACATTATCTTAAGCTTGTAAATATTGAATTGGTTTTTGCCAAAGGAGTCGTCGATCATTATCAATGTCTACTTTTTAGATTTGTTTTAAGGAATTGGACAAAGGCTAGCGTTTTTGTAATTAGAGGGGGAGAATCTTCATTTTAAACGGTGTTATTATCAAAATGTTTTTAAATTGCCTAATTAGTCTACCTAGCGTGAGGTTAGGATATTGGATTTTTCCATCAGGAATTTCTTAGTGTCAGCTTGAGTCTTGATAATTATGCTCTTTTTTAACACTAAATAGGCTTGCCTTTGGCGGCAACTTGCCTGATGTGAAGCGCCGACGCGGCCTAGGGTGGAGCAAATGCGCCTAGAAGAAACCGATTCACTTGAACTTTGAAGCGATCCAGATTGTAATGATCGAGAAACAGAGAAGCCGGTAGTAAGAATAAGAATGAGAATAATTTCTTTAAAAAAAAA
Organism: Noctua janthe; assembly: GCA_910589295.1. Lineage (NCBI taxonomy): Eukaryota > Metazoa > Arthropoda > Insecta > Lepidoptera > Noctuidae > Noctua > Noctua janthe. Next base: position 1,526,115 of record OU342572.1, on the reverse strand, counting down.
AGTATAACAAAAAGTGTACATTTAAGCGCAGTAGTATTATTTCTCATACTAATTATAAGTACTTATAAGTAAACTATAACATATTGTACAGTCGCAAGTATTCAATAGTTCAATTTAGATGTCAGCAACCTGCCTCATCTAGGTTTATTTAAACCTGTGTTTCAGGCCATCACTTTACCTAGCACAATTTAATAAGTACAATAAACCGACCGACCGTAGTGACTGCCGATTCGCTTAATAAATGTGGAAGCATAGCGCATTGTTCGGGTAGATGGAACTTCAGTCATTTAACAGTCACGCTTCTCAGTATGTCTGCTCGTTAGCTTATAGAATGGGGATTGAGGATGGGGGAATTATTAGGCTCGGGTGCTGGCAATAGACTTGCTCCTTTTTACATGGGATTTGAACATAACACCTCTGCCTAGCTCTGCGGTGTAAACAGTCGTGATGTTATGTTTGTACACCATATAACATCAGTCCAAGATTTAAGTAAGTAGCACGAACACTGACAAGAAAGAAATATGGGTTAAAGCATAAAACTGCTTACTTACGAGATGTTTACAATAAATTTTCCTAAGAGACTATACAGGGTGTTTCAAGATAGCTAGTCGCCTGTCACAAGTCAGTGCTACTGTTGACGGTGATACATCGGGGGTCGAACCTTTTTCATAAAACACTACATTTTACCTACATTTGTTTTGTTTATCGGAAAAAATGGTCTTTCAGTACGACAGGGATTAAGTAAATGGAAAAAAGAAAAGTATGTAGGTTAGCTATATCGATTTTTAGGGTTCCGTACCTCAGACGGCAAAAACGGAAACCTTTTTTTTTTTCGGATGGGAAGTCATCAAATGACCCCCCCACTCTGGGCGGAGCGGAAGGGAGTGTCAGACTTGTACTGACTAAAACTCATTCATGTTCCTTCTTTGCCCTCTGTGTTCCAGGGCCACGGTATCTCTTTCGAACAGTCCCGCAGCCCTGGAAAACGGAACCCTTATAGGATCACTTTATCGTCCGTCTGTCAAGACACTTTTTTTCTGAGGAACGTGTGGAGGTAGCAAGCTGAAATTAATATCAAATACTCTGCTACCCCTTGAAGAAGTGAAAAAATTTGTAAGTCAATGCGATGAAAAGATATGACCGTTTATGTCGCAAATTTTGCGTTTTCACACACCTGGGCCGCAAATTATAGTTGGTTCAGCATACAGCCTGACCCTGACCGGAAAATTACAAAAAAAAAAAAACGTAAGAATATTTGAATTTCACGGGCTACCCTGGCACTTCCGCCTTAAAGAATAAAAACTGTCTTAAATTGTTACAATTTCAACTCAAAAGTATTTTAAAACTTAAACTTGCAAGAAGGAGTCAAATACAATTACAATAACGAACTCTTACAACTCAAAATCATCTGTCATTTTCCAGTTTTCCTTCTCATACACTCTCTACAATAATCCTACTTCCATACAAATTTTCCTCAATACACCCATGTACACGTAGTAATACAAAGAACACAACATATTGTACACTGAACCAGTGTTTCCGTTCACTCCGCCCGCGGCTTGAGACAAATCAAATAATGTGAAACAGGTCATTGCTTTGCAGGTGATAGGGTTTCCAGCTTTTGGGGGAGCTTTAGGACAATCCCCTAGTATTTCGTCCCAAACTTTTTTTTTTCTTTTTAAATATTTATTTATTAAAGCTTTATGCACAAGTAAAAACTGTACAAAGGCGGACTTAATGCCATAGGCATTTTCTACCAGTCTACCTTAGGGTGATGCAGAGACAATATACAGTAGGTGCAGTAACAGAAAAAAACTAACTAAACTAGAAAATATTTATAACTAAAACATATAAGAATAAATACTTATATACATACATATATTAAACTTTATAAAGTTAAGAGACATAAGAAAAACTACAACAACTTAGTTCTGAGACGAATCTGCCAACTTCTTGTGTTCACTTTGAAAGTGAACTGACTGGTCACCGTCCTGATACTCCGAGGGAGCGCATTCCAGAGGAAAACCGCCTGGACAAAGAAAGAAGATTTTATAAAACCAGAGCGGTGAGAAGGACATCGTAAGAGACAATTATTAGCGGAACGAATTTTATCTCAACATTATAGATTGTAACCCGTGGGAAGTTGCGAGGTAACCCCATCACAAGTATCCTTATAACTTACCGGCGCTGCCTCAATTTTGTGCTGTGGAACAATTATATCATCATCTGCCTAGCCTTTTCCTAACTATATTGGGGTCGGCTTCCAGTCTAACCGGATGCAGTTGAATACCAGTATTTTACATGGAGCGACTGCCTATCTGACCTCCACAACCCAGTTAGTACTGGGTAATACGATACCCCTTGGTAAGACTGGTTGTCAGACTTTTTGGGCCACTGACTACGTGTAGCGACGCACGTTAAGCCGTTGGGCTTAACGTGCTTTCCGAGGCACGGAGGAAACTCGGTATGTAATGGGCGGTCACCCATCCACAGACCAACCTAGGCAAACACGGCTTAACCTAAAGATCGACCCGACCGGCTGTTATTATTTAGCCACGAGCTCCTCTGTAGAACAATTATATGATAAATTCCAGTGCGAGCAGGGTTTGAACCTGCGACCTTCCGATTCAGTACACCGGATGTCTTAACCAACTAGACCATCGCACCCCGCTCACAGTTCTCGAAATTTTCGTTCCATTAATAACGTCTTACGGTGACGTTAGCGCCATCTATTTAAGAAAGTATCGAACTAACTTAAACCAACACGTTGACATTGCAGTCAAATCAATGTTGTATAGAAGTCGCCATACCAAACTAATTAAAAATTAGTTTGTGGTGGTGCGATGGTCTAGTTGGTTAAGACATCCGGTGTACTGAATCGGAAGGTCGCAGGTTCAAACCCTGCTCGCACTGGAATTTTTCTTTCCATGTCAAAAACAGCTATGTTCCCTACGCAGGGTTTGCGTATAAAATATTAAAAATTATATGATAAACAATAAAAACATTTTATTTTTTTATAATTTTTATTTATTTAGAACTAGCACTTCGCCCGTGACGTCGTCCGCAAAGACGTGATAGCTGGGCGATCTTTACTATAGCACCCTGGAATAATGTATATTTTTACCATTAGTTCCGAAAATTTGACCTCCTTATAATATTGGTATAGAAGAGAAAGACGAAATTAGAAATGACACTATGCAGAAAGTACCTAAATTAATGATTTCTTTAACTGTCCTAACACTTTTCAAATTGTGTGTTTTAGAAATGACAGAAACAAAAATATCTTTTTTACCTTTCATCGACGTGCTAGCAATTACGTAATAAAAATTTTCTAATATACTAAAACATGTTTCACTTACAAAAAATATGGTTTTTAAATATTTTTCCCTTTTGCAATAATCATTTGTCTAGACTAGAGTATGAAAATTAACCACAGCATTTAACTACATTTAATTCGAGCCGAGAGCCTGGGGATCCGTCACACAGGGTATCCTGGTATGGACACCAGTCTCGTACTAAGGACAACATGTAATGCATTTTGTTAAAATGTTATTCTTACATTTATTCCTGTGTGAGCCTTTGTGAAGAGAGAAAAAAAAGATATTGTATTTAATAATAACCCTCATTTCCTCATTTCATGCACACCCTACTCGTCGCCCGCTACAACAGTTCGCTTATATTTCATTACACTGAATACTTCATAAACGTACATATATACTTACATAATACATGCAAGTATGTACACATAGCTAACTAGCTGGTAATATAACACAAATAGGAATATGTACGGCAAAGCAGCGCAACTTGAATATTTGAGTTCACGATGGATTTCTCCTTGAAATAGGAAGAGTAGTTCGTTTTCAGTTACTTTTGAGAGTTTTATGCAGGGTTGTTAACCGACATTTACAAATGGAGAGGTTCGTACTTCAAAAAGTAATCAATACCTGGCATCAATACAAACACCAGCATGCCTGAGAGATATTTCTCAACGGCATGTAAAGCCAAGTCAGATGCCCATGGGCGGCATCAAAACTCTGACACCAGGTTAGGCACTAACCACACGATAAAGAGAGCAGATCAATACATACAAGTTTTGTATGTGCCCCCCCCCTCCCCCCCTAAATTGTACTAGTTTTATTAAAAATATTTTCTTGTATTACATTCCTCATTTTAGTTACAATAGTCTACGCGAGGCGAAGCTTGAGAAATTCACTTGTTTTCAGTTACGGGCTTTATGAAACTTGAAGAAAAGCGTAATTGGAGCAATAAGAAATTCTTTTGCTGTTATGTTTTACTTGGGTGGAATTTTTCTTACAGTTTTTTGGCCATCGTCACCTCGTAGACGTTGGTTTAAAATAATAAAATGGCGGCTTTACTTCTGATTTTCCCCACGCTATAGTATGGTTATAAATTATGTTATTTCAGGAAAACTCAAACTTAAAAAAATATGCTGTAATTACCTTTAATCTTAGTTTGATCGAGATCTATCTTTTGAGATAATTTTCAGGAATGTGTAATTGTGTGTTGTAAATGTTTCTAGTAAAATCAAGAATTGTGTTTTGCCAATATTAGGAAGTCTAGATACCTAAGTCAAAAGGCATAAACCTCATTATTTAGGGTAACTTTAAACTGGTTTACCAGTAATTACTAATTAATCAGCCTAAAGCTACCTTAACAATCGATAAACTCTCGCCTTTTCGCCAATTTTAGAGAGTAGGTGGCGTTCTATTTCTGCCTACCCCAGGCAGAAAAAACTGAACTCCACTTGCTCTCTAAGATTCTTACATACGAGTACTTTTACTGATCCCAGTAGGAACGTGCACAATAAATTGAGTTTAAGCAATGTTAATAGATGTTTATTTTGCAATTTTACATGTCGTCTTTTTAAAATACTAGCTGAGGCCGGTGTTTCGTATCTGACTGCTCTGAGAATAAACAGCCGTGACAAACTCAAGGGTGTCTTTTAAGGTCCAGACATAATCTTGGTTAACACAAATGAGGACTATGTAGATAAGTGTCTGATATGGTCTTATGGAGAAAGAACCACACAGATTTGAGTGGACTTGTCCAGCCAGTGCAAGCATTTGTCAGTTATCGTGTAGCTCCACTCATATCTCAAGGAGCTCAACGACACGACGAACAGTGCCAAAGAAAGGACATTTGTAAATCACTTATAGTACTCAAACAATAAAAAAATATCCTCAACGACCCGTAGCTTTTACACAAAACTTCCAACTGAATTTGTATATTTTATACAATAACACTTAAATAAAGTTTTAAAAAACATAATACAAAGTTAGCTCACCTGTTTGGACGTCAAGTAAAGTTTTAGAACTTGGCCAAGAATGGGGCTGTATTGCCAAGTTGCCAACGGTAAACTTGGACGAGTTGGCAAGGTACCCAAGTGATGCCAAGTCGCCGAGATTTAAAACGAAATGGCTGTAAAAGTTTTGTCGATAAAAAATAAGATTTTCTGTTTTAAAGATGGAGTTAGCTGTACTTGGTTTCAGTTGTTTTTACTTTGGATTAAAAAAAGTTTAGTGAGCCATTTTGAATTCGTTAAGTTGATAAAGTGGGTGCTGAGGAAACGCTTATTTATTATTTAATTAATATTTATTTATTATTTAACGGCACGGTTGGCGCAGTGGCTAAGCGATTGACTGCTGCGCTTCGTGTCGCGGGTTCGATTCCCGCACGGAACAAATATTTGTATGGCCTACAAGTAGTTGTTCCGGGTCTGGCTGTTTATGTATGTGAGTTTTAATGTTTGTAAACGCACCCACGATACAGGAGAAATTCCTAGTGTGGCGCAACGTTTTAAAAAAAAAAAAAAAATTTTGAAGGATTCTTTCCTTCTGTGTGTGTTTAAGAGTCTAGTTTAAGTAAACGTTCTCTTTGTGAGCCAAGAACCTACATCCCTACACCTATTATATACTAATAATATTATATGCTCGGAGTTTTTCGACCAAAGTTGGGTATGCTAACCACTTGGGAGCACATGATAGAGCAGCACACCAAATCTCTCGACAACCACCCTAGAAAGCCATCGAATGCAGTCGCTGTGGCCGAGGTCGGCTAGATGGCATCATCATCATCATCACTCAGACTCATCACACATCACAAAGACGTAAGATTGTAAGTTTGAATGTAGGATGTAATCTCAAAAACTGCTCATCTGATTTAAAAATAGCCGAATTTCATAGGAATTATGTTAAAAAGTAATTCAACAAACTTTTTAGCTGTCACCATATCGGATTATGATTACTGTCATGTCTTCGGTGACCCTCGTAAAATAAAAACAAATCGATTGACGTAAGAATCATCAAAATCGGCCCACGCGTTTGGTCTCTAGAGTGCCACAAAGGAACAAACACACATTTACCTGGATCCTGGCAGGGTCGCTATGAAATGTTGGGGGTCCTAGGGTCTATTAAATCAGACAACCAACTCGATCGAGTGTACTTTAATCGATGAATAATGGGAATATATTTTATAATGCGCATAGTAAAGTGCTTACTTAGCTTAAAATTATACTTATATTCTAAAGGAGCGTACTTACTACGTTCTGCACTATTAGGGAGCATACATACACTTCAATAGGCTGATAAACACATTACCATCCTCAGTCGGGTAAAAAGGATCTTTATGCGAGTGAAGTCACCGACAGAGCTTTACTTTGTTAGCTTGACTATTGTTAAAAACACAAAGATTAGGACTAAATTCATATTCTAACGGCCGTCTTTTGCCAAACCTAATACGAGAAAAATATAGTCAGATATAAAACCCACTTAGCCTTTTCCCAACTTAGTTGAAATCGGCTTCCAATCTAACCAGATGTTCCTGATATCAATATTTACCAAGAAACAACTGCCATCCGACCTCGATAACCCAATCACTGGGCAATCAGTACCGACATTGAAAATATCCGACTCGATAAGTTTTGCCGAGAGAATGTTTCAGAAAACCTTTGAAGAATACTCAACAAAAGAGTGGAGGCTCGTTTACACGATAAGTGTTACTCGCATTCCCGAAAGGTGAAAATGTTCATACAAGCTTCGTGCGATAGCTTTTTAACGTTATTTAGAGGACTGATCACGTTCATGGGTGGAATATCGTTCTCATTCAGGTAGATATGGAGCGGTCAAATGATCCGGCCCGGACTCCAGACTGTGTGCGGACACCTTTGACAGATATTTCAGTACATCATCTGTTCGAAGTCCTGTCCAGTCGATTAGACCGCTCCGTAAGTTAAGACAGTGAAGTAAACGCGTAAAGATTTGCAGTAATAAACACAGATAATAGGTACTTTTTTTTTTTTTGACGAGCTCGTGGCTAAATAATTACAGCCGCTCGGGTTGATCTTTAGGTTAAGCCGTGCTTGCCTAGGTTGGTCTGTGGATGGGTGACCACCGATTACATACCGAGTTTCCTCCGTGCCTCGGAAAGCACGTAAAGCCGTTGGTCCCGGGTGTCATTTGTTGATCTTTGACAGTCGTTAGGTAGTCAGTGGCCCAAAAAGTCTGACAACCAGTCTTACCAAGGGGTATTGTATTACCCAGTACTAAATGGGTTGTGGAGGTCAGATAGGCAGTCGCTCCATGTAAAATACTGGTATTCAGCTGCATCCGGTTAGACTGGAAGCAAACCCCAATATAGTTGGGAAAAAAGGCTAGGCAGATGAATAGGTACTTTTTTTCCGTCAGAGCCTGGTTAACCATATATTGAATGTAAAGATTTCAGATTATTGATAGGACTTTTTACAGAGAAATTCCTGATGAAAAACTCAATAACACTTTGCCCGACCCAGGAATCGCAACCAGGACCTCAAGCTCAGCAGTCGCGTCTGCGACTGCACCAACGAGGCAGACCGTTCAGTTTCATTGGCAAAATTCGTCCCCAAGTCTTTCTGATCATTGAACAACTGAAACTGATTACCTTTGTCTTGATTTTAGAGTATGTTTGACCAGCCCAGTCTTCTTAAACTAGGTTCACAGGAGAGTAACTATCCATGTGTAAACGATCCTTCGCAAGACATTCTATTAATAGAATTTCTATTGATCAACAAAGATATTTATCGGTAGATTCCAGACCGCGGCAGGAATCTCTCACCCCTTCGGACCCTTCTAGATTAGAGTCCTTGGAATTTTATTTTCTATTTTAAAGATTGAGCAGAGAAAGTGCTTGTTGGAATTTGTAGTTTGGTCTGGGTGAGCTAATAAATAGCCAAACTAAGCTAGCATGGCTTATTTTAACATGGCTTGTATTGTATTTCTTTCTTTATCGTGTGGTCAGTGCCTAACCTGGTGTCAGAGTTTTTATGCCGACCATGGACCTCTGACTTGGCTTTACATGTCGTCAAGAAAATATCTCTCAGGCATGCTGGTTTCCTCACAATATTTTCTTGCACCGAAGCGAGTGATAATTATACAATAAACACATGAATCCGAAAAATTAGAGGTGCGTGTCTTGGGTTCGAACTCGAGACCTAGAACTTGACAGCCCAACAGTCACACCACTAAGCTATCTTTTAATAATAATAATAATAAAAAAAAATGTTTATTTATCTCCACAAATTACAATCGTTATTTGAGATATAGTTGACAGGTAATATAATTTACAGCAGAAAGTTATAATTTGTGGGAGATCTGGAGTCTAAACTAAGCCTAGGCCTGTATTTTAGAACTCCAGGCCCCCTATTACATCATAGAGTTATTGTCAACGTGGAAAACATTGCGAATTTGGTGCCGGTGTGTGTGTGTGTGTGTGTGTGTGTGTGTGTGTGTGTGTGTGTGACAATTTGTATTTTTATGAATATATATATATATAGATATATGTATATAGAATATTTATAAGAATATTACTAAGATCTTACCTACCAATTATGTACGTAAGTATGGACGGCCTAGCCTACTTACATTACTTAGCTATATCAAGTATTTTTTCTGTTTCCGTATAGTTTAACTTCAATAACCATTTGATAATTTTAGTTTTACATTCAACTTTACTACAATTTGATATATTTATAATTTTATTTAGTTTGTTATATAATTCACCTCCACGGAAAGGAAAGAATCTTTGCGCAAAGGAAGTACCAACCGCAGTCGTCCTACATACTGCGAAATTTCTCCTGGAGAGACCTATGCGTTTTCTCCCTTCTTCGGGTAGGTTTAAGTGTTGTAGAAGTGCAGTATGCAGTATGTACAGCTGGCGTACAGTTAGCACCTGTGCTTCCTCATAAAGTGAAAGGGTGTTAGAAAGACGTGGTTTGGATAAACTAACTTTTAGTATCATCCTTTGGGCTCTTTCTACTGTTATCAGTTTTGTTTTACATGCCCCGCCCCATGTGGTAATGCAATAGCCAATAATAGATTGCACCAGAGCCTCGTATACCATCCTCATCGTTTGTTTGTCTGCTACGTCACGGAGTCCTTTAAAAATGTAAGTGAGCTTCCGTATTCTTTTAGATAGAAAGCCAATGTGGTTCCCAAAAGTTAAATTTGCGTCAATTTCGACTCCAAGGTATTTAAGATTTTTTGTAGGATTAATATTGGGACAATTACAGTTTGGAGTTGGAGGGAAATTACATTTATGTGCAAGGATATTGTTAGTAGTTCGGTTGTTAAGTTCAAGTTGATTGCGAATACAGTATAGAATGTATTTGGTTTTATCTTCATTTAAAGTGAGGGAGTTAGAGGATAGCCAGTGACACACAGTGTTAAAACCATTTTGCGCGAGAATAAAAAGCTCATTCCACGATTCAGCGAAAAAGGTTAGCGCAGTATCATCTGCATATGCGGAGATGCGGCAATTATTAATCTGAAGGGAACAGAGCTCATTTATATAGCAGAGAAAAAGAGTGGGACCTAGTATACTGCCTTGTGGCACCCCAAATTCAACTGGCAGTTCGTCACTAATGTGCTCTCCAATTTTAACTGATTGGGTTCTATTTTTTAGGTAATCCGAAAGTAAATCCAGTGGAACACCTCGAATACCATGATCTTCCAGTTTTTGCACAAGGCGGGGTACAGAAACAGTGTCAAAGGCTTTTGCCAGGTCGAGAAATATAGTCAAGCATTTATTTTTACTATCTAAATTATTTACTACAAAGTTAACAAGATCAAGTACTGCGTTGTCAGTTGAGCGGCCAGCTCTGAAACCGTATTGTGAATCCGAAAACAAGTTGTAGTCTTCTAGGTATTTTGTAAGCCTATTGTTGATTATGCGTTCGAATATCTTTGATAGTGTTGTAAGGATCGCAATTGGCCTATAATTGCTGACACTGCCTCTGTCTCCCGCCTTATGTATCGGATGTACAACAGCTCTTTTTAATGCGAAGGGAAATATTCCCGAAACAAAACAGCGATTGATTAAGTTGGTTAGAACGGGTGTTATAGAAACGGATATTTTCTTTAGTACATCAGCACTGATCTGATCCCAGCCAGGGGAGCAACCACTTTTTAACAGTTGAAGCGTTCTTTCAACTTCTTCTATGTCCGTGGGTAGGAGAACGAAAGAGTTAAGTAGGGGCTTAGAGACTTTCTTAACGCAAGGGATGTGGGGGGGAATCTTGTTTGATAGTCGTTTCCCAATATTTGAGAAGTATTCATTAATATTGTTTATTGACTCTTGAGGGGTTTTATGTGTAGTTAATAGTTGTAGTGGTAGATGCTTTTTATTATTATTGTTGGTGATTGTTTTGATGGTAGACCAAAGCTTTTTAGAATTATTTTTAGACATTAACAGTTCATTTCGTTCATATTGTTTTTTAAGTTTCTTTAGTAGGTTATTGCAATAGTTCCGGTATCGCAAGTAGGATACTTTCAAAATGACATCTTCATTATTAGTTTTTAACTTCTTATGCATTCTGTCTCTGGTCCGGATACAACGTAACATACCAGTAGTTATCCATGGTTTAATTATAATTTTTGTTCTAGGGATTAATCGTTTTACAGAGTTATTTGCAATTAATAATTGAATAATGTTAATGAAATTGTTCATAGCGGTATTTAAATTATTTTCCTGATATTATTATCGTATTAAAGGCGACCTCTAAAGCTAGACTTTTTGAAAGCCATGGTCAACTGTATCAATCGATAATCTTTCGGACAGGAATGGCGAATAGTGATTATTACATTTAAGCTTGTTCTGAGACGATGCTACTCAAAAGACACGTATCACAAACTCAAATCACCGCTGAGAAGGCAGAATATCACATCGTTAGTAGTTTGATGGCGGTCTGTCCACCTGTCGTACACGACGCGACTTACTAACGCGTTATTAACTCGTTTTTAATTGGTTTCGGGCGTAGCATCGTGTAAGTACCGCCACCATCAACATTTTTCCTACTGGGTAATATGATACTTCTTGGTAAGACTGGTTGTCAGAGTTTCGGGTCACTGACTACCTGTAACGACTGTCAAAGATCTACAAATTACAGCCGGGCTCAAACGGCTTAACATGCTTCTTGAGGCACAGATGGTCACCCATCCACAAACCGACCTTGGCAAGCGCGACTTAACCTTAAGATCGACCCGTACAGCTGTCATTATTTAACCACCATCACCATTGAAATACAAGTACTGTAACATTCTGGCTACTGAAATTTGAAATTGTAAAAAGTTACTTTAGTTGAGTTTCCCTTTGCTCAAACTCAAAGCATTTATAACAATTAGACCATTACAGCCACTTTTGAATGTCAAACACAGGGAATTAATATCTTGTGAAAGTGCTGTAGTTGCCCATTCCAATGCGTAGATTTAGGGAGAACAATTAAATCAAAATATTGTTACAAAATCAAAATCTAGCTGTAACAGTTTACGATTAAGAGACATCTCTTTCTTCTGCAATCACCAATAAGACCTTCAAATTGTGGTGATTATGGCAATATTCTAACAAAAAGACACTGCAGAAATGTTACTCACAACACTATAAAATGCGAGTTATTCCGATCGGATCCTCTGATCAATCCCCTGCTGGTTATTACCGGAATAACTCTAGAATACACAAACAAAAACACGTACAACAAATGACAAACAATAACGTAAGATATGTGACAAGTAGTCACATACCTTTTTTAAGATATTTCTGATAAAATATCAGGTAATATTCTTAATCCCGTATTGTATTCATTCATTGTATTCGTATATCCCTGTAGTATCTTTGAAGGATGCCTTTCAAGGTCTTACATTGAACCTTTACGAAACAAATCAAGGGAGCTTTCTGTTTTATATTAACTAAACGTATAGCCGCTGTGGAATCTATTTACTATTTGTGTGCTTTTTTTCTGTATAGAAACATAGGCATGGTAGTTTGAATCGCAATCGCAGTTGATGAGTGTTATGCATTTTTTACTTCTTTTAATTTTCTTAGAAATTCTCAGTACGGGGTAGCCCGGAGCCTAACATTGGGTCGGTTAATAACAATCATTTCGCCTCCCATTACCAATATGAACCATAACGGGCGGAATTACCTATGCAAACTCCTTCAAGTTATATCCCTATACAGTTGTTATGTTATGTTCCAAATGAGATAAGGGGACCTTAATAAAAGCAATGTTAAAGTGTAAGTGTGGGGCAACGTTTTTTTTTAAAAAATCGTTGCCCCACACTAGGAATTTCTCCTGTATCGTGGGTGCGTTTACTAACATTTAAACTCACATACACAAACAGCCTGACCCGGTACAACTACCTGTAGGCCATACAAATATTTGTTCCGTGCGGGAATCGAACCCGCGACACGAAGCGCAGCAGTCAATCGCTCAGCCACTACGCCAGCCGTGCCGCCATTAAACTCGAAGTCGAAAGTACTTCAAGTCAAAGTCGAACTATTTATTTAATTTAAGTGTAAACTTAAAAAGGACAATTGATTCTAATTGCCGACGTAGTTTGACATCCTCATTTATGCATTGTTTTGCTCAGAGGCCTTACAAAAAAACTCAACATTTAACTCACAATAATCCCCTACACTCCCAAATGACGCTATCAATCCATTCCATCACATGATTCACACGCCACCAATAAATTATTTCCATCGACGTTGAACCCGCTGCGTGCCGGCCCGTAATACATGCCCGTATGTTGTCGGTAAATACTGCCTTGTATATTATCGCCCGGGGACCCAATCCGTGTCGAGGACGTACTCCTATTTTATTTATGTTCTACTAGATGGAAGGAAGGTACTCTTGGGATGAAAGGATTTTAAAGTGGAGTATGAAATGAGCTTATTTCGGTCGTGATTAATCCTTTAGACTTAAATGTCTGAAGGGCTGATCAAGTCTTCGATTTATAAATAGGTTGACTTTCAAACACAACATAATGCCTGTAAACTTTGAAGGATTGGGCCGAGGTACCTACAGGGTGTAAATAGACCCTTCCCGAAGCCGTCAACCAAGCATTTTTTTACATCAAACTAAGTAAGTAACGTAAAAATTATTGCTGGGAAATGACTTTTTTTCTTGGGATGAAAAATCACATTTTACGGTAAAACTCAATGCACTCAAAACATTGTGCTGATGGATGCATTGAATATAAACGCGTCGTGGAGGTATTTCAAGAAAAGTTATAGTCTTAAAAACCAGTAAGCAAAAAAAAAACTTGTGAAAAAGTTGGAACTTTGACCCCCAATATCTCCGTAACTAGAAGGTTCCCAGGTATAGAACAAAAAAAATATCGCATTGAAGGGGAAAACAAGTACTTTTCGGCTTCGCTAAGGGTCTTTTTACACCCTTTATATCAAATAGTACACCCACATTTCACTAGTTATGTTTTTAGTGTGTCATAATCGGTAACGAAGACGAGGACCTCATGATCATCATCATCATCATTTCAGCCGAAAGACGTCCACTACTGGACATAGGCCTCATGAGGACGAGGAGCTCATGGTTTAATAATTACAGCCACACAGGTCGATCTTCAAGGTTAAGCCGCGTTTGCCTAGGTTGGTCTGTGGATAGGTGACCTCCCATTATCTACCGAGTTTCCTCCGTGCTTCGGAAAGCACGTTAAGCCGTTTTTCCCGGCTGTAATTTGTAGAATGATTTGATAGTCGTTATAAGTAGTCTGACAACCAGTCTTACCATTAGGTACCGTATTACCCAGAACTAACTGGGTTATGGAGGTCAGATAAGCATTCGCTCCATGTAAAAACTGGTATTCAGCTGCATCCGGTAAGACTAGAACCCGACCCCAATAAAAGTTGGGAAAAGCCTAGGCAGATGATGATAAACGGCGACGAGCTTATCAACCGGGCACAAATCCAGACATCATCTGGCTTTCATGTCAGTTTTAATGATTGCATTTAATAATAACCAATCATTTTCTTAAGTTATAAAATTAATGGCATACCTATTTACTTAATTGTTGTAAGAAATGAGACGAGTCAACACATAAAATGAAATACTTAAACTTCTAGGACCCAAGCCTTTTCAGAGTATTTTGGGGTCTGAGTTCTTGAACAGCTTTTCTTCAAAGAACCTTCGTCTGTATTCAGAAGATATCTTCTATACATGTTTTTCTTTAAAGTTCGATATCGAAGACACTGAAGGTTTTATATTGTCGTAAATAACGTCGACACTTTCTAAACGACCACATTTTCAATATCGAGGGCGTGTTGGTGTTTTCAGGTTAGACTGAACCGTTTGAAGCGAAAAATGTTAAGTATTTTTATAAGGCTAGATGACACTGCACGCAAATAGAAATTACTTTAAATACATTATTAAAATTGAACGGTTTTACGTTAAACGAAAATGACGCTAATTACAAAAATTTGAATAAGAATAAGAATAAGAATAATATTTATTTGCTTAAAAACATGGTATAAAAGATGGTAAAAACAAAAAAGAAAGAGCATACATGTTTTTGCTTAACAGTAATAAGCGTGCAAAAATTTCACGAGAATATTTAACATTTATTGTCAAAGAAGTCTTTGACACTATAAAAACTATGACTACACAACCATTCATGCAATTTATTTTTAAATAATCTCATATTTAGATTCTTGAGATTACTTGGTATCTTATTATAAACACGTACACACATAGATATACAACTTTTATTATATTTAGCTAGTCTTGGAAGGACATCCAATACTAGCCTGTGGGGGTCTCGTCGGTTACGAGGATATAAATCATTAGCATTATTAAACAATTCCTTATACTTCCTCACAAACATACATGTTTCGTATATGTAAAGAGACGGTAGTGGTAACAAGCCAAGCTTTTTAAATATCGGTCTACAGGATTCTTCAGGTCGAAGTCCGTAAATTGCTCTAATGCATTTTTTTTGTGCAATAAATGCTCTGTTTTGATCTGTGCTATTACCCCACATTATCAAGCCATAGCGGAGCACCGATTCTACGTATGCATGATATGACGTTATTGCCGTTTTAATGTTCGTTATATTTCTGACTTTTTTAATTGCATATACGAACTTATTTATTCGTTTGGAGACGGTATCAATATGTGCTTTCCAGTTTATGTCTTGATCTAAAGTTACACCTAGAAATTTTGTTTGTGTTACTTCATCAATTTTATGTATGTTCATTTTAACATTGTATTTAGCATTATTAGATTTATTAAATTGAATATAAACTGATTTTTTAAGATTAATTGTTAAATTATTTCTATTTAGATATTCAATTAGACTTTCAATAGTGTTATTAATATCAGTCTCATGATCGTCAATCGTATTATTCTTCCTATCAGTTGTTACAATAATTGAAATATCATCAGCAAATAATATACATTTATGGTTGGTTATATTAATAATGGAATTTATGTACAAAAGGAATAAAATTGGCCCTAACACACTTCCTTGTGGGACGCCATACTTGGGGAGGCCTATGTCCAGCAGTGGACGTTTTTCGGCTGAAATGATGATGATGGTGATGTATACCTACAATCTGAACCTTCCAAAGCATAAGATATTTTTTAATATCACTGGTTACATTAGCGCAGCCCTTTAACCGAAAATACAATGAATCTGTTATTATTTTCAAAATTGGGAATTTGCTTCGAAAAAAAGCCAGTATGACGTTACCCCAAAATGTCTATCTTCAGCCATAAATCGGCTGTCCATTCAACTTACTAACATGACCATACGCCACTGGACCTGTTTGTGCCGAACATGTATTAGTGCCTAGGGAGACGATCCGGGTCAGAATTTCTCCGCGTGTCACGTGACATGTCTCTTTATAGGTTCTGAAAATAATCATTAGGAATACTTAACGATTTAACATACTTTAAGATAGTTAAAGATTGAGTATGATAATTGAGTGTGCATAGTTTTATGCTTACCTAGCGGCCCACCCGGTTTCGCACATGTGAGATTTACTTAAGAAGTTTACTTAAAAAAATATCTGAATTTTATTTCAAACAAAAAAAAAAAAAAAATATCTGAGTTTTTTTTCATACAAATCTTCTCTTGCAAAAAAAACAGCTAGGTAAATCGATCGACCCGTCCTCAAATGATGCTCCGTCATACATGTGTCAATTGATTTTAATTAGTATAGATTTAATCAATTAACACTAATTGTTGTTATAAAATGGTTTTTAAAAGATTTACTACAATCCATAACGTCTTACGTAATAGAAACGGACTCGTAAAATACTAACAAACGATACGAATATTTTCACACATTAATATTTAATAAATGTCTCGCTCATTTTACAGATAAACATGAACAGAAGCGACCGGGCCGGTCACAATC
Organism: Noctua janthe; assembly: GCA_910589295.1. Lineage (NCBI taxonomy): Eukaryota > Metazoa > Arthropoda > Insecta > Lepidoptera > Noctuidae > Noctua > Noctua janthe. The sequence goes on along the minus strand of OU342572.1, from coordinate 1,509,411 downwards.
TGTCTCGGTAGTCCGTACGTAACGCGTATTAGTGCCCAGGGAGACGACCCGTGTCGGAATGTCTCCGCATTTTACGTGACACGGAACTCTGGAGGTTTGGATTTTAATCTCTAGGGAAACCTAACGATTAAGGCTGCTTTAAAATAATAAGGGGTACTTTGTGTTTAATAAAATCAATAAACATCAATTGATGCTACAAAAAGGACTGGTTTTCAATGTTATATTTTAGGTCACTGAAGTCTTAATTTACACGGTCTCATAAACTACTGACAAGAGATACGTCTTATTTCACGAGTCCCTGTCTTAAACCATAACAAATGTCTCACCCATTTAACAGTATATTCAATTGTTCCATTAACGGACTAACGTGATATGAAGTCTTCATTTAACATTGACAGATCAAAAACTTTTTATTTATCTTTAATAATAAATCTATTGAAGTCAATGCGAGGCGCCACTGGACTGTTCACAAACTGTGTTCGTATGTAACATGTATTACTGCTCAGGGAGACGACCCGCTTCGGAGTGTCTCCGCGTGTTACGCGCCAAGCTATTCACGCTGCGAGACTATTAGCAAAATTAAGAGTTTAGATTTTTTTTTTTGCTGCTGATAATGGTTCCTAGGTTCGATTCCCGGATGACGCAAAGTGTTAACGGGTTTTAGCACCCACGGAGTCTGGATTTTTGCCCGATTGATGGCATTAGGCTCGCCCCCTATTACTTGGGACTTAGAAATAACTGGCGCAATGTGGGTGTAGTATTAGGTACACATTTGCCTAAGCCCTTCGGGGATTACAGGCGTGATGTTATTTTGTATTTTTCATAACTTTCAATGATATCTTAAACCACAACAACAATTACTTACTTCATTAAAACTTTATCTACCAGTTTACCCAAAAAACTATTAAAATAATCATATAATAAAATATAATAATCATTCATTAATCGTAGATACGATACTACCGCTAACAATAAATCTATCGAAGTCAAAGCGAGATACCACCGAACCCGCTCACAAAATGTCTCCGCACACTACAGTCCATCGATAACATGTATTAGTGCCCAGGGAGACGACCCGTGTTACGTGTCTCCGCGTGTTACGTGACATGTGTCTCACGACGCGGACTTTATTAGCGCCGATTAAAGGTCGGTGACTGTAGTAGTTAATTGGTAGGATTCATATTGAATGATTGATTTTATACTGACTTTATAGATACATGTGATGTGGAGGAATGAGGAAAATGTAGCCAAGCTGCGCCGACCCCAAATAAATTGTGATAAGGGCAGAAGAATTATAAATGATTATGATTTTATACTGACATGAATGCCTTGAATGTCTAAGTCAAGCGATAATAAAAAATAAAAATAAAATAAAAATAAATTGTGTTTTAATTCAGGCATAATACCCATATACAACAAAAAACAATAATAAATTGAGATTGAATAAAAACAGTAAAATAGAAAATCATAGAAAAATATCATTAAAAAGTCATTAAACTCATTACATTACAAAATAATGCTGAGCGCGAGGTTCAACTTCCAGGTCAGGCAAAGTATTTTTGAGTTTTTCAATCAAGAATTTCTGAATCAAACAGCCTAGGGTCTGGATTTGTGCCCGGTTGATGACAATAAGCCTGCACTGATGAGGTTGTACTTATAGGCAGTACTATAGGTGCATCTATGTCCAGCTCTTCGGGTATTACAGGCAACAAGTTAACATAACATCATATTATGATATGTTAACGTGTTCAAAAGCCGATCTCAAATCCACTTCATCCCTTTGTCGGCCCAGAGACTGATCACTGATCAGATAAGACACAATGTCTATACGTAATGGTGTTCTGAGGTCTCTCAGTACTTCGTACTTCAATAAATGTAAAGCGTGTTTATTAGTGTCCAGGGAGACGACCCGTGTCGGGCTGTCGGGACGTCCCTTGCTGTAATTTGGCATGTTCCTGTTGAACTACAAGCTAGGACATGATTAACTGAGATTAGGGAAACGATGTAACGTATTATAGACTAATGACTTTAGGCACAACCGGAATTAGCATTATCTATGATTTTACAATATCACTTATTATTTTTTTCGAATCGGTAGTAAAATATTATTATATTAAATTACTTGGGCACAGTAGCCACGCCAATCGCGGCATCATTTTATGGGTTTTAGAAGTGCATGGGTTTGGCCACTTTGGACACTCCATCCTATAGGACATGGTTTGGTCAGGGGCACCATGCACTAAGTGTCGTTGTGGTCTATAATTCCCCATTTCGCTAGATTGTGCTCGCAGCGATCTACTTGAATTTGCAGCAAATAGATTGTTTTCCATATAATAATATAGGTCATAAGTCTAATCTTCAGGAGTTAAAACTGGGTGTCGGGTGAATTATTTCTTTAATTGTGTGTATTTTAAAGCTGACTAGTAAACCGAACCATTACGGTTCGCTAGGGTAATATTTTTCAATTTTTATGCTTCAAGGTAAGACTTATACAGTCCTACTTATTCAGTGACAGCAAAAACGTGCTCGAGGATATTTTCGCTTGGTGGAAACTGACCTCAAAGTTCACCTGCGGAAGGACTAGCGCTATTATTCTAGACGAGCTCTATAGTGACACGTGCCACAAACTCACAAACACGATCCAACACCGAAATGTTATGTCACGCTAGTTTCAGACAAGCAGTAACTTTTTTAAGGTCCAGTAATAAAACAGGTAGCAAACATTATAGCTTCGTCATATTTTTTTTTATAACCGTCCCACACTATCTTGTAAAGTATTTGGACCCAACTTTATTTAATAATACAGATCACAAATCTATTATTCATGGATCAAATACGAAACAAATCAAATAATTTATTCCCTTTAGACCCATGACAAAAAGGTTTTATTTACCCTTCACAAATTCTTTCTATCCTTTTGTTAGGCAGCATGTGTCGGCAATACATCCAAGTCTTGGCTAATAAATATAAAAACAATGTTACTAGAGCCCTTCTGGGCGATTCCGTGATTTCCCTGCGACGTGACGTGCCTGCGACATCAGAGGTTCGATTGACGAGACATGCTCCATTTTAATATTTTATGCTACGCCCGCGGGTTTGCCTGCGTGATCTATTTTCCAAGTTTTTTGTTTGACAATGTAGGAGTATTTTTGCCTAGTGTGCCTAGTTACGAATGGAGAAATAAATCTTTTTAAACTTACATAAATAAGGATTTGCATTTTTTTTTTTCATAATTAGGCTGTGTTCCTACCATCGACCATCGAGTTTATATTTTAAGACTTTCCTTCTACGTGTGTGCCATGAACCTAGATCCACACATACATATATACTTCTATTACTATTATAAAGAGGTACAGTTTGTAAGTTTGGATGTAGGAGGTTATCTCCAAAACTTCGCATTTAAAAAAAAGCTGACTGTCATAGGAATTATGTTAAAAAAGAAACTTTACGCGGGTGAAGTCACGGACAGAACCTTTACTTTATTATATAAACACGGGGCACACATCATCATCTGCCTAGCCTTTTCCCAAATGTGTTGGTGTCGGCTTCCAGTCTAACCGGATGCAGCTGAATACCTGTATTTTACATGGAGCGACTGCCTATCTGACCTCCCAACCCAGTTAGTACTGGGTAATACGATACCCCTTGGTAAGTCTGGTTGCCAGACTTTTTGGGCCACTGAGTACCTGTAACGACTGTCAGAGATCTACAAATAACAGCCGGCACCAACGGCTTAACGTGCTTTACGAGACACGGAGAAAACTCGATATGGAATGGATGGTCGCCCATCCACGGACCAACCTATGCAAGCACCGTTTAACCTTGAATATCGAGCCGAGCGGCTGTTTTTATTTAGCCACGAGATCGTCCCCCGATGGGACCTAAATTAAAAGTAGTGGTATACCTATTTCTTCGCAGCAGTGCTCGCAATCAATCACATCGTATCCTAGCAGGCACTTCTAAACATTAGGTGACCCGTCATGTTCGGACGACCTCGGTTTGGGGTTTCGGGACAACACGAGTTGAGGACGAACGTGATCTGACCCTCGCGGACCCTTGGATAGAGGGTCATTCTTGAGCTAAATGGCCATGTAATGTTATTCTGTAAACATCTTGCTGAAAGTATTTTGTGGTTCATTTCAGTTCATTTTCAAAGTTCATTTTCGTGGGTCAAGCAAGCGGTCGCAAGCACGACTACTGAGTAAAAGGTCCTGGGTTCGATTCCCGGGTCGGGCAAAGTGTAATTTGGTTTTTCCAACAGGAATTTCTCAGTAGCAGCCACGGAGTCTGGATTTGCGCCCTGTTGATGGTAATAGGCTATCCCCCTATTACATGGGACTTAAACATAACTAGCGAAATGTGGGTGTACTATCAGGTACATCTCTGCCTAACCCTTTGGGGATTTCAGGCGTGATGTTATTTTCATAGTTACAAATTAGCATATGTCTCATAGCCGAGCTCCCAGGTAAACACTTCCTAGTCTTGCCATTACTTTACTTAATGTCAACTAAATATACTTGCTCCGCTCGCAACCGGGACTGCTGATCGTGGGGTCCCGGTTTCGATTCCCGGGTAGGACAAAAAGTGTTTGGGAAAACTATCAATTTCTAATTTCATAAAAGTAATCTGATTCTTACTACTGGTAAAATATTGTCACCATTTAAACATGGTAATACCCAGACGTATTTTTAAAAAATATTCGTCTTTTACAACTCCAATTCAATTTCCCGTACAAAACTAAACTGACACTATCTGTCGTACACAATTTGTAAACTACACGAAGCCAAAACTAAAAGTGCAACAAAATAAATCACTTGACGTGGCCGCTATCACGAAGTTTTAGAGCTTCAGCGGGAACGCGAGTGAACACATGTGGATGGATCAAGTCGGATCGCGTTCGGTATCGCTGTATAGCATGTTGGATATAGCGGGGCCGCGAGACATGGAGGAGAGTTACGAGGTCATGTTGTATTTCTTTTGCTTGATTTACAAGTGGTATAGTTGTTAAATCTTTGCATAGTATAAAACAAACTCACTCTCGCTGTTTGTACGCTTAGATCTCTAAAACTACGCAACGGATTTTAATGCAGCTTTCAGCAATAGATAGAGTGATTCAAGAGGAAGGTTTATATGTATATTGCACCCGTGCGAAGCCGGGGCGTGTCGCTAGTGAGATTACAATTTGACAAATTATGAGATTAATCAAGGATGATATAGCTAGAGAAGAGGTGACTGCTGAGATGTCGAGTAATAGAGAAGTGTGCTATCAGGCCGACTCCAAATAAATTGGGACAAGGGCAGGAGAATGATTATGAGATTAATGACCAATCCCACACCCAGTGGGAGTGCGGCGCTGCTGATCAGACCATGTCCCACTTGCTGAAGCGCCCCAAGTGCCCGTATACTTAGTCTTTTGATAACTTAAAAAAGCCACTAGTGGTAGAAGCTTGCCATTATGCATAAGCTGTATTATTGCATTTTTAAGTATTTTCTTTTTATTTTGTGTGAAATACAGAATAAGAAAAATTTTCAAAGTGGTTATTTACTAGGCGCAAACAATTTGGAGTGCAACACAAAAAAAAAATATACCCGACCAACGTGGTACTACACACGGTAACACACAAAGCATACATTTTCAGTATAACATGGCTTTGTATAGGTTTCTCGTATAATTAAAAATTAAATATAATGTATTAACTAATACATAATACAACATATTTATTGTTAATGATATTTCAATGATTTAATAACTTTATGCAAGGATATTATTCACTGAGATTCACGGCTGACCTTGCATTACAGTGACTTACAGTTCCGGGCTCTCTGCCCTCTATCTCAAAAACGATTGGGCGTATGAAAATGTTTCCAAAATACAATTTGTTGCAAATTTTATGCTCTACAATTTTTATTACTCAAGTTAACATCATTGGACCTATAGAAACCGAGATAATCGCGAAGAGCTGATTTTTGTGACGTTTGACCTTGAATAATTTACGACGCAGACACGAGATTTTATGAGACTTTTGAGACAACTTTTAGAACACCAAAATGAAGGTGTATACGAGTTTACAGATTATTATCTCTCATTCCGAGGTGAAACCCTAATATGGCTGGACTATTGTGCGTACAATCACAGATAATATAATACTACGTAACAATACAGTAAGGCACAGACGCCAGCACATCAAGGTGTGACAATCTGTCAAATTTCTTTTATAGATTTTCAACTTTATCGCCAAAGGATCAAGGTTGATTGGGACTAATTGACAGTTTCGAGTAGCTTGATGTGCAGGCGTCTGTACATGGAAAGGAAGCAAGAAGAAATGCTTTCGAAAATGTAATGCCCTTCATACAAAGCTACGTGGGTGAATCCTCAAATCGCTCGTTCAACGGCCCCACGTAAGCTGAACGCGCACAGCTCTCGTTGTATGGATAACAAGGCACTTGGTCAGTTTTCTGTCGATACGTCACTAAACTGTGTATCTAACCTTTCACTGCAGTTTACGAGTGCACACACAGTGGCACATCAAGCTTTACAATTCCAGTATAATAGGACCTCGTTTTGTATAGATTTCCCGTACAATAAGAGATCCGTATAAACTGGTTTTGCATAGCTTAATTGGTCGTGCGTCCCAGATAAATATAGAATTCATTTCGTTGTTGGTTTAGTTCGAAACAAGCTTTTAGAGAGTGCCAAATCCAGTTATGTAAAAATAAAAATGCAAGCAATTTTTAGGCATCGAGATAAAAAATTCTATGTAGATTTTTTTTACAATATTTTTTATATTATGACTGTTGAAAGTTTTGGCTCATATTCATGTATAACAGATCGGTTATATACACCGTGTTCCGGACGACATACATAAACTTCGACCAAATGTTCAGTCCACGGAAATAAGCATTTTTCATTATGGACACATTGATATATTCTTATTTTCTTTTTTTTTTATTTACTCTCGGGTGCCTCTCGTACGTGCAGATGAAATGTAAATAGCATTTGATAATTTAATTGCACTAAGCGGCAACATAGGCCAAATTGAGAAAGTAAGAAAGTGTCTTAACACTTTCTTACTTTCTCAATTTAATTTCATTAAATGAAACTACAAATATCTTTGTAGCGAAGCCTTTTTAAGTACTACTTCCTTTGTAAGATTTGATTTGTAAAAGCTATAGAAGCTTTTGCCACAGTTTATGGATAACGTGAAGAACACGGTGGTGTATACATAGATATTTAGGTTAAACTGTATTTATTAAACACAAAAGGTTTTTAAATTCTGGCCTGCCTATCTAACGCTTAAAACCTGCATTAATCCGCCGGCATTCTAAAACGTCACGTTTCTGAGATATATATCTTCCAGGCAACCGTTATAATTGGTGCCCAAAAACTTCTGCAAAGTTCCTCCTGCAAACCATAGATATTACACGCCGCTCGCAGCAATCGTAAGTTAATGGTTAATTTTACTACATTATACACTTCTAAATGGTAAAAATGAGATGACGAATGTAAATAATTATCTTTTTCAAATCAACGGCAACGCCATAATTCAGCAGCATCAACCCAAAGATTAATCAAAAAACCACACTCCGATCAAAAAACGTCATTTTCCAAACTCACCTACTTTCCAATCCACATCTTTTCAATACTCCCCTTCATACTCCGCAAACGGGGCATGAAAATACCCCTCCACTTGGCCCTCCAGCCTCTGGAGGGCTATTATGAGACATGGAGGGCTCTCCTCCCGGCTTTGTGCCCAAGGTCAAGTCTACACTGTCGGGAGAAACGCTCAACTGTTTGACTTTGTGTGTTACGGCTTTATGCAAATGTTTCGTACTTTGTCGTGATACTTGAAGAGTGAGTTAGAAGGTTATTAGAGTAAGGGCAGCAGAAAATATATGATTTCGGTCTTCATTTTCAGGGTTCCGTACCCGAAGGGTAACCAACGAGAGCCTATTACTAAGCCTCCGCTACCCGTACATCCGTCAGTCTGTCTGTCAGCGGGCTGCATCTCGTAATCCATAATAGGTAGACAGTTGAAATTTTCACAGAATGTGTATTCCTTTTGCCGCTATAACAACAAATTAAAAATTAAAGAGGGCTCACCACTACGACGGTAGGGAACCCTTCATGCACGAGTCCGAGTCGGACTTGATAGGTTTTTTTTTATAGCAGTAAAGAAAGTCCTGGCTGTCATTTGTAGATCTTTGACAGTCGTTACAAGCAGTCAGTGGCCCGAAAGTCTAACATCCAGTCTTACCTTATCGTATTACCTGGTTTCTAACTGGATTGAAGAGATCAGCTAGGCAGTCACTCCATGTAAAATATTGGTATTCAGTTGCATCCCATTAGGCCGTAAGCCTGAGCATCTGGCTAAGCAGATGTTGAGGAGTAAAAAAACGATGGATGGACTATTTGAAATATGAAATGGCTAGAAAGGTACTCATGAGATGACGACTTCTTATCGTGTCGATGAAAATTCAAAATGAATCAGCTCAAAATTTGGCGAGTAGTTGGGCACTTTATTTCGAGATGACGACTAATAGAGAAGTATTGAAGAAGAAGACATGCTTCGCCAACCCTAAATAAATTGGGATGAGGGCAGGACAGGATGATTTGAGATTTTAAGGACTAAGTGTGGAAACCAAAACCCTGAACATAGAACTTGGAAGGATGATTTGACAGCGTAGACGAATTCTTCCGAATTTGTACTTTATTTTAATAACGTTAAGAAAATATTTTTTTTTTTTAAATTCGTATTTACACGTTACCCTACTTATATTATTATAGTAAAAAATATATTTACATTATATACAGACTACAAATAGAACTAAACTAATGATAAAAATAAGACTAAAATTAAGAAAATTTAAACAACGACGACAATAGGACACTTAGGGGTCAAAGTACTCCTCCGCATCGCTGTCATCTGGAAACGTGCCCAGAAGACTGGCAGCATTGCCACGCTAAATGGCAATGCTAATTCTTTGGCCAAAGAAAGAGCCAGCCCTCTGGTCACGCGAAGTGTCGACCAGTCGGCGAGAGATTTCCTTAAAAAGGAGACGCGCACTCGGGCCCCATAAGAAGAAAGAAAATAGTATTCGGTGAAATAAAAACAGAGATTTACTATGAGTTACCTTTTAAAGCACACTAGGTAAATACTACACCACTTAGCGAGTCCTATAAAAACATTAACGAATAAAAATTACCACAAAAAAGCTTTTTAGCCAAAAACAAGATAATTAATAGGAGGCAGCCATATTACCGAAGAAAGCTCTAAAACCTCGGCTTAAGCTTAAGACGTTTTATTTGGGTTCCGTAGTCAAATTAACGTTAATATGAAATGGTTCTGTAATAGCTTGGAAGATAAAAGGTGCCTGTTAGCCTTTGTGTGTAGAAAATTGTAGTAAAAGGAATTCGGGTTTTCAACGTTTAGGTCATCATTAAAATATGGGTGGTTTTTGCCCGTTTTCGTCGAGAAAACCATGAATTTCTAAGTATTGTGGGATTGTTGGAACTGTAACTCTCGGAGTTGACAGGCTTTAAGAGGGAACAGGGCCTGCGAGGTAGGGATTTGAAGAAACTATTGCCGTCACCCTGCGTCAAGTTTGCCGCCGTAGTGTGTGATAGGGACAGCTGCAACTCAGACCGATTATATCACAAAAAATCGAAGACGAAATCGACTTTTCGTATTTCCCTTTTTTATCCTCGAAAACTGAGCCCATTCAATTATTTCTGACATTACAATTTTAAGAAAGAGTACGAGTATGTCTAGGTTCCTATCAATTTCCTAGTAGTCCTCTAATCACGGTCGTAAAAATGAGGCATTTGAAAGAAAGTAAGACAACAGGAGCATTGGAAATACTGATGACACTGGGCCAAGTAGAATGTAAACGCATTCAAGGCAGCGTGGTCCACTCTGCGATCCTCAACATAGAGGGATCGACGAAGAAGAAGACAGAATACGCCACCTACTTATTTATTTATGTACACACAAAATACTTAACAAGACATTACATTAAGATAGAAGAGCACAACGGAACTGCTTATTTCATGAGAAATCTCTTCCAGCAGACCTGCGAGAGGAAAGTAGGGTTAGAAATGTAGACACAGTGTGTAGAAAAGAGAAACACAAAAATTTTTGGAACAAAAAAGTTAAAAAACGATTCGCGCTTGCCCGCTCCCAAAAAATGGCGTCACTCAAATCCGTGACGGATTCATATTCGGCCATTTGTCAGTAATTTTAATTAAAATCTACGTTCCAAAAAGTTTCCTTTGAAATAACTTTGACGAATCACAAATGCTGAGATAATGGAAGGCGCGGGGAAGCTTAATTAATTCATTAAGTATCATCTTGTTTTAGATTATTAACGCTCTTGATGACAGTAGGCTTATTTTAATCAAGTTTAAATGATAAATGTCGTCATTGTAAAAATCATTTATCACTCACCTTATAAGCTTATAGCACACCATGGAATAATCGAGCAGACACAAAACTTTTATTACTGTCTTACCGAAAATAAACTCGGAAAGAAAATACACAAAAAGGGGGTATTCCTCAAAGCGCAACCTACTAAGCGCAACTAAATTATTTCTCGAAGCACAACCATTAGTTGCGCTCACAAATTCAAATAAAAAATGTTTATTCCTCAAAGCGCAACCATGATGAAAAATAGAGAGGGGTATGATGCGGTTCGAGGAATAATTTAGTTGCGCTTAGTTGGTTGCGCTTAAAAATAGTTGCGCTTTGAGGAATACCCCACAAAAAAAAACTAATCGAAACAAACGACAGGGTATCAACCCCATGACTCCCCATTGTAGCTTGTAGAAATAAATAAATAAATCTAGCTTCCCATCCGTTATCGGTATCTCACAAATACCACTAACTCCACAAGGAAACCTGCTGAATTTACTGAATTTCCTGGATCCAAGAGTTTGTCCCGAGGCTTTACGGATTAGTGATTTATCTCCCGAATGCCTCCTTAGGCTTTGGGGATTGTGTGACGGAGATGCCCATTTATATCTATCGAGTTTTTGTTAAGACAGGTGGCGACATCTAGGAACATTTGCAGGCGTTTTACGTTGTCAATCTTAATGGTGAATTTATGCGTGGGGGCTTTTGTTGTCGAAGTTTGAGGTTTTTTAAAGTAAGTCATTTCAATCGATGCCAAAACGATATCAAAATTTGGACATTTTCAATAACAGTGTTTCTCGGCTTAAGCATCTGTTGGTGAAAAGCTTTTTACGGAAAAGTAATTGTTTGCGTCTGAACGATTTTTAGTCTGTAGTTTGTATTAATCGATCGTGTTATTTTGTTGTACCTACTTCTTTTGTTGTCTTTTTAGTTTCAAAGTCAAAGCATTTATTTCAATTAGAACATCACAGGCACTTTTGAATGTCAAAAAAACAAAAAGAAGCGAAGCTACAGTCACAGTCACAAGACATAATAACTTGAGAAAGTACTGTAGTTGCACATTCCAAAGCGCAGATCTCTATGGAGAAGAATGAGCAAGAAACTCCATGGACACTCTTTTAAATCAAAATCTTATTACAATTTTTTTTTAGTTTATCACTGAAAACTACTAAATGGCCTTCAAATAAATAAAAAAAGAAGACTTTAAAAAGAAGGCACGGTTGGCGCAGTGCATTTGTGATAAAAAAACCCAATAACACTTTGCCCGACCTGGGAATCGAACCCAGGACCTTATACTCAGCAGTAGACATAATCATTTAAAGACTTTCATATCATAAGTTAAGTCATTGAAATCTGGGCTGCGGGACTGTTCGAAAGAGATACCGTGGCCCTGGAACACAAAGGGCAAAGAAGGAACGTGGATGGGTTTTAGTCAGTACAAGTCTGACACTCCCTTCCACTCCGCCCAGAGCGAGGGGGGGGGGGGGGGGAGTGCATTTGATGACTTTCCATCTGAATAAAAACGTAATACGTAACGAATAGTAACGAGTCCAGGTATCTCTGGTCAGTTTCAGATATTTTACATGCGATAACTGACTCAAGGAAACGCTCTAAGCTCGACACAATTAACAATAAAAAGACTGAAAGTAGATCCGATAGAACACTGCTCACGTTTATATTGAAATAGATTCAATTTATTTATTACTAGCTTTTTCTCGTGGATTCGTCTGCAGATTAAACCCTTAGAGCATTTATGTAGTGGAATCTTAAATCCCTCTGCTATTTCCTTTTGCTTTGACATTCCTATCTTATCTTGAGTTTTTTATCTTTTAAAACTATGTACCTAGATGTATTTCTGCGAAAAAGATATCTAAATAATAACAGTGCTAAATAATAACAGCCGGTCTGGCCGATCTTCATGTTACGGCTCGCTTGTCTAGGTTGGTCTGTGGATGAGTTACCACCCTTAATACACCGAGTTTCCTCCGGGCCTCGGAAAGCAAGTTAAGCCGTTGGTCCCGGCTGTCATTTGTAGATCAGTGGCCCAAAAGTCTGACAACCAGTCTCACTAAGGGGTACCCAGCGCTAACTGGGATGTGGAGGTCAGATAAGCAGTCGCTTCATGTAATACTGATATTCAGCTGTATCCTGTTAGACTGGAAGGCGACCTTACTAAATTTTTAATATTTTTTATACGCAAACCCTGCGTAAGGAACTATAGCTGTTTTGACATGGAAAGAAAAATTTAGTTTAGTTTTTGTTTTTAGTTTGGTATGGCGACTTCTATACAACATTGATTTGGCTGCAACGTCAACGTGTTGGTTTAAGTTAGTTCGATACTTTCTTAAATAGATGGCGCTAACGTCACCGTAAGACGTTATTAATGGAACAAAAATTTCGAGAGCTGTGAGCAGGGTGCGATGGTCTAATTGGTTAAGACATCCGGTGTACTGAATCGGAAGGTCGCAGGTTCAAACCCTGCTTGCACTAGAATTTTTCTTTCCATGTCAAAACGACCTTACTAAAGTTGGGAAAGGCTCGGTAGATGATGAATCTAGATGTATTTTACGTAACAAATATCTAAAATTTAAAAAGACGAAAAAATTGTATTCGGATTCAAGGTCTTGAGACCGATTGGTGCCTCGTGCATTCGGTTCATTGAGAAAACAAGGTGCTGTCAGGCAGAGACCACGCATTTAATATGGCGCTGCTAATAGACCCCGTTACTACATCTATACATAGTATAAAACAAAGTCGCTCCCGCTGTCTGTACGTACGCTTAGATCTTTTAAACTACGCAGCAGATTTTAATGCAGTTTTCAGCAATAGATAGAGTGATTCAAGAGGAAGGTTTAATTGTAAATGTTAATCATCTACATTGCACCCGTGCGAAGTAACAAATCTTGTGTACGATATAACTGAACCACAAACAATTCTTCCTGAACAAACAAACACGGTAATTTGAAGTCCAGTAAGAAAACTTTAAATTCGACATAATTTTTATTCCTCTCCGTCTGACCACTTTCAACCCGACAGTTTTTATATCGCTTTATGCTTCTCAGCTATAAAATTTATACCAAGTGGTCGTATTAATTTTAGCGGAGTTTGCAATTGTTTTTTTTATATTCTTCTCGAGTGAACTGGGGTAAAAAGGGGTGGTTTTTATTACCTCGGACTTGTGGAGTAGTAGTTCATTAGGGTAGGTTTATTTGCTGTGTCAGTTGAGAGAGGTGCTTTGTGGATGTTGAAAGGAACTTTGCATTTAACGGTCGTGCCGGTTATGTTGGACTTTTGACTAGATATAGGTTTCTTATGTTATTTAGCTTTATATCAGTGATAGCCTAGTGGTGTGACCGTCGCGTCGGACTGCCAAGTCATAGGTCTCGCGTTCGAACCCAAGGCACGCACCTCTGATTTTTCTGATTCATGTGCGTATTGTATAATTTATCACTTGCTTCGGTGTAGGAAAACATCGTGAGGAGCATGCCTGAGAGATATTTAGGCACTAACCATAGAATAAAGAAAGAAGAAGTATTTAGCTTTAATTCCCTGAAGTAAACCCAAACCTCGAACCTTTGTCCTCGCTGTGGGAGCATGATAGGCTAATAATGTTCTAAAGTATACGACAATGAGTTTCTGGTGTTTTCTCTTAGGCAAAACAGACAAAAATCGAGCGCATTAATAAAACGCCTGTCCATGACATCATAGCAAACCATCATTCATTGTTATATTTCTTTAAAATCAAGTCATATATTTTAAGGCGTTTTTCACACAGTGAACTAATCAACTTACAATAGAAAACTTACTTCGTCATCAAAAGAACTCGAGCCCTAAACAAAACTGATAAAACTTCTATCAGTATACATAAGCAATAATCAGCCTATAATGTTCCCACTGCTGGGACACAGGCCTCCTCTCTACGAGAAGGAATAGGTCGTTCCACCACGCAGTCCCAGTCCAATATAAATAAATCTATTTATGTTACAATTGAATGTGTCGGCCCAATTTATTCTTTTACGGTGAAAGTGCCAGGGTAGACCGAGAAATTAAATTTTTCTTACGTCTTTTGCGATTTGCAGGTCAGTGTCGGGTTGTATGTTGATTAAAATATGATTGGCGACTATAACACGTATGTATTTACAGAATTATCGCTACCGCTACATAGTAAAAAACAAAGTCGCTTCCCGCTGTCTGTCTGTCCCTATGTATGCTTAGATCTTTAAAACTGCGCAACAGATTTTGATGCGGTTTTTTTTTAATAGATAGAGTGATTCAAGAGGAAGGTTTATATGTATATATTGCACCCGTGCGAGGCCGGGGCGGGTCGCTAGTAATCATTAAAATCATGAATACAACCCTCTAAGTTCATTTATTCCCATTGATTAACTTTTTCATGAAATAGTATAATTGAATCTAGTTTACGTATAGTCGAGACAGTTAGTTGAGTAAATACAGAGGCAGCTATTAACGGCTCCCGTCTGTCTGGGTGTTATCCTAGACTAATCACTCTATTGTTCGGTCGACGATTGGGTTCTATTGCTAGCTGATTGAGTAGGTGTTACGTTAATTGGACTAGTGTTAAAATTATATTGCTTTAGGTTATAATTAATGGACGTTTTCGAAAGGTTTCAGAGTTACTTTAAGATCAACCTGTTGTGTTACCATTATAACAGTATTATCTCAAGTTTCATAACTTGAGGATCCAATTACCAAAAAGGTTTAGACAGTCAATCGCATTTAGGAACATTGTATGTCAGTGTCGATATGTATAAAAGAAAATTCATCACTTTTCTTTGGTATAAATATTCTCGTGTACTCTTGGTCATTACTCACTCACAAACTCACGGACTGACACATCAACATAAATCTTGGACCTAGAAAGCTGACATAAGGCGTTTGTCCCACTGCATCGCGCTCCGTCGCTTAGTTCGGGGCCGTACATTTTGACACTATAGCCGACTCGTTGTCAACATTTTCTTAAAGATGTAGACAAGGATTAGGGCTAGGTTTTTTTAAATTCCCAAGGGTTAGCTAATATAGGGCGAACGAAATCGCTGAGCTAGTTCTGAATATGTCATTCAAAAGAATTCGAAACAAAGAAGAACATTTCTTCAAGACATTCAAATATTTATTAAATGTCTTTGCCGTTTCTAAAACTTCTAGTGTCTGCAAAATAATATACGTTGACTGACTGACTACCTCGTTGGTCATGCGAATGAGGTCCTGGGTTCGATTCCCAGGTCGGTCAAAGTGTCATTACGACTTTTTTATCCATCAGGACTTTCTCAGTAGCAGCCACGGAGTCCGGATTTGTGCCCTGTTGATGGTAATAGGCTCGCCCCCCTATGATATGGGATTTAAACATAACTGGCGAAATGTGGGTGGGTGTACTATTATGTACACCTCTGCCTTGCCTTCTGGGATTACAAGCGTCAGTTATGTAATGTAATATAAATAGAACGACATACCAATCTAACCTAATCCTACAGAAATTAATTAATTAGTACTTAGTCAAACACAAAAGCAAAGCCGACAAAATTAACAAAAACAAATAATTTCCCAAATTTACTGCGCCAAGTAAATAACTGAACTGAACGCTGATAACAGATGTTTATGATCTCACGCATCCATTGTGGGGTGCGGGGATAAAGCTGGCCATTGTTTTAATAAGCAATGGAGGGTAGGATAAGATTTGTGGACTTATGGAGCATTTGTATCGGAATGGTGAATTGTTTTGTTCGCTATCCATGCAAGTATGCGTGAATAATCTTGATTTCTGTGAATAAACATCCGTTCAGTTTTGAAAAGGATGGCTTGACGGCTGCAGTGTTGTACAGCCGTTCAGTTACTTAGCAAAAGGGAGGACATAACAAAATGGTCAATTGACCAGACGGGTCCCGAATGTGAGACTATGCATATTTTAGTAATACTAACTTGCAAACTAATGGAACGTATTCGAAATGGATTCAACCACCGACCGATTTGCCATAATTAACTTAGCTACTCACTTGTAACAGTTATTTTATTCTTGTTTCAGATCGTGAATGTCCTGAACTAACGCAACCTGAAATCGGGAAGGTTACCCTCACTGGAAGGCTTTTTGGCGATAAGTATGTTTGCATTCCTTTTCATCTTACTGTTCCAAACCCTTTTCATTGTCCTTGAAGGAACAGTGATCGTGGCACTTGCAACGGCGTCGAAATATCAGGAGCTCACAATAGTTGAAAATCACGGAAGATAATATCCCGTAGGCGACAGTGTAAGTTTATTTAAAAATCGTGGAAGCTTAAAAATGTTCTTGAAGTAATGTTATGGGTTTTTACCGATTCATTGAACTTCACTTTTCCTCAATGGGATATTATTATTAATATTTAAAAATACTTCAATCAATATTATCATTTACCTAAGTAGGTATGTACCTTTTTCTGGTATTCACCTACATCGGTACATATTTTAATCACATCATTCTTTCTAAAAATAATAAATAAGTATCCTCGTTCTTTGTCACCACTTTTCTTTCACCACCACTTACTGAATTTCTCCTTTAGAGCGGTATACTCCTGTCCCCACGGGTACCACGTAGTGGGTCTACAGAGCAGGAGCTGTCAGGCGGATGGCAAGTGGGCTGGCCAGCCACCAGCCTGCAAGGAGAATAGTATGTATTAATAAACATGTAATAAAATTCCAACAGACATTTTTCAATGACGACTTGCTGAGCTGATCTTGATCAGCACATCCAAACTGCGTTCAAAAGCTTAAAAAACATTGAGAATGAGGGCTCTTGAACACTGTTCGGATGGACTGGTTGCAATCACTCTAAAACTTTGCATCCGATCGAGTTTGTTACAAGCAGAAGATAGAAAGATGTAGATTTCGGTTATTATCAAATAAACATAAAATAGCAAGTTGGTCCTAAATCTACACAAAGCGATACAAAAGGGCCATAATATTGCCCACTTGAATTTGAACTCAAACTAAGAACAAAAGCGTAATCAATAAAGTTCTTACCACAACATCTGATATCCAATAATCAAGTTCAAAACTTTGTTTTATTACTTAGATGATATACACATACTTTGTTCAATTCTTGCGTACTCTGCCAGGTCGTTATTACGTCACAAAGAGGCACATGGGTAAAACAGTATGAGTGTAGTTTCTGGGACACTCTTGACGCTTTGCAAACTCAACCTTTTTTCAAAAACTTGCATTGGTTTTAACATAAGACTTTAGAAAAAAAAGTGTAATAGGGGTTCAACAAAGCCGAGCCGTTATGAAAACTCTATGGCATATTAATAATTATGTATAACCACATGATGTATGTACTAATGACCAACTCTCCACCTGGTTTCTCAGTCTACTGCCTCCAACCGCCCACGATCGAGCACGCGCGTCACTCGGCTCTCCCCGAACAAGCGACTTTCGACCTGGATGCTACCGTCCAGTATAACTGTCATACTGGGTACGTGACGAACGGCTTCCCCAGAGCCAAGTGCCTGGCCATCGATGGTCAAGCATCTTGGTATGGACCTGATATTAGCTGCGAACGTGAGTATTAAACTGCTTTTAAAGAACATTGCAAAATTATGACGAACATGAATTTGAATAAAATAGCAACGATTTATACGTCAATATGACGGAGTATTCGAGTGAATTTTGACAATGTCTAAACTGCTCTAAAGCTCTATCCTGATTACGGTGAAAATCTTTTAGCCTTTCACTCTAATCAGTCCATAACTTAACCAACGTTTTCCAATTTCACTTAAACGTTACCGATCTCTTAAATGTATTTAGGTTCACAGGATTAATATTGCATAGTGTCTTGAGATACATCTTCCAAAGAATATTGTGTTTATGAAAACCACAAATCTACCAATCTTCAGCTCGTTCCTGCGGCGAACCAGGCGATGTTCCCCACGGCTGGGTGACCGCTGACTGCCACACCTTTGGCTGCCGAGCGGTGGTCCAGTGCGGACAAGGCTTCGAGCTCGTCGGCAAGGCCGAACGCTACTGCCAAGCCGACGGCGCTTGGGCACCCAAGGAGCTACCCACCTGCGTCCGTAAGTAGATTGATGATTTGATTTGGATTTCTTTTTGAGGGATCTTGATGATGAGTCACTTTTGGGATGAATTATTTTGAAGGAAATAACCATCATACAATTTACAGACTTTAGGATTATAGACATTGAAATATGGAACCACTTGGACAAATTGGACATAGCGTAAATAGAAAGAAAAATAACGCGAGATATGAAAACATCAACTCAGGATGAGATAAATCCGCTTGGTCCTCACGTATCATTGTTAGTACAATGCTAATTTGATAAGCTTCTTTGATGCTCAATCTGTTAACAATCGACAACTGTACTTATTGACTATACATAACATCACGCCTGTAATCCTCTCAGGGTTAGGTAGAGGTGTACCCAATTATTATATAATACACCCACATTTCGCCAATTATGTTTAGGACCCGTATAATAGGGGGCGAGCCTATTGCCATCAACCGGCTACAAATCCAGACTCCGTGGCTGTTACTGAGAAAATTCCAGATGACAAAACCCACTAACAAATGCTCAGCAGTCGCACTTGCGACCTCTCAACCAACGAGACAGTCTGACTATATCTTATTTTAAACGGTTTATTAACTACACTTTAGTATAAGGCATACAGAAATTGAGCGTGGAATAGAATGTAAGTGACCATTTAGACTCCATGTACATAATCAAGGAAATCCAGGGACTCATCATCAAGCTCCAGAATATTTTTAAAATTCTCCGCGAGTGGTCTTGCTTCGTGACAATGTAGTTGCCGATTTCAGTGTTGTCCTTCATTTTGGAATGTTGCATGGTACCGGTCTCGTCCTACATTACATCGGTATAGTTCGCATGACGCTTAAACAAATGATTATCATGGCTATCATCGGAGCAATTTCATTGTCATGACGCAAAATATGGAAATCCCACTTTTTATTGGTCAATTTCGAAGATTGGTTATTCGGATTGGATATAAAATTATTGATGTTGTAAAAGTTCATTATTTGAAATTCTGGGACTGTTAATTATTTTGTTAAATTCTATATTGGGTTCAGGAAAGCCAAAATTTATATTCAGGGTGGGATTTCTTTGTCAAAAGTGGGAATTCCTCTGAAGTTTGCCCAAAAATGGATTATTCTGATTGTTTTTTCTCCTTTTAATGCTGCTTAGAGGGAGATGCCGGGACAGTTTGAGCATCCATTACATTACGTAGTATA
Source organism: Noctua janthe (assembly GCA_910589295.1). Classification (NCBI taxonomy): domain Eukaryota; kingdom Metazoa; phylum Arthropoda; class Insecta; order Lepidoptera; family Noctuidae; genus Noctua; species Noctua janthe. The sequence continues at coordinate 1,489,752 of OU342572.1, read as the reverse complement.
TCAAAAGTAATGTTATTATAGAAACGTTGTCACCTTCAAATTCTATGAAGCTATCGTTTTTCGCAACTTCAAAAGTTGTTTCTTTCTGTGGCCATGATAAAAAATTGTCGTTTACTGCCTATCTGACTATTAGATGATATAGCAATGTTAGTAGTACTCGATGTTTATTGTAAATTTCTATCTTTAAACGCTGTAGTGAAATAAATGTACAACAAAAATGGAGTTTGTTTTATTTTTGCATGTATTTTGCATGGTTGAAATTTTGGTATCAACGCCATCTATATTTTGTTCGGGTATTGTTAAAGCGACGCGTGTCGCCATCTAGTGGTAACGCAGGTGCAGTGTCCGCCACCTGAGGCGCCGCGGCACGGCAAGGCTGTGTACACGTCTTGCGCGTACAATTCAGTCGTCTCGTACGAATGCAAGTACGGATACCGGCTTGTGGGAGACGCGACGAGGCGATGCGGTGCCGACAAGAAGTGGTCTGGGGGACAGCCGATGTGCAAAGGTAAATCACATTCAAAATACAATCATAGAGTCACAACTTACAAAATAACACAGTAAAGCAACCATGCAACAGGAACTATAGTAAATCTCAGTAAAAATGACTTGCTGAGTAAAGAACGAACGAAATGTAACATCAGAACAAACAAAAAAAAACTTATTTAAAACAACAAAAAATTCGAACTTAAGCATTGCACAAGATAGTTTAAAACAACCACACATTCAACATTTTTATCTGAATGAAATCTAAAAATCTTAACTCGTCACCTATTTACTTCCAGAAATAAACTGCGGCCACCCAGGCCAGCTCTGGAACGGCTGGCTGGAAAACATTTCCTCTGGCACGGGGCTGGGTGCTTCCATCATCTTCCGATGCCAGGATGGCATGAAGATGGAGGGCAATGGCTCCGCGATTTGCCAGAGTGATGGCACTTGGAGTCACCCACTGCCTATGTGTTTGGGTAAGTTGAGTCCACTTTTACTCCTGACTATGCAAGCTAAGCAAAAATAGGTTATACCATAATTAAAAGATTTGACTAAGGTAGGACGAATACTAAAATTTACCTGGAGATGGGTAAAAGGATAGTAACGGATAGTCGATGGTCTGAGCCTGTTTTTGACTATATTCAATAACAAAAATAAAAAGAAATGCTATCAAGTAAGTCACATAATCAAAGATAAAAGAAAAGTCCTTGAGAATTTTAGAAGTTTTAAACACTTTCATGAAAACTGACTAAACAATTTCAAGGCAACATTAGCGAGATGAGATACTAAGTTGTGCACTTTTTCACACTTCAGCGCCGTGCGTGGTGCCCCACGTGTCCCAGGGCCGGGTGGTGCTTGTGGAGAACAAGACTGGAGACAACACAACGCAGGAGGCGAACACGCAGATCGTTGGCAGCTCAACCATGGTACAACATGGTAAGTTACTAGCACCCCTGTATAACTGCTAGGCAACGATCTGCACACTATATCGGCACGTGTATGCTGAGAAAACATAAGAAATAAATTGGTTAGAACATGCCATCTACATAACCTTCTTACCTATCATTAATATGATGACATTTATTTCAACTGCAGGTGAGATAATAGTGGTCGACTGCGAAAAGGACTTCGAATTCCCCTCAAGTAACGCTGCTGTGACGTGTAACAATGGAACCTGGACGCAGATACCGAGGTGTCAGCCAGCCAGGTTAGTTTATCTATCTATTTAACGAATAATTTTCAATCTAGCTGGATCATTTTTATGGCTACAAAACAGGTCAGTTTAGAATCTGTCTTCTTTGCTCCTCATCAAAATAATGTTAGTGAAATCCAGATATTTAAGACTAGCCTAATCATAATTGTTCACTTGCAAGCGTAAAGTACAACCCGTCACAAGTATGTTATGAACGGCTACCAGCACCTGTTAAAACTTGTACTCAAGTACCATTGTTACTGCAATATTTTTTTTTTAAATATTTTTGTTGATTCCTATCGACTGTCTCAATTTGCGCAGGTGCAAAAAAATGCCAAAGTTCCCTCGGAATGGCATGGTCATCGCGCCCAAGACTGAGCACGGCATGAAGGCGCGGTTCCGCTGCAAGGACGGCTTTGAGCTGAAGGGGAACCCCATCGTTGTGTGTTCGTATGGAGTATGGAGCGGAGATACGCCGAAGTGCGAAGAAGGTGATGAAATTCTTTGAATTATTTATTAATAAGAAAAAACTTGCTGGTTGCACGTTTTTACCACTTGCACATGGCCCAACCCCTGCTTCTCGAGCCCCGGTGGCGTCTCAAATGAAGAGCTCTTTGGAGTCCATCCTGTATATTAATCTCCAGGATATATTTAGTTTCATCATAAGCATTATCTGAATATATTTCGCATCCCCTAATAATAAATAACCGAATAAAACTGATAATTTATAAATCTTTTGTTACAGTATTCTGTCCATTCCCTGGTTACATAGAAAATGGAAAAGTTTTACTCGTTGGTAACATGGGTTTATATGACTATCGACCTTACGTTAAAAAGGTACTTGATTTCATCGTAGCTATTTAAAATGCTCAGTTAAGATCAGTTTCATATTCAAATACAATTTGTTTTTCAGGTAGTGAACAACAAGCAGATAATGTATGAGTGTGAGAAAGGATATGTGCTGTCTGAGGGTCCACCGGGAGCTACTTGCGTTGGTGGCCATTGGAGTCCGAGAGAGTTGCCTAAGTAAAACCACAACCTAGATTGTAAAATACAAATGCTGCCCTCATCATGTAAAATTAACTCTATGACATTCACTTTGACTGATGACTCCCCCTCAAATAGAGCAGGCCTTATTTCCGGCAGTGGTAAACTTATAGGGACATTTGGGTTATTTTTATGCATATGATAAACGTCCCTTTCCAGATGCACACTCTACCAACATCCACGAATCCGCTGGAGCCGAAGACGACGCTCAATTCCAGAACCGGAACCAGAAGTCCGACATCGAAGATCCGCCTACAGACAGTACTATAACAACCTACACCACCAATCAGACCCGTCCCAACAGTACTTAGACCATCTCTATGAAAAGTACAATCATGGTACATCTAAACCTACTCTAAGACATGCAAACTTCAAAATCATGAAGAAGTTTGACTTCGAAGAGGAAATGGAACCGCCAACTAGTGCAGAGAAAAATGACGAAAACTTTCCAACTGCTGTGTATACTATTTATAATATCCACGGAGAACCAGTAGGTCATAGATTGTATTCGTATCAGCCTGTATATGAACCGGAGGAAGATGACATAATACATCATGAAGATACGTCAGAATATGAGAACTCTGATGAAGGAGATGATGAGCTCGAACATATGACTGTACTCAAAGGAGGGATGTTTGGAGATCACAGTTTAAGTACAGATAGCAACGCTGATAATATTAACAAATTAAAGCATGAATATTTTGAAAGATATGTTGATAAAAGACGAAAAAGGTTCTTGAATAAGAATTTGGATGATAACAAAAAGGGGGTGGAAATGAGTGTTGAGGATGAGACTGATTTTGATCATGAAGGATCGGATGAAAAAAAGGAGGTCGATCTAGAATTAGAAGGCGAGGAAAGTAAAATTGATACTGTAACAAAACTACCCTCACAAATTACAACAAAGACTAGAATCAAGCGAGGAATTAACAACGAAGAATTTGACACTAACAGTTGGACTCTAAAACCATCAGCAGATGACTCAGAATTGAATAACGAAATCAAAATAAATTTATTAAAAGTGGTGCCTTTGACAACAAAAGATGATGATGATGATTGTGAAAATAGTAAGGAAATGTCAGTGATACCTTTAAAAACTAAGTTAGAAGATACTTACAAGGATTATAGTAAAGAAATGGCTGTGGTACCATTACAGTACAACAAAACAAATTCTACAGAAGTCGATAATATTTTAGACAAGCGTGATAAAAGAACAAGTAGAAAGACTGATCGACTGAATCAAACCACAGCCACTATTCCTAAAACGTAAGTTTTGATAATGCAGTTAGTATTTTTGAACTCACTGGTTCGCCTCGTTAATCTAGCGGTTGCAAGTGCTACTGCTGAGCATGACGTCCTGGCTTAGATTTTCAGGTCGGACACAGTGTTATTGAGTTTTCCTATTAGCAACTTCTCAGTAGCAGTCGGAGCCTGGATCTAAGCCCGGTTGGTGGCAATAGGCTCGCCCCCTATTACATGGGACTTTAACACAACTGATAAAATGTGAATGTAGTGTATGGTACACCTCTGCCTAACCCTTCGGGGGTTACAGGCAAATGTTCAAAAATAATATCACATATTTATTTGTAATTTGCAGGGGCAGAGAAGGCAAAGGCGGCAGAAGGCAGCAATCCTCAACTGGAGATGATTCAGAAACTGATGGCAAGGACTTGGCTGACGGTGGAAGCGCCCAGAACAGTACAGAAAAGGGCAAGAAGGGACGCCCCAAGAGTCCTTGTGAACCAATTGAAAGCGAACCGTACGTTAATATCGAAATTGTCAAGTATGGACGGGATCCTAACAATACGTTTAGTTCAGGTAATTTAATTTTTACATAGTTATTAAGGTTTATTGTAATACCAAATGATTTATTGTAATACCAAATGATTTTAAAATGATCCATGCACCTTTTTGTCGACGTTTTCTGAGTGCCCATCGAGGCCTAATTGATTTTGATTTTCAAGAAATCCTTTAAAATTGGCAAGGTAGTAGCAGCTGGATGAGACTGACAAGAAAGTCCTATAGGTATAGGCTGATTCCTTACTTGAGAATAATAAACCTGTTAATGCAGCTCTTGGTGATTTAATGATTCTAGGCACAATAGTTCGTGTTGCTTGCGGTAAAGGATATGGACTGAATTTAGAAGCGAATGCCACCGCTAAGTGCGTTCGCGGCAGATGGAAACCTGAGAAGCCTAAATGTGAAATACGTAAGTAAACTAGACAGTAACTAGTAGACAGGATTTCCTAGTACAAGAGCCAGGGCTACAGAGATATCTGTTCTTACATTTATTTACTCCTTTCAAGATTTTTGCTACTTGCAAAGTAGGTAATCATACTGCTAAGCCTTACACCCTAGAAGATTTAATACATATAACAAAGATTGTGCACCAATGGAGATTCTCGACGCTCTTGAGATGACGAAAAACCTCAACGTCAATCGTAAATTTTCAAGATATATACTAAATCTTGTACAGAAATGCCATTGTTTTACCACTTTCCAGTACCCTGCCACGTCCCCTCAACGGAGTACGGTATCTACACGATGTCTGCGGACGCTGGCCATCCGATGACGGCCAGCCAAGTATTAGGCTCCAACCTACAGGATGAGAAAGAGCTGAACGAGACCGATCCTGTACCCAATGGACAGGTTGTGCACTTTTCTTGTGAATATGGGTGAGTTTTTATACTGTATTATATGTTCGATTAATAACTTTCCTGATGGTAAACAATAATACGGTCGACGAAGGTCATTACCTAACAAAAAGTAACGTACTCACTCGAACTTAAAGTTCGAGTGAGTACGTTACTTTTTGATAAAACAGATTCCTTTCGTCCCGTTCCTCTGATTTAATTCAAGACAAGGAAAATCTTAACTAGCTACATCCTTGTCATCGTGTCATCCTCCAATGCTTTTCTATTAGGTACAACGTGCAAGGACCAACCAATCTACGTTGCTGGCTTGGAGAGTGGGCTGTGACCAGCACGCCCGAGTGTGTAGCAGGTTAGTGAGAATTTAAAAAATTAAAAGCAGTACCAAGTGTTCAAGAAAGTCTTGTACCAGTTCACTATTTACATTTCTTGCCATAAAATATGAATGTTCTATGATCTCGGCACTTACGAACAATTTTTAGCTCCTCTTCTTCAACCAAAATGTTTTAGCTCCCTGCGAACTCCCACTCCTACACGGTGCTACCTACGAGGCTGGCTACCGAGCAGGACTCACAGTAGCACATGCCTCCTCCGTCAACATAGCATGTGAACCTGGCAGATCACCTCCTGCTACACTCAACTGTCATCTGGGGAGATTGCAGCCGACTGTTCATGATTTCTGTAGACCTTTGGGTAAGTTCAAATTATCTAACATTTACATAAGTTAAGCCTTCTTTAGGTAAAGAAGGCTTAACTTATGGTGTAGGTACACCACACTGAAATCAGTGTGGTGTAGGTAAAGAAAGATTATTTTCTTTGCACTTATTTAGATTCTTGGTAGACCCTATACCAGTCTATTTTAGAATCCTAAACCCCTCACACCGAATTTCTAACCCAGTACTCGTTTTCAAGTAATCCTTTAATGATCACCGACGCAAGATGAAACCATCATGTCACATGAGCTATGAACTCATCTTTGAATTTAATTATTGCATTGAAGTAGTCTTCTGTCTCTAGCCAATCTAACCCGTCCACGACCAACATCGGAATACCAGAGCGGCTCCGACATCGTCAGAGAAGACATCTCACAGCTCGAGCCCGATATAGACAGCACCACCAACACCGACTGCGGCCCGCCTGCGAGGTAACCCAGACTATCATACTGCTAGAGAGAGCGAAGAGCTAAGCACATGTTATCGGTTACAAAAAAATTAAGTTAAAAAATAATAATGATAGAATTTAGTAGCTAGATAAGGATTACACGTTAGGCGTAACTGAGAATAGGGAAACAAATCATGTTATGGAAAATCTAGGAACGTAAAGCCTTCAAGCCTGGTTTTTCTCTAAAGTTTAGACGCCCAGAGCGGATGAATCGACCAGTCATGTTAGTTTTAATTCACATCACGGCTCTCGTCTCTTATGTGATTGGTCGAAACTTACACGTCGTACATCGGGTCGCACGTTTCCGTGGTGGAAATCGGGCCTGAGAGATGAAGTGTCATATTTAACATGAACAAAACATGGACTGAGCATAATGATGAAACACACAAAGTAGTTAAAGCATACAATGTCCAGTTGTTCGAACAAAAAGTTTGAATCAAAATAACAGAGGCAGATAGAAAAATAGAAACAACAAGCATCAGTACATAATTAAGATTTTAAACGTTGTAATTTTTTGTGCAGGAATCCACAAGAAGTCAGGTAATGTGTGATTAGCTCTGAATGTGACACTAAAAACTGAAACATATAAAAATGATTAGTTTGTGACATTCGAGTTCGTTTGTTTGATTTGACCAAACGCTTTCATTGTAGCTTCTGTGTGGATTTTATTTTATAACATGTCTTGTAACGCCATATTTGAAACTAATGACATCAGCTCTAAAAAGATGCTTTAAAAAAAAACAGTTTACTGAATAATAGTAAACCTCGGCCGAAATTCAAAGTCGTGACGCGTGGTGTACCCCAGGGTTCGATGTTTGGTCCTGAATTAATTCACTATAAGAACTTTAGCTGATCTATCAAGTGTGGTAGCATGATTGTTATTCAAGCCTAATAATTTGCAAAGTACACAAGTAAATGGACAAAGAAAAGATACACATCATAAGTACCTTATACAACTACCTACTAAAAGTGTTATTGATTTTATATTTAATACATTTTTATCGGTTTATATGGCGTGCAGACATGTAATTCAAGTGTTTTTTGTTTCGTCACTCATCCAAATCACGTTAAAGGATCAAACATTGCAGTTGTCATAGTAAAATAGATTTTCACTTAAATAAATACGATACATTTTAGAGAATCAATAATGTTAGATCCTTTCGCTTTGGAGCAGTTTGTTTATTTCGTTAATTTTTTGTTTTATATTTACTTTTGCTGTTGTAAAATGTGATAAGCAAGATTTGAAGTAAGTTGTGTTCAATACTCAAGTAATCAATCATCCTTTGAGACCCATCCGAAATTTTTAAATAACCGTCGAGGCCAAATTAATTTAACTGGCGAACATTTTCTATTTTCTTCCATTAATGCTTAGTATGCACTGCTGTTGGTGTACCAAATAAATTAATAATGATAAAACAAAAGAAAATGGTTTTGCTACAAATTAATTTCAAGTAACTTCCCTATCAGCGGTTATTGATCTGTAACCAACTGTAGTAACTTGAAATTATGGATATGTTGTGTTTTATCATCATTAAATAATTTGTTGTTTGTGAAGTTTCGCTGGTTAACTTAACTTAACCTTGTAAATTTAAAAAGATCTTTAATAACGAACAAGTTGAGCACAGCTTCCTCCATCAAATCACTGTCATCCAAGAGGATGAACCAAGCCGCGATAAAAAAGAAGTAATGTGTTTGCAAAGATATGCGTTTCTTATTTGCTCGCTGAAGACTGAAGGGAACCCAGGCGTTCAGGGATGCCAAGCCCTGGTGAGAGCCTTATAGGTTCGAAATTTTGCTTCTTTAACTTAACTACCTCACATCATCACCGTTTGCTCATCGATGATCATGCTCATCAACTGTAACTTCATGTTTTGACATTTTATGGTGATGTCCGGTGTGGCCAGGGTATGGGTATGACTAAGACAGATTTTGATGTCTATCTTCGATCCAAGATTTTCTGCTTTTACTGTGTTACTAGTAGCCATTGTTCCTAATTATTAGCTAACCTAATGGTGTATGAGGAAACTAAGATATTTGACGTTGAAAGCGATGACACTTACTGATTTTTGACGTGTCGTCTAATCTGAAACGTCATGAATGATTTAGGATTCGTTATCGTATCTTTTTTCTATCTCATTAAAAAAAGATGTCATATTTGACTTTCCCCTGGTTGTTATTTAGCCGTTCCTATTGGTCTTAGTCATTCCCAATACATCACTAATTTTTCTCACTTTTTCAAGGGTTTAAAGGTCACTTTCATGGTACAAATCCTCGGAAGGCAGGGCTTAGTTAACGTTAAAAAATATACTTTATACCTATGTTGATAAGAACGCTGATTGTATGGCCGTAACCTGGCTTCTTATGTCTTGGCCAAGCTTTTGTTTGGTTGCTATTTATTTAAAATTTCGACTAGTGCATGTTTTGTTGTGTTTTCAACGGATTATTTTTTTCGTAATATTTTAAAAGTTTTTAAAATAATTTTCATTTTACCTGTCTTCGTAATGGCCACTGGTGAAATTATAAAATCATCTACATAATTTAAAGAGAGATACAAATTGAAATTTCTAGTATCATCTTGTAAAGACAATTTCAACCTTTTTTTTAAAGATTTTCTTTAAAGAACCTCTAAGGATAAAATACTGTTTTTTTTTTAATTTTAAATGGGCCTGCTCTTGACCTCAATCTAGTCCTGAGGACAGAGATGAGGTTGGCATAAAACAAAATCATCCAGTTTTTAATCATCAGTGGCCAAAATAACATAACCAATATTTTTTATACCTCAGTATCTTGGAATAATTGCTTGAAGGGTCCAGGGTACGCTGATATACCGGGATGGGGCTGAGATGAACAGCTCCCTGGGAGTGGAAGGATATCCCCATGGAACGGAGATCACGTTCAGATGCATAGCCTCCATCATGGGAGAGAAGACGACTTGGAAGCTGATCTGCGAGCAGGGGAACTGGGTTGGCAAGAGTTTTAACTGTGGTGAGTATGATAAAGATAACTGCTTTGTTTTAAAAGAAATTGATTTTATGAGATATTATTCTTAAATTTTTTCTTTTCTGCTTTTGATATTGGGTCTGTATAGCCTTTCTAACTACCGTTAGAAGCTAACAAATTGTTTGAAATCAATCTATCATTAAGAAAAACAATTGCCAAACATTTTCTACTCCTGAATCTTCGAAAAGCCTAGGTTTAATCAACCTAGGGTTATCAACAGATGAGAATGAAATTATCGTAGTGGCCCCAAGCAAATTGGAACTAGCAGAAAACGTTATGCCGCATAATGATGAGTTCATTAAAGTCGTCATCGAAATGTAATATTTTGATGTCAGTTAAAGTTGAGACATTAATTTCGTATGTGCAGAAGAGCTGGAAGCTCAGAATGAGGAGCTACAGAACAACAACAGCTGTACCTTTGAGAACGACGAGCTCAACGTGGTTGCCTTTTACAATGACATGCAGATCACTGAGGTTGTCGACTTTCCGGCTGGAGCTATGATAACATCTAGGTAAACCAAATCAGTATATCCGGCAATTAAAACATTAGCTTTAATTTCTGTCTTTTTAGTTTTCTGACTCATGACGGAGATCTGCTAGTACCCCTCATAAATCTGCCCAATCTTAACACAACATTAAATTTTTCGTTATTCCAGATGCAGTGACATCGGTAAATATGCCATGTCAGGATCACAAACGCGCAAGTGTGTCGGAGGTTCATGGGATGGGGTCAAACCATCATGCTTTGGCTTGAACCAGCAAATGGACTATGCCAGTAAGTTGTAGTCAATAACATATCACAACAAAAAAACACAAGTATTAGAAAATACAGCAGTAGGAACTTTTTTGCTGTAGGAAAAAACAATCTAATATTGACTTATCCGTTGCTCCTAAAAGGATAATATAGTAAATGTATCTCTAGCATATAAGATTAAAAATGGTAATTTTACGTTTAAGATTAAACAGGACTTTGTCATGTCATTCGCAGTGGAGAAGAGACCTACGATCCTGTTCCGGCACTCGCAGGGTCCTATCGCGCAGACCAACGACGGCAAGCTGCTGGTATACCCTGGTACAGTACTGCACATGGAGTGCTTGTGGATGAGGAGATTTGGGAACCCCAAGTGGAATGTCACACTTAATAATCCTGAGTGAGTATTTAAAGTTCTTATTGCAAATGATGCCAACGTATTACATACTTTCTAGGTAATAATTTGACTGCCACAAATGTTTAATAGTAAAAATTATAATAATCAAGGAACTCCTGAATCCTCCGAAATATATTTTATCTCGTAAATTGTTGATCATCATCTCAAATCAACAAAGGCTCAGGTGAAAAATTACTGACCGTGACCTATTCCGTCGCAAAACTACTGTGATAATCAAAATTCTGAAAAAAGATTTTTGATTCTTGCATCACTGTCTACGTTTACAATTTCCAGGACAGATCGCAAATACATTGAAGGCTGGACCACAGACCCTGGTCGAGACAGTGCATTGGAATACAGGCTGAGCATCATCAATGCCGTGAAGGAAGACTCTGGTATCTACCGGTGCGAGACTCCTGCGAGACAGAGCCATCAGGTTGAGATTATTGTTGAAGGTACGGGAGATAAAAGGTTGAATATTTTAAGGAATAAGGTCGCATTTTAAGTTCAGCTGCTCAAACAACACCAAACCTTTCATAGTCATTTTATAGCCTTCATACATACCTATCTGTATAATATTTCAGCTGCTAAATTTATGTGTCTGTTTATCTTTGTTTAGTATCAGCTCCAACATTCCAGTATCGGCCTTGCCTTGAGTAAATTCTGTAGCCATGTTAACCATTTCTTTTATTAAAGTCTTTAAACCCAGCAAGCAAAGTGAACTTTATTCATTTTTTGCTTGCTCTTATTGATATAAGCTTTTATCTTCCTCCTCAGACGTCCACTGTCCTCCACTACCAATTCGACGAGGTCTAGTCGCGAGCGGTCTGGGCACACGACTTGGTACAGAGATACGGTTCCACTGTGCAAACGGCAACGCTCTGCTGGGTGCGCATACTCTTCTTTGTCGAGCATCCGGGAATTGGAGTTCACCACTGCCTGTTTGTGAAAGTGAGTATGAAGAAGAGGAATGTTGTACAAATATGGAGATCTTTTGATGTTTTAAAGATGAAGTTTCGCGTTCTTAATAAATTGTGGCGATGTAATTGAAATAGCATTGAGATTTTCTTTAATTTCTCAGCCAATGCAAATGCTTTTAATCTAGGGCCAAGATTATTTTCATTAACTGATTTTTAGCACTTGGTTAATTTTATAATAAGCAGTTCAACTTGCGTAGTATCTCCTAAACCGCCTGCGGGGCTGCTGAAGTGCTGAAGTGCTGATCTATCGCTCAGTTCATTACTTTAGTAAAACAACCAGTGTTTCGTATTCGAATACCTGTGAAGTGACACAAAGATATTGGGAACTTGCTGCAGCATAATGAAATTTCATAAACCATTCCAGGTGTAGAATGTGGAGAAGTAGTCCACGACACGCCCCTGGGCGAGGGTGAGCGGAGGCCGCGCGTGGCCGTGGTGTCGCGCGGTGTTGGGGGACGAGCTGCGTTCTCGTGCTCGCCGGGCTGGGCGCTGCGCGGCGCGCCCGAGACTGTGTGTTTGCCGGCCGCCGACTGGGCCAAGCCTTTCCCGGTTTGTAGAGGTAAGATAGATGGAATGAAATGGTCAAACCAAAAATCATGAAAAAATCAAACAAAGTTCTTTTAAAACAGTCATAAAGCTGTGAGTTCCTGGAGAAACATAGTCACTTGTAGAAGTTGATATCTCTATTTCTCTTTCGCTCTCTCTCTTTATCTCTAGCAGACAACATGTTTTACTATCATCGAAACCTTACTAACTCTTTCTCAATTCGTATCATTCTCCCGTTCTATTGTCAGAATCACAAATAGACAATCTGGAAAATATTTGGTGTTGGTGAACCAATCGACAAAGGATGGTACTGCAAATTACCCAAAAAATCTAGACAAATTGATAAGGATCAGCAATAATGATGGTGGGAAAGGCAAAAATGTATGGTAATGAACTAATGACATACGCACAATCCTGTTTAAAGTTTTTGTTGAGATACGAAACAATCCAAAGACAATGTCACTTGTCTAGGCTCTCGGGTTACCAATGACAACAATGCTCAATTGCTCAAGTAATCAATTCTCCTTCCAGAGGTATCCTGTCCAGCACTACCGCCGCCCACGTCAGGCTACGTGCTGGGCCGCGCTCCGTACCGCGCGGGTGACGTGCTACAGTTCCACTGCAACCCCGAGCACACACTGCACGGAAGACCCATCCTGGTGTGCCAGGATAGCGGCCGGTGGAGCGACAAGCCGCCTACTTGTAAGTCTTGCCTGCAAATAGGTGTTACTCACTATACTGTTTTAATACAAGGTGTCTACGATTCCTTTTTATGAAGCTGTCAACTAAACTAATCTACTCTGCGCAAAAATGATTGCTGGGAAACGATTTGTTTTCTCAAAAATGATGGTGTACGGTAGCGCTCTATCCATTGTGCTGATGGATGCATTGAACAGTACACGGGTCATGGACGTATTTAATGTAAAGTTAGTCATTATAACTTCTTTTTTTTAAACATGTGATAAAGTTGGTACCTTTGGTACCTTCAGTAATAAATCGTAAGGTCTTTTTACACTCATTATTTTGAGGATTTCACTTTTTGTCGGATGTCAATTTAAATATAGACACGCCATAGACTGTCCTAAGTCAGAAAAAATACGAACTTATTACGACTTCGTTCATTCATTCCATAATATTTATTTTCTTCAACGAACGCATTAATGATTGATTCCTTTCATTGCTAGATTACTTTACAGCAGCTTCACAGGCTTAATCTAACAGTAATTGTTTGACAAAATTTAGTTTATTTAGTACCTTTTTCAATAACTGCAACACATCTAAGCACTATTAAGCTTCATGGTGAGTCTGTAGGTAATTGTTGGGTTACATAAAGATAAACTAGGTATACCCATATCATTTTTATTGTTTTTATTAATGTAAGTGTTACAAATAAAAATCTAACATAATACACGAAAGTTTGAAACAGACTAAGTCACTTTAAAAAGTTTAACATAATAGCACACCAACTTCTTAAAATGACTATGTAACTTTAAAAGTTTAACATAATAGCACACCAACTTCTTAAAATGACTATGTCACTTTAAAAGTTTAACATAATAGTAAACGAACTTCTTAAAATGACTATGTCACTTTAAAAGTTTAACATAATAGTACACGAACTTCTTAAAATGAGTATGTCACTTTAAAAGTTTAACATAATAGTACACGAACTTCTTAAAATGACTATGTCACTTTAAAAGTTTAACATAATAGTAAACGAACTTCTTAAATTGACTATGTCACTTTAAAAGTTTAACATAATAGTACACGAACTTCTTAAAATGACTATGTCACTTTAAAAGTTTAACATAATAGTAAACGAACTTCTTAAATTGACTATGTCACTTTAAAAGTTTAACATAATAGTACACGAACTTCTTAAAATGACTATGTCACTTTAAAAGTTTAACATAATAGTACACGAACTTCTTAAAATGACTATGTGACTCTGTTTGTATGTCCTTTGGTGTGTACCGAAGTGCATACAACCGAAGTGGCATATAGTAGTAGAAGTAGTAGGTATACAATAAATATAATTAAAATATACAATTTACGATTTATTCTGAAATAATTAATCTCTTTTTGTTTGAATTCAATCGTTAATTAAACCAATGGCATGTAAAAAAATTAAAGTTAAAACTTTACTCATTCGGAGTATTCGATAATCTATTACATATTGATAATGAAGAAGGACCTATTATACAAAATGAAAAAGTGCACATTAATTATTATATGTCAAAAAGATTAAAAAAACATCGTATATTTGCTATTGGCTCAATAAGCACCGGTCTACAGATATATGTAGGGGCTGCACCATCTACAATTATATTTTTTTTTACAATCTGCTCTTCCGTTCCTGTTTCCAGCGGCTTCAAGAGTTCCAGCGGGTTAAGGAGACATTCTAAGTCTTAATTTCTCTCTATTCAATTTTTGATAGCGGTTCGTTGGTCCGAACGATACTAATGTTAAAAGTACAGGTAACCACAGTATCATCAGTCTTGCGGGTTTTGTCTACAACCTTCCCTGTTTTCTTTGCAGAGTTTTCTACGATGCGGAGTATACGGTTAATTTCTTCTTCAGATTGTTGATTAGTATCAAATTTAATTTCCCATTTATGCAAACCTGATGGTAACGTACTAGTATCTGTTTCTATATTACGGACTTGATTTTCTTTAGCCTTTGTTACGTCGATTAGTATGTCAGTTAATAAAGTTACGTTGTTGCCGTAATCATAGTAGTCGATTACTCTTACAAGTTCACTTTGATATCTGTTACATTCTGCAGTATTACTTTTGTCCAGACCATCTTTTAGAACACCACACTGAGAGCTTGTTATGTACAGGAATATCACTACAATTATCTTCATTGCTAATTAGACTCGTCTTCACTCGTTGATTGTCTCTTGATTTTTGATACTCACAAATTCTGCAGATGACGTAGACGTTACCTCAAAATATACTCTATTCTCTTTATGTTGACCGCTTACTTTGGTTTAAGCACTTATGTATATTTCCACTTCAAAACTTATTTAAGTAGCTTTTCTTCTTCTTCTTTAAGAATCAGATTCTTGTTTTTGTATTTAATTTATTCACAATTGCACTATCATTGTCGGCTTGAGAGAATAACACTTTTTAAAACTCAACTGTTTTTGCTCTAAATAAATACTGAATATTATCAGTCTTTAGTTCAAGGTTCATATAACAAAAGTAGATTAGGCTAATTTGGACATTTTTATGTTACCATAAATTGCATCGTCAAATATTAATTACTTGTACTTTAGTGCCACAAAATTAATAATAATAATAATCTGTGGCCCGAGTGTCAAATTGACAGCACGTATTTTTATCAAACTAAATTTTTAATTAATTTTTTTTATCGATTTTACCCATATTTAAAATATACTTAACTCATTTTATCAATAATTATGATAAGAAAAAAAAAAAGAAAACAGATACATCAGAAAAATGGAGCCTAAAATCTAATACAATATTTGAAAATGTGTATGTACGACGTACGTCATAAAAAATGCTGACCAGACGCCGGGCCAAATTACACGAGACACACCCACCATCTCCGGGCTCGTCACTCAGCTCCGCCTCGCAGCCGCCGGGACGCGCCACATCCGTGAGCGCTGCGTCGCCGGTCGCTACAGTTGCGTCGAGCTCGAGTGACGAGTTTTTCTCCCCGCCGTCGACACCATCGCCACCACGACGACGAGGAAGAGGACGGCCACCAGCGGGCTTGGGACCTCGAGGCCAACAGGCCACGAACAGGGTCCTCGCTGCCGGTGGAAATGTGTCGCGCATTCGATGGACGCAGTCCATGAACGAAAATGTGATTCGCGCATATTATGGGGCTACAGAGGGAGGAATTAACCTTACTGCGTACCGATGTCGGATGCTCTCTCTGTTTCAGGCTCTTGAACCTGCCGTCAATGTCTCTGCTCAACGATTGTCGGATCAGGTGCGCGTCATTCAAAATAATCATAGGTTGGATGATGCTACACTTGATCGGCTGCGCTCGGAAATGCAGATTAGCCCAGCCAGCAACCCTCTCCCATCCCAGAACGTTACACATGTGCCTGCTGTACTACCACTGCGGGCAAATCAACATGCTGAGGAAGAGGATGACAGGACTATATCTGCAGATAACCTGTGCAATGTGGAATTAAGGAGCGCTCTGGAGGGTGCGATTCGTGAGTATCGGTTCATGTCACCTGATCTTAGACCACGATTACCACGTTTGCCCATAAATAAAAAGAATAAAGCACTGGTGTGTGCCCTGGATGCGCTGTTACCAAATTTTATTGAAAGCAGCACAAACCTTTGTGATACACACTTAATCTTGTATTGCACGGCTGTTGCGGCATGTCGTGTAGACAATGTCAAATTTCCAAACACTGACAGTCCTACACGACCAAAATCTGCCGTACCAGCCTGGCAATACAGGATTGAGCGTCGTATTAATGAGGCCAGGGCACTCATCGGGAAGCTCATCTGCGTCAGGGAGGGCAATACACGCCCAAGGGTGATGCGCTTTGTGAGGCGGGCATTCACGAGTCACAGAGCGCATCGACTTCCTGAAGCAGAAAGTTTATGCATGGGCTAACCGTATCCGTCGGTATAGGCGAAGAGTGGATCGATACACTCAGAACCGCATGTTCCAGAGTGACGAAAGGTGGGTATACAGAACATGGGAGCGGCCCGTTACCATTCAAGGAGTGACTGACGCGCATCTGCCGGATAACGACGCCATGAATGCTTTTTGGCGAAGTATTTGGTCGGTGCCCGTCGTCCACACTGAGGGTGATTGGATGCGTGTTGTTGAGCGAGCGTGTGAGTCAATTCCGGAAATGGAGACCATTTCTATTAGTCCACTGGACGTGGCCTGTGCAGTCCGTCCGTTACCTAACTGGAAATCTCCAGGGCCGGACGGACTGCACAATTTTTGGATTAAATGGCTACAAAGGTCACACGCTTGCTTAGCCTCACAATTCCAGTCATCCTTAGAGACTGGGTCGCTACCACCATTCTTTACAACAGGAGTTACCCACCTGCTCTACAAATCGGGTAGTACTGTGGAACCTAAAAACTATAGACCAATTACGTGTTTACCGACGGTCTATAAAGTTCTAACATCCATTCTGAGAGCAAAAATTGTTCGTCATATAGATAACAATTAAATTATGTCTGTTTCTCAGAATGGATGTAGGAATGGGTCCCGCGGTACTAAGGAGCTGCTCCTTATCGACATGGCCATAAGCCAACAGGTTCGTCGATCCCGGAGGAATCTGTCGACGTGTTGGATAGATTATAAGAAGGCCTATGACTCGGTGCCACATACATGGCTCATGAGGGTGCTGGAATTGTACAAAATTGATGCAACTCTTCGCACTTTCTTGATGTCGTGTATGGGGCAGTGGAGGACGGTCCTTCTTTATCCAGAATGTCGGCAGGTTCTTGGGAACGATGAACCGATCAGGATTGAGCGAGGAATATTTCAGGGTGACAGTTTGAGTCCGCTTTGGTTTTGCTTGGCCTTGAATCCTCTGAGCACACTGCTGGAGGATTCAGGTCTAGGCTACCGGTTGAGGAGAGGTGGTCAGGTTATATCTCACCTCCTTTACATGGATGATTTGAAAATATTTGCTCCCAGCAATTTGCAACTGATGGAGCTACTAAAAGTGACTGAAACTTTTAGTAGCGCCATCAGGATGGAATTTGGCTTGGACAAATGTGCAGTCATGCATGTAAAACGAGGGGAGATTATGGAATCCGTGGGAACTCAACTCTCGGATTCCATATTCCTTAGATCCCTCTCCTAAATCGAGACCTACAAGTATTTGGGTATGTCGGAAGCATTAGGCATCAATGCTGCCGACATGAAACAATCATTAAAGGAGCGCTTCTTTGGCCGCCTGAATAAAGTGTTAAACAGTCTTTTCAGGCGGAAACAAGGTGCGCGCCTTTAATGTATTCTTACGGCATACTCAAATGGACTCAGACGGAACTTGACGCCCTGGATAGGAAGGTCCGCACACTATTGACCGCAAATCGGATGCATCACCCAAGGTCATCGGTGATGAGACTGTATATCCCGCGGAAGTGCGGAGGTCGTGGATTCTTAAATGATAAGACCTTGCACAAACGCGAGCTATGCAGTCTTAGGGAATACTTTCTCGAAACCGACGTGGGGATGCACCGAGATGTGGTCTCAGTGGACAAGGGCTTCACCCCGCTCTCCTTGGCTAACCAGAACTGGCGCAAACCTGTGGTATTGGATACTAATAACCGTAGGGAGGTATGGCAGAGCAAGGAGCTACACGGACGCTTTTTCCGGGCCCTACATGGGCCTGATGTAGACTTTTTGGCGTCCGTATCTTGGCTACGATTCGGTGACCTCTTTGGGGAAACTGAAGGTTTCGTCTGTGCGATTATGGATGAAGTTATCATGACGAACAACTATCGGAAATATATTATCAAGGACGGTACGGTTGACATCTGTCGGGCATGCCACCGTCCCGGTGAATCCATCCGACATATTGTTTCTCTTTGTTCTCGTCTTGCTAACGGTGAATACTTGCACAGACACAATCTAGTAGCTAGAATTATTCACCAGCAACTTGCCTTGCAATACAACCTTGTGAGTTCTGAAGTACCATACTACAAGTATGTGCCCGACCCAGTTCTCGAGAATGGTCATGCCACATTGTATTGGGATCGATCTATCATTCGGACCAACCAGGTCCGTCAGTCTCGCAGTCGTATGCGTGACTGCTGAGCGTGGGGCCCTGAGTTCAATTCCCAGGTCGAGCATAAAATTTTGTTGAGATCTTTTAATTAGGAATTTTTCAGTAGCAGCCCCGAGTTTGAGAGTTGGCGGTATGATACCCTCTGCCTCGGAAAGCAAGTTAAGCTTTGGTCCTGAGCATATCCCTCTCCGGTCGTGTCGAATTGCAGTCCCATTGGAGTATGAGGGAGAGTGAGGGATAAGAGAGTGCACCTGCGCAAACATTTGTGAACTATAATATCTCAAGCGCCGATGCCTCATCTCCGCTGAGATTGGCTGCCGTGCCCGTGCAGGAGGACTATTATTGTGGTGACGGTTGGTAGCGGTCTCGCTGAGAAGGATTTGCGTGAAGAGTAATGGATTTATAATGAAATTAATCGCAACTGTGGATACTGCCCCATTCTCCTCTCTATAATTATCTTAACGGCACTTAGGTCTTGATAACCCTACTTAGCGCTAACTGTGTATTGTTTTTTGGTTTTTTCCATAAAGATAAAGATAATTTTATTTGTCAAAACATGCGTATACATGCAAATTAAGCGTGCAGGATGACAGAATATTGATATTTATATAATACGATAATTCATAGTTGGTTTGTAGTCCACCTACATATGTATGTGTTAATAATTGGATAGACTGTATGAAGGATGATATTTAGGAATATGAAGAACTGCATTTAAAGTTCTTCATCCCCCATAGAAAAGGGGCAATCCTCCGACCGGGTGTTGTGTCTGATGGGCTACTGCCCGACAGTTCGTCAGGTCAGTTGGATGGTATTATCTAGCGGATAACTTTTAAATCGCGATTCAGGTTCAGTAGTTTAGGAGTCTGTCAAACAGATGGACAGATATTGATTTTTATAAATATAGATAATAGGTGATAGAGAAATCATTGTATATCTTTATAGATGATATGAATAACTATCACATATCACATACCAACATCAGTTACCGCACAGCGGTGGTGGCCTAATGGTGGCTTCTAATTCAGAGTTGTAGATCGTGCGTTCGAACCTAGACCAGGGGCTGCAGTCTCGACATAGATAGCGACAAAAATCGGTCGTTAAGTCATAACGATGTCAAATTTCTTTAATAGATTTTCAACCTTATGGTTTCGTAATAAAGTTGAAAATCTATTAAAGAAATTTAACATCGTTATGACTTAACGACCGATTTTTGTCGCTATCTATGTCGAGACTGCAGCCCCTGCGCGTTACTTTGTGTAATTAATTTCATCACCACTGCATTGTAAGGTAGCCGGCATGACCTAGTTCCAAAAAATCTAAAACGTGACATCTATCAACCCACACACTGGTAACACTGACTAAACATTAACCGTGGTACTAAACGTAGTAATGTATCGCCGTACCGTGGTAACGTATTTCTGGGATTTCATTTCGTTTTATCACTTTTTGGGCTTTCTAGATTTATCCGAAGAAAATTTGAACCGAGCATTTCCCTTTATATAGCAATCTTATTGGTCTAAGATAGTAATGTTTGCTCAGAAATTATTAACAAGGTTTAATATTTACCGCTTTCCAAGAAATTACTCCACTTGACATAAATACAGTCCACTTCAGCGAAGAATCCCGCGAATGTAACAATGGTCTAACATCGAATGTCACTATGTTCTTGTCCCCAGGTGCTCAAGCCTGCACGTACCCTGGCACCACGATATCTGGTCGCATGTCATCCGTCAAGTTCTACTACAAGATCGGGGAGACCATCACATTTACCTGCGAGCCAGGGTACCGGCTGAAGGGAGCTCCTATGCTGAGATGTTTGAAGTAAGTTCAATGTTCTTCTTCGTGCAGCTGGCATGACAGTATTTTAATTTTTATTGGCCCACAACTTCGTCTTGTCGACGGAATGGCACCAGGGTGTGGATGTGGAGCTGTGTTGCAAACTGTTCTCCACTTTCACACCTTTCCTGACTTCTGTGCCCCCAATCCTGCAGTCTTAATTCATTGTTGAGAATTGGTAACTCTCAGCTTAAAACATCTGCAGTGACAAGGTTCGACGTTCATCCTGCATTAACTAGATTATTATAACTAGAAGACGGGATATTTACCATGTTTATTGTTTTCTTTGAGTTCCCGATATTTCGGCGCTGTTGCAAGCACCATGATCACGGATAAACAAACAAACAAAAACAAACAAAACAAAACAACAAACATGGAAAACAAAACAAAAACAAAACATCGTAAATATCCCGTCTTCTAGTTATAATAATTTTAGTGACCATGAAAGTTTAAAATCTTATATTAACTAGATTATTCACTCGGAGAAGGTGGAACGAAGGTTATTTTGGAATGTGATTTACGATTATAAAGCATCACTGTTAAAGGGTTCTACCCTCTGGTACAACACCATGAGTGCGACTCGTTAGCATAGTTGTTGGCCTTCACATCCTCATCCTTATTGTGTAAATAAAAGCAACAAGAGACACTGCTTGCTCCCGTTCTTTCCAGGGTCACTTTACGAACGCCTCATATCTTAGATCTTGGCGCCCTTGGCGAATCTGGAGGACTAGGAGTCCGTAGCATCGACAAGGTTTCAAGCAACCTAGCATTCTATTGGATCAACACTGCCATCGATTTTTCTTAGACACCCAACTAATCTTCTTACATTTTTAACAGGAACAGAAAATGGTCCAACGCGATCCCACTCTGCACACCAAATACAAACTACACATCATCCGACACGGTCGCCATGTTCAACGGCGACATTGACGCCATGCTATCCGATGCACCGGCAGACATCTTGAAAACGCGGGAAGCGCCCGCCATTTTGTCGCCGGAGAGCTACAAAGCAGCTGTCACTAGGGCTGCTGTATCGAGGCTCTTGCGAAGAGGTCCCATTGAAAATTATAGGAATAGAGTATACAGAGTGAATAGGCTACTAAGGAGGGACACTGAAAGATAATTTTTGGGTACTTTTCGGTTTTTTGTGTGCGGTAATTTGATGGAGGAGTGTGAACGTGGGTGATATGATTTTTACGGTTTTTTTGAAGCGTGGTCTTTTAAGATTAATGAGGTCTATGTACTTAAATGTTGTACTTATTTTATGGATTTATCAAGGTTGTCAATTATATGATTAAAATTGTTTAAGAGGTATAAGTGGAATTGATGTGAGTTGTAGGTCCAAATGTGGGGAAATTATGGAGTACTAAAGTATCTAATTTAATCGTTATTTTTTCTTTAACTTTTCATATACCAATACATTACCGCATGCAAAAATATTGTAGCGTAATTTTATTACACCTATGTGGTATTTGATTTTTAGTATTTACCTGTGTTAGTCCTACTTTTTTTTGTATAAATAATACTCATGAAAAGAAGTTGATCGATTTTTCGTTTTAAAACGATAGTACTTATCCGATTTCAATCTAAAGGTTTATTGATGAAACATGGATTTGAAGAAAAAAAACTTATGAGACTAAAAAAATAGAGTAAATATTAGAAATCGTAGTAAAATATTTATTTACTTATTATTTATTTTTCCTTTGAAGACTGTTTAATTATAGTGAACGCATTCCAATTGTTGCCAAATTTTTATTACTTTGATTTTTCAGAATTTTATTTTTTTATCGATTTTTACAATTGTAAATAAAGATGCTTCGCCAAAGAAAATTAGAATACTCTTATAAATATTAGTTACAATTATGTAGATAAACTATTATTGTAATAGTATAGTCGTAAGTCTAAGAAAATGTACCGATTATTACAACTTAGAAATATCAACGGTGCAAATTTTAATGCCGTAAGGGACAATGAACGTACTATTGAATTTCGGACATTTGGTTCAGGGCCGAAAGTAGAAAATCCCATACGGTATTTCCCCGTTGATTTATCATGTAAACTTAAATCTAGCCTAATTACCTACTAATTTAGTCAAAATATTCGACTAACGAAAATAATTGACTATAAAATAGTCCATTTTGAAAATGGTTGATTGTCGGTACATTTTATATTTTTAAAAGTCGTAATATAAATGTTAATTAGGTAAGTAATTTTGAATATTGCGCTAGATACTACCACGCACAAATATTTGGAAACATTTTTGGATCATTAAATTGTCTCTAGTTCGTGCAGGTTTAACTTAAGTGTCGTTCTAACTAAAGTATCTAGAAAAAGTGATGAAAATAAAAAAAAAATTAACACGTTTTTATATTTTTTTGCTAAATTTAGAAAAAATGCAGAAACATTGCATTTTTAATTTAATAATTATATAGGGTGTAACGGAAAGGGTATAGTCATATGAAAGGATATGCTGCAGACCATCAAACTATACAACTTCCTCCATGGATTCAATATCGTAAATGCAAAAAAAAAATTGCTGTCCCATACATTTGGGTCGAGTAGGTATTGAAATTTAGTATGGGACAGCTGATATTTTTTCCCTTTCTGTTACTGTTACGTAAATACTGGGTAGTATTTAAAATATAATGTCTAGTTATACTATTTCTAATGTAAATAAATTAATGGTTAAATGACACTTAAGTTATAAATCCGCATAATATTTTATGCATATCAAAGAAAAACAAAATTGCATATCTTATTAATATCTAAAAAAAAAAACTACAAAAATCTGATAAATCTTTAAATAGTTGTATACTTTTTCAAACATAAAAACTATGTAACTCTGTCCCTTTAAAGAAAATAAATTAATAAATGAATTGTGAACATGTTACTGTATTTTATTTTGACAAAAAGGAGACTACACTCTGCCTGTAAATCATTATAAAAAGGAGTATGTAACGGTCCTATCAGGTGAAGTTTTGCTGTCTCTGCCTAGCCCCGTCGCAAAAGGATGGATGTATCTACCTACCTGTAGGTAAATCATTGAAGTCGTTTATTCATTTTTCTAATTTATTTTTTATTGTTTCTATCATCATTCTCCTGCCCTTATCCTAATGTATTTGGGATCGGCGCAGCATATCTTCTTCTTTCATACTTCTCTATTACTCGTCATCTTATAAGACACCTCCTTTCTTGACAAATTATTATCCTTCACATACTTCACAATTTTAAATATTCCTTAAAATAAAAATATTAAAAAAACTTTGATAAAATATAAAAGGTCAAGTTATTATTAATTTTTATTTGATACATTATTTATATATAAAAGAAATATGTGTTTAGATACTTCTATATTTTTCCTTCTTTTCAATTTTTTTACTTAAGAACCCTTTTTAAATATTTGAAGTATTTAGTACACAAGTTTAGTATTTTTTTACTACAAAATATTTATTCATGAAACAGCTTTGTTTCAAAACAACTGTTATTATTCCTAAATAATATTTACGGTCACTTTATTTGGTCAGAATGTCGTCATAAGTTTAATTTATTTAAAACACCTGTTACCCAACATAACATTACCTATAATGGTTATTTATAAAACAAATTACATTACAGATTAAATGAAAGAAAACTCATTAATCAACCTAGAAATAACGCAATGAACTACGCTTGTCTGGGGATCAAACGTGATTGATTTGCTCCTACAGTTTTGGTAAATTATAAGAAATAATCTCTTTACGTTGTTACTTTTGTATTAACAACTTACTAAAAACGTAAGCAAAGCAAGCAATGAAACTCAAACACATCGATGTCTCACGAAGAAAATCACAAAAACTTTAGATCATAGTACACATTCGAAAACCAAAGATTTTCAATTCAGTCTCGCGCGAGCCGCGCTTAGTGAATGACGCATAACGAGTCGCGCGTTTTCGCGCCAAAACGCGTGTTACTTCTCGACTGACGAAAAAAAAAATTCGAAATACGAAAACAGTTCTATTGTTTTTTTTTACAATCCAATATGGCGGTGATTTAAAAAGTTAGTAAAACAGATTCTTTGAATAAAATTCCGTGTGTGTTGTGTAGTGTGACAGTGTTTTTTTTCTATGGTTTTCTTATGGCGCAGTATGGTGATAAACAGCGATAACTCATAGGTAATGTGTACTGATTGACTTGTTGTTAATGCTATAGGTAATTAAGATAAACTGTGTGTGCGCAGTTGACCTGCATACCTTTGCCTACCTCCGATTACTTAACGTTTAAGTCATTAGGAACTTGGGTGATTTATTTTTAAATTATCTAAGTAAAGAAGGTAGAATAAAGAATTTCTTTTTTTATAACACCACACTTGTAATCCCCGAAGAGTAAGGCAGAGGTGTACCTACCTAGTAGTACACCCATATAAAAATACTGTTCATCAAATACAATTTACGACCATAGTTTTGAATGAACACGTGATCCTCATCGAACGTTGTTGACAAAACTGTTAGCATGTCCATTTCAAACACAGGTAGGAAAATTTGCCGGAAAAACACCGAGAACACATCCCTCTGTGACTTTGGTATCTACGCTGTTTCTTATTCATCTTCAGACTCTGTGATTATTGGCTTGGCACGGGTGCAATATATAAAATCTTCCTCTTGAATCACTCTATCTATTACTGAAAACCGCATCAAAATCCGTTGCGTAGTTTTAAAGATCTAAGCATACATAGGGACAGACAGACAGCGGAAAGCGACTTTGTTTTATACTACGTAGTGACATCATGTGTCTTCAGTGTCGTACTCCTTTACAACCGTCAAATTGGAGTTTAACATAACCGAAGAAATGTGGGTGTAGTACATCACAGCTCTGCTTAACCCTTTCGGGGAAACAGGCAAGATGTTATGTTAAGTGGGTAAGTAGAGTTGTAACAATGACAGTCGTTGTTGGTTGTCTAAATACTGTATACCGTAAACCACAAACCTATTTAACCATAACGATGACCATAGATGAGGGTAGGTACCAGTTAATTACCATGAAGTTCAGCTTACTTACCTATCTGCTCAACATTTTCAAGAAGACCCTCTCTGACCCAAGCCTTCTCTCTGTTTTTTTTATTTTAAAACGTTACCCCACACTAGGAATTTCTCCTGTATCGTGAGTCCGTTTTCAAATTCACATACACAAACAGCAAGACCCGGAACAACTTTCTATAGGTCATACAAATAATTGTTCCGTGCGGGGATCGAACCCGTGACACGCAGCGCAGCAGCCAATCGTTTAGTCACTGTGCCAACCGTGCCGTTCACTTTGTTTCTGTAACAGAAATGAGCAGTAATCCACCATGAGGAACCAACAATACTCCATGTAGCTCCTGAAAATATTCCAAACGTTAAAAATCTCGGAACTTGATGCAAATTTCTTCTAAGACCATTCTAAACTAAGCATGCAGCCAACCGATTAGACAGACCGATTTATCGTTCTCCGCATAAGTATCGATTCAAATGTTCCGTATATCGAAGTGGACCAATAAAAAGTCGTGTTTCAATTGTTTTCTAGCGTGCTCAGATAGCGGCCAGCGAGCAACGAGAAGTATTCAGAAATCTATGGAGTTGTTACAAAATACTGTAATTTTTCACACTCCATTTCCTACTTAGTGAACTGGACTAGTTTATAATTGGTTTAGTGGTAAAATGGTCCAGTTTTTGGTTACGTTGTTAAATGCGAGTGTTGCATGTTGGTAAGAGGAAGTTTGATTTTTGGTGAAATTTTCGTTACCCCTAATTAATCTAGACTGACGCAATGAATAGTTTCTGATTATTTGTAACCTATATCGCTCAGAATTCATTTTAGTTTCAAATGGTTTTTAAACACTTTTTGTTAGTATATTCATTTATCTGTCATTGAACTTACCCAGCGCCTGAAATGTAATGCAAGCAGGGCCAGTTTGGCGCAGCCGTGAGACACACTATAATTATCGTTTTTTTTTTGTTTTTTTTTTATTTCATAATGTGTTTCGTGGCATGTGCCAAATAAACAAGTTTTCTTCCTTTCTTTCTGAAACACTAGAGTCAGAAAAAAAACTATCATGAAGTTATGTTCCGATAACGATTTAAGTACCTACTCAACTATTAAAAGATTTTTTGAAAATCAACCAAACATTACAAGTCCTGGTAACAAACATTAGGACTTATAAACGTTGCAGCGCCTAACTGTACACATGAACTGCGCTTATGAATCAGACAACAACTAATTGTCACCAAACTTGTGACATAACAAAAACAATTCATACCACATTATGACAGGATTAGCCTTAAAGGAAGTGAGTGAACCCGTACGTGGTCTATTGCTAGTCCGTCCTGCGTCCGGGGCCGGAAGTAACGCGTCGTGTTTACAAAATTGATGTGTAGGTGACAGGTTGCTTGATTGAGCACTGCGTTACTGGAGAATTTGATTAAAGTTCAGTCCCATTTAGGTCTTTGTTAGCAAGTTCGTTTATAAATGTCTGACTATCTTGTTGGTATATTAGTAGCCGTCGCAACTGCTGAGCATGAGGTCCTGTGTTCGATTCCCGGGTCGCGCAAATTCTTATTGGGTTTTCCATCAGCAGCCACGGAGTCTAGATTTGTGCCCAGTTGATGGCAATAGACTCAACCCCTATTACATGGGTCTTAAACATAACTGGCGAAATGTGGGTGTACTATTAGGTTCACCTCTGCGCAAGTCTTCGGGGATTACAGGCGTGATGTTATGAAGTTATGTTCTTTGTGTCTCGTGTTAATATGGATTCGGTTGCAGTCTCATCTTGGTCATAGGTAATTTGGTATGAGAGATAGTAGTACCAATAAAAGACAATCTCGATTATGCTAAAGACAAAACAATACATGACGCTTTCCAGAACTATTATTGAATTTTGACGATAATGTTTTTCTTGACAATCGCGTTTCGTATGTCTTCAACGACTTTCAGGGATGACATAAGCTCTTCAGTAGCTTTTGCCAGTCTGACGATACATTTTTGACTGTTCCTTCATCTTCAGCGCTGATAGAATGTATTTTTGTCCAGGCCCTTAAATTAGTTAAACGCCAGCTTATAAAGATTTGGATTTCCCCACAATGTCCCAGTTCAAATAACCCTGTAGATAGATAATATTATTCCTTTTTGAGATAGCGCAACATTTCAATAACCTTATCCATCAATGTCACACGTTATTGCTACTATATAAGCACACACGTAGGTACTTATCGTCAGGAACCCAAAATGGCGGCAGAATAAAGAGGATGGCGGTTTCACATCATAATCATTATACATATGACGTACCAACACCCACATTTCGCCACTTATCTTTAAGTCCCATGTAATAGGGCCAGCTTATTGTCATCAACCGGGCATAAATCCAGACTCCGTAGCTGGTACTGATAAATTTCAGATGGAAAAATCCAATAACAATTTGGCCGACCCGAAAATCGAACCCAGGACCTCATGCTCAGCAGTCGCGCTTACGGCCACTCGACCAACTAGGCAGGCATGAGTTTATGTTATGCTAAAAGTTACTTCGCATTTTAAGCACACGTGACTGTATACATAGATAATATATTCAAGACTTGTTTTGGCAGTAATTAAAAGTTGAAACAATTTATCTTGCGAAACTGAGCTTGATTTAATTTAGTGTATGACGTCTTAATACATTTAAAATCATCCTCAGATGAATTTAAATAACAAAAACTTTGACGGCAAACAAATAAGTATGTAATTACGTTTGCTTAGTCCTGCCGCTACAAAATAAGATGGCAGAAAGCTAACTCTAATTAACCATACTAAACAAATTGATAACCCATTGATCTTGATTTCCCCAGCTGACTATTGCAACAAACTCTGACAATGTTATAATCAGACATGACCGTTCTTAAATCATTCTATTATTAAGAACTAGCATTTGCCCGCGGCTACGCTCTTTAGAATTTGGCAATCAATTCGGATTATACTCTCTTGTAATAATATGATTCAATCATGATTCGAAAGACACGTGGCGCCATCTATTATAATAAGTACTTTTTCGGGATTAAAGGTACTACTACTACTATGTCCGTTTCAGTATACCTGAAATTCCTTATATGCAAAATTTCAGGATGATCGGTTCACTGGTTTAGGTGTGAAAGGGTAACAAACTTACTTTCGTATTTATAATATTCGTTAGGAAGGATATTCCTTTTCCCTATAATTTGTAAGCTATCTCAACAGCCACCCATGTTCTTCTATCAAATTCTCCGGATTTGCGAAGTCTTTGATTTGAATGTGAGAAACTCTGTCATTGTTTTCGCCCTTTTAAGATTCTCCTTCTGCCTGCGCAGGTCCCTTACTATCATAATCCTTTTTATGATGAATGGGTTCCCATAATAAATTGAGTTTTATAATGCTATGCAAATACTTCTTCCTAATTTTCTTCCCTTTAATGAGTGTCATCATTCTTCCTAAATTGTAGTTTTTTCTCGCGATATCTTTCAGTGAGCCTTCTGTTCCTTCCTTCGTATGTTCAAACTATGTTTGCTAACTGGCACCAGTCTCTATGCCAAGGTCAGCCGGCTGTACAGGCTGCCAGTGCCAGCATTGTCTATTATAATTAAAAGGTAATTGCTGTTTAACATTAACTTGACGAATGGAACGCAAAAAGTTTTGTTCACTTTTGTCGGAGTGCTGTGTTTGGAAAATTGCGGGGAGGTTCGTAATCACCTTAAAGTCTTTTACAAGCATTTACGTTTACTTTTTTCTTCTTTGGCTTATTAGTCTTGCGGAAAATGAGAAAAAAACATTGTGTAGGGTTACGTTAGTCCTTATAATAGGTTTATCTGGGAATTTCTGTTTTGATGGTCTTAAAAAACTTTGAAACACTTAGAATTTTATCCATAGCTTGGGATAAGATCTGGGGTATAGTCTTAACGGCACATCTATTCTAATATTATGAAGAGGTAAAAGTTTGTAAGTTTGTAGGGGGTAATCTCCGGAACTAATATCATGCATATTGGCCGAGCTATCTATTCCAATCAATGATAAATTAATAACACATGAATGGCGAACACCACACTTGCAACGACGTAAAAAAATTGTCATAAATTGACAGTTAATTTTTTTTTATGTTCATATTTTGCAGATCTAGTATTCCTATGATATTCTGATTTTGACACTTAACGCAAGGCATGCCTTGTCTTGCGTTTACAAAATAGTTACAGATGAATCCTGAGCTTCCCCAAGTCCAATTCCATCCACTTTAGCGAAATGCTACTACAACTTATCAGAATTTTTAAACGAGTAAATAACAATAGGTACATCGGCAATTAAGTTAGGTACGACATTTCTTATTTTAATATTTTTAGTCAATAACGTCTATTTTTTTAACCCTATTGTCTAAGCCTTTTTTTTTAATTTTATATCTTTTATAATAATTAATATACCCTATTGTATAAGCCATTTCTCATAAATTTAATATTTTAAGGTAAAACCTTCTATTTTTTAAATTAAGTTCTAGTTTTTTAGCCTAACATTTTTTTTTTGTACGCCGTTCCTGTATGGCAAAACATGTAGAAACTTTATTTTTATTTATAAGACCTGTATAGTGCATACCATACCACTCATGTTTTACAAAATAAATATATCTTTATCACTCTGAGTGAAATCAGTTATAACAGGCTGATATTAAACTTATACTGTCACTTACGGGATATCTTCCGTGATTGTTCGTACAAGCGCCATGATCGCGGGTTGCCTGGAGAAAGCGGGTGCGGGTGTCCTGTAAGAGACAGTACAAGTTTAAGATTTTAAACTATCAAGGTCAGTAACATTATCATTAACACTCGAAACGGGAATACAACATTAGATTTAGTATATGCGAAACCTGAAACACGTGTCTAGTATTTATATGTAAAGAATCTATGTACAAAATTACAAAACTGTATCATGAAAAATCACATAGTTATAAGCTTGTTCAGTTACCTGGTTGTCCGCTCAAAAACGTTGTTACCACGCAGCGCGCCCGCGCACGCGTCTCCAGTGTCGTCTTGAGCTCATTGATAATAATAATTTGGCAGTAGGTATCTAAATGATTTCGATAGGTTCTTAATGTCGCCCGGTATCGAACTTGTAAGTTTTTTTAAATATTTTTTTGACAAAATATAACATGAGTTAAAAATTATTGGAATCGATTCTGTTACTTATTCTGAACAAACTATATTGAGGTTTCGCATATACTAAAAATAATGTTGTATATAGTTCGTGAACGGACACAGTGAGTTTCGTGTGTCGGGAATAGAATCGAGTTGCGAGTGACAGTGGTAGCGGTACTGAGTGCCAAAAACGAACAGGAAAGAAGGTAGATTGATTTGTCTATTATAAACACCCACCCGCAATACCTTCAGTTTATCGGCGATCATGGTGCTTGCAACAGCGCAGAAATATCGGGACCTCAAAACAAACAGTAAACATGGTAAATATCCCGAATCGAGTGTTAATGATAGTATAAGTTTAGTTGTACACCGAGGCTGATATTATTGCAAATAACATGAGCAATGGCTAAAGAAAGGTTACATAAGACTTATAAGAGTGGCATTAGTTACAGATTATTGAAAGATTGCTACTCAACCGTTTACAAACACGCTCTAACTGCACATACTCATACCTCCAACTTGCGCAGTACGATAACAGTTAATGTAGATTTTGATAAATTACGGAATCGATTCTTAACGACGACAGCTATTGATGACTCGTTTTCTAAGTTATTTCAGTAGGATGATAAAGTTCAAAATTAAATAACAATTACAAAAGATAACCAATATGACGTCTCCACAAACATTTGAATACAGATCCATTTCTTCATTTCATGCTTACATGATATAAATAAGCACGGTAAATCGTTGGTCCCGGCTGTCATTCGTAGATCTTTGACAGTCGTTACGGGAAGTCGAGATCCCGAAAGTCTGCCAACTAGCATCTTACCTTGCCTTGGTCAGACAGCCAAATCCAAGTAAAATACTAGTACAGCTGTATACGTTTAGACTGTAAGCTGACCCTAATCATCATAATCATCTGCCTGCCTTTTATGATTATAAGGATATGTATGAGCGCTTAGAATTACTTAAGAGTCTGATAGGAAAATAACTTAAATGCATCTACTTATCAAGACCACAAATGACGCAGATCACTCAAGTGGCGATGTCAGAACATAAGACATAGGCAGTGCACGATATTTAAAATGTGCTCATCTACTGGGTGGAATCACCGACGCGAAAACACTTACCACGTATTCTGAACATACATTTTGACCGCGTCAGTATTGCACTTTTGTAGGAAACAGCTGTTTTTTTTCATACGAGTACTTAGAAGATAAATTGTAATCTAATGATATTTTATTTATTTTTCTTTAAATGTTTTATTTTTTATAATATTTGTAAATATTTTTTTTTTTTTTTTAATGTTCTTGACATATGGTTACATCTATTGTTATTTTGATTAATGAATTTAACGTTTGAGATTCATTATTAATTTTGATTTATTATTATTTTTACCAATTAATTTTACCGATTGTTTTATTATTTTTACCGATTGTTTTTTTTATTATTTTTAACAATTACTCATAAGAAATTATAATTAGAATATTTGTATGCCATTGCAGGCAAGACATAGCACTCATTTTATTAATATTGACATCTGTACTTTTATTTACCTATGTTCTACAAATAAAAATATTTGAATTTGAATAAGAATTTAAAAAAAAAAAAAAACTATATGAGGGGGGGTTCAGAACGACGTACCTACTGACTACGTGGTAACCGTTTTCGGGTCGGTGTTCCTTCCAACCCGTTTATTGGTTTAGAATAGTCTAGCTAGATCCCCATCATCTGCCAAGCCTTCTCCCAACAAAATTAGGGTCGGATTATCTGCTCGGCTGTGATTTGTAGATCTTTGACAGTCGTTATATAATAGGTAGTCAGTGGCCCGAAAGTTTGAAAACCAGTCTTACCAAAGGGTATCGAATTGGCCAGTACTAACTCGGTTGTGGAGGTCAGATAGGCAGTCGCTCCATGTAAAATACTGGTATTTAGCGGCATCCGGTTAGACTAGAAGCCGACCCCAACATAGTTGGGAAAAGACTGGGGAGGCGATGACATAACTTACTACGCACATTTATGATGTCTTAACTCTCATAAATTGAACTTTACAAATGTTAACTTATACCTAACTAACTTAGTAAATAACTCCATGTCTTATACAAACAACAAGTTATACTTAGATGTAGTTAGCACGTGTATACTAACCATTACCTCTTTGTGAACGAGCGCAGTCGGTAAAGTTTATTCACAAATAGTGGTGATTAGCACATGCTTTGTTTACTAGATGTGTCTGTTTGGTTTAATATACATATACTTGTTGTTACTTACATAATATCGGATAGAGAGGAGGAAAGGGAGAGGAAGAACAAGAAAACAATGGATGGATTGTGTGAGGAATGATATGAAGGAAAAAGGAGTTAATCAGAGGAGAATGGAAGAAAAAAACGTGTTGCGCCCACCCCAAGTGACATTAGACAAGGACAGAAAGATAATGATGATGAAGTTACTTACATAATAGATTGTCATAGGCATAGTATAAATATAAACATAACAAGCTTGTTATATTGATACAGGACTCCTCTCTATGAGAGCTGTTGAGTTGTAACCCCCACGCGGTACCAGTGTCGGTTGGTAATCGTCACAATGTCTTCGAATGTTTTGGTTGTATGACATGCCGGTTTCCTCACTATATTTTTCATTAAGTTTTTAAGAGCACTGGTGAAACAAAGTAAAGTGACCGTCTGGAATCGAACCTACTACTCGTGAGTTGTGGCCGTTTCCAGTTGGCTATCACTGTTCTCATTTGTACAAAAGACTTCGCCATAAAATGTTTGTACCGCCCTAAGGGTGGATGTCGTTAAATGACAAAAGGGCCCAGTGTTGGCACCCAAACATTTTTTTTTTTAGTCTTGCAAAATGGCATGTATGTTTCCCATTATCTGTCAATTTAGTGCAGTTTTTTAATTAACTCTAACCCGTCTTATCCATCACGGTACCTCTCCCTCAGTTCACCAGCACCACAGCTGCATACAAAATCGTACACCTCGTAAAGTCGCTTTCAAAGCGTATGATAACAACTTTTTGATAGCTTACTACTCAATACATATTTAACACATTATTTTCGCTTCATTCAGCTGCTTCTCGTTAGACTGGAAGCAGATCTTTCATACCTAGATATCCCGAAACACGATAACACTATCGAGTTCAACTCGTCGTCTTTTAAACTCCGGTTAAAATATCTCAGAAACTGGGTATACTCGTAAGTAAGCCTGTTTTACTGTATAATAGGTATAAGGTACAGTCATAAATTTTCCCGTTTTCTCCTCTGACCGGGCGACCCTCACGTATGTCATAATTTTCACTGTAATAAACTTCACGTCATCTTTGCGGAGGCTATGAATATTAAAATTATAGTTAATTCTACAGGGTGTAAACAGACCCTTCACATAGCCGTCTACCAAGCATTCTGTACATCAAACTAAGTAACTTTACGCAAAAATGATTGCTGGGAATCGACTTTTTTTTGGGGTAAAAAATCACGTTATACGGTAGGACTCGATGGAAAGCACTCAAAACATTGTGCTGATGGATGGATTGACTAGTACGGGGGTCGTGGTGGTGTGTAAAGTAAAAATCTTACATTAAAAACATGTACCTATTTAAAAAAAAAGTTGAAATTTTGACTATATCTCCGTAACTAGAAGGTTCCCAGGTATGGGCTAGAACAAAAAAATGATCTCAAAGACGGGGAGAACAAATGCCTTTCGGAAATGTTAAGGGTCTATTTACACCCTTTATACTCACGAGGGTCTAGTAGGAAATAACCATCTTCTGTTAAATAAAATAAAATAGGTAGGTATATGTGTAGGGGTGTTTGAGTTTTAGAGGTGCTCGTGGCTAAATAATAACAGCCGCTCAGATCAATCTTCAGGTTAAGCCGCGTTTGCCTAAGTTGGTCTGTGGATAAGTGCCCACCCAATACATACCGAGTTTCCTCCAAGCACGTTAAGCCGTTGGTGCTGGCTGTCATTTATAGATCTTCGACAGTCGTTACAGGTAAGCCATTGGCCGGAAAGTCTGACAACCAGTCTTACGAAGCGGGTATCGTAATACTCAATACCTACTAACTGGGTTGTGGAGGTCAGATAGTCTGTCGCTCCATGTTAAATACTATTATACAGCTGCATGCATCATGCATTTGGAAGATTTCATAAATCTTTTTTTTAAATAACAGAACTAGTTATTGTAGTATTAGTATTCGTCGTGAATCATAGTTTTTACGACAGCTAAAACTTAATTTAACTAACCTTGAAACATTCCTGTAATACTAACATTAAAATAATATAATATCCTCAGCTAATCTCCTAAGAAAACGAACTCCACAGCGACGCACTTACCTACTAATTAAATAAAACTAATATATTCTCAGCGGCGACTAAACAATGCGCCTTATCTTACGTAAACGAATACCTACGTAATTGTATGTAATGGACGCTCTTTGGCGCCAACAATGGCAGAAACAGGGCTAACATAACACTGAGTAAATAACATTAACTAAGTTAATTATGTATCTTCGAAACTATGCATTTTTGGAGCAAATATTCTAGGACTTTTTGAATATTTTTTTCTTATAGAATTATGGCATATCAAAAAAAACACGTATAGTCAAAGTCGCCACTAATACCATCTCAGTCACTAAACTGTTGGGTCTTCATGTGACTTGACCAAGATTATGTCTGTTCTTTTAAACAGACCTCTTATTTTGTTTCGATGTTTATTTTCAGAGTACTCAAATGGCTAACAGCGGCCTTATTTAGTTGCTAAAATGTTTTCATTTTAGAGGTGTAAAAGTGTTCGGAAGGGGTCCGCAAGGGCCGATGCCTGCCGGTGCTGTGGGATTGTTCGAAAGGGATACCGCGGCTCTGGAACACAAAGGGCAAAGAAGGAACATGTATGGGTTTTAGTCAGTACAAGTGTGACACTCCCTTCCGCTCCGCCCAGAGTGGGGGGGTCATTTGATGATTTCTCATCCGAAAAAAAAAGGTGTAAAATTGTTTGCAAACTAATTAACAAAATAAATATCATTTACCACAAAGTTGTCCATCTGCAGTTAATCTTTATCGAATTGCATAATTTTGTTATGTAACATAACAAAATTATGACCTATGAACCCTAAACAAAATCAATCAATCTCAACGATCTTGGTAACCCTAAAAAACATCTTAACAGACATAAATAGTCCTTGAATTATCTTTGGCTGAAAAACTAAACAACATCACATAAGAAGACCTGAGTACACCCGGATGTGGGCACTTTTTGTGCCTATATTAATATGCTCATTTGCCAAGTATAATTCCGCAGTTAAATACGCGATGGTTTTAAAATTATCGAATTTCAAAATGGCGGAGTAATTCATAAATATTTAAGGGGATTTTTATGTACGAATTGTATTGTTATTATGTACATAATTTAAGGTACATTCTGTTGATGATATTAGCCTGAATATTGAGTGTATTAACGCAACATACCTGTTTTCTCCGAAGGGTTAGGCAAAGATGTACCAATACCCACATTTCACCAGTTGTTTTCAAGTTCTATGTAATAGGGCGAGCCTATCGTCAACCGGGCACATAATCCGGACTCTGCTGCTGAGAAATTCGTAATAGGAAAACCCAAGAATCTTTTGCCCGAGCGAATGAATATTCATTTATTTGTGAATGAGAGACCGCCACGTGATTATGAACGAGTGCCTAAGTTTTTTGACGCACGTGTTTGTCCGTTTTGCATAGAGCTATTATTCTTTCTGACAACTTAAACTATGTGAACAATAGTCAATACACAAACACGTGACCACTAGGTGGATATTTTTTTTCTACAGGTAAGTACATAAGAATTAAGTGTTTGAATGGCTTGTTCTAAGGACCTGGGGGCCTAAAATGGCCGCTTTCGCAGAATCATAATAGCATACTAATATGAATCAAGTTCTTGTTCTTCTCAGCGTTTCAATGGCAATCTAATTTGTGTTGGCCCAGAACTCCTAGTTACACATTTACGGAGCTACTAGTTTGGCGCTTTCAGTAGCGTCCTGTAGTGAACAAACAACAGGACATGCAGGACACGATATTAAGTGCCTATTTACACTCCAGGGCAGAGTCATTAATGAATCTCCACCAGAGCAGGTTTTCCTTGCTGCCGCCAACCTGGATCCACGATGAATCACATTAAAATTCTTAAAATGGTCACAGATGCAGTTAATTTTATGAATAGTCACTTTGTGACCATTTTACGAATTGTAACTTAATTTGTATTATTGTCCTATTGTGACTCTGCTCAAGCGGCCATTTTAGGTTCCCTGGACAAGAGACCACCAGTTTCAAAGAGATTGAAACCAGATTTTTGGGAGCTATATTATTCTTAGTAAAGACTTCAGGATACTGGGCCTGGTGGAAGGTTAACGCGCTTAAAACAGAGCGCCAGCAAGATGGTCAGATGTGATCAGAAAGGACGCAGCTGGTACCAAGCGGTCCATACAGCAGGAGACAGCATAGTTTGGAGACCAGTCGCATGTGGTCGCGGTCCTTAGCATTGAGGGAACGACGACGAAGAAAAAGATGTCAATTCTAAAATGTCTTTTACTTTCCCATCATCCTAATCTCTAATAGAATGGCAACATTCAATTGTGACCATGACAAATCAACACCTAATTAGCATCTAATTAACTTTAACATCGGTCTAATAATCAAGTGTTTCTGCCATGCCAATTTGAGTATTGTACGTGCTGTAGGAAATTTCTTAAACTAGACTGTGAGAAAGGGTGCCATGATGTTCAATCAAGCAGTTGAAAGGTACTGGCAACTTATTGTTGAATCAAAATGTATTCAACAAAAAGTTGACAGTACCTTTCTACTGCTTGATTGAACATCATAGCACCCATTACTACTGCTAAACTTTCATCGAAACCAAAGCTTCTTTGTCGGCAGCATTATAAATACGAGTATGACGTTAATGGCAACGCCCGCCGCGCGGCGGTAGGGGACGCCCTAGAAAGAAACTAACTCTGTTGTTCATGTTCTTCAGACAGATCAGGTGCGAAGTACTCGCAACCAGTGAGTGTATGACCAGGTGTATGAACGTGGACGAGGCGAAGAGATTATTAGGATCTTAGCTGGTGTTTCTATGGGCAAAAGGAATTAATTTACTTTTGTGTAGAGGTGGTATAATCGAAAACGGTTGTCTCAAAATTGACAGCAAGTCATATCAAAGAAGAAACTCGACCATACCTGGCGCAGTGGCTGAGCGATTAGCTGCTGCGCTGCGTGTTGCGGGTTCGATACCCACACGAAACAAATATTTGTATGATCTACAGGTAGTTGTTCCGGGTCTGGCTGTTTGTGTATATGAGTTTAAATGTTTGTAAACGCACCCACGATACAGGAAAAATTCTTGGTGTGGGGCAACGTTTATTTAAAAAATAAATAAATAATAACAGGCGTTCAACAAACTCTTCAACAACAAATAACCGAGCCACCATGACATAACTACCACAAAAACACTCAACCCGCCTCAGCCTAGCAATCATCATGGTTGACATAAAAACACACAGCGTACCACAAGGTCGCCATCATTTGTGGACCAACCGCGCGTGACTGTGATCACACAGTTATTACTCTGTAATCATTAGATTAGATGATGCAGGCTGCATGGGATGTTACACCCCGTTCAGGACCTCAGGTGATGCTATTTACGATGCGACTTGCGACACGACGTGCTGCATGAGATGTTACACCTGGTTCAGGACAGCGCCACGTGCGTGCCTATTTCCTTGTTTTCAATTGTTTTTTTTTTATAGTTGGCAATTTCGGTTTCATTTGATTTCTCCATCGTCGCTGTCGCAGCGCTCGTGTCGCTTGACTGTGTAGGTTGTGGCCATGCGTTCATTACTCTGTATCATTAAATTATATGATGATAATATATGGGACATTACTAGTAATATTGTTTTGATCTCGAACTTGACTTGACTTCTGTGTTGAAGGTAATTTGTTGAATAAACTGTATTATTTTCCTCTGATCTTTAGATCCTTGGAATCGTTTAAATATGACGCTTACTAAGAGCCTCCACGAGTAACGATTTATAAGTAAAAAGTATTTTAATTGCCTTTTTTATTACTGATGTGTGTCTTTCAGACACGTTCATATGCGACTTAGTGAGTGTTTGTTGTGGAAACTTGTGATTTCTGTACTGTGTTTGTTTTCCAAATAAGTCGCGTAGCATGGAATACATTCTGGACAGTTTGTTAGCCGCGCTTGTTGACAAGCTAATATTCTTTCAACAAGCCAATACGAGAACTGCTCTTTTCAAATGTTTCACCACAATCAACAGTCCATCATCCTATAGTGTCTTCTTCTGGTGGTCCCATATAAATTTTATTAACTTTGCTTGGGTATTTTATGATTATGAGTCATCCTCTATAATTTATGCATTTTTTCTTCTACGTCTATGTGGATGATGTGGTGATATTTTCTAGTTGCAATATAAAATTTGATACCACAACTAAAAGGGTTTAAATAAAACTTTTTTGCAAAAAACTATTACTGACTTCCAAAAAAAAACGCTGAAAAGTAGAAAATTACTTTATTTTTGGAAGTCGGTCGCAAAAAGTCAGTCAAAAAAGTTTTTACCTCCAAGCCACCAACATTACTATGACAACGCAAACTACAGTGATTTTCAAAAGCGTGCACTTGGCTCCGTACGTCCTGTCACGGTTGAGAGGCGTCCTCACTCTGACCTTGTACTCGCGGCTCTGGTTGTACAAACACTGCCTCCTATATTATATCACTGCGATGTACTTTCTTGAACAGCCTTCTTTGATTAATTTTAATGATGTACAAGATGTTTGATAATATTATCTGTTTGCCTCACTGGCATAATTTTGCTTTCTTTGAACTTCTCATACGTTTTAAACAGATCATCAAAAGTTATAATTGTGTCTTTAGCTGTTGTACTCTTGTAGGGATCATTTTTCTCCGATGAAATTTAGGGAATACTGCAAAGTTTTGGCCGTTTTTGACCTTCTTTTATGAAAATAGACTGAATAAATAAAGAAAACAGAAATAACCGACAGTTTCAGTGGTTAATGAGAGCACCCAAACAGAAAGAATAGAGAAAAGCTATTGTCTAGGATTGAGATCAAATAAGATATTCTTCTTCATCTTTATCGTGTGGTTAGTGCCTAACCTGCTGTCAGGGTTATTACGCCGCCCAGTGACCTTTGACTTGGCTTAACACGCCGTCAGGAAATATCTCTTAGGCTTGCTTGTTTCTTCACGATGTTTTCCTTCACTGAAGCAAGTGATAATTATACAATACGCAGATGAATCCGAAAACAAACATGAAATAATAATAAGCAAAACTAATAATAACACAAAAAAAAAAATATATGACCTTGTTCCTGATGCCGATGGGCCATCTATTTTTGATATTTTTAAATGTTTTGTTTACTTTTGTTTTTGAAAATATTTAAAAATGTATTAGATAAGAGAAAAAATGAATAAAGGACATAAAAAATAAGAATAACAAAACTAAAACTATATGACATGATTACTGTTGTTACAACAGTTTCCATAACCTTTGGCCTAGACAGTCCAAATTTAACGTGCTGCAACAAATGTAATCCATTAAACCTGCTTGTCCCACGTTAGCAACTGCGACCGCAACTCGATCTATAATAGCGATCGCGATCAGTTGTTATGGGAAGCGCTCTGTATTGTTTGGTTGGAAAGCTACTCATGTTGGCAGTTACATTGACTTTCATTGTCAGCCAGGTGCTACATGGCACTGTTTTCACTTAGACGTAAACTGAAGCAAGTCACAATAACTGGGGATAGAAAGTTCTGGATTAGGGTGGTCATACATTTAAAGGATACACTACGAAAGAGGGTAGACAGATGTGTCTGCTCCTAAATATTTATTTACCATCCACTCGCATTTTACAGTCATCTCACGATCATGGCAACAGCGTCGAAATATCGGGAGCTCAAAATAATTAAAAATCACGGAAAATATAAGTGACAGTGTAAGTTCATTTAAAGGATAACTTAGAATGTGAAGATTGAGGCGAAGATTTTTTTAAGTAAGAATTGCCAAACTTAAGTGGCAGTGGGCAGGTCACATTGCTCGCAGAACTGATGGCCGATGGAGCCGAAAAGTTCTAGAGTGGCGACCGCGAACCGGAAGACGTTGCGTTGGAAGGCCTCCCACTAGGTGGACCGATGACCTGGTGAAAATCGCAGGGATCGGCTGGATACGAGTCGCACAGGACCGGTCAATGTGGCGACACTTGGAGGAGGCCTATGTCCAGCAGTGGACGTCTTTCGGCTGAAAAGATGATGACGATGATGAAGGAAAAATTAATTAAATATACCAACACCGAAAGACAGAAACAACAAATAGTAAATTAATAGGTCAATCTTGTAATTACCACTCAAAGGTTGAATGTTACTTGCATTTAATTAACAACATTCTGGAAATTCTCGTAAAAGATGATAAAACATTTACGAGGTCGATACAAACTTATAAGATAGGTGAAATAGAAAAGAAGACAGTATCACAGGAATTAACGTTAAAGGGCAAAGCACAAAATGAACACGTCTTGTAAAAATTACTATAAAGAAAGTAAATGAAATACTAAGTACAATTAGAGCAAAATCGTATCACAAACCAACTGCTCCATAATAATCTTTATTCAGCCTAGCCTGAATGACTTCGTTTAGCCTTAACACCGAAAATCACTAGCTGTAAGCACTGCACTGCGACTGCGACCTCGCTGTGAGGTTAGTCTTCACTAAACGGTAACAAACTTGCTAATTGATAGTGAAGATCTTATGGGAATCTAGAGTAGGTACTTATCGCTTACATGGAGTCAATATCTAAATCGACATACTCTTGTCTTTTACAAAGGAGCTGGCGGAGGACACCCATGTTTTGTAAGTTATGTCCAACGAAATATAGTGCGTCTATTTCGATTAGCAAACTTCAGACAACTACTAAGAACTTCAGCTCAGTTACGACCATTAGCACTAACACCCGTATCTGTAACAAGTCAAAGTGATTACTTGAGTAAAACTAACTACTTAAGAAACGGTCTTTATTCTGTTGTTTAGTAATTGCTTCAAGTTAGAACTGTCAAAAGTTAGAATTCTTGGTATCGCTCTCTTTGACGGTTCTTACTTCGTTCAAATTGTTGTTTATTGCACAAAAATGGTTGCATAAGCAATTACTTAAACCCAAGTTGATGGATGAGTTCTGTGAAATACGATAACAGTACTATAGCTACCGTTTACCTCTGCCTAACCATTTGGGAATAACAGGCATGATGTTATGGAACCCATCCATCTTTCTATAATCAGACGCTTCTCCGTGGCGTAATTTTCGCCACAAGTGTCGCTCGCTACACTGTTTTATTCTGAATCGTCATCGGCATGCCTTTTCCCAACTTTATTGGGATCGGCTCCAGTCTAACTGGATCCAGCTGAATACCAGTATTCTACATGGAGCGACTGCCTGTCTGACCTCCACAACCCAGTTAGTTCTGGGTAATACGGTACCCCTTGGCTCCCTGCAACGTTTTTTTTTTTACCTGCGTTAATGAATGCTAATGTCTGCGGCACGTGCTATGCTGGCCGCTGTCTATTAATGACTTTAATGACAATGGTACGTCAACGTTAATCATCATTATTGTTATTCTATGTGACGTCTGTCTGTGTGCGTACCGTTTCGGTGATTTTAATTGGGTCATTATGTATGCCATGCACAATGGTGAAGACTCGTTAAGACGTAGTAGATGTTTTGTGTAGGTAATAGTTAAAGTCAAGAGGTG
This sequence comes from Noctua janthe, assembly GCA_910589295.1. Classification (NCBI taxonomy): domain Eukaryota; kingdom Metazoa; phylum Arthropoda; class Insecta; order Lepidoptera; family Noctuidae; genus Noctua; species Noctua janthe. The sequence continues at coordinate 1,446,993 of OU342572.1, read as the reverse complement.
GATTAGAGATTTTTCATGGTATTTTTCTCCTTGAAAATGTTGAAAAAGATCTAAAACGCCTATTATCCGACCCGACCCGAGAAATTCCTGATGGAAAATCCCAATAACACCGGTTATTGGGTTTTTGTATCAGGAATTTCTCGGTAGCAGCCACGGAGTTTCGATTTGTGGCAATATGCTCGCCCCCTATTACATGGGACTTAAACATAACTGGCGAAATGTGGGTGTATTATTAGGTACACCTCTGCCTAACCCTTCGGGGATTACAGCGTGATGTTATGCGTCATCCGACCCGAGACTGAACTCAAGATCCAAAGCTCATCAGTTGAGTTCAGTCAACATTCAACTCAATTCTAAAAAAGTACCCCGTTCTTGCCCCATATTACCTGAGAATCAAACCTGGACAAATGTGGACTGGATACTTCAGCCACTCTTGCGTATACCGTGATGTTACTTTTTGCCCAAAAATCTAATTCTGAGAGACATGATTCCATTCACCACGCTTGGCAGCCGAGGACCGCTCAATTATACCGTGAAAATGAAATCAAAAAGAGTATTTTATAATTTTACCCTTCATGATTCCGCTCGGTCTAGTGATTTTATTACCATTTCCATTTAAGGCAGAGAACGCCATTATTTAGCACAATGGTACTGTGAAATTATTGTGTTAGTACTACTGGACTTAATTGATCAGCTTCAAATCTGGGTTTGATTAGATAATCACTCTCTTTTTACTCTGGTTTGGTGTAGTATGTTTCCTGTAGCATGACCACCGTAGACAAGGATTTCTTTGACGGAAGAATCGACAAAATGACAGATAGTGCAAAGAAATCTGTCATTGTGTCGACACAACCTGTCATTTGTCGATTCTTCCGTCAAAGAAATCCTTGTCCAACAACCATGATAACATGATAATCTGGGGCTGAGAGCCTAAACAAATGACAATCGATTTCAATGCGTTTTGTTTTCTACAACGTCTTTCAAAGCTATTGACGTAAACTTTTCGTTAGCTTATGTCAGTTTCGTACTTGACTTGTCCATCATCGATATAGATAATAGATTGAAACGTTGTCTAGGCAAGCCTATGCCTGTCGCCTGTCCAGGGAAAATCAGACGTTCAACTGAATTGCTAACAGTCTCTTTATAGTGATTTCTTTTAAAAATAGGCTATCGTACCGATTCTTGCACTGGACTAATTCCTTTCATAAATGTAAGATTTAAAAGCAAAATAATACTACTTCTAGCCAAAACAGACACCCTGCCTACCTCATCATATGACGGTGTCACCTGACAAGTCTGAATAGGCTTCCATCAATTTTTTTTTTTTTTAAATGAGAGTATATATTCAGAACCATGCTACGAATAGAATGGCCTGTTCAATACTTAGAAAGGACTTCATCAATACTGAAAGCCTTTTGAACAAAAAAAAGATAGATCAAAAGGCTGCCTACATCAACCATGTAAAAAAAATAAAGACCGAAACGGTGCTTAAAATCCAATTCAATAAACCAGTACTATAGATTCGCAACCCACCATCAATAGACAAGAAAATTCTATAGAAAGGGCAGAAAAACATACAGATCCTACTGAGCAAGACATGAGTTAAGTCGTTCCATAAGGGGACACCATAAAGGTACAGGAAGTAAAGTGTGTGTGTGCTTGTGTGGGTGCATGTCGGTGTGTGCGATGCGTCATGCACGATCAAGTTTACGTGAGGGGTGGTACGTGAGGTTACGGGTTTACTGCTGATGTTTTTGATTTTTTTGGTAGTCACGAGGTAAAATGATAGGGTGGCGAAAACGATTTCAAAGTTCTTGGTTCAAGTTACTTTTAAAATTAAACATGAAACCATATATAGGCACTTTTGAATTGTCGAGGCGTCGTCGGTCTGTTAGTCAGACAATTGAAGCTAGGTAGTCGCCTTTTATGATAGCAAATCGTTTTTAATTATATTCAAACCAACTTTGTATTATTCCCGCCTTATTTGGACAGTGGACTCTGCATTAGTTATTAGAAAGTGAATTTTGTATTTCATTATCTAGCTTTAAACGTCATGAAATCTCTCAGAGTATTTTATTTTATCGTCAATTCTGGTCTTCTCATGATTCTATATCCTCAAATGTTTGCAATATCACATAATACGAAATAAAGATAAATATCTACTCCATCATCTGCCTATCATTTTCCAAACTATCTTGGAATCGTCTTCCAGTCTAACCACATGCAGCTGTATACCAGTATTTTTAAAAGAGCGACTACCTATCTGAACTGAAGCTATATTTGTCGTTTAGGTTAATCTATAAAATAAATCTAAACCAATAAACCAATCCCCGACAGCCCTACTAAAACTTCACACTCCACTTGCGCATGCACAAATTGATCGCTCGTATCGTCATCCTTGTCTCCCACACCATTTCCCGATATCTCCGTCCCTTTCTCACCTAACTGTGGACTGCAAACAGTTACCCGCGTGTTGGAAGCTCGTGATTCTAGACTTAAATGCCTTTTGGGGAAGATTAAAAACAATAGAAGAAGTTATTGGATTGTAATATGAGGTTTAAATTAATGATTGCGGTAGTTTTTTTCTTTGGCGTTTCTAGAAGCCGTTGTGTTGGGGCATGGCCGCGCATGGGATATTACAGTATTGCTCGCATAGTTGATGTCCGTTTACTTTCGCTGTCAGTAGGTTTCTAGGCTTCCTCGATCTTATCAAATAATCTGACAACATCATCAGAAACATTGGTGTCGCAGGCTCTGCTCCTTAGTTTTACCTTCTGAGTTCATTAACAAAGTTGGGCAATTGGACAAAGTTTTATTGAGGTATCTCGTTAGGGAATGCTTACTAGCACCCCGAATCTGGATTTTCATACCCGGCTAGACCAGTATAATCAACCTGCTGTACATAAGTTATTCTTAGTGTCGCTAGCAGTTTTTTTTTAATGGCATCTCGAAGGAGTGGTTTCTGCTTAACCGGTACTCCTTGGTGTCGCTGGCACAACAGTATACTATATTTTGTCGGTCCAAAGATTCGCCACCCTAACTGCGTCATCGGTGCTGAACCTATAACAGAGTATGATGATGTAAAATGTGGGTGTACTACTTCAAGCACATATTAATTCCATAGTAACCGCGTAAAAGTAAGAAGACACTCGGAATGTCAATGCTAGTGGTCAATGCGTCTGATACTGACCTGACGCCGGTCGTTATATGATCGTGTTCAACAGTGGCTCGTGCCATTCATGGGCATTCTTGAGGTGTAGTATTAGTGTTTTAGATAGGATACTCCGATCGCCAATAACGTTGAAAGTGAATTCTTGACTGTTATTAATTTGTCTTTATCAAGCGACCGGGGCAGACTGAGTCACATTCTATCAATGATTTAAAAGCCATTACCTCTGGTACTGGTTTTGGGACTCATTTTAGGTGTCTGACCTCAAGAGGAATAAAAAGGCAATGAGATGGAACCTGCAGGGCGTGAGTCCTGTTCTCACCTCCCCAGATTGTTTTTGTGTAGATTACGTTTGGTACCAACAACTTACTGCAGGATTCGATCTACCTGTTGTTGTTCCTTTAACACAACAGTTCGTGAAATAATTTTCGACGGGACAGATAATTGCCATTACTAAACACTAACCACACCTCTTGACTTTAGCTTTTACTCAGAGATGTACCGACTAGAAGCCGACTGTCCGGTCATATTTATAGTCGGTGAATAGTCGGCGCCTAGGTGTAGTAGGTATTTGGAACTCCCTTTATTTTTAATAATTTTATAAGCAGCCTTACTGTTTGTTATATTATTTAGGAATCGGAACTCTTCCTTTGGTAGTCAATTATTGTGTTTAAATCAAGAAAAATATAATTTCAACTCATATCAAAAAAAAAAATTAAAGTTTCTATGACCGCACGGCGGGTGCGAGCGTAAACGTTATAATATACGATGTACTACCAGCTACTTAATACGAGCAACTCAGCTGTACATAAAACGCTATGGACATTACTGATGCCCCCAGAAATCCACAGAAAGCAATGATCGGCTTGGCCAATTAGTCGGCCGATTAGTCGACCTTTATGCAAATGACAGTCAGCTAGTCGGTCAAAGTTCTAGTCAGCCTCTATTTATTACCTATTACGTTTGCTACGTCTTTACGAGTGTCAACCATTGTGCACAGAATATACAATGACCCAATTAAAATCACCGAAACGGTACGCACACAGACAGACGTCACATAAAATAACAATAATGATAGTTAACGTTGACGTACCATTGTCATTAAAGTCATTAATACACAGCGGCCAGCTTCGCACGTGCCGCAGACAGCCGTGCTGTGGTATTCATTGACGCAGGTAGAGATAAAAAAGTTCAAATACAATTTGATAATTCAGAATAAAGGAGGAGCTCGTGGCTAAATAATAACAGCCACACGGGTTGATCTTCTCCATTACATACCGAGTTTCCTCCGTGCCTCAGAAAGCACGTTAAGCCATTGGTACCGGCTGTACTTTGTAGGTGTTTGGCAGTTGTTACTGGTAGCCAAGGGGTATCGTATTACCCAGCACTAACTCGGTTGTGGAGGTCAGATAGGCAATCGGTCCTTGTAGGTTACTGGTTTCAGCTGCATCCAGTAAGACTGGAGGCTGATCCCAATAAAATTGGGAAAAGGCAGGTCGATGATGATTCAGAATAAAATACAGTGTAGCGGGAGACACTTGTGATGAAAATTTCGCCGCGGAGAAGCGTCCGAACAAATAAAAGATGAATGCATTCCATAACAATATGCCTGTTATAAGCTAAAGGTTAGGCATAGGTGTATCTATAATTAAATTAACTACTATTATCATCTTTCTCCCATCGAAAGCATTGCTTCAAAATGCTAGTAGTAAGAACTGCTGAGCATGAGGTCCTAGATTCAATTCCCAGGTCAGCCTAAGGAAAATTGGATCAGGAATTTCTGGATAGCAGCTTGGGGTCAGAATTTATGCCCTGTTGATGGCAAAAAGAATCGCCTCTATAACATGACACTTAAACATAACTGGCGAAATGGTTGTTCCGAAGATGGCCATAAAAAATATTACATAACGTAGCACTGGTATAAAAATACTTTAAAGACATCCATTAAATAATACGACAAAGACACGCTAAGGGTAAAACCCGCGACCCCAATGCATTTCTAAGGCTTCAGAAGCACACGCCATTTAAAAACTATCGATTTAAAACCCGCCATAATTGAATAAAACCTCTTCGGAGAGAAACCTTGTAAATGCGACATTGAACTACTTCGTAATCAGTAATTAATTAATCATAATATGTCTTTAATTAGTGTTTATCTGAAGTAATGGCTCCTTAAATGGGGTAATTGTATGGTGAATCATTCTGTTGGTAGTTTTATTGAATTTCTTTTGAACATTGCCTGTTTACATTTTTTTATTTTTGTTTTTTTTTTCGTAACTGTCTTGTTTCTTTTTGTAAATTATGTGGAAAACTGCTGTTGTTGCTATTTTGAGCATAATTTATTATGATAAATACGAAATTAATGCAATAAGGTACGTATTGGTGAGAGCAGTGGTGGCCCAGTAGAACAGCTATGGCCCAGTGATGGCGGCCCCGACTTACAAGCAGTAAGCCGTGAGTTCGAACCCAGTGCATGCGCATTACTTTGTGTAATTTATTTCATCACCACTGCTCTCAAAACAGTGAAGGAAAACATCGTGAGGAAACCGGCAATTCGAAGACATGTGACATCTACCAACACGCGCTGGGCCCGCGTGGTGGATTATCGTTGATGGAGTTTGTTTTAACAACATTAGCTATGCGGACGACATGGTGCTGCTGGCTCCCTCGACCGGTGCTCTCCGAAAGCTACTCAGTGTGCGTGAGTCGTACGCTGTGGCTCTTGGACTGATTTACAACTGCAGTAACTCAGAATTCATGGTCTTTAAGTCTGGCACCAGGTGTTCCACTATAGTCCCTCCTCTGTTAATGAATGGTCACCCGATAAACAGGGTATACAAATTTAAATGTCTGGGCCACCTGGTAACGGATGATCAGAAAGATGATCTGGATTTAGAGAGGGAACGCAGAGCATTATCAGTTAGGGCGAATATGTTGGCCCGCAGGCTCGATGTACAGCTGCAATTAAAATAATATTTTTTAAGGCATACTACACATCACTGTACGTACACGGGAGCCCTGTGGTTCACATATACCCAAAAGGCTTATAATGTTCTGCGTATCCAATATAATAATGCGTTCAGGGTATTGTTGCGACTGCCACGCTTCTGTAGGGCCTCAGCAATGTTTGCCGACACACGCACAGAGAGTTTGGATGCGTTGTGGCGTCAAAAATTTGCCTAGCTACTCCACAGGCTGCGTGGCAGTCCCAACACTATCCTGCAATCGATAGCAGCCCGGTCAGATAGCCTGCTAGTGTGGGCGCTAACTAATCGCATCCGATCTATGTGTGTGAGTCATTAAGTACTAACATAGGCTAAGTTTTATTTGTACTTGGTTTGTAAATAACTGCCAAACAACTAGTAAATTCAAACACTATTTTAAGCTTTCACGGTTTACAACTAAACTAATACTGTGACTTACGGGATATCTTACATGATTGTTATTGATATCGGGAGCTCAAAATAATGAACAATCACGGAGGATATCCCGTAAGTGACAGGATTAGTTTAACTAGTAAATTACTTATACAAACAAACAGAGGAAATCTTTTTTAGCCACTTCTTTTTGAAGATCGTCTCAGACAATCAGCTTGATGACAAAGAGTCGTAGTCTTTGTCATCAAGCTGATTGTCTAAGAGGAAGTCACATTCGAAGTACCTCAAAAGGCAACAGGCAGGAAAATTCGAAAAAGTTTACCTTGAAGACGATTGTCAAAGGCTTTTCCTCCGAGTTTTATAGACTGTTCCATAGGTACATATAGGTAATTTACGATGTTTATAAGCTGATTCGATGATATCGCTGCAATAACATCGAATAAAATAAAGACTAGTAATGGTACTGGTCTTTACTGTTTATTGTAGCAATCTTTGGGAAATCCAACACAATTTAAAACACTAGGAACTTACAAAGGGACATTAAAGATTTTTTTTTTTTAAATTGTTCATTCTCAGCCTAAGTTGAATAATTTGATATACTTTTAATATCGATTCAGATTCAGTAACATGGTGACCTAAAGGTTCGAGACATCCTTGTTAAGCACTAACTCTGGTTAGTGCGGAAACCTTTCATTTTTTTCTGAAATCGCCAACACGTTAAGTGCAAGCGTCTTGTCGTGATCAATTACTTATCGATCATTCTAACAAGAATCCTTTTTCCTTCAGAAAGATGAATACAGTCTGTTATTTTGTTCTTAGTTATCCTAGTTCTAATCACAAGACAATCATATTGAAACTAGTTTTCTAGGAAAAGTCTACTATTAGCAGCTAGCTAGCAAGAGATAAACTGAAAAATATACGACGACGACGTTTAATAGACGTTAAAAATCCGTAAACTACAATGCTGCAGTAGGTACTCGTCCTTTTGTCACACTTCGTCGTCACAGACCTGTTTCATGCGTAAATAATATGCGTTTGAAATTGGAACGTTATCACCATGTTGGCAAGGCCGTGACGTCACACCATAGATAGGACACAAGGTCACACGTTTGGGGTGACCTTGTTATGTGGCCGTAAGTGAGATGTGAACGGAATTAATTAGATGTTTTGGTTCCGTGTTTTTGTGGGTTTTGTTGATGTTGACAAACAGGTCATTGTCCTACAGAGTTACAAGGAACTTTTGACACTCAAATGACGCTTTACGGCGCGGTTAGTTTTGTTGAGTGACACCTGAAACACGACATACCTAGTTGTACGATAAACAAAAAAAAGTGTTGCCCATTTTCGACCTTGTTAAAAATAATATCAAATATAAAAATAATGTCAAATCAAATATAAAAGAGTATATTCAAAGACGCATTTTCCAGCAGCGGCTAGCAGGTTAACTAATCCCCTTGATATGAAAGAAAATTGAGGTCAATTTAAAGATTCATTGATGCCAAAAAGGCTACTTTATTCCTTGTCACCGTCATGCACTACTGAATAGGCGCCAGTGCAGCCTACGCTGTTGATCAAAAGATAAACTAAACATATCCGTTAAAAATCGCCAGCGAGTATATTCGGTAATACAACTTGCTCACTCCGGCTCTGAAAAGATACCTTGGCCCTGCAACGACACACTTCGATAAGAGAGAAATTGCAAATTTTCTTCGACGTATTTCGTATTTCTACCACATCTTTCAACGGTATTCACGTAAGTTTTCTATAGCTTATGTCAATTCAATACATTTTGACTTTTCAATAATCTTTATCACTGACACATAATAGAATTCTTGATTTCATTACGTAGCTTTGGCTCAGCCTTGATGGAAAAAGGTTTAAGGAAGGACAACACGCAGGCACAAACGTCATCATCTGCCTGCCTTTTCCCAACTAAGTTGGGGTCGGCTTCCAGTCTAACCGGATGCAGCTGAATACCAATATTTTACATTAATGTGACTGCCTATCTGTTCTCCACAGCCCAGTTAGTACCAGGTACAGGGTGTTGGTCACCCATTAACTACACCTAACCACACACAACCTTAATGAAAATCTTGTTGAAAGTCTTTCTAGACATTCAAAGCGCTTTGAAACTGACTTCTACATCTCTAGGACTACTAGTGGTTTATTGCCTCTTCACAACTCGCAACTCTCTCCACCACTTCCAAAACTTCCTTGAACATCAACCAGATGCGCGTGCGCAGATATAGCGGGTGCGTACAAATCCGTTTAGTTATAACCACGCAGCCTTGAACCAGTGCGCGCGACCTCGCGTAGAAATGCGGACAAACAGAGCGTGGGGCTGCAGTGCAAGTGGCGGTGGTGGCATTTTGAAAAAAGTCTACCACTTATTCAATCTGTATAGTATCGATAGAGCGTGAAATCAATATATAAGCTAATCGATATACAAAGTGTAAACGGACCCTTCACGAAGTCGTCAACCAAGCATTCTGTACATCAAAGTAAGTAACTTTACGCAAAAATTATTGCTGGGAATCGACTTTTTTTTTGGGTTGAAAAATCGCGGTTTTAAGGTAGGACTCGATGTAAAGCACTGAAAGCATTGTGCTGATGGATGGATTGAATAGTACGGGGGTCGTAGAGGTATTTAAAGTAAAATTATTACATAAAAACTTGTAAAAAAAAATTTTTGAAGAAGGTGACAGTTTGACCCCCAATATCTCCGTAACTAGAAGATATAATATCGCAATAACAGGGAGAACAAGTGCCTTTCGGCTTCTAGTTTTACACCTATGTTCAGTGTTTTTTAGTATATGGCAGAAAACTAAAATCTATATTAAATATATATTGTTATAGCTTTTTCTTCAGACATTCTCCAAAACATCCAGTTTCTGTTCTGCACGGTAACATAATAAGCATCTTTCTTTATCTGTTCGCCGTAACTAAACACAGGTACTCTCTGCCATTACACGAGTTAGTTAATATGTATGAATGACCAGTTGAATTAATGCTTCTTGGTGGATAACTGTTGTTTCACGTTATTGCCTTTCCCTGGCTGGTGGAGGAATATGAAGTATTAACTGATGTGGCAAAATTAAAGTGAGCTCTTCTTTTTTAACCGACTTCAAAAAAAAGGAGGAGTTTCTCAATTCTGTAGTTTTTTTTGTGTTCTTTTTTCTAAAAAGGTTTTTTTTTGTAAAAGTCCGCCATTCTATTTCCAACCATGGCCACTTCTAAAAGCCAGAATCAACAATGGCGACCGCCAGATTAGCGCCAAGACAATGAAGCTCGACGAATACCGGAAAAAAAATATTAACTGTCGTCGATCCCGCAAATAATTAATCAGAAAAAGCGGAGGAGTACGAAAACATAATTTCCGCTTCCCACTATATCAAGCAGAAAACAAAACAGAGCAAGGGCAATAGGCACAACGGAACGTTTACAAATGGGATAAGCCCAGTTGCACCACGGATCAAAATTATCATTAATTGTAGTGAGTTGTGCGTGTGTTGTTGAGGTGATTAATTAATAATAGCCTCCCTCCACAAGAAGAAGAAATACATAAATGTATGTGCGTCTGGTGTACCCTGGGCAGTCAGCCCCATCATAATCTAATAGACCTGAGTCCCGTATTACAGAACGTCACTCAATACTCAAACATTACTTAAAACTAGATTCAAGCCATTTGATGAGGACTGAGTAACGTTTAACAGATATCTTCTTAGCGTTTCGATGGCAAAAGGTTTAAATATGTTTGGCCCAAAACTCAGCCACACAAATTTCGCTCACTGATGCAGTAAATAAATCATCAAGAGCGCAGGTGATAGGGCATGCGGGGCAAGATGGAAGGTTGGCCATTGTTTGTGGGGAGACGCCGCAGACGCACTTGAGGTCTGAGCCGACACAGACGGAAGATAACAGATATAAGTATAAGAATAATTTCCGTTAATATATACGTTTGAGGATTTTAAGTTGACTACCGTCTCGTAACAATCTCGTTTAAAACCACTTTACAATATTTCTGAGAATTACAACGATTCTTCCGACAAAATCTACCTGCACCTTTACACAATGATTATGTATGAATCAGCTGATTCACCACTAAACTCGTGCGTGTTTTGAGCATGAGTTGGCCTTTTGATTAGGGACTGTTTTGTTGACGTTTCCCAGAAGTTCAGTACCCTTTTAAACATGAATTGTACAAAAGATGAATGCATTATTACGGTTTTTGACAAAAATGGGAGAGTCGAGTGTCGATGTGTGGATTTGCCATGATTAGGTATCACGAAAGAAGCTGTGATGGTTTAGATTCTTTAGATGGTTAGCTCCTGGGTTTTATTCATAGGTTCGTTTGGTAAATGTTTCAAAAAAAGCTCAGGTTTGTCCCGTACTGCAGTTAAGGTGGAAGCGCTCCCATTAGTCATTAGTTATTTATTCTGAACAAAAATACATTTGTGTCGAATACAGGATTAATACAATAATAATAATCAATAAAAGTTACAATCAATAATATAGTTTAATTGTCAAAAATAAAATAAGCAATAGCATACAAAGCACATTGAACACACACACACACACATTGCACATTGTAGCATTGAATGACTTTTAAATGAAATAGTAATTGAACGTGATTAAAAGAACTTAGGGGTTTGTATTGATAATTTTAACGATTATAATTCTTTAACTACATATAATAATCCATACATAAATAATAAAATTGCAACAGGCCGATGTCTGTACATTGAAGGTGTTGAAAAAAAATTATATGGGGGTCTTTATTAGAGCAACAAAACACAAAACAACAGTTTTTAGTTTTTTTGTCTGTCTGTCTTTCTGTCTGTATGTTTGTAAGCGCATCACGCAAAAACTACTGCATGGATTTAAACGCAGTTTTCATCGCTCTACTGCTAGATGCTTAACTTAAAATATTGGCTACATTAGATATAGTTTTGGACCCGATAGATGGCGCTGTGCGAAGCAAGGGCAGGTCGCTAGTAAATAATAAAATACAACTTGACACTGACATGCAAAATGCAAAAACGTAAGAAAACTTGAATTTTACGAGCTACGCTGGCTCTTCCATCTTAACATAACACCTTCAGGAGTCAGGAGTTACACTACCCTACAAACTTGGTACTTCTTTTAAGCTACCTACTTTATTAATTCTGTTCATTCACAATGTGGAAACAGGATGTAAATCAGAATCACAAACTACACCACTGGACAAAGTCAAATATTTTCAATAAACAGACAATGTTTATCACGACTATTTCCTTGTTTTTGACACCAAAAGGAACTGGTAAATGTAACACAAGTAACAGTAACATAACTACTTCGGTACCAATACCTATAAATAAGTCCAAAGTGCATTTTTTTAAATTATTTTTGTACTACGTAGGCTTGTGTTTGGACGCAACTCGCCTTATGTGAACCGATGACGCGGCCTAGGGTGGAATACGCTTGCCTAAAAATTACCAATTCACTCGAACTTTGAATAGATCTAGATTATAATGATCAGGGAACAGAGAATCCGGCATTGAATTCCACAGACTGGCCGTTCGCACAATACATGTGGAAGCATGGCGCAGGGCGCTTTGTATTTAGACTTATCGTCAAAAGGAACCAGCTCCTAACTCAAATCACCATTGATGGCCAGGATATCACAGTTTTAGTATTTCAATGGCGGCCCTTAGGCTGAGATCAAACGAGCGTAATTTTTTGAACTGTGAATCGCGTAAAATGAGTCGCGGAATTTACGCTGCATTCGGTTTCATACTAAAGTCCTGTTTGTACCACACGGCAACGACGCCACCCTTTTTTTTTTTTTTTTTTTTTTCGGATGGGAAATCATCAAATGACCCCCCCCACTCTGGGCGGAGCGGAAGGGAGTGTCAGACTTGTACTGACTAAAACCCATCCATGTTCCTTCTTTGCCCTTTGTATTCCAGGGCCACGGTATCTCTTTCGAACAGTCCCGCAGCCCTGGCAGGCATCGGTCCTTGCGGACCCCTACTTATTTGCTGACATCTCTTTGAGGCGCACGTGGAACACGAACGCGCCGTCGACACGGCCTGTCGTCATAAGACGGCCGGACGGCGAGCTGGCCCATAACTCGCCGTCCACAGGCCCGCGCCTACGGTGGCCGGGAGCCACCACGTGACCCCCAACGCCCAGGGCGTCTCCCGCGGCGACTGGGACGTGAGGTTCTTTCCCTCTCACGTCCCGCCACCTCCTTCACTAGCATGACTGCTTCGCAGAAGGAGGTGACGGCTTCCCATTCCCTCTCGCTCCGGACCATGGCTTGAACCAAGGCCGGACGCGAGAGATCGCCGCCGCCAATCGCCGCTACGAGGACACGGCGGTGCTCCGCCCAAGCGGGGCAAACCTCCACGGTGTGCTCCACCGTGTCCTCCGGACGATCCTCGCAGTGGAAACACCCGGGCGTTTCCTCCCGCCCGATTCGGTGCAGGAACCTCCCGAAACAACCGTGTCCGGTGAGGACCTGCGTCAGGCGGTAGGTGAGGGCGCCGTGGCGCCTCTCTAGCCACTCCTCAAAGAGGGGACTTATCGCCACTATGGTGGCGTGCCCTGCACGGGGTTGCGACAGTCGCTCTCTCCATGTCGCCATGAGATCACGCCGGAGGTCTGTCCGCTGAGCGGCAATTTGCCGCGGCAGCGGAGTTTCCTCCCGACGTAGTGCCTCCGCGCGCCATTCGTGCAGGCGTGCGAGGACTATCGCCTCCAGATCCCATGGCGGCAATCCGGCAAGGAGGCTAGCCGCTTCGCCGGAGATCGTGCGGTACCCCCGGATTAGCCTTATGGCTATTACCTTTTGGGGCGCGTTCAGGTAGTGGGCGGCTTGCCGCCTCAAAGAACGCGCCCACACCGGGGCCCCGTAAAGAGCCATGGACCGCACGACCCCCGCGTATAGCCTCCGGCAGGAGGCGTTTGGACCCCTCAGGTTGGGCAAGAGCCGCTTGAAGGCAGCCCCTGTCCGTTCCAGTTTGGGAGCCAAACGTCGGAAGTGCTCCACGAAGTTCCACCGGCTGTCGAGGACGAGTCCTAGGTACTTCAACGTCGACCCGACGCCGATGGAAACCCCTCCCGCCGTCAGTAGGGATCCCGACGGTGGCGCATTCCGAGGCCCATGAAAACACATGGCCTCGGACTTGTGCAGTGCCACCTCGAGACCCAATTGCCGGATCCTCTCCACGACTATCGCTACCCCGCCTGTCATGTTTTCGGCCGCCGCCTCGTGCGACCTCCCTTGTGCCAGTACCAGCGTGTCGTCAGCGTAGCAAACTACGCTGACGCCGGTAGGGAGGTCGGCGCGCAGCACCCAGTCGTAACCGATGTTCCACAAGGCCGGCCCCAGAACCGATCCCTGTGGAACACCGCACGACATCTCTCGCCGGTTCCATTCTCCGCTTCGACCAGGGTAGACGACGGCTCTAACCGTCAGGTAGTCCCCAACCACACGACGAAGGTAGGTCGGCACCCGGTGATACCGGAGTGCCTCCCCAATACAGCTCCAGGGCATGGAGTTGAAGGCGTTGGCGATGTCAAGAGACACCGCCAAGACGACCCCGCCCCGGGACACCGCGTCCTCCGTCGTGAGGGCTCTCACGCGCATGATGGCGTCCACCGTCGAGCGCCCCTTGCGGAAACCAAACTGGTGTTCCGCAAGATCCGGCCCCATCCCCGCAAGGTGCCCGGCGAGGCGGTTGGCAATGACTCTTTCAAAGAGCTTGCCCACCTCGTCGAGCAGCACGATGGGCCGGTATGCGGACGGAGAGTCCGCAGGGCGCCCTGGTTTCCGGATGAGGACCAGCTTCCCCGTCTTCCAACGAAGCGGAAACTGGCCTCTCTCCAAGCATGCGCTTAGGAGCCCTTCCAGTCGGGGCCCGAGAGCCTCAGAGGCCAGGACCCAGGCTTTGCCAGGCAAGCCATCGGGTCCCGGGGCGGTGTTTCTGGCTTTCAGCCTGCGTACCGCCACTCTCAGGTCTACCCCGGTCACCTCCGGAACGTCGTCATCGTCATCGGTGTGGTCCGCTTCCGGCACCGCACGCGGCGGCGGAGCCATAGGCGGGGGAGGATGCTCCCCTCGCGAAGGGAACAGAGCGCTCACCACGTCCTCCACGAGCTCAGGCCGGAGACTCTGCGTTAGCGGGGGGGCCCGGGTGCGGAGTTTGTCCCGCACCATCTTGTAAGGGCGCCCCCACGGATCTCCGTTCAGAGACTCCAGCATCTCCTCGCGGGCCAAGTTCTTGGCCCGCCGGACAGCCTCTTGGAGGGCGGTCTTCGCCGCTCTGTACCCCTCGTACAGCTCCGCCTCAATGGCTGCCGCATCCGGAGGGCGGATGCGGAGCCTGCGATGCCTGGCGTACAGGCGCCGCGTGGCAACGCACGCCTTGCGCAAAGACGTCAGCTCTCGCGACCACCAGTACACCTGACGCCGGGCGCTTCCTGGCCGAACTCGGGGCATTGCCACGTCGCAAATCTCGGACATGGCCTCCTGGAACCAACCCGCCTCGTTGTTGATGTCGGCAGGCCTGACTGGTGATGACACCCAGGCCTGCACGATCGAGGCTTCCAGGAGGAGCTCCCGGTCCAGCTGCTTCAGCGCCCATCGCGGACCACTCGGGGCCTGTAGGACCGGCACGCTTGAGGACTGGGTGGAGACGTCGAACCGGATGTACCGGTGGTCGGAATAGGTCTCCACCCCCTCCATGACGCACCAGTCAACGACACGCGGCGAAAGAGCGGGGCTGGCGAACGAGATGTCCACCACCGACTCGCCCCGCATCCGCACGCACGTGGGGACAGAACCCCGATTTAGGACGACCAGGCCTGTCTCCAAAGCCCAGTCCTCCACCATTCTACCCCGCACGTCCGTGTAACGAGAACCCCAAGCCAAGTTCTTGGCATTGAAGTCCCCGAGCACAAGCACGGGGAGGGAATGGCTTCCGATGACGACACTCAACTCCGTGAGGGAGTTGTGGAACTCGGCGAGAGTTCGGCTCGGGGAGAAGTAGACTCCCACTACAACGATCTCCCCGAACCGTGCTGCTACGCACCCCTGACCCTTCCTGACACTCTCAAGGGTCGGGGTACCGGCGGCGACCGACGTAATTATGGTCACTGAGCCGCTAAGGTCCTCAACCCAGTCATCCCTGGGCGGGACAAAGTACGGCTCAGCGACCACGGCGATGTTAATCGACCACTGCGCCATGCTCTGGAGCAACAGATCCTGAGCGCAGGCGCAGTGGTTGATGTTCGCCTGGAGAAGGCGTAATGGGGCCGTTACTGGCACTCCATTTCAGCCCCCTCCCGGGCCCCCTGCGAGGGCCCCGCTGCGGAAGTTGCAGCAGTAGCGGCAGCGGCAGCGACAGTGGCGGCGGCTGCGGTGGTGGCGACGGTGGGGGTTTTGGCGGTGGTGGCGGAGGGCCTTCCCTTGCCCCTGGCCTTGGCGGGAGTACCGCAGGACTTGCTCCCTGCCCGGTGATCGGCCGGCTTGCCAGCTGCCGCACATGCGGCGCAGCGCGGCGCGGCGGAGCAAGCCGCGGCCATGTGACCAGGCTGGCCGCAGCGGAAGCACAGGCCGCTGCGGTCCACCTCCGAGGTGCACCGGACCGACACGTGGTGCCCCACATGGCAGCGGAAGCACCTCAGAGGTCTGGGTTCCAGCAGCTTCACCTGCGCCGAAACCCAGCCCACCAAGAGCCTTCGGCCCTCCACAATAACTTTCGCCGCCGTCACAGGGCAGCTTACCGTTATGGTTCGCATGCCCGACAGGTCCGGACGTAAGGTGCCTGCCTTGACTTGCTCGGCAGGACACCCACCGGTCCTGGTGACGGCGGCCACCACCTCCTTCTCGGTCACCGAGTCGTCCAGACCCAGTATGCGCAGGTCTGCGCATTTGACGGGCCTGGACACTCGGGCCTCGTCCGCATTTAGGGACGCTCTAAGCTTTTCAGCCAGAGCGTCGGCGGACGAGCCACGGGTTTCGCCAGGGATCTCCAGCACTCGAGCCCCTGTTGCGGTGACTCTAAGCCGGAGGCCCCCGGTGATCCCAAGCTCTCCGAGATCCACCGTCGCTTTCGCCTTAGCGAGCACGTCGCGGTAGGTCACGCCCCTCTTTTCCGCGTCCGGCTGTAGTGTAATCACTACAGCTGCGGTCTTTGGGGTGCTGAGCCTAACCGCGACGCCCCGCTCCTTTTGCCGGCGTTTCTGCTCCTGCCTCCTGGCCTTTTTGGCCGCCGATCGCTCCCTTGCTTTTTCTCCGGCCACCTGCCACCCGGTCTCGGCCGCGGAAGGCTTAGGGGGCGGGGGGGGCGGCGATAGCGGCTGTCTCGCGGCTGGCGCTGGCATATTCGCCGCCTTGCCCTTCTTTTGGGCCGCCGCCTTGCCCTGTTTCAGGGCCGCCGCCTTGCCCTGTTTCAGGGCCGCCGCCTTCCTAACCGGAGCCGGTTTCGTCGGGGCTGACATAACCCTGCCGGGGGGCTGGCTGGACGGCCCCGGTGCGGAGGCCACAGCAGATGCATATGAGGCCGCCGTCGGTCCCGGGGGCGCCTTGTTTGCCGCTAGGGGGGGGCGCAGGACAATGCCCTCCAGGACGGAGAACCTCGCCTGGAAGGCAGCCAGCTCCTGCCGAACCAGATTCAGAACCTGGTTCTCCACCGGCACGGACTGGCTTGGATGCTTCTGGCCCCCATTTTGGGGCGCCTCGCGAGAGCCGGACTCGCGCAAACTGGCCAGGTCTGCTCGGAGCTTCATATTCTCCTCTTGGAGAAGCTCCGTGGCGGCCGTCAGTCGAGCGACCTCCGCCCTCAGCTTGGCCACGCCGTCTGGCGGGGGCCCAACAAATCTGGCCTCCGCTGCCGCCATAATGGAGGCGACCGCTGCAGGTATAGCCCTTTGCCTGGTGGAGGGCTTTTGTTTCAAAGAGACAGCCCTCAGCGCCGCCTCCACCTCCTTCGCGAGTCCGGCCTTACGCTCCGCATCGGAGCCGCCATCTGCACCCGCTTCGTCGCCAGAGGAGCCCGAACGGGCCACCCCGTGACCGGTGGCCACCCCCGGATGGCGCCCCTCCTCGGCAAGCCGCGCCGACCTCTCGGTGGCAGAGAGGCCTCTCCCCTTGCCACGGATCCCGCCGCGCTTGCTGGTGGGGATCTTACGAGCCGAAGCCAGCTCCCCATCTGACGACGACTCTCGGTCGCCTACCGGCCTGGACCGCTTGCGTAGGAACTCCCTGTTCCCCGCAGCAGCCCCGAGCCTCTCGCGCTGGGAGCTCACTGAGCCTCCCGCGCTCACCTCGCTGGATGCGGCGCCGGACTCCGACACCGCATCCCTCTCCTCCCTTCCTTCGCCGATATCGGCCGTGTTTTGGGTTGTATTTGTTTCCATACTGTTCCCACGAGTATGGGGGAAATAAAAAGTCCATCTGGGCAGTGCCCCCTGTACCCAGATAAGCCATAGCCAGGCCCGGCAGTGGTTCGCACTAGAGACTGATTTTCCAAAGGAACCCGTCAGCCATACATCTCCTCGCGGTGCGCCGCCGCTTGAGATTCGGGGTAACTTTTTATAGAGGTTTTCTACCTCGTGGTCCGGGCGGTTAAGCCAAGACCCTCGGTCCCAATCGAAGCCGCGAGACGTGTTCCACGACACTTCGACGGTGGGATTACGATATCGACGGAGACAGTGAGGAACGCACGTCCTTCACTGTCTGCTCGGAGGCAGGGTAAGTGCACACCGAGCCCGCCCTTGCTCCTCCGCTGTGCCCTCTGCTTTTCAGAGGGTCACGCGGAGCAACGCCCCCTTGGTCCATGAGGGACCCGCCCATGTCAGAATATTAGCCATGGACAGTAACATTCCCCGAGGAATAAGAATCTCTTCCCATTCCTCGGGGAAGGATACTGCCCACGCCCAGGGTGCACCGGCCCAGCAGCTGCTATTCCCTCCAGACGTATCGAGAGGGACCGGCAGCCATCAGGCACACGAGGAGGAATTCTGACAACGCACCCCAACGACGCCACCCTTACATGACGCCACCATTACAAACTATGTATATAGGGTAACAGGTAATTAGTGACCGATACTTACACACGTGATCGTACTCATGATAACAAACAAATTTTCCAAAGAAACATTTTTTTGGAAAGAGACAGAACGGCGTCATGCGGCTTTAACAGCTGATAGGTCATAGGTGCGCGCGAATTTCATACGGCTGTCGTCTTATTGTGATTAAAGCGAAAGTTGTTTGTTATCATGAGTATCTACAATCACGAGTTTAAGTATCAGTCACTAATTACCAGTCACCCTAATATAGTTTGCAAAACTAGCTTTAGTTTTACGGCTTACTAATGAGTAAGCCGTAAAACTAAAGCTAGTTTTCTTTTTTTTTTGCCCAAAATTACTTAAAATCAGAATCATTCCAAAATACCCATTTTCATTTATGTAGTCAAGGTTACGCAAACTATAAAATGAGTTTCAATTTGCGTCAACGTCTTGTTTTTTCCTTTGATTATTGTTATGCAAAACTGAAACGAAACACAGAGATAATTGTCTTTTGTCAGACGCTATTTACTACAGCAGTTTAGGAGATAATTGTGCTGACATTAACATACCAGAGAGATAAAAACGACATACCTTAATAACCACTTAAAAAAGATGACATAAACATAGATACAATAAAAACATAGGTTGAGATGATACTTAGCTTTATCGTAAAAAGCCAAAATAATGATTGCTTAATTGCCCGCTTGTTTCATATCATAGGTGGAAAAACCATGTTTTATACCCTTGATAAACGTAGTTTCCATCCCCGACGGATGAGGCAGAAGTGTACCTAATAGATAAGGTCCATGTAATAGGAGGCGAGCTTATTGCCATCAACCGGGCACAAATCCTGAGAAATCTTGATGGAAAAACCCAATAACACTGCCCGACCTGGGTACTGAACCCAGGACCTCGTGCTCAGCACAACACAACTTTCTGACTGACTCTTTGATAATCCAAAAGTGCCTGTACATGGTTTAATGTTTCTTCTTAGTGTGTCGATGACAATTCAAATTGTGTTAGCTCAAAAGCGACGCGTTTGGTACTTTCAGCACGCGTAGCATGACCACCGTAGAAACGGGTTTTGTCGATGGAAGAATCGATAAAATGAGAGACCAACAAAAGGAATCTTCCACTTTATCGATTATTCCGTCGACAAAACCCGTTTCTACGGTGGTCATGCTACGCGTGCAGTAGCGTCTATCAGCTCTAGTGATGTGCAAACAACAAGACAATCAAACACGGTATCAAGTGTCCCATCGTTGTTGGGGCAGCACCACATTTACACTCCAGGACAGAGTCATCTATGAATCTCCACGTGAACAGGTTTCCCTTGCTCCAGCCACCCCGTACCCGGAGTCTATTTAAAAACTTCCAGGTCATCCATGGCAACTCGTATCCAGGTGGGAAATTTGTAGCAAGTCAATGGTTAAATTGAAACAAATCTGTCAAGACTAATTCAATTAATTGTGGGTGATTATTACGATGGTGCTCTGAAACCTGATTCCCAAACTGTCTCTCATTACGCAATGCGCATTGTTACTTTATTTTACGTTACCGCTGTTTCTAACGCCATAATACGTTGTTATAATTAGTTGAGAACTTTGTAGCTAACCCTTATACAACTGGTTACCTACAGACAATAATTTACAACACCTATTTCTACTAATTTTAATTACCATACAAACATAACAACATCACGGCTGTTCCCGCGCAAGAATAGGTGAGAGGTGTACTATAGTAAGCCATATTTAGAATGTTATGTTTAGGTCCCAAGGCATAGGGGCAGCGAGTATTGCCATCAGCCGGGCACAAATCCAGACTATGTGAAAACCCCAATAACACTGCCTGCCCCGGGAATCGAACCCAGGACCTCATGCTCAGCAGTAGCGCCTGCAACCACTGGACCAACTAGACAGTCTTTATTTCAAAACGCAAGTTAAAGTGTCTTAATCTAACACCAGAGATATAAATCCTACTTCTGTTTGTTAAAAGATTATAAACTAACAGTTTAGCAACACAAACAATCTTGTGTCTCAAACGATTACTAAACTAACTGATAACGTTATCAAAGTACACACAAACTAAAACTCGGTCGAAATGACATCAATATTGGACCAGCATTACTCATTATCTTTATATCGTAATTAATCTTGTGTTTCATTTATTACAGGTACTCGTGTAGAGCGCACGTATTGGATTAAAGTGTTGGATAACAGAAGAAACTAAAATACTAAAGTGGAATCCAAAAATTAAAATCTTACGTTGGAAACTAAAAATCCAAAGTTGAGTGTGTAATTCCAAATTCAGTTCAATAATTTGGAAATATAAAACCAAAAATCAATAAAAAAGTGAGCTAAAATTAAAAATTTCATAACTAAATTCAATTTTATTCTGTGAAGTGTAAACTAAAATAAAATTCCAAATTGGAATTTCAAAAAGTGCTAGTTTAGTGGGTGACTTTGGAAGCGGATGACAGTGCTGTGTTAAGTTCTATCCTGTGTATGATGAGTGGCGGGTATGGATGAGCCCCAGACTATCCACAAGACCTGCGTGCGGGTCAACTCGGCGGAGGATGATGAATCTCGAGATGAGGTAGACCATGAGTTACCAAAGAAGAACCCTTTTGTGCGGGTAAGTGATTTTGAATCTTATTTTAGGTTTAACTAAATGTTCGAGACTAAAAGATAAAGTGTAGTTAATCTTTTACAATGACTGACGCAATCGTTCTTTTTTCTTTACTTGATTAAACTGGTGTGTTAGAGATTTCTTGCATCTAGGCAAGATCCAATATTTTTTCAATAAAACCAATATCGTATATTGGTCGCAAGGCAAACTGTGGTAACTTTATAAGATATCCATCAAACTTAACGGAAATACTAGAGAATTAAAACGCATTTTACGAGTAAATAAAAGGAAGGATATATTAGGACATTTCATTGAAAATCTAATTTTTGCAATAGTTCTACCTTGAGGTACGCCTCTAAACATTTGAGGTAAATATAACATCCGGAGAAACACGTGTGTGTTTAATTTAACTAATAAATTTTGCATATACATAAATTAAAAGAATATTCATGACCCTGCTGCTTCTAAGTTATATTGTGGTGTTAGTCAGTGTTAGACAAAATGAAAATCACCGTATTATCAAAATGATGAGGATATTTTAGATGTCTTACTTATACAGAGAAAGCTTCTAGCTTTTCAGCTATTTGAGCCCATTTAATTCAGTTTTCATCGCGATGTTTATCTTTTCACAGTAAATTACTTTATTTAGTACTATTACTTCGTTCGCAAAAAGTGTGATAGCTCGGCTTACATGCCTGATATAAAAATAACTTATAACCTATAGCACCCACGAACAATGTATATTCCTATCAGTGAAAAAATATTTTAATTGGATCATTAGTTCCGGACATTACCCCCTACATACAAACAAATTTTACCTCTTTATAATAATAGTATAGAAGTACAGATCACCAACAGCGATGATGGAAAACATAAAAGTGTATGAGATTGACCAAAACTATTGAAAAACTTGTTTTTTTTTTTTGTTAGCCTGTACTGTCCCGATGCTGGGCAAAGGGCCTCCCCCTATTCCTTCCATGTGCTCTTTTCTCGCGCCTCCTCGAACCAGCCTTCGCGGTACGCGTCCATATCATCTCGCCACCTCTTTCTGGCTTGTTAATTCTGTAAAAGTTTGTTAATTCTGTAAAAAAGTGCCGTAGAAAGTCAAAACACTTTGAACGCAGTTGTCACAAGCCTAGTCCATCTAATGATAACAAACAGGGCATTAGATAAAACAAAGGACAATCACGTATCGGTATCCTCTCCAAATTGCGCCACAATTTCATTCACCATTATTAAGGAGAAGGACAGCTGATTAATCAAAGTTCCTGTTTACTTTCCGAGACATTAAACATTTTCTTTAGTCACTAGCAGGCGGGATTACTCATAGGTCGTATATTTGTTTTGTGAGGTTAGTCATGCATGCAACGTGCAATAGACGCCATTTGTATTTGAGGAATAAAGCAATGCGTTCATGATACTTCTCAAAAGTATTGTATTATAAACTCAAATCACGGTTGAGTAGCCAGATTGCCCTAGTGGTAGATTTAAATAGTTGTTACACGGCCGACCTAGGGTAGGTCAAACTGAGGCGGACAAATTACAGAAACCACTCCGGATACGGACATTTCCAAATGCTACTGAAGTATCTATCAGTGTCCGGAATTTGCAGTCCGTCCGCAATTAGTCCATTGAAATACTAGTCCGAATCACCAAAAGTATATTCTTGACAAATCCAGCTTCTGTTGGTAATTGTAATAAATGACTAGCTTATGCCTGCGGCTTCGCCCGCGTGGATTTTAATAATTGTCCCACGGGATCGTACTACCGGGATAAAAAGATCCTATGTGTTAGTCCAGGTTATAAACTAACTGTGTGCGAAATTTCATCCAAATTTGTGAAATAGTAACAAACATCCATCGATCCATCCATCCTCACAAACTTCCGCATTTATAATATCAGTAGGATTTGCAGATATAATCATCATACTTATCTCCTCTTTTAACTTCCACCCACATATGTCCAAAAATAGGCTGTCATTGCAACATATTAAAATTAAATTATAGTCAAACAAAGTACAATAATTTATTTTAATGAGATTACTGAAAGGCACTTACGAAGGTCGGGGATTGTATTAGAAAAAACACAATGCGGGTCGCCCATGACTAGTTTAACACATAACTAGTAATTAACACTAGTTATAAGAACAAAGGAGAAGAAGACCAAGAAAACGTTGGATGGATTGTGTGAGGAATGACATGAAAGAAAAAAGAGTAAAGAATATAGCGTGACGGTTGACAGGGGAGCACGGAAGACAAAAACGTGTTACGCCGACCCCAAATAACATGGTAATGGTGGTGGTGTATGGTGGCGATGATATTAGAACAAAGGAAATGCTACAGTGCTAACCATTATAAGAAATTATTTCCTTTCCTTATAGGTTTTTATATTCAGAAAATCATGTTTATCTTCTGGCAGGTATTTACGGCAAAGACTATTACACCGCGCATTGAAAACGTTGTTTCATTAACTTCTAAATATTATAGAACTCCTGTCTTTGGGGCATGCCTTTCTCTTTCATTCAAATATTTTTAGGTTATCTGTCCAATGGCAGACGGCTCTCAGCCATTCATCTAACATGTTTACGGCTTACGATCCGTTTATAGGATTGCTGTACGTTGACCGATATATAGGGTGACTGGTAATTAGTGACCGATACTTAAACACGTGATTTTACTCATGATAACATACACCTTTTTTTATACTCGTTCACTTTTATCTCAATAACACAACAGCCCACTGTTGCACGGTACGATGGTAATGAGACAGAAAGGCGTCACGCGGCTAACAGCTGATAGGTCACAGGCGTGCGCGTGCAAATTTCATACGGCGGTGTTATTGGGATAAAAGAGAACGAGTAGTTATAAAAAAAAATGTTCCTTTGGGAAAGTTGTTTGTTATCATGAGTACAATCACGTGTTTAAGTATCGGTCACTAACCAGTCACCCTATATTTTATATATCTTTAGTTCTTCGTCTAATCCTTGTATTACGAACTATTGGTATCTCGCTGATACTTCACGTAGTCTTTTTTAAACTTAGCTACACATTTAAGCTTTGTTGATCATAGAAAATATAGTCTTGAAAGTTTGGCACCCCTAATCATACCAACTTACAAAATCGAAACCACCACAACACTTGACATAAATCGATCAAGTGCCAATCATATCACAAGATGAACTACTTATTGTGTAACACGCGACTGGCGTTATAATGGCGCTTCTGTTTATCTAGACTAGACTGTAGGCTTTTGTAATAATTAGCTATTGAGACACACTTATATAGGTTGATAAAGACTTAAGTAATACTTGGCAGTTCATCTCTTTTTCAAAGATGTGAATACATCGTGTTCTAAAATTTTAAGCAATTGTTTGTTTACATGTGTAGTCAGAAACGTAGGGATGACAGTTAAGCAACACTTTATTACTTTTGACAAATACTGTTAATAAAATAAAGACACTCATTAAAATTCTAAATCGGAAAGAAGAAACAAGCAACTAAATAGTGTCGCTTAAACAGCAATGATAGTATGTTATGTTAACCCTTCGAATACACAGATATGATGATAAAATCGCGCCATTTATATTTATTTTGTTAAATACCATGAAGATTGCGAGCCTATTGCCATCACCCGGGGACAAGAATCCCAAATACACTTTCCCCGACCTGGTCATAGAACCCAGGACCTCATGTCATGACCACTACACAAACTAGGCACTCACAGTCTCACACCACAGATATAAAGTCTAATCTACATACTAAGCTGAAATCTATTTCACCAACCAATGAATCACCAAAGCACATGGAGTATCAATATTCCGCGAACACAATGTAGGCCAGCTGATCGTCACTCACGACGTACTCTACAAAAACTAAGGCAAGTGGCACCACAACAACACTAGTCAAGCTGGGAAACGAAGACAGGACCTCAGGCTCAGCAGTAGCGCTACCACCCACCAGACCAACGAGAGAGTCAGACCGGAGATAAACAAAATAAGAGCTAATCTACATCATCATCTGCCTAGCCTTTTCCCAACTATGTGGGGATCGGCTGCCAGTCTTACCGGATGTAGCTGAATAATAGTATTTTACTGATTTCTTTGAGTTCCCGATATTAGCAAACATGGCAAATATCCCGTTTCTAGTTTTAATGATAGTATTTTACTTGGTTATGTAAGAGCTAATCTACATAACGGAAGATATCTAAACAGATTTATGAATCACCAAAGCACATGGAGCATCAATATTCCGAGTACACAATGTAGGACAGATCGTCGCCGTCGGTCGCGCCGTACTCGACAAAAACTAAAACAACTGGCACAACGAACTGCGGCCGCTGACTCGTAAGTATTGCAGTCACTTGCTATTCAAGTGTGCGATGACTTTATCTTATACGCAAAATAAGTGTTTATTTGATTGTGTGTTTATTGGGTGTCAATATTTTCTGCAGACTCCTTGTTGGCGATATACGTGCCCTTTTCAGGATAAGTTTGGATTTCGACTGCTATTCAGGATATAAACGAAGCCGTTAACCAAGTATTCTGTACATCAAACTAAGTAATGTGAAAGTTATTGCTGTGAAACGACTTTTTTCTTTGGGGTAATAAATCACGTTTTACGGTAGGACTCAATGTAACGCACTCAAAACATTGTGCGTGGTGATGGATGCATTGAATAGTATTTAATACACGGGAGTCAGTAAAGTTATAACATTAAAAACTTGTATAATATAAAAAAAAAACTTGTGAAGAACTTTGACCCCCAATCTCCGTGACTGGAAGGTTCTTAGATAAGGCCTAGAACAAAAAAATAATTGCAATGACGGGCAGAATCAGCCATCCATTATACTGTTATAATGGAAGTAAAAGTACCCTTAACGAAACCGAAAGGCACTAGCGATATTTTTTTTGAGTTAATTAACCGATTGATTCAATTATAATACCTGTGTATTTATATTTATATATATATTACATTGGGAAATTATTAATCGGGCGAATAAAAATTTAATTGGCGACCAATATACTAAATGGGCGACTATTGTACCAAAGTAAGTAACTATTTATCTGGTCATTGCGGCAAGGAGAATTAAGGAAGCAAGAGCGAGCAAATGCTGAGAGAGACTTGTGGCACCCCGACTCGGACAGGTTAGGTTCGAAGGGGATGGCGGGGTCTAGTGAGCGAGCGAAGTGAGCGAACTAAGACCCCGCCATCCCCTTCGTGTTAGGTTACTTTAAACTCTGTAAACAGAAATAGGAGCCCCGCTCAGCGGGGGTTCGTCGACTACGCCTTATCTACAATCTAGTGATTAATAACCTTGTTTTAAGTTTTTTACAGGAGTCCTTGAATTATCACATAATCGTACTGAACAACTAGTAACTCAAATTTCTATTTTCATGTCGCTGTTTTAAACATTAGTATTAGCCCACTGTTTGTCGCTCACTTAGTATTTCAGTAGCCCATTTTCAATATTTTTGACACCTTTAATTTGAATTTATGTTCGCTCGTTTAAATACAACCCTATTACATTCCACTGCTGTGTACATAAGCCTCAAGAATTTGACAAGACACCTGAGTTTTGGAACCCTAATATTTTAGTTAACTTTAGAAGTTCTGATCCTCCATTCAAAATCTCTAACAACTTTTTATAATTTAATAATTATCCTACGGTTGGCATAAGTATGACTGGTCAATCTAGAAGTCCGGTAAATACATACTATGCACATGATACGGCAAAGTAAAATTTAATGAGCCAGGTAAATAAACCCATAAGAGATAGATCAATAACCTTTAGATACCACTTATGGCAGTAGCAAGCGGTTATGGCTCAGGTTGATGATTGACAGGACATGTCAGTAAGCAAGCTTTATTGGTAGAGAAAATATGTATTTACTGCAACCGAGGTAAATAGTAGTAGTTGATAATCCAATATTATAAGCCATGCTTAACATTACTAATACGAAAGTAAGTCTGTTTATCTGTCTGTTACCTTTTTAACCTTAAACTACTAAGCAGATCGTAATGAACACTAAACATACTACTACTATATTTTGCTGAACTCGAAAGGATTCATAATCATCATCTGCCTAGCCTTTTCCCAACTGTTTTGGGGCCACTAACTACCTGTAACGACTGTCAAAAGATCTACAAATTACAGTTGGGCCCAACGGCATAGCGTGCTTTACGAAGCGGAGGAAACTCGGTATGTAATAGGTGGTCAATCATCCACAGACCAACCTAGGCAAGCGCGGCTTAACCTAAAGATTGATCCGCGAGGGTCCATAATGATCTCATTTTCTTTTAAGTTACAACCTAAGTACACTTTGTGGAGTGCAATGAATGTTTGAGTATGAAAGAGAAAAAGTTCCCTAACCTGGGACGTAGAAAAGGACCTAGGTTACTTTTCATTCTGGGTATCTGTATAAAGCCCGCCATAAAAACGATGTGTAGGAGAAAACTGTAGTACAATTAGTTACCCTTGGGATGGAACTCAGATTTGCATGAAGGTTTTGCATGCACATTTAAAACTGTCATGCATGCATAACCTAGCGAGCACGGCTACCGTTAAACAAGACAAGTACACGCTGACGAAGTCGCGGGCAACAGCTAGTGTGTCCATAATCCATGTATAAACACTCGCAAGTTTCACAATAACCGATGGTACTTCAGTCTGTAACGGTCATTGATAAGGTATCAATTAGGTTGTTACTAACCAGATCGATAATTATTACGAAATATCTGTAGATTAAACAAATAGATATGACTATAATAAGTACCAATAATAATTTAGAAGTGGCAATAATGCAATGGCATATTGCAATCAACAGGTTAAAAGGTCAGACTAAACCATACTGCAGATGTACAACACTGCAATTTGTTAATTTCAAGCAACTTAGCAATCTTAGAATTTTCACAAATACCTTCATCATTATTATCTGCCTAGCCTTTTCACAACTATGTTGGGATCGGCTTCCAGTCTAAACGTATGTATGTAGATGAATACCAATATTTTACGTGAAACGACTGCCTATCTGACTTCCGCTGAGGTACTGAGCATCACGATACCCTTTGGGAAGACTGGTTGTCAGGGTTTCGGGCCACTGACATGTATTACAAATATAAACGAATCCTCCGTAGTACCCATAATAAAACCAATGCGTATAATTCCAATTAACAACCTTATCTCGGGAGAAAACGACAAGTAAGGAGGAAATGTAATTTTTCTAAAAAAGTAAAACCAGCTCCTATCGCTACACAGGATAAGATCTCCAATATTTCCTCTTCACCTTAATAAGGAAATCCCGAGAGTCTAGTACACAAGACATTATCAAGTTATACTTGTCCAGTTTATGCTGACCTCGTATATTCTATAGGATACTCCTCCTCGTAATGAGTTAATAACTAACTGTGGGTACTCAAAGATGCAAGTTAATATGTCGAACTACAACTAACTGTTGTTACTCAAACATCAAACTTGATAAAAGCTTCCAGCGGTATATCAACTGCCATAGTTGATTTGGAAATCACTAAATGGACTATAAAGCCAGGTGGGCCACTGCACATAAAAACTTGATCCGATGCGAGTATTCGAATGACACAAATTGTGACTGCGGAGCCATATCAGAAACGATGTCCTAACTCCTGTCCTGCTTCTTGGGTTTCTAACTTGGTCGATGTGGCATAGAGCACCTCATTTAACTTAAATAGTGGAATCACTCACATGACTGACCAAGAACAGACACTTTCGGTACAAAGAGAGGTCAGGTTACACTGGACATGCATAGCTTGATATGTGACTTGTGTATTTATCTCCTACTCTCAGTTCCCGGTATCGCACGGTAGCATGCAAGTAAAAGTGCCCGTGTCGACAAATAGACTTGTGTTAGGCTTCATTTACACTCTTAATCGTAGATTGAACGTCGGGTTGTACTGAGTAATATTGAAAAATACATATGGAGCTGAGTATACTACCTTGAAGAATACCGAAGCTTATTGTTGATATTTTTTTGAATAAAAACTTATTTTTAGTTGTGGAAAATATTTGAAAATTAGTACGGGTCACAGTATAGTCCCTTGGGGAATACCGCAGTCATTATTTCTGTCCGATGAGGAATGTTTTGGTTAATTTGCCTTAATTGTCTTTAATGTCGTTTTTTGTGACATGAACCTCGTAATTTTGTGTTATCCTTGTTGCGTTTAAGAATAGGATCCAAATGGAAGTGATTAACGAAATCAAACCTTGTTTTGTATCAACGTTATTATATTTTTGTCAAAAGCTGCCAATATCCGGTTGAGTAGTCAGTGTAACAACAGTATAAAAAAATATTTTTCATCTTTCATCATCATTCACAGCCCAACTTCACCCACTGCTGAGGATAGTCCGCCCTTTGCTTGTCCCAAGCTCCACGTTCTTTTGCCAGTCTCATTCAGGATATACCAGCGAGGGCAACAATGTCTTCTGCCCATTTCACTCTTTCATGGTTTCTTGCTTTCAATGATTCGCAGATATTATAGTCACAAACAAGCCAGTTTGTTTTGTAGATACTTCAGACAATTAATTAAAGTATTCATCAAGTATCACTCTACATGTAATAATATGACACACGCCAAATTATAATACACCATTCTTGTATTTACTGTCTTACCGTTAATTCTTAGTAAACAGATAATATATTAACCGAAAGAGGATGCTTTAGCATCTCTTTAGAATTTCACAAGTGAAGGAAAGTGGCCCGCCCTTACCTACCTAACATGTTCTGTTGCCCAACGCGCATGAGGTGATGTACTGCCGTGAGATGAACGATGAGTACATTATTATGTAACTGAGATGCATATTTCTTTGTATCCGGGATTGGCACTACCTACGTGAAAAATAATGGAACTGTGGAATTTCTGTCCAACAAATTGGAATGAAACAAAAGTTATTTTTTGTGCTTATTTTCAATCATTGGGTTATTTTCCAGCCGTGTTAGTATATTTATTCCCGTTAGTATTAACTCCTCCTTTTTTAATTCTTATGTTCAGAGCTTCATTGATCTCCATATTGGTGATCAACCATGGTGCATTTGAAATGGTTCTTAAGATGCCATTTTGCGTTTGTAAAATTGCAGTCGCAAGCACTTCCACTGGTACGGGTGTATCAGTGGAAGCGCTTGGTATTAGGATCATTCCGTATGTCAGTAGTCTGTGTCAATTTAATTTAATGACGGAAAATTAAGACTCATCGGAAAGTCTGTTACTAGTGATTTTATCCTTTATACATTTTTTGAGTCATTCTCATATTCCTGCGGACACATGCAGGAAATATCCCAAATTAATACAAATCAAACCTTACCTATAAAAACATAACTATTCCAACAAAATACTTGCATGTTGACCGTCCTTGTTCCTAATTTCGCCTTCATTTGATCAAATCTCGCTAATGTCTCGAGCACTCATCACGCGCTCATCGGTGCTCCGCTGTCAGTACGACCTCGCTTGCAAGCGGACATATTTGTCCATACTGCTCGTACCTGTTGGAGTTAACTTAACCATAAGTTTAACTTGACTTTTAAGTTTATTGCTCGTGAGTGACCGCGGTGTCCTACGACATACCTTGTAAAGTTTACTTTAACGAAAAGAATATTCAACATCATGAGTTTTTCAATTTTATTACTAAGTGTTAGTGCCAATAGCATAGTCAGCCCACAGCTGGGACATAGGCTTTTTCCACTCAGGATCTGTGGGCTTATGGATGTCTTCGACTTTTTGGTACTATTAGATGTCGGTTTCCTCACGATATTTTCTTTCACCGTTTGAGAGCAGTGGGTACGAACTCGATGGCCGATGATATTGATGACTACGGTGAATTGCAATAACATTGAAGACCAAAACAGACCAAACATTGACCCCTCTGTCTGGTCACATAATAAATTCACAATCGGCTGCTACAGCCTCAACAGAGAAAGCGATACGTTTCCCATGACTACCACATAGACAATGGGGTTCACAAAATAAGCCATTATGTTCACCAAATACATTGCAGTGCGTGTGTTTCTGTGTACGTTTTACTTTCACTGACTGTTCAAGTTTGACTGGGTTTTAGGAAGACAGATAGTTGACTATGGTAGTAAATATTTGGACTATGAAGATAGTAAACAGTGAATTGTTATGTAAGATATGATGATTCTTTACCTTTTTGTTTTGGACTAGTTTTTGCCTTTGTTTTCACGAATAATTTGGTTTCTTAGGGAATAGCATTGTGTTTAGCGTCATGTCCCTTCGACAAATAAATATTTTTTCTTTTTGCAATGGACAATGGGTTCATGTACAAAAAACCGACAACCATCGATTTTAAAAGGTTGATATGCTTGAAAGCAAATAAATAATTAAAAAACAAATTCACCTACTACCTAGTTCTAAAAGAATTTAGTCGTCAATAGTTTAGATAAAACATCAATAAAAAATGTGGTCTATTCATTGATGTTAACGAGTCTAAGTCTAAATGTCAGTCATAATTTTAGATAAGATGAATTTTATTGGATTTATTCACCAAATTCATTGTGCAGTAACAGAAAAACGCTAACACAAGGAAAATCATCATTTATCATCATTCTCTTGCCCTTATTCCAATTCATTGGGGTCGGCGCAGCATGTCCTCTTCTTTCATACTTCTCTATTACTCGTCATCTCATCAGACACCTCCTTTCTTGCTACATCATCCTTTCCACAGTCCATCCATCGTTTCTTTGATCTTCCTCAAAATTCATCAAAAAAGCGGTTAAAAAATTAAAAACGATATCTGCATCACTTTCATATTATCATCGACCTACATTGCAAAACATTTCTCCTAAACTGCTGAACCAATTCCAAATTAAACAAAAACTAAATGAGATTTTCGCTCATAAAAACAGACAACTAAGTTACAGTTTAGTTTAACTTTTTTTGAGTCAAAACGTGCTTAATTTCGTTCCGAGACATTCTCTGTGGGGGCACTAATGAACAGAGTTTGTGGTAAGATATGGTAAAGAAGTGCGGCCTCTTTGGTGTAGTGGTCGCAAACGTGACTACTGAGCGTGAGGTCCAAGGCTAGACTCCACAGGCAATATCAAGCTTTTAAAATATATTTATAAGACGAAGACGAAGATGGATGAAAAAAGATTGCATGTAGCGGAGATGAGAATGTTGAGGTAGATGTGTACGGACATGAACGGATAAGGTAAGGAACGAATATATTAGAGGAAGTTTAAAAGTTCCTCTAGTTACAGAAAAGGTGAAAGGGGATCGACTGTCTTGGTATGGACATGTGATGAGGAGAGACGAATCGCATGTGACTAAAAGACTGATGAATATAAATGTGATGAATGGGGTCGGAGAGGAATATCAAGGAAACGATGGAAGGATTGTGTGAGGAATGATATGAAAGAAAAAGGAGTGAATGATAGCGAGACGGTGGACAGAGGAGAATGGAAGAAAAAAACGTGTTGCGTCGACCCCAATTAGCATGGGACAAGGGCAGGAAGATGATTCAAATATGTGCCTTGTTGAGAGCTATGGGATTGCCTCTTATTACAAGAGACGTGCCAATAGCTTTTAAATCGTTTCGTATTTCTAGAACCGCTTTAACAGGATAGCGGAAAGCTATTCGTTTCGTTTAGCCAATGTCCCATTAATTTTTAGCCTTTTCATGATAACCGCTGACAGAATATCACTCTGTCTGGACCCTTTTGGTGTGTGATTTTGAACTGCTAATTCAAAAGTCAAAACTTTAACACATGTGACTTTAGTTTAGTCAAAGGTTTTACAACACAATGCTCAAATCCTTGTACTGTTCTCACTAGTTCACATACTTTATAAACAAAACCTAGATAAGTACGCCCGTTTCTACAAATCCAACTCTATGACTTAACAAATAAAGTTCATAATCAGTAGTTACAGTTAGAATGGTAGCTCCCCTGATCTGATAAGCAAAATTAATGACAACCAGACTCGTTTCATTCACTAGAGCAAACTGTTGCAGTTCATTGAACTCTGATAAAATGGAAATCGGTTTTCATGGCCATTTAGGAGGTCTAGAAATCAGCTCGTTAGGTAGTTGACAAAATGATTGAGCAAGGGAATTATTTATTGGTAATAGTTATGTTGAAAGAGAAGAACGGAAATATAGCTAGAAAGGAGGTGTTACTGAGAAGTGGCTGATAGAGAAGTTTGGAAAAAGAAGACATGCAGCGCCGACCTCAAATAAATTGAGATAGGGGCGGGACAGTGAGGATATGATGACCGAGTAAAAGATAGTGGTGAATTTCTTCTTGAATTAACCTATTATACTACGGAAGTGCGAGGAACGCATAAACTATAAAAGGTATTTTTTTGTTCAGACGCCAGCACACCAAGCTACTACAATCTTTCAAATTTCTTTTACAGTTTCGGGCAGCTTGATATGCTGGCGTATGTACCAACAATAAACAGACACAAAGCAATTATATTTTGAAGGTTCAATTAGTGGGCATTACTATAAAACAGTGAACTATTCCAGACAACCTTTGAATGAACAGCAAAGAGCCAAACTTTTACAATGCCAACCAGCGTCGCTTGACTACCATAGAAACGGAGGAAACGAAAGACATATTAACAGCTTGTTTAATGTAGAAATATTTATATGATGCGATGTCTAAAATGAAGAAAACGAAATGTCAGTTTGTATTCATCTATTCTTCGTAGTATTCCTTATGAAAGAGCTGCACACCAAATCTCTCGACAACCACCGTATAATAGAAAGCCTTCGAATGCAGCTGCTTTGGCCGTAATCGGCTAGATGGCATCATCATCACAATCAGTAGGGTTAGCAATAAAAGTGTTACGCGAGCTGGTTTCATAGATCTAACCAAACATTATTGTACGCAGAATGTTAATGAAAGGAAGTAGATAACATGAATGAATCAAATCTCAAACTACCTCCAAGGTCTATTACAGGAATGTCATAATCATAAATATTGACACTCCTTGCACCTACTGAGCGCAGGTGTCTCTCCGGCCATATTTGTTTACCATTTTGGCGTCAAGCGAGCTTTAGCTATTTATTCGGTGACCCCAATACCTCTTGTGTAAGACCTGCCGAGCCTATTCCACGCCTTCAAAGTACCTTCCACTTAAGAAGTCTAACTTTAGAGTTTGTTTTCGAGTGTGGCTGTTCTGGAGTTAAGACACTTTGGTGTTAGTGTCAAAGAAGCTTGCACATCTGGGATCAAATTGTAGGAAAGAATTTGTCTCATTAAGAGTAATCTAGGTAGAGAGGTACTTACTGTGGAGTGTAGCGTGCCGTGGTTTGAAGGAATGTCGGCTTACTAACGAGTTTGGGACTGCATGCTTACCTTGCGCATTCACCGCCTTCTAGAATGTGAAGTACCTGGACGAAAGTCTCTTTAATATTTGCTAACTAATCTACAAAGAACTTACAAACTTATAGATACATACGCCATTGTGATATCATTCGATTGGAAATCACACAAAACTGAAAATTAAAGTTTTTTTGTTCTGTCATTACCTACATTGCTTCCAATATTGGAAATTGTACTGTTAACACTGACAAACAAATAGTTGTTAACACTTACAGGCGTTAGTGACAGATGGCCGGAGAGAAGAGTGGAAGGTTATGGCGGAGGTCCTTGCCCAGCAGTGGGACAATATAGTCTAAGGAAAAAAAACACTGATTAATAAAAAAAAACTTAAATAATAATTAAACCTCAAAGATAGCCAGGCTTGGAATCATCTCCCATTTCATCTCCCAGGTTTATTAAAGCTCTAAGACTGGTCTACCTATACCTTACATTATTCTAAAGTCAGTAGTCGATAGCCTAGATACCTAGCTCAGTGTTCTAGTACCAAATGAGTATGTTCCCCGGCAGACTGTCGTGGGAACGGGGCTGGTGCAAGCAGCATATTGTCACAGTAATTGGCGACATAGCTGGTCCACTTCGCCGGCGTCGGGAAGTTAGAAAACTCGTATATTTTGCGATATTTCTCTTGTGAACTAATTAGGGAAATTGAGATGTGTAGTATACGGTTCATTAAAATTTCAGTTGTGTATGGATTTTTGTCTGGTTCATGGCAAGAGGATCTTTGCTTAGGCAGAGGTGTATCTAATAATACACCCACATTTCACCAGTTATGTTTTAAGTCACATGTAATAGGGGGCGAGCCTAATGGCATAAACCGGGCACAAATCCAGATACCGACGCTGCCACTGCCGCTGAGAAATTCGTGTAGCACTATGCCCTACCCAGGAATCGAACCCAGGACCTCATGCTCAGCAGTCGTGTCACTCGACCAACGGGGCAGTCAAATATCACCCGCCGTGCCAAATATCGTCCAAATCAAACGGACAGACAGATGTTTTCGCATTGATAATGTTAGTATGTACAGGACTCAGCTATGACAACAGTCTCAAGAAAATGTTTGTGTGCTAGGTATACCTACATGTTACCTCTAATACCGCTACTTTTGCTGACTCATCATTCCTCAACACCTCAGAACGGACCACACCCTCCATGATTGATGGCTGACAACTGAATGGACCGCATTAAGGTCAACTGTTGAACTGTTAGTCTGTCAGACGATTGTTTGGATGAAGAATAAGATGGTCGAAGTGATTCTTAGACTAACATTGAAAAGTACTACTAAGTACTTCTGACTCAGTTTTGGGGAACGAGATCAAAAAATCATAGAAGAAGAATCACCCTAATGTCAATAGAGCTTAGTGTTGAAACAATACTTAAGAGCGTTAACGTCTTACGGCATTTCATACAAACTTTCAAGTAATTTTTATCGAAATGACTGAACCGATTTTAATGAAACTTCGTCCCCATAAGCAGGATACATAAGTCTAAAAACTTAACAAAGAACATGATCCTCTGATGATGCTATAAGACATAAGCTAGTCAAGACAAGCGATTGTGTTCTGTCTGAGCTCTCTGATTCAAACTAGAATTCTTTCTACGCCAAAACGAATTCGTCACACCTACCATAAACTACAACTCGTTGCAAAAACAGTAGCATACAGTGAGCATTTCGACTGCACGTTGCATATGCATGCTAACAGCACATTTGCAGTTATTCAGTATGTAGTTGCAGTATTCCGGTTTGTCATAAACTTTTATGAGCCCAACATAGTTTGAAGAACGGTCGTGAGTGGATCTGGTTTTCCAAAAGTAAGCCATCCTTTTTCACAGTAAAATCAATTCATCTGATTGAACTACAGATAAATAAGAGTATTCTCTACACTTCTTCTCCCCGTCATTGAGACAATTTTTTTGATCTAGAGCATACCTGGGAATTTTCTAGTTACGAAGATATTGGGGGTCAAAGATCCAACTTTTTCACAATTTTTTTTTAATACAAACTTTTTGATGTTATAACTTTACTTAAAATACCTCCACGACCAATAGATGATGATGATGATTCAATAGATTCATCAGCACAATGTTTTGAGAGCGTTACATTGAGTCCTACGTGAAACGTGTTTTTCATCCCAAAAAAAAGTAATTTTCCACTAATAGTTTTTGCGTAGTTACTTAGTTTGATGTACAGAATGCTTGGTTAACGGCTTCATGAAGGATCCGTTTAATTCTTGTATCTACCTAATTAAAGAACCAGGTTGTAAATTGTTTTTAGTACATTAAATGGAGTTTTTTGGAAGACAACAATGACGTTTCTCCGCAATTTCTTTTAGTATAAGAATTTTTCGACAAATCTTTTACAAAAATCTGTTAACCATCCAACACCAAACGAAAGCGACAGTTCTTTCCGAGTTACGGTCCGTCCTCGGTAAGAGTCGTTATCATAACTGTCGGTAAACAAGTCTAACTACCACTCTGCTGACCACCGTTAACATAGAATTAGGTCTTTTGTTGATAATAATGTTTGATGGTGGAGAATGCAGTGTAGCTGGTTTTGGAGATGGGATTGTTGTTGAATTTGAGCTATTGTAATGATTAGGTAGCTTTGACTGCTTCGTTGGTCGAGTTGTCGCGAGCGCGACTGCTGACCATAAGATCCTGGGTTCGATTCCCGGGAGGGGCAAACTGTTATTGGGTTTTTCCATCAGGAATTTCTCAGTAGCAGCCTTGGAGTCTGGATTTGTGCACCGTTTATGGCAATAAGTTCGCCCCCTATAACATGGGATTTAAAACATAACTACGAAGACCAAGGAGGAAGTGATAGATAGCGTGATAACGAAACGTACTACAACTTTGATGAAGCCCTCATAACAAAAAAGCGTAAAGCCTCAAATTAATAAAGCACTGTTATGAGCCGTGACGGCGCATTAACTACATGATGTAGTGTGCCGCACTGCCATACAGATCCCAATAGTATCGTGTATCAGATCAATATGAGTTAGCTACGGTAGTAAGAACAAAGCGAGAGCTTCCTAAACTACATTATAAAACCTTTGAGTCATCTGAGATATTATAAGTAGTATTGTTATTCTAATTAGGTCGAGAATCAACACTGAGTCTGACTGCCAGTCTTCTTTATGATGTGGTTAGTGCCTAACCTGGTATCAGAGTTTTTATGCCGTCCATGGGCCTCTGACTTGACCTTTCATGCTGTCGAGAAGTATCTCTCAGGCATGCTGGTTTCCTCACGATGTTTCCTTCACCGAAGCTAGTGATAATTATACAATACGCACATGAATCCGAAAAATCAGAGGTGCGAGTCTTGGGTTAGAACTCAAGACCTATGACTTGACAGTCCGACGGTCACACCACAAGACTATCACTTCTGTTTTAGTCCAGTCTTACTAAGGGGTATCGTAATACCCAGTACTAACTGGGTTGTGGAGGTCAGATAGGCAGTTGATCCATGTAAAATACTGGTATTCAGCTGCTTCCGGTTAGACTGGAAGCCGACCTCAACATAGTTGGGATAAGGCTAGGCAGATGATGATTATGTGGACAATCAACACTAAGATCAATAGTTACAAAAGTAGTCCAGAAAAGCACTTCTCCAGTTTCCAGTGTTTTTGAACTAAGACAGAAATATCGTAACAAACTTCTTGTCAGCTCAGTTCCACATGAAGAGTTGTGCTTAAGGTTATGTAACCACCGTGTCTGGTCTTCAATGATTACGATGGTAAACATACAGGCTATGAGCTAACACCATAGGAGTTGGGAACCCACATAATGTTTGTTGACTGGTTCATTGGTCTATTGCGTCCAAACGCTACTGCTGAACATGAGGTCCTGGGTTCAATTCCCGGGTCGGGTAAAGTGATATTGAGTTTTTCCATCAGGAATTTCTCTGGTCGAAAGGAAAGTCTGGATTTATGCCCGGTTGATGGCAATAGGCTCGCCCCCCTATTACATGGAACTTAAACATAGCTGGCGAAATGTGGGTGTACTATTAGGTACTCCTCTGTCTAAACCTACGGGGACTACAAGGCGTAATGTTATGTTATGTTATCTAGATGAAGAAAATTGAGTGTCCTTACATAATTTTCCCTGCATTAGCATGCAGCCTTGTCCCTAGGCCTTCTGTTATCCCTATAAAGAGAAACTCCTACAATATTCTCATCACCTTCACTTCACTGCATTAGTAGTCGCCGCCATTTTACGCCTAACTGAAAGCAAATTATCAATCGCATTGTATGCAAACTATGCCCACCCACACAGATTTACTGTCATTGCAACTTTGAACTTTACTTGTTAACAATTTGAGTTTAATTTACATTGTCTTTTCTGGATTATACTAGATGGCGCTGATTAAACATGGTGACGTCACAGTTCTATATTCAAATTTTAAAATGATTAGTTCGAAAATGTATTGTGTCAATATGAAACGCTGTTCATGACAATTTTGGACTCTGTTTGCTTCGTTTTAAGATTGTAAATTGTTTGTTTAACAAAGATGTGTGATAAAATTAGACAAAACCTGAATGACATGAAGTTTGTAACTAACTCTAAAGTTAATGCCTTGAGAAATAAAGTTGAAAATGGTTCGAAGGGTATCTTATGGTCTAAATTGTGTGGTACAGTTGGTCGTGACCGGGACAGATGAAGTGGTACCCGATTTTTTAACTGATATTCAAGATGGCTGAATTGTTACAAGACCGGTTATGTGTTTAGATTGGCTTAGATCTAGGTTACCGTATGTCTACCGCTGGTAAATGACTCAGAAGCAGTCTAAAAACTTGGCTGTTGATCGTGAGGTCCGGGATCGATACCCAATAGATACTTAAAACCTTAGTAAACAGTTTAAAATTACCTCAGATGGTGAAGCTGGCCTTTTCCACAACTACTAGAATTTTACGATAGGTCTTGGTGGGCTTAACGTGTTTTCCGAGACATGGAGGGGGTTCAGTTGACATGGTCAGTCGTCACCCATCCACGGACCGACCTCGGCAACTGTAGCTTAACCTTCGATCATCTAGTGCGGCTTCTATTTTATAAGCCACGAACCCTCTCGTTTTACGCCAAAACAGTAACAAAGAGTATTTTCAAACAAATCTAATGTAATTGATTCATGCTAGGACCTAAACCCAAGACCTTACACTCTACAGCCTATTAATCCCTTCGCCATAACCCCTCAAAACATGTCGTCAACAAAACGACATGAAAAACAACTGAAACCTTCAGATAAACTTAATAAAATTAGTCTGCAACTTGTCTGTTTGTCAGGCGCCGCATTCTTACCCTTGATGGACGATCGACTGGGCTCTATAAATTATTGTTGGTAAATACAACGAATATATTACTTACAATACGCTTGCGGTCATACCTGCAACTATCAGTGACCATGGAGGATAGAGAAATGGAGTGCTAACGTGCGAAGAAAGGTGGCAGTTAACTTTGACAATCATCTGCAGGCAGGCATTGCATTCCTGCTGTTGATGGACGATCGACTAGGAGTATAAATTTATGGCAAATACATAGATAAGTCTGCGGTTATATCTACGACTATCGGTTGACATGTAGTAGAGACAAATGGAACTCTACGTGTCGTGAAACGAGGACAGACAACTTCTTCACAGGTCGTTTTTGCAGTGACTATTATTGGGTTGACCATTAGATAACAAGCTAATCTGTGTACCTAGTAAGTACATAGTAGTTAGTAGGTCTCTTAATTAATCGTAAGAACATATTTAATGCTTATAGAACTTCAGTTTGATACTCTTATTACGAACATTACGCAAATGCATAAGCCGTTAAAATAAAATCACTCATGACAAGTCAGCTGTCGCAAATCTCGGTACCGATCAAAGTCAGCCTTTCACAGTTACTAAGAGAATCTAGTCTCACAACTGAACACTCCATTCTTACTACATTATCTATGAACACTCCCAACCATAAGCAGTTAGTGATACCTGCCGGTCCCACATTCTTGCACCGCGGTGTCGTGCCCAAATGCCGCGTTCCCAGCGAGGACGGCGCGAGGTCGCCGCTTCAATCTTGGGCCGCGCAAAATGTAGGTATCTGTTAGGTACCTCCTACCTAAATTGAAGTATGGAATTTATGTCAAAGATTGGATGTAGGTGTCGTTCTAAAGTTTTTTTATGTCAAATAGTCTTATAGGTTTTACATCATTTCAGGAATCTCAATTCGCAAATCAACTCTTCGTAACGCAGTCCCCTTCTGGGCGATATACAGGGTGTAAACGAACCCTTCACGAAGCCGTTAGCCAAGCATTATTACATCAAACTAAGTAACTTTACGCAAAAATTATTATTGCTGGGAAACGACTTTTTTTTTGGGGTGAAAAGTCACCTTTTACGGCAGGACTCAATGTAACGCACTGAAAACAGTGTGTTGATGGATGGATTGAATATTACGGGGGTCGTGGAGGTGTTTACAGTAAATAAATAACATTAAAAACATGTATTTAAAAAAAACTTGTGAAAAAGTTGAAACTTTGACCCCCCAATATCTCCGTAACTAGAAGGTTCCCAGATATGGTAGAACCATAACACCTTGCCCTTCGTGTTCTGCATTCAGACTCTCCCAGCCACCTATTTAAGATCGTCGATTCGTGTAGTTGTTTAGCCAAACTATAAAAAAAAACTAATTTAATTATTTCATTTTGAACACTACAACTAAGGTATGGTTATGCCTTACACCTATGCTGTTGGAAACTGAAGAAGTCAAGGCTACCGCTCAAAGATCATTGCTCTATTGTGAATGAACTATAGCCATTACTTTGAATAATATTTAAGTCATGAACTAGCACCTTTTCAGACTCTGAGGACCTATTGTTTTCGATGAGACCATTAGGCGTATCCGGAAAATCTTGTATTCATCAACCCTAGTGCATTGCGTGACAAAAATGTCAAAAGAAAAATCTATCGTCTAGTTTTCTTCTCAATATTTCGCCTTGCCATCAATGGTGGCTAAGTAATAACATCCACTCGGATCGATCTTTAGGTTAAGCCGTGCTTGCCTAGGTTGGTCTGTGGATGGGTGATCACCCATTACATACCGGGTTTCCTCCGTGCCACGGAAAGCACGTTAAGCCTTTGGTCCCGGCTGTCATTTGTAGATCTTTGACAGTCGTTACAGGTAATCAGTGGCCCAAAAAGTCTGACAACCAGTCTTACCAAAGGGTATCATATTGTCTAGTACTAGCTGGGTTGTGGAGGTCAGATAGGCAGTCGCTCCATGTAAAATACTGGTATTCAGCTGCATCCGGTTAGACTGGAAGCCGACCCTAACATGTTGGGAAAAGGCTAGGCAGATGATGATGATCAATGGTGTCAAAGAAAAACAGTTAATTTTATAAAACAAAAAATACTCTCTCACTTGCGTAACTAAAGAATGTCATACCGTACATGTCTCTAGCTGTCTGTAATCAATGATTCTATGTCTGCAAAGGTCGAACATGTCGTGACCTCAAAACCTTCGCATTTCGACCTTCATAACTGATCTAATGGAATGTTCGCATGTTACTGTTAGTACACCTGTCATTGCTAATGTCAATAACCTTTC
This sequence comes from Noctua janthe, assembly GCA_910589295.1. Lineage (NCBI taxonomy): Eukaryota > Metazoa > Arthropoda > Insecta > Lepidoptera > Noctuidae > Noctua > Noctua janthe. Next base: position 1,404,812 of record OU342572.1, on the reverse strand, counting down.
AAAAAGTGCTCCGGTACTTAGTGCAAATAACTGAGGAATTTCTGCATCCAATTGGTACAGAATTTAAGGTTCATGTTTACACTAGCTACATAATTATATTATTAGGTTACCCTTTTCAATAGTATTTCAAAGAGTGAGGAGTAACTATTATGCCTACATTTTATACAGACGACAGCACACCAACCTACCCGAAAGTTTTACCAATCGCTGAAAAAAGACCCTTAATGACGCCGAAAGTCAATACGATATTTTTTTTTGTTCTAGACCAAACCTGGGAACTTTCTACTTACGGAGATATTGGGAGTCAAAGTTCTAAGTTTTTTTTAAATACATGTTTTTAACGTAAGATTTTTATTTAAACACCTCAACGACCCCCGTACTATTCAATCCATCCATCAGCACAATGTTTTAAGTGCGTTACATTGAGTTCTACCGTAAAACGTGATTTTTCACCCCAAAAAGTAAAGTAGGTTCCTAGCAATAATTTTTGCGTAAAGTTACTTAGTTTGATGTACATAATGCTTGGTTGACGGCTTCGTGAACGGTTAGTTTACACCCTGTTTACATTTTTCGTATTTTTTTCAAAAACCAAGCATAATCTCCGCACGCGGGAGACAAAAATCCCAGTTAAGGCAGTCGGATCCTAGTGCAACACTTCATATTGACATTCAGACAAAAACTATCACACCAACACAGAAACTGTTTTAGCTCCGCTTAGTGGATACCTAGTACAGCTACTCCTGTCCATCATTCATCATTCTCCTGTCCCTCCAATTAATTTGGGGTCCGGGCAGCATTTCTTAATCTTCCATACTTCTATCCACCGTGACTTTTTAGTCGTCTTACAACGGCAGCCCACTTCATGTATCCAATGACTACTAAAGATTCATAAAAAAAAAAATTGGTATTTATGAGATTTTAATAATTTAAAAATAAAAATATTATTCAGTATTATGACGTATGACGTAGTTAAAAGAGCCTGTTGCGAGCGATGATCTACGGGACTCGAATGCTGGGTATATGTATAATGTTCTGCCGTTTGACACGTAAACATCATTAACAGGTGATTCATAATTTTATTCTAATTTTTTATTGTTATTTTTCTTTGTACCTATTATGAAAGATAAAAAAAAATCGCGCCTAGAGCTATTTTATGTCGGGTGCGTACATTTAGTGGACGGCCTTTGTAAGACGACTAAAAAGTCACGGTGTATTAGTATTTTTAGCCGTACCATCAGGTCAGAAGAGTCAGAACCTACTCCTGACTGATTCTAAATCAGCATTTTAGGTAGGTACATGATAATCACCTTACAACGATGTCGCATGCCTCATCTCATTGTCATCTTGATAATTTATTGAAAAATAAACAATATCTCGTCGATCAAGCCTCAACGGAACCCGGTTTTAAACCACAACTATTTTATGAGTACCGGTTCATGTTTATGAGGCATGGCGCCCGAAATCTGTGGGTTATAAGTTCGAGTCCAATGTCGTTATTTATCTGAAAACTGTTAAATATGGAATATATTTTAAATTAATAGTAGGTGCCGTTACGTTCAGAGGTGCATAAAGATATTCTGTCTAATATTTTATAGTTTATTGAGTAGATAGACTGCGTCGTTGATCTAGTGGTAGCAAGTGCGACATCTGAGCTTGAGGTTCTGGGTTCGATTCTCAGTAACAGTCACGGAGTTTGGATTTGTGCCGGTTTGATGGCAATAGGCTCGCCCTCTTACATGGGACTTATACATAACTGACGAAATGTGGGTGTGCTATTAGGTACACCTCAGCCTAACCGTTCTGGGACAGGTGTGATGTTAGAAGATCCCATGAGACTGGAATTCCAAGTGTGGTGAGAATTTTCATACTATAAAGGTTTGACGATTGAAAATGGTTTCCTGTCATTACTAAATGCCGTTACATAATGCTTGGAGATCAACGCAGTGAATATAAAAACAATTGCAATTACAATAATCGCAGACTCGATCCACTGACATCTTTACAAGAGGAACCTGAATTACTACTACGTACTTTAATAAGTAAGTTTGTAAAAATATGGTCAACTCTGCAAAGCGCGACATCGAATTAACGGGATCAAGTGTAAGTAAGTAATACTTTCAATTCAGATGTGCACCAAATTGTCTTTCACCAACTTTTCTTACATATTTTTCCTCAAAAAACAACGCATCAAAAAGTATATGTTTTTCTTTAAAAACTCTGCTGCTAATCTATTCTACTTACTTCATAGCTACATCTTTAATAGAGCATAGCATAGCACAGTTGTCTGTTGCAAAAAAGCGCATACCAAAAATGCTTCTGTCATAACGCCTGACAAGATAGTTATAGCAACGTTTCGTGAAACACGCAGGTAACATTATGCTATTATTTATTTAACAGGCGTCATCGCGTGTTATGAAGTCGGATTAGTATTTAAGTAGGCGCTTAGCGGTAAAAATTAATTAACATTTTTGAAATAATTCTTTGTCTGGGTATTTTTTGCGTCGAGTAATTAGCTAAGGAATTCAAACCAAAATTTATACAATTGCACAGTTCTCAGAAGCATTTCACAAAATTAAAAGTTTATCACAACTTTGATACTGATACTGTTAGCATGCGTCATCCCACTGCAGGTTGTTTCGATCCAACAGTATTCTCAAATAATTAATTAATTACTTTAATTGATAAATGAGTAGGTAGAACTGCCTCTTTGATCTAGTGGTCGCGAGTGGGACTGCAAAGCATGTAGTCATGGGTTCGATTCCCAGGTTGGGAAAGTGTTATTGGTTTTTCTATCAGGAGTTTTTCAGTAGCAGCCACGGAGTCTGGATTTATCCCCGGTTCGTGGCAATAGACTCGGCTCCTAGTAGATAAACTCATATGGCGATAGTCTGTATCCTATAGGTACTCCCAACAAAGTTGATGGTAACCAACCGAAAACTTTACCGGTTGTACAGTGGTACAGTCACGAACACCAATATATAAATACCTAACAAACTTTTAAAAGTGTTTTTCTTCTACTGTTCTGATTAAAATTTCATGTTGTTACGAACATAGTATTCTGGAACTCATATATTTTATGAAAAAGATCCTATCTCCAAGTCACAATCGTTATTTCTCGCGAAAATTGCTTTTAAATTTAGGAAAGTGTATAGTTATTGGTGCTCGTGACTGTACATCTCTGCATGACATGGATTACAATCGTGAAGTTAATTATATTTTCATAAGCTGCAGAATGCATGTCAAACTAATAAATAATCCTAAAATGCAGGTTGCATATCAATTGACTAATTCTGCAGTAGCTTACAAATTGCGTAACTAAGTGTTGAGATTACAACATCCTAATTATTATTTTAGAATAAAAATACAAATCAATTAAATTTAGACAATTTATAACTTTATTTTTATTTTATTTTCTCCATCTTACGACTATCTTTATAGAGTTAACTTGTTTAACTTGTTTCTGGGGAGACAGGTACTTAATATATATTACTTGTCTGACAGATCTGACATCTATACATGAAATTAACACTGGTTTTGTGTCAAATGTCAATCTATTTATATTATAAGATATGTTGGTAGTATTCGGATCTGAAACTACCTACAGATCTTTTCCGGAAACAAATGAAATATTTTAGAACTTTCATTTCCCTGCCGTCGCCAATGTCGACATGTCTTCTTCTTCCATACTTCTCCTTTAGTAGTCATCTCACGATTCACATTAGTCTATCTATTGTTTCTTTATTCCTTCCCAACTTTTATAGCCATCCACATTCGTACTATAAACTTTCCTCACGACGTTTTCCTCATTAGCCCCCGGCAGCAGCGGCACTAGTAACAGTCAGTCGCCCCGTACTACGTGGGATTTAAACATAACTGGTGAAATGCGGGTGTACTAATGGGTATCACCTCTGCTTAATACTGGTCTCCATCATAAAGAGAGAGATCTGTGAAATTCCAGTTTTCTAGGTAGGGTTGGGGTGGGCATTGATAAGTCAGTGCGTGATTTAGTCAGGACATCACATTAATTTTTTACAAATCCTGTCAGATCCTCTGAATATATTGAAGCTTAAAGTAAACTACAACAGTGTTACCGTTAAAGAAAATTTTATACTGCGTCATTTTCTCCCAAGCTTAAACTCCTGTCAGTTTAACAGTGGTTGACTCGGCTCATCGCTGTCCACTGCTAGACGTCTCCCTGTCGTCTCCTGTGCAACTAGACCCGGTTCTGCACCATCCTGATTCAGTCTGCTTGTACTGTCCCCTTATGGGGCTGGTTGTCTTTCTAGCTTCCAACTGATAATGGCTTGACAAATGTCTTAACGTGCTGTCCGACCCATCCTTGCCTCGAAGAACTCTTTGAGGGACCCAGCTAGTGTTGCTCCGCATTGAAGATGAACCCGTGCTGCTGAAATTACAAGCCACGAGACTTTTAATCTGTCTATCCATAGCATCTTTCCATAAAATTAAGGTTGCTTTTCAAACCCTACTAAAATTAAGGCACAGCTCATCTCCATAATTAGCCAAAACAAATCAAGCCTGCCAATATCACTGTCCCTAATTTCGTCGCAGTAAACCCTGCGCTGATTGGCCGACAGCCCGGCTTGCTACCAGCCGGTCGCCCGGCACCTTCACGCCACTTACGGTACCGTTACGGTTGATATAGTGTTTGTCGAGCGATGCCCGCCATCGCTTCCGTGTTCGGATGCATCCTCTTAAGGGGAGGGCTGTGTGACTGTCAGATTATTCAACAGGTGCAAGAAGTACTTCAGGAATTTGCCGTCGGAGTTGTGTTACCATGAAAAAACATCACCTAAGGAGTTAGTTCATACGTTACCGTGTTACCCAGTTTAAGTCCTACCGTAAAAATTACTGGTATTTAGCTACATCTGGATGGACTGGAAGCCGACAACAATATAGTTAGAAAAAGGCTAGGCAGATAATGAAGATCTAAGAAGTAATTCCTGGTGTCGAAGAAAATTTCCAATATTGCAAGGAACTACTCGTATTAATGGCGAAATGAGAGTGCCTCCTGAGGAATATTCAAAAGTACTTTAGATTCTCTTGATGTGATATGGATTCTTAAATTATATTTAACATAAAAATATAATTTAATCCGCAAAATTTCAAGTATAAGTTTACCAGCCTTCCTCTCCTCGGTCTACGGTACCGAAAACACACTGGTTGATTTTGAGGTGCCGTATTTGAACGATGCATTGAACGCTTGGAAAATGGCTTGTACCAATACGGATTTGCCCGACAACCTGTCCTCCCAGAGACAGTGGGACGTGCCGCTCTGCAGTATTGTGCGGAATACCCTCTTAAACACGTCATTCAATACTGTGGAGCGTGCCCGTCTGCTGGCCGTGGGGGAATGGGAGTCGGGGTTGTAGCTTCAGGCACTTCCGTCATCCACCATTGGCACTATGATGGATGACGCTTCGTTCCGGGTCGCTATGAGTCTACGCTTAGGCGCAGCTTGTGTTGCCCCGCATCGGTGTCACTGCGGTGAAGATGGCGACAGCCTCGGACACTATGGCTTGTCCTGCTACAGGACCGCAGGTCACATTGCACGGCACGCTAGCATTAACGACATTATACGTCGAGCCCTTGCCAGCGCCGGCGTACCAGCGGTTTTAGAACCAAACGGCTTGGTACGTGACAATGGAAAGAGTCCAGACGGCATGACGTTAGTGCCTTGGAAGGTGGGTAGGCCTTTGGTGTGGGACGCAACCTGTGTCGACACCTTTGCGCCATCTCACCTTGCAAGCACGGCGGGCTGTAAAGGCGCTGCTGCAGCGGCTGCTGAGATCCTCAAGCGGCGCAAATACTGTAACCTTATTGGTAACTACAGTTTTGAGCCGTTTGGGGTCGAAACGCTCGGGTCATGCGAATTAACATTACCATACAACGTGGCAATGCTGCCAGTCTTCTGGGCACGTTTCCAGATGACAGCGATGCGGAGGAGTACTTTGACGCCTAAGTGTCCTATTGTCGTCGTTGTTTAGATGTTTATATTTTATTACTTTTAATCTTATTTTTATCATTAGTTTAACTCTATTTGTAGTCTGTATATATTGTAAATAAATAATGTAAAAACTAAAATATAATTCAAGAATCCATATCACATCATGACAACACAAATAATAGTTTTTTGCAAGTATTTATTTATATTAAAAAACGTTGATGGTTCAGCAGGTTAATGACCTTATTTGACCTCTACGGTACTGAATACTACTGAAGTGCGAGTTGGGAGAAAACACCGCTCTTACGACACCCACCATATTTGCACCAAAACACCCATTAACGGATAATTGACCACAACGTATCAAACCACTAATTAGACAATTATCTAAAAGGTCACACATCACCAACCATTTTTGGTAACTGAACTTTAAAAATATTTCTAAATAATTATGCTTAAATATCAATCCTTACTCAAACAATTTTATTTACAAATCTGCCAATATTAAACAAATTGCACAATTATCAACAATTACATCAACTTAGCCTTAACAATCGGAGCAGGCTCTCTGCGCTTGCGCACGCCGGCGATCGTCCGCGCGCATTCCCTCGCTTACCGCCGTGGAGTACGCACGTATTACCGTTATCAATCAGTAACTCTCGAATCGAAAACAAGTGAAGTGGCAGTGAGTGATTTTCAGTGAAAAAATGTGAATATTCCTGTTTTTCTTTTAGTGATTTTTCTACGTCACTGATATGAAGACCGTCGATATTTTGGAGGTAATTTTTTCTTTTTATTAGAAATTAATTTTACGCTGAGTTGATTTTGTTAACGAGGCAATATTTGGTACAGATTAGTAAGAGTGTATCGTCGAAATATTTAAATGATGTAGCATATTTGTGTTTGTTTGTTGATTGTGATCAGAAAATGGTTGAAGATGATATATCAGTTTGATATATGAAGACTGTTTAATTACTTCAGTGTCCATATTAAGCTGGTAGATTTCACTTCGTATTGAATACAATATACCTCTTTAATGACCATTAACTATACCTGAAGGCTTTAGAGGTCGCAAGAAAACGCATAAATTATGTTTCTCTAACTGCAATTTACAGCTTTCCTTACACACTAACAAAGAGAATCTACGAAAGCATTTGAAAGTATTGACCATTCATCCTTATCATGCATTTATCAACCTTTGAACCTTCAGTCAATGTCTGCATACATGAAAACTGCATTGAAATAACTAGCATAAGTAAAGGAATACACAAAGCATTCATTTAAACCAAAAACGATAAAACCAATGTGTCAAAAGAGGAAATATCGAGCATTCTAATGCGGTATGCCCTAGGGAACTATATTGGGACCCCCTTACACAATTAATCATAATTAAAAACAAAAGAAGTAATGTTAATATGTTTGCATTTCCCTCAATGACAAATAACTCAATTTACGAGGAATGACAACAAAACAATATTTTATTTACTTAACCTCCTTAAAACTGTGCGGAAGAATGCAGGAATTTCAATGTGAAAGCTGAGAGTACGACGGAAGTAATAACTACGGTTCACAATTGATTAATTTCATAAGATTCTTGGGTATTCTGTAAATATTAATTAAACACACTGCAAGTGTTTTTGGGTTTTTCCATGAAGATTTTCTCAGAAGCAGCCTGGGGGATGAACAATTTATGTAATGGTAATAGGCTCACCCCCTATTACATAGGACTTAAAACATATCTGGCTGCGGGCATCCTATGATAAAACCCGCAGTCATCATTCATGGCAATCGAGTTATCACCAAAAAAACTCAGCAACTTTATATAAATCTGTTCCTAGATACAAAAAATCATGCATAGCTTCAACGTACATATACGTCATTCCATTCATATCTTTCAGAGATCCAGCAAAGTTTCTAATTATGAATGAATCAATAACAATAATAATAACAGTCATGGATGTTTGAAGACGTACAATAGTGAAATTATTTTTATTTACTAAACACAGCTCGCTCAGTATAACATAAAACTATATTATTAGAAACGAGTATAACCCTAAAAAATTATCTTTTCCTTTTCATTATCTTTTGAAGATCCTTTGTTTTTCCAACACTATGTGACAGCTAAACCTTCTTGTATGATCTGATTCCTTTATCTTCACATATCCAGTTTTGGAAAATCAAAATCAAAGCATTTATTTCAAGTAGGCCAGTTACAGACAATTTTGAATTGTCGAAACAAAGACAGCAATGAAATGTAGTAGTCCCAGTCACAAGGCTTAAAAACTGAAAATACTGTAGTTGCCCATTCCCTAGCGTAGATCTCTATGGAGAAGAACGGGCAAGAAACTCCATGGACAAATCAAATCAAATCAAAATATTTTTATTTCACATAGGCCTAGATGGGCAATTATAAAACGACAGTCGACAAAAAGGCACACTTTATATCAGTATATTTTTACAAAACCTTGGTTACATCATTCATGTTGAGATGGTACATTATGTGAGTACGATGCAGCAAGATGTGTACGTTAAAAGTGTCCATTGTAAAAACAAAACAAAAACAATTCAAATAAAATAATTAATTCAAAAAAGCCGTGGCAACCAAGAGATGACCAGTACGTAAATGATATCCATGTCTTTTACTGCTTGGCTCTTCATCATCTGCCTAGCCTTTTCCCAACTATGTTGGGGTCGGCTTCCAGTCTAACCGGATGCAGCTAAAATACCAGTATTTTACATGGAGCGACTGCCTATCTGACCTCCACAACCCAGTTAGTACTGGGTAATACGATACTCCTTGGTAAGACTTATCAGACTTTTTGGGCCACTGACTACCTATAACGGCTTTCAAAGATCTACAAATGACATCCGGGACCAACTGCTTAACGTGCTTTCCGAGGCACGGAGGAAACTCGGTATGTGGGTGGATGGGTGGTCACCCATCCACAGACCAACCTAGGCAAGCGCGGCTTAACCTAAAGATCGATCCGAGCGGCTGTTATTACTTAGCCACGAGCTCCTCGTGCAACTGCTTTGCTCTTATAATGTAGAATTATCGTACCTTATTAGGCTCCATCACCAACCCGATTGAACCAAAATAACCCACCAGCAATTTTGTAACCCATTCCTAATTGTAGCAATTTCACGAAACTGTCATGTCTGACAGGCTTATTTTAAGAAGATATAATTATGCTGATGTCTACTTGTCAGTGTGGCTAGTTTAATATGTATATTCAAGCAATTTTACAGCGGGTTAAGTAGGACTCGAACCGGTATGTTTTGCTAGAATGCTTGCTGTTAACAATAGTGAAGAACATACCAGGTTTGAAAGCGCACGAACCAATGGCAATAGGCTAGAAAATTTATTTGAGTACCTATGTAAACGTAATTGAGAATAGATGAATGTCTGAATGGGTGTACCTGGAGATATGAGTACTTTAGATGTATTGTATACTGGACAGCATTGATAATAATCGACCTCTATGAATTTTTAGTAAGTTCCTGGCAGATGATGAGATAAACGGTATGTTTAGGCGCATGGCCCGTATCTAACTGTGCCACCTTGTTTTTAACCGATTTCTTAAAAATAAGGAGGTTATGTATTCCACCAGCATCTTTTTTCGTGTATGTTCACCTATTTCTACGTGATTACTGGTCCGATTCAAGTGATTCTTTATTCTTTTTTCAATTGTTGGGACCATTGCGCGAGCTTCCTCTACCATCAATGTTATTAACTTTTTTTAGGTACGTTATGAGTTACTGTCATCCTCTATAATAATACATTTTTTCTTGCTATTATTGTCTAGTTGTGACGAATTTGGTGGGAAGAAAGGCAATGAAACAAACAAAACCACCGGCTTCCGAAAAGCAATAACGTTCAAGGGCAAAAAAAAAAATATTACTGTGTAATTCATAATGCGAATAGGGAAGAAAGTAAGACGGTTAACAGCGGTATATTTTAATATAAAAGGGTTTAGATCTTTCAGACTTATTGCCATAAATTTCAATTACACGAAAATTTCTTTAGCTGCTCTTCTGACCGAAGAAACCGCCATGCTGTCTCAAAAGAAACCAATTGATGAATATCCTCTTATGTGTGCACAAAGTAAAGGATTTTGTTCAAAAGGATTCAGTTTTAATGTGCAATACTTTTTATTTTATGTGCACGTACTTGTATGAGGAAATGGAAGGTCAATAGAAACTTTATAGAAATAAATTTATAGCTTTTTAGAAGATGGTCAAGCAATCAAGCAAAGACACTTTAACTTTCATAAGTTATTATGAAATGAACTGCTGTTAAATGAGATAGAAATATATTATTCATCGTTAACATTGGGCTAACATAAAAACAATTTACACGAGTGTAAAAATTGAATTAACACAGGTGAAGTCGCGGGAAAGATGTGTAATTTTCCCGGAAAAGTATCTTCACCAGCCTTTTATGTCTGCCATTAAAGAGCATGATTGTTTCTATTTGAAAGAGGTGTGGGAAAACTTTCAGGTGTCATCATCATCTGCCTAGCCTTTTCCCAGCAATGTTGTGGTCTGCTTCCAGTCTAACCGGATGCAGCTGAATACCAGTATTTTACATTGAGCGACTGCCTGTCTGACCTCCACAGGTAGTACTCGGTAATACGAAACCCCTTGGTAAGACTGGTTGTCAGACTTTCACGCCGCTGACTACCTGTGACGACTTACAGGTCTACGAGGTCTTTATTTCTTAATAGTCAACAGACACCTAAGCAAGAGAAATGGTGGGTATATAGCCGTAATTCCTCGACATGGTTTCCATTGCCAATCACATCAAAACATTCCTTGATTCTAAGGTTTCCCACAGCAAAAGACTGAAATCCAGTTGACCCAATCCCTCCACAACCGTCTAACCTATCTGCCCTGCTCCCAATTCACATCCTAACCACAAAAACTGAATCCAAGTCATGTGTATCCATCACGATGACAGCTTATGTGTTACGGTTGACCATATCTTTTATATATGTGTTGATATAGGTAGGTATGACCGTATCTATACTTAATATAATAATATTGAAGAGTTCGTTTGTTTAAACGCGCTAATCTCTGGAACTGTCAAACGAATTTGAAAAATTCAGCCCATTTCTTGAGTAAGGTTATGCGATACTTCCCTTAGGAGCCGAGAAATAAGAAAAAAACTGGGTGTAGCCGCGGGGTACAGCTAGTTTTACAGACAGTTTTATAGAGATATACGGATGGCCATATCTTTTATGTGTGTTTTTATTCGACTGCCGACGTTCGATCGAGGTTTATGCTCGGCTCGGATCCGGCTGCGATGCGTGATCGACTTTAGAGTGACGAACGATTATTGATCTGGTGGTGAACTATATTTTGATGAGCTGTTAGATGGTATATTTGACATGGCGCAACTACGGAATGCTGTAAAGCACTTCTGGTAAGGTCTAGACAAAATTCCTGGGACAATCGCTTTAAAAGTGTTTCGTATTTTAGATACGACTTTGAACACGTGTGTCAAAACTTTTCAGTCGCTAATATAAGTCATTTTGTGTAAGGTATTCATGAATACAGACAACTGTTGGGAAAAACAGTTGTTTCTAAAAGTTGTAGAAAAGTTACTGTCATGAAAAATCTGCTTATAAGTCCCTTATGATCTAATTAATAAGGTTCAAACGTGGTCAACCGGCAGTGAACTCGGAAGGCGCAAAATAAAAAATGGTGCGTTTTGCAAAAAATTGTTACAACTTCGCTAAAGTAGGCTGGTTTGAATGAAATTAAACCTCTGTGCCATGCATTTCATAATCGCGATTAAAAAAGTCTATGTGTCATTTTGACAAGCCACATCTCTTCATTTCGATAGCATCAGTTCTAATCTAACCTTGATTTATTTACCGCTACAGCACTTTCATTTACCTAACTATTAAGCAATATTTGTCTGTTCACATTTAATATTATAATCTAGGATTAAACTAATGACTTCCATAATATTTAAGTATAATTTTAGGCCCATTAGAGTTGCCTTGATGGCATATGGATCGTTTGATTTTCGCATTAGGAAATTGCAATTAGCACATCAACATTAGCACCCCAAAGTCTAGATTTGTTAAGATGCTGCAATAGAATCAGGCCCATATCACTTGGAGCTTTTACTATACCTGGCGAAAAGAGGGTGTTCCGTACACCTGTGCCTACCACTCCGGAAAACACAAGCATGGTGATATCACATCAGCTGCCTGTGCCTATTCTCTTACCTAGCCGTTAAGCAACAATGTGATGATCAGTTTAATAAGATGTAGCTGAAGACCAGGATTTATTACAAGGTGACTGCCTATCTGACCACCAAAACAAGGATGATGCTAAACCTAAAACCCGCAGCCAGATCCTCATTCACAGTTAAAAACAGCGGGGAGTAGAGAATGCGCCTGCCGGAGCAGTTGAGCGGCTGTCGAATGAGGCTCGTAAATCTAGTCGAGTGCGCAGATGTCATTAACGCGGACATCTTATAGTAAAAGTTCTGTACAGTCCGTATGTAACGAGCGGGAAGAGTTTGTGATTATTTTTAAGTTATTTATAAAGAGGTTGCTTAAAATACCCTCACGGTTGAACGCTGTACTTGCTTTCAGAGGCAAGAGGACCAAACTCCAGACTGTTACAGATATTTCATAAGAAAAAAAATGAAATCTGCCCAACCCGAGAATCGAACCCAAAACCCGCTCATCAGTGCTTGCATCCACAAGGCCAACAGAGCAGATTGTGATGGTTTTATACTGTGATGGTAGTAGGACTCCGTTTGTGTAGTTCATTGTCATGGGAATCAGTGTAAACGGTAGTAAGTAAGCAATACTCTTCCTATTTACTCGACTGCTCAAAAAAGGAGTGTTATTTTTATTCTTCCTACCCAAGGGTATCAACACAGGTAGACATAAAAGACCAGGCTGATCCTAAGAATCTCCACAGTATATTAGCTAAGCAGACGGGAAATCCATTCCCATAAAAATAACGACAGACACAAACAAGAGCTTCCTCTCATGTAGAAGATAGAGCCATAGAGCCGTACCATAGAGCTGTACCATAGAGGTATAGAGCTATAAATACTCTCTATTAGCTATAACATTGTGGTGGCTGTCTCGGAGGCACGATGTTGCATTTCCTGCCGATATAAATAAGTACCTTTGAGGACTAAGGATGGGGTGGAGTCGTTTGGTTAAAATAAAAAATGACTATCTTCCAAGGGCAAAAGGTAAAACTTCTGTATTTTCTATTTAAACTTACATACTGATTAAATAAACTAATATACATATATTATGATACATACAAATAGTCCGAAATACGAGAAACCTTATGATAATTACTTTGACTACTAATTACTAGATTGTGAGCAAGACTTTAAATAGTACGAACTGTTCTGCGTACTTTGGGTCCGGTTAATGGCAATAGGATCGCCCTCTGTTACATGGGACTTAAACTTGACTAGCAAAATGTGGGTGTACTGTTAGGTACACGGTACACCTTTGTCTACCTCCCTTCGGGGATTACAGGCGAGATATTATGTTTAAGTTACAACTATTATACAGATAAATGAGAATTTTTTAACAGAAATCAGAGCCATAATAATTCATGTAAAATAATGCGAAGGAATGGAAATACAAGCTGATGAGATGGAAGCCCAATCAAGATGACACTTTAATTAAAAAAAACATGAATCAATAAACATAATTAACAGTCTAGAATCAAAATCGAAAAACCTTTCACTCTTATCTAAAACTTCATAAGTTAAATTCAATCAGCCATTTGTACCTACTACATAATTTCCTTATTAATTATATTCACTAATTGAAATGACTGCTCACAAGATTAGTATATTTCACCTTTCATTTCCCAAATCAATTAATTTCGCCTAAGATACCTAAACAATCTATTATCTCATCAACTTACTAAGAAAGCCATTGCACTTAAACCTAGCTCATAATCTTAGCACATAACACCTGATGCTATCAAAAAACCTAGCTTTATGTCATACATAAAAGTTTACGTAAGGTGTAATGTGGAAGTCTCCGCGTCTTTCCTGTTCGTCTCGGGTCGTCGCTCCGGCGGCGGTTGCATAATAATGTCCCCTAGGTTTAGGGATGCCATTTCATTAAGGACGCACGGGGTAAATGATCCTTGACGTCATAATATGTTTTGTTAGTGGAGGAATCTAGTTTTGTTCTTGTTATACATTGTAGGTTGCTGTTATTTGTTTCGGCTGCATTTATACACTCACGGTCGCTCAGCGCCCTCATACTTGGAGTCTCTCTGAGGGATCGCATCCGGAACGAAGTGATGCTACAGAGAATCGAGTTGAGTGGCGTGCGATTGAGGAGGCCTATGTCCAGCAGTGGACTGCTGTTGGCTGATGATGATGGTAATGATCATCATGTCCTGCTCTTATCCCTATTTAGGTAATTCGGTCTGGACAGCAGGTTCATTTCTGCCAAAAATATTGAGTTTTTACCAAAATTAAAATCGTCTCGAGACGCATTACTTTCCAGCTAATTTGATGTCCAGCTGTCAGCAAATACTGCAAAGAATATTCTTATAGTATTTCTCGACGGCATGTAAACCCAAGTCAGAGGCCCTTAGGCTGCATTAAAACTCTGACACCAAGTTAGGCACTAACCACACGATAAATAACTACTTTCCAGCAGGAAAGCCTTACTAATACTAAATACTAGCTCAATACTAGCCAATGTATTATTAGTATAGAATATTGAAATAGTAGATATCCTAATTCAATATTATTGGCAAGCTACATTGGCTCTCTATCCCTTTAGTTACCATACCCTAATACGTAATTATTTCATCATTCCTTCTTACATTGGGATATATTGTCCTTTTTGGAGTAAAAGCCGCAACTTGGTGACAATAGTACCCGGATCCACAAGTCTCGTTAGCTACAATTCAAAATAAATCACTTATTTTTAAGAATCTGAGTTTCCTGGCCGCAGCGCAAGAGCATTGTACAAACAATGTGTGTTACCGGTAAAGTGTCGAGTTCACTAGTGTAATGCGATCTTAATGTCATATTGTCTGTCGTATGAGTTACGACATATTGTATGTTAAGACAAAGGCGGTTGTGACCGCTCCAGAGTTCATTTTGAACTGATTTCTGATTGAACTATCGTATTACATGTAACAATGATGTGTTTATTGGAATGGGAGCTGAACTCATTGATGATCGGAAAACGGATGTAACTTAAGGCTGTTCTAGATTAGGTTAAGATATCTCTGGACTGTGTGATGGATGATATGGCTAGAAAGGAGGTGACTGCTTAAATAACGAGTAATAGGGAAGTATGGAAGAAGAAGACATGCTGCGCCGACCCCAAATAAATTGATAAGGACAGGAGAATGATGATGACGATCTCTGTATTCATATCTTAGATATAACTACTGCCTGTTGGTGCTGCCTTTTGTACATTCTTCAGAACGTCTGTTCTTTGATAGCCTAGGCACTAGGATATCTAACATATACTTTGGTTGCGCTTGGTGTTGTGAGGCTTTGATCTGTACTTGTATCTCTTGTGGAAAGAATTTCTTCCTTAATTGAAAGATCAAAGGATCAACCGGGATGAAAACCATTCTATGCCCTAACTTAGGTCATGAATTATGGTCTACCCATTCGAAAGTTTCTCACACAACACTCAATAAATCCCACCACGTCTCAAATATTCAAAATAATATGGTAAACATAGAAATAAAAATTGTTTGTCATTTGTAGATCTTTGACAGTCTTTACAGTTAGTCAGTGGCCCGAAAGTCTGACAACCAGATTTACCAAGGGGTAACGTATTATCCAGTACTAACTGGGTTGTGGAGTTCAGATAGGCAATTGCTCCATGTTACATACTAGTATTCAGCTGCACCCGGTTAGACTGGAAGCCGACCCCAATAAAGTTGGGAAAAGGCTAGGTAGATAGATAATTGAAAGATCAAAGGTTATGCTGGAGTAGGCACTTCAGATTTATCTTACCATCATGTAAGTATAAGAAAGAACAAAAATCTCTCTCTATTACACAACAACGTTTCAAAATGCTCAGTTAATTGCCTCATTGGCTAAATCTTTATAGTTAATTACAGAGAGAATTAAATATAAAGTGGAAGGGATAAGGATGCTACAACGGTTACCGCGCCAAAAAATCAGTTGTTCCATACATTTTGACCGTATAGGTATTTCAATAAACGACGAAAAATTTTGTAGGTGGGGGGGGGGGCTCAGAATGATGTACTGAATACGTGGTAACCGTTTTAGCGTCGGTATCCCTTCTACTCTGTATATTTTTTCAAGTTTAAAAATTTAAATCAGTACTCGTCTAAAATCATGGGTATCAAGGTAACCCTACGAGACTGCGACCGTGGCAGTCGCCAGCGATCGATTTACGACCGCCAAGTAACGTGTTCGCAATATTATGAAATATCTATAAATACACCCGCCGTGTATTGACAGATTCAATGTATGGTCGAGCTGCATTTCTTTCAAATGGATTTTAAATAGTCGTATGTGAAGTTTTATAGAGTGTGAAATTAAAAGCTTTTGATATAAGAGTTTTAATAAAAAGAACCAATTCAATCTTTTTTATTATGTATGGTTGTATTTTCTTGAAAATTTAGACAGAGATGTAAAAATAGTAGTACCACCACTTTTCGCCATTAAGGAAACGCCATTATCTAAAAAAAATATTTTGGCCAGCAACAAAAATTCTCAAATGAATTTTATTAAAATAAAATTCATTTAATTCAGGTCATTGACCCATGTTAGATAAAAAACAAACACTTTTGTCAATTTACAGGCAGATTATCTATTTTGACTAAATAAATAAAGTTAATTAAATGACGTAAACATATAAGAAATAAACTAATGTCAGATCCGATCAATAAATGTCAAAGGCAAAACAAATAAGTATTAAAAGGAACCGATACTCTTCATGTACCTACTCTTAAGTAATCATTATATACTCCGGAACTTACAGCTATACGAACCTTACGGTACATGACATCAATCTGGGTCAGTATTGGAATCTTAGCTGTCGAAGTGTCCACAGTGACAAGACATAAATATCTTACGGAGGTTGATGAGTTTTATTTACATTTTTTTTGCCATTAAATTATGTCTGAGGAACCAAAATTCTGTCTTTTCCTGTTTCATTAATTTTTCTTTCTATTCGTCATCATCATCATCTGCCTAGCCTTTTCCAACTATGTTGGGGTCGGCTTCCAGTTTAACCGGATACAGCTGAATACCAGTATTTTACATGGAGCGTCTGCCTATCTGACCTCCACAACCCAGTTAGTACTGGGTAATAAGATACCCCTTGGTAAGACAGATTGTCAGACTTTTTAAGCCACTGACTACCTAACGACTGTCAAAGATCTACAAATGACAAACAATTTTTATTTCTATGTTTACCATATTATTTTGAATATTTGAGACGTGGTGGGATTTATTGAGTGTTGTGTGAGAAACTTTCGAATGGGTAGACCATAATTCATGACCTAAGTTAGGGCATAGAATGGTTTTCATCCCGGTAGAATGTTTCCGTGGAACAATTTCTGATAATCACACGAGCATAGATTGTATGTCATACTAGCTGTTGCCCGCGACATTTTGAATCGAATTTTGTTACCAATTTAGGGGTATTCATTTTTTTCCACGGAACCCTAATTCTTATTCAAAAATACAAGTAGCATATGTTAGACCTTATAACATCAGCTATCTGCCAGTAAAAGTCTCGTCGGTCCAACCGTTTCGGAGATTGGCCGGAACAACAAAAAGACAGACAGACAAAATAAAATTGTTTTTGTTATAAGTGCCGTAATTATTTTCATATGCATTCAGTAAAATATATTTTGATATTACAAACAGACACTTCAATTTTATTTATTTGTATAGATTCAGAATTTATCAAAATTTTACAGTTTGGCTATGTGTTACGGTCAAACCGACCTTAATACTAATATTCGTTTTTCCTAAATCATGTTAATTTAGGAAAAACGAAAATTAACAGTCAGGGTAATTTAGTATTTCAAATTGTTATCGACAAACTCTGTGACACATATTCCGCTAACTGACAGTTATGTGGTCAGAGAGCTGTCATAATGTTATTGAATCATCAAAACTTCCGCGACCTGAATGGTAATGAGATACTACGTAGAAATGTTTGTTTGTTTTGTATTTGTGGGTATCTTCCATTGAGTCGGAGTGAAGGGCGTGTGAAATTAGGAAGTTTCGAATATATCCTTATTGGTATTTTATAGGTGTTTTGTTTGTAATAAATACAAAAACTTAGCGCGCTTATCTAACATCTGTCACAAATATTTTAAACACCTTTTGGTTATTTTTCTTGTGTTTTTAATCGTCGTTTGATACACGTGAGCCTTGAGTGCAACAACAAATTCACCCTTATATCATTTACTATTAAGTAGTAATCTTTGATGACAACATACCGTTTTATAGTATTTGTTTATGGTATAGAAATGTAATTATTTATTTTATTACAAAATTAAATAAACTTCAGGTCGTTTTCATATTTCTTAGAGTAGTACTTAAATCTCTAAAGCCATAAAAAAATGCAGAATTGTAGACCATAAAGAAGACAATTATGAATGCAGTACAGTCGCGAGTACAAAGATGTACTGTATTGTATATTGATATCAGGACTCTTTGTTTGTACCAATTCATCCAGGTTTTTCTTACAAACATGGTATTTTGGAACTCAACTATGTGACCGGTCCTACCTCAAAGTTGCAATCGTTATTCCACGACGAATTGGTAATTCGGTTCATACGCATTCCTTGAATTAATATGATTAGAAAGGGGAGGAGCTCGTGTCTAAATAATAACAGCCGCTCGGGTCGATTTTCAGGCTAAGTTGCGCTTGCCTAGGTTAGTCCGTGGATGGGTGACCGCCCATTTGTATACTGAGTTTCTTCCGTGCCTCGGAAAGCACGTTAACCCGTTGGTCCTGGCTGTCATTTGAAGATCTTTGACAGTCGTTACTGATAGTCAGTGACTCAAAGTCTGAGAACCAGTCTTACCAAGGGGTATCATATTGGGTTGTGGAGGTCAGATAGGCAGTCGCTCCATGGTACTGGTACTGGTATTCAGCTGCATCCAGTTAGACTGGAAGCCGACCCCATCTTATTTGGGAAAAGGATAGGTAGATGATGAATTTGGGGTCCAAACAGTCAGGAGCTATCAGAAAAGCATCAGTTTAATGTCAGTAACTACGAGGAATGCGCTCGAGTGTCACTGATTTCAAGGAATGCATCGAATCACCAATCACCCTGCATACATGAAGCTGTTCGTGGCTGTACCAAACCATCTCAGCTTCCGAGTAGAACCGGTTGATAACTGGAGTGGAGACGTCGTTAATCATTATCATTAATAGCCATAACATTATTATTTATGACGTAATTATTACGGGTTAGACTAGACATAATAATTATTAGATGACTTTCATTCCATGGTAATGAGGTCGAAGATTTTCTTGAGTTCTTTGTTTTACAAACGCTGTTCTTGATAGAAAATGGGGAAGTTTCTTTCGAGGTCTACCGCGTTATTTTAGTGGTCGTAATTTAAAATGCTGAGCGTAAGTTCGTGCCGTAAAAAAATATATTTTTATATTATTATTTTAGTTTTTCTGTAAAATAGCCAAATCTGAGTACGGTAGCAGCCTTTAGTTTTGACTAACGCTCAATAAATTTATTGACTTGCTTTCTATTAGGGGCATCACTGGCTCAATCAATCCCTGTAATTGGCCATTTTGCTGTTATTAACAAAACTTTGTGTCTCCCTAGCTGTAAGTTTCCCAAAAATAATAAAATAAATACCATACCACCATACCATGGCATCACTACCTAAATATCTACCCAGAAAATATACAAAGCCAAGTATGAATGTGTTTCATTATTTAATTCTAGCTAGCATTAAAATGCACTTCCAATTAAAATATAGACATAATATTTAGTGTTATTATCAGACCGTGGCAGGTCCGAAATCACTGAATTAAGATTAGTGATAGCACGTGGCTTTACGCGGCCAAACATCCGGCACTATTTACTTAATTCTTATTTCACATTATATTCTGCAAGTTTATGATATAAGCATAACTAAAAACACACAACAAATCAAATATTAGCAAATCTAACCGGTTTTAGGCTTAACACTTCTTGAATTCCAAATGCTTACTTTTAGACTCATAAACTATCAGATTATAACAATAACATAAATATATCTATAATCTCCTACAAATAAAGGAAAACATTGCTGCGCGCGCGACTTTCAAAAAAGTGATGTAGCGCGTTGATGTCTTTAGTTAGGACTAGCAGTGCCGCGAATTCGTCCGCGAAAATTGTTATAGCTCGGCTAATATGCACGATATAATGTATAGCCCTCACTAATAATGTAGCTTTATGCCAGTGAAATAATTTTATAGAATTGGATCATTAGTTCCGGAGATTACCCCCTACATACAAATTTACAAACTACCTTTTTATAATATACTAGCTTTTGCCCGCGGGTTCGCCCGCGTGTATGTGGTCTTCGGGGATAGATATATAAAAACGCTGAGACACGTATAAATTAATTTTCAATCAACTTCAAAACTGACGGACTTTTATATAAACTTCCATCCCCTATTTTACCCCTTTAGGGATAAAATTCTCAGAAATTATTTCTTAGTGGATACTTACCCTTCACAAAGAATACACCCTCCAAGTTTCATGTCTCTAGGACGGCGGTTTGGGCTGTGTGTGTGATATATCACCGAGTCAGTCAGTCAGTCAGTTTACCATTTTATATATATAGATTAGTATACACAACATTTTTAATCGCAATTGTTTTTTACGTTTTTTTTAATAAACTGTAAACTTCTACTTACTGATACTATTAGCCTGTGTCATCCCACTGCTGGACAAAGGCCTCTCCCCATGACTTCTTCGATTTAGGGCTAATGTGGACCACTTGACCCTGGATTTTATTCTATTTTTCTAAAATGATGAAGCCATTTTGCTTCGCAATGTTATTTCAATATTTACACGCGTAATTAATAATAATTGGTACATAGCCCAGCCACAGTAAGACGCTAGTTTCTCTCGTAAACTATAGATAGAAGATAACGCGTTAAGTCTACGTTAATTAACTTAGCTTCATGCTCTAGATGGCCACTATGGTGGAAATTAAAAATAAACAGCTGGGTGACATCTTGGGAAAGTTGTTGTACTTAAAAAAGGTAAATGACCATTTCACTGAAGGTTATTGAAAGTGCTATCAACTTATCATGTTGCAAAATGTCACCCTCATCATCATCATCTGCCTAGCCTTTTCCCAACTTGGGTCGGCTTCCAGTCTTACCGGATGTAGCTAAATACCAGTATTTTACATAGAGCGACGGCCTATCTGATCCACACGACTGTCAAAGATCTACAAATGGCTGCCGAGACCAACAGCTTAACGTGCTTTCCGAGGCACGGAAGAAACTTGGTATACAATGGGTGGTCACCAATGGTGGGTTATCAAACCTATTTGGTAAAAAGAAAATCAGAATATAATAAAAATCTTTTTGTCAACAAACAAAAGCGCTATCTCTCCCCATAAAACTCACGTCCAGTACATAAAATAAAGATAATATTACAAGAAAACACCTATCAATAGTACCTCAGCACAAAAAGCGAATATTATAAGTCATAGCGTCGAAAGAGAAAGGTGGCATCAGTGGCGTCGCTAAGACAGGCCGAATTCCTCCGCGGTTAACAGAGCGCGACCGACTTGTGGTTAACTTAAGTTTAACCGACATTCAGGGGTTACTGTTAAAACTTGTTTAAGGTTTTAGAGCAAGGGAAGAGTTTTTACTAGAATCTGTCTGTTTTAAAATACTTGATTGGTTATGGTTTTCGTTGTATCAGCTCAGTTTTTGTCTTGGTCTTATTTATTTATTAAACGTTGCCCTGCACTGAGGTTTTCTCTGGAGCGTTTACAAACATTTAAACTCTCAAACACAAACAGCCAGAGGAAATCTAAACTGTCTGTTTGTTCCGGCAAATCTTCGAAACAGCTAGACCGATTTTGATGGGACTTTTACTGGCAGATGGCTGATGTTATAAGGAGTAACTTAGGCTTTTATGTTAGAAGAAGAATTTGTGTGGTACTTACTACAATTAAAAAACCCGACTACTGAAAAATCACGCTCTATATAAATTCGGGGTTTACAAGATAAAATCGATACCTCCTATTGTTGAAGTCCGTTAATGTAGCCAATGTTACCCGTGCCATAATAACAAATCGATTGACAACTTATTTATCAAAATCTGATGAATAGTTTAGGCGCTACGGAGGGACATACGTAAATACAAACATGCGTACATAAACTGCTAATCATAACCCTTCCTTTTGGCTTCGCCGTAGTCGGCTAAAATGGATTAAGATTTCATGCAAAAAAAATAAAACCCTTTGAAATTGTTAACAAAATCCAATTCAAATAGGGAAATAATATTTTTATAAAAATTTCACGCTGACGAAGGTCGTATGTAACAGCTAGTAAATAACATTTATTTCGGTTTTGTGATTATATGACCACAAGCACCAAACCATTAATAATGTTATGAATAGTTATGATAGAATGAGTTTATAATAAATTATGTTGCACTACTTAGTAAATTGCACTAAACCACAGTTGATGTAATTACTGATGAAATACATACAAGAAATATTATTTAAAAAACGTGTAATAATACATGCAGTAGCGTTTTTATATATTTTTAACACGCTTTTATTTGCTTCACCTGTAACTATGTAAAAAAACCTTAGAAGTAAAATTTGATCCACTTCAGATTGGATAACATTTTGCACACATGGTATAGTTTGGATGGCAATGCCTGGTTAGCTAAGTCACGTCACCCTAAATTCAATATGTCGGACCAGTTTTTTTTAATGCATTCCCATGCTATGGGTATCAAATGAAAGAGTTAGCTGAGGAGAATATGAGAAATAAAATGACATTACTCGAAAGCGTGTTTAATAAAACAGTGTCATAATCTTTCAGAAAATAAAACAAATGACGCTTTTGATCTTCAGTATCAAACTCGATCTGTTTTAAATATTATGTCAAGTGATTTGATAACATGTGAACAATCAGTTTGGACTCCGTTTGTGATACATACCTCCTCTCTGTTAAAGGTAGCGGGTAGTAATCCACCACGCATGCCCAGCGCGGGTTAGTGGATCTTACGTGTCTTCCAAATTTTGGTTTAAGAATTATGCCAGTTGTGGACAAACTGTGGGCCAAAATAGCAGGAATCTGTTGCCCTGACACAGTGAGGCGGGGGCGCGGCAGGCCACGAAGGAGTTGGCGAGACGAACTGGACAGGATCCGTCAGAACTGGATGGAGGACGCGCGGGTTCTCGAGAAATGGAAAAAGTGGAGGGTGACCTTTGCCCACAAGTGGGACAATACAGTCTAGAAAAGAAAAAGTTGCCATTAAACCTCCAGTGCTCTCTCTAGTGACTTGATTTACTGAACTGCTATTAAATTTCACCAATCACTAAAATGTAGTGAAATGTCTTAATGACTTTATTAGGCTTTATGAAACTAGGAAAATAATCAAACACTAGTAAAACTATGTACTTAAGTCTCAAATCGATTAGAATGGTAGCTGAGACAAGGAAAAGGCTCAGACTAATGAAATATGTCATAACTGCAGTCACCAGTCATTTCCTGACTTTCACTGGTCAATCTAGGTAGTGGAGGCAGTCCACAATTCATTACAATACTGTATTACGCCATAATATGTTGTTACCATTTTTACACATTATAGCTATGCATACGATTTGGTTTGCTAACGAAATTAAATCCCTGTCAAATTGAATTGAAGCTTCAAATTACCGTGTCTCGTAAACTTTTGTTTTTCTTGGGGTTGGGTTCGGACTAAATTGTTATAAAATAATAATTATCAGTGATTGAAAAACAAAACTTTTTATTAAAATAAAAGGATACCAACTATTTGGATACATAACAAATTCTAGCCAGTTCTCTATTTAAAATTAAAATTGTAACCGTTTTGTAAATTTATTTGTGTAGTGTATGTGAAAATTTGCCTTGTGATAAGTATTTCATACTAGCATACCTTTTACAGCTAAGCTCTCGGCACAATTTTCTTAGATTGCAAATTAATGCTATAGGTACGCTAAAAAACAGGTGGTACACACGGCGACACATCGTGCTATACTACTCCAGTATAATCTGACCCTGCTTTGTATGAACTTCCCGTACTATGAGAGATCAGTTTTATTTCGTTACGCACAGCTTGATTGGTCGTCGTACATACTTTGGGGGAAAATGTAAAATAAATAAAAACTGGAAATACATGTTTAGTGACACGGCTGTCTATTGTCTAACAGACAGACATAGAACTCATTTATATGTATGTATATTCAGAAAGATAGGCAGGTATTACGCCATTATGTATACATAATTCAAGTATAATTCTGACAAAAGGTCATAAACTAACTCTCGCTTACTGAGAAAGTGAGATTTGTTTGGTCTTCACTTCATCTGACAATACATTTCAAACTATCGAAAGGTAGACGTTAGAAAAGGTTCACTAAACGAAATTCTTCACAAGCAGGGCCTGCTTTATAAACTTTTGTTTTAAAATACGGATCGGCGACGGCAATACGCATGAAAAAACAATGAAAATCAATCATTAGTAATCCTCGAACGGTAAGGCAGAGCTGTACATACCTAATAGTAAATCTACATTTCCCTTGTAATGGGGAGCGCGGCTATTGCCATCTACCGGGTATAATCCAGACTCTGTGGCTGCTACTAAGAAATTTCGGAAACCGCATAAACTCTTTGCCCGACCATAGAATCGAACCCAGGACCTCAAGCTTGCGGAGTTGCGCTTGCGTCCAAGGAGACAGTAAAGATGATGCAAAAACAAAGTGCCTAATCACAGTATTGTCCTATTCGACACAAAGATTGACTGATAGACGATGCCTTGTGGCATCAAGATCGCCTATTATACATGAAGATTAAATAAATAAATATATAAAATAGTTTCGTGACAGTCTGTTGTTCTGTCAGTAACCGTTATTGACTGGCTAAAATTTTCCACGATAAACTAATCTGTTTTCGTATACTTCGTGATATCGTGGAAAGTTACCTCATCGATATTTCGTAGATTATTATGTGATCGCATGGCTAACCCTCGTTAGATGAACCTTCTGCGTCTTTCTATTTTATGGTGTAACTTTCCCAAATCTAACTACGTATTGTCATTGTATTGTGATATAATATTATTGGCATTCGATAATAATACCGCCTGAACATTGAATTGATGACTTGACCGTACACGAAGGGCAGTGTTTGCAATATAGATATTTCTAACTAAATATTTATATTTTTCATGTTTGTTGTCAAGGCCTCGGACACTAATTAAGATATTGTGGTAGGTTATGTCAACACGTAGCCGTCTAGGACCATTGACTTGCTTGTTTATTTATTTCTTTAACAATTTATGTACACACGAAATACAGAAAAGAAAAAAGGAACAGAAAATAGTACAAAGGTAATGCTTATTTTTAAAGAAATCTCTTCCAGCATACCCCTCCTCTCTTTCCTGCTTGTTCTGGGCAAACATCATAATTTGAACCTAATGATTTCCATAATCAATCAATTAGTGTTGGTATAGTATTCTGGCTACGAAACACGAGAACCTAGAAAAAGTGTTTTTTTTTTTAAATTCTAATTAGGCTTGCGTTTGGCCGCAACTCGCCTGATGTGAAGCGATGACGCGGCCTAGGGTGGAACACGCTTGCCTAGAAGAAACCGATTCACTCGAGCTTTGAATAGATCCAGATTATAATGATCAGGGAACACAGAAAATTCTCTCAGTGATAACTGATGACGGAGAAGTCATAATTGAATCAACAAATGCGTCCGAAAATCGCATGTCAATACTGTTGAAAGATTGTGGAAATGCTTTGAAATCCTTTTCCACTTGTCTAGGCCCTTCGTACTACGATCACTTTTTTCAGAACCTAACATATTATCATGTCTTTTTTTCTGGGTGTGGAACTCCTCTATGTATGTCCTCCGCCCTGTGGAGCGCGGAGGGAGCTTGTCAGACTTTTACTGACTTTTTAGTCAGTGATGACACTACACCTCACTCCCCCCGGGACGAGGCCCGCAGGTCAAGCGACAATATTGTCAATACAATATTGTCTTCACCCGGACTCGAATCCAGAATCCAAGCTGATACTGAAAAACATCCGACAGAATATTCCCAATAACTTTTTTCGCAGTCCGATTTCCATCGAACCAAAGACCTCATACTCAACAGTAGCACTTGCGTCCGAAGCAATCAAGCATTTTTTTTTTCTATTTCCACCATATTGCTCCAAATACAAATTCTGCAATATCCAACATACATCGAAATACCCAATTTAACCGCAAACATAGTATTACAGCATTCCTATACTAAATTACGCCAAATGCACTGAGTTTCATAACTGAATCGTTTTCTAATCTTTAAAGTTTTCCGTCGAAAATATTTTATTTACACTAAAATGGACTTTGGTACCTTATGGATAGAGGTGATGAATTGTTTTGGTAGACTCGTAAGTGAGGTGTAGGCATAAATTGATCAGTAACACGCAATTGTAATTGGTTGAAATCTAATTGCGCAGTTTAGTTCTGATGGCTCGTTAGTTTGTTAACACTGAGTAGCAGGTTACCTTTGTACTAGAATGATTTCTATTTCCAAATCAGGCTTAAGTTCATTGCTAACTAGTATAAAAAAAAATTGAGAAATAGTTGAGCTTTGACCCGCAAATCTCCGTACCTAGAAGGTTCCAGGTATGACTTGGAACAAAACACGGATCGCAATGACGTGGACTGTACCGCACTGAAAACATTGTGCTGATGGATGGATTGAATAGAACGGGGATCGTGGAGGTGTTTAAAGTAAAAATCTTACATTAAAAAACAGTATTTAAAAAAAAGTTACGAAAATGTTGGAACTTTGACCCCCATTATCTTCGTAACTAAAAGGTTCCCAGGTATGGTCTAGAACAAAAAAATATCGCAATGACGGGGAGAAAAAGTGTCTTTCGGCGTCGTCAAGGGTATTTTTACACCCATTATATGGCTATGACTACATGCTCTACATACAAACTTACAAACAAATTTTACCGCTTTATAACATTAGTATAGTATAGATATGTAAAGTTGCAGTGTTAATCACTTTGATTGTTACTGTACCTACCTTCTATGCTAAACTAAATTCCACGCAGTAAACTCATGCAGACACTTATTAAATAAATTGAATAGCAAACTCTTTTCTATTCTCATAATAAAAAATAATCAAGCAAGCAATGATGAATGAAGCCAGATTGTTATCTGAGAAAGTCATTTGGTATGGCCGAGTTTTGGTTATTATCATACGGATTCACTGTGTATGTACTTTTAGTTATAGTGTATGTTTATTCTTTCTTTTTAATGGTACGCTACGGAATGTTATGGGCGAAAATCTATCAAGGTTACCATTCACATCAGAACTTTGAAGGTAATCACCAAAAACTTGCAACGAATCATCATCTTTCATGGGTTCTCGTCGATCTTTATTTTCATTGTCGATAAAACATACATAACCAACTTTATTCTACCTTTTCTCGTCCCATAATAATTTGGGTCACTGTTAATTTTTTTACCTTCCCATTCTACCCTTTCAGTCGCCACGTTTTCATTAACTCCATTTTTTTTCACATCACCCGTTGCACCAATCCATCTATGGTTCCTTTTGGTATCCCTCCATCCATAAATATTCATCATTCTGCATCCTTCTTCATCGTGTCAGTGGAACGACAGTTCTTTTTTTTTAATTTTTCTTTGTCTTTTAGCTGCAGTAATATCTTCAGCTATAATTATTTGAAGTAGATTTTCATTTAATTAATTTTCTAAAATCATAATAAGTAATTATCGTAATCACAATTTTATATCATAGCACTGAGCCACTTGCCAACCAGTGCACTTTAGATAAACAACATATAAAAGTTATGAATATGTATGCTTTTAAAACATGACCAAAATTACGAGTATTTGACTTTCTTTTACTACCTTAGTCCATTCATCATTCATTGTTGTTTTTTTTAGTTTTAAAGACTGTCTATGGATTGTGTGATAGTGTTTTATTTTTGTGAATGTGTTGTCTGTGAATTGACAGCTTTGCTGGTGCAGTGATTGAGTAATTGCCTGCTGCAGATTCTTGAATGACCAATGATTAAAACCTTTGCATTTAAAATATACAATGTAATTAACTTACAATTAAGAAAACAAAAATCTCAGTTTTACCAAAATACACTGCAATTCATAGAAAAAGCTATTTTAAACTTATCTTCATCTACCTAGCCTTTTCTCAACTATGTTGGGGTCGGCTTCCAGTCTAACCAGATGCAGCTGAATACCAGTATTTTACATGGAGCGACTGCCTATCTGACCTCCACAACCCAGTTAGTACTGGGTAATACGATACCCCTTGGTAAGACTGGTTGTCAGACTTTATGGGCCACTGACTACCTAACGACTGTCAAAGATCTACAAATGAAACCCGGGACCAACGGCTTAACGTGCTTTCCGAGGCACGGAGGAAACTCGGTATGTAATGGGTGGTCACCCATCCACAGACCAACCTAGGCAAGCACGGCTTAACCTAAAGATCGATCCGAGCGGCTGTTATTATTTAGCCACGAGCTCCTCAGCTATTTTAAACTTATATTGTGATAAATCTACTAATATTATAAATGCGAAAGTATGTGAAGATGGATGGATGTTTGTTACTCTTTCACGCAAAAACTAGTGAACGTATTGGAATTAAATTTTGCACACAGATAGTTTATAACCTGGATTAACACATAGGATACTTTTTATCCCGGCCGATCAGACCACACGGGCGAAGCCGCGGGCATAAGCTATTTAATATAGCTGCCTAGTTAAGGCTGTGTAGCTTGTTCGAGGTAGGTACAACAGATAAAGTCCTAAAAATTTAACTTGATTATAATATTACATGTCACATGCCACAAACAGGCATCGAAGTTTGTAATGAAAGAAAATCCATCCAGCTATCAAAGATTTTCACTATAAAGTCTATAAACATTTGCGTGAAATTGTAAATCGTCTGCATTTCATTGCCAAAGTCAATAAACACTAGAAACGGGATATTTACCATGTTTACTGTTTTATCAATCAGTAAACATGGTAAATATCCCGTTTCTAGTGTTAATGATCATGATAGTTTAAAATTTTATAAAGTTAATAAATTTAACTTAACGACATTTACAACTATTTTAATATTAAAATGTTTATAGATCATAAAGTAAAGATTTTAATCAAAATTACGGTAAAGATGTTGAGTTTATAGTTTTTGGCGGAAAATAAATTAACCACGTTGTTTTATAACAATTATAACTAACTCATTTGTGAGATAACGGCTGGCCGTGACGTTGTTCCTGATTATTTAGTTTCTATAAATGTAAAACGAAGTGTTGTACAGACGCCAAGCTACTGCATTCTGTCAAACTTTAATAGATTTTGAAGATTGATTGGGATAATTTGACAGTTTCGGGTAGCCTGTAGCGTCTGTACATATTTACTAGTGGTTGTCATCATGATCTGCCTGAGTTTTCCCAACTATGTTGGGGTCGGCTTCCAGTCTAACCGGATGCAGTTTCAGCTTCAGAATCCTAAGCTTCTTATTTGCTTATTGTACATTATAATTTCACTCGGCAATTAAAACGTTGTCTGCTCTTATAAAAAGGATATATCAGAAACTGCACTCCCATTTAAAAAGCGATAGTAATCACAAAAACTGGTAGAATTTCCACATTTCCCTAGCTATCACTGTCCCTTCATCTTTAACTCCATATACAGCGCCGGTTAGAAAGCTGGCGTCTGCGCAGTAATTAGCTACTTAATGCTGGGCCATGCTGGTACGTGCTGGACCATGCCTATTACACGGTTGACACTTTCACCTGTATGGTACCTTTGGAAAAACGCGATCATATCATTGAAGTTTTTAAAATGGCTGAAGGCAATTTGAAAATAGAATATGTGTGACCTCTTAGTTTTGTTTTGAAGCTGTCAAAATATAAGTTTGGAGTAATTTGCTTGAACTGCCTCGTTGGTCTAGTCACAAGCGCGACTGCTGAGCATGAGGTCCTGGGTTCGATTCCCAGGTCGGGCAAAGTGTTATTGGGTTTTTCCATCTGGAACTTCTCAGTAGCAGCCACGGAGTCTAGATTTGTACGCAGTTGATGGCAATAGGTCGCCCCCCTATTACATGGGACTTAAACATAACTGGCGAAATGTGGGTGTACTATTAGGTACACCTCTGCCTAACCCTACGGGGATTACAGCTGTGATGTTAAGTATAAATACCAATTTTCTTGATATCAGATTTAAGTAGCTATATTAACCACTAAGTACCTTATATATGATCGTTAAGCTTACATAGTATATGCTTATTGCTAATTACAGCCACCTTTCTGCTCATACCCATTTCATTAAACATTAACACTTTCACCGCTGTTATGATTGTAACCAGGTAATGAGTATATTTATGAGTTCTGCTATGATTTACGACTAGTAAATAACTGTTATTTCTAAGTAGAAAATCGTATTAGTACTGCTTGTTATGGAGTATTGGGTTTAAGTATTAGAGTTTCTCTTCAGTTAATACAGATTGAGGTCACTTTTCTGATAGATCAAAGTGTTTTGTCTCATCATTATTCATCACCATCTCCCGAGCCTTTTCCAGCTGTGTTGGGTTCGGCTTCCAGTCTAACAGGACCAGCTGAATACCAGTATTTTACATGGAGCGACTGCCTATCGGATCTCCACAACCCAGTTGGTACTGGGTAATTAACCATACCCTTTGGTAAGACTGGTTGTCGGATTTTCGGGCCACTAACGACTGCAATGACTTGGCGCCAGGATTGATAGCAGATTTTCGTTAGCTATTGTCAAGCCAATACGAATTTATATGGTTCTAGTGAAATAGGCGTCAATTTGTTTTTCACATGTCGTCTCGGCTAATTGAATGCACCCCAAGAATAAAGAGATGAGAGCTCAAGCTTAAATTAATCTTTGACAGCCGTTACTGGTAGTCAGTGGTCCGAAAGTCTGACATCTTACCAAGGGGTGTCGTATTACCTAGTTCTAGTTGGGTTCTGGAGGTCTGATAGGCAGTCGCTTCAACTAAAATAGTGGTATTCAGCTGCATCCGGTTAGTTAGGCAGATGATGACCTCACATAGACTCTTTAATTTGATTGAACAGTTCATTTCTATTAAGAACATGCTTCGACCTTGGACCAATCTATGGCTGCTCCAATACAATGGTGTTAAAAGCAATAGGAATGCATCGAACTGTGACCATCTAATCAGCTGATCAATTTTGTACTAACAGCAATAAAAGGTTTAGGATTTTTTGGGATCTATTTTCTACAGACACAGCAGGGGGCAATAACTTAGACTGTTATTTAACACTGTGATTAAGAAACACGTGCCTTCCTGGTCTTACATCCACGACCCCTTTTCAAAAAGTCATACTTTTTTTTTAATGAGTTTTTTGGTTTCTTTTTAGCCTATGTCGTCCCCCTGGGCTAGGCCTCTCTTTGTCCTTTTAAGAATTTGCTCTGAAAAAACTATGACAGTAATTCATGACGTAGTGAAAATAACCAGTCAGAAAGCTGATAGCAGCCGACTGATTGTCAGTACGCAGGTTCATTTCAGAACTTTACCTCGTAGAGGTTATTTTAACATCAAATCGTTCCTTCTGCTGAAAATCTGAGAACCTGGACATGAGTTGCCATGGTGACCTGGAAGTCTTTAAAGCGACTCCGGACCCAGGTTGGTCGCAGCAAGTAAAACCTGCTCAGGTGGAGATTTATTAATGACTCTGCCCTGCAGTGTAAATGTGGTGCTGTTCTACAAACGATGGGGCACTTAATATCGTCTCCTGCGTGTCCTGACTCTGTTGCTTGTTCACTACAGGAACTGATGGAAATAAAAATACATAAATAATACTGAAGCTACCGAAAGCGCCAAACTAGTAGCTCTCTCCTGGGCTGACAGAATTTAGATTGCCATCGACACGCTAAGAAGAAGAACAACAAATAAAATACAGCTTCATCTCCTATTCTTTCGAAACTAACAACAAATAGTATTGTTTTTATCCGATGACCACACACTTCACAACCAAGAATAAAACGATATAATATTACTAAACTCACACAATTACCTATTTGTTAAGATCGGTGTTATTTTGCCGACCGTCCCTCTAGGCCGCGCCGAATCCTATTGTCGGCGTTGGGCAAGCTATGGAGCTATTGTTCTTGACAAATTGCTCGTTACTGGAGAGTATTGTATTAGGTTTATTTAATTTAGAGTTGGGTAACTAGAAGTTCACTCTGATGCTGCAGGATTGGGTAATATCGGTTTTAGACCGTTGACTTACGATGGAGACTTCTACGTCTTTCTGCCAAATAAATCCGAGGAATCTACCTCGTTGGTCTAGTGATCGCTATCGACTGCTGGCATGAGGTCCTGGGTTCGATTCCCGGGTCGGGCAAATTGCAAATTGTTACTGGGTATTTTCGTCAGGAATTTCGCAGTAGCAGTCACGGAGTCTGGTTTTGGGCCCGGTTGATGGCAATAGGCTCGCTCCCTTTAACAGGGGACTTAAAAAACATAACTGGCGAAATGTGGGTGTAATATTAGGTACACCTCTACCTAAACCTTCGGGGATTACAGGCGTGATGTTACGTATGTATGTTTATGTAATAAATGATCCTGTCAAAAATGGTTGCATAAATCTGACAGCGATACGATAGCCACTTGCCTAGGCTCTAGCTAGAATATTAAACTATTACAACCAGTATTAAGATATGGTAAATACTCAGATACCTATTTAAGTGAGTCGACATCCGATTTCTTAACCAACAACCCGCAATCAACCTTGCGTGGTAGCAGGCACGAAAGGGCTTGGTGAGGCAATCTTGATATGCATGTCAGTAATGAAGATATTTTGAAATATAGTGTGGGTACACATTCCTAAGATGTGCTGTGAATGTGGAACGAGACGGTGCCTTCGTTCGGTTTAGGGATATTAACATCAGTTTTGAAAATAGCTAATTTAGGGCCATAGTCAAGTGGCTTTCATATTATCTAGTACTAACTGGGTTGTGGAGGTCAGATAGGCAGTCACTCCATGTAAAGTACTAGCACTTAGCTGCATCAGGTTAGACTGGATGCAGACCCTAACATATTTGAGAAAAGGCAGGCAGATGATGAGACAAGTTTCTTTCAAAACGCCCCGTATATCTACAACGACATCGGAATTTATATTTACAGCTACTATTAAGCTTTTAACTTTTCCGCCATCGTTATTGCTGATAAGTGAAAGATAGCCACGAGAAAAAATGGAAAAAAAAATGAAATCTTTACCTACTTAATTTGCTAAATATGATATGGGTAGAAAGGATGTGACTACTGAGATGACTTGTAATAGAGACGTGTGGAAGAAGAAGATAGGTATAATGCGCCGACAATTAATAAATTGGGATAAGGGCAGGAAGACGACGATTGATGATGGAAGGAATCTAGAAAATTACCGTTACATCGTTAATTTTATTAAAAATCATTTTAATATATTTCGTCAAAGGAAAAACATTAAAATACGTTCGTGTAATTACACGTTGATATTGATTGTCTTGTTTCGAGTGTGTTTTCAATTAGCACAACTAGTTTTCACTTTAGCAAGTTCAATGTTCATTGCACCGACATTTTTAAAACCTGTCTAGACACAGCTAGACTAAAAGGAATGAATCAAAAGAATGAAGAATGAATGAATGAAAAATCCCTTCTGTTATTATATCTTATCTTAGTTTCATACTTACTACAAAAAACAAGTAATTAGCAACTATTATTGACCTACACAAACTCAATTAACCGAATCCATTGTTTTCTAAAACCTCGCAAAGCACACGTATTATCCATAATTATTGCAAAATCCACTAATTATATAAATCATCGATGAGTCGGTAATATAATCGTTATAATCTAAAAATCGATCAAAATCCGCTGGTAGGAAACATTACATAAAGTAATCAGTGCTTACGTAAACTCATTGAGTTCGGACCGATTCGGAACCGATGGCCCGTGACCGTTTCCGATTGGATTCGCTACGATTGTACTGACCTTTGTGTTCGGTTGATTGTGTCGTCTTTTCTAATGGGTTTAGTTAGAATACTCCAGAACTGTGCAGTGTAATCCAGTTGCTTGTTCGAGGATTACGTGGTTTACAAGTGCGCCAAGGTTCTCAGGTGGATCAATAAGTTGGGCCACAAAAGGGATGGTTGAAAAGCACATGCGTTGAAAAGCACATGCATTTCAACCATCCCTTTTGTGGCCCAACTTGTGGCTGAGATCAGAATGCTAAGAGGAATGTGTGGCGTAACTCGAATGGATATAATAAGGAATGAGTATATAAGAGGAAGTCTGAAAGTGTATCGGTGACTGAAAAGCTGTGTGGTAATCGGTTTTCGTAGTATGGACATGTGATGCGGAGGAATAAGGAAAATGTTGTGTGTGAATGTGGATGGATATAAGAATAGAGGAAGACAAAAGAAACGATGGATGGACTGTGTGAAGGATGATATGACTAGAAAGGAGGCGACTGCTGAGATGACGAGTAATAGAGAAGTATGGAAGAAGAAGACATGCTGCGCCGATCCTAAATAAATTGGAATAAGGGCAGGAGAAAGATGGTGAAGTACGCCAGGTTCTATTTGGTTATCAGGTAAGATGAGATGAGTATTTTCAAGAAAATAACTGTTGCGTTCTCGTTTCAGCTAATAACAATCGGCGATTGGTTACCTTAATATTTTTCTGGACAATACTATCGCCCAAAGCCAAGGAACTCTTGAGTTCATGAATAAAACTTTTGGTGAAAGTTTGGAACGGCCATGTTTTGAAACAGTTTATTATGGGAATGGAACGATATGGTCCTCTCGAGGGAGTCGTCCAAATGTTATGTCCTTATAAATAGGAATTACTCTGTGTTTGACAACATCCAAAACACGGCAGTTATCAAAAAAGCGTTTTTTTTTAGCATTGGTGTCTAATGTTATTGGGTTTTCCTATCAGGAATTTCTTAGTAGTAGCCACGGACTCTAAATTTTTGCCCGGTTGATGGCAATAAGCTCGCCCCTTATTACATGGGACGTAAACAGAACTGGCGAAAGGTGGGTATACTATTAGGTACGCCTCCGCCTAACCCTTCGAAGATTACAGGCGAGATGTTATGCTATGTTATAGTCCCGTAAGACTTCAAATAGCTACTTTTCTCTCAAATAACATTAATCACCACGCTTACTTAACTTACTTCGTTACCAGTTACAGACCCACTTTACCAACAGCCAAAGAATGTCCAACATCCACGCTTTAATTGAAACTAGTTCACTCCGGTCAATCTGGAAACAACCGGTTATGCCTGAGAGGTTTACATGACACGGAAATGTAAAACATTAATTTTATAATTGTTTACAAAGTGTGCCGTGGGAGGGGAAAAGATGCAGTGTGATGTGCAACTCATCATCTGAATTGGTGTACTGAATTAGTTCTTAAAATTACTATTACAATTAGCTGAATAGACGATGGATTATTTGTCCACCGGACAGAAATGTCCGCTGCCGGTAGCCGACTAACTTTAATTTAATTTAATAAAAGCCTTTTCCTTCTTAATTTCGTACTTAACAACTTTATTAATATAATCCTTTTAAATTTTGTTTATAGGATTTCACGTAATTCGTTGTGCCTTTTTGCGAAGGCCTGCTCCATCAGTTTCCATTGGGCTCTGTCCAGTGCCACCCTAGTCCAGAGCGGTCCCAAGATTAATATTTATTGGTTAGTAGTTCATCCCCCCATCTTCTTATCGGGCGTGCCTGTTTTCTGGTGCCGTATTGGCCAACTACGGGAGAATAAATAACTTACTCCTACTAAAGTCAACAACACTAAAATCTCTCCCAACATTGCATTATAACTATCATACTAGTTTTCTAATACACTGCCCAGCCCAGCGTGGCGATACGGCATGCATTTTATCAAGTAGTCCCGCTACTCTTATAGAATTCACAATAAATCATAGCGCTGTAGTGCAACCGGGAAGTGGTGGGCAGTGGGCTGCTCGCCGTAATCCACGGCCATAACACTTAATTGCTGTGCAATCCGAGTGTGAACTAGTGAGGGGAAATAGTCGATTGATAAGTATTAGTAGATTAGTTGATGGGATGGGGCGGGATGGAGCTTAGTGGCCAGCAATTGGACGTTTTGACATTCAACTGCTAACTTTTGCTGATGATGATAATTTGTTCATTGAAAAAGGCGTTGGTAAACGAGGGTAACAGTGTAAGCATATAAGGGAAAAACATCATCCGAAATTGCTTATTATGTCCTATCTATATGTGGCCCAAGTGACGCACAATTTAGAGTTTTTCAAATTATAACAACTGATTAAAAAACTGAGCTCAAATGTTAAGTTAAACAGTTACTCAACTGCATCACAAACCATGGCACATGTCCAGCATTTCTGGAAAAAAGCTCTAGAAACGACGTACCGATAAAAGCTCAACTTAATTTTCACTTAAATGTATTCATAAAAGCGTCGCTCGCGCAATAATTGTCTTTCAAATCAAGAAACTGGCAAATTATGGAAACTGTCAAGTTGACCTAACTGTCCAATCAGCGAAACTGAAGCTGACTAATCAACGAAACTATTGAATTAAATAAACTGACGAGTGAGCGAAACTGATCAGTGTTACGCGGAGTCTCACAATCACCGTCATACAGCATCGATTCATAACCGATACTTTGTCCTAATGTGTCGTTTCATAGTCGATACAAGCCCATCACTATCTCACACAAATGTATGCGCGCTGCACGGCAGGCGCGGGCGCAGGCGCTAGGGCAACGTAACGGTGCTCGGTTCCCGGTACAGGCTCATTATAACGCCGACTCGCTGCAAATTATTGAACTTAGCTTTTGTTCTGGCTAGAACTCAGTGAGGAATGTGGCTTCGGAAAGGTGATGGTGTGATAACATCCAGAATTTTAGTGTTCCGCAGTTGTCGGTGTAGGCGTTTCCATTCTACTCTTACTGTACTCCCAGTACTAATTCTTATCTCTACATTTGCATTTTATGAAGTTTGTCCAAGCACTTCCTGTGATAAATGCCTAAGATTGAACTGTTACTGTAGATCTAAGTAGCAGTTTTTGGCCAATCACAATGCCAGTCCCTGGTTTTGAAAAGCCTGTCTGTCAGTCAGCAACGATCATGTCGTTTTTTTTTAACATTTCCTTGACATCAATACGAAATGATGGGGGGTTCAGAATCATGTACCTACTGAATATGTGGTAACTGTTCATGCGTCGGTGTCCCTTCCAAACAGTATAATACATATTAGGTACATAACAGTATCTAGCAACAAATTAAAAAAAATTCAAAATACGACAACGTCTGTAAATAGTAAAAATTTGCATATTTTTTAGTAGACTTTACATGTCATAATAATGTAATCACAAACACTGCACGGTCTTATCATGTTGATCTCGACTGACGTGCCAATTGCAGTGATTATCTGACGCTGCATCTGAAGCAAGTGTGACAAAATGAGTGCGCAGTGACAGATTAATTATAACCTGTGCTTGTAAGAGATTTACTACTTTTAAAAAGGTTTGTAAATTTTGCCACTTTCTTAAGATTTTATTGCAGTAAAAGGTAGGTTAGCACTACTGCGTGGTGTTACTAGTTTAATTTCAACGCATAATACTTAATTTTACCTATGCACGATTCATAAATTGTTATGTACTCCTTTGCAGGAGTGCATTGCAGTACAGTGCGGTGTTGCATTGCTGCACCAAATCGCTGTGTAGGAATTAAACTGTGTTTGGAAATATTTCATCTCTTTTTTCTGCCTGGTTAAGGGTGATCAATACCGCAAAATTGTGAAAACTGTAAATAAGAATTTTTGGAGAAAATGTTACGATTTCCAGTAAATGACGTAATGCCGTGAATTGTAATTAATAATAATAATAAAAATGTATTTATTGTTCCACAAAATAGGTGACATACAAGTTCAGTACAAATTTATGTGCAAGAATGAACAGATGATGTACTGCTGGTACTTAAAAAAGGAAACCCTGAGCTATAAGTACCAGCTGCCCTTAAATGACACAGTGAAAGCAGTTCGTGATATTACATGCAAACATGTTAAATGAAGTTGCCGAGACAACAACAATACATTTCATTAATAATAATTTCATTAATAATACGGAAAACAAAATTTAAAGAGTAGAATCGCTGAAACTAGTAGTAAATTAAGCTTGGTAGTGGGGGAGTGGTTATTTGTGTGTATGAGTGTTGTGTGTGTATGTATGTGTATGTGTATAGGTGTATGTGTGCGTGTGTATGTGTTTGTTACATTTGTTATTTAACTGGATGAAGGAGTTTCTCTGTCTCATCATAGTTAAGTTTTAGAAGCCAATCAATCACAGCTTTTTTACAGTCATGCTTATGTTTAGGATTAATATTCAATAACTTGTTTGCTTTGGCATACAAAAATCGTCCGAGGAAACAGAAGAATCTATAGCTGAAGGAAGTCCTGAGAGTGACACCGAAAGGAAGTTTAAGCCTACGAGTAGACTGATTTTGGGAGTTTATAGAAACATGGTCACCCTTTGTGTTTAATGAATGTTGCCTTAGAATAATTTGAAGAATAAAGAGTTGACGCACCGTTAAAACCTCACAGTACTCATAGAGTTCCTTGGTAGGGTAGCGAAAAGGTTTAAAGGTACTTACTTTTAACACTGCTCTCTGCGCGCGTTCAAGAGCTAATAGATTAGTCTTACAGGCACCGCCCCATGAGGAAATACAATAACTAATCAATGATTGGCACAAGGCATAGTAAACCATCTTTAAAATTTTAGGTTCCGCGACGTGTCTCAGATGTTTGAAAATATAGATTAATTTCCGGATTCGCCCTGTCAATAGTTTAATATGCGGTACAAAACTTAATCTTTCGTCTAGAATCACTCCTAGATATTTGATAGTAGGAGAATTTTGAAGTTTTGGACAGTTGCATATAACTGAAGTATTGGCTGTATGATTATGAGCGGTAATGCAAAATTTACTTTTGTCGAATTTTTGTGGTTTTTTAATATTGAATACTAGGTACTTGGTTTTATCTACATTAAGTGACAGGGTATTATCGGTTAGCCATTTAGTTATTTTATCAAACCCCACTTGTGCTGCGTTAAAAACTTTCTCCCAAGTGTCCCCTGTAAAAATAATTGCTGTATCATCTGCGAAAGCCAGAAGTTTGCCGTTTGCGATGTCTAATTTGCAAAGTTCATTAAGGTACACCAAGAAGAGCGTAGGTCCAAGGATGCTCCCTTGCGGAACGCCGTACTTTATGGGAAGATCTTTACTTATGTGATCACCGATTTTTACACATTGTGTTCGATCAGTCAGATAACTTTGGAACAGCTTCAGCTGTTTATCTCTGATACCAATCTTCTCTAATTTTAGAATGAGTCTGGGGATGGAGACCGTGTCAAAGGCCTTAGCCAAATCCAGGAATATTGCCAAACATTTGTTGCTCCTGTCCAAGGCTTTAACAATGTAATCAGAGAGATCATGAACTGCGTCATTTGTAGATGTATTTTTCCTAAAACCATATTGGTGATTTGAAAGAATATTGTGAACTTCAAGGTATTTGTTTAGGCGATTGTTCATGATTCTCTCCAAGATCTTTGACAGGGACGGCAAGACAGATATGGGCCTATGGTTACCGACACGATCCGCATCCCCAGACTTATATATGGGGTGAATTAGAGCCTTCTTTAGCAGGTCCGGAAAGACTCCATTA
The DNA here is from genome assembly GCA_910589295.1 of Noctua janthe. NCBI lineage: Eukaryota > Metazoa > Arthropoda > Insecta > Lepidoptera > Noctuidae > Noctua > Noctua janthe. The sequence goes on along the minus strand of OU342572.1, from coordinate 1,364,847 downwards.
GTTATACACAAATTGATTATGTATGTTAATGGAGGTACTAATATGATCTTATATTGCTTTAGCAGGCTAGATGAAATACCGTCAATACCGACCGCACAGTCGGAGCGCAATGATAATACCATTTGCTCAACTTCTTGCTCATCGGTTTCAAGAAATACAAAAGAATCCAGTGAAGATGTTGTCTGTGGTTCAGTATGAGAACTGTGGTTATTAAAAGTTGAGTTTGCAACTTTGTCTGCCAGCTCTTTCCCGATATTGGCAAAAAATGCATTAACTTCATTAATAGACTCATCAACAGATCTTTTAATTTTAAGTAAAGCACAAGCGGATGTTTTAGATTTTGTAGTATGAGTAACTTCATTTATAACTTTCCACATTTTTTTGGGATTAGACCTGGCTTTGTCTAGTTCGTCTTTCTCATAGTCTCTTTTAAGGGTTTTTAGAATAGAATTGCAGTAATTGCGGTATCTTTTAAATGTAGTCCGGATAATTTCGTTATTGGGATCATTTATCATTTTTAAATACATTCGGTCCCTATTTCTCATGCATCTTAGGATGCCTGGAGTAATCCATGGTTTAATAATTCTCAAGCGATGAGGTACAGCAACACACTTGGTACTGATTTTTAAGGCTCTGGTTAGTGAATTTACGAAGTATTCCAGTGCGACATTTGCATTTGTACATTCATAAATATAAGTAAAGTTCGTGTTTTTGAGTTGGGTTCCTAATTTATTATAATCAATTTTAGTTTTCGTGGCTAGAGGGCTATCCACTTTAACTTTGTCAAGTGAAAGTAATACAGCATTATGGTCAGTGACCACAGAATCAATAACTATAGTTGTGGCTTTAAGTTTAGTTTTAAGTAAGATATGATCAAGGGAAGTTTTACCGTGCGTAACCAGAGTGTGTGCTGGCAAAAGACCATGACTAGCAGCTAGGGTCAGATAATCCGGAGTTCTGGCATCCATATTGCCATCTGCAATATCTATATTTATATCCCCAATGATAATTATATTACTAAATGACGAGTTTGTGGTTAGTACCTGATCCATGGAGGACAGAAAATTAGATATTTCTTTAAATGATGGTGGCCTATATAATGCAAAGATACAGGTATCTTGTCCTATTCTTATTTCAATGCAGTTTGCGTCTGTAAAATTTGGTTCGATTATTGTTATATTAGTGATACTACTTCGAATGTAAACCACGACTCCATCATTCTTGTTCAATCTTTTTGTAGTAAAATACGAATTAAATCCGTTCAATGAGGGTATATTTGGGTTGCATGATAGCCAGCACTCTGTGAGTATAAGTATGTCCTGAGAGATAGACATTCTGGACAATAGTGTTAGTAGGCTAGGTATATTTGCCGAAATACTCCGAATATTTTGAGTTAAAATCTTTAGAGATCCTGGGGTGACTATACTTTTACATAATTCAGGCTCGCATCTATGAGAATCAGAAATTCTAAGGTCGTCTATATTATTAGAATGATTGTCTAGCCTATCGAATTTTGTGATATATGGAATAATTGATCATTATGGTAGCCAGTTTTTTTAATTTTAAGCCTAGATGTTGTTTCTACGACTTTCTTGTGTATTGTAATAAAAGAGTTGGTTTTAAACCGAATATTTCGTTGGTAGTTGTGTTGTTGGAGTCGATTAGAGGTATGAATGATGTGTGCATGTGTGAGTAATAGTAAAAAGTGAAAAGTAATGTGATTTGTGCAATGAATGTTTTCGTGGGAATTGGGTGTGTATACTAGTAGCGATATAAATAGTACAGCATAAATAGATTTTGTTAAGTTTACATATAAAGGGATGTTTGGCCTTAATACCATACCATTACAAGGAATTACACAAAATAGTCATATTTTTATAGCAAGTTTAGTAAGATCTGACTCATTATCAATCCGGTGTGGTAGCTCTCCTTCAGTTTTACGTAGATATACTAAACCTCTTGAGGTCCAGCAATAGGAGTAGTTGTTCTCTCGAGCAAATTGTCTGGCCAGATAGTAAATCTTTTGGGCCTTGTATGTTAAGGCCTCTGATATATACACAGGCCTAATAGGTCCAGCGATTTTAAGATGTCCAGTATTTAATTTATTCTCTTGTGTCTTCGCCTTATTCAGATTCCTGACTCCTTGCAATATTTTATCCCTTTTTATGACACTATTTAACTCAACTATAATAGGTTTAATGTTCTCCTTATTTGTCATTATTCTGTATGTGTCTTTAATATCGGAATCTTGTAACTCAACCTCCACAGCTTTAGCCAAGGACATCACTATCTTGCTAACATCTTCCTTCGTTTCTATCCTTGTCTTACCGTGTAGGATGGCAGGCACGTTGCGTATTTCTAGTCCTGTGGACTTGACTTTGCGTTCCATAAGCTCTATTTTCTCCTCCAACTTTAAAATGTGCTTTCCGTCCTTTGCCCTGTCTTCTTCTAGGTTTGCGAGAGATTTGAGAACGGAGTCATACTTGTCGGACATAAATTGCAAGCTTGCCTTGAGCTCAGCATTCTGCTGCTTAAGTTCGGTAAAATGTTGATCAACAGTCGCCGACAATGATGTGAATAAGCTCTGTAATTATATATTGAATTGATTTGTAATTTAGTAGTTATTTATAAGCAGAATTGTCGGTAATTCAATTTAATCAACATACGACGTTAAACAGCGCCCTTCATTTGTAAAAAAACGTTACTATAAAGCTATATTGAACAAAATCACCTCATCGTTTCATATATTTTAATAACAGTTTTCTTATTGCAGTTCACAACCTTGGTAAACAGTTTTTCTGCATGAAAACCCACGTAATTACCCAGTTTTCCTAAACGACTGTATTTAACACTTTCACAGTTAGTCACGTCCCAACCTCAGCTCAAGTTACTATACCTAACAACCACCAACCCAACCTAACTGCCATTTAAGCTCTAGTCCAGCTAAATATTCATCAAAACATGGTTTTAACATGCCATGCATTCAACTTTCCGAAGTGAAATGGAGAGAAAATGGCCGCCGCGCGCCAATGAATTCAAACAACATGTATTGACATTCTGCTGCTAAATTACCCATTGAAATGTTGTACTAAGAATTGATATTGTACTTCCTACCTTTACGTAATGTATGATGAATAATTTAATTGTTGTGCCGATGGTGGAAATTAAATTAGTATTTTTGCGTGAGTGAAAGTTGTGTGACAGTGACAGTCGTAATGGCCATTTCTTTTTGTGGATGTTATAAGAGTTAGCGTGCGACGGTTACTTGTCTTTGCTTTTTATGTTTACAAAAACAAATGACAATAAGATGGCCTAGATGAAGCCCGTCGCCTGTCGCGGCCTGTTATCAGAAATAACCGTGACGGAAAGGTCAAAAATGTTAAGGAGTTTAATAAAATAACTCAATACTTTGGAAAATCATTGCAAAGGTACAAACGTTGTCAAAGCAATTGTCACTTGTCTATGCCTCTCTGATTTTAAAATGAAAAAGTGAAGATGTTTTGCCTTTAATGGTAATAACGGACTTTATAAATGTTAGGAACTTTAACAACAAATCACAAATATCATTGTTCGCAAGTAGCGCAAGAATAAAGAATCACAATCTAGATAATTTTCCAAGGAAAGAAATGCATCACGGACACAATAACGATGCAAATAAACAAAGAAACAGTAATTAAATTTCCTAATTAGAATAATAAACAAATAAATCAGCCACAAGACACCGTAAACACAGTTTTTAATACATTTCAACCTGTTGACGTGACCAATGAAGCGATTGTCATAAAAACTTGATTAAATACGGAGAGAATTGTAATTGAATCAGAAAAAAATGCTTAACGGTCCATCGGAGAGAAGACCTGAAGTTTCCGAGTATTGAAGAGAAGTCTTGTTTTCAGGTGTAAACCAAATATGGCGGACAATGAAATGGATTTGTGTTGCTTTATTCTGATTGCTTTTTGATGGATGGATAGATTGTCTTGACTTACTGGTTGAGTGATAAAGCTACATTTTTATTCAAGGGTGGGTTCTTTCTTTCCAAGTGTCGTCAGTTTCTTTCAGTTTTGGTATATTGCAATTTTTTTTTTTACTAAAAAAATTTCGTGCATTGGTCATTGAATGTATTGGCAGCTATCAAAAAGTCTGCCTAACAGTGTTTTCAGCCTGAAACTTTATCATGATAAGTAGGAATCCTTCTATTGATTGAAAGTAAAAAATCTTCAGATTCCCTGAAAAGTGTAATATTTGCGATGTCTTTTCTCCTTGTTGAGAACATTCTTGACTAAATTCGCTAAGAACTACCATCAAAACTCCAAGACGCGCTTCACAATGACAAGGATACGTACAGATGGCGAAACATCGTCAAGCAGAAGATTGCTTCATATCAAGGGATTCACGATCCTCGATAATGAGGAACACGACACAAGGAAGAGGAACATTTTTATTCCTATTGACATCATCATTTTACAAAAAAAATATTGATCGTGACCGATATTTTCATCTCATAAAAACATACAAAAACATCTTTTTAACATGTTATACCTGAGCCAGTGTGTACCGAACCGTACGAGAATCAAACAATGACTGCGCATATAGTTCCATTCTTGAATTGTCCGGCGGCGCATATCGACCAATCCCGTTACAGTATTCAGGTTTCAACTCATACGCATTGGTTTCTTGTTTACAGTTCGCTTTAAAGCGCTTTTTATGATGCATTGGTGAACTTGTTTATAATTTGTAGGTTACCGATACTTTATGATTGGTGGTGAAGAAGATTGTTTTTATTTGGGTTGAGGCATTTTATGTCGGTATGAAACAATTCACAATCATGATTGTTCTGGAATCCGGGTGAGACGTCCTCAGACTCAATTTGATTGCGATGTAATAATTGCTTGCTGCCATTGGTTTTTTCTTTTTTTATACTTCGTAGTCTTGCGTTTAGCCGCAACTCGCCTGATGTGAAGCGATGACGCGGCCTAGGGTGGAACACGCTTGCCTAGAAGAAACCGATTCACTCGAGCTTTGAAGATATCTTGATTATAATGATCGGAAAACGAGAGAAGCCGGCAGTGAATTCTACAGACTGGCGGTTCGCACGGTAAATGTTGAAGCATAGCGCTTTGTTCAGGTCCGTGGCTTTCCGCTATATTATTAACAATTGATAGCCGAAAGTTAGTAGTAAGAATGGAAGAGCTAAAGATGAGGAAACAACGATAGTAGAATTTGTTTTTTTTCTTCAATTATTCAGATATTTCTGAACCTATAAACAGTTGGATAATCTGCTGGCAAATCTTAGTTTACATATCATTCAAGTTGATTTACCTAAGAATTCAGTAAGCGGATGTGTTTGTCAATAGCAAACCCAAATATTGCCTGAATTTTCTGTTTACCAATTAGCTAAATCCGTGATTAGGCAACGTATTTTTGTATTACGGATCTTCCTTTGCGACTGCCTCGTTGTACTAGTGGTCGCAAGGGCGACTGCCGAGCATGAAGTTCGATTCCCAGGTCGAGCAAAGTGTTATTAGGTTTTTCCATCAGGAATTGCTCAGTAGCAGCCACGGAGTCTGGATTTGCGCCCGGTTGATGGCAATAGACTCGCCCCTATTATAAGGGACTTAAACATATTTGGCAAAATGTGGGTGTACTATTAGGTCCATCTCTGTCTAACCCTTCGGGGATTACAGGCGTCTTGTAATGATGTTATCTGATGTTACGGATCTTCCTACCCAGTAAATTCTAGGTAACCAATAACTCAAACAAGAAGTGACTATTATGTGCTATGCTTATTTTAAAGAGTAAGTATTACGTGATGAGAGTGTATTCATTGATTAGGGCCAATTCGCACGAAAGCGCTAAACCCGCTGTGTTGCCCCGCGCTATACTTTCTAACGCTAATAAATATTGTTACGTAATGGAGCTACAATGTCAGCACATGGTCAGTAACCGCAGTTAGTGTTTGATTAAACACCGTTTAGAGTGAACTGAGATTATAGCTTTAAGTAACTTTCACGGGTGACCACTGAAAATCAGCGCTGTGTTGTGGGCCCCCCATAGCACAGCATCATGCTGAGTGGTAACCTGCTTGTCGCAGTCAGGACATGGAAGCTGTTAACTTTTTTCTTTTTTTTTTGTTCCGTCCTGTTGAATTTATAGTTTATTGATTATTTTTTGTAATTTTAATATTTTTCAAATAAATATTTTTTCTTTCTTTCTTTTAACTATAGTCGATTAGTCGTTACAGGTAGTCACTAACCCGAAAGTCTGACAACCAGTCTTAACAAGTATCAACTGGGTTGTGGAGGTCAGATAGGCAATCGCTCCATGTAAAATACTGGTATTCAGCTGCATCCGGTTAGACTAGAAGCCGATCCCAACATTGTTGGGAAAAGGCAGGCAGATGATGAGAGTGGATTGAGATTAATGCTTTAGGTAACTGTAGTTGATCACAGATCTTTTGGCGCTTGGTCAAAATCGGAACTGACGTCGCCATGTTCTTTTCCAAAAAATGGAACAAAATGTTTACCAACAGTCCCTCTGTCCGTGTCATTCTAACGCAAAAAGATCCTTGTAAATTAAATTTGACCCACTTCCCGGTTTCCGATTGAGCTGAAATTTTGCATGCATGTTTAGTATGGATGACAATGCGTGGTTAGCTAAGTGACGTCATTCTAAAACCAATATGACGGTCTCCCAAAAATCGGCGGACTAGTTAATTATTATGCATTCCATAATATGGGTATCAAATGAAAGGGTTTGCTGAGAAGAATACGAGAAATAGAATGAGCTCACTCTTTTATCTAGCTTATAAGAAAAATCATGTTCATCGTTGCTTAGCCGAAACTTAATCGTGTGAATCAACCCCTCAAGGCTTGAACTCATCAACTTACCCTCCTCAAGAAATACAGAAAAAAGTTGACATTCAAAACGGCTAAAAAACAGTGCACTTTGTAGTGTACGACGCCGTGCCCTTTAAGGTACGGTTCCAATAAAACGACTGTTCGAGCGCAAGCGATGCTCGTACTGCCTAATTACTATAATCTCAGGGCTGGAGCTTAACTGACCTTATTTCTGACAGCTGCGGGATGAATGTGGGCTGTATTCTGACCTACTGCGTCTAATTATATAGTGCTGGATAAAATGAGATAATATACGTATTTTTGCCTTTGTATTCACTCGTAGTTACTTAGGTGTTACCGATTTGAGTATTACTCTGTTATGCAGTTGTCTGGAATTTTATCTGATATCGTTATAATTGGAATGAGGAGCTCGTGGGTAAATAATAACAGCCGTTCGGGTCGATTTTAAGGTTAAGCCGTACTTGCCTAGGTTTGTCCGTGGATGGGTCAAAGCCAATGAAATTATATACCGAGTTTCCTGCGTGCCGTTGGTCCCAGCTGTCATTTGTAGATCTTTGACAGTCGTTACACTGTTACAGGTAGTCAGTAGCCCAAAGTATTACCAGCCCCCGTAGCATGACCACAGTAGACAAGGATTTCTTTGACGGAAGAATCGACAAAATGACATATAGTGCAAAGAAATCTGTCATAGTGTCGGCACAATCTGTCATTTTGTCGATTTTTCCGTCAAAGAAATCCTTTTCTACGGTGGTCATGCTACCAGGGCAAGGGGTAATAGTATTATCCAGTACTTACTGGGTTGTGGAGGTCAGATAGGCTATCGTTCCATGTAAAATATTGGTATTCAGTGGCGTCCGGTGAGACTGAAAGCTAACACAACACAGTTGGGTAAAAGCTAGGCAGACTATGAAGTTTTTCTGAGTAACAAACTGAAATAATAAAAAAACAAGGAAATTTTTCATAGACACTTCGTTGCACTCGAGTACATTTCCGATGTCACGATTTTTTCTCAATAAAAAGTAGGACATCTCTGTAAGAAGACAATAAATAAGTAAACGAATCGAATCAGTTCCTCTTCAGGTCACTGAACATGATGTAATAAAAACTACATATAAAAAAAAACTAGTTTCTTCAACAAAATTATTTCAAATTCTTGTAAATTAATTCAATCTTGCACTGGTGACCGTAAAAACATAATAAATGTCGAAAATAATTCAAAAAAGCCATGCAAATGGCTAGCTACTTAAAATTATATTCTCACGGCAATTATAAAGATATTTAATTTCCACGGTAAAGAAGATGAAGATTTGTGTGGCAAAATAATAAATTCGTTAGCCTCGTGTAATTTGCAACAGTTATTTATTGCCCATTCCTTGCCAATATGAACAGAAATACCTAATTTAATACAAGATGCTATGTAAAATACTAAATAACAAATTGCGGCTGCTGAGATCCTCAAGCGGCGCAAATACTGTAACCTTATTGGTAACTACAGTTTTGAGCCGTTTGGGGTCGAAACGCTCGGGTCATGGGGCCCGAGTGCGCGTCTCCTTTTTAAGGAAATCTCTCGCCGACTGGTCGACACTTCGCGTGACCAGAGAGCTGGCTCTTTCTTTGGACAAAGAATTAGCATTGCCATTCAGCGTGGCAATGCTGCCAGTCTTCTGGGCACGTTTCCAGATGACAGCGATGCGGAGGAGTACTTTGACGCCTAAGCGTCCTATGTCGTCGTTGTTTAGATGTTTATATTTTCTTACTTTAGTCTTATTTTTATCTTTAGCTTAGTTCTATTTATAGTCTGTATATAGTGTAAATATATTTTTAATCAGTACGTTGTGGTTAGGTTCTGCATTTAATTTACAAACAAATATACTACTACTAAATATGACTATCTAAGGTACTCGTCATCATCCACAGCCCGACTTCACCCGCTGCTGGGTATAGGCCTATCTTTGCTTGGGCCGAGCTCCACGTTCTTGTGCTAGCCTCATCAAGGATATGCCTGCAACAATATCGTCTGCCCATCTAGCCGCATCTAAGACACCATCTAAAAGAAAAATTAAATATTATTGTGCTTGTACAATTTGAATTCCCGGCGTTAAACAAAATAGAACGTTTTTATTTACGCATTTATCGCCTATCATTAGCATCTGCTTTACCGTTTCCCAACTATGTCTTCCAGTCTGAAAGGCTGCAGCTTACATGGAGCGACTGCCTATGTCACCTCCACAACCCAATAATTAATAATTAATAATACCCCTTGGTAAGACTGGTTAATTTAGATATCGCCTAGTGTTAGACAACACTAACTACACTTTTCTCAGTCATAAAATATTGTCTAATCTGATCAAATACAACTCAATTCACATTTAGTGCAACGACATCTCGTAATTTCGCATGGATGATACTCGCGAGATATTTTCCCATTCGTTCCGTTCTGAGATTGCTAAATATTCAGAATATGCGAATCGCAATAACATAATTTATTTATTATGTTCTTGATTCTCAACGGACTGCAATCTGTGCATCGATTTTTAGCTAATATTGGAGGAGTAAACTAATTTATATTCAATATTTTCACAACAGTAAATTGGTTTCTTTTAATTTAGTGTAACAGAAAAATTTTAACATTTTTTTTATTTAAATTAAATGTGTGTTTAAATAATAAACTTCGTTATTGTATCATGTTTCTTCTTTGGTTATTTATTGCTTTATTTTTGCGTAAACCATTTAATTTTTTACCGATATCTGGACTCTATGTTATAATTGCTATTAAAGTTTTACTAAAAACACTTAAATACCTCATTAATTATTATAGTATATTTCCACATCTACTGAATCCAGTCAGGCACGTTTATAAAACTTTATTGAACCATTAAAATCCTATTTTCATATTTGATAACATAGGTAATTAAAATCAAGATTTTCTCAACCAAGCAGTGGAACAGGCCCTTAATGTGTAATCAAATATGGCGGCGAACTGTCAACTTATTTTTTTTAATATGTCCATGTTACGCAACGCATTCAGCCTTTATTGACATGATAAGACGTAAGGGCAAGTGTGCACTTATTTGAGGGATCGAGTTACTTTAAAACGAAAATCTGTAACTTTCGACGACATACTTTCTTGATTTTATTATTACTGGATGCTTAATAAATAAGAAACCCTTTAATTAAGATGTCATTACGATTGTGATCACAATCAGTTAAGAGAATTGAAAACATCAAGAAACCGGCATGCCGCAGAGCCAAAAATTCGAAGACTTGTGACATTCTAGGTATGTAGCAACCCGCACTAGGCCCGCGTTGTACGCATGGAGACCAATCAAGCTATATAAAACCAATTTAAGCGGAACTTTGTACGGGAAATCTGTACAAAGCGAGGCCATGTTATACTGGAAATGTATAACTTGATGTGTCGCCGTGTGTACATTATAACCCACTGCCTTTCACAGAGATGAACCTCCATGTCCCAGCAGTGGGAACATTATAGGCTAATTATTTGGCGGGATTTTTAGTTATTGAAGTTTAGAACTAGTCACACTCCACTTAGGTTTTAATTTTGTATTTCGAATACCATATTACATTGAAGGAATCACTTCCAGTAGATTTGGACTAGTTAGTTCCCTATCAGTGGCGTGCCTAGCTGACAAAAATACGGCAAGCCCCTAGTGCAAAACTACGGTAAGCAGACTGTTCAGAAACCCTAACATGATGAAGAGGAGTAGTAGGTTATAAGGGCAAGCCAAGTTTGCTGGCTTGTATGACAGTACCGCCATTATTCTCTACTCACATCAGAAACTGGATGTGGGGTATTCCTCAAAGCGCAACTACTTTTAAGTACAACCAACTAAGCGCAACTAAATTATTCCTCGAAACGCAACCATTATTTGCGCTTACAAATTCAAATACTAATAGAATTTAAGTAGGCATATATTTTGGTTAATTAATATTACTTTAAAACTATTGTACTTATTATTAAACTTAACACCTGTATTTACAATAAATTCCTTTCTCCACCAACTCTGCATGTCTTGTGGCCACTCACCCTAACCCATTAAACGCGATCTAACCGTCATTAGCAGATAATGTCCGTCTAATAGACTGGCAGTGTGAGAATCTTCCTATTAACAGAACTGACTTGTTTATAATCTATAGACTGGTCAAATCTAGACGTTGGTTATTAAAATTTCTAGAAATGTTGAACTCGAGTTCATACTGTAGGTAATCATTTAAACTCAAAACTATTTTAAAATGTTAGGCGTTCGCCGCGGGCACGCCTAACATTTTAAAATAGTTTTGAGTATCACTTTATCATTTTAATTAAATAAAAGACAATTCCTCACCATGACAAGTGGCGCTGGCATAGCTGGTTCCAAACATCCTCGTTGGTTGAAAATCTGATAATGTCATTTACATAAAATTTCATAATAACTTGATCCCATTGGTCAAATTGAGACTTAGCTATGGTCACGCCATTTACAATGAGCTTGAACACGTCATCTACAATGGACTTGAACACTCTGTCGAACTATTTTGACTTAAAATAAGTTCAATAGACATTGGCAGAATAGTCGACAGCTCAGGCCAGTTGCCAAAAAAGTGGACAAAAAATCAATAGTGTCATGGCGTTGTCAAGCTGTCAAAAGTTTGACAGCTTGACAATTTTTTGTTGCTTTCTAAGTCAGTTACATGAAAAAGATAGCAATGCCGATTCAATTTAGTCGTAAAAAATGCAATGACCGAGAACAAAGTAAATCGATAAAATTGTAGTAACATTGTACAAATTAATATGCAAAACAGAGCGATCGTCATAATTCTTCGTACACATTTCTCAACGCTTTCTTGTCGGTGTTGGCATATTACAAAATGATTTGCGGTTGGATTGTGTTTTCCTTGTGGCAATACAAGTATCATAGTCATAAACAAAGTGTGTTGCGTATTTCACGCGCGAATGCACTAAACATTCTCTACGGACTAGTAATACATAAGCTTGTATGTTTCAACTGAGACGCCCCTCTCCAAGCTGAGTCCCGGCTGTCATTTGTAGATCTTTGACAGTCCTTATGAGTAGTTAGTACCCCGAAAGTCAAGTGAATCAGTCTTACCAAGGTCATCGATTTCCCCAATAACTGGATGGTGGAGGTCAGATAGGCAGTCGCTCCATGTAAAATACTGGTATTCAGCTGCAGCCGGATAGACTGGAAGACATCGTCAACATAGTTATCAACCTATATTGTCCTACCGTTTAGAAGTAATTGATCAATCAGTACACCAGGCTCACAATTGATCGTGCATGTTTCTAAATTCAAAACATGCGCAGTCATTATAAACGTAATCAAAAAAAAAAAAAATTAAAATCAAAGACAAAAGAAAAAACAACAAAAGGAAAACGAACAAAAGTAGGCACAAAAACAGAGAACGACAAAAAAACAAACTCAACGACAAAAGAATTAACTTTCTGATACCACTATCGATCATAAATATCATCAATCTTCCCACCAGTGCATAAAATCGTTAATGCCCATAAAAATAATAGAAATCATGACTCGTCTTAGAAACGTAATGAATTTGACGTAGCATAAGCGCCGATTCCCGCGATACTACGAACACTGCTGACCCCGTTAGCTAAAAGAGCGTGAAACTCACACATTAAGCTGTTAGTCAGTTTTAAGTAATAAAAAAGAAAAGTGTGGATCTTGGAAAGAGTCTGATCTAATCTGTCATACTTATATACTTTTTCCGGCGTTGTAAAAGGCAATTTAAAGATTTAATAAGTATGTTAGTCGTATCCGTATTCCCCAGTCTCCCGTTCTCGTATCGATACGAAATTATCATCATCTGCCTAGCCTTTCCCAACTCTCTTGGGTTCGGTTGCCCGTCTCACCAAATACAGTTGAATACCAGGTCTTTTCATGGAGCGACTGCCTATCTGACCTCCACAGCCCAGTTATAAACATAATGAGAAAATGTATTTTATTTCGTAGCCAAAGTCAGCATTATTTTGCAATGCGACATATTCAGTTTACTTTACTGTACTCAAAATATTTTTATGACCGAAACTTTAATCACCATATCTCTTGACAAAGGAGGTACTTGATATTCCTCCTATTTTTAAGATTCCTCCAACCATAAAGAGAATGGTTAGTATTATTAACAGCCAATAGTGTCCCTCTGCTGGGCAAAGGCCTCCCTCAATTCCATCTACTCCTCGCGGCTGCCCGCTGCCTGTTCTGCAGTATTTCTTTAAAACGAACCACGGCGTCGACTTTTATTACCAACAGTAAATGTTTAAGCTATTTGGTTCTGAAGGTTATTATCATAAATCACTACTTAGCACTAATTAAAAATCTAGACAGGCTTCAAAAATATTTTGACGTTACCTAAGTTAACCTTGAAAATTGAGGGCACACTGTATAATATCGTAATTAGTTAAAACGTTACTAATTATTTGATTAAAATTCTAGAATAAATGTTAATATTTTCTCATGATAATCGCTAATATGATTGCTGATTAGTTATGATATCCATATTTTTATGAATAATAAGACGAAAATCTTTAAATGTTGAAAACAAATAATTAATTCATTCATCGTTTTGAACTTTTTATCGTTTCAATTAAAGTGTTGATAGGAAATGTCAATCATTGCAAATGTCAGTGACAACTTGACAAGTTAATTTTTTAAATTAGTATAGCGTGTCCGCTATTCAAAGATGCAGGTTGCGAATCCAATGATAATAATTATTTATATTAAAGTGTATCTTTGTTAAAAACAAATTTACAAGATAAAAATACTTAGTACTTTTTATATAATTATCCACAAAAAGAAACGTTTTGTTTACGACTTCAACAGCTAATGCCAATGAATCTATGCACCTCGTTTACAGTACGATGTCCCTGATAAAAAAATAAATAAAAAATGAAACAATCTGCTTTTCATTCGTAGCATAAAAATCAAACATTAGTAAATGTTTACTATACTATTATCCATTGTTAAACTACAGCTATTGATACTGAAAGTCACTTACCTACTAAGCTCAAAAACCTGCACTATTTCAACAAATTAAAAAAAAACTTTTACTTTTGTTTATTGCGGTATTGTGGCACACTACACCGCCAAGGCGATCCAGTGAACATTTTATTTTGTATAAATCCCGAGTGTTTGTCAGCCGTGACATTATGTTGAGCTATTACCGCGCGACCGGCACTTTCTTGCATAATACTATGTTACTTATTCCGTTTGTCGCGTTTTTATCGCTTTATGTACGCTTTCTTTCAGTTATGTTTATGTTTTTTTCTTTTGTTTTATTGCTTTGTAAAGAAAAGAAAGGAAAAACATGGATTTGCGCTAAACCAACATGACATATCATTATTGATATTCGCTTTCACCTCAAGAATTAAGTCGTGTAGATCAATTTTTGTCATCAAAGACAACACAGAAGTACAGATTTTCCGATTTCCTTATACCAATTCTCTTAGAACCGATTTTTCGTTGAAACAATAGCGAACATCATTTTATTCGGTAGCTAAAATAATATCTATAGTATCCATCAATTGACTTATTTCTAAAAATGGCATGGCAATTATTACAGCAAAGTTGGTTAATGAAATTTGCATAAAGTAAGTAAATAAAATAAGATTAAACTGCGGCAGGGCGTTTTGGGGAACTGTCTTTTTAAATTTTTGAAATTAAAAAATTGCTGATTCTAAGTCTTATTTTATTAAATGACTTCAAATTTTGTTTTATTTTGAAACTTTTCTACATCATTTCAAAACGGTATACATTTCTATACCAGCTTTGTGCAATATGAATATTTGCGTAGGTACGAGAACGCTTTGCATTTCCGCATGCGCACGCGCCGAGACGGGCCGCTACGCAATCACAGTCTATGCTCTATAGTCTATGGTAATGACAGGTGCTGTTCTGCGCTATTGCTGCGTGTCTCTGGTTTGTACTTTGTACTAATTAGGCTGTATAGGATGGGGATTTAATTTGAAGACAGTTTGAATCATTGCCTTTAATCAGCCTGTCCAATCTCAGAGAGACATTTCCCATCAGCAAAAAAAATAAACTTACATACAAACCTTAATCCCCAATTCAACTCTTTTAAACGATGAATTTTCAAAAAATATTTGTGCTGAATTTCGATATGACAAAAGCGCTTGTGGTTCCGAATCTAGCTAGATCCAACGATTCAGGCTGTTTTTGATAAGGAGTTATCGATAATGGTACTACGGATATTGTTATCTACTAAGTTTTGAGTATGAATGTATATGGGTATAAGAGTAGAGGAACACCAAAGAAACGATGGATAGATTGTGTGAAGGATGATATGGCAAGAAAGGAGGTGTCTGATGAGATGACGAGTATTAGAGAGGTGTGGAAGAAGAAGACATGCTGCGCCGACACAGATGATGAGCGCAGGAGAATGAGTGGATGCCGAGAATACCAAGTCAGAAAGAGCACACCGCTGCGCAATCACGACGCATATGGTAATGTTGTTCTGCACTATTGCAGTCAGTCTGGTACACAAGTTATGTGGAACGTGCCTTCATGCTCCTTTTACTTATGAGATATCGTACTTCAAATGTATTGACGTTACAAGGAAAAAGAAAGGTTGTGTGAGTGACGATATGGTTGAGCTATTCCATGTATGGTGTCATCGGTGTAGACGTAGAGAACATGGCAATTAGCAATCGACAATTCACTAAATGATAATAAATGAGACAAGGACTGTCAAACTTTATCTGTACTTACAAGTATATGTTCGCAATGGTGTTGCTAGAAAGATACAGTCATATAATTCAAATAGAACCTCGAGTAAGATTTAGCGTTGACATGTAAAAACAGCAGCTGTAATAATCTGATGGATCTCACACTTCGTCGCCAAAAACTGAAGAAATCTTTCAAGGCCAGATAGTGTCTTGCACTCATGGTGCAATTCTGCATGTCTCTTGTCATGCATGTCTTTCAATAAATCTTGCTAACTAAGGGGGATATTCTTTTAGCGAAAAAGTCAAAAATACATTGGTTTGACATTAAACTACCGAAAAGCGTATGCAAGTCGACGTGGTAAAAATACGAAACACTTTGTAAACGATTGTCACTTCTCTAGACCCTCTACTCTTCACAGTAAATGATCCTACAATTACTTTAAACAGGTTGTAACAGAAAGGGTATACTCATATGAAAGGATATAGTGCAGACCATCAAACTGAACAACTTTCTTCTTGGGTCCAATATCGTAATGCGAAAAAAATATCAGCTGTCCCATATATTAGGGTCGAGCAGGTATTGAAATGTTATATGAGACAGCTTATAATTTTTTCGCATTTACGATATTGGACCCAAGGAGAAAGTTGTTCAGTTTGATGGTCTGCATCATATCCTTTGATATGACTATATCCTTTCTGTTACACCCTGTAGATATGCATTAAATACCTCATTAGTCGTTTCGTTTAGTGTTCTCCAACTTCCCAACTAGCTGTGTCAAA
This sequence comes from Noctua janthe, assembly GCA_910589295.1. Taxonomy (NCBI): domain Eukaryota; kingdom Metazoa; phylum Arthropoda; class Insecta; order Lepidoptera; family Noctuidae; genus Noctua; species Noctua janthe. The sequence continues at coordinate 1,348,494 of OU342572.1, read as the reverse complement.
TGATACATATCAAATCGTGCAACCGTGTTAACATTATGTCCATTCTAATTCAGACTAGCAATAGTAAAGAATGCGTTTCTCAACATTGTCATACGTGTTAGGTGTTGGTAAATATAACGACATCTCGACGTAGTCTGGCTGTTTGGCTCTGTATGGTAATGAGGCATGCGTTTCTGCATCGATGCGCTGTTCCTTTCCTTGTGTGGTCACAAATATTTGTGTTTCTAAACGGTTATACACGTTCTATAATACTATTCAACTAGCTACAATACCTTATGGTTTTAATCTCTTGCATTAGGTATGATCTTCTTTGAATTGCTACCACGATAGTATTTACAATTTTGTTGGGACAATCACTCGCCATTTCGACGGCTTCTATGCAGGAGCATAAGGTGGGTATACGATATACCTTCCTAGTTTCGGGACTTGCCTGGATACTTTAAATTGGTGCGGCATAGAGTTTGATGTCCAGAATAAAAGAATGCGCATGCTACAACATGTTAGTTCGACCAAAGATTTTCTGTGAATATTTTCAGGCAAAAGCAGCTAGGTCCTTTCGCTTGCCATGAAAGGACCTAAAACATAACTTATTACTCAAAAAATCCACTGCCCATAATAAAAGTGAAAAGACCCCAACATTCTGAGGAGTGTTTCCCGTCACGTACTTCGGTGCATGTAAAAGAAGTACATTTTTATGCAGCCCTCGGCCGAGGCAGCAGGCAGTAGGTAGATATGCCAGACACGTTCAACAGGCAACGTGTGAACGACTGACTTTTAGTTTTATTTATTGCTTTTAGGTAGTAGTTGATGTTTTATTGGTTAGCGGGTAGCTTTGGCATTTTATTTATGCTTCTCTCGGCTTAGCCCGCGTCCGTGGTGGTCGGATTTTATCCCACGGGAACGAATTACCGGGATAAAAAATATCCTATGTCTAACCCAGGAGAAGGTAGTTAGGTAACAGAAATTCAGAGTAACTTTCGCATTTATAATATTAGTATGGATGAATGACGAGTAAAACAAATATTTATTTACCAGCTATGAAAATTCTCCACACATTTTATTGAATGCGTATGACACTTGGATTGGCGACAATTATAATTTCACAATTCCACAATATCCATTGTGCATCGGGATGATAGTTTTTCTAAATAATGGTAAACAAGCAAACGATGCGATGAATGATTTTAACTGCCAGAAACAATTGTGATTAAAAATAGATTTGCAGAGTAATAGATACTGTCGATTTCAGTATTTAGACAATAACGTGCGTCACAACTCACAATAATGCAATCATGAAGATCATAAATCTACACTACCTTACCTTAGCGTGTCGATGGCAAAAAAGTTCAAATGTTTTGCTCGAAATTCAACAACGAGAATTACGCTTGTATTCTGCACTGCCAGCACTACCTAATACAATATTATAAAGAGGTAAAGATCGTAAGTTTGGATGTAAGGGGTAATCTTCAAAACTTCTCATCCGACTTCGAAAATTCTTTCACTGAAGGAAAGCCTGCATTATTGCCGGGTGGCGTAGAATATTTTTCTTAGACGCGGGCCAAGCCGGGGGTAGGAAAGCTAGTCTATACAAATAAATAAAATTGAAGTGTCTGTTTGTAATTTCAAAATAACAGCTTTTTGAATGCATATAGCATAATAGCATACGGTACTTAAAACAAAAAACTTTTTTTTTTTTTTTGACTTTGTTTATCTGTTCGTTTGTCTGTCTGTTTGTCCCGGCTAATCTCCGAAACGGCTGGACCGATTTTGTCACAACTTTTACTGGCAGATGTCATAAGGAGTAACTCACTTTTATTTCAGAAAAAAGATTAGGGTTCCGTGAAAAAAATTAGAAACCTTGAAATTGTTAACAAAATCCGATTCAAATAGGGAAGTAATATTTTAAAAATAATTTCACTCGGGATCTTTCTATCTGTTGCTTCGCGGGCAACTTCATTTATTTCATACTCTAATGAAATAAATGAAGTAACAATCATGACATACAAAATGCAATCTTATTCGTGACGATCCCTGACCCAGAACGATAGTACTACCACATACCTCCAGGGGTTTCAAACACAAAGTTGCTCCACTCATAATAATGCTACGCACATAATAATATACATTACTATATCATTAATAATGTTCTCATTACGCGCCTGACCATAATATAACACGTTAGGTAATCCTCAATTGTAATGGCCGCCGTGTCATCATAGTAAACGAATGGAATTGTTAATTTGGAGTTACGAAGTTGTCATGTCATTGAGTTGGTTTCGTGAAGAGTGAAAGAATGTTGAATTTAAAACCTTTATAGCGATTTGTGGTGCATTATAGCCCATACCCTCTCTTAGCGAGGAGGCCGTGTGTCCCAGCAGTGGGAACATTATAGGCTGATTATGCTATTAATATTTGTATCAACCCCCTGATTGAGAACTTCTTGATATTTAAATTGGCATTCGATCGGTACACCGTGCATTAGATTGACCGGGTAGGTCCAGTTTAACTCTCAACTTAACTATTCATTGAACCAAACATGCATCTCACGCGTACAGCCTAACAAAAACCTTTCTTTATCGTTTGCAAGTAAATAATTCATCAAATTAACCGCTCAGTATATTGATGAGCGGTCACCTGCCCAGTGAAAGCCGTGGACAGTACATCACACCCGCACATACCTGACGTTAGCGTAATGCGCGTGCGACGCATTGTCGGTAACGAGACGTGTTGTTTTGCTGTACTTGAGTTATGGCTATAGGTAGCAAATGTTATTGTATGTGGGATTGGGTTGGTTGATGGATGAGGAGAGGTCTCTGACACTGTTAATAACAGACTGAAGATTAAATGCTATGTTACCACGTATGATCAGTCAGTTTATAAGGTTCCCACTGCTGGATAACAGGCCACTTCTCTGTGAATAGGAAAACAATACGTAGCTTGGTCAGAATATTTAAATAATTACTTACTTATCCAAATTAGGTCATTTCTAATATAACACTGAATATATGTTTTTTTCAAAGATTACTACATAATCAATCCCTTTGTTGTCCGTACTGTCTACTGGTGGCCGAAAGTACGACAACGTCGACAACTATCTATTGTAGCCATAAAAATCAATATCACGTAAACTTTCATAGGCACTTATTGGCCTTTAGCGAAGAACCGTATGAAACTCCATGATTAAACTTTTATACTTTTACACTCTTACTCATAGTGGATAACAAGTATAACAACTAATGTCGTTTCTCTCTTGTTCCAGGGTTCAGACCCTCGCGTGGCAACCTGCCGCGGGCGGCTGCAGACACGACGTTGCCAGCTCAACCAGGAGATCAACAAGGAGCTGCGACTGCGTGCCGGCGCCGAGAACCTGTTCAAGGTAAGACTGTCCAGACTTTAAGCTGGGAGATGTCGCTAATGTCGCTTGATCACATCACCCGGGCGGGTGCTAACGCGACGTTGCAAGCTCAACCAGGAGATCAACAGAGCACTTCTTCAAGATAAGGAGAATGAGAAGTCTTCTTTAGTCATCTTCTCTGCTAAAGGAAGAGACGACCTAACTTTATTAAAAGTGACCCTTACAAGGAAACGTTTAGTATCCATGACACCAAGGCCAGTTTTATACGCCGGCAAATGTGGAGTGTAACTCGCAAAAAATATCGTAAGATCCCATTACCATACAAAGTAAATCATCATAAGAGCACACCTTTTCCCAGCTATGTTTGGGACGGCTGCCAATCTAACCGGATGCACCGGAATACCAGTATTTTACATGAAGCGACTGCCTATCTGACCTCCACAACCCAGTTAGTACTAAGTAATGCGATACCCCTTGGTAAGATTGTCTGTCAGACTTTTCGGGCCACTGACTACCTGTAACGACTGTCAAAGATCTACAACGACTTAACGTGCTTTCCGAATAAGTAAGTAGGAATATTGAAAACGTTTGATACCATATTTATTTAAGTAAGTTACCAGCCTGCTTAGCTGCGTGGCGACTATTGCGTTAATCAATTCTGAAAAAATGACTTATACTCTACGGAAACAATAACGAGAAATTCACATAAAAAGCACTATTCCTAACATTTCCCTATGCATTTCCTGGTACCAGAAGCCCACCAATCGCGACTAAATCGCCACTAATCGCCATTGCTGCATGACGTCACGTGCTGATACTTTCCTTGCGCGTGAGCATTGCGATGCCGTTTTGTTTTTGTTGCGTTTAATTCAAATTCGTTGGTTCTATGTTTCTATGCTGTTATCGGAAGACTAGGTTAACTTAATTCATCTTACCTACTTGCTTTAAAGATAATTGGTCAGCCACATCTACTCCGTATTCTGAGACGCACCGACATTTTATTTCTTACTCTTTTGCACTTTCCTGCCAAAATTGCATGAATCATGTATTTTCATGTCAACAATCGATCGAACGCCTGGGCAATCGCTTACAATGGTTTTACAATTTCTGCTTCTACAGCACTTTTCAACGGGATTGTCATTACTTAGTTTTCGTTAGCGCCTGACTTGACTTCATTCTCTTTTAATGTCCCATAGCTTACCTAAATTCTTGCTATGTTCCATCAAACAAACATCCCACCCCACACAGCCTTCAACATTTCGCAAAACACTTGTAACTCCCCACCTGCCTCTCCATCCGTCATAAGGCCCCCTGGGACATGCCCCATGGCTCCAAGGTCAAGGTTCACACGAAGGGCGTCACGCTCGCACACTCGTCACACAATGCTGGGTCGATGGACTCGTGTCTTTGTCTTGTAGCCAAAGGACTGTTTGGAGGAAGTCTGGCTTCAGAGTTGAGTGATTTTGCGAATATTTCCAAAAAAAAATGTGGTGAATGATGGAATGGGAATGGTTGGTGAGAAACGCCAATTTATTGAGTGATTTGTGAGCAATTCCGATTTGGATCTTAGAACCTAGACAAAGACACATTCTAATAATAAATAACTATTGGGTCACCCTTCATTATATGGGACTTACATAATTACCGTAACTGTAACAGAGAAATGACCGTCGGATTGCCAAGTCATAGGTCTCGAGTTCGAACCCCGGCACGTACCTCTGATATCTCAGATTCATGTGCGTATTGTGTAATTATCACTTGCCCGAAGCAAGGAAGGAAAACATCGTGAGGAAACCAGCATCCCTGAGAGATATTTCTCGACGGCATGTAAAGCCAAGTCAGAGGCCCATAGGCGGCATAAAAACTCTGTCACCAGGTCAGGCATTAACCACACTATAAAGAAAGAAATACCGCAACTGTTCGAGGCTCCAATGTTGTTTGTGTTAAAGAAGAAAATGCAGCGAGTAATAAGTATTCGGTTAAAGAAAAGTTACTTGTTCCGTTTTGGCCAACTTGGTAAAGTTTCACAGTATAGTGTTTTTCTCAGGCCATTTACTAAACAATAGATTGGTTCCGGCGTGTGAGGTCGACGTCCGTATGTTTTCATTCACCGCACACTTCGGTACAAGTTCAAGAATCGGACGTATAGGTTAACAATCTACTTTTTTTGTTGCTTCTTTATTGCTTTGCACGCATGAGTCATTCGTCAGGCAACTAGGCTCCTTATTCCAACATGTTATTGTCGATTTATTTTCCTATTTTTTATGAACGGTACTGATTTCTTGGCCGTTTCAATTAAGATTGCCATCGACACCCCAAGAAGTAATTTCTACGGTCAATTCTATTGGTTATTCTTTTCATCATTAAAACCTTTGATCGTAAAATCATCTTCCATGAATACCTCACGAACTTCGATAAATGTATTTATATCATCATTTTCCTGCTCGTATTCAGGGTCATATCTTAGTCTTCTTCTTCCAAAATTCTCTATTAGTAGTCATCTCATAAGTCATTTCTCTTCTACCCATATTCCCTTTCGCAGTTAATCCATTGTTTTTGTTCTTTTCCTCAAAGTGATTTATTATAATGGTTAATGAAATACTTCCCTAATTTATTTATTTTCTTTTTCTCCAGGCTACGACGAACAGAAAGCTACGCGAGACAGTGGCCCTGGAGCTGAGCTTCGTGAACTCCAACCTGCAGCTGCTGAAGGAGCAGCTAGCGGAGCTCAATTCCTCGGTGGAGCTGTACCAAAGCGACAGGTATGCTATGTATGTACCGCACACTGATACTTGCTATTTTTGACTGCCATCAGAACGGTTGGTGACGTGAACTCCAACCTGCAGCTCCACCCATTGACAACTGTCGGTTTTGACAGGTGTCAATTAAAACCCACTTTTGACTTTAGCTTGGCTTTGATGACATTAGAGCATTCGATTAGGTGCTGCATTGTTCTTAAATAATATGGGCAGAAGAATCAATCAACCAATCCTAGCGCAGTCCACTACTGGACATAGGGCTCTCCCAAGCAGCGCCACAAGCCCACAACATACTGTCCTCCGCCTTCTGTGTACAGTCTTTAGACCTTTTTTTTGAATGCACGTTTCTTAAATGTTTTTTAAGTTTACTTTATAAACCTCCATGGCCCCTGTACTATTCAATGCATTAATAAGTACAATGTTTTGAGTGCGTTACATTGAATCCTACCGTAAAACGTGACTATTATATAATCTCAAAAAAGGCGTTTCCCAGCAACCTACCTACTAGTCTTCCACTGAAACAACCTTGAACAACCAAGTACAGACCTAATCTATCAATTTCCGTTCTCACACATAACTGGAAACTGCCTTAAATAACTTTGTTAATTAAGATCTACATAAGCCGAAAACTAGTTAAATTAAATTAGTTCATTATATTGAGCCAATAAATTATTGCTTTTGACTCAAATTAGCTGATTCACCTTGACGAATGGTCTGCGATATAGGGTTGTCATAAGAACGTTTGAACAATGTATTTCCAATATTTTGCTTTGTCATATTTTGTTTCTGAAAATCAGACAGCAAGGTTGCCTTGCAGCATGCCTTCGGATTTTCAACACTCAATTCAGTTCCTAGATTTGAAATTCCAACAGAGCAACAACATTAGGGAAGTCGCCTAGTCATCATCTACCTAGCCTTTTTCCAACTATATTGGGGTTGACTCCAGTCTAACCGGATGCAGCTGAATACCAGTATTTTACATGAAACGACTGCCTATCTGACCTCCACAATCCAGCTAGTACTGGGTAATACGGTAATTCTACTAACACTAGGGATGTCGCCTAGTGTAAGTCAAAATAGTTATCGTTGTGCCTAAAATACATTGGACTTACCTAAACGTTGTGGAGGTTCTGATGGCGTTACCAGCTTCCCCATTTTATGTAAATCACTTTCCTGGAAAGTTTTCAGCGCACTCCTGCGCAAATGTAAGAAATGTAAATGTAAGCAGTGTGTGACACAAACTCTTTGATGCAATCATGCTTAGCTTCACTTTCCTTCGACGTATGCTTTCAAAGGGATTGACAGTGCAAAAGTGTTTCACACAATGTAGGTACTGTCCTTACATTACATTTTCTTAATCTTCTTCGTTCTACCACGGTTAGCTGTATTATTAACAAAAAACCAAACAACTCTGTGTTATGCTGTCTGCTGCTCTATGTAGCTCGGAGCCGCGCTGCAATAAGCGGTGCTCTATAAAAATAATTGGAATGAGAAAATAAACAATATTACTGAACTGCGCTTTGCCTGGTCGAGGTGAAATAAAATCTAGAAGAATGTGAAAAAAACCAATAGGGAAATCTATGACATACGAACTATTAGGCAATAATCACATAAAACACCCACACAAAACGCCTGAAGACAAAATTATTAATATAACTAAAACGCTTTCACAAACAACGCCCTAGGACAATAATAATAACGCATAATAATACACCTACGACAGTAATAATGTTCGATATTTTAATAATAAAGACTAGCAGGTACTTTATAGTAAAAGTGGTCATGTTGTCCAGTCTTATGCAATGTAGTAATGAGATGATTTGCATAAAGATAGGTTAGGTCACGCTGTGAGCGGAGAGCGGGGCAGGACAGCTGTCAAAGAAGTTGTGTGGATGTCGTCTGTACATTGTATGCTCCGTCATTATACAAATTGCGTCGTCTATTTGCAGAGGTCCGCTGTTTTGTGAAATCTCGAAGGCAAATTGTGGAGTGTCCCGTCATTTTGTAATAGTCCATGAAACTTAAGTGGCAATTCGAGCGTTATTTATAAAATCCCGCGGCATAATGTAATAACTAGTTCTATTTATGAAAACTATGCTGATTCTTTCTAAGATTTTGTCTAACACTACGCGTGTTTTCTACAGTTAAGTTCTAATCTTTGAAAGTTCTAACTTCAAGCAATTAATAAACTACAGAATAAAAATGCAATTACTTTTACGCAAGTAATCATATTGACTTGTTTATGGATACGGGTGTTAGTCTTTCCGCAGGTCTTGTTTAAATCTGATTTGAAGAAAATTATTAAGTTTATTTTAATTCTGTTTTAAGACTTAAGTCAAATGGAAGCTTCCATTTGCGCAACAAATAATTATTATGGCTCGTTATTTGAACCGTGACACGATTGGTGGTCTATAAAACAAAGTTGTCTTGTTTAAAATGTTGTAGTCTCATTAATTATGTTAAAAGACATTTAGAATTACATGTACTTAATATATGTCTACGTTGTGTGGTAAATAAATAAATGTAATTTTATTAACTTTGTTGGTTGCAAAAGTGACAACCGCCTGTTGAGGTTGGTCTAATGGCGTGTTACCCAATAACTGGGTGGTAGAGATCAGATCGCTCCTTTTAAAGGCTGGTATGCAGTTGCATCTGGATTGACTGGAAACCAACCCCACATAATGGGAAAAGGTCAGGCAGACGTATGGCTGTATATGTATAGTATACTACATTTTGTCCTAAAAAATATTTTAAATTGATGCGTCTTCACTACACTGCCATTAACAGCTAGATACTTATTTTTCCTGTAGAACACTTTACGAATTGTGTTTTTAAATCTAAGTGTCACCCGCTGACAGTAAGACCTCGGCTCATCAAGATGAATGATGACAAACAGGAAAGCTGTGTCGTAAGTCGCTCCAATTAGTATAACTGTCCGGTTTTTATTGTTTTATTACTAGATTTATGTCTTTGTGATTATATGTCGGTACCGTATCTAAAAATCTTAATAGAAACAGATTTAATGGGTCCAGTCTAGTTTGACATTTTAAAATGGCTCTGCTAGTAAAGAGAAGAATAATATGTTAATAAAATTATATTTATTTATTCAAAAATACATTTTAAACTTAGTTTATTTAACCAGAACGCTTTAATTCTAGAAATAGACAATCGCATTGAAATGTCAAAACAGTACATAATTGATATCTATTTTTTGACATTTTCACAACATAACACATTTCACAAAGTAATAAATAATGTCAATGTTATTTCAAACTTGCTTATGCCCGCGGCGAGTTCGGTACTATCCCACGGGGTCGTACAACCGGGATAAAAAGAATCCTATATGGTAATCCAGGTTATAACCTATCTGTGTGTCAAATTTCACCCAAATCGGTTCAAACTTTTTGCGTCAAAGAGGAAGAAATATCTACACATCCTCACAAATTTTCTCATTTATAATAGTAGTATTATGCTATACTTTTAAATGCATGCCTTTTGTGTCTTTAACTGCCTCGTTGATCTACCTAGTCGGAAAATCGCAAGCGCAGAGCGCTACTGCTAGCCTGGGGTCGTTTTCCAGGTCGGACACAATGTTATTGAATTTTCCCATCAGGAATTTATCAGTATCGCCCCGGAGTGACACACACCACGCACCACGCATCGCGTACACGCATCGTGTATACGGTTGATGGCAATAAGCTGACCCCTCATTACATGAGACTTACCTAAACATAACTGGCGAAATGTGGGGGTAATACTGTACTGTCTACACCTCAGCATATATCTCATAGTTTGATCAGTGTGGACCTAATTGATTCGGAACAAAATGTCGTCAGCACTCGGCTGTTTATCTTTATTTATGCAATGGCCGGAATTCGGACGACATCTTGTATTTGCATATTATTATGATGTAATTTGTCGGCAAGGCCGTCGATAGAAATGTCTCGTTGTTTCTCTGTATAAATTATTATAATTTCACGTATTGACGTAAAAGAAATGGTTAGCTCAACTTCTGGTGAACTGTGGAATAAGAAGTTGAGGAAGATTTTTGGAAAGATTGTTAATTTATTAACACAATTTAGACGATAACGATAACATTATTAATCTATTATTACGTCAAATATAGCATGCAAGCATATAAACAGATTTTGTTAAAATATAATAAAATCGAAATCATAGAATTAGATCACATTATCAATATAAATTCGCTACCCCCGAGCGACAAATCTAGTTAAAAAATTCGAAAACTTAAATCCAAGTGTTACTCATAATTTTACTGTACACGGATCTTTTGGCGCGTGGTCTCAAGCAGAACTATTGCCGCCATCATAATTTTGCAATACATTATACAATTTCTTATCTGTATCACCCCTCTGTAGGCCCAAAGAAGTCTTGTATCACTGTACTATATAATTCTTTGATCACCATTTTTCCAAAACTGAAACAAAGCGACAAAAGCATAATTTATTTATTTATGTACACACAAAATACTCAACAAGACATAACATTAAGATAGAAGAGTACAAAGGTACAAAATAATAATAAAAACACCAAAAAAAAATTGCTTAAAAAAGCAAAAACCAAAAACAGGTTGAACACTATCATCACGCCATAACACTAGGGGGCTGGACAACAAAACGAAGAACCTTTTAGACGTGTAAAATTCTAGATAATCGTAGTTATTATCGGAAAAAAGCGTGAGTTAAAACATGAGGCACAAAAAGTGAATGGGCAGTAATGGGACGCGATGCGGTTACATGGCGGGCGAGATAGGATGTTCACGGGGTTTGTCCGTGTATGATATTTTTTTATACTATTATAGAAATAGAACTTTTAAGGTTAATTTTAGGGAGAAATGAAACACTTGTTTTATCTTAACATGTACCTTAGATTTAAAGTTTAAGTCCCTTTTCATTGCTGGATTTACCAGTCTACAACTACCGTATTTTCTCTCCATAATCACATCCAACATGAGAAATAAACACGGACCTACAGAAAGTTTTACCAATTAATTTCTTACAAATACTTTATACAATTAAAACGAAACAAAATATCGTTACAATTCAATTACCGTTTGCCAATTAAAGCTAAAAAAGATAAAATAAGAAATGGTTTCCGCCATTGTTGCGTTTTCCCGCGCTCCGCCATATTGTAACCATAGACTAATAAAACCATAGAGAGGAATGCGCGCTAATCTAAGTTCTCTGTGAAGAATGTGAACTTTTTACAACTGCGTAGTTTTATGTAGTTACAGCAAAGAAATATTTTTATTTTAGTTTGAATTGTAGGCTTTTAAGATATAGTAGCTTGCTAAAAATTTACTTGTCCCACTAAGTAGGTGGAAAAATAAATCTCATAGAAATGTAAAATCCAAATCGTTTATAAATTAAATGCCTTATATTTCAAGAGAAACGACTGCTACCCGTAGGCGATAATTTAGTTTCCATAATAGTAATATTTAGAGTTAACATATTATTATATTTATACAGACAAGCATGCTATATTTACCTACTTTTCTTTCTGAGATAGTTAATGACAGGTCCAAAGTAACACTCGTGGCTGCATTTTGTATTAGTACTTAGAGTCCTCACGACTAGGTTAACTCGCTAAAATTACGGGGTAGTTGCCAGTATTAGCCAGTATAGTAACCTACTGCCCTAAACGTAACCAAGTACTTACATCCTTTTGCCAGCGGACGTGGTTTCTACGATGGATTTTATTGGCTCCTCTTTAGATAACATTTGGAACCGAGCTGTAACTTATAATTTTGTTATTTTTCAAAACAATAAATAGGTTTATTGTTTTGATTGTGGCTCTGGTTATATGACAACTAATTTTGCAACTAGTATGTAATGGCATACCGTCAATCCGGCCAGATGTGGTAGTTTTGAATACCAGCTATTGCCCGCAAACTTCACCCGTGTGTAATTATTGTAAAAATATTTCGTCCCTAACCGGATTAGCCGGAACAGAAAGACAGACATTTTTTTTTTTTAAAACCTGTTATTTTGAATTGACACTTCAATATTTTTATAGATGTATAGAAGAAAAAATAACCATTGCCCCGGTTTCTGATTCGAGTCTTGTTCAGGCCAACAGCAGGGGGAGCATAAATGATTTTCAAAATGGTTTCAGGCTACCTCCATCCTATATATTGGGTTATCTAATTTCTTAACGTGTAAGTAAGTACAGCTGACTACGGACTACTTACGTATGGAGATTCCCTAGCTTATTTCAGTTGACACTGTATCCCGTACCTATATGTTTACCGCTGCAATAACTCAATATTTCTCGAACAGCGGCAAAGAATGCGTGATGCCGATGATCCCGCTGGGCCTGAAGGAGACCAAGGAGGTGGACTTCCGAGAGCCCTTCAAAGACTTCATCCTGGAGCACTACAGCGAAGACGCCGCAGCCTATGAAGACGCTATTTCAGACTTTATGGATATGAGACAGGTAACTCATCAGATTGGTTACTTTTACAATACAGGATGTATTCTGAAACTAGTTAGTTTGTCATTACCGGCGTCATATTGATGCATTACATGGTGGTCTCTTAGTATTTCAGCGAGCTTATTATTCTCTAAGTATTAAATAAGTATTAAAGCGATCTTATTGGTATTTAATCTGCATCCGAAATATTTTTACGAGCTAGGGTAAAAACAGCTGCTAACAACGGATTTTTGGTAGCAATTAAATGATGCCTGGTTTAACGAAAGCGATCGTTGTGTAGATGTGTCACTTATTTGCTCGGTAAACAGGCAGACGCCCTCTACCGATACTAATTAACTCGCGCTCAGTACAAACTCTTTCGTTAGGACACGGGTTGAGAGTAAAATAGTTCAATGACAAGACATATGTATGACAAGGTTAAGTGCAGCAAAGGACTGCTTACGGGTGACACAGAACGACGGTTCTTAACTTATCATCTCTTTGCTCAGGCGATGCGAACCCCGGTGCGGTCGAGTGCGGGCGTGGCGCTGCTGTTCAAGTACTACAACCAGCTGTATTTCATCGAGCGCCGGTTCTTCCCACCCGACCGCTCGCTCGGGGTTTACTTCGAGTGGTTCGATTCGTTAACAGGTATGTTGAAATACATTTCTGAATAAAGACAGAACGGACGGAAAACAAATATGTTTATCCCAGGTTAAGCACATAAACACGCAAAAATACAGGATAAACTTAATTGTAACAGTATTGTGTGCCTTAAATTACGGCTGTACCGAATAGACCCACTTCAGCATAAATGCCAGACAACTGGCGTCTGATACTGGTTTTCAACTGGACCTTATGTTGCGAGAACGTTTTATGCATATGCATAATATAACTATCTAGAACTATTTTACTATGGTTGTTGAAACTCATTCATAACCATAATACATTTTATTTTTGAATTTTTAAGTTTCATTTTGCCTAGATGGCAGTAACTGAAACTAAAACTTTAATTAATTATAAATTTTAAAGATAGATGGCGCTGTTTAATTGTTTTTAGGAAACTTAAGACAGATGGTGTTAGTAATATGATTTTATTATGTGATGTTTCTTTTCCAGGAGTCCCGTCATGCCAGCGAACAGTGGCTTTCGAGAAAGCTTGTGTCTTGTTCAACATAGCTGGCATCTACACACAACTCGGCGCTAAACAAGTAAGAACTAAATAATAAGATAAATAGATACTGTCAACTGCACGTCAAAGGTGCTGGTGTTAAGCCGCAGTTGCCGCTATGTATAAAAATAATAGCAAGGTGTAAAAATAATCCTAACTTGATCTTTATCAGTATTTACTTAAATACTGATAAAGTTAAAGGAAACTATGTAAGCGTAATGTTTCTCCTGTGTGTTGTAATAACGCCTTCAGGTTGTTCACAGTTATTACAATGTTTACCATAGATTTTTTTGTTTTACCGCAGTAATTTTTATTCTTGTTTCAATATGGTTGTCAGATCATCATCATTTGACTGACCTTAATATTCCGGTCGGCTTCCAATAAACCTTACCGGGATTCAGCTGATGTTGTTAAGGGATGTAAAATATAGTAACTAAAAGGACTTTAGTGCTTTTCCTATTTACATTTCAATCTCGCTTGTTATCCACAGGACCGCTCGAGCTGCTCGGGCCTGGACGGCGGCGTGGAGGCGTGGCTGCGCGCAGCGGGCGCGCTGCGCTACGTGCTCGACAACTTCACCAACGCGCCCTCCGTCGACCTCGCCGCCGACACGCTGCTTGTGCTCGCCGCGCTTATGACCGTACGTATTTGATTAGATTTTTTATTAAAAACTAATGTTACTGCTCTTGCCCTTGAACTCGCCTGATGGAAAGTGATGAATGAGGTTTACAATGGAATTACTGTTAATTCTTGCTAAAATCCTGAAAAATATTGAAGAACTTGGCTGTTCTCCTTAAAGAAGTTATAACTTTGCAGCGAACGTGTCCCCCAATCATGAGGGAATCATTTTTATAAAGAGTACGGGATTTCGTAGGGATGTCTACGTGTTAAATAAAACAACGAAGACTACAAGATGTAAATCTTATTAGAATAATATATTGCGGTTTGTAGCTCTGTAGTTAACTGTACTATTCTGATATCAGCAATGTTAAGTTGAAACTATTGTTAGTTACTAAAGGTATAAGTAATCATTATCATATGTTTTCCAGGCGCAAGCTCGTGAATGCCTGTTCGAGAAGCTGCAGGTGCAGGCGGGCGAGGCGCGCGGCGAGCTGCGGCGCGCGCCCGAGCTGTGCCTGGACCTCGCGCACGAGAGCGCGCATCTCGCGCACACCTACCGACAGCTCTATGACAAGGTGAGCTTGACAGCTGACACTGTCGCAATATAGTGTATCCTTTAACATAAATAGCAAACATCGCACTGGACGGACCGGGTTTGATATGAATACCTACTTACTACAGTCACGGAGTCACACTCCAAATTAACTTATAATGAAAAAATGAATAAAAACGTATTAACATAAAACTTACAAAAGCTTACCAGCAACCAATCAAGTAATCTTTGGGATAGGAATTTACAAATCTAACCAAATTATTGTCCAAAGTTCTTTCCAATTTTCTTACGTATTTGTTAGTGCTCTAAATGAAATTGTAACGGTTAATGCTTGTTCTCAGATGCAATCAGAGGGTGTGTTCAACTACGTGCCATACTCGTGGGTCTCTTTAGTCCACGTCAAGACTGAGTTTTATAAAGGTATGTACAAACCATAACTTTCTAACTTATACATCCCTACTCTAAAACTATCAGAACACTTCGCTAAAGATAATTATTTTTATAAGAGAACAAACATATACAGCATCCTAATTTCCAGGACTAGAGGGAGAATTGAATTATTCGATTGGTGTCATACTATTATTAAAGAAACTTTTCTCATTTAACAAGGCGTGTTTTACTCTTAAAACACGTTTTCTTTTAACCGCCTTCGATAGGTTTTTGAAAATGGTCAAGGTAACATCCGTATCTAATTACAAAACTATAATTCTAATTACACATGTGACTATTTTCTGCAGCGTTGGCGCACCAGTACTGTGCGACAGGTCTGCTGAACATGCCGGCGTCAGCACGGTCTCCCAGCCGCCTTGCATCTCTGTACGATGCTGACACACATCTTGATAATGGTAAGATGACGAATGAGAGTCTGACTAATGTGACTTGTAGAACAGGTACCTATTACTATTTTTCTTACACTGAAGCATCCTGCACCGCGCTTGCTTAGCTTTCACAACAAATTGACAAATATATGACTCAAACCGTCGAGCCTTAGCGGTGCAATGGATTCGCAGGAGACTTTGAATTATTTTGCTCTCAGATCTTGCCTTTACGTTGGAGTCACGCCGCACATCGTGAAAAAAATATCACTGCTGTCAAAGGTGAAGGAAAAGGGCGATAGGAAACCGACATGTACTAAAACCAAACAAGACTTGTGACATGTACCAACCCGCACTTGGCGCGCGTGATTGACTACGACCCTAACACTCCCTCTCACAGAGATCTCTCTCAGGGTAGGCCTGTGTCCCAGCACTGGAAACGTTATAAGCTGAATGTTTCTTCCAGGCTCATCTATATCCCCAACGATAAAGGACGCTGACATGGATTGGATAGCACTCGGTCGTGCGCACCTCGCGGAGGCGCTCACACTGTACGAAGAGGCGCTGAGGCTGCAGAGGATGTGTCGGTTAGTATATATTCACAGAATAGCTCCTAAAAGTCCGGGAAACCGATGAAACGATGAACTGTTGAAGAGAACGAATCTGCTGGATGCAGGAAGAACAATACCGGGCGATGTGGCGACGCACGAGAAAGTCTATGTCTTTTCTTGTGGCTTCCGACTAATTTAATGAGTCTGGCAGAGGAAACAGCTGGCAAATGAGTCTGTGCAAATATTTTTTCCGACGAGTCTGTGTCACCTCCAGATGTTGCCCAAAGCGTGATCACAATGAACACGCTTTGGGCATGTTACTGTTTAAAGTTGTTCCTTGTTTGTTGTTGATTCTCATTCGATCTTGTGATCCCATTTGCAACATAAACTTCGCCAAAGAGCCTTAGACAAATTCCTAGTAGCAATGTTTACACTTCTATTACTTTTATCTTGTGAAGCTACCTGAGATTACAAAATTATTACACACTAGCCACTTTATAACATCGCCACCTACCTTGAATTGTTTCAAACCAAATTTCCCACGTTCCGGGCGCAAGTAACAGATGTCGCTATATTCCAGCGAGCTGCGCGGCAAGGAGGCCATCTCGCTGGTGGTGCGCGCGCAGGCCGAGCGCGCCGCGCGCGAGCGGGCGGCGCATCACGACAACGACGCCAACGACTTCAACGATCTGATCGACGCGCCTAACGTACAGCGTGAGTACCTCTACCTACCTATACCGTTTAAAATTTTATTTGCGTGGCACAATGATAACTTATATAATTGTTATTTCGTAAGCCTACTTTTAACTAAGCTATCACACCAAGATACTTTACTCCCTAAACATAAGAGATCGTACTTACTTTAGTTTACTACTAAACCGCGAAGTGTAAATAAGTTAATATTGTCCTGTTTTCTACTTTACCAACTAACCTTACTCTGTTTTTCAATTCACAGCATCATCGAAATTCCAACTGGCCTTAACGCAACCGGACTTCGCTCAGCACAGAGTAGATGACTTATTCAAGTCTCTAGGCCCAATCGCTGTATTCTCCGCCAAACGTCATTGGAGCGCACCTCGCCTCGTCCAGCTACAGAAGTACAGGGACGGCTCCCGACGCATCGAGAGACCACGAAACGGAAACACCGAAGAATACGAAGAAACCAGGAACGGCAAACACAGGAGCGACAAACGAGACCGATCAGAAGACAACAGCACTTACTACAACCAAATAATCAGAAGCGACGAGAAATATTCCAACGATTATGAAAAGAAGAAACTTCATAGAGTCACAAAACAAAATGGCGTATACATAAATAGTTATAACAATAATAATTACGAATATCATCCGAAAGTCTTGGATTATGATTCTCCGAATGAGTATAAGACTAAAGGGGAGGGGAAAATTGAGAATGGAGTGAAAGAGTTGAACGGTAAAGTGAAGAATGGGAGGAGAAAGGATCCTCTGAGGAGAGCGGCGAGTGAATACAATGTGTCGAACGCGAAGACCGAAGATGAAGGATTCGGCTTCTCTGTGAGAGGAGATGCGCCGGTCGTAATAGCAGGGGTTGAGCCCAACTCTTTGGCTGATGTAAGTATTGTAAACTTAGTTTATAGCTTGTGGTAGCTATTACGTTATAACTTTGTATCTCAGAGATGTAATTTTCGCAAAACCATCAATGATGTCTTGATTTCCTGAGGTGTAGTACTATAACAATAACTATCTTCTCATTCTAGATCGGTGGTATGCGCGAAGGCGACTTCATAATATGCATCGGTGACACAGACGTAAAGTGGAGCTCACACGACGAGGTAGTGCGGCTCATACAACAGTCCGGAGATACACTTACTATGAAACTAGCCACGCCGATGGATAAGAGCTGTCTTAAGGTAAGAATTTTGATCGTAGAATTATGAAGCTGGCAACATCCAGACTTACGAAAACTTTTGATGAGTATTCATTCTATTTTTCAATAACATCACGAATCTTTACCTGATTTACCAGTAAGTATGGTATGGTAGTAACATACCGCCATGGTGAATTGGTGACTTCAATAACTTTACATAAATAAAGTTGTGTAAATGCGTAGTACTTAATTGAAACGTTTCAGCGCCCAATCTTGGACGAGGTAATGCACAGCAGCATAACATCTTATTTTCACTCGTTCCAGGCGTCACCAGAAACTCCACGTCAGTCCAACTCGAACCAAGGCTCGGTATCAGCCGCATCTACCGCGTCCAGCGGCTCTACAGCCGTCACGGCGCGCTCCTCAGCCCGACGGGCGCCATCTTGGAACCCCTTCCGGCGTCACACGACTAGAGACAACAGCTCACACCGCGGCTCACACACCAGCAATATTATATTCAGATAAATTAAAATGGTGGTGATGGTGTTCAATTTCGTAGTGACGTTTTGTTTAATGCCATTGGGGTGTTTCGTTAAAATTCTAGCGAATTTGTTGTATGGCTAAAATTTTACTTAATTTGTGCAAATTGGTTCATTAACTTTTATTGCAATTGTTGCGATTAGTAATTTAAAAACATAGCAATATTTTGTTAAACATCACTGGTCAAAGTTTGAAGAACATCAATCATGGCATACATTATGATGTTCAAAACTACGGTCTGCTTACACGATAAATTATTAAATACATTTAGAGTTAGCGTAAATGCAATTAGTAACTTGTGGTGGAAGCGGGACTCAATGTCGCAAAATACGCCAACAAGTCACAAACATTAAAAAACGTTGATTCTTTAAATCAATCTGTAGCGCCATCTATATTCATTAAGTCAAAACATTATTCTATAAATAAGTAACTTAAGCTAAAACTTAAACCAACGCCATCTACTATCGATTTCTTGTACTACTTTTAGAGTCTTAATCTTTGGGTGTGTGGTTGAAGGATTATTTAAGTGACTGCAGGCAGGGCGACATTTGCTGCTATTATATTTAGGTTCCTAAATATATAGTTAGATATGGGGACCTTACATCGGCTATGATACTCCAAAGTTATTCTTTTATTTTTTTATAAGTTATCAACTTGGCAAGGGGAGCAGGGGGCTTTTCACAGTGTATGGGAAAATTCTTTTGATTCATTTTTATTTTTGCTCAAATAAATGTCAGATAGTATTCGAGTTGTTCTAGAAATTGCCATGTTAGTTTCATATACTTTCTTATTAATATAATTATAATATACATGGATTAAATATAAACCCTTTTAACTATTTTATTACCTGTCAACATGCAGGTTGATTCTTTTGCTTTTACTTTTATATTCTTCACTTATTTTGAAACCTACCTATTTAAACCTATTGAAAATCTATAAAACTCTAATATCTTGTTTTTTAAATCCACGTAACTTGGAACTGTAAAAACAATAAAATATAGTATGTACCTACTTTGAAATTTTGACAATTGAACTACACATAAAGTCCTTTCAGTTATTTCACCTCCGCCCTTACATCGCTGTGAAAAATATAGTGACCTTTATTTGTCGTGACTATAAGGTTGGACACACAGTAGAACAGTGGAAGTACTATAAAATATTCTGTTTATTTGTTATAAATAATGTGCTTATAACACAATGCCTACTGGATGTACTGTCACATCTTTATATCGCAAAAAGACGTGAGCAGTCGCATAGAACGTCGACATTTTGAAAAAAAACGATACCTATATCTTTTTCAAAACTTTATCTGCTGTAAAACATTTTTGAGATTGAAATCAATACGAAAAATTAGGTAAATAAAAAGTAGAAACATTTTGTGACCGGTACAGATTGGTGAAAGGTAACATGCAATGTAACACACGTTGAAACAAGCTGGCCTATTTGCTGTTACATTTCATGTTGCATTGCGAAGTCTGGACGGTTTATTTGTGTTACATTCATGTTACTTTTACTAACCCGACATTGAATTATATTTTGTTTAAAACTTTATTTTTGTATATTTATGAAAGGGTATGTCCTACAAAATAGGTATTACGACTGATTGAAAGTGTACTTACATAACAGATTTAAATATGTATATTTTGATTAAAAATATCGTTATGTATATTCGTAGTAAGTAGAAAATATATGTCACAATTGTTTTAGATATACGTGTAATTACAATATTTTTAGTTATTACAGTAAACACCTAATATATTATTTTAAATATTTTGGATGTGATCGATTTTAAAGTCGAAACAAAAACTTTTAAAAACATTGATCGCGTCCAAAACGTAAAATTTTAGATTGATTGTAACAATTTAAAATTTTAATTCGACTTAATTTAATTTTTGTTGTATAATATTATATAGTAAAAATGTATATCATTGTATAAACTTGTATAAGATAAAGTGTATAAAATTGTTGTGGTTACTTTTGAACAATAAAGGTTATTTAAAGGCTAATAAGTTTTTCATTTTAAATTCAAGGGACAACCCTCCACAAGCTGATGGGATGATTATAGTATGTCATACTAAGGTGACCGGTACAAGAAATGATTTCAGGATTGTTATGGGAATCCAATAAATTTGATTTGTTTTATTTCCTCATACGCAATGTATCGTTACCGTGGCAAAACACACGTGGCGAACGGCAAGCGCGAAGACGAGTTCGATGAACTCTGTAGCTAGGCAGTAAGTGAATAGCTGCTTTCACGCGTCGTTCGTTAGAGTATTTCAACATCCATTGTTGGATATTTTATTTTAGCCGCATTATTTACATAAATGGAGTGCTGCGTACACCGAATGTAATTTTATTCAAAATAAGGAGCTGAATGCAGCCTGTCAGTTTGTGGAGGGTTGTCCCTTACACCCTGTATAAGCGACCGTAAAGCTGATACGCGATCGCATTCAGATCCAGTCTGTCCCTTTGTTGTCCTCCCCCAGCGACGCCCTAAGCCGAGGCTTGTACCTCACAGGGGTTGCACTAAGCATGCAGTCGCTTAGTTTGTAAGTTTTTGCCCTGGCTGGAGGCCTTACACTCAAGGCACCCACAGGATAGTTCGGTTAAGCAGACGATAATCTCCTGGGGGACTGATTGGCCTGCGAGATGCCATCACCACAAAAAAAAAGATACGCGATCGTAGCGTTTATTTTATTCGGTGAAACGGAATGCGTCGTCGCGCGTATTTCCCTTTTCATGTTCAATTCGGCTGCGTAAATTACAACGCTTATGTGTCAGCCTAAACCGTGTACCCCTAGTATCATTAGAAAACTGTTTAGTTATCGATCTGCCATGAAGGTATTGTTTTAACAAAACATACCCGTCCTTGCTTCACACAGGTGGAATATACGTTTTAGGTGATGCAAACTGTATTTTTTTTTCCCCGTTAGGTCATCATAAATTAGTTGATTAAAATCAGGGGGGGTTGTCGTACTAGGGGGGGATGAAGATAGATAGGAGGTTTGCGAAAACACAAAGAGGATTCCAAATTCCAATGACTGTTTAAGTTTGTGTGTGTGTTTTTGTGTTTGTGTTTATGTTTGTTTAATCACTTTTTGACTAAGGTCATAAGAGGGTTAATAAAACGTCATTCATAAGTCTAAACTATGACGCCGGAGGATGAAAAAAAACGAAAATGAAAGGAAATGTCATTATTTTTCACTTAGGAGCTCTAGTTTTTAGGATATTTGCTAAAAAGTCAGTTTTTATTACCTAACCTTCATTTTATTCACTAAGATAAGATAAGATAAGATAATTTTTTATTTGTTCAAAACATGAGTATACACACATAGCATGCAAGATGTTAAATCCAATTATGATTTCCGTCATGTTTTGCCTGAACGGCGTACAAATATGAGATGTCGAAGTTACACAGCCTCAATTATTTTTATAATCGTTAATTAAATTGCAGATATAGCAATGAAACAATCCAATTTAGAGCATACTAAAAGCTAAATGGTAGAATAAAATACAATCATAAATAATACTCATTTCAAAAAATAAAAAATAATAATTATACAATCATGTCAATATACAAATACATCTAAAGGAATACATACACATGTCAAAGCAACTGTTAATAAAATGAATGTCAAAATGCAAGTCAAATTAATTTGTCGGTTAAGAATTCGTCAGTGCTGTAATAGATTTTCTCTAAGAAAAGGTTTTTTAATCTATTTCTTAATTGTTCAATAGGTAATTCCCTCCAATGTTTTGGCAACTTATTATAGAGAATTGGCGCCATACAGAATACACTTTTACGCATTAGAGCTTTTCTGGATCTCGGAATACATAACTTACTATTGTCGCGTCTATTTCTAACTACTTTATCTGACTCTAAGGGGAATAGGTGTGGATTCGATTTCACAAACATGATGATCTCTAAAATGTACATTGATGGAAGGGTTAATATTTTATATGTTTTAAATAACGGCTTGCAACTCTCTGTAACATGGAGACCAGACATAGCCCTCAGGCACCTCTTCTGTGTTTTAAATATCATATCTTTATTTGATGAATTTCCCCAAAAAATTAGTCCATATCTCAAGTTAGAGGACACCAAGCCGTGATAAGCAGTTAGCAGTGCATCAACATTTAAGATGGGGGCCAATTTATACAGGGCATATGTGGCATTACTAATTTTTTTGCTTAATTCTTCCGTATGAGCTTTCCAATCTAATTTGCTGTCAATAGTTACACCAAGAAATTTGGTTGTGTTCACCTTATCTATTTTGTTATTACAATAATGGACATTTACATTTGGTATGGATGATCTTTGGGCAAAATGTAGAATATTAGTTTTCTCAAGATTTATCTTAAGATTATTGTTTTCCAGCCACTTTACCATTGATTCTATGGAATTGTTAATATCAGATTCGTATGTGTCTCTGTTTTTTAAAGCAATTGTAATAGTACTGTCGTCGGCAAAAAGTGTCATCGGGTGGTCGATGCATTTGGGTAGGTCATTAATGTACAGTATAAAAAACAGCGGGCCAACGACAGTTCCTTGCGGAACGCCAAATTTAACTACACGTTCTTTGGACTTATACACAATTTCCTTTTTATTACTTTTATTTACTGCTGAGATTTCTGTAAATTGAGTTCTATTGCTTAAATAAGATCTAATGAGGTTTGAGACATTACCTCTAATGCCATATGCTTCTAATTTTTCAATAAGTATGTCGTGCCGGACATAGTCGAAAGCCTGTGTCATGTCACAGAAAATCGTACATACAGGTATATTTAAATCTACTTTTTGCATGACATAATGTAAAAAATCGTATATTGCCAAGTTTATTGTTTTACCAGTTCTAAACCCTTTCTGTTCATTAGTGAGTATGTTTTCTCTTTCAAGGTACGTATTCAACTGTTTACATAGATACTTCTCAAATATTTTAGAGATTATGCTAATAAGAGATATTGGCCTATAGAATTGCATTAGCTCTTTATTTTCCTTTTTAAATAACGGCTTTATGACAGATACTTTTAAAGCATCGGGAAAAACACCTGTCTCGATGCACAGGTTAATTATATAGCTTAGATGCGGTGCTATTTCTCCCGCTACAGATTTTAAAACTTTTGTTGATAGGCCATCATGTCCTACACTATTTGTATTTTTCAATTGTTTTATAATTTTAAATACTTCGATTGGCAGACAAGGGGCGAGAAAAAAAGAATCTCTTCTTTTTGGTATCAGTGATGCAGCATTTTTACCAGACCCTGCTATAGGGTTAATTTTGTCAATGAAGTAATTATTAAATGCATCTGCAATAGCCTTTGGATCTGTAATGACGTCATTTTTTACACAAATTTTATCAATACAGTTTTTTGGAATGTTGAATTTCGAGTAATTTATAATTTTCCAAGTAGCTTTTGATTTGTTATCTGACGTCTTTATTGCATAGTTATTCTGTGCCTTTTGAGTAAGTTTTATAATTTTTTTAAATATTTTTAAATAGCAAGTTAGTTTTCTTTTATTAATCGGATTTGGTTTTAGTCTATATTGCCATAATAATTGCCTTTTCTTTTTACTACATAGTTTTACACCACGTGAAACCCATTTTGGTTTTTTCATCGTGCTGATTCTAACATTAATTTCAGGAAAGCACAATTTGTAGAATAACGAAAATATGTCAAAAAAGGAATTGTACGCTACATTAGGGTCATCGGTTTTGTAAATGTCAGAGAAAGATAGTTTATCTAAGCAATTTTTAAATATTGTCATATTTTCGTTACAGTAGTCGCGTCTTGTAACCTGCCAATATTTAATAGTACATTTCTTTTGCACTGGGAATGACATTAGTTGTGCCGTATGGTCCGATAGAGCAAGTTCTAGGACTTCAACCTTACCTGCTTTGCGAAAGTTATGAGCAATATTATCAATACAAGTTTTACTCTTTAAGCGTGTAGGTTGATTTATGGCTAACTTTAAATTGTAATTCAGTAATATGCATTCAAATTCCATTGTCTGGACGCTCTTTTTTAAGATGTCGATATTGAGATCCCCTGCTATGACAATATTATGATGGCTTTTCTTCGTTAACTCTTGCAGGAGGAATTGTAATTTGTCCATACATACGTTGAAGTTTGTTAACTTGGGAACCCTGTACACACATGCCAGGACAATGTTATAACTAGGTAACTCTATCGCGCAGCATTCAAATACTCCGGGTTCTGATATGTTGGCTATCCTCTTTAATTCGATGAAATGATGTCCGTTCTTTACCAGGATGCATGCACCACCTCTCTTGCTTCCTTTTCTGCAATACGAAGCCGCTAGTTGATAATTTGGTATGGTTAAATATGATTCGTATCCTGCCATAATGAAGTGTTCAGTTACGCACAATATATCTACACTAACACCCTTTTCCGATAATAGCTCATCTAGGCATATTGTGACATTGTCGGATTTATTTAGTAGTCCGGCAATATTCTGATGCAAAACACATACATTTTTAGTCACGAAAAAAGTCTGTTATTTTCTCCTGGTTCCCTGCCATGTCATCTTGATTAACAGATTGTCGAGTCCGGTTATTTTCATTATTTAGTGTCGTATTATTTGATTGTTTTGGGTCTGCGTAGAAACGTTTGATATCGAGTACGAGGTCATTTAGGTCGTGAATAATTGTTCTCATGCCAGCGTTATTAAGCTTTCCGCTACGTCTATTGAACATTTTACTGTCATAGGATAGGTTCAAGTTTGAGTCGAGAAGGTAAGCGTGTTCATGGGTGAAAATGTCATGGAACAGTAGGCTATTGAAATATTCCACCTTCCCATTAAAAATGTTCGTATAGCTGCCACATTTATATGTCGGTGCGCAGATAATAATATTTGTGTGTTGAATTTTATTTATCGATGCTCGTATATTAAATATCAAATTTGGGTAGTCATTTGAGTTGACGTCCTCTTCTCCTATTAATACAATACAGAAGTCGTTCATAGTAAATGACTTCACTTTGGTTTCTATATTGAGCAATATTTGGTCCATCGTACGGTGTGGCATTATGTAGTGACATATTTCTGACTGGAGTTGCAGTGTTGTATTAGATATTGAAAGTATTTTGTTGTCTTTGTTACTGCTAAGAATGCATATCTTACTGGTTGTCGTAGTATGTTGCTCAGATCTTGGTTCTTGTTTGCAAGCTGCATATTTTATTGGTATTTTATTTTTTTCGGCTACTGTATCATTATCAGTCTGTGTTTCTTTATTTATACATCTTGTAGGTTTTGAGCATTTAATTCCTTGCTTTTTTGGTGTGGTGGAAGCTTTTAATGGACTAGCAGCTATTTGTTTGTACAGTGAGTTTTTCCGAACTAGGTTTTCATTTTCCTTTTTAAGCTTTCCAATGTCTAGGCTTAATGAGTCAATTTCTCTATTTGCGCTACTAAGTTTACTGGTGAGGTCTTCGATAGTTTTCTTTAACTGGGTAATTAAATCAATATCATCATCATCTGATATATCTGGCATACTACATACAGTGCCATCTAGTGTGTGATTGACAAAAGTTTCATCCAAGTTATCGGAGTTTGAGTGCGCTCGTGCGCGTCGGACAGTGATGTTATTGATTTCGTCCATGGTTGTGTATGTAGTACCGATATTGATCGCTAGATGTCTATTACACAGTATCACTTGTTTTGAAACTAGATGTCACTTCGCTCAATATTTATGAGTCATTATGTGGACTACAAATTCAAAATGTTGAAAATTAACGATCTTTATTCGCTCTTCGTGAGATTAATGAGTTTTTAATAGAATTAAGTTATTGTACCTGTAGTCTTTGGTGTTGTTACGTCGTAAAATCCGTTTAATCGCTTTTTTACTCCTTTGGCACTGATTTATTTGTTTTGTAAACACTAGACGTATGTTGTTAGTTTTGTCACATAACACTTGCGTTTTGCGAAGATAACGTTATTTAGGGTCAATAGTCACTTTCTGGATCCACTTATACTAATAATTTCTTAATTGATGCACTATTACTATTTAATTACATTTATCGAATACGGAGTCGATGTTAACTGTGCGCCACTAGCGCCGCTCCCAACTAGTATTTTAAAATTAATCAAAAACGCAAAATATCTGAAAAGAATTCATTTAGACGCAAAATATAGATGGCGCTGATCAAACTGGATAGGTCTACTTGCCACTAGATGACATTATACATGACATTTATTTTTTTTTTTTGGATGGGAAATCATCATCAAATGACCCCCCCCCACTCTGGGCGGAGCAGAAGGGAGTGTCAGACTTGTACTGACTAAAACCCATCCATGTTCCTTCTTTGCCCTTTGTGTTCCAGGGCCACGGTGTCTCTTTCGAACAGTCCCGCAGCTCTGGCAGGCATCGGCCCATGCGGACCCCTACTCGGTTGCTGACATCTCTTTGAGGCGCGCGTGGAACACGAACGCGCCGTCGACATGGCCTGTCGTCATAAGACGGCCGGACGGCGAGCTAGCCCATAACTCGCCGTCCACAGGCCCGCGCCTACGGTGGCCGGGAGCCACCACGTGACCCCCGACGCCCAGGGCGTCTCCCGCGGCGGCTGGGACGTGAGGTTCTTTCCCTCTCACGTCCCGCCACCTCCTTCACTAGCATGACTGCTTCACAGAAGGTGGTGACGGCTTCCCATTCCCTCTCGCTCCGGACCATGGCTTGAACCAGGGCCGGACGCGAGAGATCGCCGCCGCCAATCGCCGCTACAAGGACACGGCGGTGCTCCGCCCAAGCGGGGCAGACCTCTACGGTGTGCTCCACCGTATCCTCCGGACGATCCTCGCAGTGGAAACACCCGGGCGTTTCCTCCCGCCCGATTCGGTGCAAGAACCTCCCGAAACAACCGTGTCCGGTGAGGATCTGCGTCAGGCGGTAGGTGAGGGCGCCGTGGCGCCTCCCTAGCCACTCCTCAAAGAGGGGACTTATCGCCACTATGGTAGCGTGCCCTGCACGGGGTTGCAACAGTCGCTCTCTCCATGTCGCCATGATATCATGCCGGAGGTCTGTCCGCTGAGCGGCAATTTGCCGCGGCAGCGGAGTTTCCCCCCGACGTAGTGCCTCCGCGCGCCATTCATGCAGGCGCGCGAGGACTATCGCCTCCAGATCCCATGGCGGCAATCCGGCAAGGAGGCTAGCCGCCTCGCCGGAGATCGTGCGGTACCCCCGGATTAGCCTTATGGCTATCACCTTTTGGGGCGCGTTCAGGTAGTGGGCGGCTTGCCGCCTTAAATAACGCGCCCACACCGGGGCCCCGTAAAGGGCCATGGACCGCACGACCCCCGCGTATAGCCTCCGGCAGGAGGCGTTTGGACCCCTCAGGTTGGGCAAGAGCCGCTTGAAGGCAGCCCCTGTCCGTTCCAGTTTGGGAGCCAAACGTCGGAAGTGCTCCACGAAGTTCCACCGGCTGTCGAGGACGAGTCCTAGGTACTTCAACGTCGACCCGACGCCGATGGAAACCCCTCCTGCCGTCAGTAGGGATCCCGACGGTGGCGCATTCCGAGGCCCATGAAAACACATGGCCTCGGACTTGTGCAATGCCACCTCGAGACCCAATTGCCGGATCCTATCCACGACTATCGCAACCCCGCGTGTCATGTTTTCGGCCGCCGCCTCGTGCGACCTCCCTTGTGCCAGTACCAGCGTCAGCGTAGTTTGCTACGCTGACGCCGGTAGGGAGGTCGGCGCGCAGCACCCAGTCGTAACCGATGTTCCACAGGGCCGGTCCTAGAACCGATCCCTGTGGAACACCGCACGACATCTCTCGCCGGTTCCATTCTCCGCTCTGACCGGGGTAGATGACGGCCCTATCCGTCAAGTAGTCCCCGACCACACGACGAAGGTAGGTTGGCACCCGGTGATACCGGAGTGCCTCCCTAATGCAGCTCCAGGGCATGGAGTTGAAGGCGTTGGCGATGTCAAGAGACACCGCCAAGACGACCCCGCCCCGGGACACCGCGTCCCCCGTCGTGAGGGCTCTCACGCGCATGATGGCGTCCACAGCGGAGCGCCCCTTGCGGAAACCAAACTGGTGTTCCGCAAGATCCGGCCCCATCCCCGCAAGGTGCCCGGCAAGGCGGTTGACAATGACTCTTTCGAAGAGCTTGCCCACCTCGTCGAGCAACACGATGGGCCGGTATGCGGACGGAGAGTCCGCAGGGCGCCCTGGTTTCCGGATGAGGACCAGCTTCCCCGTCTTCCAACGAAGCGGAAACTGGCCTCTCTCCAAGCATGCGCTTAGGAGCCCTTCCAGTCGGGGCCCGAGAGCCTCAGAGGCCAGGACCCAGGCTTTGCCAGGCAAGCCATCGGGTCCCGGGGCG
This sequence comes from Noctua janthe, assembly GCA_910589295.1. Taxonomy (NCBI): domain Eukaryota; kingdom Metazoa; phylum Arthropoda; class Insecta; order Lepidoptera; family Noctuidae; genus Noctua; species Noctua janthe. The sequence goes on along the minus strand of OU342572.1, from coordinate 1,319,500 downwards.
GTGTTTCTGGCTTTCAGCCTGCGTACCGCCACTCTCAGGTCTACCCCAGTCACCTCCGGAACGTCGTCATCGTCATCGGTGTGGTCCGCTTCCGGCACCGCACGTGGCGGCGGAGCCATAGGCGGGGGAGGATGCTCCCCTCGCGAAGGGAACAGAGCGCTCACCACGTCCTCCACGAGCTCAGGCCGGAGACTCTGCGTTAGCGGGGGGGGCCCGGGTGCGGAGTTTGTCCCGCACCATCTTGTAAGGGCGCCCCCACGGATGTCCGTTCAGAGACTCCAGCATCTCCTCGCGGGCCAAATTCTTGGCCCGCCGGACAGCCTCTTGGAGGGCGGTCTTCGCCGCTCTGTACCCCTCGTACAGCTCCGCCTCAATGGCTGCCGCATCCGAAGGGCGGATGCGGAGCCTGCGATGCCTGGCGTACAGGCGCCGCGCGGCAACGCACGCCTTGCGCAGAGACGTCAGCTCTCGCGACCACCAGTACACCTGACGCTGGGCGCTTCCTGGCCGAACTCGGGGCATTGCCACGTCGCAAATCTCGGACATGGCCTCCTGGAACCAACCCGCCTCGTTGTTGATGTCGGCAGGCCTGACTGGTGATGACACCCAGGCCTGCACGATCGAGGCTTCCAGGAGGAGCTCCCGGTCCAGCTGCTTCAGCGCCCATCGCGGACCACTCGGGGCCTGTAGGACCGGCACGCTTGAGGACTGGGTGGAGACGTCGAACCGGATGTACCGGTGGTCGGAATAGGTCTCCACCCCCTCCATGACGCGCCAGTCAACGACACGCGGCGACAGAGCGGGGCTGGCGAACGAGATGTCCACCACCGACTCGCCCTGCATCCGCACGCACGTGGGGACAGAACCCCGATTTAGGACGACCAGGCCTGTCGCCAGAGCCCAGTCCTCCACCATTCTACCCCGCACGTCCGTGTAAAGAGAACCCCAAGCCAAGTTCTTGGCATTGAAGTCCCCGAGCACAAGCACGGGGAGGGAATGGCTTCCGATGACGACACTCAACTCCGTGAGGGAGTTGTGGAACTCGGCGAGAGTTCGGCTCGGGGAGAAGTAGACTCCCACTACAACGATCTCCCCGAACCGTGCTGCTACGCACCCCTGACCCTTCCTGACACTCTCAAGGGTCGGGGTACCGGCGGCGACCGACGTAATTATGGTCACTGAGCCGCTAAGGTCCTCAACCCAGTCATCCCTGGGCGGGACAAAGTACGGCTCAGCGACCACGGCGATGTTAATCGACCACTGCGCCATGCTCTGGAGCAACAGATCCTGAGCGCAGGCGCAGTGGTTGATGTTCGCCTGGAGAAGGCGTAATGGGGCCGTTACTGGCACTCCATTTCAGCCCCCTCCCGGGCCCCCTGCAAGGGCCCCGCTGCGGAAGTTGCAGCAGTAGCGGCAGCGGCGGCGACAGTCACGGCGGCTGCGGTGGTGGCGACGGTGGGGGTTTTGGCGGTGGTGGCGGAGGGCCTTCCCTTGCCCCTGGCCTTGGCGGGAGTACCGCAGGACTTGCTCCCTGCCCGGTGGTCGGCCGGCTTGCCAGCTGCGGCACATGCGGCGCAGCGCGGCGCGGCGGAGCAAGCCGCGGCCATGTGACCAGGCTGGCCGCAGCGGAAGCACAGGCCGCTGCGGTCCACCTCCGAGGTGCACCGGACCGACACGTGGTGCCCCACATGGCAGCGGAAGCACCTCAGAGGTCTGGGTTCCAGCAGCTTCACCTGCGCCGAAACCCAGCCCACCAAGAGCCTTCGGCCCTCCACAATGACTTTCGCCGCTGTCACAGGGCAGCTTACCGTTATGGTTCGCATGCCCGACAGGTCCGGACGTAAGGTGCCTGCCTTGACTTGCTCGGCAGGGCACCCACCGGTCCTGGTGACGGCGGCCACCACCTCCTTCTCGGTCACCGAGTCGTCCAGACCCAGTATGCGCAGGTCTGCGCATTTGACGGGCCTGGACACTCGGGCCTCGTCCGCATTTAGGGACGCTCTAAGCTTTTCAGCCAGAGCGTCAGCGGACGAGCCACGGGTTTCGCCAGGGATCTCCAGCACTCGAGCCCCTGTTGCGGTGACTCTAAGCCGGAGGCCCCCGGTGATCCCGAGCTCTCCGAGATCCACCGTCGCTTTCGCCTTAGCGAGCACGTCGCGGTAGGTCACGCCCCTCTTTTCCGCGTCCGGCTGTAGTGTAATCACTACAGCTGCGGTCTTTGGGGTACTGAGCCTAACCGCGACGCCCCGCCCCTTTTGCCGGCGTTTCTGCTCCTGCCTCCTGGCCTTTTTGGCCGCCGATCGCTCCCTCGCTTTTTCTCCGGCCACCTGCCACCCGGTCTCGGCCGCGGAAGGCTTAGGGGGCGGGGGGGGCAGCGATAGCGGCTGTCTCGCGGCTGGCGCTGGCATATTCGCCGCCTTGCCCTTCTTTTGGGCCGCCGCCTTACATTATACATGACATGACATTATAAATCTACACGCCTGTGCAGATTTGAAACATATGTTATCTCCAAGCACAGGTATATCTTTTACTTAAAATGAGGTCCCTATGTAAGATTTACTGTAAAAGTTGTACTAGTTTCTGCAATAAACATTTTTTATATAAATAGATCATCATCATCATTCTCCTGCCTTATTTGAGGTCGGCGCAGCATGCGCATCTTCTTCTTAAATACTTCTCTATTACCTGTCATCTCATCCATCGTTACGTTGGTCTTCTCTACTCTTGTAGCCACACATACCACAAACACACATATCTACTCAAAACTTTCTATAGGTTTTTTTTTTATTTTATAAGTCTGTGTAGGTAGGTATAAACTTAAGTAAAAGGGAATAAAATAAGAGAAAAAAAATAAAGCTAATTTATTTTAAAATGTCTTTGGTCCAGATGAACCAGCCAAGATATTGACTCACTTCCATGATACAAAAAAAGGTAATTTCTAGGCTGGGTACTATCTTTTTTGTTAACGGTAAGAGACATCAAGAGATATATTCCCAGTGCGAAAACTAAAATAATTAAGAATTAAAAAATATTCGAAACAGTGACTTAATAAAATAAAAACATATTCAAGTCCGCGTCCTAACCAAAGCGATAGACAACCGAATCAGCAACACGCGTTCATTTTGATCGCACCGACCGATGAAACCTCTGGTTTTCCGAAATGAAGGGCATATAAATGCGACAATATTGTATTCGTGCGACTGATCAGTTACATTAGGATGCAGGGTAACACAACCTAGGGGCTTATCGATAAATTCATAACTCATTCTACAAACAAAACAAAAAACTCAACATGTCATATTTCCAACAATAACTAAAATAACGTACTTTTGTATTTATTTACAGTGATCACACAACTTTTTTTTTATTCACAAATCTATAATTTATGTACTTTGTACAAGTCATTAAAGCCTCCTATTCGTCGCAACTGGATAAACATGCAGACACTTAGGAACTATCACGTTAGCTGCACATGCTCACACTCGCATTGGTCATCACGAGCCTCGCGCGGGTGACAGTGCTTACAACCTATGGCGGGAACCAAACTGCACACTTGCTTCCACGTGTCGACGCTGGCAACATGCGCGTGCACGCTCATGTATGCCTGTGTGGCCGTCACTGGCAGTAAAATCTATGGCGTCTGTTTGGTTCGTATCGATGAATGTGACTGGTATAAATGGGTACTTATGTAACAAATGTAGACCAACGCCAGAGCAACATAAGCGCAGTATCGTGAACTAGCACAAGTCGCTCGTTTGCAAAAAAAAGACATAACTCAAAAATTAAGATTTTTCTATGTTGTTTGTAGTTGAATGTAAAATTAACTCTGTACTTAAATTAAGTAACAAAATACGTAAAATAAACCTTTCATCTTTTGATAAAAAGTTTCGATGCAAAAAAATATTGGCAATATAATGAAAATATTTTTAGTCTATAAAACGCTATCCTGTACATATTTCTTATTTTTCGAGTTATGTCATTATCGTCGCAAACAAGCGCAGTGTGAGCATTTCAGACAGGTTTACAAACAATTTGTCCTATCAAACCTGCTATCTATCTTTGAAATAATTTTCCAAATACTGTTTCGAATGTTCATACACGCCAAAGAACACGAACCCGCCGATCATGAAAGCTGTCATCCTCGGCATGACGCCAGCGAACAGTCCTCTGAACCCTGACTCGCCGTAGATGGTGGTGAGGACCGGTTTGATCCTGAGCTTGCGCGTGACGGCGTACTCGTTGGCGAGCATGATGCGCGTCTTGGCGAGGTCCAGCGGCGTCGTCACTGCGGATGCGAAGGCGCCCGCTATTGAGCCGCAGAGTGCGCTCTGGAACAAATATTTCGTTTAGGTATTTAAAATCAGATTTATACAGGGTGGAATGGACACCGACTCTAAAACGGTTACCACGTATTCAGTACATCATTCTGAACCTTGAGTTTTTCATCAGTATTTTTTTTAAATCAGCTGTTCCATACATTTTGACCGAGGAGGTCAATGACGTAATATAAATAGACGCGTCATGTATGAACATCACGGCACTCGAAACAGCGTAAATACTATCGGTAGCCAGATAGCTACTTAGACGCACGAAGAAGGGAAAGTAAATTAAATATCATCTACGGAATTCCTGTTGTTAGAGAGAGATAAATATATTTCTTTAATTACGTTGTCATTCTGTGGTGCATGTTCATTAGCCGAGCGCGTATGGCACGTGACTTACCTAAGGCGCCAGCCGCAATACTTACGCATGAAATGATACTTTTTTTATCTTTCACAGTTACAGTATAATTTTTACATTTCCTAAAAACACAGGACGGCATTTTTTTTTTGTTATTTGTGGAAATTATTCATACAAGTTATTTTAATGTCACGTACAGCCGCGGCGCTGTTGGTTGAAGTCCGGTAATTACCTTGCATTCATTTTACTACTACAGAGCGCGGACAACGTATCTATAGTAGTTTATATGTCATTGGTGTAGGTATTGCAGTTTTTGGCTGTGTGTAACCGTTTTAGTGTCGGTGTCCGGTCCACCTCGTAGGTATACATTTTGGTGGAAGGAGAAGAAGAATCAGATCAATAACTTCACAGCCCAGCAACTGGATAACACGATACTCCTTGGTAAGACTGCTTGCCAGACATTTGAGATTCTGACGACCCGTCACGACTGTCAAAGATCTTCGAACGACCGGGACAAATGGCGTTTTTCCCGAGGCACGATGTGTTCTCGGTATGAATGTATATGTTATTTACTGATATAAACACTTCTATTAATTAAAACCGTATTTATTTCACAACAGACTTTTTAGTACCGGTTACAACATGGCTGATCGGTTGCGAAAGTCTCTTGTGAAATAAATACGATTTTAATTAATAGAAGTGTTACTTACATAATTACTTACTTGGTTACCCATCATACCATATGGTTTGACCCGTGCGGCCTTAGCCACGGACACCTCTCTCATCCATGGCTCATTCCCCTTTAATGGCTCATTCATTAGCAACATCAAAAATTTACCCTGTACTCGATGCAAATATAACTTGTGGTCATCCGTCTAGCCTTTTCCCAACTATCTAAGAGTCGGATGCAGCTAAACCAGTAACTCAAAATCCTTTATATTTGCATAAAATGTGATGGTTACATTATGGTTTTACAAATTAAAAGACTTCTCATATTTCGCTCACTGCCTTCAGCATGTAAACTTAAAAATTAAATTAAAATACCTAGTACAATGTACTTCGAATTTAGGTACTTAAGTACCTAATTACAAATTTAACAAAAAAATTAAGACACATTAAACATTATCTTTTACAATAAATAATTTGACAGCACGGTTGGCGCAATGGCTGAGCGATTGACTGCTGCGCTTCCCGCATGGATCAAATATTTGTATGGCCTACAGGTAGTTGTTCCGGGTCTGGCTGTTTGTGTATGTGAGCTTAAATGTTTGTAAACGCACCCACGATACAAGAGAAATTCCTAGTGTGGGGCAACGTTCTAAAAAAAAAAAACAATAATATTCTGAGAATTAACGGATACAACTTGTGGAACAAACCTGAAAACTGCTAATCTCTCCATTATTATATTTCCCGATGGTCGTCTTGAGCATCTCCCAGACGGGCAGCTCTATGAAACTGAAGGGCAGGTCCCGCAGCACGGTGGAGCCGAACCCTCGGTACACGCCGCGGAACAAGCCCTCTGCTCTGTAGGCCTGCGGACAGTGTGAACATGGGGCTTAGGGAAGTGAAAGAAAGTCCATTTTATTGAGCTGAGAGCTCCCTCACCGAGACCAATTCTGTAATGTAACTTCAGAATCAAGAATTACATCAGTGAGCGAGGAGAACCGAGCATTACAGTGCAAATCAAAATCAAATCAAAATATTTATTTGCTAGAATATAGTACATAATAAATAAATTATTTGTTTCTTTTGTAAACAAAATCGAATCTAAATCCAAGTAAACTGGATCTAAAGTACTAAGTAAACTAGTATAATAAGGCCTATAACGAAAAGTTCTCCGTCAAGTTTTTATACTAATGTATCCTGCTTACGAAGTTTCATTGAAATCAGTTCAGTCATTTCGAAAAAAAATCTCTTGGAAAGTTTGTATGAAATGCCGTAAGACGTTAACGCTCTTAAGACGTCATAGAAATCTTCATATTAACATAACTTTACCAACTTAATTAGAATACAATGAAGTATCCTCTTATCAGTTGATCAAAATCTAGTATGAGTCATCATCAGACGCCACGAAAATTGTAAATCCGTCCAAACAAGTCGAAGGTCGTTTTATTTTTTCAAACAAGTTATAAAATAGTGAATAATCACAATGATTAATTATTTTATTAATTGTACAGTCTGACCTTCCCCTCGTTCGTGATGTCCGGAAATTGTTTTCAACAGACGATAATTTAAAATATCATCATCATTTGCTAGCCTTTTCCCAACTAAGTTGGGGTCAGGGGTCGGCTTCCAGTCTAACCGGACGCAGCTACATGGAGCGACTGCCTATCTGACCTCCACTATCCGGATAATTTAAGAAACGGGTGTAAAAAGACCCTTAACGAAACCGAACGGCACTTTTTCTTGCTATCATTGCAATCACTTTTTTGGTCTGGACCATACCTAAGAACCTTCTAGATACGGAGATATTGAAGGTCAAACTACCAACATTTTCATTCTGTCATAACTTTAAATACCTCGATGACCTCTGTACTGTTCAATACATGCATCAGGAATTCAGGACAATGTTTTTGTGTGACTTACACCCTGTATACTCTCGAGCGAATTTCGCCGGCTTATAATGTGTATGTAATCCCAGGAAATATTATAGCGTTGCAACTGCAAGCGCAGAAACAGGTAAGTGTACCTGTTTTAGCGCTTGCAGTTGCAACGCTTATGCATCGAGAATGGGGGAAGAGAGTGCTCTTACCCCATTCTCATATACCGATGGGACGGCTATCTGTCACAACCGGAAGGAGATCAGGCACTGATGGATGATCTTAGGTGTGAGGAGCTCAAGGAGGTAAGGAGAGGTGTCGATACATCATCATCTGCCAGCCTTTTCCTAACTATGCTGGGGTCGGCTTCTAGTCTAACCGAATGCAGCGGAATACTAGTATGTTGTGTTACATGGAGCGACTGCCTGTCTGACCTCGACAACCCAGTTAGTACTGGGTGATACGATACCCATTGGGTAGGACTGGTTATCAGACTTGTTGTCGGGCCACTGTCAAAGATCTCCAAATGACAGCCGGTACCAACGGCTGAACGTGCTTTCCGAGGCACGGAGGTAACTTGTTTGTAATGATGGTCACCCATCCACAGACCGACCTTGGCAAACGCGATTGAACCTTTAAAGATCGAGCCGCGCGGCTGTTATTATTTAGCCACGAGCTCCTAAGATAGATAGAGCTCCAAAGCTAAAGATAGGCGTTTAAATAATACTCACATGTAAAAGTATAGCTACACTACTCTTTCCATTCGTGCCGACGTAAGTTTGTTTCCTCTGTTTCGCTATCTCCGCGGGTACTCGGATCAGGCACGCCAGCTAGAAGGAATATAAAATAAAATAAAAATATTTTATTGTCAGGTTGTAGGGATCTGGACCGACAGGGTCAAATAAAAAAAAAATTGGTGCATCAAGGCCCATAGGGTGTTAGTATAAAAGATTTATTAAATAAACAACAACAAAATATCATCCCCCAAACCCCTACCTGCAGGTAAACAAAACATTTAATATTCCTTTTCCTTTTTCAATATTCCTTTTTTTTATTATGTTATCCGATAGGTAATTATCTAGTACTAGCTAATGCCGGTTTCGCCCACGTGGATTTCGGTAATTGTCCTACGGGATCGTACTACCGGGATAAAAAGTATCCTATGTATTAATCCAGCCCCTGTAGCATGACCACCGTAGACAAGGATTTCGTGACGGAAGGATCGACAAAATGACAGATAGTGCAAAGAAATCTGTCATTGTGTCGACACAATCTGTCATTTTGTCGATTCTTCCGTCTAAAAAACCTGTTTCTACGGTGGTCATGCTACGCGTGCAGGTTATAAACTATCTATCTGTGTGCCAAATTTCATCCAAATCCGTTCAGAAGTTTTAGCATAAAATAGTAAAAAGCATCCATCCCCTCAAATTTTCGCATTTATAATAGTAGTAAGAAGATAATCGGCCCATAATTTTAATAATAGTAATATTTAGGTGTAGATGAAAAACCCTAGAGTTCTTGGTAACCTGTATAATAAGGGTTAATCAGCAATATTTTAAGCTTAACCCCGTATACTATAAGGGTTAACCCATGTAATTGTAAAACAAATGTTTAGGTCTAACCTGTTAACCAGATTGGTAGTGACCAACAGTCTTCCTGCCTAGTTATATCTATGTCTACTTTATTATCCACAACAATTGCTTACCACTTCACCAACGCTGGCTGCGAACATATGCACCATTGGCGTGTACTGGGGAGCTACAAGCGGCTGACAGAACGTCTTTGTTGCTTCATATGACACAAAGAATAGAGACGTTGTTGGCATGGAAGTTGTTGCTACTGTTAATAAGCCTGTAGAAAAGAAGGTTGAGGTTTTATTCAAAAGTGATAAAGGATTAGAGATAGAAGTCCATGACGTGACTGCCTCCTTGGTCTAGTCGTCACAAGCGTGACTCCTGAGCATGAGCTTTTGCTCGATTGTCAGGTCGGGCAGTGATATTAGGTTTTTCCATCAGGCGTTTCTCAGTAGCAGCCACAGTGTCTGGAATTGTGCCTGATTGATGGCCATAGATTCATAGGACTTAAACATAACTGGCAAAATGTGATTGTACTATTAGCTACACCTCTGCCTAACTCTTCGGAGATTACAAGCATGATATTATGAATGTTATGATGTTCAGTTTTTAAGGGAATAACTTTCATCGTCATCATCATCTGCCTAGCCTTTTCCCAACTATATTGGGGTCGGCTTCAAGTTTAACCGGATGCAGCTGGCATCTGGTTAAACTGGCCAATACCAGCATTTTACATGGAGCGACTGCCTATCTGACCTCCACAACCCAGGGAATAACTTCATTGGAATAAAATAGACACATTATGATCAGACAATAATGTTTCCATTGCAGACACCTGCCGCTTCTCTGGGAGAGAGAGTGGGTCATAATCTGACTATGCAGGCCCAGTGCTCTTTGGTAACACATGTCCTTGATTTTTTGGTTACAGACATGTTGATTTCCTCAGATTAATTTTATCAACAATTTTGGGAGCTGTGGTGATGGAATAAATTATTATTACACAAAGTAAAGTGTAGTTAAGGCACAGAATAGGGTTCGAAGACAGAATCCAAACATTACTGGTGGGTATAAAATTCAATAGCGATACAGAAAAGTAGTTGTACCAAATAAATTAAAGTATGGCTGAGTCTGTATGAATGAGCTCCTGAACCAAAGAAAAAAAAAACCAGTAAACTATTAACTATTAACTGGTGATATTTTCTTTGCAACATGACGAAATTTCATGAGCGTTTTCTTGTTTATCTAACCTCTATAAACTCCACTGAAGCCTCCAGCCTTCTGGAAGCCCTGTGCGCTTTGCAGACGAGTCTTCAACGTATCCAAGGGGTACAGGGTTACATCCACGGAAAACCCGGCCAAAGCCCCCGCCTATAACCAAGTATATAATCAAGGTTCACGGGGTAAACCAGGGTAAACAATCAAAATTTGTCAAAAAAAATAACATCTTTTTACTTACCATTAGCGGCGGAAAATGCGCAGATTTAAGGGATTTCGGCTTGCTTTTCGGCTTTTCGGTCTCCATAATTAATAATTTAATTTAAAGTCACTAAGAACTAATTATTATGTAAAATAAGCATGAAATAACCTCAAAATATTTAAGATGCCCTACATTTGGTCTACACTCCGTGCAATAAAGTTAAATTATTGTTTGAAATATTAATTGCATTTATAACAATACAATAGGCACATTATCATAAATATAACGATAGTGAATAGTTTTCAAGAAAATAATAAAATAAAATAATTCAAATATTTCCCGGGTTCTATGTTTCATCCTTCATATGCCAGCTGTGTGTGACAGTGAGAGTGACAAGTTGAAGTTGAACTATTTCTGGTCAAGGAACTTATTAATAACTGAAATGATGACGTGCAATGCAAAGGCGTTCCGAGCGAGAGAACTTCAAATAAGAGTGGATGCCATCCCTTTCTAATGGGGTCTCCAATATTTGTATTTACATTTGGGACAGTTGTTCTGTTATAACTTACTAGTACCCCGCTTCCCCTTTTTTCATGAGTAGCAGTTTATTCAAAATTACTGGGTATAAAAAGACTTGGCAAAGCCGAAACCTAAACACACTGTTCATCAAAGGCAGAGCCATTTGGAAAAAAAATACCTACTTTATTTTTAGGTATAAGGGTACCGATTTTTGCCATTCGGCTACGGAACCCAAAAAAATGTTGAATAGACAGTTGCCACCAAAATGGAAAGGTAAAATGTAAAGATAGAATGTTTTTTTTTATTATATTGAGTAATAAAATACAAAAAAAAATGTCCATAATGCAGTAAGCAAACTGCATTATAAACATTTTTTTTTTAAATTTTGTACGTATATGCATAAGATCATAAATACCGAAATTGATAATAAAAAAGACGTATTCTTTACGATATTTTCATGATTCCCGTTTATAGATCTAGAACATTGACACCCTAGTCGTAATTTGTAAACAAAGTTGAAAGAACTTACCTGAAAACAGAAATTCCACATTCAGCAAACTCCTCACTATTACCACAGTATACATACATATTATTACCGTGCTATTACACCCATAAACACAACACAATTTTACCATAATTAAAGTGGAAGATTTCACTTAACTACAATAAAAAGCACTTGAGAAAGCAAAAACATGACTTCAACGCGAAAGTATATCAGCCATATTCTTAATGTTATTTTTTTTTATTTATTGCAAAACCATACAGTTTTTTTAGTTTCATCAATAGTAAGTTCTTACTAAATAAGTCAATTTCGCAAGAAATTATTATTTTAATGTTTGGTATTTAAATATTAAATTAATCCGGTTACTATTTAAGTGCTAATTTAGCTATCAGCGTGATTTCCGATTACGATATAAAAAAAAATTGTTGCTTACTGGCAATTGTTAGACGAGGACACAATCCAGTTAGGCCGCTTTCTCGCTCTGAAGTTTATTTCCCTCCTTTGAATTAAATAAAGTAATACGAACTCTACGTGTTTGAGATAAAGTTCAGTTTCAAACGGTTTTATAAGATCATGTTTTTGTAATCATTCCAGTTAGTGATGAAAACTAAAACTGCATCATTAGATTTTTGAAAAATCAATATTCCTAGCCAGGAATCGAACCCATTGATTTTGGAAAAAAAAAACAGACTGTATTATTACACCACTCGATAGTGTCACTAATAAGGATCAAATTCTGGGAAATAATGACATACGGCAGATTATATTTTAAGGTCACCAACAGCTTTGAAACTGTTGTTGACCTTCACTTATAAATACATAAAAATGTTATTTAATCTGACTCTTGACTCTTACCTACTATGAAATGTTGGAATAGTCTTGTTTATCATACCGTTATGAAAAAGCAAAATGTACAGACGCCAACACATCAAGCTACCTGAAACCGTAAAAAATTCCTAATCCACCTTGAACTTAATGCTTTAGCGATAAAGCTGAAAATCTATTAAAGAAATTTGACAGATTGTAGTAGCTTGATGTGCTGCGCCAGCACATCAAGCTACCCGAAATTGTAATAAAAATTATTTTCCCATTCACCTTAAACCTAATGCTTTAGCTATAAAGTTGAAAATCTTGTAGTAGCTTGATGTGCTGGCGTCTGTACAAGATATCACTACAATTATATTATGTATTATGCTGAATCTTAGGGCACGTGACCATAATTGGAACTGACGCCGCCAACCAAACCAAATGTTGCAAGGATGCAGGGAACAAAAGATCCTTATGTGTACGTGTGTATTTCGAAAACAGTAATGGAGTGTTCAACTGAGCTAAATCTCGCAGACCAGAAGAAGCCATGTTACGCAACTATTCACAACTCGATTCAAAATGTTAATTCATCCAAAAAATATGGAATTAGTAAATGCCATGTAGTTAGGTAGTACGAGCACAGTATAAATATATACAGTATTGTGACTCGGCCCTGTCCTTGAAATACCTACAGCCGGGCGGTGCGTTCGCAAGCGATAGGGATGCCAAGCCTACAGTATTTTAATTCCATCTACTAAGTTGAGTTTCTTTCTAGTTTTGTGATTGTAAATATTTTTTTTTTATTTTTTAATAAAAAAAATAAAAGTTGTCAATGAAATAAGAAGTGTTCAATTAAAAAATACAAGTTGTGTCTTTTGATTAGTAGATTTAATAAAATTTGAACTTCAGGACTTTGTTTAACGCGAGCGTAGGTACCTAAATTACTCGTGTGTCACTTTTTTCACCCCATTCACTTATTTATTAATTAATCAAGGTATTTTACTCGGTGGAAAAAGCGAAACATCTAAGTATCTATTAAACATTAAACAAATTAAGTATCTAATCAGATGGACCTTTGAGTAAAAGTGCTTTATATCATCCTATTGAATTTTAAATCAAACCTATCCTTTTGAGTGTGGTAAGCGAATTTTCGAAAATCAATGCAGATTTATTTCTTTTTAAAAATAAAGGAATGTTTCCTTTCAGTAAAATTTTCTATCTCCATTATAAAAAGTACTTTTCCTCCAGGTGGCGTTAAAAAATTCGTGATGGCGTTGATAAATTATTTTATTGTCTTACCTTTAGGCGTTTCCAGGTAATTTAAAAATGTTGTCTCTGGATGCGTTATTGAAGAATTCAAGCAACCAAAGACAGCACAATATAGTCTATTATAACTATATAAAAGTACTCTGTGATTATAACTCTTTGCCATATTTAGTAAATACTTGTTCTTATTCCAATCAAATATTCACAAATCGCACGTTTACTGCTTACAAAACCATCATAACGTTCGTTCGTCAGTGCGTGAGTGCGGCGCATTCGTGACTTCTTGCATACCGAGTGTATACCAAACTCGAGGCGTGTAGGTATGACCCGCGTTCCGACCGTTTGTATGAAGATACACTACTGTAGATATTATTACTATGTTACGAGGCTAATAAAAAAAAATGCCCATAGCAACAAAATAAATCATCGAAAATCAGTTACCTAGCAACGGGTTGCATGTGCAATTCAAGTACTAAAATATTATTATCTTTCACTGTGTATTTATTCAATTTTCGATAAGTTTTACAATGCCGAAAGGAAAAGCAGGCAAGACTGGTCACGAAGGCATTCCTTACTACGACGTCCGCAGTGGGGAAGAACCTGGCTGCTACCAGCTACATACGTAAAGACTGTTTTTAAGTAAATAGTTGTAGATGGATTCAGGAGTCCCCATACCTCACTCCGCTTCAGTCCTAAATCAGTTATTTTACCTCTTTGATCACATCACTGATAGTAGCAATGTTATCTTTATTTCCATTACAACAAGGTTGCTTTCACTGACGTTTATCAAAATTACAGTGATCTTTATCTACTGACAAAATTCCTCATCGATTAACCCTATAAAAACTTTGCCCGACCCGGAATTCGAACCCAGGACTTAAATAACTATAATGGCCGCCGTATAAGACTTTTAAACGTTTACGTTCTCTCTCCATTACCAGGCCAACACAATGTCGCCTCAAGTTCCCGATTGGCATGCAACCCATCCACAAATGCGACTATCCGAAGGTCGAGACGGTGACGGTCCCGCAGACTGGCTCGTTCAGGAAGATGGTGGTGCCAAAGAGGAGGCCCAACTTCTATCCAGCCGTCATGCATAAGGACGAGTTTGGTCGGCTGCAAAAACAGGCTACGGTAACGTATCCTTACATACATACTCTAATATGACAATTAATTTTGTATCCTAGGCCCAGTGTTCCCTATTTTTTGCTCATTGCAGGAACTGACGGACGTTACTGAAGGCGCCAAATAAGCTAAGGTCGACTCAGTTTAAAGTCCGATATAATACTAATTTTATTAATGTGAAACTGTCTGTCTGTTACCTTTGCGCCTGAAAGGCTGAACGGATTGATCCATGAAATTTAGAGCACATGTAGATCAGGATCTAGGTTACGACATGCCTAGGGTACATTCCTGTGAGGTAATTCCCGACGTCTGGGCGAATTTGCGTGCAAAAGCTAGTCGTCCATGGACCCACGTGGTGGATTGTAGCTTTAGAGAGAATGCACACAATGGGGGCGGCCTATCGCGCATGAATTCGCCGCTAGATGCGTACACGTAGATTACTGGCGAGTAAAGTCCTATCATTCCTTCTATTTTATACAATGAATGACAGGACCTTACTGTGTGGCGCCATCTCGTGAGCTCAAAAACAATAGCCCTCATTCTCCTTCCTCTAAAAAGAAAACATTATACTTAGGCTGATTTATAACCCAACTAAAATACACGATCCTTATAGATTGTCTCCGTTGAAGCACAACTTCAAGCTATGCACGACCAAGAGGCAGCCATACAGAAAGCGGCCAAGGCGTCGGAGGCCAGGAAGCAGCAACTGAAGAAGAACCTCAAGCCTCAGCCAGGAGCCGACGCGGCGGCGGGCACCGGAGACCCTGAGCTGGAGGGACCCGACCAGGCGGCGCATACATTGTCTAGAGCTGAGCGTAAGTGGGAAGTCAATGTTTCATTTACACACACATGACATTGTACCAAATCTGCTGGTAAAATTAACGTGATGTTTCTTTTTATGACGTGATTTCCCGTTGTATTTTTTTTTAATTTTATGAATAAGCCGAGACAGAAGTCATTAAACAAAAATGCGCGTGCGGCGAAAATGCAGCGGTATACTAATATTTTACGAGGTATTTTAGAGCGACTGCATATCTACCCACACCCTAGTACCTAGGTACCTTAGGGGTCTCGATATGTAATGGGTGGTCACCCATCTATGGGCCAGTCTTACCACAATCATATAACCATCTAAATCACCCTCCCTTATTCTCCGCCTAGTTCTCCGCGCGGACAATATGCAAGGTCCCCGGCTGTGCAACCGCATCATCCTGGCCTCCAAGTGCCACGCCATCCGGGATGCGCAGATCACTGAGAAGGAGATCATCAAGAAGGAACTGGATGAAGAGCAGAGGAGGTATGCAATCTACAGTCAGGTCCCACCTAATTGAATACCGGATGTAAGAATGCTTCTGAAGGCTCGGTTCAGCGTTGACAGTTAGACAGTCCAGCTGCACGCTTTCATTTAGGTGTCGCCATAGTGATAGTCAATACAGCATGGATACTTTCGGTAACCGTCCGTCCGTGTATGTCCGTCAGGGCCCTCTCCCCGTTCCCTTCTCTTCTTTGTAAGAAGGCTCATCAGATGCAAGGTATTCGTTCTATTAAGACATTCCATTTGTTCGAATCATTACTAATTTTAAGTCCAAACTATAACTTCTGGTCAGACTGGACGCAATAATGGAGGAGAACCGTCAGGCGGCGGTGGAGCGCGCGGAGTCCGAGGAAGCCCGCCGGCACCGGCTGCGGCTGCAGAACCTCGCCGCGCTCAAGGAGCAGATATCGGCGCACGAGACTGCTAAGGTAAGCTACTGAACACCGCGCACCTGCCTACGGTTATTATACCTCTGGTTGTGCATTAAGGTTTATTTCAGAACGAGACCGGCGCCCATTGCGTCAGTTGCGTGCACCGTTTGGGCGTTTCAATATCCATACCACAGACTTAATTGTATGGCAGCATTCACGGCTCAGCGATGACCAGTGAACGATGTTATTTTTTTATTTTGGTATCTAGCTAGCATGTGGGAAATAATTTACCTATATCAATGTTTTTTTATTATAATGTAAATACTTCGGTTATATTTGTACAAATCTGGGGGGTTACTATGACATCTTAAAGCAGGAGTAATTCCAGTGTGGGAAAGAGACGGAGGTATACAGGTCGTCTAGCGCCATCTCTTTCCCACACTGGAATTACACAGTTCTACACTACTGCTTTAAGAAGTCATGGACGCAAAATACGTGCTTTGGACGTGGAGTTGCGGACACCAGCCTGTTATATACCACTACACTACTCATCTGCCTAATTTTTTTCCAAATTTATTGGGGTCTGCTTCCAGTCTTACCGAATGCAGCTGAATATTTTACATGGAGCGACTGCCTATCTGACCTCCACAACCCAGTTAGTACTGGGTAATACAGTACCTCTTGGTAAGATTGGTTGTCAGACTTTAGAGCCACGGTAACGACTGTCAAGTCAAAAACCTACAAGTAACAGCCGGGACCAACGGCTTTAGGTGCTTTCCGAGGCACGGAAGAAACTTTTCGGTATGTTATGATGGTCACCCATCCACAGACCGCATTTGGCAAGCGCGGCTTAACCTCGAAGATCGATCCGTGCGGTTAATTATTTAGCCACAAGCTCCTCCAGATAACACAATCTTTTACTAGATCATGGAAGCAGAACGAATAGAAGAGGAGAGTATTCGCGTCAACCAAGCTAACATCGCGATGCAGATCGACGAGGCGCAGAAACTGAAGGAGAAGCATCATCGGCAGACCAAGCTTAAGGAGATGCTCGACCAGGGTATGTTGGTGAGGGACTACTTAAGTGAAGTTCAGTGGTAGAAAGCGATGGGGACTTACGGAACTAGTTCAGTGGTAGAAAGAGATACAGCTATACAGGACGTAGACAGTTAAAGGAGTCTGCTAACCACACCGGACCATACCATTGTCCACGGGTCACTAAGCTGCACAAAGGTAAGTCTCAAACTCGAGTCGCCAATGCCGGCACGATTGGCTGCTGCGCCGCGTGTCGCAAGTTCGATCCCCGCACGGAACAAATATTTACCTACAGTTGTTCCGGGTCTAGTTGCTTGTGTATTTGATACGCACCCACGTTATAGGAGAAATTCCTAGTGAGCGGCAATCTTTAACAAAAAAAAAAAGTAAGTACCCAGAATGACACGGAATAAGCTAGATCGTGATTCATTCAGAAAATTTTCTAATTCACTTAAAATTCACATGTGTTAAAGTTGCAAAAACTTTAAATTGTTAGCTAAAATTTGGATAATAATAATACAGATTTCTTGCTACCCAGGTAACGCGGAGCTCCTGTACTTCAAACAGCTGCAGAACGAAGAGGAACGTATCATGAACCTCCGTATAGCCACGTTCTTGCGTCAGAAGCAGGAGAGAGAGTCCAAGAATAAGGCGGATGCTGAGGCCGTGAAGGCAGCCAAGCAGAAGGGGATCGATCATATATCTAAAGCTCAGAAGGTAAGCAGCAAGTGACATATATGGATGTCGCCTTATACAAGGTCAAATGAGATTAGCTAGCGCAACGAACATCTTCGTTGCGGTATCATAATAAATACATTATTTATTTAATATTCAGTGACAAACTGACAATATTGTTACAGACATCTTAAAGTAAAACATACAGAAATTGTGTCTCACAGATAGGTCCCCTGGCTCCCAAAGTAAAACCTAGTTCCAGTGGACCTAAGACTCGGGAAAAAAATGTCTTCTAAGTGTCTCTGGTAAATTTGATTTGACCTTGTTTAGAGGAATGATTAGGTTTACAGGTCAATTAATATTAGTTCTGAGCAATTAAATAGAAATGAACGATGAAACACAAAAATATTCATTTTAATGTTTTCCCCCGTCCATTTTCACTACGCGATATCTAATTGTCCGACAAAAAAGGGACTTTTTCTTTCTGTCTCTACTCTAACCACGACAGTGAATTTCCCCTCCAGGCTGAACAAGAGCTAAAGGAAGAATTAGACCGCATCCGCAACTTGAAGATCCAGGAGGACGTAGAGAGAGAGTACCGCAGGAGAGAAAGGGACGCCGCTATTAAGAGGAACAAGGAGATGAAACAACTGCACGAGGCTAGAGTGCAACAGGTGGGTACAATGAAATTGCCTCACGAGTAAATCTATGGAGCAATCAATTACCACTTTAAAGGTATAAGGAACAGGGTGTACACTTGTACAGTTCCTTATCCTTCATAGCATAAGGAAGGATCCTCCGACCAGGGTATTGATGTCGAGTGTACTGGAAACGGGTAGATGAGCAAGTGCGTACCGATACGAAAGAAAAAGTTCCACCATGTTGTTTGCTACAGATCAATGACATCCATCGCCTCATCGCTCGCGAGATCGCCAAGGACGAGCAGAGCTTCAACAACGCAGCCAGACAGAATGAGGAGTTTATTCTCAAGGAAAAGCAGGTAATAATATCCTTGGGGACTGATAAGACCCATCACTAAGACAGTTACAGATTCTACTTGTCATTCCAATTATTTTCTTTTCTGTTGCGCATTACAAATCGTAATCTTCACCCGACTGCGGCGGAGCCCAAACAGAAGATAACGTTTTGAACGATGTACTTACAAGATATTGCAATCAGCAGTTTACAAAAGCAGATAATTTGAATTTAGCTGGCTTTCCTCTAGTTCTCATCTCTCGGTAGTTGATCCATACAAAATAAAGAAAAACGTTTAGTTTTTGCTCCACCGTTGTCAAATAAACCAGCTGCGTCCAGTCACTTTGACATTGACGTTACTTTTCATCTTTGTTTACAAACTACACCCAATTACTCAAGATTCTTTAAAAACATGATAAGTTCTATAAGATACTACTTGCAGCTGGATGACAAACACAAAGCGCAAGTCGAACAGCACCGACAGGCGATCATGAAGCAGATCAATGATAAGGAACGAGCCAGGTAAAATATCTGATATTTTTATTTCAAGTGCGCAGTATGACGTATTGGCGCCCACCGTGGGGCTATTATGGCTAGAAGTAAAACTATATTGAAAGATAGTATTTCCCTCGAAATAATAAGGAACGGTAGAAGTTTTATACAAAATAAAATCAATTTCAGTAATTTTGCAATAAGTCAGTCTCTGCAGCCAAGTTACAGTATGTGAAAGTTGGAAAAAAGAAACTTACCTATAAAAAAAGTATTGCATACTGCTGTAACTCTGAACTCCTTCACGACTGGAGTAGCTGAGGTAGTCAGCCCAAATCTCTCATGTACTAAGGGAAAACTAATATTATGTTTTCTGTCGGTGTGAAACCCCCAGCTGCGGAATCGGTGAACTGTAGTAGGCTACTTGAATTAACGTATATTGTTATTCGCCAGGGCTGACTTGCGCGAGAAGATCCACAACGAGGGCGTGGCGCTGCGCATGGAGCAAGAGCAACAGGAGAAGTATGAGAGAGCTGTCATCAAGGACAAAGTACGATTTTTTTACTTAATTCAATTCTGGCCCAGCTGCCAGCAGTCGGATATGTAGTAGTTGCGATGTTTCAGCATAATATACGTGTGTATTGCCACAGTACCATGTTATGGAACGTACGCCATTTTTTTCTTTCAGGTGGCAACATTGCGAACTCAGAAGGTAGCTGAGAAGTATGTGAAGGAGGTCGAACAGACCCTCACTAAACATGGATATAACCAGTAATGTGGAGACAAGATAGAAAAGTGTGGAAAGATTATAGAGAAGTAGCATAGAATGGCAAGAAATAGAGTGCAAACTTGCTGTAGTTAATCATAGATATCTTTTTCTCTTTGGCTGGGAATGGTTACTTTTTGAATTGCAAAAGATATATCAGATTCCCAAAATTTTCTTCACCTCTTCCTATGTTAATTAGATGTATTCTATCAACTCCTCTTCAAAATAAACAAGGTGGAAGGGACATCCGTGCACAAAGTGTTACCACGTATTTACTATTAATTATCATCCTGAACCCAAAAAATAATGATTTAATTACTCTTGAAAAATGTCTTTGGGGTTCGGAATGTTGTACAGAATAGGTGGTAATAATTCAGTCGTTTGTGCATCAATGTGGGATTCCATCCTGTGTATTCCATTTCTACATAATCTATGGTTAAACTTGCATTTAAAAGAGAGTGAGGACAGGGAGCTTTACTATAAATGTATTTAATTTTTTCATAAAACTATTTTAAAAACCCTTTCTGTTTTCTGTACAAAATAGAAAACAAATAAGTCTGAATATTATTTTTCAATACACTTTCTCGAGAATTGGTTCTTTTCGCACTACGATTAGGTTCGACATGCAATGTATTTCACACCCATGGATTTTTAATATTTTTCCGCACATGTGCGGAAATAAGAAAATCCACAGATAAACTATACTTATACTAAGTCCGTTTTTTTTTTTAAATCTCGCAAAGAGATATGTAAATATTTTTTGAGTATTTAAATTATGTTTATAATTAGAAATTCATAGATATACATGATTATTTAAAACAAATATTTATATTTCTGAACAATTTACATGTAGTTGTGTTCTAAATTCAAAATATTATTAGAAAATGTTTTAGATGAACACGTGAACAGAAAAGGCAAAAAAAACTATAAGCGACAAGTTTTATGAAAAGTATTCGTTTTCGTTTTTATTTACTCCAAGGTTTATTTTCTTCTTTTAAGTGTATTTTTACAACAGCTTATTTTTAAAAAGGTTTTAAGGTTTTTTTTTTAATTAACAATTAAATTTTTTCATCTAAAACATTTTCCTGAATGAAGTTTATTTATTTAAACTTCATGTACAACATAGGCGGAGCAGTACCAGTCAACCTTTGGGTCCTTTGGGCCATTGTAATAGAGTACAAAAAAATAAATAAGAAAAATACCATTTTGTTAACATAAATTTAGTTTACATGCAAGGAGTTTTATAATGTGGTACAATGGTATGATAAGTGTTTTTAAATTGAATCTGTGTTTTCGAATATATCTTGATGATCATGGTGTTTTATCCATTTTATCTATATATCTACCTGGGTAATCAACTATCGTCATCTGTCTAGCCTTTTCCGAACTATGTTAGGGTCAGGTTCCAGTCTAACCAAATGCAGCTTAAAACCAGTATTAGGCCCTGACTCCACCAAAGCGGAGACGAGAGGAGCGGAGTGGACACGTGAGGAAACCAACCAATCACATTGGTTGATATCTACATCACATCTGTCGTCTCTCCTGTGATTGGACGAATCTTACATATCTCCACTCCGCTCCTCTCTGCTTTAGTGGAGTCCGGGCCTAATATATGGCACAACTGCCTATCTGACCTCTACAACAACCCAGTCCCTGGTTTAGGATACTCCCTGGTAAGACTAATCAATACCCCTGAGTAAGACTGGTTCAATGCAATAATTCAAAGTCAAGATTTTAATACTATAATAATCAATAAAAAGATACACAATTATACACAAATCAGCCATAACATTAAGAATTAATTCATAAACAATAAAACATTCACACTCATAAAACTAATATTTCCTATTATAGACCACGCAATGGGAAATTTCCCAGTCCCTGGAAAGGGCTGATTTCACCGTAGAGGCTGAACACGTTTAGCACATCTAAACCGCTCTCAAGAGATCGGTAAAAGTCGCCCTTAGTAGAATTAAATACTCGTAAAGAGTTTAAACCAACTAACCTCTGTATAAAAATCAGTCTTAGGGAAGTTCCCATTACCTGGATTAGCCATTTCCAGTCAGTGGGAAAAGTCCCAACATCTGGTATTCTTTACTATCGTCACTTAATGACCTTTTCTCCGAGTTTGACGACTTTGTCCAGGTTGTCTTTGAGCGTCTTCAATTGTTTGAGCACATTTGCGTCCATGAGAGAAAAAGGAATGTAGGCTTGTGATTGGCGGAGCTGTTTCGGCTGCAGTGACAGCATAGTACCGTCTTGGAGGAGAATGTTGCAGTTTGCCATCTCGTCGGGTTTCAATCTGCAAGGAAAACACAATTTTAACAGTCTACCAAAAGCAGAGAATCCTTATTTTAGGAGAGATCTAACAAAAGCGAAATCTTTATGGTAAGTTAATCCCGCGCGACTTGATCAAGGAAGCATATTTACATGAAAACTTAAGAGACTAGAGAGCTTTGATGCGAAAAAAAATACGGACGGGACGTGCATCGCGATTTATCACACGTTTAGATATATTTTACAGATCAACGCGAGGGTATAGGAAGGCTAAGCCGTCAGATTGATAAGATTATTAACCGGCTTACCTATGCGTTCACACTAGCTTCAAGTTAACATGAGAGCATCTTGAAATATCTTATTCTCATCTCTTAGTTGAAATCTTTATCTCTATCAGTAAACCTGTTTTGTATCTGAATGTTTCTCAGTTCCTCTAGTGCGAACACACAGGTAAGCCCGTTAACAATATCAGAGCTATTATCGTCGAGCCAGTCCGACAAATACAGCTGCATTCCCTATAAATGTATATCTCACGATGTACTCACGTATAACACGATGGCACCATGACAGGCGACCCAGACATGGACACCACCATCTCGCCCTGACGTGGCTGACGCAGCACTGTCAGTGGAGTGTCCGGTGTCACCTAGAAACCACAATGATAATGACTTGAAAGCTGGAAGAATTTTAAGATTTTTTACCACATAAACAACACTTCAAAAACATAACATCACGCCTGTAATCCCTGAAGGGTTAGGCAGAGGTGTACCTAACAAGGACACCGACAGTTAGCCAGCTATATTTAGGTCCCATGTAATAGGGGGCGAGCCTATTACCATCAATCGGGCACAAATCCAGACTCTGAGAAATTCCTGGTAGAAAAACCCTCCTGGGAATTGAACCCAGGACCTCATGCTCAGCAGTCGCGCTTGCTACCACTAGACCAACGCGGCAGTCAACACAACAACACTTAAGGACGCTGTTACATTTTCGATGAACTCAAATTTAGGTAACTAAAGTCGCTCACAACAACATCACGCGTACGCACACATTGAACAACTCTGAGCGCTGGATTTTATACTTCACTTATATAATCTTGGTCCATTTTATTATTATTTAATTTTATTGATTCTGGAAGATTACTTGGACCTTTGAAAATGCATTTGATAACTGTTACTTAGTACCGTCGTCTTGATAAGCAGGTTAGTATTTTTAACCGACTTCAAAAAAAGAAGGTGCTCGACCCGTATGTATCCGCGGTTTTCTCAAAAACTACTGATCTAATATTGATCGGGTTTTCGTTTACAAATGAAAATGTTTTCAGGGAAGGTTTAATTGTAGAATGTATTAGGATCTGAGATTTTCGAAGATAGACAATGGAACTTTTCAAAAACAAACAGCAACAGACTGGCGATCGCAGTGATCGTCTAACTATCTTACTTATATTATAAATGCGAAAAATCGCGCTGATGAATGGATGGATGTTTGTTACTCTTTCACGCAAAAACTATTTTGAACGAATTTGGATGAAATTTGGTACACAGATAGTTTATAACCTGGATTAACACACAACATACTTTTTATCCCGGTATGACGTTCCTGTGGGTTAATAATCGAACATCACGCCGGCAATGCCGCGGGCATAATCTAGTATATATGTATCTTGGATTTTGGTTAAGACCCCATATTCGATATAACCGACCCCAAAAACCATGAAAATGACACCCGTGAATAAAAGTTATCAAATTTTTGTCGGCGCCAATTTAAACTTTGGTTATTATCATATATCCGATACTTGCGACCCCAAAAACCATGAAAATGACACTCATGACAAAAAATTGACAAATTTTTATCGGCACCACCTTGTATTTTGATTTTGTCTCCATATTCGTCATACACACATACATACAAACCGGTTAACATCATAACCCTCCTCGCGCCCATCCACTTCCAAACCTCATCGCCGACAGCTTAACCTTACTTAGAGCTGCTTAACTCCACCCATCCATTCCGCAACCTTGTCAACAACTGCTTAACATCACCCGTCCAAATTCCGATCTTACCCAATATAATTTCTAAACCACATTCTAATAATAAAAGTATGAAACTCTTACTTAATTTTATTTAACTCCGAAAAAGTATCAACTCCTTCCGATTACGTTATACGACGACGGTACACACACGCATACACACTACAATATTTTCTAGTAATTTTATCGTATTTATTTTTTGCGAGAGAGCGATATACCCGTCCTTCCACGAGCGCTTCTGAGCGCGGATTGATGAACCGCGAGTGCAAAATGTGTGAAGAATTCGGCAAATGTTTTTATTTTAGCTAATAATTGAAAAAATATGTTGATTTTGACACAAAATAATTTGCTGAACCTATAAAGGACTATATATACCGCAATTTATTATAATTTTTAAGATAAAATATGCTGTAAATTAACCTATACGGGTGCCTATTCTGACCCTATTTTTTTAAATTTTCTGCGATTATTGTGATGGGAAAAACGTATTTGTGCGAAAATTTTGTATGACGTCATACAATTTATCTGATACGAATCTGGAGATGAATATACTATCTTTAAATTAAGATCATCATATTTTGACATTTATGATTGCTTATACATTAAAATGGTACCTGAAAAACACTGTTATTTGTAGAAAAATGTAATAGCGTTCTATTTTTTCTTTTTTTTTTTTTCCGGAAAATCGGGAAATCATCAAATGACCCCCCACTCTGGGCGGAGCGGAAGGGAGTGTCAGACTTGTACTGACTAAAACCCATCCATGTTCCTTCTTTGCCCTTTGTGTTCCAGGGCCACGGTATCTCTTTCGAACAGTCCCGCAGCCCTGGCAGGCATCGGCCCTTGCGGACCCCTACTTATTTGCTGACATCTCTTTGAGGCGCACGTGGAACACGAACGCGCCGTCGACACGGCCTGTCGTCATAAGACGGCCGGACGGCGAGCTGGCCCATAACTCGCCGACCACAGGCCCGCGCCTACGGTGGCCGGGAGCCACCATGTGACCCCCGACGCTCAGGACGTCTCCCGCGGCGACTGGGACGTGAGGTTCTTTCCCTCTCACGTCCCGCCACTTCCTTCACTAGCATGACTGCTTCGCAGAAGGAGGTGACGGCTTCCCATTCCCTCTCTGAGGGAATATGATGTTAAACTTTGTTCTGTTATTAGTTAATCATTATAAAATGGATGACAACCATCCGCGCCATGGTAAAAAATATTAATGGATAGACTGATCTTTGGTAATTTACCATTTTTGTTTATAACTTGGGAATTAAAAGTCTTAGAACTGAAAATTCTAAGACATCTGATATCTACAAACCTACACTGGGGCTGTGTGGTGAATTACAAGTAACTTCTCCCAAAGAGGCCGGTGTGCCCCAGCCGAGGGAACATTAGCATGATTATGCAACATGGGAAGTTGTTTTTGCTCACCTTAGGTGTAATAGCTGGATAGTTGAGCGCAGAGTTCTTGTTGTAAGCGGGCGTGTGGTACACGGAGCGCGAGCGCCGGCGCTGCACAGTCTTACTGACGCTCGGCGGCGCCAGCTTGCGGCACGACGCGTCCGCAGAGCGCGAGCGGCGCGCTGTGGCTGTGGGACGGGCTGCGGGCGCGGCCCGGCTCGACGATGATGGGGCTGCTGTAATAATATGGTACCATAGCTATACAAGAGGAAGGGTTTGGTTTGGGAATATTGAATTTTATGTACTTAGTGTAAACTATTAAATAACTGCAAAATATGTTTGGAATCTTTATAATTTTTTATTCATAAAATAAAGAGACATTTAAAGATTAAATATGCACGGTTACACAGACACTAATCATTAATTAACTTGAAGCAGTGTTTATGAATAAACCCCTTGATTATTAACGGTATTGTAATAATAAATGTTAACTTACCAAGCAAAACATGCATAATAATTTGAAATAAATATGAAGGAAGTGTAAGTTATGCTTTTTATTCTTAATGAAGTCCCTTATCATTTCTCCTGTTTCGGCCGCAAAATAAATAGTACAATGATGAAAATATGAAAGATTTGAATAGGAAAACACTACACAGATAAAATACCATCAAGAATACGAAAGCTACAACCAGATAATTTCAGTTCAGGGTATTCTGCTGTTGGCCGGTGACCAAAATTACGGCAAGTATAGAAAAGATGGACATTGAAAACGAATGATTACAAATAAAATTTATATGTTGGCCAAGATAATAGAAAAACCCCCATTCAGCGAACTAGGTATTATCTTGTTGCAGTACAAAAGCGTAATACTCACCAAGATACTTCTTGCTGGCGCCGCCGGAGCCCTGCGACGAGTTCTCCGTCAGATAGCCTGCCCCAAGGAAGCGCCCCGTTAGTGGAAATATGGTTGAGGGGTTAGTTCATGGCTACAGCCCGATGAGAGTACTGAGTGACGTTTGAAGATTGTAAAGTGTTGATAAATCAGAGTTCAATGTTTTTAGTAGTAGATAGTAGTATAATGCGTTTTAAAAAAGGGTAAAGTGACTTAGTGACTAATTTTTACTTACATTATTTATTAAGTAAACAAAAAAAAAATTGAATGAATTATTAAAAGCTATTCAGAATAACATGACATTACAACTTTCAAGATGGTGAAGTTAATGTTTTTAAAATGATTAATTTTGATCTCAATGTGCGTTTTAGTGTATCATTTGTTTTTGTTATTAAATTATCTACTAAGCAGCAACTATATTAGGGCACCCTATGCCTAATACACAACTAATATAAAATTCTACTGCATGTATACTGCAATTATATTGCAATTAAAATTAATTAAACTACAAAAAAAGAATTACTGGAACGATTTAGCTAAACATCAACCCATATACGTTTAACAAAATGAAGGACAGAAACTGTAGATGACATAGTATACCCAATGATTGATAACAGAAACAAGAGCAGTTCAGTGATAAGGGATACATTACCGTCATCATGTGACGCTGAGCGGCTTGATTGTCGGGTTCTTCTAGTATTAGCAACTTCCTTAAGATGGAGCTCTGCTTTCTGTAGAACCATATAGCTTATTTGATTTATTTGTTAATAACAATTTATTTTTCGTCATTTCGAAAGTGTTTTCGAACTGGTGATACATTCACATAAAAACATGTTGTCTCATAAAGATATCAACACTATCAGGAAAGAGTGAAAAATGGACATTTATTTATTTTGGTAATGCAGAGGCAATAGTGGTAGGCGTAAATCTTAAAATGGTTTATTTTAAACATAGATATACAAAGACATATAAATACTTTAAATATTCACAATATAAATACATTCACAGATTCAAAATTTCAACATGTTTTATGATAATTTTTCGCCTGTTTGAATAGACAGAAAATTTGACTTTGTTTTTTCTTACCAGCTGGCCAACAGTTTTCTGTAAGTAAACATTGCTGATAGACCCAAGCAGTATCTTGAACGCGAGCTCCACGTTCCGAAGCTCCATGTGAGCCATGGAATCTATTCTATTCTTTCGGTCGGTCACTGAAAATTTTCGTCTAAATTATTTGAAAGAATAACATGACATACTGGTTCGTAGATGAATGATATTTGCTGTTGAAAGTCGACGCAAAAGTTTAAAAATACAGATTTTCTGTGATTTAATCAGGGAATAGCTTTAGATATTTTTTGTTTTTGTGTTGAGCCAAGAGTTGCAAAGTACTTAAGTTCAGACAAACTTTGTAAGCTATGGAATCTCTGATTTGATGGCAAAGATATTATTACGATTGTTTTTTTTTATGATTGTAGGCGTTGAAAGTAAAGATGCTATAGTAATAGAAGATGTTACCAAGTTTATTGAGTTTTTTCAATGTATCGTCATCTTCAGTGCTCTTTTCCTGTCTCCTCACAGGCCGTTTTGTTCGTGGCATTTTCACTAAACAGTGGTATCCAAATTTTAATTGAAAATATTTAAATGATTCGTTACTTCGACTACAATAGATTGTGCGTATTTTGTTACGGCATTACTGTTTATTTTAAAATAAAAACTATGAAGAAAACTCAAACATGAAACCAAAACAGAAGTCAGAACAAAACAGAAACGGCCATTTTTTGAATCGAGTGATTACTCTACATCACAGAGTACTTTTATATATAGGTACTCTACATCATCGATCGGATACACGTCGAAAAGATCTCAGAGCTTGGAATTATTTAAGGAAGTATTGACGGACTTGCCAAGGGGTTTCGTGTTATCCAGTAACTGTGTTTAACCTAGTGGGTTGTTGTCGTTATGAAGTGTTTACTTCTTTTTGATTAGCTTTAAAATAAAGGACAATGTTTTTTTTCAATTTCTAATCCTATGGCGTGTATCCGAATATATTATTTCGTTCTAAAACTTCTTTAATATTTCTTGAAATAATAATTCGTTCAGAAGCTTTATTGAGTTCAAGGAAAGAGGAAAGCGACACATTGCAAAGGAAGTGATTCACTATTCATTTTCATACTATTTAATAATATAGGAACACAATAAACTTCAAATATAAATTTATACATATAACATTTTACATAATTACTAACACAATTTTAAAACGTTTGGTGTATTCTCAGTTTATTTTAACATGGTTAATAATAAGATCGCAATTTGATCTCAGTAGTGCATTGTTATGATGAATGAAGAATGGCGGACGTTGTCATTTTACGATATTTGTTCACATTTCTATTGATAAATGCTTGTTGGGGTAAGTTTTTTCATATATTACGATACTAAACATCCCTTGAAGTGTTACGCTCGGTTTATAAATACACAAATCATCACAGACGTTTAGAAAAACGAATTCCGTAGTGGCTTCCGTATTCCAGTTTTTCTATTATTGTTTTTCAACAGAATTCACAAATGTGGTATTGAATCTGTTTTATTTTGTATTGGGCCCTGTTTTAGACGTAATACTATACTCAACACGAAGTGAAATATTGAATACGAGTACTAGTTTACCAAGTTGTTCATTCATGTAAATGCGAAGGCCTAACTTGGAACTAGAGCAACCGTGGGAAGGAGTTTCTGAACTACATGATTTAGTCTATGAATCATTCTTGAATATAATAAGAAAATGTTTACTTTAACGAGTTTATTTTTTATAAACAGTTGTCTGTATCAGCTGGTCACTTATCATTTTATTGCCTCAAATCAAAGCTGTCTTGACTGCTATTAAAACAGAACCTTACATCGTTTTATCAGTCGGCAGTTATCAACTTTAATGGTTCATCATTCTTGAGAGAAACATCAGTTCAAATATTGAGGATTATGTTTAGATTTTTTGACATTGTATATTTTATACTGTTGTTGAGCCTTCTTGGTTCTAAGGGTAAGATTTGATGAACAGGCCAGTTTTGGTGGAATATTTAGTCCATTGTCCTGCATAGATCTACACTTTGGAATCGGCATCTAGCTTAATCACTTTTTTTTACTGTCTGTCTTCTTGATAATTAAAAAAACAAAAAGTGGCTGGTCTATAAATGCTTTTTGTTTTACTCTTTGCATAAACTTATGCTTTCATGTTAAGATCAGAGCTGTTTGACTTAATTTTGACAGACCAAAATGTAATTTTTGGTCCGTCAAAACTGTCTGTTTCATGCTAACTTTTCATATCCAAGGAATTACTATCACCAAATATAATAAGTATTGGACTGGAAATGACATATACAATTAATGTGTTTGCAGCGGGCCTAACTGGTCTGGATGAAGATGGAGTATCGGGGAGCACACAGGGCCCTGACACACAACACAATGATGACCTCATGTCCGTTGAAAAGATGATGGTACAACAACCCAGGTACGTTACACTCAACTTATAAGACCTGTTATGTTCTTTTTTAAATGGTTTATGTTTATTTTGAAATCAATTTTCTGTGTTATTAATAAAATAAATCATTATTTTAGATTTTATTTTATTTAAGATAAAAGAAAAGACTGAATAATATGAGCAAGGCCTTTTCTGTATTTTTATTTAAGAAGGTTCACATTCAAATTCCAGTCTGTTACTGCAAAAATACCTAGTAAATTAGATTTACTAGATTTTGCATTTTCTTTAAGGAAATTGGCCTTCGAAGTTAATAGAAAAAGTTTTCTGCTACTACTTATGCATACATGTGTGACTTATTCTAATTTAATAGTAGGTTACGGGGCCGTAGCCAGGAATTTCGTTAGAGGGGGATTTTACCCTGAATGAAAACAATTGTTAGACAGGGGGAGGGGGGAGATTACCCAATGAGTTAAACACTAAAAAAGAAAGGGAATTAGGAATTACCTAAAAAACTGTCAAAGAAATTGCACCCCACTTTGGATATGTATTAGGTTTTTGTTTGTCCATTTATTCAATGACTTATTTTGTCGACTTATACAGAAAAGCTTACCAATTGAGTAAACATATGATTCAAGAGCGAAAATTTTAACATCTACCTCGAATTTGATGAATTTTCTATAATCTATAAATTCTCTATTCTAAATGGAATTAATTCTGCCAATTTACAAATAAAAACTTCTGAACATAACTAACATACAATTTTTGCACTTCATCCAGGGCAGGTTTATATTTTCTTCTGACCATTCATATATAAATAGGAGTCATGCATATTTTGTTGACAAATGCAGAGAAGTTTTCAGGAATGAGAGAATGCAAGAACAAACGTAGCACACTTAAATTTTGGCAACCCTCCTCGGGTAAATTAGGTTCTTTTTCCTCATTCATTCTGTCAACTTATATTGAATCGAGTATGTATAGGATGTATAAGCAAGCTCAAAAATTGTAGTATTCCGCCTGGGATAGGTTGGTTTCTCTATAGTTGACTGAGATTTCCCCTGACTATAGACCTGGAAGGTTATAATTATGTAGATTTGTGATTATTTAAAATACAGAATTATACCGACACACACACATTAAAGACAATAAAATGAAGTTTTATTTAAAATGTATTCATAAAGACAACATTATTTTTCTTGACCTTCAGTTATATTTATATTTAGATAAAAAATATGTAATCAAGAATGCATTCTTAAACACAGATAACCCTTATTAACCTTCCTTGTCATAAAATAACATAAATATTATAAAAATTATTGGGTATTATAATAAAATCATATTATTTGTTTGCACCGCTAACCAAAGGAGGAGGAAGTTTCAAAAAAGGTAATAATATTTATTTATAAAGAGGCTTATCAAACAGCATTAGTTACAATTCTCATTGGCCTACCTTTTCCTTAACTATTGCTGCGGTCTCCAAGTCTTACCTGATGCAGTGGAATACCAGTATTTTACGCCGCAGCCCGTCTAACTTGTATAACCCGCTTACTGGGTGTAACATTGCATTAACTGCCACCATTGTTCTAATTTTAAATCTCGAATAATCTAAATTAAGGAAAAGCGCGACATTATTAATAATAAACTTAATAGTAAAAGTACATTCCGGCCCATTCATAAAGCATTGTGATAACATTATCACCAGGGTCTGAATCACAGCATGAATGGGTCTTATCAGTGAGCTTCTGATGATTTATCTGCCTGTTATCAACAGTAGTGCGTCTATTGTGCTCTGATTATTAGAATATTGAGTTAATTCTGTGGGTGGTTCATTGTTATACATATTGCCTATTGGGGATGGAATGGGCAACAGTTTAATTTTTTTTATTAGCCCATACGGTCTCACTGCTGGAAAAAGGCCTCGCTCCTCTATTTCTCACGGCGGTTGGCTGTCCAATCTCTCAAAACGCCCGATTCGTCTCGCTGTCTTCGACTGGGTCTTCCACGATCTCATTTTGTTTTTTGGCAAACATTCAGATGTCAATTGTGCCCAGCAATCGTCTGCCATTTTACAGGCCTTGTAAGCCTGCTTAGTTCTATTTCAATTTCTCCCACATCGGCCATTTGCGTCGATGTACTTAGTATTGTATTTCTCCACGCTTCGATTCTTCCGTCGACAAAACCGGTTTCTACGGTGGTCATGCTTAGCGTGCTGATAGTTTGAGTCCCAAAATACTGCGCTCCATGCGTTGCTGGCAAACCGCGAGCGTGGACTTCTGGAGATTTTTCGAAGACATGTTTTTGCACCACATGTGAGGATGGAAAGGATGCAAACCTCCATGAGTATTCACTTTGACGTTTAAGCGGTGGCGATTTAAGATACCTCTAAGTTCATTTAATCCCTTTTTCATGAAATAGTCACTTTCCACAACAGCAAAAAACGTAAGAAAATTTGAATTTCGCGGGGTACTTTAGCGCATAGGTATATAACACTTGTGGATCACTAAAACGCCAGTCTATGTTGACGTCAATATTTTTTTTAAATTTTAAACAGATATACCGAAAATCTTAATGATGCTAATTGAAATAACAAAGTAAGGTCAACTACAATATTTTAATGTATTTGCTAATTTGTTCTCAAGCAATTAATTTTGTTTTTTCGGCACCAATAATAAACATGCAATTTGTATGTGATAAAAAACACATTATTTTATTGTTATGCTGTATTTTTCATAAACATCTGTGATACATGATCTTCAAATCAATTTGATTTTTCAAAATGGAAAGCAGAATAACATTAAAAGGTTACAAATATAACTTGGGTGCAAGCAAACTGCTGATTGGTCTACCAGTTTTTTTTGTAACACGGGTTTCCAGAATGCGGTTCGTTTATCACAAGTCGCTTATTTTACGGGTTTTATCAAAAACTTTGGTTTTCTACCGGACCACCTTCCAGATATAATCCCCTAACCATCATCTGCGTAGCCTTTTGCCAATTATGTTGGGGTCAGCTTCCAGTCTAACCGGATGTAGCTGAATACCAGTATGTTACATGGAGCGAATGCCTATCTCATGACCTCCACAACCCAGTTAGTAATGGTTTATACGATACCCCTTGGTCAGCGGTAGTCAAAGATCTACAAATGACAGTCGGGACCAAGGCGTAAGGTGCTTTCAGAGGCATGGAGGAAACTCAGTACGTAATGGGTGGTCACCTAGTCACCGATCAACCTAGGCAAGCATAGCTTAACCTGAAGATCGATTTGAGCGGCTGTTATTATTTAGCCACGAACTTACACAATACCCTAACATAAGCACTTATTGCCCTCCACAGGTACAAATGCCATCAATGCGATCCTCCAGAATGCGGTTCTTCGTCGGACGAGGTGTGTCACGACGCGCTGTACTGCTTCAAGTCGTCGGTGCGCGCCTCCGACGGAGAGCTGCGCCACTCACGGGGATGCTCCACGCAGAGGGACCACTACCAGTTCACGTGTAGGACTAATACACCGCTGCAGAGGTACGTGGAGACGAGAGGTTTTAATCTTTTGAACGCCAGAGCATAAACGCATGCGCGTGCCCTCGACGCCAAGCCACAATTTCACCTACCATTTTATCACAAATATTTGTGTCGTTTGGCGTACAGGGCTCGCGCTTGCTTGTCACTTACAAGTGACAATGGAGTTTAAAAAGTTAAACTGCTTGATGTGATGTCAAAAAGAATTTTAACTTATTACAAACTCCTAGTCCCCTAATGGTCTATTTTTGATCTAATTGGTTAGGAAGAAGGTTTTATATCCACATATCTCTAAAATCATTTTCCATTGTTTTCCGAAAGACAAATAACATTCGAACTTGGCTCCCAAGTCGCAAGGGGACCAGTTCTGTTTTGGAGAAAAATTTGCAAAAGTTTTTATTCAGTTATGTGCAAGGCTTTAGTACGAATAAGAAATAGCAAAGCAAAAAGTACATAAAAGCATTAAATTTACGATTAGAGGGTTTTTATTTAAGTCCGGGCTTCAGACTCGCTAAAGTAGACTCATCTTTCATGGGGTACTGTTTGAGATGCTATAATAAAATTCCACAAAGTATTCTTGAACTGAATGAAACGAAATTTAAAACATGCATTAAACGCACACTATGTAAGAAAGCATATTACAAGTTGGACGATTATATCACTGATAAAAATGCTTGGCTCAATGCCGGTCCTGCTCCACAAGAACAGGGGCGCCTAAATTGATAGCATTAAATAGTATTGTTGGAGCTGCTGAAGATTGTATAACTATCTTTGCATTGTATAGATTCAATCTCTTTTGTATTATATAGCCGCCTAGCCCATATTGTGTGAGTACTATGTACTAGAAAGCTGTCATTCGCTGGAAACCTGCGTCTTTTCTTGACTTGAATGTGCCCTGGCGGTTAGGAGTATGTCATGCTCACTCAAATGTCTCGCTGATGGTGGCACGTGTGTCGGATCATTTAGTTCCCTTCAAAATGGTTGAGTTTAATGGTGCTGATACATGCGTCATGTTCGTGAACGGGCGCTGTCAGTTGTGACTGGTCATCTCTTATTTGCCACGGCTTATTTGAATTAATTATTTTATTTTTGAATTGTTTTTACTATGGACACTTTTAACGTACACATCTTGCTGCATCGTTCTCACATAATGTACCATCTCAAAATGAATGATGTAACCAAGGTTTTGTTAAAGTATTCTGATTTAAAAGAGTGTCCATGGAGTTTCTTGCCCGTTCTTCTCCATAGAAATCTACGTTAGGGAATGGGCAACTACAGTACTTTCACAGTTTTTGTGCCTTGTGACTGGGACTGTAGCTTTATTTTACTGTTGCCTTTGTTTCGACAATTCAAAAGTGCCTGTAACTGGCCTACTTGAAATAAATGCTTTGATTTTGATTTTTTGATTTTGAGTCAAGCAATACCTAGCCATGTACAGAGCAATATATTATTTTTTAATTAACCTAATCTATTCTCAATTATAAACAACTAAAATTTTACTAAAGGTTGTGAGGATGGATAGATGGATATATTATAACTTATATATTATAACGACGGCACGGTTGGCGCAGAGGTTGGGCGATCGGAAGCTGCGCTGCGTGTCGCGGGTTCGATCCCCGTACGGAACAAATATTTGTATGATCTACAGGTAGTTGTTCCGGGTCTGGCTGTTTGTGTATGTGAGTTTAAATGTTTGTAAACGCACCCACAATACAGGAGCAATTCCTAGTGTGGAGAAACGATAAAAAAAAAAATGGTTTTGATAAAAAGTATCCTATGTATTAATATACATAACATACTTTTTATCCAGGTAATATGATACCGTGGGACAATTATCGAAGTCTACTCTCGCGGGCATAAGCTAGTAATGTATAAAGTTTAAAATATTGTTGTTTACCTCTCCGCCAGCCTGCGCAAGCGCCACGCCGGGCTGCACAACATCTCGTGCTGCCAGGGCGACCTGTGCAACGCTGGTTCGTTCCCCGAGCTGCCGCCGCTGGCCGACACGGCCATCGAGCCACTGCCGTCCAACAAGTGGAAGCTGTGGGCCAGCGTGGGCGCCTCTGTGTTGATTGTGAGCGTTATTGGAGCTATGGCCATATTCGTGCTGAGGAGAAGCCACAGGTATGAGCTTTTCATTGATTTATGATCGATATTTTCTATTGGCTCAGATATCAAGTAAACACATACCTATTTGTATAATCTCAACATTAATGATGTAACCAAGAAATATTTTGATTTAAAAGAGCGTTCATGGACTTTCTTGCCCTTTCTTCTCCATAGAGATCTACGCTTTGGAATGGGCAACTACAGCACTTTTACAAATGCCTTGTGACTGGGACTGTAGCTTCGTTCTTTGGTTTTTGACCTTCAAAAGTGCCTGTAACGGTGTAATTGAAATAAATTTGAGTTTGAATCTCCAGGTAGCAATACTGCCATATTGAGGAAAATAGCGAAATGTTCAAATATGTTTTTAACAAAATTTTGCTACGCGAATGCGGGGCTCTCATAGCTGATCCAGTCGTCATCAAGAGAATCCGCGTGCCAAATTGAGATCTGAGCCATTAATAAACCATCATTTATGAAGATCGTCTTAATACTTATCATTTATGAAAATCACTGTTAATTCCAGGTTGCGCGTATCCCGAGCCGCGCTACACAAGCTGGGCGCAGATTCCAACTATTTCTCGTCCAATCTGTATAGTCCACACGTCACTAGTGCTTTTTACGAAGGTAAGTTTTCGCATTTAGATTTATATCCTAAGTATATAATCTACTCACCATTTATTAAGATAAGTCTACGCTTTTAGGGATCTATAAGTAAATTAGATAACTATACATCAACTAATTTACCTTACGTTAATTTAAGTTCTCAAATGAAAGTACGTGGAGCTTAGGTAGCAAACAGATATCTAGTGGTCATCTAATCTACTGCGAGGTCTTGAGTCTCTCATACACTTTTATTTTGTAACCTTTTTACAAATCTCTATTTGTAATCTCTATTTGCTGCCTAAAAGCCACTTTCAGTTTCATTTCAGAACTTGAAAAAAGTAACGAACTTAAACTAAAAGCGCGCTTTTATTTACTTTACGTGTCGTTTAGTGAAATTGGGCAGTAAGAGGTACCATTTCTAGCACATATTGCAAATAATACACAGACTAAATAAGCGAATATTTCTCCAATCCTAAGATAATTGTCATATATATTCTCCCGTTTGTTCTCTCCAGGAGTAGAAGGGTCCCAGAACGGCAACTGCATCCGCGCCACAGCGGCGGGCGACTCGACCCTGCGCGAGTACCTGGAGTGCTCCGTGACCAGCGGCTCGGGCTCCGGCCTGCCCCTCATGGTGCAGAGGACCCTCGCCAAGCAGGTCACGCTCACCGACTGCGTGGGGAAGGTATGTGCCAACACTAGGTTGCACTCGCATCGTTTATTTAATTTAAATCTTGCAACTGAATTATAAAACAGTTATGCCCAACCGATTGAGCAGAAATTTTGCATTCACGTTTAGTTTGGATCACATTGCATGGTCAGCTACACTTTGCTAATCATGCATTGTCATGGTTAGCTAAGTTGTTATGGTTATCGAATTCGATGTTAGACTTAGAATGACGTCACTTCGTCTTTCTAAATCCAATATGGTGGACTTCCAAAGATGGCGAAAAAGTTATTGTTTATGCACCCCCATAAAATAAGGATATCAATTAAAAGGATTTGCTGAGAAAAATACGAAAATAAAATGACGTCACAACTATAATTAAAAGCTTGTTTCTAAAAATGATTTCTTACTATCAGCTTGTTTTATTATACACTAGGGTCGCTACGGCGAGGTCTGGCGCGGTTCCTGGTACGCAGACAACGTGGCCGTGAAGATATTCTTCTCGCGCGACGAGGCCAGCTGGCGCCGGGAGACCGAGATATACTCCACTGTGCTGCTGCGGCATGAGAACATACTGGCCTACATCGGCAGCGACATGACTAGCAGAGGCAGCTGTACGCAGGTACGGAGTCTTCTAGCTCTTCATTACAATCTGCACTTCGGAATGTGGCAATTAACAACAATATTTAATTAAATGTTGAGAGGATGGTGCTGCATCCTGCATTGAGGCTTGAATCTTTTTCGCTGAATTAAAACTAAGTAAATATTTTGCATAACATATAATGTCATGAATTTCCGCAAAGTAACGTCTGATTCTATTGTGGCGGCACTACAAAAAGTACTACAGCAACATAATACAAAAAGTACTACAGCAACATAATACAAAAAGTACTACAGCAACATAATACAAAAAGTACTACAGCAACATAATACAAAAAGTACTACAGCAACATAATACAAAAAGTACTACAGCAACATAATACAAAAAGTACTACAGCAACATAATACAAAAAGTACTACAGCAACATAATACAAAAAGTACTACAGCAACATAATACAAAAAGTACTACAGCAACATAATACAAAAAGTACTACAGCAACATAATACAAAAAGTACTACAGCAACATAATACAAAAAGTACTACAGCAACATAATACAAAAAGTACTACAGCAACATAATACAAAAAGTACTACAGCAACATAATACAAAAAGTACTACAGCAACATAATACAAAAAGTACTACAGCAACATAATACAAAAAGTACTACAGCAACATAATACAAAAAGTACTACAGCAACATAATACAAAAAGTACTACAGCAACATAATACAAAAAGTACTACAGCGCCATCTATGCCACAAATGAAGAACTAACTTCAAATTCCTAAGTGATTTTAAGAATCGTGCACATTATGTCGGACCGCAGCGTAGCGCAGAATGCTTACTTAGCACATTAGTGACGGAGTACGCCCCGGCTAGTGTGCGATAGTTCATATAAAATACATACGAGCGATTTGAGCGGATTTTTACGCTGCGATCTTTACAGTTATATAAGAAAACCCGGCAAAAACTGTCGGGCAGTAGCCCACCAGACACAATAACCGTGTGGTCGGAGGATCCTCCCTTTTCTATGAGGGATGATGAACTTTACACCCTGTTCTACATACCCCTAAACTATAACTTACAAACACTGTTTTAAGCTTTCACCGTTTAAAACTAAACTTATACCGTCACTTACGGGAATATAGGGAGCTCAAAGTAATGAACAATCACGGAAGATATCCCGTAAGTAACAGTAAAAAACTTACATTTCTAACTAACTAACAAAAAGTAGCCTGAAAAGGCTTCTCTTGTTATTAATAGTATCTTCGTGTGTACGACTGCCTCACTCACGGTTATGCTACCTACTCATTCAAAACTAAAAGTGAAGATCTCTTCTTCAGATCAATGAAGAAGAGATATGCAATGAAGTGTGTATTGATGTATCATCGCGTGGTATATTTGAAGTACTCTAATGTATTAATATTCTGTTAATTTGTCCACAGCTCTGGCTAATCACACACTTCCATCCCCTGGGCTCGTTGTACGAGCACCTGAACAGGACCACGCTGACGAGGCACCAGATGATGGCCATCTGCCTGTCTGCCATCAATGGGCTGCTGCATCTACACACAGAGATACACGGCACACAAGTATGTAATCATAGGCTTTTACTGAGATGCTATGTTAACCTTGGCAAGACGAGGGTTTGGCTGCTCATAGGCTGTCCATAATTGTGATGACCGGTATCTCGGTGCAGTTTGAAGTTACAAAAAAGGTTATTGTTTCTGCCTCGTTGGTCTAGTGGTCGCAAACGCGACTGCTGAGCATGAGGTCTTGGGTTCGATTCTCGAGTTGGGCAGTGTTATTGTATTTTTCCATCAGGAATTTCTCAGTAGTAGCCACGGAGTCTGAACCCCTATTACGTGGGACTTTTAACATCAATCCTTCGGGGATTACATTTTATTATTATTGTTTCTAAAAGTGATTTTTTGCTAGAAAAAATCACTTTTCACTATGTATAGAATACAGAATAATATTATAATGTTATCTTACAATCGTTTTATTTACAACGTAATAGCATTTATCATTAACAAACATACACACAGGCTTCATAATATTATCGTATTAGTTACTCTAAACTTGAGACGCAATTTCTGCTAACTGTAGATCATCTCGCGCCCTCTCATTGACAGCTATAAAGTTTACCCCTTTGCAATCAACAACATGACGTTCAAGTTCACTAGATAACCCAGATATCGCCAGTTATAACTAATTACTACAATTACAACTGGTAATAAAACTTACATAGCACTATTTGTTTCTTGTTGTTAATCTGATAATGGTGATAAGTGATAACCTATTTTATTGGTCTTATTGCACCTTTACGTGATGTTACATGATATAACTCAAAATATAAAAAAAGTCGTTCATCTGTGTTTTTTAGTTAGCTACTAAATAAGTTATAGAAATGAATTATAGAATATTTTGGGTTTTTTTTTCGTTACTGCAGCCATGCAAATTCTGTGGAAACGGTAGTTTCTTTATTAAATTTTTATGAAAAGTTTAAAGTCACAAATGGGCTATTTCAGGAAAATTTGGTACTAGGCAGACTTCAGTTACTATTTAAATACAAGTTTTAAACGGACTCTTCCCGAACTTGTCATCCAAGCATTCTGTATATCAAACCAAGTCTACACAAAAAATATTAGTGGGAAACTACTTTTTTTGGGGGTGAAAAATTACGGTTTATGCTAGGATTGGATGTAACGCACTCAAACTCAAAACATTGTGCTGATGGATGCTTTGAATAGTACAGGGGTTATGTAGGTACTTATAGTTAAAGCATAAAAAAAAGTTGGAAAGTATGGGGTCCATAACAATCAAAATATTTATTTATAAATAATGTTGATAACGGGGAGAATAAGTACCTTTCGGTTTCGTGAAGGGTCTTTTTACACTTATTATGCTAATTTCCTCCTAGACAGGGCGTGACTGTCACTGTTGTTGGCTGTTATTAACGTTTTTATCCTTTTCGTCCTCAGGGCAAGCCCGCCATAGCCCACCGCGACATCAAGACGAAGAACATCCTGGTGAAGGTGAACGGCGAGTGCTGCATCGCGGACCTGGGGCTGGCCGTGAGCCGCGCGCATGTCGCGGCAGGCCTGCAGCACAACCCGCGCCAGGGGACCAAGCGGTACATGAGCCCCGAGATGCTGGACCAGAGGTATGCGTGCTGTCTTACATAGCCAGCCAAGCTCCGTCCAGAAGCACAGAAATTTCCTGAGGGCACATGCTCTTCACTATTCTGAGTATTTGTTCTCGTTGGGAAGCCACGGCCTCGTAATGTATGATGATGTGGCCGTGTCCTCGGCGCTATGGCAGCTTGTATGGGGCTGGCCTGCGTCACTAGCACGGCGTGCGGGCAGCTGGCCGGCCTGCGCTCGCTGGCCCATGTCGCGTAGCTCGGTCACGTCGCCTGCGCTCGCTGGCCCATGTCGCGTAGCTCGGTCACGTCGCCTGCGCTCGCTGGCCCATGTCGCGTAGCTCGGTCACGTCGCCTGCGCTCGCTGGCCCATGTCGCGTAGCTCGGTCACGTCGCCTGCGCTCGCGGGCCCATGTCGCGTAGCTCGGTCACGTCGCCTGCGCTCGCTGGCCCATGTCGCGTAGCTCGGTCACGTCGCCTGCGCTCGCTGGCCCATGTCGCGTAGCTCGGTCACGTCGCCTGCGCTCGCGGGCCCATGTCGCGTAGCTCGGTCATGTCGCGTAGCTCGGTCACGTCGCCTGCGCTCGCTGGCCCATGTCGCGTAGCTCGGTCACGTCGCCTGCGCTCGCGGGCCCATGTCGCGTAGCTCGGTCACGTCGCCTGCGCTCGCGGGCCCATGTCGCGTAGCTCGGTCACGTCGCCTGCGCTCGCGGGCCCATGTCGCGTAGCTCGGTCACGTCGCCTGCGCTCGCGGGCCCATGTCGCGTAGCTCGGTCACGTCGCCTGCGCTCGCGGGCCCATGTCGCGTAGCTCGGTCACGTCGCCTGCGCTCGCGGGCCCATGTCGCGTAGCTCGGTCACGTCGCCTGCGCTCGCGGGCCCATGTCGCGTAGCTCGGTCACGTCGCCTGCGCTCGCGGGCCCAAGTCGCGTAGCTCGGTCACGTCGCCTGCGCTCGCGGGCCCATGTCGCGTAGCTCGGTCACGTCGCCTGCGCTCGCGGGCCCATGTCGCGTAGCTCGGTCACGTCGCCTGCGCTCGCGGGCCCATGTCGCGTAGCTCGGTCACGTCGCCTGCGCTCGCGGGCCCATGTCGCGTAGCTCGGTCACGTCGCCTGCGCTCGCGGGCCCATGTCGCGTAGCTCGGTCACGTCGCCTGCGCTCGCGGGCCCATGTCGCGTAGCTCGGTCACGTCGCCTGCGCTCGCGGGCCCATGTCGCGTAGCTCGGTCACGTCGCTTGCGCTCGCGGGCCCATGTCGCGTAGCTCGGTCACGTCGCCTGCGCTCGCGGGCCCATGTCGCGTAGCTCGGTCACGTCGCCTGCGCTCGCGGGCCCATGTCGCGTAGCTCGGTCACGTCGCCTGCGCTCGCGGGCCCATGTCGCGTAGCTCGGTCACGTCGCCTGCGCTCGCGGGCCCATGTCGCGTAGCTCGGTCACGTCGCCTGCGCTCGCGGGCCCATGTCGCGTAGCTCGGTCACGTCGCCTGCGCTCGCGGGCCCATGTCGCGTAGCTCGGTCACGTCGCCTGCGCTCGCGGGCCCATGTCGCGTAGCTCGGTCACGTCGCCTGCGCTCGCGGGCCCATGTCGCGTAGCTCGGTCACGTCGCCTGCGCTCGCGGGCCCATGTCGCGTAGCTCGGTCACGTCGCCTGCGCTCGCGGGCCCATGTCGCGTAGCTCGGTCACGTCGCCTGCGCTCGCGGGCCCATGTCGCGTAGCTCGGTCACGTCGCCTGCGCTCGCGGGCCCATGTCGCGTAGCTCAGTCACGTCGCCTGCGCTCGCGGGCCCATGTCGCGTAGCTCGGTCACGTCGCCTGCGCTCGCGGGCCCATGTCGCGTAGCTCGGTCACGTCGCCTGCGCTCGCGGGCCCATGTCGCGTAGCTCGGTCACGTCGCCTGCGCTCGCTGGCCCATGTCGCGTAGCTCGGTCACGTCGCCTGCGCTCGCGGGCCCATGTCGCGTAGCTCGGTCACGTCGCCTGCGCTCGCGGGCCCATGTCGCGTAGCTCGGTCACGTCGCCTGCGCTCGCGGGCCCATGTCGCGTAGCTCGGTCACGTCGCCTGTGCGTGCTGTCTGCGGTTGTGTTGGGTGCGATTCCCAACAGTAGATGTCAGAATGGTGTGGTCATATCAAACTGAACAACCTGCTCCATGGGCCCAACATGGTGCGAAAAAATCTTATAGCAAAAAAAAAACATTTTTAATAACAGGCTTTTAAATATAGGTGACACAAACTCTTTTAATTGATACCCACATTATGGGGTTGCATAAAATATTATAATATATTATTATCATAAGATTTTCATTACCGAATGTTAAAAGTAGCGATTGTGATATAGTATTGAATAAAAAGAAACTTGAATTTGTAGATAAAACGGTTTTCCTGGGGATTACGCTTGATTCAAGGCTAAAATGGGGTTCTCATTTACCATCTCTTGCGGGACGGCTAAGTTCAGCAGCGTATGCTATAAGAAAAATCCGTCAATATACTGATGTAGATACCGCTAGACTGGTCTATTTTAGTTACTTTCATAGTATTATGTCTTATGGCATTTTGTTATGGGGACGGGCTGCAGACATTGAGTCTATATTTATTCTGCAAAAAGAGCCATATATAATCTTCGTAGGCGCGATTCTCTAAGAGAACTGTTTAAGGAAATTAACATCATGACGGTACATTGTCAATGCATCTACGAAAACTAATATATGTACGAAAAAATCTACATCTTTTTAATAAAAGAGGTGACAGACACAATTACAGTACTAACAATTTGTTCAACCAGGCTTCAGACTTGCTAAAGTAGACTCATCTTTCATGGGGTACTGTTTGAGATGCTATAATAAAATTCCACAAAGTATTCTTGAACTGAATGAAACGAAATTTAAAACATGCATTAAACGCACACTAAGTAAGCAAGCATATTACAAGTTGGACGATTATATCACTGATAAAAATGATGAGATTGACTTGTATGTGCCCTG
This sequence comes from Noctua janthe, assembly GCA_910589295.1. Taxonomy (NCBI): domain Eukaryota; kingdom Metazoa; phylum Arthropoda; class Insecta; order Lepidoptera; family Noctuidae; genus Noctua; species Noctua janthe. The sequence goes on along the minus strand of OU342572.1, from coordinate 1,275,763 downwards.
GCGGATAGGAGTATGTCATGCTCACCCAAATGTCTCGTTGATGGTAACCTTTTCTCAACTGTCGAGGTCCGTTTGCAGTCCAACAGGTCACGGAGTATTTTACAAGGAACGACGACAAATAAGACCACTATCACCCAGTTTTTAATACGAACAGGTGTTTAACACGATAGCAGATGGTTAGGAGACATCCTAACCACTTGGTATCGTGTTAGACCGCTTTCACATTTAGGCGACTTTAGCAGCGCGACAGTCGCGCGTCTAACGTCCAGACGGTAAAATTGTTTTTTTTTTTAGATTTTGTCTTCGACTGTGCTTCTGCCGCGCTACTGTCGCGCTGCTAACGCCTTAATGTGAAAGCGGCCTTAAACAGCTTAGTAATGATTATTCTCATAATTCTTTAGCTAATTATCATCAGCACCTAACTCCTCCACCCGCAGTATAAACGTGGAGTGCTTCGAGTCGTTCCTGTCGTGCGACGTGTACGCGTGGGGGCTGGTGCAGTGGGAGGTGTGCCGCCGCGTGGCGCCCGCGCCGGCCGAGTGCCGCGCGCCCTTCTACGAGCTGGCGGCCGCAGACCCCAGCTTCGACGACATGAGGAAGATCGTGTGCGTGGACGCTGCGAGGCCCGAGCCGCCCGATGATCCGCATCCGGTATGTAGTTGGACTTATTTTGAAAAAAAATATGTTTCAGGTGATTATTATAATATGATAAACGTGAAACTTGTTGTTTGTTGAAATGAATGCCACAGTAACAACTCAAACCTAAATACATTAAAAATATTAAAATAAGAGATTTAGTTCATGTTACGTTAATGCAATACACTATTTTTTTTTTCAAAATTCAGGAACGCACCTTGCTTTTTGTTTATAAAATTACTAGTTGTTTTATTTATACAAGGCAAAATGTTAATAACTAAAAATCCGAACACGATTCATTGTACAATTTTTTACCGGGAAATAAAATCACTGCAGTAAGTTCGCTTAACTGTACAAAACAGTGGCGAAGGTTCCACAGAACTCGATTCCTACCGGCTTCCCTTTGAAAAATCACACAGTCCACAGTCAGTATTCTATAGACAAATAATATAGTCATATTAAATATATGTACTACAGCTTAGACACTGTAGTCAAATAGTATATTACATATACATCTGTGGATCATAGTACAGCCATTTAATACATAATAGAATTGAAAACATTTAAAAATTACAAATATTTTCATGTCAACAAATAAAGCAATATAAGCCGAGGTGTGTGTGTGAATTCAGAACTAAAATAGTATGAACGCGCACACGTGACTTCGCGGCTGGCAGTGCCGTTTTGTAGGGAGCTAGGTAAGCCGAAGATTATCGAGTTACGACAGGGACGTTAAATGAAACTATGTAGGGGAGAACGAGATAGAATGAGTAATGGTCGATATCGTATTTGGCACAAACGTTTTTTTTTTTTTGAATTATTTACATATTTAAGATAAAATCACTTTAATTTTTTTTTAAATACTTCCTCTGCATTTTATGCTTTTTTTCGGTTTTATTGACATGGGTGTCATTTCCGTGGTTTTTGGGGTCGCTGATAACGAAACTGAGGTCCAAAAGAAAGTATAAGATGACGCCGAAGAAAATTTTCGGGTTTTTTGTTATGGGTGTCATTTTCGTGGTTTTTAGGGTCACTGATAACGAAACTAAAGGTCAAAATAAACAGCAAAAATACAAAATCAATTTACTTAATTTTCGTTAATTTTCGATTTCCCCTGACTCAATTTTCACCCTTCGCCACTGCTACAAAATTACACTTGGCATCCTATTATTTCTAATTATGATTAAAAACCATATTAATAAGTTTTCCTGCAATATTTTCCTCAGACAATGGTAGGCATGGCCAACCTGATGCGTGAATGCTGGCACCAGAACCCCTCAGTTCGCCTGCCCGCGCTGCGCATCAAGAAGACACTCCTCAAGCTCGCCAACAATGACAACAGCATACGACTCAATGATGACAACGAGGTATCAGTGTAACACAACCAGGAGTAATCATAGTCAATACAAAAAGATGAAAATCTTAAATTCATCTGTTTATAAACTGACAGATGACGCACAGTCAAAACCGCTGGGTTCTGAAAGTATGAAATTTTGTTCAAGAGTTCCTTATATAATACTGAAAATACATCGATATTTAAAGCTTATATGACACTGTAACGGCACGGTCGGCGCAGTGTGCAGATTCCCGCACGGAACAAATATTTTGCATAGCCTTACATGTAGTTGTTCCCGGTCTGGCTGTTTGTGTATGTGAGTTTAAATTCCTAGTGTGGGGCAACGTTAAAAAAAAACTGTCATCCTCTGTGTCAACTTTGTGATATATAAGAAACTCTTTTGCAACATTTCATGATTCTGTTAGTGTACATTGTTTGTCAGTGTGAATTTAAGATTTTAGACATCAATAAATGAAAGTGAACAAATTAGAGCATTATTTTAATTGGACTGAACTGGAAACATTATTTTCAAATGTTCCTTGAAGGTTACTTTATTTTAAAGATTTTAATTGGCGCCATACGTAATAAATAAACCTTCATATATATAGAATAACGACTGTAGGAATTTAAAATGCCATAATTGTGAGACATTGAGCGTACATTTGCAACGTATCGCTCAGCGTTGAAAGTTGAAAATCCAACAAAAAGCGGTGAAATGGTATAGCAGTTTCGGAGTAATCAACAAACAGACGGTTTGACACAATGTTTGTCGTAAAACCAGGTGTACTCATAGCTTTACTTTGAAGTAAACATGTAATTGCTTATTATTTATAGCATAGATAACGTTTATGAGACTTGCGCCTTACGGCTACACGTATAGAGTACTAAACTATAGTGGTTGTTAGGGGGGACTTGGTATCATACAGAATCAACTTAGTAGGAGCCTGTTTAAGGCAAAAAATCGTTGAAAAACATTTATCTATTCTAATACTAACAGTTGCCCACTACTTCGTTTGCAAAATTGACCAAGTTTCACCCTCGTTTTAATCCCTTAGGGGATGAATTTTCAAAAATCCCTTATTGCACACTTACGTCCTTTAAGTAAGCTTCTATACTCAGCCAGTTTCTTACTTTATATATATAAAATTATAAAGAGGTTGTTTGTGAGGGGGTAATCTTCGAAAGTACTGGCCTGATTCTGAAAATTCTTTCACATACGGGAAACTACATTATCCCCGAGTGTCATAGGCTACATCTAAATCGTTCCCATATGTTAATTTCCGTACATAACGGCAGCAAAGCCGCGAGCAAAACCTAGTAATTAAATATTTATGACGCAGTTTTTGTAAAAGTGTGTGTAAACAAAGTTATTTTTGAAGAATCCTTATTTCGGTAAAAGAAAGGTAATTTACGTTTTTTTTTTTACCTTATGAGAGTGGAAGTAGTTGTGAAAAGACCTTCGTATTTTGTATAAAATTATCTACATGATGAAAGTCGTATTTATTTTTGTAGTTCCTATGCACTATGTCAATAAGTGCCATAATACCATACCATGAGAAAGGAGTAAATGATGCCGTGACGTCTGCCAGGGGAGAACGGAGGAAGAAAACGTGTTGCGCCGACCCCAAGTAGAATGGGACAAGGGCAGCACGCGTAGAAACGGGTTTTGTCGACGGAAGAATCGACAAAATGACAGATTTCTTTTGTTGATGTTGTCGATTCTTCCGTCGACAAAACCCGTTTCTACGGTGATCATGCTACTCGTGCAGGAAGATGATGATGTACCGTACCATATAAATATATTTTGTTACTGGAGAAACTGACCGCGGTAGTTTAGATTGACATAAAATTGAAAAGCTCCAAGTCCTCTGTATGATACGAAGTCCCTATTAGTTACTTAAACATGAAGTGCCGAATAGTATTTGTAATTAGATGTAAATGTAAAAATATAAAATACTGTAAATATTACTATCATTTTATAAGTTTTATTATATTATTATAAAGCTGTGGATTTTGATGATGTTTGTGTGAATCTCGAAAATTATTATAAATTTTAAACCAGAGATGTTTTGGTAGCTAAGAATAGCTATTTTAAAATTATTAATACTTATACGGGCTGGAAGGGGGGACACCGCCGTAAAAACGTTTACCACGTGTTCGGTACATCATTTGGAGCCCGCACATATATTTCATCGGTAATTTAAAAAAATCAGCCTCAGCATTTTTACCGTGAGGGTATTACACTTTTGTGGGAAACAGCTGTTTTTTTTTTTTAATAACCGATGAAAAATTTCTATGAGGCTCAGAATGGTGTACTTAAAACGTGGTAACCGTTTTCGCGTCGGTGTCCCCTCCACCCCGTATGCTCGTTTTCAAAACCACGACGCGACACCTCAACATAATGCCAAAGTAAAAGCTCACTATAGAATTTCCAACTCTGGTTTGCACTGAGAATTGAAAATCCTACAGAGCGATTTAGGCATTACATTTAGGTGTGATCTAGCGTAACAGGAAACGGTAAACTCATTGAACGTGTCATCAAAATTCACAGCACACTTTATCTTAAACATAATTATGTTTTTATAAGCAAGAACAATTGAGTTGCCATATCGTATGTATCAAACACCGATTTATTAGCATTTCACGTTATTATATAAGTTATTACTAAGTTCGACGGTTTGTATGACAATTAATATTGATATAATATCGTTAATATCTCGTTTAGTTTAGTGACGAAATTATTTAGCTTGAAAATGTTGTTCAAGGGAAATTATTTGTTGTTTGTTATCAAAAGTTTGAATAAAAAAAATATTGTTAATTGTTACAACCTGAAACCCGCTTGCACCACTAATGACTAACGCCTGTATCTATAAACCAGTCAAAGTGATTAGTTGAGTAAAATCAATTATTAATATGAGACGATTTTTTGCTTGAAGTTAGAACTGTCTAAAGTTCTTTGACGGTTCTTACTTCGTTTAAATTCTTGTCTATTGCATCATCATCATTTCAGCGGAAAGACGTGTACTGCTAGACATAGGCTTCCCCCAAGTGTCTTCTTGTCTATTGCATCATCATTATCTGCTTAGCCTTTTCCCAACTATGTTGGGGTTGGCTATGTTGGTTCTTGTCTATTACATACAAATAAGTAATTATTTTAACTTTACCATAGATACAGGTGTAAATCTAGTTTAAATTATTTAAAACATATTTCTGTCTCTGCCATCTTCATCTCTTACACTATTAGAAACAAGAAAAATGTTTTAAAAATGTAAATTTTTCTCTAAATGTATTAAGCGATTTGTGGTGCAAGTGGGGCTTCAATTAAATTACTCATTTAATAACTTAAAAAGGAAGAAAGTACGAATGAAATTGGTACAATAAAATATTATATCCAATTAAACATTTGAACGACATTTCCAAGCTCCAAAAGCTTTATCGAAAGAAAAAAATGTAAGAATCTCTGTTTATAATTGAGAAAGTAATAAATATTAACAATAACTCACTCGTTGACACTACACTGTAAAATTAATAACTAAATTAGTTGTAAGTTTGTACCGTTGTGATAAGAATGGATGCGTAAATTGCAGGTGACGCGGGGGCAAAACATATAGTAGTTCTTAAGACCTAAATTCGGCACGCGGGAGATATATTATAACACAGGTAGACTCTGTTCCCTTACTTAGTCCAATGGGACGGTAATCTGACACGACCGGAGAGACATCACGCAGGACCAACGGCTCATAAATGAATAAATATCATCATGATCAGCCACCAATCAGAAATAAGCACCATGACGCGATACCGTTGGTCGACCAATCAGATTCGTCTGTTTTCCTTATCACACATGTTTATCGCTCCATTCTTATCACCCAACGGTTTATACGTATAAGAGTTACAGAAACAGGCATTTAAATCCGTTCCTTTACTTACAAAATACTCAAAAAGACAATAATAACAGGAATCCGTAATCTAGAACATACTCCAGCATGAATATCGATTCTAAACTCGCAAAAATTTCTTACTAATACTCAAAATTATGTGAAGTGTTTACAATTTTTTACCTCTGACAACTGAACAGCAGCCTTATTGCACAAGAGTAAAGTTCACTATATCATCTTACCCAGCACTAACTGGGTTGTGGAGGTCAGATAGGCAGTAGCTCCTGACGATCAGCTGCGTCCGGTTAGACTGGAAGCCGACCACAACATAGTTGGAAAAAGTCAGGCAGATGATGAGGAAAGATCACTGTCATCTTGACAGTGATGCTAAGTTAAGGCCAGCGCACACTGGCACGACACGGCAGGGCATTTTATCTGTACCCAACGTAAATTCATACGTAGCTAGTCGTAAAAAGATACATATTCCATTGTTCAATGCGGCGAAGGGAAATCCCCTTTAAGACCGTGCGTCGATATCTAAACATAGTAATTTGAACTTGTTACTACTAGCTTTGTATGAATTTACGTTGGGTAAAGATAAAATGCCTTGCCGCGCTGTCTTTACAGATAAAATAATAGAAAGGACTGACTTTGCAATCGAGATTCATTTTGAAGCATAATTTAAGAATACGGACACTAGTGTTAGAGCTGAAAAGAGACTGTTTTGATATTAAGCCGTAGGAATACGGCGTTATGAAAAATTATGAGGCTCTAATACCTACTTTGTTTTTTTTTTTTTTTTTTTCTGTTTTGGTTGTAGTGCAGAATAGACAGATATGTGATACATACTTAACAAAAGATGGCTATTAACTGATATTCTTAAGCGAGTCACAGTTCAATAAAATTGGCGTCAAACGGGTAGTGCACACGTCCCTTGTGTCCTTCGCGGGTTTACCATCACTCCGAAAGTCGAATGCTATAAACATAATTATTTCATTAGTTATCCATGCAGTCGCTGCCGCAAGAAGCGTGTCGTTTGAACGTTGAGCTCCTTGCCAAGAAATACGTTTGTAATGCACTACAAACAATTACCGTAAAAATCTGTTTCGAAATTAACTGTACCTCTTAATATTGACCTCTAAAACTTATAGAAAACACTGATGCTTAAGCTCGATCGAAAATCAAGCTAATCAGAGAGCTTTACAGTTAATTTTTCAAACAGCTCTCTTAAACAGATATTGAATATGTACCCTATACCAGTAGAGAGTTCTGTATGACTATTGTGTTCAGTTATTGTAAATATCTAGTGTTAGTGTAAGTAAGCCTTAAAATAGACGCAACGCGTCACAGTTATGAAAAGAAATAAATATTTGTCTATTATTCGCTTGGTTTTATTATGATACTAGCTGTGCCCCGCGACCTTTGATGCACGCGTCCGCGTGAAATTAGCGATGTTAAAAATAATTCACGACATATTCTCATACCTACCAAATATACATAAAAAAGTTTATAAAATCGGTTGAGCTATTTCGGAGGAGTGCGACCACAAACACTGTGACACGAGATTTTTATATATAAGATTATCTTACCATTATGGTAAACGTCTACTTGAAAATGTGGCTTCTAAACCTTGATTCTTGTTGAATGTTAGTGCGTTGGTCCCATGGGGAAAGTCGATCAAAGCTCATTGCAGATAGCATATCCATTGCTAGGCCCCACTCTGAACAATCAAGTCAAGCTATTTTGAAATATTAAATGATTCACTTCAATTTTTTTACCAATGACGATGTTTGGAACTAGCTATGCTAGCGCCATTCAATTACATACACAAAGTAGAAAAAAAATGTACTAGAAAGGTCCAGTATTTTTAGCACAAAGACTACCATGGCTAAAGTCGACGTCATTGTTTTTCTATCTATTACGGCGGTATAAAATGGCGCTGGTAGTTCTTAGAAGAATGCGAATTACACACTTGTGACGATGCATAGATGGCGCTACGAGATCAAATTATGCACCTGCACGTTGGCACATAGATGGCGCTACTAGTTCAAACTAAAGACGTAGTTTTTTGTGATGTATAACTTCTAGGAACTCTTTTATGTTTATTATAAACTATCCACCCGCCCTTGCTTCGCACATCGCCACCTATCGGGTCCAAATTTAAAAACTGCCTTCAAATCAATGCAGTAGTTTTTGCGTGATGCGCGTACAAACATACAGACAGAAAGAGAGACAGACGAAAATTCTAAAAACTATTGTTTTGGCTTCTATTGCTCTAAAAAAGGCCCCCGATATATATTTTTTTCAATATCTTCAATGTACAGACATGTTGCAATTTTATTATTATGTAATAGGTATGCATTTACTTCACTACAGTCATATGTCATATTGTCGCGTAGATAGGTACTATTTCGGCCTATGCACAGAAGGGAACGCAGGCAACCGTCTTTTCTGAGTCATAAACTAGGGACACTAATGGAAATAGCACATCAAAAAGTTCAACAGACATTTTACTACTGTTTATTTTCGCAGACAAAAAGAGGAGTGCTGTTGACTAATGCATTCATTGGGCACTGTTTGGTGACTCATCGGAGATTCTTGTCTTCCTGTAATAAATTTCGTTGGGGGATCTTACTGCCTGACATTTTGTCGTTTATTAATCCCTTTTTACGACACCCACACAGTGTGGGAGTTAGTTGGCCATTTCTTCATACTAGGAAGTGGGGTAGGATGGGCGTTTTGTAAACGAAAACGTCTTTTGTAACCTAGCCATGGAAAGGTGATAGTAGTGGACCTAAATGAATTTGCTTCGCTCATTTTTGGGGAGAATCCACACTAACTGCTTATTTGCAGTTTTCAGTTCGTTCGGGGACATGCCTCATCATAAGTTTTGTTGGCAACAAATTAATGAAACATTAAATTAATTTAAAACATTTATTATAAATTAATATAATAAAAAGCATACAAGACAATAACTTAAGCTAAGAAATGCACAAGTTGGTACGTTTCTTATTAGAGTTTCCACTTAATCTAATTAGTATTCAATTAAAACAGACTTCGAATAATACTATATCATTTGATAAAATTTATTATTATTTATTCATAATTATTGCACATGATGCGTCAATGTTGTTGACGAGCCAGTGCGATGGATGTAGAATTCGGAAAACTTTCGTTGGTCCAGAAGGACACTTTGGTAATAAATGCACGCGACTTAGCCTCTACTTACGTTTGGAAAACATATAAAAAGTGGTATAAAAGTGGTCCAACGAGGGCTTAATGCCCTTACATATTGTAACTTACAATCTACCACGACACAGGAATAGGGCACACTTTTACTAATTTAAAGAAAAATATATTGCAAAAATACGATCTAATGGTCTGTGTGGTGGTAGGCTTACAGTACGTTATACTAAGACTTAGTGAGTGTCGGCACGCGTCTAGTCGTGGTGCTCATCCTGTGCCAGCTCCTCCATGTCCTCCTGGTCGAACTCGGTATCGTCCTCCGCCGTCGCCTCCTGGTACTGCTGGTACTCCGACACCAAGTCATTCACGTTACTCTCAGCTTCGTTGAACTCCATTTCGTCCATGCCCTCGCCAGTGTACCAATGCAAGAAAGCTTTACGCCTGAACATAGCGGTGAACTGCTCAGATATTCTCTTAAACAGCTCCTGGATGGCTGTAGTGTTTCCAATAAATGTCGACGACATCTTCAGACCCTTGGGCGGGATGTCGCACACGGCAGTCTTAACATTGTTCGGAATCCATTCAACGAAGAAGCTGCTGTTCTTGTTCTGAATAGACAGCATCTGCTCGTCCACCTCCTTCATGGACATGCGTCCACGGAAGATGGCGGCTACGGTCAGGTAGCGGCCATGGCGCGGGTCGCATGCCGCCATCATGTTCTTGGCGTCGAACATCTGCTGCGTGAGCTCGGGCACGGTGAGGGCGCGGTACTGCTGGCTGCCGCGAGATGTTAGGGGAGCGAAGCCGGGCATGAAGAAGTGGAGACGTGGGAACGGCACCATGTTGACCGCCAGCTTGCGGAGATCCGCATTCAGCTGACCAGGGAACCGCAGACACGTCGTCACGCCGGACATGGTGAGCGACACCAGGTGGTTGAGGTCGCCGTACGTCGGGTTGGGCACTTTGAGGGTTCTGTAGCAAATGTCGTAGAGAGCTTCGTTGTCTATGCAGTAAGTTTCATCTGTGTTTTCGACTAGTTGATGAATAGAGAGCACTGCGTTGTAGGGCTCCACCACTGTGTCGGACACCTTGGGCGAGGGCACCACGGAGTATGTGTTCATGATCCTGTCAGGATACTCCTCGCGGATCTTGGAGATGAGCAGCGTGCCCATGCCGGAGCCGGTGCCGCCGCCGAGCGAGTGTGTGAGCTGGAAGCCCTGCAGACAGTCGCAGTTCTCGCACTCCTTGCGGACTACATCGAGTACTGCGTCGACGAGTTCTGCGCCCTCGGTGTAGTGTCCCTTGGCCCAGTTGTTCCCTGCGCCGGACTGTCCGAAGACGAAGTTGTCCGGCCGGAAGAGTTGCCCGTACACGCCTGAGCGGACTGCGTCCATTGTGCCGGGTTCGAGGTCGAGGAGGATGGCCCGGGGGACGTACTTGCCCCCGTTCTCCGCCGTCGCAACTGTGGACAAAACAAAAACAAAGATTAGCAATTTTTCATTCAATTTCCCATGTCATTGAGTTCATGAAAAAACAAGGACATTGAAACAGGAAAATGCATTGTAAATTTAAGAATTGGAACTGAATTGAAAGGCGAATCGACTCGTTCTTATCAAGATTGATCCGACTCTGGCCTGTCCTAACAAAGGCAGCCTGATAGCCGGACATTTGTGCCCAGGCCAGTTATTTTTATCACTAGATACAGCGTGAAAATATTGACCAAATTTTGAGTCTTTTTATCGTGAAAGCTGATCAAAATCATGTCATGTAACTAGAAAATTGTTATTTGAGATTTAAGTCGAAAGGAAGGGAGGTCATTCCTCGTGCACCTTGTTCGATTTCAGCAAGACTGCTCTTGCTCTTGGTATGGGAATGATCGTTCAAAGTTGTAGATGGCGGGTCCATATCTAGGAACTAATCTGATCAATGAGGTCTACCCTTTTTGAAATACAAAATTACGTAATTAGTTTTATAACCAATGACGATGTTTAATAAGCTATGTCAGTGCTATTAGTTTCACAGTTATCTTTTCCATTCGGAATTATCACATTAACTTTTCCTTCAAAGTTTCAGACAAAGATGCCCTTTATACCAATCCAACTTACCAGCACATTTCCTATAGGTATAACATGAATAAAATTGCACTTGTGCGCAAAATCGCAAGTTAGACAATGATCGGTCACAGTGGTCGGTTCCGACTGTTGCGAGCGAGGTCGTTCACACCAGTTATCTTGAACTTAAACTTCACAAAGAGAACTCTGTACTGGACATTGAAATTGTTTCTAGGTAATCAAATGAGAGATAATGGTTGAATAATGTAGGCAGTTTAACGGTTTGTGTTTTGGAGCGATTAGTTAGGCTATTTTATTGGGCCATAATTGTTGAATGTAATCGATACCAGAGGGCCAGAATGAGTGACATTCTATCAGCGATAAAAATAAAGTTAAAGCAAAAAAATTAGGGCCTAGATAGTTAGTGGCAAGTAAAAGTAATTGGTGATGGTCCAACTCCATGATCAAGGATTCGACAATCCAAGAGTTTTACCTCCTCTACGGCGGAAACTTGAAATTAATGTTGTAAATCCAAATTGAGCTGCAGTTCGATTGTCAACATTCAGCGCTGTGCTGAACGTCACCAATCCAACAGGGCACTCAATGCCTCAACGGCATTTCAAATTTCAACCATCGCCCTCTTAATGACATAGGTACTAGAACGCCCGTATCACAATCCACCTCAAACTTTTTGCTCGACATCAAATTGCCTTCATATCAAGCACTACAATAAAAGTGAGGCGGGCGCATCGAACTGTGGACTATAGTCGGGGAGGCGGGCAGTGAGAATAGCAACACTAACTGTACCGACACTGTTAGACGGAGCATGCGGTCAGCCGCACAACGATATTATACACGTATCAAATGGCAGATTGACGGAGAATGGAATGGTTTGAAATTCGATTTCCGTGTGGCAAGAATTTCAGATACTTGATAGTTTAATTTGATTGAGAATTTGAGAGAAGGGTACAGCTTGAAAGTTGAGTATGGAAGCTTCAAGATCGAAGTCTGATCGTTACATAGATGTTTGGATTTCGATCGGTAACTTTTCTAACATAGAGAGCTTAAACCTTGTGCAAAGAAGCAGTTTGTGATTTGATTAATTGACTATGAGGTTAATCTGAATTATAAGGTATGTACCTATTTACCTAAGCAGGGAAAGGGCTAGTCCTGTTGAAACATGGCATACTAATTCGGATTCGGATGTTAAGGAATCCCGAAAAGAGGTAGGATCCCTATACCTAGATACTACTGATTCCAGAAGAGGACATGAATCGCAAGGAAGGGTAATACGCCATTACATGAACAGAGGGAATCAAAATACCGAAATTGCCAGTACCAAAAATCCTTTTTTTCAGCTGGTATTATTAAGGCCGGCTTACGCGGATTAGTGTTGCATGAGGTCATTGCACTGCCACTATTTAAGTCAATCATATGTAAGTACAAAGAGTTTAATTGGTGTAAATCACTTGTAATTGTTGGTTATGTCCTACGTGACAGTTCTGTGTTAACAGCAAGAATTGCGATGATTAAATTTAAATGCCTATGTTATGTAAGAATGTTATAACGAGAAATAGTGACGATTTAGATGTGTCATCTATCAGTGGTGCCCATTAAATTTATAATGACTTTACTTCGAAAGAACTCTCCAAGAACATTCTTTATTTTAGTGTATCTTTTTTAAATCGCGTTTTTTTTTATTCAATAAATACGGTTGATTTGTGATAGGTATCTATTATCCATCAATAAAATTATAATGAAGTGCTATTCAGTTTATGAATGTTAAAAACAAAGTAGTAAAGTAGCTCTGTAGCTACGGTACCTTAAAATCTTTCTATATTGTAATTAATTAATCACAAATTAAGTTTCACTTAGAACACAAGTAGCTCTAGTGACATTAGATATTTTATAATTAGTCGCTTGTTACAAACTGTCGCCATTTTATTATTTTCTCTTGACGTAAACTTTCTATTCCATTATTTTTAATTGGAGTGAACGGATTTAATCAAACATTTTTAATCTTTAATGGGAGAGGCGAGATAACCATTCACTTATTAAGATTTTGTGATAAATATTCTTTTTAATTCTCGCCAAATTGATACAGTCTAATGCAAAAAATTTTTTTTTTTTTTTGGGATGGTAAAATTGGACCACCATCTTTTTTGACGTTCACGTTTTGAATTGACAGCTGATTTAGATTGGTTTCAAAATGAATGCTCCCATCATTAGCTTCGAAAATGATTTCCCAATCTCCTCGTGTTTTTATCTTCATGAGATTAGTCATGAAGGTTCAAACCCGAAGACAACGACATTTAAACCTTGAAAGTTGGAAACTACAACAATCGCCTGTCTATAAAGATCGAAACACAAGTTACAGCCTACCAGACCGAATAATTAGCTGGATAATCACATGTTCCCCTAAGTATAGAGTCCATAGCTACTATTTCTTAGTATTTGATTTCCAATGATGGTCTACTTAGTAATTTGAACAAATTTATTTTGAAGGAAAGCAGTATTGAACTTGAAAGGTCAAGCTAATTACGGCAGTAAGGTATTTTGAAATCAGCTGTTTTTTGATTGGTAGGTAACTAGATAATTTTCTGTCATTATTTTATAGATGATTGAACTTTAATATTTGTGAATAAAGCCATCTGTTCTGTTACTTTTAAATACCTACAACAAGAAAACAGTGTCCATTGGTATTTTTTTACTGAATAAATTGTAATAACAGCTGATTATTCATAAGTTAATAGCCTTGAGTTAGATTGTTCAACATTCCCGAGTTCAAGGACACAAGGCTATGACGTACACTTTATATGGCGTTATGGCCATATGGTAAAAGAATTTGTTTGTTGCGTGCACATTTTACTGGCGCCGCAAACGGTTGACTACACATTTTTTATTGTTTATTAGCTGCTGTTTTATTACATTTATTTAGAATCCTAAACACATTTTATAACTTGACGACACAAAACTTTTTGCCTTGGTTCAACGTGGAAAAGCCTACGAGAGAGTTGGCATTGACATAAGCTACTAAAAATCTTAAGTTTCAATCATGTTGTAGAAATACGAAACGCTATGAAAGCGATTGACACTTGTCTAGGCTCTCTAGCTGTATTAGACTGAAAACAAACTTTCTAGATACACTAGGGAGATTTGCCAAGAATACTGACCAGAGGCCTCATTGTAGTATACGGAGATTCGCTCGAGTTGAAGGTCGCTAGTTCCTCTGTAGACACCGTTGGGGTCGATGCCGTGCTCCTCCGATATGATCTCCCAGAACTGTAGACAAACAAACACACACGTTAGGATGTTTTATTAACAAAGGGTAGTGTAGTGACAGGACGAATTTCCAAAATAAATTGGGTAAATATAATTAAAAGCTGGTAACATTACAGTGCTGTCAAAAAGAACGTGCTTCGCATCGATTTAAAAATGGATTAAACCGGAATTGGTGTTTTTCTGTTCATTGATAAATAGAGTGTTTTTAAAACCGTTTTTTTTTTAATTTCTATTTTATAACTTTTAAATTGTAATTTTCTGAAGGTATCTGTATCTTCCGTTAAACTATAAAAATGTCGTACCAAAAACCCAACAACCACTCACATCATACAGTTTTAAAATCACATTCAAAGCTGTGTGTTTTCAAAAACAAGAACATGGATCATTGATTAATGTCATTCATGGCGCCTGTTCCCCTCCGTTAAGTCATCTTTTATTTTGGAACGAACATCTGTCTGTCTCTGACATGTTTGGACTTGTCTGATTTTTGCTCTAAAATAATAATTACTTAGATAAAAGTGACCGTTACTGTCTGTTAGTCATTTCTCTAAAATAGAAAGGTCGTAGGGCATTTCGATAACTTGCTGATAAAATGTTGTTCATTTATTAGTCTGATGATTGGGATAGGTTTTCAAAGGTTGTTTATTATTGTCAACGGACACGAATGATCCAACTTTCCTCTCGCAGGTGTGCTGGAAGGTGTTTTGTCATGAAGTAAGCAGTACCTTAGTGCTCTTCTATCTAAACCTACATAAATAAATAAATGATTCTATAAGAGAGGTAAGCACTAATAGTATTGATTCATTTGTTTGGTACTTAAGACGAAGTTGACCTATACAACAGAATGCGATATATACGCGTCTAAACAACGTTCAAAACCTGTCAATATTCCGTAACTATCATGACACTCACAGCTTTTGAATGCGTTTTAGATGGGCTAATTAATGCTGATCGCGTTCAGTTCCAATGATGAAAATATCGACTTTTAACCTGATTTAGACTGAATTAGGTAATAACTCTTAGAAACAAACTGGTTTCTAAGAGTTATTACCTAATTCAGTCTTCCTTTTTATGAAAACCCATAACAACGTAACAGTAGATTGCTTGGACCCATAAGTTACCATAGACAAGTAAACACCATAAATAAAGGCTGAATTATCGAAGTTACGGGGAAATTGTCGAGATAAACAAAACGATAGCGCTAACACACGGACATGCGTGTTTTCCGATAAAACGTTAGTAGGTCTGTACTAGTTTGTTTACTTAGATAGTTTTGTATGAATATGGGATTGGTGATAATTCGAAAGGTAATGTCAAACACGATAACGTGTTAATGTGTCTATTATGAACATGTCATGAATGGAATAAGTTTTTAAAAGCAAATATGTTTAACAACAGCATTAAACTACGTTTTTTTATGAGGCTTGCACAAAACGAGGGGCCCAAATCTGAGGGCCTATTCTACTGAAAGTTGAAATAGTAATGCGAAACGCTTTAAAAGCGATTGCGAAGTGTCTAGAGTTCTAGACTAGACCCTCGGGTAAGTAGGAACAACCCGAGTCTTCTAAATTGCTGTCCCCTACCATAAAATAATAAAAAAACCTGGCTTCAAAGATTAACTCGTAAGAAATTGCTCATTTAAGCGTCATCTAGACTTAAACACATCAAACAAATAATTAACTACATATCTACAAGACGTCAACACCAATCTCAGAATAACCTCGTAACTCAATCAATCAGATGTAGACCACATTGACAGTGCAACGTTCACCCGTATGCACCAATTACAGCCAATCACAGACTATTGACACTCTATTACAGACAATAAGCCCGCTGACAACTGCAGAGTAAATCATTGTTGTCTTCGATACTATATCAACTGTCATCGGGCAGTTGGAGAACTGATGCAGTTTTATTGTAACTTGTCGGGATGTGAAGAAAACGAGACCAAAAAGTAGATAGATGGTGTGAAAGATAATACGGCAAGGCAGAAAGTGAAATTGAAGAGGGCAGCTAATACAGATGTATGGAGGATGATGATGAGTATGAATATGGATGGCTTTATGGCCCAAATATCCTTAAAGACCAAAGAGACGATGGATTGCATGTGTGCAAGATAGTAATATGGCCAGAAAGAGATAACGACCAATAGAGAAGTATGAAAGAATAATATAAGAATGCTGCACCGGCCTCTCATAAATTGGGATGAGGACAATTTAATGTGAATGATGATGAAAGGCAGGCAGATGATGACGAAGAAAATACGAGAGAGCATTGTAGATGCGCCTGTCGAAGAAGTGGTCACAAGTCAATGCACACATCAAGAAGTGATTCTATGGGATAAGTGTAGACGTGCGAAACTGCCACACCGGTAAGTTCCCAACTGTATTAGATAGATCGATACTAGGTAGACGGTCAGGACATTCGCAAAGGTAAATTATTAATTTAGACAGACGCACGGTCTTGGCACTAAGCCATATTAGTTGGCAACGGTTCTAGTCTAGCTTTATTGCTACATATTATGGTTCCTTCGACTATGAAAGTGAGTTTGTTAGTTTTGCTTCTAGTAATAACTTTCGATTAGCACATGGTTCATGGTGATTGTCAACAGAATACATAGATTTTTTTGAATTTTTTGAGATAACTGTTAAAATACACATGCTGTGCTGACCCAAAATAAATCCGGATTAGAGAGGAGGAGAATGATTCTTATGATGGTGCGAGCTTTCGCAATTTTTCAGAGTTGATTCAAAAAAAAATTATTTGCACAAAACTCGCAATTTTTTTAAAGACCTATCCAACGCCATATTACCGCAATATGCGGTACGCGAGAAAAAAAATATCCTCACTTTACGGGTACCCTAAAAAATGAAGGAAAAAAATATAAATTAATCATTTTCATGACTACTAAATCCCCTTTGACCCTCGTTTAACCGTTGATGTTGTACTTTACTCAAATTTGACTATAACAGAAACTAGATCTCGGTCAAAACCCTTTAACAAAACATTCGAAATAAAATTGCCTTTTGTCTAGGTAGGTACACTCAGATACACACAATCTACCATGATACCATCTATGTAGGGTAGGTATCAATTATCTTCGGCCGCGTCCTACAACCAGGTTATAAACCTGATGGTTGAACAACCATTGGTTGGAGTATGGTGACCGGTCGCGTGTTGCCCTTATTTCAGTAATGTCTCATAACGTTGACCTGTCGTACATTAATAATGATTTCAGTTTCGGTAATCTATCGGGAGGACGTTGACTTGCAATTGATTATTTTATTTGGAACAAAACGATAAAACGGAGCAATTAGGTCTACTTTTCATTTGTATTGGTTGGACTTGAGAGAAAAAATCTACTTAATTCATATCTCCATTCACTGTCAGATAAGGCACAGCCTAAAGCACTGGCTCTTTCTAATGAATTTTTGTACAAGAGTTTTCAGATAACGAAGGGGCTAAGTACTATAACAGCATTTCTGTTGCTGAAAATTCGCACCCTTTAGGACTTCCGAGACACTTGCACGGCTTGCTTCGAAATAATTTAGTTGTTCTGATGGTAATAACTATTCTGCAAATCGAGCACGTAATCTTTTCTTGCCATTATTCCGACAATTCCTTTTCAAAAATCCATTCTCTGTAAGTGCATACGAAGTGGAAACAAATAAGCGGCGTACCTCATAAAACGCGCGACACTCACTATGCAAATGGAAGTCTAATCTTATCTAGTTCAGGGCATCTACCCCTGGAATGTGGCCGCACCATCTCATGCTATGTCTCTAAGTACTGTAGCCGTGGCATAAAAATATCTAGTATGAATTTGCATACCTAATATCACGCTGAATTCCACGAAGGAATTAGTATGAATAGAAATAAGAGAAAAATATTCAGAACTGGCGAAATTCTCCATTCTCGAATCTAATTAAATTAAATTGTAAGTCATGTAAAACGGGGAATTATATTGGCATTTACCGGGTAAATTCAGAAGCCTGGCTACTACTAAGAACTTTTTAGTGGAATACAAAAAAAAAAAACAAATGTCGAAACCTGTAAGACCCCACGTTCAGTAGTCCAGCTTGCTATACACCAGACTAAAAGACAATCTATCATTAATCTACGTGGGATACTTCTCGCTAGCCATTTCTCATACATATTATCAACATTCTAGATTTTAATTTAGTTACACATAGTATAAATACAATTTCCATTCAAAATGGATCGGGATAATGATAGCAATACCATCTACCTACTTCGTTGTCTTGCCACGGACTGTACTGTGTAGTGTTAAAACTCGTTATGTCCGATGTGCTGTGTTTATGACAAGAGGGGTTGACGGCCAGTCTAGACAATATCGATCTGTCTAGGCTAGGGGATTACCCAATGAGTAAAGCTGTTAATGAGGAAACAATGAGGAGGGTGTAGGTGATACGGTGCGATTTCTTGGTAGATAAATAAGCTTGGCCAGTGCTGCTGTCTTGGCTAACAAAAAAATCGAATTTAAAAGTTGTTTAAACAGCAGAACCACAGATTAACTAATACATTCTTGTATTGGAGCCTTTGTTTTGTCAAAAATATTGAGCAAATGGTTTTGGGGGAGAAATGTGTCCAAAAAGCAAGCTGTATGGACTAAATTCTTAAAATTCGCCTACACAAAGACGTTTTTGGGGTCCGTTTTATCGTCCGGTTAAGCAGTAAACAACCTTCTAGTGTTGAACTGCGAGTGGCCATATAAAAAAGACGTTTTATGGTAGGTAATTGGTCTTCCAAAATATCTTGGAAGTACAGTCAAACAACTTTAACAACACTGCATTATTGATTTTCCAATCAACCACCCAGCGGGTGGTGTAATAGCTACTGTCCATTGTCCAGTGACTTCACGGTATCGAGTGCAGTGGCATTGGACGGGCTTCCCTAATTACCTGTGTTGCCCGCCTGTGGCGCTGGAAGGGGTGAATTCGACCGCTGCTAAGTGCATATGCAAAATTGGGTTTTATACAGGTTCAAATTGAATTAGTTCCAGAAATTCCGTGATGACCATCCGTGTGACGGATATATTTTTGGGTCAATCGATAGTACCTATTTAGAACAGTATAAATATTTCCTTAATCGTTTGTGAGGAAAAGAACGAATTTGTTAGTTTTTTTCATTTTTATCATTTCTCAAGGCTGTCATCAGAACTTGACCTTAACCAGAAGACCAAAACAAGCCTGACAATTTTTTTTCCAGTTCAGGAAACCGAATTTAAACTCGTGAATTTCTAGATTATATGGTACCTAAATGTTTTTGTCTACATGTAGTTTGGCATTTAAGCTCGTGTTATTTATTTTGTGAATAAACTTTTAAGGTCACCTTTGCAGGTTAACTTTGCATGTTAGTTATCTGTGGCAATTACGCTAATGGCGGGAACATGATCGTTATTTTTTAACTTTTTTATTGATGTGTCTACAATTACTGGTTGTAAGTTATAACGGTCACATGTGTCGTTTTACCATACACTATTACACATTTTGCGTTAAACATTATTATGTTGAAAGGCAAGGAAGTCTGGAGGCGTATTACACACACGATGATCAAGCAATGTGGTACTGGCAGTGTATTGAGCAAAATCATCTAAGTATAGCTAGTCACATACATTTAAAACCAATGAACTACGCATTGACTAAACAAAAGTCGTAAAAACAAACGACTGAAAGTTGTTTTTGACTGACTTTTTCAATTATTAATTCTTAAAAAAAGTGACAGCCAAATAATTAAAAGTCAGCTTATTCAACCACGACAATTACTGAGAATGAGAACTGACCGAAATGTTACTGAGCACACCAAATAACTGTACAAAACATTTCATGGCAATACCAAAGTCGTGATAATAAAAAGGTTACAACCACAAATCAATAAAGAACATTAAAGTGAAAGTACTACCTGTCACACGATCGTTGCAAAAATATAAAAAAATCCCATAAAATGTGCGAGAGCGAAAAGGCTGGCAGCACCGATTTTAAAGATGGCGAGCGCGCGAACCGCGCAGCCAGAGATAACTGTACCTCAACACTTTAGTTATAATTAATTGTGATCGCGCGATGATTCGACGAGACGCAGGAAATGCATTAAGACGAATACCACTCAAGTCCGATAAAAGAATCTTATGACCAAATGTAGTGGAAAGTACTACATTGATGATTCACAATCATAAATCTTGTGGATTGAGTTTATCTTTGCATTTTCCTTATTTGTAGGTATTATCCCTTTACGGGTTGAGAGATTCCATGAACTTTCGGCATTCGGTTTTCGTTGTCGTTGTCATGTTTTCTTAGCTAACTGAGGGTTCAATTGTAATGAAGTAGGTAGGTATTCAGATTTCTCTTAAGCCATAGAAACATTATATTTGCAAGTCACGTAAAAGATAAAAACCTAAGTTATCAACGAATCCAGTGCGTGTTTTTATTTATATAGGTACTTACTAAAAATAGGTACGCCGACAATACATACATTTTACATTCAACATTAAAAGTATATAGGTGTTCGAGCACATTCCACCTAGGCAAACATTCCCACGGAGATTGCAAGTAATCCTATTCTCGATGCAACGCGTTAGCTGCTTAGAATAATTTAGAACCATTTCCTAGACACTTATTTGTGATGGCATTCACTAATAGCTCCAACATCAGCGACCATAATCCCTGCTTTGACAGTTTACATGTTTACATCTCCGATTTTAAAGCGTTCTGAATTCCAGCACACAAAACTGTAACCTTTTTTGTTGCTCTTGCTCGCCATCTTGGAGACGCTCTCCACTGCAATTTGAAAATAGAACGTAGTATTTTTTTCTTATTGCATCCCGCGGTGGCCGTTGACATCAGACTGCATTTTATTTTCGGCCAGCCTCCGGGAGTGTTGCCATAAATGGAAGACTAAATATACCTTGTAAGACGACACTGGGCAGACTTAAATCCACATGTCTGGAGTCTGGACGTTAAAATATTGATCGTGGGGTAGGTAATGAATATAAACTGCGGACATTTGAAAATATCGTGTGCACAGGATACATACAAAGGAATAAAAATAGCGAAATGACAGGTTGACAGCAGGAAACCCTAATTCCAGTTTCCTTTATTTGAACGCGACCGGATGAGAAGCAGCTGATGCACATTTTTCTTTCACTACACGTTAATGTAAGACCTTTTTCGACAGCGACAAGTCCGACAAGACTGGTCATTAATAAAATACACCTTCATGAAGTGTGTAAAAAAAGTTTCACAGTTATAAAAGGCGAAGATCTTGTGTTAAAGTGTACATAAAAATTAAAGAGCTTAACGTTGGCAACAGAACATATGCTGCTGACGGAGAGAGAACAGTTACTTACACACTTTAATTAGCTACCTACTTATAATAAATTCAATTTGATTACTTTGCTGAGGTCTGCGTGTAATGTACGAGATTTTATGACAATGGGGATGGTAACTGAGAAACTAATGGCGCTAGCATAGCTAGTTCATACTTCCAAACATCGTCATTGTTTAAAAATCGGTTTAGGACATTTTATATATCAAAATAGTTTGAACGTATTAGTCAGATTAGTATGGTTATGGTCACGCCTTCTACGATGAGCTTTGACAGGCCTTCTCCATGAAAACACAGTAGGGCTTTGTCATGAATTAACCGATGCTAAAAGTTTTTTATTGAATGAGTCCTTTGTGGGATGAGTGTTTGGTTTAACTGTTTCCTGTATCAAATATATTAACACGGGAAAGAGTTTATTAAAGGAAGTCTATCTTACAGTTGATCAAAAGGGATTGTTGTGCGATCCGAACTGTTTTAAGTACCTAATGTCGGTGTTAGTTGGGTTTTCCCGCCTGCACAGATAATTATTGGTCTCAAGTGTTAAATCTGTCAACCAGTAAGCATGACATGCGCTAGCCACAGATTATAAAAGTAATAATTTAAGAATCATTTCCCTGACTGTTAAGAAAAAAATCTAAAACAATACCTACCTAAACACTCTTCACCATTAAGGCCATTTATGAACGTAAAACACGTCAGCGTATTTTAAAATATCCAACGTAAACATCTTACCCGGACTGTGTTGAAACAAGGCTGAATGTAAACACTTGCTCTCGGTTGAAAATAAAAGTAACACAAGCAGCCATATTGAAAATTTAAGCGGGAACGAGAGATTTATTGATTATTGAATCTGATCTTCACAGCAGATCTTCACAGGAGTTAAATCAATTATGCTAGGTAATTCATTAAGGAAAATTAATAATTTATGTTTATAAATGGGTTTTAAATTGAAGGACGGTACAAAACAGGAAAAATAATAATAGCGTATCCACGTAATTATAATAAATCGATATATTCTAATTGTACCAGAGTGACACAATGCCTGAATATGTCAACATTTACCCTATGTAACGTAAAAGTGTTAATTTATGTTAAAATATTCATCACAAATAACAAAATATACCATCGAGATTTTTGTTTTAAAAAGCTTTAGAAATAAAATAACTATCACTCAAGTACAACAAAGCCATCCCTGCCTAACCCACACTTCAAAGCGTAAAGTTAATTCGTGCAGGAGTTAAGTACTATCAGGTACTGACAGACAGATTAGCGATTACTCGGCGACAGAGGGCATCGAACCCGACAGTGCAGGAAAAAAAAATTACCATGTACTTTTCTTTAGTTGGCAACACTGCAGACGGCGGGAAATTGCATGTAATCATTACAGGTAATTAATTGTACAACAAAATGGGCTCTTACGATTATATAGAAGACATTGCTTGCAGACAAAATCTATGCTTATGCTAAGAGGTATGATGATTTTACGAGTACGAAGGGAGAATTTTTGATTTAGGACTTTTATGGAGCACCGAAAATAAAATCTATGACAAATACAACAAATGAGTCTATAATAGTTTTCATCCGGAAATCCCATCCGAATAACGCATGTGCCTGCAGACCCTGAATTCCTACAGCCAGATGAGTGGATGGTGGATCTAAAGAAAATCACGGGGAAGAACTGGATGATACTCACACAGACCAGGAAACCATAGCAGAAAATGGAGGAGGCCTTTTAAATCAGCAGTAGATGGAAGCTACCCAGTCAATGAATGAGGAATTAAATTAATGTGTAACTTGCAAATTGGCTCAAAAACGTAATGAAAGGATTTCTATCTTGAAAGGAAATTGTTGTTGTTAGTAGTATCTATCACTCAAAGTAAATTGCCACGGAAGTAATCTATCCTAAGGTCTTGTGGAAACCACAAATTACGGTCGAGTCACAATCTAAGCGAGGTGTCGGGAAGTTACGAAAATTAACCTTAGTCACGAGTTTGAGGCCCTTTTCGGTTGTGCTAATCTACGGTGGCATAGCCAAAAATAGACTTAGGTGAAGAATGGAGTTCATTCTATGTCATAGGTCTTATTGCTGGTAACTAAACCTACCCTACTGGTTAACTTATACCCAGCATTTTCAGCAGAGAGTGAAACTGTGAAACACTCACTGGCGATATCGTGGTAGTGGCGAAGTGTTGGGCCAATCAATTTTAAATACGAAGTAGTCACTGAATATCCAGGGTGGGTTATAAGAATCTATGCTTTAGGAAGTACAACGAGATCAATTCCCCGTCATCCGAGTTTTCTTAACATTGCCCAGTTAAGAAGGAATACCGATAAAGAAAGTTAACTTAGAATAACGGCAATTTTACTCAAAGCACCAAGAAATAGTGCAGTCAAGTAACGATGGAGTTAAAGACCATTGGCCCCAATACTTCCTGAGAACCTTTCCGCAAAGTTGACCAGCTGATTCACCAATTCATGATGAATGTCATTGTACTCGCAAATTGCATGAGAACCAAGGAGTTTGCCTTGTGCGGCCTGAGTTCGAATTAGCCGAATCATTCAATTATAGGATTACGCACGAGCGGGCTAGCTAGCTAGATCACTAAATTGTTTTTGACCAATATAACATGACTTTGAAAAGGATAACACGTTTGTAGATCATATTTACCCAGGCGATATCGCATCAGACCAGGCAAAGATGGAAGAGCGAGCTTGTCGTGAAAGGACTAGCAAAAGAGAGAATTGTGTGGAAAAAGGGGAGGAATGTCTTTGCCCAGTAGGGGGATAATATGCGCTAGTTAGAAGTTTATACTTGATGCTAAAAAAGCAGGTGGCACAGTTAAAACATATATGTTAAGTGTGGTTCAGATATCTGATTATTAAGAAGATTTACAGGGTGGCAATGAAAGTGATGTACAGGATGACGGTAGCTTATGTTTATCGCAAGACAAGGTGTATTGAAAATTCCATGACATAGGCATGCCTCTTCCATTTACCTTCCAAACTTGAGTAAGTAGAACATATGAACGTATGACACAGAATTTTGTAGATCGGAAATATAGGCAAAAAGACGCAACATCTTCCAAAGAGCAAAGATCCTAGTTCATACGAGTATACTTATTTCAAAGAGTTTCTATAACAGAAAAAAACTGATGCAGTGCATCTAAAGACGCCAAAAGATGTATGAATCATTTTAATTGGTCTGAGCATGAGTCTATTTCTGTAAAACATAATCCCTACATTCAGTTCTTTCTAAGAAACGAAACGAATGAGTAATTTACGATAAAAAGTTAGTCTGCCCACAGTTATTCACAGAAATTTTGAACTACACAATTATCTATGAATCAGGAGCATGTCTCAGACGGATAATAACATGAATAGCTTTGTTTATTTTGGCTCAAAGATAACAAAACCACAATTATAATACACTTGAATCATTAATATGGTGTTTGCAAAAAATACTAATTTATTTCGCTATATTGGTAGAGGTAAATGTTAATTACTTATAAGGAAAATACAATAACATAATGCGCAGTTAGTCCCCACTCGCCTGGTCCCATGTATAAATGCTGGTTGACCTATATGGTACAATACACAAAAGGAAATTACCTGCTTTATTCGTATTGAAGGTATAATCAGCACTAAAATTAGCAGAGTAGGCAAGGGATAATAACATGCTGCTATCAGCAATCTACCTGACAATGAATATTGATAACAAGTCGCAATATCGACAGGCTTTTTTTCTAAGCAAAAAAATGGTAATAAAAAAACGATTTGCCACGAACTCTTCACACAAGAGGTCTTCTAATGGTCTTATACTACTATCTACAGTGATTAATAGATCTAATATTTCAACCACTCTAACATAATCAATGTTCTTTAGCCATAATCAACTTACAAAAAAGCCCCTTTCAGCAGTTCTTTTACAACCTTGAGAATCAATCTTAACAAGATCTTTTTGTTACTGAGTAACGTTCAATACACACATGCATTCGATCGGCCCTGGCATTGAAATGGTCAGTACACTCAGATAAGAAAACTTAAATGGAACGGAGACTGGGCTCAATGAGATAGACTGACAAGATACTGGGAATGAAAGGAGGATAAAATATGGAATTGATGAAGGTAACTTTGAGAAACAAGATACTAAAACAAACAATACAATTACGAAAAAAACAACTCGGAGACTTGGAGGATGACATAAGGTACCGAATGCCTAATGTCAACCCTGTTGAGCGTCGATGTAGAAATACGAAACGGCTTTAAAAGTGATTACCGCTCATCTGGTTCTATGGAACAAGAAAACACACTTTTTGAAGCAGTGTGTAATTGAGTAAAGAAGGTCGAAGTTTAGCCAAAACAAACTGTTGCAAGTATTGAGATAAGTGCTACTATTGTTGATTTTTAGCGACAAGTGGGTACTCTCAAAGCTAATGTCAATATTATGGAAATATTTGAGGTTATGGATGACATAATTATGCCTAGCTAAGATGGAGTTTAAGGAAATGGCTACACGTACCAAAGCATAGAACCCCTCACGTACTTAGTTACTATAGACGTCCCAAAATGGAGTTAAATACAGAAACTGTTGTTGGTGTCACAGAAGATGGACACTTTAGTAACCTAAAAGATTATTTCTCTCTGAAAATGGTCAAGATCTCCCAATTTACCAGAAGATTCCCAAACAAAATATTCATGGAAATGAATCATTCTTTGTGTTGTCCGGCCCATACCCAAAGGGGGCGTAACATGTTTGCTGACGAACGCTACAAATGTTTAAGTATAGAAACTATATTTTTTATTGTTTATTGTGATAATGCAATGGCGTTAGGTAGTCAGTGGCCCAAAATGTCTGACAACCAGTCTTACCAAGGGGTATCGTATTACCCAGTACTAACTGGGTTGTGGAGGTCAGATAGGCAGTCGCTCCATGTAAAATACTGGTATTCAGCTGCATCCGGTTAGACTGGAAGCCGACCCCAATATAGTTGGGAAAAGGCTAGGCAGATGATGATGATATTGTGATAATTCATGATAGGCTGGGAGGAATATAATAGCAGTAAACAATACAAATATCGAAGACCAAGAACAACGCGACGGTAAGAAAAGTGATGAAAACCCAAAATTCACTTTTGAACCATGGCTCTAAAGAGCAACGTAAACTACGAAAAGTAATCAATCCTTGTACACCGTACAAGTAGAACGTTATTTTTAATCTGTATCAATGCCCTTGCCTTCTCAGTTTACCAAGCAAATAAAACCAATAGCTTATCTGTGGTTAAATCTATTCAGTATGCGCTATAGAGATCCTTGTCTACCGACTACATGCAATGCATACAACCGTGGAGTAGGCACGGTACTTGCATTTTTATCGATACTTTGGATCTATTCGGATCGCAACTATGCGGTACGATTCCAGGATCGTATCGAATGGCTTCGATTTGATTCTCCAAATATCGTATCGTGATGTTATTAATATCGTATCATACTTATCAATCCCTCTAAAAATCTTGGCCGAACTCCAGGAATTATTTTGTGAGCCTATTTTGTCCTCTTTTTTGATTCTTTTAAATTGTCTGATCATGCAATTTAGGACAATACAGCACGATACGATCCGGTATCGATACAAGCATTTATCGCGCGAAAAACAAAACGTGTAAGCGTTTTTTTTTTGTTTGTATCGATGCAAAATATCAGAGTATCGAATCCTGTTGCAGTATCGATACAGTAAAGTATCGATTCGGATCGTACATCACTACCGTAGAGTATTTATAATTCTTCGTTATTTTGCATCAAACGATTCGAATCAACATGAGTTACACCCACACATACCGAAGTCGGGAATCCTCATTGTTTAAGAACAAAGAATACGATTTTGATTATATACGTCTACGTCTGTCTAATAAGAATGAGGTGCATGAATAGTTGTTATTGGTACTTACACAGTTTTGTTTATGGAAAAGACGGTCTAATAAAGGATTACGATATAAGTTTAGAAACGTGAACCTTAGAAGAAATCAAAGCGAAATCTTTTTGTAGATGTTGTCTTACGGATGTCTGTCTACTATTTTGTTTTACTTAAAGATGGTTTCTGAAAATATTTCATGATAACTGGCTTAGTTTGTCCCGTCAAAATTCAACACCATACACACCAAGCCGTACACGTAATTTACTGGCCCAAATTGTAAGGATAACACACTTAAGACTTAACTGTGGCAATCGTTAAAATTCTACGGAACTGCCCTACTTCGGCGTCCATTAAAGCCGTGTTACAAGCAACGCTCCATTTTGTAGTGCGTCAATTATTTATAGCTATGTTTTTAAAAAGAGAACCAGAGGATCTTCGAAAAGGAATTGCTGATGAAACAGAACGCAAGGAATAAAAGACGATCAAGAGTTTGAATTCTTGATCATGTTTTGAGTTCTGCCTAAGGGAAACTAGCGTAAAATTGAATGAAAACTATAAAATTCAATTTAAATCTAAGAAATTCTCATAAAACAGCTGCGGTTATACTGTTTCAGTTGTACCGAGGTAGTTGAAAATATTGTAAAATAGTTGCCTATGCTCTTCAATAGTGAGCACAGACAAAATGGTAGCTTGATTGTGTACTCATCCAGTACTTTATCATATAGATTGTCAAATTATCGTACTATTTGCAAACACAGCGGTATGATTAAAACATCAATCTATACTTTTGTTTAAAGTTACACTAAAATCTGTCCACAAATTTCCTAGAAAACTGCAACAAACAACTGCTGTAAACTTCGCACATTTAATTAAAACAGAAGATAATTTTACTTACAGTTCTCCAACAAGGACGTAGCCGCACAACACGTCTGACTCAATAGCAGGTAAAATTATAACTAAACGTATGTAAACACATCAATACATACACACAGACACACACCGCCTTTAGAATTAATTCGCGGCTCTCAAGGGCACGTACTGGAGAGATATGGGAACTCTTTTCGAATACTTTTAGGAAGTCTATCGGAAGAGACCTTCTCTTGAAACGTCTAAGAAAATATGTGGCTTAGATATTGCTGCGCTGTTTATTTATTCGAATTAAATTGTTGTTTTTCCCCGAGTTCGGTTTTTTATGAGTAAGTTGCGACGTAGATGGAATCAGCTGTAGTGACGTAAGTGCCATCGAAGTGACTTTACCTCCGAGCTAAGTTCCCAAGTTGGACGTCATAACACGCCCAATTTTATCGGTTAGCGATTGGAGCTTTCTAGAACGGGACCTGCTTACATAAGAAGTGCATAATAGCATGTGTACATCTGATGACGTATAGAAAGACGTCACTGGACTGCCACATTCGCGTATATTCATTTTGTTTAACACTGACTGTACATAGAAAAGGTTAAGGAAACTAACCCTCGGTTGGGTTTTTCTGGCATGAGGATCCATTTATGGTGTCTGGTCAGAAGGATAGGTAGAGGAATGTCCTCGAGGAATAACGGAAAATAAATCTGTATCAAGGTATAAATATGAGACGTATGACCTAAACTCTGCCATGTTGGAGAAAGACCTCGACGAGTACCTACAGTCAGAGACAATATGTAAGAAAAAACCTTCAGTCGAATTGATAACCACCGCTGAGGTTGCACTTATATCGAATTTCTAATACTTTAGGAGCAGGATGACCTACCAACCGTGGGCGATTATTTCCCTAGGGGCACATTATCATTAACATCCACTGTCAAGAAACAATAAGTTGATCCACTGAGACAAAACTTAAAGTATACTTGGCTGTAGTTTAGCCTCCTTCAGGTATTGAAAACTGGATGAAGTCCTAAGTCAGTCAACTAGCTGACAAATCTGGCTCATAATATTCTGTCCAGTCGGTTATCGTGATTGGTTAGCTAAAATCACAGCCAATTCTATCTTGTTATCTTGAAAAGAGTAAGCATGGAGTTTCTTGTCGGTTCTTCTCCATAGGAAAAGACCAACCCGAACCGTGCACCTTTTTGTCGACGTTTTATAAGTGCCCATCTAGGGCTATGTGAGATAAAATATTTTGATTTTGTTGATTGCAGATGGTAAACTACAGTTGAAATTCTGGATACCAGGGACATCGATTTCTATTCCAGGATATTTTCTCAATTTTTGTTTACTTAGCAGGTTTTTTCTGAATATAAACAGTAGAGCAATTTGTATTATAATTTTATTGCTTTGTAAATATACAAATCTTTCTTAATTTGTACTTGTACCAAAGAATTTGTTTGAATAAGAAAGTCTATTGAAAACGATTAGTTACAAAAGAATTAAAAATAAGCTAAACCGTTTATTTAATTAACACATGGTAGTTGTTTTCATAACGTATTATTTATTTCAGTAAGTATTTAACAAATTATATACCTATTGAACTAGGCAACACACTTGCCGACATTTAACTTTTAAAAAGTCGTTAATAGTCTCTGTATAAAGTTCTGCGTCATACATAATTTGTGACGTCAACCGAAGACGGTAGTGGTAGTGCAGCTGTATCTAATTTTCATTGGTACCTAATTCGATCTAGATCTAGAATTCTAGATGCATTGTAAAGATAGCAATTAACTAACAGTCTTACTATAATGTAATCAAAAAAGGCTAAAGTGGAGCTAAAATAAAAGTAGCCATTGTTAAATAAGAATTTAACTTGGTAAACGAACTGACGTTTGTTAAGCAAGATAAGCTCAAAAGCAGCTTTATAGTCCGACAAATGGACAAGAAATCCCTTATGTTGCAAATTTTCGTCAGACGTCCAAATAAGATCACCTACCATAAATGTAAGACAAAAACAGGCCGGATATTCGTCGACGACCATTGGACAATGCGCAACAATATGGCGCTTGCCGCCATTATTAGCAGCTAATGACAAATTCAGCGCATGCCTGCAACTTCCCAGCGTTATCGTGATTCACGGCCGTCCGTCGAGCGATTTTTGAATTTCGAATGATCTTGCTTGATTTATTGTTTTTATTGTCAACGGGCAGTATTTTATGACGAAGTGGGTTTGTTTTAACGTTCATCAGATCAAAAGGATAAATCCAAATAGGTTGTTTAAGAAAAACGGTTTAACAAAATCACGTCCAGGTTAAGTTACGTTCCATGAGTCATCCACTGAAACTAGTTTATTTGTACGAAGGTATAGATTACTGCGGCTTACGTGTTCAAAAGTACCCAATTGAAAGAAAAAGCGTGACTAGTCAGTTCCACACAACAGAATCTGATTAACATGAATTTCCCAGAACTCCTGTATCTTAGTTTTCCTAAAAAAATCTGTGAAAGAGTCATTCACTGGCAGCATATTTAACAAGAAAAAAATGTTGATAGTTTTCAACAAGGCGTGACAATCGTGTTGAAATTTTTCAAAATAAACACGTATTATCTTTCGGTCATGACTTATGCGTTTGTAATTAGATAGATGATTTAATGCCGAACATGAGGCGTTATTGTTAAGGAATAGTGTTGAATAATCGAGCCATATACGTCCGTTTTATTTGATAAATGATCAGCACATGATTAGGCAATATCCTTTACGATTAAACGGCTCTGTTATAAGTTATAAGTATAACTTATAATAGACCAAAGAGTTTTTAATCAAGCTTTCTTGGAATATTCCAGACAGTCATCTACTTGATACGGGTTCTAAAAAAATATCATTTGTTTTTTTAATTAGTTGGTTTGCACTAAGACCGGTTGGCGAGGAAAAAAGACTATTAACTATTTAGGTACATACTTTTTTGTTGGAAGCCTAAGCACTTAAAGTGTTCGAGTAGTGCATTGTGGTGTGTAGTGTTCGTGTATCTTGGACGAAATAAAACATTTATCCAAAAAAGAATGACAGAATATATATTTTTGATCATATTTTTCTCCTTTTTCTATTACTTATCCTAATCAGCCTATAAATGGGTCTAGACAGGCTTTCCATAATCGAAAGACTTGTTTTTGTTAGAACTTACTGAGTTTATGGCAGCAAATAAACAGGGGACACTTTAGTTTGCTAATTTTCCACATGTTTATTGACACTTTCTTCAAGTTAGCCTTTCGACACAGCTAATCACGGAAGAAGTTTTAGGACAAAAACCGGCAATCAAGATTCTAGTGCTTTTGGTTGAATTGTTAATTTAGAAGAGTAATTAAACATCTCAAAATCTCATCAGTTCTTTAGCCTAGATTTAAAGTCACCAACAAAAATGAACGGGGTACTTCAGGGGGCTATTTTGGACCCTAACGTGTACCAGAAGGCAAAATGAGGATACGAAAAAAGAAACCGGTTTCAACACATTG
This sequence comes from Noctua janthe, assembly GCA_910589295.1. Taxonomy (NCBI): domain Eukaryota; kingdom Metazoa; phylum Arthropoda; class Insecta; order Lepidoptera; family Noctuidae; genus Noctua; species Noctua janthe. The sequence continues at coordinate 1,243,776 of OU342572.1, read as the reverse complement.
TCTTGTCTTCGTATTTACCACTTTATAAGGAACTAATGTGAAAATAGGCATTTCAAATTCAAACATTAGAATTTAACACTTCTGAACATTGGCTGGAGATAATTTTACTTTTAATTGATCGAACGTATCCAATCGGATTTTAAAATTGACTGGCGAATGATTCGTCCTATCTAGACAAAGACAACATTGTTTTGTCTGTGCTAGTGGGGTCTGGCCGTTTTTTCCTTCCTTTTTATGACTGACTGGCTTCCTGTAACTGATACTTTTGTTGAAGGACACAAGCCATTTTGTAAGTTGATTATCTGTTTCAGATTGGAAAACTCTTTAACTACTTAAATGTTTTTTTTTAAATTCTTTATCTTGTCATTATGAACTAAATCCTTTCATAACTGCGCTGAGGTGAGCAGTTGAAAATACAATTCTGTGCATTCGTTTAGGTGTCACGGTGTTAATGGAAACGATCATAAAAGCACTGAACATTTGTACCTCTCATTGATTGACACTTAAAATGTAATGCCAGATCTCCTACAATAATACATTTCAATCACACATCAGCCATATATTGTATTTATTTGAAATCGTTATTACTTACTTACTTATACATAGAAAATATGTGTCTGTTAATAACGGTTGCTAGCTCACTATACCTAATAATAGTTGTACATAATGACAACATGAATTATTATCGTATATACCGCTAACCCGCGGTGAGAGCCAATCATTTACGAATTACCTACTGACACTGACGTTTCCTGTCAAGAATTAGTCGCCATTTTAAGTTTAGGTAGCAAAGTGACTGAGAAATAAGTTGAAGAAAAGATGAATCACATCATTTTGCATCTGAAATTGTTCTGATGATTTGAAACTGAAACCAAGTCGTATGCTAACTGAGCATATACTCGTCGTATGTCAGCTGACATTTTAGCAATAAATCAAAAAACAAGCCATGTCTTTTTATTCTTCTACCGACTTGGCGCTGCATATGGTTTCATGATGTACCTAAGTAAGATAGGTATTACTTTCATAGAACTATTTTATTAGTAGTTAAATCTTAAGTGATTAAATAATTTCCACATTCAGATCAACCAATCACAACCACTAACTTCATAATTGACAGCAGGTTAACCGGGGTTAATCCTCTCAAATGAACATGAAAAGATATCAAAATACAGTGTTCTATATCGAGGAAAATTATTTTAATGTCATTCATTCAATTCGTTCACCGTATTTCACTCACACCTGCCTTCAAAAGCTTGGGCAGGAAAGATACGTGACCGCCACATTAATAATTTAGTCCTTCTAATTACTGTGCCAAGTCAATGTGCTGTTCTATTTAGAAAAGTAATTAAGTCAAACGTTTATTACTATTCGGTTCAAATAGTGTGGTTATGATTACGACCTCTTTTGGTAGTCGACTATTTGTTCCTTATTTTGAAAAATTTACGGACTAATGAAAAAATATACGGCATAAACAACGAAGAGTCGCGTGAAAAAAGAAATAATGAAAAAAAAACCTTTGATTATGAGTTTATAAATATTTTAAAAGTCTACAAATTAGCTACACAGTGAAAGCCGTAACAGTTACGTTTCACTGTTGAACTAACTAGGTACCGCTGGTTGGTTATCATTTATTACAGACAGTAACCTATTATTTTACACTGCAAAACTGAAATCATTTGACAAGCCGTAGTACCAATGTTACTGAAACCGAAAAATCGTTAAAAGTAACCATTTTACATTAGAAAGCATATCATTTTGCTTTGCTCCAATAAAAGATGTAAAAGCGTAGCACGACGACCGTTATACTTAGTAGAATGAAAGCCGGCATAATAATAGATCTTTGCTCTTTGAAATAAGAAAAAGAACAACGCTTTTTATGTGCACTCAAAGAAAGTAAACTTTTTGATATGTTTTGACTTTAGATCAAATTTAAATGTAACACCTAATAAGAAAAAATAAGTTTAAAATAAAAATAGGGTAAAAAAAAAATGTTAATGGTAACACGGATTCAAATTTCAACTTTTTTTTTACCATAAGCAAATATATCAAATCGCAACTTTTTTTTTAATTACACCTTAATTTAGGCCAGGTTCATACTTAAAATCAATAAGAAGCCTCCTAAAGTTTGTAGAGGTTGAAAATAAGTTGAAAACTAATGATTGTTTCTCATGGCAGTGTTATGTGCTGGTTTAGTTTTCGTTCACGCGATACCGGTAGCAATAACACGCAATGGTGACCGTAGATAACACTTTAATATTGTTGCTGTGCTAAAAATGCTAAAATTGAGGGGAAAACTTTGAACAAAAATGTAAGACTGGACACATCATCTCAGTAAATTAGGGTTGCCACAAATAATATGGGATAGTTTATTAATTCCCCATCATCATATTTACTGCCTACGATAGTATGACTCCCATAATGTTGTACAGGTCTCGTTGACATAAAAAAACTTAATTTTTAATAAAGGACGTGTGTCCATAGTATACATAATTATTATACATAGGGTATGGTAGTCCATTTTAGTCATTCTAATGGTAAACTCCTAACTACGGAGTAAAAACACATGAATAGGTAAGTACACTGATCGTTCTCATGTGTTCTATACCATGGCTAATCTCAAAGACCCTGCAGGTGCTTTCATCCATGTGGTGTCACGCCTTGATTAAGCTTAGATGTTTGCTAATCCCGTATGTTCAAGAGAGCATGAAGATAATGCTATCGTGTGGTTTTAACAACTGATTATGTACTTCAGTGCCAATGTCAAGTGCGAAGGTAGCAATCATTTGATATTAATTTTCTGATGACACGTGTAAAGGCTTCAGTAGTTTTTTCAGTTGCTTCGGCAACGAATCTTTATGGAAAAGTTTTTTAAATTTTAACACTAAATTGCTGCCATAGTGATTCTGACGTTTATTTCAAAAGGATTATTATTCTGTCTTTCCCAAAAGTCCCGTGAAGGTGTAGATATTCAAAATTAGAAAAAAAAACTTAATCAGTATTTTCTGAATGAGTCGTCTGCAAAGGCGTGTACTATAATAATGGTAGTTACTAAACCTAAGAAATCCAACAATGTAGATAAGGCCGATTTTCTTTACTGATATACTTCAGGTTATGTTTTTACATTTTTACGTATTTAGTTAACATATAAAAATATTTAATTTTGGCACTTACTTTTTTCCTTCATTTAGATTTTAGAGAGTACTTACTTATAACTTGCAAACTGTGGTAGTATGAAATTAGTGATTTTCCACCAGGAATTTCTCAGTAGCAGCTCGGAGTTTGGATTTGTGCATTGTTAATGGTATAAGGGTCGCCCCTTATCACAAAGACTTAACCATAATGAGCGAAATGTGTGTGTACTATAGGTACAGGTCTGCCTAAGCCTACGGGCATTACAGTCGTTATATTATGTATGTAAACTGTATGTGGAGAATGTGTGTGTGCAATTGTATCCTCGCACCCCAGCCAGAAGTGACGACGAGGGACACAGTGTGGTTTTAGTCAGTAGGAGTCTGACAGACCCCTTCGCCAGCCTCATGGTGGAGGACATCCATTGAGGATTTCAAATAGTAAAAGAATTTTTTCTTTTACTTTTTGGAATCCTCAATATGTAAACTGAGCTAATCTTGGAAAATTTTCAACAGAATCAGATGCGCTCGTTGTATCATTTAATAAAGAAAATGTAAATTAGCAATCAAGCAATTGTAATTAAAAACTTAACAAGGGCCAAGTCAATGCGCTCAGTATTTGCATAATTAGCACCGTCTGCAATTTCAATTAGGTAGTTTACATATTTTATTTTTGACTGCCGCTAACTTAAACTTTAACTTGGTCTTACTTTATTTGACGAATGCAATTTAAATAGTCTTGTAATTTTATTTGAAAGAAATTACAATCGAGTATCTTGCACTTTCTTCTCTATACGAAACTGGGAATGGGCAACTAGATTCAATTCTATTTACTTGTAAAGTTTTACGTTCAAAAGTACCTTTTAATGGTCTAATGTCTTTGATTTGGAGTAACATTTACATGTAAACATTTTTCTTCTAAACCTTTTCGTAAATCGATTATCATCAATACGTGTACGTATTTTCCTTTTCAAGTAGAAAAATGCATATATTGTTACAGCTAGTCAGCAATGGAACAACATTCGATTAGTCATCATTTCTATTGTCATTATAAACGTATGACACGTAACTTTAACAAATTTTTAAAACGTGATCAACGCTCAGCATTGGAATCATATTCAATTGGCATTCTTGTTATAAAACTTTTCATGCGGGTTTGATTTAGGTATCTTCCACCAACGACCGTTTGAAACTTTAAATACTGACGTTTTTGACAAAAAAAGGAATTAACTTAAGTGTGTTGTTTACAGTTAGACCGTGTACGGTTATCAGATAAATACCCCCATTCTTGAAAGTTTTTTGTTGATTTGATATTCGTTATCTTTTGTTACCCACATACTCAGTCACAACACTAAATAACTAATGACACAACAGGAAATATTTACTAATTCTCTAAACTGATTTTAAACCTACTATGCTTCACGTTTTGACAACAGGAAGTTTAATTGTCTTTAATTCAGAACAATGCTGTAAAGATTAAAAGTTGGTAAAAATTACGAAAGTTTTAAAACTTCAATTAATTTTGTAAGAAAATTTTGAATACGCCCTGTATTCACACACAATTCCTTGTTTAAGAAACAGACTTTTTTTAAGTTGCAAATCTTGACATCTGCAGAGCTGTCAAAAGGAACGTTGCGAATTTTAAAGTTTAAATTAAAACTAGTACTCACTTTGGCTCCGATCTGGTTACCGCATTGTCCGGCCTGTAGATGCACTATTTCCCTCATATTTGTTCTGTTTTAATTCCTATTTAATAAACTAAATAATATGAGTTTGTTTCTTAGCGCGTTCCCGCCACACGCACGGACGGACGGCCCGAATGAAATGAAATGAAAAAGGAACGGTGAACGGCGACCGACTCGGTTCTGCACGGGGTGAGTGTGTGGTTAGCGTATGGAATTCTCCCCGATTATGGGGAAGATGTGTGTCGTTGGAAGTTTGGGATTGAAATGAGGGTGACTATGGTTTGCGAAACAAATATATTGAATGGAAATTGTAAAGATAAGAATCGCTGATTTTAGGTGTGTGTATAAATGACTCATGTATTACTCAATTATGATTTGGAATTTAAACATTGTTTGTTTTAGTTTCAATTTGAAGAAAGAAAATATTAAGTAGTTACATTGCTATTTACTCATAGATTACTGGAATTTTTAGAACTGTAAATATTTGCCCGTAGTTAGTATTTTTCTGCTAGTATTTGCTGTGCCCTTTTTGTTTTTATTGTATTGTAAGTTGTTCTTAACTTAACCCTAGTATTGTTATAGCGATGTTTTTCTCCCCATCTAAAACACTTGAAAGGGCGGGCGTTTTGTGGGTCTGTATTATGTAATATTTGACGTTCAAAAATTTCTTACTTTTTAATAATTTGAATGAATGAAGTCTGTAATAAAAAAACTTAACTTTTTAATACCTACTATTATGTAGTAAACTTATCTTCAATTTTTCATCGTAATTTCTCCACCTTTTAACTGGTAACCCAGAGCCATGATTCACCAGACTCAAGTTCACGTCGACAATGAAACCATAAATTATAAATTAATTCAAGCACTAATTACATTCTCTATGCCGACGACCGCTGACGGCTTTAAGTTAAACACGTTTTAGCTAAGAGTCTTTTAATTGAGGAAAAAATATTGTTTATTTACTAGCATTGCCCGCGGATTCGCTCGCGTTATGTTTGGGATTATCCCACGTCCTGTTATACAGTCAATGACATTCGGGGATAACGCAGCTTCCCGTTAGTGAAAGAATTTACGGAATCGGATCAGCCGTTCCGAAGATAACCTCCTGCATCCAAATTTTCGAACTATACCCTTTTATATTACTGTAGTTTTTTAGTCTAGATCGTCATGTCCTTCTGCAGGGCAAAGACCTCCCTTACTCCTATCCATTCCTCCTCTATTTTGAACTACTGTGGAACAATGCTACCTTTAGGGGTTAAGATTCTTCAACTCTTGAAATTATTATAAGGCTGCCTGAAACATTAGGTTATAAGTATTTTGACCTTTTGTGCGTAAGCAGTTCTTGTAAGACAGGTGAAGTTTGAGTTCAGCGAGTCATCGTGACCAAATTGGTTTATTTTTAGTTGGTTTGCCTCTTTGTAAGGGATGAATGGACTTGATTTAAAGTTCAGAAGACGTTATTTTACATAGCACATGTTTTTCTGAGAAGTCCAAGTTGAGGTGGGTTATTCTTTAGACTCTGTAGTTGTTAATATTACAGGAAGTAGGCAGGGGAAATGGGGAAATTCAGTTGTTTTGTCGAATCTTTCACTTACACGGACACGTACCTAACTTGGTTACTTTTTACAAGTAAACATGAATGTCGTGTGCACTCATTACGTAAAGAACTGTGAAACATGGACAAGTAACGCCACCTACCATATATGCCACTAACTATGGCCCTGGGCACGCATGAATCCGTCAAGCATACGTAGGTGCGCCAATGTTTTAGGCTGTCTACGAATAAAGTTTCACTAACTTCGAAAGAAAGTTATTTTCCTCCTCATCTTTGCTGGTAATTGATTTTACTTTGTTCTTTATTGGTAAAAAGAACCACTCCAAAACTTTAAGTAGCTAAGTAAGAAGTGCTGAAATATTCAATTTGAAGTCGTGTCGTGTCTGACAAATACAACATGGCCAACTTAAAAAGCTATTACAAGCCATCTATCATATCGAATCCTTCAACATTTCAACACACCAATATTTCTGCCTGGTTAAGGCTCAGTTTACATTGCCGTGGAAATAATGGAAGCCAATTTCTCCAATGATGTCTTACAAAGGATAATGAACTTTATGTTAGTTGTGTGACGTACAGACTAGATGCGAGCCAAGCAACAAGATGCGCGTCTTCCCGAGAATTCTCGAGAATTTCCGCAGTTAGCAGGTCTTATCTAGTTTATTTATCAATACACAAACACACATAACATCACGCTTGTAATCCCCGAAGGGTTAAGCGTCTTCTCAACAGTACACCAACATTTCGCCAGTTACCTATGTCTTAACCCGAGTTGTAAAGGGCGAGCCTAGTTCCATCAACCGGGTACAAGTCCATACTCCGTGGCTGCTACTGAGGAATTCCTGATAGAAAAACCCAATAACACTTTGCCCTACCTGGGAATCGGACCCAGGATTTCATGCTTAGCAGAATTTACATAAAATTTATTTTGCTTTGTATGATTGCGTTACAAAAATTTGCTTTTAATCAGATTAAGCCTAACACCATCCGTCAAGTAGCCAGTTTGATGATCTTCTTGAGTGAACACTGACTCACAATAAATTCCGTTATTGCTGAGCATTACTCTCACATAAGTGCAGTCTTTGTGCAGCAAATAGATCTTACTTTATGACTGATAAATTGAGAATGTTATTGAATATAAAAACTCTTTTGTGTTAGTAATTAATTCAGTTATTGTTTTGTAATTAAATAAAAAGAAAGGTATGCTTTATCACATATTTAATTTAAGGTTCGAGCACACAAATGTACAGGAGGCATTGTTTTATCAGTCGACCTTTGAGTACTGAAATATCACACAGGTACCACTGCCTGCAATGATGCAATTTTGAAAATAAAGAGATATATGTACATACTGTTACATTCACACACCTTCTTTTATCATGTATCTATCATACTTTAGCCCGCTTTTAAGCCTGTTTGCACCACAAATCACTAATCTCGTTTAGCACAGAATATGTTAAAAGTTAAAACCCGTTCATCTTCTAACGGTTGACAGAAACAAAACGACATCTAGTATACGTTGTACTTGTGGTGCCAACGGCCCTTAGGTTCACCAATTAATATTATTTTTAATAGAAATGTGGTAACTTCAAATGCTTCGATGGCAATACTTGAACATTGAACAATCAATCATTTATGGATGTATCCATGCCATCTTCAAGCCAATGCAAACTTCATTAAATTAATCATAACAATCGATATCAAGGCCGCTTAAGGCTGCAAAGTTTTCAGTTTTGTCCAGTCTATATGGTACATTATGTTTATGATGTTCTGAGTTTTTACATAATATTATATTTTACCTTTATATGCAAATAATGGGCACATAACTGGCGAAATGTAGATGTACTAAAGTTATGTATGTGACGTCTTCAAAATAGCATTGAGGAAATCTAAATGTATGAAACCTGGCGCAAACGGAAAAAACCTGTTTTTTCTAAAAATTACCCTGATTGTTCGACCCCTATTACATACATATTTGGCGAAATGTGGGTAAACTATTAGGTACACGTCTGCCTAACCCTTCGAGGATTACAGGCGTGATGTTATGTTATGTTGTCGCATTTCTTTTTGACAAAGCAACCAAAAACGTTAGACAGTGAAAGACCCGATATTTTTCTACATATTACGGAAAAGTTTTGATGCCTAATTTTCGCCACGAGGTCACTTTTTCGTTTACCTTTTATCACTATTCACACTTTATTCCGTTTCCCGTTTAAAAACCATTAGGGGCATTTTAAGGCACTCGTGAAATTAAAGGTAAACAAGAAAGCTCACAAATTAGGTCACTACCAATTAGGACGCCTGTAATTGGTACTTTTAGTTATAGCTATCGTGAACCATGGAGGTATATCTATCGTATGCAGTCAATTTTACGTCACTAGAGAAGTTTCTATCGTGATTTTAAGCTGTAATGTTGCTTTTAATTATGACTTCCAACATAATTACGGACTGAGCTACTATTTTTGGGCTACTAAAGGAATACAAACATTTTATTAGCACTACAGAAAAAAGCACCGAATTTTCAGTTACTAGAAAGACACCTAGCCACCTACCTAACCAAGGCTATGCACCTGTTTTCATTTCAATAATTTAATAAGTACGAACTAAATCAGACGTTATATAACATAACTGTCAGTCTGTTTCTTACCTTTTCTTATGGGACAACTGATTGTTGGCACACAGGTAGACCATGACTGGGATAGATATATATTGGTAAGACGTTAGAACATAGAATACATACTTTTATCCCGGACAATTACGACCTCCTTGCGGGCGAAGCCACGGGTAACAGCTAGTTAAGTAGGTACTACCTAATAACTGCCTTTAAAAAAGATTGACGTACACATTTTAAATATTCTATCTTCGGTTAAGAGTCAGAACTATGCAATGAAACCGAATGTATGCAAAGAATCGTAGCCAACTTGATTCACCATAAAATTGCAAAAGCCAAAGCAATATTGCCAAATACACAATTGAAATATTGCCATACTTGCCATACTTTCCTCTTTATTTTACAGTGTTTTATGCATCGGTCGACTAACAGTATTTGCGCTAATACACCCAGATTCATTTAATGGCCGCCAGACAATAGCCCGCGCAAAATCATCCGCCATTTTTACTGTCAATTTGACAGCTAGACCTGTAATTAGGGATGCCAGCCGTTATTTTGTTATTAACCTATTTGATCTGTAAATCTTTGACCATCATCATCATCATCCACCGCCTGACTTTACCCACTGCTTGGTATGGGCCTCTCTTTGTTTTCTCCAATCTCCACGCTACTGTGCCAACCTTATCCAGGTTTTTCCCGCGATGGCAACAATATCGTCTCACCATCGAAGGACCAACACTTTTTTACCAGTCTTAGGACGCCCCTCGGTCACAGCTTTACTCCACCTGCCATATTGTAGTTTACTAGGTGTCCTAGGATTTGAATTCCGTAACGCGATTTCCAATATCGAAGTCCTTCGTATGTGTTCGTACATCTTATAGCGGGAATTAATCAAAATATCTGAATAGTGATCAATTTAAATATCGTATAAATAAGCTGGGCAGCTAGTTTTGTGTTATAAATCAAGTTCACGCCGCGGTGGACTGACAGACAACATCAATTAATATTGAAAGTTATTAAAATAAATTGTACACTAAAAACTAATGCATTAATACAGTAGCAGGTCATGACGTGTTATTAATTTATTATATCGATCTATATTTTTTATGTAAGTATGTAACTATATTATCTTTGATGAATATAAAAATTAAAATTAAAAACAAATGAAAGTGAGACAAATGGTACAAATGCTTCTTAGAAAAGAGACTAATTTAAAATGAATACTGGTCAGGCATTACATAGCCATAGCTGACAAAAAAGACGACAAATCAATTTCCGTTCTAGTCACGACACAAAAAAAAGTACTTAGTTCTACTTTGTGGTCAGGCGACATTTGCAATTGTAATCTACTTCTTTTCTTATTGATGGTACATGTATGTGTGTGTAATATGTGTATATTTGGTCCCCAGTGCGTGGCCACATTTATTGCTGCGTCAGATGCGTCGTTCGGCTCGTCAAGAGTATAAACGGACATTTAGGACACCCCAACAACGGAGGCAGTCTTATCAGAAGGGATTCCAGACAGGAGCCTCCTAAAGCCACGCTGATCTCAATCGTACTGCGATTCTATTCAGCCAGCGCACCCTCAAACGCTAGCACTCGGTAACGCAGAGTCAAGCTGACGAACGGGGCTACCTTAATGGAAAGGCAGCAGGGTGTGGAGTAGAAGGTGTGCCACAAACTATGTTCCACCTCCTATCCTGTCCACCATCTTGTCTTGCAAGGCAAAGTGTAGGGCACCAGAGGGCGAGTAAGCCACCCATGCGACGGACTGACCAAATCAAGTCTGCTGTGGGCGGTCCCCTGCACGAGTGCACTAGAATATCGGCCAGCAGAGTGGATTACTGAATTATCGTGACGCGAATCACATCTGCCCCTACGAAGTCACAACGTGATCATCACGACCGCTCCGCCAATGTGGCACAACGATGAAGAAGATCCTGCCTTCTGTGCCCCAAAACATGCAGTCAAAGAAAGTGATCTCTGCGCTGCCACCAAGGACACCCTGGAAATTTGGAGCTAGCAGAAATTAAAATGCTTGTCAGCGACACGAAGAAGAAGGAACAGCTGACCAATCCGCTGACCACGACGAAACATCCACTTCTTACCAAGCAGCTGTCAAATCAAGAAGTAAACATAAGTTATATTATAGAATAAGGACCCGACCACGTACGCCTTCGCCGAATTTGAAACCAACCGGTAGCCATATTGTAATAGACCCCGAGGATCATCGCCACACTGCCCATATTGTAATAGACCCCGAGGATCATCGCCACACTGCCCATATTGTAATAGACCCCGAGGATCATCGCCACACTGCCCATTGTAATAGACCCCGAGGATCATCGCCACACTGCCCATATTGTAATAGACCCCGAGGATCATCGCCACACTGCCCATTGTAATAGACCCCGAGGATCATCGCCACACTGCCCATATTGTAATAGACCCCGAGGATCATCGCCACACTGCCCATATTGTAATAGACCCCGAGGATCATCGCCACACTGCCCATATTGTAATAGACCCCGAGGATCATCGCCACACTGCCCATTGTAATAGACCCCGAGGATCATCGCCACACTGCCCATATTGTAATAGACCCCGAGGATCATCGCCACACTGCCCATATTGTAATAGACCCCGAGGATCATCGCCACACTGCCCATATTGTAATAGACCCCGAGGATCATCGCCACACTGCCCATATTGTAATAGACCCCGAGGATCATCGCCACACTGCCCATATTGTAATAGACCCCGAGGATCATCGCCACACTGCCCATATTGTAATAGACCCCGAGGATCATCGCCACACTGCCCATTTGGTTGGAACAGCCATCTCGTTGTGTGCAATCAATGAATCGCTGTTAACTTACTTTTATGGGAAGCAGAGAATATAGCTGGAGTCTTGGTGTCGGATTTCCTCGTTATCTAATGATGTTTTTGAACGGTTTATAAAAATTTGGTCTTTAAAAAGTAAAATGGCAAACCAAAACACATGCTGGTAACTTACTATACGATGCATACATGAGCGAAAAATATTAAAAAAATGAATTTCGGGTGTAAGTATTCAAATAAAAACATAAGTTATCGTTTCACATGGATCCGAAAACGTATGGTTTTATTTTCATCACACATTTTCATCTAAGACTTTGGAACGAAGTAACGATAATTTGATAAAAAAATATTTTTGGTCTTTCCAAAAGACATGCCAGTTCCAATCCTTCTTATTACTTCGAAAATGAAATCGTTTAAAGAATTGATAACCCTGTTTATTCTGTGTGGCAACCCTATCAGCCCCAAAGAGAGTGAAACAAAAAGTCCTGTAACTAAGCTTGTCCATGCAAGGGGAGATAATAGCCGAATGCTAATTCTGTCGGGCACAGAGCCAAATGTGACGTGACTCAGTGCGTCTATGGTAAGTTTTAACTTTAGCGATTTCAAAGGGACGGAGTTTCAAAGTCCTTGTTATGTTTAATAAATAAAACAGGTGCTGATTGCACGTGATGCTTTTATCTCTTTCCACAGGTCAGGATTATTGTATGCCAGCATATGCCCTGATTTTAAGAAGTTTGGTCCTTGCTATGAGTTTCAAACTATGGATATTAGAATTTACGATTTTCTTTGTATCTCCGGCTAGTCTTTTTCTTAGCCTTTCGTGTCAGTAAAAAGTTTCTCCATTCAACTTTATTCTGAATGAATTAGACGAAATAATGGCAATATCAAAATAGCGCTTTCGACGCCGCCTACCATTGCCAGACAACAACGAAATAAACACAAAAATTAAGTACCAAATGGTCAAACGCGAGTCAAATGCCGTGATTTGTTGATTTAATTTTGTTACATCGTTGATTTTCGTTGCAAAAATCGGTTTTAACGTTATTCCTCATTTCATGCACCTAGGACAGCAAAGGTTTCAATACAACTCAAGGCCTTTTCAAAGATATGGTAGAATTAGTGGATTACAAGCGACAGTAAACAACATGTTAGTAATTATACGTCTGCAAGATGGCAGATAATCTAGATTACTAGTAACAGCTAAAAAGTAGACCGTAACAACATAATTTGCATATGCGATGCACACACATAAGAAAGTCGTAGTTTTCTGGACTAGACGAGGGGATTGTGTCAGCTGCTGGTTGGTTGACAAATGCTAGACATAGGAAAGAAGAAGTTCGAATGAATAGGTTTCTTCAAGACAAGCATACTCTACCCTAGGTCGCATCCTCGCTTCACATCAGGCGAGTTGCGTCCAAACGCAAACCACGTAAAAAATCGGGCAAATATTTGCTGGGTTTATTTTATCAGAGATTTCTCCGTTGTAGCCCTTCACTACTTCCTAGTGTTAAATGTGGAGAAGAAGTGCCATTACAGAATCCCTAGAAATGTATGTCTGGTAATGCACCATGCCACATACGAGTATGGGCTTCTTGCATACTATGGGCGCTTCTTTTTCTTCTTCCCGAATTGCTGTCTCCTTGCCAGACCTGGGGGGTGTGGGAAAGAGACAGAGCTATACAGGTCATCTAGCGCCATCTCTTTTCCACACTGGAATTACTCCTGCTTCCAGACGTCATGGTAGGCCACCAGTACTTACAAAGCGACCTGTAAGTCGTCAAGTTTAAGGTACTAAAAACATAACCCTGTCTTTGTTGTCGCGCTGTCAGGTGAAAATAAAGCAGTACGAAAGTAGAGAGTAATTAAAATGGCACTTCAAAGTATTCTGCACCGTCAGAGAGGTAGATTGAATCATTTCTTTACGCTACAGGTGGCGCAACAAATATTTGTATATGGCTTGTAACTACAAGCTCTGAGTCTAGATCTTTGTGGATCTAATGTTTGTAAGATAATTAGCTACAGGTTCGAAGTGTAGAGCCAAATTGTAATTATTTTTTGTACCGAGAAGCAATTGATTTGGCATCCAAGAGAAGTAATTTTGTCTCGGTTCATTTTTAATTTGTTCGAAATTGCAGCCGCAGAATAAATTTTGAATTGAAAGCTGCAACCTAAGTGTTTAAATCTACGGGTCAAACTCATCAACAGACTTCAGAATCAGAAGCAAGAAGCAAGGAGGTTGAGTTTGAAAGAAGACAGTCAGTTTATCAGAAATATTATATCGTCATTAATGCATTCGTGGCTAGTTGTCTCTAGTTGTGGCGTTTTATCGATTAGAAAAGCAAGAGGAATCGTAATAGGTAAGTATTTCTGTAGTGACTCTGTGACTATCCCTCCTTATGCCAAACGTCATTTCCATTGTCCTGGCCATGTTCCCTAACAACTGTGCTGTGCTGAAACAAACACAGCAAAAGAATTCTGAAAAAAAACCGAACTCTTAACGTCATTGCTTTGTTTTTTTTTCGGTTGGGAAATCATCAAATGCCCTCCCGCTCTGGGCGGAGCAGAAGGAAGTGTCAGACTTCTACTGACTAAAACCCATCCATGTTCCTTCTTTGCCCTTTGTGTTCCAGGGCTGCGGTATCTCTTTCGAACAGTCCCGCAGCCCTGGCAGTAACGTCATTGCTGCCTCATTCTAACATCTTTCTAGCTTCTGATGACAAATAACAAAGTATTCAAATTCATATTCTATCAGAGCTTGATATGAACCGCAGACAGTTTATGTTTTTCTTATATTTTTTACTGCTTTACATTCTCCGCGCACATAGTGCGTCCGGTGAGGATTGGCGTCGATAGTTTCACTGTGGTGGAAAGTGATTCCCCTGTGTTTGGTTTCTTTGTGTGACAATCTCCGGCTGGTTATGAAGGGAAAGGAGAAGGAGATTCTTTACAGAAACCATAATAAGAATTAAGGAACCCATTCAGGTCTAATTTATGTGATCTTTGACTTTATTACTAATCTGATAGTTAACAAACGTGGTGATGACAGGTGGAGTAGGTAGACTGCCGAGAGACGGTAGAAAAAGTGTTGGCTGACAAACAACCAGATGGGTGGATCATCGCGGGAAAGATCCCGGGTAAGGGACTACTGTCTGAGACTCGCGCAGACTGCCAGTGAAGATAATAATACAATGAAGTTCCAAGTTATAAGAATCTATCAAAACACACTTCTAAAACTAACACAGAATATTTCCCCTTCAAAACACAAAGAACGATTCGTATAGCAACACTGCTAACCACGACTACACTACCGTTACCAGACGTAGCCAATCGCGCAAAAACTCGGCGACAGCGGTGCAAGCGACGATGTCGTCCAATATACAGTCAACCACAAGTTACCTGCAAAAACAAACCTTACTGCTACGCAATAAAGGCACTGTTAATTTCAAAGAAGAGTGTGAGACGACGATGCTGAGCCATGCACAATCAACCACAAGTACTTAAACTACAAAAAACGCCCTTACCTCTACGCAATAAAGCCGCTGTCAAAGACAAAGTGTTGCCATGCATGTGTGGACTGTACAACATGCAAGAGGTGGACTTTAACGTTTTACATACAATGGTAATTGACCCCGTATTGTCAATATGTTTGTTTTGTAAAAAGGTTGTAAAAGAAATGGGGGAAATGCAGATGAATAGGGAATGCAGATAGTGTTTGATGCTGTGTTACTTGCCAATGAGTATGAGTAACAATAGTACACCGCCCGCAAATAAATTGGGATAAGGGCAGGAGAATGTTGATGATGCTGCTAGACTCGGAAAGAAAGAAGATGTTTTTGAGATAGGAACTAGGAGTGTACAAGTCTAGGAGAGATCACAATCAGGATGTCCAAGAACTTTAATTCCCTCCTCTCGTATCCTGTATGAGCTGAGCTATCGTGGTGAAACAATTATCCGGCAAGCAGAGTTAAGTGGAATGGAGCTAACTGCCGATTTACCGAATGCTGCTTACTGCAGCTACTATTCGATATACGTAATGTTTAAGACGGTATTCGTATTGTACCTAATCAAAGAAATTATTTTAAGATATGGGTTTAGCAGCAGTCATAGACAACGAAAGAAACCAATCACCTTTTTTTTGGAAGTTAAATCATCAACCCCGAGCTCTGGGCAGAGCGGAGAGCGGGAGTATCAGACTTCTACTGACTAAATAAAACTCATCCATGTTCTTTCTTTGCCCTTTGTGTTCCAGGGCCGCGGTATTTCTTTCGAACAGTCCCGCCGCCCTGGCAGGCCTTCCTTGTTGCTGACATCTCTTTGAGGCGCGCGTGGAACACGAACGCGCCGTCGACACGGCCTGTCCTCATAAGACGGACGGATGGCGAGCTAGCCCATTACTCACCGTCCACAGGTACTGAAACTCCTTGGAGGAATATTCGAGGTAAACCCATTACTTTGAAACCAACAAAGCTACCACGAAAGTGCACACGTTTCTTAGAACTACTTAGTCTACTTACATCATGTAAAAACTTTTTAAAAGCAGTTATTACTTACTAGTAGTTATTGCTTACTTTATCTCTAAAAGGGTTCTTTACGATGCTGGTTCGACACTGCATGCTCGAGGAATTTTACCGTGTCTGTAATCTGCCGACGTAAAAAGTTTTGTGACTTGAAACAGATAAGGATCATGAACATGTTAAGTTATTGGTGAAGTACTGTTTACTTGATTCAGTACTTACTTAAATGAAATCAACGAACCCATTTGTTGAGCTGCTTTGCTTCAAAATGTATGGAAGCATCAGAGTTAACGGGGAGAAAAATAAATAAATTCCTGTTGTCCCTACCAAAAGCGAAGGCGGTGGGGCCGTTGGGAATACGTGAACTTAAAGCTGAAGTGTCTTATTAATCAGGCCAGTCACTCTGAGTATTTTCTTAAATGCCTTAAGGGCATTTTCTTGCATTTGTCATGTCATTTTGTCTTCCACGTTGGTCGCAAGCGCTACTGCTGAGCTTTGGGTCCTGGGTTCGATTCCCTAGGTAGGGCAAAGTGTTATTGCGTTTTTCCATCAGAAATTTCTCAGTAGCAGCGGAGTCTAGGTTTATGGTTGGTGGTAATAGGCCAGCCCCCTATTACATGGGAATAAAACACTACTGGTAAAATGTGGGTGTACTATTAGGTACACCTCTGCCTAACCCTTCGGGGAGTGCTATGTTATGTTATAATTTACACATCATTAACAATGTAATTACAAGTCCTCTTGTGAAGTGAGACTTTGTTCCCTATAAGGAAGACCAGACAGTTCTCCAAATAAGTCAGTTCCATTGTTAGTGCGTTGTTCAGCCTGCTCAGAGAATGGCCTGGTGCATAAACAGCGCATAATCTGACGTTTAACACAGTGACCTTGTTTTCCTTGTTGCAGTTTTATGGCTTCTGCGCACAGGCACCTATGTAAGCATTACCTGTTAGTTGTAATCACAACGCCACAAGCGTAGCGAGTCCTGGGTTCGATTCCCGGGTTGGGGGATTTTTTATTATGTTTTCCTTCAGGATGGTCGAATTTGTGGCGGTTACATGGCTACATGCTCACCCCATTACATAACTACTGAACGTGTGATAATATTCTCTGCCTAACACTTAACCTGGCGGGGACAGACATGAGGAAATAAATCGTTCTGAACACGATGTAACTTCCTCGTTGATGTAGTGGTCGCCAGCTATTACTGAGCATAAGTTTCTGGGCTCAATTCCCAGGCAGATTTTTCAGCCAAGAATCGTTGAGGCTGCCCTCAGTCAGGATTTGTGCCCTATTGATGGCACAAATCCCGATTTGTGAAATGTGGATGGATACACTCCTGCTCGTCTCTTCGAAAAATACAGGCAGGATGTTAAAGATGGTGGCAAGGGCACCGACACTAAAACGGGTGAACCATGTATTCAGCAGTGGCGAAGGTTCCATACAACTCGATTCCTACCGGATTCCCTTTCAAAAATAGCACGTCAGTATTCTATAGACAAATAATATAATCACATTAAAGATATGTACTCCGACTTACCTCTTACAAAGATTGACCCTTCGCTACTGGTATTCAGTACATCATTCTGAACCCCAAATGGAACAGCTGAATAAAAAAAAATATCCGTAAGATACAATTCGTAGATAATACAAGCTGGAAGGGATTCTAGCTTGTATTATCTACGAATTGTATCTTCCTACCAAGTTTAAAACAGTTTCTTTGACATCACTCTCCCAAAAGTTTTGCACTAACTACGCAAAACTCGCAATGTAATGAAGACAGTCAATTTTGTAGCAAACTAAGGAAGCTAGTCGCCTTGGCACCGCGCCAGTAATGTCGTTGACTGTCAGCTGGCTACTGGCGCCAGCACTCGCAGGAAACTAAACGCATTTTTAACTTTTTCAGGTGAGTATTTTTAGTTAAGTTGTTTAGTTAACTGAAACTGTTACTTATAATGTCTGGTTATTTTATGGTGATGTCTAATGTGAGTGCTTTGATATTAAAATTAGACGAGTAGTCTCTTCAAAGGGTTATAAAATAAACAGCTCAAAACTGTGTATTTTATGTCATGTTATGTTTGGTTCACTACAACTGTAGTTAGTTTTTGGAGAGATTACCTAACAAACCAAGTTTTTTTGCAAAAAGACAATCAGAAAATATATATTTTGTTGAACTTAATTATATTACATCATTTAAACATCCTGAAAAAAGGTAGGACCTTGCTGGTTCACATAAGGTTAAGCAGAGGTCTACCGTACCTATCGTACGCCCACGTTTCGCCAGCTATGTGTAAGGGGGCGAGCCAATGACCAGAAACCGAATATAGATCCAGACTCCACGCTGCTCAAGAGAAATTCATGATGGAAAACCCAATAACACTTTGCACGAAATGGGAATCGAGCCCACCACCTCATGCTCAGCAGTAGCACTTGCGACCACTAGATCAAAGAGGCAATCAGTTTATTTCGATTTCTCTAGTCATTGTTACATTTTATTTATTTTAGTTACCGGCCAGTTTCAAAGCCCGCGTAAAAATCCGGACGTAGGCCTAAATCATAACACAAAAAAAAGTTGCGCCGTTGTCGATGGACGATGCGCAGTATCTATGGCAAGTATGGCGGCCGGCCCACAGCTGTTTGTTTATCTATCGTGAACTATCTCCACGATCCGGCAGTGTTTACGTGAAATAGGACATTACCCTGTTCCCGGTTCCGTGTACGATGTGTTTGAACGTTTATTTTGGATTTTTATGAGTTTATTGGCAATTTTGGGTTTGTAATGCGTCAATTCGCGACTGTAAACGTATGAGCTAGATTGCTGTAAACAAGTGAATGTCTAATAAAAACCAACTGCAATACGGACACCGACGCTAAAACGGTTTCCACGTATTCAGTACATTATTCTGAATTTTTTACTCAGTAATTTAAAAAAAAAAAACATACATTGCCTATACATTTTGACCGTGTAGGGTAGATATTGCAGTTTTGTAGAAAACAGCTTGTTTTTTTTTTAATAACCAATGGGTTCAGAATGACGTAGGTCCTGAAAACGTATACGTAGTAGGTAACCGTTTTGGCGTCGGTGTCTTTTCCACTTTTTATTAGCCAATACTTAAAAACCTGAAACTGCTTTTTGGCTATACTTAAGTATCCTAATTTCAGCCTGGAATCACCAACTGTATAGGCTTCTGACTTCTGTCATAGTTCCGGGTTGTCCTCATCCGGTGCTTTTGGCTATATTTTTATTTCTGCTAGCACGTGGCAATTTCATTGTAATGGCGCCTACCCTCCCGAACAGGTTGACACAACCACTTACTTATGGTTTTAATCAGCCTTTCCTCATCTTCCTAGGTTTAGTTCGGTCTAACAAAATTGCCTGCCGTGATTCTTCAAAATGCAAAATCATTTACGAACTTTTCTCCAATTCAGTGAAAGTATTGCATTAGCTAGATGACTTACAGACGTGCTGGGTAGACGAAAGCTACTGATCTTTAACCCGACACGTTATGTGCCTGCACGTATGAGTGAGCGACCGGTAGGTCTGCTTACCCTAAAAAGGAAATAGCGCGTAAAGATAAGTCTTAAGTCCGGTTGCACGTGGTGTGGTGGTCATAGCATAGATGGCGCTGATCTCATTGTGCATTATCAAATTAATAAATTTGATTATACTTATGATTGTTAATAGATTAATTTATTTCATAATTTTACTGTCCTAATTAAATTGTGCTTTGTAAAGTGATGGCCTGGAACACAGGTTTAAATAAACCTAGATCGGGCAGGTCGCTACCTAACATCTGAATTGAACTATCATTACTTGCAACCGTTGAATATTATTTTAGTTATAGTTTACTTATAAGTACTAATTATAAGTAAACTATAACTAAATATTACACCATTGTATTATAATACCATTGTATGAGAAATAATACTACTGCGCCTAAATGTACACTTTTTGTAATAGTTCATAGCAGCAGCCTATAATGTTCCCACTGCTGGGACACAGGCCTCCTCTCTATAAGAGGGAATGGGCTATAGTCCACCACCCGGGCCCAGTGCGGGTTGGTAGATGTCACATGTCTTCGAATTTTAGGTTCTAGGACATGCCGGTTTCCTCACGATGTTTTCCTTCATCGTTTTGAGAGCAGTGGTGATAAAATAAATTACACAAAGTAATGCACCTGCCTGGGTTCGAACCCACGACTTACTGCTCGTAAGTCAGGACCGCCACCACTGGGCCACCGCTGCTCTCCATTGTACTCACTTTTTAACCATCACTTTTTGTAATACTTTAAATAAATAAATAATTCTAAATTAAGACTTCAAAAGTAAAACTTGTTAAAAAAACAATCTTAGACACGTCCAATAATTATTTTAACAACAAACACAACTAATCAAAAATGAGACACCAATCTCTTCGTTAACAACAATACCATGTACTTATAGGGCTCAATTGCACCTTTACTAACATAAATTAAAAAACCAAACGCTTACAAATCACATCGACAACCACCGCACGCAGACGACCAACGAACAAAATGGCCGAATCGGCCTATCCGATTTCGTGGCACGCTACTTTCGCACTGTGACTACTTTTTTGTACTTTCAAGTAATCGGTAGCACGATGCCAACATTTTGAAACCACCATACATTAGATCGCACGATGCCTACTTTTTAATTTTTGTCCCAGTGACATCGCAGTTTGCCAACTTTATGAAAAATTTAATCTGAAGATAGCATTAATATGTACAGTCTAACGAAAAATATTTCTTACCTATTAGTTTTTCCACCTAAAGTGACGTAAGTAGGTACTAAATTTAATGTTACTGGCATATATACATATACATATATATAAGACGTCAATCCTCCTGACATACAATCACAGTTTTACAAAATCATTTTACGGGTCGTTTTCAAAATGTATGTACATTTCTTTTGTGTTTATTTTGTGTTATCGTGACACAAAAGTAACACAAAAGAAAAGTAAGGGCAGAGTCACAACGAAAGATTTAAAAACCAATTTGGTTGTAGTAAATCAGAATCGTATTTAAATTTGACAAAATCACGTGTAAGAAACTTAGAAAGTAAATAAAAAATGAGTTATCTATGTATGTCTTAAACATAACAAGGTCATAAAAACACATTTAAAGATAATTTAACGGTTTTAGCAGTCTCGCATTTTTAACATACGCTTTACGTATTATTCATATTATTTTTTACGAAATTTAACAATCAGTCATTTAAATACTATTTAACAATACAGAAAAAAACCTTTATTTTTCTTAATATTCCGGTAACCAAAGCTTTTATCTTTTAAAAATTTGTGCTAAAATCACATTTAAAAATTTAAGATATAAAATAATATATTGCTGAATAACTATGAATACATTTCGCCATTTCTTTCGCCTAATTTTTGTTCAGATTCAGATAGTTGACGTATTGGTATGTATTTATTTTTAGTTCTAATCAATTTTTTTTCTTGTAGTTCTTTCCATTTTTGTGGATTATTTGATTTTAAACGCTCTCGGTAACGTTTTTGCCGTTCAGCAGGCTTTAACGGCATCTTTCCTACAACAAAAAATGAATTACTACAGACTGTAAGGGTAAACACTTCGTATTACGTGATAATTATAAACAAGCCTTTACTCATTCCATTGTGTAACGTAACACAAAAATAAGTTTGAGGGACACATAATTACATCAAAATGTACACAAATTTTGAAAACGACCCTTACAATAAAAAAAAACATTAAATGGAGAAGTAAGAAGAAGATTCGGAGATTTTATTTAGTTAGTGGAATTATGCACTTTTAGGAAGTTGCAACTTTTATTTAATATACCATACGTTAGTACTAGTAAAATGACCGATTGATTTTATTTAAAGAAAAAAAAACAACAAACACAACCCAAACAACACCCATAAACAAGCACACAGGTACAAACAGTACCCATTTAATTTTACGATGATAATGATGATGACATACTTATATTTACGAAACACCTAAAGTAAAGAATAGAATAGAATAGAATAGAATAGAAAATTTTTATTTCAGACCGAAGTCCATAGTAAAACAAAGGATATATAAAAGGAAATCTGAAAGTGGCGCCGGTGACTGAAAGGTAAAAAAGAGGAATGAGGAAAATGTTGAGAGGAAAGTTTTGAGTATGAATGTGGATGTGTATATGAGTAGAGGAAGACCAAAGAAACGATTAATAGACTGTGTAAAGAATGATATAGCAAGAAAGGAGGTGTCTGGCGAGATGACGAGTAATAGAGAAGTATGGAAGAAGAAGACATGCTGCGCCGACCCCAAATAAATTGGGATAAGGGCTAAGCTGCACAAAAGTTACTATGGCGCCAACTTCCAAATCTTAGTCCGTTCAGAGTTATACAGTATTAAACAAGTCAGTTTAACAATAGTCAAAAATAATGTTTTTCCCTAATATAATGCACTTTTTGAATTAACACTAGTATTATCTACATAACTGCCGCTATCATCATATACCGATGAGTGTAAAAAAGTGGTTTGTGATAGCGGCAGCAATTCTGAAATCGGAAAACATATGTGGCAACGCATTGTTGAAATATCTTTACCGTAACAGCTTTAAATCGCGCTCGAACCTGCCGTTAACCACCTCCACTACCCAGAGGCAAATAGTGACCAGTCGAGATTGGTTGGCCTGACTGGTGGTAAGTTGGGATTCGTGTATATCCTTTGAAGGCGGGACAAGATATTCGTAACCAAAAGCATCTATACAGGGTGTAAACGGATCCTTCACGAAGCCGTCAAACAAGCATTACGTACTTTATACTAAGAAATACTGCGCAAAAATTATTGCTGGGAAACGCCTTTTTTTTGGGATGAAAAATCACATTTTACTAACCTAACCTATCCTAACCTGAGCGTCTGTTATACCACGAATGACTATCAAAGTTCTCAGTTCGTCGCTTAACCCCTTTACTATTTTGAGGCGAAGTAAAGTCCTTCTCGCACACTCGGCGTATGTGCTATACTTGTCACAGGTCGTGTGCATATCATCGTAAAGAATATTTGCGTAATCAAGTTTTCGTGGGCACAAAGGCTTAATCTCTTTAACGAAATTAGTCCATGTTCGGTCACTCGTTTAGCCAGGTGCATGCATCACCCTTAAGGCATATCGATATGCGTGATAGACACTCCGAGTCTCCCCAGTTATTAGCAACCCTAGCTCGATCAACCTCCTCACACCACGCATCTATGTCATTGATAGTAGGATCGAAGAACACAAAATATTTCGAGTTTTGTCAGAGTTTACCGACCTAATTGCTTCAGCTAATATTCGCGCCGAATCTGTCACGCACTGTTCGCTGCGTGAGGGTATGTTGATTGTATTACTCGGTCCCTCAGTCGCAATACTCGCAATGCTCTCAGTTGTGGGAACATTTAACGCGGCCGTAGGACTAGGTAACAAAATCTCAGATATCGGTTTTCTGGCATGAAGGGCCTGGCCGCTCTCTAATTCACTAATCGGGGGATGAGAACTTGTCGATGTGTGTGACTTGTCACGAGTTTTACGTTGCCAGTCGGCCGTATTTAGTAACAAAACAAATACTAAAATTTTGAAATAAAACGGTCGTTTTGTGTCTTATTTTTATAACCGAGACGAAGATCGAAAGCGGAATTAAGTGAGCGTTTTAAGGATATAATCCAACTTCTGAATTAAGATTTCAAAAGTAAAGCTTATTAAAAAAACAATCTCAGACACGTTAAATAATTATTTTAACAACAAAAGGAAAAAACAAACACAACTAATCAAAAATGAGACACCAATCACTTCGTTAACCGGAATAACACGTACTTACAGGGCTCAATTGCACCTTTGCTAACATAAATTAAATAACCATACGCTTACAAATCACATCGACAACCACCGCACACCAAGATGAACAACGAGCAAAATGGCCGATTCAGTCGCGCTCGCCGCCTTCCATAGACACAACCTCACAATAGGAACCTATTCCCTAAATCTATTTTCTACTATGTTGCAAATTAATAAAATGACGAATTTTAATTTTAATTTTATAACGTTTAGGAAAGATAGGTTTAGCCGGAACAATGTACTGAGACAATGAAATCTAAACTAACAGAAAATAGCTCATTCTTTTTGGTTGAAAGAAAGAAAGTTTACGTTTCCCGCCCTTCATCTTGTTGACAAGCGAAAATAATTGAGTTTTCTTCACAAAACAAGTGAAAACGCGGCAGGACTGTTCAGTTTCAAATTAAATAAATATAGAAATGTCTACGATTCCGAAAATAGTCACAAATCCCCAACAAGGCAGACGAAATAAATAAAACAAAAATTCGTTCACTTTCTGCGCTCATCTTTTAGCAGTTTACTGCAAAATAGTCGTTGAACTACATACCAATAAGATTTGTTTTCCAAAGATGCATTTTGTCTAATAGGCATTTTGTAAGTGCAACTTAGGAATGCGTTGTCTATTCTTATAGCGGATGACAAAAAGAAGACTAGCTGTTTAATGTTTCAATCTGAAAACTGTTTGCCACACGCGTGTATTATGCACCTAACTAATACAGATAACCCACCGGAGAATTTTTCATAAGAACAAGAAACCCAAGTAAAACTTTTTAAATGTTAATTACCTATTATACTTACTTGGAGTGCCTCGTTGGTCTAGTGGTCGCAATCGCGACTGCTGAGCAGTGAGGTCCTCGGTTCGATTCCCGGGTCGGGCTAATTCTTATTGGGTTTTTCCATTAGGAATTTCTCAGTAGCAGCCACGGAGTCTGAATTTGTGCCCGGTTGTCGGTAATAGGCTCGCCCCCTATTACATAAGTGGTGAAATGTGGGTGTACCTACCATAGGTACAGCTCTGCCTAAACCTTCGGGGATTATAAGCGTGATGTTATGATGATGATTGATAGTCATGTTCTGAGGTAGAACAGCAGTTTCAGTCATTTTAATTATTTGGGAATTTTCTGGCACCAGGTTAGGCACCTAACCACACGCAAAAAAGAAGAACAGCACAAATGTCATGTCTTTCGTATTGGTCTTCGAGTCGTTGAGCTCATTGAGTTATGAGTCGAGCCACACGATAAACGATACCTAACAAAAGCTTGCATTGGCTGGACAGGTCCACTCAAATCTGTGTGGTTCTTTCTTCAAAAGACTATCTCAGACACTAGTCTGCATAGTCCTCATGTGACTTCACTAAGATTATGTCTGGACCTTAAAAGAGACTATGACCTCTGAGTTTGTTTCGACTGTTCCTTCTCAGAGTAGTCAGGTACGAAACACCGGCCCCATCTAGTTTTTGAAAAAAGAATGACATGGAAAAGTGTTCGTAAAAACCTATTTGCAAAATAAACATAGCATAATCAGCCTCTTAATGTTCCCACTGCTGGGACGCAGGCCTCCTCTCTATGAGAGGGAATGGGCTATAATCCACCACGCGGACCCAGTGCGGGTTGGTAGATGTCACATGTCTTCGAATTTTTGGTTCTAGAACATGCCGGTTTCCTCACGATGTTTTCCTTCACCGTTTTGAGAGCAGTGGTGATGAAATAACTTACACAAAGTAATGCGCCTGGCTGGGTTCGAACCCACGACTTACTGCAAAATAAACATCATTTACATAATCCACGAATGTTAATTAGTAAGTAAGGCTTTTCCTTAGTAATAGCGTAATAGTATATTTATTTCTCCTTTCCTCACAGATTCTGATAATATTCCATTTTCAAACCAAGTAGTCTGTTACCAACGACATCTTTCTACCACAGACAAACTAAAGATCAACGGATTCAAGTTTCATCCGAGATGTGATAGCATCAGACTCATTTTAATATTTTTATTGTTTTATTTGTTACTAGCTGTAGCCCGCGACCTTCGTCCGCGCGAATTTGATATAAAAATATTACTTCCATAATTGAATCGGATTTCATTACAACTAGAAGACGGGATATTAAAAAAAAATCCAAAAAAAAAAAAAAAGAGAAGGTGTTTAAAATCTTGAATCGGATTTTGTTAACAATTTCAAGGAATTTTTTTGCAGTTAAAAAAGGAGGACTAGCCTTTTTTCTAAAATAAAAAAGTCTAGTTTACTCGGTATAACAGCACCTATCTGCCAGTAAAAGTCCCGACAAAATCTGTCTAGCCGTTTTGGAGATTAGCCGGAATAAACAGACAGACAGAAAAAAATTATATGCTTTTTTGTCATAAGTTCCGTATATACTTTCATAAGCATTCAGAAAAAAACCGTTATTTAGAAATTACAAACAGACACTTCAATTTTATTTATTTGTTTAGATATACCGGATCAAGCGATGTTTAGCATTTTGATTTTAAGTGGACTTAAAAATATACTCGGTGCTAAGTTCTTTAAAGGTCACTTGTGCCATTTCTCTAAATTAAATTACTTTATTAATAATTTCTATTGTCAAAACGGCAAGAGAATACAAGCCTCGTCTTTGATATAGTGAACGAACACGTCTGCTGAGCGTGGGTTCGCTTCTCAGTTCGGGCAACGTGTGATTTATTAGATTTTTTCTTTTTGCTGACACCTCTGTCTTCACCTCTCTTCATTCTGACTGTGCTGTGGACTTCAAACTGTGTACCTACTGTTCTGAGATCTTTCAATAAACTATAAGCTTAACGGTGTCAGTGTACAAACTTTTATTTATCTCCACAGACAAGCATACCTCAAGAATAACGCTAAATTGAACACCTCTGGCTTCCATCTCTGGGATTACATGCGTGATTATATTATGTATCATCAGCTGTTCTGTATCATATTTATAACGACAATACATTAGCTGATCGGTCACTGGTCTGATTATCTTCTCACGGAATTTATCGATCGAGATATAAGGACGAACAGATACGGTTATCACAATATTAATCTAAACGGAAAAATGGCGATTAGCAATTCATTGGAGATATTCACATTAGTGGCAGCATTTACTTAGAAACAAAGATAACTCTAGAAAGTTCCATCTTCAATTGCAATGGGGGTAAAAAATAAAAAGCTAACTAGGTCTAGGTATGGTCGTACTGATTAATTTTCCAAGAAAACTATAATTGTCAACAAGTAGTCTTTAATTCGCCGTTAAATTACTGTAATTAGGGATCAATAACTTTGATTGTAAACCCGTTTAAAGTCTATTTTAGAACGCACAATAATTTAACATTCCAACCAATGGTCAAAACGTAAATAATTCTTCATTATGTGTCCTCTAAAAAGCACTATTTTCGTCTGTCCCGGTAATAGCGGGCGAGCATATTGTCATCAACCAGGCACAAATCCAGACTCCATTGTTGCTACTGAGAAATTCCTGATGGAAAACCCGATAATAATTTTCCCCACCCGGGAATCACACTCAGGACCTAATGCAGTCGCGATTGCATCCACTAGACCAACGAGGTGGTCTACCGGAGCTTAAATACCACTAATGTATTGGGATAGGACGATATGATTGATGGTCAAGTTCCGAGGTAGATGGAACCGCACTTTCAGTCATTTTAATAAATTGGGGAATCCTTTAGTAATAATATGTAGTACATAATCATCACTTTGTACTAAATGCACTTTCTTGAGGTATAATGGGCATCCAATATGTCAGACAACTGACCTTCGACAAAATGAACCTGTTCACATAACTACTGAGTCATTTGCTTATCGCCGACATAAATTATTATAGCATTACGAGACGCGGAGATTTTACTAATAGTATCGTGGAAAGTTTGTCTACGTGGACATTTAATTAATTAGAAGTCGGTTAAAAATAAAAGTCGCTTGTGCCGTGGTTGTAAGTGCAAGCGTGGTGTCTGCATGGGTTCGATCCAATGATATTATAAATAAAAAAAGGTAGATATATCGCACTGGCGCGCGCATATTGTTGCTGAAAAATTCAGACAATTGTCGTAATTTAAGTACTCCAAGCGCAATAGCTATCTCTTTCTGTATCATACGTTCCGTATTATCTATCGCAGTCGTAACAACGCAACGATATTTGAACGCCGCTCAGTATGAACGTAGCGTGTCTTTCTTTATAATATCATTGGTTCGATCCCAATGTTGTGCTAAGTGTTATTGGGCTTTTCATTTGAAAGCACTAAAGTAGTACTTACATATAGAATGAGAATTGAGAAGAATTTTGGCCGATTAAAAGTAAAAAAAGATCTAGCTCTATTACATACGTCAATATATTCTTACCTAGAAGGATCCTGTCCGCTGCTTTTTGTTGTTACAAATACGAATCAGGAATGTTCTTAGCATCATTAAAAACAAAAACAAGCGAGTGACTCCACGCGCAAAAATTATGTTTTGCAAGTTGTTAACTTATTTCTGAGTTAGCAGACTACGACTTGTTTATTTCATTAAGGCTGTCCGATAGCTAACGAATACATGTGTTTTCAAATAAAATAAATATACTTCAACAATTCGCCATTTTGGTAATTCGCGGATAGTGAAGTGACATTTTTGAATTAAGAAAACTACAATCTATAAAAAAATGCAGTGACTTTTGAAACTCATTTTATTATTTTCCGGTTTCTTGTAGAATTAAAAAAGTTTGTGATCTTTTATTCTAATTTTGATATTTATGGTGTCGTTTTCAAAATAATTTATACACAAGTGTATCTATCATCTAACGGAAGCCATTATATATATTAAGGGAAATGATTTATTAATCTTAGACGCCGAGGTCTAAAGATTTCGGCCATCAATGGACCATTACTACAAAACTAAGCACGTTACAAACCCGTGGTCCTCCGAACTGTGCTGACGTCCGTAGTGAAAAGAATTCACAAGTTTTAATCGGAATTCCTTGAAAATACGTAAGTATTTTGTTTATATTTGAGTAATGTAAATAGAGTGTAATCAGTTGTGTATAGTGAAGCGCAAAAGGTTTATTATTGGCTGAGAGAAAGTTTCACATCCTTGAGGACTTCTTATTTATTGGATGCTTGCGATAAATAAATGGGATTCTTTTTTTTATCTAAGCCTTCAAATTGTTATTTCGCCAATGATATTGACCTCTGAAATTATTTTTTTTGGAATAATTAGCTAATTTCGAGGTCTCCGATGACATCATTTCATGCTTTGAATTTCATACAATGACAGTTGGTGTTTTTATAAACCATAGTAAAACATCTCAATCAGGGCATTAAACTTATCGTGACCCATATGAGGACAACACTACACAATGTGTGTTGTATAGTTTTGGGAAGTTTTGGTAACTTATTTTAACCCTATGACACTCAGCTTCTGCACCTTGTGTAATTCCTAATCAAGGATTTAGTGTACCTAAGGGGCCTCAATGGAGTTTCATCACAAATCTTTATTAGGTAGATACCTATATACCTTTTAGGGTTGTGAATAATCATCGGAATCCGGTAGATACCCAACATTATTTAATGTCATTATCACTAATTAAGTAGTTAATTTGGTAATTAAAAGTTGACACCAATAGATGACTACAACATTATTAAATTGATAAATTTTCTCGTTAGTGTTGAAGTGCAGATCAGCGCTGTGTTAGACAGCTACAATGGATACTGTGGACACTCGACAGTCACTTGGTGTCAAAGACTCCAAGATCATGGGCCACATCTATTCAAAGGGTGGCAATTTCAGGGCATCTCATTTGCAAGACGCATGTTTCTGGTAGAATTAACCATTGGATTATAAGTTCTTAAGAACTTCATCAGCTTCCTCAGTATAGGTAATAAACTAGACTTTCACTTTGAACAGAAAAATATTGGCAACAATGCCAAAGAAAGCTGCAGAATTTTCCATACTTTCCCAAACTTGTTCTAAGGCCATGTATTATATTATGACCCCCCCCCACTCTGGGCGGAGCGGAGGGGAGTGTCAGACTTGTACTGACTAAAACCCATCCATGTTCCTTCTCTGCCCTTTGTGTTCCAGGGCCACGGTATCTCTTTCGAACAGTCCCGCAGCATGTATTATATTACCTTGGCCATACCACAATACATTCTTCTATGTTCTGATTATCAGAACGAGCCGTGAGGGCTATCAATGGACTATAATGATATATTATGTTATAGTCACGTGCAGGGCACGCTGTCTATATAATGGGCTGGCAACGTGATTTGAGGTCCCTCGGATGATGTCGGCTGAGAAATTGTTATGCAATAAGGTTTGGTGATGGATCGAATGTCCTGACAATTGAGGTACAAATCAGACGGGGACTTCCTTTTGTGTTTAATAGTTTGATCCTTTTAGTAACTATAGTTTTCTTTCGTCCAGAGCGAAAAACACTGCGTTACCAACCAGTGCTTCAGTGCGACAGCCAAAGTCTGGGCTGCTGAAGATAATTTAAGCAAAGTGTTCATACATATACTCGTACGTCTTGAGTTTCTAGCCAGATAAAAAAATCTGTTAAAAAGCTCACTTTTTTTTTATCTGATGCGTGATAGCGTGATCTGATACCTATAACTATCGTCTTTGCAATTAAGCAAAAAAACATAATCGGTTGATTGTAGATGCTCGTTAGTCAGCTAGCTAGTGTCATTCACTCCGGTTGCTGTTTATAATAATATAACACACTTCTGAGATGACGAAACCTTTTAACATTTTATGTAAGAGTGTCTACGACCTTACCTGTATTAGGCATTCTAGATGAGCTTAAACTATCTTTTGTAGCACTTATTGCACTCAAGCATTAACTACTGCCGCTCAAAGGCAGCATATAAGCAGGGTTTGAAGTTGATGTCAACGAAACCAGAAATTACATACTCGGGCAAATTACATAGGAAAACGGGCCGAGCAACCAGGTTGATGATGATGAAGTTCTTACCATATCTCATCTCCCTTATTTCCGTCTGCTGGTAGATATATTTCTTGAAGGTCTGAGCCCTTAACTTTTGCATGTGGACAGTTTTAAACATATTCTGACGGCAAGAAAATATGTCGGGCGAGTTGCGCAAGATTTAATTATTTAGTTCCAAATCAATGAAAATGTAGTCCATACTACAAGATAATATTACACAGCGACATATCATATTAACCGGTTTGTGCTTCGGTTTATGACCACGGACATCATTGTGGTATTCAAAAGTAGGTACTACATGTCATATTTTATTACAACATAATGTATATGTAACCTTATTCAAGGCTTCATCATTATACATAGTTCCTGATTCAAATAAGTAAATAATTAGTTTAAAAACGTCAATAGTCCAACGGTTAAAGCGCGCACGGCCGAGTAGTTGTGGGTTCGATTATATCTAAGACATTCAAATATTTACGAGCGATAGACGCTTCGATCAACAAGACGGGACAAGACGAAGAAAATCGTAATCCAATACTTTGTAACAAGTCGGTCTGTCTAGTGTCATTGCTTGTCAGGTAGCAATCGTGTGTCAAAATCGAAAACGTCGAGATCAAAATTTTTGTATGACATTATTCCCAATTTCAGCTCTATAATTCTTTAAAATCTCTTTAGATTCTACTGACCAGTTACGACTTACGCAAGGACGTGCACTCGCTCCTGTTTCTTACGCATGCTACGGGCCCGGTGGAATTTTGCATCAGAAAAATTGAAGACAAACGGCAAAAAACATAAATAAATCTGTCATTTTGTCGAATGTTCCGTCGACAAAACCCGTTTCTATGATGGTCAGGCTACGCGGACTGCCATACCTACAAAAATCATCCCCTATTAAACTCCATTACCTACTTAGGGAATGAATTTACAAAAATCGTTCCTGCATGCTCACCTTCGTTCTCCTGTGCAAAATTTCATGCTTCTAAACCCAGCAGTTTTGGTAAATAAGAATTAAGTTAAGTAAGTGGGTTTACAGTTATATCAGAAAAATACAATCTGCACTGTGAGCAATTTGAGAGACCTACTAAATGGAGCTTAATAATCGCTCTAACTTAACCTGAAGAATCTAGTCGATCGCACATCTATGGTCAAACACAGACAGCGCCTTTATCTCGTGGCAGTAACTGCACCTGATCAGTCGATTGTATCATACCTTACCATAGTTTCCTTTTAAATGTTTTAAATTAACCGTGTACTCCTGTATTTTCCAGATCATGTCAACCCTGGAGGAGCTAGCGGTACGCCTGTTCGATGCAGGGGCAGTTCGTCTCGGAGACATCGAGGCCAAAATTGGCAGGCGCACGCCCATCTATTTCGACCTGCGCGTCGTAGTATCGCATCCACAGATCATGGTAAAATATTGAGATCAACAAACTTTAGTACTACATAAAACTCCAAAAAACGAATACCAACTAAAAATACTATAGAAAGCCTTATCCTCATCTCATCTGCCTCACCTTTTCCCAACTATGTTGGGGTCGGCTTCCAGTCTAACCGGATGCAGCTGAATACCAGTATTTCACATGGAGCGACTGCCTATCTGACCTCAACAACCCAGCTAATACTTGGGTGATACGCTACCCCTTCTTGGTAGGACTGGTTGTCAGACTTTTGGGCCACTGACTACCTTTAACGACTGTCAACGATCTACAAATGACTGCCGGGACCAACGGCTTAACGGTGGTCCGGTCACCCGTCAACCGACCTACCAAGGCAAGCGTGGCATAACCTGAAGAGCCCCGATTTAATAGAGCGCCTATTGCCATCAAACGAGCACGAATCCAGACTCCGAGCTGCTGGAAAACTTAATAACATTTTGCTGAGTATGAAGTCCTGGGAATTCAACCCAAGACTTTACGCTTAGCAGTCGCGCATACGAGCACTAGACCGACAAGAACGATCTAATCGTTCTTACCGAATCTTTCAATGGCACGTAGATGAGTTTCTCTAAAGGGTCTGATTTATTAGAGCAGAACCCATAACTCTCATAGTTTTACTAATTAAATATGCAACATTAAACCCTAATTAATTACTGTAGTAATAAATAAATGTTTAACTGTTGTTAAACCCATAAATTGTCGCAAAGTAAACATGTCAATACTCCCATTCTGTTTATTCAGAGACTTGTCTACACTCCGCAGACATATTGAGCTGTTATCCAAAAAAAAAACAAGAATGATTGCCAAAAAAACTAATTTATACCGTAATTTTACATTTCAGCTTTCTGTGGCACAACATTTACAGAAGCTAGCAACAGACATCGACCACGACTTGCTGTGTGGGGTCCCCTACGCCGCCCTCCCACTCGCAGCCGTCATGTCAGTCAACACCAACACACCCATGATCATGAAACGAAAAGAAACAAAACTTTACGCCACCAAAAGAATCCTAGAAGGAATCTTCGAGAAAAACCAGAAATGCCTCGTCGTGGAGGATGTAGTGACATCTGGCGGCAGTTTAATGGAAACTGTTGGCACTTTACGTTCTGAAGGTTTGATTGTAACGCATGCCGTTGTAGTTCTCGACCGTGACCAAGGTGGCGCTAGTGTACTGAAACAAAACGGAATTTGTGTAAAATCGATATTCACTCTAACAGGGTTGTTGAAAATATTGAATGAAGCCGGCAAGATTAATAACGAAACTGTTGAAATTATATTAGATCACATAAAGGAATGTCAGTTTCGCAATTTGGATTTCATGAAGGATAATTTAGAGCTTTTGCCTGAGTAAAGTTTTCGGTGAATCGGAGATATCGGATGACAGATTGGTGGAATTCTAAGTTACCAAAATACAAGTTACGGAATTATCGCTGAAGAAATAGTGCATCTTTATTTAGGGCTCATCTCATCGGCCCGTTTTATTTATAGTAGGTAGCTGACTGTATGTGTATTACCTATTTACATTCCAACTATTAAAGTTTTGTCATGTGTAAATAAATCATAAAAATATTAGTTTTCTGTGTATCAACAGCAATAATAAAGTAAATAAAAGTATAAAATAGGCAGTCGGAATTTTACTAAAAAAGAATTGAAGCACTGAAATGTGCAGTCGGGTGGACAACTGCACATAAAGGATAAAACGACGAGAAGAACTACGACTACTAAATACACCGAGAGTTAAATTTAAGGTGGCCAGGGTATCCCGCGAAATTCAATCTTTCTTAGGTTTTTTGCAATTGCAGGTCAGTTTCAGGCTATATGTGAAACAAGATATGATTCGCGACCGTAACATGTATGTAGTTACAGAATTATAATCATTAAAATTATTTTTCATCATTTTAATGACTATAACTCTGTTAAACGATATTTTTACGGTCCCGAATCATAACATAATCAACATACAACCTGTCCACCTGACACTGACCTGTAAATTGCAAAAACGTGAGAAAATTTAAATTTCGCGGGCTACCCTGGCGCTAATCTTACAGCTGAACTGTAATAGGTAATCATACATTTTTGTTTTTTAATTAATTTTTAGGTAAAATTGATTCTATTTGAGAAACATGGTGAAATACTATTTGTTTTATAAGCACCACCTGTGATTGGCAAAATTTTTGCCAATTGCGAACAATACTTTCTGCCGCTTGTCGCATCAAAATTGGGCCTAAGTGGCAACAGATTGGGTTCCGAACAACAAAACCCGGCGACGCGGAAGGCCCAGGAGATGGCGTGACGAGCTGGACTCTTGTGAAAAGGATTGGGCCCAAATAGCCGAAGACAGAGATAAATGGAAAGAGGGAAGGGAGGCCTTTGCCCTGCAGTGAGCTCATAATAAAATAATAAAAATAAACTTTGCAGAGCTATTTTTAATGATGCCTTCAGCAAAATATTTTCCTACAGGAATCCCTAACCCGTTTTCCTGTTTTGAACTCCGCTAAGTAAGCTATTTTAGTACTAAGTATTGATAAAAGCCGCTAATGACAATGGTTGAGTACCGTTATCCACTGTTGATGAGGAAACGGCTACGTCCGGCCAATGCAAATGCATAATCGTAGCTAGTTTTGTAGACCTCCAATCCATTACGTTTATGCTCTCTCCATGAACATAGGTATTTGTTACTACTTTCTGAATGGCTACTCCTGCTGCGATGAAGAATCTTTGGCGCGTAGCAGCTAGTCGTATCTATAAATAAAAATGTGGAAGCTGCAGAAATCTTCATTGTACATGAGTAGCCCGAGTAAAGCGCAGGCCACACCGCCAGCTGGCGGGCGGACGAGCGGGCGAACGACGCATCGTTTCACCTCTTTTCATACTTTGGTTCACACCGCGAACTATCGAAAGATACGAACGCAGTATGAAAAGGGCGTCGTTCGCGTCGCTCACCCGCCCGCCAGCTGTCGGTGTGGCCTGCGCTTTAAGACCTGGTACCTATATATCCAAGTACCTATTTACTGTGTAAGCCGGCTGCCCATGGCCCACTGACAGGACATGTTTGTATGCTCGAATCTTGCGTCTAAAGCTTGTGTTGCATTTTTTAGGGATTGTGGGTAGGTCGTAGCAATCCGAAAGAAATCTGTTGCTTTGTAGGTGTAGACATTGTTGTATTGAATCGATATTTCCACACTACAACCTATGATCTCTGTAAATAGTAGACGCCAGCACATCAAACTACCCGAAACTGTCACAATTTTCCCTATCAACCTTGAACCTAACGCTTTAGCAATAAAGCTGAAATCTAATAAAGAAATTTGACAGATTGTAGTAGTAGAGTAACTTGATGTGCTGCTGGTGTCTATACCATCGAATTCAGTGTCAAGGGAGGCAATTTAGTTATAAATCACCATGGATATGGACTCGTTGACAAGCAGCAGTCTTTCATAATTCTGAATAGTAATTCATTGAATGGCAATTGGAGTGTATGTGTGTTTAAGTGTCTTTGTAATTTTAATCATTACTTGTCAGTTGTAATTGACTGATAAAAGATGTAAATAAAACAATTTAAGTAAAATCATTGTAGTTTTATTACTCACTGGAATATAATAATTAAAAAACCTTTGATCGATTTCGAAATGTTGTACTAGCTTCTTAGTAAAAAGCCAATTAATAACACATTATCTGAACAGTATCAAACGAAGTATTAAAATTAAACTTAGGCATTAAAAATAGTTCAGCCTTATCAAAAAAAAGATCTTTTCCTTTGTGTCATCAGTGTGTGGACAGCACTGTGCTGGTGGTCAGGCGAAGGGCCCACGTCGCAGGGGGACCTGTTTACAGCCATAAACATCCGAGAGTCGCCCTTCGGTCAAGGAAAACTCACACACGGGAATGTAAACGCGACGTCACCAACGTGTAGGTACGTCCTACGTAACATAAATAAGTCAACGACAGTTACACGGAAATACTAATGCAAATCAAAAGTCCCGTGCGACGCGCCGGACGCTCGGATCGGGAGCACGGGGCAGGTTGTTGGGGTTGCGGGAGGGGGGAGTTGGGTGTGAGTGCTTAGTTGTCCTCGATCTCCTGCTCTGCTTCCTCGTCGAACTCTGCGTCCTCGTCGGCGGTGGCCTCCTGGTACTGCTGGTATTCGGACACCAAGTCGTTCATGTTGCTTTCCGCTTCGGTGAACTCCATCTCGTCCATGCCCTCGCCGGTGTACCAATGCAAGAAAGCCTTGCGCCTGAACATAGCGGTGAACTGTTCCGAGATGCGCTTGAATAGCTCCTGGATGGCGGTGGAGTTGCCGATGAAAGTGGCGGCCATCTTGAGACCACGAGGTGGGATGTCGCACACGGCGGTCTTCACGTTGTTCGGGATCCATTCCACGAAGTACGAAGAGTTCTTGTTCTGGATGTTGAGCATCTGCTCGTCCACCTCCTTCATGGACATGCGTCCACGGAAGATGGCGGCCACGGTCAGGTAGCGGCCGTGGCGCGGGTCGCATGCCGCCATCATGTTCTTGGCGTCGAACATTTGCTGCGTGAGCTCGGGCACGGTGAGGGCGCGGTACTGCTGGCTGCCGCGAGATGTTAGGGGAGCGAAGCCGGGCATGAAGAAGTGGAGACGTGGGAACGGCACCATGTTGACCGCCAGCTTGCGGAGATCCGCATTCAGCTGGCCAGGGAACCGCAAGCACGTCGTCACGCCGGACATGGTGAGCGACACCAGATGGTTGAGGTCGCCGTACGTGGGTGTGGATAGTTTGAGCGTGCGGAAGCAGATGTCGTATAATGCCTCATTGTCGATACAGTAGGTCTCGTCTGTGTTTTCTACTAACTGGTGGACTGATAGTGTGGCGTTGTAAGGTTCTACTACTGTGTCTGACACTTTGGGCGAAGGTACAACTGAGTATGTGTTCATAATTCTGTCGGGATATTCCTCTCTGATTTTGGAGATAAGAAGTGTGCCCATTCCGGAACCAGTGCCGCCGCCGAGCGAGTGTGTGAGTTGGAATCCTTGAAGACAGTCACATGACTCTGCTTCCTTGCGTACGACGTCTAATACTGAATCTACCAGCTCAGCACCCTCGGTGTAGTGACCCTTAGCCCAGTTGTTACCGGCTCCGGACTGTCCGAACACGAAGTTGTCCGGTCGGAAGATTTGTCCGAAGGGTCCCGAGCGCACCGAGTCCATGGTGCCGGGCTCGAGATCGACGAGGATGGCGCGCGGCACGTACTTGCCGCCGGAGGCCTCATTGTAGTAAACGTTGATGCGCTCCAGCTGCAGGTCCGAGTCGCCATGGTAGGCGCCGGTGGGGTCGATGCCGTGCTCGTCGGAGATGATCTCCCAGAACTGGAACAATTACAAACAATTCTTATTAAAATAAAGAAAATATCAATAAGAGACAGGAGATGTAATAGTTGAATGAAACCTGAGTGTTGCGCGAAGCTAGAATATCTATAAGCACAAGGCGGCCGGCGTCTGTGTGTAAGTAGGATGAGTCACGGTTGCCCTGGCGACGGGGTTCGCAACAAACGGCGGCACCAGAGGCGTTGCCTCGACATTAACATATTTACGAGGTCGACATTATCGATCCAACCCACTAACCATAAATGTACATCAACGATTTAAATCACGTCTTAAACCAATGAATAAGCATAATTGCAGCAAAAACATTATGGCCGCCCACTTTCGTGTTTATGTCATGTTGCCTTAAAAGAGGAGAGCGCGGAGCAAGTTTCTCGTTTGGTCCGACAGCCTGTCGAACAATAAATCAGGCGGGTCGGGGTTGTTGTGCACGCGGCGCACACGACGTTCGACTGGCATTTTTAGGACGAATCGAGCATAATTCTTGGTGCAAAACACAAGTCATCCATTAACGCTGCGGCGAGATTTAATCGCGAATCAATTGAGAGGCTTTCTAGAGAAATGAAACTCTGCGAATAGAGAACGGCCGATAAGATCGGTTGTTGACTCATTCGTGGCGAGATTATAATGTTAAAGAGAAATATTTTTTAAACAGTGCAGTCACGTAACATGTTTCTATCATGACTGTACTTTTCAGGAGTTGCTAACGCTAACAATAGGCAGTATTTTCGTCTGAAAAAGGACAAGCTTAGCGCTTAGTCAGCACACAATTCATTGCCTCGCCTTCCTTTAGGATAGCTACTAGATCTAATTAAATTTCGAATGAATCCTGCAGTTTTATCTTGTTTATGAATTTGTTGTTGTAAAGATTATATTTATCAGCATTATAACAATAATCTTTACTATCGATTCAATAGCTATAGGTACACTTTGGAACTTTTCGAGGAAGTATTAAAAGGAGTGTGCGTCATATCGGTGGACGTGATGCGATTATTCATAACACGACTTCATCATAACAGAATAATGTAGCGCCTTGTTGGTAGGTACATAAGTAGGACACTTCATGTACCTTCATTGAAGCGCATAGCATCCAATATAGCTTGAAACATCAATAGTCATACGGACGTTATACGGTCTTTATAATCTCATAAAATGGAATTTACGGCCGATTCGGAACATTTTATCGCCGTAAAGTCAGTCGTTCGATACGTTCATCACGCTACAAAAAGCGGGTCAACGCGGAAGAAGCCGCGGGATTGGCTTAGCTCGTAAAATCACAGACTGGCACGGAGACAGTCGCGTGTCGCCGGCAATTACCATCAGAGACATGCAAATAACTATGAAAGTTTTGAAAAGTACGCCTTATTAGCATTTAGGTAAAACAATGACTCCACGGTGAATGTTGATGGTTTTATTTAAGTCGTACGTTTATACTAGCCATTATTATGTTGTACGCATTTCTACCCATTCAACTAATTGTATTCTTTTCTATTACAGAATACCTATGAACCTATTCGTTTCCACACTTTCTCAAGTCTTACAAGTCAATATGCCAAGTTTTCGAACATTTATTTCAAAAAGTTCATTTCTGTCTCAAAAACACTTGGAATTGCTCAAGAACGTATCGCTGCATTTCTCAAGAGCGCTTCACATTTCTTGAAAGTGAAAGAAATAAAAAGCTCTCGCTGCACGGTGGCTATTCGAAGAGTTTTGGGCAGTTTGCCAAATGCTGGAAAAATCGCTTCCGACGTCCCATCCCGCACACGTTGTAGAATAAACCGGGATATACCTAGTTACATATAAAAACTAGTATGTAAACAGCGCTGACATTCTGGTGAAAGTTCATTGAATGTTTTGTTTGGCAAAAATATCACGAATTTGCGTAGGCAAGGTAAAATTTCATTTATAATTTTGGTTCTTAGGGCATTTTCCGTTTGTTTCGATTTATATCTAGAAATGATGCAATCGCACCTTCTTATCAAAAGCGACACTAAATACCTAAGTACTCATGATGCATTATTTTATTTCATAACTGTGTCATTTTCCACGACAACACTACATGATAAATTATTGATACTGCACTAATTAACTAACATAGCAATCATTCGATCAACTAGGTATTCATTCGATTAGAAAAGTAAAATACATACTTGCAAAATACCGTAAACATTTTAATTGGTTGATCGGCAATTGCCTTTTCAACTAGATCGTTCAAATGCTATTTGAATTAACAAGTTTAACTAAATTACGTTTACAAATCCTAGCTGTAATCATTCAATTTACTTGATTAATTAAATAATTGTTGCGTTCACGTATTTTAACCAGTTAATCCTATTAAATTGAATGCTATTATGGGTGTCGTGGGCTAGACTATTGACCATGTGGACTGATTAATTGTTTGTCCAGAGATAATCTTCGAATTAATTCAATTTCGTTCGTCTTTCAGAGGGTTAAGCATTTACGTAGGAAGGCAGGAGGTACTAATCCAATTAAATTACAGCAAAGACAAAGTTTGAAATCGGTTGTAATGTTTTGGAAAGGAAGGGCCTTTACAAACGCCCTAATTACAGGTAGCCTGCCCTAACAAATACTACTTTCTCAAGTTATTACGCCTTGTCACTGGCTTCGCTTTTTGTTTTGTTTTTTTGACATTCAAAAGTGCCTGTAATCCTGTAATAGTCTAATTGAACTAAATGCTAACCATTCATGACTTTACAAGGAAGACAACCTTTAAAATACAAAAAATCCACATAATCTAGGCCTTTTCAGACATTGCTACATATTCAAAAAGACTCTAAAATAACTTGCTGGGTACCTATTTTATAATAACCATCCATCATTCATTTTATAATTTTAAGACATCAAAGAGGCTTCCAAACATCACAACAGTTCCTGATTGTGCAACACGTCGGAGGATAGTTTCCTCGTCGTAAACTTCGCTTCTACTGGCATGTGTTAGGCCGTGCTATTTTGGCTTCTGCGGAAGAAGCGTCGGCCATTGAACTCTTCATGTCTACCGCGGTAGCTACCACCTATTTAAATTTCATAATTAAGTTTTTTGCAATACGCGCATGAAATTAAAATCTGCAATTACGCGCGAGCTTTTTTATTGGTTGCGGTATTTTTTATGTAATGAAGTAAAAAGAAATCTTGTGAATGTGCGGACATTGTTGTGTAGGTATTTAATTTCATATTTATTAGTACCTTTGTAGGTACCTAAGTAGAGGGAAACTTACTATGCGTGGTTCTTTCTTCAAAATACCATCTCAGACACTAATCTGCATAGTCCTCATGTGAGTTGACCAAGATTATGTCTGGACCTTAAAAGACCTCTTGAGTTAGTTCTTCTTAGAGTGGTCACACCGGCCCAATCTAGTTTTTTTTTAAAATGACGTAATAAACATCATTTTTCTTTTTACTTTTATAAAAACAATTATGAACTTTTTTTTTTGTTCTACATTGAATACCCTAAATATTCAAATAACAATTGAAATGCGTCACATTCGAAATTGTATTAAGAACACAACAAAGCAAGTTTTTTTTCCGGTTAAAAAAAATAACGCGTCCGCGGCAGCTGGCCTAACACTTGGCGGTTCCCCGCACCAACGGAAAATAGGACTCGAATTTCGAACGTTACAAACGCTGGCCTACGATTGGCCAGCCCTTATCATGGGACGAGAGCGACGATCCTTGAGCGGGATACAAACATGCATGCCCTTTATTTTTAACGGTTTTTATATGGCGGGGACTTAGCTTGAAAGTTATATTGAATTGAAGTACGCTCAATGTTGTGAATAACCGTTACAACTTACAAAGGTAAAAGTTCCAAGTTGGAAGAAAAAATCTATTGAATTGAATTCCTTTGTTTGAAACAGGATAGTGGCATAGACCGCATACCGGTCTACCTACCTGTCATTCGACATTTAAACTGGTCAAGTGTATGATAAGTCATATTCTTACAAGAATGAATACAAGTAAATCGATAATCCAAATCCTCAGTGTATCCGCCAACCGGCGACTAACACGTGGAAGTAGGCGACAGCAGACTTCAGAAATTCCTGCCTACGTATCGATCGATAGCAGAGTTAGGTGCGGCGTTCACAAAAAAGTCCTTTTATATAATATTTACACGAATCTGCTGACGAGACAGTATAAACGCAAGACTCATAAGAAAATCGACACGATAAAGTAGAACAAAAAGGTCAACGAAAAGTCCGTAATCCACGACCACACCCACTGACTCTAAATATGACAAACACTCGACCACCGTTATATGAACACTATTTAGACAACATAAGCGTGAATTAATGAAGGAAACAGTCGTCAATTGTTTCATATTTCGAGTCGTGGCGTGAGGCCGGCGTCACAAAATGCCGGCCGCAATGCCCCACGTTCGAAATTAGGTGTTTGAGAAACAAAAGAATAGCTTACCTTGGCTCCAATCTGGTTACCGCATTGTCCGGCTTGGATGTGCACGATTTCCCTCATTTTGTTTAATATGAACTTATTTTACTTAGTTACTATAAAAAATTGTTTTTCTGCTCCGCACGCACCACGTACTCTCGTGGTCGCTTGAAGAATAATTTTGTTCCGTTTCGTCCGATCGACCTAAGCTACGGATGCGATAGTGCTGTCCTGAAACCAGTAGTATGAAGTATCGATAAAGTTTGTCGCATTGCGACATACTTTTGAAATAGTATTGAGAGGCGAGGCATACCTAATAATTTTACAATCCCACGTTAACGAAAAAACATGTTATTCTTATTAAATTGAACTATACGAAGAACACAGTTTTGATTTTCAGTAGATAAACCCCGTT
Source organism: Noctua janthe (assembly GCA_910589295.1). Lineage (NCBI taxonomy): Eukaryota > Metazoa > Arthropoda > Insecta > Lepidoptera > Noctuidae > Noctua > Noctua janthe. The sequence goes on along the minus strand of OU342572.1, from coordinate 1,201,037 downwards.
TATTTAATAAATTACAATGAAAGAAAAGGCTTCACTAGTACAGTCTAAGCTAAAAAAAAATGAGTTTAAATGATTTTGAATTTGAATTTAAGCTGATATTAAGAAATAAAGCTTTCAGATAAAATTAGAGCCCATCATGTACCTGCATTTTCCTCTACATTAGCCATTTATTTGGTTAACGGGCAACTAGCGCTTCTCGGCTAAAAAAATACAGTATAATAAATTAATTATAGACTTTTATCCGAACATAGAAATTTTCCTCGGTAAGTAGAAACAAATAAAACAAAAACATAATTATGTCAACAAAACATACATTACGCAAATAGGCCTTACTTCAATGACGGAAAGGCACTGTCAATGTCAAATTTTACCTTTTATAGATTACACTTTGGCAAAGAATTGAGGAAAATAATAAATCTTATTTCAGTCAGGGTAAAAATATGTCAAACTGCTGTCATTCGTTAAAAATAGAAAGTTCTTTACAAAAAAACTGGCAATTGAGTTGAATTTTATAGTTTTTAGCTTTTTTGTGTTGATAAGCTAACAATGACTTTTTTTAAAAATTTACTTTATTTTAAGGGGTTTTATCGCTCAGTGATAATGTCACCCCCACAACAACTACATTTAACAACACTTAACAATGGGTAATGCACAGTTATTATTATAATAAAATTATGACCTCTTCCCTATTCGTTCTGGTAAATAACCATCAACAGCCGATACAACATCCTAGCCTCTTCCGACAAAGCCCAAACCAGCAAATATTGTCTTTCTTATATGTTCCGGTCACTTTCCATCAACACGTGATAAATATCCTCAATCACCCTACAAACTTCGCAGTTTGTTGAGGAAATTTGACTCATTAAATATTTAAATTTATTAAACGGGACGTGGCCTTAACGCATCCTCAACAAAAGCTAACAATGACTTAGAAAGTAGGATTTTTTTCTGCCTCGTAGTATCAAATTGGCTGAATTTTAAATAATGATTGACAAGTCATTAAATTTGTCGTGACGGCCTAGTTAACATAGGACCGATGTTGGTTTAAAAAAAGCCCACTAGTCTTAGACGACGATACAGCAAGCGTCCACTTGTACGGAATCGGAGCGCACGGGGCGAAAGGATTCGTTGCTTTATATTGATTTTTATGGTACAGCGTGCCATAAAAATCAATATAAAGGCTGGCGCAGTTATCCAGTGATAACTGCGCCAGAGATCAGTTTTTCTGCCGATCAAATCATCCGCAGTGAACGCGCCATTTGGATCCCGATCGGTTCGAGTTCTAAATGTTTGCGACGCTAAACTGTGCATATTTTTATTGATTAAAAATACTTACTTTAAACATAATATAAGCCTTTCCTTTGTTCTAATCGCCTTTCTAAAATTTGTGTCTTGCTTAGTTAGTTGCGTTTCGGGGACATAGTGAACTACAAAGAATTTGGTTCGAAAAAGTATTTTTTATCTACTAATTTATCTACTAATAAATCAGAATAAAATGTATGAAATTCATTATCCGAAAATAAGCCTTGTTAAGTTTATTTTATGAACCCACAGATTTCGTTTCCTTTTGTTTTACTTCCCCTCTGCTGATAATTAACAACTAATGATTAGAATATTCTCGTCACTATCCTCCATAATGTGAATACTCGTGTACAAGCGAACTCGATTGCTTTGAAAATACCGATATTGCCGATGCAAAATCCGAATGCAGTAGACGCACCCTATTGGTAATTTTGTAAATACCGACGCCTCGTACACTCCGATTCCGACGCGATGAACGCTTAGCTTAAGTAACGTCGTGTATTTTATTAGTTATAAAATATTATTTTTATTAAATAAAATATTTAAAACAAGATCGCTGCCTTAAAAATGATCTTGTTTTAAATGCAGTTTTTAAAGGTTTATTCGCGTAATAAAAAAGTGTGAGTTGGACTCACACACAAAGAAAGAAAAAGTATTTATTAGACTCACATAGGATAAAAATATAACAATATTTAATATCAATGTTTATAACGCTTATTCATAGTTCAATTTCCATTCAACAGTAAAACTAAATTTTCATAGTATGACAATAGAAAACAAAGTTACTGCTGCGGTTTCATGAAAAAGTTCTATATCTCAAAAGTTAAATATCAAAGTTTACTTAAGCCAATTTTTGTTGAAAATTCTTTTTACGTTCTACAAACCTACAGTTTTTCACAATTGCTCCCTCTTTACTTTAGAAATTAAAGGGTAGTGGGGAGATATTTCATCAACCATTAACTTATGAAAAAAGTATTTGAGGAACCCCGATGTCATTTTTTAAGAGCTGTCGATATGCATCCCACACAGCTACGTACGTTTTTCAAACTTCATTTACATGTATTTTGCTGTTGCCCCTATTTTTTTCTCCGTAACAACATACTTTTGCGTTGTTGCAGTTCATAAAGGACACTTGCTCTCCAATTGAACTGCATGATGCTAACAGTCTTGAAGAAAAATGGCTGTGACATACGGACAGACTGACAGACAGACAGGGGACAAATCTATAAGGGTTCCGTGTTTGCCATTTGGCAACGAAACACTAAAAAACGTTTTTGAACTTTTTGGATATTTAAGCAATCGACTTTTATAATCTTTTAACTTTGTTTTAAACATGTATTGCATTTATTCGATATTTTTACACGATGACCTTTGCTAGATCTTTGGTGCATAATGTAGACACTATTCAAACTTTTTTCTTTCCTTTTTCTATTAAAAACTGACCATGACCTAATAATAATTTATTTGTGTAAGTAAATTCAGAAAATATCGATATAGCATATCGACACTTGGACAACCCAGTTTTCCTAGCTGCTTTCCTATTGGTCGGATGACGCCATATCGAGCCACGGCTGCCAACGTAAAAAAAATAATTGGCGTCCCATTTTAGTGATGAATTAAATAGTACTTTTGTTTTTCAACATATTTGAAAGTCAAAGGTGTATAAAGAAATGAATTATAAGTTAATATATTGTTTACACGCTTTTATTTTGTTTTATATCGTAGTTAAAATGCTGTAATTTTCGTTCTGAGTCACAGATGTATCTTTTTGTGAGGTTGGTATTCCAACTTTGTACTGTCAAATGGCGATGATGCCGACTGGCGATGGCAAATACTGGCAAAGTGGCGAATGGCGATGCTTGGTTTGTCATGGCGATGGCACCGTACCGGCCGGCGAAAAAAGCAAAACAAAAATACAATCAAAATAACATTCCATTTAATTGATATAGAACACCAAATAATTTGTTAAAGCTTCTAGGTATAAGATAATATAATTTTGTTTACAGTGAGCATGACTTCTCAACTTTTTAAACGATGTTAGCAAAATGATAGAAATTAAATTCATAGGGGGCAATTATTAATATTTTCCACATTCTTGCTACAGCTTCCTTCCTGTTATTATTATGAATAGGTTTAGCTGTTTATTTTAAAAGTACTATGAAAATTAAAAACCCTTTTGAGGTGCATCTAAATAAAATAACGTTACGCCTGTATTCGCCAAAGGAATAGGCAGAGGCGTGAAGACACCCAGTCACCCACATTTTGACAAAAAGTAAAGTCGTTGATTGTCTGTGTATAGGTACTTACTTATTATTTCTTCGCAATCCTATTAATTTATGAGTAAATCTATATTTTTTTTACAAGACTGCTTTTTGTAGTGACATGGTCATGAATGAAAATATGATTGAGTACTTAGTACGGTAGGTAGGTACTAAATACAAATTTTTTTTTTATTAAATCATTTAATTTCATCATGCATCATTAATTATTGAAAGGAATCGTTAGAGAATTTACCTAGAACGATTTTATATTGAATTATGTAGCTATTGCCCAAAGCTTCGCCAGCTTGGAGGTCGGAAATTATCCCACGGCACGGGAACATGGGTACTACCGGGATAAAAACTATCCTATGTCCAAATCTTTATACTAACCCAGGTCTTGATTTATTCATGTACTTACCTACACAGGACTTCATTCAGCAGTTAGTGCGTTAAAATGTTACAGACAGACAAAACTATTTTCACATTTGTAATTATTGATAAGGATTTTGTTCCCTAAGTAATTAACCTGCAGTAAAAACAAATCTTCGACCTAAGAAGACAAGGTAAACCCTATGTTCTGTCATAATGGGCTGCCAAACACACAGACTAAAAATGTCAATCAGCTGACACCTAATATAGAAACTGAATAGAAACCATCAACAAAATGAAGGCATCCGATTCAGCCTCACGATGAGCCAACATCAAGTTGAAAGGTAATCATCATCTTTTTCCTCAATAACTTCTACAAGGATCTTTTAAAACGTACTACATTTTACAAAGCAAATTCTAGCCAAAATTGAAATTCGAGGCCCAAAAGAGCCATTAGAGCACTGTAATTGTGGGCATTTATGGGCTGTGGTGAATCAGCTGGAAAATGTCGAAAAGTTGAAATGGCGTCCATATGGCTCGCCTCTTGTCCGCAATTTCGCGGGAGCGTCCCAGCTCGATACCGGGCGCAGCCATACCGCAGTGACGTGTGACGTCACACTCAGCAGGCACTCCCGGTCGTTGACATGCACTTACAAAGTTTTAAATTAGGAATGTTTTGTTTTTGTAGGTGCTTCATGTTTTTTTAAAACACATTAGTTAAAGAAGGAAAGTTGTCAAAAGGTTTTGTTTTAATTTTAATTGCTGGAATTGACTGCCACTGTTTTTGAATGGGACAGATTCTGAATTTTCTGATAACTGCCTTAATTTTATTAGATGAACAGATTCTGATTGATCATTTATAGTAATATTTTAAGGAGGAATTTGTTTGTAAGTTTGTATGTAGGGGGTAATCTTTGGAATTACTGATCCGATTTCGAAAATTCTTTCACTACCGGGTAGCTGCATTATCCCCGAGTGTTATAGGCTACATTCAATCCGTTCTCGTGAGTACTTTCCGTACATAACGGTAGCGAAGCCGCAAGCAAAAGTTGGTCACTTACAAAGTAGAAGTTCCTATTTATCTGATCGGACTTAAGTAAGTATCTAATTTTCCCACCAATCCCATTCCAACTCCTTTCTTACAAGAAATAATTTCTAATGACCGTTAGACACCAGTTTGAATGTAGGTACCTATTGTATTTAATGCCCTGTACCCTTTACTTTACCCTGTCTATTTGATTGAACCACAGACCCCACCCAGCAAGACACCTTCTTAGGTAATTACTTTTACTTACCGCATTCGACAGCAATGCTATCCAAAGACAATCTTTATCTCCGGCAATAACTGTTTAACCTATGGAATTTAGGATTCATGTTGTGTCTGGCTTTAAGGCGATAGTCTTACGTCGTTCCTAGCTAAAAGATGAACTAGTCAGCCGCTAACAACTGTGCAGTGGCCCCAGGGTTGTCTGACGGTATTGTCAAACGCAGGTCTATCCATAGCTTTAACAGCACCAGCAGTTCGTTGCTTTAAAGGTGGATTTGGAGAATCATCAATTTCTGGAAGTGCATTTCTAGTTTCTTTCTAGGTCCACTAAGCCAACGTGAATCGACAATTAATACCTCGCTCTTGGCACATGTTTCTAAACCACAGGGCGATCGGAAAGTTCCTTCATTGGTATTATCGTATGCTAACTTCCTTTTAAGTAATGAGCGGAACTTGGCGTCTGGCGATACGGCTTGGAGTTCCGAGAAAACTAGGCGTGTCCAACCGGGCAGCCGCCATTACATAGGTACTAAAAGGAAAAGGAAAATTGCAAAAAGATTGAACAATCTAACATATGTCATCATCACTGTAATGCCTGAAAGGTAAGGAAGAGGTGTAGCTGTAGCACTCTCACAATTTGCCAGATATAGTTGGTGTTTCTGAATGATGGGGTTCAGAATGATGTTCTGAATACGTGGTAACCGTACCTATTAGCGTCGGTGTCCCTTTCAGCTTGTAAATAATAGGGTTCTCTAAAAGCTCTTTAGGAAAGAAGTCTCATGATAGGTAGGTACTATTCCTCTGGCATAAGGTTATCTGAAATAAAATATGAGGGCTTAGGACAAATGATATTCCATCAATGAAAGCGATGATGGAAAAGTCAAAAATGTAATAGATTGACTCAAGTTAACGAAAGACTTTATGTCAATCGAGTCTTGGTAGAAATACGTTACGCAAACTCAAGTCTAACCTTATTTATACCTACATAGTTCGGCTGAATTTGCTAATTGACAATGGAAAAAACACCCATGCAACCATACCTATGAATTTCGTTTGACCTTTGACGACATTTTGTTGTAGTCCTTTTAGCAAATTAATTAATTATCATTAGCTATCTACCTAATAGAAATCTTTGCCTAAACTCCACAAACCCAAGCTCACAAGAGCTAAAAGCTTTTTCCCCAAAATCAGTCTTCATTTCCGACAATTCCGTTGCACATTTGTTTGTCTCCGTCTGTCAAGTAAATAGGTTAGTATCGAGTATAGGCACAGAGTAGTGCGTCACCACAGTCTGACCATATGTTCGTTCGCACTGGAGATGTCCGAATTTATCCACTCTGTGGCGCCTAGTGTTGTCTGGCGATTGTTGAGAGTTGGATGATATAGATTGCGTGATTTCTCCTAGCGATCCCCTGTCCATATTCTTCGATTCGAAGTAATTTAATTTTTCCCGACAAACAGACACATAACGTAACATAATATCACGCCTTGTAATCCCCGAAGGGTTATGTTGAAGTCCCATATAATAGGGAGAGAGCCTATTGCCATCAACCGGGCACAAATCTAAACTTCATATCTGCTCCTGAGAAATTCCTGATGGAAAAACCCAATAACACTTTGCCCGACCCGGAAATCGAACCCAGGACCAAAGAAACGTTTATTAAATAGAAAATCGCTTACAAAAATGATCTAATTTAAAAGAATCTGTTTTGGTCTTTGGAGCCAGTTGCATTTTTTTGTGAGCTAACTTTTGAGGCATCATAACGTTTATGTCAAGACCTCATCTTAAAAATACAAGCACTTTATATTGATTTTTTTTCATTGTTAAAAGCTGTTCAATGTAACACCTTTGATTGATACATAAGTAAGCCCACACACTTTGCAAACGTCAAGACCACTACGATCAGCTGTGGCCTGTGACAGCCAATGACAGGAAAACGGGATATTAAATGATTGATCGTCTATTGTCGATCAAACCAACACAAAAGAAAATAAAACAAAACGTAATCCCACAAAAAATATACACAACATAACATCACGCTGTTATTCCCGTAGCGTAAGGTAGAGTAGTACCTAGTAGTACACCCACATTTCACCATTTAACTTTAATTCCCATGTGATAGGGATAAGCCTATTGCCATTAGCCGGGCACATATCCAGACTCAGTTCAGTGACATTTTAAATAAATACTTCGTTCGAATGTTGGAATCCATTTGAACATAGGTATTTTCTTTTCTTGAACTTTTAATGATAACAAACCTCTTGGCATCAAAATCTTATGTTATTCCAAATTCAAATATTTTTGTTTGTAACGTATATGTAATCAAAAGTACAGATGACAATAATGTTCCATCCAGCCAGCAATGTACACTTACCTCATCTCCTCCACAATACAATCTTATTTCGTAAAACCTCATGAGTCACAACTTTCTACAGCCATCGATCATCCAATATGGCGACCATTCAGCGAATGCATGTTTGGTAATAGTAACGCCGAGTATGGTAAACACGCTGAAATGTTGCGAAGTGATATTGAAATCAGGTTTTATATTTATTTCAGTGGGAGTGGGAAGGAAATAAAACTTAAATATTCACGTAAAAAGTTTTATTTTCGTATTGGAAATGTAATTTTATATTTAGTTACCGCTTATGTATAACTGATGGCATTGTTTGAAGGGATTGCTTGTTATGACCAGAAATGAAAAAGAAGGTAGTTCAGAAGAGGAAAAAAAAACCTTAGTCAAATCTGTTCATCCGTTTGGGAACTACGATGCCGCAGACAGACACACAGATACTACAGACGTAAAACTTATAAAACTCATTTTCTATGGTTATATATATATATATATATACTTTATCTATGGTTCTCTATTTGCGCCAAAACCATGGAACGGGGTCTGATAAATTTAAATAAAACATGGCGCCCACCTGGCGTTATGCGGTAACGGTAACCGCTGCCTATTACAATACAACTGCAGTTCTTCATAGGTCAGAGCCACAGCACAACTCACACCGACCTACATTTAGACCGTGTGCTGCTTTTAATGTAGTCTTATTAAAAAATAATTGGAGGAGTACGAAACACAAAATTGTAAAGAGGCTATGTTTGTAAGTAGGGAGTAATCTCCAGTAATCTTTCATATCATCTAGTACCTACACCCAAATTTCGCCTGTTTTGTTTAAGTCTCATGTCATAGGGGGCAAGCCTGGTGTCCTCAACCAACGCAAAGCCAGACTCCGTGGCTGCTTCTGCGAAATTATCGATGGAAAATCCCAATAAGACTTTGCCCTATCTGGGATTTGAACCCAGGACTTCATGCTTAGTAGTCGCGATTGCGACCATTAGAGCAACGAGGCAAAGAGCTTTACGAGTAAGTCGATATGTTGCCCATGGAATAAAATCGAATAGTCCGACACAGTATCGAGTCGGACGGAGGCGAATGATCCAGTATGGCCAATTCTTCGTCCATAATTGGTGGAGTCTCTCGTCCATTCTTCTCGGTAGAGATCTACGCTTTGGATTGGGCTACTACAGTCATTCCACAGTTATTATGCCTGTAGCTTCATCTTCCTGTTGCTTGTTCAAAATGACCTGTAACTGGTCTAGCTTTGAGTTTTTAGTGTGGTCACAGCTTTGCTAGTGATGTCATACACAAGTCGAGTATTTTTAACTCCCGGTTTAATGACATAGTGGATGCCTTTATTATTCATGCTTGTATTAAAGGTAATTGGTTGTTTTGTTTTGATATTAGTTTTCAATTGTTTCTAAGGTGATTTATTACTGTGTGAAGTTGTTGGGGCCACTGTTCGGAGGATATACTAGTCACTATTTAATTAATGCTGTCATCTCCGTCTGCAGGGGTTTAACCATTTGCTTTCTGGAGCCAGTACTCAGCATTTCACGATGAGAACTAAGGAGGTGGTAGGGTACAAAGACATGATCATTGTAGAGCCTGTCGGCCACAACATGGTAGGAGAGAGGAATTGGTCTTTCCGTCTGGAGTTCTTAATATTATTCAGCTATAAGAGAATGTATTAAACTGCAGCTATCTGGTGACAAGTCAGTTATCGAGTTCCGTACTCACACTTCTAGCTATTTCAAGCACATCATTCATTATGTCTCTTATTATTCCTAGTTCCAATGCTGGAGTAAATTCGGTACCTGATGAGTTTCCCATAGAAAAAGCGAAAGTTTTTTAGAATATCTTGGCATCCTGGGGCCAATAATCTCATCGACTTTCACTCTTATTTTAGTTGAACTAAGGCTTTAACGTTGTCAGGCACTTTCGAGTTTCCTTGTGTTTAAGGCCAGTGACACGAAAGATTTCCTCACAAAATCCACCTACATGGTAAAAATATGAATCATACTTACAAGTTTTACATAAGCAAGTTATTGTAAACGTAAAGTTGATTCTCGTTACATCACATAGTCTTCGATTTGACAGCGGTAACACAATGCGAGTGAAACCGAGTGTGATTGTGGACAAAAACTGAACGGCTCCGCACAGTGTAAGAACTGGTGTACTAATATGTCTACTGTGGCTCGGGAAACGGCGTAAGCGCAGTGTGGGTGTCGCCGTGTGCAGTTGTTAGTAAGATTTCGCCTTGGAGTTAGTGGTTTTGATTGACATTAGCCCACTACTGTGAAAAAGCTAAAAAGTTTAACCAACCGTTTGTCCATTTAAAAATGTCGGTAGTCTATGTTAATCCTGTCAATACATTTTCGATTTTCCATTATCGCTTTCGTTATTGACAGCGGATCGAGAGCTTCATTTCTACCGAAAAGAATGGCTGGCACTAGATAAATACAGAATAGTGTGGAAAGGGGAGAGTGAGGCCATTATCCTGCAGTGGGCCAATGTAAACTAGTGAGTTAGTTATCACTATAGAATGTCACCCTATCTTGGAACGTTGTTTCTTATTCTTTATAGCACACAACATTAAAAGATTTACACGCAAAATGTACGCACGATGCCTAATCAAGTTATACAAAACTAGTTTATTTGGATCTGTCGGTATACGGGAAATTTATACAAAGCGAGGCCACGTTATACTAGTTATACGTCGTGTACAACGATTGGGTTTTCTTACAGCAAACCTAGGAGAAAGGAGTATAAGGTTTTGGAGTATCAAAACCTTATACCATACTCCTTTCTCCTTACCTTTTCTTCTTTCGAAGTTGGAAATAGTCTTCAATAAAAAACAGTGACTAGCAACAAGACCAGTCCTGCACACAGACACGTCATTCATTCAGTCGCTAGCAGCCTTGGATCGACGCCCTCAAGTGACACAGTCGAGACACCTACGTTGTTAGTGTTACTAGGTGTTCTACGAAATACATTAGCTACGAGAAACAAGGCTATGGCAACTAGCGGTGTTGAAGGATTTTGGCCCGCTAAATGCAGTCCACGAGCTCGCACTGTGGACTGCAGCCCAGTCCCTCTCGCAAAGTGGAGGTTAGTGGCCCAGCAGTAAAGTAATCTCGGAAGGGTAAGGCAGAGTTGCCCTTTTAGTTTACCTCCACGGCCTCCTCCCCACCGATTTTCGCCAATTATTTAATGTTCAAGTCCCAAGTTATAGGGGTGAGCTTTTTGTCATTAGCACAAATCCAGAGCTAAGCTATTTCGTTAAATTATATTTGTTTAGCTTGTGGCAAAACCAATGATTAGATACTCTTTGGTTAGTTGTCTAAAGGAAAATAATTTCTGAGTGTTTTGTTTGTTCGATTAATTAGATTGTGGTAAGTTAAAAATCGTCTCATTTCAGTCCTATATCCAATTCTATTAATTTTGCAATTCAAAAGCGGCCTACAATAATTTCCCACTATTCCAATTCCACAATTGCCAGGCCCCTGACCCAACAATATCATTCTAAATTCCATTACAGTCTAGCAAAGCCGCCGAGTTACAATCAAATTGTAACGGTGAAACCAGTGAAAACAATTGATTCGTTTCAAGACTGGCCCATAAGATGCGTTCTTAATAACGACCATAGACAAAAAGCCTTTTTTTATGCGGACACATTGTCAAAATATAAGCAGTTTAAATTTGGAACGGATGGTGGTCTAGACTAGGATTTCCGCCATGACTAATAATTAAATAACTAGAAACAAGTAAGTATCGGTAAATAATTAGTAGCTTACATAAACGTTAATTATGTTCGAGGTGTTAAGATAACCTGTCGGACAAAGTCCTCTGATACTCGGTGATAAATTATCATGCATTTACCCACGATGTACGAAAAACAAAATCATCTTAATTTTTTTCTGTTCCATGTTTGCATTTCTCATAATTGTTTTTATTCTATATTCTGCGGCCTAGCTAAGAAACTTCATCAAAGACGCAAATACACGGTGTAATTTGTCTATAGTTTTTTGCGGGCAATTCAGCTACCTCCAAAGAAAAAACCGGCAAAATGTGGGGTTCCGTACCATCGTTGTAGGGGAGCCACCTTTGATTTTTTTATTTTTTATTATTTGTTGTTATAGCGGCAACAGAAATACACATTCTGTGAAAATATCAACTGTCTACCTGTACGGATCATGAGATACAGCCCGCTGATAGCCAGATGGACGGACGGACGGAATGACGGCCGGACGGACGGACGGACAAACAGCGGAGGCTTAGTAATTGGGTCCCGTTGATTACCTTCCGGGTACGGAACCCTAAAAACCAAAGAAGGAGGAGAAAAATAAAAAAAAAAGATGCCAGATTGCGAGAATACGCGGGCAGGCTCACTTGTAGGCTGATTGAAGTTTGAAATGCCAGCAAGTTGACGGCTGGAGATTTGCAACACCTGCACCTTGTAACAGCAGAAATGCAAGTAGTAAGTCGCAAGAGGCTGCCAGTCTCATCAAGACATCTCTACGTAGCCGGTCAAGCCTGATTATAACGTCAAGTTTGATCAAAATGTCATTTAAGTATTTATCATAAACAAAACCGTCATGTGCATTACTAATTAGTCGAGAAAGTTAATTTAACAGCAATAATTCTTGTAAATAAAACTGTACACAGTAAATAAATAAAAAGTGAAAGTATAATGTATTTTTAAAGAAAGTAAATACCTATTCTACGACGTTGTGTATTTTTATCGATGCTTATTCGCGATGCGAGAATTTTATTTTATCTTCCGAAGATAATCCTGCTGTGTTTGAATTAAGACAGGCTAAAGTGATGAATTAGAAAACACCATCGATAGAGACGATAGATGAATGAATGTAGACCAGCCTGCGGGGTAGGTTTTTTTAAGAGGTAAGCCTGAGTACATGTCTTTAATGTGATTTTATTATTTGCTTATGGAATACTGTTTGAAAGGGAAGCCAGTAGGAATCGAGTTGTATGGAACCTTCGCCACTGGTACCTACCTAATTGCGTAATACACTCAAAATCGCTTTGCCTTTCAATTTGACAATTCAAAACAATATCCATTGCATGATATGGCAAGAAAGTAGGTGTCAGATGAGATGACGAGTAATAGAGAAGTATGGTAGAAGACGACATGCTGCGCCGACACCAAATAAATTGGTATAAGTACAGTCAAGTGCAGTAGAATGATGATGATCCATTGCATATACTTGCTAGTTGCTGCATCAGTCGTCTTAGGTTGCTCTGGACTACTTCATTAGGTTAGTAGAAGTACCTATATTCCTAAGTTTTTGATGGTAAAGGAATCAAATACGGAGTCCCGCCCCGACTGTGTTCAGCTGCTGCTGTTCGATGCTCGTTCCTTCTCTGAGCAAGGATTTGTCCAGCAATAGAACAATATCATCATACAAATTCAATTCTAACATCTTCTCGGTTTGGGTCAGTAAGCCACTCAGTGATATAACTGAAAGCCTGTCTGTTCATTAAAATTACCGCTCATTGTCACAATTCAGTAATGAGATAATACCGTGTTATAGTTGACTATCTGTATCTTACGGACTATTTTATGGATGACACAGTTCAGCGCGACTCTAGTTACTGTAGTAATTAAAGAACTTTTCAACACTTTCAACACTTTGTGGAAATGTGGTGCTACAGATAGACCTTCGGCCATTTGCTGGCGTGTCAAACCCTGCACTTTAGAGGTATCTAAGAACACTACTGACCGCGATTAACGTGATTACCTATAACTGGGCCCAAGTAAATTGTTAAGACAGAGGAACTGAAACTCGACCTGTTATTAAGAAGTGATTAGCTTCGATTGCTACCCAAACAGAAAAGGACCCAGTACCGACACCTGCGGCACACTTCGATTTATACAAGTTTGTGTAGGCTCAGGCTCTTATGTATAATTCTCAAGTACTTACTAGTAAATTAATTGAACCCATTTACTGAGCCAACAGTTCAAGTGGTTTATTACTATGAAATAACTATCTATAAGCAGCAGCAATAAACATACCATTACCTACAAGGCTACAACAGATATGCAACTACTACAAAAAATAAGTAGGCTGACAGCAAAACTATCTTACGCATGTTTCTACGGATTATTACGTGTGAAAACCTATATTTTTATAGTAAATGATAATTTCAAGATCAACAATTCTGTCTAGATACATAACTGCATGTTTTAGGTACATAAGTCCGAGAACTGTGACCCATTTGTCGCAGAATGTCAGCTTATCTACGATGTTGTCATTCTATAATAATGTGACGTTATGGCGTCAGTCTCTATTTTTGACTTAGTGCAGTTTATTTATTTATTTAACAATTTATGTACACACTAAATACAGAAAAGAAGAAAGAAACAGAAAATAGTACAAATGTGATGCTGGTGGTGGTTTTTAGTCTATGGTATTTATTGTTCGGTTCGGTATTCACAACAATTTCCTTTTTTTTCGTAACGGCAACCTTTTTAGTTGATATAAAACCTCCTTGCTTGAATGAAAAGGTTCTTAAAATTTACTCAAGATTAGAATGTTCCTAATGTCGGGGACAGGTTATAGTAGCATCATCTCTTGTTTTGGTTAATGTAGCTGCTTTAGGAATTCCTAGACTTTGATGATCTAACAGCGGTCAATGACGAGAACTACTTTAAGGTGGATCATTCTCAGAGTTCACAGAACTGTTACATGACTAATTACAATTCGTTGTACCTATGTATTCATTTGTTTATTGTTGTTACTGATAACGTTGAAGTGTGACGAACATGATCCTTTATGAAATTTCTTGCTCAGACATTTTTGTCTGCAACTCCTTTGTTTTGTCTAGTTTAGTTTTTAATAATTAAAAACTAAGACATAGACATTGCGTGAATTATTCTCGCAATGTCTATGTCTCAAAATTCAATGCAGTTCATTCTTCAAATTCGGAAGCTGTCAAAATTTTGGCAGGGTCTCATTTATTTTTTATTTTGTCTTAATCGAAGACGTTTTTAGGTGAACGCAGTCTGAACAAAAAATAAACAATTGCTGCTTGCTATACGTCAGACCCTGCTGCACTATCAATTATCAAATTCCCAGATAAGTATTGTTGAGACTTATCTCGACATTCTAGTATAGTAAGTCTGGTAGTCTAGAAGTGATTTTTTTCCGTGATCATGCAAGTAGGTAAAGTAAAAGTACCCAAAGAGCATTAAGCACTTTTACAACAAGTAATAGATATTATTACTGAGTAGTAAGAATGATTCAAACTTTTAAATCAAAAATGAAGGACCTCAAGAAAACCACAAATAAAATAATTCTTATAAATGGAACAACAACGTAATCTGTTCGAATGTCACACAAACCCTCATGACATAAGTTGTTTGTTTATGACGAATGCGATGACATCATCCAGATATCACCTGACCAATTTAAATTGATACCTCTCGGCCCCCATCTAATTCGTTTATTAGTACAAATAGAGGCTATAACGGGAATTGACAGTGTCCACTCAAAATGGCCGCCGCATAAGTGCATTTCTATATTTAAACCAAGGCGATGATGTCAGGTGCGTTGTGCCTACTTTTTTACTGTTACCAAGTTATTAAATGAATCGTACTCCGTCTTAAATAGGTATTTAAGATAATTGGTTGTAACAATGGAGTTTATTGTCTGTTTTTTTTTTACTTGTGTGCTACGTGTCCAATGTCCATGTAGGTCGTGATATTTTTGGTCATAGATAATAGAATATCTTATCTGTGGATTATTATATGTCATGGTTTCCAAAGTTGTTTGTTTGTCGTCTATTATAAATTGTTGTTGATAACTTCAGCGGATTATGGCAGTGACCTTCGGCTAAATCATTTAATACTTTGAATCTTATAGTTTTATTCAAGTAAATCCTGACGTAAGTCTTGTCCACCTTGATTCATGGAGTGGATAGAAAGGAAACAATCAAATAAATAAAAATCTTTATTATATACATTAAATTATATTGTTGAAAACAATTTTAATCGTAATAAAACTTCGGTTATTGATGCACTCTATAATTTTTCTTTGTATGCCCATGTTTGGAGACATTGTAACTTTATCATAAATACATAAAGAGTGTCTATCAGCCTTAGAAATGTTCAGATCTTGCTCTCAACGAGGCCAGGCAGGGAATCACTAGGAATGTATACAATTACATAATATATGCCCACGAGTCGCATAATGTCATATCCGGGGTTTTAGTCGTGCGTTCTGTTAAAAGTTAGAAAGCATGTCTTTTCATTCAAAACAAAACACATCGTAGGAATCATTAATGTTACTTAAACATAAAGTAACGAGTAAATACAATGGCAATGTACTATGTGTATGGGAGTGCGGAGCGAGCCCTCTAATGGTGGTCGTCAAGCTCCTGCTCGGCCTCCTCGTCGAATTCGGCGTCCTCGTCAGCGGTGGCCTCCTGGTACTGCTGGTACTCGGACACTAAGTCGTTCATGTTGCTCTCCGCTTCGGTGAACTCCATCTCGTCCATGCCCTCGCCGGTGTACCAATGCAAGAAAGCCTTGCGCCTGAACATAGCGGTGAACTGTTCCGAGATGCGCTTGAATAGCTCCTGGATGGCGGTGGAGTTGCCGATGAAAGTGGCGGCCATCTTGAGACCACGAGGTGGGATGTCGCACACGGCGGTCTTCACGTTGTTCGGGATCCATTCCACGAAGTACGACGAGTTCTTGTTCTGGATGTTGAGCATCTGTTCGTCCACCTCCTTCATGGACATACGTCCACGGAAGATGGCGGCCACGGTCAGGTAGCGCCCGTGGCGCGGGTCGCATGCCGCCATCATGTTCTTGGCGTCGAACATCTGCTGCGTCAGCTCGGGCACGGTGAGGGCGCGATATTGTCTGCTTCCGCGGGATGTGAGGGGAGCGAAACCGGGCATGAAGAAGTGAAGACGGGGGAAGGGAACCATGTTGACGGCAAGTTTGCGGAGATCAGCGTTCAACTGACCGGGGAACCTGAGGCAGGTGGTGACACCGGACATTGTGAGGGAGACCAAGTGGTTGAGATCGCCGTAGGTGGGTGTGGACAGTTTGAGTGTGCGGAAGCAGATGTCATAAAGGGCCTCGTTGTCGATACAGTAGGTTTCGTCTGTGTTTTCTACGAGCTGGTGAACTGAGAGAGTCGCATTGTAGGGTTCGACGACGGTGTCTGATACTTTGGGTGAGGGGACGACTGAGTATGTGTTCATGATTCTGTCGGGGTATTCTTCACGGATCTTTGAGATAAGGAGTGTACCCATACCGGAACCGGTACCGCCGCCAAGTGAGTGTGTGAGCTGGAAGCCCTGTAGGCAGTCGCATGACTCTGCTTCCTTGCGTACTACGTCAAGTACAGAGTCGACTAGCTCGGCGCCCTCTGTGTAGTGACCCTTCGCCCAGTTATTACCGGCTCCCGACTGTCCGAACACAAAGTTGTCCGGTCGGAAGATCTGTCCGAAGGGTCCTGAGCGCACCGAGTCCATGGTGCCGGGCTCGAGGTCGACGAGGATGGCGCGCGGCACGTACTTGCCGCCGGAGGCCTCATTGTAGTAAACGTTGATGCGCTCCAGCTGCAGGTCCGAGTCGCCATGGTAGGCGCCGGTGGGGTCGATGCCGTGCTCATCGGAGATGATCTCCCAGAACTGGAACAAAAGTGTTACCGTTAGCGGAACGAAAGCAGTGGTGTAGTGAGCGCGGTATAGAATGCAGTCAATTAAGATGCCTACACGAAAGCTCTTGGCGGACCATTTGTAAGTGCGCCGACGCTACTTTCCAACCGGTTCTGCGTCGGGTTAATATCACGGGAGAGTCGTCCCTAGCGAATGGCGTTCGAGTTTCAATGGACACTTTCGTGATTCTATTCAAATGTAGTTTTCTAAAGGTTATAAAGCTCAATGAACCGTCGTATAAGGTAGACAGGATACATAATACATCATTAATGAACGCTCAACTTCGGGAAGGGTTACGCAAGACAATGGCATGAGTTATGACGGCGGCGGCACAATAGCTCGCCACGACGACGGCGACGCCCACGTCCTCCCGTATTTGGTTTATCTTGCCGTATAAGCGGAGAATGTCTCGAACGACTCGGCTTATTAGCATTCAATTTTTCGATGCCCCTTGAAATCCGCGACCTGATTTCAGGGCTGACGGCCATATGGTCGCCGAAATTTCGCAATGAAACAATTACTGTATGTTTATTTTCGAGATTAAAGCACGTAATATAATCGTAGTTGCGGATATGTGCAATTAACTGACGTAATTGCCACGCCTACCAATTTGGTGATCAGAAGTCGGAACCAAGTTGTCGGGCATCGCCGAAACTTGTATTGTCTGGCGCGTTAATCTGGACTTTACGATCGCTCACTAAAAGCTTACCGCATCGTAAATCAATTTTTCACCGCTTACGTAATTTGTTGAAGTGCTGGTGAAAATACTTAGCAACACAAGGTTGTATGGAGCGATCGTTGTCGTGTTGTTAGTACATTAAAATTCAGCGGCGTGTGCGCGCCGATCCTAGTGATGTCATCTGCGAGTGGGTACAACTCGACATGTACAAATATGGTAATATGACTAACATGGGCTGCCTTTTTGGTTCAGGGTTTAACTTCGACTCTTGTTTATTTAGCGTGGATGTTTAAATTAACTCGAGTGCTTATGAGGCGTTCGGTATTTTTAGAATGAATCGATTTCGATTTTGGATGTTCTTAAAGTGTCTCTTAGTTCTTTGGCATCGCCAGAAATGGTTTGGGGAATTAGTTTTAAAGCATTTTATTATTTAGCTGGATTAAATCATTTAGGTGTCCATTTATGGCATCATAAAACATTTTATTACCAATAAATTATTACTGTAGTCATTGACAAATTTTGATTCTTTGGAAAGGCAATTTTTACGATGCGAGAAAGAAATAGATTGCATTTTGTACTCCCGTAAACTAGACTTTAGCATGTCCAAAAAGGTAGATAATGTCTGTAATACTGTCTTTATTATAATTGCATAAAAATCTCGATAAAAATCCAATCCGCAAAACGTCAATTCATCAAGACTTTCATAGATGACATTGTAATGATTTTTAATAACAGCGAAAAGTGAAAGGCCTGTTGGAAAGGCTTGCTTTCTGAGTAACAAGATAGAGCAAGCAAGTTGAAAGTATCGTGTGAACAGACGAAGGGAAACTATGGCGTCTTGTAATGGTTTCATGGTCGTAATACTATTACCATTGTGTTAGATTTCACCTTACAGTCCGTTCTCGATGTGTCTGACTTTCGCAGTTTTGAACATGATGAATGAGGGTTTTGTCTCTGACTTTTTGTTATGCATCTTTTTGAGTAGAAACATTACGTAATGGTGTATCGTTTTCATTATTTTCTAGACAGACATGTGAACGGACAATTCCGTTCTCAAAAGTCGTATTTGCTATTCAATTTATTTTCTGTCTGATACTCGGCAACATTTCCAATCAATTTAGACCTTGCAAATTCCGGAGTTCATTGCTCCAGAATTTAACACAGTTTATTATTGTTGGCTCCATCGCTGACTTCCTGTAGTTAATCCATCTGAGATATGCATGCTGGGCATTATAGTTATATGGTAACGGTACTGCGCATGCATCTGTATGGCGAACCACGGCGACTATGGCCGCTATTTATAAATGGGCGTCGACCGGCTGCCGTCGGGTCGTTGAACTCTAATCTTCAGCTCTTGCCAAACGTTTGATAAGATAAGGTCACTTATAAACACAATTAAGAATGAGAAAAGCCAGATCTTAATGGTCATCTTAAATATACGAATTGCTCTCTGGTACTGCGTTGCCTCTTGATTGCATTTTATCGGTCCTATTAACTTTATAGTTCGTTGTCTGATAAATCGGTAATTGATCGTGAAATCGGTTTTAGATTATAGATAACCGACTCTAAATTCATTTTCGGGTTGTCTCTATTTGTTAAAAGATGTTTTTCGTTGTAATATAATATAACTTTTCCTTTAACTTTTCCTACTTCGATTTTATTTCTTTTATGATCTCATCTAGTCTCATTCCGGTGTGTGTAAAATTCTCCTAACTGTTACTTTATAAGCCATATCAATAAATTACTTAAAATCATTCACGGCACAATGATCTTTATAAAAAACTGACTGACGTCATAGACAATTTTCTCGGGCAGTGAACGGATGAAATTGCTCGCAACTATCTGATTTTATACACTGCCAATAGTTACTATACACCATTTACTACAACGATGAGTAATATTAAATATATTGTACTCTTATGTTTTGCTTACAAGGTTTTTGCTATAGTAAGTTCCAAGGTTTGCTTACGTATCATAGTGGCAAAATTTACTAGTCAATGATGTCATTTTGATGAGGATAATTATAAAAAATAAGACCGCCATCTCTGTGATAAAGTTAGATGGAATTTCCTTAACCGTCTCGACAACTACTTCATAAAATACGTTTTCAAAATGGCCAGTCTTCTTTAAGATGTTAACACAGCTGTTATAGGTATTCCTGTTTGTATATCTGACTCGCATTCAAATACCAAGACTGAATGATTCATAATTCTGACTAACTAATGACTTACAGACGTAAATAGTCATGAGAGCTTGCTCAATCAATAACAATCTGTGTTTAAATTCGATGAGAACTCTTTGGTGCAACATCGTTAGTTTTTGAAAGGTTCTTGTTGATAAATACGGGCTAAATTTAAGTTTTTTGATGTTGGTAGCTCTTCGTATTGATGTTGCTCTTTATTTTAGGGCGTTAGAAGATTTATGTGATCTTGTTTTGGATTCGAAATAAAGGAGTGCGCACGCGCGTTTACTGATTTAAGAATTTGGATATTCTGAAGGTTTTAAACATGTGTCACGCCAATATACGGACATTGAAAACGCTTTTGCACTCTTTGGCATTTGCTATCCTAAAAACTGATCCAAATTCTTGTCACTGCTCGCCATATAGTGAGTGTTCTCCTTGCAAGTGATTGGTAACTCCGTTTTTCTATTTAATACTTTTAATAGCTCTAAAACAAGCAGTCACGAATACTTCGAAAACACTCACTGGAGCGTAGACGATAGCTTTTACTGTTAAATTCAATCTGCAATCGTTTCAAACATTGTCTTGATTGAATTAAAAACTAGAAAGATTGATGACTTCTACTTAATTGACCTCGATTTGATTTGTTCAAGCGTAATGCTGACACAGCTTGAATGTCAACAAGAATTGGAACAAATCCAAGTAAAAAACCATGTAGGAAAAGTTTCTGTAAGTGTCGGGGCGTTAGACCATCGTATAGCATGTTTTTCATGCATCAACGATGAACAGCGGTAGTTTCTCTGAAGTATTTGATAAAGAAAGTATTTTAATTACTGCTAATTTGCAAGGTAAGTAGCTAAGCTAAGTGGGACGTCGCCTTATCGGTTATCGACTAACGGATTTCAAAGATATAGAGGAAGAATCTATTGACATAGCAACACGACTGTCCAGAGAGTATAGAAAAGCCGGCGATGGAATTTCAAAAAATGTATTGAATTGAAAAAAGCAACAGAAAAGCTTATAATACCAATCTAGTTGAAAATCATTGTAAATATAAAAAGCGCTTTGAAAACGATTGCCCCCTGTCTGTAGTTTTTAGATGCATGTGATATCTGTCATGTTCCGTCAAGTGTAAACATGTGTCTAGAGGTCATAACTATTATCTAGTCTTCCTTTATTATCTTTGAATCTGAAATTGCCTAAACGAATTACAGCACAAACTTGGCCTGCAATTTTCCTATGATTGTTATTCCAACTTCAATTTAAACTTCCTTCTCAAGACGATTCAATCACGACTTGAATTGTACGACCATAAACGGATACGAGTGATGGGAGAAAGGAGATCTCAATTCAACTTGATTTACGTCTGTCAAATTGAAATGAAAATCCTTGTTTATGACTGGCATTTACTACGAAGATTAAAAAAGGATTTTATACTCGCAAAACGAGTCTGTAATAGTTAAAACAAGTTTATTATTTAGATTATTTCGTGGGTGATTAGATTCTCAACCTGTTTCATAATGTAGGATCTCCGTAGTTGACCAATGAAATGGTGCCACATACTTCAGTGACGGCAAGAATGCCTATTTTAGAATGTTATTTGTTCAAACGTATGTAAGTACCTACATAATTAAGTATGAACGTTCTAGAAACTTCTTATCAAGATCAATAGCTGGTAAAGTGGTTTGTTATATAGTCGGAAAAACCTTTTACCAAATCGACAGGAACTAGTTTTATTTTTAAGAACTGAAAAAACTGTCTACTGTATACCGACGTAGCGCCGAGACGTCCAGACATTTTTTGTTTCAAAGACTTACATCTCTATTCTCATGTCATTGTGTTTCATTGACCTTTTGATAAAAAATATGATTGTCTATCTAAATAGGCTAAATACACACATATTTTATTGGCTACTTTATAACGGTGCAATACAGTTTTTGGTCATGCGTGTTAGGGGATGACAGTGGTGCCCTCCTTACGGGTGCGTTCGAGCGCGAAAAATAACCGTTCCGTCATTGTCTATTCCCGAATTATGAATGGAGCTATGCAAGAACACAACATAGTACCGTTCGACCTAGTTTAATATGAAAAATCACTTAACAATGGCATTTCTTGCATAATTATTATAAAAGTTACTGTAATCAGCGGACTAACATTACTCTATGTACAATTCCGATTGTATTTCTAGCGGATTCCACGTTTTCCGTTAGCAACGGTTTCCGTATCGGCGACTCTAAAACGAAAACAACAGCGGGAATACATACCTTAGCTCCAATCTGGTTTCCGCACTGGCCGGCTTGAAGATGCACGATTTCCCTCATATTTGATTATTAAAAAATACTTTGTTTGTTATAAATAATTTAAACACTATACGCGACTCTCGCACTACACAACTCGCAGATTTGATCAACCGGCCGGGCCGGTGGGGATTTTTGAGGCTTGCTTCGCCTCCGCGCTGCGGCCGGATCGCGGGCTGTGATTGGTCGGTTGCCACAGCACGCTGCCAACTTCACGGCACGCGAGACGCTTATCAATTCGAAAATGGAATCATCCCACATTTCTATGTATGGACATTGTCGCGATTGTATATTATTTGATGGTCATTCGTTTAGAAACGTCAGTTTTTTGAGGTGTGACAGCAAAAAGTTTGCGTGTCTTTTTTTAATTATTTTTATTGGTCTTTTGTTTTTGGTTCTCTTTGATATGAATGCGTGTCGGGGTGTGATCACGCGTGTATTTTTGACGGCAACGGGATAGTTTTGGGCGATTAGTTTACATAGCGTGTCGTGGCACCCAGCACCCCTGCCTCCTTACACCCTTTAGACACGTAACTGTCTGTTTGTTCGATAATCGCTGGTTGTCATGTAACTAAACGTGAACCAGACAGAACTAACTTCATTCAAATTATTAATTTAGTTTTTCAGCAAAATGGTTTTGTTTCGTATTTATTTTATAGTTTTGCGACTTAGTTACATACAATTTTTCTGGGACTAGCTTTATCTGAACATCTTAAAATAATAGGTGGCCATTCCTCTAATCTTGGCGGTATAAATCAATATATAACATCACAATTCAATTTAATTTGCTGATAGTCATCAAATCAATATAAATAACAATATCGATAAAGTTTCCACATTTAAACTAAGATACCTGTGTGTGTTCCAGTGGTCGCAAGCGCTTCTGCTGAGCATGAGCTCTCGGTGTTCGATTCCCAGGTCCGGTAAAGTGATATTGGGTTATAGGTACATTTGGATTTTTCAGTAACAGACTGAAGTCTTGATTCGTGATCGGCTGATGTCAATAGGTTCGCCCTCTATGGCGAAATATGGTTGTACTATAGCTACTACACCTCTGCTAGCCACAGGCGATGATGTGTATATTTAAAAAAATATTTAATTAAGAAGTAGTTCATATTAGAATTTACACTACTAATTCTTTCAATAATTTCTAGGTCAATCCTTCAAACCTGCCTATCCTATTATTATCGCATGCCGTACCGAAGTATTTGAGGATGTGGGCGAGGGAAGACGCGCGACAACAATAGAACGATCTTCAATTGTCAGCTCCTGCCTGATAGGTCATAGTTCAGCGCCTGATGATTTACTTGAAGAGAATAAATTCTTGGGGCATGGTGTCATGTTTACATAGACATAACATCACACCTGCACGCGTAGCATGACCACCGTAGAAACGGATTTTGTCGACGGAAGAATCGACAAAATGACCCATTTCTTTTGTTGATCTACACTACCTACCTATAATAATACACCCATATTTTGCCAGGAACAGGGGGTCTAAAATGGCCGCTTTAGCAGAATCATAATAGGACAATAATATCAATTACATTTCAATTCGTAAAATGGTCACAAAGTGATAACTCATATTATTAACTGCGTCTGTGACCATTTTAAGAATTTTAACGTATATTTTCCTTCATATTATTTTTCTAATATGATTCTGCTAAAGCGGCCATTTTAGACCCCCCAGATCCATATTCCCGGCTGTTACTGAGAAATGAGGAATCGAACCCGTATCGCAGTAGCCTAAGAACAGCTGCGCCAGTTGAGACGCAGAATATTTTATTTGGTCAGTAGCTTAAGTTTACTCAATTAGGATTGAAAGACATCTATCACGTACCTAATCGCATTTTTAAATGCCTCTTATCCTTTTTCGTCCCACAGAAACGTCATTTGCTAGAGCGAGGAACATAGGATAGGATCATGGAAAAAGTGATTCCATGCTGGATAGATATAGGGCCAAACCTTCGAGGATTTTCTTAAGGATGCTTCCAAACAAGCTCATAAAATTGTTACATAAATTTAGCATTACTTAGGGCCTAGACAAAGTGACATTCTATCAGCGAAAACAATGATGGATGAGTCGAAAATGTTTAGAATTGACGTTAGCTACCGAAAAGCCAATCCCGTTGGAAGTTATTGTAGAAATACGGTAAGCTGTGTTTGCTATAAAACTAAACAAGAAATCAAACACTGTTTTAAGCTTTCACGGTTTACAACTAAACTAATACTGTCACTGTCATGGCGTTTGCAACAGCGTCGAAATATCAGGAGCTCAAAATAATGAACAATCACGGAAGATATCCCGTAAGTGACAGTTTAAGTTTAAACTAGAAATGTTTGCCACATTTCCAGTACAGCGGGTGTGGGCAGAGCATAGTAACATAGAGTCGTGAGTTCGATCCCCCGACGGCTCAATCTTTTTCACCAGTTCACGGCTTACCTGGTAGTTGGACTGTTTCAGAAATACAGTTTTATATCAGAATAAAATAACTATAAAATTAAACAATGGTGTAATAGCAGTTTCTGTGTACCTACATCTGTAATTATGAATATTCATTACTGAATGTGTCAACGTTGATAATAAAACAATGTCAGCTGGCGGACCATAACCGTAAAACCACAGAGTAGAGTCATCACAGATCTGACATGAGAACAGTCTGCAACTATCCGTATAGATCATCCTTCTGTGTGTTCTGTGTAATCCGTGAAGAGTTAAGAGTAATCTCTAGTTTCGAGTCCCATGCAATAGAATAGGGGGCGAGCCTATTGCCATAAACGGGAACAAATCCAGACTTCGAGTTGCTACTGAGAATTTTCCTGGGAATTAAACCCCTTACCTAAAGCTCCTAATCCTGCCTGTCTTCATCAAAACATATTTTTCGATTCTTTCTAAATATTTTATCTTTTGAATCTGCATCTGGGGGGTTACTATGACGAAAGCAGGTGTAATTCCTCTGTAGGAAAGAGACAGAGCTATACAGGTCGTCTAGCGCCATCTTTTCCCCACACTGGAATTGCTCCCGCTTCAAGACGTCATGGTAGGCCACCTGTTCTTTAGTCTTACTTTTTTGTACTTTTAATTTCCTCGTCATACTTTTTTGTACCATTGCAAGACCAAGGCTACCAAGGTTTCTCCTCATACAGGAATAAAAAAAGAGCTTTCACCATGCTTGCTCATCTGCTGGTGATTTTATGCCATTGAGGAAGAAGCAAATGCGTTATAGGAAGAGCTAAACCTTTAGCATACCTAACGTATCTGCTTATCTTCACGAGAAAACGGCGTAAGCAGACCGGAGGGACTAGACAACATTTTTTTTTAAACGTCGCCCCACTCTAAGAATTACCTTACCTGTGGGCCATACAAATATTTATTCTGTACGGGAATCGAACCCGCGATACGCAGCACAGCAGCCAATCGCTCAGCCACTGCGCCAGGTGTGCCGTCAAAATTGAATATACATAAGTCGGAAATCTATTGAATTGACAAAAGCAACCGTAAAGTTTATGTAAATACTGTTGAAAATCCCTCTACACATAGCAATCGCTTCGAAATAATTTGCCACTTGCCTCAGCCCTCTGGTTTTTTCAAGAACTCTTCCTTCACCTTTATAAATATTAAATACACACATAACATAAATAACAGTTTTATTACAAACATCTGTGTCCTTACGATGTTATCCACGCTCTGTGCTCAAGGCGACATGAGTCAAGTTAGAATATGTCGTGTCTTACTCTTTTCCTTCATTTATAAACTGTTTAGCAATGAATGACTGACTGATGTATGTAATGACTTAATCCAATACTTAGTAATGAAAGAAAATTGTGTAGTCTGTCGGGTAAGATTTTAATCGTAATGAGACCCAAGATAGTGCCTTGTAGGACCGGTATATTAAGGAAACCCATATTTGGTAGTAGGACTTCTACTTTCTGTTATTATGTACGCAAGGGTTCGTCAGAGTAACCACAAGTTAAGACATTTTTATTAAACTTTAAAAAAGGATAAAAACACAGTTTCAGTGTGGAATATAGTGTCAAAAGCTTGAGTTTTTACGAAAATGCTCAAATTATTTTTCACGACTCAAATTTATTTATGTACACAGTAAACAACACAGAAAAGCGACATATAAATATTTATGTAAAAAGGTTCTGCTTATTTCTTTAGAAATTTCTTCCAGCAGACCTGCGATAGGAGCAATATGCAATATAAAGATATTCTGTGAGCAAAGATGGAGAAAAACGTGTCTTCGACAAATTTCTAAATAATAATTTGAGCCAATAAGTATCAATATTGATAATGACCTATTGAAAAAAAAAAGTAAAATCAATGATATTGATTTTACTACCCGTCCTCATGATCCTCGTGTCCTTTTACGACCCATTCAAGTCAATGGTACATTCGTATCCTGATAATAAAACTATCAAATTTGTTATAGACTAAACCCGCAATAAATAGGACTAGTCTTGACTAGATACAAACAATATTCGACCACAAATATACCGCAAATCAAGTAATACCAATCAACATTATAATAGGCATCAGATAACGGGAACTAAAGAGGATGGTTGTAAAAGGAATGATTGAGATTTACGACGCCTGGAGGTAGTACCAGTAGGCGTGTGATGGTACATGTATTTAGATTGACAGAACTGAATCAAGTGAATTACAAAGATAATTATCAAGCCTGTAATCCCCGGAAGGTGAAGTAGAGGTGTGTAGGATACCCACATTACGCCAATGCTTAAGTCCCATGTTAAAGGGGGCGAGACTATTATTGAAATCAACAATTTCAATAATAGTCTCGTAGATAGACTATTATTGAAATCAACAATTTCAATAATAGTCTCACCCGGTTACTATGGTTACTTACCTATCCAGTCTGCTACTGAGAAATTCCTGATGGAAAAACCCAACCTACACTGTTCGATCTGGGAGTTCATGCTCAGCTTGCCACCAATACACCAACGAGGCGGATGAGAAAGTACTTAAATAAACTTAGATTTTGATTACTTTATGCGGCATACCCAAATGTCCCTTCTTTGGTACCGTTCGTCGAATAGTTTTGATCCTTTAATTCTGACAATTGCATGCACTGACCGGACAGGTCCATTGAAATCTCTAAGGTTTTTTTCTAAAACTACAATGTCAGATAAGATCCAGCATGGTAATCACATGATCTGGTCTAGACAAAATCTGGACTTATCTAAAAGAATGTGACCTCTAAGTTTGTTTCAATGTTTCTTCTCAGAGTAGACGGCAGGAAACACCGAGGTCACCTGTATAAAAAAGACGTGTAAAAGTGTTTCTGCAAACAGACTTACTCACAGAATTAAATATCATTAATCAGATTGAACAACAGATCAAATCAAATGAGTTATAATAAGTTGTTTATGATATCTTAATACGCTCTGCCCACACTGATATTACGCACGTTATTGTGAAGTTCAGTTGTGACCAAATAAGTGCCGCAGGTAATAAGGTTGTTGTGAATGGTGTGTTACCAATTTGGGTTAAAACGAGTCGTATTGTTAACTTGCAGATGATAAGAGTTTGATAATACTTACGATTATTTAGCATATTCCAACAATATTGCAAATGGCAGACGACATTGTTGCTACGTGGGTAAATCCTGGATGAGGGTGGCACAAGTGCGTGGAGCTTGGCATAAGCAAAAAGAGGCCCATTCTGCAGTATGTGATGTCGGCAGGTGGGTGATGATGATAATGAAACAACCATCGGTCACGTAAAAGTTATAGGAACTCAAGTTGTTAAAGTTGCTCAATCGGCCTACAGGCTCTATTTCTTACTGTTTACTAAACAATGATTCTGCAATGAATTCTTGGTTTCCAATCCCTAATTGAGCAAAAAGCGTCATTCGATTTCTCTGACAGATCGTTATTAGAATAGATTTTAGTACTGAGTTAGGAAATACATATTAATATTTTATGACTATGGATTTGTCATTTGAAGGTCTTTGACAGTCGTTACAGGTAGTCAATGGCCCGGTAGCCTTACATCCAATCTTACCAAGGAGTATCGTATTATCCAGTACTAACTAGATTGTGGAGGTCAGATAGACGGTCGCGCCAAGTGAAATAATGGTATTCAGCTGCATCCGGTTAGACTGGAAACCGAACCCTACCTTAGTTGGGAAATGGCTAGGGTAGGCAGATGATGATAATGACAACGAATTTTCTATGGTTGCAAACAAAACATAGAGCAAAAACAGATTACTCAAACAATGTTTTTTTAATTTTCAAATAGAAATTGCAAGTAAAACCAAGTAAGTAGAAATTATCAAAACCGATTTGCCTAACATCAATTCTAAAACCGATAGAGTCATAGAGATAAAAATCAGTATGTTATCACAACTAAATCAAGTAAACATGTTATTTACTATCAAAATAACCTCCTTAAAAGGGCTAACAATCCAACTATGCCCGTAGAAGGAAAACCCCGTAATTACAACTGAATGCTGGCCAGTTCTAGCTAATGATTTTGATGCCAAGGTCGACAGTCGTAGCTGTGAAGCTGTCTCATCGGTCAATCGAGCATGTTTCATAGAAATCGGACGGAATTGTCAGCTTGCGGTTACAGAAGTACTCGAAAATAACTTATTTGGGTCAGAAAATAATAAACAGATGCAGCTGTGAATTGGAATTGTTTTTTTTAGCTGAAAAGGTAACAGGAAAATTTTGTGTAATAATTGTTTACTCATAAGGATACGCTAAATGAAAACGTGTAAGTAAAGAAGACCGCATGTCAGTGGTGACAAAGCCAGTATAGCTGGCCGCTTATTCTATTGTACCTCCGTAGATACTCCGCTCGTTCTGCTCACATAGCAAAACCCATGCTTTAAAAGGCGACCCATGACCTGGCACAAATTCGACTCCAAGCCGGGCTGCATATCAAAAATATCAAAAAAATATTCTCAACAAAATTTGCTGGGCCTGTAAATTGAACACCGACCCTTAATGTGTGCTCAATAGTAGCGCTCGCGACCGCTGCACTAATCAGAATGATATTCTGGCTTACTGTCATTGTTTAATCTTAACCTAAATACTCCTCGTTTGAGCTAAGCACGATAATTAACTCTGCATGTTTGCTATACTTATGCAATTATTGAGCACTATGACTTACACTAACACTCGATTCTCCGGCCACCACACCCATTTCATCCCCGCATATTGCAATTTCAATGCTATTTCCAGCATTTCCCCTACTTCACCGCAAAACCCAGCTTTCATCCGCAGAAAGTTTTGAGGTCATCGTCCCGTCCATCCAGCAAGCGCTAAAGTTCATCTAGGTCGGAACTATTGATTGTTGCACTGCGCGGAAGCTACCATAGAGCATAGAGTTATATTTGTCTATGGGTGTGTGCTGTGCGTTTTGCGCATGCCTGTTTTGCAATGGAGATTGCAATTAGGCTGAGGGTGATGACCTGGGTGTGTGAGCTATGATACAGCGTTATGTAATACTTGAATTATGGCTTACCTTTTCAATAAGCGGGGTCTCGTCTTAAGCCATAACAAATAACATAATCCCTTTTTTTTTTTTTTTTTGGATGGGAAATCATCAAATGACCCCCCCCACTCTGGGCGGAGCGGAAGGGAGTGTCAGACTTGTACTGACTAAAACCCATCCATGCTCCTTCTTTGCCCTTTGTGTTCCAGGGCCACGGTGTCTCTTTCGAACAGTCCCGCAGCTCTGGCAGGCATCGGCCCATGCGGACCCCTACTCGGTTGCTGACATCCCTTTGAGGCGCGCGTGGAACACGAACGTGCCGTCGACACGGCCTGTCGTCATAAGACGGCCGGACGGCGAGCTAGCCCATAACTCGCCGTCCACAGGCCCGCGCCTACGGTGGCCGGGAGCCACCACGTGACCCCCGACGCCCAGGGCGTCTCCCGCGGCGGCTGGGACGTGAGGTTCTTTCCCTCTCACGTCCCGCCACCTCCTTCACTAGCATGACTGCTTCACAGAAGGATAACATAATCCCTCAAGCAGATGGTTTGCATGGCATCATATTATGATGAGGGATTATAATTCTATTGTCTATCAAAACTATAGGTTCTTTTAAATAGACAAGGGTCGTATATTTTGGGTATGGTTATTATCCATGAGTCATGGGTTGTCAATATGTCACATGGCAATTAATTATCAACTGTTACTTAGCACACCCTTGCTAAAATTGTCAAATGTCGCTGATTGGTGTTGTACCAACGTACTTATTTTAACAAGTTATATTGTAACAGAATTTCATCACCAAAAACTAAGCTATCTTTCGTACAGAAGCACTTAGAGCGAATTGAGTTTGTTCGTAATTCTTGAGTATTCAACAAAAACAGGACTTTACTAAACTTGGCTTAAACAAGAGAACTTTGTCTTAGGATAAGTAAAAACAGAATTGTACAAATAAGATGCGGAGTTCCAAAGATGTTTGTTCGTGACGATAACAAAAACACATAACTTTGTCTTTGTAACTTAATACCAGAACAACTTGTCCAAAGTTATCATCTGCCTGCCTTATCCCAAAGCATAATATTGGCATCGGCTTACACCTGACGCAGCTGCATGGAGCGACTGCATGTCTGGCCTCCAAAACTAGTTACTGGGTAATACCCACCCCATTGTAAGACTAATTGTCAAAGTTTTGGGCTTCTGATCCGTAAAAACTGTGCCTCAAGTAAAGAATAAAATTAATACCAAAATTAGGTCAGACGAGACGCGGTATCGATCTACCTGCGCCAGTCTAGCTCAAAACGGGAACGCTAAAACCTGAGGCGGCTACAACTGAAGTAACATAATGCGTCAAATTATAAGGAAATGCAGACGAATGGTTATGTAAGCTAACCATGTGTGTTTAGCAAAGACATTTAAATTTCTTTCAGAGTGACTTTCAGGAGAATTGCCATGGAAAAACTGTGATTCCTTGTAGCAGTATTTACTTTACGGTAGGACTCGATGTAACGCACTTAAATCATAGCACCGATGGGTGCATTTAATGGTACGGTAACGGGGGTCGTGCAGGTATTTAGAGTACGGTAAGAACAACAAAGTTTGAACTTTAACCCCCAATATCTCCGTATCTAGAAAGTTCCCAGGTATGGATTACCAAAAAATATATCGCAATGACGTGGAGAACCTTTCGGCTTCGTTAAGGCTATTTTTACACCCAATATAAGTAGATAAGCTGAGTGGTCACTTATAGACGTTTTCGTAGTTCACTAAACTTTCAAGGTGTTTAATTTGTAAGTTTAACAACATACTCGTAGTTGACAGAATCAATAATAGGTGTTATATTAGGGTAGGGAAGTACTAAGTACTTAATAATAGTTTCATGTGTAATGATGTGTCGGAAATATGTCAAGTAACGGCCTTCATAGAAGATTCAGTGGCTTTTTTATAAGACGGCCCGTTTCATCGCCTTAGCCTTGCTTAATAGTTAATAAGTATGGTACACTCCCCACACTATGGTGTTGTTGACAAAAATACGTTAAATGAAACACGAACACCTCATTAGTTATTCATTTATTCAAATGACTAAGTTCAGTGAATAATTCTTAGTTACCGACTGCCATCAGGCTATCAGACTATAAACAAAATATGAATTCATATGAAAACACAAGATTTGAAGAAAAAACCTGATTCGCCATCACTGAATTAGTCTATTACGTGTGTTTTGATTACTTTTAGCAGCAATTTTGGTAATATTATGTTGCAAAAACAATCTGCATGTAGGATAGCGATATTATTTCTTGTAATAAGTATTAAGCATAGAGTAAAGTAACGGGTATTAAGGTTGTAGTAATATCTACCTCTAATTCTGAGTCACTTCTAGAATTACAAGAAGAGATGATACGATTCAAGGAGCTAAACCACAAGACTGCTGAAAAATTACTGTATTGTATTTATTAAGTCATTGTCGAAAATAGATCTTAATGAATGAACAATACACAGTGGTTACCTTCTTACTTACTCAACACAATATTATAAACAAATATTATTCACAATGTCACACATTTGGCGCGAAAATGAGTCATAGACAATAAAAAAACATGAGGTCTTTTACCACAGATATATTATAAATTTTATAGCACTATTTATACAGCCAATATATCGGTGTATTCATGAAACGAATATTTATTTTTGGGTACCATGAAATTAAATATTTAAGTAATATTCGGTCTTGTTTCGGACAGAAATCTGACGTAATGTTATGTAAATGATGTCAGGTAAGTATTGATGATGAATGAGTGATTGAATGAGTCGCACACGAGGTAATGCTTTTATCATAATATAATACTTATTCGTAGAAAAAAGGCTAAGCTAGAGGATTAAGGAATAATATTAATGGATATTTAAAGTGGTTACTGTGTGTGTAGTTCCGTGAGGACTTGATGGCGAAATAAAGATTCAGGAAAACTAGAAGAGAAGAAGAGTCT
The DNA here is from genome assembly GCA_910589295.1 of Noctua janthe. NCBI lineage: Eukaryota > Metazoa > Arthropoda > Insecta > Lepidoptera > Noctuidae > Noctua > Noctua janthe. Next base: position 1,168,193 of record OU342572.1, on the reverse strand, counting down.
CAAATCTTTAACGTAAATGGACGCAACATTTTCCATTTTTTTCCGCTCCAGCAGTGTTCTTGATGATTGATTTTATTGATGGAAGTCTGATTTCTAACACCTGTTCTATATTTGTACCAAACAACCTAAGCCACTTCTCATGACTCCCACCCCATCCCTCATTAAATCACTTCCCTCTTCTTGAAATAGTTTCGGCTGACAAGCTCCTTGGACAACCTTTATGCTGCTACTGACAACGCGTAGACATTTTGTTCGCTTGTAATCATCATCTGCTTAGCCTTTTTCCCAACTATGTTGGGGTCGGCTTCCAGTCTAACCGGATGCAGCTGAGAATCAGTATTTTACATAGAGCGACTGCTTATCCGACTTCCACAAACCATTTTGTACTGGGTAATTAATACGATACATCTTGGGAAGACTGGTTATCAGACTTTCGGGTCACTACCTGTAATGACTGTCAAAGATCTACAAATGACAGCCGGGACCAACCAAGGCACTGAGGAAACTCGGTATGTAATGGTGGTCATCCATTCACGGACCATAATTGATAAGGACGGCTTATCCTAAAGATCGACCCGAGCGGCTGTTATTATTTAGCCACGAGCTCCTCGCTTGTAATCATTGTTATATATTCAAGTCAACAAGTTAGTATTGTCAACATTATAAACTAAAATAATCTGAAACCGGTTCCGGTATCACCATATGTGGTCATACCTGTTTATATACCTGTCTATACATACATAATATACCTGTGCCAAATCATCACAGTTCGCGGTACCGCCTACGTCGTGGTGGAGCTGATTTTCTTGAAGGGGTCTTGCCATATAGAAAGATGTAACTGTAGTATTTATTTCTAATATATTTGTGGGTTTTGGTCAAATATACATATAGACAGAGCAGTTCTATAGAAGCCAGTCTATTGTTATTCTTAAACATCTAACAGATATTGCAAATACGCTACAGATTCTCTAATGGCAATTCTATGTAGGCACGTAGGCAGATACCTACTACTACTTCTGATATACATATTGTACATAGATGTATGTATTACCTGCTTATGTATTACCTAGATAATAAAAAAAATTGTAACTATTTTCTAAGTAATAATAGGTAGGTTTTGCTACGACTACAATGAAAATTCATCGTATAAATCTGTCCCATAGATAGACCAACTGATTGGAGTGGTTCTTCTGATGGAAATACGGGAGTGGTAGCTAAATATCACATCTTGAGTTCGATGTTCAGTTCAGAACATGTATTATGGAGAGCATGTCGAGTCGGCGCTATTTAGGGGTGATGACCGGAATATATGATGAACTTCAATCGATTATATCGATTAATAATAATTAATAATATATTATAATAATAATTAATCGATGAACCTACTTCTAATAAAGCTGACTGGCGAGCCTTTTTCGTGGACATCAAGTTTTATCGTATTTGGCTTGCTGTCTAAAGAAGTTTAGCGAACTACATGGCTAATTCTGTTAGTCTAACTATTCTGTATTGGCCCAATCCAGGACAAAGGCCACCGTCGCCCTTTCTCACACAATTCAGTCTTTAACGAAATAATTCACCTCTCGTGTATTCACTTTCTTTCCACATTTTCGAGGAGCCTCCACCACTTTTATAACTCGCACCATAGACTACAAACGTGACTTTTTGCATGTATGTCATCTGCGCATTTTCCTCGTAAGCCCAGCTGCTCTATAAGGCGTGTGCCCGATACCAGGACAAGTATGGAAGCTTGGCGCTGCCAATCTGTATGTAGGACGGCTGATTTGTGTGTGTAATCGCCTTATCATTTCATTTTGTTATTGAAATCATGAGCTTGATTTCACGTGAGATTTCTAAGGGCTAATATTGCCAGTTTTTTTTAACACTTTTTGTCGTTTTATCTAAATCTCTAGTTGACCTCCGTATAACTAAACAATTCTAAGAGAATCTAGTAATAATAACTGCAAGAAGTTAAACTGCTGGGGCTAGGAGAAAGTCCTTCTATCATCATCTCCCTGCTGTTGTCCCATGTTACTTGGGGTCGGCGCAACACGATTTTTTCTTCCATTCTCCCCTGTCAATCGTCACGCTATCATTTACTCCTTTTTTTCATATCATTCCTCACACAATCCATTCATCTTTTCTTTGGTCTTCCTCTACGAGAAAGTCGTTAGAACTTGATGTCGTTGGTACTAGAGGCTTATTGGTTGACCGGATTTGGTACTTACTTGGTGTTGTGTACGTACTAAGATAAACTGATCTTAGAACTGTATATTAAACTACCATCTTCTAGCAGAATTAGACTAACAAGTACACAATATCTAGGCTTTTAGAGTTTTACTACCTCGTTAGAAAAATACTTAAGTTTTTTGTAACCCACTCATCACACTGCAATTAAACACAGTAACTTGTCAAGAGGTGCATTTTATTGATAGTGATATGAGTAGGGTGAATGGACCCATTATTAGCTGTATAAATCATACTTATTAATTAAATTAAAAGCAGGTGGCCTTCTGTAGTTTCTGCTTACCCCATTGGGAGAAAGGCGTGAGTTTATGTATTATGTATATGTCTGTGTATGAATGAATAAATCATAAATACTTTTACTCGCAAATTAAAGCCATTTTACTGTATTAAGTTTTCTCTTTTCTAATCATAATAAATTTGAATGGCACTAAAACTGAAATGACATTTTCTTTCATTACTGTATTTTACAGCTACTTCTCATTTCCTTTGTGAGTGATTTGAAGCAATAAATAAAAATGAAACACTTATTATAAGCATTATAATTTAGGATATCAAGATGGCGGATGTTGTACAAGGTTACTGCTGCTTGTATTGTATTAATTATTTAATACCATGACATTATTTAACCTTACATCTTACCATGGTTGACGATATATTTTATGATTCAGAATATCTAAGGCGACTTTTATCTACGGTCTATCTTCTATGAATTATCATCATCATCTGAAGATTTACAGCCGGCCGGGCTGGTCGTGTATTGTATTTCTCCATTGTGATGTAATTATTTCTAGCTTCTTCTCTACAATTTCTCATTCCAACAGTTCTTAATTTTTGGTCTACGCCATCCGCTCATCTGAGCTTGGGCCAGCCACGACTTCTCTAACCATTTAAATAGGTATATGTAAGGGATCACAATCAAAAGTCACTTATTCAAATTACGCTGAAGAATCAGCACTTTTCAAAGGTTAAAATTGTTCGGCCGGGATATTGCTGAAGTTCAGTATTCGAAGTCAGGGCGCCATCGTTGGTCAACTTTCTAAAACACTTCTACTACCACGTTAACTAAAATAAATAAATAAACAAATGACTACCGACAGCGGTCCCCTCCACCTTATAAATATTTCATCCGAAAACGCTCGTTTAAACGCCCAGTTCATGGGGAGCTGGTTTCTGTTCAAGTGTGGCAATACCGCAATATATTGCAAGTCGTAGGGGCATGTCACTGGCTTGGCAAGTAGCTGGAGCCAGCCACTGGCCCGGCAAGTCGGTGTGTTGGAGGTGAATCCTTATATTTGGAGACACGGCCTGTTAATTTGCTTGTTGTTGATTTCAACTGCTGATAAGCTTAAATAAGGTTTAAAAATACGTAAAAGTGCTTTTAAAAAGTATTTTCTTTTAGGTCAAAGTGTTTACGTAATTTAGTAAAAATCCTCAAAAGGAAGTGGATCTGTACAAGTTCTGTTGAAGGAATAAAATCTTTTTGACGATAGGATAGGATGCCCATATAGGTATCCTACGACATTAAAGAGAGACTAGACACTAAACTTAATATTTTTCAGATTATCCTCATCAGTCTTTTAATTGTTCATCATCATCATTCTCTTGCCTTTATCCAAATTCATTTGGGGTCAGCGCAGCATGTTTTCTTTTTCCATACATCTCTATTACTCGTCATCTCAGCAGTCACCTCCTTTCTAGTCATATCATCTTTCACGCAGTTCATCCATCGTCTCCTTTCATAATCTTCCATCTTTATGTTCCTTATTTTGGATTGATGGTATTGCTTGTTAATCTTATACGTGCAACACATCGGTGTTCTTTTAAAAATACCCTATCATAGACATACATAGTAATTCTCAGACAGCATGAGAAGAAACAATCTTCCAAACTTTTATTCGGCAAAAACATCATCATAAAACTACCTCGAAAAATAAATATCACCTCACTATTCCCACACCTTTCCATTACTCCCCAAAAATATGTATTCCCTGCGTGTACATTACTGAAATTAACATCGTACTGGGTTTCAACCCCGGCTAGGGTTGCCATTTCTGAAGTCCGGATAAAAACCTCGATATTTCTAAAAAAAGATCTGGTCCGTTTTGATACCCTCGATAGGTTTTGTTGAATAAAAAATATTTACGACTTACAATTTAGCGCCAAAAATCCGCCATTTTTTTTTTTAAACACGTACTTAAGGACTTTTGGGTTTTTGAAATGAATCAAATGATACCGTAATCGTCGAAATCCATCCAGCCATTTTAAACGTACGGGGTAATAAAGAAATTTACCAAAAACAAACCCACTCAAACAAACAAAGAAACACAAGATTTGCGCGAAAAACATAACCCTTCCTTGGCAGTCGGGTAAAAAATCTCTCAAGTAGACAATTTCGGACAGCTGTCAAATTCGGACAAAGTCGAACATGTTCGGTGAAAACCATACTGGTGGTAACCCTAACCCCGAACGTCCCCAACCCTAGGAATGACGTCACCGTCTGACTCACAGACCACCCCTTCAATCGATAGGCTCGGCTGGTTTCTTTTGTAACTTCCACCTGTTTTGTTATTTTGTTTCGTTGGCGAACTAGATTAATTAAAATGGCGCCGATTAAATGTCAACTCATCAGCTGTGTGGTAGATGGACTTTGTTGTCGTTTCGGGTCAGAAATTTATATGATAGATTTTTCTAGCGACAACTGGACAATAATTGTGCTAACGTTTTTCTGAAGCTAGTCTTTTTCTGTGGTGTGTGTATTTGTATGTGGAACGTAGGGTCTAGGCTATCAGATAGCAATGTCTTGCCCTAGACAATCTGTGAGGTTTTTAGCATAGAACCGAGTTGATCTTCAGTTGGGACGTCAGCCTGACATTAGGGTACTTCTCTCTCTTTTGTTAATCTAGCTCGTTGCTAAATAATAACAGCCGCTCCGATTGATCTTTAGGTTAAGCCGTGCTTGCCTAGGTTGGTCTGTGGGTGACCACCCATTACATACCGAGTTTCCCTCGTACCTCGGAAAGCACGTTAAGCCGTTGGCCTGGCTGTCATTTGTAGATCTTTGACAGTCGTTACAGGTAATCAGTGGGCCCAAAAACTCTGACAACCAGTCTTACCAAGGGGTATCGTATCACCTAGTACTAACTATGTTGTTGAAATCAGACAGGCAGTCGCTCCATGTAAAATACTGGTATTCAGCTGCATCCGATTACACTGGAAGCCGACCCTAACATAGTTGGGAAGACTAGGCAGATGATGAAGACCTATTGTTAGTCTAGAAACAAACGACCATTATAAATATTCTATTATTCTAAATCAGATTTTCCTGATATTGAGTAAGCTAGCTGTTTATTTAAAACACTGTTTACCATACAGGTAAATAATATCTATTAACAAAGCAAGGCATAGAATATGGACACAATACCCATAAATTTCCCCATGATTAGCCTGGTTCACCATCATAAACATCTAAGCTAGGCAACGTGTATTAATCACAATAAATACTGTAAAATAGTTAGGTAGTTGTAATGTAACTCATTATCTGCTTGCCTTTTCCCAACTATGTAGGTTGGGGTCGGCTTCCGGTCAAACCGGATGCAGCTGAATACAGTATTGTACATGGAGCGACTGCCTATCTGACCTCCAGAACCCAGTTAGAACAGGATTATACGATACCCCTTGGTAAGACTGGGTGTTAGACTTTCGGGCCGCTGACTACCTGCAACGACTATCAAAGACCTATAAAAGACAGCCGGGACCAACGGCTTAACGTGCTGCTAACTTTCCGTGGCGCTAAAGACTAAATTCGCTATGAACGACTAAATTGAGCTCACTGTAACTATTTTTTTTTTCTCTATCTTCAAATCGAGTTTTCAGTAATTTTCAAAGACTTGATTCATCATTTCTTGCACTCATAGTCTTGATTGTAGGTTCTGTAAATTCATGCAACCATTTTTATTAAGTAAGAGTCCATTTAATAAGTTTTCATACTCCCATTCTTGGACTGAACTGACAGTCACACCAGGGTTTTTCTATGGTATTTATGACATCCAATTAAATTAGAACATTTCTCATGAATTCTTTATAAGCTAAATTGATCTTAACTCCATATTAACAAGCGGCAGGTCGTTAACCTATCGCCTACGACCACCATAACTAGCTGGCAATTATAGGAAACATGTACCTACCTCCATAAAACAATCAATGTTGATATTTTAATGTTTCCCACGATTCATTGTGATTCAATCTTATTGCTACAATGTTCATGCTGTGGGATATTCAGTTCATGATCCTAGTACCCATCAGTACTGATGGCAATTAATTTTCGTCGCTTATTAAAAAAACATCAGCTGTTCCATTCATTTTCACCATGTAGGTTACACTTTTCTTTGGAACATACGTTTTTTTTTAAATAACCGTCGAATAATTTAAATGCTTCGTGGGTCTAGAATCGTGTAACTAGTGTCCCTTACACTATGTAGATATGTCCTCTAAAGAAGAAATAAGTACGTACGAAAACGGACAGAAATACTACAAACCAATAGCTTCTGCTTTAGTCTGCATACAGCTTTACATCATTAAAACGAAAACTGAAAGTCGGAAAACAAATGAATTTAATTTACTAGGTCGACGGTTTCGTGATGGAGATCCTTATCTATGGCGTGCCAACCTCAGTGCCAACACATTAACTAATTTTATGGCAACAAACCACCGACTGTTAGCTGTGGACCTGGCTTTATAGGCCTACCCCTTTCCTCCTTGGAGTGCCGTAAAAGAGCCGTTTTTATAAAACAAGGACAAGTTGAAAGTAAAAATAAATATAGGCGTTACCAAAAAAAAAATTGATATACCTCAACAATTTAGAGACACTGTCAATTTCCTTACAACTGAAGTTATGTTTCGTTCGTGCCAGAGACCATAGCACCTATGATGCTAACTGGGCAAATGATCATATTTCCACAGTACCCAAGTGTATTGAAAACAAAATCAAAAGTCATTGATGCCAATTAGGCTTAGAAACAGCACTTTTTGCCCGTCATTCTCACGTCTACCTTTCATCACTTCCGACTGATTCAAACGATTATTCAGAAGACGTATGTGTGTACAAAACAATGTGTCAGACCAGGACCACGGCCCTTATTTTGAAACTCCTAAAATGCTAGCAAAACATGCTGATGTAATAAAGGAAAATCATAAAACATTGACTTTAGGAATACAAGTCAATTGAGACACACATACAAAACACATACGGCACGTCTAACTACCAAATAAACTCCCAAACTATTTCAATCTAGACATCGTAAAAGTCTAGATTCATCTACCAATTTAGCAAACATCCAGCCAGGCTCAAATCGTAGCTCGTCGCTGCCATATTAGGTTCGGTATCGACCCGTCGTCGTCGCGTGGGTTGTGAACAACGTACTGCTTGAAGGGAACTTGAATAACAATTACTTTTGTGTACTTTTGGCCATTTTTTTTTGCGGTTGCTATGTTATTTTGGGCTTTATTTGCCAGTTTTGTTAGGCTTTGGGTAAATATTGATTTTATAGACGGAAGCGTGGTGTTTGGTTGGAAAGCTATCCATACTTGTATGATAAATCAAATTAAATTAAGGGAGAAAAGCCAGGGTAGCCCACGACATTCAAATTTTCTTATGTTTTTTTGCAATTTGCAGGTCAGTGTTCAGTGGTCGCTTGTATGTTGATTAAATTATGATTCGCGGCCGTAACAAATAAGGCTTTACAGAGTTTTAATAAAGAAAATTTGGTGTTTCCATCTTAAACAATCAAATCAGTTAAACAGGACATAGGCGTTAAGCGCATCCTAAATTGCGCTACAACACTCTGTGCGCCTTTCGTATGCAATCTGCCCCAGACACCGTTTTAAGGTCGTCATCCATCTAGCTGATGAGTCTACTTTCTTCTATTAATCGTCTTCCTCATGCCAGCCATAAACGTCTAATATTTTGACATGGGCCCCCCAATGTTCGCTACTGGCAGGTCAAGATTATGTGTCATTCATATCTCGTATCCATGGCAGTAAGTATCATCTTTTTCTTATACCTATACCTACATTTAAATGCAATATCACAATATTCATGATCATAATCTTGTTTATCTAAGAGCCGAGCATCTCAAGCCCGCTATAAACACAATAAGCTCATTAAAATAAAGCTGTAAGTTTAACACACTGACTGCTTTCGCTCCGCCATGTTTGAATTGACACGGTGGCGCCATCTGTGTGCTGACTCATCAGTTTGTGAGTAATAAATAAATTATGATGCGGTTTACTAAGGATAATGGCAGTATTTACTTATAATAAAACGTTTCAGTACCTACTTGAAACATTATTTTAAGTGGTAATTAGGTATGATAAATGATCCGTATGAGAGGGGGTTTATTTTTGGCGTGATATGTACCTCTTTCCTCTTCTTATCGCATTACTATTTGTATTATAAACGCAAAAGTTTGTAAGAGCGCGTGTATGTTACACGTTCACATTGAAACGGCTGGACGGATTTGGATAAGATTTAAGTACCCAGATAACCTGTAACCTGAAATAACACATGAGGTACTAAAGTCTAATTTAATGCTACTGAAGAGCTTCTTGAGCTTCTTATAGAAACTGGTGCTTCATACCTTGACCTGCTCCACTGAAATGATTACAACCTTTCATACTCCAAAGGCTGCGTTTCAGTAAATTCTCCAAAGGCTGCAACAGTACAAAAAAATACTATCATGTTGTCTGCATGTAATATACGCTACCGAAGTTGACAAATTCTGGGCCGACACGCTAAAAATAAGAAGAAAGCTCTTTCTAAAAATATATTCCTTAAAAAATCTGCCTCACACCAAAGTCCACCCGCACAATGTGACAAACAGTCCCTGAACGTGATTACTTGTAATAACGAACCCCGTACAAGGTCATCGCGGCGGGGTGACGCGTCACGTGGCTGCTGGGGTGAGCCGCAACGAGGGTTGTTACTGTAGGCTATAGGGGTTCCTACTTGTAACTACTGGGTAAAGAGGTGACGTAAGCTTTTGTAAAAGTGTTTATTTTTAACGTTTTTGTGTTGTTATTGTTAAGGTAGCAATATATTTTTTTTATTGAAATATTAACTATGCCATAACGTCAATATTCTCAACATAGGATGGCTTAACGCATGTTATCTGTGGTCGGCACAAAACGTTTGTTTTCCATTCTCCCCTGATAATCGTCACGCTATCATTTCCCTTCATATCATTCCTCACACAATCCACCATCCATCATCCATCTTTTCTTTGGTCTTGCTCTCCCTCTCCATCAATCAACATTTTTAATTCTTTCGCTAACAGTTCGTTATTTTCCTAGATGCAGTACCGACTACGTAGTTGTACATTGCATTTGCGAGGATCTTGTCCACCAGTAGGACGCAGGCGTATCAGCAAGAAAAAATAGCTTATGGTGTGGTCAAAATTAAAACCAATTATCAAGTTAGTTAGCGAACTAACTACTGGTGTACGTTGTTGAGGATCCTAAATTGGTGTAGGTACCTCGTGTTCTGTTCGTCTAAAACTTGAGGTACCTACACCGGCAGTGTTCAAACTTAGTATTTAGCACAACTACTTCTTGTGGGGCTGATATGATCCGTATGATATGCGGACAACATCCGATAATTTCAGCGTAGGTGTAAGACGAAGGTAATAAAAATTACATAAACATTTTAACCGACAACATTTATCAACACCAAAAAACAGCTGACGCCCTTTCTTTGATATAATAAAACTGATACTATTTCATTACCAGCCCACATTACAAGTATCAAGATTATTTTCATTCACTTCTCCTTGAGTGCAGGCGCCCACTGCGATGACTTCAACAGGCTCCGAACCCGCTACTGACTCATACCCGTCCGCCTACAGACCACTGCGCCATATGGATATAGTTTCTTATATTTTGGATAATTTGGTTAGGATATGGGAAATGGAGGCTAGCGGGATGTAATTTGGGGGGTGAACAATTTAGGGGGGATTAATTTCAAGTTTGGAAGATTATGTTGAGTTTTTGACTGTGATTTACTGATGCTTAAAGTGCAATAGACTTTTAGATTATAGATAATTTTATGTTGCATCTTTATATATATGTATATTTAAAGCTAAGGCATAAGTTTAGCCAGGTTGAATCGACTCCACTGGAGTTAATAGCAGTGAAATATAAGATAAAAACAAGTAAAGCATAATAATAAAGACTTGTATTAAACAAAACGAACTGTTAATGTTTCTGCAACCTTGACGAAAAATGTCCAGTGTTCATTGATGACATAATCAAATTCTCCGAACTGTAGGTGACCATAGCGCTTTTATTACACCATTTCTTTCAATTTTTTTTTGGCACAACTGTGTTGGTAATGTAGTCAAGTAACCCGAAAGTCTGACAACCAGTCTTACCAAGGGGAATCGTAAGACCAAATAACTGGGTAGTGGAGGTCAGAGGGCAGTCACTTCATCTAAAATACTGGTATTCAGCTGCCTCCGGTTAGACTGGAAGCCCGAAAGTCTGACAACCAGTCTTACCAAGGGGAATCGTAAGACCAAATAACTGGGTAGTGGAGGTCAGAGGGCAGTCACTTCATCTAAAATACTGGTATTCAGCTGCCTCCGGTTAGACTGGAAGCCCGAAAGTCTGACAACCAGTCTTACCAAAGGAAATCGTAAGACCAAATAACTGGGTAGTGGAGGTCAGAGGGCAGTCACTTCATCTAAAATACTGGTATTCAGCTGCCTCCGGTTAGACTGGAAGCCCGAAAGTCTGACAACCAGTCTTACCAAGGGAAATCGTAAGACCAAATAACTGGGTAGTGGAGGTCAGAGGGCAGTCACTTCATCTAAAATACTGGTATTCAGCTTCCTCCGGTTAGACTGGAAGCCGATCCAAAAGTAGTAGAAAAAAGTCTTGGCGGATGTGTAATCATAATGTGTCTACTTGAAACAATACTATGTGGTTTGATACCAGTTTACGGTAAAATTTTACCACCATTATGTCGTGGCAAATAACAATTTGACAAGCAAATTACGTCAGTATTCGCTTTAAACCCTTTAGGGATTCCCGTATCTACATAATGGTTATGTCTTCATTAGGGATAGTTAGTCTGATGTGACAATGGGTTTGGGGTTCTGTAGATTAGTAGCTACATGCATTGAGACATGGAGATAGCTGGTTGCTTTATTTGACAACGGTTTCTATATAAATTGAGAAACAGATGCAAGTGTACTCCTAATTTCTGTGGTGTAGACCCGTAGAGGGTAGAGGCTTCGAGTTAATTACTACATTATTCTGAATTGTGCTGTGTTTACATAAGTTCTTACAACAACCCCTGAAAGCATGTAACTCCCTAATGCGTTCTTGTTTTTGACATACTTCCAAGTAAATTAACTTTACGAAGTATGGAAGTTTTAATATCTGTGTCAGGTCGGGACTATGCATTGCGGATCCACTTCTCTGTCTCTTTTCTCTTTCTTATCTTTGTATTTTCTTTCTTAACTCAATCAACCAATTATTATAGTCTCCACTTAGCCCATCGCAGTCCATAGCTGGTCCTATGACCAGCAATGGACTGCGATGGGCTCCCCCGAGAAGCACCACAGCACCCTGTCTTCCACCTTCAGCATCTATTCTAAACCAGTCACCTTTTAAAGTCGTCGGGTTCACAGTCGCTACGCTGAGCAGGTCCATTCAAGTCGATGACAGAGCTCTCAAGCAGTGGGCGTGGCAGTACCTTAGTACTTGCAATCCCGTTTACCCCGACAACACCTCACCTCTACACGTTACCGTCAACAAACCACCGAAACACGTTTAATTGAACCCAAGGCTATCAGCTTCACCCGTAGGCGTTCAGTAGGCGACTCTTTTCCTATTCCTCCTACCAACTTAACTTTACAGTTCTCGGAGATTCTATCTACATCAGTGTAAAGGTCATATTAGTTTGTGGTGGCTGTTGAATTTGATGAGGCCATAAAAGTCAGTTGTGTCGGCTATGTGTCTCACTTTACGCGGTTGAAAGCCATCAGCGTCTGTCGGTCAATGTGGCAGACGAGCTGGATGTATAGGTGACTGTATCGAGGTGTGGTGTCACCGTCTGAGATGGCTCTCCATCGATATAAATTTTTAGAAGATAGGTTCTTCAGCTTCGTCACTCTTGTTATCAATGTGCAAAGGTACAAACGAGTGCTTGTCACCTTGAATATAGTAAACCCTTTATGGTTAAGTATAATCCTTGCTTTTTAAATCCAAGGCTCGGTTATGATGAGCTTTGAACATTGATGGCGGCTATATAGATGTAACCTACCTTATTATTTACCTTATTTTCTGAAAGACTGTGGAGAAACAGGCCTTTGTATTGGTCTGAGACGTAGAGTACCTAGGTGTTCTTCTGGCATTGCGCATTGCGTATTGAAAAGTCACTGTCATGACAAAGAGTCAAAGAATATGCTTGTAAAATTCACTATCCATGATGCTCTTCTATTGTTTCTCCTTTTGCGAGTTTGTTAAACACAGTATTTTTTTTTAGTTATTCAATTTGATCTGAATATTCAATGTGCATAATTGACAACAGATACGCACCGTACCCAATACAAGGTTTGGTTCAGACTTACTTGTTTAACTGTTTTCTAAACGTGGCACTTCAGACCAACCCATTGACCAATTATGTCACTGTTCCAATTCGTTTTACTAACTCTCAATTTCAGTGCAATTTTCAGTAAGTATCTACGATTGCCACGCGAAATTGTGACAAAGTACTTATTTACATTTACTTCACGATCAGGCCTGTAACTGTGGAAGATGTAGGAGGATGAAAACGTTACGTACTTACCTATGCTATAGGTATGTACTTCTTCTTAGCGTTTCGATGATAATTCAAATTGAGTCAGCCCAAAATTTGGCGACTAGTTTGGCACTTTCAGTAGCGTCCATCAGCTCCTGTGATGTGCAAGCAACAGAACAGACAGGACACGATATCAAGTGTCCCATCGTTTGTGGGGCAACACCACATTTACACTCCAGGGCAGAGTCATCTATGAATCTGTACCTGAACAGGTTTTCCTTGCTTCGGCCAACCTGTGTCCAGAGTCTATACAAAGACTTCCAGGTATGTACAAACATTTCGCCTCATTTATTTTTAATTCTTTCACAAAATGGCTGCTTTTATCCAACCTGTCGTGTTTACGACTCCCTAAGGCAGGAAGGTGGTTATTTTTGTAATTGGGGACATCACGTTGCCGTTGGAGACTACAGCTGTTACGTCAGTTTAACTTATTTTTAATTGTATTACAAATGGCAGATTAATTTCGTAATTGTTCCTAATTATAATGTCAGGTTAAGAAGGGCTTAGAACAGGTATTAGTCTCAAACCTACTTGATTGTTTCGCCAAAAGCGGTGCTTTTGGCGAAACTGATGAAATTCGTCTGTAATGACTAGCTTATGCCCGCGGATTCGCCCGCGTGGAGTTCCATAACTGTCCAACGGGATCAAACTACCAGGATAAAAAGTATCCTATGTGTTAATCCAGGTTATAAACTATCTGTGTGCCAAATTTCATTAAAATCCGGTCAGCAGTTTTTATGTGAAAGAGTAACAAACAACCATACATCCATCCATCCTCACAAACATTCGCATTTATAATATTAGTAGGATGTAATGAGTGACATTTCTTGTCTTCAGTAAGTCGATATGGGTCGTCAGAAGCCTGAAAGTTTCACAACCAGGCTTGCCAAAGGATTTGGCTACCCACCCAACTAGCAAAAAAGTTATATAATATTAGAACTATACAACTAACCGACATAACAATTTTGCAGCAACTAAACAGTTGTAAAGTAGTATTCAGTTCGACGCATTAGTTATAATAATTTAAGTCATATTAATGTGTCCTGTAAACGTCATCTCAATAATTTATATGACGGTCATATAACGTTAAGTCGAGTAAACGGTTCAGTCAGTAAATAGTGATGAGTCGCCATGTTTTGTAAATTTAGAACCTTTTATTCAACACTTAAATAACATTTATTTATTTTATTTATTTATTCATATAACAATTCGCATTGTGTTTGAATTGGTTTGTACATTAATTAATATTTTATAGTTATAACAACAAATTATGAATATGAAAAAACAGTAAAGTCTACTCAATTTAAAATCTAAAATAACATAAATGATAAGTATTGTGTCAATAGAATGTAAATAGTAATTATATAATTTAATGTAAATATTATTATGTCAAATACTTATAAATCTATTCTCTAAAATGTAAAAAATCGAATAATGTCTTGAATAAATATTTAATGTCAAAAGGTAAATTACTAAATATACAAACTATTCACCATCATTTGTCACCAATTCAGTTAAAGAATATAAACATTTATTCAACAGGAACGCTTTGAGTTTGGCTTTGAATAGAGTACCTTTGTAAATCAATGATCGCAGATCAGTAGGCAACTTATTAAATAATTCTACTGCTTGGTATTTAGAGCAATGTTTAGTAATATTAAGTTTCGGTGCAATTTTATTTTTTATAACGTTTCTTCTAGTTTTCTCTCTAAGTTCACGTTCTTCTTGTGATTCATGCTCGTGTATGTATTTCGCAAAGTGGCTGAGTATTACTAAAACATATAAACTTGGTACCGTCAAAATAGCTAATTTTTTAAAATATTCTTTACATGACTCTTGTTGTGGGATTCTGACAATCGTTCTTAACGCACGTTTCTGCAGTATGAATGCTCTTTGGCAATTATACCCGTAACTGCTCCCCCAAAACATAA
The DNA here is from genome assembly GCA_910589295.1 of Noctua janthe. Classification (NCBI taxonomy): domain Eukaryota; kingdom Metazoa; phylum Arthropoda; class Insecta; order Lepidoptera; family Noctuidae; genus Noctua; species Noctua janthe. The sequence goes on along the minus strand of OU342572.1, from coordinate 1,153,160 downwards.
TGCTGTATCGTAATCTGGATTCTACTAATGCATAATATACAGATTTTAGCTGCTTTAAATCAATATCGTCCCTGAGGCTTCTTAGCGCGTAACAAGCTGAAGATATTGAGGAATCAATGGCGGTGAGCTCTTTTTTCCAATTTAATAGGGAATCTATAAAAACTCCTAAAAATTTTACTTCGTTCACCAGTCCAATATTTTCCTTTTTGAGCTTGACATCTATGCTATCTTTGTTACGTGACGTTGTTTTAAACAACATAACATTGGTTTTATTTGGGTTTATTAATAAATTATTTGCTGTAAACCAAACAGAAAGATTCTTTAAACACTTATTTACATTTTCTGTCAACTCATTTAAATTTGACGACCCGATTATGGCGTTCGTATCATCTGCAAACATTATAAGTCCTGCGTCGGGTTGGGTATTATTCATAAAATTTAGTAAATCATTTGTAAAAATTAAATATAATATTGGTCCTAAGATTGAGCCTTGAGGCACACCGCGGCTTATGTTGGTCATTTTAGACTTATATATTACTTCATTCACACACTTTACGTCACAATTGTTTGAGTTAATGTCTTTTATTTCTACGTACATTCTACGGTTTTTTAAATAAGATGTCAAAAGTTGTAACGCTTTTCCTCTAATGCCATAATGCTCTAGTTTAGCCAGAAGTAGCTCATGATCAACTGTATCAAACGCAGAACTTAAATCAATAAATAAGCCAGCTACCTTCATTTTATTATTCAATTTACTAATAATGTCATTTACAAGATTATCTATCGCATCTGAGGTGCCTATCCCCTTTTGGTATCCAAATTGTCTAAAGTTAATTATTCTATTTAAATGTAAGTGGGTCACTAATCTAGTTTTCAATATTTTCTCAAAAATTTTTGATAAAATTGGTAATAAGGATATTGGCCGGTAGTTTTTGGGATCCGTTCTTGTACCCTTTTTATGTAGCGGAACCACCTTGGCCAATTTAAGTTGTTCAGGAAAAACAGACTTTTCAATACATTTATTAATGAACTCAGATAGGGGATACGCTAATATGTCTATATTATCCTTGATCACCGATATTGGCACGTCATCATGTCCACAAGACGCTTTGTTTGTCATCTTACGTACAATTTTTGTTATTTCCTGTGGTGTCGTCATATTGAATGTCATCTCACTTTCTACTCTCAATGTTGAGTTTCTTAGGAAGGACATCGCTCTTTCTTCTTCTGTTTTTGAAAGCGATGATTTATACACAAATATATCAACAAAAGTATCTGCTATTTCTTGCGGATCTGTAACCACCTTGTTGTCAATGTTTAGAACAAGTTTTCTTCGAAATTTGTTTTGCTTTCTCTTTGTCTGATCATTTACAATTTTCCATGTCTCCTTTAATATATTTTTGGCTTTGTTGAGATGACATGATATGGCTAACTTTCGTGCGTGCTTTAAAACTCTTCTATAGATTCTTACGTAATTCATTTTATAATTATAAACACTAGTATTAATGGTGGTGCCCGAACATAATATTCTTTTCATTTTGCTAGACACCTTAATTCCCTTGGTGATCCACTTTATTTGATTATTGTTCCTCAGTTTTACTTTACTGGTTTTCTTTGGGTAACACGCTCGAAATGTTTTATTAAAATAATTGAGAAATGTATTGATGCCTACGATATTATCATTAGTATTTTGAAAGCAATTTTTAAATGCAGCATTATTTCTTGTGTTGAATGTTCTTTTATTAATCAATATAGTATGTTCAGATTCATTTGTCTTTTTATCAATCTTATCAAGAATTATATTACAAAGAAGGCCGCCATGGCCATCTGCTAAACCATTATGATCTACCAAACACTGCTCTATATCATCGTCGGAAAGATTAGTCAATACATTATCAATGCAAGAGTATGATTTGTTTCGAATAAAAGTTGGAGTATTTATCAGGTGTCTAAAATTGTACGACGTTAATATACTTATAAACTCTAAAGATTTTTTACTTTCCGCAAGTATGTCAACATTAAAATCGCCACATATAACGCACTTCCTGTCAATAAAATGTTCTAACAATTTTTCTAGGCTCCTTATGAAACTGTCAAAATTTTTGTCATTTGGACTTCTGTAACAACAACAAATATTTAATCCTGTCTCAAGATCCTTTACACCACAAACCTCAAAACTTTCTGATCTATATAACTTCTGTATTGCATCAATATTTTCACATTCTCTATTCATATACGCTAAAATAAGACTACCACCTCTTTTTTTGTTTGTCCTTGTGTTATAGGATACTAAGTTATAATTGCATAATTGAAATAAATTAATAGATTTATCATTCAAAAAATGTTCTGTTATACAAACATAGTCCAAGTTTTTACAAAAAGTTTCAAAATAAGATTCAAGCTCAAGTTTTTTATTATTAATACCACATACGATTTAATTTACGACAATTTTAAACAGATCGTCTCTGAAAGCAAGGGGTCTGTAACATTTTTGCGGTTTCGTGATTCTACTTTAGTCTCGAAAACAAACGATATCGCCAAAACTAGGAGAATTATTAATCTGTGTAGAAGTAGAAGAATTTATTAATAATCGGGGTATTTTGTCTAATTTCTCCTTGCCGTCAAAATTACAATCTGTTTGTATGCATGCGTCTCGTGATTGTATTTTTAATGTTTTTTTCTTATTATTGAGCACATTTTTCCTGTAATTTGAGTAGGTAATTGTATATCTCAAATGGAGTATTTCCCTATATATTAACTTGCATGCAATTTGCTTATTAAAAGTTCTGCGGTAATTATCATAGTCATTGTCTAATAAAATAAATGTTGAATGATTACAATTACTACAGATAAATTTTAACATATCATTTAGTTTCAAAACATTTAAATAATTGTTACGATAGACCTTGCCGACTAAGATATTTGTGTTTGGCATATTCTGCAAAGTGTGATGTAGAGAGCTTAAAACTTGTAGGGGATTGTTGTCATTGGAACCTGCCATTAATAACACGAAATCTGAGTCGGTAAAATCCTTACACATAGACAAACTTGAGTTTAATATATCACTAAGAGGCGCATTTGATTTAATGAATGACGTCACATGAAATGAATTTCCCACCAAATCCTGTAAATTTTCTCGTATTCCGTATCCAGTCTGATCGGCGAATATAGCAATTCTGTGTTTCGATGTTGTAACAGAATCCGTTAGTACTTCACTTGAAGTCTTGTCGATTTGGTCTTGTGTGTTTTTATTCGAACTCAAGTTATGTTTTGTGGGTGTTAAAGCACAACTGTTTGTCTTTATTAATGTAACAGTGGAAATATTCTGACATTCTTCAGTACTATGCATGTCGTCGTGCAATAGGTGTAACTTGTCTTTTGAGGAACAACAGGGTACTACTTCAGCGGCTATTTTTGATAAATTAGAATATGAATCAGGATTATGTGTCATAGAATCGTCTAACTCGTCATCTTTGCTGTCATGGCCATTGAGGCACTTTTGTATCGATGAAACAGGTGTGCCACTGTTGCCAGAAAAGTCTATTTGCCTTGGAACTGAACTACGTCTAATATTCTTTTTAATAATTCGTTTGTTCGAAGAACATATCAGCATAAGGTTATTTATCTTATTCTGTTGCTCCCTTAGTGTTTTTTGAAGAGACGTATTGTCTGATAGAAGCTTTTCAATTTCAGCATCTGCACTGTCCAAACGAGCCCTTAATTCACTAATTATATCCCTTAGTTCTGTTATTGCCTCCATGTTGTTATTTATAGGCAACTCTGGCAAACTCGTAGGACTGCTTCTCAATGATAACAAACTGTTATATAACGATTTTATAGTTAACTATTATAGAATCGTCATAATAGGTCGTATATACCACCTTTAAGTAACTTTTAGGTTGAAACGTTATTCTAATATAACTTAAGAACCCTAATTGCAACCGTCATGGTGGGCGCCATAGATGATACAAAAAACATGTATAAGACCAATAGTTATATAGATGTCTAAATGCAGTCGCCCAATATCTATTGACAATATGGCGGAAATTATTGATGACAATTATGTATTTTATTTTTATAAACAATATTGAAACACCAATATTATGGAGGCAAATTAAAATATTAACGAAGATAATCATACACATCATCGAAAATTTTAAATTCCCAGCTATAAGTCACCGCTCGTCATCTTCCACCACAATAAGCTTTCTTTACATTAAATTAATAAATAATATTAAAACATTTGACTTCTACTTTTTTTTAAAGTTTTATAACAACACAATAGATTGTCACACAAATTGTCTAGCTTGTACCACAGACCGACCACCAGCATAAGAAAACGTCATTACGATGATATAGTTACATATGAGTATTACTAGAAACTATTATAAACCTTACTAGTTAAACTTACAATGTCTACGTGATTTTTACTCAACTTTATTGTTGCTGACGCGATTGCAAAACGACCCCTACACGATTAAAATGTTGTATAATCTGCGCCCAAACCCCCGTTATATTTACGTATAAAAAACTATTATAAAACCATTTTAATATACCTGAAAGTTAAATAAAAAACGTTATTGTACCATTTATATGACCTGATTTTGCTACTTGGGCAGTACCTGGGTAACGAAGGTCAGATAGGCAGTCGTTCCATGTAAATGCTAGTATTCAGCTGCATCTAGTTAGACTGCAAGCCTACCACAAAATATTTAGGAAGCCATTGACTCATTATGGGAAACCCTTTACTCTAATCGGCGTAACTTTTTTTTGAGCCAGCCATTCATTCAATATCCATTTTTATATTAGCTCATCAAGTCAGAAATTCTGTCGCGTTCCCTGTTTTTCCTTAACAATTTGGAAAACTTTCATGCCACGTACCAAAGTTATCCCTCATATCGATCCAGAAAACAAGAAAAACATCATGTCGACCAAACTTTGCTTCCTAAGCTATGAGATTATCATCTAGCATATTTTACACTCAATTGACTGAATAGGTCAGTAAAACTCGTAGTCTACCACTTTACCTTATTCAGGATATTACGTAACTCCATAAAATATTGTCGCATTGGTGCCTAGTCTTCTCCCGTTGCCATGGCAACCGAATAAACCCGAGTACTTACGACTATAACTACCAGTGGGAGAGAGATTGGAGATATTGCTGTCCTTCTCGCTCTTAGGGCTCAGATGTAATGCAGGCACCCCACCCACGGCCTAGCCTAGGCCCGAGAATTGGGCCTAAGCTGTATATCATCAAGATAGGTAGGCTAAAAGGCTGGTGGCACTGTGTTACTTGACTGGAGTTTAAACCACGGTTAGACGTTCAAAAAAGGAAGATTTTCTTTACAGATAGGTATTATTATCCTGTCTGTTGATAATTCACAGTCGTTGCTCAGTCTGCTTGATCGATATAAAATAAATACTTAGTACCAAATAAAAGATGCATTAGGGGAACATAAAATCTCCCCTCGTTTTAATCGCACCTGGCTTTCACTGCACCCTACACTAATCGACTATAATATGACCTTGGCAGTTAACTGACAATGGAGTAGGTAGAGTGCCCATTCAGCTTGCAGTTTTCAACCCTAAACACATAAGCCCAGACCCCTCGAGTTGAATAACTGCAGCAGATTCTATGTTGTAATGTTAACTTGTGGGTCATGCCGGTTTTGCCGTCTATCTATCCACATCAGAATTGAGATCAGTAGATTTGATTATATGAAATATAAAATTATGCATACAGGTCTCTTTTTTATAAAAACTAGATAGAACCTGATAAACCTTTATAGCTAATAAAATTAGGTGCTACTTACTATACTCAACACTCACTCAATATCCACGATTTCCACGAGTGATACTTCTTTTGCAAGCATCCCCGTTATTAAAGTTAATAACCAATAATTGCGAAAATTTGCTTCGATCATACCTAATATATTGAGCTTTTACCAAACAAAAGTTGCATAACTAGAAAGTTAAAGAATCTTCGAAAGAACAGATTTCACTAATAAGCCTTTCGTCTGAGAACTGAAACAAAAACTACCTCATAACTAGCTGAATCATTCCAAGGTCCAACTTTTACATAATTAATAAATGGCATCTAATATATAACTGACAGTATTTCAAGATGGACGCCCACACTAAGTGACTGTAACAAACTGTCGTTATGGAGGATAAACTAGATAATTGGATATAGAAAAAATTTATAATAGGCGTTTAATTACGGATACATCGAGCAGTAATTTTGAAAGGCGTAAAAGAACTAGTTGTATACAACCCACGTTCAAGTTAGCGGCCCTGATTATTTATTACATAAGAAAGTACTCAACGAAACTTGTGACAGAGTTTTAGAAAGACCGAAAGTTTCATCGCCTTTAAATGCGCAAAAGAAATTGCTCTTCGTGTTTTGAATAAGAGCTTTAGAAAATTAAATGCAGCTGAGAAAGAAACTAAATTAACGCTTGCTGAAACTCATTTGAAAGTGCAAAGCTAACAACTAGGTAAGTACTTACTGTTATGTATGAAAGAGTAAAACAAATACTCTTATGTAAAGCAAACCCTGGCAAAATTCAATAAGGAAACTACGAGCAAACATAAAAAGAAAGTTCTGCAAGCAAAACAATAACCCAATTTACGACAAACATACACCAACTTTATATTCCTTCAATTCAGATTACAATCACGCTAACATATCCGCCATTTTATTCATGTCAAGTTGACATTTGCGTGAAATCACGCAGGTAAGCCTTAACCACGGTTACCACGGTGGCACCCGCCCTGGAACCAACCAGACTGTATTGATTTCGTGGTATAACGACCTGACACACACACATAGACAGCTTAGTTATGTGTTTATAGCTACGTCTGAGAGTGCATACGGGCCTGGATTTTCAGTAAATAGGTTTTATGTTATCTCTCTATGTGTATATTTTTATCAGGCTAGTACGCAGGATCGCGCGGTATTGATTTTTCGCTAGACCACCTAAGTTGTTACGCAGAAAAGGCTTTTGCGAAAATAGATTTTAATTACGCTTTGGTAACTGCGCAGAGGATGGAGAATAAGTCGTTGTTTTGTTTGAAGATTAGTCTACAATCACAAGGCCACCTCGTATTCGGATGAATGGAAGTCTGGGCCTTATGTCCAGTAATGGATCTGTTAATCTGTTTATTATTTATCCTACCACCATCTATAAGAAAAGGAATGGGTGCCATGATATACTATGGTTACCAAAGACAATCGTTCAATATGTTTCAGGAAATTAAAATTGTTTATGAATTAATATATATAATCAAAATTTTGAATTTATTGACAGACAAACGTACAGCCTAAACCGGGAGTTCAGAGACATGAAATTCACAAAAGCGACTCGATAACAAAAGTGAGCAATTTGAAAGGATTTTTGCAAATCATTCCTTTTTTTTTAATGGACCCACATGGTTTGGTGTAACTAAATAAGAGATGAAAATTCGTAAAATCAATGCGAAATCTCATCTGGCAATCGGCTTGTTTTTAAAGAAAGCTCTGATAACAAATAGAAATGAGAAGCTTTACACAATCCAGCCGAAATGTTTTTTGTAAAAAAAATCTGCGACCATTTCACCTACTTATTACATACATGGGTACAGACGGCGCACTGCGGTCTCCACATGCACTTAGCATAACAAGCAGGCTTTTATGGTCTTACACGAATTTTATTTCATGTTTCAAAACCGCTAACTCATGTGGAAATGTGGTATTAATATTGAACAAAACATAGCTTCACGGATGTATTTCCCAACGGGGTACTCAGGGGCACCTGTACTAAGACTTCGCGAGTTTTGTTTTTACATTACGGCTCCTGTTCATAATACCTATAGATTGATAGACAATACTCTCCTTTGCTTCGACTGAGGATCGAACCCGGAACGTCTTTCGACCACAACTTAGAGCATCAACGAAATTATCTATTATGTAGTACCTCACGACAAGAATGACCTAACCATAAACTAATTCAGAGATCACTTGTCATAGATAATATCTCATCTTCAATGCGGTAGTCCAGTTTCTAACACTTTAATAGTCTATTTATGAAGTTTCCACAAGAGCGCAACAGCTATATGCCTTGGTGACATCAGTGAGTCCATGTCTCATACAAAGTGCACTGTGCTAGGATTACGACTTATCATAATATCTAGGTATATCAGCTGATTTGAAGTAGGTTTATCTGTTAAGGAAACTGGTAGTTGTGCGGCAACAGACACGTAGGCGACAGAATTGTTTGCAGACGTAATTATGGCGCTTTATTGCCTCATATCCTAGGCTAGGTAGGACTAGGAAGTCATTGTTGCTAGCTGAGTGAAGTCTGGGAGTTGGACAAACTACTACGAAGCGCAACCATTAGTTGCGCTCACAAATTCGAATTAAATATATTATAATATGTTTATTCCTCAAAGCGCAACCATGATTGAAAAAAAATAACGAATCCATCATACCCCTCTCTATTTTTCATCATGGTTGCGCTTTGAGGAATAAACATAATATTTTTAAATTGAATTTGTGAGCGCAACTAATGGTTGCGCTTCGAGGAATAATATAGTTTGGCATAGTTGCTTGCGCTTATGGAAAATAGCTAGGTTTTTAATTTTAATTCCTCTGGGGTGAATGGATGAATGTGGATCATTAAACATATAAATGTCATCATCACCGTTTGAGGTGAACTATATGTATCGATCCAAGTAAATACTTAGAATCTAAAAGCAGGTAGGTCATGCATGCATGTATGTTACAGTATGCCTTCTAAGTATGTGTTTGATAACATGAATCTAATACTATGCATCAGAAATCTATTGCGTGATTCATGCTATCAAACACATGCTCTACGAAATTCATGAAAATGTATAACAACTGGTGTCTGATAACGAGAAAGGACTCATCAATCAAGCCTTAGGTAGGTAATGATTAATTGATTCTGGTGAATAGTTTACTGAAAATAAAACAGCAACAACGGAAACACAAAACCCTTTTATCAAAATAAATAAGATACGTCAATCGAATCAATTGATAATGATCTAAAAATGCGACAAGGTCGAATCAAACTGCCGAAATATAATCGCAGCCATATTTCATCCGATTGTCTATGGGCAATCGAGTGTGGTGCCGGCCAGAGACAAGGCATTTTTATTTTTATATCGTTGCATCATTTCAGGCACTGGTGGACTTTATTGTTCGTTCTACAAAATTAGGAGCATTCTTTAATCGTTTTTGACTAGACTCGTAAAACGTTTACGATTTTGCCAATTCGTCAATTTTATTACATTAAAGTTTACCTAGTTTGTTCAGCTAACATTGTACTAGTTGCAAATTAGGGTTTATTTATTACACCATTTAATTTATTACAAAATTTAAAGCGAGCGGTAATAAATCATCAATCTATGGTGGGTAAAATAACTGAAACGAACAAGTTTGTTTTTCAGGCTCGGGCGTTTTTGGCCTTTTTTCAAGTACACATAACCGTTCAAATCCCACTCCGGATTTGCATTGCTTCATTATATCATACACGTAAGCTTTTTTATGCCCGTTTGAACTCTACTTTATCTACTCTAATGTTCCCAACAGTAACAATATTTAGGCATTAATTTAGCTATCGCTTAATGGTAGTGATACCGAACGTTTCCATATTTCTGTTCCTTAATGTGCTGCCCACCATCCAAGCAACAATCTCTGAAGATACAGGGCCATGCTGCTATACTGCCATTTCATCGCCCGCCTCCGATCCCCCGCAAGCCTGAAGCTACTGAGTCATTACAACTTCCGCAACATGTATAATGTTCTGTAGGCCGTACGCTTGTGATATAATAACGATTGATAGTCCACTGTTACTTATATAACACCTTCCTATTTGCATTCATCTTTATTTCGTCAAATTCGACTAAGAAAGCCGTCTTATGTTTTATCCTGGATCATGGGAGATTGAAGAGTTTTGCGAGAGGAGCTCGTGACTACATAATGATAGCCGAACGAGTCGAGTTCATGGATGGTCCATTACATACTGAGTTTCCTCCGTGCCTCGGAAAGCACGCTCCATGTAAAATACTGGTATTCAGTTGCATCCGGTTAGACTAGAAGATCCCATCATAGATGGGAAAAGGCAAATCTTGGCGAGACTTTAGAAAATTAAGGCAAAGCAATAATATCTACCTACTAACAAGTTCGCGTTCACCATCGTCTTCAAACATTGAGTGTAACAGAGTATCTAGGCAATGTTTGACATCCCATTTAGCAGCAAATATGGTTTCAAATGTCAGCGATAAAAGATGAAGGAACGATTAGCAATGCGGAGCCTTTAACCAGCTTCTTAGCAACTTGCCAGTACCACGCCAGATCAATAGACGCATCCTTCTAAGACGCAAAGCCGACAGTTTGCTACAAGCGACATGTTCCCACAGCTGGGACAGAGGCCTCCTCTCTATGAGAGGGAGTGGGCTGTAATCCACCACGGGGGCCCAGTGCGGGTTGGTAGATGTCACATGTCTTCGAATTTTTGGTTCTAGGACATGCCGGTTTCCTCACGGTGTTTTTCTTTAAGGTTTTGTAAGCATTGGTGGCGAAATAAAGTAATTCGTCTGCCTGGGTTCGAACCTATAACTCGTACGACAATCAAGCCTGTATAATCCGGAGTCCCGCTGCTGGGCAAAGACCTTCCTTCCCACCTTCCACTTTTCGCGATCTAATGCAATTGTCCAGCTCTTCCGGCGCCATCTCCTTCTCGGCCTGCCACCTTTTTTTTTTTTTTTTTTTTTTTTTTTTGGATGGGAAATCATCAAATGACCCCCCCCACTCTGGGCGGAGCGGAAGGGAGTGTCAGACTTGTACTGACTAAAACCCATCCATGTTCCTTCTTTGCCCTTTGTGTTCCAGGGCCACGGTGTCTCTTTCGAACAGTCCCGCAGCTCTGGCAGGCATCGGCCCATGCGGACCCCTACTCGGTTGCTGACATCTCTTTGAGGCGCGCGTGGAACACGAACGCGCCGTCGACACGGCCTGTCGTCATAAGACGGCCGGACGGCGAGCTAGCCCATAACTCGCCGTCCACAGGCCCGCGCCTACGGTGGCCGGGAGCCACCACGTGACCCCCGACGCCCAGGGCGTCTCCCGCGGCGGCTGGGACGTGAGGTTCTTTCCCTCTCACGTCCCGCCACCTCCTTCACTAGCATGACTGCTTCACAGAAGGTGGTGACGGCTTCCCATTCCCTCTCGCTCCGGACCATGGCTTGAACCAGGGCCGGACGCGAGAGATCGCCGCCGCCAATCGCCGCTACAAGGACACGGCGGTGCTCCGCCCAAGCGGGGCAGACCTCTACGGTGTGCTCCACCGTGTCCTCCGGACGATCCTCGCAGTGGAAACACCCGGGCGTTTCCTCCCGCCCGATTCGGTGCAAGAACCTCCCGAAACAACCGTGTCCGGTGAGGATCTGCGTCAGGCGGTAGGTGAGGGCGCCGTGGCGCCTCTCTAGCCACTCCTCAAAGAGGGGACTTATCGCCACTATGGTAGCGTGCCCTGCACGGGGTTGCAACAGTCGCTCTCTCCATGTCGCCATGATATCACGCCGGAGGTCTGTCCGCTGAGCGGCAATTTGCCGCGGCAGCGGAGTTTCCCCCCGACGTAGTGCCTCCGCGCGCCATTCATGCAGGCGCGCGAGGACTATCGCCTCCAGATCCCATGGCGGCAATCCGGCAAGGAGGCTAGCCGCCTCGCCGGAGATCGTGCGGTACCCCCGGATTAGCCTTATGGCTATCACCTTTTGGGGCGCGTTCAGGTAGTGGGCGGCTTGCCGCCTTAAAGAACGCGCCCACACCGGGGCCCCGTAAAGGGCCATGGACCGCACGACCCCCGCGTATAGCCTCCGGCAGGAGGCGTTTGGACCCCTCAGGTTGGGCAAGAGCCGCTTGAAGGCAGCCCCTGTCCGTTCCAGTTTGGGAGCCAAACGTCGGAAGTGCTCCACGAAGTTCCACCGGCTGTCGAGGACGAGTCCTAGGTACTTCAACGTCGACCCGACGCCGATGGAAACCCCTCCTGCCGTCAGTAGGGATCCCGACGGTGGCGCATTCCGAGGCCCATGAAAACACATGGCCTCGGACTTGTGCAATGCCACCTCGAGACCCAATTGCCGGATCCTATCCACGACTATCGCAACCCCGCGTGTCATGTTTTCGGCCGCCGCCTCGTGCGACCTCCCTTGTGCCAGTACCAGCGTGTCGTCAGCGTAGCAAACTACGCTGACGCCGGTAGGGAGGTCGGCGCGCAGCACCCAGTCGTAACCGATGTTCCACAGGGCCGGTCCTAGAACCGATCCCTGTGGAACACCGCACGACATCTCTCGCCGGTTCCATTCTCCGCTCTGACCGGGGTAGATGACGGCCCTATCCGTCAAGTAGTCCCCGACCACACGACGAAGGTAGGTTGGCACCCGGTGATACCGGAGTGCCTCCCTAATGCAGCTCCAGGGCATGGAGTTGAAGGCGTTGGCGATGTCAAGAGACACCGCCAAGACGACCCCGCCCCGGGACACCGCGTCCCCCGTCGTGAGGGCTCTCACGCGCATGATGGCGTCCACCGTGGAGCGCCCCTTGCGGAAACCAAACTGGTGTTCCGCAAGATCCGGTCCCATCCCCGCAAGGTGCCCGGCAATCGGCCTGCCACCTGGACTTGAGACAAACAACCATTTAAGACATTGAAAACTGTTCCAAATTAAATAATTGTTTTATTTTGCCGTACGATTGTTCTGAATAGACGGACGACCTTTAGAACCGCTTACTCATCAATACAGTAAGACTGCCTACATATTGTAGTCGTAGGCAGGTACTTACATGACTAACAAGTAACAATGATATTTTCAAAACAGCGGCGTTGGAAATATTATGGTAATGTTGACATCGACTTTTTATGTGGCCTAGATAAAACTGTTGTTGACATTGAAAATTGTGCCTACGTAGGTAATGGATTTATTGCATTGAAGACATAGTGGGTTGTTCCGCCACTTCTCCCCAGTAAAATAGGGGTGGAGAGCGTTTTAGGATATTTTACGGGGGTCTTTGTGTAATTTTGACGCTCAAAAATTACTGATTCTCAAGCATATTTGAAGCTGTGCTATTTTTTGCGAGATCTACAATAATACATGTCTGTATGTAGGTACAGCTAAGAATGAAAAAAGCTCGTAGGATATAACTACCTCAAGAAGTGGTCAATTTTAACAGGCGTTTCCCAGTTGTATGATTGTATCCCTTATTTTGGTTTTGTTGTACTTATCTCTTATTTGGACCGGTTAATAACAATTTTGGTGGGCGACCTCCATGACCACGACCACTCTGTCAAGAGTGAACTAAAAAGAAAAATAGCAATATTACTACTTTCTCTATACCTACTAGGTAGGTACCATGTACATGGGCCTCGAAAATTTGGAGGAAAAATGGAAGCGTTTTAAATATAGGTACTACCTCTGCCCACAGCCCAACGCTTTCGGGAATGCAAGCGTGTTGTCGAGTTATAAATTGAGGTCATACAAACCGTCTCAGCCCTCAGAAACTGTGGTGCATTGTATCTACAGTCGCTTAGTCGAACAGTAACCTTGACTGATTCAATTGACGCTTATGTCAGTGCAGATGTTATCAAACTGTTTACTTCGTAACTGATAAGATACCACACATTCCTGATACCTAGTTTGATGTCATTTATGGAACTTTATCGAATTATCAGAGGACTGTTAGGGACAAATTGTTGCTATTTTCTCGTCTTGGTAGATGATTTAATTTTCTAGTTTCAGCTTATTTAATCTTTTGCAAAGGATTACATCGTGTTATTTAGCCGTAAGACGTGTCCTGGACCTGGAAAACTGTCAGTAAAAGGCTTCCTTCACGCTTCACCACTAATCCACTACTCCACTAATACAGACTCCCGTGAACGCAACACATCTACCACTTGTGTTGGGTTTTAAAATTAAATTCTCATGTTCCTCCTGAATGTCTAACGAAGGTCCACCAACCTATTAATAACATTCACATAGTTATATCACGCAGCAGGAGAGGTGGATCATCTTAGACATACTTTGTCTTCAGTCTGCGAAATATTTTAAGAATTCCAAATTTTTATTTAGACATTGTATAACCCTAGGGCCCAGTGCGGGTTGATGGATGATAGATGTCTGAATTTTCCCTTCACCGTTTTGAGAGCAGTGGTAACCAAAATAACTGGCACAAAGTAACGCGCCTGTCTGGGTTCGAACCCACGATATGCAACTCGTAAGTCGGTACCACTGATCTCTACGATATCTATCTACATACGTACTGTGACATAGGCGCCTACTAAACTTGCAAGTACGTAAGTCGTTCATCACATGACCCATTCCTCCTGCTACAAATACATTAATATCAATAGTTGTTCGTGTACAAAGACGTTATCTTCAGCACATCCGTACCACGCCCGCGGCCCGCCGGTAGACGGGTGACGGGCGACGCTTCCGGCAGCTCGCGTGTGCCGAGTCGAGTAGGTAACTGATGGATGTAGTAGGTTGACGGGAAGACACGGAGCGTCCTTTTTGCAAGTGGGGAGATAAGACACTGTGTGGCCAAGTGGGTGGGTATGTGTTGTTCACTGCTTACGGTATGTAAGTTTTTGTATGGCAACTCATCTGTTCCATCGATTGCTGCAGAAAAAAAAGGTTTCATAAGACAAAGAAAAACGCTTATTTGGCACAAGTAACGCATGAAAGAACATCTTGCCTTTATTCACCGAGATTTGGTAGGCAGAGGTGCACACATGTCCCTGGATGTTTTTAGATCCCAGTACCTACCAGTTCACTTAGGTGTCAGTTAGTGTTGCTGTTAGCTGCTCCTAGGCATGCAGGTGTCCCTTAGTTTTGGTGAAAATGAATGTGAGGCATTCTGTTAGTTGTCAATTAGTGTTGGTGAAAACAGGCGTTAGGCATTTAGTTAGGGATACTTAGTTCTAGTCAAAACGGGCATTAGGCATTCAGGTGTTAGTTAGTGCTGGTGAAAACAGGAATTAGGTGTCAGTTACTGTTGGTGAAAACTGGCGTTAGGCATTCAGTTAGGTCTCCGTCAAGTTATTTTCAGGCTCAGGCTTTACCACAAAAGTCACAGAGCTTTATTTTATCCAATAGAGGGCAAGCCTTGTGTTATTGTCATGGCAAAAACCCAGACAGCATAGACACTAAACACCAAGAAACATCTGACAGGTATTGGAACCCGAGATCTGGGCCAGAAAGTCCTTTTTAAGACCACAGACTAAAGTGTAAAGATTCATACCTAGTCGCACCGTACCAGGTATGAATCTTTAGGCGGTGTATTAAATTCTCACTGCTAGTACACAGGTAGACCTCCTCTGGAAGAGGGTGGGTCGTAATTCCACACGCGGGCCCCGTACGGGTGTCGTCAAACTACGCAGCTACTCACGAATCGAATTGAATTCGGCTCCCCCCTCGTAATATTTCATATTCGAAACATATTGGGGTCACCATTGGGGGTCACAGTCACAAAAAGGTTATTTAAACAGTACATTAATAAAAGAATCGTCAAAAAACCGCTAATATAAAGGTGACACGCAATTATTGTTTAATTTTTGGGGAAAGTGAACTTAACGCTGATGGTAATAAGGGTAAGTATGTAATGAAAAGGGGTCAGTTGCGTGATTTTTTTACTTGTTTATCAACTGTTGTTTTTTAATATTGAAAGCAATAAAATAAATTGGGAGATAGGCTTTTGTTTGCGAGCAGATTATGTGAATATTCTTGAAGGCGAACCTGGAAGGTAAATATTCCGGGTTTTTAATTTTTAAGCGTTGTGTGGTCGCCCAGTAATAGAAGCTGTAGGTTGTGGATTCGTATCGAGGCTGGCCGCTTTGTTTTATGTAAATTATTTCATTAAAAAAAGTCAGTAAATTATCTATTTTATGCACTGCTCCTAACACGCTCGCACTGAGCCTACCATTCAAAGACATGTGGCACTCTTCACCGGCCCAGCGCGGTTTGGTAGACCGCGTGCAGGATTACAGATTACGCCGACTCCTGCCAAAGCGAGAGGCCAAGCAGCGAGGAAGACATAGTCGATTATGCCGGCATGGCATAGCAGACACCTAATCACAGATCAACTACACCTTCATACGCTACAGTTAGGTCTACATAAAGGTTTCACTGTTTCAACTCATCAAGGTTAGGAATAGCATGGAAAAATGCGATTCCGTGCTGCTAAATGAGGCGGATCCCCAAAGGATCAGTTGTAAAGAAACAGTAGCTATAATAAACCTGGCATACCTACCTTGAAACCAAAACGACCTATTTATTATACCATAACCAAGTCGTAATACCAATTTTCGCGGTGACTCATTTGTTTTGGCAAATAAATCTAAATTATGACTCCTTGGTACATAGAGGTACCACACAGATCGTAATAGCTTGCTTGCGTGCCATCAATTTGAGCAAATCATCGCTCTGACGGGCGACCTCTACCGGGAATCTTCGTAATTGTATAATAGAGATCTATTTTAGTGAGTGTGTCACTGGGGCTCTAGTCGAGGTCATACTCCTGCTGCAATCAATGCTCGTTATGTTACATGGGATTTAAAAATATCCTGGCAATTTGTTGGACTCTCTAGCAGCTACCCCTTCGTTCATGGAGAACACCGGTTGTGTCGGTTCTTCCGGCGTCTAGCTTTAGTGAATCATAAACCCTGCCAATCAGTTGCATTAAGCAATGTGCTATGTAACCAGTAGTGTAGAGGCTAAGAAGACTGACAATTTTCACACTTGGAAGGATGGCAGCAACTGGATGAGACTAGCCCAAGACAGTGTAAAAAGAATAAACCATAATGCCTCATGTTTTTCGACTCTGACCCTAAAAGGTGTTCCCAGCTTGTAGCCCAGGTAAAACGCTAGGAGGTCGCGAAGGGCGGGCGTCCTAATATCTACATAAGGGAGTCCTTATGGAGTTGTAACGTTCAAAAAGTAATGTTTACGGGCTTTGAATGAATAACTTTGATTTCGAAATGAAACAAAAAAAATTACTTAATAAAATATATTAAGAGAGGACAGTTGTGCCTACGCGTCGGCGATGGTGACCTCAACCTCTACGCCCGGCTCAATGTTGATGGAGGTAATCTGCTTCACAATCTCAGAAGGTGAGTGCAGGTCGATGACTCTCTTGTGGATTCTCATCTGGAACCTGTCCCAGGTCTTGGAACCTTCACCACAAGGAGTCTTACGGGTGGTGATGCGGAGGATCTTGGTTGGCATGCGAACGGGTCCCTGGAAGAATGGTGATGGTTGATTAGTGAATTTATAGAAAAGTTATTAAGTAAAATGAAACACACATTACTGTCTATCTGTCAAGTCTTTGTGTAATCAATCACACAAAGACTTGACAGATAGACAGACTTGAAATTAAACTTGACGTTATTTGAAATGTAACTTGGAATAAACCTTTGTGGTATTCATTCTTCTTTCACTTACAAAGACTTTTGTATGACATACGGTTGGCCACCATTATCATCATAAATTACAACTACAGTTTTGTCATAATCTATTATTATAATTATATAACAAAATGGGAATTTTTACTTTCTGGCAATACACAACAATTTTATTCTAACAAACATGGGTTTGATAGAATAATTTTTATAATAATTAATGACACATCTGAATTCTTATGTAGTAGTTCAAGATAATAAAACATTAGATTGAAAAATAAAACATGTTAAAATGAATGAACACACTATAAATAAACGTGTAACTCTCTAATGAACAATATGCAGTGTGGAGAATTGCATAAAGCACTTTTGAGAGTGATGCTCTAGCGCCATTTTGGTGAACACAGCTGTATGGAACATGCTGTGTCTTCATCTGGCGCTGTCTACTTGGCAACTAAAGTGCTGTGGTATATTTACGTAGAATAGTAAGTAATGTTGCTGGTCATAATCAAAATAGGCTCTGTGGTTCTATCTACACACAATTTCCACTGGCGAATTTTACATACTCATTCAAGTGTCTTGAATCTACAGGTCTAAAATATATCAGTGACAAGCATACGATCCATGTTCATGAGATATAGTTGCCAATGAGGATTGTTGTTTCATCAAATAGAAAAGAGTAACTTTTGCTATCCAGAGAGAAATCTAAGATAATATTGGCAAGTACACAAATTCTATTACTAGATTGTTAACTTTTCTACACGATATGGAATCTATGTACATTCAGGGCTTCCAAGTCTAGCGTACGTGTACATTAAAAGATTAAAACACCCACCTTAACACGGAGTCTCTGTTTCTTGGCTCCGTTGATGAGGTCCGCACACACCTTCTCCAGAGAGCGGACGTTGCGGGAGGTCAGGGTGATTCTGATGCGGTGGATGGGCGAGACCTCAGCCAGGGGCTTCTCGATGTCCTTACCTGACACGATGGCGGCTGCCTGGAAGGTTTACAAGTCAAATTGAGTTTATGATTACATTTTGTGTTGGCAGAGCGGTGCATTTCATAAAATTGTCTGTAAATCCTAGCCGTGGTAAATAATTTCGGTATTTAAACAAGAAACTATCATTTAAGCCTACATTATAACATTTATGAGAGTTCAAAGGCAAAGTTTGCCACCTAAATTGAAGAATCTTGTTATGGTCATTCTAGACTCCCAGACAGTGTAAAACTGATTATAATGACTTTCGAATGGTATCTTAAAGCGATAATTACACCAATTCTATCTATAAAGCATTTAAAAAAGTTGCATAAGGCAAAAAACGACCGAGTTTGGTGTTGACACGTGCTTACCTAACCTCATAGTTCACTTTAATCTTGGATATTTCCTAGATTACTTAATTTACACACAAAATAACAAATCCTGATACTAAATCGATTAAAGCTTACCATTTTGATGCGATATTCCGGTCGAGATAAACAATTTCAAGACAAAATTGCGCAGCGCTGAACCGGAGCACAGCTTCACTTCACTTGATGAGAGAAAGAGAAAAATAACATTGATAGCATTTGGCCTTATGTCAACGCGTTTCGTTTTCGTTTCGTGTAACGGAACATATTTTCTTAACTTAATCTTAACTATATAAATACTCCAGTTATGATTTTCATGATTATGAAGAATTTTCAAAACATTGTATAATTTAGAAAAAGTGAAGACATTTCGTTTAATAAAAAAAACTTATTCACTTTGCAAACTCATTGAACAAAACGTAAACGAAATAATTTGTTTGTGCTTTAACGTGTGTGACCAGCAAACTAAATAATTTTCCCGAAATAACGGGACGATTTCGATTTACGATTACTTTTAATTGATGAAACAAAAAAGCCTAGATGCCACTTAAGTAAATAAATAGAGACTTAAATGAAAGATGGTTTTGGATTCTTTCTTTATCGTGTGGTTAGTTCCTAACCTGGTGTCAGAGTTTTTGTGCCGCCCATGGGCCTCTGACTTGGCTTTACATGCCGTTTTGGATTGATTGAACACGAAAGGTTTTCAGTAAATAATTAGGTTTATTCGTAAATCATATAAACAGTCACACATCGTCCAATGGTGATTAACTTAACATTAAAATTATAACAATACCTAGTTACAAATGGAGGAAATTATTCGGTACGATCTATTTTAGCACATTTGTACTTAAGCATAACATAGCAATACACCAGAATTAGACATTGTTGAGCATAATATTCTTCACTTGCTTGTCGAATTTCCTGTAAAATAAAAATAATGAAATTAGTCATTAATTAAATGAATTAGTTTTTAATCTATTTGCTCCAGTCTTATCAGAGGGTATCATGTTACCTAGGGGTTATTTATAAACGCTGTTTAAATATAAGTTAAAATAGTCCCTAGATATCGATTTTTTGAACGTATCTTCACTTTAAACACTGCTTGTGTTTAAGAATAAGCCATGTCAGCTGCGTTCAGTTACAATAGAATAGAAGCCAACCTCAACATAAAATTGAGAGGTATATTAACGGTGCAAAATAAATCAAGAAATCTGAAAGTTCTTACTGCGAAGTGATTTGGTCTCCAGGCAAATGGAACGGGTTACAAATGGCGTCGGCGTAGAGCGCGTGCAGACGACGGAGCGCCGTCCTCACTTCAGCGTCGCGGATGTTGGAGCCGCTCGGAGAGGTCGATGACGTCACGAGCACCAGCTTAATGCGAGTGTTCGTCACGTAGCCGTAGCTGTAAAAAGATTTTAACATCTTGAATACATTGTAACCAGCTCAACGTAAACGGCTCCACGTATTCCCATATCGTGTTATCCAATATCTGGGTTGAGCCGTTGAAGAGGTCAAGACAAGCAGTCGTTCCATGTAAAAGCACTGGTATTCAGCTGCATCCAGGCAGACTGGAAGCTGGCCTAATTGGGAAAAACTAGGTGGATGATGATTCAAATAAATACTTCTTAATCTTGAGTAAGTAATAAGTATTTTGGGAATTAAATCTTTTAGTTCATGTGACAATTGGAGATAAGCAAGTGCTGAGTTTCATACAACTTACATTTTATGAGTGTCAGTAGAATACAGCAGGCCAAGATACAGATCCCTCAGATCAGTCCGAGCGGCATTAGAGTTGGCAGCCGAGTTGTTAGTGTTCGTGCTCGCGAGTCTTTCCTCCAGTGCATCTAGAGCTGTATGCACGAGCCATTGGCGGGATAGCTCGTTGTCCGTGCTCGTGTCATTGCCGATACCACCGATGTATAATGGAGAGTTCTGAAAAGAATTTTAAAAGTGAAGTTTCACGCGCTTGCGCTTCAAACTGATATTAAATATTTGTCTGTTTATCTGACACACATTAAATGGGTAATTCAACTTTTCAATGTGGCAAGACTGAATTTGTGTACATTTTGTCTATGGCCAAAATAATTTATTCTACCAAACTGGGATTTGTCTAATTCGGAATTTCCAAAACAAAACTCCAAATTGATTGCGAAACAAAACCAATTATTTATGTAAGTGCTGAGGACTTCTGTGCAGTTTAATTGCAAATGACGTATAATGAATTACGATCTAGTGACGTGTACGAGTGCGAAAATACATTGAGTGTTCGGTTCACCACATTATTTTGGAAACATGGTGCAACTATGTTGTTTCGTGGTGTAATATTGAGTGCTGAGCCTGTCTATCAAGGCGTATTGAAGTTTAGATAAAAGCTTGTGCAATAAAACTTACATCTTTGCCGATAACTGCAACACAGACTGCCATTGTTGACAAATTCGACGGACGGAAGTGTTCTCCTCGACAGTTCTCGCGATCGAATCACCAACATTGACGTTTCGCCCAATTTAGCGGGAACTTTCAAAAACTGTAGTGCTTGTATTATTAAAATAAAAATTATTTATTCGTGAACTTTCTGTGTTAACTTAAAAAATGGCTATAAATGACGATTTAGCGTATGAAGTGAACGAAAAAGGCGAGAGTGTTCTCGTGAAATCTATAAATTCCGATCATCAAGCGTTCCTTCGTTTCACAAATCGGACATCCCGCCCTGTCGATGTTTGGTGGCGCGATTTTGATGGGAGGCGGCGGTTTTACGAGCGCATGGAGCCTGGCGCTTTTTACGATATCAATTCTTATTTGACTCATCCATGGGAGTTCACTGATTCCTCGACTAAGGAGCGCTATGTGATCAATAACAAGTATGTGTTTAGAGCACCCAGCCATGTGGGTGACATGATGTATAGAACAAACTGGAACATCACCGTTGGTGTCCGATCTCTAAGAGGGACTACAATGTTGACGCTTGCTACATTACTGCCAAACCCAGAGTCTGCGTCCGAGCTTGACCTGCCTGTGGTACTGATCCGGGAACTGAAAGAGTTGGTGGCCAGCCTTCATGTTGAGCCCCCAGCTCCTGAAGAAAATGAACAAGAAGATGTCTATTGGGACTCTGACTGATGATGGCTGTGCGTGCCAGTGATCTTAATCTTCCTGACACTGGCAGCTATTATCGTCTTCTGGTGTGGCACAGTTACAAAGAAGCAAAAACTTGCATTGATAATCCTTTTCTTTAGTGTTTGGCATCTGATGTATGTGTTACAAAATCCTTTGTCAAGCTTCATTGACAATATTAATCAACAAATGACTATTAGGAAGTTGTTTTAAATGGTGACTGTAGTCTGATTAGTTCTCTAAGAGGCGGGACTGCACAGCGGTGCCATGGATGGAAATATGAGTGTAGTGAGTAATAACAACTAATTAATTATACCTTTAAGGTCTCAATTAAGTAGTTATAAGTAAAACATGATTTAATACGCATTTAAACTGTATTATTGTTTATTTTAAGCATCAATTTGTTGTTATGTTATTGAAAATTTATGATCAAGAGTTTTATATTATACTTTATTTTGCATTTATCCATATTATTTTGTTTATTTTTAGTTATTTAAGGATAATACTTAATGATAGCTATTCAAATTATGTGAGTCAAAATATGTAGATGTATAATCCACCTTCTTATTGTATAGGTAACTAAAATTATTTGGATTTTTGTAGAATATGGTTTTCCATTTTCTTTTCCAAAATTTGGCCTAATAGGAAATAAACCATGACATACTATAAACCCATGGCATGTTGTTAATAGCTGATTGAAGCTAGATCTTTTTTCTTGTGTTATTTATTTGAAAACATTATTGTAGATGCCAGCGCAACAAGCTACCTGAAACTGTCAAATTTTCCCAATCAACCTTGAACATAATGCCTTAGCAATAAAGTTGAAAATCTATTAAAGAAATTTGTCAGATTATAGTAGCTTGATGTGCTGGCGTCTGTACATCATATGGTACACATGGACAAATAATTATTTGACTTTTTGTAAAAAGTTCTTATTGGAATTAATCCTAAATTGGCTGTGTTATGTGTAAGGTTGTCAAGAGACAGTAAAAATGGAGGTGATAATTAAGATTGAAAAAAGCCTAAAGAATTATGTCTAAATCAGAAATTATCTTCAGTAAAGATAGCCCTTACTCTAAAGGCACTTCTAGAAAACACATTCAAAATGCTAATTGAATTGGCCTCTCGGGATGTTAATTGATTTGATTCAACTTCAACTAATTGCTGGGCATCCCTAGCAGTTTCCAATTTCTCGGTGCTTCAGTGTTGGCGTTTATATAACATCTTATTTGTTACCTACTCATTATAAATGTTGGCAAGCAATCATTTTGTGTAATATTAATCATATCTTTATTTAATACTATGACCTACTTGACGCAGTGGTGACCGAAACATCTGCCTCAGATGATAGGGGCATCGGTTAGATTCTTGTTACGATTGTCTTGTAACCATATTATACTTTTTAGTAATTATTATTCGTGAGTTAATTTCATGCCCAAGAAATCAGTAAAGTTTGACTCGCAACACGGCACGTTAGCATCGTAACAAAACAGACTCTGGTCTAGCATTAAACGATGCCGGTGTAGTGTTATTTGGGACTGTATAAGTACCTATTCAGTATAAAACAACACAAGGTTTTATGAAATCTAATTTTTGTAAGGCATACAAATTGGCATTGAGTGCAGAGATTTTTTCATTATTTTCCACGTTTTTAATTAAGTCGAGTTGCTACATCAGATTGATAAAACAAGTAGGTATAGGGACCTTACGTCGCTCAGTAATAATTGATAAGCCAGATGATGATGTCAACACCCACTCTAAATTCTGTAGTTTCGCTCAACGCAATACATGGTAGGTACTGAGTTCGATTTTATTATTTATATTATAGTGTGGTATTCGTATTCTATACTGTGAAACCCTTTTGCAGGAGTGTAGGGCTAAGATTACGTTACGATCCGTCCGGGTTTGTCCGGCTTATTTATCACTCGTTGGGACTTTTCTGGCCTAGTCATTTGTCTGAATTTTTCGGTTTGGTGGGGATATCTTCAAAAAATCCCTTGTTCGCATTAGGACAGATTCGCTTTACGACAGAAGTACAGTAAACTCGATTATCTATAATATGGAGTTCATTGTATTTATAAATAAAACACGTAATAAAAATGTTATCTATTATATAACTTCTATTCAGCCTGCACAAGCGTTCTACACATTCCAGAACTGAAATTTCGGTTCGCAGTGCACTAGTGATAACCTGAATAATCATGTCAATTTTTATATCTTTCTCCTACGCTGTTTTTCTTAATAATAAGTTTCTACACTTTTTAAATTTTTATTTTGATATTTGGCTTCCTTTTTAAGTAGGTAATTGTATGAACCGATACAACGCCGATTTCAAAGAAATTCTGCTTTTAAGGCGACCATAGTCTATGCCACCTTTCATCTGGGTTATTCATTCTGAATACTTGTTTGTAGCAACTAATTGTATTAGTAGTAATTAATCCCATCCATTGCTTTGAGTCTGAATGCTGAATATTTTTCAGAATCATTCCCTGATTCAACACTACTGTACAATTTCTGCCGTAAAGCGAATCTGTCCTAAAGCGAACAAGGGAAAACAACTAAAGATTAGAAGGTGTCTGAACTGGCTGGTGGTGGTGCAAGGTCCGGCTTTTTGCCCCTGGATGGTACATGGTTGTACATTATATTGTACCTAGTTTAATAGGTAGGACTTGACCTTGGTGGTGGTATGCGCCTATGGGGTAAAGGGCTAGGAGGAATAGACTGGAATGGCTCACTTAAGTAGATAGAGGTAGTAAAAATGTACAACCACAAATAGTTTGTATATCTCTTCATATACAAACTATTTGTGGTTCTATTCTTTAGAAAACAAGGAGGAATAAGAAAATAAAACTTATAAACAAAGTCTGAAAATGTGTTTTAACAGCATTAAGAAATGTGAAAATTCCGTCACACTAAACTTTTCTAGTCATTCTTTTGGGTAACGGAAAATAAACCAAAACATGACTAGGTCAGTAATCAGTTGTCAAAGAACCACTATGATCATCACTTCGTAATGTTGATATTGACACGTAATCCTTCATAATCTACATACTTAAATAATCAATAGTATGATAATCATATCAAAATCAAAAATTCCCAGCAACAAATTTTTTTGCAGTCAAAATCTGCTGTTTTTCCTTGTTCCTTGCAATCATGTAAGATGATGATATTGATGAGGCATACATGACGCCCGACTCTTGAACTATAGTGTGAAACCATGACTGAAACAAGCATGAGAAAAATGCAGTAATGGTCCCTGCATCAAACGATGAGGAGACATCTTAATGTTGAAGCACAAACCAGCTCAACCTATTTCAACTAAGAACAAATAAGCTGCATGAAGTGAACTAAAAGGGTTTAGTTATACTTTTCCCTATACGTAAGCTGTAAGCAGAACCTACTTAACTCCTGAACTACTCTCGACTCTTACAGTAGAAAGGGATACTAAAAAGTTACTATTGAGTAGGTAATAAGTTGACGTAACCCAACCCGATTTAGATTTTTCGATGAATAAACTTGTGTTAAGTTTATTTTGCAATGTTGCGAAATAATAATATGGTGACATATTCTGGTTTATATCAATTACTTGTGTAATTGCTAGTACTTAAAAAATAAATTCTATGTATATATGATATTATTCTGTATGTAGGTCGGTACATATAAAACGATATTTCATGTAAATCACAGTTGCTCTCAATAATTGCGTGTCTATTTAATTATAATTGTCTGATCAAAAAATCTTTAGTATTTCCTTTATTCATTCAATGCAATCAAAAAATCTTTATTTATTATTAAGCTACGCTGTTATTTTCGTGCCATAATCCATAATTATTTACTTTACTGTGCTGCTTTCAACGTTTTTAATAATATTGTAATAGGTTTATTAATAAATATACCGATCTGTACTACTTTTAAGGAAATAGGCGTAACGCCTTATAAAATAAAGCATATGAATGTTCAATGTCATAATTATTTTATTTACTTTTCCGATGTGTCATCTTTACCAAGAACTCTGATTTCATCATCATCATATCAGCCCCCGAATTACCCACTGCTGGGTATAGACCTCCCCTTTTTTCTGCCACACTTCCCGGTTCTGTGCGTCCCTCATCCAGGTGTATCCCGCGACTTTGACGATATCGTCGACCCAACGAGCTTCTAGGACGGGTTTCTATAATATTCGTATTAGGTTAGGCCAAAAAAACCAGGGCAGTCCGTCGTTAAATCAGTCATCCTCCTTTTCAACATGTAAAATTATATATAGATTTAATTTATTTCACTGGCAGGACTCAACATGTTCCAGGGGGAATAAAACCACAAAAGACCGGGTATAAAAAATAATTTATTGTAAAAAAAAACAAATTAAGTATTGCAATCACATTACTAGTTATGGCAAGTCAGTGTTTGTTCTGGTGCATGTGCGACACTATGGCTAGGGCTCCACCCGGGATGAAGCGCACGAAGTTGTCCGCGGTTAGCGGGCCCAGTGCGTACATCCCTTCAGGAGCGTTCAGAATCTCGTGCGAAGACTTATCTATGGCGATCGGGTTTGCCCTCCCATCCACAGCCTTCTTCGGATCAATACCGAAACCGAGACCAGATGAATAAGGGTTAATCGCTTCACACGTACACTTAACCTTCTCCTCGTCCGAATATGGAATGATTTGACATTTCTCAATCATATCGTTGTCGTTATCCTTCTCATTATTCCGGTTATTACAATCTGGCTCAATACATTTTGTGTCTGTGTTGCCATTGATTTCGGAATAATTTAAATATCTGGACTTGCAACTCTGGATGCTTTGTCCGAGCATGGATTTGATGTAATGCCAGTGGTTTTTCAGGAAGCACTGTTTTTCTTCAATCTTCCTTTTTGTTTTAGATTCGTCGATACACTTGGCGCAGTCAATTTTGATGTCAATGCAGTCTAGATAGTTTGTTTGTAAGAAGAAAAGGTCTGGTTTGGCGCCAATGAAGACGCCGATGAGGTAGACTTGTATTTCTGTGATCTCTTTAGTATTGAGGTTGAGGAGCTTGACGCGTTTGAGCGACAGCGCGTAGTCCTCGATGTCGTCGGAGTTCAGTTTGTGCGAGGGGTCGTTCTCGGGGGTTACTTCTAAGATCGTGTGTTCCGGGTAGGGCGTGTAGTTGTTGTGGTTGCCGGAGGGACCATCGCACATCATCTTGTAGACCTGGAAGGAGAAATAGACATAAATTAGAAAAGACTTCGAATTTGAACTTACATTAATTCAACTTGGTATCAGGGATGAGAAGGCAAATGATTAAGCCCATGGTATATTATATGTTTGTTTCCTGCGTCGATGGCTTAGTCTCTGGTGAAATTGGTCGCCATGGCCGACCTGGAGGATTTCTACACTTGATGGTGATCTCTCGCGTAGCTCTCAAATATTTGGTGATAACTCCGTACCTGACAGTAATCCGGGTAGGCCTGTGGCTCCAGCCTCACTAACGCGTCGGCAGGCGTTCTATGCAGGTGTCGCGCGTGCAGACCAGCTCGTAGAGACAGCCACACTGCATCTGCAGCAGAGACTCCTGAGCCCACGATCAAGACTGATGGTGGTGTTGGGGAGGCTGGAATAAGTAGCGAAGATTATTAAAATAGGTTTGTAGAAAAAGGGTTTCATGGTGACAAATAACTAACGAATGTATGAGAACTTTTAAGTCATGGGGACAGTGCAGGGAAACCGTAGAATTGCGTAGCTGTAGATCGATTAAGGCATCTTACCGTGTCCCGCCGTGGATGGACTAACATCCATTTTACCGCGGCTCGGGAAGCACCTCAAGTAGGTGTCTAGCCACACCAGCTGCCTTTCATAGATAATTTTTAGCAGTTGTTATGGGCAATCAGAAGGCGGAAAGTCTACCGGATGGGCAAGACTGGTTCTTTCCCAATATCCGGGTTGTGGAGGTCAGACAGGCAGTCTTCCATGTCAAACATACTGGCAGGTAGATGCCGCAGATGTGAGTGCTACGTACCATGGCTACTGAGCACTTGCACCGCCCGCTCGAGCGGCGCCAGCGAGTGCAGCGCGTGTCGGGCGACGTGTTGGGCCAGCGTGTTGGGCCGGTCGCCGCCGCCGCTCGCGACCACCACGCGGCGGCACAGGTAGCGGAATGGACGACACGAGGACGTGTCGAAGCTGGAAGTAGAGGAAGTAATTATGTTAATTATAAAATTTGGTAATTTAGGAATAGGTTAATAAGTCTGATTTTTAAAAACACTAAGCGCTAACTAAATGACTGCCTACTGTTATTGCAGTATTGGAATTTCAACTCTAGAAGCGGAGCCGAAGGTTGCGCGTGCAATAGAGCGGATTTATTTAAAAACAGTCAGAAAAGGTAAACATTTTTTTGCTATTTCATAAACAATTTTTACTCACTGATTGATTTCTAATTTAAAAAAATTAGCGGGTTTACAATTAGTGAAACAAAATTATTTTTGGAACAAATGAGAAAGGGAATGTTATTGTCGTTGTCCACCAATAGATGGCGTTAGCCTTTGATTTTTTTTATTTTAAGATGGAATTCCCCATAACTGATAAAATGCGCTGTGTGTAATTCCTCTTTGAACTAGTACTTATAGTAAGACCATTTAAAAGTATATGCTATGCTTACCCCGCCACACAGAACTCGGCGTTGAGTGGACACTGTGTGTTGTGACAGTGTGGTCCACCGGTCTGCGGGATACGAGTCACGCTGGTGACTGTCACGCCAGATCGGAAGAATTTCTGCAAACAACACATTTCATTTGTCAGAATCAGGTTTACTTAGGACCAAACAGTTCATTCTCTTGGCTAGGGAGTTTAATTATTTAGCAAGTTGATTTAGTCCTTATGTAAGTCTCACGGCTGTTATTTTTTGGCAGTTTTATATAAGATGGCTGTAACACAATATGGTAAAATGACCGATTGATGAATTGTGTTAATTTACTAAACAAAGCTTTTCATTTCTCTAATACACGCGGTAGGACGAGGGGCAAGCATATGGAACAGGGTCTGACTAAAGTGAGAGTCTGTAAGTTGGTGGTGGGTTTTCTTGTAATAATTTAGAATAATGCAGATGTTTTGCAGAAAGTTTTGAGTATGTGTGGATGGGTATAAGAGTAGAGGAAGACTAAGGCAACGATGGAGGGACTGTGTGAAGAATGATATAGCACGAAAGAGGGTGTCTGATGAGATGACGAGTAATAGAGAAGTAAGCGAGAAGAAGACATGCTGCGCCTACACCAAATAAATTGAGGTAAGGGCAAGAGAATGATGATTATATGTATATTTTCTACCATTGTTGTGGGGATTTTTTAAGCAAGTGATAATCCAACTGAAAAGTCCAAAAATTTCATCAAACTTTAGAACCTTTCAGTTAGGTTTTTTGGGATATTTGTGATATCTAAATAAGTTATTTCAGTTGTTGTTTCTCACCTGCAGCTTACAAGCATGCACGTATCGCCTGCAGTACTTGGCCACGGCGCGCGCGGACAGGCGCGCGGCGCCGGCGGCGGCGTGCGGCGGCAGCGACAGCCAGGCGCCCGGCGACAGCGTGCGCACGCCCGGCGGGAACGTGTGCCACGCGCCGCCCGGCGGGCCCCGCCCCAGCACTATGTGCTCCAGCTGTGGGGGAACGGTACTTGAGAATGCGCTTGGGACTTCTGCTTGTTGGCTTCGGGCACACGTGGAAAATAGTTTCAACTCAGCTCCATATCCGAAATTGGAAGTATAGGCACAATAATGAGGACATTTTGCAGAGACTTTTTCAAAGGATCGCTTTGGACTTTGAATCGTGTTGTTTTATGAATCATCTTTAAGATATTTCCGTTATTGCACGAAATAATATATAATTGCATAACATTTTAGATTGGTATATTTTTTATCAATTCTATGAAATCTTTGAAGCAGATACTGGATAATAACAGTTTATTTAATTTTAGTTAAGTCCTGCTTAACTGATATAAAAGTTTATTTAATAAAGTAATATGGTGATTGGTGTATACCAGTCGGCAGTCAGCACCTATGAGAAGCTCCCCAGCTCCCGACTCATGGTAGTCAATCAAAATCATTTAAAAAGTAATTTATTCAAACTAGTTGAAGATTATCAGCACTGTTTAAATGTCAATTATACAAGATAATTCCCCAAAACGCCAGCCATTTGCCACTTCCTAGTGTGTAGCTGGGATGAAGTGGCTGAAAAAACTCCCCAGCAACACATCTATCTGTTAGCATGGAAGAACCCGAGTTTATATTTTTTTTGTGGGAATCGTGGAGTTTTAACCGATAGGAGTCCAATCAACAGAAGGATAGTAGCTATACATGCTGATTTACCACCACCAAAATAAAAGGTATACAGAGACTATTAGTTACCTGTTTCTCTACGTCATACTTCCACTCGATGAGAGAGTCTGCCTGGATGCCCATGTCTGCGCAGGGTCTTAGCAAATTGTCCGTCTGGAAAGAAGAAAACACATGTTTAGCATGTTTTGTTTTGTGTTTAACTGCAGATATAAAATATTGGGTAGCCAAGTGATTGATACCCAAAACAGTTTTTCATAGGTATGTAGGAACGGAGTGTTTGGTATCCAGAATCGAATATGGTTACTAAGTATCGAAATCGGTTTACCAGGAACTAAATAGGATAAAGCGAGTTATTATTTGCTTGGAACAATATAAATTGTGGTAAGGTATTAAGATACTTGAACAAGAGTACTAGAGCACGTTCCGTGACGAAAGCTATTGACTGAATGACCCATAATTTTGT
This sequence comes from Noctua janthe, assembly GCA_910589295.1. NCBI lineage: Eukaryota > Metazoa > Arthropoda > Insecta > Lepidoptera > Noctuidae > Noctua > Noctua janthe. The sequence continues at coordinate 1,122,480 of OU342572.1, read as the reverse complement.
ATTTTTTATGAGGAAATAATTTTAACTATGCTCATTATATTTTATGTCGTCATAAATAACTTATTGCTAACAATAATAATTATCTTCTTCTTTGTACAAAGTTATTATAACGTGACCAATTGTCCATATCACAAGTGAGCTCATGGCACACTTATAACCAGCAGCACCTCCCCACCTCGTTTTTACCTACTGATCTCGATCAAGCGATGCCGTTAGTGCTTATAAATGTTTGTTGCAGTATGGAGGTTTCATAAAAAATCCTGAACTGCTCGAGTTGAGTCTGTCACAGTAACTTTAGCCTAACTTTATCGTTCAAGGTTGTATCGGTGAATTTCCTTGTTTTAATAAAAAGTGGCGACATTTCTTCCTGTTCTGCAATCGTGGCGGATTGAGGAAGTTGGCGGTTTAAGCTGGACGGAAGTCAATTTTATAGTGAATTGTATTTTAAACGACAAATGATTTAATATACATAAAGATTTGTTCTCAATGACGAAGCTTTTTATAGAACTGCCGTATAGATAAATGAATAATCTAGAAGGTGAACTCCATTTAAAACAAATAAGGAGTTCAAAAAATGTGTCATAATTTATGAAGATAAATTGACCCGCTAGTTACAGCTTTAGCGAAGATAGAAATATCAAAAATGTATTGAATTGACATTAAATGCCGAAAAGCTCATATAAATCCTGTTGAAGAAGGTTGCATAAATAGGAAACGAAGCGATTGTCACTTGTCTAGGGCCCTCAGATCATGATGCATGTCTATGGACGAAGCAAGAGTATTTTTGGAACGCCATTTCTCACGTGAGTCTATGTACAGTCGTCAGCGCCTCAAGTTACTACAAACTGATTTTGAACTTAACCACCAACATTTTATGGTAAAATCATTTGGACAAATTTGACAGTTTGTGGTAACTTAATGTGGTGGCGATTGTACTAGTGTAGAACGTTGGACTATTTTAGATCTAGAAACGTTGTGTAGGCGTCTTGGCGACATCTCTGATGAGTATTAATTGACTAATGACCACCGATCAACGGCTGCCCACATGCTTGGAGCGTGCCACGTGTATTTATTGTGTACTGTCTTTACTTTTACATTATAAAACATAATAACGTCAGTAACGATTGCTTCATTACTAATATCTTAATTATCTTTAGAGCTAGTTGTCTAATTTCAGTTAGAGTAGCTCTTCTTAACTTTTGTTTTTGTTTCGGTGAAGCCTCGTTGACACGATTAGTGTATGCTCGGACCGAGTGGACTCGGATACCTACTCGGACGCAACTCGTATTGAGGCAACCCATCTGAATCCCCTCGGATCATGGGTACGAAAGTTGGATAGATAACATTTATGTTTCTGTCGTGTTTGAACAACACTAGTTCGTATAAATATTGAATAGTTTGTAGTAGTAACAGAGTTGGCAAGTGTTCGTCGGACAATCCATACTAATATTAAAACGGGCGAGAAATCAAGTATAACATGGCCTCGCTTTGCACAGATTTCCCGTACAATGGAAGGTCTGCATGAACTGGATTTGTGTAGCGTGATTGGTCGTCGGGCGTACTCTGCCTATCTGTCTTTGTGTCTCTACCTCGCCGCGTCTGTGTAGTATAACTTAACCCAAGATATTTTGAACCGAATCTAGTCTTCCTTTACTCTTAATCCCATCTACATTCATACTCAAAACTTTCCTCATGACATTTTCTTCATTCCTCCGCATCGCAGACCCATACCTATTTTACGGTTTTTCTTAAAATGGCAACTTACTTAACAAGTAAGTATGTGACAAAATTATCGAACGGGTGTGGCCTTTCTAATTGATTATTCAACGTGTGAGTAGGTACACAATTTTCATACAATTACAATGTTGTGTCATATCGAGTTCACGTTACTGGAAAATTATGGATATTCAATGAATAACGGTTCTTCACGCGGCGTTTATTCGTGCTTGATATAAAGTACTTCGTAAATAATGAAATTAAGATGTAAGAAAAATGTAAAAAAGGACGTAAAATAATTGGTGCATTTGTCAAAGTTACTGAATGATCTAACCTAATGCCTACGACTAGCCGCCAGTTTTGACCACACCATCATGTACACGCACATCATCTGCCTCACCTTTTCCCAGCTATGTTGGGGTCGGCTTCCAGTCTAACCGGATACAGCTAAATACCAGTATTTTACATGGAGCGACTGCCTATCTGACCTCCACAACCCAGTTAGTACTGGGTATTACGATACCCCTTGGTAAAACTGGTTGTCAGACTTTCAGGCCACTGACTACCTGTAAGAACTGTCACAGTACTACAAATGACAGCTGGGACTGACGGTTTAACTCATGTACACACACATTATGTAAAATCTGTAAAAAATCTACATAATTTCGTAATCGTTCTAACAACTACTTGTCTACTAATAGGTTCTGTTGACTTTACCTAACGATAGGTTGCCGTGACTAACAGACTATTCAACAGACAAATTAGAGTTGTTTCAGTAATGGCCGGCTTCTGAACGGCGCATGTGATTGATTTTTAATGACAGCTCACTATTGTGGTGGTATTTTGAATATTAAAGCTGTGACTCAGGGATTTTTGTGTTCATTGGTGAATCAGCTAACGATTAGTGACTGAATGTTACTGGCTATACTTTTGTTCAATTGACTTTATTTTGCCTTAATTATAATTTAATTCGCGGCCAGGCTTTAGGTATTTGAACCGATTTTTACGAGACTGTTTTTTTCTTATCGTATTATTCGTAATGCAAAATAGATTTTTGAAATTATACTTTTAGCTTTATATTTCCCCTCTTATTGTTAGTTCTTTTGCTCGTGGCTAAATAGTAACAGCCGCTCGGGTCGGTCTTCAGGTTAAGCCGCGCTTGCCTATGTTGGCCCGTGGAGGGGTGACCACCCATTACATTTCCACTGTGCTTCGGAAAGCACTTAAAGCCGCTGGTTCCGGCTGCCTTTTGAAGATCTTTGCGAGTCGTTTCAGGAAGTCAGTGGCCCGAAAGTGTGACAACCAGTCTTACCAAAGGGTATATTACACAGTACTGGGTTGCAGAGGTCAGACAGTTGCTCCATTTTAAATAGTGGTATTCAGCTGTATCCGGTAAGGCTGGAAGCCAATCCCAACATTGTTGGGAAAAGGCTAGGCAGATGATGATTTGTTAGCTCTCTTATATGAAACCCCAGGGCTAGACAAGTGACACTCATTCCTAAGGTCTGCCACTACTTCAAACAGGACTGACACACAATTCAATTGAATATCTACATCGTTGACTTTTCCAACATCGATATAGTCTGTGATAGAATGTAACTTTGTCTATGCGTAAGCTGTCTGCCCTGGTAATTAAAGAACACGGTCTGCACCAGATTGGAAAAAGTTCCTCAACAACTCCATTTTTCTAAAATGACGAGACGTAACTTTTAAAACCGATCTAGTAGTAATTTTTAACTATTTCCTGAAGAGCAAATACTACTACTACGAGTATATTTACACCGAACTAATATAGCCGGCTCTGGCAATACATCGACCTCTTATCGCTCACAAGTTCAGTATCGAACTATCGAAGGCCGTCGCAGATATAACAGGTTTAGCTGCTAACCTGATTAAAATGGACTGATTTACTACTACGACTATTTACTTTGTGCTACTAATAGCTAGAACATGCACAGACCGGTTGCCGGGGTCACCCCGCAGATAGTATGTTATGCCATTGGTCCTGGCTCAACGGGACCAACGCCGGCTTAACATTGGACTTTTGACTACCCGTAACGACTGTCAAAGAGATCTTTGAGGCCCAGTCTGACGAACTAAGGGGTTGTGTTACCCAGTGACAGGGTTGTAAAGTTCAGATAGGTTGTCTCCCCTTGTGAAATATTGGAATTCATCTGCACCCGGTTAGACTAGAGGCGGATTCCAAAATTTGGAAAAAGTTAGACTGTGACACCAGAGAAACAGTCAAGTCTTTGTAAAATCTATCAGTTGCGCTTGCGGCACAAACATTAGCCAGCATATCAGCGCGAGACCCTGAGTTCAGACGTAACTGTTTTGCTGAAGTGTTTGTGGTTTTTAGGGAGATCCTGAAAGCATTATTTTATAATAAGCAGGTGTATGGCCTCCTTATTTCCTAAGTATTTTGTGATTATCAATCCATAACACTGACTTTACAACAAACCGTGGTATGCTGTGGTAGACTGGCGAGCACGCCCTGACAGCGTAAGCGACTGATGTTAAAATCGATACCAAAGTCAACAAAAGGACCTTACCGCGTGTCGCGATCGATACCACTTAGCTCGCTTTCAACCTACTATAGTCTACATAATGTATAACAGTTCCATAGAAATGGAAGTTTGTGGTCGAAATATAAAGCCTGAAAGCAATAAGTATACTGGCTAGTTGCCAAAGGAAATTATAAGTAGTTAAGAAGTTATTGACATACTTTTAAGAAGAAAAGTGTAATGAAGTCAAAATATTCTCATAGCTCTGGGGACACTAATGCACACGTATGTGGAATAAAGAAACAGTTATTTTGAATAGTCAATGATTTGACACCGAAGAGCATCACCACATCTAGAAAACTCATCGCTGCTAGCGGCTGGATCAAGAGTCTGATATAGAACACTGCCTTGGATGGACTGAACACGGCATGCATTGTCAGAAAAAATCGTAACTATAAATACCTCTGAACCCACCAGCACGCGCCTCTTTCTCGATCTCAAGCGATGCAACATGCACAAACCGAAGCGCGGGCGAGTTCATTTGTTTCCGTCGCGGGAGTTTACCTTTTCTAACAGAATATTTTTTTCCCCGTAGTCGCTGCTTGTATCTCGTGGCCAAGAGATTAGTCTTTATGTCCGGTAAGACAGCTTTATTTCTTTGCCACTCCATAAAACATTCCCATAAAAAAAACGTTGATAAAAAGATGCTATATTCTTGTTTTGTGTAGTCAGACATTAAATAAATTATAAGCTTTGAATACAATGGTTGATAAATTACCTTCATGATATATTGCTATTGGTGATTAATGCCCAAAGGCTTTCGTATTTTGTGTACTTCGTAAATTATTTATTGATTTGTAGTCTATAAAAGTGTCAGTTTGTAATTTCAAAATAACAGGTTTTTACTGATTGCTTAGGAAAGTACTTATAACAAAAACACATTTTTATTTAAATCTTGTCTATGTGCTCCGGCTAATCTCCAAAACGGCTGTACCGATTTTTTGACAGGACTTTTACTGGCAAATAGCTGATGTTATAACAGTAACTTAAGATGATGATGGAGTAACTTAGACTACTTTTATTTTAGAAAAATGATAGGGTTCCGTGCAAAAAAATTAAAATCCTTGATATTGTTAACAAAATCCCATTGAAATAGGGAAGTAATATTTTTATAATAATTTAACGCCGCCGAAGGTCGCGGGCTACAACTTGTCGTTCACATAAAACATACTATCACGCGTGTAATCCCCGAAAGGTTAGGCAGATGTGTATCTATAAAACCTCATTTCCCGAATAATGTTTTGCTCAAATATTATACTCAAATTTCTGGCTGTCGCCGAGAAGGTCCTGCAGCAGAAACCCTATAAATCTGCCAGACCTGGGAAACGAACCCAAGACCTTGTGGTCGCCCGTAGCCATTATAAGACCAACGAGGCAGCCAGCTGTCCGCATGAAATAATACAGTTTTGTAAATAAAACACACACGGACACGCCCATAGGTACACGTGTCAATAATATCTTTGTTTATCAATAGATAATAATCAATTCTTCACAGAATGATCATTTCTATTAATAGGACTACTTAAAAATGATATAATATTAGGTGATTGTAATCTTTTTATTATAAATGAGATAAAATCAGTAATTATAAAAACGAAAAAAGTAAAAAACGTGTTTCAATAAGTAAGCCGTAATCAGCCGACATCTGGGAGGAATGAATAGGCGAATTTGTGAAGTGCGCAATATATGATGATTAGGAATTGGATATGTTGATGTATTATCGTTGTTATATTATAACATATCAAAACATCAAGCCTGTAGTCCCCGAAGGGTTAGGCAAAGGTGTACTAGGTAATACATAGTAGTTATTCACCACACATTTCGCCAGTTATGTTGAAGTTCTATGTAATAGGAGCGAGCCTATTACCATTATTATCCGGGCACAAATCCAGACTCCGGGCTGTGAAATTCCTGATGGAAAAACCCAATAACACTTTGCCCGACTTGGGAATTGAACCCAGGACATCAAGCTCAGCATTAGCTTGTGACCACTACACCAACAACGCAGTCTTTAGTATCGTTATTTATATTATTATACTTTTCTTATGTTTACATAATATTAAATAATAAAGCATAACGAGGTAAATGCATTCAGTAACCGTGAAAATCGTGTGACGGGCAGTCGCGTCTGTGACATGGCGGAGAAAATTGATTTCCTACGATTGTACAGTCAGCAAAAGAGATCAGATATTTTCAGTGAACTGCATACAACTTCAAACTAAAAAAAAGTAACAAGTTTTAAAAATATTGCTGGTGTAGAGGCTCTGCAGCAGCCCATTGTTAAGCTATGCACGTGTTAGCTTCGCTTTGTATGAAAACTAGATTTTGTCCGCGGCTCTGTTTGCGTTATGATTGGAAATTAGTCCACAGGAACACACTCGGGGATGAGTGAAAGAATTTTCAGAATCGGATCAGTAGTTCCGGAGATTACAATCTACATACAAACATACGAACTAATTTTACCTCTTTATAATGTTATAGTATAAAAGTGGCATCGTCCGGACGGAGTGGACGACTGGTTTAGTTCTCATTTCTTGTCTGCACACCAAACTCTTTTGTTGACCGTACAGATGAACAAATGGTCTGGCTCTGATTTTATTTAAATGGCTGTGTTAAAAACATGTATGCATGCATGAAGTGTGAAACATAACAAGCATGTAAACACGCATGATTCACGGTCACATCTAAACTATAGCAAATTAATTATGTATTACCAATGTATTACATAACTCAGTGTACCTAAGCATGGCTAGACCTTATATAATTACAGCCGTATTTATTTACTTAACAGTATGACAAAAAGACTGGACAGAAGGGACATTATAAATTCATGAAAAAGCTCGTATGTATATTCGTGTATGACATGAGACATTAAATATGAATCAAACAGACTTTGTAATGTAATTAAATTACCGTACCCTTGACATTTTGACTTTCTTCAACCCCTGGAATATTATGAAATTGTGTGTTTAAATAAAATATTTGAAAGCTATTACTAAAATGAAATTCTGTTTGACGTCAAAAGCATTAATTAATTAATATTGGTGTCGATTTCTTTTCCATCTAATTTTCTTAGTTAAAATAATTTATTTTTTTCTTAAAATTAAATCTTCCATATCTATAAATAGAACCATACAAGTTGGCAATCCATACTAATATTTGAAATGCGAAAGTTCCTTTTCTTGCTGAATAGCTGAACGGATTTAGATGAAATTGGCGTACGGATAGATCGCGATCTAGGTTAGGTCATAGGATATTTTTTATCCGATATGAATTTTAAGTGTGATAATTTCCAACCACCATGCGGGCGAACTCGCGGGCATAAGCTACTTATAGAACCACACAAGTTGCCAACATTTCTAAGTAGGTATCATAATATATCTTTCGTTATACGCCATACGAACTAGTTATGCGTATGATAAAGCTCATAACACACTTGTATCTACTGCCCTGGATCGGGCATCACCCCACCTCATATTTACTAGCTGATCGGGATTCAAGGCGATGCCGTAAGGTGCTTATAAGTGTGCGATGGAGTTTCATAGAATCCCGAGCAGTTCCAGCTGAGCTAAGGCTGGAGTTTCTTTTCCCCACACTCAATAAAAAAAAACTCATTCTATTTTTCAAAATAGGAACCAGACGGAAATATAAGGGTGTAGAAAGTCCTTAACGAAGCCGAAAGGCACTTTTTCTCACCGTCATTGCGATCATTTTTTTGTTCTAGACCATACCTGGGAACCTTCTAGTTACGGAGATTGGGGATCAAAGTTGCAACTTTTTCACAAGTTTTTTTTTAAATACATGATTTTAATGTAAGTTTTTTACTTTACACACCTCCACGACCCTCGTACTATTCAATCCATCCATCAGCACAATGCTCTGAGTGCGTTACATTGAGTCCTACTGTAAAACGTGTCTTTTCTCCTAAAAAAAAAGTCGTTTCCCAGCAATAATTTTTGTGTAAAGTTACTTAGATTGGTGTACATAATGCTTGGTTGGCTTCGTGAAGGGTCTGTTTACACCCTGTATAAAATTACTAGGTCTCGAATGTTGCGTCTGTGCATGTGTTGCCCGCCTCGCTTATAACTGTGCGTTGACCTTATACATAATATATAACATTATTTTATATAAAACGCAATGGACCGTGAACCGTCTGACATAATAATTAAATTACCATGAACTTCAGCTCAAGGTTATGTAAATATATGCTAATAATTTTAGACCAAAATGGCGACAAGTTAGATATAATTTGTTCTTATTCCGGTAGACACGAGTTTAGTTCGTGTTTAGAGATAATTTTCTCTAAACACGAACTACTTTCAACACGAGTCGAAAGGTGACACTAAAATGTATCTACGTAAGGCGCACCCTGCACCCTTGCCACAGGACAGTCAACCTCTATACCATAATGCTGATTGGCTACTATTTTCATGCACCAGAGTATCCCGCGAAATTGAACGAAATATGATTTGCGACACTTTGCCTAAATTAAGCCGAGAATCAGGACTTCTCGACCGACAACATTACATTGCACAGGCCTCTAATCTCACTCTTCGCCACTTATTAGAGTTTTAGCTGGGAAGAAGGGATGCAACTAACTCCCCACTGCTCCCCAGCAACATATCTGTCTGTATTTCTGAAATATTCGTGTCGATTCGTGAAAAAAGAAGAAGAATATGACGATTAATGAAAAGAGATCAGTTTCAATTTACACCTAGCGTACTATTCTTAACTTCACGCGTTTTCTTATGAGGTGGGCAGTTCTACACCTACAGTTCCCTGATGACGGCATGGCATCCAAGTGGTGAGATTAGCCAAGCGCCATTTTTTGGGCACACCGCCAATCCTAGTCTAGTACAGTCAAATTAACAGATGAGTGTACAGGCACTAACTTGTAAGTGTATCTACTTTTAAACTAAGTCCAGTACTCAATTACTCATGTCTTTTAAATAATAATGTTTTAGGCTTCGTTAGTTCAAAGTTAAAAAGAGACACACAGTAGTACAAGGAAGAATATGTTTGACTGTGTCTAAATCTTTTTGCTAATTGTACTTTTGTAGTCGTTTTCTCGAGTTGGGTATTGAACTGGTAATATAAATAATAAATATCAAGGTCTGTGCATTCGTGCGTTCGTGCAGTTCACTGAATCATGAATTGAGTCATAGTAGGCCTTTTTCATTCATGGATTTGCACATCGAATGGTTTTAGCTCTATCAAGGCTGCCAACAGAGCTAAGAAACTGGGGCACCTTCTTACCTAATAGGCAATGCCCTACGTTACGCTAAAGAAGACTGATTGAGTCAGGATATACCTAACAGTACACGCTGCAGAAGGCTGCATAACTTGGAGAGGGGTTCATGTGTTCGCGGTCCTGACTATTGAAAGAACACATTTTACATTTGAGAGTATTGTTCCAAGAAATGCTATCGATTTTCTTGGGTCTAGAAACTAAATCTATGTAGCAATATAATTCTCTTGTAATGCGATAAGAACCACCCCAGTCGACAATTTTCCACATAGTTGTAGTTTTATAGTCTCGTGACAAATATGAAATGTTTTCATGACGTAATCAAACGTAAGAAAAAAGAGTACACAATGATTTTCAGTGAGTAGCAAGTACAACTATTTCCTGTATATGTGTTTTGTGTGTACATAATTAAAATAATAAAATTCAAAAATTAACAAATTTGTGTACTTTTTAAAATATCTATAGTCTTTAGTTCAAAGACTTATTTTAAACGCTTCACATACCAACATCATACACATGACAGCAATGTCAGCTGAGATAAATTACTACCTATCATCTTGTATTTATGTGTCGTCCGTCCGTCTGTCTGTCCGTCAATCTTGATTGTGACAACTAACAAGCAGCTCTGTCAAAACAATAAAGCACCCATATTTAAATTAAAGAGTTTTCTGATTGAAGAAAGCACGCAGTTGGTTTTTTACGTTATTATTTGATCTGAAGGAGAGCTAATTCTGTCATTAAAAACGTTCACAATGTAGTCGCAATTTCAGCTCAGGTGCTTATTGTTTGTGAAAAACCTGATGTTTTTTTTATATTTTACGACTAAGGCTAGAATGTAAGCATTTTGCGGGCTTCACTGTTTCCTGATTATTATTCTGGATATTCAAAGTTCGAGTGAATCGGTTTCTTCTGTGCTTTCCATCCTAGGACGCATCATCGGTTCACATCAGGCGAGGTGAGGACAAAAGCAAGCCTATTTAGTATGTATAAAAAACTGGAGTTACCCTTCTGGTCCAAAATATGAGTAGTGTGAAAATAGTGCTAGTTAGATAAATATTAGACAAAGACTATCTACATCATGTATCTCCTAAATAATTCGACTATGTCTGTAAGAGATTGTTTAGGAAAGTGCTATAATATTTGTAAATACTGCATTTGCTTAGTCTGTAGCAGAAACTTGATTTGTGAATGGAATATTCCAGCATATTTGTATTTGTTCTGATATTTTACTACAATAGTAATTTTCCATAACATTTTCAGTTTTTTGGAAGAGTCAATCTGCAGGCAAATCATTGAGGTGTGATTGGTTAAACAAAAGCCAAAAGACCAATCAAATCGTTTGATTTTCCTGAAGGGCCTCAATATGAAGGTGCTACGTGATGTATTTATAGTACCCGGAAGCTTATTTATCGTGTTATAAACAGAGCATGTGGTTCATGTATGTTACATTGGCATCGTACCACACGTCATAACGCTTTAGCTGCGAAAATCGTCCTTATAGCTACGGGATACAAGCGTTGCTATGTCCGAGGGTGTATCGTAATCGTATCGAGCGATACGGCAAGTAATTCTATTGGTGTAATCCTTATAAGTTTGTAATGCTTACGAAGATTTACTTTATTTTATAAGCCCTGATTACGATAGCGAAAGAATTCACGAGATTTGCTTTGTTTATTACTTTTCATGCTGACGTGAAAAAGGTTTTGATTCTCACAACTTTTTCAGCGTATTTGAAAACTTAATTGTTCCATTCAATTCTCGCATTCACTTTGTTTAGAGAAGACAGACTGAAGACGTTTATTAAAACATTACAAAATGTTGATTGAAAGGAACTCGTCTGTCTTGGTATGGACATGTTGGAGGGATGAGACGTATGTTACTAAACAAGTGATGGATATTATTGTTGATGGATGGGGAGAGGGAGGCTAAATTAAAGATGGATGGATTGTGTGAGGAATGATATGAAAGAGAAAGGAGTAAATGATGCCGTGACGTCTGCCAGAGGAGAATGGAAGAAGAAAACCTGTTGCGCCGACCCCGAGTAGAATGGGGCAAGGGCAGAGAGTTTAATCATCATGTTTCCTAATCTAAGAGAAGTGTTTAGCTGTCAAATTAGAATCTGTTCATTTTTCTTGCAAAAAAGAAATTCAAATGACTATTTCATCTTTATTAACCAACAAAAGTCACCGCAATTTGTCATCGCTGACCTGACCTGATAGCACATGGCAAAATACCAGTTATTATCAAACACATTAAATTGCGTATTATTATTATAATACCATACATGTTCGAGTCACGTTGGTTATCATGGGGTTTAAGTAGGTATCTAAGTAGCAATGCATTTTTTATGTTAATTTATCTGATTATATGCGATTGTGGAAGTTATTAAGTAGCATATTTTTATTATTATCAGGAATCCATCGCAGTGGGTCGTCAGTCTGATATACGCAATCATAAGTTTATTTGTTGGGTGTAATGAAAAAAATGAAAAAGCGTTAATTCGTGGCGACCTCCTAAGCATTACAATAAAATGTTACTTCTGCCAAACTATAAAGCAGTTTGTTGGCAGATGTAGCTACAAATAAAAATAAATAAAAATAATTTTAGAAAAAGGATTAGGGTTCCGTCATCCGTGCAAACAAAAAAAAACACTTTGTATTGTTAACAAAATCCGATTCAACTATGGAACTTATATTCTTATAATAATTTGACGCGAACTAAGGTAGCGGGCAACAGCTGGTTAAGTAAAGAAAATAGTGTAACATATAATATGAATTCAATGGTATCAACTCTTTCAAAGTAATGTCTCGTTTCTATTCACCCCGATTTACCCATTTTAACACAACCGCTTCATCATCTGCCTAGCCTTTTCCCAACTATGTTGGGGTCGGCTTCCAGTCTAACCGGATGCAGCTGAATACCAGTATTTTACATGGAGCGACTGCCTATCTGACCTCCACAACCCAGTAGTACTAGGTAATACGATACCCCTTGGTAAGACTGGTTGTCAGACTTTTTGGGCCACTGACTACCTGTAACGACTGTCAAAGATATACAAATGACAGCCGGGACCAACGGCTTAACGTGCTTTCCGAGGCACGGAGGTAACTCGGTATGTAATGGGTGGTCATCCATTCACAGACCAACCTAGGCAAGCACGGCTGGACCTAAAGATTGATCCGAGCGGCTGTTATTATTTAGCCACGAGCTCCTCCTTGTGCTTATAGGTATATAAATATTGTCTAAATTGCTATAATATGATGAGTTTGTTAATTATTTTCTATTTCTAATTTAATTTTAGTACTAAATAATGTGTTTTGATTTGAATTTTTAAATGCTACTATAACTTTGTTAGCTTAGTCATATATCTTATTATGCATGCTGTGGTCTCCTGTAAGTGAAGGAGTACACCTACGTAATACTTTTGTCGTCGGTTATATATTTCGTGTGTTTGTGTATATCCTTTGTTAGAGATCCTAAATAAATAAATAAACGACATAAAACAGATGATATGTGGTGCAATAGTACTCACCAGCAGTGGTATGGGGTTCTGGCTTCTTCCCTCGAGTCCTTCAGCTAGCTCTATGAGGTCTGTCTCGTACAAACTCTGTCCGCGCGGCAGGTTTGATAGTCTGCAACATACCATAGCAGGACTGTTTTAAGATTTCGCGTTTTACAATTAAATTTTTACTGTTACTTACGGGATATCTTCCGTTTTCCATCCACCCGCATTCTCCAGTCAACCCGCGATCATGGCGCTTGCAAGAGCGTCGAAATATCGCGAGCTTAAAATAATAAACAATCACGGAAAATATCCCGTAAGTGACATTATGAGTCTTACCAAGGGGTTATCGTATTACCCAGTTGTGGAGTTCAGATAGGTAGTCGCTCCATATAAAATACTGATATTCAGCTGCATACAGTTAGACTGGAAGCCGATCTCGACATAGTTAGGAAAAGGTAGGCAGATGATGAGTAACGATGGGTAACTAAACTTAATAGATAATACGAAGTGTATGAGGAACAGTTACGCATTGGCCCATACTGCGCCACTGCTGGACAAAGACCTCCCCTAATCTTTCCAAGAGCTCTCGACTCTCGCGGTATCCGTCCAGGTCGCCGGACGACCATGTTAGTATAACAATGAGGCTGTTATATTTACCTGGCTCTAAGCATTTCATCGATGGGCAAATCATCTGGTATCTCTTTCAGGTATGGCACGTTCCCGGCGAGCATGAACGATGTCACCATACCGCTCGGTCCATTACCTGGACGAGAAGGAGGATATTAAAAAGAGGTTACACTATTTACATCACGTCTGTAGTCCCCGAAAGGTTAGGCAGAGGTGTACCTAACAAGTACCTACAGCCACATTTCGCCAGTTATGTTTAAGTCCCATATAATAGGGGACGAGCCTATTGTCATCAACCGGGCACGGATTCAGACTCTGTGATTGCTTTTATGAAATCAATGACGGAAAAACCCCATAACACTTTGCCCGGCCTGGAAATTAAACCCAGGACCTCATGCTCAGCATTCGTGCTTTCGGCCACTAGACCAACCAGGCAGTACTTATGGAGACGTCTGGCATTAAAACACTATTTATTTGGAGTCAAATTGGAGATAGATTCGAATGTTTAGATCCAGTACTACATGATTCTTTAGGAATTTACATTTCTAAAGAAGAAAAAAATCAAAAATATTTCGAATAAAGTTGCTTTGAACAGACGCTTTCACTAATGAAAACCTTCTATAAATTAATTTGTCCGTCTGTTTTCCTACTTTGTCTTCGAGATCCAGAACATTAAAATTATAGCGAAGTTAGTAAGTACATAGCATAATAGTAAACATATAAATTCTTTACTTAAATTGTTTTAGGGTAGTAAATTGTCTCGGAAATTGGACGCCAGCCAGGCTACAGTAAACATTGATCGTAGATCTACGTGGAAATTGGTGAAACTACTGAACAAAATGTACATAGGAACTGTAGTATTCTAATAAAAATACTAGACGCGGACCTCATTTGTTTGTGAAAAACTACCTAATAAAAAGGCAATTTTCAAGAACTTTCTAATTTAAGTCGCCAATCTGTCAAAAATTGTTCTTATTTTGGTAAAATAAGTTATTAGTTATTTTTTCGTAAAGAAAAAAGTTTTGTATTGATATTGTCGCCGAGATAAGAGGGCGACTACATTTTGGAAGTTTTTCAATATGGTAATTAACCTTTGCGTTTAACGAATTTAGAATTATTGAAATTTATGCAGTTGCTATCTGTCCAGTTGCTCCGGAGGGGAATAACCGTATAACAATTAAAACAATAGGAAGTCATTAATTGGATATCTATTGCTCTGTATTGTTGTATTTATTACTTTACGTGGTCTATGATAATAATTAATAGGAAACACGCATAAATGCGCATGATACAACTTGCAATATATTTTCCTGTTTTTTTTTTTTAAATAAATCTTTGATTGTGAATAAAAATAATGCAGTACCTGCATTAATTAATTGTTTTGACCTTTTATTTAGGGAATGCTTATATCTAGAACTGATAAATTATATTTAAGTAGTACATATACCCTAAATACCTGGACCAAAATAACCAGAAGTTCAAGTGTCGAAAATCAGAATTTATCATCTACCTGCCTGCCTAATCTTTTCCTAACTACGTTGGGATACCTATTTTATATGGAGCGAAATAATTTATCATTAGGAGCAAATTCCTATTTAAACGCTAAAGTAACTGATGAACCCACAATAAGGGCTCGTACACATAAACACATACAAAGACAAACAAACATTTAAGAGTTATTCGCGTCGTAGCACGATGCGACGTCGTATCGTGTTATGTATAAGACCTCTAAGGCTGTATTTGGGTTGGCTAGTCTATACTAAGGTCATGACTGCATGAATCACCTACAAGCGACTGTCGGATTACGTCTAAAAGATACCTTTTTTTTTTTTTTTCGGTTTGGAAATCATCAAATGACCAGGGAGTGTCAGACTTGTACTGACTAAAACCCATCCGTGTTCCTTCTTTGCCCTTTGTGTTCCAGGGCCACGGTATCTTTTTCGAATAGTCCCGCAGCCCTGGCAGGCATCGGCTCTTGCGGACCCCTACTTGTTTGCTGACATCTCTTTGAGGCACACGTGGAACACGGACGCGCCGTCGACACGGCCTGTCGTCATAAGACGGCCGGACGGCGGGCTGGCCCATAACTCGCCGTCCACAGGCCCGCGGTCTAAAAAATACCTTATATCGTTGTTATTTTTACTACTCGGCAAAGATTTATTTCAAGTGGGTTATTGTTGAACTGCACTAAGTTTTCAAGGGTCCTGTCTGTTCCGTACCACATAATGAATGTCAGGGGCCATTTAATGTCTAAATAAGCCATACTATCCGATAAAAAAACAATGTAAAACTGGGTCATCTCTAATAATGAATACTTGAAGGCCGATCACTAATTTGAGTAAGATCCTCTATAAAGCTGGCGCGCGTCCAATTCCTAATTGGAAGCCATTTAGTGTCAATTTTATTGAGCACCAAGTAGCTGATGCCATCCACTTCGTTTGACGAGAGATTGTAATATTTGTAACAGACTGGCATGTTCCCGCGGCTTCGCTCAAGTGGATCGGTGGTCGGGAACTTAATATAGGAATAATAAGTATCTTAGGACATGGTGTATCTATACCTACGCTAAATTTCATTCGGATCCGTTCAGCCGTTAGAGTGTAAAAAGGTGACGGACAGAAGTTACTTTTGCATTTATAATATTAAAGTATGAATGGATGGATCTATAGAATACTATTAGTTGAAAGACTAGTACCTAACTGAACGTAAATATGACATATCAAGCTTCATCAATTCCTAACGAAATCGGCCCAGCCATTTCGGAGATTAGCCAGAACAAACAGACAGACCAAAATATATTAAAATGTTTTTTTTTGTTATACTTTTATATGTATTCAGTAAAAGGCTGTTACTTTGAAATTACAAACAGACACTTCAACTTTATTTATTTGTTTACATTTATAATTTATTGACGTAGGGTCAAAAATAAAGAAACTATTGTAAAAATTAAAAAAAGTATCTCTACAACATACCCCTAGTAAACAATAATAGAAAGAAAGAAAATAAACAAAAGTGTCCGATTAATTAAAACTAACATTGATAAACTAAACAAGAACTATTTTCTAAATCTCCATGTCTCGTATCGCAAAACAATATCAAAATCAAAATATTTTATTTCACAAAGGCCTAGATGGGCACTTATAAAACGTCGACAAAAAGGTGCACGATTCGGGTTGGTCGTTTCCTATGGAGAAGAACCGGCAAGAAACTCCATGGTTAGGCATTGCAGGTTCATGTTGTTTCTACCAATTCAAAAAGAACTGAAAGAAAGATGACGCAAATGTTTTCAAGGAAAAACTGAAGAGAAAGAGTCTGTTTAAAAATATTAGCATAAATAAATATTGACGACCATTATATGACACCTAACAATCCAAAAATAAAAACACGACGTTAGATCATGTAGTTATTCAAGGCTTCGAGAAAATGGGTCAAACAGACAGGCTATTTTTACAATAGAAATAAACATTCGTCAGTACCTAACGTTTACCCTTGGTCACCAAATTGTGACGGTCACGGAAAATTCTGGAACGCGACGAAACGAACCGGGATGGGCGAAGGACGTAACGCCACACTAAACAAGGCTAAAGACCTTAGCATGAACGCGCTACGTAAACGTAACGTAAATTCGAACGATGCTTTTTTTTTGACATACCGATGTGTTCAGTCAATATCTTTCGCGGCTCGCGCTTAAACGAGCTTATAAGCGCGTCAACACTCCTCCGCGTGTGGCAAAAAGCGCGCGAATACGCGCCTACATGCTCGACGTCTATCAGGGGAGAATGGAAGAAGAGAACGTGTTGCGCCGACCACAAGTAGAATGGGACGAGGGATAGAGAGGAATATGATGATATGCGCCTACACGTGTTTCCATAAACGATATACACTTATCTGAAACGGCCCTCAAAAAACGAATAGTATCACTGGCAACTAACAGTGTCAGCACAGAAACAAAGTTTATGCGGAATAAACAGATTTTACGTTACGATATGTTACGCGCGTTCGTGCTCGGCCCACAGATGTAACAAACCAACCGTGAAACTGCGGTGTGTCGGTCATGGCCGCGACGCCAGATAAACACAGTATTTGTGTATTGTTTTAGCTAATCCTAAACAAACAGATGTTATATCTTCGTCTTTTAATAATGCGAGTTTAATTAAACACCTTTTATTTTGATCCGGGGACAGTTAACTGGTTAGACCTATACTATACTTATGATTGACTATAAAACGCTAGGACGTGAGGAAGCGACTGCTGAGCATATGGGTTCGATTCCCAGGTCGGGCAAAATGTTATTACGTTTTTCCTTCGGGAATTTCTCAGTAACAGCCACAGAGTCTCGATTTGAGCCCAGTTGATGGCAATAGACTCGCCTCCTGTAACATGGGACTTAAACAAAAATGGCGAAATGTAGGTGTACATACAGTTGGTGTTAGGTACAGTTCTACGTAACCCTTCGGAATTACAGGCGTGTGATGTCATTTTTGACGTTTAAAAAGTACTTTTGAAGCTTATTAGTACTTATCAAAACGAGTGCAAACTAATCTACTTTGAAAACGATAAGTACACGATCTGCAAAGTTGCTTCACCGCGAGGTGGAGGGTCAATTGATTCGTCTGATCGCATATCGTCTAGTCACTCCAGTGACTCTAGGCGGTGTCGACGGGTCGGGGTGACGGAACTATTCCGCTCATTCGTGTGTAGTTCGGTACGTTACTGATTGATGGCAAAGAGGGCCAAGTGGCCTAAATAGACGGAATTATGTGGATGGAAAATTCTTTCATTTTTTCGGCATGAATATTTGACTGAGTTCTCCCAAAATGAGCCAATCCACTATTTCTTATGTAAGTATTTTTATAGAAGGACGTCAAAGTAACCCAACATTTTAAGCATTAACTATTAATCGTTAAAATTACTTCAGCAAACGGGGGAAAAATTGATGTAGTACGTATCGTACATTTTGAGAGAACTAAGCTAATTTTAAGAAATGGAATGCCCAGTTTTGTAATTGAAAACATTACATTTACTTACCAATAACAACAACTTCTTTGTACACGACGTCCTCTGATAACGCGTGCTGGCAGGATTTCATACTGTCCTTCATTTTACTGTCCGATTTTATCGCATACAGCCTCCTGCGATCCAGCCTTTTTCCTTTCTCGTCACTTGCTTCTATATTATGTGTCCTTAGTCTACGTCTATTCGAATGGCGGATTTTTTAAATAGCGAATTCTAAATTCTAAATGCAGTCAGAATAAATACTTTTTTGTTAAATAAAATTAATATCACAAGCAGTTTTGAGTCTTACGGACTTTTTTAGTCTATTTTTTCTTCGTCGTAATTTTTTGGATCTGTGGTAGGATGCGAACAGCGTGCTAGCTTGTTTTATGTGCAATCGTGATTGGTGCTATCTGGAACAAGAAAGAGAAATAGGTTAGAGAGGCAGTCGCTCCACGTAAAATGCTGGTATTCAGCAGCATCAGGTTAGACTGCAAGCTGACCCCAACATAGTTGCGAAAAGGCTACGCAGATGATGATAATGAGGTTAGTAAATCTTAGGTATTTAGAGCCAAAACACTGTCAAACAAGATACTTGCGCACTTCGTCAGAGACAAGATCACTATTAAATTACATTTTATGTCGCAATTAATCACTCCAGTCTATTTTAAGATATTCGCATGTCCTTTAAAACACTGTCGTAACACAAAAATGTTAGATTTTTAGATAATACACCAATAAACTTCAATTGTATAGTTAAAAAACAAAGCCGAAATATCCTGTGAAAACCGCTCTTCGGTCTTCAAGGTACAACAGTACTTGCGGAGGTCGGCTCGTGGATGGGTGACCATCTATTTAATACTGAGTTCTCTCCGTGCCTCGGAAAGTACGTTAAGCCGTAGGTCCCAGGAGTTTTTTGTGGATCTTTGTCACTCGTTACAGGTATTCAGTAGGCCGAAAGTTTGACAACCCGTTTTATCGGGGGTCTGGTGCTGTCCAGTATCTGGGTTGTGGAGGTCATATAGGCAGTCGCTCCAAGTAAAATACTGATATTCACTGCATCCGCTTGTACTGGAAGCCGATCCCTACATAGTTGAGAAAAGGCTAGGCAGATGATGACTGTGTTGTGTGTGCAGGGTGTTTACATAGAATATGGTCAGCATTATGTTTATTTTTATCAGCCAGTCATTCTCTTTTATTGGATGCTATTGATAGGTGACTGGCACTATAACAAAAAATTTCCACGTTTTATATTTTGGTCCCCATATCGTAATAATTGCCATAACTTCAGACAAAAATACAACAAAGGCTATCAGTTTATAAATAACAATTGACACCAATTATAACATGAAAAGTTATGTAAATAAAGTGCTCGTCCAATATAATTATTTACATAACATAACATGACGCCTGTATAAACCTCGAAGGGTTAGGCAGACGAGATTCTAATAGGAAGGATGTGAAAGATGATGACTTTGGCAAGAAAGGTGTCTGCTGTGATGATGAGTAATAGATAAGTATGGAAGAAGAAGACGTCATGCTGCGCCGACCACGAATAAATTGGGATAAGGGCAGAAGAACGATGATGTATAATGGGTGGGAGCTTATTGTAATAAATACTCATGGCGCAATATACTTGTCTAGACGTAGAAGAAACGATCAATACATTACCTACCTAATACGTAAAAATAATAATAGGTTAGTGTTATTGTAGGACATAGAAAAAAATTGTTTTGTCATGTTCGATCGTATCAAACGAGTGTTCTTCTGTTTTGTAACGATAGTAATCAGGTTGTACTACAGAGGAGGAGGTACTATAGAAGAGGTACTAAATCGGAGAAAAAAAAGTGTTGCTCCGACCCGAAGTAAAATAGGACAAGAGCTGGCAGATGTGGAGTTCGAATGCGGTATAGGTGTCACCACAACTCAGTAACGAAACTGTACAAATGACGCCTGTCTCACCTCTCAGTGGTCTCAGTGGAGACTATTACAACATACTGTCATACATAAACTCTCGTCTTTTTGTCATGGGAGTAGGACGGACCGACGTTTGCTGCGATCCTTACAAACTTCCTTCCTTTCTTTTGCTCAACCACGTTCATACATTTGGTCATTCACGGACGTTGGTTGCGAGCAGTGGCGCGCCTAGAGGCCAACAATACGGCGAGCCCATAAGGCGAGCAGGCTGTTCTTCATCGTGAAGATTAGTGGTTTATAAGGGCAAGCCAAGATTTTAAGCCTATTATATGAAAGTACCGTCAGGTTGCGAGCTCCTGACCTTTCTGAAGAACATCTCCAATAAGCCAGTGTTCATATGCTTAACATATTCCCCAAGTCCAAAGTACAGTAGTAACTAGGCAAATGGAAAGATACAAACAGTGACCACAGATCAATAGTTCCCATTGATCAAGTATTGAATCAGCGAATGTCTGCGAACGTTGTACGCGCATAAATCATGAACGATTACTTTCAGTCGTAAATATGATAAGTTGGTATTGCCTGATAAGTAGACGAAGGGGGGGTTGATAAAGGCAATATTGATTTATGAGTTGGTTTTACCTAACTTGTATTGGAGGTTGGAAGAGTCATTAGCCTAGCCTTGGTTTTTGAGTGGCTAATCGATTTTATGGTTTCAAAGTCAAAGTCAAGCCATTTATTTCAAGTAGGCTAAGTGGAAACAATTGGATGAGGGACGCACGGAATCGAGGACTATGGTAGAAGAAAGGGGTGGCCCAGGGTGACTCCTAGCTAAAATGATGTATGATAAGGCTATTTCTGGTGAAAGCGCCAGGGTAGCCCGCGAAATTCAAATTTTCTTACGTTTTTTTGCAATTTGCAGGTCAGTGTCAGGTTTTTCGTTGAATATAATAAGATTTGTGACCGTAAAAAATATGGCTTAACAGAGTTCCAATCATTAAAATCATCAATACAACCCTCTAAGTTCATTTTAATTCCACTATTTGATGAAAAAGTTAATCAAGTTATTAATTTTGCGAGCTACCCTGGCGCTGCCACCTTAAAAGCACTTTTATCAAACGTGTTTAATCTGACGGTACTTTTTATGTAAGTTTGTTGTTACTAGGACATCAAAAACATAAAATTTGATCCTGTTATTGCACCAGGACCCAAAGCGTACTGCCTGTCGACGATCAACAATCGATTAATAACTTCTGACCGAAGTAACGCAAATATTTGAGCGATATCGATATTCCAAGGTTACGTAGGTTATCAGTATTATGGACTACTCATGCTAGCATAGAAAACACATCAAAGTCAATTTCGTTTGATATCAGATATCATCAGTAAACACCTACTGTTGGTCTGATAACTTTATCTTTTAATTATCTTTATCTACGAAAATAAACCTTACCTTATCGTGATAAGAAATATAATCAAATACAACATGTCATAACAGGATAAAACAATTAGGGTGCAAATGACATCATGTTTGCGTCACTTTACTCACAGTCATTCATATAAACGTGGCTCTGGCTGAAGAAATGATTTAGCATATTTTACTGTATTACTGTGATGATAATGCTATAATTGATTTCTACGCAGTTCTAGAAACAGCTGATTATTTTGACGCCCAAAATATTTTGTTACACAAACACCTACATGAGCCCTTATGAAATGTCAGAAGCTAGGTGCACGGTTCGAACATGACGTTTCTTATGGAGAAGTACCGGCAGGAGAAGAAACTTCGTAGTTACTTTTTTTTAAATAAAAGATGGGTAACAATGCAAATACATTATAATTTATAAGTACAAAAATGGTCTAGCACCAGAATATTTCATCGGACAGACAAAAAAACCTGATGTTTTCCTCTTTACTTGAGGAAATACCTGCCCAAATTACTTAAAACAACAAAATAACGTAATAATGTTTATGAACTAACTACAGTTAAAACATCCGAAAATGTATATGTAATGTATGTATGTCTATAAACAAGACTGGCGTTAAATATCAAGTTTGTAGCAAAAATCTAATGGCCAAAGTAAACAATGTGTCTGTCTACCCACACCTACAGTCCTACGCCAATGAACTAACACTCTGCAGTCAACTGGACATTATCAGGGTGACATGGCATGTGTCACAAATTATCTTACTTAGCCTGAGGGAATGTACAAAATCTATGAAATATGTTTTTCCCATGATATTCTATTGTACGAGTAATAAGTAGTTTAGGTATGATCTTATGACTGCACCAGCGAGCGGAGTTCGCATTCGCATAGCTGAATTTTAGTTAGTAGTTTAACTTTAGTTTGCATCGTTTACCATCTCAATTATTTATGTAGAAAGTTCGATGTTGATCCAAGTTTGATGGGTAAAACCACAATCTGAAATTAGTTGTGACGTCAGAGGGTCATAGGTCTGGACTATGTCACTTAGTCTATCGCAGTCCACAGCTGGACATAGGCCTCTCCCAAGCGGCGACACAACGCCCTGTCCTCCACCTTCTAGACGGACCCAGCTACGTCATCAGTTCATCGGCGGTCTGGGATTATCGTGTCTGATACTGTCAAAGATTTCAAAATCAAACAAATAAGCGCTGGCAATATTATTTAGGCCGAATATGCGGAAAACATTACTACTACTATTTGGCAGCCGCTCACTCGGCTAAAGATATAATTAGTGTGTTTGACTTCAATTCTTTTTCACGTCTCTTGTACTAGGGGTGGCCGTTATGGCTTGACCACAAGATACACGCTCCAGCTCCACGGTTGTTGCTAGTGATAGTGGGAAAAAAAACCGGTAAAGTGCGAGTCGGACTCGCCCATGACGGTCTCAGTACCATCGTAATAGGGGAGCCTCCTTTAATTATTAATTTATTATATTATTTGTTGCTATATTGCCAACAAAAATACACATTCTGTGGAAATTTCAACTGTCTACCTATTACGGATCATGAGATACAGCCTGCTGACAGACAGACGGACGGACGGACAGTGCAGCGGAGGCTTAGTAATAGGGTCTCGTTGGTGACCCTTTGGGCACGGAACCCTAACAAATGAAAGACACTTCCACGAGTTAAGTAGTACTGCGATGCGACGGTACTCACGCAAGGAAAACAAATTAATGACAACTACGCGAGTCGCTTGACATAATCATGTCCCCGTAATACTTTCGTTACGTTACGAAATAGAAAACAACGGACGTGGAAAAGTCTTCGGCGTTCGTTGTTTTATCTTATCTATTAAAATCTAGTTCAAGGAATCTTTTATTATTGCAACGAAAATTCTAGGAACATCTTTTTTTTGAGAATCTAGAACAAAATTCTTCGGTAATATTTAGTGCAGGATGCTAGTTTGTAAGTGCTGTTTCGTCTGACCTAATATTTTACGCCTAGCTTAGTTCTTGGCAAGAAAACGAACCCCATGTATTTAGTGGCTTACAACTTGGTATTCATGCCAATTTTTGAAAAAAATAAATAACTTCCTTGTTTTGCAGATTTTAGCAAACAAATTTCTCAATTAACGCAAAGTTTTTTTTTTTTTTTATAAACCAGGAAATCAGCAATAAACACAATGTTTTGTAAATTTAAATAAGCCAGAGGCCCTTGAATATTGACTTAATGCTTAAATGTTAAACACACGTTTATAATTAATGTTAACAGCAATAATTTGCACCTACTTAGCAGTAAATTAGCACAGCTGTCAAAATGGCAAACCCAGAATATAAGATTTTAAAAAGGTTGTATTTTAAAAAGAAAAACCAAATACTGGCACCATGCACATCACTTTTTGTTTTTTTATTTTATATTACTTGGAGCTTTCACAATGTTGTAGTACGTAAGTGCAATTTAATAAGTGTAAGTGTAATTTTAAGGGTGTGAGCCTGTCATACAGGTCGCGAACCCAGAATAGACTCCAGCTCTCACGAAGGTTTGTACCTGCCTGTAACCTAGATACTATGTTCCAGAATTGTACCTTTTTGAGAGAAATAACTATTACTATTACAGAAGTACAGATAATGAGTTGTCAAAAATCAGTTTGATAGATCAAGATTGGCGATGTTCTCCAAAGACATTTTTTTTTAAAGAGGAAACAAAATACAGACAGACACCGGCACCGTTCTCATTATCATAAAAATCATTTCGATTTTTTGACAGATCAAGTTTGGCGGGATTCTCCAAAGACAGTTTTTTTTTCCTTAAGTTTCTGAGTTGCCCTACTGCTACAAGGTAGTAAAGTATTGAATTACATTTTCCTCAATGAGGAAAAAAGCTGAATGAAAAATAATATTGTGAATGTGTTTTTTTAATTAGTCAATAGATGAATACAACGTGGAATGACTCACACAATTGTATTTTATGTGATAAAGGCAAATAAATAAATAAAGAAATCTAGGCAAATAATAATGATTTGTCTCTGGACATTTCATGTTCTGTGGTTTTTCCTATTCAATGATGCACAACCATTTTTTCCTGTTTCCCGTCTTATAAAAGAAGTTGGCATACTTTTAATATCCTGTTAATAATAGGTATTATGACCTATTTAGCCTACAGGTTTATGCCTGGCTGAATTGAGCAGACTGGGCTTCATTCAAGTGAAAATTGTGTCATTGAGGAAAAGAAAATATAAGGTAGGTAACTAACTTTGTTGTACTTTATTTTAGGCATATAAGGTAAGAATGATGCATTTTCAGTCAGTTTTTTAGTGAGAGTAAGCTCCACTAAATGAAAATCACCTTTTCATCTGACATATTTTTTTACGAAAAACAACCGTTACACAAGTTCGAAATCTAAATTTGTAATTTATTTAAAACAATCGAATGCTTCAAATGGATTATCCCAAAACAAACGTTGCGCATTCATTTTTCAAATGCGTCGATTTCAAGGCAAAGACAACTTATTGAGCCTGTCGCCAGCTGTTGAATATGTCAATTTATGGAAACGTCCATAGATTTATATCTGACGTCAAAACTTGTTGGTTTTCCGGAGGTTAACCGTTATCATTTATTAAAAACCGCATATCTTGCTGTGAAAGTTACGGTTCGGCGTGGAAAATAGGCCAGTGGCCCTTATTATAACGACTGTCAGAAAAAACGAAAGAATCGTCGAAACTCTGATTAAAACACGTGATGTTCTCATGTTCGAATGCATTTAGAGAATTTCTGATAAAACGACATAATGCGTTGAAAAAACATGGCATTGTAAGTATTACGATTTTGTTTCTAAATAAGACACGGTCACTTCCTCGTGAATGACTGAGGATAACAATCTCGAAACAAATACGTGCATACATACAAGCCAGTAGCCCACGTATTCACAAACGCTTCGATTCGATTTCGATTAAAGAAGTCGATGTTTATCTTTTTTGGCGTTACGAAATCGAGCGAGACAGACATACCGACTTCTCGAATCGAAGCGTTTGTGAATACGGGGGCAGGTCTTTATCATCTGCCTAGTCTTTGCTTAACTACGGCCGGCTTTCAGTAGAACTAGATGCAGCTCAATACAAGTCTGTTACATGGAAGCTACCTATCTGACCACCGAAACCTTCTATAATTTAACGTGCGTTATTTAACACGCTTCTACAATTTCTACTAGGCAATCGTCTCACCAAAAATCTTCAAGGTATCCTTGTCCTAAGCTATACATACATATAGCAGTTTGTTTGCGGGATAAAAAACCCTTTGACAAACGTCAGATTCAAAGCTACAAACGTTAGACGGCTCGCAGACTTCCCGACGTAGGTTCAAGGATGCCAGGCACCTGGCACAATGCCAGGAGACAAGATCTTATCTCCTGTAACATTATTATTTATCTGTACCAACTCTTATTTTGTTAGTCATAGCTATTAGTCCCCACTGAGTCACTTTTTGCAGCAGTAATATTGTTTTTGGAAAATGGCTGTTGGAATTTTCCATTGACGATTTTTCTATTGAATGTTTTGCTGTTGGCAAGACATTACTTTGGTAAATAGTGTAAAGCGATTAGTCAGCATTTTTATTTTAACTTGGTGATAGGCGAGTTACCAAAGAATTTTATTGAAGAATTCGCCGGATTTATGTTGTGGTTTTATATTATAATGAACGATTCTCGAGTGGGGCTTTTTTCGGCTGTCGTTTCGGGTAGTCACAGTGAGACGCCCGAAAGTCTGACAACCAGTCTTACTAAGGGGTATCGAGTTAACCAGTAAGTGGTTTGTTGAGGTCAGATAGGCAGGCGCTACTTGTAAAATACTGGTATTCAGCCGCATCCAGTTAGACTGGAAGCAGACCCCAACATGGTTGGTAAAAGCATGATAACGCACGATTCTTTGGATGGCTCTAATTTATTACAGTTACTTAGTTCTAAGCCATTCTTCTCTAAAGTATACAATAGATCTTGTGTTATTTGGACTGACTAAACAAATTAAACACGCTGATCAAACAACAATTGCACCGCACAATAATAACATGTGCTGCTGGTGCTTATTGCATCATTTTTATCGAAGAATCCTTATTCACTGCAGAAATAAAATACACAAAACATAATGCAGTGTCTTAGGTCCAAATCACATGGACAAATGAAGTACGTAGAAACAAATAATTACGTAGGTTTTTCTCTTGCATCGGCAAGAAAGAACTACTACGGAACAATCAGCCTATACCGTTGCCAATGCGGCAGAGACTTCCTCTCTGTAAGAGGGAACGGGTCGGAACCCGCCACGCGGGTCCATTTTGAGTCGAAGGATGTCAGATGTCTTCGATTTATTGGTTCTAGGACATTCAACGGTCGGGTTCCGCGCGATGCTTTTCGATTTGCCGTGGTACAAAAGGTTAGCCAGACAGCTAAAGTTAAAAAAAAAACCTGTCGGTTCAGGTAGCGTGTTCCTCATTCATGGACTTTTTAATGCACTTGCGGTATGCGTTATTTACGGGTCGGTTCGGGCATTTTTTTACCATGAGGTAGATTTTTCCTAAACGATAGATATTTTAATGATATGTTTTATGTATAACGTCTTGTTTTAACATTCATCTTGTATTGCTACATAAATGAATGCTAACCAAATAAATTAGCATAAAAGATTATCTAGAAGTGTTTATCAAAGAATTCATGACAGGAATGACGATGCGTTTTCCATAGATAACTACTTGTTTCATCATCTGCCTGCCTTTTCCCATCTATGTTGGGGTCGGCTTCCAGTCTGACCGGATGCAGCTGAAAATCAAGTATTTGTATTTTACATGGAGCGACTTAACTTTATTGGGACAAGGGCGTCACACTATTCCCAAACCAATGCAATTCCTGAAAGGCACAATCAACCGTGGCAACCACCAGAAAAGCGCTGAGTCAATGAAGCTCGACGAAATCCCATAGAAACAATTTAACTGTCTTGGATCCGAAATTAATCAGGAAAGAATAGCGCTATACAAGGAGCTACTACTTATCTGACCTCCACAACCCAGTTCTTGGGTAGTACGATACCCATTGGTAATACTTGTAGTCATACTTCCGGGCTTCTAACTGACCTTCTGAGAAAGAGCTTAAGTTATCGTAATGATTTTTTATTTAGTTTATTAGTACTAACGATGAGCAGAAATTAAGCAAAAAAGTATTCTTTACTGCAAGGTAATTTAGTTCCGACTAGTGGAAAATCATTTACTTATTACTATTAGTAAATGTAAGCTGTTACATTAGCCTAATGAATAGAATATGTGGTTAAATATTTAATCTAATCATTGCCGATATATCATCTAGAAAAATAATTATATTTTTAGTCACCTGCCAAAAATATTGAGTTAATGTGGCACAGGAGGTGCATTTCATTGAGTTTTATTTGAAAAGATATTTCATAATTCGTTAAAAATAATATTTTATTATATCGGTATACATATATAAAAATTTTCATCAGAAATAAAAAATTCTCATTTTTATTAAGAGGTCCTTGACTCTGCCGACGTCAGTCCCACAACCGGCTTGAATATATCTGTTAATTTATGCTACGGTATCAGTTAACTACATTCAAAATGTAAATCAAACTGATTATTTGAATGCCAGGTTCTTTTCAATTGAGCCGGACACTTTTTTTTTAAATTATAGCATCTAGAAATAATCTAGACTAGAATATTCGGTTTGACAACTTATTATATCTTCAATAAGATTACCTTTAACTTTCGGACTAGTATGAAATTACAACATATTATGAATTTGTTTTGTTAATATTTCTATGTCTAAACTGCATAGAATAATTAATAAACGATAATAATTGCAGATAGTGTTTCAATAATATAATAAAAGAACATTACAAATGAAAATTGTTATTATTTCACAACATCAACAACTCTTTCCATATCGACTAGCTATTAAAAACAAGCAGGTGTTCATTCATAATTTCTTTACGAACATAAATCATAACAGATATCTAGACTTGGCCTAGAATTTATTAAAGAACTGAATAATTTTCAACACGATATAAAATGCTAAAGTTACTTCAAATAATTATCTGTTTGGGCCACTTTTTTACATTGCAAAAGAATTAAAATTCAAGTTACCTGGTAAGTTGAAAGAAATAGACTCAACAACACAAGATTTGAATAGTACCTATTCAGAAAATAATTAATTAAAATAAAAAAGTACCTGAAAAGTAATTTTCAGTCGAATCGTATGACTTCGATATTACACAATAAAAGATTACAAAAAAAGTACATACCCAGTAAAGCTAATAAAATCTACACTAATGGAAACACACACACAACACAAAAGTTATTATGAAAAACTATTTTTAATTTTAAAACAATTCTTTATTATTTAAGTAATATATATCGCGAATGTTCCGCTAGAGCGATTAGAGCGATTGGCAAGACGAGCGCACTCGACCGCGGTTGGATGCCAACTGAACTTATTACAGACACAGCTGTCATTGATATCCGATTCTTAATTTGAATTGTATCGCTGGGGCGAAGAGTCGGCGGCCGGCATAAACACGTGTTTCGCACACTTCTTGTTTTTCATGCGTTGTCAGGTGTGGATGGTCTGATGTTAATTAACTTTATATGAAATAGCGATGTCATTGTCATCTATTGCTGCGGTGAATTTACTAGTTTCGTTCGCTTACCAGCCCCCGTAGCATGACCACATGCTATGGGGGCAGGCATCGAACTTTCTGGGAAAGCCAAAGAGATTTATAGAGCGGACATTGGGAACGTTTTCATACAACTTTTTTTATCTCGAACATTTTCGATTTTGACATACGAATGCTACCTGTCAAGCGGGCGTACCAGCGCGTATGACACTAGACAGATCGACTTGTTACATAGTAATAACAAGTATTGGATTACGATTTTCTCCGTCTTGTCTCGTCCATCGCTCGTAAATAATTGTTTCTTTGGGGAAAGCCATTACTTAGATATTTTTGTTAATCGAAACTGATGTGCTTTATCGTTATTCTGTGAAAAGTTTCAGCACTTATTCTAGGTTATTCTGCATCCATCCGTCAATCCCTACCCAAGTAGCAAGAGCAGTTTTGAACCTTTACAATCAATATTTTCCCTTTAGAATCTTTACATGATAATCAGCCTATAAAGTTACTACTGCACGGCAGTGCAGGGACACAATCAAGTCTTTCTGTGAGGGAAGGAATAGGCAAAAATCAGCACGCAGACCGAGTCAATTGGTGGATGATCAAACGATCATCTTTGTCAAGAAATATACCTTATTATATCTACCTTAACAGCCTGATTCGTCTCTCAACTACTAGTTTCCGCCATGTCATCCTCATCAACTGTCAAGTATAACGTGTCACCAACACGTTCGGAGTCATGTGCGCCTAGTACTTCAAGTGTGGTTGCAGAGTGGATAATTAATAACTCATTACTCCAAGCTATTGTTTGCACTTAGGATGAACAGCCAGTGACATAGTCTGTAATTAGATTTTGTTTACTATTTCATTTGATAGAGTAATGGCCTGTTTCGATGGCTTCAAACGGTCTCTTACTACTAATATCAGAGGGCCTAGGCAATGGAATGCCCTTTCAAAGTGTTTTGTATTTCAACAACGAGGCTTCAATCCCATACATTTTTGACTTTCCTTTATTGTTTTCGCATATAGAATAACTCTTGTGAAGCAGAGGAGTATTGAGCTACAGCTGTTGTAATGAATGCCATTGCAATTTACTTAGACAATATTTTGCTTCAAAATGTTCATTGCTTTATTTTCGATTTCAAGCACATGAATTTTTCCAAATACCTATTAATGATGGATTAGGATAGACACTTTCCTTCCGTATGTTATTTCCGCTAGACTCGCAACACTTCAGCTGATTCCAGAAGTTTCTACATAAGCCATTCAGATTCGATCATTGATAATGATATGCCATTTAACTTAAAAGTCAATTGGTTTTCCGTTCAGAATGTGATAATTTTATCAACTACAGGTATTTCAGGGAGTCATTTAACACCTACGTTTTCCAATTAATGGTTTTCTAGAACGTTCTTGACAATTGTGTGAAACGCAGTGATGACAAACAGTAAACAATCATGTTTTATCTTCCATTCAAGACGGCGCGGGAAAACAAGCTTCCTTTCTATGTCAACCATTGGCTAGTGCGGGTTTAAACATGATCATCGAGAAAGATCTGATTCATATTCTGCTGATTGATTTAGATATTATGGCTTAAGAAGAAGAGGAGACAATGGGAAGGTATTGTGTGAAAGATGTTGTTGTTGTTGATTTGGATGTACCAATAGAGTATAATAAATAATACTAATAATAACATAACAAAACATCTGAGGAGGCTCTCGCTTGGCAGCTGGATCAAGGGCTTGATTCAGAAAGCACACGGCACACGGACACGGCTGGACACGGCGGGTATCGTTAGGAGGTTCCTTGCTCAAGAGCCCTGACCACCGGTAGCTCGGACCCTGTTCCCGATGCTGGTGGGCTACTATTTGTTTATGTTTTTAAATGTTTTCTTTTTATATTTAAAAATGTAAATTATATGTAAAGAAAATAAATAAATGAAATAATAATTCCATTTATTTCAGGTCCGAGACCCATATAAAAACCAAAAATAGACGAAAATACAAACACATAAATTATAGCTAAAACCTAAATATCAGAATTACATAGAAACACATTGTTGTGTTGTCATTTACATTCATAGATGAAGAAAATACGAGTATGCTTCACGTGACACGTCCAACGAATGAAATGGGATAAAGGCAGGAGGAGGATGGTCATGATCTTTAAGATTTTGTTTATGAGTGTCTATTTGACAAACAAGGTTCATTGATTGACCAAATAATAGGAAGGAAAGATAAAGATAAAGATAATTTATTTGTCAAACATGCGTTTACATAAACTGACTAATCAGACATGCAAGGTATTGAGTTAATAGATGTTGTGTGTGTCCATGGAAAAGAATATAATGATGATAACACAACGTAAATGTCACTTAACAAAAGGAGGAAAGAATTTCAAGTAAATGCCCAAATGAAGACTGCCTTTCTGATTGTCGAATGAATCTAGAACTTTCCACAACTGCAGTAAGAATGACCTTTTAAAACGTCAGAATGTTCAATAATAACTTAAAAATTCCGACCGATAATATTTATAATTGACTTTCGAAGTTAAATTAAATTTCGAAAGTGTCTCCCGACCCTAGTTACGTTCAAGGTTCTTACTACGTCTGGAGTATAATAATATTCTTGAAACTTCTCGTTGTGATTGTGAATGGCGATAAAGTAAACTGTAACGCAGTAACCCGGTGGATATCTGAGGTTAGTTATCTGCGTGCCCTTTTGTCGACTGCGACGTCTATTGATGATATATTGGGAGACTGAAATGTCGCATTGGTTTTGTTAGAGCCTGTCTGGGAAATTTGGGAGGTTGAGACACATTGGCAAGAGTAAAACTTTTACCTAAGAGGGTCTTAGGTTGAGATGCTTCGAAATTCTTAGTAGGGGGTCACCAACACTAAACTAATTAAACAATAGATCATCGGTAGTTTCGAAAAAGAAAGACGACTTCAATAATGAAGTCGTCTTTCTTTTTCGGCTAAGTGATAATCACTTAGCCGTTTCCCAACTATATAAGTAAGTAAAATTTTATTTATTTTAACATGGTGTACATGATACATTGCAAGCAAGATAACAATAAGATATAGAAAAGTTCTAACATGTTCAGCCGCATATCGAGGCGTACAAATGGTGCATAAACCGTGATAACATTCATCAAAAATTACATTATTAGAAATTATGTTGGTACTTATTAAATCATCATTAGGTAGATTAGGTATCATTACAAATCAGCAAGCATATTTTTAGATAAAATTAAATGTCAAAGTAATCATTAAATAAATTAGTCAATAAAACTAAGTTCGGGTCTAACTCGATGCAGCTTTATTTTACATGGCGCGACTGCCGATCTGACCTCCACAGCCCAGTTACTGGGTAAGATGATACCTCTTGGTAAGACAGTGTTGTCAGACTTTCGGGTTGTTCTGACTGCTCTTAACGGCCGGCTGGCGACTGGCTGGCTGGACAATCAGAAAGGACTATATGCAAGTCGGTCGAATGTGAGACATGTTTTATTCAAATTACAATAGTCATTTTAGTCGAAGAGGATTTAAAGAGTGTTTCTACCAGTATCAACATAGAACACTGAATATGAGAGCCTATATTTTGTAAATGTTAGTCATTTGTTTATCAACAGTACGTTCAGAATCTGAGACACAATATCTTGCAACTGTAGCTACAATCATCCCACCTGACGGGTACCCTTCGGACCAACGTCTGCTCAGTGCGGGCGCTAGACGACAACTAAAATAGACCGTGACGAATTTTCGCTGGGAATGAAACGTACTGCATGGATTGTCATGTCTGGGATGAGAATTAACTAGAGTTATTCGCAATGGGCGATTTTGTTGGTGTCGAAAATGGCGACGTCAAGGTGGACGAAAAGGCCAGCTTGCCGGAAAGCTGGTTAGATCGTGGTGGGTATTTTGGCAAATATCTAGTGAATACCGTTGGCATCAGAGCCTAGATGAAGAGACTGATGATTGGGGTCTGACAAAACCAGTAGGAGGATACAGTAACATCATCCATCTTATTTTGCCCTTAAAGTCCCAATTTATAAAGGGTTCTCTAGCCAAGGAGTTAGTTTTATTCTTCTTCATAGTTACCATTTCCTCTGCAATTTATTTTATTGCAAAGTATTCCCTTCTTTAAAAAAAAAACAGTGTTTGTAATAAGACAACAATATTAAGTGTTAGAAGATATTCCAGCCAGCGATAAAAAGCCGGAATCACATTTTTTCTTACACGAGCTCATTGAAATGTGCCGAAACTGCCTAGTCACTCCTTGGTAACACTGCACGTGTACACGAAAAGTGATGTCAGAATCAGGACATGTTTGTTCTTGTCTCTTTATAAAAAATCGGGGGCCGTCAACAAAGTGTGAAAATCTTCCAGAAAAAATTTAACGAAAATTTGATAAACTGTTGATGGTGTTACTTTGCGATAATCCATGATGTACAAGATATAGGTACAACTAGAATATTTAGTTTTAATTCCGCTAAACTAGTTCATGCTTGAGTGCATGCAGCACCGCCCGCCCGCAAATATAAGCACATGCAGAAGGTGCGATAGATATAGTGGAACATGTCATAATGTCGTATTTTGTCGGATTCAGGGGGGCGCAATTGCACCCATTGCCCCCCTTTATATCCGCGCCTGGTGACATTGAGGGGCAAGGGGGTGGGGGGGAGTCATAACATAACCTTTGTATTTATCTAAATTATAAAAGTTCTAAACTTTAACTGATCCGAAAATTAAGAAAAATATATGGCCACCAGGTGAGGGGGTGTCTCGAATATAATCTGTGGCAAGGACGGAGGCGAGCTTAAAAATCATGTTATTCGTGAGACGTATTTTAGGTGCCTTAAGTATCATTGATAACAATTAACAACTATGATATGATATGAGAAATATTTCGAGCAATTTGCTATCTTATTTATCGTTTTAAAGTTATGACTATTACCAATATTATGGATTATATATAAAATTCTATAGATAAATTTGTAGGTGTGGAATATTTTGCTGACAAACTGCGCGTTTTTTTATTTCCTGTTTTGATCGCCATTTGTGGTTATTGCTATCAATCAATTTTGGCGACTGTCAGTGATAGGCTGATCTTAAGCTTATCACAATAGATAGATAGTCTTCTCCGTAATAAGAACGTTCTTCAGAGATTATACAATAGTTTTTACACGAAAAATAAAAAAACGTGACTTTCAATTCCTCGTATGTGCTAAAAATATAAATAAAAAGACAACACTTTTCTAAAAAACTACATTACCAAAACGTTACCCACTTTTTAACAAGCATCTATAGTGAATTTGTTGACGTCATTCGATATCAGCCTGATTCCATACGACACTCACAATCGCAATCGAACAATTGCAATGGCTTTCATGTTGACAGTTCACCAATATTCTATGTTCATTGCACTTTGAAACACCAAAAAACTGTCTAAATAAAAGCAATTTTAAACAGGTGTGTCGCAAAATAGGATCGCTGATAAAACGGCTTTCTAAAAATACACAAAAAAAAATTCGACAGTAATTTAATGAGTTTAACACCAAAACAACGCGTCGTCGTTTCTTGAACAAAAAACAAAACAAAAACGACCAAAGTCGAGTCCAAAGTCAAGGTTATAGAATTTACAAACAGTGTTTCCTTATGCACAGGCAAAAACAGGATAGAGAGCCCGTCCAGATTGTAATCATCTAATATTACATCGACAAAACGAAAAAGAGATAAAAACCATGTGCTTCGCTCGCCATAACAAGCGAACTTGCCAAGGCTAAAAAGGAGAAACAAAAAAGTCTTGAGCCATGAAAATGTATTTGATGTGTAACCTTGAAACTGGATGTCATCATCAGAATCAGCTCGTAAGTATATACTGACTTACTATAGAGATACAAGTTGTAAACGGACCCTTCACAAAGCCGTCAACCAAGCATTCTCTACATCAAACTAAGTAACTACGCAAAGATATTTCTGGGAAACGACATTTTATTTTGGGGTGATTCACGTTTTATGGTAGGACTCAATGTCACTCAAAACATTGTGCTGATTGATGCATTGTATAGTATAACTTCCCATTGGAATCGAATTTTGTTAACAATTTCAAGGGTTTTATTTTTTTGCACGGAACCCTAATCTTTATTTTTAAAATAAAAGCCTAAGCTACTCCTTATAATATTAGCTACCTGCCAGTAAAAGGCCTGTCAAAATCATCCAGCCGTTTCGGAGATTAACCGGAACAAACAAACAGACAGAGACAGTAAAAAATTTTAAAAAAATGTTTTTTTTTGTTTTAAGTATTATACTTGCGTATGCATTCAGTAAAAAGCTGTTATTGTGAAATTACAAACAGACACTTCAATTTGATTTGTTTGTACAGATGTATAGAAGATGTAGAACATGGAAAGATGCTCTCTGCCGGTCATCTGTGTTCCCCTCCCATATTTAACCCGTCTGCCTTCAAAGCAAGAGTAAACAGGCATCTTCTGGGCACGCTCGTCCCATCATAGACCCCATCTATCGCTTTCCAACAGGCGTGATCGAGGTCAAAGCAGACCCATTTTGAAAAAAAAAAAAAAGAGCCTTTTATCATCATCATCATTTCAGCCGAAAGATGCCCACTGCTGGACATAGGCCTCCCCCAAGTGTCGCCACATTGACCGGTTCCGTGCGTCTCGCATCCAGCGGATCCCTGCAACCTTTACCATCGGTTCACCTAGTGGAGCCTTGAATACCGTGACGAAAAAAACAGACAAACTCATTTTTCTACTTCATTTCTTTATCCTTCTATAAAGTTCCTGGAAATGTTCTCAAGGAAATGCAAGACAAAACCTTGAGAAAGAAAATAAAATTGCGCGTCTGGGAAAACCCGAGCCAAAGTAACGGATATTTTATTTTAAGTTTTAAGTTGATCCCGACTCTAAAGCCACTACGCGACTCACTGTTTTAAAAGAGTTATATCCGTAATCACTTAAAAACGCAGTTGGTTTCTCAAGTCACCAAGAGGGCGAGGGTTCACATTCCACGAGAGCAATAACATACGGCATTGGTACAGGTGTTTGATGAACAGCGGATGTTTTAATAAACCTATTACATTATAACAATACTATAATATTTATAAAATGATCCACCGGCTAATATTTGTAATGCGATTGAAAATATTATCATTATCACACACTCACGCATGCCGGTTGAAAATACTCGTATTACGGTTGGTCGGTTTTACTGTTGGTTTGTTTATTGTTTTTATTCCTTTATTTATTTTCTTACACACCAATTACATTTTTAAATATTAATAAAAACTATGCAAAAACATTAAAAAATATTATTTTATTATTATAAACTTCCTTTATTTATTTCCGTACAATTCAATTATATTTTTAAATATTCCTTACAAAAAAAAATAAAAAAAAAACATTTAAAAATATAAAAATAGTAGCCCACCGGTATCGGGAACAGGGTCCGAGCTACCGGTGGTCAGGGCTCTTGAGAGAGGAACCTCCTAATGATACGCGCCGTATCCTGAAGTACTGCTTTCTGAATCAAGCCCTTGATCCAGCTGCCAAGCGAGAGCCTCCTCAGATGTTGCTCGAGGCCGATCTTGGCCGATACGACTATCGGCACAATGACTGCTGTACTCACGTCCCACATGTCGACAACCTCGCGAGCCAGATTAAGATATTTGAATTGTTTATATTTCTCTGCTTTCACAAGGTTTACGTCATGTGGAACCGTTATATCAACAATCATTGCGCGACGCTCCAATTGATCTATCTATCACCACAATGTCAGGCTTATTGGCAACAATAAGCCTGACATTCCTGTCAGTGACGATAGATCGATCCCAATACAACGTGATATTACCATTATCGAGAAATGGGTCGGGCGCATGCTTATAATGTGGCACTTCTGTTTCCACAAGGTTGTACTTCAAAGCAAGTTGAAGTCCGTCCGTGAAGCTCCTTGCCTTGCCATACCTCCTTGCGATCATTAGTGTCTAATACTCTAGGCTTGCGCCAGTTTTTGGTTAACCAGAGAGAGCGGGGTGAGGCCTTTATCCACTGAGACCACATCTCGGTGCATCCCTACGTCGACTTCTAGGAAGTATTCCCTGAGGCTGCATACCTCACGGTTGTGCAGGGTCTTAGCATTTAAGAAGCCACGACCCCCACACTTCCGCGGGATATACAGTCTCATCACCGAAGACCGTTGATGCATTCGATTTGAAGTCTGCAGTGCGCGGACCCACCCTCCTATACAGGGCATCAAGTTCCGTCTGAGTCCATTTGAGTATGCCGAAAGAATACATCAAAACCGGCATGACCCAACCATTGAAGGCGCGCACCTTGTTTCCGCCTGACAAAAGACTGCTTAGTACTTTATTCAGGCGGCCAAAGAAGCGGTCCCTCAATGATTGTTTCATGTCGGCAGTATTGACACCTAATGCTTCCGACATACCCAAATACTTGTAGGTTACTGTTGAGGAGAGGGATCTAAGGCGTATGAAATCCGAGAGTTGAGTTCCCACGGATTCCATAATCTCCACTCGCTTCACATGCATGACTACACATTAGTCCACACCAAATTCCATCCTGATGGCACTACTGAAAGTTTCCGTTACCTTCAGTAGCTTCATCAGTTGAAAATTGTTGGGGGCAAAGAGTTTCAGATTATTCATGTAAAGAAGGTGAGATATGACCTGACCACCTCTCCTCAACCGATAGCCTAGACCTGAACCCTCCAACAGTGTGCTGAGAGGGTTCACACCTTGGTCCGGTCGTTCCCAAGCCCCATATACCCACCTTTCATCGCTTTGGAATGTGCGATTCTGAGTGTATCGCTCCACTCGCCGCTTGTACCGATGAATACGGCTTGCCCATGCATAGATCTTCGGCTTCAGGAAGCCGATACGCTCTGTGACGCGGGCAAAGTAGTCTCGACAACTAACATCAGTTCCCGAGAACGCCCGCCTCACAAAGCGCGTCACTCTAGGTCGAATATTGCCCTCCCTGAAGCAGATTAACTTGCCGATGAGTGCTCTAGCCTCACCGGTACGCCGCTCAATCCTGCACTGCCAAGCTGGAACAGCAAATTATGGTCGTGTAGCTCTGTCGTTGTTGGGAAATTTGACGTGAGCTACACGACATGCCGCTACAGCTCCACACTACAATATTGAGTGGATATCGGCGAGGTCTTTGCTGCTGTCAAAGCAGTTTGACAGCTGCGAATCTAGAGCACACACCAGCGCCTTGTTTTTCTTGTGCATAGGCAAACGAGAAAGACGTGGCCTAAGTTCAGGCGGTGTGGAACGGTACTCCCGGAATGCACCTTCCAAAGCGCTCCTCAATTGTGCGTTGCACTGGGTACTCACGGATATAACTTCGCCATCATTCTCTTCACCATTGTGGTCGGATCGCGGTGGAGCACTGGATACATTTTGCAGCTGCACTGCGATCATTGGCTAAGCAGGCGTAACTAGGTTACTCCGTGAATCGAAGCTTAGTCGATCAAGTACGGTGTCATCCAACATATGGTGATGGTGGATGACCCGCACCTGATTATTATTTATAACAAAAAAAAACATTTCATGAATCCCTCTATTCACCGTATATCCTGTTATTCAAATAATATCCAGTGACAACAGAGATGAAGATAAACCCCATTGTCTTGTCGGTATTCTTCTTCTTCCTAGCGTGTCGGTGGGAATCTTAAATGAGTCGTCAATCCGTCCAGAACTTCATTAAGCGTTTGGCGCCTTTTCGATCATACTGTACGAAACACTCGGACCCGTATAGCTTCTTTTTATCACAATTATTATCAGTATAAAAATAGCCCATGCCGTTGTAAAAAGATTAGGCAGTCTGTATGCGGTAACCAAAATAATATTAAAGAGCTGAAAAACCTAAACAAGTTACAATCGCTTTTAAAACGTTTCATCTTGCCACCTCTTTCTAGGCCGGGCTCGGCGGCGCCGTTCATCCTCGCGCATCACGAAAGGTGGCGCAGGAGAAGAGTACCTGGAAGGATATGGGGGAAGCCTTTCCCCAGCAGTGGGATATATAAGACTAATGAAAAAAAAATTAAAGCACTATACATAGTCTGACAATAAGTATCAAGGGGTATGGCGGTATGGGGGATGTAAGAACAATACATTTTTGTCGTTTCATTAGCAAGTAAGCTAGGTAGTAGGTGGTAACGGGGCTGACAGCTCAAGAACAAGGTTACATGTTGCAGTACATTCAAGAATCACTACCCGTGGAGGCTTCTTAAACTCACCCAGAAAAATGAGAAAAAATAGACTAAGTTAACCAAAAAAATTAATCCGAGGGAAATCAAACGAAACGTGAATTAAAATGGTTAGGCCCAATCGGTTATCTACCAGAGCCGGTATTCATCGAACCAGACGTCTGGTCTGGCATAGCAACTAAATGATAAGATAGTTTTAATTTATGCCACAACACAACTCCCACGAATACACCTCTGATCTGATAAAAGATCAATGAACTTGTAAGCTTTATCTGATTGATGCGGAATCAAAGGTTAAAGGATTTAACTCCTTTGTGTTGCCACGTGGGCGAATTCTCCAGTTTTACTAAGTCAAAGCATTTATTTCAAATACCTATACCAGTTACAGGTACTTTTGGAATAGTCACATCACAAACAAGAAGAGCTACCTGCAATCCAGCCATAGGCATCACAACTGTAAAAGGACCGTAGCTGCCCATTCCAAAGCGTAGATCACATCAATAATTTTTGTTGGGAACAGGATTTTCTTAAAAAATTGACGTTAATTTTCCAGCTAGCAAGCTTAAAGTTCTTTTAGAAAAACTCTTGATTTGAGAAGACAGACTGCTGAGCACATTCATATCATTGCTTAGTTGGTAATCAGTGAAGTGAAGGTGGTAATGTGGTTCGATTTCACTTTCTCAGACTGTGTTTAAAATTACAGAGTGGAAGGGACATCAACGGATAAACAATTATCACGTATTCAGTACTTACATCATTCCCAACCCCCTCACATAGAAATTCCTATGTGGAATGATGTACCGAATACGTGATAATCGTGTGTCCCTTTTACTCAGTATATTCTGATTAAATGAAAAGAAGATTTTTTTAGTCTACCATCTCACTGAAGTTGTAAGTAATGCAACATTGTTGTTAAAGAAAGATGGTGGCCTAGTCATAGACCAAGAATGACAAGCGGATGCGGTGGCGCCACAACAAAATGACAGATAGAAAAGAATTTCACTAAACTATAAATATTCATTGTCGTACCACAATTTAATTAACCATATCATGAAACTTAATTGTACTCTCGTTTAATTATAAACAATTCGCTTTCATTGAAGACAAAGACAATAAATTATCATCAATAAGTTTTTCTACAAGTAGATACAGTTTATATAATAGTACTGTCAATTGACCCTCAGGTTATCGATACTACGCAGTGCTTACATGGTGGTCAGAGTGAAGATAAATCTAATGATAATATGTCAAAGGTAGATTGAACCCTGGCTAAATAAGAAATAGAGCATGGAGAACTTGTGTAAAGACATTAATTTGAAGCTACCAAAGGGTCCAGAGAGTGGAGAGAGAGAAAGCGAACAAAGCATGGGAACTCAGATAGATGGCAGATGACCTTAGAAAGGCGTCTGGGATGGATGGGCTTAAAGAGACGAAGAAACAGAAGTCATAGACAAAGAGACATTCTAACAGCGGATCGTTCTATCAACATTTGTATGTTGGAAATGAACTGACAAAATGCATATGCCAAAATATACTTCTCGACTTGGGCGAGACCGAGACCAAAGATGGTCACATTTCTGTTTCTTTCCACGCATGTTGGAGCTTACTCAGCTCGCTTATACTGGACACGCGACCTGAGTACAGTAACTTAGGGCACATCTAACCATTTAAATCATTGCGTGCGGCTATTTCCCCGGGTTTTATTTTTGAGCATACGGACGGGAAATTAACACATTTGCCTAGACATCCGTCTCTTGGTTTAATATCAAACGTGAATGTATTCTTTAACTAGTCTGAATGTTGAGACAGTTCTAATTTAGTTTTAGTTGGGAGTTAAATATGTTCTCTAGTAGTATTCTGTTACTGGGTGCCCGGAGATTCAGTGAAGCTGGGTCCTCTGATTTTTCGGACTTTGCGTATTGTATAATTATCACATGCTTCGGTGAAGGAAAACATAGTGAGGAAACCAGCATGTCTGAGATATTTCTCGACGGCATGTAAAGCCAAGTCAGAGGCCCATGGGCGGCAAAAATTCTGACACCAGGTTAGGCGCTAATCACACGAAAAAGAAAGAAGAATAAGAGGAAAATTAGGCTGCAATTCAAAAAGACTGAGCGACCAGGCTTTAGGCAGCTTTCAGGCTCATAGACGTGAGACGTAGGAAATACTAGTAACACACCAACAGTGAAATTAAAGGTCATTTATTCAAATAAGGCTCATAGTTTGCACTTTTGAACGACAATTACAAAAGATAGTCCCCTTCAGCACTTCTTAGTCTTTTCTTATTTGTTTTTGTGAAAAAGGTATCAGATCCAACTCTCAAACTGTGTTACGGAAGAATTCCTTTTCCGAAATCACAGCTGATTAGTTTAGTAGTAGGTACCTACAGTAGTCACATGCGGTCAAATATGGAGGCTCACATGTTCGGTCATGGAAGCTTATCATTTCGGCTGATAACGAGTAGATACCTACTCTAACATTAAACAAAACGATACTAAACATTGTATCCACTGAAACCGTGCGCAGATCTTATCAAATTACTCCAATTAACCTTTAGAGGGTTAATTGTCCAACCAGACAAAACAATTGAACTTTTTAGTCTGGCAGGGCGGGGTAGCAACTGCAAGCCACGTGTTTTATGTAGCCAGAATACATTTTTGCTATCTAAGTAAATTTAGTATGACATGAAGCACGGTCATGTCAGTCTGAATTAACTTTGATAATATTATACGATAATACTGGTTGGATTGTCATGAGGTTCACACACACTATTCATATTTTCAACACAATGTATTTTGTTAAGAATATAAACGACTAATGTCTTCATCATTCAAAAAAATTCTCTCAAGTTATTTAGTTTATACTGATCTGCACACAATGCAATTGCGTAACACTTTATATCACAATCTGAAGGATTCTGAAAGAAATTCTTGATCTATACCCGCTTCATGAGTTTGAAAAATTAATCTGAGCAACACCGTAAATAACGCATTGAATGTTGTTGGATTGTCAAAATTAAAGGCATTGCTATTGTAAGTCTGTTAGGTAAGGCAATCACCCCACTGATTCAAATTAAATGAAAAATTTTGTTTGTTGTAGGTTGAAGTACTTAGGAGGGTTCGCTTCAGAAACGCTATCAAAACGAACAATTAATATTTTATCAACCGATTAATTAACATAATTAAAACGCGCCTACTGAATGTCACATGAAGGTATTCTTTGTAGTTAGGTCAACGACTCAGCGGTTGGTTGGTGACAGTCATGTCAGATATAGGAGGCCTATGTCTAGCACCTAATTAAATAAGTCTGTTAAGTAACAGGTTTGTCTATGGAGTTTCTTACCCGATCTTCTCCATAGAGATCTACGTTTTGGAATGGGCCACTAGTCCATAGTTGTTATGCCTTGTGCCTGGGACTGCAGCTTCATCTTTTTGTTTTTGAGTGATACCTACTTTGACTATTGAAAATTCTCAAAGCTGTTACTTGAAATAACAGCTTTGAGTTTGAGTTAGGAACACAATCATCTTCAGTCTTCAGTCTTAGGCCTCTTCTGTCACACGCCATTCAACTCGATTCTCGGCAACTCCCATCCAGCTGCTACTAGCGACTCTGGGGAGATCGTCGCTCCACCAAGCCTGAGGACGTCCTACCTTACTCCGATTCGCGGTCTCCACTTAAGAACACGTCTACTCCAACGGTCATCGATTCT
Organism: Noctua janthe; assembly: GCA_910589295.1. Taxonomy (NCBI): domain Eukaryota; kingdom Metazoa; phylum Arthropoda; class Insecta; order Lepidoptera; family Noctuidae; genus Noctua; species Noctua janthe. The sequence continues at coordinate 1,078,855 of OU342572.1, read as the reverse complement.
ACGGCTATTAATATCGCCGGTAACACATACACAATATTTATTCAGTTTCAACAAGTCATTACATTACGTCTCAAGAATTGAAAAAAAAACATTGGTCATTCGCGACCACAAGATGACCAGACACAGTCATCGTAAAATCGTAAATAATTCTTACTTTATCCTTATCATCAACAATGATCAATAAACAAACCACTCGTTCTGGAGGTGCTCCACGTGTTGAACCATAAAGGCCAGCGCACACCGAGCACGGCACGGCAAGGCATTTTATCTTTACCTAGCGTAAACTCATACGTAGCTAGTGGTAACAGGACACAAATTCCAATGTTTAGAGATCGATCCCAAGGCATCAAAGGGTGCCCGTCGCGACATTGAACATTGGAATATGTATTGGAATGTGTATCGAAAACGGTCAGGACTTTTATTATTTCCTACGCGATTGCAACCTTTTCAGGATAAAACCCGGACAAGATTCAATGATGGTCGGATCAATCAATTCGGACTATCACAGTCTATTTAGTCGCTCCATGTAAAATACTGGTATTCAGCTGCATCCGGTTAGACTGGAAGCCGACCCCAACATTGTTGGGAAAAGGCTAGGCAGATGATGCCTAGCCTTTTCCCAACATGGCCTGGCCTGCCTTAGGCCTCTCGCAAGCTACGCCAAAAACCGTCCTCCGCCTTCTGCTTCTGAACTGGCCAAAATGTTCGGATCGGCTCGACACAAATCGAGCTAAAACAAGCTGCTTCTTTCCTAGCATATGTCAACATAATAATCCTTAGTTGCCCGGCTTCGCTGAATCATGTCGAGCATGTGTGTACCACTCTTTACAGACTTTTTTACCAGAGTCAGTTTTAGTTTTTATTTGTATTCAGTAACTATGGCAAGCGGTGACTACGCAGAAACCGAAGGTCGAAGCAATGACTTGCCTTCATACACATATACTAGTACTATGTAAGTCATTATGCTTAGTGTTAAAAAAGTTTAATGCGATGTAGTGTTACGTAGTTGATTACATACATACATATGTATTGATACAAAGGTTCGTGTAGAATATTGATAATAGTCATGTAATTACTTATATATATACATAATTCCTGAAGGGTTAGGCAGAGGTGAACCTAATAGTGCACCCATTTTTTCCATAAAAGGGGCGAGCCAATTGTCATCAACCGGGCACAAATCCAAAGTCCGTGGCTGCTACAGAGAAATTCGGCCAAATGTAATTCAGGACCGCGTATTGACCAGCGTAGAGTGTGGCGCCCCCCAGCGTCGCGAAGCTGGCGACCTTCAAAAGGTGGCCGGGATGGAGTGGATATGGAAGCTGGTGGACAGGATGTTGCGGCGCAGCTTGAGAGAAGCCATTTCCAGCTGCGGACTGTGATAGGCTTAGCTTATAAATTAACTTTATTGTCATAGGAACAGATTGATTTGTTATGCCAAATTAATCCACAGCGGGTTTCTAATTATTTTATCGTTATTATTACTAATACTTAGTAGTTATTAATTTTACATAAATAAAACACAATTCTAATGTTGTAAACTCTGCAGCTTTTAAATATCGTGCTAAAAAGTTTTTCAATCTTGTACAAACTTCAAACTGACTCTTTTAGACCGACTTTTAAAAAAGAAAGAGGTTTTGTAGTCCAGAAGCATCTTCTTTTGTAACTATGTACACCGATTTCTCAGTGATTACTGGTCAGATTTTCGTGATTCTTTTTTTATTTGGTAAAGGAAGCTCGCGTGGTGGTCCTATATTAACTTGTCTTCTATTATATGCAGGGACAATATTGTTGCCAGTAACTCTTACATGAAACAGGGATAAAATGCGATGATACAGGCAGGTAAAATTATTGACTCAAATGAGATAAATGTATCTTATCTGCTGGATAATCCTATAGATTACTGTATCTATTACATGCGCAGTGGGTTATGAAATTCGCATATTTGTTCTACTTATCGCAAAAGATTCACATTTACAGATAATAAGATGGTACATGGAAATTGAAAGTTTCCAAGTATTCTTGTTTAGAATAAGTTCCAATTTCAGAAATTAGATAGATATGATTTATCTGTTAGTTACAAAATGAGTTACATAACGATGATGGAGCAGTCAAAGATTTATTGGATTGACATAATCTACCCAAAAATGTATGTCAAAAGTTGACGTAGAAAAAAAATAATTTAATTTTGTTATGCATATTGTTTAACTTCTTCTCGCACACGGAATCTCTGTACAAGCAAATTCTAGCCTGGAAGGGGCCTGGTGTACCTGTATCACAGGTTTTTCCCAAAAACCTACATCAGGCACCAGTCTCTCACAAAGGTTGAACACAGCTAAGACTTTTATGTACACATTAACTTTAAGTCAGCTTTGTGAAGAGAGAATAAATGATAAATAAATAAATAAAAAGAAATACGTAACGCATTCTATTCATGAGGTGAGTCGCGTCCAAACGCAAGCCTATTTAACACAATAAAAAAACATTTTTGCAAAAAAAAAAACCGACTTCAAAAACACAAAAAAGTGAAAAATAACTTTAGCTTCTGAAGTCGGTGACTTTTGTTTTTTTTAATTATTTTTTTTTTGCCACCGTTTTTTCATTTCTCTTTTTTTGTGTTTTTGAAGTAGGTTTTACAAAAAACTTAAACTACTTACACTTTTACTTTATGCAAGAAAGTTTTTTTTTTTCATTTTTAGTTATATCCTAATACTGTAAAAAATCCTTTTGGGAGTCGGTTAAAAAATAAAACCCCTTATGAAATAAGAGTATGACTCTTGGACTAATGAAAAGATAACTCTTAGACGTACTCAAAATCCAACCAACACGTGCGGATGTTATTTAATCAGCCATAAATCTCTAATCTCTTCGTGCCAAACTTTAGTTCAATCAGTTCCATTTATCATTTGGCACTGATTATCATTTTTATTAATTGTATTTCTTTTTAAAGAGACAGATTGGTTCTACCTTTTGGGAATCATACTTAAATACAGTGTGATTGATATGATTAGATTCTATAGATTGAAATTAACTGGATGCCAATCCGATAGCCGCACATTCAGCTTCAGCAGTGGGCTTAGACATAACATAACATCACGCCTGTAATCCCCGAAGGGTTAGGCCGAGGTGTACCTAATAGTACATCCACATTTTGCTAGTTATGTTTAAGTCCCATATAATAGGGGGCAAAACCAAGGCCTCATGCTCAGCAGTCGCGCTTGCCACCGCTAGACCAAAGAGGCAGAGATGTACCTATAATAGTAGACCCAGTGCAGCCACATTTCGCCTGTGATGTTTGTGCCGATTCAGGTGAAGGAAAATCAGAAACAAACCACGGCCTGCATTTTCAAGGACACAGTCGTCTGTTTCCTTCCTGTGCAATTTGTTTGATAACACCAGGTATGTCACTAGCGTCACAAAATAAATATTAATATTATTGTATGTGATTTTGACACATACATAAGCGGTGTAAAAGGACTTTTAACGAAGCCGAAAGACACTTATTGTCCCCGTCATTGCGATATTTTTTTGTTCTAAGACCATACCTGGGAACCTTCTAGTTACGGAGATATTGGGGGTCAACATGCCAACTTTTTCACAAGTTATGTTTTTAAATACATTTTTTTTAATGTTATAACTTCACTTTAAATACTGCCACCCCCTCCGTACTATACAATGCATCCATCAGCGATATGTTTTGAGTGCGTTACATAGAGTCCTACCGTAAAGCGCCAATTTTCACCCCAAAAAAAAGTCATTTCCCAGCAATATTTTTTGTTCCGAGTTACTTAGTTTGATGTACAGAATGCTTGGTTAACGGCTTTGTCAAAGGTCCGTTTACACCATGTATAAGCCTGCAATTCCCAAGGGTTAGTTAGGCAGTGCAGTGGAGTAAGTGCACCTTTATTTCGCCAGTTATGTTTAAGTCTCTTGTAATAGGGGCGAATCTGTAGCCATCGAACTTCATCAATTTGTAAGTTTAGATGTAGAAGGTAATCTTTGAAACTACTCATACGGTTTCAAAAATACTTTCACTGATAAAAAATTACTCTATAGGGATTGTCCATTTTTCAAAAGTTAAATATAATTTAAACTAGCCATTGAATTTCAAAAATATTAAAATTCGTTTCTTAAAATACTATATTTTTAACTAAAAAAAATGTACGTACACAGGTAAAATTTTTTGGACAGTGCCCATTGCCACGTTCCAAGTTTATGAAAAAAAATATATATTGAAAATTCACGCGAGCAAAGTCGCGGGCAGGTAGAAGCTAGCAAATAATATTATATGTATAATGTGATTGAGAACGCATACGTCGTACGACTCTACTATACATTACCACCACATTTGTATCATTTAGTACAATGTAAATGGTGTTGATATAGTAAATGCCATGGTTAGTCAAAACAGCGGGATGTACATGATATCGCACCGGCGAAAAATACTCTACGTAAGCACTTAAAATAACTACTATCGCAGAGATAAGAACAATAGAAAAAGTTAACATGGTATTCACATCTGGAAATGTCTGAACTATGCTTACATTCGTAAAGGCAGCTGCTTCTGTAATACTCTTACAATTGCAATCAAAAACGCCTTCAAACTGACAGTTCATTGGAATTAATTTCGATCATTCTTTAAGAGCAATTTCGAACAACTGTCAAAATAAAAATTAAATCAATTGCTAGTATCAGTGTGTTCCGGAATAAGGAAGTAGTTTCAAACGAAGAACTCTCATCCCTAATTTGAATGGCTGCCGTACAGTTTCAGCCAGCCCAAGACCCTACTGTTACTGTCTTCTGCAAACAGAGTATTTCGAAGCCATAGATCCCGAGGGGATTCAGAAGCTCGAAGTAGCAGTATAGCTTAGTGGTGTGACCGTCGAAATGCCAAGTCATAGGTCTCGAATTCGAACCCCAGGCAGAATTTTCGGATTCATGTGCGTATTGCATAATCATGCTTCGGTGAAGGAAAACATCGTGAGGAAACCAGCATGCCTGAGAGATATTTCTCAACGGCATTTAAAGCCAAGTCAGAGGCCCATGGACGGCATAAAACTCTGACTAACCATACGATAAAAAAAGAGAAGAAGCCCGAAAGTCTGACAACGCAGTAACTAGGTGGTGGAGGCCAGGTACCTAGTTGTTACAATCATGTAAAATATTCAGCTGCATCCAAATAGACTACAAGCCGACTCCAATATAGTTGTGAAAAGGCTAGCCAGATGATGATGATACAAGGCCCAACTATAAGAAAAACACTCGCCGAATTCCACACACCGTGAGTCCAGAACTGCTTGAACACACGTCTTGTCCTCATCACGCAAAAACTTGCAGGATTACAACATCGGTCATCGACCAATACCCTTACTTCCTCAATAAAAAAAAATACTTGAAACTATAAACAAACACACACACTTATTGAGCAAACACATAAATAGCATTTCTGATAAGTGCTACGTATATATTTATGTACATAACTTTATGTTTGCAAGTGCGTCATTCGCACCACGCCTCCTGAACACTTGTGTGTCTGTGTGTGTGTGGTGTGTCTACGTGTGTGGTGTGGTGTGTCTATGTATGTGTAATACGTACTTAAAATATTCTGCTGTGTCATGGTTGGAGGTAATATGTAATGATTAGTGTTCGGTTTAAGCTATTTTTGATGCTAGGTGGGTGGTTTTATTTAATTTGAGTAGTGACGTGTGGTATCCAGTAGCAACAATAAAAGATACATTCGGCCCACTCCCTCTCATAGAGAGGCCTGTGTCCCAGCAGTGGGGACGTGACAGATAATGAGTATACTAGTATAAACAATTCAGCGTAATAATATTAAAGTTTGGTCAGAGTCGATATTAATACTGTAATCTGATTAGTGAAACTTCTACTAAATCTCGTGTTTGCTGTGTGATTAACAACAACAGATTAAATAAATAGGCTTTAGGATTAAATTCCCAGGCTTAGAGGTAGATAATAATTAGCACTTAGTAACTAGTAATTATCGTAATATCACGTTTTCCCCGAAAGGATTACGCAGGGGTGCACTAGCACTCACATTTCACCTAGGTACCTATATTTGTTTATGTCTCACGTATAAAGGGCGTGCTTTTTTTACATCAACCGAGCACAAATTCAGGCTCCGGGCTGCTAATTGAAAAATTCATGAAGTTAAATCCCAATTAATCTTTTCCTGACCTGGAAATTAAACCCAGAACCTAACATTCAGCAGTTGTCCCTGACCACTAGACCAATAAGGCACTCAGCTATCTTGATTGACTGAATATGACAGAACATGTGTTCTGCAATTAGCTATTTTAGATAAGATTCATCGTACCCTATGAGGTAACTATCATATCTCTACAGAAACATTAAACCAACCCAATACATTTTTGACTTCTCCATCAAAGTTATCGCTGATAAAATGTCACATTGTGTAGACCTTCTGAATTCAAGTCTGTACTTGCTCAACCAGCGGAAACAGCTGTGTTTTCCCAGGTGGAGCCCGTCCTTCAAAACTAACCGTAGCAATAGAATTCACTGTTAAGCTAAGGTCACACGTAAGGTACATTATGTGGGTGAAGTTACTAGTATTATGTCCACAAAGAAAGCTCTAATGAACACTCGTAGGTTGGTCTAGAAATTATACTGTGCTTGTATACAGTTGGTTTGCCGAGCACCATAATTGCGTAATGCCGAATGTCTATCTCTGTAATTTTGACCACATAACCAATCATTTTGGGACTGTCTTTGCGAGTGTGTTACGGTATTAAGGTACCGGGATACCTCCAGCTCCCCGAATGCGTACACACTTCTCTATCGCATTCCCGAAGGACTTAGAAGAAATTCGTCTTCATTTGCAATTCGTCTGGTCGTTGTTGTGGTTAGAATGTTGTTGAATTATCAAAAAGAATAACGTCAATGCGAGTTTATTATGCTAGTACCTCACAGGTCGTCCTGAAATTGTCAGATATTCTTCCTACTATCCTACTATAAAAAATGCGAAAGTCTGTGATCTTTCTTTCTTTATCATGTGGTTAGTTCCTAACCTGGTGTCAGAGTTTTTATGCCGCCCATGGGCCTCTGACTTGGCTTAACATGCCGTCAAGAAATATCTCTCAGGCATGCTGGTTGGCTGTTGTGATGATGTTTGTTAATCTGTCACGCAAAAACTACTGAACGGATTTAGATGAAATTTGGCACGCAGTTAGCACTTAGTTAATAACCGGATTAACACATAGGATGCAGCATAGGATACTTTTTATTGACCTTGTTACCCGTGGGATAAATACCGAACTCAACGCGGGCGAAGCTGCGCGCATAAGCTAGTCTTATCATCTCCTTATGCGGAAAATCAATGCAGTTCACTCTAGCGTTGTTTACTATTCTGTTACATAAGAGTTATTGAATCAGTGCCAAGTTCAACGGGCACGACTATATTGTGTTACATTATAAGTTTTATATGCATGGGGTTTTCGACCCTTAGCATTTAAGTCATAGAACAGGTAATAGCTTGTACCGTTTTGAGAAGACCTGCACAACATGTTTCTTCATGTGTGCTATTTGCATTCTTATTGTGCTTGTTACAAGAATGAATATACTTTGTATGTTTCCAGCGATTGTATGTCAACATAGTTGCGCATTGTCGCGTTATATTTCTAATTTAATCTAATTTTCTATTGTGAGTTCGACGCCGACGGTCGGGTTACTCAGGTGAAAATACGAGCGAAACCCTCGTCTATTTTTAGGTTGATGTCGCAGGAATTTTCCGAGCAGTTTCGACATTCAAGAAAGAAATGGTGCGTTTTTGTCGTGATTAAACACGTTGTTGTAACAACACATTTTTGACGTATTAGTAATACCGTATTATCTAAAGGTTCCTGCCAGGGCTGCGGGACTGTTCGAAAGAGATACCGCGGCCCTGGAACACAAAGGGCAAAGAAGGAACATGGATGGGTTTTAGTCAGTACAAGTCTGACACTCCCTTCCGCTCCGCCCAGAGCGGGGGGAGGGGTTATTTGATGATATCCCATCCGAAAAAAAAAGGTTAAGTAACAGTGACAAATTGACATGTGTCATCTCCTTCTTAGCATCATCATCATCAGGGTCGGCGCAACACGTTTTTTCCTTCCATTCTCCCCTATAAAAGTAAAAGGGGTAACCTTTTACTTTCATAATATATCATTCCTAACACCATCCATCCGTCTTTACTTAGGTCGTCCTCTGCCTCTCCATCCATCAACATTTATATTAATCACTCTTCCAGTCACATCTCCTTCTTAGCATGATTAGAGAATTTTATAAACACCTTAAAAAAAAAACAACTTAAACGTCAAAAAGACGTCGGTTTTGAAAGTCATGTCGTGGACTAAGGAATCTTAAGTGTTCAGTTGTCAGAATCCTCAATAGTATTGGTATTGAGGAGCAGACCTGATGGCTGAATGTTGTGGTGAACCAAATGTGGAAAGGTATATCCTGGCTTCAATTAAGTAGGAAGGAATGGGAAAACCTTTCCCCAGCAGAGGGTCAGCCAACCAAACAACAAAAAACTTTGAGGTAAAGGATCCTTCTTTTTAGACATAATAGCATGGCGGCCTACTCACAATGGCATCACTGTCCTTATTCTAACCTTCTCTCGTTTATTTTAAATCGAATTGGTATGAAAACCTCTACTATTAAAATCATTAATCAAAAACCTACGCACGTGCGGCATTTAGCCATTCATCATGCATAGTGTTTTACAAGGAAAGTTTGAAACTAAACGTGATGCCTACTAAGCAGATCGCGAGGTGTTGCAAAATATTATGCAAGAAACACCTACGAGGGACGTTTATAATGTAAACATTTACGAACTAGTGCATTCTTATTCTTTTTTTAAACTAGTGTTTATATGTTTTGTGTTACAAGGCAGAAACTGAAAGTCATGATGATATTGTAGGCTATCAGTGAATGTTTAATCTCGAGGAAAACGTTTAAATCCGTGTCTTGATTGATACTCTTGATCGATTGACAGGTTTTTGCGCGCAATTTCGACCGGATTGATCTGGTTTTATCGAGAGACTTTTTTGCTTGGTGGTTTTTTAACAACTTTCTGTATTGACTTTTCTTTCCTACAGGACGACCTTTGCCCAAGAGTGGGATAATATAGGGTAAAAAAAAGTAAATTTATTGTGAGGGAAGTTTGGGACCTCCACAACCCATGAAAACCCACTTAGTACTGGGTAATACGATACCCCTTGGTAAGACTGCTTATCAGACTTTCGGGCCACTGACTACTGTCAAAGATCTACAAATGACAGCCGGGCCCAACGGCTTAACGTGCTTTCCGAGGCACGGAGGAAACTCTGTATGTAATGGGTCTATCCACGGACTAACCTAGGCAAGTGCGGTAACAAATATCATTGACCTAAAAGAATACCGACTCCCACCCTATGCTTCCACAGCCCCACTAACAATGTCGGTGTGAGCAAACATTATACTTGGGCTGTAGTTCCGTCAAAATTGGCACAAACCAGGGGAGAAATGTCAAGATGAGCAAGATTATGTTGCTGAAGTGGGTTTTTGTATGTTGTAAATGATAAGTAATGATCTAGTTTCGAAGTATTGCAAGCTTAATATTATCGCTATCTACAGATTGTCGTATTTGTATCAGTTAGTTGCATCGCGTGCAGGTGACTATGTGCACTACAGTCTTTTTACAGATATTTTACCTGTGACAGCAGCAAGCAAATAACTACTTTATTTTAAGGTGGAAGCGCCAGGGTAGCCCGCAAAATTCAAATTTATAATACAATATCACTCTCATATCTCATATAATCCCATTGAATGACTATTTCAGGAAAGTCATTTAATGGGGTAACATGATTATAATTCTGTAACTATATACGTGTTACTGGCGCGATTTATATTTTCATCAACATACAACCTGACACTGACCTGCAAATTGCTAAAAACGTAAGAAAATTTGAATTTCGCGGGCAACCCTAGCGCTTTCACCTTAACGAGAATAAAGATAGTTCTGATTTGACTGTGTCGCAAGTCAGAGGTAAATAACTGTGAAGTGTGGTTTCCAATGTATTCCTTTCTTTCGCGGAACGTAACGTATCTTCAATAGGCACTTGTTTGTTTCTGAATAACTATTCGCTTATTACATACCAACCGACCTTAACAACTGACGAGCGCTTCCACACCGCGGCTAAAGCGACGTTCAACAGGATCAACATAGAGCTTTTCGTTAGCTTACGTCATTACAATACATTTTCGTTAGCTTTTGTCATTCCAATATATTTTCGTTAGCTGTTGTCATTCCAATACTTACATTTGCGTTAGCTTAAGTCATTAAAATATATTTTCGTTAGCTCTTGTCATTCCAATACATTTTCGTTAGCTTATGTCATCCCAATACATTTTAGTAAGCTCATGTCATTCCAATTCATTTTCGTTAGCTTATGTACATCATTTTCGTTAGCTTATCTCTTTACCATAAAAGTTTGTTTTTTCTATCATCGTTATTGCTGATAGAATGTTATTTCCCCTCTGTCCTGAGATAGCCAATTAACATAACAGATCCGTTACTTTGTAGTTGAGGAGATTCAAAAATTTAGTACAACTGATGAAAATATAACTAAAAATTTTTTGTCACTGTGGGGTATTCTGACTAACTGAAATAACATTCCTATACTTTCTAGTTTAAAAATAATAATATATATTTTACGTAGAAATAGTATTTATTTGTTAAAATGTAAAAATGTCAGGGGATGTATGACTTTATGTCAGTTTTGTTATCATACTTGGAATCGAATAATAAATAAAACTGTGGGGGTTTCTACCACTTTATAATATTTATTCGAAAAATACAGTCTTTTTATATTATTTATCGAATCAAAAAGTTACAAAAACATTTTAGAAAACAGTTAAAAATACAATTATCTCTCGGGTTTGTTACCACAGTCTCCAAATCAACATTTGTTTTTCACGCTTATGTTGTAAAATGAACAATAACTTAATAAGAACATGTTCAGATGTTGTAAATAATTAACATTTATAACCGAAACCAAGTATTTTCTTAAAAGTAAAGAATTTTACGACAAAATTAAATAAAATCTTTGAAAACCGAATAGGGACAGTAACAAAACCGACAGTAACAAAATTGTTAGGCTTGGTTTACATTGCCTCAACACAACAATAAAACTTAAAACATCTCTCGGCATTAATTAAATATAGCTTAAAAAAAATCTTATTTTTTTTTAATGAGATCCATAGAAAGGAACACAGTCAGTATTTATCTATTTATTGCAAATTATGCAACGTTTTATTAGTTACCTATTTTTAAATCTATTAATGGTATAAATAGTATTATTAATATTTAGGTATATCAAAATTTGTACTTTTTAGCATGCTATGGCTTCTTACAAAATAATCAACATTATTATGTTCATTTAAGTCTTCTTTAAATTAAAATAGTTTTAACAATCAACATTTCCAAGTAATATAATTATTCTTCACTAACAAAAATCTTAAAATTAAAAACGTTGTATATTATTAAAGGCACTATTTTTCAATCGTTATTAAGTTGTTCTCACTAGGTTTAAGAACATAATTATTGTGCATTCGTCTTTTGGGTAATGATCGTAAATGAACGCATCACAATAATCACACCAACATTGTAAACGATTTAACAGCATCTTTATATCGTTTATGTTCATTATTAGGCTAAAGTGGAACGGTCGAATTCCCGTAGCACTGATAGGTGTTACATTTACATGGCATTTCCCACACTCAGAGGAAAGGATGAAATGTGTCTCAGCCCATGGCCAATTTAAATTGTAATAATAATATTGCAGCAAATCATATTTTGTTAAAACTTTATCAATGTCCACAACAAACACCATCTTTTTCGTAGGTTTGACTCTAATTTGTCTCAATATCGTTTGAAGAAGATAATCAATCTGCAAAAAAAACTAATATTACTAAAATAAAGTTGAAATAATTTAGGAACCATTAGACAACCTGGAAAACTCTAACGATAGGCGAGCGTAACTCGCTATAACAAAAGACGAAGAAGTAATAGAAATACAATCACAAGCTTAGCTACACCTGCCTACACCAGTAGTTGAAACCGCTGTGGTTTGAAAATCATGTGTGTGTGTTTGCATGTGTGTTGCAAAAAGAAATTTGAATTTTTTGAACTCTCAGTCTAGGATGGCAATCAATCTGTAAAAAAAGGTAAATTAGGAGATATTAACATAATTGAAAATATAATTTAATCTAGAACTAAAGTCAAGCGCAACTACCTTCACTATCTTGAAAGCATCTATCACAAATATAATCAAAAAAACTGGCACCGCCGCCGACGCAATCTTCGCAGTAGATTTGTTTACATGCCATACATTTAACTACCTGGCCGCTTATCCTTTTTTCTTCTCTCCACTCTTTTCTTTTTGATTCTGCTTCAGCTTGTGTCATTTCTGCAATTTTTTTCTTTTTTGATTTAATTCTTGCTAAGTTCTTTTTTCGCTGTTCCTCATACTTCTCTGGATTTTCATTTTTTAACCTCTCTCTATACCTACGCATCTTTTCTTTTGCTGTTAAAGGCATATTTCTGAAAAAAAAAATCAAAAATGCCTTTGGAAAACCCAATATTTTTCTAATCTACCTACCTAGTAACAATAAAACACAACCAACTAGTCTCCATAAATCTTAGCAACATGTTTTAAGTAATTTTTGAAGGTAGTAGGTACCTACCTAATTCTCAGTTAAAACCGCTATGTAAACTTAGCTTTATGCTGTCGATTTTGTTACTTTTTCGGTCCAACTATATGTTACCATACCTGCAGTAACAAAACCGAAGTAACATAATGTGTTAACCCAACCTTAACAAATAAATATTGGCGGTTCAGTTTCTCGCTAAGTTAAACTACCTAAACCAATTTGTTCAATATAAACCATGCATTTGTTTATTAAATTTATTATAAGAAATGTGTGGATAAGTAATTAATTGCGTTAGTACAAACCTGACGACGAATTTCTTCTCAGTCCAATCGGTAACAAAACACACTCTCACTGGGCGACGAAATGACACTGTCGTAAAATTTTCAAGTTACCCGTTTTTTAGACTATTAGTGTTGCCATATTTGGAAAACCAAAAAAAGCAATTGGTAGGATTATTTTAAAGAAATTGGCGTAACAAACCTGACTTGTCCGGAAGTAACAAATTTCGGGGACACTTATTGTTTTTAAGTTTTAAATAGTTTTGGGGAATTATTAGGCATTATTAATCATTTTAAATATACTTAAATAAGTTTATTTTGTGTAAACAACAAAACATGTCCAGGTATTCCAGAAAATATTGATAAAATTTGAACTTAATGTTTTCATTTATTACTGGGGACAAGCCAAAATAAAGGGGAGAATTTTATTAAAATAATTTACAAATATTTAATTTTAGCTGGATTTCATTGGAATTTAGTTAAAAACGTAGTAAAAAGGGTAAATTTTCAATTATGAGGCTATTTTAACCTAATTAAGTAGAGAAACTCCTAGAAAAAAAAAAAAAACTTGAAGGACATGCCAAAATGAGAGTTGCACTAAATTTTTGAATCTCCTCAGTTATCTTCCGGAAGCGGTAGTGACCGCAAGGCCCTGTTTAGAATCAGATAAATGTACGTCATTAATCACTCTGGATGTTACGAGATGTTTCATGTACGGCGAACGGTACAGTTTTGGCAACGAAACATTGTACGTACGAACTGTGTGTAAATATTGACTATCGTGACGTAATTTAATTGTTCTTTGCTCTTTCATTCATAAATTGAAAATCAGAGTAAGGTTCTGTATTCAAAATCTAAGTCTAGAATCGCGCTGGCTTGAAGATAAACAACTGGAAGAGGTAGGCACGGAACCGGGAAGAAGTAAGGGCTGGCCTCATTTGGCGATTCGGGGCAGAAATGATGATGATGGCCCAAACTCCCAAAGGGTGCCAACGAAACTACTACCCCGTGTCTCCTAACAACGCGATCGTCGCGTATTCGCGACTATCGCTTATATTAGGCCACGGCCTTGTGCTACGCGTACGTCGTTTGTCTTAGGGTTGTTTCTTCTAAAACCGCAATAGTTTGGCAGTTGAAATTTTCAGTAAATACCTATGGCTTTATCTTATCTCTATCTGAATTCTATTTTTATCTAATCTCGCAGGATAATCTTAATCCCAAGACGAGATGTCTAGACTGGAACATTCGCCTGCGATAATCTCTCAAGATGATCTTGATAAATATGTCAGTGAAACGCATACTGTGTTTATAAGCACGGAAATACGGCGGAATTTGAACCTTAATTGTATTGTATATATAACACTCAGAATATCAATTCTTTTCATGTTATATAATACCCACAGCCAAAACTTTGTTTCATTTTCTTTATAAAAACTTATAAATAAAATGAAACAACGTCCTTTCGAAAGCAACAATAACGCAAAGAATATTGTTAAATTGACAAAATTTTACGGATTTGGCACACAGCAGGTAGATCATGATCTGGATTAGGATACTCTTTAATCCCAGTACTTGGTATTTTTTTACGGTATCATTTAATTTGTTACATCAAGGCGGAAGCAACGGGAAAAGCTAGTATTTGATATAATCCTAAGCTAGTATTTGACTAAAGGAATAGCCATACACGCTAGGGTGTACCTAACAGTTTTGTAAACCGGAGCGTGTTTGTTGCAAAACCGTTCAGGGTTGTCCTCTACGCAGCTCAGGCTTACCTGACAGGTACACCCTACCGTGTATGGCTACCTTAAGCAAGCAGTAATGAATAAATCGGGAATATTAAATGAACTAAAATGATGTAACTACTATAGGTTCAACAGTTGGCCGTGACCCATCGGCTCAAATTCAGTAAGTAGGTACTCTACATACGACGTTGGTTATGTAATATTTATTTACCGATTTAGGTATGTGCGATCATGTTTTATTAGCGGACCAAATTTAATTGTGTGTAGCATTGTTGATATTGTGAATGGTCAAGATACAGGACGAATAACTTCTTTTTTCCCATTTGTTTCGAATTCTATAGAAGTTCTTGGCTATGGTCAGCAGTTTTATAGCGATTCCCATTTCCTTCAGTAAAATTGCATTTATGTACGTAAATAAAACTTGGGAAACCAATATTTCAGCTATGTGTGGTAACATCTAGCTGTCGAACCGACGCCTACAGATAGATTATGTTGAATTGAAATCTACTGACTCTGCGAGTGCATTACCCCGTGCCCTATCCTAACCAAATCGATCGATCGCACGAGTACGCGATAGTCGCGTTATGTTATTTGTGTCGCGGAATCTATACAAATTATTATTAAAGTGTGTTTCTGATTACAAAATAAAAGCTTTTTACTGCATGATAAAAGTATATGTATAAGGTACGTATAACAAAATGACATTTATTTTTTATTTTGTTCTGTCTTTTCGTTTGTTTCGGCTAATCTCCGAAATGACTGGACCGACTTTGAAAGGACTTTTGCTGGCAGATAGCTGATGTTAAAAAGAGTAACTAAGCCTCCATTTTAGAAAAAAAGATTAAATTACGGTTCCGTGCAAAAAAAATAAAACCCTTGAAATTGTTAACAAAATCCAATTCATTATTTTATAATAATTTCACGGGGTATGTCGCGGGTAACAGCTAGTTACGAATAAGTGTGCTTGTCCACGTGACGAGTTCGTGTAGCGAACTAAAAATCAAAATATCTATCGGTTTTCCTTATCAGTTTTTAGGTTTAGAAAAAACTTTATATTGCGTAATTCGCCATGTTTTTATAAGCATGACGAATCAATATGATTTATTATTTTACCGATTATAATTTTTTATGGTAATAAATTGAACTGCTGCGTGGATTGTAATGTAACGGTAAAAAACTGCGTCATTTATTTTATCCAGCTTGCCCTTGATTCAAGATAATCATGTTTAGTTAATTAGCCTGTAACGAAGTAACGAAAATTTATGTAATCAATATTGGCGAATCTAAAGAATAGTGACGATGAAGGGATCGTCCATAGCTTGTGTTACGCCATTACGGTACTGCATCCTAATACCTTCTTACAATTTCAAATCAAGTCATTTATCCAAATAAGTCTGATAATCAGCTCGAGCTCGTGGCTAAATAATAACAGCCGCTCGGATCGATCTTTAGGTTGAGCCGTGCTTCGGAGCCAAGGTTGGTCTGTGGATGGGTGACCACTAGGCTGTCCCGATTTTGTTTTTTTTTATTTACCTATTCTCAAGACCTCTCAAAAGTTGCGTTATTAGTTGTAGATTACCGTAAAAATAATTAAAAAAATATAAAAACATATCTTATGGGTTCTACCGGCATTTTTATTAAAAAAAAAAAACACTTAAATAACCCTCCAGTCAAAGTTGTCTATTCTATTTTATGTACATTATTCCCATTTTATTTTTTTATTCTCTGATAGTGGAAGCCTAAGTTATGATTTGTAGGCACCGACAGGATGTTTCCAGTAAGGAATTGGTTTGAATCAAACTCGCAAAATTCATGTTTTGACTCGTTTTCTTAAATTTTCTACTTGTAACGGGAGGCAGTTCGTCTCATTTCTATTGCGGTTTTATTGCTGTAAGGTGTCGCTCTGCACTTACTTGTGATAAAATACGTGTTTTTGTTACATATAATAATGGGTTCAAGACGAAGTGAGACTACTTGTGCTATTTTGGGATCATATAAAGAACTTGACGATCGCCAGTTACCAGTGATAAGTGACGTTATCAAATTCATTTTCTTTACTAAAAATGAACTAAAATTACAGAAGAATGGGAAAGATCCTTCTAACACAGAAGTTTTTTCAATCGTTTCTGGAAAACTTGATACAATTTGGGCCAAAGCTTCGATTCCCATCGTTACCAACGTACGAATTACCCAATTGCTGAAATCATATTTCGAAAAATACCTGTCATTGATAAGATATCCCAAAAATAAAAGAAATGATAGCTACGAAAGCAAAGTGAAGGGCTTTTTGGAATCGTCAAACAAACTCTTCGATATTGCTGCTTGTAAGTGCACTTCGTTTGACATTTGTTCCTGCATAAAACCTAAGAAAGTTCCTATTTCTGAAAGAGACTTTTTACTGGACCAAAGAAGTGATAGAAAAATGGCAATAAGCGGTATAGACACAAAAGAAACGGCAAGACTTTTAAAGAAACATCAGAGACAAGAAAATTTGAAGCAGATAGAGTTAGAGCACGCATGTTTTCCAAGTACATCACAAGAAACTAATCCTGTTCCGGTGCGCGAGTTGCCTGCAACAGAGCTTTCTCCGAATAGTGACGTGCTTGTGAATAAGACTCCAGTTACTTCATTGAATCGGAACACTCTGGCGCTGCCAACAGTAGCTAAGGTATGTGATCGGTATGGACTATCAACGCGATCTGCGGCTGCGGTCGCTTCAGCGGTCTTAGCTGACGTAGGATTGGTATCTTCCGGAGATCTAAGTCTTGTTATTGATAAGAATAAAATTCATAGAGCTGTTTCAAAAGCACGGACCAAGGCCAGCAAAGATATTGATGCAATTGTAGCAAAAAGTATCTACTTTGATGGACGAAAGGACAAAACAATCATAAACGATAAAATAGGCAATCGATACCACCGCAGAGAAGTCTTGCAAGAGCACATTTCAGTTCTCACAGAGCCGGGATCTATTTATTTGGGACATACAACGCCAAGTCGTGGCACTGCCAAAGGGATTGTCACTTCTATCATATCTTTGTTCGAAAATCAAGGGCTGAACTTGGAAGAGGTGATCTGTGTGGGGTGCGATGGTACTCCTACGAATACAGGTTGGAAGGGAGGTGTCATTCAATACCTTGAAAACTATTTAAAGAAACCGTTACAATGGTGTGTTTGTATGCTTCACGCGAATGAATTACCGCTTCGCCATTTGTTCATGTCTCTGGATGGTAGCACATCTGGCCCAAAGGAATATTCAGGACCTATTGGAAAACAGCTAGCTGTTTGTGAAAGTAAACCTCTAGCATCTTTTTGTGCAGTGACTGGCAATTTGCTCGAATTACCTGATGATATTGTGAAGGAACTAAGCACGGATCAAAAGTATCTCTACGAAATGTGTCATGCTGTGATGGCTGGTTCATGTTCCCCTGAGCTAGCTAGCCGCCAACCTGGAAAAATGGCGCATTCGAGATGGCTCACTACTGCCAATCGCTTACTCAGACTTTACGTAAGTACTGTTTCGCCGTCAGATAATTTGCAGATACTTGTGAACTACGTAGTCAAAGTGTACGCTCCTGTTTGGTTCCTCATCAAGCAAAACTCATCATTTAAAGATGGAGCCAAGCATATTTTTCAAATGGTTATGTACTCTCGATTTTTGCCTGATAGTCAGAGATCTATTGTAAATTCAGTGATCGAAAGAAACGCTTTTTTTGCGCACCCAGAAAACTTGCTGACTGCCATGTTATTCGACAATAGAGACCATATTCGAGAGCTTGCATCTCGCAAAATATTAAAGGCCAGAGAAGCAGAAAAGAGCAACTCTCGCAGGGTATTTAAAGCACCAAAGCTTAACTTCTGTGCGCAAGATTACACTGATATAATATTTTGGCAAGAGTGTGAGATATCAGCCCCACCAATTTTGCGACACGTCTCCAACGATGAACTTATAATTAAGGCTAAAGAACACAGCCTCGACATTGTTGACTTTCCCTGTCATACACAGTCAGTGGAAAGATGTGTGAAATTAGTGACGGAGGCTTCTCTAAGCGTCATGGACGCTACATCTCGGGATGGTTTCATTAGGAACAGATTAAAATCTCGCGCGGAAATACCTAATTTTGGGCACAAAAACCAGTTCCGTTTTTAAAGAGACCATTGGTTATTTGTCTTTCAACTATTTTATACCTTGCTTTGACTCATTGTTGTATCCTTAAATTTAATAAAAACCATTTAAATGTTATTTTTGTTTGATTTATAGTTTATGCTAAGAATCCCTAAAAATGACAAATTTTAAAAACTTCAAGGACCGGTAGAGGCCTCAAGATGACAGATATCTAATAAAATTTTATAATAATCGTAATCTATGTGTCAAAACGCAACTTTTGATACCTCTTGCACAGGCGTAACTCGAAAAAAAAAAAACCCATACATGGACGGGACACCCTAGTGACCACCCATTGCATACCGAGTTTCCGCCGCCTCGGAAAGCACGTTACGCCGTTGGTCCCGGCTGTCATTTGTAGATCTTTGACAGTCGTTTCATATAGTCAGTGGCCCAAAAAAGATTAACAACCAGTCTTACCAAGGGTTATCGTAATACCTAGTACTAACTGGGTTGTGGAGGTCAGATAGGCAGTCGCTCCATGTAAAATACTGGTATTCAGCTGCATCCGATTAGACTGGAAGCCGACCCTAACATAGTTGGGAAAAGGCTAGGCAGATGATAGACTGATAATCAGCACATGTGAACGTCAAAGATTACGAGAGACAATCTCCCAAAACGGCTCTTCGCCACTGCCTAGTGGTTTAGCTGGGAAGAAGAAGTGGCTGAACAACCTCCCCAGTAACACATCTGTCTGTTAGCTTAGAAGAACCAGATTCTGTACAGTAGTGAGTAAGTTTATATTGCAATGTCATTTATTTTATTAACAATTCTGTATTCAGTTATCGAGTAGACGAGTTTTGCAAACATAGTAGAAATTAAAGCAAGAGATTTTGATTTTCTTTCAAAAGCTTTTGGATTGTAATTGTTATGCCGATGCCGTTTCTACGATCACTGTCGGCGCTGAGTAGAGAGTTGAAAATCGAAAATTGCGCTTTTATTTAAGCACTAGCTGTGAAATTATTCTAAAAATATTACTTCCCTGATTGATGGATCGGATTTTAATAACAATTTTTTAGGGTTTTTTTGCACGGAACCCTAATCATTTTTCTAAGTTACTCCTTATAACATCAGCTATCTGCCAGTAAAAGTCCCGTCAAAAATGGTTCAGCTGACAGCAGACAGACAGAAAAAATTTAAAAAAAAAGTTATTTGGTAACTAATTGTAACTTATTCAAACTCAAAGCGTTTATTTAAATTAGACCATCACAGGCACACTTACCTTACCTTACTTATTAGTACCGTATTCGTATACTTTCATATGTCTTCAGTAAAAAGCTGTTATTTTGAAATTACAAACAGACACTTTTTTTTTTTTTTTTTTTTTCCGGATGGGAAATCATCAAATGACCCCCCCCACTCTGGGCGGAGCGGAAGGGAGTGTCAGACTTGTACTGACTAAAACCCATCCATGTTCCTTCTTTGCCCTTTGTGTTCCAGGGCCACGGTATCTCTTTCGAACAGTCCCGCAGCCCTGGCAGGCATCGGTCCTTGCGGACCCCTACTTATTTGCTGACATCTCTTTGAGGCGCACGTGGAACACGAACGACGTGACCCCCGACGCCCAGGGCGTCTCCCGCGGCGACTGGGACGTGAGGTTCTTTCCCTCTCACGTCCCGCCACCTCCTTCACTAGCATGACTGCTTCGCAGAAGGAGGTGACGGCTTCCCATTCCCTCTCGCTCCGGACCATGGCTTGAACCAAGGCCGGACGCGAGAGATCGCCGCCGCCAATCGCCGCTACGAGGAACAAACAGACACTTCAATTTCATTTATTTGTGTAGATGTATAGATTCTATGTCGCCCAGTCTTAGTGAAAACATTCCGGAGTGTGTTTCACAATCAGGGAGCTGCACACATGCTCCTGGAAGTGTCTCGAGGCGGCGTGACCGTGTGTCATCGAGGCCGGCCTAACGAGGGCAATGATAGCGCCATGGAAATGTTTATTGTCAAATAAACGCGGTAATCAAGGGATTTTTGGTGTAGGGAAATACGCGTCTGAATAAACACTTATGTTTACTACTACAGGAGGTCACAAAGTGACAAACAAAGACGCAAGTAAAATCTTACCCTCCTTTCTGGGGAGGTCGGGTAAAAATGCGTGGTACGTATGAATGTGAAATTGGGAAAGAGTTTAGATCTTCTTTTCCTATCCATAGTATAAACTCATCACCTTATTTAGCCAGGTTATGTTTCCACCGGTCTATTTGGGCACGCAATCGATTAATTGCTTTCCATATCGGTCAAGTTTTGACAGAGAAAACCGAATTTGTGAAAATCATAGGCGAACTATGAACTATTTTGCTTTTGACGAACATCTAGGAAGACTATGGTAAGCTAAGTCGTCTAAACTCGTCTGCCACATTGGTGTAGTCGTCGCAAGCGCAGAGAGTGAGTTTCTGTGTTTGATCCCCAAGGCGACCGGTGTCTTAATGGCAATAGAAGAGACAAGAGACTAACGGTTTCACCTCTACCTCACCCTTTGTGGAATACTGGTGATACATTATAACCTCCTGAATATAAATTCACGTATCGCAACCTAAAATCGACTGCCGGATGTTCCCCTAATCCATAGATTATTATCATTATCGAGATACTTTTGGCGATAAAGCGAAAGGTTTATTGGAGGCTGTCAGTCGGAAATAAAGTGGAACGGAAAATGCCCTTGGGAATAAATAACAAATTGTTGTCGACTATGGAATTGGAGCAGTGGTGTCGCAGTGGTAACCCCGACTCACGTGTTGTAGCTCGTAGGTTCAGACAAGCACTTTATTATTCATTTTATTTATGATTAACGAAAACATTGTGAGGGACGAAAAAATTACCACAAAAATTCAAAAACGTGTCATGGGGTGATTGACTAATGCTTAGAAGAAAAACTGAATAGTTTGCGTGAATTTCTTTTCATTAAGTCTTGTTTCAGCTAAGTTTGAAACTAACTCACGCATCAGGGTCCCATATAAGCATCCTATAATATCTTTTAACCACAGGGCAGCATATTGTATCATAAATAATTGTTTTACTATCTACCTCTAACAATAACAGATTATACAACCTATTCATCATGTTTTGACAACAACCTAGATCAATATCATTGTTCAAGTTTACAATAATATGTGTGGATTTATAGTACTTGTACATTGTTGTAATTAGAATGTGTTTCATTTTCATTCAAGGGTTTGATTTTGTTTTTAATGGTATTCTGTTCCATATTTAAAAAGTGACTGGCTGGAATATGTTTAATTTCTTAAAGCAATGTTGGCTTTTTTTTCTTTTTCAGTTATAAAAGAAACAATGAGGTTACATTGACACTTTATTTCATTTTTTTCATTTATTTACACCTTCTGAATTCAAATTGTAACTAGAAATGAAAAACGTCAGGAGTAATTTGTTTTGCCTTTCCCAATAGATTTGTGATGTGTGTATCTATTGGTCTATGATTAAAATATATTTTTTTTTTTTCTACTTAGAGAAAGAAATCCATAGAGTTAAATGACCTGAATATAGAGTCAAAGAGTTCAGAATAATAAACTATCTGCATAAGCTGTTAAATCAATGAAAGAACTGGGTCACTATACTACTGGAGTTAGCGGCAAATTTTATGACATGTCATGAAATTGTGTATGTTAATATTGAAGATAATATTCTTTAGCTAACAAGAAATGATGGATGAACTGTGTGAAAGATGATCTGGCTAGAGAAGTGGTGACTACTGAGATGGAAGCTAATAGAAATATATGCAAGAAAAAATCATGATCCAAAGAAGATGATTCTTCGATTCCCCTTTAAGTAAGTTTGTAACAATCATGTCACTTAGTCTGACTACTTTTAGAAATTCTAGTTGCAGTTGCTAGATTCCAGTTAGAATCTAATTTAAAAAAATATTCTTAGTTTTAGTAATAGCCATTTAGAATGTAACTATTTTATGATCTACAAATTATTACCTACCTTAACATAATTAATTTAGGTACTTATCTTGAATCAATAGCCAATAAAACAAAAAGTTTATTAACACAGATCCTACTTTACTGCATTCTTTATTTAAATCCCAAAGATACTTAGAACAAGATTTAAACGATTTCTTGTTCATGTTCTGACAGGTTTATAATCCCTGTCAGTAGAAGCCATAACAAAACCGAATGGCTTGATTATTAATGAAGAAAAGAGGTTGATTCACGAGAACGAGGTTGTCTACTACTCGCCAGAAACACGCCACAATGTATTCAGAGAATCGGGAACGGTTACCGGCTGTTCGGACGCAGACAAATCATAACAAAAGTCACGATACTAAAAGTTTGCCACGAGACTAACATCCTATCGCATTACATAAAACACCTCCGTGCTACACTCTCAAATAAAAAGACAACTTGCACTTACAGATCGATAAAACTCCACACGACAAACGTAAATAAATGTTTTGAATCCACACTTAGTCGTATTGATTTGACCTGCATGTACGTATCAATTAATCGATTTTCACCATTTAAGCTCAAGTTACTACCGTGAATATTTGTCTTTTTTCATAATTAGTTCTTAAACTGCTGCTAACGATACAGAAATAATGAATTACTTACCAAAGAATGGAGCGGAGCTGCAATGGTGTCTGGAGTAATGCACTGAATTATTTATATTGCACTCTACGACTTATGTAACGATAATCTAATGCAGGATGATAATTTTAGGAATAAGGGGTCAACGGTCTTAATTTGTGAACAGACTAAGTACGGAAATCGCAAGAAAAACTATATAAAACGCGTTATAACCTTCCGCAAAGTGTTTCAGTTTCGCGATGATTTTTCTACGGGATTGGTTCGATTTTCTAAAGGCAGAGGGCACTTCTATTTGACATTTAAGTAATGGGTGCGTTCAATTATGTTCTATTTGAAATTACATGTGTTTTAATATCTATATTTCGTAGTATATAAACACGTATGCCCGGTTTCCAAAATTATGTAATTTTGTTTTGTTAGATGTGGAAATTTGAATAAAAAGAATGCGTAAAACCATTTAAAAATGTAGCTGCGTTCACTTTAACCACTAAGCAGCCAAAAAAAATGAAAACGTCAATTGAAATTTGACATAAATAAATGTCAGTCATCGAAAACCGCGGTCTTGTTGTTGTATGGCGAAGTCGCTAAATATCGTGATTTTTTAATCAAACATTATGATACCCAGTGCTCGAACAGCGCGTTTAGTCAGAGAAGTGAAAAACTTCGAAACAAAACCTCCTTGGGGTATAGTTTGCCATCCAAGAGAAGAAGACATTTACGATGTTTTGAACTTCTCTTTGCAAGGTCCCAAAGGCTCGCCGTATGAGAACGGATCATTTAAATTAACCGTTACCATACCACAGAAGTATCCCTTTGAACCACCACTCGTTAAGTTCTCAACTCCTGTATACCATCCCAACATTGATAAAGGTAACACTGAGACAGTACAATTTAAATTTTTGACAATTTCTTACCATCGTCGAAGAAGCCGAGCTGCGCCGACCCCAAATAAATTGGGATAATTTCTTACCACTGTCACTTCATTCCTAAAGAGAATTATGATGTTTAAAGCAAAACAAAATATTCAGCCAATAATCAGTCAGAGGGTCGTTTTAGGATCAAATGGATAAATTCATTGTCTTGGGTTACTAATAAAGATCAATTTCATTTTATCATCTGCCCTCATCTCATTACTTAGGGTCAGCACAAAATATTTTCTCCTTCTCATGAATTTCCATTGCTTATAAGCATATTTTTAGTGTTGCATTTGTAACATCTTATTTCCTTTCTCTTACAGGTGGTAGGATTTGTATGGACATGTTAAAAATGCCGCCCAAAGGTGCATGGCTGCCCACCATCACCCTGGAGACTCTCCTCGTGTCCCTTCAGACACTGATGGCTAACCCCAACCCTGATGACCCGCTCATGATGGACGTAGCTAATGAATATAAGTACGACATAGAAAAATATCTGGAGAATGCTAAGAAACATACGGAGAAATATGCTAGGGGATAAGATACTGATTATGTTGTATGTTTTTATAATTATATTTGATTAGATTATGTGAGTTATTAATTAGGATCTGAGACCTAATTGCTTATTAATCAAAAGAAGCCTTCAGTTATTGATTATGATTACCATCACCATCATTCTCTCTTGCACTTGTCCCAATTCATTTGGGGTTGGCACAGCATGTCTTCATGTCATGATTTTGTTATCAATGAAATGAAAATGGAAGCCTGGAAGTCTTATAACAAGACGTGTGAACAGGGGGTATTGTGTTACTCAGAGATTGTGCAGCGGAGGTCAGGTAGGCAGTCCGTTCATATAAAATATGGTTATTCAGCAGCATCCAGTTAAAGCCAATGATGATGAATGCTGTAACAGGAAATCTAAGATTCACTTAGATTTAGGAATGTTGTATGGATTTATACAACGTATTATATTATTTATAGGTTCATTTTGCCATTTAGCTAAAAGCCCTAATTTGTTAACCTTTTGACCGCCACGTCAATAACGAAAATCTGTGTTCTCTACGCCAAGCGCTTCATAATTTTCGATGTGCCATGCTGTTCGTGAGCACTTTTTGATTTGACATCCTGAGGTGTCCATGGTGGTCAATAGGTTAATAGCGACATGATAATGGTGGCTATTCAAGCATAAATATCATGCCAGAAGGCATGAAGTTTGTGCTTGGAATACGAGTTGTAATAATTAGAACAGTTTGCATAAAGTTGCACAGTGAACTGCTTGTCAGTAATTGTAACTAATCCATAACATGTTTAAATAAGAGACTGTTAAATATTATTTTAATAAACATTTCTTTATTAATAATTGTTTTATTTACATAATTACAAACTGTAGATATTGCTGATTGATTATTTCATTTTTTATATTGCCATTATGTGCATATTAGTGAATTAATTTATTGTTTATTAACATCTTGATGGAAGACTTGAATTTTAATGTAAAATATCCACCTGTCAACAGATGTTGGAGTAAATATTCCAGATTTTATGTCAGTGAGTCCTCTGGACATTATTCTGGAGACAGTAAGCCTATACCTAGTGATAACTTAATGAGGTAAACTTAGTCATTTTTAACTTCCTATAAATAACCACAGACACCAGGAGCGAAGGGTCAATTTTTTGTAAGTGATAAGCCGGAGTACATATATTATCTTTAATGTGATTATTTTATTTGTCTATAGAAAAATAGAAAACTGACTGCCATTTTTCAAAGGGAAGCCAATAGGAATTGAGTTGTATGGAACCTTCGCCACTGCAAAACACTTATCATTTTTGCATCAAATATGGGTATAAGATTACAAATTATACAGGATGGGAGGGTCGTCGCCGCACAAACGATTACCACATATTCAGTACATCATTCCAAACATATTTGACAAACCTCATCGAAATTTTTCATCGTTTTTTTTTTTAATCAGGTTTCCATACATTTTGACCTTGTAGTTTATGCACTATCAGGACCAGATTTTTTTTTTTTTTAAATTACTGATCAATTTTCGTAATCGTTTTGGTAATATATATCAAAATTTTTGGTAATCGTTTGTGCGTCGATGTCCCTTCCATCCTGTGTAATTCTTAACATATTATTGTATTAATATTCATCATCATGATTACCTACATTAAACTAACTTATAAATATATTACTTTGTGAGAAATTGAGTAAAGTAAAATTGAGTAAGCCACAAAGAAAATGTACAATTAGTATGACGCGATAACTAGGCAATAAGCAAAGGCTTGTGACTAGTAATACCATCTGCAATTATATCAACTTGAGAAAGGCAGAAATGCAAAAATTCCATATCATGACATTTTTGCATTGCTGCCTTTCTACAAAACTCAAATGAAAATAATTCAAAAACTAAATAAGTATTAAAATACATGACAACCAACATAATACATAATAATCTGATCAGAAACATAAGAAAATTTATGAGTGCAAAGGCATTGGCTTCCTCTATATCTTGCAGTTATACATTCAGGAATGATAGTGTCTATACACTAACAAACCAACCCACAGTACCAGGTTAGATCTACTGTAGGTATGCACAACCAATCAGGCTACACTTATATAAGATCTCTCATTGTGAAATCTGTACAAAGCGAGGCCATGTTAAACTGGAAAAGCTTGATGTGTCACTATGTGTACTCAAATTGGACATTAAGATATAATTGAGTGTGATGTCTTGAATATTATTCTCAAGCTTTATTATATTATATACACTTGCTTCAGTGATTGTATAGCACTTCCAATATGCTGTAAGCTGAATAAAATATTACAATAAAACAGAGCGTATATTCAACCAGTGTCTGTGCTACTATCATCACCAGAACTTGCACTCTCTGTTTCCGAAGAACTACTATTCCGTTTAACTTTTCTACCAACTGTTTTGAAATTTTCCACACTGGCAACACTAGGCTCTTTATTATTATTACTCTCATCACTGGTCTGATCTTTTTTCTTGGATTTCTTGCCAGTTTCACTTGTGGTAGGTTTTAGAGTCTCTGTGGAGACAGTGGCAACCATTTTGGATTCTGGCCTGTTGTCTGAGGGTTTGAAGTCTTCATCATCATCTTCTTCAGCTGGTCTTCTGTTTGCTATGGATGCTGCTACTGCTGTTTTGTAAGCTTCTGGATACTGGGTGCTGGAAAGATTTCATTAGTAAATTAAGATTGCTAGCTGGCAGATATTCTGCAATATGATTTTCAGTAAGACTTATCAAAGGTGTTTTTGATCTATCAAGCTTCAACTAATGAGACAGGTCAAACTACACCACAGCAAAGATAACTATATGAAAAGGTATGCCTTGGTTAAGTAAGCTGGAATCCACGGTATCATGACAAACAAAACACACATTTTCTATTGATATTTTAAGATAGGTACTTAGGACTCAGGTTTTCCTCAAAATTATGCTTAATTTACTTTATATTGTCTACCCTTACTAACCTTAGCTTAGTCTTAATAGCTCTAATCTTCTTGAATATGAACTCTAGATCCTTTCTCATTTCCAGAAGCAGTTGGGTGTGCTTCTTGAACTCTGTGGAGGCAGCTCGCAGGCGGCTGGCGGACAGCTGGTTGCAGTTTGTCAGCATCTCAGTTGTCTTCTCAAAACGCTGTAGCCTGGAATTGACAGTATGGTGGTTTAAATAAAAACTGGTAAGTACTCTTGTAAGCTGTCAATAGATACCACACACAGTTATGTACCTTGGAATTTTTTTTTTTCAATTTTCTTTTAAATATATGGAGAGAAACTTGTTTTTATATTTTCATTTCACTTTTGTGTAGCAGGGCATAGAAGACACCTAAACTCCAAATTTCAAGTATGTGGTGCCAATATGGACAGACAAACAGGGCAAGTCTATAAGGGTTCAGTATTACTAGCCATTTGGCTACGGAACCCTAAAAAAATTGGCAGGTGTCATTGGATGTCTCAATTAAAAGTTGTGTCAATTGTTACTGCTGGGTCTATATTACATTACCTGTGCTATATACATGAAGTCATCCTTGTTGGTTAGTGGGTCAACATAGGGGCCTGTTGGTGGAGTTGGTCACCCTCACTTTAGAAGTGGAAAGAAGTCTTTTTATTTTGATGGGAATACAGTAGCCAGCGGGAGATAGGAAACAACATATATTTTTGACAAGTCTTGTAGACTTGCCCCGTATTGACATAGGACTTATACATAACTGGCGAAATAAGGTTTTACTATAGGAACACCTTCGTCTAACCCTTCAAGAATAACAGGCGTGATGTTATGATAAACAATTCTTATCAACTCACATATTTTTCTGTGCCCTAATAACAGTTTCCACATCGTTTTGATTCACCATTCCCGCCAAGCCCTGGACGAACACTTCCGGGGCGGAGTAGTTTTGGAAGCATTCTATCGAGAAGTCACTTTCTGGTGTGTCGTTTGCCATTTCAACACCCTTTTTATAAACTGTTAGGGTGGACAATTAATCAATATTCGTCGACGACTGCCCTGCGAGTCACGCAAACAGAATTACGGCAAGGTAAAAAACGTCAGTTTGACATTGACAATTGACATTCGACAGCTGGTGCTGCGTTCGATTTACTGTTCATTGAACACAGTTCGTCGACGAGCGAAACATACTGCTGATTGCCTAGCAGTAGGATAGCAGCAGAGAAAAAGATCTATCTATATCAGCAGTCTTTCAAGGTGACCTTCCTATTCTAATTTGATGTTTTATTATACCATTTTGTAATTATTGCTGGGAAACAATTTTTTTTTGTGTAAAAAATTACGTTTTACGGTAGGAATTAATGTAACGTACTCAAAACATTGTGAGCCTATCATGGATTATCATGGATATTAAATAAGGTACAGTGGCAGATCAGTGTTAAATCTTGTACATCTAACAGAACATAATGAACAAAATAAAACAACTTAAAAGTCAATATTATAAATATTATCAAGGGTTAACTTGACCCAACCCTTCGACCTCCAGGTGGAATGGAACGCCTACATCTTGCCCAGCATTGCGGCGAGAAAGAATAATTTTAAAATTATTTTTATTCTGCTGCCTTGTAATAGGAACTGAAAATTTCGATTGCTCTTTAACGGGCTTTATGCGACGAACCCCATTAGATCTAACTAACTCGGTAAGTAACCATTGTGGAAGGTATACATTATTATTGTTCTCATTATGCGCTATAATTTGCGTATTTGCTCTCTCTGCGCCGACATCTTGTTGAAGATCAAATATTCCTTGTTTCAGATGGTCTTCAACAAATTTTCCATATTGGTCGTACTCGTCATATGACCCTTCATCACTGTCCTGTGAAAGTAACTGTTTGATTTGTCTTGCTACAGCAGCACCATTTTCTACTTGCGTTAAATCAATAACTACGGCTTCTACGTTGGGATTTTCACCAATATTGTTTTTGCTGTTAAGAAGATTTTGTAAATCTACATTTTGGAGCAAAATATTCTTATTAGTTCTTAGTTTGTTTTTGTTTGTACGTTGTTGGGATTTTGGTGCATACAATTTGGATAGCAAATGGTCAACATCCGAGATGTCGAGAACAACTGCATCTAATTCATTGTTAACTTTAATTTTCTGTGCTTTTGGCTTTGAGTCGTATTTTACATCACTGTCATTTTCATTAGTTTTGCTTCTGGCGCAATTCTTTCCCTTGCAGCGTAAACGATTATTATTGTTGACAGCTCTGTTGGTTCGTGCACAATTCTTCCCATTACAACGTAGATCATCTCTGGCGTTGTAGCTATCAAAATCTTTGACGTCGCGAACCATAATCATTTCGTCATCTAAGTTGTTAAAATAGTCCGGGTTATAATATTGAGGTTTTTTTCCAACAATATTTCCAATAAGTTTCATGATTCCATCTTTTCCCTGAACTAGCACAGCGTCTGGTTGGTCATTATTTGCACCAACATATAACTTCTTAGCCTTTAAATTATTACCCTTACCAAAAACGCTATGAGTTTCAACATCAGAGGGATTTTTCTGTAAATTACCAAGTGAAGCTAACACTTCGTTGACATTTTCGCTTTCATCACTAGGTTTTAATGGTTTAAACTTATTGTTACGGTCGAGCAATAGTAAATCTTCAATCAAATTTTGTGCATTGTCATAACCTGGCTTGTCCCCGTTCTCTGTCAAAAATTGGTTGATTATCTGTAAGCTGTTGTAGTTCGGGTTATCCTCGCCTGAATTTCCGTAGGATTTATAATACTCTTGAGGATTAGCTTTGTCTTTTTGGTAATATTCTTTACGTGGTTTCTCATTGTACCGTGATGCTCCAGCTCTGTTTTCTTGATAAGTGTTTGGTAAGTCTTCTCCGTTATTTGATGGTCCGTCGTTCGAGCGTTGATTAGCCAGTGAAAGCAATAACTGTTGAAGATCAAGTTCATTTGTCACTTTATATGAATCTTCTCTGCCATTCCGTGTTGATTTCCCTGAAGCAATACGTATAATTCCAAATATAATAAAATATGAGATCGTTGCCACCATTTTTCAAAATTTGTGTCGTTGCATGCTAGGTTTAATACTAAGTAATAATAATAAAAACTTTATTATAGGTTTGGTTAAAACAATTGATTGAGGAAGTAGTTATAGTTAACGGTATCGACGAGTAATCGAGCGTGAGATTAAAAAACTATGATTAGTTGCGTCATAGTGAGGTGTGCTATGAGTGCCACGAGATTAATTAATTTTATTTGAGCACATACACTAGTCATTCGTCACGGCGCCTCCATGAGCTACAAGCTCACACGCGGGGTACGTCAGCGAATTGCTTGGACTTAGGCTGCTCAACCCCACCCCGCGAGCTACAATGTGGGCCGCCAGCAGTTGTCAGTTCGCGATAGTCGTTTCAGAATGAATTTCATGATTTCAAACCAGGTCGAAAAAATATTTTGCTTGTTATGAACCCGTTCACAAGAACCTATAGCTAAGCCAAGCTAGAAAGTACAGAATCCAAAAACACAGCTTTGAAACCGGTTTTTACTGAAACAGGATATCTTCACAACCTAGTAAATAGTAGTCTTGATTAACTTAGGAAAATAGTACCGAACTTTGTAGTTAGCTTATTTGTAGGTCCTAAACAGATTTGACATAACATAATGTTCTGTGAAAAGTGTTTCCAACTCTCAGTGAGAAACAAATATTGTACTTTGTTGCACATATTTCGAATTAGAAAGAGAGAAAATACATTAACTTGAATTTACTATCGACCTTTCTGCCATCATTGTAGACTTAAGTTATTTACTAGGTGGCCCGCCGGTTCATACGTAGGTAATCAAAATATCGACCAACCTTCGAAATTAGTTGAGCGACGCCGACGGTACTCACGTAGGGTTCCCACCTCTCCCGGAATTCCGGGAGTCTCCAGGAATTCTGCAATGAAAATTTAAATCTCCCGCCTCCCGGAAGGAAATTCATATGAACTTTTTCCCGGTATTTCAAAACACGCGTTGGCGGAATGATTGAGAGTGCGAAAATCATACGAGCGCACGCGGCAGCGGTCAGCTGGTGCTGCGGGCAGGTAGTTGCTTGCGTCCACGTTTTCTACCTCCCTCGCTCACTCACCTCACCCCCGTGCCGAGCGTGTTTTTAGTATTGTTTAGTATCGTATGGACCAAACAAAGAAACCGCTTAAATGAAGAACATGTCATGGCAGAAATGCAAACGTTCTTCAATTTTAAAATGGACTGCAAAGACTTTTTTAAATTTGTTAGTTCTAGGCCAGATATTTTAAAGTCTGTGCGTTCAAAAGAAAAGAATAAGTTCAAAATAAAATAAAAAGTTATGAAAGTCGCTGGTTTTTTTTTTCTCGCGGAGTTAGACTAATCAGAGGTGGCAACCCTGTACTCACGCCAGGGAAACAAGTGACAAACGTGATATTCGCTTGTCACATGGCAAATTGCATCGGCCGAGTTCGTGAACGGAGATAAGAAACGAAATACCGTTATAGTTTTATTATCGACTACTGCAGTATAAGTAACCATTGATGCTAATTCAGATTTAATAAATTTCGTCTTCGATGTCGCTAATCAAATGTCTCTAGGTACTCTGATGTTTTATTTATTATGTGGTGATTCTAGCATTCATTCTTAGTAGACATATTTTTTAAATTCTGTTGTATATTATTGTACTGAACAAATTGTGTGTGCTTTCTCTATTTTCTCAATGATTTAGTCCCATTTGTGACTATTACCTATATTATCTGCTGACGCCGGTATCATCATCATCTATAGTTCTGCATCCATCTCCAAAACAACCAAGGTACTCTCTTCTGTCTGTGTTGTCTCTGTCTTTATCATTATCGCCTCTATGGCTTCTGCCTCCACACTTGGTACCCACACAACCCAAGAACATTCGGTATATACCATTCCCTGCCAACAGTCTTTCGAGATCGTCCAGTAAATTTACAGTGTCATTGTCATCATCATTGTCTCGTTTATTGTCATCACAGACCGTCACAGACCGTCGTCGAAACCGATCGTCTCGTTTGTTGCCAGATCTGGCGTACTGCGGAAAACGTGGCTTTTCAAATGGTGAGCAATTTCTTTTACATTTATACACTTTGGGTTCTTGTCTACACATTCTTAGGCTTTTGCTTCTCGTTATTTCGTTTGTCTCATCACTCTCTTCATCACGAGTTCTTACCAGTAGCTTTTGTTTGTTTTTTTCCGTTAAAATATTAAACTTCTCTATATTAAATATATAGTCTGCATGTGGCCGTGGGTCATCATCTTCAAGGATATGCCAATTCGGATGTTTTTCTTTATACTTGCGTGGCACACTCGCGACTCCTTCAATATTGGCGAAGTTTAGACCATGCTTCGCTTTTAGACCTGACAGTTCGTCTATTAGGCCCTCAGCTTTTAGGTTGTAAAAATCGACCCTTCCATTTGTGACTGCTATGATTGCGAATAGAAAGAAACAGGAGAGCTTAGGAACCATACTTTGTTCTTGCCTTGTACATCTGCTTGCTCAATCTCAATCAAAACTTATAATGATATTGACTTGGTTGAAACTTTCTTATTGAGAATTATAATAAAATTGATTGAGCGTATAGCAAAGTGTTTTTGACATCTAATTGATTGCGAAATTGAAATCTAAACAAGTTGAAGCTGCAATGTTACGAGTAGCATAAGCATAATAATCAGAATAAAACATTTACACTGTAGGGACACAGGCCTCCTCTCTGTGTTATGGGTTTCTCTATGTGTCTCGTGAGGCACGGCAGAGATGAAAATGTTTGAAACATGATTGTAGCCGTCACCAGCCTGATAAAAACGTTAATCTTTACCTCGACCTTGGCCATGCCGTTGGGCCAGTTATCCATAGATAAACCGAACCCGAAGTCCGACTCCCAATTAGACGGTTTTTATATGTTCCTTTGATTCTATGCTTGAATTGGGAACGGGAGATAGGCAAAGCTTATCACTTGCTAACGAGGCCCTAGACAAAACAACATTTTAATTTCAAAAAAGGAATATTCTCTTTCAGTGATAATGATAATGTAAAAAATCAAAAATTTACACAGCCTGCCTAAAAGCTTATGGCCAGTGGTTGTAGAAAAACAAAACGATTTGAAAGCGATTGCTACCTATCTAGGCCCTCTGGTCATCTCTGTTCCGACAATTATTCAAATAATAAAAGACATTATGATATTTATAATCAAAACTTTATTGCACAATTGGAACAATGCTAAAGTACATAAACATTTACATTTTCAAACGCTTCTATGATATTCGACTGCGTTTCGTTCGTATTCGTTCTGGTTCATCTGTGCGTTTATACGTTTATATTTCTGATTTTTGGTGAACCAATTTTTAGAAACCTATCTACCACAGATCTCATCGCCTCCCGATATTTGACCTTTGAGTCCTGAATTTCATCAGAACTTCCACTCCTTCCACATCTATCGCCGATACAGCGTATGTTGCCACTGTCGTCATCATCTCTATTTACGCCGCATCTGTTCCCAATACACCGCAAATTATAACCGTCTTCTCTGTTATACCCTCCGACGTATCTGTCATCATTTCTGTCGTTTGCGTCATCATTTCTGTCGTCGTCACCATTATCATCATCATCATCATCATCATCATCATCATCATCATAATTTCTGTTTCTACTGCAGCTTTTACCGGTACAACGTAAATTATCTATGCCGTCATCATCATCATCATCATCGTCTCTGTTTATACTACAACTTTTACCAGTGCACCGTACAGAATATATGGCGTTGTTATCATCATCATCATCACTGATTCTACTGCACCGGTCTCCAAGACAACGCAACGTCTCTATGCCATAGTCTTCATTCCTGAGTCTAGTGCAGCTTTTACCATTACAACGAAAATGATCCATGCCGATATCATCCCCATCATCTGCGCTTATAATACAGCTCCTACCATTGCAAAGTAAAGTATATATCTCGTCATTATTATTATCATCATCATCAGCTACAGCTCTGTTGGCACCACATCGGTTTCCAACGCATCGCAAAGTATCTAAACCGTTGTCTTCATCATTATTATCATCATCTCTGTTAATGCCGCAGTCCTTTCCAGAACAACGCAAAATCTTTGAAAGATCTATGTTATCGTATCCGTCATCTGCGTCATTTGCTTTTCTGCTGCATCTTTTTCCGTAGCATCGCAGACTATCTCCATAATTTCTATCGTCATCTACGTTTACGCTGCATCTCATACCGTTGCAGCGCAGGTGACTGTCAAAGTTGTTGATGTTCTGATTGTATTCGTAGGAATCATCTTTGTCATTGTTGCTAGCTTTATCTCTGCTTGCGCCACATCTGTCTCCATAGCAACGCAGCTCCAGGTCGTTATGTCCGTTTATTTTTAATTTTTTATCAAGCTCATTCAGGAATGTCGTGACTTCATCAACTTTACCTAAAACTTTTGTTTTGTTATTATTTGTTTCTACATTTCTATCGTGCTTCTTTTTAAGGAATACATTCAAATTTTGTATGCTTGTTAGCTTCGGATGATAATTGTAGTGTAAGAGCTTGTCGGTTGAACCTTGGTAGGATTCTGCAGTGCGGTATTTTTGTGCATCATTATAGCGAGAATTTGGTTTACCATCGTTATAAATTATTTTAGCGTAATTGTCGTGATGATTTCTCGGGTGATCTTCGTGGTGATTTAATGTAACATCGTATTTACCTTGTTTCGAAACTTCCTCGATTAACTTCTTGATGTCATATTGAGATCCGTCATGATTCGAATCTGGTTTGTAGGCAGGGTTCCCGTTTGCGAAGATTATTATTCCGAAAAGAATTAAAAATGTGATCTCGGATACCATTCTTCTTTGCATGGTACCGTACTGGTATCTAATCAAAATAATAATGGCGGAATCTTCATTGTCTCCTTTGGTTATCATCAATTAATCTTCATAATTCATTGTGAAATTAGATAGAAGATGAAAAATTTGCACTACATAACTCAGCATGAGATTGGAAATTAAAAACCTATCATATGTGCGTGTAATCTATTAAGTAATTAATTGGTTGACATAAATGGCTCCATAAAACAGGCGGAATAAGAACGTGCCAGGGCAACGTGTTCTAAGTATGAAAATCGAACAAAGGAGTATCCCACTAGAATAAGACGCCCATTCGACGATAGTATAGTATAACATCACACCAGTAATGCCGGAAGGCTTAGGCAGTGGTGTACCCTATAGGACAGCGACATTTCGCCAGTTATTTTGAAGTCCCCCAGTAATGGACGAGCCTGTTGCGGTCACAGAAATTCGAGGCGGAAAACCCCATACACAAAGACACTTTGCACTAACAGGGTATCGAACCCAGGACCTCATACTCAGCAGTACTACTTGCGACCGCTAGACTAACGAAGCAACAGAGGAAGCATAAAATTGATTGGAAAACTTGTAATAAAGATGAAACTGCCGAGTGACATATAATCCTTCGTGAGATTGGTTTCATACATGCTATGTCATTACGAGGCGTCTGTGATTAGTTTGCCAGAGTTGATTAGTTGACGGTATTTAATCCTTGTTTAGCATCCTCTCATTTTATGTTGACATGATAGTGTTACTTTCAAAGCTGAATAGCAACAGCCGTTCGGGTCGATCTTTAGGTTAAGCCGCGCTTGCCTAGTGTCTGTGGATGGGTGACCACCCATTTCACACCGAGTTTCGTCCGTGCCTCGGAAAGCACGTTAAGCCGTTGGTCCCGGCTGTCATTTGTAGATCTTTGAAAGTCGTTACAGGTAGTCAGTGTCCCGAAAGTCTGACAACCAGTCTTACCAAGGGGTATCGTATTACCCAGTACTAACTGGTATGTGAAGGTCAGATTGCAGTTGCTCCATGGAAAATACTGGTATTCAGCTGCATCCGGTTAGACTGGAAGCCGACCCTAATATAGTTGGGAAAAAGCTAGGCAGATGATGATGGTACTTACAAAACTTCGTGTATGTTGTCTTATACTTCCAACCTATTACCATCAAAATCGGAATATTACTATTATGTAGTACCTAGGACTCATAAGACGCTTGCCCGCTGTTTGCTGTCTCCGCATGTCGCACAAACGCGAGAGATTCGCGCACCTTTGCGTAATTAGCAAAAAATATAACACCCTATTCCCCGATAAAATCCGATTCAAATTGGGAGGAGTAATATTTTTATAATAATTTCACACGGACGATAGCCGCAACCACAGCTAATTCCTAAAAAATTTAATAAAATATGATACTTATGGCCATGGTCATCGGTTTTAAAGCGGTTCGTATTTACGACCCGCAACAAGGCTGATAATAAGCTTTTTTGGTAGCTATATCAGTCAAATACTTTTTTGACAATTTCATCACCGTCATCGCTGATACTCGTAGAATATCAGCTTGTCTAAGTCTTACTGTGTAAACTATTTGATAAGCTAAAGCATGGCAAACTATGTAGATTTAACATTAAGGTGCAAGCGACAGGGTAGCCCGTGAAATTTAAATTGTCTTATGTTTTTTGAAATTTACAGGTCAGTGTCAGGTTGTATGTTGATTAAGATATGATTCGCGACCGTAAAAAATATAGCTTTACAGAGTTGTAGTCATTAAAGTCATTAATACAACCCTCTATGTTCATATAATCCCATTGAATGACTATTTCATGAAAAAGTCATTCAATGGGATTATATGAACTTAGAGGGTTGTATTGATGATTTTAATTATTATAATTGTATAACTACATCGTGTTACGGTTGCTAATTATATTTTGTTTCCCAAGAAAATTTGAATTTCGCGGGCTACCCTGACGCTTCCACCTTAAAATGGCAGGTAAATAAAACTGTAACAGAGTTTCAATTTTATTTACAACACTTAAAAAAAAAAACAAGTTGTAACTGCCTCTGTTGCCTTATAACGTTATTATTCCAATGGAACCTGCAAAAAGCCATCAACCTTCATTACGATAGGAACAACGTTTTGAAAAAGTACTTTTTGATCATCATCTGCGGCATTCCTTCTGCCAGCCTTAGCAATATTCTTTGCAAAGACCTTTGAATTTTCTTGAAACTCTAAATCTAACATTTCATCGTTCCCAGCTCGTCCGATCTTGGGTAGATTGTCAGGGTCGTACGCGAAATCTACTTCATCAGCTCTGCGTGTATCGGGACGTTTCTGCTGGAGTATGTCTAGGAATGCGGTATCTTCATTTTGTAGGTGTCTCCTGTTGTCAGCATCAGATGCTACTCCTTCAGCATCCTCGTCGACTCGAGGAGTATCGATCTTCTGTGCTCTTATCAACGACGATATGTCGAATCGATCGTTGTTGTCATTAAAACTCATGTCGGGTTTGATAGAATCCATGAATTGCGCTAGTGTGGTGTGAACCAGTAAGATGAGGCTGAGAATTGTTCGGATCTGGAAGATAAAGCATGATTCATATAAAGATAAATTCACGCTTGTTTCTGGTGAGGGTTGGCAGAAACTACAGTACGCAACCTCTTTCGATCCTTACATACTGCTTTTGATTCGTCTACGTTCATACCATCTCGTTTTATCTACTTTGATATTCGCGGGCCCTCATTTACCAAGAGTGTTAGCAATGTTTTATAACTTTTGTGTGAGTCATGCGTATTTACTTTGCCATATGACTAAAACTATTGTAGTGCCCATTATTAAAAATAAAACGGGTGATATTGCTGACATAAAGAACTACAGGCCCATTTCTCTGGCAACAGTGATCGCGAAAGTGCTTGACAGCCTGCTTGACAGACAACTTAATAACTTTGTTCAGCTGCACGACAATCAGTTCGGATTTCGATCCGGACTATCTACTGAAAGTGCCATCTTGTGTCTAAAGTGGGCTGTGCGGTACTACTCGGATAGGAAAACTCCTACGTATGCGTGCTTCCTCGACCTCTCCAAAGCTTTTGATCTGGTCGCCTACAATATCCTCTGGAGGAAGTTAGAAGAAGCTGGTGTTCCTCCAGAGTTGATTAACACTTTTAAATGCTGGTATGGAGGCCAGATCAATCAGGTACGCTGGGCCGGGGCTTTTTCAGAGCCCTATAGGTTGGACTGTGGGGTGAGGCAGGGGGGGGGTTGACTTCCCCCACGCTCTTCAACCTCTATGTCAATAGGCTGATCGAGGTACTCAGCAGAGAGCGTGCCGGCTGTTACATTGACGGAGTATGTGTAAACAACATTAGTTACGCCGATGATATGGCGCTGCTGAGCGCCTCGGTTTGTGGTCTTAGGAGATTGGTGACCATCTGTGAAGAATATGCTTTACTTCATGGAATGGGCTACAACGTCACAAAAAGTGAAGTCATGGTCTTTGGTGCCGGTGGTCGATGTCCTGATCCTATCCCTCCGGTCAAGTTGAACGGAATATCGCTTGTGAGGGTATATAAAGTGAAATACTTGGGACATCTCTTGACCGCTGACCTCAGAGACGATGATGATATTGAAAGAGAAAGAAGGGCGCTGTCGGTAAGAGCTAATATGATCGCTCGCAGCTTTGCACGTTGTTCTGTAGTTGTAAAAAGAACCTTATTTCGTGCATATTGCATCTCATTTCACGTGCAGCCTGTGGGTAGATTACACTCAAAAATCGTACAGCGCCCTTCGCGTTCAATATACTCGTAATAACGCGTTCCGGGTATTGATGGGGCTGTTCCGCTTCTGTAGCGCATCAGGGATGTTTGCTGATGCGCGTGTCGATTGTTTCTACACCACGATGCGAAAAAGATGCGCTTCCCTGGTGTGCCGGGTGCGGGCCAGCCCCAACATTTTACTGCAGTGTGTGGCGAGCAGACTGGACTGTTTGTGTGTGAATCGTTGCTGCAAGCTTTCTACTTCGGTGTTAAGCTTGTAGCAGGGATTCCTGAATTAATGTAAGACAGTGTTAGGTTAAGTGTGTAGGTTAAGTTTACTAACATAGTTGTAAGGAAATATTGTTACTAACTTTGTGAGTCCTGTTACTTGTGAATTAAATATAAATAAATAAATATATATTTTGTCATCTCGGCTATCATTGTACATCTTGTTACCTAAAATAAATAAGGAAATATTACTCACCATTTTGTTTATTTCAATTACAAATCATATTTCCTACAGATTATTTCTCCATTATTTTAGATACTCCAAGTTAACTTCAATTTTACGGTTTTGGTTTCAATTAATTTTAAGATAATTTTAAAGGCAGGCCATTATTTGCTGGTTCTTAGTTATAATAATATCTAATAATTAGTATCGGTAGCAGATATTACACAATCAGCCTGTAGGTAAGGTTCCCGTTGCTGACACAAAGGCCTCCTGTCTATAAGAGGGAGTACAGGGAGTATTTATTTAAAATAGAAACACCAACAGTACATACATTTTATAATAAAAATATATAGATTAGGATGGAGTAGTGAAGTAGTGATTGCGTTTCATAATTGCATTGACTAAAAAAGGAATCATTTATTAAGAAATATTTCACAGTCAACTTCACATTATCTCGGAGAAAATAAACATTCAGAAATAAGCTTCTTCATGAAATGTGATTTGACAAATTGAGATTTAGAGCAAAAATTTGGCAGGCAAGGTAAACAAGGCAACATATTATTTATTTTGCATTAAGGTCCAAATTAAATGTTAACGTGAGAGTCTGTAGGTGAGTAAATCACTCAAACATTAGTAATATTTGCATGATTTACTCACACATAGACTTTGCACACTAAGAGTTATGGTACGTACTTGAACGGATTATTTAAATTACCAATAACACCATCTATCCTAATCCGTTTTTCCTTCCAGATTCACACAATTGTCAGCCTCTTCCTAGTGACTCCCGGCGCACTAGCGCAAATGGATGCCGTCATACCCGACATAAGTTTTACGGACAACAACGATCGATTCGACATATCGTCGTTGATGAGAGCACACGACAAGTTGTACCGCGGTACTCCTCTAGTTGACGATGATGATGAAGGAGTAGCTTCCGATGCTGACAACAGGAGACACCTACAAAACGACGATACGGCATTCCTAGATATACTCCAGCAGAAACGTCCCGATACACGCAGAGCTGATGAAGTAGATTTCGCGTACGACCCTGACAATCTACCCAAGATCGGACGAGCTGGGAAAGATGAAATGTTAGACTTAGAGTTTCAAGAAAATTTAAAGCTCTTTGCAAAGAATATTGCTAAGGCTGGCAGAAGGAATGCCGCAGATGATGATCATGAAGGTGAAGTACTTATGCAACACGTTGAATGTAAACCCGAGGGAAAAGATCCTCTTCAGGTTGATGATAGTGGTTTCGCAGTAGACGATAGATTCAACAGCTTTGAAGGTGGATCAATGTCAGATTTTGAAGAAAATTTGAAAAAGTTTTATACTACTAAACCTTCAAGCGGAAGGACACTGAATGATGTTGAGGAAATCACTGAAAGTTGAATTCTTTTGAATGTTGATGGCTTTTCGAAGCATCGCATCCGTTGGAATAACTAATCAATCAATGAACTCAGCCTATCGTAGACCACTTCTGAACATAAGCCTCTCCCAAGCTGCGCCGAATCAACCTGGGGTTCCAAAATTGCCGCTTTAGCAGAATCATAATAGGATAATAGGTTAAAATTCTTAAAATGGGCACAGGCACAGTTAATATTGTGCCAGCTATGGCCCGCGGCTTCGCTTCGTTCATTTAAAATTTGAAAATTAATTCAGGTTGTACTCAGCTTTTTTAATAATATAATTCAATCATGATTCGAAAGACACCTGGTGCCATCTATTACAATAAGAACATTATTGTTTTTTTCCTCGGGAACAGTACTTTTTACGTTTCTGTACACCTGACAACGTATATGCAAAATTTCAGGATGATCGGTTCAATGGTTTAGGCGTAAAAAGGTAACAAACTAAGTTTCGCATTTATAATATTAGTAAGGATTTATAATATTAGTAAGGATAAATATTATCACTTTACGACCGTTGTACGAATTGTAATGTAATTCATATTATTATCCTTTTATGATCTGCTAAAGGGGCCATTTTAGACCCTGTCCTCGGCATTTCGCATCCAGTCTGACTCACCTTGTTTAAGAATAACTAATGTTTTGATTTGAAAATGTTTTAATTATATAATAAGCAGCGAATTTTATTGTATAAGCCAATCAACAACGGCAATACAACAAGCAATTAAATCCTTCAATCGTAGATATCTATATGTATAAGTATTTCAATAATAAAATTCGTATGTACGAACATACAACGCTTAACACTAACGCACCCCGCAAACGCGCGGTTGGCGGGAAAAAAATGCAAATGGCCGCGTTCGTGACGTCACGTAGCGTAGGTACCGGCTGGCGCGCGCGTGTGCCCGCTTGATGGCGTTTTAATTACACGACATTGGTGTTTTATTGGCGAGCTGTGCTGATTTCCATGCTGATCACAAACAGAGAAAAATGTGAAGGGAAACTAAGGCTTGTAAAGTGGTAGCATGTTCAAATTAGTCGTATGGTTACTGTCTTTGTTTACAGTTGAAGAGTTTTTTTCTACGAACAAAGAACGACAGTACACTAATCTAAGATGTTGTTATAGGCAAGATTAACTTCTCTCTGCGGGATCAGTACATCGGTACGGTCGGTTCGGTACTAGCTGGATTAAAGGAGAAAAAGGTTTGA
Source organism: Noctua janthe (assembly GCA_910589295.1). Lineage (NCBI taxonomy): Eukaryota > Metazoa > Arthropoda > Insecta > Lepidoptera > Noctuidae > Noctua > Noctua janthe. The sequence goes on along the minus strand of OU342572.1, from coordinate 1,036,311 downwards.
CAATACTCTTGGGACGAGTCATTGTGAAATAAGATGAACCATCAAATCATTTAGACATTATCAGCTCTATCTGGTCTGCGAGGAATCTGTCTCGCCTTCTGCTCCTTAAGCTTGGCAATTACCAATTACCATTAAGTCCGATAACCAGGGCAATCCGTTCTACAATTCAAAGTACCCCGTACCCTGCCAATTACGATTGATTATTTGTCGGTCACCTTGGTTCTCTTGCAGATCTTCTCATTACAGATTCGATCACGCAGAGAAACTCCAGCCATAGTCCTTCTTTTGCCCTTTGGGTGAAACATTAGGATACCTACCTACTTTGTCATTGAATCAACAAATCCAGCATTAATAACACAGGGAAATTACAGACCACTCCGAAACAAAAAACTTCACTAAATAGCTGATAGCGACATAAAAAGGTGGAAATCCATAGACAAAGGTAAACAGTACTTATAGAGTTAATAGTTTATGAGCAACGATGAGTGATTTTTATCAGCTAGCGATACACCCCTTTTAGGTTTACCTGCGTTTAAAAATGTAGTTAATACGTTTGAAATTGCTTTCGATGAAATATTAACATAAAATTGTGGCCTACAGTGACAACCGATTTAGTCTTTGACGATTTTGACACGACATGAATTCTGTTTCATTTCACAAACTAGTAGAATACTTTCAGGCAGGCTACTACTGTAGTAAGGTACATCATCCTAACATGTTGGAGTAACATTTCAAGGCTTAAATCTGTCTTAGTCTCAGTAATGGCATTTTAAGAACAACAGCAATAAAACGTTATTTGGCAAAAACACAACAATACTTTGTGTGCATTATAACTCCCAGACAAAGCAAACAAAAATCCAAAAACCGAATATAATAGTATGTAATGAAAAATATTATATCACAATATCATTCTTGTAGCCAACTGTAAAAACAGCAGAACATAGTGCTGCGCGCTGGCACGTGCGCCACTCTTCGCGGCCGCCGCGCAACTGATCAAATATAATTTGAAATAACGTTCAATTCGCAACGGAACAGGTGGACAGTCACTAAGCTGGAGTCTATGGTCTGTGCCTATTGTTATGATGATGAGGTTAAGGCGAATATGTCGGTTGGTGTAGAGAAAGGTGGTAAGACTAAAGATGGTGAAGCATAAAAAATATAATCAGCCTGTAACGTTCCTACTGCTGGGACACAAGCCTCCTCAAACTCAAAAGCATTTATTTCAATCAGACATTTAAAAGTGCCAGCTTTTAAATGTCTGATTGAAAACAAAGAAAGCGAAGCTTCAGTCATAGGCACAGGGCATAATAACTTGTGAAAGTACTGTATGTAGTTGCCCATTCCAAAGCGTAGTAGATCTCTATGGAGAAGAATGGGCAAGAAACTCCACAGACACTCTTTTAAATCAAAATATTGTTACAAAATCTTGGTTACATCGTTCGTGTTGAGATTATAGGTGTCCGACGATGTCCCTTCCACCCTGTATGTGAGAACGATGTAGAAAGACGTGCAAGGTAAGAGCGTCCAGAGCATAAGCATAAGCATAATCAGCCTATTAATGTTCCCACTGCTGGGACGCAGGCCTCCTCTCTATGAGAGGGAATGGGCTATAATCCACAACGCGGGCCCAGTGCGGGTTGGTAGATGTCACATGTCTTCGAATTTTTGGTTCTAGGACATGCCGTCCAGAGCGAAAAGATATAATCAACAATTCAAAAATAAAATAAACAATGGCAGCTAAGAGATTATATCTCTATGACATCGAGCCGCGATCCACATAGCGGAGTCCAGAGCGGGTCGGTGGATGCTACGAGTTCTGGTTCTTGAACATGCCGATTTTTTCAGGTTGAAGCACACAAGTTTATTTTTGTGGAAAAACACGGATGCATAGGCCTGCATGCTCTGTGTCATACGGACTGGTGGTGTGGACTGTGGCCGAATATGTTTGTGACTTATAGAAGGAAGTTCAAGGCATTTATCTATTCAGTAGGGGTCCACATGGGCCGATGCCTGCCAGGGCTGCGGGACTGTTCGAAAGAGATACCGTGGCCCTGGAACACATAGGGCAAAGAAGGAACATGGATGAGTTTTAGTCAGTACAAGTCTGACACTCCCTTCCGCTCCGCCCAGAGTGGAGTGGGGGGAGGGGTCATTTGATGATATCCGATTCGGAAAAAAAGGCATTTATCTATGGGTCTGGTCTGTGTAACCTGAAAATAAATGAATTATTATTACTAAAGGCCATTTAAATTTCTTAGTTTAGTGAATCGTAACCGTGAGCTGCCAGAGGCATAGCATAAACCTAAGTCTTCTTCTTTCTAATGTCCCCTTCTGGGTAAAAACGTATACCTAGGGGATTATAATAATAATTATAATAATAATAATAATAAGCCCCCTAAACAACCACACGTCCTGATTGACCATCTAATCACGTGGGGGGCGGACACACGAATGAGAAATTACTGGCGTGGCTAACGTGGCTCTGGAAACCCACTAAAAATGGAGACTCGTTCAAAGAAAAAACGTATAGGACCGCTGCCCGGGGGCGATCGCCGGGGCGCACCTGGAGCTGACGCTGGGTGTCTCAGCATGCGAACCGTCAGCGGTGAGGAGTTGAACAGGCGGGCTCCCACCGACAAAGATACTACAGCCGAAATCATTGACGATGGTGACAGACTGACGGACAGGACAGACACCCCTGTAGAACCGTATAGTCCAAGCACAGTATCATACACACCTTCTAGGCGATCATCACCATCCATACCATCGTCACCTACACCTTTATCACCCCCCATTATTAGTTTAAATACTGTTTCACCCACTCCGACCTTGAATGCTACGCGGGGGGTATCTACCTTTTTGCCCGCGTCCACCAAGGCTGGAAAATCTAGAGTTCGCATGAAATGGAGCAAAGAAGTAAACACATTTATCATGCGAACTTACCTATACATAACTAAATTAGAGACCGATATGACCACATACAGACAACAAATGCATGCACTTTTCACCCGACAATATCCAGATATTGCGGTTTCAGAACAAAGAATTGCAGACCAAAGACGAACCATAGTTAGGAATAAACTTCTATCTCAAGAAGTCATAGATCAGTTAAAAGAAGAAATACGAACACAATTACTACAAGAAGAAACATTAAATTATATAGATACTAACAATATTACACAAAACGTAAACGAAATTTATCATCAAGAACAACCACAATTGCTTAGTCAATCACAACTTATTTATTCCCAATCTCAACCGTACAACCAATCACAAGCCCACACAGAAATATCGCACACAGCCACACAAACCGAATCCTTTACCCTTACGCTGGAAAATGACATTGAGACCATAGCCGTCCCATACCAACACTTAACAACAGATACATATATTCAAGAAATTAATGACAAATTTAGAACAACGATAACACAATACTCGGGGATGGACCCAGCAGCTCGACCTAGGTTACCTAAACTTAAATACACACCTAACCTATTTCGTCTAGTTAATTTATTTAATGAGAGTATACTTACACAATTTATATCTGATGACACACAGCTTATAGACATACACCTACTTATATATTGCACTGCCGTAGTTATATCTGAAGAACTAAACTTTAAAATCACAGACCACACAGGAACTCCAAGAACAAGACAGAATTTAGCACCAGCATGGCAACAGAGACTAGAAAAAGATATTGAAAAATTAAGGGCAGACATTGGTAGACTCACTCAATATATTAACGGTTGCAGATCTAATAAACTAGTAAAAAGAGTTGAGGTCATATTTAGAAACAATTTGACACACACCAGACACGAAAAAAATAACAGAAAACCTGAAGAATTTTTAGACACCTTAAAACAAAAACTAGCACTCAAAGTTCATAGGCTCAAAAGATATAAAAAAGCACAACAACGTAAAAAAGATAACACCACATTTGCTACAAACGAAAAAATGTTTTATAGAAACTTACACAAACCACAAACAGACACATTTGATGAAAATAACACAAACATACCTAACCTACCTACAAAAGAACAACTAGAAGAGTATTGGGCTAGCATTTGGGAAGAGCCAGTACAGCACAACGACAAAGCATCATGGATAGCAGAAGAAGAAGTAAAATGGAGAGCTGTTGACGAAATGGAATTTTTAGAGGTAGCAGAGACTGACATTACACACATAACAGCCAGATTACATAACTGGAAATCACCTGGTATCGATAAAATACATAATTTTTGGTACAAAAAGTTAACTTCATTACACAAATCTTTAGCAAAAAATTTGACAGATATCATATTAGGACAACAGAACACACCAGAATTTATTGCAACAGGAATTACTTACATGCTACCTAAAGCCAAAAATTCACCTCAGCCTTCCCAATACCGACCAATTACTTGCCTACCCACAATTTACAAAATACTGACATCTGCAATTACAAAGAAAATTAGCTCGCATATCGAACGTCACAATATAATAGCTGAGGAACAGAAGGGATGCAGGCAGGGCCACATGGGATGCAAAGAACAGCTGATTATCGATTCCACTATTCATAAACATGCCACCTCTAAAAACAGAAATTTACATTGCACATATATTGACTATAAAAAGGCTTTTGACAGTGTTCCTCATTCTTGGTTGATACAAATATTAGAAATTTATAGAATAAACCCGAAAATTATAGATTTTATACGCAATATAATGCTTCAGTGGAAAACAACACTACAAATAAATTACAACCACAATACTGTCACCACTCGTCAAATCTCCATCAAAAAAGGTATCTACCAAGGTGACTCCCTGAGCCCGTTGTGGTTCTGTCTCGCCCTAAATCCTCTGTCTCATTTGCTGCAGGGTTGCGGGGCTGGATACTGCCTCAAACACACTACAGATGAAACAATAATATCCCATCTTATATACATGGATGACATCAAACTTTATGCAAAAACAGAAAATGACATGAAGAAATTAGTAGATGTTACAGCAGAGTTCAGTAAAGATATTAACATGCAATTTGGGTTAGAAAAATGTAAAACACTTCACATTGTGAGAGGCAAGGTACGGCCCGGCGACTATGTAGTAAATGACACGGACACTATATCAGCAATGGAACAGACTGACTTGTATAAATATTTAGGGTACGCGCAACTAAAAGGTCTTGATCATACACGCATTAAAAATACGCTTAGTAATGAGTATAAGAGGAGAGTGAACGCCATTTGTAAAACGCAACTTTCAGGTAAACATCTCATCAAAGCTTTAAACACCTTCGCCATTCCCGTATTAACGTACTCATTCGGAGTTATAAAATGGTCCAAAACAGACACTGAACAATTAGAGCGTACTACGCGAACGACACTTACAAAGCACAACAATTTACACCCTAAGTCTGCCATAGAGAGACTTACCATTAAACGACAACATGGAGGGAGAGGCTTAATAGACATCCAGCACCTATGGCGGAAACAAATTAGTCGATTAAAATCATTCTTTCATTCAAAATCCCGCACTAGTAGCATACACAAAGCCATAGTGATAAATGATCTCAACTACACTCCACTTAATCTAAGTCACCAGATAGAAACACTAAACACAAATAATGATGACCCACAGCAACATAAAATAGAAGACTGGAAGAAGAAAGTGCTCCACGGTCGGCACCCTCATGACTTAGAGCAATTCCACATAAATAAATTAGCTTCAAATAAGTGGCTCAAAATAGGCAACTTATTCCCCGAAACTGAAGGATTTATAATAGCTATTCAAGATCAGATCATCAACACAAAAAACTACAGAAAATACATAATCAAAGATCCTACAGCCACAAATGATAAATGTCGCAAATGTCACAGCCAACCAGAAACCATCCAGCACATAACAGGGGCATGCACAACTCTCACGCAAACCGACTACACTCACAGGCACAATCAGGTGGCCAATGTCATTCACCAGAAACTAGCACTAAAACACACACTCATTCATAATACCAGCACTCCTTACTACAATTATAAACCAGAAGCTACCCTAGAAAATACAACACATAAACTCTATTACGATCGAGCTATACTCACAGATAAGACTATTCACTACAATAGGCCGGATATAATCCTACAGGATAAAATAAATAAAGTAACTTACCTTATAGACATTGCTGTTCCCAATACACACAATATTCAGAAGACAATCACAGAAAAAATTAGTAAGTACGCAGAGCTCAAAGACGAAGTTACTAGAATCTGGCGACAAGAAAAAGTATATGTAGTGCCTATAGTCCTCTCCACAACAGGCGTTATACCAAATCATCTTCTCAATAGTTTAAAATTACTCGACCTAAAAGAATCCATCTATATCATACTGCAAAAAGCTGCGATTCTAAATACGTGCAGAATTGTTAGAAAATTCTTGCAGATAGAAGAAAACGAAATAGGACCTCATCACAACACATAAACATTACACACCACACGCTACATTTGCTTTGGTTTCGGCCCGTAAATGTAGCTGAAACCCAGTCTAAGGGCTGAGAAGAAAAACATTTTCCGAAAATAATAATAATAATATTCTTTATTTTTCGGACAACAATGATCCAACGTGTTAGTAAACAATAAAATAACTTATTACTAGTGTTAGTACTTAAACTAAAATAGAGACACAGAATATATATATTATACGTTTCTCTATTTCTCTTTATTGGTTCTCTTTTCCAATCAATCAGCCGCCACCCATTTTCAGGAACGTCAGAAGGTCTAATTACCTCGAAGCCTTAAAGGAACATAAGTCAAGTACGACACATGTAATTCGAATTTAGCCTTGCAGAGTTATCGCCAACATAACAATATTTCGGTGACAACAAACTTTAAAGTTATCTTTCGGCACAGCCAACATGACAAACTCGTAAAATGCAACGATCGAACTTAAAGCATCATAAACTTAGGTTTAGGCACATCGCTGCGGCAAGCTGTTAATGCTATTTGCAAGCTAATACGACACCTGCGCACATACGATACAACACCCGCCTAAAAATTACTACTTACCTATATCTTATTGATGTAGCTTTTAGAGGTTTAGTTTTTATAACTCAAGTTTACTGATTTTGATGAGTGTTCGTACATAAGTGTTATTATTTAGAAACTTTGCGATCTAAATACGTTAATAATGAAACATTAGCACTTACAATTGCCATTTACAAGTTTTACAAACGTCGATATCTTTAAAAAAATAAATATCGTTTGTATTTCGACCATTGTAATCTCGATTCTCTAATTTGGTCGAGTGGTCGCAAGCGCGACTGCTGAGCATGAGGTCCTGGGTTCGATTCCCGGGTCGGGCAAAGTGTAATTCGGTTTTTCCATCAGGAATTTATTAGTAGTAGCCATGGAGGCTGGATTTGTGTCCAGTTGATGACAATAGGCTCCCCCTATTAAATGGGATTTAAACATAACTGGCGAAATGTGGGTGTACTATTAGGCACACATCTGCTTAACCCTTCGAGAATTATTATTAATTTAACTTATTTATTTAACGGTTTATGTACACACTAAATACAGAAAAGAAGAAAGGAACGGAAAATAATACAAAGGAATGCTGATTTCTTAAGAGATCTCTTCCAGCATACCTGTGTATTGTTTTTATAATCACGATTGCCAAACATGACGGCCTGGGTTCGATTCCCAGATTGGGCAAGTATTGTTGAATTTTTCACAAGCAGCTGTAGTATTCTGTAGGTATGATGTTTATGTGGGTAACGATTGCATTCTTTTTACTTATGTTTTGTGCGTGTTTTGAATTTCAATAGAGCAAAATATGTTAATGTCATATTTGACTTGGACCAAGTTAAAGTACCCTATAGCTAAACCTTACCCGATTAGTACCGACCTATGTGTATGCATTGATAATATTTGAATACAAAAACGCCGACGTTGGGTGGTAGAAGGGGCGGCAAGAACAAACTCTAGGTCAAGTCAACATAAAAAGTAAAAGTTTGCTTAGTTTTTATATATATTATTCGTGTAGAGTGAATACCTAATGTGCTGAAAACACGCAATGGTAAAACCTTTTATCATTGGGTCTAGCTTCTTCGTTTGCGCGTATTTTGTATGTCATCAGTTTTTAAAATAAACTTTTAAAAGAAAAAACGAATAAAATGAAAATTAAGTTTATCTATCAACATTGAACGCGTATACAAAGTTTCGTGTCCGTGCTTTTAACTGTTGAGACGTTTTATAGTAAGGAGGCGACCCTGGCTACAGGATCAAGTCCCCGGAACCAAAGGTATGTGCAAAATTTCAGCTCAATCGGGTAAGGGAGGGTTTGCTATACTAACTAACTAACAAGGCAAGTTGAATAAAAGAGTATAAAATAGCCAGGATGAAAAGTAATCTATATCCATCTCCAGATTTTAGGCTACCTATCAGACTTTTAACAATTCATGATCATTTCCCTAGCCTTTTTCCCAACTATGTTGGGGTCCATGTGTTAGTGACCATACTGATCATGACTGTTTTAAAGCTTATATGTTGTGGTCGGCTTCCAGTCTCACCAGATGCAGCTCAACACCAGTATTTTACATGGAGCGGCTGCCTATCGGACCTCTACAACCCAGTTAGTAGGTACTGGGTAATATGATACCCTGGTAGACTGGTTGTCAGGCTTTTTACCACTGATTACTTGTAACGACTGTCAAAAATCTACAAATGACAGCCGGGACCAACGGCTTACCGTGCGTGACTTGAATTTGGTTCTCATATTTAGGCTTGAAAAGGTAACAGACATAATTCGCATTTAGTTTTAATTTGTAGGTATTTAAAAAGGAAATAAATATCAGGTACCTATACAAATTCCTTCTCAAAAACTATTTCAAACAAACGGTTCTCAAAGTAAATCGTTGGTTATGTTTTTTTATCAGTTTGAGCCCTATTTGTAGAATTTAATTTCAGGACTAATGGTTTCCCTGTAAAGGTGTAGCTACGATGGAATTATCAGAAATAGGGAGGTAGGGGCTAGGGGTAGGTACTGTTTGGGTGCATTCATATTCTACCCGAGTAATTTAAAATGTTATAAACATTTAATAATTAGACTTTCCTAATTTATTTTCTACTAGGTTATGCCCGCGGCTTCGCCCGCGTGCAGTTCCACGGGATCATACTACCGGGAAAAAAGTATCCTATGTGTTAATCCAGGTTATATACTATCAGTTTGCAATTTCATCCAAATCCGTTCAGTAGTTTTTGCTTGAAAGAGTAACAAACATCAATCTATCCGTCCTCACAAACCTTCGCATTAATAATTTTAGTAGAAATAAATAGAATTAACGACTTGTTGCAAGCTTTATGAGTTAAAAACCGGCAAATTCGAGTTTGGACTCACACTCAAAGGGTTCTGTAGCACCAAACAATATAAAACATTTTTTTAACGCTCATTCATTCGTCTGGCGCGCAGGTTTGACGATTTTCAGCCTCCCGAACAAGCCGGATTCCGAAGAAAAGGCTTTATCACCGTAGACCACATACATACGCTGCGGCAAGTTATACAGAAGACCGAAGAGTATAACCTGCCTCTCTGTTTAGCGTTTGTGGACTACGAGAAAGCCTTCGATTCGATCGAGACTTGGGCTGTACTGTAGTCTCTCCAACGGTGCCAAATAGACTATCGGTACATCGAGGTGTTAAAGTTTTTGTACAAAAACGCCACCAGTTCAGTCCGACTTCAGGACCAGACCTCGGAACCTATCCTTCTGCAGCGAGGTGTGAGACAGGGAGATGTCATATCTCCGAAACTGTTCACCGCTGCTCTGGAGGATGTTTTCAAGGTTCTGGACTGGAGAGTGCTAGGCATCAACGTCAATGGCGAATACATCTTTTACCTTCGGTTTGCTGACGATATAATGGTCATGGCTGAGACCATGGAGGACCTCAGTACAATGCTCGATGTCTTCAGTAGAGCTTCCGAAAGAGTGGGTCTTAAAATGAACATGGACAAAACCAAACCATTCATGTTGAATGCGAACACCCACTCCTATCAAGATCGGGGACTCTACACTCGAAGTTGTAGACGATTATGTCTACCTTAACTTCGAGAAAGAGGTCAATCGTCGAATCCGACTCAGCTGGGCAGCGTTCGGGAAGTTACATGGTATCTTCTCGTTCAACTTACCGCAGTGTCTCAAGACGAAAGTCTATGACCAGTGTGTGTTGCCAGTGATGACATACGGAACCGAAACGTGGTCGCTCACAATGGGCCTCATCAGAAGGCTTAAAGTCACCCAAAGGGCAATGAAGAGGGCTATGCCCGGAGTTACCTTGCGTGATCAAATCAGAAATGAGGACATCCGCAGGAGAACCAAGGTTCCCGACGTAGTCCGAAGAACAGCCAAACTTAAGCAGTGGCAGTGGGCAGGGCACATTGCTCGCAGAACGGATGGCCGATGGGGCCGAAAAGTTCTGGAGTGGCGTGAGTGACCTCGAACCGGAAGACGTTGTGTTGGAAGGCCTCCCACTAGGTAGACCGATGACCTGGTAAAGGTTGCACGGATCCGCTGGATGCGAGACGCACGGGACCGGTCAATGTGCCGACACTTGGGGGAGGCCTATGTCCAGCTGTGGACGTCTTTCTGCTGAAATGATGATGATGATGATACTCATTCATAAGTCAGTTTACTCTCAACAGCAAAACTAAATGTGTTTTTCATAGTTACAAGGTTGCTGCAGTTTGACAAAAAAATTCCATATCTTAAAAGTTAAATATCAATTCTTATTGAAACTTTCAGCGGGGTAGTAAGAGAACCTTAACCGTTGCAGCTACACGAAAATCGCCTTAAGAGACTATCCATATTTTTTGTGAAATTTTGAAAACCCTCATTCAGATTATCAAAAAAAAAAAAAAATGTTTTATGCCTATCGATCTTGTTTCTAAAACTGATCAATAACTTCCATAGAACCAACCCAGGTTAGAGTACTAAAAAGTCAGAAATTGCAAAAAACTCTTTTCATCACTATCATACTAGCCTTTTCCAACTACGTTAGGTCGGCTTCCAGTTTCTGCTCTAACTTCAAAAGAAAGTGTTTCTAATTACAAGTAAAGTAACACTTTCATAGTTATGGATTAGAAAGTATTTATATAAAGCATAACACAAAAACAAATATGCATTTAACACTAAAAACAAAACAGCAAAATCTGCACTACAAAAAATCCACTTTTCCACATAACCAAACGGCCAGCGAATTAGCAATATCCACTTTGAATGTGAAAAACAGACGCAGAATGTTTGGTGCCCAACAGCTGAACAGTTTTCGTTGAAAAAAAAAAGCGATTTCCGAGCAATGGCGGCTTAGACGCAGGCGTTCCCGCCCTCAGTGCTTATCCAAGCGCGGAGAGAACAACACGCGTCATCTTCCCGCGCTTACGACCATAGATCGCGGCAGAAAAATAAAATAAAATATCATCTCGAAAGTTTATTTTATTTATTTAATCCTAATATTTGATCTATCTTGTTTCAATTTGTTTTTTTAGTGAATATTTTGGCTGGAAATAAAGTGATTTATTACAATAGTGCGTGTTACTGTGGGAGACTGCAATAAAAAGCGAGGGAAAGCTGTTTGCTGTCACTGTCAGCTGTCAAAAAGGTTGAGGTGAGCGATGAATTATAATTTATTATCGAGTTATAAATTATACTAATAACGTCCGATATTTCTTTTCTTGTAAACTTGATGTTACATTTACTACTATAGGATACAGAATATAATTAAAACTGTATGTATGATGTTTTCCGGTGTCAAATTAATAATTATTTATGTGAAAGTTTTAAGAGATAAAAATATGTCCTAGTTATAGTTTCACGAAAAGCTGCGTTGAGCTTTCGGAAGCTGCAATAAAATAACATTCGATTGTAGTGTTGTTTATTTAGGTATAAGGAACGTTTGTATAAGTATAATTTATGATAATGCAGAACAATAGTGTTGCATTGCATCTAGCAGCGATAATAATACCTAGGTACTTCTAAAACGTTGTGGGATTTGGATTCAGGAATTGCATGTAATATGGTATGTGGTGGTGGTGGTATGGTGGGTGTGGTGGTGGTGGTAGTCTTTTCTGTTCTAGTGTTGAATGGTTAAGTTCTAAGTCTGGGATGTATGAGAATAAACTCGCCGTGTACTAAGATTTTTAATGATAGAGATCTACCTTAAGGTTTTTTTTTTATTTTATCAACTGATGGTTGGTAAAATAAAATAAAAGTTTTTCCCCCCTGCCCCTTTTACATGGGAAGTAAACATAAGTGGCGACATGGGGTTTCACTACTTCATCATAAACAAATTTTTGGGCTACCTCAACAAAATGGTAATTTGTAATCATAAAGCAAATTAATTAACAATTTCCTACATCATATTAATTTGCCTACGTCTCTCTTCTATTAAATCTGTTTTGTTAATATCTAGCCTTATCTAGTATTACTAGTCGTAGGTATACTGATTTTTTTAACAAATGTAGTAAGTACTTCAGATTGATTTAGAAGCCCAGATAAAGAATCAAGACTCTTCACGAAATTGTCAATAAGTTCGCAACGTTAAGAGATTCTCAATGGTCTATGAACACCTTGATGTTATGAAATATCCGATAACCATTCAACAATTTTATCATTAACACTATAAACGGGATATCTACCATGTTAACTGTTTGTTTTGAGTTCCCGATATTTCGGCGCTAATGCAAGCACCGTGATTTTTCATCAACAGTTTGAAAAACCTAGGATGAATCTATTAACCCTTAGAAGTTGTTGACAGAACCTGGCTGTAGTTGTTACACAGTTGAAAAACCACCAAAGCTCTTTGAAATCCCCCAAAACCGATCGATTTCCTTAGCAAACACAATGGTCCACATAAAAGTCCGCCATTACTCAAAGCGCACGTCGCAGGGAATAAATAAAACGTTATTAGTTTTCATAAAGAGAGGCACCTGTGTACTGCATCAGCTGCTCCTTCCAATATGGCGAGCATTAAGTGGAGCGCGGCATGGAGGACCATACGCGAAGATTTGGGCAGAACAGGATATTTTTGTAATAGGAGAGAAATTACTTCTTCGTTTGGAACTGGGTACTTACCTAGATGTAGGCTAGCATTATGGTTGCCAAGCTTTACAAGAGTCTTAGCCACAACTTTTAAACCTGGGTTATCCTAAGTTTTTCGGTAACTTATGTCAGCAACTTTTTTTGAGTTTTAAATAGTCATAATTACTAATAGAATATCACTTAGTCTAGGCTTTCTAATGTACTGCATCAGCTGGGAGCGCAGCGCTGAGGACCATACCCAAAGTTTTCGGGAAAATTAATATTTTTGTAAAGAAAAGACGTGGGAATTTTGTGTGAAGGTTAAGATAAGCCCACAGCCTGTGACAAGTGGAAGAAAGAAGCGACTAAAGGAAACTAAAATCCCATCAAACTTTAAACAGTGTCTAAGGACCAAACCTAAATTAGAAAATGGCTCCGATTTTCTAGTTTCTGGATTTTTATGGTTGGATAATACTTCTATTAATACCGTTGTGAGGTACTTAGTAGGAAAATTATCCTACAGGGGAATCGTTCGAATCTCAGGCTATTGTTACCTGGGTTTTAAAGGGTGCAAAAGGACCCTTCATGAAGCCGTCAACCAAGCATTATGAACATCTGACTAAGTAACAATGCGTAAAAATTATTACTGGGAAACGATATTTTTTTGAAAAATATCGCGCTTTACGGTAGCGCTCAATGTAACATACTGAAAATATTGTGCCGATGGATTTATTGAATGGTATAGGGGTCATGGAGGTATCTAAAGTAAAAAACATTAAAAATTTGTAATAAAAAAAAAACTTTATCCTTCAATTTCACCATATCTATAAGGTATGGTGGTACTGTTCTGGAAACAAAAAAATATCAGAATCAGAAATGCAATGACCAAGTGCCTCTCGGTGTCGTTAGGGGTGTTTTTACACCCATTACTTTAACAAAGGCATAAGTAATCAAAGCTCGTATTATTACAAGAACGTCCTTTATCATTGTAACTAAAACCAAAGGTTTTTACTAGTGGTGTGCATCAGCTGGTCGTTCCAATATAGCGATCATTAAATGTGGCTCGGCGCCTCGTGCCATGTGCGTACTGTGGATGTGGACGCTGTGGTACGTACGTGTATGACTGGGTTGACTAGGGAAATATAGAATTTGTTGAAGGTTTCGTCAGTCTGTAGGTCTTAGTTGTATTATTTTTGGACAATTTTAAACATACCTAACCTTTTTAAGTATAATCAGTTCTATAACAAGCTGGGACACAGTCCTCCTGTCAGTGAAAGAGTGCGTGAATAATCCACAACAAAGGCCGCGGGTTGGTGGATCACATAGATTTCGAGTTTTGGATTCTAGAAAATGCCGGTTTCCTAATGATGTGTGTTTTTACTGTTTTCAGAGCTTTTAAGCAAAATAAAAATGATTACTATGAAGCAAATAAACGTAGCTCGGCAATTTAATATAACTATGCAGAAAATACGGCTTATATCCGTTCAATAAGCACATGTAATCGACTTCCCTTCAAAACTATTTGGTAATGAACTTATCTCAAAGTACACAAGGAATTTATTTTTAAACACAAAAAAAGTTTACTTTACACCACGCGCCAGTACCCTTGCTTCCTGTTTTAGAAAAAAAAACAGCGGCATTTTTTGTATGGCAACTTTTTGTTAAAAGAATTTCTAAGCTTTTTAGTAATCATTTTTTCTGGAATATTCGCTTTTAAGTTTCGTATTTTCCTCAAAAGACCAATTTTCATTTTACATTCTCGAATACAGAAATTTTGTTTTCTTACTAGGCTTTTGTAATATAATTAATATTCTTTGAAGGCAAGCTTTATATTAATGAAATAAACACATGGCGGTGAGTTTTCTAGCATTTGAAGTACATATTTTTCAATAACCGTAATGAGGCCTGTTGGAGTGGGAAGTGGTTTCAGGCTCGTTGTATATTCGGTTATTCCTAATTATTTAGTTAATGTAATTAAGAGAAACATTTTTGATACTAACATCCAGTTACTGAACGGAAAAGCCGTTTCTGGTGACTACATGTGTACTACGAAGCTTTGAAAGCTATTCATCATTCTCCTGTCCCTTATTCCAATTTAATTCTTGTTGGCGCAGTGTTCTGTATAATTGTTTTGTTTATCGTTTACAGAACGAGTAGTCTTCCTCTTCTCGAATCTATGACTCAGCTTTTGTCTGACCAGTGCGTAGCGACCTGGTCAGCTCTGTCGTTTGCCTCATTCAAGTCCTGGACGGTGCAATTATTTTAGTTGTGCACGATGGGCAGGAGAGAGGGTGTGTATATCCTGTGCTGGAGCTCCACAATCGCACGGGCGAGTAGAACGAGTAGTAAGACTACTTTTTGACAAGACTTGCAAAAAATTACAATAGTGTGAACAAAATAGTTAACAATCCATATCTGAACCGACATCAGTAATACTAACATTCCTAAATTTAATACTATAAATGCGAAAGCAGTTTGTGTGTTACCTTATCACGCTTAAACCACTGAACCGATCATCCTGAAATTTTGCATAGACGTTGTCAGATGTACAGAAACGGACATTGGGTACCTTTCATCCCGAAAAAAAGTACTGTTCCCGAGGAAAACAACATCATCATCTGCCTAGCCTTTTCCCAACTATGTTGGGGTCGGCTTCCAGTCTAACCGGATGCAGCTTAATATCAGTATTTTACATGGAGCGACTGCCTATCTGACCTCCACAACCCAGTTAGTACTGGGTAATACGATACCACTTAGTAAGACTTGTTGTCAGACTTTTTGGGCCGCTGACTACCTAACGACTGTCAAAGATATACAAATGACAGCCGGGACCAACGGCTTAACGTGCTTTCCGAGGCACGAAGGAAACTCGGTATGTAATGGGTGGTCACCCATCCACAGACCAACTTAGGCAAGCACGGCTTAACCTTAAGATCGACCCGAGCGGCTGTTATTATTTAGCCACGAGCTCCCGAGGAAAACAACAATAAGGTTCTTATGATAATAGATGCGCCACGTGTCTTTCGAATCATGATCGAATTATGTTATAACAAGCAGAGTACAACCCGAATTGATTGTCAAATTCTAAAATAACGCGCGCGAAGCCGTGGTCAAAAGCTAGTAATGTATTTATGCCACATGTCTTTAACATGACCATATCACGACTTGCACCTAGATGGGTGTAAACGCGGACTAAGAAAACAAGATAAACAAGTACCTCCATGTCACCTCGACCACAACCCACTTTCGTCCGGCCACCATACACACCGCCAGACAAATGTATATCATATGAATCACTTACCCGTATGCTACAGTCTCAATGCTGCCCTTATTGAGGTCACCTTAGACCCGCATGACGCATCAGCTACCCCTGTTGGGTCGCGTTCAATTAAAGTATACTGTTGTAAATCAAGTGCTGTTTGTACTTGTTGTATTATCCTGGCATGTGTTGTGGAGGGAAGGAGCTTATCGAGTGCGGGTGGTGGGCAATGTGTTGCTTTAAATTGGTTAATTGTACACGAATATGACACAACTGGTTACTGTGTATGGAACTCTATGAAAACGCTTCAATTATTATTATTATAAGCCTGTGTAGTCCCACTGCAGGGCAATGGCCTCCCTTCCGACATGCCTCTTTTCGCGATCTAATGCGATTGTAGGCCAATCCTTTGAGGAAGAGTCCAACACATCCCGCCATCTTCTTCTAGGCCTGCCGCGTTGTCGTTTCTTGCTATTTGGTATCCATTGTGTGGTTATTTCTGCCCATTGCTCCTCCGCGCTTTTTTGCCGTTTTCACGGTCTCATAGATACCAGTCATCACTGCAGTCTGTCATTGTTCTTTTAAATAGTGTATCACTATTAACATATCTGGTTTGAAGAATAGACCACTAGAGCCGGTTAGGCCATTCAGCAATACAACACGGCGGTTTCATGGAGTAGTAGTCAGCCGTATCTAATTATGGTTTTCCAAAACCGACAGCTAGCTAGCAAAAGACGGCCCTTAGCTAGATGGACTAGAAACTGATTGAACGAGCTAGGCCAGACTAGATAAGGAAGGCAGAACAGGGTGATGCGGCGCAAAGAGGTCTAAGCACAACTCCCATGCTGAGTCATTCACGGACTACTGCAAGTAACAACTTTTAATAAGATACAGTTACTCTCTACCAGTAAGGCATAAGTCTGAAGCAATTTGCAAATAGTGCTTAATGTGCTGATGTGGTGAGGATGATGGAGTCTAGATAAGTGTTGGAACACACTCCACCGTTCGTGTTTAAAGGCTAAAAAGAATTCCAGGTTAAACATACAATTGGCTTTTAGGAGAAGGTAAAATAATATGAGTGAGCTTTTGCCATGGATTTCATATTTAAATATTTCTAGACCATAGCCTTGAAATGTTTCATTGGTTATATAAAAAAAACAGCTGTTCCGCTGATAAAATGTATGAAACAGCAGATTTTTGAATCGAATCTATGGCAAATGCTGGTATCACGATGCCTCGAGATCTCTTCCACCATATTTAGACTATATTAATTCAAATTTTTCGGAATACCCTATGCAAATTTTCCAAAAACAATGGGCGTTTAGAACGTTTTATTAAACTCAAATTCAAATATTCATTGCACGAACGGACATAATTTTTGATAACATACTTAATCTTAGTTTGATTGTATAGACAACGAATAACACGCCTTGGTCCATTTCAGATCGTCCATCTTAATTCAATCTAATCTCCTAAACAGCTAAGTGAATTTAGGTGCAGTTTTCACCACCGCTCAAGAGTTTTTCGAGCAAGGTTCGAGCTCCGGCATTAATTCTTGGTGCGGAGCCGCCATTGAAAGATAAACATCACATCAGCTGTGTTCGTTCCCGCGCTCAAACTGACGCGAGTTTGGCTATGACTCTTTTGTCGTACGGCAGGAGAGGGACAGAAGATCTTCTTTTAATGTCTAGTGAAAAGGACACCTAATAAGAGCATTTTTCTTGTAGTATTCTGAGGCTACTGCATGTTGGAGAGTAGTTACAATTTGCTGTTATTTTCATGACGATTTCATGGTAATTAGACCTGCTGTGATAAAGCATTCTGCTTAAACAAATTCTAATCAACATATAATGTTACGGATGACCCAGGCCTCCTCTCTGCGAGAGTATGGGCTGTAATCCACCACGCGGGCCCCGTGCGGTTTAGTGGATGGCACAATTCTTTGAATATTATTAGATAAAGGACATATAATTATATCCGTTTCCACCAAGACTATATTTTTCTTTTAAATGTTGAATGCAGTGGTGACCAAAGGAACGATGGATGGACTGTGTAAAGGATGATATGGCAAGAAAGGAAGTGTCTGAAGAGTTGACAAGTAATATGGAAGAAGAAGACATGCTGCGCGGACCCCAAATAAATTGGGACAAATAAGATCAGGAGAATGATGATGTTGAGTGCAGTGGTTAATTAGCACAAACTCATTAGTTGCGGCCGTTTCCACTGGATCAACACTGCGAACATAATTATCGTGAATAATTTGCTTTACAACATCGTGTATTTTTTATAGTGTTACTTCTGTGTGAAGTTATCTTTTGTATGATAAACTCGTTGCTATGGTTACTTCCGATAGAATAGCAGCTCGTGACGTAATACGGAGAATGAAATATTGTTGTAATGCGTGACCCAGCTGAATTACCGACTACAGTTCTGTCAGTATAGTTTCAGGTATTTTCAAATACATCAATAATTAAAGTTTTGTGTCATTGATATAAATTATATGTCTGACTGAGTTAATATTTGCATAAAAATCATTTAAATACAACATAACAACACGCAACATTAGGAAGAGGTGTATTACTGCAGGTGTACCGACAATTAATCAGCTGTGTGTAGGTCCAATGTAATAGGGGGCGAGCCCATAGCCACAGCAAATAAATCAAATAACTAATTCACAAATAAACAGTTTTTTTGATTAAGGAAAGGAGGTGTGCGAAAAATATAGCTTCGCAATTCAGATTTGCCTCTACTACATGAAATTAAACATAAGTTGCTAAATGTGGGAGTACTAATAAAGGGTGTAACAAGACCCTTAACAAAGCCGAAAGGCACTTGTTCTCCCCGTCATTGCGATATTTTTTTTGTTCTAGACCACGCCTGGGAACCTTCTAATTATGGATACATTGGGGGTTAAAGATCAACTTTTTCATAAGCTTCAGGTACACCTCTGCCTTACGCTTCGGGGATTACAGGCGTGTTGTGATTTTAGATTTCTGCTCAGCAATGATCTGGTAATTTTTAACTTCATTTCAATAAGCTATAATAATCGTGTTTTTTTATATTGCACCAGCTTCTTGCATCGATATTCATCTTAAACACAACACCGATCTAACCTTCCACCCCACTAGAAACGACAACACCTCTCACACTCTCCACCCTCCAAAACTAAAGCCTCCAATACAGAATTAAACCAAAGAGTTCAGAGCAAAGCTCCGGCACATCCAGCAGAACACATCTGTGTCAACAATAAGGCATAAGGCAGCATCTGTGGGCCGCAGGTGTAGCTTTACGTATAAATTGTAACAGGGAAATTCCAATAACGTAGGGCTCCGTGGAGATTTAGTGGGTACGACACTCTGTGGTGCGGTGATGGATTGAGACTGACTGGGTTATGGAGAAATTGTTATTGAAACTCTTTATTTTAATAATAGTCTGGATTTACCAAAAGGTTTGTCACCTGTACCAAGCTGGTGAATCTGGTACTAACGCCTCTTTGGTCTGGCCTTCACCTTTTTTTTGATTATCTTTGGGGAATACAGCTTTGTAATCATCTAAGTATTTACCCACATGTCACCAAGCATTTGGTAACTGTCCTTCTTAAGAGGCTTAGGAGGCTATGGAGCTATACTTGGGCTAAGTTTGGTCCCCTCATCATTCTCTTGCTCTTATCCCAATTCATTTGTGACCGGCGCGAGCATATCTTCTTCTTCCATACTTTTCTATTACTCGTCATATCATCAGACACCTCCTTTCGTGCCATTATGATTCATAAAAGTAAGTTTGGACCTTTTTGGTTCTAGGTAAAGTGAATTATTTAGAGATTTTTTACAGATATCTACGTAACTCCAGTGGAATATGCTATATCACTTCGTCAGGTAGGGAAGTCGAGAACAGACTTAAGTATTCCAAAAATCAGCAAGTCTTTTCGGAAAAAAATTACAGCCACGCTAAGATCAGACCAGACGTCAGACCAGAGAAAAAAGCAGACTCGGCACTAAGGAACTAGATAAATTACGGCGGACGTGAATATATTAATATGTTATCAATAGAATCGCCTGCAACTTACATTTTTGTTTCAGCAAATATGCATAGATACTTGCATAGATACGTAGCAAAGCTGGCGAAAATATCAAACAAATATTGACCCGCGATCCATCGCCAGAGGAAATCACACGTCATTTGTTTGAGCAATTGTTAATTAATTAATGCAGATAACAATTTATTATGCAACTGTTACGTTACAAATTGTTTTTAAGAACAAATTCGGTATTTTATCTGCAAAGTTAAATAAATAAGTTGCTGTTTTCACCAGCGACCGTATGTATAGTCGAATTTGGTTTTTTTTGTTGGTCCTATAGTCCACGTTAGCTATTCTAGATCCTTATCCGTACCTAGATCACACACATCAATATCATTTGAATATTAAATCAAAATTGGATTTGGAAAATTAGCGTAATTTTCTCCTCGGGTAAGGACAGACAGATGGTCTAACTAAAGACTGAAAAGATTCTGAAGGCAATAAACAGAGTGGTGTGGCACACTTTGAATTCAAATTATTGTTTAATTTCACAAACGTCTAAATAGTTACTTAAAAAGGGTCATATGGAGAAGAACCGGCAACAAGTTTTTTTATGTATGTCTTCTCCCAGGGCAACCAAGGATGTTGTTGTCTGCTTAAGCGGACTATCCTGTGGGTCTCTTTAGTGTAAGGCCTCCAGCCAGGGGCATCCCGGCATCAAGCTCTACGGTAACTCTTTTCAAATAATTGACATTTGGCTGCGTAGGTAATACGTCAGGGAAAACATGCGTGACCTTTTATTTTTCTTATGTGTAGGCGTATTAAGCCAACAAATTTCTACCTAGCTCCCGTTTTATTTCAACCCCGCTACGCGACGTGCCCGGGTCGTGTCGCAGTCGTCCCGGACAGCTAAAGAGCTCTCAATAACATAAAGGGTTACATTTCGTGAATAGACTGTCGAGTTATTAGATTTTTTCCTACAGAAGTTATGGCGATCGTATTTTCTTCACTTCAATTATACTGATGTAGGTCTATCGAATTGTCCCTTCGCGTAATTTAATGTTTCTTTCGTATTTCCATTCTGAACGTTTAGGATCTAAGATATGTAACCTCATATGTACTCGAAAATACTTGCAAATCAAATAATTTTGCATAATATTGGGTTCTTGGAATGCCAAAAATCTATAATTTTAACTCACTGTATTTAAATGTTATACACAGACTACAAATAGAACTAAACAAAACAAAAGAAAATATAAACATCTAAACAACGACGACAATAGGACACTTAGGCGTCAAAGTACTCCTCCGCATTTAAATGCCGTTCCAAGTCGTTCAAAATTTTATCATGATGTACAGAATAGGTCTTTATGGAAGAAGAAGACATTTTGCGCCGACCACAAATGAATTATGCGAGTGCTATAGTCAAACTGTTATCGACTGCACAAATACAAGTACGGAATACGTTTTCATTCGTAGACTTAAATACATAAGCATCCTCCTGATACGCAACTTAACATAACATCACACCTGTAATCCCCCACATTTCGCCAGTTATGTTTAAGTTCCATGTAATAGAGAGCGAGCCTATTGCCATCAATCGGGCACAAATACGCAAAAAATATAATTACAGTTTAACCAAAGTCCTCAGCTCCTAAAAATAGCTGTCGAAGGACCCAGCAACAGTGACAGACCAGCACTATACTCGAGTGACGTCACTAGGCGTTCGGTTACATTGTTTTTGGCGGAATGGCGGTAACACCTGTGTCAACCGCGGCACGTGCGACGCCGGCGCCGGCGCAGGGGCCCCGGTGTGCGACTCACGATCTTTCATGTTTAACGTGTATATTTGTGGTAGATTTTTTTCAATTACAATAGAATTTCCGTCTACAAAAAGTTAATGCAATAAAGTTTTGTCGGTATTTTGTAGGGAGAGAGTTAAAGCTCCTAGTCTTTAAGGAAACGCTACTAGTAACAAACTTGCAAACAGATTGTGCAAGATCTGGAAATTGAGATCCCCTTCCATCCTTGTTTATCCTGACAAGTGCTTAGCGGTTGGGGTGTTGCTGTTTTTGGAAACGTGCAGGGTTCAACCAGCTTCCCTTAACTGATTAAAGTTTTCAGTCGAAGATTGCGCTGGTTTATACTACCATCTGACTTGTCAACAACAGCATCATCAGTGTAACATATGATCCTTTTGATACCCACCAAATCTTCAAAGACGTCTTAATTAATGAGAAAAGGACCATGATTCTTTCTTCATACAAGCCATATTTATCGCCATGAACTGTGATAGAATGTTCCCGACAACAGACATTTGGTTTAATATTGTTTTTGGCGGAAACATCTGCGCAAACACTGGGCGCGTGCGGCGGCTGCGTCCGCGCACTCGTGCACTGTCGCGAGTTTTAATGGTTTCTGTTATTTGTTCTACTTGTATGTTAATTTGGGAGTTTTAACTATATTATATCAACTCCAAAACGAACATGCTACTCAAAGCATCTTATTTATTAAAAACGTGTTTCTGTCAGTTCCAAGTAAGATGCAAGAACAATGTTAACCACTGGTAATTACCACTTGCATCTCCAGTCGCCAATTAAAATAATGTTTAACGACCGACCCAGCTGTGGGCTACGAAATACGACAAGATATGATTCTAACAGTGATAACGATAATGGAAACGTCATAAATGATTGACAGTGACATAAGGTACCGAAAGTCTTACGTCAATCCTGTCAATCTTGTTGAAAATCGTTGTAGAAATACAAAATGTGTCGAAATACATGGTGAAAGGGACACCGACGTACAAACGGCACGTATTCAGTTCATCATTCTGAACCAGCTGTTTCATACAAAAGTGCAATACCTGGTCTACAATCCTACATGTTAAATTGTATGGAACAGCTGTTTTTTTTAATTACCGATGTAAAATTTCTACAGAATGATGTACTGAATACGTGATAACTGTTTGTGCTACGGTGTCTCTTAAATCCTGTATATTCATTATTGCTTAGGCCCTCTGTTACTCTCTAAGTTGAGTTTTAACTTCAAAACTGGTTTTTTAACTCACCTTCTGTCTTCCTAATCTCTTTCCCTACCCATT
The DNA here is from genome assembly GCA_910589295.1 of Noctua janthe. Classification (NCBI taxonomy): domain Eukaryota; kingdom Metazoa; phylum Arthropoda; class Insecta; order Lepidoptera; family Noctuidae; genus Noctua; species Noctua janthe. The sequence continues at coordinate 1,012,889 of OU342572.1, read as the reverse complement.
CATCTCCTTACCTCAACAAAACTGATCTGTTACCTATCAAACCTACACCTGGTTTTTATTTAAAGCCCGCTGGTCGTTGAGTCTGGCGCGAAAGAGATGCATTTAGCCGCGTCGTCAACACGGCACACGGCTGTGCACAGCTGGGCTCTTAGCGTTATTTATACAATGGCAGATTGCGCTGTTAGTGTGTTAGTCTGTTACCAGCACCGATGGCAGCTGTAATGGGCTCTGACGTCGGTATAATACAGCCTGAAGTTGCTGGTGGTTATAGCGTGAGGAATATTCTTATCGTTTTAGTTACGAAAAGCCAAAACCTGATGTATTTGTAAATGCAGAAATAAATACAAACCTAATCATGGAAATAAAAGTAAAGATTATGTTATAATTATGAAGGGCAATGGTTCGGGTAAACCCACCCCATGTTGGGCGCCAATAAATATTCTGAACTGCGTTAATTAAAACCTTAGTTAAACATCACAATATGGTCAAATACATATATGGCGCTAGAATTGCTTTCATTTCGCGAGATATCTTATTTTTTATACTCTCCTGAGGACAGAGATGAGGTCGACCATGGAACGAGCTAACCCAAAAGAAGCCTATTAACTCGCGACTTAAATAGATTGGGGTCATATGAACTTGGGAACACCGACGCAGGCAGGGAATTCCACTCCTTGGCTGTGCGCATAATAAATGATGTAGCAAAGCGCTTCGTGCGAATGTGTGGAACACCGACAAGGTATGGGTGATAACCAGTACGTCTGGGCTCCCGATGGAAGAAGGGAGATGGTGGAATGAGCACGTGGAGCTCTTGGGCACACTCACCGAAGTACAATCTGTAAAAGACCGACAAACATGCAACTTTGCATCGCCGCCGGTGATCCAGGCTATGAAGCCTGGTACCAACCAGCTTATCAAGCTCAACTGAGTCGAGTGTGGCTAATTGGTATTTGGCTGAGCCATCCCAAAGGTGACAGCAATACTTCATGCCGGACCGAACTTGTGCTTTATATAAGACTAATAGCTGTCCAGGCTTAAAGTAACGCTTAACCTTATTAAGGATACCCAGCTTTTTTGCCGCAGTTTGAGCTTTCGACTCAATGTAGGCACCTAGTTTAAAATGAATTTCAGCTCATAATATAAAAATAGTAATAAATAAATTCCATTTATTTCAGGTCTGAGACCCATATAAAAACCAAAAATAGTTGAAAATACAAATACAAACACAAATTATAGCTAAAACCTAAATATCAGCATTACATTACATTACATTATAAACATTATTGAATTAAATTAAAAGTCAAAAATAAAATACACAGCCGATTTAGAATAAATTTATAAATGTCAAAATAATTTTTTATTTAAATCTTGGCTTTAATTGCTTCTTAATTATTTCTCGACAAAACTCGACATTTTTCTTTTATGTATGTTCATTGACCACATTAATATATTACACCTAGCCCGATTTTGTCACCAACTTCAGTACTTCTTTCTACCAAAAACCTCACTACACCAAGCCCCGCGCAGTGCACCGCTGTTCCGCATCAGCATCATTAGGTGCTCTCGTTACGGTGCGCGTAATGGCGCGATTAGGAGCTCCCCGCTGAGCTCAGCACCTGTCGCACTAATTATACGATGATTTAGACGTTTGCCTTACAAGAGTTATCTGCGGAAGGAATGGGCAACTTGCTTTAAGGTGCTGTCGGTCCCTGAATGTGGAATATCAATACCGAGACCCATCCGTGCCTCGTAGACTGCGTTAGTATTTTGGCCCCAGTTGTTGGCAGATGTTCGGCAGTCGTGACGTAGTCACAAGCCAACCAGTCTTGCAGTCTTGCTTAGGGCTATTATGTTACCTATAATCTGGTTTTCTGGAGGTCAGATATGCAGTCACTTCATGTAAAATACTGGTCTTCGGCTTCATCCGGTTAGGCTGGAAGCCGAACAAACATGGTTAAGAAAAGACAAAGCAGCTGATGAGGTTTTATGGCTAACTTCTCGCTTCCAATGGCTTAGTATGTACTTGATTTAATTTATGACATTGAATTTGTTTACAAATTATTATCACCGGTCCTTTGGAACGTAAACGATTTTTGTTTACGGTCGAATACGGCCCGCGGGCCATTCGATTGGGCCGTTCAGACTAAATACCCTGACATGCACTTTGCAAGTCAGTGCTCTTAATCGCTCAAGGTCATAGATACACAAGTTACAAGTTGTCGTCACTTATCTGTTAGCCCTCACGCCGGCGTGGTGAGGCTGTGATAATTTATCAAGCGCGCGCCACGCCAGAGCAAATGGACTCTAATCGGGTTCGTAAGCTCCTCTATGGTCACTTTGCTGCTAAACGCTTAGGACCATAGACTACAAGTCATCGTTACTTATCTACTAACCCTCACGCCGGCGTGGTGAGTCGGTGACAATTTATCACGCGCGCCACGCCAGTGCAAACGGACTCCAATCGAGCCCGTATGCGGGACGGAGCGGTACCGTTAGCAAATTATGTGAAATATTTTGGGGTTATATTGCAGTCAATAGGAGAATATTTTACGAAAAATGGGTGATTTAAAGGTAAGTCAGCAGTGGTCATCATCTACTCAAAATAAATCCAAAACACAAATTAGATCAGAGGGAGAACTGATATCTCGGGTAAGGTTTTTACTAATAATTTCGCTAGATGACTCAGAAAATGGCTAGCTCAAGGAGGAACAATCATTTACAAACCTATCAGACGTGGACACGTTATTTATTAAGTACTAGCGACCCCAACCTGCTACGCACAGCTCCACCTATCGGGTCAAAATCCCATCTTTCAAGCTGGAAACAACCACACACAAAATTTCATTGAAATCGGTTGGGTAGTTTCGGAGATTAGCGTGTACGACAAGTGACAAGTGATTTTTAATATTAAGATTCCCGAATTGGTAACAAACATCGTAATTATCAATTTTCCTTATAACCAGAGTACAGCTCTTTCTTACATTTAGATTACGTTTTAACAAAAAAAGTAACAATACAATTAGACGATAGTCCTCGCCATTTTGTCTGCCGACGCTCCTCCGGCCCGCATGTCTGTGATAGGCGCACAACTCTCGATCATGGGGGACAGTTTTATCTCGCCGGGACTGTTTACAGTAATCTACATTTAATTGCTCGCCATGCTGCGGGACAGGGCTCGGGGTACAGGGGGATACGGTGCAGGTTGATTGTGAAAAATGAAAGATTAGGTGTGTAGAGATGTGTAAATGATACACAATATGTAACGTACCTACTTGGAACCGCAATCTATAAAAATAAATAAAATTGAAGTGTCTGTTTGTAATTTAAAAATAACTGCTTTTTATTGAATGCATATGAAAGTATACCGGGTGTAAACAGACCCTTCACATATCCGTTAACCAATTCTACCAAACCGCATTCTGTACATCAAACTTAGTAACTTTACGCAAAAATTATTGCTGGGAATCGACTTTTTTTTTGGGGTGAAAAATCACGTTTTACGGTAGGACTCGATGGAAAGCACTCATATCATTGTGCTGATGAATGGATTAAATAGTACGAGGGTCGTGGAGGTGTGTAAAGTAAAAATCTTACTTTAAAAACATGTATTTAAAAAAAAACTTGAAGAAGTTGGAACTTTGACCACCAATATCTCCGTAACTAGAAGGTTCCCAGGTATGGTCTAGAACAAAAAAATGATCGCAGTGACGGGGAGAACAAGTGCCTTTCGTTTATGTTAAGGGTCTATTTACACCCTTTATACGGTACTTATAACAACACATATTATGTACCTTTTGCCTGCGGCTTCGCTCCCGTTGTGGTCGGAAATTATCCCACGGCAACGTTTTAAATATTGACTACGACACTCGGGGATAATAAAGCTGGCTATTACTGAAATAATTTTTGTAAGTCCCAAGGTACAAACCTTACCCCTTTATAATGGATAGTATAGAGAATCTTTTCGGTACAATAACTTATTGTCATTCCAATCTATTTTTGACTTTTACATCATCGGTATAATCGCTGATGTAATGTCACTATTGGTCACTATACATATAGGGTGACTGGTAATTAATGACCGATACTTAAACACGTGATTGTACTCATCATAACAAACAACTTTCCCAAAGAAACATTATTTTTATTACTCATTCACTTTTATCACAATAACACAACATCCCAACCCTCTTCCATCTCATAGAGAGGAGGCCTGCGTCCCAGCAGTGGGAACATTTATAGGCTGATTATGCTATGCTTATGCTACATATGTGGTGTAGATATGGTGACATTACATCACCGATATTTTGGGATCATATTTTGTTCAACATACAGCCTGACACTGACCTGCAAATTGCAAAAAAACGTAAGAAAATTTGAATTTCGCGGGCTATCCTGGCGCGTTCTCTTTAATCATTCCCAGTACCAAAGGTATTCCAATGCAAAAGTTTCCGGGCCACCTGTGTCAGTAGGATCCGCATACAATGTCAGTGTGGAGCCCCACTGCAGGATATGCCCCCACCTCCTTTCTTACCAATCTGGCACAACCACTTGCACCTTCCAGGATTTAAACGAAGCCAACGACAGAGCTGTGCTGGTAGTAATATATTGGTCCGGTATTATTTGAGTCTATTGACTCGCAAAGAAGAAGTAGTATCCACAAATATTCTGAGTTCATTTAAACAGGTTCCACTGTATTTAACTTACGACTTTTGACGGCACGGTTGGCGCAGTGGCTGAGCGATTGATTGCTGCGCTTCGTGTCGCGGGTTCGATTCCCGCACGGAACAAATATTTGTATGGCCTACAGGTAGTTGTTCCGGGTCTGGCTGTTTGTGTATGTGAGCTTAAATGTTTGTAAACGCTCCATACAGGAGAAATTCCTAGTGTGGGGCAACGTTTCTAAAAAAAAAAAAAAGACTATTAATAGTTTGTAAAATGCGGGAATGATATATTTTTAATCAAGTTGATGATTAGCTTCAGTACCCGTTTCGTTAAGTTAGTATTTTTATTTGAAAATTTCATAATAGACCTCGATACCTCAATGGAAAAGTAAGTGTTCCACATAGCGCCACATGTGGGCATACCCGCAGAGTTGAGTCTGATAAACGACTTGTATATTATGTAACGCGTCACACATTCTTTATCACTATTTACTTTATTATGGTTAAATTCCTCCGCGAAACCGCAATACTGTATTGTACCTATTGATTATTATGCCAATTGCGAATGCCAATTATACAAATACTTATCACAAATAAAAGTGCGCGCGTGAAACTATAAGCTTATATCTGTACTAATAGCTATATACGCAGTGAAACCATTAAAGTGTTTCCCGAATAAAACAAACGCTCTGTATTTATAGATGTAAATAACAATATTCGTCTCGACTGCGATACTAACAAGCATGCGGGGTTATCGACACAAGCCCATTGCGTCATCACACAAACAAAAGTCGTTTCGAAACGACCTTCTATCCGTATCGACCAATCACAGCCGTAGCCCCGCAGGCGTCCCCCGCAGTCGTCTCTGACCCCAGTTACTGCGCAAAGCCCGCACAGAACACACGCGCCATGAAAAAAGATAGAATGGCCGAACGACTGTCAGAACTACAAGTGTTCGAATTAGTTAAAATATACAAAGAATATGATTGTCTATGGGATGTTACCAACGAGAATTATAAGAATAGACTAGTAAGAGACAATGCTTATAAAGAAATCTTGGAGAAACTTAACATTCCCAGGTTGAAAGTGTCAGATATACCGCAGAAAATAAAGAATTTAAGGACGTCGTATTATACGGAGCTGAAGAAGATTGAGAATAGTGTAAGAGCAGGAGGGAAGGTGTATAAACCTAAAGTAGCATGGTTCTCGATCGCTGACGAAATGTTGCGGAATATCTCGAGCAGCCAACTTTTGTGGAACCCAAATGATGTGAAAAATGTTGAAACTGTGAGTAGAACTCATCGATTTTGTAATAAGGGTCCATTCTTTAATCGCATGAGGCTTTTTGGCCAGTTTTTTAACCCTCCCTCCCCCGTAGCCAGTTTGAGAAACATGTTTATTTAAAAAATGCATTATCTCTGATACAAATTCACTTGCTTGGGTTTTTACGTGGTCACGCAATTAAATTCAATCCGATATTGGTAAAAAATATTTTTTTTTTGTAACAAGATAAAATCTCTCCCCCTCTGCGACCGTCACGTGATTAAAGGACGACCCCCTAGGCAAATATCTTTGTGCTCGTGTGATGTTGTTTTATCGCAAAAGTAATATGATTATGTTAAAAACCTGTACTGTCCCGTATTACGAAGACTAAAGACTAGACAAGACAAGACTTAAAGCATTACTTAAAACAAGTTTCAACCAATCAAATGGCTTCAATCTAGTTTCAAGTAATGATTGAGTATTGAGTGAGTGCGAAGTTAGACAGAGCTCAGCCGCGCTTCATCCGAAAATAAACCTTAATAGTAAACCGTTAAGGTTTATTTTCGTTAATGTGCATATTCCTTAAAGCGACTGTGAAGCGTCATCATACGAATAAGAACATTTAAGTTCAAGCAGATAAGGTTTATTTTCGATTGAAGCGCGACTGCGCTAAGTCTGAGTAGGTTCCATAGGTTTGCGTATTAATGTCACTACTCAAGTGAAATTTTCTGGTTTTCTAAATATTGGAAATATTGGAATGCGATGCGCTGCGGCCCAGTGTGTCGTTATTATTCTTTAACTTAACATTCCGCTCTCTACGCTGCGCGGTCGTGGGTTCGAATCCCATGTAAGACGGTTTGCTATTTTAAAAGGACAGGTTTTATTGGGTAGTTTTGTTATTGCTTTAGTATTCATGTATATTGATATGATGATGATGTTGTTTTGACCAACTATAGTTAATTATTCCTCTCCTATTACAGGAATCAGAACCAGAACCAATAATTACGAAATACAAAAAAGACGATACACAAAAATTAATCGCAACTTTAGATAAATTAGCTACAAAAGTAACTCCACAGACCACATCTCCTCAAAGAAGTGAACCACAGATTAAATATTACGAAGACGATGAATTCGACGTTTACGGCAAATACATAGCAATGAGTCTACGATCTATGCCTGAGGAAATGTCAATTATAGCTAGAATGGAGCTACAAAAAACTATGGCTGATATTCAATTAAAGGTTTTAAGGAAAAATAAACGAGATACGAACCGAGATCAAGATGGTCCTTCAACTTCTAAAGTAGAAGAAGATCCTTTGGAAGACACAATGGATAATGCAGGAGAAGAGGGGCCGGATTTTATCTTAAATGTCAAAGTAGAAGAAGGTGAAGATTTATAAAGGAAGATAGATAAGGACTTTCGTATTTGTGATACGGGTGATATAGTTCCTTCAAAGTTAGTAACCCAACAAAAACCTTAAAGTAATGAGAATAAAGATCACTACAATTTGACAGACTTGATAGTGGCATTTACCAAACAGTAACCTTATAGTAACGGTTTTAAAGATCACAGTCAAAATGACAGTAATTCCGAATGATGATTCCCAATTAGAAGTAAACTAACTGTGCATGATCAGAACTTTAAATGTGGCAGTATCGGTCGATTTCTTAAGAAACGTTTAAACGCAACTTAATTTAAAGAAGTTGTTGAGATTATTGCGCAAATTGTATTTTAAGCTACTTTGTTAAAAAATAAAATAAATTAATAAGATTATTTTTTTAATGTATGTAAATTATCTATTATTTTATAAGCCACGTTGTTAAATAACTTAATGGAAGAACATAACAACTGTACAGTTTCTATCAACGTTTGACGACTTGATACAGTAGTTGAGCATTAGCATTCTGTCTTGTGCGTTACAGGTTGCAACTTCGATTCTAAACAAAAAGTTTCCGGGCTATTACAGAAACGTAACACAAGTTCTAGTATTGGTAAATAGCCCTATTAACATTTGCCATGAAGTGCCAAGTAAGCTGGCTTACCTCCCCGCTCTGCCATCTTTACTTGACACTGGCCGATTATAACAACGGCTCAATTGTCAAAGAGGATGAAAAAACGCTATATTGATCTCTACCCACCCAGCAAACCAAAGCAACCTCAGGTGTAACAGTATTGTCATTGAATTAGCGAGTCCATACGGGGCCCGCATCTTGTCGCCGGTCGCCATTGCAGAGTAACAGATAAACTTGTAGCGAGGATATTGTTATGAGGGTACCGTGCCCCTGTGCGGTTTATACTGTACTTCATTAACCTTGCTAAGGTGGTCAGATGAGTAGAAGGGGGGCCCTTACCTGTTGTTGCGACGGCGACTAGAATAGATAATATAGAATCTCCGGAACTAAGGATCCAATTTTAAAAATTCTTACACTGGCAGAAAGCTACATTATTCGTGGGTGTAAATTATATTTATATCATGTATATTAGCCGAGATATCACAGTTTTTGCGGACGAAGTCCTGGTGGAAGTGGTGCTAGTGAAGTCATTGCGCCCGCGAAGATATTACACGAAGGAAAAAGTGACGAGCGCGTAACTGAGCCTGTGAACGGGGATTTATAAAGAGAAAGTTAAAAATTCTACGTTGATTTCTACCCACTCCGGCAAAACACAGTCATGTTTTGTCTAAGATGGCCTTGTCTTTAGACTCTTTTTAGGTCGGGACAGCCTTACTCGTGTTCGAAGCAAGAATGTGACCTACAATGATATACCCAAATCATATACTTTTTCTCACTTCTATAGCGAATTTAAATTATGAGACCAATCATAAAATTAACTAGGAATACCTGGGTCTATCGTGATCATAAGATCACGATAGACCCAGGTATTCCTAGTTAATTACCCAGGTATTCCTATTCTTCCTGCCTTTCTCCCATGTTACTTGGGGTCTGCACAACATGTTTTTTTCTTCCATCCTCCTCTGTCAACCGTCACGCTATCATTGACACCTTTATCTTTCATATCATTCCTCACACAATCCATCCATCGTTTCCTCGGTCTTCTTCGTCTTGGTCTCCTTCTCCATCTGGGTCATTCATCTCATCTCTATACCTGGGTCTATAACGTTGATAATATTCTCCACGCCATTATCTCACTAACCCATTTAATAATCAGAATCCCATGCACATCGATCAAGAAACACCTAAACACGAACATAAACATGTTTGCCAATATTAAGGGTAGTTCCACGCTTTGAGGAGGCGCGCGACGGGGCGCAGGGCGGGGGTGGAGGGGTACAATTAATTGCTGGCAGGCATTAATCATGCGGAACACCTGACGAGCGGTCGTCTCCGCGTGAATGAGAAGAATTGCATTCGAATTAAATTAGGTCATTGTTAGATTTTGACGTAGATTGTATTATCCTGTTTAGGAAAACTTGGTTTTCTGGTTTCTGGTTCGGTTGAAATACAAAATTAAACGGTAGAAAAGAATAAGGATTCTTTCTAATACGTAATTGCCTCACTGCATATAGCCATATAGACCGACAGAGTCCTTGTGTGCAACTCAACTGTTTTCCAAGTGTTTTGGGTCATAAAATTTCTCAATTTGTCAGTTCAATAAAAAAAAATATAAGCGCGTCTCAACCCTTGACTTTAGCACAAAATAAATAACAGTGCTTTAAAACGACTTTATAAAGTTGCCAGTTCCAGAAATATACCCCTTATGGTATTGCCAGTTACAAATATCATGAAAATGAAAAACAAAACACGTCCACAACACTTGAAACCAACAAACCAATTCTCAATTTGAAAATCAAAACACCTGACTTTGTTATCTGGCCTCCGCTTAGCTGATTGGTTCGGTTTTAATCAAACTTTTGCGCGGGAACCACTGCCGCTGACAGCTCGATTATGGCGCCAAACGGGATTGCGCTTAAACATATTCGATTATGACCAAAAACTGTGTCGGCCATGTCACTTGCATGCTTTCTTTGTTCTCTGTGGTTTTTATTTTGTCGTTAAAATGTGGTAGATTTTTGTAACGTCTTCGGTTTTTACAGAAAAATAAAATAGGCAGACGCCGTATTATTGACTTTAGTTGTCTATTTATTAAATTGTGTGTTAAAGTCTTATTACCAGTGTTTGTCTATTTTTGAAGGTTACGTATGTCTGTTACGGATTCAGGAGAGCTGTGGGTAACATACCCGATTTTGGGCAAAAACTATGTCTGCCATGTCACCTACATGCTTTCTTTGTTCTCTGTGGTTTGTTGTTGTTGTTTTTTTTTATTATTTTCCGGTTTTCACTGGGCGTCTCCAATTTATTTGGGTTTTGTTTAATCTATATAGTTCGTAAAAAATAACTTGGTTAATGTATTATTTCGGGCCAGTTAAATTACACTATAAAAACATAGTTTTAATAAAACAAAGCTTAATTATACACATCCTAGCAGCTGTCATTGTTAGGATGTACATAATTAAGCTTTGTTTTATTAAAACTATATTTTTATAGTTTAATTTAATTGGCCTGAATTAATACCCATATTTTACATAACGACTGCCTAGGTATGCATTTGCAATAAACTACTAGTCCATTTAGTTTGGCAGCTGTCATTTGAATCCAGTTCACACTTTATGGACTATATTTTTTATACCTGTAATTTGTATGGTCGACATAATAACAAGAATTCTATTTATTTATCTACATATCTTTGTTGTCTATTTTAATTTTTGACTTGTTTGTTATAGTTTTATCTTTAACCTTTATCTGAGGATATTAGGGTATTTAACAAATATCAGAAACAGTTTCAGGCCAACTATAAGGTTGTCTATGGTATAATCTTACATAATATGGCTGTTCTTTTGTAGCATTTTAGTTTTTATTTTTGGACTTTGTTGTTTAGTTTATTTTTAATAGAATTTAAATTATCTTCCAAACTAACGGTTTTAGGAATATTTGCTCTAGTCTTAGGAGAATGCATGGTCCTGTATTGGCTGAAATAAAGATTATTATTATCTCCTTTATTCATTCTTTCTTTTATTTAATACATTTTTAAATATTTTTACAAAGAAAAGTAAACAAAACATTTATTATTATTATGAACTGTAAATGCTTGAGCTTTATAAACATTAGCTAATCAAATCATCTGAGAGGTACGACACTGACAAAATATGTATTATAATATTATGCAGACTTTTCAACGAGAACGCAGGTTGATTATAGAAATATAAGAGGCACGTCCTTTAACATCAGTGTTCAGCCATTTTCAGGCTTCTTTGAGTTGCTTTACTTTGTTAGATTCGAAATATAGTCAAGGGCAGAGCGCTCTCTCTGAGGAAAGGCGAATATCAATGTGTTTAGGAGTACCTGGTCTTGATAGCTGCAAGGCATATTTGCCAAGAGCCACAGGAACACACTTGGCCGTAGGGTAGCTTTTCCAATAGTTTAAAAGTAGGGTTGTTGAAAAATGACAAAATCTGCAAACTAAAAGCCTAGATTTCGTTTGTAAAATATAAATTGTCAGTTTGACAGATTAGCTTTACATCAGCAACCGTCATTGCTTCACATAATTCGCCATATTTATTTTCTCTCCTGTCTACTTATACAGGATGTAAGGGTCCGTACCCTTTATGAAGCTTTCAACCAAGCATTCTATACATAAATCTAAGTAACTCTACGCAAAAAATGTCCTGAGTTTTACGTTTTCCAAAACATTCAAAACATTATGCTGATGGATGCATTGAATAGTAAACGGATCATGGCGGTATTTAAAGTAAAGTTATAACCTTAAAAACTAGTATTTAAAAAAAGATTGTGAAAGAGGTAGAACTTTGGTCCCCAATATCTCCGTAACTAGAAGGTTCCCAGAATCCCAGGTCCTGATGCTCCTTAACAAAAAAAACTATCGCAATGACGGGTAGAACAAGTGCTTTTCGGCTTCGTTAAGGGTCTACTTATACCCTAAATAGGCAAAGCCTAAAGCCTAAAGGCATTTTAGTAGGTACGTTATTCTTCTCTATAAAGAATCAATGGCAAAAAGTTAAAAAGTGTTTGGCCCAAAATTCAGCTACGCGAAATTCCCTCACTGATACAGATACTAGATCATAAAGTGCGCAGGCGACGGCCGGCATGCGGTGCAAGATGGGAAGTGGCTATTTTCTGTGGGGAGACACCACATACACATTTGGGATCTGAGCCGTCCATGAACCCCCATCTATACGTTAACGAAAGATGGTAACACTGACCTCCAAATTAAAAATAGAACCATAGAAGTAGCACATTTTCAGAACCTGCTATTACAAAATTAACATTTTTATTCTGCTAAGTTAATTATCATAACATATCTGTTGGATGTTGATTTGAAAATGGAAGAATAACAGACAGCTGGCAATTTTCCCGCGCTTGGGAGCCGTTGCTATGGTAACGTTAAACAGTTCGTTATTGTTCGAGTTAGGTACTTTTTGTGGTGATCTAGTTTTCGGGGTTCATAAATATGTTCAAAGTTAAATGTAGGTTTTGTTTCTAACGGGCAAATAATCTACAATCGATTTGGCGATCACGAATCCTAATTTTTGATTTTCTTTCAGAGCAAAAGCAATGTCTAGCAACATCGATGTTACAGTTTCTTCTTTCAAAAGGTAAGCGCCATGGTATCATTTGTTTGTGCAGCTTACTTCCAATAAAAATAAAAAGCCATATACAAACCCACGCCATACAACAACAACAACAAAAATATCTGTGGCAAAGACAACCTTCCATACAGCCAGTCTCACTTTTAACAAGGAGGTATAGTGCGAAACAGGTACGAAGTATAAGCTATAATCCTTGCTTAGGCCGCTCCAAGTGTTGAGCCGATGGTCTGCCAGTGACAGCTCGATTACGCCCCCCGCCTCCCTCACCCCGCCGTACCGCGCCGCCCCGCAACCGCACCACTCCGCAACTTCAGGCTGAATGTTTGCATTCGGTGTTTTGGGTTGAAAAAAAACCTAAAATATGGGGTGGAATAGGTCAAGCTGGGCAGTGAAGGGTGTTTTGGGATAATAGGTAAAATGATAGATTGGTTTATTGAGGTTTTGTGTTTGGTCAACAGAGAATTGGCTAGGTGTGCGCTACTTATAAGAAAATTTAAAATACATTTATCATTATAAAATTTAATTAAAATATTTTGTTCCCACCTGGTAAATTTAATCGTTTATATTTTACGGCTTTTCCGTTATTTCCCACGGCTATTATTTAAAACGAATAAAATAATAACAAAGTGCTCAGTGCACTTTGTTATTTTTTCTGCTGTTTATGTAGTAATAATGATCGCAGTTCGATGTATCACAAAATTGGATGCTGCTTGCAACCGGTGAATCTCTTGGAACGGTTGATATGTTCTATCTGCGACTGCAACAAAAGTATAATTCATACTCATTGTAAAAAACTAATAGCTTGAAATTCCTTTAGCACTATAATATTGGTTAATAATAAATTAAAACTAAGTCTAGAAAACATAGCATAATTCTGTACGAATCTGCAAAGAGCATTTATTTTGCTACTGCATCAATGCAAGTACACCAAACGCAGTATCTGTCGTTAGTATAAAACAATCGTGAAAACTGACAAGAACCCTCACCATTTGCAATTCCACCCATCAAAAACAATGGCGACACCTGAATCTTCGACTGTAGTTAATCAAACGTGTTGTAGGGGGCGCAAATTAGGCGGGACGTCGGGGGTGAAAGGGGGGTGAGACGTCAGCTGTCGCCGTCAGAGCCAGCCGGCACCGCACTCTTAAACTTTTACATACACCCGATGCTTTGCTTCATATCTTGGGAGATTCAATGATGTTGAAAAAATTGGAGAGTTTGCAGCCAAAAAATTGGCTTTATTTTAGAAGTTGGACAGGCTGCGTGTCATGTTACTTTGTAATTAGGTTGTGGAGATCAGATAGACAGTCGCTCCGTGTAAAATACTGGTATCCAGCTGTATCCAGTTAGACTGGAAGCCGACCCCACTATAGTTGGGAAAAGGCTTTGCTGATGATGAATTTTGTTATTATGCTTATGCAGAAATACTGTTAAGATCATCACTTTTGGTTTATCGCTTCTTATTTTTAAACGACTTCAAAAAGCGAGGAGGATCTCAATTCGGGTGTATTTTTTATTTATGTTTGCTGCCTCATAACTCCGTCATTTATGAACCGATTTGAAAAAATATTTTTTAATGTGAAAGGGTTGCGATTAGTCCCATATCAATTTCATCAAAATCAGTTTAGTAGTTTTTTGTTCTTCTTGGCCTAGTTGACATGATGTTCCTTTTAACTTCTAGTTACAATGTAAAATTGATTCATGACAAGAATTTGTGAGTTTCCTATACCTACTAAAAAGGGTAAAATAAAAAACTTTATGCAAAAAACCGACTTCCAAAAAAACACTAAAAAGTCTAAAATAACTTTACTTTCAGAAGTCATTGGCAAAAAAATCAATGAAACAAAGTCACCGACTTCTGTTTTGCAAAGAGTTTTTTTTTGGTTTTGATATTACTTTAGGCATGGATTTCCCATTTTGAATACCATTTCATCTCAGAGTTTTGTGCCCAGTTGATGGCAAATATAACAATAGACCCGTCCCGTAGAACATGGAACTTGAAAATAACTTTCAAAATATCGGTACGATATGTAGACCCTTCTGGGTGCGTGCAATACAAGCGTGGTGTTATGTTATTGAAAAACAATATCAAGGCGTTAATAGTTTTAAATAAAAAACAACTTCACAAAGCATTACAAAAAAAGTCCCTTTGCAGTTAAAATATCATAAAAAATGCTCAAAGAAAATCCTTTATACTCTGAAGTTTCGATAGCCAGTCAATCGCACGCCTCACTCCATTACAGAGCTACAGTTGCTGCATATACTCTGTGCTGTAACTTTAACTTATTTTAATAACTGAACCAGCTGTTACCCCTAGCCTCTCCCCTTAGTTTGCATTCTGCCATAAATCATTGTTTACTTTGATTTGTGAATTATTGGCAACTGGGTAAAACTGCTAGATAGTTTGTAGCCAATGATTGGTAAAATATACCTGTTTGTATTTTTTGTCTTCAAATTGATTCACTGAGCCCCAAGATACAGACTATGTATGAACTTGCACATGGTAATATTTTAAACCACTCATCATATCTTAACTTGTGTATAACTAGTGTACTTGTTTATGTTTTACCTGAATCGTAAATAATTACCAACTATACAGGAGAAATTCTTATTGTGGGGCAACGTTAAAAAAAAATAAAAAAAAAAAATTATTTCTAATATATAAAATCTTTCAAACGAACGAAACGAAAATAGCTCATATTGTTTTTTGTTATTATTTTTAAGTGTACTTAGTTTCAAGATAAAGGAGGTGTAAATGAGTGTCACACACAATGCCACACTGAAACCACACAAGGGTACTTATCTTCGCCACCCGTATTAAGCCAATCAACTAAACACAAAAGATATTAAAATAATATCAAAAAACTCGCCCCCATTTTTTCCGTAACATCGATAATTGTAATCCTTTCCCCCGGGGCGGGCTGTGGGGGTGGACGGGGGGTGTTTGGGGGTGGTAACATCTGCGCCGCCATCCCTAGCAGGCGGCTGTCAACCGCAGCGGGGCCAAACCGTTTATTTATTTGAAGACCCCTAAATTGATTCGTTGATACGAGTATGTTCTGCCCAAAATACTGGAGCTTTTGATGCTGTTGTGGTCGTCGCAGCAGTTATTGAAGGAGTTTTAAAGATGTTGTATTTTTGGAGTAAAGGGAACAATGTCATTGCCATTGGCAAATAGAGCGGTTCGGTACATCCAATACACTACAAATGGTGTAAATAGACCCCCTTAACGAAGCCGAACGGTACTTATTCTCCCCGTCATTGCGATCATTTTTTTGTTCTGGACCATACCTGGCAACCTAGTTCATCATCTGCCTAGCCTTTTCCCAACTATGTTGGGGTCGGCTTCCAGTCTAACCGGATGCAGCTGAATACCAGTATTTTACATGGAGCGACTGCCTATCTGACCTCCACAACCCAGTTAGTACTGGGTAATACGATACCCCTTGGCAAGACTGGTTGTCAGACTTCTTGGGCCACTGACTACCTAACGACTGTCAAAGATCTACAAATGACACCCGGGACCAACGGCTTAACGTGCTTTCCGAGGCACGAAGGAAACTCGGTAAGTAATGGGTGGTCACCCATCCACAGACCAACCTAGGCAAGCACGGCTTAACCTAAAGATCGATCCGAGCGGCGGTTATTATTTAGCCACGAGCTCCTCACCTGGCAACCTAGTTACGGGAATATATAATTTGTAACATAGTTGCAACTTAGTGAAAGGTACACCACTACCATCAAAACAAATCTCCGTTACTATGCGTTCGTGCTGGCGAAATGTTCACATAAAACATGTTGAGATCACTGTCTCCTATCTGTCTTCTCTTACTTTAGAGGTCAAAGTTCCAACTTTTTCACAAGTTTTATTTTAAATACAAGTTTTAAATGTTATTTATATTACTTTAAACACCTCCACGACCCCCGCACTATTCAGTGCATCCATCAGCACAATGTTTTGAGTGCGAAAGTCGTTTTTTAGCAATCATTTTTGTGTGGAGTTACTTAGTTTGATGTACAGAATGCTTGGTTGACGGCTTCGTGAAGGGTCCGTTTACAACTTGTATTTATTTGCACTATTAGCAAAATATTGACCCAAAATCATTTACAGCCATCATCATCATGTAGTTAGTTCGTTGCCTTTTTCACAAAAAATTCACACGACATCGTTTTCAGATACAAATGCTTCAAACAAAAGTGTACTTGGGATGGGACTCGGTCAACTGATGCTTTCTCATTTTAGTCAAAAGTCAACCAATTTTAGTCACCCTCGCGTTTCAAAAACTGTGTTGAGGTCGACTTCCAAACTAATTGGAAGCAGCTGAATTTAAACATGGTGCGACTGCCTATCTGACCAATAAACCAACATGAACCTCAAACACACTCTGAATCTCCGTCTATAATCACCATCTTTGAACTCGGTCCACCCCAAGAGTTCCTCTAATTTCTCCTCTAAACTTATTCTCAATAAGCCAGCAACATGTCGCGCTGGCCGGCGACATATTTTTAAAGTCGCGCATAAAAATTCGCATTAGCGTTAAGCCTGACGATGTTATACGTTTTCCTAAATGAAATCCCGTATAACACGCCTCTCGCAGGCACATGGCGACCTACGCGGATGTAGGGGAATACTGGATGGGGTATGGGTAGGAGTGTGGTTTAGTGCGTAGGGTGAGCATAGTTGGCGATGAGGTCTGCAATAGCTTTAAAACGGCAGCTCAAAGATGTCTATTAAAAAGAAACGCATTTTTATAATCACTTCATAAGAACTATGAGAGCATTTGTAATCAAATCTAACTTAATACTGTTGTATTTTTGACCTACTTCTAAAAAAGGAGGTGTTTTGTAAATATACATAACGACGAATTTCTTTATCCTCATAGACCGAAATCTGTAAACGTTACTAAGCACGCGCTTGGAGTTAGACATGATCTATCGTGCTCTTGTAGTTGTAGTTTGACAGTTGTGTGACATTGACAGGAATAATGTTTAGCCAAAGCACTCTAATTAAGTGATGTCACATTGTGTGCATTAACCTGGGTCAAATGATTTTTATTTCTTTCATTAACAATACCACATCCAGCAACACAAACTCAGCGTCGACATTCATTAAAATTTGCCAAACCCGCGGCCCCGTCGGCCGCACCTGACGTCGCCGACCCGCTCAGCTCGTGCCATATACACCGCCGCTTTAGCCAACATCAGCCAACCGACGCACTGTGCCAGCCCGCAATGTATGGCGTGTGCTGCAATAGTTTGCAACGTAAATATTGGTTCGATAAGGAGGCGAATTTTCGATACATTTCTATTGATTTTCTTTTTAGTTATATTCGTAGTGGATGTTTGAAGTTATTTAGAAAGGTAGTGTGAACGAAAGAAATTAAAGAAAGGTTAATATTGATTGAGTGGTCGCAAGCGTGACTGCTGAGCATGAGGTACTGGGTTCGATTCCCAGGTCGGGCAAAGTATTGTTGGGTTTTTCCATCAGGACTTTCTCAGGAGCAGCCACGGAGTCTGGATTTGTGCTGTTGATGGCAAGAGGCTCGCCCCCTATTACATTGGATTTAAAAATAACTGGCGAAATGTGGGTGTGTTATTAGGTACACTTCTGTCTAACCCTTATGGCATTACAGGCGCGATGTTATGTTATGTAATTGATTGCTCTGTTTTTAATTACCCAGTAACCCAAAGTTATTCCTATTTTAGAAGGCAAACCAACATCGTCAAATCTTTAGAGTAGTGATAGATAATGAACGATTACTACAATCCTTTCAAACTTAGTGAACAAAAAAATCATACTACGGCTGAAAAGTCCGTCAAACTTATAATGATCTTTATTTTCATTACTGTAAGGTTGATCTTGTGTTGCTGCAACTTGCAACATTGCAATGTCATATTGATCTTTATTCTCGTTCCAATAAAGTTACTGTTGGCTTGCTGATGTCAGAGGTAAAATAACTGGTACAGGACTGTATGATGACACATAATAAGACCCCACAGCCTCAAATCTGGGACGCTCAGCACTACTCAGCAGTGCAAAAACTAGGCTTACACACCACAGCTTATAGATCATCAGTTAATATTAATACCGAAATTCTGACAACCAGCCGAGGGGTATAGTATTACCCAGTACTAGCTGTGTTGTGGAGTTCAGATAGGTAGTCGCTCCATGTAAAACACATGGTAAGCTAGAAGCCGATCCGAACAAATAATCGGTGTGAAAGTATGTACGCTTAACGAATTCAAAAGGCACTTGTTCTTCTCGTCATTACGATCAGTTTTTTGTTCTAGAGGCTGGAACAAAAAAAATATCGCAATCTAGAATCTAGAGCATACAAAGTCAAAGTCAAAGTTCCAACTTTTTCACAAGTTATTAATGTTATAACTTTACTTTAAATACCGTACTATTTAATGCATCCATCAGCACAATAATGATTTGAGTGCGTGGCAGAGTCCTACCGTAAAACGTGATTTTTCACCCCAAAAAAAATTACTTAGTTTGATGTACAAATTGATCGGTTGACGGCTTCGTCGTGAAGGGTCCGTTTACACCTTGTATACGAATTAACATTAACATAAAGAAAAAGAAAGAAAGAAAACATATTTATTTGACCCATGCCACAAGTGCACACAACAAGCACAAAAAAAAATATTATAAAATTAAAAATCTTAGATTTATACAAATGTACATACACAACATCACGCATATACACCGTGACTTTTTAGTCGTCTTACAACGGCAGCCCACTTTATGTTGCTAATGACTACTAAAAATTCATAAAAAAATAGGTATTTATGAGATTTGAATAATTTAAAAATAAAAAAATATAATTAATTATTAAGACGTAGTTGAAACACTGTTGCGAGCGATGATCTACTCGACTCGTGCGCTGGGTAGGTATGTTCTACCGTTTGACAAGTTAACTATATAAACAGGATGTTTCATAATTCTAATGTATTATTTATTTTTCATTGTATCTATTCTCTGAATTAATAGTAAAAAAATCGTGCCAATAGGTATTATAAATCGGATACATTGAGTGGACCACCTTTCTAAGACGACTAAAAAGTCACGGTGTGAATAGTACACGCCCAAATTTCACCAGTTTCTGATATAAAAGTGTTATTAGATTTTTCCATGAGAAACAATTTATATCACTCATTTACACAGATACCAAGAAACCTGTCTAATTTAGAATCACTCCTTAGAATTAGAACGGTCGTGGCATTAGGGTTCAGTGGCGCGGGAACCGCCAGCTGACTGCCCGTGTTGATGTTACATTACCACATCGTAATGAACGTGGTTCCGTACATAGCTAGCTACCTAACATTATTATACAGCGCGTAACAGAAAGGGTCTTACTTTAGGGTGATTACTTTTCGCGATTATGAAATTGGTCCCATAGCTGTTCAGTTTGATGGTCTACTCTATACCAAACCCTTAAGTATGACTAAGTCTTTTCCAATGCCAAGCTTGCTATGTTTCGTAGCCTCGTATTAAAATTGATGCAACTCAAGAGACTTGATGCACAGACAATGTTATTGCCATCACCGGTATATCCTGGATTGGCATAGGAACGTGGATATTGGCCATTCGAACAAGCAGAGAGAAGTTATGCCCGTGTGTAGGCAGAGGTGTACCTAATAGTACACCCACATTTCGCCAGTTAGATTTAAATTCCATATTGCCAACAATCGGGCACAATCCAGACTCCGAGGCTGTTACTGAGAAATTCCTGATGGAAAAACCCATTAACACTTTGCCGGAACTGGGAATCGAACCCAGAACCTCATGCTCAGCAGTCGCGCTGGCGACCGCTAGACAAACGAGGCAGTCGACTTTAAACTAAAGCTTTTAAAAATAAATAGTAGGAATTAGTGGTATGCAATTGTTTTGAGCTTTCAACTGGAAAGCGCTTTTTATGTAAAAGAACAAAGCTACACTAATGGGTTGTGGGAGCGTTTGCAAACACAATTTTTACATTAACAAGCAATGCTAAAAACTATTGTTTCCTCTATTATTTTAGACTTACAGGTATGCTGTAGAGATTTTTATTTTTATTTTATCACCTTTATTTGAGTCCCAACTACATCAGTTTAATATTCTGTTCTCTTCTATTATTCTTTATTGCACACAAATAAAAAATACGCATATAAATTGCAATAAAAAAAAGTATCCTGTATGTTAATCTCGGTTATAAACTATCCATGTGCCAAAAATTCGTTCGGTAGTTTTCGCGTAAAAGAGTAACAAACATCCATCCATCCATCCTCTCGAAATTTCGCATTTATAATATTAGTAAGATGTACAATGGCGAGTTTAATTTAGAATTGGGTTTTCTTACATGAAACCTAATCGTAATTGCGAGATTTTCTATTCTATTCCATTAAATGTTTTGTATAGTGATCCGTAGAGACGGCTTGGAATCACTAAGACTACTAGATTTCTACGACTGCGTTCAAGGGTTATCCGAGTCATAATTGCTATGGAATAGTATGGAATATTGACAGTTCTTCGCTGACTACATGTTCACGCTGTTTCAATGGTGAAATCCATCCTGAGTACTCACCTTTTGTTGATTAGAAATTAGTAGTGCATCTTTCACGAGATTGATCATCACCTGCCTAGCCTTTTCCCAACTATGGTAGGGTTGACTTACAGTCTTACTGCTTGATGCAGCTGAATATCAGTATTTTACATAGAGCGACTGCCTATCTGACCTCCACAGCCCAGTTAATACCGGGTGATACGATACCCTTTCGTACCACAGATTACCTGTAACGACTGTCAAAGATCTACAAATGACAGCCGGGACGTGCTTAACGTGCTTTTCGAGGCACGGAGGAAACTTGGTATGTAATGGGTGGTCACCCATCCACAGACGAACCTGGGCAAGCGCGGCTGAACCTGAAGGTCAACCCGAGCGGATGTTATTATTTAACCACGAGCTTTCACGAGATTGAAATCCTTATCCTTAGTTCCTTACTAATATTATAAATGCGAAAGTAAGTTTGTTTGCTTGTTTGTTGCTTTTTCCACATAACCACTGAACCGAAGTGAGTTCTGAAACGGACATAGGGTGCCTTTCATCCCTAAAAAAAGAAATGGTCCTGAGGAAAACAACAATAACGTTCTAATGATAACAGATGGCGCTACGTGTCTTTCGAATCATGATTGAATTATATTATAACAAGCAGAGTATAACCTGCATTGATTGTCAAAATTTTTAATTAATGCAAACGACGCCGCGGGCAAAAGCTAGTAGATAAATAAATACCTACCCTGCGCTTGCATAATTTACCACTACAAATCAACGTTAGATCTCCTGACTACTCATCTTATCAATCCTCTTGTTAGATTAGCTAGCTCGCAAGGTAGCACCCTCAGACTCCACAGTACTGTTCCCTTTATCTCCTCCACCCGTATATTCTAAACAACATGCTCCCAGCACAATGCGTGCGTGTGACGGAACCAGCTGAGCTGTATTTTTCATCCCCTTTCACCCCCACCCCCTTGCACTGCATCCCCAGTGTTCACCCGCTATATCAATATGGGAACACAATGTTTTAGAACGGGTTGACCAGAGAGTGTTGTAATGATCAATTGTTTGTGGTTCTAATGTTGTGTTAGATAGCGAACTTGTAGATCTATTGTTTATGACAAGCTAGAGGAAAATATTTTCATGTATATTTGTATATTTTGTATATTTTCATGACATCTGCATGCTGTGTCTATCGCATCATATTGAACACTATGCTTTTTTCATATTGCTTGTAGTATTAGGATAAACAGTGTAACAATAGTGGATAGGCCAATAAATAAATAAATATACTTTGGTATCTTGATCGCATTTACTGATATACCAACTGTCTACTTACCCGGTTGATGGCAATAGGCTCGCCCCCTATTACATGGTACTTCAACTATAAATGGCGAAATGTGGGTGTACCATTAGGTACACCTCTGCCTAACCCTTCGGGGATTACATGTCTGCTTACCGTATTAAGAAAGTTGTGGCTATAATATCTATATATATTTTAGTATTTTTCGTATAGTCTAGCGAATAGCTCACGCCTTGTTAAAAGAGTATTAGCTCGTCAGCAATGTGATAGCAAGCGCGGTTTATTGCCCAGGGATCACTGGACAAACGATAAAGTATCTTTTTATGAACTAGGTGTTGTGTCTGATCGGGCTTCCCATCACCAAAAATGACGAACTTTCATCCTCTTTTCAACCCGTTTAGGGGGTGAATTTTCATTTTAAGGATTCCGTATGTGTAACCAACGGGACCCTATTATTAAGGCTCCGCTATCTGTCTGTCAGGCGGGCTGCATCTCATGTCATCATCCGTAATAGTAGCTAGACAGTTGAAATTTTCACAGAATGTATAAATCTTTTGTCGCTTTACCAAAAAAATATTAAAAAAATTAAAATTAAAGGGGGCTCCCTACTACGATGGTACGGAACCCTACATGCGCGAGTCCGACTCGCACTTGCCCGGTTTTTCTAGACCCCATCAGTGGTTTCGTTTGTCACATTGTCAGTCAGTGATGGAAAGATTAGGGTGCATTTTTGCTAAAAACAAACACAAATTAAAAATATATGTAAACAATTTAAAACCTCAATTCGTCACCAACTATGTTCTTCTAACTCTCTTACCCGTACATGTATATTCAATCTCCAATAACAGAGGGGTCTGGCAGCAGCCCAGCTGCCGGTTCCCAGGCCGCATGCTAATGCGTCGGTCCTAAGTGGCGGCCTGAGGGCTGTTGTCTTAGGACCAAGGGAGGGCTAGGGGCTCAACATTAGCGATTACTGGGCCGTGCGACTGTGGGTAGTTGGAGAAAAATAAACTGAGGGATATTAAAATTGAAATTCTAGGGAATACGTGTGTACTAGGTACTTACGTATCAACTATTAAACCAATTTCAGCGAAACACGATCGGGGAAAAATAATGTGATTGTATCAAAGCCCTATAAAGGGTGTAAAAATACCCTTAACGAAGCCGAAAGTCCCGGCTGTCATTTGTAGATGTTTGACAGTCGTTACAGGTAATCTGTGGTACGAAAGGGTATCGTATCACCCGGTATTAACTGGGTTGTGGAGGTCAGATAGGCAGTCGCTCCATGTAACATACTGGTATTCAGCTGCATTCGGTTAGACTGGAAGCCGACCCCAATATAGTTGGGAAAAGGCTAGGCAGGTGATGATCAATCTCATGGAAGATGCACTACTTATTTCTAATCAACAAAAATAACGTACGTACGAACGAACGTTGTCCTTACTCAGGATGGATTTCACCATTGAAACAGCGTGAACATGTAATCAGCGAAGAGCTGTCAATATTCCATACTATTCCATAGCAATAATGACTCGGATAGCCCTTGAACGCAGTCGTAGAAATCTAGTACTCTTAATGATTGCAAGCCGTCTCTACGGATCACTATACAAAACATTTAATGGAATAGAATAGAAAATCTCGCAATCAAGATTAGGTTTCATGTAAGAAAAACCAATTCTAAATTAAGCTCGCCATTGTACATCTTACTAATATTATAAATGCGAAATTTCGAGAGGATGGATGGATGGATGGATGGATGGATGGATGGATGGATGGATGGATGTTTGTTACTCTTTTACGCGAAAACTACCGAACGAATTTTTGGCACATGGATAGTTTATAACCGAGATTAACATATAGGATACTTTTTTTATTGCAATTTATATGCGTATTTTTTATTTTGTGTGCAATAAAGAATAATAGAAGAGAACAGAATATTAAACTGATGTAGTTGGGTCTCAAATAAAGGTGATAAAATGAAAAAAATATCTCTACAGCATACCTGTAAGTGCAAAATAATAGAGCAAACAATAGTTTTTAGCATTGCTTGTTAATGCGCGTAAAAATTGTGTTTTCAAACGCTCCCACAACCCATTAGTGTAGCTTTGTTCTTTTACATAAAAAGCGCTTTCCAGTTGAAAGCTCAAAACAATTGCATACCACTAATTCCTACTATTTATTTTTAAAAGCTTTAGTTTAAAGTCTACTGCCTCGTTTGTCTAGCGGTCGCCAGCGCGACTGCTGAGCATGAGGTTCTGGGTTCGATTCCCAGTTCCGGCAAAGTGTTATTGGGTTTTTCCATCAGGAATTTCTCAGTAACAGCCACGGAGTCTGGATTTGTGCCCAATTGTAGGTAATATTCTCGCCCACTATTACATGGAACTTAAATCTAACTGGCGAAATGTGGGTGTACTAATAGGTACACCTCTGCGAAGAACACGTGAAGAAGACGAGAAGGGTCCGTTTACACTTTGTAAACTACGCTTCGTACCTGACGTCACACTAAATCTTGCATAGCGCAAGCAAAGTTCTCCGCTACCAGACACAACACGACCTTCCTACCTTGTTTCTTCTATAATACCTTCTCTCTATTATGTTAAGTTTTCCTTACAGAACTATTAATTATGGGAACACGATCAAATGGGCAAAACCTCGGGTTTTGTGAGAATGCTCAAGGAGTAACAAAAGTATAAATAACCTCAAAAGTTACTATTTATTATATCTGTCACCAATGGTAATAAAACCGCTTCGTTAATAATACTAATTGGACCTCATAAATAAAACTTATAAAAACAAAACAATATTACAATTTTAATAAGTTACGAGACTCGTAGCACATGCGTAGCGATGTAGCAATGTAGCCTGCAACATTCCGTAGCAAATTGCTACGGCCTACGCCAGCTCTACGCGCGTGGGCCTACGGCTACGCAATAGTTTCAATTCAATTTTATTTTGTTTGCGTATATCAGAAATGCCTCGATTTTTTTTTTAATAGACATTTTGTGATGGGTTCCGAAAGCTTTATTTTTTGTTGTTTTTGCAGGCAGGGCAATCATTTATAAAATGGTTAGTGGAGTATGCTTTTGCAATCTCGTGGGTATTTTTAACTTTCACATAACATTAAATAACATTGCGCCTGTGACCCCCTCTTGGGGTTAAGCAGAGTTGTACCTATAGTCCGCCAGTAACACAATAGGGGCATAAGTCCCATGCAATAGGGGCGAGCACCGATCAAAAATGAAAATCACTTTGCCCCACCTTGGAATCGAACATTGGCAACCATAAAAATTTATATTATAAGTTGACTGAAAAGATACTGAATTGTAAGTACTAATGAGAAAATAAAATAATTTGTAACCAAGCGCTAATTTAACGGCTTGGATTTACCAATGTTGATATTTTTGTTACTTTGCAAAAGTATGAGCGAGTGAGTGCGAGTGCGTGCATGTGAGTGTGTGTGTGTGTGTTGTTTGTAAGTATTTTTGCCGAAAGATACTGGATCCTGCGACACAGGGTATCCTAGTGCAGGATCCAGTGTCACATCTTATTGTAACACGTTTATGAAACAAGAAAAAAATTATTTATTTTATACGTAGAACAATTGGCATTGTTGATCATACTGCCAAATTATTTTCACACACACAGAAAACTGACCAGATTTTTAATCTTTCTTGGATAGCAATAGGCTCGCCCCCTGTTACTACGGACTAAAAAAAACGTGCGAAATGTGGGTATACTCAAAATCAAAATCAAAATCAAAGCATTTATTTCAAGTAGGTCAGTTACAGGCACTTTTGAATTGTCGAAACAAAGGCAACAGTAAAATAAAGCTACAGTCCCAGTCACAAGGCACAAAAACTGTGAAAGTACTGTAGTTGCCCATTCCCTAACGTAGATCTCTATGGAGAAGAACGGGCAAGAAACTCCATGGACACTCTTTTAAATCAGAATACTTTACTACAGACTACTATTAGGTACACCTCTGGCTAACCCTTGAGGGCTTAACCATCTAGTTTAAAGCTTTAACCTAACTCCAACACACACCTAAACCCAGCATAGATCACCTAAATCCGTACAAACATTATCCTGCAGCGAAAATCCCAAATGATCCTGACACATACATATATAAATGTTTGTTTGTCCGTCCGTGTGTTTGGACAACGCGCGGCGAGCGAGGCGAGCAGATGGTGCGCGCGATTTATATGTTTGCACTTTTCAATCCTATGTTGTGGGGCTGTTAAAGAGTTGCGTGTTAGGGGGCTAATGGCTAAATGGTTTTGGACGATGTAAAGGTACGGACAGACCGTATCGTAAAGATTTCGGACTGGATGCGGACACCGGACCCGGGCAAATACTTAAGTTTGTCGGATCCGGTCATAAGTACGGACAAAAAAGGAATCGCAAGCGCGCCAGTGGTAAAAAAAGGAAGTAGAAGAAAAAGTGTTTATTTGTCTCACACAGGCCAAAACAAAAATATTTAAATTAACAATAAAACAAAATTATATAAAGAGAAAACATAAGAAAAAATAAGACAAACGAAATTGGTCCTGCTTGGTGTTACATGACGCGACCTACTAACCAGTGTACCCACACCAACAGTTCTCTTCTATAGAGTCGTGATGTTTTGAGCTCACACAGCGAGGACGGCTGGCAGTGTCTGATCGCAGCGGAGTTGAGTCACCCTGAAACTGTACCCGATTCATTGTGACCCGTGTTATTATGTTAAATTGTAATTTTAAGAATTTGTTAGTTTAAAAAGCAGTGTAGCGCACCCAGTGTGTTTTCGTTGCACGAAACCCATCTTCTGGCCACATAATGTACGATTCTAACGGAATAAATCCAGACAATCCGACGAGTATATTATTTGTCAGTTTCTGTGTCTGGAGCCGCGTCCGCACATTGTCCGTACCTGTATGACCAATCCTTTAATCTGTTCTGATTGTGTGGAAGTGAAATAGATAGCAACCATTTCATTTCGTTCTGTGTGTACTTGTTCCTATATCAAAAGTTGTGACTGAAAATTAATTAAATACGGTTTCCATGAAATTCTCTACCACTACTCTCAGAACGTTGAACAACACATCTCTGCACACCTCTTTCGAGGATAACACAACAACTTCATAATTAACGCTATATTCCACGTGGGGGAGGCATGGAGCATAGCGCACCTACGCTTCACTGTTTTACAACAAAATATCATTCTCTTATTCACCGAAAAGGTAGCAAAGCCTTGGTGTGTGACGTACACATTTTCAATTACAATTTCTGCGAATTCAATAACCAATATCAAAGAAAAATAAAATACCTCCTGGGTAGTGTAGTAGCACGTCAGCTCTTGGAAAGACTGGGTGTTAGAATGTCAGATCTCTGACCACCCGTAACAAAGAAATAAGGATAACGAACGCATTTTTTCAAAATTCTCATGCGATAGGTTGGACGAAGTCGCTGGCAAAATGCTAGTGTATTTATTTTTTGGACATGCTCACCACACTTCTCCCAACCACTGCAACTCCTGAAAGCTCAAATGAACACGGTCAGTGTTCATTTGACTTTCAGGAGGTCGTCATCAGAAATGCAACGAAGCTTGGCGCAAAAATTCACCTGTCTTGGATCCCGCAACGGAATTGATCAGCATAAGAATAAGAAAAAGACATATTTCCTCTTCACCATATCAGGAGACAGAACAGAGCCAGACCAACAGGCACAAAAGATCATTACAACTGGGATCTGTATTTATCAAAACAGTATCTAACATTACACTGCTACCCTCCGGTTCAAACATGGCGGATTACCGTACAAATTGAAAGCAGTGCTGCCATCTGGCGGCGCTGAATCTTTTTTATATTAATGTCGGCGACAGCTGCCCTCCGCGCGTATTGTGTCCGACGATAATTATAAAGTTAGTAGATAAATAGATGTCTGATTGTTAAGGGAATGGCTTGATTGTTTGTATAGTTTAATCAACGGATGGGTAACTGAGTTGCAATATTCCACGAAAGTGAGATTCGTAAAAAAGTTATTAAAATAGGGGCAGCACTGTTCTTCGAGTCGAGGACCAATAATCAGGATAAAAGGTTAACTTTTTAGGCATAATTATAACTCATATATTTGATTAACTATAATATGTGAGTTAACCATTTAAATATTGCTGATTAACTAGAATGAAAGAGACGAAGCACCGAGCGTGGGCTAACTCTGTCACTTTCTTGCATATTTTTATTTTTGTATACTAATAAAATGTAGTCCGTGTGTGAACCGGTTGTCATAAGCTGATTAACCCTTAAATACGGGTTAATCTTTACTGTAGTGTTTTTCACCTAAACCTAAAGAATAACCCGATTAAAGCCCCTCTACGGGTAACCTCAACCGGGGGATCTCTGGACTCTATAAGTAGGTAGCCTCTGTGACCTCTTGAACAAAAAGGCAGTTAGCTACAGACAAGCCTTAAATAGTTCTTCATCATTATTATTTTGGTCTACGATAAAGCATATTTATGTATATTCTATCTTTTTATCTAGTACTAACTCGTGCCCGCGGCTACGCCCGCGTGGAGTACGGTAAACTTCCCACGGGATCGTACTACAGGGATAAAAAGTTTTCTATGAATTTATCCACGTTATAAACTATCTCTGTGCCAAGTTACATCCAAATCCGGTGAGTGGTTTTTGCGTGAAAGAGTAACAAACATCCATCCATCCATCCTCACAAACTCAGAAACTAGTCCTCCTTCTTCATCATCTTTTCCCACTGCAGGGTACCTAAAGACCTCTCTCTGCGTATACCAAACTACATGCTCCAGTGCCAATCTTATACAGATGCCAAAGTAAAATGAGTAGAGCAGTGTCACTCAAACTATTCATCAAATGCATCTGTGAGTTGCGGAAATTGCACCAGTGTTCGCGCGTACTACGAACCTAGACACAAGACTAGACTAT
Organism: Noctua janthe; assembly: GCA_910589295.1. Lineage (NCBI taxonomy): Eukaryota > Metazoa > Arthropoda > Insecta > Lepidoptera > Noctuidae > Noctua > Noctua janthe. Next base: position 983,558 of record OU342572.1, on the reverse strand, counting down.
ATCGAGAAGAAAATAACTATATGTGATTGTCACAGGTGCGAACTGTGTAATCGGAAGAGAATTGTATACCGGCTTGCATCGTGTTATCCACGGTGTTATTTCATTATCCTTTTTAAACGAATCCTTCTTTATTTCATAAAGTAAGGAAAATTACATCGTGATTCGAATAGAAGATGGTCGTTCATTTGTTTCTTGCAGACTAAATTCGGATCCAGTTAAAAAAAAGAACTTTGCCAGGGCGTACTATGACCGTTTGCATCGCAGAACAACAATAGTTATAGTTTCACGGTTTCAGAGCTCATGGTTGAAAATCGCTTGACATTTCACCCAACACTCGACTTATTGCTACAGTGTTAGCTTACCATAAGCATGCATGGTAATTTAACCCCTCATCTCGTAGCCCAAAACTAAAAACAATATCGCCTTTAAATCCAAAACCGACACTAATTTTACCATTTCCGCCATTACTTACAAAATATTCGTTGCCTCACTCATCACATTCAATTAGACCAATGCCACTGACCTTTCTCTCCGGTCCACTATACACCAGCATGGCTACAACCGTGCACACAGTGGCGCGTGCCGGCCACACATCCGTCCAGCTGTGCGTTACGTCACGGCCATCTGGTCGGACAAGCACTGCTCGAAAGAAACACCACACTACTTTTAGTAGCTCAAGGAGCAAGAAAATCTTTTGAATACCTGTATTTTCAGATTGTTTTAGTAGTTGCAATTTTAACTTTATTATACTGATTTAAGGTTGCAAGGCGCACTTTCCTGCATCGACTGTTAGATTTTTTAAGACAGAACTTTTACGGGGAAAAACTATTATATCAGCGTATAGAGTGATGGAAAAGTCAAAAATATATTGAATTGACATTAGTTACGGAAAAGTAACAATCCTGTTGAGTTGAATGCCGTTGTAGAAAATTCGAAGTACTTTAGAAGCGCCATCTTGTCTAAACCCTCGCATCATCACTTCTCCTCTACCAAGCAGCGTTTCTGTGTTTGTGTACGAGTTTGAAAGGTGAAATACTAAATTATCGAATATTGATCGACCATCTAAAAGCAGCTCGTACCTAAATAATAACAGCCGCACGGTTCGATCTTCAAGGTTAAGCTGCGTTTGCCAAGACCGTTCTGTGGACCCATCCATTTCATACCGAGTTTCCTCCGTGCCTTGGAAAGCACGTCAAACCGCTGGTCCCGCCTTTCATTTTTAGATCTTTGACAGTCGTTACAGGTAGTCAGTGGCCCGAAATTCTGATAACCATTTTTACGAACGGGTATCGTATTACCCTGTACAAACTGGGTTGTGGAGGTCATGTAAGTCGCTCCGTAAAATACTGGTATTCAGCTGTATTCGGTTAGACTGGAAGCCGACCCTAACATAGTTGGGAAAAGGCTAATCAGATAATGATCGACCGTCTAAATACTCGAACATTCATTGTTTTATCGAATAATAACTTGGTTGCAGAAATGGCGTCCTAATTTTGTATGTGTTGGTGCACTCTCTATTTCGTACCGTATATTTAGATTTCGTAGCTCAGTGTCGCTCACAGATGTTCGTGACGTAACCACCTCACTCGAATCTCAATAACGAGTTCACTTCCATCGTTTGCATAAAAAAGCTCGTACCTGCTTGAATAAATAGCACTAGAATAACATCAATTAGTAAAACCATTATGACGTTTCAGATTTACTTCCTAGGCTTAGTGGTCGCCAGCACTACTGCTGAGAATGAGGTCCGGGGTTCGATTGCCAGGTCGGTCTAAGTGTTAAACGGTTTTTCCATCAGGAACTTCTTACGTATATGTAGTTCGCTGCATGATTTTAAAAGATGGTCCAGTATTATTTTAATGTTACGGTAGTAAGGGTTGCGCCTCACCTAGCAGCACGGAATCTCATTTTTCCATGCTCGCAGCATCACGCTCTGTATTAGAAAAGGATAGGACCATGGAAAAATGCGAATCCGTGCTGGTAAATGAGGCAACCATAAGATGGTACTTCCGAAACATCAAAGTAATACTGATATAGTTAGAGAAAGAAGTAACTCCCCTCATCCCACAACCCGGTTACTGAGTAACACGATACTCATTGGTAAGACTGGTTGTCGGACTTACTAGGTTTCAGCAATCAGACTGCCTCCTCAAATCTCTCTAGGCTCGTGACTCCCAGATGGTTGTGACGCGCTGCTGTAAACACGCGCACGTGCGGCATACAGCACGCATATGTTCCGGGGGCGTGCGCGCTATTCCTGCGCTCACGGAGGAGTGTATCGTACAGAGACTGAGCTTCGCATAAACTCTCAGACCCCACAAAAACTCACTTTGTTGGTTTTTTGGGGCCTTGTTTAGGTAGGGCATTTCTAATAACCCACGAATAACTTCTACAGTCGGTTTAGAATCATGTGCCGAGTTCATGGTAACAATTTGCACTGCTTTTCCAAGTTGAGACCCATACCAATTGCCGGTGGAGAACCAGGTTCTGAATCTGGTTCGGCAGGAGCTGGCTGCCTTCCAGGCGCGGTTCTCCGTCCTGGAGGGCATTGTCCTGCGCCCCCCCCTAGCGGCAAACAAGGCGCCCCCGGGCCCGACGGCGGCCTCATATGCGTCTGCTGCGGCCTCCGCACCGCGGCCGTCCAGCCAGCCCCCCGACAGGGTTATGTCGGCCCCGACGAAACCGGCTCCGGTTAGGAAGGCGGCGGCTCTGAAACAGGGCAAGGCGGCGGCCCAAAAGAAGGGCAACGCGGCGAATATACCAGCGCCAGCCGCGAGACAGCCGCTATCGCCGCCCCCCCCGCCCCCTAAGCCTTCCGCGGCCGAGACCGGGTGGCAGGTGGCCGGAGAAAAAGCGAGGGAGCGATCGGCGGCCAAAAAGGCCAGGAGGCAGGAGCAGAAACGCCGGCAAAAGGAGCGGGGCGTCGCGGTTAGGCTCAGTACCCCAAAGACCGCAGCTGTAGTGATTACACTACAGCCGGACGCGGAAAAGAGGGGCGTGACCTACCGCGACGTGCTCGCTAAGGCGAAAGCGACGGTGGATCTCGGAGAGCTCGGGATCACCGGGGGCCTCCGGCTTAGAGTCACCGCAACAGGGGCTCGAGTGCTGGAGATCCCTGGCGAAACCCGTGGCTCGTCCGCTGACGCTCTGGCTGAAAAGCTTAGAGCGTCCCTAAATGCGGACGAGGCCCGAGTGTCCAGGCCCGTCAAATGCGCAGACCTGCGCATACTGGGTCTGGACGACTCGGTGACCGAGAAGGAGGTGGTGGCCGCCGTCACCAGGACCGGTGGGTGCCCTGCCGAGCAGGTCAAGGCAGGCACCTTACGTCCGGACCTGTCGGGCATGCGAACCATAACGGTAAGCTGCCCTGTGACAGCGGCGAAAGTCATTGTGGAGGGCCGAAGGCTCTTGGTGGGCTGGGTTTCGGCGCAGGTGAAGCTGCTGGAACCCAGACCTCTGAGGTGCTTCCGCTGCCATGTGGGGCACCACGTGTCGGTCCGGTGCACCTCGGAGGTGGACCGCAGCGGCCTGTGCTTCCGCTGCGGCCAGCCTGGTCACATGGCCGCGGCTTGCTCCGCCGCGCCGCGCTGCGCCGCATGTGCGGCATCTGGCAAGCCGGCCGATCACCGGGCAGGGAGCAAGTCCTGCGGTACTCCCGCCAAGGCCAGGGGCAAGGGAAGGCCCTCCGCCACCACCGCCAAAACCCCCACCGTCGCCACCACCGCAGCCGCCGCCACTGTCGCCGCCGCTGCCGCTACTGCTGCAACTTCCGCAGCGGGGCCCTCGCAGGGGGCCCGGGAGGGGGCTGAAATGGAGTGCCAGTAACGGCCCCATTACGCCTTCTCCAGGCGAACATCAACCACTGCGCCTGCGCTCAGGATCTGTTGCTCCAGAGCATGGCGCAGTGGTCGATTAACATCGCCGTGGTCGCTGAGCCGTACTTTGTCCCGCCCAGGGATGACTGGGTTGAGGACCTTAGCGGCTCAGTGACCATAATTACGTCGGTCGCCGCCGGTACCCCGACCCTTGAGAGTGTCAGGAAGGGCCAGGGGTGCGTAGCAGCACGGTTCGGGGAGATCGTTGTAGTGGGAGTCTACTTCTCCCCGAGCCGAACTCTCGCCGAGTTCCACAACTCCCTCACGGAGTTGAGTGTCGTCATCGGAAGCCATTCCCTCCCCGTGCTTGTGCTCGGGGACTTCAATGCCAAGAACTTGGCTTGGGGTTCTCGTTACACGGACGTGCGGGGTAGAATGGTGGAGGACTGGGCTCTGGAGACAGGCCTGGTCGTCCTAAATCGGGGTTCTGTCCCCACGTGCGTGCGGATGCGGGGCGAGTCGGTGGTGGACATCTCGTTCGCCAGCCCCGCTCTGTCACCGCGTGTCGTTGACTGGCGCGTCATGGAGGGGGTGGAGACCTATTCCGACCACCGGTACATCCGGTTCGACGTCTCCACCCAGTCCTCAAGCGTGCCGGTCCTACAGGCCCCGAGTGGTCCGCGATGGGCGCTGAAGCAGCTGGACCGGGAGCTCCTCCTGGAAGCCTCGATCGTGCAGGCCTGGGTGTCATCACCAGTCAGGCCTGCCGACATCAACAACGAGGCGAGTTGGTTCCAGGAGGCCATGTCCGGGATTTGCGACGTGGCAATGCCCCGAGTTCGGCCAGGAAGCGCCCAGCGTCAGGTGTACTGGTGGTCGCGAGAGCTGACGTCTCTGCGCAAGGCGTGCGTTGCCGCGCGGCGCCTGTACGCCAGGCATCGCAGGCTCCGCATCCGCCCTCCGGATGCGGCAGCCATTGAGGCGGAGCTGTACGAGGGGTACAGAGCGGCGAAAACCGCCCTCCAAGAGGCTGTCCGGCGGGCTAAGAATTTGGCCCGTGAGGAAATGCTGGAGTCTCTGAACGGAGATCCGTGGGGGCGCCCTTACAAGATGGTGCGGGACAAACTCCGCACCCGGGCCCCCCCGCTAACGCAGAGTCTCCGGCCTGAGCTCGTGGAGGACGTGGTGAGCGCTCTGTTCCCTTCGCGAGGGGAGCATCCTCCCCCGCCTATGGCTCCGCCGCCGCGTGCGGTGCCGGAAGCGGACCACACCGATGACGATGACGACGTTCCGGAGGTGACTGGGGTAGACCTGAGAGTGGCGGTACGCAGGCTGAAAGCCAGAAACACCGCCCCGGGACCCGATGGCTTGCCTGGCAAAGCCTGGGTCCTGGCCTCCGAGGCTCTCGGGCCCCGACTGGAAGGGCTCCTAAGCGCATGCTTGGAGAGAGGCCAGTTTCCGCTTCTTTGGAAGACGGGGAAGCTGGTCCTCATCCGGAAACCAGGGCGCCCTGCGGACTCTCCGTCCGCATACCGGCCCATCGTGTTGCTCGACGAGGTGGGCAAGCTCTTCGAAAGAGTCATTGCCAACCGCCTTGCCGGGCACCTTGCGGGGATGGGGCCGGATCTTGCGGAACACCAGTTTGGTTTCCGCAAGGGGCGCTCCACGGTGGACGCCATCATGCGCGTGAGAGCCCTCACGACGGGGGACGCGGTGTCCCGGGGCGGGGTCGTCTTGGCGGTGTCTCTTGACATCGCCAACGCCTTCAACTCCATGCCCTGGAGCTGCATTAGGGAGGCACTCCGGTATCACCGGGTGCCAACCTACCTTCGTCGTGTGGTCGGGGACTACTTGACGGATAGGGCCGTCATCTACCCCGGTCAGAGCGGAGAATGGAACCGGCGAGAGATGTCGTGCGGTGTTCCACAGGGATCGGTTCTAGGACCGGCCCTGTGGAACATCGGTTACGACTGGGTGCTGCGCGCCGACCTCCCTACCGGCGTCAGCGTAGTTTGCTACGCTGACGACACGCTGGTACTGGCACAAGGGAGGTCGCACGAGGCGGCGGCCGAAAACATGACACGCGGGGTTGCGATAGTCGTGGATAGGATCCGGCAATTGGGTCTCGAGGTGGCATTGCACAAGTCCGAGGCCATGTGTTTTCATGGGCCTCGGAATGCGCCACCGTCGGGATCCCTACTGACGGCAGGAGGGGTTTCCATCGGCGTCGGGTCGACGTTGAAGTACCTAGGACTCGTCCTCGACAGCCGGTGGAACTTCGTGGAGCACTTCCGACGTTTGGCTCCCAAACTGGAACGGACAGGGGCTGCCTTCAAGCGGCTCTTGCCCAACCTGAGGGGTCCAAACGCCTCCTGCCGGAGGCTATACGCGGGGGTCGTGCGGTCCATGGCCCTTTACGGGGCCCCGGTGTGGGCGCGTTCTTTAAGGCGGCAAGCCGCCCACTACCTGAACGCGCCCCAAAAGGTGATAGCCATAAGGCTAATCCGGGGGTACCGCACGATCTCCGGCGAGGCGGCTAGCCTCCTTGCCGGATTGCCGCCATGGGATCTGGAGGCGATAGTCCTCGCGCGCCTGCATGAATGGCGCGCGGAGGCACTACGTCGGGGGGAAACTCCGCTGCCGCGGCAAATTGCCGCTCAGCGGACAGACCTCCGGCGTGATATCATGGCGACATGGAGAGAGCGACTGTTGCAACCCCGTGCAGGGCACGCTACCATAGTGGCGATAAGTCCCCTCTTTGAGGAGTGGCTAGAGAGGCGCCACGGCGCCCTCACCTACCGCCTGACGCAGATCCTCACCGGACACGGTTGTTTCGGGAGGTTCTTGCACCGAATCGGGCGGGAGGAAACGCCCGGGTGTTTCCACTGCGAGGATCGTCCGGAGGACACGGTGGAGCACACCGTAGAGGTCTGCCCCGCTTGGGCGGAGCACCGCCGTGTCCTTGTAGCGGCGATTGGCGGCGGCGATCTCTCGCGTCCGGCCCTGGTTCAAGCCATGGTCCGGAGCGAGAGGGAATGGGAAGCCGTCACCACCTTCTGTGAAGCAGTCATGCTAGTGAAGGAGGTGGCGGGACGTGAGAGGGAAAGAACCTCACGTCCCAGCCGCCGCGGGAGACGCCCTGGGCGTCGGGGGTCACGTGGTGGCTCCCGGCCACCGTAGGCGCGGGCCTGTGGACGGCGAGTTATGGGCTAGCTCGCCGTCCGGCCGTCTTATGACGACAGGCCGTGTCGACGGCGCGTTCGTGTTCCACGCGCGCCTCAAAGAGATGTCAGCAACCGAGTAGGGGTCCGCATGGGCCGATGCCTGCCAGAGCTGCGGGACTGTTCGAAAGAGACACCGTGGCCCTGGAACACAAAGGGCAAAGAAGGAACATGGATGGGTTTTAGTCAGTACAAGTCTGACACTCCCTTCCGCTCCGCCCAGAGTGGGGGGGGTCATTTGATGATTTCCCATCCAAAAAAAAAAAAAAAAAAAAGACCCATACCAATATATTCCGCGCATAGACACGCATCGAATGTGAAATTCACACAAATTAAATTCAAATTGGACTTAGATCAGAACTTTTTGAATGTCATAAATTATATGAGACAGTCTCTCAAAACGCTTGTCCTTCATCACTTTTTAAGTCTTTTAGCTGAAGAGAAGAGGCGTAACAAACTCCCGAGCAACACATTTGTCTGACAATCGTAGCGCTCTTGTATTAAGTGAGGTCTCTTTCTTATATCTACTCCCGCACTAGCAGCGCAGCGCGGCGCCGCCTGCGTTATGCAGCCATTACGCTGGACAGCCTGTAATAACAGTTTGTGTTACCATCAATCTAGTTTTATGTGGCCTTAATAGTGCTTCTGAGTCTTCGCGTTTGGTGGTTGATTTGATTCGATTCTTGTGTTCTTGGGCTCTCTTAATGTTTGGTAAACAATCAGATTCCAAGCGAATGGAAAGTGAATACCATTTGTAACTACTTGTGAATTTCAGTAAAATGAATGGTGTAATGTGGTACTGATCGTTGAGACTTGGTATTCTGACAGCAGGAATGATCCAAAGTACGAACACTCACCTCGATCACTCTAGTCTTTGAATGTCTTATAAACTTAATACCTGCTTTGGTATCTGCATGACCAATAACCACAAAATGCTTTAGATTTGAAGTCTTGATTCTAAATATAATTATATTAGTAAATCCTGTCGATTTACCTAATTTTTTGCATCAAACCCTCGTTACTGTCTTTTCATAGTAATTTTACCAGTGATCTTTATCGCCCTTACAATATAGTCGACAGCGACAAGTCTCAAAGTGATTTGCAATCAGCTTGCTATTGGGTTGCTTCAAAGGTAAAATATCTTTGAAAGGAATGTACTGGTTCTGCTCGTATGGATTGTTTACCTTCTCAATGTAACATTACCTGTCGCTGCAAGTCCAGTGCCAATTATGTACGCCCACAGCACACGGGCTGCTGACACGGCGCAGGGGTGTGGACTCGGGTCCCGTGACTGTATCATATCACGCGGGGTATTGTAGCACATTACTAACGCTATAAGCGACACACGTGTTACGACACCTGCAGCGGAGAAAACAAACGAAAGAAGAAATTTTGATTTTCGCGGTTTACCCTTCCACCGACTCGACGGTACATTCGAGATGGAACCTGTGAAGTGTTGTGGAAGTTGCATCGCCTGAGGTCGAGACCGATGCGAACCTCCAATAAACGTATGCAAGGTTTCAAAACTAGAAAAAAAGCGAGTTCTAAAACCGGGACTTCATCTTTCACTCACTTGAAAACTACATTAAACATACAAACCGAGCTTTCATCTAGTTAATAATAAATATTTATCACAAAACAGACGCGTCTGGAGCATACAGCCGCCGTGATTGCAGTCTACATTCTTACCTGTAATTCTAGACTGAAATGTAGAAACAGACAAAACATTCGATAAACTCATACAAGTTTGTTTTAAAATGTATAAATATTAGTATTTTGTATTGCATGGTTTATTTCTGGTCTCGCTATGCAGACGGAATTGCAATGAGTGACTCATAGATGGGGTTATTTTCTTTTGAAGATTTTGCTCCTCATTCTAGTTGCAACTAGATAACCATAGACAGCATTACTTGGTCGTGAAAAAGGGGCCAGAAGGTCTAGCAAGAGGGGTTTGCTTTCATAATGTTTCATACATTTTTACAACGAATTTGAACAGAATCACAAAAAATACACTCTTTGGATGTGGATTTACCCGATAAACAATACAATCTTTTCGTTAGCTTATTTATTTATTAAAACTTTATGCACAAGTAAAAACTGTATAAAGGCGGACTTAAGGCTTTGGTCTTATCTCAATTCAATACTTTTTTACTTTTCATCGCCTTTTTTCTTTCATCGTTATAGCTGTTAGAAGATCTCTACACCCACAACGATGTGAAAAAATAAATACGAAAAGTGCAGCTTTTGTATTCACCTAAATAGACCTTAGATCTTTTTGGCTGCTATATAATTGATCTTTGGCGCTCGTTACAGGTAGTCTGTGGCCTGAAAGTCTGACAACTAGTCTTACCAAAGGGTATCGTAATACTCAGTACTAACTGGGTTGTGGAGGTCAGATAGGCAGTCGCTCCATTTAAAATACAGCTCAGCAGGTGCATCTGGTTAGATTGGAAGCCGACCCCAACATTGTTGGGAACAGGCTAGGCAGATGATGATGAGACTTTTGACCCATTTCCTCAATAAATTTCATAGTTTCTCTCATAATGTCCAATAAACTTCTGTAAGACTGTGTACTTCTGTTCTTCTGTTGTGTGTTCTGTGTCTTTGATTAAAGCGGTGTGTTTTCTGTTTTTGTGCTCACACCATAATTTTTATAATCTAAGTCTATACGTGAGGATTTGAAATTGGCTTTCTGGTGACTATGGTTTCCTTTTTTGTTTGTTTTTATTAGCTGTAAGTCCTCCATGTACTAAAATAAATAAATAAATAAGTATATGACGAATGGTATTACCAAACAAAGCGGGTAAAGTCACCTGACATTTTCAGTTCAAAAACCTAATTGATCACATTAGTTTCATACCTTATCCAATATCCTAACTATGTTGGAATTCTGGAATCGATTTCCAGCCTAACCAGATGTGGCCCAGGGATATAAAAAATATGGTTGTATTCGGTAAAGTGTTGGCAATCAATAATTTAATAAATACTTGTGTAAATCACGGTTGTAAGCCGCTGGTGCGCTCAACAGTTGTGGGGGGAGAGGAATATGATATTTTTCAACGCCACGCACCTGTGTGTTGGTCCCTACCTCTGTTACTACTCGATAGGAAGGCAAGGTGAGTGAGTTGCGAACTTGCGAGCTTGCGATATACGACACGACTCAACAGAAAGGATATAAAAAATTAAATTAAATGTGTTTTGTACTGCAGTCGGGTTTATAGTTTTGTTTTAACTTTTTTTTATTTCCATCTATTTTAGTTTAGTAATGTGAAAGATTTTTCACTTTTAACACTATTTGTCATTAAGAATTACTGCTTAATATTTATCTTTGAAATCACCTTTAATTTTGAAACCCCACGGAAGGCAAAAAAATCGAATTGACAATATAACGCCTGTTGTTGCTTGTTGAGGTCCTTAGGCCAACACTGTGATAGACGGCATGGGCAGCCACAGCACGACGAGCAGCCTGAAAGTGAAATAGAAGAATATAATTCATATTTAAAATTACTAAAAGCATAGGTTGTCCGGATCGTCCATACACTAATTGTAATATTTAGTTTAGGATTTCTATCGATTGATTTTCAAACTAAACACCATTGTAAAAATTCCTTTCCATAATTAGTTTTTCAAAACTTTGACATTTCACTTCAAAAACGTACTCCAATAAATCCGCATCTATCGAATTCATAGTAAGTCCCGTGGGGTGGGTGGCGGGCCCCCAGCCCGCCACCCCTGCACAGGTGCGCTCCCGGCGCAGGTGTCGCCAAATCCAATACAATCTTTACTTTCGCACGTAATTGGAATACTACCACTTATACCTACTGTTTTACTGAGAAACTTTAGGATATTACGGTCTTCAGTATATTAGTGTGGCGATAACATAGTAAAGAACTTAAGAAACGTTAGGAAGAGGTTTAAGAGTTCAAAGTACTACAAGACGAGCTTATTTCGCCAGTTTAATACAAGCGACATTAACCATTTGGTCATCATATGGGCAAAATTCTAGCCTTGGAAAAATCATGGGTAAATCGTAATATCTACAACTAGACTAACGAATCTTCCATTAATTATAATTCGCACGAAACTATGGACAATTAAAGAGTTATTTTCCTGCAGAATTTTCCAGCCATAAGATAATTTTACTTTTGCCATTTGTTTGTCTAATTTTATCGTTCTCTTATATTGTTCCAACTTTTTTGCAAGTTTTTAATGTCCTAACTTTACTTTACTACATGACCCCTGTACTATTTAATGCATTCATCAGCACAATGTTTTGAGTGCGTTACATTGAGTTTTATCGTAAAACGGGATTTTTCTCCCCACAAATAAAGTCATTTCCCAGCAACAATTTTTGTGTAGAGTTACTTAGTTTGATCCACAGAATGCTTGGTTGAAGGCTTCGTGAAAGGTCCGTTTACACCTTGTATAACTCGAAATTAGACAACATCATCGTAGGTGCACATGAGACTCCTAACAAATAAAACTAATTTAAAAGAATCCTAGGCATCTCTTACCCAAACATCAGACGGGAAATGCCGCTCTATATCAATTACCCTCCCAACACACACGCACACATCAATGGCAGTCACTGTAGCTCTGCAACAGTGACGCACGGACGCGTCATCATCTGTGTGTGAAAGAAAGAAAAATAAGCGACGTAGTTTCACTCCGGATAATGAAAGGGAGAATGGAAAAACTATAACATTGAACTTTCATCTTATAAATATTTTTCTAGTACACACGGCGGCACATGAAGCTGTTCATTTCCAGTATAACTTGGCCTCGCTTTGTATAGATTTTCTATACAATGAGCGATCCGCATAAACTGGTTACAAAACCAGTTTATGCGGATCGCTTATAGCTTGTTGGCCGTCATCAAATATTTTTCTAGTATGGTGTACCACGAACATAAACGTTAAAGTTCAGTTAGAATGGGGAAGGTAACTGTAAACCTACTGGCGCTAGCATAGCTTGCACCAAGCAGCGGCATTGGTTGAAAATCTGTCAATGTCATTTTATATTTCAAAATAACTTGACCTCATTGGTCAGATTGGGACTAAGCTATGCACGCCATCTACAATCGGCTTTGACTTGCCTTCCCCATTCTGCCAGCAGTATAATATTGCCTAGAAGAATGGAATAACTAATCTCTGTGTGAATACTCTTGAAAAAATGCTTTGACGGTCTGAAAAAATTCTTGGTTCTTTTCAAAAAAATATTTCCATTGATTTTGCAGCAGGACGATGATTGATGATTATGAGATTTGCTCCAGTGAGTGAGCCTTCTGAAACCAACCTCAGCAATATGAGTTCGGTCTAAGTCCGCTAGATGGTGCTAAACGAAATTTTTCAGGCGGATGTTGTGAGTACGGATGAGGCGGAACATTGTGCAGACCAACAGACGCGGGCTTGAGCAGTGTACACACTGGCCGACTAGTGATTATAACTGGTAATAAATAATTATAAATAACAGCAATCAAAACTTGTAGATAGGCAAAACAGACTACGCAAATCTAAACAAATTAATTTGAATTTAAAATATGTAAAGAAATAACAAGCAAACATCGACTAATCTTCGATCTGCAGTTGCGTGTCTCAATCCAATCTATGTTTCTCGTAGGTTAATGGTTTAAAATTAGAAAACAAAACGAAACAATGACTTTCATCAGAAGTTTCTTAAGCTAGTGTCAATCCAACACATTTTTGACTTTTCCATTATTGTTATTGCTAAAAGAATTTCACATTGTCTCGGACCCATGGACCTGTACCATGACGGTTGCGTTTAAGCTTAGGGTGGATAGCATGACAATAGTTCCCGCACTAACAATACCAGCCTATACTATACCAGTCAAATAATCACGTACTGTACTAAGTATACATAAACTTACGCATTTTTCCCATGGAGGTAGAAAACAGAGAGCACCACCTACGATCCTTCATACTGCTTTTGCCTGTCTACGTTCATTCATCTGGTCATACACGCGAGTACTTCGCATATGACCTTTCTCTTGAACCTCACCAATAAGGTCAGATGACCTTGTGTAGCGGGATGCTATTCCTACAGCTCGGAACAGTGTGCATGCGCCCTAAGCAACAGTAAGCAGGTGTAGCATCGGAATCCAGCTGGGCTGCGTCGGTGAGACACAAGCCAGGCGCGCGCGTGCGACATACAATAACCAACTATTATAATATAACGCACTGGAATTTGGTAGACTAGCGCTGGGTCTAGATTTTAAAGCTCTAGTGCTATTGCAGAATATTGGGCTTTTAATTCGCTGAGATTATTGAGTGATAACCGTTTTATTGATTGATTATATTATCATAATATGATGCATATTTTGGACCTACTTAATAACAGCCGTTCGGGTCGATCTTCGTGCTTACATTTAGTCAGTGGCCCGAAAGTCTGATAACCAGTTTTAGCAAGGGGTATCATATTACCCAGTGCTTACTGCGTTATGAAGGTCAGATAGGCAGTCGCTCCATGTAAAATACTGATTTTCATCTGCATCCGGTTAGACTGGAATAAGATGATCCATATTTTTACAAGTCCTTAGAACAAAAATTTAGAATTATTTTCCACCAGTCACTTTTTTTTTGGTTGAACCATTATGGTACCTCACCAGTGGCGAAGGTCCCGTACAACACGATTCCTAATAGCTTTCCTTTGAAAAATGGCACAGTCAGTATTCTCTAGACAAATAATATAATCACATTAAAGAATAATTGTACTCCGGCTTACCTCTTACAAAAATTGACGCTTCGCTACTGTACCTCACACCATGTTAAGAATATAAGTCAGTAATGAACGCTCGTTTGTTTTTTTTATGAATATGACATCTCCTGGCCTTATCCCAATTTATTTGTGGCCGGCGCGACATGTCTTCTTCTTCCATACTTTTCTATTACTCGTCATCTCATCAGTCACCGCCTTCCTTGCCATAGCATCCTTCACATAGCCCATCCATCGTTTGTTCGGTCTTCCTCTACTCTTATTCATCTTTTTATGTAGGTAGTCATTAACTAGATATTTCTGCATTGTTTCAGATGGAAGCCAAAGTAAAGGAGGAGGTGCCCGATAAAGATTATACTCAACCGACAACAACCGAGAGGAGGAAATGTAAGTCAAGAGGAACTAGTTATGTTACGAACCATCAGCTGAGCGTATTTTAAAGTTTCTGATCTTTCGGTGGTTTGATTGTTTAACTGGAAGACCCCACACGGAGAAAATTAATATTGACATTTAGCGGTCTACTAAAATACTAATGGATAAAAGTGTTAATACTTAGCGTTTTTATCATAATTATATACAGGGTTACGGTCACGTACAGACCAGTGTTATAGAAATACGGGGGCGTTGGGTAGGTAAGCCCACGCTGGGCGCCAACAATGCCGATAGTAAAATTGTCACCCGGATGTTTTCCGAGTACTTATCTTAAAATTAATCAGTAACTATAACAGTCTCTATGGATAGTTATATGCGTAGAAGTATGATAGTGTACTCGTATTTCTTATTGGTAATTGTCCCCATTATAACAATTTCCTCGTTGAGTTCTCTAGATGAGTTTCTACTTCTAAATTCTGATTAAATATGACAAACAAAACCTACCACATTCGGAATTAATATCTATATCAAAGTACCACCATTCACAGTAATAACTAGGTCCTACACAGTATACACAACAAAAACGCATTATTCTATCAGCACGTGATGTGGGAACGAACAACTGTTCCCGATCATAATCTAGCGACGCCGACGCGAAGCACGGAGCCCATCCAGTGTACAACGATGTACAGTGGCTAGAAGAGGCACTGATGAGCGTAGTTGTAAGGATGGAGCGAGCGTAGAAGGGAACGAGCCTTCGTTATGAGAGCACTATTACTGTTCTTGATCATAATCTAGCGACGGCTCGAAGCACGGATCCAAGCCAGAGTGCTTAGGATGTGCGGTGACTAGAACTGGCAGGAACTGATGAGCGTGGGTGTAGGAACAAACGGAACATACCGTGATCACAACTGTCATTTTGCTTAAGACAGTCCACCAAAATGCAATAACTCATCCTTCATGACTTGCTAGCATTTTAGCTAGTTAGATGGGGTATAATCGACCCATCTCGGATACAGTGCGAGTGTGGACCCCCAACACAGGATATGCCACACCTTCTCTCCTGCCCGTCACCGTGCACAACTAATTACACCCTCTAGGACTAGAATAAGGCAAACGACAGAGCTGTCCAAATTCTGAGTCATCGATTCGAGACGACGAAGAAGCTGGGAAGACCGGTATCTAAAAGAACTGAATCTGAAATTCTAATCAATGCAAACAAACAGCTAACAGACAGTTTGAGTTCTAATTACATGAAATATTACCTATTTTTCTTTTACATTTTAAAACAATAATCACAAAACGATGAGGAAACAAATGAGAGTAGGTAGTTCATGTAGCTGTACCTACGTACCGTGGGAGAGCAGACACCTGTGCAATGATCATAATCTAGCGATGGAGGTTCGCGGCACGAACCGAATACACTGATGGATGCTCGGATTTAGCAGGACTAGATAGAGCGTACTCTGAAATAATTTCTCTGTGGTGCTTTTATTAAAAGCTTCAGGAATTTGTCGCAACGCCGACGATTTGCTAAATGCGAGTGGAGCTAGCAATTACATATAAACTTCTTTAAAGTTAATAGAAACCAATAGAGAGTTTTTGCCGTCAGTGTGAAAAGTCAGCGATCAACTATTAATAATATATTTAACTGTCTAGGTGACAAGGTAACCCATGTTTCTTGAAGGTGAAATCTAAACAGATTTCACCTTGCATATTAATTGCACAAATAAAAATGGAAATCTGGACTAAGGACTTTTTTTTAAAACGAAAACTACCCAGCCAGTATGAAAGTAGCCACGGTAAAAAGTAGGACCGATGGAGATGGAGCACTACAGTGTTTTTACATGTTTTTTTTTTTATATTTCTATGATTTCCACCTGGAATTAGTTGAATTGAACACTTTTGCGAAGTGTATCAGTCTTAGACAGCTGCTTCAGTAAATGTGAATATAACAGCTTCTTCAATTATTACGTAAGTACTATTTTGTTGGAGCCTCATCCAGCGTCCCTACATCGGTGTCGGTAACGGCTGGTGTAAAAGCATTGTATTTGCCGAGTCCTAACGTTTAAATTCGAACATTTCCACCGACCGCTTGTGATTTCTAAGTATTTTTCACTGAACTGTTTATTATTTACCCTGTTCTTACTTAGATGTTTATGTTTTCAAAAACCTTTTAATAATAGAGCCTGATAAAACCATTCTTTAGTAAAGAGAAAGGGTTTTTTTTTTCAGAAAAAGACTGCTGAAATAGTGCTTATAAAAAGCTTGTCTGTGAAAATATTTTACATAAGATCATTTTTTGCAGTAAAGCAGTATTGACGTGTTTAAAAGGTTTATAGGTGCTGAATATTACAGGGAAACAATATCAATAGGAAAACGGAAATGCGTGACTAAGTGCGTCCTTTTTGGTTAGTACTTAAAGGTTAGTTTTCTTTACAAATTTTCCCACAGATGTGCTCTTTTGCTTATGGCGCCGTCGGCATTACATCTTATAGTCTACCTGCTTCCATAATAAGCCGTATACGGGGTGTAAACTGACCCTTCGCGAAGCCGTCAACCAAGCATTTTGTATATAAAACTAAGTAACTGTGCAAAAATTATTGCTGGGAAACGACTTTTTTTTGCGGTGAAAAATCACGTTTTACGGTAGGACTCGATGAAAAGCACTCAAAACGTTGTGTTGATGGATGCATTGAATAAATAGTACGGGGGTTGGAACTCTGACCCCCGGTATCTCCGTAAATGGAAGGTTTTCAGGTATGGTCTAGAACAAAAAAAAATCGTAATGACGGAGAGAACAAATGCCTTACGGCTTCGTTAAGGGTACTTTTACACCCTTTACCTTTTACGTCCCAACAGTGGGAACTACCACTGCTGGGACACAAGCCCCCTCTCTAATAGAAGGTGATGGCCTTAATCCACCACGCGAGTCCAGTGCGGGCTTGTGGATGTTCATGTCACATGTCTTCTAGGACCTGTGTGTCAGTCACCAGCTACCACAAAACCCGTCTACTTAGTAACGCATTGTGGTAAAAACATCACGGATCCCCACGCCAGCCGCAGCGCACGACGGACACCTGCGGGCTCCCACGTTACTCATTCATGCTGTTTACCGACCCGCCCACCCGCGGTCATCGGTTAGCAGAACTGATTGTCCTAGAATTACGGGCAGGGATGAACTGATAAAAATAAGTAGGAAACAAATAACATGATCTGGGTAGACACGGATATGGCCGATGGAGTAAGGTTCTGACCGAATGGTAGCACCTAAGAAACCAGGGCCGTCCAAAAGCGCGTTGGGTTGACGATATCGTCAAGAGCGCGGGAAACGAGTGGATAAGGGACACACAGAACAGAGAGGAGTGGAAGAAGAAAGGGGAGGCCTGTACCCAACAGTGGGCGATTGAAATGAAGATGATATAACATTATAACATTGGGATATATAACATTTGAACGGCACGGTTGGCGCAGTGGCTGAGCGATTGACTGCTGCGCGAACAAATATGTGTATGGCCTACAGATAGCTGTTCCGGGTCTGGCTGTTTGTGTATGTCTATGTGAGTTTAAATGTTTGCAAACGCACCCACATACAGGAGAAATTCCTAGTGTGGGGCAAATATAAAAAAAAAAACTGCAATGCCCGAAGGATCTATCGTGGGAACTACAGGCGTGCGTGAAGATGTAGTAAGAGTTGTACTAGGAGTACACCCTGGTTTCGGCAGTTATGTTTCAGTCCCATGTAGTAGGAGTTGAGTCTGTGAGTCAGTCCAGGCTGAAAAAATTCTGATAAACTCAGTAACAATTGGCCCGTCCTGGGAAAATCTAATTATTTTGCTACGGTCTTCTACAGAGTGGTGGTCACATTTACGTCAGTTGGTTTAGTATTTTTGTTATTTTTCCGTACTACTTCAACTATTGGGTTACAATTTCTTTAAATTCCGTTTAATTTCCGTAAAATCGAACATTCAATTTGACTAGTACTTATCATTCAAAAAATCATGGAAAGCTTCGAATTCTGCTTTCTTGTGAAGTAGAAGTTTCAGTCAATTTAAATACATATCTTGGATTGCTTTAAAGCACCGCCAAGTCCGGTCACCATGCTGTCAATCGTCGCTACTCATAATTGATGAAGAGGCCGGCCCGCCCCGCCCCGCGCCTCCCTCGTCTAGGAGTTAAGGAGTAGGCTTCACTGCTGTGTCTATTATTATCGCCAACGAGCCTACACTTACTGTCATTTGTGCTACATTTTTCATAATATGGCTTAGCTTTGTTTGAATAGTTAGAATTATAAGGATTGTGATTTATGTTACATTTAAAATGTGGTTATAGTTTTAAGGATGGAACTAACTTTAAGAATAAAAACCTCTAACAACAGCATAAGCATAGCAATATTAACAATATGGCCTTAAAAAGTATAGCTATACAATAATTGGATTCTACCTGAACTAGGAACAAACCTGTATCTCAGGTAACTCACGCCTGTAATCTCCGAAGGGTGAGGCAGAGGTGTACCTAATAGTTCACCCACATTTCTTCAGTTACGTTTAAGTCCCATGTAATAGAGGGCTAGCCTATTGCCGACAACAGGGCACAAATTCAGACTCCGTCGCTGCTTCTGAGTGGAAAATTATAATATTTATTAATTATATATATTTTTTTTTTTTTTAATGAAACGTTGCCACTCACTAGGAATTTCTTCTGTATCATGGGTGCGGTTACAAACATTCAAACTCACATACACAAACAGCCAGACCCGGAAAAACTACCATTTGTATGGCTTACACCATACAAATATTTGTTCCGTGCGGGAATCGAACCCACGACACGAAGCGCAGCAGTCAATCGCTCAGCCACTGCGCCAACCGTGCCGTCTAATAACCGAACCGTAATTTACCTGATCCGGGAAACGAACCTAGGAGCTCATGCTCAGCAGTCGCGATTGCGACCATTAGAGCAACGAGGTAGTTTATTATTTTTGTTTTCATTTCAACTTACTTTACTTACTGCTAATTTCGTCACTTGTTTGTTTTTTTTTTTTCTTTTATCTCTACTGTCCTGTTACAGCTGATCATCTCATCATCTGTCGCCCACACAGCCCCCCAGACTAACGCTCTTCGCCGTGTGTTCATTTGTCTGGCCAATCTCATATGTACTTTTCTAAATAATCATTCTAGCTTTTCATAGGTCTGAACCGGCGAAGACCACCGTCTTCCGACATCGTTCATTTGTTTGACAAAATTATTAAAAATCATTCTTAGGAGCTCGCTATCTTTTTATGAGGAACTCCTGGTCCTAATTTCACACATGACAGAGTGGTATTACTGTGCCTTGTCTGTTATTGAAGTAAAGATTTCTATCAAGTTTATTTTCTAGATTAGATTAGATTATTAGTATCAAGATTATTATCGGCATTCCAGTCTTCAATTCAGTTCCTACACAACAATAACGTCTATAGTCTATACCATACTCCCGCATAGGCAGATGATCCCGATAGCCAGTGACAGCATGATCAGTGGCCCTCGGGCGGAGCGTCGAGGGCTCTCCACTCGAGTGACGTGCTGTGGAGCCCTAGTCATGATTTGTGGACAAGGATTTATTGAGGTCTCGGGTGTACCTTGTTTATGTAGACTTGTTTGGTATCAAGGCTAATTGATGTAGTTGGTATTGAAAAGCAACGGTTTCAACAGGATTTTTTTCAATGGTTTTTCAGAATCAGAAACATATTATTGAATGTTGATTGAATTAACTACTGCATGAATCGTCTAAATCAAAGCATTTCTCTTAAGTAGGTCACTTATATTACAGTCACTTTAGAATTGTCGAAACAAAGACAGCAATAAATTGAAGCTACAGTCCCAGTCACAAGGCATAATAACTGTGAAAGTACTGTAGTTGTTGATTCCAATGCGTAGATCTCTGTGGAGAAGAACGGGCTCGAATGAAATTTCCCATAGGTCCCGTAAGTTCCCCGGTAACTTATCCAACCTTCTTAGTTACGTATCATTAAAATTTTATTGTGGTGATGGTGAATAATGACATGTGACTGTAACTTCATTGACACGCAAAATCCACGCACTTTGAACCTAAACAAAACTAAAAAAAAATTATGAAATTAATACAAAATTTTTCCAAATAGACTAGAATCTTTTGGAAAAAATCTCTATTTTTCTCTCGACCCCACCCGAAGAGTCCAGGTGCTTCACTACTAGTAATTCCAATGTTTTACAGAAAACATGATTGTATTAACTAATATACAACCCTATGAAAACCGACATACTAACCAACAACCCCAACACAAATGTGCTAGCGTACTTATATTGTATTCCATATTTCTGTGGTACAGACCGTAGCTACTATCTATCATTAATTTGAATCTATTCTCCTATAGGCGTGAGCTATCACTGGCATCTGGGGTAGGTCGCAGGTGCTCACTCCATCTACACATTGTACACATTACTAGCGATTAATAATACGAGTAACTAGATATACAAAGTATACGTGGATATACAATTTCTTGCCTCGTAGGTCTAGCGGTCACAATCGCGACTGCTGAGCATGAGGTCCTAGGTTCGATTCCCGGGTCGGGTAAATTGTTATTGTGTTTTTCCATCAGGGAAATTTCTCATTAGCAGCCACGGAGTCTGGATTTATGCCCGGTTGATGACAAATGTTGAGGGCGAGCCTATAGTCAACCCCCAATTACATTAAACTTAAATATAACTGGCGAAATGTGGGCGTACTATTATACACCTCTGCCTAAACCTCCGGGGATTACAGGCGTGATGTTATATGTATTTTTTCCCTTTAATTCAGCATAATATAAGTATATAGGACTATATTCCCCATCGAAGAAAATTTTCAATTTGTTTAAAAAATGCTGGCTATTAAAAAAATGTGGTAATGTATGGAATAGCTGACGTTGTGTTTAAAACTATGGTCACATCACACTTTAATCAAGCTTTTTCGATCTTAAAACTGTCAAATGATTTGATTTCTCTATTTAGGTGTTGGGTGGGTAGTGCCGACTAATAACTGACAGGACTAAAACAGGCATAAAATTTATGTAAATGACTAAATTTGAAATGTTTTCAGCCTTCTGAAAATCTACAGACTACAGATTTAAAAAATACGTTAAATTAACCCTTTGTCGTAAGCTCAAAAAGCATTCCAAAAAGTCTATTTCTTTTCGTACAGTCCTTTTATAAAATCTACAAAATAACGAGGCTAGCTAGTGGAGGCCCAGTCTCCCACAGTGTTGTAACACAAGTAATGTCGCATCAGATATTAGCCGTAATTGCGTGGCAGTGCGGGATGAAAGCCGCGCCCCGGGCGAGGTGTCGCCTGTCACTGGCAACACGAGCTGCTAGGGTGGGGACACAGTCGGGAAGGAGAGGGTTTTAGATGTCGATTGTTTTCTAATAAGATCGTACTGAGGTTTGATAGTGTGCGAGGAAGTCTAGTACGTAAAAAAGTTTACTTATACATATACTAGTAAAAATTATATGAATAATATGTAAATAATTGTGTTATTAGGGAGGAATTAGCCATTTTCATGAGCACTACCCAGTATTTATAGTTCCTTATAGGAAGACAGAATTACTTGTCCGGTCTTGGTGTGAGAATTTTTATAGGAATCCCTATACAATCGTAAGCTTAACGCCCTGCCTGCACACAGAATAATGTGTCCGCCCGTGACACTTTTTACGTATTTCAAATAAAGCTAACACAAGACCAGGAGTTGCTGCTGCCAATCATTGTGATACTCTTTCAGTACCACAATGCCACGCAATGTCCACGGAAGTAAAAAACGGTTAAATTTTCGAGAATACAATGTATATCCAACTATCGTCATCTCTACACTGCCGTCAATAGCATAGTTACAGTAAGTCGGATTTTTGTCAAAAATGAGTTAGATATACAGCCGTGATCACGATAACGAGATCTACAATTTTTATCTTACCCATTCGTTTGTATCACTTTTTAAACAAAATTTAACAATTAAAAAATTGCAGTAAGTCAAGCATTTTTTTTACATTACAAAGCATGATTACAGTGGGTACACTTACTGCAGAAGTTCTTATTCAGAGTCTCTCGGCATAAGTACAGTATGACATCTATACCACTAGTATGTTAAGTCATTTACTGTATAAAAATTTTATATGAGCCTAGCAAATAGACACTAAGAAGATATACTGTTTTGATCCTAAGCATTTTCCCAATATTTTCTAAATGAGTGATCTAGTCTTAAAAGCAGTAAGCAGTGATACTGTAATTTTGTATAGTAGTTGTCATAAGCACACAGACAGTAAGATGCGATACTGCATGTATGCTTAGTAACGCTCCTTAGCGTAGATTCCAGATTACTTACCACAAAGACAGTTCGATGCGATATTGGGTTTATGTTAAGTAACGTAATCGGATCTTACATAAGATTACTTATTATACTGAGAGCATGTAGCTATCCTGTGTTCATGCTTAGATAGCAGTTGTAGCAATAACAGTCAGGTGTACTTACCATGGGAGCAGTAAATTAGCTATACTGTACTCTTGCTTAAGAAGTACATACATATAATATGATCTTATAACTTATTAAAAAAACTGTAGGTCGTTTTTACTGCATGTCTAAGTAGCTGCGATATAATGCTACGTCATAAATACAGTGCAGTAAAGTTGCTTCACTGTGAACATAATAAGTCATTACAATTAAAAGTCATACTATTTGTCTTATAATACAAGCAGTAACTTGATCGGAGAAAGAATAATAAATTCTAATTCTGTCTTTTCTCCGAATACCTACGTAAAATTTTCGACTACTTCATGTTATATTCCATCGGTTTAGGTAACTAACTAAATGTAAACAATATTGGTAAGTCTTTTATACGAATTTTTTAGATAAAAAGACATGTCAAGATTGTTCTAAGTTAACTACCTAAACCGATGGAATAATAAACGATTTGCGGCAGTGCAGTGGGCGCAGGGGTGCGCGGGGGGAGGGTACGCGATATTGTGCGGGGAGGTGAGGCAGGCCACTGAGGGGCAGACAGTCGCTGCACTCACTGCTTAGCTTTAGTATCAGGTGCACGCCCGGTTGTCATCGCGTTGGCGCGAAGACATTAGGTAAGTAATTACTCGTATATTTTTTTCTTGTTTAATTGCGTACACGTAGCTTCTAAATAAATAACCCAATTTTGATAAGTTCTTTCTTTGCAGAGCTGATATGGTCGGGATGCTTAAATTTGTGTTGGATACGTATTAGATGTGTGTCAGGGGTTTTAAATATAAACCTCTGCACCACACTACACTGAGACTAAACATACATCAGGCAAAATAACTTTCTGGAGATTCATACCAGCCTGCATCGTTCATCGTAGTTACAACTTAAATATTTTCATGTCCCAAGGCTGGAAACAGTGCTCGGCCACGATTGTTAGTAACACAAACAAGCAAATTATTTATTTTGTTTCAGCGGAACAATGAGTTCTCGGCGAGATCTAATAGGTAACGTCTAGAGTGCGGCAAGTGGTGGAAGATTTTCAGTATCCAGGAACTGTACCTAATTTACTATGCACTGAGGTAATGCCAATATCACCTAATTCTAGCTACTCATTTGTGGAGAATTCAGATTTTAGTGAAGATGATTTGAGAAATGATAGTTTTTTGAAATTATGTATTTAGTGAATTAACGTGTCTTGATTTGTCAAATTTTATTGCTAGGTTATTTTCAGCAACAGTTGATAATAGAATATCTAAAACAAGATTATAAAATTATTCAAATACATTAATTAAGCATACTGTTCAATATTATACCGATCGTAAGACGCGGTACGGTGTAGTCCTGTTTCCTTGACCTCTCAAAGACATTCGATCTCGTTTCCTATGAAGTGCTTTGGGATAAGTTGAGGGACAGGGGTACCCTGCTGAAATACTGAAAATCTTCCAGTTCTGGTATGCCCATCAAAAGAACCAAGTAAAGTGGTCTAACACTCTCTCTCCAGCATACGGATTGGAATGCGGTGTGAGACAAGGGGGTTTGACATCCCCTAGGCTCTTTAATCTGTATGTTGATGGCCTCATCATCGAGCTCAGCAGCATGAGTGTTGGATGTCGAATAAATGGAGTGAGCGTCAATAACATCAGCTACGCGGATGACAAGGTGCTGCTGGGCCCGACTGCTGGGGCAATCAAGGAATTGTTCAAAGTCTATGAAACTTATGCTGCCTCACATGGACTTATTTATAATGTCACCAAGAGTCAATATATGGTATTTAAGGCCGCTGGTAGATGTCCAGATTCTGTACCTGAAATTATAAAGCTGAACGGGCTCCATTTAAACAGAGTGTTCAAATTTAAGTACCTTGGACATTTCATCACCGATGACCTTAAGGATGATACAGATATTGAGAAGGAGCGTAGGGCACCGGCGGTCAGAGGTAACACGTTGGCCCGTAGATTTGCTCGGTGCTCTGACCTAGTCAAAATTACTCTTTTTAAGGCCTACTGTCAGAGCTTTTACTCGAGCAGTCTATGGGTCAACTACACCAAGAGATCGCTGAATGTCCTGCGCGTACAATATAATAATGCTTTCAGGATGTTGTTGCGACTGTCCCGTTTCTGTAGCGTCTCAGACATGTTTGCCGAGACCCACACTGATGGCTTTCATGCCTTAATACGCAAAAAGACGGCTTCGCAGAGTGCGGAGTAGTCGCAACTATATCCTTAGAGCTGTGCCGGAGAGCTATACTCCAAATATTAAATATTTTGTACAGAGGTTGATTCGGTAGGAAGCATGTTTCCTGCTTGTCGTTCTTTGTTTTCTATCTTTTATGTCAATTTTACTAACACTAGAATATAAGCTGTGTGTAATACTAACAAAATATGATTGTTGTCCGAAATAAATGAATTTTATTTATTTAATTAAAACCAAACAACTTATTGTTTCATTATCACTACAGCCTGATTAAATAAAACTTATAAACCATAAAAATTTAATCATAAATTTATATGGTTACTTAGCATAAATACAGTAAAAAACACACTTCCTGTGTTTATGCTAAGTGTTCCCTATCAGAGCGCCTCTAGGAGATACTTAGTATAACTAAGATAATGAATTTATTTTGTCTTTCAATTACTCAGTATTGGTTTCGAAATACGTAATAGATAGGTGCTGTGGTTATCTTTCATTTAAGATATCAACCATCGTGATCTGATTACAAACAAAGGATTTATGGAAGATTTTCGCACCAAAACTTTAACCGCGTTTTTCTCGAAACCGTCTAGAGCATACTTACTGCAACTATGCTATTGACGGCAGTACAGCAGTGGTTCCTCCCTAGCCGTGCAGTGAGGGCGCGTGTCCGTGGCACGCGGGCCGCACTTGGCACACCACTAGCTTTTCACTAAACTTTTATTTATTCTGTCAGTCGCACACAGTCCGCCATTTTTATATTTCTGTATTACTTACGGATTCCTTTATAATATAACGACGTGGTTTGATATTGTTTATAATTATAGTGTGTTTTTACCGGTCAATGTGGCGACACTTGGGGGAGGCCTATGTCCAGCAG
The DNA here is from genome assembly GCA_910589295.1 of Noctua janthe. Classification (NCBI taxonomy): domain Eukaryota; kingdom Metazoa; phylum Arthropoda; class Insecta; order Lepidoptera; family Noctuidae; genus Noctua; species Noctua janthe. Next base: position 957,851 of record OU342572.1, on the reverse strand, counting down.
TGGACGTCTTTCGGCTGAAATGATGATGATGATAGTGTGTTTAGGAATATTTAGAAAACCATTACTGAAAATTCTTTGTGATGTGATCTACGTACTACGCTTCGTGGTAGTACATTATTAATGAGGGCTTCGGCGCATTGATTGGCAGCCTTATTCCACCCTCTACTGTGCATAGGCGTTCTCCCATTTTTGGGCCATGCCATGTAGCGATGAGAAAATTCTTTCCACGTTAATTGACTCTTTCCGTGGCCCAAGGGCTAGCTGTTACTTTGGTGCTTTGGCTTTTGTGTTGCCATACAACGTGGCAATGCCGCCAGTCTCTTAGGAAGATTACCAGTTGACAGCGTTGAGGAGTGTTTTAAATTGATGGTTCTATCGGTACCAAGGTTGGTATTATGCGTGGGATCCCAAGAAAAGAAAAAAAAACGTTAAAAACTTTAATTCTTCTTTTTAAACACACGTACGCACTTTTCTTTAGGCGTAATCGAAAACCGATTGCAGAATAAAGTGCATAAAATCTAACTTGATTAAAATGACAGCTGTCAAACTAAAGGGACTAGTAGCCCTGCTCATATCGAAATAAATCATTACAAATGCATATTTATTATTATTTATGCAGTCAGTAGATATTTTACGCTATCTAAACATGGTATTATAATTAATACCATGTTTAGATAGCGCTAATGCGCCACTTAAATTAAAGTAGAAAAGCATTGTCTTAATAAAATAATCGGCTTAATAATGTATGTCCTGACAGCTGTCATTTTAATCAAGTTAAATTTTAAGAAAATGTAAAAATAGCCAATTGGGATAGTCAAGTAAAAACAAAAAAAAAATTTTTAAACATTGAAATATTTGTATTCATAAACAATATTAAATGGTGTCTGCACTATAAGTTCAGCCTAAAGCACTTTCAACTAGTATCAGCTAATAGGCTGCATGTTGGGCTATATTTAAAAGATCGATAGTGCTGGGCCATTAAAACTATGTTTTTATGACTTGCACTAACTTGAGGTAGGTGGGTACTAAATAATATGCTAAGTCATGAAATCCAGCATGAAATGTGGGATTAACTTGCGCGTTTTGCTGAAAATATTATAGGTTGATCTAGTTTTTTTTTCCTGTGGCCTCTGACTTGGCTTTACATGCCGTCGAGAAATATCTGTCAGGCATGCTGGTTTGGTTTTTTTTGGTCTAGAAGAGGAAACTACGGAACGTCACTGGATCCTTACATTCTTCTTTTGCTTTGTCCACATTCATACATCTGGTCAGACACGCACGCCGCGCGCCCGTTGCGACTAGTAAGAACATGACAAAACTTCTTAAAAAATACTTTAAAACAATACACAAGATGATTTCATTCAATTTTGGCGCGCTCCGCCATGTTGATGGCCGCGCGCTTACCATAGAGTATTGGCGCCTGTGTAAACGCCGTGATGAGCTACGTGCGCGGGCATAGAGCAGCGCTGTTTATTCCGATATTGGATGTAAAATTGAATAAGGTTAGTGGGATTAAATGACTCCTGGTTGGCTGGTTTATTTAGTCAATATTTCGTGTTTCGATTATCGATAATGAGTTCGGTGGTAGTGAAATTAAAAACTCTCTGAATAAGTTCCAACACAACAAAAGCCGTCGTCAGTTATAGTTAGTCGCCTAACTAGGTATTAAAAAGTTTTATAGTCTTCATAGACATAAGAATTTGAGTCAGTTGTTGAACACTATGTTGTAAATGGCTGATAAAATTAATGCAGCAGCAACCATTGTTTTCCTGCCAAAAACAAGTTTTTTTTATCTGCTCACCATCGACAATATTTTAACTTTTTATTAGACGACTGTGCAATCGGAAAATAGTTTTAAGCTCGGCTTGTCTGTTTAAGAAAGCCTTAGTCGTAGGTAATATATTGCTATCGCCCCAGATAACATCATCATCATTCTCCTAAGCCGCCCTTGTCACAATTTGTTTGGGGTCTGCGCAGCATGTCTTCTTCTTCCATACTTCGCTATTATTCGTCATCTCAGCAGTCAACTTCTTTCTAGCCATCGCCACAGAAATAAGATGAAGTATATTTCGACTATCACACTGTTACTGATACTGTTAGCCTGTGTCATCCCACTGCTTCACAATGGCCTCTCCCCATGGCTTTCTGGACTTGTGCAATGGCTCTTTCGATCTACGGCTAGTGTGGACTTCTGGTCGTTGGTTCTGTCCAGCGCATCCCGCCATCTCCTGCAACTTAATCCAATTTCGTCTTTTGTCACTGTCACGGCGTCGCGGCCTTTCTATCAGCTTGCATTGCACGCTATTGCCCAACGGTGCCCGATCAGCTATAAACCGGGCAACTGTACAAACTGCGACTGGCCACCGCGTGACTACGCATACCATTACACGCGTTATGCGCTGTGGGTGTGTGCAGCCAGTGATTGGGCTTTTTTGTTTATAGTGAAAAACTATAGACCGATTCAACAAGATTCACGTAACGTGAATTTCAGGACCGTTTTTTTAGTGAAAATTTCGGCGCCAGCGCCTTGTGCACAGTAAGAATAAATTGAAGTCCTTTTTATGCACAATAAAATAAATAATTGTGGTGTATTGACACAATATACTTAACTCACTCATACTTATGTACATAATAATACGCCTTTTTATAAGCTTTCATTTAATTTGCCTTGTTAGTTTGTTAGTATGTATTGGTCAAATCTTGCAACTGAATTTCAAACCAATACCACCCAACCGAATGAGCTGAAATTTTACCTTTGGTTCTAGTGACAATACATTATGACAGACATGACTTAATCCTGCAGCCAGGGTCGCCTCCTGTCGAGAGAACTCCTCAACACGTTCAATGTTGATAGATAAACCAAATTTTCTCCTTTTCATGTTAATCTTCTTCTTCTTAGCGTGTCGATGGCAATCTAAATTGTGTCAGCCCAGAACTGAGCTACTAGTTTGGTGCTTTCGGTAGCGTCCATCAGTTCCTGAAGTGAACAAACAACAGGACACGCAGGACACGATATTAAGTGGCCCATCGTCATTTTAATAAAAGCGTGTTTAAAAAAAAAAGTATTTCGATGTAGGTAGGGCGACACAACAGTAGGTACGCCACCAGCAGAACATATTCCCATCGCTTTGTCCACCTAATACTAATTCATATATCGGGTGTAAAAAGGCACTTGTTCTTCCTGTCATTGTGATATTTTGTTTTGTTCTTGATCATAACTGGGAACCTTCTAGTTACGGAGATATTGAAGGTCACTGATTTTCACAGCGACGACGGCGACATCTATTACAACGAAAAAAGAATTTGAAGCCTGAAAATTACTGTCTGCACTTAATAAATAAGGTTGTAAATACTTGAACAGATTGTTATGTTTTTATATTTCTGTTGTTACAGCCGCTACCACCGCCAAAGAACACAGATCTCCCGAACAAGAGGAGCAGCGCTCGTCTCCCACTCCTGGACCGCCCAGTCCACTCAACAACGGCACTGCTGGTAGGTAACTGTACAGTCTATTAATTCATAGAATAACGGAGTTATTTGGAGGAATAAGACATTGGGCTCAGTCGCCGATTAACCCGACGGTATCCATTTGTTCGTGGCGAAATTCTTCTAGTTTAATCTGTATGCCTGTTAGTCTTTAGCTGCTTCGTTGGTTTACCTTGTTGACCACCATCAATATACTCAAGCAACACGAAGTGACAACGACTGCACAAACAAATGAAAGTGGTTGTTAAAAGTGGCTGTACACTCTCGCCGAGATACTCCGAGGCAGAGCGAGTATACTCTACAGCAAAGTGAGGAACACCGACTCAAGACGAGCGCTGATGTACAAGGTGGAAAGAACGCTGACGCTAAAACAATTACCATGTATTCAGTACTCATTCTGAACTTCCCCACATAGCCGTTTCCAACAAAATTGCAACATGTACCTACACGGTCTAAATTTAATATGGAACAGCTGATTTTTTTTAAACTACAGATGAAAAATTTCTTTTCGGGGGGTTCAGAAGTTCGGTGTCCCTTCCACCCTGTTTATACATTCGCACTCGCCCTGCCGCAGAGTGTCTCGACGAGAGTGTACAGCCACTATAAGGGCTTGCCACGAGACAGCATGAGGAAATTGGGGAGCGCCACTTCACGCGAAGAAAACAAGTAAAGTGTGAGCTTGTCTTTTGACGGGAATGATGGTGGCTTAATTGTCACGAGAGTTACTGCTGAACCTTGGGTAAAGGGTGCATAAACAATCCGGAGTCTAAACCTGCCCTACTAACTGGCAGAACGATGTGATTTGTTATCAGTACTTTATTTTCATAAATCCGATGCCAACATTCTACTGAAAAACCTTGTGTGTTGACGGATGACTTCTTTCTCTCCATACAGCAGCCTTATCGTCAACGGAGTCATTATCGCCGCCCCTAGCCGAAGGTTCCCGCTCAGCCCCAGCACTGCAGCGCTTAAGAAAGTTCTTGTCAGCGCTGCAGCAGTTCGCTACCGATGTGGGAGCAGACACAGGGGATAGGGTGCGGCAACTAATTCACAACCTTGTAGTAAGTTGTAAATAGTCTATTATTGTCTATCTGTTAGGTTGTTTAGTCACCCCTACAGAGTGCTTAGAAAAGTTTCTATCAGCGCTGCAACGGTTCGCTACCGATGTGAGAGCAGACACAGGCGTTAGGGTGCGGTAACTAATTCACAACCTTGTCGTAAGTGGGATAGAGTCCATATGAGGCATTTGGAAAGTTCTTATGCGAACTGATATATTTGCCCGACCTTGGAGCTGACCAAACTTAAAACGACCACTACGGAAAGTATTTTGATCACTTGGTAATAACTTGTCACCGCCACCTACGGGAATCTGCAATACAAGAAGCATTGCAGGTGTGTTGCCGTCCCACGTACCTTTAATTGCGTCGTCGTTCGCATTCGTAATAATTAATCTAACTGTGGTTGTATGTGTGGTTGAAAAGTAAGGCCAGTGCCCTACATAACTTGACCCCTCTTGCAAAGAAAAATAGGAAAAAACCAGAGGTTAGGTAACGCTGGGCCCTAACTGGAGCTCTTTCAGTACCTTTTATTCAGTTTTACGTGGCATTTTTTTTTATTTAGCTGAAACACTTTACTATTCTTCTCCCCAACAGTCAGGCACGCTGAACATCGAGGAGTTCCAGGCTGGTGTACAGGAGTGCACCAACTATCCCCTACGCGCCTCCGTGCCAGGGTTCCTCAGGGCTCTGCTGCCGCTCGCACAGAGGGACCTGCATGCAAGGGCCAGGAGGGCTAAGCAGGTATACTATACATACAAGATGGAACTTTAAACTTTTTGTGTTGAAAGTACAGACGCGAGCACATCGAGCTCCTACAATCTGTCAAATTTCTTTAATACATTTTCAACTTTATCGCTAAAGTGTTAGGTTCAAGGTTGAGAAAATTGGGAAAAATTTGTCAGTTTCGGGTACTTTGATGTGCGTACTTGGCGAATGTACTTTTTAAATTTGTTGGTCTCGGTTGATGGACAAGTAAATCGCAGCGTCAATGGGTCTTATAAATTACAAATATGGACACTTGGGAGAGGGTCATGTTCTGGATTAAACGAACCTAAATTATTAACGTTAGGCTGAATATAGAGTTTTTTTGATAACTTTAAAGTTTAGTGGAATTACAATGCCTTGCGTTGCTCTTAATTTTTTAATGTTTTAAGGAAACCACCATTCAGGACGATAGAGACTTTTAACATTACATATCATGTTATTACACTTTTCAAAACGAATTACAGTGTGAGAAAAAATCTGTACTTACCTATTAAGATCTAGGTGTTGCTAAAATGCCATGAACCTCTTACAAATTAGCACTAACAAGGACACTTAAGAAAGAACTACTTGCTGGAGTCACCTAAGACCCAAATTCATCTATTATCTAATACCCATTTCTCTCTCACAGACACCACTCCAGTACATCAGATCACACGAGCACCTAATCCTGGAGTCAGGAGGTGACAGCAGCGATATCTTCGCGCCTCATCCGCCTGGGGCGGCGGCAGAGACCGGCGTCAAGCGACGAGCTAGTGATCCGTAAGTACCCTGCATCATTTTTATGGGGCCTTATGGAGCTGTTGAAGTCTATTGTGAAGAAGGGATAGCACTATTACCACGCCTGTAATCACTGAAGGGTTAGGCAGAGGGTTCGTTGTAGGAAATCTTGGTTTACTAATGGATACACCCACATGGTACACCCACGTTACGCTAGTTATGATTTAAGTCCCATGTAATTATCATGGAACTTAAATCGTAAAATCATCAATAGAACTCGAATTGATATTTTTAATGGTTATAATTTTGTACGCCCGTAAATCATATTATAATCAACATACAGCCTGACACTGACCTGCGAATTACAAAAAACGTAAGAAAATTTGAATTTCGCGGGGAACCCTGAAGCCACTTAATGCAACTAGTTGTAGGTATAAAACTATCCCGGTAAACATTTAATTAACTCCCTGTCAAAACATACCGAACCACCAAAAACCAAATATTAATTCTAACATCACCTGTCATACGTCACGCCAAAAACTACCAACAATTAATTACAAACAAAATGTGGATATCACGCTATTCCTAACCAAAAATTGATTAACTACTGGTGAAAACCGAAACAATATGAATGGTACTATCAATAATGTCCGTCAGATACAGGTGAATGCTGCGGACAGGTAATTTGTACACCCCCCCCCCCCCCTCCACCCCTGCTCCGGTGTGTAGGGTTGCTACATAATATGTTGGTTGATAATGTTGGTATTGCCATGTGTAAATATTAGGAATGTGGGGCTGTGTGAATTTTTGGTGAATGATTTTTTCGATGAGTGTGAAAATTGAGGTATTGGTAAGATTTTTGATTCGTTGTAAGAATATTGATTTATAAAGTGACTCCTATTTTTATTACATTTATTTCTGCAAATAGGTAATAAATAAAACATAACATGTCAAGAATCTGTAAAAATAAAAATCAATTGCTAAATTTATGACGGAGCATCACTTGAGGACAACAGCTCGACCGATTTGTGTTATGTTCGTAATCGTCAGGACAAGGTTTGTGTGCAAGATAATGTTGTTTTCTTTTGCCAATTGCTTCTCATTTTCTTCATTAGAAAATTACACCCGAGCGAAGCCGGGGCGGGTCGCTAATAAATTATAATTAATTATTTTGGACGAAATTGTCAGAAGAGATAGCCATGATGATCTGTGAATTTTGCAACTGCTTCTCCCGATGAGAGATTCTAAAAAGCCATTTTTACGTCACTTTATTGTAAAAAACACAACAGAAAACCTGCCACCGTCTAACCACTACCACGGTTGCCATGGTTACGTTGAATTATTATTATTGGACAATTTGGCAGGCTGTTGCGACCGCCAGCTTTAAATACTGCCTACCCCAATTCGTTAGAGCCACGTATGAGCCTTATTTATTGCAAGCAACCCGCGCCTGGTGCGTTTGCCAAGTTGTAAAGTAAATTTTTAGCATACGGTATTGTTTATTAAACGTGTAGCTTAGGCTGTGGCGCTGGCATAACTTAGGAGCCAGATAAACGCAGCACCGGAATGTTATTTCAAGCTAGAAGCTATTTAGCTTAACAAGCTGTTAACGTAAGTTATATATTCGAATTTTGAAGCTGTTGGCGAAATGTTTAGCTTTTGCGTCGAGCTTAACAATACCAAGCTAATCCAATTAGTGTCAAAAGAAGTTTGAGTTTCGAATTCTCTGAAAATGACTTCAATAATACGTTTTTATAACACGTAAAAATCATAATTACATTAACGAGGTAAAACGCCTGCCAGATTAGTGCTAGCAATTTGTGTGATTAGGAGTTTGCTATTACGTTACCAGCAGGCGCTCGGCGGTTAATAGCGCGCGCAGATGTGTCTGATCGGCTGTTTCATTATCACAGGTTGTGTGTTATGGAAAGGTATTGCTAACGAGGTTTAAGAAGTTCGGTGAAGGGGTGAGCAGAAGTATAAGACTGAAAAACGTACAGATATCTAAAATAAATGCCGAATCGACTTGAGTGACAGAGTATGAACCAATAAAAAGCAAACCATGGTGTGATGTGGACCTTACCTTACATTAACTTTCTTGAACCGAAACATTGTAACTACTCACTTTAATATAAGTAAGAAAACAGCAGCAAAAGCTTGAAAATGTAATAAGCAATTTACTTATTGGCGCTTGTGCTCCCGCGACAAAGAACAGCAAACAATAAACAACAAAACTTGAAAGAAAAAGTATTAAATTAATCCCATATTTATTAATAGCTCGTACTCGTATATACAGCAAGTTTTCAAGTTCAAGCTGGCGCCTGGCAAAATGGCGTTAGCAGCAGCTGGCATAAGTTTGATTGCCGACTAATTGCTAGTAGTAAACAGTCAGGCGTTAGTTCGAGCCGCGCCGCGGGAACACATGTTGCGTAGAAAATTACTGTTTGTTGAACTTTTGATATATTATGGCTAGCTGGTAATTGTAGTTTGGAAAGATGTACTAGGTGGGTATAATTACTCCAATCAAATGAATGCCTAGTTCATTTGATTGTAGTAATTGTTAAATGAAGGATTCCAAAATGATTATTAGCACCTTGATGTCGTATTTCATAAAATACTATGAATAGTAATGTGTTTGTTGTCTCCGCTTTTGATTGAGTATGCACGAGTTCGCGGGAAATAGAAAGAGTGTAGGAAGATCTTTGCCCAGGAGTGGGACAGAGCAGGTTAGAGAAAAAAAAACAAATTGAGTATGTAATTATAATATATTTGTAATTATTGAGGAAAATGTCGTGAGGAAAATTTTGAGTATGAATGTGGATGGGTATATGAGTAGAGGAAGACCAAAGAAACGATGGATGGATTGTGTAAAGAATGATAAGGCAAGAGAGGAAGTGTCTGATGAGATGACGAGTAATTGAGAGAGTATGGAAGAAGAAGACATGCTGCGCCGACCCCAAATGAATTGCGATAAGAAAATGATGATGATGAGTATTCTAAGAAATTAAATACTAGTAGGTACCAATACAAACGTACCTAACTCAATCAAAAATTAAGTCAAATTCAAACCATTTATTTCAATTAAGCCAATAATAATGATCCTATTGAACGTCAAAACAAGGAAATAGATACTAGTTGTCTAACTTTCAAATCCTACTCCTCCTTTCACAAACACCGATTAAATTAACCCTCCTGTTTAATTATCTCCTGCCAATTCCGCGAAATGAACAATGCTTATCAGTGCAGTGAATAAAGCCAAAAACTGGTAGGCGTGGGGAATAGATCACTGTAGTGTGCCGGGGACAGTGGCCCGACACGGCCGTGCGAATCAAACGCTGCTGGTTCGACCCCAGGGCGGTGTAAGGCATAGGCGGCAGCGGGTTTAAAACAATACGCAATACTCATAGAAAATCTTACTGCGTCGAACTTGCTATTTAGTTACTGGTGAAAGTAGTGGTGCAATGGTATCGGGCGAATTACAAGTACTATGCCGTGGGTTCGAACCCAAGCAGGCACTTTACTTTGTATAGATTATTTCATTACCACTGTAAAGGAAGACATCGTGAGGAAACCAAAAATTATAAGACAGGCGACTATCACCAGCATCATAACCCCATACTCACATAGTAAACACGATTCATTACACTCTCTTCTGAAAAACAAATTTTTCAACTTCAAATTCAAAATGATTTATTTGCTAATATGGGTAATTACATGAAGTTGTTAAAAATAGAGCATAGTTCAACCATATTACACCTTGATGCATGCAAATCTCAAGCTTTGACTGTATCATAACATTATAATACAATTACTTGCAACAATAATTTATAATTAATAAAACAATTTTGGTAATTTCACCGTGGCAATACTGAAACATTAGCAAATAATAATGTCACTAGAATAATTAAAAATTAAACTGTCATGTATTAAGTGAGAATGTCAAGATATATTTGTAAATAAATGATAAAATTATATTATTATTTTTCATATTTTTAAATATAACTTTGTATAGGAATATTTAAAAATGTAAATTATATGTAAAGAAAATAAATAAAGGAAATAGTTATATATAATAGTTAATTAATTAGTGTCACATCACCAAGAATATTTCTGAGAACAATATGTCCTTACATCATTTAAATAGCTAGAATCTTTTAATTTTTTTTTAAATTCAACGATGGATGGAGTTTCTAGTATAGACTTGCGACAATCAAGAGTGTCTTCCCGCCATTGAGGTTGTTGCTACTATCTGCAAACCATATAATTGTACTAGGCCCGCGTGGTGGTCGTGGTGGATTAGATATAGACACTCCTCACGGAGAGGAGACCTGTGTCGTAGAAGTGGGAACGAATAGGCTGATTGTGTCTTCGGGAAAGGGATACTCCGTTATTGTGATGTTTTGGTGGAATATACCTTAACTGCAGCTTATATTATTCAAGAAATGTATTCAAAACAGTGGGATTTTAAATATTTTTAGAGACTCAACATCCGCATACCTATTGCTTCCTAAGAATAAGTTCTCCTAGGCTTTAAGTTTGCCCTCAAACTTTCCGGTCTCGCTCCCGCCTTCATCCCTTCCAAATAACGGGTGTTAGCAGGCGTGAGGCAGCAGGCGGGCCGTCTCTTGTTCGATTATTATTTATTGCGTTCGATTGCATTGCGAGCCTAGCGAGCTTGTTTGCCGTCCGGGGCGTGAGTGGCCCAAGAAATGTGGCAATGGTGGGAGGAATGTTGGGAAGGGCTGAGCGGATTTGTGCCTCCAATCATTTAAAAAGTTATTTAATTTAAATAGAAAAGATTCTTAAAGATATAGGTGGTTTATTAGACTTCTAACGTTTAAAACCATCCGGTGGCTAGTTCTAGATTGTCAAAGGAAGGCACTAAGTTAGCTGTGTAAGATGTAGTTGTAGATGTCGATAACACTTTAAACTTTAATCTTTTCTGTCATTATACCAGATCATCATAATATGTCATAGAAGTAGTATAGCTTTAGTTCATAATATAGGGTGGAACACCGACGCGCAAAAGCTTAACATGTACTCAGTACATCATTTAGACTGAACCCCCACAAACTAGCCATTCCATTTTGACCGTGTAGGTATTGCACTTTTGTAGGAAACAGCAGATTTTTTTAAATTACCTACTAAATATTTCTCTTTATGGGGGTTTTGACTACTATGTTTTGTCAAGCTATACCTATTTTTTTAAGCCGCAAGGGAACTTAAGGAACGTAAAGTTCTCACCATCAAAACTTTAAAACCGCTTCCGCTTGCAACTTGCCCCGTCGACAAATTTATGAACGAGCTCGTTTGTTCCAAGTTTTGTATTGTCTTTATTTTCTAGTTCATTCGCTCGCATTAATAATATTTATTAATAATAGGTAGTTCGTGATAATAGTATTGTTCGCTTTCTGGCTCATAGCGGTCCCGATACCAACTGTACTGAGTACTTTCGTAATTAATTTGGTTAAAACAAAAGTTTGATTGTTTGATTTCCTGGAAGATGGTTTAGGCTTCCTATTGTACGGTATAATAGGTCAACTCTTCAAATCAATATTTGTATGAAATCATCCGTATACTTTTCGCTTGTACCGCTTTGACAAAGAACAATTATTAATATCATAACATGACATAAGATCACGCCTGTAATTCCGGAACGGTTAGACAGACGTGTACCTCATAGTACGGGACGACGGATAAATAGGGGGCGAGCTTATCATCAACCGGGCACAAATCCAGATCCCGTGGCTGCTACTGAGAAATTCTTGATAGAAAAATACGCTGACCTGGGGATCGAACCCAAGACCTCATGCTCAGCAGTCGCGCTTGCGACCACTCGATCAGCGAGGCAGTATTGCTGAATGTAACTCGGAGTCAGTCCCGTTTAATTAAACCAGTACGTGGCTGACTGGCTGCTGCCTTCAACACAACCTCTAACCCTCAACCTCCACACGAACACTACAACAAGAACAACTCTACTAATCCCCCCACTCCCCCGCAGGTTCTACGACCCCCCTCAAACGAACGGCTCTCACGAAGAATACCCTCCTCAAGCCAAACGAGCCGCCTCCAGCCTCTTCCTGAATCCGTCGCCGTTCCTGTACCCGCTGCCTAGCAACGCCAGTCTGTTTGACTACGGACACCCGTATCATGCCTACCACGGCAACCAGGAGGGCGGGTATGAGAGGAGGGACGGTGAGTCTGACTTGAATTTTATTTCTCTTTCTTACAATTAAATTTCGGGACTGCGATTCCTTGAATGCCCCCGCGAGTCCTTAGTTACAGGACTTAATTAATGCTAATTACGCAGCTTACCTAGTTCAGAAAAACGACCTGCACAGACAGGGCATCAAAAAGCATTTTTTTTTTGTCCCCTACAACCAATCTTTGGCAATTTTTTTTCAGTTTTTAGAGCTTCAAGCAAAGAACTTAATAGTCTTGAATTATTGATCTACTGAACCTCCTTGCTGCTTGGCTGTTTGTGTTTTTGATAAACTTAAAGAACGCATTTTGAGAAAATAAATTCTTAGCGCAGTATGAAGATTATTAGTAGGCCTACAAATGAATATTTTCGAAGATATGTTTGAGGCTTTTTTTCTCCACATAACCATTTCTTTTCGCCTAATTCTACCATACCATTTTCATTGAAACAGGAGGCATAACAGTCCGCGACGTATCGTCAATGAACGCGCCATTCTCGGAACCTCGTGGCCTGGGGGCTGCGCCCTCGGGATTGCTGAAGACAGACGACGAGTGGAAGAACATCAACACCATGCTCAACTGCATCCTTAGCATGGTGGAGAAGACGAAGAGAGCGCTGGCGATACTGCAGCAGAGGGGTAAGAATTATATCACAACGTTATTGTCGATGGCGTTGCACGGTAGTGTGTCGGTCAAGTTCAGTCTTTTCTGGGTCAGCTTATGGAAGAGACTACACTTAATGACGCAGAATTGGTTTGAGCCAGTTAGAATGAGCTTCGTGTCCAGCTGTGTCACTCCCTTAGAATAAAAGATGACGCAATACGAAGGAGTGATCATTGTGTTCGCGCACAGCGATGAGCCATCGATAAATCATACGTAAATAATAGGAGCAGAGATGATCAGGGGTCATGAATGAATGATATCTTTATTTGCCCAATGAACTTGCTCGAATTCTGAGAACTTCTAGAAAGTTTTATTTTAGTTTAGTTACAGCAATTGTTGTCACGGGTACGAGTCATAGATATGATTTTGATTGGCACCCCAATTGCGTAACTCATATTTCTATCTCAGTTTGAAGGATTTTGAAGGAAACTCGGAATAACGAAGCATTTCTTGAAAAAATCGACAACGTTAAAAATGCAATGAGCGTTGTTGAATTGCCAAAATTGCATTGGGAACGTAAGTGCGTTACACAATCACCCAGCAGGTCAACCGTAATTTTCTGTTTGATTATCAAATTTATCACTATTCCTTACACTTCTTGTATTGCGCCAGGTGTAGAACCGACAGAGAGCAATGACATAAAGCGCGCCGCGAGTGAGATCATGGCGACCGCGGTCCGACAGACTGAAGAGAGAGTGGCCGAGGTGAGGAGACGAGCTGAGGATGCTGTCAACCAGGTAAACTTATACCATCCGTTCATAGAACTCTTTTTTAGACAACCAATGGCAATTTTGTGTGAATGTGACGATTCTCCACCAATTTGTTATTTTGGTGTGTTTGTTGTATTTTATTGTATCACGATTAGTGAAAAAAATATTGTTTCGTATTTTTCGTCAAAAAATATCGAGGAAGGATTAGGAAGGGTTCAGTTGTATAAAGAAAAAAGCTAGAAACTATGTAGAGTTAGTACAGGTCTATCCGAAAACTAGCAATAATTTAGACCGTTTATCTGTTCATGGTCATCGGCTTCTTGAGACCCTTGTTCTGAAATGAAACAGCAGCACTTATTGGTCTCATACTACTTAGTTGTTTTAATTAATCTGTCTTGTTGACTTTTTGTTTTAGTTCTCTTCCGTAATTATACGCTAGACCAGTTTGTTTTTCTACACAGCTCCCGAATTCCAGATTTATTCCAAACTATTTTTGTACTAAACCTTACTAGGTGAAGCGGCAAGCTCTACTGGAGCTCCAGCGCGCAGTGGGCGCAGCGGAGTCCAAAGCCCTGGAGCTGGTGGCGGCGGAGCGCGGCAAGGCGGAGCGCCGCCAGTCGCCGCCGCCCGGCCGGGAGCTCAGCCCTAACGCTAGCACGCAGCAGAATGTGAGTGCACTTTGTTGTAACTGGGTTGGTTTACGTTAACGAACATTTGGCACAATTATGACAAACAAGCGTGAGATCCACGCTTAGACGCTTTGCAGAATGAAAGTAATTGTATTTTGATTACAGGGTTGTTGTTTTAGACATTTTGTGAAAACTGACCAGTCTTTCTGAACCGTGTTTTTCTTTAAAAACTGGTTAGTCCGCACTCAGCAGGTGTTCAAAGTTCAATGCATAAATCGTGCACATGGAGAATCTGTGATCAAAAGCAATTGAGTTAAAAAGTGTGCGATTGGAATAAGGAATAATTAATTGAGTACATAAGAGGAAGTTTGAAAGTGGCGCCGGTGACTGAAAAGTTGTGTGGTAAGCGGATATCGTGGTATGGACATGTGATGCGGAGGAATGAGAAAAATATAGTAAGGTAAATGTTGATTATGAATGTGGCTCTAAGAGTAGAGGAAAACGATGGATGGACTATGTGACGGATGACATGGCTAGAAAATAGGTGCCTGCTGAGATGACGAGTAATAGAGAAGTATGGAAGAAGAAGACATGCTGCGCCGACACCAAATAAATTGGGATAAGGCAGGAGAATGCAAATGATTGAAGAGGCTTATGACCAGCTGTGGACTGTTGTAGATAGTTGATTATGCAACATTTAATTAACAAAAACCTCTCAGTTCAAGCCGGCGACATGACGTACTGTTCTATGCGCAGTGCTGCTGGAACTGCGGCCGTAAGGCGCAGGAGACCTGCTCCGGCTGCAACGCGGCGCGCTACTGCGGCGCCTTCTGCCAGCACAAGGACTGGGAGAATCACCATCAGGTAGAGTATCCACAAGGAAAAGATATGAATCTTGCTCTTAAATCTACTTCATGACTGACGAGTCACGAGACGGATAATGTTGATTATTTTTTGTATATACGTCGGTGACCGTCACTACCGTCAGACTCTTGCCAATAGACACTACATCTACATTTGCAAATAAAAGAAGTCTGATCGCGACGATAGGCCGTGGTGGAGCAAAATGAAACGTGTAGTGGACTGTATACAACATTTATATTACGAAAAAGGAAATGAATTACAACGGTCGGTTGGAATAAAAAGGAAAATAAGTATTCGACGCTAAGAGAAACGCGTATGCGCAGCCGTGCGTGGAGGCGTGCAACGGCTGACTGGTGTGGTGTGAGGGCCGCGCTGGGCAGACTGACCGCTATCCCCGCTGTCCCCGCACCGCTCGCTCACTGCCGCTGGCGTGCGGCGATGTTGAGAGCAGCGGCCTCAACAAAGTCCAAAGGGGAGGACCCCTTTGGACTTCTTGCAGTTAGACTTGAGATTGCCACCAACATAGTTTGTTATCCTAGTTGAAGACACTGAAATCTTTATGAAACTCCCTTATAAAATTGATCTTGCTCTGATCTAGGGTTTTAAGCGACAGTCACCACAGTACCTTCATCTTAACTAACCCAAATCTTCTCCCTCAGGTCTGCAGCGGCCGCGACCAAAAACCGAATTCCCTACGAACGTCCCCACCAGCGACTCAGCCATCCCTTCCGAAACCCCTCACTCGTTCCACCACCCCCATCGCGTCCAGCACGACGACGCCAGTGGCCCCCCTCCCCCTCCCGCTCCCCCTCCCGCTGCCCCTCCCCCTCCCCCTGCCGGACGCGCGCCTGCACAGCTCCGACCGGACGGAGAGGATCACCCTGGCGTCGCTATCCACAGCGCAGGGCATGATCGGCATCGGGAAGAAATGACGCCTGAGCAAGGAACCCTTTGTTAGCAGTGTGAGGTTCCCGAGAAAGGTTCGCCGGTAGACTGCTGGTGGTTGCAACTGTCAAATTGGTTCCAGTTCTGCTAAAACAACAATACCTTAGTTCTGCCATAATATTCCAACCACAATCTCGTATTAAGCCAGTTAAACACGCCATTCTAAACTAATCCAATATTCTAAATGTGCTATAGGTATTAGAAAAAATATAATGTCAAATAGTTTTGTCTAAACTGGATCCAATTGCTGTTTCTGTAAATTATTTCTTCACCTAACATTTTAAAGACTTGGCTGTGCTCTATCGTGCATACAGATCTATTAATAAATAATATATGAGCCTGATGTGTCCCACTGCCCACTGCCCACTGCAGGACAAAGGCCTCCCCTCCCTTTCCATTTATCTCTGTCTTCGGCTATTCGGGCCCAATCCTTTTGATAAGAGTCCAGCTCGTCACGCCATCTCCTTCTGGGCCTACCACGTCGCAGATCTATTATACAGAATAAATAATTTTCTTTATTTTGAATTGTTTTTCATAGTTCCTATTTATAATTTAAAAATTGTTTTATAGAAGCAGATATTTTTAACTTGGTTAAGTTTTTTGTTAATTAGTACCAAATACCAAAGAATAATATAAGACGTAGAAAAGAATTGTATTAAGTGTAATTTTTCACATTATCAAAAATAGCACTTTTCATCTGTAAACTTTCTTGAAAATAAATCTATTTCTAATTAGGGATAGGTTCGCCAACGATTACTTACGAAATATAACGATACGATTAATTATAAGATTTTAAATGTCTACCTATCACTTTTCTAGTTAATTGAGAACAATTTTTACTTTACAGAATGATGCATCCAATGCCCATTGTAAATAATGTCAATACTTCAATTAAAAAATGTGAAGAAACGAACATATTTAAGTACATAAACATTTATTATTTAATTATCTTTATTTAAATATCTATTAAAATGTAGATATCTTACTAGTTTGCAATACGGGAATAATTCTTACTATTTAATATTTAAAAACTAGCGACCCGCCAAGGCTTCTCACGGGTGCAATATGTATGTCACCGTAAAATTGTAAATACCGGTAGATTATAATCTATCTAGCGAGATTGTAAACTGTCGAAATATTGTGAACCGTAACATACTGATTACAATTTAACGCATTATTTTTCGGTAGATTATAATCTATCGAAGTGAAACTGTCAAATTGTGAAAGACATGCGACAGAGAACGCACCTCGCGCGCTGATTGGTGAAACGTCCTGTGCCCTGCGCTGCCATATTTGTTTGTTAATTCGTTTGTTATCGAATGTAAACAAACACTGTTTTGCTGATTGTAAATTGAATTCGTGTTTAAAATAACTCAAAGCGTCAGAATTATATGAAATATATTAAATGCAATTGTTGTGGTTTGTAAAATGAATCTGTGATTAAAAAAAGATGTGCAGTTTGAATGATAAATAAGTTAGTGTTAGTCACCGAACGTAGCCTACCTACTGTAAGACCGACCAATCAGGGACAGCCTTCGGATAGTTGACAATTTATCGCGCGACAGATTGTGATTTAACAGTTTCACTTCGATAGATTATAATCTACCGAAAAATAATGAGTTAAATTATTTACAATATTTCGACAGCTTACAATCTCGCGACATAGATTTTAATCTAACGGTATTTACAATTTTACGGTGACATGTACATATAAACCTTCCTCTTGAATCACTTTATCTGTTGCTGAAAACTGCATTAAAATCCGTTGCGTAGTTTAAAAGATTTAAGCGTACAGACAGCGGGGGTGACTTTGTTTAATACTATTTAAAGAAGATAAGCGAGTTGTGACACTTTAGTAACATATTATTTTACTATGATAGTAAAAATGTATTATGTAGGTAGTAATTTATTTATTTAGTTAATAATTATTTGTTATTTTTATTTTCAGTGAGAGATTATTTATTCAACTATTAAAAGTACAGTCAGCTTCATAAATACATGATCACTTATTTATAAATTATTAAATATTCGAATCTAAATGTAAAATAATATGTATAATAATATCAGTAAACGATAAGTATACGATGAAAAGTTCATGTATTTATTATGTTGAAAAAAAATAAAAATAATGTATATACACGCTCTTCAACGACATTTATAATATTTTAATAATTGCTTGCATAGATGTCTATTCACGTTGAAGTTTGTACATGTAGAAAGTAATTAATTAATCAGCACTTATCAATAGATCAGCACAGGTTTTTTGATGTTAAATTGCTTGACTATCACAGCTGTTATGCCCCGAGTCCGAAGGCATTGGCACAAACGCGCGACGTAAACTTACCAATTTTTAAATCGTGTATAAAACCACTGTCTTGTTGTATTATGTTGGTTTAAATTGCGACAACCCCAATTAGTACCTAGATATCATCCAAATACATAAATTATGTAAATAATGTGTTAATCGAGTGTTTTCAATTTATAAAAGCACCGAGTAAAACAAGGTAAATGGAGGCGCAGCTCGCAGGGGTAAACTGAGACCAAACTATGAAAGGGATTTCAACGTTGAATTAATAAGAAATATTGACAGCAAGTACTCTATTTTATTTACTTAATTATTTAGTGACCTTGTCTGCAACATAACAATGTAATTCAGTGTTTCTATTCACCCCGTTTTACAGCACTTAAATTTACGTTGTGTTTACGTCGGGCGTTCGTGTTAGGGCCTCCGATGGCACATTTTTAACACTGATTGTACGCACGACGGCCAATGAAGCGATACAAAACCAGTTTATGCCGATCTGTCATTGTATAGGAAATCTATACATAGCGACGCCAAGTTATATGTACAGCTTCATGTCCCGCCGTGTGTACTAGCGAGTCTGTTTTCTAATGTAGTCTTAAAGATACTTCTAGTATAAAGATACTTATAGCTATACCTGCTCCCACGAAAACGTGTATTAATAATGTTAATAATTGTATGACATAATAATTATTTTTTCCTTGTGTAATAAAGTGCAATATTAATAATAATCGGTGTATAAAATTTCGAATTTAATAATGGTTAAGATTTAGCAAAATAATGTTTTAGTTCTAATAAATACTTAACTGCGTATTTGCGTCGTATTGATGAAATAAAAAAGTGTTAGAAATATGTTTTGTGGTTTCCATTTCAATTATCACTATTTTTTTGTCCATTTATAAAGTCTGTATTAAAACAAACTCACAAACAAAAGAGTAAACAGATTTTTACTACGTTTTATATATTGTGGGTTCGATTCCTGCATCAAATATTGTACTTACGTCAGTGGTAACAAAACCAGTAAAATCTGACCTCTTATTCAATTAAGACCCCTTACTATTTTAGAGCAGCATAAAGCGTAGGCTACACTGTCAACTGGCGGGCGAGTCAGCAAGCTGAACGAGGCATCCTTTCACCTTTTTTCATACTTTGGTTCACACTGCGAACGAAGCACGAAAAGAACCTCGCCCGCCTCGCTCGCTCGCTCGCTAGCTAGCGGTGTGGCCTGCGCTTTATAGTGTGTTGGCACTGACGTGCGTACACTGTCCCTACAAATAATGTGACTACATAGCAATAGTAGCAGAAAAATGTAAAGGGTAGATAATATTTGAAATTAAAAGCAATAATACTTCGTAAATAAGTGAAACTAAGAATAGGCACTATACTGTTTCTGCCAGCCGCTGTGGGAAAACGGCGTGAGTTTATGTACCTATGTATAACTTAAACTATTTAGGTGTACCTACCATACTCCTAAAGATAGTGAAGGAACGAAAAAAATCTACTTACCTACTATCAAAAACAGATGTCACGCTATGAGAAAGCTATACTGATACCATAAATTACCCCAAATGGGAACGTTCCAGAGGTATACTAAAGGGATAATTATGTCCAAACCCAGTTCATGGTCTACCTTTGTGCCGAATTTCATGGAAATTCGTTCAGCCGTTAATGCATCAATAGAATTAGGTACCTACTTTCTTTCGCATACGTACAATATTCGTAGAGGTTTAAAATTATGAACCTAAGTCAGTACCTACAGTTAAAAGCTTTGTTGACGAGTGATGTACTCGTGTCTGTCTCATGCGTCCCAATAGGTTTTCTGAGTAATCATGACTTTTTTCAGACAAACACCTCAATAATAATCAGAAAATATATACATATATTTACACCGTGATTTTTTAGTCGTCTTAAAAAGGTCGTACACTGAATGTACCCGACATAAAATAGCTCTAGGCGCGAATTTTTTTTTCTTCCATAAAAAAATATAAATAAAATAATATAAAAAAAAATTAGAATAATATTATGAAACATCTAATTAATGATGTTTACGTGTCAAACGGAAGAACACATACCTACCCAGCACTCGATTCCAGTAGATCATCGCTCGCAACAGGGTGTTTTAACTAAGTCATGCGTCATAATACTGAATAATATTTTTATTTTTAAATTATTCATTACCTATTTTTTTATGAATGTTTAGTATTCATTGGATACATGAAGTGGGTTGCCGTTGTAAGACGACTAAAAAGTCACGGTGTATATAATTTCCCCAACAAATATTGACTATAACCGCAAACAAGGTTAAAATACAATTACTTTACTTTCAAACAATGAAAACACAAAAACATTATTATTCATGTTATAAACCTACCTACCATACCGCTTACAGACAGACATAATTATCAGAGAAATGAGGACTTAAATGGGCTATGACAACATCCATGCAAATTATTACTCATAAGTCCCCTTCAAATTCATTGACGTAACATTTTTATAAGTACTAAATGAATAAAATGATGAAACGATGCCAAAATAACCACGATGTGGAGCCCTGACACAGCCAGAAGGCGACGCGGTAGACCTCGCTGGAGATGGCGGGACAAGCTAGACAAAACCAACAACCAGTGGTCCACATTGGCCCTGGATCGAAGAATTTGGAAGTCATGCAGAGAAGCCTAAGCTTTGCCCAGCAATGGGATGACACAGGCTAACAGTAACAGTAAATGAACATACATAAAACATAACATAACCCACATTACACCTGTAATTCTCCAAAGGCTTAGACATGGTGGGTGTACCTAGAGTACACCCACCATGTCGCCAGTTATGTTCAAGTCCTAAGTAGTAGGGGGCGAGCCTATTGCCATAAACCGGGCACAAATTCAGACTCCGGACAACTACAGAGACATTCCAGATGGAAAAACAAATAACACTTTGCCCGGCTTGGAAATCTGAACCAGGATCTCTTGCTCAGCAGTAGCAGTTGCAACCACTCGAGCAACGAGGTGGAGAAGTGAATAATACGTTAATACAAAATATTGATACAAATCGCAGTTGATGGCGTTTGTGCATATGTAAAGGCATCATGGAAATAATAGCATCCATGACATGCCCCGTAACAAAATTATAATATCGGATAATAGTTCAGCAGCTAGAACCTCTATAATTTGTTAGTCAGCATAATTGGTAGTATTAGAATCGTAATTCTACGACATTGTTTGAGATGTTATTACACATAGAATGTACCCATTCGATGAGACACAGGCCTCTTCTCTAGGAAAGGGAATGTGTCGTGGACCACCACGCCGGCACGGGGCAGGTTGCTGGATTTAGACCTTCCCAAAGTAATGCTACACGGACTTCTGCGTCTTTCATTATTTTATTTAATCTTCCCAGTTCTTTGATCAACGGTGAGGGAAATCTTCAGAAAATCGTAAGAAAACCGGAATCAAAAGTTCAAGACATGTGACATCTGCTTCGGATCTACGTGGTGACTTGGCGAGGAGGCTTATTTCTCAGCTGTGAGAATATTACAGGCTAATTATGTATTTATATAGGTATGTAACATTGATCAATGTCTTAATTAATAAACTGCCTCAGATTAATTAGGAACAACTAACAAGTAGGTTTTAAAATATCTCTTATCCAAAATCAGAATGAAAGGCAAACGTAACACAGAAGCGCCTCGGGCAGACGGGCACCCTCCACCAAAGAAACGTCACATCTTAAATACTCCTGAAAACTGACAACTCTTTGATACAAACATTACAAAGCTTGCTCGCCATTATGACATTTGACGCATCTTTGTTGTGTTCACAAAGCAATGGCCAGGAGCAATTTAACTTGTGGAGACGTCCGCTCGTCACGGCGGCTGACAACGTTGTGGCGGTTTTGTTCGCAATTTGAAATACGTCGCTCGCCCGCGGCCAATCAGCTTTTGAGAACGGTATTACTGTTTCTGTGGTTTTCTTTTGAACTGTTACCTCTTCAGTCTTCTTTGCAAAGATAAATCGAATCCATTTAATATATTTTCCTGCAGATAGCACTTTGAGGTGGCTACTACAAATACTAAAAATACTTCAGACTTATTTGTTACAAAAGCTTGTAACTTTAAGTAGGTACCTCTTAATAAAATTCTATAACACAAAGTTTTATAGGTAGGAGGAACTTCAATCTGTAGCACATGTCTGTAATTATTAGGTTCCATATTCATACTTACTTACGAAAAGATAATGAATACATGACACATTTGTCACTTATTTTCAACGCTGACTGTACTTTTTCCCTTATTCATAAATTATTTTTATTTACACTTCATTTACAAACATGGGTGGTACATTAGGCAGACTTGATTAAGCAACACATTTTTGGCCGGTCAAGTGTTAACCTTCGAGTGACAAAAACTGCAAAAAACTTGAGCTAGTTATTGTAAATACTAGTTTATCAAGAAGTACTTTTTTATTTAATCAGCCTATTCTATCCCACTACTGGATAAAGGACTCGCCCATACTACATTTGTTCAGGAACGAGTCTAAATCATAACGCTAGTGTTTCTTGGGCCTGCCTTGGAGACGACGCCCGTCTTTAGGCACCCACTGCGTGACAGTAAACAGAAGGTTGTAAGAAGTACCTACTTAGATATAAAAAAATTGGTAACAAACGTAAAAACTATAAAACTTCCATATTAGCGGAAAGCTATTATGGAAGTTTTATAGTTTTTACGTACACGACAGCTAGTCCAAGCTCTTTGAGTATCGCCTCATCGCCTGCCGGTCACATTGATGAAGTGAACGTGGTAATTAAAGGTTGTCATGGCAACGCGTCCGTCTGACAACCAACAAGCACCATTCGCTGCGATGGAGTTTCATTTATGATGTGCGGTGGCCAGGGGTTGAGTGAAATTTTAGGACTTTTATTTCATTTTCTGAAATCGCCAATGCGATTTGAGCAAGCGTAGCGGGCAATGCTCATTAACTATGTGTTATGTGCATGAGAAGACGCTAGGCTGCGTTTCCACCGGAAATGAGCAAGGATGCTTAGCGAGGGATGTGTGTGGAACTAATTGAGCTGTGAAAAAGAAGCGATATTATTGGTTAGTTTCACACATCCCTCGCTACGCTACGCAGCCTCGCTCATGTCTGGTGGAAACGCAGCTCTTGCTGTGGGACATTCATAGGCTGGTATTCTTACTATTTTATGTTCTCCTGAGCAGGCATTGAATTACCAGCCAACGAAAGCATGCCAGGTCCAGGACCAGACTCCAGGGAAAGGATTTTTGTTTTGCTTCTGTAGCAAAAATCTTTTGGACGACCGACGAAGGTCAGTGGCTTCTGCCATCTCTGGACCTATTCCGTCACTGAAGACTTGGCTTTCTTCAAATGGAGGTAGCACAAAACACTGACTGATTCAACGGTTTGACCTGAGTGTTCTGGCTGGTCTATATAGGACAGATACCAAGCTAAAACGTCTCCGTATTTCTAAATATTTAGCTGGTTCGCTATGCACTTTTCTACACAACAGAGTATTGATTCGTCAGTTCAATATTATCCCCGTATCTCCTCTCCCAGAGTCACCCCACTCGTCCGTCGTGTCCACACACGGCCCGACAAAAGTCCTCAACATAAAGCGGCCCACTCACAGCCCGATTTAATCATAGCACGTCACTCCATATCGCGCGCACGATACGTCGACGACTTGTCGCGTGGAAAAGACTCGTCAAATTCACGTCACTCTCAGACTATTGGTTGGTGTTCGATTTTGAGAGGTAATGCAATTTTCATTAACCTCTGTACGTGGTTTACAGTTTTCATACATGTCAGGTTATCGCGGAAGTATTCTTTTATTTAGATTTCACCTGTTCCGGTGTCTGTCTGTTATCAAATCGTGCAACAGTTGCAACTGAATTTTAAACCAATCCCCCCAACCAATTGAACTGTTTTTCTTTCTTTGTTGATTTGTAAGTTGACATTCATCGATGCTAGGTATATGCCAAGATTGTTTTGATTCGTCGAACTACTTTTGGGCTGCTTAACTTAATCTTTACGCAATGTTAAGGGTACAGTAAATGATGTTCCAAAAGTAGGTAGACAAAACTGTAGGACCTGATCGAGTTTCTTACTTCTCTTTTCTCGTGTGGTTAGTGCTTAACCTGTGTTTATGTCGCCCATGGGCCTCTGACTTGGCTTTACGCACGCAATACGCACATGTATCCGAAAAATCAGAGGTGCGTGTCTTGGGTTCGAACTCGCGACCTATGACTTGGCAGTCCAACAGTCCCACCACTAGGCTGTCATTGTTTCAGTTTCTTATCATGATCGCCCTTCTGGGGTAGTTACCTATACATATTTTATTTCAATGGTATGTATAATTGTCATGCCTACTTTACGGGGATTTTCTTAACAAGTAATTGTTAATTTGAAAAATAGCCTACTTAATTAATCATTGTCAACATTGGGATCACATATTCTTTGCCGGGAAATCCTCTGTAAAGGGAAAGCGATAAAGGAAATAGTTGTTTATATTCTATTTCCCATATATATTGTACGTTGTTTGAGTGACGTAGGTAATTCCCTACTGCACACACATTGCGGAAAAACCGTGTGCTCCAATTATTCGCTGGGAACTCAAAGATGAAGCATTTTTAATTATAAAGCCTTTGTTTCACCAATTTACCTTGTAGTTCAACCGCCTATTAGTTCGGTGGTTGAAACCGCAGCGGCCAAGGTCCTAGGTTCAATGATATGATTCAATGTCAGAACTTAGGATGAGGCAGAAAATGGGAATCACTGTATTAGTAGGTAGTTATCTTCTAGGATCAACAAGCGTAATGTCCGGCCTGAGAATCTGTACAGAGTAAAGTAACATTCTAATTCATTCTATCAACTATAACGATAATCGAATGGCAAAAATTGAGGTATAATGGGTGTAAAAGTACGGACGAAGCCGAAAGGCACTTGTTCTCCCTGCCATAGCGATTTTTTTTTTGTTCTAGAACATACCTTCAACGTTATAGGCAACTAGGTACGGAGATATTGGGGGTCAAAGTTTCAACGTTTTCACAAGGTTTTTTTTTTTTAATACAAGTTTTTAATGTTGTAACTTCACAACGCGCATAATACACAATGCATCCATCAGCACAATGTTTTGAGTGTAAAACGTGATTTTTCACCCCAAAAAAAATGTGTTTCCCAGCAATCATTTTTGCGAAGAGTTACTTAGATTGATGTAGGTACATAATGCTTGGTTGACGGCTTCGTGAAGGGTGCCTTTACACCTTGTATACATACATAGGCTCTACGTAAGCTAGGTACTGAAAAGCTTACATATGTCATCATCATCTGCCTAGCCTTTGTCCAAGTATGTTGGGGTCGGCTTCCAGTCTTACCGGATTCAGCGGAGTACCAGTATTTTACATGTGTGAGTGACTGCCTGTCTGAACTGAACCCAGTTAGTACTGGGTAATACGATACCTCTTGGTAAGACTGGTTGTCAGGCTTTCGGGCCAGTGGCCACTGACTACCTGTAACAACTGTCAAAGATCTACAGATGACAACCCTCCTGTTGAAAGTCATGGAAGAAATTCGAACGGTTTGAAAGCGACTGGCACTCGTCAAAGCCCTAATCGCTGAATAAGTTTATTAACAGATGTTAAAAAACTTATTCAGCGATTAGGACCTATTTAAAGAACCGGAAGATTCCGGTTCTTTTAAAAAGCACAGAATCAATTTGTGATAAATGTATTATGATCTAGTTGCGGTAAATTCTGTTATCTAAGTACGAGTACCTAAGGAGGCAATCCAAACAAACGTCACTTAGGCCAACATGCTAATGACGGTAGCAACGTCAAGGATTTACTATTTATTTTACAAATATGAATAATAATAAGTATAAGCTGAGAATAACAAAAAAATCAAGTATCTTGATTTAGCACACGAGGTTGTCGACATGTGGGACGTGAACTCTTCAATCATTGTACCGATAGTCGTTACGGATAATAGACTAATAGCAAAGAGTCTTATTGCGCGGCTGGGTCAAGGGCTTGATTCTGAAAGCAGTGTACCTGGACACGGCACGTATTTGCCGCATAGTGAGGAGGTTCCTCTCTCTGGAACCCTTGAACCGGCAGCTTGGACCTTGTTCCTGATGCCGATGGGCTATCTAATTTTTTTATATTTTTAAATGTTTTGTATACTTTTGTTAAGGGCAAGAGAATGATAATGTATACTTTTGTGTTTAAAATATTTGAAAATGTCATTACTTATTAATGACATTTTTAAATATTTTATAATTGTTGATGTCATCGACAAATGAGTTGCAATGAGGCATGCGTTTAGGACTGTTACATCATCAAATATCTGAGAATTTCTGCCTTCCTGACAATAAACTTAAGTATGACACCCAAGAGATCATGATGAGTTTTTTTTGTGAAAAGGTAAAGAGATGCAGAGGCAGCACTTTGGTTAATATTTATTATGCTAACATATCGAATTAAACAAGCTGTTAGTTGGTAATGTAGGTTATTCGTGAATGAGGCTGGCACAAGAACGTGGAGCATAGCACAAGCACAGAGACGCCTATATCCAGCAGCGGGTGAAGTCGGGCTGTCGATGATGAGAATGAATGCACCATGTCGGTAGCCAAAATGAAAAAAAATGGGATTTTCAGAATATGGAATTGATTGGAAATAAATTGATTCTAATATAAAAGTAAACAAGAATGAATTAAGAAATGGAGTACTTATTGTTTGTAATGAGGAACATTACGTGAGCAAAGTTTTGACCATGAATGTAGATGGCTATAAGAATAAGGGAACACCAAGGAAACGATTGATAAACTGTGTGAAAGATGGTGTGACGCGAAAGGAAGTGACCGTGAGTGAGTGTGTGTGCAGTGTGAGATCTTCTTTCTTTATCGTGTGGTTACTGCCTACACCTGGTGTCAGAGTTTTTATGCCGCCCATGAGCCTCTGACTTGGCTTTACATGCCGTCGAGAAATATCTCTCAGGCATGCTGGTTTCCTCACGATGTTTTCCTTCACCAAACTAAGTGATAATTATACAATACGCACATGAATCCGAAGAAATCAGAGGTCCGTGTCTTGGGTTCGAACTCGACACCTATGACATGGCAGTTCGAAGGTCACACCACTAGACTAACACTGCTTACAACTGCTGAGATGACCACGAATAGAAAATAAAGAAGAAGACAGGCAGCGCCGGCCCCTAAATACACTTGAATAAAGGCAAGAGAATGATAAGTGACGTAAGAGTATTTAAAACCCAGTTTCCATGCTTCTATCCTGGAGTGTTGTTTTCTAGTCTGCTCAACTCCTGCAGTTAAACAGCGCAAGGATACATTTGTCAGTTCTCGTTTAGCGCGGACTAACAGACAAACAGCGTGCCATTACATGTGCAGTGATTCACGCAAATTAGTGTGAGTCAGGATCTCTGCTTCCCCACCGGGCATAGAGTAGGAAAATAAGTAGAACACAGTTTACTTGAAAAAGAACATTGTGTCTTTTGAATTTCGTAATTTAGATGTGTTGGATACTTTCGAAGTCCATGGCCTGGATTTGTGCCTGCCTGATTGACAATGGCAATAAGCTCGCCTCTATTTCCTTTATTCGACTCTAACATAACTGTGGTGGAACCTACTCGAGTTCAACTCCACCAAACCCTTGAGGAATTACAGCCGCGATGTTATGTGTTGTGGCATACTGTGGTGAAAGAAATATAAAAAAATACAGATTGGACTTCCATGTCCAACCTGACTTGGAAGTCCACAACCTGTGTGTTTTGGGTACCTTTTAGAAGTTATCTTTTGCTTCTAGTTCTCCTATATAACAACTACCGTTCCAGAGAAGCACACAGTAGGTACCTACAGGTGACCAAATGCGCAAGAGCGCAGATAGAATCATCAAAATTCGTGACAATCTTATGAGTCATTCACCAGTCACAACTGCCTTAAAATCGTGATCTGGCACAATAATGTTTTCTAGGAGAAGGCTGGCACAAAATACGTCTAGCCTACTTTTTTTCTACCGAACCCAAACGCATTTAAAATACAAAATATCCCGTTTCTGACCACATTAGGTATTATTAAATGTATTCGGCGATAAGATTATTGCATTATTTTATTCTGTGGTCGATTTGAGCTTAGTAAACATATAAAGCCCAATCAACAGTCTAGAACCGCAGTTCTTTGTAGACAGACGTGTTTTTAAAACAAGAAATTATCGCAATGAAGTTCACGGTAAGTGATTTATTATAAACAATGTTTATGCTATTACATTTGAGAGTTGTTTCGTAGAAATAGTGATAAAATTAAGTGCGTGGATCAATGTTTGTCGTGTTTTTGTGTTATGCATTAAAACTGGTTTCCAAGACGTACTTTCAAGGAAGTTGGGTTTGCTTCAATGCGATCTACATACTTATTTTTAATTTTTTTCTTGGAAATTGATAACCTAATCATTTTTTTTTGTTGACACTGACATGATTAAACTAGAATAGTACCTTTTCTGAATATACTAAGATAGATATTTAGGCACCGTTTGTCAGCCTGGCAGTGAGCCAGTCAATACCTAAGATTAAACAGAGTAAGTAGCTTGTTTAAGCTTAAACTCAGCGTTATCTTTTCAGTCTTTCTTCTGTTTTGGCAAATTTGTATTCATTCTACTGCCCCGACGTCCTTATGATCACGACCCCAAACCAACACTTTGCCTAACTTGGGAATCGATCCCAGGACCTTGTGTTTAGCAATAGCGCCTGGGAAGACTAGAACAACGACACACTCTACTTACATCTTTTAAAATAATGTGATTCTTACTTCCTTTCTGAACGTGATAACTTTTATTTTCTTTTCACGTGTACCTATCTTTGTATTTTCAAATAAATGGGTTTCTTTATACCTTCGGAGCATCCTAATGACATACGTACCTTCATAACATCACGCCTGTAATCCCCGAAGGGTTAGGCAGAGGTGTACCTAATAATACACCCACATTTGGTTTCGGAGTTTTCACATAGGGCCGACAAATTCAGACTCCGTGAGTGCTACTGAGAAATTCCAGATGAAAAAACCCAACAACACTTTCCCCGACCTGGGAATCGAACCCAGGCCCTCGAGATCATGTTTAGCAGTCGCCCTTGCGCCCACTAGACCAAGGAGGCAGACTTCGGGGCCTCGAGGCAATGACTGGATAGATTTTTAACGTATTATTGTCGTCTTTCAGCTTTTGCTCGTAGCTGTATATCTGGCTGTCGGCCTAGTATCTGCCGTCCAGAACCACTCGGACAAGCGCCACGTGCTGATCAACCGGCCGAAGATCGACGTGTTCGGGCCGCGGGAGAAGCGCGCCCCCGCCCCCTGGCCGCTGGCGAGAGCAGCCGGGGTCAAAGGAGGGGTGAAGGAGTACAGACCCCTAGCAAGTAAGATCATCATCTACCTGCCTTTTACCAACTATGTTGGGGTCGGCTTCTGGTCTAACCGAAGTACCAATATCTTACAAGGAGCGACTGCCTATCTGACCTCCACAACTAAGTTAGTATTGGGTAATATGATACCCCTTGGTAAGACTGACTTGGTGAGTCAGATTTCCGGGCCACTGCAAGACTACCTGTAACTGTGAAATATGTAGATCTTTAAATGAAGGCCGGGACCAGAGGCTTAACTTGCTTTCCGAGGCTCGATGGAAACTTGGTATGTAGTAGATGGTCACCCATCCACGTACCAACCTAGGCAAGCGCGGCTTAAACTTGAAGATTGAGCCGTGTGGCTGTTATTATTTAGCTCCTCCACTACTCATAGCTCTATGCCTGGCGCTTATCCGCGTGAAATTCGAAACAGGTATGCCAATGAGTCAGAAAATTTGACAAGAGAACGCTGCTTATCCTCGTACCGTTACCAGCCATTGTAATATTAATATTGTTCCTTTATTGATTACAGCGCCACCTAGTGTCCTCGAAATGAGTTTACGGAAGGGCGAATATGTCTGCGGTAACAAGATCTGCAAGCTGGAACCAGGAGTAGAACCAGAAGGATGTAATGGTATCTGTCAATATCCTCTGTAAGAATAAATAAATAGTTTTAGTTTACAAAAGCTTTTTATTTATCCTGGTTTCTTCTAGATGTCGTATTTTTATACTCACATTAAAATAATGAGGAAGGGTCAAAGGGTGTTTGTTTTACCACTTGGACAATAGGTGTCGCTAGTATAAGATTGTTGAATGTTGTATCCAACAATCTTATAACGTAAAACGGGAAAAATAGGACCGCAGCGGAGAATAGAGACAAAACTTTGACGGGATTGATTTTTTATCAAAAAGTACTCTGTTTTATTTACTTAGTTATACTTAATTATTTAAAGACCTTGCTAGCAACACAACATATTAATTCAACGTTAAAATCCCTTTCAAAATGTGTCTCTATTCACCCCTGCGGTCCTATTCACCCCGTTTTACGGTATGTATTATCGATAATGGAATGTTTATAAAAGTGGTCGAAACCACATCTTATGTAACAAGAATTTGTGTGGTATACTACAACTAAAAACCCGACTACTGGATAAAATGTATATGTTACCCGGGCCATGATAACGGATCGATTGACACCTTATTCTTTAATAAATAATAATAAAATTCATTTAATTCAGATAACTTGATCCATACACTGAAATTAAAATTAAATTAAATTAACATTGAACTGAAATCAGGATCTTTAAAATCGGATGAATAGTTTAGTCTCTACGGAGAAACATACGTAAATACAAACATACATACAGACTGCTAAAATCTTAACCCTTCCTTTTGGCTTCACCGTAGTCGGGTAAAAAGAAAAACTTTCTTTCTACGTGTTAGCTGTTTTTAACTTACTGCAAACGAGATGAGCAAATTTTATTAATTCAGTAATTCATTTTTCATTTTCCTATCATGGTTATAACATGAGTTGTCAAGTTGTCATAATAATGTCTATATGCACGAATATTTTGTTAAAAAAGACAGTATTTTGTGGAAATCATTTATTATTCTCCTCTTTCTTCTTCCACATCTGCTCCCACTTCTTCTGCGACAGCTTAAAGGTCTCGACCTCCAGTTTACCGGCAATCAGGCGGCCGTACGTGGTGCTGTTCAGTAGGTTGCTCTTCTCCGACAACTCGGTCATTATCTTGACTTTCTGCTCTGCCGAAGCTACGTGGAACACTTGTTCGAACGCGCGGGACCCGTATTGGGAGAGAGCTAATTGTTGGTAGTAGCCCTAGAAAAGAAATGAATATGATATCAAATAGGTTAACATTTTCGATTGTGGAAACGTTGATAATGTGAGGAAAATAAATATAACGTCGTCTTATAACTAAGGGCGGATTTCACCAGTGAAACTGAACTCAAACTAAGAGACCGTCATATACCTTGAGCCTCCATATCAGCTTGTCCCGCGCCTTCACGCCGACATATTGTCCCTTGCACAGCGCGTCAGCCACGTGGCATCCCTTGGCGTCGCAGAAGATTATCATCAGCTGGTCAGTAGTCAGTTCTAGAAGACCGTTCACTGCTTTTGCTGGACGCTGGAGGGCAGAAGAATATACTATTATTACTGCAGTATATATTTAATTCTTCTGGGATATGTTTTCATATCATACATAATATTGTCCCAAAACAATTTGCACTCTATTAACTTTTTATTCAATTTGTGCTAGATATTTAATTTTTTGTAAGTAATGAATTCGAAATTATTCAGACATTCCAAAACATAAAAATCACGGAAAAAGTCAGCAAATATATATAAGTATCCTACCCAGTAATGTACCATGATATGCCAAAAATGAGAATAATCCGAATTTGAACTTGTGAACTAAAATATGTATAATTTCATGTACGGTCTACTCGCAGATGGCGTATATGTAACGTTACTTACTTGAAAGTCAAGTATACACTGCAGTATGACGGAGCCATGCACGTTAATGAAGTACTCTTTGTCGAGCGTGTTCAGGTCTACTCGGTCTGCTGGCAGTAGACGAAGGCAGAGTATTGAGAAGTACTTCTGATGCTCTGGAGAGGTGCATTTTAAGGCTGCTTCCAGGCTCTGTAAAAATAAATGGATACATTAATTAAAAGACGGTACAAGAAAGTGGGTTTGTCATATGTCATATTATATAATCGGCTTATGTATTTCGAGAGTAAATGATAATCAAATGTATACATTTAGGTTAAAACAAGGAAGCGTGTCTTTCCAGTAAAACGTTTCTAAAACTACAACATGTGATAAAGAATAACAATAAAAATGGAAATCGATCATTTCTGGGGCCCACGCAGAAAACACAAAAACATTTACAGCTTCAAGTATTACCCATGGTGTAGGATACTAGGAGGATCTCTTATTTATCATAGACCTAAGTTGATGGTAAATAAATACAACAACACATTACAACTTACATTTAGGTACTGAGCCTGTTTGGCCTTCAGCCTGAGACAAGCCTTGGCTAGAGCCACCAGCACGCCGGTGTTGCCGCACGCGAGGAGGGCGGGCAACTTGTCTGATAGCTCCTCGAACATTGGCTCGAACTGCAAACAAAATGAGTAGTCTATTAGTAGTATGTTCCAAATAACATTATAGTGCCGGGACTAGGGCCTCTTCTAAGCAATATTTCGCAAAATAGGTACAGAACGCACACATAGTCGCGACAATCAATCAACTCAGTCTATTGCAGTCCACAGCTGGACCTAGGCCTCTCCTAAATTGTGCCACAAGACTCTTGTCTTGTCTGATTTTCGGTTGTCGTGGTTTCCAGGTCTTCAGGAGTACAGTATGGACCTTTTATATTGCGGCGGTTTGTATGTGGCGCACATTAAGAGCAATTTATTTCATCAGTATTACTCAAGAAGTGCTGAACTAAAACACTGAGAGGACACAATAGATTTTACAATCAAACATGCATACCAAGACACTTCCCAAAGCTTTTATCCAACATCTTCTCCCTCTTACAAAGGATGGCCTGAGTCCCAGCAGTGGTCACGTAATAGGTTGATTATGTAATCTAAATTGTTTCTCACCTCTTCCTTGACCTCACAGTTGTCTATCAGCCGTTGGACTGTGTAGTTGAGCATGGGCATGCTTGCTAGCTGACCGAGCCTGTTGATGAAGCAGCGTGCGTATATCTGAGTGTAGGTCTTCTTCTTTGATACGAAGAGGGCTGCTTCTAGTAGTCTGTGGAAAAATAAAAAAAGGAAATACCATTTATTCTTGTAACAAGAAAATCGGTATATATAGAGTTTTTGAATATATCAAAGTATTCAGTGCAATTTAATTTTATTTTTTCTCCTGCCTGTCGTTCACAACTAATTGCACTCTTCAGGACTTGAATGAGGCAAATAACAGAGCTGTCCAGGTTGCTAAGTACTGGTTGGACAAAATCTATGTCATTGATTCGAGAAGAAGTGAAATTTTGGAACATGTCAGAAGACAGTCAATGAATAGTTACAGCATGCTGTTTGAAGTTCTCAACAATTTTATTTTAATCATTGAGGCTTTGCCAGATGGTGGCCAGTAGCCTGGATTTATAACATAAAAATTAAATGCCTATTTTCTGCTGGTGAAAATAAACAAAGACTGTTCTGCTCACCTCACAGCTGCTTCAGAATCAAACACCGGTGGTAGATTACTTCCTTGAATCTTATTCCCTTCACCATCACCATCCTTCACCTCTTTCTTATCATCATCGCCATTCGCTACCCAGTCTTCAGGTGCAAAGCTATCATCTAAGAGCTTCCGTAACAAGTCCTTCGTAGCATTCTTATCTACGTTCTTAATAGCATACAACATCACTTGGAGTAATCCTGAGGTTATATTCTTGTAGGGCATGTCCTTGAATTGTTGCCAAGCAGATAAACGGATTACGAAATCTTTTACTATTGCTTTGAATTCTTCTGGAACATTCTTGTAAGTCATTTTTGTTGTGTGTGGCGGTATTCCTTTACCGTCATCAACCGTTTGCTTGAATATGTTGACTTTTGGCTTTTCTCCGGGCAGTAATGTGATGCCACTGAGACATTTCAAAGCACTACGTAAGATATGGTTTGCGTAACTGTCCCATACAAATTCTTCTAAATTGTTTAGAGCATATTTTGATAGTTTTATGGTGAATTCATGGCATTTTTGTATGTGATCTTCTGTATATTGTGATTCGGTTTTCATTTCTATTTTTGCTTTTTTCTTCGGTACTTCTTCCTCTGTATCTGAAGAATTATCTTCTCCAGTCTGTAAGTGTTCTGTTGCTCGTTCGCAGGCTACCCTCAGTAAAGTCTCTACTACATGACTGGTAAAGTTGTCAGCGCAGAGTCTTCGTAGGTCCGGTGTCAGTACTTCTATGTACCGTTCTAAATCCTCAGCTGAAGCGAAGGGTAGTAAAAGTTCTATTACACGACAGCCAAGCTGGTTGCCAACTACGTTGTGTTCTTCCCCCTTTGTACGTTCTAGCACATTGTTTACTAAGGCATCTGGAAACAGAAAGTAATACCACTACAACAAGAGTAAGCAGAAAGAAGCGACTTTGAATAGACTAGTTAATAAATAACATACTGGGTGGTATCAGTGGTCTATTGCACCAGGGATTTTTCAGTCAAATTTAGTTATTTCTAAATAACAGAGTCTTAAGTCATTCTATCATTCTAATGATAATTTATAAGTCCTCAGATCACGAAAACAACATAAATGAAAATCAATTTATAATTACTGAGAAACAATGTTTGTACCACAAAAATATTATTTTAAGCAACTGAATTCGATTAACTTACGTCTCTCCTCCTTGTCCTCAATCCCCTGTTTCATAGCATCCAGAATTCCGACAAAATACTGGTACAACTCATCAGGAATCTTCGTCCCGCGACCCATCTGACCTTTCTTGGCATATTTCTTAGCGTTGGCAAGGAAATTCTTGCGTTTCTTACGTGACCTCTTCTTATTTGGATTATTATCCACGTTTTCTTCACTCATTTTAGATTATTCAACACAAGTTTCCCACACCACAAACAAAAACACAGGTGGATTTTGAGGTTATGTAAACGTCAAAGTCAAACTCATGCGGTTTTGACTTTGAGGTGTTCCGTTATCATTGTTTAGGATTCAAAGCAAGAAATTGCGTCTTCTCTTAATTCTTAATTGAAGATAGCTGTGCGAATGGAAAATTAAAATAAAACCTTTTTTTTTTAAATAATGTACCAAAAAATTAAACACGTCAAAAATAACGACAGTAAAAAAAATAATTTCAAGAAAAAGGAATAAAAACCTAACATTGAAACTTAGCTAAGTAGCTTCACGGGTTATTAAACATTTCCTGACGTCCATTGCCCTTTACAGCGGTCATGAACGGAGTGACGGCTAGACTTAAAATAAAAACAGTTAAGACTCATTAATTTAACTTCTAAAGGCTGTCACGATTTTAAAATTGATTAAATGATTACAAAAATAGTTTGGCTGATTTCGACTAGTTTTGAGTCTTCTTACAATTGATTAAGATTCAATAACCGCTGTAATAGCAAGGTGCATGAGTAAATCTTATTTTAATATTTTTAGTTAATAACGTCTATTTTTTTAACCCTATAGTCTAAGCCTTTTTTTAATTTTATATCTTTTATAATAATTAATATACCCTATTGTATAAGCCATTTCTCGTAAATTTAATATTTTAAGGTAAAACCTTCTATTTTTTAAATTAAGTTACTACTTACTAGTTTTTTAACCTAACATTTTTTTTTTTGTACGCCGTTCCTATATCGCAAAACATGTAGAAACTTTATTTTTATTTATAAGACCTGTATAGTACATACCATACCACTCATGTTTTACAAAATAAATATATCTTTATCTTTATCTTTATCTTTATCTTTAAAAACCACCAAGGTTTGATTCCGTTCGATCCCCGGGTTCTGAAGACGCGACAGCCCGGTTAAAGCCAATAGGCTAGTGCCTTATTCAAACATAGGTCACCTCTGCTTAACCCTTCGGAGAAAACAGGCGTGATATTATCTTTATTTGGAATACTTACAGATAATAATAACAAATAATGGGTTTTACTATGACCGAGTGATCTTCGTTTGCTGATACGGCAAAAGAAAAAGAGAAACTAAATGAAAATACTGATATACATAATATTGATACCTACCTCAGTACATTCAGACAGATGCAGTTTTCTCAAATTATGTAGCAGGCTTATAAGTTAACATAATAACTTCATGATCTCTTTTCCTATAACGCCCTGCCGCCCTGCCTTGCAATTTTGCATCTTAACTGGGATTGATTTCATATTCCTCGTTGTAGGTACCTACATTGTAGGTATACTTTGCTAAACACATCGTAAATATTAAAACAAAATTATACCATTGCTTTTTTTCCATTTTCTGCATCGTAGCTTCTGCACAAAGCGCAAAGTGTCGCGGGTAACGGGTTTGATTCCCGGAATGGACTTTGATTCATAAAATCATAAAGGTATAATGTGATGAATGGTTCATCAAAGATTTTGGGACTGCCAACTTATATTAATTCGTTCATTCAAGTGTACACGATAACTTTAACTATTTCAATCACGGACAACTATTCAAAGAAGCCATTTCAAGTGCACTGCCCTATAATTTACATTTAAAAATAACTCTCAAATAAGTGCACCCATTAATATTCAACTCCTTACTCGAAAGAGATTGTTAAACATCATTTACATAAAGTTTTCGACTAGTTTCGATTGTTCTTCACACTCCATCGGCATCCAAAAACAGGTCTAGGTATTATTATTCTTCCTATGAATCAGTATCAAAATGATAAACTTTTTAAGACTTGCAGTGACGTAAGAAAGCTCTAGGAAGAGAGGCAAGATGACGTCTCTCTCTGGCGCCAGAGAAATGCGGTGCAGCGATGAGAAACCAAGCAAACGAAACTAGTTTGCCGCCGGCGAGCGGGGTAGCAACCGTAGCAAGCGCTCGATACTAACGCCTGCGCGATCGAGAAATAAAACCTGGATTTTCGTCAGTAAAAAAGTGTTTTTAAATGACTGAAAAACTAATTAAATTAACATTCTAGAGATTTTGAGAAAAGTGCGTGGAACGCTCTAAAAAGTTGACTTGATTTTTATCAATTATTTTTTAATTCGAAAATAAGTTTGCATTTCAACCGAACTTTTTGGTGAGAAGTTTTGGATGTCAAGATTTATTTGCAATTTTCGTTGTGGCCGTTGGATTATAATTTAAGGTATAAACATAGTATAAATTAGTGTTAAAAAGTTGTGTGACTAGTTGTGAAGGCGTTGACCGATCCTCAACGCACTGTGACACGCTCGCCGTGTTATTTACTTGCCTTACTAGCATAGCTCTGCTAATTACACTTGCATGAAGATGCACGCTACTGTTGTAGTAATTTATGCAACGCGTCTTTAGAAAAAACCACTTACAAATCAAGGCAAAATTAAGAAATTATGATGACGAAATGCAGCAAGATTCTAATTAGAAATCATAAGAATTACCATATTTTGAGGGTCTCAAAGTTGCAGTCGTTAATGCGATTTTAATGCTCGTCAAAATAAATTATAGGTACTTTTAATTATGCGTCAGAGTTTTTATTCCAGTCATCTTATAAGACCTCAACAACAAAAAACCAACTAAAAGTTAAGGCTGGAATGATTATACCTACCTGTCTGTATCGAAAAAAGGCAAAACCTGATTTATGAAGACCTCCTCTCACATAGGCTGTATGTATGGGTTTGTGCCTACACGTCAAAAAAAAAATCTGCATATTTTAAATTCATTCCCCGCCATATTCTTGGAATGTCGCTATTTGCAGGCGTCGCGTCGGGTAGTTTAATCGATTTTAAACTTAATTTCTTGGCGGGTTAAGTTTATTTTTGTTATATTGTGCGTGTGATTATTCTTTCCACTTTGTGGAGTAGCAATGAACCCGATACTAACTTCGATTGTTACCTGTAGATTCCGATAAAGCATTTTACACGATTCGAATGCACAATTTCATAAGATTCTTGTATATTTGACCTCTACATTCCAAGTTTTTTTGCTCTATTTATAAAAGGCACTTGTCCTACTTAGTAATTCAACCAAATATTATGGGCCTTTTAGCAAGCACTTATGGAAATGGCTTGGCGTTCTCCTGGGAGCTGCCTTTGGCCCCGCAATAAAAGCAAGACGCATGTGCTTTCATGTTGAAATAAGTCAGACATTTTATGATTCTAAGTTAATTTTAGATAAGTCAAAGCTTTATTTACCTACTGTTCTTATTATTATGACGAGAATGTTCTTCCCTTCAAAGATTATAAGAACAGTAACTACCTAACGGGTTACATAAAACTACAAATTCGTATTTTCCCCCCTCAAAAGACAAAGAAAACTTTATAAGGTTTCATTAAAATTAAAACGTGCGTTAAAAACATTCAGTTACAAAGTAACTCGATGACTGGAACGAATCCCAACAAATTGTGCGTCCAATCGATTTCATGTGTCAAAAATAAAAAGTATTTAATTGACATACATGATGAGACCTTCTCAGAGTTGTGTTGGGCTCGCGGAGACTTACGAGATGTAGGACTTGGGTTCAACTTTAAATTCAAACCAGTACCTACTAATTAATACATTGTGTAAATTATCTCATCACGACTGCTCTCAAAACGGTGGATCATCGTGAGGAAAGCAGCAAGTTCTCGAGCCGATAAAGTCGAAGACATGGGCCAATCGACCCATCTCACAGAGAGTAGGCCTGTGTGGAGATTATAATAAGGTGATTATAGGTAGGTATGTTTAAATATTACAATCTTGAAGTCAAATCAGTCAAAAGAAAATAAATTGCTATTCGAAGTGTTTCAAATGTAATACCTAAACGATTTTCCAATAGATTGATTCGCTGCACTTTTTTACCGACTCAAAGCGAAAGCGTAGTAAATCAATAAACATCTTGGCGCCGGAGATGAGAGCTGTAAACTTTATCTGGATTTAAAATATTTATCACTTTAAAAACTGGCAAAAAAAAAGCGTTTCATATCCAGACTTCGTAACTACTAAGAAATTCCTGATGGAAAAAACCAATAACACTTTGCCCAACCTGGGAATCGAACCCAGGACCTTATGCTCGGCAGTCGCGCTTGCGACAACTAGACGAGGCAGTGAACGAACTAAACAGAACTTTTTTCAAGGTTATACCTAATGGATATTACCACCAAAAATAGCAGGAATGTAGGCACCTGAAATTCACTTTTTGTGAAAGAGAACCAGTCAGCGCCACTCAAGCTTGCCTTTAATCTATTTATCACGGGAAGTGGTCGTAAATCCGCAGTGGGCCACTCACGGCGACCGCCATAGATAACGTTAAGTAAACGATACGGCTAAGGTGACCACTCCTGACAGGGATGCCACACGGCTCCATATTCTGACAGGGAAATAAATACTTACCAGCGGAAATGACAAGGTGGAAAGGGTTATGCAAAAACCTGCTCTGTCTAAGAGTTTTGAACGACAATAAGGTTCTACGTTATGGTGCAGCATGGTTGTTTTGGCGCGTGGAATTAAACGCTTCAGAACTACCGCTGCCATCTTGCTTTTTTAAAACAAATTCCGCAAACAATTTCACAACTATTAACTATGACGAAAGGGCCAAACGAAGATGGCAAGATGAGTTAGACCGCTTTATGAAAGACTGGACGAACGGCTACGGGCAGCCGCGAGAAGTGGAAAGAGTTGAGGGAGGTCCTTGCCCAGCAGTGGAACACCATGGGCAGGTATAATAATAATCGTCATTAAACTTGCCAAGTGCCAAAAGAAACATACTGCTTCTCTCTAAACTAGCAAGTGAAATGATAGAGTGAAAAGGTAATAGCTCTAAAAAACCTGTATCTACCTACTTGAACTGGACTACCGATGCTTTTAAACAAAAATTAAGTTTAATAAAGCTTCTCCGTTATAATAGTAAACAAGTTAATTTTGACGAGAGTATCTAGAATTTTTCATTTTGCTTTAGCAAGTACTGTCAAGTATTCATCTGAAATCGTGATATTGGAGAGAAAGTGTTCAGCGTTAAGCCAATGATGCCGAAATCGCATTTTTTGTGAGAATAAGTAAGAAAGAATGTCGTGACTCAAGGCAAACAGAGCCCGCTCTCAAACCTGTCCTAACTATAATAAATCCAATTCATATACTTAGAGATAATAAGAAAAGCAAGTCAGTTTTCAGATGATATTGGGTTCCCAAATCAGTTTCAAATTGCTTAATTGACTCTCATTGCCACATAAAAGTTTATCAATGTCCCCAAAAATCTCTTTGACACAAAAACAAGAAAATGAATGCCTTTACAACGGCACCTACAATAATATCCCGTTACAAAAGACTGCAGCCCTACCTCCCCACAAGCCGGTATGAGTGTACGAATGTATGACGAAACTGTCTTGCGCGACACCGCAGCATCGCAGCATTGTGGCGTGCCTGTAATTATGTCAGATTGTTTTCTTAATTGTCCGGATTAAGGAAATAGGACACCGTGGGTTTAATTGACCCTTTGACAGTCATACCATCATCTGAGCCGCTGGCTGATCCCGTGGCTTTGGCCGCGTTGGGGTAGAAAATTAAATTATTATATGGGAACGTGGTACTGGGAACCATGTTCTACTAACTACTTTTAACCCAGTTCATGTTTGAGCCGTTTTAAGGCGTAAAGAAGTAACAGACAGACAGATTGAGTTTCTTTCGTATTTAAAGCATTAGTACCTAGATACATCTTTGCTCTGAAAGTCATGAATGGCGTCTGTACCTACCTGTACACTCTGTCTTTAATAGATTTTCAATTTTATCGCTAAATCAAAGTTGATTGGGCAAATTAGAGTTTCGGGTAGCTTGATATCTATACCTACATTGCAAGTCCAAAGACGGCTCTTCCTAATTTGTATGCAGTGCAAAAGCATTTCTTCTTTTACTATCATCAGTTTATGCAGGGATCTAAGTTTTTAACGCTTCAAGCAACGTTTGCACGTGGCACATTGAACAACGAAGAACACAAAGTTACAGCAACATGTAGAAAGGTACTTAATGTTATCATATTGCTCAGCTCATCGGATACCGGTACTGCAGTGACCTATTTCACTCCATTGACGTTAGGGACTACTCACACTTATTCAGCTCCATTCGCGTTTGGCTGAACGATTTTGAACACACTTATACAGTTCTGTTTCTGTCAGCAGCGTACAGCGTCGTAAAAATGAGAAAAGACGTCATAGCGAGTTGTCTCCGCTGAAACGCTTCTATCTACTGCGTACGGCGCTGAATACGCTAACACTCTTTTAATATTGTACCCTCAACATGGACAGTTCTATGTGCGATATTTTTATTGTTTCGCTTCTTGCAGAAGAAATAGATAAAATTAAACGTAAAAAATTAAAACGCAAACGACAGTGGGTTGACCAACTTTGGGGAAATAGAAATTTGGTTGGAGAAAACGCGACATTGGTACCCCAATTAATAGAAAATAATTATAACTACTCAATCCTTGCTGCGTAATGATTACGTAATAATAAATCAAATCTATGCAGGAACTATGCAGGTCGCATGTTCAGCGCTGTTCTGCCGTGTACAGCGCTGTTCCGCCGCGTTCGACGCTGAAGGCCGCGGAACAGCGCTGAACGCGGCAGAACAGCGCTAAACTCTATCTACAGCACCCGCATGATAAAAACACATTTGTCCTCATTTTAGACTTGTTTGCGGCGAAAGTTGAATAGACGCGGAAAGCTAAACGGATGCTTACGCGTCTCCATACAAAATCGCTGTTTTCTATGGGCATAAGCTGAATAAGTGTAAGTAGTCCCTTAGGCTGCAACGTGAGTGCTAAATATAGTCTTCCTCATTAGCTTAGCTTTTAATTAGGCACTGTATATTCAGGCAGACAGAATAGCCGATACGTTGAACCTGATTAGGAAAAGTTATGTAGATAGTACTAGCTTCATGTCTGGCATATGTAATGTGCGATAAATGATTACATTATCACGCCTGTTTTGCGTCATCAGCCCAAAAGGGTAGGCAGAAATGCATTGCAAAGTGCAACTTATACCCACACAATAGAGTCGAGCGTATGGCCCTATCGGGTCCATAATCAGTAGCGGTCTACTGAGAAATTCCTGATAAGAAAACCCAGTAACACTTTGCCCCTGCATATCAGTCCCAAGCCCCAAGTTCAGCAGTCACGCTTGCGACCTTCATCACCATCATCCACAGCCCGACGTCACCCACGGCTGGGTATATGCCTCTCTTTGCTTGTGCCAGCCTCCTCTAAGATAACCCCACGATGGCAACAATGTCGTCTGCCCATCTCGCCTCCGAACGACCGACACTTCTCTTTCTAGTCCTTGGATGCTACTCGGTCACAGCTTTACTCCACCTGCCATCACCGCGCCTTGCTAGGTGTCCTGCTCAACTCCATTTGAGTTACAAAACGCGATTTCTAATATCGGAGACCTTTGTACCTACGTCTCCGGATTTCGACGTTTGGAACTCGGTCTATTAGTTTAATGCCGAGCACTAGTCCAAAAATCAAATGGGTTTAGAACTTGAGAATTTTAGATCGTCGGCCAACTTCTCAGTTTCGTCTATCTTCATTTTATTGTGTAGTAATTTTGCTCGCGGTAAACTACAGTGAATTTTAGAAAGAGCTATTTTCATTCACATAATCTTCTAGTATCGTAAACAGCCAGAATTCAAAGTCAAAACACAGATTAGCCCACGTCCGCAGCAATGTTTAGAGATGTAAATCAGTGTAAAACAAAGATGTCTTGTTTAATTGCCACTAACTTCGACTATTCACACGTTAACACTTCTTATTCTTAGTCATTTGCATCTTTGTTTTTGGGGGATTACGCACTGGGCAGTTTTAACGTAAGTGCTAATTTGAAGAAAACACACTAAACTTTTTATAATTCAATACAAAAGCTGTTTAATTCAATTAGTGCATTGCATTCGCATTGACTTACCGAAATAATTTCAGAACTCCGTCATTATTGATATTCTGTAATCAGCTCCATTAAATAAGACTTACGAACTCAGCAAATCAGGAAACAGATTTGAATAATTATGTCATTCCCCATTAGATGCATCTTTTTAGATAATCACGTACCAAATCGTGCCTCGTTATTACTTGATAGGTTTATTCAAATCTGCCATTGATATTAATAACCTAAGCACCTACACGAATAAATATGTATAATAATTCGCCACTTAAACAATTCAAACGGGCTGACGTCAAAGGCAATCCCCGCGGCTCTCCTGCAAAATCGTTGAGTGAAATAAATCACCTGTGTAAA
This sequence comes from Noctua janthe, assembly GCA_910589295.1. NCBI lineage: Eukaryota > Metazoa > Arthropoda > Insecta > Lepidoptera > Noctuidae > Noctua > Noctua janthe. Next base: position 914,196 of record OU342572.1, on the reverse strand, counting down.
GCCGGTATTATTACACTTTACTACAAAGTAACCATCGTGTTTCTCAAACAGCCCGTTTTGAATCAGTCGCGTCTTAGCTGCCTAGTGCGTCAATTTCTCATCTCACGAATAATATTTCGTTATTAAACTCTTTTGTTTTTTAATTGTGGGTAGATTTACTAGATATTTAGCAATCTAGGAATGCTAGAGTATTAGTTGAAACTTGTTTACTGTTGTTGCTGCGGAGTTCTGTGTAGTTCGTTTCCGATGGGAAAACGTGTGGAAAGCGACAAGAAGTGGAATTTAATGGTAAACCTAATCAAGTTCCTCAAATAACCATTACAAAGGACAGGTTATTTTATACTCTCCCCCTATAAAAGAATCATCTTCAGTGACCCGCATATTATTCGCAAATAGTCTTTTCTAATTACTTTTTTCTCTTCAATATCTTGTTTCTTTTGCTGCTCCTTTTTTTGTTCGCTTTTCCTCATTTCCGACTTGTCCTGTCCGTTTGTGGGTTTTTGCGTCCATTTTCATTTCATAATGTTTACTTACGCTGGGGTCAATTGTAATTCCGCCTGGTTACCGTAGATTCTCCCTTTCTGAGTCTTTAAATGTAAGAGAATCAATTTGGTTGAATCTTGTGGGATGCCCGATTTCACTAACACCTAACACCAAGCGGCACTTAAATATGTTATTGGATATACTGTTCGAATTTATACTCTAAGCGTTGAACCGAGCATTGAAAATCTTACAGCACGATTTTTTTCGGAATTTATTTAGGTTTGCGAAAACATGCATTAGATGCTTTTTACGACTCCCACTTTCAACTTTTATGAACAAAATCATCAATGGAATCTACGTAAGAGATTGAATCATTAAAATCGTTGTTTTTACGCACATCACATACCGCTCCGTATACCGAACGATATTCAAATCTTTTATGTAATAATACCTAACCATAGCCTTCGTTTTATGGAGATCATCTCAGAGTAGATGATATAACTGGAGCAAATATTTTGCAAGATTTCACGTAAGAAATTACAGGTGTTCAAAAGGTATTGATTGAAAACATGAATGATTACGATAAACATAATATTGACGCGGCACAAATACTTGCAGGTGTAACAGCGGAATAAGATGAATAGTTTAGTTTACGTGTTCTCCACAATTTGGCGAACACTTGGCAGTGAGCCGACACGAAGATATTGTTTTTTTCGATAAACTAGAACAGGTTTATAGTAAGAAGTATCTATCACTAGTAATCTAAGTAGAATTGAAGTTGGGTGAGAGGTGGTACAATATCGTCAACAACTGCAAATCGTCAGAAGTAAAAAGACTACCTAGAATATATGTCAGTCTATAGAAGAAAATATTGGGAAGAGTCACAAAGAATACATTGTAAAGAATACCGTTAGATTCAGACCTACAAATAAGCATCAAATACCTAATCAATATCCCAAGAAAAGAGAGGCCTATCCCAGCAGTGGGTTAAGTCGGGTTGGGCTGATGATGATGGTGAATCAATACGCCAACATTATACACTTATTCGGTAATGAGTGATTGAGTGTAACCTTCAGAGATTAGCAATTGCTGAAACCTACAGGATATTCACATTAATGTTATGTTACGTAGTTTCTCGCAAAAACAAACTTACTTGTAACAAATCAATCAGCCAGCTGTCTAGTGTCTAGCTGTTTGCATTTCCTCGAAACTGAATTACACGTAAACGGCTGAATGCATATGAACGCGCACACGCAGATAGCTGTATTCGACCATGACTTTGATTATTAGCACCACGGATTTTTACTGCATGAAGTACCTACCTTAGTGAACTAATAACAGCCACATGGGTTGATCTTCAACGTTAAACAACGCTTGCCAAGGTCGATCCGTAGATGGGTGACCATCCAATATATAACGAGTTTCCTCTATATCTCGGAGCAAACTACGAAACAATAATCTCCAAATAACTGAAAAACAGTACGATTTGCATTTCAAAAGCTAGCCCCCAAAGCACCCGCTGGTCACCACCTTCTAAAGCCTCCCTAAAGAACGATTAAAGAAAAAGTTCTGACTTCTCCAAACCTCCTTCAAGATAAAGCAAACAACCATCTAAGGCCCATCTTTTCTTCGTCCATTTACCTCTCAGTTCCGCCTCATCAGCGCAAGGGGTCGCCACGCTCGATTGGGCGTCAGATGAGCTTTCACCACGCCGCGCTGGTGACCAGTCAGTCATGACGCAACTATAGGCAAGATATGGAATCGTGAGACGCTGGGACAAGAAGAAAGGTTGGTCGTCGTGACGATATTTTAAAGGTTTTGTGAAATGAAGGGTATGCAGGTGAGGCATTGAAAACAGGCTACGGCATTAAAAAAAATTGATGGAGATAGATTTTTTTGCGACAGTTAACTTTTCTATGAAAATTAGATATAATATAAAATGTAAAAATTTGGAAAGTGTGCCTGATTATTTCCGAAAATTTTGACCAGTAAGTTTTGGTTCACCTATAGAAAAGAAATTGTCTAAAAGTAACAATATTCTAGAGACGACATAGTTGCCATCGGTGGAAAACCTGGATGAGGCTAGCACGGGAACGTGGAGATTGGCACAAACAAAAAGAGGTAGGCCTCTCTTTGCCTGAATTAACCCACTGCTGCGTATAGGTACTGTGGTGAATTCAGGCTGTGGATGATGATGAGCAAGATTCTACTTAAAAAAACGCTCATTAAAAATCCGTTTAAAAAGATTATGCGTATCTTTGAACATGATCAAATAATTTGTAGCTGCATTTTCCACAGTTACAAAGTCAAGCCATCTAGCTTCAACTCGCCTGGTATCACACGTGGGTATCATATTATGTTTCTTGGAACTTTCTCACCGAGTGACTGTGAAGTTGGTGCTATTGTTTACGTTGTGTGATGATCAGTTACAACTGTCACTACACTGCTAAGTGTCTTTGGGTTTTTACATCAGAAATTTCTCAGTAGCAGCCACGGATTTGTTGATGGCAATAAGCTCGCCCCCTATTACATGAGACTTAAACATAACTGGCGAAGTTTGAGTGTACTATTAGGTACACCTCTGCCTAACCCTTCGGGGATCACAGGCGTGATGTTTATGTATGTGTAACTAATATTTGATAATATGTTATATCGACTGTATAATGGTTAATCACCTTTTTACATGGTTAATGACCTTCAGTGGCTTCGCTTATCAATAACAGCCAGTAATGTTCCCACGGCTGGGACACAGCACAGGCATGCTGTCTGTGAGTGGGACTCGGTGATAATCCGATAATCCACTACGCTGAGTGCGGGCTTCGTCACGATTTTCACGAGTATGGATTGAACCTCACCGGCAGCACGCAATCGCACTTTTCCATGCTCCTATCCTTTTCTGTTCCGCAAAACCGTCTTTTGCTAGAGCGAGAAACAGAGCGGGAGTGCACCACGGTGCGCTCGGCAGCACGTACTATTTCTCGCTCTAGCGACAGAAAAGGATAGATGACGTTCAATCCTACACATGATAAAAAAATTGATAAAGGAGTAACCCACCGATTCGAAAGCCACGATTAGTAAGTCGTGTGACCGTTACGACTGGGCCACAACTGGCCTGTTTCTCTTATCACGGCGTATTGTGACCTGCAATGCTATTCTCTAAGGATACAGCCTTGTTGTGCAGCGCTGCCGCAGCGGTGAAACTTAGTTTGGTATTCACTAAGCTGAGTAAAGCTACACTAGCGCTCAAGGCTGTGACGGCCGTGAGTTAAAACTAACCTACGGAGTAGTACGGAGGGCAAATTGACAGTTCTTCATACATTTTGGTATTCACTAAGAAAAAACAGCTACAAATTCGCTTACGACCTCGCCCGCAGCCTCGCTTACAACTGTCAAATCCAAAAGCTACAATAATCGCGCGTACTCTTGACAAAAATATTAGATAGTACTTAAAATAAAATTTATATTTCGATTCTTTTAACTACATATTATTTGAAAAAATGGCAGCTCGATTACTTATAAAGCTACATTTATTAGAACAAGCTAAGAAAAGTGATGATTTGAAGAAAGATCAACAGGCGAAACAAATAAGAAAGTTTAAAACAATATCCCGTGATACAGATTTTATCCATATTTACAGGCTTTCAGAGGATTTAATTAATATATTAGAAAGTGATTTAACTCCGTATATGCGTCCACGAGTTCGTTCCAGTGGTTTAACCAAGAGGCTAAAGGTTTGTTTACAGTTTGTTTATAAGTTATGATGGGACCACACCAACACCTATTGATTTCCTGATGTTTCAGATATTATGCACTCTATCATTTTTGGCAAATGGAAGTTACCAGAAAATCATCGGCAAGAATGTGGACACATATATATCACAGTCTTCTGCCTCTAGGGCAATCCACGAAGTTGTTAATGCTCTAAATAACAAAAACGTCATTAGTAAATATATTAGATTTCCGCAAAACCAGAATCATCGACAAGTGCTCAAGTCAAGGCGAGTATTAAAAGTACCAACATTTTCATATTAGTCTCTATCTAGAGTCTTGTTAAAACAAAAGCGTTTGAAATTTGAATGCTGATTACAGGTTTTATGAGAAATTCAAAATTCCTGGGGTGCTAGGTTGCGTTGATGGCACCCTGATTTCAATGATACGTCCTAAGGAACATGAGGAGAGATATTATTGCCGAAAAGGTTATCATGCCAGGAATGTTTTAATTGTAGGTGAACTGGTTTTTAATTAATATAATTAGAATTATAAGGAATCCTGTATATTATAATTATTATACTTATTTCAGATCAATGATGCTGATTTGAATATCTTACATGTGGATGTGACTTTTGGGGGTGCAACACACGATAGTTTTGTTTTTTCAAACACTAGAGTTAAGGAGCATTTGGAAAACTTAAATAATAATGGAGAAATTGTGTACTTGCTTGGTAAGTTATTATTTAAAATACCATGATAACTTACACACAAGTCAATATTGCATTTAATTCCATTTATTAATTTCAGGTGACTCAGGATATCCTCAAAGGCCTTATTTAATGGTTCCCCATAGTAATCCAGAAACTGGGACTCCGGAGAGTCATTACAACAATTTGCACAGTAGTGCACGGAACAGCGTGGAAAGGACTATCGGACTACTAAAAGGCCGGTTTAGATGCTTATTAGTTCACAGAGTATTGCACTACGACCCTATAACAGTGGGAAAAATAGTGATAGCTTGCTGTGTTTTACACAACATGTGTAATCGTGCTGGGCTACCAGCGCCTAAGTTGGACGAATATGACTTAGATGAAGAATCTAGGTTACTTGGAATCCTGACACAACCAGCCCAAACACATGATGACTTAGTCAGTGGGCAATTATGTAGGCGAGATTTAGTTAATCAATTATGGCGAGCACGTAATATTTAAGATTTCAGATATGCTTTCCTTTTTTTTTCAGATGTTGAAAACATGTTTAGATAGGATATACTCACCATAATTGATTAGTTAATCATGGTACACTCAATAAGTTTTTTTTTTTGTAATTAAATTAGTTGTGAATATTTTGTAGATACCTAGATATTTAATAATATAAGCAATGTAGATTAATCAATATTGGTATCTTATAATAAATAAATACAATTATGTCGTATACTTAAGGTGTCAAATAATAATAGATTGGTAGGTATATTATGTAATATTTTATTAGGCTTTAAATACATATTTATAGGCTTTTTTCTGCAAAAATTTTAAATGTTCATACAGTATAGTGCATGAGTAATTAAATACTACTTAATAATATGTCTTATTTTATTTACCACAAAAAACGTTTAAAAAAAAAACAAAATCAAAATATATTATTTTACATACACCTACATAAGCACATATGAAACGTCAGAAGCTAGGTACATGATTCTCATTGGTTGTTTCCTATTATTTGGTTGGTTACTTTTTTAAGAATAATTGGCTTTTACAAAGTTTTCCAATTACATTGATAATAGGTGCGGGAGTGTCATCAACAACCAACCAAGTACTAAACAAAATACATCTACAATCTAATCTATAGTCTATTAAGCTTACAATGTTGATGTTGTGAACAAAACATAAAATAATAAAAACTTACATATTTAAATCAAATGACATGATTACCATAACATCCTAACAAGTCTGAATTTTCATATCCTGTCCAAAAGCCAAGTTCTGTAACCAACTTGTTATAGAAGCAGATACTATTTATAAGAAATTTCCTGCTTGTTTTAGCTAACTTAAGTTTAGGTATCACAATTTCATTTACTATGTGTATTTATATTATCATAACATCTATCATTTACTTAATATCTAAAAGTGGACTAAAATCCTATAAGTGGTTGACTAAATTTAACTCCCTCGTCTCATGGATGCACACAAATCCTGCAATGCCTGGGTCTGCCTTGACCATGCCTCACTTATGTTATTAAAAGTCTCTAACATCCTCTGCTGATTGTCGATGAGAAGCCTTTCATTTTCCAAACGTCTCTCTTCAAGGGCGACAAACCGTTCAGTCAAGCTCGCCATTTGTGACTGCCTTTGAGAAGGTGGTGAGCGCTGGATCAGACGGCGTCGTACCATTGGACGCCTACGAGGTGCTACGAACATAAAAAATTTTACAAATTACTAATAACTAGAGGCAAAACAAATGTAAAGTTCATTATTATGTAGGTATAACAGCAACACAACACTCTCTGAAGGAAAAGATTTTACAATGTAGTATAAGTGCTTATAATATAGCATGTTGATTGAATAAGTTGTAAGTATGAGTAAGAGTTGAAAAATTATCTAACCTACAGAAAATCCCAACAATTTAACCCAACTTGGGAATCAAAAATGAGACCACTCTACAATGTAGTGGGTTTTACACTAAACCAATAATTAACCAAATTAAAATTGTAACTAAGTTAACCTTACATGAAGAGGCAATTGGGGCATTACTCCTATGAGGCACGGCAGGTCTGGCGGGCTGGTGGTCAGGTGGGGATCTAGCCTAAAGCAATACAAAAAGTTATGCAGATGTCCATTAAAAAAATTGTAAGACTTTAATTTAAAATCTCACCATATGTTCCATATTAGGCTGGTTTTCCATTTGCCAAGATGGGCCTGGTTGTACATCCTGCAAATATATTTTAATCAGCATCATCACATTTATTTAAAATGTAACATCACAATATTATATTTTATTAGAAATAACTTACTGGTATGGAAGGTGTGGACTGTTCAGTCTGGCGCAGTATGCTTGCAGTAGTGTGTTCTTCAGGGAGTATTTGCACATTACTCTACAAAATTAAATTTGTAAATTATAACTTGACTGTATACAATTTTCATAAATGGTGTAAGTAGTTTAAAACTAGTAATACCTACCTGAAGTATGCTCTCTGACACTGGAGTTGCATTTGCCTCCTCTGTAACGTCTTGTATACTCTGCAAACAAATGTAGACTTAACAATTTTTTGGGAAGTCAAGAAGGATTGTTACATGTGTTGAATAATATTTCAATAAACATACCAAGAGCACTTCATCTGATACCTCAGCATTTGGCACGTCAGGAGTAAAGTAAAAATTTGGTTCAGGTTCATTAGCAGGCTAAAAATAAAATTTTGGAACATTACATTGATGTTTCAGGAAATATCTTACTAAGTATATATTTTACTTTAAAAAGTTTTCATAAAATTAAAACAAGCATAAACGTAACTAAAAAAAAAACAAATAGGTACATGAAGGTCAATTTCTAGCTCCCTGTCACCAGTAACAAAGCTTTCACCACCCATTATAGCAACTATTCTTTCTTCAATTACAGACAGAAATCCTTCCTCCAGTTCACCACCACCTGTTCGTTGCCTAGCCATTCGTATTGAACTAGCTTTTTTTCTAACCGCTGACTTCTTATCCTTCCAATACTAAAAAATTATATCCAATGTTTAAATATCAAGATTTCACATAAGTATCAATAATATTATATCCTAGGTTATTAATTAGACCCAATGTACATAGGTAAGAACTGGATATTTAACTTTTTTCTTAAGAATTAAGTAGTTAAGGTATGCATGCAAAATGACGAAGCACCCCAGTAATGCAATACCTAGGTTACTTGTTAACAAACCTTTGACCACTGCTTCCAACTTTTAATGCAGCCACTTCCATCACTGTTTAGCTTGACAGATACTTCTTGCCATGCCGCTTGTGTGCGGTCTCGGGCATGAGATGTCCGAGGGTGCCCTGTGGCAAGCCAACGCCGCTCTTCCAAACTCTCTATTAACATCTCTACTTGCGCACGGGATGGAATCGTACTTCTTGGCATGCTTAAAACACAACAAACTAACTATATTATTTACTTGTCAAAATCCACTTTAAAGTTTCATCCCCATTCACCCCTGCATTCCTACACCCTTGTCAAATTAATGTAATACAATTATTACATTAATGTGACATGTATTAACAGTAACAATATAATACTCACATAGTAGGTACATTTATCCTCTTAGTCACAGAAACCTTTGTTCAAAGCAGTCGCTGTTACAAATAAATTTAAAAAGCACATAAAAGATTTAAAATATAAACTCAAGTGGTTTTGATAGCGTCGCTTGTTTGACGTTTTTTGTATTGGGCGCCGCGCGGCCGAGTCGCGTTATCAAAATAGGCAAAGGAATCGTCATTCAGCCTTAAAATGTAATAAGAAATATGGAATAAACTCATAAAATTATGAAATATGTTTATAGGTTTGCTCTATTCCTTAAAATACTTAAAGATAGACCTTAAATATATATTTTAAACCCTTAAAACTCTCAGTCGAGATTGATCGATTATGATTAAAGAATTTGTTCCAAGCCCTAAATTCGTCTACGAAACAGCGACGGGAGGACACAGCCTACAGTTCGTCGACGAGCACAACCACGCTAGTGAATACAGTTTAAATCAGCGCTATACGCTCGATCGATCTCAAGGCTGTCTCGTCGACGAGCTCGTCGCAGCTTACAGCCATGAAATTGTCTTTTAGAGAATAGCACTGCTGAGCTAATCGTTTGTTAGGTACTACCGAGGTCACTGACGGTCGACCACTTTCCAACTTAACTTAGCATAGCTGGGCTAAGGGTGACAAGTGGCAGACCGTCAATGAAAATTTTTCAACGGTTCTTATCACAGTTCACCTTATTAGGCTATCCGAATTGACGTCACACTTGAAGATACCTGATTAAAGGCGACTATTGCAAAAAAGCCGGACATTTTAATTTACAATATGTATTTCTTTATCAGTTTACAGTTTAATTAAATTTAATTTAATTCGTTAAAAATGTCTGAACAAATGATAATTAATTGTCCTCTTAACTGCTTTTGGTCACGGCGCGGGAGATATTACAGTGTACGCATGTGTGCGCAGGCACAGGGGCACTCTCTCTTATCTCGCTCTCATAGTCCGATAGGACGGCCATCCGACACGACCGGAGAGAGATCAGGCCCAGGACAAACCACGCTAAATAAATAAAAGTCGGAATAAAGTCAGACGGATGGTAGCACTGGTAGCCCCAGTCACCGCTCATTATCTCTGTTTTTATATTCTAGTGCTGCACGATGCGCGAGAGTCTGCGTCGACTCGCTTCAGACGACGGAGAGGGCATGGAGAGACGCGGGCGCAACGCGGGGAGCCGCCGGGTGAGGGTCGAGCTCATGCTGGGGGAGCACATCACCGTGGATGTTGAAGTAAGGAGTAATAGTGTTAAGTGTCCTTAGCTATTTCAAAGCGAAGTAGAAGTTCGGTCCTCACCTCTTTTAGATCTCCCTGTGTAGTGACTGCCATTACTCTATTCTCATTCAGCCATTCGAAAAACTTGCCCCATGTCCATCTCTAGATTTATCTTCTTATTCAACAATACATAAAGGCTCAAACGGACGGCGCTTATAATTCTTTTCGTAGATTTTTAAAAAGCTTTCGATAGAGTTGAGCACAAAAGATTACTGAACAAAATTGGACTCAAAGGCTTAGAGGCAACTTGCTCCACTGATTTTAGTCTTGTAGTAACCGCAATCAAACGGTTGAGTGTAACGGGTACCATTCTGACTCATTCCTTATTTTTTTCCTTAATTGTCCCTAAGGTATCTGTAATAAGTGTATAACTGGCCCTTTATTATTTTTAATTTGAAATAGATAAATTGCCTTTAGGTGCTTACTGTATTTATCAATGTCAACAGGTAGACTAAGAAATTAAGATTGTTTATGGGGTAAAATACTTCGTATGTTGCGATGGAATGCCCAAATCATTATTATTATGGTCCTCAGCTGCGCCTGCGCACGTGTTGTAAGGTGTGTAAAATTAACACAAGGCTTGATTCTTTGAAGACTTGTTTTACGAATCGTGAGTCCGACGGATATTTCACTGCTACTCGTAAAACGCAGATGGAGTTTATGTGTTTCATAAAATTTAACGTTTATTTACTGAGTGGAGTGCTGCTGCAAATTGCTCTAAATTGAATGATGATACCGAATGGCCATGGTTTTGGATTTCTTGTACTAAATCTCGTGAGTGGTCCGTAAACGGTATGCTTTTGTCCGCAGCTGATTGCGTTCTCTGTTTTACTTTATTATTCCCCCAGACAATCACAAAGTGCCATAAATAAAGATAGCTAAATCTTCGGTGGTACGCTGGATTAAATCACTCAAAGTGAGTGTGATTTATTAGGTATATGTACACTTCTGCTTATCCTTCGGTGTTTATTGGCGTGATGTGATGTGTTATTCAAAGGTAGCAACGCTACGTTAACGGAGACTTTGCTTCGGGATTAGCATTCGATGATCCTTGATTCAAATTGGCAGCAAAACCGGTAAAAAAAATTTAGTAAACTAGATATTTTTTTCTATTTAAACTAAAAAAACATCCATTCTATTCCGTCCAAAGATGAACCGTCTTCAATCTAAATTATTGAATTAAGGCCGACATCCTTCTCAATCCTCGCCACGGCTGACCTTGCACAAACCCTATTTAATTTACTAGCAACGAGCCCCTCAATTCAATTTCAATCTCGGAAAGTTCGCTAAGCCGTTGCTCCCGGCTGTCATTTGTAGATTTTTGACAGTTGTTACGAGTAGAAAGTCTAAAAAAACCAGACTTGCCAAGGAGGAGTATCATATTACCCGATCGTATCGAATAAACTGGGTTGTGGAGTGGAGGTCCGATAGCCATGCAGACGCTCCATGTCAAATACTGGTATTCAGGTGCATCTGGTTAAACAGGAAGCCGACCCCAGCATAACTGGAAAAAGGCTAGGCAGACGATAATGACATTCAATTGACTATAAATTTAATGAAACAGTTCAGTGTTGAAACTATGAAAGCCTCATCATCATCATCATTTCAGCCGAAAGACGTCCACTGCTGGACATAGGCCTCCCCCAAGTGTCGTCACATTGACCGGTCCCGTGCGTCTCGCATCCAGCGGATCCCCGCAACCTTTACCAGGTCATCGGTCCACCTAGTGGGAGGCCTTCCAACGCAACGTCTTCCAGTTCGCGGTCACCAATCCAGAACTTTCCGGCCCCATCGGCCATCCGTTCTGCGAGCAATGTGCCCTGCCCACTGCCACTTAAGTTAGGCTAATCTTCGGGCTACATCGGTAACCTTGGTTCTCTTACGGATTTCCTCATTTCTGATTTGATCACGCAAGGAAACTCCGAGCATAGTCCTCTCCATACCCTTTGGGTGACTTTAAGCCTTCTGATGAGGCCCATTGTGAGCGACCACATTTCGGTCCCGTATGTAATCACTGGCAACACACACTGGTCATAGACTTTCGTCTTGAGACACTGCGGTAAGTTGGACGAGAAGATACCACGCAACTTCCCGAACGCTGCCCAGCCGAGTCGGATTCGACGATTAACCTCTTTCTCTAAGTTAGACTTACCTAACTGGATCGTTTGTTCCAGGTAGACATAATCGTCTACAACTTCGAGTGTAGAGTCTCCGATCTTGATAGGAGTGGGTGTTACATGGGCATTCAACATGACTTTGGTTTTGTCCTTTGGTGCGAAGCTCTACTGAGGTCATCGAGCATTGTACTGAGGTCCTCGATGGTCTCAGCCATGACCACTATATCGGCAAACCGAAGGTGAGAGATGTACTCGCCATTGCCGTTGATGCCTAACCCTCTCCAGTCCAGAACTTTGAAGGCATCCTCCAGTGCAGCGGTGAACAGTTTCGGAGATATGACGTCTCCCTGTCTCACACCTCGCTGCAGAAGGATAGCTTATGAAAGCCTATTTAAATGTAAATACAATGACACAACACAACACATTTCGCGGATTGTCAATTGTCAATGTTTAGTTTTAAACAGTATGTTTGTGAATGTGTGAGAGATGAATGGTTGGTATACCGACTTCTTTGTTTGTGTTGAATTGTATGTATAGGAACACCTGTGTTGACTTCTTATTATTTCATTGTGCTTACGAGAATAGCTCGTGTGTTGATATTATTCGTACACGTGCCTCGTGTATTAGCAATTTAGCGGCAGGCTCATTTGCACCTGTAAGTACGTCAACCCTAAAATAAAGACAATGCTGTATGGTTAGGGACCTTACACCTTGAGTTAAAGCAGATAGATTGATATTTATTGATAAAAGTATAATTGCATGATAGATGAACGCACGCGGTATGAATGCTATTCGTGTACTAAAATAGCGGGCCCGGCGCAGGTAAAATGTTGAAATATTTATTTATTTATTTTTGTACATGGAGGACTTACAGCTAATAAAAACACACAAACAAGAAAACCATAGTCACCAGAAAGCCAATTACAAATCCTCACGTATAGACTTTGAATAAAAAATAAAAAAAAAATATGGTGTGAGCACAAAAACAGAAAATACACCGCTTTATTCAAAGTAAAAAGAATATAAATACTTGGCTTGCAATTATATGACTAAAATAATAGAGAAAAAAAGAATAATTATTATTATTGATATGAAACCTGTGCTGTGTTTGCACTGTACAGTATCTAAGTGTCTTCATAGGAGTTACCTCCATCAAACCAGAATACAGCTGCACTACTTGGTGGTAGGTACCTAGTACTTTCCTGGAATAGCTTTTTCACAAGCGCAATCAGCCTATAATATTACCACTCAGTGCTGATACACAGGCTTTCTCCACGCGTGCCCAATGCGGCATGGTAAACGTCACATGTTTTCGATTTGTGTTTTTCCTTCTGCTTCTGTGTCTTTCCTTGTACTATCTGCTCAATTATCAGACTGTGGAACTATAAAAACATTTTCAATACACTTTCTCGAAAACTGGTTCTTATCTCACTACGATTAGGTTCAACATGCAATGAATTTCACACGCGTGGGTTTTTGTTTCCCCACGTTGATACACGTGGGGAAACAAAAACCCACGCGTACTATTTCTGTACTATTTCAGTTGACTACTATTTAGTTCAAAACATAAACCTCCATAGTTAACAATGATACCTAAAACGTGATCAAGTTAACGAGAGGTTAATAAATAATGCAGCTGAGCACCACCCTGTTCACTACAGTTACTTGTCCCTTTAGGAATGTATGAAGGACGTGTGCGGAATGAAAGTTGAGAACATGATAGTTTTTCGAACAGTTTAATTTATTTATAGTGTTAAGTGACAAGGTTCAGCAGATATGAGTTTTTAAATGGCTAAAATTATTTCAATACCGAAGATTGCAGTTCATTTACAGTTATCATACTTATCGTCTTTGTGAAATATTAAACTCTGGCCAGACTGAAGAGAATACCGATCTGAAATCGCTCACGTCACTTCTGTCAACTGGTTCTGGGAAGTCCGTCGGAATTGAACCGTCAGCTGAAGGAAAATGTGAGGAAACTATAAATAATAAGACACTCAACAACAACTTGCACTGGGTCGGCGAAGTGGATTACGCTCCACGCCCTCTCACAGAGAGGACAATTGTGCCCCAGCAGCTAGATAATTTCAGGCCAAAGATTATATAGAACTTCAATATTAACCAAACATTTTATCCCAGATTCCACCTGAATTCAACGCAAACGCTCATAAAAACAATCCCCTTCTTCCAGCGCAAAGCCCGTGGAGCCGACCTCCTGGACCATATCTGTGAGTCGCTGGACCTGCTCGAGAAGGATTACTTCGGTCTGCTGTACACGCAGCGAGGGGACCCCAGGGTCTGGGTCGACCTGAATAGAAGACTGTCCAAGACTTTTAGGAGTAAGTACTGATTAACCTTTCACCTAAAGATAGTCTACTACAGTAGGTTACTGCCCCTTTGGTCTCGTTGTCGCAAATACGTCTGCTGATCGTGGACTACTGGGTTCGATACCCAGGACGAGCAGTCATCATCTGTCTAGCCTGTTCTCAACTAGATTGAGGTCGGCTCCCAGTCCAACTAAATGCAGCTGAATACCAATATTTTACATGGAGCGACTGCCTAGCTGACCTCCACAACCCAGTTAGTAATGGGAAATACGGTACCCTTTGGTAAGTACTGGTTGTCAGATTTTCGGGCCGTTGACGACTTAACGACTGTCAAAGATTTTTCAGAAGAACAATTGACAACCGGGACCAATGGTATGTAGTAGGTGGTCAGTGGTGCACCCATCGACGGACCAACCTAGGCAAGCGCGGCTTAACTTGAAGATTAACCCGAGCGGCTGAAAGTATTATTGAATTTTTTTTTTATGAGGAATTTCTCAGTAGTTGCCCTGAGTTAGAAGTTGGCGGTGTGATACCCCGGTGACTCAGAAAGCCATTGGTCGTGACCGTGAGTACTGGTGAGACTAGAGCACTATAGTATCTCTCGCGTCGATGATTAGTCCCTGCTGAGATTGACCGCCATGTCGGAAAACGGTCAGGAGGAATTATTAAGCATTTAATTTTAGCACAGGATCGGACGAAGAGGACAGTTTACTGCTGGGAATTTCTTTTAGAACGCTTAAAATATTGTATCATTGGTTTCAATTCTAAAGATCTCTAACGAAGAGCTTAACTTTTCCAGATGAGCCATGGGACGTACGCCTGGCGGTGAAGTTCTACCCCCCGGAGCCGAGTGAGCTGAAGGATGAAGCGACGCGCTACCAGATAGCACTCGGCGTTAGGAGAGACCTCATGGAAGGTAACACGTAATAGCTATTAAAGTTTGATAATATATAACAAATACCGGTGGTGATCACTTATCTACATACTCGTCACCTCAGATAGACTGATTGACTGGACAGAGGTCTTTTAAACTGTTTACTAACAAGATGCTGCCAACCAACTTTCGGAGTGACTTAGATTATTTATTATTGACGCGGAAGGGGCTGGTCAAAGATGCTTTATGACCATGCGATAAAAGTGAAAACGACCTCATTCTCCTCGTTTCGGTTCAACACCGCGTCTCAAGATCCATTGATCTTCTTCTTCATTCTTGGATGTTCAAAAAGTGTGGACATCCGAGTTCAATTAAATAATACGGAAGTATTTATGATAGGATATGTGATACAACAGCATTTTAAGATCTGGAGTGTATACATAAGCCAGTCATAGCACTCAACAATTTTGTGGAACCATCTACTTTTATGTTCCAGGTCGCCTCACCTGCTCGCAGATAACCTACGCGCTCCTGTCCTCGTACGTTCTCCAGGCAGAGCTGGGTGACTTCGAAGAGTCGCACGACATCAACACCGCCCTACATCAGCACAGAGCAGTTCCCGTCAATGCCATCACTGCAGATTTAGAGGCGAACATTGATGAACTGTATCGGAAACACAAGTGAGTATTCATCATTAGTTGCTGAGCACTACGGATTGGCAGGTTTGGCTATGATTGGAGGAAGCGCACATCGGCAAAACTCTCGAACATAAGTGCTGTGGGTAATCTGTCGCTCCGGAATCCATAGTTGGCAATACTCGGAAGTGAAAGCATTAGTCACCAATGTGGCTAAAGACTACATTCCCGATCCTCATCCATCTGCACCGGTCTATTACCCCCACTGCAGCTGACGAAATCGCCCTATCTGCCGCCCAACGTGGCAGATACAGCTTTGTCGCGTAAGGGCCGGCGCTCACTGACGGCGTGGCACGGCAGGTTGTTCTGCGGCATCCGGCGGCGTTCCGTGGCATCCTGCTGAAAGCCCAGCCACTCTGGCATCAATCAGTTTTGCTCCGCGCGGATTCGAAGTTGTATGTTTGAAGTTTGAACCTTATTTCAGTTAGCTTAGCAATCATAATTACATTAAACTAATTCCTCGACACAAAGTGATCCATTCGTCTCGCGGGATGCAATGGTGCACCGTGGCAACCCGTGGAATAAAACGGCATGACACGTCATGGCACAGCATCCCGTGGCACATCGCGTCATTTCGCGGCATCGTGGTATCGAAATAAAGTAACATGAATTCTAACTCATTGAAATAAGATTCAAAATAACTTGATTAGTAATAAAATCCTTTGCCATGACACGCCGTGCCGTGCCGGCAGTGAGCGCTGGCCCTAAACATCCACAAGTTCGATTTATTCTTTGATTGAAATACTGATTCCCTTTACAGAGGTCAAACTCCAGCAGAAGCCGAGCTGAACTACCTCGAGACTGCGAAGCGCCTCTCCTTGTACGGTGCGGAATTACACGCTGCTACCGACAGCCAGGAGGTGCCCATCGCGCTGGGCGTGTGCCACAGCGGAGTAGCTGTTTATAGGGATGGGTGAGACACATTGTAGCACAACTATATGTTCACACAAGGACTACGCAGTTTTTGAACAAGTTCCAACTATTCTCTTCAAAGAACAAGCTTCAAAATCCTAAAATACAATCCTCATATCCAGGTTACTGATGAACCGCTTCCCCTGGGCGAAGATTACGAAGATCTGCTATAACAAGAGACTGTTCACGCTGAGACTGAGGGCGAGCGAGTTCGATGAATACGAGACGATCCTGAGCTTCAAGCTGGCTGCCACCAGCGCTTGTAAGAAGCTGTGGAGATGCAGTGTGGAGCATCATATGTTTTTTAGGTAAAAGAATAGGATAATCAGCCTGTAGCTATAGTACAGCAGCCTAAAAGGACAAATCAACGCTATCTAACAATATTTTTCTTGTTCTGAGGTCCAAAATCGTTTTAGCTTTAATTACGTAGACCTGATTCTGTGTCCTAAAACCTCAGGACCATTTAACATTATATCCTACAAAGGTTCCACGGAGTTCCACCGCACTGTAGGGAAGCCTCAATTTACCAATCTTACGCCGTAAAGATTATGATTAATCTCTTTGCCGATCTTTAAAAAAAAAACAAATACAAACACTTTAACAAACAAATACATATACTTTTATTTGTTGAACATAGGTAGGTACAGATGTTATAATTATTAATGAACGCTATGTCTAGCCGTCATAGGCGTACAAATATTATTTTACACACATGCTGATTAAAATAAATTATCAAACAGAATATTTAAAAAAATAAAAAAAATATTATTATCACACATTATTAAATAATTCAAATTGTCAAAAAAAAAAAAATATTATCACACATTGAATAATTAAGTTTAAATAGGTCATGAAATGGTTCTCAGAGCTATAATCTCGACTTTGTACGTACCAGTGATCACTCGAACAGGACTTTTTTACAGGACACTTAAAGAGTTGAGCTGTGTGGTCAGATAAAGCTAATTCTAAAACTTCACCACTACCACCCTTAACATTATGGATTAATGTTGTCGATACATGTACCAGTCGATATACGTGTAGGCTGTTTTATACTTGGTTTCAAATTGTAATTTAGGAGTAGATGTAGAAATTCTATAGGTATTCTGGTATTTTTCAAGATATCAATGTTGAAATCACCACACAAGAATATCTTCCTTAATGAGTTTCGTTCACAAGGGTTTAATATAAAGTCAATTTTTTCGAAGAAAATCGATAAAGCACCTCTATTAGATTTCGGGGGTCTATAAATGCAAATAATAATCAATTTGTGAGTTACTAATTCAATGGCACAAACACCGCCAACTATAGTCATTGAACCCATTTGGACTTAGTTTATATCTCTGGAAATTTTTATTTCCGCACGTGTTCGAATAAATATTAAAAATCCACGGGTGTGACATACATTGCATGTTGATCCTAATCGTAGTGCGATAAGAACCAGTTTTCGAGAAAGTGTATTGAAAATACATTTTTATGTCTTTATTTCCAGACGTGAATCCCCTGTGGCAGTAGAGCGCATCCCGGGCTTCGCGCGCCTGGGCTCGCGCCGCCTGTCGTGTCGCCGCACGCTGCGCCAGCTGCGCGAGCGCGCCCCCACGGCCGCCTGACCCCCACCTAGGCGGATGCCACCCATCACCGTCTCGTAGCGCCATCTATGAAACGATATGACAACTACACATAGCGTCAAGAAGCGCCATCTCTGAGTCTACATGAGAACTACTCACACGAGCAGTAAAATAATTAATAGTGAAAACGATGTTCACTAAATTCTAAATCGCGCAAGTTTTGAAAATGAAGGTATGAAGACGAGGTAGACTCATTCTTAGAAGACACTTTTAATGGCCTTCACCAGATTCTCCTACAGAGTAGGCTACAGAATAGGTACAGTCGTTTCGGAGCTGTGAATAATCGGTATAGCATCATAATCAGCTTCTTTTGTTCCCACTTCTGTGACACAGGCCTCCTCTGATAACAGGGAGTGGGGCGTACTCCACCACGTGGGCCCCGTACGGGTTGGTAGATGACGCTCCCGTTTTGAGAGCAGTAACGAAATAAATTCCGCAAAGTAAAGCACCCACCAAACATTGCGATATTGGAAATCGCGTTTTGGAATTCAAATGGAGTTGGGCAGGATACTTAGCAAGGCACGACGATGGCAGGAGGAGTAAAACTGTGACCGAGTGGCGTCCAAGGACTGGAAAGAAAAGTGTTACCGTCCGGCGGCGAGATGGGCAGTTGATATTGTTGCCATCACGGGAAAAATCTAGACGAGGCTGGTCAGGAGCGTAGAAGCCGGTATAAACAAAGAGAGGCCTATACTCAGGGGATGAAAGCACCGGCTTGTGTTCGAAAGCAAACCACGTAAGTGGTGGCCATTATTGTTCATGGTAATCCAAGTGAGATCATTTTTAACTCTCATAGAAAACCAGTTCAGTGCAGTAAATGCATTTCTGAAAACTGAATAAATTATGTATAAGTATAAATAAGTGCCATTATTATCGCAGTAAATAAACTGTAAATAATAATTATAAATAAATAAATTATAGTTATAAGTAATGGCTGAATTCTAGATTATGACATTAACATAAAACATGCCTAATAAATTATGTAAGTACTATGTGAATGTGGTTACTATTGTTTACCTTGTTACTAAAGAATATACATAGGTACCTACCTAAGTGCGCCAACGGGAAACGAGGTGGTGCGTCGATGTGCCCTCCGCCGTTATAGGCTTGCACTAAAAAGTCAATCAATCAATCTTTATTTGTGAACACATGTATAAATCAAATCAAATCGTTTATTGCTATATCCATAATGTACACTTACAGGTGGTAAATACAAAAATAGAAACAATTATGGACCCTGTCGGACACAGCAATTTTTTTAAATAAGTAGAGAGAGGAGGAGCGCTTTATTACTTTTCCTTGTTGTTAAGTTTGAATTATTTTCTATCCTATTAAGTATTTTATATTTTAATTAATTTACTTAATCTATTAATATTTTATATGTTTTTAATATTCTAACCATTCATTTCTTATCTATTTAATTATATTTAAAATTACTTATTTGTTTACTCTCTTTAAAAATTGTTTATTATTATTATTGTTGTATAGTCGAATGATTGATTACTTGACTTTTTAGTGCAAGCCTATACACATAAGTCCGAGTTCTAAGTCCTGCCTATATCTTAGTCATACTCAAGGCTCTCAGGCAAGGACCTATATTCTTTACTTGTTTTCTTATTTTCCACCTTTAAAGTGTAAAAGAACTTTCAACATGATCAATATAACCTTTTCGGTAGCTTATATGAATCAAATGCATTCATTTTTTTGACGTTTCTCATCATTGTTTTCACTAATGAATTTCACTTTGTCTAAGACTTTTGAAATTGAAACACAGCAAACATTTTGTTTTTAACTAGTTACTTTCAATCAAATTTTTTGCCGCTGTTTCCATTGTACCAGTATAACTACGAGGATATCCATGTCCTCGTAGTCATAGTAGTATAATTTGCAGCTCCTGTAGAAAACATAAAAGAAAATTAAACAAAAACGCAATTTTTCTAGAAAAAAACAGTACAATTTTCTCCGTGTATGAGCTCCATTTCACAATTTTTAATGAAATCATCGCGATTAATGTACTCCTGGCGTCTTTTTTTAGCCTCTTCGCTTATATCGTTTTCTTTTTCATTTAAAACGTTAAATAAACGCAAAAATGAAACTGGAGATCGCTGGAACTTTGTTATTTTCTGAGTCTCAAATGTGAAAAAATTATCAGCAATCAATAAATCAATGTTATGAGAAATTGTGTAATTATAATACACAATTTCAATACCTACTTGACCCAAATGTATGGAACAGCTGATAATTTGTTCGCATTTACGATATTAGACCGAAGGAGAAAGTTGTTCAGTTTGATGGTCTGCAGCATATCCTTTCATATCTTTCTCTTTCTGTTACACTCTGTACATCCTCGGAGTCATACTGGTATGACAAACTAGTATGACCGTGAGGAAACAGCGCTTTGCAGTATGTATCTGAGAAAGAAATGCTAAATGACCGCGTGACGGTAGGTTTTCAACAAATTAATACCAATATTAATCATGTTGAAAATCATTGGAAATAATACGAAAGGCTTTGCAAGCGTTTGGCGCTTGGCTAGGCCCTGAGATGCGTAGTTCTTAGTAAGATTTGGTTTACGAACAAAATAGTTTTTTAGTTTAGAAAGTAGCAATAGATCTAGAATTGACTAAATATCAGAGGACTGTTATCATCCTATTAGTTCTGTTATAAAGTAAGTATTTTAGTACCTACCTAATAGAAAATTATGTGACTAATCTAAATATATTTAAAACAGACACAATTTTGTTATTTCGTTTCACCTATGTCATGTATGCAACTGAAATAGTACATTTTTATAGGAGTGGGGAAGCCGGGTACTGCAGTGACAAACAGTGCCGCGTGAATCAAACCACGTTTTTCTATATACTTAGCAAGAAATAACAGAACGAGAAGTATTTTTGTCATTAGTCATTATGAAACTATGATTTAATTTGCTTTTTTCCCGCGCTTTGAATGCATGTTGAAGGGGAAGCACAGGTATGAAGCCGCAAAACAGACGAATAGTAAAATAAAAAAATAAAATGAATTTAGAACACAAATATATATTTATATAAATGTTATTTTGTTGTTAAAAGCAAATAATTTTATAAATTATCATATTTATTTATGATAATTCTGTTTATAAACACAATTTAAATGTTCGTAAAAGATTAAAGTCTTAAAAGCATGCGCCTCTTGCGCATGTTTTTAAGACTTTATTCTTTTATTCCCGCTTTGATAAAAAAATACATAATTTATTTATAAAAGTGGTAATTTACAATAGATCAAATAGATTTTAGAGGGTCAAATAATATAATCAAATGATCCATATCGTCATTTTAACTTACAACAATACTTTACAGATCAGCGTGCATTAGATCATCAACTCACTCATCATCTAGTACGCATGCATCCCTCGTATCAAGGAAATTCGTCATCGGCGCCGCTGTGGATGCATCAGATATGTCATAATAATTTATATACCATACAACTTAGTGCCGTGGACTTATATTTAAAAACCATACAACTTTACTGTCTTATGCATGTCAAGTATAGTCTTAATTATTTATCTAGTAGATGGTGCCTAACGTATACCGCCGCCTGCAATATCACCATAGCGGGAACAGTCAATATTTTTAGACGTTTAAAAAGTGGTCTCGCGGTGGCATCCCATTGTGAACGCGTAATAGCTCTCACGGCACGCTTCTGCATCCTGAAGGCTCGCTCCCAATCGGCAGCTCGGCCCCAGAACTCCACACCATACTGGAGCACCGAGTGTACCAAGGCGAAATAACACCCTATCATCATTTTACGTGGGAGCGTTTGCGCTAGTCGTTCCAGAGCGAAGCATGCTCGTCCGAGTTTGCCGCACATTTTATCAATATGCGGCCCCCAAGTGAGAGAACTGTCCAGTTCAAAGCCGAGGAATGTGGTGACTTGTACTTTTTCGACCACATTGCTTCCTACCCGAAGTGACAGTGGAGTACACAATCGACCGGAAAGATTGACGTGCATGCATTGTTATTATCAAATATTCAGGTTTTACCTGTGCCTGCACCGTGCCCAGGGGAAGAACGTCACATTCCAGAGAGCGAAAGTATACACACCACAGATCAGTAACAGAAAAATCGCATTACCTCTTTGGTGGAGATTCATACCATTGAACTGAACCAAATTACACAAAGAACACGGATCGAAAAAAAATCGGCTTTCCATACATAATACCAAACAACAACAAATGTGCAACAAATGTGTGTGTTAAGGAATAATAAATAAATAAATAATATCGCATGGCGTCATCACAAAAATCGTATTGCTTTATTTCATTTCTGTCAAATCTATTAATCAATATTATCGTTTCGCATTGCATCGCTTCGCTTCTGCCACTGAGCTTAGATAACGGGAAAAACTTAATTTTAATGTTACTATGAAGTCGGTAGCTAAAAACCCAGATCACACTTCACTTTAGCTAGTTATGCAGTCACAATAATGTCAAAAATACGTCACCAGATAAACCAGTTCTGTGGAGTACCACGAAGTAATACAGTCATTGCCAAGGGCGTGTTCTGAATCCAAATGTCCAGGTTTTCTTAATATTATAAATTCTCAGTTCTTAGAAAAACATGTTTATTTTTTAAGAATCCTAAGACCATTTAAACCCTTAATGCAAGGACATTGCAGAGCTTCAACATTAAGTTGATTTTTCCTCTAGCTGAATTAAAAGTAAATGTTTATTTTTAAATTTTTCATTTTTTAATGCAAAAAGAAATCTGCAAAAACAAGACAGTTCATTACTTACTGATAACACCGGATAATCTAAAAATACGCCAGAGCTTCATACGCACAACTCAGGCAATCCAGTGAGGTCATCTAATAACAGAAGCAAGTTTTGGGAAAAAGAGGTATCCACCACCTCACGACCTCGTGAAGCTTCAAGAACACTGGGGCTTCCCTTTCGTGACCTGCAGTGGCCCATTGGAAAATCACGAATTCATTGCGTACGCCAAGTTGCAAAAATATCGTTTGAAATGGCTTGTTATCGATTGATGCACACCCAGTGCTCCTGAACTCCTGATTAAACTATGCCTGTCTACACCTTTGAAAATCTGAACAAAGTAAAATGTCATGCAGGAATAGATACTTAGTTTTAATTCCGGAAGTACAAATAATCCCGGTTTGGATCCCGGATGCAGCACCACCCCCTGAAATATATGCATATGAAGAAGGTGCGATAATTTACATGCATCATGCAAGCAACCCAACTCTGACTGATAACTAAGTAAGAAGATGACGAAGAAGTAATGAGTTTACTACGATTAGCATAAACAACCATAATTATCGTTTTACCGGTTTCACAAGTGGAATATAAATGTAGGAAATCTCGCACGATAATGCCCTGCGGCTTTGCCCGCATACTTATTAGTAATTAATATCAATTAAGTACTGATTTACAACTCAACTACGCTTCACGTAAGTCATCTATTACTTAGTCATTTATAGTATTTTAATAAAGGATGCTCAAACTAATTTATGCAATAGTGATTTCTCGAAACTATGCTCGCAAGCGAATTGACTCAATATTGACTAAACAAGCTTTGCAGTCATCATAAGTCGTATAGATGTCTCGGATCTAGTATCTGTTATCATTTTTAGCTGTTTCCAAACTCAATACAGGTCACCACCAGCACCAGGTAGACCAGTATAACGAAAAGCGGAAACATCCTCGTAACGTATTTTTTTCTGATCAATATCTTTTTATCTAAGTCTCTTGATGTCCATTGTCATCTCTTACAACACATAGGCAGGGACAGCTTGAATAGGCCATACACTGCGGGACGTCACATAGTCACGACTGTTTCCATTGGGGGTTGGCAGAAACTGCACCCGACACCTACTATTTGCTAACAATTCTTACATACTTACTCTAATAACTCTAATAATAACTTATTAGAGTAGTTAGCTTTTGAATTGCAGTACCCAAATTCTCCTGGTAAAGCAAGAACGGGATACCTTCGGTATAAGTTCCGGTCACTCATTTCTACACTTAGAACTCTTGGACGATAATGAGGACTTAAACCGGAATCCGCCATTGACCCTGCAATGACCACAAACATTATAAAAATACCTTCATGTTATGCTAATTAGATACCATGCTATAATTAAAATACTACAACCAAGGGCTTCTAGTGGTCAACGTCATTAGTTCTTATAAATAACTATAGCAGCGTGATCTTGACTTTGTCAACAAGAAGGAATTTAGTCATGAACTAAGCAAATCTCCTTTTTATACTTTTGGGGTTGTTTTGATATTAGACATTTGCCTATTATTTTAGCCTGTAATGTCCCACTGCTGGGCAAACGCCTCCCACATATCTTTCCAGGTACCCTTTTCTGGGGTCGCCTCGAATCAGCCATCGCAGTGCGCGTCCAGGTCATCTCGCCACCTCATTCTGGGCCGGCTTCGGTGGCGCCGTCCATACGCAGGCATCCATTGCGTGGAGACATCGCCGAAATTCTCAAAGAAATAAATTGAGACATTAAGATTAGAATGCAAATGTGCACTTGGACTACATTCATTAATTCATTGACACACAATGCATAGCTTATACTGCTGCTAGAAACACGGAATTTTGAAGCAGAGTTACTTACACGTTACAGGTGATGAAAGTGAGCACCACGAAGGAGTTTTGAAAATTCATCCTCTTAAGGGATTAAATATGGGAAGGGAAGTAAGTATTTCTTGCTGGTGGAAAATCCCATCGCGCACTCGGTTTACACTGCAAGTATGTGGTCCAAGTGGGAGCGGGAGCGAGCGGGCAGAGGAGCGGTCAGCGTATAAACAGCGCATGAGACGTGTAAGAAATTACAAGAAAGACGCTTGGACGCGACCTAGTCAAGAGCGGGTGCCGAGCGCCAAGAAGAGCGGGTAGCGGCCCGAGACAACGTCTTGTCGCTCGCCAGTTTGATTTACACGCTCATCTATAAGGCGGGAATTATACAGAAACGGCGTAAGGTGATGGCGCGGTGCTGGCATGATGCCGCTTCGAAACGTTTTCATACAAAATGTACGTAGGCGACATGTCGTGAATTACACTCAAGCGGCGCGACGCAGGCAAGCCACTCTTTCGTTTCCTTATAAATTCCACGCCTGTGCTGCGCCTGCGCCGCACCGTCGCCTTACGCCGTTTCTGTGTAATCCGCGCCTAAGAACGCCACCGCTCGACGCGGTGCGCGCCGCCCCGATTCCTGCACCCGCCAGCATTTGGGCTGCGCACTATTATACATAGAAAATTACGTCTGTCTCCCTTGAGAAGTCTTTTTTTTTTGTTATATGCAGATCTTACAGGATGGTCTCGCCATTAAGTGATACTCATTTTGAATTGACTTATACTCAACTTGTTATTCCATACAAAATATATACATTCAGCTGTCATTTATGAAAATTAATTGTTTATTGACAATGACAATAGGTACATATAATTAAATTATTTTTCGTCACATCACAACATAATTCCACGTTTAAGAACTCACAAATATGGTCGGCATCAGTGCAGGACTAGCTTCCTCCGTGCCTCGGAAAGCACGTTAAGCCATTGGTGCTGTCATTTCTAGACCTTTGACAGTCGGTACAGGTAGTCAGTGGCCCAAAATGTCTGACAACCAGTCTTAACAAGGGGTACCGTATTACCCAGTACTATCTGGGTTGTGGGGGACAGATAGGCAGTCGCTCCATGCTCCATGTAACAAACTGGTATTTAGCTTCATCCGGTTAGACTGGATGCCGACCCCAACACACCATAGTTGGGAAAAAGCTAGTAAAGAAAGAAAAAAATAAGATACAGTCTGCCTACACAAGTAAAACATTGAGATAGCTCGTCGGCAGGCACGGGTGGTAAACAAAATGGGCGAATCTCAGGACCTCCGACATAGTTGTTGGTCGATATTTAAAACAGTTTTTAGTTTCTCATAGAAAAAGGGTGTCGTGAATTTACAAGGTCCTGAAGACCTGAACTGACGCCGACGGTATGTAAAAGTTTTGACAAAAAATTTGGCTCTTTCTTAGTTCAGGTGTTGTTGAACAGAATAAATAATCACAATCAAAAGACATTTATGAAGGCTGAGAATTAGCACATTTTGAACTTCAAAAAATAAGATAGGTACTTATAAGACAGTCCAGTAAACGACCACCCTTAGCCATTGTGAGGAGGTTCCTGTCTCTTACCAGCTGCACCGGTAGCTTGGAACCAGCTCCCGACACCGACAGACCGCTGTTTTTAAAAATTTTAAATGGTTTTTTTTTAAGTATTTAAAAATAAAAATAAGATGTGTAGAAAAGACAAATAAAGAAAATTATACCTGCTTTCTAAGAATTTCACGCATTTATTTATTTAAACTTCATGTACAATAGTGGTACATAGGCGGACTTAATGCCACAAGGCATTCTCTACCAGTCAACCTTTGGGTTAAATAAGAAAACATTGTGATAAGGTACAAAATAAATATATAAAAAATAACTTCCTGCTTTCGAAAATTTACATAGGTACTTATAATGATACTAATACATATATGTATACAAGTAAAATAAACTAATACATATTTTAACAAATACCAAAATAAAAAAACGTGAAACCCAACAATAATTACCATGACTCGACTTCTAATAGAGAAAACTATTTATTCTGACTTAAATAGTGGTTACGCACTTTTCTTTTAAAAGTGTCTCAATTTCTTATAGGAAAATGTTATATGAATCTTTAAAGTATGGTAGTTTTCTATTTTATGTATAAAGTAGAGTAAACTAATTGTAATTATACATTTTTAATTAAAAACTATTAAACAAACTATAAAAGGGCATCGAAAAACTCTTCTTCAACGCTGTCAGCGGGTAAAGTGCCCAAGAGACTGGCGGCGTTGTATGGCAACACTTAGCCTCTGGCCAAGGTAAAAGCCAGGCCTTGGGTCACGGGAAGCGTCAACTAGGCGTTTCAAAATTTCCTTGAATGGGCTATGAGCACTCGGACCCCACGGCCCCAGAGTATTGTAGATAGGTAGTTCATTCATAAAACTACTATTAAACAATTTAAGATGCATCCGCATCGCATTGTGGCTCATCGGAAACCCCCTGTCTAACCTGACCTGATCCCTAGGTAAATCTTTTCCAATAGGTATACACAACGTTTTATTATCAATATATTTATATTACTCTTGTTTGTTCGATTCCTATTAATGGCCGACTGTGGAAGGTTCGTGAGAATTCTTATTCCGTGAATATTCATTCAATGTCGTCAGCAGAAGCCCGAAATTCTGACAACAGTCTTTTCAAGGAATATCGCACCACAGAGACGCACGAATAGGCAGTCGCTTCATGTAAAATGCTGGTATTCAGCTGCACTCGTTTGGACTAGAAGCCGACCTCAACATAGTTGAGAAAGGGCTAGACAGACGATGGTGACGAGGCGCATGGTTGACCCGATTTCCAAAATGGCGGAGGTTCCCAATTCGTCGAAAAACTTTTTAAAGTAGGTATCACCAGGCGAGCGGCACTTAAATATCTATTCATCCCTACCATGCATCCCTCTATGTTTCGATATTTTAGTAAAATATGGAAAATACTTAAAAAAAAAACAAAAGTATTTGCTTTAGTTTTATTTTCCAGGGAGAAATCCGGGGAATACGTTTGTGTGCCTGTCCTCTTAACCATTCATTTAGGTTGTTTTAACTGCACCCCAAAATATAACGATTACTTAAAACTCACGCTCGCGTAACTTAAACCACCGACTTAAATGCGAAGTTTTCAACGCTTAGTTAAATACTGCCAAAGGTTTTCAAGGACTTCAGCTTATTTAAAGATCTGTTTAAATTGAAACAATACATCTAAAACGATATAACGAAAATTCAGTTGTTAATGAGGAAAACTTCTCAAATACTTGATAAAATTTGCAAAAATCAGAAACGGCTGAACACACAAACTTATAAAACTTTTCATAAGATCATTATGTAAAAAAATTGTGTTACTGTCTGTAGGTCATCTTTTTTTTTTAAATTACTATTATGATGGCAAACAAAGACATCACACATGGATAGTAAGTGGTAACCGCCGCGCGCCTATAGCCCCTTCGAACTGGCACAGAGGAGCTGGCTGAAGGATTCCCATATTTTAGAGAAAATGTTTAACCGGGAAAGTGCAGTTCAAAGCTATAAAAGAAGGTACCTAGTGTTTATTTGTGAAAGAGTGTCCAACTGTCCGTGTAAGATTAACAAGAATGTCCGTATGAATGTCGGTCACCATCGTGGACACAATTTAGTTAAAAATTGGAACAGATTTGTCGGCACGGTTGGCGTAGTGGCTGAGCGATTGGCTGCTGCGATACGTGTCGCGGGTTCGATTCCTGCACTGAAAAAATATTTGTATGGCCTACATAACAGGTAGTTGATCCAGGTCTGGCTGTTTATGTTACATCGGAGTTTAAATGTTTGTAAACGCATGCACGATACAGGAGAAATTCCTAGTCTGGGGCTGGAAAACACCGCATTCTTTTCTTTCCCAAAACCTTTTCCTAGAACCGAAGATAGCTGACATCCACTGTGTCCCTTGTGGTCGATTACAGCCCACTCCCTCTCACAGGGATAAGTTCTGTGTCCCAGCTGTGGGATCGTCATTGGTTGACTATGTTTGTAAATGCTTATGGGTTTTATTTGGACCATGAAGATCCTGATATCTTATCTCTTTATCACCCTAGGTGAACTGGTAGAGAATGCCTAAGTCCGCCTTTGTACCTTATTTGTGAGCGAGAAGTTTAAATAAACAAGCACAATATTTTTACCATCAAGCAAAGCCGCGCGTCGCCGCGAGTGACCACAATCATAATGAAAATTAGCAGTATTTACCTACGTTGTTTATCTACGCTATGTGTCGTTATACATCTCATTCAAGTTCAAGATATTAAATACGCTAGTGGATCCCTTCCGGCCAGTACGACCCGAGCTGTCAAGAGGCTAGCAGTGCTCTTGACCATAGACAACACAGACCAAAGTTGTAAGTACTAACTTGTAAAAGAGGTTTTATAACAAACTTTTTTTGTCATTGTAAAACTAGCTTAGGGCCTAGACGAAGTGACACTCTTTCTTGTAAAACGTCATAAATGTGCTGGGTTGACAAATGTTACTGAAACGCTTATGTCAACAGAATTGAAATTCGTTGTAGAAATACAAAACACTTTGAAAGGGATTTCCACTGGTCTAGATCCTAATTTTTCTTTTAGTTTTTTAAAACTAAACTTATTTTGGATTAGCACGTGTTTGTATTAAGAATATTGCATTTTTTTTTACATAAATTTATCCTTATAGTGTTGAACACGATACCTCATTATCAAGTTTGTTTATAATTTGGTACAAAAATATCTTTGATATCTCAGTATTTATATTAAACTAAGGCCAGTATAATATAACAACACATTTAAAGATATTTAAATATACGAACGATAGACGGGACCAAGCAAACATCGTTTGGGCACAGAGGCACTATGTCAGGAAAAAAAAGTTTACTGAAACTGAAAAAAATATCTGTTTAAATACGGAACTAAAATAAAAACAAATAGCAAACGTGTCGGTAATAATGATCTATGGTTCGATTCCCTAGTAGAACGACATGTTAGCGATCTTGTCTTGTTTTAACATAAAACATTTTGGCACTAGGCAATAATGTAGCTTTCTGCCAGTGGAAGAACTTAAAAATCATATAATACAAATAATTTAATTCAACAAATAATTACCTCCGAAATTCAAACTTATACTTACTGGTATAGATTGTTAAAAAGCTACCAAAAAGCTGGTGTCAATCCCGGATGCGTAACGCCGGGGCTGGCGCCAGGTGACACAGGACAAGACCTCTTATGAAAGACTCGGGGGAAGCCTAGCCCAGCAATGGGACAGTAAGGCCTAATAAAATAAATCTGTTAAGAGTCGTTGTAGAATTAATAAGAAACGTTTCGAAACTGATTATAACTTTTTTAGGCCCAGCCAGGCTCAACTATTGCATGTTTTGAAAACATAGAGCGTGTAGAATAAGCAAATGCGGAAAATAATTAATAATTCGTCATTATCATGCCCAGATTAAGCTAGACTAATCTGTGGATAATGACGAAGTCTCATCCAGGTTTTCCCCGATGATGGCAAGAATGTTGTCTGCGCATTTTGCCGCCGCCCGGATGAACCACATTTCTTTGACTCGCTCCAACAGTAATAGACCGTAAATTGAATTCTGTTATGAAATGGCAAATTGGCGTAGCGTATTAATATTCTTAACAATAACGTTTCCCGGGTGGTACTAACTGCTAGGTAGCTAACTAATACTATATATTGTGTGTTGTTTACATAGGTACGAGCTTGGCATTATAATTGTAAAGATGACATAATTATAGGCATAATTATCAGTTATTTGGCAAATAGCCAAGTATGTGGTATACTAAGTGTGGTTTTTAAACATCGTCTTTTCTTAATTTTAATATTTTTATACGCAAACCCTGCGTAGGGAAGTACAGCTGAAAAAAAATAAAAACAAAATAAATATATTATATTGCTATTGTTTATTGCTATTTTTTATATTGCTTAAATAGATAGCGCTAACGTCACCGTAAGACGTTATTAATGGAACGAAAATTTCGAAAATTGTGAGCAGGGTGCGATGGTCTAATTGGTGAAGACGTCCGGTGTACTGAATCGGAAGGTCGCAGGTTCAAACCCTGCTCTCACTAGAATTTTTCTTTCCATGTCAAAACAGCTATCGTTTTTTCTTTTCCAAATATTAGGATCGGACAATTCGTTGTTGGAAACTTTGACAGTGATGCGGACGAATTTTTTGACGCCCTTTTATAATTTTCTGCTTTTTGTGTACCTACATATTTTTATTATTATTTTAAGGTTTTTTCTTTATTTATTTTAAATAGGTACGCCATCAGTACATAAGTTTTACATTAAACGTAGGTATATGTATAAGTTATAGTTCGTATTAGGTGTCGTATGTTATGTTTGTTTATGGATTGTTTAATTTAACATGGAATTAACATTTTTTGGAATCTAAGAAAAGTATTAGGTACAAATTTTACAGCAATTCTAATATTTTGTCACATCTGCACATTGCAATTGCAACCGTGCGAAGTTTCAATCACTTCACAAATGATAAGGAAATTTTACAAATAATCTCGAGTAACAAAAAATAAAGTTCACTGCAAGTCACACCAATACCGCAGCTGTTTAAACAAACCAAATTAAATAAGGATAAATTTATCTAAAACTTTTCATTATAATTCGTCATTTTGATGTCACATGGACAAAGTTGTACATCTAGACGGTCTACTACACCCGTCTTTTAGA
Source organism: Noctua janthe (assembly GCA_910589295.1). Classification (NCBI taxonomy): domain Eukaryota; kingdom Metazoa; phylum Arthropoda; class Insecta; order Lepidoptera; family Noctuidae; genus Noctua; species Noctua janthe. The sequence continues at coordinate 882,552 of OU342572.1, read as the reverse complement.
TAATGGCCGTAAATGTACCCTTAACGGGCTGAAAAGCCAAGTGCCTTTAGGCCCGTTAAGAGTACCTTTCTCCCCGTCATCGCGATATTTTTTTGTTCTAGATCTAGAAGAAAAAAAAAAGTAGTTTCCCAGCAATATATATAATTTTTGCGTATAGTTACTTAGCTTGACGTACAGAATGCTGGTTGATAGCTTCGTGAAGGGTCTGTTTACACCTTGTATATGAGCAAACCTTTCTGCTGTATACTTTACTACCTACCTACATACTTATATCTTTTAATTTGTAATTGTGTATTACTATTTCAAGTTGGCAAACTAAACTGTCCCTCCAGCATATCGTGTTGAATATGGAGAACTCATGCACAGAAATCGTTCTTGCTACCACAAAAATAAGTTAATCCGTGATTTAGATTGTATCACGATACTAGTTTTCGGAGAAGCTGGTGGCTAAATAATAACAGCCGTACGGGTCGATCTTCAAGGATAAGCACCGCTTGCCAGGGTCGGTTCGTGGATGAGTGACCATCCATTACATACCGAGTTTCCGCCGTGCCTCGGAAAACCTTATTCGCTAAAAAAAAACGATATTTACGTACTTACCGGTTGTTATTTTTCCCTATTTTTTGTACGGTATCAACAAACAGTTTTTATGTGTTTTATCTATTTGAATCATGTTTCCGCTTTCAATAAGTGGAAAACGTACGTATGTTCATATCATGGGTACAGGTACAGGTACAGGTACAGGTAGGTATAGGTACTTCGGTTTTTACAAGAATTTATTTAACTTGCAATATTTGTTTCGGTTAAATCTTACAACTAATTTTTAAACAGTAAATCCCAAACCGATTGAGCTGAATTTGGCATCCACGTTTAGATTGGATGACAATGCATTAGCTGGCTAAGTGAAATAATTCTGATTCCAATATTGCGGACTCTCGAAGGAGGACTACGTAATTCACCCCCATGATCTGGGTATGAATTAAAAGTGTTTGCTGAGAACAATACGAAAACAGCAAAAGTTAAAAATAAATTAATAGTTTAAAATCATCATATCATAGTAATATTCAATTATTTATACTGTGTGCACTTGTGGCATGTGCTATATAGGGTCTAACTATTCATACACGAAATATTTTCAGGGAATCATCTAACGGCTATAACAAAGCTATTTCAAGGGACTTTTTTTATCTGAGTATATTTTTTTGTAAAAAATAAATAATTTTAAATTACGCATCCATTACGGTAGTTTACTACGTCGTATTTACCTACTGTCATTGTTAGAAAATGTGAGTAAAGATTTATGCAAAAAGTCTCAAAAAATTTTAGTATTATAATAATTTAGTAAAAAAAAAAACACTCCGATATTTTTTTTTTTTCGTTGCTATGGCGACTTTACGACTTATAGAAGTTACTCTTAAAATATTTCGTGTATGAAAAGATAGACCTTATATATATAAATGTATTTTCTTTGTTTCTTTCTTTCAAATGAAAAACGCCAAATAAAATAACGTAAGTAGGAACACAAAGTACAAATTAATAGTCTACCATACAAACTACGGTCAGCAGAAACAAAGAAGCCACCGGCTGCAATTCTCTCACATACTCGTTCCGCCTCCACCACGTTTATTCACGTGGCCGTACACACACATCGGTTGCGAGTACATACCTAATACAAAATATACACTATCATCTGAATAAACAGTTATTTCGAAAATTTGATTGTTAATCATTTGACGTGACAGAGGAACAGGTGGCGCCTCATGAAACAAAAGAATTACATCGTCATGTTACTGAACAAACTGCTCTTTTTATATCTTAGGGTAGTGGAAATCTCTTTGAGTCTTTGCGATCAATCTGTTTAATTAATATTATTGATATAATAATGCAGGTATCCGGTAGAAGGTAGGTACATTATTTTTTTTTATTTTTTTTTTCTTACCTTATTCGGGTTTATTGTAATAAGTTTGTTTTTAATAGCCCTGTACGAAATTTGAGCAAGCCTGGTAAACATGGGTTTCTGGAGAAAAAAACCGGCGAAGTGCGAGTCGGACTCACCCATGAAGGGTACCATCGTAGTAGTGGTAAAATTAACACTTTAATTTTACCACTACTACGATGGTACCCTTCACCCTTAAAAATAAAATTAATTATTAATTAATTTTAATACTACTCCTTAATTATTTTTTGTCATAGCGGCAATAAAAATACACATTCTGTGAAAATTTTAACTGGCTGTCTACCTATTACGGATCATGAGATACAGTCCGCTGACAGACAGACATTCGGACATCGGAGGCTTAATAATAGGCTCCCGTTGGTTTACCTTCGGGTACGGAACCCTAAGGTAAACCAACGGGAGGGTTTTGCGCATAGACACGGTACTCATGTGAAGGAAACAGATGACGCGAGTGCGAGCCTCTGACTCAAGTCGCATCCCCCGACCCTTATAGCCTATTTTGGTCGCAGATGTATTAAAGGTGTAACAAGTCGCAACAGTTTCGTAACTGATACGACACAATGCGAATGTGTAGGGATTAACTTTTATGTGTTGTAACGGTTCAATAAAAATGTTACGGAAACCAGATTCAGTAACTTTGTGTCGTCGCTGTTTCGATATGTTACAGCTTAATTTGTAACCACACATTTTACAAACTTTGCGTTTGGTTTGTAACTAGTGTGCAATGTTGACACAATGTGTTGTAACTGGGTAGTAACATGTGTAGTCGATGTTCCAGAACACTTTAACAGTAACTTGCACGTATAAAAACATCAACAGAGCCAGTCATTCTCAAACTGTCTAGCTTATTTTTGCTGCCGTTATCTACCATTAATTAAAATGAGTAAACAACCAAAAAGCACAAGTAAATTCCGATGGAATATAAACTTTTTACAGAAGAGTTATAGAATTAACGTCCCAAAATAACTTAAGTACATGTACCTAAGTTTATTTTGTATTATAATAATTGTTTGATGTTCCGTTGTTTATAGGGCGAATTGACAGATACCCATTTTATTGAACTTAAAACTTATTTTTTTTTCTAGGCAATTTACAGGAAAACAGTGCGGAATTTGGTACCGACGAGCTTAGTAGTATAGGCCAAAGTTTTAACTTTCGACTCTGTTGATATCTCTCCCAATATATGTGATACCAATAAAGTACCACGTACTTCCAAATACGCCGTATAAGCCGAAGGATGTGACGCAGATACAGTGTCAGTGAATCATCGGATTCTGACAATGAAACACAAGCTTTAAACGTAAGAGACCAAATTCAACAATGGGCATTAAAGTACAAAATTCCTCATAATGATTTGAACGAATTGATTGGTTTACTAAGAGATCATCCAAACACAGATTTCAATAGTTGTTTACCAAAAGATAATAGAAGTCTTTTAAAAACACCCAGATTTAACAATATATTGCCAATGGGTAATGCTAAATATTGCTATCATGGATTAAAAAATTGCTTAAAAGATGTTTTACCTCAAAGTATGCCAGAATTATCGACATATTTGTTTGAGATTTAATATAGATGGTTTATCTTTAGCCAAAAGTACGAAAACGAATACGAAACGTATTTTGGCCAATTTTGTGCAAAATAGATCGCATAGTGGATATTCCTCCATTAGTAAATTTCTTTTCCCATTAAGATTTGAGCATTTTAAACCATCGTAATTATGAAAACTAAATCTTTGTTTAGTTACTTTGGGAGACACGATGGGGTTTTTTGTATTTTTATTATTTTAACGATGCAAGAGCCAACGAAAATGAGCGAACGAATGAATGATTTGTGAGAACTCTGGTTAAAATATGGTAACAATGTTATGACACGGCGACGTAAATTAGAAACCAAATGTTACTGTGTCGACTCTTCCCCATCTTTAGTTCCAGCGTAGAGATAAACACGGAACGTCGACGAGATAATGTTTCGAGATTAAATCGCTAAGTGTCGAAACTGTTACGTTATGTTCGCAAAAATTGTAATATGGGGAGGTCGTGACAGGGGCCTTACAGCCTGGAATATGCACTAAATATCAAATTGATTGGTTAATATTTCACATTGGATAAGAAGTTCTCTTAATTGCTTGTAATTAACGTCACTTGCCCACTTACATAATTCACTCGCAGTTAGCGCGGAATTACAGATAAACCCAAGCGATGTTTATTTTTATGGCGCAATGTCAACATTACGCTACAATTTTAATTGTCGATCGATTCAAAATAAATAACAGCGTGTTTTTGTTCGTGTTTTCGTTATTTTTAGGTATAATTTCTTACAAATTACTATTTTGGAAAATTAACGAGATGGGCGCAACGACGGAGGAACCTAACTTTTTTCAGGAAATCGCTGAATCTGTGAGTTTTATGTTAAAAGCTATCTTCCTCATCATTCTTTACCACTGCGAGGCAAGATTCGACGAGAAGTCTTCTTGTACATACATATGTCTTCTAATACATGACCTTATTACACCACAAACTTCGAATTTTATGTATTTACTGTCCTAGTGAACTTAGCCCTGACACTCATAACACAAGTTCAATCTTAGCTTGGGTGTCAGAGGTGTATAAGTCTGTGTCAAGTACAATTCTCAACTTAAACTTAAATAATATATTGTTGAAGCATGGACATTGGAATTGTAAGCAGGAAATAAAGATTTTTATTATTTTCTTTTATTCACTTTCTATACATACAATATACATTTTTAAATATTTCTATACTAAGCAATACAAAAAAGAAAACATTTAAAAAAATAAAAAATAGTAGCCCACCGGTATCAGGAACAGGGTCCGAGCTACCGGTGGTCAGGGCTCTTGATAGAGGAACCTCCTAACGATACGTGCCGTGTCCAGGAGTACCGCTTTCTGAATCAAACCCTTGATCCAGCTGCCTAACGAGAGCCTCCTCAGGTATTGGTCGAGGCTCTTGGCAATTAAGCCATGGGCTGATACAACTATCGGCACAATGATCGCTGAGTCCACATCCCACATGTCGACAACCTCGTGAGCCAAGTCAAGATACTTGATTTGCTTATCTTTCTCGGCTTTCACGAGGTTCTCATCATACGGGACCGTTATGTCAACAATCATTGCGCGCCGCTCTGATCGATCCACCACCACTATATCAGGCTTATTGGCAACAATAGTCCTGTCAGTGATGATGGATCAATCCCAGTATAATGTGATACTGCCATTTTCGAGAACTGGGTCGGGCACATACTTATAGTACGGTACTTCCGATTCCACAAGGTTGTATTTTAGAGCAAGTTGTCCATCATTATTTATTATTATTATTCTGATGTTTCACTATTTGTGCCTATTCTTGGCACTGTGATGCACAAGTAGATTTTTGTAGCCCGCGATCCGACCATCTACGTGGACCACGATCTTCGACCCCTGGGATGCTTGCACTCTACTTAACCAATAGTCACCAGTTATGCTAGGTTATGTCCATCCACATTCCTTGCAGCAGTGGTTCTCCACGGAAGGTAGACCACGCAGTCTAATACCCAAAAAAAAAAAGCCTGTAAAATAAAAGTTATAAATACAAGAAGTCACCATATTATTCAAGGTTTAAATCACGATTTTCTGACGATGCAAACAGAAGTAATAAGTTAACTACGGATTTGAAATCAGTGCAAAAATCAACTCATTTATAAATTAAATCTACGCGCCTATTTTGTTTCAAATAATCAATACATCCCTCACTCCACTTACTAATATTAAACAACATTTATTTGAACACAGCCAGCTAAATGTAGCATAATTTTGAGGATTGAAATGACGAGTAGGTATGAGATGAATTGTCATATTTTTGATTAATTCTCGTAATTCGGGTACACATCTATCAACTTGAAATTTATCATTAAACGATAATTGCGAAAACTTACTGCTTTTAACTTCTAACAAACACACATTATCAGCGCAAATTTCACAACAGAACACCATTTTTACGTAAATAAACAAATAATATTTATACTACTGTACTTCTCAAAACTAATTACTTATAAGTTATAACTTAGTAAGATATTAAAACATTCAAGATCGCATATAAATTGCTTGTCACATGAAACAATATGGCTCCTCTCGGAACAGTTTAATTCGTAATTTGTTAAAAGAAAAACACTACCAAATAAAATTGCATCATTGTTATTACCGTGACTCTTTATAAAAGCGGTTACCAAAATTTTGCTGGATAATACTCGTAATACTGACAGTTGACAGCACAGAGTCGTCAATACTTATTTTCCTAACTCCCCAAAAATCAAAGCGAAAAATAAAATTCATGTAGTTTTTAATTATTTTAATAGTTAAATACTAATATATAATTTTTTCGGAAGGTATAAATTCGACAATACCACCCTGTTTTTTTAATTGTCTCAAGTAGTCATTAAGGAAAATGTCATGTCTGTGAGTAGTCTGTTTCTCGAATTCCCCGCAATTCGAGGAAATCTCCACAAACTGGGAACCCTGCTTCATTCATTAAATCTAGGCAGCCAATCACAGCACGCGGTGGCCGGCTACACTGGCAGGAGTTACACCCATAATCTATACGTGTGTGCCGTTCATACACACGAAAGTATGCACCAGTGTGCGTAAATTTGTCAATGAGAACTAGGCTGGAAGCGTTCTTGCCTGATTAGTGCGTCCAGAGCGTCGTAGTACTTTTAGTATAGTGTGAGTTACGTCACACGGACGCGACAAGTTACTATAAGTGTTATAACAGCAGTTTTAACATTTTTTTTTAAATATTTTGTATTATTTTATTACATAGTTATAATAAATGCATTTGGCGGTGTCGGTAGGGTAGGCTAGGCCTAATTGCCTCTATGGACGGCACGCCCCTGCCTTGCAGGCAGTTATTAAAAATCATGGTATCTGTATTCAAATCACAAAGATGAGACTCTAGATATCTGCTAACATGTGGCAGATACTTAGAATTCTCTGTGTTTTGGCTCCTACATCTCATCTTGAAAGATCTATGCGGTTACGATCAGCTTTCTTAAGAGTCCATTTTTCTACTTGAACATCCTCTCCCGAAGACTGGATTCTATGCACACGAAACTAGTTACTTATATCTGTGTACTTAAATCTTCTGTGTTCATTCTCAGGTACCCGACACCATGTCCCGACTAGCGTCCGTCCTCACGGCCCTGTGGCTGTCCTCCGTGGCTGCGCACCCTGGCTTCTTTGATGTTATCTCCAACGGGGCTAACGGCGTCAAGAAAATAGCCGTCAATGAGGTGCAGGCTGCGTCCGACCCTGTGGGGAAAACCGTCGCTTTTATTGGAGGCTCTGTCTGTGAGTTTGAGAATTCTGGCATAAATATTTTAAACACATGAGCAAAAACTTAAGAAATGGAAAAATTGTCGATAGCTCGACAGTTCCTGTTCCCCGCACTAGGAATTACTCCTGTATCGTGGGTGCGTTTACAAACATTTAAATTAATATTCACAAACAGCCAGACCCGGAACAACTACCTGTAGGCCATACAAATATTTGTTCCGTGCGGGAATCAAACTCGCGACACAAAGCGCAGCAGTCAATCGCTCAGCCACTGCGCCAACCGTGCCGTTTTATAAGCCCGTGAGCACCGTTAATAAACAAAACCATTAAAAGTAAGCCGATGACGTCTGCGGTCTACCGTTCCCTTAGGAAGTGTGTGTACTCTGTCTCTACAAGCAGGGACTGTTCGCTTGACACTTTGCACGCTGTGTTCAAAATGTATAAACGAAGGTCCGGTTATGTCGTACAGTTGTGCGACGTCGTGACCTTCCTAACTTGTGAAATATACTACTTGTTTAGTAACATTGTAACGGAGAGCCTTTCCCATCCCTCAGGTCCAGGCGCTCAGAAGATCTTGGGAGTAGCCTACGAAAACTACGAGGGGAACGAGCCGGATATGAGCCAGCTAACACTCGTATACATAACCGAGTGAGAATATTAATTATTATTATTATAAGCCTTTATTTAACGTGCCTGCCTTGTTAGTTCTCGCAACTGAAATTTTGCACACACCTTTGGTTCTGGTGACAATACATTTTTTATGGCAGACATTACTCAATTCTGCAGCCAAGATCGTCTTGTCATGAGGGAACTTCTCAACGGTTAATAACGCGGACACGAAACTTTGTAGACGCGTTCATATTTGATGGATAAAGATGATTTCTATCATGACCTCATCCTGCAGCCATGATCGTCTTCTCACGAGGGCACTCCTAAACGGTTAAAAGCGCGGACACTAAACTTTGTATTCACATTCAATTTTAATACATAAAGATGATTTGTATCATGACGTTATTCTGCAACCAGTATCGTCTCCTCAAGAGGTAAGTCCACAACGGTTAATAACACGGATACGAAAAAAGTGTTCAAGCTTTTATAAAAAAAGCACTGTAAGGAAAAAAAAAAAACCTTGGAGAAATGAAAACGATAAATATAATTATAAACGATAAATATATTTAATAGTTTCATAAAAGCTTGTTACGTGAATACAAAACGCAAAAAAAAAACTTGCACAACCAACCAACCTTTTTTTTTTTTGTTCTCGATGTGGAAATCCTCAATGGATGTCCTCCGCCCTGGGGAGAGCGGAGGGGTCTGTCAGACTCGTACTGACTAAAACCACACCGGTGTTCCCTCGCACACTTGCGCCGGGGGGCAACGGGATCTGATGCGACTTCCGCTGCCCCAGACTAGTGCCGGCCCGCCTGACCTGCGGGCCTCGTCCCGGGGGGGAGGGAGGTGTAACACTCCCCCTGTTACGTCTGAGAGTGGCGCGCGTGGAACACTACGCGCCGCCGTCTCGGGTCCAGTATGATCGGGGGCGACGGATGTCCCTTCCGTCGCCCCTGGACCTATTTAGGGGGGCCGGAAGAGGGCGTTGTCCGTCCTCTGCCGACGCCCGGTGCGTCTGCTTCGAGAGGGGTGGGAGGTTGTCATCTCCCTCTCCCTTTCCGCAGCGTCGACTTTCTTTTTTGCGACACGACGGTTTCGCAGAAGGACATCACCGCGTCCCAGGACTCTGCGCTGCCGACCATCGAACGAACTACGGTCGGCAGCGACAGGTCTCCTCCTACATCCGTAACGAGCGCACGGCGCGGCTCATCACACACAACCAACCAACCTGCCCCAACTTGCTCCACAACACTATCCTCCGCCTTCTGCACCATTGCTAATCTATTAATCTTCAATTTTCTCCAGCGCGAAGACCGTGTACTACAAACTTGCAGAGGCCGCAAAGGAGATCCCTAAGGAGAACTGGTGGGACCGGAAATTGGTGATTTACCTACACGGCTTCACAGACAACCCCTCGAAGAGCAGCTTCCAGACCATGCTCGCTGCTTTTAAATCCAAAGGTAACATTGGAACGATTTTTTAGTAGAGTCGATTAATGGTTTTGACAACCTCCATATAACGAAATTGATTAGGAAAAAAATCGGTGTTGAGTGTCATTAATAATCTACCTACATATTCAGGCTGAAAGGGACCCAACGCGACGCACAAACGGTTACCGCGTATTCAGTAATTACATCATTCTGAACCTACAGGGTGTAACAGACAGAAAGGGTATGGGCATTTGTAAGGATATGCTGTAGACTATCAAACTGAACAACTTCCTCCATGAGTCCCACTATCTGTTACACCATAAGTTGCCAAAGTCAGTTATTGAACTGACCGATGGAAAGTTCAAAAACTACATCAAACGAGTCCTTATTAAAAAAGCATATTACAAAATCAAGGATTACGTTGAAGATAAAGAAGTTTGGCTTTAGTTCCTTTGCCGGCTTCCCTAGTAGCTCATAAACGGCACAAATATGTGGATGTCTCTAACTATTTTCAGTCTCATTTTTTCTATTCTTTCGAATCAGTTTTTTACAATAGTTATCAAATCATTTATACGTCTTTTACTCAGAATAGTTACAGCACTGACAACAATATTTGTGTCAATTGTTTAATTTAGTTATCATCATCTGCCTAGCCTTTTCCCAACTATATTGGGGTCGGCTTCCAGTCTAACCGGATGCAGCTGAATACCAGTATTTTACATGGAGCGACTGCCTACTACTTGTTTAATTTAGTATTTTCAATATTTTTTTTACCTTTGTCGTAGTATTATATTATCTGTGCCTTTGTATAGATTCTTTTTTATGAATTGTTTGTGAATGTGTGAACATTTCTAGGCTTCGCAGAGTCCCAGTTGCTTGTTAACTTTAGTTAACTTTTTATTTTGTTCTACATTTATTGTGTAGTAAGCAACGACTTATTGTCGGGCCTACGCTGTTCCCCCATACGTAAGTACAAATGCTGTATCGATGATAATTGTAATACCAAATGATTTGAAAAGAGTAACCATGGAGTTTCTTGCCGGTTCTTCTCCATAGGAAACGACCAACCCGAACCGTGCACCTTTTTGTCGACGTTTTATAAGTGCCCATCTAGGCCTATGTGAAATAAAATATTTTGATTTGATTTGATTTGATTTGACACCCTTTATAGGGAGGGGCTACATAGAAATTTTACATCGATAATTTGAAAAAAAAACAGCTATTCCATACATTTAAACCGTGTAGGGATTGTTTTTTTGTGGGAAACATCTAGTGTTTTTTGCACTGTAGGCAAGTTTGGTTCAGCTACCAAGGTTGGTAGCTGGCAATTGGCAGCCTTCTTGCTACAACCAAACGGGTTGTAGTGCCTTTTCGTCTAGTTCGTTTCAAACAAGATAAAAGGTTGAATGTGTGTGTTGTGTTGCCAGCCGACGGCGACGTGAGCATCCTGGCGCTGGACGCGAGCTCGCTGATCAAATACTTCTACCTCCGCGCTACCGTCATGGTGCGGTTCATCGGCGGTTCCTTGGGAACCATCATCGCTGCCTTGGTACCTGGTAAGTCCTAAACTTCCCTCTAAATGCGCGAGGACAATCGCAGTCAGGAGCTTTAAATCGCCGGTCATCTGCTGAACAGGATGTGCCCGAAAATGTTTGGTACGCTTCACTTGCTTCGTGCGCAGTGTGATCGTGGATCCGCTTGTCTGTCCATTCAAAGACTTCCAGGCCACCCATGGCAACTCGTGTCCAGGTGGAATTTTTTTTTTCAGATTATTATTTCGTTACGCACGATAGAACGTTTCGTACGGCGCAGACGATACGTAGGTACTACCTACTTGCTATTGTCGTAGGAATAAAATTATTACTACCATGTTACCGTGTATGCGTATAAAGAGATGTGCTAAAGAGGTATTGTGTATAATAATGGTGTTTAGTTATAGATTTATAGACATCTTTTTACAAATTAATTTGGAAACACGTGTACCTAAGTAGTACCTACTAATCATATGTTTGTGTAGCTATTTAGCTGTATTCAATTACTGTTCGACGTTATCTGTAGACTGTACACGTCCACCTACTAGAAAGCAAAAATGCGCCCGCTTTTCGTGCTGCATAGATTTGCACATGGCAGCTGGCACTAACGGCATTCCGACTATCCGAAATATTAATAAGATCATTAATTTCCTTTCAGCTGGTCTGGAGCTCAAAAACGTCCACCTGTTGGGCCACAGTCTGGGGAGCCACATCGGAGGGTTCACGGGCAAGACGGTCCAAAAATTGACAGGGGTATCCATCGGCCGGATCTCCAGCATGGACCCCGCCGGCCCATGCTTCGCCAAACTCGAGGATTCGGAGCGGCTGTCAAAGAATGACGCTGACTTCGTTGATGTCATACATACTGATGCTGGAGTCTACGGATTGTCTCAACAGATTGGTAAGTTATTTATGTGACAATGTCTATGCCCCGCTGGGATCGCCTATTGACAAAAATGATCTCCCATATAAACTTTTGTTTCTATTTGGGAACGAATTTTCTTAACCCCCCTTGCTTTCGATATACAATATACAGGTTGGAATTTTTCAATGCCACTTGGAGCAAAAGTACTCAAAATACTGGAGATAGAAAATGTTACTCTAAGGAAATATTTCTTTATTTTTAAAAAGAAATAAATCTGTATTCACAGAAAATTCCGAAAATTCCCTTGCCACACCCTGTATAAGGAACTCTTTATAAAAAATCATACTTCTAGACCTAGTCAGTGTTTTCTATTAGTAAATGAAAGAATTCAAGGAATACAGTTGTATCCCTACTGTTTCCTCACTACCAGGTTATCCATACTAAATCCTTGCGTAAATAACTCTATATATCGGGCCATAATTACGGCTTAACGGATTTGGATTTTATTTGGCACACGCGAAACCATGATCTGGATTAGTACATCAAAGGACTTCTTGCGTGGACACAAAGGTATTCGAACAGGCTCAACCCGATTTGGCCTCGGTAGGTGTCCCTATAATGCCGTCAGCCTGTTTGCCAACGTAATAACAATATTGCCCTAATTCGCAGGACACGTGGATTTTTGGACAAACGGCGGCAGCGAGCAGCCGGGCTGCTTGTTCCAGACGTGCAGCCACAGCCGTGCTTGGGAATATTTCGCTGAGTCCGTGGTATTCCCCACGGCGTTCGTAGGAGTACAATGCAACAACTACAACGACTTCAGACATGGAAACTGTAACCTCAACGATACCAGGTGAGGAGTCTTAGTCTCCAATAATTCAACAGTTCTGTACATCAATGATCCATTCGAAGCCCGAATATAATTTATTTCAAAACTTCGTGAGCAAACCGTGGAGACGCTCGTGGCTAAATAATAACAGCCGCTCGGGTCGACCTTTAAGTTAAGCCGTGCTTGCCTAGGTTGGTCTGTGGTTGGGTGACCACCCATTACATACCGAGTTACCTCCGTGCCTCGGAAAGCACGCAGAGCCGTTGGTCCCGGCTGTCATTTTTATATCTTTGACAGTCGTTAGGTAGTCAGTGGCCCAAAAAGTCTGACAACAAGTCTTACTAAGTGGTATCGTATTACCCAGTACTAACTGGGTTGTGGAGGTTAGATAGTCAGTCGCTCCATGTAAAATACTGGTATTCAGCTGCATCCGGTTAGACGGGAAGCCGACCCCAACATAGTTGGGAAAAGGCTAGGCAGATGATGACTTCGTGAGGAAACCGTCATTTGTCTAGAACTACGAATTCGCAGATATTTCATGTGACATCTACCAATGCACCGAATTTGTGTGGTGTAGATATTATGACCAATTTCCTCTCAGAAAGATGAGGCCTGTGTCACAGCAGTAGGAAACTAGGAACATTATAACCTCATTATGCCACGCTAGGTTTGACCTGGCACTATATGAATTTCATAATTTAATCACTCCAAATTACACTACTTTGAGCCAATTAACACGTGCTCTAACTTGTAGAAGTATGAGGAACAGAATGCACCTACAGTTCCTCATCTTCCGTAGAAAAGACATGACCCTCCAACCAGGCGGGTGTTGTGTCCCAAGAGGTACTGCCCGACGGTTGGCAGCCCCATTAGTTCGGATGCGGGGTATAGATGTCGTCACTGACTTAAAAAACCAGCAGTTGTGTTAGTTTTCCTTTTAACTTCGTTATATACAGGGTGTAAACAGACCCTTCACATAGCCGTCAACCAAGCATTCTGTACATCAAACAAAAATTATTGCTGGGAATCGACTCTTTTTTTTGGTGTGAAAAATCACGTTTTACGGTATGACTCGATGGAAAGCATTGTGCTGATGGATGGATTGGGGATAGGATCGGGGGTCATAGTCATTCATGCCAAATTACAGCTTTCTAGTACTAAGTCTTTGACCTAAGCTGCACACAGACAGACGAACAGTCACGAGCACCAATATGTAAACACTTAACAACTTTTAAAAGTGTTTTTCTCCTACTGTTCTGATTAAAATTTCACGTTGTTACGAATATTGTATTCTGGAACTCATATTTTTATGAATAAGATCCTAACTCCAAGTTACAATCGCTAGGTCTCGCGAAAATTGCTTTTAAATTTAGGAAAGTGTATACATATTGGTGCTCGTGACTGAACATGGCGAAACATGGGTTCCTTTCCTAGTTGACTACGGAACCCTAAAAACATAATTTCTGTTTCAGTGTCATGGGCTACGCCACGCCGAATACCACAAGGGGCAACTACTACTGTATGACACGTGATGAGGAACCCTACGCCGCGGGTGTCGCAGGGTTAACGTACATAGACTACGGGCTTATAACGAACATCAAATGGGGGCTCGCGGATTTATTTCAAGGGAGATAAATAATAACATAAACCGCTTTATTAATTACCGATGTTGTGATGTCGATTAAGGTGAATTTAATTAACCAATGAAACTGAATACCTCTAAACCGAGTTCAAGAGGTGTTAGTGATAATATACCGTAACAAGGATGACACTAACAGCGCTTGAACGAGGTTTTTAAATGTGCTGACCGTGTCTTATTGGTGAAATTCGCCCTTACAACTCGACTTTACGGCAATATTTAAAAAATCCTTAATAAAAAAAGAGTATAAACTCCTTTATTTCATGTTGTGCTTGTAACATCAATTTACGGTATAAAAGTGCATGATATCTACTTACTTATTTTAATATTTGACTCTATATTGAACAGCCTTCTCAGTGAGTCAATGAGTGTTTTTAATATGTTTTTTTTTTTTAATTTTAATTCACCTTTCACAGTGCAGATCCAAAAATTCAACATTCATATAAAAAGTAAATATATGAACCTTTGAATTAAGTAGCTACCTATGTCTAAATTATTTGCGTGTGATGGCAAAATATGGCTGTAAATATACCTAATTTTAATATTTATATGTTACAACTTTTTATTATGTGTAGCCAAGTCAGAGGTCCATGGGCAGTATAAAAACTCTGACACAAGGTTAGGCACCAACAACACCATGAAGAAGAAGATATAGGAAACTAATGTAAGCATCTACTTCTATCTTTATTTTGAAAAATGTGTAAATGCACGAAAACATATATCTAAGTATTCCCGATATTCAAATATTAATGTTGTTATATTTAATAATACTATGACTCCACAGGTATCCTAGTTTAGGAGTCAGGGTTTCAACTTCATATTGTGAACTTTAGCTAGATAGTAAGCATATTGTAAGGAATTGTATCAATAAAGTATATATATTATTATGAGCGAATGTTACCAATGAAACTGAAAACATCAATATTCCAAGAAGTTTGAACGTAGTTTAAATGAGCTGAACGCGATCAGCTTCATTGGTGAAATCAGCACATAATCAATAAGAGCACATAATCTATTAAAATAAAGAGAATCCAAGATTTGATGTTTTTTGTTTCGATGATCCTTGAATCTTTATTTATTTACTTATAATGACCTCAATAATTATGACTGCCTCGTTGGGCGCAGGCACGACTGCTGAGCATGAGGTCCTGGGTTCGATTCCCGGATCAGGCAGTGTTAATGGATTTTTCCCCAAAAAAAAGTTTGTTTTTTTTTTCCTGGATCTGTGCCCGGTGGACGGCAGTAGGCTCGCCCCCTATTACACGGGACTTATAGCGAAATGTGATACACCTCTGTCTAAACCTTCGGGGGTTACAGGCGTAATGTTATGTTATACCTCAATAATCTTTAAAATTAAGGGATACGGCTCAGGGGTGGTCAAAAGTAAAAGTCAAATTACTGTCAAAAATAAAAACATTTAATTAGGATCTACCTAATTATTATCCTTTATTCACTTTCTTTACACATTAATTTACATTTTTAAATATTTCTTTAAAAAAAAAACGAGAAATGAAACAAGGAAAAGAGAAACAAAAAAAGAATTATTACTACCTAATTATTATTGATGTGTTAGTGTTAGCTACTCACATTAACTTTGTCTTTTCTATTTACTCCGAGTCCGCATTTAGGAGTTACTGATATTATTATGCAACAGCAACAGCAAGCTACAGATGTAATTTATTCCCGAACTACTTATTTAAAAATCTTCTTGACTGACAACTGATGTACTAATATCGGTATTAGAATAAATATCTTCTTACATCTATTCTAAAAGCCTGATGAGGTTCTGTCAATCTACTGTCAAATCAAAAGTTCAAATAAATTAACAACAACCTAACGAACTAACTGTCGTGCCATTTGACAGCAGATTAAGGACCTGTCTCTTATGGTCAGCTCACACCGAGACGCGACGCGAAGCGACGCTACTATGCATTTTCTAATGGAGATAAAGAATAAATTGGATTGACTGTGCGCACAGCGTCGCGTCTCGGTGAGAGCTGACACTTAATGTTACGACACGACTATTCAACAGATATGTACCTAAATTAAAATAAGAAACTAAATGCAGAGGTAGATAAAATTACCTTATTAAATTCTAAGCTCAGAGTACAGGATTATTTTGAGCACAATACATGGCATGGAATTCCCTACGGCATCCCAGGGCTGAGTTACGCATGTAACATTCAGAAAGTCTCAACAGGATCGTACACTGCGAGCCACAGTCGCTCCATGGCAAACAGATATACCGCGCAGATAACGTGGCAAACCTCTCCGTGCACTTTGCACATCCTACGAAGCCGTGGACGGTGGACTGAAAGGCCCCAAGCACGGCCTCAGATAAAAAGACTTGGGTCAAGCGCCATTCGTTTGTTTTCTTCGCTTGAGTACCGTTGCAGTAAGTCGTGGCATACACTACTGAATTTTTCATTTGTTTCTCACCGCAGTCGCTGACCCAAGAAACGTGTCACCTCTCGTAGCCAAAAAGTTACGTAGCAATAGACTTTTATAAAAATGGCGCTTTTTAGTTGTTCCGTATTCTAATTGTATTTGTAGCTTTAAAGCGGTAGGCCCTGTTAGTCAGATAGGTAGGAATTAGTTTCATCCGCTGATAAAGTTCCCGATGTTCTTGACGATTCCGTCGTTATTAACGTGTTGGGCGCCGTCCGTGCCCAGACCGAAAGGGGGCACTCCGGCCGTCTGCAGGTAGTAGGAGCCCGTCGTACCCGGTTGGGTCGCGTACCCCATCAGGCTGGGGGCAGAAATAGGCAATTAGGTACGATATAATTGGCTCCATGTTAAATACTGGTATCTAGCTGCATTCGGTTAGACTGGAAGTCAACCAGAACGCAGTTGGGTAAAGACTAGGCAGATGATGGTCTAGTGTGATGGACCCAAGCGCTACTGATTAACATGAGCTCCTGGGTGCGATTGCCGTGTCGGGCAAGTATTATTAGTTATTTCCAGGGAGCAATGGGAGCCACGGAGTCTGGATTAAGTTCTCGGTTTATGTCTTGCCTGGGGTATGATATATTGTCAGAGGGGGGCAAGTTATGTTCAAAGCCCAACTTGAACTGGCGCAATGTGGGACAGACGTGAGGTTATGTTAAGCTTGTTAAGTATTTCTTCTTACCTCAAGTCATTATAATTGCACTGGCCTGTCCTGAAGGCCTGCCAGTCGGCACAGCTGACGGCGAGGAAGGCCTGCGGGTTGGTAACCGACTCAGCGAACAGCAGCCAAGCGCGGCTGTGACTGCACGATGCTAGCAGTATGGTGGGCAGGCAGCCCGGCTGGTTGGAGCCCGAGTTTGGGTAGAAGTCTACGTCACCTGGAGAGGGGATTAGACTGGTTTAAAAGATTGTCATAGATTGTGTTCCCAGGCTGGGCAACGTATCATTGGGTTTTTCGATCAGAAATTACTCAATTGCTTCGAATAGTCTGGATTTGAAGCTCATACAAAGTTAGGACTTAACCGTAACTACAACAGTATGACAGGATGTTAAATAAAAGAAGCGGAAAGTCTGCTTGTCAAAAGTGATGGATATAATGGCGTTCCTGGTTATTTCAGTAAGGGAGTGCCAAAATGAGTTTTCAAAAATAAAGTTACCGAAAGAATTTATTTAGAACTTGCTTGAGTTCAACAAGTGAAAGTATGGTAAAGCTAAGGACCTATTTTTCGATGTCCGAATGGCCACTACTTACCAAATAAATTCAAAAATGGAAAATTTGTTTGAAATTATCTGCCAAGTAAGTTAACGGGAACTTCATCGTAGGTGGTGAAACTGGCCCTAAGCCAATTAGGACATTTTAAAAAAAAAAGAAAAATAGCCTAACGTATTCACTACTCCTCTAAAAGTTGTTAAAAGACGCGTTAAGTTTGTGTTTACTACAATATCCCAACGAACCAAACGAACTAAAATTACTTATTGTGGAATCGTTCTGTCTTCAAAGCTATGATCAGCATAAACCATCTTCACTATCCAACTCACCAACTTTGTCATCCAGTCCATAGACCCCAGCATCAGAATGTATAACGTCAACGAAGTCAGCATCATTGATGTTCAGCCTGAAGGTCGTGTTGACGTCAGAGAAGCAGGGCCCCGCGGGGTCCAGGCCAGAGATCCGGCCCACGCGTTGGCCTGTCAGCATCATGAAGGTCTTGCCAGCGAACCCTGAGATGTGGCTCCCGAGGCTGTGGCCTATCAGGTGGATATTAGATGGGCTCAGGCCAGCTGGAAAGAGGAATAAGGAAATGAAGTATGTACTGAATATAAGGAACGTGTTGTTTAGCATGTTCGCTCAAAATGGTCTGATCGTAAAAAAACTGTTCGCAAAAGATATTAATAAAATACTAAATTAGTACTTTTGAAACAAATTGGGAGACTTTGTCTTTGCGGCCGAGACGGCACTAACACCCGAACAAGGGTGGGCAAGGGTGTTGTGGAGCCGAGACCTGCAGTGACAAACGCACACGTTAATCAAACGATGTTTTTCATTACGCTAACGAAGAAATAAAATAGCAGGACTGGTTTGACACTTTCTCAACTTCAAATACTCAAATCAGAAACCAATTTTCAGCCTAGGAGGTATCCAAATAAAGTTAAAATGTTCAACTTACCACCAACAAGTGCAGCCAGTAGCTGCCCCAGCTCCTCGCCGATGAAGCGTACCATGGTGGTAGAGCGCAGGTACATCCAGCTGATCAGAGAGCTCGCGTCCAGAGCCACGATGTTGAAGTCACCTGACGGCAAACAACAACAACTTGGTGATTATAACCAGTGTGGTACATTCTCGGGTTCTGCAGAAAAAAGATTATTTGAGAGAGGGAGTGGGTCGTTATACACTATGCGGGCCCAGTACAGGTGGTGGACCTCATATGCCTTCGATTTGTTGGAGCTAGGACATGCCAGATTTCTCACGATTTTTCTTCACCGTTTTGACATTAAAGGAGATGAAATAAATTACAAAAAGCAAGAGACTCGCTAAGTGGGGGGCGTTACCATTGAGCTGCAACTGGTTACCTATATGTAATAAAGATTTATGGTCTAATGGCCAAACCTAGATACTGTTCTATTTATCATTTACCTTGATTCAGGAAAGCATTACTGAGGCTGGCGAAGCTGTCCTTCGTGGGGTCATCGGTGAAGCCGTGGATATAGATCTTGAGCGGCCTCTTAGGGTCGAACCAGCCCGACTTGGGGATCAGCGCCGGGGCCGCCGTCAGCTTGTATGTGACGTTCACGTCTCTGGAAAACGATGGGATTACTTTGAGCTTTCTTATTTGGGAGAATTAGGATATCTTTACCTTCTCACCTATTTTCGTTGCCTATCGAGTATTGATTTCCTAAGATAAGTGTAGCTTTTTCACAACACACTTCCTGAAAACGATCACAACCATATAGCTCTACTAATTGAACTCCCTAATAGAGTTATCAATTAGGTAACTGCGCTCACCTGGTCATAAAGGTGAGTTTCAGTTCACTCATATTGGGTTCTGTGTTATTGTAAGACTCGTAATCCACTCCCAGTAGTCTCTTCACTTGTCTACCTGCAAAAGATGATAAATAATTGCATGTTATTATGTGAATTACAATTCGGGAGCTATCGGGATTTTCCTCATTTAAGAACGTGCTATGAACGTATCCAGCTCGGAAAGAAACATGACACGGACTACTAGGCCCACTAGACCGTATCAACAGCGTATCATACCCGTGTATCACGGGGAACGTCAACAATTGTCGGCGAAAATATTTACCGGCACCGACACACCGTGCATGTCACGCGGCGGTGTTGGCCGGCAACGGAACCTTCTATTGGGTGTAGTCTCATACTTTCCTACACAAAGAATATTGTTTTGCCTGACACTTTCTTCGCACGGTCATGGTAGCAGTGCAGTGGCAGTGTAGTGGGCAGCAGTGGCGAAGGGTCAATTTTTGTAAGAGGTAAGCTGGAGTACATATCTTTAATGAGATTATATTATTTGTCTGT
The DNA here is from genome assembly GCA_910589295.1 of Noctua janthe. Lineage (NCBI taxonomy): Eukaryota > Metazoa > Arthropoda > Insecta > Lepidoptera > Noctuidae > Noctua > Noctua janthe. The sequence continues at coordinate 862,375 of OU342572.1, read as the reverse complement.
AGAATACTGACTGTGCCATTTTTCAAAAGGGAAGCCGGTAGGAATCGAGTTCTATGGAACCTTCGCCACTGGTGGGCAGACTGTTTAAACCGCGTAGTTTACACGGGTAATATTTACATGCACACCCTACCCTCCCAAGCAGAGAACAGCCTTTAAAGTGTAGGTACTAACACTGACTAAACCCGATCGCCACGATAGTCTTCTGAATGGGGTCTGCGAAGTCTCCGAGCTCCTTCGTGACCCGTTCCTTGATTGACTCGAAGAAGCTGATCTGCAAAGCCGCCGTGGACAGCCATACCGCTGCTGATACGAAGAGGATCAGGCGAGAATCCATCCTGACAGGAACCTGGAACAGTCAAGATAGGGGTTAGAAATTCAACTAACTTGACGATCACTACCATGCAAGCAAGAGCATAAAAAACCGATTCAGTCAATAAATCAAAATAATATAGTCCAGTTACGAAATAGTGACAAGTATATACTCGTATATATCTGTTTTTGTTAAATTATTTTATCTAAACTTGCAAATTTCTTTATTCTGCAACGAAAGAGACGGTCCTCCACGACACAGGGAACCCCAGTGTCCACACTAGGGTTCCCTGTGTCGTGGAGGCAGACACCTATTTTTGATGTAATTGACCTCTTAAACAATGAAGTTATTTGTATTATTTGTATGTATATTAAAAATGAATATCAGAATCATATTATTTCGCCTCGATTTGCTGGAAATATAGGCTTTGTAAGACCTCTCGACTTGGATTTTGCGCAAGAATGGTTTATTCTTGCGCAAATACCTCATTTCAAACTATGTCTGTTAGAGTTGAACTGCAAGAACTTAACTGGGTTAATCCGGGTGCTAATATCTAGTTTACCAAAATAAAAAATTTTACAACGCAAAACACTTAACCGAACATTTTAAAGGTAGCTAACGCACTCGCTATTATAAACTCAGTCCTAATCGCCGTGGACTTGATCATAAAAACAAAGCAGTCTGTAATTAAAAGTTAAATTATATAACAAACAGCCTAGGTAAAGGAACTTGCTGTGGTAAGTAAAAACAAAACGAGTTCGATTACTTGCTCATTTTATATGCCGTAGGCGAATGTACAGACAGCAACAAAATTACTACTTCATTGATGGTAGGATATAAATTATTTAGTTACTAGCTCCGCTAAGGTTGAATACAATCCTACGGGAGCATAATTGTATTACCGGGATAAAAAGTATTCTATGTCCTAAGCCAGATTATGGTCTAGCTATGTCTACCTAACTACCTGTGTGATCCTCAAATAATTATTCACATTTCGGTTTTCTAAAAATAATAAATCGATAATTATGTTAATATAATAGACTAGAGACGACACATTAACTTTCTGTGGTGTGTTCTGTTTTTTATGTTTCTATGGGTATAGCACACTGACTCGCTGATAAAATTAAAAAGTTAAAAAGAGCTCATAATTTAAAAAGATTTTTGCGGGTTAAAAAAGGCTCGTTACCAAATTCTTTTAGGGGCAGTTAAATACCTACATATTTCCGAAAAGAAAACTTCCTTACCTTTCGATGTCCTACTTCAATTTAAAATGGTAACTTCAAGAGCACAGGCTTACTGGACAGTCCTCGACACACTGGCCGGAAACAGGCCAACGGACTAGTTATAATTAATTGTGTAAAGGAAAATATTACGTTTTTATACGATTTTAGTATCTATTTGTAAGAGGTTCGCAATTATAATTAAAGGGGTTGACCTGCGGTGATGAACAAAAGTCAAGCGACAACCTTATTGACGATTTCTGAAGACCATCGTAGCTTGGAGTCGTAGAGTAAATGGTATCATCAACAGTATCAACGTCTGCCTGCCTTTTTAGTTTCCAGTCTAACCGAATAAAGCTCTATCGGTATTTTACATATCTATCATACATTACACATTCTGTTAACTGTCAACTTCACCCTCTGCTAGGTATAGGCCTCTCTTTGCTTGTGTCAAGCTCCACGCTCCTGTGCCAGACTCATCCAGGATATACCCACGATGGCAACAATGTCATCTGCTCATCTCTTCGAATGTATACTTGGTATTGTTTAATTAAATAAGCAATATAAGCGGCAGGAGTTATTGCTCAGCCACGAGCGTAGATTGCAGTGACACTGGAGTTATTGCTCAGCTATCAGCGTAGATTGCAGTGACACTGGAGTTATTGCTCAGCCACGAGCGTAGATTGCAGTGACACTGGAGTTATTGCTCAGCTATCAGCGTAGATGTGACACTGGAGTTATTGCTCAGCCACGAGCGTAGATTGCACTGACACTGGAGTTATTGCTCAGCTATCAGCGTAGATGTGACACTGGAGTTATTGCTCAGCCACGAGCGTAGATTGCAGTGACACTGGAGTTATTGCTCAGCTATAAGCGTAGATGTGACACTGGAGTTATTGCTCAGCCACGAGCGTAGATTGCAGTGACACTGGAGTTATTGCTCAGCCACGAGCGTAGATTGCAGTGACACTGGAGTTATTGCTCAGCCACGAGCGTAGATTGCAGTGACACTGGAGTTATTGCTCAGCTATCAGCGTAGATGTGACACTGGAGTTATTGCTCAGCCACGAGCGTAGATTGCAGTGACACTGGAGTTATTGTTCAGCTATCAGCGTAGATGTGACACTGGAGTTATTGCTCAGCCACGAGCGTAGATTGCAGTGACACTGGAGTTATTGCTCAGCCACGAGCGTAGATTGCAGTGACACTGGAGTTATTGCTCAGCCACGAGCGTAGATTGCAGTGACACTGGAGTTATTGCTCAGCTATCAGCGTAGATGTGACACTGGAGTTATTGCTCAGCCACGAGCGTAGATTGCAGTGACACTGGAGTTATTGCTCAGCTATCAGCGTAGATGTGACACTGGAGTTATTGCTCAGCTATGAGCGTAGATTGCAGTGACACTGGAGTTATTGTTCAGCTATCAGCGTAGATGTGACACTGGAGTTATTGCTCAGCCACGAGCGTAGATTGCAGTGACACTGGAGTTATTGCTCAGCCACGAGCGTAGATTGCAGTGACACTGGAGTTATTGCTCAGCCACGAGCGTAGATTGCAGTGACACTGGAGTTATTGCTCAGCTATCAGCGTAGATGTGACACTGGAGTTATTGCTCAGCCACGAGCGTAGATTGCAGTGACACTGGAGTTATTGCTCAGCCACGAGCGTAGATTGCAGTGACACTGGAGTTATTGCTCAGCCACGAGCGTAGATTGCAGTGACACTGGAGTTATTGCTCAGCTATCAGCGTAGATGTGACACTGGAGTTATTGCTCAGCTATCAGCGTAGATGTGACACTGGAGTTATTGCTCAGCCACGAGCGTAGATTGCAGTGACACTAGAGTTATTGCTCAGCAACCAGCCTAGATTGCAGTGACACTGGAATTATTCGGCTTTCCTCAGCTTTCAGCTGGTGAAAAGTGTTTAATTTTCCTCTTTGCCAAATTTTATCTTCGTTTGCAATTTCCATTCCATTTCTTATCAGTTGCCAGATTATTTGGTTACTTAATGACGTAGGTACATAACGTATAAGTTTTTCCTTGGTTGTGAGCTATTTATCTAGCCTTTTCCCAGAGTGTAAATCATAGCTGCGAAGTTCATTACCGCGATGTACGTTACTGCAAAAGTTTGCCATTGCGACGTACGTTGTCGCGAAAGTTCTTAACTGCGATGTACGGTACTGCGAAAGTTTGCTATTGCGACGTACGTTGTCGCGAAAGTTCTTAACTGCGATGTACGGTACTGCGAAAGTTTGCTATTGCGACGTACGTTGTCGCGAAAGTTCTTTACTGCGATGATTGCAGTTTCGATCACACGCTATTGTGATGTAGGTCATGTAGGAGGGTTGCTGATACTGGTAATAGTGGAAATATTATATTGTTGGACTAATAAATGAACAAAAATTGTAAACAAATTTAATTATAATTGGACCAAAACATAATAATAATAAAATCAACATAAACAAAGTTCATGTACCTATCTAAGTAGACTTGTAATTGAAACAACTACATTACGTCGCAATAGCAAACTTTCGCAGTAACGTACATCGCAGTAAAGAACTTCCGCGACAACGTACGTCGCAATAGCAAACTTTCGCAGTAACGTACATCGCAGTAAAGAACTTTCGCGATAACGTACGTCGCAATGGTAAACTTTCGCAGTAACGTACATCGCGGTAATGAACTTTGCAGCTATGATTTACACTCCTTTTTCCAACTACGTTGGGGACAGCCTCCAGTATAACCAGATGCGGCTAATTTTTTTTTTTTTACTTTGCCTCTATTGTCCTACTGCTGGGCATAGGCCTCCCCCATAGCCTTTCACTCTTCTTTCTGTGCAGTTTTCTCTGGCCATTCTCTCATAAACGCTTCTAGGTTGTCAAGCCAGCGTTTTCTAGGCCTCCCTCGGCGACGACGACGCCCGTCTTCGGACACCTACTGCGTGACGACTCTAGCCCATCGGTCCTGATGCTTTCTATAGACATGGCCCGCCCAATCCCACTTCAACCCAGCAGTCTTGTTCCCCACTTCAGCGATTCCAGTTTTGGAGCGTATTGTAGTATTGCGAATTCTGTTGCGAGCTTAATTCTTAATACACTACGCTCCATCCAACATACGCTCTATCCGGCTGAATACCAGTATTTTAAAAGGTCAGCAATATTATCATAGACCTAAATTGCAGTAGTTTCTTTCTACCTGCGGGATTCTCCCTGGGCTTCCTACGACAGGTGATCCAGGAAAAACTTAAAATTAACCAACACTCGCTTATTCCCGTCAACGTCACAATATACTGTGACGCTGACGGGAAAAGCGTCTGTTTTCTTCCTACGACGAGTTTGTGATCTGAGAAAAACTTATAATTAACCAGCAGTCGATTTTTCCCGCCAACGTCACAAAATATTGTGACACTGACGGGAAAGAGCGTCTGTTTTTCCATCAGGAATTTCTCAGTACCAATCATGAATTTGTGCCTGCTCGATGGAAATATAGGCTCGCCTCCTATTACATGGGGCTTGAACGTAACTAGAGAAATGTGGTGGTACACCCCTGCCTAACCGATCGGATATTACCTACAGCCTGGTGTGACGTTATGTTACATTTGGTAGATATGGGTTCTTAACCTTTTGACCGCCAGAGCATAAACACACGCGCGTGCCCTTCATGCCACAATTTCACCTACCACTTTGTCACATATTTGTGTCGTTTGGCTTACCTACAGGGCACGCACTTGCTTGTCACGTGTACAGGGTGTAAGGGACAGCCCTCCACAAACTGATGCGATGAATTCAGTATATCATACTAAGATGACTGGTACAAGAAATTATTTCTGGAATGTTATGATAATCCAATAAATTTGATGTTTTATTTCCTCATACGCAATGTAGCGTCACCGTGGCAAAACGTATGTAGCTAACGGCAAGCGCGACGACGAGTTCGATGAACTCTTTGGCTAGACAGCTGACTTCATGCGTGTAGTTTGTTATAGTATTTTAACATCCATTGTTGAATTTGTGATTTTAGCCGTATTATTAACATAAATGGAGTGCTGCGTACAGGGAATGTAATATTACATTGAAATAAAGGAACAGTAACTAAAAAAAATGTTTAAAAGTGAAGGGCTGACCCTTACACCCAGTATGTGACTATGTCGGTTCTTATCTATATTTATTATGCAGCATCAGATTCTTAAAGTTTTCGCCAATGTTTCACAATATTGTTGTGGCAGCGATAAAATAAGATTTTAGATTTACAGTGAAAATATAGATGTGAATTCTCATAGCCTTTGCCCCGTACCTAATAATAAATACTATTCTCACTTAGACAAATTCTTGTTTTAATTATATTGGCTTGTTTTAATCAGTTAAGCAAATGTTACCTTAAATTACTTCCTATTGTTACAACAAAATAGTCTGAAATTAAAATGAACGAGTCGCGATAACAAGTTCTTATTTTGCAATTACAAGCCATGTACCTAGTTTATTAATGAAGACCTTGATCTTATTGATTGTGATGTTTTACACTTATAATTATGACCTTAACGATAATGTACGAATTTAGTAAATGAAAGAACAAGAACTTTTAAATAAGTAAGCAGTAATAGAGTCTACACAACAAAATGTCGGCAACACGAGATGTGCCTAAGCTAATAGACCAGAGTTATGACGAGTTTACTGTTTTTCTCACAACAGCTAGCAGCCTTGGTCGTGGTTACGTTTCTGGAAACATGGAATGCATTACCATAACTTCATTACCACTGCCACATGCCAATCAGCTAAACATGTCGCCTGAAGTCTCAGAGTTGCAATAGGTAACTATTGTGTTATAGTACGGGGTACCGTTCGTCTGACGAAGTCTTTTTATACCGGCTGGTGAAAGGCTGTAGAGCGTGCATGGAGGCGCAGAAAACGGTAGCGCATGTACTCCTTGAGTGCACTGGCGTCCCCCAGATCCACAAGGTAACTCTTGGAACTCAAGATCCCTTGTGGATATCCTGAGAAGACTGATCTGTTTCTGGAGGGAGGTGGGCTGGTTGAAATAACGACCGCCATGGCTCACGAACAATGGTCCACTTTAAGGACTAAGTGCGGAAACCGAAATGCTAACATAGAACATAGATACCGGCTGCAAGTCTTATCAAATTAATTAGCTTAACCATAGAACAGCAGGGAACTGCACTTCAGCGTCTCTAGAAGTGGGGGAATCCAAAGTTCCAGCAAGTCAAAGTAATTTCATACCGGGTTGAAACTTTAAGGGATGATTTTTGGGATCACCTTCAACCTAAAAAATGTAGTCAGCTGCATTAGTGAAAATTGAACATTTGATTAAATTTGAAACTATAGGGATTACGACAAAGTGATGAAAGGAACCATGACCGCAATTTAGAAGAGAATAAAACTACAGTTTTATTTTTTGAAAAATCTGCCTGAGCTAGAGATCGCACTCGATCCCTTTTGATAGTGTCGCCGATAAGGATCAAACACTGCAAAGGAATAGTTTGTGTAAAATCGAAGGAAGTGTCAGTTAGTCCGGTAATTACAATTTTTTATTCAATACAGAAATTTAAAAAAAGGCCTTTTCCTTGGTTATGGTTGTTCCCAGTGTTTTATTTAGATCACCCACACTATCGGTTAGTGCAGTAGAACATTCTTGAGTTTTGGTTAGGAAACGGGTTCGTTTCCGTTCAGCCAAAAACTCTTACATAATAAAAAAAAGTGGTTTTGTTTTTCTTCAAAATCTAAGTCATAATTTCGTTGACTGCTATAACCCAGAACCTATAGTTTGCAATTTAGCCTATTATGCCTTCCAAAACCCGAAGTTCATTTACGCAGCTGACGTATGTATATTCCTTTCACATCCATGCAGCTGTAAATTTTTTAGGTATCCCTATAATCTCAATTAACGTTTTTTATTATTATTTTCATTCTCATTTTTTTCTGGATATACATGTTTTCCACTGGCATCTCCGGACAAGAGTCCAGCGTGATCTATGGATACCTATGGATCCTAGATCCTGTGCTACCAACGCCATAGCTATGGACTGTTAAAAGAAAACGCAATTACCTAAGTCGAACCTAAGACCCCTTCATTTCGAAGTTAACATTTTCAAAGCTAGTATGAAGTTCGGTCTTGCATCCTATAAATTCTCCCTAGGTGAGTCATTATCCTAAAGTGTGCACTTCAACAAGTTAAAGGTGGCCCTGCATGCAATGCTTACCACTAACTCGCCCGCTAGTCGAAGCGGCATATGCCATAGGCGATAGCGGAGTGGTGGCCAAGACTGAAGTCAGGTAGATCAGCTGCCCATTTGGTATACGAAAACCGTATCGAGTATAGACATAATTAGCTTTTGCTATTCCCATTGCTGGGATACAGGCCTTCGCTCTGTGAGTTGGAGTGGGCCGTAACCCACCTATTAAGGCCTCGAGAGATGAGTTAGTGAATGTCACGTAACTTGGAATTTTAATTTTATCGATTAATAATTTTCACATTAATTATGCAAATCAATAGTACTAACAGATCCTGTTTAGCAATGGTAATTAAATAGGTACCGTAGTCTCAATGACTCTTAAATCATTGAGTATAAGTAATTAAGTCTATCTTCACATTGAACTTGAGAAACCGGTTCACATGATTATATTTATAGGTACTATCACGCACATTCGTTTTAAACGCCTTACTTCGTTGAATGAGCCGCCGCGTGATGTCGTATAGCCTTCGAATTGACTACGGTGATTGTAATCCAGTTTATAATTAACTCACGGCCGGGGCCGGGCAAAGGATTTCGTTTTCTTTTATAGAGAGAAGCAATAAAGGCGTTGATCAACCCCATTCGTGCCTCCATCGAATAAGAAAGATCAGAACGTGGGAAGAATTCCACTACAGTTCGGACCCTGGACCTCAAAAGTGGTTAAAAGACTATTTAACTTCCGAGCCCACACCAATTTCATGAAGCGGATTTTTTTTTTGAGAGTTTAACTCCGAGGGTTTTAACTTTCCCTTGTAACCCTAGGATATCAAAAGTTTTTTTTTTGCTTTGAATGTAATTTCCTTATGGAAGTATTGGAATAAGTTCAGGAAGTGAATGTGGCTTCGTAAGGACAGCTTTGATTACGTATTAAAATTTTATTGTGAATACATGGTTCTAAGGTTTTTACTGCATCGAGTTTCCTGCTACCTATGGGGATATCAATATTGGTAATTTTGTAACTACAGACGCAGTTTTAACTTATGACGTATTTATGCGTCGTCATATTGAACAAATGTTCCTCGTTGAACTTGTTCAGATTTCATTCTCTGGTTTTCTCATTTTGATGCCTGCACCAATAAATGTGTGTGTGCTAGCAACTCGAGTATTTGTCCTTTTCGAATACGATTCCTTGGTCGGCAAGCGTTTCATCAGGAAGTTTACAATAGCTGTCCGGGAGCAGAATGTGTGCACTTTTTTGCCATCGACGCGCTAAGAGCGGCAATAATCTCATCTTCCTCTTCAGAGTACCCATGTGAAATGGTTTACCTCTATCTTTTGAATCAATATCGTAGAAGTATTATCTTTTTTGAATGACTACACTTAGCGGCACCCAGGTTTCAGATCGGTGGGATAAAGTAAGAACACAAGAATAGTCCTCTACTCCGGTGACAAGTTCCAGACGGGATTTACGATAGACCCTAGGATTCATAAAAAATAACCTAAATTCAAATAAACATAAGGAGGGAAGGGAGTCGTGCACTAAATGAAACACATAATGTAAAACAAAGCATTGTTTATTTGTAATACCTAACTCTCCTCGATACCGCTTACGGAGCAGGGCCACTCGATACAAAAATAAACATCTACAATAAATATAATAGCACCCCACTTGCATCCATTGTTACGAGACAGAGGCTTTTTGAATGACATAGGTTACAATGGCAACACCTTTAATAGTTTTTTTTAACCATGGCAACTCCTTTAATTATAGTTTTTTATGATGTTTTCGTGTTGATAATCATTATGATGACTGGCATGATGCAGACCTAAGATCACTTTGTTTTAAAAACTTTCTACTATTCCATCCGTCTGACAAGTAAGGCTTGTGGCAACCGTGAGTTCTTGTGTATCATTTGAATTATGTGCTTCCAATCGGGATATGCAGATAGTCTTCCGGTTTATATTAAGATCAGTAACAAAATCACAAGTAGAACAACACATAAGAATGGAATAGTTAGACTAATATTGAGGTCTGTCTCATAACAACGAATAAAAGTGAAGTTGTAAATTAACACAAGACAGAATATCATGTACAGAACAAGAAATAATGTCGATAAATGAACTTATTTTCATCAATGATTACTTTGCATTGTATCGATATGTTTTTATCGACATTCCTTCCTCTATCTGCACCTTAAAATATCAACATGAATATGTCATAGGCAGGATATAGACAAAGATTACAAATAATTGTGTAATAATTTCGTTTAATCTATACTTGACAGCATATCCAAGAACAAAAAATACAATAAAATGTCAAATTGATAAAAATAGGTAATGATGTGGTATACTTACTTAAACCATTTATTTTTATTGCCATCGTGACGCTTATGTCCGTTTTCACTAACACTAAATGAATGTTTTATTAGACTCTTGGAATGAAACTCCAACAGTACGCTTTTATTTAGGCATACATTTACGTGTTGCCTAGTGTAAAACGGACATGAGGAGTCACTGACGCCTAACTCCGTCATCGATGACGCATATAGACGTCATAGTAAGGTGAAGCAAGTAAATATACCAAACCATTACCCGCTGATACATAAAATCTGATTTTAAACCAGCGTTTAAACTTAACTCTAATACAAAATAATGTTTAAGTCTAGCGTGTATGAAATATATTAATATTATAATAATAAATTGTACAATATCAGTATCATTCCAACTTATTTATTTTGATTCAGTTTACTTTGCGAGCTAGCCAAGATTTGTGCGAAGTTGCCAAACTAAAAAAACAAACTGTACATTAGAAGAAAACAAGTCCGATTAGATTTTTTTTTAAATCGAAAATTAATACAATATATTCATAAAATGTTTCGACTATTTCTTCACTCGCAAAGTGAACCAAACCGCTGAATAGAAATAACCTTAAGACAAAAATAATAATAAAAGAAACAAACACTCAGTGTCATGATGTAGCGTTTACTCCTACATTAAGTTTGTGAATGGAATGTCCCGCCGTTACTGACGACTGTCGGATGCAACAACTGTCAGATGCAACAACTGTCAGATGCAACAACTGTCGGATGCAACAAATGCTCGCCTGGCCCTAACTTCTAACATTGACCGACTAAGCTTAGTTTACATTCTCGGGAGAACGACTGACACACATTGACAATGTAATACCAGCCTATAATATCTTGAAAGACTGATAAAAGTAGAAAATAATATCATGAAACGAAATAACATGCTACTTTTTGTGACTGCTATTTCTTAATTTATTAGCAGTCACAAGAGACTGCTAATTACTTACAACCTAAAATGTACGGTTAAACCGGTAGGGACAGATGGCAGACACCGGGGACTTTACTAACTTCTCTGTCAGAGTCCGGTGTCCAGAGCTACTTCCGTAATTTGTTCGGACCGGTTGGCCGAATTTAACTTTACACCATCAACTACTTTTATATGTGTATGAAGGAAGGAAGATATCGTGTTTTATGCAATGTCAGTCGTCCGGCCGTCCGTCTTGCCAAAGCTGCCAAACTAATATTACATATAAAATGGAGCGCCCGCCGCAGGGCACAATTACAAACGTACGTAACACTAGATCCTAAGTAGTAGCACCTAATGGTGAAATATAACGCCCGCTATATTATGTACAGAACTGTTATTTTTAACGTGCTATTTTAGCATAATATCTCGTTATTTTTATAACGTTTGAATAGTAAGCTAGCGGCTTTGTAGATTATAGACGATTTATATAAGCCGTATAAGCTTCTTTTAGATTTAATTTTAACAACAAAATTTAACATTTAAAGTAAGAGAAATCTTACGAAATGATACTTCTAACTGTTCTGTACGTAATAGAGGGAGCGCGCAGATATAATATAGTCCATAGCAACACGTCAATAATATATCTTTTAACATATACTTCTGTAGTTCTCGATAAACATTTGTGATCCTTTCAACAATAAACCAACCTTGATTTTTAAATACCAGGTATTTACTACAGTTGTAACCCTTCGATAAATCGTCAAAGCATCACAAATCTATCGATAGATAACCGATTAGTCCCGCACTACATTGTATATCGACACTTTATATAGAAGGGAGGAGAGAAAATTAATAATTTGTATCTTTTTATACCTAAAAACGGTGGTCTAACTCGTGTGACAATATTTTAAAGCTATTCCGTTATAGAAAATTAGCTCGTGTTTCAACCTGGCTGGATACAGACAATTTCGAGCTAGATTTTATTTATTTAAAAGTCGTTTTTTAAGAAGTGACGTGATTTTTAAGGCTAAGGTATGCATGATTGTAATTATAGAAAATCTACGCGATAAAAGTATTGATTCACAGCTGTTTGCATTGGCAGTGATAGTTGTTCACCCAACTATATCCAAGCTAAAGATAAATGATTTGAGCAAGGTTTTATATTTTTAAAATATTATCCAGCCAGATTTGTCAAACATGATTATTTTATATCGTAATACAAAAACACTTTTTTATATTTTTTTACTATGGCAACATTTATATCTCTACGAAGCCCTATGCCGTCCGGATTGAATGGATGCCTTAGCCTAAGCTTAATTATAAAAAAAGAAAAATGCTGCATTACTTAAGATAATATTTTACAATATAAAAATTGCATTTTCTCGGGGCGAAGGCGGCTCGTTCGACAGACACCCGTTATAGAAAAAACGAGTTATTTTTAATAATATTTTCGGAATTTATAGTTACAATATTGTTCAGGCCATTGCGATTCTATCAATATATCGACATATCGATACAACACTTATTTTTATCGATATAATTATACATTCTACTGTATATTTGCAACACAACGGCCGTAACTGTAACTATGTATAACAGCCTCCCCTCGCCCAAAATCGTAAAGTGCACGACGTGACAACATCAAATATTAAATATAATTAACACTTTATTAATTAATCAATATAAATGTTTGTTTTTAAATAACTTAGTGATTAATATTCGCATTGTTATCGCTTACAACTAGGGTATGTACCTACATATACATACAGGCCGTGTTACGGCGCGAACTTGGTGGACGTTGCAACGTGTTGCTGTAACAGTTTAGGGTTGCGTGCTCTGTTGCTGTATCTCGATTTTTTCGACTGTCATGTCTGGATTCATTGCTGTGGCCTCCTAGAGATTGCAGAAATAAGATTTTATTAATAAAAAGTACATATAAATAGATTATTGCTGGACAATACACTAGCTGACTAGTATAATGGGAGTTATATAAATTATTGTTTTTGTCTAAATGTCAACGTCTGTCAGTCCTTTGATGGAATTTTATTTCGTTGAGATACAAATTGATTTTGACAGGGCCTTTATTGCGTAGAATTAAGGCTTTCGCAGTTAAGTTTCAATAAAATCTCCCTAACCGACCCAATCTAAGTTTTACAATATTTTATTTTTTGACGTTTAAAAGTAAACACCAATTCAAAAGTCGTTTACTCTAGTGCGGTTTCATCATACTCATCTACAGTTTTATTTCGCCCACTGCTGGTTATAACCAGTTATTTTCTTCTCTCTCCCCGTTTCTGAGCCAGTCTCATTCCGTGCGTTTTACCGCCATTTCATTCACCCTTTTGTTCGATGAAGCTTAAAAGAGAAACATGAATGTTACCTGTATAGCCTCGGCGAGCGCGCGGTCGTGGTCGATGGGGTCTCCGTCGGACTGGATGGTGATCTTCTGCTCCACGCGCGTCTCGATCACGCCGTTGCGCTCCGTCTTGTACTGCAACAAGTTACGGAACACCATGCTAAATTATTTCTATTTTTTTTATCAAGTTTGCTGGACGAAGAATAACAAGCATTTTCAGTACAATTAAAAATCAACTACAGCTTTACTATGCTTCAATTGCTACGGCGTGTCTTTATATTAAAAGGCTAGAATAGAAATGTATTTTTATTATTTAAGATTGTTCAAACACAATTCAAGTTAAACTTTATATCTGATGCTGATAATGTCAATTAAAAGTGCGCAGTAACAGCAGTTCATAGAATGCGAATAATGGATGTGTTGTTAGTATACTGACGGTGATGGTCTCGACAGTGCGCGTCTTGGAGCTGATGGTCTGCGAGGACACCACCTCGCCGTCTGCTGATACCGTCTCCGTCTCTTGTGTCTCTGTCGTTTCTACTGGCTCAGTTACCACGGGACCGGTACTCGTCTGGAAGTAACAGAACTCTCATTAAACACTTTGGTACACTTTGTTAATACTGCTATATCACCTCTATCCGACAAAACACAAAAAAGTATCCAAATATGTATAATATTGGATTGTGCCTTTATGAGAGGATGTGTGTTCGTGTGGCCGAGCGCACGTGCGCTACGGCCTGCGCGGCGCTAGGGCGGGCACAGTGCGCGTCTATTTCCGACTACGACTATTTCCCCGGACTACTGGTTGGAACCATAGAGTTTTAGTCGGTACGAGTCCCACATAACCCTACGTTGATCCGTGAAGATTTTTTGACAAAAAAATACCCATATCTTAAACAAGTGAAATTGACTAGTACAGGTATCTTCAAGACTAGATGAGATAGGTGATGGTACTCACCCTGGTGGTAGCCCCGTGCACCATGGTGCCGAAGGGCGCGTTGCCCATCACAGTGGTGGTAGTCGTCGTCTTGTACGAGCCCGGCTCCTGCACCATAATGTGTGTTAGACAACTATTTATTTTCATACGACTTCATACACAGTAATACGTATAATACATAGACATTTAGTAGCGAAATATGGGTTTACTCTAGGTACCTCTGCCTAACCCTTCGGGGATTACAGGCGTAATGTTATGTTTACATAAATATAGTATTCACAAGGGTAAAAGGGTATATTATTAAATATCCGAATTAAAGACCCGGCTTTTGATATTACTTGACGGGCGGGTTCCGTAGATCGGTTCATGGACGTGCAGTTTTCTCTGTTTTAACTTCATGTTTTTATAACAATCAACTAATTGGCGTGGCCAGGCCCAATGGAATAAAAAAAAACATTGAAACAGAAAGATAAAAAATGTGAATAGTAAAAAAAATATAGCCAACAGAAAATAGTTCAAGGATTGAAAGATTTATTAGTGTTTGAACAGAAGTTAAGGAGTGTAAAGAAATAAACGTGATTAATAATAAAAAACCAGTACTGTACCTTCGTGTGGTAAATAAACTAAATGAATAAATACCTATATTACATAATCTAAAATGCAGTGGACAATCACAAAACAGTTTTCAATGCAACATGCTTTATAAATGCAACTTTTCACACGATGTTCATGCCAAACCAAATTATTTCACTAGGAATAAACTTCCCATTTTCTCAAAGGTATTAAATAACTAGGAACTGCAAATCTAAAGTGGAATTTTCTATTAAAATAATTTCAATTATTTAAAACTTTTTATAAATTCACACACACACACATACGACTACAGTCTACATTACCCTGAAAATTATTATAAATATTATACATATTATTTGTTAGTTATATTTCAAGTATCAAAAGTGTGGAGTGCTCAATATATGAACTTTTTGAAAAGTTTTCTATTGCA
Organism: Noctua janthe; assembly: GCA_910589295.1. Classification (NCBI taxonomy): domain Eukaryota; kingdom Metazoa; phylum Arthropoda; class Insecta; order Lepidoptera; family Noctuidae; genus Noctua; species Noctua janthe. The sequence goes on along the minus strand of OU342572.1, from coordinate 847,088 downwards.
TATTACTAGTGCCCACCCCTGACACATTTGTGTGAAGCTGTATTTTGTTTTATAGACGATTTACGTTTCTTTATTTACGAAGTAGAAACCAACCAACCAAACCAACCCTTTAAAGTTTGTTGCTTGGTGAGATCAACAAACACATATATAGGCTATTATAAGAAATACATTCCTTTTGTCATATCACTACATGTTTTTTCTATGTTCTCACAGTCCACAGCTGGCCATAAGCCTATCACTATTACCCGTATTTGTACCTCACTTAACCAAAAGAAAGCTTCAGCGTCGTATAACGTTCACATTAAAGCGATACATCGCTTACAGCGCTTCAAAACTCACCGTGATGTAATAATGTCCTTCGCCCGCTCCTTCCTCAAAGTCGATCGGAGTTCCAGAATCCCCACTGCTGAGGGACGACTCTGACCCGCGTCTAGTTAGCTGCTGTGATCCGTCCAACGTTTGACCAATGTTTGCCGGTGAGGTTATAATATGGTAGTGTACCAAATGTTGGTGAAGTTCCCACATGTAGGTGTTTGCCAAATGTTGGCGAAGGTATTATTTACCAAGTTCGTTTGGTGTTATACGAGGTCGGTGGTTTTACCACGTAATGTATGGTTTAGTAATGTCATGCCCATTTAGTTTGGTTTAGATGCATTACCGGGTCATATCCGTTCGATGTACATATGGAATGGAGGGAAAAGAAAAAAATATGTAATTAGAACAAAGTTCAACATGCAATCAAAATAAGATGACAGCTTTTTAACATTAAAAAGTCTATTTTAATTATCTTTAGTATATCGCCTACTTGGTGTCAAGAGGCGTTTTTTAACATGCTTTCATGCTTGCGTGAGATTTTTTGTCGGTTTCTCAAGCATTGCTAATGCGCTGTCAAAGCGTCGCGCGAATTAAGCGTTTCGAAAATCTGTTCTGTATTCTGCGCGTGTCAAAAAAGCTGCCATAGTTAAGCGAAATCATAAAAAAACAATTGGCGGAAAAATTAAAGAAATAAAAAGAAACAAACTTCAACTAAAATGAACAAAAAAAACTCCATTTACATGCTTATGACTGGATTAAAACAATGAAAATGCGAGGAAAAAGGTTATGATCATACCTGATCGCCGGTCGTAACCATGGTTTTAACTTCCTGGGTCAAGACGCGTTGTTCCTGTCTCGTGGCTGATGACGTCAGCGTATGTGCGACTGTCTTTTCTTCCATCTGCTGAGTCTTCGCCTTCGTATCGAGGTCGTGATGCGTTGTGGCCGTCCGGGTCGTCACCGCGCGCGCCGTCACGTACGGACTCTTCCCCGGACCCTCCATCGGCTCAAGGCTTTCCGCCTAATTAAGGTTAGACTAGCATGCATTTACTATGTACACAGAAATCTAACATTGAAACTAAGAAGCCGTGGTAAAATCAGAAAAAAATTAGGCCACACGCTGTACAAATTAAAAAGAAAAAAAGAAAAACGACATGAAAAATAAATCAGGGTGGCGTCTTGTGTGCCGGTTATTGGAAATTGAGTAAGAGAATGAAACGCACCTTGTTGGTATGTGTGGAGAAGGTGACCTCCCCGGTGCCGAGGTTCTCGACCTCGTGTTCCACATTGTGTGTGACGCCCTCATCATTGCGCGTCAGCAGCTGTTTGGTGGTGGTCTTCACCACCACGGGAGGAGTGGGCGTCTTCTTAGCGCGCTGTGAAACCGGGATCTTGGAGGAGAGAGGGGTGGTTGCTGACGAAAAGCCTTGATGCCGTATGTGTTCGCTTGTCGTGTACTCTGTGAACGTTTTGGGCTCGTCTCCTCTCAGCGGACTCTCGTCCTTGCCGAAAGTGGAGAACTTGTGTGTATTCACTGTCTGTATGTCGATGTTCGCTGGCAGGTCTTGAGTTTCCTTCTCTATCGTGTAGTTGCCGCTCTTGTCTTCGAAGTGCGAGGGGTCTATCTGTGCGTAATGTAAGATCAGTTGTCCAGTAACGGGGTCTCTGACAGCAGTGCTGGGGTCAATGTCTCCGGTATCGGGGTCAATGTCTCCGTATTCAGTCTTTATCCTGCCGGTGACGGGGTCGATCTTGCCGGATAGCGTCATGGTCTGCGTGACAGTTGTTCGCGCACCCTTCAACCTTGGGTCATCAGGGTCCACGTCGATAGTTTCTCCAGTGACAGGGTCGGTGATCTGGTAAATATAAACTGTCTTCGTCGTGATGATTCTGCCCGTGGTTTCATCGATAGTACATTCTTTTGGATCGACTTCTTTGACTCTGCCTTTGTCGTCTTTCTGTGTGATGATGTAGATCTTAATGATGATCAGCCTGCCCGTCTGGGGATCGATCTTGCCGAGTTTCGTGTAGATCTCTCCAGTGCTTGGGTCGACTTGTGAAGCGGAGTATAAGAGGTGGTTGTCTGCGTCAACTTCTCCGGTTGCTGTGTAGATCTGTCCGTTGACAGGGTCGACTTTGATGAGCGACTTGTCAACATCATGTGTCCTGATGATTGTTCCAGTCTTGGTGTCGAGACGACCGTAAATCGTGATGATGTAACCAGTGACTGGGTCGACCTGGCCAGCTGTATAAATGACCTCTCCAGATACTGGGTCTTTAGGTCCAGCAATCCAAATCTGGTTGGTCTTAGGATCAACTTTGACGTTCTTAGGGTCGTTGGATACGATTTGTTTACCGGACACGGGATCAACCTTGTTTTTGATAATCCTCAAGCAGATCATTCTGGCGACATCCTTATCCGGCTTTCCAGACTTAGGATTGATTTGTCCTGTCTTCAGTAAGAACTGACCAGTGACGGGATCCACTTTAAGTTCCCTGCTCTCGAATTTGCCGGTTTTAGGATCATTGTATGTAACAGTTCCCTTGACAAGATCGATTTGTCCGTATTTTGTGTCGATTTTGTTGTTGTCGGGGTTGATTTGACCTGTGCTGCTTTCTACGAGAGAATGCTTGGGCTCGATCAGACCCTTCTTGGTGTCCAGCTTACCAACAAACGTGGTTACTTCTACTACTGGGTCGATATGCGTACCAACCACAATTACCTGTCCAACATTAGGATCAGGTTTGCCAGTCTTAGGATCTACAACACCCCTGACGGTGATAAGACCGTTGTTTTCATCGATATCGACTGGTTTTGTATCAGATGTGTCTGTGACGAATATGACTCCGTTCGAGGGATCAATAACACCGTATTTCGTAGAGATGTGACCAGTCTCTGCGTCAACTTTGCCTTTAGTGTGTTCTACTGTGCCTTTGTCGATGTCAACTTTGCCTGTTTTAGGGTCAATTGGTCCGGTGACAGTGGTTATTTCGACTACTGGGTCCTCTTGCTTAGCAACGCTTAGAATCATTCCTAAGTTTTGATCAATTTTGCCTGTCTTAGGGTCAATTGCGCCAGAGTTGATGAAAATCTGTCCTGTTTCAGTTAGAACGTAACCTTCACGAGTTTGTTTTTGTCCTGCAGAGTCGGTAATAACAATGTTACCGGTATTAGAATCGATTACACCGTACTTAGTCTCGATCAAACCATTAGGATCAAGGATGCCAGTTAGGTGTTCCACTTCAGCGGTATTCATATCAGGCTTCTTCGACTTAGGGTCGAGTTTGGTGAAGATAACCATGATTTTGACGATTTTCCTCTTGGGAGGTTCGGGAGGCGCCATAGTTGGTTTAACAGGGGACTTCATAGTCGGTGTGAGGGGAGACGATTTCTGAGCGTAGCTTGTAATCGGTGATGACGTACGCACGGGTGATTGTAGAGGTGTCTGAATCGGTGAAGGAGTAGGGGTCTTTACCGGCGAGGGTACCTGCCTGGCGGGGGACACACTAGCTCTCTGCGATACTGGCGCTACCTTAGACAACACATTCTGCTTATCAACGATACTCAACTGCTGAGCGTACGAAGGTTCTACTCTGCCTGTCTTAGGATCGATTACAGCGGTGTTAATAATCAAGTTTCCTGTCTTAGGATCAATCTCAGCTTGTTTCAGCTCTTGTTTGCCTGTTATCGGGTCTTTATAGAAAATTTGTCCGGATCTGGGGTCAATGATACCGAAGTCTGTGTGAATCTTGCCGTCTTCAGCGCTGACGTAGCCTTTAGCTGCTTCAACGTTGCCTGCACCGGCATCAACAGACTTCGTGTAAGGATCGTACTTGCTTGTGATGATGACAAGACGAATCTCGCCCTTGGAAGTTGGTTTAGCGAAGGGCACGACCGGTTTGTTGACAATGCTGTACTGTTGGACCAATGTAGGATCGACTCGGCCAGTTGTAGGGTCAACAACGTTGTTTGTGATAATCATATGACCGGTTTCAGGGTGTACCTGAGTGCGTTTGACTTCTTGCCTGCCAGTCTTAGGGTCAGTGACAACGATCTCTCCGGTAGCTGGGTCAACGATACCGATAGCAGTGCGGATTCTTCCATCAGCCCCAAGAACACCACTGATGGTGTCCACATGACCTTGGCTGGGGTCGATTCTCCTTGTCTTCGGGTCGTATTTGGTTGTGATGATAACGAGATGAATCTCTCTCTCAATCGGCTTCGTCTCTTTCTCGACAATCATGAATTGTTGAGCAAGCGTTGAGTCTGGTTTGCCAGTCTTCGGATCTACAACGCCAGAAGTTAGAATCAGATTAGCGGTCTTAACGCCGGGGTCAGCGACCGCTTGCTTCGTTTCATGTTTACCTGTCTTAGGATCGACATGCTCGATCTTTCCGGTCTTCGGGTCGATGATACCGTAGTTGGTGTGAACCCTGCCATCAGCGCCTATAATACCTCTTGAGGTCTCAATGGTGCCGTTAGGGCTGTCAAGTTTCTTGTTCTTAAGATCGTACTTGGACGTAATGATGACTAGCTGTACTTCCCTGCCAGGAACTGGAGTGAAAGCGTCTTTCGGTCTATCGACGACGCTGATTTGCTGGCCTAAGTTAGGATCGACTTGTCCAGTCTGTGGGTCAACCACTCCTGATGTAAGGAGGAGATTACCAGTCTTAGGATCAATAGTAGCGACTTTAGTCTCACGTCTACCTGTAACTGCGTCTCTGATGACGATATCTCCAGTTATGGGATCAACTTCGCCGAATTCGGTATGAACTTTGCCATCAGCACCAATTTTTCCGGGCACTGAGTCTACATGAGCGTTTGTAAGATCTAGTTTCTTGTTCTTAGGATCATATTTAGTTGTCACAATGACTAGGTTGACGTATCTCTCTTTAGGCGCATCTTTGTCTACTATAGCGAATTGCTGTGCAAGACTTGCGTCGGCTTTTCCTGTTTTAGGATCAATAACTCCTGAAGTTAGTATCAGATGTCCTGATTGCGGATCAAGAACAGCTTGTTTAGTTTCATGTTTGCCTGTCTTAGGATCGACGTGGTCGATCTTTCCAGATTTCGGATCAATGATACCGAAATTGGTATGTATTCTGCCATCAGGGGCAATAATGCCTCTGGAAGTTTCAACATGACCGTTAGGGTTGTCAAGCTTCTTAGTCTTGGGATCATACTTACTGGTAATAACAACCAACTGTACTTCCTTACCAGGAACGTTCGCGAATTGATCTTTAGGTTTCTCGACAATGCTGATCTGCTGTCCTAGCGTAGGATCAATACGACCTGACAGAGGATCGACCACTGATGACGTAAGCAGCAAGTTTCCTGTTTTAGGATCCAATGAGGCTTTCTTGACCTCTTGCTTGCCTGTGTGTGGGTCTGTGACAATAATGTCACCGGTGTTGGGATCAACGACACCGAACGCTGTGTGTATTTTATCATCAGTGCCCACTTTACCCGGAATGCTATCGACATGAGCGTTGGCCAAGTCCAATTTCTTGTTCTTAAGGTCATACTTAGATGTCACAATGACGAGGTTGACGTATCTCTCGGGTGCTACCCTATCCTTGTCGATAATAGCGAATTGCTGCGCCAATGAAGAGTCGACCTTTCCAGTCTTCGGGTCCACGACTCCTGAAGAAATGACTAAGTGTCCAGTCTTAGGATCTGCGACGGCTTGCTTGAGCTCTTGTTTGCCAGTCTTAGGGTCAATATGGTCTATCTTACCGGTCTTCGGGTCAATAACGCCAAAGTTAGAGTGAACTTTGCCGTCTGCAGCGACGATGCCTCGAGAAGTGTCCACATGTCCGTTAGGGCTATCTAGCTTCTTGTATTTCGAGTCATATTTGCTTGTTATCACTACAAGTTGGACATCCTTTCCTGCCACTGACGGGAAGGTATCCTTCGGCTTGTCTACGACAGTTATCTGCTGTCCTAACGTAGGATCGACTTTGCCAGTTTGAGGATCAACAACACCGGAAGTCAGAAGTAGATTGCCTGTCTTCGGATCAATGGCCGCTTTCTTGACTTCTTGCTTGCCTGTGATTGGATCAGTGACGATGATGTCACCAGTCGCTGGGTCCACAATTCCGAAGTCAGTGTGTACTTTGTCATCATTGTCGTATTTTCCGGGGAAGCTGTCGACATGCGCGTTGGTAATATCGAGTTTCTTGTTCTTAGGGTCATACCTAGATGTTACAACTACTAAGTTGGCGTACCTTTCAGGAATGCCTTTTGGTGCATCCTTGTCGACTACAGTCAACTGCTGAGCCAGTGATGAATCTGACTTGCCCGTCTTAGGGTCAATGACTCCCGATGTAAGAATAAAGCTTCCCGTCCGAGCATCAACAACTGCTTGTTTGGAATCACGCTTGCCCGTTTTGGGATCAGTGAAGTAAACTTTTCCATTGTTAGGGTCTAGTACACCGAAGTTTGAATGTACTTTGCCATCTTTATCGCTGATGATAGCGTGTGACGTTTCAATGAATCCGTTAGGATTGTCTAGCTTCTTGCTCTTTGAGTCGTATTTGCCTGTGATGGCGACAACTTGGACCTCCTTTCCTGTTGTGGCTCCGAAGGTATCGATAGGTTTGTCTACGATACTGTACTGCTGTCCTAGAGAAGTATCCAGCTCTCCAGTCCTTGGGTCAATAACTCCAGATAGTAGCAGAATGTTCCCTGTCTTGGGGTCCACTATCGCTTGTTTAGTTTCTTGTTTGCCAGTCTTAGAATCAGTGACTTGGATCTCTCCGGTCCTCGGGTCAATGATACCGTATTCTGTGTAGATCTTACCGTCAGTGCCGCTAAGGACTCCTTTGACAGAATCAACGTGAGCGAACGTGGGATCTAACTTTTTCGACTTCAAGTCGTATTTGCTTGTAACGACAACCAATCTGACTTCACGGTTTGCCTTAGTCGCGTCTTTCTCTACAATGCTAAATTGTTGACCAAGTGAAGAGTCGACCTTTCCAGACTTAGGGTCAATGACTGCTGTGGTGACCAGAATGTTTCCAGTTTTCTGATCAACGTAAGCTTGTTTGGGCTCAGCTTTACCTGTTTTAGGTTCAATGTACTCAATTTTGCCCGTTCTTGGGTCGATGACGCCGTATTTAGTGCAAACATACCCGTCTGGTCCAACGACTGCTCTAGATACGTCCACATGGCCATGTGAAGCATCCAACTTCTTATTCTTGCCATCATATTTGCCGGTAATTACGACTAAGTCAACGTCTCGGCCAGGTTTGGTTCCAAGTTTGTCTGGCGATCTTTCAACGAAGCAGTATAGTTGGGCCAAAGTCGGATCAATCTTGCCAGTCTTAGGATCGATAACTCCTGACGAGAATAGAATATGTCCTGACTTGTCAACATGTCCGTTCTTGACCTCCTGCTTACCTGTCGCGGGGTCTGTGTAACTAACTTGTCCAGACTTGGTATTAATGAGTTCTTTATCCGTCTGGATTTTTCCATTGGCTTTGTTCAGCGATCCTTTGGTTACCAGTACGGTACCGTTCGCGTCATCAAGTTTCTTGGACTTAGGGTTGTAGCGACCAGTGATGATCACCACTTGGATCTCGTTGTCTGGTTTAACTGTAACTGGCACAGCTGCAGCTAGAGGCACTTCGTGCTGGGACCTCTCAGAGTCCAATAAAGCAAGTGTCGGGTCTATCAAGTTAGCCTTAGCCTGTTCCTTCAGAGCCGCCGACTGCACGTAGTCAAGTCCTGGTGTCTTGAGCTTGCTCGGATCTTCTGGTGTTTTGCGCTTTTCAGCGCTTTCAGCGACCTTCTTGTCTTCGCCGGGAGCGTAGTTGAAGGCGAGGCCTGCCTTTCTTGTGGTCGGGCTTTGGCTGTCACCTAGCGCCCGCTGCTTCTCATCAGAAATCGGTTCCTTCTCGTAACTGAACGCGCCTTGGATGAAGGGCTTACTGCGAGTGGGACTCTTCTCTGTGTCTGTGTATTCGTATGGCTTAGTGAACGAAGGCTTGTCTTCACCCTTCGCGGGACTTTTCTCAAGTGAACTATCGAGGTTAGAACTATCAGGCGACGTCTCAAGCGCGGCCACTTTAGCTTTAGGATCTTTAACCTTCTCCTTCTTATCTTTCGTTTTGGGAGATTTCTCTTTCGGCGACTTTTCTTTAGGAGATTTGTCTTCCTTCGGCGACTTGTTTCTACCACCGAACAATCCGAATCCTCCGGTCTTTAGGGAAAGGGAGGGGTGAAACAAAAATAAAAATTAACAAAAGTATAACTGTGCTTTGTATAATTTGACTTATACAGCCGCGAATAAAATAGGAAATATTGCATTATGCACCATGCATGTCTAGTTGCGTTGTCTAACATTCATATTTACATTGAACATTTGTATGATACACTAGGTTCTACGGACGTCACAGAACTGACAAAATGCTTTGAGTCTACCATTCTTGCTTGTATGAACATTTGAGATAATTATTGCATTGTTTATAATTAAAATGGACTCACCTTGGACTTCTTGGGTGTTGTCTCAACATTGTTCGTGATACCCGGATCGCTGGTCGTATCTGTACCTGCAATAAAAACATACGTTTGTAAGAATTCCCAAAATTAATATCAGATGGACAGATTGTTTACCATTTTCGATTTTCTGCGAAAAGTTAGGAGGAAAAATATACAACATTCCTTGAGTGAGACTAGATTAACTGCTCAAAAATGTTGTTTACAAATATCCGTGTGTGCAGAAGCCTCGTGGGTAATCAACCTAACCTATACAAACAAAATTGTCAGAAATACTTTCATAGAAGGCAAACAGATGCTACAGGCAAAAGCGATGCTGTAATAAGAAAATGGGAGAATACTGCTTGCTTCCAATGCTATTGCTTTCATTACCATTACAGCCGTTATCACAAACTAATCGTTACTGTACAGGCCTCATTTCTTTCTGGTGATTCTCCAAATTCAAATTAAGTTATTTTCACGGCTTTATACCTATATCTGTTTGTTTACAAATACAGCTTTACCTTTATCTGTCTTAACCGTGGCTTCTACGTTAGTTCCGATAAAACACACTTATTATAATACAACGAAATTACATCTATACGATAATTTAGGGGAAGGGAGTACTTACCATTTTCAGCAGGTTTCCTCTGCTCCAAGACTTTCTTCTCATCCTTCTTGTCGGGGGGAGCTGTGGGCATTACCTTCACGGCTCCTGGAGGCGGCTTCTGTAAACACAACACATTCATTTAGTTATATCTAGTATTTTTTTTTTGTTTCTAGGGGTTCTTGCTTTAGGTCTTGCCGATTGTATTTTTATAGAGTGCCCTAGGAAGGAAAGAGCTCAAGTAGGTTATAGTAAGCTTAGTTAGATAAAGAAAGCAGTATGCAATAAATGTAATGAATGAGTAACTAAATTATACCCAAATACTACATAAGCGCAGTGCAAAGATCACAAAAGTTACGAAGTATTAAAGAATAAGCTACCACGATGGTGGTCCTGATAAAAGTATCGTGTGATGCTTGATTGATGAAGATTTGAATGTGGTTTGAAGATTGGTAAATAAAATAAATGATAATTTGATAAACTTGGATTTGTAAGACTCGTTTGAATTCGAAGAGATGATTCTGTTCTGAACGCAACTCCTTACCGAAATTCCTAACAATTTTGTAATATTCTCTAGAACATTATTTAACTTGAAATTTTAAAAAGCTCCTGTAAAATTTTAAGCCAATACTTTTTAAACGAAACAGCTTATAGTTTTTTTTTTTGTTTTGTAAGGTCTCTAACAAAGGACTAATCTTAATAGTTTAGCATTTTGCCCGATTTCTAATAGAAGCTTGTATATGCTTTAAATAAAAGCCAATAGCTGACGAACTAAGCGAGATTTATCAAAATTCACAGCGATGTATATTAAACACATACACAAAACACTATAACATATAAAGCAAAACCTATGTGTCTTCAGAAAATGGGGATACGATTCGAACAAATTTAAAATGACCTATTGTGTAATCTTGTCGTACGTTTCGCGACTTGGGAGTTCCTCGTCTTTCGATATAATCTGGGAACAATGTCAACAGCAAGACGCTTATAACACCATTAACACCCACTTTCTGAATTAAGAATTTCAGAGAACATGTCAAAATTTATTTTAGTTAAGTTATCTTAAGCGAATCCTATGAAATTTCAAAGAACTAAGATTTTTTGAATTTCACGGGCTATATTGAAGGAATCGCCTTATGTAGTGGTGGTACTTTCATACTACTCTTAATGATGTTAGGCTTTCTGAACAGTCTGCCTGTCTCATGGGCTTGCCGTATTGTGTATTGTCGGCCCCCAGGCACGCCTTATGTTGTGCTGAGTACAGTTTGATAACTGCTTAACGTTCAAATTCTCAATTCAGAAACCGTATGTGTTTCTATTATAATTATATACTGTGTGTGTCTACCAACAATGGGGAAGGCTAAAAGTTTCTTTGTCACTGTCAGTCATAATCTACAACGCTTACACTAGACGTCACTTTTCAAGCTTCTAAAGCGCGCATAAAAATCTGTCCTAAAGATAGGGAACAGGACGGATGGTGAGTGAGGATGGTGGATAGTGGATGGCGGTGTAATTGTGGGTGTCCACTGGCGAAAAGTTCACATAAAACATGGTAAAACGCCTATTTATCTTTTCTATCTCTCTCTTTAGAGGTTATCTCATCAGACAACATTATTTTTAGTGAATGTTTCGCCAGCGTGAACGGGGATCAGGATCAGCGTGGCGGGGCTGGCGATGTGGGAGGTGGCGGGCGCACCTTGTCGGCGAGGTAGTCTCCCTCCAGCGAGGACGCGGACGAGGCGCTGGGCGTGCCGCCCGAGCGCCGCCGCAGCTGTCCGGCCGCGTGCGCACAGCGTTAGTAGTGCACTATGTTGCCAGATAAGCTGCACAATGTCCTCTACTGACATTGCCGATGTTGACCGGTTGCAAGGATTTTTTCATCAGACTTAATCGCGTAGAATTTGATTTATTATTTATGATAAGCTCGGTTTATTCATAATTTTGGTATCAGGCTTTGAGTTCGTTGAACTTAATAATATTATGTCAACGAAATCAGAAAATGAAATATTTCAGCAAAACCGTAGAAATCTATAGCCGATGACGATAGGATCAAGGATATGTTTTTTCGTCGCGGACTGACATGAATAGGTAGATCACTAGCTATTTCTTTACGCATTATCTGGCAACATGATTTATAATGAAATATGACATTAGTAAGGAGATGAAAATCAACAAAACAATAACAATCGAAGTTTAGTGAAATAAATGTTGTTGTTAATACAACTGACACATTATGGTTGAGGTGAAACCTGGCGTAATTTACACCGCTCAAAGTGAGTCGTTGAAATTACGTTGAAAAGTTAATGGAACCGAAAGTTTGCTAACTCATTTTCGGCAACGAAAACTACATCAGGTATCAGCTGACCTCACCCTATGATGGTATGATATCACCATGCCCTCTAGAATAGTATTTAAAAACTAAATACATGTTATATATATTATGTATCGTACGTCCGACAGCACATACGAGTAAAAAATGCATAACTTAAGTTTACTACGTTGTAGAGTCACCCTGAGATAAATCTAAGTAAATAAATGCATCATCTTGGTTATGGTGACTAATACAGTGATTATCCTTCTAAATATAGCTTTGTAGTCACCTGTTATCTATACAAATAAATCAAATTGATGTTTCTGTTTGTAATATCAAAATAACTGCTTTTACTGAATGCATATGAGAATAAATATGGCACTCATCTGCCTAGCCTTCCCAACTATATTAGGGTCGGCTTCCAGTCTAACCTGATACAGCTGAATACCAGTATTTTACATGGAGCGACTGCCTATCTGACCTCCACAACCCAGTTGGTACTGGGTAATACGATACCCCTTGGTAAGACTGGTTGTCGGACATTTTGGGCTACTGACTGCCTAACGACTGTCAAAGATCTACAAATGACAGCCGGGACCAACAGCTTAACGTGCTTTCCGAGGCACGAAGGAAACTCGGTATGTAAAGGGCGGTCACCTATCCACAGACCAATCTAGACAAGCACGGCTTAACCTAAAGATCGATCAGAGCGGCTGTTATTATTTAACCACGAACTCCTCGAGAATAAATATGGCACTAATAACAAAAATACATTTATCTCCATTTTTGTCTGTCTGTCTATGTGTTTGTACCGACTAATCTCCGAAACGGATGAACCGATTTTGACGGGACTTTGACCGGTAGATAGTTGATTTTGTAAGGTCTAAGTTATGCTACTTTTATTTTAGAAAAATAATGAGGGTTCCGTGCAAAAAATTTAAAACCCCTGAAATTGTTAACAAAATTCGATTCAAAAAGGAAAGTTATATTTATTTATAATAATAATAATTTCACGCGAACGAAGGTCGCAGTCATAACAAAAAAAAAAACTAAATCTTAGGCTTTCATTTTTACGCCCTCTTTCAATAGGCGAAGTGGCTTGAGTATAGGTCCCGAGCTACCGATAATCCTTAGGTCTGGGCGGTTTCGTAGACATTAATTTTAGTACGATATTCTACGATAAGCATAATATTCTGAGAGGACCGATTGATTCGTATTCTCATGTTAAATAATGAGTGTGTTAAAAAAACAAAAGGGTTTCAAATTGAGATCTATTGAGATCTACTGAGATCATCGTTGAAGTGACTGCATTCAATATTATATAAATAAAATAATCGTCAGGTATATGCTATTGGACTGTTAATTACAATTGTACTCGTATTGTGATTCTAGAATATTTTAAACTGCTTTAACATTCTGGAACGAGTCACGATTATTATGTCAATTACATATATTATAGCCATCCTTGATGATCTATTGGGCCAAACACATTTGAACTTTTTGCCATCGATACGCTAAGAAGAAGAATATTATAGCAGCTTAATACTCAGTGAGATGCAATCAGTTATATTAAGAGAATCGTTAAAAATACAGTGTCTAGAATATCCTCAATTAAACACGAACACGGTTATTTTCTCCTCTGAGACTGAAGGCATCTCTAGAGTTGCCAAACAACCGGTTTTCGACAAAATTATGACACGAGTTTTCAAATCGTTTTCAAATTACTTCTAATTTTAGTAACGGAGTTCAGAAAGAAAGAAGTAAGCTAGTTTAAAACTGAGCCTAATTGTTACTTTTTTGAGAAGTCTTTTTTAAATGTGGCAAAGCTTAACACCCATTTGTTTGCTCAACTTGTTTGTTTAATTCAGATTACAGTTTATAAATTAACGTTTTGCGCAGTTATTTTCTTTGCTCTTTTGCAAACACTATAACAATAAGATTTGCTGTCAGAAAACCCATTCTGGTTTAATCTCGCCTTTGTAAACCAAGCAGTAAGATTCTAACAATATCTATACATATAATTTATGTGTACAATCTTTCTTTTTCGTGTGGTTAGTGCAAAACCTAGTATCAGAGTTTTTATGCACCTCATGGGCCTCTGACTTGGGTTGTTGGCTTGTTTATTTACAATTAAGAATATTTCCGCGTGGATATCAAAAACCAGACCCTCAGCAACCCCTCACAAACATGCTACACTCGTACACAAGTTAGCTACTATACTATAACTAGCACCTCTTAGTACCGAGTCGGTATAATCACCTTGTCTTTGATGGTGGGTCGCGGCGCCGGCTGGGGCGGCATGGTGTGACGCTTGGCTGCGTCTGCGGGCATCGATTCATCTTTGTCGCCTTGTGCCAGGGCTGTGGGCAGAGTTTAGATTAGAATGAAGATAAAGTGGCATTTAGGGGTTCAAATATAAAACTAGTAAGAGATGATTTCTCTTATCATATGCATCAGATCAGTCAACAGTAGCTAGTAGACCAGTTCTGTGATTCTGTAAACATTTATTATTGACATACAATATTACGGGACGAGCTTGACGCCTACAAACATTGGTCCGGTCCCAAGCTCAAAGCCCGTAAGTATAACTATCATTTTAGCTAGAAATTAAGGCTTCCTGACCCTTATAGTTTTATAAGGGATACTTCTTCAAGTATTAAAAATCTGGATTGCAACTAAACCACTCCAGTCCAAAGGTTGATTGCAATACATTATGCTATTATTTGACTGGTTTTTCCTCACGTTGATCCAACAGCTCCTCTCTAAACTTGCATATTCCATACAACAAATTATTATTGATTATTTACGAGTGCATTTCCTCAGGATGCTATAGTTCAGCGCCGATGTTTATCATAACTTTAGGCGTGCTGAATGAAATACAATGATTGATGCCAGTGTTCCCATAAATAATGGGCTATGCTAAATCTATGATGGTTCTATAATATTTGCAGGTTTATTTCTCAACTTAGAACTAACCGATCTAAACAACCGTTCAGACGCCGCAATGAACCTGGCTACTAGTGGGCATAAACATAATACAGATGTTCCGTAGGTACGAGAAGAACTAGCAGAGAACGAAGATACTACCTGAGCTCTCGATACTGTGTACCTATGTGTAGTTAGCCTGAACTCCTGGGCAAACGCCTCCCCCATTCCTTCCATTTCTCTCGATACACACGTTTACATTTATTAATGGGCTGGTTTCAAATCACTCATTATTATCAAAAATATTTAACTACCTCCAACTTTCAGTCAACCTGACCGACTCCTTGACAAAAGTGCAAGTAAATGGTTTAATTTAAATAAATACTTTGAATTTGAATAGTTAAACGAAAACTAAATGGGCACTGAGCAGCCGTGCTAATTTGTTTTACTAATTTATGATCAACTATTCCTTACAAAACTGCAATATTAACACGACCGAAACAGCTGTTGTTTTCTTTGTTAAATTTTAATTTTTTTCGTTGAATGTGTTTTGTTCTGTCAAAGGTTTATCTAGGTATTTTGTTTGGACCGTATGTCAGAATTCAGACATCATTAAATTTCATAATTCTTTTGCCCTTATCCCAATTAATTTAGAGTCGGCGTGGCATGTCTTCTTCTTCCATACTCATTAACTCATCAGACATCATTAAATGTAACCAGCTGATTTGATAACCAATACAAAAATTGCTCAAAGTAAACCATTCGACCGAAAAAGACCACAACATATGTATAAACAGCAGGTAGAACTTCAAAAAGACTAGCCAATAAACCGCGAGCGCCAAATAAATATGATATATAATTACCAAGTAGTTCTATTTACATCTGTGCAATGAGCCGCCGGTGGAACTCGCGCCTAAATACAGAGCATGACGTTATCAGCCGCTAGACTTGTTAACATCGCGAGACAATCTGAGAATTGGACCCATTCACGCTATTGATGACTTAATAAGTGAATTAGTGTGGTCCTATGACCACTGGACCGCCGTGGCGGTTGAACGCCGGTGAAACTCGCGCCTAAATACAGAACATGACGTTATCAGTCGCTAGACTTGTTAACATCGCAAGACAATATTGTAGACTTAATATTGGTGAATCAGCCACGCTATTCATAAATAATGTTTGCGAATGTCGCACTCCATTCAAATATGTAGTCGTGGATGGCCATTCTGGAGAAACTTGAATGACTAAAAGAGGTAAGGAGGATCAATGAAATAGTTCAATTCAATCGGTGTTTAGTTCTACTTAGTATTGACTTTATTATGACGGAATTTATGCTTTATTCTTCTGCATGACTAGAGTTTATTTAAACGCTAGGGTCCAGGATCAAAGATCCTGATTTTAGGTCAAAATTAAATAAGTAAATACTAGACGAAATGGTGTGAAAACAAAAAAGTATTTAGTACGAGTTACAGTAGTAAGTATTTCTACTAGTTTACATTTCTTACGAAGTGTATTCCAGGCCAGTAATAACTCGTGTATGTTTACTTTGAACACCTGAGATCGGCAACACTTTGGGAGTAATAACAATCAGGAATACCGAACATTCATTGCGGATTAGCTAATTGGGTGGATTTAAAGCTCTGTTTACAAGAAGAGCTTAATGCAGTCGATAATGCATACAGATGGTAATGATGTTTATTTACATAAATGATGGGTGTTGTACTGTTTACGGTAGAGTCATTACTTAATAGCTTCTTAATAATCAAACTTGTGTGTTTTTGTGAATTTGGTAGGTTTGTAAATTTGTTCTTTTTGTGTGTTTACGATAATATTACGTTTTTTTCCTCAGGAATTTCTCAGGCTCGGAGTCTAGAGTTGTGCCCGATTAATGACACTAGGCTCGCCCCCTGGGACAAACATGGGACTTAAACCTAGCTGACGAGATATTGGTGTACTCGGTACACATCTGTTGAACCCTTTGGAGTTTACTGGCGTGATGGTGTTTATGTGAATATTGCACTGCATTCGGTACCTACATACAAGCATGTATTTTTATTTATTCACTTTTGTGTCGTGCTATTTTGCAAATATGAGAATACTTCAGAAACATAATCCTTGATCCAAACGTATATAAAGACCAAAACCAACAAATAAAAAAATCCTTTTAATTCACCACACTTATTATTACCGTCACTGATACTCACTATAACCACCGGAGGCACAGGAATGAATCCAACAGTCTCCAAACACCATGTTTTATGCACTAATAAACTGTTTTGTTTTCTTTCCTGTCAACTGGATCAACTATTGTCTTTTTCTTTCTTTCTTTCTTATTTCGATTAATACCGAAGGTACTGTAGACTGGTTCAGTGCTATCACGAGTGTACTAGTAGTAGAGTAGCCGAATACTGTGTGAGTTGTACCGAATATATTCGTTTGTTTATATTGCGCGTCTGACCGCTACGGAGTATTAATAACGACTACTTCATAGTTTCGTACTACTGACGGACTTGCAGCTGGGTGGTCGGTGTATGTGGAAGTGAGGCATGAACGTAATTGAGTGCGAAGAAATTATTTTTGGTTTTTTTTTCAGTTTAGGCTCCCGGATTGACTTAGGGCGGCCCCGTAAAACTTAAAATGCCTGTTGTCTGATATTATGTTTTCATAAATCAAATCACAGATAGTATTAGTGGTATTAGTATCACCAAATAGGTATGCTAGCAATATTAACGCCATTATAGAAACGAAAATATTTCTGTAATACTGCCTGCACTTCATCTATGAATCATGAGGTTATCTCTCTTTATGTCTAGAAGCTTATCGATGTTACATAAAATTTACATGCAACTTTGTGCAACTTATTAAAGATGTTAATCATTAGTCCACATCTCAATTTAAAAAATACAGCAAAAAATGGTACACATGACTACATGTTCCCATATCCAATTATCCATGTTCTCCAGTCCTGGTATCTTTGGCAAGCGCCCAACAGCCATCACTCAAGCTATTATAGATCATAACCAAACAGTTTAGAAATCGCTTTGTCTGTTACTATGAAATATATTGTATGTTGTTGGGTAGGTGCGGTGAAAGGTTTACCAGAAATTATGTAGTAAACAAATGAATTCATCATAGTATGAAGAAAGCCTGGTAAATTGTACAACTATTAAATATTTTTTTAATCTGTTGTCTATTAAAGTAAAATATTTTACTATTTAACTTGAAATGGTGAGCAAAAGGTATCTCGTTATCACTGACATTATGTGACACTATAAACTTAATGACTTAATAAAATCGAACAGTGCAATAATACATTATTACATAGGTATCTATCTGTCCACAAAAGGCCTTTTTCCACACCATACTACTGAGCTCAATTCTTTTCCTCTAGGTATATGACTTTATTTATGTAACAATAATATACATTTATAAATGAAAATAACCTAAACTAACATAACAATAAACTTAAAAAATGGCTTAAAAAAAATCCTCCTCAACGCTGTCAACTGGTAATGTCCCCAAGAGACTGGCGGCGTTGCCACGTCGTATGGCAACGGCTTTTTTTCCTCTAGGTTACTTCTCCATCACCATCATTTTGGGTTTCGCCGCATTCAGGTAAAAAAGATAGTTTATTCATAATATCCATAGTTATAAAACCCTAAAATTCGACTTGTACCATCATCATCATCTGCCTAGCCTTTTCCCAACTATATTGGGGTTGGCTTCCAGTCTAACCGGATGCAGCTGAATACCAGTATTTTACATGGAGCGACTGCCTATCTGACCTCCACAACCCAGTTAGTACTGGGTAATACGATACCCCTTGGTAAGACTGGTTGTCAGACTTTTTGGGCCACTGACTACCTAACGACTGTCAAAGATCTACAAATGACACCCGGGACCAACGGCTTAACGTGCTTTCCGAGGCACGGAGGAAACTCGGTATGTAATGGGTGGTCACCCATCCACAGACTAACCTAGGCAAGCACGGCTTAACCTAAAGATCGATCCGAGCGGCTGTTATTATTTAGCCACGAGCTCCTCAAAAATTCGACTTGTACATTATGTGAAAATTTCTGTCGTATTTTCCAAAAAAAAAAATCAGTTAAAATAAAGTAAATCATTCATTTAAACCCGACGACTGATTTATATCCTAAATCTCTACGCTAACTCCAAAGAATGCTGGTTGATTGATAGTCAGAAACAAAAATAGACATTCTATAAACACTTCTGGTTACATAACAATTTTCTATATCATCAAATGCATGAATAGATTCATTCGTAACATAACAGTGACCGATTTCATTTGATTTTCTGGAACCGACAGCTGATTCACTGTATTCCTGCTTTTATGATCAGATAGCAATATAAAAATAGTTTTGAGTGGTATACGAGTCAGAGTTTGGCAAGAATGGGTCATATTGTTTTATTGTATTATGAAATTGGGACCGATATTGATGTGGATTTAATGGTAAAGACCTAAAAGCAGGTGTGATTGGTGCACATAAATAATTTCAGGGTTTATTGTGGCGGTTTAGTAAGAGAGCAGTTTGATCTTTCGATATTTAACCTCATTGTATTGGAAGAAGGAACAATAAAAAAAATCATTGGTTTTCGAAATGAGTTTTTCCAAAACAGATTTTACACCTACAAGAACTAAACCTGCGACACTTGATAAAAAGCTCATGCACTCATGACTAAGAGCTTTGCCAAAGTTCTTTACTTTTCACTCACCCCCCTAAAATCGCAAGAAATCTATTCAAGAAAGATCGATGTACAAGATAACAACAGAATCTTTACACATACTTCCGCGAAAACCTGAAATTCATCTTAATATGTTCCAATCTTAGTAACAAATTATCACTTCTGCCATAGCACCGTCCACTGCATCAGTTTGGCATAGTGACAAATGTATATGACTCAACTATTTACCGTCACAGTCAAGGTCGTGTCTGTATGTTTGTTTGTGTGCCTGCTTCAATTAATAGTGAGAAAACCGTACAGAAGTTCAGTTTAATCATAGAGCTTGGACTCACGTCATCACTGTCTGCCTGCCTTTTCATCAGAGAAATACTATATTGGGGTCGCCTTTCAGTCTACTGCATCCAGTTAGACTGAAAGCTGATCCCAACGTAGTATTTAACATGGAGCGACTGCCTATCTGACCCCTACAACCCAGATTCACGTAACACAATACCCCGTGGCAAGACTGGTTGTCAGACTAGAATGACAGTCTGGACAGTGCTTTACGAAGCATGTACGCTAAAGACGGCAGTACTAACAAAATTCGTGGTAAGCGTTATTCGTACAACTTCTGTCACGGCTTCAAAGCAGTCAGTTCTTTATATGCCATTTGTGTCGTATTCAAACGATAACACATTTTATTTGTATGATCAGTGTCTCCATGCTGGGTTTCATTTAATAAGAATAATCAGATTATAATATTCCCACTGCTGGGACTCGGGCGTCTTTTTAAGTGAGGGCTCCATTTTATGAGCGAAAAGAGCTAATAGTACATATAGACGCGTACGTAGGGCGACCTTAAACAAATGCAGGTGGCGAGTGCACTTGCACTCGCTGTACGTGAAGCGTGTCTGTGTGCGTGCGTTTCCGCTTCTTGTACAAAGCCGCCCTTCTGCACCCATGTTTTGTGTTATAGTGACATAAGCAACCATTTCTCCGTAAGTACATTGACGCTATATTTGTAGTGTTATTGTTTCGGCCGTGACTCGTAATGTAGTGTTGACAACGAGCAGTTTAATTTTATTGGAGCTAGATTTTATTAGGCGTCTGTTGACCTCTATGTCTATGAGAAAAGAGAAAAAAAACCTAAATTTATAAGTTTTGAGGTCCAAGATACTGGCCATTGAAACAAGGTCCGCTTTTCGGTCTTTTATTACATAACAGTTATTTTCTTGCAGATGAATGAAACTCTATGGCTGTATCAATATGACATTAAGAAAGAACTCTCTGTGAATTCATATCATCAAATTCATTTAAAGTCAAAAGCCTAATCAATCATTCATTTTACACAAAACATAACATCACACCCGTATCCGAAGGGTAGACAGAGGTCAAGCTGCACTTTACTGTGCAACTTTACTTGTTTTTATTTTATTTAAAGCTCCACGGAGGATTCAAAACTTTTTATTACCTCATGCGGAGACTATAAAATTTGAGAAGGCAAACTAGAAAGAAGTTGTGCTAGCCATATTATTATGTGTAATAAAACATACAAAATGACGTTAGTGTCTGCAATAAAATAATCCGCATCGTTTCACTTTCAACTGGTTGCACACCAATTCTTATATCCCTACTTTTTTTGAAAATGAAGTAACATCTAAATATAACAATTATACCAATCAGACAGTTGTTCACGCTAGCTTGTAAATATAAACATTAACGAATATTCAAGACCGATGATTGTTCTCAGTACTTGGATGATGTGTTGATTACGGCATTTTTGTGAGAATTCCGAGTGATGATGATAATACTGTCATATGAATGAAAGGTGACGACAAATGAGTCAATTAATTGTTTAAGATGACGATAGAGGCGTGGGTGTGAGAAAAGGTGTTGTGCCAAAGAGATTTTCAGGATTATGTATCAGTCACTTTAACATGTTGTTCATGAAATGATCGTGTGTTTGTCTTTCTGCAACGTTAATGATTTCATTATATACAATTTAGGCATTTTTCGGAGTTATAAAAAATTACACTGTCTCAACTGATAACTTCCTCATTGAGTCATTGGTCTACTGTTCAGCATATAAGGTCATGGATTTGTTTCCCGGGTCAAATACAAGTGTAATTGGGTTTATCTAGCGGGTCCGGCTACGATAACTGGCGAAATGTGAGTGTCCTATACGGTACACCTCTGCCTAACCCTTCGGGGATTGCATTGAGTTTGTTCTATGCAGTGCTCTAAGATTTCTTGAGCACAGATGACGACGCTGAAACTTCAAAAGACTATTTGACGTATTCATGGATAGAAGTAAGTCGTACTCACCATCCATACTGCGCGAGGACAGCTTCCTGTTGGACAGCGTGCGCGCGAAGTGCGGCGGCGGGCGCTGCGGCGGCCGGAGTAGCGGCAGTAAGTCGTACTCACCATCCATACTGCGCGAGGACAGCTTCCTGTTGGACAGCGTGCGCGCGAAGTGCGGCGGCGGGCGCTGCGGCGGCCGGAGTAGCGGCAGTAAGTCGTACTCACCATCCATACTGCGCGAGGACAGCTTCCTGTTGGACAGCGTGCGCGCGAAGTGCGGCGGCGGGCGCTGCGGCGGCCGGAGTAGCGGCAGTAAGTCGTACTCACCATCCATACTGCGCGAGGACAGCTTCCTGTTGGACAGCGTGCGCGCGAAGTGCGGCGGCGGGCGCTGCGGCGGCCGGAGTAGCGGCAGTAAGTCGTACTCACCATCCATACTGCGCGAGGACAGCTTCCTGTTGGACAGCGTGCGCGCGAAGTGCGGCGGCGGGCGCTGCGGCGGCCGGAGTAGCGGCAGTAAGTCGTACTCACCATCCATACTGCGCGAGGACAGCTTCCTGTTGGACAGCGTGCGCGCGAAGTGCGGCGGCGGGCGCTGCGGCGGCGCGGCGCGCGACTCGTAGTGCGTGCGGCCGGAGTAGCGGAAGCGCGAGCCCAGCCGCGGGAACAGGGTGGACTTGGTCGCCGGCTCGGGCGACATCAGCCTGGGGGATAAGGATGGTTAAATGATATCGTAAATATGTGTATTTATTGGCGGACACCGCGTCATGTAACTGTCTCCATACCCGAGAGACAGAGCGCGACGTCGCTCGACTTCAGTCGACGTGTCTGGCAGTGCCACGAGATCAGGGGTGAAGCGACAAATTGGTCTAAGGGGAAGCCGAAGAAAAAATTAGAATTGTTTCTTTTTTCGTCACCTATTTGTACCCTACAAACAGGTGACGAAAAAAGAAACACTTACTTTATACGGGTCTACTGACCCAAGGATTTTGCTAAAAAAAAAACTGGTTTTTTCGTCATGGGTGTCATTTTCGTGGTTTTTGGGGTCGCTGATAACTAAATTTAGGTCAAAATGAAAGTTTAAGATGGCGCCGATGAAAATTTTCGAATATTCTTCATAGGTGTCATTTTCGTGGTTTTTGGGGTCACTGATAACGAAAATGAGGTCAAAACGAAAATACAAGATGGTGCCGACGAAAATTTGCGTTTTCATCATAGGTGCCATTTTCATGGTTTTCTATGTTGTTGATAACAAAAATGAGGTCAAAATGAAAATCTAAGATGGCGACGACGAAAATTTTCGGTTTTTTTCGTCATGGGTGTAATTTTCTTGATTTTTGGAGTCGCTGATAATGAAAATGAGGTCAAAATTAAAATACAAGATGACACCGAAGAAAATTTTTGTTTTTTTGTTATGGGTGTCATTTTCGTGGGTTTTAGGGGCGCTAATAACGAAAATGAGGTCAAAATGAAAATTCGATGGAACCAACAATTTTTTTTGTTTTTTTCGTCATGTGTATCATTTTCAATTTTTCATGGTTTCCGGGGTCACTGATAACGAAAATTAGGTCAAAATATACATCAATTTTCACCCTTCGCCACTGCGAGATAGCCCAAAGAAACACCAAACTAAAACAGCTGCGTGCTACTGCTGCAAGGACACATTTTTCGCAGAATAAACAACCGAAGCAGGAAGACTCGGCAACCTCGTACTGGCGTAACACAGTAGTTTTCCAAAAAATAGACCGATTATCTGATCCCGCGAAACCGCTGGATGTAAAGAATACAGGACCGGTTGATTTGGCAACACTCAGCGAAGGTCTACCCTGCGGTCTGCAGTGGACGTCTTCCAGCTAGATAATGATAGTGTTACCTGAAGAACGTATGGTGCTCCACACAAGTCTTCCACAGCTTCTTGGCGGCGCGATGGTTGGCGAGCTTGAAGCCGACGGTGGACTCGAACTGCTCGAACTCGCCCGGCCGCAGCTTCACGTAGAAGTTGTGCCGTTTGTAGCTGATCTTGAGGATCTTTGGCCACGCGAAGCGGTTGATGCGTAGTCTGTGAGAAAGAGTGAAATAATATTTATTAATATTGATAAATGATGAATGTCGTTGGTAAGTGTTGAGAGTAAATGCTAGAAGAGTAGGGAAAGAACAAATAATTGATGGTTGAACTGTGCGAAAAATTATATTGCTAAAAATAAGACTGACTACTGAGATGACGACTAATAGAGAACAATGGAATGCACTTTTTTTTCTTACAACATTTTATAATATTTTCGTCTCATTACCAGGGGGCCTTAAATGGCCGCTTTAGCAGAATCGTACATGATATGAATCACGATAAAATTCTTATAATGGTCACAGACACAGTTCAACAGTGCAGTGTCATGCTGAGTGGAGCTGTCAACATTTTTTTGTTCCATCCTGTTGTATTTATAAATTGTATATTTGTTATTCGTTATGCATTGTATGTTTATTGTTTATATTTTTTTTATCAATTTGTACATGCACGTCATGTCCCTGCGACAAACTAAATACTTTTTCTTTCTTATTTTCCTATTATAATTCTATTAAAGCGGCCATTTTAGGCTCACTGGTGCAGTTCCACCACTTGAAAGGTCGTGAAAGGCAACTGTAGAAGCTTTCGTCATTTCCTCACACGCATTGTTGCATCTAAACACACACAATGACTTACTTCTCTCGATGCACGAGCAGCCCGGACGAGCACACGCCGAGCGTAATATCCACGTTCTCCGAGTCCTTAGCGGGGTGTAAGTCGACGCCGTACATCGCCAGCTTCTTAGCGTTCTCCAAGTAGTTCAGTTCGGCTTCTGCTGGTGTTTGACCTCTGTAAGCGAAATTCATTGTTTAGAATGTTGATAGAAATTGTGTTGTTCTTGATACTTTAGGAACATGATAAATGGGGACAAGATGCTGCTGGCAAAATCTAACGTCAAAGTATTTATTGATGTGATTTTTGGTGATACTGTAGGTCTTATAGTTAAGTTATGGTAACTCAAAAATATACTCATTAGAGCGTTCACTATTTAACAATAAAATAATTTACAATCGATATTACAATTACTGTGCTGTCATCGGAAAAAAGAACCATAGGAAAAGCGACGTGTTTTGTAAAATCATTTATGTAAACTAAAAACAACGGCGAGCCTAATACGCTGCCTTGTGGTACGGCAAAAGTGATTTTACGTTTTCCTGAAATACTTTGAAGTTCTTTTTTGTCTATTTTAGAAATCCGTCTAATTTTCGTGCTCTGCTTTCTATTGTTTAAATAAAATTGTATAAGAGAAAGAGCATTGATTCTGTAATAGCATATTATGATCAACTAGACCGAAAGCTTTCGTCATGTCCATAAATATTGCGCTTGCTTTATTCTTTCATTGACTAAGTGATACCCACAGATGTCAATGCTGAAAATGAGGTCAACATCAAAATTAAGACGGCAACAAGGAAAGTAGAATTTACGTGGTGTGTCATTTACGTGTATGGGAATGCTTATACCGCATCTGGAGTTACAGTGAATAACATATTCGGATTGATAAGGTTTGCTGTAAGAAACCTCAATTCTGAGTTAAGCTCGCCATTATACATAAGCAATATTACTACATTTGTATGTTTGTCTTTTAATTTTGTGTGTAATAAAGAATAAGTTTATATTTTCTTTAAGGTGAACAGCGCAGCTTTATGTCGGCTTTAGGCCGATTCTGCGTGGCTAAGTGTAATGATTCACCCTGTTAAGGCGCGTATAGGAGTGGTATTAGTGTTCGTACCGATGCGTCTTGTGCAGCTCCAGCACCTTCTCCTCCAGGTCGGGCGTGGCGGCGGCGGCGGGCACCAGCTTGAGCTGCTTGCACAGCCCCGCGCCCGCCTCCGTGGGCTCGTAGTCGCCCAGCTCCGACTGCAGCAGGTAGCTGGCCAGCAGCGCGTGCGTCACCGTGGAGCACGGCAGGCGCCCTGCACAGGAACCATACACTGGACTGTGGCCCAGACCAAACTAGCGGCATTGCTCGTCCAAGATGCGGGTGCAATGCAAACAATCTTTTAACCGATCGCGTCGTCGCGATCCTCAGCGTTGCGAGAAAGACGACGAAAGAAGGAATTAAGCGATACCCACAAATACTTCAAGCACGAACCGGTCAAGGGGTATATAAAACTTTAATACAAAAACACAAAATTTTCCGGTCCTAAAACCGGTCATAAAACTTTAATACAAAAACACAATTCTCACCTTCAAGTAGGTCTTTCCTGACAGCCAGCACTAGTTGGTATCGCGTGAGCTCTTCCTGCAGCTGCGCAGGTTCCGGCGGGTAGAACTTTACTGAAAACCGCACCGACCATGGCTCGTCTGTAATTAAATATATAAAGAGATTTTATAATACCTTTTAGAACACAACTGTTTTTACAACATGTAGAGTTTCTGTTATTAGACTGTGGTCGTCTACAAAATAGGAATTTACCAAATGCTGAAAGCACATAAACGATCGTTGTAGCTTGCGGGAGGCTTGACATAATATATGTATAGATCCAGTAGTGTACAGCTTTTGGCAGAAGGATGAACGTAAACCAGTAATGAAAAGTCGATTCATCCATCAACTGATACGCGTTTTCTCCGACCTTCTCCCAAAGAGGTGGCTCGCGGAGCCAGAAAGAGTTCGACGGTAACTCACCATTCTCTCCATACGGAGGGCATTCATGAGAATTTCCACATAGGTACCAAAAAAAAAACGGCAAAAAGCTTTTCAAAAATAAAATTTTAAATATATTAAGTGAAAACCAAATAGTCACGTTTTAGCATCTTGGAAAGCCTCTTCTCGAGGTCTACCCAGATGCGCGGGTCGCCACGGTCTTCGTACAGCAGCCCGAAGTAGTCCTTCTCCACCAGGTTTAGCTTGTCACATACTTTGCCCAGCAGCTCCTGACCCCGGATCTTTCTCTGGAATGTGGAAATTAAATGAATGTTAAAGGGGAGCGTATTAATTGACTTATTAAATCTGTATGTATAAGGAGAAAAATATACTGTGAGGAAGTGGACTTCATGCCTGAGGCAATTTCTACCAGTCAACCTTAGGGTGATGCAGAGACAACATGACAGGTGCATCATTAAAAGATAGATAACTCGAAAACTTATTATAGCTGCATCGGACCGCAGCGCATCTTATTGCCATATCTCAGTACGGCCTGTCTGTTGAGTGCGGTGGTACAGTCACGAGCACCAATATGTTTACACTTTCATAAAAAAGCTATTTTCGCGAGAAATAACCATTGTACTTGGAGATAGGATCTTTTTAAAAAAAATGAGTTCCAAAATACTATGTTCGTAACAACATGTCATTTTAATCAGAATTTTAGGAGAAAAACACTTTAAAAAATGTTTTGTGTTTACATATTGGTGCTCGTGACTGTACATAGAACTACTTTGAAATATAGTTTCACGAGTTATTAGTTTAGATCTAAAATAAGGATTCTATGGACTAATATGGAATAAGTAATAGCATATTAGGCACAACGACGTCGTATCTGATCAATAGTTTTGATTAGTTGTGATCGATCGGCTAGAACCGTATGGTAGTTCTCACAACTTTTCGAAACATTCTTATAAGTAAAGTGACTGACCTGTGACTAAGAAGAAAAGTTTGGCTGTAAACGGTCTTCCGACTAGTTGCGACAAAGCTCCGAAGAGTCAGAGCATCTATTTTACATGATCGCGCTAGGTGCGGTAGTGACCAGCTCATGTCGATTCTGTGTCAATTTTACGAAGTGTGGTCACTGCGTAAAAGTATTCCTCCACTTACATAGACATCCAGCTCCATGATGGGGCCATCCAGCAGCTCCACTCGCACCCTGGCGACGTTGCTCGCCGTTTGTCGCCGCGAGGAGACCTCCTTAGCCTAACCATCTTTGTACTCGTACTTACATCGACATCCAGCTCCATGATGGAGCCATCCAGAAGCTCCACCCGCACCCTTGCGACGTTGCCAGCTGGGCGACGCCGCGGGGAGGCCTCCTTGGCCTTGCCCTTCGCATCGCCCTCTTTGGCCACTCCCTCCGGCATCGTGCCGCGCGACCTTCAGACCCTGGAACGAGGAAATGGTTTTATTAAGCATTTTTATCGGAGGATATTTTATTGGTTAGAGTAATTGAGGTTTATGTTTTTGTTTTTGCGACGGAATAAGTAGGTTAAGGTAACTAAATTATACAGTTTAGGTGTACTTCCAGCAGGAAAAGACGTTAAGGCTTATTGGGTCACATGCGTTGCTAAAAGTTTAAGTCGATTGGTTACTAAGTACAATATTTTTCCCCGTTTTGACACCTTGTACTGATTTCAAGTTGTCCTAGATCAATGCTAAGTTTAGCTGAAAGAAACAAGACTAATAAAACTGTTTTCGAAATATAAACATTTAATAGCGGTGACTCAAGCCGTGGCCCATTAACAGAGAGGTCACTTCATTCGCACTGAAGATGCCCACACAATTACAACTATCATTCGCTTTATTAACAACAACATAACTAATGAACATTTGTGTACGAATATTTAAACAAAAACACATCTGAGTCAGACACACATTTCGGATTATTCTCCACGAGAACCTATACGAGAATAGCTCAAGCCCTAGTGAAATGCTTAGCAACGCTTAATGTTAGTGGTGGAGCTAGCTGCAAAGGAATCCAATTGCTTTATGCTTTTCCTTCTTCTCCTCTCCAAGAGTAGTGTATGTTGTGGTAACGAAAAGGTGAATGGGTGACACTGGATGTAGAAGGCGAAAAACTGTGTGTTGTGGCGCAGCTTGGGAGAGGCCTATGTCCATCAGTGGACTGCAACAGGCTAAGTTGATAGATTCTACAGGAAGGTGGTGGCAGGATTGACATGGCCAGGGTGCGCAGAACTTATATTTAAGTATCGCCACTCGTGGAATCTATTGATTCTATTAATGCACCAAGCCAGTCTATGCATTCCCAACAACGTCTGCAGTTTACTAGTCCCTCTTCGCAACGAAAACAACTAAACTTGCTCGATGGAGTTTATATAGGAACTGAGCTAATAAACATTGTAATGGCCACATGAACGAGGAAAACCGATCAAACAGTTAATAGCGATGCATTAAACTGTATCTGGTGTGTGGTCGTGGCTATGAATATAACGCCCCATGAGGCAGGAACTTCGGTAGTAAATTCCAATTACCCCATTGCTTTACTACAACTCGTGAAAATGACGCTTTAGATAAAGTTGGCATTCTAGCAGTCGCTTTCCTGTGCGTCTTCAACGAAGGATCAATGGAATGACGAGCAAAATGGTGATATGGATTCTCGATTTTTAGTTGGTGATGATTTCCATGATCTACTTGGAAGTCTTTGAACCGCATCCTAACCAACGTAGGGGGATGTAACTCCAGCCTCGTCTAGCGATAGTCCACTTAACGAGCCTCCTCGACAAAATTGCATCTGGGTGTGTGTGTGAAGCTGCGTCGCAAACTATTATCGTCCTCGTGTCCAGCCTTTCCAAACATTCATCATCATCTGCCAGTCTAACCGGATGCAGCTGAATACCAGTATTATACATGGAGCGACTGCCTAACTGACCTCCACAATCCAGTTAGTACTAGGTAATACGATACCCCTTCGTAACACTGGTTGTCAGACTTTCCAAACATTCTTACGGGAAATTCCAAGCTCAGTATTTATCTTCAATAACGCAAAGGTCTTCTCATACGCCGATGATACTGCGATAGTCTTCTCTGGTAACTCCTGGGACGATGTGAAGCAAAAAGCTGAGGTAGGCATGGCCCAGGTAGCTAACTGGCTTATCAATAACTTGCTCACACTTAATACATCTAAAACGAACTACATATGTTTTAGTATTAGCAAAAACACACTACCTAGTGTAAATTTTAACATAAAAGTTCATGTATGCGGTGATACTAATAATATACATTGTAACTGTTCGGTTATTAAACAGGTCACACAGACAAAGTATTTAGGCGTAATACTCGACCAACGATTATCCTGGTATCCCCACCTTGATCAAGTAACGAATAGACTTAGGAGATTAAGCTGGATTTTCAAGACTCTCAGACATATCGCACCAAAACAAATAAATACGAACAGTAAACGAAACTCGTCTAGAAACATATTAAATGAGATTTACGTAGCTCTTGTCCAGTCTGTCTTGACATATTGCATCCCCGTTTGGGGTGGGGCTGCAAAAACCAATTTTATCAACGTAGAACGCGCCCAACGGGCCTTAATTAAGATCATGTATTTTAAAAAGTTAAGATACCCTACTGAAACCCTGTATCAGATTAGTGATTTGCTCTCAGTTCGTAAATTATACATAATTCAAATAATTCTAAAAATGCAGAAAACCCTAAAATATGACTCAAGTAAAATAACCCAGAGAAGAAAAGATCTAATCGTTCAAATTCCCCATACAAAAACTGTATTTGCGGGCAGACAATACAACAAGCGATCAGCTTTTCTTTATAATAAAATTAATAGTAAAATTAACATATACCCAAAAAAATACTACGAATGCAAAAAAACTTTAACAGATTGGATAAAATTACTAAATTATGACGACACGGAGACACTCTTGGAACACATTAAGTAAAATCTTGTGCTAATTAGGTAGTAATAATCACACAACTTAACCACACCTATATCTATAAACACCAAATGCACAACACACACATACACACACGCGCACGCACACACACACACTCACACACAAGTAAGATAAGTAATACCTTAGCTGTAAATACCTAGTTTATATTTTGTATTGCTTAGCTATGGAAGAGCGGGGCTCCCCAACACAGGCATTACTTGCTTACAGGGGAGCTCCAAACACAAATATTGTAATTGTAAACTTGTTGAAGCAATAAACCATTTTGTATTTTGTATTTTTTGTATTTGTATCTTAAAACCTAGAGGATGACTAACACGACTAGAATCATCCTCGACCTCAGTAGCATATACGTAGATTACACAAGACAGCTCGTACAATACAATGGCATGGATCGACTGCGCACAGCGTGGGAACCCATTGTCGACGAACTTAGTATTATGTGGTGTTTGGTGTATGGGATAGATTTATTTACCTCAATTATATAACCTAGAAAACACTTAAACTATGTTCGAGGATAATTCTTGTACGCAGGAACAATTTGAGGCAAGGTATCTGGGGTTGAGCTTCCATAATCCTTTCCTTTGATCTTTGGTTCAGTTTAGATGATTTCGAACTGTAATCGGTAAGACGAAATAAGGAAAACACTAGAATTAATAGTAGCTTCTATACCTGACATGAATCTTAAGTCACTAAGGCGCCTATTCTCCGATGATTAAGCCCTAATAGAGATGAAACTATTGCCATTGATCGAGCAGTGCGCCAATCACGTGCGATAACTAAATTATCTATCCCTGCGTTCGTCGGCTAACTGAAATGAATTACGGCCATCCCTTCACTTCTGTTGATGGCACATCGAGAATCTATGAATGACTGATATTGGCTACCATTCGATAATAACTGAATCATATGACAGTGAAATACTGACTATATTATCTTCCGTTAAAACTCTACAATTAAAGATAGTTTTAACAACTGAGACAGGCTAGAATGCAGGAGAGAATGCCGCATACCTCAGAAGAGACCCTGTACTTCAGACCGATTTGGTTACAATATAAAAACCGCAACAATTTAAGATAGCGAGTTTTTTAGTATATTTATTTTCCGTTTTTTTATATCCTTCCATATACTTCGAGTCTTCCAATACAATGTCCGTTACTATTATAGCGTGTTATTATACAATTAAAGCGAGTCCGTCTGTACGACGATTATCTACTTGCCAAGCCGT
Source organism: Noctua janthe (assembly GCA_910589295.1). Lineage (NCBI taxonomy): Eukaryota > Metazoa > Arthropoda > Insecta > Lepidoptera > Noctuidae > Noctua > Noctua janthe. The sequence continues at coordinate 815,598 of OU342572.1, read as the reverse complement.
TTGATTGGTTTGCTGTCGCGACGAGCACAATTATTGTCAAGTTACAGTTGTATAGTTGAATTTAATGCGATGGAATTGCTGTTTGATCTTCAGACTATATGGCTGAACAGTTTTCGGATCTTCTTCTTCGAGTCGATGGTACGGCGAATTTTTTTAAGTGTAAGTGCCTAAAATGTGACATGAATGACATTGACAAATCGTGGTATTTGAATAATCAAAGTCCTATGATGTCATTTCGTGAAATTATACGCGAAACATAAAGCTAAATATGTTTCTCATTGTTTTTTTTTTGTTTTCGGGGTGAATACTCAAGTACTGAATAGGAATAAGATGTCCTTGAGAGACGCTTGTAAAACTCCTATATCGTAGGTACTCCTTCATGTCAAACCTTGCTCACTTACTGAAAAACAACTACAATTACTGTAGTCTTTTTAGTCTACTATAGACTGAAACAGGACTTCTAAAGTAAATCTACTACCTAGTCCTACAAAATACAATTTTCTCTACATATTCTTTGGCAAATACAGTGATTCACAATATTGCGTTTTCCGTACCTCCTGCTGTTATAAATAAACGAGCGCCTGTTCCTCTAATAGACAAGGAATGGCAACAGGAAATAGAGGAAATTGGACATAAAATCTTATTTCTGAAAAATACGGAAGTACTTTTTTTTTAAACTGCTGTTCTTGCTAACCTACGTATGTCTCACTTCTGTGCGAATTGGAGGAAAGCATTCTTCCAATTCTTCGAACTCAAGAGACCAAAAGTCATCGACAGCGAATCCATTCATCAAAGATCAGTTCGAAGAAAATCTCTCGCTCTATTTAGCACGTCAATACATAACAAAATAACCGTTTTCGCCCGAACTCTTACGACTTACTAATAACAGAAGTCCTACATTTACAACCATAAAACCATGGTGCCGTTCATAAAACGGTCGGACTGGCTTTACGTCTAAATCTATTTATTCGCAGAAACTTCGGCAGCTTAACAGCCAGAACCTTGTAATTTGTTTAATGTTTCGGATACACGCTTAATAGACATTTTGTCGGAATATGGCATACGCTGGCAGACGTCCAAACATGACTCAGTAAGGCTGGGAGCATACGGACTACGGACTTCTTTGAATTTTGCAGGAAGAAATTTCTGGGGCAAGAAACGTATTGGTTAAACTCAAACTTTTTAGAGAATTTTCAAAGCTTTGTACGACCTCCGAAAATATTTTTAAAAGTTTGACTTTATCAAACATGCATTCAAACTTATCGGTGCAAATTGTGTAATCACTATTTTGTACAAGAATTCAGATTTTCTTAATTTCGCCTGATTCTAGGTAGACTATGTATTCCAGACCTAAGAGCATAACACTCCTTGTATTCTCGAGTTGTTTAGATTTCGATAAGTTTATTAGACAGTGTCGATTTATAGAGTAAACAGCGATGGTTCATACTAGTATTTACGAGGTATTTGATTCACTACTACGCTGCACTGCATTCGTAGTATTTCTATTTTAAGAATACAAATGAGTCAACTCCTTTGGGAGTAAAAGTGATAATCGATTGAGGAAAAAGCGTCCTAGTTTTATTTTAAGCGGCACTACTAAGCACAAACTTTCTTATCCGTAGGTACCTGGCACAAGTCGGAAATTCATTTAATGATAGCGTGACGATTGACAGGAGAATGACAGAAAAAAACGTGTTACCAAATAAAATGGGACAAGGACAGGAAAATTATGTTTCATAAAACATTTGACACGAATTTCTGATCGTAGTATGTTAATCTTGGCACTATTTAGACCTTAAATTGAGGCCTATTCTTGGCCGAAAACCACATAAACTTACTAATAGTTATCCAAACAAGTTTCCACGAGGCCCGGGGTTCAAAACTGACAGAGTCTGTACAGTTCTCTTGCTAATTGAGCGACAACGAGCATCTGTGCTCTTCGGTTGTTCAAAACTTTTACTTCACGTTTTATAATTTGATTTGAAAATATTTTTCGATGGTGTTGTGAAAATTTATAGGAAGAGCATTCATAAGTGTGCAGCAGAGGATGTTTTTGACTTGGAATTTTAGATACAAACAAGTAGTATACTGTACAATGAATGAAGTCGATATTTTTTCACTGTTCATGTTTCACGAACTGCCTCGGGTAAAGGGTCTTTAAATCGTTTTACAGTTTCACGCTTATTATTAAGCTGGTATTAATAACTACCACTCCGTTTAGTGTAAATTCTGCTCGAATTTACAATGACTCCGTAAGGAGAGACGGGGTTGTAGATAAGCAAAACCGTATTCGTAAGGACTAATCCTTGGAGGAGACTCATATCCAGTAGACGTCTTTATGCAGATAGAATGATGTCAAAATCTGTAAGTATAGGTTACCCAAAGCCAACAGAACATTCCCGCTAAAATGCACATGTCGAGCTGACAGTATTGACTTGTACTCACCAATCATAAGCCATCCATTAGCTACTTACACCTTTAGCAATGTCCTTCATAACACACATTATGACACAGGCCATAAGCTCAGCACTTAAAATAAATCAATGCCAGCCCCTGACCGTCCACAACGAAGTGACATCATGGCGACTGATGCTAATTCAGCACAATAGAAACTTTAAACGGCCCTACAGAGTGAGTCAGTGGCGCTTTATATTAGCATCATATATTCGCAGCTAAGGTCAATTGGTGAGGAGCCGAAGGTATTGTGACATAATAGTTTGATGGTAGGAATAATTATTATTATATTCTACGGGTAGATAACAGCTATATTTAGCAGTCTGTTACTTGAACTTAAATAGAAGAGACAGTGTCACTGGTACGCACGACGAGCAATCAAGCTATACAAAACCAGTTTTTACGCATCTCTCATTGAACGAAAAATCTAATTTGTATAGATTTTTCGTTCATAGGCCATGTTATACTGGAAATGTATAGCTTGATGTGTCGCTGTGTGTACAAATGCAGATGAATGAAGTAAAAAACGCGTTTAGTCAACATAAACATAATTACTGCTAGGTCTGCGAAAGAGGGCGGGCCAGAATCCACCACGCGGGCCCATTTCGGAAGGGTTGGTAGATGTTTCCCAACGCGATAATAGAAAGCATGAGTAACTTGAAGGAGTGCTTGTAGAGATAATACATAATATCATAAATTATAATTATGATCTGGTTAATGTAGAATGCGGTTGTAGAATCTTAAAATAACAAATAAGATCAATAAGATTCTTATACACAAAACAAAACAAAACACACTTTACACAAACATATCCCGAACCACTACTAGTTAACACCAAACAAAAGCAAACCCCAGTAATCAACAGAGAAACGTTCTAAATAGCCTCTCTAATGAACAATAAAAGCCACAGCTTCCAATCTAGATCTCATTGGAACTAACCAGCGATCTCATTTACCCTTCCGAGATAGATTTAGTTAGACTAGACGGCGCTTCAGCTAATTAATGTGACAATACTGCGGGTAACTGGCAGTCTGGCCTTCAGAAACTCTATTTAAACTGAGTAATGGAGTTAGATGAAGTTGGTGTGAAGCTGGGTGAACTTTGGATTGCAGTGGTTGAGCGGAGATTGGGACATTAATCTGATTGACGGGAAAGGGTGGTGATTTTAATTTAGATATGGGTATTTCCGAATAACGTTATAAGTTCGATGCAAATGGAACACCATTTGGAGTAAAGACTGATACAAATACAAGTGTTAATGCCAAAGTAGGTGGCCTTATCGCTGAAAGCGATCAATTGTGCCCCATATTAGGTTTTAATTCAATCAAATATATTTAACCTGCTGCAGATGACAGAACGAACTCGGTACCTTAACGACCTGGTGGAAATAATGAACAATAAAATTGCTCTAAACTAGGACAATGTAATTTAAATCTTTATTTAGAGCAAAACCTACCTTCCTCTCTCGACAGATGTACAGCCATAATGTATTACAAGACTGCAAGTTACAACTTCCTGTTGTAGTAGAGCAGTACTTGGTTAAGTACCAAAACCAGACGCCGAGGGCGATGACCTCAAGAACAACTGCGTAGCCCTACTTTGCAAAACGCGTGAATATTCATTGTAACTTGCTATGACAAGCTAACATATTTCGTACACAACTTACTTGTGAATGTTATGTCATATTTCGGAGTTTATTCGGTAAATATTTGTGCGAGAGAGTCAACATGGTAGTTGATCATACAGTTTACGATGTATAGGCGTGTAGTGCCAAACATGGCGAATGTATGGGCAAGTTCCAAACATGGAGAACTCATTGTTTTATTGATTATCACTTTTGGCATGCAGCTGGTGCCAAAAAAAGAGTGAACGTTATAGATGATAATAAAAGCTGATCAAGTGATCACTGGTTAGTCATCATGAAGTTGTACGGATCAGTCAGCTTTACAGCCTACACAATGGAAATGTAGGACAATTTAATAAAACAACGAAACTGCACACTCAACCAATATAAGATTAAGACAAATAAGAACATAAACATAACCCATCTGCTTTATTCACTACAGCTCCAATCGTGGGCGATTACGATCTTAACGCAGCGAAGGGAAGAAAACTGGGCGATAAGTACAGACGAGTGAGCGGCGAAAAGGAGACATGAAGTGAAATGATTGTAAAAAAACGTCTATTTGCATAAATACTACTCCAAGAATAGATGCCATGTCGTTCCAAAAACACCCATGATGGTAATTTGAGATGCTCGAGGGTTCTCCCCAAGGAACTCATGAATTCGACGAAAGATATTCAAAGGACCAAATATGTCTCGAAGCACTCATAGTAGCATTCATATAAAATCTCAGCGCTCCAGGGTAAGTCTGCGAGGCGCCGGACACGGCCGTGTGGCGTCATCCACTTAGCTGTTTTATTAGTTAATTTACTGAGCCTGTCGCCTATTTGAGTCTACAACTATATTGAGATTGGCAACTTAACGGCTGGAATGTTAAACACTTTGTTTGTGGAGTGTGGACTAATGGAATTTATTGTAGTCTGCCCTTCGGTCGCTATTCTTGGATTGTGAGTAGCTAGAAAGGGATTCGGTGGCATAAGCAGGATGGAACTAGTTGATGCTAAACAAAACACAATTACTATTGGGAAATCTTAACTTCAACTTTAGTAACGCAAAAATGGAGAAGTTACAAAAATTTGCAGTCTTTGACCATCCGTGGCATCGTAGGATCCAGACGAATGCACTCATTACCTTTTTCTCAATTTTAAAGGTTAAGCGCGCTTAAACTAAATAACTTACCTACCAAAGTTCAGAGCTTAAAAAGTTATGACTCAATAGTTACACAATACTCAACTTACTTTTACTCGAACTTGAACCTATCACGCTAAGGGCAAAAAGGAAACCCAACACCATAACATTGTCAGGGCCGCGAATAGTTTACCATGGAGTTTCTAAACTTAGCTGTACCTTCATAGTGATCTGATTATTTATAAAGGCTATAAATACATGTGTTTATATTACAACTAACGTATTGAATCATCTGACACGTGCGCTTTTTGCTATCTACTTGTAACTCAGTAGCACAAAAATATTACTGAACCAACATTTTATTGTATGATTCAACTGTGATTTATCGTTGAGTAATGTGGGCTTTAGATAAAAGAAGCGGTATTTTAGGTCTGAACATGTTTCAAGTTCACAACCGACATCCCTTAGTGGTTTCCGGACTAATTAGGTGACAAGCTTTTACAATTTAATTTTAGATTATGCATCATCATTATTATCCAGTGGGTTTTATTTGACCAGCGCTGTTTCTCTTTCGAACGCGAATCTGCACAACATTTTGCTGTGTACCGAGATGCAATTCCCATACAATACTGCGAGTTGGACCGATCAAATTATTCCAGCCTTCTTTAAAGGCAAGTGAGTCTGCAACAGCTAAGTCTATCTGCTCTAGCTTGGATATAGGAAGCATTAAAACATTCTCAAGATGCGTAACTCAGTAGTTAAGCCAAAAATACACAACACCACATCGACACTTCAGCTGGGTTCCACCAGATAGAAAGATAACTATTATAGGTTACGGACCGTATATCCTCCGAGCAGTAAATTATAACCGATGGTTACGCGCGGTTAGGACTGGATGTGATTTACGATTTCTTTGAACATGGTTGTTCAGTCCCTATGTGTGGAATGCTGAACGAAGATGTGGTGGTAAACAAATCATGCTGATCCAGAGGTTTTAGCTAATTTATGAGCACGACAAATGTTTTGAATCGTAGAGCTTTTAATCGTGTGTGATTTGTAGTAGAACCACCCACAGTTCTTAATTCCGCGTTGCTTTCCATAAATAGCCAGACATAAACGACAGATGCTGATTCCGATGATGCAGGGTTGTGACTGCGGTGCCTCAACACAAACTATGGCTCACCTCATGTCTTGATCTATGTGTAATTCCACCTGCACTATGAGGGACCTATCCGAAGCCACCACCAACGCCGTTGAGGTGGCAAAGTTCTGGTCAAAGCTAATTTGATTATAAAAAAGGGAATCATCGACACGACGAAGAAGAAGAAGAACGACAGATACATTCAGAACAGATAATCGTAATAATTTGAGTAATCATACCCTAACAAAAGCGAACTTGACTTTATCCTTTTCCTGTCCAATGAACCACATATGGTTCAGGTGCGATTGTCGGTGCGATTGTCTGCTTCGCCGACAATCAAAAGTATTTAAATAGAATTCCAGTCACACTCCTAACTTGATGAATTCAAAACTTGAACATAAAACAACTCACAGGTCGAGGGGAAAACCGACCATAATACCAATATTAATATGATTTGATTTGATGAAAATTTTATCAGACTATTTAGGAACTGTATGCTTTTTGTGTATACCCCACGGATGCAATATAACTCAGCGTTACCAACTTCTGACCTTATTCAAAACATACACATACAAAAGTCTATATCTACAAAAACGGCGCCAGACAGTCCAAGTTAGACTGAATATCATTGGCATTTCATGTCTGGCTTCAGCATATCTTAGCTCTGATCTCAGTTCCATTCCATTCCAGTGAAAGAGCCAATATTTTAGTTCCGCCAATTTAATATCTGAGCATTTAGATTAAAAGGAGGATGACTAGAAATTTAATCCGTATGATATACGTTCTTAATTTGCGTTATAGGAGCTTTTACGAGACGATTCCCTTTGAAGTATTTTAATCTCGATTGAATTTCACAGAAGTACGCAAAGTTGTTAATAAATAATGGAAAACGAAACGAACGTGGATGGAGTAAACGGAGTATGTGAGGATCGTAGCAGGTGATTTTCTGTAGTTTTTGCTTAACTCCATGGGAAAAAGGCGTGAATTTATGTATTGTGTATGCATAAAAAACGAATACACGATATCAGTCTTAGAGAACGCAGAATTGGCTACACGTTAACATCCTTTCCAAATTCAAATACTGTTCCATTCATATCTCATTCCTGATCCTTTAGTCCACACACTCAGTCTGGATCGATGGACACCTACAGGCAGACAGACGGTCGCGACTCGCGAATACATTATTCACGCCTCCGACACTGTGGGGTGGACAGACGTGTTGACAGACGCCTGACGCCTGTTGGCAAACAGAGGGGACTGTGGATAGAGATATGAGGAGAGGAATATTGATTCGTCTAATTTATTTATTTATTTATTTTTGATGTTTGTTTATATTCTTTAAGTAAAATACACGTATCTTTAGTATAAATATTGATCTTCTAAAAACCTAATGAAAGACACACATACATAAACTCACGCCGTTTTCCCACAGGCGTAGGTTGAACGCCACCTGCTACGATCCTTACACTCTTTTTGCTTCGTTCACGTTCACACATCTGGTCATGTCACGCCGGATGAAAGTACTACGCATCTGACCTTTTTAAAGAACATCATCAATGAGGTCAGTGTATGTCCTTTTAGGGCGACATCAGTCTTGTTCACCTTTCACAAGTCGCTTTTCATTCATCTTCTCAAAATCTAAATCTAAGCTACGTGTAGCATTCAATTTTTTGTCACCAAATCTCGGATTTTGTCGATTGAGAGACTGATCGGGAAATTCTTGGGACACCAATGACGGCCTGCCTCTTACTCTACAGTCCTCTTTCGTATCCCCCTTCTGTTTGAATGAAGAAATCTCCTTAAATCTTGGCAATTTACCAATCGTTGCGGATGTTACCCGTATCTAATCCTGACAGGTAAGATAGCTACTGAATGACTTCTAATAAAGACGGAGACGATAACGGATTTACTAATAAAGTTTGAGACAAACTTGACGAAATTAAGGAAGCAGATCACTAGAGTGAAGCGATCACTAATAAAGGAGGGTGGCCAATTGGTCAACAATAGGACAATCAGGGCTTAATAGATGAGGGGATGTCCCTAATGACCTAACAATCAGTGTGTTTAAGTAAAGCCGATTGAGGTAATATGCCAGCAAAATAATATATGGAGTATTTATATTTGGACACCAAAATTATTACACACCTGTTTTACAATATTCTTATATCTATGAGGACCTACAATAGTGGTCTTATCTCTGATAGCGATATCTTCGAGACAACCTTAAATAATTCAAGGATGATTAAAATATTTCTTCGTATTCTGCTCCTGGCACCGGAATAACGTTTCAAAAACTTCAATTCCCTCGAACTTCAAAGTTCAAAAACTTATTTAGCACGAAACCCAGCAAATATTCAAACACAGTCGGGGCATTCAATTCCGTGGAACAGATAAAACGCATCAAAGCTTTGATTCCCCTCATCGGGTACCAAAGTTGGAATTTAAAACGGAACTTTATTCGTGGAGGCACCCTAAAACTTGGGAGTTTACACCATTATTGTGAAATTGAAGAGTTGTGGCTGCACGCAAAGATTGATCACGGAATCGAGCTACGAGGAATGTTGGCGAACGGTGCTGATGTTTAGAACAGTTTACTTTAGGATTTAACTGTTTCTTCTATATTACTTGTTGGTTTGTTTTAGTTTGTATGAGATTGGAAACTGTGAGAAGATACATAGTCTAATAGAGAAGTATGGAAGAAGACACGTAGCCAGGAGAATAATGAGAAGATAATGAATCTATTATTTGAACTTAAATTGAAAATCATTCATGATATGATATCATATTCCTTCCTAGACCTAGGTACAAATTAATATTATTGGCAATGATGTCATTCTAAACGCAAAACATAATCACAATAATAATGTTGCGTAGGTTAGGTACCCTCCGCAACATTAGTTTTTGTGTAAATATTTACCCTTTGCAATCAGCTCCAACAATTATCCTGTTCGAAAGCAATTTATTGTTAAATGAAATGATAGATGATAGATATTCACTATAACAACTACATTAAAAAGTAATGCCAGTTTTAACGGTCAAATATTAATGCACTCATCATCCTCATAGCCTAGCCTACCCTATGCCTAGCCTTTTGCCAACTATGTTAGATTCGGTTTCTAGTCTAACCTTATGCTATGTAGCTTCAAATATGGAATTCAACTTTCGGCACTGAGCCGAGCGTTCAATATTTAACACGCTTTTATTTAGGCATTCATTTAGGTGTAATGTTAGTGAAAACGAATACAAAACCCGCTTCCACGGGAACCATCGACATGTCTACACAACACAATACCTGATACGCTTCTAAACCGCATCGGAATTGCTTCTAAACAGTTGTATACCACACAAAGACTGCATGCAAGCATGTTCTGATAATAAAACCCTATGTACAAGGAGTTTATGGATTTTTCATTGAAATTATGCCTATGGGGACGTGACATTTAAAGTTTACAAGCGGATGGGTTAAAGTTTAAGCGCCTCTGTCATGTGGATATTGAATATGGTATTTATGATTGCTTAAAGGCTCCTTGTAAACACATTGTGTTAGAACAGTGCCAACACACGTAGTCTGGGATATCTAGGACATATTTATTGGCAGCCTATATAAGGTCTATCTTTTTATACACGAAATATGTTAAGAGTAACTACTATAACTCGTAAAGTCGCCATAGCAACGAAAAAAAAATTATCTGAGTGTTTTTTTTACAAAATTATTATAATTCTAAAATGTTTTGAAACTTTTTGCATAAAACCTTTACTCCCATATTCTAACAATGACAGTATGTAAATATGACGTAGTAAACTAGCGTTATGGATGCTTAAAAATAAGGAGCCAGTATTTATTTTTTGGGTCAAATAATTTTAAATTATTAATTTTTAAAAAAAAAATATACTCAGATAAAAAAAAATCCCTTGAAATGGCTTTGTTATAACCGTTAGATGATTCCCTGAAAATATTTCGTGTATGAATAGTTAGACCTTATATGCTTTCGCGTAGGATCCAGAATGTTCCAGACCACAACTTATTTCTTAATATGTGTAACATTTTTGTGCGAAACAGAAAGGAATTTGTTGATATAAAAATGGAGTATCACTTGAAAAACAATCTTCTATGTTCCTATCTGTGTCAAAAGATCAAAACGGTCTGATAAAATCTGCCCTACTCATCTCCCCTACATAAATTGAAAACCAACTCAACTATAAAATCAAAGGCAAAGGCTCACTGGCTTATCGCGTAAAAATGACCTGTATCTACTTCTTACTACTACATATTATAAATGCGAAAATGTGTGAGGATGGATGTTTGTTACACTTACATGCAAAAACTACTGAACGGATTTGGATGAAATATGGCGCACAGCTAGTTTATACCTGGATAAACAAAAAGATTTTTTTTTTCCGGAAGTACCATCCCGTGGTACAATTACCGAACCCCACGCGGGCGAAGTCGCGGGCATAAACTAGTTTATATTACATGTCGTACTCATAACCACATAACCGACGAAACATGTTGGCATGTAATACAACTATAATACAATTAACGCATAAGTTTAATATCGCGAGTGCGTCGCGTTTGCGGCAGGCCTTGGACACGCCACCCAAATAATTCACTTAATATGACATAAGCGACCTACATGTGATTATTAATTAACACTACACTCAGGGCTGGCGAAAACACCAAGAATACTAACTCAATTTATTTCTTTGAATCTTTATTCCATTTTGTGAGATGCTTTCTTTTATGATCACATTTATAATGAATATCGCGTGGTTTACAGATAACAGTAACAACAGCTAATCATACCCTTACAATCGGAGTGTTTCAAAAGCCCAAGTTACAATATCAGGACAGGAGTAATAATCAGGCATCTAAAGGAGAGGTAAAGAGCAAGAGGGTATAATAGTCGCCTATCATCGATATAATCCATTACTTTAACTCCAAAAGAAATTTTATTTACATATTTTATCTACGCAAATGGTCGTTGGAGCCGGATCCCGAAGAACCAAACGAAAATCACACAAACATTGTCCTTGGTATTTCTAAAATTAGGAAAGGAAAACCAATACGACCAACTGTAGTTAAATAACCCATTTGTTCTCGGTAGCAACCATGGTTATGTTATGACCTAACCGCAAAGGCGCGGCTCGCAATCGTGACATTTATGTTTGGGATCGCCTGTTTACCCTCAGGAGCTCGCTTCAGCACTATTTGTAGGCACGCCTCAACCTCATATAGAATATCAACAGTAAAGAACTTTTGGCAGGATTTCACGAACTGACCCAGTTTTGTTTATTTTGCCGGGAGATTGGAAAAGTTTAATCAAGTCGGATGCATACGTTTGAAGTGTTGTTTAAAACTTTAAAGAATGTTCGAACGAAACTCCGGAATTAAATTAGGTAAAATAAAAGCGCCGGGATATGTTAGACTCCTATCAAATATTTTGGTCCCAGGTGGCTTTACTCCTACGTATAGCTCATCCTTCCCCATTGGGCGACCTTTTCCTCTGTAATATTATATGGGACTTATCATAACTGGCGAAATGTGGGTACTATTTGGTACACCCTACCTAACCCTTCGGGGATTACAGACGTGATGTTATGTTATTATTAAACAATATGGACTCTCCAGGCCGTTTATTACCAAGAATGTCTGGCACAATAACATCAGTTCATAGAATCATAATTATAAACCACGAGGTTTTAATTGCTAGTCTACAGTCAACACAGCTTCTGTTGACACTTCTATATAGCAATTTATTATAATAATATATTCTACTCCTCACAGAATACAGATTGCCTATTTAAGTCTACTTAAGGTCTGGAGTCAATCTACCGCAAGTCTTTTATGTAAGCTTTATGGATTTACATAACATCTCGCCTGTAATACCCGAAGAGGGAAGCAGAGGTGGTGCAGAATTTTTTCATAAGCCGCAAGATGTGTCTAGAATAGGAAGAGAGAGAATTTGTTGCCATCCTCTAGTCTGAAGAACAATATTCCTAATAAAAGGGTTTTTGGAGTGACTTTTTGTCATTCATCAGTTACATGTTTAAAGATCTGACTTATAAATAACAATAGAAAAGCTTTATTCCTTTCTACACACCCTCAGCAGTGGCAGTGAGAAAAACACTCAACAAGGAATTGCACACCATAAGAGAACAAGACATGGTCAAGGTAGATCTGCTAATAACGTCTACCATAAAAATAATGATGTCATTGCAGCAGTGGTTGGAACAATACAAGCTGATGATTTTGTTATGAGCGTGAGAAACTACAGAATGGAGTCTTGGGTCGTTTAGACTGCGGTGACAAATTGTAGACATATGGTGAACAGTAGGTCCGGAAACAAATGTGGTGGTTGGAATAAAATGTCTAGGCATACATAGATGGAGTTTGTGGATGACGATGGGCTGGATGACGATGATGTAATTGAGTTTTAGGCAGTTTTGTTAAACAATCTACTATTTAAGTAGATTGTGCTGGTTGTAATTTTTTTCTGTTAGCTCATGTCGTCCTTCTGGGGGGCAAAGACCTCCCTTCACTCTTTCAACTTTTCTCGATCGCGAGTGTAGGCCAATGCTTTAGAAACGAGTCCAGCTCATATCTTTCTGGGCTTGCCGTGTTGTCGTTTCCTGCCAGTTGGGATCCACTGAGTAATTTCTTGCAGGATCTAAACCTACGGCTAGCGATCGAACATTAAAAAAATACTGTCAGCACGGCGAGCGAACGAAACAATACGGACTGCAGTCTTAGAACATTTCTGGACTATTGTGTGAGGTTGGGTGTCAATAAAATTTCAATGGCTTTAACTCATTAAATTTTCCACCAGTTCACCAATAACCAACACGTCAAATTCTTCTACATGGCAAGCTTTTCATTAGGCCGTGTACACACGCTCAGCCAGCAATTGACAAAGAATATTAGCGCACAATCGCGCTGGCATCGCGCACACGTTTGCATGACAATGTGCTCTGATTAAATGCTTAAACAATGCGATCGCGTGTGTATGAGAATGGACGTAGTTCCACGAAATGAGAGATTTTCAACTAGCACTGCATAATGGTAGAGTACTAATGGAGTATTACGTGTACATTAGTTTTGAATAGGTAGTTTTATGGCTTTACACTTTTAACCTAGTTTTCGCGCACGGAAAAACGTAGACTGAACGTCGTCAGGAAATATGACGACCTACTTGTGTTTTACTTGGGTGAAGTTTTAGTTTCTCGGTTGATTTAAATGGTAATGCTCTCGGAGTTCATTAACTATTATTGTAAGATGAACGGTATTGTGGAATGCTAATACAGGTTCTTGATTGCCAAAAGCCGTTGATCTATTGCCACTATAATATGTAGTCAAATAATAAATAATAATAGTTGGGTAGATACTTGACTTCAGATTTTTCCACCACGAATTGTCTCTTCACGCTAACCGAACTTAGCAAGTTCAGAAAACGAAAGATCCAGAAATTTCCAACTCCGATTCTAACCTGAGTAGGTTCCAGCAGAGGGTTATTCAGGTAGTATGACCGCAGGGTAAATAAAACTCGACCCAATTCTATTCGTTTGCGCGAAATAAATAGAATTTGGCAAAACTGTGCTAACGAAGATGAAATAAGAACAAAAGAGATTAAAAATGAATTTAGGCTCGTTATTCAGGGCATGTTAAAACTGAACAATCTGTATTTTGTGATTGAAGTTCGACGATTGTTTCGACGTTTTATAAGTGTCCATGTAGTTGTAGGCCTATGTGAAACAAAATATTTTGATTTTTGAAGTATTTCAAAAGATCTCATTGATCTGCGACAATTCAGAAGGAAATGTCATACAATATCTTTTCAAGTAAAGGCCTTATTGGAAGTTAACAAAAATGACAATTGTTGTGAAATAACAATCTTTAGCTGAGCCTAGTTCGAAAGAAAGAAGCCTCTGACACACTTTAGTTCGTTTCTTTCGTTCTTTTATGGATGAAATAAATAACGCTAAAACCGGGGAATTTAAATACATATATCCAGAACCTTCTTTTAATATTGTCATGGCAATAACAACGTCATGAATTGAAAGAAACAAGTCTTGTTAACTGGATTAGTTCCCGGTATATATTACAAATCCTCTGGTTTCGGCATCAGTAATTCAGTAATGTCATAGCTGGTCACCGACACTTGACATTTAATTATTCAAAACGAGGCACTTCTTGCTACTAGCTAATACAGCTATCCTTGTATGGAACTATGGATGGATATCAAACCACCTACCATTGCCCTTTTAGTTTCGCTATACCACGAACAAATCACACACATGCTATGTACTATCAACTATGTAGTACCAGCTATTATCAAAGTACTCGCCAGGGCCGGCACAGTTAGGCGTGACGTCACGGGGTCAACGACCGCTCGCACAGCAATCACGGTGCAGGAACGGGTTGTATGACTTGTATGGTAGAAAAACTATGAGCTGTAGTGTTATTAAGTGCCAGAAAGTGGCTGTTGTACGAGAAGTGGTTGGGTACTTGTAAAGCTGAGATGTTTTTATATTAAAGAGAGATGAGATAAAATGTATTCATCTGTCTGTCAGTTTATCTAGAATGTTATTTAACGTAGATAATTTCTTGCAAATAAGGAACAAATCGCGATTCTTTTAAGTAATCTGAAATAATTTTGTACCATTGTAAGGCCTAGAAGTGGTATAAAATCATTTTTAATCGTGAGTCATGTAACAATGCAGCACATAACAAAGCAAGCAGCACAGTAAAGCCATTAAAAAGCACCCTTGCCTTATTTGACTCACGAAAATGACGCAAAAACCAATATTTCATACAAATTACGACAACTCGCAGAAAATAAATACACTAATTCAAATAACACACCCCATAGCTAAACAAAATTAGCCGTATCTACATAAAATTGTTCCCAGACAGGCTCACACTACTAACATATCTTTACAAATTAAACGCATAAAGAAAGACGGCTTAGAATTTACTCATACAATCAAAGTTGCAAGTCTGAGACAGCGGGTAAAATACGAGTTTGTCCCGAAACTCACTGAACCGGTTCCCGTTGTTAGGATAGACCCACATCTAACTGGAGTTACGCGAACATCCGTGGACCGGTAGTGGAACAAGTAAAATATTATGGCTTGGCTTGGTAGTTGATAGCTTCTACTGACGCGGTCCGTTATTTCAAACTCAAAGTTTATTAGACATAGAGATTCAAAATTTCACACTTCTATAAAAAGCTCCGGAACACGTTTCATAGTGTAGTAATCAAATTGCAAGACGGCTTAACTAAGTTTTTTTTTGAAAATTTGAAATATAGGTATAACTTAGATTCGACCACAACAGCATATGAATCAAATATTGTGCGTTGCATGGAAACCGTTGGTACAACAAGCAACCGGTATAACGCAACGTATTTTCGGTCAGGTATGGCCATACCCTAAGATCAAAACAATTACCAAAAATAAAAGGGGAGTAAAAAGATGGAAGATTAGTGGCCTCAGACACAGACAGAGAACCAGAGGATAGGGTGGGCACACACAAACGACTTCTTTGTTGTATTTAATCTTTTAATGGTTACTCGAATGCACCACTGGCCCATCTCTACAGAGTTATTTGTTGGAGATAAACAGATGTGACAGTAGTCCCAGGAGAACGAAGGGTCGAGTCAAGACTAAAATTGTTTGTAAGATTCAGCAGTTGGTGGATCGTGTGATCAAGATTATTAGCATACTCTCTGCACAATGATATGCGCCATAAAAAGACTTACACTGACAATATTCGTTAGGTTCTTCAGAAAGGCGTTGCGTGGTACTCGCAACTAGCGCGCGTTTGACCAGATGTATAAGCGTGGATAAAGCAAAATGAGTATTTAAGAATCATGACGTTCTGTAGTTCTTGTCTAACCCCAAAAAGAATGATCTACTACCATAAATGAGATAATGATATGCACGCCATTATTTGGGTTTAACAGAATGCTAATTCTGTCTGTATGCTCTTTCATTATCCTTTGTCATCCATCATTGTTATATTCCTGTACGAGTCTCAATAAAAGCTTTTTCCTTACTTCGTCAAAAATCAACATAAAATGAACGTCCAAAAATCACGCAGTTCAATAATGGCAGCATAGTCCATGTTGATTGGTGCTCAAGCGCCAGGTTTCCTCACATTACCACACAATGGCGCACAATAGTCGGCAGGGTCCCTTCCACGTCACTCGCTCATTGTTCATCTGTCAAACACGCTTTAACTTTCATCGATGTGTCTGTCGCATGGCGTAGGCATTTTTTATTTGGCGGTAAATTTTTTGGGGAAAATCGTGCGTTTGTGCGGTCAAAGAGTAGTATCCATTATCTTTCTGCTATTTTAAGATATTTTGGTTTGTACATTAAAATACCAATGAATACGACTTGATGAAGGCTCAACCCTTGATTAAATAACAGAATCAAGGACGCGAGAAACAATTGGTTCTTCCAGTCGGATTGTATCTGACCCGTAAGACAACCAGTTTTTTCATCGTATCCTCTTTTTTTTTCTTCATCGTATACTAAATAATATCCTTGAAATACTTGTCAATCAATGCAATAGTTGCAATAATAGCACTGTTATCGTAGCACCCGTATCCATTCACACACATAAACATATCATTGGTACCTAAGTAGTAAATGAGCATCAGTCACGCAGACACGCACACAAAACTTACTTTACGTCAAATCGATCAAACATGGAGTTTTCCAAGAGGCGTGTGCTCAATGTTTGAAGAAACAAATTAGTTATGTTGACACAAGTGTTGAAAGTAGACGGTTTAGAATAAGTATTGGAAAAACTTGTCCTCTTTATTCAAAGAAAGATGTATAAACATCTTTGTGGTACTACTTGTAGTGTCCTAAGGGACCGGTGAGGTAAAACGAGATTTCTTTCATTCCGGAAAATTAAAACCTATACTTGTGCGTCTGTAGCGTTTAATCTGTATCAGAGCAGTATCTGAATACGACTATACTGCGTTCTTTCATTAAACGATACTCACTATTGCGAAGATATTCCACAATGGTCGTGCCTTCACGGTTGAGTAGCTCGGACCTACAGCATATCCGATAACGACAAGCCATTCAAATTGTAAGATTACTACCATTGTTTAATACTCAATGGGGTTTTTTCACAAACAGAATTGGTCACAGTGTTCACCCTAGAGTGATTAATGTATTGAGGACGTGGACTCATCAAGACCTGAAACCAGTAAGACCTGAAACTGTCTGTAGTCCATATTCAAATTATTTTTGCACAGAAACATAACGATTAAGATACTACCAAAGCACATGTTCCTACTACCTACATACAATTGCCTTGCCCTGTCAACGATGACAAATCGCGAAGGCAACATGTCGGTCAATGAGACCTTACCACATAAACTCACATATAATTAGCATTTGATAGTTTTATTATTTATGACAGGAAGGAAGAAACTATGGGTACCAGTTTCCCTTGTATAATTAAAAACTCGTCCACTTGTACCTGTTGGTAAAAAAAGCTTTGTGCCCCGTCCCGGTAACTGCAGTCAACAGAGCGTTAAGTTTTTCTGTAGGTCAACGAATTTTTAAACTACAAAACGGCCAATGAGTGGCAACCAAATTAGATGGTAAATTTTTTTTGGACAAAGAAACCTCTGGAACATCATTAATATTTTTGGTTTTTGAAAACCAATTCTTCAGTCATGAAATCGAAATTGTTGTTATTTTGGTGATCCAATGATAACAGCTGGTACACTGTGACAGTAAAACGGGGTTACGGTAGACAACGAAGGAGATGGAAGGACGAACTGGACAGATTCCTCTTAAATAATAGTCGCTTACAGTTGAGCCACCTTCCATCTTTCGTGAAAGAACAGGCATATGAATTGACCAGTAGATTAGGTTTCCGGAAGCCGACACTCACTTAACCCTATTTTTTGCATTCACGCCCATTTTACCAGACTAGAATCGTAATCTAGCTGATTACGAAACCATTTCGCTTATTAGAGTCACACCCCAGAAAAACAACTTTTTTAATCCTTTGCCACTAACTACTGCAAAATCCGGTAGCCCCCGGAACAATTAACAGAACTCTCCCCATAACAGTAAATTAAGCCCGTTCTAAAACAAAGCCCGTAGTTTAATCCTGCGTTCAATAAACGGGATTAAGTTTTCACATAACTAGATTACTTACTGGTGCCCCCGTTTCTAGGAGTGAAGCAGATTTTTAGGAAAAATTTTCCTTGTTGCCAGATGAAGTTAAATAAAACTACCTACTCGTTTCATGGGAAGAAATGCTTGGATTCTCAAAAATAAATTATTGGATCACATTGAAAGGACTTTTGGAATCACAAAGGCATACTATTTTGAATAGAATGGAATGGAAACACAGTGGGAATCACGAAAATCAGTCGAAAAAAATTACATGTAAAAGCTAAGATGGTTTTTCTTTGTTCGATAAGGTCAAGACAGTCAAGTGCAATGACAATAATATTAAAATGGTCAACAGAAGTATCCAGCCCGCCACGTACTAGTCGACAAAATCTGAGTCATCGATTCTAAAAGAAGAAGAATATTAAACTTTAACTTGTGCAAGTTCTATAACAAAGCACAGAATTAACATAACCAACAGCGGTAAAAGGCCACTGAAAACAATCGCCAACCCAAAACGACCAAGTAATAATCAACAAAATACATGCATCTCGTTTTAAAAGCACCATAGTAGGGGCTTTGGCAGCCTGCCAACACTTGGTGAATCAATTACCACGGGTTCAGTGCCACTTTATCATAATATACCTACCTGTTGTACTCGAGAATATTTTACATATTACGCTATGCAGGTGATAACTCAGCCGACTTTGGCGCAAACTCAAAGAGTTTTGAATAGACGGAAAAGTAGGTGAATGGTGTAAGACATTTTTGCGTTCTTTGTTGTGGTTACACCTGCTGCGCGAACTGAAATGACTAAGAGAATGTTTGTATGAAGACATGCTGCGCCGAACTTTGGAGGTAAAATTGGGCCGGAGGATTAAAAGTAAACAAATTATTTGTTTAGAATTAAGGTTAGGAAGCGCGCAATACAATGACCAGCAGATCTCAGCAATACAAAAAAGGTTCCGAAAAATCAATAAAAGCTATGACAGTGGATATCGCACCATCACGCAATTACTATCACTTTACCACCAATCCGCCAACCATACTCTTACATAAATGAACAGGCTGTCAATTTATTTACCGTGCTTTAAAGCTTATTAACTTTCGTCGAAAATACGTGTAATTGCTGGCAATTTACGCGCACAATATGGCACAGAACCTTCATGGAAGTATTATTACACTTGGGACCAATCAATGTTATGATTATCTAAGCAATTTCATAAGATATTCTCCAGAAGCGGAAGATAAGAAAAGGTACTCATCCATCCGCCAACAATCTCGGTAAACTTTTCCAATCTCTTGGACACATTCAAACTTTAAACCGCGCGCCTGCCTTTGTCACCGTTGACAAAAGAAAGTGTGCAGGATGAAAATGGTTGTCCTATCCCCTGTAGAAGACATTCAATGGATGATACTACTCAACTTACTTGCCAGACAGTATTCAAAGCAATGTCACTTTCTTCAAGTATACTCAAGTCACAACAGAGATTTCGCGACCATATCGTTTGAACGTGAGACAACTTCTGAACTGCACTTCAAAAAGATTCCGCACAGTACTAAACATAATCTTTAAATCAATATCTGTCTTCTCCAAGGTTTTTATGAATTATAATTTATGTACTTGATCATTTTAACACCCGGATCCCGAAATAAGAAACGTTTCACGAAGAAATTCAAGAACGAGTTACAACCGCAACACACTGTTTTCTTAAGAAGAAATTTAAGTAATCGAATTTTCAAATCTGGCATTTTTACAATGCGAAAACTATTTCATCGATGCAACCACGCCGGGAAACAATGTTTCCATAAATGAACAGAAGGATACACCTTAGTGCATGCAAACGTACCCGTCACCTGTCTAGATTTAACGCAATATTGATCGTGCGTCCGGGATTCGGTGGCGAGATACGGGTTACGTCCGGTCGACAGCCTCCGGGTCACGAGCGTTACGGACCGGGCGGCGGCAGTCAGATACGTCATTAAATCACGGCGAACACGCTAATTGAAATTGATACTATTCCAGATTTTCACGTTACTCTGACGATTTGTTCCAACTTTAATTTGAGAACGAAATGTTTTGGAGTTTCATTGTCGGTTCATTTGTATGAGTCAGATTCAGATAAGGGTTGAATAATTGTGTTTTAATGGTTGCCAAGTCAATTAAAAATCCAATCAGGAGTTGTCTATTGAATTGGCAGCAAAATTAAGTAGTTATTGGGATGACCAACCCGACGGCTGAGGTTTATTCTAGAATACAAGGAAAAAGGAAATTACATTTCAATTTGGGGCACATAATTTCCCAACTGTCAAAATATCACTTAATATCGGGCTGTCACTAAATACACACGAGGGTGGAGTACCGAAAGTACCGAGGGAATTACAAATAAAATTCCATAGCACGACTCGACAAGGGGTGGCAAAGGTCGCCATTTTAGTTCAATAGGGAGGCACAGTGTAAACATCAGTGAGTGATGGCGTTGGCAAGGATCAACATAATTTGGTAGACTGTCGTAAATTGAAAATCAGTACTTTAAAATATGTAAAGCCTTTACGAGGCAGCAAGGAACTGTGATAAGCTGATATGATCTTGATGGTATATTGGGAAGATCGCCAATTTACAAGATCTTCGTGAAATTTCGGTAAACAAGTTATCGCCAACTCTATATTCATGACGCCAAATTATTTCACGCATAATAATACGTTTGCAGTTGAAGGAGTTGGGAAATATGAAAGGACACAAGATCAAAAGACTGTTATTTACACCCACAGCCGTCCTCATATTTCAGGCGACATTCCGTACATTACCGGAAAACCTAAATTTCTTAAAAAGCGGAATTACCTCTCACATTTCCTGTTGCCCTGTTATATTTATTACGGTACAGGACATTTCAGCTTACTCGGGGGACCGGTTACATATTTTGTGGCCAAAATATGGTTTGTTTGCTGCATTTTTTTGGGATGTTTGTTCAAATAATTTGTTTATTTTGTGGATTGGCTTTGCAGAACGGGGGAGGTCGGTCAAAGCTCATTGTAATGTCTATAGATAGGTCCCAATGTGACCAATGATGGTTTGAAGCCAGCTATAATGCACAAATAGTTTAACAATACTTTTTAATTTGCAGACGAGTATGAAATCTATTCTACGTAGGTTTTATTTAATGAGGTGCTTGTGGTGGCTTGAAAAGCACTCGGAGCGCAAACGTGGGAGAATACTGATGACATGTAAATGAATAACGTGTCGGAGTTGTAACGCTTCATTATCCGTCGTGGAGGCTGCGAGCATTGTTTTGTTTTAATTTCCAGCCCTGCCTTTGTTTGAAAATTTAATTTATTGTTTATTTAGATGTTATTGAAGATTTAATCGCCTTTGATCGTATCTTTGACGATACAAAGAAATACATCTTACAAGTCCACCTTTCTAAACTTTTCATCCATTCTTTGCCAGTCTTGTGTGTCCCTCATTTTGAATTTCTTACATTTATCAACCCCATAATATCATAACAACAAATAAACCGCCCCCAAAGACGACAAAACACGCAATTCCTGACGACAAAATAGCCTAATTCAAAATTGCGTCACTTAGCGTGACATCGCATAGTATTATGGTAAAAATGAAAGGCGCAATCCTCCCCTAGTGACGGTTGAGGGGTGTAGACAGCCTTCCCCAAACCCTCCCTGTCTGATACAGGGTTGTGATGGACGCGGCTTAAAAGATATTGTTTTTTTTTTATTTTGACGTGATCCTATTATGAAGTTTCTAGGCTTTCAGCGTCAAAAGTGATATTGTTTTTGTATCTTCGGTGATGCGGAAGAATGAGGAAAAGTCAGGAAAGTTGTGGTAGCATTAATGTGGATGGTTCTAAGAGAAGGGGAGACAACAAATGCGATATACTGACGAGTAATAGGGAAGTATGGAAAAAAAGACATGCTGCGCCGACCCCAAATGAAATGGGATAAGGGTGGGAGAATGATGATGATCTTCGGTAAATGCTTGGTTCACTTATCATTCATCTAAGCCGTAATCAGAGCCAGTAATGCTATTGCAATGGAAATTACGAGCTTTTAGATCTGCACCAACACAGCTTGAACTACGCCCGCTGGTAAGACTATTCTGATTGGTTCTCTAAATAAATCTTAGTTAAGACGAGTGTGGGATTTATCCACAATACCCAGTAATTCGGGGTCGACATCCCTACTCTCTCTGTTAACACAAAAGTCGTGATTGTTTATCTAATGGGGCGACGTTACGCACGATCGATCTAACTTTGTCTGGAGACTGATCAACAGTGATAGGAATAGGTAGTGCCTATTTGCCTAAACTTCGAAGAACAGAGACAAGAAACGGAGACTTCCTTAGGACTAAATTTTTTCCGAGACATCTGTCCCGAAATTTCGAGACAACACATAAATACATTTAAAAAAAATGTTATTTGGAATAAGTAATTCGTCTATATTTACCTAAAGTTTGCGACTAGATATATCATAATAAAATAATAACATACACAGTCGTTACAACCATAAAATTTTCTGAATTTTTTTTTGGAGAACATTTTGTAAATGACTTGTTGATCGTAATACACAATGAATCACAATGTTTGAATAAGAAGCAGTACACGTTTCGAAGTAAATATCTTCTTTCTAGCTCACTCTCGGCTACGTTTGATGATGATGAATGAGATTTCTAAAGTTGAAGTGTAAAAAAGGCATTATATGTAACACATACTATGATTTAAAAGAGTGTCTATGGAGTTTCTTGCACGTTCTTCTCCATAGAGACCTACTCTTTGGAACGTGCAATTTAGCTTCACTTTTCTTGGACTGACCGACATTGACTATTCACAAGTGCCTGTAAATGGTCTATTTGAAATAAATGCTTTGATTTTGATATTGTCGGTATTTAAAATAAATAATACATTTATTTGCCAGAATGTAGGTATACAAAGTGGTATGATCTTAATATTAATGAGGTCCCTTTACATTCTACCATTATACATGATGTGCAAATATTTAGTTACAAATGAAAATACAAATACCTTTTTTTCTTTCATCTTAATGAAATATATTTCTAAAGTATATTTAAAAATGTGCATGATATTAAAATAATTGCATAATAATGGTATCACATTATCACATTTTACGGCAGCGCGTTTCGTTATCTATTCTTAGAAATTATAAAAAGTAACCGCCATGGTCGCATACCTGTGCGGTGCGGGAAGGGTCTACATACCCCCTCCCCCCCTACTCCCTACCGCCCCGCGTGCGCGCAGGTTACCTTCACTTCAATCCTGTACTTCGGTTTGTTAAGTGCGCATCTTCCTGTATTGTTTTTGTGAATATTGTTTTTCACCCTCGCTCGTTTTTTGGTTCATTGGATGTTCTTAATACGACTACTTTGGCTTGAATTTATGGATTACGATTTGCTGCAATAACATTGTTCCTGTCTGTCTACATCAAATAATACGGTAAGTCAACATTTATTACTTTTTAATGTTTTAGCTAAAGTTATTTATTTTATTTCTTGTAGGGAAACAAACAGTAAGTTAGATATAAAGAAGAACATTAATGTATATATTATTTTATCTTAAACTAGCAATTTGACAGTCTAGATTGATATGCAATTGTATGAACTTGATATTTTTTAGTGGAGTTTTTAAGATAATTATTGTGTATGAAACGTAGTTAAAGAAAAAAAACACACGCATTTAACTTTTGGTTCAAATATAAAAGTGAACTTCAATACTACCAAGCATAGTAATGTTATATCTTTGGTGTCATAAAGAATTGCTAAGGTGGACGAATTCTATCAAAATATATTATTTTTCTGGCCGGTTCTTTTAATATTTGAACCAAAAAGGAATATGGTTTTTGCGCATTGACTAAAATGCGAAAAAAAAATTTCAATAACAATGATGTTACGCGTGTTCATATTATCTAACCGTTTTTCTTTATTAGAGCGTAAAATGAAAGAATAAAATCTTTAAATCGATACAATCGATGCACCTAGCTGGAATGCGCGCACCTCTCCCGCTTTCCTTTCCACCTCCCTGTATCTATAAAGGTTCGTTATTCCTTTTGAGGCATGGAAAACTTAAAATTTTATTTTATTTTAGGTACTTGCCATCGTACATCTTTTTGGAGACCAGTAAGATTGGAGATGGCGAACAAGCCTAAGAAAGCAACAGTACAAAGTTGGATTGGACTTCATCCTGAATTATATTACGACCCGACCAGTAATTTGATTTATTGTTCTAAGTGCGAGAGCAGTATAACAGCTAAACTTAGTAGTGTCAAGAGGCACGTTAAAGGTCCGAAACACAAAGGGACAAGTAAAAAACCAAAAGAAGAATTTTATTTGGACCTAGTACAATTTCTCATATTATGTAATATACCTTGGATTCAAGTAAACAACCCCGCTTTCAAAAAATTCTTCCATAAATATATTTGCTGCAATTGTACAAATCGACAAAAGCTTCCTGAGCAATCATTGCTGAGAAAAGTTTATTTAGATAAGATTTTTAAAACTAAAATTGACTCGATTTATGAACAAATTGCAAATCAAAAGCTGTGGGTATCTTTAGACGAGACAACTGATTTTTTAGGCAGATACATGGTACATTTACTTGTAAAACCTTTAAATGCGATCACACAAAAACCATTTTTAGTTGCTTGCAAAGTACTAGAAATTGTTAATGGGAGCACAATTGCCCAATTTGTAATAGACTGCTTTGAAAATATGTGGCGCGATTTGTATGAATCCAAAGTAGGAGACGTTGCTGTATTATGCACTGATAGTGTAGCATATATGCTAAAAGCGGGACGTGTGCTGAAAAATGATTTGCCCAACATGATACACGTCACTTGCTTAGCACATGCACTGAATCTCGTGGCAGAAAAAATACGATACGAATACTCAGATGTAGATGAATTAATTTCAAACGTAAAAAAAATATTTTTAAAATCACCTAATAGAGTGCGCTTGTTAAAAAACACCTTTCCCCACATGCCGCTTCCTCCAGAACCCGTTATTACAAGATGGGGTACTTGGTTGGAGGCAGTGTCATATTATGCAAAATATTATGATCAAATTAAAACAATTGTAAATCTTTTAAGAAGTTCCGACGCGCTATCTATTAGGAGTGCCAAAAATGTTCTTCAAAAGGAAAACTTGAAATCGGACTTGGACTACATTGAGGAATATTTTAAAGATATACAAATTGGATTAAAGAAATTACAAAAATCGAATTTAACTCTAACGGAATCCTTTGAAATATTTGATCACGTGAGAACTGTGCTTAGCTGGTGTTCATCTGAGCTTATAAAAAATAAACTCGTAAATGTCATGGACAGAAATCCCGGTTTAGATAAAATTAGAGACATATGTGAAGCGATAACAGCAGGAAAGGATGAGCGATCATACTAAATGTACGCGCCTTTAACCTCAGTTGATGTTGAAAGGTCATTTTCAACTTATAAATGGATTCTTAACATAAAAAGAAATCGCCTGACAGTTGAAAATATAGAAAAAATTATGATTGTGTATTTTAACTTAGATGACTCATCTGACAAAGAAAATTTCGGTTCTGATACTGAACTTGACGAATCGAATCACGATGATTAAATTAAAATCGTTCTTTATTTTTTATGGTATTTGTAACACAAATAAAGATTTTCAAATTCTTAGCAATTTTTGATGCATCAAGTTCTTTATCAAAACCGAACAGTTAGTAGTTCAGTATTAAAACTGATTGTCCTAAATGCTTCAAATATTAATTTGTAAACTTCAAAGGTTAATTTGTACATTGATTTGAGTAAAAATTGCATCCCTCAACGTCAGTAAAATAAATATGACATAGATATTTAAAGATAGATAAACATAAATTTGTTCCTTAAATCTTTCCTTCTGTACATTTTGTTTCATGGTTTCCAATTACGTCATATTTTAAAATAATATAAATATACATATATTTGTTACAACAATATTCTATGTGTTTTATTTTTCCTTTAGAGCCCATTAATTATTTAATGAACCTAGAGCGATATCGACCGGCGATTTTTGAGCATGTTTTCTTTCGTTTTTTTTTTGCATAGAAATCTCCTAAAAATCGCCAGACAATATCGGTGGTGTGAAAGGACCCTTACGTTTTTTTTTTTAACTAGTTAATGCCCGCGGCTTATCCCGCGTGTACTATTGTTTTTGTATCCCATGGGAACTATACTTTTTTTTAATAGGAAGTAGCATAATATGTGCTATTCCACACCTTAATCTATATCACTACCAAAATCAGCATTTTCAGTGGAATTGAGTAATGGACATCCATACAAACTATCACATTTATAGACAAACTTTAGATAAATATAGACGAATTACTTATTCCAAATAACACATTTTTTAAAATGTATTTAAGTGTTGTCTCGAAATTTCGAGACAGATGTGCCGGAAATAATTTAGTCTTAAGGAAGTCTCCGTTTCTTGTCTCTGTTCTTCGAAGTTTAGGCTAATAGGCACTACCTATTCCTATCACTGCTGATCAACTGATTTAATCTCTTTGGACCAAATTCTTTAACTGTTTGTTTGTGGGACGTGATCTTTGGCTGTTTACTTTTCGCGAAAAAATAATGAGTTCTTGTGGTGAGCTTTTTCTTAACAAATTGTTTCTAGTAACAGTAACGAGAACTCGTAATTGTTTAAGCAAGTTTTGTCAAATTATTCAAAACCATCAACAGCATACCACCGGTAACAATTTGACATTAACTACGGTATGCTGTAATTGCTATTGCAATAAGCATGATTTTCGTAAAACTAGTACGCTCTACAACATGTCTGTAACATTAATTTGTGTCGCAGTACATTTATGAAAAAAGTTAATCCTTCGGTACAAGTCACAAAAACATACCAAGGGTGAGGCGACGCAAAAACAAAACTTTTATCGAATCTCTTCAATGGAACCAATAAAAAAGCACCAAGAGACACGCATTCACGACAACTTTTTCACGAAAATAGAACTTAATCCCACCACATAGGGTTGAAAATTAAAACAGCCATGTGTGTGACACCATGTATAATTTACATACACCGCAACGGGGTACGTCGCATGCAATTTCCATGGCGGGAGCATTTCCTATTGGAAAGGGGACCAGCATAGTTTATGGTGGTTTTACGTCATCTAGCTTTATGTGGTTGTTATAGATATAAATGACATCATAAATATTACGTCGTGAAATTATTGTAATTCGAATCGTTTTCATGGTAAGGTAATAGGCAGCTTCAGATTGGATTTATGTTTTGTCTTTTATTTATTTGTTTAGGATCAATTAATTGATACCATTCTTTCATTAGTAATATTGTTAAAAGGACATTTATGTCTAGTGACATATTGCTTGGGGTTGCCGCAAGAAATCCTTAGTCTAACAAAAACTGAGGATATCAGAAATTTTGGCTTACGTTATGTATTAATGAACCTAAGGAAAGTAAGAATTACTGCATGTGGGTGACAAAGGACCAAAACCTGTTTCGTAATTTTGTTTGGTATGTTGGTACAGGTTGTAGAATGTTATTAAAACATAACACCATGTTAGTTAATGTGTTTGAGGTTTAATTAAAATAAAATTCCAGGAACATACTAATGCAAAGTCGTACTCTGTCACGACATTTAACCATAAACCTTAACCACATTTAATTTTCAAGTCGCCTTTCAAATAATTAAAAGAATTACGTCACCTCCCACAAGTCTACAATTAGATGACTAGTTTGTGGTCACTGCGGCCTCGTCAAATACGTTATCACTCACTATAAGATGCCTCATTAAGCATAACAATTTCCGTGCTATATTGACAGAATAATTAGTAATATCTATTTCGTCACGTGTAAGCAAAAATTGCAACCGTACGGGTCCATTTTATCCTGCACATTTAGTTGTTTGCGAGTCTTCTTCTTTCGTTTCAATCATACGACTTATTAAATTTCTTGGGCCCAGCTGGTGGTCATGTTAATTGCAGTCATCAATGAAACATGGACCTTACTAACCTAGCAATTTGAGTAGCAATCAAATTCCCCATCCCACTAAAACTCAACTGCAGCAGTTTACTATCATGATTTCATACACAATTTCCTTCAAACACTTAGTCCATGTGTCACCACATTACCTAGTTACCTTAATACCGTCATGACGATGAAGTCACCAGCAGGGCTAGATGACCAAGCTAGTCTTAATGTAACCACAGCATCACTATACCTGAAACAAACATAATTAAGTCATTAGTTAGATGATTGTTAATGAGTATTGTTCACGCTATTAAGATAGGAACTGTACAGAAAGATAATTGATTAGTTAGATAATTGTTAAATCAATTAGAATTGTAGATGTCAGTAACTGTAGACCAGCATAAAGGCCAGTATCACAATGAAAAGAAAGATCTAATAAAAACGAATACATTTGTGTAAAACTATCTCTTTGATTAGTAAACTAGACTTTAGAATGTAGTGAAAATGCCAGCCATCAAGTAATTGTGACAGAAAACCGATATTAACTAAATGTGGAACTAAATACAGTCCCTGCTGGAAATGAAACAGTAATGTAGCAAGTATTTGAAAAAGGTAGCTAGTAGGCTATGACGTCACTACAAAACAACTCATTAGATAGGACTCAAATCTCAATGCTGCTTTCAGGGTTAAAACATAAAGTTCTCAGACTAGGTACGTAATTCATATAATCGTGATAGGTCAAATAACAGAAACTAATGGTGACTAACATAATAAATTACACGTTTCAGACGTACAAGACCATTTTTCATTAGACGTCTTTCCCGTTTACTTAAGAGGGAGAATCTTCCTCCATAATCATTTGAGTTTATGCGCGGGTTGGCGACCGTTGCCATCCGCCTCGCATCATAATGTCTTATGACACACGTTGGAAGACAGGATCAGGATCTTTTTACTTAATTGACACTAAGTGAATTAGATTTAGGGTAAGATGCAACACTTGGAACAGATTGTAGAACTCGTCGCAAAGGCCCATATTCAAACATAAAATATCGTCGTCAAGTAATTTATATTTATGAACTGCGAAAAATATCTTAGTTCTGCTATAAATCAAACCTTTTCTTTTGACCCCTAGACTGGGTAAGATGGAAAATGGATTATTTCATACCGCACGCCCGATAGAACTACATCATGACTATTAAAGATCAAACACAACCAAAACCTTTTTTTTTTAAGTAAATTTCTAAGTATGAACGTGGACGAAGCAAAAGGAGTACCTCTGTCAGGATCGTAGCAATTGGCACTCTATGGCTTCCGCGTATATATGTATATACTCATGGGTAAAAAGACTTAAGTTTATGTATGTATTCTTCTGTAAATTTAAATCGGAAAGATTCCGGAAACAGCAGTTTATAGGGCTCCCAACATAACTACAAAAACCGACACAGCTACATACACAATATATGGAACAGAGGCAATGTTTACTCCTCGTGTTTCCTTCCAAGACGCGCAGCTTTCTCGGAACATTTTCACCAGACTATACACCAACACACGTCCCCGATGGAATTGTACTCATATCGGGTAAACATGGCAAGGGGTGTTGGTACTAAGTTATAGAAGGAGGAGGGTGTGGGCAACGAGTCTTGATCAAGTTACAAGCCTTCTTGATTTCAGCAAATTGCATTCTAGGTTGGTTGCTTACAAAAAGTAGGTCGACATTAGTTGATTAGCAGACCTTTGGCAAGTAAAAATGTTTGAATTTGAGTGACCTAGACAGACAGGTAAATTGGTAGATAAGTTGGTCGCTAGATCAACCAGATGTTTATTATTAGAGCCTTAGTTATTATTAGACTTAATACTGCTAGGGCTGGCACATCCGACAGGGACGGGGACGGTTGACAGCGAAGAATGGAAGAAGAAAACGTGTAGCGCCAACCCCAAGTGAAATAGAACAAGACAATATTATTGCCAGGACTAGCACCTTGATAGTGATACCTTATGTACTGATTTATTGATATTTTTATCAAGTATGTTTCGGAAGTATGAGCTATTCTTATGGGTTGACGTCGTGAGTACAAGATTGACATCTTGCGATCATCATTCTCTATTCTGTTTACAGTTTGCTTTCATTCGGGTCTCGCTATGCTTTTCCCTTGCACCGCAAATAAACTTCATATCTCAATCGCACCATGTTCACTCCTAATAAACTCTAATAATATTAAATAACGTCCAGAACGTGCAGTGTGGTGCTTTCTCGGACATTTCACCAGGCTGTCTCGACATGGTGTAAACACAGACGGTCGACAAACACACTGAAAGATTTAGTTGGAACATACTGACGTGTGTTTGTTTCTCCAAGTTTATAGAACTGTACTGAAGACATGTTATGTTTGTTGGTGAGGTTGTAAATTCAAATTGATGGGTTAAAGATACATTTTTTTTAGTTATATCGTAAACAGATAGTTTTGTTCGAAGGCTCATGGTCTGTTCGCAGTTTCACTATTGCTCACGACTCGAATCTTGCACTTTCCAAATCTATGTACGTTTTCTGCTATTTGTGTGTGAAAATAGTGTCTGCGAGAAAGCGTCGTGCATACCATGTCTCGATGGCATACCTTGCTCAAGTGATAATGATGATGAGATTGTATGGCTAGAGAGGGACTACTGGGATGGCGACTCATAGGGAAGTATGGAAGAGGAAGACATATTGCGCCGAGCCCAAATATATTGGAATAAGGGTAGGACTGAGTATGATGCTCCGGTTAAAACACAATCCCTTCAAGACGGATGCTTTTAATACCCAGTTCAAGCACCTACCAATCACCCAGATCACTGTTTTTTTTTTTAAAAATCAGTACAAACAAACTGAAACATCTCTGACATCGGTACATTAATCAAGATAAGATAATATCGTTAGCGCGATCACGCAGATTCTAATTGGGGTCAACAGTCAGGTATCGACGCAGTGACTCATCGCTACGATAGACGTTGAGTTCAAGAAAATACAAGGAATACGTTTAAAATGAAGAATTGTAGCTAGAAGCGACTAAGTTTCCCCGTCATTAGTGTCCCCCGTAACGCTGCAGCACGTCTAGCAGTACTGCCGTGCTGTGATTGGCTCGGCTCGAAAAAGAGCTATGTAACAATTTTGGTGTACTCTATATGAGTGTACTCTATGAATCCTTCTGAGCCCAGAAAATGATTAATTATACATAAAAAACGTGTGTAGACCTGTGGACAGACTGTTGCTTCTATAGTAATATCAGACAATGATAAGAGTGGCTCTGTATGGTGTAGTGTAAAGCCTAAGATAGTACACACTAATCTAGGTCTTAACGCCGCCAAAGACTTCTTTTTCTTAGACGTAGCGTCGTAAAAGGAAACTAGGTTATTCTCGACGACGACGATGAGCAAAACAAGCGAGGAGAATATTCAAGTATTTCAATTCAGACAATTGAATGCTGAGTGGGCTATAAATATTTAATGAATAAATTAAATTAAATGAAGGCAATTATTATGTCAATATTCGCTTACAAGCACGATATTTAATAATAGAATTCTGTTTATCAGAAGAACGAAGACCGACGATACCGTGGAAGTGACGAAGTTTTGGAACACTACAATTTTATATTATCGATGAAGCGAAGGACCGAACATAGCAGTGGTCGGCTTCCAGTCTAACCAGATGCAACTGAATACCAGTATTTTACAAAAGCGACTATAGCAATGGTTCTTATATCCCTGAAATAACGTGGAGATTTAAATAACGCAACAAAACTTGCAATAGCACAGTTTCACGCATCGCTCCTTAAGATATATTCACTTCAGTATAGTATCCTCGGGAGATACATTACTATTCATTATTCATACTGGGTTGCAAATTGAATTGCATTATTGATACTGTAGCCTTTAGGTCAATCAATGGTACAGGCAGCATCAAAGTAAGATCACTGACATCACTGTGTTAAGTTTCATGCGTTTTTAATAATAAGAAGTTACTGGGAAAGGTGTTTTTAATGTGTGAAAGTATGTTTGAAAATCAACCGGTCACTAAAATTTTGCGTGGTAAACAGTTGTCATGGTATCTGAAGCAAAGGGACGGGCACAATTTCGTAAAGAAAGTTTTAAGTATGAATGTGGATGGCAATACGAATAGGAGAAGACCGAACTTACCGAAGTTTTTCTTTTTCAATTACAAACTAATTTCATTCATTTGAAAGGTCTACGTGCCTATCAAACGTTATCAACAATTCCAATCGATATAGACAACCCAGCTTTTCTCTACTTTCATAAATACTTAGAACACTATCTGCAGTAATTATAAGTACTGGAATTCCTCGATAGTAGCTAAATCTTCAATGCATCTGTGCATTTGATAAGATAAGTAATAGTGTTATAATATTCGTTAAGGTGTCGATCGGGAATGCATCGTTGGTCGAGACCATACTTATGCATTAATGTGTAATTGTGTATGTATTACGTTTAACTTGCAACTAACACAGTCGCATCGCACATAAAGTCTAGAAATTAATTAACCCGAACGATTTTAAAATTGAAAATATGTAATCGTTTCGTGAATGATATTGACTATTACTATACAACATTATTTTTAGTATATGCGAAACCTGAATATTATTTTTAAACCATGATATGTGTTGTCCCAAAAACATTTAAAAAAGGTTAAAAGTTGAACACCTAGCGACACTAAGTACCTATCGCAATCATTTAGGTACCTACTACCAAATTATTATTATCTATGAGCTCAAGACGACGCTGGAGGCGCGGGCACCACGTTTTTGTGCGGACAACTAGGTAACAGAACAGGCTTATAACTTTGTGATTTAAAATTTTGTACATCGCATATACTAAAACTAATGTTGTATATATGAATAGTTCGATGTCTGTAAACAAGTTGTAGTTGTAGTGGTGGTGGTGGTGGTGGTGGTGGTGAGGTTACATACACATACATACGTGCAGTGTACATCTGTTACGCTACTGAAATTCCGCGCATTTTCACAATAATAAAATTCTTTTACATACTAATAAATATTTTTTCAACCAGAAATAATCCTTTACTTCTGTACTTCAGGGTTAACGATTCGGGTTTGCGATTTACGCATCTTAACTGTACAAGATCAAATTTAATTAGCTAGAGGGTATCCGCATTTTATTTGTTTTGCTATCTAATAAAATTTGACCTTGTATAGTTATTCAAAACTAGGTAAGTATTTCTTCTGTTGTGATTGTGTGTGACTAAGGACCACAAAATCAGCCAATCTATTATTACCACCCATTTTCCTCCAACGCTATCAGTAACATTTACCATTACAAAGCAGCGACCTTCAGATGCATGATGCCGGTGACGAATGCACGTGAAGTCATCTGTTAGTATTATGTACCAATTGGTCCTTTGTATGTGTAGTTTAGTACCATTGTTGCGCCCGTATGGATGGGCTATAGACGGCTTGGAGGTCGCATTTGCCAATTGGATTAGATGAGGCATTTATATGTGGAGCGGTTTTTAAACGAGCATTCAGAAAAGAACATCACGTCTGTAACCCCTGAAGGGTTAAGCAGACGTGTACGGCCAAGTGAGCTTGCAAAATGTGGGTATAAATAGTACACCCAACCATCGACAGTTGTGTTTAAGTCCCATGCAATAAAGAGCAAGTATATTGACACGAATTCAGACTACGGTCTCCTAATGACAAATACATGATGCGAAACCCAATACCAGTGCCTGACCTGAGAACGAAAATCAGGACTTCAAGCTCGGTAGTAGCGTTTGCTACCGCTAAACCAACGAGACAGTAGCAGATTTAAAGAAAAGTAAAGCTATTGATGCCGATGAGCAACATTCCCACCACAATAAATAAGCAAAAGAAAACATAACAATCACGAATTCGCGTCTGCAAACAATCTATTGGACAGTCGCTCGACTGGCAGTGATCTGAACACGCAAACAAAGCTGAAATAATCGACATTGTTGCCAAAACTCACGCGTAGCAGAACGATCATTTTTTTTTCTTACGTTTTTTAAAAGAATCTGAAGCGAAATAAAGACACGAAATCGTGAACATTGTTTGCTTAAGTCACTGTTAATTTTCTTTTGTACACACGGCGGCACATCAAGCTGTACATTTCCAGTATAACATGGCTTCGCTTTGTATAAACTTCCCGTCCAACGAAAGATCCGTATAAACTGGTTTTGTATAGCTTGATTGGCCGTCGTGCGTACTTGTAGGTTCAAGCGCCAATATTGCAATGGTTAACTGACTGGCAAGCGAAAATGTGTAATTTCGAGCCCCATTGTTATTCTTCTTTAAGAATGTACTCTTTCAGCAAACTTATGAAGTTTTCTACTTCGTTGCTGGGGAGTTCTGGCACCTTTTCTCGGCGTTCTATAAGTGCCCATGTAGGCCTATATGGAATGAAATATTTTTATTTTGACTCCTCCCCAGCTATAACAATAGGAAGTGGCGTAAGGCAGACGCTTAGGCAGACTTGTCTTTTTTATTCTTGTCTCCAAACGACGCTGACGTTGGCGTCACAAGTTTCAAAAATACTGATTCACAGATTAATTTAAACAAACGACTTTAGAATATTGCTGATGACAGTAAGCACAGTAAAAGAGTAAACTAATCAGTATAATTCAAGTGTCTTTTAAAAATTAACATGACAGCATTATTCATCATTTCTATGCCTATTAGGTTAAACCTGACATTCGATTTAAATTATACTGTACCTATGTTTCACAAACATAATTTGAATCATCAATTGACAAATAGAAGCTGACGTAGGCGTCACAAGTATTCATAATTTTCTTACTACTATAAACTATTTACTACACGAATAGTAAATAGTTTTTCCAAGAATAGTTACATACTTCTTGTTCATAGCGTTAACGTACAACTCACGCTTGACCGGTTTTCCTTTCAGCGGTGACGCGACCACGAGGTACTAAAATTTAAAATTGTTCGACCGTAAACACGATGATTTAGGGTAGTCGGTGAAATATTAGAAACTTGATTAAAACTTTACGGCCACTGCAGAAACGGTGAGTGAAATGTCTTGCAGTATGTGGGTAGAAATAGAAAAACAATTTATTATCGATGCATGCTGTGGATTTGCTCGCGATGTTGCCGGCGGTCCTAGGTATTGTCTGTCTATTTCAGAAGATCCAAGAATACATTGCTAAGCATTCCTAAACACTTGGATTCAAACTCTAGATGAGCACAGAGTAATTTGCCTATCGCCTTAATCATTAATTGAAACAGTGATTAGTAAGCTTAGGTTAAGCAGTATATATTTAGTCTGTTAATGAATTGAAAAGGTAGCCAATCGGTGAGTCATCTTCTAAATCGGTGTAGGCTATTTAAATAGAAACTTTCAATGAAATTGTAAACACTTGAGGACGCTGCTAATCAGTTGTATAGTTTGAATCAATGAAATGTACGGCTTAACTTTCAGACGATCCACGACTATAGCTATATCCCTCGACACCATTCCCTAATTACATAATCCAATACTTTTTACAACTTAGATAAGCAATGCATCGATAGCTCGTGCCCGACAGATGGCGATCATGTCAGTCATGCTCAGCGTAAATAATACGCGACTATTTCTATATTATCATGTCATTTCCTCTCCATGATTGGCTTTACCACTTGTACGGTTGATCGTAAAGATAATACGTGTGTTTATATGCAAAAGTTAAATGTATTCTAGTTCTATTTCAACTTTAGTCATAACTGTTTGTATGGAAAGCAAGCAAGCTGGTCCTTTGCTCGTAAGACCTAAATCGTCGTTAGGACCAAAATCGATTTTATATTACTTTTTAACCTTTACAAGCTACGATTACGTACTTAAATAAATTAAAAACACATTTTCAAACCATTACGCCATCGTTTTTTTTTTGACGTGTCCTACAATAACAACTATCACTTCAATTCTTCTTAAATGGCGGAGCGAATCGTGCTAAAAAAACATGAAAGTTACAACACAGGTTGAACAGACAGACATGCTATCTAATTGTGTGTTTAGAGAAAGGGTGTCCAAATAATTGGCCTAGTATGTGAGCTAAGAATAAGAAGGTCGGAGTACAATCGTTTGTTTACGTAGCGCCAGTGTCTTGGCAGACAGTCTTGGGGACAAAGCAATTCAATGCACTGAATTCCGTAGCATATTTCTGGCTACTTTTATAAACTGTCTACACACTAGCGGTTGTGCCTTCATTGTTGTCTCGATGAATGAATGAGTATCGGTATTCTCATTCATCAGCTTTCATTGATTTAACTCGAGTGGTCGGGCAGTAACAAACGTTTATTTGTGATACAATTGTACTAAACGAGAGCCATACAGTCTGTATTGTTTAACCGCACGGTAGTCCGCAGTGCCCCAGTTCCAAGTCATCTACCTAGCTTTTTCCCAATTATGTTGAGATCGGCTTCCAGTCTAATCGGATGCAGCTGAGTACCAGTATTTTACACGGAGCGACTGCGTATCTGACCTCCACAACCCAGTAACTGGGTAATACGTAATACTAACGTATTTCCTACAATTAAATTTTAGTAAATAGAAGCAAGTATGAATGCTTAAATTCTAGGCAGCTTTTCGATATTCCAAGAATGAGTAAATTGATAATGGATCTATCAATCTCAGCGGCACTTGGTCCTAGTGGGGTAGATCCTACTTTCGCATCAGCTGCATTACAAGTTGGATCTTACATTTGCTACCAGATTTAACAGAACATGCTCCCTACGCCCGTTCCCTCCATAGCAACTCCACTCTCCTAATCTCCTGGTATTTCGGTACGTAATCGCTTATAAAAGAGTTTCATAATCAACTGACGTCATTTCCCTGCTGGTCACTGTATTTATATCTGCCCTGCGGCCATTACTGTGGAATGCGTGCCATCTGGTGTTTTGTTTGTAGGGCAACAAGCTACTTTACATTGAATAGCGGCGGTATTGAATGTTGGTGTCCAGCACAGCATGAAATTGAAGAGAATTAGGATTGGCATGACCTGGATCTGAGTTATGGAGACTTGAAGACTTAGGTCAGTGTCAACATGCATATTGTAGTGCATCCGACCGCTTACCACGCTTACCAATATGGCGCTTAAGGTTACCATATTGTATCCAACGTTAATCATTCAACAAGTAGGCTTAATAGAGAAATCTAAGGGGGATATGCAGCAAGAATGGGCGTTCAGCCGGCAAAGCAACCCTTTTGTCTAAAATGTCTCTCAGGACCCGCATTTTCAATTTATGATTCTCTCCCATAAATTTTCTTGAAATCACATAATAGTCACAATCTGCACAGTTACCAGAATAGATTTATGCTTATCAGTCTTTATCGTTAAATTCTTTACTACTAAATCCATTTTAAAATGAAAGTTAAACAGATAAGATATTGACACTCCCAATATTATTGGGTCACTGTGGTCTTAGTAAATATTGCTGATATTGACTACCTCACAACTTATGCACTACTTGAACTCCTGTGAAATTCTAGAACTATCTGCTGGCCAGGAATGGATACGTTATAGGCTACAATACTACCATCTGTGAACCGTGCATCTTTGTTGCGGTAAAAAAAGAAGAGAAAAGCCTTACGAACTAAAGATTAATTATCTTGGAGGTGTGTTGGTGGTTAAAAAGATTCATTAAATGGTTATTGTGGGTCTTGAGCCATCAAGTTTGACATACCGATTGATTTATCCTTGTTTTAATGCAATACGGACTGGTAATATTTTAACCGTAAATAACCTATTCCTACGTCAGGAGTTCAGAACAACCATTAGCAATATTTCGTGACAGACAGTCATAAAATTCAATTACATGTATGAATTTATCCTTAACCGGTGGCGGCGTCAGTAGTGCCAACTGCACGTAAGATTACTATGCAGGAATGCCAACATTCGCGTGTGAGCCGGAAATGACGCCTATACCTATGATGTGAGGACGTGGCGTGAGGATATTTCGGAATGTGTTGCACGATAGCGAGTTTTATATTAATTTTTATATTTTGATAGTCGTTATGAATTTAAACAGGTTAGCAAAGTTACGCAAAGCATCAATTTGATTCAGTCGGTTTCGATATTTATTGTAATTACATTACACATTCTATATACAATTCGCCAGTGAGACATTGTTACGGCAAGACCAAGGACCATTCATTGTTGTAGTTTATGGAGCAGGTCCATTTCTGGCATTGGAATGTATGTTTTAAGAACCACATGTGTATGAACGGCCATCAGGGCAACGCCAATTTCGTCAAGCGATTTTTCCTTTCGACAACAATTTGTCTGCAGCTTTTATCGTTAGAGTATCCTTTTAGATTCGGATAAACCTTTCTTCTATACTCAATACTTTATTGCATTCCATCATGTTAAATAAAACAGTTGGTATGTTAAAACATTGAATCAATTATGGACCCTGTCGGGAATAGCAAAGTTAAATTAATTGGTAATAGGAGAGAGGATGAAGGCGCTTTTTAAAAAGTTAAGAAATATTAAATTAAAATAGTAAAATGGCTTTTGTGGTATTTACATTATAGATCATAATTATATTTAATTGAGTACTAATAAATTTATAAGTCTTAAATGTAATATTTGGTTTTAGTTTATTTTATTGCACCATTATATACTAAAATTATAAGTTATAATAATAAATGTAATATTTGGTTTTAGTTTATTTTATTGCACCATTATATACTAAAATTATAAGTTATAATAATAATCTAAAATTAACTTTTTTTACAGTATTTTTTTAAATAAATTGGATAATTGGATTGAAAGGTGCGCTATTTAGTATAATTATTTTAAATGAACAGTATTTTCGAGTTTTAAAATAAATAAATAAATAAATTCAAAGTCAAATTTAAATTGAAATGTCGGTATTATATCAGAAAAATGTCACAATGGTTTTTATTATTGTTTAAATTTATCGTCAAAGTATTCGTTAATGGTGTAGTAGCTTTTATTGATTAGTAATTGTTTAAGTTTATTGGTTATTGTTAGTAGTTGTTGTTGTAGCTTCCATGATGCAAATATCTATTTACACTGCGCACTTTTGTATTATGAAATAAAATAAAAAAGCCTGTATTTCCTATTTCCCTTAAAAGAACGTTATAAATGTACGTAATATTTTATTTCTTTATTAGTAGTTTTCGTTTTCTTAAAATCTAAGTTAGTATGTCCTTTGTTTGTGCATGGGCCCCTCCACGGGTGAAGGCCTCCTCCAGTTTCTTCCATTTGTCCCTGTCATTTGCAATATTCTGCCAATCGTTTTCTGCTGTATCTATTAAGTCGTCACTTGTCCCAGTAGCATGACAGATTATGTCGTCACAATGACAGATTTCTTTGCACTGTCCGTCATTTTGTCGATTCTTCCGTCAAAGAAATCCTTGTCTACGGTGATCATGCTACGGGGGCTTCTCTTCGGTCTTTTTCCATCTGGCTGTTTCCACTCTGTAGTTTTAGCTGTCCACCGTCTTTGTATCATGATACGAGGCCAGCCCATTGCCATTTCAGTTTTAGGGCTTGCGTAAGAGCTATCCTTTAGATTCGGATAAACCTTTCTTGATTCCATGATGCAAATATTTATTTTCACGGCGCACTTTTGTATTACACAACGACAATCACAGTCATGCTATAATTTCTAAAATAGATTTCCTATAATTAGTAAAATTTATAAATACCCGTCTGTTGCATCATTAGTTAAATCAAATCAAATCAAAAATGTTTGATGTTTGTTTGTTTGTTTGAATGTTTGTTTTGTTGTTTTGTTTATTTTTTTTCAAGTTTGCGGTTATAGTTAGGTACTCGTTATATTCGTATTGTTATTTCGGTAAGCTAACCACGAAGGTTCAGTCTGTTTAGTTTTATAATTGCTAAATGTTTCATTAGTACCTATTATTAAATTTACGCACTATTTTGTTGGCTCATAACATAAATCAAGCTTGTAATCCAAGAATGTCGGGCAGAGGTGTTGGAGTGTACTAAAGGTATACCCACATTTCGCCAGTTATGTTTTAGTCCCATGTAATAGGGTTTGGCTTCAATGGACCAAACACTCAGTTGAAGTATTCAACTCCCACGCTTTACAGTCGACAATTCCATTTCATCTAAACTTGAATGCAATGTTGGGAAGTGGTACAGATTTTGGTATTTCTATGCAAATCGTTTAAATTATAAACTCACCCGATGAGCTGTGGGCCAAAATAACCACCATGTGGCACCCACACAGCCAGAAGGCATCGCGGCAAACCTCGCAACAGATGGCAGAACGAGCTGGACAAATATTAGCCCTAGATCTAAAACATTGGATGTCACAGGAAGAGGTCTTTGCCCAGCAGTGGGATGACGCAGGCTAACAGTAACAGTTAATTATAAGAATGATTATGCTTTCTGCCGTTTCATGCAATATGACAATTATTAACGGCGGACACGATCGCTACTTAAACGTTTCGTTCACGATACAACAATAGAGCTAGAACACTTGTGACACTAATCAACGTAGTTTTATATTGACTGTAGTAATGTCCCAGCCTGAGTGATCTCGTTGATTCATTCAAGAGGAAGATTGGTCAAAGGAAACCGCTTAGTGTGTAACTAATCTTTTGAACTCGTTTAGTCAAGTCCGAATGGCACCAAAAGCCAGGAATAATGCACATAAGCATGCAGTAAATAAGTAATACTATTAAAAAGTACACTATAGTATGTTAAGATGGACAGTTGTAAGACCATTTTATACTACTTCCCCTTAGTCAATAAAGCTGTTCTTTTCCTGATAGTTGAGATGACCTGGGGGCCTGAAATGGCCGCTTTAGCGGAATCAGAATAGGATCATTCTCTTGCCCTTATCCCAATTCATTTGGGATCGGCGCAGCATGTGTTCTTCTTCCATACTTCATAGGTAATTCGTGGCCACAAAGTAACAATTCATGATATAAACAGCGTCTATGACCTTTTTTTTTTTTTAATGAGGTTCATATTATTATCCTATTATGATTGTGCTTAAGTACGGTACGGGAAAAAGACTTTTCCGATGGGCATGATTTTACAAAGATTTTCCTTATTTTTAATATCCTGGCTGACAAAAAAATACCGCCCATGACAGTCACAAAGCTTACCACAGCGGCAAGCACAGATATTCAAATTGATTGCCAGCACAACAATGGGTAATTCATATACACGGCTTATCGCGTATAGAGGCACGCAGCGTGGAATATGAACTACGATAGCATAATGTGATTTTATTATACCATGATTGTCGGATGAATTGTGAGTGAATATGAATGGCTACTGTTTGATGAGGGCGTTTGATGACCGCTAAATGATTTTAACATTAGCACTTTTCAAGCTATCGTTCATAGTTATATGTTATCAAAGAAGGGCCACACGCCATCTCTTACTCACCGCCAGAAAATGTTTGCAAAAGTTTTCTCATATAAGTACATAAACACCTTGATACTCCAGTCGTGCATTAGCAAAAATAAATAAAAAGGACAATATTATGCTTGGAAATGTTACTGAAAGGACAGGCAGGTACAGGTAGGTATGCACACTACTCAAAGCTCAAAAGCTCTGTTGAAAAAAAAAGCGAGAGCATATTCGTACTAGTAACTAGCTACAGATATAGCCGCTGACCTCGCCAAAACCTACTTCCGTTTACCACCCCAAAAACATTAGACAACTAAAGAGCATGTATTTTTTGCCAAAAAAAGAGTTCATTGAACTGCAAAATTCATTTCCAAAAGCCGCCACAGGAGGGGATACCTAATACAAAAAAAACACATACATTTCGTCCCTACCAAAAAGCCTGTTTCACCTTGCAAAGGACAAGGAGGAATATTTGGAGTTGATGGTCAACCTTCAGTAACTGGAGAGGTCCCAGAAGAAGAAAAAGCTTGCAATCCTCAACACATCTTTTCAGATAGTTAGTCAATTAAATACCAACACATAGTTGCCATACTAGAATGCATCTAGAACCTGTCACTCATTATGGTGCCGTCAACTTAAACGTTATATGAAACCTCCATGTATGGACACACATCCACATTATACTGTCCACATGTCTACAGGCAAAAAAATAAGCGAAATTCCTTTTAAAAGTTGCCATTCAAAATGTTAATAAGCGACCAAATTGAAAACGTGTTTGGCGGCTCTAAAAGTTTCATGCTGGGCTGATTCTTTTAAGGAAAATGGCGCCTTTTCTCTTGCTGTCTTTGAACCAATTATTATTTTATATAGCTCGAGAAAGTGCAGAACCATCCAATTGATCATCAATTCTATTTAATGGAGTATGACGAGTATATTGACAATAATTACGAGTAAAAAACTGGATCTTCAATCTGCAAGTTTAGAAGGCAACATGCAAAGTGTGTTTCAAATCGGTCGGGTTATAGAATTGTGACCAAAACGGTGACATCACGCCATTAAATATACGGGGCACGGGCTGAGACCGGTTTCGTTTTTTATGGATACGTACCAAGACCGTTTGCGGCCAATGGATCGGCGAGGCAAAGATTTTGATGTCAAGAGATACACACATAGTTTTATTGTAAGAGGATAGCAATTTGGCGAAGAAATTGTGTCGTTTTTACAAGTATGGTAACAGCATAAAATAATGATAAAAGTAATTAATTGAATAAAAAGAAGGTCGTTAAAATATATCAAGGACCCTCTAATGGCGTGTCAAGTCAAGAGTCATACAATTATAATAATGAGGATCAGAAATATGATTCTTTCAATCACTGACTGGAAGTCATTAGTCATCTGCCGGACTAATTGATCCATATTGCGCTTGTTAACTAGAAAATTAATAACGGATTGGCTTTTATGACTAGCGGTGATAAACAATGTTAAAGTTGACAATGCAGAAAGGACCCAATGTAAATTTTCACAAAGTCCTCTGATATTGAAGTATACTTTCTCCATTTTATAAGTGATGGTAACTTTACCTCTAGGAATGATAAAACAAAATTTCTTAGAAAAGCACTCGTCTACGCAGCCGTCAAAAGTATGCGAACTTTGACTAAAAATAATTAAATTCGCAAGAAGAGGCATTTGCTGAGACAGCCCACGTGACAAGAACGTGGATAAGTGCCGGACCGGTTCTGCAGATCAGGTCGGTTGCACTGATGAGGCTAGATCACCTATATATTGGTA
The DNA here is from genome assembly GCA_910589295.1 of Noctua janthe. Taxonomy (NCBI): domain Eukaryota; kingdom Metazoa; phylum Arthropoda; class Insecta; order Lepidoptera; family Noctuidae; genus Noctua; species Noctua janthe. Next base: position 771,947 of record OU342572.1, on the reverse strand, counting down.
GATGTGACGGTGCTGACTGGATTTTTACAATGAGAATATACGTTGATCTTTCGGTAGGTATACGAAGAAACCTATAGTTCCGAATGTCAGCGTAAAATAACTGTTTTAAGATAACATCATGCCTGTTATCTTCGAAGGGTATAACTGGAATAACTGTTATACGTCTGGAAGAAAAGTAAATGAGAAGATCAAGCACCATTCAGTTACAGTAGCTAGATAGGGCAATAAGAAGAGAGTAACCAGAACAAATCTTCTTTTTCTCGATTAGAAAACTGCAAAATAAAATGTAAAAAAAATCTTTCACTGTAATACTCCACACGAGCCTACAAAACGCCACGAATAATATGTCAAGTCTGAAAGCTCCCTAACTCGATGCTATCTAGTTATATCGGCGAAGCCAATCTCTAACGGTGCAAGCTTTTAACGCGAACGCTAAATTGCCGATATTAGAAAGTCTAGAACTGATGAAAAAATTGATTTACGATTTATTCCATAGATTTTTTTTTATCGATCAGATGATAAACGTATCTTTTTGTTTAATATAAGTGGCCGATGAGATTTAGTAGATAGTTCGCTCTTGTTCTTCTTCGAAAAGGATCTTAATTTGGTATGCGACTGTGCAAGATCAGTTTACCAGATTAAATTACGAGTACGGAATGTTTATGCATTCGTGGTCTGAATTTTAAGCTCAGGTATTTTGGCTACAGTTTTAGGATGGTAAATCATCACAAAAAATAAAAGACGAGAAGGAAAAACGATTGATAATTATTTCGTACAAAGCTAGTCGCATTGTGACAGTTGGATAAACAGTTCTAATGCCAAAGTCACTCCCACTAAGACAATAAATCCAGCCAGAAAATCTACAAATCGAGCGAAATTGTTCAGAATCACAACGAACTCGTCGATTATTATGACATAATTAACATCTATCGTCGGTTCGTCGAACTGGCCGCGGCGATATCACGCCCGCATCCGGCAAGAACCGGTAGGGTCCTTACTTGGCGATACAGCATGCGTTGTAGGAAGTACATGCCTCTAATAACACTGATAGGTCATTACCATCGCTGAAGATACGTTTGAGGCTCATCAAACTAGAAATTTGAGCTTTTACCAAGAAGGTTAGAGGGTAGACATTATCAGCCAGAGGGATCGCACGTAGAAATAGAACAGAACAAGAATTAAGCCATAACTGATTAAGTTATGGCTTAATTCCTGTGCTTTTCTGAGATTGTTTTGTTTGTGATTTTGTGAGATGGGAATCGCTTAATATGGTCCGAACATTTAGTTTACCACGCAGACTCAACGGAGGTCCTAAAAATGCGTTTAGTCGAGACAAACCTAAAGCACAGGCCCCATACGACTAAAGAGGTTAATATAAAACAAACATCGATACTTGCTTTATATTTTATCAAGCAGACAGACAGCTTAGTAATTTACTATACGCTAAACAATGTCAAGGCGACACTGATACTTTTATCGGCATGCACTAAGTGCACTGCGCCTTGGTCGTGACCAGACATCAAACTGTGGAGACTGTAAAACTCGCCACATATTATGTACACCTATATGTTCTGAAGTCCTGGTAGTCGTATTTTCGTGACAAGACCGAAAACTGTTAGGAGACTAAAACTGGCCACATATGTACAAACCTACTTGCATGCTCGGAACTCCTAGTACTCGTAAAAAAATTACTAACGTGGCCTTTGCATGTTAAATAACTTATTAGTCAAGACTATAAACATAATTTATTAGCGGGTTTGTGCTATACGCCAAAAGGTAGTTAGGGAAAATAAGAGCTATATTTGAACTGGAAACCTGGCAAAACATTAACAAAAATGATGCAAAAATGACTTCATGAAATGAGGTAACCACTCCATACGAGAGATCTTTAAAAAATCCATTTATTTTTAACACTAACACTAATAACTCAATCAGCCCATAGAATTCCCACTACTGGGACATAGCCTCGTCTCTATGAGAGGCAGTGCACGGCCCACTCCACCACGCGGACCTAATGCAAGTTTGTCGCTAATAAATCTGACTTTCATTTTGAAGAAAAAAAGTTGAGTGCAGATATAAATATGCAGCCTTGCTCTTCGTAAGCTTTTATGGACGTGACAAATATCGTTTAATGAATCAAGTCTTTAAGTAACTGTATTACGTGTCCCCCTAATGATGGCCGATGCAAGCCGCAGTGACCTCATGATGAGGTAACCGCTTCAAAACGTGAGCTCGTTAACGCTACTATGCAATACCTGAACGCTTTGCTACTTTCTTCGAACAAAATACCGGATTACAGAAGCTTTTCTCTTAAGTTAAAGGCAACATGGTCCTGCAATAATCATTTGCAGGGCAAGCGATGTTCAGAACAGGTCAGAGTCAGTTAACAGGTGGCGCGCACATGGTACAAGAATCGGCTAATACTGCGGTGCATATAATATGGCAAGTTCGAAATAAAGTTTCCGTGGAAGGCTAACGATTCATGAAATACCGAGTTCCCAACGTGCATCGGAAAAATAATAAGCTGTTGGTCCTGGCAGTCATTGGTAGATCCTTGACACTCGTTACGGGTCCTGAAAGTCTAGCAACCAATTTTATTAAGAAATATCGCGTTACGTAATTGGGACTGGGTTGTAAAGGTAATATAAGCAATCGTCCAGGGTAAAATACTGGTATTCAGCCGCATCCGGTTAGAGTGGAAGCCGACCCAACGTAGTTGTAAAAAGAGTGTGGTATGTACATTTTAGTGGTTCATGAATCTATGAATAAATAATAACGACGGCAGGTTCAAGTTCGTTTATTATTTTCGAGTCTACGACGTCGATGACCTCAGTCATTATATTCTTGCAGTAACAATCTCAAAGCAGCCTGTCGAAACATTAGATATAGCTGACACAGGCAACCTTATTTTTAGCCTTACATTATAGAAAGATGACGTAAGCAAAGGCTCCAATCATGCCGAGTGTGGTAATGTTTTAAATATAGAAAATGATTATACTTTGTTTCATGGCAAACAAGTTTATACACCAGCATTATTAGGTTAATATAAGCAGTATGCCTGTCTTATTGAAATTGTAGAAAGGAAGGACCACAAAACTGTCAAGAATACCAAAGTTGATGGATTCTAAATAAACCATAAGCAACGCAATAAACTAGAATTAGTAACATCGTGATATCGAATCTAAAAGGAAATGTTTGAGGAAATTCAACTAATAAAAATGGCGGAACTGCAATCCTTATTTACGACCGGTATTTTGATCGATCTTCTAAGTTTTTAAGTTAATTAACGGGGATATAACAGGAAATTACGCATATTCATTTGTTCCAAAATTACGTATACAGGAAGTCAGTGTTTAATTATTGAGTTGTTTCAAATATTGAAGAGGAAAAATAAAATCCCTGTGTGAAATATTTGCAACGGAAGGATTGTGAATTTGTTAATGTATTTCGTATTTGTGCTGCTTACACACGAACAGTCATTAGTATATCCGTTTCAATAATTAATTAACTAACATCATCATTTATCTACAACTAATCAGAAACGGTAAATTCGCCGAAGATAAGGAACTTGGGAAGTGCACACCATTGCAAAAATCTGCCAACTTTTTGACGTCCAACGTTTTACGACAAGCGAAAAACAAAACACGAATCCCACACAAAATTGCACAGTTCTCGTAAACAACCGTTTCCATGGCAACGGTACCATGGATGCCAACGATGAGTTGGCAACGTAAGCTGTAATCTAGCCGGGCTAGACCGGCGCCCACGCAGCTAAACGAGCCGAGATCGTAGGCGGGTAATTGCTAGGGATGATAGATTCGATCTGATGGATGTCAGTCTTTATCAAGCACTACATTTGCGTACTGCGAAGGTCAAAGTTGAAGTGGTTCTATTCGTTTGGGCTAGTGATTGAAGTTGCTTTAATGTTGAAGGCGGAGAAATTATAAACATTATAAATTCTGCGGTTTGGATATGAAAATATTCAAAATTATACATTATATTACAAACAAGTTTCGTTTGCCACTAAAGTGTCAATAAAATCTTAATACGGAAAAGAAATAAGCTGCAAAACATACAGATGTCACAATCTAGAGACGACAGTCCTTCAAAAACAAGTAAGTCCTGAAACAGTCCCCATTTTCCGGAACTGTCAACCCTACGCATAGGCACATGTATGTAGTTATGTACGGACTACATAACTCGTCTCATTGTCCAACAGTTTGGGCACGGAACACCTTAGTTTGTTTCAATTCTCCTGACAGCTCAGGATGTTCAAGTTAACAAATCTGACAGCTGAAACAAAGCAACCAACGCAACTGTCTGATATGATACGAATATACGAAGCATATATTTACGCGAAACTCCATTAAAATTTTACAAACTATAATAATGGAAATGATACATACAATGCATTGCATAAGGAAAGTTTTAAACGGAAGCAGGATGCTCCGCGAAGCAACTTTCATTCAAAAGCCTAGATAACTTTTGCTAGAGCAGAATGAGGCACAACTTTACAAATTACGATAGAAATCTTCACAGACAGACTTCTACAGAAACATGTACCATGCAACCAAAGAAGTTTTTAATTACGCCACATGCCTAATATAGCCAACCAATAAATACCGAGCCTGTCTAAGATGACATTATACTTGCAAAGTCTCGTTAAACACACAAGTCAACCCTTTCTCGCCCCGTCAAGACAGTTAATCAAGTTCTATTTCGAACAGCATTCGCAGGGTTAACCATATTCAATTAACTGGATCCGACGGACTAACAGTTCCTAAGGAGGAAATGTCTCTCCGTTATGACAGTCATGTGTAGACTTAATAGGTGGACATAGAGAATTCGTTATGAGGGCTACATTTGGAGACTGTGGCGTCATGGCGGGACTGACAGACTAACGGTACTCAATTAAAGGGTTTTGCTTTGAAGAAGTCATTTGCTATAATTGGTAGAAGCTCATGGCTCGTCATCGATCTATAATCCTCATTGATCGAAGTGGTTCGTAGATTTTCTGATGCGGTTGTGTTTTATTTCTTTTTGCCTGTCTTTCAATGGAGTAGAGTGCGAACAAGCATTAACTTATGTTACGATTTCTTTCTATTTGTAGCTGTTTTAGCGTCTTCTTCTCATCTTATTTCATTACAGCCTCAAATAATATAAGGAAGGTTGCCACGACAATGTTGCCTCCTGATTAAATAAAATATCGCGGAGCCAAGTCTCGCAATTCCGAACATCGCAAAAACTGACGCATCCTTTTTGGGTCAAGCAAATATTCTTCAACTGGTTTACGAAATAAGGTACACTTTATTTATTATTCCCACAATTTTATGTTTATGCTGAGTGCATTAATAACTGTTTTTCAGTTTTCGCTGTCACAGGATTCACTTTTCTGGACGGAATCCAAATGCATTCGGCGAACACAATTAATTTGGAGCCACTTAAAAATCTACTGTTCTGTTTGTATCCATGAGTTGAGGGTGACGTCATCTTATGGTGTAATCAGTAGTAGAGAAGCAACGCTGTAAATGTGGGATGATATTAATAGGATTGTGTCAGGGACTCCAGGGTACACGTGGTCATATAAAACGCAACTGTTCCGAAATAATGTTCCAATTACTTTATTTTACTACTCAGTTCAGCCGAACTATTAAATATTACACGCCTCATGAATTATTAGCATCGCTGTGAAATGAGAATAAAATAATATTGACAGTATCGGAATGTGTGACTGTGAAAATAAGCCGGGTGCTCGACATCCGCTATTTTCAGTCGCGAGTTGTTTATCATAACAAATCGTTGGAGAATTTGTGTTTGTTTATAATCACTGTAGTACGTAGTGTAGTACACATTTTCACAACTATTATAACTATATCATATACTGACCATTTGAGACGTATGCCAAATGACTTTCATGTAGTTGTGTAATAGCCAACGATCTCCCTAATTTGTGAATTGACTAACAATACGTTACCATAACCATATAAAATAAGGCAGGTCTCCTAACTAACCTTACATTGCACTATTTTGGACACGAAATAAGGTCAAAGTACGGTAAAATCCCCGTCCAACACAAACAATAACAAAAGATCTTATCTCCAGCATCAATTAAGCCTAATCTTTGTACACATGTAACCTTATCTGGGAACAAATAGATGAGAAAAACTGTGGCGCAGATAACGCACGGCTGATGGGGCAATGTGAGGTACCGTTTAACCTAGATAATAGATATGGTGACCTAGTAAACAATTTTGGTCGGATGTCTTTGGTAGTAATAGTCACAGCAAAACTAATGTCGGTTATCACAAGGTACTAGAAAGATTTTACTGGGCAGTAGTTTTAACTAAGACACCTGCATGAAGTAATTGCAAATAGTGAGATGTCCATCTAGAAGTAAATTTGTTTGTAAAATCTTTCCATAGATCTTACTTTCGTAATAAAGGAACTGATGTACATAATTTCATGCATCCAGTCTCAGCAATTTAGACAGTGGCTTGTCAGTTAGTGTTGCCAGGTGTCCCGATTTGCGCGGGACGTCCCGATTTTCAGGGGTCTGGGGACGCGTCTCGATTTGTACCTGATCGGGACGCTAAATGTCCCGATTAATCAAAAAATTTAAAATAAAATCTTTTATTAAGATTTTATTTTATAATTTCTACTAGTCTAGTAAGACTGATTACTTGTTATGTAAGATTAAATAGACTTAAAACCCCTTGTTTTTTTTTTGTTTACTGTCCCGATCTGCAACCCTAAAGCCCGATTTTTTTTGACCTCATGTACCGATTTACAACAAATCGGACCTGGCAACACTACTTGTCAGTGAACAAATGAATTAATTTAAGACTTTTTAAGTAGATCAATGGCTCTCAAATACGACTTTCCGAGATATTCAGAAACCAGAACACGGCATCGAAATAGATTTCATTAACATAAAACCGGATGTTACAATCCATCACCCTCATTCACGATTTCAAGCAACTAAAACACTTAACATTCTTCATCAACAGTTAAAGAAAGACGAGCAAGTGAAGTGGCGAGTAATGTCGTATTACAAACACGATTATCATCATCATTGATAAGATTACCTACCTAAGATAACAGCACATCACTATTACGAAATCATTTGTATGAACCAGACGGGCGGGCTGAATGATTTATTAAAACGAGAAATATTATCTGCGTAAAGTTTATTCTGAGTACCCTTGACATGTCAGGAGATGTTCCATATTCGTGAAGGAAGGACTACTCAAACTGGAATGGGGAATAAATCATATTGGAAGTAGAAAAACAAAAGTTAATAAGTAATGATGCTCTAGAATTCGTTTATTAAATTGTATTTTCAATTCGTTAGTAGAACACCATGGTCAGCCATGGTGATTATGATGTTTGCTGACAATGGAACCACTGATCTGACGGATGTGTTGCTGGGGAGTTCGTGCCGCCATTTATTCTCCTAGATAAAACAATAGGATGTGGTGAAGGGTCATCATCTGTTGCTAAGAAATTGTTTTTTTACATTCTAAACAGTATTTTACTTTCAAATTACCTCGGAATCTCAGTCTATAACGTATTATAATCCCAAATAACAAAATAGCACTGTTTTTTTTATAGCTAAAGCCAGTTCGATTTATTTACAAACGTCTGCTCCCAAAAATAGATCGAATTAAAACAGTTTACACTAACATTTGATCTGTGAATGTTATCTATTTCAAGATTCTTGTATAAGAAGAGTTAATATTTATAAAAACAAAGTAACTCCAACATAATTAGCTGCGATAATGATATCTACACTGTAAACAATGTCAAATGAGTCACAGCGTGAAATAACTTTGAGTCTGTATGGCTCAGATAACATACACATACGCGGCGATATGGAAGGACTATTATGTGGTGAAGCTTCTACGGACGCGGTGGACAAATCTTTTGATTGGTTTTTGTCCATTTTACTGCCACGATAGGCCTCACTTTTATTTAATTGCGTTTGAGTAATTCCTCTACGTTCTTACCTCTTGGGAACAAAACTGTTAATTTCTTGGCGTTGACTCTTTTAGACAATACGCCATATTGCCCGTTGGCATATTCACAATTCCCTTTTGATTGATAACTTACTATGTTAACGATACGCTTGGTGAAATGCGAATTGAAATCGAGCCAAACGGGCCAATGTTACGATTATTGTGTAACGATAATAATCCTACTTTCCCAGAAATAGGCCAAGTATTAACTGATAATGTATCTACACTGTTTGATATAACATTCGTTTCTCTAAGCGCAGACATAACGTCTATTGGGCCAGAATGAGCAGATATCTACACATTGTGTGTCCAAACTCTTAGCGAATTTTTATGTCCCAATTTGGAGACATTTGACCCGAGAAAATCGTCACGAAATAATGCATTCTGTTCACGTCACGCGGTTTTACACGCGTTCTGTTCCGACATGTCCTCGTTGGAGCTATAAAATACAGTTACAGGCTTTATAGGTGGTCGTAATGTCACCACAAAAGAAACATTTTAGTCGGTATTACAAGTGGACTCTTTCTTTGAGGATCAGAAGTGAGAGACGTAAGATGCGAGTCGTTTTAAATTGTAATGACATGACTTTGTTTAGCGCCTAGTGCTTCACCTATTTCCAGGTAATAAAAATACACGTGTGTTCTCGCTAGTAAACGCGAGGGGACTAGTTAAGCAACTGTCGCAGAAAGACCGATTCCGCAGATACTTTGGAGTTCATTGCCTGACACCTTTCTTGGCAGATGGCGCTAAGCACGACCTAAACTTAGATGTTGTTTCAAGTCCAAAATAACGGACCAAGTGCAATATTCAACCTTCTCGTTCCCAAATAAGGGTCATTTTCGGGATAAATGTGGAACTTGTTCGATTTAAATCAGTTATTTTACTTCTAAGACGTAGATCCAAAGCTCTGTTAGTAACAGGACTATTGTTTAGTACAATGATCTCTGTTAAGAGTCTGCGGTTAGTGGTTGTCGTTATAAGGCATCAGCGGTCAACTTGAGGTTTCACACAAACGAAAGCAAGAGAGGAGGAAATCTTTAAATACACGCTGCGATGTTGTTCGACTTCGAAGATTTTGTGTGAAAAATAATGAAAGAAAGGAGAAAGCATTAGGTGAATGGGCTTTCAAGATAAATTGCGAATTATCCTGACTTAGCTAGATCGACTAAGTTAACATACATAGCAAGGTGGTTAGTTACTCTTACCGAATGTTTAAATTCTGTAAATATCAGAATAGTTCCCCAAAACATTTCGACCGTCATAATTATGAAAACAGACCCAAAAAGGTCCTTCAAGAGATCTCTTTTGTTGATTCAACTACAATCTCATTCACAACAATGCGAATACTATGTTACTATAGTTATTCACACAACAACGTCACTCTAATCAACACAATCAAGCCCGAGTATAATTCAGTAATTGCTAAGATTTTTATAGGCGCAAAAATAAGCATGAGCTACATAGTTAATTGGGGCAATTGTTGCAGCCAGCAATTATGTCAATGTTTTAGATCTTACGTGAATTATTTGAGGACAAATTGCTGGTCATTCAAGAAGAAATATTGGAGCTAATTGATGAGGTTTTGCTCCAAGGACTTCGTTGAGAATAGAGATTGATGCGGTTTTCATTGGGTAGCGTTTAGTTGACCAAGTTTTGACAAGAAGATTTAAGACCCAGAGACATTAAATAAGATGTCGTTTATTCAAGTTTATCCTGAAGTAAGCTTTACTGAAAAATGTACTATAGTAAACGTAGTAGTTGTTTTCTTTAACCGTGTTTGCAGCCTTTTGTTGCTTGCAACGAAACTTTGATTAACGATAATTAGTATCTCAAGCTTCTAACTCGTTGATCATTCATAAGCACCTAAGTCCAACTCGGCAATCAATAAACCAGAGTTAATTGACTATTAACACATCAAATTTGAACACCCATACCCGGACCTAATGCCCATAGGCAGGTACCGATAACTTCCCGTAATTGCCTACTTAAGGTCCTCGGTGAAGCCAAGCGGGACATGCGGCCATCGGAGAACCGGCGGTGCATCTAAATGGCATGTTTAAACGGGAAGTACCTGGCTCTGGCATAATCACTGCGAACGAATGCGATGGAAAGTTATGTTCACGCGTTAGAGTATCATAGTGGTTATAGCCTCGTTGGGTAGCTAGGATCTAACAAGGGTCATCTTTGACTAAGGCCCAGACTCCACCAAAGCGGAGACGAGCGGAGCGAAGTGGAGATATGCAAGATTCGACCATTCACAGGAGAGACGAGAAACGTGATGTAGAGTTCCACCAATGTTATTGCTCCGTTTCCGCACGTCTCCTCTCCGCTCCGCACGTCTTCGCTTTGGTGGAGCTCGAGCTAAGAGTGTGTTCCTTAGATTATTGGATAGGATGCATGGAAAGTGTGCGAATCTTGGTAATCAAACGAGTGGATATAATGGGAGGTTTTATACTATAGATGGTAGACTAGAAAAGGCCGAGACATTGCAAAACCGTTAAGTTCCGGTTTCAATACATAATGAAAAACGGAATCATGACTACAAGTTCAAAATATATCTTGAAACGAGAGCAACATGGATTGAGTCGCGGGCGAAAACACTGGCAGTATTAACAGCAATCATTATAGAGATAGATCCGCTCATTTTCAACCAATTCGAATACAAAGACTAGGCTATCACTTCCCATTCCTATTTCCGCCTCTTCCTACTACGCACGCCGCATTAGCCACCATTAACAAAATATACAGCAAGCACGCACAAGCGGCGCCGTATAAACAAGCTGTTAATTAATATAGTATTCTAAGCGCTGGCCGTAGCGGAAGTTTTGGTTTAGAAGCTAATGGTATTCGCTGATGGATTCTTACGAAACAATGGCGGGGTAAATAGGAGATTCGTAACCAAGGAGTAAGAAATTACGTAATTTTTAATTGAGCTAGTGCTAACTAACAGCTATAGATCTTACAATTTTAACCACTGCTTTTCGGCAATCTTCAATTTCAAATTCGTTTATTGTTTATTTTAATTGGCACAGCCATGAGGCACATATTTCTAATTTTCTTTTCTTTTTTCCGAGTATCTCCTATGTGTATCGTGCAAAATATGTTGAACTAGCTTTTGCCCGCGGCTTCACTCGCGTTAATTTAGAATTTGACAATTAATTCGGGTCGTACTCTGCTTGTAATATAATTCAATCATGATTAACATAAGAACGTTATTTTTGTTTTCCTCGAGAACAGTACTTTTTTTGGGGGATGAAAGTTACCCTATGTCCGTTTCTATACACCTGACAACGTATATATGCAAAATTTTAGAATTATCAGTTCAGTTGTGGTTTAGGCGTGAAAAGGTAACAGACAAACTTACTTTCGCATTTATAATATTATTAGTTAGCAAGTTAGGATGTCTTCGTCTGTGCTAAATAAACGTATTTTCTTACTTTCTTTTTGCTGTCAATCTGCAATGCTTTGAGGGCAAGATTTCTCTCACTTTAAACGGACTTTTGCCCAGAAACTCGTTAGGTTCTAAATTTGCAAAGCAATCAATACCACAGCCTCTCAATAGACCGGTTTCGCAGTATGTACCGTTTGGGCAAAAGCTCGTATACTCAGAAATACACATTCGAAGCGTTTCCGATTGTGAAAGTGTTACTCAATAATGATGCAGGTGTACTTGGCTATATCCAGCCGACGTTGTTTTCTGTTCTCCATTGAATCAATTTTGCAACAGGACATTCATTCATTCACGGGTATTAATCTTGTTGATGGTGTATGATAAACATTTCATGTCATGAATGAAGAGAGAAGCTTCAAAGAAACAATCCTGCCAAAAATTTGTTAGATTTTGTCAGACACATGCAATTTTGTGTATTGCTTCTGCTGTTAATTTACGCTACGTATGATGTTTTGGCCAATTTAACAGACACAAAAGTACTGACTTGTCATTGAACTGACCTAGACAGTCATTTAAACAATCACATCTAATAGTAGTAAGTAATAACAGTTTTTGGTACAAAAGACTCGATCTCAACAAAACTTGGTAAATAAATACCCGGTTGCGTCATTCGCTTAACCTGCAAGTCAAGTGGTTTTTATGAGACCCGCCATGACGAGGTGTCTGTCATGCGACGAATTTTAAATCCGACTTTATTGCAGTTCTTTAGTTTGTAAAATCGGATCTTGGAGACTCTTAAAGTCGGTTCACGGTTTATACTTAGTTGTATGATATATTTGCATCCGGATTAGATTTTAAGAATGACTCGTAGTAATAATCATGTTTTCCGCAAACTGCAGTGGTAAATTCATGCTCTTGAATTTTTTCTATTTATTTTTGATCGGGTCTACAGAACTCGAGCGAGACTCGGTCTAGCAATATAATTTTTTCTTCATTTTGCATTAAGCTTTTTGGACGTTTTGAGGCAAGAAATATCATAACTTAGTTATCAACAACTCTTAAAGATATAACTCAATGTGTTACAAATATGATCTAGTTTCAATGACGACATCTCAGGCCAGTAGAATTTTTTTTATGTTAATAAACAGATGTCCAATTTATTAAATTAAATCATAGATGACGCGATTGCACCGGAACCGATGATCTAATCAGCTCAGAACCCGTGGAGGTCAAATGTTACAAGCCTAACATTACTCACAAATCGTAATCAGTATGTAATGAAATTGGTATCATGATATTATTTCTATTTATGTCAATGACATGTCATAGACACAGTCGTTTATCGGTAATTTCCCAGCCAGCTTGATGCCAAGTGAAACTTACGTTTCCGTTCCCTTTAGACATTGTTTAGCGTCGAATGTTAAATGTTTCAAATTCAAGGTACCTATTATCTCTGGGGCCGATAGCAGATATTATTTAATAAGAACCTACTATCCGCACTGAGCCTGTGTGGTGGATTACAGACCCTAACATTGGGGGATGTTATAACCTGGTTATAAAACTATGAGAAATGATGTGGTGGAAGACAAAACCATGAGAGAAATGCTAGCGTCTGTCGAGACACGCAAAGACTATAATATAGAGAGCAGCGCAGTAAAATCATACGAGTTCGTCAGACAACAATAATTCAAAATCATAAAAAGCAGACGTGATTCGCGCCAGCCATCATGCATTTACAAATGGAGCATTTTATATTGGGTAATCACAAAAAGTGTTGACATGATGTCATCAGGAAACCGCGGCCATCGTCGGCCATTGTGGCCCATTGCTTATCACGGTGATGTCACCGCCTAAAGGTCGAGGTTGGAATGAACTTGATTTTTTAAATATTTTTTTAATAGGCACTGACTGTTAGTTAAAGGTTATTGACTGAAGTAGTGGCTGATAAGGTTTTTTATGGTTTTCGTTACTTTTGATGATAAGAGGACAAGAATCTGTCAGTAACAAGTACAATCAGTTACAGAATTAGAAGATTTTATTTCCAGTGGGGGCATTCATTGTCAATTTTATTTTATGTGCAAGTTTTCTTTCTGGGCTGATACTTAAAACCCTGTCTTGTCTAATGTTAGTTTTTTAAAAGATTAATTATGACATTTAAAAGCTTCTGTTTGTTTTCTCACTTCCATTTGCATAAAAGCTGCAGCTGCAGTGACAAAATTTAAAATCACAAAAATAAACACAACAAACAAAGTGTCCAAGGTTCTACCAGCATTGACAGTTAAAAGTATATAGCATAGTGACATAAGCACCATCAAGGCTATGCTGCACAACAAATCATCAAGGAAGGCATTGTGAATGTTCCCTACTTTGTAACAAATTACAGCACCATTATTATGAAATGATTCATGAGAAAATACTGATTTGTTTTAGGTACTTTGTTGGTTGATACGATGTGGTAAAATAATCAAGTAGTTTATTTGTTATCTTTTTTATTCCATGAGTGAAGAAGCAGGCGAACCACTATTAAATTTGTGTTGATGAAGTGGAGGCTAAAAAGGAGAGGAAACTATTGAGATATTGTTGAATTTCAATAATTATGTTTTTGTTCTTATATAAGCATAGATTTTTCCTCGCATTTGCTCTAACAAAACTTTCTTGGCGCAGGATGAATAAGCAACTACTTTAGTATAATTATTATAGTGTGGGTTTTACAAAATCTAAATAAAACGAAAATGAAGGTATTTTAATCCTAGAATAGTTTTCCAGTGATGGGTAATCCCTTATCAATTGTTTAACCCTGAAAGAGCAAATGATACACCATACATTTTCCTTAAAGCATTATAATGTTGACAAATTATGACTATTACACAGCTAATAATAGCTCTCTTATCCTCTTAATACACGAACATAGCAGTTTATAATATAAATACTAATAGAAAATAAGGAACAATGTGGCTGCAAACAACTATGCGAGAGAGATAACAATTGACTTTGAAATTATTTTATAGTTCTGTTCAAACTTTAGGAGGATAGAAAATAATTATGAGAAATGGGAAAGAAGAGTACTTGATCTTGTGATAAAAGGTGAAACTGATTGATTGGCTTTTACAAACATACATGACAGTAGCACAAGTCTCCTATTCTTGCACAGAGTAATCATTTACTATATCAGTGAAAGTTGTTGCTATAATCTGAACATAAATATAACTTTACTTTTATCAAACTTTTTGCCATGCATCACTAAGATTGTTGCTTTATTAACATTGATATGTAATCCTTAGTAATAAGTCCAATTAGCAAATGTTATGCTAATAAACTTATTACACAATTAGCTAAAACAGTATTAGATTCTGATAAGTAGGTGATTAGTGAGAAAAAATTGTTTTCATAATTCAATATTCTAGTTTTAAATGTTTCATACACCTTCTTGGCTCCATTATTTAATCACCTGATTTATACGAGGCTTAAACCGTGTAATGGTATTTTAACGGCGTTTACGAGTGAGCAAGTGCTTCTAAAATATCAGTAGCCTCCCAAAACATTACCTAGCAGTCTAAAACTACATTTAATTGTCCATAAAAGTGCAGCGTCGTAGAAACGTGCCAAAGTTGTAAACAGTTCGCGTCTCACGAGCTGCCTACTGGCCAAAAGTGGGACAACCGGCACCGCGCCCAGGACCCCGCCCGCTCACCGCGAACGCATTCCAATAAGAAAAACATTTTTTTTTACCGCACAAACACTTTACAAAAACAAGTTACTCAACACCTTTTTTACTCCACTCTCAACAACTTCGCAACATCTACAGAGACAGGAAACGCAAAAACAAGCGGTTGCTACCTTCTTATGTTCGTAACTTCGTATCCCGATAGAAAACGGAATTACAGTAAACTTGTTTTCAATGAGAACTGAATAAAAATTACCTGTTGATCAACAAGATCCCATTAAACACTGCACCGGCGAGTCCAGAGACCTGTAGATTTTGCACTCGATGATTTTCAGCACGTAAACACAACGGTCTCACAAAAGGGAGAACTGGTAAAAACACAACCACGAATCCACCTTTAGACGCACTGTTTCACAATACACCTTTTGTGTCCGGTGATGAGTTTATTATGTGAATAATTCGCACTCGGACTGTCTACAACAATTTTCATTCATCGCAAGGTGAAATCATTCGAGACGAGTGGCAGTTGGTGAAGAAACTACGAGCGCGGGCGGCAGGGAGCGCGCGCGTCATCCGCCATATTGGAGGATTACGTCATTTTGTCGTTACTTTTTTATAAAGCATGAGTAAGCTTTGAAAACCAGTTTTTCTACCAAGTAACGGCTTATTCTACACTGTTCGCAACTCTTGCAAGTGTATCCGAACAAACCATTCATTCTTCAATTGATTTAATTCGGTCATTTAGTTCATTCTTTTGCTGTGTTACCATTTCAAGAAAAGTTTCCTTTTTATGAGGGTAAAAAAGAATTGTAACGGCCGATAGAAGCTTCTTTTGTTATTTTTTGGATTAATTTTAATCGAAAGCATTGGGTCAAATTCAATATCAAGGGAAATTACTTTTGCATTTCTCTTGACTCTAAAGTAATCGTAAGAAAGTTTGTTGTTACTCAAGCGTAACTAGACCTTAACAAATTACATCAATGATTGCACAGTTCGGAATTTTGAGCACTCAGTTAAAATTTTGTTTAGAAAATGGCAGCCCGTCGTATTAGTGTCAAACCAATCTGTCAAAATTGAAAAGATTGTGGAATATTTGTCATCGTTTTGTTGTTTTATTAAATTAATGTTAAATTAAGAAATCGCGACAATAACCCCTTACTCTGCTCAGATTTATTAGTACCCGAGTTTGAGTGCATTAATCACTTTAAAGTTATTGTTTCAAAATGCAAGGTAATGTTGATAATCTTTTGATTTTTCAATCGATCTCTTTGTTTTCGTTTTCCTCAAATAATAATTATTTTACAGACACAAGGCCCGAATTATATGAGGAAGTAAAGCTATACAGAAACGCTAGGGAACGTGAAAAGTAAGTAATATAACAATTTATTTTATTTACTTGAATATTTTAGAACAGGACTAAACATAATTTCATCATTCTACAAGCTGCGTTAGGCACTGTAATTCTGAAAACATAGCATGAACTGAGTATTTCCTATCATCATCACAATGTCAGTCAGATGACTACCATGGTCTTACAACTCGCCCAAGAGTCACAAATACTATTGATAGATATAAAAAATCAACCAAACTGTTTACCTTATTCCAGGCATGATAACATGGCAGAGTTATATGCAGTAGTCAGCACTCTACAACACCTAGAGAAGGCCTATATGAGGGACTGTGTGCGAGCGCAAGAGTATACTGCGGCTTGCAGCCGACTGCTCGTGCAGTACAAAGTGGCGTTCAAACAAGTGCAGGCCGATGAGTTCCCCAATATTGAGGCATTTGTTGCCAAGTATAGGGTGAGTTGGGTTCATAAATTGATTGTATCTTGAAACTATACAATGACTATAACCACTTACACTCATTTTCAGTAACATCTAAATAATAAAAACTAGATAAATGCACACTGTCAAACCTTAAATCTCAACTCAGTGTAAGAGCTGAATTTCCAACAGCAGATCAATGATTTATGCATTTGTTTAGCTTGTCCCTAGCATAGCATAAGCATAATTAGCCTATAATTTTCCCATTGCTGGGACACAGGCACAGGCCTCCTCTCTGTGAGAGGGAATGGGCTATAAACCACCACATGGGTCCAAAGCATGCTGGTAGATGTCAAATGTCTTCAAATTTATGGTTCTAGGACATGCCGGTTTCCTCACAATGTTTTCCTTTCACCGTTTTTGAGAGAAGTGGTGATGAAATAAATTACACAAAGTAATGCGCTTGCCTGGGTTCAAACCCACAACTTACTGCTCAAAAATCCTGGCTGCCAAAACAGGGCCCTACCCAGGCCCCCACCGTTGCTCTCCAGCAGGTTACATCTAGTTTTAGTTAAAGCAGCCATTAATAAAATAAAAATAAAGACCCTGTTTAATTTTGCAGTCAGTAAATATTGAAACAAATTTTGTGAATATAAGTTATTAGTTCCTGCAAACTATGATAATGCGTTTGTGAAGCCTTGATAAGACATTTTTTATGTAAATATTTTAAATATACATACAATCTCAATGTAAATATGAACTATGAGTAAGATAAGATGTGAGTGGGTAACAGTATGGTGCGTTTGGTAGCATCCTGGCTGCCTCAGCAGCTTGCGAGTACTCTTCTACTATCTTTAATAACACAGAATACAATGAACCCTGCAAAAAAAAACCTATTGAAAAATCAATGTCAAACCATCATCATGATCATTCTCCTGCCCTTCCCTCAATTTATTTGGAGTTGGGGCAGAATGTGATCTTCAATACTTCTTTATTCCTTGTCATCTCATCAGACACTTCTTTTCTTGCCATATTATCTTTCACACATCCCAGCCTCCATATTTTTGGTCTTCCTCTTTTATATCATTTCTTCCTCTTAACAAAAAATCTCTTGGTGCAAACCAAGAGCTTTTTGGCATGGTTGGCAATGCTATACCAAAATCAAACCACTTATTTCAATTAGGTCATTAAAAGGAATCTTTGAATGTTACGCTTTATTTGAAAATATAATTAATTCTGTGCAATTCACTGCCGGCTTCTGTTCCCTGATCATTATAATCTAGATCTATTCAAAGAATTTTATTTATTCTGAATCGGTTTCTTCTAGGTAAGTGTGCTTCACCCTAAGCTGCATCATCACATCCAATGAGTTGCGGGCCATACACAAGCCTGTTTAGTATAAAAAAAAACTAGTTGCTTATTTTTGCAAAGGTTTATCCAATCTTCTCCATATGGAACTACCATATGGAGAAGATTGGACAAGAAATTCCTTATATAGTCTTTTATAATGTTTTCTCTTTTAAAAAATATGTTGTATCTCTTCAGCTTACTATTGTTATAAAAAAAATATTGAGATTAAATTTACAATATAAGATGAGATTGATGAATTCCTTAGCTTATATAGCAAATAAGTTTTGTTCTGGGTACTACCTTTGTTAACCTGGAACCTATTATATTTAACAGCTGGACTGCCCAGCAGCTCTGGAGAGGATAAGAGAGAACAAGCCAAACCTGATCAAAGATGACAAGGGCAACACCAACAAATATATTGCTGAGATTGTGTCTGTAAGTGTTGTTACTAGTACTGTTCCTCTGTTGTTAAAACATTAGGAAATTGTTTAAAATGTTGCTCTAAACCAAAAAACTCCCCTAATTAATGTTAATCAATGAATCTGCCTAGCCTTTACCAAAGTATGTTAAGTTATCTTTTACTCTAACTGGATGCAACCAACATTTTACATGGAGCCACTGCCTATCTGACCTTCACAACCCAGTTACTGGGAAGACTGGTTGTCAGACTTTCGCGTTTATACCTCTATGCATTACCTATTATTTTAGCAACGACAAATTGCAATCTCCAAACTGGCATGGTTATATTAATTTTCTCTTTTACTATGAATTGGAGTGCTGGTGGCGTTGCAGAAGGCAGGGCTTTGGCATTTGGTTGGTCTAGACCAAAAGACTACTGTCTTCTAGTTAGCCTATCAGTCAATCTCATAACTTGACATTAGTAGGTAATGTCTCTAACCTTTTCTGCAGCACCAACATTAATGTTCACATCTCCTTCCCCACAGCTATTCATAACTCTGATGGACAAACTACGCCTTGAGTTCCGCGCGATGGACATGATACAGCCAGAGTTGCGAGACCTCCGCGACACCATGGACCGTCTCATCATGTTGCCTGAGGACTTTGAGGGCAAGACCAAGGTAAAAACTTTTTCTGTCTTCAAAAGTGAGAAAATACAATTTCCTTACATTTTGTAAGTATATTTCGCCCTGAAACTATAGGCTAAAACTAAAGCCTATCTCAAACTCGATTCCCGACAATAGGTTATATGGAGACTAGCAATCTGGCGTGACCAGTGGCGTGGCTTTCCAATAATTAAAGCCATCGACGCGCACAATGTTTTTCACGCTTGAATTCGCCACTAGAGGCGTTATTGTAGAGGTCTTCAGAAATGTCAGATGGTACGGAATCACTGTTTGCGCGCTTTTTATCACGTATTTACTAATCCATTTTTGATTAATTATGACTTGTAGATTTTAAGTAGCAAGTTAATATCTAATTTGGCAGTACTTGGAGAAAGAATTATTTTTATGTGCTTCATGCTTGCTAATTTTAGGAACAATAATATTGTTAATATACTTAAGAACTACTGACGGAGTTTGATGAAACTTTACAGTAATGTAGTAGTGACACTATAAAAAAAGAAGTCGTCAAATAACAGTACCTACTGACATTAGTTTACTCGCCAGTGGTGCCATCTGTTGGGCAGAATAACGATACGCTCTCATTGCGTTTGCGTCGCGCTTTCTGCGCGGGCTTTGGGTGACCAAAGCTTAAAAAGACATTAATTTCAGATAAAAAAGTCCATAGGCAAGGAAAAAACCATTCAGTCAGGTTTTAGGTCCACCAGTTCTAACTGTAGCATTTTTTTTTTCTATAGTCCTTATAGCCCTTCCTTCTATATTTCAGGTACAAGAATGGGTAGACAAGCTATCAGAGATGTCGGCGTCCGACGAGTTGTCGGAAAGTCAGGTCCGACAGCTGCTGTTCGACCTGGAGACCGCGTACGGGGCCTTCAACAAGTTCCTGCACAAGGACTGAGTATGTTGCTGTGAGGTAAGCATTCATATTGGTCAGACTCGTTGGTATAGTAGTCAGGCTATACAGCAGCCCAAGTGCTACTGAACTGCCCAGGGGACGCCAAGTATAGGACAAAGTGCTTCGGTAACCCAGGTACTCTCCGCAAGATCGTCGGTAACAAAACGGCATTTAATAAAATGAAAAATATTTAGTGTTAATTCATTATAAAATCTATCGGTATCGGTTCGGGTGCTAATGCAAATATTCGCGTTTCTTGCATGTTCATATTATTGCAGGCGTGAGAGTTTTGCTGCAACCTGCATCTTTTTCGCGGAATATTAACACTAAATATTTTGCAAAACATTTTAATCATCATGGGTTTCCCCAAAGTAATGCCTGATTCCATAACTTTCAAGGCGTTGCTGACCTCTCTCGGGGAGCTGGGGTAAACCAAATGGTAAATTCTCCCAACTTACGCAAAATATGCGCTTTAGACGTGGAGATGCGGACAGAGGCTCGATATACAATACAAAATGGTCTAGTAGTCGAAAGTGTTAAGGATGAGCATGTGTGTGTTATTGGGCTCCGACTGCTAACAGTGCCCGAAGCCTGGAATTATGCCGAGTTGATGGTAATAGGCTCACCCTCTATTGCAAGGGTCTTAAACATAATTAGGGAAATGTGGGTGTACTATAGATGCACCTATTGATTTGGGAGTTTCTTTTTTACCCCTGCCTAACCTAACTGATTAATATACTTACATATTAATATTCCTTGTTCCAGATGTGACCCGGCTCAAAAGCGTTGTGTATATTCACCCGTAGCTTGTTCATGTGATTATATTGAAACATTTCTAATATATCTTGTATGTAAACTATTGTCTCAAATGTACTATTTTAATATTTTTTGCATATCGATTCATAGAGATTATATAAAGGTTTTTGGTAATTCAGTGTGACTAGTGGTCTGTATGGTATGTGCTTTTTATGATTGTTGAAATAACATAATCCCAATATATAATGTTATGTCAAACTGCCGTTAAAAAAGAATTTGCGAAAAAAAATCTGCTGTTCCATACATTTCTGCACTCGTAACTCAATAAATGTATGGAACAGCTGATTTTGTTTGCGATTTCAGACTTCGTCCCATATAATAGTTGTTCATAGTGATCAGTAATGCCCACATAAAATTCTAACAGTTATTTTTTTAACACTGTATGTAGTTGAGTATGGGTCTGGTTATTTTTTCAATACAACTCCTCTAAACAGTTTCACAAATATTCACCAGCAGTACCCTCCTGACGTTGCCATTCAAGCGCCAAAACACCCATGCAGCAATGTAACAAGATTTCCTGCGCCAGCTGTTGTTATGTGCTGATTCACTGTGTGAACACTTGATCAAGTTGACTTGCAGCGACTCGAAATGGTTATTTTAATATATTTATTTCAAATTGTAAAACAAACATACATATTATTGTTGTTGTTCTAATTTATGATAATTTTCGTTCAGTCCAGCATCAATGTAATAATGATTAAAAAAACACATTAGAAAACTTATTCTGCAAAGTCGGAAATATCTTAATTTTTTTTAATTATTACAAAAATACATTTAGGACAAGCAACCAACTAAATATTTCCACATTTTAGATCTCTAAATTGTATCTGATATAATGAAATGTATGTTTTTATGTTAAGTAACTTCTGTATCAAATGTTTGTTAACACTATGTTATTGACAATATGATGTCGTTATATTTAAGCGAATTTATTACAAATACATTTTATATTCCACACCAATTTGTTGTTTGTCTGTGCTGTGCATAACATGGAAACTACTGGATGGATTCTAATGAGACTTGTGTTGTTTTATAGCTAAATATATTCTTTTGAGGTTTAGTAGTCCCTAGATTACACAATTTCATACATCTGAACAAAGCAAAAGTGGAATAATTTTTCGTAAAATAGTTTGTTTTTTTTTCAAATTAAAGCAAGTATGGTCGCATGCAGCCAGCTAATAAAACATAGAATCGGTTTTAACAATAATGTTGCTTATCTAAAAGTAAGTTGCATAACTCAAAAAGCATTCTACAGAACTTAATTACCAAGAACAATTAACTTTGGTTAATCAAAATAATTTTAATACTGTAGCTGTACTTGTTGTGCAAAAGTAAACCTTAGTTGCTAGAAAATAAATGCTATTTTCTATTTTTATTACTTTGTGTTAGGCAAAACGATTATTCTGTCTAAATTGCCTTGTAGCCAGTATTAAGTTACCGATTTTTGTTTTTTTTCTAAAGACAATTATTGTGAAGTTCATATTTAAATTAAACAAATACCTTGAACAAAAAAAATCGAGGCTAGTTTTTATTTGTGATGAATTTTATCTGCAAATTGTGTGTGTCACTGGTGTTCTTTATTTCTTTAATACATTATGAAGAAGTAAGTAAGCAAACTTGTGCATATTATCCCAAAATTGACCATTCAGTCAATACCTACCCTTCTCATTTTACTGATTTAACATTCATAGGTTTACATTAATCTACACTTATGCCTAAACGTTATTGCACTGTTGAAATTTAATCTCTATGAGATTAAATTTCAACAGTGCAATTAAATTTCGTTGAGCTTTTATTTAGTCATTAATTTAGGTGGCGCCTAGTATTCGTAGAAACGGGCAAGCGGAACAAAAATAGGAAAAGATAAAAAAAAATGTGAAAACGATTTACAGTCTGCGCAGAATAATATTATTAGCGGCTCAAAATAGGCAAGCAAGGTTCAATTTAAATGAACTTTCTAAACGATGGCCATCTTTTTATCTTGCAGTAGGTATCTTTCATCTTTCATTTTACCAAACAGTGCACAAACAATGGATTCCAAAAAATTGACAAGAAATACTACCTGGTTTCCGAAGCCTACAGCATGGCGAAGAATCTCTTTAACCAGGGCAGAGCCAATTACATCAGTTTGAAAAGCAAGTCGTTAAGGACCATAGATACTTTCCTCGATCTCGTCTATATCATGAATGATGAGATGTCCAAGGAGTTGAGGAGTGCTGTCCTGAAGTTCTATAAAGTGAAATATCTGCATGATTTCACGAATTATATTATTAGTATGGAGGAGGTATGTATTGTATTCCTTTCGGAAGATTGCAAGAGAGTGTCAAAGGTCTAGCTCTCTATTTCTTTATTGTAAGAGCAGAAAACCTTTTCGCACATTTTTATTCTTCCAACTTTGCCACGATAACGAATTACGTCACAACAAATGCTTCTCATTTTCTTTTGCGAGCCAGACCTATCGAAAGCCAAGACCAATAAGGTTAGCAAGATTCGATCTGTAGGAACCAGGGACCTACCGTTCGACAACCTGACGAAGCTGATACTATAAAATTCTATAAATAACTTTGTCGAATTCGAAATCAAAACGTAATTTAAATTCCTGGGCCAAGGGCCATTCCGGTGACCGAACTATATTTAGTGGTAACGTGAATATCTGAAGACCTACCGCATAATAATAATCTCTTATCCTGCCTGACATTCCTCCCAACATCCTCAGATGATAGAAATAGTGGAACACTGCCTAAAGGATCCCATGGAGAAGCTGGAGCAGATACGCTCGCAGTTCCACAGCGTCATCAAGAACTTCCAGGATGTGAGGAACTTTGACACTGTCAACAAGTGCCATAAGGAACTGCCTGATGAAGTCGCTGCGGCTCACTGTTTGTTACACCAAGCTGTTCTGTAAGTACCTATATTAAAAAGAATTAATAAAGAGATAAAAGAGATGCGATTATTGAGTGGGAGTACAAGACATGAACATGTAGGAATGGAAAGAGGGCAACACTGTCTAGGGTTTTCCCCAAAATACAGTATTGGACATTACAAAAAAAATATCGAGTGAAGATGGCTTTTTATTTTAATTTTAGCTGGAATTAGTAGAAGTATTTCTATGTGGTTAATTAGTGTTAAACTTCACACCAAATTCACAGTTCCAGAAAACAGATTTGACATCATTTCTCTTTCTCTACAGATTCAATGAAACGATGCAAGAGAGTTTAGTAACAATAGTCGAAATAAAGACAAGGCAACACGCTCAAGACATGAATACCTCGTTATACAACGTTCAGACATGCATCAATGACTTTGTTCCCAAGTTCTTCGAGCAGCTAATGCTTGACGCATACACTGAAAAGTGCGGATACTTGCGGGTCGTCAATGCGTCTATTGCAGATCTTGTCAAAGATAAGTGGATAGGCAATGAAACTGTGTTCCCAGAGAAATGGAGCCCTCTTGTGCGACTATTGCAGAAAAAGTAAGTTTTTGTCTTGTTTTCACATCTTTAATTGATCAGCAAACATTGACTCTGAAGCCCCTGGACATAAACTTCCTTGTCTTTTCAGTCTTTTTTTTGTTTGCAGAACTAAACAGCCGATAAGTGCCCTAGAAGAGCCGTTACATTTAACTCTTTTTGCAGCAAATCTATCGTCGCAGGACGTTGTTAGGACTTTATATAAGAAATAATAAATCTAGTATCCATAGAATAGCAGTTAGTCACGTAATTAATTTGTAACATAATATTACTATAATTTACCATTAGTAATTTATAATTTAAATATATAATTTTATTAGTCTCCGAATGGAAATAAAATAATTTTACCATGTGTTGTTTCTACAGCAGCAAACATGCTTATCGCAAAGAAATAAAGCACGTTTTGCTAGTGTAACTTTTGTTTCAATTAATATGTGCCCTTGTCCGCATAGTTGGCTTGATAACAAGGAAAAATTACGACTACCACACTATATATTTACGAATCATTACTAATAAAGTCCTTGCGGTGACAGGCTGTATGACACAGTTGCGTGTGCCGATGACAAGTGAACAAGAAAAATAAAAGAGTTAGTATCTGTCAAAAAAACGCGCGTTAGTTGTCGCAGTTGTTTGTTGATCTTCAAATCGTCGTGATGTGCTCGTGAATTTTTATTAACCAAAAAAGGGCTTTTAAAACTCCCAAAATGAATAAAAAGGTCCGTGAATTGCTCCAAAATGAGCGTTCCTACGATGAACCGGATCGAATGCCTAGCAAAATAACCATAACAAACTTAGATCTTTTCATGTACATGGTGGCAATTGCTGGTCATTTAGTGGACTTGGGTTTAGATATAAACATCGCTGTGAGGTACTCCATAGCTCAAAAGATGATGGAGTTCGGGTGGACGCTGGCGTTCATACTTGTGCCTGCGTTTGTGAACACTGCAGTCTCTATTAGAATGTGAGTGCCTTTGTTTACCTATCTTTTACACATCAACATAAATATTACTGCTCTCTTATAACCTATCGGAGTCTCTGTTTCTGATTCGAGTATTTGACTAAGTAAGTAATCAAACTACATAACATAATTCCTTCAATATAATGTAGCCACTGGTATATAGTAGCACTCAAAATTCCATTTTTTAAATAAAATTATCCCTAAAGTTCTATTATTCAGTTCAGAAACTGATAATATTAATTAAATTGGTCAAAGGACAGTGTAAATTCTATCATACTATTAAATTACTAGGTTCTGTCTACAACTTTGTGTGTGGATTTACTAGAATAATCCAGTTTATTAACTATCTGTGTGTCAACAGCTAAACCCATACAGCTGTTTATTGGATGATTGAATAACAAACTACATAATTTCACATTTTTTTTTAATTTCTTTTATTTATTAAAATAGGTTCCCCAAAAGCTTCTGTGAACAACATATCTTAAGTATAGATTTTAACAGTCTTGGACTTACACTGTCGCCAATCACTGGTCAACCAGCATTAACAAAAAAATCTTTTTTGCAAAAAATAAAACCGACTTCAAAAACACAGAAAAGTGAAAAATAACTTTAGCTTCTGAAGTCAGTGAAAAAAGCTTTGCAAAAAAGATTTTTTATTTTTCCATTTTTAGTGTATTTTTATAGGATATTACAAATATTTGCTATACATTTATTTTACATTGTTAACGATACATTTCATGGTAATAGGCTTATCCCTAATAAAATGGAACCTAATATACCTAACTGTCGTAATCTGGGTGTACTGTATGCATCTGCGTACCTCCTCAGACCATACAGCCGTTACGTTGTGTAAACAATACACATACAAGCGATTGCAGCCATCGCAACAGATTTGCTGAGAGTTCTATTGTTGATCTCCGAAGATCAGCGTCAGATCTTCGCCAAATAAAAAATGGGACCACCGCGGAGTAATATTCTTCCAAACAAAAAAAGAATCATCAAAATAGGTTCACAATTGGCGTAGATATCGCTGAACATAAAAACAAAAAAAAAAAAAAAAACCAGTCGACTTGATATCCTCCTCCTTTTGGAAGTTGGTTAAAAATAAGTGAAAACATTACAAACAAAAACGAGTGATAATATTAGTAAGTTATGGCACAAATAATATTCAGAGATTGTAATATTATGATTTTTATCTTGTATTAAATTTATTTTTAGTAGACAAGTTCATTGTACCCATTTTCCTTCATATTTAATCCCTTTGTGTTATTTTTATGTTTCCTTTCAGAATGATTATAAATTATTCACTCAGTACAATATACTGTGGTTTTGGCAAATAATTATTTATAGTATCTAATGTGGTTTGCCTTAGTGTGCATTTGCAATGGGGAAACATTCACATCGAAACACATTTTCTGATGAAAGATAAAGTAACTAAGAGTAGAGACAGACATAGAGATCACTAGTACCTATATTACAACAATTTTATGTGAATGGTTTGCCAGGGAAAAGTACAGTTACACTGAAAACTTTTGACATAAATAGTAACTCAAAATAAGTTAGTAAGACCTTGAGAAAATACCACAAAAGTAGAACTAATAAGCACTTCTTTTATCTCCAGGTACTCTTTAGATAAGAAGCAGGACTCGTTATCAAATGAGTTCACAAAACGTAAGTGGCTCCGGATCTTCATCCTAGTATTACAAATGGCACCAATCCTGCGGTTTGCTGATGCTCTCATGTAAGGAGTTTATTAACTTATTTTAATATTATAATTTAGTTCATCTCATATCTATTAATTCTAAAATGTCTTAATTATTATCTTTTGTACCAAATGTGTCAAAAATTCGGACTAGGTAATAAATGGAGTGCTAAGTGTGTGTGTTATACATACATACACCATGGTATAAAGTTAAATCAAATGAGTAGTAAGCCAATAAATCTGGTTACAAAGTTTTACATATTATGTACTCGTAGATGTAAATATTATGGCTAGTAGAGTTTTAGGAAAAGCTTGTTATAAGAAGCATTGTCTGCATGACAATCTCTTTTAAAAGTCGATGTGCCTGTGTGTTGTAAATGTTTAGTTTGAACCCATCTGGACCCCAAGTCCACGTTTTAACAATACCTACAATGTTCTTTGGTTTTTTTGACAGATTTACCATAAAATATATCAAAAACTCACGGATCAATGAACCTTTTTGTAAACTAGGTAGGGAAGT
This sequence comes from Noctua janthe, assembly GCA_910589295.1. Lineage (NCBI taxonomy): Eukaryota > Metazoa > Arthropoda > Insecta > Lepidoptera > Noctuidae > Noctua > Noctua janthe. The sequence continues at coordinate 744,319 of OU342572.1, read as the reverse complement.
TGTATCAATTATTCAGCAAACGAAAAACAAAGATTACTTTTACAAACCCATCAGCTACGCAATTAAGTCCCGTCGCGCAGACCGCAACGCAGACCAGGCAACCCAGCGGAAGTACTACAGACTGATGTTGAAGGAGGACTCGGATGCTGCTCTGCTGAGGATCTTCGAGTGCTTCCTCGAGGCCGCGCCGCAGCAAGTGTTGCAGACAAGTCTGTTGCTTAGAGCTAACCCGGACTTTACTGGTGAGGCATAGAACTAGGTTGTGCTTAGTTAGGAGGACTCTGAAACTGCTATGCTGAGGCTTATATTGTACGTGTATTTGCGTGTACCGGGCTGGTGTACGCAAATTCACGTCGTAAGCGCGATTATTGAGGCAACATTAACTATTATGTATTATAAGTCCCATTGCTAACGGCATTATTAATATACCATGTGTATTCTGCAAGTCTGTAATAAATATTTACTTGCAGATTAGGGATACTCCCTAACTTTTTTATCCCCATATTAGACTTTGACCATTGCTTTTATGTACTTCTCGGGATCGGCTTAAAATATTTTTTTACAAACAATAAATTAAAATCTTTTCGTCCACAGTCCACCAGATCCTTTCGATCGCGTCATCCATAATAGGCATGGGATGGTGTCTGGCGGCTTATCAGCGATCGGTGCGGTTCTACCAACAGGACAAGGACAATATGAGCTGGACTGGCACCGTGTTACAGACTATCTGGCATTTCCTTGTTACGCGTAAGTATCATTAACAGGATTTTGTAATGAGCTAATGGACCTGTAAAGACCATTGAGGTACTCACATCACATTGGATCACTGGCCAAAAATATGGCTTTTTATAAAATCAGCAAGGCCCGCGCTTCGCGAAACATGACTGACGATACGAGCAAAAACCCCGTACCTATAAACCTCAGCATGACCCCTTTAGGGAATATACGTATTATGCGCTTAGGAACCCAAGCCTAAGGTGTACAATAAAGTAACCATTGTATTTCTCTCTTTCCAGTGAGCCGTATAATCTCAATATCAGTGATCGCATACCTCTACCCTCACTGGACGATCCTTGCGTGCCTCATACACGTCCTAATAACAGCCACACTCATACAAGTCTTCGACCGTTCCCCGTTCTGCTCGCACAATCGCGTCGCCGATGTAGCCTTCTCTTTCGCACTTGGAGCTGTATACCTCTTCACATACATCCTTCCCGTTGAAGGCAAAACTAGGTATAGATATAGTATCTACTACAGTATATGTTTTTTACAAAATGTAACTTGTGCCGCAATCTGGTATGTGTATGTGAGTGATGAAATGAGGAATTCATTCTATTTCTTTCCAGTTTTAGCGTTTACTGTGGTGCCCTATGTGGTGGGGTTAGTTATAATGGTGATATATTACAGGTTCTTCCATCCTGAGGTTAGTAAACGTGGGTTTAGCGTGACGTTCGTTAACGGTAGGGAGCCGGAAGTTAGTTAATGTAGTTTAGGGCAAAAATTTAAATCGTTAAATGTTCTTAATTCGTGCAAAATGCGTCTACACTGAGAAGATAGACATTCACATCCTGTATGGAACGATAGATTCGATTTTTAGTAATAAGTGAGTGAGACACAACTGTTGACTATTCAAATGTCATTGTCAACGAAAGCCAGTTGCCAGTTTATCATCTTTTGACGCGGTCGGGCGAATATTACGATTTAAATCATTGTTTAGGGTAGATTTCTGAAAGCCTTGAGATTATTATTAATGTTACCATGTTATTACATATCAGCCGATAGATATCTAATCATTGGAAAGATCGGTTCTACATTCGGAGTAAAGGTCACAGCACACATATCAACTCGGAAAGGGATCGGCACCGTATTAACTCGAGCCATTCAGTATTCTTTGTACGAAACTCCCTACTGCTACGCACTCTAATCGGAATCGTAACGTAATCGCCTCGCCTCGGAACAAGCTCACGAACCGCGCTGCGGTGCGTGGTCTACTCGCTTACGGCTCGTCGTCCCCGCGCTTACGTCTCTCCGTACCCGAGCTTACGTCTCTTGGTCCACCCTTAGCCACACGTGCTGTCATTCATAGGGCAACTGACTTACATTCACAAGCCGTGAGCGCGGCGTCGGTGAGCCGTAAGCGCGACGTCGCCTAGCCATCGCCGAGTCGACGGTTGACACTTGTTTGACGGCGAGGCGAAAGTCGATATGGTGCCGAACCCTTTTCGAGTTGATATGTATGCTGTGACCTTAATTATCAACAAGAGTGCTCAATCGAATAACTTAACAATTGCACGAACACTTGTGAACCGAGCTACGCCATTTAAAATAATGCAGAAACATAGAGTATGGCGCAGCACTTATTACCAAATTTTTCTTTGCCCACGTTTCTCAAAAATTGGTTTAGCCAATGGAGCGCCAACGTACAGGGTTGGCGCTCCATTGGCGACCACGGAGTAGTAATACTCCGTGGTCAAAACTTGATCTGTTTATATTTAGCCGACTTAAAAAAGGAGGAGGTTCTCAATTCATAGAAATCACGTTTTTTTTTAACTATATTCACAAAAAAAAACGTACTCAATATTGAACAATCTTTGTATTTCGGCTAAGCATGATAATTATTGTTTGTAACTTTTTTTTATGTCAAACTAGGTTTAATAGCTAATAGCTATTTGGGTGCCAATAATACAATATTGTGTTCGGGATTAGTCTCTAAGATAGAAGTAAACCCAGTGTTTGTTTTTCTTCTACTAGGTAATAATGAATTAAGAACCGGAGCGAATTTGTGTCTAAAAAACCCCAAAACAAATATTTCTAAAACTACTTGAACTTTTCAATAATAAAAAATAATAATGGGGGGGGGGCATCAATAATACAGAGGGTGGGGGGTGTATAAAAGTGGCCTTAAAAACCTCACGTGATTAAAAGATGACCTCTAAGTAGAGTTTGTGCAGTCAGTGTACTGGATTACCCAGAATTTTAGCTCAGTGTCCAGGATGTTGGGGGAATTCCAAAACCTCTGGAATTACCAAAAATAAAAAATAATTTAGTAATTACTCGCATTGGTAGATATAATGTAAGTACAATTCATGTTTTAAGCAATTTTTCTGCAACAAATCTTTCTCTATCAATATATTATCTTTGCTGTATAAAATTATTCTGCATAAATTCCAAGAAAAGAAATGTCTAAAAACTGTGTGTTTGTGAGTTAGATCTGGGAACCCTAGGTAGAGGGTTCAAGTAACGCTAGACTTACTGTAACTACTACTGCTCAAAAAGTAGACAAATAATAATTCAAATATCAGTAGGTGCTCTTTTAAACATAAAAGACTGTCTAGTAATAAGTAATATTACAATACTTTTTTCAGTATTTTTTTATGAACCACTATTTTATTATAAATGTTTAAACTAAGTTTTTATTTTTGTACCAATTATAAAATATTTTTGTACCTAGTTAATATGAAAATGTTCAGTGAATTTCAAACAATACTCGTCTAATTAACGTTTACAGTTTTATATGAAAACTATTTTTTTTAATAAATGATATTACGTGAAGTGTAAGTGTTTTCTTGTAAATGTTGAAGTAAGCATTGTTTTCTTGACCTTATTCCAAGTTTCTTGTGGTCAGCGCAACTCGTTTTTTACCTTTGTTCTCCTGCCAACACTTTGAATTACTTTTTTTTTTCATATCATTCCTCGCACAATTCCTCCATGTTTTATTTGGTCTTCCTTTTCCTAAAAAGTGTAATGCTTACATTGGGAAAATAATAAAACTGCAAAAGTACCAAAAATTTATTTATTACAATAATTACCAAATAAATGGAGCGCGTTCCCTCAGTATCCTTAATCCAAATCTATTCCATTCACTCTGGTTTATCCATAACTCTATGGCTGACTCCAGACAGGACATAACCGCAGCACCCTTCCAAACCGTACTTGCAGGATCTATGTCCTTTGGAGATGTCACTATCTCCAGCTGCTCAGTCTTATATGTATAAGGGATTTGTAAAGCTAGACGGTTCTGTAACCATAAGTTTAAGCCATGGACTTTCACACCTCCACCAACTATTAAAATGTTGCTGTACATTTTTCTTTTTAATTCTTCGCTGGGGCAGCGATCTATGCTTTGTAGTATTGCAGCGTCTAAGGCTAGGACTTGTCCCGGTGCCAATGCAACAACGTCCCCAGGACCTCCCTCTAATGTATCTACAACTATGTCTTCGTCAGGATTTGTTGTAGGTTGAGCTTCATTTGTTGCCTCAAACTGCTGACTCTCATTTGCTGTAGGATCTGCTGTCTCACGTTTTCTACCAGTTTCTCTCAAAAACTCTGCATCAAAAGGATCTTCAGGATCACTGGGCTGTCTATTCTGGATCTTGGTAGATTTTGAACCAGTTATTTTCAGTAAATCTGTGTAGAACATTGATAAAGGTGATATGATGCATTCATCACCAACTTGCAGTGTGTATTTGTTGACTACATCACCAGGATGATCAACTAGAAATGACTTTTCTTGTGGACCGCAGACATCTAGGTTTACATGGCAGAAATCTTCATACAAGTTCCTCATTAATATTACATCTCTAGGTATATTTTCATTCCAATTCTTGTAAGGAAATGCACTTTTATGAAACATCCATGATAGGGCTTGGCAAACATCCCCTGCTCCATAGTCCATTCGTAACCTTGTAGTTTTATGTGAAATGCCATCTTCAACACATGATATAGCTGTTTTCTGGTCTCCAATATCTACCACACATGCGGAACCAATACCAGCTCCAAAAGTGGCTCCAACACTTTCCTGAACAAAGAAACAGTGTCCAAAACCCAAGTCCTTTAGTAACAATGACATTAAATACTTCAAATGGCTTCTAGAGTACAGATCAGGTATTAGTAACACACACCTATATTTTACCAGCTCTATCAAAGGTATTCCTATCTTATACTCAATGATAGAACTCCATATAGTGTACAGGTCATTCAAAACGGATGAAATAGACCCGCCAACTTCAGTATGAATGTTAAAATCTCCTCTGCGATATGGGAAGTGTATGTTGTATGGTAGTTCTGGGTCTATGTCGAGTACTAGATCGCCGATCACAATGTCACATTGCACTTGGGGCCATGGATCGCCGTCGTTCACGCATTCTGGCAGAGAGCGGCGGTTAAAAGCTGCGATTTGCTGCGGTGGGGTGGCGTACCTCCGTGCCCCGTTTGACTGCACGCATGATTGTAACGTGTGTGATATTTGCAGACGGCATTCTTCTAGTTCTTCGATCAATTCCTTTGTTTTTGGCACACTCGGAGGAATGAAAGAGTCCCGGTATATTTTACCTCCGGGGCGGCGTTTCCTTGCTATGCAGTGGAGTTGCTTCACTGGTACGAGGTCTGAAGCTCTTCCTATTCGGACGTAGAGTGATCCAGGGTGAATAACAATAATCCTATTAGACGGGAATTGCTGGAAATGCTCCGGACCCGGTTCGAATGACGGCATACTCATTTGTAGATAGTTTTAATTACTTTACGCACATAAAAATTACATTGGTTATACTTCTGCAGTATATTGCCGGCAGAAGTGTTAAAATATTTCTTGTTTTTAAATATTTCTTCAATTTAAATAGAAAACTTACTGTAAACATAACCTTTTTCGTTTAGCGATTTTGACACTTAACTTTTAATGTGGTTTTCGAACGAACTTCCGGGATAAGTTCAGAATTACGCTACAAGGTTTTAGGTTTTTTCGATTTTCTTGAAGATTTGAGTTATTGAATAGTAGATAGTCAATCCAAAATATTCCAAAAGCTCGAATAAGATATGCTCATCAGAAATATGTGTTTCCAAATGTTTAATTAAATTAAAATATTATATATAAATGCACCGACACTGGAAAATGTATCCGAACTAAAAGAACGAATGATAAATTGACTGCCATCGGATTGTCAAGATCTCAAGTCAAAATTGATTGTTAATTGTCACAAATGTCATCCGCTATCTATCGTCGTGTCACGAAATCGGAGAAAATAAACACTTTTCCCGAATTTTTTATTGGAAAACAATAAAACTCGGCCGCGAAAATGGTGTCCAGGAGTTTAACTGAAGTGTTTGTGTTGATGCGCAACAATGCCATACACAGCCGGCATATATTCGCGGACCAGGCAAGCACTCTCTTGTTATTGATTATGTTTTGTCCATTTCACTCGAATATTAAATGATGCAATTAAGAGCGTTTAGCAATTAATTAAGACGCGATGGTAGCGCGCGGTTTCCGTTTATAGAGTATTTATTAAATAATAACACTTAACGTAGCTTGGCTTCTAATATGATGAATAAAGTTGAAAATGTCTTATTGGTCCTTCTGAGGTTTTCAAGAGGCTTCTATGATTTTAAACATTTAAAAGGACATTATAAATTTGATATCTGAATGTTCCAAACTTTATAGTAATTCCAACGAACCAAATGATACTGAAGCACTGCACAAATTAACTATGAATTGTTCATATGTTTTAGCGTTCTCAAACTGGACAGGTATGAAAGCATGTAAATCTTGGTGTAACATTCACAAAAACAATTTTCATTGTTTTACTTTGTGAAAAAGATTTAGTGTGACAAACACTAAATCTCTTGAAGCAAAAGAAGTGTATTCTGTATTATTTTGAGTTGGTAACTATTGATTAATTACTGACAAATGCATGCACTGTTAAGTATGGTCAACTCAAATCTGTGTGGTTGTTTCCTCAGAAGACCATCTCAGACACTAATCGGCATATCCTCGTGACGATCAAGATTATGTAAAGTTTGGGCTTTAAAAGAGACTGTGACTTCTTAGTTGGTTTCTGTGTTTTTTCTCAGAGTAATGGAATAGGAAACACTAACCTCATAGAGTTTAAAAATATTATTATTCCATTTTGATGTGTGGATTTTGTGCATGAATATTTTGTTTCTAAGCTTATTTAGGAATGCAGACACTATTTTTGAGAAAGTATCTTTGGTTTCTACCATCTATATAATATGTACTTGTTCCTTGAAACTAAAACCTATTTTATTTATCTAAAAGTGTGTAACTGTATAATTATATCTTCATGTTATATATAGAGTAGTGGTGGTACTTTCATACAAACCTAAAAGGTTGGTTTCCCTTAACAAACCTACTACTCCTGATGATGTTAGGGTTTCTAAACAGTCTACTTGCCTTATGGACATGCCGTATTGTTGGCCCCCTTGCTGTATTCTAGAGATCTAAATAGATAGAGTAATTTACCAAAACTCCAAGAAGTCTGTTACATAATTATGTGGAAAATATCTTCTATTGAAAGTATTTGTTGCACCGTAAACACTGTAAGGGCGATAAATATTTCGATATCTGGTAATATAACACCTGTTTTATACACCAGTTTTATAACACCTGTTAAAATATAACCTTTCCTTTATCCATTAGCGTAATGACTCCGAGCGAGTCCGCCTCATGCGGAGTAACTCCAATGACTTGGAGTCTGGCTTGGAGATGAGGAATGACTCCCATGCGCCTCCACAGTGGGCGGATGCCCTGGAGGAAGCACACTATGTTATCACTAGGTATGTACAACCATTTTTTGATTTCTTGCCTATGTCACTAGCCACAACCCACCTTCTGGAAAGTACATACATTGTCAGAAACACCTCAAGGAGTTTAATCTGTTGACAGACTTGAACTATCTCATATGCATGCCAGTTTATGCCTTATGGATGATAGGCCATCCATATAGTAGGGACGAGGTAATCCGACAGAGAACCAGAGTTGCCGACATAGCTCACAGAATAAGTAAGCTGAAGTAGCAATAGACCATATCAGCCGTAGAACCGATGATCGTTGGGTAGACAGACGTGTTCATGAGTGGACACCGCAAATCGGCAAGCGTAAGGTGAGACGCCCTCGTTTCGGTAGAGCGACAATCTTCGCAAGCTGCCTGGTAGCAACTGGATGAAAGTTACCGAAACTCGAGTTGAGTGGCGTGCGGTTGAAGAGCCCTATGTGCAGCAGTGGATTTCTGCAGGCTCTGATGATGATGATAGCAGGGCAGGTTGGCTGTAGAAATAGGTATTGACAAAGTACTTTATCAGACAACTAATCCTGTGAGCTGAATGTCACCGTAAGCTATTCAGAACCATAATTAGGCGGTGGTTCTGAATTTATACATTACTAGCGACCCGCCCCGGCTTCGCACGGTTGCAATATATACATATAAACCTTCCTCTTGTATCACTATCTATTAAAAAAAAACCGCATCAAAATCCGTTGCGGAGTTTTAAAGATCTAAGCATACATAGGGACAGACAGACAGCGGGAAGCGACTTTGTTTTATACTATGTAGTGAAATATAACAAGTTTTATAACACAAATTTTGTAACCATAGGTTTCCTATCATTTATTGTAGCAATATTGTTGATACAAATCTATTGTTTTTACGCTAATAGGTTAGATAACTATCTACGATCAATTTCAATATAACAAGTAAATCATAAAGGCAATCTCTAATACGTAATACCACTGCTACACAGAGCGCTAGGCGATAGCGATGCGACTTTGAGTTTGTTCAGGCTCTTCTTCCCAGCTAAAACACTAGGAAGTGGCGAACTGAGTACGTTTTAGGGAATGTCTTATGTAATTGACGTTCAAACAGTGCCTAATTTGAATAAATTACTTTTGATTTTTACTGCGATAACTTTGATAGCAAATCGCATGTTCGCGGAAAGTCGTACTAATGTCTCAGTGATGGTATTGCATTAACACCACAATATAATAATCGCCGTGAACCGTGTGACCATTATCACCAGTCCTAAAAGCCTCATAAAGCTTCTACACTCGCCCGTGACCCTTCTGCTGCCTGTGTAATGGAGCCACTATCTATATAAAACAACAGTTATGCATACGCCCTTGGTGTTTTTTTTTTTGCGGTCTTGTGGAATACGAGGATTATTTACAATGTTAGAAATGAGGTGCTTATTAAATACTAGCTGTTGTCCGCGACTTTTTGAATCGGATTTTTTTAACATTTTCAAGGATTTTAATTTTTTTGCACGGAACCCTAGTCCCGTCAAAATCGGCCCAGCCGTTTCTGGGATTAGCCGGAACAAACAGACAGAAAAAATTGAAAAAAATGTGTTTTTGTTTTAAGTGCCGTATATATGTATTTTCATACGTATTTAGTATAAAGCTGTTATTTAGATATTCCAAATAGACACTTCAATTTTATTTATTTGTTTAGACAAACTTAATAGAGGACACGGTTCTTGAATACCCAGCGTCTGTCTTATTTTGACTGACCGACAAGCGCCTCTTCTCGTAAACATTCGGTTCAACTGAATGAGGAGATATTACTTTAATCTATGTTGAGAAGAGTTCTAATCAAGAAGGGCAGGCACCCCGATTTTGCAGATGTCCATAGGCAGCGGAAACCACTTACTTGCCCAGAGTGCTTAATGTCAAAGATGGCCCTGCGCAGATGCCTGTTCATCTTTGCGTTTTAGGTTGACGGATTTTTTATGTAATTAAAGTGTATGTAAAGGTCCTAGCATGTGGCGTTCTGTAGTTTCTAGGCAGAAATTAGCGGGGTAGGGGTAGGTATGTAGATCATCACGAGCCTTCTTCCTTTTACGTTGCTAATTTACACCTCAACCTTGCTCTCACAGGCTAAGAACAAAACTATCAGAGCTACAGTCCCGCCACGAGAAGCAAATCCGGCGACCTTCACTCGACGACACGACCGAGCAACAGCACATCCAGCGGCTGACCACGGAGATCGGCCGATACTTTACGCAGGCGCACACGCACCTTATCGCTATCAAGTCGCAGATACGTCATGGTAAGATACTGTTAGCCTAAATCATCCCAAAGCTGGACAAAGGTCTTTCCATGACTTCCAGTTCTGGTTGTTGGTTAGATCCAGCTCGTCCTACCATCTTCTATGAGGTCTGCCGCGACGCCTTCTGACTGTATCGTGGCTCCACATGTGGCTATTTTGTCTCATTCAGCGTACAGCAAACGTAGCCGGCTAGGTTTCACTTCAGTTTAGCAGGTTTTTCAGCAACGGCAGTAAAACCTGTGGTTTGGTGCGCAGTGGCAGTGTGGTGTTACAAAAATTAAAGTTATTGCGCAAGTCATTGTTTTACATTTGTAGGTATTACATAAAAATAATGTCAATTTTCTCATGGGAGTAGAATTTACAGAGCGTTATCTGCTGCCATCCTTACATAGGTAGGTACTCTGTTTGTTTCGTCATTATGCTAAATTCACTTAATATTTTTAAATGATTTGATTTAACTTAATGTAGTATGTACCTTGCTCTTCCCATAACAAGCCATGATAACAAATCTAGTAATTGGGCCACTGTATCATGGTGGACCGCTTATCAGTATGTATTAGGATCACTTGATAACTGGGCCAACATTGTGTTTGTTATTACTTCACTTAGTGCAGGCTACCGACTCATGGAATGAAACAATAAAAAACAGACTTAAATCAAAAACTTCCGATAACTGCAGTTTTTGTTATGACGAATGAACCGTATAACTATACTAGGCATGCGATGCTCAGAAATATCAGCCGTATCAACTACACATACGATCTGTTTTCTCACGAACTAATTAATATACATAATTTTCCAGGTAACCCAACAGAACAGAAACTAGCGACAAACGTGGTGCTCGCCTTAGTCACCATTCTCCAAGACCTGAGCGTCACCTTCCGTACCGCGCAGTCGAACTACTTGAAATCTCTCACATCCCGCGAGGAGCGATCCAACGCGTACTTCGAGCTACCCAACTTCGAAGAACTCAGCCTAGACGACAATGAACTCCTTCCAGGGTTATCCAGCAACCAAACAGACTTACTATTCTCCCTCCCAAGTACGTCGGGAACTCAGAAATTTGATGACAATGACGACTACACCCGACCAGCTCTAAGTCAGAAACAATTAATGTTGATACAAGAAGAAAATACAAGAGATGTAGCGGAAAGGGAAGAGGAAGTGAACAAAATAGTTCGGTCAATAGTCGATATGAATGACATATTCAAAGATTTAGCTCACATGGTGAACGAACAAGGTACGGTACTAGATAGAATAGACTACAACATTGAACAGACTCAGGTGCAAGTTCATGAAGGGTACAAGCAGCTTCAGAAGGCAGAAAGATATCAGCGGTCGAATAGAAAGATGCATTGCATCCTCGTACTAGGAGTAACAATCATAATGTTAGTAATCCTACTCATTATAATAAAAAGTTAGTCGAGTTAAAAATAAGCAGAAACTGCCTTATTTTTCGTAGAAAATGGCCGGACGGCTGGACCTTGAGTGGTTAAGATATTGTAACCTTTGCAAGTTTGGTTAAAGTTCAAATTTCCAAAAGTTCTAGAAATTTCAAGGAGTTTGTTGGTTTTTTGACGTGGGTACTGTTTTGAAATGTCGGAGGTCGTTTACATGATGTATTTTCTAAAGTAAATAATGTGTAAACTTGCCTTTAAACAATTGGTTTTAGTTGCTACCAATGTTCTGTTATTTATCAAAATAAACATAATGGATGTAAAAATACCTTTAACGAAGCCGAAAGGCACTTGTTCTCCCCGTCATTGCGGTAATTTTTTGTGTTCTAGACCATACCTGGGTACCTAGTTAGTTACGGAGATTTTGGGGGTCAAAGTTTCAGCTTTTTCAAAAGCTTTTTGTTTTTAAATACAGGTTTCTAATGTTTTAACTTTACTTTAAACACCTCCACGACCCCCGTACTATTCAATGCATCTATCAGCACAATGTTTTGAGTGCGTTACATTGAGTCTTACCGTAAACCGTGACTTTTCACCCCAAAAATTAAAGTCGTTTCCCACCAATAACTTTTGCGTAGAGTTACTTAGTTTGATGTACAGAATGCTTGGTTGACGGCTTTGCGAAGGGTCCGTTTACACCATGTATAGGTAAAATATCGCCGGGCTTCCTATGTCACCATTAAAGTTTAGAAAGTAAATATAATCTGTTGAAATTGCCCAATCAACCTTCCAGTTTCTGAGAACTTGATAAAGTCTCATCAGTGATTCTACTGTTAAATCCCTAATTAGCTAAGAATACAAAAGTAGAAGTAGCCGTGGGCCCCAAACTAGACACAGCCTGTGTCTTGGATGATAACTTGACATCAGATTTAATTGAAAAGGCTTTCAGACACTGATTAAGTACATCACAATAATATAAAAAACCCATTTTAATTATAATAACCATTTATCATTCTCCTATTAAATAGTCAATAAATACAATAAACTCCTAAATGTTGTTAAAAATGAATGAATCCCATTGATTAATTTAAAATCTAAATTAAATAAGTAAATTATCTGTATATACGGCAAGCGACCATATTTATATAGCGTAAGAAGTTAGCTAGGTAACACTTGGTGTAGTAATCTCATTGGAACCTGAAATATAGTAAGTGTGTATGGTGGCGACATCTATAAGGCCACTTAAGTACTACGTACTTTATGTACTACGTTTTAACTGACGTCGCGCAAGCAGAGTTATCTGCGCGATTAACCTCGTGGCTAAATAGTAACAGCCGCACGGGTCGATCTCCTAGGTTAAGCAGCGCTTGCCAAGGTCGGTCTATGGATGGGTGACCCATTACATACAGAATTTCCTCGGTGCCTCGAAAAACACCTTTAGCCATTGATTATATTTTTTTAGATCTTTGACAGTCGTTACAGTCAGTGGCTCGGAAAGGTTACCGTATTAACCAGTACTAACTGGATTGTGGGGGTCAAATAGGGAGTCGCTCCATGTAAAATTCTGTGGTTAAAATTCAGCTGCATTCGGTTAAGACTGGAAGCCGAAGACCCCAACATAGTTGGGAAAAAGGCTGGGCAGATGATGAGAAATTCAACAACTTTAGTCGGCAATAGCCTACCAGATACATCACCCGTCTACTCGGAGATCTCTTCCTTTTCAATGGAGAATGAGAAACTACACTTTCATTTTTGTACTGAACTGTACCTGGGAACCTTCTAGTTACTGAGATATATCTTAAACCGTGATTTTTCACACCAAAAAAAAAGTTTGTTTCCAGCAATAATTTTTGCGCAGTGTTACTTAATTTAGTGTACAGAATGTTTGCCTGACGGCTTTGTGACACCATGTATGACGTAGCTCTTTTAAGCGCACGCGTTGCTTGAGCGAGGAAGTAGTCGATAGCAGGAGTTGGGACAGGTGGTCAGGTTCCAATTGATTACTCGTTCAAATACTTTGTTGTACTAATGCACATATTCTAGTCTTTATGTCTATATTGTAAGATATGTAAGTATTAATTATGGCGTATTTATTGCAATTACAAGTTAAACGTGTGACTGTGAGTGGTAGATTGTCCTTGAGCAGAAAAAATAAAATAAAGGACGACATTTTTTCTCAATTTTTGGTAATAGTCGGTGGCCTGATTCAGTGGCTTGGAGTTTGGACCTTGTAATGTACTTAGGCTGCTATTTGGTTTAGTGACCACAAGCACGGCTGCTGAGGTTAAGTCGTCTTAGGTTTGATTCCCAAATTGGGCTAAGTGTTACTTGGGTTTTTCATTTATTTCAGGAATTTCTCCAGTAGTAGCCTAGATGATGGCAATAGGGTCGCCCCTATTATAGGGGTGACTTATAGACTTATACATAACTGGTGAAATGATGGATGGATGGCATATGTAAATGTAATAACGACATATTTTGTCGGGGGATTTATTTTAATATATTTTTCTGCTCAAGCAATATCGTTAATGTTACTGCATGTTAGTGAGTGTGTGTGCCAATGTTGCCAAGTAAGGAGCAAAGCGTTTTCATAAAAGAGTAAATGCGAATTTAATTTATTTATATCTTTAAAAGTTACATTTTTGTTATCAAGTGAAATTATGTTTTGTAAAAAAAATATCGGACTTGTTTTAAGTTATTTAATCATTGTTTTTTGAAATTATGGTGAAATATTATGTATATTAATTTAATGAATGCTTATTGACAAGAATAATCTGTGAAGCGAATGTAGTAAACAAATACTGTAAAAGTTCAACATAAAGATAGCTGGAAAGCTCCATCGTAATGGAAACGAAGCATATATTTCCTAAGATATAAACTTTTGTATGTACCTTATGTGTTTATTTACGACGTTGTGTAAATATTGTTTACTTATAAATGACATCAAAGTGATAATATAACAAATTATTTAAAACACTTTTTTGTTTTATTAATTCGCTTTTGAGTGTTCATGCATTGGGTTTGTGAGAAACGGCTGCTTCGAGGTGGAGGACAGGACGAGAGTCATCATAATCTTTCTGCTCCTTCCCGGTTTTACTTGAGGTCATCTTCTCAAAGCGATGACTCAGACTAATCATATCATTCCTCACACAAACCATCCATCGTTTCGTTTAATCTTCCTCACCCTCTCCGTTCATCAACAGTTGTATTCAATACTCTTTTTATTTAGAGAACAGGTATTTGGAAGGGGAGGTTGTTTAGCCCTCGGTCCACGAGGTAGTAGAACATTATTGCCTAAAAAAACTCTAAAAAACCACTGAGACATTAGGTCTAATTACTTTGACCTAACGTCTCAGTGGTTATCAGTATTATCTACACATATGCGCGGGTTCGAAACCCGAATGCTGTTATGATATGCTACCAGAAGTGCCGGTAGCCCATTATTTTATGTTCAAATGATTGCGTCTGCCTCGTTGATTTAGTGATCGCAATCGCACCTACTGAGCATGAGGTCCTGGGTTCGATTCCCAGGTCGGTTAGTGTTGTAAGGTTATTCCATCAGAATTTTACATTAACAGCCACGGAGTCTGGATTTGTGACCAGTTGATGGCAATAGGCTCGCCCTGTATTCAATGGGACTTAAAAACCATAACTGGCGAAATGTACTTGTTAGGTACACCTCTGCCTAACTCTTCGGGGATTACAGGCGTGATGTTGTTATGTGATTGCGTCTTTCAGTACCCGTCCAGTAAAACAAATGCTGCAGCCGACTTTCGTCCCCTCATACATGCATGTCTATGTCCGCGTCATGCAACATCCCCTATGTTCCAAAAACGATCATACACAAACAGCGATAATGTATCTGTCCTAATTCACAACCTTGCCTATATAATTATCAATCAACTCAAACCGTCTAGATATTGCAAGGATGCGCGTTACATAACGTGTGTGGGTGGTTTCCTTTAGTCACAGCTTCACATACTAACCCATATTCATCTGACCTACTTACTGGAGTGTTTGTCCGTTATGGCGATTTGAAGTCACAATAGGCTATGACCGTCAGTCGGCAAACAAAAAAAAAATACGGCTTTGCTAATATCTAGAACTTGTATTAACTTTATACTGTCACTTACGGGAAATCTTCCGTGATTATCAATTATTTTGAGCTCCCGATATTCAAAATAAAAAATCAAGCTCAAAATAATTGATAATTACGGAAGATATTCCGTGTCAGTACCAATAAGTTTAGTTTTAAACCGTGAAAGCATAAAGCAGTGTTAGAACTTTTATTATTGTACATAGACTTTATTTTATTTGACCCCAACAGTGTGGAGCGTCATCAAACTTTGGTCACTGATAAGATGCCATCGCAAAATAATAATAATAGAACCCTCACCCCATTTTTAAAGGGTTTGCAAGATTAACCCATAAGCAGGGCGTTGACCTCTGCCCAGGGAGTTGAACCCAGGATCTTGCATATATCATACTAGTCTTCACACTACCTATTTCATTCTTTTTTGTCGAGTACTTATAAAAATAGTCTTTGCATAGTTTTGAATTTGAATGTATAAGGATAAAGGAAGAAAGTAAACAAAATACTTTTAATTGCACTAAAGAATTATAATTGTCAGTGATCTCATTTTACAGACATAACTCCATCAGCTGAGATTTTGAGCTGACGAGCTCTGACAACTGGTATTCACAAAGTCACACCTTTGAAAACATAGAGTGGCTAACATTGTCAATAAAAATAGTATTTAGTAAGAGTTAGTGGTTCTATACATAACAAAGATTGAAATAGAGGAGCAATTGTACACAATAACTCAAGTTGAACTAGCAGATGGAACCTTAATAACTATAACATATAGGTTTTATAATATTAATTTTGATATTATGCTTTCAGGTAATCTATCACAGTCATAATACACCTACAATTTACTATCTACACATATCAAAGTTTAGTCAAAAAATGCAAGTTTTAAAAAGCCATAACCAAGTAGAATCCACTTTAATAAGAGAAAGGAAACAGAACTCGTCAGCACAAAATCTCATTACAATCATGCATTCAAACATTCAATTCACAACACAAAATACAACGCAAAATCAAAAATATGTTTTTCTTTAATGACAAACAACACAAGTCCACTATGAGTCTCTGTGCTTATTGTAAAATTCGTCTACATATTTTTTATAAGCCGGTTGATTCGGCCACAGGTACGATGCTTGTTGATTTAGAGGGCTGTGCGTGTTCGGCTCGGCTAATAGACTCTGGATGGACAGTAACACAGTGCGAACATCGTACAGTGCTGTCCACTTATCCTTCAAAATATCTAAACATATTAAACCACAGGTATCTACATTAGGGTGAAAGCATGGAGTGACGAACTTCACCATAGGCGGGGCATACGGGTACGAGTTTGGGAACTCTAATGACAGTTTGTACTTGTGGCCTGCATACACAGTTTCTTGAGGGCCATTAATTGTGCCAATCCATTTGAAAAGGTTCTCACTCTCAGGGAAAGCAGATATACCTTTGTCAGCACAGCGCATCAACTCCATCAATTCTTTTTGCAGCCTGCCAACAAATAGAAACATGAATTACTTTAAGTATTGACAGTTGTGAAATCCAAACATTGTCTTTTAGTGAACCAGTTTGGATTCCAACCGTTTTATGTGTCGTCATTGATGCTATGAAACAAAGACAAGTTCTCTGAACTTATTCATGATATATGTGGAGGTGAAAACGAAGTCAGAAGGTTCTCTTTTGTGGAGATACACGTCACTGACCACAGCAGACAATATTGCTAAATGAACGTCAATATCGTATCTGAAGTGAAACCGTTAGTCCTCCCATGAGTAATAGCGATTTCATTTCTAACCTTATGCTTGTAAAGCGTATTAATTCACCTTACTCATCGAAACATGAAAGAAATAGGAGGTACAAGAATTTACAAAGCAATTACAATGTCGTTTTACTTACCGTTTGCTCACAGCATGATTATCTTTTAGTTTTATCGTATCTTCATTTTGTTTAGCTGGATTTGACGACGATGCGTAATGTGGATTAATATTTTGAGCCATAATATTTGGAGCGAACAAAATCCGATGCCTCTAATTCTACTAAATTTCTGTTAAACGAAGACAACTTCCTGTTTAATTTGAAAAAGCTCAATTTTTATTGGATATTTTACACACATCTGACAGCGATACGTAATGGCGGCAATCAACGTTGTAATCAGCGCCATCTACACTATTAGTAATCGACATAACCGACTTCATTCGCTCGAAAATCTATGGTCGATTTCTCAATAAAGTCTCGTTGGTAGCAATGCGAATATAATAATTATTTTCATAATACCCACTTATTTTGAGAAAGTTAAACAAGAACCATCAAGATATTCATCTACAGGACAAGACAGGACTCTCCTTACATACTCCACAACCAGTGTATCTATTTGTATCTAAGAGTACACACTCCTAGATAAAATTAATTTCTGCTTTGATACCATACTCCTAAGGTCTTCATTAATTGATCCAGTCAATCAAAGAGATCCTCTTTGTTTTCTAAGCCGCTAACTGTACAGATATACAGTACTAATTTCAAATTTAAAGGCTTGACTGGACCAGAGTACGGCTTGAATTCAAATTGCCGGAGCACTATGAGCAGTTAATAAATATAAAACAAAATTGTTTATTTAATAATAATTTAATTTAAAATGATCTCATAGCTTTCTAAGTCAAAATACTCCAAATAACTAATAAGATTGACTACTTTGTCAGATTGACTTTCACTTTCTTTACTCATTTGAGCGTGAAATTAAAAATCAGTGACGGGATTATTTAATAGAAAAGGAAAAGTTTACTTTCGGAGACTTTAACAGTCTATTTAAGATGTTGATATCAATAATTACGCTTAGTTTATATTAAGGTTTTGTGAGGAAATAATAGTGCAACGTTGTTTACTGACAAAAATGGCTTTTAAAGTAAGTAAATCAGTATAGTTTTACTGTTTCTTTTTGGATGTAGTGGTTTCATATAAATTAATGCGTTTTCGTTATCGGTTGCTTTTTTCTGCAAGACGTGTCGTAAGCTAACTTTTTATTTTATTAAAAAGTATTTAGTACCAGGAATCTTTTTGTTTTTAGCAAGAACCACAAACAAAACATACTACATATTAAAATTATTTATCATTCCATTCAGGCATTCATTCAATCATTCACTCAAATGTCTGTCAGAACTGTCACTTCACACTGTCACATTGTTGTAATTTCCTAAATATTTGTAACTTGTGTTCGTGGTTTTTCTCATCGAAAAAGAGTGCTTCTGTTGGTGATCCTTTTATTTCTGAAATAAATTCAATTGAATATTCAAAATGCCTTGTTTAATAATCTTTGAAAACAACTACATAACTGATCTGGAGAGTACAGATGTGTCATCGTTGAAACGCAATA
The DNA here is from genome assembly GCA_910589295.1 of Noctua janthe. Classification (NCBI taxonomy): domain Eukaryota; kingdom Metazoa; phylum Arthropoda; class Insecta; order Lepidoptera; family Noctuidae; genus Noctua; species Noctua janthe. The sequence goes on along the minus strand of OU342572.1, from coordinate 725,635 downwards.
TTTCACAAAAACATGGTGTTCCGGTAGAAGACCTATTTGCTACGCTGAACGGGAGGTCTGTGTCTGACAGTTACGACATCACAGCGCAGAACAATGTCGTTAGATTGGCCAGTAAGCTCGTCGGAGGGAAAGGCGGATTCGGATCTATGTTACGTGCTATTGGAGCGCAAATAGAAAAAACAACCAACCGTGAAGCTTGCAGAGACCTGTCTGGCCGTCGATTACGTGACATCAATGAAGAGAAAAGGCTCAGGAAGTGGTTGGAAGGCCAAGAAGACAGGGAAAAGGAGGCAGCTGAGCGAAAACAGAAGAAACTTGAGAGACTTGTTGCAGAGCCAAAGATCGAAGTGAACTTGAATCCTGCTTATGAGAAAGAGCGTAAGGACCTACCTGAACGTGTGAACTCGGCTGTAGAGGCTGGCTGGCAGGCTGCTGGCTCATCAAACACTTTAAAACGCAGGTCGGAAAATGAAAAAGCCAAACCGAAGAAAGCTAAGCTTTGGATTGATGCTGAGCTATCGGATTGCTCATCATTGAGCGAAGATGAAGAGGAGGAACCGAAGATAGCAAGTCCTGGACAGCAAGTGTCTACTGATAGTGGAAATGAGTCCGACAAGGCTTCCGCAAGCAGTAAATGAGAGGATGCTGTTCTTCTATAGAATTGTGAATTTTAAGTTTTGTAACTTGAAATTATTGTAGTATTTTAGTATAATAATATTCCAGCAGGTTGAATTTATTACAACCTGATATATTTTTAAAGTACACTTTTTCATATGGATAAGTAATATGTCATTGTAAAGTTATGCAGGTGAATAACAATAATCAAATACAATTTTATTTTTTGGTACACTTTTGGCTTGGAAAAAACAGCTGTATAAAATTTTACGATACACACCATTCCCTAAGTTTTAAGGAAGTATTATGTAGTATCAATTCAATACTGGAATACAGCTGCATCCACTTAGACAGGAAGCTGACCTTAACATAGTTTGAAAAAGGCTAGGCATCTGATGATTGATGATGATGTAGTATCAATATTATTGCAAACTGAAAAAAAAAATGTAGTTTACCTACTTGTAGGTAAATTAAGTGTACTTTCAATTTAGATTTTAATGATTTGTAAAACTATTGTGTATTTAATTAATAACTTGTGTTTAATTAAGGTATTCTATAATATTGTAATGTATTAAAGTAAATATATTTTTAGGTAACTTAAACTGTGTTTAATTTTTAACTTATTTAATATTAATAAAAATCCTCTTGCATTCAGTGGCTCCATTGGAGTCAGTAGATGCCACTCATGTCACTGTAAGAATGCTGGTTCGCACGTATAGATGGCGCTGAAAGATACATGCGCATACGTCAAAAACGTTGAATTATTCATCATCATCCACAAACCGAATTCACCCGCTGCTGGTATCGGCCTCTGCTTGTGCCAAGCTCCACATCTCTGTGCCAAGCTACACGTCGCTGTGCCAAGCTCCACGTCTCTGTGCCAAGCTCCACGCCTCTGTACCAACCCTATGCAGGCTTTACCCGCAGTGGCAACAATGTCGTCTGTTCATTTCGCTGCCGGAAAACCATCTCTTTCCAGTACTTCGACGCCACTCGGTCACAGCTTTACTTCAACTGCCATCCCCGCCCTTACAATGTCGAATTATTAGTATTAGCATCTAGGCTACATAAACAGTTATGTAGGCAGGGTTGGCGGGCTCAAGCTTTGCCACCTACACTACTCTATCATTGTCTCTATTACATATTACTAACCAAGTTAATTATAATTTGTAGCGAAACGTTTGGATCGTGATACTACTGCTGTCCCTGCTGGCGCTCGCGGCTGCAAGACCCCAGGAGTTCGATGACGACGAGGACGGCCACGATGGAGCCGATGATAGGAAAGGTAAATTATGACGAAAAAATCAGTTTTGTTCCAGTAGTCTAATGAATGGATGTAGGATCTGCTGGTTAACCAAATATGATTTGGGCTTCGGTGGTAGTCTCCCTGTTACAGATTAAGCACAAACGTTCAGTAAGCTCAGTTGCAGTTCATCTGTCTAGTGTCTGTCTCTAATTTTTTTGTAGAATTGCAAATCTATATAATTTAGTAAAGCTATTTCTTTCATGGTTTTAACAGCTCTATAAAATAACTACATCGCGAGGTCGTATAAAGTCCCGAAGAGAGACAAAGATTCCCGAAGCCAGAAGCGCATACTTTTATTAGTATTTTGCGATAGCTGTTTGTGCCGGGAACTTGTGAAGTCTGATATCAAAGCTTTCACACATGCATACAAAGTAGATAAATAAATATCATGTCGCATAGATAAGCAGACAGCCTTTGCTGACAATCGAGATAAGATAAGATACATAAGATAACGTAGGTATTCCAAAAAACTTAGCCTTACTTATTTGTTTGGGCGCGAACTTTACGACTATTTTATCTGCCATTGACATTTTTTACTACACGCTTTAATTCTCCAAAGGGGTTAGCAAGCCCGTGTAATAGATAACGGCCAGTTAATCGCGTGTTATGATAACAGTGCTGCAAGGATCTCTTTGGCTCTTGATTGAAACTGATAAGGGACCATTGTTTCGTGAAAATGTATTGAAAAACAATATCCGTGTCCGAAAACCAAATTATTTTTAAAAGATTTTACTAAACAACAAGCCGTTTCGTATAAGTTATTTACCCTGCACACATTGATATGTAGTGCAGGGTAAATAACTTATACGAAACCGCTCGAGTTGATACGGTGACGTATCAACTCGAGCCATTCAGTATTGTTTGCATGAAACTCCCTACTGCAACGCACACTAATCGGAATCGTAACGTAATCGCCTCGCCTCGGGACATGCTCACGATACGGTGACGATCCCTTTCTGAGTTGATAAGTGTGCTCTTACCTTTTTGTGTGACGAGTGACAAGTGACGGAAGTACGGAAGACTGTAATTTTAATTTGTTTTTTTTTTTAATTTGTTTCACAGACGACCCGGGCCGCGTGCAAATAAAGGTGTACAGGGGACCTACGAAACATGATGGATACGCCCCCTGGGGGTTCTGGGTCAAGCAACCTTCGGACGAAGAATAAAATAACTTAGTTTTGTGCTTATAAAGTAGTAATAATATTAGACTTACTTAGTTTAGTATGTAATACATAGGTTAGATGGCGCTTAATGTCTCGTGGCCGTCAATTTAATGGAGAGCAGTAGTTGCCCAGTGGTATAGGCCCAGACTTACGAATTCTAGGTCGTGAGTTCAAATCCAGTACACTGTGTAATTTATTTAATCATCACTGTTCTCAAAACAGTGAAGGAAAACATCGTGAGGAAACCGGCATGTCCTAGAACTACCTGTTCGAGGACATGTGACATCTACCAGCCCGCACTGGGCAACCACCACCTGCGTGGTGGATAACGGCCCGCTCGCTTCCGCAGAGAGGAGGCCTGTGTCTCAGCAGTGGGAACATTATAGTAGAGTAGATTATGAGTGAGATGGCGCCACTGTTTTCGTAAGTAAAACCAAAGATTATTAATTAATGTGTTATATTTTCCTTTGTTTTATTAACTATTGCTAGTGACGGTTTTCCTTGATCGTTGTACAATGTGTAATTAAGTAACATATAACTAGATTATTGAGGTTATTGGTGAAATAGATTTTGAGGAAAATGAAACGATTTTGTTTTAAACCTTTGTCTTAGTCATTTATTGAAATTTTTACAGTAGTGGTACATAGATAGATGGAATTAATTTAATGCCACGCGGCAATCTCTACCATACATCCTTTCTTTTTTTCATAACCACCTATTGCTCAGACCAAAATTAATACCTACCTTTAATACCTATTTTTAAGGATGTTTTTTACCCTGTCAAGTGTCGTACTGTTGGGTAAGGGCCTCCTTTTTCCCCTTCCAAACCTCTCTATCTTGTGCGATATTCGCCCCACAAACAAGATCAGATCGTCACACCACACTCGCCACGGTCTACTGCGGCGGCGATTTCCTCCATGAGGTGTCCAGCATTCGTGCTACGTGACCAGCCCACTCCCACATTTTCCCCAACATCTGCAACCTCAGTTATGGAGCGCAGGGGTGTTTCTGACGCGATCTATTCGCTTAACTTTGTCGTCTTTTAACTTCTTAGTTTTTCCTATTTTCAATAGGCACTATCTGGCCCAAGTATATACACACACCTATACTCATCGACATATTGCCAACACATATTTAATATTACACATATTTAACCTTTTTACTTGATTATCATACACACATCACATCTCGCATGTGATTATCCCAGAGTTAGGCCTTCAAACTCAAACTTATAGCATTTATTACATAATTAAAGGCACTTTTGAATGTCAACAAAGCAAAAAAAACGAAGCTACAGTCACAGTCACAAGGCATAATAACTTGTGAAAGTACTGTAGTTGCACATTCCAAAGCGTAGATCCCTATGGAGGAGAATGGGCAAAAAACTAGCCTTGGACTCATCTATCTTAGCACACCCACATTTAGTTATGTATATGTCCCCCTAGGGGGCCCTATTGTCATCAACCGGGCATAATAGTAATGAGTATGGGCTGCTACTGCTACTAGTTTTCCCGACTTGAGATTCGAACCCAGGACCTCATGCTCAGCAGTCGCATGAGCAAAGCAGGAATAAGTTATCATCTGCCTAGCCTTTTTCCCAACGGTGTTGAGGTCGGCTTCCAGTCCTACCAGATGCAGCTGAATACAAGTATTTTTCATGGAACGGCTGCCTGTTAGACCTCCATAACCCAGTTAGTCCTGGGTAATACGATACCCCTTGGGAAGACTGGTTGTCAGAGTTACAAGCTACTGACTACTTGTTACGACTGTCAAATATCTACAAATGAAAGCTGGGACCAACGGTTTATGTCCGTTTCTGTGACTGTACCTACACCTGACAACGTATATTATATGCAAAATTTCAGGATGTTCAGTTCAATGGTTTAGGCGTGAAAAGGTAACAAACAAACTTACTTTCATATTTATAATATTAGTTAGAATATTGTATATACATTATTATATATTATATTATACTCAATACGAGTATTTTTATGATTTGGCTTAATAAAATTGAAGTGTCCGTTTGTAATTTCAAAATAACAGATTTTTCCTGAATGCTATTATATAAGTACGGTAGGTACGGTACTTATATAATTAATTTTCTGTCTGTTAGTTCCGGCTAATCTCCGAAACGGCTGGACTGATTTTGACGGGACTTTCACTGCCAGATAGCTGATGTTATAAGGAGTAACTTAGGCTTTTATTTTATAAAAAGGATTAGGGTGCCGTGCAAAAATTAAAACCCTTGAAACTGTAAACAATATCCAATTCAATAAGGAAGCAATAAAATAAATAATAATATAATTAATATATTAAGGTTTGCTGTAAGAAAACCCTATTCTGGGTTAAGCTCGCCATTGTATATAAGCTATATTATTGCAATATGTATTTATATTTGTTATTTTGTGTGCAATAAAAAATAAGAATTTATTTATAATAACTTCACGAAGCGCGCGGGCAACAACTAGAAGAATGCTATTATCATTTAACTCCTAACGAGCTCGTTAGTTAGGTAATGAATACAATAATAGGGACGTTTATTGTTTGGTTTTCCTTGTCCGATAGGTAAGGAGTATGTAGGACGTAGGTAGCAATGTTAGGAACTTTTTAGTGGTTCATACTTTTGAATTTGCTTCAATAGGTAACTTGGTTGTGGAGGTCAGTTGAGCAATCGCACTTTGTACATAATATCACGCCAGTAATCCCTGAAGGGTTAGGGAGAGGCATACCTACTACACGCACATTTTGCGGTAAAAGAGCGCGAGCCGACTGCCTTCAACCAGGCACAAACCTAAAGTACCCAGCTGCCACCGAGGAATTCCTGATCGAAAAACCCAATAAAACCTTGCCCGACCTGGGAATCGAACCCAGGACGTCATGCTCAGCAGTCGCACTTCCAATCACTAGACCAACGAGGCAGTCGATGCTTCATGTAAAATACTGGTATTGAGCTGCATCCGGTTAGACTGAAAGCCCACCCCAACATAGTGGGGAAAAGGTAAGCTGACGATGATGACGCCTTCTAAGGTCATCGATAGCATTTGGTAAGCTAGCTTTCTTTAACGTTATCTGGATGTAGTCTCCTAAAATATTGAGGAATGAGGAATATAACGAAAATTAAAAAAAAAATATGCATGAACCACGTAACAGACGACAAGGCTAGAAAGGAGGTGACTGACTACTGAGATGAACCTTACACAGATGTATGGAAGAAGAAGACATGCTGCGCCGCGCACTATAAGATTGGGTGGATGATGATAAGTATTTGAATTGTAAGTCACTACTGAACGCGGTACTTACTCGTAGTTCTACTTGAGAAGTATTCTCACCTCTGGCACCCAGTACCGCTAAGATACCTCATTAATCCGTCTCCGCGAACATCCCAGCCATCAATCGGTCGCATCCCTGCGAATGTGTGTCATTTAGGCTATACCCCGAAATACAAGTAATCGTTAAGAGATTCTTCTCATACTACGTATTTCGACAGAATCTTCTATAAAAAATTTTTAGCACTTCTGTCTTTTACTAAAGAATCCATGAACAAGAAATATGTCAGCACACTCAGCTGGCCATTTCAACTTCTGCTGTAACTTCAGTATTGAAAGCACTAGGCGTTCTAGACTACATCGCTAGACAAAGATTTAAGTCTAAAATGTATTGACTGACTTAAACTACGGAAAAACCTCTTAATTGGGGATTATTACTACATTGTTAAGTGTTATTTTATTTTCTTTTATGCGTCTTGTTTGTGCAGAATTTACAGTTATTTTTTTCTACTAATGGAAAACTTATAGTGTTATTTCGAGCAGTCTATGAATCGATCGTAATATGTTACATATTAGATAGTGTTACAAAATCTAGTGTCTAATGTGTCTTCCCAAACGTTATTAATTCGGTTTAGCCTGTGTTTTCATAACATTTGGTAAACCGAAAACAAAAGAGGGGCGGTAAGATGGCGCTTTAAACTTAGGCCAATCAATTAGGTACGAAGTGTCTTTTCCTGAACGGCTTTGGAGAAGACGAGAATCGTGTTAAATGTCTTATTATTGCGGAGTTGTGTGTCCAGAAGTGTTCTTACAAAGGCAGGATAAGCATCAGTCTACAGCATTCCTTCTGCTGGGACACAGGTCCCACCTCTAGCAGAGAGACTTGGCTATCTCCAGGATGTAAACGGACCTTTCACGAAGCCGTCAACAAAGCATTCTGTACATCAAACTAACACAGGCCAAAAATGAAGGCTGGGAAACGATTTTTTTTTTGGAGTGTAAAACCACAGTTTATGGTAGCGCTAAATGTAACGCACTCAAAATATGCACCCAAAAGATGAATGCATTGAATACTAGTAGTAGGGGTCAAGAAAAAAATATGATTTACTACTTTAACTACCTCAATATTTGAAGTAGTAAAACTTGTATTTTTTTTAAACGTCTGGAAAACTTAGAACTCGTGGAATGTTTCAGAACAAAATAATGATCGCAATGACGGAAAGGGCCTCTCGGTTTCGTTACGGGTGTTTTTATATTCTTTATAATCCACAACGCGGGTAGATGGTAGTTGATAAAATATGTTTTAGAAATAAGAGCCATATGACACCTGAACACCACACCACACCTATAGAACCCTAAAAAAATAATATTATTATTTATTTATTTAAAGTTCATGAACAATGGTGGTGCACAGGTGGACTTAATGCCACAAGGCATCTTCTACCAGTCAACCTTTGCATTAAACAGGACAACATTGTGATATGGTAAAAAATCATATCTAAACCGATTTAATTTAATATTTTTATCAAATTACCCCAACAAAACTAATTAACAACGAAATAATGAGAGAAAACAACCATTACCAAATTAAATGAAACTCAACAGGACTGCACCGAACATGAAAAAAAAGGAAAAAGAATATCTTAAAATCAACTAAAATGTCACCGATGCTTGCCAGAATCCGAGCCATACAACAGGAGGCACATCCATCATCTCCTAAACGGAATTACTATGACTAGACTTCTTTGAGAGCTATTTAGTCTAAGTAGTGGTTACGATTAGCGAATTTACTTTCAGATTTTTTGACGCCAAAGGGTAGTGTGTACCAGAGCTTTATTGTTGAGATAGCGTATGAATTGGACATAAAACCAGTGCGGTGTGAAGGAATTTGGAGGAGTGGTTTTTGGAAGCTCGAAATTTACGACTGTGAGAACTGCCCACCACTGAAATAAGTTTTTAGATAATCGGGAGCACATGGATCGTTCATAATAGTGAAGAGCATGCAGAGATCTGGGACCTCCTGAATCGGATAAGCAGCCATTTAATCGGAGAAGGAAGAAATGTGATCGTATTTCGAAGGGCAAAAACAAGCGAATGCAGTTGTTGAGAAGTCGAACCAATTTATTTAGTTTCGTAAGAGGTCGTTAATAAATTGATGTTGGTCAATAATGTTTCTTTACAATTGTTTACCTAACAGTTAGACATCCGCTTATCGATCGACACAAAATAAAATTTAATCAGTTGAGTACATCAAGTAAAGTTGATTAAAATCAAATAAACGGATGTTTCCATCAATAAGTGAGTCAACTATTTTGATAATGACGCAGTAAACGATTTTGATAAGGAGTTAGAAGACAAATGTAATTGGAAGTGTAGTTGTTAGGTTACTGAAATTCGTTGAAAAAAGTAGTTGGTCCCATCAGTGGCGAATGTTCCATAAAACTCGATTCCTACCGGCTTCCCTTTGGAAAATGGCACAGTCAATATTCTATAGGCAAATAATATAATCACATTAAAGATTGTGTACTCCGGCTTACCTCTTACAAAAATTGACCCTTCGGTACTGGGTCCCATAGTTAAAGCTGGTTTATTATAACTACTCTATTTAGTATGTGTTTTCTTTACATTCACATGGACTTTGCTCTGATGCGTTATTAGTAAAAAACATTAAGTTTTTGTATGCTGAAAGAACAAACACTGACACTATCGGATGAGTACACACAAAACTCTAAACTCTAATATTTACTATCAATAGATAAGACCCAGCTTATCGACATATTATCTGTAACTTGTCCCTTCGCAGCATTTTAGCGGCCCGCTCCAGTACGTGTTAGAAAACGGGCTGCGGCAGTCGCTATGTCCCGCACACACTACCTACTTATGTTCTAGTCCACTCAACCAGGCTTATGTGCTAGTTTATTCGATATCATGCTAATGTTGATGCTCAAGATCATCATTAGGAAGGTGTTCGCCACCGTCAAGTACTTTGGTGAGAAGGTTTTTTTTTAATTTAAAGTTATTTTCTTGTGAGTGAAGTGTTGTGAAGAGTCGTTCGAAGGATCGTTGTCCACCTGTTGCGAGATAGCATTTAAGTTTGCTTTATTTTCTTAGTTTTGTTTTGTGTTATTGGATTGAAAATAAGTCGCCTGTTGGTAAGTGCTCACCGCCACCTGAGAGCATCTGAAGGCTTACCAAGTGGCAGGTAATCGCTAATTAATGCGTTTCGCATAAACGACGATTTTAAACAGGATTGACATAATCTGTTCCCTGATTATTATAATCTGCTCTGCTTATATATAAGCTCTGTATATCTTTACACAATCGTTCAGTGGACGCCTAGTATAGCTTTAGCAAATGCTTTACAAGTTATTACTTTCTTTACGTATCTATCTATCACTGTTATCGTATCGTTATTTGAAAGAATAAACTAACTCACCTACCATATGATTATCTATACTTATATTATATCCCACACTTCCATACAAATATTTTAAAATAATCTGTCTTTCTCTATGTTAGATTTTCACTCCTTAAAGGCTGACCTAAGCTAGGCCATATGACACTTTATATCCTGGCAGTACATCCCCGAGGAACATGCATATTTATATAACTATGTATGAACAACACTTGTGAGATATTTTACCTCTGTTTTTAGGATTAAACCGCACTCGTGTTTTAATAACACCTGTTTTGTAGTTTCAGAAGCCACAGTGTTATCGTACAAAATGATGTCAGTTTGATAACTGATACTTTTCCGATTTCAGCATTCTTACATCATTCGTCAACATGATAAGCTCAAATGGTTTTCCGATGGTTTGAAGCAATAAGTTTCGGGGTTCGAATCCTGGCAGTAGCAAAGCCTTCTTAATGACATCATCTTTCTCCTGCCCTTTTCAAAATTTATTTGGGCTATGCATCTCTGCCCAGTTGCGTGCCCTGCATATGCGTGAAATTATTATAAAAATTAACTTTCGGGAAGTTAATTTTTATTTACGAGTAACTCGGATTTTATTACAAAATTTCAAGGCTTTTTTTGCACGAAACTTTAATCTTTTTTCGATAATAAAAGTAGCCTAAGTTACTTCTTATAACATCAGCTATCTGCCAGAAAAAGTCCCGTCAAAATCAGTCCAGCCGTTTTGGAGATTAGCGGGAACAGACAGACAGACAGACTAGACAGGCTAAAATAAAAAATAAAATAAAAATTGTTATAAGTATCCTATATATTTTCAAATGCATTCAGTGCAAAGCTGTTATTTTGAAATTACAAGCAGCCATTTCAATTTTATTTATTTGTATAGATTGGTGCAGCATGTCTTCTTTCATAAACCTCTTTTGGCCATCATCTTCGAAATCTCTCCCTTTTAGCTGTATCATATATGACGCGATTCATACGCGTCCCGGTTGACAACTACAAAAACTAAATATCGAAAATTTAAGGAACTTGATAATATAGTAGAACTTTAATTAGGTACTCGTACCTGAAAGAAGTGTATGCGTGCGTGTGCTTTTTGAAAACGGAAAAACTGCTGAACGGATTTGGATGAAATTTGGCACGCAGATAGTTCATAACTTGGGTTAACACATATACTTTTTATCCCGGTAGTACGATCTCGTGAGGCAACGAACGTGCCATAGTTTTTGTCCGCTTGAGTTAATCTAAAACACACAGAGTAGATAGACAACAAAAAAAACAATTTGAGGATTCTGGGAATGCCGTTTCCTGGTTGGTATGATAAGAGACCAAATTTTACGCTTAGTGATTTATAAGTTTTTGTTATTAAAATATACAATACATAGCAGGACTTTCTGTAGGAACAAGACTTGTTTTTGATACGGGTATGGGCCTGATAATAAAAGGAAAAATACACTATAATTCATGATCATCTGCCCAGCCTTTTCCTTAGTATGTTGGGATTACCTCCCAGTCTGACCCGATTCAGCTACAACCCAGTGTTTTACATGAAGCGTCTCCTGTATGACCTCCAGAAGCCAGTATAAGTAAAAAATAAACTGCATTACATATACCGAGCCTCTGAAAGCACGTTAAGCCATCGGTCCTAGTTGAAGATCGTTGACAGTCGTTACAGATAGTCAGTGGCCGAAAGTCTGACAGCCAGGCTTATTAACAAGGAGTATCGTATTACCCAGTACTAACTGGGTTGTGGAGGTCAGACAGGCAGTTGCTCCATGTAAAATACAGCTATTCACCTGCATCCTGATAGTCTGGAAGTCCACCCTAAAATAGTTGGAAAAGGGCGGCTGATGATGATATGTATACCGTACATGCCTACGGGCGTGTCAATGATAGCTAGAATGTGTTTGGACAAGGAACTCCGTCACTGACTATGTAACAGTTCTACTTATGATTCCACAATCTGATATCATTCTTGCTTGCAATAGTAACGTTGTTGTCAACATTCGTAAATGTAAAGTGATGCATCATCCCCTTTGTTTATTCATTACCAGGAGCCACCCAATTGTTAATGAATATAACAATTGTGTATATAAACAGTAGTACAATATTTGAAATGACTGAGCAGCGGTTGTCTAGTGGTGACGCACGGCTCGATTCACGAATGAAGATCTTAGGCAGGGAAGCGGTTTACATTGTACAATTTTAATGTAAAGCGTTACCTCCGGGGCTTGATTGCCATCATTCTCTATCAGGAAATGCTCACTAGCATCTCGGAGTTAGAACATGTGCCCGGTTGATGGCAATGGGCTCGTACCTTTTTACATGGGACTCAAACATAACTGGCGAAATGTCGGTGTACTGGCCAACCCTTCTATTAAAAATGAGAAAGTTTGGATGGATGGATTTTTGTTAGTTTGTCACACAAAAACTACTTTATAACCATTGGTTTATAACATGGATTAACACATAGGACACTAAATCTTTTTATCTCCAACTCACCATCCACTCCATGCGGAGGAAGCCGTGGGCTTAAGTTAGTGTTTGTGCTCGTGTTGCAGCTCGTCCAAAGTGCCTGTGCGTGTTGCTGCCCGTGGTGCTGTCGGTGGTGGCTCTCTGGCCCGTAGTCTGGTGGTTTGCTAATGAGGCCAGTCTGGTGCTGCTGCCGCCTCCCCCGCCAGACCAGCGGCTGGAACACTACTGGAGGAACAGGAGCCTGCATCATTACTTGAGTCATATGTATGTAGACTGTTTATCTAAAGGCAGTCATCCTCATCAACCTGCCCTTATCCCAATTTATTTGGGGTTGGCACAGCATGTGTAGCATAAAAAGATCTCCCCCGTATTCCCAGAAGAGACGAGCACGGCGTACCTATGTAGTTAGGGAAATTACTTGACTACTAACAATAGTCCAGCTTAATAAATCGCACCTGAAACTCTTTGACAGTTCCTATAAGATATCGCTTTCATGGCAGATTGACTTGCACGTTGTCGTCAATTTACAATCCATTTCTCTGACTGTACATACATGTGATACATGGCACAGAATGGTTTCAGATTGGCGTGTTTTTGCCGCATATAAGCTCATTTTCAGAAGCGTATACGCAAGCCAGACGCCTTCCCGCGCGCCGACTCAAAGCACCGGAATAAGCGCGTGAACGCGCGTTCGATTTTTTGAAGGGTAAAATATGTCGCGGGTGTACATACGTGCGTAAGCCGATATGAGCTGAGACAAATACGCTCTGAAACCGCTCTTAAACAAGTTGACATGATACCTGTAATCCCGGAGGGTTGCGGACAGATGTGCCTCCAGTATCTACGAGTACTTCACCGTCTCATTACTAGTTTGAGTGTCATGTAACAGGCTCAAACGCAGCTAACAGGCAAATGAGCAAACCGCTGACAATACTCCAGACTTCAGGCTGTTAATGAGAAATGCTTTATATCCCTTTGGCCAATCTGGAAACGCACTTACAGAGCTACTCAGCAGGCACCTTATTAATTGGCATAAGATTAGAATGATAACATATCAAAACGCCTGTAATCCACGAAGGGTTAGGCAGAGGTGTACCTAACAGTATAAGCAATTTTCGCGAGTTTTCAAGTCCCATGTAATCGGGGGCGAGCCTATTGCCATCTACCTGGCACCACAAATTCAAACTCCGTGGCTGCTACTGAGTATTTCCTGATGGAAACCCCAATAACACTTTGCCCGACCTCATGCTCAGTAAACGCGCTTGCGACTACTAGACCAATGACGCAGTTGGTGAGGAACCTTAACTGAAAGTTTGTGTTTCTCATTGCAGCCAAGCTCTAATAGAGCCATCATCAACCCCATGCAGCACCCTGGATGAGGTGCCGGTGATCATCCTGGTGTCCACCGCGCCGCCCAGGGTAGACCACCGGATGGCCGTGCGGGAGACCTGGGCCAAACACCAACCCACGTACTTCGTGCTGGGGCTGTATGGGGACAATGTGGATGAACAGCTGGTGAGTCAGCAGACCTCACGGCTACTAATAAGATAATAGTTGGTAGTATCATGTTAGTTGTTTTCATCACAGCACAGGCTATCGAGCACCGTAGACGAAAGACTTTGTCGCGCTTCGTGATGCTAAAAGTTATGAAAAACAACAGATTTCAGTGGTCAGTCTACGCGTACAGAAGTGCTAGACATAGTGATATTCTGTTAGCGGTCAGCATGATGGCTAATTCATAAATGTTGATTTTTTTTTTTTTCAATTCATAAAAAATTGAATTAAAGTTAGTTTCCAGAAACTATTAGGTCGATCCTGTTGAAAGTCTTGTCAGAAATACGAAATACTTTGGAAGTAATTGCCAGTTGTCTAAGTACAGTGGACGTTCGTTCTTATCTTCTTTTACTTATAAATGTAGTTGAGTAACGGGACAGTAGAGACAGGCTCATTTGTTCGTATAAATCATGTTTGTTCTGGGCGTATTTCATTTACAGTACATAAGGTTAGCTTAATTTTCCCTTTTCTCAAATATGTAGTCTTAAAGATTCAATGAATACTCTCTTTACAATAAAAAACATATCTCTTTAACTCCAGGTAGACACCTACATAGAAGCGAAACAGTACAGCGACATGATAGTCTTCGATTTCCACGACCACTATCAGAATTTAACCCTCAAGACAGCCCTGATGATGCAATGGAGCATGCGCCACTGTCCGCAGGCGCAGTTCCTGTTCAAGACTGATGATGATGTGCTCGTCAACCCCTGGACTCTCCGCAAGGTTCTCAAGGAGAATGAAGATGCTAAGTTACTAGGTAAGTGGAGGTGTACTTTTTGTGAAGAAATTGAAGAAATGGAAAGCACGTTAAGCTATTGGTTCTGACTGTCATTAATAGATTCAAGATTCTTTATTTTGCATGAAATATGGTACATGATGGTCTTATAAAATAAAAGGTTAAGAGGGGTGGGGGGGGGGGGTTTAAGGGTATAGAACTTTGACAGTCGTTACACGTAGTCAGTGGACAGAAGGTCTGACAATCAGTTTCACCAAGGGCTATCGTATTATCCAATACGGGATTGTGGAGGTCAGATGGGCAGTCGCTCCATGTAAAATACTGGTATTCAGCTGCATCCGGCTAGACTGATCCCAACATAGACATACTTGGGAAAAGGCTAGATTATGATGAGAGTGAAGAAATTGAAAAATAAATTAGCTATTCTACTTTCTCAAAGACGATTTCGTTTAGATTTTTTTCCAAGCGTAACTTAGGGTCTAGGTAAAATCGAATATGCGTTCAATACGTTCGAGGTTCGGCTTAGAAGAAAATGTGCCGAGCTGACCTGAAATTGATTTATCCAAAGTAGACTCCCAAGTGTGCAGTACTCCTCATAGTTTGTCGACCGGCTAGAAGAGAGAATTTTTAATATTTTTATACGCAAACCCACAGACATCCGGTGTACTGAATCGGAAGGTCGCAGGTTCAAACCCTAGTCACACTAGAATTTTTCTTTCCATGTCAAAACAGCTAGAGGAGAGAATATCCATGTGGGACTAATTCGACGCATTCATATGCTTACACTTGATTTAGACACAGTCGAAAATAAGAGCTCAAATACGATTATGTTATGTCATACGAGGCTCGGTGTTTTGATTACACAATCAAATCAGCTCAGCTTATTGTAGCCCACTGCTGGACAAGAGCCTCTCCCGAACTGTGCCGCAACACTTTGTTCTCCATGTCTACCTTTTTAATGAGAGTTTACTGGGACACTGAAAATATTCAAAAGCGAGGTGATTCCTGCTTCGGGCAATGCGGGTATCGTGCTAATATTTAACGTATCAACTTAATTAGCTTTATCGTAAACGTCGATAAAGGTATTGAGTGACAAAAGCCCTGGCTTAAACAAGCTTGTCTTGAAACTGGCCCAATATCGTAAGATTTTTGTCACTGATTAGTCCTGAAAATGATGTGGACATATATTTAATTCCAGGGTACAGTAAGAACAACACACAGCTACACAGAGACGAGTACACGAAGTGGTACATCCCGCGGTGGCTGCTCCGCCCAGATTTGGTCTCCAGGTACCTCAGCGGTACCGGGTACCTTATAAGTGGTAAGTTATTTTATAAATCAACAGGTTCATAGATGTATCGAGATTTGAAAAATGGATTTAGGTTCTTGAAATTATTGTTGAGGTGGTTGTTACGCAATTTGCAAGAAGCTCGTTTGATAAAAATTATGTGACGGCCGGCGTGTGCTTATGATTTTTAAATGAGAGGATAGGTTCACTGGACTCATACGTTATTTATAAAGGATTAAATACGAAAGACGCCTATTTCGTCGCCTGTTCTCTGTAAGGTCGTTGCACTTTGAGGTTTATTTGCATGCACTTACTTGCATAATACGCTTAATATTCTTTAATCATAAAAAAACCAAGTTAAATGTTTAAATAACGTCATAAAAATAATAAAATGCGTACTAGTTGGGTTCTTTTATTAACAACAATTCTGTAATTTCAGGAGACTACCTTGGAAAGATCTTCAAGACAGCTGAAAGAGTACCGATGGTGAATTTAGAAGACGTGTATTTCACATACCTTGTCGCCCACAAGGAGTTGGGGCTGACCCTAACCCACGACAGAAGACTGAGCCCCTACAAACCTTGGCTTCAACTCTCCTGCATCTACCAGGACCTGGCGTCCATCCATAGCTTTGCTCCAGAAGAAATGGTCACAGCATGGTCGAAAATAAAGGGCTTAGAAAAAAATAATAATACGGATGCTTGCTGGTTTTTTGACTCGTATTTGAAAGAGTACAGTGAACTGGCTTTGTTTTGATGATGAAGGGAATCCTTGAGGGGTTCCGGAACTTAGAAGATAGTCACTCCGTGTTGGTGATGTAGCACAGTTGAGATAACTTGAAGAAGATTGAGTGTACTAATTGCAGATTACATCAGGTGGTCCGTTGCCAGTTGCTAGTTTGCAATCCAATAACGTTTAACCAGTCGCTAACACAATGGTTTACGATTTGAAAGGCGTATGTGAAACACTGGACTTCTGTAAGCAGATAATTTATTCTGTCTCTCTCTATCTTATTCAACATTTGGTCACCCAACGCTGAGTGTAGGTCTCTTCCAAATCTCTCCACTTTTGGCGGTTTTGTGTCATGGCTATATAGTTTCTTCCGGCCACTTTAATGAGATCGTTGGTCCACCGAGTCAGTTAGTCGGTAAATAATTTATATTAAAAGTAAAACTCGGGACCAAGTGACGAGTCTATCCATTTTACAGTACTTAGATACTTGATGAAAATGATGTCTGAAGATAAGTACTGATGTTCTTTAGCACGTAAATATTTAAACAATGTGTTTCTTTAAGAGAGGCCTTGGAGATTATAGTATTTTTACTGGTTCTTGTACCTGATAACTTATTGTAAATATAGTAAATAAGATGACAGTTATTTTGTTAACACAAAGAATTTTGTACCTAGTGTCATTGTAATAAATATTTTTATCCTAAATCTTATTTTGTGTTTAGTTTAAAGAATAAGCATTTTTTTTAAGTCTTATTAATATGCGTAAACCAAGAATTAGAAAAAAAAAACAATATCTTTACGATATTGTTTTTTTTTGTTTCAAAAAAACTTCAAGTAAGTTCTACTGACTACATAGTTAACGCATCTTATCCTACCGTACTGTTCTGTGTACTGTTCATGCAGTTTTTCAAAAATATTCATTTGCATAGCGAACTTATACATAAAAAGACCCTTAACGGCGTCTAGAGGCACTTGTTTTTCCCGTCATTGCGATATTTTTTTGTTATTATCCATAACAAAAAAATATCATATCTAGGAACCTTCTAGTTATGGAAATATTGGAAGCTAAAGCATATTATGGAGCTCCGTAACCGTAACCGAAACTATCGGATATCCGAAATAAAAATATATTCGTAACCGTAACCGTATCCGTTTCACAAGTTTCGGATAGTTTTGTATAAGGGCAGAGTCTAAATAAAACGACATGCTTCGACAGGTTTTTGTTTCACCGCTCGCGTGCCACGTGAATCTTGCAGTTTGTTTGTTATTTCTAGTCATAAGATAACCTCTTTCATAACTAGTTAGTTTTTTATTTAAGAGTTAATACTAAATTTAAGAAAGTCTTGTGTTAAGTATTAAATTGATTTCTATAGACAAAATGCGACCAAAGTGTGTGTGTTTATATTTTACTTTAATCTAATATCCGTAACCGAAACTATCCGAAACTAACGGATAATCCAAAATAATTACTTATCCGTAACCGTATCCGAAACCGGTATAATTTTATTCCTATATCTATATCCGTATCCAGATCCGAAATATCATACATCATATATCATACATGCGTTACACTATGTTTCGACTGCGTTACACTGAGTCCTACCGTAAATCGTGATTTTCACTAAAAAAAAATCGTTTCCTAGCAATAATTTTTGTCTAGAGTTACTTAGTTTCATGTAGAGAAAGCTTGATTGGCGGCTTGGTGAAGGGTCCGTTTTAACAGAATATTATTGCATTACGATACGGCGCACTCTCAAAGAGGAGTGTTGAGAGTTTGCCCCAGTGACATTGGTGTAACATCCAGGTCTGATCCTGGTCAGGTCTGTACTCCCCGTACTGTTAGCCAGAGGAATAGCTACGTATAGTTCACCCACATTTCGCCAGGTTCGTTTCAATCCCATGTAATAGGGGGGAAGCCCATTGACATCAACCGAACACAAATTAAGACTCCGTGCTGCTCTAAGAAATGCGGATGAAAAATCCCATGGTCTTGTAAAAAAGAGAGTGTTGAGTCGCGAACCTGCGCACGACAGCAGTGCCAACAAGATAGTGCCTATCAGCATCGGCCAGATGTACGCGTGTGCTTACTGCTTGTCATCGATGCAGGTGTGTGATATCCTTATCAGAAGGTTTGATTGTGCCGCCGCTTGTTAGCGACGTCGTTTTTTATTGCATTCATGCGACACAGGGACGGATTTGTGTTTACATATCGAGTTGAATTTTAAACGCCCATACCATAATCATTTGCAATCTTAGATTATCAGGGGAACATATACAACATTGAGCATATTATGGTATAAAAAAACGTTTTAACAAAAAAAAAACCGACTTCCAAAAAAAATGTCAAAAAAAACCATGAAACGAACATAGTTGTTTCATTGTCTTTTTTGCCACCAACTTGCGGAAGTAAAGTCATTCAAGTATTTTTTTGAAGTCGTTTTTTTTTTGCAAAGAAATTTTTTATTTTACGTTGTAACTAGAAGTCATTAATGGATCATCATGTCATCAACAGAGGTCAAGAAGAAAAAATTGGTATTAAAGGATTTATTTATAAATTAGGATTTTACTAGAATCACGTAAATCACCCCAGTAATCGGTGTTCAAACATGAAAAAAAGAGACGCAGTTTCAATATCTCCCCGTTTTTAGAAGTCGATTAAAAATTGCTCAACCCTTTTAATGACACTGACAAGTATGAACCAGCTCTAAGAGTGTATAGTAACCACTTAAAAGAGGCTGCCTCGATGGTCTTGTGGAGATCCTGGGATCGATTCCCAAATTCTGCAAGGTTTTTCTATCAAGAATTTCTTGGTAGCAGTCTTGTTTCCCAGCAGTCCCCGGTTACTGGCAATTGGGCTGCATTCTATTGTTACGGTTTCAGGGAATAATGTCGCAGTTTTATTTGTATGTACGGCTTATAAAGAGAAGGGTTTCCTCAAGATGTTTTCCTTCAACGTTTTGAGAGCAATGGTGATGAAATAAATTACACAAAGTAGTGCGCCTGCCTGGATTCGAACCCACGACTTACTGGTCGTAAGTCGGGTCCGGCACCACTGCGTTCCTCCTCCTCACCTCTGTCTAACCCTTCCAGAATCCCTTCTCTTTCTAATCCTTCCATACAAATACAGGTGCGACATTATTCCCCGAAACCGAATCTACAAAACATATTAACTAAATAGCCAACTCAATCCGTCCCTGTGCACTTAAACAAAGAATCAAAGCCTCCATTGAAGTGTAACGCCGTATAAAACCCCATTGCTTGTGGTCTCTTCAGTTTGTGCACCATGGAAGTTAAGCTGATTGTTGTGCTCATCGCCCTGACCCTGATGGTCAACCTGGTTGTCGCTGGTGAGTAACCCTAGTTTAAGAAACAGTGATGGTGCTGCCACCAACTAATTGTATAAATTTACCAACAACTAGGTGGATAAAAGTGGTTGGTGGTGCACCAACTTTGACAAAGGTGATCGTGATGGTCTCATGGTAGGATTAAGAGGCCTACGATTAGCAGTGGAGTGTGATGTGTGACTTGGTGATGAGATCTTATGGGGAGTTATTAGTTGCACGAATCAAGATGGTGAACCTCAGAAAATGTAAACGCACTAACGAATTTAAATTTTTGAAATAATTAGTTTTGTATCGGTCAAATTATTAGAAACAGAAATGATACTTACAAATATAGCTTTGCTTTTAACTTGTATAGAAACGTGATATTACGAGTATATATAAATTGGATAGTGCGTTTGACGAAATAATAATTACAAATATGTTTTTCTTACGTGTGACTGTGAAATACTCATAGTCGTTGCTTACTTACGGGTAAATAATGAAATATATCGTAAGGCCAGCGAGAAAAGGTAACACTTGAGCAATCTAGTATCAAAGATGACAAAATCATTCAAAGACACTGAAAACATGTCAAGACACTGAAGACATGATGATAACGATAAAAAATAGAATTCTAAAAAACTAGAAACTTTTAGACTTCTGGTACAACCACCCATCACCAAAGGCCGACGAGCTCGATATAAAAGGAGGTTACTTATGTGTCCCGGGGCGTACCATCATCAGGATCAACGAGAAGAAATTCGAAATACCTGTGGGTTTAATGTCAGACTCCGAGGAATACCGGCTAAGAGAGGGGCCAAGGCTAGAGGAACTAACTAGAAAGACTCATATGACTGTCCCCACGCAAGACGAGTCCTGCCAGATGTGCGTTTGTTCTGCCGAAGGAAAACACGAATACTGCAGCAATAGACCCGCGGCAAATCTCAATGAATGTCTGGTAATGAAAAATATTACGGATCAGTTCAACATGGGCCTACCATTCGAGCATACGAGGTCTCTGCCCCAAAGGATTCGACGAGGTTTGTCGTAGTGGTGTAGGTGTCAATAAAATAGAAACTGTATGTTTTATTGAAACAATTAAAGTAGCTCACCGTGAAATTTTTCTCAGAGTCGTTATGTTGGTTCGAAAGTAATTAAAATTTATAGGATGTGTTGTTTGAACAGTCTCATTTATCATGAATCGAATTTTATAGTCAAGATATATTTAGATATTTTAATTACAGGCAAACATTACCAAAACCCTAGGAAGTACTTAGTACTTGTATAGTGATCATTCGAGAACCGCTGTTTTAAAATGTTATTTTTTATAATGAGGGCAAAGGGTATATATGTAGTAAGGTAAGTAGTTGAATATTTAGGGAACTCACGCACTACACGGCCACTCCGATCAGGCAGAAAGTTTGCTTTCAGTTTTGTTCCAGTAAGCTGTCGGTCTGGCCAACAGTCGTTGTCGTGGCCGCGTAGTGCGCGAGGTGCCTTAACGTTATGAATATGTAAGTACTTATAAACAATTTAAATTGCAAGTCAAAAATGCATACTCTATATCAAGCTCAGAAAAAGAATAACACATGACATACATATTATTTGCATCAGCGCCGAAATATCGGGATCTCAAAACAAACAGTAAACATAGTAAATATCCCGTTTCTAGTGTTAATGATAACACATACATAACCTTCACCACAGATTACATTTGGCACAACGACGAGATCCCTTACAACTCCAAGGCGAAATGCTTCCGAGGCCACTCCTACTACACCAACAGTCTGACCGCGAACGATACTGACATCGACGTCGGGACCGACGTGGAATCCCTCTTAGACTACGAAAACGAAAACACTTGCTACTTTTGCATTTGCTCCGTGAGTGGCAACGAGGTCGGCTGCGTCAGCCGAGGCATTACCTTCTGCAACTTCTTCAGGGTCATCAGATTTGACAAGCATGTCAGGGATAGGTACACGTCCCTCATGCAGCAGGATAGACCCACCTACTTCAGACAGCTGACGTATAGGCTGAGGAGGACCATGGATAATAGCATCTTTGAAATATTGGATGCTGGTATGCTTTACCGTTGTTATTGGTGCTGCTTTGGGATTTTGACTCTTATTTGTTCTAGGTTCTTGTTTTGTGTTATTTTCTTGATAATTTTGTTATTGGGTGTTTTGTTATAAGTGTTGTGACTCGTGTTAAGTGATTTTTGCCTTGACAATACGTAAAATACGCAGTGAATGATATAATTAATAATGTTAAGTTTTGTAAAAGTGATCTGAAATAATTATGATAAAAATCTGTTTGAAAAGAACTTAAAAATTTGGAGTCAGAGCGGTTGGATGAAATAGTTTTACATGTTCCTTTGCCCATATTTCAATTCAAATTTCAAGCGTCGCCTTCTGCAAGCCAACTTCGCAAAATTTATTCTTATTTCCACCCATCTTCCCTGGCAGCGACCATTCACAAATATTGTCTGTTTAATTCCAAATAATGAAATAAAGATTGGTGCTTGCAGGAGGCGACACGTTGTGCTGCGACCACCCCAATGGGCACCGGAGGCAGATCCACAACCAAGTGCGGACTAAGCTGAGGTCGCTGATGAAGAGGATCCCCAAGGAGAATCTGTTGGGAAAGAAAGAGACGATGAAAGGAGATTATGACGACTTCGTAGTGAACAACGATAAAAAGAAACGTTAAGAAATATGAAATCGTAGTCTGCAGCGATAAATTATGGAGTGTGGGGAATTAATGTTTATTTAAAGTTATGAATGTGGGTCTTGAAAAAAAAATGAATTCAGAAGATTACCAGAATAGGGTAAATAAAGCATTGAAAAAAGCATCAATAGATTCAACAATAAGATGAAGAGAAACATGCTGAAAGAACGACTGATCGTAAATAATTTGAAACACAGACAAGCTTGTCTTTGGAAAACGTAATAGTGATCAGTTCAGGACAAGCCAGTGATTGTTTGATTTGTGTTGTGTTGAGTGCTCGTGTACATTTTTATTTTTATAATTTTGTGTACCGTTTTATTAAATATTTTTTATGAAGTTTAAAACTTTCAATAACATTATTTATCCTGTTTTCTTTCACGTTGTAATATCGTTTTCAGACAGCACATAGTTCAAGCCTTACCCAATTGAGTTCTTATTGAGCCATTTAAATTCACGTTTTTGCACAAACACAGTATTTATGTACAATTTAATACGTTTTATTTGCACCTGCACCAAAGCACTTTTTGATTTATATTTCTTGTTTTTGCCACTAATATAATATTATTTGATAAGAAATTGCCAATGATTGGTTTAGAGAGAATAAAAAACAGACATGTTTGAAAAAATAGATTACAATTTATAATTTCATAAATCGTTGTAGAAGGTAATTTAAATCTTTAGACCTGCAAAAGGTAGAAACATCATAATGTGAGAGAATAATAAACTAACTAATTTGTAAAACGTTCCAATTTCAAAAACCCTTCTGGATACAAAGTTTAATTCAAAATAGAAATTTTAATTTTGCAAAAAATAACTGTAAGACTTTCCGTACTCTTGTAGGTTCGATTCCTGCATGGTTTTAAGTTTAAAGATTGCAGCACCAACCTTGGAGCTCATTATTATTTGTTAGGAATCAGTCAATCAATCGCTTATGATCCTTCACTTTCAAATTCTTAGAGTCTTATTTTTAGCAGAGAACAAATACTGGATATACAGTAAATAAAAAAATAAAGTAAGAAAAAAGAGTATTCTTATTTAGGGTATTAAGAACTTGAAGAATTTGAAAGAAAGAGGAAAGTAAAGTTTCCTTGTAGGCCGAAATGTAGAACATTGAGATCGTGAATAAAATAAATATGAATTTTCAGTAAATAACGAAGAGCCAAATAAGCGGAAATGTGTGCCACTCATCTCCGAATACACTGACTGTAATGAAGGTAAGAAATTATAACTTATTTTATTTTTGTTCAATTTGCGCATGATCAGTACCGTAAATGGTTATTGATTACAAATGAATAATTATTAATTCAAAACTTTGTCGGTACGGCAGTCACGGGATTAATCTGTGCTTTGTTGGTCTAGTGATCGCAAGCGCGAATGCTGAGCATGAGGTCCTGGGTTCGATTTCCAAGTCGGGCAAGATGTTATTGGGTTTTTACATCAGAAATTTTTTAGCAGTAATCACGGAGTTTGGATTTGTGCCCGTTTAAAGGCAATAGGCTCGCCCCTATTACATGGGATTTCAACATAATTGGCGTAATGTGGGTGTACTATTATTTGCACCCTTCTTCAGGAATTGCAAACTCCTCTTCTAATATGACGACATGTCAAAACACGAAAAGAATACGGAAAACGAAGGCAGTTTGGTGGGCTACAGCCCGACAGTTGTTGTCGGGTTCTTCTATAATAGTCTTAAGTCACAGATAACTTTATTTGCGCGATGTAGGATTTAGGTGTATTTCGATGTTTAGTTCATCGTCTGAGTCATAGATGGCGCTGTAGTACTTTATGTTCTATGTTTGGGGGTATGAAGATTAGGGTGTAAAGTTCTTAAACCCCCATAGCAGTTTCTGTGTTTGGGCTTTTCGTGGCTACATTACCTTGTATTGCTCTAGATAACTTATGCATGGGCTGCAGCCGCTGCAAATGCGATGCATTTGGGCAGTGGGAGTGCCAAGATGTACAGGAATGTCGCGATGAGGATAAGAAATCTTCCGACGTTGACGATCTGGAAGAAGGTGATATCTTTGACGATGCTCTACAAATGTTGGAATCTGGTGAGTATTACTTCAGAGTTATCTCATACTTCTTGACCACGAACTCCGCGCTGCACGCATGCGACAGAGACTAGGTAAAACCAAAAGAAAGGAATTGCTTGGAGCATAACGCCACGATGCAACGCGACGCGACTGTACTCACGCGAGAGAAACAAGTGACGAGCGTGTGTGTCGCACCGCCGGAGGAAGACGACTCGATAAGGATACTATGACTATGCCTAAAATCGGACGCGAAAGGAGTTAATAACGTATCCTAAGGGGCAATTGAGAATCGCAAAAACGTAATAGATTTTAATAATAACTATTTTTTGTTCATTAGATATGAAAAAGAAAAAGCTTCAGAGTATCAAGGTGTCTGCCAAGCACGTGCCCGCGCCTCGTAAGTTAACAGAGCAAGAGGAGCTATTAGGTACGGCTTATTTGTTGAATTCTTTACATAAACAATTCTATACTTATTGCTTTCATCTTTTACTGCTTTAATATTATTAAAACTGGTAGAATTGTCCCACTGCTGGGAATACCTCCCTTTATTCTTTCTATTGGTCCCGGTTCTAAAACACTTGTTGGTAATTCTTTCTCTTAAGAGCGTTTTCGACTTACGGCATTTCATACAAATTTTCAAGTCCTTTTTTTCCAAATGACTGAACCGATTTTAATGAAACTTCATACGCATAAGCAGGATACATAGTCTAAAAAGTTATCAGAGAACATTTTCAACATGTCTTTTTAAAAAAAAGATAGTCGGAAATTTCTGTTTCTATGGAAAATCTAAAATCGGTTTAATTTCGCTGTAACACTATTTTTCGAAAATATTCTAAAAACTTTTAAGACTTATGTATCCTGCTTATGCGTATGAAGTTTCATTCAAATCGGTGCCGTCATATCGAAAAAAAATTACTTCAAAGTTTGCATGAAATCCCGTAAATCGTAAACGCTCTTAAGTTATCTCACAATCTACTTCGTAGTCTGCCAGTCACTGTCTGCTTTATTATTTTTGTAGAAATGTACTAATCTTATGTTCCTGCAATACTTTCTTGATTTTTGATTTATAACGTTTTTAAATACGCACTTCTCTCACCACTGAAAATTCTAAAATTCCATAGCAATTATGACACTGACAGCTATTGACGTTTAGTTTTAACGACGAAATTTGCCCAAAGTTTACGACATTGTATACAAGTACTTTTCTGTCTCCTGACTTAAGTGTTAATTTCTAAAATCTGTTTCCAGGTTATGTGCTAGGAATCCCTCGGCAAGAGCACTGATTCGCACGTTTTTTTAATACAGCACCATTGCACAAACCTTTATTAGTTTTTTTTTTTAATTACAAACTTTAAGAAAGTCATCGAGGTAAGTTTTATATTCAGTATAATAGCAAAACTGTTATATGTTTTAACCTCTGCGATTTTTTACAGCTCAGTTCCAAGATAAGGGGACTGATGCAATGACAGCAAGCTTTCGCTTGTCTCGGCAGAGAAGATCTACTGATGATAAAACGAACAAACTTACTAAAAGATCGATTGTTAAGAAAAGTCAAACGGACAAAGGTTCTACTCACAATAATACAGTTAAAAACTATGATGCAATTGATGAAATAAACGAAGGTACGTTGATTTCGTAACGATAGCAAATTTCTACACTCGTTCAGTAGTAATGCTCATTTGATTAAAAACAATACATATTTTTTAAAACAAGTGTAACAGTGTATATAATATTTTTTGTTCGAGCAGACACATTAAAGGATTCAAACCTAACGGGGACATTGGTTGCCAAGAAAATCAACATGATCCAGCCACTCACTGGTTTGAGACGATCGAACTTCGCAGATAAAAGCAAGGCACTGCTGACTGACTACAGCAAACCCAAAGCAATCGATCACATAACTGACAATAAAATAGAAGCAACAGAACCAGAAATCAAATTTGACGCAAGCCATGAAAATTTAAAAACACGACTTGGAAATTTCACACAAATTGATAAGAACACAGATCTTTCAAAAATCGTAGTCAAAGAATTGAAAAGTGAAACGATTGGAGATAATAATACCATTCCGGTTTCATTTATCTCTTTCACTCCAGAAAATGATACTTTGACTGCAATGGCTTTCATTGCTGGCAACTTATTAAATAAGTTATGGAATATGGAAAAAGATGCTGCGGCGACATCAACAGAAACAGATGGATTAAAACATGAAAAGATTGCTGACTTAATTGAACTTTTCAAAGAGCCACTAAATATGAGGCAAGAATTTTTCCTGAAAAATGCTTTAGAACAGTTATCAAGTGCAATAGATAAGAATAAAGATATTAATAACTTTTCTATCTGTGAGACTATTAATGAATCACAGAAGTTGTTACGTAGTAGGAGCGGCAGTGATGAGGAAGTTACGAAAACGCCGAGAAGAAAAAGCGTCGAGAGCGAGGAAAACAAAGCAATAAATGTCAGAGAACAAAACAAAGCTAAAATAGAGGTGAAAACTAACCGGAAAGAAGCCACTATAAAAGCAATGGCCAAAATAAACAATGTTGTAGATTTAATAAAAAAGTTTGAATATTTACAAAGCAATTTAAGTGAATTGCAACATGGTCCAAAAATCGTTTTTAATCACACGTTTTCAAATAACAAAACGCATGAAATTGATACTAAACTAACTGAAGATGAGAAAAACTCTTTCAATTTGTTTGGAAATCTTTTAGAAAAAATAACAAAGCTAATTTTGCCAAAAAGAAACAACAAGAAAATAGCAAATGGAATCAAGAACCAAAACTTTTTAAAGAATGATGATAATTTGAAGAAAAAGTTAAAGAAAATGTACAATGTTGATATTACTAA
Source organism: Noctua janthe (assembly GCA_910589295.1). NCBI lineage: Eukaryota > Metazoa > Arthropoda > Insecta > Lepidoptera > Noctuidae > Noctua > Noctua janthe. The sequence continues at coordinate 698,146 of OU342572.1, read as the reverse complement.
CATGAGTATGTCAGCTAAAGACAAAATGATTCTGGACTACTTAACACATGTCAATAACAAACCAGATTGCTTACTGAACAATAAAAACTACGAAGCAGAAACGTTGCCCAGCGTTGAAGGTAATATTTTACTCAATTTGTCAGAATTTTTCAAATTGAAATCGTTCAGTGATCTGATACAACTAATAGCACCTCAAAAACCTATTGCCCGAGAGTCTCCAATTCAAACAGAAAAACAAACAATTGAAACCACTACTAAAGTAATTGAAGAAAACAAAATACCCTCTAGTACTAAAGGCGTTGATTCTGATAAGTTGAGTGCGACAAAAGAGAAATTGAAAGCGCATTTGAAAACTATAATGGAAGATTTGATAGAGATACAGAGTGCCACAGGAGTTAGCTTTAAAGATAAGATAAAAATAACAGATGCGTTGCCTTGTATCTACAATCTTATAAGAGATGGAACAGAAATCGAGAAAAAAGAAGAAAATATTGACCCAGTCAAAAAAATAGCAAACATATTTCAAGGATTAAAAAAAGAATTGAAAACTTCGCTTTCACGTAGAAATGCTGGTGACATAATGACAGTGAGGCCCAAATCCGCCGTCATATTGGAACGGGTAGTTCAAAACTTAAGTGATAAATCACATTTAAATACTCGTAGATCGTCAAATAGTATTCCTAAATCATATGACCAAATAAAGAGAATGATAGATCGAATGGAAAATGGTAGTTCTACATATAAGCGCCATGCTTTACTTGTCAAAACTCCGGCAGCTGGAAAACTTATATTACTAAAAGCACTAGAGCTAGATGCTCAGGCCACAATAAACGTAATCGGCGAAATAACGCAATCCTTTGACAAACTAACTAAACTTCCGACAGAACAATTTAATGAACTCGGAGAATTTGTTGGAAATCTGGCGACAAGTATTCATTTAAGTGAAAAAGTAAATGAAAAACTTAAACTCGACGTTATTAAACTGCCCGGTAAGACTGAAACCCAACCCCAAAAAGGTTCGGAAATGTTGACGGCCGAAATGAATAATAACAACATGTTGAAAACTAATTTTAATAAGAAACCTGTTCTTACGGCCAGTGACCCTCGTGGAGAGAGTGATGAGGTGAAAATATCTAGGATCCAGCTCATGAACCAGCTGATCAGAAATCGTATGAAAATATTTCTAAAGTTGAAAGAGGAAAGTGGGTCTGACGTCAAGCACGATATGACGTATAATATTGCTCAAAGGGTTCTGTACTACTTGGACGCTGGGAATTATAATCTTGCGAACGAATTGTTTAGGATCTTTGTATTACAGAAACAAAATGAACCTGCTAACGATAGACATGTTGGTAAGTCTAATTGCATTACTATTTGGATTTACAATATAAGGTATTATAGCCAGTTCTCTGCTGGACATAAGCCTTTCTAAGCGCACGCCATTATATCTTATCGTGGCCATTTAAAAACTGATCTGGGTTTCACACAGTCTCAAAGGCTCGGAGTTCATTCCATAGCGCATTTTTGTTTTGTAAGAACATTAAGGGTCTTCAACTGTTTATGTTAATAAATAGGCTTTGAATGGATGTTCATGAAAAAGAAATACTTTTAAGAACATAACATGTACAAAAAACCAAGTCTCGCAAAACTGGTCTTCTACCGTAAAAAGTTGTGAGATCTAATCTCTTTAAAGAATGTCGTTGCTTTTGAATAAATAGAAAATATTTCTCGTGTTGAGCTGATCCACATTTTCATTTGTCGTTGATAAAATTGTCCCTCACGCAGATGAAATAAACATAGTTTTTGTTCCGTGTCTAATCCGAGTTATATTTATGTAAATTTGCAGTAATTGGTCTCGTAGTTGTAAGTGCTTCTGCCGAGCATGAGGTCCTGAGTTTAATTCCCGGGTCTAGCGAAGTGTCATTGAGGTTTTCCACCACAGAATTATTCGTTTCCGGTTAACGAACTCCAATTCCACAGTGTCGAATTTCGTTAATTTTATTGATCTAGTGATTAAAACATATCTCAAGTTATATATATCTTAAGTTATTACCATTACTCTCAACTAGCCGAACATTAATCAAAAACATCTGAAGCAGTTGTATTGGCAAACTGTAGTAGCGTTATAAAACAACTTATATCGAATTTCTCGAGACTGCAACTAAGTAATGGACATCAATTTCTTGTATTTCTCTTCGACGTAGATTCATGCAGTCTCACTACCAAGATATTTATTAAAAATAACCTGTCAGTAAATATATTGGTTTGGTTCACAGCACCATCTACAACGCAACCAATGCGTCGGTTGGCACAACCGCTAAAGGAATCCCCAGTGCTGCTCCAAGATCCAAACAAGTTGAAAGCAAAGCACATGAACTGGGCCACTCAAGACCATCTCATAAAACAGCTGCTGAACATCAAAAACATGGGATTGTAGAACATATATTTTTAGATACTTTTGTAATTTTCAATAAATGCTTTGTATTAAATTGTGTTGGATTTATTGATGTAGCCTTGTTACTACTATTGTTGAGTGCATATCATATGGGTACATAACTGCTAGGCCATGAGCTATGCGCACAAGCGACACGCGTGAAAAGCAAACAAGTGAAACACGCGCTTGTCACCTGGCGCAATTACCGCAACGCATTGGAGCCTATGCACACGGTGCGTTGCAGCGGCGGCGTTGTATATCGAATCACGCCGCAAGACGCACTCCGATGCCGCACCACACGCACACCGGGCGTGCTACCCGCGAGACGAGGCGGCGAGGGGTGCATGCGTTGCGATGTGGTTGCGAAGCCGGAGCGGCACTGCTCACTACTGCTCAGTTGTTTTGTGGTAGATAACACGCTTGCTTGTTTTTGTGGTACCTAGGTTCTAAAGATTTTAACAACATACCAAATTTTTAACAACATACCAAAAGAATTAAGAGAACTCCCTTTAAAATATTTTAAATCTAAATTACATAAATGGCTTATTGATAATTGTTTTTATAGTATAATTTCTTGAAAAAAAGTAACCGATACAAAGTACTTTTAAGTTGATATATTTTTTAAAGTTTTCTTTAATTAAAAGAGTCGATAATTGTTAAGATTTCGAATAGATACAAATCCTGAATTGTACAATGTTTTTCTTATTCCATAGACATATAAGATGGATATATTATAATATTAATTTACAGTAATTGATATTGTATTAAAATTTTACATTTAAGATGTCCCAATATTTGTATGCCATTCGATGGCGAAACATGTAAGTTCACAGCACTATTTATAAGACATTAATGTACCATGTTTTTATACGAATAAAAAATATTCTATTCTAAGATTTCGAAACTGGACACACTCATTCGAAAGAATTGGTAAAACCTCTGTTCGTCTTTCAGCAACTCTCTATATTATTGGTGAAAGAATTGTCCATCAGTATTATTTATTTATAGTTATTGCAATAAAGTGATTAATCCAATATTGTGTTCTACGTCAAATAAGAGTAAGTAATAGGAGCAACAACATCCGTCTTTTTCGGTTCATTTTTATTAAACACACTTGACTGTATTCAGAACCTGGCGTCAGTCGCAGTGTCGCAACGACGGACCGTCCGCGTGACCACCAATCAATGCGGCGAAATCTTGCCGCGACACCGCCCGCCGTGTGCATAGGCTCTCACCTGAGGTCGTGAACAGGGCATAAGCCTACATAGTAGAATAAAATGCACTTTGTATGGTACCATTCTATCTAGAATTATTTTTAAGAAATGTATTAGTGTTGTTAAATCTTGCAAAAAAAACCTGATTGAAGATTATCCATGAAGAAATATTCTCAGAGAAGGGCTTCAGAAAGTGACGTTATCTTCGCGAGAGCGATGACTGCAGAATGTATTAGATTAACATAAGCCATCGAGAAGCTTATTTAATAATGTTGGAAGACTGTCAAAGTGCGACAGGCTCTGAAAACGATTATTTTTCCGTGCTCTCAGTACAAGGTATAAATAAGGCGTAAAAAGAAGTTTCTCTATAACATCTGTACTTTATTATTTGTACTTTAGATGGATTCAATCACAGAAGATATGAAAGGTGTGCCTATCTTATCTGTATTAATGTGTTTAAATAGTTATTATTATTGAAGTTCTCGATTCTTTGGTGTAGGGCCTCTTGTCGTGGGCCGTGTTGTAATTATCTTGGCCGTCACTCCACGCTTCGCTAGTTTGCTCGATCTTGGCGTTCTGGTCTTCCTGGCTTTGCGTTCTGAGAACAATAAAATATTTTATTTCATCTGTTCCTCCAGCTACAGCACTGACTGCACCGTCATATATATCTAAACACTATTTTGTTCGCATTAAAGAAACACATCCTTTTCTTGTCTCATCCTATCTTTCTAAATTAAAAACAATTTTTGAAATCGGACGGTTCGACCTCTTTATAATATTGGTGTAGATGTCTGGTTTAGCGAGGTACATACTTAAGAGCTGCTCTCATACTAAACGCTGTTGATTTGCATAGCAGAGATACCCCTTAAAGTAATTCCCCGGTTCAACCAGTCATAGCGTATTAATAAACTGTTATTGTTACCACTATCTTACCTCGTCTTGAAGCTTTCTTCTCCTTCTTATTCTTTTTCCTGACGTCGGCTTTACGTCCTGTCTCTGCCGTAGCATTCTTCTTATTTTCTTTTATTTTCGGCGTTACCTTATGTCTTAGGTATCTAGGTATAATATTTTTTATTCGAGTCTTGAACGGATCTATAACAGACCGTTTCATTCTTTTCGCAAGATCTAAATTCTTTTGCCATCTTTTCATTGTTTCCTCATATTCACCGTATCTTTTCTCTGAAATTTCATCCAATCTCTTTTTAGCTAGTTGTCTCACTATTTCTGATTTTGGAACCTTTTTTTCCAGAAGTTTTTTAATATCGTGCTTAGAAGTCTTTAATAAGCTACGAATGTGTTTTATGAAGGAGAGCTTTTTCTTTTTGCTTATTTCTGGTAGATCATTTATGGTCGTTTGTACGCTGACTTGTGGCTTGGTCGTAGTTTCTGTGTTTAGTTGCATTACTGATCGGGGTTGTTCAGTTACTTGTGTCTTTGGTTTTCGGCTATAGTATTTTATTAACAGAAGTATTTTGTTATGAATCTTAGTCAATCCAGCTTCAATTTTATCAAATGTGCTATCACTTACTTTATCTAATGAATCAGTCATTCTTCTGCTGTGTGCGAATTCTATTTTACCGATAGCATCGTTCATCTTACTTATATCCAAAGTTAAAATACAATGCAATAGTTTCATCCTGTAGAGGCTGGCAAAAGGAGTGCTACCGACAAGACTGGCCGTTACTTCCTGCCACCTATCACCGATGCTATTCAAATAATTTGTTAAATTATAATGTAGGTCGAGGACTCTTAACCCTGGCATGATAAACTGATTTACATAGTAAGATTTAATTATATGTTTCATGATTTTGCTTGTGGCTGGTGACAACGGATATAAAGCGTTAAGTTTCGGCGAATCTTGGTCAATTACTTCGATGACTTGAACTAAGCATTCCTTTAATGATGAACGACTACACCGACCAGTCTGTTCCGTCCTTCTTCTAAAACTTCTTAATCGTTTTATCTTGTTTCTCTTTGGTTTTTCGAATAAATGAGTTTTGTACACATATCGCTTCATTGCATGCAAGAGAAGTTTTAAATCGTCCGGTATATCAGGATTTCTATATTTTCGAATTCCATAGATATCTCTTATGACTTCGAAAATATCACTTTTTAGTTTTAACATATATTTTTCATACTTATTTGGGTTGGCCCTCTTTAGATCCACATCTAACCCAGTTGCCACTGCGACGTTGTAAATTGAGAAGTATGTGTTACTGGTAATATTATTTTCTTTTGGTTCATCGTCAGGATGAGTATCACTTTTGACGAATTTCAGCAGGTCATCTTTGATTTTTTGCAAATTTTCCAACTCTCTTATCTTTTCAGAAATTATTTTATTTAAAGGTATGAGGACATTTCCCTTTAAATCTGTAATATCTTCAGTTTTATTCGTACTGGTGGTAAAATTAGTGGTGTTTACTGTAATTGTGACAGTTGGCATGATATTGGGCGCAGTATTGTTCTCCTGCTGTGCCACGTCTCTCTTCATGATGTTAAAAGCACTTTGTTCAATGATGTCGTTCAAGTTTTCGAAGATGTCTGGATCTTTATCTTTGGTATAATTGGTAAAATCTGAAAAAAAACACGTCATTTGTAGAATATTTCCACGCGCAAATATTTTGAATTATTATTCTTTCAATACATACCCTCTGTAAGATTCACATTTATAACAATGCTTCCAGCTGTTTCAAGCAAATCGGTCACTACGTCAGTCGGCTCTGTGACCGTAGATTCAGTGACACTAGCATCGTAGTCTAGCATAAAGTTCATCACATTGCTCATTTCATTGTTAGAGCTACCTCCAGTTTCATTGTCTTCATCCATGACCATATAATCAAAGGTAAATTCTGTCTGATTATTAGGTTTATAGTCTATGAGTTTTCTTCGGTTATCAGTTTTGGGGTCCACGGCAATATCGCGGAGTACTTCTTCAAATGCTATAGAGTCGTTATCTTCAGTGGTAGTTGTTTCTGGGTCTCCCGTGATTGTTAGCCCGGACAAAAATGGGCTAGGATCTGGAAAATGAGTTGATTAAACGAGGTCACAAGGGGAAGGGAAAACTTTAGTGGTGAAATAGTTGTACTTTTGGTACACCTTTCAAAATCTTTTCAAAATATTTTATTTCACAAAGGCGTTATAAAACCTAGTGAAAAAGTGCACCGTTCGTGTTGGTCGTTTCCTATGGAGAACCGGCAAGAAACTCCATGGTTACTCTTTTAAAATTATTTTGTTTTACAATATTTTTGTGTTACAGCGTTAGTACTTAAATATGGGAGGACAGCTATCCTACAAAAACGTAAGACAAGATAAAAAGTTAACAGGCATCTATGAATCTACAAGGCCATGTTCACACATTCACAAACAATCCGTAAAAAGATAATCTATACAAAGAAAAGAAAATATTATAAAAATACTAAAATGAACAAGTGACACAAAAATAATGTAACTATTCTGAATAAAAGGTGGATTAATGATTTGAAAACTACCGTAAAAAATCTGAAAACAATGAGATTTGCCTTACCCTTCAAGGATTGGTTAAAAGGTATATAATAATAATAAATAAACATTTATAAAAAAATCAAGTATCTTGATTTAGCACACGAGGTGGTCGACATGTGGGACGTGGATTCTGCAATCATTGTACCGATAGTAACCGTAATTAATGGACTTATAGCTGAGAGCCTCGACCAACACCTTAGGAGGCTCTCATGGCGCGTTTGCGTCTGGTCAAGGGCTTGATTCAGAAAGCAGTACTCCTGGGCACGGCACGCATAGTGAGGCGGTTCCTCTCTCTGGAGCCCTGATCACCGGCAGCCTGGACCTTGTTCCTGATGCCGATGGGCCAACTGTTTATTATATTTTAAAATGTGTTTTTTTCTTTTGTTTTTCAAAATATTTACAAATGTATTAGATAAGAGAAAGAATGAATAAAGGAAATAATAATAAATAAACATTTTATTTCTCTTCCACATAGGCGCTTTAAAAATATGAAGACAGTACATCTGATAAATCGTTTGTGGGAGACTGGTATCTGCACTAGGAAAAACCTGTCACGCAGATTACCAGCCCCCTCGCCCAAAAACAGTGTTTGAATATTAAGTTAATGATAAAAAAAAAATTTAACCTTTGGAAGAGGAACACAGCTAACGAAAATAAAGGGTAAAACCAAAATACAAAATTAAAATTATTATTGAGAGATACGACGTGTTGAATACTCAAAGATTGTTGACAAGTAGTGAGTTAAATGGATACTCATTAAGAACTCATAACTCGTGACATGACATTCAGTATTCTTTGAAGTGAATAGTATAGTAAACTCTATTTACCAGTTGAGTTTAAAAGCGAAAATTCAGGAGAAGTTTGCTTGTCGCTTTGTAGATTGTAAGCTTCTACCAATGATATTATGAATAAAAAGAAGTAGATGTCGCACTAGCGCGTGCTAATTGTTGCAGAAAAATTCAGTCAATTGTCGTAATTTAAGTACTTCAAGTGCAATAGCTATCTCTTTCTGCATCATACGTTCCGTATTATCTATCGGAGTCATAACAACGCAACGATATTTGAATGCCGCTCAGTATGAACGTAGCGTCTCTTTCTTTATAATATTATTGGCTTCTACTGATTCAGCAATCTAATCCAAGTACACTTGCACAGTGAAACAATAAGCTTAATATCGATATTAATAAAATAAGTAATCATTACCAGTTACTGCGGTAGCAACGTCGTTAGCAAGTTCATCGTCCTCAACAGCATTGAACTCAGTCGTTGATGTAAAGTCCCTTGAACCGATCTCCTTCAAAATAAAAGGTTTAGCTCCATAAAGCCATTCTGACAGCAAATCATAGGCTACGGTACTGGCAGTGTCTTTTGGGTTATCGGTTACTGAACGCTTAAAAATCCTGGGATGTGTGTCTGCAATTATTATAGCACAAAATTTCAGTATTTAGCCGCATCATAGTTAGGATATTATGTCTATTCAACGGGATTGGCATTCGTTTTTCGTTTTTCGTGTGTTATGCCATCGTGATGTCTTTTTTTTTCTAGGTCCTCTGGTGAGGGAATACACTAGACCAATGTGCGTGATGCTTGGGGGAGACCTAACCCACGCTGTGGTCTTTCAGTTGGTTAATGATGATGTAGCTTAACTAAAAGGCAGCAAGCCGAAAGTCTGTCAGTCAGAAACAGGGTTGTTGACCTCAGATAGGCAGTCGCTCCCTGAGATACTGGTATTCAGCTGTATCCTGTTACACTAGAATCAGACCACAACGTTGTTGGGACAAGATTAGACAAAGGATGATGCTACTTACGGTCTGTTATAGCGTCCATGATCATAACTAGGACTCGGTGATCAATGTTGAGAGGAGGGTCCTGGCTGTGGCACGGCTGCAAGGTGGAGCAATTCCACCTGCCTTCAGGGTCGCAGGCACAGGTCTTGCACCCGAGGCACACGTTGGCTGTCAAGATGAATAAAAAAAAATACTACGAGCGAAAAAAATACTTCAAACCCAAGCAGTCGCGTACATTTTGTGTTATTTATTTGACCACCCCTTCTGTGACGAAAAATATTGTTAGGAAACGGTATATATCCAAGAACCAAAAATTTTAAGTCTTGAGACATCCCCAATCTTTTAGAATCAGCAGTTACAATTATTTAATCTTATGTTATTGCAATTTTAAGTACACTATACTCTAGCTAGAGAAGTTAATTAATGAAAACAAGTTTTAAACACCCATTTCATCTAGTAGATAATAGACCTTTAACTGGAGCTATTGAAGTAATAGTTCTTGTTACAGGAATAGTAAAATGATTTCATAATCTTAATATAATTTATTAATTTTTGTTAATTGTGATTTTAACAATATATCAATGATGATGAGATGTTTGTCGTGAAGGAACTTTACAAGGTAAACATAGAATTTTAGTCAATAAAGGACTTCGTTTAGGAATAATTTTATTTATCTTTTCTAAAATTTGTTTTTTATTTCGTTACTTTGAGCATTTTTTCATAGATATTTAGCTCCTAATATTGAAATTGGAGCTATTTGCCCCCAACAAGTATATCCCCTTTAATCCATTTTAAATTCGTTTATTTACAATCATTTTTTATCAGATCAGGAGTATCAGCTACTAAGCTCATCATGCTATCATAGAAAATAATAATTCTCAAATAACTCAAGGTATTTTTATTATTACAATTATTTTAGGAATTTACGTTTCTATTCTTCACGTTTATGAGTACTTTGAAGTATCTTTTATTGCTGATAGAATTTATGGAGCAACGTTTTTATATCAACAGGATTTCATGGTTTACATGTAATTATTGGAACAATAATTTTATTTATTTGCTTAATTCGACATCTAAATAATATTTTTTCTAGTAATTATTATTTTGGATTTGAAGCAGCAGCTTGATACTGACATTTTGTAGACGTAGTATGATTATTCCTTTACATTTCAATTTATTGACGAGGAAATTAGTTAATTATATAATATATTTAGTATATTTGACTTCCAATCAAAAATTTTTATAATTTTAATATAAATATTTTTTAATTATTATCAGTATAGATTAATACTTAATATTCTAAATTATGTGTAGATTAATACTTAAATTATATATAATATTAATATTATAAAGAGGAAAGATTTTTTTGTTTGTTTGTTTGTACCGAATAGGCTCCGAAACTACTGTACCGGTATTATCACTTTTTCACCAATACAAACCTAAATTATCAGGAAGTAACATAAACTATAATTTATTTAAAAAAATTTAGAAATCTTTACGAAAATTGCAATAACGTAACCCAAAGTAGCAAAATGTTGCCTATAAAATTCATTATTTGGCGTGCGCTGAGAAAACTATTGATGATACTTAAAAATTATGTACTACATAATTAAAGTACTTATTATTAACTACAAAAAAGACCCCAAGGAAATATATCTAACTATCATAGTTTAGTCACAATAGCAGCTTTTGTGTTCTAAAATTTAATTAGTTAAAATCAAAGTCAAATAAATAGTTTTATCATCAAGGGTTTTTATGTAGCAGTAAAATACTGAGTGTTCAGCGACATCTATTAAATCAAAATGATACTAATGAATAAAAATGTGCTCACAAGATAACTTTAAAATCAACTGACCGGGTTTTTTAAAAAGTTATGATATAAAAAGATACTTTATATTAGTCTAAATGACGCTGCTTTAAAAATCTACATAGCCTTATGGTGCAGAGTGTGTGTTCGATCGCTATCCATGCATTATTTAAGGGAGTGTCAGACTTGTACTGACTAAAACCCATCCATGTTCCTTCCTTGCCTTTTGTGTTCCAGGGCCACGGTGTCTCTTTCGAACAGTCCCGCAGCTCTGGCAGGCATCGGCCCATGCGGACCCCTACTCGGTTGCTGACATCTCTTTGAGGCGCGCGTGGAACACGAACGCGCCGTCGACACGGCCTGTCGTCATAAGACGGCCGGACGGCGAGCTAGCCCATAACTCGCCGTTCACAGGCCCGCGCCTACGGTGGCCGGGAGCCACCACGTGACCCCCGACGCCCAGGGCGTCTCCCGCGGCGGCTGGGACGTGAGGTTCTTTCCCTCTCACGTCCCGCCACCTCCTTCACTAGCATGACTGCTTCACAGAAGGTGGTGACGGCTTCCCATTCCCTCTCGCTCCGGACCATGGCTTGAACCAGGGCCGGACGCGAGAGATCGCCGCCGCCAATCGCCGCTACAAGGACACGGCGGTGCTCCGCCCAAGCGGGGCAGACCTCTACGGTGTGCTCCACCGTGTCCTCCGGACGATCCTCGCAGTGGAAACACCCGGGCGTTTCCTCCCGCCCGATTCGGTGCAAGAACCTCCCGAAACAACCGTGTCCGGTGAGGATCTGCGTCAGGCGGTAGGTGAGGGCGCCGTGGCGCCTCTCTAGCCACTCCTCAAAGAGGGAACTTATCGCCACTATGGTAGCGTGCCCTGCACGGGGTTGCAACAGTCGCTCTCTCCATGTCGCCATGATATCATGCCGGAGGTCTGTCCGCTGAGCGGCAATTTGCCGCGGCAGCGGAGTTTCCCCCCGACGTAGTGCCTCCGCGCGCCATTCATGCAGGCGCGCGAGGACTATCGCCTCCAGATCCCATGGCGGCAATCCGGCAAGGAGGCTAGCCGCCTCGCCGGAGATCGTGCGGTACCCCCGGATTAGCCTTATGGCTATCACCTTTTGGGGCGCGTTCAGGTAGTGGGCGGCTTGCCGCCTTAAAGAACGCGCCCACACCGGGGCCCCGTAAAGGGCCATGGACCGCACGACCCCCGCGTATAGCCTCCGGCAGGAGGCGTTTGGACCCCTCAGGTTGGACAAGAGCCGCTTGAAGGCAGCCCCTGTCCGTTCCAGTTTGGGAGCCAAACGTCGGAAGTGCTCCACGAAGTTCCACCGGCTGTCGAGGACGAGTCCTAGGTACTTCAACGTCGACCCGACGCCGATGGAAACCCCTCCTGCCGTCAGTAGGGATCCCGACGGTGGCGCATTCCGAGGCCCATGAAAACACATGGCCTCGGACTTGTGCAATGCCACCTCGAGACCCAATTGCCGGATCCTATCCACGACTATCGCAACCCCGCGTGTCATGTTTTCGGCCGCCGCCTCGTGCGACCTCCCTTGTGCCAGTACCAGAGTGTCGTCAGCGTAACAAACTACGCTGACGCCGGTAGGGAGGTCGGCGCGCAGCACCCAGTCGTAACCGATGTTCCACAGGGCCGGTCCTAGAACCGATCCCTGTGGAACACCGCACGACATCTCTCGCCGGTTCCATTCTCCGCTCTGACCGGGGTAGATGACGGCCCTATCCGTCAAGTAGTCCCCGACCACACGACGAAGGTAGGTTGGCACCCGGTGATACCGGAGTGCCTCCCTAATGCAGCTCCAGGGCATGGAGTTGAAGGCGTTGGCGATGTCAAGAGACACCGCCAAGACGACCCCGCCCCGGGACACCGCGTCCCCCGTCGTGAGGGCTCTCACGCGCATGATGGCGTCCACCGTGGAGCGCCCCTTGCGGAAACCAAACTGGTGTTCCGCAAGATCCGGCCCCATCCCCGCAAGGTGCCCGGCAAGGCGGTTGGCAATGACTCTTTCGAAGAGCTTGCCCACCTCGTCGAGCAACACGATGGGCCGGTATGCGGACGGAGAGTTCGCAGGGCGCCCTGGTTTCCGGATGAGGACCAGCTTCCCCGTCTTCCAACGAAGCGGAAACTGGCCTCTCTCCAAGCATGCGCTTAGGAGCCCTTCCAGTCGGGGCCCGAGAGCCTCGGAGGCCAGGACCCAGGCTTTGCCAGGCAAGCCATCGGGTCCCGGGGCGGTGTTTCTGGCTTTCAGCCTGCGTACCGCCTCTCTCAGGTCTACCCCAGTCACCTCCGGAACGTCGTCATCGTCATCGGTGTGGTCCGCTTCCGGCACCGCACGCGGCGGCGGAGCCATAGGCGGGGGAGGATGCTCCCCTCGCGAAGGGAACAGAGCGCTCACCACGTCCTCCACGAGCTCAGGCCGGAGACTCTGCGTTAGCGGAGGGGCCCGGGTGCGGAGTTTGTCCCGCACCATCTTGTAAGGCGCCCCCACGGATCTCCATTCAGAGACTCCAGCATCTCCTCGCGGGCCAAATTCTTGGCCCGCCGGACAGCCTCTTGGAGGGCGGTCTTCGCCGCTCTGTACCCCTCGTACAGCTCCGCCTCAATGGCTGCCGCATCCGGAGGGCGGATACGGAGCCTGCGATGCCTGGCGTACAGGCGCCGCGCGGCAACGCACGCCTTGCGCAGAGACGTCAGCTCTCGCGACCACCAGTACACCTGACGCTGGGCGCTTCCTGGCCGAACTCGGGGCATTGCCACGTCGCAAATCTCGGACATGGCCTCCTGGAACCAATCCACCTCGTTGTTGATGTCGGCAGGCCTGACTGGTGATGACACCCAGGCCTGCACGATCGAGGCTTCCAGGAGGAGCTCCCGGTCCAGCTGCTTCAGCGCCCATCACGGACCACTCGGGGCCTGTAGGACCGGCACGCTTGAGGACTGGGTGGAGACGTCGAACCGGATGTACCGGTGGTCGGAATAGGTCTCCACCCCCTCCATGACGCGCCAGTCAACGACACGCGGCGACAGAGCGGGGCTGGCGAACGAGATGTCCACCACCGACTCGCCCCGCATCCGCACGCACGTGGGGACAGAACCCCGATTTAGGACGACCAGGCCTGTCTCCAGAGCCCAGTCCTCCACCATTCTACCCCGCACGTCCGTGTAACGAGAACCCCAAGCCAAGTTCTTGGCATTGAAGTCCCCGAGCACAAGCACGGGGAGGGAATGGCTTCCGATGACGACACTCAACTCCGTGAGGGAGTTGTGGAACTCGGCGAGAGTTCGGCTCGGGGAGAAGTAGACTCCCACTACAACGATCTCCCCGAACCGTGCTGCTACGCACCCCTGGCCCTTCCTGACACTCTCAAGGGTCGGGGTACCGGCGGCGACCGACGTAATTATGGTCACTGAGCCGCTAAGGTCCTCAACCCAGTCATCCCTGGGCGGGACAAAGTACGGCTCAGCGACCACGGCGATGTTAATCGACCACTGCGCCATGCTCTGGAGCAACAGATCCTGAGCGCAGGCGCAGTGGTTGATGTTCGCCTGGAGAAGGCGTAATGGGGCCGTTACTGGCACTCCATTTCAGCCCCCTCCCGGGCCCCCTGCGAGGGCCCCGCTGCGGAAGTTGCAGCAGTAGCGGCAGCGGCGGCGACAGTGGCGGCGGCTGCGGTGGTGGCGACGGTGGGGGTTTTGGCGGTGGTGGCGGAGGGCCTTCCCTTGCCCCTGGCCTTGGCGGGAGTACCGCAGGACTTGCTCCCTGCCCGGTGATCGGCCGGCTTGCCAGCTGCCGCACATGCGGCGCAGCGCGGCGCGGCGGAGCAAGCCGCGGCCATGTGACCAGGCTGGCCGCAGCGGAAGCACAGGCCGCTGCGGTCCACCTCCGAGGTGCACCGGACCGACACGTGGTGCCCCACATGGCAGCGGAAGCACCTCAGAGGTCTGGGTTCCAGCAGCTTCACCTGCGCCGAAACCCAGCCCACCAAGAGCCTTCGGCCCTCCACAATGACTTTCGCCGCTGTCACAGGGCAGCTTACCGTTATGGTTCGCATGCCCGACAGGTCCGGACGTAAGGTGCCTGCCTTGACTTGCTCGGCAGGGCACCCACCGGTCCTGGTGACGGCGGCCACCACCTCCTTCTCGGTCACCGAGTCGTCCAGACCCAGTATGCACAGGTCTGCGCATTTGACAGGCCTGGACACTCGGGCCTCGTCCGCATTTAGGGACGCTCTAAGCTTTTCAGCCAGAGCGTCAGCGGACGAGCCACGGGTTTCGCCAGGGATCTCCAGCACTCGAGCCCCTGTTGCGGTGACTCTAAGCCGGAGGCCCCCGGTGATCCCGAGCTCTCCGAGATCCACCGTCGCTTTCGCCTTAGCGAGCACGTCGCGGTAGGTCACGCCCCTCTTTTCCGCGTCCGGCTGTAGTGTAATCACTACAGCTGCGGTCTTTGGGGTACTGAGCCTAACCGCGACGCCCCGCTCCTTTTGCCGGCGTTTCTGCTCCTGCCTCCTGGCCTTTTTGGCCGCCGATCGCTCCCTCGCTTTTTCTCCGGCCACCTGCCACCCGGTCTCGGCCGCGGAAGGCTTAGGGGGCGGGGGGGGCGGCGATAGCGGCTGTCTCGCGGCTGGCGCTGGCATATTCGCCGCCTTGCCTTTCTTTTGGGGCGCCGCCTTGCCCTGTTTCAGAGCCGCCGCCTTCCTAACCGGAGCCGGTTTTGTCGGGGCCGACATAACCCTGCCGGGGGGCTGGCTGGACGGCCCCGGTGCGGAGGCCGCAGCAGACGCATATGAGGCCGCCGTCAGGCCCGGGGGCGCCTTGTTTGCCGCTAGGGGGGGCGCAGGACAATGCCCTCCAGGACGGAGAACCGCGCCTGGAAGGCAGCCAGCTCCTGCCGAACCAGATTCAGAACCTGGTTCTCCACCGGCACGGACTGGCTTGGATGCTTCTGGCCCCCATTTTGGGGCGCCTCGCGAGAGCCGGACTCGCGCAGACTGGCCAGGTCTGCTCGGAGCTTCATATTCTCCTCTTTGAGAAGCTCCGTGGCGGCCGTCAGTCGAGCGACGTCCGCCCTCAGCTTGGCCACGCCGTCTGGCGGGGGCCCAACAAATCTGGCCTCCGCTGCCGCCATAATGGAGGCGACCGCTGCAGGTATAGCCCTTTGCCTGGTGGAGGGCTTTTGTTTCAAAGAGACAGCCCTCAGCGCCGCCTCCACCTCCTTCGCGAGTCCGGCCTTACGCTCCGCATCGGAGCCGCCATCTGCACCCGCTTCGTCGCCAGAGGAGCCCGAACGGGCCACCCCGTGACCGGTGGCCACCCCCGGATGGCGCCCCTCCTCGGCAAGCCGCGCCGACCTCTCGGTGGCAGAGAGGCCTCTCCCCTTGCCACGGATCCCGCCGCGCTTGCTGGTGGGGATCTTACGAGCCGAAGCCAGCTCCCCATCTGACGACGACTCTCGGTCGCCTACCGGCCTGGACCGCTTGCGTAGGAACTCCCTGTTCCCCGCAGCAGCCCCGGGCCTCCCGCGCTGGGAGCTCACTGAGCCTCCCGCGCTCACCTCGCTGGATGTGGCGCCGGACTCCGACACCGCATCCCTCTCCTCCCTTCCTTCGCCGATATCGGCCGTGTTTTGGGTTGTATTTGTTTCCATACTGTTCCCACGAGTATGGGGGAAATAAAAAGTCCATCTGGGCAGTGCCCCCTGTACCCAGATAAGCCATAGCCAGGCCCGGCAGTGGTTCGCACTAGAGACTGATTTTCCAAAGGAACCCGTCAGCCATACATCTCCTCGCGGTGCGCCGCCGCTTGAGATTCGGGGTAACTTTTTATAGAGGTTTTCTACCTCGTGGTCCGGGCGGTTAAGCCAAGACCCTCGGTCCCAATCGAAGCCGCGAGACGTGTTCCGACACTTCGACGGTGGGATTACGATATCGACGGAGACAGTGAGGAACGCACGTCCTTCACTGTCTGCTCGGAGGCAGGGTAAGTGCACACCGAGCCCGCCCTTGCTCCTCCGCTGTGCCCTCTGCTTTTCAGAGGGTCACGCGGAGCAACGCCCCCTTGGTCCATGAGGGACCCGCCCATGTCAGAATATTAGCCATGGACAGTAACATTCCCCGAGGAATAAGAATCTCTTCCCATTCCTCGGAGAAGGATACTGGCCACGCCCAGGGTGCACCGGCCCAGCAGCTGCTATTCCCTCCAGACGTATCGAGAGGGACCGGCAGCCATCAGGCACACGAGGAGGAATTCTGACAACGCACCCCCCGTGTCAATTACCTTAGGTTTGGTTTGTTAACCCACCAAACAATACGAATAGGTTCTAAATTCGACGCGTAAGTATAACTTTTTTTATAAATTATGCATCCACGCATAACTTTTTACAGAGAAGTCCGATATGCATGATTTTTTTTGTGATAAGCGGGTATCTCAAAGTTGGTCCCATTTAAAATTGAAAAATCAAGCATATGTCTATCTTTTAAGGTCGACTTACACTCTCCCTAACCCTCTCTCTGTTATGTGACGCAGACGAAGTGGCGCCGGTCAGCTAGTCTCTAATATTATTATCTATCATTTTATAAAAAAAAACCCATTTGGATTCGACCCAAAATCATCAGCTCGAATTCCTTTTTCCTTAGATTTTTTTTTAATTACTGTTATTTTTTTAATTTTTGATGTAGAAATTGCAGCTATTTTTCTTATTATTTTTTTATTCTATTTTTTTTTAAAATTTTAATTTAATTAATTGGTTTATATCATGAATGATATCAAAATATATTAAATTTACCAAATTAAAGATTAGAGTTTAGGATATGATGAAGCCGACGTACCTTTGAAAGGTAAACGCCTCTAAATAAATAAAGATAATAAAAAAAACTTGCACTGGGCCAGCGTAGTGAGTCACGCCCAATCCCTTTCATAGATAGGAGGCCAAGGAGAAGAAGACTTAAAATTTCAATACTTAGCTGACCCAAAGGTAGCACTTGTTCACCTCGTTATTGCAATCATATTTTGTTCTGGACTATAACTGAGGAACCTTCTTGTTACGGAGGTATTGGATGTCAAAGTTCCAAATTTGGTGTTTTGTTAAATACAAGTTTTTAATGTTAGAATTTTACTTTAAATACCTCCATGACCCCTGTACTATTCAATGCATTCATCAGCACAATGGTTTGAGTGCGTTACATTGAGTCCTCAGCTTGGCAGCCTCGTGGTGGTTGTTTAAGGACTTGCGTCTTGGAAGCGCTTATCACAAGGCCGAATCGTTGACAAGATTGGTGTAGTGCGTCAACATAGCTTTGGAGATTCGCCATGCTATCGGACATGAGACACACATCGTCGGCGTAAAGTATTTCTAGAATGGAGATCTTTTGCAGTTTTGATTTTGCCCTAAACCTAGTGACATCAAACACTCGATACATTGAACGAAAAGCGCCAAATACGTAAAGAGAGACCTAAGCCCTCCTACACCTACACCTATAACTCCACCGGTCAACTCTACTGCTTTAGTTGCGACCGGGTATTTAAAAGCAAATTCGGTCTGGCCAGCCATATAAGGGCACGCGCAAGGAAATAGCATTAAAGGGTCGCCGTTACCGAAATCGGTAAGGAGGACTATATATATATATTGAGTCCTACCGTAAACCATGATAATTTTTGCGTAGAGTTACTCAGTTTGATGATAGAATGCTTGCTTGCTTTGTTTGGTTGACGGCTTCGTGAAGTATCCGTTAACACCTTGTGTTTATCAACATATTGGTTATTATGAAATATATTACAGATCGAACTCCTGAGTTGTTGACAACTTTGTTGTGTCACAGATGTTATGTTGCACATTCCACAATTTGTCATCAATTCGCATGGTATGTGAAAACAGTATTCTATGTTCTCAGTCGAATACTGGAAACATCCGTGAGTAACGACGCTTGTTTTTTAAAACAAAATGTGTATAAATTGTGACTAGTCCAACTAAAACATAACATCCACAGGAAATAGCGAACTGAACGGAAACATGTACTGAAGTGTTTAAAGTTATAGTAACGTTCGTAATGATTACAAGAAAATAAAAAAGCCTATTTTGAACAATTTTCATCATTCATCTGCCCTAAGCCAAGATTTTGAGGTCTTCTTTTTCCATCCTTCACCGTGCTTTTCTAGCCATATTTCGCACTGTTTATCCATCGTTTCTTTGTCCATCCCCAACTCTTATAGTCGCCCACATTCATAACCGAAAAAATCCTTACGATATTTTCCTCAGTATAATTTTAAAGTTTTGCAGAAGTCTGTTGTGGTAAGAGATGTTATTTTAGTTTTTCCTAGAATGTCCTAGATGGTCAGACCGTTTGAACGTCCAATATAGTGCAATCTTGTTAAATTATTATTACTGGCTGTTGCCCGCGACCTTCGTTCGCTTGAAATTACACATTGCCAACCTTGACAGTTGCATTTCATCACTCAATGCTGATCTTCGAACTATCGAAGAATGGTCTGGCAAATTCGGGGTTTCTGTTAACGTTGGGAAATGTCAAGCCATCCTCATTGGTAGTTCTTACTATTTGAGAAATATGAACACTAGCCCACTTATGCCACTAATGTACGAGAACTCCGTCATTTCTCTTTCACCTCACGTAAAAGACTTGGGTCTATACATTGACAGCAGTTTAAGTTGGAATAAACATGTGGCTCAGGTGAGTCAGAAAGTCACGTTCTCACTGCGGTCTCTCTATAGATTCAAGCATTTCCTCTCATCTAGCACCAAACTCACGTTAGTCCAGTCACTTGTGCTCCCCATCATCGACTATGCTGATGTTTGTTATTCTGATCTTTCCCAAGAACTTCTAAATAAATTGAATCGTCTTCTCAACAATTGTATTCGCTTTGTTTTCGGCCTTCGTAAATACGATCACGTTTCTTCCTTCCGTTCTCAGCTTAAATGTATAATAAATATTTCGATAGGAAGAAGTTATTTTTTATAAATTTATTTTGTACCCTATCGCAATGTTTTCTTATTTAACCCAAAGGTTGACTGGTAGATAATGCCTTGTGGCATTAAGTCCGCCTATGTTTCACTATTGTACATGAAGTTTAAATAAATAAATAAATTATTATCGAATTATATATTTTTTAATAAAAGTAGCTAACTTTCTTCCTATAACATCAGCTATCTGTCAGTAAAAGTTCCGTCAAAATCGGTCCTGGCGTTTCAGAGATTAGCCGGAATAAACAGACAGACAGACCGACAAACAAAAATAAAGTTTTTTTGTTAAAAGTGCCGTGAAATAACAGACACTTAAATTTTATTTATTTGTATAGATTGGATTTAAAATATGACTAAGTATAATGTTACATTTTGTATTACATCAGACAATAGAATAATGAAACACAGGGCGTTTAATTATTTTCCCGCATATTTCTCAAAACATTTGTTTAAAATTGCTATGGACTATAAGGATTTAATTGTGTCAACAACTGTCGACAAAGGAGAACGTACTTTGTGCGCTTTCCTAGACCTGGCTAAAGCTTTCGACACCGTTTCAATAGATCTCCTCCTAAAGAAGCTGGATGCAGCAGGTATACGCGGTACTCCCCTAGAATGGTTTAAAAGCTACCTGTCCAATAGAAGGCAATTTGTTAAACTCGGTGATATCTCTAGCAGCCTACTTCCTATCAACTATGGAATCCCGCAAGGTAGTACGCTTGGTCCGACGCTTTTCTTACTTTATATGAATGATATCTTAAATATATCTCTCGCCAGCGCTGAAATAATAGCTTATGCAGACGATACAGCGGTCATATTTCATGGCAAAAATTGGGACCAGGTGTACAGCATTGCCGAAGAGGGACTACTCGCAATAGCTAATGCTCTTGATAGGAACTTACTAACCTTAAACGTTAAAAAGACTAAGATAATTACTTTCTATAAGACCACGACATCAAGACCCCCCCAACACCTAACTCTCACATTTCATTCTTGCTCCCATAACCCTAACTCTCAAACTGCGGCATGTTCGTGCACTGTGATTGAGCGTATACAATCAATGAAATATTTAGGAATTACTTTAGATGAGAACTTATCTTTTAAACCACAAATACACGCACTATCCGGCAGAGTCAGGAAACTTATCTACATCATGAAAAAATTACGTGAGTGCACACCCCCTCCTATACTGAGTACTGTTTACTTTGGTCTCTGCCAGTCCGTCCTTCAATATGGTATTTCTGTCTGGGGAGGTGCAGGCAAGGCCACATTTATTGAAGTCGAGAAAGCACAAAGAGCGGTCATTAAAGTAATGCTCAAGAAACCTTTACTCTATTCAACTGACAATCTCTATAAGGATTTCCCGGTCCTCCGTGTCCGACAGCTTTTTATCCTAAATGCAGTACTACAAATACACAGAAAATTAAAATCCAGACCAGATTACACAGAGATAATCTCAAAACGTACATTTAGGATACCCATCCCCCAAACAAACTCTCTTATGGCAAGACGCTCTCCAAACTATTTATATCCACGCATATACAACGAAGCTGTTATGAACTGTAACATAATAGACCTCAAAATATCCCTGTGTAAAAAGGTCATAAAGGACTGGCTCCTAACACTCTCCCACGACGAAACAGAAAGGATTATTTACAAATAGCTACATAAGAAGTAAGACTACACGAACTGATAGCGCTCCTTATCTCACTCTGATACACACGCACACACACACGCACACACACACGCACACACACACGCACACACATACATACACACACGCAAACACACACGAACGTACACGCCCACACAAACCCACGCACACACACATTTAAGTTGAATCTTGTTTGTGAATAAGTATTGTTCCTAAGTTTTTGTTTTTTACACAGGAGGACAGTCCTTCGCTATCCAGGATGTCGACAAATCCAGAGGAATAGCGAGCCGATAAGGATAGAGCGAGGTATATTTCAGGGCCATACTTTTAGTCCACTTTGGTTCTGCTTAGCCTTAAATCCTCTTAGCACGCTGCTGAAGGATCTGGTCTAGGCTATCGGTTGATGAGAGGTGGTCAAGTTATATCTCACCTCCTTTACATTGATGACCTGAAACTCTTAGCCCCCAACGATTTGCAACTGGTGGAGCTACTGAAGGTAACTGAAACTTTCAGTAGCGCTATCAGGATGGAATTTGGTGGGAATAAATGTGCAGTCATGCATATAAAGCGAGGGGAGATTGTGGAATCTGTGGGAACCAGGCTCTCAGATTCCATAGATCTTAGATCCCTCTCAGCAAACGAAACCTATAAGTATTTGGGTATGTCGGAAGCGCTGGGCATCAATGTTGCTGACATGAAGCAATCGTTGAAGGAGCGGTTCTTTGGCCACCTGAAAATAGTATTTAATAGTCTTTTATCAGGCGGAAATAAGGTACGTGCCTTCAACGGTTGGGTCATGCCGGTTTTGATGTACTCTTTCGCCATACTCAAATGGACTCAAACAGAACTAGACGCCCTGGATAGGAGGGTCTGTACATTGTTGACGGCATATCGAATGCATCACCCGCGTTCTTCGGTTATGAGACTGTATATCCCGCGGAGGTGTGGGGGTCGAGGCTTTTTAAACGCTAAGACTCTCCACAATCGCGAGATATGCAGTCTCAGGGAATATTTTCTTGAAGCCGACGTGGGGATGCATCGAGATTTGGTCGCGGTGGACAAGGGCTTCACCCCGCTCTCCTTGGCTAAAGAGAACTGGCGCAAACCTGTAGTGCTTGACACTAACGACCGCATGGAGGTATGGTAGTAAGGAGCTTCACGGGCGCCTTTTCCGGGCGCTGCATGGGCCCGATCTAAACCTATCAGCGTCCGTAGCCTGGCTACGTTCCGGGGACCTCTTCGGAGAAAGCAAAGGTTTTGTCTGTGCAATTATGGATGAAGTTATGATGACGAATAACTGCCGGAGATTTATTGTGAAGGACGGTACGGTTGACATATGTCGGGCATGCCACCGTCCAGGCGAATCAATCCGTCACATTATCTCCGGGTGTTCTCGTCTGGCTAACGGAGAATACTTGCATTGACACAACCTTGTAACCAGGATTATCAGCAACTTGCTCTAAAATACAACCTTGTGGAATCGGAAGTGCCGTCCTATAAGTATGTGCCCGACCCAGATCTCGAAAATGGCAGTATCACATTGTACTGGGATCGATCCATCATCACTGACAGGACTATTGTTGCCAATAAGCCTGATATAGTGGTGGTGGATCGATCAGAGCGGCGCGCAATGATTGTTGATATAAGGGTTCCGCATGATGAGAACCTTGTGAAAGCCGAGAAAGATAAGCAAATCGAGTATCTTGACTTGGCTCGCGAGGTTGTCGTCATGTGGGATGTCGACTCAGCGATCATTGTGCCGATAGTTGTATCAGCCCATGGCTTAATTGCCAAGAGACTCGACCAATACCTACCTGAGGAGGCCCTCGTTAGGCACCGATACCGGTGGGCTACAATTTTTTTATATTTTTGAATGTTTTTTATATTGTTCTTTTTTCTAAGGAATATTTAAAAATATAAATGATTTGTAAAAATATAAATAAAGGAAAGAATACAAGAAAGTCATAGATCAATTAATAAATCATAAATCAATTTTATTGACACCCACAAGTTAGGAAACATACAAACAACTGACAACAGTGATAGTTAAAAGAGAGCATAGGTGGAAGTAGCCCTGGGCCCCAAACCAGGCCTAGCCTGTATCTTGGTGGCCCAGTATAGAAAGAAAAGGCAGATTGAGTTACTGACTGTTCAGCGTGACACAGTACAGCAAAACACAAGTAACAATTAATAATGAAAATTGTAATTAAAACATTCAGAAATCAAAAATCAAATAATAACAATCAATAAAATGAATATAAAAAAAAAAAAACAAAATTAAATCAAAAACGAAAAAAAAGCCCAACATGCGTAATTAATAAATAAAATCAGTGAACATAACATTAGGGCATTATTGATTAGAAGGGTGGAAGAGTGCAATGCATGTGCGAGAGTGAGCGTTTGTGTGTGTGTGTTTTAGAAAGTTTAAGACGGGCAGGGAAAGGTCTTGACTATTTGAGTCTTGACTTTGAGAGTGACGTTTGATTGCTAGTTACTTCAAGGGGCACAAGAGTTCTTCTGTTTCGTCATAGGTTAGGTTTTGAAGCCATTTCTGTATAGCAATCTTGGCTTCTAGTATATTTCCAGGGATCTTAATTGTGGATTTATTGACTTTGTTAAAGACTCGAATAGGGACAAAGAGTGAAAACCGTGTAGCAAAAACCGTTCTAACTCTTAGGATGGGAAGTCTATCAGCTCCGATCCTACCTCTTTGTATGTATGTGAATTGTTTTTCCGACTCTGCAATAAGGTTAAGAAGGGACTTCAAGATATAGCTGTCGGACATGCAAGTCTTACCTTTATTGCAGTTAGTATACCGGGAGACATACGGAATGCATTCCATGTTGTTGTATAGCCCTGAAAATACAAAAATGTAAGTTTTTAAACTGACATGGTCACTAAAATTACTATTAACAATGAAAACGGGATATTCACCATGTTTACTGTTTGTTGTGAGTTTCCGATATTTCGGCGCTGTTGCAAGCACCATGATCACGGATAAACTGAAGTTATTGCGGGTGGGTGTTCATGAGCAGACAAATCGGCCTAGCCTCTTTCTTGTTCGTTTTATGAGCTTGCAACAGCGCCGAAATATTGGGAACTCAAAACAAATAGTAAACATACCGTTTTCAGTGTTAATAATAATACAAAATATATGTTTCTTCATTAAAGATTTTCAATGACTTGGTAAACGCTGCACTTGCACGGGTAGACCGGTGACTTGAGGACTCGTGAGAGTCAGGTGGTCGGAGGCAACGGGGAATATAACTATGCCCAGCACAGATATAGGATAACAATATGTACAGACGCCAGCACAAAAAGCTACTACAATCTGTGATTTTCAACTGTATCGCTAAAGCATTAGGTTCAAGGTTGATTGGGAAAACAGTTTCGGGTAGCTTGATGTGATGGCGTCTGTACAGTCACAAGAAATGAACAGTACACTTAGCAAAATTCGAAAGCAATTTTCTCCTACGGTATTGATTAACGCTTTACGTTTTCATGAACATAGTATTTCAAAAGCCATACTATTACGAAATAGATCTCAAAGTAGAAACTGTTGTTTAACAACATAATCGCTTTTCAATTTTGCTAAATATATGCATTTCATTGGTCGTGGCTGTATATAGGCTTGGTCGATTGAGTGAGGGGTCATCAGACAGTTGCAGATAGATCGCTATCAGCTATTTCTGGTAGATAACCGTATCATCATCCTCATCAACATCAACATCATCGGCAGTATTGTTCAACTAACTACTGAGTATAGGTCCTCCCTTTCGTACCATGCTCCCCTGGTCTGCTGAGTATCAACCATGTTTAACCCGCGATCTTCTGAATGACATCCACCCATGCCAGTTAATCTGCCAACACTTCCTCTATCGTCTCTAACCAACCAGTGAGGGCTCTACTCTATAGTGCTACTTCTACTTTCACGAATCCGTCATCGTCATCATTACCCGCACTTCTACTTCTATTACTCAAAAGGCTCTAGGACAAGTGACGAATCGTAGTGGTGTTTCCACAACGACATTTAACAGGACCAACATAATAACTTTTCGATAGCTAATGTCAGTCTCATTTTTGACTTTCTTCATCGTTAACGATGATAGAATTTTAGGATTTCTAAGCTATACAAAGGCTGCTCTTTTATTTTGCCAGAGATCACAAAGTCAAAGTTAAACTATTTATATCAATTATGCCATTAGAAGGCACTTTTACACGTCAATTAAAACAAAGGTACTGTTTTCCCCATCATTGCGATTTTTTTTTGTCCTGGACCATAACTGGGAACCTTACAGTAACGGATATATATTTAATCAAAGTTCCAACTTTTTGACAAGTTTTTATTCAATATAAGCTTTTCAAACCCCTGTACTATTGAATGCATCCAATGGTTTGATTGCGTTACATTGAGTCCTTCAGTAAACTGACTTATCTAATCAAGGTAATGTTTCGATGACGGCTTCCTGAAGGGTCTATTTACATGTTGTAAAATTGATTTTATACCCATTTGTAAGGGTAGTTTCGTATGGGCAAGAAAATCAAAACTACCTTTCTCAACCAGCTCGAACATTAGGTCATCAACTTGTTTCCTCTTAGCAGCATCTTCAGTTCCTCCCGGTATCTCTTCATCTTTCGGGAATATGGAGTCAGCTTCTGCATAGTAGTCACACCTTGCCTTGTCGACGGTCAGACAGTCTTTCTCGAAGCAGAGGCTACATAATTCGTCAGATCTTCGGAAGATATTTTGAGTGTAGAAGAATTCTGAACTGCATATTATTGGTGCTAGACGAGAAAAGAAGAAATAGATTAATGATAACGTTGGCACAATGATAACTATGCAAATGAATAGAATATTAATTTATTGTTGTTGTAGGTGGGTAACAAATAAAGGTGGTAAAATTATTAAAATAATCTCTACAAGGAAATAAGGTTAATGGTAGGAAGGAGGTCAATTAAAGCGGCTGGTAAAACGGTGGAGGAAATCATCGCGAGGAAACCGGAATGACCCAGAATAAAAATCGAAGAAATGTGACCTTCACCAATTCGTACTGGACTCACGTGGTGGATAACGATCCACTCTTTTTTACAGAGAGGAGGACTGTACCCAAGCAGTGCGGAACATTATAGGCTTATCATACAAAATATTGTGACAAACATACAGAAAAAGTAACACAAGTTTTGCCAGTATTCTGGGCATTTAGACGCGAAGATGGCCGATGAAGCTTGGCTTTGACCGAGTGACCAAGGTTAAGTCAAAGAAACCAGGGCCGTCCTAAAGCTCGTTAGGTCGACGATATCGTTAAAGTCGTGGGAAACACCTGGTTAAGGGACGCACAGAACCGGGAAGTGTGGGGGAAGAGGGGGGAGGCCGATACCCAGCAGTGGGTGACAACGGGCTGATATGATGATGATGACATAATAATGAAGATGTTTCAAGTTTGTGGGCAAAATGTAGTTGTGGTTATGCACGCACTGCAACGATAAAACTTGCCAAAGAAACCACGAAAATAGAATCAACAATAACATAAAAATCCGGTTATGAAAGATTTCACTGTTAAACGGTAAGGTGTTTGAAAATTAGCTAGTTGAAGTGAAAAGTAGAAGTAGCCGTGCACGTGTAGCAGTAAAAAAGGTGAAAATAATCAACATTGTATTGTAGGCGATTAGAAAACGGCTAACATTTTAGCCAGTTAACATGATCTGGAGGCTTTGGGAAATGTACACAAGCGGACATAACGTCCGCGTCAGCATATGTTCCACATTTAATCAAATAAACAAAAGGATGATATCACAGTTGATAGACACAAATGCTCGATTGTAGTTTAATTGAAAAAGATAAATATCTAAACAATAATGTTATTGATTGTGCTGTACTAACGCGTGGTACTTCCTGGCCGCGCCACAAAATCAATTTCGTCCACTGCTGGACATAGGCCTCCCCCAAGTGTCGCCACATTGACCGGTCCCGTGAGTCTCGCATCCAGCGGATCCCTGCAACCTTTACCAGGTCATCGGTCCACCTAGTGGGAGACCTTCCAACGCAACGTCTTCCAGTTCGCGGTCGCCACTCCAGAACTTTCCGGCACCATCAGCCATCCGTTCTGCGAGCAATGTGCCCTGCCCACTGCCACTTAAGTTTGGCTATTCTTCGGGCTACGTCGGTAACCTCGGAAAAGTGAAATTCAAAAGCGATAAACTTCTACGGTTTCGATCGTTATTACAAACACATGAAAACCTCTATGGCTGAAGTCAGTAGGTACCACGTCAAGATCATAAACTATAAATATTTATAGCTGCTGCTATTTATATCTACTAAACATTTGACAACGACTGTACGACACTTTGCTAGATGTAAACAAAGCACCCAAATCTGTCTGATCGGCGTCACGCTCGATAAGGAACCAACGTAACGTAATGCATAGAACATAACAGCAACTATTCACGATAGCCTAAAGCTTTTCCTAACTATTACCACAAATATTTTTTTGTGACGACAGAGTGGCGGCAACACCACCATCTTGGAAATGTTGCCTGTTATCAGGATGTAGGTACAGTTATAGGCCTAGAAGAAAGAATTAAGTTAATATATTGTATTGTCTTCAGGGCATGCTCGTCCCATCATTGACCTCATCTATAGCTTTCCATCAGGCGTGATCGAGGTCAAGAGCAGGTCCTTTATAAAAAAAAAATAAAAAAATGTCAATGCGTGGGAGAATTCATAACAAGATGCCGCAAATCAACTCGTGTTAACAAAGACCATGACGTTTAAGACAATAATGACGTAAACAAACAAGTGACGTTCTTTAACGGAAGTCTTACCGGACAGGCCGAGGATTCCAACAGCGCACGCCCAGGCCAGCATTGCCACCAACTATGATTATGTCCGTATTGTAACTTAGCCGTCTGTTCACTGCTCTTATTGTTCTCAGGGCCAGGGACGGATTTCAGCAATTTAACAAGCTTTCCTTGCTGTTCGATGGCTAAAATGAACACAAAATTTTAATCCAGTTCTGATTACAAGAGAGCTTAGACCAATGGTAGTTGCTTTCGGGGCGCTTCGTACTTTTCCAAACACTTTCAACAGTTTTACCAAAAGCGTGTGTCAACTCAATTCAATATATTTTTAACTTTTTCATCATCGTTATTGCTGATAAAGTGCGCTTTGTCTAGGCCTCCAGAATAAACTGATTGTCGCTTTATAAGCGTTGAGGATTACAACTTTATTAGCGAGAAGCACCTACAAAGTTTTCGCTAAGCATTGCTAAAACAATTTGAGATCATTACTTTAAAAATCAACGAAAACAGTTCTGAAAACTGAAGAAAATTAAAGAACGCCTATTTATTTATTGCAGCAACTGAACATGTTCAATTTAGAAATGAAATCAACGGTCCCCAATGAACGGAATGCAAGAAAATTTACACATCAGCTACTCCAAATCCGTTACTGCTCGGAAAACGTGAAAGCCTCCGCAATGTTTACAAATACTGCGCTAGCTCGTACGTTGTCGCTGCTTCGACTCCTGCGCATATTCGCGCTCGTGGCGACGATGCTACTGGCCGTGCTCTTACATCTGCTTATCTTCCACCTGCTGACTGCCAGTGGTGAGCATTTGAACAAGATACGTATAAAATAGATGTGTGAAAAAAATGTGGTGCTTTCTTGGGTTCAAATTGTTTGCGATTCAATTTTTAAAGATACAATTCTTCGTGACATAACGGAATTAATTTTGGGTCTGCTTTAAAGGTGCTAAAAAGTGGTAATGGTGTTTATTACGTGCTTTTGACTGTGTGGTCTTTTTGTACGTTGTGTAAATATTTACTATGGTGCATTCAAGGTGCATTGCAAATGTTAACTTTTAATTTTTGGAAAGTATTGTTTTTCTTTAGATATAATATGTCTGTTTCACAGTTCGTTGTTAAAAAAAAATAGTACAACATTATTATGAAAAACGTGAAACTACATAGATAGCGATACGGTGTTTTTAGCCGCCTTACAAATATTTTTATGAAAATATCCGCCATTACTAACGAGTTTGATAATACTTGCTTGCTTGTGCTTTTAAACTTAGGGTATATTATCGAACTTTATGTTACTTGCGCCGATTAAGTTTAGAACCATTTTCCTGCAACGACTTCCGCCATTGACAACCTTTCGGTGGCTTATGACAGTTACTTACCATTTTTGACTTTTTCATCATGTTCATCGCTGATAGAATATGACTGTGACTAG
This sequence comes from Noctua janthe, assembly GCA_910589295.1. Lineage (NCBI taxonomy): Eukaryota > Metazoa > Arthropoda > Insecta > Lepidoptera > Noctuidae > Noctua > Noctua janthe. The sequence continues at coordinate 668,520 of OU342572.1, read as the reverse complement.
ACCCCTATGTATGCATTCATAATGATAATTAAATAAGCACCTCACACTGTCTATGGCAATGCATGACGCTGTTTATTAACAAACTTGCTTTAAACCATTTCGTTGGCCCGGGCTGTCATTTTAGATCTTTGACTGTCGTTAGGGTACTTGGGAAAAGACAGTTAATGATGGTTGTGTTACTTGTGCTGGCTGAGCTTAGCACCATTTCCTGTCAAGAGATGAAAGCAGTTTACAACAGCAAAATAATTGTTTGGCCAGCAGTGGGGCATCACGAGCTGATGTAATAAGAACTATCTAGATTGATGATGATAATGATTAGAAATTGGAATGACCAATGACGGTGACCTAACCCCACGTACAAGGACCAAGAGCGGAAACCAATAACTAATGGGTGTAAAAATACCCTTAACGAAGCCGAAAGACGTGTGTTCTGCCCGTCATTATATTTTTTTTTTGTTAAAGTTTTTTTTTTAAATAGCGGTTTTTAATATAACTTGACATAAAATGCCTCCATGACCCCTGTATTATTCAATGCATCCATCAGCACAATGTTTTGAGTGCATTACAGTGAGTTCTACCGTAATTGTTGCCGTAATTGTACCGGAAGTGTAGTTACTTTCCAATGGTTATAAGGATAAATAATAAACTAGCAAAATCATATAGGCAACTGCTAATCAATCGATTTAAAACGGCATTATTTAGATGGCTTATAGAGAAATGATTTTATTTTGTGAATGAGTATCTTAACGTTAAAGATTCACGTTGACATTTTACTATTTTAAATTGTTAAAAAATGATTGACATTTTTTTTACTGGTATTCTTTACTTTATTTATTTTCTTTACATATAATTTACTTTTTAAATATTTCTATACAAATTAATATATAAAAAAAAATTGTAGCCCACCGGTATCGGAAACAAGGTCCAAGCTACCGGCGCGGCGCGCGTCGTGTTGGCAATCGGTAAATTCCGCGGTTATGTAGAAACCGCGAAAGTCACAGTTAGGACAGACCACCAGCCCTTGTGGTGGCTGATGAGTCAAAGGTCACCCAGTGGCCGACTGGCCAGATGAGCCCTCGCATTGCAAGAGTTACATTCCCGGTCGCTCGAACGTGGTTGCAGATACGCTGTCGCGACCTTTTTGTTCAGAGGACCAGAATGAGTGTGACCTATGCATGACGGTCGTTGATATACCGAAGAGGAACTGTGGTGATATCCGCAGCAATCAGTTATTGGACCGAGAGGTTGGAAAAATTATTAAGGATATGGAGTCCGACGAACCTTCTAGGCCTCCCCGGCCATGGTCCGACCGCGGGTATACCATTCCCGACGGTATATTGTACAGGGACAGTCTAGAGGCAGACGATAGAGAGGCTGCCTGGTCGTACCCGAGCACGAACGCAGGCAGGTCATGGTTGACTTCCACGACGCGCCGACAGCTGGCCATTTCGGCGTGGAACGCACGTTAAGTCGCGTTCGTGCAAGGTATTATTGGCCTGGTATGCGCGGGTTCATCACGAATTATATAAAGCAGTGCGTGCCTTGCCAGAGGTACAAATCCAGCAGGACTTCTGCAAACCCCCGCAGTGTCACGACGCTTCGAGGTGTCTCCGTGGACTTGTTTGGTCCACTTGTAGAGACGCCTAGAAAGAAAAGGTGGGTGCTAATCATAGAAGATGTCTGCTCACGCTGGGTGGAATTGTTTCCATTAGAGAATGCCACCAGTGTCGAATGTGCTCAGACCCTCGTGAATGAGGTGTTCCTTAGACATGGAGTGCCACGCCGCCTTATCAGCGACAACGGCTTGCAATTCGTGAGCGAGGTAATGCAGCAGGTCTGCCATGAGCTGGGGATCAGCCAGTCTCTCACGCCATTTTATCATTCCGAGGCTAATCCCATGGAGAGGAAGAACCGAGACCTCAAACCTCAACTAGCCATGCTCGTGGGCCACGACCATACCACGTGGGATATGCATCTCGCAGCAATCAGGTTTGCTATGAACTCCGCAATTACCAGCAGTACCGGGTATTCGCCGGCTTATCTTACCTTCGGGAGAGAGTTACGAGCTTCTTCCGATTCTGCGATAGACATGAGGGTTATTGTAGATCACGACAACTTCGTACCCAGCATTACGCCTTACTTGAAGAAGATGGCTGCAACCCTGGATGAGGCCAGGGACACTCACGAGAAGGTGCAGGCCGGCCAGAAGGAGAATGCTGACCAGAAGAGGAGTCCGCCACCGGAGTACAAGTTAGGTGACCTAGTTTTACTGAAAACACACGGACCCAATGATGCATCCCGCGGACAGACCGCGAAGTGTAGTCGTGGTAGGCCGCACAGGTATTTGGACTAGCCCAACTGCGAGGACACTTAGTTAGGCTAGAGGGGGAGGATGTAGCACGGGTTTTCTATGGCCGCATTAAGTGCGGCCATATTGTTGTTACGCAGTCGCAGTGCCATACCGTGCACGCCCCCTCCACCACCGCCCGCGCACGGCAGTCGCGATGGAGCGAGAATGTCCCAACCGCCAACGACAACGGACGAGAGCTTGGAGCATAGAGTAAAGAGATATAACGGTTTTGTGTGATCCCCCGCGACTCTGAGTAGCGTGGTTGGCTGTGAGTTTGTCCAACGCTAGATTGTGTGACTCTATGTGTTTGGTTTTCAATAAATATAATTAATTTAAAGTAAGTGACTTTAAAGATTTTTATTATGGCGACCATGCATTGCAGTGAAATAGAGTTGCGATCACAATTTTATTGACAAAGTAGGCATAGTTTAGTACGATTTTTTTAAAGCCCCTCTCGATTCAGCGAGTTTTATTTAAATTAAATTAATCGAAGACTAGTTTCATAATTTTCTACTATAGAATAAAAAGTGTAATGTTGGACTACTACAGGAATTCTATAGTACTATTGTGAAAGTAGTGACCGCCATTGTGGTCAAATTAGGGTTCCTTTTAAAATCATAATATAAACAATTCTCGTAGACAAAACAACCCATCTTATTTATCTTTTCCAGTGTCTTCACAATAAAAGAATTGCGGCGGCTGTGTCACGGTCGCGTCGCTCGGAACTGTACCTTTAAAATTGAGTGACGTTTAGAATCAAGTACCGACTGAATTCATAGTATAAGTTTGTGATGTCAGATGTCCTTGTATTGTTGATTATTTTATGCACCCGATTATGAACAGAAATTCAATTCTCATTTTGATTACAATTCTGTTGAATTGAATTATGAACATTGAATTATTTTAAAATATATATATATTTTTAATTTATAGTTGTATCTTTTATTTCAAACATCACCTATGCATTTCAGATAGTAATCAGTTGTACTTCTTAGACCGTCATGTCAAATATCAAGAGCCCAGTTTTTTTCGCGGTATCACTACTTGAGCGTTCAGAAATACTTTCACCTGTACAGCTGAACTCCATATCGGCACTTAAATCATTATAGTTCAGCTCTAGAGGATCAAGCGTCGAGTCGACGTTAAAGTACCTAGGACTCGTCCTCGACAGCCGATGGAACTTCGTGGAACAGCCATGCTTTAGTTGGTTCTTCTAAGATAACAGACACATGTGTTGCTGAGAAGTTTGGTCTGCCTCTGCTCCTCCACAAACTGCTGCTCTCAAACACTGTGATGTGCCGAAGGGACTGTTTGTATTACGTTTTGGGAAGTGTTTATGTAATTTTGACCTAATTTGTGAAATGGAATTTGATTTTAGACGACCGCGTAAGAATTCGGCAAATGTTCTACAACATTAGTTTTAGTATATGCGAAACCTGAAACACGTATCTAGTATTTTTATGTAAAGAATCTATGTACAAAATTTCAAAACTGTATCATGAAAAATCACAAAGTTATAAGCTTATTCTGTTACCTGTTTGACCACACAAAAACGTGGTCACCACGCAGTGCGTTGCGCGCGCGCCTCCAGCATCGTCTTGAGCTCATTGATAATAATAATTTGGCAGTAGGTACCTAAATTATTGCGATAGGTACTAAATGTCGCTCGTTGCCAACTTGTAACTTTTTTTAAAATATTTTTGGGACAAAATATAACATGGTTTAAAATTATTGGAATCGATTCAGTTACTTATTCTGAACCAACTATATTCAGGTTTCGCATATACTAAAAATAATGTTGTATAATGCTTTATAAAAATTTGCTAACACCTGCTGTACCCGCCAAGCCCCTTGACAAATCCACTCCATCTATAGCCTATTAATCCAAACCAGATAAAAAACCTGCTTCAGATGTCCCCGCCCTTCCCCGCAAGAACGTGGAGCACCCCACCCCTCTCCGCAACGACGCGAAGCAATTTGCCCTTCCGCACAAGGACACGGAGTACAAGGTGTCGCACGTAGACTCATGCCCTGATGTGGGATTCTACTTCAAGAGGGAGGCTACTGCGAATTCTTTGTTCCCTGATGCCTGCTACCTTTGCTTCTGTCAAGGGGACCACACTGCTGTCTGCTGGAAGAGGGACAATAAAAAGTGTGATCAGGAGAGTTTTCACTATCATGGAATTGGGAAAAGGTTCGTATTTAAAAATGTATTTTTATACCACCCACTCGTTGATTACTAATTGTGTATGAAATTTTCACAGTAGCGTAATTATGATAAGTCTCTACTTACGAGTACCATAATGTGAATTTTTTCGTGTATCTGTCACCGTAAAATTGTAAATACAGTTACATTGTAATCTATCTCGCGAGATTGTAAACTGTCGAAGGATTGGCATTGGATGGCATGCGACAGATCGCACTTCGCGAGCTGATTGGTTGAATGTCATGTGCCCCGCGCCGCCATATTTGTTTCAAATTCAAATTCAAAATAATTTATTTGTTGTCGAATGTTCACAAGCAGTGTTTTTAATGGACAGGCTCAATAAATTGTAAATATTGTCAAATGAGATCACATAGTAATAAAAAATATAAAAACACGGAAAATGTCTGTAAATGTCTGTGTGTCTGTCTGTGTCTTAGGCTACATTCGGTGACTAACACTAACTTATTTATCATTCACACTGCACTTTTTTGGTTAATTACAGATTCATTATACTTCCACAACAATTTTATAAAGGGTGTAAATAGACCCTTAACATAAACGAAAGGCACTTGTTCTCCCCGTCACTGCGATAATTTTTTTGTTCTAGACCATACCTGGGAACCTTCTAGTTACGGAGATATTGGGGGTCAAAGTTCCAACTTTTTCACAAGTTTTTTTTTTAATACATGTTTTTCTTTACACACCTCCACGACCCTCGTACTATTCAATCCATTCATCAGCACAATGCTATGAGTGCTTTCCATCGAGTCCTACCGTAAAACGTGATTTTTCACCCCAAAAAAAAAAGTCGATTCCCAGCAATAATTTTTGCTTAAAGTTACTTAGTTTGATGTACAGAATGCTTGGTTGACGGATATGTGAAGGGTCTGTTTACACCCGGTATTACTAATTCTAAAGTTAAGTTTATTCCTGTTATTTTCAACTCGAAATCAATTTACAATCACCGGCGACATTCAAACATTTAACAAACAAATATGGTGGCGCGGGGCACATGACGTTTAATCCATTTCACAATTTGACGGTTTTAGTTCGATAGATTATAATCTACCGAAAAGTAAGGCGTTAAATTGTACGCAGTATGTGACGGGCCACAATCTTTCGACAGATTATAATCTCGCGAGATAGATTATAATCTACATATATAAGGTCTATCTTTTCATACACGCAATATTTTAAGAGTAACTTCTATAAGTCGTAAAGTCGCCATACCAACGAAAAAAAAAATATCTGAGTGTTTTGTTTTTCAAAATTATTATAATTCTAAAATTTTTTTCAGACTTTTTGCATAAAACTTTTACTCCCATATTCTAACAATGACAGTAGGTAAATACGACGTAGTAAACTACCGTAATGGATGCTTCAAAATAAGGAGCCAGTATTTATTTTGTAGGTCAAGTAATTTAAAATTATTTATTTTTATAAAAAATGTACTCAGATAAAAAAAAATACCTTGACATGGCTTTGTTATAGCCGTTAGATGATTCCCTGAAAATATTTTGTGTATGAATAGAATAAGACTATTCTCGTGGACTACATCCCTCAAGGATGTACGCGTCTTTGCGTGGAGCACGCTTGAATTCCTGCTCTCAGGATTGTGTTCTTTTTCTAGTAGAATCCTTTGCTGGCGCCCGTGACATAAGATATTGTTATTCGTTGAACAGGGACAGGCGCAGCCCCGGGTTCACAGACATCTTCTTCCGCGACGCGGTAAGAGACTGTAAGTAATAATTTATTTCAATTATCCACTAAAAAACTACTGAGCATGAAGTCCTGGGTTCGATTCCCAGGTTGGGCAAAGTGTTATTCGGTTTTTCCATCGGGGATTTGTCAGTACCTGGCACGAAATCAGACTCAGTGGCTGTACCGAGTCTGGTTTTGTGCCAGGTACAGGGGGCAATGCTAATCAGTTTACATCACCCGCACATAGGTAACTGTCATTGTACGCCAGTAATGCTCATACAGCCGCTCATTATTATTGTGTGTGTATACGTATTCTACCCTACACGGGCAAAGATAAAATAAACGGGTTCACAATGACGGCCCAACAATTTATTCGAAGGTAACGTAGTAACCATAACCGATTGTTGTAAGCGCTTGCGATAGCTACAGATCTAAGTTCGACGACGTGAGTTCGATCCCAGCTGAGGATTTTTTTGTGGTTTTTTTTACTTTTTGTTTTTTATTAAATTCATTTTGTGGCCAATAAAATCACTCGTAAAAAGTAAAAGTAATTAAATAAAACCAATTTTTTTTTTATTTTTTTTCATTAGATAATCAATGGTATTGGTTGGAATGAGGTTATCGCTTGGGTCATTAGCAAATGATCCGTCTCGTTTCTTCCAATATTTTCCTTCCTTACATAGGTTGTTTTAAGGTTCAATTTGGTGGGAGCTATACAGCTCCCACCAAATTGAACCTTAAAACAACCTATGTACACACAAGTTTTTTGCTAACATACGTTAGCAAAAAACTTGTGTGGCCGATACAATGATTTCATGCGAATGGGTTTTAAAAAATCATAAACTACATAATAGCCATACATACTAGACGTTCGAATGAGCAAAACACTGTTGTTTATTTATTTACTTATTTATTTATTTAAACTTCATGTACAATAGTGATACATAGGCGGACTTAATGCCACAAGGCATTCTCTACCAGTCAACCTTTGGGTTAAATAAGAAAACATTGTGATAAGGTACAAAATAAATATATAAAAATAACTTCTTGCTATCGAAAAATTATATAGGCACTTATAATGATACTAATACTTATATACAAATAAAATAAACTAATACATATTTTAACAAATACCAAAATTAAAAACGAGAAACCTAATAATAATTACCATGACTCGACTTCTAATAGAGAGAGAGCTATTTATTCTGACTTAAATAGTGGTTACGCACTTTTCTTTTAAAACTGAATTTGCTTTCAGTTTTTTTGACAAAGACAAAGTTTTTTGTTGGTTAGGATGGACGTAAATAATTTGTCAAACTAAAATTAGAGGTGAAGTGAATTGACATGTTAGATAGTAAGAAATTATGACAACTTCTAACCGGATAACAATAACATCACTTCACCAGACTTTCAATAATACGAGTTGTGGTTTTAAAAAGAGGATTACGGAAAGATGTATGCCTAATTATTGCTAAGGTTTGTATTTGTTCACATTTGCTTAACAAATATGAACATTATTAATATAAAAATAAGATTCATATTCGTCTACTAATTAAATAAAATTTGACTAACAATGAGTCGGCAAACCTTCGTTTGCTATTACTTCTTGTAACCTTCTGCCCATGCTGTTAACAATATTCGCACATATGTTATTACTTTACGCCCATCCTTATACTACATAAACGTTTTTTCGTCGGTAAAAACCATCACATTGTTCTCCGAATCAAAATTGATGTATGACCTAGCAAACTGTAGTCGCTTTTGTCGGTGAGCAGTGGACAGCAAAGGTGCGCGCTGGCTTGCTGCAACGTAATCCAGCAGAATGTAGGTGATTTCTCAGTTTGTAAGCACACGTTGTGTGCTGTTGCTGTTACGCGGTGGACAAGAAGGGATCTGCCTTGCGACGATGTCGTGGTGTCGAGCCGATGAATTTCCCTTTGGTTTTGGCCCATGTTGAAGATGTTCTAAGATGTTCTACGTCTCCAGAATCCGCATATCGGCGGACCCATAACTGCACGGTTCTCCTCTGTGGATAAAAATAGTATTTATAATACTTATAATAATAGCTATTATTATACTAAATATCTACTATATTTATTTACTATACACCGTGACTTTTTAGTCGTCTTACAACAGCAGCCCACAGAAATAAAGCTAGCAGCCCAGGAATTCAAGCGTGCTCCACGCAAAGACGCATACATCGTTGAGGGATGTAGTCCACGAGAATAAGACTATTCTTGTGGACTATATATAGCGTCTAACTATTCATACACGAAATAGTTTCAGAGAATCATCTAACGGCTATAACAAAGCCATGTCAAGGGATTTTTTTTATCTGAGTATATTTTTTTACAAAAATAAATAATTTTAAATTACTTGACCCACAAAATAAATACTGGCTCCTTATTTTTAAGCATCCATTACGGTAGTTTACTACGTCGTATTTACCTACTGTCATTGTTAGAATATGGGAGTAAAGGTTTTATGCAAAAAGTCTCAAAATAATTTTAGAATTATAATAATTTTGAAAAATAAAACACTCAGATAATTTTTTTTTTTCGTTGCTATGGCGACTTATAGAAGTTACTCTTAAAATATTTCGTGTATGAAAAGATAGATCTTATATACGTAGATTATAATCTATCTCGCGAAATTATAATCTGTCGAAAGATTGTGGACCGTAACATACTGCGTACAATTTAACGCCTTACTTTTCGGTAGATTATAATCTATCGAACTAAAACCGTCAAATTGTGAAATGGATTAAACGTCATGTGCCCCGCGCCACCATATTTGTTTGTTAAATGTTTGAATGTCGCCGGTGATTGTAAATTGATTTCGTGTTGAAAATAACAGGAATAAACTTAACTTTAGAATTAGTAATACCGGGTGTAAACAGACCCTTCACATATCCGTCAACCAAGCATTCTGTACATCAAACTAAGTAACTTTAAGCAAAAATTATTGCTGGGAATCGACTTTTTTTGGGGTGAAAAATCACGTTTTACGGTAGGACTCGATGGAAAGCACTCAATACATTGTGCTGATGGATGGATTGAATAGTACGGGGGTCGTGGAGGTGTGTAAAGTAAAAATTTTACATTAAAAACATGTATTTTAAAAAAAAAGTTGTGAAAAAGTTGGAACTTTGACCCCCAATATCTCCGTAACTAGAAGGTTCCCAGGTATAGTCTAGAACAAAAAAATGATCACAAAGACGGGGAGAACAAGTGCCTTTCGAATATGTTAAGGGTCTATTTACACCCTTTATATTGGTATATGGTAATAGATGTGCCATACGCACACTAATGAAAACCGAGCTCGCTCGTTTTATTTAGTGTTTATGTGCATAACTATGACTTTACCAACACATGTAACATGTAAACCAAATAGTTCGTTCAACTATACATGACAATAGGCTCGCTTCTTTTTACATGGAGCTGAAAAACAGAACTGACGAAATGTGGGTGTACTATTAGTTGCACTTCTGCCTAACTCTTCGGGGAGTAAAGGCGTGATGTTATTTGTGTAAACTTCTTTGTGTAACGTTGCTGATTGTGAATTTGCTTCCAGTTTTCAACAAGAACACAAAGGTTCAGTGCAAGCCGTACGAGTCTAGCTTCAGTGATGACTGCCCACCAGGTGGTTTGTTTATTCTCTCTTATTTTTCATTATTAACACAAACTTATTTTATTTGAGTACTTATTTATACACAAGTATAAAACTGTTTTACACCCGTCACCTCACTATTCCAGGTCCACTTGACACATTTTTGGCTGAACTGCGCCCATTCGGCACGGCCGTAAGGCACTTATTACCATTTTTTATTTTATTTCTTTCGAGTATCCCTATGTATCCTGCAGGATATGTTGTGTTTGTGATATACAACATTAGTTTTAGTATCTGCGAAACCTGAAACACGTATCTAGTAGTATTTTTATGTAAAGAATCTATGTTTCAAATTTCAAAACTGTATCATAAAAAATATGTAAAGAATCTATGTTTCAAATTTCAAAACAGTATCATGAAAAATCACAAAGTTATAAGCTTTTTCTGTTACCGTTCGGTAATTCCGCACAAAAACGTGGTCAACACGCGGCACAGCCTCGCGTGCGCCTCCAGCGTCGTCTTAAGCCGTTTGTTAATAAGGAATTGATTTAGTTACTTATTCTGAACAAACTATTGTAGAAATTAATAACTCGAGATTGAAGAATTAAAAAAAAATAAAAATAATAATAATATATATACTAAAAATAATGTTGTATAAATCTATTTTGTTTCTTTCTCTTAGGCCGAGCTGTATGCCCCTTTTTAGTAACTCACACACACATCTAAGTGAATGCCATAGCAAATGCAAATTGTTGTAAAAATGAACTCAATAAGCTTTATTTAGCACGTATTTCAGCTTAGCATTTATTATCTTTGTCACTGTGAAACTGTAAGGTTTGGCGCCTTCGCTAGTCGCCTAGCGTATATCGAGATAGCGCGTAGCAAACCACCTGACAGTGCGGACGAAACCTATAGGTAAGTGCTACGGGCTCGTAGCACATTGCTACGCCGTAGCTCGGTCCTCAAGTAGTCCGTACCAGTTTCACCGAAATATAATAATTTGTGTGACAGTCTCATCCTAAAAGTCGATGTGATTTGTTATCCTGGATACAATACATAATATCTGAACATGGTTGGTTTTCAGCTGACTGGTGTGTTGGCTGCACAGTGTGCGACTGCGATGCCAACGGGCGTTGGGACTGCCACCTCCTCAGCTTCTGTCCTGACGGTAAGATGGTGTGAGGGTCCATAAGTCCATAACTGGTTCACAGCAAACAATTTAGTAATAAATGAAAAAAAAATGAAATGCATAAGATTTGCTTTACCGAATGTTAAAAAGTAGCGATTGTGATATAGTATTGAATAAAGAGAAGCTTGAATTTGTAGATAAAACAGTTTTCCTGGGGATTACGCTTGATTCAAGGCTGCAATGGGGTTCTCATTTAACATCTCAAGCGGGGCGGCTAAGTTCAGCAGCATATGCTATTAGAAAAATCCGTCAATATACTGATGTACCGCTAGACTGGTCTATTTTAGTTACTTTCATAGTATTATGTCTTATGGCATTTTGCTATGGGGACGGGCTGCAGACATTGAGTCTATATTTATTCTGCAAAAAAGAGCCATCAGAGCCATATATAATCTTTGTAGGCGTGATTCTCTAAGGGAACTGTTTAAGGAAATTAACATAATGACGGTACATTGTCAATACATCTACGAAAACATAATGTACGTAAGAAAAACGTTTAAACTTTTTAATAAAAGAGGTGACAGACACAATTACGATACTAGAGATAGAGACCAATTAGTTGAGCCTGGCTTCCGACTCGCTAAAGTAGACTCATCTTTCATGGGGTACTGTTTGAGATGCTATAATAAAATTCCACAAAGTATTTTTGAACTGAATAAAACGAAATTTAAAACATGTATTAAACGCACATTATGTAGCAAGCATATTACAAGTTGGACGATTATATCGCTGATAAAAATGCTTGGCTCAAAGCCGGTCCTGCTCCACAAGGACAGGGTCGCATAAATGGATAGCATTAAATAGTATGTTGGAGCTGCTGAAGATTGTACAACTATCTTTGCATTGTATAAATTCAATCTCTTTAGTATTATACATATAACCGCATAGCCCACATTGTGTGAGTACTATGTACTAGAAAGCTGTCATTCGCTGGAAACCTACGTCTTTTCTTGACTTGAATGTGCCCTGGCGGTTAAGAGTATTCAAATTCAAATTCAAATTCAAATCATTTATTGTTTGTCACATGTAGATAAAGATGTCATAGTCATAATAATTATAGGAGCAATGTAACATACCTATAAGGTGTACAATATTTTTGGCGCTTTGTTGTTGACTTACGTTAATATAATATACATTTACACTTTATCCCCACTTTATCACTCTTTGCATTAGTATAAAATTGTACCATAATAAAGTATTGTAAAAAAAATAGTATGTCATGCTCACTCAAATGTCTCGCTGATGGTGGCACGTGTGTCGGATCATTTAGTTCCCTTCAAAATGGTTGAGTTGAATGGTGCTGATACATGCGTCATGTTCGTGAACGGGCGGTGTCAGTTGTGATGTCATCTCTTGGTTGCCACGGCTTATTTGAATTAATTATTTTATTTTTGAATTGTTTTTAATATGGACACTTTTAACGTCCATATCTAGCTGCATCGTTCTCACAGAATGAACCATCTCAACATGAATGATGTAACCAAGGTTATGTAAAAGTATTCTGATTAAAAAGAGTGTCCATGGAGTTTCTTGTCCGTTCTTCTCAATAGAGATCTACGTTAGGGAATGAGTAACTACAGTACTTTCACAGTTTTTATGCCTTGTGGAACTGTAGCTACTTTTCATTGTTGTTTTTGTTTCGACAATTCAAAAGTGCCTGTAACCTACTTGACATTAATGCTTTCATTTTGATGATAATAATGATGGTGATGATTGTGATTGTTTGATATTTTTGAGCAACGTGACCTGAAAAATAGTAAAATCCTGCAGTTAATCAACTATCTGATATTTAGAATGAGATGGATAAGCAGGTACCTAATAAGACACTGTATTTGACGTTTTCAATAACAAAACAAAATCATTTTCAGGAAAAAGGAAAAAATCCAAAAACAGAAAGCCGCCCCCAGTACCAGATAAATGGCTGCAATACATGGAGAAAACAAATGAAAAATTAAGCAACGACAAGAAATCTCCTAGGAAGTCAAAGTCAATGATAGATAAAGTTAAAACTTATAAAATTAAAGTGTCAAACAATAAAGGCAAACCAGTACAACGTAGAGGAAATAAGAAACATGCACAACCGAAGCGCATGGTTATGAAAAATGTACCACTCAAGGCGGGCGTGACGCAACAACCTGGGAAAATGAAAACTCCGATAAAATACCGAAAATTTGCGCACAATAAAGCTAACATATCAAAAAAAATGATCAAAAAGAACATCGCAACACGAAAGCCAATTCAAATAAAAAAACAACCTAATAAAACTAGTATAGAAGCGAAGTTAGCACATAATTTGATGAAGCACGTTATGCAGAACCTCAGAAAGCAAGTCTCAGCTACAATGAAAAACATGTCTGAAATAACAAGAAAATATGATGCCAATGTTAAAAATCAGAAAGCCAAAACAAAAGTGAATCTGTCGAAAAATAAACCAAAAACTGTACATAAGAGACAGATTAACAAAACTATTCCGAAGCCATCGATGAAAAAGATGAGGGAACTCATGAAGAAATCTATATACAGAGCGAAAGAGAAGACTACAAAGAAACCTGACTATGGAAAGTACGTCAGGTATAAACGAGAGATCAAAATATCTGGAAATTCTGGAATATCTACTGATGCCATCAAAGGTATTTAATCATGAAACATGAAAATCTCATGTAAAATGGGTTGTCTTATATTATGACATCGCCTGTCGACGGGATCATCTATCAACGAGATCAGCCATTGAAATCCCGGCAATTTTGATGAGCTGGGAGAGCTAGGACTTCGCTTGAATACTCCTACGAGGACGCAGGAGAGTCAGGAAGGCCGAACTGATTACGGCAATCCTATGGTTGTTCTAACCATATGATTGTCGTTATTAACCTATGCATATCAGGGCGGGCAGCACTATCTATCGGCATGGCCGCGGTCGATAGAACACTATATTCGGGAGTGCGCGGGATAGTGTCGTGTTGCTTTGATTACTTAAAATATATGTGATGTTTTAGGTACACATGGTTTGATTCCAAGACCTAACAGTAGTCGTCAATGTAGTCATACACTTGTCAACTCCCGCTACAATGTACTCATAACACTTGTCTACACCCTCTATGATGAATACACCCCCTTATAATGTTAATTTTAGTTACTTTTTTTTATTAAATCTATGTATAACGTTATTAGCATACATATATTTGATGTTGGTTATCTAATTTTCAGATAATTCTACAGAGTCAACAAATACTACAATACTATTGAATGTGATACCAGTCACAAGTAATCCGCTTGTATCTGATGATGGGAACTTTAAATACGCTCTTGGAGGAAACGTCACTCTTTCTGATAATACATATTATAAATATACTGTCAGCAGTGGAGAATCCAGAACGCCTATCTCGATTATCGATGTACCAATAGGAGAAACAGCTACGACACAGTTTAATAAGACAGAAACAGTCTTTGACCTCATTCGTCCACCGCGTACTCCCATTGTACCTACAGAAAAAAGGCAAGTCAAACACATCGAAGAAAATAAAGGAATTAATTTTACAGAAATTAATCCCGAAGAAAACGAATTGATGTATTCAAAATTTCATAAAATCAAAATTTTAAATCAGAGGACTATAATTATCTCGGATTCTGATATTAAACATAAAAGTCTCATGAAACTAATGCCACTTACAGATAAAGTTATTCTTATTGAAAATAAAAACAGGAGTCATGGGAAGAGCATTGAAAGAAAGTTGAGTTACAAGAAATATAACGTGGTAAAGCTGCTCAACCATTCGAAATGTAAGTTCGAAGACTGTAGAATTAACAACAGTATCAATATTCACTCTACGCCAACTAACATCAATAGTGATTTGGATGGTTATCTGACAAAGATATTAAACTATCACCACAAGAATGGCAAGACTTACCCACTTAAGAGAAAAAGACAACTCAGCGTTCTAAAATATCTGAAGGGGATTTTCAACAAAATATTTAAAGGCAAGAAAACACCTGTCAGAATGAACAGACACCAACTTATGGAGACTTTGTGTGAAAACTTTGGGCCGTGTTTAAAAATGAACAGAAAAGAAAAAGTTCTC
Organism: Noctua janthe; assembly: GCA_910589295.1. NCBI lineage: Eukaryota > Metazoa > Arthropoda > Insecta > Lepidoptera > Noctuidae > Noctua > Noctua janthe. The sequence goes on along the minus strand of OU342572.1, from coordinate 653,389 downwards.
TTGAACTTGAAACTTGCTGAACTAAATAGAGAAACTGCTAAAATTCTGAAAACTGTGAGAATTATAAAGGGCTTATTGAAATTGCTAGACTTAACCATAAGTAACAATAGTGACATCTCGAAACAGGAACATATACGAAATGATATACAAAAGTTAAGTCAAATTTTGAAAGGCGATTTTGAAAAGGGTAACACGTTGACAACAACGCAGAAAACTCAAATAGAATATATAAAGAGAAGCACTAAAGATTTCATAGAGCTAGTGAGTAAGTTCGGATCATTGCTGAACGAAATAATTGCTATACTTACCAAAGACAGTACCCACCGCTTGAGAAATAAGACAAACAACTATTTCATGAACAAAGATCTATCAAGAGACGATCCTTTTCAAAGTTTTAAAAATCTTCTATTAAGTTACAATTTAGTTCAAAATAAGTTTATGAAACAAATGTATGAGCAATTGAACAATTTTGAGAATAATATTAATGAGAAACCGAAGGTGAGTGAAGTTAAGGATTTCAATAATGATGTAGCAATAGAGAATATTTCAAGGAATATCATTCACAACCTCAGGAAGCTGAAGCGCCTCGCTCAGACCGTGAGCTATAGCGGACATGGGACGGGGAGGGCCAAGAGGGATATTGCCAGAGAAGACGATGCCATAGAGTATCTTTTGATGATGATGGAGTATTTAATAAAGCAGAATCATCCGTTGGACGCAGAACCAGGTAAAATCTTTGATTCTATAAGTTATAATATGCTTTATTAAAACAGCTATTTGGGGAGAAAACGATTTCATAGTAATTAAATATGTATTTGACACCATTTTGTGAGGACAATATTACAAGCACAAGTTGAGGTAGACAGTAGTCAGTAATAGAGCATTCGTCATAAAACATTTAAACGTTTTCTAGTCTTCAATTTGTGATGAAAAAATTAAGACTTTCTTGTTATATTTCAGTGAACGACGGAATAGATTTACTAATAGACGCTATCAATAATGCACCAGATATTAAACCTATCAAGAAAAAAGTACTAGAATACTCATCTGCTATTATTTCGGATATCACCACCACCACCACCACTTTACCCCCTGCAGCACCCACCCGCACTGCTATCCATGAATATACCCAAAGTGAAGGTGATAGTCCTTTAGAACGTGAAAAAATGTCTTCCAATGAAGATAGTAGCAAAATCAAGCAAGAAGATAATAAAAGAAAATATATAGAAAATAAAAATTTTGTAAACATAGTCGATGATGAGAAAGCATTTGAAGATAAATTTCAATTTGATCGCAAAGCTGAAGCAGAAGAAACAGATGTAGTCACTGAAATGTCTTTCTTTAATAAACTTGAAAGAGAGGACAGAATAATAGAGGAATCAGAAAGTATATTAGAAACTACGACCTTCATAAATACGGATACGAATGATAAATTAGTTACTCGCAATGATTTGAATGTGGATAAGACACTTGCTGATAACAATCATTTAGATAGGCCTGTAGACTATACTGAAGCAGGCAGAAAAAAAATTGAAGAGTACTCAGGAGAAATGGACGAAGAAAACATTTTACCAAGTACAGTCACGACAGAATCAGATTTATCTACTACTTTGATCACTGAATTGAAAACTCGTCGTGTTGAAGCTCAGAAGTCTAAAATCAAAATGGATAACCTAGAAAATTCTGACAAGAGATCTAAACTTAAATGGATAGAAGAAAACTTTGGGAAAGAAACCGAAAAAGGATATGTAGACATGGAAGAGAATGAAGAAAAACCACAAGGTATAACACCTGCTACAGCTAAAGCTATAACAGCAAAAACCCTATCTAAAATTGATGTCACAGGTGTTACTAGAGAAAAAGGTGAAGTAAGAGGAAGAAATAGTGAAGTAAGAGAAAGAAATGGTGAAGTAAGAGAAAGAAATGGAGAAATAGAAAGATATGATGTTGCCAAAAAGAGGAAGAAAACTGCCACCAAGTTAAGTACTGAAGAAATAATGTTTCGGAAGCAAATGGAACTTTTAAATTCACTAGACTACGGTACCGAGAAGGCAGAAGTATTTGAGGCTGATGGTAGGGATAGCAACGTTGACGACAGATACTCAGGGGACAGCTTCCCGTCATATTTCGTTTAGTTCGATTTGTTGTTTAACTATAGAATATGTTAGAAAACAATAATGCAGGAATCTATTTCCATCACATGGGATTTTCTTTGTAGCAGCTTAAAGTCTGTCCATAATTATATGGGACTTAACGTAACAGGCAAAATGTGAGTGTAGCTGAGGCACACCTCTGCTTAAACATTCGGGAATTACAGGCAGAATGTTATGTTATGATATGTATCAGTCAAAATAAGAGTATCCCGACCTATCCGTTCTAGTTCCTCAGCTGTAAATTTTGTTATTTCGATCTAAGCTAAAATGAATATTGCTTGTTTTTAACTGATTGACATATTTTATTACGATCACAAAATATGTTTAAATCGGCCATTATCGTAGTTTTATGGAAACCTGCCAGCTTGTCAGGTCACAAGCATGATTCGTTTCTATTTGGTTTTTAAAGAGTTTGTTTTACAATATTGTTATGTAATTATATCTACTTGCGTAATGTGTGTTATAACGGGTGATTCTTTTGAAAGTATTCTTAAATTGGGTTATTCTTATTATCATACAAAAGAAACATTCTTGAAATTTACTTTTTAAATATTGCTTCTTTCAAATGTTGTCCGTTACTGCGGTTCACATGGTTCATTCTGCACTTGCACTGCAATTTTTGATGACGCGTCGGAGCATTTCGAGTGGTATTAGGTGAATAACCCGCGTAATGTTGGCTACCAGTTGCTCAATCGTACGCGGCTTATCCATCTAGACTTTTGACAAATGAAAATGAAAAAGTCTAGGGTGTGATGTCAAAGGATTTAAGCGGCCAATTCACCGGTCCGAAGTGCGAAATTAACTGTTAACCAAATTGTTTTCGCAATAAAGCCAAGAGTCCACCTGCTGTGTGGCAAGTACCTAGACATTCAAACTTTTCGATGGTGTAGTTCGCTGTTGACCATAAGTTGCCATAAGTACAATAAACACCCTCCTTGTAGAACTCTGATTTTCGTAATACAGCTGAATGATTTGTAGACGCTGTGCCGGTATGGACTTAGTTTCAAGATAAAATGTCAAACAAAATTACCATGACAGGTTAACGCGCGCATGATAGAATAACGCTTCCTCTGTCAATAAATCCTTATTCAAAAAAGTACCTCTAAATGAAGCACCCATTATTACAAATACTACTACTTAACCCTTCGCGTATTACAGCCGTGATGACATGTTACGTTAAGAGCCCTTATCATCCCTCTGAAGGACAAAGGCTTTTCGACTCTTCCTCTCTCTACAATGACTAGATAAATAATGTAGTCACTATGCAGATACCGAATTATTTTAAAATCTATCGTTGTTTTTTACCGATCGAAGTCTCTACACTTTATTTAAAAGGTCAGTGAAGTTTTGTCTGTGATGTGGCTGATGGTGATGCATGAAAAAGTTTGAATGTGGTATTCTGGCAAATTTGTGTTATTTGGATATGATGAATACATCTGATGATTACCGGCTAAGTAGATGGTAAACGACCAAGAGGTCGCAGCCCTTTGCGATGGTCCGACCAGATTAGTTTTGAATACATCTATGTATGAAATCTTAAGCGGCAACAGGAGCTGCAATTCTCCATACAAATTTTGACGAAATCGTATTCCTCCCTTCCTAAATACCTCTAGATTAGAGGACTACCAGACAAATTCGAATAGTTTTTAACATACAAGACATTTATAGGAACCTCGAAATACTCTTTTTTAAACTTTTAATGTCAAAAATAACTGAATCGGCTCAGTTTTCGAGGAGAAAAAAGGGGAGTACGAAACTTCGATATCGTCAAAATTTTTGTGATATAATCGGTCTGAGCTGCAGCTGTCCCTATCGCACTCTACGGGAACAGGTTTGTCGCAGCGCGACGGCAATAGTTTCTTCAAATACATACTTTTCAAATTCCTCGCAGGCGCTGTTTCCTATTAAAAGTACCTTGAGTTGTCTCTTTGTATAGTGTTTATACATCTGTTTCTGGTCCTCATTTAAAACTAGATTTACAAGCAAGGGCTGATTTTAGTGTTGTTATTTTTGCAGTTGTTAAGTTTTGAATATCGCGTGTTCCTGTGATAATTAGGTATCATTTCTTTCCTTTTCTTTTTTGCCAATTGTTTTTTTTTTCAGTAAAGACGTGTTTTGATGAATTAAATTAGGCTTTACCTTACATATTGATTTATTCGCGACTCTGCCGAAGTTGTTTTAAAAATATGATGTGTAAAACTGATTCCATATCCCACAAACAGAATAAATAACTTTATACCATTTCATTACTATATTTTTTCGATTATATATGTAATTTGATCTTGGTATTTTCGACTTCGTGCTGTCCTACTGTAAGAATATCATTATTGTGTGCATAAAATTGCAAATTGTGACCTTTAGAAGATAAATAAAATTACATGTTTAAGGTTATATGTATCAGTTATAATAAATATACCTCTACCCTTACGAAATAAAATGTGTGATGTTATGTTATGCTAGAATAAATATATAATGATGTAACTCGTCCATGGTTTACGTTCTACACTTAAATAGCGGTCAATTTTAAGTGAAATTGACTTATATTTACGCACTCATAATTTGTTTTAATTGTACATAAACTCGTTTACTCGACTTTAATTTTTGTTCAATAAATTATTAACATTGTTTAGGTTGTTTTAAATTTTCTGGCGATATGTTCTGAGGTGCACCGGCCGGCTCCAGCTGAGTCGGCCTGTTCACTTTGAATGCATGGAGTTTGATTGCTTTGTAGCTTTCCTGAACGGCTCAAATAGATTCTGCGTAGAAAAGTATGGTTACTTCCGTAAGCACACACAAAATAAATTCATCACAAATCATTTGCACCCAATACATCTGGGCAACTACATATGAACCTTTCCCATTCCTACTTTATAAAAGTTAAGCCACACATATTGAGAGCCTATAGTCAGTTCTCCTCCTCAAGTCGTACTCCTCATTACTGAAGGTCATGATCCTCCCTTAAAACATGTTTTTCCTGACGATGTTTCGTCATCTCTGTCTATCCTTGGCCAAGTGAAGCGCATCATGAAACTTTGTATCAAGAGAAGAGCCTATCTGGTCGGACCATCGCAAAGGGCTGCGACCTCTTGGTCGTTTACCATCTACCTAGCCGGTAATCATCAGTGGATCGAGATTATTGCCGAAAATATGACCGAAAAATTCCAAAACTCTGCGGAGACAGGTCGTCGAGAGTCTGGTCTTTATTTTGAGCTCGCGTAGGATGGAGTCGTTGGTGCGGAATGCAATCCAGGGTATCTGAAGCAACTTCCTCCAACACCACATCTCGAAGGCGTCTATACGAGCTCGGTCGGCTTTTCTAAAGGTCCATGTTTCTGCTCCGTATCCGAAAATTGAAAAGACCAGCGTGTTGACCAATTTCACTTTGGTTTTTCGCGAAATGTTGCGATCTCCCCATAATTTTAGAAGCTGAGACATAGCATTTATGGCCATGCCTATACCTCTACGGATTTCTTTTTCGCAAGACAGTGTGTTGGCGATGTTAGAGCCCAGGTAAATGAAATCATCGACCGTTTCGAGATTAAGAGCGCCAGTAAGCTCTAATTTATGTGCTCGGTCCACCGCCGTTAGTTTGGTCTTTGCGTGGTTGATTAGTAGGCCCAGTTCCAAACTGATACGTTCTATCCTTCAAAGGAGTTCTACCATTTCAGACTCTAAGGCTGCTAGGATAGTAGTGTCATCAGCGTAGCGGAGATTTGTTAACTTGGTTCCGCCTATGGTCACACCACCTTTTCATAGGTACTTCTGATAATGTGTTCTCCATATGCGTTAAAAAGGATGGGAAGTAAAATGCAGCCTACCTTTATGCCTTTTCCGAAACTGAAGGGGTTTGAGTTGGTTTGGTCGACATTCACTATGCCTTTCTTTTGAGAGTATAGGGCTTGAATTAGCGATACCAGATGCTGCGGTACTCCAAGCTCCAAAAGTATCTTTCACAGACTTTGCCAGACCACGCAATCGAAGGCTTTAATGTAGTCTATGAAGCACATGATGATAGGTGTGTTAAACTCATATGACTTGTCTATCAGGTGGCGGACGTTGAGGATCTGCTCACGAGTTCCCTTGCCTTTTACGAAACCAGCCTGCTCTTGAGGAATCTGCCAATCTAGAAAGTGACGAATTCTGTTGTTTATAATATGTAGCAGTACTGGTGAACTGGTTGGTTAGAAGTCGCAATTTCTTAAAAAGGTCAGCACTCTCGATTTTGAACGCGTGGGCTTCAATTTCTTGGCAGATGCGGTCCACGAAGTTGTTTTAACCAACCAGTTCACCAGTACTGCTACATATTATAATATGTAGCAGTACTGGTGAACTGGTTGGTTAGAAGTCGCAATTTCTTAAAAAGGTCAGCACTCTCGATTTTGAACGCGTGGGCTTCAATTTCTTGGCAGATGCGGTCCACGAAGTTGTTTTTATCGCGACACCATTGTAACTGAATGAGGCGGCTAAGCCCCGAGTATTTGTCTCTTTCCTCTTGGCTTAACAGTCCCTGGGCTTTAAGGTCTTTCCTATACTCAATAATTTGACAGGTATCCACCGAGATTTACGACTGCTTGCAGATCTTTGGTGTGTAGTTAATGGGGATGGAGTCAACTGCCTTCCATATCTTGTTTTTAAAATGCTTCCACTATTTCTCTGCACTACAGTTATCAGTTTCTGGATGTTCTGCCATGCCAGATTCTAGCACATTTTGTAATTGTGTACTTTCTGCTGGTGATAGAATCCGTGTTCTTTGTGGTGGTCGTTTTTTGACTGATTTTAAACAGAGAGCAAAGTTTGCCACCAAAAGATAGTGATCAGAACCGACGGTGATGGTGTTGAAAGCAGGTGTTCATAATTGTGAGCTTCCTTCCGATGCAGAATTCAAGAAGTTTGGTTCCTCTTTCATTACGAACCCCTAGTTAATATTAGGGTTGTTTCAAGCTCCGAGTAGAATCCCCCAATAATGTAGTCCTTGGCACAAGCTGTAGGGGCATATACCACAATGATATTCAGGATACAAGGCGTAGTGCTTAGTTTCAGTGTTAGTGTTCGGTCGGAAACAGGGTTATATCGGGTTGTTTTCAGATTTACACCTACCACTGCTTGTCTTTGCATCACCCAAAGGTTGACTGGTAGAAAATGCCTATGGCATTAAGTCCGCCTCTGTACTTATGTGCTTGAAGTGTTAAATAAATAAATATCCAAGCACTCAGGTGTTTGGATAGCCAAATAGCGACTCCGTTACTGCTGGAGTTTGTAAGGCCTGAGAAATAAAGGGTGTTCCCACCAGGCGTCCTTTGATGACCTTGTCCACGCATATGAGTTTGGGTAATATCCAACAGAGTAAAATTATGACTTTCTGCTTCTTTTTCCACGATTTCGAGCTTTCCTGGTGCCAGTAGTCCACGTACGTACGTTTCAGGTTGCAATACGACTGTGTTCTTGCACTGAGATCTTGCTGTTGCGTGAATCACCAGTAGCATGACCGCTATTCAAGACGTGGTGATGCGTCTTGGTAGAGGCTTCGGTAGCCAATTTCCACCAGTCAGCCCGGGAACTGATTGGCGGGTGTTAGCCGGATCGTCCAACTAATTAGCTCTATCTGTTGTATTTTCCATGGGGGATTTTCTTAGGAAATACATCGTGGTGGGCTCCCACGTCCATCCACTGAGGACGTGGGACGGATGGTTAGACTTTTAGAGATGATTTAGTTCTCAAGGGCACTGTAAGCCGCTTCACGCGTAGTTCGTGAAGTTGTCGGGTTAGTTGACCGCCGCCCGATGCTCGGCGTTGAAATTTTTACAGCTGGTTGGTTCTTCTCCAAATAAACCCTCCTCCTTTTTCATCCGGTCTTGGGACCGGCAACGGCGGAGTTAATAGAGATAGTCTGTAACATGTATGATTATCAGAAAGGAAAAAGTCACACCAGAAATTAATTTCCAAGCGGTTCCACAAGTTATCAGACTGTTCGGCAACTGACTACTCGTAACGGCTGTTAAAGATCTAAAAATGACAGCGAAGACCAACGGCTCGTGCATTCTTAGGCACAGAGTCTCCGGTATGTTAATGGTTGGTCACCCATTCACGAACCGACCCCGAGATCGGTCAGCTCTTAGATGTACATCAATTCAATTGAATACCTGTGCTAAACCACGGAAGGCCACAGACCAACCTCGGTAAACGTTTCTTAACCTAGAAGATCAACCCGTGGAGCTCCTCTTAGAAGAGCAAATAAATACATCTAATTCGCCGGTGAGTGCCCCGAGCCGTCTCATCGTGTTGCAACCGTTCCGGTCTGGTGCCGGACGCCGACGGCCCGACCTTCCGACTTCACAGCGTCTAATTGTGGACGGCTTATCTATAGTGTCCAGTTCTGAAACATCCGTTAGCACTGATAGTGATACTGTTTTTGCGATGTTTCGAAAAGGTAGCGGACAAATTAGAGCAAGCTGTTTGACGAATTTACGTTGAAAATGGAATTAACTCCAATTCAAAATACTGGTCTTGCCCTGATGGTTCCTTACATTTTACGAAATCAGATAGCCCTGCCTAACCTAATCCCTCTTACAAAAAGGAAGAGGTTAAGCGAGATCGGTCAGATTAATAGAGAGCGATAACTGTACGTCATTCACATCAGTGAGGTGAAAGCCGATATAGGCAGTCGCTTCAAGTAAAATACTGGTAATAGTAGTAACTACTACATACAACATGGAATAATATATTGAAGATATGTTAGTGATGAGATTAGAAAAACAACGGTAGCTCTTGCACTACTCTTGCTTACCCACGAGCTTGGGACAGTAAAATAGGTGGGAAAGGTCTAAGTAGCAACATTACATAACATAACATCACGCCTGTAATCTCCGAAGGGTACCACCCTTGGCTGAGATGTACCTATCAGTACATCCATAAATCGCTAGTTAAGTTTAACTCCCATGTGATAGGGGGGGCAAGCATATTGCAATCGACAGGGCACAAATCAAGACAACGTCCCTGCTACAGAGAATTATATGATGGCAAAACTTAATAACACTTTGTCAGACCTGGGAATCAAACCTAGGACCTCATGGTCAACAGTGGAGCTTGCGCCCACTCGACCAATAAGGGAGTCTAAGTAGCAAATGATATCAAATCAATAGACTGTTGGTCTGTGGGTTGTTCGGTACCGTTTGGTTTTTTCGTTGTGAGAGATTGTAAAATACTCTAATTTAGTTTACAGCTCAGACTTCTGAATATAATAAAGCAGAACGATAATAACTCGAGATTATTGAGCCGTTTCATCATTCTGTAAAGATTTCTAATCGCCATAGTTGCCATTGACTGGCATTCTTAGTAAATTATGAGAAAAAAGAATTGTAGTTTTGCTGAACGCAAATCTTCTTCTATATTTATAAAAATGAATCCCTATTTCGCTTGGTCACGGCATCACACGTGAACGGCTGGACCGATATCGCATTTCGCTTTCGATTTTCGTAGGTAGTAGGTGGGTAGTAGGGGGGTAGTAGGTGGGTAGTAGGTGGGTAGTAGGTGGGTAGTAGGTGGGTAGTAGGTGGGTAGTAGGTGGGTAGTGGGTAGGTAATAGGAAAAGATTCTTTTTTTTAGTGAAAAGCGTATAATCTCAAAGTTAGTTCCATTTAAAATTCAAAAATCGTGTCTGGGCTCATTTCATGCACTTTGATGAGAACTTTAAACCTAACTAGAATATGGCTGTCATTGATGGTCTAATCATGGAGACGGAAGGCAGTTACAAGAAGTTCTCAACAGTTTACAGCAGCCATATTGTTATTGGGCTCATTTTATTTTGTGCACCTCGGTGAGAAGTTTAGATTTGCCTGGAGTATGACTGTCATCGAAGGTCTGACGATGGAGACGGAAGGCAGTCCACAACTGTTTGCAGCAGCTATATCGTGTCTCGGCTCGTTTCATGCACCTTGATGAGAACTTTAGACCTAGCTGTAGTATGACTGTCATCGAAGGTCTGACAATGGAGACGGAAGGCAGTCGCAAGAAGTCCGCAACAGTTTACAGCAGCTATATCGTGTCTCGGCTCATTTCATGCACCTTGATGATAACTTTAGACCTAGCTGACTTAAGGCTGTCAAGGGATAAACATAAGTAGTAGCGATTAATGCAAATATTTCCGAGAAATTAAATTGTTAGCTACTTGACTCTACTTGTTTGATTGAACGCGTTAATTTGAAGAAACCGTTACAGTTACGTCACAATCATGTATGACGGAATTGTTCCTTTTAAAAAGATCTAAATAAAAGTCCGCAACAGCATAGGTCTATGTTTATGTCTATCTTTTAAGGTTGACTCTCACTCTCTCTAACCTTCTCTCTCTCTCTTATGGACGCAGACGAAGTTGCGCGGGTATGTTTGTTACTATATAGGTCCTGCCAGTTATACTTATTACAAAAAAACGATAATTTTGAAATCAAAATCTACTTTTTGAACGCCAGAATTACATATTGCAGTCCCCAAACACTCCATTAATGAAATGCATGTAAGTATCACAGAGATACAGTAAGTACCACAGGATATACATCGGAACCTCCACGCCTTAAATAACAGCTTTTGTTGAAATAACATGCATTCTAAATATTTCTTCAACCACGTACATATCAACGTGCTAGGTCATAAGGTCTGCGTATTACACAAATTGTCTCATTGGCGGTCTGCGGTCGTCATTATATCCACATTGCGGTCAAATATTCGGTTACCGCCAAACCTGAGACGATGCTCATAGTTTGTGAGAAGCTCGGTCTTGTAAGTGATCTGTGTGTATGATATGGTGTGTTTGTGTTAGTCATTCTGTGGTTACATTTAGATTTAAAACCGTATCCATGACATTATAGCAATTTCTTTGAAGTAAAAATGATCCATTGACACGGTTGGCGTGAGCGATTGACTGCTGCCCTGCGTGTCGCGGGTTCGATCCCCGCACGGAGCAAATATAAAGTATGGCCTACAGATAATTGTTCTGAGAGTGTCGGAGTGGCTGTTTGTGTATGTGAGTTAAAAGCACCTACGATACAGGAACAAATCAAAGAGACAAAGTTTAAAAAAAATGCGGCAGATTTTGGTTTTATTTATTTATTTTCTCATACTCAACATTCGCGGTTGCGTCCACTAGACCAACGATCCAGCCAGCATTTATAATATTACTTTGGGGCTATCCGACTTATTGCACAAAGTTGAGCAGATGGTTAGAAATTACTTCTGACATGGTCAGACCTTGTAGGTCTCAGCTCATTTACTGGAACGCACAAAAAGTGGTCATTAATGTACTTCAACGCAACTTGTTATCAGGGCGTGCATCTGAGCGGCCTTGTCGCCAGTTTATGTAATAACTGCTTCACTTAGCTGCTGCGCGTGACATATGTGACGAGATTTAGTTGAATACTGGTTTATGTATAAGTATATTGTTCAGAAGGCAGGTTTGTTTGTTTTTGTAATCTTTATGGATGGGTCTACCAAATCTCTTTAGCCCTTGATTGAAATAAGAATGTACAGGAGCAGATAAAGTTCTGGAGCTTAAAAGGTGCTCAATGAAGATGTTGTTTTTCATCATCATCACTGCAGCTGTCCTCTGCTGCACTGGACATAGGCCATTCACAAGCTTCGCTGCATCGGTCGGTCCTGTTCTGCTATCTTCCAGTGGTTCCTGGCGACCTTATATTATGCCGAATGTTTATTCAATCGTCAATATTCATTGTCCAATCTCTGGACAGTTGTGGTATACCTATTCAGAAACCAAGTGTTGTAGTGTATTTCCCAGTGTTTTCATCCTCTGAATAAATGTCGCAATATCATAAAGCCATAGCTTGCCAACAATATTGTACTGCCGACAGGAGATTATCTATGACCACCGGTTAATTCGCAACGCACCGACTAGTTGGCGATAGTATCGCCACTAAAGGATCCACTCTGCACGTTGCCACACATTTCCTTCACACTAGATAATAAATCTAATTGCGCACATCCATGTCTTGACTTTATAAAATGTTACAAAATCGTGTTCATAAAAGGTTTGGCTGCGATGATATGTGTCTCCTAGAATCTAAAGAATCTTCGTTGGCAAATTTGCCTTGTCTTATAAATGAAACAATACTTGCTTTGGCTGTATAGCTTCTGTTAAATTAGTTCTGCCTGTCCGATCTTGCAAGTTTCATTGAAGATGATCGGGATAACGATACGAGGCAGCAGTGCGTATGGTCTTAAAATTTAATGAACAGTGCAGTGTTTTTTTTTTTTATTTAGGGTCCGCCGACAACACATAGTTATCTACCTATCTTAATTTTCATAGGTAGTTCGAACTCTAATTGGGTCAACTGGAGTTAAACTAACCCGGGTAGAAAATGGGATCCGACGTAGGAAGGTATCAAGTTGTAAAAAGTTTACCCACCAAAGAGGTTGATCATATAAGCTATTAAGCTTTAGGTAGTGGAGTCGAAAATATATATTTTTTTTTATAATGTAACTTGCATTCAAAACGCCTGTTCTTAATGCGTTACTTCAACAATAACTCTTCCTCTTATGCACAATAGGCGGCACAGTCCAGTGACTAGCCTTCGTCAGTTTTAAGTGAGTTAGGGTAGAACATATTTAGCTTGTGTCACCTCATTTGTGTGTTTGGGAAAATTTGTTAGAACAGTTCAGGTTCGCCATTTAGTTAGGAGGCAATCCGAAACCAAAACGGCTTTCCATGCCCATTCCATGTAGTTTTTGGAATTTGCGATTATGAAATGCACAGTTTTCTAAGATACATTTGACTGCCTCGTTGGTCGAGTGGTCGTAAGACTCGCAAGCACGACTGCTAAGCGTGAGCCGCGTGAGGTCCTGGGTTTGATTCCCTGGTCGGGCAAAGTGTTACTGGGTTTTTCTTTGAGTTTCTGGATTTGTGCCCGGTTGATGGTAATAGACTCTCCTATTACATCTGCCTAGCCTTTTCCTAACTATATTAGGGTCGGCTTCCAGTCTAACCGGATGCAGCTGAATACCAGTATTTTACATGGAGCACTGCCTATCTGACCTCGACAACCCAGTTAGTACTGGGTAATACGATGCCCCTTGGAAAGACTGGTAGACAGTAATAGACTTTCCTATTGAGACTACATGACCACAAGACTACATGATACTTAAACGATACTGGCGAAATATGGGTGTAGTATAATTGGCTACACACACCTCTGCCAATCCTTCGGGGACTACAGGCGTGATATTTTTTTACATCTGTTATTTTGCAAGTAAGGCAGTCGAAGCATACCTGACGGTCTAGATAAGTAGCAATCGTTTTCAAAACATTTGATTTTTTTACAATGACTTTGAACATAAGCTTTTCGGTAGTTTAATGTCAATCCAATACATTCTGAGTTTTCCATCATCGTTATTGCTGATAGAATGTGACTTTGTGTTTGTGTAAAGCTACAACGTCGTTCTTACATCATCAGTATCATAAATTAAAATACTGTTTAGCAGTACCGTCTTTAAAGTTACATAAAATTAAGAGACGTCAAATAACTCGACGTAGTCTCATAATATTATCCGGTTTAACAAATTACATGAACAATATTTCGCCCCCCGCCATATTGCTGGCGACCTTTCGCGCGCTGCAACTGACATTACACCGTGTTTTGGCGGCAAATGCGCGCGGGTTTACGTACAGCATAGTTCGTATTTTATTTTTGTTTTATTTGTTTATGATCTTGAATCGATTAGTGACTTTTTAGTTTGAAAATAAAATCGATTTAGTTTTGTGTATGAGATATAAGTTGTAAAAAACTTAAGTGAGAGTTTTAAAACAGTTTCGTGATTCTTTTTGTACAAATTTCGCCGGTTCAGGTGGGTTGAGTTGAAAGTATTTTTTATTCGATTGCATGTAAATGACCTTATGATTTTAAGTTTCTCTGTTATTTCTCGAAGCATGTTATGATATTTTTTCGCAACAGTCATGCTTTTCAACTGACAAAAAGGAAGTTATTTAACTTAATACGATTACCGTAATACGCTCGCGTTATGCAATTCTTATTTATTGCTTAAGTTCTGAGTTAAATCATCGCACTCCCGTCGTCCACCATTGGCACTATGATGGATGACGCATCGTTTCGGGTCACTACGAGTAGCTTAGGCGCACCTTGTGCTCCGCCTGGGTGTCACTGTGGTGAAGCTGTCGACAGCCTTGGAGACCATGGCCTGTCCTTCCACAGGAGCGCAGGTCACATGGCACGGTACGTCAGTACTAACGACATTATTCGTCGAGTCCTTACCAGCGCTGGCGTACCAGCGGTTTTAGAACCGAACGGCTTGGTACGTGGCGATGGGAAGAGACCAGACGGCGTGACTTTAGTGCCTTGGAAGGTGAGTAGGCCTTTGGTGTGGGACGCAACCTGTGTCGATATCGTGCAAGTCGATGTCGTTGCAAGCGTGGCGGGCGCTGCTGCTGCAGCTGCTGAGATCCTCAAGCGGCGCAAATACTGTAACCTTATTGGTAACTACAGTTTCGAGCCGTTTGGGGTCGAAACGCTGACCACGCTTCACTTTTCCTATTGACAGCGATGTGGACGAACTTGTACATCATCATCATCATCATCATCCACATCCCGAACTCTTTTACCCTCTGCTTGGTAAAGGCCTTTCTTTTCTTATATCTTTTTTTTGTTGATTTGTACATTATTATTATTATTTAAGATCTATATTTTGTAGTTTGTAAATAATGTGCATACTGAATTCAAATAAAAAATCGCAATACAAATATCATTTGCCTACTCTGTCTCATCGACCATCAACTTCTCCACCAAGATTAAAGTTAAGGGCCAGTTCTCAACAACTCCATGTGAACAACTCTTAAGTAGCCAAATACCCACGAACTCAAGTATTTCGTACACTCTAACCAGCTGTGTAATGTTGTTTGGAAGCACAAGTACATGAAGCAATGCCGTATTGCCCGTAACATTGCGACAGTATCTCCAAGTGGCCGCTCGGGTTGGTCAGGTACTACTTAACCCTGGGCACCTTTGGAGATAGTTGGAGTGTCCTTAAGAAAAGTTGGTAGTGGATCTCGATTTGTGAAACAGTTTATGTAGGCAAAGGAACATACTACTCAACTACGATTCCAACTATACACGGACCCGCCACGAAGCCGTCAACCAAGCATTATGTATATCAAACTAAGTGACTTTACGCAAAAATTATTGCTGGGAAACGACTTTTTTTTGCGGTGAAAAATCACGTCTTACGGTAAGACTCGATGGAACGCAACGCACTCAAAGCATTGTGCTGATGAATGGATTGAATAGAGCCGAGAGAGGAGGTGTTTAAAGTAAAAATCTTACTTTACACCATGTATTTAAAAAAAACTTGTGAAAAAGTTGGAATGACGGGGAGAACGAGTGCCTTTCGGCCTCGTTAAGGGTGTTGTTACACCCTTTATATGTACGACTTACTCGTATAGACACGGTACTGTCGGTACTCTATTATATGATGTGTCCGAAATATTAAGCATTGCTCAAATAACAAAAACATTATTTATTATAGGCTAGCCTTTTCCCAACAATGTCGGGGTCGGCTGAAGTCGGCTTTCAGTCTAACTGGATGAACTAACTGGATGTTAGTACTAGGTAGGTAATACGATACCCCTTGGTAAGACTGGTTGTCAGACTTTCGAGCCACTGCTGCACTCACTACGTGTAACGACTGTCAAAGATCTTCAAATGACAGCCGAGACCAACGGCTTAACGAGCTTTGCGTATGTAATGGATGCTCACTCATCATCGGACCAACCCAGGCAAGCGCGGCTTAACCTGAAGATCGACCCGAGCGGCTGTTATTATTTAGCCACTAAGCTATAGGCTGTTATGCTTTAAGTCCTATGTAATAGGGGGCGGGCTTGTTGCCATTAACCGGACGCCAATCCATATTTTCAGCAAAATTATACCCGAGCCTAAATTGAAACCCAAGACCTCATGGTCAGCAGAAGCAAACCTGAATGCAACTGGCGGCATGTGGTACCCACACCTCTGCATAACCTTTACGGTTAACAAGCGTGATGTTATATAGAGATACGACTGTAGTAGTCAGATACTTGTCGTAAAACATAATCGTTAATTATTTAGATCAAGATTACATGAACTGCGCTGATTCTGGGTCAACTGGGTGTCCGACTGTCCGTGCGAGTCACTGCAGTCCGTCTGTGGCTTGAATGTGGAAAATAAAAGTTGTTTCACAAGAACGACATAGTAAGTGATCGTCTGGTGCCTGTTTTCACTTAAACTAGGTGAGGCTTAAATAAAAGCGCACTTAGCGCCGAGAGCTTTATTTCAACAATGCGATAATATTTAGGCATTAATTTAGATTTGCTGCCTCGTTGGTCGAGTGGTCGCAAGCGCGAGCGTGAGGTCCTGGGTTCGATTCCCGGGTCGGGCAAAGTGTTATTGGGTTTTTCCATCAGGAATTTCTCAGTAAATGCTACGGAGTCTGTATTTGTGCCCGATTGATTGCCATAGGCTCTCCTATTACATGGAACTTAAACATAACTGACGAAAGGTGTAAAGATAAAGATAAAAGATAAAGATATATTTATTTTGTAAAACATGAGTGGTATGGTATGCACTATACAGGTCTTATAAATAAAAATAAAGTTTCTACATGTTTTGCCATATATGAACGGCGTACAAAAAAAAAAAAAAAAATGTTAGGCTAAAAAACTAGTAAGTAGTAACTTAATTTAAAAAATAGAAGGTTTAACCTTAAAATATTAAATTTACGAGAAATGGCTTATACAATAGGTTATATTAATTATTATAAAAGATATAAAATTTAAAAAAGGCTTAGACAAAAGGGTTAAAAAAATAGACGTTATTAACTAAAAATATTAAAATAAGAAATGTCGTACCTAACTTAATTGCCGATGTACCTATTGTTATTTACTCGTTTAAAAATTCTGATAAGTTGTAGTAGCATTTCGCTAAAAGAAATTTTTTAAGCTGTATTTTGTATAGTCTAGTTGGCAACTGCTTAATAAGATTAGGGATTTTATTATAGATAATTGGTGCCAAATAGAAAATACTTTTATGCATCAGTGCCGTGCTCGGCCTAACTATTTCTAGCTTATGATTGTCACGACGACTACGGATGGTAACTTCTGACACGTGTGTGATGGTGTACTCTGCCTAACCCTTTAGGAATTACAGGCGTGATGTTATGTTACGTAATTATACTTAAAGTTAGCGCAAAACGGGCATGCATTCGTACATTACTTGGTGCCAAGTTGTTTTACGGTTGCATACTTGTGTAGGTATGTACTATGTACACATTTGTACAACACGACTTGATTCAAAGTGAAGGGCTTTACTGACAGCCTTTTGAAAGTTTTAGCATTCGTAAGTTTTGAGTCTGATTTCTTTGTGATGTGATTTGAATTTGATTAATAATCGTTCTCAAGGGATAATTTGATATAAATACCCGAAGGCAGGCAGGTTAGACAGAGGTGTACCTAATAGTACAGCCACATTTCGCCAGTTATATTTAAGTGCCATCCATGTAATAGGGGACGAGCATATTGCAACCGGGTACAAATTCAAACTCCGTGGCTGCTACTGAGAAATTCATGATGGAAAAACCCAATAACACTTTGCTCGACCTGGAAACAAAACTCAGGACCTCATGCTCAGCAGTCGCACATGCGACCTCTAGACGAACAAGGCAGGATAATTAACTCCGCTACAAATCAGACTGACATAGGTCCGTCCTGTAACCGCTGAGTGCAAAAAGCTTTTTTAGCTTCACACTTGAGAAGATACTGAAATAGAAAGGAACCACTAACTCTGTTAGATTTTGGAAAATAATATGTGAGACGAGTTTAGTATCAAAGAAAAATTCGCTTTTTTGTACTGATGAAGTACTATTATTGTACTATTTTTGTATTAAAACCCTGGAAAAGTAAAGTATTTGACAATCAAGTCGTGCGTAGGACGAAAACCTGATTTCCTTTACGTTTTATTGACTTTACGCACTTGACCGCTATTTCCAACAAAAATATCAAACGTGATAACTTCGAACTTCCATTATTCCTACAATCAATTCACTACAGATTCTATGTCGTAAGAGTTCCAACCGATTTCTATCTTATTGTGGAGTTTCTTGTGTCTGACTGACAACTGTACAGTCAAGAGCACCAATATCAAAAGTGTTTTGTCTGTTCGTAATTTTGTCGTGGAAAAACCAACTGTGCAATACGATAATATTATGGACTCTAAAATACCATATTTGTAATAACATGAAAATTAAAAGATTGTTTAATACAATTCCAACTACTATAACGACAATCCCATTTTTTAAATAAGCGTATCCTTTCTAAAATATTAATTGATAAATGCTTTTATAGTGTACTTGAGTTCCAAAATAATAATGTATGTATGTATAATGTATCACGTCGCATTATAAACAAATAATTGTTACCAAATAAGAATCGTTTTAATACAATTTACTAATTTCGCGCATGATTCAGATTAACGATTTTTTCTTTTGACATTACATAATTATGTAAAATTTGCACGAAAAAATTAATCGCAGAATAAGAGATTCATACCCATACTTTATTTTTAAGATCCCTACGTTACCTTATTTACGTAAATAAATGATTTTGTTTTTTTTTTAATTTGCAGTTGTTTGTTGTCCCTAATGCATTTTGAGAAAATCACTTTCCGAAGTTGCTAAGTATTGGTGGTCTTGACTGTACAGTTGAAATATTTGCATTTAACTGTCGATTCGCACGGTATACCACTGTTTCTACATGTTTGTTCTGCAGCTGTTTTGTCGCAGTTGATCATTAGCACATTCTCTACTGCTGTAGAATGTGCTAATGTCAAATTCAATTATAAATTGCAGTTTCGTAAATCGCTAAGTGCTACTGAAGTCAGTTTATCATTTGTCGTATACTCTTCGTCATGTTTACGTTTCATGGCCAGAACTCTGCCACCTCGGCAGTGTTAGTTAATAGTGGCTTCGGACAGGTCCCTCGAGGAGTTGGAGAAGTTGCACAAGGAGTAGGGCAGGAGATTGGACATCATTTTTGATGGCTCCGCATTCACACTGTATTTCATCGGACTCCCATCGTACTAAGTGAATCAACCTCTTCTTAGGCCTCAAGGCCTCCCAGACGCAGACGATACAGAGTTTTGGAATATCTTGGTACAAAATAAACACTAAACATTTTTACAATCTTATAAAAAGCTATGCAATAATTGCTAAATAATAGCGTTAACCTTTATTTACAATTGTGTGTCAATGTACCTACTTAGCTTTTTCTTGTTTGATTGATAGCCGTTAATTTTATTTTATGATAGACTAGCTGTAGCCCGCGAACTTCGTCCGTGAAATTATTATAAAAATATTACTTCACTTTTTGAATAACACAGAACACTAATCCTTTTTCCCGTCACAATCGGTCCAGCCGTTTCGGAGATTAGCCGGAACAAATAAACAGACAGACAGACCAAAATTAACAAAAATGGTTTTTTATTATATTAAGTACCGTATATACTTTCATACGCTTTCAGTAAAAAGCTGTTATTTTGAAATTACAAACAGACACTTCAGTTTTATTTATTTGCATAGAATCTATACAAGATTACATAAAAAGGGGCTTTCATCTCGGTAAAACCTGAACCCCATGACCAAATTGTCTACAAAGTATTTCTAAAGAATCTTGTCGGCTAGGCATGTTTCTTTTTAATAAAAAGAGAGTCACCATAGGGCCTAGATAGGTCGTAATCGCTTTCAAAGCGTTTCGTATTTCTACAATAGCTATCAACAGGTTTGCCATAATTATTTTGGTTGCTTATGTCAATCCTGCATCGTTATCGCTGTTTTTGTCCCCTACCTCATTGTCAAAAAGGTCTGTCAAATCAAATCGAGATTATTTGCGTCAGCGACATTGGAAGTGCCAAGTTGGTGTTTTTATGGTAAATTAAATATATTTTGTATTTGAAACTAGGGATACAACGATACCGATGCCGATAATCAAAAAAAAGTATGACATTTACGTGGTAAATTGTTTTTAAAATTTAAATAAATGTTGATTTTACTCAATTGTCTTGTTTCATTAAATGTAAATAAAATAATCGTAATGCATTCGTATTCATATTCGCTATTACGATGCATTCGCCATTCGTATCGGTATCGTAATATCGATACGAATGGCGAATGCATATCGTTGCATCCCTAAATGAAACCCATTCAAATCGACTAGAAAAATACATTGTAATCCTTATTTGAGCATTTGTTTCAGTATTAACACAGGTTCTGCTTGTCAATGGGCAATGGGAAGCATTTCAATTCTGTGACATAATTTGGTAAATAAAACAGTTTTTCGGTGGGTTTTAGTTCAGTTTTTCGGGATAATACGGGTTGCCGGTGTCCGCAATTGTTGTCCGTACTAGTTGTTTTAAGGGTCCACCTGTCGTATTCTGATCGCGCCAGATGGCCCGTCCATCTCCACATTAGTGCTTAAGCGTGTTGAAGGGCATCCATGAGTTGTGTGTTCTTCTGATGACTGTGTTCCGTTGTATGCCTCTCAGACTGATGTTCGTGACGGTTCGTTCCATGGCCCTTTGGCACACTACAAATGATATTTAAACTCGGATAATCCTTTTGCGAAACACATTTAGATAACTTTCACGACAAGTCCATGAAATACATATTTCCAGTGAGGGCAGGCGAATGTTACAGTCCAAACAAATCGTAGGATTTAATTTGTGCGAGGTTGTTGTAATAAAATCCTTCAAATAAACAGTTACCTAGATTTAGAACAAACATTATATCAATCATCATCATCATTATTTGACATCCTCTGTATATCTGCATATTATGTAGAATTAACAACAACATAATGTGGTTAATGCGACCGGCACCGTTCACTAAACCGTAATGATTGGCCCATATTGGGATCATGGCCGTTCACACTCATGGACCAGACCATACAATTCTATGAGCTATGGTTGTAGACCAAAGGTTAATAGACAAGCTACTGCACCCACATCATTGAATTCATTATTTGAGCGTGGTAAATCCTTGAAAATACTCTTGTAGGTACTGTAAAGTACCATCGTATTCAGAAATGGTGGAGTTCTTTGTGAAAAGTGGAAGTACCACCAAACCTAAAATCAGAACAAAACAATGTTATTCAATCAGTCAGAGCTACAATAAGTACGTACCTGATCAATGTAATGCTCACTTTGACAGAGAAATTGAATTAGAACAGGGTTTGTTTATTCTTCATCAAATACTCGAAGAACAGACCGTCGGAGTTTCTGCGACGAAGTAGCGTTGTTCTAGGGTTTTGGTTCAAAAAACAACAACATCCAGTTATTTAAAAAGCTACTTTGGCCCTTAGATATACCACCTTACAGATTAACATACATAATATGAAAAAATAAAAGGTAAATGGTTACAGATATGGATACCGGTGTACAGGCACTTTGTCATCTTTTTTCAAATACATGAAAATAATCACTGTATGCACCACCCAAGCACATCCACCCAAATATGTAAACGGCATTATTACACTTCGTATCAAAAAAAAAAACTTAGAAAAACGGCTAGTACTAAAATCCTATGTATCTAGATGAGCAAGCTCTCTCTCTTCTTTCAAATCAAATGAAATCAAATTTATTCGTAAATGTAGGTTTCATTACAAAAGGATGTTATAATAAAATGGTCAGTTCGCTACAGTTTACTCGAGAGCATACAAATAATAATAATAAAGTTAGTTGTGTCGAAACCACTGACACACATTTAAAATAAAATAACTCAATTACTTACGTAATAACACACAATTCCTTACGTACTAACACACAATTTCAAATGTCAACATAATAATAATCTAAATGTTCAATTCATAACTTAAATCTACATTGATAACAACAGAAACAACCAATAAAATAACTCAATTACTTACATACTAACACACAACCAATATTCTCTGTGTAAAAATATTAATATACACAATGGACTAATCAATAATTATTAATTGCGGTAAAATCTACCACAATAACATTGTGGTATCGTGACCATGTGGTCAATTTGAGAGCCAATAGTAAAGGTCAAGGCCGGCTTTCGAAATGTTTGTCTTTGTGAAATAACGCCTCCGTATGCGTAGGCGCAGATACCGGTGATAATATCTATTCAATAGGTCTACAGTAGACAAAACACAAAGACTGAGAATTGTGATTTATTGAGTGTTATATGCAAATGTTAGTTTTGACTTCAGATGCACCTATTCAAGGTTAAGCAGCGCTTGAAAAGGTCGGTTCATGAATGGGTGACCATCCATTACATACCCAGTTGTCATTCAGTCCCGGCTGTCATTTGAGGATCTTTGACAATCGTTAACTGGTAGAAAATGCCTATGGCATTAAGTCCGCCTCTGTACTTTGTGCTTGAAGTGTTGAATAAATAAATAAATCGTAACTCGAAATTCTGGATAAGAGCGGGAGAATGATGTTGACGATGTTATTTTTGACTTCAGATGAAGCAAACTTGACAAAAAAGCTCTTGAAGCTGATATTAGTAGGACAAAACAACAAAAACGATGGATGGACTGTGAGGAAGATAATATGGTAATAAAAAGGGTGACTCTTGAGATGACGACTATTGCAGAAGTATGGAAGAAGAAGATTGACAGGCGGGACCGACCTCAAATACATTGGGATAAGGACAGGAGAATGATGATGATGATCTTAAAAGCAGATTCCTTACGGAAAGTATCTTTGTCTTACCTGATGCCTATATCACTTGTCATCCATTTTACAATCTCAGCTTATATGGATAGCTTGCACCAGACAATATACCAGAGTTATAATAAAATATCTTCCATTTCCTAAGCTCCTAGTTAAATTCTCATTTTGAAAGTAATAGTTTAAAAAAAACCTTTGCTTTTGTTTATTGATCAAAAGATTTCTTACCAAATTCTTTCAGGTCAAGAACTCCAAACCGGTTTCTCTAATAACAACAATTTGCTTTAACAAATCACTCGTCAATCATCAAACAAATTCAAGGCGTTTCTTTATTATTGACATTCCAATATGCAAACATGCATCTTTGTTTATTTTGGGCATTAAATCATAGTGACCATGAATTCGTAACTCGGAATGAAGCAATGTGTTTAGATTCTTATTTAATTTCGCGTAGAAACCTATGAATGAGTAATTTGTGGAAATGAATGAGTAGGTGTGTTAGCTTGATAGATAGGACTATTTTTATTATTCCGATAAAAAGTATGAAGCGGTAAGGCTTCGTTCACGCCCTCTGACGATGCTATTTTGTGACACGATTCACGTCAAGCTACACGAGAGCACGCGACCGGCGGCGGCGAATTGTCCAACCCCGGTTGCAGTTCACACCCGCTTTCAAATCGTGGACGCCACGCTTGTAGCTAGTAAGGATTCCATCATTCGTCACCTGTGCCCGCGACTCGTGACAGGCTTTAAACATTTTCTTATCTCTGCAGTCGCTGACGCAAGACGCGAGTCGGTTTAGAGCGTTGGTCGTGGAGAAGGAGTATACATACTAAAAGGAGCTTCTAAATGGGACTCAGTATACGGGTTGTCGGCTACTAAAGTGAGTTTTGGAGAATATGGGCTTCCATATGACTGTTGAATTAACTAAGAAGTGGTCGGATATTATGGCCAAAATAAGCAATCGTGTGTAGCAGTCGAACGACGTAGATTTCGCAGTACCTAAGTACTGTGACGACCGGCCATATTTTATGTTGTGTGATTAGTATGTATTTAAGGAGTTTTGGGACAGATTCGAATACTTATTTAGAAATCAAATAAAACCGTATTTTACAAGTCATTCACTTTTGACGCACGCCTAGTTGTCTCTAAACTTTTCGTTATTACTAACTTGTGTTTATTTCCTGTTTACGTACAACATGCCAGAGTTAATTCCTAAATGACCACAAAGGTTAAGTCTCTACAGTAACTAGGTACTTATGTTCTATGTTAAGGGCTTTGATTGTGCGTGATACTTAATAGACTAAGTACTTATTTCCCTATGTATATTATTAGCAGCCAGGAAGACTGCTAGGAATACCTTTTGGTTGGACACTGGACAGGCAGTCTTTAAATCTGCATCGATAAAATCGTGAGGACTTAATAAGACCACGTATGAGTTGAAACATAGGCGTCGATTGGCGAACCTCAACCTCTTTTAAATATTACACAAAATTATTTCAAAATTTAAGTCTCACCTTTGTTCTAGTAATGCCTAATCAGTAATTTCTAAAATTGCTCAATTTTTAGCGCGGTTTATATAAATTATAAAATAAATTAGTCTAGATAATTTATAACTATAACATTTTGAATATTGCATAACCAAAAATGTTTCCAGTCCAGTTCGCGCGGTTAGCATAATTATTTTATACGTATTTTAATTATTGTGAAATTAATTACGTTGTTTTATAACTTGGCACTATAACATGCTTAGTGCGTCATCTGTTAATTTAATAATCTGTGACAGAAGACTACTGATCCTTATCTCCTGTCTTCTACGACAATGCCATGGCCAAGTAGAAAAACGCATGCTTAAAGGACGCCCTGCTAGTATCAAATCTGATAAGAATCAGCATCCCAATTACGTGACACACTTTCTATCACAATCCGAAGGATTTAGTAGAAAATTCGTTTTTTTAAAGGTGTTCCTCACACAAATTTAAAAACGTTAACACCATAAATGTAATGAGGAGGGATGAAACGCATGTTACTAAAAAAAGTGATGGATATTAATGAGTGTGGATGGAGAGGGAGAGGAAGGCCAAAGAAAAGATGGATGGATTGTGTGAGGAATGATATGAAAGAAAAAGGAGTAATTGATGCCGGGACGTCTGACCGGGGAGAATGGAAGAAGAAGAGGACTCGCGCCCTATGGGCCAGCCTATTACCATCAACCGGGCACGAATTGAAACTCCGTGACTGCTACTGAGAAATTCTTTAAGGAAAACCCAATAACACTTTGCCCGACCTGGGAATCCAACTGAGCATGAGTCAGCAGCCAGCAGTACCTACATAAAATAAAGTGCCTGCATGGGTTAACAACCCAAGATAGAAGCTTTTGAACTTTGATTGCTTTGCCCTTTGAGGATATAAGAATCTCCATTTAAACGTACCTGCATACGCATTTATTTATAGATATATATGCAAATATTTCAATTACTGCGAATCAAATCAAATCAAATCAAATATCTTTATTGGAACAAAAACACATTTCACAAAGTAATTGCGTACGGAAATAGCTGCATTAGTTAAAAACTGTGTCACAGCTATTAACGCCCACCTCCAGGAGGGAGACGACAACGTTCCAGATACAAACATTAAAATAGTAAAAAATAAAATAGTAAACAATTAAAATAGTAAAAAAATAAAATAGTAAACAATTAAAATAGTAAAAAATTAACATGGCAAAAAATAAATTAAATATTATGTAAGTAATTGATGTGCATGTGGGAGTGTTGTATGTGAGTGTAGTGCGTGTCTGTGGAATGTGAGTGTAGAGTGTGTGCTTGTGGAACCCCACAAGCACACTCCGCGCTATTTGTATTTGGTGTGCATGTCTACGGAAGAAAGATCTTTACGGTTTGACTAAGTTCTCCAATTCTTCGTACAGTTCGCTGGTAGGGAACCGATAAGGTTTGAAGGCCATTACCTTAAGGACAGCCCTCTGCGCCCTCTCCAAACGCAGCAGAAGACATTTACCAGCACCACCCCAGACCGAAATACAGTACGTTAAAATGGAATGGGCAAGAGCAAAATAGACAGTTCTCAGAGTAGAGAAATTGGCGGACGTCCTTAGATTTTTAAAAACAAAAATTAATTTTCTTACCCTAGAGACCAGCGAATCGATTTGCTCACTCCATGTCAACGCGCCGTCGACCCAGACTCCAAGATATTTTATTGAGTCCGCGCGCATAACTTCAGGACAGCCACAGGTGTCAGTCCTCATTGTATGACACGCATGAGCTGTCAGACGGAAGGGTGGGGCTGGCTGTGACGCTTTCCTTGGACTAAAAGTGATAAATTTGGTTTTATCCAGGTTGAGGGTGAGCAAATTCTGTGTGAGCCATCTCATAGTAACTCGCAAGGCTGACTCTGCCCGAAGTCGAGCCTCATTCCAGTCACTGCCACGAACCAGGATTACAGTGTCATCAGCGTAAGCAATTAGTTTAGAGTTTTTTAAGTTGAGTTTGCAGAGCTCGTTTATGTAAACCAGGAAAAGGGTAGGTCCTAAGACACTACCTTGCGGAACTCCGTATGTGAGGAATGCTTCCTTACTGGTGTGGTTGTTTATCCTGATGACTTGCGAGCGACCACTAAGGTAACTCTTAAACAAACTAAGCGGAAGGCCTCTCATTCCAATCCTTTCTAGTTTACTGAGTAGAAGGGGGACAGAGACAGTGTCAAAAGCTTTAGAAAGGTCAAGGAAGATAGCTATTGATTTATCCTTGTTGTTAAGATTTTGAGCTAGTGAACTTATTAATTCTAATATGGCATCCTCTGTGTTTTTGCCTGACCTGAATCCATATTGATTATTTGCGAGTACATTTTGTGAGCTAAGGTAATCCAGCAGACGTTTGTTTAGTACTTTTTCGAGGAGCTTAGACAGAATTGATAATACAGATATGGGTCTGTAGTTGTTGACACTGTCTCTGTCTCCACTCTTGTGAATAGGGTGCACTACTGCCTTTTTGAACACCGTTGGGAATAATCCAGATGTAAGGGCAAGGTTGAAGACGTGGCAGATAACTGGGACAAGAGTGCTTCTAGCACTGTAGATTACTGTTGCCGGGATACCATCCCAACCCGTAGCACTAGTTAGTCGTAGGTCACGAATAAGACAATCTATCTCTTCGTTGTCCGTGCCAAATATAGCCATCGAGTTAGGGTGTACATATAAAGTGCCTGATTCAGAGGTGTTGCTAGAGTTATAGTTTGGGGAGTTAATGATTTTAGATGCCAGTTTTGTTCCCACATTTGCGAAAAAGTCGTTGACAGAATCTAGTGAATGAGTTGGATCTGGAGTTATAGATAACAACTCACTGGCAGAGGCTTTACTTTTTTGAAGATTGGATATAGTCCTAATGAGATTCCAGGTAGCTTTCGGACTCTTGCGATGTTTTTCAAATTCATGTCGTTCATATTCTCTTTTTAATTTCTTTAATAGATTGTTGCAAAAATTTTTATATCGATTATAGGTGATTTTCAGAGTATTATTTTCAGCATCCCTCCTCATTTTACGATACATGTTGTCCCGGTTTCGAATACACCTAAGGAGTCCAGGTGTGATCCACGGCTTCAAAATGCGCTTTCTGTTCGGGACAACAGTAACACGACTATTATGATCAACAACTGAGGAAACAAGGTTGACCATAATGGAAGCCGCAGTTTCAGCGTCTTGACAGTTCATAATGGGAGTAAAGTCAACTTTCTCAAGAGCCACTACGCAAGCATTAATGTCTATACGGTGCTGACGGGAAGGTGATTTAGGGATATCTAATTTCAGATTACAAAAAACTACAACAGGAGCATGGTCAGTAATTAGAGAGTCAAGAACTAAGGTAATAGCTGGTTTATTTGATTTTAGCATAACGTGGTCAATGCAGCTATCGTTGCGTGTCGGGAAAACATGAGCAGGCAACATGGCATGTGAGGCAACAGCATTAAGGTACATGTCTGAGTTCGAATCAACCCAATTAGGGGCTATGTTTATATTGATATCTCCAACCAAAATAACTGTTCTGAAAGTATTTAGTGAGTTGAGGATTACATCTAGACTGGTAATAAAGTGCTGAATATTTCTATTTGAAGGTGACCTATATATAGCGATAAGCGCCACCTCATTTTTAAATTTGAGAACAAGACAGTTTGCATCGGCGAGTATAGGCTTTTCTAAAAGGAACTGTAGCTCTGCTTTAGTATACACCACAACTCCATCATTTTGGTTTGAGTGATCAGAGTAATTAGACACAAAACCCGGTATGGAGGGAAGATGAGGGCATTTTCGTAACCAGCATTCCGATAAGACCACGACGTCAAATTGTGTCTTTATTCGATGCAGCAATATCATGAGGTTGTTAAAATTTACAATGCTACCGATGCTTCTGATGTTAACGTGAAAAATTTTCAAGCCGTGATTAACGTTATGTAAGTATGAGTCAACTTGTTCCGGGGAGCATTGATGTGATGCTGAAGTTGAAAAGTATTCTATATCATCCATTATTTTGACGTTGTCATTCATTATCAAAGGCTGAGAACAAACAACAGGTGATTTGATTTATTGTACGTAACATAGCATAATCCGAAATGACTGGAGATTGTACAGGAGACACCAAAGTATTCCATTTGCAGTAGAATTTGAACAGAATACATCTTCCGTTGTGAGTATAGCGAATGTAAGTAGTTATGTGTGTTTATAGTAATATTACAATGATAATTTAACATTAGTGACGTATTTCCTAATTTCAGAACATGCATAATAATTAATAATAGAACTTTTATATTTTTAAATCTTCGAAACATTAATTCTACGTAAAAAGTTACGGCAATAATATAAGAGTTAAGCAAAACGACCTTACTACGACCTACTAAAATTAATTGATAGATACCTAGTCATTTTTTGGGAAGATCAGACTCATCTCTGATCATGATATGTTGGGTACCATCCTTTTCTCGGACAAAAATTTTGCCGTTCTTAATCCAGCAGTACTGGTACTTATTAGTGCTGGCAAAGTCACGGGCCAAGAAAAACAAGCGTTTCATCTTTGGTGAAAGATTTTCGGACACAAATATGGGTTTAGCAGGGCCGCTGATTTTCAGGTGCTCGGTAGACAGTTTATTGTTTTCCTTATTGTACTTTTTATACATTTGAATAAACTTTTCTTTTCGTAAATTGCTCGTAAAGTCCACGACGACAGTCCTGGTGTCGGAGTCTTTGGGTCCTATACGGAAAATATCCTTTATCTCGAGAGGCTGGATAGGGACATTAAGGGTTGACCCTAATTTAACCACGGTATTTAGTAAGCCTTCTTTCGATTCCGATTTACTAATAGGTATATTCCTAATTTCCACGCAGGTCGATCTAGCACCACGTTCCAGGTTCTCCAGTCTATCTTCTAGGGTTTTCAAATGGGCTAAGTTATTTTTCCGTTCAGTTTCAAGTTGTGATTCCATTTTTTGTAATTTAATTTTAAGGTCGTCGTAGTTTTGCGACAGAAAGTTAACCGTCGATTGTATGCTGGAATTTTGAATTTTAATCTCCTCAACGGACGCACATAATTGCTCAAATTTACTGTTTTGTTGTTCCTTGAACTCGAGAAACATGGTTTTCATTTCCGACATGAATGAAGGTAGGTCGATATCCTGGCAAATCCCTGACTCAATGCATTTACGTTTGCTACTACGGTGAGTAACATTCAGGAATTCACCATCGATGCTGACTAACTGGTCAGTTTTCGTAATATCAGGTTCGGAGGAGCTGTGATGCAACGGAGTCTTTAACGGTGCCAGTAGTGATGACGTAGGTGTTGGGGTTATTGGTGGCGATCTGTTTATCGGCATATTTTCAAATTTAACAAGTACCAGAGCGCAAGGAATTCAAAGATAGGGCACTGCTGTGTAGTATTTCCAACTGAGTAAAACGGAACGTAATCTGTATACAGTATGCCTATAATCCGTAAATCCTGTCAGGTCTCTTGAGGTCCTAGTAAGTAGAAGATGTAAATGATGTAACGTTGTTGTCAATTTCAAGTCCCTCCACACCACTCCAGCTCTTTCATTCAATGTTGTTGTTTACAATTTGAATAAATGTTCAAAATTCTAAAGTACTAGGCGCGCATATGAGACGACAGTACGGTAGTGGCGACGACACCTACAGGGCGGAGCCAATTACTGTGATGTAGATGGAGGTACGCGTACCTTTTGTCCTTCGCTGGTGGGCGGAGAGTTGCGTGAGCGAGGCAGCACTGTGTCCTGCCGAGAAGGTGGAGCCAGTGGGTCTTCAAGATGGCTGATTTAGTGTTCGGAGAATGGTGTTGCTCCTATGATTTATGCACTCCTATTTTTTTGCAGGATTTTATGAGTTTAATTTTGATTTAAAAATAATTAAAATAAAACTGCGTGGATTTATGAGACATGTGCTCGTCACCGAGGTCCGGGAGGAAGGGCAAAAACAATCAGTTTCACTGTACTATATGGAGCGGGTTTCCTTGCAAGTGAGCGGTGTACTAAGTATTGCTGTTTCGCAAGCGATATCCTTACGAATCGTGACAAACTGGTTTGATACAATTATTTATTTATATAGGTACCTATGTATTAAAAACTAAAGGGAGTTAAAAGATCTTCGTACTTGAAGCCGAGTAACGATTTAAGTAAATTGCAGGCAATCATGTTTTTTTTAATCAGACATTAATGCTTACGTAACTTTATTTAGATTAAAGTTCACACAAAAAAATTCCCTAGCGCTAGATGGCGCGCTACTTCCAGTCAGCTCCGACTTTCGGTATCTCGGTTCACTCGTGCAAAGCGATGGCTAAAAAGATCGGAGTGTAAAGCCCAGAATTAATACGCGATGGATGAAATGGCGGCAGGTCACGGGAACAATATGCGACCCCCGCATTCCCCCTAAACTCGAGGGGAAAATTTATAAAACCATGATTAGACCTGCTGTCTTGTATGGATCAGAATGTTAGGGCACAAAAGGAATGAATGAAAGGCATTTGCATTTGGCTGAGATGAGAATGCCAAGGGGGATGTGTGGTGTAACGCGAATGGATAAAATAAGGAACGACAATAATAGAGAAGAATGGAAGAAGAAGACATGCTGCGCCGACACCTAATAAGCTGGGATAGGGGTAGGAGAATGATGTTGTGAAAGAATTCCCTAAGAATCACTTAAAAAAATGTTTGCTAGTTAGCAAAGCAGTAGTGGGGCTGAACATCTAGGGTGCACTGGACTAACCTTTTATATTATGATATAAAGTGTTAGTCCAGTGTACCCTAGATGTACGCAGAACGCAGAACGTGGAGATGCGAAGATGATGATGAAGATGATGATGAGGCTACTCTAAAAGCATTGATTGTTTTGCTTGCCGTTTTAGATATTTCACAGTCACAAAAAAAAGGACAAAGTACAGTTCACGTTTCAACTCGAGGCCCCACATTTAACTTTTTGTGATTCTGAATAAGGCTTTATTATTTTTCACGTATTTGACCTACTTCTCAAGGCTACGAAGTTAATAACAAAACAATTCCATTCATAACAAATACATTCTGTTGGATACTCTTTGGCTGCAACCTGCAAGACTGCAGCAGTGAACGGAAAGTGAAGGGTACTGCTATAGACTGATATCATGGGTGTCCGGTGTAACTAGCTGAGTATTATATTATTGTACCTAAGTAGGTGTATTTGAGATTGCATTGGGTAATACTATATACCGTGCGAATGGATTTATGTCCGTTCTAGTGCCATTTGTGCACAATTCTGTCTAAATTTATCTATCTTATTACCTTTTGCGTAATATAATAAACTTGAGCGTTTTTCCAGAAGGAGGCCAATCAGGGAATGCCTCCTTCTAGAATTTTGCTCAGTTTGCTTCATCCACATCAACTGTCTATCCTTAAACTAATTATGTTGGGGTCGGCTTTCAGCCTAACTGGATACAGCTGAATACCAGTATGTTACATAGAGCAACTGTTCTCTCTGATCTGCACAACCCAGTTACAGATTTACTTCCTTCCATAGCAATGACTTTTAAAAACTACTAACTTCTAAAGTCCTTAATAATATATCGTAATAATAAAAAAGTAATTCACCTAGATTTTAATATAAAAATATCATAAAAGTATTTTTATTCTAAAAGTCACAGACATACTATTTTGGAATAAATTTGACCGACTGACACCAATTTGAAACATTACAATAAAACTTAATAATATCATATGTTGACATTATTATTATAATGGCCCGTGACTAACTTACCGTTTGTTGTTTAAACGTTAAAACTAGCGTTAGATAATATTTTTTTTTGCCAACTGCAATTTTTGTTTTCTCACACATAGAAAACGTGAATAGATTTTATGTTACTTTTCCCTTAATAGGGAGACACAGTGTGTCATAGACACGTGCACACTCTACACAGTGTGTCATAGACACATGGTATAGTGGCATAGTGGTAGCGGCCACGACTTGTCGTACGTCGTGTTTTTGAGCACAGACGGGCGCTTTACTTTGAGTTTATTTCTTCAGCGGTGATTAAAAAAGCTCTCGAATGTTTATGGAAAACGCATGTCCTAGAAATAACAGTTTGAAGGCATGTTACACTTACCAATCCGCAGTATTGTGCCCGTGTGGTGGATTATGGGCGACTCCTTCACACAGAGCGGACGTAGATGTCCCAGCAGTGAGAACGGTATAGCCTGATTATTGATTATGCTTTCCTTATGTTAGCTTGCAAACATCATTATTTGAAGACTCGGCTAAACACACAACGTAATGACATATCTATGTAAACAAAACAAAGTTATATTTAGGAGATTCTGGTCATTTTGGTATCATAAATAGGTACGATTAAACTAGTAATATTATACAAAAAAACACAATTATTTTCATTGAAAGTCATTCAGCGGAATTCACAAGCGGAACAAAATGAAATTCTTAAATAATAACCTGGTTTTTTCCGGTGACTAAAATAATTATGACTTCCTACAATGTTAAGGCTCCAAGCAGAGACATTAATTTACTAAAATATGTAGCAATAATTCTTTTAAAAGCAATCCACTACATAAACCCTTTTCAACATCTTGTGGTACCGTCAGCAACAAAGTCAATTAACATTTCTGATACATAATAATCAGCCAATAATGTTCCTTCTGGGAGGTCACAGGCAGGACAAGTGTGACTGGGGGAGAGCCACCACGCGGAGCTAGTGCGAGTTGGTCAGATAAACAAATTTATTTAAATCGATCCGTTCAGATTTGCAGTCAAAAAAGCACAATACTAATTGTAACAAAATGGAGTAGTTGCTAGATTGGTTGCTAGTCACTGATATTCAAATAACAGGT
Organism: Noctua janthe; assembly: GCA_910589295.1. Taxonomy (NCBI): domain Eukaryota; kingdom Metazoa; phylum Arthropoda; class Insecta; order Lepidoptera; family Noctuidae; genus Noctua; species Noctua janthe. Next base: position 620,124 of record OU342572.1, on the reverse strand, counting down.
AAAAACTCTAAGTTATTAAAAAATCTGAAAGTATCGTATTCAATCATTTTGGTCACATGTTAAATCTACTTCTGTTACTGGCCGTACGTACGGCAGACAGGCGCGTGCGCATCTGCTGTGAAAATTATGTAAGTCCACACAATAGACGTCGTTATGTTATGTTATGTTCTTACAATATAGTTATTGTGCTGTACGGATAATTGCAACACTGTAATGGCGTACGAGAGATCCGTTTTAGTAATGTTTGGTATCTGTGACTTCTGTGATTCTATTCCGTTCTCTAATTAAAATTTACGACAAAAAAACTTCAATCATAATATGTCACTTTCTTCACATTATTTATTTGAGACCTGCAAGAGTAGCTTTCTCTAATTGGTATCATACATAAGAAACTGCTGACATGATTTTATTATTATTTATTTTCAATAATCGGATAACAGAAATCCACAGTGTTAGTACCATACCTTATACCTAGTGTTAGTACATGTTGGGTTGACGATATCGTCAGAATTGCGGGAAACTCTTGGGTGAGGGAAGCGTTCAACCAGCAGGCATGGCAGAAGGGGTCTATACCCAAGGTACCCAGCAGTACCCAAGAATATTGTAGACCTCAACTTCTAAATCCTTTTCTTCCTTTGTTACAGATGGCTAAACAAGAATGTACCACCGTGGGAGGCAGAAAATGAGGCACTTCATCATCAGTGCTGTGCTCCTACTGGGTTGTCCAGCATACTCCTACTCAAAGTCCATCGTCTCCACACAGAAACCCGACAAATATGGAGAGGACAACCTGGACAATAGTATCATTGATTTCGATGAGGAATACACTCTCAAATACAATAAGAAGTATGGGACGATCCCGTGGAATTCCAATGAATTATTCAATAAAGAATCACATAGATATACAATAGTTAAGGATTTTGATAAGAATTTAGATAGAGATAGAAATAATACCGAAACCAAATTAGAAGCAACATCAACCATAGATTATAGTGTCATACCTCTAGAACTGTTAAGTACAACAACTGAAAATACTCTTGTAAGTATATTAGAAAGTACTGAGGAACCTGATTTGACAGTTATACCTCTGTCAACTACAAGGAAAACGCCGAAAGTAGAAATTGAGCAGACGGTTACTCTACCGACGTCAACGCAAGAAATTGACACTGTAACGTATTACAGTGATGATGAAACGACAACAGAAGCGCCAATCACTGAGAAATTTACAAATAAATATACAGAAACCACCGAAACAGACACATCTACACCTTACGATACTACAACTGATATTTCATTCGAAAGCCCAAGCACTTTATTGTCTTTTACGAACGCCGCTGAAGTTAACGTTGAGAGTTCTACTTTAGTACCATTGAATACTACAAGTCGGGAGAATATAAGCAGAGTAGACTTAGGCACCGATGGAGAAGACTCAGATTCAGACGTGCCGATATTTACAGAGTTAGATACAGAACAAGAGGAAGTCCCAGAAGATTACTACGATTCTAAAGATGTGGTACCCACTACTGCTCCGAAGACAGATGCTCTATCAGTGATCTTTGGACTGGCCGGCAGTGTGGTTGGCAGTGTGGTAGAGACTGTGGCTGAACGAGTGGTGCCCAAAGGGTTAGTGGACTTGTTCAAAAGGATGCAGAGGCAGAGCGAGATGTTAGAGGCGGAGAGGCTTAGGAGTCGGGAGGAGAATGGCGGGATTGGTAAGATAATTCAAGCTATTAATAAAAATATGTAGGTACAAACCTAGTAGGTCAGTAATACTTTTACACAAGCCAGTGATGCTTTATAAACTCCTGAGTTATGTTTAGTTATAGCAATAGATAAGTCGTTTGACAAGAACTTATATGTTACCCATAAAGACAGTAAACGGGTAAATAATTCATATTTTGTTCGTTTTTTTGTTAATCATAGAACAGTTAGTCTTTCAAAGAGTAGCAATGTCATTTCCACTTAACGCTTACGAGAAACATGCGTTTATGAGACTCGTAACGTGCAACATTTTTATGTTTTCCCATACGGGGTCATTTTGATCACGGAGTTAGAAATAAAAGATTGTTGCAACACAATCACACGAAACTGTAATCGCATTTTTGTTATCTCAGATCTTGAAGTACTCGAAACACCGACAATATGATGCTGATGTGTATCATCATAACATCCATCTCGAGTTATTTGTAAAATGCTTGATTTTTTCATTGTCTTTTTGGTCTAATGGTCGTAAGTGACTGCTGTATTAACATTCTCGGAAGGAATTTCTTAGTAGTATCAGAAAGTTTAAATTATAGAGGTATAAAAACCAAGCCACTCAGACAGCGACAGTACCCCACGCTCCCATCGCCTCACGCTCAGGGTACCCGCGCCACATCTCATCTACGTGACTTGTGAGGACTCACATCGGTTTGGAAGCTATGTCGCGGTGGCCATGAGGTCATGATAACCGCGTGGTATTTTTAGAATATACTTAATTATATTTTCTTCTGTAAAAGTAGTCCATTCGGATTTGGTTTTAATGTTTTAAGGTGTCAATGAGTATTAAAACATGGATATCGTAGTAAGCACAATTAGGTATTATTGTTACCAGGAAGTCAATGAAGTTTTGTACTGAAATAGGTTTATGTTTTAAACATGATACAACATTATAGGCAATAAATATACTGAATTCACGAGTTTGTCACTGCATTAATTTTATATCCCGCTTGCTATTGCTGTTTGCAGGGTTTAAAGTTACCTAACATGAGAGGGATTCCGGGGTCTTAGTTCGTTCACTTGGCTCGCTCACTAGACCCCGCCATCCCCTTCGAACCTAACCTGTTTGAGTCGGGGAGCCACAAGTCTCTCTTAGCCTTCGCTCGCTCTTGCTTCCTTTATTCTCCTTGCCGCAATGACCGGATAAATAGTTACTTACTTGGTACAATAATCGCTCATTCAGTATATTGGTCGCCAATTAAATTTTTATTCACCCGATTAATTATTTCCCTTAAAAATCTATATTATTATGATTTGTAATGTGCAACTTGGAGATAGGCCAGCTTGCCACCGATAATATACAAAGTATAAAGCGCAGGCCACACCGCCAGCTAGCGAGGGAGCGAGCGCACCGGGCGAGGCATCGTTTCACCTCTTTTCATACTTTGGTTCGCACCGCGAACTACAGAAAGAGCCGAAACAAAGTATGAAAAGAGGCTCGCCCGGCTCGCTGGCTCACTAGCTGGTGGTGTGCCCTGCACTCAAACCTATAACAACATAGTAAATCCCTAAGTAATCGGAGTTTCAAAACCACAACGTGGTCTGACCTACCTACACAATGCTAGTAATCAAAGCTCTCTCCCATAGTGCAAGTACCAACAATAAATTGTAAGCTGCTTAGTTTAGTAGTCCTCTCCTAGTGCAAACAAGCGACAATCGGTGCCGCATAGCAACGAACAGCCTCTTATTCTGACGTCCTTTCGAAATACAACTAAATTTCTTATAGCATTTCTAGACTCAACCAACACAATAAGTATCACTAATATGACTCATAGATATAAATAAAGTCATAAAACTGAGCAAATATTATGTGAAAGAATAATTTTCATTTTATTTCAACATTATTGGAATTTACGTTAGATTTACTCAAGACGTTCGTGCTAGGCCCATTGATACAAGATTTATACAAATCGAAAGGAGATTGGATTGTCAACAGGTCCCATAAACATTTAAACTGACAAGGGTGTGTTGGCATCCTTGCGGCACCCATGGCGGCACTGCCACAATAAATTGTAATTGTAATTTTATTCGTGTTTTATGCCTCTTGGTTCCGATCATAATTTTAAACTAAGATCAAGGGCTTAACTACGTCAGTCGTTAACTTTGACCCTGGATTTATTAGTGAATAGAATACATAATAATTATGTGGATATTGAACGTAGAAGAGTTAAGGCTCATAGGCTAGTGTACTATTAAGGTCCATCATTTCTATTTGGAATATTATTGTGGTTGAAGAAAATATCTCTTCTTGGGTTTTCTATGTAAACAAGTATGAGTCCCCGCCCTTGGGTTATAGCTATTGTTAAATGTAGTCCCCCTTTACGACCCTCGAGGAGACAACAATAGTAAGTTGGGCACAATGGTTTGTTTTTTACCCATTTTTTCCCCACACGATTTTTTTAGGTGTGACTATACAATAAATCTTTCCATTTTGACTAATTACGAGTACATGTATTTCATTCGAACGGGTCTTAAGATATTGAAGGAACAATGAGTAACTTACTTGGTAAATACTTATCTTTAAAAACAGACGGCAAATATTGTAGGATCCAGACAAAGGATAATCATCATTCTTCTGCCCTTATTCCAATTTATTTGGGGTCGACGCAGCCTGTCTTCGGACACTGAAATTTTTAAATCATATTTTAAAATCGTCTATCCTCTTCTCCAGGCCAATTCGGGCGCGGCATCTTGAAATCCATCTCCTCCGGCATCAGCATGCCGCTGAGCCAGCTGATGGCCGGCGCCCGCGACATCGGCTCTCTGGACACCAACCGCGGGTTCGTGGCCAGCCTGGCCTCGGGGGTCACCAGCGTGGCCAACGTGGCTAACTCTGTCGTGGACTCGTTCAAGGATCGAGTGCAGGCAATTTATCCAGGTATGTTTATTTATCCTCCGCCGTCGCTCTCGTTCTCAGTTTAGCTACGCGATTACTGACACAAACTTGCACTGACTGGAAAGGTACACTCATATCTGTGTGGCTCTTTTCTCCAAAGACGATCTCAGACGTAAATCTGCATGATCTGACTATGTATGGAGTTTAAAAGAGACTGTGACGGTGTTTCTTTTCAGAAAAGTTACATAGTAAACACCACTTCATGTTATCATTATCATCATCTGCCACAGCCTGACTTCTCCTACACTGGGTAAAGGCATCTGTGGTTGTGCCAATCTCCACGATCCTGTGTCAGCCTCATTCATTCCGGTTTGCGCTGGCCACCGCACGACCAACAATTCATTTCCCAGTCAATGGACGCCATTCGGTTACGGTTAACTTTATTACACCCTCCCGTCATTACCTCCGACCTTATGTAGTTATAAAATGTTTTTGACGTGGTCTATTATTTGTCATCGTCTCCCCAGGCACAGTATGGTGCGGCGACGGGCGCTCAGCCACGGCGCGCTCCAGCGACCTGGGGCTGTTCTTCTTCACGGACACCTGCTGCCGGCAGCACGACGCCTGCAAGCTGTACATCCGCGCGGGGGAGACCAAGTACGGCCTCACCAATACTGGGCTGTTTACCAGGTGAGATCAGACGATGTTTTTATGAGAGAAAGCTAACAAGTACCAATCTTCTGAAACAGTGTCCAGAGTGTCGTGAGGCTATGGGCAAAGTTTATACTACAGTTATTTTCTCTATGGTTTTTCATGTCTGTCAATATCACTGTGATCTTTATTCTAGTTACAATAAGGTTGTTTTTGGGTAACAGCTGTTGCAGGTACAATAACTGTGAAAAGACGTAGTTTCGTACTCTCCCTGTGGATATCTTATTAAATATTAAAGCATAATGTCAAGACAATTGTTGACATAATGCTTCAGTATCAGTTCATTTACAGACGCTGTTCATTGGAACAGCATCTGTATATGATAGCTAAGCTGGGTGCATCCAGTCATACTTTGCTTCTACATATTAACTTTGCTCATGCACCGCAAGAGCGATAGGTACTAGTGAAACCCAGTGTCCTACTTAGATAAAAACGTAACTACAACCGTCATTGTTTAATCCCTAATAAGTAGTCACGCTTACATAACAACAATATAATTTAACTAATTTGTATATTGTCACATAACACCTCTTTGATGGCCCATTGTGTCAACTGTCCCATCGATGATGTAACCATAATTTTAACCACAAAATATCACGGAATTGCGGAACCCATGGCATTGGCCACCATAATGGTAATATTATGACCCTAATGCGATGATTTAGGCAAATAAAGTGTCAGTTGGGAAACGTTTTTTGAGAAGAATAGTAATGCCAAAGATTTGTTATCTACAGCACGTTCTATCGTCACAAACGGACCGTTTTGTTACAAACATTAGGTAATTCCTAACTTGAAATTTGAAAAGAGTTTCAAGTTAATTTCACCTTTCAACACTTCTTACGTGTGGAATCGTCCGTCATGAAGACATTCTAAATAAATTTGAAACCGCTTTTTTATGAAATCGTAAGTACAATAAAGTATACCTAGAGACTAACATAACAGTACCACAGCATAACAAAGCATAGCATCTACACTTATAGCAGTTACACCCACAGAACACCTTACAATCACCTAATAGGCGGCAAATACCGGACTCAAAAATAGACTCTGGGCAACTGCCCAGAACTACGTTACTAGATACTGAAGAATTCTTGGTGGTAAAAACCCAATAGCACTACTCGACCCGAGATTTGAACCCAGGACCTCATGCAGCAGTAACGCTTACGCTTACGGCCACTACACCAAAAGGGCAGTTTTTTTTTTAAACCATAGCCGCACTCTAGGGATTAATCCTGTATCGTGGGTGCGTTTACAAAAAAAATAAACTCAGAGACACAAACAGCCAGACCGGAACAGCCACTTGTAGGCCATACTTTGTTCCGTGCGAAAATCGAACTCACGACACGCAGTGCAGCAGCCAATCGCTCAGCCACTGCGCCAACCGTGCCGTTAGTAACTCTACCAACACCAATAAATAGGCAATAAAAAAGAAAGCAATATAAATTGAAAGTTGAAGAAATTAAAAAGTGTGTAACTACCAATAACTAGACAACTAATTCTTGCGATATTAATAAAAAAAAACATAAATCTACCATTACACCACTCCGCGCGCATTCAAGTTAGAACAATCGAGTGATTGCCGCGAAACTACAGAGTTCATTGTAGTTTCTTTTTATTGAATAGTCGGCATAGATAGAACCTAGTTAACGGACCGAAGGACATTCACAATGATAGAAAGTATACCGTTTCTTTCAATAAGAATAGGTTTGAAAGTAACCAGTTCCCCACTGGTGGTCTTGTATATCTATGTCTAGTGCTTGTCTTGATTACCACTAGGAAACATATAAAAGAATGCCTCCATCCTATTGCAATGTTGGATTTGTTTACGAAGGGTGTAACAAATATTTTGATCTTTCTTCATAGTGTGGTTAGTGCCTAGCCTGGTGTCAGAGTTTTTATTACTACATATTATAATACATTCTAATATTTTGATTAGAATGGAGGAGTACGTGACGTCCTCCTGTTTGCTTGTAACAACTCTAGCAAACAAGCATACACAGCCAGTGCATTGTAAAACTAAGTAATAAAGTGGGCATCCTCATGAACTTGTGAGCTCTTCCTACTAAAAAATCATCATCTGCCTAGCTTTTTCTCAACTTTCGCAGTGGATCTGACGAACGTTTCTGTAAAACTGCACTCCAAGTGAGTAATTCAGTAACCATATATAATTATAAAGAATTTCGCTAACCCATTGCTTTTGATGTTTGAAAAAATTCGTCTTATCGACAATCACAAATCACGCAATGAATATTTTTGAATTGTCGAAATGAGTAGCATTGAGAATGGGAGCTCATGCTGAACAGTAGCGCTTGCGACCACTACATCAACGAGGCTCTTAGTTCAACATGTTCGATTTGTAATGAGTTAGAGTTGAGTAGGCCTTCAAATCAGAAGGCCTCAACGACAAGTGGACGACTAAGTGACACTGCAGCAGCTCGTAGAAACTATTGAGAAATATTGACAATATGCAGCAAACATAGATTTGGAAACTGTGACCTTATCGGGATTTGTAAATGTGTGCCAAACATGTCAGCTGGCCGTCACACATACGCGTATATTTTATTCAAATAAATCACACTTAACATAATTACCCTGTGTTTCCACTGCTAGGCCGCTGGCATCATCCCCGGTGGACAGACTCCACCCTCCACCAGTGATGAGGCCTGTGAAATGGACTCTTAATCACAGTTTAATCTACCATGCTGGTCCAATGTATGTTGGTAAATCTACACAGTATATTTTCGCGAAGTTTCTTTCTACTAGATTCTGCGTGTTTCTTACTTTGCCTCTCGTCTCCCACCGTTATCAGCTTGAAAGATGTTCATCCTTGAACAGCTGCTTCCTTACGACCCTACACTCAAGAAATGATTAGATGATTCTGCCATTTTTGTAAGGTCATATCCTCTCTCAACATTTTCTTTCAGTAAGTTTACAAGAAATGGTTTTATTTTTGTCTTCAGAGGGCTAGTAGTACTGATTTTCGTATTCAGTTTTTATGCTGAGTAAAACACTTCCCCGTAGATTCTCCTTTTTCTTATTTTGTTGCTTTTTAAATTTTATATTTTGAGTGAGTGTGTAGTTTTTATTCTCTCAGAAGCCCACAAACACAATTGGTTACTGGGTCACACAGAACGCCTTAACGCTCGGCTGGCGCTTGCGCATGTTCAAGGGCACTATGCAGAAAACTCGTACGTTTAGTATAACTAATAGTATATAGTGGAAGGTTGCGTGCGTCGCGTGCTCGCGTGTTGGTACCAGGAAGGTATACGGAGGTGGTGGTCAATGAACTGCGGGTGGTGATTAGGTTTTCTTGGGGCTTTGATCTAAGAGTATGACATGATGATAAGATTAAGAATGTGGGTAAAAGTAGACGTTGCGGCGGGACTAGAATCGGTTTAAAGATGATCATTACCGATACACCGATTAATATTTTGCTGATGCGTTTCTTATTGGAGTGTATCTTTTGTTGGAGATCCAAATAAATAATAATAATTGCATTCCAAATCTTATTCTTCAAAGAAAGACAAGCATAACCTTCTCGATAGCGCAACTTAACCAGCTCTTGTTTAATAGGGACCAACTGCTTGACAGTGGGAAAAAAGCAAGTTTAACTTAGTTAGGAGGATCTCTTTGGCCCTTTTACAAGAATCACTTCCACTGATACCTTAGCTTCTACTATATTGTAGATTTTTTTTCTGACAAATGTGCAATAACCCCGACCCAAGTTTCCCGGATTCACAAACGTAACATTACGTCACGTCGTCGGCTCCTGTAATTGCTACTGACATGGCCTTTCGAAGTAATTACCAAACAAATCATTATAGCACTAGAAACTTCCTAATGCCTATCAAATATGAACCAATGCGGCGGACACCGCTAATATGTACTTCCTACGGACTACTTACCAAGTTATACATACATCTGTGATGGACCTTATATGGTGTGAGGTAGGGGTGATATTACCGTGTTAGATTGTTTAAGTTTGTATGCAACGTTGTGGTTGAGTGGGCAATATTGCCTAACTGTGGTGTCGACAAAGATGATTATATTGAATTGATCAATTGATTGGAGGATAGAATGAGCTAGAAGAATATTCGCAATAGTGTTCGACATACAGAATGATTCTTAGACACGGGAATGTCCGATTTCACACGGGAGACTCTTTAATGAAATCACTTTTGACAGTCATTATGTATTATCAGAAACCTGAAAATCTGACAACCGGCATTGCCAAGGGGTATCGTGTTACCCACTAATTGGGTTGTGGTGATTCAGCTGCACCCGGTTGGACTGAAGCCGACCCCAACGAAATGAGAAAGGGGGCTATAGACAGATAATGACAAGCGAAACCATATTTATATGGATTTGTTGCTTAGTGTTTGTGTAAGAGGGATAAACATTGACTGTCTCTGCTTACAATAATTTATAACTAACTGCGGTCACAGATCAGCCTGTCATTAGTATGGATTTATCGTCGTTTGTATGTGGTGACTGATTTGTTGTACGGGGCCAATCTTTGCGCCCTGCGCAAGAAGGATGGCGGCATCCGTCCCATTGCCGCAGGGTCAACTTACCGTCGTATCGCAGCCAAAATTTGCTGCGCCTTTTACAGTGAAACACTGGCCAGTAAATTCCAGCCCCTTCAGCTTGGTTTCGGGTCCAAAGGGGGCTGTGAGGCTGCGGTACACGCACTGTCCACTTACCTTAATAGTGATAAGGGTGAGGTCATCCTTAAGGTTGACATTAAAAATGCTTTCAACTCCGTAAACAGGGACACCTTGTTGACAGAGGTTCAAAAAGAAATCCCAAAATTTACAGTTTTCTTTACCAATGCTACAGGAACCCATCAAAATTACTCTATAAAGACAACCTTTTGGAATCAGCCGTTGGATGCCAACAGGGTGGCCCTCTTGGGCCAGTCATTTTTAGTTTAGCAATTAATCCAGTTATTCGGCAGTTAAATTCTAAATTCAACTTATGGTATTTCAATGATGGAACCCTGGGAGGTGATGTGAATACAGTCCTAAAAGATTTAACTTTTTTAAAAGAAAAATTCAGTTCCATTGGCTTAGACCTTAACCTTTCGAAGTGCGAAATTTACCTTCCTGAAACCACTGACAGACAGTCTACCATTTCTAAATTTAACTCTTTAGCACCAAATATCAAAATTACCGAAAAAAGTTCTCTTCACCTCCTAGGGTCACCAATATTTGACGAAACTTTTCCGTCGTTCATTGAAGAAAAAATTCAAAATTTTAATGATGTTTCGGAGCGACTTTTCAAAATTAACATTCATTCGGCCTTCACTCTTATTCGATACTGTTGTTTTGGACCAAAATTCACTTATAGTTTTCTCTCCACTCATCTTTGGAAGCATCCGCAGCTTTTAGAAAAAGTAGACCAAATTATTAGGAACACTCTAACTTCAATACTTAATGTGGCCCTGGACGACCGAGCTTGGCAGCAAGCCACACTTCCCATTCGCTTGGGTGGTCTCGGTGTCCGCAAAATTTCAAGTATAAGTTTACCAGCTTTCCTCTCCTCGGTCTACGGTACCGAAAAATTAACCAGGAATATTCTGTGGTCCTCACTGGTTAATTTTGAGGTGCCGTATTCGACCGGTGCATTGAACGCTTGGAAAATGGCTTGTCCCAATACGGATTTGCCCGACAACCTGTCCTCCCAGAGATAGTGGGACGTGCCGCTCTGCAGTATTGTGCGGAATACCCTCTTAAACACGTCATTCAATACTGTGGAGCGTGCCCGTCTGCTGGCCGTGGGGGAATGGGAGTCGGGGTTGTGGCTTCAGGCACTTCCGTCATCCACCATTGGCACTATGAAGGATGACGCATCGTTCCGGGTCGCTATGAGTCTACGCTTAGGCGCACCTTGTGTTGCCCCGCATCGGTGTCACTGCGGTAAAGCTGTCGACAGCCTCGGACACCATGGCCTGTCCTGCTACAGGAGCGCAGGTCGCATTGCACGGCACGCCAGCATTAACGACATTATTCGTCGAGCCCTTGCCAGCGCCGGCGTACCAGCGGTTTTAGAACCAAACGGCTTGGTACGTGACGATGGCAAGAGACCAGACGGCATGACGTTAGTGCCTTGGAAGGTGGGTAGGCCTTTGGTGTGGGACGCAACCTGTGTCGACACCCTTGCGCCATCTCACCTTTCAAGCACGGTAGGCTGTGCAGGCGCTGCTGCTGCAGCTGCTGAGATCCTCAAGCGACGCAAATACTGTAACCTTATTGGTAACTACAGTTTTGAGCCGTTTGGGGTCGAAACGCTCGGGTCATGGGGCCCGAGTGCGCGTCTCCTTTTTAAGGAAATCTCTCGCCGACTGGTCGACACTTCGCGTCTCCAGAGGGCTGGCTCTTTCTTTGGCCAAAGAGTTTGCATTGCCATTCAACGTGGCAATGCTGCCAGTCTTCTGGGCACGTTTCCAGATGACAGCGATGCGGAGGGGTACTTTGACGCCTAAGTGTCCTATTGTCGTCGTTGTTTAGATGTTTATATTTTCTTACTTTTAGTCTTATTTTTATCATTAGTTTAGTTCTATTTGTAGTCTGTATATAATGTAGACATAATTATGTTCAACAGACATTAAAAAATCCTAACGTTTGGCTTTCGGTTTCGATGTAACGACTTGATTTTCGAGCGCTTTTGTGGCAGTTTTTTTAACAAAGATTTTAATTGTTATATGCTCTCGCCGTACTTAGTCTTGTGAAAAAAATCTTTGCACTGAGGAGAATGAGCTTGCAAATAATGCATGAACGAAAGATACGATTTTTTATAACAAACAACAAAATATTTAAAAGACTTATTAAGAGGACATTAGGGAATATTGTCATATCAACATTTTGATCCCGAACGTCGAACGACACTAGACAGACCGACTTATGACTAGTAGTAACAAGTATTGTATTGCGATTTTGTTCGTCTTTTCCCGTCTATCGCTCATAAATATTTTAATGTCTTTGGCATGCATTAAGATCAAGACGCGGTAGGGCGCATCTAAGGACTGCTTTATCTTTGATTTCATACTTAGCTGTTAAGCTACCTATAGTTTTGCTATTAAGCTAAACTATTTTATCTCAAATGCTGTACTAACGAACTATTGATGTCATATAACAGCAGTTTATTGCATTACTATTTATTGAAACCGATGTCCACCGTCTACGTACCTACATATACCTTGGCCCTGTTAAGGTATATCATTTCAATATTGTAACGTTCGGCAATAATGTAGGAAGAATTTGACCTAAAGCCTGTAGCATTGCTAGATGTAGTAACAAGATACGACTGCTTGCTTAGCAGCTGCCAACCGGTCGTCTTAGCAACCGGTTGCTAATTGATTGTTACAACTGTGCGTTTTCATTATCAGCTGTTGGCAAATTATTATTACAAAGATTGATTTGTAATACGGCACTGAATGTGGCTTAAAAACAGAAACGCATTTTCACTTATCTTCTCTAAGCTTGAAAGCGTCCAGATGTAACAACACGCCTGTAATCCCCGAAGGGTAAGGCAGAGGTGTATTTTTAGAAAATGGTTACCAAAAAAAAGCAAACATTGTCTTCTCATTATGATTTACATATTTTGCTATTGTTACCTAATTAATGTTGACGTGACGCTTCAAAGCAAATTGCTATTAATATATTTTTCAATAAATCTTGCACTATATAAATTAATGTGACTAACTCGCTTATTCAATCTGACTTCCCGAGGCGTCGCCGTGTGATTAAGTTAGTTCGTAACAAGCGCCGCTTGCGCAGTCTTGTGTAACGTCTGCCGGAAGTTGAATAACAGTTAATTGTCAAACGAAGCCGCTATTGTGGCTTTTGATCTGGGGAGGAATGCGCAGAATTATTTAACCGTTCGTTTGTGGTTAGACGTGGAAATATAAAAGGCTTTCGGACTTTTGGGTTGTCTGCTAATGAGGGAAAGCGAATGATAAATTTTTAACAACATATTGAGGTATACATACCCGGAATAGAGAAGTATGGAAGAAGAAGACATGCTGCGTCGGCCGCTAATAACTTGAGACTAGTGCAGGAGAATGATGATGATGGTGATTTTGAGGTATAGGTATCTGAAAACCGTACCTCCATCTAGTGGAGCAGGTTAGGTACAGTCGCCAGCACATCAAGTTCCCACAAACAGACAAATTTCTCTAAATGATTTTAAACCATAAAATGTTGAAGGTTAAGTTCAAAATCAAATGAGACAATTTGATTGTTTGTGGTAGCTTGATGCCTGTACCTGCTCCACTAGATAGGTAGAAGTGCGACACGACACCTTTTTGATCTTTTTGGTGTTCAGACAGAAAAAACAACAAACCCTAAATAATCTGGAAGTTATCTGGATTCGTGAGATCGTGAGATTCGTAAATATTGATTTATTGGTGGACTATTTCTGAATGACACACAATTTACGTTTTCCTGCTACTTTTACATGTTGCATTTGGTTAATTTATGCTGAATACCAAATCCAGCAAAACCATGCGGGATACCACGCTGCGTTATTGTAATCCTAACTTTGTCTTGCCATTTTCACGAACACCACACCAGGTTTATCGACTTGTGATCTCAGTTTGTTCTTCTGCTGTGTGTCGATGATTCCTTTAGATTAACTTTGACTAGAACTGTGCCACTTCAAAAGCATTTTCTTTATCTTTGCTTACGTCTGATATTATCGGTAGCTTTTTTTCTCAATAATATATATATTTGCTGGTGTAGCAAATTCTCGACTCAATCAAAATTTTTCTTAAACTTTTCAATCTTACTACTTTCTACTAATATTATAAATGTAAAGTTTAAAAGGTTAAGAGGATGTATGGATGTCTGAATGTTTGTTACTCTTTCACGCAAAAACAGCTGCTCGGTTTTGGATGAAATTTGGCACCCAGGTAGTCTATAACCTGGATACTACATAGGATACTTTTTATCCCGGTAGTACGATCCCGTGGGACAATTACCGAACTCTACGCGGGCGAAGCCGCGGGCATAAGCTAGTATTCTATATTTATAGAATAAATAATTTCATTTGATTTCAATAATTAGTAATTACATCACAGATACAAGCGTGGAGCAGTAAACGGCACTAAGCATCTGCATCATTAGATAAGCGCTTGCGCAAGTGATCGGCGCGCGGAGAAAGTTACCTACCTACACGCTTATTACTTGTTAGTACTCAGCGGGAGGCAACTGTGAGCTGCTTGATGTATTGGGGTAGACAGAAATACAAGTAGGAAACCTCGCTAGTCCCCCCTTGTTAGTATTATTATTAGCTTGAAATGAAGCCTGGACTGTGTGAAAGATGATATGGCTAGAAAGGAGATATCCGCTGAAATGACGAGTTATAGAGAAGTCTGGAAGAAAAAGACATGCTGCGCCGACCTCAAATGAATTGGGATAAAGGCAGGAGAATGATGATGATCTCTGAGCTGCTTGATGTGTTGGAATAGCCAGAAATGCAGTTAACTTATAGATAGCATGCATTACTACAAGTTTAAATGGTATCTGAGTACGAAGTGAATTTTGTAGAAAACGAATACTGCAGATATGGCAAGGTGACATGTTGTTCCAATACGTGTTGACTGATTAATTAGAGCGGTTTCTTTTAACCACAGTTTATTCAGCTCGGCTATAAAATCAGTTTAATGAATCGCCTAAATAAGTAGCCACAGCCTAGTCTACCTATTCAGTGTGTTTTGACGAATTTCCGCCATTCAAGTGCAAACCTCACAATGTTTTCCTATTGGTATCGTAAGTCTGAGTTAGCTTTAAACTAGAAAATATGTAGATTTACCAAGGATGTGACATTGATACGCATATCCGTAATGTGCTTACTTACATAATAAACTCATTACGGATGTTGTTATATAATTACTAAAGTAGTTACCGTATATGACACACCGGCCTGAGACACTGTCATTAATTCGCGATTTAGATAGTTCATTAATCATTCAGATTAAGACCAAACATATGTAGTTTAAAGAGCTGCATTATCACGGTGACGCTCAGGAACGAATGGTGATGCAATGTTTAGTAATAATTATTGATTTTAAGCACGATTATATTCTTTTACTTAGAGTTGAAAGTGTAGTTAATTGATTTGAAATGGTAAGCGTTTATAATTGTGGACGATTACCAATAATTACTTTATGAATGGAACAATTAAATGTTATAAGTTAATATCTACTTTCTACTTTAATTATAAATTTAGACTCACGTGCCTTTTTATTTATACTTATTTATTTACAAAAAAATTAAGATTCTATGCGACGTGAGATCTCTAGATTATATTGTGAAGTGTAACCTATCAGTTTAGTGGTTAATCATTAATCAATAAACAAGTATTCATAAATTCCCTCTTTCCACCAGGTCTCACTGCAGCTGCGACGCCAAATTCCGCGAGTGTCTCCGGAAGACCAACTCCTTGGTTTCCGCTCAGATCGGCGTCACGTACTTCAACATCCTCGGGCCCCAGTGCTTCAGGAACACCCACCCCATCGTCAAGTGCGTTAGGAAGACCAGGTGAGATACATACATACATCACCTCACGTTATTTTCACAGGAATGAGCTACAGAACTCCACTTGCTACGATGCTTACATACTTCTATAGCCTCGTCCACGTTCATACATCTGACCATATATTGTGCATGACCAGATGTCTCACGCCGGTTGCGTTTACTATGCACCTGACCTTTCTTAAGAACATCTTCTAAAGGTATGGTCAGTGTATGTCCTTAGGTGTCCAGGGCGTCCCCTCCCGGCGTGCCAGTGGTGCCACTCACATCTGTCTTGTAAAGACTAATAGTATCTATATCAAGGGTTGTTTAACTCGCTGGTGTCGACTGGGATCAGAGTAAATTTTATCAAAACTTATACTGCAGATGTTCATGAAATTGAAACACTGTTTTAATCTTTCACGGTTTAAAACTAAACTTATATTGCAACTTACGGGATATCTTCCGTGATTGTTCGTTATTTTGAGCTCCCGATATTTCGAGGCTGTTGCAAGCGCCATGATCGCATGAGCGTATCCCGTAAGTTGCAATATAAGTTTAGTTTTAAACCGTGAAAGATTAAAACAGGGTCTCAATTTCATGAACATCTGCCTTTTTTCAACTTGTTGGGGTCGGCATCCAGTCTAACCAAATACAGCTGGATATGTATCCAGCGTGTAGAAAGAGAATCTATCTTTCTAAGAGGAAATTAGGTATAGCTTGATGTTACAGAATACTTATGTTTGTGTTTTATTCCCACAGGATAACTGGGCTGAAATGCGAGGAATACGAGTTGGACTACACCAAGCCGAGGATGTGGCAGTGGTTTGATAACGAGACCTTCTGATTTTGAATTAAAGAAGCTGATAACAACACCAGATGCGGGACAGACTGCCTTGATAAGAGAGACGTTTGTGATAATTTAGTAGTTTGGGTAAGCCGCTGTCTTAAACAACCGTACAGTGGTTGGGATACAATATAACATCACGGCTGTAATCCCTGAAAGGGTCGGCAGAGATGAACTAGTGTGAAACAGTGGCCGCAGCGTGCAGATATAATAATGAAACATTAAAATAGAAGATCAAAGCGTGTCGGGGCTTTTCACACGACTACCGAAAAAAGGAGTGTTATGTTTGCAGGTACGAGTGTGATGTTTGCAGGTACGTGTGTGGGTTCTTGTTTCCCGCCATCAATTCTAAATAGACAACGTAATGCCCCTTTTGTCTTGCATTTTACAAATACTAAATGAAGAGTGCAAATTCACCTGTTTTTATGGGATGCTCGTTTTTCTACTGTTCATGCATTTTGCATGTTTTATTTTGCCCAAATAATAAAACTATACATTATTGTAAATAAATAGAGTTAAGTTTTAATACCTATTTATTGCGTAAGAGACAACTTCCCATTCGTTAATAGAAAGATGTATGTGTACCCAGTAAGTTAATTTTAAGATTTTTTGTAACGAAATAGATAATAATAATTTTGGAAATACAACAAATTGTTTCATTTTACTTTGCTGCATTAGAAAAAATACTTAGGACTTTTTTGGGGTTTTAAATAAAACTATAATTTATTTTTATATAATAAAACATCAGAATATATTTCGAAATTACGTTTAACAACGGATAAACAATTAATTTACTGCACAATAATTTAAAAAAAAACAAGACAAACATTTTACTCACTTTTTGAGCCTTAATAACCTGTTAACTTGATATTATTTTGTGCGTAAAAATATTTTCAGAAAATTGTGTATATCGGATATGTAATAATTAATAATATTATTATAGTTCAAAATGATATTCCGATGAGACAGTCAATTGGCGATTGATACGATTATTACAATAATGTATGTATGTTATTTAAAGTATTTTTCTATAGAATGTGCGATACACGGTTTTTTAAGCTTTTGCTTTGTCTATTTACAAATAATTTGTGGAAAATGAGTTTTGCACCTCAAATAATTAAATGCGTTTAGTGCTAAACGTATTCCAGACATCTTTCTGTTTCTCTTAGTCGTTTGAAGATGAAAGACACAGAATTACTTAATTATGTTTTAAATTTTATACGTTTAGCTTACGACAGAAATAAAACTATATTAAAATTTGTATTCGATTAGTTTTAAATGTTGCTGAATTGCATGTTGAATATTTAATTGCAGCTTGTACTCCTTGTGTATTTTTTTGTTAAGACCACAATTTACGTGCAAATAGACAGAATTCACATTTTTTTTTATAATGTGTAGGTACATTTTTTCCAAAAAGTTTGTATGCTACAAAATGACACTTTTTTTCACTACCAGTAAAATATTTTAAATGCAATATGGATAAACGCTGTTATCTAAAATGTTGTTTAATAATACACTGATAAATATTTATTATCTGATATTGTAAAAATATTAATTTGTAAATTATTATTTCTACAAAACAAGTTTTGGTGTTCCGTCAATAAGTCTTAAAATCGTCGTTTTTTTTTTTTTTACAATTTAAGATTTTTTTTACAATATCAGATTAAATGTCATCTACCTAATATTAGATAATAACACATATAATATAAAATTGTGAATAATATTTAAACACACATAAAATGACGTATTCACATGGAGACATCGACTATAGTAATATATTTTACTATTTAAATATAAAATTCTAAAGTAAGCTACGCCTACTAAAAATCTATGAAATAACTACGGGCCTATCAAATATATAGATATATTGCTTAACGTGGTCCGATGGGATTATTATAATTAGGCGTGAACCTATTTAAGGTTAATAAGATCTAATACGATTGCTAAACATCATGGAATTTCGATCAAACTTGAACTTATTAGAAATATTTCAATTTTTCCAGAAATACCCATACTGCCTATTAAGAGTGCTCGCATAATATATATTGGTATTTATATGGTAATCTGTATCAGTAAGTGCTGAAATAACTCACGACATTCATTTAGATTTAATCACCAATGTCCTTTTTCATGAGATGATGGATTTCTTTTCGAAGAGATCGTTCTATTAATTTGACCTCCTACTTTTTTGGTAGATGTTGTCATGTTTCCAGATGTCCTGTTTAATCGAAATTCCATGTTCCACATTCGTTCGACCCACGACTTGGGCTAAGAACGTCACTAAAGTGTCATTCCCGCACAAGTGTGAACAATTTCGCAAAGCAAGCGAGGGAAAGAGAAAGGAAACAGCAGTAGAATTAGCTCCACTCTCCATTCATTGTCAAATTAATGTTTTATTTACGTGCTTGCGTCGTTTTTCAATCGCCAATGCAAATGCGTGAAAGTGAATACCGTCGAAACTGGTAATTACGTCTTTTTACGCTGTCGTTTTCGTTAAAACGGCGTATCTTGATAATATATATGCTTTTTTTACAAACTTTTAATGAAATTATTCTTTTTCCCAGTTGTAGAAGCTAAGCTAAATAAAGAAGCTTACTTCCTAATAAATGCATTAATAAATATTTTTATAGAAACGTCAAACGGCACGATTCTTCTAATTCGCGATACCTTATTGTCGTTTCCCTGGATACAACTTTGTCTCTTTTAGAAGTTTCCTTAGTTATATGTAGCTCCGATTCTCATCCCATGATACTGCTAGCTAGCTTATTACTTTTATTTAATTCAGTTAGGTCCACCTGCACAGATCACTAAATTCGTTTGTCGCGAAACGTGTTTGAAATATCGCTTTGTTTCTGTCAACCGTTTAAATAATAATCATTTTAGTATCAGGCAACTAAGGCCCATATTTAAGTACACAAAATAATCATTTACAATAATAATAAACTGATATATATAAAAAAAACCTTATTGAACTACAACTATACACGTATCGTTGCCGGCATCGTATTTTTAAACACGACAGGCAGAATGATGCTTTAAATACGTTTAGTGCTAAGCGCATTTAGTTATTTGTGAGACAGTGGGCCTTAGAACGTAAAAGTTTAAAAGTAATACTTTGTTTACTACAAATTGATTCGCATTTGACTTCGGTTTTAAGGCGGAGTTTTTTGCCCCAGCAATAGATGTATTGCTATAGTCATTCGACGAGGCTATATTTCCAGTCTTCTTTTCTAAACAAATGCGAAAGAATCTGTAATAAGAACCGCGAGCAAACTTTTCTAGCAAATATTAGTTAATCGTAGTACAAAATCTATTTTTCGCATAATGATAAGTTCATTTACAGTTGATGAAGTTTATAAAATGTAGATACGTTAGTTATAGTCCATATTTCAGTAACCTACCTCCTAAGAACGACTAAACTCTACTGCTGATGGTCTAGGGTGGTCTAGGATGGGCCAGGATAGTCCAAGTGTGAGGCGAAATTGGTGTTTTTTTTTGGACCCTGGGGTTAAAAATATGTCTTAACATAAACGATTAGAAGCGTTAAAAACTTCCACGTTTATATTTATTTTGTTAGTTTTGGTTTCTGACCGACTGGAGGTTCTTAAGATTATTTTAATAATCTGAATTGATCGTAGCACGAGCATAACGACACGTTTTATAAGAATGCCGTTTTATTATTATTTTTAAATCTGTTAGATGTCGAAAAAGCTAGCTATGATAACCACCAAGTCGATCAGAGTACCAGAACTCAACAAAATACTAATAATTACAATACTGAATTACAATTTAACATCGAGTAGAGAAGTTAAAAATACATCTAAATTACTTTAACGACTAGTAATTCAATAATTCTAATATATAATATAATATTATGTATACCTAGCACGCGCCACCTATGAAATTAACACGACACTAATAAAATAAGGCAAACAGGTTTTACGGAGGGATCAAATAATTATGTTATTCCGAACATCAGGCACTCAAATTGAAATCATTTCCTTCAACATAACATCGCTAAATCTAAAGCTTGTAGCATTTAAACTGGAGTCGACATTATTCTGTAAATATTTTGTTTACATTTGGACGTACTTTCAGCATTTAAATGGCGTATTTTGTGTTTTGAGACGTCCTATGTGCATTTGGGCTTAGTTTATGCATTTTGGCGTACTATGCCCATTTTGGCGTGCTATGCGCATTTGGACGTACTTTGCGGATGTGGGCGTACTTTGTGCATGTGTCCTTTATTTGCGCATGTGTGCGTTGTTTGTGTTTTTTCGTTTGATTGCTTCTTCGGTTTCTATTCCTCCAGTCTACATGCTCTAAGTTCTAAGGCGTCGATTCTAAGGGGAAACAAAAACACTATGCGTTTTTTCTAATAACTGGTACAAATTTCCGCCCTAATAATTTTGAGGAACATACATTTAATTTGTAATTTTTTCGTAATATTTCTTTGGCAATCTAATTTTTGGATGGACTCGTAACTATTGTTCCTTCTATGTCTTCTTATTTCATGTTTTTGAGTTCGTAATCTTTTCGATTGTTATTTAATTTACTTTTCATAAATTGGTGTTAGTTCAAGCCACCATTTACAATATTTTATTCTTTAACTGTAGTCAGATGTGAACATCTGACTACACCATCTTGTGAACAAGATGGTATCCCATTTCACTTGATCTTCAATTTGCAGAATATTCTGATATTATGTGTACAGATATGAATACTATCCACACATCTGTCCGCAGTTCAAGAGTTATTTCTTAATCGAAAGAAAATCCTTTCTTTCTTCGTCTAAAGACGAATTTAATTCCCCGAGATGTGCACGAAGCAAAATAACCAGCTTCCCTCATTCCAGCTCAACAGCATCTATGTATAAGCTACGCTAAGCGATACGTTCTAGCCCTGTTGTCAGCTGATGACTAAATCAATGACGTCGCTCTACTTCTACCTAGCTATGTACTCTTCACGATATAAACAAACAATAGCCTTAATTTAATTCGTTACGCCAACTTTTGCAGCGGTGGACCCAAATATTTTGTTGATATATTTATGCAGTTAGGGCTTTGTTCTACGAAAATGAGCCAACCCACAATTTCTTATTACATAATATATGACAAGGGTTAGGAAGAGGTGTAGAGGTGTATCTCTTATTAGTTTCAGTTATGTACATCAAACTAATAAGAGGTGTAGAGGTGTATCTCTTATTAGTTTCAGTTATGTACATCAAACTAATAAGAGGTGTAGAGGTGTATCTCTTATTAGTTTCAGTTATGTACATCAAACTAATAAGAGGTGTAGAGGTGTATCTCTTATTAGTTTCAGTTATGTACATCAAACTAATAAGAGGTGTAGAGGTGTATCTCTTATTAGTTTCAGTTATGTACATCAAACTAATCCAACATTCTAAAAGTGGTATGTTATTGTTCAGTGAAATCAGTCCCAAAACGTACGCTTACAATAGATATGGAATTAATCAGCGTTAAATATCCAAAATGAGAGAGATTTTGACTTCGGAAAATGAGAGAGATTTTGATGTGGGTTAGCACATTTATGGCAGAACTAAGTTCAGTTTACAAGTGAATCATGAGGGTGAGTACGATGTCTGAATTTGAAATGTACGATTAAGGTAGAAAAGTTAGAAAAGATACGAACGAAATAAGAAGCGGTATAAAGTTATAAGTGTACTTACGTCTTTTTTAAGCCGTAAGCGTACTTACGCCCTTTTAAGTCGTAAGCCTATTTACGTCGTTTTGCTAGTACACTTAATTTTAACGTTAAAAATATCATAAAATTAGAAAACAAATCTTACATATTCTGATAATTGGACAATAGACATAGATTATTTTACTTGAGATTAGTATAAAATGTTAAATAGTTTGGCTAATAATAATAACGTTTGTAGGTTACATAATAAGTGAGATATTTCATAGGTAATGGTATGGGTTACACTTAGTGGAAGATACACAATGAGTTTCGGGATTTTAGATAATTTTTACATTTATTTAATTACGATCACTATAATGTCTGATTTTTGAATAAATGTACAGCGAATATTCATTCTTAAAATTACGACTAGATAAACGATATAACATAAAACATAATTATTTATAAGTAATTAAATAATTTAAATTTCTACATACAGTTTGCATAAAAAAAAACCATTTAAAATTTAATGACAGCTTTTCCATCTTATACATAACATATAATTTTATTTGCAATAATCCAAAGTGACACATAATAATTATTTATTTATAATATATAAAATGACATACATCTATTTGGAGTACAAACATTAATTTAAGGAGACACACCGGGATCACAATTACTTATATATTTTATTAATTTCTAGTCATTCGTTAGCTAATACTCAATAAGCCTCTCTAACTACTTTGAATAATACCATCGTTACAAATATCTATATGATATTTTTAAAATTCTTTCCCAATTTTTATTATTGAAATGAAAATTTAAAACCATTCTACTGAGTGACGGGCGTTTGGATTAGACAATTCCGATAGATGGCGTGTAATCAAATTTATCAGTTATAAATACCATTTCTAAAAAGAATAATTAACGAATTGATTCAATCAATTAATGAAATAAATACTGAGAATTCCGACGACTCATTTCTTGGTGCAATTATATTTAATGCCATCTACCGTCACAATGCTACCAACGCCGTCACACTCTCCAAAAACATTTAATAGTTTATTCTTACTACCATTTATTTAAATTCAGTCCTCCAACACTTATATTTTGTTAACAAATTCATTAATCCATTTAATATTTATTTGTTTACCGCCGATCCGTCAATTTCCCGAAAGATTATCTATTTTACCCGTTTTTCTGTATAGCATAGCAAGTTTAGTATATTTTAGATAAGTCAGGAGCTCTTAAAATATAAGGAGACTGTTAAAACCCTTTTATTTATAGAACAATGAAACCAATTATATTGGTTTAATATTCATATTGGTTTTATTATTCTAATTTAAATATTATTTTAACTAAACGTCAACAGATTCTCGTCGATAGATGGCGTTTTAATGTAACGCCATCTATCGACGAGAAGATTAAATACAATAATTCTATAGGACTCGCAGAATACTAAGGTGTATGGGTTCTACCTACGAGGGTTGCTATGGGGGATTTCGTAGCACGATACCTACTTCCGCATTATGAATACTTTTTTGGACTTTCAAGTAATGAGTAGCACAATTGCAACATTTTGAAACCACCATACATTTGATCGCGTGATGCCAACAATCGAAAATTGACAAAAAAAACTTAATACGATATTCTAATCGCAGCATGCCTACTTTCGATGTCGTTAGTACTTTTTATATGTATGTAAGTGGCCAACAATATAAATAATGATAATAAAAGCAAATTGGTGGGTACAAACAAATTAAAAATAAAATCAGTCGGTCATTTTACTAGTAGTATGTAGTAACTACTAGTATGTATATTAACAGCTAAAAGTTGCTACTTCCTGCAAGCAAAATAAAATCTCCAAACCTTCTTCTTACTTCTCAGTACCAAAAAAGAAAACAAAAATTAGGTAAGTTTTGTAAAATGAAATTTAGTGACACTGTGATTGTATGTCGGAGGATTGACGTCTTTATTATTTTGTTTAAAAATCATTATCCACGCCAGTACCGTTAAATTTAGTACTTAGTTACTTCAGTTTAGGTGGAAAAACTAATTGGTTAGAAATATTATTCGTTAGACTGTATCAAAATAGACATAATGCTATCGTTAGATTAAATTTTTCATAAAGTTAACAAACTGCGATGGAACTGGGACAAAAATTCAAAAGTAGGCATCGTGCGATCTAATGTATGGTTGTTTCAAAATGTTGGCATCGTACTACCGATTACTTGAAAGTACAAAAAAGTAGTCAAAGCTCGTAAGAAGGCATCGCGCTACAAACTCCTATGAGGTAGACAGACAATAGTTTTACAGAGATAGGTGAGTTGTGAACTAGACTGCACTAGGCGTAGTGTGAACTCAATATAATTCAAATAGTTTAGTAAAATAAAACCCAAAATGTTGTAAAGATTATATTGTACCCAAACGAAATATTTGTTTTCTCAAAAACTGATTGTAAAATATCAAGACAGAACATCATATGTATTTCTTTTATTGTGGGATACAATTTGTCAAAAAGAAATGCAGATTTCTATCTTTAAATGATTAAAGGTCGTTTGAACTTCAGTTAATACAGTATCAACGTAAACTTTTATATTATGAACATTAAGTGCTTTTACCAATGAAAATGAACGCGATCAGTACGTTAAGACCGAGTTCAAGCGCTGTCAGTTACAATATTCTGTAGCGATGATGACTCTGAACGCAGTTTAAATTAATGTGTTTCATTGGTAAATTTTGACCTTAGAAAATAAAAATGTCAGTTCACATACACCTCTACACAGTCTACCTCACTCCCACAAACTGCCACGCATTCACGTGTAGGTGGCAGCACAGTCGAAGAACGGGAAGCAGGCGACGGACTCGGCGGCCGAGTGCTAGAGGACGTGCAAGTTCTCACACGACTTGGACTTGGAGTCGCGCGCCCACACGCGGCCCAGGAGGCCTCGTACCTGGGGATTAAAAGGTGTATTCTAATTACCGGTAATTTTTGGGGATAAGCTGTTGGTGTCCCATATAGTAAGTAGTCATATTTCAAAACATTTTATTCATTTACTCTGAAAAAGAAAACAGTGTCTATCTTTGTGTCTGCAATAGCAGAGGTAAAGCAAGTGAGTTACCATTCGGTACCACTCGGTAAAAAGTCCTGTCGAAATAAGTACCTGTGTTGGCAGAATACAGTACTGCTGCTTGGCAGCGGTAACAGATTTGGCGTTAGTGCTTTGTTGGGCGAACTCAGTCACGAAGAGCTCTACTATCTACTAAGTGTTACTGCTTTGTTGATACTGCCTAGTCTCACTGTGTGAAATTCTTTTCATAAAGAATACGAAAGAAAATTTACAGGTTTGCTCACCAGATTGTCGACAGACGTTGTGTTTTAAGTTACGATATTTTTTTAAGACTTTTATTCATTCTAACTTATCTTAATTGTAACCGTAATAACCGTATTAGTACATTTAGTTAAATTACTACCACAATTCACTTCCTTGTTTAATGTTTAGGAAGTGAGTGGTTACCGGTTAACGGCTTGGTGTTGCTCAATATCCTTTGAAATTACCACGTCATTAAATAATTTCCAACGTTCTTTCCAACGTTATTGTCCAACGTTGGTTGAGTTTTTGACTTTTCAATGATCGTCAGGGTTGAGTTGTTGCATTTTTGTAGTAGTACACTACGAAGTACGTACCTTGACGCTGGCGGAGAGCCTGGTGCGCTTGCGCGGCGTGCTGTTGGCGGACACGCAGGGGGGCGGCGCGGGCGGCGCGGGGGGCGCGGGGGGCGCGGGCTCCAGCGGGGAGCGCGCGCGCGCACGGTTCTTGCGCGAGCTGCTGCGCTTTCTGGAACACGAAATCAAAAGCACTTTTAACTTTTATTTTTGTCTACGTGAAGGGCTTTGGTGTATGCGTAGCGTTAACGTGATAGATACGTCCTGTCTACGTGAAGGGCTTCAGTGTCTACGTGGTGTTCGCGTAGTATTTTCGTGATACAAAATGTTTAGGAAAAGTTTTTGCGAATTCTGATTTTTGAGGTACTGAAATCTTAATTAGTCCCAGAGAGTTTTTTGATGCACATAAGAAACAGGACCTATTGTCACTACAAAAAGTTTTAAGGAAAATTACGTTTTTCTTGCTGACTGTACATTTATTCAGAAAGAAATTTCTTAAAAAAAGTTTGATTAATCTTCTAAGATTGCTATCCTGAAGCTACAACGATTAAGCTACCTTTACTGCCCCATCTTAAAATTCCACCCTGTATACGCAGTATCTACGTGAAGGGTACATGGCGCCGGGTATGTGCTCACTACTCACCTCACTCTCTCTGCGTGCTGCTGCTTCAGTCTGATCTGCGTGAGCAGCCCCACAAGCAGTTCATCCACGTTGTGGTTGATGCCCACCGATGTTTCTATGAACTTGCATTCGTAAGAGGTTGCTAGGTTCTTACCCTCTGGAATATTACAAAATTTAAATATTTATTTGTAAACAAAATACATTCTTACCAGTATAAAGCACTGCACCGGATAAGCTCCTCTCTAGGAGGATATAGGTACTCTTACTACAGATACCGCACAGGAGTTAAGTTCTTCGCTCATTACACAGACCCGACGCCGACTCCACTACTATTTAGGTCCAGTTTAGCTATATCACGAAACTCACTTTTCAATCCTTTACTGTGAGTCTCGAAGACAGAATCTCTGTAATGTGCGAAGACTTTTCAGCAAGAAAACTGAAAAAAAATATTGTACCAATAAATGTACCCACTAAAACTTCGAACAGATATTGTTTCCCCACCTGTGAGACACAATACCACCTTTGCCGAACACCAGTTCTCTAATCTCAGCTAAAAATTCTACAACTGGATCGCTCGCGAAACATAAACTTAATTTACACATGTAAAATCGGGGTAAAAATGTGTCTGGAAGTAAAGTGCATAAAAAAACTATTCTCTTTCTAATTAATTCAGAAAATTGCCTTTTGTCTAATAAACATACCTTTAACAGAACTATCATTTATCCGTTTGCAATTACCACCTCGCAAACGTTCAAAGCTAAAATGCCCTGTACTAACATTCGGAATGAAGCACTTAATTCGTCTACTCGTCCCGACGTAATACTGGGTATTGGTGCTGCTAATTTCGTGTATTCCTGTGATAGAATACGGATTCCAATAATTGGACTTGAATGCCCTTCTCACTAACATAAGGCGAAATATAAGTGAATGTCAAATAAGAGCGTTTATAAATTGTGTTTTAATTCAGGCATAATACCCATATACAACAAACAAATTTAAGAATAATAATAAATAATAAATTGAGATTGAATAAAAACAGTAAAGTAGAAAATCATAGAAAAATATCATTAAAAAGTCATTAAAATCATTACATTACAAAAATCAATAAAAGTCATTCAATAAAAATACTCAAAAATAAAAATATGGAGGTGGAATATGGAGTATGTATAAGGTACTCATAGACTTCAAAAAATAACATAGGTCCATTCTTTCATAATTTTTTATTCCCGTTTAGGTGAACAGAAATCCAGTGCATAAGTATAGGGCTTGCTAGGTTGCACGAGACAACCCTCAAAATGCTGTTACGGGAGCGTCTCAAACTTTGCCAGAAGGACGTAACCCTCGACCTCATGATGGCATAAAAATCCGGAACCCTCGCTTCTGCAAACATGCTCGAAGCACTGCAGTACCTTGGTAGTTTCATTAGGGTTCTGTACGTGTCATTGTACTGAACCCTTAATGAGCTGTACATCTTTTTTGTGAAGTTGCACCATAGTTGGCAGGTGTCACATTTACAGAGAATAAGCTCTGAATAGAGTGTCCTTTACGTCTGTTCGTTTAGTCCATCCAAAGGTTGTCTAGAAGATATACCTATCAGTGATAAGTCGGCCATAGTATCCATTAGATTCAAGAATATTGTGAAAAAGGTGTGTTACAATTTTGATGTAAGTACAATACAGTGCACAGTTTATTTTCAAGTTTCGGTGCTGAGTCGAGGGTTGAAAATACAATGATTCTCTTAGGTGCCACTTAGTCTTAGAGAAAATGGGCATAAATCAGATTTAATTTGGCTTCCAGTCCAGTCGAGCGGTTAATAAAGTTCAAAAGGAAATTTAACAGTGTGCGTCAGTGAACAAATGACTGAATTGTTGCTGACGGAAGGAAGTTAGATTGAACGCCTATTAATGTGTTTTCAGCTGAGACATTGAGAAAGTGCTAAATTGCTTTACTTCAAGATTTATTTTCTTGCCGTGCGCCAGACTCTGTACCAAAAGTTCCGTACAAAGAAAAAATAAATAAATAATACCTTGGCCGTTTCTCCGTCATGGCGGCTTATCTCAGCCAAGACTAGCCATCGAAGAAGAATATATCATTGTGCACATACAAGACGAGTACGCAGAGACAGGTATCTCTTTCTTTACTATCAAAGTTCGATGAGGCGGCCATCCGACACAATCGGAGAGGCACCAAACGCAGGATCCCTACGCATTAAGTGTTAAGGTTACTAGATACATACTATCACGTCATGTTTGTAAGAATAAATCAAGATTTACGGAAGTAACATAAAATGATAGGATTTCAAATAAATATTGCTGTAAAAGATTATGGATACAATTAACAGTCTGATTAAAGAACTTCATAAAACCGAGTCCTACCAACCCAATCTACAACTTTTGTGTTCGAAAATAACTTCCGCATTAAACAGTCCCATATTACGAGAATTGACAAATGAATTTACTTAGAACGCCTGTCAAAATTTTAACAGCAATTAAATTGTAAACGTATCATTCATCCACGTTTATTTCGCAGGCGCTCAAATTAAATTGGACAGGTTTATTTACGACGACCTATTATTTTGGGGTACACGAGCGTTAAAAGCCAATAACAATTAACCAAAATTAATTACTGGGATGCACATCACACATGAAAAATATCGGGATTTTCAATAACATTTACAAGCGCCTAAAGTATTGCTGGCAAAATGTGGCGTATCGTTGTTAACAGCGGGCGTCTGTCGGTACTAATTGGTATGTACACAAATCGTCAAGAATTTAATTAAAACGTAAAATTTGTGCTTACGAACATAATTGGCGAGATCTGGGTTTGATCATGAGTTTGTGTCGGTCATTTCGGAAAAATTTAATGCTTTGAATTGTTTGAGTTGAGCTGTAATTGGTGCGTTTATTATCTTGTTTAATACTTAATGTTTATGTTGAAAGTTAAATTAAACAGCAGAACGTATGTTTAATTCAAAATGCTTGTAGATCCTAATGTTATTTACATGAAGGCAAATAAATACAAAAGCAAAAGCTTTGTCGGTTATTATTGCGATTATTGTTCAGGTCATTCGTAACTTGTAGCGAATGATGGGAGTGAGCACACTCATCACGGATCACGTTACAGATTCGACTTGAACCGGTCAGAAAGTCACT
The DNA here is from genome assembly GCA_910589295.1 of Noctua janthe. Classification (NCBI taxonomy): domain Eukaryota; kingdom Metazoa; phylum Arthropoda; class Insecta; order Lepidoptera; family Noctuidae; genus Noctua; species Noctua janthe. Next base: position 590,371 of record OU342572.1, on the reverse strand, counting down.
CTATGAAAAGACCCATGCTCAGTAGTAGAACTCCTCATACTATGATAACTTACCATCAGTAGGAACAGCTCTCGACCTGGCCAGGTCAGCCTTGTTCCCCACCAGTATGACAGCCCTCCGAGCTGTGTGGCCAGCCGCCCACAGGATCTGGAGCCTCCTCTCGGCTTCCATGAAGCTGGCGCGGTCTGCTGTCGAGTAGACCACGCAGTAGCCGTGCGCACAGCCTTCCGTCTGGAAGGTGGAAAAGACAGATGTAAGGATGAGGCATCTATTTTCTCTCTAGTGGTGGATAAGAGAGAAGGTGGACGAGGAATTTTCAGTAGGAAAAGCTAAGTAGATCAAGACATTGTGATTGAAAGCAAATAAGAAGATATGGATCTTCAATTACTGATGTCATGGATAGGATGAGAGATAGTCCAGAGGGCTCATTTACTCAGGACTCCCTCCTATACATACTGTTACAAGTCTGTCTGATACAAAGTCGTACTAGGTGCTATCAGTACCAGCCCCACTTAAATACATAGTTGAAATAAACATCATATTGCTAATACCAGGTGAATGCTCCAAGTTATTTTCACTATTTACAATTAAATAATCTCTTTACTATGGCAAAAGCTAAAAATAAATCGCCTGGAGGGAAGGCAGTACTCGCCAAGCTACATAACCCGTAAGGGCGGTAAATTGGCAATGTAAACGAATATAATTTATATTCAGTCAGTAAGAAGTCAGGATTATAAAGCTACTAGACTTACAATGATACTGTCCGGCGGCGCATCCAGGAAGGTGATCTCGGACTCCTCGCCGGCCAGCAGCACGCACACGGAGCGCTCTCCCGACTCGTCATCTGTAAAGTCATGCTCTACATTTAGGTGACGTGGTCTGTATGGAGCGCTCATTTCGTACAGGAACCCTCGTCAGACAGGATCAACATTAGTTGAAATACAAACAAAAGTTTAATCAGGCCACTTTAAGTCACTACCTCAAAATCCATGTTGAGTTGTCCGGATAAGTACTCAAGTCATCATCATCATAACTACCCGGATCATCGGCGTTTCCTATTTCTGCAACATATCCTACAGCACGCGTAGCATGACTGACGTAACAGATCAACAAAAGAAATCTGTAATTTTGTCGATTCTTCCGTCGACAAAACCCGTTTCTACGGTGGTCATGCTACACGTGCAGGTGTTTCCGACTTTGGCGAGAGTGTTAGCCCTTGGTCGACGAATAGAACCCAATGGTTCCATTTATTTCATTAGCGACAGGAAGGGCTCGACTAAAGTAGAGTCAACGCCTTAATTACCGTCTGCTCAATAGAGGGGTTGGCGATAGCTCTTATACACACAACAAATCATCAGCAAGATATCAAGATAAACAGTAAATATGTCCCCAACTCACCGATGCTGGTGTCATACGCGTGCAGGTACTCGGAGGTCATGAACTGCCCCACCAGGCTGGACTTGCCCACGCCGGGCGCGCCCAGCACCAGCACCCGGTACGAGCTGAGGCCGGCCGATGAGTCCCTGGACAATAGTTTAGTTAAGTGAATTAGTTTATTTAGAGTATTATTTATGGTTGGAATGTGTTAAACACCAACGTGTAACATTCCAAGTTCATAAACTATAAACATCAACTAGGTACCCAGTTCAGAAACCGCCAAATATTCAGTACAAATATCATAAAGATAAAAAGTTTGTGAATTTGCCTGAAGGAGGTAATATCCAAAGAATGTACTCAACCGATTGCTTAAATTCGTTCACTGATGGAAGTTACACTATTATTGAGTAATAAGCCTGATTTCGTCAGGTTAAGTCCCATGTAATGATGAGCCTATTGCCATCAACCGGGCACAAATAGACTACGGGCTGCTACTGAGAAATTACACATGGTTTGACTGCGGAATTGAACCCAAGACTTCATGCTCCGCAGTGGTACTAGTTTCCACTAGACTAACTATATTTAATTAGCAACTGGATCAAACCGCAAGGCTGGCAGAGCCGTAATTGACGGACGGCCAGTGACCGCAACCTTTGCCTAAATTAGTGGTAACTGTAGACTGTAGCTATTTCTGTAAGCATCGTTTTACTACAGCTAGCGGAACGTTCTCCGAAATAATTTGTGTTTGACTGAGCCTCTAAGGTCAAATCACAAATGTATGCATGTTTTGTATTTGATCGGCATCACCTCCTCTTCATCAGCTGGTTGTCAACCAGGCGTCAACCCAGCATGAGCAATTAACAGCTCTGCACCTGTGTGGCCCCACCGTAAGCTCTGCTATTTCATGGCTTATCTCGACCCAATGCTGTGCCGCCATGTCGTTATAATTCTCATAAGTGGGCGATGCAATATGGAGATACATAAATTTTAATATTATATTGAATAGCGCGTTCAGAAGTGGTCATCATGGTGTGTTCTTACCTAGAGGACGCCAGTGAGCAAGGAGCCGAGGCTCTGGTGACAGCCTCAGTGCTGGATGCGCTGGACGCCACCGAGGTGTTGGAGCGAGAGCGACGGGAGCGGAGCGAGTCGCCGCGGTTCACCACGCCTTTACCTGGTGAGGAAGCAGGCAGGTTAGATGTGGACAAGGCAGTCCGCTAAAAGCATTAAGAGGGGATTTCACCAATGAACTGAACGGAGTTAAAGTTGTCAGTGTCAATATTCCATTGCAATTATGACGCTGACAGCGCTTGAACGGGGCTTAGATGTTCTGATCGGGTTCAGTTGCGTCGGTAAGTCAGACTGTTTCATGGGTATTTTGGAGTACGCGTTTGAAATTGACAGGAAACCCACGTAAAAGGTGTGCGACGTCACATAGCAAAAGACAGTAGATCCGTCCCCAATACTCGGCGAAATGTTTTTGTACTACTATAGATACAGGCACTGATATTTAAACTCATAATTTATTCATACTCCCAAAATTTCACTCGATTCACAATTTCGAACAATGGAGCAGAATTAACTCGTGCATTTCTAGGTCTTTATACTGGCCCGTCTTGTTTTACAAGCTTCGGTTTCAAATCTCCTTTGTTATACGGGACCATAGGCTATTCGGACAGACCACTAACACGGACCACTAACTTACCTCGCGAAGCCACATCTAATTACGCCTTTTGACCTGCAATTGTACTTTGTATTTTAATACTAGGGTTAGCTCAAAACAGTCAAGGAATACATCGAGACGAAACTACCTTCTCCCCGACGCCAAAATTCGAGGACATAGTGACATCTGCCAACCCGTACAGGACTCGCGTGGTGGATTATGGCTCTTCCTCCCACAGAGAGGAGGCCTATCATATGTCCCAGCAGTTTGTGGGTACGTTCAGTACGTTGTAGTTCGATATGCAAACGGCTTTAAATTCTATAGTCGATGCATGTAGTGTGTAACTGGTTTAGCTAAAGCTCCAAGGTTTTTTTTTACATTATTCTTTGTAAACAAATCACATACATTAACAAGATACTTCAACCGTGCACGAACGATTAACTCTGCTACGAATTAATTGAAAAGAGGGCGAAAATGATCTCCATTACTTTCATGGCGAGGCTTTAGGCTAGGGAGGGTAATGAGGGCCTTGCTTTGTAAGCTATGGGAGGGAAAGTAATCTCTGGGAGTAACTGTTATGTTTAAGAGTTTTCAAGAGGTCAGGGAAAACAATTTGATGATGGCGTTTGATCATTTCGACGGTAATATAAGAAACTTCGGTCTTATAAAACGATCAATCTATGTTACTGTTTGTCGCTGGCTGGGGTTTACGAAGAATTGCTGATATTTGAGCAACAAGTGTAAACTGTACCAATTGCCGGTTTGTTCTGATAAAACTTGTTTAACATTTTCCCCCGATGGGACGGACTTTCATCCCCTATTTAACCTTTTACAGGGGATGAATTTTTCAGACATCTTTCGTTAGTTTTGAGGTTGTTTTTGCAAAATATCACGCACCTTGTAGTTTGGTAGTAGTTTGGCTGTGAATTGAATGTTTGTGAATCTAAAACTAGTAGGTAAGTAATACATTCTACACTTCTAGAAAGAAGGTTTTTTCAAGTGCAGTAGTACAGTAGTAACAGTAACAGCAGGCGGTCGGTCGGTCGGTCGGTCGGTCAGCGCTCATCTCGTTAGTAACTACTAGGTACACTTGAATTCCTCGTATTCTCCATTTCACCTTAGCTACAATGCCACCTTTCCAATTACAAGAACGCAATTATCTACATTTCAAGTTCAATCATCTCTTTGAGTCTATACTCTTAGGACTGCAGATTAATCAGGCTTAGTGTAAACTATGTGTATTCTGAGAACGTCTAGTGTTGGCTTAGGTCTGAGCTGGATCTAGACCGTTGTCATAGCCTTTGAGTCAGGCTAGGGTTTGTCTATCAATGCAATGAATTATGTATGCGTCGAGGCATTGCCCGAATGCCTGAAGGTGTTTGCAAAGTGAGTGGGTGAGCTTTGGTACGTGTGTTTGAGGTAGGACCGGCGGTTTGATTGATTGACTAGCTAGGTAATCTGTACCTGTGGAATACGGAGTTAGGGTTGAACCTCACCTGGCAGCACGGAATCACACTTTTCCATGGTACTAGCCTTTTCTGTCCCGCAAAACCGTCATTTGCTAGAGCGAGAAACAGAGCGTGCTGCCGACCGCACGCGCACGCAGATTAGGTTCAACCCTTATTTGGAACTGTGACTCACATATATTTTACGACTCCTTCCTAAAAATAGGTGATTTAAATAAGCTTTCTCAGCAGCGAGGGGCTGTTCTATTTAATATTATTCGAAAAGTTCTGGAATTGCGACCGCAAACTGGAAGACGTTGCGTTTTAAACTTTTCGCAGTATATTCCAACTTTTCAAAAAAAACCCAAAATCGTTTATCAAGTAACCTCACCAGTAATGCTAAAATGCCTGAGCCTGTAGTACTCCTCCTCGACGCCTGTGTTGGGCATGGAGGCCACGCGCGCCCTCTGCTGGGGCAGCCCCAGGAGTTGCCGCTCCCCAGTCCTGGAGCGCCCCGCTTTCACCGACTGCGATCTGGAGTGGTGGGGACTGCCGTACCTGAGGGTGAAGAGCATTTATGTTATACCAGCTTAAATACGAACTTAAAATGATAGAAATAGTTGAGAAACTTGGTTATTTTATTGGCCGATGAACTCTTTTGTTTTAATTCGTGGATTTATTTCTCTCCTTCGTTTGAATTTACCACATAGTGTACAAGGATGTTTGGCACATGACTTCCGACATCTTGTTTTTAAAATACACTTCATCAAACCAAATTATAAAATGTTTACCCCAAGATTGTGCACCAAACCATCACATTACTTCTGATTAGGATACCTCATGATGGATTAGTTTCTTACAATACTAGTTGAGAAATCCCAAATCGTCGACAGTGCGTTGTAATAGGCTGAGAGGGTATCCCTGCGGGGTAGTTGTTTTTTTTTGTGCTATGTCACCAGCAAAATTAATTCACATATTAAAAAAAGATGGCAGCCATGACGAATCTATGTGCGTACATAATATGTCAGATACATCAATAATCCCTGATCAGTATTCTCTCGCAGTCCGTTCTACAAGGCCTATAGCTTTCAATAACAATCAACTAGCTCCGAGTACTCGAGTAAAGAGCAGTATCATTAACTTTACGGAGGCTACCACTAACGGTGAATGGCATGTGATAACACCTGCCCATTTGTAAGTGTTGTAGCTAATTTAGTTAATTAATGATGGTAGTGAAGTTAAGTAGTATGGGAAAAGAAAGAAAACACGAGGGGAAATGGATTCGGCCATTTGCCTTTTTCGGTTAACTGTTTACTTATCCAGAACATTATATAGTACACATCTGTAACTTCGCCACACAAGCGAGGAAAACATCAGCTATCGTAAAATACAAGGTCAAACTTAATTAGCTAACAAAACTGTAAAAGAGTGGGTCTCTTCTACCGTTTGTGATTTTACTGATCTTTAGCTGTGTGTTTGTGATCTGTGTCTTATATCAAATAACGAATCCTTTAGTTATTTGATATAAGACACAGATCACATGCTGTTGTAGACCCTAAAAAATATGATCATCATGGTTAGCACGTCTGCGTAGTTACGCTAGCATATTTAATTTAAACCTACTCATAGGTAAAGTATTTTTTAATTGGCTATAACAGCGGGCCCGGTTGTTACCAAAAAAAGCTACAAAAATATAAATTCAGTACTTGCACAATGCCGATTAAATTTAAATTAAATGCCACATCCCCAACATGGCCATCGATCATTGTACCATTTCGGTGACATCATTGAATCCTCTGTCAAAGATTAACTTGCGTCCATTTGTTCGCCATCAGCGCCATCAATAATATCCGACCGTAAGCACGTTTTGTGGTAACATGCGACAGAAATGGTAACAAAGGCCTACAGGGCATTTTAATTGTTTTAATAAACTTATGTGTATTTCGCTTTTATTTTGTCATCATCTGCCTAATCTTTTCCTAACTATGTTGCAGCTGAATATCAGTATTTTACATGGAGATCTGCCTATCTAACTTCCACGTCCCAGTAACGGGGTAACACAAAATCCCTGTGCAAGACTGTTCATCACATTTTCAGACTACTAACTATCCGTAATGACTGTCAAAGATAATAAAATATAAATAAGAAATTGACAGCCGGTAACAATTGATTGACGTGTTTTCCGAGTCACGGAGGTAACTCGATATATATTGGATGTTTTTGGAACCCATTTTCGAACCGATCTCAGTAAGTATGGCTTTACCTTCGATGGATCCGTGCGATTGTTAATATTTAACCACGCGCCCTTCTACATATGTATGGACTCTTCTGGTATATTTGATTAATTGAATATTGTGTACAATAAACCTTCTGTTTCCATCTGTTGAGTGGTTTAATTTTTCATAAGAGGATTATGAAATGTGTACCACTTAGCCTGTATATATCATGTGTACACGTTTAATCCTTTATTGTTTCAGTGCTATTACAAACTGTTTGTTAATTAAACTCACATTTTTTATCAGATCAGGATACAATTTAGCATCGAAATTGATTGGAAATTTACTATTTTGTACATTATAAATACCGCATACACATGATTTCTGTTGATTTTGTAAAATTTTTGTCGGTAATCGGCTAATTCTATAGTTTCTACTTTGAACAGTAATGCTTCAATTCGATACACGTAGGTATGGATTTTATTTCATTATAAACGCATGGTATATATGCGTTTAGTATTATAACAATGGTGCAACAGATTTAGATACATGTGAGGCACGGGGACAATCCATGACCCAGTGTTTAGAACGTAGGTAAGATACTATTTATCTAGGTAGCTATTTATCCTGTGGGATAATTTCCGACCTCCACGCGATCGAAGTCACAGGCAGGAGCTACATGACATAACATCACGCCTGTAACTCCCGAAGGGTTAGGTTGAGGTGAACCTAATAGTACACTCACATTTCGCCAGTTATGTTTAAGTCCCATGTAATAGGGGGCGAGCCTATTGCCATCAACTGGACACAAAGCTAGACTCCGTGGCTGCTACTGAGAAATTCATGATGGAAAAACCCAATAACACTTTGCCTGAACTGGGAATCGAACCCAGGACCTCATGCTCAGCAGTCGCGCTTGTGACCACTAGACCAACGACGCACTCTACAGAGTCCGCAGAGCTACACTTTAATAAAATTAAAATTTCAAATCATACTTCCAACCAAACTTCGTGATAACCACAAAGCTTAATTTGCTTCCACGGGCAATTTCTCGAAACAATTTCAATTTCCCTCGAGCCTGCTCTCCAATAAGTTGCTAATAACCGCTGGTAGCTGCGGGGGCTCGTGGCTAAATAATAACAGCCGCACGGGTCGGGCGAAGGTTCAGCTACGCTTGCCGAGGTCGATCTGAAGATGGGTGACCTTGTAATTTATATCGAGATCCTTCCGTGTCTCGGAAAGCACGGTAAGTTTTTGGCTCTGGCTGTCATTTGTAGATCTTTGACAGTCGTTACAGGGAGTCAGTAGACTTAGAAGCCTAACGAAAATTGAAAATCTAACAGCGAACTTTTATTTAGGTATTCATTTAGGAGTTGCTTAGTAATTCTGAAAAAGGACCGCTATTCAATACTTTCTAATCGTTTTAAAGTTTGGTTCGAAGAGGCGCGACGAACTCAAGGTCACACAATCATTTGAAAACCTTTTTGCATAAGCGATAAGAGACTCAAACTGTTGCTATGACTAAGCCTTTTCTATCGGCTTGAAACAGTCAAAAGGCTAGTCTTAGTAAACAATTAGAAGTCAAAATAAACAGTTAACTATCAACCTAGTTTTACCTCACAAGGCCATCAAACATCATAAGTTCATAACTAATTCGAAGGGCGCCGATCAACTGCGTTGTTCCGGATCGTACCCAAAAGTTTGGGGTAGTACCTAACCAGCCTACAAACGATTGTACCTGTTACATATTTAACAGAGACCTAAAGGCCGGAACTGAGTGTTAAACCCGACCTGATGTTAAGCTATTGACGAGTTTTGGCTACGTTTGGCATTGCCTGACAAATACAAGGGGTAACTCTTAAGGTGAAACCGTCAACCAAGCATTCTACAAATCTAATTACGAAAAATCTTACGATGTAACGTTTTATCAAATTAATTGGGCCCAGGAAGTCTTGTTACAGCAGCTTCAGAAGCATTTTCCATCAGCATCAGCCTGCCTTTTTCCAACTATGTTGGGGTCGGCTTCCAGTGTCACCGGATGCAGCGGAATACCAGTATTTTACATGGAGCGAGTGCCTATGTCACCTCCACAACCCAGTTAGTACTGATTAATATGATATCCTTGGTAAGACTGGTTGTCAGACTTTCGGACCACTGACTACCTGTAACGACTGACAAAGATCTATAAATGACAGCCGCGACCAACGGCTTAACGTGCTTTCCGTGGCACGTAGGAAATTCGGTATGTAGGTGGTCACCCATCCACGGACCAATCTAGACCAGCGCTGCTTAACCCGAAGAACGACCCGAGTGGCTGTTATTACTTGGCACCGAGCTCCTACTTCAGTTGCGTTTCAAATTCTTCTAAATTGAGTGCTAAACCAGGACAACGATAACTTTTTATGTAAATCAACTTTGACAAGAGCCCAGTTGTTCACAATTTTAGAAATACCCTCAACTGAAATCCAACACATTTTTCCATGCGCTATCACGGTCAGTTCCGCTCATCAATCAGGGTGCGTGGCGGGGGCGCGGTGGCGATAAACAAGCGCTTATCACTGTTATCGCTACCTCCGTGTACATACACGACCTGCTAGATGAGGGACGAGCTTTTTTTATATCATAGTTTTCACTATTATTATTTGCAGTTACTGATATTGAACTAACTGTGTGGTTTAAGCGCTCTTGTTGGCGTTTTGGGGACTGTCTCTAAGGGATGAAAGTTAGTTTCGTATGTTACTTGTGTTGGGTCGAACCCAGATTCCCAGATTGGGCAGTGTTATTATATTCTATCAGAATTTCATCGATAGCAGATTGAAGTCTGAAATGTGCCCAGTTGATGGCAATACGCTCACCCCCTATTACATGGGATTTACATTGTACATTCACATTTGGCCTATATTTATAGGTTTACCTCTACCTAACCTTCCTGGGACTACAGGCGTGATGTTATGTCTATTTAATATTTAACTTAGAGCAGACTACTCGACTGCCATACTCTGAGTGGATAAAGTAATGGATGGTAGGTATCTAGAGCGTGGATTGATTGATTGAGGTGAAACTGTTCTAATTTCATGGAATACCCAGCTGACCTAAATAGTTTTCAGAGACCCCGACTTACGAGCAGTAAGTCGTGGGTTCGAACCCAGCCAGGCGCATTACTTTGTGTAAGTTATTTCATCACCACTGCTCTCAAAACGGTGAAGGAAAACATCGTGAGGAAACCGGCATGTCCTAGAACCAAAAATTCGAAGTCATGTGACATCTACCAACCCGCACTGGGCCCGCGTGGTGGATTATAGCCCATTCCCTCTCATAGAGAGGAGGCCTGCGTCCCAGCAGTGGAAACATTAATAGGCTGATTATGCTATATGCTTAATGTCCGTTACCACTAAATTAGGTATTCCTTGAATGACTATTAATGCGCTGTTTAATTATGCAACTCTCTGCTCTGAGCTTAACGTTGCATCGCACAGAACGCTTTTATTTACGTATTCATTCATGTGCCGTCTAGCGTTAGTGAAACCGGGCATTTAATAAATTTTTAAATCGGTCACCGAGAAATTCTACCCTATTGGTAAAAAGGTCAAAATAACATCGACCGAAAAACATCGTGAACGTGTCAGGGGTCGCCGATCCGGTCCGCAACGCTTCCGAAAGAACCGGAAAGTCTCGGGAACCGATAATGGGAAATTAATAGCTGATATCGAGACTTGAGCCCTATCGTGAGGTTTTTAATAACTATTGATTCGGGGTTCGATTCCCAGTCGGGTCATTATTCTTGTTGATTGGAAATGTGATAAGGTTTTTCATGAAAAAATTGAGGCGATTTTTTTCTTTGTAATTGAGGAAGTTCATGATACTCGCTTCCGCGCAAAAAGGAGTTGATAATTTGAAGTTTGCATTGGAAGTCTGGTTTTAAAATTAATTAAGAGAATAATAGAGAGTAGAAAGATATCAAAAGATTCGATGGCAGATTCAATCTTTTATCGACGATCGATTTAGACGGCAAATATTCACAATTCTGCTATAGGGATGCACGGTGTTTTTATAACGGATAAAAAGTATTCTATCTCCTAACACAGGCCATGGTCTATCTATGAGCCAAGTTCCATACAAATTCGTTCAGCGTTTAAATCGTGAAAACGTTCAATTAACTAAAATTTACTTTACACTCACTCATTTTTCTCCGGAGCAGGGTACACTGTTGACATGTCATCCACTATGACACTGAAGCGAATCGCCGGCATTTTGTCGCTTCACCAATTTCTTATTTCCATGGACTTAGTATACAAACAGAACTGAGTTCTGCGAAATCCGTAACACACCAAAATGAACCATAGCAGTCACACCGTAGGTTTACTTTTGTTAACCTATCATAACCGAGGCGAGAGAGATAGCCATAAGGGAGCCCTTTGTCCCTTTCACTCAATTGCCAACAGATAAAAATGTTAAAGATGACAGGAAATATTACACCGGCAGTCACCTGACACTACAAGTAAAATAAATTATGTGTACCTATATGTTTTAGCTTTAAGATAAATTTTAATTATTTTCTTTTATAGGTTTACAGTCTGTACATAATACTAATTTATTTATTTTAAGTCAAATTAAATATTAGCATGTTTATTTGGAAGCTATTATATATTCATTATGGTAACACTGAAATCTGTCATCAATGGTGTTAATTTGACGTCCTAAGTTATTTTGAGAATCGTTTCGAAAAGAGTTTTAACTACGGTTCCTTTTTATTTTAACTGTGAAAATGGTTAAAAGTATTGTATCACGTCATCTAAAAGTGAATCATTATGGTGGTTGTGGCATATCATTTCACAGGTAAGGAATATTATAGATTTTGTTTACTAACAATGATTAGTGTGACTATGCCTTAGACGTTTTGCAGACGAAGTACTCTTATGCTTTCGTGTATTTTTCATTAAAACTGTTAATATTATGCGCATGCGAAATATAATTTGTACCTATGTATCGCGTTATCGAAATAGTATTATTTTTGTTTGTTACAGTTTTCCATTGAAAGAGGAAATAAGGTAAAAATGTCGATTCCCGAATTTCAAACCATAGCCAAAAGTTCTGTTGTATGTAGCCTGTTGTGTGTAGATTTCATCAGTACAACTGATGAAATCGGAAAGAACACGGAGTTCGTTCTTCGTTTCACAGAGATAATAACGCCGAAGTAAAGTCTTCATAAGGTTTCAGGAAGCGACACGTAACTCTTCAGGACTATGTTGAACCATTTTTCCATTTAAAAGTTCCGGACTGATGACTACGACTTGTTCAAATTTTGAGCGCACTTACGTACGTACAAACAAAACAAAACTCGAATCATCTAATTAATGCATTGAGAAACTTAAGCAGTAAGATTGGCTTACGGCAGAAATTCCACAATACAATTCTGTTTAAAGATGTTTAGTTTTAATAAATGTTTGTCACACACTTTCAATTTTATTCCCACCATTTAAATACCCAAACAACAATTCTGCAGAGTAAACGGAAAAAGAGCATGGAAAGGAAACGAATTTTATTTTTCCAACGTAATTCTTATTTTTTTTTCATATATTATTATTTACTATTTTAAGTAACCGTTGTTGTGTTAACCAGACACATTATCTTTGTCAAAACGAAGTTTATTATTTGTTATAAAAATGTTTAGTCACCCTATTAGAAGGAGACAAAGGGCTCTGTTATAAATATCTCTCTCATCACGTTTTTCTGGTAAAGTGCTCAGTCTAGTTTATTATACTAAGTCCATGATTATTCCTCACTTTGGAACATTCGTTGATTAAAAAAAACTTGCCAATAACATGGTAATCAAGAAAATACTTTCAAAATAATTTCCTTCTTTTCAACATTTTAGTGTTTTTTCTTTTTCTTTTTCACTTATCACTTTATGTTAGTACCTAAAGTTGTGCTAATAGAACATAACTAGTATACACCTACTGCACTTGACACTTTATATCTCTAAACTCCACCAAAATTAAAGGTTTCGAGTGTGTAAATTGTTGTTATCCCGAAAACACAGAAGATATTATGTTCTGCTTCATTACACTTTATAATTTTTATCCAAAACAAGTCACTAAATGTTACGTGCTATCATCGTATTTTAACCGCTTTAAATCCAGCTCAAATCGTTCGCTATCACGTCTTGACTGCGGCAGTTCTCATAAAAGCCGACGGAAGTAATCTCCGACTCCATACAGCACATCCACCGTCAGGCGTAGTGCAGGTTATCGCAGAGGATACAATTTCCTCGCCCCGGCGGTTGAGAAGGATGCAGCCCCGTCGGTGTACCCTCGGGATGAATCGACAGCACTTATATTATATAACGGGTTTATAAAAGGATGTTTTGCCCCATTTTGTGTTTGTATTCATAGAATTTTACAAGATTACCGCGTTGTTCTGGAGTTTATTGTGTTGTTAGAACCAACAAACTGCTTACCTACCCTTTATTTTGTGTGGGTGGTTTAGAAATACAAGCGAATTCATTGACCGCTGGACACAACCTTTTTGAAAGAACCTTACCAAAATCATCGGTATATCCCAGTCTATTGAGTGGCTGTTATATTGGTTTCCTGCATTTTTGTTGGAGGCAATATTCGCATACTAATATTGGACTATTTTGAGGATATTGCATTTTTTGAGAAGTTGAGCATGTGAAGATGTTGCCACGATCAAGCTAAAGCATTCATATTCGGGAACACCTGTACATATATTAGGAACCGGCTTCCAATTCCTTATACTCTCCAATGGGAGGATCTTTCGACCAGACGGGTGTTGTGTCTGGTGGGCTACCCAACGGTTGTGATCAGGCTGCTGTAATATCCTAATCTCGTGGATAACTGCATGCACGATACAAGTTTATTGTGTGACGTCAGTTCTGTTGCGTAGTTCGCATGTGGCGTTGGAGATGCCAGCCACAGAAGATTGCCCTGGCACTTTGTCTGCAAAGTGTTTTAATATAACATAACAAAACATCACACCTGCAATTCTCAAAGAGCCTAGGTACACCTACATTTAGCCAGTTATGTTTAAGTTGCAGGTTTTATTTTTATTTAATTTACCTCTAACCTAAAACTGCTATCCTTTATGACTAACTAAACGTTATTGTTTTCAGTAACATTCCACATTGTAGTAGTAGTTAAAACGGTCGGAAGTAATACGTTTTGTAACACAAAGCGCAGCTCACGGGGGGCGCGGAGGAGGGGATAATGTTGCCGCTCACCCGAGCGTGGGATTTCTGTGAGCTTAGAGAATATTAAAGAAGTTTCATTCTATGCAGCCTTTAACGGTTCAATTCCGAAGACGTCCGCAACCGCAAACTGCAGCAACAAAGTCACCCAATTGCAACAACAGACCGCAGAGACAGAACTAAGTTCAATCTAACTTTAGGAAAACGGCAACGTACGGCGCCCGTGCCACCATCTACGAAGCGTTTTCTGTAATTAGACCAGAGGAGAGAGGCCTTGCTAGTTATTAAATTTTTGAATTGAAAATCAGATCAGTGATTCCAATTTTTCTTAAAAGTGTACTTTAATCAATAAAGAGGGATTTTTCCAAATTCTTAACTTAGTGACTAGTAGAACAACAAGACGAAGTTTTATCCTCCAGATTAAAAGGATGATCGCTCATCAGCCAGGCTGCAGCCCAGTGAGTATTGTCGAATGGAAGATGAACAGCTGGATTATATCTTCTGCGTATCACTGCATCGTGGCAATCATCCCCTAGAGATGAGTTAGCTCGGTATTTTAGATTTAATGGCATTTCAAATGTGGTGAATATTCACGTTGCTTTTAATTTTATATCCATCAGGGGCGAGGAGTGGGTATCAAGTAATTTTCTTAAACTTAATTAAACTTAGGTAGCTGCCATTTGTCTTTGTTGCTATGTAATAGTTTGACAAAAGTATTACATAGCTAGCTTTTACCCTCGGTTTTGCCGACTCGAAGGTCGGAAATTATCTCCCGGAGACGTATAACTACCGGATGAACTGTACGTCCTGACCCAGGTCTTGGGCTAGTTTGGCATGTAAAGATGACCAATATTCAGTTCAGTTTCGCATTTATACTATTTCCATGAATCCATCAATCCATCTGGTTAGTCTTTTACACTATTTTGATTTATTTTACATGCAGCGCCTGCCTATCTGACCTCTTTAACCCTGTTAGTACTGGGCTGGGTATACGATACCCCTTGGTAAGACTGGTTGTCAGACTTTCGGGTCACTGACTACAATTACAGCCGAGACCAACGTCTTAACGCGCTTTCGAAGGCATGGAGGAAACGCGCATGTGATGGATGGTCAACCATCCTCGACAGACCTTAGCAAGCGCTGCTTGAACTTGAAGATCGACCCGTGTGGCTGTTATTATTTAGCCACGAGCTCCTGTGGATTATGGTTAGATAAATGTTTGGGTGTGTTTGATGGAAAATAAAATACACCATAAACATTTTTCGTGGTGTTGGTGGAACCATTAGCACTATATTAAACAAAAACTATAATCAGTAATCTTCTTGTTTGCAGTATTCGGATAAAAGAGGCAACGTAACAGCACCACACCGCAAATACCCCGAAAACAAAAAAATACATAAAGTGCGTCGAAATAAACTAGATCTCTGACAGCTGCACTAGCCGTCACTAGCCATATAACACAAAAATAAAAAGTAAAAAATATGTACGAACCAATAAAGCATTCACAGCGCCACCCAATTAAGGCCCCGCACTCACCGACAATTGAATATAACAGCCAACGCATTTGCAAAGAGATGGCAACATTTAAAAAAGTTGCGTCGCCGGCCCCAGGCACAAGCAAAGCGAATTACCTCCACAAAGGAAGAAAAAAGACGTCTTTTATCTTTTTAAAAAGAAACGTCACAAAGGAGGCTTTTACGCCAAAGTTGAAGTCTGGCTACTAGGTGTTACGAGCAAAGTTGAAGAATGGAGTAGAATTATGATTTGCGACTTTCTTTTGTCTGTTTAATGAGTGATTTAAGTGATTAGTGTTGATTGGTTGTGATTAGCAGTGTTAAGTGTTATGTTTTGGTCGCACGCGAAGTGTTTTCTTGACTTACTCGAAACGATTTGTTTATAATTCGTATTATTAATGACTGGTTATTTTAAAATGATGCAGTTTATTTTTTTAGTCACTACAAGCCCATTTCAATTTTGTAACTTTACTATTGCGAAAACACACACAAACTAGGTTACTTATACACGTAACCCAATTTCTACCATTACGGGCCATTAGCCAGCACAAACGATGCACTGCATACATCAGACAAATCGCACACATTGTATACCTATGTATGTTGAATGCTATACACTAGTGCAGACTTGCGGTCTACGTGAAAAATATTGGAACCAACAAACAGTTCCGAACAATACGGTATAATGAATGAAGTTGAAAACTAAAACCCAACTACGACAAACATGGCAACTATAAATGTAAACAAGAAGGTTTTCGTATAACCACATGACACGTTATTGCTAAAAATTATGTCTTTTATGACTCCGGTATCCGTCTGCCGCAGTTGGGTAAAAAGAAATTTCGATGACGCAAGGGCTGTTTCAATATGAACGTGTACATGAAAACACTACACCGATAACAATCATTCGAAACTTTCGTAAGACTGTTTATCAGACTACCTGGCTTCGTCAAGGATCTACAAACGACAGCCGGGACCTACGGCTTACCGAAAAAGGAAAGGTAAGGAAAGGAAAGGAAAGGTTTCCAAAGTAGGGGTCTTAGTGTTAGGGATGGTCACCCATCCACGGACCAAGGGTAGATAACCTAACCGTGAGGGTGACCCGTTCTGCTGTTATAATTTTTTTCAAAATGTTGACGCGTTGTTTCATTATTTACATTGACCGTACCTACAACACTACAAGTAGAACCAGCTTGCCCAAAGCCCCGCCTCAAACTGTTTTGGTTGGAAATAGGCTCATTTCCTTATTGTTTCCACGTTGCTCATCGTGCCGTGGTTTATAAATTACGAAAACCGTGGGTCATCGCTTTATTCCCCCGCAATCCCTTAAAGGGGCAGTTAAATAGAGGGGATGCTAAAATTTTGTTTATTTAAGGATTCGCCTATTACCAAGCAGCGGTGGACCCTACGGAAACCCCATAGGGTCCATTTCCGGGCCTCTGCAAATGCACGCCATTCAACTTGATTTTCGGCAACCAAAGCCCTGCGAAGTTCATCGCCACGACAAAATAATCTCACCTCTTATCAAACTCATGCAGATCCTCTGAGGTGAACTGACTGGTGACATCCAGCAGCTGCTGTATATGATCACTGCAGACTCTGCTCTTGCGCCGCTCATCTGCGTCTCTCACGAGGATGGTAGCGCAGCCGCCGTAATCCAGCGACAAGGACGGCTGCTGCACCACGATGGTGGTGCGCCCTGCTGGGATGGTGCTGGCTGCTGAGTCAAGGGGATTGGCGGTCACGTGGACTTGGACAGCTGGGGGAGAAAAGTTGGTGTGAGTTTAAAATTGCTTTTGGTCATAAATGTAGGAAATCTCGAAAAATTGCAACATCACCTGCTTAGCCGTGACCCAATTAAATGGATCGGCTTCTAGTCTAACTAGCATTTAACACGAAGAGACTGCCTATCTGCCTTTCACCAACCCTATGATAAGACTGGCTGACAGCCTCCGGGTTTTACAACGGCTGTCAAGGATTTAAATGAAAGCCGGGACCGACTGCTTAACGTGCTTTATGTGACACGTAGGGTTCTTGGTATGGATTGAATTGTCACCCATCCACAGACCGATCCCGGCAAGAGTAGCTTAACCTTAGATCGACCCATGAAGCTATTTTCATTTAATCCCTTACTGTGTATACTGGGTTACTTTTAAAACCAATGTTTACGGCTACTTCTAAAGTAAATATGAAACATTAAGACCGTACATAATGAGATGCAGAACTTGATAAAACATCTATTTAAGTGAACATTTCAGTTAATCGCCCGCGTTTACGAGCTTGAGGCACGACACGGTTATCTGACTCAATGAATGTCTAACTATTTAGAATACTCGTGTATCTGTGGGCATAGTTGACTGCCAAGTACGATGGAAAACTCCATAATGCTTTGAACTGTCATAAATTTCAGAAAAGCTTATTTGAATCTTGTTGCAAATTATTGTAGAAATACGCAGCTCTTTTAAATCAACTGTAAATTTTCAACGCCTTCAAGTCTGTGTTGGTAAACGACACACTTGGTAGCCACATTCTATTCGTCAGTATTTGACCAACAATAAAGTCTACCTGAAAAAAGCATTTCGTCATCTTCCTACCATTGTCCTATGTTACTTGGTGTCGGCGCAACACGTTGTTTTCTTCCGTTCTCCTCTGTCAACCGTCATGCTATCATTTACTCCTTTTTCTTTCCTATCATTCCTCACACAATACATCTATCGTTTCCTTGGTCTCCCTCTCCCTCTCCATTCATCGACATAGCAATCACTGACTTCATATTCATTTTTTATCAGACTCGTGCCGACTGACAAACTTCATTAGGCATCTACCATTGCTGAAGCATGTTCGGCTCTGCTCGGCACACTCGAGATAAGCCGAGCAGCTTTTTTCCGAACGTAAATCTATAAATATTCAATTTTGTTGGTCGATTGCGTAAGCACCCTTTATACTCATATAAAGGGTGCTTACGGCACTTAATAATAGCACCGTAAATTGCAAAACTACGGTACTATAAAGGTAGCAGGAAAACTGTCACCGAACAGTTACTTATAGGGAGACCTCCACGGGAGGCCCTAATACAGATGTCACTGAAAATTAATGGGCTGGCTGTCAAGCCAACCCTAAAACAATTGGTCTAAGTGTCAACACAAACTAATACATGTACAGTGTAGGAAAAAAACAGCAACTAGCTACAGTTGATAAATGGTATGTACTTTGCAAAACATAGGTGTAACTTGACACTTTTACACATCGATCTGTGTTTTCTCAACGACTATTCTGCGAAAAAACACCGAAACAGTTGAATATAACATAAAAAAAACTTCTTTTTTATCGTGTGGTTAGTGCTTAAACCTGGTGTCAGAGTTTTTATGTCACCCACGGGCCTCTAACTTGCCTTAAAATGCAGTCAAGAAATATCTTCTGGTTGCAAGCCTGAGAGACAATATATCTTGACTGACTCCTCACGATGTGAAACTAACTAACTTAATATTCGTATAGGTATACAAGAAAACAATTGGATATTTTAATTTCATACCTGTAGACTGTCTCCTAGAAGACGGCGGCGGCACAGAGTGCTGGTGCGCAGAAGACCGTCTTCTCGACGTCGTGAACACCTCCGTGCCTTCCAGCTGCCTCCGCAGCTTCGCCACCTCATCCTTATAGTACTCCTTCTCTATCTTCTGCTTATTCTTCACCCTCGGCTCACTGCCTCTCCTCTTCACAGGATCAGGTTCGAATTTAAAATGTGTTTCGTACTTTGCCTGATTCGCCTTTGGACTTTTAGGAGTATCCATTTTTGGGTCGTACGGTATTTGGATCGATGTGGACGCTACACTGGTCTGGCTGACTTGAGTTTGTGTTCTGTTTCTTGGCTTGTCTTGTCTCTTTGGATCAGGCATGGGCACGTCGAAGACGAACCTCGCTGGGCCGGGTCTAGGGGAGTCTATAACATCGGTTGCTGATTGTGGTTTGGTGTAGGCAGGGGACTCGATATCACAGCTGTTAGTCGGCCTGTGGTAGTGCGGAGGGGCCGTGCTGGGGGGGTGGACAGGCACGTTGGGGTCGTCGATGAGGGAGGGCTCGGACAGGTCGGGGGCGTCGGGCTCGGCATCCATGGAGTCGTCGGTGCCGGTGACCGAGGTAAGCGCGGTGGCTGCGGAGTCGGTGCTCGTGTTGATCGTCTTGTCTGAGGTCGTGCTGCTGCCCATGACGACCACCTGGAACAAAGAGTTGGAGTTAAGAAAGGAAGGAAATAGAAAGATAGCTTTGGCGAAAAGAGCATTTAAGAGTGCGTAATGCTACTTTGGATACAATAGTACTGGTCCTGTTAGCTGACAAAGTTTAGTGAAGTAACACGTAAACTAAGTTTGATTGTGTTCCGATTGTCAATTGTCTATTGCGTAGATTTTGTTATACACAGTACCAATTCAGTCACTATTCCCCTCCAGGCGTTATAGAGAACAGAAAAAAGCTTTCCCTTTTAAATGCAAAAAATAGATATTACCATTACTGTTATATGGTTTATCTCGACACATAAGGAAACACGAAACACAGTGTTCACAATAAATAGCTACATACATATATGCGTTACCTAATAGGGGCATGTCAGACGTAATGACGGTTGTAACGAACCGCGAACATTAAATATAGAGGCGTGCCCGGTGCCGCGGTCCAATCGATATCTCACATGGCACACTCACTGACAATTTTGTAATTAGTATTAATGAGACAGGTAACGTAGGTGATATGAAGTATTTTTGCTTAGTAGTCTGACTTGAATACACAAGATACGTGTTCACCCGTATTTCCCTTTCCAGTGGTTCGACAGAAGTGTAAATGAGTATCTCTTTATCCTGGTCCTCAACAAGGATGAAATCCTCAACAACTTATAATAACAAACTGCTATCACCGATTCGTCCAAGTAGGTGATTATAACAACTGCAAGTGAATTTTTCTCCGTTGAACTTGAGTTTAAAAAGAAGGGATCGCCATAGTTTTGCTGCTGTCCATTTCAACAATAGCAGATTCCAAGATAGGTGGCATCGCTTTCAAAGCATTCATCATTGGTATCGCTCATTTAATGTCGTTTGGTCTGGGGGGTGCAAAGTCATTTGCTAGTAAATAAAATTGAAGTGTCCGTTTGTAATTTCAAAATAATAGCTTTTTACTGAATGTATATGAAAGTATATACGGTTAGTTATAACAAACAAACTTTTTTTTTAATTTTTGTGTGACTGTGCGTTTGTGTTTGTTGCGGTTAATCTCCGAAACGGCCGGATAGATTTAGACGAGGCTTTTACTAAAGACTTACTGGCAGATAGCTGATGTTACATGGAGTAACTTAAGCTACTTTTGTTTTAGATAAAGAATTAGGGTTCCGTGCAAAAAATTAAAACCCTTGAAATTGTTAACAAAATCCGATTCAAATTTTTATAAACAATTTTGTCGCGGACGAACGTCGCGGGCAACTGCTAGTCAACATATAAATTATGTACTTGGCATAAAAAAATCGGCATACCTGCATTTCCCTAGTATATTTCCTACCGCTTTAGACCGTCAAAATAACTTCAGCTATAAAAATGCAGGAACAAAATGAAATCGGCTTGGTTTTACGGCAGCAGGTGGATGTACTATCTCTCTCTCGTAAAGTTGAGTACTGCTGAGTTATGTCCATCAGATTCTGAGTTAGTAGTGCACAGATGGTGGAAGCGATGCGGTAGGAAAGTCCTAGGTTGGACTCAACTGTTGGGCAGTGAGGCAGCTCAAACAAAACACAATCACAGGGCACCAAGAGAGAGCAGGACGTCCATTGAAGACTTTTCAATATTCTCAACTCTTTACTTTTAAGACCTATGAACTTCTGTGGGTCAAACAAAATGATATATTTTTCGAAAACTGTAGCGTGCGAATGAATACGTAGTTATATAAAAATATCTATTGAATGTTAACAGTATAAAATGAAATCTCTTTTCATTTCTCTGTGTGACCGCTTAAATCTTCTAAAGGATGCGGCTTTCACCATTGCATTGCTTCCGGAATTATGATATTTTGACATATATTTTTCTTTTCAGTGGCTTATAAGTCTCTAATACACGTTTTCATACCCTGATACGGAGGACCCGTAGCAATTAAATATTTGTATATAATGTTTCATAAGACATAAAAGCTGGGACCCTAACAAACGCGGAAAAGTATCGCATGTTGCCAACGAATCTAACTCGGAAACTATTTGTTGAGCGAGACGCCCTAAATATTCGTAGGGCTGACACGCCGTAGAAATAATATCATCAACTCTTTTCAGTTCTTTTATATGTAGGCAAAACAATGTTTTTTGGCGTCATCAAAACAGGCCAAAGATAAGACGTCCCCTAACATAGGCTTCCTACAAACGACTTCACTTTGAAAATAATCCAATGGTGAAATAATTCATTCATTGATATTCCATTTCCTGTCTCATTTAAATTCCCCTCGCGAAACTTTAGCCCCGTTTTTCCACTGCAGCCGTGAATAATAAAATACTGAAAAATGCGTCAACAGAATTTTATAAAAACTGGCTCACAAAATAGCAAACACGGCGAGAGAAACGTTCAAATCTATCCGAATTAACGCCTCGTTCACAACCTCGGGCAATGACTTTCGTTAATCGACCAGCGTGCGACCAGCAGTCGCGCGTTTGTCACTTGTTTATGCACTTAGAAACTTCTTTCATATGTTTTCACCACATTGTTGTCGCAGCACGTGTGTCGTCTGAGCGTGAAGCTCATGGCCACGCGGTTACACCCCAAATTATTTTATTCGGACCGTGACACAGCCCTGTGAAAACATCAGCAAACCGGTGTACATGCAAACTTTATATGTGGAAGTTGTAGCGCTATCTAATTGGCGAACCTTAATGAACGTGGTTACAGCCTTCAAGCTACTGAGCCGAAGCTGAAGTCACCGAAGTGAATTCTCATTGTTATACCCCGTGTAATGCAACTTGTAAGTTGGATGAGTAACTGTTTTTATTTGCATAGTTTTAGTTGATAAAAATAATATTCGTTTGATTTTTGTTACACCGTTTTTTTTTGTTTTTTGCATTAATAATTAAGCTTCTGATCACAGTGTCAATATTAGATTAATTTGGATTTTGGGAGGATCACGATCCTCCTTATTGTAGGGCTAAATTCCCAGGGGCTAAAGTCCATACACGCTCTAATTCTATTTAATTTGTTAGTTCAGTTTTGTTTTTTAGGAGCATATAAAATTGACCGTTTTATACGGTCAATTTTATGAGCTCTTAAGCAGGTAAATATTTTAAATATTCCCAATTTTGAAAAAAAAGTCCGATAGCAGTAGATTTTTCAGAGGCATAGGATGATGATTTCATGATCTGCTCTAGAGAGCATTACATCCGTGAGCGTCAAATACATAAGGTGTAAGTACTAAAATATTATAATACTGGTATTTTGTAAAATGCCCGGTGGCAGTAGATTATCCAGAGGCTACTGATCTGCTACAGAGGGTATTACATTAGTGAGCGTCCATTACATAAGGATTAAGTCCGTGATCACTTGAGCAGACATCGATTGGGGACGTTTATAAGTCACGATACGGAGACGATACGATTTGACTGTTAATTTGTCAAGAGTAGAAAGATGAGACTCAGTTAGTATCCTGAGAATTTTGCGTCTCATTTTACTTATAAAGGAGGTAGTAAAGTTCCAATCTCTCTCTTTCGAAGTTCTGTAGTTTCGGTAGGCAAGTTTAACAGGTAAGGCGTCTATAATATTAAATGTTAGCTATTCACACATTTTTCTCATGATATTTGAAACAATAACCGACAAACGACCTAAGAAAGCGTAAGTAAACGGCAATTCCTGTACAACTTTGTATCAATACCTAAATTAAACAGGATTATTATTTACTTTGCAAGGAATATTTTAATAAAAGATCTCGTGATAAAGGAATCTGGTACAACATGATCCTGCCGCATCCCTTGAACTCGCCGTGGATAGATAACCAGTTGCTGAGCAGATGTTATACAGTTACTGCACTAAGGCTTCGTTCCGGACACATACCGTGTAATAAGCATAAGCATAATCAGCCTATTAATGTTCCCACTGCTGGGACGCAGGCCTCCTCTCTATGAGAGGGAATGGGCTATAATCCACCACGCGGGCCCAGGGCGGGTTGGTAGATGTCACACGTCTTCGAATTTTTGGACATGCCGGTTTCCTCGCGATGTTTTAAGTTGTTATATAATAATAATAATAAAATTTATTTCAGACCATAAGTCCATAAACAACACACATTACAATTTTTCGTTATATCTTATGGCAAAATCAACAACAAGACAAGTGAGATTTTTGTAATAATTCCGTTGATGAAGTTTATCACATATTGACCGAGTGTGTCCGCAACGAAGAATTTAGATATAGTTTAGAATGTAGGCTTAGAAAAATAGGTTACTGAGTACAGCACTTTACAGACTTGCGATGCTAAGATTTGGTTGCTTTACATTGTATTATTTGATAAAATTTGTAAAGCCAACTAGGTGCGACGAATATAATTCTGTGAATCGTACAATACAAACGCACCTTCATAGAGAGCCATTGTCTCTTGCAGAATAATAAACTGCGCGACATTAATACGACGCAGCGAAGGCTATATTTATGCCGAGTTTATAGCCCAGTGATCAACAGGGTGCTTCAGCGATTGTTTTGGGCATTTTATTGAGAACTTTACAAGTTTTCTGAAAGGTAAGGCTTGTGAAGTCGGGTAATATTAAAGATAACATAAAATTGGTGGAGCATATTCAGGAATAAATAGGACTTTCTAGGTATAGCACAGTCAGTTCTGATCTTTTTTTGTTGATTTTAAAAGTTATCTATCTTCATAGGACCATAACGAATTCGGTGAAAGCTTCTTAACCAAGAGTGTTTTGACAGTTAAACAGACGAATGAAGGAACGTATGCTTAAATGTGATCCTTCTAACCGGAATACTATTAATCTTTTAACAAAATAAAAGTTATTGCAGTGTACTTACCTCCTTATCCCGGGCTAAACGTTTACCAAAATAAGAAGTAATCATCTCCCTTTCATTTAATAAATCCCAAGGTCTTTAAAACCAATATTAATTTACTCACTAAATAACTTAACTTTCTCTAATTTTTTTTTTCACGTCTACTTCAGTGGAAAATTACTTAAAAAATTGAGGTGAAATAATTTTAAAACATTTCAATGAATATTTTTTCACAAATTGGCGTTTTATGTTGAAAAGTCGATGTCTATCACAACGGCGGTCGTAGAATGTAACTCGCTGACTCGTTTTCATTTATTAACTTAGAATTTACTTTAAAAATTAAACTTGGGTTTTTTGGAGAGATTTGCAAAAATGCTAATTCTCAAGATTGCTCACTTGGTAGACAGAGATAATGCTAATTATGAATCATTATTTTTTTGACATTTTCTTTTAAGTGCGGCTGGCTGGATACCAAATTATTATTTTTTGCTTCTGAGAAATTGAGGTAAACACCAGTTGACACACCTTTCGTCATGCAGTAGGTACGGCTAATCACGCATTATAAGGAGGTGACCAGACTTACTTAATGTCCACGGGGAACGTTATAATGCCCAGGTATACCAGGACTTTCAAAGCACAGAATGGTCAAAATCGCTAAGGATAACAAAACGATTACATCTTCAACAAAGAGTTAGGCGGATGAGTACCTAAAGTCCCCGCATATTTCACTAGTTACGTATGTACCTGCTATTTCTTGAAATAGGAACCTATTGCCCTCAACAGGGCATACATTTAAAATAATCCCTGATGGAAAATCTAAGAAAAAAGAATTCAATTTCAAAATAAAAACGGGGTAACACCACGGCCGCTTTCACGTGAACCTAAGTTGATACATATTTCATGCGTAGCAATCAGTCCCTTAAATATATCATTATATTCTAACTAACCTATGATTATGGTAAATTACCCTCACACTTGGTCGGCAATTAACACAACTCTATGTTATTAGAACAAAACTGAACGTAGCTTTCCTAAATATGACGACGTGTTTTACATTAGTTGAACTAATTTAAAACAGTGAATAGAAATGTTCGAGACGTCAGCGGCACAAACCGGGCTATTGTTGGTAACTGGAGGGAATTTATGGTTTTGTTTTAAACTTTAAAATATTCCTTTTTCATGCTTACACTTACATAATTAATCAACTGCAACTATCGCAGACCCTTGCTGGACATAGGCCTCTCCCAGGCTGCGTCGCAACAACCTGTCCTCCACCTTCAGCATCAATTCTATCCCAGGCACCTTTTTAAAATCGTAGGTTCATCTACTTACGAGCATGTCTATGCTCACGCCATGTTCCCATGGAGGTAGGCAGAAACTACAGAACACCACCTGCTACAACTTCTGTCACGGTAAATATTCCGTTTTAAGTGCAAATGATGGTGTTAGTGACCATATCAGTTTTAATACTTATATCCTTTCACCTCGTCCACGTTCATACATCATCGGGTCACACACGCACGCCGGTTGCAGTACTACGCACCTGATCATCGAGTATGTCCTTCTAGGGCGTCCCCTCCAGGCGTGGCCACTCACCCCACAACATGACTATGATCATCTTCATTATCTGCATAGCCTTGCCTTGCCTTTTCCTAATTATGTTCCGGTCGGCGTCTAATCTAACCGTTTGCAGCTGAATACGACAATATGACCAATCATCTTAATACATATTCTTTTTAATTTTAGACATATTTTTTTATTTTTAAATAAGGTAATTTTTACCACCTCAATGGTAACCACACTTTACAAATCTCAGACACCGTTAGGATTGACAAAATGAATTCGAAACACCTATAAGTAGGTATATTTTTATTTTCTCTTTTCCAACCTTTGTTCAAGCGTGTCAAACATTTTGTAGAGACTTTGAACCCAGTCTCAACGACCTCGAGTACCCTTGGGCGCCATTTTGAAATTATTCAGAAATACGCGGGAATTTTTCATATTGTTTTAGAATTAATCGGATCATCATGTAAAGGGGTAGCTTGAAATTGGGTGACAGTATTTTAAATTAGACGACTAATTTGAATTCTGAGAAATGGTCATGTCTATGGTCAGTGAAATCTATGTGTACTGTATACCTATCCAGAGAGTATGTTTGATAATCCAAACCTATTTTAATTTAGGATAGATCTATAAAAAAATGCGAAAAATGCAATCAAAAATTTCAAAATAAAAATCCAGACTGTGACGAGTATTGGCTTTCAGTCTAACGAGAGGCATCTAAATACTAGTATTTAACATAGAGCGACTGCCTCTCTGACCTCCACAACTCTGAAAACATGGTATTACGGTACCCTTCAGTAAGACAGACTAGTATACTACTCTGCGCATGTTAGTACTTTACTAAACGAAGAACTCAAAATCAAAATCAAAAATATTTGATGAAAATTAAGCTGAGAATAAGCATTTTTTAAACATAAAAACTACAAGTAACAGGCTTTCAGAATGCCAGACCTGCACCACTTCCTTGTGATTTAGCTGGAAGATGAAATGGCGACAACAACGCCCAACACATCTGTCTGCTTTAATCATAAAAATGTCTATTACTTAAACTTTGAGCAGGGTTACAAGTTAAAATAACTCCCAAAAGCGGTTCGTGAGTTCAACTCTTTGTCAATTTACATTTCTAGTACATTGTCTGAATTTCAATTATAACTTTCAAATGCTTGAATAAACTAACTTTAAACAATATTTAAAATGCACAACTTATACTGAACCATTTATCAAATCTGCATAAAAAGTTTTACTTCATAGAATTTCAGTAATTTTGCATGTGTGATTTATAATATGTCTGACTTTCAGGCGTTTTCAGTTTAATATAGTAAATTGAGCCTCCACTTCAATTGTGCGCGGGTTTCAACAAAATCCTCTGAAATTGGGTATCGAAGAACGCTCATTAATCTAGGCTTTTATGCCATGCGTGTGTTGAACACTAAATAATTACAGCGTTGTTTTTTACTCGACTATGGTGAAATATAGAGTTATGAGTTTCACAGGCTTTGTATGTATATTCGTGTCTAACTTATTTAATTTGATTGGCAGGCGATGTCAAACTTTTAAAGGAAGATGCAGATCAAGAGAATTCATAATAACAGCCAAATAATTTGCGAGAAATTCAAAATTTTCCGTTTTACCTTGTTAATAAACAGCGCGACTTACCTTTCATCGCTAACAAGCGTTTAAAAGTAAGGTAACCTTCAAAGTTAGTTCAAAAGACGATACAACATTAACAAACAGGAGCTACGGTTGGTAACTTTAACGATCCGATATTTCATATACTGGGTGTAAAAGGACCCCTCACGAAGCCGACAACCAAACATTCTGTACATCAAAGTAAACTGAATAATACGGCCTAATAAATATTGGTGGGTAACGACAGTTTCATTTAGTGTGGTAAATCACAGTTAGCGCTAGCGCTCAAATGTATGCACTCAAACATACTGCTGATGGATGCATTGAATAGTTAAAGTTATTTTAAAAAAAGTAGTAGTGGTAGTGACCATAGTCCAAAAAAAATCGCAAGGTCGCGTGCTTTCGTTTAATTAAGGATGTTTTTCATTCTTTAGAAAAACAGTCTTATTACCCAGCTAACAAGCAAGTAAAACAGAAACTAAAACAAACTTATAATATTAACGATGGGAACATGTTAATCTCAAAAGGTGTAAGTTAAGACAGCCGCTCACTTCCAACAACCGAGAATTATAACTTAATTCTGCGCACATTATATCTTGCTTAAGACTATATATAGAAGTTAGCGTATCTTTGCTTTAGCTTAGCGGGATTAGTGAGCAATTCGATTTTTTATTTTTTTTTATTTCTTTTAAATAATAGGTCTTATGAATAAGTGTATCCACACTGGTTCTAATGTGTGCTAGTGAAGGAGGTGGCGGGACGTGAGAGGGAAAGAACCTCACGTCCCAGTCGCCGCGGGAGACGCCCTGGGCGTTGGGGGTCACGTGGTGGCTCCCGGCCATCGTAGGCGCGGGCCTGTGGACGGCGAGTTATGGGCCAGCTCGCCGTCCGGCCGTCTTATGACGACAGGCCGTGTCGACGGCGCGTTCGTGTTCCACATGCGCCTCAAAGAGATGTCAGCAAATAAGTAGGGGTCCGCAAGGGCCGATGCCTGCCAGGGCTGCGGGACTGTTCGAAAGAGATACCGTGGCCCTGGAACACAAAGGGCAAAGAAGGAACATGGATGGGTTTTAGTCAGTACAAGTCTGACACTCCCTTCCGCTCCGCCCAGAGTGGAGGGGGTCATTTGATGATTTCCCATCCGGGAAAAAAAAAAAACTGGTTCTAATGTAAATGGTTTTTTATTCTTTCTCAATTAAATACCAAGGTACCTAATAACTTAAATGTGAGTCCGGCGCACACTGAGCAGTTAGCTTCTTCGACAACATTCTGAATGGCCATGTTGACTACGGTATAAGCACATCTTGTGAAAACCAAGATGACAGCTAAATGCTCCAATTTCAATTTCGCGATTTGAATTAACGTCAGAAAACCATGTCTCAGTGTCTCAGTGACAAGCGGTATAATATACGAGAATAAACATTATGTCACATTTTCAGCTTCAGCAATAAAACTGTCAACTTATATAAATGGCTTTAGTATGTGTGTCAAGTAATTCGAATTACTCACGAGTGAACAAAACGTGTCGACTGAATCGTTCGCTCCATCTGCCATTCATTCATTCGTTCATGTGAATGACGTTCTGTTTCGAGTTCAACTGTTTGATATAAAGCCTAGATGTGAAAACATATGGGTAAAAGGGATGCTATACCTACATTCGATTTGGAAATATTTATTAAACAGCAAAGCCGATCCGTAGCAACTACTACATGTTTTTCGTTTTCATTTTCCTATCGGCAAACTCCGTTCGGCATCGACTACCGTCGTTGTCCGGTCGGCTCCGCACAAATTGAGTTAAATCAAGGGGTGTTTTCCCGAGTGTATATCTGCATATTGATTATGAATGCCGTTTTCATTCGGCTCTTTCCGATCGGCAAGTTCTCCTCCGTTCGACATCGCTGCGTCGTGTTCGGGTCCGCTCGGCAAGCTTAGTCGTCTGGTTTATTCCCGTGCGAACCTATATCTGTATTTTCCGAGCAGCTCGTATTATACAAACACTTTGTCTTATTGTCTTTTATTAGACAGTGGGTGTTCTAATTAGAAGATATTCTTGGAATCGAGTTTATTTTCGTAATTACGTCTGAAGGAATAAGATGTTATTTTTGTATCACGTGTCACAATTAAGGTTATTTCAAGAAGGCGAATAAGGAAAGTTTAGTTGAAAAATATTAGATAAATAGTTACCTGTATAATATTAGGTCTTTACCTATGAAATTGGAGATTTGTATGAAAATTTTAAAAACAAAAATTACTTGTATTTTTTTTTTATTTTAGCTTATCTAGCTTTTTTATCTTTCCGATTTGACACAAGTGCTTCAATGTCGTTTTGACACTAACTCCAAGGCCCGCAGCAAGCTCAGCCGTAGATTGAGTTGGATCCGTTACCACTACCGCCTTCAATTCGTCGTTGTCGACAATGGTTACCGGCCGACCGCGAGGCTCATTCTTCAGCTCAAAATTTCCAGATTTAAAACGATTGAACTATATAATGGATCGTGTTTATGCAAGCAGTATTAGGCCCGTACACGTCGTTATTGTTTCGTGTTGTTTGTTCAGCGGTATGTCCACGTAGGAACTCATATTCGAAAATTGTACGAATTTTCAGTTTATCCATGGCGCCAAAAACTACCACAATTTCACAAAAACAAAAAACTATCTAAAAACAAATGACTGAATTTGAAATTAAAAGAACACGGCTTTCAAATAAAATTTATTTGAATTTCGAATTGCGCGCCAATCCACAGATAATAAATCCAAAAATGCTGGTTATTAAATCTCCAATTACATAGGTCAAGACCTATTAGTTACGAGTAACAGGTACGTATCATAAACGTGTTATTGTTTTATCATGCTTCATAACAAAAAAAAACACATCATCACATGTACACTTACGTCAAGTTTTTTTATGGCCACACTTACTCACTAAACTCTTAGAATAACATCACGCCTGTAATCTGCGAAGGGTTAGGCAGAGCTGTACCCTTGGGTAATTCTACCTACATTTCGCTAGCGATATTTAAGTCTCATATTATAGGGCATGCCTGTTGCTATCGATCAGGCAGAAATATTAACTCCAGACTGCTACTGACAAATTACTGATCGAGAAACCAAATAACACTATTCCCGATCTGACGATAAGCCAAGGACCTCATGCACAGCAGTTAGTAAACGAGACAATAATAAAAAAATATATAAAAGCATCCTATGACTGAAGGACGCCTCTAGCCCAACATTTAATTACTTTAATTCATGAATTTCATTATACTAAGAACCTAAAAGTTATCTCCCCGCATAATTGTCAAGATAAGAGGAATGAGGACCAACTTTTATTATTTGACTTTTATTTTTCAAGTTATCTCTGTCATTTCCTGTTCGTCTGTGAGTGAGTAATAAAGATGTTGGTAACTTTAAAAAAGTAAAACATAACAAATTGTTACGGGACTGTTAACGAACGCTTGCCTAGGTCGGTCTGTGGATGGGGCATACTAAGTTTCATGTCGTTGACATGCATGTTCTGCTTTAGGGGTATAAAGAACAGGGTGTGAAGTTCTTCACCCCCCATAGAAAAGGGAGGATCCTCCAACCAGACGGGTGTTGTGTCTGGTGGGCTACTGCCCGACGGTTCTTGTCGGGTTCTCCTATAAAGTCTTAAGTCGCGCATAACTTTAAACTGCGCGATTTAGGATTTTTAAGTTAGTTCTTCAATTATGTCATAGATGGCGCTGTAACACTTTTTGTAGTGCCGGTGCAATGCCATTGGCCTCGACTGTCATCTGTTAATCTTTGACAGTCATTACGGGTAGTTATGAACCTGAAAGTTTGACAGCCAGTCCTGACAAAGGGAATCATATTAACTGGTAACTGGGACTGGGTGTGGTGGTCCTTAAGGTGGAAGCGCCAGGGTAGCCCGTCAAATTCAAATACTGTTAGGTTTTTTGCAATTTGCAGGTCCGATTCGTCACCGTAAAAAAATATGGCTTTACTGAGTCGATAAACTTAGAGAGTTGTATAGATGATTTTAATGATTATAATTCAGTAAATACATACGTATCACGACCGTAAATCAAATTTTGTTCAACATAGATACAGCCTGACACTGACCGTCAAATTGCAAAAAAACGTGAATTTCGCCCTGGTGCTTGCAACTTGAAATATTCAGCTGCATTTAATACAGTAATTTATTTGGTTAGATGGAAAGCAAACCCAACTTAGAAATATATTAAATATTCAGTTTATGATGATATGTATTGTTAACTATGTACGAGTAGTTTGGATTCAGATTCCCGCAAAGAACTCCTGAATAACATCCATAGATAACTTGTATGATTACTTGTATAAATAACTTGTGTTTTCAAAAAGCATGACACGATAAGTAGTATTTAGCTTAAGTACCATCACAAAATGTGTTGTTAAGTAGAGTTATAAACACGCTCCAACCCCATTGTAGCTCCCCCTAATCTGTTGTAACAACCACTGGTTTCTTGCCATTATTCCGACGTAATATTTTAACTTTATAGCGAAAGTAAACTCATAAAATTATCGTAAAACTCGGTAGGTAGAGCTTCTTAAATATTTTCATAGAAATTCGTGAAATTTTCCCTTTAAAATGTTGGTGAAAGTGTCAAAAGATTGTGATAGCTTCATAAAGAAAAAGTGGTTTTCGTTTTATAGAGAAAATCAGTATTTTGTGGGGTAAGTAAAATATAAATGTGGGATTTACATATTTTTAGTTAAATTTTAAGCGAAAGTCTTTTTTTATTGCACAAAAATACTGAAAGTTAAATAATGGTCTTAGCCTATCAGACGTTTTTCTAGCCACTAAAGGAAGTCAGTGTGCGCGAATAGTCGCGAGTAACTTCTCACGCGATTTCGGTATGCGGTATTCACCGCAATTTTGCAAGAGCTTAAGATAGACTGCTAACAGTCATCTCCCGCAAAGAAATATACCACATCAAAAACTTCTAGAAACCAAATCACCAACACGGTTATAACGCGGCTAACTTCACATCTCCTATATTAAGCGATACTCGCAACTTTCTTCAGTAATACTTTAACTAGCTTATTGCCCCGTCCTCGCCGCTCGTACCCCGATGAGTTCCACATCAGGAGTCTCCGCGAGGCTTACTGTTCACCAACTCATTTGTGTCAACGTTTTACTTGACACTAATGTGTTTTGAATTAAGTCATGAGAAAAAAGCGAATTATTTAGTTATGTAGGATGTCACTTCCTCTTGATGGCTACTTAATTTTAATTAAAATAAATAATTTAATTATTTATTGCTAGACAACGCAAAGCTCGAAACTGCTGGATCTAGAAGCATTAAATTTTGCAGAAGATTTCTTTATAACGACGACTAGCAAAAAGCAGGGAATCTTTATAAATTTATCTCCTGTAGGGGTTAGATAGGAGATAAAAGTTTGTTTGGAAACCAACAAAAGAAGTTACTTACAACCTATCCTCATTAAAAAATATCTCTTGTAATATTAGTATTGTAATAGTTTAGTTTGTTCAAAAAATCGAGTTCATTGTTTGGGTCACATTCAGTACCGCCGAGTGTAGTTCGCGGTTAAAGTGATTGACGTTTTAATCAACACCGCAATTCACCTTGAGCGACGTTTGGTAAACCCAAATTCACGACCGCCTCGGTAAAATATGTCATGATAAAAAACGCTACCGCTTATCACTGACACCGCTACCCGGACATGAGACAAGTAAATCTTAGGCAATTTGCCGCATGATCCTAAGTACGGAACAATGATCTTCCTTGAGATCCCACATGATACATTCTTGACTTTGACATACTTTTACATACATTATGGAGTAAATAGATGCTCATTTGCCGTGTCTTATGGAGTAGAGTTTTGAGTGACAGATGGCTTTATGCTGCACGGTTATTGGCAAATAAGAAGCTATATCTTGCGTGTTTTGGTTTAAAATGAGTTTTGTCAGTTTCTGAATGAAATCTTTGAGACTAGTCGGGCATTTTTTGGGGAAGGGCGTTGGTAGCTGCGCTACAGTTTCTGCTTTTGCAGCTACCATCGTTTTACATATTGTACCTTGTCTTGTGTTTTTGGTTCCGAAATAAACTTTTTATTTTTTTATTATTTTAAATTGCAGGTGCCTAGATTACAATGAAGGAATCATCTTAAGTTGAGTTTGATTAGACTGTTCAAGTACTCAAATAAGAAATTGGCAGTTAGAGAAATTACTAAAAGATGATAGTTATTAATATGATACGGGCAGCCCCCCATTGTGTTAATCTGGGAAGTAACTGTAATCCCTTATGTAATGATTCAAAGCACAATCTTCCGAATCTTTACGTTGTTGACTGTTAGCACCAGTCACATGAAGTAATGTATTGGTTTCTGGCACTTTATTAAATGGCGACAGAGAAGGGATCGTTCCTAAGTAGACAGTTGACCAATTTACGATGTCAATCTTAATAATACGAGCCGTTGGTTTTTTCGGGAGAGGGCCTAGTGGCTGAAACGGGACTTCAGTGTAAGTAACTGCCCTGCTCTGCAAATAATTGCTATCTGAGAAAAATCTGTGGTAAAAATAAATGGAGTCATAAAACTTTTTGCCAGACTAGTATGTCAACCTAATGCATTTGATTTTTTTTTTGCTAGCCTGAATGGCCCCACTCCTGAGCAAAGGTCTCCCCCATTCCTTCCACGTTCTCAATGTTACGCCTCTTCTTGCCAATTAACGAGAAAGCCATCCAAGGCAATTGATTTAGTCCCAAAAATTACTCGTCCTTTTTATAAATAAAACTGTAAACATTGCTCATGCCGTAGTAGAATACTAATAAGTACACTGCCTGGTACCTAGGCTAGGTGTTACAGTCGGCCGCCCGTCACTTGTAACAAAACGTAGTAGTGTGCCGCGCACTCTCATGCAGCTCCGGACTACGCTAGCAAACATACATACATACATAAACTCAGTCCCTTTTCTTAGTTCATGTTTTCGCTAGGTAAAGTCAAGGCTAAAGTGTTACCACTACCCTTCGACTTGCATCCACTGGCCTCACATAGATATTTAACCTATTAATTACTTGCAAGAGGTAACCAAAATAAACCTACCAAGTGCAGTATAATTAAAACAATTTTCCGCCAACATAGAAGCAATCAAAAGAGCATCTTGTGCAAACAGCCTGTATATTTCATCTGTGTCTGTTGCTCCATATCAATTAATATTTCAAACTCGATATGTGTGAGCATAACCTCTCTCTTTGAATCGGCTCTTTCCAATGATATTCTACGTAGTATTTACAAAGCTCTCGAAAGTTGTGAGCATCAACTAAGTGATATTAGATCTGTCTATTTGAAAAAAAAAAATTGTTGTTTTCACTAGAATTAATGCAGGCGACACCCAAATGATTTAATAACGATTTTCAATGCTCGTCTTAGTCGAAACGGACATAGCGATGAAGAGTTTTTAGTATTTCTTAAGGTTTCTCTTTTTTTATAAAATATTACTAACTGTGCGAATGAAAACTATGTTAAGGGTAACAAACGAGAGGAATCATTTGTCCTATAGCATAATATATCTAAAAATTCGATTACAAAAGCAATAGAAGCTTTCCTTTCTTCGCCAAAACACAAGCACTACATTATTCCTTTTCGATATCCCTTACAAACCCTTTTACGTAATATGTTATCGCGTAGCCGGATACTACCCGGGTACTCAGTAAATACGGCTCGCATACCTAATCCTACTAACAGGGGTTTGATTCCCTTCCGCCCGTTCAAGGCCTGTAGGTAACCCGTTATAAATATGTTAGTAAAACAAAATCACTTTCCGTGTCTGTCGGAGACCGCTTAGTTCGAGTTCGCTTCAGGTGCAGGTTTCACCATCATTTCGAGAATTTATTCCGGAAGGTATGCGGTCAATTCACAGTTATAAGCACTGCATGGGATCATGGATCTGCATCACCTCATCTGGAGCTGTCCAGGATGCTTTCTATGAAACTCCATATTGCAACGCACTCTTAAGCACCTTAACAGCATCGCTTCGGACCTTAACCAGCCAGTAAAATGAAGTTAAGTGATGCCGCTCCGGTGCAATGCAAATTGCACACAGTAGATATCGAACAACGCGGTGACGTGGTGACGCTTGAAAGTATGCCCAGCAGTGGACTAATTTTTGCTGTAAAGATGGGTTGCCATGCCGGTAGATCGCACCCGTGTACAGCTGGGCCGGGTCGCTAGTTTTATATATTACCTTAAAATATTACCTTTTCTTTTGGTCGAAAACTGTTTGTGAAGGCATTACGGGCTTTTTCTTAAATTGAAGAATATTACGTGGGCGGGTTGGTAATGGAGTTTGTTTAGCGATTAGAGGGCTTTTCCTTAAGTTTGTGTCTCCGAAGATTATTATAATGATATTTGGCAAAAAATGAGAACGGAAAATTTTGCGTAATTTTTTGGGGGTCATTGGACTAGAATGAAAAGAACTACGACTAGGATGAAGGTTTCGTCAGTAAACAATTTTAGCTAAAGTTAATTGTCACACCGATAAATTTCAGTTATATCATCTGGCTTATAAATTGCTTACTATATTGTACCAATGTTTATATTTTTTTATTATTTTACTGGATATAGTCTGCATAATATGTACACAAGCAGTGAATGTTCTAAATTGTCTCGTTGGTCTAGTAGTCGCTAGCGCGACCGCTGAGCATGAGGTCCTGGGTTCGATTCCCGGATCGGGCAAAGTGTTATTGGGGTTTTCCATCAGGAATTACTCAGTAGCAGCCACGGAGTCTGGATTTGTGTGATGGGAATAGGCTCGCCCCCTATTGACTTAAATATAAATGCCGAAACGTGGATGTGTTGTTAGGTACATCTCTGCCTAACTCTTCGGGGATTACAGGCGTGATGTTATGATGTAAATGTTCCAAATGAAGACCAAGATCTCTGCCAGTTTTTTTTCTTACCTTCCAGTAGTGGTATTCAGCTGCATCCGGTTAGACTGGATGCCGGCTGCAACATACTTGAGAGATAGGCTAATAAATGATGATGATCTTTGCCGATTTTCTTCTTTTTTTTTACTGGCTGAATTATCTAACAATTACGAGTAGTCTAGTCGGAAAACCATTAATCCGTTGAAAAACAGAACAACTTAGTCCAGACATAGGAACAGCGCAATTAACAGGACAATGAACCGACCAACGAATATTTGCCGCGAATGAGCCGGAATGATACCGGATGTGTAGTTACCCGGCCCGTCGGACCGGACGTGACGTACGACCGGGCTTCATGTTGTGTGGGAGAACGGATGATGAGACTTTAATTAGGGGAGCCTTATTATATAGTGGTGTTGAATGAGGATAGGAATTTCCTGCCAGGGCTGCGGGACTGTTCGAAAGAGATACCGTGGCCCTGGAACACAAAGGGCATACAAGGAACATTGATGGGTTTTAGCCAGTTAGGTTTACTAAGGATGTCTTAGTTGCAAATGTATTTGGTTCGATCGAATAAAAGAAGCTTAAGCTTGAGAGTGTTGTAACAGTTCATAAATTCCATTCGGTAAAAACAGTCGTATTTTAATGACACATTTTAGTACCAAAACATCATTAAGTTAGTTATAGTGTATATTCAGTCTATTTACAGACCACTGAACACCAATCATAACATTATCGATGGACCCGCGCGCAACACTTTGATTATTTAGGGTGACAAATAGAGCGAGAACTATAACATAAACAAGTTTTTCACAGAATTTCATAAATGAAATGAATTTTGTTGAAAAACAAGTCAAACTAAATATTTAGTTGGGAAAAGTTTAGAAAGAGCTTTGTAGACCCAGCGTAGCACTTTCGTAGCGGCGTAGCGCTCGTTGTAAATGTGTAGCACGAATGTAGTCAATACAAAAGACTACAGATTTTATAAAAATATTATGTATGCAAATATTGATTGTTTTGTTACAGAATTTGATCGCAACCGTTACACAGATAACATAAGTGAAAATATTTGGCTCATATTGTTATGAAAAAAAAAACCCTAAGGAGATCGATCGCCTACAGTGCATAGTTCACGGGTAACGTTGAAATACCTCATGTACCTGTAATTTCGGCTTCGAACTAACCTAACGAACCAGACTCAGCCATTCCTTAGTAGAAGAAATAATGTGCATGAAACCAAATAAAACTACAATGGACGAGTACAAAAACATTCCCAAAATGAAATACCTTTCAATAGTTACCAAATAACAATTTGTTCACCGTCCCTACATCCTCAGTTCCACAATATGATTGTTATCTAACCTCTCCAGAATGAAGTAATTGTATGTAAAGAGGAAAGAACCAGCACTTTGTGGGCAGTCAGCTACACTGTGTCACAGTACAAAGATATCAGTAAACCTATACACCAAAAATAAATAATTTAAACACAGAACAAAGAAGAATGACAGAATAAAGGGGAGGCCGATACCCAACAGTGGGTACTGAAATGATGAAATAATTTGATATACTTACTGCGGCCCGGCCCTGTGTGAAAACAAAAACGGATAAAAAGATGGTCTACTAAACTTTTCGCTGTGTGTTTTCACTACACACATAAAACGTTACCACTTGCGTCGATACGACAGGCCGGCTTCATTATCATCATTTGCAACCTTGTTCTCCTCACCTGCGGAGTACACAGGCCTCCTAGCTTTTGTGCAATTCCTCCCTGGTCTAAGCGAGTGTCAAGCAGGTGTTACCCTCGACTTCTCCAGTACTGTATGGTTCAGCCCCGACTTACACAACATCACGCCAGTAATCCTCGAAGGATAAGGCAAAGGTGTACGCTATATTACACCCAAATTTCGCCAGATATGTTTCTCTCCCATGTAATAGGGGGTGAGCCTATTGCCATCAACCGGGAACAACCTGACTCTGTGGCTGCTACTGAGAAATTCTTAATAGGTAAAAATGAGACATTGGCCGACCTGGGAATCAAACCCAGGACCTGTTGCTCTGCAGTTGCGCTTGCGACCACTAGAATAACGAGGCAGGCCTCGCCTTACTCAAGAGTAACCCGTTACCTAAAGTATGTAAACGCTCTTCATGCATGTGTAAGCCGATTCTGATCATTTGTTCCTAGTCGAAATACTGTATGTCAATGCTAACATGAGTACAGTGAGTGAGTGACCGAGGTATTGACCCACGGGTGGTCGGGGGCTAAATATATAGTGATCGATACGCGCACGTATGATACAATGTTGGGGACAGGTACTGCGTGCTTTGATTTATAAGGGGAATGTGGGTACAACGAAAAAATATTAAATCCAGAAATACACAGTTGTTCCTGCCCTATGGGGCTAAGGCGCGAGTTTAAGTACGTATATAAATATGACTGCGAAGACTGACATGTTTAAGAATTAAAAAATCGAAACGAGCCATTTTGGAACCCGCAATGGGCCCGCGTGGTAGATTATAGCCCATTCCCTCTCATAGAGATGAAGCCTATGTCCCAGCAGTGGGAACGATATAGGGTGATAAAGCTTGTGCTTAAATATGACTGGGCTGGTTTTGCAACTGGACGCTGGGTATTGTGGGCAAGGCGGGCACGGAATCCGCTCACAACATACAGCCTGTAAGACCCTCTGCGGCACTATTGATGCGCATGATTTACCTGCTGTTCTAGCCTGCTTCTCTGTCCCAGACAATCACTACCGCGGCAGAAAGTACAGACTGTTTGCTGTGCCTCCGTGTCACACCGGAGCGCGTGCTAAGTGACCACGACCAGTGCCTCGTACTCTGGCTGCACTTAATGAACGAACGAACGATTTGTTTGCAGATGAGTGGAAGGAGATTTTTTTGCATGTTAAGAAGAGAAATATTCATGAAAGTATTGTAAACCTTTTATGTTTTTTTTTTAACTTTAATTAATGACACAGTTGTCTTTAATTAAGGTTTTCACACCGTTCTGTTCTCACCGTTTAATTACAGTAAATAAATAATGGTGCGCTCTGAAAGAAGCCTATTTTGTTACACCTTGTTGTGTGGGTGTGTGTGTGTGACTGCGATAGTGACTGATTCTCAGCACAAACAAGATTTTATTTGATTAGATAACATGAGGAGGATTAAGACAAAATACAGATACACAACAAATACAATAGAAACAAGTTTTGAAAACATATTCTAATAATTACGACCCTCGAACGACGGCGTCACAAGAGAGGTGATGTTTGCAAAATATCCAAAATTAATTAGAATATGAGCAGGATTTTTGATGGTGTTACTACTAACTTACAAAAACATTTCATAATTACACCCTTTCCGTTCTTATCACTTACAAAAAAGCTTTGTTTTACACTCAAGTCCCATAAAATATTCCACCTCTACCTTGGTTTACAAAGTGCACTATTACCATAGTGTTGGCGTATTATGTGGTGTGGCCACATAATACGCTAACACCATAGCCCCGCCCTTATTACCGTGTAACCACGCCTTCTTCCCTTACTTTGTTAGCCCGCTGCACCGGCTTATTATCTTCTAAAGTTAGTCTATCTTACATTGTGTGTCTTGATTTATAGGGCACAATATTGTCTGACAACTATGTAAGTTGGGGTTAGTTTGCTGTACTATAACTTGGGGTTTCACGTTTGTATGCGTTTGCATCTATCTTTATATGTTGCAATATTTGTTCTAGTGCATATTAATGTGTGGTTGTATGCTTCATTGGTCTAGTTATTGCAAGCGAGATTGCTGTGGAAAGGTGTTTATGATCCCTCAGTCAGCATTTTTCATTAGAGGGTTTTTCAGAAGCAGTTAGAAGTCTTGTGGCAATAGAATAGCTCCTTATTAAATGAAGGTTTATGAAAAAGAATTATGTTATTTTCTTTAAACACCGGAAGCACATGTAAAGGACCTATATTTTACCACTAGCACTTCGCCCGCGACTTCGTCCGCAAAATTTTTGACAGCTCGTCTAATCATCATCATCATCATCATCTGCCTAGCCTTTTCCCAACTATGTTGGGGTCGGCTTCCAGTCTAACCGGATGCAGCTGAATACCAGTATTTTACATGGAGCGACTGCCTATCTGACCTCCACAACCTAGTTAGTACTGGGTAGTACGATACCCCTTGGTAAGACTGGTTGTCAGACTTTTTCGGCCACTGACTACCTAACGACGCTAATATGTATCGCTGCTCGTCTAATATGTATGATAAAAATATAATTTATAGCCTACCGCACCCACGAATAAGGTAGCATTGTACCAGTGAAAAAAAATTTTGAATTGGATCATTAGTTCCGCAAATTACCCCTACATACAAACTTACAAATTTTACCTCTTTATATTTTATTTCTTGAATAAAATGATAAGTTGTGCAGTGAACACAATATTTTATTTAAGGTCCTTTGTTACAAGTAATACCTACTGTATAACTAACATAACGTTTAGCCCACTCGTGTAGATTTATTATGCTTCATATTTTTCGTTCGGTTTTAACTCGACCCGACAAAATCACAAGACATTCCCTTACTTATTCATACGGTTACATTGTATTTTTCTCTCTAAAGCAACATTTACATTTTTACTGAGACCACACAGTATCATATTAAAAAAATATAAAGATGCTCTGAATGAAGGACGGCACAGTAAATCCTGGTGGTAGAAATCACAACGGTTGGATTTGACTTACGTATTTCAGTATATTGTACCTGCTTCGCACGTTTGTAACGACTTGCCAAGATATTTAGATTTCTTCATAATATGTGAGTTTAATATAAGTACGTGCGTAACTTAAAAGAAAAACGTGGCCCCACAAAGAAGCAAGAAAGCGCCTTTTAGTTTTAGTTTTATTATTTCATAGGCCAAGAAAGGACAACTCCGATTAATAAAAAACTTCAGTGACGAACACAATTCACTGTCACGCACTAATTAACAGGAACCTCTTCGATCACTAGGCTATTCGATTATTCACGTTATCTAGGCCATCTAGGGTACCTATGTCACGGCTGTGCCTAATCTAGATTGATAGATCTGTCCCTATGCGGGCTTACCGGTGAGACGGACAGTTCTGTTTCTGCTGGAACCAATCAATCAACTCTGCCTGGAACCTAGTGCCCATAGCAGTGTACTGCTGTAGTTAGACCTGGCAGGATTTTCTAACCTTCCGATAGATTTGCTATCGTATTGTTACGTCAGAGTTATGCTTCTTATATTTCTGGCTAACGTCGAATTTTACGCAAAAATTCAAATATATTCGCCCGACTTCGTCCAAGATGTTCACACTGTTTTGTTGACATTTGAACTTTATTGTCTCGCTCTGTCATACTCAAAATCGTATTTATTGTTTCATGTGTGAGCTGACTCTCCTCAGTGGGGGCTCCTTTTCACGTGACCTAAGAAGAGTGTGAGTCTCACCGAACTTAGATAAGGCGTAGTTTGATTTAAGGACACTTCTCTTTCCAAGAGTGCAAGTTGGTGTGACTGTCACTTTTAGATTTACGTTGCACGTAAGCTACTTGAGCAGTTCACTAATACAGAGCATAACGTAGTGCACCAGCATCGATAATGGTCTTTAACTTCGCTACTTTTAGAAAAAAACTTCAAAAACATGCAGTAGCTCACAAAGTGACTTCTAAATATGCCAAAGCAATATTGCAAGACGTCGATTTCTCACTATTTGTAACGACAGCGCTTCAATTCGCATCGTCAAGTATTTCCTTTGAAGTTTACAATTTTGCTGAAAACAACGTGTTCGAAGGTATATTGCCAGCTTTATACGAGGGACTGTTAGATACGAATCAAAACTACTGATTCAGTGCAATGGATTTTAATTTCTATTGCATTTCGGAGACTACCTACTTACCTACCTACCTACCAGTTGTGTGGCTGTTATTGTGTGGGGTTAAGCTGTGCTTGATAATGTTAGTCTGTAGATGTGTATTTAAATAATTAACCTTGTTCTTTGTGCTTGTAAAATCATCCTCGATCACGTCAACGACCACCGCACTCACTAACCGCAGCGGTAGTACCACCTACTTGGTATGATACACTGCATCGAATGGTTTCTATGTAAAAGACGTTTTCATTAACTGCACATCCTGGGTTCGATTCCCAGGTCGGGCAAAGTGTTATTGGGTTTTTTCATCTGGAATTTCTCAGTAGCAGCCACAGAGTCTAGATTTGTGCCCGGTTGATGGCAATAGAGTTAGGTTACGGTATATTGAAAAACCAACCTCAAAATATGGTGTTATTCGCTGATGACACTTCCCTAATTTTTAAGATAAATAGACGGCCCCAAAATCTAGATGACGTGAATAATGCCCTACTTCAGGTCCATAATTGGTTCACAGCAAACAATTTAGTATTAAATGAAAAAAAAAACGAAATGCATAAGATTTGCTTTACCGAATGTTAAAAATAGCGATTGTGATATAGTATTGAATAAAGAGAAACTTGAATTTGTAGATAAAACGGTTTTCCTGGGGATTACGCTTGATTCAAGGCTACAATGGGGATCTCATTTAACATCTCTAGCGGGGCGGCTAAGTTCAGCAGCATATGCTATAAGAAAAATCCGTCAATATACTGATGTAGATACCGCTAGACTGGTCTATTTTAGTTACTTTCATAGTATTGTCTTATGGCATTTTGTTATGGGGACGGGCTGCAGACATTGAATCTATATTTATTCTGCAAAAAAGAGCCATCAAAGCCATATATAATCTTCGTAGGCGCGATTTTCTAAGGGAACTGTTTAAGGAAATTAACATCGTGACGGTACATTGTCAATACATCTACGAAAACATAATGTACGTTCGACAAAATTTACATCTTTTTAATAAAAGAGGTGACAGACACAATTACAGTACTAGAAATAGAGACCAATTAGTTCAGTCAGGCTTCAGACTCGCTAAAGTAGACTCATCTTTCATGGGGTACTGTTTGAGATGCTATAATAAATTTCCACAAAGTATTCTTGAACTGAAGAACGAAATTTAAAACATGCATTAAACGCACACTATATAAGAAAGCATATTACAAGTTGGACGATTAT
The DNA here is from genome assembly GCA_910589295.1 of Noctua janthe. Lineage (NCBI taxonomy): Eukaryota > Metazoa > Arthropoda > Insecta > Lepidoptera > Noctuidae > Noctua > Noctua janthe. The sequence continues at coordinate 546,754 of OU342572.1, read as the reverse complement.
ATCACTGATAAAAATGCTTGGCTCAATGCCGGTCCTGCTCCACAAGAACAGGGGCGCCTAAATTGATAGCATTTAATAGTATGTTGGAGCTGCTGAAGATTGTACAACTATCTTTGCATTGTATAAATTCAATCTCTTTAGTATTATACATATAACCGCATAGCCCACATTGTGTGAGTACTATGTACTAGAAAGCTGTCATTCGCTGGAAACCTACGTCTTTTCTTGACTTGAATGTGCCCTGGCGGTTAAGAGTATGTCATGCTCACTCAAATGTCTCGCTGATGGTGACGCGTGTGTCGGATCATTTACTTCCCTTCAAAATGGTTGAGTTGAATGGTGCTGATACTGATACTGGTCATCTCTTATTTGCCACGGCTTATTTGTTTTTTTTTTTTTTTGTTTTTAGTATGGACACTTTTAACGTACACATCTTGCTGTATTGTTCTCACATAATGTCCCATCTCAACATGAATGATGTAACCAAGGTTTTGTTAAAGTATTCTGATTTAAAAGAGTGTCCATGGAGTTTCTTGCACGTTCTTCTCCATAGAGATCTACGTTAGGGAATGGGCAACTACAGTACTTTCACAGTTTTTGTGCCTTGTGACTGGGACTGTAGCTATATTTTACTGTTGTCTTTGTTTCGACAATTCAAAAGTGCCTGTAACTGGCCTACTCGAAATAAATGTTTTGATTTTGATTTTGATTTTTGTTTTTGTATAGGCCCCTTATTACATGGGACTTAAACATAACTGGCGAAATGAAGATGTACTATTAGGTACACCTCTGCTTAACCCTTCGGGATTACAGGCTTGATGTTGTTATGTTTCCAAAGATGATGCTTTGTCTGTATTTACAGAGTAGTGCCTATGTCGAAAGATATGTAGAATAGCATAATTTGGCAAAATTCAATCCCTGCATAAAACACAGGAAATCACAGACATCGTAAGAGCAGATTTCTTTGTGCGAGACCCGATACAATACACTTTAACATCCACATAACCAATAAGTAGTACATTACTTAACGACCACATCTCCAATAAGCAGTATATTATGTCTTTATTCTCAACATTATACCTTTTGAGTCCCAAATCACGTTACAGTCCACCAAACAGTACGTACCTTACCTATGAAACACGATTTATATCAAGCTATCTTTTCCAGTATAAGTTGACCTGTCATAAAACCGAAAGCCAGTACAAGGCGAGGTCAGGTAAAACTTCTACGTGAAGTTATAAAAGATTTTGTCCGTGTATTGAGTAAACATAATCCCGTTTAGAAGGCTAGTTGTATCGTAAAAATGGGATATTTGTTGTTAGCTCTGGACCTAGACTTAGACGGTCAGCGGGTTTGGCTAGGATTTGTAAAGGTAATAATATGTTTTCGTACATTACCTTAGCAATACTTTAATACTACTTTATATCACCAAAATCATGTATGATATCACCCCGCTGCTTAAGTTTGCTAGATAGATGATGACACTAGTGTCTAGCTTGTTAGAGATGGGAAGATGTATCTCGTGGATGTTTGTGTGAGAAGATGAACGAAAGATGATTTTTTTATTGTGCTTGTTGACGTCTTGTTGCGTTGATGACTTTTTCGTGTTATTTTTAAATATTTGTTTAATATTTTTATCATTCTTTAGTGTGAATATGTTTCTTTTCATCTGTGTTTTGTCTGTTCAATAGCTTGAATGTTTCTGTTATATTGTGCATGCTATAAATAAATAAATAATAATCATTATTCTCGTGGCCTTATCGCAATTTATTTGGGGTCGGCGCAGCATGTCTTCTCATCTCAGCTCAGCACTTTTCTCGCCATATCATCGTTCACAAGTCCATGCACCGTTTCTTTGGTCTTCTTCTACTCATATGTTCTACTTGTGCATTAATTACAAAAGATTTTAAATCCTTGTAACACCAAAAGCGTAAAGCACGGACGAATGCTGATCCTAAGAAATTATGACCGGCGGTATGCGGTAATACCGTCGGTCATAATTTCTCAAAATCAGCATTCGTCCGAAGTCCTCCGAAGTTGCTCGAACTCGTACGAATTCGTCCGGTTGTAGTCGTAAACTTTTTACGAGCGCCACGACAGCTGCAATTACTTTGTGGTATTTGATTCGGAGGATTTCCGTAAAACATGTACGGGGATAGAAGATGGAGTTACGTAGGTCGGGGTCCGAAAGAAATGGCTGCAAACGATTGATTCACCGTTGGACCTTGTTCCTAGGTTTGTGATAACTATTTTATGTAGTGGTTGGGTCACCATTCTGATATCCAACAAAACATGATAAACACTAGTACCAGTGCAGCGCAGTACCTTTGTACTTCTCTATCTTAATGTAATGTCCTGTTAAGTATTTTGTACTTACATAAATAAATAAATAGAACCAATTTAATCTAGTTGTCGCAAGCGCTACTACTGAGCAGTCTGGATGCGAGCCCGGTTGCACCCGGAGTCACCCCTATTACATGGGAAGCATACAGAAATGCGAGTATCCAATAGTTAATACCTCTGCATATTTATAGACGTGTTTTTTTACATAGGTTATTGCGCTTATTGATAAAAGTAACTTTTCTAAACATGTTATTATAGTATTACAATACAAATTACAACATGATATTTTCTTGCTTCGATTTTCAGGAATATAAAAGCACAACGTAACGCTGACTTTTATGGGAAGTTGGTAAATACAATCCTGCCTGGTTTTGATTGCTTCTTGTTCTCAGAATTGTATTCCAAAATTCGATAAAAATGCCAATACAGCATATTATTTCGAACTCTGATTTCTATGGGGAAATGCAGAAAATCTTTTATTGCTTATGGACTCTTAAACCGGGTGTAAACAGACCCTTCACATATCCGTCGACCAAGCATTCTGTACATCAAACTAAGTAATTTTACGCAAAAATTATTGCTAGGAATCGACTTTTTTTTTTGGGGTGAAAAATCACGTTTTACGGTAGGACGCGATGGAAAGCACTCATAGCATTGTACTGATGAATGGATTAAATAGTACGAGGGTCGTGGAGGCGTGTAAAGTAAAAATCTTACATTAAAAACGTGTATTTAAAAAAAACCTGAGAAAAAGTTGGAACTTCGACCCCCAATATCTCCGTAACTAGAAGGTTCCCAGGTATGGTCTAGAACAAAAAAATGATCACAGTGGCGGGGAGAATAAGTGCCTTTCTTTTTATGTTAAGGGTCTATTTACACCCTTTATACAAATCAAACAATTTGTACACATCGGCACTGTTAAAACAATGACTTTGCCCGCCTATGCAAGTCAAAAATACTTTCTTTATTTTGATGGTAAAGTAGAAAAATAACGTCATGATTCTAGTTTTTCTTTCGGCACGTTTGTGTAAGGAAAAACAAAAGATATATTGGGAAAGATTTATTGATATAAAAGGGATGACGTTCCGAGTAGAGGTTCATGCTGATCCAGGATGACATATTGCTTATTGACTGGCACCAGGCATTACATACAGTGAAGGATTTTATTGTCAGCGTTGATTTCTTTTTCAGTTTACCTTACATAAATCGGTTATTGTTTGTGACGCAAAATACTTACGTCAATTTTTATAGCTACGTTTATTTAGATAAGAGACCGGTATTTTCTTTGGAAGAGAACTATTTATAACTACCTAGGTATCGGTTTCGACCTCCACCAAGTATCGGTTAAGTTGTACCCATAGTTACTGGTCTGAAGGAGATATCAAACAATATACTCGTAGGTACACACAAACTAGATTCTGCTTATAATTTCACTTTGATTTTGTCCTTAGATAATTCTAAATATAAAAGTCGGCTTCAGTCTAAAATCTATTAAACCATACGTCGCCAAATCTAGAATTAATTACGATACACAAAACATAAAGAAACCCACAAGAAAATCCTCTCGCTCTGGAACCGAAAATCGATTAATATTTTAATGGAATGTAGTAATCAATTAATCTGAGAAGTCGTTAAACCAGACAGTAATCAATACGAAATACGACAGAGTTTTTATCGAAAGATCGTTTAAGATGTCCTGACCCGGACGTTTGAAGGAATTTAAAAAGCACGAGCCCAGCGTTAGACGCCATGACGTTTGTATATTATCACGTCTGAAGAACACCACAAAAATTTAATTGAGATTGAATTAACTAAGGTAAAGTTGACGCAAAAAGCAGATTCGTAAAGTGAAGTTGAGTTGAATAAAAAACTAAGTTTTCGTTTGCAACTTCATTTGCATTAAAGTTCAAAATACAAGCTGGGAAATTAATTGTTTAGCAAATCGACACCCTACGTCAATTTGCCATTTCATAGAACTGACTGAGAATGATCAAAGTCAAAGTCAAAGTCAAAGTTTTTATTTGTTAAACATAGGTGTAAAAGATTTAAGTAAATATAAAGAGATCGCTATGTTTTGCCGACAACGGCGTACAAATATTAAAATTATACTATAAATTATTCTTAAAAACTATGTAACTTAATATTATGAGCCGAATTTGTTTTTTAAACATACAAAATTATGAAAAAAGGATAAAAAAAGGAACATTTCCTATTACAAAAATATTTTTTTCTTAATTACTATCTAATCTACTTAGTTTGCATTCTCGTCTAGGTATTCTTTGATAGAGTAAAATGCTTTTTGTGTTAAATATTTGTTTAGGTACTTTTTGAAATCATTAACATCACTTTTTTCTCTTATGGGTTTCGGAATTTTGTTGTATATTCTGGGTGCCATGCCCTTAAGACTTTTTGAATAGAGTGCTGTGTTGTGTGCATTGGCACAAATCCTCATTATTACGGCGTTTCGACTTCAATGTCTCAAATAAATGTAAGTTACATTTTACGAACACTGCAGTCTCATAAATATACATACACGGTAGGGTAAGTAACTTATACTTTTTGAATAATGGCAAGCAACTATCAGTTGATTTCAGCTTGAAAACAGATCTTAAGCATTTTTTTTGCTATGATAGTTGTCTAATCCGTTTATGGCTGCAAGCCAGGCTTCCTGTCTGAGGTAGGGAGTGGGCCTAATCTACATCCCAGGTTCATCGCAGGTTGGCCGGACACTCGCTTAATACATACACACATTATAAATTCACGCCTTTATCCTATGGAAGCAGGCAGAAATACTTAACGCCGCCTACTATGATCTTTACTTAGTTACTCCTAAAAGAATCTTGCATCATCTTTTATTTATATTATCTTGAAAGATTTGCATATAACAATGAAACGCTTGCATCCAACATGTGCCCACACTCCTAAGCACACCCTTTACTAACCCACGTGTCTTAATTTTAAGACAAAGTACCCACCGACCGGCCCGTTACAACTTAATAGAGAGTGTTGTATGTTAATATTGTGGCCTTAATGTGTCCTATACCTTATGTCTATGGAGATTGTGGTCGAGGGTTTAAGGAGATTTAAAGGTGGGACAATGAGGACTTTGTGGGTTAGTGTAAGTATGTGTTATATGATGAGAGTAACTGCAATTAGGATATACAAGGTGTGAACGGACCCTTCACGAAGCGGTCAACCAAGCATTCTGTACCTACATCAAACTAAGCAACTCTACGCAAAAGTTATTGCTGGGAAACGACTTTTTTTTGGGGTGAAAAATCACATTTTACGGTAGGACGTAAAACGTGGTACATCAATGTAACGCACTCAAGACATTGTGCTGATGGATGCCTTGAATAGTACAAGGGTCGTGGAGGTGTTTAAAGTTAAGTCATAACATTTAAAACTTGTATTAAAAAAAAAACTTGTGAAAAAGTTGGAACTTTTTATTCCACGAAAAAAACCGTTTAAATATTAAAACATCAATATGATGGATGGACACTACATTTTATGCTTTTCCCTTAAGCTGATAGACGACACTTCACTTATTGTTCATTTTTACCTTTCATTCGGCGTATTTCACTCGAAGTGAAACGACTGAAGAGGAAATGAATCAAAAATAAAATCTATTTAATTAGTCAACTGATTCGTCTATTTTAATAAAAAAGGTACAACAGTGAACACTCAGTAAAGTGTCTGGTTTCGGCTTGCTCCACATGAGTTAATGCCAAAATAATAACGTAGTGACTTCAACAGTATTAACTTTGAACCTGCGTTTATTACACGAAGCCTCCTCAATTAAATACATCTCAGTATCATATTTAAAGCCTCCGTAATATACTAGTGAGTACAATGAGGAACTTCATCAAATAAAGCGAAGGGCGGCAGTTTTGGGAGACTCTTAGGTGATTTTCAGTTTAAAAAAGTGCTGATACTCAAGCTAATTTGAAAAAGCGACTTTTGAAAGTGCGAGTGGTACTGCGATGCCTGTTAAATGGGAAGAGTTAAACCACAGGCCGATATGACAATTGAACACGAGTAATATTATCATCACAAGTTTGAAGTGTTTTGATAATTTCTTTTTGTTGATGTAATCAAATAAAATCACATGTAATCTAAAAACCAAAACAAAGAAGGCTAAATTGTTTAATAAATGTAAGCATTATTTAAAGCGTGATTAGGGACAAGTTAATAAATATATCTCGCCCATTACGCACTGCACGTGAAGTACTAACCCAAATGCTACGTTTTCCAAAACTACTTATACTGTTCTCACTTATTAGATGCCAGACAAGTTGTTGGCTGTCGTGCCAAAAACTTATTGAAAGAAGATACAATTCCAATAAACGTTTACGTCGTTTCTCAGCATCAGGTGAAATATCAATCCAAAATAAATATCTTCTACCTCTAACTCAATCAAGGACAAATTAAAAATTATTCTTTTAAAATGTTACACTAAAACAATTACTCGTACACCTCACAGCGTTTGCTCAGCGCTGTCGGAGCAGTTTGCAATAAGTTAAACTTTGTGTCAACATGAGGCATCGGTCCCACTGGCAGCGAGAAAGCTACTAGTTATCAATTAATTTGTCGCTTAAGACACGTAGAAAAGATTGTAGGTCATTGATTGTCAGTAAAAGAGATATATTTATTAAATAGTCACTAAATAATTATAATAACCACACGGGTCGATCTTCGATATTAAGCAGTGCTTGCCGCGGTCGGTCCATGGATCAGTGAGTATCACTCACATGCCAAGTTTTCTCCGGGCCTTTGTTCCGCATGTTTATTATAGATGCTTGACAGTCGTAACGAGTAGACAAAAGCTCCAAAGTCTGACAACCATGCTTATTACCCAGTAACTGGGTTGCGGAAGTCAGATATGCAGTTGCTCCATGGTATTCAGTTGCATCCTGTAAAACTGGAAGTCGACCCCAACATAGTTGGGAAAAGGCTAGGTAGATGATGATAACTATATTAAATAGTGATCGCTAACAGAACTGATCAACTAGTCAGAGAGAACTCTGCCAAATAAACAACTCGATATAGTTGCTAGCTCTACTCGATTGTTGCTCCTCGCCGGGCGGCGGGACCGGTGCCTCACATTAGATCAGTTTGTTGCTCGTTCAATTAGTTACTAACTTCAGCTGGAGCTTAACTAAGTTTGTAGAATGGAAAGTTTATGTTGGATTGTAGATTTAATAGTGTTATTGTTGAAGAGAAAAGACTAATAAACTCTTTTAATTCAGAAAAAATAAATGATCTGTTTAAGATGTCACTCAAACTATTCCAAAGATCGAGTACATTTTTAAATAATATATATAAACCCACGCTATTGCCCATTTGGGGGTAGAACAAATGTATTTAAAAACTTGTTAGCTGCATGTTATATTCTTTGTCGTTGTGTAATGTGTTAATGTCGTTCGTAGAATGGTCGGCATTCTGGACAATTTCAATTACACCAATTTTCTTTTAAGGCAAATCATTTGACTCTTAAGGTACTACATTGCTATTTCCTCTTCCACCGAAGCAAGAAAAATATATTACAACGTAAATTTTTAACAAGGTTAAACCTCCTAATTTTCAAACAATATAGAGGTCGGCTTCCGGTCTAAGCGGATGTAGCTGAATACCAGTATTTTATATGGAGCGACTGCCTATCTGACCAATAAAGTGAAAACAGCACAATGTTATTCCGACATCTTTTTATAAAGGCTACATCTTCAATACATAAATTAGTTCATCCCGGATATCCCCACTCCCTCCCCCTCGCCCCTCGCCCCTGGATGTTCTTTCAATTAGACAGAACGACTAATAGCCCGTGAAGCAACATGGCTGCTGTAAGGATTTTACAATTTCCATGGAAAGGTAAGAATGATTTATTTGTTATTAACATCGGGTTTCGACGGAAGACGTTTTGAATATCTTTGTTATGAAAAGAAAATTTAAATAAATAAATATCAGTTATAAAGTTGTATTCATTGAATTGAAATGTATTAAAAGTAGCGATCTCTCAATATGGGAAATGTTCCCAGATCAGATAGACGACAGAATGTGCTAGAGGGACGCGATTCGTTTCTTAGAAATATTTGTATGGATTCATGTCCTCGTAAACGCAGCCACGTTTACGCTACGCTCGAGGAAAAATCGACGGTATCACGTAGTAAAATGTTATGAAATTTTGTTCCACACTTTAGTTGCAATGATCGGTGGAGGCAAACCCAAATAAACACATGCAGAAGGTGCGATAATTATAATAACATGTCGTCATGGATATCTGTTTCCATAAAAACTTATTTATTCAAATCCGAGCAATCTTTAGTATATAAGAAGTTAACCCTGATATTTCTTCTGCATGCTACTATTTAAAAATTGACCAATGGACCTAGTGCGACACATTTTTTGCTAAGTATCGTATTGTAACTGCATTTTCATTAAATTCCTCCTCTTTGACCAAAGTATCTATTACCAACAGAAACATGTCCAACACATCTCCTTGAAAAATAACCCAAGAAACCTCCCTAGTTACTAGCTACCTCAAAATAGTAACTACTGAGGGACCAATACCAACATAAATACGACCCGCGAATTGACACAATTTACAACCACATATCACTACTACCCCCATTAATAAAACTAGCCGAAATTAGGACAGGGTCAGGGTGGCAATTAATCGTTAGCTCCCCCTCTCAACCCCTCGATGGATTTATGGCACAGGGGGGTCTCGTTAAGGGACGTACCTTTGTCCTTGAGATACTTGTTTATGGTAGTCAGGGGTCACGAGTTGTCTGGTAGGTTAGGGGGTCAGTTCTGTAACAGTAGAAGGTAGGAAGCAAAGTTGTTCTGGGTTAGGGGCTGGTAGAATCAGGGGTCAGCTGTGTCGTAAAAGTCGGTTACGGATTTTGGTGTCTAGGGCTTAGTTTTAAAGGACAATGGCAATGTGGGACGTATTTGGGAGATTTATTAGATTTTTAGATTTTCAGGATGACAACAATTTTTTTTATTTATATAGAACATTCACATTGGGATATTGCATTACTGCATGGGGTGGCGCTACAAAAACCAGTGTTCTGAGGGTGGAAAGAGCGCAAAGGGCCATACTCAAAGTCCTTTGTAAAAAGCCCTACAGATATCCAACAACCGAACTGTACTCCGACTGTGGAGTTCTTACAGTACGGCAGCTCTTTGTGCTCCGATCTATCCTTAGAACACATCTCAGTCTGCCTCCACCAAAACCTAATAAGAGAGTAAATCTCCTTCCAAGAACCCAACACAAAACCGCTTTCGCAACACATCAATTTTACATACTAGGTACACACATATACCATAAAGTTGACACACAATTAAATATTATAAAATTAAATTTACACAAAGTGAAATCCATAGTAACAGAGTGGCTACTCCAAAAGGACTATGCCTACACTGAGTCTTTGCTCACATTCATCTCCTAATAACAATACAACTACTCACTTACTACCACATGCTTAACTTACACTATTATTGCTCACAATCACACGCTCTTGTTACGCACTTGTTAACCCAAACATACACTACAAGTACTCAGAAACACGCACTCATATCCTCATAAACTCACACTCACTTCACATGCCTAACATACACATACATAGTTACTTACATAATATAACATATAAATAAATACAAACAGATATTTATGAATAAGTTCAATACTGTTAACTTGTTGTATTAAATCATATTTATTCAAGAATCAATTGGACGAACACTGTCTCTTAAAATACAGGTTTATCCTAGTTTAAGAGGCAGGGTTATAAACTTGGTTTGCACAGATTTAGCAACAGCTGTTTTATATAAGTACTTACTATCTGTATTTTTTGTGAATAAACATTATTATTATTATTTCCTTTATTTATCTTTACACAAATCTTATATATTTTTAAATATTTCTTAAACTAAAAACAATATAAAAAACATTTAAAAATATAAAAAATTGTAGCCCACCGGTATCGGGAACAGGGTCCAAGCTACCGGCGGTCAGGGCTCCAGAGAGAGGAACCTCCTGACAATACGAGCCGTGTCCAGGAGTACCGCTTTCTGAATCAAACCCTTGATCCAGCTGCCTAACGAGAGCCTCCTCAGGTATTGGTCGAGGCTCTTGGCAATTAAGCCATGGGCTGATACAACTATCGGCACAATGATCGCTGAGTCCACATCCCACATGTCGACAACCTCGTGAGCCAAGTCAAGATACTTGATTTGCTTATCTTTCTCGGCTTTCACGAGGTTCCCATCATGCGGGACCGTTATGTCAACAATCATTGCACGCCGCTCTGATCGATCCACCACCACTATATCAGGCTTATTGGCTACAATAGTCCTGTCAGTTACGATGGATCGATCCCAGTACAATGTGATATTGCCATTTTCGAGAACTGGGTCGGGCACATACTTATAGTACGGTACTTCCGATTCCACAAGGTTGTATTTTAGAGCAAGTTGCTGATGGATAATCCTGGCTACAAGGTTGTGTCTATGCAAGTACTCTCCGTTAGCCAGACGAGAACACCCGGAGATAATGTGACGGATTGATTCGCCTGGACGGTGGCATGCCCGACATATGTCAACCGTACCGTCCTTCACAATAAATCTCCGGTAGTTATTTGTCATCATAACTTCATCCATAATTGCACAGACAAAACCTTCGGTTTCTCCAAAGAGGTCCCCGGAACGTAGCCAGGCTACGGACGCTGGTAGGTCTACATCGGGCCCATGCAGGGCCCGGAAAAACCGTCCGTGAAGCTCCTTACTCTGCCATACTTCCATGCGGTCGTTAGTGTCAAGCACTACAGGTTTGCGCCAGTTCTCTTTAGCCAAGGAGAGCGGGGTGAGCCCCTTGTCCACTGCGACCACATCTCGATGCATCCCCACGTCGGTTTCAAGGAAATATTCCCTGAGACTGTATATCTCGCGATTGTGAAGAGTCTTAGCGTTTAAAAAGCCTCGACCCCCACACCTCCGCGGGATATACAGTCTCATAACAGAAGAACGCGGGTGATGCATTCGATATGTCGTCAACAATGTACGGACCCTCCTATCCAGGACGTCTAGTTCTGTCTGAGTCCATTTGAGTATGCCGAAAGAGTACATCAGAACCGGCATGACCCAACCGTTGAAGGCACGCACCTTATTGCCGCCTGATAAAAGACTATTAAATACTTTTTTCAGACGGCCAAAGAAGCGCTCCTTCAACGATTGCTTCATGTCAGCAACATTGATGCCCAGCGCTTCCGACATACCCAAATACTTATAGGTTTCAGTTGCTGAGAGGGATCTAAGATTTATGGAATCCGAGAGCTGGGTTCCCACAGATTCCACAATCTCCCCTCGCTTTACATGCATGACCGCACATTTGTCCACACCAAATTCCATCCTGATGGCGCTACTGAAAGTTTCAGTTACTTTCAGTAGCTCCATCAGTTGCAAATCGTTGGGGGCAAAGAGTTTCAGGTCATCCATGTAAAGGAGGTGAGATATAACTTGACCACCTCTCCTCAACCGATAGCCTAGACCTGAATCCTCCAGCAGCGTGCTAAGAGGATTCAAGGCTAAGCAGAACCAAAGCGGACTCAAACTATCGCCCTGAAATATACCTCGCTCTATCCTTATCGGCTCGCTATTCCTCTGGATTTGCCGACATCCCGGATAGCGAAGGACTGTCCTCCATTGCCCCATACATGACATCAGGAAGATGCGCAGAGTTGAATCAACTTTATACAACTCTAGCACCCTCATGAGCCATGTATGTGGCACCGAGTCATAGGCCTTCTTATAGTCTATCCAACATGTTGACAGATCCCTTCGGGAACGGCGAACCTGTTGACTAATGGCCATATCAATGAGGAGTAGCTCCTTAGTACCGCGGGACCCGTTCCTACATCCATTTTGAGAAGCGGACATTACAGAATTGTCATCAATGTGTTTGTTAATTTTAGCTCTCAAAATGGATGTAAGAACTTTATAGACTGTCGGAAGACAGGCAATCGGTCTATAATTTTTGGGCTCCGCAGTACTACCCGATTTATGGAGCAGGTGGGTTATCCCTGTTGTCAGGAACTCTGGCAGCGACCCTGACTCTAAGGCTGACTGGAACAGGATCGCCAGGCGAGCGTGCGACCTTGTAAACCATTTAATCCAGAAGTTGTGCAGCCCATCCGGCCCTGGAGATTTCCAGTTAGGTAACGGACGGACTGCACGAACTACGTCTTGGGGGCTGATAGTGATTGCCCCCATTTCTGGTACTAGATCGCACGCTCGCTCGACCCCCCGAGTCCATTCACCCTCGGTATGGCTAACAGGCACCGACCAGATGCTGCGCCAGAATGAACACATGGCATCATCATCCGGCAGGTGCGTGTCAGCCACACCTTGGTCGGGTCGCTCCCAAGCCCTATAAACCCACCTTTCATCTCTTTGGAATGTGCGATTCTGAGTGTATCGGTCCACCCGCCGCTTATACCTACGAATACGGTTTGCCCATGCATAAACTTTCTGCTTCAGGAAGTCGATGCGCTCTGTGACACGGGACATGTAGTCTCGAGCACTGATATCAGTCCCCGAGAACGCCCGCCTCACAAAACGCATCACTCTAGGGCGAGTATTGCCCTCCCTGAAGCAGATCAGTTTGCCGATGAGTGCTCTGGCCTCACCAATACGTCGTTCAATCCTGTACTGCCATGACGGTACGGCTGGTTTAGGTCGTGTAGCTCTGTCATCAGAAAATTTGACATGAGCTACACGACATGCCGCTACAGCCGCACAATACAGGACTGAGTGAGCATCGGTGAGGTTTTCGCAGTTATCAAAATAGTTTGACAACTGCGAATCCAGAACTGCCACCAGCACCTTATTTTTGTTATGCATGGGCAAACGAGGTACGCGTGGTCTAAGATCGGGTTGCATGAACCGATATTCCCGAATCGCACCCTCCAAAGCACACCTCATTTCCTCATTGCACTGGGTACTTACATTAGTAACCATGTCATTACTCACGTTGTTATCGTGAGTTGGTATTATGGTAGACTGTGGTGGAACCACAGTCTGCGGCGGCGTGGCAATGACATGGCTACTCTGCATTTCAGTCCGCAAGCGATCAAGTACGGTGTCATCCAACATACCATTACGCTGGATGACTCGCACCTGATCCGACAGTCGTTGTGCCGACACGTTGACAGCTGGCTCAAGCACCTGAAACAGAGAGAGCATCCGAACACGGTACGCGGTCAGGTTGTTACCCCCCTCTGTAGCCCCATAGTATGCGCGCATGACATTTGCATTAATGGATTGCGTCCATCGCATGCGCGGCACACTCCCGCCGGGAGCTGGGACCCTATCAGAGGCCGGTGGGCCTCGAGGTCCTAAACCGTCCGGCGGCCGGCGTCCTCCTCGTCGACGAACAGGTGGTGGCGTCGTCGGCGGAGAGAAATACTCGTCGCTCGAGCTCGACGCAACTGCCACGGCCGGTGTCACAGCACTCACGATTGGGCTGGATTCCGGCGGCGGCGAGGCGGAGCTGAGCGACGGGTCCGGAGGCGATAGGCGTGCGCGTCGTGTAGCTGATCTCGTCAACATAATATCATCGTCATATCTTCATTTCTTTTATATATTTCGGAAAATTTTTGACACACAATGACACGTGTCAAATCAACGGTGTGGTTTTCTTTATTGGTTTCAATTTATTTTCATTGTAATTTTAGTATTTTTTCATTGATATTATTAAATAAAATTGGTATTGTAAAAGGGTGGTATGATTCAAATCTTTCGGTATACTAAAACTATTTAAATTTAAGAAAATTTGGTAAATCCGATATGAAGACGTTTGCTTGACGTAAGTGTTGCCAGCTTACGCTTATTATTATTATTATTATTACATTTCAACAGTTCTGATTAAGTCCCAAGTAATAGCTGGCGAGCCTATTGCCATAAGCATAAGCTTGATCAGATAACGTTACCATTGCTTAGTCACAGGTATCCTTTATGTGAGACGCAATGGACCACGAGGAACTCCACCACATTGGCGAAAATCGAAGAAACGACCAACATCAATCCACACTTTGGTTTGATGTTGGTCGTTGCTTCGATTTTTGGTTCTTGGACATGTCGACTTCTGTGCCCTCCCTTATAGCACAGCATCATGCTGAGTGGTAACTTCCTTGCAAGCTGTCAACATTTTTTTGTTCCGTCCCGTTGTATTTATAAATATTTCTTATGCGTTGTACGTGTATTGTGTTTTTTTGTCATTTTGTATACACGTCTTGTCCCTTGTGTGACAAATAAATATTTTTTTCACACACACTGCCTCGGCCACTCGTAAGCCAACACTGCTCAAAGCAGTTTCAAGGCAAAGTAGCAGCGACAATTACAATATTACCTTTTCTCGCACTTAGAACAGCGTAAAGTGTAGTTATTTATTCATATGCACTACGATTTCAGCTTCACTCTCAGAATGACTGAAATATTCAGGCTAAAGAGGAACTTTGAGTGCTCTCCTAGTGTCAAAGGTTCGCATTGCAGTGACTGAAGTACTGCACTTCAGTCACAGATTAAAATTGTGTTAAAAATACTTCATGCTGAAAACATGACCTGCAAAAGTTATAGACCTTGATCGTGTTTTGAATTTTAATTGAAAGGCGTCAAAATGAAAACCAGAACTGTTTTTCAGTTTGAAGCTTTTAAGCTGTCGAATTCCAATGTTCAGTTTAAGTTTAATTGCATTGAGAGTAGTTAGTCAGGGAGGGTGGTGGGGGGTGGTGTATGATTAGGTAAAGAGAATGACCAGCAATGGACTGGTGGTTATGCTAGGAACTTATGTCATAGTAACATAGGCAGCAGAGGGGGCATAAATAAATGGCAAGCGCTTTTGAAGGATTCCTTAACACTGTAACGTGTTGCAACGGGATGGCCCTCCGTTTTTCGGTAGCAGTTAGAACAATACAGTACATTCGACGATATGGAGGGTCGTCCAGGCTCTCTAAAATATGCCTTCTCTTCAAAACTTCTCTGTTTCTCTAGGGGAATGATGAACAGGGTATAAAGTTCTTCACCCCCCATAGAAAAGGGAGGATCTCCCGACCAGACGGGTGTTATGTCTGGTGGGCTACTGCCCGGTTCTTCTATATTGTATTTAAATCGTGGATAACTTTAATAGCGCGATTTAAAATTTTGATGATAGTTCTTCATTTGTAGCATAGATGGCGCTGTGGTACTTTTCGTAGTGCCGCTATATTTCCAATCCTAGTAGTTCCATAAATAAGTAGACTTTTAAAGGCCCAAGCACGTCTACTAAAATAAACCATTTATTTTGATTCTCATGTCCAACATTAATTTTATTACCTCCCCTAAAGATGTAGAATAAAACAAATAATAACAATCGCCAAGCACTTACCACGGTCAATAACAATAGTTTACGACGCCAGCGTCACGACTCGTAAACGGGGACCGTCAGAGATATAAACGTTGACGACAGGAAGAGGTTTAATTACTTTTGTATAGAACTGGAGAAATAAAGGAGGAGAATGATGTTTTCGTTTTCAATTAAGTTACCTTTAGTGTCTTGTGATAAAATGGTGGTTTTAAGTACAGTATTTAATTGTTTGGTACCTAATGTCATAAAATCTAGTAAATAATCTGAAGACATGGTTGGTTTTTCGAGTTGCTCAGTGGTTGACTGTTTGATTTTTACGTAGGGAGTTTTTTTTAGGGAGTGGCTTCGATTACAGCACGAAACTAAATAAAGCCGACAGATAGATATATTCATTTTTTATTTCTGTGTGTTATATTTTTGATTTAAACACACTCGCGGCTCTAGTTATTTTTATCAACCTGTTGAGTCACGCTGCTGGCAAACGTCTCATAACTTTCCACTTCTCTGTACAGATTACTAGAGCTCAAAAAAAAATTCATCTTAACGGTTTTGCTTACCTTAAGGGATAAGCAAAGCTATTGACTGCTGGCTTCAGAGACATTAAAAGTGAGAGTAATAGAAACAGAGTGTCAAAAATCAAGCTTAAAGTGAATAGTAAACATGACCGTATAAACAAAGCCATGGATAGTAAAAGGTGCAATCAATGCAATAGGCGTAAAAGCTGATTGCATTGGACTTGCAGATTTGCACTAAGCGAATGGTCGAGCTACGAAAAAGCTACGCAGGTGCTACGAATTTCGTAGCTCGTAGCGCTACAAACCAAAAACCAAAGCTGTTCGTAGCCTGCTAGCCATCAGTCCAAACAACATGGTTATAGAACAAGTTAACTTTTGAACTTTTACTTACAAAAAAACCAGTTAAATTTTGAACTTACAATTACACTAATATTACACCTTATTGAAGTAAGGAAGTAAATATATAAATTGGATTATGGGCAGAAGAATAATGATGATTACACCCAGAGGACTATGGGAGTAGATATTTACAGGGATATACTTTTTAATTTATTTACATATTCAGAACAAAGCAGCCTGTTTTTGAACGGAGAATCTGTTAAAAAATTGTTCCTGCAAAAATATGTAAAATAAAAACACAATTTACCTTCTAGAAATAAGTCTTATCAACACAACACAAAATCAGAATACCAGTAACCGTTTACAAAAACTCCACATCCCTGTCACACCTGCACCCAAACTAAAGACCGCAACACCGCTCACTTAATCATCCGACACAAAGACACCGAACATTAACACGTAAACATTAATAACAACAAACAGTAAACTGTAACAAAGCGCGAGTAAGTACGACATAACTCGGTAAGGCTGCGCTCATACAGTTCCACCAACGAATAGTCGACCGCCGATTGTGAGCGTCAAGTTCTATGAAGTCACACACAGACAATGTCACACTTATTGTCAGTTTTTGCACACATTATCACTTGACTACACGGTTCGATTCCCAGTTCAGACTGTGTTATTGGGTTTTTCCGTTCCACAGCCGGGAGTTTGGAAGATAGCGGTATGATACCCCTGTGCCTTGAAAAGTACGCGAAGCCGATGGTCCAGCGCCTGATCTATGTCCGATAACTACTCTCTGTTCCACACAGCCGTCTATTATACTTTTGGTGCAATCACAGCCTAAGGACGACCCGCCGACCACAGACTTTTTGTCCGATCAAGTTTGCGAAGCCCGAATAATCTGTGTGTAATGTACCGTGTGTGTTAGACAACATACAAATCACGGTGCATGTTTTTTCCCAACTAGAGGGACAGTAAATAATAACCAAGGGCAGCGGTGGCCCCGTGGTAATGGCCGCGACGTACTAATTGTTGTTCGTAGGTTTGAGCCTATAAGGGGTGTGAAGAACGGAGTGTGAAGTTCTTCATCCCCCATAGAAAAGGGAGGATGGGCTACCTGCCGAGTGTTGTGTCTGGGGGCTACTGCACGACAGTTGTTATCGGGTTTTTCTATATTTTATAGTCTTAAGTCGCGGAGAGCTTTAAACCATTACATGCACTTTTGAATGTCAGTAATACAAAGAAAGCGAAGCTAGTTTAGCCCATTAAAAACCGTTGATCTCTATGGAGAAGAATGGGCAAGAAACCCTAACGGAGAATCCATTTTAACTCTCTCTTAAATCAAAATATTGTTACAGGTGCACTCATAGACTGATCATGATTTAGTCATTCAGTTAAACTAACGGCTCGCCTAAAGTGTCCAGTTTGAACCAACCCTAACCGTCGCACCCTGTGACAGCCGTCATTGTGTTAATACCGCCGAGCTACGCTGTACCGTACGTGTAGTGACGTAGCGCGGGGTAATACCGCGTAATGGTGACAGAGTGCTGCGAGCAGTAAATTGTTACTTTTGTGCACCATTTAGTACGTTATTGATGGTGAACGGGTTATTGTGAGTTTATGAAGGGATTTGTGGGTGTTAAGATCGCGGTTACAACGTAAAGTTTTCAATTTCTGACATTTTAAAACTGACATTATTCACATGGGAACATATTATCGAAAAAAAAATATCCTTGGAAGGTAATGCTTTACCAAATTTAAAAATTAACTCGAAATCCATTCTGCCGTTGAAGCGTGAAAAAAATACAGTTAAATAGCGATATTTACAGATGCAGGATAAGTATGTGGTTGTTTAGTTAACGAATGGTTGAGCCAGCTTAATTGGTTCAGAGTGTTTACGGAGACGTCGTCATACTCAGTTACGGCTCCAACTGTGTGGAACTGATTCAATCTGAATCGTCTGAATCGTACTGAAGATTCATAACTCTCCATTACAACTTTACTGTTACCTCAGCGACAGTTTCGCCGAAGGGTAGGCAGGAGTGCTTATAGTACCTACTCTACCTACTCCCACATTTTGTCTGCAATTTTGTGGCGCTTGCGACAGCTAGACCAACGAGGCAGGAGCAAGTTGAACTTTTTCGTATTTATCTTTCATCTAACTTATAAATAAATAGTAATTACCCATTGAGAATAAGGAAACATAAAACCCCTAATAACTTCATGCGTACAAAGAGTACCTCATAATATTTTCAATAGGGCACGCCTCAATAAATAATAATTCAATACGAGCACATTTTCTATAGACTTGAATGCCGAACTAAACGTATTACGAATGAATCAATATAATTGGCTCATAGAAATACGGTTTTATTTCATTGCGATCCGGGTTCGCCTTTCAGTTCCAAAATAAATCATAAAATCTCGCATTCATCCTAACTTACTCGACTGCGGCGGAACTGAAAAGGAGGGTGATATATTCGACGTTTCACATCTTGTGATGGATATTTGCTACCAACTCCCGTATCCCCACTGAGTAAAAATTTAGCAAAACTATTTAGATTTTATGACAAAGATGATAATTAAATCTTTTAACTTTAAAAAAGATTCCGACGAATTGAGTACCTCTCCTCCTTTTTTAAGTCGGTTAAAAAGTAATACACAACGAATGGGTCATCTTGACACACACTTTTATCATGTATCAGTATATGAATAGATCCGATAGCACCAAATATTTCCTCAGGTATTTAAAAAATCAGCTGGTCCATGCAAAAGCCCAATGACCCTACACGGTGAAAGAGCTGCAAGTAAATTGGCACTTGTTACACGTCTCGTCCTGCCGACGGAAAAAGGAGTCATTCATCCGTTACTTGAATTGACATCAAACGAGTACTTTGTCTTGTCAAAATACAATATTTAATATGAGATGTTCCTGCGTTTGCCCATCTCCGTTGCCAAACATAACTCGAAATTGGTATCTTTCAAGACAAATATCGAATTACTAGATAGCTTTATGATTTTTATTGAAATCAAGAAATAAATAACAAACCTATCAGCAGCAGCCTGGAGCCCGATTGATGGCAATAGGGTCGCTCGATATTAAATGAAGTTTATCCGTAACTAGCGATATGTATGGGTATGCACAATACATTGCATATTCTGGCCAAGACTTCGCAGAAAAAAGGCTGATTTTATGAATACCAAAATATGCTATAAGATTAGCAAACATCCTACAACTGGAAGGCGCGGTTGGCGCAGTGGCTAAGCGATTTCCTGCTGCGCTACGTATCGTGGATTCGATTCCCTCACGGAAGAAATATTTGTATGGCCTACAGGTAGTTATTACGGATCTTGCTGTTTGTGTATGTGAGTTTAAATATTTGTGAACGCACCCACGATACAGGAGAAATTCCTAGTGTGTGGCACCGTTTTTCTTTAAAACATCAAATATTATATTCATCATCTGCCTAGCGTTTTCCCAACTATGTTGGGGTCGGCTTCCAGTCTAACCGGATGCAGCTGAATACCAGTGTTTTACATGGAACTAAAAATCGAGATAAAAAGTCATTTATTCAGATTGCTCAATATCAGCAGTTTTCGAACGTCAAAAATTACTTTTAACGTGAAGAACGTAAGAAAGTGGTGCAGGGTGGACGTTCAGTGGGCCTGTCTGAACGTCCGCCCTGCACCACTTTCTAGTGTTTTAGTTAGAGGAAAGAAGTGGAACACACTAAACACCTTACAGTTCTGTCACCTCACCTCATTGTGTGATGAAAACAGCGCATATAAGTATACCGCTATGCCAGCGTGTCCAGCAGACGCATCCATTCTCTGCGAGTAACCGCGAGTGGAACAGAACGCGCGTTGAGTACGCATTCAAATTGACGTGTCGGCTGTATGAGAGTGGAGAGAAGTCCCACTGGTCGCAATAAAACATAATTTTAACAAGAGTATACAAATTGTATCCTCTTCTTAAAATTATCCCACTCCACCGTTTTGGTTACATGATAGAAGAAAATTCTACATCGAATCGCTGTCTCATATATAGGCATCGAAAGGCGATTTTTTTATTTCCAACAACTCCATGTTCCCTCACATTTTCAAATTTTTCTTGACTCAAGTCAGTGATATAAAGGTTTCATTAGCTCAACCCAAACTAACTCATCTCGAACCTTTAAGACTTGACTTTTTATTCAGTGAAACCGCTGTCGAACAACACATTAACTGTGTGTTTCATTCCACAAACATGAATACTAATCATGTTATACGCTTACGCGAACACTTTATATGTTTTTAGTCTTTAACATTTTATTTATAACGTGAACCTTCTATTCAATATCCTACGTTAACAATGCTTTCATTCAGGGCAGTAATTACTGAATTAATTGGCTTAGGTGCACGCTGTGAGCCTACACAGGCCTGTCTGTATGGGCATTGTTAGGTCTTTCGCAGCAGATGACATATAGTGCACAATCATGCTGCATTGGATTGTATTACTGCAAAACGAGAGATTTGTTCACGTTTTGAGAACGTTATCTGCATCATACAGTGAGATTCTATCAGATATAACAACAGTGAAAAAGTCAATTTTTTTTTTTCTAAATACAAATCTTTATTAAAATGAAAAGAAGAAATTGGGTTAATCTATTAACATTGAACGATGTACGCGTATACAAAGTTTCGTGTCCGTGCTATTAACCGTTGAGGTGTTCTTTCGTCAGCAGGCGATCCTGGCTGCCTGATCAAGTCATGTCTGTCATAAAAACATATTGTTACCAGAACTTAAGGTGTGCGCAAAATTTCAACTCAATCGGTTGGGGGGCACTGGTTTGAAATTGAGTTGCAAGATTTAACCAATACACTAACTAACTAACCAAGCAACTAACTAACTAACAAGGCAACTTTAATGAAACCTTATAAAAAATGAGTAAGACCAAAAAAAATATATTTTTTTCAATAAATGCAACCGACTTAAATATGCAAAACAAATAACCTTGAGTTTTATCTTTTTTTTGTCACCGTCTTCCGAAATTAAGGTTATTTTGCATTTTTTTAGATTTTTTGTTACAGGGTTGGGTTAGGTTGAATTATTTTTTGCAAAAAAAACTTATTATTTTTAGGTGTTTCAAAGCCACTTGATGGTTTTACAAAGTCGCGGGCGATAGGCCATGTGGATAAACTTTTCATAATTTAATATAAAAAAAACGTTTTAAGTATTGCTCAAAATTTATTTGGCCTAACAAAAACATGTAGCCTAATTTGATAGCTTAAGTACTAAAGCAAGCACTACTTAAGTTAAGTAATCACTTAGTAACTTGGCTTACTTGAAAACGGCGGCCAACCTTTGGAGCAACTTTAGTGTTCAACAATAAAAATAAACGATAAAATCTTTACATAAACTGAGCGTACCTAGGTACCTACCTACATACAGTATAAGTTCGTATGTTAACACTAAGTACTAACTGTATATTTAGCACCACAATACATGATTTTGTTTTAAGGTTTACCTAAAAAAACGGGTTAGCCGGATAAATTGTATTTATCCGGGTAACCCGAGCTGTGCGTGACGGTGTTTCCTAATTTAGCTACACCTCCATAGCATATTTACAAATATACTGGCTGATTCCTTGCCTCAGGTGCAAATGTTGTTTTCTGTTTGGACTTGAAATGTCTAAATATTAATTTCAAACCAACGAATTAAACTCTGACTATTTTACTATTAAATACATACATACATAAATAAACTCGCGTCCATTTCCCATAAGACTAGGCGACTACAGAACGCCTCCTGCTATACATATCGAACTAGGAAAACCATTTTTCAAAATTAACAAAAATAAACAATAACTCCAGCGGTTACTAAGACATTAAAAACATATATCTAGGTAATCTCCTAAACCAGCCATACTTACTATACTCTTGGGGTATAAACTAGTACATAAATACTTTCCACTAGGTACTAGCGAGCTCTCTCAAGAGTACTACATGTGCAATTTATTCGACAGTCCGTCTGTACTGTGCGGAGCTTTATAGTCTTGAAATACGATGCTTTTGCACTTAATCGGTGGTCGCTGATCTTAATTCTTGAGTTTATAGTTGGTCTCTTATTTTATTGAAGGCTAACTATAAACATCAGATCGTTTCAGCCAATGGCAATGGCTTAATTGCCAAGGGCCTCAATCGAGGATGCTTGATTCAGAAAGCGGTACTCCTGGATACGGCTCGTATTGTTGAGGTTCCTTCCTCTGGAGCCCTGACCGCTTGTAGCTTGGACCCTGTTCCCGATACCGGTGGGCTACTATTTTTTTTATATTTTAACCAAATCCGTTAAAACATGAAATGGTAATAACATACCGATAGATCGACAAATAGACGGAGTTACTTTCGCATTTATAATATTTGTATGGATTCAGATAATAAAAAATAGTAAAGGCAATTTAGAAACATCGTCATAGCTGACATAAAACATAAATGTCGTATGTGCTTAAGACCCAAAATTATGGCACCAGAAAGTACAGCTACACCAGAAAAGGTATGTGCTTCGATAATTGCCATGTTCCCTAACTGACACGAACGCTGCGGCAGTCCTGTGTTAGCTCTCATCATTGACGTATTATTTATTTATTCATACACAATGTTCACACACTTTCAGGTTTAGCTTAAAACTAAACGGCACATGACCCTGGCGCAGCAAGTTAACGTAAAAACTAGTGAATATTAATTTTCTTTTCTTTTTTGAATAGTATAATAACATTTATCTAAAAACACTGACTTCCCAAAGCGTTTACTTTTCCTTTCAAGATCTGTACGTATACTGAATTGCGATCTCTATCTCTAGATCCTCTTTGCATCGATCTCTTCAGACTCAAACACTCTCTCATCAATATATGAAAGCGTCGTTCCGTAGCTTAGCCAACCCTTTCAGCAGCATTTACAGAATAATTGCGTTTACTGTATATCAAAGGAACAGTTAGGGTTGTCCGTGAGTGGTCGAAGTCCAAATGGGAACGTTGCGGATTTGATTTGGACACAGAAATTACGCGCAAAGTTCCGACAAGACGATAGACATCAAAAAGAGCATGTGTATAAGCATTCAACTAAAGCGAATAGTCCGAAGCGATGTCGAGTTGCGTTATCCAAACCGAAGTGATTTCGATTGTATTGCATTAATGGACAAAAAGCACTTTTTGACCGGCTCAAGCCGAATCAGCGTCGATAAGTGTGCTAACTCCCAAATTCATTTCCTTTATAGACATCTACGCTTTATTGATAAACATCATTAATAACTCTAGTACAATGATAAATTATTTCCGCGTATTGTAAGCCTTCTATTACTTATAGAAAACTGTATCTCAATAATGTCTACCTTTGTATTACAAAAGGTATTTTACAAACACACACAAAAAGGTACAATACCGTGTAGAGTGGATACGTGCGCGCGTAGGCCCTGATATTATCTCAAATTGGATTTGTTTAGTAATGTGTATTGTTGTTTGTAGTTCAGTCAAATTGCCAACACTTATAGTCAAAGCGTTATGATATTATGTGCGCAGCTTATCATTTCGGATACTTTGTGGCTAATGTTTACATAAAGCTCACGCTGCATGAAGTTTTCAGCGAATGTGTAGCTATTACACAAAAAGATCATCATGAAAAAAAATAGAATCCAGTTTTGAAATAGTCAGGACGTAAACCGTGAGGATCAACGGTCGTTCCTTCTCTATACTAAGGATCAGTCCAGCAGGTACGGACAGCTCGCGGGCCTGTGGACGGCGAGTTATGGGCTAGCTCGCCATCCGGCCGTCTTATGACGACAGGCCGTGTCGACGGCGCGTTCGTGTTCCACGCGCGCCTCAAAGAGATGTCAGCAATCAAGTAGGGGTCCGCATGAGCCGATGCCTGCCATGGCTGCGGGACTGTTCGAAAGAGATACCGTGGCCCTGGAACACAAAGGGCAAAGAAGGAACATGGATGGGTTTTAGTCAGTACAAGTCTGACACTCCCCTCCGCTCCGCCCAGAGTGGGGGGGGGGGTCATTTGATGATTTCCCATCCGGAAAAAAAAAAAAAAAGGTACGGACAGCTTGCGGTCCGCCTGCGCCTGCACACCGGGCTCTGGCATATTTTTCTGTATAGTATCCTGTCTGGTGTCCGGACGCAAATTCGCTACCTGTCCTGTCTGAACCGAACCTATAAAAGGTTTAGACCTACGGTGGAACAGTTACAAACTGACATTGGAACAAGGATTAAGTACCTTTTCGGAGATAAATTCAAAATCTTTCATAAAATCATCAATCTTAATCGACTATGAAACTTCATCAAAACCGCTTTATTTTAAAACAAATAACTATTTTAATTGAATAAATCCAATTAATATCGCTAGTCTTCTCAGAGGTGCCGAGAACCGCACTCCAATCTATTGAAATGGAATAAAAACAATAAGTTTTTAATTGAAGAGTTATCTTTACCGAGTTAACTTAAACTAAAATCAATTTGGTTTAAGTATTTACACAAGACGGTGAAGACTGTCTGACCGTGAGGAAAATAAATATGTTTGGGACTCGGCACAGAAGGGCGGCAACATCAGATATTATATTCATCATCTGCCTGCTTATTACCAACTATGTCGGGGTCGGCTTACAGTCTAATTGGATGTAGCTGAATACCAGTACTTTACTCAGAGCGACTGCCTATCTGACCTCTACAGCCCAGTTAGTACTGGGTAATACGATACCTACCCCTTGGTAAGAGTGGTTTTCACCTGTAACGACTGTCAAAGATCTGCAAACGTCAGCCGAGACCAATGGCTTAACCTGCTTTCCGAGGCCCGGAGCAAACTCGGTATCTTGTCACCCATCCATAGGCAAGCGCGGCTTAATCTGAAGATAGATCCGAGCAGCTGTTATTATTTAGCCACGAGCTCCTCCTCATTATACAGAAGTAAAGTTTGGATGTGGGGGGTAATACTGAAGTACTGATCCGATTCCGATTTTATTTTACTAATGACAAACTGCATTTAAGGTTCCTGTTACATAATTTCCCACCACAACGCGATCAAAGCCACTTGTAAAAACTAGAATAACGTGTACGTACACTCGTACAGTGATTGAAAACATGATTCAGAGATGATAGGTTCCGAAAGAAGTTTGTTAGCCGAGCCGTTGCGGTTTGCGCCCAAAACCCACAAACAAGGTGAGTGTCTCATACACCCGTAACTTTTGCACCACAACCATACTAAAACCGTAAAATCGATATTATCAACCGATATAATGTTTTTTCACTAATTTAAAAACGAAGCCAACGACAGAACTTTGCAGTTGGCAATGTACTGGTCGGTTATTATTTCAGTCTATATACACGCAAAGAAGAAGAAGACTAATTTACCCAATAATTTTAGGGCAATTTACCTTAATATCCGCAGCCACAACGATCAAGTTTATAAAACCATTTGAATAAAGTATGTCTAGAGTTTAAAACTAAAACTTAATCAAGCACAATACAACACAGGTGGTACACATTATCCACCGCTAGTTCGTAACAACACAGTTTCTTCGTACACAATAAATATTCGCTCAGTTTAAACTTACTATTTTGTAAGAAAACTATTTTAAATGTTGTAGAACTAGCTTCAGATTGGGCGTTTGTCTATAACTTGTTATTCAATCGAACACAAACGTTTTCAACTGAAGTATTGAATAGGGAAATTTGTGGGAATCAATTTCTAATCGGAAACTCAATTCTCTTTTATACTAGTTACTTCTCAACTGCCATACAATGTCTTCGATCACAGGAGAAAGTACTAAAGTACTCATTTGCGAGTATTAAAAAGAGTGATTTGGATAAAGTATGTACATCATCATAATTCTGACTTTACCTCAAATAGGAAATTAAATAGTCGCCGTTTCCAAATATATGTGTAAGTACGTTCAACGATACAGTTTAAGCGTCACTACGACTTGATTATTAGCATAATCAGCCTATTAATGTTCCCACTGCTGGGACGCAGGCCTCCTCTCTATGAGAGGGAATGGGCTATAATCCACCACGCGGGCCCAGTGCGGGTTGGTAGATGTCACATGTCTTCGAATTTTTGGTTCTAGGACATGCCGGTTTCCTCGCGATGTTTTCCTTCACCGTTTTGAGAGCAGTGGTGATGAAATAATTTACACAAAGTAATGCGCCTGGCTGGGTTCGAACCCACTACTTAATGCTCGTAAGTCGGGGTCTCAACCACTGGGCCACCGCTGCTCTCGATTATTAGCGTCTCCTAATAATCGCGTCGTAGTGACGAATTGGATCCTCCTGCTGTCTGCAGGAGGCTGCAATCCATCTTTTCCCTCAGTAACTCTTTGCTAAGACTTAGTTAGGGATTACTAACCGAAGTGGTTGATTTATTAATCAACCACTTCGGTATAAGAGGTATTCCTCTAAAAAACATGGAATATCAACAATGGCAACAGGTAATTGAACGCGTAGCTGTCAACAGAATGCGCGTCTCCACAGTTGCGTCACAATACTATCTTCCATTTTCAGCAATGGAGTTGCAGATGCTTGATACAGTATTAAATGAAAATAACAATGTACAATTAAATCAATAGTACAAAGGCGGCTGCTGGCTCGGACAGTCGTTAGCGTAACTACTATCCGATATTCATTGGAAAACAAGGCGCTCTTTGAAAAATCGACGTAGACTACAAATAAATGTTTTAATAAAGAAGTTTCTGGCCGTAGTTGAAGTATTAATATTAATTTCTAGACTGCATTGGTAATTCGGATACATATGGTTACACCGACTTTTAGTACTAAATCTAGGTACCTAGTTGCGTTTTGATTTGTCAACCTATATCATTAATCATAGACAATGCACGACAGAAACCAGTGAACATCGAAATCGAATTATTAGAGAGAGATGTATGGAATAACTTCATCCTCTACAGAAGAGGGGAGCTCGTGGCTAAAAATAATAACAGCCTCACGGGTCGATGTTCAAAATTAAGCCGCACTTGCGAGGTCGGTCCGTGGATGGGTGATCAATCATTACATAGCGAGTTTCCTGCGTGTCTCGGATAGCTCGTTAAGCCGTTGGTCCCTGCCGTTATTTTTAGATCTTTGCCAGTCGTTACAGGTAGTTAGTGGGCCGACAGTCTGACAACCAGTCTTACTTGTCTTCTTGGGTTATGGAGGTCAGACAGGCAGTCACTTTATGTTAAATACTGGTATTTAGCTGCATCCGGTTAGACTGGAAGCCGACCCCAAAATAGTTGGGGAAAAGTTGAAACATGATGATGATCCTCCATAAGAGAGAGGTTTCTCCGACCATGCGGGTGTTGTATCTGGTAGGCTACTGTTCAACGGTTGCCGTCGGATTTCTCAAATAACTCTGATATCAAGATCTAGAATGTGTCAATTGCAGTTCGTATGCGGTGATTTAGAAGTCGATGTAGAAAGATTTCTACAAAAAGCTGAAGTGTGTGTAACACTTCAGCTTTTTGAAGAAATCTCTGGAGGGATAAAAGCAGTTTCTGCAAACCTAGCGAACTGAATAAAGTTATCACGTCAGGACCATTCCCTAAAAAAAAATCAGTCCAGGATGTTCACTATCCTCTTTTTCTTTAGCCCGTAAACACTTCCATACGCATTGAGCCATGGTGTCTATTCAACATATTGATTACCAGCCCACCTACAGTATTGATAACTACACCTCTCATGTGAATCGGCCGCAGTGAAGACCCTGCCCTTTGGTGATCGCTGACCCAAATAGGAAACCATTCAATATTACTTGACCTACGATGAAAGGTGTATGGAAGTAGTTGTCTAATTATCAATGTAAATTATCGTATACGAGGTGAATAAGTACCTGAGTTTTGAGTCTGACGTAGTGTATCTTCAAAAATCACAGAATTGTGATCTAAACGAAGTGGATACTTTTGTAGTATTGATTTCAATTCAGTCAAGCGAGTCGCAGTCATCGATATATAAGAAGAAGTCGTTTCTCTTTAAACCAATCGTCGGGGACTCGTTTTTTTGTGGTAATTGTTAGTATATGCTGTGCATTTTGGTAGGTGCTTTAAAGTATAACTGAGTCTGTATTGGTTCAGTTATCTTTGTACCCGATACACCTACTGCAGCATGATCATCATCCTAGTCTTTTCTGAACTATGTTGGGGTCGGCTCCGTTCTCTCTTCTTCTTCGTTGAGTCTAACCGGATACAGCTGTATACCGGTATTTTAACATGGAGTGACCGAAAATACCTACTGCAGCAATAAATATTTTTTTTTAGTTTTCATGCGACAATTATTTATGTTTGTTGCTACATCAAATCTCAAGATCAATGGAAATAAACAAACAAGATAAATTCCACTAAAGTCAGTTTTCTATTAATTACTGTTCGTTTCGTTGATGAAATTAAAAGTAAGTTTTGGTAAAACAACCAATTAATAAGTGAGAAGGAAATCAGTATTTTCAATCTTTCCATTTTTAAGATGGCTTTATAAGGCCTCTAAAGTGTGCTTACAACAAAAGTTACCTCTAGTAAAATACTTCAGAATGAAACAAACGGATGAATCACAATAACCCACTTGTAGACTAAGGGGATGACAGCCAGGGGGTGAGCGTTTGGGATGGGGAGCTAACCGGCTACTCATTCAAGTGGACACGACACGGGCGGGCGCTCACGACCTGGCCGATTGATATCTAGACCTATCGGGTTTTATATGAACAAGTTATTCAGTTAGTGATCTATACTAACATTAGAAAGAGATATAGTTTGTAAGTAGGCGGTAAGCTTCAGAACTACAGATTCCAATCCGAAAATTCTTTCACCAATTGGAAGTAATATTATGCCCGAGTTCACTGATTGTTATAGGCTATGTTTAAACCGTTACCAGAGGAGCTCGTGGCTAAATAATAACAGCCGCTCGGGTCGATCTTTAGGTTAAGCCGTGCTTGTCTAGGTTGGTCTGTGGATGGGTGACCGCCCATTACATACCGAGTTTCCTCCGTGCCTCGGAAAGCACGTTAAGCCGTTGGTCCCGGCTGTCATTTGTAGATCTTTGACAGTCGTTAGGCAGTCAGTGGCCAAAAAAGTCTGACAACCAGTCTTACCAAGGGGTATCGTATTACCCAGTACTAACTGGGTTGTGGAGGTCAGATAGGCAGTCGCTCCATGTAAAATACTGGTATTCAGCTGCATCCGGTTAGACTGGAAGCCGACCTCAATATAGTTGGGAAAAGGCTAGGCAAATGATGATGATAAGTTTAAAACGTTACATAACGCGAGCGAAGCCGCATGCAATAGGTGGTGTGATATACCTTATCTTGATCGTTGTGGTGTTTTCTAGTTTTTTGTTACTACTCAATCCTGACCGCTTGTTTCCCACATGGGTTGTCCCGTAACCTTCACACTGCACTCTTAATTCATTATTCATGCATAGATACTAAAAATAACTCTCTCTGCTAATTTTCATGTCTTAATGGCTAAACAGATTTCGCCGAAATTTGGCACACAGATATGTAGATTATGACGTGACTTAGGACATTTATGATACTTTGATCGAAGTAATACATTATCGAAGGATAATTTTCGACACTTCACGCCGGCCGTGGCAAAATCTAGTTATATACACCGTGACTTTTTAGTCGTCTTACAACGGCAGCCCACTTCATGTATCCAATGAATACTAAACATTCATTAAAAAAAAAGATATTTATGAGATTTTAATAATTTAAAATAAAAATATTAGTTACGTATGACGTAGTTAAAACACCCTGTTGCGAGCGATGCTCTACTGGACTCGAGTGCTGGGTAGGTATTGTTCTCCCGTTTGACACGTAAACATCATTAACAGTATGTTTCATAATTTTATTCAAATTTTTTATTATTATTATTTTTCTTTGTACCTATTGTGGAAGATAGATGGAGAAAATAAAATCGCGCCTAGAGCTATTTTATGTCGGGTACATTGAGTGGACGACCTTTGTAAGACAACTAAAAAGTCACCGTGTATAAAAAGAAAATACCTGACTCACTGATTGACTTACTCATCACCTTCCAGCTCACACTCTTGGGGTGAGAAATCTGAATGTATTCGACAATTCTACAAGCTAGATAGGGTAAGAGAAGTCGCTGATAAAGTGCTAGTTCATATATATGCGTAACATAATGCCAAATAACGCCCTTATGGTACGGTACGTTTAACACTACTCGGCAACTCGCACTTGTCCGGTTCTATAAGTATTGCAATGGTTGCTGTGAGCTCTCGTGCCACATAAAGGTGTGACTGAACAGCTGGCAACATCGATCGACTTGCCTGCTGCATAATTTATAAGCTTGGTTGTGAAAAGAAAACTTTATTTTTCACCTAACTCTATGAGATAATATGATCGATGAATACTGCTTCTTGTTATGGTATTTTGAATTCTATTTTTATTTCATAAGGCTCAGTGTTTATTGGTACAACGTTTAGGTATCGTTTCATTCTGAAATTAACATTGTTCCCAAAGTTGAGTTGTATAAAGGCTGTAAATAGACCCTTAACATAGCCAAAAGGCACTTATTCTCCCCGTCTTTGCGATCATTTTTTTGTTTTAGACCATACCTGGGAATCTTCTAGTTACGGTGATATTGGGGGTCAAAGTTCCAACTTTTTCACAGGTTTTTTTTTTTAAATACATGTTTTTAATGTAAGATTTTTATTTTACACACCTTCACGACCCCCGTACTATTCAATCCATTCATCAGCACAATGCATTGAGTGCTTTCCATCGAGTCCTACTGTAAAACGTGATTTTACACCCCAAAAAAAAGTCGATTCCTTGCAATAATTTCTGCGTAAAGTTACTTAGTTTGATGTACAGAATGCTTGGTTGACGGCTATGTGAAGGGTCTGTTTACACCCTGTATAAGTACCTATCAACACAACAGGTAGTAGCTTTTCTACACAAGGGTGCGACTGAAAAGGTTAGCAACAGCAAACTTTTTTGTTAACAAAAACTAATATTGTGAGGATGAATGAAAGACGACAGGTGCGTGGTGCCTACCCACAACCGGCGTAAGTGTATGAACGTGGACGTAGCAAAAGGAGTACTGACGGATCGCTGGGGGTTCTGAGGTTTCTGCCTACCCTCATGTAAAAAGACGTGTAAAACGAATACCTAATCACCTACTTAACGTTCAAGGGTGTGCTATTTCCCGCAGCCGTAACACGTTTTAATTAGTAATTTGTATGTTCCCCGCGGGTGCTTTTACGTGTTACTGAAATTGTTACCAGTTACTCGCTTTTCATTTGTTCAATATGTCCGCATACATTAGGAACGCCATTTAATTTCCCTTGTTAAACAATCAATAATTATGTACTTATTATGTTTTGTATTAACTTATGTTGAATAAGGATAAACCAATACTGGGTATAACAGAAATATCAGAAAAGAAAATAGTTATTATTATGTAGAGGCCGGATTATATGCAACATAGAACCGTCGAAATATGCATGTAATTAATCATAAATTAAAATATTTTTTAACTTGTAAACGATCGTGCTATGTCCACTGAGGTCAATGGGCACTATTTGAGTTTAGGTGCTTAAGCTTCTGTCAGTTCTATTTAAGTTGTTGTAGAAATGCGAATCGCTTTGAAAACGATAGCTACTTGAGTAGACCCTCTGACCTGTATCATCTTGATAAGGAAGTAATATTACCATCTCATTATTGCTGACTCAATTGATATCAAGTAGATAAACAAGTTTGCACAAGACTTTTATTCTGAATCGTTTATCTAACCATAGTAACTCACCACTTGGTTCTCCATGTTGCATCCATCATTATCGACCACTTCATTATTCACTCATCACATTAGTATTTTGTTTCAGCCACTGATCACAAAACCACATCAAATTCATTAAAACTTTGATTTAAACAAACTTCTATTCAATTTAAATCATCCGCGAAGACTGCCGAACTTTGCCGAAGTTGAAGTTCTGTTTTCAAATTGGGCCCGCTAATTGGTCGGTCAGGTCCGACCGTTCGAAATTCTATACACACTGATTGGATTATGTTCGTTATAACTAAAATACGAACGAAATAAATAACTTATTAGTTGTTAAGTCTCTTTGTAAACTTTTCATTTAAAAGTTTTAACGACACAATCAACTTGTTAAAATAAACTTTCAAAGCTCTTATTGAAAACAATCACAATCAATAAATGTCATTCAGTAACGTCAGTAAATTCACTTTGTGAAACTTTTTTTAAGTTCACTCACTCGCAGAACACAAAACCTATTTTTCAAATCCAAATTAGAACCATTAAAAAAGAAGAAAGCTGTCAACTTTTTGCTCGTCACGAAAAAAACCTTAAAATTCAAAATCGTTCTGAACTCGTTTGGAAGGCTCGTGAAGTCGTGTGTAGTGACAATAGTTCAGAAGGGAGGTGCGGCCGGGCCGCGGCGGTCGCTCCGAGTGGCTGACCGGTGGTCACTTTTCACCCTTGCGTTTTGGGGCGCCGCGAATGGTGTAGGCTATGAGCGGTAGCGGATGTTACACAGATAGAATACTCTTTATTATGTTGTTTGGTGCACATAATACAGTGTTACCGATATTATACAGTAGTTACGTTTTGTAACCAATTTAGTAACTACTATGCTTTTACAATAGTCTGATTAGTAAATCATACATCGGTCTAGGTGTTTTAAAGAAACATTTCTAGTTTTGAGAGACAGAGGTTCCTGCGACATAAAAAGCTCGAATCATGAGCGCTTGATAGGTAGTTTGGCAGGTGTTCGACAGCCATAATAAAGCATGAAGAAGTTTTTGGACTACGGACAACAGAAAATAAGAAAACTTGAAAAAAATTACAAATGACTTATCGGTTTTTGGTTTACCTACCCCAACGTGTCTGACTAAATAATAAGGGCACGTTAAAGAAAGCTGCACTTTGAACAGTATTGTATTTACGAATATTCGAAAACATAGCTGTTTCTTTCCGTCACATAACTTTCTAATCACACTCTCTTTCACAATTTTTTTTTCTTCTACAATTTTTAAAATACTCGCTTCCTTTCCTCCCTCGCACCCCCGTGCGTCACCAGCACACTCGATGACGTGTGTCTGTTTGTCCTCAGAACAATAACGCTGATTGGTGGGTCAACATCCCCGCGTGACGTCACCAGCAGTACTTACTGCGCTCGTCTTGAAGATGATTGGTCCGTTGATTTGATGGCACAAGATAAGGTTTCGTTACAAGGCTTGATAGTTTTGTTGGTGGGGCCGTAAATTTGTAAGTGTTCGTGTATTATTTGGGGGTCAAGGTTGGTAGTGATTATTTGTGGCGCTACAGGTTGTGGTTTTAGATTTGGACCAGCCCGTGCTTGTGTTATGAACTGATGACCTAAGCCGTATAAAAAAAAAATATATATTGTGGACACTTTCATTTTTGTCTGTCCCTAGACAAATTTCAAGTCTTTTTACATACTAATAATACGAGTTGCCTGTCACGACTTTACGGCGTGACGAATCCGGATGGAATTTGGCATACAGCTAGTTGATACCCTGAATATAGGCATAGGGGCATAGGAGTTGGGATAATTTCCGACCTACAGCCGAAGACCAGTCATTTCTAAATGTTTTGTTTGCAATTTATACATATTCTTTCATTCGTTATGACATGCAAGCTTGAATCGTAATGTCCTCGAGATCCCCTGTTTAACCAATGATACGCTATAATTAGCGGCCCGTATAACAGCTACAGTTAAACAACTAGGTCATCGATAAGCCCTAGATTTCACCCGCGATGACTAGTTATTAGGATATCACATGCGAGCCTCATAAAAGTATCGTTTGACTCGAAATGAACCATGTTTTTCAGCCATTTCATTTGGATAATATTTGGGTAAATAGGTGGCTCACAGTCTATTAACCCGTGGTTCTGAAATGCTAACTAACGAAGCTAGAAACACATCATCATCTCCTTTTCCTCTACTAAGTTGGCCTCGGCTTTCAGTCTAACCGGATGTAGCTGAATATTAGTTTTGTTTCTTTTTTCTGTGTTTTACATGGAGCGACTGCCTATCTGACCTCCACAACTCAGTAAGTACTGGATAATACAATGCCCCTTGGTAAGACTGCTTGTCCAGGCACCAGCATGACCCACGTAAGCGCGGCTTAACCAGAAGCCGAGCGGCTGTTATCATTTAGCCACTATATGCTTCAAGTTCTAAGACTGTCCGTCTGACCTCCACAACTCAGTTATTGGGGAACACTATACCCCTTGGTAAGGCGTCTGTCCCGCCATGGGATCTGAAGGCGATAGTCCTCGCGCGCCTGCACGAATGGCGCGCGGAAGCACTATGTCGGGGGGAAACTCCGCAGCCGCGACAAATTGCCGCTCAGCGGACGGACCTCCGGCGTGATCTCATGGCGACATGGAGAGAGCGACTGTCGCAACCCCGTGCAGGGCACGCCACCATAGTGGCGATAAGTCCCCTCTTTGAGGAGGCGCCACGGCGCTCTCAACTACCGCCTGACGCAGGTCCTCACCGGACACGGTTGTTTTGCGAGGTTCCTGCACCGAATCGGGCGGGAGGAAACGCTCGGGTGTTTCCACTGCGAGGATCGACCGGAGGACACGGTGGAGCACACCGTGGAGGTCTGCCCCGCTTGGGCGGAGAACCGCCGTGTCCTCATAGCGGCGATTGGCGGCGGCGATCTCTCGCGTCCGGCCTTGGTTCAAGCCATGGTCAGGAGCGAGAGGAAATGGGAAGCCGTCACCCAAAAAAGGCGTCTGTCTCACTGCCAACAATTAGCGAAAAGCGAGTAGAGTTACTAGAAACGATTTGTTTGTTAGTGTGTTGAGAGATCAACTGGTACTACAGGTTTTTTTTTTCTGGGAACCTACTTCTTTAAGGAAGCTGTACCCTTAAACTGGTTGTCAGGTTTTCAGGCCTCTGTTTAGGTACGCAAACTCAAAGTATTGGTTTCAATACAGACACTTTGAAAGAAGTTAAAAAAAAACAAAAGAACCGAACGAATGTCAAAGATTTATAAGTGACAGCCAGGGCTTAACGCACCGACTCACAGAGAGGTCCGTACTCGGCAAGCTCAACCTGGCAAACTGACCCGAGCGGCTCTTATTCGCTAGCTACGGGGCTCGTGGCCAAATAATAATGAGTCTAGAATTCTAGAAACTTCATTGAACAAGATAGCAGAACCATGACGTTTTGTGTACAAGACTCAGCAGACAGCAGCTTAATTATAAACGTGTTCAGGTTCTAATAAGCGAAATCCTGCAGCGCTAAGTGTCAACCTAAATCATTGTCATCCCAGGTTATTTACTAAATGCACTTCACTTCACTTCACTCAGAAAATCATACTGCATGCAGAACAAAGAAATCAATTAACCAATAACGCCGACGATTTAACCGGCATGGACAAATATTCCATTATATCCCTCTGTGCTATTTCCAGAAGTGCGACAACGCTATACACGCTCTATAGCTCTTTCCCTTTCCCTCATAGTGACATGTCTGGTGCAGGGGTGTTCAACTTTTTAATATGCGCCTGATTTTTTAGCCAGTCAATTTATTTGGTAAGTTAAATTCGTCTCACCTTGTTAAAAATAATATTATATAATAGCTATTCTAATAGCTACGATTACGGCTTAGCAAAAACTGAAAGATCTATCTTTCAGTTTTTGCTAAGCCGTAATCACAATCCCATGACGGCAATAACTTTTTAAGATCCCAAATTAAAATGATAAATAATCCCACGGTTTTTATGAGAGCAAATCATCAGTAAAAACTGCTGCTCAACCTCATGGCAACCGTCGTAACCCGTAACTAAAATACCAAGCATTCTCTAACCAAAATAACTTGAACCAAGTCACTTCACAGCGACAACAGATTAAATTGATCAACCCTTCAGAACCCTCCCGGTAATCCCGATAAATCTCGGGACAACAATACGGTGGCTGATGTTTGCCACCCCTGGCCAGGTGTTTATATCGAGAACCGCGTTGTGCGAGCGTCTGTTGTTTGTGATATTAAACCTCGTACAACTGCAAACGTGGGGGATATTTGTCGCAGTCTTGGCGAGATTGTAAAGGTAATATCAGCTTAGATGTTTCACTTTTAGTTCATTTTTAGGGTTCCGTACCTCAAAAGGAAAAAATAAGCTCGTGGCTAAATAATAACAGCCGCTCGGATCGATCTTTAGGTTAAGCCGTGCTTGCCTAGGTTGGTCTGTGGATGGGTGACCACCCATTACATACCGAGTTTCCTCCGTGCCTCGGAAAGCACGTTAAGCCGTTGGTCCCGGGTGTCATTTGTAGATCTTTGACAGCCGTTAGGTAGTCAGTGGCCCAAAAAGTCAGACAACCAGTCTTACCAAGGGGTATCGTATTACCCAGTACTAACTGGGTTGTGGAGGTCAGATAGGCAGTCGCTCCATGTAAAATACTGGTATTCAGCTGCATCCGGTTAGACTGGAAGCCGACCCCAACATAGTTGGGAAAAGGCTAGGCAGATGATGATGACCTCAAAAGGAAAAAATGGACCCTTATAGGATCACACGCGTGTCTGTCTGTCTGTCCGTCTGTCTGACTGTCCGTCTGTCACAGTAAATTTACTTCAAAACTACGGGACCGATTGAGTTTAAATTTGGTACACATTTGTAAGTCGATGACCCAAAGACGGACGTGCATCGTAAATTATTTAATTTAAAACATGGGGTCCTTTAGAGGGGTAAATTGGAAAATGACAAAAAAAAGTTTTGAAATATCGTGTAAATATCAAATGAAACCGCTTATTGTGAGCATCTCATATATATGTTACCGGCCAAACCCGATTTCAGGCCAAACTAGTTTGTCTTAGGCCAAACCAGTTCACATGTTTATCGTGTCAGGATACACTAACACAAACAAAGCAATTACAATGCGCCCAACTTTGCTGTGGGGCTCATCGGCCTTCTATGCGCCCTTGGCTTGCGCGTGGTGGGTCACAGTTCTAACCTAACCTAACCCATTTAGTCAGAGTGCCTAGTTTGGCCTAGGACAAACTAGTTTGGCCTAAAATCGGGTTTAGCCGGTAACATATATACATTTTTATATAATTTTAAAATAAATAGTTTTGAATTTATTTATGAAAACAGGCCATTGCCCTTAACTCCGAAGCGAAAAGGCCGAAAATTTTGAAAAAAATACAAACAATAATTCTTTGCCTACAGATTCAAGGAAAACCTAAAAAACCAAAACAACAAATAAAAAAAAAATAAAAAATTGAAGGGGCGCGCCTACTTCGATGGTACGGAACCCTTCATGCTTGAGTCCGACTTGCACTTGGCCGGTTTTTTTATGTTTCACTCGCAGTGACTGTGTCGCATGTCGTGGTGGCCCGGTTCTTATCTGATCCGCTTCTTACGCCCCAAGTTGCGAGTTCAAACCCAGCAGGTGCCAATGTGACTTACAAAGCCATATGTACTTCCTAAGTAGACACCACTGACTATCGGTAAAGGGAAACATCGTGATGAAACCCTGGACTTCGGTCTGAAATCGCCGCATTGAGCAAGCGTGGTGATCTAGCTTATTCCTCCTCCTCTGTATGAGAAGTGCCCTCTGCCCGACGTTTGGAACATTACAGGCAACACAACTCGCAGTGACACGTTTAGACTTGTACTTAAACGTAATGCATTTAAAATCAGAAAGGTTAGGTGCAAGGTGGTAAAATGAAATAAATAAAGTACAAAGTGAACTAACGAAACTTAGTTTTTAGGAATTCCGCATTTTTCAGTGGAGCTATGAATGATCTAAACATTAAAGAGAATGAGTGGATTAATCATTTGTACATAAATAATATTGTCGTGTTAGTACGTAACATTCACGTGCGGAGCCGCTGATTTCAGCATAAGCGACAATTGTAGCATTATAGTCAAAGAAGATCCTATTTAGTTTAACTTTTGTCTAATTCCCCTTTTTATTTTAATCTGAGTTTAATAATGAGATAAATACATAATTTAAAAACTTTAAAGTAAACAGACTTAAAATAATAATTAAAAATAAATACTTGTATCAAAAATAGATCTGACCTTTGTCTTGTACATTATTCAAAAGGAGCAGCTAGCTTGCCTTCATTATAAGATGCCTGAAGACCAGAATAGCTAAAATAAGAAAACGAGCTTTATAACAACTGTCTTCTTTTTATTAGGTGACTAGTTTTATTTTTGGACATCAATATTATATAAAATTTAAAAAAAAGTGTTGAATTAAAACAGGTTTGTTTTCAGCTTTATATTTTACTTCAATTTATTCTAAGTCGGATTATCTTATTTTTAAAACTGCAATAACGGAGTCATTCACTCCTCTCAATGTCAACGCAAGCTTATAAGACTTTTATTGTAGTATCGCCAAAAATTTTATGAAATAAAAATCTTTGATACTTTTCTTAGATTTACTTTTGTATTTTACAAAAGTTAGTCTATTTTAGGCTTCACGATCACGTTGAAGCTCAGAAGAATAAAGGAGTCCACCCGTACCATACCATGACCGTGCTAGGAAAAGGAAACATGACGCGGACTACTATGTCCACTAGAATATCATCATCATCATTTCAGCCGGAAGACGTCCAATGCTGGACATAGACCACCCATAACTGTCGCCACAATGACCGGTCCCGGGCGTCTCGCATCCAGCGGATCCCCGTAAACTTCACCAGGTCATCGGTCCACCTAATGGGAGGCCTTCCAACGCAACGTCTTCCGGTTCGCGGTTGCCATTCCAGAACTTTTCGGCCTCATCGGCCATCCGTTCTGCCCACTCCCACTTAAGTTTGGCAACTCGTTGGCCTACGTCGGTAACCTCGGTTCACTTGCGGATGTCTTCATTTCTGATTCGATCACGCAAGGAAACTCCGAGCATAGCCCTTTCCATTGCCCTTTGGGTGACTTTAGACTATGTCCATTAGACCATACCGTCGCGTGCCATACATGGAGCGTCAACTATTGTCGGCAAGAATATTTTGTCGGTGGCCATACGCTATGTGCATGGCGGGGGTTAGTCAGGAACGGTCTAGTTGGCATAGTCTTTAGTCTCAGACTTTTCAACACAAAGAATATTTTTTGCCTGATACGTTCATAGCACGGTCATGGTACGGTGTAGTGGGTAGAATAAAAAATTTAAAATAATGAATTTGTAAAGTCAGAAAAACGAAAACTAGATAATATATGACATTTCTTAGGTTCAACGCATGCTTACAAGCCCTATACGGGACCAGCATCGCTCAGGCTCATTCGTTTTCAGATGCTGATC
This sequence comes from Noctua janthe, assembly GCA_910589295.1. Taxonomy (NCBI): domain Eukaryota; kingdom Metazoa; phylum Arthropoda; class Insecta; order Lepidoptera; family Noctuidae; genus Noctua; species Noctua janthe. Next base: position 506,871 of record OU342572.1, on the reverse strand, counting down.
CCGATCTAAAACGATGCCGTTACGATAACGTTACGTTCCAGGATGGACTTTTATAGAAAGCATCCCGAACGGCTTCAGCAATGCTGTATAGTGCTTCTAATGATGCGTTGACCTATGTTGTAATAATGGTTTTGTCACAGTCGAGTTAAAGAAACAAATGAAGGTAAGAAACTAATTTCGGGAGCAACGCAAAAGGTTGGCAACGTGGTGTGGGTGATTCCTCTAGTATTATCTTTGTAGACAATAATTGTGCCGGCTTAGATCTGCTGCTGTCGTCATGGCAGCCCCAAATCACCGTCTGCCGGGTACAGGCCTCCCCTTTCTTCTGATGCACTTCCCGGTTTCGGGCGGCCCTGAACCTGGTGCTTTCCCGCGACTTTGACGATATAATCAACCCAATGAGCTTTTCTTGGGCCTAACCTTGAACACCACGCTCTGCTTTCAGTTCAGGTGGTGTCACGAATTATGAATGTTTCAGTCTAACTAAATGATATTGATATAGGTTGGTATTGTAATTATTTCTTGCGCAGAAATCATCGACGTTTAGATGCGTGAACTCAAGCAGGTCAAGGGAGGCACGTACCTATTTGCGTGCTGGTCGTACCTATTGAGAACATCTTCACTTCATACCTGAAACAAAAATAAAACGGTTGTTTATAGTTATTCTATCACGGTATGTATAACTAACTAGCTTTTGCCCGCGGCTTCGCTCGCGTTAATTTAGAATTTGACAATCCATTCGAGTTGTACTCTGCTTGTAATAACATAATTAAATCATGATTTGAAAGTCACGTGGCGCCATCTATTATCATAAGAACGTTATTGTTGTTTTCCTAGGGAACAGTACTTTTTTTCAAGATGAAAGGTACCCTAAGTCCGTTTCTGTATACCTGACAACGTATATGCAAAATTTCAGGATTTTTGGTTCACTTACTTTCGCATTTATTGTATTAGTTAGGTTTTTGTTCCAACATCAGCAATGATGCATGAGAACAGGTGGCTCAGTGGTAACGGCCCCGACTTGCAAGTTATAAGGTCGAGGGTTCAAACCCAAGGTGCAATAAAAAAAATATCATCACAACCGATCTCAAAATGGTGAACGGACAAGGATATCGTTATATAAAAAAATCGAATACATGTGACATCTACCATCTCACTCTCGTAGAGGGGACGCCTGTGTCCCAGCAGTGGGAACATCTATCTACAATCAGTTCTACATGTATTAAACTAAATTCAAATGTTTTTAACTTGTAAGTTTGGTATCTATGGTTTGGCAAGCAATTGTGTGTGGTCACCGACAGCTACGAACATTGTTCAACAGCCGAGACATTGCAGAAGCATTGCCATATTTGCCGTCCTAGACACAGAACTGACAATTTATCCGATATTCAGACGACTCGATCGAATTTCATTGAATTTCAGTGAGGCACAACGCTGAACATCGAATACCAAAGCTAGCCTAGACTTGAGATACCAAACAATACAAAAACATTCCACTTCACCTCCCCCCATTGTCAGGCGTTCAATGAATGGACAAATATGTACAGAAAAATATGTATTACATACCACCCACTGTGCACACCCCTGCATTGTTCTACTGCCTATACTCTGAGCTGAAATACCGTCTTGTTAATACTCTGTGGTCGTAATACTGGGTTTTCTATACGGCTAGGTTTAATACCGGCGTCGACTTCAATGGCTATGTTATATTGACAATATAATAAATTTGTGAGGCCCTCGTTTAATAAAAGATTGTCTTGGGTTCTTGATGATAAAATATGAGAAAACAAGATAGGTTTTTTATGTGAGGTGGTGAGATTAATATCATGTACATACGTGCGTTTACGTAAAAGAGGCATTATTCATTGGTGCCTGAAGTGTCTTAAAAAATCAGTGCCAACCATTATTAACTACGTTGGGGTCGGCTCCCAGTCTAACTGGATGCAGCTGAATAGTATTACATGAAGTGACTGCCTATCTGACCTGCACAAACCACTTACTGCCATAGATACTACATGCCGCATGGTAAGACAGGTTGTCGGACTAACGGGCTGCAGACTATCCAGATCTATGAATGCCAACTGGGAGCACCTGCATACTTCCCGAGGCACAAAGGGGTCTCGGTACATCATGGATGAACCGCATAAAAATCCTTTGAGCAAATTAGAAAAACAACACGGACATACCTACAGATGTACAGGAAAATCGACGTTGTTTTATACTATTTGTACATAATATAGATAAGCAGCAGGAAATTATTAATTATCATATTAATAATAAATACTTTATCGAAATACCGACCCATTATAACATATTTTTTATTACTAGTAGTTTTTTTTTTTTAATTACGCTGGTTTGACAACACATGTCATGTGTGTTAGTTCCACGCCTAGCTCTGCTCTAAAATAGTCAAGTCTAGTCAAGTTATCGGTAGTAATAGAACCATTAGTAATAGAACCTGTTCCATAGGTACAACTATGAATAACTGCAATATTTTATTATGATTCTCATTCATTTATCTGTAACTGGGTAACGCAATAATCCTTCTCTTTAAGAAAAGAGAGTAGGTAAGACTGGTTGACAGAATTTTAAGCTTTTGAGTAACGACTGTCTAAGATAAGATGTCTACAAATAACAACCGGGACCAACAGCTTTCCACGGCACGAAGGAAAATCAGTATGTAATAGATGGTTACCCACCCACTAACCGACCTCGGCACTGCTCAACCTTGACGATCGATCCGTGCCGTATTTAGCCTTTTCAAATAAACCTCTAATCCTTAATGGAAAACAAAGCGTAATTAAAAAAAATAGATAAACAATCCATACGACATTGACCTCACAATAACATCCTTCATTTTATCTATTTGCCTAGGTTAACGTAGACAATTTCCTTACACGGCAGGACCTCCTCATCTTCAGACCCTGACATTCGCGCCGCATCAGGTCATTGAGGACATTGCTAACCACTCGCGAAGGTTGCGCCATCTGTTGTGTTAAAGGCACAATGTCTTTTGTCTAGATCTTCGTACTAATATGAAGTTTAATGTAGGCATTGAAGGATGATGCATTTATGTGATATCATATTCGTTGTATTATCCTTAATAGCACATGAATATTCATAATATACGTATAGTTGTTATTTATTTAGTGTCACTTTGATCTCTTGTTATAAGCGCTAGTTATGAGCGTGAGGTCTGAGGTTCTTTCAGATAGATCATGGTTCATGTGGTGGAGTGTTTACATAGAGCGACATAATTATTAGGACTCGCTTATTATGTATTATTTTATTTATATTTTTATATATGTATGAATTATTGTGAATACAAAATGCTATTATACATTGTAATATGATTTTTGTTAGCGTCTTAAGCGTTTTGGTAAAAAAACTGTAAGCAAAAACTATGTAGAATGTATTTCGGAATAAATAAATGAATCAAACTAAATAAAAGTAAAAGATTAATACACAGACAGAATTACTTCCGTAGTATAATGTTAGTATGGGTTAATAGTGTCTTGTTTGTGACTCGTTCGGAGAAATGGATACCTACTTCCTCGCTTCTAGGTATTTCTGTAGCCAATCAGCATACAAGTTATGCAGATCTTCTATTATTGTAATTAAATCTGTTGCTTGAATGTCATTGCAGACGCATAGTAAGTAACTATTTTATAATAAATTAATTATAATTACAAGTGTTAAGTTATAAATAAATAGCATGAAACATAGCCGGTTTTCATGTCCGTCCGCGTGACCAAGTGGTTCTTATAAAATATGCAACGGCTTTTAGTGTCATCTTCGGCATCATTTAGAAAAAAAATCTTTGAGGTTTATATGTATAACATAAACAAGTCACGCCGGTAATCCCCGAAGGGTTAGGTTATGCGGTGCAAGTTGAAAGGTCGCACACGCACTCATCCATGAATCATTCTTGCTCCGGCCGACTTGGGTTCAAATTAAGAGGGATGCGCCAGGGTAGCCCACGAAACTCAAATATTCTTGCGTTTTTGGCAGATCAGTGTCAGGTTGCTGTTGAACAAAATAATATGATTCGCGACCGTAACACGTATGTATTTACAGAGTTATTTATTAAAATCATCAATACAATCCTCTAATTTATTTTAATACCATTAAATGACTATTTCCTGAAAAAGACATTCATTGAAGTTCGCGGGCTGGCCTGACGCTTTCACCTCAAGATATTTCCAAGCCGGCCACGGTGACGCGTGTCTAAGTAGAAGACTGAATACTGATAGATACACTATACATACTAAAGTACTTGTCATTGCCTTGTGTCCGCAGCTTGTCCGCTATGCGAACAGTCGAATCACAGAAGCAGGTATGGCTTACAATAATAATGATTTCAAATTCCATTTTATAAACTCATTCCCATTAAAAAACAATGCACAAAATACAAAATATTGGATTTCAATGAACACGTATTTTATTAAAGACTTCTTTCTTTCACTTCAAACAATTTCACGACCGAATGGAAAATATATTTTTTTAATTTTCCTCTACTCGTCCGCAATAGACTATCTGCTTTTTATATAATATGTTGCCAGTCGCGTAATCGTCCGCCATTTTAATTACAAGCTTGGCTGACTGCTCATATTGTTTTATGTTCTCAATGTAGGACATGGAAAAAATGTTGTTCGGATGTTCTCTTTCATTTCGAGTCGATGGCACTTTTTAAACCAATTGCTTCAGTAGATAATCGTGTTATTAGCAGCGTCAGTTGCGTGCATTTTAAAAAGAAATAGAAAATACCGGCCCTTTTAATCGTCATCTTAATATACAAAAATCGCGTTTCACACTCTCTATGTTCGTACATTCTAATCTTCAAAATCGATTCCACGGAATTTTGTGAATGTGTATAGTTAGTTCCAGTTTGAAAAATAAGATTAGTTTTGGAGCCGATAGGTTTTTTCTTTATAAAAACCAGCTGAGGTCCGTCGGGTAAACGGTATCATTACGGGTAGTTTGAGAAGGAACACCGATACAAGCCCAGAGGTCGTAGTCTCTACAGTACAGATATAATCTTAGTCAAGAGTTCAAGACATAATTATGATGACCGCGCAGGTTGATTGTACCGCCAAATAAAAACATCGTATGTTACTTACCCACTATATTAGTTTGGTTACAGTTTATTATTTACTAGGTTTTGTTAGCGACTTCACCCATCTTTATGTTCGAAATTATCCCACGGAACGGAATCCCATAAACGAACGGAATGTAACGTAGGGTTTATTTTTTTAAATCTTCGTTAACAAAAAGGAGTTTTTTATCCTTACGGATATGCCAACTCCATCGTACCTTATTAACTATTTACATATGTCGAATATTTACTTACTTTGCATGGGGTTGAGATGAGAATGCCAAGGGCGATGTGTGGTGTAACGCGAATGGATAAAATAAGGAATGTGTACATAAGAGGAAGTCTGAAAGTGGCGCCGGTGACTGAATAGTTGTGTGGTAAACAGTTACGTTTCCGATAGTTGTTCGTCAACATAAGTTTCATTTTGAAAAACTTTACTTCTTCTGTCCATTTTCGCACAGACGAATCCTTCAGTTTCCCCAAAAAGGTTACCGAAACGTAGCCAGGACACGGACGCTAGAAAACATTCATAAGGCCCGGTAGAAGCGCCCGTGAAGCGTGTGTCCCTTGTCGGGGAGTGGGGTGAGTCCCTTGTCCACTGCAATCAATTCCCGGTGCATACATACCTTGGCTTTTGAAAAAAAGTTCTGTTTCCTACAACTATAACAATGTAACAACAATGACTGTCTAAATAGTTATGCAACCGGTCCTATAATCCAAACTTGTGATAATAACATAGTTAATTACGTAATTTCTCAAACTAACGTAAAAGAAAAACACGCGTACGCAATTAAAACAAAAACAAGGAAGCAAACATATTTAAATGCTTACTGAATGTTAGCTACATACAAAACTTACTAATTAATAATAAAAATGATTAAATATTCAACCTTGTGTAAGATTCTCAAGGGATCACCGAACTGGTAACAACATAACATTGAACTTGACCGCATGATACCACCTAAGCATATATAAATTATCTATATACAATTTAATACGTTCAGTTTGATATGTATACATTCCCGGGTTAGTAAGTTGGTACGCTGGTCTCACGTGGCGTCATCGTGGGGTCCTGGGTTCTATTCATCAGGTCGGGCAATAAGTGTTATTGGGTTTTTCAGTTAGGGATTTCTCATTACCTGCGCGGAGTTCGCAAGTTGGCGGTATGATACCCCCGTGACGTAAGCCTGACCTCTCTCCTCTCGACTCTCTCTCCGGCGTGTCGGATTGCCGTCCCATCGGACTATGAGGGTGAGGGAAGAGAGACTGCACCTGTGCCTGCGCACACAGGCCTGCACTATAATATGTATCTCTAGGCTAATCTCCGCTGGGATTGGCTGCCGTGACCGAGAACGGTCAAGAGGACTATTATTACTAAGTTTATTGCGTACAAAATCAGCAATGGATGATGCACAGTTTGACAGACAGCTTATTAATACTTTTTGTTGAGTGGTTGTGTCACACACAGGACAAAGACGAGATTTTCATTGATTTATCTTTTATAAAAATAAAATCTGTTTGTGCGAGTGTTCGTAATTCTTCTCCTCCTAAACGCCTTGACCGATTTTAATATTTTTGTGTATTTATGGGGTAACCTGAACCGGTTCTTAGCTAAAGTTGAACCCGGTACTTAGGTGACAGTATTTTCGACAAAAAAAATCTACGCGGACGAAGGCTATTTTACATGTTGTATTCAGATCCTGACTGATCTTGCGATGTTGTGAGTGTTGTTGGACATTTTTGAAAGAGCCCAAAAGAGGTTTTGATACTGACCTTTGGATTATTATTTTTTAAACTGGTTTGGCAAATCTTTGAAGTTTTATGCGTATGCGTAGATGTCTTGAGAACCAGTACCTACTTGTTTTAATATAATTATTTCCTTATTTTTGTGCGATTTTATCGTTAAACTAGTTATAATTGATTCTATTGCTAGGATTAGAACATTTGCGTATTCACAAATATTTCGTTTGACCTTCTAGCAGGCGCGTGGTTATTTAGAACGGCAGCGGTCTCGCGGAACTTAAAAGACTTATTGGAGTTTTAGGGATCTATATATGTATTAACGTTTTTATAATTTTTACAATTATCTAATAAATTATCAATAAGTATGGTATATCTATTGTTATATTGGCAGTAGGCTCGCCCCCTATTAAATGGGACTTAAAACATAACTGGCGAAATGTGGGTGTACTATTAGGTACACCTCTACCTAACCCTTCGGAGATTACAGGCGTGATGTTATGTGATGTGATGCTACAATTATGTTTCGATTAAGATACTATTATGATATTTAGTTGAAAAATATTTGAATGTTTGTAATTGCAAACAAAAAAAAACTCAGTGCTTTGGATTTCGTCAGATTTTGTCAACTTATCGCGGTCTGATAAAAAACTACGTGTCTCAGAAACAACAAACATTTGATGGCCGTCATTCGTAGATCTATTACTTTCGTTACAGCTCAGAAGCCCAAAAGACTGACAACTAGTGTCACCAAGTTTTTTTTTAAATACTAAATAGACTTGTGTTTGGCCGCAACTCGCCTGATGTGAAGCGATGACGCGGCCTAGGGCGGAGCACGCCAGCCTAGCTGACACCGTTTCACGTAGTTTGAATAGATCCAGATTATAGTGATCAGGCAAACGAGAAGCCGGTAAAGATGGCTGGGGAAGATGTATCGTGTTACCCAATATCTGGGTTGTGGAGGTCAGATAGGAAAATCGCTCCATGTGAAATACTAATACTCAGCTACATTGGTTTAGGCTAGAAGCCGACATAACTATAGTTAGGAAAAGGCAAAACAGATGACTACATAATTGTAGATAGGTATACTAGATGTGCAATTATTCATTCCTCTTAAATTGGCGGATCTATTAAAGTTATAAATGAAATGAATTTAAGTGGCCGAATTGATAATAATAATCGATTTCCTAAAAGATAAGCAAATCAAGTATCTTCATGAGGTTGTCGACATGTGGGATGTGGACTCAGCGATCATTGTGCCGATAGTTGTTGGAGCCCTGACCGCCGGTAGCTTGGACCCTGATCCCGATACCGGTGGGCTACATTCTTTTTATTTACTTTTTTTATTTCTAAATGTTTTTTTTATATTGTTTTTTGTAAGGAATATTTAAGAATATTAATAATTTGTATAGAGATAAATAAAGGAAATAATCGATTTCCTAAAAAGTCCGTCGTCATGCTCTCATGGTTTTTTGGAAGTCACAAAAAATTAGCATTTTTCCCAAGTATCGTAAACTTTCGGCACACCCATCTATGCTATATTTTCCTCGTCGTGTCGCGATGGATCCAAGATTCGCCGTACGCATTAACACAATTCGGATTTCCGTTTTTTTTCTTGGAATACAGTGGATCGATCCCCAGGTATAAATATATATGTAAATGAATATAGTGTATTTTGAAGATTCGGGACACCTGAATGATTCTAATCATGTCAGAGCAGATGCCAGAGCCCGGTGTGCAGACGCAGGCGGACCGCAAGCTGTCCGTACCTTTTTTTTTTTTTTCCGGATGGGAAATCATCAAATGACCCTGCCCGCTCTGGGCGGAGCGGAAGGGACTATCAGACTTTTACTGACTAAAACCCATCCATTTTCCTTCTTTGCCCTTTGTGTTCCACGGCCACGGTATCTCTTTCGAACAGTCCCGCAGCCCTGGCAGGCATCGGCCCATGCGGGCCTTTTCCATTTTGCTGACATCTCATTGAGGCACGCATGGAACACGAACGCGCCATCGACACGGCCTGTTGTCATAAGACGACGACGGACGGACGGCGAGCTAGCGTCTGGCCAAGGTAAAAGCCAGCCCTTAGGACACGGGAAGCGCCAACTAGGCGTTTCGAAATTTAAATTAATTTACCATCTACTTATGTAAACAATTAAATACACAAATAAAAATTCGAAATCGATCAAGCCATTTAGGAGGAGAAGAATTACGAACACTGCGTGTGTTCGTAATTCTTCTTCTCCTAAATGGCTACACTTGGCACGTCACGAGTCACGAGCAATAAAATGTATGCATTTTACAAAATTCAAAATCGATTTTCTCGTGAAATTAACCGGGATTCTAACCGTAAACCGTGATTTGTCACCCCAGTAAAAAAATACCATTTCCCAGTAATCATTTTTGCGCAGAATTACTTAGTTTGCTGTACAAAATGCTTGGTTGACGGCTTCGTGAAGGGTCCGTTTACACCTTGTATGATAAAATGTACTTACGTTTCCAAAAAAAAAAAACAAATGGACTAACAAAAACCAAAATTATAATTATGACACCCGCCCCCCGACTTTCCTTCCAATAACTACGAACATCCTATTTCACACTATTAAGGATATAATGTCCCAACACGGAACACTAAAAGAACAATAAAAAACAATTGTTCTAGCTGTAGGATGAGCTAATTGGAGGAAATCGATTATTGCACTAGTACGGGAAGGATAGAAACTACTCCGTGTTTGCACACAATGACCTTATGAACGAATTATTATTCTTAATACACTGATAAAATACTTTTTCGGCTCGTTGATCTAGTGGGTGCAAGCACAACTGCTGAGCGTGAGGTCCTACGTTCAGCCACGGAGTCCGGATTTGTGCCCAGTTGCTGGCATTAGACTCGCCTCTTATTACATGGGATTTAAACATAACTGCCGAAATGTGGGTGCACTAAGTAGGTACACCTCTGCCTACAGAGCCTGCCTGCCTTTCGGGGATTACAGGCGTGATGTTATGACATATGTTATGTTTGTGATAGGCTGGCAGACTTGCTAAGGACCTAACTTATGGCACTTCTAGCTATATCAGGGGAGCCCGAAAATCTCACTTTTACTTTTAGCGTTTCGTATTTCTTGAACAACTTTCACATTTTATATTTTGGCTTTGCTGATAGAACATCCCTTCGTTTAGACAATGTCAAAGGGTTTGTCGATGCACTGTTTCAATAAGGGCCACTGCTGGATGAAGGCGTCTTCCAAGTTGCGCCACAATACCCGCATGATTCAACTCTCCTGGTCAGCACATAGAGTTGAAATTACAGTTAAAGGCACACATAGCAAAAGAAAAATCAGCATTTAATGTTCCCACTGCATACAGGCCTCCTTTCTATGAGAGAGAATGGGCCGTAATTCACCACGCAGGCCGAGTGCGGGGTGGATTGCCTCTAGTATATGCAGCAGTCATAATATTAGAAAACAGCCATGGGTTAACTGCTTGGGCTTTTCTGGACGAATGTTCACACAATGCGCTTGTTTTTAAAATCTATTTCATTATATAGCGACAGCGATATAAGGTATTTTTTGCGTTCATATTATTGAAAAAATAAAATGGCGGCGTAAGTTCAGATTTTGACCACGCGCCAAAACATCTTTGTACAATGCCTTACCTTTGCATAAATTGTTGAGATTTTTTAGAATACGAATCGATAGAACTTTGTAATTCTTTTATATTTTATTTATTTGAGCTAAGTAAATTAAATTATAAATACATATAGTTATTATGTTTACAAACCAGTAATTTTTAACCGTGTCAGTTACATAATATTGACTGACAATTAAATCTTGAACTTGACCTCGCTACGTCTAAACCACACTGCCGATTACGGCCTAATCGGTAAAAACGCGTAGTAACCTTCAGATTATATGCAGGTGATTGTAAACCTTATTCCTGATCAATATAGAATTTATCTCAGCTTGTTCAGAAGTCCACGTGGCAAGATTGGCAAGATGGATGGAAATTACATAGAAGTTTTTTTGATTGGTGAATGATTGGTAGTTGTATAACAGAGAGATGTTGGTAAACAATAATTAAAATCTTCATCTTCTCCAGTAAGATAATGTTTCTTTTCTTATTTAGTCATCTTTTACAGATTTTCTAAAGAAATATGATATGGTATCAACCAGTAACTTCTATCAAGGAAATCATCTTAAGGAAACTAGCGAACCAATAAACGGAACTCAATCTCATTCACCTTCATTTGAAGAAGATTGTCATCATCATCTCATATTTATAACTAACTGTGCTCCGCGGTTTCACCCACCGCTCAGCTCCTGAGGGTTGAAGCATAGAGTTAAATAGCCTTTAACCTACCACAAGAAATGGACTATAAAATGTAAAAAGATTATTTTTAATCTGACTGGTTGTTCCAGAGATTAGCGCGTTCAAACAAACAAACATTTCAGCTTTATTATATCTTCTTAGTATATAAAACTCACGTGTGTGTGACCACGCTCATTTCCGAAAACAACCAACCGACAATACTTGTTTGTATTGATATCAGCTAGTGATGGTTACAGGTCTTATGCGTGCCTATTTTTTTTTTTATTATAATAAATGGGTTTACTCTTGACCTCAATCAAGCCTATTAAAGCAAATCTAATTTATATAACTCACATCTCGGAAACGTGACACTTTAGAACATTTTGTCTGATACAAAACTTGTTTGCATTGCTGTAGATTAATTAGGTGGAAGTTAGACAGACCATTAAATTCAAACCCCTTTGTGATTGTGTTTGATGCCATCTTGAAAGATGGGATATAGATTTGGACCCGATCAGAGGCGCCGTACCAAGCAGGGGGGGGCCGCTAGCACTGCTGTAGAGAGGTACATTGCTAGATTACAATGGTTAAAAAATCCGTCTGGTCAACTTAAACAAATCTTAATTGTTATTAAATTGTCACCCGTCAATTTTATTCCACGGATAAAAATTACATTTTATTTCCGACATTTTCTTCTTAAAACATCTGACATTGGCAGCATTGTCGACAGCGGCACCTATTGCCATGAACAAAAATAGAATAGAATATACATTATGATTGAAAATGGTCTAAACTCGCAAGTCCGCACTGAATTGAGTAAGCGTGGGGACTCTTGAGACGTGACCTTTGCATTACTACATACCAATATTTTCGTCATTAAGTACATTAATTATCTTATTATAATAGTGATTGCTCCTATCAGTTCACTGATAAGTGATAACAGTGGACAATAAGAGCTAGTGTTGACCCTCACCTTCTAGCTAGTCTATATGAGACAGCGATAAGTAAACATTATGATAATTACAATCTCAATTATGCAGTATTTAATGATGTCTATTTGTATTAAATTAGTTCATTATACATGATACGTTTATATGTTTCTTATAAGTTAATAACTTTTGCCCTCGACTTCCCGGTTACAAGTCGAGAATTATCCACATTATTAGTACTACAGGGCAGTACAGGGATAAAAAGAATCCTACATATATCTTAACCCATGTTAAAGTGAGCCCGATTTTTCACGTTCCTTAATCAAATTGAATTACTAATAGACACAACACCGTAGTTCTGATGACAATACAATATTATGGTGTCGGGTACAGACCGTGGACAGTTATTTTACCTTCGGCATATAGGTAGGTAAACCTTATGTGACGGAATATAAAGAGTAAAATAAAAAGGACAGCAGCTACTCTTATGATGAGATATGTCAGGTGGGTCTTAATATAAGACTTCTCAGAGAAAAAGATACTCCAAAGATTTGTAAAAAAAAACGTTACGATTAAAAAAAAAAACTTACAGAAATTTAAAGTAAATAAGTGAAATATAAGTAGGGAAATTCATAAAGTGATTTTTAGAATGATGTGTATGTGTGACATTGCAACAGTTTAATAATAGGTACGTACGTAATTGGAGATTTAATAACCAGCATTTTCAGTTTTAATTCTTCAATGATGAACTGGCTTGACCTAAACCTGCTAACATTAAATCTAAAAAAAACCTACTACTTACCCTTTGCAATCCGGTGCAACTACAAACCTACAAGTAGTTTCACGATAACGGCTCACTCCTGCCAGAATCAGTCAATGTCGTGCTCATGCCCTTCTATTTCTAGAGCTGATAGTGTTAAGTACTTGGGTGTGCATATAGACGATGGACTAAAATGGGACAAACAACTCGATACACTAACTACTCGAACACTGCATCTTATTCACATCTTCAAATCTCTCCGAGAATCCGCCAGTATTGACACTCTCAAAATGGTGTACTATACATTATGCCAATCGATTATTGGCTACTGTATAACTGTATGGGGTGGAGCAGCGAAGACTCATCTTCTCCGCGCAGAAAGGTCGCAAAGAGCTGTACTTAAAGTTATGCTAAGGAAACCCTACAGATACCCTACAACGCAACTTTACGCTGATTGCAAAGTACTGACGGTTCGGCAGCTCTTTATTCTCCAATCTGTCCTGAGGATACATGCCCGTTTACCTCTATCTGATCCAAGAAAGCGTACATATGTTCCCCCAGGTGTACAGTACAAAACCTCATTTGCAAGACGTCAATTCTATGTCTTAAGCCATCAAGTTTTTAAAAAATACAGAAAGAATTAAATATAATAGACCTAAATAAATTTAGTATCAAATCAAAAACCTCGAACTGGCTCTTATTGCAGGACTATATCAAAACAGAATCTTTACTATCTTACATCGCTTGACATCATAAACCTCAACTAATATCACAAATACTCAAACACATATACACAATTACACACACACACACATATACATGGGCACACACTCCCACTCCCTTCCCACACACCCACACACCCATGTCACACACACCACACCTCAACACTCACACATTTTTATTTTTTATTTTTTATTTTTTTTTCTCTTTCTGATTATTATTAATATGCATTATAGTGGTAGACCGATACACTTTCACTCTTGTGCTCAGTTTTACTGAATTAATATTTTTGTCCGATCTCTGTCTCTTAAGATACAGGTCTCCTAGTTTAAGAGACAGGGTTCATTATTATTTTTGTATGCATAGACTTTTGTAGACTTAAATCTTCGGTGCACAAAAACTGTATCATTATTTTTACTGTATTTCTGCCACCTTGTTTTTGAACTATGTGTCTGTGTGTATTACTCGGATAAATAAACAATTTTATTTATTTATTATTTATTTAATTATCGGTGGATTGGCGCGCAATTCGAAATTCAAATAACCATCGAAAAGCTATAAATCGAAAGCCGTGTTCTTTTAATTTCAAATTCAATCATTTGTTTTAGATAGTTTTTTGCTTTTGTGAAATTGTGGTAGTTTTTGGCGCCCATGGATAAACTGAAAATTCGTACAATTTTCGAATATGAGTTCCTACGTGGATATACCGCTGCGCAAACAACACGAAACATTAACGACGTGTACGGGCTTAACACTGCTCGCATAAACACGGTCCATTATTGGTTCAATCGTTTTAAATCTGGAAATTTTGAGTTGAAGAATGAGCCTCGCGGTCGGCCGGTAACCATTGTCGACAACGACGAATTGAAGGCGGTAGTGGAAACGGATCCAACTGAATCTACGGCTGAGCTTGCTGCGGGCCTTGGAGTTAGTGTCAAAATGACATTGAAGCACTTGCGTCAAATCGGAAAGAGCTAGATAAGCTAAAATAAAAAAAAATACAAAAAAAAATGTTTTTAAAATTTTCATACAAATCTCCAATTTCATAGGTAAAGGCCTAATAATAATGACATTGTTGGATGTCTAATTTTGTGCTTAAAATAATGTATTAGCATTGTATTAATTTTCTTTATTATTTCATAATTTTACTCATAATCTTATTGATACTGACATTATTTGTAAAATTTTGCATGTTCAAACTCAGGCAGAATGTTTGTACACTATATTTTAAAACAACTTTATAATACAATACCTACATTATATGCGAGTAAATGATTTGATTCTTAATTTTAGGATCGGTCATCTACCTTGGCCCTCTGCAGTACGCAGACCTGTTCTCACACACTCAGATAATCGGGAGGACATTTTTGGCAGAACTGGTTCTGGTCGCGTTTGATTGAAAAAATATTTGATTCATTAAATGATACAAGTATTTTTTAATTGTATAATTTTAATGAAATCTACGCAAAATGGAGCCGAGTTCGTGATGTGTTGATTTTTTTAGTGTATGTAATTACTAGGGTACCTAATAACAAAACATGTTTATTAGGTACTTTATATACATACCTGGTTGGTTAAGCAAAATTCAGGTTTCAATATTGTTAAATAGTGGGACCTCTCAAACTACTTTTTATGATATAATTTTGTAATAAAAACAATTATTTTGTCATGTGTGATTGGTATATCGGGAAGCCAAAGATTTTCCTACAAACATAAACGATTTCAGTTTGAAGCCATTTTCCTAATGAACATCATTGACATATCACTTTAGTTTTATGAAAACCGTGTTTTTATAGGTAATCAAGTTTTGACTCAAAAAAGCACAATACAACATTCAGACTTGTACTGCCGTGTACATTAATTATTGCCATCAGCTGGGCACAAATTCAGACTCCTTACTGCGACTGAGAAATCCTAATGGAAAAAACCCAATAACACTTTCCCCGACCACGGAATCGAATCCAAGACCTAATTGTTTTGATGCAGTTTAAGAGGTCATGTGACAATAGCCATATAACTATTACTAATAGTACCTATTAAAAGAAACAAAGACAATCTATCCGGCTCCAAAGTCCTACACTATACAAGTTAGATATTGGTAAATAATTATTAATTAAAATTAGCTACACAAACATACATATAATTAATTATTAGCTACAAAAACAAATGACTAATTAACATTAGGAAGTGGACTATGACAACACTGACAGTTGTTTAAAATGTTAAACTAGATTTATACACTACCTATTACTAAAACCTAAAATTATCTAGACCTTTCTTTTAGTTGGAAGTTGTTGGGAATAATGACCTGCCGGCCAAAGACCTCTGAATGGTTTCAAGTTCAACATGACTATAGAATAAATATTTTCACGAATCGTTCAACAAGAAGTCAATAAAATTGTAAAAGCCGTAATTGTTTTTAGAGAAAAGGAATTTAGTTTTCTTTAACTTGAGAATTGATCTTAAAGTTAAATAAATCTTATTTTTTAATGTTAGCGTTTGTTAGAATTTTCAATGAAGAATTAAATAGTTATACATCGGATTCTACGCCATGTTTAACAAAGCTGCCTTTCCAAACATTTTTTACGCTTTGAAATATCGTCAGAGCATTGCACTTTGTTCAAATAGTCTTACCACCTACCTGTATCAACATTTCTGATCCGAAATGGAAGCAAAAAAAAATAATTCGGAATATTCAAAAATCAATTTAAAACCGAGGTTAAAACATAAAAAACAAAACCAGGTTAATACCTACTGTCACGGCACCTATTGATATTTAATTACTCAGAAACAATTCCAATCAAACACAAAGTAACAGCTACGCACTTGTATATTTTAATAAATACTCGTTAATCTTAGGAAAAATAGTATCACTTGTGTATTGACTATATGTAACATCCATATGGTTCCACAGAGGATCCTCAACCTTCACTGATTCTAACACATTGGGGAGTTTCGACATCAACCACTCCACATCCTTCGTGTCCACTAAACCGTCATTCTTCCCATAAATGCACACAACTGGCACTGTTGTCGCGCTAAGATTGTACTTAGGAGGCTGTTCGCTTCCATATACCACAAGGTTCTGTTCCTTTCCATAGTTATACTTCTCGAATCTCCTACTCTTCATGCTCTGGCCATACCGTGCCATGTTGTGCACAGACGTTCCCGCAGGAAAGTGCCCGAAGAGTACCCGCGTAGTCTCGTTGGTGATGGACCCCAGGTGAGAGGAGTCCACGTGGTCGAACACGTCGAGGATCGTCTCACACAGCCTCTCAGTAAAATCTGACAGCTGGCAGAAGAACGCGACAAACTCCTGACTGAATGCGCCTTTCGAAAACACTTCTTGGACGCCGTACATTGATAACGCACCTTCCATTTGTGCAAAGGTCTGTGTCAGAGTTCTAAATAAAATCGATTTTGTGTTTACTTGTCTGGCTGCTGGCGCTATACCAATCACTAGTTGGGCTTTTTCACAGTACCCTGGCCTTTCGGAACACATCACCAAGAACGTCCCGGTTCCTTGAGAATAACCAATGTAATTCAGCTTTTCATATCCTGTATAATCTAAGACATAGTCGATCATCGCTGGCACATCGTAAATCCCCATCTCTTCGATGTAGAACTTCCAGTAGGCGGCATCGTTATCTGGGTTCATGTGAACGTGTCCTCTTGAGTAGTAGTTCCCTCTGACATTGCCCACCCATAGATCGTAACAAGCATCAGAAATGAGGTAAGCTAATCCTGCATTTGGGCCGGAATCTATCCAGGAGTCCGAACTCTGGAGTAATCCATGCATGAGTAAGACCGGGGGCGATCTCTTCTTTTGATGACAATTCCTCGCTTTCGCTATCCTGAACATGGTGAGAATATATCCATCGTCCGTAATAACTCTGTGTTCTTCAGAAATATATCCATATTTTTCAGTCAGCTCCGTGAAATTCATGAGAGAATCTTTGGGGTACCCCAGGGAGGTCTTGGTTTCCCTTCTGATGGGCAGCCATGGCGTTCGTATGACGTACCCGACCGCGACCACTGATAAGGATATCAGCAGGACGTTAAACGTGTTGAACCGTTTCGAAGACATGCTATCAACTGAGCTCGCACCTCCGCGAATCAACTAATCTATATAGCCCGTCAACCTGTATGTGTTGTGTGTTTGTGTGCACAATTTTTTTTTTCAAACATTTTAGTAATGGATTGTCGTTAGGATATAATGACATGTATTGTTTTATTTTCTTTTGCTTTTGGACCAAGCAAGTGATGAGGGTTTAATTTTATGAACCCTTTTTGTTTATTTTTTTTTGGACTTATTTTTGTTTGTTTCAATAATAAATTAAGCATAATGACTTTATTGAAACAGTAGTTTAAAGTTAGAATGTTTTTTTATTTTGATATTTTAATTATTAAATTTTATATAACTGTAACTGTCTTTTTTTGTTATAAGTAAGTAATTAAAATGATACTTAATGTACCTATCATTTTAATTACTTACTTAACCCGACCAAAACTGGAGTACTATTTATTATTTATCCTTTAAACTAAAATTTTACCAACCGCAGATAAAGATATATTAATAAGTAAGTACTCTGTACTCAATAAGCATCGTCATCGTCCTCCTGCCCATATACCATTTAAAAAAAAACAATAATAAACCGCAACTCATTTAGACTTTAATCCTTAGCTAAATTTTCCATGATCTTACTATAAAAAAAATATCCCGAGCATCGCCGCAGTCTAAACTTGTACATAAATATAAAGTAGTTACAACTACGTCAGTCTGTTGTTTGCTACTTATTTAGTTGTAACTAAACAGACAATGTTCTGCGACATCACTTGTTATTTAATTAATATTGTTGTATAGGTAGTATGCAGCAAGTGTCCTCGTAGCGGGTAGCGTTCTATGGTTCCTGCTTACCCCCGTGGGAAAAGCAAGACTTTATGTATGTAACATACATAAACTCTAAAAAAAAAAATATATATTTAGGTAAGTTATGATGACGGCATAATTTTGACATTATCTTGGGAGTTTTCTTATGAAAAGTGTGAATCTACCGCAGGATTATTGCCCATTAGAAGACAAAACATTACAAACAAGACATCAGACTTAGAGCCCGTTTCTCCACCTATGTTTCGTTAACTTACTTGGCAGATAATTACAAACAAAGCGAAAGCGATATGAGCTTGTTACTATACACCTCTGGCTATCCTTTGGGGAATATAAGCGTGATGTCATGTACTGTGTATGATTGTAGTTGATCAGTTGCTTACTTAGACAGATTTCGGAACGCCTGCGGACACCGGTCATTGACAGAGACTTAGCGGTGATGGTAGGCCTCCAGTACATTGTCTGAGATCGATGTCTTGTCCGCAGTGTCTTGAACCTTTGGTGAGTCAAAGTAATTTGCGATTCTTCTTTGATGTTACTGCCATAGTTATCTATACTAATATTAGAAAAAGGTAAAGTTTGTATGTAGGGGGTAATCTGCGGAACTACAGACCCGATTCCGAAAATTCTTTCTCTAATGGGATGCTACATTATCCCCAAGTAGTATAAAGGGTGTAAATAGACCCTTAACATAGCTGAAAGGCACTTGTTCTCCCCGTCTTTGCAATATTTTTTTTGTTCTAGACCATACCTGGGAACCCTCTGGTTACGGATATTGGGGGTCAAAGTTCCAACTTTTTCACTTTTTTATATACATGTTTTGCATTGAGTCCTACCGTATAACGTGATTTTTCACCCCAAAAAATAAAGTAGATTCCCAGCAATAATTTTTGTGTAAAGTTACTTAGTTTGATGCACAGAATGCTTCGTTGACGGGTATGTGAAGGGTCTGTTTACACCCCGTATTTAAAAACGTTTCCGGGTATGATTTCCGACAATATCACGAGCTAAGCCGCGGGCTGAAACTGCGGTGTCGTGATGATAGTATCTACTTGTCTGTATTTTGTCTGTATAAAAATAGAACTCGCAAAACAGGTCCTTACGCGTGGGCATTATATTAAAAATAGTACTCTTTTAAATTAAATGACATAATATTCGTAACAATGACGTAATATACATTTGTTTATTATAACATTTTGCCGGTTTCACCCACCCATGACGCAGAACACACGAAACAATGAGAATTATAATAAAATAACTAATTTAAACAAAATCAGCTAGGAATACAGTTGTGATTTTATAATGTAGAAAAAAGGCCCATAAATTATGGAACCTTTTTTGTTTGCTTACTAAGACTTATGTTTCCTGATCGTGGATTAAAAGTTTGCTAGTATCAACATACGTCAAATGTGAATGTATTTTTTTATCCTTATTTTTTTTCTTTTCTTATATTGTCCCACCGCTGGGCAAAGTCCTTCCCCCTAGCCTTCCACTCTTCTCTCCGTGCGGTTTTCTCCGGCCAGCCTCTCACATACGCATCTAAGTAATGTAATTTTTATTAATTAAAATATTTAATTAAATATATGTAGACAGCACTGAGTATTTCACAAAAACACAAAGACAAAGTGACATTTTACTAGCGATAACACTATGACGGAAAAGGCGAAAATGTATAACTGACATAAGCTATGCATGTGGTCCGGTAGCCGACTGCGGATACCGGACCACATGCGTTCTGCTCTCCAGTCCACTGGGATTGATCGCACCTTTACTCAGTAGAGGAACAAATATTATTCATATCGATCGAAATTCTTGATACTCATTAATACATTATGTATAAATTCTTACATTAAATAAATTTTCCTTGTAATCTCAGTAACCCTGCGGTGAGTAGCCAGTCTAGGAAATACCCCAAAAAGAATAAATCCAAGAAAGGAACATAGAAGGTCTATTTTAAGTATATTATGTCAGAACGACCGCTATAAGTACTAGCTACACCTACGTCATAGGTATAGTTCGCGTACGGGTACCATGGACGTCAATAGAAATAGTTTACGTCTTAATATATGCCTTAATGGAATATTTTTATATTGAGCCGATGAAATTGGTTTTATTAATGAAATTTTATTAAAAATATGTATTTGATCAACATCTTAGGCCGAATCGCAGACTAGTGCGGTAAAATGCTGGTTTTCAGGCGTGTATCATGTAAGCCTGAAAGATTATATTACAAAAGGTGAAATAATACCTTCAGCGATACATCAATATGCAGTAATATCAATTGAAATTCATGGTGTGTCGTAAATCTATTTGAGTAAATAGAAAAACATCGATCTAAACCCATGATTCCATAAAGTGATAACATTTTTAATCATGACTTGTGAACCCACGAAGGTCATGGAAGCAATATTCTGTTTACAACCAGGAAACACATTTATGTTAATAAAACTGTGTTGACAAACAAACAACAAGTTTCTATATCGATCACTTATAATGTAATGTTGTACCTAAACGAATGATATTTTATTATCAATAGATTCCTATTCACAACGATATCAAGGTTGAGGTCGTTTTTTGTTATGTATTGATTGTCACACGTAACTGTAACAGTATTATGTGCCACTGACTATGTTTACGTGCGAGTATTCATACCTATTATAAAGTATCTCAGCGGGTCGCATTGCAAAACAATTTTATTTCTATTTTGTGAATCCGTTCTGCCTAACCTTTTCCCAACGATGTTGGGGTCGGCTTGCAGTCTAACCGGATTCAGCTGAATCCTAAATTTTACATCTGTCTATCTGACCTCTACAACCCAGGTAGTACTGGGTAATACGGTACCTCTCGAAGACAGGTGGTTGTCAAACTTTCGGGCCACTGACTACCTATACCGACTGTCAAAGATGTACAAATGACAGCCGGGACCAACAGCTTAACCTACTTTCCAAGCACCAGCCAGCCCCCTAACTTCGTAATACATTTTCTATCGCATTCTGAAGGATTTTTGAAGCGACACGATTTTTTCAAGCATACGAAGCCTTTTTTGAAGACAACGAATGTGACATTGTGTGTGGGCTTTTTTGAAGACAACAATGAATGTGTAGAATTTATCATTGAAATGTTTAGAATTGAGAATCCGAATGTGTCACCCAGTTAACCTTTTGGACACTGGGTTCGATTCCCAAGTCGGTTTTAAATTCACGTACAGATAACGCACAGCATATAATAAATAAATAAATAAAATAAAATTCATTTATTTTCTCACCACAATATTTAAAGATTACATGGAAATATTGTTTAGTAAATTATATTAAAAATACTTCAATATTGTGGGAGACTGGTGCCTAAGCTAGGCTAATAGCCTGTGTTATAGGACACCAGGTCCCCACCCCGAGTAACAATGTCAGGTCGTACTGAAGCAATACACCTGTTAGTAGTTGCGGCAAGTTCAGTGTTGTGGGAGGTAAGTATTATGAGGGTGTGTATTTGGTGTAAGTGAATTATGTGTGTATGTGAGTGTGTGTTTGTGTGGTGTTAGATTGCTGCACGAGTAAATATTGGTCTGAAATTGTAAAAGATATATTATAAGTTAAAGGTCTATGAGTTAACTATAAGGACACGTTCGGTACTATCGTAAGATAAGTCCTGGAGCCAATTGGTAAGTTTGGTCATCAATGTACTTCTGGTGAGAGGATATATATAAAGAAGACGATGGATTTTATTATAAATTCTAACACTTAGTACGTCGAAGTGGTGGCCCGCGAATGAAGTGCGACGTTGGTTAGGATTGCAGACTGGATAACCTTTGCGTTTCCTTAAAATTTTGTCGTCAAGAGGAAGCAAAGAGTGACGGCGTAGAACGGCACGCAGAATGTACAGTTGTCGCACGGTAAGGACCTTTGACTCGGAGTAGAGCAGAGCGGTTGGATAATCTCTGCGTTTGAACTGCATGACTTTTAGGACTGCCCTTTGGGCTCGTTCAACCTGAATTAGGTGAGTTTTGCAGGTTCCTCCCCATGCAGAAATGCAGTAAGTAAGAACAGAGACACACAGGCTCTGGCACACAAGGAAAAGAGTTTCTCGATCAGCTGAGTGCCTGAGTTCTTTGAAAATATATAAAAATTTCCTAATTCGCGAGCAGAGTGCTTCAGTATGGGGACGCCAGCTAAGGTGTTTATCAATTTGAACTCCGAGGTATTTGGTACTTGGAACCAGTGATAGGGTTAGGCAAGTGCAAGCATTTGGGCTGTGATCCAAAGAGTTCTGGCAAGTGTGGGCTTTGACAATATCAGTACCCACAGGAGGTATGATCGTGTGAGGGAGAGTGAAGCGAACAACCTTGGTTTTCTCGATGTTAAGGGTTAACAAATTCGCAGAGAGCCATGTCATCACTCGTTGAACCGACCGTTCCGCCCTCAATCTGCAGTTATCCCAGTTATCATCATAAATGATCAGTGCCGTGTTATCCGCATAAGTGAATATATCGCAGTTAGGTATTGAAAGGCGGCACAAATCATTTATGTAGAGTCCATATAGATCCAGAAGCTAGATATTTTGTACAACAGTTATTTTATTCTAAATTAAGCAGTAAGGAAAGAATTTTGAAAATTAATCCCCTATACGGGGTTAGATAGGTTCGTAATTTATGAAGTTAGTAAAGTGGAAGTTGCTATTACTTAGACTTCTGTTTACTTATAATAATTATTAACCGTCGGCTTATGGAAACTAATATCCTATAAAAAACACAACCAAAAACACAAAAAACATATATTGTGTTACATATAAGCTGAAAGCAAACTATTTGTCGGTACTACGCAACTCGGTACTTATTATGTATTTAATATTTTTTACTTAGAATTCGCGGGCTAACCGTGTTTTTGTTACAGTGCCTAAATATAGCAACATAATTTGATAAAATTAACATAGTATCACTTATTTGCTCAAGCTACTGCGTAGAATGGTAGCAAGGGGTGTACTATTAGGTAAACCTCTGCCTAACCCTTCGGTGATCACAGGAGCGATGTTATGTATTTATCACAGTATCATAAGTTAGTGGTTCGCCGGTGTCGGGGGCAGGGTTCAAGCTAGACAAGCTCCTGGTGGTTAGGGCTCCGTATTGAAGAGTACTGCCTTCTGAATCAGGCCTTTGACCCAACCTTTAACAGAGTCTCGAAAGATGTTCGTCGATGCTCTTGGCCATCGTTACGACAATCAGCACAATGATAGCAGAGCTTACATCCCATATGTCAGTAATCTCGCTCGAGATATTTTATTTGTTTCTCTTTTTCAGCTTTCTCGAGCTTATTACATGACTCAAAAGAAACATCGTGGATGATTGGCCTACGAAATGCTGATACAATGGCGCATGAATAAAATGGCGGCGCTCATTACGACAGGATCATCACTTCGAAATGTCATAAATTAGGTTTAAAAGAGCTCATATCGTTATCCTAAAACTGGTCAAAAAAGATTGTTCGCTGCTCATCATAAAAGAGCACTCTCATAAACAAGCTCATAACCCTGACAATAAGTATCACGCAGCCAAAACCACAGGTCAGTTCCTAGTTCAATATTTACTTATTTAATAAATTACCAACCTCTACAGATCCAAAGTTTAATAAATAACTTCCAATTAAAATGCTGCACACTACAATACTACATATTTGGGTCTGATATATTTAAAACGGCACTTAATACAGCCGTAATACCCTTGATATTCCAGTTGACGCGGAAACGGCAGTTTTGGACAAAGATAATATCAATATGTACTTAAAATAGCAGAAGTAGGTAATAATACCAGCACAGTGGAAGTCGCAGGCCGGTTGTCTTGCGGAAGATCAATGCTCGTTTACAATGCCCACCGTGGTTGCTCTTGATCTTCATTGAGTTAAATATGCTGAAGCGACCTTTGTCTGCGCTGACATCATCGTCTTCCCGGCATTGTCTCGTGATTCTTGGGGTCTGTGCAACACGTTTCGTCTTCCTTCCCCCTCATCAGCTGTCAAGCTATCATTTACTCTTTTTTAACCGACTTCTAATAAAAGAAGAGGTTCCACCGGAATCTTTTTTTTCATGAATGGACTCTAATTACTCCGTGATTACTGGGCCGATTTACTTGATTCTTTTTTAATTTGCTAGAAGAAGCCCGCGCGGTGGTCCCGTATAATAAATATTTTATTAACTTATATGATTAGTTTGTGAGTTAGCTTTAATACGTATTTTTTCTTCTTGGCCTATGTTGACGACATGATGGTCCCTTAACAACTTCTAGTTACAGTCTAAAATTATTTCATGTCAAGAATTAGAGTGGGATACTAAAAAGGGTAAAGTAACAATTTTTTTTGCAAAAAAAGACTTCCTCAAAACAACACTTAAGAAGTCTAAAATAACTTTACTTTCGGAATTCGGTGGCAATAATGTCAATGACAAACACTTCCGAAAGTTAAGTTATTTTAGACTTTTTTAGTTTTGGCTTTATTGGAAGACGGTTTTTTTCATCCTCTATCCGCAATTTGTTTGGTGTTCTTCTGTCTCGTGTAGCGATAACAATGATGGCCATGGGACTGCTATCAGCTGCCGCTTCTTCCAACCCTATACCTAACTGCAATCTTGTTGAAATACTATGTCGTTGTCGAAGTACGAAACGCTTTAAACCACTTAGGTTATTTTCTCAGTAGGATTGGAACCCACTGGATGCAAACGCGAAATTCAAATACATGAATCAATGTTACTAGTTATTAATTTGTTGGATGGACTCGTTATATATTCATACCCATATGCTACTCTTTGATTTCCTTAACAAATAACGAAATAAATAAATGCGACTGATTTACATTATATCACATAAAATCTTAATACATAAATATCTAATTGTTCCTGGCGACAATGAACAAAGAAATGGTCATTATGATGTACATTTCATAAGACGAGCATTCAATTTAGCAGTTTAATTAAGCACTGGTATCTAGACAATATCAACAAGTAATAGCCTGACATCCCGGCCGGCGCAGCCATATAAATGTCACGGACCAAGAAAATACAGTAGATCAACATAACAATGAGTATTTGGAGGAAGAAGACTTCCTCGTTGTCCTAATCCTAACCAAAGAGGCCTATCGCGCAAATATGCAATCGCCGAAATCCTATCCTAACTAATATTATAAATGCGAAATTAAGTTTGTTTGTTACCTTTTCACGCCTAAACCACTGAACCGATCATCCTGAAATTATTCATATACGTTGTCAAGTTTACAGAAACGGATATAGGGTACCTACGAGTCATTCCGAAAAAAAGTTTGTTCCCGAGCTTTTTTTTTTAAGTTTTATATGGGCCTACTCTTGACCTCAATCTAGTCCTGAGGACAGAGATGAGGTCGAAGATGAGACGGGCTAATCCAAAAGAAGCCTATTAACTCGTGAAAATAAAAACAATAATAACGTTCTTATGATAATAGATGGCGCTACGTGTCTTTCGAATCATGATTGAATTATATTATTACAAGCAGAGTAGGTACAACCCGAATTGATTGTCAAATTCTAAATTACCGCGAGCGAAGTCGCGGGCAACAGCTAGTCGTAAATATGTCACCCATTTGTTCAAGAAACTAGCAGATGCCCTCTATCGGCACGACCACAGTGTTCTTGTTCACCGAACAAAACTAAGAGCACACGGTGCACACACCGGATATGCTACGAGGCGAGGCGGGTAGGGGTGTAAATGTTGTGACGCCGAAGCGGCAACGCTCAGTTGTGACAACCCCTGCGGCGCCGCACCGGCCGGGCGGCTGTGGGCCCCCCAATGCGGCGATATCTTGCCGGGCCGCCACCGCACGCACCGTATGCGCATAGGCTCTTACGTGAAGGTCTCGTCGAATTTAAGACTAATGATTACCTACGATAACATGTGGGTGTACCACGGTGCAAAATGGTATAGTCCTTTCAACTTTTAACGCCTCGTTCAAACTAGTATTTCTGCGTCAGCGTCCTAGTGCTGCCTATAGAAGAGCTACGCTCAGCCGAGTGACCTAGTTAGCGGGATCGATGCGGGTTCAACGACCGCGCGCGATTGATCATCGTTTCGGGAAGCGCTGGAATGTGGCCAGAGATAGCGACATTAATGCACCAGGTTTGCGAGATTGGTTTTATTTGGACTTTAATGGTAGAGCAAATTGGTAATATCTTTAAGTAAGTTTAAAGAAAGTGCTGCGCTGATATAATGATTCATTATTCATACTTCACGGCGGTTTAGAAGGTACAGGCAGCAGTGGTGGCGCTGTGTTATCGGTCTTGACTGGCTCCAAGTTGCGGCTCGAGGGTACGAACCCCATCAGGCGCATTACCTACATTGTGTTATTTATTTCATCAACACTGCACTCAAAAACGAAAAGGTGAAAGAAAACATCGTAGGAAACCAGCATGTTCTGTGAAGAACAAAAAATCGAAGACATGTGATATCTACCAACCTACACTGGGCCCGCGTGCAGGACTACAGCCCCTCAGAGAGAGGAGGCCTGTGTCCCAGCTGTGGGAACATTATAGGCTGATTATGCTATACTTATTATAGGCAGAAACCTCAACATTTCTCTAATTATGTTTAAATTTCGTGGGATTTTTCATATTGTGGACATCCCCTGTATGACCCCAATATGTTCTGAGGGTGTGCCTTATGTAAGAGATCCAAACTTTAATTCCTACAAAGACTTAAGACCTGGGAACCAAACCCCGAACTCCATGCTCAGCAAACGCACTTAACAACCACTATACCAACGCGGCAGTAATCCGCGCCACATTCAAGTACCTAATAGATAGTCTACTGTCATATTAATCACGCCCACCACACTCAAGAGGGGCTTCTATCCACGAAAAGGCCACCCTGTCTCCTCAAGAAGTCGTTGAAGGCGACTAAGGGATTATGTCGAGGGGATATGAAGATAAGAGGAAGTCTAAGGCTGCCTCTATAAACCCCCTACGCATATATAGTGGGATTACCTAACTGGTACTTTGAACACATGGCTCGGGAGATCTGTACTGTTTATCGTACATTAAATAATAATGAATCTATTAACCCCTGAAGGGTTCTTTATAGACCCAAAACGATTTTAGTTCAGGACGTTACTGCTAAATGGACAGAAGTTCAAATATAATAGATGTCACACTTTGAAATTAGGACTAGTGGGAAGAAAAATTCCCATTAGTTCTACCGCAAATTGTATAATAGAACAGTAGAACTGATGGGACCTTAAATCGTAGGACTAGTGGGAAAGTAGCACAGTATAGTAGAGCTAGCGGGAATGATCCTACCTTCTTCGTAAACGATTGGTAATTTATTGGAACCGGCAATTAGTTGCTATCACAAGGGAAAATAACTGGCTTACTTTCTACGTAAAGATTTTCATTTTACAGTGCTTTAATGTAACTATGTAGGTATAAATATTGCCATGTAAAATCTACGGGTTAATTAAACATTTTATTAAATGTGACAAAAAAATGTTTTCGATGACATTTATTTTGATAACCTCGATAGTAGGTACCTTAAATCTGTTACCATTCACCATTAAACCCTACCACCATCCAAAATCCCATCAATAGTTCACCACACTGATCCTACTGGTATTGATTCCCGCGCCAGCTCAGCTGAGGTCCAGACGCAGACAGCCACTTGACCCAGATACTGCACGAGGCACGACCTCCCGTGACCCCTGAAGGATTCAGTGTACACGTGGCGTTCCACTATACGGGTGCTATGGAATAGCTAAATGGTTTGAAAGACGTTTGGGACTTTTAGAGGATTATGTATCTTGGTAATACGCAAATCCAGCCTATAACGTCCCACGGCTGGGACATAGCCGTCCTTTCTGTAAGAGAGAGTTTGGGAATGGACCACGCGGGCACAGTGCGGATTTGGGTAATGATAAATGGTATTATTAAACGGAATAATGAAAAAAAAATGTCCCATTTATTTACGTGTTACACAATGCCTAATTGAAATTGCCTATCCTGGCCGTTTCATCTAGTTTTTTTAAAGCTCTATGTTCTCATAAACGCAATCAAAATAGCGTGAAAGAGCACTTTAGTGTTACGCAAAAGTACTCTTACGCGGGCAATTAACAGCTCTTTATAGCTCAGAGACAATTGTCGAATAAATACAGCAATAATTATAAGTGAGAAATGTGGAGCAATATTTGAATCTATTTCAGCGAGTGTCGAGCAACATTAAACCTACCGAACCTTTGAATAACCAAACCTAAAAAAAGATACCGCCTTACACCTAAAATAAATTTCACGGCTGACATTTACTGAAAATAATCTTTATTACATCAAAAAGCAATGAAAACCTAACGAATCCTCGAATGAAAGGCAGCACCCAATAAAATAACCATAAATATGATTAAAACATCTATTAGAAGGTAGTAACACCGTGCTTGTATGCCGTAACATCATTTTCATTCAGTCCACCGCCTCCCCTCTGACATTTCACCCCGGTTCTGTCTCATTTTGCCGCCATTTATCCGGTCGCCTCATCTTCATTTTTATTGGTTTTGAAACGATCGCTTTAGAAGGAATAAACTGTTGTGTGAAAATGTTTTTTAATCAAATAGTAGTAACTATTGTTTAACTGGTTATAACTTTACCTCCCGCTTGGAAGAACGTCAATAGACTGACGGTATCGGTTGTAAATATGGCTGAATGGAATGCAATAGATGAAGGTGGGGCGTTACTTGAGAATATATACCCAGGGTGCGCCCCGCCATCATCTATCATCACCCTGGGCGAGAAATGGTAGCTCTATGGTAACAACGCCTCCGAGTTACGAGTTGAGTCCAGGCAGACAGTTTACTTTATGTTATTTATTTGATCACCATTGCGCTGTGGGAAAACGACTTGAGGACACCCGCATGCTTTTTAATCGCTAGAACCAATAATTCGAAGACATGTGACACCCCCGCACTGGGTCCGCCTGGTGGATTACTGCCATAGTACTCCATCTCAGTGAGGAGGCCTGGGTTCCAGCAGTGGGAAATTAATAGGCTGATTACGTATGAATATTCTTACCCTTATGCCAAACTCATTGCGTACCCAAATCGTTCAAACTAGTGAAGCATTTCGAGCAAATGAGGCGTCAATCGATTAGTGTTGGGTGCGTAACAAATTACATTGCTCGTAGTTGGCAGTTGGCAGGCTGGGGTCTAGATTGATACCTTTTAGTTTACCTTTTTATAACGCCTTTTTGTTAAGTTATTTTACTCTCTTACGACTTTTGAATAATAAAGATGTGTACATGCAAAAAATAGCTTAGCAATCGTTATCAAAAATGCAACACACTGCCAAGCAAAGGCCTCATGACTTTGTTTTTTCGATCCAAGGCGAATGGGGACCACTGGTCGTTGGTTTTGTTCAGCTCGTCCCATCTCTTACGAGGTCTGCCGAGACGTCTTCTGGCCGTGTCAGGGCTCCACATAGGGGCTATATTGGCCCACAGCTCATTGGGCATCCGGCCATATGGCCAGCCCAATCCCTCTTTAGATTGGTGGCTTTTTAGGCAACATCAGTAATTTGTGTTTTGGAGTGCAGTGGGTGGTATTGCGTACATGGTCGGTTAGCTTGACGCCTAGAATGCTGCGCTCCATAGCAAGGTATCTGTTCGATAGCTAAATCTGCTGTTACCTAAAAACCGATGACGAAACTTGACAACAAATAAAACAAAACCCTCTGGGACCCACCGGTATAATCACCCCCTCGCCCTCTTATTAAACTCAGAACAATTTCCCTCGGGTCCATTGTACAGAGTATTGATAAACATCCCATTCCCTGCTAATCAGAGCATGGCGGGTTCAAAGCGACGCAGACAGGTCACTTGACCCACTTCCACTAATGCCGACAGTTCTGACCTCCGATGACCTCTGTCACGTAAGAGAGTATTACACTTGGCTGTATTTAGTCGTCTAAATAGCTTAGTTAGCTCTGGAGTACCTCCCGCTTAGAACGTCAGTACGTCAGACGTCAGTAGTCTCACGGTATTTGGTTTAAATATGGCTGAATAGGGTGAAATAAACGTGAGACGCACCCAAGACAACTCCTGAAGTTGTCCTGGGTGCGTCTCGTACAGACCAATTTCATCTACCTAACCCCTTGTCGGGGTTAACTAGCCCTTGCCTAGCCATTGGTGTCCCAGTGGCAGCTCCTGCGACTTACGAGGTCGTAGACGAATCCAAGCACACACTTTTCTTAAATAACGTAACTTATAACCACTGCCCTCAAAATGGTGAAGGTAAACATCGTGAGAAAACCGTCGCGTCATGTCCTAGAACTTCTCTCTCCCAAAAAAAGATGAAAAGATGACTAAATTCAGCCAAGTGTAATAGACCCTTTACATCAGCAAGGTAATAGAGGCGATGGATGCAAAAGGTCAATTTCCGCGTTCATTATGAGGTGGTAGAGAAAGGTGGAATGTTTTGTGTTCTAGTATAGTTAGTTTAAAACTAAAGATACTAAACTGGAACCTATACCCTTTTTATTAGGAGCATTGTTGCTTGCCTACAAGAATACACAAGGAGCTCTGCTACTACATGTAACATAGCATAACGCCTACATTTGTATAACGGTAAGGCAGAGGTGTGCCTCAGTAGCTAAACCCACATATCACTAGTTACGTTAAGTTCCATGTGATAGAGGGCGAGGTAATTGCCATTAACGGGCACAATACCAGGTCCCAGGCTGCTAATTTTGGCGGAAAAACCAAACATATTTGAATCCAGTCGGTTACAGATTACAATATTCTTAGTGTAGGTACTCGTACTATGTGCTTTCGTCAGTTTTACATTATAAAATGTTTTGACTGGCCAGATTTCCAATATCAATAACATTTCATTTCAATATTTCACAATAACGTCTGTTATATTGAACAGACATCTCAGAATTTTGACTGAAAATCTATGGCATGTTTCCTAAAAACCATCTAAGCTGAAACTTGATTAATTTCCATCGGACCGTCATCTATTCTGCCTCTCAACAAAGGCCTCAGTCTCCGGTTGCCTAGCAACGGACAAACACTTGAAGGATCAGCTCTCAATTGTCACAGTACAACTCAAGCGAGGTATTCTGCTCCAAGATACACAGGATGGGAATATTCTCATGACAGTGAGATAGCCTATTGTGTTTAAATTAAAGGTGCTTTGGACTGTAAGTTGATCTAGTCGCAAGCTTGACAGTTGCGGTCACTACCCTTGGGAGGGTTTCGTCCGGGTCGCGGGTTGAGAGAAATGTTGTTGAGTTTTTCCGGTAGTAATTTCTCAAGTAGCAGTTCGAAGCTGAATTATGGTTTTAGACTTGTCACGTCTTTACATATAACAAGACATGTGACAAAACCAAACAGGCGAAATGGAGACGTGTTATTTTATTATATAACTAAGCTTACCATTTCTAAGGTAAATGTAAGCATGACTTTATGCTACGTTTTAACACTGGTCCCTGCAAAAAATATTATTCTACCTTTTGCATTATCTACCTTTTAACTAAATTATATTTCACAAAAAAATTCGTGAACTTTTTCTTACGAAAAAGGGCAAAAAATGAGGCAACTCCGCATCACGTCCTGCACGTGGGTGTATGTTTCCTTATCACAATGTTAGGGAAAACGTTACTAAAGAAGGTTCTACAGCTGGCAATGAGGAAGTTAGTGAATGGAGTATCATCATCTGCTAGCCTTTTCCTAAACTATGTTCAGTCTAACCGAATGCGGCTGAATTTCAATATTTGACATGGAGCGACTGCCTATCTGACCTCCACAGCGGAGTTACTGGGTAATACAATACCCCTTGAAATAGTGAATTCAGTATCATCTCGTGAAGAAACATGCGATTGAGTGATTAATTTTATGCTTGAAGGAAGATAATGTTGCCTACTCGCGGATATCAAATCCATGTTGAAAAAGAGCCAATAAATAGGATATATTTTTAATTTTTGGTTTAAAACAGAATATTATTTGTGCTCGATTACACAGTACACACTAGCACTCCATTTGTAACTCCTCCGTGCCACCAGCCGGGAAGGGTAAAGGGTTTCCTCAGTGGCGGTGGCAGGGTTAACTGGCGGCTTATCTGCGGCTCTAACAATCGCACTTGCTGGATATGTGGGGTTTTGTTATTTCTTCGAATTGAGCTGATTCGATTATTAGAAATGCCCCGACATAAAACATCAAGGAAAAAGACAGTGTCTGGACTTTTCAAATATTTTCCCGTACCTAATATTGTAAGTACTCGCGATTTTTTCAAAAACATAAAATACTAGAACTAATACAAACTCGGTTATTTGAACCGTTTCGATAACTTTCTGAGTTAGGTAGAATAATGTAACCCCAATTAGAAATCTGTGCTAGTATTTTCGACTAACTGATTCTAAGCTAGACTTTAAATTAATCAAGCCAGACTAATGATAGTTAATGCTCATTCATAAATCTAAAAGTAAATATTTATGACCCTAACTTAATAAGAGCGAGGGTAAAGACCCTCCAACACAGCTAGTGTCTCTAATGGACACTTATTCTAATGATAGCTGTAATGTGCACGTAGACATAAATTACTCTAGTTATTTACTCAATTATAATTATTAATGTCATATTAGAGATAACATTTTTATTTTGATATCAGGTGAATTGAATTACTGGCAATAAATAAAAAATAAATATATTATTAATAAACGATGTTGGGTCCCGTCATCATAAATTATTAGTTATTTAGTAATCAAAACATCGCAATGTATAATTATATACAGGGTGTCTGGTAATAAATGGATAACCTTGAAAGGGGTCATCGTAGAAAAAAGGGCCATTCTAAAAAAAAACACATAAAAAAAAACCAAGTAGTACCAAAGATATTTTTTTTAAATAATACCTGCCTAGCCTTTTCCCAACTATATTGGGGTCGGCTTCCAGTTTAACCGGATGCAGCTGAATACCAGTACTTTACATGGAGCGACTGCTTATCTGACCACCACAACCCAGTTAGTACTGGGTAATACGATACCCCTTGGTAAGACTGGTTGTCAGACTTTTTGGGCCACTGACTGCCTAACGACTGAATAAAAATATTGATTATTTTTTAAAAAATAATAATCGATATTTTTTGTTACCTTATTTTACATTCTTGTACACCAAGAACACAAATTAATGAATTCCACCGGTTTTTTATTGTTATAGTAACGAACGTTAACTGACCTGACAGATAAGCAATAAATATTATGACTGCTATGTCACGGCTTTTAAAAAAAATACTTGATAATTCAAGTGCTTTTTTAAGGTTCTTTTTTAGTTGCTTTTTTCTGTCCTAGTGAAAAAATTGTAAAAATAAATCATTTTGACAAAGTTTAAGCGTCCATAGTATAAAAAGTATCGAAACCAAAGTGACCAATAATTTAAAAATAATATTAGGTCTTTACCTATGAAATTGGAGATTTGTATGAAAATTTTAAAAACAAATTTTTTTGTATTTTTTCTTTATTTCAGCTTATCTTGCTTTTTTATCTTTCCGATTTGACGCAAGTGCTTCAATGTCGTTTTGACACTAACTCCAAGGCCCGCAGCAAGCTCAGCCGTAGATTGAGTTGGATCCGTTTCCACTACCGCCTGCAATTCGTCGTTGTCAACAATGGTTACCGGCCGACCGCGAGGCTCATTCTTCAACTCAAAATTTCCAGATTTAAAACGATTGAACTAATAATGGACCGTGTTTATGCAAGCAGTGTTAGGCCCGTACACGTCGTTAATGTTTCGTGTTGTTTACGCAGCGGTATGTCCACGTAGGAACTCATATTCGAAAATTGTACGAATTTTCAGTTTATCCATGGCGCCAAAAACTACCACAATTTCACAAAAACAAAAAACTATCTAAAAACAAATGACTGAATTTGAAATTAAAAGAACACTGCTTTCGATTAAAATTTATTTGAATTTCGAATTGCGCGCCAATCCACAGATAATTAAATCTGAAAATGTTGGTTTTTAAATCTCCAATTACATAGGTAAAGACCTATTATGTGCTTAAAGGCCATGTCAAAATGGTGTTATTCATTATTGTACCTAACGTGAAAAGTGAGTTATTGCTATTCATGATCAAAAGGAGTGACATGTGGTTAAACAAAGAAGTTTGCAATATCGGAATATTTATTGTGCCTGATCATTGGGGTTTAAATAAAATTAATAGACGTTAGTTTTGCTTAGTAATAATGAAATAAAGCCTGTTTAAAACCAGGTTACGCCTAACATTCGCCATAAAAATATTCTAACGAATACAAATTGGTTATTCTGTTATGAGTTTTTTTTGGTAGTTTTTCATGACCCATTTCAAGGTTATCCATTACTTACTGGACATCCTGTATCTTATATATTCAATAAATATGCAAGCAGCATTCTTTGCGAAAGTTATGGTTTCTAAGTTGCTGCACCGACCCCAAATATTTTTTATAAACGGCAGGCATGAGAATGATGATGATTAGGTTGGGCAGTCGATCCTAAAGAACCTACGTTTTGAAAGATGACGGCTAAAGAAATTGTATATGGTAATGTAAGGGCAGCAGATGATGGTGATGACCAGACGGCGGTGACGTAGCGGGGACCGTAGTACCTATAGTCCGTAGATCAACGCATTAACAAAAACACAAAACATATAACAAAAAGTAAACATATTCTACATCCTTCTACGAAGCACAGTAGAAAAAAACATAGATAACTTCACAGACTTCCATAATATTCAAATGGATACATTTGGTCAACCTTGGCTACAAGGACACTTGGCAAATATATTTGGCCAACCTTTGGCTGGAGAGCACTTCACGAAAGGGTACTCTCTCATATAATTGGAGGCCTGCCTTATCTGTTGGTTGATAAAATAAGAATACTTATTGAGCAGATTTTTTAATGAATTCGAAAGGTTTTGAAGAAACATCTTTTGTTTTTGTTTTCATTTAGCTATACACGCTGGTATGAAGGTGGTCAAAGTGGAGTCTCGTGGCTTAATAACAATAGCCGCTTAGCAATCATTTCGTTACAGACATTATAAATAATGGCACTAGAGTTTGAAAAACAAATTAAATATTCCGGTCAAATGCGTGTCATACTCACGCACTAAGGGTTCCGTACCACAGAAACATCATAGTAAGCATACTTTTTTATTTAATTTTTTCTATGATAGAGAGGCTTCTTTCATACCGGCAAATCAAACATTTTAACTAGCTTGCTTTTATGTAAAATAGATAGATTAGGTACTGCATTTCATGCCTGTCGCGACGGACAGGCGCGGCGGTGTTTTAGACTTTGTACTAGAAACCCATGTTCACCATTTGGGAACGGAACCCTAAAAATAAAAGAATAATTGCATCTAAATTAAAAACATTCTACAAAAGACTGGTCTTCGATCTCACAATTAAAACTTTTTTCACGTCGTTTTTGTGAATTATTTCGATTATTATTCTGGCTAAATATAAATGAGATTTAATAAATACTATTTTAAGTAGCTACCTATATATAAACTTAGTAAATAACGCAGTTGGCAACCTGCCCCAGGCAAGCAAGTTGTTTTACAGTTCTGCAGAACTAAGCCTTATGTTTTTTTATGAACAAGCTGTATCTTGTGCTGTATCTCTACAATGTTTATTGTTAACCTAGTTGGTGAAGTGGACGCAGATGCGACTAAACGCTGATTCCAGGGTCGCTGGTCCTGGGTTCAATTCCCAGGTCGGGTAAAATATTATTGGGATTGGGTAATTTTCAGTCTGGAATTGTGCCCAAATGAAGGCAATAGGTGCCTAGGCCTGGGCAAAACGCCCTTATTACATACGACCTAAAGATAACGTCAAAATGTGGGTGTACTATTATTAATACTGCTGCCTTACGCTTCGGGGATTACAGGCGTGTTGTTTTGTTTTTAAATATTGTAAGTTGATCTGGTTAATAAATCAAATTGCAACGACAATGTCCTAAATATATCCGGCTACGGATTATGTTTGCGCTAGATTCTAAACAGATTCTTCGTATTATCAATATATTGGTTGAAAAAGAATATTATGTAATACGATACATCGATTTGTGAAGGCAGTAAGTAGCTGGTTATAAAACTATACGTAAATAACTTCGGATACTATACTGTCCAAGCACCCAAACCTATACTCGACACGTGTTTCACCCAACGAGCAGCCTTCGGGAAGTGCGAAAAATAAGAATGCATCCAGAAGCATTCTTAGTTTTCTTAATTCTGTGGTGCTGCATCCTGCATCTAAACCTGGATCTACATAACTGGTATGTGCTGTTTACTGTTTTACTTAAAATTTAATGTCATGAACTTCCGTAAAGTAACGCCTCATTCCATATTCTTACTATATTATCGATTGAAGGCATGTTATAGTTGATTTGCTCACCACACCAATGTGAGATACATTGACATGGTGGGCCGAAAAAGTCCTTGAATATACAGGCAAGTAGACGCGAAACCGACTTCAGTCATACACAAAATAAAGTACCTACGTACCTCATCAAGTATCTAATTGTGCACGACGTTCAGGAGAGGAGTGGCATATCCGGTGTTGGGGCTCCACACTGCCATTGTGTTCCAGATGGGTCGATTATACCCCAACTAGCCACATTGGATGGGTATGCAGCGTCCAACTGGAGCCTGCGGTCGGTTCCGAGATTTCCATTTTGGCCACTGCAGTTGCTTCTCTCCAGCCCGTCGAGCACAACTTAGTGCACCCTCCAGGCTTAGAATGAAAACGACAGAACTGTTCAGTGTTCAGGTCGCTACGTACTGGTCGGACCAAATCTGAGACATCGATTCGAGAAAAAGATCGAGTAGGTACCTACTAACAATTATATAGACAACACTATCTACCCATCTTCAAAATAAAAAACACTACCAAAGTACTAATGCCGTGGGATCTGGCGGATATGGCGGCGGACACGGCTCGGATGTGACGTCATGCTCGTTATGGCGTCAGTCGGCAGCGGATGTGGCGCCGACCGGGGACAAATTGAGAGACAAAGAGTGTTGAGTGTGGGTATTGGACTAGTCACAGCTGATGATTTAATTACCAACTATAAAGCTAAACTGATCTTATTATGCCATAGGCGCTTGTGACGTTGCTACGAGGTCGTTATTGCTAATATTTCAGAAACTGTTCTTTTTTAACCGAGTGCAGTTAGACAAAAAATGCTCCAGGTACGAGTAGCACGAAGTGTATAGGGGTCGCTCCCAATTGTTAGCGATTGGGAGCGCTGTCGGTATCGGTATTGATATAATGGGGTGCAGAGACCCAAACTTGCAACTAATTCTGAATAGAAATTATGAGAAACGGTTACGTTACAATTACAATATTTTTTGTGAGTTTCTTCTCCACTCCTGGCACTCAATAAAAATGTATTGAAAAAACAAGATGGCGCGTTAGTTTCGAGTTTACTCATTCGCCATAACATCTATCTAGATAGTATGGAGTCTAAGACGGTAATTTGAAACTTTACTCTCTAGTTTCGTTTAGTTAAAAAGTTTAAATTATAAAATGCTCAAAATATTGAGTTACAACCCGATAAAAGTGTAAAACTTGTAGGAAAACAAACTAACAAGTTTTAAAAATGACTATAAGTTATGAAAACAGTTAATACCTTCTTAGCTAACTTGAAAAATTCTGCCTTCAAATTATGTCCATTTAAACGTCCACTGAAATCTTAATGCTGTTCACGACATCTGCATAATTTATGCCGTGAAGATAGCGGGGCAGCCCGACTGAGGCTAGCTCTGTAAACTTGAGACCGGCCCAATTGGAGCCTGAACTCGAGCCAACTTGCTTTAAATTAGGGCTAATATGATTCGTGGACTTGTCCTGAAACTGGAGACAGTATTTCTGGGGACTTTGATCCGCTACTTCTTCTCTCTAGATATTATACTGCGAAGTGGTGAACTTAAACGTTTTGGGTACTGTCCTATTCTTCTTCTCGAATCAAGGACACAGATTTTTTCCAAAGAGTACGTAGCGTCCGGGATAGCTATAGCATTCATGTCCTGGAGTATGCTGTTAGTTGTGCTCGACGATGAATTGTTGAACCGACTGTGTGATTAATTACGGATGTAATTTTGACGATCCAAAAGTGCTGGCTCAGCCACTCTCTCAGCCAAATTTTAATACAGTACTGGGCAGTGTAAGTTACTAGAAGATATAGGCCTGGTGGCAATGGCTGCAGAGCCATAAGAATGTTAAAGAATTCAATTCTAAGTAACACAGGCACATAAGTCTTAGTATTTCAAAAAAAGTTCGTGGTTTAAATAACCTTGAGTATCATAGCATTACATGCTACCTGACCCTGAGCACATTACGTGGAAGTAAACGAGGTGTGTTAGTGACACATAAACCACAGGGCGTGAGTTTTATGCACTCCGACACGTTCACTGTGACTTTGTAAGAAACAAAGACACGTGGGTGCCCGGAGCTTTACAGCGAGCGTTTCTGTGTCATTTCAAATAACGAAAGTCCTGACTTTCGTTATTTGAAATAACAAAGAAACGCTCGCTGTAATGCAATGTGACTTTATCCTGATAAAGTCACGTTGCATTACGGAGCACCCTAGCGCACTGCCACACAGCACAACACTACAAAGCATCGCATTTAGTCGCGTCCCACCAAAACGCACCGCAATGGTAATGTGTAACCACTGCACTGGTAATGTGTAACCACTGCAAGTTACAATTCTGTCCGTCTGTCTGGTACTTTTTCCGTCTTAACCGCTGAAGGTTTATTTAATATTATTGGAACCGACGATTAAGGGCTAGCTTCTATTAAAGATAATGACTATGTCACAGAGACACGCGCATAACAGAACTGTAGCAGATATATCGAGCGCGTATCATAATACACTGGTCCTGTATTATGATACAAGTGAGATGCGATATTTAGCGGCACTAACTGTCGCTACGGGTAACGATAAATAGCGTTTCCAATTGCGAGTTTTTGGTACAAGTTCACATTCAATTGTTTTCCCAGTCAATAAGCGATTTGACTATACACGCCTGTATTATTTGTCTGTTTAGCCATAGGTGTACATTACCCACATTACACCAATTACGTTTAAAGTCCCGTGTTACGGAGGATGAGGGTGAGCCTATTACCATCCACGGGGCACAATTTCGTACTCCGAGCTGCTAAAAAAATTTGTAGCAAGAATATTAACACACAGCTTCACTTAATGCTTTACATTGGTGTATAATGTGTAATCTGGCAACACAACAAACGAGTATAAGAGGATATACGAAATTATGGGAAACGGTACTTGGATGGATTAGCATAATATTGGTGTTGATGTTTTGTGAAAATTCATGGAAATATATCGCGGGTAATCTTGATGTTTTATTTGTTACAGGGATTATCTAATTATACAGTCAAATGGATTGGATACTGCAGGGTGGTAGGCACTGATGGCAGGTCAAGGAAACTTATTGTTTAGCAAATCAACAATTGTAAATTTGCTGTGTTTTCATCACTTATCACCATTCCACACAACTGTTAAAGATTGTCAGTTTTGGTTTAAATGTAACGGTAAAGGACTTTTTAATTTGCATGACAATTGGTTGCACCTACATTACATATAAACAAATGCAACTTTATATTATATCTTTCCAAAACCAAAGTCCAGTTTTGGCAACTTTTTAAAAACAAATGAATTGTGGAGTATGTATAATAAAAGTTCAATTGGTAATTGGTTTAGTTTGTTTTATCTGTGAATCCGCCCCTGTCTAGATAATATTCACTTGTTTTGATAGAATCTGCTTATATTCAAACCTCATTACACAAACTAGATTAAGAAATGAGCCATGTTTTATAAAGAAATCTGAAGTTGACGTTTCTTTGGCAGACTGAAACCTTGAACGGCTGCGGGAAAATTTGTTATTTTCTAGCTTTATTTTGAAGATAAACATCTTTTACTTAGGTTTCTGACATAACCTTAGTCGATGATATTTTCACGTCTTATAATACTCTATCTACAGAAGCAACGTTACCAGAATTCCTACATTAGTACACCTAAATAGCTTACTAGCGCTCCAAGTAGACACATAATGTACCTTTAAAATGCAATAGCTCCATCAAATGATTTAGGCTGTATGTTGTCTGTCAGGTAATCTGTTCCTTCAATATGTTTTTATATGAATAGCCTTTTCCTAACTATGTAGGGGTCGTGGTCGGCTAACAGGCAGCAGAATACTAGCGTTTTACATGGAGCGACTGCTTATCTGACCACCACAACCCACTTAGTAATGAGTAATACGATATCCCTTGGTAAGACTGGTTGTCAGACTTTCGAGCCACTTGACTACCTGTAACGATTTTAAAAGATCTACAAATTATAGAAGGGCGACGTCTTAACGTCCTATCCGAGACACGGAAACTTGGTGTATGTAATGGATGGTCGTCCAACCACGGCCCGACTTTGACAAACGTGGTTTAACCTGAAGACCGACCCGTGCGGCTGTTATTATTTAGCAATAAAGTGGTTTGCTATCAATAAAGTTGTTCGTCATGTATTATTGATATTAAGACCTATTAGAGACGTTTGACAAGACTGGTAGGTAATCGCTAGCTGTGAGAAAAACTTCGGTGCCATAATTGTTGGCAACCCTACGTATCAAATAACATTTTTCCCAGGCACACAAACTCTCTTTGAGAGCACAGCTCGTGTTTACTCGTATATTTTAACTACGTACATTCACTCCGTGTCTCGTTCACTCATTCGTTCACATTACATTCGCTCGGAGTTCCGTTCACAGGTTAAAGTCCTGTTTATCGCGAAAGTTTTACTAAAACATACAAGAAAGGTTTGCTACGAATTTTAATATATATCATGAAGTGGGTTTTACTATGGAAATATTAAAAGTTTTATTTAAGCCATGGTAGCATCGTTTTGCAAATAACATTATAAATACTTGAACAAAATGTTATTTTCCGCTAGTTAAAGCTCAGCTTTTGTTTTCAAAGTAAATCACAGAAGTTATTGAAAGAGAATAAAGTGTATGATAATACTCGCAAATATAATAGTAAATATTGTAAGAGAGGGTTTAAGTACGTAACAACATAATAAAGCATAGATATTGAACCTCAAGATTGCCAGCCTTACTAAAGTCTACTAGACTATGGCCGAGATCTATAAAACTTACTAAGCTCGTGCGTTGATTTATTCATCTATTTTTAGCACTCGTAGTTTGACAGTTGTGATTCAAAATACGTGCTAAGTAACACAGTAACAGTTTACAGATCTTGTCCTAATTGGTTGAAGTTATAATAGACATAACTCTTATTACACAGTCCGATAACAAACTTCTCCTTACATCAACTTTCCCGCCCTATTACAACTAACGTTACTAAATAATAACTTGCCGAAACTAGTCGCAACAGTATTACCACCGCTGGGAACGTTTCCAGTCCCTCGCACGCGCGTGACTGAGTGGGAACTCATCGGTTTTCGCTGTGGATGGGAATACATCGATCATAATCGCTCACTCGTCGCTAGCTTATTAATTAGGACGATTTGATACTATAGGTTTTAGTTTCACCTGCATGGGTAGGGGGACCATGGTTCTGAGATTGATTTATTTGTGAGCTTGATGTCCAGCCTCCTATTTCCTACTTCGGCAAAGTGATATTGGGTTTATCCATCGGAAATGAACGCCGCAGTCAATTGATGGCAATAGGCAGCCCCCTATCACATGAGACTAAAACAGAACTGGCGTAATGTGAGTGTACTATAGGTATAACTCTGTCTAACCCTTCGGAAATTACAGGCGTGATGTTACGTGTTATTTGTGAAGAATTGTGTAGAGAACTGAGTCGATTTCAGTGGCGGGGTACCTATATATTTGTACAGATGACGCCCTTATTTATTTTATGCGATGCGGGATAAAGTGTAAATTACCGCACGGGATCCAATTTATTGGAGGGTCTACGAATGGGCACAGATTTTACCCATTGGAAGGCCCTAAAATACTTTTTACCAGGGGGGTTGTGTATACTATACTACACACAATATAAGACGCCAGCATCTAATTTGGTACTAAGTAGAATATAAAACAATTAGGTACTAGTTCAAGTGTAATTTCTGCTAATTTTAGGTCTAGCTTGCCAAAGACAGGTTTGTCTTGGAAACAGTATTTAAGTCAAAATGTTTTTTTCTTAAAATTAGGAGAGATACAAGAATTTCATCTGCCTCTCAGCTTCATATTTTTTTATAAAAATAATAATAATTGAAATGTCATCTCTGATCAAAGTGAGTTTGAGCGTAAGAAATAAATAGCTGTAACTTCAAACGGGCGCAGAGTCACAGAGACGTGACTCCTCGCTGGGAGTACTCCTGATCTCACACGTGCTTGTAATGCGAGATCGATACACGCGCTGTCGACGTAATCGACGCGATAGTCAAAGAAAATATATAATATAAAACCATTAGTATATTGGGCTGAAGCCTGTTAGTCTGAAATGGAGTATTAAGACTACCTTTTAGTTATTTTCTTTTAAACGTACAACGTTCACATTATATTGAAGTAATAGGTAGTACTTGAAATCCTTGCTGATATTTCCATTTAAACGGATATCTACTTTATTTTAGTGGTGTTAAATTGATTTCAGAATGACTAGTGAAAAAAATGTTTGAAGTTTTAATGAAAACCCAACTTTACGAGTTTTTAAGTATTTAAGTAGTTTTTCTAAAACTCACAAATATATATCACGTGTTTGGAAACCATATCGTGAATGCAGTATGCTATTAGACAGATAATAAGAATCTAGAAACATAAGCAGAAGGGCTCTTCTTGTGTCTGTGTCTTGTGTATCTTCAATGTTCAAAGTCACGATCTCAGGATTTGCAGGTATCAACTAAAGCTTATAACATTTAGCATTTCATAGATACATACGTTACTCATATTTATTTATATTTGTCGGATTTGTCAGGATTTATTCTGTTAGGCTCGTACATCATGTGGGCAGACGATGGGTTTCGTGCTATAAAAACACACTGAGTTCGATACACTGTTTCTAGCAAAACTAATGAATTACTTGAGATTACAATTTAACACAATAACACGGGGCACAATGAATCAGGTACAGTTCCAAAACGTCTCAACTCCGCCGCGAACAGACATTGAATGTCACCCTCGCCTCGAGCTGAACATCAGGGCTCTGTAGAAGCACGCTGTGGTGTGGGTAGACTTGTAAGTAGATCGCGTAATGTCACCACCGGCCTACTTGCGATTCATTTTAAGT
Source organism: Noctua janthe (assembly GCA_910589295.1). Taxonomy (NCBI): domain Eukaryota; kingdom Metazoa; phylum Arthropoda; class Insecta; order Lepidoptera; family Noctuidae; genus Noctua; species Noctua janthe. The sequence goes on along the minus strand of OU342572.1, from coordinate 463,153 downwards.
TGATACTAACGACCGGATCCGACATATTCATATCTCTTTTCCCTTAAGCCACGTGTACTTCAAAATCACTTCGTGCTCATTATAAAATATATTTGCATCTAAATTCGCGGTAAACCTGTACCTTCTCAAGTGGATAACTTAGTTATAATACTATTTGCAACACACTTTATTACTTAATGCTATCAGGGAGCTCTTTGTGATCTAAGTGCAGGTGCCTTTCAATTAGTGGGACATACGGAATGCAGTGTGTGTGTGTGTGTGTTTGTGTTTGTCGTAGTAGCCTGTATGTACGAATTTATTGTTTTAAGAACGTGTATTACATCAACGGCTGTAATCCCGGCAGGATTAGGCAGAGGAGTCCCTGAGAATCGAGTTCCGCGATCATAGTAGGACCCGCTGACATCGATCATGTCGGGTCATGCAATCCTCACACACTCCCACTCAGTTCAGTTACACTACACGCTGAACTGTGAACACACCATATCAGTGAGTTGTTGGTATTATGGATCAAATTATCGCCGGTTTGCGATTATCGAAAGGATATTCGCCTCCTCTTTTAATTGGAAGTTTTATTGTTACAATCGTAGGCATTTTCTTGAAGTTAACATAAAAGAGCGGTGAACGACTAAAAATATTTAGGAATAACTTGCACATCTTCGTCTCCTAACGAGTGAGAAACCCCTCGTGTGTTTTCGTATTTAATCCCACGTAGATACGTATATTATAAGTGTATTACTTACTATTTGCTTCGCATGAACTAAGAAATCTTGTACATTGTAGAAGGTGATGTCGACATATTTGGGGACTTTCTTCTGTTATCTTATTTTAAAAATAGATCAGTTTTCTTCTTTTTTTAATGAGATGCAGATTGAGACATTGATCCGAATAACTAAAACCTGCTGTCATTAACAATCTTAATTTTATCTATTTTTAACATTGGAGTAAAGAACAATAATATAGGGCGGCAATTACTAGCGATTAGTTGTCAAAGTTAGTTTTAATGAGACGTTTTAAGTAGATTCTTAAGTGGGATTTTATTAACATTATATTAAAGCAGTTTTAATAGTCCTATTCGATGATTCGGTGTAAAAAACCAAGGACTAATTATAAATAAGGTCCCATTAAAATAGATGGACAAATTTTAACACAGCGTGCAGTACGTCTTCTAACCAAAGATATCCCATAAAAAAAACACTGATTAAAGAGATTTTATTTTATCCTAAAATAATAAATTGCCGGCACTCTAGAATAAGCACATCCATTATAGGTAGGTACTGGCGCCTGCACATTTTGTAGTATCAGAATTATGAGATAACAAAAACATGGATGTGTTTATGCATTGGGTTACCAACATTTTTAGTGTATCTTCGTTAGTTGATTTTTTTTCTTGTAAGTATCTAATGCGTTTTACTTATTGTTTTACCATTGTCCTTATTTTGGTGGTCTGAATGATTTCTAAATGTTTGTCCATCTATTTTAATGGAACCTTATAATATTTGCACAAATAGACTTGTTTATAACTTCAAACACTGTTTTAAGCTTTCACGGTTTACAATTAAACGTATACTGTCACTTACGGGACAAATAAACAATCACGGAAGATATCCCGTAACATTAACTTCAGATTTTTCCTTTGACCTCCTTGCAAGCTGTCACAAAACGTTAGTTATTTACAGTTCAATAAGCATCAATAGATAATATTATTCACAATAAAATCAATCGAGTGTGAGGACTCTACAAAAGCACGAAAAATATCGGAAACTTACCGAACGCCATTGTACCCAGAGGTTCTGTAAACTATCCGAACTTGTAGCGGCAACAAAGTATTGTCGGTCTGTCCGTCTACTTACACCTGAATAAACCTCAGGTGGGATTTTGTCAACATTATTTTTAAAGATCTCCCAGGATACAAAAGTAAGTAGGGCCTTGATATATGAGATTTGCACAAAGATATAAGATGAATTTTCGTATAAGACCAAAGAAGAAAAGGTTTTTGTTGAAGTTTGTAATCATTTTGATTTTCTGTTATACATTACCGTTAAAAAATAGCCTCTTTTTCATAAGAGAGGGTTGTAAAAAAAGCGGGAACAGAAGGCCAAGAGGAAGTCAAAACTGCTGTAGAAATATGAAACAAGGAATAACATCTAGAAAGTTATGATACCACTAGCTAAATGTTCCACGGTAATTGTTCCACGGGATCGTACTACCGGTATAAAAAGTATGCTAAGTGTTTACCCAGGTTATAACCTCTCTGTGTGCCAAATTTCAACCAAGTCTGTTCAGTAGTTTTTGCGTGAAAGAGTAACAAACATCCAGCAATCTATCCTCACAAGTACGAGTAAGATCCAAACACGCCGTCGTCGAGTTTAAAGCGAAGCTGAAGATCTGAACACTCACCAAGTAAGCATGCATAGATAGCAAATTACCTGTAATCTAATAATTAGTGCGCTAATTAAGAACAGTTTCTCTGCTTTCCGTAGGACTGGGCCGAGTAAATGAGGATGCATCGCGGTGTATATTACCGACCGCAGAAATAGAATTGTGCCTGGATGTGTTGGAACCGGAGCAACTTGCCAATATATTCCCAATGTGAAACTTTTTCACTTTTATGTAGACCGATGAAAAGGTTAACGTTTCACCCAAAAGATAATAAGATAAAAATTGGAATTTGGTTCCGAAAATGAATCTTTACTAAATAATTAATCATTTATCTTTCACACGCACACATGCACGACGTCGTTAAACCCTTTTTTCCGGGTGGTAAATCATCAATGACCACCTCCCGAGGTGGAAGGGAGTGTCATGTTCCTTCTTAGCCCTTTGTGTTCCAGGGCCGCGGTATCTCTTTCGAACAGTGCCGCAGCCCCGGCAGGCATCAGCCCTTGCGAACCCCTTCCAATTTGTTGACATCTCTTTGAGGCGCGCGTGGAACACGTACGCGCTGCCAACAAAGCACGTCGTTAACCCCTCAAGTAACAACTACTCTAACACCTACCTTTGGCGGGGTGCTGCTGGAGTTGTGATGCCTTGCAGCGGCGGAGTGCGCGCGCCTCGTCGCCTTGTAGTGGAGGCGACGGAGCGCGCCGCCCAGCCGCTCGGGGGAACCGTCGCCGCGAGCTACTGTCATGCTGCCGTCTGCACCTGGGACAGGAGAAAGGGGTTCAGTAAATTAAAATTCTGGGAATGTACCACCTGTTATGCTCCATTTGCTTTCCACACTGAAGTCAGTATGGTAAGAAAATGGAGCTTTACGTATTAAATAGCTCCATCTCTTTCACACATTGAAGATTTATTAAAATAATACTGCTATAGAAGTTAGGCAGTCAGGTTCGTTTGAAAAAAGAGTAGTGCCCATCTGGGCGCCATTAAGATATATCGGCGCCCACCGTGGGACACAAACATGCAAGAACGATAAATCATAGCTGCAAACGCAACTATTGGAAATAAAAGAAAACCTATTTCAATAATAAAAGCATAGGTATGTTTTGTACTGTTATGACAAAAGAAACAGCAGTTACTGTAATAAGAACAATGATTAAGTTAATTAAACTCCGGGTAAGTAAAAATAAATCCTTAGTCCCCATTGGGATACACGACGCAAATATCTCAGAACGAGAAATAATAAAGATAATATTATAAATAAAGCCAAAAAATCATAGTTACAAAAACAGCCATCAGAAATAAATTAGAACTGTATATTCCACTACTCAGAACGCACCTACATATTTTCTAAAATTAATTATCAACTAAAGCACGGTAAGATAGCAACAAATTACGGGCTTTAATAAATTCCAATGTTGTGTTTGAATAAATAATTTACTTATTGCAAGTCTATATCCGTATCATCGGACATACCCAATTAGCTAAATACTAGTTGTGGTGGACAAACTGCAGCTAAATATCAGATCAAAGCAGTTCAGTAATTTGAGCGACATTTGTAGCACTAATGTCATTTTATTTGGATTATTACCCGCATTTGAACATATTGTCTCTAAAATGTGGCATTTTGGTCGTAAATTCTGTTTGTGGTGGTGCGGTTTATGATCGAATAATCGCTTAACGTAGTGCTGATTTTGTGACAAATAAATGAAAATGATCAGTTAAAACATATCCCTGGACACAAGGAGCTAGAAGGTTGCCCGAGAATTCCATTTCATTCTTTGTTTCGACAGTCGAAAGTGCCTGTAACTGGCCTACTTGAAATAAATGCTTTGATTTTGATTTCCAATAGTCGTATTCATTAAACATCAGTGGACTTTAATAAATATGGTCGTCGATGGACTGAATTCTAGACACAATTGCTCAACCGTATTACTTTTCTACCAAGAAACTAGCTCCAAATGGCTTTGACAGCAGTTCTCAGAACTGAACTGCAAAGGGGAATGCAATTACGAAATACTACTAGCTATCGGATACCGTGGGTAATTGTTTCCTACATATTTCTCAGCATACGACACAAACTGGTAGAGATGCAGCTTTATGTTTGCGGAACTCAGTATAATATTAAAACTACATCGTAACGAACTATAACATTTTTATTTTGTTGGCAAGTTTCAAAGACTTAAAAAAAGTTCAATGTGTTATCATTTTGCTATCAACTTGCAAGTCACTAGTGGAATGATTTTAACTAATTACTGCTGTCGGGCTCTTCTGTATAGGTTCAGCCAAAAGAAGACGAACGGGAACTCTGACAAATAATGTCTCCAACTTATCCGTACCGGTATAACTGAATCTTTACTGACAGCCTACAACATAAGTGAATTGTATCGAGTTTACCTGCGGCGATTTCAGGGGAGGGTCGAGACGACTGGATTTTGGTTGCTTGGTGACGCCCATCCGCCTGCAACAAACGAGACACGCTTACATCATCGTTCTTGTAACTGATTAATAAGTATTCGCAATGTTATGAGTGGTCGTGACTGAATGCAAGTATTTCTGCCATATGAAAATTTTTTGTGGGTAGTGAGTGTCTGACGCTTCAGGCAAGTACACGTTAACGGAGACTTTTGTAAACATATGTATGTGATGTTGTTTGGTGAAATATATTGAAAAAGAAAAGAAGATGGCGGGTTACAATTTTTGCCACACGCCGATTGATCCTTGTAGGTAATTGTACCGCTGATAAATATGATGTGTCTTATTTAGGAAAACGTTTAACATGAGAGTCTGACACTTCATTTCGTGGTAGTCAACAGCAATTGGATAAAATAAATACTTTCACACACCAATCCATGTTCTTCAACTTAATAATTCGCCACTTACAGTCTAACTCCCAAAGGAAATAGTTATTAATTTGGACCATTCCTTTGAATTTTTAATGCTACACTAAATCCTCATTTGGGATCCCCGTGGTCACTAATACCTCTAATCTGCTATTAACTCAAACATCAACAAACGGAGTCAGGGTTGCCGCGATCCTATCGGACGCTGGCTACGTGTACATGACACGACGAATCGCAGGGCCAGCCCTAACGGAACGAGCCCTCTCAAAAGATAATCTGATTATCGGCCAGTGGGACGGCCAATGGGCGGGGAAGTCAGCAGAACAATTATTACTGTAAAAGTTGTTTCAAGATTGAATGGGAATACGATGGCAATTTTAATTTAAGGACCTTTTTTACTAAACTATTTATTGTATTTGATTTCTTAAAACACCAATGAAAAACTAACCCCAAAAAATAACAGAAAAATCAGTGATGGGCTCGTGGGATGACTCTAAAAAGCCAATAACGTATGTTTAGATTAGCACAAAATTGATCATAATAAGATATTTGAAAACAACATTCTTCTGGCCATTGTTGCTAGCAAGACACTATGGGACACCTTTCCGCAGTGCATGTACTGTTGCCAGGTGGCTCCGTAGTTTAACGTTGTTATTTATTGTGTATTTTAGTCAATTATACGAACATCGGTTAACGAATACTAAGTTTAAGGGTAATCAACCTGAATTAAAGATAAATAAATAAAACATGCATAAGATTTAACCGCTATTTGACTGTTAATGAAATTAATGAAAGTAATAAATTTATCTTTAATACGTAGTAGTAGCATGGTCGCATAAAAACAATTACTAACAGGGAAACAAGCGATTCCATCCCACATTGTGTTAAACAGGTAGGCAGTAGCACCTACCTGAGGTAATATCATTACGCGCCGGTCATTAACCCCCTTTCAAACGGGGTGTTCGCGGCACTTCGCCCCCTAATGAAACTGCTGCAATTTATGAGAGAGTAAATCTTTTCACACCCCCTCAAGAGGGGTGATTAATAAAGGTAATTGATAATAAATAGCATTCTAGGTGATTTTATGAACCCCTGGCAAAGTTATTGAAGTAGATCCGATGAATAATTATTGTTACTTTATTATAGACTTACTTTCGCCCACAGTTTCGGCCGCGTAGTGGTTGAAACTTATTCCAAGAGATCATACATCGCAACTTCTGTGCGTGTGGTTCTGGGTTAGATTTCCAAGTCAGGCAGTGTTGTTGGAATATCTTCATCAGTAATTTATATATACAGAAATAGCAGTAGTAGTAGCTCAGAGTCATACTAAGTGCCTGATTGATGGCAATAGGCTCGCCCCTATTACTACTTACTGAAATGTGGGTTTTCTGTAGAAACACCTTTGCTTAACCCTTCGGGGATTATTGGTCTGATTTCAATAACCTACTTTATCCTTGGTTGATGAAATTGTGCAATTCGTTTCTTCGCATTTCTCAATAAACTGATTAACCTTAATTCACCTTCTGGCACAATTCCCCACGGCCTGTCTATCGGGTCAGTGTGACGGCGATTGACCCAAATAGGGTTAGTTCTGAGGCATTATGCCGAGGTGAGGGGAATCACATGCTCCAGCGACCTGCACTACAAGCGGTCTGGCTCCAGCGACCTTGGGGATCGACCGCTGGTAAATTGTTGCGGTTTGAAGATTAACGGACTTGCTTGTTGAGCAAAAAAATACGGGGTTTAGACTGATGTGTCACTGGACATTTGATAAGCTACTTTGTCACTTCACTCCTGAACAAACACTAGGCAAGTGATGTTTTGGTGGACTACCAAAACATCACTTCCCACATCAAAAACACGTTAACACTAGGTTAACGTATTTTTGATGTTCAGAAAATGCTGGTTTTCTAATTTGAATATAAGACTTTTGATTTGGACTTGGCTTTGGCTTGGAACCGTTAAAGGTAATGTCTGTCAATTCGACCTTGTTCTACAAAGCAATTCAATAATAACACAACATAACATCAAGCCTATAATCCGAAAGGGTAAAGCTCTTCGTGGATTAAGCTCAGTAACGTGCAAAAGTAATGGTCCATTATCTTCTCAATATCAACGCATTACCATGATATTTACCACATTACTACATGGTGAGGTCATAAAGCTAGAAAATAAACATTTTTATGACCTTCAGTGCGAAGGTCGTAAGGAAGTGTGCTTATCTATAAACTATCAATATACCGTGACGCGCGTGTTAATGTGCTCTTTGATATGCATGAAGACGACACTGTATAGGCACCAATATAGCATACCCATTTCTCAAGAAGTCATTCTTGTATTAAAAGATTAAAACAAAACCAGCATCAAGGAAAAGGAAGGTAAATAAAATATAAATACACCCAACTGCTGTAATTATACAAAAGCCTAGCATCAATGTCTTCAGTAAAGTTAAAAATCTAAATAATTATTAGATCATTTTAGCAGGAATGAGAAAAACATTTGTAATTTCATAAATAGATCATCCTATTTTTTCCCAAACGACGACAGAATTAATCGACTGCTCAACACATACTAAAGGGTGTGTGGGCCCCCTTATAGGGAACCATAACCCATGGCATATAGTCGAGTCATATAACTGCAGTGAACGTCGTAAACAGTGTAGTCGTAAACGATCCTATTATACACCAGCGATTTATGATTTGTTTTATGTACTTTTAGTTCAACAACTTTTTATACTCCCGTCTCGTTCCCGAAAAATATGACGGACTGGCGGTCGTAAAGGGCTAGAGAATTTTCTCGCCTTTGTCAAGGTTATAGACATAGTATAAATATACAATGACATTAGGGGTAAAATAGGAGAAGATAAATTATTCCATCATCACGCATAGCAGACAATTTTGCTATCTCAGTCTCAGGCAACAAAAAAAGGAACTCAGTTTGTCAGCCAACTGCTGGTGAAATGGTCAGTTTGCTTTCGGAAACTAAGCTGCTTAATTTTATCATACCTCTAGTACAGTAAAGGACCTTAGTCATTCTACGAGTACACCATATCACAGGAATGTGAAGTTCGTGCGTGACCAGGCATATATATTTTATGTATGGGTTCAGTTATTACAGTAAAGTTGAACTGAAAGCTATTCATCATTGATGTGCGTCCAGCTATGATATGTGGCATGACTTTTAGTTGTAAATGTATTAGGTTATATTTATAATGTCATCATCATTATCTTTCCCCTGCCCGTATCCCAACTTATCTGTGGTCGGCGCAGCATGTCTTCTTCTTCCATACTTTTCTTTTACTCGTCATGTTAGCAGTCACCTCCTTTCTAGCCATAACCATCTTTCACACAGTCCATCCATCGCTTCTTTGGTCTTCGTCTACTCTTATAACATTCATACTCAACATTCTCCTCACAACTAGGTAACAGTAACAATTACGTTATGTTTATGATAATATTAGGTAAAACAGAAATATTTTAATTTTAAATCGTAACCCTCGAGTATGTTTTAACACTTTTTGGAAAAAACTTTGTCTGACTGTAGTATCACACACAAATGAGTTGAATAAAGATATTGTTAAAATTAGTTTTCTTCGACATTCACCAATCCAGCTCAAGCTAGTGCTAATCGATAATCCAATAAAACCTTCACTCCACAAGCACATCTAAATACACATTCTCACAATAATACATCACGCTAATAACCGCAATATTTCTCCGCAAAATTACGTTTAACTCAACTGACACGTGCAATATTATTCTAACACACACAAATATACATATAAACACATTTATGTTCAAAACATGAACACGTGTATATTATTGTGGTTAGAAATTATTACGCTAGACGTAACAATTTTATTAAATGTGGTTACTATTACTAGTGTAGCTCTTAATTTGTTATTTTGAACAGAAATTATACATCGTATTAAGGAATTATTATGTTTAACTAGTAATCGATCACTGGTTACTGTAATTCCGTGCTGTACCCGTCTCGTAGCAGATTCTTAGCGTAGCAACATAGAACCAACATAACAACGCCGTAGCGGTGCCATAGCACCTGCCTTGCAACAGCGTAGCATTCGCGTTTCACCGTCGTAGCACTCGCGTAGCACTCGCGTAGTACTCGCGTAACACTCGCGTAGAACTCGCGTAGCACTCGCGTAGCACTCGCGTAGCACTCGCGTAGCACTCGCGTAGCACTCGCGTAGTTCTCGCGTAGCACTCGCGTAGCACTCGCGTAGCACTGTCATAGTACGCGCGGGAACTGGTTATACTGAACGCGGGTGACATACCACTGACTCTGGCCTAGCATCCCTAGCAGATTTTCTCACATTCACAAATATTATTTTCCATTCATTCTTATTTGATGATATTCCCAAACTCATATCAAATCGTTTCAAAACTCGATAAAAGACAAAAAATCATACAAATATTCGCCCTCAACTCCGAAAGCGATTACTTATGATAAATGACGCAAGAGATTTAAATAAGCTCACACATATTGGATGGGAGTTGTATGGTTGTTGTATGGGTATCATAAATTACGCGATACACGACCAACGGTGTCAACCGCACGATATACCAGCTATGTATGTGTTTGAGTTCATATACATAGAACATTTAATGAGACACGATAGGAAAGGCTCGTAATAAATGGAACTGCATGGTTTGTTAGTTACTAGATAGCCATTTTCCAGGTTTGTTGTTTATTTGGGAAATATTTTAAAAGTGCTAATGTTCCTTGGGGTATGGGGTTATTCGGTGAAGAAGAACCGAGGACTCTTGATCACCGAAAGAGCATAAGATAGCGTAATTGAATGGTTTTTCATTATTAAAGTTTGATCAGTTCAGAGGCGGATCGGTGATTACATTTGCGTGAGATTAAAATGTTTGGTTTTAAAAAACACTTTAAGTTGCTAAATATAATATTCAACAAGACATTGACGTTGGGTTCGTTGTTAGTAAACATTTATGACATCTCAATAAATTCTCATTTCTAATACTATTGACATTATTTCTTCCGTCCTATCCCTGCCTGGGATATTTTCCTAAATAAAAAATACGATCTAATATTATTAGACTACAGGATATTGAATTAAAGATCTGGCTCCCAAACACTCGCAATACTCAATCATTTCGCGAGACCTCCTCCGAGCCAAGTGGTATACACGATAGCTTGTATTTATTTATGATTTTATTGATTGGTCCTTTTTATTCCTTCCAGACTTGTTACTTTATATCAGGCAATAAAAATATATCCAAATATTAGGGAAATCGTCTGGACTGTAAAACGTAGATACTTTTAGAGCTAGCGTAGATAGTTTTCTTCACCAAATATAACTTGTTCTGCAACGATGGAACACTTAACATTCTTAAGATGTGGCGTATTTATGTATTAGGATAGATTTGGCTTAAGCAAGTTACATTGCCAATGACACCATGAGAAGAAGAGTTTCAACATGGGTATATCTACAGGGTAGAATCTTGAGACGGGATCCTAAGGGCAAGTACCTCAACAGTTGTAGCTACAGGGAAACGTTCTTAGGATTGCCAGCCCCATCTCAGACATAGACTGATCCTAAACAAGTTAACTAACAATTAACGTCTACTTGCCTAGTTGCCCATACATTTATAACATTAAAACGTCTCTCCACTTTAATTAGCGTTTATGAATAAATGTCTCAGTTTTATAAAATACGGACACAATAAAATTTCATTTAATTTCAAAACGACGACGAAAAATAAAAAATAAAGTGTTTCTTTTAAACGGAAACGCTAATTACATTACACTTCACAATGGAACAGGAAAAAGTAGCCTCCTGCGAACAGTACAAGAGTCATCTACAAAATATAAGCACTCTAAAGTTGCACTTCCCTCATTTGACGGTAAAGTGCAACTTTTAGCAGCTCAATTTAATTTTAAAATGGCCAGGCATTTTAGCGAAGAGAAGAATTTCAATTTATAAATTAGATTTTGTGCTACTGAGTGTGACGTCATAGTTCTCTAAAGTGTCAATGCGATAATTATATCAGTAATGTTACCAGAGCGTCCCCTCTGCACTGGCTCAGTCAATCATACTTTTTTCTTTCAAGGTGATGTTATCTTATTTGCGGGAAAAAGATTGCCAAAGTTTTCACAGACGTAGATCTTTGCCTAGCAATGGGATATAAGAAATGCTTACAAAAAATAGAAAACTCCCTGCTCAGAATCAGGATCCTCACTTTACTTACAGTTCAAACAAAGAGCGGCCTAGCCCCAGCAGTGGGTGAAGTCAACGTGTGGATGTACAGTGCGGTGATTAACGCACACATTTTAAATCTTTCTTCTTTCTTACTATATTTTTGTGTACACTTGAAATTACGTTTAGCCAAAAGCAAAAAACTATCCCGGAAAACGTCCTTCCTTATCCCATTTCCAAAATAATACAAGTACCACCTAATTTTGACGCCAGCAACACTACGCCCCCTTTTTTTTTTTTTTTTTTTTTTTTCCGGATGGGAAATCATCAAATGACCCCCCCCACTCTGGGCGGAGCGGAGGGGAGTGTCAGACTTGTACTGACTAAAACCCATCCATGTTCCTTCTCTGCCCTTTGTGTTCCAGGGCCACGGTATCTCTTTCGAACAGTCCCGCAGCCCTGGAAGGCGTCGGCCCATGCGGACCCCTACTTGATTGCTGACATCTCTTTGAGGCGCGCGTGGAACACGAACGCGCCGTCGACACAGCCTGTCGTCATAAAACGGCCGGACGGCGAGCTAGCCCATAACTCGCCGTCCACAGGCCAGCGCCTACGGTGGTCGGAAGCCACCACGTGACCCCCGACGCCCAGGGCGTCTCCCGCGGCGGCTGGGACGTGAGGTTCTTTCCCTCTCACGTCCTGCCACCTCCTTCACTAGCATAACTGCTTCGCAGAAGGAGGTGACGGCTTCCCATTCTCTCTCGCTCCGGACCATGGCTTGAACCAAGGCCGGACGCGAGAGATTGCCGCCGCCAATCGCCGCTATGAGGACACGGCGGTGCTCCGCCCAAGCGGGGCAGACCTCCACGGTGTGTTCCACCGTGTCCTCCGGACGATCCTCGCAGTGGAAACACCCGGGCGTTTCCTCCCGCCCGATTCGGTGCAGGAACCTCCCGAAACAACCGTGTCCGGTGAGGACCTGCGTCAGACGGTAGGTGAGGGCGCCGTGGCGCCTCTCTAGCCACTCCTCAAAGAGGGGACTTATCGCCACTATGGTGGCGTGCCCTGCACGGGGTTGCGACAGTCGCTCTCTCCATGTCGCCATGAGATCACGCCGGAGGTCTGTCCGCTGAGCGGTAATTTGTCGCGGCAGCGGAGTTTCCCCCCTATATAGTGCTTCCGCGCGCCATTCATGCAGGCGCGCGAGGACTATCGCCTCCAGATCCCATGGCGGCAATCCGGCAAGGAGGCTAGCCGCCTCGCCAGAGATCGTGCGGTACCCCCGGATTAGCCTTATGGCTATCACCTTTTGGGGCGCGTTCAGGTAGTGGGCGGCTTGCCGCCTCAAAGAACGCGCCCACACCGGGGCCCCGTAAAGGGCCATGGACCGCACGACCCCCGCGTAAAGCTTCCGGCAGGAGGCGTTTGGACCACTCAGGTTGGGCAAGAGCCGCTTGAAAGCAGCCCCCGTCCGTTCCAGTTTGGGAGCCAAACGTCGGAAGTGCTCCACGAAGTTCCACCGACTGTCGAGGACGAGTCCTAGGTATTTCAACGTCGACCCGACGCCGATGGGAACCCCTCCTGCCATCAGTAATGATCCCGACGGTGGCGCATTTCGAGGCCCATGAAAACACATGGCCTCGGGCTTGTGCAATGCCACCTCGAGTCCCAATTGCCGGATCCTCTCCACAACTATCGCAACCCCGCGTGTCATGTTTTCGGCCGCCGCCTCGTGCGACCTCCCTTGCGCCAGTACCAGCGTGTCGTCAGCGTAGCAAACTACACTGACGCCGGTAGGGAGGTCGGCGCGCAGCACCCAGTCGTAACCGATGTTCCACAAGGCCGGCCCCAGAACCGAACCCTGTGGAACACCGCACGACATCTCTCGCCGGTTCCATTCTCCGCTCCGACTGGGGTAGATGACGGCTCTATCCGTCAGGTAGTCCCCGACCACGCGACGAAGGTAGGTCGGCACCCCGTGATACCGGAGTGCCTCCGCAATGCAGGTCCAGGGCATGGAGTTGAAGGCGTTGGCGATGTCAAGAGACACCGCCAAGACAACCCCGCCCCGGGACACCGCGTCCCCCGTCGTGAGGGCTCTCACGCGCATGATGGCGTCCACCGTCGAGCGCCCCTTGCGGAAACCAAACTGGTGTTCCGCAAGATCCGGCCCCATCCCTGCAAGGTGCCCGGCGAGGCGGTTGGCAATAACTCTTTCAAAGAGCTTGCCCACCTCGTCGAGCAACACGATGGGCCGGTATGCGGACGGAGAGTCCGCAGGGCGCCCTGGCTTCCGGATTAGGACCAGCTTCCCCGTCTTCCAACGAAGCGGGAACTGGCCTCTCTCCAAGCATGCGCTTAGGAGCCCTTCCAGTCGGGGCCCGAGAGCCTCAAAGGCCAGGACCCAGGCTTTGCCAGGCAAGCCATCGGGTCCCGGGGCGGTATTTCTGGCTTTCAGCCTGCGTACCGCCACTCTCAGGTCTACCCCAGTCACCTCCGGAACGTCATAGTCGTCATCGGTGTGGTCCGCTTCCGGCACCGCACGCGGTGACGGAGCCATAGGCGGGGGAGGATGCTCCCCTCGCGAAGGGAACAGAACGCTCACCACGTCCTCCACGAGCTCAGGCCGGAGACTCTGCGTTAGCGGGGGGGCCCGGGTGCGGAGTTTGTCCCGCACCATCTTGTAAGGGCGCCCCCACGGATCTCCGTTCAGAGACTCCAGCATCTCCTCGCGGGCCAAATTCTTGGCCCGCCGGACAGCCTCTTGGAGGGCGGTCTTCGCCGCTCTGTACCCCTCGTACAGCTCCGCCTCAATGGCTGCCGCATCCGGAGGGCGGATGCGGAGCCTGCGATGCCTGGCGTACAGGTGCCGCGCGGCAACGCACGCCTTGCGCAGAGACGTCAGCTCTTGCGACCACCAGTACACCTGACGCCGGGCGCTTCCTGGCCGAACTCGGGGCATTGCCACGTCGCAAATCTCGGACATGGCCTCCTGGAACCAACCCGCCTCGTTGTTGATGTCGGCAGGCCTGACCGGTGATGACACCCAGGCCTGCACGATTGAGGCTTCCAGGAGGAGCTCCCGGTCCAGCTGCTTCAGCGCCCATCGCGGACCACTCGGGGCCTGTAGGACCGGTGCGCTTGAGGTCTGAGTGGAGACGTCGAACCGGATGTACCGGTGGTCGGAATAGGTCTCCACCCCCTCCATGACGCGCCAGTCGACGACACGCGGTGACAGAGCGGGGCTAGCGAACGAGATGTCCACCACCGACTCGCCCCGCATCCGCACGCACGTGGGGACAGAACCCCGATTTAGGACGACTAGACCTGTCTCCAGAGCCCAGTCCTCCACCATCCTACCCCGCACGTCCGTGTAACGAGAACCCCAAGCCAAGTTCTTGGCATTGAAGTCCCCGAGCACAAGCACGGGGAGGGAATGGCTTCCGATGACGACACTCAACTCCGTGAGGGAGTTGTGGAACTCGGCGAGAGTTCGGCTCGGGGAGAAGTAGACTCCCACTACAACGATCTCCCCGAACCGTGCTGCCACGCACCCCTGACCCTTCCTGACACTCTCAAGGGTCGGGGTACCGGCGGCGGCCGACGCAATTATGGTCACTGAGCCGCTAAGGTCCTCCACCCAGTCATCCCTGGGCGGGACAAAGTACGGCTCAGCGACCACGGCAATGTTAATCGACCACTGCGCCATGCTCTGGAGCAACAGGTCCTGAGCGCAGGCGCAGTGGTTGATATTCGCCTGGAGAAGGCGTAATGGGGCCGTTACTGGCACTCCATTTCAGCCCCCTCCCGAGCCCCCTGCGAGGGCACAGCTGCGGAAGTTGCAGCAGTAGCGGCAGCGGCGGCGACAGTGGCGGCGGCTGCGGTGGTGGCGACGGTGGGGGTTTTGACGGTGGTGGCGGAGGGCCTTCCCTTGCCCCTGGCCTTGGCGGGAGTACCGCAGGCCTTGCTCCCTGCCCGGTGATCGGCCGGCCTGCCAGCTGCCGCACATGCGGCGCAGTGCGGTGCGGCAGAGCAGGCCGCGGCCAAGTGACCGGGCTGGCCGCAGCGGAAGCACAGGCCACTGCGGTCCACCTCGGAGGTGCACCGGACCGACACGTGGTGCCCCACATGACAGCGGAAGCACCTCAGAGGCCTGGGCTCCAGCAGCTTCACCTGCGCTGACACCCAGCCCACCAAGAGCCTTCGGCCCTCCACAATGGCTTTCGCCGCCGTCACAGGGCAGCTTACCGTTACGGTTCGCATGCCCGACAGATCCGGACGTAAGGTGCCTGCTTTGACCTGCTCGGCAGGACACCCACCGGTCCTGGTGACGGCGGCCACCACCTCCTCCTCGGTCACCGAGTCGTCCAGACCCAGGATGCGCAGGTCTGCGCATTTGACGAGCCTGGACACTCGGGCCTCGTCC
The DNA here is from genome assembly GCA_910589295.1 of Noctua janthe. Classification (NCBI taxonomy): domain Eukaryota; kingdom Metazoa; phylum Arthropoda; class Insecta; order Lepidoptera; family Noctuidae; genus Noctua; species Noctua janthe. The sequence goes on along the minus strand of OU342572.1, from coordinate 447,324 downwards.
GCATTTAAGGACGCTCTGAGCTTTTCGGCCAGAGCGTCAGCGGACGAGCCACGGGTTTCGCCGGGGATCTCTAGCACTCGAGCCCCTGTTGCGGTCACTCTAAGCCGGAGGCCCCCGGCGATCCCGAGCTCTCTGAGATCCACCGTCGCCTTCGCTTTAGCTAGCACGTCGCGGTAGGTGACGCCCCTCTTTTCCGCATCCGGCTGTAGCGTTATCACCACAGCTGCGGTTTTCGGGGCGCTGAGCCCAGCCGCGACGCTTCGCTCCTTTTGTCGGCGCTTCCGCTCCCGCTTCCTGGCCTTTTTTGCCGCCCTTCGCTCCCTCGCTCTTTCTCCGGCCACCTGCCACCCGGACTCGGCCACAGAAGGCTTAGTGGGCGGGGGAGGCGGCGGTGGCGGTGGCGGCTGTCTTGCGGCTGGCGCCGGTACATACGCCGCCTTGCCCTTCTTTTGGGCCACCGCCTTGCTCTGCCTCAGGGCCGCCGCCCTCCCGACCGGAGCCGGTTTCGCCAGAGCCGGCTTTTCGGGGGCCGACGTAACCCTGCCGGAGAGCTGGCTGGACGGCCCCGGTGCGGAGGCCACAGCAGCCGCATATGTGGCCGACTTGTTTGCCGCCAGGGGGGGGCGCAGGACAATGCCCTCCAGAACGGAGAACCGCGCCTGGAAGGCAGCCAGCTCCTGCCGAACCAGGTTGAGAACCTGGTTCTCCACCGACACGGGCTGACTTGGTCGCTGCTGGCCCCCATTTTGGGGCGCCTCGCGAGAGCCGGACTCGCGCAGATCGGCCAGGTCTGCTCGGAGCTTCTTGTTCTCCTCTTGGAGAAGCTCCGTAGCAGCCGTCAGGCGAGCGACCTCCGCCCGCAGTTTGGCAACTTCGTCTGGTGGAGGCCCCGCATATCTGGCCTTCGCTGCCGCTATGATGGAGGCGGCCGCTGCAGGTATGGCCCTTTGTCTAGTAGAGGGCTTCTGCTTGTAGGACACAGCCCTCAGCGCCACCTCCACCTTCTTCGCAAACTCGGCCTTGCGCTCCGCATCTGAGCCGCCGTCTGCGACCGCCTCGTCACCAGAGGAGCCCGAACGATCCACCCCGTGACCGGCCACCCCCGGGTGGCGCCCTTCCTCGGCAAGCCGCGCCGACCTCTCGGTGACAGAGAGGCCTCTCCCCTTGCCGCGGATCCCGCCACGCTTGCTGGTGGGGATCTTGCGAGCCGAAGCCAGCTCCCCCTCTGACGACGACTCTCGGTCGCCTACCGGCCTGGATCGCTTGCGTAGGAACTCCCTGTTCCCCGCAGCAGCCCCGGGCCTCCCGCGCCGGGAGCTCTCTGAGCCTCCCGCGCTCACATCGTTGGATGCGGCGCCGGACTCCGACCCCGCATCCCTCTCCTTCCTTCCTTCGCCGTTATCGGCCGTATTTTGGGTTAATTGTTCTTTCATACAGTTCCCACGAGTATGGGGGAAATAAAAAGTCCATCTGGGCAGTGCCCCCTGTACCCAGATAAGCCATAGCCAGGCCCGGCAGTGGTTCGCACTAACGACTGATTTTCCATAGGAACCCGTCAGCCATACATCTCCTCGCGGTGCGCCGCCGCTTGAGATTCGGGGTAACTTTTTATAGAGGTTTTCTACCTCGTGGTCCGGGCGGTTAAGCCAAGACCCTCGGTCCCAATCGAAGCCGCGAGACGTGTTCCACGACACTTCGACGGAGGGATTACGATATCGACGGGGACAGTGAAGGACTGTGTCCTTCACTGTCTGCTCGGAGGCAGGGTAAGTGCACACCGAGCCCGCCCTTGCTCCTCCGCTGTGCCCTCTGCTTGTCAGAGGGTCACGCGGAACAACGCCCCCTAGGCCCACAATGGGCCCCTCCCATGTCAGAATATTAGCCATGGACAGTAACATTCCCCGAAGAATAAGAATCTCTTCCCATTCCTCGGGGAAGGACACTGCCCACGCCCAGGGTGCACCGGCCCAGCAGCTGCTATTCCCTCCAGACGTATCGAGAGGGACCGGCAGCCATCAGGCACACGAGGAGGAATTCTGACAACACACCCCACACTACGCCCCCTCACCTAATATTTATGACGTAACAACTCCCATAGAGAGGCTGAGGGCCTCTTAGCACGACTCGTAATGAAGGGCCGCTCGAGAGGAGGGAATAATTGTATGATCACACGTATAGCCTCTTACTCTTTGATGGTATTATTAGACGGTGCTTGAGTTATTATGAGCAGATTTGAGAGGAATGACGAAGTAAGATGTTTGGGAAAATGTTTGGAACTTGTTTCTATGGTGATTGATGTATCATATCACACCATGGGGATCACAGCGAAACACAAAACAACCGCTGAAAAAAATACGCATGATTAGCGAGTCGCCAGTCGCCAGTGCGTTTCGCTGGTTGGCGTAGTGCGTCTGCTCGTAGTGTGCGATGGTTCATACTTACTATATTCCAATCGACATAAAACAAGTAGCATGCCTGAGAGATAATTCTTGACGGCATGTAAAGCCAAGTCAGAGGCCCATGGGCAGCATAAAAACTTTGACACCACCACGAACTACTAAAGAAGAAAGGGATGTACGAGGTGTTTTGCAACACGTGACCTAATCAATGCATCAGTTTAGAACTTCCTAGCTTTCTTTCTCAATACTTTTCAAAGTGTTTTCTAGAGCTGAAATGTGTGTAAATAATATCGGTACATCTGTAACTCAATTTAACGAATCATTGCAGGTTCACAATCTGGAAAAATCAATTGCTTATACAATGTTATATTCATTACATTTTAAGACATTTCCATCGCCATGTGATCACGATAAAATCATTGGGAAATCTCTTTTTTTCTCTATGTTGACAGCTAACAACATCACGCGCCAACAGCATTACTTAAAATTAAGACCCACATACTAATACCATGACTCAACTCAACATTAATATGACACAACACCACGCATGTGAAACCCAACCCATAAAACACCAACATCTCAATTTTCCCAAAACTTAAACTACCTTCAATCAATCCCCAATCATCTTACGCCCATTATCTGTCCACGAAGTTAGCCACAATATTGATATTAAGCACCTTTCACTTGTCCAACCGTGGCCGACTTCTGACGAGGGACAGGACGGGATGACTTAAGAGTTAATTGCATATCTTAGTCATACGAAGTTATTTTAAGGAGAGGTAATCAAAATGGTTTCGGTCTGTGATGATTGGGTTTGATCGTCAATTGTTTATGGGTTCAATGAAGATATGGGTCGCGTTACGTAGTAAAGTAAAGATTGATGTTAATAAACCGATACAGTTCTGAAGTCATACATCAATTACATTGTTGTAAACTAGGTTTTACCCACGGTTTACTCGGTGCAGAGTTACCTCCGCATTTTAACCTTTTTTTGATGGGACCTCGAAACCAAATATTTTTCTTTTAATTGACAATTCTAAAATTTGAAATAACTGTATTTGGAGAGACGATTGTTTTTTTAATTTTTTCCATTCGTGTGCCAAGCTTCAAAGAGCATCTATCGATTTGAAAATTAATAAAATTTAGTAATTTTGAGCGGGTTTGGGGCCTCGACTGTGAGACAGTTTATTGATGTCGTCATTACGCAAGTGATGTAAGATACATAGTTTTCCTGGTACGTATTGATGGTTGAATCTTTTAGTTGAACATCCTATTTATCCTGGTATTTTTCTCTTCCTGATGATCTTGTCCTTGAAAACTGATATTTTAGACCGAATATTTCATTTGTTATAGGTTTAAAACTCAGTGGGGTCATAATCTTTCAATTCCCTTTTATTTTAGTTTCCAATCTGAAAACCCGTCTAATAATATATATATGAACGACCGATGAACGATTGAAAGTCGTCGGCGAGGTTGTTTGAGTGTCCTACGACCCGATGCTCGTCCTGTGAACGGGATTGCGAAAGGACCGACGCTACTAGACGTTCTGGATCCAAATTTATCTATGAAATCGAGGGATTATTTAAGCATATTATTATTATAGCCAGCAGCAGTGATGTACATAAACTGTGTATTCTAAATGAAGACGTTGGACATTTAAAAGATAGGGTAATATATTTTACGTTGTTTTAGCCATTTTGTCAAATGTAATTGCGTATTTTGTTTAAAACAAGAAATCCGAAATTAGTTTTTTTTTGCAAAGAAGTACTTCTAAACAAAAAATCCTTTAACAATTTAAATACTTATAAATACGATTACATGCTACATGCACGAATAGGAAAATTTACTTTTTTATAGCACTGTATTTTTTACTTTTGTTTATCTAAACCACATATTCTTTTCTATTATTTTTTTTTGTACAAAAGTGAAGTAAAAAAAAACTCAAAAAAAAAATGTAGATAGTAGAGATTGGATGTTGAAAATTATCCCATGGAAAATTAATCCTGTGATAAAAAGTATTCTCAGATCACAGTCTACCAAGGTACACTGGTCTCTCCAGCTGTCAAGGCGCGAAAATGCCTAATAATATTAGTAGAGATATTAGTAGAGATGGGAGTATGGGAGTTATGGAATGAATAACGGATATGTGGCCTGGACATACATTACCAGTTATTCCGAAACTTTTTAAACGTCTACACGCACCTACGATACAGAAGCTGGTTGGGTAATTTTTAAACAAAGTTCATTTGTACGGTCGCTGAACCAACATTGTTTCCATCTGCCATTTGTAACAGGAGCCAACGCTAAAAGCTAGTATGACATATGTATGTACTGTGTACACACGCTATTAGGCACAAACATAGGTGTTACTAAAGGTATATACTGTTACATATACACTTGTATGTACTCTAGTTGACGTATGTACTGGTGTTGCCTGACGTAATCTTCGTACGGTACTGAATATCTTAGGGTACGTCACATTACGGTAGCTATGTTTAGCCCGCGTTGTCACCTGAGTGGAATAAATGCCAACAACTAACTATAAACATGTGGGGATTAGTATGTCATATGGTTTCGATAAGGAACTTTTTTGTGCTTCAAGCGACACGTAATATGATATTTGTGGAAAATAAAACGTGCGTAACGATAAGCTGTTATTTTCCCTTCCCATCCCAATATTTGAGACGGGATTTTAAAACTGTTCTTTCATGAACTTTTTAGTAAGATAAATAGTGTTAGACAGAAATCCGAACACGCTAGATTGTACACAACAATATCCAATTTTGTTTTCTAGTACCCACATAGTTACAAGAATACACAAGGCAGCATACATCTTGAGTGTAGAACCCGTAGCTACCTAGTTCGACGTTTCACTCCGCGGTCTGCCCGTAAGTCCCAGGCGACTGCCCGGAAGCTGGGCAATTTGAGCAGAGTCTCTCGCTTCCTGAGCAATTTGTACACTTATACACATCCTACCCAAAGATACGTGGGTCAGTTGATTATATACGCGTGTGTTCTCGTTCGAAAGCTACATTTGTAGATTTTAAAATGCAATTTGTATTGCAACGTTCGTAACTTCAAAAGTTGCAGCTAATAGGTATAAGCTGCAAATATACTAATTTCAACGCATCGTTTCCCGTTGTGCAGCTGTGTGTAATTTGGTTGGTTTTCTCATCGACAAAATTATAAAACAAAAATTCAATAATTATGAAGTTTCATCCCTTTAGAGGATGCATTTTCATAAATAGTTCTCTAGTTCTCACCTTCTATACCAAAGAAATATCCAGCAAAATCTCATGCCTCCAACATCCAGACCCAGCTTTTCAGACTGTGAGTTATCTGCCATTGAGCGAATTTCAGATTATTGATTAAATTAGGTACCTATCTTCATTCTTATAAAGCGAAATCAATCAGTTATATTAAACAGGTGTTAGAAACTCTGAACTAGCATATACTAACACACCTATTACCAGCTCTGCATAGTTCACCTGTCTAAAACAGCAGCACATCAAATGTTGTTATAGTAGCAACAATCTGCCTGCTTCAGCACGTGCTGTTCAATAATGGAATCCAAATTAATGTAGCGCAGTGTGACCACTAAATACGCGATGTGGAACCAACTAGTTGTTGGTAATACTTGTAAGTTCATAGTTTTGTAGAACATTTTAGTAGACATTGGACTACAGTTAGAATATCTTCAGACTTTTCAAGGGAACATTAAAAATACCCAGCCCATAAAGCTAGACTGTTCGAAACCCTTATGAAGAATCTAATCTAATCTACTAATCCTACTTCCTACTAATATTATAAATGCGAAAGTTTGTGACGATGGATCTATCACAATGTTTTCTTATTTAACCCAAAGGTTGACTGGTAGAGAATGCCTTGCGGCATTAAGTCCGCCTATGTATCACTATTGTACATGAAGTTTAAATAAATAAATAAATAATATATGGATGGATGTTTGTTAGTCTTTCACGCTAAAACTACTGAACGGATTTGGATGAAATTTAGCACACATATAGTTTATAACCTGAATTAACACATAGGATACTTTTTACCCCGGTAGTATGATCCTGTGGGACAATTATCGAGCTCGAAGCGGGCGGAGCCGCGGGCATAAGCTAGTAGGTTATGAGGGCAAGCCAATCTTTTAGGCTTGTATGGAAGTACCTCCACAGACAGGAAGACCTAAACATAGATGACAAGAAGCGACGAAACTGAAATACACTTGGAGATCTTTTATACTAGTATAATAAAACTAAAGAGTTTGTTTTTATGAATGCGGTAATCTCTGAAACTTCCAGTCGGATTTGAAAATTCTTTAGCATTCGAATAGCCTAATTTTTGAGAAAGATTTATGCTATTTAATATCACGCTACGACCCTTAACGAGCTGAGCAAAAACATAAACCGCGGGGCACAGCCAGTTATTAATATGGATTGATATTACGGTTCCTGGGAACCTATCGCTTACGTGGAATATGCCGTAGCCTCACAAAATTAACTTGGTTTAAGTTATCAAGCACTGCAGGCGCTCGCAAGTCTCTACTTAGACGCAACTTGTGCAACTTTGACGGAGTTCCAAGATTCTCATCTTGCGCATACTGATGCTGTAACTACTCATCGAGATATTAGGACGATAACCTACGTAACACCTATACATGTAGTTGTTTACGCATAAAATATGGTTTAAGATCACAGCTGTCTAATCTTCAAAATTGTTTGGTTAAAGAGTCGCTTATTATTGCTTTTAAGCAGCTTTTATAAATAAACCCCATACGATATGATAATATTTTTCTTAGGAATGCAAAAAGACAGCTTTGGCAGAGTTTGTTTCTAGAGGCCGTTCTCGTGGCCCCACGTGCACGGAGGGGTTTCTAACTAAAAGCACTTTATGTTATTATGTCGTGTAGGAGTCAATCCGCTGTAGGACGCGCCACTGGGGGCGGCGCGCGGCCGCGTCTCATACAATGTGCTCGACATGACATAGCTGGGTACTATTAAGATTGTCCCAGTAGGTAGAGGCATGCGAACTAATATGTGTACAGGAACAGACTATGCAACATTTAAAAGATTTTCTTATAGAATAATGTTCGCAACTTTAAAAACAGAACGACTTCTAAAATACTATGTTCGTAACAAGATCCATTACAGACGTTGCAGTATAGTAGGAGAACATCACTTTAAGAAGTGCACATATTACGACTCGTGAGTGAACCTACATAGTTTTGTAAGCCTGAAAAGTTCAAGCTACATGTTGATGTTAGCTGAGCAAACAGCCTGCAACCAGCCCACCGACACCACTGCTGCACTGTTTACTTTATTGACTCATCCGCCATTGTTAGACTGTCACAGCCAAGTAGTTAGAATCATTTTATGTTATTACAGATATTGGAATTTGATCTGAGGTGCGCTGTCATTGCAAGTGGGACTATCGTTCTACCGAGTTATTTATGGGCAAAGGCTATGTTTTGTAGTTAATATGTTTTGTAGGTATAGAACCAAGTACAAACTAAGTGTTTGTATCTGTTTTCACTAACTTCAAGCTAAGCAATGTCCAATTGAGGCATTGTCCTAGTCCTAGCTGAGTACCCATCCTAACATCGTATTGTGTTTTTCTTTTGCATTATTTGTAACCTTAAACATCTAAAACCTAATTTAATAATTTATATCGCTACACAAACCAACTATCTGCAAACATTTTTTTCTTTTTATCCAATTTAAATCTTAATGTGTTGAGATGTTGTACACACATACAAACCATGCGAAGCACACAAGCTATGAGGAGCCAGTCGCTAGTTCTTACCTCTAAAAATCTCTTTCAATGGCACAGCTACTAGCGCCAGTAACTAGCTTACTCGTTACTAATGCACATCTGTGACCTTTCAGCCACAAATGGCAACACAGTACTCGCTGTAACTTGACTCAAGCTGTCAACGAAAGGGCGGGAACTGACAACGTATTAATGATTCCTTATACGCGTGTTTGTAACTTTAAACTGCAATGGCGTTTAAGTTGTGACCACCGTTTATGTAGTTTAACATTTTGTGTTATTTTAAAATAAGGCCAGCAACGATTTCAAATTTGCGGTGTTTTTTTAGCTATCCCTTATCGTTGCTCTTTTTTCTTTTTTAATTAAACCGTTACTTTGTCTTTATTAGATTATATACCTTAGCATTACGCTTTCCAACTTAAAATCGAACGTTAATCGGTCAGTCTACAGCTGAACTTGCAGCTAAAAAGCCACTAGATTAACAAGGTTTTCTCCTAAAAAGTATTCTCAAAATAAATTATTAAGATATTAAATTGTTCGTCCACTAGGTACCTATGACTACAAAAGTTTATGTGAGTATCACGAACTTCTGTTGAAGGAAACTTCTCGAATTAATTTGACGAGTTTATGACTTGTTAGAGGCTAACAAGAGATATTGTAAAATTAATTTCATCAAAATAATAACATCAAAAGTATTTTTTATTTACCTTCTACCTAACCTTTCAGGGAAACATGCTCGATTTTAGGTTTGTATGAAAAGTTATTTGTAGTTTTCCTTACTAGGTCAAACTACTCGTATACTGAGTTCGTTATTTTCAAACTAACATGATAACGCGAGTACTCCAAAGTTTAATTCGTTAACGTAAGGAATCTATTGACGACCCACCACAATAGAAACAACCGCAACACAATAAAGGTTACCCAATAAATTATTATAACTACCATCGGTTATCGCTGCCAAAATACCCTAGCAGCAATATAACAATCCTGTAGGCGACAACCGTAATGTTCACAAATTCACTGAACAAAGATCAAAAGCACCCCTAATACATTAATTACTTCCATTAATATTCAAATGAGCTCGTTCACAATACCGTGACGCACACACTAAATGAACAATCACGTACGTTGCTGTAGTTCCGAAGCTTTGTAGCGCCTGATCAATTTCTCATAGCAATGTTTTGTTATCAACAGAACTGAGATGTCGAGCAGGCGCTCCGCGTTTTGTGATAGTTTGTTTAATTAAAATTACAAGGACAAAGGAGATTACGAGATATTTGAATTGCCCGGACTACGTTGCTTCTTCGACAAATAATCTATTCTGTGGTTATTCAATTTTGCTGAATATAAGCAGGGTTTTACAAATTCTCATTATAATTTTATAAGAAATAGAATGTTATTTAAACAGGTATGCGTTCATAAAGACATAATTTATTAATGTAAAAACGACGCTGTTTTCTGTAGGTGTGCCTTACGTTCTGAGTTGTGGTTACTGACGTGAAAGTACACGCGAACCTGCAATTAACATGAATCCTTAGAAGATATAATATGAAGTATACGTAACATTACGACACTGTTTACATAATACCGTATAATTATTTATTTAGTAGCGTGTTTATTAATAGTAAGAAATATCCTTTTATTAGTGTTAACCTTTGAATTTGTTCCTTGACTTAACTTATACATCCATGCTCTTGTTAAGAACACTAAACAAGTTCTGTAGTTTCTACATCTGCATGAATGGAAAAAGGCGTGAATTTATGTACGTACGAAGACTACGAAGCCACTTATTTCAAAGTATTAGTAATTAATCCATATGTAATAAAAACAACGATATTATTTTGAATATCGTTGTTTTTATTACATGTGGATTAATACACACAAAACACAAAGTTTAAAAAACCAAATCATATCGCGTTTTTATTTATTTCAGATTACTTAGTTTGTTAAGGAAAATGTTAGGTATTAATGATACTTTATTTTACTCGCTTTTCCCAATGTAATAAAAACACTCTGACATAGTATTCGATCCTGATTCATTACAGACATGATTAAGCAAACAGGGCGGCGTTTGTATCGTAAGCACAGCTCAAACGTGTTGCGCCTGATTGGATCCTGTTAGCAATGTGAAACAATCTTTTAACTAAAGAACAGTATGGTTTCAGAAAGAACAAAAATATTAATATGGCCATCTATGAATTAATAAATAAAATTATTACTAACATGGACAACAAAATCCCGGTTTCAGCGTTATTCATGGATATGACGAAGGCGTTCGATTTTGTAGATCACAGAATCCTACTCATAAAATTAAATAAGCTTGGAATCAGGGGCAATGTCCAAGATTTAATTAAGTCGTACCTAGTCAATAGAAAACAAATAACTAAAATAGCAAAAGTATGCCCTAGAACCAAAACAGAAGAAACCTACCTATCAAATCAAAGACTCATAAACTACGGCGTGCCTCAGGGCAGTGTTCTAGGTCCGTTGTTATTCCTATGTTATATAAATGATATACCCTTAACTATAGAACATCCCATGACTCTTTTTGCTGATGACTGTACCACAATATTTACAGGAAAAAACTTACAAAAATATGAACAGGATATAAATAATAGCTTAAGTTTAATTATTAAATGGTTAACCGATAACAACCTACAAATTAATATTGGCAAAACACATGTCATGCACTTTAACCAGAGAACCAATCCTGTAAATCCAAATGTTAAATATGAGCATAACAACATTGTTAAAATTGACAACACAAAATTTCTAGGGCTTTGGTTAGATCGGCAGATGACATGGAAAACACATATTGAGCATTTAATAAAAAAGCTAAATCAATATTGCTATGCCCTACACAATTTAAATAAAGTCGCAAATCGCAGCACTGTTCTTATCGCATACCACGCATACGTCTCCACAACACTGCGATATGGAGTAATATTCTGGGGTAATTCTACGGATAGGGAAGCGGTCTTTAAAGCCCAAAAAAAATGCGTTCGTGCAATATGCATGATCCAAAACACTGACAGTTGCAAACCTTTTTTTATTAATCTAAAATTATTAACACTCCCGTCCCTTTACATTTATGAAGTTGCCATATTTATCAAAAATAACCCTAACCAATTCGAAACAGTATCCTCTAAACGCCACCAAGGTGCACTTAAGTCCAAATCCCATCAAACAGCCCTTTACTCAAAAAGTTTCCTAGGAATGGCGCCAAAAATATTCAATAAACTACCTAAGTCAGTAAAAACATCAAGAGATCCCAATACGTTCAAAAAAACACTCCATAACTTCTTAATTCACAAAGCATACTATTCTATAAATGAATACCTTGAAGAAAAATGACTGTTTTTATTTTATATTTTTATTACTTTTATTAGCTTTAGTTCATAAGATTATGATTATTACTTACAACTCAATAATTTAATTGTTTACTTACTTTGTATTGTTTATTTGTTTCTGTTTAACGTATATTTTATTAAAGATTTAATATTAGGTAATTAGCTGTAATGACAGTACCTAGTTTTAGTGTTTATTTAAGTTTCAGTTTTTATACATACCTATAAAAACTACCTGCACGATTTAATGTGTAGACATTATTTGTACGCCTTTGCAAGGCAGCACATAGTGAAACATAACTCTTTTTGATAACACCGTGTATTTAATTTACCTATGTGTCTCAAATAAATATATTTGAATTTTGAATTTTGAATGTTTTGCTCTGTATCATTACTGCCGTACTGTTTGTATCGTAAGCACAGATCAAACGTGTTGCGCCTGATTGGATCCTGTTAGCAATGTTTTGCTCTGTATCATTACTGCCGTACTGTTTGTATCGTAAGCACAGCTCAAACGTATTGCGCCTGATTGGATCCTGTTAGCAATGTTTTGCTCTGTATCATTACTGCCGTACTGTTTGTATCGTAAGCACAGCTCAAACGTGTTGCGCCTGATTGGATCCTGTTAGCAATGTTTTGCTCTGTATCATTACTGCCGTACTGTTTGTATCGTAAGCACAGCTCAAACGTGTTGCGCCTGATTGGATCCTGTTAGCAATGTTTTGCTCTGTATCATTACTGCCGTACTGTTTGTATCGTAAGCACAGCTCAAACGTATTGCGCCTGATTGGATCCTGTTAGCAATGTTTTGCTCTGTATCATTACTGCCGTACTGTTTGTATCGTAAGCACAGCTCAAACGTGTTGCGCCTGATTGGATCCTGTTAGCAATGTTTTGCTCTGTATCATTACTGCCGTACTGTTTGTATCGTAAGCACAGCTCAAACGTATTGCGCCTGATTGGATCCTGTTAGCAATGTTTTGCTCTGTATCATTACTGCCGTACTGTTTGTATCGTAAGCACAGCTCAAACGTATTGCGCCTGATTGGATCCTGTTAGCAATGTTTTGCTCTGTATCATTACTGCCGTACTGTTTGTATCGTAAGCACAGCTCAAACGTGTTGCGCCTGATTGGATCCTGTTAGCAATGTTTTGCTCTGTATCATTACTGCCGTACTGTTTGTCGTAGGCTCTCGGAGGGGTAATTGAGTGAGTGGACATAATAATAATAAGGTGGATAATAATTGTCCAAAAAGTAGATAATGATTTAGCAGTTTGATCGAGTGTGATTAATGAAATATTTGTTTATCGCAACATAACAAGAAACTTCGTCCTTAATTACAAAGCAATTATGTAGAAAAGAAATTTGTTGTTTACCTTATAGCTATGACGGCAGAATAAGAAGCAACTTCCGCAATTAATTTCCTTAAACACAAAAAATAATATTTGTCATTAAAATTAAATTATTGGAGGTAGGTAAGTGCCGCAACTTTTAATGAATTGCTTAACTAAATTTAAATGAGGCTTCCTAACTTTTACGATAAAAGTAAAATGGATGATTGCCATTAAAAGTTTCGGACAGTTCTTTAATTATTATTAAAATACGGGAAATATAAACGACTTATTAAAGTCCAATGAATTATAAGCAGGAAATCGCTTACTAAACAGACGTAAAATTAAAAAAATAAACTTCTTCGTCCTGCTGAGGTAATTGGCACCTAACTGTTTTTACAATACGTTACTTTTTAAAGAAACAAGCAAGCATTGTTTTTCTTTTCGGCTCATGTAGACGCGAATACTCAGATGTTTTCTTTCTCGAAACAAAACGCAGAAAACCTTGAATTTACATAAAAATAACGTTACATCCAGCGAATTAGGTAAAGCAGAGGGTATTGATTGTTATCTAGGACCACAATGGAAATGTTCTCACTTATTCACTTTCAGTGTTGCCTGGTAGGAACCTAGCAGACAATCTCAGAGGAGACAAGTCATCAACAAGGCATCATTATAAAAGATAGAGTGTGCGCAAATACAGGAGAACTCTCATAGCCCGAAAGGCCGGCACTGCGACTCGACCGGAGAATTATAAGACGCAGGACCGAGCCGCGAGGGTATCACACTGACAATTTCCAGCGTTGCTCCGGAAAGTTCCTAATAGAAAACTCAATAACTCTTTACCCTACCTGAGAATCGAACCCAGAACCATCATCAGCCGGCTAACTACTACGAAACACAGGGCCGGGGCACTAGAACTCCAAATAGCTGGCACCATTAACAATAAAGTATTTAACACAGTTAGTAGGTACAGTCAGTCTGTCCATCCCGTAGCTACAGGAAGTTCAACAATTCTAATTGTAAAGTCCATACCGGTGCGATCGAACTAATTAAAAATGTTACTTTCGCCATTTATCTACAGTCCAACATTTACTGAAGGAAACTTTGCGATAATCTTACAGTACAATCTACCTCAATTTCTAGACAATTGGAATCTAGAATTACGAACAGCCGAATTAAAACTACCTCTATAAAGCCACATTCACACCGGTGTGTAAGTTGTGATTTTATTCAAGTAACAAGGTGCGCTTTCTGTACCCGTTTCTCAGGTTAATATTTTCACAAAAGTTTGAGCTGTCCCCGTATCGGACACTAAGGACAAAACAGCTGATTGATAGCAATAAACTACTCTGCCAAAAACCGACGTGGGCTGACGTGAAAGCTTACACACACACACAACATCCACACTAATATTATAAATGCGAAGGTAACTGTATCTATCAGGTACCTTATCACGTCTTCGTTCTAAGTTGAACGCCCTTGAATGTGGCATACGGATGATCTGTGGTGGGTAACATAGGTTACGTTGGGCATAATTTCCGTCCTCCATCCGGGCAAAACCGCAGGTAATAAATAAATTATTTACAGTCAGTAATTACCCCCAAATATAACAAAATTCTAATTATCAGTCCAGAAACCCTTGTTGAAATATTCAGCTAATCTCAAAATCCTCTCCATTTAGATTATTTCGCGTTGAAAGCGCTTCTCAAAGAACATCACTGGCTGGACGTAATAACTTTACGCATGCAAAACCTCGGGCGGGTCGGCAGCGGTTCAGCCAGTGCATTATAAATGGAGAGCTCTGGGGCTTGATTAAATTCTGTTCTACACAAACATTAGACATAAAACTGTGCTATTAAATATACATTGGTTTAAGGCAGCTCAGTGGAGTTATCGGTAATTGAAAACACTCTTGTATTGAGCGTTGATATTTTGTCAATAATAAATTATTAAATATTTGACTCGGAAAGCACACCGTTTGTCCCGGTTGTCATTTGTAGATCTTTGACAAGCGTTACAGGTAGTTTGTGGCCCGAAAGTGTGACAACCAGTCTTACCAAGAGGTATCGTATTACCCAGTACTAACTGGGTTGTGGAGGTCAGATAGGCAGTCGCTCCATATATAGTACTGGTATTCAGCTGCATCGCGGAAAAGGCTAGCAGATGATGATGATGAATTATTTATTAAATGTTAACTATAGAGCAGGGGTGGCTCAGTCGCAACGTTCCCAATTTACGTATAATAGTGTGGGTTCCAATTCAAGCACTTTACTTAGTGTTATTAACGTCATCAACGCTGCTTTCAAAACGGTGAAGGAAAAGCGTGAGAAAACCAGTCACCGTAAACCGTCCTAGATCTGAACACTCGAAGACAAGTGATCTACCAACCCGCAGTGGGCCCGCGTGGTGGGCCCGCGAGTAAAACCCACCCATGTTCCTTCTTAGCACTTTGTGTTCCAGGGCCGCGGTATCTCTCCGAACAGTCCCGCAGCCCCAGACATGTAGATAACCGTGCGTGAAGTTAAAATCAAACAAATGAAAAGGGTCCGTCTAATCAATCAGTTCTACGCACAAAGTTCAATCATCTCAGCCTCTCTCGACTGCGACATCCTTCGTATTCTTCATTCAGTCTGTCCCGCCTACGTTACACTTGTCTACTACATCATCTACACGTATGTACATAATATCACGCCTGTAATCCCCGAAGGGTTAGGCAGAGGTGTTCCAAATAGTACATCCACTTTTCGCCAGTTATGTAATATCATCGAAATCCCTTCAGCCGTTATTGCGGGAAAAGTATCCAACGAACTGATGGAGTGAAAAATGAAGTAAATAATATTAAAGTATATTGGTTTAGCTTTTAGATACCCCGCTGAGTACAAATTAAATCGGTCGATATAATAGCAGCAGTAATACGAGTGAACCGGACGTACTGACCCGACTCCATTACTGTCATTAAAAGAAAATAGGACAGCTAACCGACCCATAGTTCAGTGTGTGTGTGTCTGTGTGACCTTCTCCATAATGTAATGTTTAACTCACGTTGCAATTTCTACTAGGACAGGTTGACTACACCTCAATATAAACATCCTCTATCTCTAATGCCAAGCATTGTCTGAGGTACACAAAGGAAAACCATGCGCATATTAATTCGTAAAATGGACAAGAAATGCACATTTTCATGAACCCTTTATGAATTCTGCGCGGAAATGAAAATCTAACGACGCACTTGTGTGTAGTCATTTAGGTGCCGTTTATTGTCGTGTTTACTACATTAAGAGATTCACAGGACTATTGGTATGAATAAAACTACACTGACAAAGCCCTTGTGTGATGTGTGCCGTAATGCAGTTTGGTAATCTAATGATTTACGTTCTTGTGCAGCCTTTGGACTTAAAACCTTACTCTTTTTTTCATCAACTTTATGCTCTACCAAGTGCACTGACGATCGATAACTTTCAACCGTATTAATTAGGGGCATAAGGGTGAAAGTGGCAGACCGTCAGTGAGCTCGCTAGTACCTAACCACCAGCAAGCCTGAAAAATTATCTGCCAAAAACTAACGAACAACATATTGGAAAAATAAAACCTTCGAAATAAAATTATTTGAATAAATATGGTTGAGCAAACTGGCTGCTTGTTGATTTTCAATCACGAGTTAATTCATCGAGGCGTAGTGCGTACTACGCGGCGTACTGGCGTAGTACAGTACGTGCCGTATATTCAGCGTAGTGTCATTGTTATTGGATTGATTTCAATTAACATTTCCACATGTTTCGCTCACATGCCCGGGGTACTTGATTGCAAATATTTTATTTAGGTCAAAGTGCAATATTTGCTGTATTTTGTCGTGATTGGTAGTACAACGAACGTGTTTGTTTACAGTGGAATATCTTGAAACCGGAAGGCTCATTGACAGACACTTAGAAGTTGTTAGGAAACATTAAACTTAGGAAACAATAAACTTAGGAAACAATAAACTTAGGAAACAATAAACTCGTTATTTTTTGCTGTCGCTCTATATTTCATATAATTCAAATAAGTCCGGCCCGGGTCTGACTACCAGTCTTGCCAGGGGCACTGTGTTACCAGTTACTGAGTTGTGGTGGTCAGATAGTGTGACTGTCTGTCACGTACTCCTAATTATTAAGTAGATATTTTAGCATTGATTTTTATTTAAAATCATCACACAGTATGGGCCACTTACAAACACATTAAACTTCTATTTTATGGCTTGACAGGCTGGCAAGTGACCGTAATTAATAAAGATTTAGTGAGCTTTCTTCCTTGAATTGTAAAACAATATTGCATCACTTAGAAACGCATAAATTCTTTACTTAATGGGAAAGGGACTAGAGAAATCTTAAGAAGAGATAAAAAAATTACTGATTTCTAAAGGATACTAACGCCACATCTGCTAAATATGTCTTGAGTATCACACGGCCCTGGACCCTTTAAAACAATTGAGACGGTTGCACAAAAAAAAGAGGCGACTTAAAAAGTATGGGAACATGCCAAGCGTGGTGCTTTTGGAGGCTGGGCCGGAGAAAGCTTGGTGAATTCGGGGCAGTTGATTTGAAATCGCGGAAGAGTCCACACGTGGAGGCTAGTCGAGTTAAGTCAGAGAGTCGGTCTAAAACGGTTAAAAGGCTAGGACGTAGTAGGTTAGGTTCATGTAGTTAGCGTAATCTTGGTACCAAGATGGACATGTCCCAGAGGACTGTCGTAACGGAGCGATTAGTATTTAATAAGTTAAATATAAGTAGTAGTAATAAGTCTAGTTGAAGTGAGTGTCGAGACGCGGGAGAAGACAAGCTGTGGCAGAGGCGAAACTGGTAATGTGTGCAGTACTCTGTAAGTTAGTCGGGGATTAATCCCCTTCAATGAACAATGAATACGTGGTAAGTGTTAACTATAATTAACTCCTAGCTTAAGTAGCAGTTTGGCGGAAACGCAGCGATGTTAATAATTATTTATTTCAGCATGACGGCAGAGCCGCTTTATCATCACAATGTATATTATTATGTCCTGTGTTGTGTGTCCTAATAACTCCTAACCTTGGCACATATTCTTCATCTGCGTTTGGTTATAGGGACGGAGACCGCCTTTCGCAACACTATACACACATTTCATGCATACGACAAACACACTATACACCAACACACCCGACTATTGACGAAAGTTGACTTTTATCTGACTCACTACACATGAAAGGCCGAACCGTAATATTCACATTAAAACTGGGATAAAATATATTGTTCAGTGGTGAAGGTAACACCGTAATATTCACGAATTTATTAAGACAAATTATACTGCTCAGTGATATAATGCCGACATGTACTTGTGGTACAAATCAACCAAACG
The DNA here is from genome assembly GCA_910589295.1 of Noctua janthe. Taxonomy (NCBI): domain Eukaryota; kingdom Metazoa; phylum Arthropoda; class Insecta; order Lepidoptera; family Noctuidae; genus Noctua; species Noctua janthe. Next base: position 429,104 of record OU342572.1, on the reverse strand, counting down.
TTGCTGATGAATACTGCTTCCTGTAAAGGTCTAGCTCAGAAACATTGCGTAGAGATTGTTGGCGCACATTTCAGGGAGCGGGGGTAGGCTTCACCAAGTATCCTAAACTGATTGGATAGCTACGTTCTTAGGAACGCTAGGGACTGTGTCTCGTTAAAACTAACCCCGGCTGCCACAGGCCTATTACTGAATCGACACTATTTAGCGAGACACGCAACCACGACATGGGGCAGAGTAAAGAAATGTGAAGTGACGATGGAATAACCACTTCGGCGTCCACCAATAACAATTGCAATATGTTCTGCTACAGACTGAATCTACGATACGTTTGTGCAAATTGTGTTACAATATAGTAATTGGGGTAATCTGCCGTAAGGGTGTTAATAACGTGAGTACGCGTATAAGTAGAAAAACTAGAAACCTGTCTTCCTCAATGGCAGTGGCCTCACAACCCACCGCCTTAGGATTGGGGAACACATGTATATAGAGCCTAGGGAACGTGGCCTGTTAGAGTTCATAGCAATGTTCTCAGTAGGACTATGCACTTAGGTCTAACAGTACACGTACGTCGAGCAAACGTTGTAAAACGGTTCCATGTTGTAACATGGAAACGTTTGCGTTTGCATATCGGCAACTAGTATTTTGGAATCATTAAATTAACGTAACTGTAAAATAATGAATCTCTTAAGCGCAAGCGTAACGTTTCCTTTCACCAACCTTTCATCATATATATATCTTTGCGCCCTCTTGTCTTATTAGCTTCATACTTTATTACTGATTTAGTTTTATAGGATTTGATATTATTCATGTATATGTCTTAACTGTGACCTCCCAATATTAACTACACCTTGTACCCCTCCCTGTCCCCTAGCTTCTAAAGTCGGGACAGGGCTGGAGTTCAATTTAGTAGTCGGTGGAAAGACGACCAGTTTGGTGTCGAGTCTTACAAGGCGGTGCGGACGGAGGGGCGCGGCCTCTTTCCCTTAATAGGGAGACATTAATACTAATATTTACATGATTTAGGAAAAACGAAAATTTTATCAGCCTAGGGTAATTTACGAACAGTCACAATAGGCAGTCGCTCCATGTAAAATACTGGTATTCAGTTGCAGCCGGTTATACTGAAAGCCGACTCCAACATAGTGGAGGAAAAGCTTAACAGATGATTGAATTGTTTTCTGTGATACAAAACTTACTTACTAAAATTAAAATTTAACGAATATCTAATAAGGCATTAATTTTTATGTCACTAAGTTTTTAGTGAAACCCGGCAATAATAATAGTGCTAAAAAAACAACGTCGTAGCAGGAACCTTTTCTATCTCAAGCAATACATCGGGAGACATTGGCCAGAAAACGGCGGAGTTATTTCACGGGTCATTTACTAACGGTTTATTTTATTAAAAAGAACAAAATAAATCTCGGCTGAAACATCGACCACACGGCAGGGACGCCGCACTGCCGCCCACAATGAAATCTTTCGTTTGTATTGTAGTATTTGTTCAGGAAAATGAAGAACAATAAAATAGTTAAATTATTAAACAAGTTGGGGGGCGGCTATTTTCCAGAAAATTATATACCCAGGTAAATACTATTTAAATAGTAGAAGGCACATACTAATAAAGCACCGTTTTAAATGAAGTTGACTCATGAATAAGGAAATGGACTCTTATGATCGTACGCCACAACACTGTTGTCTTAGTTTTACTTTCCCTCACGCCATCTTGTGCTGGAGGAAAACTTAGTAAGGAAACATGAATAAAAGACTGAAATGAACAACAAGTACTTGTAAAGTAGGGGAAATTAATTGATAAGCAACTTGACTACCAACCGAGGTGCTCTCTGCTCTCTCTCTAATGTAACAGTTCAGGTTCGAGCAATACATCAGTGTGTATTTCCTTAGGGTGGCTGATAGCAACAGGATGAGAGTGGCCGAGAATTCAGTTAAGTGGCGTGCGATTGAAGAGGCCTATGTCTAGCAGTGGACTGTTGTAGGCTGATTACGATGATCAGTGAGTGAGTGGGGATAATCGAGCATAACAGTGTAACTGCAACGATAAAATGTAACAATCACTTGTTTCTGCACAAAATCGAATCTTGGATTATTACATTACAAGTGAATACTCCGGCGAGGGAGCGCCTTTGTGTGAAATGGCTATAACACGGCAAATTGCCGTAGAGTGTCAATTTGCTTATCAATTTTTACTCCTGTCGATAAAAGAAGTGTGCAAGTATGTTGCTCAAGCTAATTCCTTCGCTTATGGCGTAAAATGGACCAATCACAAACTGATATGATAACACGAGAAACACTTTACGGTTACCTAAAAGCCTTTTACACCATTACCCTTTAAAAATCCGTCAGTCTCGCCCATCACGCCGTCTCTCTCTCTCTCTATTATGTATAACAAGGTAAACACGCTGACGCCTATTTATTTACCTTCCCTTTACATGCCATCAATGTACATAATAATATTAAACACAATTTGTTTCAGCGTTTTTTGCTTCACTTTGTTATATGAAAAGTGTTTGTAAATCTTTGAGTTTTAGCGTGAGATGGTCTCCGGACTCGTCGCTCAGCTCCGCCTCGCAGCCGCCGGGACGCGCCTCAATCGTGAGTGCTGTGTCTCCGATCGCTGCAGTTGCGTCGAGCTCGAGTGACGAGTTTTTCTCCCCGCCGTCGACCCCATCACCACCACGACGACAAGGAAGAGGACGGCCACCAGCGGGCTTGGGACCTCGAGGCCAACAGGCCCCGAACAGGGTCCCCGCTGCCGGTGGAAATGTGTCGCGCATGCGATGGACTCAGTCCATTAATGAGAACGTCATGCGCGCATATTATGGGGCTACTGAGGGGGGAAGCAACTTGACTGCGTACCGTGGTCGGATGCTCTCTCTGTTTCAGGTGCTTGAGCCAGGTGTCAGCGTGTCGGCGCAACGGCTGTCGGATCAAGTGCGGGTCATACAGCGTAACCACATGTTGGATGACACCGTACTTGAGCGACTACGCTTCGATTCACGGAGTAACCTAGTTATACCTGCTTCGCCAATGATTGCGGTACAGCTACAAAATGTATCCAGTGCTCCACCGCGATCCGAACACGATGGTGAAGAAGATGATGACGAAGTTATATCCGTGAGTACCCAGTGCAACGCACAATTGAGGAGCGCTTTGGAGGGTGCATTCCGGGAGTACCGATCCACACCGCCTGAACTTAGGCCACGTCTACCTCGTTTACCTATGCAGAAGAAAAACAAGGCGCTGGTGTGTGCTCTAGATTCGCAGCTGTCAAACTGCTTTGACAGCAACAAAGACCTCATCGATACCCACTCAATATTGTACTGTGGAGCTGTAGCGGCATGTCGTGTAGCTCACGTCAAATTTCCCAACAACGACAGAGCTACACGACCAAAATTTGCTGTTCCAGCTTGGCAATGCAGGATTGAGCGGCGTATCGGTGAGGCTAGAGCACTCATCGGCAAGTTAATCTGCTTCAGGGAGGGCAATACTCGACCTAGAGTGATGCGCTTTGTGAAGCGGGCGTTCTCGGGAACTGATGTTAGTTTTCGAGACTACTTAGCCCGCGTCACAGAGCGTATCGACTTTCTGAAGCAGAAGATCTGTGCATGGGCAAGCCGTATTCGTCGGTACAAGCGGCGAGTGGAGCGTTACACTCAGAATCGCACATTCCGAAGTGATGAAAGGTGGGTATATAGGGCTTGGGAACGACCGGACCAAGGTGTGACTGATACGCGTCTACCAAATGATGACGCCATGTGTTCGTTCTGGCGCAACATCTGGTCGGTGCCTGTCAGTCACACTGAGGGTGATTGGACCCGGGAGGTTGAACGAGCGTGTGATCCGATACCTGAAATGGTTGCAATTATCATCAGCCCCCAAGATGTAGCTCGTGCAGTCCGTCCGTTGCCTAATTGGAAATCTCCAGGGCCGGATGGACTGCACAACTTCTGGATTAAATGGTTCCAGAGATCACATGTTCGCTTGGCATCCCAGTTTCAGTCAGCCTTAGAGTCAGGGTCACTGCCCCAGTTCTTGACGACAGGAATTACCCACCTGCTCCATAAATCAGGTAGTACTGCGGAACCCAAAAATTATAGACCAATCACTTGTTTACCAACGGTCTATAAAGTTCTTACATCCATTTTGAGAGCTAAAATCAATCATCATATTGATAGTAATTCTATCATGTCTGCCTCTCAGAATGGATGTAGGAATGGGTCCCGCGGTACTAAGGAGCTGCTCCTTATTGATATGGTCATTAGCCAACAGGTTCGCCGCTCCCGAAGGGATCTGTCTACATGTTGGATAGATTACAAGAAGGCCTATGATTCTGTGCCTCATACATGGCTCATGAAGGTGCTGGAGTTGTATAAAGTTGATGCAACTCTGCGTACCTTCCTGATGTCATGTATGGGGCACTGGAGAACGGTCCTTCGCTATCCAGGATGTCGACAGATCCAGGGGAACAGCGAACCGATAAAGATTGAGCGCGGTATATTCCAGGGTGATAGTCTGAGTCCATTGTGGTTTTGTTTAGCCTTGAACCCTCTCAGCACACTGTTGGAGGGTTCAGGTCTAGGCTATCGGTTGAGGAGAGGTGGTCAGGTCATATCTCACCTTCTTTACATGGATGATCTGAAACTCTTTGCCCCCAACAACTTGCAATTGGTGAAGCTATTGAAGGTAACGGAAACTTTCAGTAGCGCCATCAGGATGGAATTTGGTGTGGACAAATGTGCAGTCATGCATGTGAAGCGAGGGGAGATTATGGAATCCGTGGGAGCTCAACTCTCGGATTCCATACACCTTAGATCCCTCTCCTCAACAGAAACCTACAAGTATTTGGGTATGTCGGAAGCATTAGGTATCAATACTGCCGACATGAAACAATCATTGAGGGACCGCTTCTTTGGCCGCCTGAATAAAGTACTAAGCAGTCTTTTGTCAGGTGGAAACAAGGTGCGCGCCTTCAATGGTTGGGTCATGCCGGTTTTGATGTATTCTTTCGGCATACTCAAATGGACTCAGACGGAACTTGATGCCCTGGATAGGAGGGTCCGCGCACTGCTGACCGCAAATCGAATGCATCACCCGCGGTCGTCGGTGATGAGACTGTATATCCCGCGGAAGTGCGGGGGTCGTGGCTTCTTAAATGCTAAGACCCTGCACAACCGTGAGATATGCAGCCTCAGGGAATACTTCCTAGAAGTCGACGAGGGGATGCACCGAGATGTGGTCTCAGTGGACAAGGGCCTCACCCCGCTCTCTCTGGCTAACGAGAACTGGCGCAAACCTAGAGTATTAGACACTAATGATCGCAAGGAGGTATGGCAGGGCAAGGAGCTTCACGGACGCTTTTACCGGGCCCTACATGGACCCGATGTAGACTTCTTAGCGTCCGTATCTTGGCTGCGTTTCGGTGACCTATTCGGGGAAACCGAAGGTTTTGTCTGTGCAATAATGGACGAAGTTATGATGACGAATACCTACCGGAAATACATTGTGAAGGATGGCACGGTTGACATATGTCGGGCATGCCACCGTCCGGGAGAATCGATCCGACACATTATTTCTGGGTGTTCTCGTCTGGCTAACGGAGAATACTTGCATAGACACAACCTCGTTGCCAGGATTATCCACCAGCAACTTGCTTTGAAGTACAACCTTGTGGAATCAGAAGTACCATACTATAAGTATGCGCCCGACCCAGTTCTCGATAATGGTAATATCACGTTGTATTGGGATCGATCTATCATCACTGACAGGACTATTGTTGCCAATAAACCTGACATTGTGGTGATAGATCAATTGGAGCGTCGCGCAATGATTGTTGATATAACGGTTCCGCATGACGAGAACCTCGTGAAAGCAGAGAAAGATAAACAATTCAAATATCTAGATCTGGCTCGCGAGGTTGTCGACATGTGGGACGTGAGTACAGCAGTCATTGTGCCGATAGTCGTGTCGGCCAATGGCTTAATAGCCAATAGCCTCGACAAACATCTGAGGAGGCTCTCGCTTGGCAGCTGGATCAAGGGCTTGATTCAGAAAGCAGTACTTCTGGACACGGCGCGTATTGTTAGGAGGTTCCTCTCTCAAGAGCCCTGACCACCGGTATTTCGGACCCTGTTCCCGATACCAGTGGGCTACTATTTTTATATTTTTAAATGTTTTTTTTTTTCATATTACTTTGTATAGAAATATTTAAAAATGTAAATTATATGTTTGAAAATGAATAAAGGATGTAATATTATAAAACATTACTTCAGAAAGTGTGGTTTAAACTAGCAAATCTATCTACATTTCACTCTGATCAAGTGGAGATTATGCCTTCGCCCCAGAGTGTAAATATGGTGTAATGCCCTCAACATGCTAAGAAGAAGATCGATATATTTAACCTGCAATGTCCCAAATTGTAACTACCCCTACTGCTTATATGTAACTTACTTGACCTTCACAGTGCAAGTAAGTTACAGCTTGTTGTTTCAGATTTGGTAAATTAAGACTATTTTTTTTTACTGTTGGTTTTTTTTTTTTAACGTGTTACATAAAACACTCGTTCTTTTTATAAGCGTTTATTTAACTAGCCTTGTTAGCTAGTTAGTATGTATTAATCGAATCTTGCTACTGAATTTCAAACCAGTTTCCTCCAACCGATTGAGCTGAAATTTTTACACACAGCTTTGGATCTAGTGACAATACATTTCTATGACAGACATGAGTTGATCCTGCAGCTACAATCGCCTTCTCGTGAGAGAACGAAACTTTGTATTTATAAGCGTTCAATGTTGATAGATAAACCTAGTTTTCATCTTAATAAAAGCTTGTTTTATATTTTAAAGTTTCATTTATTCAAGTCTATCGAAAACAACCACTTCTTACTTTGTTGTACTAATTCCCTAACTATTCCCACTTAGCTACTAAGCAAAATTAACATAAGTGAATCATAACTTAACTACACTCGCAATAGACACACCCGACCGGCGCAAGTTCACACCAACTTGTACATAAGTGAGATATGATTATGATAAGTTTGCTTTACGAGTTTTTGCTGTTTCAGCCAATTAGGAGCCCTTGTGTTGTGGACGAGCAACTAATTGATAGAGCCTTCATCACTGATGAAGTGACGATATTTACATTAATTGCTGTACTGATTGGGTAATCTTTTTACAAAATAAATACGATTTAGGTGCCTCGTTGGTTTAGAGGTCGCAAGCGCTACTGCTGAACATGAAGTTTTGGGTTCGATTCCCAGGTCGGGCAAAGTGTTATTGGGTTTGCTCATTCTATCACGTGGAACTCAAAACTAAATGGCGAAAGGCAATACTAATAATACTCCTGCCTTACCCTCGGGGTAACCGGCGTGCAGCCCGTTTTTTAGATTCATACGCGGTTGATGGCAGTACCAGCGCCACCCATGACATGGGACTTTTAACATTACTGGCGTGTGGGATTACTACAGGTACGCTCCTGCCTTACCCTTCGGGGATTATAAGCGTGTTGTTATGTATGTTATTAAATGCTACTAATAATAGCTCATGCTCCTAGTGGCTACGATAGCTCGTGCTACGAGAGTATTATAAAATGATCTAAAAAGTAACTAATTATGAATGTAAAACCTTTTATAAACATGTTGACGTGACGAATTAACCATGGTTTCTAGCATGAGTTTACATGAACACGCATAAAACTGTCATGCATTACCCAGCGTGTAAGGCTACATGTACGGAGCTACCTCACCGAGAGTACGTAGTATTATATTATCTGTGCCGCGAGGATTCGCCTGTAACGTAACAATTCAAGATTCGATATCATACAGAAACAAGTGAATCTAATCTGTTACATTACAGGCGAATGCTCCCGGTAAGGTTTTGAGCAATAAAAACATAGTAGGCGCAGTTTTAACCAGCTGTATATTTAAGTAAAAACTTTTGGATAGGTACCGCTGGTACCAATTTTAACCTAGCGATGGATAGGAAATGGAAACTTCTTGAAGTACCTGCCTGCGTCTGTTTTAATGCCTTTAATCGATGCTAGCACTTGGCCTGCCAGCCTGGCTGAGTCAGCCACTATCACACCAAAATAGGTCTTTCCCAACGAAAGAAACAAATATCCTAGCGTGAAACTAGTAAACAGAACAAACTACGTCGGCTAACCACAACCTTGCTGACCCCATTTTCACCATCCACCTCGTGCCCAGTAAAGTTTCCAAAAAAATAATTAATAGTCCCGTCCGCTCCACTTTGGCAGACACCACGATACGGCTATCGTTCCTTCCATCTGGCATACATTACGTCGTTCCCGTCCACCGGTCTGCCGGACGGCACGCGAGGTGCTAGGGACCCCATACACGTAAACAACGTCATGATTTATTCTAAACATTTGCATACGACACTTTGAAATGGGAATGTTTCATATTTACAGTACTGTGAATGTGGGTAGATGGATATTTTATTTTGTGAGCGTTTGAGGTTGGCGTGCCTTTTCTTTCATTCTTTGTAGCACTGGTTCAGGTTTTCTGATTTCTTTTTGTTGTGAATGCGAAGCTGAATGTGCGGGAAATTGGCCGCACAGCTGCAAATGCAGAAGTAGAAAATATGTTTATATGTATGTATAATATATACATATATGAGCGAAGTCGACCAATTTATATTTTTAAAATGTAATGTAATTAGTTAGTGTAATGTGTTGTAATTATGTATATTATCTACACAGATAATATTCATAATTATTGGCATTCTACTGCATTGTTTCCAGTTACACTGGAAACCGAAAGCTTTGTGGTTTTTTTTTTTCGGATGAGAAGTAATCAAATGCCCCCCTCCCCCCCCCCCCACTCTGGGCGGAGCGGAAGGGAGTGTCAGACTTGTACTGACTAAAACCCTTCCATGTTCCTTCTTTGCCCTTTGTGTTCCAGGGCCACGGTATCTCTTTCGAACAGTCCCGCAGCCCTGGCAGGCATCGGCCCATGCGGACCCCTACCCGGTTGCTGCCATCTCTTTGAGGCGCGCGTGGAACACGAACGCGCCGTCGACACGGCCTGTCGTCATGTCGTCATGATGAGCACGTCATCTGTGCATTCGATTTAATTTATTAGCTATCACCAAGTGACCAACTTTCTTCGTATCTCTCTGTTTGTGACACTACGCGTCGCAAAAATCTGAAATCTTGTTGTTTTAATACGTTGAACAAAACAATTTCATCAGTGTTGACCAACAGCGCCCTTTATCAACATTAAGCGAGCGCCAAAATATAGTTGTAGCATTATTCTGATAGGTATTACTGAAACATATTGAGACCATATTGTTTTTCCTCGATAAACAATATGGTCACAATAAACCTACGACAAAAGAATCAAGAACCTGCTTACCTGCACAATTGCTTAAACCCAGCCCACAAAAGAGAATCCGCAAAAGAAACTCCCCAACTATTCAGCCAACAACCGCAACCCGCAGGCGCCAATGTTTAACTCATTCTAAGAGAATACTGATTCGAACCGGAATACACTGAGCCGGACAAAAGGTAACTTTTCCTTGCAAATAAACAGTAACAATACTTGTTGTGGCCGCCGTGAGCTAATGTTTGCGCCCCGTGTTTGTTTAGGCGCCGCAGTCACCGGCAGGCGCAGGGTTGAGCGGTCTCTCTGCCTTGTTTGTTTTACAGGGACAAGAAAACTGGTTTATAGATGTCATTGGTGGGTTTAGTGTGTAAGTTGAAACATTCTTGGAAGGGATTTAAGTCGGTGCGAATTAATATAGATAAACACGTTTTAGAAAAATACATTATAATAGGTAAGGGTTACGGGTACAGCACTTTTATTTCTGGATCACGAACACGCTCAAGCTTCACACGTCTTGCGAATGTGACAGAGAGAAAACAAATTAAATAATACTTGGTTTTAAGAACCTCCACACTGTCACGAGTCACTGCAGCGCAACTTGCGGAGCGCTTTAACCAGAAGGCAACAATTGACGCACCCTCTCATTGCTTGATAGAAGTCGTATCGCCCGAGGCCGTGAACGGGGCTTTTTTGCTGCGACATCTGAATATTTATTTTTGCGTGTAAACCCGCCGCTAGCCCGCCACGCACAGAGAAATAAAATAGATTTCCCAGCATATTCATGTTCAATTCTTAGTACAATCTTTTCTATGTTCAAACTCAAAGTAAAGCGATGCAACAAACTATCAAAACCAATCAAGAAGCACCTACAGACGATGCTATTCTATACAAAATAAATAACAAAAAATCCTCTATCTAAATTTTCTTATTCCTAATACTATCACAAATAAATAAAATATGTCCCAATTCTATCCCGTCCTCCCGTATTGTTGAGCATTATTCACACAAGTGCCTGTTTACGTCCGAGAGACGTACCCGTGCGATCCGGAGGACCACCAATAGGATTTACTTCACTCACAGACATCAAATAAAACCTTTCTGTTACGATCATTGCCGAGGACTCCCGAATAGACCCGATCTCTACACGAAATGAATTGAATTGTTGGATTCTAGGAATAAGGATTTACTGACGGAATTATTTTGTTGACTGAATTGTAAGCGAAAAGGCAACTGTTCAATTTCTGAAATTGAATAACAATTTATTTTAAAACAATTAAAGCTTAGGGTTTAAGGACTTTACAGAATTACCGAGTTTGCTTGTAGCCAGTCAAATTATCGGGTAATCTCTTTTGGCTCCTGGCCAGCATTAGACCGCGATAAGTTGAGTCCGTTTATAAAACAAAACAGCGATTAAACAGAAACAGTTCTATTTACCAGCCGAAGAAATATAATAATATAATTAGGTTTGTGTTAAATAGCTGGCGAAATGTGGGTGTACTATGAATACAGTAGTACAGCAATCGCGTAACCCTTCGGGGACTTTGGCGAAATACAGGTGCGATGTTAGGTTACTTTTTAAATACTGGAAAGTATTCTCAAGCCTGTACTACGTTCTACGTTCAACAATCACAACACAGACAGCTATTTACATATAACTCCCTTAAATCTTTTATATGAAAATAGAACTTCATTTCACGATGTTTTACGAGTTCTTCCGAGTAAAGCCGATTTCAAATCGTCTCGTAGTAAAATTGTTACGTTCAGAAATGGAATTACAGCGAAATAATCCATTTGCAAAGCTGTTTGAAGATTCTATTTTCAAAAACGATTGCTGAAGAAAGCAACTGGTTGTTCGCTTCCTACCGGGAATCAATTGTATAATTTGATTTTGGAACATCAATTGATGCGGTTTGCGCTTTTTGGGTAGGGAGGCCATTTGGTAGGTATTTATTTAGGCGGATAGGTAATTAATTCCGTTTTAATTTGTAAATTTGAGATATTATTACCTTGACACAGGCATCTCTTGAACGACGCCATTAAAAATTCCCTTGGAATTATCAGTTTTTTTTTTTTAAATCACGGTCCTTTATTTACGTTTAATTTATCGCTTACCAATATATTTATAGGTTTGGTTTGGTATTGAAATTTAATTAAATTAACTTCAATAGTTCCAAGGGTTTAAACAAATAACAATGTAAGTACCTTTTTGTACGTAAGTAGTACTTATTATCTTCTAAGAAAACAAATTAAAGATCTACTAAACGTATTAATTTAATTCGTAAATAAATCTCAAAAACCTATTTATTTGCGTCTATTCGTAACCAAAATCCGTTCTTTGAAATCTTGTACAGAATCAGTTAGGGTCGCCCCTAATCCCGGCTCTCAAATGTTTCTCTTTATTTATTTACTGTCGGTTCATATACCTGTAAGGGTCTCTACACACTCGATCGTTACTCAAGTGGCGCCACTCGAGGGCATTAATCTAATCTGATACTGAAATGTGTACAGTCTAGCTTGGGTCGACTGATTATAATTTAGTCAAGCATATAGAAATAAATTTAACATGACGCCTGTATTTCTCGCATGGATAGGCACAATTGTATCTTAGATCTGTACCTCACATTCCACCAGCTATGTTGAAGTCGTATGTTACAAAATGCAAGTTTTTTGTTAATGGCTGGGCCTTAATCCAGACTCCGTCCTGGTTTAGATGATTTCCTAATGGTACCTTGTTTAACTCCGAATTCAAACCTTGGACCCCCCTTTTATTGATGATAATTATGTAGACAAGAAAATTGTGTGTGGAGGAGCTCGTGTCTAAATAATAATAGCCGCTCGCGTCGATGTTCTTGCCTAGATTGCCGAGGATACCTCCGTGCCTTGGAAAGCACGATAAGCCGTTGGTCCCGGCTGTCATATGCTGTGGTCAGATAAACAGTCGCTCCATATTAAATACTGGTATTCAGCTGCATCCGGTTAGACTGGAAGCCGACCCCAACACAGTTGGGAAAAGGCTAGGCTGATGATGGACGATGAGATAAGGAAATTGGCATAAAAACAGGCCACAAATGTAATTACTCACCAATTAAATAAATTGAAGGTAGTTTAGTAAGTAATAAGGTAAAAAGTGTAATTTCATAAAGTAAATAATAACTACGGAAAATAATGACAGGTTATTATTGAAAAATTCACCCTGTATAGTTCGTTTGTGAGTTATATAAAGCCTAAAACAGGAAAAAAATATGTGGAAATTAACACCTGATACATTCTGAAATACTATTATTTTCCCAGACATTGTGAGATACAAACAACGTATGTACCACAGACAGAACTTTCTGAAAAGCTGTCTGTCACGGAAATTTTTGATGTCGATAACATTAACTATACTTAAAAATAAATTAATAATTTACTTTGCTAACCGGTTCCCGCTAGTCAAGTATAACCTGGCGCTCTCGTCACCTGCCAGCCAAGTACTACTCATTACTCCTTATACAACCAGCTCCATCCTCAAGAGCTCTCAGCGCCGAGAGCCCCAAGAGCGTGAAGAGCCCCGAGAGCTCCGCATATCGCGGACAGCGTTATTGATTTATAACGCGTTTTATTTGAGTTAGGGCCTTTGTGTTAGTGAGTTGTAAATGTTGGTTTAGTTACTTGTTGATTGTTGGTTAGTCGTAGCGTTGGCCTTCAAATTGTGGTGAATGGTGTTGGAATTCCAGGAATCTATTAATTTACACATTAAACGCAATCATTAATGATAGATTAAAACTACGTAAATATGTTTTTTTCTAGACTTGCACAGGTAACAAACAGTGTTACAACTAAAATAACTCTTTTAATACAGTTTAATTAAACCATGCTTGCACACCGACCTTAACATACAAACAGTTAAGTTTGGAAAATAAGCCATATGTTTAATCCTTTTAGAAAATAGTATAGTCAGTGCACAACACAGCGAACTCAAAAAATATGAAAAAGTGTTTTATATGGTTCTGAATTCAGCTTCAGTTTTTGGAATTCATTTTTTATGTTTCGTAAAATCTTTTTTCCGTGTACGGTATTCAGCCGCATCTGAAAAGACTGCAAGCGGACTAAAATATTTGGCAACTCTCATCTCGCGTGACTCGGTGACTCATGAAAACATTCGCTCAAAGAGTTTTCCCGAAAATTAGAGATTTTCCGAATTCAATAGCAGTGGAGCCGGTTTGTTAGGGATTTGAACGAGCCTGTAGCCGTTTGCTGCCAAAAAGTGGCGAACGAAAGGCAAATCAAATATCTTTGATGAGATTATGGTGTTTCGCGACTCTAGACAAAGTCGTTAGGGTGGAAAAAAAGTCGTCTAGATTAGGACTTGTCCTTCAGTTATTCATTTCTCATTGAGCAATTATAGTTGACCAGTGGTAACGGCCGCGTCTTACGCGTTCAAGGGCATGGGTTCAACCCAGGCAGGTGTGTGTGGTATATTTCATCACCACTGCTCTCAAAAAACGGTGAAATAAAACACCGTGCGGAAACCGGCATGTCCTGAAAGCAATGATTCGAAAACTGCCTCAGAGAGGTTTGTGTCCTAGCAGACTATTCGATTCGACAGACAATAAGTTTAGTATAATGTTCCTAACATTACGCTGAACTCATTTTTTTGTCGAATTACTATTACCCGGTAACCTACCGGTACCTACTAATAAATTATGAACCTTTTAGACTGCGTACTTCAAATATTGATGTATTCATGTATTCATCAGCACGTTTGGCACACAGTTGCTGTCTATATAATATTATTGAATTACACAGTACTTAGATATTGGCGCGCAATAACAGGATGGTATTATCATATATTAATAATTCAAAAATGGTATATTAATCTCTGTCCGTGCTTCAAGAAAACGTTGGTGAAAGTCCATTTATATTAACACATAGTAACACCATTGCCTAACATCACGCCTGTTGTCACCGAACGGTAAGACAGAGGTTAACTATATTACACCCACATTTTTTATTTTACATTTAAGTCTCAGGTAATAGGCGGGCGAGCCTATTGCCGTCAACCTGCCACAATTGCAGACACCTTTTTTTTTTAATTATTTATCGGGATGGGAAATCATCAAATGACCCCCCCCCACTCTGGGCGGAGCGGAGGGGAGTGTCAGACTTGTACTGACTAAAACCCATCCATGTTCCTTCTTTGCCCTTTGTGTTCCAGGGGCACGGTATTTCTTTCGAACAGTCCCGCAGCCCTGGCAGGCATCGGCCCATGCGGACCCCTACTTGATTGCTGACATCTCTTTGAGGGCGCGCGTGGAACACGAACGCGCCGTTGACACGGCCTGTCGTCATAAGACGGCCGGACGGCGAGCTAGCCCATAACTCGCCGTCCACAGGCCAGCGCCTACGGTGGTCGGAAGCCACCACGTGACCCCCGACGCCCAGGGCGTCTCCCGCGGCGGCTGGGACGTGAGGTTCTTTCCCTCTCACGTCCTGCCACCTCCTTCACTAGCATGACTGCTTCGCAGAAGGAGGTGACGGCTTCCCATTCCCTCTCGCTCCGGACCATGGCTTGAACCAAGGCCGGACGCGAGAGATCGCCGCCGCCAATCACCGCTATGAGGACACGGCGGTGCTCCGCCCAAGCGGGGCAGAGCTCCACGGTGTGTTCCACCGTGTCGTCCGGACGATCCTCGCAGTGGAAACACACGGGCACAACCGTGCCCGGTGAGGACCTGCGTCAGGCGGTAGGCGAGGGCGCCGTGGCGCCTCTCTAGCCACTCCTCAAAGAGGGGGTGCCCTGCACGGGGTTGCGACAGTCGCTCTCTCCATGTCGCCATGAGATCACGCCGGAGGTCTGTCTGCTGAGCGGCAATTTGTCGCGGCAGCGGAGTTTCCCCCCGACATAGTGCTTCCGCGCGCCATTCATGCAGGCGCGCGAGGACCATCGCCTCCAGATCCCATGGCGGCAATCTGGCAAGGAGGCTAGCCGCCTCGCCGGAGATCGTGCGGTACCCCCGGATTAGCCTTATGGCTATCACCTTTTGGGGCGCGTTCAGGTAGTGGGCGGCTTGCCGCCTCAAAGAACGCGCCCACACCGGGGCCCCGTAAAGGGCCATGGACGGCACGACCCCCGCGTAAAGCTTCCGGCAGGAGGCGTTTGGACCCCTCAGGTTGGGCAAGAGCCGCTTGAAGGTAGCCCCTGTCCGTTCCAGTTTGGGAGCCAAACGTCGGAAGTGCTCCACGAAGTTCCACCGGCTGTCGAGGACGAGTCCTAGGTACTTCAACGTCGACCCGACGCCGATGGAAACCCCTCCTGCCATCAGTAGGGATCCCGACGGTGGCGCATTCCGAGGCCCATGAAAACACATGGCCTCGGACTTGTGCAATGCCACCTCGAGACCCAATTGCCGGATCCTCTCCACAACTATCGCAACCCCGCGTGTCATGTTTTCGGCCGCCGCCTCGTGCGACCTCCCTTGTGCCAGTACCTGTGTGTCGTCAGCGTAGCAAACTACACTGACGCCGGTAGGGAGGTCGGCGCGCAACACCCAGTCGTAACCGATGTTCCACAAGGCCGGCCCCAGAACCGAACACTATGGAACACCGCACGACATCTCTCGCCGGTTCCATTCTCGGCTCCGACTGGGATAGATGACGGCCCAATCCGTCAGGTAGTCCCCGACCACACGACGAAGGTAGGTCGGTACCCGTGATGCCGGAGTGCCTCCGCAATGCAGCTCCAGGGCATGGAGTTGAAGGCGTTGGCGATGTCAAGAGACACCGCCAAGACAACCCCGCCCCGGGATACCGCGTCCCCCGTCGTGAGGGCTCTCACGCGCATGATGGCGTCCACCGTCGAGCGCCCCTTGCGGAAACCAAACTGGTGTTCCGCAAGATCCGGCCCCATCTCTGCAAGGTGCCCGGCGAGGCGGTTGGCAATGACTCTTTCAAAGAGCTTGCCCACCTCGTCGAGCAACACGATGGGCCGGTATGCGGACGGAGAGTCCGCAGGGCGCCCTGGCTTCCGGATGAGGACCAGCTTCCCCGTCTTCCAACGAAGCGGGAACTGGCCTCTCTCCAAGCATGCGCTTAGGAGCCCTTCCAGTCGGGGCCCGAGAGCCTCAGAGGCCAGGACCCAGGCTTTGCCAGGCAAGCCATCGGGTCCCGGGGCGGTATTTCTGGCTTTCAGCCTGCGTACCGCCACTCTCAGGTCTACCCCAGTCACCTCCGGAACGTCATCGTCGTCATCGGTGTATTGCAGACTCCTTGCTGCCACAAGTAACACTTTTGGCCGACTTAGGAATCGCACCCAATTTACGACATCACACACAGCTTAGCGTTTGCAAGCTAGACACCAACGAGACAGACGTTGCCACCACATTCAATTTATTTTCTCTTCTCTAAAAATCCTGTTTAGTATCCTATAGGCTTCATAAATCCATGACCTGCCACATGCATACATGACGCAAATACAAGTGAAACAATTTGAATGTTAATGCCTAGCCACGTGACGCGAGCAAAAAGTAAACGAGCATTTAATCACTTTATGGTAAGGGACCGCTCTTTAAAAGGTATTTTTTTCTACTCTTTGGTTGAATTTTTCTCGCGTGGGTTTTGTGAAAATGAATCTGTGGATTAGAAGGTTTCTAAACTTTGAGTTATGTGATGACGATGGGAGATTAAGGGCTTTACACGTCAATTCAAGAATCCATCTAGTAAACGTAATTCTGTCTGACGTAACTGGTGAAATGTGGATGAACTATTAGGTACACCTCTGCCTAACCCTTCGGGGATAACGGGCGTCATGTTGTCTTGTAATTCTGTACGTAAGTCTGGCAAGCAGGTAGATCATGATCTGGGTACGTTCCGGTGGGATTTACTGGCTTCCGCAAGGACAAAACTGCGGTAACAAGCTCAACAAAACCGAATCGTTTTATTTTTTAATAGTAATGATAAAGTATTGTCACTTACCTTAATTTTGGCAATTCCAATGCAATATCGATAAAAATTACGGTGAGAGGAGAAAATAAGACAAACGATATTATTATTATTTTGCTGACAGCGGAAGATGGGATGCCAGAATGTATAAAGGAAAAAATATATATTTCAGCACTTGAAATAATTCAAATCTCTCTGATGACAGTCCTCAGGGGATCGATCCGCTTTCAATCATCTCGTACTTATACTACCAGGATTGTGATAAAACTTTCGCCAGCTATGTTAGTCCCATACTTAAATATTTGATAATAGGACAGCCAACGTCGTTATCAAGAAGAATGACAAAAAAGCTTTTGAAAAATTCAAAGACACACTATATCACAAGACCACCTTCACCTATCCTAGCTATGAAAATCTCCCCATCGCACCGCGGCGATTGGAAACTATCCGATAATATAATTCTTTGCGAGGTAGCGGAGCGTGAAACCGGAGCGGTAATCCGGGCCGGACGGCCGCGTGATGCGGTTATGTCCGGTCCGATGAGCCCACTTTGTGGTAGGCAGCCGTGGAGGATCGGCCGCTGCTGTACTAGGGACGGTTTTACGTGGCTTTTAAACTGTGACCTTCGCCTTTACTTTGAGAACTATCGTGGGTAGTTGGAAGAAGCTAAAGGATCAAGGTCATGACGGAAATCTGTAAGCTGTTAGTTTGTGTAAGAATTAGTCTAAAAACGTAAAAGAAATTAAAAAGCTTCGGAAGTCGAAGTTCAAGTACTTCGTAGTTTTATTGAGGCAGAGGACACCCTCCGTGTGTGAGACAGAGGAGGATTTGATATTTACACCTACATATTGTAAACTAATCATTATCATGACTAAACCAATTGAAAACAATTTGTTTGGTGGAAAAGTAGCTATGTTTGTAAATGTTAATGTAAGTTATAATCCTGAAATAAAAAACGGAGATGGCAAATCTAAATTATTGTAATAAATGTTCTGTCCCAGTATCCAACAATTTCAGCATACTATAAACTATATAACGGGGCAGACATAAACATACTTGGTACAGTTAGAACAGTTTCCCATTGTCCCTGTTGTAATAAAATAAATTGCCGAGTCCCTTTGTATCATGTTCTATTTCCGGGATCGCACAGTTGGCTTCATAAATCATTTGCGCTAAATAAAGTTAGCAATACTTGGAAGGGATTTCATAGGTATTTCTGAACTTTGAGGGAACTTGCAGTTGTATAAATAATTGGAAAGTAAATTCAAATTCAAAATATTTTATTGTGGACATATGCTAGTTACAGGTCTAAACAATAAATTTAAGTTCCAATATGTCCTGCCTAAAAGGCATACAATAATTATGTAGTGGAATTACATTTAAAATTATTTTACATGTCAAATTTGGTTATTATAAATGTCAAAATATGAATATACAGTCAAATTATTACATGGTCAACAATTCATTCAGTGGTTCAAGAAATCTTGGATCGTGTAGTATGCTTTCTCAATTAAAGATTTACGCAGTTTATTTTTAAATACTGGAAGTTCCTTAGTGCTCAGAATGTCAATAGGTATCTTGTTGTATATTTTTGATGCTATGCCAAAGAAGCTTTTGTTAAATAGAGCCGTTTTATGTGGTACATTAGAAATTTTTAACTTGTATCTTCTCGATTTGAGTTTATCAAATAGATTTTCATTTGTTTTTATAAATACGGCTACTTCATAAATGTAAATTTCAGGAATGGTCAAAATTTTATATTCTTGGTAAGGTTTGTACTTGTAGTGTAGACGCAGCTATTGTAGTCTGAAGTGAAGTACCTACCATATCATTTTCGTGTAGATAATTGCACGGTTGTGGCTGTCTTTATGATTCTTTTTGCTAGTACCAACTATCATGGACAATTTAGACAATTCAAACGAGAAACTATAGTATATCTTATATTTGGGCCTTCTCTGCGTTAGTAACTTACGAACCAATGTGTACCTTCCCAAAGATTAGCCCAATAATTTAAATCACGCCTGAAACCTCTTAAATTCTGGATCGTCCCTAAGTAACTATTACTCAGCAGCCTGCACTATCTCGTTGTAATCACAGCATTATTCGGGACACACCTGCCGCAAATTATTAAATGCTTTACATAATGTCCTCTATTTTAGGACAGTGCGTCCCAAATGGGCGCCAGTATGGTCTCAAGCGGGCGCCAATAGGGTCCCAAGCGGGCGCCAAGTGGACCGCATAAACGCCTGTGCTTCATCGCTCTATTGTTTGGACGTTTTATAGGTTGTCGGAATGCCTTGGGACTGTACATTTTGAAAGCCATTACTTAATAGCCCGAAAATTAAATAATGGGCAGCCTTTTTACCATTAGGCAGTACTCATAGAATAAATGCTTTTGCGTTGGGCTAAACACAGGCCGTTTGACACCACCTTTCACCAGGGAAAAGCCAAAATTTTACAGGAAGGAAGTTTCACTGAAAAAACTACTTAAGCTCACCTCATCAATTTATTATACGTATTGAGTCATCCATAGGTAGTGTGACCTACAACACGGTATTCCCTTCTAGTAAGCGAAATGACGGTCACAGCGAAAATTCTATTTTGCCTATATCTACAAAGAGACTGGACTATTTCCCCGAGGTTTTAACCAATGATTGTACAAGACTACAATACCTTATAAGGCTCATTTCTTCAACCTGTAACAATGACGTCATACTTTTGCAATTACTAAATGGTACTGGGCTTATTTACTGCTGACATCAAACAAAGGGAAGGGAATCGCTCCTTGGTATTTAGCTGCATTCTGCATGGTTGGAATGGAAGCCGACCCCAACATAGTTGGGGAAAAGCAGGCAGATAATGATCAAATACCTCTAGAATTGTGAGTGGAATGGTGGGTGGCCTTAACAATAGGCAAACCCATCTCATGCGACACGATTAGTCTAAAATACTTTAGGAATGAAAACGACTACTATTTTAGTACTAAAAGCAGTGCAGTAAAAGCTGCGACTACCGATTCTTTTTATTTGGTAAAACTCTCGCAGTGAACTGAGTGAAACAACTAACACAGAGACTAACAACCAGCCAACTATCTGATTGCAAGTGCAGTTGTAAACTTTTTGCATGGAAGCCTAAAAAATGACGGCGACAGCGACGTGAATATGAACGAAAACAACTAAAGATAAGTAGAAAACAGAATGCATGGCAACTCCACTTATTAGACTGGAACTAGAACAAAAGTTGGTGTCAAATGTTTTCCCTATATTTCAAGCTGTTTATAAAATACTAGTATCTTTAGTCCCCAGCTTCGCTCGTGGTAAGGTCAAAAATTACCCCACGTGAACCTGGGAACCAATAAGAATCACATTAGTTTCCTCATAAAATACCGGGCATAAATACCTAAATATAAACCTTCTAAAAAATATCGATAAGTATGTTAAGTTGACCGCTGTACCTTAATGTCACCAAATTTTTATCATTTACCTGCATGTAGCCATAATTTTCCGCTTAGGCAAAATATTTATAAATGAGTTTTCAATATTTAGTGTGTGACTACATGACAAACTTTGTTATTTCCTTATGCATCTAAATTCGCGGTATATGTCTGAAACTAGGCATTAGGCAGGCTAATTTGGCAGTAGGTACCTAAATGATTGCGATAGGTACTTTGTCGCTCGGTGTCCTACTTCTAACCTTTTTTAAATATTTTTAGGACAAAATATAACATGGTATAAAATTTATTGGAATCGATTCAGTTACTTATTCTGAACAAACTATATCCAGGTTTCGCATATTATTATACTAAAAATAATGTTGTATATAATTTACGAACTATAAACCAACTTGAATACATAATAAATATATATAGGGTCTAACTATTCATACAAGAAATATTTTCAGGGAATCATCTAACGGCTATAACAAAGCCATTTCAAGGGATTTTTTTTTATCTGAGTATATTTTTTATAAAAAATAAATCAATCAAAAAATCAAAATCAAAGCATTTATTTCAAGTAGGCCAGTTACAGGCACTTTTGAATTGTCGAAACAAAGACAACAGTTAAAAATAGCTACAGTCCCAGTCACAAGGCACAAAAACTGTGAAAGTACTGTAGTTGCCCATTCCCTAACGTAGATCTCTATGGAGAAGAACGGGCAAGAAATTCCATGGACACTCTTTTAAATCAGAATACTTTAACAAAACCTTGGTTACATCATTCATTTTGAGATGGTACATTATGTGAGAACGATGCAGCAAGATGTGTACGTTAAGTGTCCATAGTAAAAACAATTCAAAAATAAAATAATTAATTCAAATAAGCCGTGGCAAATAAGAGATGACCAGTCACAACTGACAGTGCCCGTTCACGAACATGACGCATGTATCAGCACCATCAACTCAACCATTTTGAAGGGAACTAAATGATCCGACACACGTGCCACCATCAGCCAGACATTTGAGTGAGCATGACATACTCCTAACCGCCAGGGCACATTCAAGTCAAGAAAAGACGCAGGTTTCCAGCGAATGACAGCTTTCTAGTACATAGTACTCACACAATATGGGCTAGGCGGCTATATAATACAAAAGAGATTGAATTTATACAATGCAAAGATAGTTATACAATCTTCAGCAGCTCCACAATACTATTTAATGCCATCAATTTAGGCGCTCCTGTTCTTGTGGAGCAGGACCGGCATTGAGCCAAGCATTTTTATCAGTGATATAATCGTCCAACTTGTAATATGCTTTCTTACATAGTGTACGTTTAATGCATGTTTTAAATTTCGTTTCATTCAGTTCAAGAATACTTTGTGGAATTTTATTATAGCATCTCAAACAGTACCCCATGAAAGATGAGTCTACTTTAGCGAGTCTGAAGCCTGGCTGAACTAATTGGTGTCTATTTCTAGTACTGTAATTGTGTCTGTCACCCCTTTTATTAAAAAGATGTAGATTTTTTCTTACATACATTATGTTTTCGTAGATGTATTGACAATGTACCGTCATGATGTTAATTTCCTTAAACAATTCCCTTAGAGAATCGCGCCTACGAAGATTATATATGGCTCTGATGGCTCTTTTTTGCAGAATAAATATAGACTCAATGTCTGCAGCCCGTTCCCATATTAAAATGCCATAAGACATAATACTATGAAAGTAACTAAAATAGACCAGTCTAGCGGTATCTACATCAGTATATTGACGGATTTTTCTTATAGCATACGCTGCTGAACTTAGCCGCCCCGCAAGAGATGTTAAATGAGAACCCCATTGTAGCCTTGAATCAAGCGTAATCCCCAGGAAAACCGTTTTATCTACAAATTCAAGTTTCTCTTTATTCAATACTATATCACAATCGCTACTTTTAACATTCGGTAAAGCAAATCTTACGCATTTCGTTTTTTTTTTCATTGAACACTAAATTGTTTGCTGTGAACCAATTATGGACCTGAAGTAGGGCATTATTCACGACATCTAGATTTTGGGCCCGTCTATTTATCTTAAAAATTAGGGAAGTGTCGTCAGCGAATAACACCATATTTCAAGGTTGGTTTTTCAATAAATAGGGGAGATCATTTAAATATACTAGAAAGAGGAAAGGACCCAATATTGAGCCTTGCGGTACCCCCATTTTTACTTTTAAACCCTGTGAATTTACACCATTTATTTGCACATGTTGTTGTCTATCACTCAAATAAGATTTTACCAAACTAAGTGCAAGTTTCCCTAGTCCGTAATGCTCAAGTTTCAAAAGTAATGTGTCGTAATTTACGCAATCAAATGCTTTGGAGAGGTCACAAAATATTCCAATGGCGTCTTGGGACTCTTCCCACGCAGTAAATATGTGCTTTAATAAGGTTACACCGGCGTCAGTTGTACAACGTCCCTTGGTGAAACCATACTGTTGATCGTGTAAGATTCTGTTGGTGTTAAAATGATTGAGCATTTGATTTAGCATTACCTTTTCAAACACCTTGCTAAAAACTGGCAACACGGATACAGGTCTATAATTATTTGTATCTTTACTATCTCCGGATTTAAACAGAGGTATGACTTTACTGTATTTCATTAAGTCCGGGAAAACTCCTTGATCTACACACAAATTAAAAATTAAAGCTAAGTATGGTGCTATAGTCTCAACTATGGATGTACAAACTCTGATAGACATTCCCCAAAGATCTCCGGTCAGTTTGACTTTTATTTGCCGGAAAGCTTTAATAACTATCATAGGGTTTATGTGTTTAAATTTAAATTCAGCCGGGCAGTCAGATACATTCGCCTTTAATAAACCAACCAAGACTTCAGGAGAGGAATTAAGAGCCTCCGTAGTTTTTAACGGTATATCGGTAAAGAAATTTACAAAAAATTAAAATAATTTAAAATTACTTGACCCACAAAATAAATACTGGCTCCTTATTTTTAAGCATCCATTACGCTAGTTTACTACGTCCTATTTACCTACTGTCATTGTTAGAATATGGGAGTAAAGGTTTTATGCAAAAAAATTTAGAATTATAATAATTTTGAAAAAAAAACACTCAGATATTTTTTTTTTTCGTTGTTATGGCGACTTTACGACTTATAGAAGTTACTCTTAAAATATTTCGTGTATGAAACGATAGACCTTATATGTATATACAAGTAACAAAAGAGGAAAATAATTACAGGTTGTTAAAAATTAGTCCACGTCGCTGTGTCAACGAGAAAAGTGCCCAGAACGCTGGCAGCATTGCCAAGTTGGTTGGCAAAGCTAATTCTTTGGCCAAACGGTCACGTGAAGAGTCGACCAATCACCTGGAGACATCATAGTGTTTCAACCCCAAACGGCTCAAACACATAACTTTCAATGAGGTTATTGTATTAGCGCGGTTTGAGGTTAGCAGCATCTGCAGCAGCCGCGCCGGCACAGCCCGCCGTGCTAGGAAGGTGGGACGGCGATAACTTATAAAACTTCAACAAAATAGTTAGAATATTTGGCCATCAAATGAATAAAAACCATCATAGATTCGAATATTTAACGCAACTACACTACAATCAAAAGTTATTTATTCGGATTAGCCTAAGGCATTGATTCTGTACAAATGACAGTCCCGTAACACACCGTACACCGTTTACTAGTGTTCTAGCTGGGGGCAAATGAGCGCAATGGACAGCCAGCAAGAAAATTAAGAGAAACATACCATCAAGCTTCCAGCTTTAAGGCTAGACTAAGACGCAAGGACTATTTAAAGCGAGGATTACACACTGACTATCAGCAAGGAAATCCGGGGACTTGGCACGCCACGCCGCCTGGCACGGCCCGCCAACGCCTTGGCACATCGCTGCTAGATACATGCCAAACCAGTTTTTAACTTGCTGCTACTGTCTGGGTGTGGATTATAATAGTTCCAGTAAGTTTATAATGTAGTGTGTATTATATTTCCACTGAGGTGACGAAACTTTGCAAAGGGTTGTAGAAACATGAAGGGTAACTAAAAAGGTTATAGACGAGTTTGCTTGCATTTGCTTTTATTGCGTAACGTACTTTTAATCATACTCCGAAGGATTTAGAAATTTCTTACCCATCATCATCATCTGCCTAGCCTTTTCCAAACTATGTTGGGTTCGGCTTGCAGTCTAACCGCATGCCTATCTGACCTCCACAACCCAATTAATATTGGGTAATACGATACCCCTTGGTAAGAAGTAGAAATTTCTAACCTACTGCTTCAAAAGTGAATAGAAAAATTCGTCTGACTGATAAGGTAAGGAATATAAGTTTTTGAACTGACATGGCCATTAACATTATCATAAACTCTGAAAACAGGATATTTGACGTGTTTACTGTTTATTATGAATTCTTGGTAAATATCCCGTTTTGAGTATTAATGCAAGGTGTGTAGTTTAATAGCCAAAATGACAAGCATTGCCATAATAAGAGTGTTACGTAATTACAGCGCAGGCTGGTTTTTCAGTTTGTCTGTTGCATTCCGCATTTATTTAAGGAAGGCAATGCTTAGCAATGGACGAACTAAACTAAAACACAACAACCTAAATAAGCTGCGCCCGTCATATCTAACCAAAATAGCAATGCGGTTCCGCTATTTTCGTCGTGGAATACGCGAAATATTGTTTCCACGACTAATTTTGGCTGGGATAAGCTTTTCTCATCATCATTTGCGAAGTGTTTTGCCAAGTTTTTTAATGGGATTCTAGTCTACCCGAATGCAACCTCATGTCAGTATTATACATGGAGCGACTACCTATCTGACCTCCACACCCCAGTAACAGTTTAACACTATACCACATGGAACGAGGATTCGATTTCGGGATTCTGGCTATCCGTAACAACAGTTTCAAACGGTATTTGCATAATATTTATTATCCAAATACAAAAAAAAGAAAAACCCGAAGCTTCGGTATGTAATAGATGGTCATCCATCCACGGACCAACCCCAGCCAGTTTTACCTAGAATATCGATCCGTGCGGCTGTTATTATTTAGCCACGGGTCATTTACGCTCATCTCTCCGAACCCTAACTCCCAATGCCATCAAAACTTACAGATAAAGTAAGCATCGACTCAATTCCGTTCTCAATACAGTAATGGCTAACATGAGAGCTAAATCCGTCGCCTCCCCGAGTCGGCGAGAAAATATATCGAGTCTACATTAGCATTCAAACCACGATACATTCAGTTTAGTTCAGTTTAGCAACCTTCGTGAATCAGTCTGGAAACTTCGACATCTCTTAGCTAAAAAGTTTAGTATTTTGCTAATTATCCCGGCTAGGCTTCTTCTAATTAACTGGTATATAAATAACGTGAAATACTTCAGAGATTTACTTTAAAACCTTTGTTTTTTGGTACAGTTAGCGAGAAATATCTTTAATAAATAATTTTTGTACTAGTAGGTGCACCTCTACCTAACCCTTCGGGGATTACAGGCGAGTTGACATTATGTTTTTTTAAATGATTCACTATTGTTGAATGTGGGGGTGACATTATCAGTAAGTCACAGATAATATAATACTAAGTAAGTGATAAAACTCCTTAAAATAAATAAAGATTAAAAAAAAATGCTTGGTTAGCAAACTCTTCTTGGAATACCTATCAAGGAACTTAATTGGAAAATTATGATATTAAATGAGTATATTAAAGTCAGAGGCTCTATACAAAAAAAAGGTATAAATCTCAAAAATGATTCGATTACCTTTTGCTGCCGAAAAACTCATGTCAGTTCTGAGTCGTTGCAGAAATACGAAAAGCTTTGAAACCGATTACAATCTCTTAAATAGAGTGGTAGTTAACCTCCATTCTACGATAACTACCTCATTGGTCTTGTGGTCGCAAGCGCGACTGCTGACCATGACGTCTCGGATTCGTTTCAAAGGTCGGGCAAAGTGTTATTGAGTTTTTTTTTTTTTTTTTGTTATTGTTTTTTTTGGAACTTCTCAGTAGCAGCCACTGTGTCAGAATATGTGCCCGGATGATGGCAACTGGCTCTCTCACTATCACATGGGACTCAAAGATACCTGGTAAAATGTAGGTGTATGTACGATTAAGTACATCTCTGCCTAACCCTTCGGGGATCACAGGCGTGATGTTGTGTTCTGTTTTTTTTTTTTTTTTACCCCTTAGGTTTAACGCATTCCTTCTCTCACACCGCACAAACACTTCTGCCGCAGACTGTACCTTATAAAGATTCTTAAAAGTCTGTAAGTTATTGTAATTTCGAGCGGATTTTTGCTGTAAAATCCGATAAGATCCGGTTAAATCCGGCCGGATCCGGTATTAACTAGACAGGCATTGAACCGGCAGGTATTGTGCGTTCGATGGACCTAGATAATGGCAGTCATGTGCCTCGGGTGACGTTAATGATGAGCCTAAAACCGCCGTAATAAAGGGGAGCATTGAGGTTTTGAGCATAATATACTGAATTACAGTTTTACGCAGCATTTTTATCTTCCGTAACAGACTTTCAGTACCTAATACACAGCTGTCTCTCCGAAGGGTAAGCCAGAGGTGTAGCTGTGTACATACTATTAGGAGATCCACATTTTGTCAATTACTTATGTTTAAGTCCCATGTGTGGGGGAGAGCCTATTTCCAACAGTCGGGCAGAAAAACTGACCCTGAAATGCTTCTGAACATTCTAGATGCAAAACCCACTTTGCCCGGCCGGGGAATGCCACCCAGAGCTTCATTCTTAGCGTGGCGCCAGCGAGCAGCAAGGTAGTCAGAAGACGGAGGCAGTCACAGTTTTTGATCAACATTTATATATTACGTAAGATGATTTTTTAAACCAACAGGTAAAAAAAACTGCCAATTATGGAAATCGACGGTCATCGGAAACAATGCCATTTGCGTCATTTATTTATACTATGCATAAATGCAGTGATTTCATAATCCGACATTGACCTTTAAAAACGTTATAACAACAAATATAACTAATTTAACCCGGGAATCAAACCCAGGATTCCACGACAAACCACCAAACCTTTTTGTCATTTTCCAGGACATAAAATGAGGTAATATTTTAATAAACCACAATTTAATTAATAATTAACATAGGTAAATAAATAGGCATATAGCAAATATATTCTTAACACACGCGATTGGGGTCCAGTGGTGTGGCGATGACAAACAAAGGTAGAACTACAACGATATAATTAGTTAGTACGAACAGGACAAATGGCGAAGATTACTCGTTATCGACTAACTCTGGGTTATTTCATTGACTGACTAATTAACGGCTAATGGGAGTACGTGATTACATAAATGTTTGTTAGTTACTTTGAGTCGTAGGAGATTTATTGTATTTCTAAAATTGCGTGATCATCCTATGATCCTTTCCTTTTTACAATGATTATTGAGCCACGCATAGTTGCATATCCGTTCCAAACTTTAAGTCCCAAAGGAACTAATTTGTTCGAAGGACCAAAGAAAGCAAACTCAATAATCCCTACATAGGTGCCACTATACCAATATTGCCTCACAATATAATAATATTATGTGCTCGGTCCTACCCCACCGATCGCATCGACTCGGCCCGCCACATAATTATATCAGTAATGCACCGCCTCCCGTATGAGCGGAATAATTGTAAAACAATAGTTCAATCACTCGTGACTATGATAAATGAGATCTGTGCGACTATTAGATGTCAGTGGGAGCATCCAAGTAGAATAATTAATAAGCTTTTGATAACAACGTGGGTTCCGATACAATGCAATTAATTCATTGGTGCATTGCCTATGTATTTCATCGGCAATTGGCATTCCAAACATTGTCACACGTGCAATATGTGCTAAATGTTTGAAAGTTTTCTACAATTAATGAGCTTCATGTTCAGCAGATTTATAACATGATTAAGTGACAATGAACGTACTCGCTAAGTATATGGTCCAGTGAGAGGATAACGGAATAAAGAAATATACAAAGTATCTTAACATTTAAAAAAATTAACTTGGTTAACAATTTTACGTAAAATCCAGAGCGAACTAGTGGTCCGATTTATAGGCAAAACTAAGGTAACATAGCCAGACTATCTGCTCAGATGAATCCAACCAGCCTTCCCAAATCTCACCCAGTTACCTTCAAAAACTTCTCAACGACAATATCTTCTAAAACTAATTTCCTTTTCTTTCGCGCTTAGATTTACGAAATGAAAACTTTGTCTCGTGCTTACTTGACAAACTTTCGAGATAGGTAACACTCGGGGGATCGGCGCCGGCGATGCGACTCGTTAGAAAGAAAATTCGTTTGGGACTCAAGTTAAGGAAGTTCAAACGGTCAGATTAAGTTGAAGTTTTTGGCGATTCCCCGGGTACTGATGCTGGTCAGTGTTACGGGGAATATTTCAAAGTTGTGGATTGAGAAATGCAAGAGAGGGCAAGTCTGTAAAGGCTAAGTTTTATAACTGAAATATTGATGAACTCAGTCTTTTTGCTGCCTCGATACATAAGTAGTTACATAATTAACATAGTGAATAATAAAGCGAACATAATTGATGGTTAAACGAACTTACCCTAAGTGATGTTCGACCATAATTATACAAGACGTCACATCCGAAAGATTTATATAATTCACTTTGTAGTCCACTTCCTAATGTACTAGGCATCGCACAATATTTAGAGCTAAAAAAATAAAATATATTAAAAGTAATTAAATTGACTACTCGACGCAGTACCTTCCCCCACTATGTTACCTGCGCCCACGCCGCCATTACTCTTGTCATTATTTTCAGAGCAGAGCCTATTTCGCGACATAAGTCAGGGAGTTTTATGGTTGATCTTGCAATCATAGGGTTTGGGTGGGTTATAAATCTTTCGGATGTGACATCTCGTATAATTATGGTCGAACATCACTTAGGGTAAGTTCGTTTAACCATCAATTATACTACGACGTCACATCCTCAGATTTATATAATTCACTTTGTAGATGTTTAGAACCGGGAGTGAAATAGGTGAAGCATAAGGTAGGAGCGCGGAGGAGGTAGAAAATAAACTCTTAGTTATGCTTTCAAATCAAGAGTATTATTCATTAGCTTCATTATAATTTAGGGTTGTATAATTACGTATCTTTTAATTAACATTTTTTGGTAAATCAATTACAAATAGCTGTTGCGAAAGCCTCATCATTGTCGTTATTTACAAGTGGTCTGTCATAGAACTTAGCAAACGTTAAGGAATTCCCCGACCAACCTGCTGATTTTTTAATAAGGTCTACTGATATACCTTTTCTCTTGGCCGCAGAGGTAGATGCGTGGCGCGTACTATGCGCAGAAAATATTGTCGTCCCCGCTACCCCGCTTTCAGTAATAACCATTTTAATCCAGCGGCTAATAGTAGAGGCACTCGCGTTGTGTATGGGTTTTTTAATAGTAAGTATGAGTTTATCGGTCTGCAGGGAATTTCTAAATTTCTTAGTGCCAAATTTCTACTTTATGAGGGAAAAAAGGTATGGTTAACCGAGGCATGTTTCGTCCGGGTGCTGAAGTTTTAGTAAGATCAGTAATAATTATTTCATATTTTGAATCAATGGCTCTAACATTACACAGGCGAATTAACGATAGCGTCTGCACGCGTTGTGCAGTAGACAACGCAAGAAGAGCTACCAGCTTTTTAGTGAGTTTTTCTATTGGCAAGTCTTCATTTGGATACCAGTTTGCGATATAAACCAGGACTAGATTTGGATTCCAAGTTGCCTGATATTTAGGGAAAGTAGGGTTCTTTTTAAACACTCCCTTAAAGAACCGGGAAACCCGGTCATCAACACTTAACTGCCTGCCCAATATTAGAGCCAACGCTGCACGAATGGAATTAAGGGTGGAATAGCTAGCCCCCTCTTCAATTTCTACCGTTAGAAACTTTAGTATTAGTGGGATGTTTGTACTATAACAGCTAATATTATTATTGGTGCAAAAATGCCACCACTTTTTGTACGCACAGCTGTATTGCTTCAAAGAATTTTTTGCCAAAGACGCAATCATAATCTCTATAGTTTCAGGTGTTAAGTCTTGTCTTGCATATGCTTGCCTGATAATAGGGATGACACCAGGGTAAGTCGTGTCCAGAGTGGGTGTCTGGTTCTGAAAGGAGATAGTAGCAGATTAGGGTCAGGTTCAAAGTAAACAAGGTCGCTTTGCGACAATTTCAAAAAGAGTGGGTACCAAGGCTGACTAGGCCAATGTGGTACTATCATTATTCCCGTGGCTTTATCGTCGATTATTTTCCGTAAACTTCTTAAAATCAGTGAGAACGGAGGAAACGAGTAGAAGAATAATGGACCCCAATCAACAGTGAACGCGTCAATGTTAAACGCTTCCGGGTCACGTTTCCATGAAATGTACTTGTCACACTTGGCATTAACTCTAGTGGCAAATAAGTCGATTTCAGGACAACCAAACGTATGGACGACTTTCTTAAAAGCTAACAGGGACAAAGTCGATTCGGTATCGATATTATTTCGCCTCGATTCTTCGTCTGCCTCAACATTGTCTTTGGACTTTATATATGACGCAATTACATGCAATTGCCTTTTTTCGCACCATTGCCAGATTTCGCGAGCTGATTCATTTAGATTAAAAAATTTAACTCCGCCATATCTATTTATATAAGATATTGCTGTTGTATTATCGATGCGCAGCAATATCTCTTTGTTGCGTATTTGTTTAGCAAAACACTTAAGTCCGTTAAAGGCAGCTTTCCATTCCAATACATTTATGTGATAATTCATTTCTGTATTATTCCAGAACCCACTTGTCCTTTCATCATTACAAAATACGCCCCAGCCAGTTAGAGAAGCGTTCGAAAATATTTCCAATGCATACCGTCCATTGCGTATTAGATTTTTTGTACGCATAATGTTGTCCATCCACCAAACGAAGTCTGGCTTAAGACTAATGGGTAAACATCATAGTTTTATCATAGTCATTGTCAGCGTTTCTCAAAGCTAAGAACTTTTCGTGTTCAAAGAGTTTAGTATAAACCCAGCCGTAAGAGACTGCCGGACATACGGAGCAAAGTATTCCGAGAAATTTAGCAAAATGTCTAATAGATATTTGTTTTTGTTTAGAATAATTTTCGATACACTTCTGAACTTTGACTCGTTTTTCCATTGGTAATTTTAAACAATAGTCCTGCGAATGCAATTCAAAACCAAGAAAGGTTTGGAATTGTTTAGGTTGTAATTTACTTTTGCTAAAATTTATGACGAAACCCAAAGTTTCTAATAATGCCTTTGTGTTGGTAACACATTTAAGGCAGTCTTCATAATTATTGCCGATACAAATAATATCATCTAAATAAATTGCTAGCATTAAGCCCGTATTTCTTAGTGTGGCCACCACTGGTTTCATAAGTTTAGTGAAGACTATACGGGGCTAGAGACAAACCGAATGGTAAACATTGAAATTCAAAAATTTCCCCTTCGAACATGAATCGTAAATACTTTTTATTAGTTTTATCGATTTTTATTAGAAAATACGCATCTTTAAGGCCTATTGTGGCGGGGTGCGTTGTCAGAATTCCTCCTCGTGTGCCTGATGGCTGTCGGTACCTCTCGATACGTCTGGAGGGAATAGTAGCTGCTGGGCCGGTGCACCCTGGGCGTGGGCAGTATCCTTCGCCGAGGAATGGGAAGAGATTCTTATTCCTCGGGGAATGTTACTGTCCATGGCTAATATTCTGACATGGGGGGGTCCATCGTGGACCAAAGGGGCGTTGCTCTGCGTGACCCTCTGAAAAGCAGAGGGCACAGCGGAGGAGCAAGGGCGGGCTCGGTGTGCACTTACCCTGCCTCCGAGCAGACCGTCGATGTCGTAATCCCACCGTCGAAGTGTCGTGGAACACGTCTCGCGGCTTCGATTGGGACCGAGGGTCTTGGCTTACCCCGAATCTCAAGCGGCGGCGCACCGCGAGGAGATGTATGGCTGACGGGTTCCTTTGGAAAATCAGTCTCTAGTGCGAACCACTGCCGGGCCTGGCTATGGCTTATCTGGGTATAGGGGGCACTGCCCAGATGGACTTTTTATTTCCCCCATACTCGTGGGAACAGTATGGAAACGAATACAACCCAATCACGGCCGATAACGGCGAAGGAAGGAAGGAGAGGGATCGGAGTCCGGCGCCGCATCCAGCGAGGTGAGCGCGGGAGGCTCAGAGAGCTCCCAGCGCGGGAGGCCCGGGGCTTCTGTGGGGAACAGGGAGTTCCTACGCAAGCGGTCCAGGCCGGTAGGCGACCGAGAGTCGTCGTCAGAGGGGGAGCTGGCTTCAGCTCGCAAGATCCCCACCAGCAAGCGTGGCGGGATCCGTGGCAAGGGGAGAGGCCTCTCTGCCACCGAGAGGTCGGCGCGGCTTGCCGAGGAGGGGCGCCACCCGGGGGTGGCCGCCAGTCACGGAGTGGCCCGTTCGGGCTCCTCTGGCGACGAGGCGGAGCGTAAGGCCGGACTCGCAAAGGAGGTGGAGGCGGCGCTGAGGGCTGTCTCCTTGAAACAAAAGCCCTCCACCAGGCAAAGGGCTATACCTGCAGCGGTCGCCTCCATTATGGCGACAGCGGAGGCCAGATTTGCGGGCCCCCGCTAGACGGCATGGCCAAACTGGGGGCGGAGGTCGCTCGACTGACGGCCGCCACGGAGCTTCTCAAAGAGGAGAATAGGAAGCTCCGAGCAGACCTGGCCAGTCTGCGCGAGTCCGGCTCTCGCGAGGCGCCTCAAAACGGGGGCCAGAAGCGTCCAAGCCAGCCCGTGCTGGTGGAGAACCAGGTTCTGAAGCAGTCATGCTAGTGAAGAAGGAGGTGGCGGGACGTGAGAGGGAAAGAACCTCACGTCCCAGCCGCCGCGGGAGACGCCCTGGGCGTCGGGGGTCACGTGGTGGCTCCCGGCCACCGTAGGCGCGGGCCTGTGGACGGCGAGTTATGGGCTAGCTCGCCGTCCGGCCGTCTTATGACGACAGGCCGTGTCGACGGCGCGTTCGTGTTCCACGCGCGCCTCAAAGAGATGTCAGCAACCACGTAAGGGTCCGCATGGGCCGATGCCTGCCAGGGCTGCGGGACTGTTCGAAAGAGATACCGTGGCCCTGGAACACAAAGGGCAAAGAAGGAATATGGATGGGTTTTAGTCAGTACAAGTCTGACACTCCCTTCCGCTCCGCCCAGAGTGGGGGGGGGTCATTTGATGACTTCCCATCCGAAAAAAAAAAAAAGAAAATGGTCTATTGTGGCCATATAGCGTTTTTTTGTAATTAATTTTATAACAGTTCGTATATCTTCCATTTTAAAATGTTGTAATAAAATTATTCAAGTTCTTTAAATTAAGAATAAATCGAAATGAACCGTCACTTTTGTTGGCCAGAAATATTTTTGACAAGAATTGGTCAGGTACGGCGACACTTTTTACGACCGCACCTGAAGATTGTAATTTAGATATCTCGACCTGTATATCGTTTATTTCAGAAGTACTAAAATTTTGATTTTTGGGTATAACATTTTGAACGACTGGGTTTGCGAACGCAATTTTTAAGCCCCTCACGTAACTTAAAACGGTAGGATCGTCGGTTATATTACACCATTTATCAAAAAAGGAGCTCAGTCTACCTGCATGGGGTATTGTTACCTCATTTAAGGTTTGTGTGTCTTGAAGTTGGTCTTCAATGGCTGTGTCTGGCGATGAGCAGCTGGTGTTGGCCGTTTGTTCGTTTGAGCATGGTAGCGAGGTCTCTGCCCACCCTGTCTGCGTGCGTGTTGACCTTGAGATCTGGGTGGGCCCCGCCAGTTTCCCTGCTGCGTGTATCTCCGGGGTGTAGGTGCAGTATCGCTACGTTTAATCTGAAGTCCAGACCTTTCGGCAGTTTTAGACGCCTTTATTTTCTCGCCTAAATTAGCTCCAAAAAGGTAAATGTCCCTTTTTACGTCAGTAATCAGCTGTGTGAATTTTTTAACGAGGGACGTAATCACCAGCTTCCTCCTAGTTTTTGTATTTTCATAATGCAAATCCAGCAGTATTTTATTAACGTCTGATATTTTCTTTAAGAGTTCTATTTTGTCTGTATCACCATCAATAATGGAGCTTGCCAGATTCGTTAAACCTGCAATTCCGTAACCAAGATGATTTTGAGCCTTTTCTAGTAACTTGTCTCTGTTTTTTACAGAATCGCTTAGAACCGGGGTGATTTCTGGATTTAACAGAGGTGCTTTGGCAAGCTTGAAGTTTTCTGGTACAAGTGATTTTTCTAAACCTTCTTGCTTCTATTCCCGCGTTAGGCCATCAACTAGAATACACCCCCAACGTTTAGCAATCTCGTCAGGAATTGGTGGTCCAAAGACTTCGTCTTTTCCCATCAATTCGCCAAGTGCTTCTAATATTTCCTGTGGTAGTGACTCCTGTGTAGTGGCAGCTATTGCCGTATCTTTACTTGTACTGGGAACTGGTTCTGAGAGCGGGGTTGGTACCCCGATTTGTGTTTCGTGTTCAATATCCTTATTCAATAGTGAGGACCTGTTTGCATTTCCAAACGTGAAGCCAGGAGCTACCGTGGACCTGATATGTCGTGTTGGCACATCCGAATCGTCCGATTCTGAGGGGTCCACCCGCGCTTATTCAAATTGCGGTGAATCCCCTGGTGATAGTAGCCAAGGGTCGGAGTCTGTAAAGAACAACGCGGACGTTGTTTTTAAATTACACGAAACAATCAAATGCTGCATTTGCAGCTGTGTATTTTAAAGTCATTGGTTATAATCACGTTATAACACGAGACTGTATGGTTATCAGCCATGATCACGTCATAGAGAATAACAATGTCACATCATCAGCTACATGCCATGGTTATCTGTTGCGTTTCACATCTCCAAGAATAACCGGCAGGTAAGTCGAAATCTATCAGCCGCGATCGCGTCGCGGAGAATAGCATTACATCCGAAAAAAAATATAGTTCAAACTATGCGACATCGTTAACGTATGTTAAACGTTAACTTGGTACCTTGGGGTAGAATACAAGCACGAAAAGAAAACAAATAGTAACAATAAGTCAATTGACGGTAGGTAGGTGCATAAATTGTGGCATGTTTTTTACACATCTGGTAACAACATTATATTAATATAGTTGCATGAATCATGCATTACGTGAATTAGGGATAGTTCTTAAATAACGTAAACAAGTATTGACTCACCTTCGCTCGTTTCCGAGAAGCGGTTAAGTTGTTTTTGTAACCGTTTTTTTTTCTCCCGAATGCGCGGTTCTTTATCCTCGTGTTTTCGTTTACCCATTATGATAAACCAGGGTCACACTTTTCACTAATTAACACAATAACAAGGAGTTGCGTGCATACGAAAAAAAAAAAAAAACCCGATGTTGCGATGCCCGCACAAAGAAAGCGAATGACAAGAGTAATGGCGGCGTGGGCGCAGGTAACATAGTGGGGGAAGGTACTACGTCGAGTAGTCAATTTAATTACTTTTAATATATTTTATTTTTTTAGCTCTAAATATTGTGCGATGCCTAGTACATTAAGAAGTGGACTACAAAGTGAATTATATAAATCTGAGGATGTGACGTCGTAGTATAATCATTATTTATCGATAGGGTTTTGTTCATAAACGGGCATGCACACGTTTAGGGATAAGTGAAAAAATAGGGAATACGGGTTATCATCGCAATGAAACATACCTTGGGCGGTTCTCACGCGAATACCGTGTGTGAGGTTAAGAATTAGCACACACATTTCACAATGTGAATTGCTCAATGAATTATAGCGCCAATATGGGACGGTCAGTTACTTATGGTTTTAAATCAATCACAGTGGTCCCTTCATTGTCATGACATAATATCATGTCCTAGTCTTGATTACAGAAGCAGTGCACTCAACCAGACGCATCTTCCAAGCTCTACGCCGAGTTGTCTGCCGTGACCACCGTTCCTGATATATATGTACGATGCAGCACTTACGGAGCGGGACGAGTGAGGTGTGGGGTGCGGGAGCGGGGGCGGGGCGCGGCGCAGGCGGGCCAGGGCGCTCAGCAGCCCGTCCGTGGTCACGCCGCCCGTCCCGACATCTGCAACAAGAGGAGCATCCCGTTGACAGGCTGTTGCAAAAGGAGCCAACTCAATTGTGGTTGGTTTGGCGATCACGAAGTTGAAGCGTATTTCACGAAACATTTTTTTAATGCTTGTGTTTGTAAATATATATGGAAATCCTAAACTCTTACAAAACGAACATCCAGAGGCTTGTTTGTGTAACAACTCTCTAAATACATTTAACAAGTTCCTAAGTATCATCTTTGAACAATTGACAAGAAACGAGAACATAAGATTAAGGGCCGATTTTATCATTTCAGTTGAACGCGATCACTTCAAGCTAATCTCAGTTTAGGCATTTAACTGAGTTCAAAAGCCCAAATTGGATTTTACCAACACAAACTGAACTCAGTTAGAGCTTGAACTCGTTTAATTTCTGAACGCCCAATTTTGTATGGTTAACGTGGTTAAACGCAATCAAATGACATGTCATCTGTCATTGTGTTTTTTGATGTTGTGGAAAGATTTCGTATTTTCGAAGAAATCGACTTTTAATAAATAAAAGCATGAAAAGGGCTCTATCGCTTGCATTTGATGAAACTTACGATGAAAATACTATTCACCATCGCCGACCAAGATGGATCCGTGAGCGAGAAGAACATTTTGACACCCTTGATGATAAGGATTTTGTAACAAGATTTCGTCTCACGAAACACACAGTGCTAGATTTATTGGAATCTATTGAGAATAAACTAGAGTTTCATACGTCTGAAAGTGGCGCCGGTGACTGAAAAGTTCTGTGGTACTCGGATGTCGTGGTAAGGGCATGTGATGCGGAGGAATGAGGAAAGTAAAGGTTGATATGGAAAGAAAGGAGGTGTCTGATGAGATGACGAGTAATAGAGAAGTGTGGAAGAAGAAGACATGCTGCGCCGACCCTAATTGTATTAGGATAAGGGCAAGAGAATGATCATGATCTTCGAACAATTGATAAAAACAGATTAATGATTATAATGATTGATGTATAAAATACGTTCCACGCTTAACGTATTTAAAGATGTCTGGTGTCACATAAATATCACCGAAACAATGAAATGACGATTAAAAAAAAACAAAAATCATTTCAACAAATAAAGCTTTATAGTTTTGTTCGAATAAGCAGCTGATGAGCCGAAAGACTCGCCCGACCGACGTCACTCGCATGGCCGACTCATAATACCACGATATGAGAAGTATTTACATAATAACATAATATAAACGTTTTTCAGTTGACACCTGATATGAAATAATTTCCTCATTTAAGGTCCCACAGGTCTCCACAGTGGCCCACGCCTGACTCACGTCCTTAAGTAAGCCAAGGGCGCAACTTATGCGTGAGAATGTTCAAGTTTCATTTCGCGTTCTAAAACGCCACCATAAATATAAGAGAATGAAGATTCATCTGCTTCTTTCGGTATTGTTTCAACCATTCACATTTTCAGTAAGTTTAGGAAGTACCGGAATTCATGGATTTTGATTCATTTGGTGTTCAAATGTTTCACTTCGAGTAAAATATGCCCAATGAAATGTGAAAATAAATGAAACTTATGTGTCTGACGGTATTCGTTGTAGTTCCACTACAACGAATTACAAACAATTTATACTGTACTGTAGTTACAAGTAAAACGTGGCAAACATCTGAGAACAATGCTCCTGGAACGAAGCAGACGACGGTTGACTACGCCTTGGTTTAAAAACAAAATGGCAGGCAGATAACGAAACTCTAAATTCAAGATGGTGGAATATTGATATATAATCAAATTCAATGTAACACCGTATTCTGCCAGAGGCTAAAGAGTGTGTAAATATTTACCAGCATTATTGTAGGTGTCAAGCAGGTGACAACTCCACATGATGTGATTATTTGCTCGCCTTTTGACAAGATGGGACATGACATAATGTTTAATCTTACATGTTAATGTGTAAGACCTTGGAATTAATATAGTCGATAAGCAGAAACACAGGATCTCGTTGTTTACACTACGAGGTGCGGACATGCCGAGCGGACTACTGACACCGGGCTTTTAACAGAAAAATGTAGGTAAGTAATGAAATTATTTGTCTTAGTTCGGT
The DNA here is from genome assembly GCA_910589295.1 of Noctua janthe. Lineage (NCBI taxonomy): Eukaryota > Metazoa > Arthropoda > Insecta > Lepidoptera > Noctuidae > Noctua > Noctua janthe. Next base: position 390,220 of record OU342572.1, on the reverse strand, counting down.
ATCCAGAGCCTCAGCCCCTCCGGCCGGTTTTGTCCGCGGCACGTCGACCATCCATCTCATAACAAGATGCCTAGGAAAACACGTTAAGTTGCTGCGGGTAGTCAGGTGTCTGATAGTCTGAGTGTACTCACCCCAAATGCTCGGGACAGGATCTTGGTCTCATGAAGAAAGTTGTTCAGTCTGATGGTCGGTTTCACAACCTCAAATATGACTTTATGTTAAATGTTTTTTAGTTGGGGAAGGCTAGGTACATGAGAGTCATACATCATCCCTCAATAACTAAACAGGCTCACTCTTCTGGTGCAAACGAAAGGTAACGATATAGCAAAAACTTAATCCGATGACACAAGTCAGAGGTCTCTCACAAAATTGATGGATGAATCATTCGATGATTCACAAACCACATCAAAGATATAAACAACTCTCTACCTAGACATTCAGTGGAAAATTCACGACCATTATGACATCAGGGATCACTTTCCTGTCCATTGTACGCAAATTACCTGTAAATCGATTGTCTAATACAATTAGTAACTTATAACTATAATAACAGGATAATCAACCTTATGACATAACGCCATTGTTGAGTACTGATTTTATTCCCAGAATAAATCGTTATCTGTGTTACGTGTTGCGGGTTACCGCAGATTTGACGTGAAATAAAACACTACGTGAGCTGAAACAGGCTATCGTTTGTAGGTTATTCACCTGAGAGCTACACAAGTGGGAATACACTGTACAACAACTAACGCCTCTATTCCCCAAGGGAGTGTAGTTGGGTACCTCCTATTTCTTATTTACTTTATGTAAACCTCCACCTGTCGACCTTCCGAAAACCATAGAAGGGCCATGTGTCTTGTTTGCTGATGATATTTCGCTTCTTACTTCATGCCGTAACAATGTTGGCTTGAGTTAGGACCTAACCACAACATTAAATAAAACCATAACTTGGATGAATAACCATAACCTCGATATCAATTTCTCTAAAACTAAAATAATGTCCTTCCACCCCCGTCAAAAAACTCCATTACAAATAAACTTCTCCTACAACGGCACTACAATAGAAGTCGTTCAAGAATTTACTCTACTTGGCTTGTCCACAGATACAAAAAAAAAAAAAAAATTAATTGGAAATCTCACATTCAAAAGATTAGATCTAAACTATTACTATTCGTGATAAAAAATGAAAAAGACTACCAACCTTAAAACCGCTCTTGTTACCTATTATGCCTATGCATATGCGTGGCTTAGTTACGGCGTGATGTTGTGGGGAAAGAGCACAGGCGCACCGACACTTTACACACTGCAAAAAAGACTAATAAGAATATTAGTAAATATAGAAGATACTGACAGCTGAACACCTCATTTTCAAGGACACAAAATATTAACCCTCCCACGCCTATACATTCTAGAAATTTGAAATTATATGTTCGAAAGTACCCACACTTTTACACTATACGAGAAAATATTATATAAAATATACATTCAAGATACACATTACGTCATAAAAATGGACTAAACCTACCAAGCTATAAGCTAAAAATTCACTCCACAAGTGCCTTAGTCATGTCAATGACAGTTTATAATAAATTACCGGGAATTATTAAAAAATGAACAAAATAAATAATTCATAAATAATTTACAACAATGTTTATTATATAAAATGCTATTATACGATTAATGAATATCTAAACGACAAATTTTAAATTAATAATTATGATTCACTAAATTGTTACTTTTGTATACCAACTAATTAATAGTAAAATTAAAGCCCTCTTCGTAAAGTTTTTAAAGCATTTCGCATTTTCTACAAGTAATTTGTAAAGAATTGTTGAACAGTTTTCAGTAGCTTTTGTCAATCCAATTCATTTCTTTGATAGAATATCTGTGTCTAGGCTCCCTCTATAAAAGAGTAGAATTCATAGACTTTGAACTAAATGGTGGCGGTTGTGAGAAAGCTTGCACTCCCCTGCATATCCCCTGGCTCTGAGAGCAATGTATTTAGAATCAGGACAGAAACACCATGAGCCGCATCTCACAAGCTTTACCTTAGTTTATTTAAATTCAATACATTTTTGACCATTCCATCATCGTTAGATATCTCTGACAGAATGTGAGTTTGTTTGTGCCCGACAAAATTCTTTTGATGACACATCTTGGAAAACATTTAGAAGAATTTATAATACCTGGAAGTTGAAGCACTTTTTTATTGGGTATTCGTAGAGTCAGCTAACAATACAAACAAACTGTTCACATAATCGTGAACATGGCCAGATAGCCATGTTCGTAAATGGCCAGTTTTATGTATATAAATACAACATATTTGTAATTCATTGAACTAAGTAACCACATTACACGTGCTCATTGCTGACCGCAACGGTAAGGCTTACGGTTGATGCTCATGAAACCACAAATACCTAAATCTCACAAACTTTAAGCAGAATTCCACATTATAATATAATATAATTATTTTCATTTATTCATTTACATTCTTATCTTATTACATATCTAAGTATTCCTTAAAATAAACGATACAAAAAAAAACACTTCAAAATATAAAAAAAATAGTGGTCCGCCGGTGTCGGGAGCAGGGTCCAAACTACCGGTGGTTAGGGCTGCAGAGACAGGAACCTCCTCACAATGCAAGCCGTATCGAGGAGTACTGCCTTCTGAATCAATATTATTATTATTTTCATGGCCCATTGCTCCTGCATCCTTTGCAGAAAAATCTCGCACTGGAATATTTCTTTACATCTTCTATAAGCTACATAAAATCACTTAAACATTACTGAACAGTATGTACACACATAGTTCAGGCCCACTAACGTGTAAGCAAACTATTACAACTCTACAGTCTCGCGCCGAAGCACCTACAGCGGTGTTTATAAACTACACAGTTTAGAAAAGTTTAGTATATAAATGGATTATTATTATTTTTATTAGAGTTGCAGCTGTTAGGTACGCAGCTGTAATTTGATTTCTAAGACAACGGCTGCGACAGTAGTTACATGTTGGCTTTGAATTGGTGATTCGGTTATTAGGAAGTTTGTGTAAAGGCAATGTCAATACCAACTAGTAGCAGAATATCAAAGGGACCCCAAAAAGGTGATGTAAGGAGGCCGCGATGAGGTCGCATTCGGAAGAGCTCGCTCTGACGAAGAAACTCCAAACGTTGCGTACAAACAGTTTCACCATAAATATGTAAATTGTTCTAGCCCAACTTTCAATCTTAATTCGACCTTCCTTCTTTAACATACGGTTTGAATTTCCTTGTGTGAGAAAGTGAATAATTTAAGGCTGGGAAAGGTCTTTATTAGACCGTTTTGCTGATATTAAGGTGGGCTCACATAACGGTCTTTTGAGGCGAATCGATTTGTATAGCGATACCTTTATTGGTTGCGGTGCAGAGGAAGGACGACTGGCGTACTCAATCTTTTTGCATTATAAGCACAGACAAAGGCAGGGAACAGCTATCACAACACCTGGCCCTAATTCCACGAATTCACAAACGTTGCAGTCGTCTCTCAACTGTGCGTATTTGACAGATTTACCACACCTACAAAATAAGTGTCAAAAACAGACCTTTGACATAACATAACAACACGCCTGTAATCCCCAAAGGGTTAGGCAGAGGTGTACCTAATAATACACCCACATTTGGCCAGTTATGTTTAAGTCCCATGTAATAGGGGATAGAGGGTGAGCCTATTGCCATCAACTGGGCACAAATCCAGACTCCGTGGCTGCTTCTGAAAAAATCGTGATGGAAAAACACAATGACACTTTGCCCGATCCGGGAATCGAACCCAGAACCTCATGCTCAGCAGTCGTGCTTGAGACCACTAGAGCAACGAGCAGTCCAAGGCCTTTATTGCTTTATAAACAAAGCACAATCGGCATGTTTGCCAAATATTGAAAGCGAAATGTGGAGCTATCAAAATCTCCGCAAGGTCGATCTCGGTCACAGATTCCGGTTCGGATGTCCGAGGAGGATAGGAACGAACGGATGTGTGGTGTGATCATCGTTCGATGCTAAATTCTCAGAAATTAGTCGATTCGTAATATAATAGCATTTTATCCTGATATTTTCCCGACCTGTTACATTTTTTTTTGTATAAACGTTATTGATGACTCGTTTTAAATGTTATTTATTGTAAGTCACTAAACAAGTCCTTTACGTAAAGAAATCAAAACGTTTTTCCTTCCTTTAAGAATTTGTGATTCCCCGAGTATGCAGTTATGCAGGTTTTGTAATGTCAATCCTACTTCCTACTTTCCTACTACATATTATAAATGCGAAAGTTTGTAGGATGTATAGATGGATGGGTGTTTGTTACTCTTTCACGCAAAAACTACTGAACGGATTTGGATGAAATTTAGTAAACAGATAGCTTATAACCTGGATTAACACATTCCCATGGGACCATTATGGAGCTCCAAGCCGGCGAAGCCGCGGGCATAAGCAAGTAGTATATTATAATGGTGCGATGACCAGGTGAAGGTTGCGGGGATCTGCTGGATCGAGTCGCACGGGACCGGGCAATGTGGCGACACTTGGGAGAGGCCTATGTCCAGCAGTGGACGTCTTTCGGCTGAAATGATATAATGGTGCGAAAGTAAATTATTAGGTTTCAGACATACGCACTTAAATTCACTAACAACCAACTGCTCCGTTGCTGGTGGGTACAAAACGTACGTGGTAGCAAACGCTACCAACTGCTGAATACGGGGCTCCATGCACTGGCAGACAAAGTGTTATTGAGTTTGCCCTTTTAAAATTTCTCAGAAGCAGCCCAGAGTTGTGAAGTTTGTGGTGAGCCACCCCCGTGCCTCCGCGGACGCACGTCGAAGTGATGTCGGCCTACGACAGTGAAGGAGCTGTGTCTGCGCTCACACTTGTGCACTATAAAATCTCCTACGACGACGAATTTCTCCATTAGGATTGGCCGCCGTGTCCGAAATTCGATCGGGAGGACATTAATTTTATAATATAAACTTATATCGGTCAATATCCATGAAATAATCAAAATCACCAAACATCAATTTTCAAAACTCCCACTCATCAAAGATTCCCCCGTAACATCGTTACTTAACCTTGCCATTTAAGAAATCTGCGGAGCATTTAAAAAAAAAAAAATAAATATTATGTAAGCCACAGAGGTCAACAACACGCGGCCCAGTTTCTATATTGAGAAGAACTGGTTCAGTTCGCAAAGTTATACTTATTACGTTAGTATTGTAACTTTATAACCAGTTGTAGTCATCTTTATTTAGTGTTACAAGCATAACAAACAAGCCGTGTGTGCCACAAAGTGGCATTCTGTCAACGGGAACTAAGTTTGATGGGTAAGCTAAAAATGTATGGGATTGACATAACCTACCGGAACGCTTAGAAGCCATTGCTACTTGCTGGCCACCGCCACCGCGCCGCCATGGGGCACTGCAGATGCGTTCACATTACAAGGACTAGACTGCAACATCGCATGTATTATGATGACTCGGCCGCGGCTTACAAATATGTAGTAGGGTCGGGGTAGGCTTTGCTTTTTTTTTTCATCACCATCACTGCTCTCAAGAAGGTGAAGGAAAACATAGTGAGGAAACGTTTTTGTCATAGAATCAAAAACTCGGACACATTTGACATCCACCAATCCGCACTGCATGGGCGCACGTGGTGACGTGGTGGGTTACAGCCCCCTCCCTCTCATTGACAGAAGGACTGACCCAACAGTGCTAACGAGATCCAAGGCTGATAATGCCCTCCTCCAATGACTTCTTCAAACCGTAACATATCAAAGCTGCTTAGTGGCGAAAGTAGTACTAGTTGATACATCCCTAGAAGAGCTTTTTTACTAAAAATCCCCGTCAAGATTACGTATTTGGTTGGGAACGACCTGCTGAGTAAAATAATGATCGGCAGTTTACGTTATAATTAGTGGCGGTACTTTCATACAACCCTACAAGCTTAACTTGCCCTTATAACCTACTACTCTTCATAATGTAAGGCTTGCCATATTGTTGGCCTCGTTATAAATCAAGAATTGAATTTGAATATTGCAACTTTTGGGAATCGAACTCAAGACCTTATTATCATAATCAGAAATATACTTCTGTCCCAGTACAAACCCCACTCTGTTTGCCACTTTGCCACAGAACTTACCTATCAGTAAAAGTAAACAACTTGTTTAGCTGTGCCAATATTAGGAACCAAGTGATTTAGAACGAAACCTGCCCTCTTGTAGCCCTTACCGACTTCCTTTGTTTCCTTCTTTTTTGTTTACCAAATAAACATCATTTAAGTATTTATCATCGCCATTTATAAAAACGCAAACATTTATGTTTATTAAAAGACCAAGTGCTCATGCGCTACTGTGTTCTGGTCTGGAACACTAGAATCAACATCTAGATGATGTTTATGATGATTCAAGTTATATATAATTAGCCACATTCGTTTATCCAGTAATTGACATCCTGCATTAGCCAATCAGCAATCAAGTTTCTGGGTTTGCAACGATCCTATTAAGTAATAGCTTTAGAGCGTATGATTACGGAAATCTTTCTTAGTTTCCATGAAATCGATCCATTCTCAGGATGTTATCCAAAGATTCGATTTAACCAAGAAGCCTGTGATAAAAGTCACAGGATTTTTCGTGAATACAATGTGTTATAAATCAAACATTGAGGTACATAATGGCAAGGTTTTCAATGGTTTTGTCTATCTGAAATACAATCTTATGAGAACGTCTATAAACATATTAAAAAAACGTTTTAAAGTGACATTCTATAAACCTCAGTCCTGGCCTGGCTGGTCAAGCGGTTCCCTTGCTTTTAAATAACCAGATAGTACTCATGCAGTGCATACATTGTAATATCAAAATAAAACATGCCCCGTCATCAGAACAATCCAGTATTGAATCACCAGGTTTTCTTGGTCGAATAAGTCATGAAACACTTTGCTGCCAGACAAGAGGTGTGTCACTCACTCCCTTCAATTGTTTTCAAATCACAGCACTGACTCGCGACACCTTCCCGCATTCCCAGACTGAAGATAGGTAGACGTTCCTCGTGCGTGATCTCACGGGAAAACTCAATTAGGGATAATTATAATATCAGTGATGTTAGAACACGTCCATGTATGTCAGCGTCAAGTGTAATAGGTAAACAGGACCGATTTATAAAACAAAGTGAATGTATTGCAGTCAACAGTTCCACCGGGAGTGTGACAGCGCGCGCTTCCTGCTCGCCTCAGTTACTGCGACTAGAAATTCAGTTCACTGATATAAAGTCCTTTAACCATGGAGGCGACTACTCTACTGACCCTTATACTCCTCACTCTTGTAGGAGCCAAGTACATTCCCGCCAACGTGTACGAACCTTTGGAAGAACTCCAGCAAATCGTTGGAGACAGTATAACCAGTTATGCAAACACTATTCCTGAAGACGAAGTCTTTTATAAAGATCCGTTAGGAGACACAGTTAGTGCAAGAGATGTGGAACCAACATCAAACAAACAATTCAATGAAGACGGAACATCTGAAGAGTACGATCACAACGGTGCTGCTATGGATACCAAAGAAGGTAAGAATTTGAAAAGCAAACCAAAAGAAGACGAGAATCAAGAAACAACGGCAGCAGTAATGAATCCAGTAGAAGTTACAAATGAAGACACAGAAGCACAAGAAGTATTTGAAGACAGAAGTTACATAAAAGGAAACTATTGTCCTGGTGGTACAAGAAAAGGTAATGACTGCTGGATACAAGACAAATCAAACCCAGAGAAAGATGACTAAAAAGTGGATCACCGAGCTATTCAAGTTACTAAAAAACAATATAAGAACAACAAAAAATTTATTAAAAAATAATAAAAAACAATATTCGAAGCTGGATATTATAAAATAACTTTTTGTGCTCTTTCCTTACAACGAAATGAAAATATAATAATAAAATAAAATATAAAATAGGCCGAAAAAATATAAATTCTACTGATACATTACGTAATATTATTCTTTCCTCCTTTTTTTTTCATAGAATATACTTTTTATACATTGTTCTCCATTTTTCTTTGCTTAAAGACGTAGAGCTCATCCCAGGTGGATGTGACCTTAATTATATTGTAGTTGTAATGAGCAGGGCTAAGTCAGGCGTAAGGAAAATGTCGTGTAGGTCTGTTTACAAAAGGATATCCTATTTTCAGAAAAGCTTTGCCTTGCGGCGCGGTGGCTGGTGTTGGCCTCTATATTTAATTGGCGTTCATATAATCTTCCGCTTTAGCTCGTATCTGATAAGATTGTTCACTTCTGCAAATCTGTGAAAATGTAAGCGACACACACCTACATTCCTTAAAGGATTAGATCGAGCTGTACACACTTTGGCACATGAAGCTGTAAGTTTCCAGTATAACTTGGCTTCGCTTTGTATAGATTTCCTATACAACGAGAGATCCGCATGAACTGGTTTTGTATAGCTTGATTGGCCGTCGTGCGTACTTACATTTCGCCAGTTACGAGTGCGTTGCGTTCCTCCGTGAATGGGAAGGCAAGTTAAGCCGTCATTGGTCCTGACTGTCATTTGTAGATCTTTGACAGTGGTTACATGAAGTCAGTGGCCTGTAAATCTGACAACCTGAGGTATTTTATTACCTACGAGTATTACTAACTAGGTTGTGGAGGTCACATAAGCAGTCGCTCCATGTAAAACACTGGTATTCAGCTGCATCCAGTTAGGCTGGAAGCAGACCCTTGCATAGTTATTAAAAGGTTAGGTTTAGATCTTTTTTTAAGTCTATGATTTTATTTTGTTTGCAAAATAAACTAGTTTAATCTGTTTAGTTGCGCTATCCCATTAAATTAAAATAATGTATTAATTTACATTATAACTGCAAGTAACTAAGAGATCACCAACGCAGACTAGAAGCCAACCCAGAAGCTACTCAAGCTAAGTTAATCTTCTGAGCGTGTCGATGGCAAGCTAAATTGTGTCAGCCCGGAATTGAGCTACTCGTTTGGCGCCTTCGGTAGCGTCCATCAAAGTTAATAAAATGAATATTATGGTAATTGGCGGGCTTCCTCTACCAACTGAAAAGAGAACCTATTAATCACAGAGAAATCGGTCTATATACTCATACATGAACAAAAAAGATACACACTGAGTAACCTCCTCCTTTTTTAGAAAATGGTTAAAAATACACGTACAGTCGTACATATTAATATTCTTTGTTGCCAAGTTATACGTCCTTGTCAGAGTGTTTACTATAGTCATCAGGTACTTGTAACGGTTACCTCAGTCTATAATTACTCTATTATTATCTTGTATCTACCATCTCCCTACTTATTCCCTGAGAAGGTTAGAGAATTAATTATCTCAGTTTATAATATTAATGACAATACCAGCCTATTGCTGTCCCACTGCTGGACAAAGGCCTCTTCTCATACAGAGAAGGCGCGAGTATTGCACACCACGCTTGCTCAGGACGGGATGGCGATTTCAGACTTATATTCATTTTAAGTCCTAGTTTCCTCACGATGTATTTCCTTCCTACATATGAATTGGAAATGTCCCTATGGTACTTGCCCGAATTTGAACCCACAACCTCGTGCATGAGAAGCGAGGCCTTAACCTCTGGGCCATTACGACTTCGACTCAGCTTACTTTATTCAAGTAAATGCAGTTTCAACTAGGTGTTACTTTGACCTTTGTCCAAACTACATAAACGTAAATAAGTATTTCTCGGTTGTTAAGTACGCTAGTGCAATCAAATAAAGACAAGTAACTCTGACTCTTGCTCTCGAGCAACACAAGCGTTCTTTGCACTTGTATGACGACGGCATAATATTGGTATGTTATAAGCAGGATGGACTGCCTCGCTGGTCTAGTGTTCGCAGGAGATTCCCATGTCGGGCAAAGTGTTATTGGGTTTTTCTATTCGGAAATTCTCAAGTCCACGAAATCTGGATTTGTGCTTGGTCGATGGATGACTATACGCTTGCCCCTACTCATGGGACTTAAACATCACTGAAAAAATGTGTGTGTGTGTGTGCGTGTGTACTATTGCGAACACCTCTGTCGAACACTTCGGGGATTACCGGCATTATGTAGTGATTATTTATGACCATTGATTGATGTCGACGAATCGTAGAACACTCTTTATTCGAAACACTGTCTCGAATTTCAATCACGGAAACAATGCTGCAGGAAATACCAGTCCGTTAAATACTTAATGAAAATTAAATTAATTAAAGGAAAGCATTACAGGACATCACGTGTTAACGAGCGCTTTTAAAGGTTTGTCGTTTACAAATTCACAGTTCTGTGTGAATAATCACTATAGAGTATAGAGTGATTTAACAATACGAGCTATTGTAGGTATAATTCGCAAATACGAATTAGGACAGGAGGACGGGATTTTTTCAGAACCTGGAATTTTTGTCGTGTGAAAAAAATGTTAGAATTTTTCTTATTAGGGTTCCGTACATTCGAAAGAAAAAACGGAATCTTATAGCGGGCGAATTAGGAAGTGTAAAAAAAGATTTATATAGTGTACCATGTGCCATGAAATTAAAGGGCTTGTTGTGAGGGTTTCAAACATATTTTTTACAATTTGAAAATAAGGAGTTTTCAAGTTATTTAAAAAATTAGATGAAAATTGATCATCCCCTCCCCCCTTATTTCTACCATCACATATACATCATTACAGCAATAATTCCCCCAAGTCGCATACAAACAATTATTATTGTTTATTTATTAACCTGAACTGTCGCACTCCTGGGCAAAGGCCTCCCCCAAACCTTCTACTCATCTTTTCTCGATAAAAAGCATTGTTCTCAAAATCGACATCTTTGCAATGAATATTATGTCATAACGTAATAATATTATGTCATACGTTTTAGTACACCCCAGTGGGTGTACTAAAACGTTCGAACCCAGATTTCGCCAGTTTTAAGTCACAATTAATTGATTAATGGAAGTATTATTCCTAAAACCGCATGTAAGAGGTCAATGTTTTAAAAAAGACTATAGGTATGGTAGGGGGAGGCCTATGTCCAGCAGTGGCCGTCTTTCGACTGAAATGATGATTATGATGATGATGATAGGTATGGTAGGCATATCATATGATTTTTGAAACGTACAGTATTCATGAAAGTCAATTAATCGCCGAAATAACAGAATTTAATCATACTTTATTACAGTTAGAGCTCTGTAGCTCCTCTCTGACTCTGAATCGAGAGAAGTCGCCATGCTGTTGGACGCTGAGGCAGGTTTGCCTTTTATTCTTTTTAGGATTTTCAGTTTAAATGTGTGAGAAGAGGTTTTTAATTTCCAATGATAAGTTTGTTCTTGGGATTTACTTAATTATTCATCCCGACTACGGAACCCTTCATTGTGCTCTTGGCCGGTTATTCTCATTAAGATCCGTTAATATTTATAATAGGCCCCGGCTTATAAGAACTATTTAAGATCACATGCACCTGGAATTACCTCTTTGCATTGTGCCCTTAGGCTTAAAAAGTACAGAAAAGTCTGTTGTATGAAGAGGAGAGAAATGTATAAAAAGTAAGTTCAATAACAAAAAGAAGAGAAAAATAATGACACATAATGTCTCAGTAGAATTGCATTTTATTTTACTTTCACTGAAACGTGCAAATACATAAGATTTCGTTGTTAAGAAACAGCACAAAAAAGTTATTTTACAATATCCTGTTTCTAATATATTTGTATGTTTTAGTAACTTGTACAGGTCGGTGCTTCATATTTTAGTCTTTGTCTTCTTTCCAGCAATCATCACCGACTCTTGTACCGCCGGGACAATGGTTACCGTCAATTCCGTCTCTGTCTTCAAACCCTCCTTGTGCTTCCTTGTCTTCATTTGTAATTTGTACTGGATTCATTGCTACTGTTGTTGTTTCTAGGTTCTCGTCTTCTTTTGGTTTGCTTTCCAAATCCTTAGCTTCTACGGTGTCCATAGCAGCAACGTTGTGATTGCGATCATCAAATGTTTCTTCTTCATTGATGTCTTTGTTTGATTTTGGTTCCAAATCTCCTGCACTAACTGCATCTTCTACTGGATCTTTATAAAAGACTTCGCCTACAGGAACAGTTTTCGTATAACTGGCTATACTGTCTCTAATGATTTGCTGGATTTCTCCCGAAGGTTCGTTCATGTTGGTGGGAATGTTCCTGGCTCCTACAACAGCGAGGAGTATCAGGGTCAGCAGAGTGATCGCTTCCATGGTTAAAGGACTTTATATCAGAGTACTGAATTTCTTAGTCGCAGTAACTGATGAGAGGAGGAAGCGAGCGCTGTCACACTCCTGGTGGAACTGATGACTGCAACACATTCACTTTGATTTATATATGTGACGCTGACATAACATGGACGTGTTCTGACGTCACTGATATTATAATTATCCCTAATTGAGTTTTACCGTAAAGTCACTCGCGAGGAATGTTTACGTATCGCAACTCCGGGAATGCGGGAAGGCGTCGCGAGTTATTCCTGCTGTAGCAAGAGTGACACACCTCTCCTCTGGGAGGAAAGTGTCCACCCACAGCTACATCGGCATGTAGATGAGTTATAGCAGGCATTGGATCGGTGCAAACGTATCAACTAGATCCGGGAAAAGCTTTTTTAGTAAGATTGCTTTATTTATTTATAGTTTTTGCTCGCGCTATGTTCGAAAATTATGCCTCGGGAATGTTTTAATATAGGTAACCCATGACACTCCGGTGTAATGTAGCGTCCCTTTAGTGAAAGTATTTTCTGATGATTACCCCTACATCCAAACTTACACACTTTGCCTCTTCTTAATACTTACTAATTATTATAAGCAGCCACCATGTTTTACATAGAATTTAAAATTTCAAAATAGAAATAGTTGTTGTTTATTTTCCTGGTAATACATAAGCAGGTACACAGTATGAACACAAATTGAGATGTCATAATAAATCGTGTGGCAATAGGCTCGCCCCCTATTTACATGGAACCTCTAAGCGTATCTTATGGCAAAAAAAAAATACGAAATCGCTTCTTGAATATAGAGAGGCAATTTCAATGTTATACAATACAAAAATGTTGTTATCGTCATCTGCCTAACCTATTCACAACTATGCTGAGGCTGGCTTGCAGTCTAACCAGATGCAGGTTAAAACCAGTATTTAACATGGAGCGGCTGCTTATGTGCCCTCCACAACCCGGTGCAACACGACAGCACTTAGTAAGTAAGACTTGGCCTTCTGACTCCCTGTAACGATTATTGGAATTGTTATGTTTGTAAAAAATCTAAGAATATTACAATACGTCATTTTGTGTTGCTACAAACAGGATAAAAAGCGGTTTAACCTAATATGATCCCTCACACACCTCGATACACGACCTTGATCCAGGACATCTTCCAACAAAGGAATGTATCTATGAATAGTGTTGTACGCACGTGTTGGTCTCGTAACGCGTGTGTTTACGTTTCATTGTCTTGTTGCCGAAGGCGGTCGGCCAGCACGCAACAGATTGGCGTGTGTGGGGAAATAAACATGCCTTAACCTCAATTATAAATAAATTATATAGCTGAAGTGTGCTACATTATCCCTGAAAACTAAGAAGCATAAAAACCCACCGTGCTTATGTTATGTAAGTATAAATTGGTTGCGTCAAATGCGATGGCTGTAGCGGATTCTTGTCTGCTGAAAAACCAAGGGGATAAAGGATGTGTGGCTGATCATACAATGGTATTTACCTTGCTTAGGAATAAACAGGTTTAAGATAATAACTGTGACCTGGAAACTGACACGGGAAATCTCTAGAAGGACATTCAAACTTCAATCAAGCTGTTATCCTTTTACGCTTTACGTAATTATTTGACTTGATTGTTTATTTGGTGCCGACTTAATATCAGTTATTACTTCATTGTTTACGCGCGTTTTGTAGTAGAGAGTTTTCTTTTAATTTTTAGGTATTTTTTTGAAAAGTTTATGAATCACCTAGATTTTAAAATTAAATACAATGTGATATTTTATTGTCACCAGAAAAAGCCTAGAACGGATATAGATAAATAGTTTAAGATCCCGGTTGGATGCAGTCGACTTTAGCAAGGGTTGGTGGGAGGCAGTGCTTCACTAAGCCTTATGGATAACTCAAAGACCTCAGAACTGATAGTCCACGATATTCAATGGTATTTTAGGTAAATTTTTTGAGGATTATTTTTGTATAGTCCATAACATAACCACAGTTCGACGGTATCTAACTATTTGACAGCATGCTTTTAGTTCAAGAGATCTGCTGAAGTACTCTGGACTGTACAATACACTTAACCACTTCAACCACTAATCATTTTTTTGCGGGCAGAATGACCAATGCAAATTTCATAACAGTAAAAAAAATGGTATATATTAAAGTTGCAATCATTTGCCAACAATGTTTTGAATTTGACTTACAACATTTTTCGCCAGACTTTTCTTTCTTATAGGACGTTCTTCGGTTTCGCGCGTTTACCTACATTCTAGATTCGAATCTCAAATGGCAATTTAAACGTTATGCCTTTCGGAAGTCACCTCTAAACAGCTTTATGTAGTAGGGATAAAAATGTTGTGAGACCAGTCGTGACAATAAAGTATCTATTTATGGAAACACGGTCATGAATATTGATTCAGTTTATCTTTAAAACTACGATTCAATCAACACAACTTGTCCTCATTAACGATCATTTGTCGTTTTTAAATGTATTCGTTGCTTATATGGATTGTCGAGGCTTGTTTTAATTAATTTATCTTTATTCGTACAGGTTTCGCTGTGTAATGCCGTATTTGTAGCACTTTCATACTTTTATAAAGTGTACTACTTTGTTAAAAATTAGTATAGAAATAAGTAAGCGCTAAGTAACCATTGTACTTACGTGTATGTTGATAGTTACTTCTTTTGAATCTAACGCCCGTATCTATAGTCAAGTAAAAGTAATTACTTCAGTTTAAGTAATTACTGATGCAAATATTTTATGCAATAGACAAGAATTTAAACGAAGTAAGAACTGTCAAAGAAAGCAAAGCAAAGAATTTTAACTTTTGACAGTTGTAACTCCAAGCAATTACTAAACTACAGAATAAAAAATAATGACTTTTACTCAAGTAATCACTTTGACTTGTTTATAGATACGGGTGTAAGTATTTACAAAAAGCTTACGTCATATAATGAATAGTGAGAATGACACCTCACACTTGTTCTTTTTGTGCTACCATTATTATAGTGCATTTTGATATAAATGAGGAAAGTTTGTTACTGCATTCGAGGCGGAATTAACACCCGAGCTGCAGAAGAGGGTGTTATGGAGCCAAGAACTGCAGTAACAAGTCCCCACGCGTATCAAACGACGTTTTTAAATACACTTTCGAAAAAATAAAATATTAGAACGGAAGAGCGTGGAACCTAAGATAGAAACACACTTGTACGATATTACTACATACAGAAAGCTCAGCTAATAGAAATCTCTATTCCTAGACAGCACGTTTCGCCGAAAATTTTGTTGATAGAAAACATTGTTTGTAGACATCTCGGTACACAGGAAGCACTGTTGCCGCGGCAGCGGAGTTTCCTCCCGACGACGTAGTGCCTCCGCGCGCCAGTCGTGCAGGCGCGCGAGGACTATCGCCTCCAGATCCCACGGCGGCAATCCAGCAAGGAGGCTCGCCGCTTCGCCGGACATCGTGCGGTACCCCCGGACTAGTTTTACGGCTATCACCTTTTGGGGCGCGTTTAGGTAGCGGGCGGCTGGCCGCCTTAAAGAACGCGCCCACACCGGGGCCCCGTAAAGGGCCATGGACCGCACGGCCCCCGCGTAGAGCCTCCGTCAGGAGGCGTTTGGACGGTGTTTGGGAGTTTCTTCTCCAGAGACGCTTTCTGTGAACCAAGGTATCTGGAGACTAGTTTCTATGAAAAAAGTTTACTGCAAGAAGTGCTATCTATGAACAGAGATCTCTGTCAACAGTGCTTCCTGTGTACCGAGATGTCTACAAACAATGTTTTCAATCAACAAAATTTTTGGCGAAACGTGCTGTCTAGGAATAGAGATTTCTATTAGCTAAGCTTTCTGTATGTAGTCATATCGTACAAGCGTGTTTCTATCTTAGGTTCCACGCTCAGAACGGAAAGTATTTTTGTCAGGAATTATTATGAAACTATGATTTAATTTGCTTTTTTTCCGCGCTTTGCTTTCGCCAGGTTGAAAAAGAGCCAAAGGTATAATGCCGCTAAACAGCCTATTATGAAAAAAAGAATATCAAAAATAGAATGTTAAATAATCATGTTCATGTGTTTGTTGTGTGTTGTGATCATGTTTATCTGTGATATTATATTTTTATACACAATTTAAATTAAATACTCAAAAAATATTTACGCCGCAAAGACGCATATCTCTTTGCCGAGATTTAAAAAAGAAACAATCACCGCCGGCTATAATCATTTAACCCATTTATACTTAGTAAAGTATAGTTTATATCTAGTTTCGATCTGTGGAAATTGTTATTTCCACACGTGTGCGGAAAAATATTAAAAATTCACGTGTGTGAAATACATTGCATGTTGAACCTAATCGTAGTGCGATAACCAGTTTTCGAGAAAGTGTATTGAAAAAACTTTTTGCTGTCATTACAAATTAGTAGGCTTATAAGCTTGGACAAACTCTTTTATTGTAATTCCCATTCAGTTACTAGTTCCGCATTTTTGCATTTCCGCATTTTTGCATGACACTTTAAGCTAGATTGCTTGTCAAGAAAAAAGGTAAGAATATGTCAAATTCAATACGTTTTCATTAAGGCGAGGTTATCCAGATAAACGTCGTTTTGTATTGTGTTTTATTCCTATATAGCACGGATTTAAATTCTGAAAAAAATATATTACATATTTCACACTTTGATCTAGATATTTCGGCACAGCGATATACGATTACTTGCACTTTGTTGCATCCAATTAAATCGCAAAGACAAGTCTAAATGATGGTTTTTAATATTACTTTATTTGAGTTATATTAGGTTTTTAACAATAAAACTTATACCATTATAAAGGTCGTAAAAAATGTGACAGTACACGGCGATCATAATTTGAAATATTAAAAAAACCTATACCAGCATTTCCAAAATTTGCTGTTTTCATCATTTCATACTCGCATCGCGTGCTTCAGTCCCGAGCGGAACGCGTTGGAGGTCGGACGTGTGCCAATTTTTCGAACCCGCCACCCCACCCCCGCTAAGTTCTGTTACGAACTGAGCCAAAAATAGTTTGTAAAAAATAATACTTAGTAAACACCGAGCCTAGGTTTATTTGAAATGTCATTTGTTCACAAAAGTACAGTAGGTACCTAATAGGGAACGTAGTCAGAAGGTATAAGATAAGAGTTACGCATTAGAAAGAGAGGCAGCTTCTAGGAGAATATAACTGTAGATAATTAGCGCTGCGCGGCTTGAATTGAACTTATAACGAAAATTAGGTCAAAATTAAAATTCAAGATGGCGCCAATTAAAATTTTCAGCTTTGTCGTCATGGGTGTCATTTTCATGGTTTTCGGGGCCGCTGATAACGAAAATGAGGACAAAATGAAAATCCAAGATGGCGCCGACAAAAAATTTTGGCTTTTTCGTCATGGGTGTCATTTTCATGGTTTTCGGGGCCGCTGGTAATGAAAATGAGAGCAAAATGAAAATCCAAGATGGCGCTGACGAAAATTTTCGGTTTTTTCGTCATGGGTGTCATTTTCATGGTTTTCGGGGTAATTGACAAATTTTTTTTTTTTGTTTCTGTGTTTATTTTGAACTTATTTTCGTTATCAGTGACCCCGAAAACCATGAAAATGATAGCCATGACGTGAAAATTAAAAAAAAATTTTGGTGCTATCGAATTTTCATTTTGACCTCATTTTCGTTAACAGCGACGACAGCGACCCTAAAAACAACGAAAATGACACCCATGACGAAAAAAAACTGAAAATTATCGTCGGCGCCATGTTGGATTTTAATTTTGACCTCATTTTTGTTATCAGCGACCCCGTAAAGCATAAAAATGACACCCATGACGACCAAGCTGAAAATTTTCATTGGTGCCATCTTGAATTTAAATTTTGACCTTAGTTTCGTTATCAGCGACCCCGAAACCCATGAAAATGACACCCATGACGAAAAATCCAAAAGTTTTTGTTGGTGCCATCTTGGATTTTCATTTTGACCTAATTTTCGTTATCAGCGGCCCCGAAAACCATGAAAATGACACCCATGACGACAAAGCTAAAAATCTAAACTGGCGCCATCTTGAATTTTAATTTTGACCTTATTTTCTTGGGATAAGGGCAAGAGAATGATGATTGCGTTATTAGCGACCCCGAAAACCCTGAAAATGACACCCATGACGAAAAAACAGAAAATTTTCGTCGGCAGCGTCATGGATTTTCATTTTGTACTCATTTTCGTTATCAGCGACCCCGAAAAGCACGAAAATGACACCCATGACGACAAAGCTAAAATTTTCATTGGTGCCATCTTGAATTTTAATTTTGACCTTAGTTTCGTTATCAGCGACCCCGAAACCCATGAAAATGACACCCGTGACGAAAAATCCAAAAGTTTTTGTTGGCGCCATCTTGGATTTTCATTTTGACCTAATTTTCGTTATCAGCGACCCCGAAAACCATGAAAATGACACCCATGACGACAAAGCTAAAAATCTAAACTGGCGCCATCTTGAATTTTAATTTTGACCTTATTTTCTTGGGATAAGGGCAAGAGAATGATGATTTCGTTATTAGCGACCTCGAAAACCCTGAAAATGACACCCATGACGAAAAAACAGAAAATTTTCGTCGGCAGCATCATGGATTTTCATTTTGTACTCATTTTCGTTATCAGCGACCCCGAAAAACACGAAAATGACACCCATGACGACAAAGCTAAAATTTTCATTGGCGCCATCTTGAATTTTAATTTGACCTTATTTTCGTTATCAGCGACCTCGAAAACCATGAAAATGACACCCATGACGAAAATACCGAAAATTTTCGTCGGCGCCATCTTGGATTTTCATTTTGACCTAATTTTAGTTATCAGCGACCCCAAAAACCACGAAAACGAAACCCATGACAACAAAACCGAAAAAAAGTAAAGCATAATTTTTTTTAAAACCGAATGGCGCGTGGCCTGTCGTTTTGAATCATACCCGTTTCATGATCTTAGTGTCAGTCAGATTTTGAATTCACCTTATTCACAAAAATAAATAAGTATACCTTCTTATTTTTAATTATATCTACTTATTTTAATTGTTAGTAATTAGGTTCACGTTCATAGAATACGTAGGTTCCTAATCTATCTATAACCAATACTTTCTAGAAAAATAAAACAAAGTGAACTTATACATATCAATTCAAATTGTTTTACTGCATCGCTCTACCCTGAAACGCAACTTAGTACCTATCCGAGTTCGTGAACTCATGACCAGTGCGCTAAGTGCGCGCGTTTTCGCGCCGCGTAATTTGTTACGTATCGCCTCTCCGTGCGGGGGCTGGGGTAAGCGATTGATGCATACGGCGCTCGGGGTAACCTCGCTTTAAGTTCGCGAGAGACATCGACACGTGTCAACATATTATACTGGGCACGAATGTTTTTACACAATTTGTCACGTTTGAACGCGGTGCGAGCAGAATTCCAAGTAATTACACCTAGCACACTTTTTGCGTTCTCTGAATTGGTATTAGCAAAAAAGTAAATGGTTGGGACCACAGACTGACTTTAGAATAACATAACATCAGCCCTGTATTCCCAGAGGGGTTAGGCAGAGGTGTAACTACCTGTAGTACATCAATTTTGCCAGTTATTTAGAAGTCCCATGTAATAGGGGCGAGCCGTTTGTTTTTTGTTGGGCATCGACCCAGATTCCGGGCTGTTTCTCAGATACTCCCGACGGAAAAACTCAATAACATTTACCCCTGGGAATCGAACTCAGAACTGCATTTTCAACTGCACAATGTCTTTCAGTCTCGGCACAATTGGCAACAGTAGGTACTTCTTCTTCTTTTTTTCTCGTGTGGTTAGTGCCTGACCTGATGTCAGAGTTTACTTGCCGCCCAGGGCCTCTGACTTGGCCGTACTACAAAGTTAGAAATTAATGTTGGTGTAATCTAATAAAGTTTTGCGATCGCTTTATAACACTCTAATGGTTCTAATTAATATTTAATCACGTCATATAGCGTCATGTGTCGACACGTGTAATGTTTCATCCCGTATAATAAGATAGCTCTAAAACTAAATATCAGAGAGCTACGCACGAGTAAATGGTTAAGTTTTGTTTAATTTCACGTTCAACGCCGTCAAAATTACATTGAAATGAACGTTCATTTGCTCATTTCTTTCAAATGTTCAATGGTTCGAAGTGCGCGTGAAACATGTCAAATGCGCAAATCAACCATCGTTGCATCAATTCACTAATAGTTTTTCTTTTTACTTTTTAGTAATTTTGTATTCAGATGTAAAGATCATCATGAGTGTTGGAAAAAAACATAGACGATGACGAAGCATGCTGCGTACATAATGTACATAATATGAACATATCGAACCGAATAGCTTGAATAGTGGCGCTATGTCACATAGTGACGTAATTACGTGTTTTGTACTTTTTATTTATTTATTTATTTATTTACACACAAAATACTGAACATTCATTCATTCATCCATTCAATTTTTTTTCTTCATTCTTGTGAGTAAAGTATAAAGTTCCATACGCTTTCCATAGTTTAGGCTCTGGGTTTTTTGTTACAAACTTTTTTATGGACTTCTGGGTTTAACATATTATTAATTTGTTTGTATGGATAATTTTGTGGTGTCAGCTTCAAGTCCAAGTTTTTCTCCATTCATATTTTAACAAGAAACTAATCGATGGTTAGGAAGTGAAATACCGTATTTTCTTATTAAATTTTATTGCTTAAACCTTAAAATTACACAAATTAAAGCTTGAACAACTTCTCCTGTCCTAAACTCCCAACGTTCACATTCAAAAGTATACTTTATTTACTCTGACCTAGTTCACAAAGTTGGTTGGTGGAGTTGGTTCACAAAAAACAACTCCATGAATAACACAATACACCCGAATATGTTGGTAAGAAGGTAATGTTTTTGATATGCGGTACATGAGTAGGGTCACGGAGACCATTCTAATAATTTGACTGACTACAATCTGTACCAAAAACTTAAAAATGTTTTTAATATTTTCTGTACCTTCTCATTTTTCAGGTAATATAAAGTTCAACTAAATTCTTATTTCACTGTGGAACAGTTACATAACTACACATAGCTTCTTGGATAATTACTGTACATAAGAAGATAGATAATGATGTTCAAGGTCCTTCAATAGCCAAGAACAAAATTGCAATAAAAACATGTAAATGTTAAACTTTATACTTGTTTTAGGAACTATATTAATCACAGTTTTATGTAGCAATCGAAGTACTTGTTTTTACAAAAAAACCGTGTTATTTTTTTCATACTTCCATGAGTTTTATTGATTGTCCTAATTCCTATTATGTTTACGTAAAAACAGACCAAACGTAATATGCACTGCCTTTAGCAGTCTTTCGGTTCAATGACCTCACACGATTGCTATTCCGATCACTTTCATAATACTGCGAAATCGCTCTACACTCGGACACAAAATCTTCACGCTCAATACCTGCTGGGTTAAACAGAACGAGTACGGACAACATCTTGTGTTTCTATACTTTCTGTGAGCACATTTTTATCCATCTGTGCTTCTTGATCCATCAATCCTTCATGACGCAAGTGTTACCAAGCTTCTGCTTTCCTTGAGGACACTCATTCCCTGAGAAGGCGGCTCTGTCATCAACGCCAAACATTGTGGTTGTCTCCACTACTTGCTGTTGTCCATCGCTCCAGACCCATCTATCTTCTTCATAGGCTTTCGTTCTTTGTTCATGAGGTCGAGGGGTCACTTCGTTGTCTTGGGTGGTTTTAGTACTATATTTGTTACTATCATTTGCACTTGTAGGTTGAGTCCTGTTATTTTTAATAGCAGTATCGTCATTTGTTTTTGTCGGACGATCAAGCTTATCAACATTTTGTTTGCTAGCTATCAAAGAATTAGTGTTGTTACAGTTGGAGTTAATGCTTCTAGTAGTGATATTAGCATTGTCATCGCTTGAGCCCTCATGGTCATTATACTCAGTAATTTGCTGTTCGTTAATGACCAATGTGTGATTGACGTCATCTGATTGTTTGCTTGGCACAGAAACGTTCCCTTGAGTTTTTAATTCATTTGCAGGTTTCCTTTGATTGTTTTCTTGTTCGTCTTTTTGCACAACATGCTGTCTATTATCACTATTTGGATTGTACACAAACTCTCTATCGTTATCAGAATTGTCGAACCTATTATACAACTTAGCGGGCTCAGTCACAGCGACGCTGTTCCATGGACCCTGTCTATTCCATTGATAGGGATTCTCATAACTATACGGCATATCTACTCTCCTATGATCACCATCACCGTTAACTACTGGTTCTTCAAACACGTCACTGATCACCACACCATCGTATGGCTTGATATTCTCGTAGGTTTGCACTGGGCGACGTCCATTGCTGTTTAACAACCCGAAGATGTTATCCAGGAGAGGTGCATTGGGCCGATAGTTTACGAAACTATCGTAGGCATCGTACCGGTGCGTTGTGAATGCAAAGGTGGAGGTTACGAAGGAGAACAGTAAGACTTGTAACATTGTCACTGATTTTAATATTCGAGGTAGAATTAAGTGTCTGTAGTGCGTTGTTGTTGTTTTTTATAGTGACGTGCGTACGCGCCGCGTCTTCGCAATCAACTGCAAGACGTAACTTGTGTACGCTTCCGTGTACACAAGTTGATTCAACTGAAGTAGGAATGGGAAATGTTGGCATGGTAAATGGCGGTAACTGATTTTTAAATGATTGAGCATAATTTCGTTAACATACATAAGAATTTACATTACGCTATTTATATTTTTCAAATATGATTAGTTAAATATATCTAATTAAATAGCATTATTTTACTTTTAATTTATATGTGCATATTAAGTTATTTTTATGAACATTAATGTCATAAAATAAGTAGGTAGGTACTTAAGCTTTCCTTATTTATCAGTCAAACTTACTTATACCTTTTTTTCCTTTTACCTAGCCGACCTAAAAGTTTACATGATATAAACTAATTAAACTTAATATGCTTACACATAAAACATTAAACATCATTAACCTATTAACTAAGCTAACAACGAAATAAAATAGGGCGTCGGAAATAATTAACAACAATTATTAATTTAAAAGATTTTCATCGACAAACTTCACGCGATTCAGGACCAGCCCTACAACATTCAAAAGAAGTAAATAAGAGTGATCTCACACAAGTACATAACGCAACCAACGTCTGACCCTCGACCCAGATTACTTCATTTGATATAATATAATCTGTTTGTTGATTATTTTTCATATTTTAAATATTTGTGGAATATTTTTGTGTTTTAGGTCAAAACAATTGATTGTTTGACCATAGTTTTCCAAAAATTGAGGGGTTCTCTAGGGCAGCCAGGACTGTGTCAGTGCCGTCCCACTTTGGAAGCTGGTTCCAGAATGTTACTTTGTTTACAAACTGTTAATTGTTTTATCCAAACTGATGTTATGTTATGAAATTCAAGCTATGCCTCAAAAAAACAGCATTTTACGCAAAAAGCTTTCAGTGAATGGCTCAAAAAATCTATAATAAGAGTTGAGAATGATGTTAACAAATTCAAAAGAATGCTAACAGACTGTATGGTTAAAAAGCGTACTATTCCATTGGTGAATTCTAATTAGGTATGTCGTTGTGTGAGTCAAATGTCCAAATTATTTAAGCTAAATTCTATCTAAAGGTGATTATATAATTTAATTTTAACGATTAATAGTATTTAATTTAATTTAAATGATTTATGGTATTTAATTTAATTTGAATAATAATTTGTTTTTTTTTTTTAAATTAGTTTAAAAATCAATCAATCATTTATTTTGTTAAACATAGGTATGGTTACAGATAACAGATAGTATATCGAATAAGTAATAAGTATCCGAAATTTGAATGCCAATTAGGTTAAACATAGTGATTCTGACATTCGAATTAGATCTTATTACATTGTACCTATGTTTTACAAATAAATAATTTGAATTTGAATTTGAAACATGTTTGTAACGAACGCCTTCGCGCCATAAGGCCTAGCGGATTTATGTAAAAGTTAGCGTATTATATGGATAGGCCTTAACCTGAGTTATGGTATAGGATCTCCTTATCCCGGTAGTTCTTTCCCGTGGGATAGCTTTCGAGTTCCTCGCGAGCGAATCTCCGAGCAAAAGCTAGTAAATTTCAAATTTAAGAATAGAATAGCATTTATTTGCAAATATGGGTAATACATAAGTAGGTAGTAGTAGGTATACATCAGAGTTCCGCCATATTTCACCATTCGCCATGCAAACATTTTCAGTATACAAAATTGTTAAAATTAAAATTGTCATTAAAACATTAAGTAAATTAATTATTACATTCAATAAATAAAATTATTAAAATTCAAATTGTCATTAAAACTAATGTTTTAATGACAATTTGAATTTTACTTAATTATTACATTTAATAACAAAAATTATTAACATTCAAATTGTCATTAAAAAATTAACTAAAATATACGTATATTAAATAAAATTGTTAAAAATTTAAATTGACATTAACAGTATAATCATATAAGAATAAAAGTCGTGGTCGTACATAAATAAACAAACAAACATTAAAATTTTAGGTCATAGATAATAAGTAACATTTCGTAAGCAAATCAATAATTATTTATTTATAAATTACAGGTATTAAATAAAATTGTTAAAAATTTAAATTGTCATTAACAGTATAATCATATAAGAATAAAAGTCGTGGTCGTACATAAATAAACAAACAAACATTAAAATTTCAGGTCATAGATAATAAGTAACATTTCGTAAGCAAATCAATAATTATTTATTTATAAATTACAGGTATTCAGAAAAAGATTTTGTCCGTTAAATTTATTCTAATTTAATAATTGCTAGATTGTGATAGTTGGCCGACTGTCAAGACAGGGCGATTCCATTCTCCATTCCTCTAAATATATCATCAAACTATACTTGCACAGCCTCCGACTGCTGAGTTCTTGAGGGACTCTTTTCGATGTTTTCGCGCCTCGTTTACAAAAATATGAAATGAAGAGTACCTAATCAATCGACATGATTAAAGGTATCCAAGTACACATAAAATCATTAGACGTTATGCAATATTTGCAGTCTTGTTAAATACAGACCGAACCCTTTACTTTTCCTGTAAGGGGCAAAGTATGAATTGTAAACCACTACATAGGTACCTACCACAATAATACTATACCTGCACTCTGACGTTTTGGTCAGTGGGTAAATAGGGTCAAATTGTGCTGATTTCGATCAGAAGCAAAACCTGACTACTTAACATATCATCATAACATCACGCCTGTAATCCCCGAAGGGATAGGCAGAGGTGCACCTAATAGTACACCTACATTTCGCCAGTTATGTTTAAGTCCCTTGTATTGTATTGTATAACGGGCTGGGGTCCGCGACTCTACGCCCAAGCGCGTATTTTCGTATTTAAGGTCCCATGTAATAGGGGTGAGCCTATTTCCATCACGAATCCAGACTTCGTGGCTGCCACTGAGAAATTTCTGATGAAAAAACTCAATGACTTTTTTCCCGGCCTGGGAATCGAACCCAAGACCTCATGCTGAGCAGTCGCGATTGCAACCACTAGACCAACGATAGTTATTGTGTCTACCTGTGTCTGATGCGTCATACCGTAGTACACACCGGATGCACAATTCACGTCATCAATTATGACGTGAATTATGATGAATAATTTTTGTTAAGTTGTTGTAATGTTTGTTTTTTTGTTATGGTTCCGTAAAGTGCAACAGTGGTGGAAGTGTGCCGAGTCTTGGTTGGTCACCTTTTATTGTAGCGTGCCAGGACACTTGGCACTGTCCTGTGTCGAGTCATTTTCTAAAAGTACGTTGGAAATACTAACTATAACGGAAAAGAGCAGTTTGCATGAATCATTTTTTTTTTAAATCGTTTGTTTTCATGAAATATTTATATTTGTTAACTCATGCGGTACTAAACGAATTGAAAGTAGTAGCGTAAATTAAAAAATTAAAAAATAAACCAAAAGGAATTTCCCATTCGTAGGTCAAAATAACAGTTTGTTTACGCGCGTGGCGAAGGAATTTAATTAAAATATTTGTGTTTTGTAATTGGCTAATTGGACTGATTATGTCGCGCGAAGTAGGGTAAGATAGTGGCGTACAGTGCTGACAGGATTGTCTTATTTAATCTTGATATTCATAAAGTTCCGATTCGCATTTTCTGCGTGAAAGGCAGGTACTCTTTAGTGCGTAACGGCACCAGATCCGGAACTGGAACCAGAACTCCTGACGGTCTACATAACTGACAGGCACTTTCAACACGTTTCCTATTTCCACAGGTTTCCTATATGTTTGACGTAAGCTATCGGTAGCTCATGTCAATTCCATGCATTTGTGACTATTGCAGCACCGTCGTCGTTGACAAACCGTCGCTGTCTTTTTCTAGGCCCTTAGTTAGTTAATTTTGCAAAGGTTGGGTTTTGTGCTAGTAGAACCCACGCTGTATTGCATTCAGCTCAGTTCCTAAACCACTTTGCCTATTCAGAATTGCAGATGTCACCCATTTGTATGGGCCTCATACAAACACGCCTCACTTAACATTCCCGTCGCGTCCACTGTGTGTTGGCGAAGTGCGTAATATCCGGCTCCCATAGTTTTTCCACAAATATTTGATATTACTGTCGTGTAGGTATACTGCTCTGGTGGTTCTATTTCCTGTTATTGTAAGG
This sequence comes from Noctua janthe, assembly GCA_910589295.1. NCBI lineage: Eukaryota > Metazoa > Arthropoda > Insecta > Lepidoptera > Noctuidae > Noctua > Noctua janthe. Next base: position 363,276 of record OU342572.1, on the reverse strand, counting down.
TGGTTTATATTTGGGGCAATCACTAGAACTCGGTACAGACGATGAGAAGCTCGTGGCTAAATCATTACGGCGCAACGGGCCGATCTTTAAGGTAGAAAGCATCGCTTGCCGAGGTCGGTCCTTGCATATACGGGCGAAGGTAGACGGAATTGTTTCATGTCATTTATACGTTCAGAAAGTGCTAATTAACCTGATTTGAATAAATAACTTTTGGTTCGGTTCGGTAACCAATTACTACATACTGTGACTCCACGTTACGGGTTGTTGGGACCACGAAAGTCTGACCGGGAAGTCAGAAGTCAGATAGGAGTCGCAGTCACATGTAAAATACTGGTATTGATTCAGAACTGTTACCGGATAGAACGAAAGCCGACCCCAACACAGTTGGAAAAATATGTAATTGCCTAATTGGTGATTCATTTAGAGGTACTTTTTATGTACATGGATTTTTTGACAGAGAAAGCGTGAATCTTAACCTAAAATGGTATTTTCGTTGCGTATAGTTAGACATTTCGTCATGGAAATCACACAGCGTCACAGCGTCTACAAATTATTCTGCTGTATTACCAAAATCAGCGTTTCACGAGGAGGGTCTCTCATGCACTTCGGAAAGTTTGCCAGCGCTTGCCAAACAACACATGTAACCGTGGCGTTATTGCGAGAACTATTCGGTGAACAGTTTATGGCGCGCTTCGCACCGGTGACCGCCTAGATCCTGTGACATCACACCCCTACACATTTTCCTTTGGTACTATTTAAAGTCCAAAGTCTATATGTTGTGCTCGAGACAGTCAAAAACAACTCTGATGCATAATAGTGTTTTTTGTATGGCACCAATTATTTTTGACCATATACCAGAAACAATTAAAATACTAAATATTCACCTTTTCAAAAAACATATAAAGAACTTTCTGGTAAGTAGATCCTATTATAAAGTAAATGAGTTTCTGAAGGAAAAAATACTACTAAATTTTTTTAATGATTGACATGTCTGTTTAATTCTTTATTATTTTATTATTATAATTTATTGTTTTGACATCCAGTTGTGTATTTTGATAATATTTTTTATTATCAAAATACACAACTTATGAAATTCGATTTAATCTTGACATTTTTTTTTCTGACATCTATTATTTACAGCTGTTTTGACATGGAAAGAAAAATTCTAGTGCGAGCAGAGTTTGAACCTGCGACCTTCCGATTCAGTACACCGGACGTCTTCACCAATTAGACCATCGCACCCTGCTCACAACTCTCGAAATATTAATATTAAAAATCTATTATTTAGTTAATGATATTTTATATTTGACCTCTGTTCAATTGTTTTATTTTTTCTTATACATGACATTAATCTTGATTGCTAATTAATTGATAAAATTTATTATGATTTCAAATTTTTTATATTGTTCTTAAATAATTGTCATTTTATTTCTGCATTTAATTGAATATGTTAATGTAATCTTAAATTCCAGTTCTTATACAACTTCATAAGATAATGACGGCTTGCAATTGTTTTTAAATTAATACATTTATTTCATTCATATTTGTACGCATTTTTTTTTATTTTTTTTTTCGGATGGGAAATCATCAAATGACCCCCCCCCCCCCGCTCTGGGCGGAGCGGAAGGGAGTGTCAGACCTGTACTGACTAAAACCCATCCATGTTCCTTCTTTGCCCTTCGTGTTCCAGGGCCACGGTATCTCTTTCGAACAGTCCCGCAGCCCTGGCAGGCATCGGCCCTTGCGGACCCCTACTTATTTGCTGACATCTCTTTGAGGCGCACGTGGAACACGAACGCGCCGTCGACACGGCCTGTCATCATAAGACGGCTGGACGGCGACCTGGCCCATAACTCGCCGTCCACAGGCCCGCGCCTACGGTGGCCGGGAGCCACCACGTGACCCCCGACGCCCAGGGCGTCTCCCGCGGCGGCTGGGACGTGAGGTTCTTTCCCTCTCACGTCCCGCCACCTCCTTCACTAGCATGACTGCTTCGCAGAAGGAGGTGACGGCTTCCCATTCCCTCTCGCTCCGGACCATGGCTTGAACCAAGGCCGGACGCGAGAGATCGCCGCCGCCAATCGCCGCTACGAGGACACGGCGGTGCTCCGCCCAAGCGGGGCAGAACTCCACGGTGTGCTCCACCGTGTCCTCCGGACGATCCTCGCAGTGGAAACATCCAGGCGTTTCCTCCCGCCCGATTCGGTGCAGGAACCTCCCGAAACAACCGTGTCCGGTGAGGACCTGCGTCAGGCGGTAGGTGAGGGCGCCGTGGCGCCTCTCTAGCCACTCCTCAAAGAGGGGACTTATCGCCACTATGGTGGCGTGCCCTGCTCGGGGTTGCGACAGTCGCTCTCTCCATGTCGCCATGAGATCACGCCGGAGGTCTGTCCGCTGAGCGGCAATTTGCCGCGGCAGCGGAGTTTCCCCCCGACATAGTGCCTCCGCGTGCCATTCGTGCAGGCATGCGAGGACTATCGCCTCCAGATCCCATGGCGGCAATCCGGCAAGGAGGCTAGCCGCATCGCCGGAGATCGTGCGGTACCCCCGGATTAGCCTTATGGCTATTACCTTTTGGGGCGCGTTCAGGTAGTGGGCGGCTTGCCGCCTCAAAGAACGCGCCCACACCGGGGCCCCGTAAAGGGCCATGGACCGCACGACCCCTGCGTAGAGTCTCCGGCAGGAGGCGTTTGGACCCCTCAGGTTGGGCAAGAGCCGCTTGAAGGCAGCCCCTGTCCGTTCCAGTTTGGAAGCCAAACGTCGGAAGTGCTCCACGCAGTTCCACCGGCTGTCGAGGACGAGTCCTAGGTACTTCAACGTCGACCCGACGCCGATGGAAACCCTTCCTGCCGTCAGTAGGGATCCCGACGGTGGCGCATTCCGAGGCCCATGAAAACTAATGGCCTTGGAGTTGTGCAGTGCCACCTCGAGACCCAATTGCCGGATCCTCTCCACGACTATCGCAACCCCGCGTGTCATGTTTTCGGCCGCCGCCTCGTGCGACCTCCCTTGTGCCAGTACCAGCGTGTCGTCAGCGTAGCAAACTACGCTGACGCTGGTAGGGAAGTCGGCGCGCAGCACCCAGTCGTAACCGATGTTCCACAAGGCCGGCCCCAGAACCGATCCCTGTGGAACACCGCACGACATCTCTCGCCGGTTCCATTCTCCGCTTCGACCAGGGTAGATGACGGCTCTATCCGTCAGGTAGTCCCCGACCACACGACGAAGGTAGGTCGGCACCCGGTGATACCGGAGTGCCTCCCCAATGCAGCTCCAGGGCATGGAGTTGAAGGCGTTGGCGATGTCAAGAGACACCGCCAAGACGACCCCGCCCCGGGACACCGCGTCCCCCGTCGTGAGGGCTCTCACGCGCATGATGGCGTCCACCGTCGAGCGCCCCTTGCGGAAACCAAACTGGTGTTCCGCAATATCCGGCCCCATCCCCGCAAGGTGCCCGGCGAGGCGGTTGGCAATGACTCTTTCAAAGAGCGTGCCCACCTCGTCGAGCAACACGTTGGGCCGGTATGCGGACGGAGAGTCCGCAGGGCGCCCTGGCTTCCGGATGAGGACCAGCTTCCCCGTCTTCCAACGAAGCGGAAACTGGCTTCTCTCCAAGCATGCGCTTAGGAGCCCTTCCAGTCGGGGCCCGAGAGCCTCAGAGGCCAGGACCCAGGCTTTGCCAGGCAAGCCATCGGGTCCCGGGGCGGTATTTCTGGCTTTCAGCCTGCGTACCGCCACTCTCAGGTCTACACCAGTCACCTCCGGAACGTCGTCATCGGTGTGGTCCGCTTCCGGCACCGGCTCTGCGTCAGCGGGGGGGCCCGGGTGCGGAGTTTGTCCCGCACCATCTTGTAAGGGCGCCCCCACGGATCTCCGTTCAGAGACTCCAGCATCTCCTCGCGGGCTAGGTTCTTGGCCCGCCGGACAGCCTCTTGGAGGGCGGTCTTTGCCGCTCTGTATCCCTCGTACAGCTCCGCCTCAATGGCTGCCGCATCCGGAGGGCGGATGCGGAGCCTGCGATGTCTGGAGTACAGGCGCCGTGCGGCAACGCACGCCTCGCGCAGAGACGTCAGCTCACGCGACCACCAGTACACCTGACGCCGGGCGCTTCCTGGCCGAACTCGGGGCATTAACACGTCGCAAATCTCGGACCTGGCCTCCTGGAACCAACCCGCCTCGTTGTTGATGTCGGCAGGCCTGACCGGTGATGACACCCAGGCCTGCACGATTGAGGCTTCCAGGAGGAGCTCCCGGTCCAGCTGCTTCAGCACCCATCGCGGACCACTCGGGGCCTGTAGGACCGGCGCGCTTGAGGGCTGGGTGGAGACGTCGAACCGGATGTACCGGTGGTCGGAATTGGTCTCCACCCCCGCCATGACACGCCAGTCAACGACACGCGGCGACAGAGGGGGACTGGCGAACGAGATGTCCACCACCGAGTCACCCCGCATCCGCACGCACGTGGGGACAGAACCCCGATTTAGGACGACCAGGCCTGTCTCCAGAGCCCAGTCCTCCACCATTCTACCCCACACGTCCGAGTAACGAGAACCCCAAGCCAAGTTCTTGGCATTGAAGTCCTCGAGAACAAGCACGGGGAGGGAATAACTTCCGATGACGACACTCAACTCCGTGAGGGAGTTGTGGAACTCGGCGAGAGTTCAGCTCGGGGAGAAGTAGACTCCCACCACAACGATCTCCCCGAACCGTGCTGCCACGCACCCCTGACCCTTCCTGACACTCTCAAGGGTCGGGGTACCGGCGGCGATCGACGCAATTATGGTCACTGAGCCGCTAAGGTCCTCCACCCAGTCGTCCCTGGGCGGGACAAAGTACGGCTCAGTGACCACGGCGATGTTAATCGACCACTGCGCCATGCTCTGGAGCAACAGATCCTGAGCGCAGGCGCAGTGGTTGATGTTCGCTTGGAGAAGGCGTAATGGGGCCGTTACTGGCACTCCATTTCAGCCCTCTCCCGGGCCCCCTGCGAGGGCTCCGCTGCGGAAGTTGCAGCAGTAGCGGCAGCGGCGGCGACAGTGGCGGCGGCTGCGGTGGTGGCGACGGTGGGGGTTTTGGCAGTGGTGGCGGAGGGCCTTCCCTTGCCCCTGGCCTTGGCGGGAGTACCGCAGGTCTTGCTCCCTGCCCGGTGATCGGCCGGCTTGCCAGCTGCCGCACACGCGGCGCAGCGCGGCGCGGCGGAGCAAGCCGCGGCCATGTGATCAGGCTGGCCGCAGCGGAAGCACAAGCTACTGCGGTCCACCACTGAGGTGCACCGGACCGACACGTGGTGCCCCACATGGCAGCGGAAGCACATCAGAGGTCTGGGTTCCAGCAGCTTCACCTGCGCCGAAACCCAGCCCACCAAGAGCCTTCGGCCCTCCACTATGACTTTCGCCGCCGTCACAGGGCAGCTTACCGTTATGGTTCGCATGCCCGACAGGTCCGGACGTAATGTGCCTGCCTTGACTTGCTCGGCAGGGCACCCACCGGTCCTGGTGACGGCGGCCACCACCTCCTTCTCGGTCACTGAGTCGTCCAGACCCAGTATGCGCAGGTCGTCCGCATTTAGAGACGCTCTAAGCTTTTCAGCCAGAGAGTCATATATTTGTACTCTTCACGGCAAAACATAGAGAATCTAACTTGTATATTGTAACATCTCACACACCGTGTGTTTCTTATTCTTATTATTATATGAATAAGCCGCGTACGACTGAGCAACTGGTAGCCAACATTATTCGCGTTATTCGCCAAATACCACTCGAAATGCTGAATCATATCAGTACCTGCTGCAGGTTAGGTGAGGTCATTATCAGTACCTTCAAATGACCTCACCTAACCTGTTATAATGTTTATCAATTTATTATAATTAAATGATATTTTTCCTTTTTGTCTGAACTCTATAACTGTCCAATGTGACCCAATGGTTGACTGGTAGAGAATGCCTTGTGGCAGTAAGTCCGTACAGCTCTTGTACATAATGATTAAATAAATCAAAGGTTTAGCACATTATAAGTTGCTATTAACTTCCGTATCTATTTATACGAACGCTACACTTTTTCTAATTCCTGGAATGAAAAGTATCCAAGTACTCGAACTTTTAATAAGTACAGTAGTTTCACAGTTTAGACATGAACTCGTACCAAACAGCCCTTGCTTTCTTTCTATGTTACGTTCCACACGTTCTTAGGGCACTAACATTCAACTTTCCCAAAACACCGGATAATTCTGAATTGTTTCAAACTTAGTCATTTATTAAATAACACCTTATCTAGTCTTACATACATCATTATATAAAAAATTAAAAAGGCACCTTGCAACTACGTCACTCTTAAGGAAACAGCTCCAAATAATGCTCCCGCATGCACTATATTAACAGAAGAGTCTAAACCTAAAGCTCATTGTCCTAAGGACGGCGCGACGCGACCGTGCTCTCCTAATATTGTAGCTAAATAGTCAGTTCAACTAATTTACAGTCATTCTACAATGGAAGCCTCGACTGTGATCATACTAGCACTCCTGGGGACCGCTGCAGGAAGAAATATCATAGCTTTAGAAGAAGACAACTACCTGCAACTGATCGAGGACTTCTCCAGGCATCCAGCACTTGATGTTAAAGTACCTACAACAGAAGGAGAGGAAGCGGTCAATGTGCAGCATCCAGGACCACAATCAAAGAAAAACTTCATATATAACGAGATTATAGAACAAATTTTTAAGGACTTTGATAATGAACCAGCAGCTTATGAAGAACTCGCAATAGCTGATACCGGGAGCGCAGTAACCGAAGCAGATTTGTCTCCAGAAGAAGTTGGTGAAACTGATAAGAAGGTGGATGGCCACAAGGAGCTTGGAGACAGGAGCTCGTTTAGTACTGATCCTTGCCCTGACGACAAAATAAGGTTGGGCGACCTTTGCATTCCCGATGTTTAGTTTCACTACTTTCTTTAAGTGCATGAAATAGAGGAAGTTTGTGCTTGATGTGACGAACGACAAAGCCTGGAATGAAAGCAATGGATAAAACTGACCCTCAAAAGACATAGCAATTATGAAAAATGAACAAATGTTAGTATAACAAAGACACTGTGATGTGCACTCAGCTTGCCGCCAGCTTGTAAACATTCTATATCTTTTATTTATGTTTGAATTCTACATAATAAAACACGTTTTGATGTGTACCTTCTTTTCTTTTTTTAAAGTGAATGAGTATTAAAACAAATGTTTCTTTGGGAAAGTTGTTTATTATCATGAGTACAACCACGTGTTTAAGTATCGGTTACTAATTACCAGACACCCTAAATACAGCGTGTAACAAGACCTTTAACAAAGTCGTAAACCAAGCATTATGTACATCAAACAAAGTAACTTTACGCAAAAATGATTACTGGGATACGACTTTTTTAATCACGTTTTACGGTAGGACTCAAATACTGGGTAAAACGATACCCCTTGGTAAGCCTGGTGGTCAGACTTTCGGGCCACTGACTGACCTGTAACGACTATTAAATATCTTCAAATGGCAGCCCGAACCAACGGTTCAAATTCAAATTCAAATTCAAATTATTTATTGCAATCCATAATGTACATATACAGGTGGTAAAAAACAATTAAGAAGAAACAATTATGGACCCTGTCGGGCACAGCAAAATTAAATTAATTAGGAAGGAGAGAGGAAGAGCGCTTTTATCAACTTACCATTTTTTATTTTAATTATATCATTTATTTATTAAGAAATGAATTATTATATTTGATTATATCATTCGTTTTTTTATTCTATATTATGATATTACAGTTATATTTTATGTAATGGGTGCATTTTTATTATTTAAACCGTTTAATTCCGTAAGACTAAAGGAAATTGGAAAATAAGTAGATTATTTTATAATATTTATATCATTGCTTTTTATTGAAATTAATTATTTATTATTTTTATTATAATAATTATATTTGGTTTTAACACTCATTTATTTATTTTATGTATTTATAATTTGTAATATTATTGTATTTCAGTTTTATTGGATGCATATTTGTTGTTTTAAAATGTCATATATTTATTATATAATTTATTGTTTATTTAATATACAATAATAGTGAAAAGGCAAAACCCAGAAATAGTTTGGTATTCCTACAGTAAAATTAGTCAAATTATTAGTCAAGAAATAGTTAAATTTTATCATTTAAAAATTCGTCCAATGAGTAATAGCTTTTATTAATTAAAAATTGTTTTACTTTGCTTAAAAATATATCAGATTTTTCTATTTGTTTTAAGTTCTCTGGTAATTTATTGTATATTTTAATTGACATAGAATAAGGACTAGAAGAGTGCATTTTAAGATGGGACTGAGGTAAATTTAATCTGTTCTTATGGCGAAACGAATGGCTTGTTTGTGTATCTCCTCGTGTTTTATATGTGTCAGGATATTTACGCACCAATTTACATAATTCCACGTTTAACGTGAACCGTGAAGATCGACGAGTGCGGCTGTCATTATTTTCCCACGAGCTCCTCTCATGGAACATGCGCGATACGGTTTTGATGGACATACGCGAATAGACAGAATAAGAAATGAGTATATGTTAAGCAGAAGTCTGAAAGTGGCGCCGGTGACTGAAACGTTGTGTGGTAATCGGTTGTCGTGGTATGGGCATGTGTGCGGAGGAAAATGTCGTGAGGAAAGTTTTGTGTCAATACTCAATACTCAATACTTTATTGCATTCCATCATGTTAAATAAAACAGTTGGTATGTTAAAACATTGAATCAATTATGGACCCTGTCGGGCACAGCAAAGTTAAATTAATTGGTAATAGGAGAGAGGATGAAGGCGCTTTTTAAAAAGTTAAGAAATATTAAATTAAAATAGTAAAATGGCTTTTGTGGTATTTAAATTATAGATCATAATTATATTTAATTGAGTACTAATAAATTTATAAGTCTTAAATGTAATATTTGGTTTTAGTTTATTTTATTGCACCATTATATACTAAAATTATAAGTTATAATAATAATCTAAAATTAACTTTTTTACAGTATTTTTTAAATAAATTGGATAATTGGATTGAAAGGTGCGCTATTTAGTATAGTTATTTTAAATTAACAGTATTTTCGAGTTTTAAAATAAATTAATTAATTAATTCAAAGTCAAATTTAAATTGAAATGTCGGTATGATATCAGAAAAATGTCACAATGGTTTTTATTATTGTTTAAATTTATCGTCAAAGTATTCGTTAATGGTGTAGTAGCTTTTATTGATTAGTAATTGTTTAAGTTTATTGGTGAATATATTATTGTTATTAGTATTTTTAATGTCTTCCGGTAGTTTGTTGTATATTTTTATAGACATAACAAATGAACTAGAAGAGTGCATTTTTAATCTTGAAGTGGGTATGTTAAGTCTATTTTCATGTCTGAGTAAAATTTTATTTTGGATGTCTCCTCTTTTGGTATAGAACTGGGGATATTTTGGTACAAATTTACAAATTTCAAGTATGTAGAGGCAAGGCAGTGTTAATATTTGAAGTTCTTTAAAGTGGGGCTTACAGGAGTCTGTTTCTTTGATATTTGTTAATATTCTAACCATTTTTTTCTGCAGAGTTAATAAAGTTGGCGCGTCTGTACTATTTCCCCATAATATAACTCCATACTTGAGCCATGCGAATGCGTATGCGTAATATGTTACCATTGCTGTTTTAAGGTCTGTTGTCTTCTTTATTTCTCGGAGTGCGTACGAGAACTTAGATAATTTCGTTTTAACTTTTTGAATATGTGATTTCCAATCTGTGTGTGAATCTATATCGAGGCCTAAAAGTGTGAATTTATTTACTGTTTCTAATTTTAATCCGTTGTATTTGAAACTTATAGTTAAAGGGACTTTTTGTCGTGGGTAGAAAGTTATTATTTTTGTCTTATTAAAGTTAATTTCAAGGTTGTGTTCGTTCATCCATTGTGTTGTAGTGTCAAGTATAGAAGTAAGTTTTTGGTTTAAATTTATATTATTATCACAAGATGTTAAGATAGAGATGTCATCGGCGAATAATACGCATGACTCATTAATGTGGTTGGGAAGGTCGTTTATGTAAACAAGAAATAGTAGGCACCCTATTACGCTTCCTTGTGGTATTGAAGCATTTATGGGTGTGTTTTGTGATCGTATTAATTCTATTTCTTTTTATTTATGATTGTAATGTTCTACTTTTACAACTTGTTCTCTGTTTTTTAAATATGATGTTAACCATTCGTAGCTTTTTCCGCGGATGCCGATGTTATATAGTTTATTTAATAATATATCAAATTGTACCTTATCATAAGATTTTGTCATGTCTAATAACAATCCCACACAATCCTCACATTGGCTCCCCCGCTTCGACGCTGGTGCGAGTTGACGTGTTTGTAAACGCTCCGCAGTTTTTATTCATACAAAGTGGATTTAAATATTTTTTCTCAAGTTATAACTTTAGTATATAGTGAAAAACTGACTTATAAATAACTCTGTGTAAAAGAATAGCAATATGCAAAGTGACTCCAACAAAAGTGAGCAAAAAACAGTTAAAAATAGTCGTTAAAAAGTGGATTTCGTTGAGTTGTCTTTGTGTACCGAGTGTGCGAGCGACCTTGAAAGTGAAAGGAAGGTTACTCTACCAACATTGTCACTTTAGTTTTGGCATTAGTTGACCTATTTCAACAACTATCACTGTGGCACGCTTGGTTCCGAGGCGATCGTGTAGATTGACGTGTCACAGAGCGGCAGTTCGATACCACCCCAGTACAATTCTTTTTGGATGTTTGTATACATGGTTTTTTACAATCTCAACATTTATTGAAGATTTTTAATATATATCACAAAACTTTGTAATACCACAAGATTAATTCGTAATACCTGAGGAGAAGAATGAATTCAGTGTCGCTGAAACGCACGCCTCCTAAAACTACCAAAACTGTTGAACAAAACTTAACAGCCCCAACTATTGCACAATCCGGATCTGCCCCGAATCTAACTCTGGTTGATACTGAATTTACTACGGAGCGTATCAGTAAGCGGCGCAAACGTGAAGATGATACTACGTCCTTCATGGACGAGATACGCGAGTTGTTAAAATCGGCCACAGCTCGGACAGACAGCAAGTTTCTGGCACTTCAAAAATCTATGGAAGAAATTATTATCCAAAACGAGGAAATCAAAAAATCCTTAGATTTTACCACCAAACAGTATGATGATATGGTGTTTAAGATTAATCAAATGGAGTCCGAGCGTAAAACTGACCGTGACTACATAAGCCAACTCGAGGACAAAGTTGAAAATTTGGAGCGTTCGTTGTCTTTATCCAAGTTAGAGGTTAGAAATATACCAAAACTGGAGGGAGAAAGTAAAGAAGATCTTTGTAAATTGATTACGCAGACCACTAGCGTCTTAGATATTACCTTGCAACGCCAGGAAATCAAAGATATTTACCGCATAAATAAGAAAAATGGTACATCCCCAATCATTGTCGACTTTAGCAGCGTCACTACAAAAGATAATATTCTGCAAAATTTACGAAACTTCAACCAAAAAAATGGTAAAAATAAGTTAAATACAAACCATATAAAACTAACAGGTGCTCCTAAACCGATCTACCTCTCAGAGAGCCTCACTCCAAAATCGCAACAGTTATTTTACTTGGCACGGAAATTTGCCACAGAAAATCACTTTAAGTTTTGCTGGACTTCACTGGGCAGAGTATTTCTTCGTCAAGATTTGGGGAAAAAACATTACCTGATCAAATGCGAAGCAGATCTTAATAAAACCGAGCTAGCGAAATGACTAGATTTCAAACTGCATAGATCTCTATTCACTCCAGTTTTAATTTCAATTTTGGTTTTAATTTCACTTTTAGTTTTAGTTTTAACTTCAATTTTAGTCATAATTTTAATTTTAGTTTTAATTTCAATTTTAGTTGTAATCTATATTTTAACATTGTTCTTATTGTTTTTAACTTTTACTGATTTCTTTAGAATAAATTTATATTCCACCACTAAGGTAATCAGACACACAGACAACAAACACAACTGTCAGACCCTGCGCTCAGGATTTACAAACACACAAACAAACCCTAGGAAACATTACAAATTACAGTCTAACATACAGCATCAGTCTCAAAAACACACATTCTACACACACATTTACATCATTTCAAAACATATATACACTATATTTACATATACCGACAGCTTGCAGTTCGTCGCCGCCTTTTAAATATAAAATCTTTTACAAATGGCTAATAACGCAATTCACCTGATAAATAACATCGATGAACTCTCTGTATCAGTGACGCATACATGCACCCCGGAACAAACGCAATCGTATTTGATAAACCAAAATAAATACCTGAAAGTCCTCTCACAAAACATTCGATCAATAAACTGTAACTTCATAAACTTGCAAACTCTAATGCATCGTATCTCACTTGACTGTGACGTAATAGTCCTGACCGAGTGTTGGCTGCCATGTTCTAGTAACTCAATTCTTCCAATTCTTCCAAATTATACAGTATTTAAAACAACAAAGCACTTAAACCAAAGTGATGGCGTCGTGGTCTATGTTAAGTCAGAAATACTAGCGGTATGTGAGGAACCAGACCTGTACCAATCTGCCTCGGGATTAATAATAAAAATTAACCTTGACGTGGTTTTACTCTGTATCTATCGCTCACCGTCAACAGACAACATACATAACTTCCTCTCAGCCTTCAATACCATACTTCCATCGCTCCATAGCGTCGGAACAGTTGTGATAGCGGGTGACATAAATCTCGACATCAAACCTTCTTCTCTTGATATACGGTCCCACGAGTATTTGAATTGCCTCGCTTTCCATGGTTTTCTCCCAGCACATACCCTCCCAACAAGGGGCAAAAATTGCCTGGACCATATTATTCTGAGAACAAGATCACCCGCACTCACATTTGTCCATGATTCTACGGTTACCGACCATGGTTCTTCACTACTTTGTCTGAATAGCAAACGTATTTCTGTCACTACTTCGTCTACCATAACAAAAATTAATTATGAGGCACTTGGTGCATCAATCTCAAACATAGACTTCGACCCTGTTTTCAATACAACAGACGCCAATACCGCTACCGACAAATTCATTGAAATACTGACCTCAGCCATATCGGAAAACACTGTTATTAAAAACGTGGCTGCAAAACAGAAGATTCTTAAACCCTGGATAAGTCCCGGCTTGCTACGGTGCATGAGAAACAGAGATGCCATGCACAGAAACCTCACGCAGTCTCCGGATAACGAAACATTAAATGTAACATACAAACGATACAGAAACTTTTGTACAAAAATTCTTAAAAAGGCGAAGAGGCTCTTCGATGCGGAAGAACTCAGCAAAGCAAGCAATAACCCAAAATCACTCTGGGACACCATAAAACGAATAACAAACACCACGAAAACTACACGCTCATCCACGCAATTACTATCCTCATCACCCACACCCACACAGTCATGTAACAATGTGAATTCCTTTTTTGTAAACATTGGCAAGAAACTCGCAGATGACGTTCTAAAAACGAGATCCTTACAACAACCACCTATCCCACACAACAGTTCTATACCAAGTTCATCCTTTGTCTTGGATAGAACTGACCCAGAAGAAATTTTGTCCACCATAAATTCACTGAGACCAAACGCGGCTACGGGTTGGGATGGCATATCACCTATAATACTAAAGAAATTTTCCACCACTCTGGCGCCTGTTTTATGCCATTTATTCAATGTTTGTTTTGAAACAGCTGTTTTTCCAACTTCTTTTAAAAAGGCAATAATTTATCCAATCTTCAAGGGGGGTGACGAAACTTTGCCGAATAACTATCGTCCTATAGCTGTTCTAAGTGCTTTATCCAAGATTCTAGAACGCTTGATAAACAAAAGATTGGTTAGATACCTGGAGCATTGTAAGATAATCTCACAACAACAATATGGATTTCGCAAAAATAAATCAACCTCCGACGCAGTTCATGACCTAACAAGTTTTGTCATAGATAACATCAATAAAAATAAAAAGGTCCTTACAATATTCCTAGATCTTGCGAAAGCGTTCGACACTGTTCCCGTTTCCACACTCTTAATCAAACTTGAGAAAATAGGCGTCAGGGGGCTACAACTGGATCTTTTCCAAAGTTACCTCTCGAATCGTTCGCAAAAAGTCAGAATCGATGGCCATAACAGCGATGAGCTTCCAATTCACTATGGGGTACCACAAGGCAGCATTTTGGGTCCCACTCTTTTCTTAATCTTTATTAATGACCTGTGTGATCTCAATATCGTTAATGCCAAGGTAGTATCATTTGCAGATGACACCGCAATAACCTTCATAGCGGATTCCTGGTCGCAACTGGAGTATCAAGCACAGATTGGCTTTGAAGTTGCGTTAAATTGGCTTAATTCCCACACTCTAACCCTTAATCCCTCCAAAACCAAATTTCTGACTTACTCTAACAGCTCGATCTCTCAACCACAGACTCCAATTTTGGTCAAAGCACACTATTGTCATGCACAAATACGGGGTTCAAATTGTCAATGTCCTCGTTTAACCTCTGTTGAAAACATCAGATATTTGGGAATAGTCTTGGACAGGAATCTCAATTTTAAGTCTCATATCAGTTTGCTAACTGGACGAGTCCGCAAGCTGATATACATATTTAAAACTCTACGGTATATTGCCAATCCCACTGTAATACGTAATGTCTATTTCGCACTTTGCCTATCAATCGTAACATATTGCATTTCCTGTTGGGGCGGCGCAGCTAAAACCACCCTCAAGCCGCTAGAAGTAGCACATAGGGCCATTTTGAAAGTAGCCACTTTTCGTCCAATTCTGTTTCCAACTGATCAATTATACAATGACTGTAAAGTTCTAAATGTTCGGCAACACTTCATACTACAGACAGTCATTCTGCAACACCGCAAAACCCCATACAGGAATATAGAAAATAAAAAACGTAGTAAACGCCGGAAAGATAGGATATGCACCCTGCCGCGAGTACGTTCAACTTTTGTCAAGAGATTTTTTCATTTTCTTGGTCCGTTCCTGTATGACAAAATAAACGAAGAGTGTCAAATCTACGGACTACCGTATTACAAATGTAAAAAGATTGTACAATCGTACCTCCAAAATAAGTCATATGACGAAACTGAAAAAATCTTATCATAAGTGGTGAACATAGTCAAACAAAAACACACACACACACACACACACTCTCACACACACACACACACAAACATATACACACACACTTATTTACCTTAAAATTATTCAAATTAACGTTTATTACAATGTATATAATATCTTCCACTTCATTGTCAAACTCAATACTCCAAAATTGTAACAGTAACATCAGAAGCACTATGTAACCTTTACCTACATCAATAAATCTTAGGAGACCGGACTGCTTCTCCTTAACACAGGTTTTCATAACCTAGCTAGGAGAGCAGTGCTCACCCACACGTTTGTATATTAAATATAGTATTTTTTTTTTTGTAAAACTGTATTTTTAACGTGTAACTATGCCTTGTTTTGAGTATAAATAAATTTTATTATTATTATTATTAATCCTACAGCATATTTTTATTATTAATTATATTGAGTGCTTTTTGTACATATTTATAAACAGCCAAAACGGTAGATCGGTTTTTCTTTCATTCTGACTGTCATTGAATATATTATATTTCTCACAAAATGCATATACACGATTGCACATGACTTTCTCAAATATTTTTGAGGCTGTTGGTAGAAGAGCAATGGGGCGATAGTTATTTGGGTCAGTTCTTATATTTTTCTTGTGGATCGGTTTTATAAGAGCTTTTTTTAATAATTCGGGTAAAATGCCTTCTTCAAAAGATTGATTAAGTAGTATGTAAAATGGCAAAGTTAGTTCGTCAGCGCATTGTCTTAATAAGGTGGGTGGAAGTTCGTCAATTCCATGGCTTCTTTTATTTTTTAGATTTTTAATTATTGTATTTACGAGTACTTCGTAAGGATCTACTGGGCTAAGGTACAGTGTATTTTGAGTGGTTGAAATCGCCGTGGGGCCTTTTGGTTGGCTGGTAGTAGACAATGTGCTATTCCCACCAATGGAGGCAAAGAAATTATTAAATATATTAGCTACTTCTTTTGGTTTTGAAGTTAGGCAGTTATTTATTTGTAGGGTTATGTTGTATTTTTCACTTTTTAGTTTCTTGTTTGTGCGTTCATTTATTATTCCCCACATAGTTTTAACTTTATTGTTAGATTGCATCATTTTATTTTTAAAGTGAAGTTTTTTTGCAATGATCACAGCTTTTTTTAATGTTTTTTCATACTTTTTATAGTATTTTGTTAATATTGGATTTTTTATTTTTGTTGTTAACGTTTTTAATAGTCTTTTATTTAAACAAGATTTTTTTATACCTACAGTGAGCCAATATTTTTTATAATCAGTTTTTAGTTTAATTTTACGCAGCGGCATACATTGGTTTAGGATAGAAATAAGAGTGTCATGAAATATTTTATAATTTATGTCAATGTTATTATTTGTAAGAATGTCATTCCAATTGAGTTTTTGTATTTCCTTTTTGAATTTTGATATATTTGTGTTATTAAACAGTCTTTTCTTTGTGTACCAGTAATATTTTTCCGACTGTTCTGCTATTTTTAAATTTAGAATTGCACAATTGTGGTCGGAGAAACCTAGCTCTTCAGTGGATGTGTACATGTCTTTGTTGTTAAAATTAGTGAATATTAGATCTATACATGTTGCAGTGTTTGGTGTAATACGTGTGGGAGTTTTTACGTGTTGACTATAGTTATGTTCTAGCATAAGATTTAAAAAAATATTTGATTTTAAATTATCTGATTTTATATTAATATTAAAATCACCTCCTATTGTTATATTTAGTTTGTAGTATTTATTGTTTATGTATTTTAAAATTTGTTCTAATTGTCGGTAAAATATTTCCTCCTCTCTTCTATTCCAGTACATAGTTATTATCAATAGGTTTTCTTTTGGTAATTCCGTGGCACACACTTCAATTATAAATTCTAAAGACATGTCTGAAATATCCTTTCTATTTATGCTGTCGATATGTTCTTGTAGAAGTATACAAACACCGCCACCTGTTCTAGTGCTACGACAGAAGGAAGATGCAAATTTGTATCCACTAAATTGGATGAGATCAAGTTTCTCTTGAGTTAGCCATGTTTCTGAGATACATATTGCTTTATACATTGAATTTTTATCCAGAAATGCTTCGACTGTATCTTGTTTATTAAAAAGGCTTTGAAAATTTTGGAACATTATTTTAAATGGTTGGACGTTGTTTACGAAATGTCTGGTTCTCAGTTTGATAGGTCATATTTGTAGGACAAGTTTGGTTGATGTTGTTCGGTATTATGTCGTCTTCTTTGTCTGAATGTGGATGGTAAGACCAAAGAAACGATGAATGAAATGTGTGAATGATGATGTGACTGAAAAGGTCGAGGTAACCCATTAGATGGCTAGTAATAGAGAACTATGGGAGAAGACATGCTGTGCCTACCCCAAAATAGGAAATTAAGATGTGTTGAAACTGTGTGTCAATTAATTTTGTTAATAGTTTTAGTTTGAGCAACTGAAAAAATGAAGGTCTATAAAACCTATAACGAATTTGTTAATACCTTTGATGATCTACCAGTGAGCCAATTTAATTTGATTAGTACGGAAACAATATTAATTTTAACTCTCAAACATAATAAGGAAAACCACCAATAACATTACGTGTACTTAGATACATCAAGTACTAAAACGTCCTCTCTGGTACTAGGTCAGCTGTGCCGCCGGACAGGCTCGATAATGATCTCATTATATTTTAAGTTACAGGGCCCGGAAATTCATCCGCACCTCTATCAACAGGAAAAGTGCCCAGAAGGCTGGCAGCATTGCCACGTTGGTTGGCAATGCTGATTCTGTGGCCACAAAATATGCCAGCCCTCTGGTGGTGACGTGAAGAGTCGCCAACAGCCTGGCGATGTCCCGGAAGACTAGGTAGGCACTCGGACCCCATGGCCCTAGTGTTTCAACCACAAACGGCTCAAACACATAAACTACCAATGAAATTATTGTATTTCCGCCGTTTGAGGTTTTCAGCACATTTGTTCGTTTTGATACCTACTTGTAGATACATATTAATATTAGTACCTGGGTGACCGAGCTCTGCTCGGGTGGAAATAGAGAAAACGTATTTTCCCAGACATATCGATCTACCTAGATCGATTTTGCTCATTTAATAGTACTTTTAGGATAAGTCTACTTATAGTTTGTAATAAATGCACATACGCGTAAATAACAATTTTAAGTTAGCACACATTTTGGAATTAAATAATACGAAATAACTTCATTTCAACAATTTCCAAGAGGAAAATGATCGAGTATCATATGAGGATATTATTATTGGGGCAGGATAAAGATAAAGATATTATATGTCATTATAATAATTACAATATATTATATTTCTCGCCGCCGACGTCGCCAACACCTGTACGTCGGCAGGGGAGAGGCCGGCCACCGAGCCGGGTCCCCGCATGCGATGGACTCAAATAATATATTAAAAGTACAGTACAATCATAGTTTTCATCATTATACAGAACAAAACATTTGAACGAATCGATACTAACATTATAAATGTGAAAGTAACTTTGTGTGTCGGTTACCTTTTCGGTAACTTGTCCTTAACGGCTGAACGGGTTTTGATGAACATTTTTCGATTACATAAAGATAGGCTTACAAACCAGGTTAAGAAAACTTTTTATACCGGTAAAACGTTCACGTGAGTTAGTTAATATTTAAACCTCATCAAATAACTTTCACAATACTAAATCACGTTCTTATAACAGTTTGCACAATCTAAAGTCAATATTCAAAACACTTACTGATTCCCAAGAATAGTTCAATTTCAAAAATAATGTTTAATAAATATCAGATACAGATAGGTACATTTAGAAATGCTATCTTAAACTACAAGAAACTAAACGCTTTTCTGCATCGCTAGGAGATCGGATACACTATATTTACAATAAAGAATTCACCAGCGATATCTATGTCTGCGGTGATTGTTTATCCACGGCGAAAATAGTTATTTTACTTTCTTTTCGGCTTTGCTGTCGCCGTATTTGTCGGCTTCACTGTCGGATCTGCTTCGCTTAGGTCGGAAGGCCACCCCTCTTTAAATTCACTCGCCTCCAAGTACACAATGTTTTTGTTCTTGTTACTGCAAGCACCGCCTTTCACTTCTCCACAAAGGCAGCAGAGTGCAAGCGGTGACACTTCAACTACTTTTATTATTCCTCCATCTGGCACTTCCACAGGTTTGACAATGACTTTTAAATCCTTGATGCGTTGGTATTTTTCCTGATCTTTTACTGTTACACCAACAGGATGCGTATTTGGTAGACTTCCCTTCATAACACTGTTTTCAGAAGCGACTTTTGTTTCTAGTCACTAGGACCGTCAGGAAGACTACCGTGGCCACTTTCATCGCGTAACGTTAAGTATTCATCAGCTAATGAGTTTCTGGTCACACTACTTTTGTTTACCCCATAAGATTAACTCGTGTTTATATACGGTTCCAAATGTGTGTATTTGGTTTCAAAATGATGATGAATGTGTCTTCTGGTCACTAAAACTGACTGGGTCTCCGTCCACTGCTATTACTAACCTCATAACATTGTTTCGGGTTTATTTATAGGCTGAGGTACTTGTGTGTGTGTATGTCAATTATTAATAAGTTTTTCCTTAAGTTCTGTTTCCAGTGATGATCAATCCATACATTCAATAAATTCTGTTCAAATGTATGACTACTGACCACTTTGGGTGTTCTGATGCACTCAACCAACATGGTATTTAAAAACTAAATAATATTATAAAGTTAGACGAAGAAGGGAGTTAAACGAAGGCTTGTAGCGAGCTGACATGAAACGTCATCCGTCATGGTGTCAATAATTGTAGATGTCGTTACCTTTTTTAATATTTACTTTTAATTATTCTAGCTTGAAACTGAATTTAATAAATAAATACTAATAACAATATATTAAAAGTACAGTACAATCATTAATATAAATCTTTATTTCCGTTAAACTTAGCCTATGATTACAATTTTACAACAACATGTATGTACAAATAGAGTAGAAAAAAAAAATTGTTATTGATGATGGTAGGCATTTGAAACTTATTGGTTAGTTTTGTGACAAACAAATGAGATAACTACGTTCCGTACTAGTTGTAAACTGTACGACGGCAGAGTAGTGCAGCCAGTTGGTGTCTCCGATGTACAATTGTACATAGTATAAGCAAACTAAACAGGTTAACTGCATGTTATGTTTACAATAATATTACTTAATTCTGGTGGTGCAATAAGTTTACTAGACTTACATAGCTTACACAGTTATACTCATAATTCCTCAACATTACATCACTTTTTGCCGTATAATGTTACTCAATCAAAAATACAACTGGGTGACAAATAGTCTGACTTGACATTGTTGCTTTACCGCAAAAATAAAAGCATAATTTAAATGCGTCATACAACATTATTTTACACAACAAGAGTTGGCACTTTACACGTGTTATTAATATAGTATAAAACAAATTTAAAAAAATATAACATTTAAAAATACATCCCTAGTGTTACGTCAAACAACACTTATTAATAATTTCTTATTAAAAACTTCGATTCGTAGTCCATTTTTTTGAGATATTTATCTACAACATTGTTTATTATTAATTATTATTAATCATTGTTTTCATAATGTTCCATTAACTGAACTAAGACATTTCAATGAAACTGTTCTAATATTATTATAAATGCGAAGTAACTCTGGCTGCCTGCCACCTTTACAGATTTCCATGAGCTGGCTGAAAGTACACTACTAACTTACTGAATACAACCATAACAGTTTTCAAAATACTTATTAATTCCAAGAGTGTCTCAAAACAAAATAATTTAACATCGGCTAACTGCTGAATAATAAATAAATAAAAGTTTATATTGTTTCACATAAGACAAAGTAGGTGTACACCACTCCTACTTTGTGATCTTCAGTATGAGAAACACACACAGTTCTAAACTTTTCTTCATTGCTAGTAGATTCGTTTCCCCAGCGATATGACATGACAATATGTCTGTCGTGATTGTTTATCCACGAGTCCTCTTATTCTTGTTTCGTGTCGGATTTGTTATCTGCTTTGCTTTCGGCTTTATTGTCGGCTTCACTGTCGGATCTGCTTCGCTTAGGTCGGAAGGCCACCCCTCTTTAAATTCACTCGCCTCCAAGTACACAATGTTTTTGTTCTTGTTACTGCAAGCACCGCCTTTCACTTCTCCACAAAGGCAGCAGAGTGCAAGCGGCGACACTTCAACTACTTTTAGTATTCCTCCATCTGGCACTTCCACAGGTTTGTTAATGACTTTGAAATTCTTGTTAAGTTGGTATTTTTCCTGATCTTGTACTGTTACACCAACAAGGTGCCTGCTTCGTGGACTTCCCTTCATATATTTGTTGTTAAAGCCGACTTTTGCTTGTACAGTGACTAGGACTGCCAGGATCAGTGTCGTGGCCACTTTCATCGCGAAGGTTAACTATTAAACAGTTTCTGAGTTTCTGGTCACACTAACTGATTCGGTGTCCGTCCCACTGCTAGTATTTGCCGCATAACATTGACCCGGGTTTATATACAATTTCCACATGCTATTTTAGGCTTAGGTTTTTGTTATTTGTGTTACTAAATCATATTATTGCTTTGTGCACTACATATATCGGGCACTGGTCAATTATTAATTAGGTTTTTCCTTCCGCTCTATTCTGAAATGTATGACTTTGTTCTCACTGTGCACATCAGTCCTAGAGAATTGTCAAGGTCTGTTGGCTGAGCCATATAACTTCGTGATTCTTTCACCAAACGGAAGCGAGAAATTACAGATTTTTATGATATAAAGATACAATTACAATAATGAGAAGTTTGTTGAAGTACTGTACTTATTTATTTTCAGGTGAGAGATTAAAATTAAAAGAAAATTTATAAAAACATTACAATTGAGTAAACAACTGAACAAAACGCTGATAGCGCATTGTTAATGCACGCTATTGTAAAGATACACAATGTGTACGATTATTGCTAATTAATACAGCGCTAATTATTACACAATAACCTTTTGTTTGGTTTAAAAATCCCATCATCAATATTACATAGTATCTAATTTAGTAAAATGATGAGGACAATCAGACACAGAACAATATAAATTTAGTTAAATTCTAGCCAACGATATTTCACATAACAGCATAATTTCTCTACCTAACAATTTATGTCAATAACAAAATAAATTACACATCTTTAAATATGACTGAACTATAGTTTTAAAGGGCGTTTTTCTAACTGGCGATGCCTTAACACAATATGTCAGTAATTTTGTTTCATTTTAAAACAAATCAAGTCAGGCAAAACTGGCACTTGTGAACTTAAAACACGATCTTGATCATTGGTCTGTGTCCTCCTTCACGCATTTCTCTCCGACTCTGTACGTGCCTGGAAGACAGGGAAGTTTGAATGCACCCCTGTCTTCTAAAAACTGATTTTCAGTCTTTTCATTATTTTGTACTTCCATCACTTTCACAGGTCCTACACTGTCCATTTTGTCTTCTTGGTTATCAGTGCTCCCTTCCTGGTTGTCCATGTTTCCGTTGTCATCGGTATCCAAGCTCACAACATTGTAAACATGATCTTTAACTATTTTATCTTCGTCAGCGTTTTTGTTCAAATGTAGTCCCTGATTTTCTTCGTTGACCACACTTTCTACCAGTTCCCCAGTGGAGAATATTGTAGCGAGGGGGGTCTTCGTATTACTTCTAAGGTTGTCAAACTCCAGCGGTAGTTCTGAAGGACCGTTCTTGTGAACGGGAATGTTCCTGGCTCCTGCGGCACCCAACAGCATCAGGACCAGAGCAGTGATCACTTCCATCATTAAAGGACTGAATCAGTAAACTGAATATGTAGTCACAATAACTGATAGAGGAAGCCACTGCGCACACCGCCAACCTGGGACTGTTTACCTCAAAGCTTGGGACGTGGACTATATATAGTACTGCAGTTTAATGATATATGTTCACCTATGAAGTGTATGTACCTCTTCTTCTGTAGTTTACCTACGTAACGATTCTGTGAAGTGTCACATAGGTACAGCTCACATTTGCCTACTGAGGATTTACCAGCGGGTTCACCCGCGTTCTATCGGGACTTTGGTTTGAACTACTTCCCTTTCTATTTCCTATTAATACCTATATTAACGTCATAGGCAATTTCATCACTATGTGTAACGTTGTTTATCTTATTTGTACAATAGAAGTATTCCTGGTACCAGCAGTTCTGAAAAAAAAATACAAAAAAAAGAAAAACTGCCTATTACATCTAGTTTTAGTATAGCTTACAGGAAAATTGCAAATCTAACTATACGTTACCTAGGGGGTAACAAATAGAAATAATACATTTGTAATATTTAGCGACATTTTCAGACAAAGTACTTTAAATTAACTTCCATACTAACAAGACTTCCATGAAGACAAAAAGAAATAACATTAACAGCATAATAAAAAAAAAACAAAATTAAAACATTTTAGACGGACGGCGCTGGGACATTTCAGTTTTGTTTTTAGAAAAAAAAAAAAATCTAAAGTTTTAAGAACCATAATTTTGTGTTCATTGACGATTTCTGTATTTTATTTACTCCCATCCCTTTGTGATATTTTAAACTTAATGCAGCAAATAAAATTCTTTAATAAATATTTTAAAAACATACTCTAATTTAGGGACAAACAGGTGACCGCGATTTTTTTTCAAGTAGTACATATATGTTGAGCAACACCCTTATGTGTAACCCTTCGCGGATTAGGCAAAACACTGTTTGTACAAACATGGCGGCGCGGGCACATGACGTTCAACCAATCAGCGCGAGGTGCGTTTCGTCGCATGCAATTTCACAATTTGACGGTTTCACTTCGATAGAACAAGTCTCCGAAAGACTGAAGAAAAGAAATGCCGGAAAATTATTGGTACCTGCTCAGAGATTGCAATATACAGTAAGAAAAAAATAAATAAATAAATAAATAAATAAATAAATGCCAGTTGTATGACAATTAAAATTTATATAAAGTACCACCTGCCCTGAGAATGTTACCAATTAATAAGTTTAAATGTAAAATGTTTGCATGTGTTTTTAGTCCGTTAATAAATTTTTAAATCATACATTTTGATATTGTAATTAAGATATTAATATGACATTAGTACTTTGATTGTGAATTTTTTAACATAGTAATTTTTATTTTGACATTATGATGTATATTTTTGACATTGTAATTTATTTACTTTTTTTTTAATTTTTACTTATATTCTTGAATTAACCATTGCCAGCCTAACCTTTGAAATTGTATTTAATCATTCTTGACATTATAATTAATAACCCCTGACATTGTATTCAATAATTCTTGACATAATAATTAATACCCCTTGACATTGTATTTGATAGTAGTTAACGTTTTCCATAATCTTGACATTGTATGTGTTGAATGTAATAAGGTTCACTTTTCTTTGTATAAGATTTTTGAATGAAAAGACGTGTGTTTGACTGCAAGCGCATTGAGCGACTGGTTTATTCGTTGTACTAAATATTTCCATATGACAAATGCCTAGCTATAACTAAGTAGGCTCACACCGTAATACGCTGAACTCAATACGTCACAACATACCGCCCACCAAAAGACCTGTAGGTCTTTTATGAAACAAAGATTTTAAAATGTTACATACCTACTATGAATTTGCCGCAAAACAACGTTATATAAATCTAAAGGTGGGGGGGTCAGTGATATTAATACTTAACATGCATAAAACAATTACTATCAAATGATTAGTGCTTTTCCAAAGACCATAATTATTTTAAACAGTGTAATGTAAATCGGCAAAAATAATGTTAATTAGTTTCTAAAACATTAAAATATAATCAACTGCCATTTAGAGGCAATGGACATAATTTTGTTACAGTTCTTTTCGTTACGGAACTACCACTTTTGACACTATACACCCTCGTAAGACCGTCCGGACCAGGGCGCTTATTGACAATTCGTCCCAGGGACCATTTTCCAGGTGGCAAGTTATCAGTTTTTATCAGGACGATATCTCCGATCTTAAATTCTTCTTCTTTCTTATGCCACTTAGGACGCTGTTGCAATCTGGATAGATACTCATCCTGCCATCGCCGCCAGAAATCGTGAACAAGTTTCTGTGTGTGTTGCCAGCGAGACAAGCTAGACAGCCTTATGTCTTTCCTATCGGGTGATGCGACAACAATAGGTACCTCTCCAATTAGGAAATGTCCCGGCGTGAGTAGGTTCATGTTGTCTGGATCAGTGTCGTTCATGGGACATAACGGACGGGAATTCAAACAGGCTTCAACTTGACAGAGTATCGTCGTCATCTCTTCGTATGTCAGGTGAGTTGTTACAATTCTTTTCAGGTGGTATTTTATAGATTTCACACCTGCTTCCCATAATCCACCGAAAGAGGGACTGTAAGCGGGAATGAAATGCCATTGAGTACCCTCTGTGGCTAGTATTTCTGCAATTTCTCCAGTAAACTGTAATCTTGCTTCGTTCCAGGCATCTCGGAGCTCTTTGTCAGCTCCCACGAAGTTACGCCCTTGATCACTCCACAAATGATTACATTTGCCTCTCCTGGCAACAAAACGTCTAAAAGCGCCGATAAACGCTTCCGAAGTAAGATCGCTTACAAGTTCAATATGGATTGCCTTTGTGGACATACAGATGAATATAGAAATGTAGGCCTTTCTTGTTTTGTTTCCTCGGCCTTTAGATAACAAAATCTGAAAGGGCCCCGCGAAATCTACACCACTATTCAAGAATGGTCTAGATGGAGTCACTCTCTCATCGGGTAAGTCTCCCATAATTTGAGCTCTAGTAGTGGCACTAAGTCTAGCGCAAATGAGGCATTTGTGAACATGTTTCTTAGCTATTGATTTTGCCTTCAAAATCCAATATTTTGAACGTAGATAACATAACATCAATTGAACTCCTCCGTGAAGTGTCTTAATGTGTGCGTCAGATATAATCAGAGGCGTCAACGTGTTTTTATTTCCGAGAATAATTGGATGTTTTCTTTCATCAGGTAAGTTTGCATGTCTGAGGCGACCGCCCACCCTGAGGATATGTTTATCATCAAGATAAGGGTTGAGGGATCGCAACGGACTTCTCTTCTAAATCTTTCTATTTCTTCTATATATTCCTCTTCTTGAACTCTTTCTATACAAATTGTCAGTGCATCTTCTAATTCTTGTGTAGTTATTTGTTTATGTACTCGTATATATATTGCAGTAACAAACAACTTTGAGTAATTCTGGTAAGTTGTTAAATTCCTCAAATTGTGTAGTTATACATTTCTTTTTGTCTTCCGTGCTGAGGTGAGTAATGACTTTCTTTGTTTTAACTTCTATGTCTGTTGTCATAACTTCTTGTTTACTAATGTTTATTTCTTTTTCAGATAACCAACATGGGCCTCTCCACCACAAGTCACATTTCTTCAGTTCGGACAGCAACATTCCTCGAGAGGCTACGTCTGCGGGATTATGACTCGACTGTACATGATACCAACACGTACTATTTAGGTTTTCTACTATTTCGACGACGCGGTTGGTAACAAACGTTTTCCATCGATTGGGATCGCCACATAGCCACGCTATAACTATAGAGGAATCTGTCCATGCATACATATCTGAAGTTGGGATTTTCATTGCTAGCCCAATTTGTTTCATAAGCTTGGAGAGAAGTAATGCACCACACAACTCTAGTCTTGGTAAGGATATTGTTTTCAGGGGTGCTACTCTTGTTTTAGCAGCAATGAGTTTTACTTCAACCTTGTCATTTGTTTCAGTTCTTATGTATGCAGCGTAAGCTCGTATCGAAGCGTCACTGAATCCGTGTATTTGTATGTTTGTTCTGTTTATTTCTGTTGTACTAAGCCATCTGTTTACTTGTACATCGTTCACACTGGCAAAATCCGATCTTATCTGAATCCACTCGTCACGTAATGTTTTACTTATGTTCTGATCCCAGTTCACCTTTTCGAGCCATAGTTTCTGTAACAGTATTTTTGCCATTACTGTACTCGGTGCAATCCAACCAAGTGG
Organism: Noctua janthe; assembly: GCA_910589295.1. Classification (NCBI taxonomy): domain Eukaryota; kingdom Metazoa; phylum Arthropoda; class Insecta; order Lepidoptera; family Noctuidae; genus Noctua; species Noctua janthe. The sequence continues at coordinate 336,033 of OU342572.1, read as the reverse complement.
ATCGAAAAGCCTTTGCATGTCAGATAAAATGATTCGTTTCGTAACATAAGTACTTTCAGATGTTGGTAAATTCAGGTTGTATTGGAAAGTATCTGTTTTCAGGTTCCACACAATCCCCAGTGCCTTTATTGTTCCATCAAGATTCAAGTCTATATGTGCGTTGGTTGATCTTTTTTCTTCATCTACAGTCTTCATGAAGTTAATATCGTTAGATGACCATTTCGTGAGTTGAAAACCGCCCTTTTGTAGTATGTGAACCGAACTACAGCATGGTGAGGTAAGTAAACTGACCTTATTTCTTTTTCTTTTTCAGGTATCTTCTCCATGTGTCCTTGTTCTATGTAATCATTTATGACTTTTGTATATTCTTTTTTCAGGTCTGGTGACTTCTTAAACTTCCACACAAATCTTGTCTTCTGTTGTTAAATGCCTGTCCTTGTCAATCTCTATTTCCCATATCGATTTTAACATTTCGTCTACGTCAAATTGGTGATGCATCACAAGGTAGGTATCATTTTGTGGTTTTTCATAGATATCTCCGAAAATAATCCATCCTAGGTTTGTTTTTTGTGCAGTTGGAGTACCTGGTGGACCTTTTATTAAATCGGGCTGTATAATCTGTGCGTATTCCTTGACTCCTAATAGCAGATCTACAGAACCAGGTGTTAAGTAACTTGGATCAGCCAAGTTAAGTCCGACGATGTGAGGCCATGATTGATTGACAATTGTTTTGGTTGGGATCTTAGTGGTCAGTTGTTTCGACATCACGTAGGCTTGGATCGGTAAACTATAGTTATGGTCCCACTGTGATCTTATATTAAGCTGTACCACGTGTTTGATTTCTGTTCTCGAAGATCCCACTCCTACAACACTTCCCTTGAATGATTGTCGTTTCAGTTGCAATAGTTGAGTCGCTTTCTCGCTTATGAATGTAGCTTGAGCACCCTGGTCTATTAGCACGCGTAGTGAAATGATATGGTCATTTGTTGCTCCCACCACAGCAGTCGCCAACAGTGTTATTCCATGTCTAGACGTATGATGCGACGCGATCACTGTGTTCACTTGAACTGCTTCCTTCTCTTCAGCTACATGCGGTGAAGCCAACGGTTGTGAGGTGCTCGGTGTAGCCGCTGGTTCTGTGTTCTTAGCCTCATGTAGTAAAGAATGATGACGTCGGTGACATGTCTGACAGGACACTGGTAATTTACATTTCTTTACTGAGTGTCCAAGTGCTAGACAGTTAAAACATAAATGTTTGCTCTTCACATATTCGGTTCGCTCATCTATTTTCATATCAATAAATTTCTTGCAGTGACACAGCGTGTGTTTTTCTTTGCACATGATGCATGTCTTTTCTGAACTTGGTGTAGCAACATGATAAGAACGTTCTTTGACTTGTTTCTCTCTTGTATTATAGTTAGCTGTGACGCCGGTAACCAACTCCAAGGTGCGGAACTTGGACTCCATGAAGTTCTTTAACTCACTCCAAGTAGGTAATGCTTCGCTGTCTTCCTTATAGGCATATTCTTCCCAGCCTTTGTGTGTCTCTGAGTCAAACTTCTGAACGAGCAGAAATATTATTATGTGATCCCAAGAGCCTGTTGTTATTTTTAAATTTTCCAGGTTATTTAGGCATTCTGTAGTTGTATCCAACAAGCCTTTTAATTGGGTGGCTGATTGCGAAGTCATCTTCCTCTGGTTAAATGATCTTTTCATGATGCAGTTTAATATTATGCGTCTGTTACCATACCTCTTATTTAAAGCATCCCATGCAGTTGGGTAATTACTGGATGTCACCTTTATATGGGTCAATAACGCCTCAGCTTCTCCACTTACACTTGTTTTTAAATAATGTAATCGCTGTACATCACTGAGGTTATTATTTTCGTGCACCAAAGAAGTAAACAAATCTTTGAAAGTTGGCCAGCCTTCATAATTTCCACTAAACTTGGGTAACTCAATTTTTGGTAAATGCACTATATTTTGCGATGCATGGGTTACGTTTATACTCGAGTTTCTGGAATCCACAGCTAAAGATTCCGTTAACGACGTAAGCATATCTTTCAAATCACCTTGTAATGAGCTGTATAATTCTTCGTAAACAAAGAATTCTTCGTTCAAAAAGTATGGCAAAATTCCCTTTTGTTCCTTGGGTGTTATCTTAACTAACCCGTCATGAGCGTTTTTGAATGACATCCAATACTCATCAATAATTTTCACACGTGCTTCACTATATAACCTTTAGTCAGTCTTGCCTTTGGACACCTTTTTAAGTTTGTTTGCGTTTTTTGTAGTAAATTAGCACCATCTTCCAAGACAGCGAGATATTGCTGTTGTTCTTTTGTAGTACCTACTCATTCTTGTTGTTTCACTACACTTCACTTTGTACTTTAAATCAACAATCAAAAATGTTCTTAAACTTGGTCACAGATATTATAAACTTGAGTAATCTTCCGTAGTATCGCTAATTACTTAGTTGCAAAGTTATTCATAACAATCCATTAGTTTGAACGAGGTGTTTTTTTTCTATGAATCCTTATCGCTGTGAAATGCGGTTCTTTTGTTCAAGCGACCAGATGTTCACCGCTCCGTAGTTGCTGCATCCGGCTCGAAGGACCATATGTTGAATGTGATAAGGTTCACTTTTCTTTGTATGGGATTTTTGAATGAAAAGACGTGTGTTTGACTGCAAGCGTATTGAGTGAGCGACTGGTTTATTCGTTGTACTAAATATTTCCATATGACAAATGCCTAGCTATAACTAAGTAGGCTCACACCGTAATACGCTGAACTCAATACATCACAACAGTATGTTTTATTATTAATTTTATTTTTTTTGAAATATTTGTACGCTGGAAACAGCAGTATATTATGGACATCATGTTTTGTGTAACACCTAAGTAACAACAACATTCTAACAAATAAATTTTAATCTATTCTAGATTATAATCTACCGAAAAATAATGCGTTCAATTGTAAGCAGTATTTGTCACGGTTAACAATCTTTTGACACTTTACAATCTCGCGAGATAGATAATCTAACGGTTTTTACAATTTTACGGTGACATATTCATAACACTGCGGTATATTAATCGATTCAGAGGTTATCAGTTTTTGTCATACGTAACCGATAAATTCCTCGTAGATCTATAACGTAAATGCATTCCTGCAACCGTATTCACCGCTGCTGCCCTGAACTCAATAAACACTGCACTTACCTGTCGGACGTGTATAACCCTGGTTTCAATCTAAAAGTAATTTGCTAAGCTTTGTTGACCCCCTTGACCCCTCCCTGCCGCTGTCTTCCCGTGCCAGAGTTAGTTTTGCTTTAATGTTTTCAGTACGAATATCTCATTAGTGCTGTAAGAGAAGGGGGAGACCAAATACGAGTTTTGTGCTAAACACATTTGAACTTATTGCCCTCGATAAGCTATCAAGAAGAATGTCTGCATAGATTGTAAAATCAAAATCAAAGTCTTTTATTTAGATTAGGTTAGGAATCAGCATTTTGGACAAACTCCCCAGTAACACATCTGCGGTTTTTAAGATCACCAATTCGCTGAGAAGTAGCACGGTACTAAGTACGAACTATAACCGTCTGTAACCCTTGCTGTGCCAACATATGCAACTAGCGCAACCTGATGTATGCTATGGAAAATGAGGTTGGATTTTATCTGCTGAAAACTAACGTAGACTGTGTTTTTGGTCAAATATTTAATGTGAGAATAGTGTTAGTTTTTAAGAATATCCTCCAAATTATTGTGTTTATATTTTCCCAATAAATATTTTGTTTTTACATGTTGACGCGTCATCTGTGTACATAAGAAAATAACAGTTTTTCTTATTATGCGAATAGTCAAACCTCTTAAAATTCTGAATACTTTGATAATTCTGTATTATCCTGACAGCTGCATTATCCTGGAAACATACCCTGCGTAAATAGGTCACTCATGAAATTAAGCGTCTTTAAGTGAATCAACCGCAACACAAAGGATGAATGTCATTAACCTCAGTTTATCACCATATTAAACTTTAATAAATGTTTAGTACCTATGACAAATATCCCACAATTCAATACCAATCCAGGATTACCGAAACACATACCTAATACATCAAATGACCACAATGTAATGGAAAAAATAATTATTAATGCTAATAAAATTATTGATTAAATAATAGTGGGTATTTATAACAAACATATGATGAGCATATTAGTGTGATTTATTTATTTAACAATTTATTTATTTGCATCAGACACAACGATCCATAATTTAGTTAGTAAGTACACTTAAAAATAATGTTAGTTTTAGATTAAATAATCAAAGACAAATACACACCACACAATAATATTATAACTAAGTAGTACACAAAATAAAATTACAATCATTTTTCGTCAAATAAAAATACATTAAAATTCAATACATAATTGAATAAAATTAAGATAAAATAAATGGAATTTTGAAAAATAAATATTTATGTACACACTCAATACGGAAAAGAAGAAAGGAACAGAACAATAGGTACAAAGGTGTTGCTTATTTCTAAAGGAATCTCTTCCAGCATACCTGCGAACGAACACTAAAAGAGAGATGTATAGACAGTGTGTAAAAGATGAAGAGAAAATGAAATACATAAAACATAAAGCAAAATAACTACCTGTTTTAAATTTTAATATATTATACAATATCAGAAGTAGTTACAATAGGGCAGATGACCAAAAAAATCTAATTAGTCCGTCAGATAGATTTCCAAAAAATATTGGACACGTATTTTTTCTTTTTTCACGGAAACAAAAAATTACGACGATACAGTGCGTCGAAAACTCATGTGACGTCAAATTGCGGTACACTTTTTACCGGAAAGTGACGTCACAAGCCCCCACTCATGATCTTTGATGCGTTTTATCTTCGTCAATTTTTATTGATTTGATAAAACAAAAAATACGTATCCAATATTTTCGATAATCTAACTGACGGACTAAATAGAATCATATTGTATTAACCCAGGAAACATCCCCATTGTCTAGGAGAAAAATATTTTTAAATTTGCGAATAAAGCACAGTACCAACGCCTAAACGACACAAATAGCATGCCTACACACATGCCTATCACAATATCGTGTTGTGCGCATAATATTTACAACAAAATTGTAGCTATCGTAGAGACGAATGATTTTACTGGATAAGATCAAGTGGAAACTGTCCCCAAACTATCACAACATAACAATTCAGTAAATAAGGACTATGTCTTCAAAGCTCAAAAAAGATGCATCAGAGCTAAGTGTGGTTTACAAAGTACCGACAGCTGTCAACCTCTATTTAAAAGTCTCAATATCTTAACCTTGCCTTCTCTGTATATTTATGAGGTAAATGTATTTGTGAAAACAAACATGCACCTATATGAAATAGCTTTTAAAAGTCAATATAGGAAACTACGGGACAGAAAGTTAGAGCTTAAAGTACCAAATGCAGGTACGGCTTTAAGCCTAAAGGATATTTAATAAGTTACCTTGCTCAATAAAAAATCTAAATTTAGTAAATTTCAAGCGTAAATTATGTACTATTTTAATACAGAAATGTTACTACTCTCTCAGCGACTACTTTGATGACATCTCTTTGACATAAAATATTTATATGCTCGTAACATGACTATAAAAGCATGACAACTCTCACGGTTCTGTGGACAATATCAATTTTAGATATTTTTCTTAGCAGTCACTTATTGACATCATAACCATTTAATATTGACATTATCTTATTTCATTAAAGATTGACATTACCTGACATTACCTAATGCATTATATTAAAATTGATATTGATATTACGAATTAATCTTTTACCTCTTTACTTTATAATACTAGTACCACCTATAGATTAATTTACCCAACTGGCAAAAGCCTCCTTTAAATGTATATTTGTACGCCAAATGGCAAAACATAGAGAAACTATATAATGTATAACAATTATTGTAACATCTTGCACACTGTTATAACCTATGTTTACAAATAAAGACTATTGATTGATTTGATTGATTGATAACCTCATGCTCAGTACTCGCTTGCGACACATAGACAAACGAAGCAGTCAAAAAAGTAATATCTTTGTTTTTTCTCAAAATTATTTTTATCTATAAGTAGTAACAAAAAAGTCTCTCTTTTACAGTTATAAACTCGTATGACATAAGTTATTCTTATTTTGAGTACTTACCTTTTTACGTCAACTGGAAGTGTCTCGTATCACCTCATCATCATCTGCCTAGCCTTTTCCCAACTACATATGCTGGGGTCGGCTTCCAGTCTAACCGGATGAAGCTGAATACCAATACCTTTTACATGGAGCGACTGCCTATCTGACCTCCACAACCCAGTTAGTGCTGGGTAATACGATACCCCTTGGTAAGACTGGTTGTCGGACTTTCGGGCCACTAACTACCTATAACGACTGTCAAAGATCTACAAATGACAGCCAGCAGGTTATCAGATAATTACCCGTTAATATATGTAGGTAGGTGTTCTGCGCATTTTTGATTTCCAGTTAGCATTGGGAGTCCCCTCAGTGATGCATACGTACAACGCCTTTATTGCCTCGAGGATGAAACCTGACATTTAAATACGAAAATACGTGACCGTAAAGCGCAGGCCACACCGCCAGCTGGCGGGCGGGCGAGCGGGCGTACAACGCATCGTTTCACCTCTTTTCATTCTTTGGTTCACACCGCGAACTATCGAAAGAGCCGTACGAAGTATTCAAAGGGCGTCGCGTCGCTCGCCCACCCGCCAGCTGGCGGTGTGGCCTGCGCCTAAAACTTGTATGCAAATATGACCGATAAGACAGCCCGTTTTGACACCTTAAGTGAATCTTAAAAAAAAATGTAATTTGCCTTGCTGTTTACATATTAAGGAATATTCTATTCTATTATATCTGATATAATTTTGTCTTTATTCAAGACAAACTAAATCTACGATAAAAGCTCATAAAATGATTATAGCTTTAGGGTTGAGCCTCATCTATCAACACGGAGACGTATTTTTCCAAGCTCCTTTCTTTTTCCGTCGCTGATAACCGTCATTTAGGGAAATTAAGCGCAGGGGTGCTAACCCACGCGGCAGCATCGGCAGCACGCTCTGGCAGCTTGGTCAACCCCAAGACTCAGGGACTGATTACAAAGAAACAAGGAAGTTCTGCAATGAACATCATTGCTTGTCAAACCACGTCTCCGCTACTACTTAACCTATTGAATTTAAAATAATCAATTTACACAACAAGGGGGTATTATTAGGGGTATTATTGGGGGTATTATTAGGGATATTATTAGGGGTATTATTTAAGATAATAATTCAAATGTAGTTGGGTATAACCTAAAAGATTACTAGGATATACCAGTGTACGAGTTGGCAAATAGCCCAACAACAAATTGTAAGTCATTTCATAATTAGTTAGACTTGGGCCCTGATGGTAGGCGATAACCTCTGCCTCACAAATGAAATACCTGGCTCGTCACCACTGAGGACGTGACTTAGGTACCGTGTTCGCCTCAGATAAAGTTGGAAAGTCTCATTGTATGCTTGCATCAATGATAACGAAACATTATATTGTTTTGTTTTCCCATTGGGTACTGACTGACGTTAAGTGACTAACGAATCAAATCAAATCAAATCTTTTATTTGTGATACATGGGTTACATGCAGGTGTTCATTACATAATTATATAATAATAATATTCATTCCATGATCAACCACTTGGGCATACAAATTATTAAATAATATATTGAAAATATGAGTCTAAAATTAAAATTATTTGATATAAATTAATTTTTTGTTCAAATATAAATTATATTACTACTATTGGTCATGCATGACAGACACAAGACAAAAACAACAATAAATTAAAGTCAAGCGGACATGAAACATTTAAAAAGTTCTAGTAGCTAAAAATTCAGCAACACAGATATAAAGCAACTTTATATTGCAACGTTCTTTTATTTTAAGGTTATTATACAAATGACTTCTATTTCGCGATCTGAGCTCTAATGTAAATAGTGATAGACAACAACAAACAAGGCCATTTCAAAAATATAAAGATGGCACGGCAAGTGTTTTTAATTTTTTAAAGTAGGTACTCCCTGCAGCTGTCAGTCCTGCTGAGACCACACATTGCTCGCACGCACCTCTTTTGACATCTAAAAAATTTCTCCCAGTTGGTAGTATTTCCCCAGAATATGATTGCATATCTGAGTCTAGAAGCAACATTACTATGATAAGCTACGAGCAAAGCAAATATTAACAAGATTGACCTTTTTCACTACCTACAAGAAGACTGTAAAACTTTTTTGCAACCAAACTCTATATAACTTTGCCATTTCAAATTGTCATCTATGTGTACGCCGAGACTTTTTTTTGTTGTTGTTAATTCAACGTTTTCACCGTTAAATTCTATTCGAGTATGTTAAGTGTTTTTTGTTTTCTGTTTAAATTGCATTAATTTAGTTTTGAATTGAATTATTGAATTTAAACTACTATTAATAATATTTTCATCATTGTATAGAACAGTGCAGTCATCAGCAAATAGTACCATACGATCTGTAGTAGATTTTGGCAAGTCATTGATATAAATAATAAAAATAGTGGTGGGCCCAAAACACTACCTTGTGGAACTCCATATTCAATTTTTCTACTCCTGGACTTATTTTTATTTTATGTTTCTGATAACTCGTAGTCTGAGTTCTATTACTGATGTAAGATCTTAGCAACTCATAATACTTTAAAAAATTGTAACTTTCCACATCTTTAGAATCCTCTACTTTAAACCTATTTTAGACTTCTTAAGTACTACCATGTGCGGAGGCTGCGGATGTTGCTGTGGTGGCTGCGGAGGATGCTGCTGTCCTTGCATAACGATCTACACCTGCTGTACGAAGATTTGCTAGAGGCACGAGGAAACTCTATTCCTCGCAAACAAGCCATGGTGTCTCCGTCGAAGATGCGCACTTTCGACTCCTTGATGTTTGTCACTTCCGTGACGTTTTGTGGGAATAAACTACTATAAATAAACTACTATAATATTGTTGCCCCTAACACCGTACGTTTCCAGCTTACTCAGTAGTATATTATGATCCACGTAGTCGAAGGCCTTTGACATATCAATATACAAAGCATAGACAGGCTGTCTTTTATCAACTCTAGGATATATTAAACTTAAGAAATCATATATAACTAAATTTATGGACATATTTTTACGAAAACCTTTCTGATCCGGTGTAAAGATATTATTCCTTTCAAAGTAGTCGTACAAGTTATTGTATATGGCTTTTTCAATTATTTTAGAAAACGTTGGAGTTAGGACTTTTCATCATTTTCAAAGAGTGGTTTAATTATAGTAGTTTTTAACACAGATGGAAATATTCCCTGTTCGAAGCACATGTTTATAACTTAGCTCAGTATAGGTGCACTTATGTGAGGTACGAATTTTATTACCAACGCACATATGTCATCAAAACCAGTGCTCTTAGTGTTATTTAATTTTTGTATAATGGTATAGATATCCAAAGGGCTAGTGGGACTAAGAAAAAACGATTTTGGCGAATTAGAAGAGAATAAAGAAGAAAAGAAATATTATCAAGAGACCTACGTTTGCTGTAATTATTGGGCTTTTGCATAAAACAGCAGTTTTTTTTTTATAATCGACAAAAAGGATTATTATAACTTTTTGCTGTTTGAAAGAATCGTGTGCTAATACATTTCATAACAGTTAGAGCGTTGGTGTCCCATACATTTTCTTATTATAATTTATATATGACAAGAATTTGTGTAGTATATCTCAACTAAAAAGGGTAAAAAAAACAACATACATACTTAATTGCAAAACAAAATTATCGACTTCCAAAAAAACACAAGGAAAGTGTTTTTGAAAAGTTTGTGTTTTTGTAAGCCGGTTTTTTTTGGGAAAATTATTTTTAAAGTGTAGGAAGTATATAACAAATTACCAAACTTAGCGAGAACCTTTATTAGGTACTTATAAGATCCTCGATGTTAATACCTATGTTTAAAACACATTAATGATTTTGACTCGACGATGCATTTGGCTTCGCCAATAATTAGCTTACATTAGAACACCCGACACGCGGTCATTCAACGTTCTCATTTGAAGATACTGATGAATGTGAAACAGCAGACGATCTCACGCTACAGCTACTATAAATAACACAAGACACGTCACGTCAGATCAGAACCAACTCGTGTTCATAGAGCGTGTCGCCGGTACGTCACGTTTTTTACAGTTTTACGTCAACTCGTTAAATAGTTGTTTGTGACGTAGAGATGACATATTACGTATGTCGTAGGTGTGGCGCGGGTGTATTAAAAAAAATCTAGGTGTTTCGGTAAACGCAGAAATTAATTTTAATATTTGAGTTATTTTCCCTCCAAATTTGAACTGCCTACCTTTATGATATTTAGCAATTATTATAATAAATAAATATATTAATATTGCTAAGTAATAAGTCCCTCCATAATGTGCCCTAAAGTCCTCGTACGTAGGGCTAATATCATTACGACATTTTACTGAATAATATCGGGCCCACTTTTCAGTTATACAGGGTGTACAAAGCTCCCTTAACGAAGCCGAGAGGCACTTGTACTTTCCATCATTGTGGTCATTTCTTTGGTCTGCACCATACCTGGGACCGTAGTTTCAAGCAATGTATTTGCACAGTGTTAGGTACTTAGATTAATAAACAGAAAGTTTGGCTGATGGCTTCGTGAAGGGTCCGTTTGCAGCCTGTATGCTGCATTTGTTTTTAAAAACGTATCAACTACAGTGGGATGTCGACGTGCGATCCCAACCTTACCGTAAAATATCGTAATGGGTGGTACTTGTTAGGTAATTATGACAATTTCCTCTTAGATCGTCGAGGGCAAGGTACAGACACGTCACTCGACAGCCAAGGCCTACAAACAACAATATTATGAGATGGCACGAGAATACATTACTCAATCAAAACATAATAACAGAAGAGTTAGGCAAAGGTGTCTGCTACATTTCGCCAGTTATGTTTAAGTCCCATGTAATAGGGGGCGAGCCTATTGCCATCAACCGGGCACACATCCAGAGTTAGGGCTGCCTCTGAGAAATTTCTGATGGAAAACCCAATAACACTTTATCCGACCTGGGAATCGAACACAGTACCTCATTCTCAGCAGTCGCACTTGCAACCACTAGACCAAAGAGACAATTAGTTATTAACTTTATACATATTGAGTGAATGTCTTTTGTCAAACATTCACCCTGCACGCCTGCTGGCACATGCTAGCAACATTTACAGCACCGGCGAGAGCACATGTCAGCCCATTTATAATTTGTAAATGCGCAACAAAATTAAACATCACTCATCAAAATAGAGAAAATTCTCCTGTTTTATTTACGTACCTAATTTATATAAAACAGAAATAAACCCATAAACGTCAGATGCTACATCTTAATTACTAGTTTTGCCGCCAAATGATACAAATTCGCAAAATAAGACACAACGTGCCCGCAAACTACCATAATATAATACAACAAATTAACTTTATATATAAGTCTAAGTCGCTGCTGGAAAGTAAACAGTCGGCCGGCGACCGTGAACGCGAGAACTAGTCACTTGCGAACAAGTTGAAAACCGGTGTATTACAAAATGGAGACTATTCTAATATTCTCAACTGTACTCGCAATTGTAACATCCAGAACAGTACCCGACACAAACTATATACCGACTAAAGAACAGCTAGACTTGATCTTTGGATCAGAAACATACACTGAAGCAGTCGAGACTCCCACTTTAGTCGCGAACGAAAGTGTCATCAAGGAGAAGAGAATCAAACCCTACCAGAAGGAAATTAGCAACGCTATACGGGAAAGTGGACCCAATACAGTGGAGCTTAACATCAAGATCAACGTGGACTGCGATAAGAAAAGACCTGATAAGAACGAAGGAGATAAGAGTGTGAAGCCGGTTCCTGGGAAGGGCGACCCGGACGATAATACTCGGTTTGTTGAAGATCTGAGTGGTACGGATGACAGAGTAGCTATCCACGCAGACGATTGCCCCAAAGATTTTGTGCGATTTGCGGGCGTATGCGTGAAACAAGACACCTGAATGACATTGCTTTGTCAAGAGAGTGTGCAAAAAGAGGCTAAAGTGGACAGTGTTGCGCAACGAAACATTATTACGTCAGATTGAACTTTAAAATGATTCGTTTCTTTTTTGTGTCTTTATGTGTTGATCAATAGACCAGGTATTTTGAAAGTAGATATATTTGATTTCATATTTACGAAACCTGTAGTTATAAAGGTACAAGTTGGATTAGCTTCGAAATTAAAATGAAACCGACTTTATGTAAAATTCAGAAGCCAATTAGTTCTTCATTATGAAACAGTGCGCTTGCCTGTCAAACATTAATTTATCTTTGACGAATTAAACTTTCTCCTCCCTGAGGATCGTTTGAATTCGGGAGAGTAAGACTAAGTGGTCGAGTACCTACTGGCAGAGTGGAGTGGTGGTTAGGAACTTTGACAACGTAATTGGTACCTTAGTGACGCAAGTAGTTTTAATTAACGCTACAAAATATATTCCGCCTTCATATCAGTATCTATAGTATAAGTTCAACTCAGTATCTATGGTATAAGCCGGTATTAGTGTCTGTGTGACTGTGTTGTTTTAAAACCTAAACTAAGCAATGGAATTTGATGATGGTTCGCCAGCCGCCAGTCGCTATACCACTCCCCAAGAATACTCTACCAAGGTAGACGTACCCCTAATAGAACAAAAAAGGTTGTAACTAAGTATGTATAAACAACTTTATGCAATTAAGTATTTACTTCATTTTTACCATAATTATGATGATTATTATGCTCAGAGTTGTAGAGTTACCTTTGTTAGTGTAATTGTTTCTAAGTAGTGTTTTAACCGGAAAGAAGAATTGGCGAACAAACAATCTCCCCAGCAACACGTCTGCCTTATATTCAGCAGGGAACTTGATGTGAATCAATTTTAAGATTACTCATGTACCTATTACATTTTGTTATATTATAAAATTATTATGTACAATACAAAATAAGTAGCTATAGGTACCTAATGGCTCGTAGATCAATATTTATACTTATATCTATGTACTCTTGTGCGTACGTTGATACCAAATATATAAAATAAAAAATAACATAGGACGTATTTGCAAAAATAACCTTGACAGTATTATTAAAAGATTGTAAGTCAATTGAATCGCTGTATTATTTTGATCCCCATGACATACCATATGATTATGATTATTCGCTGACATTGTACGCTGATAGTGTTACGGTAAAACAAAAAGAAACGAAAAGACTTGACCGCCTTTACCTGAGAGTAGGGTCACCAACCGTCCGGATTTGCGTCCGGCTTTTAGCGCTCTGTCCGGACTTTGTCTCACTTAACAACTTAAAGCCTTTTTTCTAAAGAAAGATTAAAAGTTAAATATCTTGCCTATTCTGCTAAACTATATTTATCACTAAAGTCAGGACATTTCCCATGTCTACTGTTAGTTAGTGACTATGTCATTTTACAATCTTTTTATGCTAAAGTCCGGCTTTTTGTCAGAACTTTTAAAATTTTGAATCGGCAGCCACTACCTACCTGAGAGCTTTGGCAAGTTGCCATCGTTACCTAAGCGTTACATAAGCAAGATTCAATTGCTCTCCTCTAGAATATTGTGAGTTTTCAAATGGTCAATGACCCCACATGAACTTTTTAGTGGCTCCATCTATGCATCATCATCTGCCAAGCCTTTTCCCAAATGTGTTAATGGGGTCGGCTTCCAGTCTAACAGGATGCAGCTGAATATCAGTATTTTTGATCGTTTTTAGTATTGCTGGCTCTGCTATAGATCATTATGTAATAAATTACAATTCAAACAAAACGAGTCTATTTCCATCAATCGGGCACAAGTGTGTTATAGGCTGCTACTGAAAAATTCTTAATGGAAACCCACTTTACCCGACCTTGGAATCGAACCCAAGACCTTATACTAGTAGCACTTGCTAACTCTAGACCAAGGACGTAGACATTTTAATAAAGATTAGCGATAAACATATCGTGCTGCAAGAACACAACACGTCTTCCACATTTACGCAAACGAAGCAAGAATACACAATGTGAAGCACCCACTCAACCCCAGGTGCTACCCACGTACCCACCCCCTAAGATCTCCAGCGTGATAGCGACTCAGTCAGCAGTCCCGATGCATTATGCATAAAATCCTATTCAGCGATGAAAGTGCTCTAAAATACTGCTGAAGTCTGTTCTCACCTCCGAGCGAGCTGCTCCACCAACAATCGACGTAATAAAGGGTGACAATGCGTTTTTATTCCGCCGCGTCCTTACGGTTTCATTTAGATGAAAATCTTGTGGAAAAAGTTGGTGAATTAAGTGAGAAGAAGTGGGGGGGGGAGAGGATACTTGTGGCGTTAGGACCTCCGTACTGTGGTGGGATACAACGAAAACCAAGTTTGTTTTAGAACTTTCTGTTGTGGACAAATAACTAAAATAAGCTTTGATGAAGCTACAAATGAATAGGAGTGGCCTAGTTGTACCGAATGGGACTTGACAAGTTGCAGGTCGTGTGTTCGAACCCGAACAGGCTATTAGTTAGTGTAAATGATAGGGTCGACACTGCTTTCAAAACGGTTAAGGAAAACACCGTAAGGAAGTGTCTAAGAGCCTCAGAGTGCTGCGAGGGAGGGAGGAGTGCGGTCTATTGCCTCACAAAGAGGGTAGGCCAGTGTGCAGTGGGATACATTATTTATAGGCTGATAATTCAAATACATACTAAATAAACAACGCAAAATTCAGTTTGACTTTGAATAGATAGGAGCATGGAAAAGTGGGTATCCGTACTGATAGATGAAGCTTAACCCTAAAACGTTGTTTCCAAAGGACATGTTAACAAGTTATTCAATCGATGTGCTTATAGTCATTATTCAAAACAAGTCATAACGTAGCATGTCAGCAGGTTTACTGATCTTAATTAACTATCAAAAACCGGTATTTTATTCTCCGTCACCACGTGTTCAGTAAATCATTCTAAACCTCGGCATCGATGTTTTTTCAACGGGTATTTAAAAAAACAAAACAGCTTTCCCATACATTTTGACCGTGTAGGTATTGTACTTTTGTAGGAAACAGCTGTTTTTTTTTAATTGCCAATGACAATTTTCTATGTGGTAGATACACAATTACTGTACATTTTTCCTTTTTGCCTAGATAAATAATACAATAAATAACCCTCGTTAATGATACAGTAACCGGTGGGTAAATCAAGTAGTACATATGTCGTTAAATAAGCCAATCAAGCGGTGTTTTCCTTAATCAGATGGCACCCGTCACGTCTTATGTGCTGTCATTAAGTTAAGTATTACTGCCGAGATCATGCTGAGATTGTTACATTGTCCTGTTTAAAACAAAGAAATAAGGGTTCTATCAAATAGTTTGTTACATAAGTATATGTTTAAACATTGACAACACGGAATATATTTGAGTTTAGGTGATTCATTATTATATATTCGTAGATGATCGTTAGCCAATAGCCACCCTTCCGCAACTCTGGTTGGTCCAGTCTAATCGGACGCAGCTGAATGCCAGTATTTTACATGGAGCGACCAGATCACAACCTAGTTCTGGGCCATACGATACCTCTTGGTAAGATAGTGGTGGTTTGACCTTCGGGCTGCAGACTACTCGTAACAGCTGTCATCACTATTGACACATGAAGTAAATAAGCCACGAACAAGTATCACAAGAGAACTGTGACCGGCAAGATGTTCTCGATTAAGCCCTAACATTACTCCGGCCTCCGCTGACTCGTTAGTGGGTCAAATTCCAATCGAAACCAATGGCATGTAACGTCATCCTAATTAAAATAGGAAAACCAGAGTGAAAGAGCATTACCTTTCCTCTCAATTATGATTTATAATATACATATTTATTTTTATTAGTTTATATATCTTAGAATTATGTATTTATATAAGTATATATTAATATTTACCTATATGTATATTTATATAAGTTAGTTAGTTAAGGCACATATTATTCACATTATTCTCTTCCCTGTTACACACTATTGTCTACATTTCTTTTTCATTTCTCCTTTTTGCGGGTCTGCTGGCAGAAATTTCTTTTGAAATAAGCAGTACCTTTGTACTCATATATTATAATGTTATTTTCCTGTGTTGTCTTCTGTGTGTGCATAAACAGTTAAATAAATAAATAAATAAATAAAATATTTTTGTATGCTAATCTAACTATTACGCTATACCTTATAGGCAAGGCCTAAGAATCATATGGCTACAGCTATTTGTTGACCCTGTTGATCGATCAATCTACACCTTTTTTTTCTAAATAATACAAATTATATAAAAATGGGTTATTTTGCCCAAAATATTACGAAAAAAAATATAACCTCGGCGTAGTAAACCCGCTATTTAAATCTTATTTATGGTAGGCAACAAAAAAAAGCAAAATCAAAGTTAGTTAGCAATTCAAAAATAATCGGAACCATCTGCGGCGTTCACAGACAAGGAAAGGAAATTATACAAAAAACGTGTTCGAGATTTTTTGAATTAAGTACTTGCTTGACAGATTTTCCTTCTTTTTTTAACCCGTTTATTTAAGAACGCGAACTACTTGTAGGTATTCCCCTTGACAGTGTCAATAACCGTATCTATAGTTGAACTTTGTAACTTGCTTTTAAAAATGGAAACAAATACCTGTTTTTAGAAAAAATACTTTAATACGTAGGTGTGAAAGTATTTTTTTTTTAACCTCCATCAAGTTTCGGTAGCCAACTTGTAACATTTTTATTACATTTTCGCCAGTACTTAGTGATTCTGAAATCCGCTTAATGAACACAAGCATAACGTCACGACATCTTTGAGTGGAAATAATATCGATTTAAAACAAGGGTTTAAATAGTCTTAACGGGACCACCTGTGACCACCGCACGTAGTTGTAGGTGCTTCTCTTTACTTAATAGACCTATCTGTACGTACCTGATGTCCCTGTTGATACCGTAGTAGTAATTCTTTTCTCTAGAAAAATCGTGTCAATTCTCAAGAAAACTAGCGCGTCACAGAAAGTGGTCAGTCAGTGGTCATGATGAATGATGATGACAATAAGTTACTTTTCTTTGTTTTGTTTCTTAGAATTATTACTTTCGTAAACAATAATATTTTTTGAGGACATTCAGTCTTCTTTCTGAGAGACATGGAGTTTGAACCTAACGACTAGGTACTTGCACCTTTTGTACAACTATTATAAATGTTACGTAATCGTTTGTGAGGATGTTTGGATGTTTGTTACTGTTTCACAAAAAATGCTGAAGGGATTTGATGAAATTTAGCACACGGATAGTTTATAACCTAGATTAACGCATAAAATACATTATATCCCCGCGGTACAATTGCCGAACACCTTGCGGACGAAGTCGCAGGCGCAAGCTAATATTACGTCATCGGCTGCGGAGGAAACAAATGAAAGAACTTGTTTAGACCCTCAGAGCCCGAGATGAATCGAGGCCAACGTTTTTTCTTTTACAGCTTATGTCAATCTTCAATGTTTGACATTTCCGTCGGCGCTACAGCTGATAGTTGTCTTTGTCTAGCCCCGGGGTGTGCAACATAATTGTATGGAGGGCCAAAGGCGAATGCCAAGCCGCCATAGTGATTCTGGCCCTGAGTGCCCACATGTAAGACCGAATGCTTATATTAGTATACACCACACAAATAATTTATTGATAAAAGAAAATGATTATTAGGTTTTTTTTTTTAATTTTTAAGGTTTTTTTTTCGGTCGGCACATTATATAGATCATTTAATTTATTATATTATTATTGTAAGTCATTAGAATTTCTTTACAAAAAAGGACAAATAAGTAAAGTACAAATAATGTGTAAACGCAATTTTTTTTTCGCAATTAAGGTTTAGTATTCTATTTAAATGAAACTGAGATTTTCTATTTGCACAAAAAAACGTCATTCCACTATAATCAGTACAGCCATATACAGAATAACATAAACAGAATTTCGTTTTTGCTTCAAAACGGTTTATAATTTCAAATATGTTTCCAACTGCTATCGCGTCGTGAATAGCAGAGTTAATACGTAAAATTTATATAAGATTTTTTAATAAAACAAATTTTTTGGGCATTCTTGGGCCTGAAATCGGCATTACCCTTTAGTATTTTTGTAACCGTAGCGGGCCAAAAGAAATGCAAAATGACCAGGGCCGTCTTTAACCAATTGAAGGCCCTGGGCAATTGAGAATACGGCGGCCCTATAGGATGCAAGAGCGAGCGAAGCAAGCTCGAATTGTTTTGCTCCCGCCTCGGATAAGTTAGGTTTTCTTAAGACAGAGCGCTCATACAAAAATAATGGGTGTTTTTTTTGCGACGGTGAACTTTAATTTGAAACAAAACACAGAAAAATATTGTTGATCTCTGTTGGCTTTGTTTTACGGACAGTTTTATGCGATGGATGCATGATATGGTTTCGGTCATGTGGCCACCGTGGCTGGCGCAAACCTGCCGAGATCTGAAGGTCCACGCTGTATTTGGGCAATAATGCGTTGAATGTTAGCTTCCAAGTGCTCAATTGTTTCTAATTTAGTCAAAGTTTCAGAAATGATGATGGTCAGAACGTTGCAGTTTTAGTATTCTGCGGTCCTGTCTGGGATAAGTTAAGTTTCTTTAGCTTAAGTTCCTGTAGCTTGGATCGTGGGGCCCTGGGCATGTGCCCAGTGCGCAGTGGAAAATATGGCCCTGAAAGCCCTCTACTAGACTGCGATGATGCGGTCTGCATTCGCGGGTATTCTGCGGGTCGGATGAAAGACCCATGCGGGCGACTAGGGGGCCTGGGAGCCGTATGTTAGACAGGCCTGGTCTAGCCCCATCATATCCCCGACTGGCTTACATTTTACACGACATGGCCGGCATTACCATCCGATACGGCAAAGTCAAAAGGAAGAGTTATGATTTTAGCAGTCTATGTATGTATGTTTGCAACATTTTTATAATCCACCTTAGCGCCTAAACTACTGAGCCGAGTTTGACGAATAAGGTATGGTCATTACTGTCCGGGTAACATAGGCTACACTACTGTTATGCGAACTAAATCAATATGGCGGATGCTAAATCCAAAAATGCAGATCGCCGAATTTTTTTTTTTTAAAACTACTTAACTAAAAATGTATAAACAAGACATTGATGCCATTTTTCGACGGTTTTTATATAATTTACTAATATGTACTGGAACCGGACAGAAAAAAACAATGCGATCGTCGCCAATAAAACAAGCAACTCCTAAAAATATAGTTGATTCATTGAAAGCTTATCATAATCGGAATAATATCCAATTTGTTTGGCAAACAAGTGAGTAAGCTATTAATAGAGTTGGCCGATTTTAGCTACATGTGCATGGAATCACAAAATGTTATAATTTATCAAATAAGTAAATACAGTAATGCTGGAATAAACCAAGCTGGCAGCTGTCTCTGGCGACGAGCAGGTCGGTGCTGAGCCGAATGAGGTAGCCAATTCATGACTCCACGCTATGAATAATTATAATATCACTGGCCTGATGAGTAACATTCTTACACTAATCAGAGACTGACTCCACTGCTGAGGATGAGGTATTGGGTTCGATTCCCAGGTAGGACAAAGTGTTATTGAGTTATTCCATCAGAAATGTCTTAGTTGCAACCCGGAGTATGAATATGCGCCCTGTTGGAATGCAGGTGGCATTTTATGTTTTGTTAGAAATCATATAAGAAAAAAAAATGTCATCCGTTGAAGTAGAGAAATCGGAAAGGAGAGAAAATGAAAAGTTAACATCGTAGGTACATATATCCACACAAACACAGTCGCTACCTAGTCACTGATAGGCCTGTGTGAAGCTCCTGCCATAACAGTATCCCCAAGATATAGCCGAGCGCCATAACTTGCCGAGTGCTGTTAACGACAAATGTTAATGTTTATGTCAGTTTTAGACGCCATTACTGCGGTGCTGCGGAACGACTCGCTGTAAGAGGAAGAAGAAGTCAGCGAATGTTGTGCAGTGGTGCTACAGATTTATTGAAAGAAGTTTTCAATAAATGAAAATCGGCGAAAAATATTTCATATTTGGTTGTGAAACTGCGTTTTGGTTGTTTAATAAATCGTTTTACACTTGTAAGCCATAAGCGTATTTATGAATAGTTCAAAGAATAGTTGTAGAGTTGCCGTAACCACCATGTTTAATGCACCATCCCGACTGTCTTTCTTCTTTTTGAAATCGGTTAAATTAAAATGGAAATTGGCTGGGAGTCGGTTCACATTTTGAAAGTCAAAATTCCATAAAATATGACGGTTCTCCAAAACGCCAGCCCTTACCCACTTCCGAGTATTATTTCTAGCTAGGAAAAAGAAGTGGTGGAGCAACGTCCACAACAACCCATCCGTCTGGTGAGTTAGAAATACCATAAAGTGATTTGGAAAACAATGAGATCGATGAAAACTTTTGAAACTAACACATTCAGTTACACAACGAGTTTGACTTAACAAAACTGCAATAAATCCAGTAATAGAAAATAAAAGCTGCTCACAAACTGGTGTCGTTGGAGCCGTGTCCAATAAATATTGCTCGACACTTCGGTAGCTGTGCTTAACGGCCGCCGGCGGCACCCGGCCAAGCTCCAAGTGAACCCGAGACGAAGGCGGGACGCGTCTGTCGCAAGGCAACGCAAGGCGTTCTGGTCAAATTAATCGCGTATAGATTGGACGTCACGTTTTTACTAATGTCTTCCAATCTATACAAGAGTAGTACGCAGACACTCGCGTATACTTCGTAGTAACCTAATCACCTGCCTTACTCCATAATACAGTATACAGTGCCAGTACGCATACGGACTAATCGAGTTTAGATCGGAATAAGCTCGCCAAACTCTAGATTCCAATCTAGGATACGCGAGCACTTGCATGCTCGCCATTTTCATTTGTTGATCTCTCTTTCTATTCCATAGTAATTCTAATCTGTGTTCTAAACATTGCATCATATTTCGGCGCGTGCCATAAGCCCTAGCAGTTTTTTGTTTGTTTCTGCATCAGCATAAAAAAGTGCCTAATACATTTTAATACTGAACTTAGATGTGTAAAATGGTTACCAAAGACAGTTTGCAAGAGTTTTTACTAAGTATGTGTGGTGAATATTGGTATGTGTATATCTGAAAATAATTTTAAATAATACTAAGATTAACTACAAGGATATATAAAATACTATAAATATATAATGTGTTTCTTTTTTTTTTTTTTGGATGGGAAATCATCAAATGACCCCCTCCACTCTGGGCGGAGCGGAAGGGAGTGTCAGACTTGTACTGACTAAAACCCATCCATGTTTCTTCTTTGCCCTTTGTGTTCCAGGGCCACGGTGTCTCTTTTGAACAGTCCCGCAGCTCTGGCAGGCATCAGCCCATGCGGACCCCTACTCGGTTGCTGACATGTCTTTGAGGCGCGCGTGGAACACGAACGCGCCGTCGACACGGCCTGTCGTCATAAGACGGCCGGACGGCGAGCTAGCCCATAACTCGCCGTCCACAGGCCCGCGCCTACGGTGGCCGGGAGCCACCACGTGACCCCCGACGCCCAGGGCGTCTCCCGCGGCGGCTGGGACGTGAGGTTCTTTCCCTCTCACGTCCCGCCACCTCCTTCACTAGCATGACTGCTTCACAGAGGGTGGTGACGGCTTCCCATTCCCTCTCGCTCCGGACCATGGCTTCAACCAGGGCCGGACGCGAGAGATCGCCGCCGCCAATCGCCTCTACAAGGACACGGCGGTGCTCCGCCTAAGCGGGGCAGACCTCTACGGTGTGCTCCACCGTGTCCTCCGGACGATCCTCGCAGTGGAAACACCCGGGCGTTTCCTCCCGCCCGATTCGGTGCAGGAACCTCCCGAAACAACCGTGTCCGGTGAGGATCTGCGTCAGGCGGTAGGTGAGGGCGCCGTGGCGCCTCTCTAGCCACTCCTCAAAGAGGGGACTTATCGCCACTATGGTAGCGTGCCCTGCACGGGGTTGCAACAGTCGCTCTCTCCATGTCGCCATGAGATCACGCCGGAAGTCTGTCCGCTAAGCGGCAATTTGCCGCGGCAGCGGAGTTTCTCCCCGACGTAGTGCCTCCGCGCGCCATTCATGCAGGCGTGCGAGGACTATCGCCTCCAGATCCCATGGCGGCAATCCGGCAAGGAGGCTAGCCACCTCGCCGGAGATCGTGCGGTACCCCCGGATTAGCCTTATGGCTATCACCTTTTGGGGCGCGTACAGGTAGTGGGCGGCTTGCCGCCTCAAAGAACGCGCCCACACCGGGGCCCCGTAAAGGGCCATGGACCGCACGACCCCCGCGTATAGCCTCCGGCAGGAGGCATTTGGACCCCTCAGGTTGGGCAAGAGCCGCTTGAAGGCAGCCCCTGTCCGTTCCAGTAAGGGAGCCAAACGTCGGAAGTGATCCACGAAGTTCCACCGGCTGTCGAGGACGAGTCCTAGGTACTTCAACGTCGACCCGACGCCGATGGAAACCCCTCCTGCCGTCAGTAGGGATCCCGACGATGGCGCATTCCGAGGCCCATGAAAACACATGGCCTCGGACTTGTGCAGTGCCACCTCGAGACCCAATTGCCGGATCCTCTCATATATAATGTGTTTATAAACACATTATAAAACAACATTTAAAGCTATTGCTTCACCAGTTCTTAATCAGTATTATTTAAATATTCCAACCACAATCTAATTTTCATAACCTAATTCGCATGCTGTATCAATATGTCCATCTGACAGACAGCTCCATAGACACGACCAAGCTCACTCACAGACAACTTATACATCAAAGACATTACGCGGCAAATTCAAACATACCCAAATGAAGTGTCAAGCACTTTGTTTACATCTCCCCCGCCCCCCTTTTCGAAACTACAAAGTTTTACTGTTTCACTCTACTACTGGAATAAGTTTTGTAATATGGAACATATTCGACTCTGACTTTTTATGACCCGTGTTTACTTTGTAAATTGAATTTGATATTTTGTCTACAATTTGATAAGGTCCCATTTTCAATTCATCTAGTTTTTTTCGGTTTAACTGGTTTCCGTTTTCAACATAAACAGAGTCTCCGACTTTTAGTTCATAATGTTTTCTGTTTTTATCAAATCTTTGTTTATTATAATTGTGGGATTTTATACTATTTTCTAAGGCAATTTTTCGGTTTCGCAAAAGATGATTATGTGTTATATTTTGTTTCAGTTCATCTGGTAGAATGTCAACATTTTTTCCCTCCAATAAATATATTGGAGAGAACCCTGTTACACTATGTTCAGTTTCGTTATATTTTTGTGTACATTCGTGAGCAATAGTTGTCCAAGCAATTTTGTCCCGCCTTTCATTAATCTTGCAACGAATTTTATTAACCAACGTTTGGTTTAACCTTTCGTTCAATCCATTCGAAAATGGTGCATTTACTGCAGTGAAAACTATTGGTATATCTTCTTTTTCTAGAAATTTTTTGAAATCCTTCGAATTTATGCCTGGATATTGATCTGATAGAATTAATTTAATTGTATAATCTTGTGTTGTTACTTTTTGGACAAGTTTTATAAAATCATTCGCAACCTGGGTTTTGGATGTCAAAATATAGGCGTAACGAGTGAAGTGATCTACTAGAAGATGTAAATATGTTTTGGTTGAACGAGTACCACCAAATCCGCCTATAGTGTCTATAGACACTATTTCGAACGGATAGGACCTAAGTGAGACATTAGTCCAAACTTGCTAGATTTATTTTTTATACAGACATCACAGTTATCACAATTTTTTTTTATATTATTTAATAAAGTTTTAGCTTGATAAAAGGGTTTAATCTTGTTTTCCATTTGTTGTCTTCCTATGTGACAGTAGTAGTGATGTACATGTTTTATAATATTTTTACTAAACTCCTCAGTTAGTACAATTTTTTCATTTTTTCCTATCTTTTTATAATACATGTTATGTTTATAAATAAATTTATTTATATTTTGTTTTAAATCTTCATTTTTATCTTGATCATTTCGTATGTCTTCTAACTTAACAAAGTTCACTACTTTTAAACTACTATCTAAATTTTCATACGATTCTAGCACAGGGTTTCTGCTTAAAGTATCTGCCTCTATATTATATTTGCCCGAAGAATATATTATTTTAAAATCGAACTGTGACAAATAATACGTTAAATCTCTCAGTTCTTCGTCAGTTCTTGTTTTAATGTTCATTTTTTCTAAAGGTTTAAGGTCTGAAAAAACCGTGAATGTTGTGCCGTGAACCGTGAACCGTGTAACCGTTGGGTGGAATTTGTTTTAAAATTGCACCTATACCTTGTATGCTAGCATCTGTAGCATATGTATTGGCAAGTCTGGATCAAAGATAGCTAGAATTGGTTTTGAGCAAAGTTGTTTCTTTATAGTATCAAAAGATTCTTGACATTTATATGACCAAATGAATTTCTCTCCAAATTGTCTGACGTTTTTTGGTGTTTTTGGAATTGGGAATTCTTTTATGGCTATCAAATTATCTTTTAATGGAGTGACCGTATTGTTTTTTATTATATGCCCTAGATATTTTACAGTCTTGTGCAAACTTACATTTTGTGAATTTTAATTTAAAACCCTCTTTTAAAATTGCTTCCAACAACAAAGATAAGTGCTCAATGTGTTTTTCGAATGTTTCAGAAAATACTAAAATGTCGTCAATATAATTGACTGTAAAATTTGTCAGTTTATATTTTCTTATAATGCTACTTAGTATTCTTTGAAAAATAGCGGAAGAAGCTTTTAAACCAAAAGGTAAACAAGTCCATTGAAATTGTGCCTCTTGAGTAACAAATGCAGTTTTGTGTCTATCTTCAATTTTAAGAGGTATGGACCAAAATGCTGAGTTTACATCGAATGTTGAAAAAAGTTTACATTTCCTTGTTTTAACCATTAGATCTTCGATTAGCGGAAATGGTTGCGCTTGGGGGACTACAATTTTATTTATTTCGCGAAAATCTATACAAAACCTTGATCTCCTTCGTTCTTCTTTTTTAAATGCTAGTGTGACCGGAGCGGCAAAAGGGCTATATGACTCCTCAATCAAATTATTTTGTAGTAATAATTATTATCAAGTATACTATTATTAATAATAGTATACTTGATGTTCAATTTCTTTCATATCCTCAATAGAGCACCTATACGGTCTTTTACTACAGTATTTATCTATCAACAAATCAATATGGGCTTCATAACCATTTACAGTGCCTATATCATATTTGTCTTTAGCGAAGACTGAATTATACAGGGTCCGCCAAATAACTTTTTTTTTTTTGAAAATGCTATAAAAAAAAACTACTGAATATTTTCTCAAATTTCTTTTTTTATTTGAAAGTACAATCCTTCCGGTTAATAATGGAAAATAATTTCATTCAAATGGCTGCCTCGGCTGGCCATGCAGTAGCCTACACGATCGGTCCAATTTTTAAGCACATTATCGATTGTGTGCAGCTGTATTTCACCAATGGCTTCACGAATATTGTCCTTTAAAGCGTCAATTGTCTCTGGCTTGTCGGCGTAACACTTATCTTTGAGGGCACCCCACAAATAATAGTCCAACGGTGTCAAATCGCAGCTCCGAGGTGGCCAAACGACATCAGCTCTGCGGCTGATAATGCGATCTTCAAAAACAGGGCGCAAAACATCGAGTGTAGCTTCGGCTGTGTGGCACGTAGCGCCGTCCTGTTGAAACCAAATGTTGCCAATATCCTCCTCTTCAATTTTTGTGAACAAAAATTCGTTCAACATGGCCCGATAACAATCGCCATTGACTGTAACGGCCACTCCTTGCTCATTTTCGAAGAAAAATGACCCATTTATGCCTCTGGACCAAAATCCGCACCAAACAGTGACTCGTTTTGGGTGTATCGGCTTTTCAATGTATGCGTGCGGATTTTCTGTGCCCCAAATGCGACAATTTTGCTTGTTTACATACCCGCCAAGATCAAAATGAGCTTCATCTGAAAAGATGATTTTTTTGGCAAAATCGGCATCTTCTGTAAGTCGATCGCAGGCCCACTCAGCGAAGCAAAAACGCATTGGATGGTCAGTTGGCTTCAACTCCTGAACCAATTGGACTTTGTATGGCGTCATACCAAGGTCTTTATGCAAAATTCGTCTCAATGATGTCTCCGAAATGTTCAATTGTTGAGAACGACGGTGAATTGATGTTGATGGCGCTTCACGCACACTTTCTGCCACACCAGCAATATTCTCGGGTGTACGCACTGTTTTTGGCTTTTCACGCTTTGGTTTATCGATGAGGATGCCAGTTTCTTTCACTTTTTTCACAAGATAACGAACATACGGAGCTGACGGTGCTTCTCTTCTTCCAAAATCCGTACGCAATTTTCGCACACATTCTGCAACATTACCATGATTTTCAAAGTAATGTCGCAATATTTCCCAGCGTTGTTCAAGCGTATACACAACCATATTCGTTCAGCGGAAGGATAAAACTAATTATCTGTCAAATCAGACATGAGCTAAGTGTTACCATTCACGAAATAAGCACTAGTTGAAAAAAAAAACGTTAGATGGCGGACCCGTTATTTACATATCAATTTATTAATTTCTGACTTTTTTTGATGATCTAAATTATTTACCGAAATTTCAAAATTATCGACTCTTATATTTTCATTAAAGTTTATTTTATATTCATTAATAATAGTTTCCTTTTTATATTTCTTTGTAATATCCTCACCTTTTTTATCAAAATATACGAGTACTACAAAATAATTTGCTTGAGGAGTCATATAGCCCTTTTGCCGCTCCGGTAACACTGGCACTTTGTTTACAAATATATATCAAAATTTAGATTAATGTAAATAGACATTTACACGAATATACTAAAATAAAAACCACAGGGAAAACATTACCGTTGTGACGAAACTGCCAGCTGCTTCAGAATGTACTCACGAACTTTAATTTTAAAAGATAAGCGATTGGTTGCCATCCTGATTTTCTGGGGAAGCGCATTCCACAGAGAAATAGACTGGACAAAGAATGATCGGTGAATGAAATCAGTGCGGTGAGAGGGACATTGAAGCATACGGTTTTGCGATGATCGCAGGCTCCTATTATGGTTGGCACAAATATACTGAAAGTGGGGAGCAAGGTAACTAGGGGAAGTGGGAGAAACAAGATAAGAAAACAAGGTGGTAAGCGCTCTTTGCTCCCTACGCTGACGTATGGGCAACCACTTAAGAAGAGTCCGGTGCTCGGAGACATGATGATGATGACATGGTATGATACAGATTTAAAAGAGGGTTTTACAGTAAAGAGGCATACAGCTACTTGCGGAGCACAGAAAAAACTGACGATCGTTTTCGGAATTATTTTAATTCCAGTATGAGTCCAGCAGCTGCAATGGCTCTACATGAAATTACTCTAATTGAGAAGTACGGAAAAGAAAGTTCGGTTTACTTGGAAAATTCTCAGATGAACCCAAGCGAAAGACATGTTTATTATGTTTATGAAAGTGGCGTAAATCAAATGTTGGTGACAGATCAGCCTTAAATATCATTATGAAAAGGGGCGTAAATCAAATGTTGGTAACAGATCTGGCTTAAATATCATTATGAAAAGGGGCGTAAATCAAATGTTGGTGACAGATCTGGCTTAAATATCATTATGAAAAGTGGCGTAAATCAAATGTTGGTGACAGATCTGGCTTAAATATCAATGAAGTACTGGAACGAAAGCTTTCAGAACTAAAAGCGAAAGCTTTCCTTATTGAGTACAGAAAAAACCCAAAAATGTTTGTGGTGATAAGCCCTATCATGCATAGGATATATAACTCTGATTTTATCGAAGACATGTTTTTTATTGACACAACGTCGTCCTGCGATCACAGCATTGCAGCCATAACTTTTGTATTTGCCTCAAGTAAAATAGGCGCTCTGCCAGTGGCGTGCGCTTTCCACACGTCACAAGATGAATCCAATTATACTCTTGTGTTCTCAATGATTAAAGAAGCGTTTGAGAAGAGATTCAATAGAAAAAAAATGAATCCCTCCATTATAAATAAATGTCTTCTATTCTATTATAATGACCGACGATATCGCTGCTGAACGAAACGCGTTACAAACGATATTTCCCGATTCCCGACGTTTACTTTGCTGTTTTCATGTGGAACAAGCGTTTTGGCGATGGCTTTCATCTGCAATACACGGAACTGATATGTCAAAACGGCAAAGTATAATGACAAGAATTTCAAAACGAATGTTTGCAAAAACTGATAATGAAGCAGTAAAAATATTTACAGAACTAATTTGACAGACGCCTATGTGAAATCCTGCACAATTGAGAACAACACCTGAAAAAGATATGGGAGTAAAGGGTGGATTGGAGTACAGCTTTCAGGACAGACATTATGACCACAAGGCACAATACAAATAATTATACAGAAGCTTAAATACGCATTTTTAAAGATTTTATTTTACAGAGATACAAAGCGTTCAATATCTGCGCTTTGACTTTTTGGCAAATATTTTTGAAAAAGATCAATATAGACGACTCATGCAATATGCGCATAGCCGCCAAACGAACAGTTCCGCATACTTGAAGTTTAGCAGCCGATGTAAGGAAGTGGCCAAGATTACACGTATCAACCGTACTGAATTTCTAGTAGAGTCAAGTTCAGACAGAAATTTCACTTACGCCGTTGATATTTCGGCGGCCTGTTGCAATTATATTGACTTTATATTCAGTAACATAAAAAAGACCTATCCCGCAATATTCGTGTACAGCTGACATCAGTATCAAGACGAACGTTTAAGAACAAGGGAACAAACAACAGAATACAAGCAGGCCCACACTCAGATTCAGCACCGACATCAAAAAAAATCTGAAAAAGGAAACACGAACTTGCATATAACATTTCGCAAAACATTAATAATACTCGTTAATTTAACTACTTACGTCCCATCGTACTTTGACAGAAAGTCATAAGAGTGCACCTGTGCCTGCGCAGGCGCACACACTTGTACACTATGATATCTCTAGCATCGATGGCTATTACACTCTCCGGTGAGATTGGCCGCCGTGACTGAAAACGGCCATGAGGACTATAATACTGTCAATGGATTGCAATCGGTTTGCATAATCCTAGAATAAATATACCGTGAATTATACCTACTGCAGTGTTAAATGAAAATTGATACACCACCATTTAATTAAATAAGAAAGTTAAAATTAAGATTAAAATAGAAAAAAACATTAAATTAATTAAATGAGTAATAAAAATTGATGTAAAATTTATGATTTTTCGTGTACAGTGTAATTAAAAGGTGAAATAAGGACTCTGAAGAAGCTTCTCGGAATAATAAGTCTTTTAGAAATGGTCGGCATTAAAAATGGTTTCAAAGTTATTTATTTTGTAATTTTAAATATATACTATTTCTTAAATAAGTTTCACTCTTCAGTATCCAATGTTAATAAGTCTGCTGTTTAATATCACTATATTCCGCCATAGACAATTAAAATAGAAAAATCTTTGTTACCTCAATTTAGAAAATATGAAATAGTAAAAGGTAACTGTAAAATATATCCAGAAGTGTCGCGTAGACCTTTTAATAGGATTCTTCTTAGAAAGTCTGTGTCTGATGAGCAGAACACGTAGCCAGCTCAGCACTCAGGGTCACGGTGGGTTGTTTCGCCGAAAAAAAAACAGAAGAAATTGAATACTTTCAAAATGAGGTATGATTTCCTTTAAAAAAATTATAACGTTTTTCTTCAATATGTACACGAATGAATGACAATCAAAAACTGCCAACTGTCTGAATTTTTTCATCTATTTTCAAATTTCAAATTGACAGTTAAGAATAAAAAGAAATAAGGCTTTGATGTTTCAACAAAAAGGCTTATATGAAGAGGTAACTCTGCACTACTTACTGTTCCGTTACTATGGGACCAACCTTTCTACCGCGAATATATCGAATGTTGCGATCATACCTCGAGCGACAGACGATTTTCACGATTTCGCGTTTGGTCCCAATTAAAATTATGAGTACAATAGCCCCATTTCAGATATTCAGTTATTTCAACCACGCATTGTGGTACACCGATCGCTACGGACATATTCTGACATGTAGGGCGCTACGAAATCGTTGGTGTGCATCACTCCGCTGTCGTATCAATTGTTCTTCGCTTGTCGTATTATCGATATCAGTCCGGGGAGTGCCTACGGGTCGGGAGCAATCTTTCTCAAAGGCCGAGTCTCCCAATCACTGCCACTGGGTACGAGGTGAGAGGTGTGGCGGTAATCTAGGTCGATTTGTTTTGTCATTTCTTGTTTGTGTTAGAGCTTATGCATATTAGAATGCTGGGGTACGTGAATAACAACCGCACGGGTCGATCTTCAAGGACAAGCAACGGTTGCCGATACTGCTCCATGTAAAATACTAGTATTCAACTGCATCCGGTTAGACAAGAAACAAGGCAGATGATGATAGAACGCTATGCTAACCATGCGGTGCTAACCTGTAATTAATTGTTACACTAACCTTGGATATTATATACTTACTTTAAATGTTATCAGTGTAAACAATTGTTGGTTGGCCAATAAGGGAAAAATAAAATAAAATTACCTATTATTTATTTTTTATTTATAACCAGACGTCCTTTGTCGCTGCCTCTTTGAATAACGCGACAACGAAACGTATAAAATATTCGGTGCGTTAAGGTAAAGTCGCGAAATCGCTTCACTGATATTAAGCCTGGAGATATTTCTCAGCGGAAATGAGATCACATATCCGATATCCGACGAACTTTATAACATATAACCGTAGTCATAACTCCAAAGGACGGTCTACCTCTACACCTTCTTATATTTACATACGTTAAGGTGCCTATTCAAATGTACAGCTTTAGAGTTATGCTACTTATAAGTTTTTTGCCGAAAAAGTGAGCAATGCAGGACCGGTTTGACTGCCCAGAAGCCACTTACTCGTGGAACAATTCTATAGTAAACAACAGTACACTATAGGTACGACACAGACATTCACAATTAAGAACCAAGGCCCTTGGCTAAACTTTAAATTGGTGGTTATTTATTAACTGCCATATAATTAGTTAAACCCTACAATATGATAACTCATCGATTGCTCTCTTGTATTATTTATACTTTATAATTGGCAAAAACTTTGGAGGAGGCACGTAAGCCGTGTTCACCTTGAACAAAGGAAAGGGAAAGTTCTTTGTGTGTTGTTGACTTTATTCGTTATTTGTAGGAAGCAGCGAGGATTTACTTCCACATACGCACTCACTGGGAACATATCGATATCAGCCACAAATCAACTAGCTAGCTGAGGACACTGGCAAGATCTTAAGTAAGAACAAATAATGATGTAAACTAAGGTCTAAGAACCACTGCACCTTAGAACAGGACCTACGGTAACGGGCCTAGCTACAAGTTCTAGGTCGTCTATTCTTTAATCACTACTGCTCTCAAAACCGTAAAAGAAAGCATCATAAGCATGTTCTAGGACCAAACATTCGAAGACATGTGACATCTACCAACCCGCACTGGGCCCGCAAGGTGGATTACCGCCCACTCCCTCTCAGGCCTGTGGCCCAGCGGTGGGAACATTATAGGCTGATTATGCGTAGGTATGCTAAGGTCTAAGGTATGTTCTCTTAGTTTTTAGGGTTCCGTGCCCGAAGGGTAACCAACGGAACCCTATTACTAAGCCTTCGCTGACCGTCCGTCTGTCTGTCAGCGGACTGTATCTCATGATCCATAATAGGTAGACAGTTGAAATTTTCACAGAATATGTGTTGCCGCTGTAACAACAAAAAAATTAATATAATTTAAAAATCAAAGGGCTGCGAGTCCGACTCGCACTTGGCTGTTTTTTTTAAAACCTGTTATACGAGTGATGATAATTATGGCAATATTTTCAAAGAATTTAATTAAGAAAGATCCAAAGAATTTCATAATTAATTGGTTTACATAACATACAAACATCTGAATTAAATAATTAATTCTCATATTTATCCTCGTGCTCAACCGTGTCTTGTTCAAACTTCACATTGTGAAATGCAAAAAGAAATAAATAAATTATTGTTTTCTTCATCTACTCATCGTTTATTTGTGAAAAAAAAACCATAAACTGTCAGTTACAGCAGGGAGCTACTCCCTCGCGTGTTAAAAAACCTATCGATTCTAATTTCTAGATGAAACAGCGCCTGAATAAAACATAAATCGTACACAGTTCAATAAGAACTGAATTTCCTGTCATATTTAATAACATAATGATAAAAAATTGATGGCCTCACTGAACTCGACGGAAGATTTCCTCATCTGTTGCTATTTGAATTTGAATTAAAGTTTCCTCATACTACGAGTTTCCAGCTATTATAAATATCCATATCCTAGGATATGTGTACCGTTTATCATCCAATGCTATGGTGGGACACCATCATTAAACTATATGAGTTCCAAAGTACTAACTGCTGCTTTTGTACTGATTAAATCATTACTATACCACGCCCGATCCCGAACGGCTAGCCCGACCTGTTTGCAATGTTCACTCACATTCCGTCGGTTTCATCATCCCATCTATGTAATCCCGTATTTTTATGTGAAATCCCGCAACACATTGCCCATCACGAATGAAGTCACCATTTCAGTTGAACCAGGACCACGGCGCACAGCAGTCACGCTTGGAACCACTACACCAATCAAGGAAGTTAAGAAAAAGTTATCACATGCTCACGGCCTTCCAATCTAATTCATTGCCTCATCTTCCGCGAAATCTGCACAAAAACTTCGTACGATACTTAGCATATTGATTATTCTTTATGGCACAGATAATTAATAATCAACAGAGCAATCTGATTGGGACATCTGATTTAATACAAAGACGAACTCGATCGTCACTGTCTTGTCCTACCAGCTGATTACTGCAAATTATCAGATATTATGGCATAAGCAGCAGATAGCGGTACTAAAGTAAGAAGAAACGGTGTTATACCTTCACAACCAGGTCACAGACACCAGTGAATAACACTGGTATGCAGCTGCAAGGTAGGCAGTAAGGAGAAAGCTAGGCAGATGAAGACCCCTTAGCATTCTCATCTCAGACACTTGTAATTGCCTTTCATTCATCCCTTTTGTGGCCCAACTTTCTGATCCAAACAAGAAAGCAAGTCTAACCATGCATGGTTATAAATTGTCCCCTTGAGTTGAAGGGGAATGCGGAAGCCGCCCAAAATAGACTTCTTCACCATGGGAATTCCCAAACGAATATTTTTTTTTTAATTAATCGTAATAAAGCCTATTAAATACTATTTATTAAAGTTACACGTGTTTTAAATTGCTAACTTTTTGCTCAATAATAATAACCTTTTTATATTATTTTATAGTGAATCAAACTGAGTGAATATTTTTTAACTGGTCCTAGAAAGTCTTAATTGGTCCAAAGGCCAGACTTTTTGATATTTTAACTACAGAAACCTAATCTTTGTTGTTTAGTACCTTTAGAGTAGAATAGTTCTTTATTTGCACAGAAAGTAGGTACAAGTTATAGATGTAAGGTTTAAAATGATAATAAATACTTAACTAAGGCATGCAAAGTGCAAACAGTTTAAGCTATAATACTAAACACTCATTTAATATATGTACCAGTATATTAGTAGTATAGAAGTATTACATCCAATCAAAGCAACGAAAGAAACCGAAACCTACCTTTTCCTATGAAATAAACGATTTTCTTTTACTAACTGATTCCATTACACGAAGTTTTTAGATTTGTTGTTCACTTGAAAACTTGATCCTTTACCTACTACTAACTGCTAGTATTTCTATAGCTACACAACATGGCGACCATGGCGTCTGCACAACCATTTGTTTGAACTCGTTGCTTCAACCTTGGCCCTTGGCCTTATGATGATCTAATACTTATATCAATAAACTGTTACGAACGGAACAAACAAAAAGGTATAAATCATTCAGTATTTTATGGTTATATATTAATTAACAGTTTTATAGTAATTAGTAGATACCTATTGTCGATATAATTG
Source organism: Noctua janthe (assembly GCA_910589295.1). Classification (NCBI taxonomy): domain Eukaryota; kingdom Metazoa; phylum Arthropoda; class Insecta; order Lepidoptera; family Noctuidae; genus Noctua; species Noctua janthe. The sequence continues at coordinate 301,865 of OU342572.1, read as the reverse complement.
GCAGTTGTTTGAACTTTGAGCGAGTTCTGTTTTGTTTGCGTACTTTTCGACTTCCGAGTCGTTCGTCAAGCCGTGAAGGGTATTACTTTTGTTTGTTTACATAATTTAACGGACTGTTGGAATTTGTTGTATCTAACAATTATAGTGTAGGATATTTTGCTGTGTGGTTTGTCGCCATAGTGTGGGTGTAACGTGTCAAACTTAGTCATTACGTGTTATGTGGCCTCACTGCGAATAGGATCATAGACATTCATAGTATTCTATGACATTCCTTCTGTTAGTCACGCTTTGGTATTTTATCTAAACCTTTTATCTATCTCCCCATATTTGGCAAATTAAATGATTAATTAATGGGACTTTTCAACTTCGTCGCTTAGTTTTCAAAGAATCAACCAAAAACCACTTTATAACAGTAGGTACAGTATTAGTGGGCGACATTCAAATAAACCCTAAACCCACACCCTGGCTCAATATACCTACCGTGTAAAACGGGATGAATAGAAACGGAGCTGCGCAGGCGCAACGCGCAGGGGTGAATCGAACCAAACATTGAAAGAGATTTTAAGGTTGAATTAATAAGATATTGGGTATTATTTGTTATCAACAAATACTCTCTTTTATTATTATTATTATTTACTTAGAGACCTTGTTGACAACGTATGTTTTAACGAAACGTAAGTTTTGTTTCGATCACCCCTGCGTTTATATTCATCCCGTTTTACGGTACATACAACGCCACATTGATAGACACACAAGTTAGGACGTAGTACTAACAAGAGATCTGTCTGTGCCAACCAAACAGTTGCTATTCAATTTGTTGCTATTATTATAAATAAATAAATAATAATAAATAATTTATTCAAAATATCAATGATGTTTCGGCAAGATTGCTCCAAATTAACATGCATTTGGCCATCTCGATAATTCGTTACTGCTGTTTCGGCCCAAAATTAACATATTTCCTTTGTGCTTCTCCTTTATGGAAGCACACTCACCTTTTGGACAAAATGGATCAAATTATCAGACATACATTATCTTAAATTTTAAATGTGGCTTTGGACGACCGAGCTTGGGCCCAAGCTACCCTTCCCATTAGATTACCGGCTTTCATATATCCTCGGTCCACGGCACTAAGAAATTAATCAGGAATATCCTGGCTTCCACACTGGTTGATTTTGAAGTGCCGTGCTTCTCCGAGGCTATCGATGCTTGGAAACTCGCTTGCCCGAATACTGAAGAACCACGGCCTGTCATGCAGTCGAAGTGCTGGGAGTTTTGCACGGCTCGCGAACATAAATGACTTCATCCGACGAGCTTTTGTTACCGTCGGCGTTCCAGCTGTTTTAGAACCCAATGGCTTGGCACGCGACGATGGCAAAACACCGGACAGCATGTCTTTGTTTCCTTGGAAAATGTGTTGGCCTTTAGTGTGGGTCGCGACATGCGTCGATACTGTTGGGGCATCACATCTTGCAAGCTCATCGTGCTGTGCTAGCACTGCCGCTGCGGCTGCAGAGAACCTCAAGCGGCGTATATATGGAAACCTTTGTGGAAACTATATTTTCGAGCCGTTTGGGGTTGAAACTTTGGGGCCGTGGGGTCAGAGTGCTCATAGCCTGGTCAAGGAAATTTCGAAACGCCTAGTTGACTCTTCCCGTGACCCAAGGGCTGCAATAGCTTTTACTTTGGCCAGAGGCTAAGTGTTGCCATACAACGTGGCAACGCCGCCAGTCTCTTGGGCACATTACCAGCTGACAGCGTTGAGGAGGAGTTTTTCGACGCCATTTTATAGTTTGTTGTTAGTTTATTTAAAAGTTTTTAATTAATAAACTATAAATAGTTAGTTTACTTAATAAATGATTATTTGTTGGTCTATGTTCTCAAACAATCGTTTTGTACAGTACGCGGGCGTTGATGTGCCACATCGAGAATTATCGAGATCATCGAGCTTTAGAGAGAGACAGGCATGAGTGACAGAGACAACGATCTACAAACACAAACTTTTTCAGAAACTAGAAGTGACATTAAAACAGCCTAGTCCCTACTTCATATAACATTACGTCAGTTATATGAAATAGGGCCCAAGCCGTTATTGTGATCATACTTATCAAATTATTGAATAAAATCTCCGAACGTGCCTATTTACTCGACTGCGGCGAAGGCCAAAAGGAGGGTTATGTTCCCTCGTAACTCCTAAACAGATGAACAAATTTGAATAAATTATACGTCGTTAGATTGGTCTTGGTAGCGCGAGTGGCACTGGTAAATTGAAATGAAAACCAAAGAAAAATGGCGGATTTAGGGTGCTATATCGTACCGTTCGATTTTTTTTTTCTGGTTGATTACAAAAATATATACAACTTATAAGTTTAAAAGTAATTCAAAGTGACTAATCGTATAATAAAAAAAAAGTTAAATCGTCTTCGAATTCTTTCACGATACTAAACTAAAAAGCTGGAAATACTCTATTTTCATATTTTTTTATTCTAATGGGACCCGCCTGCTTCCATCTTCGGTTTTAGTTTTTTGCAAAAAACGTTTTTATTTTTACAAATGTTTTATTTTAACATGGTCAACAATACATTTCATTGTCATATACTTATCCCCAATAAAATGGAACTTAACACACCTGGTCTAACTGTCTTGAAGACTATGTGCTACAACTAGCTTCAAGTCAGTCGCGAAAAAAGATGCAACTACTACTAACTTTGATAGAAAATGAGGTTGTATCCTGATAACAACAAAACACGCCATGTGTTTGCATTGTATTTATTTGTTTAGTTGGTAGTGTTTATATTTCCTATAGTTGTTTAGTATTATAAAATCCAAGTACTGTTTATTTTATTTCCTTATTTTAAGTAATCAAATATTCATGGTGTCTGGCTTCGTACGTTTTCTCACGGCTGACCACTGAACACCAGCGCTGTGCTGTGGGCCTCCATAGCACAGCACCATGCTGAGTGGTAACCTGCTTGTCGCAGTCACGACGTGCAAGCTGTTAACTTGTATTTTTTTATTTCTGTCCTTTTGTATTTATAATATTTGGTATGCGTTGTTTTTGATTATTGTTAAGTTATTTTGTTTGTATGCACGTCATGTCCCTGCGACAAATAAATATTTGTTCTTTCTTCTTTCTTTCTTTATATACTGCATACATCTGCGTAACACTTTCAAATGTACAGGCGTGTTGTTATGTTGTGATTGCGTAAACCATGAATATTCATGCGGAGTTCCGTTGTTTGTCTCCGAAACCCATCATCAGATCATTTCGAAATATCAAATATCCTTTTGAACAAAAAATTAATTTTCAAATCCGTCTATATCATAGAACTCCCATAAAATAAAAAAATATAATCATCCAAATTGATAACCTCCTCCTTTTTGAAGTCGGTTAAAAAAAATGTAACACTGTTTTAAGCTTTCACGGTTTATAACTAACCAGTTACAGTCACTTTCGGAATACCTTCTGTGTAGTGTAAGCTTAACATGTTTTCCTTGCTGAAAGAACTGATTATTAAACAAAGAGCGTACTTAACTGTCCTGTACGAATACTATTCACTACAGTCCGCAGGTACAAGTACGTCTAAAGCAATTTTAACTCAATTTTATTGTTCTCACCTCTCACACGAGGACAAGGACAAAGCAATGGCGTCGCCTTGTGCTGAACTCTACTAATATAATTTTATTTTGCTCGAATAACGAGCCCGCTTAGTCTGCCCACCCCCTACAGTTAGCAGGGTGACGTGTTTTATATATGGAAGATTTCCAGTTTAATATCATTTAAATTCATATGTGGTGAATGGGAGACTCCAGGCATTTCCTGTGATTAATTTCATAAAGGAATGTGTGTGTTCGTTCGCGTTGTAATAATAGCAATTTCGAAGGAAATAACAATTTAAATTGAAGTTCAAAAGGAAGCTTCTTTTTAACCGACTTCAAAAAGGAGGAGGTACTATGTTCGGCTGTATGTATTTTTAATGTTCCCCGATTTCTTCGCCAATTGTGGAGCAATTTTCAAAATTCTTTTTTTATTCTAAAGCCTATACTCATGAGGTTGTCCCATTGTCCCAAGTCAGAATCTGATGTTGGGATCCCAGGGAAATCGAGAGCATCCCTCAAATTTTACAGGCACATTCAATGTTTCTCATAGACTTCATAACACAATTCAGATATTTGTGCCTGTTTAATCATCATCTCATATTGCTGAGCTGATGATGGAAGGTATAAGTAAGGATCTGATGATGGGATCCCAGGAAAATAAAGGGCAAACCTCAAATTTTATGGGCATTGTTTGAAACAGTATACTTCCCATGTGGTCATCAGGTCAGGATCTGATGATGGGATCCTGGAGAAATCGAGGGTACTCTCCAAATTGTATAGGCAATACGCCTGGTAATCATCATTGTGTGTATGTTCAGCGATATCTTCGCCATTAAAAACAAAATTGGTAAAAACTTGGCTGAAAAATCCTCAAGTATTAGTCATCCACCCACTCAAAACCCAACTAGGTCATCTTCCGCATTAAATTCTTTTGTTTTACTAGATACTGACGTCAACGAAGTAATTAGAATAATAAACGGGTTAAAGGATGTCTGCGCAACTGGGTGGGATGATATACCCAATAATATACTTAAAAGATTTAAATACCTTCTGGCCCCTCCGCTGACCCACATTTTTCAGCTATGTTTATCTAAAGGGATATTTCCAAAATTGCTAAAAAAGTCTGTCGTCACACCAATTTTCAAGTCTGGAGACAAAATGAGTGTGAATAACTACAGACCCATTTCAGTGCTAACGGGCCTTTCAAAAATTTTAGAAAAAATCATTAACAGTAGATTGATAAAATATCTGGAAGATAATAAACTACTTTCAGACAATCAGTTTGGGTTTAGGCCTAAAAATCAACAAGCCAAGCAGTAAACAAATTGACCAACTACATTGCTACAAATCTGGATAGTGGAATGCATACAGTTGGGATCTTTCTAGACCTTGCCAAGGCCTTCGACACTATTTCTTGCACTACTCTTTTGCAGAAGCTTGAAACACTTGGAGTAAGAGGAGCACAGCTTCTACTATTGTCAGATTATCTAAGGGATCGACAGCAAACTGTAAAAATTGGCCCGCATACAAGTTCTGACCTTTCTAATACTTGTTTCGGAATTCCACAAGGCAGTATTCTAGGCCCTACATTATTTTTGATCTATATTAATGACCTTTGCTGCCTGCCACTCCAAAATGGTGTTATTATGTCTTATGCAGATGATACTGCTTTGTTGTTTGCAGCTAAAACTAGAGCTGAGGCCTATGAACATGCTCAGAATGGCTTCAACTTTGTGTCTAATTGGCTCCAGAATAATCTACTTACATTAAATGCTGAAAAAACAAAATACATTTTATTTACAATGAGAAATACTAACACACCGCTTACTAATCTAAACATTTACGCGCATAACTGTAGCACGTTCGCTGACACTGTATGTTCTTGCCCTACTTTAGATAAAGCTGACCACTTGAAATATCTAGGTGTCACTATTGACTCCAATCTAAATTTCCGTAAACATATCGAGTTACTGTGTACTAGAGTGCGAAAATTAATATATGTTTTTAAGAATTTACGTAATGTAGCTAACTATAATTTGATAAAACAGGTTTATTTAGCGTTGTGTCAATCTATTCTAACATATTGTATAATATCCTGGGGTGGCGCGGGAAATTCAATTCTTCTCCCTCTAGAACGTGCTCAAAGAGCAATTCTAAAAGTTGCTACCTTCCGTCCTTTTAGATTCCCTACACACCAGCTCTACAAAACATGTAATGTACTTACAGTACGGCAATTATTTATTCTTCACATAATACTGCACCAGCACTCTACACTTCCCTATCACCCAGTTCCTTCCGATAGGAGAAGGAAGGACCTAGTTTGCACAAAACCTCAAACTAGACATGCGTTTGCGAATCGATTTTATGTGTTTTTAGGACCTTTTCTTTACAATAGACTCAACAAGATACTAAACTTCTACAGTTTAAGTTATAAATGTAGTTTGGTAATGTCAGATTATTTAGCGGTACTTAATTACACAGACACAGAAAAACTTCTAGAAGTTGTGGTTTGATTATGTTATCGTATCTATTTGTACATATTTACTTAAGCTAGTTTTAGTGTTTTTCTTTTATACCAACTTGATGCATAGTTATAATTGTTAATAGATTAATTTAATTTTATAATTTTATTGTCCTTATTGAATTGTGCTAGGTAAAGTGATGGCCTGAAACACAGGTTTAAATAAACCTAGATCGAGAAGGTCGCTGACATCTAAATTGAACTATTGAATACTTGCGACTGTAGGATATATTTTAGTTATAGTTTACTTATAAGTACTTATAATTAGTATGAGAAATAATACTACTGCGCTTAAATGTACACTTTTTGTAATACTTTTTAAATAAATTATTCTTATTCTTATTCTTAATTGTGAACCGATTTCAATGATTCTTTTTTTATTTGGAAGAATTTTGGAAGAATTTTTATATTATATTTCCGCGCTGGTCCCGTTTAAATTTTTGTGAAGGTCTGATGCTGATCTTCGGAGATACTTATACAATGGAACTCTTCAATATTAGACAGCAAATCTGCCGTGATTGCCGCAATCGCTTAGATGTTTATTATTTACAAAATATCGTAACATAACATCACAGGCAAAATAACAGCAGATTAAATTACGTAGTTATAGTTTTTGAAAGACCTCAGTGCCTATTTAGTAGTGAGTTTATTATATTTGAGTCTCTAAATGCAAACTTAAAAAGAAAACAAAACTTGTAACAATATTGACGTTAATAATGAAAAGGAAACGTTCGCCGAGTCGTAGTAAGTACGCAGAAGGAAAACAAATGAAAAGTGATTGTTCTTCTCCCGCTTCAGGCGCCGCGGAGTACTAGTGTAGAACTTACACAATAAGTTGATCGAGATTCGAGACCCACGCCGAGGATGATCCGCAATTCGTATTGAACTTCATTGTTGAAATTAGTCGAGTTTAATCGAAGATTAGAAGACTATAAATTAGTTTTATATAAGATGACATAATATCCTGCTGTTGAGAATTGCATTAGAAAACTAATTAGACAGGGTGATCTGTAATTCGATGCATTTCTTAAAATTTCTAGAGCCCATTTGAGACAAATTGACCCCGATCACATGATAACCGATGAAGGGGTGCAAACTCGTTTTAGAGTTTTAAATATTATTGTTTTTTTTTTACATTTCAACTACAAACTACTTGTTTCAGGAAACCTACTCGTCTGTGGACATTAACTGATACTTTTCTGAAAAGTATCAGTTGATACTTTTCTGATAACTCGTAAATGAATGAATCATTCGTAAACAAGGTAGCTTTTTTTTTTGAAGTAGGCCAGTTACAGGCACTTTTGAATTGTCGAAACAAAGACAACAGTAAAATATAGCTACAGTCCCAGTCACAAGGCACAAGAACTGTGAAAGTACTGTAGTTGCCCATTCTCTAACGGAGATCTCTATGGAGAAGAACGGGCAAGAAACTCCATGGACACTCTTTTAAATCAGAATACTTTTACAAAACCTTGGTTACATCATTCATGTTGAGATGGTACATTATGTGAGAACGATGCAGCAAGATGTGTACGTTAAAAGTGTCCATAGTAAAAACAATTCAAAAATATAATAATTAATTCCAATAAGCCGTGGCAAATAAGAGATGACCAGTCACAACTGACAGCGCCCGTTCACGAACATGACGCATGTATCAGCACCATTCAACTCAACCATTTTGAAGGGAACTAAATGATCCGACACACGTGCCACCATCAGCGAGACATTTGAGTGAGCATGACATACTCCTAACCGCCAGGGCACATTCAAGTCCTACTCTACTAGTACCTTATCCATTCTTGTCACACCACACATCCACCTCCACATTCTCATCTCGGCTACATGCAATCTTTTTTCATCCATCTTCTTCACAGCCCAGCATTCCGGTACGACAGGTCTAATCACGGATTTGTATATTTTCCCCTTTAATTTGAGGGGCATCCGTGGGTCGCAAGTTGTTCCAAAGACCTGTCGCCATTTCATCCATCCTGAGTTGATCCGGTGCGTTACGTCTCGGTCTACTTCGCCATCCCCTTGGACAAATGACCCGAGGTACCGAAAATCGGAACAGATCGGTTTGGGCGTTCCGGCAAGTGTTATGGGCACAGGACTGGAGAGACCGCCGAAATCACAGAACAAGTATTCTGTTTTAGTCCTACTGACTTTCAGGCCAACTTTCTCCAGTCTATGCCACCACACCTCCAATCTGTTCTGGACCTCTAGGCTACTCTCGGCAATCAACACAATGTCATCGGCAAACAGCATACACCAAGGAGCCTCTTCCTGGATGTCCGACGTAAGTGCGTCCATTATCACCAGGAAGAGGTAAAGGCTTAGAGCCGACCCTTGGTGCAAGCCGACCGCCACATTAAAGTTGCCGGTATTGCCCGCTGTAGACCGAACTTGGGTACTACATCGACTGTACATCGCTCGGATCAACTGCACATACTTCTCAGGCATACCTTTCTCTTTCAGGGCCCACCACAAAACTTCACGAGGTACCCGGTCGTATGCCTTTTCGAGGTCGATGAACACCATGTGCAAGTTTTTGTGCGCACTTCTGTATTTCTCACACAGCTGGCGGATGGCAAAAATGGCATCCATCGTTCCCCGACCAGGCATAAAACCGAATTGATTTCGTGAAATTTCACTCTCTTCTCTCAGTCGTCTTTCAATAACTTTCTCCCAAACTTTCATACTATGCGCCATCAGCTTTATTCCTCTATAGTTATTGCACTCCAGCACATCACCTTTATTTTTAAAGATGGGCACCAGCGAACTGTTGCACCACTCATCAGGTATGGCTTCTTCCAGCAACAACTTATTTAAAAATAAAGCTAACCACGTCCATCCATCCACCCGTAATAACTTCCAAACTTCAACCGGTATACCGTCAGGTCCTAAAGCTTTACCATTCTTCATTCCATTTACTGCTATTCTCACTTCATCCATACTAACCTTTCTCACTAACCCCTCATTCACTGGTTTATTGTCCAGCACACCGTTCCAGTCATTCTCCTCGTTCATCAGTTTTTCAAAGTATCCCTTCCACCTATACCTAATTTCCTCATCATCCGAAAGAACCATTCCAGCTTCATCTTTTACGCATTTAATCTGACATACATCCCTCGCCTTTCTCTCTCTAGCTCTAGCAAGCCGGTATAGTTGTTTTTGGCCTGCTGTACTATCCAAAGTGTCATAAAGCTTGTCTTGGGCCTTTGCTCTAGCTATGGCCACAGCTTTCTTGGCTTTTTTCTTGAGAGCATCATACTCACTCTTCCTTGCAGCTTTTAAACTAACACTTGCAACATCAACACTACCGTCATGATGTTAATTTCCTTAAACAGTTCCCTTAGAGAATCGCGCCTATGAAGATTATATATGGCTTTTTTTTTATTTTCTTTTTTTTTTTTTTTTTCCGGATGGGAAATCATCAAATGACCCCCCCCCCCACTCTGGGCGGAGCGGAAGGGAGTGTCAGACTTGTACTGACTAAAACCCATCCATGTTCCTTCTTTGCCCTTTGTGTTCCAGGGCCACGGTATCTCTTTCGAACAGTCCCGCAGCCCTGGCAGGCATCGGTCCTTGCGGACCCCTACTTATTTGCTGAAATCTCTTTGAGGCGCACGTGGAACACGAACGCGCCGTCGACACGGCCTGTCGTCATAAGACGGCCGGACGGCGAGCTGGCCCATAACCCGCCGTCCACAGGCCCGCGCCTACGGTGGCCGGGAGCCACCACGTGACCCCCGACGCCCAGGGCGTCTCCCGCGGCGACTGGGACGTGAGGTTCTTTCCCTTTCACGTCCCGCCACCTCCTTCACTAGCATGACTGCTTCGCAGAAGGAGGTGACGGCTTCCCATTCCCTCTCGCTCCGGACCATGGCTTGAACCAAGGCCGGACGCGAGAGATCGCCGCCGCCAATCGCCGCTACAAGGACACGGCGGTGCTCCGCCCAAGCGGGGCAGACCTCCACGGTGTGCTCCACCGTGTCCTCCGGACGATCCTCGCAGTGGAAACACCCGGGCGTTTCCTCCCGCCCGATTCGGTGCAGGAACCTCCCGAAACAACCGTGTCCGGTGAGGACCTGCGTCAGGCGGTAGGTGAGGGCGCCGTGGCGCCTGTCTAGCCATTCCTCAAAGAGGGGACTTATCGCCACTATGGTGGCGTGCCCTGCACGGGGTTGCGACAGTCACTCTCTCCATATCGCCATGAGATCACGCCGGAGGTCTGTCCGCTTAGCGGCAATTTGCCGCGGCAGCGGATTTTCCTCCCGACGTAGTGCCTCCGCGCGCCATTCGTGCAGGCGTGCGAGGACTATCGCCTCCAGATCCCATGGCGGCAATCCGGCAAGGAGGCTAGTCGCTTCGCCGGAGATCGTGCGGTACCTCCGGATTAGCCTTATGGCTATTACCTTTTGGGGCGCGTTCAGGTAGTGGGCGGCTTGCCGCCTCAAAGAACGCGCCCACACCGGGGCCCCGTAAGATTATATATGGCTCTGATGGCTCTTTTTTGCGAATAAATATAGACTCAAAGTCTGCAGCCCGTTCCCATAACAAAATGCCATAAGACATAATACTATGACAGTAACTAAAATAGACCAGTCTAGCGGTATTTAGTATCTACATCAGTATATTGACGGATTTTTCTTATAGCATTTATTTATTAAGTAAAAACTGTACAAAGGTGGACTTAATGCCATAGGCATTTTCTACCAGGCTACCTTAGGGTGATGCAGAGACAATATACAGTAGGTGCAAGAACAGAAAAAAAAGGCTAGAAAATATTTATCATAGAAGAATAAATACTTATATACATACATATATTAAACTTTATAAAGCTAAGAGAGATAAACAAGAAAAACTACAACAACTTAGTTCAGAGACGAATCTGCTAACTTCGTGTGTATAAATTCCCGAGCTTTCACTTTGAAAGTGAACTGACTGGTCACCGTCCTGATACTCTAAGGGAGCGCATTCCAGAGGAAAACTGCCTAGACAAAGAAAGAAGATTCTATAAAACCAGAGCGGTGAGAAGGACATCGTAAAAGACAATTATTAGCAGAACGAAGATTCTTGCTGTGCGCAGAGCATAAATATTGACAATTAGACGTCAGATAAGAAGGAGAAGTGGGTTTGTGAAGAAGAGAAAACAGGGTTGTCAAAACCCTCAATTCTCTGCGCTGCCGGATGGCATACCATTTGCTGCTGAACTTAGCCGCCCCGCAAGAGATGTTAAATGAGAACCCCATTGTAGCCTTGAATCAAGCGTAATCCCTAGGAAAACCGTTTTATCTACAAATTCAAGTTTCTCTTTCAATTACAATATCATAATCGCTACTTTTAACATTCGGAAAAAGCAAATCTTATGCATTTCGTTTTTTTTTCATTTAACACTAAATTGCTTGCTGTGATCCAATTATGGACCTGAAGTAGGGCATTATTCACGTCATCTAGATTTTGGGCCCGTCTATTTATCTTAAAAATTAGGGAAGTGTCATCAGCGAAAAACACCATATTTTGAGGTTGGTTTAAATAGATAGATAGATCATTTATATATACTAGAAAGAGGAAAGGACCCAATATTGAGCCTTGCGGAACCCCCATTTTTACTTTTAAACCCTGTGAATTAACACCATTTATTTGCACATGTTGTTGTCTATCACTCAAATAAGATTTTACCAAACTAAGTGCAAGTTTCCCTATTCCGTAATGCTCAAGTTTCAACGCAATCAAATGCTTTGGAGAGGTCACAAAATATTCTAATGGCGTCTTGGGACTCTTCCCACGCAGTAAATATGTGCTTTAATAAGGTTACCCCGGCGTCAATTGCACAACGTCCCTTGGTGAAACCATCCTGTTGATCGTGTAAGATTCTGTTGGTGTTAAAATGATTGAGCATTTGATTCAGCATTACCTTTTCAAACACCTTGCTAAAAACTGGCAACACAGATACAGGTCTATAATTATTTGTATCTTTACTATCTCCGGATTTAAACAGAGGTATGACTTTACTGTATTTCATTAAGTCCGGGAAAACTCCTTGATCTACACACAAATTAAAAATTAAAGCTAAGTATGGTGCTATAGTCTCAACTATGGATGTACAAACTTTGATAGACATTCCCCAAAGATCTTCGGTCAGTTTGACTTTTATTTGCCGGAAAGTTTTAATAACTATCATTGGGTTCATGTGTTTAAATTTAAATTCAGCCGGGCAGTCAAGACACATTCGCCTTTAATAAACCAATTGAGACTTCAGGAGAGGAATTAAAAGCCCCCGTAGTTTTTAACGGTATATCGGTAAAGAAATTAACAAACTCATGAGCTACTTCCTGATTAGAGCTTTTAGGACCACATGCTGGTGTCACGTATATCTAATGTGTAGCTAGTGTTACGTATTTTCTTCCTGTTAGTCTCGTTATTTATGACTTTCCAAACTGTCTTAATTTTGTTTTCTGCTGTTTTGATCTTGTTGCTAATGTGCAACGCTTTGGCAATCTTGCATGTATTTCTAAAAATTTTTGAATACTTAGCAACATACTTGTTAAAAGGTTCAGAGTTTATATAAGGCTGAAGGCCATAAAGCTCAAATAGTCTTTCCCTACTTTTTCTGATACCTCTAGTTGCCCAATCACTAAATATAAATTTAGGGCAAATACATTTTGTCTTCTTTTCAAAAGTTTTGTTGAACTCAGTGTGAACTATTGAAAAGAAATTATCATACAATTGATTTATATTAATATATCGTCCTTATGATGGCTCAGAACACTTGACTTGTTCTGTAGGGAAATATTATACCTCTTTAAATTATTAGTAGTTATAGGTCTAAATTGAATCTGAACTTTTTGCAATGGTATGTTACACCTAAAAGTTACAGTTTGTCCGCTATGGTCAGACGGCAAACATTTTACTATGGCTTTATCTAAGTAATCACAATTGCAGAAAACATTATATAATATACAAGTAGCAGAAGATGAAGTGACTTTCGTAGGTTCAATAAAAATGTTGGTCAAGTCAAATGACTTAAAAAGATTTAATAATCGACTGCTATTAGAATTTTCTTCTAAAATATTGATATTGAAATCACCACAAATAATTATAGGTTTATTACTGGCTGCAAGTTTTGCCAGGACATCTTCCATTATTGATTCAAATAAGGAAAAGTTTTGATAGTTTTGGGGTCTGTACACACACACGATTACATGCTTATCTAGCTCAACACAAGACAGTTGGACGCAATGTTCCGCCGAGAGACCTACTATGTCATTACGTTACTTATATTTAACACAATTTTTCAATAATATTAGGGAACCTCCACGCAGCATAGATTTACGGTTAAAACTACCCACCGCATAGTTATCATAATTAATAAGCATTTGGTAATCCTTTAGCCAATGTTCAGTAAAACAAATAATATCAAACATTCTTCTTTCTAAAAATAATTCAATTTCTAATAATTTGGAAGAAATGCCTTGGATATTTTGGTGGAATAATTTTAAGGTGTTTTGCTGAAGCCCTTTTTTACTAACTAAATGAGTGCAAGAAGGTACCTTGATGTTGGTAGGTTTAACAAAATTGTTAATGGTACCTTCTGTTGTCTCACTTCCTAGTTTAATATTTAGAATTTTCCATACTGACACATGGATCCTCCTCAGTACAATTTTTGTAAACATTTATAGCACTAATGCTATATTTATTTAAGGTCGCAGTGTTAATAATATAACTAAACTTCGACATACTACTTATGTCTGAGTCAATATTAAAAGCTAATAGCCGAGCTATTTTGTGTCTACATCTAATAGGTAGATACACTTTACCCCGAGTCGACGGAAGTGTCTCAACAAAAGTGTTGATATCAAGGTATAACATGTGTATAAAATTGTTTTTTCTGTTACATAAATTTTCAAAATATGGAAAAGCACACAATATGATTTTATTACAATTTAACTTTAACAACTCTGATACACAGTCAGTTTTGTCTTCCTTTTTAATCTTAGAACTATTACCAACACTTATAGTAATGGTGGTATTAGGATCACAAACAGTTTTAGTTACTGATGCCATAATTTGTTTGTAGGTTGACCCTGGCATACAATTGTTTTGGGTACAATAACTCAGGTTATTACTAATTAATTTACCTAGCCCTCTACCTATACTGTCAGAGAACATGACTGAATGATTACAATCATGACTATTAGGTGAGACAAAATTACCAATCTCAGGCTGTACTACTTGTGAAACATGAAGTGTAATGTCAGGTATCAGTAATCAAGTATATCTTGGTTGATGATGATACCATCCTGAGCACTCACAGCTTGGGACGGGTCCTCCGTTGCCTCAGGCTAGAGAGCATCAAGACTGGGTTCACTCCGACAAGTAAAAGTGCCTATCAACTCGTTTGTGGCAAGAATATGCTCCTTAATTTGCTTTTTAGATCTATCATATTTATTATATAAAGACGTTAGTAAATTCAGAGCCTGAATTTCAGATTGCAAGCGCTGAGTGTCTATTTCATAAATATTTATACTATCTTCCAATTTAATCTGATAGTTATTTAATCTATTAATAAGAGAAACACGTTCTTTCCTTAATTGAATATTTTTGGAATAGTGCTTTTGTTGTTTCTTGTAATTACATTTTTAATGAATTTATTCAATCTTGCAAATTTCTTAATTTTATTTTTACTAATTTTATGGCTGTAGTTATGGTTGATTATGGAGTCCTCTGTAAGGTTTATTGTTATAATAGAATGAGGGTTACAATTTGTATTTACTAATTCATTGTACAAATGATCAGTTTCTATAGCCTGAGTGTGATCCTTTTCTTTTTTCACATTATCACAGGTATCACAGGTATCACAGGTATCACAGGTATCACAGGTAGCTGCGCGTACCTTATATTTTAGAACAACCCTACTCTCGTTTCAGAGCAACGAAAGTGAAAACATTCCGCCACTCGAACAGTTCGTTAAAAGTATCCGATGGCCGAAACATTCCGACACCTCGATATTTTGATAGTTATAAACATTCTAGAATCGCTACAGATTTCCAATTAGTGTCGAGTTTATCAATCAGGCACTAGTTCTGTTGCATTCTGATTGAGGACTGGGTGCCGCTTAATCAAAACTATTGTCCATCGTCGTCCATTGTGGACGGAGCCAGCTGCATACAATGGCCGCAGATGGTCGCACCTTGTGACTTCTGGAGCGCGGTGAAAGAATGATGGCGGCTGTTCTTATTCTTTTTTGATGGAGTATGGTGACTCGTGGAAAGTTTAAGAAGTTGAAATAGCCCGCAATATTGTCTTTGACTCACAAAACCCTTTACTCATACAGAGAAGCATGAATCGTTATCGAGATGATCGCGTTGACACTATCATAATACTTAGTAAACGATCAGAAATTCTCGGAATTTATTGTGAGAAAAGAGGAAACGTAGCCAGACTAAATGGCGAAGGTCAAGGTATGTTTGTGGTCGCCAGCGAGAACTAGGATTGTTGGAAACTTTCCAGACTTTGCATTTTCCAGCTCCTACTCATTCCAGAATTATTATAATTTCAAACTTGGACACGCCATAAATATAGTATAGGTGTTCGTTCCCTACTCACTGCAATATAAAAGTAGCAGTAGGTGGTATCTAAAGGCCGCTCTACTGGATGAATGCTAGTGGTTGAATACGACCGGCGACATATAATGCCGTGAATGAGCTGACCGACCTTGTGCCGGTAACGGGAGCATCTACCTGACGCGAACACAACCTCACTAACCTGTTACAAGAGACGCCTATATGACGCTTGCACGTCAACTAGTTTCGGTTTCTTTGTATATTGCTGAATACTTATTAAACTGGGTGATTGTTACACCTAGGCCATGAAATCGCGAAAATTATATTAGCTGCTCCACACATTTTGGTCGCGTAACTCGAAAAATTTTAAGCAACAGCAGATTTTTTTAATCATAGTTTATAGTTAGTTAGCCCCATAGTCAAAGTTGCTCACATTTATGAGTATTTCATTCCCTTAATGTATTATTGCCCACGTTGAACTAAACGTAAACGGTGGTCAATGCATATTCATTTCTCAATGCAATGTTTTGCATTAGAAGAAGTAGATATGTATTCATTTTATAAAATGGCAGACGTAAGTCTAGTGGTCGCAAGCACTACTGCTGAGCGTGAGGTCCTTGATTCGATTCCTAGGTCGGGCAAATTGTTGTTAGGAATTTCTTCAAGGAATTTTTCCATCAGGAATTTCTCAGTAGCAGCCACGGAATCTCGATTTGTGCCCGGTTAATGGCAATAGGCTCACCCCTAAAAGGAACTATAAGGGACCTAAACATAATTGCCAAAAAGTGAGTGAATAATATTATTGGGTAGATTTCTGCCTGACCCTTCGGGGATTACAAGCGTGATGTTATGTTACGTAAAATTAAAAACACAAAGTTGATGGAAAAAAGGAAAGCAAAGTGAGTTCCTATAAATGACGAATACCAACAATCAACATGTCAACAGAAAAGTTTCAGTAAACAGACGAACGTCCCCATTCAATAACATCGACCGAATCTATTACCATACACCGTAGCTACTAACACACCAAGCTGCGTGTTCACAAAGTGCAGTTGCAGAAAGTGTTGACGCCAGTCCGCGCGGGCCAGTGGCTGGCACTGTTCGCGACGGGCGGGGGACGACGACTGTTTACCTACCCCACGGCTGTCGGTTCGCCGCAGTGGTGCCGTGAGGCTGCCGTTGTCTTGTTCACGATTGTTTTGGGTTCAGTACAGCGCGCTACCCCCGAGCTGTTTGTAAACAAATGATGTTTTTATAGCGATTGATTTAATTGTATAGCTTAAGTTTTTTCATGATTGTTTATTTAAACTATGTGTAAGGTTGACTCTGCCGTGTAAAAGTGTTTGTAAAAACCTATTTGCATAGTAAACATCATTAACCATGAGATCATCGGTTACCAGGTTTTCGCAAAATTACCATATTATCATCACACCACGTATTTCCCGTAGAGTCAGGCAGAGGTGTAGGTACCTGTCATAGGTTCACCCTCACTTCAACAGTTATGTTTGAACCCCATGTAATAGGGTCGCGGCTATTGCAACCAACTGAGCACAAATCCAGACTTTGGGCTGCTAATATAACATTCCTGATGCCAAAACCCAACACTCAACAGTAGCGCATACGACCACTACACCAACCACACAACCAGTTGGAAATTTTCCGCAGTACCTATCCCATGCACTTGAGTTCTGTTGTGCCAGATTATTAAGAGATAGCTGTGCCTCGCCTTATTGGGCCTACCTGCGATTATTACAAGAGGAGCTCAGGCAAATACTTACAAGAACGATGTTAAGCAGGTCATGATCATCATCTGCCACCCTTTTCCCAATTATGTTGGAGTCGGCTGTAATACAATACCCCTTATTAAGACTGGTTGTCAGACTTACGATGCTGAACAGGTATTTTCTTTTAAAAAATCGTTTAGTTTATACAATAGATTGCAGTTCTCATGACCGTGTGTAACGCTACGTAACAGCGAGCGCACTGCACCCTCGGGTGCGGCGGTCGTCGCTAGACTGGTATCCTTGCTGACTGGGTAATTCTTTAAAATAGCCGGACTCAGCTTGTCGTTAGAGCAGGGTATAGTTAGAGGCATCTAAGGTATTGTTTAGAAGTAAAGGTGTGACCGAGTGGCGTCCATGGACTGGAAAGAGAAGTGTCGGTCGTCCAGCGGCGAGTTGGGCAGACGACATTGTAGCCATCGCGGGTATATTCTGAATGAGGCTGGCACAGGAGCGTGGGGCTTGGCACAAGCAAACAGAGGCCTATACCCGGCAGTGGGTGAAGTCAGGCTGTGGCTGATGATGATGAGGTATTCATTTTACGGAGAAGCGGTTTCGTATTCCTAATGAATAAACTGCGAGGACGAGCCCTGTTGGCCATTCATTGTTAAGCAACTTCAGCATTTCATACAACCGACTGTCAAAGAATGACAGTTGTGATTAGAAAGTCCTTACAATTTAAGATGGTGGTCAGCTTGTTATACATTTCCCTGACTTTACATTGAATTAAAACGTATACTAGATTACAACAAAATTGAATATTAGTATCAGCTATTAGTGCACTACGAAGACGAGCATCATGCTTTTATTTATCACATATATACATATAAACATATCTAAATATTTTACTGAAGTACTAATAAAACTGATGAACGTCATATTTCTCGAAATCCATACCTCATCCTCACTTTTCAAATAAACAAAACTCGTAACTATTTTAATTAAATACAATCGCTTTATCTAAAGATCTCTTCGTCGTTGGTATTGGAGGTAATTAGCACGGCTAGGACGGCGGCATAATGAAATAACGCTAGTTTAAGTCCACGGCTACGCCCTCAGCTGCGGCCGAATTATTTAAAAGGATGACACTGAATAGTGCTGCAGAAAGTTTCACATAGTTCATTGTGCATTACACAATGAACTATAAGTAAACTTATACTGTCACTTACGGGATATCTTCCGTGATTGTTCATTATTTTGAGCTCCCTATATTTCAACAACAAATCAACAACAACTACAACAACAATTTGAACAGTCACGGAAGATATCCCGTAAGTGACAGTATAAGTTTAGTTATAAACCGTGAAAGCTTAAAACAGTGTTTGAACTATAAGTACTTATACAAGTCCTGCGGTCTGTGGTGTAGCGGGTGCAAGCGGTACTGCTTAGCTTGAGGTCACGTTAACAAATCCCACAAGTCAAGTTACTGGATTTTTTCATCAGAAATTTCTTAGGAGGCTCGCTCCTGTTACTTGGGACATAAACAAGATGGAATCTGGGTGTCCCATATTATTTAAGATGACAATAACAAGGCCTGCAAAAATGTGTAAGTTATAAGAGCACAACAAAGTGACAAAGTGTAACTTACACCTCAATGGTAAGCCTAATCACTGACACAAATGGTAAATCCTTTTACTCCTGAAAAGCACTGTACTGTCCAATTCAGCAGGCTAAGACGTTGTTTATTAATGAAATCTTACTAATATTATAAATGCGAAAGTTTTTGAGGATGGATGGATTTTTGTACTCTTTCACGCAAAAACTACTGAATGGATTAGGGTAAAATTTAGCACATAGATACCTGGATTAACATATAGGATTAACTTTGAGGATACTTAATATCCCGGTAGTATGATTCCGTGGAACATTACCGAACTTCACGCGGGCGAAACCGCGAGCATAAGCTAGTATTTAATGACATTGTCCAAACACACTAAAAGTTATTTTTTACATAAGATGTTATTAAAGTCAACCACGAGATCGTTCAACCCTGACTGGGAGTCAGCGGGTGTCGACATTCATCTTGCATCATCGCCGCTAAATAGCTGTAGCCCGTAAGCCTCTCAGCCGTTGAGCCTTTCAGCCGCTGTGCGCTGAGCATCGTAAGCCATGACAACCACCTACATTTATTTAATTAAATCATCCAACTTATATCCAAGTTATAGTCAAGTTATATTAAAGTCGCGAGTGATATCGCGAGAGATTCGCGTCGTAATGACTTAGCTAACTTATTGTTATGAAGTTGTCAAACAAAATGTACGGATTAAGATATTCTAAGTTAATGATGCTTGAGGTGAAGCTTAAACCGAGTTATGGAATTGAAACTGAGTTTTGAATGTTTGGTAACGAACAAGCCGATATGGCTGAGTATGAAATATTACGCAGTGATGTTGATTTTATTTTCGCTTTGTAATTGTTTCATACTTTCCATACGTTTGTGCATTAATTACCGTGTCACCACATAATGCCGGGTACACATTGGTGTAACGTAACGTGAAATGTAACACGAATTAGCCGTCCAGACTTTTGGCATAAAACATGTAATGTAACCCAACAACAAAGCGATTAGTTTGTTGCATGGTTTTGACATTCCGACAGCTACATACTTACACTATTTTATTTACCGATACAAAAGATACAACAACAACCGCTACAGTACCGCGCTGCATCTTATAGGAACCATATGCACATGACAAGTAAAGCAATCAGTAACAATTGTAGAAGGCATCGCTGGTGCCGACAAGGTGTAGTCGTTCACAAACAAGTGTGTAACAATGAACAAGTTTAATTTGCTGCAAGTTTCATGAAGCCACTTACTGTAACTGACATGCTATTATGGACTTACTACAAGTCGTATAATCATATTGTAGCACAAAGTTTCAAGTACGATTGTAGGCAGTACAAGGTGGAAACGGACCCTTCACGAGGCAGGCCACCAAGCATTCTGTACATCAAACTACTACAAACTAAGAAACGATTTTTTTTGCGGTAAAAATCAATGGATACATTGAATAGTAATAGTCCTCCTGACCTGACCTGAGGAGCTCGTGGCTAAATAATAACAGCCGCTCGGATCGATCTTTAGGTTAAGCCGTGCTTGCCTAGGTTTTTCTGTGGATGGGTAACCGCCCATTGCATACCGCGTTTCCTCCGTGCCTCGGAAAGCACGTTAAGCCGTTGGTCCCGTCATTTGTAGATCTTTGACAGTCGTTAGGCAGTCAGTGGCCCAAAAAGTGTGACAACCAGTCTTACCAAGGGGTATCGTATTACCCAGTTCTAACTGGGTTGTGAAGGTCAGATAGGCAGTCGCTCCATGTAAAATACTGGAATTCAGCTGCATCCGGTTAGACTGGAAGCCGACCCCAATATAGTTGGGAAAAGGCTAGGCAGATGATGAGTCCTCCTGACCGTTCTCGGTTACGGCGGCCTATCTCAGCGGACATTAGCAATCGGCGCGGGAGACATTATAGTGCAAGCGTGTGTGCGCAGACAGGGGCACTCTCTCTTGCCTCGCCGTCATAGTCCGAAGGGACGGCTATCCGACACGACCGGAGAGAGATCAGGCGCAGGACCAACGGCTTAACGTGCTTGCCGAGGCAAGGGAGTATTTGTATTGTATAACGGGCTGGTGTCCGCAACTTCACGTCAGCGTATTTTGCGTACGGGTGGGAAAATTCGATCCACCCTAACTCCCCCAGAAAGGCCAGCAGCGCCTTGCTGTTGCAGGCGCGGGTATCACACCGCCAATCTCCAAACTCTGGGCTACTTCTGAGAAATGATGCTAAAGAGAAAAAGTTGAAACTGACCTTTTTTTCAAGATCCCCATAACTAGAGGGTTCCTAGGTATGGTCTAGAACAAAAACATGATCGTAATGGCGGGGAGCACAAGTGCCTTTCAACTTCGTTACGGGTCTTTTTTCACCCATTCTTTTGTTTTAAACTATGACCCACTAGGAATTTCTCCTGTATCGTGGGTGTGTTTACAAACATTTAAATTCACATACACAAACAGCATTATACCTACTAATTTCATTTTTATGTGGTATCAAAGCCTACCAACATGTTTAATATCAATGAAAGCTTTGCCTCAATTGCTTCATGTCGACATTAAGCTATGTACCTACCTAGCATCAAGCTTTCATTATTGATAATAGCAAATATTATGTAAACATTTCATTCCAAATTAGGGCTATGTTATTATAGGGAATTAAATATACGACATAGTTTTCCCTGATTATTCCTGCTTGAATAAAAACTGACCCTGTAGTAAATAAATAGCTCATAATATATAAACAACCCTTTCAGTAAAGGCAACCCGTGTAAATACTGAATATTTGTTTCTTCTTCTACTCAAATCGATGACTCAGATTTAGTCCGACCAACACGTACCGTCCTGGACAGCAGGGGGCATGAAAGGAGCCTCACGAGGCGTTTATCGAAATCAAATTACGATTTCAAACGCCCTGAACAGCACTCGGTTACACTGAGTCTATCTAGCAGATTCGTCCTTTCACCACGATGACGCAAACTCAATACAATGAAGAAATAAGTGAATCTGGAATAGGTAAAGGAATATTAATGCGCTCCAATAGTTATATTTTTGTTTCACATTCAACAAAGAACGTAACATGCAACAATAACTGAAGATGGTCCAGGCATTATAGGATGTTACTTTCGCGGATCTTTACTTTGCATGGTCTATAAACGTAAATATTTGTTATTCTTATATTGAAAACTCAATACCACTTTGTTCAACAAATCAAAGTGCTGACCGTCGTTTTCTTCAACATCTCTAACAATTTATTTACGATTAGCGAGCAGTCCACGTTTGGCGGGGCCGTTCCCAGTGTGCCCGCATGAGAGCGCTGAACGCGAGCCTTTCTTTCATACGTTGTGTCTGATCTCGCGTCGTTGCGATAGCTTTGCGTCAACCAACCCTCCTCCCTCCCTCTGACAAGTTACAAGCCATCCACTTACATCAAGCAATCGTTTTGCAGCGCCTTTACGATATTTTCAATCCTTTCAAAGTTATTCTAGATAGGTGGATTGGGATTTCGAGCAAGTAAGTACTCAAACTAAAATGGAACCACGTATTTATATTACTTTCGCTTTATCTTTCTTAAGCTTTAAAAATTGAAACTTTTCGTGACATAGACAAATGACGAATAGATCAAGACAAATTAATGACAAATAGGTCACCAAAATTGGCTTTTAAATAAAGAGATTTGAGAATTCTCTTATCGATTGATAGAGTAGTGCCTGTGCTATGAGAGTCACTTGCGCATGCTTCTCATCTACTACTATTTGACTAAATATTTTTATTTTAAGAACCTTACTTAACTTATCCATACATTTTCGAAAACCAGAGGCAAAGTGTATGCAGTGATGTTTCACAGTCAATGCTATCATGACCAATTGAAGAAAATATAGGTGGCTTTCATAATGTGCGTGGTCTTTTTCCAGTGCGTGGCCTTTTTCGCTCGTCACCGAAAGCTGACCTACCTGATCACCGAATTCAGCTGAAGGCCACTATTTTATTACCATATTATAACCAAAATCTTATACAATTAATACTACTGAATAATGTACCATTAGCTCCATCTGCACAAATGATTGTAAGACAGAGTGGAACAGCCCACTACAGGTGACTTAGTCAGTGTAAACTGCCAATACATGGGTACGCAAACAATGCTTGTTATTTACATAATATAACAATATGTGTATTATTGGTATTCCATCGCTTCTCATAGAAGTTGGCTGGAGTTAGTCTGAAACTTACGTTGGAAAATGGTTTGTTATTACCGAGTCTGTTTGTAGACTGCTATTGGAGCTTAATTATGAAGATTTTTGAGAAAATCACAGGAGGCGTTTCGATAATTGTACTTTATCGTACTGTTTTGAAATTCCACTTCTCATTAAATTTTACAAAAGTGAAGCTTTATAAGGATGTTGCTCAATTTAAATTACCAAGAGTACATTGTGTTAGGTAATTTAATTTTAAGTTTGCATGCTGAAGGAAGTCAGCGAAATGTGTGAAACCTTTTATTTTATAAGACCATCATGTACCATATTTCATGCAAAATAAAGAATCTTGAATCTTGAATTCCGCACGAGCAGATTTCGATGTCATACGAGACCCGGTCCCGGTATATTGAAATAGTTCCAGTTTCCAGATTTCCAGAAGATATGAGTGGAACAGCTGTTATGAAATAGGTACTTGAAAGGTAGGTACAACACGTTCTATTTTCAATATATAATACTCTGCTAATAAACAAAGTGAATGCCATAAATAATTCTCGCCTGTCTATGTCATCAACAATGATGATGGCCACAGTGCAGAATCAGTGCTCCAATAGAACAAGTATGAACAGAAACGGCTTTGTACAGTTATTATTAAAGAAAAGGGAGCAAACATTATAATTTATTAAATTACCTATGCCAGTAGACACAAAACATTGAATTATTAACCTACCCACTTATAGTTTTGACGTTTACTTTTCAGTATATTTTCGAATTTCCAATCCCAACGGACTTAGTCTCTAAACAAAGCTCGGAATATTGTATCAACTTGAGTACGTAGGTAGGTACCAGTGGCGAAGGTTCCATACAACTCGATTCCTACTGGCTTCCCTTTGAAAAATGGCACAGGCACATATATTCTATAGACAAATAATATAATTAAATTAAAGATAATATGTACTCCGGCTTACCTCTTACAAAAATTTACCCTTCGCTACTGGTAGGTAATATGTTAAATCTTAACAACTTAGTTTGTTGTTGTTACAGGCAGGCGCCAGACAAAGCATTCCATCACATCTCAATATTAAAACGGCTGTTACAGTCATCCAGCTGTTACCACGACATACTTGAATAGCATGATCACTTGCTTGATCAGATCAATGAACAATAACGAAATCAAAATGGGTTTTATTATAGCTTTCCTTAAAGTTGAGAAAAAAAACTGTAGCCATGTAGCCATGGTGCCGCTGGTACGCATGACAACGCCGTGCATATGAAGCCTTTTGTTACGTAAATCACATGGAAATAACCATGGACGAGTAATACCGCTTGAGTCAGCACACCAGTGGAAAAAGGGCCAGTCTCGCCGTCACCCCCGCTTCGCACGTGGTCACACGAAAAAACGGAAATTTATTTTTATTTCGAAAACCGGGTCAGAACCTCACAACCGTCCGTCGCAGCGCTGGTATTCAACATTTTTATTAAAACATATAAGTACCACTTACCGTACGAATCACTCTCAAGTTCTTTCCTTATTTGTGCACAAACGTTTTATTAAATGTGATTGAAACAATTCACCACAACACACGCGACTCGTCTCCCACTATTGATAAACGCGCGCTACGACCGTGCGCGCCGGCGGCTGCCGTACGACTGACGACACGGCAGTGTTTACGCCGTATCGCGCATGCGTGTTCGACTACCCTCTAATGTCGACGCTCGCTGAACACCGTAGTTCAGTCGATTTTGGACTGTCAGGCGTTGAAATAAGGTTCATTCGCAGTGGGGGATGAAAAGTGTTGTAGTGTGGTAACGTTGAGTGTCCCTTGTATCTCGTTCACTTTTTCACGCTGTTCGCTTTCAGTGTGCGTTATTGTGGGAGATCGCGCTTGACTCATCGCTCAGATAAGTTGAGTCATTATATCGCACACGATTTGTTCATAATCCCTGTTTCGGGTTAGATACGCTAGTACTACGCATAGTATGTACATCCTTCGGTTTAGTTTGTAAAACTGTTCAGTTATAACTTGTTGTCGTCTCTATTAATCTCACAGTGACAGTTTGGTTCGACGCACTGTTCACAGTACGAATCAAACTGTAACTGTGAGATTGCCATTTTCGAATAGCGATGTCATGCAGACATACTAATGGGTTTTGGATCTAACGTTTGTCCACGACTAACAATGGGTTTGTATAAATCATTCGACGGTGGCATGACGGGTTTACAACCGTTGGGTTTGGGTGACACCAATAAAAGGGGTAGCTGAACAGAGAGATACATAGATGGAAAATTGATGACCTCCGTAAATGAAGTTTTTATGGTCGTCGCAAAGATTACTTAAATATGTGATAGGATTGTGATGGGTACCTATGTCATCATCATGATACATTTTTATATACCTACATGTTACGGCTAAAGATGGATGAACATAAACTTAAGATTGGCCGGCTAAACTTAACATAACCTAACCTAAGTTGAGCCGGCTAATCTAAGTTTATGTTCACACCCATCTTTAGCCGTAACATACACATAACATAACATCACACCTTATAATCCCGAAGGGCTGGGCAGAGGTGTACCTAACAAGTGCACCCATATTTCGCCAGTTATGTTTAAGTCCGATGTTATAGGGGGCGAGCCTATTGCCATCAACCTGCCTACTTAATAATGAAATTACTGATGGAAAAACCCAATAACACTGCCCGATCCGGGAAATCAACGCAAGACCTCATGCTCAGCAGTCGCGCTTGCGACTACTAGACCAACGATGCAGTACTTTTTAATATATCTCATCAATAACAAGTACATACATTTGTCTAATAAAGATGAGTTGCTATCAATCTGCTAGAGCTAAGCTACCTTAGATTTTGAAACAATTTCACTAAAGGGTTATTTGAATGGACCCCGGAGAGATCATAATTTTCTTTCGTTCAAATATCATCATCATAATATTCTCTGGCCCTTATCCCAATTCATTTGGGGTCGGCGCAGCATGTCTTCTTCTTTCATACTTCTCTAGTACTCGTCATCTCAGCATTCACCTCCTTTGGTGCCATATCATTCAAATAATTTAAAAAAATGTACTAACAAGTTTTAATTTCATCTGCCTAGCCTTTGCGTGATTGCCAGTCGCCTGGACTGTGTGTATGTGGGTCGCTGTTGTGCTATCACTCATGGGTTGTCGCAGCAGTGATCCACCGTTATTTCTTGTGTTGTTTAGTTTTTATCAGTGCTTACTAACATAGTCGTAAGTTTTACTAACAGTTTTTGAGTCATGGATACAAGAATAAAGAGAAATTCTACTCTATTCTATTCTTTTACCAAAAAGTCTGACAATCAGTCTTGCCAAGGGGTCGTATTACTCAGTTCTGGGTTGTGGAGGTCAGATAGGTAGTCGCTCCATGTAAAATACTGGTATTCAGCTGCATCCGGCTAGACTGGAAGCCGACCCCAATATAGTTGGGAAATGCTAGGCAGATGAGATGATGATGACTATTCTTTTTTAAAACATATATCTTACTACGACAATAAATAAAGGGTAACTATGATTGACACCGAAATTTTTTAATTTTTTTTTTTGGAACAAAAACAGTTATATACGTTACAATATTAATAATTAGCTTAGGCATAATAGTAAACAAACGCATAACCCACACTATTGTACACGGAATCATATAGATTTTAAAAGAAATAAGGAAACGGACGTATACAGAAAGGGACAGTTAGAAAATAAAAATAAACCGGAAGGGTATCACTAACCAACTCTAGACAGCGCTTCCCGTCCAGATCTAGTTTGTAGTCACCAATCAAATCACAACACAGCATCAGCAAGAAGCAGTCATCACTAAAGATGACCGGAAAGCAAGTCATAAGCCAGTTTTCTAAATTTGCTCTGATTAAGAGCGAAAATATCTAAATTTAAAAAATGTGAGTTGTACGTTTCTAATAATCGGCGGAGAGGAGCTCTCTCCCCAGCATTAGTTCTACACTTCTCTGTGTAGAACAAGCAGGTTGCTCGCACTTCCCGCCGATTAACAGTCCTAGGTACCAGATAACATAATTTATTTGTAAGTTCCATACAATTAAACCTATTGTTGCATATGCCATACAGCATCATAACCATGCAGCGTACGCCTGTGCTCCAAGCTTAATATGTTGTACTGTTTCATCAGATCTGCATAGGAAATCTTAGTATGGTAACACTTATAATGGGTAGTACGAAGAAATTTTTTCTGTACCATTTCTAGTCTGTGCCTATATTTATCGTAAAATGGGCTCCAAATGGGCACCGCGTATTCCAACTGAGAACGGACTAAAGTTTTATACAAGAAGAGGAAAGTAGAAGTCTTTTTAAATTCTGTATAAGACCGCATTATGAAACCATACATCTGAAAAGCTCTAGTAATAATGTTGTCAATGTGGATGTCAAAATGTAACTTACTATCAAGTAGTACGCCAAGATCACGCGTGCAATTAGTTTTTTCCAAGTTTATGTCATTTAATGTGTAGGGAAATTTAATACTTGTTTTATATTTGGTGAAAGAAATATAATGACATTTTGGTAAACTGAGATGAAGTTTATTGTCAAGACAATATTGCGAAAGTCTGCATAGATCATCTTGTAATAGCAAGCAGTCCTGCACACTTGTACAGGATTTAAAAATTTTGATGTCGTCGGCGTACATGAGGAATTTAGAGTTAACTATACAGGACTTTATGTCATTAATGAACAAGATATACAATAAAGGACCTAAGACTGAACCTTGGGGCACACCGGATTCGACAAAAGTGTAATCGGACTCGTATCCATTGATGACAACTTTCTGTGTTCTGTGGAATATGTACGAGACAAACCATCTGAGCAGATTCCCTCTGATGCCGTTGAAGGCAATTTTGTCTAAAAGCAGTTTGTGGTCCACCTTTTCGAAAGCCTTCCGAAAATCAGTATAAACAGCATCAACCTGCGTGCCTTTATCCATATTTTCAAATAAAAATTGTGTAAAAATCATTAAGTTAGTATTGGTAGATCGCGACTGAACAAAGCCATGCTGTTCGGGAATAATGAGATGTCTTAGGTGTGGAAACAAATTACTGTGTACTAAATTCTCGAAAAGCTTAGACAAGGTGGATAGAATAGAAATAGGTCGATAATTTTCAATATTGGCTTTATCTCCACTTTTGTAGATGGGAGTAATAAAGGCTCTTTTCCATATGCACGGAAATACCCCTTCACTTAAACATTTGTTGAACAGGATATGGAGCGGAATACAGATTTGATGTGCCGTATGCTTAAAGAATGTAGGTGGGAGACAATCTGGACCAGGCCCTTTGTTTAAATCCAAGGACAACAATGACTTAAGCACGTCACACTTTTTGAGAAAAATATGGGGAATACAGGCTGACTTCTCATCAAGGATATCGGGAGGTACCCAGCTCTTAGGGTCGAAGGTTGAAGGCTCGTACACAGAGTTAAAGAATGTGGAAAACAGTAAACATATCTCGTCAGGGCAATTAGAAGATATATTTTTGTAGTACATGTTTGCTGGAAGACCGGAACTTCTCCTGTGGTTAGAGATGTACGACCAAAAGTGCCTGACATTAAGAGGAATGCTGTCTTCAATCGACTTCATGTACTTAGTGTAACACTGATCCGATAGTTGTTTAAACTGTTTCCGATAAACTGAGAACTTTTCATAATCTGAAAGGTTGTGGTGTTTTTTCCACCTTATCCATGCTCGTTCTTTATTTTTGAAGATTTTAATAAGTGGAGCGTTAAACCAAGCGGGAAAGCTAGATGTCTTAGGTCTTTTAAGTGGGACGTGTGCGCGAATTACGATATATAGGTACTCATAAAAAACATTCACTGCTTGTTCACTGGAAAGATTTAAAAAAAGCTCATCCCAGTTCGTCTTGTCTATTTCAACATTAATTTCTTGATAGTTAGCTTTATAATAATTATATTTTTTAGTGGACTGACGTCGCATTGGTGTATAATTAATTTTAAGTAAAGTCAAAACAGAAAATGGGGGATGGTGACTATCAGGCGGGAGCAGTGTGATGTCAGCCTGTATTTGACATTCTGTATTACTAAGGAGTAAGTCTAAGACACGACCCAAGTTATTTTTAATATTGTTATATTGTGAAGCATTCGTGATAGAAATCAAATCAAATAAACCCCGGGTAACGTTGTTTTGCGGCCGAGTAGACAGATAATTACCGGTGACAGGCCATTCAATTTCGGGTAGATTGTAATCACCCGTTAGGTAAAATGATTCAGTGCATGGATCAGTGAGAATATTTTCTAACACGCATAAATGAGACAAGTATGTATCATCCTGCGTGCGAGGCGGTATATAGGTAGCGCTAATTATATGGTGTTTATCGGAGCGCGATGCAGGCAGTTTTATAATAACATGTTCGATGCCAGTGAGTGGACGTGTTAACATTCGTATGGGCCGGAGCTCACGCAGAACGGCTATCAGAACCCCTCCGCCCTCGCGCTTGTTTGATGCAGCCCGGTCCCGATCGTCTCTAAACACTAAGTAGCGGTCATCTATGAATTCACTGTCCATTATATTGGGTGTTAGCCATGTCTCAGTTAATATAATTACGTCAAACGACAAGGAAAGAATATTAGTGTGAAGAGTGTGTAATTTGGTACGAATTCCTCTGCAGTTCTGATAAAAAAGAGATAAATTGTTTTTATGCATTGTGTCTAGTCGAGTTATGAGAGAGTAAACAACAAATAAAGTATGCAATATTGGTTACGGTTGTAATTGAAAGCGTGGAGACAGATCGAAACGGCCTGTGGTATGGAATACAGTTCAAAACATTATTATTACTAATTGCAACGGGAGTTATGCGAGGTTTTGACAACAAACAGGTGGAACAAAGTACGGAATGGTGTAATATAAAAATATAGGATATTTCTTGAATATGCAGTCTTACAGTAGTATTATAATAATGATAAAGGTGACGAGATTTAAATACAATGGTTTATGAGATATTCTTGCGATATTGACAGGTATTAAGTAAAAATGACGTGAGGTTAAAGGTAATAATTTGTGCATACATTTTTCTATAGGATACTTCTTCAATACGCAGTCTTACAGTAGTACTATAATAATGATAATAAAGGTGACAAGATTTAAAATACAAAGGCTTATGAGACATTCTTGAGATACTGACAGGTATTAAGTAGAAATGACGTGAGGTATAAGTGTTAAAGGTAATAATTTGTGCATACATTTTTATATTGCAAAATGATAATCTACATAGGCACATACATGTATAACAATAAAATAGACTATTCATTCTGTTTACATTGGGCAATTTTACTGATATCATTTTGGCAACGAACAGCAAAAGTTTTAGATGTATCTAAGAATAGTGGCATTTTTAATCCACACATATTTGACATTACACTTGCTAGCCATCTCACGACATTCACGAAATAAGTTTTTGTTATATAAAGTGAGATGCTCATTAATATAAATTTTATGAGATGTACCTGATATGCCAATTTGGTTAGATGACACATTTTTTTTGTCAAACGATAAGCACTTAATACATTATTACGGAGATCACGTGAAGCCAATTTAACAATAACATTCTTGGGTCGGTGACTTTCCTGAGTACGAGCATGGGGTACACGGTGAATGGCTAGGACATCCTGGCGTGGAATTGAACACTTAATTGCAGCACCGATACTTTGTATGAGCCCAGAAAGGTCTTCATCCCGTTTCTCAGGCAGGTTACAAATCTCTAAGTTGTTGAGACGGGCTTGTTGTTCCAGCGATTCAATTTTCTGCTCGAGACTGAAAAGCTTATAGTTCATTCTGTGAAACGAAGACGTCAGAGTGGCAATCTCTGTGTCTTGCTTCTTCAGATCATCGACTTCACTGGTGTGAAATTGGAGTGAATGTTCAAATTGGGATATTTGTGCCTTGAAGGACGAGTGTTCTGTGCGCAATGTATTAATGTCTTGTTTGATCTCAAGTGATGTAGTTCTGAGATCATTAAGCTCAGCTTTGATGGTGTTTATGATATCCTTATTGATTTGAGATAGCTTGTCGTCTAACTCACAGCGAAAATCCATAAGCGCTTTAGCGATTTCACGACCCACTGCCGATGAATTCAAATTGCAGGTAGACTTAACGCAGTCGCACTCTGGTCTCTGCTTTCTTTTTCGTAGCGTAATGCAAGATTCCCTCGATTCACCAGCATACGACAAATCAGGAGTGGAGTTCGCTTTCTCAGGGGAAAGCATAATTGCAGATTTTGCTTGAGTTTTCGGTGACCGCCGAGAAACAATGCACTACACACGACAGTAGACCGTCCGTGTACTTGGATAGGGTTTACTTTCCACTGGGAACGTTACACTAGTTTTGTTAAACGATATGGTCTCTGACACCAACGCGACACGTCCGTCACCTTACGCTTCGTGAGGCGAAATGTGAAATATTGTAGTTGTATCAATTACTTCGTAGTTGTAAAGGTTCAGATATTGATATTGCAGATATACTACATATAAATATGATGAGTTTTTGGAGATCAAGAAAATAATAGAGTTAAGTGATTATTTTTTAATCATCGTAATCATATTACAAATTAACGAAAAGACAATATTTCCAGAGAAAACAACGTTTCTAAGGAGCTTACTATCTTCAAAAACAATTAAATGTTAACAATCAAATCTTATACAAGCTTTATCACACAAAGGAATTAAACCCGTTTAATAAACCGTAAGTATAATGATTATGTTTATCAAAAAAAAAAAAAAAAACAATATAAATTTCTTAATAAGCTATATAACCTTGTGCACCTTCAATTTCTTAGTAAGTAGGTACATTAAAAAAACTGAGCGGTTGTGATTCTGGCCGCCACAATTATCAGATCATAAACGTATATCCTTGATTCCCTTCTCTGCAACTTTTGTTAAAAAATAGTACAAACAGATGGTCACTTCATTGGATCCTCGTGTTGCAATCGTCTCGTCCCACATACAAGGTGTAAACAGACTCTTCACGAAGCCGTCAACCAAGCATTCTGTAACTCTACGCAAAAAAATATTGATGGGAAACGACTTTTTTTTTTGTGTAGAGTTTAGAAGCTTGGCTCCACATGAGATCTGATAACTTTTTGACAGTGCAAGCAATAGGGTCTCGTCTTGGCAACATTTTACATGAAAATGTTTTTGGTGGGATCATGTTTAACTAATTCGTTTAATTTGCATCTTCTTTGTACTTTCTTGATTCATAACTGTTGACTTTTTACTTTATCGTACGCGATAGACGGAGGACTGGGTGGTTCAATGAACTGGTTTATAACAATAACAAAACGTATGGATATCTTAGTAATCCTGCTTTTTTTTTTTTTTTGATGGGAAATCATCAAATGACCCCCCCCCCACTCTGGGCGGAGCGGAAGGGAGTGTCAGACTTGTACTGACTAAAAACCATCCATGTTCCTTCTTTGCCCTTTGTGTACCAGGGCCACCGTGGCCCTGGTACACAGTCTCTTTCGAACAGTCCCGCAGCTCGGGCAGGCATCGGCCCATGCGGACCCCTACTCGGTTGCTGACATCTCTTTGAGGCGCGCGTGGAACACGAACGCGCCGTCGACACGGCCTGTCGTCATAAGACGGCCGGACGGCGAGCTAGCCCATAACTCGCCGTCCACAGGCCCGCGCCTACGGTGGCCGGGAGCCACCACGTGACCCCCGACGCCCAGGGCGTCTCCCGCGGCGGCTGGGACGTGAGGTTCTTTCCCTCTCACGTCCCGCCACCTCCTTCACTAGCATGACTGCTTCACAGAAGGTGGTGACGGCTTCCCATTCCCTCTCGCTCCGGACCATGGCTTGAACCAGGGCCGGACGCGAGAGATCGCCGCCGCCAATCGCCGCTACAAGGACACGGCGGTGCTCCGCCCAAGCGGGGCAGACCTCTACGGTGTGCTCCACCGTGTCCTCCAGACGATCCTCGCAGTGGAAACACCCAGGCGTTTCCTCCCGCCCGATTCGGTGCAGGAACCTCCCGAAACAACCGTGTCCGGTGAGGATCTGCGTCAGGCGGTAGGTGAGGGCGCCGTGGCGCCTCTCTAGCCACTCCTCAAAGAGGGGACTTATCGCCACTATGGCAGCGTGCCCTGCACGGGGTTGCAACAGTCGCTCTCTCCATGTCGCCATGAGATCACGCCGGAGGTCTGTCCGCTGAGCGGCAATTTGCCGCGGCAGCGGAGTTTCCCCCCGACGCAGTGCCTCCGCGCGCCATTCATGCAGGCGTGCGAGGACTGTCGCCTCCAGATCCCATGGCGGCAATCCGGCAAGGAGGCTAGCCGCCTCGCCGGAGATCGTGCGGTACCCCCGGATTAGCCTTATGGCTATCACCTTTTGGGGCGCGTTCAGGTAGTGGGCGGCTTGCCGCCTCAAAGAACGCGCCCACACCGGGGCCCCGTAAAGGGCCATGGACCGCACGACCCCCGCGTATAGCCTCCGGCAGAAGGCGTTTGGACCCCTCAGGTTGGGCAAGAGCCGCTTGAAGGCAGCCCCTGTCCGTTCCAGTTTGGGAGCCAAACGTCGGAAGTGCTCCACGAAGTTCCACCGGCTGTCGAGGACGAGTCCTAGGGCAGTTAACAAATTAGACAGACGCATCTACCTTTGAAAAACATAACTCCTTAGTGATGTCCACCGCAGTTGAGCACACATCTAACTACAGACTCGCCGTCACGTAGTAAATCCTCCTTCAAATAATGCGACTTTAAAAGATTTTGCCATTTTGGCTATATTTCGTACGAGTGTCTCCTGATTTCTCCAGTGATACCCGACATTCAATCGTCTGCATACCTGCAGCATCCGCTGAGCTGTCGAAAGGTCAAAGTACTGGCAATATGAGCGCAGTCGCAGTCCGCGTCGAGTGCTCACGCAAGAGCACGCTACAGATTGCTACAGATTTTAAGGCCCCTTTCGTACATAATAATATGAATACTGTTTTAAGCTTTCACGGTTTACAACTAAACTTATACTGTCACTTACAGGATATCTTCCGTGATTGTTCATTATTTTGAATGTCGGGAGCTCGAAATAATCAACAATCACGGAAGATATCCCGTAAGTGACAGTATAAGTTTAATATGAATACTTGTACTTAAATCGTTCTATTGCGATGAATAGATGTCATCCACCATCTCCGTTGGCGAGGACGACGACGACGATGTATATTTCTTTGTGTGACATTGATATAATTCGCTATACTAAAAATGCATAGCGCGCACGCTGCCACTATTTCTTCGTCCATTGTATAGCAAAGACAAATGACAAGTGCGGAGCGTCACGAGTAATTGCTCTTGTAGAGCAGTGTGTGGGCAGACAGGGCAATATCGCGGCAGTGCGAGGAGCATAGCGATGAGCAGCGCAAGGAGCATAGTGTGGCGGGACCATAAGAATAAATTGTGCAGTTAATCGTGATCATAATAATCCCGTAAATAAGTACTCTACTATTAATAATTAAACCAGGCTTAGCAAATAGAGCAACAAATTTTTACTCAGTTTATATATTTTTAAATAAAGTAACTGACAACTCTATCTACTAACTAGATAAAAACTATTGAAGTTTCCACGAATGATTGAATACTGACTGAAACTGAAACATGAAATGCAACAAAATGCTCGCGAGCAGTGAGCACCAACTTGCGAATAAACAACACAAAAGCGTTCCACCTGCTACGGCGTAGATACCACGAGTGCTACGACGGGCTATGGGCTACGAGCTACGCCTACGAGCGCGCGTCCGTGATCACCAACTACGGACGCGTAGCGCTTCAACAGCTTTTCTTTGAACCGATTCTGACGAATCAGAAATTCAATTTGTATTGATGTTTTATCCGTTTAACTGATTTGAATAAAAGACATTTTTGTAGGGTATTTGCTTATTGTGCAGTTATCATTTTCTCATTGTTTAAAATAAACTTAACTTAATTAATCAATTACCATTATGTCCTGCAGCCCTGGGCCCAGGAGTTCACTATATCAAAGTAAGCGTATTTGAGAGACGACATAATAAAATGTCCTAACTGAAAATTTGGCTGAATTTAGCAATAATAGCCGGGAACCGAGTTATATGGAATATATTCAAAGTGAGATGAAGATGAGCTTACTGTTGTAGAACGACATGATTGGCGAAGTTCTGCCGAAGACATTTGAGTCTCACTTATCTTTATATAATTTACACATTAGTGCCCTATGGCTTTGTAAAGAAAACGTTGGCAATTCATATCGTAACAATTACATAATTTTAGTGTAAATGCTAATCACTTAATCTTGACCCACCCATTAGATAAATTCATTATTATGGGTGATTTTAATATTGGTAATAATGTAAACAGGATAAATTCTGACGGTAATGAACTGATCCCGCAGAATGTACCAAGTAATTACTTAAGCGGGTTTTTGATGGAATTCTCAATTCTAACCTGTCCCAATAAAACGGTGAGAGAAACAACAACGGTAGGTAGATTATTGGACTTAGTTTTTTCTAATGACTCGGTCAATGTTACTGGATGTCTCGATCCTTTGGCATTACCTGTAGACCTACATCACAAGCCATAGACTACTACTGACGACTTTGTTGAGATTCTCAATTTGACTGATAAATTGACAACATAGTATGTGTTTTCTAGGGGTGATTACACGGCCATTAAATCAGAACTCGACCAAATCAATTGGAATGAGTTTTTACTTGCTGATTTGTTGGATAGTGCTGTGGAACTTTTTTATAATAAATTAGAGACCAGTATATACCAGTTAAATTTAGACAATCATCTTATCCGCCTTGGTATAGTTCAGCTTTGGTCAAAGTACTGAGAGAGAAATATAAATAAAAGTAATGCATTATGGCGATAAGACTGCGAGTACAGGCGAAGAGATCAGCAATTTATTCGCAAAATATTTTCATTCAACTTTCCAGGAACCTGATCCTGTGCCCGCGACTTCCGGTGGCATTAGCGTTGAAGATAGTGTGTCATGCATCGTTTCGTTTGGTGTGTCCCATTCTCAAGTTTTGAAGTTATTAAAGACCTTGGACCTCTCCAAATCTGCCGGTCCTGATCTTATACCTCCACTATTTATTGTAAATTGTGCCGATAGCCTTGTTGTACCGCTGTGTATTTTATTCAGGTGGTCCCTTTCAGAAGGCATAGTTCCAAAAATTTGGAAATCGGCATTCGCTACCCTGGCTTTCAAAAAAGGTTGGATATCGTCCAATATCCAAGATATGTCTGTTCTCCAAAATCCTCGAACGCATTGTGTTTACTGACGTATACGCTGCTATGAAATGTAACTTTGGTGATGAACAGCATGGCTTTCTTAGGAAGCGTTCCACTACCTCTGGCTTAATCTTGTTCCATGATTTATATCCGGAGGTATGGAACAGCGTGCACAAGTCGACGTTATTTTATTTATTTATTTATTAAAACTTTATGCACATAATGTACAAAGGCGGACTTAATGCCTTGGGCATTTTCTACCAGCTACCTTAAGAGTGATGCAGATAAAAAACAGTAGGTGCAATAGTACAGAAAATTTCCAAGAATAAAATATAATAATAAATACATTTAAACATACTTACAAACCAAATATACAATAAAAAAACAAAGTAAATAGAGATAAAAATACATAGATGATCAAGAAAAACAACAAATTAATTGTGAGACGAGTCTGCCAACTTCTTAAGTGTTCGCGAACTTTTACCTTAAATGTGAACCGACTGGTTGCCGTCCTGATATTCGTTATTTATACTGGTCACAGCAAAGGCTTTACTCAATACTCAATACTCAATACTTTATTGCATTCCATAATGTATACAAGGCTGGTAGGTAAATTATAGAGAAACAATTATGGACCCTGTCGGGCACAGCAAGTTAGTTTTTAGAGGAGAGGATGAAGCGCTTTTTGTTTAAAAACATAATAATATTGAAATTATAATATTGAAATTAAGGAGTAAATCTTATATTTAGATATTTAAGTAGATATTATTTATGAGTAGATTTATATTAATTTTGTTTATTATTAATATTTCTATATCTATGCTTTGACCGTATTGACCATAGACTGCTCTTATAAAAGCTATTAAAAGCCGGAATATACGGAGATTTGTATCGGTGGTTCTCCTGTTATATTGATAACAGAACGCAGGCTGTGGTTCTTCAGGGGTACACATCTGGATGGAGTTCTGTCCCCTCTGGAGTTCCTCAGGGTTCGATTTTGGTATCCCTTTTATTTACTGTCTTTATTGCTGACGTGAAACACTGTTTTGAAACTTCTTATATTTTAGTTTATGCTGACGATATGAAGGTTCATAAAATTATCCGAAACATATCTGATACACACCTGTTACAAAGCAACTTAAATAGATTTGAAAAATACTGTTACGTCTACAGTATTTTACTGTTACGTCTACAGGCTTGAACTGAATGTTTTAACATGTTTCCACATGACTTTTACTCGTCAGAAGTCTATAATCGATTCCACGTACAAGCTTTACAATATCAGTATTATAGGAAAAGTCAATAGTATTAGGGATCTTGAATGTCTACAAGACAACAAGCTACTCTTCGATCAGCATATTGATAGTATAGTAAATAAGGCGTCAAGAGCTCTTGGTATTATACTGAGAACATCAGCCGACCGATCCATGTGCTCCCGATTACCTAAAAGAATATTTCAAAGTGTTGGGCAGTTCTCACAGTCAATACTCAATACTCAATACTTTATTGCATTCCATAATGTTAAATAAAACAGTTGGTATGTTAAAACATTGAATCAATTATGGACCCTGTCGGGCACAGCAAAGTTAAATTAATTGATAATAGGAGAGAGGATGAAGGCGCTTTTTAAAAAGTTAAGAAATATTAAATTAAAATAGTAAAATGGCTTTTGTGGTATTTACATTATAGATCATAATTATATTTAATTGAGTACTAATAAATTTGTAAGTCTTAAATGTAATATTTGGTTTTAGTTTATTTTATTGCACCATTATATACTAAAATTATAAGTTATAATAATAATCTAAAAGTAACATTTTTTTTTTTTTAATAGTATTTTTTAAATAAATTGGATAATTGGATTGAAAGGTGCGCTATGTGCGTCAGCTTCGAGCTTCCAAAAACCTACTACTTAAAATTCCATCACATCGTACTGGTTTTTTGTCCAATTCTTACGCTGTCTCAACTATAAAGCTCTGGACCGCGCTACTTCTTGGCATTAAAAAAGCTGAAAGCAAAATGGCTTTCAAAAGAACAGTTTGGCAGTACTATTTAAAATCCGACTAAATTGCTCACAAGCTAGATTTTCGAAGTCATAGTAATTATTATAAGGTTCATCGTTTTTGGACTATTTGTATGTATTATAATATTTATAATATATATTAGTTTATTTCATTTTACTGTGTATATGTGTATTAGTATGTACCTATTTATGTATATCAATCTATTATAACAAAGTGGTATTTTTCTTATTTATTTTTTTGTACTCTATCACAATGCAGTCCTATTTGACCCAAAGGTTAACTGGTATAGAATGCCTTGTGGCATTAAGTCCGCCTGTGTACCACTCTTGTACATGAAGTTTAAATAAATAAATAAATCAGCGTGTTTCCGATCAGTAAAACCGATCAAGGATATTATATTGTTCGTTCGTACGGAGCCACCTTGAGTATGCATCACAAGTCTGGAACCCTCAATACGGGATCTACAAGTCTCGTATTGAGGGCATCCAGAGAAAATTTCTTAAGTACCTTGATTACAGGGCAAAACAAGTATCTGTCGATTACATTCACCGATGCAGAAGGTACCATTTTCTACCACTTGACCGTAGACGTCATATTAATGATGTATGCTACTTGTTTAGTATCGCAAATGGTTCAATCGACTGTCCTGAATTTGTTTCAAAATTAACGATACGCTTAGTGCGTATCAGATGGGACGGCGACAGCGACCACTTCTACATGTACCTTATGCGAACACTACTTATAGCAGTAGTGCATACTTTCTGAGAGCCAGTCGTAGCTTTAATTAATGTTTTTGTGAACCCGGTATTGAGCTATTCTGCACCGATGCAAGCACAGTAAGGAGACTCTTAGCGAAGCCATTTTTGTACAGGAGGCACCTGCCTGCACTTGAACCGTTTATTTATCCA
Organism: Noctua janthe; assembly: GCA_910589295.1. Lineage (NCBI taxonomy): Eukaryota > Metazoa > Arthropoda > Insecta > Lepidoptera > Noctuidae > Noctua > Noctua janthe. The sequence goes on along the minus strand of OU342572.1, from coordinate 262,465 downwards.
GTTGGCAGTTAAATTAATAACAGTTAAATAAAACGAACCAACTTCTTTAATTAGTCAATAATTTGAGAGTACCTACTCTACAAAAATCTAACACTATACATATAGTATAGTGTTAGATTTTTGTTTGTAAAGTAACTTTTGCAATAACGAACTAATATGTTCTGTATTTATCTGTGGAGGCTTGTTATTAGCAATTTAGGTATTTATTTTGTTATTATAATGTTATTAGTCTGTAAGCTTTCCTAAAATGTAAAAATAAAATAAATTAAACAAATAAAATTAAAAAAATTAGATGTGGGATATTTTCCGTTGCAACCGCAGTTTTTGTTTTTAAATTATTTATTTGACATACATCATTTTATAACACTGCTATTTTTATTGACATTATATTTATTGTAGGTAATTGTGGCATCTTAATTTGTTTTTGTATTTTTTTATTTTGCTATTTAACACATTATAACAGGGAAATTGCAAATGTTTTACGTTTTTATTAATTTATTTGGTTACTGTTATAATAATAATTTTTAATTAATATTTTTTTTTTATCTAATTTATTTTTCTATTGTATTTCTTTAAAATTTATAATTTAGTGTAAAATTTCGATACTATGTAAAAACAAGCTGTTGCCCGCAACCTCGTTCGCTTTAAAATTTTGGTGTGACGTATGAGTGAGACTGCCTCGTTGGTCGAGTGGTCGCAAGCGCGACTCCTAAGCATGAGGTCCTGGGATCGATTCCCGGGTGTGTTAAAGTGTTAAATTTTTTTTTAATTTAAATTACATAAAGTTATCACACACATGATTTGGAGATCTCTTTTTAAGCAAGATGGTTGTGTTAGGGGGCGCCCACAGGGCACGCCACCATAGTGGCGATAAGTCCCCTCTTTGAGGAGTGGCTAGAGAGGCGCCACGGCGCCCTCACCTACCGCCTGACGCAGGTCCTCACCGGACACGGTTGTTTCGGGAGGTTCCTGCATCGAATCGGACGGGAGGAAACGCCCTGGTGTTTCCACTGCGAGGATCGTCCGGAGGACACGGTGGAACACCGTGGAGGTCTGCCCCACTTGGGCGGAGCACCGCCGTGTCCTCACAGCGGCGATTGGCGGCGGCGATCTCTCGCGTCCGGCCTTGGTTCAAGCCATGGTCCGGAGCGAGAGGGAATGGGAAGCCGTCACCTCCTTCTGCGAAGCAGTCATGCTAGTGAAGGAGGTGGCAGGACGTGAGAGGGAAAGAACCTCACGTCCCAGCCGCCGCGGGAGACGCCCTGGGCGTCGGGGGTCACGTGGTGGCTTCCGACCACCGTAGGCGCTGGCCTGTGGACGGCGAGTTATGGGCTAGCTCGCCGTCCGGCCGTCTTATGACGACGGGCCGTGTCGACGGCGCGTTCGTGTTCCACGCGCGCCTCAAAGAGATGTCAGCAACCGAGTAGGGGTCCGCATGGGCCGATGCCTGCCAGAGCTGCGGGACTGTTCGAAAGAGACACCGTGGCCCTGGAACACAAAGGGCAAAGAAGGAACATGGATGGGTTTTAGTCAGTACAAGTCTGACACTCCCTTCCGCTCCGCCCAGAGTGGGGGGGGTCATTTGATGATTTCCCACCCGGGGAAAAAAAAAAAAAAAAAAGGGGGCGCCCATTAATTCCGTCAGGCAATTTTGGCGATTTTTCGACCCCTTCTCCCCCTTGGTGAGATGTGAGATTTAGCTTGACCCCCTCACGCCCCTCCTAATCCCATATTAGATTTATCAAAATGCGTAGTTTAGTATAAATACAGTAATCTATGCTTGATTGCGTTGAATTCATTTAAAAATGAAATTTTTGTTTAACTATTTCCATATTTGGCCATATTTTAGTAGGAAAACATGTTTACTTAATTAAACCCAGGTTTTAATTTCACAGTTTCTAGCGTGGATTAAAATTACGTGATATTTGCCGAGATCCCCTCTCTCCCTCGTGAGATTGCGTGAGATTCGGCTCGACGCTCTCGTTTGAATTTAATTTAGTTGTATTTTCTGTGTGTTGTATTATAAGTCATCAATAAACGTTTTTTGAACACATAGGGTGCGAAAGCGATTATATTCTCTTAAACCAGCACTATCATAAAATCTGTTCCTATCTGACATGTCTTAGTCTAGTCTTAACTATATTCTATATCTTTACCAATTTTCAGATTCAAAAAGCTCAAGGATTACATATAAACTTGCGAGAGCCTTACTCCAGGCTGTCACAAAATTATTTCTTAGCTAATGTCTCTTACTCATAAACTATTGACTTGCTAAATTTAAGGTCGGTAGTACAAAAAAAAACAGAACTTTCATACAAAATTGCGAGAGCCCTTTAAACCTCCTTAATCCGACCCTGTCGCAAAATCCGTTCTTAGCGAACGTCTACTAACTATTAGCTAACTCTCGGCCAAATTTCATATTTTTATCACACAAAATGAAGGACTTTCATACAAACTTGCGAGAGCCCTTAGACCTGCTTAATCCGGCCCTGTCACAAAACCCGTTCTTAGCAAACATCTACTAACTATTAACTACATCCCGGCCAAATTTCAAGTCTGTAGCACACAAAATGAAGGACTTTCATACAAACTTGCGAGAGCCCTTAGACCTCCTTAATCCGGCCCTATCGTAAAATAGCTTAGCGGACGTAGCTGCCTGCCAAATTTCATCTTTACATGTCAAGCGGTTTTCGATAGTTCGTGATTATTGTGTGAGTGAGTGACCTTTCGCTTTTATATATTTAGATTAGATAGATTGTTAATGAAATAAATTAAATGAAATTATACTACGGATTTATTTAACAGTTAGTTTCGGAATACTACGAAATACCCTTTATTTCCGGTATTAGCCAACACCGGGCTTGCGTATATATTCATCCCGACTACGGAACCCTCCACTGTATGTGGTGCGCACTTGGCAATAGTACATTTTGAAACAAGTGGAAAAACTTATTGCATTCGAGGCGGAATAGCCGAGAACTGCAGTAACAAATCCCCAAGCGTATCAAACGACGTTTTTCAATACACTTTCGAAGAAATAAAATATTACAACGGATAGTATTTTTGTCAGGAATTATTGTGAAACTATGATTTAATTTGCTTTTGTTCCGCGCTTTGCTTTAGCCAGGTTGAAGAAGAAGAAGCAAAGGTATGATGCTGTTAAACAGCCTAATATGAAAAACAGAATATTCAAATATTTTTGAATTTAGAACACAAATAAATCTTAATTTGATCATAAAAGTAAATATTTGTTTTAAATAAGCATGTTTATCTATGATATTTTATTTATAAACAATTTAAATACTCAAAAAATATTTACGCTGTAAAAGACGCTTGTGTCTTTGCCGTGAAAAAAACACAATCACCGCCTACTATAGCCATTGAACACATTTGGACTTAGCATAAGTTTAGTTAGGTATCTATGGAAATTTTTATTTCCGCACGTGTGCGGAAAAATATTAAAAATCCATGAGTGTGAAATACATTGCATGTTGAACCTAATCATAGTGCGATAAGAACCAGTTTTCGAGAAAGTGTATTAAAAAAATATTTCTGAAGTTCAGAACCTCGATGTAAAAAAAAGTACTACCAAAAAATTACCCTGATAACCCCAACTATCGCCCTGTTTCGTTTGATCCACGATTTTTTACCCATCCTTTATATCCGGTACTTATAACAAAAAAAAAATTGTCCGTATTGTTTGTTCAGGCTAATATACGAAACGGCTGGACCGATTTTCATATGACTTTTACTGGTTACTGGTACTTTTAAACTAATTTAAATTACTATTAATTTACATTGTTTTCAGTTACAAGTGCAGAGAACCCAGCAACCATGCATGAATATGCATGAACTAAAACGTAGAGGTTTTTAAGCGTTTTAGCGACTACGAAAAACGGATAAAAAGACGCAGTTCATTCCAGCGCCGTGATCGGGGGCTTTCAGGCGAGTTGTTGGCGGGTACCTACCTCCCTACCCTACCTGTCACGCTGTCACCCACACGCACATATAGCTACAACTTTTAACAAACCGTCGGTCGGTAGTACGGTTCCAATTAATTCAGCTTCATTGTAATCCCGGTTAACTCGTCCAACAGTTGGGCAAAGGTAAATACGGGCAGAGGCCAAAGTTGAATGGAAAGCCATTGGTTTTGCTTCGTAGAATTTTATAATTGAGTGATTGTGGATTCAAATATGAGCTAGACTGTAGAGGTATGGGTGAGAAAGAAACATAGGATCACCTCGGATCAAATGGTTAAATTTGCTTTACATTGTAGTTGTATTTGATAGAGAAGTAGAAGTGGCTGTTTGTGTATGTGAGTTTAAATGCTTGTAAACGGTAAAAGAGAAATTCTTAGTGTGGGGCAAAGTTTTTTAAAAAATAAAAAAAAGAAAAGAAGTTACTCATTATGCAGACAGAAAAATCTTTTTAATAAGAAGTTAAACCGTTAAAACAAAAACGGCGCCAAATATGTACAAGTAAATTAATAACTTATAGTGTAAATGATGGAAGCTTGATTGCAGTGGCGTAGCTAAGCGTGGGCGAAATCACAAAATTCTCTATTAATTTATTTGAGCCTCTGTCGAATTTTATCGATCGATCATGCGAAAATCCAATAAGGGTGCCAGACCAGATGCAGAAAAAGGGCTGCTCTGAGATATTTTACTTTCTGGAAAACGCTTTCCTACTGACGGAAATCGCAGGTTAGTTAAAAAAAAAAAAAAGATTGTAGCAGTACCAAATACGAGTAGGTAGGTAGGTATACTTACCAAGTGTACCCACCTACTCGTATTAGGTAATGTAACCTAACCTATGAGCTCATGAACGCTAAATTTACGTTATTAGTAAATTACGGCGCTCAGGAGGTAGAGTTCTATCGAAATGAACCAAGGCGCCAATTATGGATTGGACTTGAAAAGAAAATAAACGGATGATATTAGGTACGTAGGTAGTCTTACAGCAATGGAGTTCCTTCTGTACTTTTAAAACTAGTACGTAGGTACCTGGCATAGACATCCCCTTACCACAGGTAAATGAGTCACCAAATCGGTATGAGTCATTCGAATGACTTATTACTTAGGTAGGTACTGCGTAAAATTGCACCACAATGCCAAAACCTCACGTTTCCGCATCCAGTTACGGTAACTACCTACCTAGGTATTATTGCAATTTATCCTTGTTTTTTACCGACTTCCCAAAGGAGAATGTTATCAATTCGATTTTTTTATTATTTTTTTTTGTGTATGTACAAAATGTATATGTGAAAATATTATTTCGCGGTGGTCCCGTTTCAATTTGGTGAAGATCTGAAGCTGATCTTCGGAGTTATACCGTTAACTCTTCAATAACAGACAGCAAATCTGTCGTGATTACTGCAATCGCTTGGATGTTTATTGTTTACACAACATCATAACATTACATTACGCCTGTATATTCTGAGGAGATGTGTACTGTACCCCCGTAGTTCGACAGTTAGGTATGTTAAGTTATTATTAGTATTTTTGTTAGTATTTTATTGGGGATAAGCCTATTACCGTGACATGTATTGGTAACGGTTCACTAATGTTTCTAAACTCCTTTGACAATATTTAACCGACTTCAAAAAAAAGAAAAAGGTCCATGTTCGACTATACATATTTTCTAATGTATGTTCACCGAATTCTCCACCAATAGTTGACCGATTTTCATAAATCTTTTTTTATTCGAAAGCCTATACTCCTGAGGTGGTCCCATTGTCACCAAGTTAGAATCTGATGATGGGAACCCAGGGAAATCGAGGGCAACTCTCAAATTTTATAGGTACGTACAATGTTTTCCATATACTTTATAACGCAATTTAGATATTTGTGCCTGGTAATCATCACCCCATGTTGCTGAGCTGATGATGGAAGGTATAAGTTAGGGTTAGGGTTAGGTATGGGATCTCAGGAAAATTAAGGGTAACCCTCAAATTTCATGGGCATTGTTTGAAACGATATACTTCCCATAAGGTCCAATGGTCATCAGGTCAGGATCTGATGATGGGATCCTGGAGAAATTGAGGGAACTCTCTAAGTGTTATAGGCACACATAAGCACTATGCTTGGTAATCATTATTGAGTGTATGTTCAGCGATATATTCGCCATTATTGTAAAACCGATTTTAATAATTATTTTTTCATTTGAAAGAATATTATTCCGCGGTGGTCCTGTTTACATATTTGGTGAAGATCTGATGCTGATCTTCGGAGAAATACAATGGCAAACTCTTCAATAATAGACAGCATATCTGTCGTGATTGCTGCAATCGCTTGATGTTTATTGTTTACACAATATCACAATTTATATAACATAACACCGGTATGCTCTGAGCTGAGGGTGTACGCAGATGTGTATGTTAAGTTCCATTTTATTAGGGATAAGCCTATAACCATTAAATTGTTAACAATGTAAAATAAATGCATAGCAAATATTTGTGAAGGATATTACAACTAAAATGGAAAACTTAAACAACTTTTTTGATCGGTGGCATAAAAACCGAATCAAACAAACAAGTCACCGACTTCTGAAGCTAGTTATTTTTCACTATTTTGTGTTTTTGAAGTCGGTTTTATTTTTTGCAAATAAAAGATAAAGATAATTTATTTGTCAAACATGCGTTTACATAAACTGACTAATCAGACATGCAAGGTATTGAATTAATAGATGTTGTGTGCGTCCATGTTTTGCCACTAACGGCGTACAAATTTTGTAGGGTTTTCAAAAAAGTTTTATTTTTGCCATGGTTCCAGAATCTGCGGTTCCCTCAAGTAAGACTAAACATTGCAACCAGCTAAACCACTGTAAACAAAACAAACTGGTGGTTCTCCGAACACTTTACCGATGGCTCGCGTTGTGCGTCTCACTAAACCGGTCATTACGCGCTGCTAGCTTTAATTAAAGCCAGCTCAGTGCTCAGCTATTTTAGGACTCATAAAACATTCCTTGACGAATGCAAGCAAGCTTCCTTCCGGGATTAAATCTACTGAACATTGTTTGCTGAAATATTCAACAACTTTGTTTCCTACTTTTCTTTGGTCTTGATTTTTTTATGACAAATTCTGTTGTTTGAACTTCGGAAGTTTGCCGAATATGGGAAAATGATGCTCAACAAATAAAAGACAAAATCGCTTTTTCCACTTCATACTCACTGTATGTCTTTATTTATTTTTTTGTGTTTTTTTCAATTTATTTTGAAAACGTTCTTTAAATCAAATTTATATTAATATTAAATATATAATTTATCTCGAGTGTATTTACATGGTATTTACAAGTGTGTATGTACATGTATATGCGCCGCGGGGCGATATGTACAACGTTTATATGCTAACATTATGCTAGGTACCTTACATACACAGATATACAAAAAAAACGCTAAGCTACAGGCGTCGCAGCGAGTGGGTCACACTGCAGGAGACAACCTATTTGATAAATGCATGCTTGTAATCACACGGGGTGCGGGCGGCGGCGCGGTGACGTCACCGCCACACGGCGAGCACTCGCGCCGACCAAGTATTGTAACCAACATATTCGTCACATATCATACACTTGTCGCTCGGCACGAACCTTGTGCCACAGCGTACACGCTCACCGTCACCGGCCCGCCGCCGACTTACAATATAAATGACTAGCAAATGTGAGCGACTCGCTACGACGATCACCTTACATCTAATTTCGTACATTATTTTAGTTGCACTCGTTATGTAATATCATTTTTTTTAATTTTTACTTTATTTTATTTATTTAGATTTTTTTAGCGAAACACTGGCATTATCTTTATAAGGTACATTATACAGGATGGCAGCCGAACTCGTTCGTATAATTAACTAACTGCATAAGAGTTTACATCTAATGTATCAAGTTGAAACAAGTGTGTGAAGAATGTTCTGCACACGGAGTAATATGCAATGGAGTGTTCAACCGGAACATAAACGCATGTTTTCACGAGGTGCTTGGAAAAAGTTACACCATTTTAGCGTATCACTACATTTGCTGACTACTCCGTGGCTAACACGTTGCCATTACAAGGCAGAGAGGCATCTCACACAACACCACACGTCACGACAGCGCAGTCCTACTACTCCCTGGTACCGCCATCAGGTACCCACACCAAAGGCACTGCAACACAATCCAGTGGAACATATGCCTGAGCTTACTCGAGCAGCCCTTGATAACGACATATAGTGAGCAAGACGTTCAGTTGTGGGGCGGCTCTAGCACTCAGGCATGTGTCGAAATAGTCTAGTCCGAAACCTTTGCCAGAACAAGTAGCAACATCATTATGTATGGAAGAAAGGAATCAGGGGCTTTATACATTATACAATAGATCTTATATTATACATTATAAATGATCGCATCATTTGATTGGGAGCGAACAAACTCTTCGTAAAGTTCTGCTGCCTTTACGAAGAGTTTGCTCGCTCCCAACCAAATTTGATTGGTTCGCTCCCAACCAAATTTGATTGGTTTAGTAACAGGTGACTTTCTCAGTAAATGCAATGCAAACTGCATAATGTAAAGAGCGCCTAACGAAGCTAAGCATATAACGCACTAGAATTGCAAAGTTTTTTTTTAAGTATTCGCATGTTAACTAGTCAGCTAGAACCTAGTACAACATTACACTATTTCACTTTCAAAGAATTTAACTTAAGTCTTGAAATTTTATTTAGAACTGTTTCCCGAAGTATTTTGTATTTTAGCATTGACATATTTTCTGTCAGTTCGTATCGTACACTCTCTCTCGTCAATACATAAACTCGGCTCATTATTCCTAGCTGTCAAAGAAACGCGTGGTTTATTTGAGAGCCGCTACACATTTCCTAATCTGTTCGCGACACAGCGGCGCACAATTCGCGAGTAACCGTTGCGCGCCCAACTCCAGGGTGGGGGGTCATTAATCACCGCCATGCCTAGCTCACAGTTATTTTTAGAATCCCTTCCACGTGCGCATTGTGATGGAACAGAACAGTCATTCTGCGAGTTTGTTGAACTTGCCCTACATATTTGTCAATCAACCTAAATCGCGGCCTCGGGGAGTGATTTTACATTTTTTCAGTCCCTGATATGAACATCAAAAGTTTCCGATAACTTTGTGTCTACAGCAGTCGCGACCTACTTAGTCCTTACACGGAAATATCCAGAAGTTATAACAAAATCCATCAAATGTTTGTAATCTGCATATTTTCCAATTACTATAAAAGGCGCTGCGCGCTGACAGTGACGTATTGGCGGCTCGTACGTGACGTGCGGCGCCGCAGTAAGCAGCACATTAAGCTAACGTTAACGAATTATTGCTAGGTAAAGCACTCAATTATACTACTTAATATTACATAAACTATTCTGTTGTTGGGACGATAGTCTTGTGAACAACTAAGGCAGACACCATAGTTGTGAATATCGCAAGCAAAAAGCGTAACTTATTTCAAAACCAGGGCCCAACCACCACTTATAGCAATATTATATTAATCTTACTTCAGTGTCAGAAAGAGATGGAGATATACAGCACGTGTAGCTCTATCACTCTCCCACATCGAAAAATATATTATTAGAATAATACTGCTAAAAGCGGTGGCACAGTCCCAGGACTGCACTATAGTGAAGCGGAAAGTTAACGTAGAAACAAGGACAACAGGTACGCGTAGTCGCAACAAACTTAACAGAAGAACATAACGATCAACTACGGCACATAGGAATAGGAACATAGGACACAATTAGCTACAATATGATACCGACCGCGCGCCGACGAACTAACATCTTAATAACGCTACAAAATTAATAAGAAACAAATCAACATCAAATTGTCTAACGATGAGATATTGACAAATTACAAACTTCTAGGTCCTAGCTAGAAGAAGACTATGAATGGAGACTTCCGAACACTACGATTTTTGTAATAAAAAAACGATTTTCAATTATTGCTTCGTGTATTACTTAATCATAATTATTGTTTACATTGATGGAAACACTATGTACTGAAACTCATCAGTGTAATCCTAACTATAGCGAATAGTTGTCAACTTATAAGTCAACGACTTCATTGTAATCCTGAGGGAAACCTAACATTATTGTACATCGCAGCTTTATTGACATAAATAATACTAAGTATGAACTGTTTTGCGCTTACTTTTACCTACACTTCCGAGACTTTAATAGTTCGAGCTCAAACCGTCGCGAAATAATTAATTAATTCATTATTATTCTATTAATCACATAAACTTAAGTAGTTCTAATATATCGGCTATGTGTGATTACAAGTCCCTGTTCATCACAAATTTACGCTCTCGGAAGTAAATCATACATACATAATTATATGTCCTACCTCTAACAAACAAAAGGCTTTTGTTGCACTTCCTCGTATGCCTGTATCCTACACTTATGTTCACTCACAAAGGTTTGCAACACGAATGTAATCAGTTTAATAGTTCATTTCCCATGATTCTACTAGTTCGACTAACAAATCAAAACATCAAGCTGCCTCTACATAAGCGAGTATAAATGTCAAAGTTCATAAGTACTTACAAACCGGTGTCGATGCCGCCGCGTGCTAATATATAGGTACTTATTCCCTACTTACTTCCAAAAGTAGCCTTCTCTCTGTTAAGTGAATTTTGTCATATTGTTATGTAGAATTTTCATAGATAAGGTGCTCAAAGGTAGGTACTAGGTTGTCACTAAGTTTTTGGGTAAGATTGGCGACAATTCGATATAATCTACGTCTCTATGAAATACGCGCGTTCGTAGCTACATCTATGACGGCGACGTTAACAATACTATAGTAAACATTAAAATTTATATAATTTAGTAACACATTATAGAACAACCACAACTTATTTACTCGATATGGCAGTAGTTTCAAACAGTTTATACAAATTCAAGTATCGAGTACCACTCGAGAACAGCGCTATACCGACATCGATACATTACTGAACTAATTTAATTAATTTAGAAGGGTATTATCACTTAAGTCGAGGTTCAACATTTTTACATAACTACAGATTGAATAGTCTTGTCTCGAACAAATAATAACTATTACGCTTTCAAGATGAAGGCAAGCGAATGTATCGCTTTGATAGCTTAGATATCGTCGGTAGACAATTGAAATGCCTGAAGGGGGAATTCCATTGAATGTCTTTTTTTTTTCATGAAATACTCATTCAATGGCATTAAATGAAATAGGGTTGTATTAATTATTTTATTGATTATAACATCATCAACATACAACCTGACACTGACCGCCAAATTGAAAAAAACGTAAGAGAATTTGAATTTCGTGGGCTGCCCTGGCGCTTCCACCTTAAGGGAAATAGCTGGGATTTGCAATCTTTGGCTCAGCACTGAAATTTGAAAATCGTATAGCACACTCAATTTGCCCACAACATTACAAATTTAAACCGCCGATAAATATCAAACCCATGTATTTGTAACTTTTTGTATCGACTGATTGTTCGCTCTCAAAGAATCTACCGACAGTCGCTTGCTGTACACAAGCGTAACGTCACAAGGCTTGTGCCTGACCTACCCCAACATGCATACAAACGAATGAGTACTACGCGTTGCCATGGTGACGGCGCCACGGAGCAGTCAACAAACGGAGTGCGTACGATGCATTTCCGGGGTCATAACTGTCACGGTGATTTACATAACAGCTGTATGTTTGTCTAGCGTTCGTTTTGTTACATTCTCATGTCGGCATTCCAATTGTTAAATACTCTGTCTGATTTGTTTTTCTATTTGCATGAAGGCAAACCATTGATGTTTAACAATTGGAGTGTCCATTTAAGTTTCTCGAAGGCGTTATATTACCAAAAACAAATAATTTAATAATCAGCTGAATTATTAGTAAAAAAAAAAGCCTAAATGTACAAATAAATAATGATTACGTCTCCAAGTTTCAACACTACGATGGTGTTAGTTGAAGGCAACTGTTGGTACATATTACATTATGTACATCTGTATATGTAAACAGTCCTTATCCGTACTTGCACATTTTGCCGCGAATTTTGTTATTTAAGTAATAAAACGAGTCCGAATATTAAAGTAATTTTTGAGGATATTTTTTTATTGCTTTTCTTTTTTTTTCTTTTGCTTGCCAAGTGAAACCGACATTGTCATTCCGCGTCTTTTCGTAAAAATATTAGTCTGATGCCCTGTGATCGGAATAGGTAGAGCTATTTATGTTCATTGACCGCAAACATTGATGTAATATGGATATTCCACGGGATTCAGACTGATACTACGGGATTTTATTGAATTTCATTATTTTTGTCAATATGTATAAAAATGGTTTATGTACGCCAATAAGCGCATGAGTGACGTTGTAAATTTTACGTCAACAGCACGCTATAAAACATTTTGCCAAGCGCGCGACGTTTTCGCTTTCTTGAGACCCGTAATGTCGCCGCATTATGGAAACAAAAGAAAACAATAGCGGGTGTTTCGGTCGCTAGAGTGACGCACCTGTTTTTGTCTCTTTCTGCGCCACTAGATAAATGTTTAAATGATTGTTGATTCTTGAATAAGAAATAGTTACGTAAAAAAATAGATGTGGTTTAATAAATTAAGTTTATCTATTTATTATACTATCCTTTATCCCGTCAGACAGGAAGTGTAATCTCACATTAGTCCCGTAGGCGAGAATAGTTTTTTTATGATTTTACTACTTAAAAACCAAATCCCGGGACTCGGGGAATATCCATATTATTCTAACCTATGGTAAGTACGTAAAACAGCCTCTACCTATTCCGATCTCTGCTGATGACTTTGAATGCAGTCAAACGGCATTACTGACGTCCTGTTTTGATATTCAGATTTTTAAAACAAAAGTGTTCATATTCATACCATAAACCTCTATTCATTTAATTAACCATATTGGTATTATAATTATTATACCAATATGATTTTAATTCCAGCGTAAACTATGAAGTTTTTTTTGTTTTCTTTTTTCAGTGAGTTCTGTACTAGCAGTATTACGGTATGTAAACCTGAACAATTGGAGACGTTTGTACTGGCACAGCGTCAACTATAGGTGTACTACTCAACTAGAAGTTGCAGGCGTCTTACTTATTTAATTTACACCAATATGGTAAGATACCTTCATAAGATAGTCAGAGTCATAAGATGTTACTGGTATAGATCTAAGACTTGCTAATTGTCTCTATTTAATTTATCACTACACAAAATTTTATACTTTTAAGTTTTATTACAGTTTCTTTTGCATTTTCGTATTTTGCGGGGTCGTCTCACATATATCGGGTAATTCGGGGCTTCAGAGATATTAGGAGTGTTTATCCGCATTGAGATCATGTTTCATGAGGAAGTACATTACCGGGGCAAAGAACAGCACATCGAGTTTTAGAAAGTGGCTGTCTCAGGCATGAGTGACAGAGACGACGCTCTACAAAGACAAACTATTTACAATCTGGACTAAACCGTTTCGCTTTACTATCTGTCCGAATCCCCCATTACCGTTTGTGTGTAAACGAGGCTTGTTGTTACACCAGATTACCGTATCTACGACGTAACTAATATTTGGTAAAGCATTATGTGGTATCGACGTTCGTAGGACTTAGTTAAAGTTTGTTTCTGAATGCACGTCTCTAGATGATCACATTACTGATAATGGTTACATCAAAAATCACTGGCTGGCATAACTTTCACTAAAGGGTCGCAAGTTGCCAGGTACTGCGTCAGGTTCGACCGAGGACACCAGATACTGACAGATACTTCAGTACATAATTTATCAAAGTCCGGTGTCTGGAGCCGCAAATTATCCGTGCTGGATGAACCGAAAATATACTTTATAGCCAGGTCGTAATTTTGCCGCACATTATAGTGTATTGAACAAACACGATGCACCAAGCTTATTGTAAAGCTGGCGGGTGCAATATAAAGCAGACAGTTGATAAGACACAAGCCCAGTAGGAGACACCATCGTACATCGCAATGAACACTATCAAGTTTTTGACATATGTGGTAGTCTCTACATTTCCTCAAAGCCTTGATTGTTTACCTCTGATCGACAAAAAGCTACAATGCCTAAAGTGATTGATGAACTTTGCTTTTTTGCACGTTTTTAGTTTCATTGAAGTGTTTCCTACATCAGTGAGTGTGCATATTGCATACAACGCGATATACAGCCGCATAGCCCGTGACGTAACAATCAATAAGTTAATTTGACCGTAACATAGAAGAGAGTTTGCTTACTATCACACCGTACATTGTACTACAGCGCCCGGGCGATAATATGACGCACGGAGCTTTACAGAGTCGTCACGCGGGTATGAGTGACGACGCTCTACAAAGCCCAGAGAACCTGCCATATTAACGGTTGGGTACTTATCAATAAAATTTAATTTCGCTCACATTTCCACAATATTTTTGCAGTATCCTGCATTCCGTCAATCCGAGTAAGAGTCCGATACATCCGTTGCTCCAAACGTTACTATACTAAAGAAGTCCACTCGACCGCACTGTTCACACGCACTTAGTTCTACACTAGCTAACTACAGGTTCCGCACACTGACACCGCCGCCCTCACTGGGGTTTCGTGACGTCATAAGACACTAGAGATCAGCTGCCGTATGGCGGACGGTTTGTTACTATTACTTGAGTTTAGGATTTTTTTTAAATGAATGAAGATTGTGTACAGAGCATTTGCGACTCATCGCTAACTCATACGTATGCGCATGCACGATAATTGCTATATTCTGAAAACTCGATCATCGGATCATCGTCGAAGTTCTTCTCAAATGGAATCGTACTCGACTGAGCCTACGAACGAGTTTCCAATAGAACGCAGACGGTCGTCGATACCTCAACGAAATTTAGAGCGCAGAATGTTAAGGATTCGACAGGTCCTAGTGGTCGTAGTCGTAGTCGTAGTCGTAGTCCCCGGGGCGCTGCGGCGGCGCGTATCATCGCGCGGCGTGCGGCGGGCGCCGCTTGTTGCGCCGCTCGGGCCCGCGCCCGCGCGCCTCGGGGCCGCGCCCGCGCGCCTCGGGCCCGCGCCCGCGCGCCTTGGGCGTGCGCCCGCGCCGCTCGCCCGCCGCGTAGCGCTGGATGACGCCCGACGGGATGTTGTTGAAGTCGGAGTTGCTGGTGATGTGGTGGATGATGAGCGACTGGTGCGCCGACACGCGGCGCGGCGTGGGCGACGAGCACTGCAGCGCCGACAGCGGCGGCGGCGACGTGCGCGCGCACTGCCCCGCCGAGGCCGCCAGCGACCCGCCGTCCGACCACTCCTGAGGACGACACACATTTCACTATAGATCGTCTCGCTCCATAGGTTTAATACCATTCTCGATGTTTCTTTACCATCCTATCGATAAAACAAAACAAACGCCCAATCATTTTTCCACGACGGCGACGTCACTGTGGATGCATGAAAGCGGCGCTTGAAATGTGAGCTCATTAAAAATACAGATTGCAGTGAAGCGACACTTTGGAATACCAAAAATTATAATTTTTTATTTATTTACTCCAAACATCCAAATACATCCTTACAGGCTAGACCCGATGCGATATTGTAGCACACATAAAATTTAAATAGTTCGTATTTAACATAGCAAATTCTATATGTAGCTGTTCTTGTAAATTGAACCAAAGTGCAACAGAATATATCTAAGTCCTCAGCTATGAGGTTGAGAATGCGCTCGTGACCGACGCCTCGCCCAGGAAGTCAATGCGCGTGCGCCAACCACGACCCACATACCCGGCTGGCACGACTAGCTCCACCCTTCGCAATATATCCGCATTGTGTATCTTACCTCTAATTACACTAAAAATATAAGTCACAAGTGTGTGTTGCCTCCTGACCCTTAGTTTATTATATCCGACCATTCCCAATACAAATAGAGTTGGGTACATCAATGGATAAAATGGATATACCCCGTATTCCCTCACATATTTTGAAAATAAATTATAGCCTGTTACTTCCTGATAATTTAGCTTTCTATTGGTAAAAAAAAAATCTTTCCTCTTTATAACATTAGTATAGACTAAAAGCTGTCCAGGGTTGAAGTAACGTTTAACCTTATTTAGGATACCTAGCTTTTTTTGCCGCAGTTTGAGCTTTCGACTAAATGATGGCACCGAAGTTGAGATTAGCAATCAACTTCGTTGAGATTCGTTCAACCAAGAAGCTCAAGGTTGTCGGTAACTGGTACAGATGCACCCTGGAAAGTAGTAGCCAGTTTGCACGGACTCCTTTTGGCGGTGAACAGGCACACTTGGGTTTTGTCGGCGTTAAAAACAACCAGATTTTCATCACCCCACTTGGAGACAAGACTTAAGGTTGAATTTGTTCGCTCTACCATAGCCTCGCTCAATGCACGCACTTCTTCACCGCTGGCTTTTCAGCTAGATGCATAACTCTCCATGACAGTGCTGTCGTCTGCGTACCCAACAATACCAGAAACCAGAAGGTTATTGATGTGCAGCAGGAAAAGTGTCGCGGAGAGAACATACCCCTGAGGAACTCCAGCATCAAGCCATAAGGTCCGAGGAGCAGCCATCAATGACCACTCGGATCGACCGTTCACTCAGGAAGTCAGATATCCAACAGTAAAAGTCAACGGGAATGGCGTATGCAGGAAGTTTGCTCAGCAGACTTGCGTGACCTGTCGAAAGCCTTCGAGATGACGAGCGACACGGCAAGTGCTTTGCAGTGTTTCTCGATGTCCTCGCCCCAGCAATGCGTAGCAAACACCAGAAGATCCCCAGTTGATCGTCCCCGGCGAAAGCCATACTGACGGTCACTGACTAGGTCGTTTGCTTCTAGGTACGCCAGCAGCTTCCTGTTGAGAACCTTTTTCATACCTTTACAAAGTATGGAGGTGATGGCGATTGATGGATAGTTACTGGGGTCGGCACGACTACTCTTTTTGGGTACTAGTTGTACATTGGCAACCTTCCATGACTTCGGTACCGTTCTGGTTTTAAGAGAGATACGGTACAAGCGTGTCAACACAGAAGACAAGTCAGGCGCACAGTTCCTCAAGACTCTTGCTGGTAGTCCATCAGGACCGCTAGCCTTGTTCACGTCTAGGCTATGGAGTACTCTACGAACCTCTTTCATGTATATTGTGATCTCCGGCCTCGAGGAATCACAGTGAGGAATCGTTGGTGGCTGTTTAGAGTCAGTATCTAGACGTGAATTGCTCGCAAATAGAGATGCAAACAGGTTTGCCTTCTCGGTAGCGGAGTGAGCTAGCGACCCATCCAGGTTTTGCAAGGGGGGTAATGTGGGCCGGCAGAAGTCCGTTTCGACCGACTTGGATAGATACCAAAACGGTTTACTACCAGAGGGGTAGAACGCAAGTTTACCCCCTATGAGAAACGCGCTTTTCGGATCACCTGCTTACAGGACTTTGCGGCAGAATTAAAAGCTCTTTTCTTCGCGCGAACCCGACCTTAAACTTTGCGGTCACGGGCTTGCACCCAGGGTTGGTATGCTGACTGCATTCGTGCCTCAGCACGAGCGCAGTCCACATTGAACCAAGGACGGGCTTTGTGGCCGAGCGGTATGTCGGAGAATGGAATAAAGTATTCTATTCCATGCCGTATCACGTCCGCAACCACTTAAGCTGTCCAAGTGGGGTCGCCCGAAGAGAAGCACACTGGATGCCAAGGGAAAGACGCAAAAAAGTACCGCATCTAATCCCACTCTGCTGACTCGTAACGACTGGCCTCTCGCCCCAAGGGCTATCATCTGGAAGAGAGCTGATAGATACGGACTTTACCAGACAGTGGTGAGATGTTCCCAGTGGGGCTGATACCGATACTGAGTGCCTGTCTGGGTCAGTGGTCAGCAGCAAGTACAAGCAGTTGGGTGTCAACATCTGACACCCGCGTAGCTTCATTCACCAGCTGGGTAAGATTTAACGACAATGCAAATCTGCGCGCCTCTCTCACAGCATGGTCAGTTTTCTGGAAAAGACACAACCACTCATCGTGGGCATTAAAGTCCCCCAGAAAAAGAAGCTCAGCTGTTGGGTATCGTTTCTGGGCACAATCCGTCTTCTCCATCAGGTGCTCAAAGAGCTTGGTCGTCTCCTGGTCAACGCTGTGCGACCGGTAGACACCGACGTAGAGTGATTTCTCGACGCCGGTATCCACCAGTATCCAGATAGTAGATAACCCGGAATCCTTAAAGCAACGGAGACGCCGAAAGCATATGTCATCGCGGACGTACCCACAGACCCCAGCTCGTTTTACGAACTTATGTTCAAGCGAGTACTCTGGGTAGTTGAGGTACGGCACGTCTGACGGAGTCGCCATCTGCGTCTCCGTTAAAAAGAATAGGTGCGGCTTCTCAGTCTCTGAGGTGGTGGTGGACCGAATCGAGATTTGAGTGCAACCCCCTAATGTTGGTGAGATGCACTTTAAGTGGGAGGAAGTGCCGTCGCTTCAAAACCGTTTTCTTTTTAAGCTTTTGCTTGATGTGGATGTGTGAGTATTGTAGTGGGAAAACAGAAGAATGGTCGAGACGTGGCTCGGTTACCCAACAGGACTCTTCAGCTCGTCTGACCTATGGGAGACTCATCTGGAGACTGCGTGGACGCCCGAGCCTCCCCGAAATGGCCACCGGGTCCTCCCGTCCAGTCGCCAACTGGCACAGTGGAGCATTTCGGGATTTTTCGCGAGTTGGCGGGGCAGCCTTTCCCACGTGGCTGGCGCAGTACTTGGGCCCCCTACTAACTGCGGCTAACGGCAGAGACCGTGCCTCGGATCCCGCTACCCTCCAGTATGAGTCACCCGGTAAAGAGTTACATCGAGACCCAGACTGCTCCGAAGCCCATCCCCCAATGGCACTGGCACTCCCGCACACCGACGGAACACAGACAAGCTGTTTAGTGCCTGACTCCGGCAGGAGGGTGGTCGCGCGCCAGGTAGCCGAAGCCTACCACCGCTGTAAGGGATCCTCAGCCGTCACCACAGTCCGACTATATCTCTCTACAGTCTTTCGCAGTCATTCACGTTTGTGATGAGGAAATAAAGCTTGAGGTCGTCGGCAAACAGTAAACACTTAGCATCTTGCACAACGTTTGGTAGGTCATTAATCATTAAGAGAAACTCCAGAGGCCATAGATTCGTTCCCTGGCTTACCCCGGATCTAGTATAATATGCGTTCGATTGATATCCTACATAGTCAACATATTGTTGCCTGATACTCATATAACTTGCAAAAAACTTAAGTAAATGCGGGGTGAAACCGACCCCTGCTAACTTTTTCAGTAACACGTCATTATCGACTAAATCAAACGCTTTTTTAAAAATCGAAATATGCTTGTCCCTCAGTCTACTATCGGCACCACATCCGCCAAGTAGCCGAGTAAATTACTGGTAGTATTTCTAGTCGGCCGAAATCATGCTGCGCGTCTGTGAGTTGCGGGCTAACTTGCTGGAAAACGCTCCTTTGAATAGCAGATTCTAATACTTTAGCCATTGTTGACAATACTGCAACCGGTCTGTATTCTTCAACTTTAGTCCCGAACCTCCCTTCGGTACCGGTATGACCCGGGTAATCTTTCACATCTCGGGAAACACAGCTGATTTAAGGCAAAGATTGTAGTTGTGCAACAGCGGCCACGCTAATCCCGTTCGACAGTCCCTAAAAATGAGATCTGCAACATGATCTCAGAGCTTTCTGGCAGCAGGTCCTCCGTGCAGACTAGTGTATGTCTGTGAGCAGTACTGACCGGCTCGCTGTCGGAGGGCTCGGGCGAGGGCTCGCGCGAGGACAGCGCGGCGCGGCGGTGCGGGAAGAAGTAGGACTCGAAGGTATCACGCACCCAGCGCCGGTACTGCAGCACGTGGTCCGTGACGCGCACGATGCGGCCCAGCACGCTGTGGCGCGCCAGCAGCGCGTTGTGCGCGCCCACCGCCTGCTGCAGGATGATGTAGCCGTAGTCGAACGCCTGCCACGGACGAAAACATCTTACATTACTCAGATAGGGCACATTGCAAAAAATATATATAGTCCAAGCTGACAAATCCAGCTCGAGACTTTGCTTTCCAGGCTTCTAGCAGATGACGAAAATGAGTTTAAAATCCAATATGATTGACGTTCACAAAATAAAAAAATTGACACGGGTATCGGTCCGTTCTACGGAGATGCTGACACCGAAAATTAAGCGCAATCCCAAATCCAAATCTAACGTCGAAAACAGGGTGGAAGAAAGTCGACTATTGGGCAATAGTCAACTTTCATCGACACCCGCTTGACGACAGTATGTTAGTAATAGTTAGTTTGTGTAAAGCATAATAGTTACCTGTTTGACTTGTATCGCTCCGTAGCTGGAGCGTCCGATGTCGTTGCCGGCCGTGAGCGGGTCCTCGATGCACAGCAGCGACGGCCGGTGACCGTCGTTCATCTCCTACAAACACATAGGCAGGTTGGTTAAAATGTACTCACAACAACATCACATCATCATTCCTCAGGGACTCGACGAGCTTCAAAAATACCTCAATGCTAACGCACTTACCCAACGACCCCAACCACTACAATGTGACGGGCTTTCTTTCTAAAAATAAGTCTTTTTAAGTAGTTTTTAAGTAAATTGGGGGCTCACTTATCAGTTAGAATAGAATAGAAAAAAAAATATTTGTTAGAATATTGTTGTTACTTAGGTGTTACACAAAACATTATGTCCATAATATTCTGCTGTTTCCAGGGTACAAATATTTCAAAAATATTAAAATTAATAATAAACCATACAATGTCAAGATTATGAAAAACGTTAACTACTATCAATTATTATGTCAAGAATTATTGAATACAATGTCAGGGGCTTTAATTATAATGTCAAGAATGATTAAACACAATTTCAAAGGTTAGGCTGGCAATGGTTAATTCAAGAATATAGGTAAAATTGTAAAAAAAAAAAAAAAAGTAAATAAATCACAATGTCAAAAATATACATCATAATGTCAAAATAAAAATAACTATGTCACAAAATTCACAATCAAAGTACTAATGTCATATTAATATCTTATTTACAATATCAAAATGTATGATTTAAAAATTCATTAACGGAGTACAAAAAACCCATGTCTAAGAGCCAAGCAAACATTTTACATTTAAAATTATTAATTAGTAACATTCTCAGGGCAGGAGGTACTTTATTATAAATTTTAATTGTCTTTGAGTTAAAATAAATTAGTAAGTCCACAACATACCTTCTGTATATCATCTTTGGACACATACGAGCCTCCATTCTTAACTCTGATCGCAGTCTTGACATAGTTGAACTTGCGTCCGTACAGCTCAAAGAACTCGATGAGCAGTACGCCCAAGTTGTGCGGCTGGCGTAACCGCTCGGGGCGCGGGTGCAGCTGCAGGAAGCTGATACACATAAGGATCAGCGAGTAGGAGGAGATGCCGCCCGTGAACACCTCGTTCAGGTCGCGTTGGAGTAGGAACTGCTTGAGGACCATCACTAAGCGTGTTAGGACGGGGTACTTTTCCTGAAATAGATGGGTTGGAGTTTAGATTGAAGCATGGTGGTGGCAAATAACATGTCAGAAGGTTAGTCTGCATTCGTGCAAACAGCCTGTACTGAGTGTGCAATATACACGCACATTTTAGCAGTTATATATCATTCCTTATGATGGTGAGCCAATCACCATCACGTCCTCAGCCCTTGAGCAATGTGAGACACTAGCCAATACCTTCCTAGACAATATGAACCTGACCAAAAATTGGGTCAGTGACCCTGGTATTGAAGAGGCAGTGAACGATTCAATGAGGTTGCTAGACCGTTTTCAAATGAATGACTACCCAACACTTGTTAGGCCAAACGAAATTCGCAAACTTGTAGCAAAGCTAAAATCAAATAAAGCCCCTGGTTTTGACGGCCTGGGAAATGTTTTACTGAAGAACCTCCCTCAGAAAGCTATTGTGTTTTTGACGAAGGTGTTTAATGGATGCCTACGCATTGCATACTTCCCGAGGTCCTTAAAACACGCTAAAATCATAGCCATTAAGAAACCTGGGAAAGATCAGTCCATTCCATCTAGCTATCGACCAATCAGCCTATTAGCAAGCATAGGGAAACTACTAGAGTCTGTCATCCTATCCCGCCTCTCTAAAGCCACTGCACAAATCTTGATCCCTGAACAGTTTGGATTTCGAAGTTCACACTCGACCACGCAACAGCTAGCCAGAGTTGCTGAACACGTAGCTCATGGATTAAACCTCGGTCTTTCCACAGGCATGATCTTACTAGACATTGAAAAAGCCTTCGATTCTGTTTGGCACGATGGTCTTTTACACAAGTTATTAAAACATGAAGTATCTATTTGTCTAGTAAAACTCATTCAAAGTTACTTGCGTGATCGATCTTTCTCTGTCTATATAGGTAAAGACCATTCTGCTCCCAAAACCATCCCAGCCGGTGTGCCTCAGGGTTCGATCGTGGGTCCTTACCTGTTCATACTTTTCCTGAATGATATACCTAAACAGGCTCACACACACCTTGCTATCTATGCCGATGATACAGCCACATTCACGACAGACAAAGATGTCGACATAATTGCGGGGCGGCTACAATTTTCATTAGAATTACTTGGCCAATATTTTAAGACCTGGAAATTGAAAGTAAATTCGGAAAAAACCGAAGGAATACTATTCACCGGTAAGCGAACACTACCTACTAGACTCGTTAAAATTGATGACTTCCAAATTGCGTGGCGGGAATCGGTAAAATATTTAGGCATAATTTTAGATAAGACGCTTAACTGGAACAAAAACACTGAACTAACCATAACTAAAGGTGCGAAAGCCCTTGATTCACTAAAAACCAATCTTAAATCGAAAAACCATTCTTAGCCCCAGAACTAAACTGCTTATAATTATATTCAACATTGGTCAGACTTTGTTTAACATACGCAGCACCTGTCTGGTCCAGTGTGGCTGAAACTAAGTATAATAAGCTTCAAACCATTCAAAATAAAGCCTTAAAATTATCCTACAATACACCATTTCGCACAAATCTTAAAACACTACATAAACGCATAAAGTATCCTTTCCTAAAAGATTTTATACTAAAGATTTCACGTAAATTTTATTTGCACAAAAACCCATCACACCGAAACGTACTAATATCAGCAATTGGCAACAGTAGATTATCGACACTGCCTTACGCTCGAACGTACAATCGATATCGACTCCCCCATCACTACTTCCTCCGTGACGTATCATCACGATAGCTCGCTTACTGGCCGACGCCGCTTGACCGGCTGTGTATTCGCAATCTTTGCACAAAACTACCCGCTACCTACCTTATATTATTATAACGTACCATTATAATAAAACGTACATTTTGTATGTAAGTTATTGTAAATATTATGTGGGTCAATACTAAGACCTGCACATACTTAGTTAATCGATGTTAATCATATGTTAAGTCAACACCTAATAAGGTAATAATAATATGTTTTGATATTTTAAAAGGCGATATATTTAGCCTATGTAACAAACTAAATCCTGACTGTCTAACAAATAGAATAAGATCATTTGTAAGCAGACTGTATTCTAACATTATATAAATGAAGACATTGAAAAAAGAAAAGAAAAAAAAAAGAATTACCATCAACAAGACTCAAGTCTTGACTCCAGGTGGCCACTGTAACACGGCCATACCTCATCACATTCATACCCAGCACTCCACAACATAGAATTGGGATCAAAACTTGACTCCAAGCTTTACTATGGCAACATGGGAGCAATTCATAGCAGCGACATATAGAGGGGGTAGTAAAGTGTTGCTACTTAAGCATTCCTAGGCTGAACACAGATAATTACTAGGTATTACGCACTATAAGGTGAGTGAACGTGGCCGATTATTATCATATACCTTTGCGTTGATTCACGCCGGTGTACTAAAACGAGGGCAGACATGATAATTGCCATCATTACACCCGGTAGGCTGGAATGTGAGCTATTATAGGACAACACATAATCATTTGTTCGCATATTTTGCTGTATTATCTACTGTTATCAATGAGCTAACGAGTAAATCGTTTCATTAGTAATGTAGCAATTAATTACTGGTTTAATAATTTTATTAATCCATATTAAAAATCATCATCATTTTCTTTCTCTTATTTAATTTAATGTAGGGTAGGCGAAGCATGTCTTCTTGTGTCACCCTTCAGCAATGGCCGCCATGTCAGTAGGCCCTTTCTAACCACTATATTCAAAACCACGTTAAAACTGTAACTCATTGTACAGCACCATTTTTAACTGAACTAACCACTGGAACTTGTCATAACACATTATATTATGATTATTATGAAAACATAATTATAAAATAGTACGTGATTCGTCATTGTGTGTACAATTCCACCTCATAAGATCAAGGTCACACGCTGAGTATACATCAGGCGTACTGTACTACGAGTCCTAATATGTTTGCAGGTAGCTATTTTTAAAACGAATTTTCTCCTACTGTACTGTTGTAATTAGATATTGTTACAAAATTAAATATAGTATTTTGGGACCCATACTATTATGGAATCAAAGATAATAATAACAGCCGCTCGAGTAGATGTTAAGTTTAAGCCGCGCTTGCCTAGGTTGGTCCGTGGATGGGAGACCGCCCATTACATAGTTTCCTCCGAAGAGGAATCGTATTGTAAAGCAATTATCAGTTGCCTAAGCGTGTACAAATAACGTTGATGTGATTGCATAGAATGAAGTTGATTTTCTACACTCATCTTTATTATGGTCGAGATTATGTGTGTAGTAGATGCACACTCACCTTAAACTGCTTTATAAGCTCTGCGCTCTTCACTCCACTGCTCATGTTGAATGATATATCCACCTGAGGAAGAAATAGAAAATTAACAATGGTTCAAACGATCCCTAACAGAATTCAGACTAGTTCAATGTTGACGTCAACACAAGGTGTAAACGGACCCTTCACGAAACCGTCAACCAAGCATTCTGTTCATCAAACTAAGTAACTCTACGCAAAAAATTATTGCTGGGAAACGACTTTTTTTGGGGCGAATAATCACGTTTTACGGTAGGTCTCAATGCAACGCACTCAAAACATTGTGCTGATGGATGGATTGAATAGTACGGGGGTCGTGGAGGTGTGTAAAGTAAAAATCTTACATTAAACAAATGTATTTAAAAAAAACTTGTGAAAAAATTGTAACTTTGACCCCCAATATCTCCGTAACTAGAAGGTTCCCAGGTATGGTCTAAACACTAGATCAAAAAAATGATCGCAATGACTGGGAGAACAAGTGCCTTTCGGCTTCGTTAACGGCCCTTTTACACCCATTTTTTATTTTTTTATTATTATGTTATGTATGTATAGAGTCAGAAACGTGGAACTTATCAAGGAGACCTTTGTTGTACTTTTATTTTACACTTATACTGTCACTTACGGGATATCTTCCGTGTTGTTGTTTTGTTTGTTTGTGTCCGTAAGTGACAGTATAAGTGTAGTTGTAAACCGTGTAAGCTTAAAACAGTGCTTTTATTTTGTTTGCAACCACGGCGGAGTGGCGACCATGCCTTGACCTTTCGCTACCGTACCTTTGTTATTGCATCGATTAATTACATTATAGAAGTCATGTGAAACAAAACAAAAAGGCATCATGCATTACTTGGAAATCTGATTTCCATTCTGTTCCTATACTTTTCTCAGACAATGTCCCATCTTCCAACTGGCATCACATAACCTCTCACCTGCGCTCACACCAGTTTGCGGAGTTGGGGTAGCAGAATTTTTGACATTTTCAACATTTTACCGTTAACTCTACATTATACGCTAAGAAGAAGAATTTTGCAAATATCCCTCCCGGCAAGAATGCCAATAGATGTGAATTGCGTCCCTAGCAACATAAACAGCATTTTATAACAGCTAATCTTCGCCACACTATGACACAAGTGCTGCGCATTCCGGAGCGCGCTTCCTTATTTCCCTGAACATGTGGCCACTAACCGAGGATGGGATAATGATCAATACTCTTCATTATCACATTGAGCAAGTCGTGATTGGTTAAAAATTATTTATTTTATTTCTGTTTCTCATTGAGACAGGATAATTTGAAAAATCTTTAGTTTTTTTTTTTGCGAAAATCCTTTTGTTTTTTGTAATAATACAGATGTTTTGATTTGACTCTTAGATTAGTCAATCAGCATTCAAGTTTCCATTGTATTAAAGTTCTAGGACAGACGCGCTGCGTTTCTAACAGATATATATTATATCTACTTAATATCAACAGTTTGTTTTTTTACATTACAGGAGCTTATGGACGCAACTAAAAGCGATGATGGATGCAACACGTCGCCAAATTTTGGGCTGAATCAATTTATATTGCCCTCGACACGCTAAGAAGACCAGAGATATCCGATAATCCGTAGCGAGGCATGCGAGTGAAACGTACCAATAATATCGTTTCACAGCTTGGGCTAAGCGAGCCATTTGATTGTTTTGATCTGTGCCAACCTCCCCTTTAAACGACCGCGCCAGTGGCCGGCAGAACAGGAGACGATAATAGTACATTTTGATATTATGTGCGGAAACATTGTTTTAGCATTCGAGGCGAAATTCACACCCGACCTGCCAGGCGAGGTTGTTATGGAGCCGAGAACTGCAGTAACAAGTCCCCACGCGTATCAAACGACGTTTTTCAATATACTTTCGAAAAAATAAAATAATAGAACCAAAAGTATTTTTGTCATGAATTATTAGGAAACTATGATTTAATTTGCTTTTTTCCGCGCTTTGCTTTCGGGTTGAAGAAGAAGCAAAGGTATGAAGCCGCTAAACAGCCTAATATGAAAAATATAAAATTGAAATATTTTTGAGTTTACTACACAAATAAATCTTAAGAGATTTTTTTTTTTAAAATAATCATGTTTATTTATGATATCGTATTTTTAAACACAATTTAAAAATTCAAAAAATATTTACGCCGTAAAGACGCTTTCACTTTGCCGGGATTAAAAAAAAACAATCATAGCCGACTGTAGTCATTGAACCCATTTGGACTTAGTCTAAGTATAGTTATCTATGCAAATTTTAATTTAAAATCCACGCGTGTGAAATACATTGCATGTTGAACCTAATCGTAGTGCGACAAGAACCAATTTTCGAGAAAGTGTGAAAAAATATTTTTTCCCATCTGCCCTTACTAGGGCCATAGGGAGTGGATGGGGGCAAGTAATTTTACGCACATTCTCGCACATCTCTGGTGGAAACTCCGCCTTAAAGTGTAAATAGTGTGATACCTTGACGTCGGAGTACTTGTCGGTCATCTTGACGATGGGCACGGTGGCCTTCTCTAGCACCTTGATACTCTCCTTCTCTGCGATGTCCTGCACCACGAGCTCGCGCTCCAGCGTCCACAGCGGCAGCTTCTCCCATTGACCTGGGACAATATACACCAACCTCATAAGTATGGGGGAATACACAGATAGTGAAAAAAATGTTAAGAACAACGAATGAAAAGGAGAATTAAAATTAGACTGAGCAACAATCATTTATATGATGTCTTCTTTTTCTTCTTTAGTTGTTAAGCTCTATCATTGGCTTCGTTTAAACCCTGGAAGGTACAGGTGGTTGTGCAGGGTGGGTAGGAAAGAAGGGTGCAAAATTACAAAAAGGGGCTGCCTTTTGTAATTAAACCCCTACCCCTTGTACATGAAAATGTTCAAATGTTTCAAGATTACTTTGTTCATCGAAATCTCTTAGCTTTCACCACTATAAGAAAAAGAGTAACCAAACCCGTACCTAAACAAAAAGCTCAACCGTTACACTTCGGGTTAACGTTTCTATGACAACAAGAAGAAAAACTGGCGAATTTCAAGCGACGTTCCAGATACGCGCAAAAACCTCTTGAGTCACCGCCATCGGAGGAGCATGCCTGATTCGATAATAGCTTCTAATAAACCGATCAGAGCGCGTCATGGTGAATAATGACATTC
This sequence comes from Noctua janthe, assembly GCA_910589295.1. Taxonomy (NCBI): domain Eukaryota; kingdom Metazoa; phylum Arthropoda; class Insecta; order Lepidoptera; family Noctuidae; genus Noctua; species Noctua janthe. The sequence continues at coordinate 234,501 of OU342572.1, read as the reverse complement.
GCATAGTGTTCGCTATGCAGACACCGCGTCAAGACTACTCATGACCCCACCAACTCGTGACAGACGAACAAACAGCTCTCCACAGATCGTCCAGATGTTCTCCTCACTAGCAAACGAGTTGAGTGATTGTTGAAGTGTTCCGAATCGAATGCATCTTTCACGCTTCTATTCATGTTTCATCGATCACGTCAATGATCAGCTGCTCGGCAGTCGTAATGAAGCAAGTTAAGGACATTGGGACCTTTCTGACCCGCTTTGCTAGTTTTTAGATATCATTACGTACATCCTAAATATAGTTTTTTTTTTATATCTAATGGGAATGTTGAGAAATGAGCATCGCTCGAACAAGAAATAGTTTGCACTTTTTGCTCACTCGCTTTCACATTTTTAAAGATGAATCGTTTTAATCAAAACGAAAAATGTTATCTGTAGTCCGGTTGTTGGCGCGTTGTCATAGATTATGATAATTAATAAATAATGATTTATCTATTGTTATGAATATATATTTTTTTTCTTTTATCAAACTATCTAAGTTAAAGGTCAAATAATTCTTATAAAAATAAATAAAGGCAATGTAATCTACTTATGAACTAATAAATAGTAATAAAGACTATAAGCAATAAGCATATTAACATCCTAAAACTTAAAAAATATATTCTATTATGATATAAAATATTTTCCTCGATATCTCAATATTCCCATTACTCACAATAATGCGCTCCACGCTGTTATATCTAGATATCTCAGGCTATAAAATAAGGTACAATTCGTTAATGTTTGCCGTGGGTAGAATTTTACCATACTTTAGGTCCCAATGTCATTTATCATTTATCTTTCAACATTATTTTCTCAAAATTAGCGCTTTTCAGCGAAACCCTTCTGTTACAAAGCATTATGTGACGATGATGAGATGCTCCCCTGTGTGCGTACATAATTATAAAGACTTGAATGGGTGTCAGCAGGGCCGCGCGGGTGACTCACGCGCCGGCGATGCGTGACATCGTAATGTGTGTACGTACATCTAGGCCGGTGCAAGCCAGCTGTTTGTTTCTCTTATACATTGTAAAGCTGCGACCACGTATCAACTTTTACTGCGAATTTTTAATAACTGACCGGTTAAGCTTGTTGTCTTTGGCAGTAGCCGAGTGAGTGACTCGTTTATAGCAGATGGTAACTGCTCATTACAAGTTATCCAGGATCAGCGGCCATTCACGCTCCAGAGAAGTACAACGAATTCTGGCGCTGTCTTGCTAGGAACCACGTCAATTCCATTAATTCAGTAGCCACTGAGCCTGCTGACTGCTCCAGTGTCAGTGTAAACACGGCGCACGTGGTTGTACTGTCGCCCCGCATGTCATTGGAGGCCTGCCACACCGCATGTACTCGCAGCACTAATCGTTCCGAGGCGGCTGCCAACACACCGGCTTCACTGACGACTGTGCTGTCATAACACTGAATTTTGTGGACTTAATGATCTCCAGGTACTTCGGAGATCAGTTTACAAAGACACAAATTAGTCATGTGTCATCATGTTCTTTATTTATTTTAAATTGCTATTGGTTGATAAGAGCATATATTTATAATATTTGTGTATTCAGGATTTTATATGTATATATACATATATGTATGTTTTATGTATATTATTTGAATTGTGTGCTAATTACAGATTAGTTTAGTTTTTAAATTTAATTAATGTTAATTAATTTATGCACATAGGTTCATCCTCTTTTGCAAACCTCGCAATTGAAGTAGGGACGCCCGATTTTTTGCTTTGAATGGTCAGTATCAGGTTGTATGTTGATGAAACTATGATTCTGTTCTGTTTGAAGTAACACGTATGTATGTAGTTACAGAATTAAAATCATCAATACAACCCTCAAGTTTATGTAACCATAGTTATTGAAAGGGTAGTAATCTTACTTTGTTGGAGTTCGTACGGTACGTTTCGGTTGGGGTTTTAGTTTAGTTTAGTTGATACGATTTTTTCATACGATCTTATAGGCGCATACGATTCGATCTGGGCGAAGATCGCATCCTGAATCGATCTTCTGGAAGATCGATTCAAATCGGGCATCGAAGTAAGTTTTCCTGTAAGAAAACCCAGTTCATCGTTGTCCATAATCTTTATTATTGCAAAATTGTATCATATTTTATTTTAAATTTTGTGTGCAATAAAGAATAAGATCACTTACGGAAAAACCAACAGAATTGGGGCCGCTTGCTGAAGTAGAGCTGCTCTTCAATAGGGATGGGACCCTTCAGTGGTGCCCAGTAAGATGAGCCGACCAGGAAAGTGAACAACATGTGGAAAATTGTTGTGACGCTCAAAGATGACTTAAAAGTTTAGTTACTTCAATAATAAAAACCTTGATTGAATGATGATTGGGCGCACAAAAAGCTGTGCTCCATATTTTCCTATCTCTCTACGATTGTACCTAGTGAACCAGTGTATTGAGTGCATAATATGTCTGCCGCCCATTGCTCCGAGGTCGTAGCGAGTGGAAGCCGATATAAAAATAGCCCCGGCGCGCGCCTACTGCCTCTACTAGTAATTGCTCACAGTCTACACGATTCATTTGTGTATTGTTTTGTCGTTGGCTTACAGATCCTGTTAATCCGGATCCCTAAGGTCAGTGTTCAAATGAATTTGTTTTCCTCCAGCAAATCGTAATATCGACCGATGAATGATCTGTCTTGGAATGATGAATCAATGATGATGAACAAGATGAAGTAATCCTACTAACTAACCTGTCTACTGACAACTTTAAGGTTTCCATAATATTGGCATCACTATAAAAAGTTTCACATTACTTTTAATTTGTTAATATCATCGTTCAGTGTCCACGAGCTCGCTTTACTCTCCGAGTGGCATACACACGCACGTGGCGTAGGCGGAGTTCAACAAACCGCGCTGTTGCTGTATCAGTCAGCTGATATCCACCTGTCATCCGCGTCTCCCCACGACCTACGGCTGTTCTGCATTCCTGTCTGTACCTGCTTGTTACCGTATCAATCAGATAGCTAGCTTGTAGGTACTCTGAAAGTGTTTGTCAATGCTTCTCATGTACTTGTACGGAACTCGAAAGAAATGCTGCCGTATAGAAAACTCATGCTTCAAGCGTCGATTCTGTGTTTTAAGATTGAAGTAACCGATTGTCTTAAGTCTACCTTTTGTCCTCTTAGAATAGGCCAGTCAATTATGAGCCCTTATCTGAACTCTACTTCTTAAGGGCGCATTTTGTGTCGCGTTTCTCGTATTGACTTAAAGCCTTTGCACTCCACTATGATGTTTCTTTAATGCGCTGACGACGCGCGTTTTTGATTAACGCGCCTCTGCGCATTATCAACACGTTTTTAGCAGATTTTACACGTTTGTATCGATAGAAAGGCAAATCTAACGTACATTTGAATAGATACAAATCACATAATCTAAGTTCATTTGTAAATGGGTGTACCCAAAAGGAGAATGCTCATGAATGTTACGGGATCCCGTACCATGCCGCATCAAAATCAAACTTTGTTTTTTATAGACTACACTGATCATATTAACTCCTACAAAAATTCTTTTTGAAAAAAAATCCCGCGTTTCCGAGTTATTTTATAAAATCGAAAATAACCTACAAAGTAGGTCTATTTTTTCGACGCTACCAACGACGTTTTTACACACACACATACATTACATTATTACTCTAAAAACTTATCTTACTTAATTGTTGCTGTTATTCAAAGAAAGCAAAGCAAATACATATAATTCGTGAAATGTTTTTCAAGCAATCGTTATAGTTATAATACACAAAAGAAACGATTACTGGTTAATCGATTCATCAAAAATCGATTCCGTTGAATTCTACATCAATAAGACCATCTGTGAAGTGAACGGCCAATTAACCATAGACAAAATAATTATAATCTTTTCATTTTTATTGTATGCCCTACACGTTGGAGTAATTTGAAGCGAGGCAGGTATAGTTTTTCACATAAAATAACTGTCAAAAACAAAAGCGGCCGAATGCGGAATTCTCGACATATAGAGCATTTTTTGACAGGACTTTTAGAGTCCGCTCGACATTGAATTCCACAGACAAGGGTTTGTTCAATTGAAACGGAACGTCATATAAAGGGAGTAAAACAATATCCATACTTTTAAACTCAAAAGTATATTTCCAGTTTAAAAATCAAATCCCCAACGCGTAATGCCGTAAAAAAATATGAAACTAATTACTATAAAATTTTGGTTTTGATGCGCTAGACTTTTTGGTACCACTTTTGGTCATTCTCCTTTACGCAGTGTTCTGTTTAATTCATCAGTGCGTTTATAGCGATACAAAAGCAAGGATCGTGTGCAAAGGCAAAAACGTGACTTCAGTCTTGCGTTTGCTGAGCGTCCTGACTTGTACTATTTATTGTGGTCCTGATTACATTCTACTCGCGTCGTCAACGCATAAAAAAAACGTGGTGTGCAAAGGCTCTTACGGGCGTAAGAGCCTTTGCACACGCGCGCCACACGTTGTACTACAAAAAACCAGACGCGCGTAAACGCGCGTATACCTGTGCGTTCCCGCGCGGTGAGCGGGCGCGCGCGGTTACGTCATTTCTCGCGGTTTACGCTTATACGAGTACTAGCTGACCCGCGCAACTAGTCTGCGCCACAAAAGAGAGAGGGTTAGAGAGAGTGTGAGTCTACTCTAGTAACCTTAAAAGATAGACATATGCTATAGCGGACTCATGATTGTTGCGTAACTTTAACCGTTTACACAGCGCACGCAACGGAAGCTCTCAAAAGGAATACATTTTCCCTGTTTTTGCAATATTTTTCATTGATGCTCCGCTCCTATTGGTTGTAGCGTGATATTATACAACCTATAGCCTTACTCGATAAATGGGCTATCCAACACTAAAATATTTTTTAAATTCGAACCAGTAGTTCCTGAAATTAGCTCGTTCAACCAATTAAACAAACAAACTTCATCTTTATAATATTGGAGATGATTCAATATTTGCATTAATCGCTAAAATATTCTACTTATGTTTTTCCAAATAAGGACTTCCCTCGACAGTCTTCATCCTCAGACACTCGATGAGTCAGCTCCAGCTAGGTCGAAAGTTCTCATCAAGGTGCATGAAATGAGCCGAGACACGATTAAGCTTCTGTAAACTGTTGCGGACCTCTTGCAACTGCCTTCCGTTTCCATTGGTAGACCAACAATGAGTCATACTCCAGCTAGATCTAAAGTTCTCATTAAGGAGCATGAAATTCCCAGCCGCGGTGGGAGACGCCCTGGACGTCGGGGGTCACGTGGTGGCTCCCGGCCACCGTAGGCGCGGGCCTGTGGACGGCGAGTTATGGGCTAGCTCGCCGTCCAGCCGTCTTATGACGACAGGCCGTGTCGACGGCGCGTTCGTGTTCCACGCGCGCCTCAAAGAGATGTCAGCAACCGAGTAGGGGTCCGCATGGGCCAATGCCTGCCAGAGCTGCGGGACTGTTCGAAAGAGACACCGTGGCCCTGGAACACAAAGGGCAAAGAAGGAACATGGATGGGTTTTAGTCAGTACAAGTCTGACACTCCCTTCCGCTCCGCCCAGAGTGGGGGGGGTCATTTGATGATTGGAGCATGAAATGAGCCTCTGTAAACTGTTGAGGACCACTTGCGACTGCCTTCCGCCTCCATCGTTAGACCGTCGATGAAAGTCATACTCTAGTCAGGTTTAATGTTCTCATCAAGGTCCATGAAATGAGCCCAAACATGATATAGCTGCTGTAAACTGTTGCAGACCCCTTGCAACTGCCTTCCGTATTCAAAGCGCAAGGAAAGCGATCGAACACACACTCTAAACTAAAGACAAAACCACACTAAACGACTACTAGACTAATCTAAAGTACGCTATCATAACTTTTTAACAAAGCCGGTCAGTCAATTTTAAAGTTATCTTGTGAGCACATTTTTATTCATTAGTACCATTTTGGTTCAATACATGTCGCTGCATGTATATTACATATTGATGATAAGTTCTTCTTGAACACTCAGTATATTACTGCTACATAAATACCCTTGATAATAAAACTATTTGAATAAGAATTAATACTACTTTACGAATGTAACCAACTTTTGTTTCTACCGGGGCGATCTAATTAAATTTTAGAACACAAAAGCTGCTATTGTGACTTAACTATGATAGTTAGATATATGCTCTCGCGGACTTTTTTGTAGGTAATAATGAGTACTTTAATCATGTAGTACATCATTTTTAAGTATCATCAATAGTTTTCTCAGCGCACGCCAAATAATGAATTTTATAGGTAAAATTTTGCTACTTTGGGTTACATTATTGCAATTTTCTTAAGGATGTCATTTTTTTTTTAATAAATTAGCCTATGTTACTTCCTGATAATTTAGCTTTCTATTGGTGCTATTGGTGAAAAAATGATTCAAATCGGTCCAGTAGTTTCGGAGCCTATTCGGTACAAACAAACAAACAAACAAACAAACAAACAAACAAACAAAAAATCTCCTTTTTATAATATTAGTATAGAAGTATAGACTAATACTAATAAGCGCGTCAACGCTCGTACGAGTTGTGTGTGAGGTATACGCACGGTACGCACCAAAACGTGAAATACGCGAAATACGCGAAAATAGATAATCTAAAACCGCCCAAACCTGTTGAACAGTTCCTGTTGTGTGTATAATCGATGAAATCGGGTACGTATTAAAATTCCGAAATTTCATAATAACTATGACTGAAATACCGACATCCAAAACAACGAAATTCAAAATACCAAAAGTTTTAAATGCCGATAGCCCTTATATCAAAACATAAAATACCGATGTCCAAATGCCCGAAATGGTGAAACCCCGAATGGACGAAATACCGATGGATAAAATCCCAAAGAGCGGCGACGTAGTTCCCGCGATTGCTCATAGATGGCACTACAACACAGTTTCAGTTTACTCCGACCAAATAGGTTAGGTTAGGTTAGGTTAGAACTGCAACCAGCTACGTCGAAATTGGGAATATAAAAAAAAATTAGGTATGTTGAAGTGCCCTAATTTTATTACTGCAACCAATTTCGACGTAGGGCTCGCCGGCCGCTGCCGCGGCACCGCTCGCTGGCTCGCGCGTAGTTACAACCCCACTTGACAGTACAGTAGTAACGGGTACGTATTGCATGTCATTGTTTCGGGAAAATGAACTTTCGGGATTTCGTCCATAGGTATTTTAAAATACGGTCTTTTAAATGTCGGTAGTGTAATACGTACCCATGAAATCATATTATGGCAACCCCCACATTTTATGGCACTGCTTTCCTTCATTACAAAATTCATAGTTAATCAATTAAAAAACGATGTTATTTCAAGTACTTACAAGTGAAAAGTGTTTTCGTGACACTTTTTGTGTGATTTGCTATTGTTTTTACAAGTTTTCACTACACAGGCACAATTCTATTTTTTTTATCAATGTTAGCTAGACGACGACTCGTAACGTAGGTACTAGGAGCGAAGAGCATGGTTTTAGTGTTGGTGTGTGCGTGAAAGGCTATATTTACTAGCAGGAGCACGGTTTTTGTGGCTTCACTTTTGATGTTCTTATTCTTATTCTTTATTGCACACAAAAATAATAGAAATACACACGTAATTACAACGCACAACGCATTATTTTTGTTCGTGGCGCGCCTTCCGTCTTCCTTTTTTTGTTGGTCTGAGCAATTTCCATAGGATATGTGTGCATGTTTATGTGCCACTCGCACATAAATATTCACCCATATTCTATGGAAATTTGTTTGTAAGGACGGCGCGGGCGCGGTACGGGTGTAAGTTTTCAGTGGCACTGATAAGGCTGCGGGTATCAATGTCAAGAGTGTAAGCGTGACCCTGCGCGTATTGAGATCGCCAGTTACTCGTAAATGTGTCCAAGTCGAGTGATCACAGTCCAAATCTTTGACTAATTGTGTTTCATCAATGGATAGTTAGTGTTGAGATCTTTAGATATTCTACGGCGTTTTTACAGAGTGTATGCACTCTGTAAAAACGCCCTATTATACCGACCTAAGATTTTCAGAAAACAAGGACCCTACTCTAGATATTCTTCACGTTAAAGTTAAAATGGTGGTGGACTTTGGATAATAGCTTCACCCAATAGGCCTTTTTACAGCACGCGAGAGATAGCTACTCGTTATCTACAGTGTTCTTCAATGACATAAGACCAACGCGGTCGATTGATAGTAGAACAGCAAGGTGTTCACGCCGTTAACTCGTGACTACAGCGCGTTTACGGGTTGCCTACTACAGCGAGTTGAGTGTGTTTTGTAAACTGCGAACTACCTACTCTTAGCACGCTTGTGATTCAGTAAGATGCACTAATTTTTATGAAGCGGGAAAGTACCGACTTACTGCTGCTTAGTGGCTATTGGCAATAGACCAACAAAACGTGCACAAGTTACCTTGCTTCATGCAAATCAGCGAAAATTGTTTGGCAGTAGGTCGACTTATAGGTGTATGATAAAGATCACGAGAATGTTTTGGTTAACAAAATAGCAGGTTATTCTCACCGTTTCTCTCAAAAAAAAAAGTGTTGAATAGGCATTTCTGCAGGAATATCATCCTAGTTCCAAGGTGATGTGTTCTCAGTTCTCCCAGGGAGTTCTCAAACATATGAACAGTATTTAGTGATGACACACTCGGCCCCTCGACCTCCCGCGCTCTGCAGACGACGCCCATGCCAAAACGGCATGCCACTTACTCAATCATTCCTACACATTCCTCACCAAACATACGACTAACGACGAGACAATTCTGATTGGTCGTACCTACCAATCAATCGTCACAACAATACGGCAATCCTCAAGCACAGTTATTGGCTGTTTAGCCAGATTTAAGTTGTAAGACTAGAAAAATTGGAGCACATCTGAGACATCCAATTATTTGGATTGAGTGACAACCTTTGGTCAATAAAAATAAAAAATAAAATAAAATAAAAATTATTTATTGTCTCTTTATGCTTACAATCGTAGATGAAGCCCTGAACCCCACACTAGGATTCCCTGTGTTGTGGGGTCCAGTCTCTTTCAATCCATATTCAAATGGTACAAAGACATTAGTTTTAGGTAACTAAACTATAACTAGGTTTAAAACAAATTCAGTAGTTTTTGTAGAGTGTGGTTTAGTGAATGTAGTGTGGGAAGTGTAGTGCGGTAGGTGTAGTGAGTGTAGTGTTGTAGGTGTGGGTGTGTGAGTGCATGTGAGAAGGGTAAGAGTGGTTGCAAGTGTTAGTGTGATACTTACTCGTATACCTATGCGCTTATGACATTATCTTTAACACGTCCTCTGTCTTTTCATAGTCCAAACTGAGTAGCCAAAGGGAGACTGCTTTAGAGCAATTTTTTTTCTCAGTTTTAAAATTTTGAGGGTTTTATTTAATTTACTGTATAAGTAAGGTCCCATGAAAGCATACGATCTCCTTCCAAAAGATTTATTAAAATGAGGTTTATCCCAGATCACCAGACGACTGGAGCGTTGCTGAGATCTGCAGCTATTTAATGATGTTTTGTGAAATCGCAGCGTAGTTGAGAGGATGTATAGCTGCCTGACTCTCAGGACTTTTGCATCTGCGTAAAGTAGATTAGTGCGGTACCTAAACGGTCTCCTGTATGCAACTTTGAGCAGAGCACGCTGTGCACGTTCTATTTTCATCATATGAGTTTTAGCTGCGGAACCCCATTATACAGTAACTAAGAATAGATTGGCAAAGTGAGAAATACACCATTTTTACGATGGCTTCGTCGGCAACCTTACCCAAACGCTTAAATATATGAAGTAGCTTTCGAACTCTATTACTCAATGTAGTTATGTGGGTTGTCCATGCAATTTTGCAGTCAAGATAGAGACCTAAGTATTTTATGGAGTTAGTGTTTTCTATTTGAGGGCAGGAGCAGCTGTCGGCGTTTTGGCAGGAATGTAAACGAAAGGTAATAGTTTTGCGAGGTGCTGATCTTTTGGAAACAAAAAAGTTAACCGCTTTCGTCTTGTCGATATTAAGGGTAAGTAAGTTATGTTTTAGCCAATTTGCTGTAACTTTTAAGCCGTTTTCAACTGCCGATTGGACATCATCCCAAGATTTTCCGTAAAAAATTATGGCAGTGTCGTCTGCATACGTGAATAGTTTGGCTTGAGGAAGATTCATCGAGCAAAGATCATTTATGTACAAAATGAATAAGGTAGGGCCCAGCACGCTACCTTGCGGGACGCCGAAATGTACAGTAGATGGCTCACTGCAACAGTCACCCATGACCACTCTCTGTGTTCTAGCAGAAAGGTAGGAGCTAAACCATTCCAAAGCACTGCCACGAATACCCAGTAGAGACATTTTTTGGATCAGTATTTTTCTCGAGACCGTATCGAACGCCTTTGCGAGGTCCAGGAAGATGCCAGTACACGCCATACCTTGATCTAGATTGTGACTAATAAAATTGACTAGATTTGTAACTGCATCCTCCGTGGACCTGCCGGCTCGGAAACCAAATTGTTGATCGGAAAGTAATCTATTTTTCTCCAGGTAGCTTAATAATCTCTTATTAACTACTTTTTCGAGAATTTTCGAAAGAGCAGTCAACAAAGAGATTGGTCGATAATTGGCAGGTGTTTTAGGATCACCACTCTTATAGATCGGACAGACATTTGCAACTTTTAGACAGTCAGGGACCGTGCCCTGAGATATAAATACAATATTAAAGGAAAGGTTAGGAGACCATAGATGGACATATTTGGAAAGGTCATCTGTCAAATAGAGCACTGAAAACAACTTTTTGGGCACATTTTTTATCTGGCAGATGAAATAACTAGTGTTAGAAAATATTACTATTTCTGTAGTACAATATGCAGTCATAATATATAACAAAAAATAAATTTAAAATTTAAAAAACCCCCATCGTAACAAAAAGCGAACAAACATTTGAAAAGTTAATAAAATGGCTGAGCCGGTTTTGATAAAACATATCTAATACACATTATGCCCTCTAATTTGATACCCCACTTGGGTATATTTGAAAATATTTGATTTTTCATCCCCCAAATCTAGTAAATGGCTAAACCGATTTGGATAAAACATCTCTAATTGTAATATACACATCATGCCCTTACATTTGATACCCCACCTGGGTATATTTTAAAATATTCGATTTTTCATACCCACTTTTATCCCCCATATCTAGTAAATGGCTGCACCGATTTTGATAAAATGTATCTAAGAAACATCGCCAAGAAACTAGCTATCAAATAAAGAAAACTGCATCCAAATCGGTTCACTCGTTTAAGAGCTACGGTGCCAGAGACAGACAGACAGACAGACAGACAGACAGACAGACAGACAGACAGACAGACAGACAGACTGACACACACACACACACACACACACACACACACACACACACACTCACACACGCACACACACACACAGATACATACATACACACACACACATTGCGGTCAAACTTATAACACCCCTCTTTTTGCGTCGGGGGTTAAAAATGTGAGTATGGGTGTTTGATTGAGTATTGCAAGCATGGTTCATCCTTAGGACGAACATTGTGATTAACGTTTATCGCAATATCTTTTAATAACGATTGTAACTACATTCGAGAACATTTCAATTATGATCAGTGAGCACTAAATAATGTCAGTAAGTGTAGTGAAGTTACTTGCGACAGCCTTTTGTGTCAACTATTGATCGGTTTATGAACTAACATTATGAAATCTAATAACAATTGGCTGATCATGATCTGCCTAAAACGAGAAGCGTTAAAAAACTCTCGTCATTTCGCTTTCGCCGAAATAAGTATAAACAAATATCAAAGGAAACGTTCTTCACCGGCAGTTAACGGCCGCGCTCGCACATGACATGTCTTATGTACATACATAAGTACCTAGCACGTGTGTGTGTAGCGCGGAGATGGGGGCCGACGTGCGGTTTTTACTGGACAATGACAGGTATGTAGCGGAGACACTGACCGTTGCACTTCGTTACAAACTCGGTGGGGTCCGTTGAACTGTGGCGAAATAAGATGCGAATATGCTCAGTCTTTGAATTATTAAAGATTGAATAATCTTAAGACATGGTGTGTTAAATAACTAATTGTAAGCACCACACATTGGATTAACAACTGTAATCCATTTTTCGATGCAATTTGTTTTACACAATAGGAACTAAAAAAAAATCCCGAAGCCCGATATCTAATATCCCGTTTGTAGTGTTAATAATAATACGAACTAAGTACTATATTTTATAATAAGTTATCAGGGCATGAGAATGCACAGCCGAGCTGTCTTACTAAATGTACGATAAACTTAATAAGCAGATAAAAGTAGGTACCTATTCTAGATATCCGTCACGATAACGAAGCGAAAGCCCAGTGAACTAATTCACGATAGAGATACCGGCTACCGATAGATTGCGCACACGAATCATCCATTACTGAGGACTAGGAGAATTTTACGAATTGCACGATAAGGTAATTGTTTCCAAATATAAAGATTAGTGTTATAAATACTGTATATCAGCTATGTAAGCCGTTGACGTACTTAGTATTATTGAATGAAATTTTTCTAGAAATCGCGATGGAAAACCCCAGAAGTCATGTCATATTTTTCAGCAATTTCTATAAGAGGGCGCCACAAGCTAATTTATACTGAAAGCAGGACTTACAAAAAATAAGTTTTGGACAAACAAGACCCTGAACTGTAGGACATGATGTGTCTGTCCCCGAGGAGGTGCCCGCGACTGCGTGTTGAGGGGCGTTCGGCCGCGGCCTTGTCGACTTTACGAGCGGCGTCTAGCCGGCTCTAATGTGTCCATACGATGGATAGTGAAGGAGCAGTCGGAACAATGCGCGAGAATAGGCTGACGTCACTTCAATTGTATTTATTAGAACCAAAATATACAACGCCTCAACAACGGGAGAAAGAGCCGTGTGTCGAGGGATATTTCTGATCTGTGGCCCTCAGAAAGATTTTCTGTGCTATGATATTCAGATCCAAGAACAACATTAACGGATACGATCAGCTAAAATTATTTTTTGTTTCTAGGAGTCCAAATCTCTGCGTTGCCTGCCTGGCATGATAAGAAACTCTTTGAAAGTTTAGTATTCTTTTACGATGGAGTTCCAGGACCTCCTTCGACCAAAGCGAACCTTCTGTGTTTCGCTACTTAGCGTAATAAGCTTACGCAACGCACGTTTTGCCACTACAGCATCTTGCTGTCTAGCTGCGGTCGGCTTGAGTTCCGCCAATACCATTATGAATTGATCGGAACATGATGTGGCCACAGCTAACAGTTGTTGCTAGGCGCTGTGTTAGACCGCCCCGATAACAGTGTTTTATTGTGTCACTAGCTGTTGCCCGCGACCTTCGTTCGCGTGAAATTATTATAAAAAATCTCCATTATTATATTTTGAATCGAATTTTATATAAAAAAATTAAAACGCTTGAAATTTGTAATTTCAAAGGTTTTTAATTTTTTTGCACGGAAACCTAATTATTTTTCTAAAATAGAATATGCCTATGTTAGACCTTATAACATCATTACAAACAGACACTTCAATTGTATTTGTAATGTTCTTGTGCGCGGGGTTGGAGGGGGAGTGTCACAAAGAAACAACTAGCTCACAACACGGTTTATTCCAAACTGCCGACGCATACCAAATTGTTCCGCTACCCACTATGACATACTGTTTATTGCCACAATATCTGAGTACCTACACTACATCCCTCCCGCTTTATTAACAAAACAACCCTTTCTCGACTTATATCTAATTATGAATCTATGTCTTACTTATATGTAACGTTTTTGCCCAACCGACAACTCCGAATTGGACGGGGCCGGGTCGGTACAGGGGTGGTAGGAAGCGTGCTAAACTGTTCTGCGACCGGCTCGACCACCACAACTGGTGGTGCCTGGTTCCCAATGCCAGTCCCCTCGCGTGAGCTCTTCGCCTCTGACTGCTCAGACTGGACCCCAACTGACTCCGGTAGTGACTCACTCGGTGGTTCCACCAGTGGAGGTACTGAACTTGTGGGAATTACCAGTGAACTCCTAGATCTACGTCGAACCTGGTCGAGGTGTCTATGGATTTCGTTACCACTAGCGTCTAAGATTTTAAAATCATTGGTTCCTGTAGATTTTATCACAGAACCTGGTTGCCATTTTTCCGCCTTTAAATACTGGCGATACCACACGTCGTCCCCAACTCCTAATTCTCTATTCACCCCACCCTTAGCTTCCACTTGTCGTTTCTGCACACCCCGAATCCTAGCTTCCCGGTCCGGTTTCAATGCGTCTAACCGGGTTCGTAAACGTCTACCCATCAGTAACATGGATGGGCTTTCCCCTGTAGAACAATGTTCAGTGTTTCGGTAATGTAGTAAAAACGTATTAATGGATAATTCAATATTTTTATTTTCCGTTAAGGCTTTCTTAATTACTTTTTTAATTGTCCTAACCGCATTTTCAGCCGCCCCGTTAGACGCCGGGTGATAGGGAGCCGTAAAGATGTGCTCCACTCCGTCATTGTGTAGGAAAGACGCTAACTCACTACTCGTGAACGGTGGCCCATTATCCGTAACTATCTGTTTCGGAACACCGAACCTACCCCATAGTTCGCTAAGTCTAGGGATAGTATATCGCGCTGCCGTACTCGATACTAAAAATACTTCCAGCCATTTGGACATCGCGTCCACCACGACCAAGTACAACTTTCCCTCGATTGGACCTAGGAAGTCTAAGTGAAGTCTAACCCACGGCTTTAATGGCCAGGGCCAAGGCCGAGGAGGAGCGCTGGGGGGTGCGTCCGCGTGGTTAGCGCAGGTGGAACACGCGCGGCACTCACGCTCCACTGCCTCGTCGATGCCGGCCCACCATACATAACTGCGAGCTATCGCCTTTGACTTTACTACGCCCATATGCGGCTCGTGAATCAACCGTAAAACCCGTTCGCGGCAATCTTGAGGGATAACTACCCTATGGCCCCATAAAATACACCCTAATTCCTCATATAATTCTGCTTTCCTATTAAAATAAGGCTGCATTCCTGCTATGTCACATTTTTCCGGCCAACCGTCCCGTATATAAGCTAACACCCTGCTCAGAATGTGATCTTTACTTGTGGATTTTTTTATTTGTCTATAATCCAACAATAATGCGTCTTGTGCAAAGTGAAGATAAGTCTGTTCGGGTATTACGTCACGTACCTTCGCCGCACTACTACTCGGCAACCGCGAAAGGCCGTCCGCACAGTTCGCGTTAGTTTTAATGAATTCTATTTCGTACTCATACGCCGATAAAATCACTGCCCACCGTTGCATTCTACTTGCTGTCATAGTCGGTATTCCAGCATTAGGTCCTAGGATAGATACCAAAGGCTTGTGATCGGTACGCAATGTAAACTTCCGCCCGTATAGGTACTGGTGAAACTTTTTTACACAAAAAATAATAGCTAATGCTTCGCGGTGAATCTGTGAGTAGTTTTTCTCCGCGATTGTGAGTGAACGTGATACATACGCCACCGGGCGCTCGCCGTGCGCCCCGCGCTGCGCCAGTACCCCGCCGATGCCCCGTGCGCTCGCGTCACACGTCACGATTACCGGTTTGCTAGGATCATAGTGTGCCAGTACTTCACTACTAATTAGCGCACGTTTTACTTCCTCAAAACTACGCTCACAGTCCTTATTCCATTCCCACGGAACCTGTTTCCGTAGTAAGTTATGCAGCGGTGGTAACATAAAACTAAGATTTTTAATAAATCTGGCGAAAAAGTTTATCATACCTAGGAACGACCGTAATTCTGATACATTGGTTGGAGGTTGCATCTTTAAAATGGCATCAATTTTTGTCGTGTCCGCTCTAATACCTTCCTTCGATACCACATACCCTAAATATTTTACGCTGTCTACTAGGAAAACACATTTATCCTTCCTTAGTTTCAACCCATTGTCGGCGAGCCGCTTTAAAACCGCCTCGAGGGCTTGTAAATGTTCCGTTCTAGTTTTACCCCCTATAATGACATCGTCAAGGAAACCTTGCACATGAGGAATGCCCTGCAATAGATTTGTCATAATTCGTTGGAAAATACCTACACTGGACGACAAGCCGTAAACTAACCTATTATAACGAAACAGGCCTTTGTGTGTGTTAATGACAGTGAACTTTTTTGAATCGTCTAATTCGATTTGGTTATAGGCATTAGACAAATCAATTTTGCTTAGGAATTGAGCTCCATTAAGACCTACCAAAACGTCATCAATCCTAGGGAGTGGGTAACGATCGACCAGTAACACCGGATTCAGAGTTGACTTGTAATCCGCACAAATCCTTAAAGTACCATCCGCCTTGTTAACCGGTACCAAAGGTGACGCCCAGTCCGAGCAATCCACGGGTTCAACGATGCCAGCCCGCAGCATCGCGTCGAGCTCAGCGTCAACGCGCTCGCGCAGCGCGTAGGGCAGCGGCCGCGCTCGATGGAACACGGGCTGAGCCCCTTCGCGAACCCGCAATGTGGCCTTGCCTCCCGTGTACCGTCCCAGCCCACCGCTGAACACGACTTTATACCTGTCGATCAATTTACAAATCTCATTATCTAGGTGTATGTCACCTTTGTCTATAAAATTACAGTTAAATCTCGGAATATCAATCCGTAATTCGGCTAACCATTGCCTTCCTATTAAGGATGTAGTACCACCCTCAATAACAAATAATTCTAATTGTTTCTGTATGTTGCCATATCGTACTACTGGTTTAATTATTCCTAAAGGCTTAATTTTTGTTCCGTCATAAAACTTTAAAACTGTGTTATCACGTCCAATAGGCAAATGGTCAAATTTATTGTCATAAACAATTCTGCTTATACATGAAATTGCTGTTCCAGTATCTATTTCCATTTTAATTATAACGTTATCTACCCAGATGGGTAAACTTACCGCCTTATAATTGTTTAACGATAAAAGGTTTAATTCTTCAATGTCCTCGTCCTCATCACTAATAGTCCCTAGGTCAAAATCACCGAAATGAACTTCCCGTTTCGTGCCCTTGTTTTGCCGGCCACTGTCTGCCTGCGACTTTAGCTCCTCCCGCTCTGGACATACTCGCCGTAAATGACCCACGCGTTGGCACCTGCTGCACACAAAGTTCCGATAACGGCACCTGCCGTACTCGTGGTTTGTCGCCCCACACGCCGCACAGCCGCTCACTGTTGTCGACGCCGACTGTACAGGCGCCGCTTTGTCCGGTCGAGCACGCCAGCTTGCGGACGGTGCCGCCGGTCCCGCTCCGCCACTCCCGCGCCCGCGTCCTTTCCCGGCGCGTGCTGCGCTCGGCACTAGCGCATGAACCGAGCTAGCACTACTTGCCTCCGTTGCTTCCTTACGCCACTCAACCTCCGCTGCGTCTCTCTCCGCTGCTTCCAGGGATCCTGCCAATTTTACCGCCTCCGTAAAGGTTATCGCCTCATTTTCCGCGAACAACCGCTGCCGAATGACGTCACTTCTAAGGCCGCAGATAAACTGATCGCGCAAATTTTCATTCAAGTTAGCGTTGAACTTGCAATTACGTGATAATTTCTTCAATTCTGCCACATACGCGGCCACGTCTTCCGTTGCACCTTGTCTTTTTTGTCGGAACCGGTACCTTTCCGCCAATGAGGATGGTGCCGGTTGTAAATGTTGACGTAACAATTCGCTGGCTTGTGCATACGATAACTCCGAAGGCTTCTTTGGACTGGCTAGATTAACTAGTAATTCATACGCTTCATCGCCCATACTCGCGATTAGTGTGGGTAACTTCAATTCTTCCGCGATCTTGTTCACCACAAAATACATTTCAAGTCTATCTGTGTATGAAGACCACAATCCCGACCGCACGTCAAACTCCTTAATCTTCCCGATCGACATTTTGCGTTTTACGTATGTGGCCACTAATTGTTTTAGTAACTATATAACCACACGTGACACGTTTTATTATCCTCGTCGCCAATGTAATGTTCTTGTGCGCGGGGTTGGAGGGGGAGTGTCACAAAGAAACAACTAGCTCACAACACGGTTTATTCCAAACTGCCGACGCATACCAAATTGTTCCGCTACCCACTATGACATACTGTTTATTGCCACAATATCTGAGTACCTACACTACAGTATTTATCTGTATAGATGTTACAGGAAATGTATGAAACCTAGGAATGTATAATCCAATGTAAAACCAATGTATAATCTATGCACATAAAATTCAAAGTCCTGACTGACTGACTGATATATCAACGCACAGCCCAAACCGCTAGAGACATGAAATTTGGAGGGTGTATTCTTTGTGAAGAGTAAGTATCCACTAAGAAAGGGTTTTTCGAAATTCCACCCCTAAGAGGGTGAAATGGGGGGTTGAATTTTTTTGTGAAATTTAATATTCTCGTGGTCGATTGACTCGAAAATTGGTGTGCACACTCTTCAATTAAAATTATGAGACAGGTGTATGAGTTTTTTCAAAATCATCGCCCAATAGAGTCAAATAGGGTTTCGAAACTCACGTAGAAAGGCGCATGGCCCCGTTACTATCATAAATGCGAAATTTTGTGAGGATGTATGTATGGGATGTAGGTTACTCTTTCACGCACAAACTACTGAAGGATTTGGCACATAGATAGTTTATAGCCTGGTTTAACACAGACCAGGATAATTTTTATCCCGGTAGTACGATCCCGTGGAACAATTAGCGAACTCCACGCGGGCGAAGCCGCGGGCATGAGCGAGTATGTATATATTATTCCGAGATGATACTAGGAAATATATAATTCCGAGATGATTCTAGGAAATATATAAAAACGAATTCTCTCTGTGAATAAAATAAATAGAACACGAATAACATCAACGTCAAAGTAAATATCAAAATGTAATAAGGCGTAGTCGAGGTAGCCCTATTTCTGTCTGCAGGGTTTAAAGTAGCCTAACATGAAGGGGATCGGGATGACGGGACGAGCCTAACCTGTCCGGAGTTGGGTTGCCCCAAGCCCCAAGCTCGCATCGCTCGCCCTTGCATCCTAAGGTTTCCTTGCCACAATGCCTTGTTTGTGTTGGTGTGTAGTGTATTAGGGTAACATACAACATAGGAGTACGATAGACGCTCTCGACTGTTCGTAGTCGCCCCTGGCACCGCTATCCCCGCTGTACTTAACACATCAAGATTTTAATAAATTTCCGATCGCTATTTAGGAAAGGTATAGATTTCCTAGGAAAAGTACATATTACAAAATATATCATAGATTGCCTATCTATTTTAGGAATTGTACATATTTCCTAGGAATTGTAAACAATGATAGATTACATACTTTTCCGTTAACATATATACTATTACAGTTCGAGTGTAAGGCGAATGGCACTCAAATTAATCGATATACAAGTTTTAAGGCAACGTCCTCGCGGTCGTTTTTGATGGATGATTGTTATTGACGGATGTATCTGATCCTCTGACGGGACGTTAGTCCCACAGGGCTCTTATAATTTTTCGCATTGGGGTGGTCTGACCAGGAAAAGTGTAAGGTACTTGGTCGCATGGCCTTATTAAACTTTATATGTATAGGTGCGACACCCCACCCCATCCAGATCAACTATACATGCACAGTATACACTACCTAGTTCTATTAAAAGCGATCAGCATAGTATGTAGGTCGCCTGACTAGTGAACACCATTTTTCGCTAGACGACACGCGAACTCGCGAACTAAATAGCACAATAAACCGCATTACTAGAATAACATTCGATTTAGTCCGTGTGGTGATTAGATTACATAGTATGCAGATTGTGATGATTTGCAACGTTCATTTAGAACACATAAGGGTTGATTACGCTTGATTGCCCTGGTTTCTAAATCAAACCAACAAAAGCGCTCCGACTTTGAGTGCAGGGTATTTTAGTTTGTCCATAACTCGACGACGACGGTATTGAATGCCGATACAAAGGCCAAGCTACAGTCATTAATCGCTGTGGCTCTCGACCCAGGCTGGGTTCAAGTATATTGAAACTGTAAAGCCAATAGCGCGTTTGTTAACCCCAAATCAGCGAGCAGGGAAATGTTCCTTAGAAGCGGTATCCTGTTTATTACAGAATTATTCACTGGGAGCTTTCATTGGAGCGGTTTATACTACAGAATTATGCCCATTTTCGGGCTGGTTTAGGGAACGTTTACCGTTTAAGCTGTTCTTGGACTACACTTGAGTCACATTGACGACGTTCTGAAATTTTGCTCCCCGTCCAAATTACGTAAGACGATTTGAACAAATCCGCTATTAGCATACCGCTGCAGTTGTCAGACGGCACCGGTACATGATCAATATGATCAAGAGTCAGACATTTCAATTTTGGCACTCGTCGTAATTACTTGCACTTGGTACTAATATTATTATTCGTTCGGAACATGAGTCGTGCAAATTATGCAGATAGGCAACCATTCTAATATCATCTACGTTAGACGGATGCACAGTCGGCAAGTCCGGAAAGTCACTATTCACACACATGCATTATTTTTCTGCAACCTATGATGATCACTCTCCTTCCCAAACTCAATTTATAACACTTTTTATGGTCATCGATCAAGTCTTAAACCTGATTTTTGTTTTAACTGCTGGTCTAATGGTCTCCCTTGGTCTCCGGCTAGGACGGTGGTCCAGCATCTGATCTCTTTGTTGTGTCGATGCAATTCGACACGACTGTGTCTGCGCACAAAATAGTGCACCATAATATCTCCCGCGTCGATGGCTAGTCTCGGCAGATTGGCTGCCGTAGCCGAAATTCGGCCTGGCCTCTTATTGCAAAATGTTCTAGTTTTTATATAAATATCAATAGTAAACACTCACCAATAACAACGAGATCAATATCGCTGGTGGGCAGGTAGAGGCCGGTGCGAAAGGAGCCGAACACCTCGACGCGCGCCTGCGGCCACAGCGCCATGATGGCGCCGCGGATGCGGTTCACCACGGTGGAGCGCACCAGGTGCTCGGTCTCCGAGGGAGACATGTACAGGTAGAAGTGCTCGATCTCCTCGTGCAGTCTGGAACACACAATACAATTGTTTAGTTCAAGCACAACTCAAGAAGAAGTGTTTGCAGACCTACAGCCAGATGGGTGGACATTCAGAAGATCGTGAGTAAGGCCTGTCTTTGACTCGAGCAGCTCTGCGGGTCTAAAATGGCCACTTTGACAATTCATAATATGAACTGTGTTCAATTCATATCAAGTAAATCATCTGTCTGACAGTTTTGTATGGAGATTCGTAAAATGGTCCACTTAATATGAATTGCTTTGCTGTCATTTAGCAGATTCTGCGGGTCTAAAATGGCCACTTTGGCAGAATCATAATAGGAAAATAATATGAATCACGTTACAACTCCTGAAATAGTCACAGATTGACAATTCATAATATGAACTGCGTCCAATTCATACTCGAATTCATCTGTCTCGACGGTTTTGTATGGAAATTCGTAAAATTTGCTGTCATTTAGCAGAATCATCAGAAGATTGTCAAGAGCAACATCTTACAATTCATTTTACAGATTTTGTAAAGAAATATTTATAAAATGATATTTTTTGGACTTAACGAAATGGACAAAGGCAAAATGTCGAGACAAGTAAATAACATCTAATAAAAGAGGTTACGACAAAAAAGAGTAAAGAATTTATTAAATGTACATGTAAAATAAGGGTACCTTATTTGCGTGTAAAATACGCAAGGGCAAATAAAAGATCAATAAGAGAGACCAATATGAGATTGATTTTAAAAGCTCTACCATAGGTTTAACTTCAATAGACATTTTCAACTTGATTAAATACTCTTTTCTGTAAACCATATAATATCTAAACCACCGATTCACAAAAAAAAAAAAAAAAAATTCTACTCTTTTCAATGTCAAATTGACAACTAGCATTTTTGCCTGAAAATAATTTTCTGTTTAGTCTCATATTATTGAATTTTCAACTGAAATCTTTGTTTTAGATTTGGACTTTCGATTTATTCAGTTACTGAACAGCAACTTTTGTTTTATTAACGAAGTACGATTTGCCTATGTCATTCGGATTTTATTTGGTGCTTGTTGATTCCATTTCCATGAGATTTTCTAATGATGGAACATCCAAACCGAATTCAACGACTTACAAGAAACCTGCCGACTGAGCTCAGTCAGGATAAATCGTCGTCGGAATAATTTTATCGTATTTATCTACATACGAGAGGAAAAAACATTCAATCATTTTGTGTGTGAACTTCCAACTAGCTACGTGCCATAACCTTGAGTAACTGAATGTGTTTTATAATTAAAAACTTCAATAATAAAGCCAATCTTTAAGAAAAATAATAGAGAATTAATGGAATTTTACCGGCCAATCGCACTCATACCTGTGATCTCCAAAATTTTTGAGAAATTCATTTATAACAAACTGTATAAATTCATTGATAAAAATAACATTTTATGTGACGAACAGAAAGGATTTAGACAACATAGAACTATCAATATGGCCGTTTATGACTTTATTTATAATGTTATGCAGAATGTTGACAAACGAATACCCGTATGTGGCATATTTTGTGACATGACACAGGCCTTTGACCACGTGGATTATGAGATTCTCTTAAGAAAACTTGAAGCTTTCGGAATTAGAGGCAATTTACTTAGTCTTCTTGAGTCTTACCTTAGAGATCGAAAACAAGTAACTGAAATTTGTCAAATTAATCTAGTGAGCAAGCGCGAAGAGACATTTCGATCATCAGACCGTGAAGTTATGTTTGGAGTACCGCAGGGGAGCGTATTGGGTCCTTTTGTATTCATACTGTACATAAACGATCTACCTGAATGCATTGAACAACCAATAACACTGTTTGCGGACGATAGTACTGTGACAATACCATGTAAAACTGTGGAGACATATGAAAGCGACATTAATAGTTGTTTAAAAAATGTTGTTAATTGGTTAGAGGCAAATAATTTAAAAATAAACATGGAAAAAACAAAAGTTGTACATTTTAGTCAACGTATTCTTAGAATTAGCCCTAATATACAATACAACAATGAAATAGTAGAAGAAGTAGAAAATACAAAATTTTTGGGACTGGTAATAGATAAAAGCCTAAATTGAAAAGCACATACCGATACTTTATGTAAGAGAATTAGTAAGTCCGCATACGCTCTACATTCACTATCCCCAATAGTATATATGGACGCACTTCTCACTGCTTATTATGGTATAGTAGAATCCCACCTACGTTACGGTATAATGTTCTGGGGTAATTCAACCGAAAGAGAAACAGTCTTTAAAGCCCAGAAAAGATGTCTAAGGGCGATGTTTAAGCTTAAATCCACTGATAGTTGCATGCCATACTTTAAACAGCACAAAATATTAACACTACCTAGTTTGTACATAATGGAAGTAGCTGTGTTTGTGAAGACGAACCCAAATCGTTTTAAACGTCTGACTGACGTAGTTCCACGTAATAGACGCGACAATAACCTAGTGTGTTCCCATCCCGCCAAAACGGCACTAATGCGCAAGAGCGTCTACTGCATGGCTTCGGTCATTTATAATAAATTCCCTAAGCAATGGAAAGTATTGCCGCTATCATTATTTAAAAGCAGGCTCAGAAGCTTTTTAACGCATAAAGCGTACTATACTGTCGGTGAATTCCTTACCGAGAAAGAATTCTGAAGAAAAAAGATTTTCTGCCTTTCTTTATAATTTGTATTGTGTTTTTAGATAAGTTGTGATTTAAAACTATTTATGCTGTTACTACTAATTGACATATTATTATTCTAGTTGGCATAATGTTATTCCGTTTGACATTATTGATAATATTTTTAAATTTATTTTATTTTATTTTTTTACTTTGACCATGCTGACATTTTTTTGCTTTTTTATTTTATCATTTTTTTATGTAATTCCAATGACATGCCACTTATTTGTTTGACATCATTGATAATATTTTTTATTTTTCATTGTTTTGACCATGTTGACATTTTTAATTTATTATATTTTATATAATTCCAATGACATGCCGCTTATTTTAAATTTATAATATTTTGTAAACCAACTATTTACATGCCCATGTGACGGCAAAATGTGGAGAACATTATTATAAAAAAAAAAACATCTATGTACCTATTACCCATGTTTGCAAAGAAATAAATGATTTGATGATTTAATTAATGTTAATGAATAAATAATCAATTATTTGTCACTCCTTTTTCTTTTATTTGACTGATCTTATTTTACGCCTACTTATGTTGCATTTGTAAGTACTGCCTACATTATTTTAATAGAAGGCGAGCCTACAGCCATATACCGTGCACAATGCTCCAGGCCTTTGGATACTAGTTTATCCTAGTAGGTATAGGTCACCCATAGAATCAGATGCAAGAAATAGGTACCCATTGACCACCTTTATTAATGTACCTACATCAAAAACTAAAAATCGTCTCCGTAAAGGATATAGACATCTATGCGCATGTTGCTAGGCTAAAAAAGTCAATCTTTATCATTTTGAATTCATTTTCTAAGGCCTTTCTCTTTTGTCTTTTAATGAAATTATGTTTAAATCACTGAAATGCTTACAAAACACTTATTGTATTAATAAAATCTGTAAAGCAAAAATAACCGGTAAAAATACGGTCTTTGTTTTTTTCACGTGGCAACATTTACAACAAATATGATTCTGATATGATTGCTGCTACTATGTGTCACTATTTTACGAAAATTAGAGGAAATGCTAATGATCTGCTGGCAATTCGGAATATGAATTACTTTTAGAGGAGTTGCCGAAAGTGGTCATTTTAGATCCCCTGTACTCAGCAGTAGGTGGAACAAGGATGCCAATGATGAACGCAACCCTGTTTTATTTCAGGTTTATTTTTTTTGGGGATAGGCTTTTGTTCAGAAACTTGTTTACAGTATAACCGTTTCAGACATGTGCCGTATGTATGCATTTCTGTGTGAACCAACTACACCTGTTTAAGTATGTTTCCAGAAACCCGATAGAATTTGCCGTGTATTAGGAGTTAGGACATTGCCATCATCAAGCTATTCAAGGATGATATAACATACTGCAAAACAAATTCTACCCATTTATTCGTTGACAAGAGTTGCTTGTACAGTTGAGAGTTAAATATCTAAATATTGAACCAAAAATACATGTTATGACTTCGTAAAACTCCAAATTCTTGCTTTAATCATAAACGATGTCAGCATTTGAATCACTACAATTACACGAGCGATTAAACGAGTGAGTAAATTTGTAGCAATAACTTTAGTATCCAGAGCCAGAGCGAAAGGCCGTGATTGATGCGAGCTAGTAACTTGTCCCGCCAAAGAAAACGTTCGCTATTACTTTGATGATTCAGTGCTTTGATCCAGACTTGTCTAGCTCTATGGAAACCGAAATAGCACTTTAAGTGACATGAAACCTAAATAAAAAGGTAATAAAACGTGTAAATCTATACATTTCAAATTCAAAGTCCTGACTGACGGATATATATTAACGCACAGCCTAAACCGCTGGTCTTAAAGACATGAAATTTGAAGGGTGTATCTTTGTGAAGAGTAAGTAAGTATCCACTAAGAAAGGGTTTTTCGGAGGTAGACGTTTCTGTAAATATGTGAAATCCCTATTTTCGCATTGGCGTATATAGATGCGAAAGTTTGTGAGGATGGGTGGAGGGATGGATGTCTTGTTACTCTTTGTTACTTGGATGAAATTTAGCACACACATAGTTTATAATCTGGATTAACACGTAGAACACTTTTTATCCCGGAGTATGATCCCGTGGGACATTTATCGAACTCCACGCCGGCGAAGCCGCGGGCATAAGCTAGTATAGAACAGAAAATAAGAATCTAGCTATGAATGACACCTTCCAATGTGGAGCAATATGATTACTAAAACTACAAACCTACACCTCACATTATCCAGAATGAGGCCATACCATCTGCAACATGGATCGCCTCGACTCGCAAGCCAGACAACTTTGCTAATTTAATCTCAAAACTATTTTCATCCGGCGTGCTTGTCATTACATTAGTATTCAGCTGTAATCGTAACATAAAGGCAATCGTGAAACTTGCTAATTACGAACAGCTTGTAACCTTCATATGATCGCACTGCACCCCGTCTGTCAGCTGTGTGACTGTATCAGCCACCAGCCGACCTTAACACACAGACCTTTCACCAGAATGCACTACTAGTTTTGCACCACATTCTTTAAAATCGAGTTTTTGACAGTCACACCTCAATCTCGTTTCAATCGCCAATATGGCACAAAAAAAACAAGGTGATTTCGCCAACATGGCCGAAAATAGAATAGAGCTGATTAAATATCCTGTGTTTAAGCGTCGACGGAAAGGAATGTACTTGCATACCAAAACCTCAAACTAAACTCGGTTTTTCGGCTTTTCTTTCTATCCCATATGAATAAGCGTATTCACAAACATGATATCCCGGCTGTAGGCATCCGCCAGAGTTTCGAACATAAATCAAATGTCCAATTTATCATTTCCCTGGGAGCCGCGCTGGCGCTAAGACGTGATCTGAATCTAGACGCGAGAGGTCGACCCGAGACCCGACTCATGAAACACCTTTAAGCTGTGACCTATATTCAACGCCTATACTACAATTTTTCTAAACTCTTATTCGGCAATATGTAATTCAGTGTTTAGAAGTTTGAATATGGTAATTCACATATTGTTGATAGGCATTCCGCCGGTAGACAAAGATTTAAGAACAAACGCTCAAAGATGTATGTTAAAAAGTTTGGAGTGCTTATTCCAAAGAGCAGAAACGTTAAAATACCGAGCTCGCAGCTAATTCCATTCCGGTCTCTTTTTTTTTACATAGTATAGAAAGAACATGCTCAGTGTTTTACACGTAGGTAAATGACTTTTCCCGATTTAGGACAACACAATTAGTAACTAAGTAGCCACATGCGTATCAAGAGCCATGAGGGGAAGCTTTCTAGACTAATGAAAGTTCCCAAACACTTGCAGAACCTTGTTTTAGTTGTGTACTTACAGCGGAAGCAAATCTAGGGCAAGAGTTGCTCTAACGCTTAGACTTCAACGTGCGCTTGACAATTACTCAGGTCTTCCACTGCCTTACAACACCAGATGTTCGCAGCTCAGACCGATTTCCTTTTCAACTTTGACTCATTGCAGTACAAATAATGTTGAATTTTATACAGCGCTGATGTCATTCATTCATAACATTGTATCAGTGTGATCTGTCTGATAATAATGGCAGGTTTGTTAACGGGTATCAAAGTGCACATCTCCTCCGAGAAATATACTTAGACCAGTAGCTCTTTTTAGTCATTCTCTGCAAAGTTGCCAAGTCCAAATTTATTTAAGGCGAGAGTTACATAATCATCGTATACCTACTTAAATGACGTTTAGTAATATAAGACGGCTTTTCTTACATAAAACTTATCGTGAAAGACAAAAGGCCTAGAAGAACAAATGGGGATGTCAATCAACCGTGTTGTCCGAGAGCAATTTGTCTATAACGGCAAGACTTGACTTGGTCTGTAGTTATGTTGTAGATGTTACTTCTGAGATTAGAGATATCGAATATTTATAGCACCATCAGTTACTGTTCCGCTATCGAGAAACCTCGTCATCAGCAGTTTGCATAGTGCATGTGCTTACTTGTGCCTCCTTCGCAACAAACACCGGCAAAATTTGAGGAACACAGAAAAAAGGTGCCTTTTTTTAAAACTTAGGGGTATTTCGACAAGTGGTGCCGTTATTTGAATAATTACCCTTTTTCAAGATAACATAATGGGTGATTTCAACATTTTTCAACCCTCTTACAAAAAGTGTACCTCTCTTAAGTGTTTGTTTACAATTAACGCTTCTGAGTGTTTTTCATAAACAAGTTGGTTTATGCAGTCAAAGGTGGCCCTAGCTCATTATGTTTATTTTGCTTGGAGAGTTAACATTGTATTGCATACATAATGAGTGATTTGCCAGCAACTGAAGTCGCCAGGGCTGTAACAATGACTGAGGAAGGTCACGCCTACCGTTCAGTCAGTCGAACGTTGGGTGTATCAGTATCCGTGATCCACCGTAATGTTCAACGATACAGACAGACAGGATCTTACGTGCGCAAGCGAGGGCAAGGCAGAAATCGTATCGTGCAACCAGTGCCGTAGACGACAGTTTTATAAGGGTGCAAACTTTAAGAAATCGTTGTCAAACGGCTGTTCAGACCCGAAATGCCGGTGTGTAGCTAAGTCCGTTTTTATCTAACGCTGCTGTCGGGTTACTGCTCTGTCTACTATTTTTAACGAATGTTCTCCTGTTTCCCACTGCTTTGACACAAGGGAACAAATCTCGATTATTTTCTACAGAAACTTTGGCGCTAAGTTATGTTTATGACGAACTGCTGTTGTAAATGTGAAAGTCTGTGTTTCTATCTGTTTTAAAATGTTAATAACCTCTCATGAATCGGGCTTTTGATCATAAAAAGCCTTAGTCACAGTGAAACTTGATTTATTAGTACATCGATTTATTATACAAATGAATTCCTCAGTCAGACCCGGAACAACTACCCGTAGGCCATACAAATATTTGTTCCGTGCGGGAAACGAACCCGCGACACGCAGCGCAGCAGCCAATCGCTCTGCCACTACGACAACCGTGCCACATCGAAATAAAATATGTACCTTGATATATTTCTTAAAAATATGCTTTCAATGTGCTTTCGCGCTTAAGTCCATGCGCGCAAATGTCTTCACGAGAAAAATTATGAATAATTTAAATATCAAAATTATTGAGGCGATAGTATGCTTGTGCAAAACTCAGAAATACACAGCGAAAACAAAAACAAATCGTGCGTGCGGGGACCTCCCCCTTTGACACCTAGTCGTACTTAAATTATTTGAGAAGATGCTTTGCTCTACCTGCCTATTATAACTATATATTATTACTAGCTGACCCGCGCAACTTCGACAGGGCCACATCAGAGAGAGGGTTAGAGAGGGTGTAAATCAACCATAAAAGATAGACATATGCTATCGCGGACTCATGATTGTTGCGTAACTCTAACCGTTTACACAGCGCACGCAACGGAAGCTCTCAAAAGGAATACATTTTCCGTTTTTGCAATATTTTTCATTGATGCTCCGCTCCTATTGGTTGTAGCGTGATCTTTACAACCTATAGCCTTCCTCGATAAATGGGCTATCCAACACTAAAATAATTTTTCAATTCGAACCTAGTAGTTCCTGAAATTAGCTCGTTCAACCAATCAAACAAACAAACAAACAAACAAACAAACAAACAAACAAACAAACAAACTCATGTTTATAATATTGGTAAAGATTCAAGTAGGTAACAATTTAATTTCTCGGAAATATTTGCATTAATCGCTAAAACATTCTACTTATGTTTTTCCAAATAAGGGCTTCCCTCGACAGCCTTAAGTCTTCATCCTCAGACACTCGATGACAGTCATACTCCAGCTAGGTCGAAAGTTCTCATCAAGGTGCATGAAATGAGCCGAGACACGATAAAGCTGCTGTAAACTGTTGCGGACCTCTTGCAACTGCCTGCCGTCTCCATCGTCAGTTCTCCGATGGCAGTCATACTCCAGGCAGGTTTAAATTTCTCACCAAGGCGTATGAAATGAGCCCAATAACAATATAGCTGCTGTAATCTGTTGTAGACCTCTTGCAACTTGCCTTCCGTTTCCATCGGTAGACCTTCGATGATAGTCATACTCCAGCTAGATCTAAAGTTCTCATCAAGGTGCATAAAATGAGCCGCTGTAAACTGTTGAGGATCTTTTGCAACTGCCTTCCGACTCCATCGTAAGACCGCCGATGTATGTCATACTCTAGTTAGGCTTAATGTAAGAACCTCACGTCCCAGTCGCCGCGGGAGACGCCCTGGGCGTCGGGGGTCACGTGGTGGCTCCCGGCCACCGTAGGCGCGTGCCTGTGGACGGCGAGTTATGGGCCAGCTCGCCGTCCGGCCGTCTTATGACGACAGGCCGTGTCGACGGCGCGTTCGTGTTCCACGTGCGCCTCAAAGAGATGTCAGCAAATAAGTAGGGGTCCGCAAGGGCCGATGCCTGCCAGGGCTGCGGGACTGTTCGAAAGAGATACCGTGGCCCTGGAACACAAAGGGCAAAGAAGGAACATGGATGGGTTTTAGTCAGTACAAGTCTGACACTCCCTTCCGCTCCGCCCAGAGTGGGGGGGGTCATTTGATGATTTCCCATCCGGAAAAAAAAAAAAAAAAAAAAGGCTTAATGTTCTTATCAAGGTGCATGAATTGAGCCCAAACACGATATAGCTGCTGTAAACTCTTGCGGACCTCTTGCAACTGCCTTCCGTATGCACAGCGCATGGAAAGCAATCGTACACACACTCTGCAGGGTATAGGCTACGTAGATTTTCAAAGCAGTGTCATGTAGACTAATCTAAAGTACGCTATCATAACTTTTTAACAAAGCCGGTCAGTCAATTTTAAAGGTATCTTGTGAGCACCATTTTCATTCATTAGTACCATTTTGGTTCAATAGATGTCGCTGCATGTATCTTACATATTGATGATAAGTTCTTCTTGAACACTCAGTATATTATTGCTACATAAATACCCTTGATAATAAAACTGTTTATTTGAATAAGTATTAATAAAATAATACAAATGTAACCAACTTTTTCTACCGGAGCGATCTAATGAAATTTTAGAACACAAAAGCTACTATTGTGACTTAACTATGGTAGTTAGATATATGCTCTCGCGGACTTTTTTTTGTAGGTAATAATGAGTAATTAAATCATGTAGTACATCATTTTTAAGTATCATCAATAATTTTCTCAGCGCACGCCGAATAATGAATTTTATGGGCAAAAAATTTTTGGATTACATTATTGCAATTTTCTTAAGGATCTCTAATTTTTTTGAAAATAAATTATAGCCTATTTTATTTCCTGATAATTTAGCTTCCTATCGGTAAAAAAATGGTTCAAATCGGTCCAGTAGTTTCGGAGCCTATTCGGTACAAACAAACAAACAAAAAAATGTTTCCTCTTCATAATATTAGTATAGATGACTTAAGAAAAGGGTTATTAATTCGACCCTTATATTTATTCTTATTTCCAGAAACCAACGTAAAATGGCGTTATAAAAAAATACTAGCCATTATTCAAAATTATCACTATGTTTCGAACATTTTTTTTTTGCTTCCGCATAATGGAACTTGTCGCCTTGTCACTGGAAAATTGTAATAATGCTGAGAATTTTTTTTTTAATATCTAGGACATTTACGCGAAAAGACATTTGTGGGCATGGACTTAAGCGCGATAGGACACCTATGCGAATGAACTATTGCACGAACGGTCACCTGCGCGTCAAATTGACCGTGAGATTAGTTACAGACAAAACATAACATCACGCTTGATATTACTTGAACTTGATTTTGACCCAATAATTGTTAAGAGCGACTTCGATTACCATGGACGTGACTAGGGAATGCAATCCGGACTATCCGTAATTCGAAAAATCCGGATTTCCGCACATTTTTACTCGACTTCCAAATCCGGATTCGATTTTAGAATCCGGATTTGAAAGTCGACTAAAATTGTGCTTTTCTGAATAATAAGAAATTGTAATTTTGGGGCTATATTATTAAACCGCAAGCCTGAAACTGATATTCCCAGTTTAGTGCGAGTGGAGATGGCATTATTCGAGGATAATGGTTTACGAGGACGATACTTGGAGGCCGCTTACAACCATCTTCAGTGCATTCCCCCTACAAGTGTCGAATCAGAGTGTGCTTTTTCTGCAGCAGGAATTTTGTGTAACCTAATTCGCAGCAGGTTAAACGGCAGAACTTTAGATGCCTTATTATTTTTGAGGTAACTTTTTGTGTCTCAAAAAATAATACAGTTTTTTTTGTTGAGAAATTTATGTTGATTAAAGTGAAGTTGTTACTTTTGTTATGTTTAATAATTTGACAAGAAGTCTATTTGTCTTTATTTTACATCTCCAGAGTTTCTTTTAAGTTTTTCCTACTAATTATTTTATTAATACTTATTACTCAACACGCGAGTCACAGACTGATTATTTTAATAATTATGTCTATCACACCAAAATTATGGTATTTAATTTGAATAATTCCAAATAACAAAATTTTTAAAAATCATATTATTTGATTTCCCTGTGCTTTTATTTTAACGTATTTACACACATAGGAAACATCACATTAATAAACTAATATGGGTAGATCTGTGTATTTTCATAAAAAATCCGTAAAATCCGGATAATCCGGATTGGACCAAAAATCCGTTCTTAAACATCCGGATTTTAAAACAGAACGGACTTGCATTCCCTAGACGTGACACCCTTGACGAAAAATTTGTTACTTTTCGCAGCCGCCATTTTTGATTTTGACCCAATATTCGTTTAGAGCTCCCTCGATTACCATGAACATGACACCCATGATGAAAAATATCGGTAATTTTCGTATCCGCCATCTGATGACTTTGTTTTTACTCCTTAAGAACGTTATTTTTTACAAAAAGTAACGAGCCAACTTTGAAGATAAGGATATAAAGGTAGATGGATTGGCTCGGTAGATTTTGCGATTTTGTCCCTGTTGGGAGTGCGGAAACAGAACTTGGACTCGCGTTAGGCGTGAGAGACGCAACAAGAGCGAGTTTTCATCTGCCTAGCCTTTTTCCAACTATGTTGGGGTCGGCTCCCAGTCTAACCGGATGCAGCTGAATACCAGTATTTTACATTGAGCGACTGCCTATCTGACCTCCACAACCCAGTTAGTACTGGGTAATACGATACCCCTTGGAAAGACTGGTTGTCAGACTTTTTTGGGCCACTGACTACCTTACGACTGTCATAGATCTACAAATGACACCCGGGACCAACGGCTTAACGTGCTTTCCGAGGTACGGAGGAAACTCGGTATGTAATAGGTCAAAAACCAACGGAGGCAAGCACGGCTTAACCCAAAGATCGACCCGAGCGGCTGTTATTATTTAGCCACGAGCTCCTTCAACAAGAGCAATTTTTATGAACTTTAAAAAAATACGTAGTTATTAATCATATACATAACCAACATTAAGGTGTATTAAAAATAATTGCAATTCCTTTATAACTTTAGTCAAAAAAACATTGTAAACCTGCGCGAATATTTCGACGGGCTGTCAATGACGGGCTGGACTGGGCCCTTAAATAGAAAAATAAATTTAGAGAAAATAATTTTAGATTCTGTAAATTAGATTAGATCCTTCTGTCTAATTTAGAACCGTAGAATAATGTAGTTGAATGAACTGGGCACTAGTTTTTGTTATGATATGAATGTTTTTACTAATAAAAAAATGATTTTGAGTGATGTAAATCTTTATTTGGACCTTTACAATTTTTTCTGTTAAGTGGAAAGTTCACAATTGTTTCTGTTAAGTGGAAAAGATGATATCCGCCAAGTGGCTGCCACCAGTGTTGATTTATTTATTTAATTACAACGGTTGTGTTTACAACCAATAATTCCAGTAATTGAAATTATAAAAATAAAATTGATACACATTTGTGCCCATTTTATCGCATTTTCCTTGACTTTCCGCAAGATTTGGTGATGATGATAACTGTTCGCATTCCTGTCGCATAATTCTCCTTTGGGCTGCGATTGTCTGAGGCTTGTTGGCATAAACCAATTGTCTAGTTCACAAATGTGAAATATGATTGACGTATGACGCCATTTGCAAAAATTATAACATCTTCCGATAGGGTGATTATTTTTGCGCCACCTTGTATTTCAATGACGAGGGGAACATGACATTGTTGAATAGCTTGCAGGAACTTTATAGCTCTATTGGCGATGCTCAGACAATGCTGGCTAGCTTGATAGAACATAGCCAGAGCATGTGTTCAGTGAAAATATTAGAACAACATTAAAATTTCTTCCGGATCTCGGATATAATAAAAGCGCTAAAGAGTTCGCAGTAATGATACATTACCGCGGGGCAGTGTTATTTTGGCGTCGTAAACAAACATTGCGTGAACGTCCACGTGAGAGCAGATCGCCAGTGCACCTCGTAAATATAACGACAGGCCTTCGTAGACAAATAAAAAATATTTGCGACACTTCCGTAAACATCCAGATTGATTTAATGATCGTATTATAGTCGAATAGAGATCTTTTAAATATTTATGGTATGTTTCAAGTTCTCCACTGGATGCAAGAAGTCTAGACGTCTTTCAGCAGAAACGACGTTTATGAGAACTTCACTCAGGACCCTCTGCGTGAAGTTCCTTCTAAAGGCATCGTCATACAGTACTTACAGACCAGCGCACTCCTAAACACGAGCTAAGCTAACACTAAACGGTTGGTACTGCGTCCGGTTACCTTTCCCTGGCAAATCTGTCGATGATTTAATATCATCCAAGCATTTTCCATAGGCTCGCGAGGTTTTCTCCCTTCTCAGAACTATGTAGTCTCGGTGTGCACATGACGCAACCATTACGAAAATTAAAACGTTTACGCACTGATGTATATATAACCAACGTAATAATATGATACCGTTACATTATGTGCACCTTTAACGTTTCTTAGGGAATCCATTAACAACGTCGCGACGTTTTGAGATACATTTATCGTTAACATTGTTTGTATTATGGGATCTATTTTTAGTTTACGAGGCGGTAAACTGAAAAGAACCAGCTGTATCAATTCTGCAACCGTGAAGCGAGACAACTGGACAAGACTGTCGCAACTGAGCTGAAAACGATCGTGAGCTTTTAATTTTTTTGCAATGATTTCTAGTGAACTCAATAATTAGAACTTTTGATCTGATTGTTACCACTTTCTTTTGTCTTATGACAATTAAATAATTCATACTTCTGCCTCTTGCTTTCATTCCAATTCTTAAATTATTTTACTCTTCTTTTTTCTTTTCATCCAGCTGCTACCCTTTTTATTTCCAGTTTGAAACTACAAAACCTGTGTTCTTCAAAGTTGCGCTATAAAATCGTTTTGAATATTTAACATAGTTCAAGAAAACTACGGTGCAGGGTTGAGGCTCGCCGGCGTGATCAGGGTCCAGGGGGCAGCGACTGCCATTGACAAGGACGCCAGGCCACTTCGATACCGCCCTATTTAAAACTGGCACACAAACAGAATAGTTGACCCAATTACACCGCCATATTACAAGTATTGTTTGTTACGATAATGTATTTATTCACATTGTGCTTATCGTAATTTGTTGCTATGTCAACTGTGTGTAAACTTCACTTGGGCTCTAGTACTAGTTATTTAGGCTAATATTATCAAAGCATAGATTACCTCGGACCAGACACCTAACCACAATAATGCCAATAAACTAAAAAAAATTTTTTTAATATAAACAACCCCCATCGCAACAAAGAAAAGCGAACAAACATTTGAAAGTCAATAAAATGGCTGAGCCTGTTTTGATAAAACATATCTAAGTGTAATATACACATCACGCACTTTCATTTGACACCCCGCTTGGGTATATTTGAAAATATTCGATTTTTCATCCCCCAAATCTACTAAATGGCTACACCGATTTTGATAAAACATGCCTAATTGTAATATACACATCATGCACTTTCATTTGATACCCCACTTCGGTATATTTTAAAATATTCGATTTTTCATACCCACTTTCATCCCCCATCTCTAGTAAATGGCTGCACCGATTTTGATAAAACGTGAAACTAGCTATCAAATAAAAAAAACTGCATCAAAATCGGTTCACTCGTTTAAGAGCTACAGTGCCAGAGACAGACACACACATTGCGGTCAAACTTATAACACCCCTCTTTTTGAGTCGGGGGTTAAAAATACATTTTTGTTGTCAACAACGAGTTATCCTCATAATTATGTATTGTGCAGATTGCGCTTCTATGCGATCATTTTCGCGCACATATTTTATAAATGATTGCTTACAAACCCGGATGTAATTAAAATATAATACCTATTCCTTATAGCGCACTTTGCTAAGCCCTGCTAGACTGCTAGTGGCATTATACGCGACGGACGGAAGTCATTCTCAATCGATTGACGACTTTTACTCGAGTTCTAGATTAGCAAAATATCAGATGGACCGATATCTACGGAAACTTTTCGGAGCCAGGATCCGGAAAGCGGATTCAAAAGGATCCAGAAGGAGCAAAATTGAATTCTGAAATAGATGTACAATCCAATTAGGTCAATTTACTGCTTTTAATCATTCCCAAATTGGCCAGTAACACCTAATTCTACTAGATGAGCTGGCAGCTGGTCAGAACACAGTGCAAGGCACATCAACATTGAGCCCCGCCCCCGCCGTCGCAGGCCGCAGCCCTTTTTTTTTTTTTAAAAAACGTTGCCCCACTAGAAATTTCTCCTGTATCGTGGGTGCGTTTACAAACATTTAAGCTCACATACACAAACAGCCAGACCCGGAACAACTACCTGTAGGCCATACAAATATTTGTTCCGTGCGGGAATCGAACCCGCGACACGAAGCGCAGCAGTCAATCGCTCAGCCACTGCGCCAACCGTGCCGTGCCTTCGGGGATGATAATCGTTATGTCATGTCGTTGCGCGCCACACAGTGAGGACTGATTGCTGCGTCTATTCCGACTGCGTGTTGCTGGCCAGTCGCCAGCAGCAAGGCGTCATAGAAGACGTCCAACAGAATTACAAACTGTAGCAGATTTTATACATTCGCAAGCTGACGACAGAACATGGATGGGAATTAGCTCTGAACAACGTCTGTTATCTTACAAACTCATGACGTCTTTTCGTCGCACCAGTGATGAAGATAACGCTTTTGATGAGCGTCATGCTAGAAGACTGGTCCGGCGGTCACCAACCCGCTTTTCTTTTCGATATATACGATCTGATCGTGTGTAGACCCAAATAGAGGCATTATCACAACGTTGCAGATTTGTTCGTGTTGTGGCGAGCTTCTGTACAGCGCGTGTCACTGGCGCAATGCTCAATAGTACAGATCGTTGGGCCGCCGATAGATACAGCACGCTACACGCTGCAGATTGTTCACATTGACACAGCGATAGAGACCTTTATGTTCTGAGCGTTGCTCTAGCGACAATTGCTATTGTTCAAGGCTTTACCGGGTTGTGTTCGATGTTGCGAGTGGGTGACACAAGTCACAGTTGAAACTTAATTTATTCCCTAAATTTTTTGAAGATTTTTACTTTTAATCAACTTTAACTCATCGTGGTGTAAAAAAAAAGTATGAATACTACTATGGCAAGTTTTTTTATAAATTGACGCAACTAATCAAGATTCCAAAATGGTATAATACTCTAGGCAAACAAGTTTAAAAAAAAAATGTTCCTATTATTTCTAAACAGGGGCCAAATGACGGTCAGGTAATAAAAAGTATTAGTTCTTGGAAAATGTTTAATATTTAAATAAATGGTCAAACAATTTCTCAAGTAATTTATTAACATTATAACAAATGTTCAAATTGTTTGCCACCAGCAATAATACATGCACGACATCGCCTTAAAAATGACCGTTTTATTTGTCTTGCATATCTTCTGCGATTAATATGATCCGCAGCCTGACTGATATTTCGACGAAGCTCGTCCAATGACGCAATGGGTTTTGAGTAGACCCTGTCTTTAAGACAACCCCAATAGAAGAAGTCCAGGGGGTTCAAATCGGGTGAACGAGGTGGCCATAAGATAGGACCAAGTCGCCCGATCCAACGCCCTGGATACTCTTGATTTAAATATTCTCGCACAGGGCGGGCATAGTGTGCTGGGCAACCATCATTTTGGAGCCACATGTTTTGGAGATCATTTAAGGGCACGTCGTCTAACAATTCTTGCAAGTCATTTTGTAAAAAGTTTAAATAACTATTGCCATCTAAGTTTCCTTGTAACTCAAAGGGCCCAATTACTTTTCCATTTAATATCTGGGATCTGTCTTGTCTCATCAAGTGCGGATTTTCATTGCTCCAACTATGTAGGTTGTGAAGATTTAAATACCCATCTTTCTTGCATGTTGTTTCATCCGACCATAGAATTTTGTGCAGGAATTGGGGATCTTCCCTGTGCCTTTGCAGCATCACACGGCAAAATGTGACTCTTAATGGATAGTCCCGCGGTAACAACGTCTGCACACGCCTGTAATGATATGGGTGAAGCTTGTGACGTTGTAAAATTCGATGTGCAGAACTTTTCGGGATTCCTGTAGCTTCTTCTTGGCGCGTACCGAAGTAGTCGAATCATTTTCTAACTCATTGAGAACTTCTTCATCACGATCCGATTTAGGTCTTCCAGCGTTTCTCCTACTGGATGGCATACGACCCTCCGAAAACGCTTGATGCACATTAATAAACACTCGATAATCAGGATATCTTTGAGCATTTGGGTACCTTTCTCGATACAGTCTGCTAGCAGCGTTAGCATTGCATCGGGTTTCTCCATAGATGAGGTGCATATTTGCGTATTCCTGTGGTGTGTATGGTTGCGGCATGTTGATCGTTAAACAGTCCAAATGCGCCAGAACTCCAAATCACAAAACACACAATCGTAGTCACAAAACACACAATCGTAGTCACAAAACACACAATCGTAGTCTAAGATAATGCCAGGTCAGTTCAGTTTGCAGATCGATTCCAGTCCAAAAAGCCAAGCCAAAAGTCATTAGTACGTACGAGAGCCACGTCAGTTGAATACGGAACGGTGCGCAGTAAACAAAGGAGCAGAGCGTACTGAACTGACTTGCTCTGAGAATAATAACAGCTTCTCTACCTGCCCTGTTGTTGTCTCTTTTTAACGTAAATATCTCTATCTATCTATCTCTCTCTAACTTCTAAGGTATGTATGCCCCATTCCAATTCCTAGAAATTGTAACAAGAACCCACTACCTGCCCTGTTGTTGTCTCTTTTTAACGTAAATATCTCTATCTATCTATCTCTCTCTAACTTCTAAGGTATGTATGCCCCACTCAAATACCTAGAAATTGTAACAAGAACCCATTTTGGGCACGCAGTGAAAGTGATTACTGTCAACTATAATTTAAGGAATTTGGTTCTTGTTTTGAACTAGTATGGATATTATTTTTTTGTGGTTGATTTTCCTAGAGTATTATACCATTTTGGAATCTTGATTAGTTGCGTCAATTTATAAAAAAACTTGCCATAGTAGTGTTTATACTTTTTTTTACACCACGATGAAAAAATCTTCAAAAAATTTAGGGAATAAATTAAGTTTCATTAATTTACGTGATAAATCTAGAGGTATTCTGGATTTTTTAAGAATTGTGGTAGATAGCAGTGCTATTCAGGTTGCCTATAAAAAAAAAATAACAGAAATATTTAAAAAAGTGGGGTCATGGTAGTGAAAAGTATCATAAAAGGTCTCACTTTTTTAGGAATTTCTTTTTTTTTTATAACTTCAAAAAAAAAGAGACATATTTTTTTTCTTTTTTTCCCCGAGTAGTCATGGGCAGGTCTATCCTCCGGTGCTGGCTTATCGTTGAATTTTGGGACATGTTGTATATATATATATATATATTGGAAAAAGACGAATTTACAACCTCACCACCCTAAGAAGCGTCTATCAAAATGTAAATCACGTTGGCAAGAATATCAGCGGACATTTGCGCTAACATTAAGTACTGAATATATTCAGTAAATTATTCGCTAATTTATCGTGCTCTTTCTCGGAATAAACTATTAACCGGCGGCTAATAGCTTATTCCGAGAAAATAAGTTACATGCAATTTTTTGCAGTCGCAACGCCGCCGCCGTGAGCCAGCGCCTCACGCCGGGACACCGGCCTGACAACCGATGCTATTAGTGACTATTTTATAAAAAAAAAAAAACAGAATTATATAAGTCAGTTGCTGGTACCGGAGATTGCGAGGAGTGACTCGAAGCATTATAAATACAAATCTTCTTTCATCAGACACATCCTTTCTTGCCAATCATCCTTCACACAGTCCATCCACCGTATCTTTGGTCTTCCTCTACTCTTATACCCATCCAAATTCATACTCATGAAAAGTCCAGCGAAATATTTAAATAACAATAGGATCTTTATATTTCGGCCTGATTACACAGGGAACAATAGACGCGTTCTGATAAAGAATCCTAACTTTTGTTCGGAAAACTTCCAAGTTCCCAAAATGCAGTATTGTACAGCGTTTCCTCAATAAATGAGACGTTATATAATATGGGCACATTCGTGCGATTGCATGGTAATCTTGTAACGAAAGCAAAACACGCCGCGTATCGGCTGCTTATCTTTCCGCTCAGCTGCGAGATGTAGCCGACTACGTACGCCGGTACTGGGCTGTTATGTTACAATGTGAAACCTGTTACATTTCATCGTACTACATATCGGAAATTATTCGTAACTACGAGGATATTCGGCGGTTAGGATCGTGCGTACTTTATAGTCGTCACGCTTTTGAAGTCAAGGGTTAGGTATAGTACACGGGCAAAAAGAAAGAAAGAATGATACCCAAGTATGAGTAGTAAGTATCAACCAGATATTCTAATACGTCAATAATAATCCTTGGCCACCTGCCCTTATCTCGATAGCACATAAGTACACAGTCGCATACAATCAGTGCTAGTTCTACTTAAAATAACTAAGACGATCTAAAAGTGAACTCGTAGAACAATGACACAATTAAGTCATCACCTGTTCAAACACCGGCTATGTTAATGTACCATATTATTCAATCTGGACTATTTGCTAAACGCCTCATTTACATTATTAAGTCACTAACAGCCATACTCAGAAAGGTTCATTAAATTAGTCTTTGAGTATTTAACTAATTTGCAAAATTTTGTCTCTGGGATGTACCCTTGATTAACGGATTTACCGTTAATCAAGGGTACATCCCAGAGACAAAATTTAATGGTTCATAAGCAAATGACAGTTTTAAGGACGCTTTTACATTTTTCTACAAATAACAGTGTTTTTCAGGTACCATTTTAATGTATAAGCAATCACAAATGTCAAAATATGATGGTCTTAATTTAAAGATAGTATATTCATCTCCAGATTGGCTTCAGAAAAATTGTATGACGTCATACAAAATTTTCGCACAGATACGTTTTTCCCATCACAATAATCTCAGAAAATTTTAAAAAATATATAATAGCATATTTTATCTCAAAAATTATAACAAATTGCTGTATATATAGTCCTTTATAGGTTCAGCTAATTATTTTGTATCAAATTCAACATATTTTTTCAATTATTAGCTAAAATAAAAAACATTTGCCGAATTCTTCATACATTTTGCACACGCGGTTCATCACTCCGCGCTCAGAAGCGCTCGTGGAAGGACGGGTGTATCGCTCTCTCGCAAAAAATAAATACGATAAAATTACTAGAAAATGTTGTAGTGTGCATGCGAGTGTGTACCATCGTCGTATAACGTAATCGGAAGGAGTTGATACTTTTTCGGACTTAAATAAAATTAAGTACGAGTTTCATATTTTTATTCCCTTTATTTATTTTCATACAAATCTTATACATTTTTAAATATTTCTTAAACTAAAAACAATATATAAAAACATTTAAAAATATAAAAAAATTGTAGCCCACCTGTATCGGGAACAGGGTCCAAGCTTCCGGTGGTCAGGGCTCCAGAGAGAGGAACCTCCTAACAATACGAGCCGTGTCCAGGAGTACCGCTTTCTGAATCAAGCCCTTGATCCAGCTGCCTAACGAGAGCCTGCTCCTCAGGTATTGGTCGAGGCTCTTGGCAATTAAGCCATGGGCTGATACAACTATCGCCACAATGATCGCTGAGTCGACATCCCACATATCGACAAACTCGTGAGCCAAGTCAAGATACTTGATTTGCTTATCATTCTCGGCTTTCACGAGGTTCTCATTATGCGGGACCGTTATGTCAACAATCATTGCGCACCG
The DNA here is from genome assembly GCA_910589295.1 of Noctua janthe. Taxonomy (NCBI): domain Eukaryota; kingdom Metazoa; phylum Arthropoda; class Insecta; order Lepidoptera; family Noctuidae; genus Noctua; species Noctua janthe. The sequence continues at coordinate 192,540 of OU342572.1, read as the reverse complement.
CTCTGACCGCTTCACCACCACTATATCAGGCTTATTGGCTACAATAGTCCTGTCAGTGATGATGGATCGATCCCAGTACAATGTGATACTGCCATTTTCGAGAACTGGGTCGGGCACATTCTTATAGTACGGCACTTACGATTCCACAAGGTTTTATTTTAGAGCAAGTTGCTGATGGATAATCCCAGTTACAAGGTTGTGTCTATGCAAGTACTCTCCGTTAGCCAGACGAGAACACCCGAAGATAATGTGACGGATTGATTCGCCTGGACGGTGGCATGCCCGACATATATCAACCGTACCGTCCTTCACAATAAATCTCCGGTAGTTATTCGTCATCATAACTTCATCCATAATTGCACAAGACAAAACCTTCGGTTTCTCCGAAGAGGTCCCCGGTACGTAGCCAGACTACGGACGCTGATAGGTCAACATCGGGCCCATGCAGGTCCCGGAAAAAGCGTCCGTGAAGCTCCTTACTCTGCCATACCTCCATGCGGTCGTTAGTGTCAAGCACTACAGGTTTGCGCCAGTTCTCTTTAGCCAAGGAGAGCGGAGTGAGGCCCTTGTCCACCACGACCACATCTCGATGCATCCCCACGTCGGCTTCAAGGAAATATTTCCTGAGACTGTATATCTGGCGATTGTGGAGAGTCTTAGCGTTTAAAAAGCCTCGACTCCCACACCTCCGCGGGATATACAGTCTCATAACCGAAGAACGCGGGTGATGCATTCGATATGCCGTCAACAATGTACGGACCCTCCTATCCAGGGCGTCTAGTTCTGTTTGAGTCTATTTTAATATGCCGAAAGAGTACATCAAAACCGGCATGACCCAACCGTTGAAGGCACGTACCTTATTTCCGCCTGATAAAAGACTAGTAAATACTTTTTTACAGCGTTTCCGACATACCCAAATGCTTATAGGTTTCGGTTGCTGAGAAGGATCTAAGATTTATGGAATCTGAGAGCTGGGTTCCCACAGATTCCACAATCTCCCCTGGCTTTACATGCATGACTACACATTTGTCCACACCAAATTCCATCCTGATGGCGCTACTGAAAGTTTCAGTTACCTTCAGTGGCTCCATCAGTTGCAAATCGTTGGGGGCAAAGAGTTTCAGGTCATCCATGTACAGGAGGTGAGATATAACTTGACCACCTCTCCTCAACCGATAGCCTAGACCTGAATCCTCCAGCAGCGTGCTAAGAGGATTCAAGGCTAAGCTGAACCAAGTGGACTCAAGCTATCGCCCTGAAATATACCTCGCTCTATCCTTATCGGCTTGCCTCTGCATTTGCCGACATCCTGGATAGCGAAGGACTGTCCTCTATTGCCCCATGGAAGAAAGAAGGTGCGCAGAGTTGCATCAACTTTATACAACTCTAGCACCCTCATACTTTTATTATTAGAATGTGCTTTAGAAATTATATTGGGTAAGATCGGAATTTGGACGGGTGAGATTAAGCAGTTGTTGACAAGGTTGCGGAATGGATGGGTAAAGTTAAGCAGCTCTAAGTAAGGTTAGGATTGGGATGGATAAGGTTAAGCTGTCGGCGATGAGGTTTGGAAGTGGATGGGCGCGAAGAGGGTTATGATTTTAACCAGTTTGTATGTATGTATGACGAATATGGAGACAAAATCAAAATACAAGATGGTGCCGATAAAAATTTGTCAACTTTTTGTTATGAGTGCCATTTTCATGGTTTTTGGGGTCGCTAGTATCGAACATGGGGTCTTAACCAAAATCCAAGATGCATATACAACATTATTTTTAGTATATGCGAAACCTGATTATAGTTTGTTCAGAATAAGTAACTGAATCGATTTCAAAAATTTTTAAACCATGTTATATTTTGTCCCATTTTTTTTTTAATTTACCAGTTTGACACCTAGCGATATTAAGTACCTATCACAATCATTTAGGTACCTACTGCCAAATTATTATTATCAATGAGCTCAAGACGACGCTGGAGGCATGCACGTGGGCACCCCGCGTTGTTACCACGTTTTTGTGAGGACAACCAGGTAACAGAACAAGCTTATAACTTTGTGATTTTTAATGATAGTTTTGAAATTTTGTACATAGATTCTTTGCATAAAAATACTAGACACGTGTTTCAGGTTTCGCATATACTAAAACTAATGTTGTATACTAGATGATGCCCGCGGCATTGCCGGCGTGATGTTCGATTATTACCCCACAGGAACGTCATACCGGGATAAAAAGTATACTGTGTGTTAATCCAGGTTATAAACTATCTGTGTACCAAATTTCATCCAAATCCGTTCAAAATTGTTTTTGCGTGAAAGAGTAACAAACATCCATCCATTCATCCGCACAAACTTTCGCATTTATAAAAGTAAGATAGTTAGACGATCACTGCGATCGCGAGTCTGCTGCTGTTTGTTATTGAACAGTTCCATTGTCTATCTTCGAAAATCTCAGATCCTAATACATTCTACAATTAAACCTTCCCTGAAAATATTTGCATATGGAAACGAAAACCCGATCAATATTGGATCAGTAGTTTTTGACAAAATCACGGATACATACGGGTCGAGCAACTTCTTTTTTTGAAGTCGGTTAAAATACTAACCTGCTTATCAAGACGACGGTACTAGGTAACAGTTACCAAATGCATTTTCAAAGGTCCAAGTAATCTTCCAGAATCAATAAAATTAAATAATAACTTACTAACTTATATAATCTTAGTCCATTAACTAAGATTATATAAATGAAGTATAAAATCGAGCGCTCAGAGTTGTTCAATGTATGCGTACGCGTGATGTTGTGTGTTACCTAAATTTGAGTTCATCGAAAATGTAACAACGTCCTTAAGAATACGTAGGGTGAAGCAATCTAAAATCATCTTATCGATTGCACATTGATAAAGCTTTAGTGTAGCCACATTTCAAAAGTGTTAATGTTAAATAACATTAAAGTTTATTTATACACGTTGAAAAACTATTATTCATAGTAATATAAATGATAATCAGTGTTTTTACTGTTAGTTTTTACTAAATTGTTAAGCGAAACAGCTATTTTCATTTAAATAAAATAAAGCGATTTCGATTTTTTTTCTATGGCATCACTGCTGTCAAAAAACGTCTAGATGTTTGATGCTTTTTTCGTTAGTTTCCCGAGGTCGGATGCCAGCAACAGTAATTTTACTTTTTATGGTTCCGTACCCGAAGGGTAACCAACAGGACCCTGTTACTAAGCCTTCGCTGTCCGTCCGTCGTCTGTCTGTCAGCGGGCTGTATCTCATGATCCGTAATAGATAGACAGTGGAAATTTTCACAGAATATGTATTTCTGTTACGGCTATAACAACAAATAAATAAAAAAATTAAAAAGGGTCTAGTACGCACGACAGCCAACTAAGCTATACCAAACCAGTTTATGTGGAACTCTCATTGTATAGGAAATATATACAAAGCGAGGCCAAGTTATACTGGACGTGTATAGCCTCATGTGCCGCCGTGTGTACGATGGTACGGAGCCCTTCAAGCACGAGTCCGACTCGCACTTGGCCGGTTTTTACAGATTCAGGTGTAAATCTACATACTATACTGTGCATGGAATTCTTTAATTGAATCTTTTGTAAAGGGATCAGAATAATCTCGTAATTACCGCCTCGGTGCCACTTCTCTATATCTTCTGGCACAATCCACAAACTCAATAAAGTCTGCCAAATGAGACATTACTGCTTTTTAATAAATGTTAAATGCGAAAACGAATTCCCGAGAAAAAATATAAAACCAAACATTTATTTATTTATTTATTGGAAACTCAACAGCTTATTATTACTATGAAATTTTATATGAAATTTCACCCCACTAACAATGAACAGCACAGATTGATGATTGATTTATGTTGATGTCAAAATCAGCCATTAAATAGTTAAGTAAAGGTTTTGCAAAGTACTTAACTTTAATTGTCATTAAGTTAGAAGTTTTTTTTAATTTTCACTTTGGGACCACCTAAGGTACCATTAGTCGTCACTGAGTGGGGCTGTAAGTGTCTATTGTGGATCATTATACATATTTTATATGTTTCATTTCTAAAGTAATAAGGAAGGTTTTAGCCCAGTAGTCAGATAGGAATGTCCACCACATCTGATGATGATGCCATTTAGCTGATTTCGGCTACAGCAACTGCATTCAATGGGTTTCTAAGGTGGTTGTCGAGAGCTTTGGTGTGCTGCTCTTTCATGTGCCTTCAAGTGACTAGCATATTCAACTTAGGCCAAGAAAACGCTGAGAACAAAGTTGACATGTCAGAACACCATTGACGACATTGTTAGTTATAGCTATAGGTGGTCTTTTTTTTTTTGTTTTGGATGGGAAATCATCAAATGACCCCCCCCACTCTGGGCGGAGCGGAAGGGAGTGTCAGACTTGTACTGACTAAAACCCATCCATGTTCCTTCTTTGCCCTTTGTGTTCCAGGGCCACGGTGTCTCTTTCGAACAGTCCCGCAGCTCTGGCAGGCATCGGCCCATGCGGACCCCTACTCGGTTGCTGACATCTCTTTGAGGCGCGCGTGGAACACGAACGTGCCGTCGACACGGCCTGTCGTCATAAGACGGCCGGACGGCGAGCTAGCCCATAACTCGCCGTCCACAGGCCCGCGCCTACGGTGGCCGGGAGCCACCACGTGACCCCCGACGCCCAGGGCGTCTCCCGCGGCGGCTGGGACGTGAGGTTCTTTCCCTCTCACGTCCCGCCACCTCCTTCACTAGCATGACTGCTTCACAGAAGGTGGTGACGGCTTCCCATTCCCTCTCGCTCCGGACCATGGCTTGAACCAGGGCCGGACGCGAGAGATCGCCGCTGCCAATCGCCGCTACAAGGACACGGCGGTGCTCCGCCCAAGCGGGGCAGACCTCTACGGTGTGCTCCACCGAGTCCTCCGGACGATCCTCGCAGTGGAAACACCCGGGCGTTTCCTCCCGCCCGATTCGGTGCAGGAACCTCCCGAAACAACCGTGTCCGGTGAGGATCTGCGTCAGGCGGTAGGTGAGGGCGCCGTGGCGCCTCTCTAACCACTCCTCAAAGAGGGGACTTATCGCCACTATGGTAGCGTGCCCTGCACGGGGTTGCAACAGTCGCTCTCGCCATGTCGCCATGAGATCACGCCGGAGGTCTGTAAGCTGAGCGGCAATTTGCCGCGGCAGCGGAGTTTCCCCCCGACGTAGTGCCTCCGCGCGCCATTCATGCAGGCGCGCGAAGACTATCGCCTCCAGATCCCATGGCGGCAATCCGGCAAGGAGGCTAGCCGCCTCGCCGGAGATCGTGCGGTACCACCGGATTAGCCTTATGGCTATAGGTGGTCTAGCTTTAAGGTTATCACATTTTGTATCTAATTCCGACCTTCCTTTCTCTTCCTGCTGATGCACATGAAGTCTCCACTTGGACCGATTTGTGTCTGCTATTCCCATTCAAAGGGATCAATTTTGCTCATGATTTAGAGTGACATATAAAAGTGATTCCAATATCCTATTTACGGAATAAATATATTTTCATTTCCAGTAAATGTCAATCTGATTTCATTAACCTTCAACCGGTCGCGCGGCGTCGATTAGACCGCATTCGATGCATTTTTGTTTATAATTTCTATTATGTCCGTCACAGTTTTGTCTCATCTTAAGTAGCCAAGTTCATCACAATCAAAAACAATTGTATACTAATCTTCCCCGTACGTCCCATATTGCATGAATATAATATTATTGCATATTTTGTTTCAAAGATGGCATAGGAGTCGAAAAGGCTACACGCGCGCGTCGTTGAAAAAGATTGCTACTTGTATACCAAAAACCTACTGTCGAAAAGGTTACTCAAAACTATTTTTGTGACAATATGTTACTAAATTATTCTTGCTTTTTCACTAAAGTTGACATTTTTTTACAGATAATAGCTCATAGACCTTTTGTATAGTATTTTTTTACGGGTCGTGGTAACGCGCCAAAATTAGACCCAAAACAAGGGAGATGGATTAATTTTTTAAACTATCACTAGCAGACCCAACGGAAATTGTCATGTCCCAATCGATTCTCTGGATATCGGCAACAGCGCCATCTACCGGGTCCAACTATAACTAAGGACAATCCAGGTCACCCCATAAGTACGAATAAAAAAATTCATCAAAATTGGTCACGCCATTTTGGAGAGAATAATTACAAGGACTTGCATACTGGAATTTCATAAACAATAAAGATTTGAATTACAATTACATTCATAAGGATATTTTTTTGTAACTCAATTGTTTCCTAACTGAAAGATAAAAAATTAGAAATTAAATATTTGTTGTTTTAAATCTTCAAAATCTCCAATAGGTCTTTTAGGTTATGCACAACCGTTTTTGTTAAGGAACATCACACGCTTGAAGGTTAAATACATAACATTATCATTACCTGCAACATGACATATAAGTAGGTATATCAATAATTATAATATTGATGTTTGGTACATAGCATTTAGTTCTAGAACATGTGAATTAACATTTAGTCATTGAATGATAACAGGACTTCCTGTTTCATAACTATGACAACATAACTACACTAAATAAAGTTGCACAAAATATATGTAAATTGGTATAATTTATGATCTGAATGGTATGAAACTAGGATTGTAATCCACTGCTATTTATGCATCCCCACAACTTAACAAAATAAAAGTAACATTAAAAAAAAGAAATATTAAATTAGATAATAAGCATTTTGATTTGTTTGACACTTGTATTGGCACCATTTAGCACATTTTATTAGGAGTTCAGTGTTATTGAAACACTGAAATGTAGAATTAGTGTACTAGTCATGTTCATCCAGCCTTTTCCTGGGCAGGTTACTGTTAGCTAGTAGTCTGTGATTACCAATTAATCTTGTTTATTTTAATAAATTTCATAGCAACATTTTGATATTAACTCAGAAAAAATTAGACTTTACCAATCTAGACTTTAAATCTAATCACCAAAAGTTCCAGATTATTATGGAAATCTAAATTAGGGACCTATTTATCAATGAATTGAATGGATGTTTATCAATCAAACAGACTTCTTTCAACTTCAGTTTAGTAATTAAGGTAGTTCTACAAACTGGCTTTAAATTATTTTGGGATGCAAGGTATTTCTTTCCTTCTTCAGTAATAAATAGGTATTTGAATAGTGCAATTTACAAAATGTAATAGCTAAATGATTTGACCGTATCATTGAAACTTTGACAGTCACTGTCAAACTTCTGGCACCTGCTTAGGAGTATGAAAACATAAACAGACAAACACATTGTATGTCTTTTTTTAGTATTTGTTTAGAAACACATAATTGATTTATACAAGTTGCTGATTACCAAACTATATAAATGCCATTTATGATGATTGTCGGCATTATAATTTATGCAACACAAGCAAATTAATTATTGTGGATGGGCCTATTTAGTATTCCATTAGCGATAATTAAATTGCCAGTTGGAATGTGTCCACAATTAGCTAGGACGCTAGTGCCGTAACCCTGAGTGCTCGGGCGCCGCCGGTAACATGCTCGTCGGCACACATGGCCTGCCGCGGCTCTGCGCTCCGCCGCGAGTGGCACGCCGCGCCGCCGACCCGCTCATAACCAACACGTCAAACACGTTGACATCGCTAGCCATCACAAAAATAATAAATTAAAACGTCACTCACCCCAAAATCCCTGGCTTATAATTATAGTTGGGTATCCGCCACGGACAACCCCCGTATTCACCTATGAGAGCATCGTGGTTCTTGTTCAGGTTAAACGTCGATGCGCGGTTATCGTTCATTTTCCTCCGCGCGGGGTTGAAATAATTGTTATTCCTACTTTCACCGTTCACATCATTTATTGGTATAAAGTCAGGTGCTTTATTCACATTAGGGTTAGCGTTTTCTAAGTTCTTCAAGTTCATTTTGTCTATTTCACTTTGGGTTTCCCAGATACGAAGCCACAGGCGCTTCGCGGGTCCTTCCTGCTCGGGCTGATACCACGCGACGGCGGGATCCATTCAGCCGGAGCAAGGTTCCACTATATGGGATGACACATACTGTTGCATTTCACATTTATATTATTATAATGAGAATTAACACAAAATAAAAATAAGTCACACCACATTCGGAACATGGACGACACGCGTATAGTTGACACTTCAAAAACTAGAGGGAGCCATCATAGCAAAATAAGTTCTAGATTTTAACTCAAATCAGACACTTAAATATCGTAACACACAACAATCAGCTTTATTTCCACCAATTATATTGAAAAGTGAGAACTTAGTATTTCTTATGATGTTGTAGATTCTAATATTGATCATTACTGCTTGTATGCATAAAGTACACCTATTTTGATAACAGCAAAAAAGGATGTGTTAAAAAAATTTCGGATACACACACTCCACAAGTCAAAAGCATTTCCAGCAAATATTTCTGTTTTGGCCAAAAGATACATACCTAATGTATTTTATTACTGAAATCACGAAGGCAATTTAATTTGTTGGAAAAACAAGTGAATGGAAAAAAAAAGAGGCTAAGTTAAGGCCTAGGGAACGGAATGATTAAAAAAATGTATCCAAACGAAAAATACTAACTAGCAACACAGAAAATCGATTTTATCATGGTAGAAATGATAATCGATCGACTCCATTGTTTTCAGTGATAAAAAAGTTATATTTTGTCTGGAAATATTTTATTCAATTTTTGTAGTTAATTGCAGAATATTTTTTTTTTTTTTTTATTTAGATACTTTTTTGAACGAAGTTGTGTCTGTCTGCTGTCAAATGAAAACGCAGTGGATGCGCCACAAATTATTTTCGCGCCGTTTTACGTCAACTATAATCGTATCCAAGTTATACAGGAGTAAATAAATGAACTTATAGCAGGTATAATGTTTATTTAGTTTAAGTACAGTTGCATCATGCGGTACTCTGATTAATAGTAACAAAAAAATCAAGAACAACCTGTGACAAATCGAACGTGTACGTCCAATTTATTGATTGAGATCGTCAATTTCTCCTTGTTCCTTAAGATCAGATAATGCTTAACTGCACTTTAGTGATAGCGATGAATACCCGATAAGATAATAGTGTAGTGCACTTTGCACTTGTTACTTATTACATGCTTCGTCTTGTCGTTTACATTCACGCCACGGCCGGACACGGGGTAAACATAATTGGTAGCTTCACAATATACGTTTTCTGAGTTCACTTTAACACCGTCGCTTAGTGACTGATTGTTAAAATATACCTATGAAATTTAAATTCATTGCTGAATTTTTAATTTCAGCTCTAGATGAATGGGGCAGAGCCTAGACAGAATTAGATACAGATGATATATGAAGAGCATATTGAAGCTAGTTGTACCATGTAGAGTAGTGAGACAGGTATATCAGAGCATATTCCCTGCCATCCCTATAGTACTGTGCCCTATTTCTACTAGAGTCATATGTCTTAGCGTTAGGACAATGGCCCAGAGAAGCATCACATCCTTCTTCAAGGTGTCTCCGCCTAAACCTGTGGTGAAGGAAGAAAAGGTGGAAAATGAAGAAATTAAAATTATAGCTTCTGAGGAAGTTGAATCACAAGATAAGAATGGGACACTTAAGGTAATCACATTGATGTTCTCTATGACTGTTTTTTTGTGTTACATATACCTAATAGCTAAATTATCATAAGAATCACATTATGTTTCATGAAAAATGTAGAAATTACTTGATGAATACTTTTCTTTTATGGTATGTTTGCAGACCGCATCAAAGAGGCCTCGGCTAGAGAGCAGTGCAAGTGACTCATCACCAAAGAGCCCCACAGTGAGCTTGGACAAGGTACCAATTTAATCATGTCTTCCTGCATAAATACTACTTCCTAATGCTCATCACCTGCATAGCCCTTCCCCACCTCTTTTTGGGTGTGCTTCCAGTCTAACTGCTGAATTCTATCAATCTAATACAGCTGAATTCTAGCAATTTTTTACTTTTTTCAAATGCTCATTTTAATAAAACATTTTATCATTTTACAGAAGAAAAAAGTGAAACGCCAGCGAATTGAAAGCTCAGGCAGTGACTCAGACATTTCACCGAAAGCAGAATCTCCATCACCAGAAATTAAGTGCCCATCATCGTCATCACCAGTTAAAAACACTGTAATATCACCAAGTCAGTCCCCAGAGAAGAAACCAGTAATTAAAGTAGAAAAGTCAAAATCACCCAAAACATATGCATCACCTAAGAGTAAAAAGAAGAAACCTCTCACAGAACTCAATTACCTTAAGAAGAGTCCATCGCCTAAGAAAATAAAGAAAGAAAGTTCTCCTGAAGAAACTAAGAAAAAGATCACACCAAAGAAAGAATTGAAGAAGCAGGAAACAGAAGTGAAGAGTGAAAACAAACCAATTAAGGAAGAAAGAGAAGTCAAGAGTGACACTAAGGATTTAGTGCCTGGTGAGTATTAAGTGCCATGACAGGGAGACAGGTTTGCTGAATAAGGCGGATCTGGTTAGACTAGATGCCAACTACAACAAGTTGGGAGAGGCTAGGGAGATGACAGTCTTATAATGTGAATTAACCAAGTTAATACTGGCTGTTTGCTTGTAATGCTTAGTGGTCTCGTAAATTGTAATGTAACACAGAAATCCGCAACTGAAAATAACTACAATACAGGTGTTACAGAGAGTTTGTTAAATAGCTACAGGGGTATTGTTTTAACATGACTATTCAATAATATATTAATATCATTAACACTAGAAACGGGATATTTACCATGTTTACTGATTGATTTGAGTTCCCGATATTTCGGCGCCGTTGTAAGCACCGTGATCAGGTATAAACTGAAGTTATTGTTGGTGTTTATGAGGTGAAAAATCGGTCTTTCTTGTTTGTTTTATGCGCTCAGTCCCACTACCACTGTCACTCGCAAATCGATTGTGTTCCCAACAGACGAAACTTCCTGTGTCCGCTCGCGAACTTTTTCGCTTATTACACAGTTGGACCGCTGGATTCCAGGCTCAGATTGGTTGTTTGCTTGATTGGCAGTTTGAGATTCTTCGCATCCTGCGATGCGTCATCCCGTTATGTATTGATGGTAATCAGATATTAACGCTATTCGTTTTCTTTTAAGTCGGTAGGTAGAGTTTGAGGACTTCAGTAGTGTCACAGCGAGTTCATTTTTATGTCACTGGAGTCTTTGCTTGTAAGTCTTATATGACTTTACTACAACTTCCTTGATTGTTGGTATTTGTAGGTATTCATGTACTTCAATGTTCCTTATGAACCATGGAGCGCTGCTCAAGGTTTTCAGTGCTTTATTTTGAAACTGTTGTAGTATTTCAACATTTAAACGGCTTGCTGATCCTCACAGCTCTATACTATAGGCCCATATAGGTGTTAGGATGCATTTGTAGATGAGAAGTTTATTTTCCAAGCTAAGTGACGACTGTCTGCCTATGAGCCAGTAAATGTCTCCCAGTTTTCTGCTTGCTTGGTCCCTTTTGGTCGTAATATGTTCACTACAGGTAAGTCTTCTATCGATGTGCATAGCTAGGTATTTGGCAGTACTTTTCTGAGGCAGAACCTCTCCATCAAGTGTCACTGGTGAGCAGTCCCCGCTTCTTAGGGCGAAGGTAATGTGGACAGACTTGGCAGCACTAGTTTTAATTCTCCACTTTTTCAGCCATGATAAAATTTTATCCAGGTGCTCTTGGAGTTTTGTGGATGCTCGAGTCTCTCCCTCTCTCGTTATCGCAAGATAGGACTGCAGTGTCATCAGCATAGGTTGTAGTAACGATTTGCTTTGAGGTGGGTAGGTCAGCAGTGTAGATTGTGTACAGAACAGGGCCCAGAACAGATCCCTGGGGTACTCCAGCTTTTATAGGATGGAAAGAAGATAGGCTATCTTCGGATTTAGTCTGAAACATTCGGTCCTCCAAGTAGGACTTGAGCAGCATGTATGTGGTGTGTGGTAAGCATATTTTAAGTTTACACAGGAGACCCTTGTGCCATACTCGGTCGAATGCTTGTTGTATATCCAGAAACGCAGGTGAGCAGTACTCTTTTTGTTCCAATGATTGCCAAATTGTATGAACCACTCTGTGAATTTGTTCTGTTGTTCCATGGTGTGCTCGGAAGCCAAATTGATGGTCTGGGATTGTCCTTTGTTCTCCAATATTTGTATCAGTTGTTGTAGAAATATCTTCTCAAACAGATTAGACATTCAGGGAAGAAGGCTTATAGGTCTACATGAAGAGACTTCATTAGGAGGTTTTCCTGGTTTAACTACCATGTTTATTGTTGACATCTTCCAGATAAGCTTCAAATAGTGAAGTCTCAACATTTCGTTGAAGAGGATGGTTAGCAAGACAATTCCCTTTCTTGGTAAATGCCTCAGGACAGTCAGGACTTCTGATGTAATAAGGTCAAAACCAGGTGCCTTTTTCTTCTTCAGGTTTTTAATAGCTTTCCATACTTCAGCTGTGGTACACGGTCGTAAAAGTAAAGACATTTGCTGATCACTGTCAAGGATTTTGTCAATTTCTTCCTCTGGATACATGATGTTGGGTTCATTTGGTTTGAATACATTAAGGAATTCAGCAAATAGCTTAGCTTTATCAGCAGGTGTCCTTGCCCCATGGGCGTACCGACGGTGGGGCAGGGTGGGGCACTTGCCCCGTCCTGCTCTCTGACCCGAAGCTAAGAATTTTTAAACAAAATTAATATAATGACAAAATTAAATATTCATTGGGTATTTTAACATTTTTCACATTAAAATAAAAACTTGGTCTAGGTCAACAATGACAGAAAACCGTCTTGTCGGCTTTTTTATGTTGAGTGTGCATAGAAAGAGGGGTCTGGAAGCACAACTACATTTGAAAACGAAATTTTAGCTAGATTTAGCCAGAACCCTCGCAGGTTATTATTGAAATAAGATTGCAGTCAATAAAACGTATCAGTCAGTAAATAAGAAGCATTTTTAATTTCCTATTATTTAGTTTATTTACTTATGCCCCACCCTTTAAAAATGCTGGGTACGCCCATGCCTCGCCCAGTTACCATTTGGCTGTCTTAATGGAGGCGTGTGTTCTTGTGGCCGTTTTAATGAGCTGGTGATTTTCCAGAAAGTAATCATCTGGTTTGTGAGGTGATAGAGTTTTCAGTTTATCTTGCAGAGTGCCGTTTTCATAGTCTTTAAGCATTTGTTTTAGATTCTTTTGTGCTTTATTGAGGGCTCTTTTATATCCTGTGCATTTCTCCCGTATTTCTAGGGTATAATCATGCTTTTGAGAGCTGTATTTTAGGTAGGGAGTAGATGTCCAAGCAGCTATTTGGATAAGGTTAGTAGTATACCAAGCTGCATTTTCTATGTCGTCCTCAGTTTTAAGGGGTATGTGCAAGTTGATATTTTCCTCTAAAGCTCTGGAATAAGTCCCAGTCAGTTTTATGATTATAAAACGTCTCTCGGGGCTCCTTCCATATAATTGCTGTGCTCAATGTGCATACCACTGGTGTATGATCGGAACTGCCGTCCAGGCATGATTCGACTTTTGTGTATAGTCCTGACATTCCTTTGGTGATAAAGAAGTCAATAAGATCTGGTGTTTTATTGGGATCAGATAGCCAGTGAGTTGGCTCCCCCATTGTCAGTATACTGAGTGTATTCGAATCTATTGCCTTCTTCAACTCTCTGCCCCTAGTGGTGGATAGTATGGAGCCCCAGAATGTATTTTTGACGTTCCAATCCCCTCCAGCGATATATCTGCTTCCTAGCGTGTTAAGGAAATCGCTAAACCGATTAGCGCGCCGCGTAATGATAGTCGATGTTACCATTCCGCATGACGAGAACTTCGTGAAAGCTGAGAAAGAGAAACAAATTCAATATCTCGACTTAGCACACGAGGTTGTCGACATGTGGAATGTGAACTCGGCTATCATTGTGCCGATCGTCGTGACGGCCAATGGCCTTATAGCCAAGAGCCTCGATGACCATCTTTCGAGGCTCTCCTTAGGCGGTTGGATCAAGGGCCTGATTCAGAAGGCAGTACTCCTCGATACGGCTCGCATTGTGAGGAGGTTCCTGTCTGTTTTCATCTCATGCTAAAGCAACATGTCTACGCAAGGTCATGAGATATATGTCTTGCTTTGGCTAGGCCTGACTTCAATTTTTTACTATACGTTTCTACCTTTAACAGAAGTGGAGTACAACCCAGCTAAAGCCAAGTACCACCCGATCTCGGACGCGTGCTGGCGCGCGGGGCAGCCGGTGCCGTACCTGGCGCTGGCGCGCACCTTGGAGCTCATCGAGGGCACCTCCGCACGCCTCAAGATGGTGGACATCCTGGCCAATTATCTGCGCTCCGTCATGCTGCTCACGCCCGAGGACCTGCTCCCCAGCGTGTACATGTGTCTGAACCAGCTCGCGCCTAGCTACGAGAGCCTGGAACTGGGTGAGTGACGTCACATGATGGTAAATATTCTCGCGCTCATAACTGGCCAGCCCCTTGCTTAAGTTGATTTAAAATGAATAATGATTGATTTATGTATTGCAGTCGCCTTCACTTGTAGCTGTATAACATGTTCCAGGCATCGCGGAGACATACCTGATGAAGGCCATCGGGCAGTGCACGGGGCGCTCGCTGGCGCAGGTGCGCGCGGCGGCGCGACAGAGCGGCGACCTGGGCGGCGTGGCGCAGCAGGCGCGGGCGCAGCAGCGCACCATGTTCGCGGCACCGCCGCTGACGCTGCGCAAGGTCTTCGCCGCGCTCAAGGAGATCGCCAACATGACTGGTGACTGCCTGCTTTATCGTCATCATTATTCAGGCGAAATACCTTGACGTAGGTTTCCCAAAAGACACACCGACTGGTCCAGTGCTGCTCATATCGAGCGGATTCAGCGACCATTACCATCTCTTTACCGTCGAGTCACAATGCAGTCTACCCGCTCTGCATCCTGCGATGCGCGGTCACCACTTTTATACATACCTAACAAGATCTATTTGTTCTAAAACACGTCACACTCCACTACAAACCGACTGTTTTATTCTGAACCTGCTGTGTGTTGGTAGGCACGGCGTCGGTGAACAAGAAGATCAACAAGATACAGTCGCTGTACGTCGCGTGCCGCCACTCCGAGGCAAAGTATCTTGTAAGGTATGTAAATATTATTAAGTTGTTAATAGCAGTAAACACGTTTAGAAGGAAACGAAAATGTTTACAAAACTAACGCATAAGCAGGATACATAAGTCTAAAGATTTGACAGAGAACTTTTCGAAAAATAGTGTTACAGCTAAATTAGGCCGATTTTAGATTTTCCATAGAAACCGAAATTTCCATTTATCTTTTTTTTTAAAAGACATTTCGAAAAGTTCTCTGTTAAATCTTTAGACTTATGTATCCTGCTTATGCGTACGAAGTTTCATTAAAATCGGTTCAGTTATTTCGAAAAAAAAAACACTTGAAAGTTTGTATGAATTGCCGTAAGACGTTAACGCTCTTAACAATTTCTCCGTATCGCCATAAGTAAGTGTTAGGAGCCATTTTGATACCTTACGCCTGCATTCAGTTTTTGTTAGTGGATAAATTGTAAGGAGCTTGTTTGCAATATTATACAGATGTGGCCCTTGGAAGAAGAAGAAATATCGGCTGTAACTCGTCCTAGCTGGCCTAGCTTGGCAGGGATATGTTTTGCCAAAATTATTTTGAAAAAATTTTATTATCTAAACAAATTTTAGCAATCTTCTTTTATACCAATGCCATATTTGGAATGATTTTAGCACGCACATTTTCATTTGGACAAATTTTTACTCGGCAGATTATTACCAAGGATAATGTCATTAAGGCATTTGGTCTTTAATCAAATGATTTATTTCAGCAAACAATCTTTAGATAATAAACATTTAGTCAAAATATGATTTGTCATGACAAAAAATATAAAGACAAAAATAAGATTTTTTGGGAATTACATATTTAAAAAATGCACTTTTATTTTAATATAATCATCGACCTATTTAATACAAAATATTTGTAACTTACAATTTTAATTTTTTGCAATGGACATTAACAATTTTATTTCAGACTATACAGACTTGTGTTGCAGAATTCGATTAATTCTGTCGTCTTTATCCAATTTTTTTGTGACGGTTCTCCCGATAGTTCAAATTCAAAATATTTTATTGTGGGCATATGTTAGTTACAGGTCTAAACAATAAATTTAAGTTCCAATATGTCCTGCCTAATAGGCATACAATAATTATGTAGTGGCATTACATTTAAAATTATTTTACATGTCAAATTTGGTTATTATAAATGTCAAAATATGAATATACAGTCAAATTATTACATGGTCAACAATTCATTCAGTGGTTCAAGAAATCTTGGATCGTGTAGTATGCTTTCTCAATTAAAAATTTACGCAGTTTATTTTTAAATACTGGAAGTTCCTTAGTGCTCAGAATGTCAATAGGTATCTTGTTGTATATTTTTGATGCTATGCCAAAGAAGCTTTTGTTAAATAGAGCCGTTTTATGTGGTACATTAGAAATTTTTAACTTGTATCTTCTCGATTTGAGTTTATCAAATAGATTTTCATTTGTTTTTATAAATACGGCTACTTCATAAATGTAAATTGCAGGAAAGGTCAAAATTTTATATTCTTGGAAATATGGTTCACATGAATCAGGAACACGGATTCCGGCAATCGCACGTATACACCTTTTTTGCGCTTTAAACACTAAATCCCTATTTGTGGCATTGCCCCAGTATATGACTGCATATCTCAGTGTCGACGAAACATAAGCATGGTATGCGATCAAAAGAACTGATTTATCAACAATTTTGGATAATTTATACAAAGCATATGAGTACTGATTAATTTTATTGCATACTGTGTCAATGTGTGTTTGCCAAGTCAAATCATTATCTATCCAAAGCCCTAGAAAATTAACGCAGCTGACTTGTTCAATTTTTGTCCCATTATAATGAATATTGAGTTTGTTATTTTTATTGTTGCGCCCGAAATTGACTAATTTAGTTTTTTCCAAATTTATAATTAGGTTATTAACCGTCAGCCAGTTAATTATATTGCGAAGAGTGGAATTTATGTCATTTTCAAAAGTATCAATATTTTGACCTGTAAAGATGGCTGTGCTGTCATCAGCAAAAAGGATCATGGGATGCTGTGAAACTTTAGGCAGGTCATTAATGTAGATCAAAAATAGCGTTGGACCTAACACGCTACCTTGAGGCACTCCATATAGTACTTTTTTGGGCATGGACTTATGTTTTTGTTCGGTATTATTTAAGAGATTAATGTTATTTATTTCTACTACCTGATATCTATCATTTTGATAAGATTCTAGAAGTTCATGAACGTTACCCCTTATTCCATAACTGTACAATTTGTTTAAAAGAGTTCCATGGTGCACATAATCGAACGCTTTTGTCATATCCATAAACATTGCAGAAACAGGAACATGTTTATCAATATTAGTATACACTGGTTTTAAAATTAGTCAGGAAAAATTAGTTAGGATTTTTTAAGTTTAGTCGGAAACACACCATGTTCAATACATAAGTTGAATATGTGACTGAGTACTGGGCTGATGATTGGAGCAACTTCTTTTATTGAGGATGTTGTTATGTCATCATAACCAGTACTTCTAGTATTTTTAAGTGATGTAATTATAATATTAATGTCATAAGGTATTACAGGGTTTAAAAACAAAGATTTATATGAGCAACTGGGTAATGTCAATTTGTTATTGA
The DNA here is from genome assembly GCA_910589295.1 of Noctua janthe. NCBI lineage: Eukaryota > Metazoa > Arthropoda > Insecta > Lepidoptera > Noctuidae > Noctua > Noctua janthe. The sequence continues at coordinate 174,784 of OU342572.1, read as the reverse complement.
AAGATGTCAAATTTATATTAGGATTATTATGTCCTTTATTCATTTCTATACATATAATTTACATTTTTAAATATTTCTATACAAAGTAATATAAAAAAAACATTTAAAAATATAAAAAATAGTAGCCCACTGGTATCGGGAACAGGGTCCGAAATACCGGTGGTCAGGGCTCTTGAGAGAGGAACCTCCTAACAATACGCGCCGTGTCCAGAAGTACTGCTTTCTGAATCAAGCCCTTGATCCAGCTGCCAAGCGAGAGCCTCCTCAGATGTTTGTCGAGGCTATTGGCTATTAAGCCATTGGCCGACACGACTATCGGCACAATGACTGCTGTACTCACGTCCCACATGTCGACAACCTCGCGAGCCAGATCTAGATATTTGAATTGTTTATCTTTCTCTGCTTTCACGAGGTTCTCGTCATGCGGAACCGTTATATCAACAATCATTGCGCGACGCTCCAATCGATCTATCACCACAATGTCAGGTTTATTGGCAACAATAGTCCTGTCAGTGATGATAGATCGATCCCAATACAACGTGATATTACCATTATCGAGAACTGGGTCGGGCGCATACTTATAGTATGGTACTTCTGATTCCACAAGGTTGTACTTCAAAGCAAGTTGCTGGTGGATAATCCTGGCAACGAGGTTGTGTCTATGCAAGTATTCTCCGTTAGCCAGACGAGAACACCCAGAAATAATGTGTCGGATCGATTCTCCCGGACGGTGGCATGCCCGACATATGTCAACCGTGCCATTTAGGATTATTATTATTAAAATTGTCCGCAACTGATGAATTATTATTATTGAGTAAATTTATTGGTCTTATTAAATTAATATAATAATTATTAAATTCTTCAGCTATTGTTTGTGGGTCTGATATTGTATGATTGTTAACTTTTATTTTATTAATATTTTCTTTTGGAAGTTGGATTTTATTTGAGTTTATAATTTTCCATGTGGCTTTCGATTTGTTCTCTGCATTGGATATTAGGTAATTATTTTAAGACCTTTGGGTAAATTTAACAATTTTTTTGAGACGAGTACTATATTGTTTGAGAGTATTTTTCTTGTCTTCACTAGGACTGAGTCTATACTTCCACAGTTGTTTTCATTTTTGCCGACAACACTGGCTTATTCCCTTAGATAGCCATTTAGGTTTTTTAATAATAGTGTTTTTAATTTTTATAATTGGAAAACAGAGGTCATAAAAAAGTTTATAATATTCTAAAAATATGTTGTATGCTACCTCTGGATCATTACTTGTGTATACGTCATCAAAACTTAAGCTCATTAAACATTCTTTAAATTTAGTTAGGTTTTCTTTACTAAAGTCTCGCCTTTTTGTATACCAGAAGTTGACAGTACAAGTTTTTTTAACAGGGAATTTTAATAATTGTGCCGTGTGATCTGACATACCCAAATCAATGACGTCACATTTACTACCTCTAATATTGTGGAAAATGTTGTCAATGCAAGAGTTACTCTTTGGCCTAGTTGGATAGTGTGTGCCAATCTTCATATCAAAGCTGGAAATAATATGCATAAGTTTCATAGAACTGGCGGTTCTTTTTAACAAATCAATGTTAAAATCACCGCAGATAATCATTTTAGTTGATTTTCGATTACGTAATTGGTAATGGATTCTATGAAGTATGTTAAAAAATGTAATAAGTTCGTTTTGTGTAGATTTTGGAGGTCGGTATATACATATAATCACCACATTATGATCCAGAAGTTCAACGGCGGAACATTCCGTTACATTAGGAACACTAAGGCTAACTAAATCTTGAAGAACTTTATATTTATGAATATTTTTTACAAGTATACACGATCCTCCATTTCTGTTATGTCTATTACAAGATGCCGCTAAAGTAAAATTCGGTATGGTTAGGAACATAAGGTCCGAGTCAATCATATTATGTTCTGCAATACATAAAATATCAACTTCTTTCCCAGATTTTTTTAGGTTTTCTATATTAACACACAATACATCAGATTTGCTTATCAATCCGTTGAGATTTTGATGCATAACAGTTAGACTATTATATACGCAAAAACTGTTCTGTTTTTTTAAATTAAAACTATGACTATCATTTTCATTCGTAGTCAGTACAGACTCAGATTGTGACAGAGTAACAATATTAAACATATTTATCTCAGTGATGAGCTCCAGAGCATTATTTAATATTGTGTTAATATTAAATAATGTACTATTACTGTTGTTATTAATTGCCCCTGACCACTTATTAAACGAGGTATAATCACAGTTTAGATTCAAGTTAGAGTCAAGTACATATGCATACTCATGCCACATTACATCTAGGCAAAGTAAGTTATTAAAAATTTCAATTCTTCAATTAAACATATTTGTATAGTAATTAAATTTATACGTGGGTAGACATAAAATAATATTTGTGTTATTTATATCTTTGAGGGTGTTTCTTATAAAAGCTATCAATTCAAAATAATGTTTCGTCCTTTCAAAATCCTCAGGGCCAATCAATATGATGCAGTAGTCATTCATTGTGTACTGTTGCAAGTTAGTCTTAAGACCTGTTAACAACAGTTTAACTCCGCAGGTAGGCTTTAAACAATGACATGTATCGTAATAATTCAGGAATACATCCATAGCTGTTGTTAGGATGTTGTTATTCTTGTTACCACTTATAATGCAAAGTTTATTCTTTCGCTTAATTTCCTTTACATTTTGTTTATTTTCTGATCGTATATTATGTTCTATTAGCTCTGTTATATTTGGTGATATAGAAGGACCTGAGTTTTTGGGTATACTTTGTATTGGCTGGCCTGCTAATATAATTTCTGCATTTTTGTTTGTTTGGTTACATTGGCGACTTGGCACCTCTTCACGGATGTCACTTAATTTCGACCGTAGTATTTCAATTTGTTGTCTTGTTTCCTGTGAATCGCTACTGTCATCGCCTAATAAGTTGGGGAAGTTAAATGTGCTGCCATCTATCGTAGCGTTTTATGGTTCGGTCTCTGTTGGTGTTGTCTGTGTTTGTTTATTTTTAGACACTGCTTGTTTTGAACATTTTTTCTCCTTTTTTCTAGGCGTGATGGTTGGAGATTGTATTGGACTAGATACTATTTGTTTGTAGAGTGAATTTTTACGACTTGGGTTTTCATTCTCCTTTTTTAGCTTCTGATTTTCAAGGCTTAACGTGTCTATTTCTCCATTTGCACTACAAAGTTTAATGGTAAGTTCGTCAATCTGTTTCTTTAGTTGAGTAATTAAATCAATGTCATCATCATCTGATATATCTGGCATACTGCATACAGTGCCATCTAGTGTGCTATTGACGAGGCTTTCATTCAAGTTCATGTCGGAGTTGGAGTGCGCTCGTGTTCGTCTAAGTGTGATGTTATCGATTTCGTTCATAGTTATGAATGTAGTACTGATATTTCTCACTAGATGTCTACTAGACAGTATCGCTAATTAGAAACCAGATGTCACTTTACTTAGTTAAGTTATGTTTACTTTTGATACAATGAATTTGAATGATTGAAAATTAACGATTTTTGTTTTCACTTTGTGAGATTAAGGAGTTTTTAATATAAATAGGCTATTAGAGTACCTGTAGTTTTTGGTTTTATTGCACTGTGAGGTCGATTTATGCAGTTTTTCGATCGTGTCATTGATTTATTTTAGTTTTTATACACTGCACATAAGTCGTTTGTATCATCACTTTACACTTGAGTTTTGTGGAAACAACGCTATTTAATGATAATTGTCACTTACTGCACTCAATTATACTGAATATTAATTTATTAATTCACAATAACTATTTATTTAAATTTTTCAAATACGGAGTCGATGTTAACTAGTATAATCTCAATGTCAGCTGTCACTTCGCCCGCCAGCTCGCTCGTTCGCTCGCTAGCTGGCGGTGTGGCCTGCGCTTAAACGTATTAAAATTAAAATATTGTCTTAAAGGGTCAATATGTTGTGCGACGAAAGTTAGTGACAGAAACGATTCCCTGCAAAACCGACTCCACCTAGTCTTGTCTGCCCTGCCCCTAGAGTGTAATTTAAGCCCGCGTAGGCGAGCAAACCAAAGCTGCGTCGGTGAGCGTTAAAACCATCTGCGACGATAAGCTCGTGTGGGACCGCCGTAGCCCCGCAGCACCGGAGCCGTGACAGAAATCATGCCTGCTGCATGTTGCATGCCTGCTTGTTGCATGTTGCATGGCTGCTGCATGCTATATTCTAACTGTAATCTTTTCGAATTATGACAGTCCTGCCTTTTAATGACTACCGATATGAAATACGGTTTAAGACATTTATTTCTCAAAAAGAATACAATTCACTTAAAATGAGAAATACAAGGTAATCTTAAAATTAAATATAAGAATTACTTATAAAGAAGGTAGGAATTAAACATTGAATCATTTATATGTACTGTAATGTTTCGGAAATACAGAGTAAGAAATGTATGTCAAAAGACAATTCTGTCAATTCAATACCATCATCATCATCATCATCATCATCTGCCTAGCCTTTTCCCAACTATGTTGGGGTCGGCTTCCAGTCTAACCGGATGCAGCTGAATACCAGTATTTTGTATGGAGCGACTGCCTATCTGACCTCCACAACCCAGTTAGTACTGGGTAATACGAATTCAATACCATCAATTACATAATAATATATTGTAACAATGTCAAGAAACTTCCGCTACAAAACATAGTGTATTTTGCATGAGTAACCGACATTCAGCGTCATTTATGATTTACCATCTACCCACATAACAAAACACATTGATATTTAATTTTTAAATTCTGTGCAACCGACATAAAGAAGCAAATCTTTTGTCATTGACTAAGAAATTGACTGAATAGAAATGGTAAATTGAAAACTGACGATACTAAATATTTGGCTTATTTTATTTTGCGTAAAATATATTATACCAACTGAAGTATTTTGCTACATTAAAATTTATAAAAGTACTAGTTGGTAAGCAAGTTATTGTTTAAACGTTCACTTGCCAAACATTAGGTTTGCGTTACAATTTTTTGTGAAGAGTTTATTTGCTAAGTAAAAATTTGGCAAATGAAATTATGCGGAAAATTGTTTGGGAAGTGAGAATTTGTCAATTTCTTTTTGATGAAACAAGGAAGACCCGTTTTTATGGGCCAATAGAAGACATTTTTAAGAAATAAAAAAGTTTTGTATTTCTTGCATATTCTCTATTCCCATGACACTGACAACTCTAGTGTCCAATAAACAATCGCAATACTGCAGTTGCTATTTATTGCACCTTTTGTTCATGTTTGACACGCGCCATCCCATGAGTGCAGGTCGCTGGAAGGCAAGCTGCGCATCGGGCTGGCGGAGCAGTCGCTGCTGCAGGCGCTGGCGCAGGCCGCCGCGCTGTCACCGCCCGGCGTGCTGGACGCGAGCCAAGGCATGTCGCCAGACAACTTCAAGGTGAGCTGACCAGAGTTAAATGAAAACTCCGTTATTTTTCAGTGGCCCGGCTACAAAAGCTATCATACCACCAAAATCATAAACAAAAGTAGCGGGATCAGGGACTGCCTCAGTCTCCGAACCAGAATTTGACGATGCTAAATGTCTGCAGATTAAACTACAGAGTAAAACAACACTCCTCGGTATATACCGTTCACCTTCCTTCGCCAACACCGAACGCTTTTTAAAGTCGTTGGACGATTCCTTAGAAAAACTAAAAAGCGAATCATGTATCGTTGTGACGGGTGACATCAACACTGACTTACTGTATGCTTCACCGAACGCCGCCTATGCGGCATATCAATGTTTGATGGCTGAACACGGTTTATTGTCAGCTATCACTCACCCAACTCGGGGAAAAGTATTACTAGACCATGGCTACATTAAACTCAAAGGTACTACTGCTCTGGGAATCGTCTTCGAAGCCTCAGTAACAGAATCACTACATAGTGCTTCTCGGTATCAACTAATCTAATCCCAATACCAAAAACATAGACAGATTCAAATTTAAAATCGACTACTCCATGGTGAGTGAAGAATTGAGCCAGCCAGACTGGGTGGATGTTACCTCCAAAACAAATAGTAACGTAGCAGCACTTCCCTTTAACAAGACTTCGACAGACATGATCAATAAACACACCTCCAAAATTAAAATAAGTCGTTCAAAATTTAACCTAAATCCGCTAATTACGCCAGGCCTTCTTAGATGCATCCGTCCCCGAGACATTCTTCAAGGCCAATTTCATTGCTCTGTGTGACATCGAAAATCCTCGAAAAACTGGTAAACAAGCGCCTTGAAAGCTTTCTTGGGAAAAATTATTTACTCTCGGATAGGCAGTTTGGCTTTCGACGATGGAAGTCCACTGAGCAAGCTGTGAGTCTCCTAACTGGCAATATCACTTCAAACATTGACAGGGGCCATTGTTCAGCTGGTGTTTCCTGGACCACGCCAAGGCCTTTGACACAGTATCAATTCCTATACTGCTAGTAAAACTCGAATCCTTCGGTGTCAGAGGCCTCTCTTTAGATTGATTCAGCAGTTACTTGTCTGATCGACATCAGTTTCGAAATTGGGGATATTCTCAACGGGACCCTTCCGGTGGCCTTTGTGGTGCCTCAGGGAAGTATATTGGGGCCTACCCTGTTCACTATGTATATGAACGATATTCTGAGGCTCAATATTCCACAGTTGGAAGTTATTTGCTATACTGATGACACTGCTATAATTTTTCATGGTCCTACTTGGGAAGAGGCAATGGGTGCAGCTGAAAAGAGGATGAGTATAATAATGACATGGCTGGAACAAAATCTTTTAACTCTGAACTCAAGTAAAACGAATCTCTTAACCTTCCATGTCACTCAATCATGTAGGCCAAATATTGACTCACTAAAAGTACATAACAACAAGTATTATGTCTCAGCAGCAGCATCCGTTACCGCCACCGACTGTAACTGCAACGCCATTGTCAGAGTAGAAACCATGAAATACCTAGGTATCATAATTGATCAGAACCTGAACTTCAAAGCGCATATTCGAACACTCGCGAAGAAGACTCGTAACTTAATTTATGTTGTTAAACTCTTACGAGCCAGTGCTCCAAAGAAGATTTTTATTCAGGTTTACATCTCACTATGCCAGTCTGTAATAATAATAATAATAATGTTTATTTCCAGTAAAGTGTTCACAAAGGTTACAAGTACAGTAATATGGTACAACATAAAGTGCATTAAGTATTATCTCCTGGCACCCAAACTAGGTTTATAGCCTGTGACTTGGGGACCAGTGATTCCATAAGGTGGAAGATCAAAAATGTCAGTAAAACTGTTTTCACCAGTAACATGGTTAATATAAATTAAATTATTATTTTTGTGTTTAGAAAAAGAAAAGTAAAGTAAAGAAAAGTAAAAATAATTCGTAATAAAAATGTTTGTGAGTATTTGAGTTAGAGTGAGTTGGTTGTGGTAGGTGTAGTAGGTATGTTGTGTATGTGTATGTAATGTGAAAGTGCGGTTCGTGTATGGTGTGAATGTGTCCTGGTAGATGTAGTAATGGTGAATGTGTGGGTAAGTGTGAAAGTGGAGCGGAGATCTGTCTTATGCATGTGGGAGGAGAAGTTTTTCGGTCTCGTCATATGATTTCTCAATTAGCCATTCTTTAACTGTGATTTTGCATTGGTGATAATTTAAACTGTGGATATGGAGAGATTTATTGATTTTATTATATAGAGTATAGCTGAGGTAGGTGAATTGGTGTTGTGCGAAAGTAGTTTTGTGTCTAACTGGTGGAAGGGCAATGTCTGCGCGGCGTTTAGTACTTGCTGTGAACGGCAGACGATGTTTCCTTAAACACATTGTAGCACATATAAGCCTCTCACTGTCAGAAACCTGCTTTCCCTAAAAAGTTCCAAAGTAGGGTATCTATAGGGCTTGCAAAACATAACTTTGAGAACTGCTCTCTGGGCTCTCTCTAATTTCAGAAAGTATGTTTTGCAAGCGCCTCCCCAAGCCGGCAAACAATATAGGAGAAGAGACTGACAGAGTGAGTAATAGACCATCATAAGTGTTTCCGAGTCAGCCGAACCACGGAGTTTCTTAAAGATGGAAATTAGTTTACGCGTTCGGTTAACTAGATTATCAATATGACTATACCAGTTCAGGTGTTTGTCAATTTGCACGCCCAAGTATTTTATACAAGGTGTGGTTGCCAGAGTAGGACAGGTACAGCAGGAGTCTTGAGAACAACTGTGTACTTTAACAATCGGCGTTGAGTTTGGCTGAGTCTTATTGCTTAAAGAAAAAGAAACAAGCTTTGATTTTTCTGCATTCAGTGTCAACAAATTATTGCTATAAAACCGGTTCATGACAATGTCCAACACCATCTGAGCATATTTTTCTGTTTCACTCCAATCATTCCCATGAACAATTAGGGCTGTATCATCAGCATATGTAAATAAGAAGCAGTTAGTTAGTGGAAGTGAACACAGATCATTAATGTAGATGAGGAACAAGGTTAGACCCAGAATGCTGCCTTGTGGGACGCCGTATTCTATTCTAGCTTTATCGCTTATTACCTCATCCAATTGAACATGTTGGAAACGATTCTCCAAATAACTTGAAAAAATGTCAAGAGCAGGGCCACGAATTCCCATGCGTTCCAGTTTCGACAAAAGTATGGGCGCAGAGACAATGTCAAATGCTTTCGAAAAATCTAAAAATAAACCTATACACCTCTGCTTCTTATCCATGAGGTGAGTCACTTTTTCAGAGAGTGCAATGACTGCATCCTCGGTTGAAATTCCGGCTCTGAAGCCATATTGGTTTCCGGATAGGAGTTTATGAGCATTAATATATTTAAGCAAACGGTTGTGCAGTATCTTCTCCAGAATCTTCGAAATGGTTGGTAAAATAGAAATAGGTCTATAATTTTTGACACTGCCTCTGTCCCCTCCCTTATAAATAGGGTGGACTAGAGCTGTTTTGAAACAGTCTGGGAAGACACCGGTAGATATCGCAAGATTGCAGATATGCGTGATGTAGGGGATTAAAATATTGCGCGTGAGCTTCAATATTTGTCCAGAAATACCGTCAATTCCAGCTACAGAACTTGATTTCAAGTTGATTACGAGGGCGGGTCAATAAGTCCGTGACTTTTGGAATAAAACACAGATTTTTTGATAAAAAAATAATTTTATTTTTCAACGTAGTCTCCCTTGAGCTCTATACACTTTGTCCAAAGCTTCTCCAATTTTTTTATCCCTTCCAAAAAAAATGATTTGTCGAGGTCCTCAAAATAGGCCTTTGTTTGCGAGATGACTTCATCATTGGAGTCAAATCTTTTTCCACCAAGCCATTTCTTCAGGTTTGGGAACAAGAAGTAGTCGCTCGGAGCCAAATCTGGAGAATAGGGCGGATGAGGGAGCAATTCATAGCCCAATTCATGGATTTTTGCCATGGCAACTGCACATGTGTGCACCCTTGCATTGTCTTGGTGGAAAAGAACTTTTTTCTTGGCCAAATGAGGTCGGCTTTTTTTCAAATCGTCATTGAATCGGTCCAATAAGTTGGCATAATATTCCCCATTGATTGTTCTTCCCTTTTGAAGGTAGTCAATGTGGATTATCCCGCGTGCATCCCAAAAAACAGTCGCCATAACTTTATTGGCTGACAAACCCACCTTGGCCTTCTTTGGCGCCGATTCACCCTTAGAAACCCACTGTTTTGACTGTTGTTTGGTTTCTGGTGTATTGTGATGGATCCATGTTTCGTCCACGGTTACAAAACGGCGCAAAAACTCCTCCATATTGCGATTAAACAACGCCAAAGCTTCCTGTGAAGTTGTTACACGATTGCGTTTGTGGTCGACTGTGAGCAAACGCGGCACCCATCTTGCGGAAAGCTTTCTCATGCCCAAGTGATCATTCAAAATTGAAACCACTGAGCCATGCGAGATCCCTACGGCTTCCACAATCTCTCGCACTTTCAATCTTCGGTCGGTCAACACCATATCGTGAATTTTTTCGATTGTTTCGGGTGTAGAGACCTCAACTGGGCGTCCAGGACGTTCGGCATCTTCAGTGCTTGTACGGCCACAACGAAATTCAGTAAACCACTTTTTTACCATTGAAATCGATGGTGCAGAGTCCCCATAGTATTTATCAAGCTTAGCCTTGGTCTCGGTAATGGTTTTTTTTCGCAAGAAATAATGCTTAATAAGCACACGAAATTCACTTTTTTCCATTTTCTCCTCAAATTAGTGAGTAGTCTGATAAAAATAGCTGTCAAACACAAACTAACTGACGCAGCAAGTTTAAATTTTGACAGGAGTCAACTGACAGATGCCTGTTGACAGGAGCAGTGTTGCTGTTTCAGTAAAGAGGTCAGAAATTCAAAAAGTCACAGACTTATTGACCCGCCCTCGTATAACTCCCTCTACTTCGGAATCGTCGGTTTCCAGGACACACATTGAGCTACAAGTTGAAGATAAACTTGATGGGTGAGCTGGCATATTCCGACACTGACGTTTATTTGTAGCTAGGACTTTGCCTACATTAATGAAGTAATTGTTGACTCTGTTTGCTGATGCAAGTTTGTCCTACAATACTGTGTCAGTGTCTGGGGTAGCGCTGGAAAATCGTGTATGCTGGAGCTAGAACGCGCTCACCGGGCCGTCCTCAAATTACTTTTGGGAAAGCCGCGTCGTTTTTCAACGGATGAACTGTATAAGGAGTCCGGGGTTTTACGTGTGCGTTAACTGTTTATCCTAGGGTCACTTTTAAACCTCATAAAAAGCAACAGAAATCGCTCCAGTTGCAGTAAGAGAGGTAAAAAAATCGCAGAAAAAATCCCCCTCCCAAAAATAAAAAAAAACCCTCTTGGCGGCCCGGCTTTCGTCATACTTCCCTATAAGAGTATTTAATGCTATTATATATAGCAAAACTTTCTGTGTACCCAACAACTACTATGAGGCCAAAAATAGCTGAAAGAAAGGTTGCTGGTCTGGTCTCATGAGGAAACAGAAGGTTTACTTTGTAGCTCTAGTTAATACCCAGTACCCACACACACTAAGATGCAATACATACCCTTACAATCACTCACACACTCTCATACACCCCACACTCCCACACTTACCCACTTCAACTGTTTTTTTTTAATGTACCCATGTTTTTTTTTTAATGTTATAAATTAGCTTATTTTAATTTTATTTCTGCAGTCACATTTTGCTTTATTTTCAATGGAATTAATTATTAGTTTTTTTTTTTTGTTTTTTTTTCTTTGATCACATTTTGCTAATTTAATCTAAGTTATTTTTCTTGCACTACCAGAACATTGTAATTTTTTAACTTTGTGTATTGTCTGGGTCACCAAGACACAAGCTATGCCTAGTTTAGGACTTGCTGGTAAATCTGTCAGTATTCTGTTGTGTAAGTTAATAATAAATGAATTTGAATTTCGACTTTTTCTTGCTTCAAACAAATACGAAGTGGGGTCAAAACGGCATTTGTGTCTACTTTACGAGCTAGGCTTAAAATAGATTATCTGGGCAGGCCCGCGTAGACTCGCACGCACTCATAATAAAGACGACGTACTGCTCGTGCCCGTCGTACGACCGCATCATCCCGGTGCTGCTGCAGCACGGCGTGGCGGCGCTGCCGGAGTACTGCCGGCTGGAGCCCGGCGTGCCGCTCAAGCCCATGCTAGCGCATCCCACCAAACAAGTCACGCACGTGTTTGACAGGTGAGGAAAATACCTTATTTGAGTTATGAATTTTGTCAAACTTACTCATATTGTCAAATGTCATCATTCTCCTGCTCTTGTTCCAATTCATTTAGGGTCGGCGCAGCATGTCTTCTTCTTCCACACTTCTCTATTACTCGTCATCTCATCAGACACCTCCTTTCGTGCCTTATCATTCTTCACACAGTCCATCCGTCGTTTCATTGGTCTTCCTATACTCTTATACCCATCCCCAGTCATACTCATAACTTTCCTCACGACATTTTCCTCACTCCGCATCACATGCCCAAACCACGATAGCCCATTACTACACAAGTTTTCAGTCACCGGCGCCAATTTCAGACTTCCTCTAATGTGCTCATTTCTTATTTTATCCATTCGTGTAACACCACACGTCCCCCTTAGCATTCTCATCTCAGCCACAAATGCCTTTCATACGTCTCTTTTGTGGCCCTACGTTCTGATTCATACAAGACAGCAGGTCTAACCATTGTTTTATAAATCTTCCTGTTAAACTTAAGGGGACGATTTATAAAACAATGGTTAGACCGTAGAATGTGAGAGTCGCAGATTTTGTCAAATAATGGGGCTAAAAATACTGTTAACGAAGTCGAAAAGCACTTGTTCTCCCGTTACATTGCGATCATTTTTTTTTTGTTCTAGACCATACCTAGAAACCTTCTAGTTATGGAGATATTGGGGGTCAAAGTCCCAACGTTTTCACAAGTTATAAAAAAATACAAGTTTTTAATGTTATAACTTCACTTTAAATACCCCACGACTCCCGTACTGTTCAAGGCATCCATCACCACAATGTTTTGAGTGTGTTACATTGAGTCTTACCGTAAAATATGATTTTTCACCCCAAAAAAAGTTGTTTCCCCCTAAAAAAAAGTTGTTTCCCAGTAATAATTTCTGCGTAAAGTTACTTAGTTTGATGTACAGAATGCTTGGTTGACGGCTTCGTGAAGGGTCTGTTTACACCTTGTATTATAATTTTGACAAAATCACTTGTAGAATCTGTCAAACTTGTCTACTTATTTAGTCAAAATTTTTGTCTAATTTATGCATTTTTGTTAACAGTTTTAAAATTAAACTTGTTTCGTTGAAAGATTCATTTTATGAAACTCACTGATATGTTGTCACAGTTACTCATATTCACATCAATCACTCATGTCATGTAACTGGCGAATAGTTGTATTGATCTCCGTTATTTGGTGTTGCTGACTCACGCGCGACCCGTGGCAGGTTCGAGAAGGAGCAGTTCACGTGCGAGTGGAAGTACGACGGGGAGCGCGCCCAGATCCACGTGCCGGGCACGGCCGCGCCGCAGTTCGCCGCGGCCGCCGTGTTCAGCCGCAACCAGGAGAACAACACCAGGTGGGCTACTTATGTACACTGGCGACCAGACAACCAGATAAATATTACTTGAAAAATCCTCAAGTATTAGTCGTCCACCCACTCAAAACCCAACTAGGACATCTTCCGCATTAAATTCTTTTGTTTTACTAGATATTGACGTCAACGAAGTAATTAGAATAATAAACGGGTTAAAGGATGTCTGCGCAACTGGGTGGGATGATATACCCAATAATATACTTAAAAGATTTAAATACCTTCTGGCCCCTCCGCTGACCCACATTTTTCAGCTATGTTTATATAAAGGGATATTTCCAAAATTGCTAAAAAAGTCTGTCGTCACACCAATTTTCAAGTCTGGAGACAAAATGAGTGTGAATAACTACAGACCCATTTCAGTGCTAACGGGCCTTTCAAAAATTTTAGAAAAAATCATTAACAGTAGATTGATAAAATATCTGGAAGATAATAAACTACTTTCAGACAATCAGTTTGGGTTTAGGCCTAAAAAATCAACAAGCCAAGCAGTAAACAAATTGACCAACTACATTGCTACAAATCTGAATAGTGGAATGCATACAGTTGGGATCTTTCTAGACCTTGCCAAGGCCTTCGACACTATTTCTTGCACTACTCTTTTGCAAAAGCTTGAAACACTTGGAGTAAGAGGAGCACAGCTTCTACTATTGTCAGATTATGTAAGGGATCGACAGCAAACTGTAAAAATTGGCTCGCATACAAGTTCTGACCTTTCTAATACTTGTTTCGGAATTCCACAAGGCAGTATTCTAGGCCCTACATTATTTTTGATCTATATTAATGACCTTTGCTGCCTGCCACTCCAAAATGGTGTTATTATGTCTTATGCAGATGATACTGCTTCGTTGTTTGAAGCTAAAACTAGAGCTGAGGCCTATGAACATGCTCAGAATGGCTTCAACTTTGTGTCTAATTGGCTCCAGAATAATCTACTTACATTAAATGCTGAAAAAACAAAATACATTTTATTTACAATGAGAAATACTAACACACCGCTTACTAATCTAAACATTAACGCGCATAACTGTAGCACGTTCGCTGACACTGTATGTTCTTGCCCTACTTTAGATAAAGCTGACCACTTGAAATATCTAGGTGTCACTATTGACTCCAATCTAAATTTCCGTAAACATATCGAGTTACTGTGTACTAGAGTGCGAAAATTAATATATGTTTTTAAGAATTTACGTAATGTAGCTAACTATAATTTGATAAAACAGATTTATTTAGCGTTGTGTCAATCTATTCTAACATATTGTATAATATCCTGGGGTGGCGCGGGAAATTCAATTCTTCTCCCTCTAGAACGTGCTCAAAGAGCAATTCTAAAAGTTGCTACCTTCCGTCCTTTTAGATTCCCTACACACCAGCTCTACAAAACATGTAATGTACTTACAGTACGGCAATTATTTATTCTTCACATAATACTGCACCAGCACTCTACACTTCCCTATCACCCAGTTCCTTCCGATAGGAGAAGGAAGGACCTAGTTTGCACAAAAACCTCAAACTAGACATGCGTTTGCGAATCGATTTTATGTGTTTTTAGGACCTTTTCTTTACAATAGACTCAACAAGATACTAAACTTCTACAGTTTAAGTTATAAATGTAGTTTGGTAATGTCAGATTATTTAGCGGTACTTAATTACACAGACACAGAAAAACTTCTAGAAGTTGTGGTTTGATTATGTTATCGTATCTATTTGTACATATTTACTTAAGCTAGTTTTAGGGTTTTTCTTTTATACCAACTTGATGCATAGTTATAATTGTTAATAGATTAATTTAATTTGATAATTTTATTGTCCTTATTGAATTGTGCTAGGTAAAGTGATGGCCTGAAACACAGGTTTAAATAAACCTAGATCGGGCAGGTCGCTGACATCTAAATTGAACTATTGAATACTTGCGACTGTAGAATATATTTTAGTTATAGTTTACTTATAAGTACTTATAATTAGTATGAGAAATAATACTACTGCGCTTAAATGTACACTTTTTGTAATACTTTTTAAATAAATTATTCTTATTCTTATTACTTGAATTCGCATTTTTTGAGATTTTCTCAATGAACTTTTGAGAAAATCTCAAATACACAGTGCAGTATAAAAAAGTCTGTGTTCTTTTGAGTCTTGAGTTCTTTGTATATATTTATGAGAACTCATAAATATACAGTGCAGTATGGTAATGGTATCGCCTGTGTTAGTACAAGTATAGTGATGCTATTCTTGCGTAGTGTTTATGAGTTTTAAAGCTTTATTTATTATACACTGGAATACTTAGTTCGCACAACTACATAGAAATAATTGTGGTTGCACTTTTATTCAATGTATATGTTTGTATGTGTATGGTTGTTTGTATGTGTATGGTTGTTTGTATGTGTATGGTTGTTTGTTTGTGTGTGTGTATGGTTGTTTGTTTGTGTGTGTGTATGTTTTTTTTCTGTGTTGTGTGTGTGGGTGTGTTCTATGATGAATATCTTTTTTTTTTTCGGATGGGAAATCATCAAATGACCCCCCACTCTGGGCGGAGCGGAAGGGAGTGTCACACTTATATTGACTAAAACCCATCCATGTTCCTTCTTTGCCCTTTGTTTTCCAGGGCCACGGTATCTCTTTCGAACAGTCCCGCAGCCCTGGCAGGCATCGGCCCATGTGGACCCCTACTTATTTGCTGACATCAGTTGAGGCGCACGTGGAACACGAAAGCGCCGTCGACACGGCCTGTCGTCATAAGACGGCCGGAGGGCAAGCTAGCCCATAACTCGCCGTTCACAGGCCCGCGCCTACGGTGGCCGGGAGCCACCACGTGACCCCCGACGCCCAGGGCGTCTCCCGCGGCGGCTGGGACGTGAGGTTCTTTCCCTCTCACGTCCCGCCACCTCCTTCACTAGCATGACTGCTTCGCAGAAGAAGGTGACGGCTTCCCATTCCCTCTCGCTCCGGACCATGGCTTGGACCAGGGCCGGACGCGAGAGATCGCCGCCGCCAATCGCCGCTACGAGGCCACGGCGTTGTTCCGTCCTAGCGGGGCAGACCTCCACGGCGGTAGGGAGGTCGGCGCGCAGCACCCAGTCGTAACCGATGTTTCACAAGGCTGGCCCCAGAACCGATCCCTGCGGAACACCGCACGACATCTCTCGCCGGTTCCATTCTCCGCTCCGACCGGGGTAGATGACGGCCCTATCCGTCAGGTATTCCCCGACCACACGACGAAGGTAGGTCGGCACCCGGTGATACCGGAGCGCCTCCCTAATGCAGCTCCAGGGTATGGAGTTGAAGACTTTGACGATGTCAAGAGACACCGTCAAGACGACCCCGCCCCGGGACACCGCGTCCCCCGTCGTGAGGGCTCTCACGCGCATGATGGCGTCTACCGTCGAGCGCCCCTTGCGGAAACCAAACTGGTGTTCCGCAAGATCCGGCCCCATCCCCGCAAGCTGCCCTGCGGGGCGGTTGGCAATGACTCTTTCAAAGAGCTTGCTCACCTCGTCGAGCAACACGATGGGCCGGTATGCGGACGGAGAGTCCGCAGGGCGCCCTGGCTTCCGGATGAGGACCAGCCCCCCCCGTCTTCCAACGAAGCGGGAACTGGCCTATCTCCAAGCATGCGCTTAGAGAGAGGCCAGTTCCCGCTGAGCCCTTCCAGTCGGGGCCCAAGAGCCTCAGAGGCCAAAACCCAGGCTTTGCCAGGCAAGCCATCGGGTCCCGGGGCGGTATTTCTGGCTTCAGCCTGCGTACCGCCCCTCTCAGGTCTACCCCAGTCACCTCCGGAACGTCGTCGTCGTCATCGGTGTGGTCCGCAGGCCGCACGCAGAGACGTCAGCTCTCGCGACCACCAGTACACCTGACGCCGGGCGCTTCCTGGCCGAACTCGGGGCATAGCCACGTCGCAAATCTCGGATATGTCCTCCAGGAACCAACCCGCCTCGTTGTTGATGTCGGCAGGCCTGACCGGTGATGACACCCAGGCCTGCACGATCGAGGCTTCCAGGAGGAGCTCCCGGTCCAACTGCTTCAGTGCCCATTGCGGACCACTCGGGGCTTGTAGGACCGGCGCGCTTGGGGTCTGGGTGGAGACGTCGAACCGGATGTACCGGTGATCGGAATAGGTCTCCACCCCCTTCAAGACGCGCCAGTCAACGACACAGAGCGGGGCTGGCGAACGAGATGTCCACCACCGACTCGCCCCGCATCCGCACGCACGTGGGGACAGAACCCCGATTTAGGACAACCAGGCCTGTCTCCAGAGCCTAGTCCTCCACCATCCTACCCCGCACGTCCGTGTAACAAGAACCCCAAGCCAAGTTCTTGGCATTGAAGTCCCCGAGCACAAGCACGGGGAAGGAATGACTTCCGATGACGACACTTAACTCCGTGAGGGAGTTGTGGAACTCGGCGAGAGTTCGGCTCGGAGAGAAGTAGACTCCCACCGCAACGATCTCCCCGAACCGTGCTGCTACGCACCCCTGACTCTTCCTGACACTCTCAAGGGTAGGGGTAGGGGGTCGCCGCCTTGCCCTTCTTTTGGGTCGCCGCCTTACCCTGTTTCAGGGCCGCCGCCTTCCTAACCGGAGCCGGTTTCGCTGGGGCCGACGTAACCCTGCCAGAGGGCTGGCTGGACGGCCCCGGTGCGGAAGCCGCAGCAGCCGCATATGCGGCCGCCCTCGGGCCCGGGGGTGCCTTGTTTGTCGCCAGGGAGGGGGCGCAGGACAATGCCCTCCAGGACTTAGGACCGCGCCTGGAAGGCAGCGCTCACCTCGCTGGTTGCGGCGCCGGACTCCGACCCCGCATCCCTCTCCTCCCTTCCTTCCCCGATATCGGCCGTGTTTTGGGTTGTAATTTTATGCATACTGTTTCCACGAGTATAGGGGAAATAAAAAGTCCATCTGGGCAGTGCCCCCTGTAACCAGATAAGCCATAGCCAGGCAGTGGTTCGCACTAGCGACTGATTTTCCGAAGGAACCCGTCAGCCATACATCTCCTCGCCGTGCGCCGCCGCTTGACATTCGGGGTAAATTTTATAGAGGTTTTCTACCTCGTGGTCCGGGCGGTTAAGCCTAGACCCAATCGAAGCCGCAAGACGTGTTCCACTTGCTAGTGAATGACTGCGTCCTTCACTGTCTGCTCGGAGGCAGGGTAAGTGCACACCGAGCCCGCCCTTGCTCCTCCGCTGTGCCCTCTGCTTTTCAGAGGGTCACGCGGAGCAACGCCCCCTAGGTCCAGGATGAACCCCTCCCATGTCAGAATATTAGCCATGGACAGTAACATTCCCCGAGGAATAAGAATCTCTCCCCATTCCTCGGGAAAGGATACTGCCCACGCCCAGGGTGCACCGGCCCAGCAGCTGCTATTCCCTCCAGACGTATCGAGAGACAACGCACCCCATGATGAATATCTTAGGTGTCGGATTATATTTTGTTGGTACTGCAATTATAGTTATATGTATAATTTTGGAGTTCCAGTTTATCGACATTCTGTATAACATTATAAATAAAGTCATATAGTGGACTGTATGAATTCGTTGATGCTTAAAAAATGCGTTCGTTGTTTGCACTTTTCTATAAGAATGATCAGAGGTAATATAGAGGAGGACGGGCGCCTACACGCGACGCAATAATCGTATTTTGTAAATCTTTATAGGAAATAGTAAGAAACACCACGCACCTATCCGCGCTGAACGACCTGCATTTCAGTAAAATGTTGTAGAAATGCGGATTCCACGAGCGCGCATATTTTACTAGCAATAGAGATTTTTATATTATATTCATATTCGGTGCGTAAGTTAGAAATACTTTTAAAAATAATGGATGCAATTCAGCGCGCACGTGCGGGTACGTGCGAGTACGTGCGAGAACGTGCGGTCACGTGCGGGTACGTGTACGGGCCTGCGGCTCGGCAAGCACGCGCGCTGTGGGCCACACAACGAGCATGTCAGACACTCATCTAGCTGTGTCTAAAAGATACAATCTTATTTAAGTACTATTTAGGTACGAAACATCAAACTGAACGACTGGTACCGTCGTCGTGATCGGAAAAAACATACATCTTTCTAATATATACTGAAACCGACCTAGTCTAGTTTATAAATTAATATAAAATAAAAAATAAATTTCATCTGATTAAAAAAAAATAGCCTGCCTAACATTCGCTATTTAAAAAATAGCAGCCAGGCATATAACACATTAAGTCCGCCTATGTACCATTCTTGTACATGAAGTTTAAATAAATAAAACCCGCATAAACCCCCATAAATCAATAGTTCGGAAATGATAAAATAGCAAAAGTTAAATTCAATACAAAAATATTATAACAAGTAACTATATAATGTTTTTGTTTTTTCGCTCATAACGTGCTAGTTCCCAAACTCATATAAAATGTTGTTTAATTTTGATTGTGTACAATTAATACAATGAGTAATGTCAATTGTGTTGGCAGCAAGTACCCCGACATCGTGCGCCGCCTGCCGGCCCTGCTGAAGGACACGGTCACAAGCTGCGTGCTAGACTGCGAAGCCGTGGCCTACGACACCAACACCAAGCAGATCCTGCCCTTCCAGGTATATACTTACAACATGCCCACCTACTAACTGATTGCCTCTTACAAACTTCTACAATATTGCATAGACGGGACTCGACGTCATGCCAAACTAAATGTGTCAAGTGAAATGATACATGATCAGCTCAAATCAATCAAACCCTTTTTTTTCGGATGGGAAATCATCAAATGACCCCTCCCGCTCTGGGCGCAGTGGAAGAGAGTGTTAGAGTTCTCCTGACCGGCCGCGGTATCTCTTTCGAACAGTCCCGCAGCCCCGGCAGGCATCGGTCCATGCGGACCCCTTCCTGTGTGCTGCCAACTGTTTGAGGCGCGCGTGCAATACTATCGCGCCGTCGACACGGCCTGTCGTCACAAGAAGGCCGGACGGCGAGCTAGCCCATAGCTCGTCGTCCACAGGCCCGCCCGCAGTTGGCCTGACGCCCGGCGCGTCTCCCGCGGCGGCTGAGCCGTGAGGTTCTTTCCCTCTCACATCCCGCCACCTCCTTCACTAGCATGACTGCTTCGCAGAAGGAGGTGACCAATTCCGTCTGCCTCCAGACCATGGCTTGAACCAGGGCCGCACGCGAGAGATCGCGAGAGACCTTTACGGTGTGCTCCACCGTGCCCTCCGGACGATCCTCACGATGGTAACACCCGGGCGTTTGCTCCCGCCCGATCCGGTGCAGGAACCTCCCGAAACAACCGTGTCCGGTGAGGACCTGCGTCAGGTGGAAAGTGAGAGTGCTGTAGTGCCTCTCTAGACACTCCTCAAAGAGGGAACTTATCGCCACTATTGTGGCGTGCCCTTCACGGCGTTGCGACAGTCGCTCTTTCAATGTCGCCATGAGATCGCGCCGGAGGTCTGTCCTCCGCCGTAGTGTGTCCGCGCGAGGCCTGTCGCGTCCAGACCGCTGGCGGCCAGGAGGCTGCGCTACTAGGCCTACCTTCCGGCTAGCACAAGGAAGGCGCCCACAGCGGGGCCCGTAGAGGGCCATGGACCGCACGGTGGTCACTCCCTAAGTAACCACTCCACACGTGTACTTAGCGTGACATACATCCGGATCTCTACACAAGTCAAAGTGATTACTTAAGTAAAAGTGATACGATTTTTATTCTATACTTTAGTAATACAAACTATTAAATATTTTTTATTTCTTAAAATGCCTTGTATTGGCCCATAAAAATATTGTGGCCCACTTGTTTAATTTTCTAATACACCACTTATTTTACAATTTATTATTTTACGTAACGTGTTTTTCGTGAAACGGGCCGCAAAATCAAAACGCATTGTCCGCGATAACGCCGGTAGTGACGTCAAAAACTATGTGTCAAACAAACACTTTTATTTGTAAAGTACTTAAAGTTTTACTAAGGTTTTATTATAATATCATTATTGCAATTTTTGCTTGAATAAAGCATATACAATTAGCAAAATTATTCTATTAAGGGAAAAAACTTAGATGTAAACAGGGCAGATAGAGATAAATGACGTCACATAACATTACATGAATGGCCGCGACAGTAACGGACGTTTGAACTGTCGTAGAAAACTGTAGTTGAATTTTTTTTTGAGCGATAAGCAGTAGTAGTTGAACTTAACTTTTAATTATTTTCTTGGGTTGATAGTACTGTATTTTATTGATTTAAGTGAAGAAAAAATTACATGCATATTCCCTGTTGCTTGAAGTTACAACTGTCAAAAGTTAAAATTCTTTGCTTTGCTTTGTTTGACGGTTCTTATTTCGTTTAAATTTTGTCTATTGCATAAAAATGTTTGAGTAAGTAATTATTTAAACTCAGTAATCACTTTAATTTGACTATAGAAACGTGTGTTTGTATCAGCGGCGCGCAGAGGATGCAGAGCTGCGGGATGGCGGGGCATATCCGCGCTCTCTTTCTCTCTATTTCTTTCACTCGCACCTCAATGAATTCAGTGCGTGAGTCACATCTGCACACTGCGTTCCTGTCTATGTATAGTCGAGCACATTATAATTTTTCGTTTTTGTTCAAACAGTCGATTCAGTACTTTAAACAGTTTTCTATAAACAAATCTAAGAAATAAAGGGTCTTTATAAAACGCAAATACGTTTTAGGTAAATTTGGCTGGTTCACTACCAACCTATTAGATAATATTTATTCATGGTCATAATAATAAAAATTCGAAGCTGCGAAGCGCCATTAAGTTTGGATCGAACTGTACCTGGCAAATAAATGACCCGCGCAGCTGATGTGACAAACGTGTCCGTGCATATCCTACGTAGCAGTAGACAGACGATTTTGCTTTATTATTTTTACTCAACCATCAAAAGAAGGATTTTGATGTTTGTTATCTAACATCAATCACAACTTAAATTATTTTTGTTTGTGCAGTTATGTATATCAAATATTTAATGCATATTACGTTGTGATCAGATCCTATCAACCCGCAAGCGCAAGGACGCGAACGAGGCCGACATCAAAGTGCAAGTGTGCGTGTTCATCTTCGACCTGCTGTACCTCAACGGCGAGTCCTACGTCAACCGGCCGCTGCGGGAGCGTCGCGCTGCGCTAAGGGAACATCTCAACGAGACGGAAGGTGAGACGCTCTTGCACCGTACCCACCTGTGCACTTCCCACAGATTTGGTACTTAACTGATGAGCTAGTGCGACCGGCAATTTCCTACTAGGTGAGTGTTCTGCCAAACGAGTGCCGCTAAGCGAGTTACTTCTTTGAAAGCTCTAGTCGCAGCGACAAACTATCGCAGAGAGAGTTCTCTCTGGCATCGGCAGTGTAAGCGGGACACGGGACCTACACCGGCCGCGGTTGGTGTCGATCAAATCATACACTTGGGTCCGACTTGGCTAGTTACGACGAATACGAATTATTATTAAGTACTTACTAAAATAATCATGGAAGAGCCCTATGTTCGAATACTAGTTTCTACCAGCACGCCAAATTTTCGGAAGAATAAAATAAGACGTTACAGCTTGAGAAATTGTGAGGGCTATAATATAATTCGTATATGAAAACTAGCCAAGTCAGACCTTAGGCTTCAATATATTATCCTAAGTTATAAGAAGAAAAATTCCTGTGTGGGTAGACACAGGGTTAACACATATATTTTGGTTACTCCAAGTTTTAATAGATTTAATATATTTTAATTTTAAATGTTATAATTATATTTTGTTGTTATTAACCACCCAACTCTCACTATATACCATTTCCAAGTCTTTCTGACTTCACATTCTTGTTTCTACTTACTTTTCTACTATCCAACCATATGGACACTAAAATGGCAACAAGTTTGGAAGATCTGGAGCACAATCTCTGAATTTTTAACCCACACAAGACACCGCACATTCATGGTGCCGTACTGCTGGTCGGTGGAGGGCAGGATTGTGATCGTCACGTCAGATGGTAAGCGTCACAAGATAGAAACTCCGGGTGAACTTCGAGCACTGGTTTCGCGTTTCCCTAAGGCCACAGGCGAGTCTAGTGATGCTGCGCTGTCGAGGGGCATACTTCTCCTATGCGTGCGAGCGCCACCGAAGTTACCGTTACACCTTCAAGGGGCCAAAGAAAGGCGCGCCGGCGTAACTAATGTTAGTGCCATTGGTTGTTCAACGTTGTGTGACATTATTTGTTTACCAAGCTACTTTGTAAATTTGCTACATTGTACGATAAATTTTAACTTGTTCTGTACTTTTAACCGTCGCCGGTACTTTAAACATTTTGTGTTCTCTGTATCACCTCCACAGTAAATTTTGTGTAGTATATTTTTTTTTTTAATAAGTTGACGGTATGTTTACAAACTTTTAAGTCACTCATCTGATTGTTACTGTCAATATGACATTATTTACTTGACGTTTGCGTTCCATTCCCATTTCGTAGTAATGCATAAAAGTGTGCATTGCGGTTATTTCTGTTACGCGAATATTTTATTTTAATTTTCAAAATATTGTTACTTTGTTTTCCATGCGTTCTTTTATTTTTTTGTTGCTAGTGATTTGTACAATTCTTCCAACAAACTAGTGAGTAAGGGTGGTTGTATTTGATAACAACCAGTTGTTTAAGTATTAAATTGTAGTTTTTGTTATTTTCTGTTTGTTATATAATTGTATATTTATTATTATTGTTTATTTATTTTTTTTGTAGGAGCTCGTGGCTAAATAATAACAGCCGCTCGGATCGATCTTTAGGTTAAGCCGTGCTTGCCTAGGTTGGTCTGTGGATAGGTGACCACCCATTACATACCGAGTTTTCTCCGTGCCTCGGAAAGCACGTTAAGCCGTTGGTCCCGGGTGTCATTTGTAGATCTTTGGCAGTCGTAGGTAGTCAGTGGCCCAAAAAGTCTGACAACCAGTCTTACCAAGGGCTATCGTATAACCCAGTACTAACTGGGTTGTGGAGGTCAGATAGGCAGTCGCTCCATGTAAAATACTGGTATTCAGCTGCATCCGGTTAGACTGGAAGCCGACCCCAATATAGTTGGGAAAAGGCTAGGCAGATGATGATGATATAATTGTATATTTATATAATATTTGTATTTATCTATGAATATTCCAGTTGACTTAAATGACAGTTTTTTCTCTTGTTCTTCCTCGACTTGTAGTTTTGTTAGTGCGGATAGTGAGCCTCCGCTTCGTACTTTGCGAAAAACAGAGAGGAAATATTGATTTCCTCTCTGTTTTCTAACTATCCTAAGAATCTGCACATAGCCCATATTAATGCTCAGAGTGTTCCTGGTCACTATTCGGATCTTCTGGCATCCTTTAGTAGTGTTCATCTAGATGCACTCCTGAGACCTTTCTTAAGCCCTCTCTCCTTTCTACGCACTACACACTTCCCGGTTTTGTTCTGGTCAGAAATGACAGAATTGGCAAGGGTGGTGGTGGTGTCGCCGTTTACATACGCGCCGATATACCGCACAAAATTGTAAGTTCGTCTCCATCTCAGTACTCTGGGTCGGCTGAATCACTGTTTCTGGAGATCACCTTAAATCATAAAAATATTTTGCTTGCCGTATTTTACTCTCCAAACCTTCACGTTAACTATTTTGACTCTTTAGAATCCTCACTTAATAATCTTTGTCCATCATACGAGCATGTCATTTTAATGGGCGATTTTAACACATGCTTAATTAAAAATGATTCACGATCACAGAAACTCCGTTCGCTTTTATCCTCTTTTAATCTTGAAATTCTTCCTCTTTCTGCGACCCATAACTTCCCAAATTGCACGCCTTCTCTTCTTGACCTAATGATCGTATCTTCACCTAAAAATGTTGCTGAGTTTGGGCAGTTGACTGCAACCTTTTCGTATCATGACCTCGTTTACCTTTCTTATCGTATCCGACCTCCGAAACTTAAGCCTCGTTTCTGTTTTCTTCGTAGTTTCAATAGCATAAACCTGGAGGCTTTGAAACGCGATGCGGGTGATATCGATTGGACTCACGTTATCGAAAGCAAATGTATCGATGAAAAAGTGAACAATTTCAATGCTATTATATTAGACCTCTATGATAAACATGCTCCTCGTCGGCGTATTAAAATTAAGCATAATCCTGCTCCGTGGATGACTACTGAAATTAAAAATGCCATTGCTTGTAAGGATAAGGCTAAGAGTAGGTATAGGTGCAGACCCACGGAACTTAATCTCACTCACTTTAAAGCTTTCCGTAACCGCTGCAATCGTCTGTGTCGAGATGCCAAGAGACGCTTTTTCCACGAATCTCTCGTTAATCGTAACTCCTCTGATGTCTGAAAATTTTTAAAGTCTGTAGGTATCGGCAAATCTCCCACGAGTACCTGTAAAGATGTCGACTTGTGCGCTCTTAACAGGCACTTTTCTTGTCCACCTGTTTCTCTGGACCCAAGCGTTAAAGCTTCAACTTTATTTGAGCTCTCTAACGTGCCGTTACCACATTGTACACTTTTTAATTTCAGTCCTGTCTCTGAAGACGATGTCAAAAAATCCCTTTTCTCTATTTCCTCCTCTGCTGCGGGCCATGATAATTTGTGTTCGAGAATGATAATACCCATTATTTCAGAGCTGCTCCCCATCCTTACTCATATTGTTAATTTTTCTTTATTCTCTGGTATATTTCCGTTAGCCTGGAAACAGGCTCACATAATACCACTTCCAAAAATTAGCAATCCTTCTTCCTTATCCCACTTTAGACCTATTTCCATTCTTCCTTTCCTTTCCAAAGTTCTAGAACACATTGTTCATGGTCAAATTTCCAGATATCTATCATCTAATGCCCTTATTTCCCCTTTCCAATCTGGCTTCCGTACTGGGCACAGTACTGTTACTGCACTCCTGAAGGTTACTGACGATATCCGCTGGTCTATGGACAATAAATCTCTGACTGTTTTAGTGTTACTTGACTTTAGTTGCGCGTTCAACTCAGTGGATTTCGACATCCTTCTTGGGATCCTTCAATCTTTTAACTTCTCTGCCTCTACGTTAGCCTGGTTTGACTCGTATCTTCGGGGTCGCTCTCAGTGTGTTCGCCAAGAAGAGATTTACTCTGATTGGTGTGATCTTACTGCTGGTGTTCCTCAGGGTGGCGTTCTCTCTCCTCTTCTTTTCTCTATCTTCGTTAATACTGTTACCAAAATTATCATTTCCAGCTTCCATCTCTACGCGGACGATTTGCAGCTGTATCGACATTTCTTGCTGGCTGATGCGGAATCAGCAATCAGTGCCATGAATCATGACCTGGAAAGTATCTATCAATGGGCTAAATCGTACGGCTTACAGATTAACCCTACTAAGTCGCAGGCCATGATCATAGGCAGCAGATACTATCGCACTGCACTCGACTTGTTATCTTTGAGTCCATTATCTCTGGGCTGCTCGACCATTGCCTATGCAGAAACAGCTAAGGACCTTGGTGTCTTATTAGACAGCAATCTTTCTTGGCGAGCTCAGGTGAATGAGGTTAGTCGTAAGGTGCATTTTTCTTTCCACTCGCTTAAATCCTTACAGAGCTTCTTGCCTTTTAAAACCAAAATTTACCTAGCTCAAACTCTGATTCAGCCGATCATTGATTACGCTGATGCCTGCTATTTGGATGCCACTGAGGAGCTGTTGAATAAGCTGGAGCGTCTGCAAAATCTTTGCATTCGTTTTGTGTTTGGCCTGAGAAAATATGACCATGTTTCTCACTTCCGCAAGGAACTCAAGTGGCTCCCTATCCGTCTCCGCAGGAACACTCGAATATTATGTCTCCTCTACAACATTCTCTATAACCCTGCATATCCCAGCTACTTGCGAGATCGTTTATCGTTTACCCGTGCTTCTGATGCTCTGTGTAGATCCCACCTCAGGCATCATCTTAATTTCCCATCCCATAAAACTGAATTCTATTCTAACTCCTTCTCTGTTCACGCAGTACGTTTGTGGAACTCACTTCCGCCTAACATTCGTGATTCTAAAACTTTATTTACGTTTAAAAAGCAAGTCAAAGAACATTACTTCTCCTCTATACTGTAATAGTCTGGATATATATTATAGGTATATATTAACAGTAAAAGTATTTATTTTATATGTGTATATTTGTATGTATGTTTATTTTATATAGGTATAACTTTGTTTTAAGTTCCCATTTCAATTTTCCTTTTTTGTCTTTTCTACACAATGTCTCTACATTTCTAATCCTACTTTCCTCTCACAGGTCTGCTGGAAGAGATTTCGTATGAAATAAGCAGTACCTTTGTGCTCTTCTATCTTAATGTAATGTCTAGTTAAGTATTTTGTGTGTACATAAATAAATAAATAAAATAAATAAATAAGAAATGATATTTTAAGTTGTTATAAAATATTTTATGTTGTTATTTAAATAAGTTATTGAACTTGGCTCTCATTTCACATTTATGTTTTTGATGGAATATCATTAGTTTTTGTACAGTAATTATTAGTAGGTACTTATTCGTAATAAAATGAATACCAAATGGTTTGTTTTTCCCGTAAACTTAGGAAAATACAGTAGATTAACTCGACTGTATTTTCCTAAGTTTACGGGGTATAATTGTCTTTTTGTGTTATTTTCTATATTAACTATATAAATGCTGTAAGCTGTTGAGGACCTCTTGCAACTGCCTTCCGTTTCCATCGTTAGACCATCGATGACAGTCATACTCCAGGCAGGTCTTAAGTTCTCATCAAGGTGCATGAAATGAGCCCAATAACAATATAGCTGCTGTAAATTGTTGTGGACCTCTTGCGACTGCCTTCCGTCTCCATCGCCAGACCTTCGATGACAGTAATACTCCAGCTAGGTTTAAAGTTCTCATCAAGGTGCATGAAAAGAGCTTAAACACGATTTTTCATTTTTAAATGGTACCAACTTTGAGATATAATACGCTTTTCACAAAAAAAGGCGCAAGCATATCGTACTTCTCTGTTAAAAGTTATGCATGGTCATACATAATACATAAAAAAAAAATATATAAGGTACGTGTCGAATAATAATTAATACTACGATACGAATTTAACCAACTTTTATTTGTACCGGCGATCTAATAAAATTTTAGAACAGAAAAGTTGCTATTGTGACTTAACTGTGATAGTTAAATAAATTCCCTCACGGACTTTTTTGTGGGTAATAATGAGTACTTTAATCATGTAGTACATGATTTTTATGATCATTTTGCTTTGGTTACATTATTGCAATTTTCTTATGGATCTCTAATTATTTTGAAAATAAATTATAGCCTGTTACTTCCTGATGATTTAACTTTCTATGGTAACAAAATGGTTCAAATCGGTCCAGTGGTTTCGGAGCTTATTCTGTACAAACAAACAAAAAATCTTTCCACTTTATAATATTAGTATAAGATAAGATAATTAATAAATAAGATAATATAATTAATTATTTGCCTGAAACATGGTATACAGAGGTGTTGTAGCTTATGAGATCATGCATGTTTTGCTTAAAATTAAAGCATGCAAACTGACGTTATAATTTATGTTAAAAAAAATCCTTTATACATAATTTAATTTTGAATAATTTGCAATTTAATATTTTCAATACATTAGGTAATTTATTATAAACACGCACACATAGCCAGACAGCTTTTATTATATTTTGCTAATCTAGGGAGCTCATCTAGTACAAATCTGTATTGATCAGACTTCGAGAACTTATTTCCTCTGCTGTTTTGAACAATCCTTTATATTTCCTAACAAACATACATGCTTCATACAAATATAATGAAGGCAAGGGTAGCAAACCAAGCTTTTTAAATATTGGTTGACATGATTCATCAGATTGTGGCCCGTTTGTAGCCGGTATAGATTTGTGGTGTAATGAGAATGAATGGTGATGAATTATACTCGCTGCGCTAATTATACCAGTCAAGAGCTGAGTCATAACCTTCAGAAGTTAGCCAGTACTGTGTTGTGGACTTTACAAACCCCAATAATGGAATAATTATTTTCTAAGTGCCGGAACTACGCGAACACAATCGTATCAAAAACTAAAAATACTGAATAATTGCATATTATTTTATTTTTTATGGATTTCCGTAAAGTAGTGCCTGGTTTCTTTAGTAATTGCCGCTTCGTTGCAATAAATTCGCAAAATGTCTTTACAATAATATTTTCTTTAGCACTACTGTCTGAACCATTCACTAATGAACTGAGTTGGATTCGGCGTTGTGTTCCTAAGCGTAACTTATCATATTTTAGATAGGCAAATCGCAGGGAAAATAATTAGTACCATACCTGCAGCTGTATGGGTAGATTTTAAGCTGATGGTTTTTTGGTTTGAGGTGTTTATTTGAGTTTCAGTATTTTGAACCATCATGAAGGTGCCCTCACTGCAGCCCACGGCTAACCTCAGCACTAGTAATCACTGTCTACTCTTTATTCCGTCCTTTATGCAATTATAATAAGAACGTCCGCTGCGACCACGCGGGCACGCTTCGCACGAACGATGGCTAGCAAATGACGTGCTTGGTAAACCTCTCCGTAAACAGAGTCTAGAACGACATGGTCACTAACATTATGTGAGTCGGTCCAGGCGAGTGGCAGTTCGCGACCAGCAAGGACTGCAGCACGGTGGAGGAGGTGCAGCAGTTCCTGGAACAGGCGATGCGCGGCTCGTGCGAGGGGCTCATGGTGAAGGCGCTGAGCGGGGACCACGCGCGGTACGACATCGCGCGCAGGAGCCACAACTGGCTCAAGGTAACCACCTAACTATTCACTAAAACCTTACTTTTATTAATGCCAGCTTAGATTCTAATTTTGTCCTTATTTTCGGAATCTATACTCCCTAAATTAACACTTGAGAGAAAACTAACCAGATAAAGTCGAAGATGAAGTCGAGTCATGGTAATTATAATTAGTTTTCTCGTTTTTAATTTTGGTATTAATTGTTAAAATACGTATTAGTTTATTTGCATATATGTATTAGTATCATTATAAGTGCCTATATAAATTTTCGATAGCAAGAAGGTTGTACCCTATCACAATGTTTTCTTATTTAACCCAAAGGTTGACTGGTAGAGAATGCTTTGTGTGGCATTAAGTCCGCTTATGTACCACTCTTATACATGAAGTTAAAATAAATAAATAATAAAGGTCCAGCCATATTGGATTTTAGTCGTACTTTTGGTAACAACATCCTTGTAATTTATGAAAATGGCATTCAACTTTAACAGTTAGCATCTCAACCCGCCATCTTGGAATAAAAAAAAAAGTCAATCAACGGAATTTCAAAATGAAAGGCTCGCGTTTGACCGGAGGCTTTTAACAACTTTTTGTTTTATCATCTATTACAACCTGCATGCTGATTTCACAGATTTTTAATTAAAACCACTTCAACCTAATGTGGATTGCAGACCAAAAACCAAGCTAACTTAGTTTTAGCTTGGCTCGCATAGCTGACGCCGTCTTTCATACTTGTGTGCAGACTGCAAACTATGCGAGCAAACTAAAAGTTTTCACTTGTTTGCCGAGATTGGATGTCTTGAAATGTCCTTTCTTTAGATAAAAATAAGTCAGTATTAAAATTATTGTGTAGCGTATGCATCATCGGAACTTTCTTCATCAATTATATTCATGGCAAGCGATACATCCGGCCAATTGAACTTCACAACACTGACTGAGCTTTCGCTTAGTGGTATGCACGGGACATATTTGTAGTTTAGGTCAGATTAGCTTAGCTGGCTTAGTTTACGGTCTGCAACAATCTCCTACTACCTCTCCACCAGCTGAAGAAGGACTACTTGGAAGGCGTGGGCGACTCACTCGACGTGGTCGTCATCGGCGCCTACCTGGGCCGCGGCAAGCGCGCCGGGCTGTACGGCGGCTTCCTGCTGGCCTGCTACGAGCCGCACGCCGACGAGTTCCAGGCGCTCTGCAAGATCGGTACCGGCTTCAGCGACGAGAGCCTGCAGAGCTTCACCGACACGCTGAAGGAACATGCCATCGATGCGCCCAGGAGCTACTACAGGTAATGTGCTCATATCATACGAACACGACGTGTTCCGAAGGACAGTCACAAGTATATTTCGAACTCAGGTATTTGACCATTTTTTTTCGGATGGGAAATCATCAAATTACCCCCCCCCCCCCCGCCCCCTCCCGCCCTGGGCGGAGCGGAAGGGAGTGTCAGACTTGTACTGACAACCCATCCATGTTCCTTCTTTGCCCTTTGTGTTCCAGGGCCACGGTATCTCTTTCGAACAGTCCCGCAGCCCTGGCAGGCATCGGCCCATGCGGACCCCTACTTATTTGCTGACATCAGTTGAGGCGCACGTGGAACACGAGCGCGCCGTCGACACTATATCATAAGAACCCTAAAGGGAATAAAATTAAATATTTGTTTTATTCTCGGTTGAGCACCAAGCTAAAATATTGATAAGCTCAAACGGGAATATCTTTGGTGCTCTTGATATCGATGCTTAAACGGGAATACTTCGAATAGAACACTTGAATTTCGAATACGTGACTCTGGGCTAACAAGTTGGATTATAACCTAACTTTGCCTACAGTAATGCTCTGCCAGTTCCGTCTGGATCGCATCCGACGCAGGTCTTTCTTTTCTCTATCTAATAATATTGATCTGTCTGTGTGTGTAGATACGACACATCGCACTCGCCGGACGTGTGGCTGAGCGCGCGCTGCGTGTGGGAGGTGCGCTGCGCCGACCTGTCGCTGTCGCCCGCGCACCGCGCCGCCATCGGCCTCGTGCACCCCGACAAGGGCATCTCGCTGCGCTTCCCCAGGTACGTAGGGAGGTGCACTGTCGCTGTCGCCCGCGCACCGCGCCGCCATCGGCCTCGTGCACCCCGACAAGGGCATCTCGCTGCGCTTCCCCAGGTACGTAGGGAGGTGCACTGTCGCTGTCGCCCGCGCACCGCGCCGCCATCGGCCTCGTGCACCCCGACAAGGGCATCTCGCTGCGCTTCCCCAGGTACGTAGGGAGGTGCACTGTCGCTGTCGCCCGCGCACCGCGCCGCCATCGGCCTCGTGCACCCCGACAAGGGCATCTCGCTGCGCTTCCCCAGGTACGTAGGGAGGTGCACTGTCGCTGTCGCCCGCGCACCGCGCCGCCATCGGCCTCGTGCACCCCGACAAGGGCATCTCGCTGCGCTTCCCCAGGTACGTAGGGAGGTGCACTGTCGCTGTCGCCCGCGCACCGCGCCGCCATCGGCCTCGTGCACCCCGACAAGGGCATCTCGCTGCGCTTCCCCAGGTACGTAGGGAGGTGCACTGTCGCTGTCGCCCGCGCACCGCGCCGCCATCGGCCTCGTGCACCCCGACAAGGGCATCTCGCTGCGCTTCCCCAGGTACGTAGGGAGGTGCACTGTCGCTGTCGCCCGCGCACCGCGCCGCCATCGGCCTCGTGCACCCCGACAAGGGCATCTCGCTGCGCTTCCCCAGGTACGTAGGGAGGTGCACTGTCGCTGTCGCCCGCGCACCGCGCCGCCATCGGCCTCGTGCACCCCGACAAGGGCATCTCGCTGCGCTTCCCCAGGTACGTAGGGAGGTGCACTGTCGCTGTCGCCCGCGCACCGCGCCGCCATCGGCCTCGTGCACCCCGACAAGGGCATCTCGCTGCGCTTCCCCAGGTACGTAGGGAGGTGCACTGTCGCTGTCGCCCGCGCACCGCGCCGCCATCGGCCTCGTGCACCCCGACAAGGGCATCTCGCTGCGCTTCCCCAGGTACGTAGGGAGGTGCACTGTCGCTGTCGCCCGCGCACCGCGCCGCCATCGGCCTCGTGCACCCCGACAAGGGCATCTCGCTGCGCTTCCCCAGGTACGTAGGGAGGTGCACTGTCGCTGTCGCCCGCGCACCGCGCCGCCATCGGCCTCGTGCACCCCGACAAGGGCATCTCGCTGCGCTTCCCCAGGTACGTAGGGAGGTGCACTGTCGCTGTCGCCCGCGCACCGCGCCGCCATCGGCCTCGTGCACCCCGACAAGGGCATCTCGCTGCGCTTCCCCAGGTACGTAGGGAGGTGCACTGTCGCTGTCGCCCGCGCACCGCGCCGCCATCGGCCTCGTGCACCCCGACAAGGGCATCTCGCTGCGCTTCCCCAGGTACGTAGTAACTGTACCCCGTCATGACCTACCGCTAAGCATAGGCCTCCCTGCATTCCTTGTACTGGTCACGATTCTGCTCTACGTCTTTCCAATTCTCAAAGAAGGAGATAACTAGGTCGTCCCGCCATCTCCTTTGTGGTCTAAGTCTGCGACCGCATTTCGCCGATAATTTTACCCTACGTGATACTCGCACAACACATACACAGTGTAAGTAAATGTGCCAATAATAATAATAATGCCTTAACATTCAAAATACGACGACAAAACACTTCAAAAAAATTGCGAACCTAACGTTTGAGTCTGAACCACGACACAGTCGGGATTATTTGGCACATGTTGTAACACATGGCGGTCGACAAGTTAGGGTTGATTATTGCAGTAGCCCAATATAATCCTACATTTCTGCTTCTATTCATTTATTTTAGAAACATTCTGCATAGAATATTAAATGGAAATTGTCGCACAGGTTCGTGCGCGTGCGCGACGACAAGTCCCCGGAGCAGGCGACGTCGGCGCAGCAGATCGCGGACATGTACCTCGCGCAGGACACCGTGCGGAACTGCGCCGGTGCCAGCGCCAAGCAGGACGACTTCTACTGAGCGGCGGCACAGATGTGCGGGGTGTGACTAAAACTAACTAATAATTCAGCTTCATTTTCAAAATTTAAATTAAGCTCGCAATGTAATTAGTTAGTTTTACGCACATACTCCCTTAGTATCCTCGCACAAATCCGGTGGACGCAGCCTTGATATTTCGCATCGAGGGTCAGCTTTGTACAGAGTCGGCTTTCTCACTCATACTGTTGTTACGGACTCTTTAACTGCGCGTTCTCACTGGCGAAATATTTCCATAATAATTATTGAAATCTAGAAAACCTTTTGTCTCCGTGGCGTTCACACAAAAACATGTCCTCGGTTTCGCCAGTGAGGCCGCACAGTCGTGACCGTCAAAATGAAGAGACCAAGTCTCAAATGGCTGTCATATGAAAAAAAATAATACCATAAATCTACTTGTCCCCTATCTTTGCTATAATTTTAGCTACCTCATCATATACATATATTTTAACAAAATGGTTGTCTTTCGTTGGATTTTATTTAATTCTCGTAATACTCAATGTAGGTAGACACAAAGAAAAATATTGAAGGTAGTTCTAAAACATAGTTGCTGGATTGAAAATAAACCAATAAATAATAATATTTCAAATCTAAAGATAGGTACATTTTATACTAACTAGATATTTTTGTGCTGTTTTTATTTAAACAAAAACACCTTTATTAATGCTACTATGTTTAAAATTTGTACATTGTACCTACTTATTTCTTTAATTTTTGTTGGCTCGTAAAAATAAACTTCAACGTAAGAAATTTT
Organism: Noctua janthe; assembly: GCA_910589295.1. Lineage (NCBI taxonomy): Eukaryota > Metazoa > Arthropoda > Insecta > Lepidoptera > Noctuidae > Noctua > Noctua janthe. The sequence continues at coordinate 140,213 of OU342572.1, read as the reverse complement.
GCATGATTTGAAGGTAGTAAATAGGTATTAAATACTTATCCTTCGAAGATCGAAAATAAACCGCCCATTTAACAGTTGCACTAAACAATTGAATCGTCAATTTGGAGGGAACAACTTAATCGATATCTTCAAAACGATATATGTTTCGGGCAGCCAAAATCAATAATATTAAGGTGGACTGAAGGTATTATAACACTAAGTACGTAGAACATTCCAGGGAGTAGTCTATCAGTTTAGTCCCTCCATCTTGATATCATGGTGGAGGGACCATGAATTTTGTTAAAATATTATGTATATGATGCTATGAGCTAAAATTATATCAAAGGTAGGAAATAGTAGATTAATGGTATTATTTTTTTATATATGTATGACAGACATTGGAGACTTGGTCCCTTCATTTTGACGGTCACGCACAGTCAGACTCGATGTCGCGGGGAGGCCCGGGTACGGTAGCGAGAGACTGCATTTATGTATCGTGTAGTGTAATGAAAATGTATTTAATAGTATGGATAATAATTTTTATTAAAATTACGATTGTCACATTTTATGAGTTTTGTTTTAAACAAATGAATAAAACACGGTTACTGCAATGAAGTATTTTTATTTTCAAGTCTTAAACTTATAAACTAATTACATGATAATTATTTTGGGGCTATTCCTACATCATACCAGAGAAGTAATAGTTTGTGATGAATAATAAGTAATATAAATATACAGCTATTGACAATAATTCATTTTTATTAAACCTAAACGTAAAAGTTGTACTCAATAGATAATCTCATTTGATATGTTTTACATTTGTTTGAATAATAATATCGGGTCAAACAACCCACAGCATTTGATAAATGCGAATTTAATTTGAGCAAATAATTATAAATATGTTCTTGAGCTGCCGTTAAGTATTTGAGCTCCGTCGTCAATAAATCACAACATTTTGGCACAAGTTCCATAAGTTATTATTTCAAAGCGTACTTACAGCTATCGTAAGCACATCGTAATGCACTTACGTGATACCCTACCGCTCCATAAGCTCGGCACACCTCGCTGCCACTCCCGGCGAGTCTTATATCAACTGAGCACGACGCTCATGTCATTGTAAACTTAACGTATAATAAAAGGAGTTTAAAAAAATCCAAAAAAAAACCACATTTGCACAACGCAAGGTCAAAAAGCTGCCGGAATAATCATTATACAAATTTGTTAAAGTTTAAACGTCGACTGCTCGTCATTACTAACTAAACTGGCCTTGTATGTACTCTTAACTATCATTATATTCATTGTAAATAAATAAAAAAGATTAAAAAACAATACAAAACGTCCGAAGTATAAAAATTGAGGAACTTTTGGAATAACAAATTTGAATTGAAAAATATCTGCGCCATACGCGCGGTGTTCAGTCACGAGCACCAATATGTAAACAACTTTGTAATGTGTTTTTCTCCTACTGTTCTAATTAAAATTTCATATTGTTATGAAAAAGATCCTTTCTCTAAGTTACAATCATTATTTCTCGCCAAAATTGCTTTTATATTTAGGAAAGTGTAAACATATTGGTGCTCGTGACTTCATATTGTAGAAAGTTATTGTCTCTCACTGCAACTGCGACTGTATTACACATATGGACTCTTGACATGTCAACTATGACCGAATAGCGGTAATAACTCAAAATATCTGAGTTAGTGGGCAATTTAAATAGCATGAAGAATTCCTAAGAATCTTTATGAACGATTCCTAACACAACACCAATATGGCACAAGGTTTTACCAGAGTCATAAATATAATATTATTTGATTTCGCTTACCATACTATATAAATCGTTTGAATATGTACTTGTTAAAGGACAGTATAAACAACTAGGCAAGAGTATATCGGTTATTTACAACACTACAAATTGATCGCATGTCATATTAGACATCCACGTTACCTGCCTACGTGTGGCCGGGCGCTGCGGATGCGGTACCGATGTTCCAACATATCTATCAACGAGGCCAAGAGCTTCAGTCGTCATACAGTACCAGTTACTGGGACCACGGTGAGAGCTCGTGCACACGGCTACATTACACCCGCGGCGCTGGCCAACAGTTACAACATATAACTATGTACTACACATATAATGAGATTCTGAATAGCTCGATTGTACAAGTCGAGTCGCTGATTGTAGCACGACAACAAAGCCGGCTAGCCGACACGTTTTGTTTCCTTTTTCCTCCAAATTAATTAGAAACGACTCTGAAACTGATTTGCGGTCGCTACTAAATTAATAATATCTCCTTCAAATGACTCGGTAGTGTCACACATACGAACGATTCCTAATACTTTATGTTCTACGTCAGCGCAGCCACGTGTCCTCGTAGAACGTGACTAATCGCTACACAGTATACCTACATACACAGAATTTGGTCAAGTTTTTAAAATAGACAGCAGCTAAAATCTACAACAATATGTTTGAAAATATGTGCTAAACATATGGCTAAGTTAGGCCTCGGAGACATTAAGATAGAATCACAATTATGTATTTAAGTGGTCAGCTAGCGGACGCTAGGGTCCGTAGTGAGGTCGGTATACATCGTGGTCCAGTCCGGAGTGAAGGCTAGCGCTCACAGCAGCGCGGCGCGCTCGGGCGTCGGCGACGCGTCCGGCGCGCGCTCGGCCAGCAGGTTGGCGTGCTCCTGCACATACAACAACATTGTATCAAACTCGTCTAATAACATCATGCCTGTAATTCTCGAAGGGTTAGGCAGAGGTGTATATATAGATAGTGCCGAAACGCACATCTTGTCAGTTCTTGTAATAGAGGGTGAGCCTATTGCTATCAATCGGCACAAACCCAAACATTGGGGTCAATAACACTGCCCCACTAGGGAATCGAACCGAAGACCGCACAGAATCCACTAAAATCGACTGCTAACTCAGCAGTAGATTTTTAGAGCGCAAAGTAAAATGGACCGAATTATTCTAGTACAGCTATACATTAGCTGCAGACAGATCCGGTACCGCTGTGCGTGCGTCATTCGCTGAAGATGGAGGGTGATGTGTTGGACTTTCGTACGTCGACTGTTATGGAAACCGGCTGTTAGTGATATAATACAAATGAAGCTGGACAGGCTGTCTCCTCACTTCCTTAGATTTCAATATAGAATACTAAAAGGAAACGAAGTGCTAATTGGTTTTAGACGTAAGTATTTTTTTAGAATTTGTAGGTTTAACTAGAAACACCGAGTACATACACGCCACGGCAAATTGGCAACAGCTTAACACGATTAACGTTTTAGTGCTGCTTGAACATAAGCGAGGCAATTCGCGTCATTTGCTTCTTGTTCGGGACACAATCCATTACTATGGCCTTAATCTCGTTAGCAGCGATGGGGTTATAAGATGCAGTGTGACGTCACAGCGTGGATACACGCGCAGGCGCACCGACGCGACGCATGCTCTGTAATCTATAAAGACCTTCAATGTTTGTGAGGAAATGATTACACGGTTTGTTGAAGTTCGAACAAATTATGATTCCGTGTTTGTGAGTCACGACACGTGAAGACGCGTCGACTTAGCGACAGACCTGGTGGACCGACAGAGCGGGAAAAACCTTTTTTTCATCTCCAAGATGTACCACCAACCGATGTTGTACTTATCCTTGCTGATATTATGACATTTGTTTTTTTCCGAACGAATGCCAACGTAACGTAACAACGACTGGGCGGGTCACATTTCCAGGATGGGTCAGGACAGATGGGCCAGAATCGCCACACAGTGGGTGCATAAAGACGGTCGCCGTCACCGAGGCAGGCCCAAGAAGCGCTGGCGTGGCGATTTGGACTCGTTCCTGACTGATTGGCCAGAGGAGGCAAAACACCGGCAGAGTTGGAAAATAATGGGGGAGGCCTTTACCCAGCAGTGGGACAGAAGAGACTAATTAAAAAAAATGCCGACGTAAAAAGCACACGCTCAACCTTCCTCGGTTCCCCCAGTACTACACACACACACATGGATGATGAACTACACCGACGTCACCCACACATAAACAACTCGTCAGATTGCCAATATCGCAGATTGCAGTTATTTAATGTATTGTATCGTAAACCAAAATGTTACAATCACTGGAATTAGCTTTAAATACGTCTGCCAGCTAACAGGTGAACATTTTATCGCGACCAATTTCGATTCTGCTGAATATTAATTATGGATTAATATCTAAGAATATAATAAATTATCGTCTTTCATCATAATCGTCGAGTTATTGCCATATTTCTTACAAGCTGTTGCCAGCGACCTCCGTTCGCGAGACATTGTTATAAAAAAACAATACTTTTTTTTTAAACAGATTTTGTTACCAATTTCAAGGGTTTTATTTATTTGCACGGAACCCTAATTCTTATTCTAAAATAAAAGTGACCTAAGTTAGACCTTATCACACCAGATAACCGATAGTAAAATTCCCGTCAAAATCGGTCCAGCCGTTTCGGAGATTAGCTGGAACAAACAGACAGACAGACAAAAATTGAAACCAAAATATGGTTTAGTTATAAGTGCCGTTATCTTTTCATATGCATTCAGTAAAAAGCTGTTATTTTGATATTACAAACAAACACTTAAATTTTATTTATTTGAATAAATGTATAGATTAATTTTAATCATTCCGTATCTATACATATTGCTAAGGTACTTCGAGCGGCTTCGGATACAGTCAAGCCATCAATATCGCGGCCGTGACCCCGCTCCGGTAATCCCGCCGGGGTCAAGGTCATAAGTACCTTTTAGTTTTGTAATATTCCGTGTATCCGTGTCTGGGACGACCGTCGGGCATCATCAGTTTACTTACTTTTTTGGAATATTTTAATTGGTGAAAACTAAAACTTGGTACGTGGCATCTGAGACTCGTCGGCCAACTATTGAGTATTAAATAAAGTAGGTACATGTATTTAGGGTTTATCATTGTTTATGTTACCTCGGCGGGATTGTTCTGCTGCGGCGCGTACATGCTGTCGTACACGGGGTTCGCGAAGTGGTTTCCGCCATTCTGTCACAAACAACACACACATTAGGTATACGACATAACATTATACGACATGTTCATATGACACAGTGATCAATTATTAAAAGTTAGCGTCCCGTAATTATTTTTTGTCATTGTGTCGGTAGTTCGAAAAATTTTTTTTTTTCAGACTTGAAGGTAAGTAGTTTACATTATAGTAAAACATCAACATTATGTGTTTTACGCTCCTATTTAAGTTAAGTTGGCTAAGTTATCAGTGTAAACTGTGTAATTAAAACCGTCTATACTTTTTATTGGAATATAAACAAAAAATAAAATAGATCAATTTATATTATAAAAAAAATATGTATATTAATGTACCGATATTTAGTAACTTTTCTAAGTTTGAACTGTTACGTTTAAAAGTTCAAATTAGTTCACTATCATGTTGATTCTATTATATAGCAGGGACTATTAGCTATATAAAAATATGCATTTTATTACCGGTGATTACCGGTTTCTATCGTAAAAAGTGTTTTTGGAGGTAATAATGCCTCAATATAAACTGCTGATTTATTTAATATTTTGTTATTACATCGACCAGTGAAGCCGCTATCTAAGGACAATAAAGGTTAACTACTTAGCTATATTTTGGAGACATTAGATGCATTGGAACTGCTTACTACAAGCAGGAATAGACTTCAAAATGTTATGAAAACCTTAACTGTAGCAACTTCTAAGATTTTGGAAAAAATGTTCCCTTAATATTATTAGATTTCGTTGGAGAAGACGCACAGGACAGTCGCCGCAAAGATATCAGATATAACAGAGAGCATAACACCAGGAAGATGGTCAAGAATCAAACTAATGAGGATCTAATGAAAATTTTGCTCATATCTTCAGATCCTGTAATATCTAACATCAGAATATTACCTGTAAAACAAAAAACATATAAAATGCCAATTGAGGTACTTAATCTTTTACAAGAACCAGAAGTTGTGTTAGGTGAGGATAATATAACAAAGTACAAAAAATATTAATTACTAAGTTAAATTATGTGAAAACGATTTTTCGATACTATTTAATGTTATAACCTTAAATTCCACCTTTGATTCACGATTTCAGTATTAAATGATTTCGTCCCCGTAAATTTTTGAAATTGATTACTGTGCGACGTCTGGATTAGCAACTCAAGAGAGTAGTTTACTCTTGTGTCTTGCGTTGTCAGTTGACGTTTTGCAGCAAGGGTCAGCAAAGACGGATTAGTTCAATCAACTTGATCAGATCAGAAATGTCTATTTTGTCTAGTTATTAGAATTAATTTAATTCAGTGGAGCCGCGGAGGTGGAAAAGTCACATTAAAGCATATCCGAATATAAAGTGGCGGAATAATAATAAATTAATAACTGGATTCTACCGCGAGATATTATTAATAAATCGCAGTCGCATGCATAACATGCATTTAAATTATTTGTTTTTATTTTAGACTATTCGTTTAATTGAACCACAAATACACACCTACATACTGTAGAAGCAAGTATCTAGTACTGACAACTACCAAACAAAAAGGACTTATGACTTTTTTTTCAAGTGTTCGTAGATGGCCAAATCCGAAAAAAAATTAATTAAAATTTTTAAAAAACCCCAACGCAAAAACAACAAGCGAACAAACATTTGAAAAGTCAAAAATAACACCTATTGTTGAACAATCAAATTCCATCGAGTAACACCTATATTTATTTATAGAAGGAGATGGATGGCACTTTAACATTTGCTCGTTAAACTGGTGCTACAATGTCGCGGCGGGGTACCGCTGTTTATTCGATTGGTTATCTTTTAATTTACTAGAATTGTAATTTTAATATTATTAAGTGTCTTTTCTTTGTCTGTTTGGATAGAGGTATTTTTGTTTGTTTAGGTTATTATTACAGTACTGTATAATTTAATGAGGAGTAAGTTAAGTAGTTAAATTGCATAATCATAACGTTCATAGGCTTAACAATTTAACACCCAATTTACTACTAGATTTTCAACTTTTTTTTTTTAATTTGAAAACTGTGATTTTAAATCGGTTCACTCGTTTAAGAGCTACGGTGCCAGAGACAGATACACACACACACACACACACACACACACACACACACACACACACACACACACACACGTAGTAATAGCAAAAAATACTCAAAGGGGTCTGGAGCCCAATTTTGATGTATCCAAAATAAGAGAGTAATGTGGGCTTCGTAGACAAGTGTTGACATCACTGGTCGGTGTGCTTATCTAGTATAACTGTCACCCGTGTACTCACATTGTGCGTGTGGTTGTTGTGCGGCGGGTCGAGCTCGTCCTCTCCCGCCAGGTACATGGGGTTGTTGATCTCCACGTTGTCCGACAGCCGCGCGTGCACGAACGCGCCGCTACACATAGACATACACTCATTAGCTCCGTGCGAAGGGTCGCGGCCAACTCGAGGCATCAGAGAGTGCGGTACTGACTGTCTCCGCCGGTGCAGCAGGTACAGCGCGGCCAGCACGGCGGCCAGCAGCGACAGCATGGCCAGCACGGCGCCCGCCCAGGCGCCCCCTGCCGCGCCCCCCGCCGCGCCCCCTGTCACGCCCCCTGCCGCGCCCCCCGCAACGCTGGCGTGCGGCGCGGTGCAGCTGGCGCCCTCCAGGCACGCGCAGTACACAGGGCCAGGTTCTGTAGCACTCACTGGCAACACACATCAAAGCTTAGTATATCTCCGCCGCAAGGTACCTGGTCCGGTCCGAAGGGCGAGCGTTACGTACGGTCGGGGCCCCAGACGCAGAGCGCGGGCGGCGCGCAGGCGCGCGCGGCGCAGGCGTGGTCGTGGCCCACGTAGTGCGAGCAGCGCGCGCCGCCCCAGGCGCCGGCGCAGGCGCAGGCGCGGCCGCGCGCGGTGCCCACGCAGTGCCCGCCGTTGGCGCACGGCCCGGCGCCGCACTCCGCCGTCAGAGCTGCAACACGACACACCGGTCAATACGAGTAGACCCATCTCGGCCACCTGTTGCAGAACGATTTACGTTAAACTATTAGACACGGTTACGTTACGTTAGCTCATAATGCATTTAAAAAAGAATTAGTTAAAGCACTTAAAACCTAATAATTAAGTATAATATAATAGTCCATCAGCAACTTGCTCTAAAATACAACCTTGTGGAATCGGAAGTGCCGTACTATAAGCATGTGCCCGACCCAGTTCTCGAAAATGGCAGTATCACATTGTACTGGGATCGATCCATCATCACTGATAGGACTATTGTAGCCAATAAGCCTGATATAGTGGTGGTGGATCGGTCAGAGCGGCGCGCAATGATTGTTGACATAACGGTCCCGCATGATGAGAACCTCGTGAAAGCCGAGAAAGATAAGCAAATCAAGTATCTTGACTTGGCTCACGAGGTTATCGACATGTGGGATGTCGACTCAGCGACCATTGTGCCGATAGTTGTATCAGCACATGGCTTAATTGCCAAGAGCCTCGACCAATACCTGAGGAGGCTCTCGTTTGGCAGCTGGATCAAGGGCTTGATTCAGAAAGCGGTACTCCTGGACACGGCTCGTATTGTTAGGAGGTTCCTCTCTCTGGTGCCCTGACCACTGGTAGCTTGGATCCTGTTCCCGATACCGGTGGGCTACAATTTTTTATATTTTTAAATGTTTTTATATTATTTTTAGTTTAAGAAATATTTAAAAATGTAAGATTTGTCTGAAAATAAATAAAGGGAATAAGTATAATTTAAAATAAGCCCTACCTTTCTTCCATAGTATATGTAAGTAAATTAATACTTATAGTAATATGTGGAGACGTTGTTGATTGTACGTTAACCCACTTTATTGTATACTTAGATGTAAGACAAAATGTACAATTGTTTGTTTTCCCTAATAAAATAAAATAAAATACACCGGCAGTCTCACGTCTCGGCTACGCTGGTGACTGAAGTGATGGACTAGCTGCTTAAATAACAATTAATGTATTATCATAGGGTTGCTGGTTCTCTTATGCTTTTTAATTGATGTTTGTCAAGCCCACGAGCACAACAACATTCATAACTTAATGAATGTAACGGAAGTATCACTTAAACGCCATTGCTTCAGTCAGCAATACAAGTTAAATGACTCGACCGATCAGCCTGACCTCCTTCCTCCTTAAAACCATGGAGAGAATTTGCGAGAGAGAGCTGAGGGAAGGTGTTTTAAAAACGATCCCACTCCATGCTAATCAGCATGCATACAGCTCGGGTAAGTCCACTGAATCCGCTCTGCATCTAGTGGTCGGCCGGATAGAAGAGGCGATACTTCAGAAGGGCACCTGTCTCGGTACTTTCATAGACATCGAAGGTGCCTTCGACAAAACAAACTTCATCAGCATTAGCACCGCCCTCTCTCGACACGGAGTAGAACAGGTACTGACTGACTGGATTACTAACATGTTAAGTAAACGAGTGGTTAATCTTGCAGAGGAACAGCAGATAGCCATGATAGCCAGAGGCTGTCCCCGAGGAGGTGTACTATCCCCCCTCCTCTGGAATCTGGTGATAAATGATCTTATCACTAAACTCAACGCGAACCATTTCTATATAATAGGGTACGCTGACGACCTCGCCATCCTCATTTTGGGGAAAGTGACGGGGACAATCTGCAATCTCACTCAACAGGCGCTACGCATCGTTGAACGGTGGTGCAGAGAATTCGACATCTCAGTAAACCCCACGAAAACGGTACTAGTCATGTTTACCCTAAAACGAACACTAGGCCCCTATCGCCTACCAAAACTTTTCGATACAGAACTCCAGTTAGCCGACGAGGTCAAGTACCTCGGAGACATCCTGGACAGTAAGTTAAACTGGAGCAGTCATCTAGACAACAAACTAAACAGGGCCTGCATCACCTTTTGGCAATGCAGAAGGATGATAGGTAAGAAGTGAGGCCTATCCCCTAAAATTATTTATTTATTTATTAAATAAATAAATAATACTTTGGTTATACTGCGCGGCGATCCGACCCATGATCACCTACGGGGCAGTAGTCTGGTGGCCCCGCACCAGACTAGCCACGGCCTCCATTAAACTGCAACGCATGCAAAGGCATTTTGCATGGCGACTCCATGAGGACCACCGCTGCGAGGTATTGAGCCCTGCAGAACTTCGGATCTTCACTTTTGGTAATCACAATAATATAACCATCCAATGGATCAAAGGACACAGCGATTCCCGAGGCAATGATGCAGCGGACGAACTCGCTAGAAGGGGATCGAGCATGGCAGCAGTGGGACCCGAACCCATTGTGTCACTCCCTTTCGGGTATCTACGCACACTGGTAAGGAAACAAACCAGCGAACAACACCACAAGCTGTGGCTGGACCATGGCGAGTGCAGGCAGGCCAAGGAAGCACTTCCCACTATCGATGGCCGCATCACCGAACGAGCGCTTAGGCTGAACAAACTACAGCTGCCCACACTTACAACCGCCATCACTGGACACGGCTCTTTTAATAAACACCTCTTTGCCATAGGAGTCACAGACAGCCCCCTGTGCCGAGCCTGCATGGAGGAAGACAAAACAGCAGCATACGTGCTTCTACATTGCCCAGTGGTTACAACATACAGGGCAAAGTACTTCGGTACCCCAGGTACTCTCCGCGAGATTGTCAGCAACATCAAGGCGCTGCTGGCCTTTCTCGGGGAGTTAGGGTGGATCGAATAAATTTCCCACCCGCACGCAAAATACGCGCTTTGACGTGGAGTTGCGGACACCAGCTCGTTATACAATACAATGACTCGATAAGTTTGGGACGCGTACATTATACGGCTTTTTTTTTGTTTTTTTCCGGATGGGAAATCATCAAATAACCGCCCCCACTCTGGGCGGAGCGGAAGGGAGTGTCAGACTTGTACTGACTAAAACCCATCCATGTTCCTTCTTTGCCCTTTGTGTTCCAGGGCCACGGTATCTCTTTCGAACAGTCCCGCAGCCCTGGCAGGCATCGGCCCTTGCGGACCCCTACTTATTTGCTGACATCTCTTTGAGGCGCACGTGGAACACGAACGCGCCGTCGACACGGCCTGTCGTCATAAGACGGCCGGACGGCGAGCTGGCCCGTAACTCGCCGTCCACAGGCCCGCGCCTACGGTGGCCGGGAGCCACCACGTGACCCCCAACGCCCAGGGCGTCTCCCGCGGCGACTGGGACGTGAGGTTCTTTCCCTCTCATGTCCCGCCACCTCCTTCACTAGCATGACTGCTTCGCAGAAGGAGGTGACGGCTTCCCATTCCCTCTCGCTCCGGACCATGGCTTGAACCAAGGCCGGACGCGAGAGATCGCCGCTACGAGGACACGGCGGTGCTCCGCCCAAGCGGGGCAGACCTCCACGGTGTGCTCCACCGTGTCCTCCGGACGATCCTCGCAGTGGAAACACCCAGGCGTTTCCTCCCGCCCGATTCGGTGCAGGAACCTCCCGAAACAACCGTGTCCGGTGAGGACCTGCGTCAGGCGGTAGGTGAGGGCGCCGTGGCGCCTCTCTAGCCACTCCTCAAAGAGGGGACTTATCGCCACTATGGTGGCGTGCCCTGCACGGGGTTGCGACAGTCGCTCTCTCCATGTCGCCATGAGATCACGCCGGAGGTCTGTCCGCTGAACGGCAATTTGCCGCGGCAGCGGAGTTTCCTCCCGACGTAGTGCCTCCGCGCGCCATTCGTGCAGGCGTGCGAGGACTATCGCCTCCAGATCCCATGGCGGCAATCCGGCAAGGAGGCTAGCCGCTTCGCCGGAGATCGTGCGGTACCCCCGGATTAGCCTTATGGCTATTACCTTTTGGGGCGCGTTCAGGTAGTGGGCGGCTTGCCGCCTCAAAGAACGCGCCCACACCGGGGCCCCGTAAAGGGCCATGGACCGCACGACCCCCGCGTATAGCCTCCGGCAGGAGGCGTTTGGACCCCTCAGGTTGGGCAAGAGCCGCTTGAAGGCAGCCCCTGTCCGTTCCAGTTTGGGAGCCAAACGTCGGAAGTGCTCCACGAAGTTCCACCGGCTGTCGAGGACGAGTCCTAGGTACTTCAACGTCGACCCGACGCCGATGGAAACCCCTCCTGCCGTCAGTAGGGATCCCGACGGTGGCGCATTCCGAGGCCCATGAAAACACATGGCCTCGGAACATTATACGGCTCTCCTTACTGGTCAGCTGCGCGTGCGCCTGTCGGTTGCAGCCCGCCGCGACCTTGACCTATGGCAACACTAACACACGGCGGCATCTCCACACGACAGACTGCACTGACGGCCCGACCGTCACATCGTGGACATTTGTACGTACCGGCATTACCTGTCTAGTGATGCATTCTAAAGAGTACAGTACCCAATTGAACCCAGCAGTATTTGTACTTTCAAAATTGACTTAAACTTGATAAAAATCTTCAATTCTTTTATGGATGGACACCACACAGCCTTAACTCCTGGGCCCAGGAGCAAATTTGGCACAACAGTTCCTTACAAATGTAAGATGGTGAGATAAGGTAAGATTTTTGAAGTAGACGCGGCGCCCCTTCAATAAATTTTCATACAAAATATATGGAAGCGTCGTGACACAAAATAAACAGAAAAGACATGGCGCGGACGAGACGCGGTAATGAAAAACGCGTCCTCGTTTTACGTCTTTTCTGTTTGTCCCGCCCCTAAAGGAATTACACAGGGAAGAATGGAACTGATTTTGCCGATTAGAAATCATATCATGGCTTGGCCTGTTTATTGTATGACTAGCTTTTCCCGCCACTTCGCTCGCGTTAATTTTGAATTTGACAATCAATTCGGGTTATACTCTGCTTGTAATTCAATCAAGGTTCAAAAGACACGTGGGACCATCTATTATATCATAAGAACTTTATTGTTGTTTTCATCGGGAACTGTACTTTTTTTCGGAATGAAAGGTACCCTATGTCCGTTTCTGTACACCTGACAACGTATATGCAAAACAGGTTGATCGGTTCAGTGGTCTGGGCGTGGAAAGGTAACAAACAAACAAACTTACTTTCGCATTTATAATATTAGTTAGGATATTGAATGTTCTTACAGACGTAGTATCGTAACGGTTGTGTTCGAAAATTCTCTTCTTTATTTTTTGCAGTCAACAAATAAGTGCCGTCCGGAAGCCATTTACTTTTACAGAGTTTCGAGAAAATACCACGTGTTTGAAAAAAAGGTAGTTTAACTGAATTTTAATTACTAACACAGGTAAGTTTGTCAATAGAGTGGTACGTACGCCTCATAGTGGTATCAACGCCTCTAACTATTCTCATCATAAAAACAGTTTTAAAACTTCTAAAAGCGCGCGTTTGGTTAGGTAGATCATAAAACTTTTACTTTAAAATTAAAGTTTCATACACATCAACAATTTATCAACCTCATGTTGATGTGTTTATGATCTAAATTATTCGAACAATATTTAATCGATTAGATACCTAGTCGGATAGTTAAAGGTCATTCATCTTGTCATTAACAAATCACACGTTCGTTTAGTAAGTTTTATATATCCTTTGTTTTTTTTTCTTTCGTTTAATTCTCAAAATTATTTTTTTTTAGTTTTCTGAAGACATTAATCAATTCCTGAATGAATGAGCGATACTTCAGTCAATATGTATGTTGGTGTTGCCACTTCGTCCCAGACCAAAAACTAGGAAGTGATGAAGGGCATTTTGGGGGCTTTCTTTTGTAACTTAGGACGAACAACAAGTGCTGAATTATAGGTTGACTCATTTGATCAAATGATCTGTTTTTTTTGATGATTTTTTAGAAGAGATATGATATGATATAATATCATTTCGATTTCAATCCCATAGCAAGTAAAATGTGTAACAAAGTGAACAGTTTACATTGTTCGTCTGAGAGAACTTCAATGAGAAAGTTTCGCCATTCTATTATGTACCTAGTTATTGAATGAAACTGTTCTTTGAAGATTGGAAGTAAGTATGAACAGTCACGTCGACAGCAATAGTAATAATAGCTGCCCAGTGAGTTAGGACGTCCTATTGGACTCCTGTACTCAAAGCAGCTATTCTCGGACCACTCGGACCAGAGCTATATCTGCGTCCAGTTTCGTGCGCAAGCAGCTGATCGCTTACCATCCCTCGCGCGCCTCCTGCGCGCTCCAGCCATCACTCAGTGTGTACAGTACACTATGACACTCCACTAGTAAACACGCTCACTGCCCGACGTCACTGACGTCATAACACACACACACAGACGGACACAGACGCGCTCTACGGTGACCGGCACCCGCGGCCACGCTCTCGGTACTGACTGCGACGCATCGCCGCGCCTCTATTAAGACGCGCACCTTGCCGCACGCGCTGCATAGCAGGAGACGCCGGAGGTGGTTACTACTGGCAACCACAGGCAACTACAAGTAAACACTGGAGAACACTCACCAGGTCAAACCTATTTTTGTAAATTGGTTTTGATGAATAAGTCAAAAATAAATTCTATTTCAAATTAGACAAGGTTGGGGTCCTATGCGACTACTCCAGAGGTCACAGAATCTCAGAATCTATTTAAGTCCCGACGAAGGTAATCTTTGTTAAGTCATGTCGTCATATGAGGACCATGCAAAGTAGTCTCTGAGATAATCTTTTGAGGAAAGATCCAAACAATCAAGTACATCATTAAAACAAACACTGCTCTTATGGTCACGGACTCTTGCTCGCAGTCCAGAACAAAGTCCAGTGATCACTGCGCAGGTCAGCACAGGTTCAATACTAAATATGTTGATGGAGACAATAAAGGAAGTTTTTCAGTTAAGTGGCTCTGATGTACCGCACGTGATATGTCGCCATCTACAAAGTATACACAGAGCCGTTATATAGAGTACCCATTGGCATAGAAATAAAGGTGCAGAAGATACTAATACAGAGCCGTGGCAGTGATGACTGGAAAAGGTCGCAGGAATCCGCTGGAGGCGGTAAGTCAGTACCAGCCGTTGCACCGATATATCGGGAAATATATGTCCGCAATAGACGTCTTTCGGTCGACTGCTGCCAACGATTCAACATTATGATTTAGTCTGATGCCGCAGTCAACAGTGATTGACGATAAATAAAGCTGACCGCTCGAGCTAACCTGTTATTCAGTTGAAAATGCTAATATCATGCGGTAACGCGAGTCAATCAAAGCAATCAATGTTGATTGTTCGCGTTGTGCCGTGTTTGATAACATCTGATCAAGGCTACCGGCGGCGGCGGCGTCGCGACGCGTCGGTGACGCAACGTTGCTGTCATTAACAGTTATTAAGTAATGAACATCAACCTCGCTGTCCGCTAAACTGAACTTTACAATCTGGCGCCTCAAGGTGGCGCGTGGCGGGGGATAATCGCATACCGCGAAGTAAACTATTTATTACAACATTGATGATCAGGGCAATCGATTGGAACATCCGATACAAGGAAAAAGCTGTTGCTTGCCATGTTTTTACTGAGAAAACAAACTAAAATGATTCAAAACCAAAAAACCCACATGTAAATAAGCTATTGTAGGTGGAGAGTCAAACTAATAACCAGAATTATGTTGTGCTATTTTTTGTTTCGTTCGTTAAGGTTAGACCATACCTTCTTTTGTGATTTCTACGGAATCATACCTTCATATTTATCTTTCCCAAAAATGATATATTACGCTTCTACTAAGAAGGATCTAACAAAATTGGGCCCAAAGAAAAACACACAAAAAATGTAAACCTCAATCTGACGCAGTCGGGTAATGAACTTAAAGTTAATTAGCAATTTGAAGAGCAAACATCATCATCTACATAATCATTAAAAAAATATAAAGTACTGTAAACGTTTATCTTGAACAAAGATTTGGTCAATAAACCATCGATTGCGAAACTATTAATAGCTATTTTCCAAGAAGTTCGTTTTCCTGATGGCCGGCGGCCTTCACCGGAGCGGCGCAGGCGCGGCTTCGTGGCAACGTTACTGTTCCATCGTATATACAGTGGACGCATATGTATGTACCTACCTGCTCTATCACCTGAGAACTGTTGCGTCACCGGCGACGGCTAACACATAGCTAAACTGTACGCGCTCGACATGTAAACATCTCCGGCATACGCTGTGTCTAACTTATGATGATGGTTATCTCAATTGAGTCGGTCTAGAATTTGGCTACGAGTTCGGCGCCTTCAGTACCATCCGTCAGTTCCTGTAACGAGCAAGCACTCAGGAAATGCCCCATCGTGGACTCCGCCCAGAACTTAGCTACAAATTTCGAGCAATCAGTGGTGCTTACTAATTCCTATTGTTGACAGTATACCATACTTGTGATGACAGTAAAGGCGCAAGTTTGTGCCTACGACTGTCAAGATCGATCCAGTACGTTTCTTGGCAGCCGGGTTGCGGTGAATAATGAATGTTCAATCATTTTCAACAAGGTTTATCGTTTACCATCGCTTACGTTTAGAGGCTACCAGTAATTTAGTATGGATAAGTCGACGTTGATCTGCTGAAAGTTTTCTCCGTGACCTCGGTGTTCTGCTGGATTCGAAGCTCCATCTGGATGTTCATATAGAAAAAAATGTTAACAAGGCCTACCAAATGTTTGGTTTTGTTATGAGATCATCCAGGGATTTTCGGCGACCTTCTACTTTTTTGCACTTGTATAAATCAATAATTAGGCCACCGTTAGAGTTTGCAGTACCTATTTGGAGCCCTTTTTACATAAAATATAGTGAAAGATTAGAACTAGTACAATGTAAATACCTTCGGGCTATGAATTTTAGATGTTGTCGGAAGAAAATTACTTCTTAAAAAGTATGTTCTTCTACCACCTTAAAGTCAAGACGGAAACTTCTGGAAGTTATGACTCTGTACAATGTGTGCCGCAATCATTTTGATTGTCCGGACTTAGTTAGGAGTCTGTGTTACCTGGTTCCTCGAACAGTTCATGTACTTGAGATACGCACTCGAAGTCTATTTTCTACTAGCCTCTGTAAATCCAACGCTGGCTCGCGTTAACCACTTCATCGTTTGGTGTACATAAAACAGTGAGTTCCATTCAATCGATATTCTTTTTCTAAGTAAAAATGCATTTAGGAAGCAAATCCAAGCAACCCCAAATTACTGTCTAATTACAACATTATATTATACTAGCTGTTGCCCGCGACTTCGTTCGCGTGGAAATTTTGGTGGGCATGTGTGAGACCGCCTCGTTGGTCGAGTGGTCGCAGGCGCGACTACTAAGCATGGGGTCCTGGGATCGATTGCCCGGTCGTGCAAAGTGTTTAAAAAAAATGTGTATTTCAATTATATAAAGTTATCACACACATGATTTGCAGATCACCTTTTAAGCAAGGAGATGCTTGTGTCAGGGGGCGTTCATTAATTACGTGAGGCAACTTTGGCGATTTTCGACCCCACGACATCTCACCATCTCATCTATCTGTGCTTGATTACGTAGAAATCAAAAAAAAAATGAAACATCTTAACTTTACCCAGTTTTCTCGCAATTTTAAATAATTACGTGATATTTGCCTAGACCCCCTATATGCAATTGAAAAAATACTATAAATAATAGTGTTATTGAGTTATTCCATCAGGAATTTCTCAGTAGCAGCTGCGGAATCTGGATTTGTGCCCGATTGATGGCAATAGGCTCACCCCCTATTACATGGGACTTAACATAACATGCGAAATGTGTGTGTACGATTAGGTACACCTCTGCCCAATCCTTCGGGGATTAAAGGCGTCATGTAATGTTATGTGTGAGAACTGACGGCCAGATCAAAGTGTGATAATGTACTGATGACTATGAAAGGCGTCCTTTTGGGTAAGTAATTCTGGGCGGCAGAGGTCCGAAACAAAACTAAATGGCGTTGAAGCGACGAAACGGCTTTAAAGACCGGTTTATATTGGCGCTATACAACTCTTATTTCAAAGTGAGCCTTGTTGGGCGCTTTTTATTCTAATACCGTAATCTATAAGTACAACATTAAATGACTATTTGCGAGAGCTCCTAGACCTCCTCAATCCGACCCTGTCGTAAAATCCATTCTTAGCGAACGTCTTCTAAATATAACTACTTCCCTGCCAAGTATCAAGTTTGTAGCACAAAAAATGAAGGACTTTCATACAAACTCGCGAGAGCCCTTAGAACTGCTTAATCCGGCTCTGTCGCAAAATCCGTTCTTACCCATAAATTTCATCTTTATACGTCAAGCGGTTTTCGATATTTTGTGATTATAAGTGAGTGAGTGATTTTTCGCTTTTATATATTTAGATAAGAATGTTAAATACGCACAAAAATTTAATTTACTTTTTCTTTTTCTTTTATATACATATTTAAAAATCCAGTTATTAGTTCCTGTTTGTGTTGTTAATACGAGTAGCTAGTTCTAAATTCTTTAAATTGTAATCTGTGGAGAACGTACTGGGTAGCATAATTGTTTTAAAATGTTATTTTATGATATTTTGACTTATTTTTATTGTGCTACTGTTTGTTTTTCCTTAAATAAATAAATAAAAAAGCAGCGCGGACGTTTTCAAGCGTCCTGGAAAACGTATACCGGGTATACTCAGGTGGTGCCTGACTGATTATTACTTGGTATTAGCGATGAAACTTGCACGAAAGGTACATGTATTTTTCATAAAGCAGTTGTGTTTTTCAATAAAATACATTATCTTTCAAACGCCAAATCGAATTAATCTTAAGCGTGTCTGTAAAATACGCAAAACACAAGTTTTAAACATGTATTTTTCAATAAAATTCTGCCTCATTGGTTGGTAATTTCGTTCGTATTCTTATGCTTATTCTTTATTGCACACAAAAATAAGAGAAATACATAATTACAACATATAGCTTATGTACAAAGGCGAGCTTAACCCAGAATTGGGTCGTCTTGTAGCAAACCTTACTTACGTATACGAATGAACACCTAACAAAAAGTATGTGTATGTTCTAGGAACTTTACTAAAAATCTTTGAATTTTTTTCGTCTTATCCATTATTTTAAATAATCAACAATAATGAAGTGGCTTTGTAAAATGTTATTTTTACAGAAGTTTTATATTCTATGTTCCTTAATTAGGCCTTAATTAATTCCGTATTGTGAAATAAACGATTCTGATTATAAGTAGTGAAGTACATATACTAGTAGATACTAAAGGACATACCAAGTATTTTACATGTAGGTTTGCTTTTGCTTTCTTTGTGAAAAAATCTAATATATCTTTCGCAATTTTCATCGCTACTTGGTATACGTTAATATGACAACGTTTGGCTTCCTCGTAGCCGCGGTGCCGCCCCGGAGGCTGTCTCCCGCGCTCGGCGGTGACGCATGTTTAGTTACTTGACACCTCTCAGTGGCAACGGGTTCTCGGCTTTGTTTAACAGAGAAACTCCACGATAAGACGATAAACGTGCCAATCTGACCTCCACAACTCAGTTTGTACTGGGTAATGGGTATCGACCCATTGGTAAGATGTCAACTTCCTATCCGCAGCACAGAGGAAGCTCGTATGTAATGGGTGACCTACCCATCCACGGCAAGCGTGGCTTATTACTTAGCCACAAGCTCCTCCTTTTTTATTTCAGTAAGTATGTACTCGTAAGTATTACGTCCTGTATAATTATTGTTCCAATTTCAATATTTAATTAAAATCGTTTGCATACTTAGATAGTCGACGACATTACGCCCAAAAGCCAATAAGATGCATCGTGCCATTCAGTGACGCGACACGTCTCAAGCGGAGTGCAAGTGAAAGTTTTGTGACCACGCAACACGTAGCGGTGCAGAAGGCTGACTCTACTCACACACACACAACAACATACTGGCTACACTGGCGGACAAAATTGATGGGCCTTTCATTAGGCACTGGGCAGCTAGACATGTGCGTACTGGCGTACATGTCGCCAATTAATTTAAGCTTTTTATGTACTAACAATAGGTTAAGATTTTACTAACACTATATGGATCAATGGTCTGAATTAAATAAATTATTATTATTATTATTATCTACTCAACGGGCACACAAGGCGCACGAACACAGACACCCTTCGCTTACACCGACCAATCGGTTGTACAGTTGTAACTAACTTCTGCCCGCGACTTCGTCTGCAAGGATCGGTATTAGAAGTATCCGTTAAGCCAGGTTATAAACTATCTGTGTGCTAAATTTGATTCAAATCCGTTCAGCCGTTTTTGTGTGAAAGAGTAACAAACATCCATCCATCCTCACAAACTTTCAGGTTTATAATAGTTATGTCGGATCCGGTCATTGGTACGGACATGAAATAAATCGCAAGCACGCCAGTGGTGACATCACGCGACCTACTTACAAATCTTCTCACACCTACAGCTTGCTTCTACAGAGTCGCGATGTTTTAAGCTCGCAGCGAGAACGACATTCAGTGTCTGATCGCAGCGGAGTTGAGACGTCCCGGAACTGTACCCGATTCATTGTGCCAGGCACGTGTGTGTAAGTGTGCGTGTATGCTCGTTTTACGGCGCGAGCCTTCTGTACCGGGCTCATGCGTGGCGTGCACGACCGCGAGTGGTCTGCGCAGTGTGTCGCGGAGTCAAGGTCGAGGCGCGCCGCCTGCTGCGACAACCGGTTAGAGTGTCACAGCCATCACAGGGAAATCGTTTTTTTTTTTATGTATACAAGGCATGTGCCTGGTGGGATTTGCCATAGGCTAAAATGTCGAACTTCCACATCAACTGTGTCCCTATTTAACTCCTTCAGGGAATACATCTTCAAAAATCTTAAGTTTGCGCCTCACCTAGCAGCATGGAATCGTATTTTTTCATGCTCCTATGGTTATCCGTCGCTCAGAACCGTCATTTGCTAGAGCGAGAAACAGCAGGAGTGCTTTCGGTCGCGGCAGCATCGACGATGCGCTCGGCAGCACAGAGCATAAATGCAATTCCGTATTGCTAGACGAGGCGCAACCCTAATGCTCACATTTTTTTCATAAATGAACTTCTTCTCCAAATTGTATGCTTCTAGCCTCAGCCGTCTCTATCTGTCTCTGAATGTATTAATTTAACAATTGTTTTATGTAGATTTCCATATTCAGTAGATTATTCAAATTAATTGCTCCACACAGATTTAATTAATTTGAATCTATTTAGTAACGCAGCTTATTTGGTGGTTAATCTTTCGTCAGCGATTGTCTCTTAAACGACTAGATTATCAAAATCAATCAAGTCTGTAGCTAAGTGTTGATTACTTGATAAAACCCATCGCATCATAGGTTACATCACGATTGGTTACCGCGTAAACAACGTGGTCGACGGTAAGTGGTTCTACAAACATGATACGTCGACACCCGGACACCGACACGCTCATTGTAAAGACAATGAGTGAGTAACGCGGGGCTGGGGGTTTACAACCGCTGTTTAAATATTTAAAAATTCCCAAACCAATTATAAAGCATAAAACAACAAAGAAGTTTTTCAGATTTTGGTCTGATTCGGTTGGCGGGCAAGTCGCTGCGCTGTGGGTGCTCACCGATATTGAAATGTAACTAAACATAATTGCGGCGTGTCTTGTGTGGTATCCGGTATCCGGCTCAGTGCAAACGCTCGGTCTGAAAAGTATGATAGTGGCGTGTGGGCGTGTACTCACTGTTGTTGCGTGTGTCGTTGTCGTGCGCGGCGGCCTCGTGCGTGTCGTTGTCCTCCCCGGGCGGGTGCGTGCACGCGGCGTCCACGCAGGCGGGCCGCTGGCAGCGCTCGCCCGACCACGCCGCGCGGCAGGCGCACGCCACGGCGCCCACGGCCGACACGCTGCACGTGCCGCCGTTGAGGCAGAAGAAGCGGCAGATGTCGGCGCGGCAGTGCGCGCCCGTCGCGTCGCGCACGCACACGCCGCCCGCGCCGCACACCGGGCCCGACACGCAGCGCTCGCAGCGCTCGCCTAAGTGCGGACGATGGCTATTGTTCCAACTGAGGCAGCTTTGCAACGTCGCATCGCCACACCGGTATTTATGTTATGCATGACGGCGATTGCGTTGAATAGCATTTTTCAAATGGATAAACATAATTTTTGTTTGTCATGCAAGGAAGTTCAAATTCATTAGATTTTTTCTAGCATTAGTACCTGTATAGTCTGGCGGACAGTCACACACGTGCCGGCCGGCACGCGCGGTGCACGCGGCGCCGTTCTCGCACGCCAGCCGCGCGCACGCCTCACGCACGTCAGCCACGCGCTCGCAGCGCGCGCCCGCGTATCCCGCGTTGCACACGCACTGCGGGACAAGCGGCCATGAGCGCGACATTACAGGACAGAGCGGCGCGTGCACCCGCACAGTATAAACGTAACCAGTAAAACAACGAGGCCCTTTTTTGTGAAATCTGACGCAGATGTTAGTTGTCAAGTTTTTATTATGTTCATCAACGCTCATAAAACGTAACTACTGCTCTGGATACGACAGTCCCGACTTAACCACGCTTCAGGTAACAGGAAGCGTGCCACTAATATGTGTAGTGCGTTACCTTGAGCGGCGGCGGCGCGTCGCTGTCGGGCGGCGGCGTGGCGGCCGCGTCCAGCTCGCAGCGGCCGCGCCGGTGGCAGTGCTGCGCGCAGCGGTAGTGCTGGCAGCGCGCGCCCGCGAACAGCGCGGGGCAGCGGCAGCGGGCCGCGCCGTCCGCCAGCACGCACGCGCCCGCGCCGCACGCCAGCGGGCACGCGCCGCCCGGGCCCGCGCCCTCCGCACCCGGCGGGATCACGCACTGGCGCTGCTCCTGCACGAGTCGACAGTGAAATCAAGCAAACGACGGACTTGTATCCGAGGAGTACTGGAGTAGAGAAGAGACGAATGTGCACGTCATGTGAGGCGAGCAGGCGAGAATCAAGGAGAAAGTGGTGGCGAGACGACCTGGATGCACCTGGATGGACTTGGGGTAGGCCTTTGCAAATGGATTTTTTTTTAATAGGTAGGCGTCACTAACTTGTGCGGCGTCATCGTTGACGGGCACCAGGCCGTCGGGGCACAGGCAGGCGAAGCCCCCAGGCTGCGGGCTGCGCACGCACAGCGCGCTGGCGTGGCAGGCGCGCACGCACGGGTCCGCGCCGCCCGCGCCGCACTGGGCGGCGTGCAGCAGCAGCAGCGCGGACAGCGCGTGCGCCGGGGCCCGCACGGGCCGCGCCGGGGGCCCGGGCCCGCGCGCGCGCTTGGGCAGGCGCAGCACGCCGCGCGCCGTGCCGCACCACACCCACTCCTCCCACACGGCGGCTCGCTCGCACGCGCGTGCCGCCAGCACCGGCACTCCGGACGTGTTACCCGCCAGCCGGAGCTCTGCACAACAAACGCGCACATATTGAAGGGGGCACGGCTATAGTTTTTTCGGTAAAAGGTCTTCGTAGCCATGCTATTGACCGTTGAGGAGTCCCCTCGTGAGGAGACGATCCTGGTTGCAGGATAAGGTTAATGATAATAAATAATCATCTGAATGTATCAAAACTGAACGCGTATATTTCTGTCTGCGCTATTAACCGTTGCGGAGTAATGTTTGAAAAAAGAGATTAGGTAATTAAGATCAGGATGACGGATCTCGCCAATGCCGTACCTCCATCAACGTAGTAGGTGGGCGCCCTGGGCGCGCCGTCGGGGCGCAGCGCGAAGCTGGCGTGCGTGACGCGCTGCGAGCCGTCCAGCGCCACGGAGTCCAGCGTGTCGTAGTAGCCGTCCACGAAGTACAGGCGCGCGGCCGGCTCGTCCAGCGCCAGCGCGCGCACGCGCCGCACGCGCCGCCGCACCAGCCAGCGCACGCGCGTGCCGCACGCGCCGGCCGCGCGCACGCCGGGCGCCGCGCCGCGCTCGGCCCACAGCAGCGTGCGCGTGCCGTTGTGCAGCAGCAGGTCGTCGGGCGACGCGCCCGCGCGCCGGAACAGCGTCGTCCGGCGCCGCCCGTCCAGCGCCGCCACGTGCACGGCGCCGCCCGCGCCGTCCGCGCTGCTCCAGTACACGCGCCCCGACACGTAGTCCACGGCCACGCCGCGCACTTCGCCGTCTGAACTTATCTGTGCCCCGAACCATAAACGTGTTTGTTTTGTAAATAGGTTTTCACTAATTAGGTCAGTACACACTATCACTAACGCAGTGTCTTTTCAACTGCGGCATATGGAAAAATTGGAATCTTCAGCAAAATCAGGAAAATCAGGTCATAATTAAGAATGCCGTTCGGACCATCGAACTGAACAAGTTTTTTTTCGAAACTTCAATTATGAATCGACCCAAATGAAAAATGTATGTGCTAATAATTTTTTAAGGCGTACTTACGATAAGTTCCTGGTTCTCGGTGAGGTTGAGCGCGGCGCTGGCGGGCGCGCGCATGTGCGCCGAGATGTTAGCGCGCAGCACGCGGCCGTGCGCGTCGCCCCACACCAGCCACCACGTGCCCGCCACGCGCGCGCCGCCCGCGCACGTCACCGTGCCCGCCCCGCGCGCCCCGCGCGCCCCGCCCGCCCCGCCCGCCCCGGCCTTGTGCGCCTCCCACACGTGCAGCGCGCCGCCCATGCCGATCACTACCAGCGGCTTCTCACCTGAGACACACACGCAGTTACAGGCGGCTGAGTTCACTGGGTACTCGATCATATTAAAACATCACAGAAATTTGGCAACTCATCGAACCTTGCGATTCTATAAACAAAATATCACAGATAGAATTCTACTATTATTATCATAAATATATGGAGTCGCACTCACCCACTGCCTCGCACGTCAGCGTGCCGTCCGGGAGCTGGCGCTGCTTGTACCCCGCCACGCACCTGTCGCAAAAAACAGCCCAGCTATACGAGAGAGTACGCGAACAGTAAGCCGTGTGACAGGGCGGCACTCACTTGCACGTATGGTTGAGGTGTTTGGGCAGGCACAGCTGCGAGCAGGTGTCCCAGCGGCACGCGCGCGCGCCTCCTGCAACACACGCACACGTCACACACACACATGATACACGCGACACACGCCGCTTGATGCACACGTACCTGCGTCGCACGACGCGTTGGCGGGCACGCAGCGCCCGTCGTCGCACATGCTCTCGTCGCGCGCGCACGCCGACTCCTCGCCTAGCCAGCGCCGCCGGTCACCTGCACACACACACACACATGACCACACGAGCACTGTGGACGACCCATGGCACGGAGCACAGCGGTACGCACAGAAGGCGGGGTTCTCGTCGCCGTCGCAGTCGAGCACGCCGTCGCACAGCAGGTTGGGCGGCAGGCACGTGTCGTCGTTACAGCGGAACATGGGCGGCGGGCACACGCGGTGCCGGCACTGCGCCGCCAGCTCGTCGCGCCCGTCCGCGCAGTCGCGCCGCGCGTCGCAGCGCCACGCGGCGGGCAGGCAGCTCGCCACGCCGCCGCAGTCCAGTTGCGCGCCGCACCGCGTCGTACTGTTACCGGGAGTCTCGCACGTGGCCTCGTCGGAGCCGTCGGCGCAGTCCTGCGTGCCGTCGCACCACCAGTCGGCGCGCACGCAGGCCCCGCCGCGGGCGCAGGCGCGCGCGCCGGGCCCGCAGTGCGGCGCGCAGTCGGCCTCGTCGCTAGCGTCGCCGCAGTCGGGCGCGCCGTCGCAGCGCGTGGCTGCGCGCACGCACTCGCCGGAGCCGCAGCGCCACTCGGATTCCGAGCAGGCGCGCGGCTCGCACGCCAGCTCGTCAGCGCCGTCGCCGCAGTCGTCGTCCAGGTCGCAGCGCCAGCGGCCCGGCACGCAGCGCCCGTCGGGGCAGCGGAAGTACGTGGGGTCGCAGGGCGGCGGCGCCCGGCCCGGGCCGCACGCCGCCTCGTCCTCGCGCGCGGGGCAGTCGGGCTCGGCGTCGCACTGCCACTCGCGAGGGATGCAGCGCCCGGAGCCGCAGCGGAACTCGCCCGCGCCGCACGTGCGCGACGCGCACATGGCGCCCTCGTCCGAGCCGTCGCCGCAGTCCGAGTCCGCGTCGCACACCCACACCAGCGGCACGCAGGCGCCGTTGGCACACGTAAACTGCGCACAGTCGCGCACGTCAGCACGTGGCACACAGGCGTCGGTACAACACAGCACAGGGCGCTACTCACGTGGTGCGGCGGACAGGTGCGCGGCGGGCAGTCGGCCTCGTCGTCGCCGTCGTGGCAGTCGCGTCGCCCGTCGCAGCGCGCACCGGCCGGCACGCAGCGCGCCGACACGTGCGCGCTCGAGTTGCCCCGGCACTTCCACTGCGACGACAGGCACGTGAACTGCGACAGAACGTCTCGGTCAGTGATTACCGGTGGAAGGCGGGAGCGGGACTGATGTAGCGGTGCGGCACCTTGTCGCAGTCGCGTTCGTCGGAGCCGTCTCCGCAGTGCGGCGCGCCGTCGCAGATGTGCGAGGGGTGCACGCAGCGCCCGTTGTCGCACTGGAACTGGCCGGGCGAGCAGCGGAAGGGCGGGCAGGTGTCGGGCTCGTCGGACGCGTCGCCGCAGTCGTCCTGCGTGTCGCAACGCCACCAGAAGGGGATGCACTTGAGCGCGGACGCGCATACGAAGTGCGCCGAGGTGCAGTTGGGCGTGCACGAGCGGCCGTCCGCGGCCAGCAGCCAGTGCTCGGGGCAGGCGCAGCGCGCGCCCGCCGTCTCGCCCGGCGCCGCGGGCGTCAGCAGGCACAGCCCCGAGCAGTTCAGCGCCGCGCACTTCGCCGACAGCTCTGCGCACAGACACACGCTCAACATCTACTGCGACGTCACCAGCTCGGTGCAGTGTGTGTGTGCGGGTACTGACCAGGCTGCGGCGGCTGGCGCGCGGGGTGGTACACGCGCAGGTCCATGGGCTTGTGGATGGTGTGCAGCAGCGTGCGGCACTCGTAGGCGCCGCCCGCCGCGGTGCTGACGCTGCCATTGGTCGCGAAGTGCCGGCGCGGCCGGCGGCGGCACGACTCCACGGCGCGCGTCTCCCAGTCCGACCAGTACACGCGGCCGTCCCACACGGCCAGCGCGAACACGTGGTGCAGGCGCAGCCACGGCATGCGCTCTGCAAAGGGAGGCGGGCGTGAGCGCCAGTCGCACGGGGCTACGGTACCTCAGCTGCGACACTCACCGCGCGAGAACAGCACGCGCACGTTGCGGCCGTCCAGGTCGGCCACGGCCACGTAGTCCTCGCGCGCGTCGGCCCAGTACAGCTCGTTGGAGGCCGGCAGCACGGTGAGCGCGTTGGGCCAGTACAGGCCGGCCGTGACCAGCACCCGGCGCGCGCTGCCGTCCATGCCGGCGCGGCCGATGTGCGGCGCCGTGCCCCAATCCGACCAGTACAGTGTGCTGCGGGGTCCCAACATTTATTACATTGTAGTGTGTGTACGTCTTTAGTATGTAAGTATATGTAAACCTAGATAGTTGTTATATGTATGTAGCTAAGCTAAGACACTGTACTTGCGAGTCGACACAATAAAGTGAGCCTTTACCGTGTAAACATGTGTATCATTCCATACGACACTTCATGGCGACCCTGCCATACAAGGTCTTATCGTTAGTGAAATACGGACAGTGAAGAAAAATAAAATAATTTTAATTTCGGACACTTCAAAATAAAAATATAGACAGTGGCACAGTGTTGTGAAATGTGTAAACAAACGTAAATTTTTGAAACATGGGGACTACTCAAACTAAAGAAGAAACAATCATCGCGCAAACGGCTGCTGGTGATGGAAAGAATGACGCGACAGCCGAGTTGGGCTACTCCAGCATCAGCACGACAAATATCCTCCTCACCCTAATCACAGTTGTCCTGTTGGCAGCGGCATGCTATGCTATCTGTTATTATTATAAGAAGATGCATGTAAAATGGATGAAGAGGCAGATGAACCGCAGGTCCATATGTCGTAGGCAGACCTACTTCAAGAAACCCAACGACGCCGACACTTCCGTGTGAAAAAAAAAAACTAAGTGTTTCTACCATAAATACAATCGCCGCAAAGTGCTACAAAAGTTAGTAAAGTGATATTTTGCTATAACTTCATCTCTAAACAGTATCAAAATAATTGCAATTATATCGCATAAACGTGTTTAAAAAGTAAGTAATTATTTTAAATGTGTAACAGTTCTTAGAGTTAGATCTCGCACGGCGACACACCGAACTCGATACCTCGCACCCGATGTGGAACGTTATCGCACTGTATTCCTGGAAGATAGTAAGCGGAGAACCGTAGGAAGATATTTTATTGTTAAGAGGATGTCATTGCATTCCATTATGTTTTATTTTTAAATTATGGCCGATGATTTTAATAGGATATATGCAGATTTGGTGGATATTCGTAAATATTTAATAAAGAAAGGGCAAGCTAGATTTACAGGTTCTATTGCATTGAATAAGTCAAGAGAGGCTAAGGATTTATTTAGTGAAGCGCAATTATTGTATTCTAAGTTATCGCATGATTTAAAGCCTAATTTAGTGACGCAATTGACCACCACCTTCGATGAAATTAAGAGTATATTTTTAAATATAAGTGAGTTGTGTGTTTCGCCTCCTAGCGAAATAAAAATAATAAAAATGGAATTTGATATTCGGACGGCGTGTAATTTAATCCCACTTGTGGATGGTAGGGAGGAGACCACGAAACGATTGATTGATGCTGTAGAAATGTATGCGGATATGTTAGACGATTCGGGAAACAAACTTTTAATAAAATTTGTGCTAAAAGGTCGGCTTTCTGAGAACGCTAAACTACGTTTGTCGAACAACTATGACACAGTTTCCGCTCTTTGATACAGGATTTAAGGAAACATTTGTTAACTTCAAAATCATTTACCGCGATTCAGTCCCGCCTCCAAAATATGAACCAAGGTTTTAGGTCAATTGACGAGTATGGTTCAGAATTAGAACAACTTTTTACAGACTTAACCATCTCACAGGCAGACGGAGACTCGTCAAAGTTCGCTATTTTGAAGCCATTAAATGAAAAAATGGCTATTAAGAAATTTTCAGATGGGTTGAAAAATTCAAGGCTGAGCACCATCGTGGCCGCGCGCAACTATGACAACCTCAAGGACGCCATACAGGGTGCAAAGGACGAAGAGGTATCAACACCCTCGACGTCCGCTAAGCCGGACGTTATGCAGTATTCCAGAAGAAGTCGAGGTAGGTTTACACCTTCTTCAGGACCTAGAGGTCAAGGTCAACGTGGCCGTAATTATGGCCCTCCTAATCATTTTTATCGCCGCGGTTACGGACGATCTTTTCAAAATTTCAACCGTGGTAGATCTTTTTCTCAGCCGAATTTTAACTATGGCCGATATAATCATCGTGGTAACAGGCGAGGAAATAATTATAACCGAAATAATATTTATTCCGCGCAACCCATACAACCCACACAAGAATCGGCGAAAGGGCTTGTTTCAAAAAGTTCTAACGATGATACCCAATCTGTGAATAATAAGCAGTTTTTTCGATTTTAATCATTATATTATAGCTTGTAGGGGACGATGTCAATTTGTGACATTTTATTCCAATAACAAAAAATATTCCTTTTTGGTAGATACAGGTGCGTGGATATCAATTATAGGAAAAAAGGAATTACCCGAAACGATGCGCATAAGTTATAATAATACTACTATAAACGGAATTGGAGGTCAGATTAACTCCTTGGGATGCGTAACCTTAAAACTTGTGTCAGAAAATAATGACACGTTTACGCATAAATTCTATGTTTTTGAAAATTTGCCCTTCCAGGCAACTGGTATTTTAGGTCTAGATTTTCTTTCTACTTATGGCTGTAATATTGATTTGGCTTCCAACACGTTAGTTGTTAATAATGCAGGAAAATTTACTTATTTACCTATATCAGCTAGACCAGATTTAACGTTTACTAATAATAATAATCTAGTGTTACCGGCCCGAAGTGAATCGATTCATTACGTACATTTAGGTATTAATGTAAAAGATGATTGTGTTGTTTGCTCGAGAGAGATAGAAAAAGATATTTTTCTAGCAGGGGCTATCTTTAAACCTACGAATGGTAGGATACCGGTCAAAATACTTAACGTTACAGATAAAGAAGTTAAATTAGAAAATTTTATTCCGGAAGTTAACTTTTTAAACGAGTATCATGTTTTTTCTTTTGATAAAACTAATGCAAACGCTAATAGAGCCGAAACTTTACTCTCGTCGTTAAAATTAAATCATCTTAACTGTGAAGAAAAGTGTTCGATCGAAACAATTTGTACAAAATATTCAGATGTGTTTTTTCTGCCAGGAGATAAGTTAGCAACCACCAACGCGTATGAACAATCGATAACACTTAAACCAAACGTTAATCCTACATACGTTAAACCTTATAGATTGCCTCAATCTATGAAACCTGAAATTGATCGTCAAATAAAACAAATGATGAAGGACGATATAATAGAAGAGGCCTCAAGCGAGTGGAACAGTCCAGTGCTACTCGTTCCCAAAAAATCAGAAGGCTGTAAGAAGTGGCGTTTAGTAGTGGACTACAGAAAACTCAATGATGTGATAGTCGATGATAAGTTCCCACTACCGAACATCACCGACATTTTAGACTCACTTTCAGGCTCAATGTATTTCACACATTTGGACCTAAACCAAGGTTATTATCAGGTTAAATTGTGTCCTGACAGTCGTAAATATACAGCTTTTACCACTAGCTCGGGTCAATATCAATTAAAGCGTCTTCCTATGGGACTTAAAACTTCCTGTAGCAATTTTAGTAGAGTAATGTCTATAGCCATGTCCGGCCTGACGTATGACAAATGTTTTGTTTATCTTGACGATGTAATTATATTTGGGCGAAATTTAAATTCTCATAATAAAAATTTGATTGATGTACTCGAAAGGTTAAGAAAAGTTAATTTAAAATTAAATCCGAGTAAATGCAAATTTTTGAAAAAGAAAATATTATATCTTGGACATTTAGTTTCAGCAGATGGAGTTTTACCCGATCCTGAAAAAACAATAGTTTTACAAAATTACCCTGTACCTAAAAACGTAGACGAAGTGAAACGCTTTGTAGCCTTCTGCAATTATTATCGTAAATTTGTACCATCGTTTGCTGACATCACATTACCATTAAACCGATTAAGCCGAAAGAATGTAGATTTTAATTGGTCAGCAGAATGTCAAAAGTCTTTTGAGGTCTTAAAACAAAAGTTGATTAGCCCGCCCATTCTTCAGTACCCAGACTTTTCAGAATCAAATGAATTCATTTTGCAAACAGACGCGTCAGGTGTAGCTGTTGGTGCAGTTTTGTGCAACAAGGACTTAAGACCCGTAGCATATGCTAGTAGACCTTTGAACAAGGGAGAATTAAACTATCCCACAATACAAAAAGAACTTACTGCTATAGTATGGGCAGTGAAATATTTTAGACCATATATATACGGCAGACATTTTACTATAATGACGGATCATAAACCACTTATTTATTTGTTTGGTATGAAAGATCCCTCTAGCAGGCTGTTGAAGTTTCGTTTAGTTTTAGAGGAGTATGATTTCAAAATAGTGTATGTGCAAGGAAAGGATAATGTAGTCGCAGATGCATTATCCAGGGTAAATGTGACTTCTAGCGAATTAAAGAGTATGAATGAGAAAATTTCGGAAGTTAATATCATGACTAGAGCACAAAAGAGAAGTGATGAGAAGAGTAAGAATGTATCACCGCCAATTAGTAAACCTACTGACGAAAGGTCTGATCAGCCTAGAGTCGTGGAATTACTAAAGAAGCCGAGTGATGTTGTGGAGATGATTTTGCTAGAGAAAGATACAGTGGATAAATATAGAAGAGATAATATGATAAGAGCTGAAGACGAGTGTCTCGCTTATATTCCTAAAAAAATTATTTTATGCATAAACCTCAACTTCAGAGAACATTTCTCGCGAGCCGAATTTGTGACTAAGTTAGAGAAATTTTGCAAAAATATAAATATACAAGAAGTATGCATCATTAAAAATAATGAAAATGAAGAGTTTATTAAAGAGTTGTGTAATGAAATACAAACATTAAAAAATTGGACCGGTCCGAGAGTATGCATACTAAGAGGAATAGAAAGAATAGATGACGATAATAAAAAGAAATTTATCTTAAATGACTTTCACCTGCTCCCCACCTGTGGACATGCTGGTGTGCGTAGAATGACTAACAACATCAAAAGACGATATTTCTGGCCAGGTATCTCTAAAGATGTTCTTGATTTTGTTAAAAAATGTCCTACATGCCAAAAGACTAAGTATAGTAGGTACACAAAACAGCCGATGACAATCACAACAACTGCGTCGTCAGGTTTCGAAAAAATATTTTTAGACTTGGTAGGCCCTTTGGATAAATATGAGGAAGGAAACTGTTACCTTATAACAATCCAATGCGAATTAAGCAAATTTATTGAAGCATATCCTATAAAAAATAAAGAAACAATAACGGTAGCTAAATCATTTATACACAATTTTGTTTTACGTTTTGGGATACCTCAAGTTATAGCTACTGATAGAGGCTCAGAATTTATTTCAAGCACTATGTCTGAAGTTTGCAAATTGTTAAACATAGAAAAATTAATATCAACAGCATACCATCATCAATCAATCGGTTCACTTGAAAATGCTCATAAGCATCTAGGCGCTTTTCTAAGAGCCTATTCAGGCAATAACGGCTGCGACTGGTCACACTGGATCCCGTTTTGGTGTTTCAGTTATAACAATACCGTCCATTCAGAGACGAAGTACACGCCCTTCGAACTCATTTTCGGTAGGTCGTGTAATATACCTAATAATATTAAGAGTTGTAATAGGCTAGATCCATTATATAATCCTAATGACTATTGTCTAGATTTAAGGTATAGACTACAAGTAGCACTTAAGGATGCTAAAACTAATTTAGAGCTAAGTAAGGAAAATAGAAAATTAGCATATGATAAGAAATGTAATCCAGTAACATATAGTAAAGACGATTTAGTGTTACTCAAAAATGAAGGAACGAAAAAATTGGATAATATTTTTGAAGGCCCTTACATTGTAATAGAGGACATGGGTCCCAATGTTAAAATTTTAAAACAAAATAAAATAGAATTAGTTCATAAGGATAGGACAAAATTGTTCCATAATTAAGTTAAGGTATAAAAAAAAAAAATATCTCTATACACCTATATATATATATTTTTTTTTTTCTTTCACCCCCGGAGGTGTAGTGTGTGTACGTCTTTAGTATGTAAGTATATGTAAACCTAGATAGTTGTTATATGTATGTAGCTAAGCTAAGACACTGTACTTGCGAGTCGACACAATAAAGTGAGCCTTTACCGTGTAAACATGTGTATCATTCCATACGACACTTCAACATCTTTCATTTCTGAAAACCGTTCTAATTAGACACATCGTTTTGTTTTTCCTGTGACATTAACATTAATATTGGATTGATTGATTTTAGTTTTCTTTTTATTATTATTTGTTGTCTTGGTAAACAATAAAAAATCTAAATGGTTAATTTTCCAAACCTCAGCCTTGAATTTGAAAAACTAAAATCAAATGACGCTCATGTTGTAACCCGGCCCGCAAAACTTTCGTATCCACCTCAGCACACAAAGTTAAATATCTAGAAGCTGCTCTATCGGCTTATCACGGCTATGTGTCATCTGTCCAAAGCTATGGACTTATTTGTTTTCTAATTTACACGTGATACTTAACAAAACTACCCGGAGACAAACAGACATACAGACAAAAATTCTAAAAATGGTAGTAATGGGTTCTATTGGTTATCCTTTAGTGATCCTTTAACACCCCTACTATTTTATTTCTAAATATTTTCAATGTACAGAAACGCCACGTTGACAGATTTATTATATGTATATAAATATATATCGTGACTGGTAAATTAATGATTGATACTTATACACGTGATTGTACTCATGATAACAAACAACTTTCCCAAAGAAACATTTTTTTTATTGTCATTCACTTTTTTGATAATGACACAACAGTGGGTAGGAAGAGTCACGCGACTAACAGCTGATAGGCGCGCACGCGCGAATTTCATTCGGCTGTTGTGTTATTGTGATAACATACATTGAAAGAGTTTAAAAAAAAAATTCTTTGGGAATGTTGTTTGTTATCATGAGTAAAATCACGGGTCACTAATTATTAGTCACCCTGTATAGAATAGATTTATCAAATTCAGTATAACCTAAATTGCATATAATTTGTCTGGAACCTAAACAACACACACAACACTTGCAACTTTACAAATCCACCATCTTTAGTTGTTAGTTCTGCATAGAGCGCTCAACTCACCCTTGCGCCGGGTGCAGCGCGAGCGCGCGCGGCTCGCTGAGCTGGCCGCGCAGCAGCACGCGCCGGTGCGAGCCGTCCGCGCGCGACACCTCGATGGTGTCGGTGCCCTTGTCGCACCAGTACAGGTTGCCGCCCACCCAGTCCACGGCCAGCCCGTCCGGGTTCTGCAGCGTGGCGCCGTGCAGCGTGCGCGCCGCGCCGCCCGCGCCGCACGAGCGCCGGATGGCCGAGCCCAGGCGCGTCACGTCGCTCCAGTACAGGCAGCCCTCCGCCCACTGCAGGTCCAGCGCCACGGCGTTGGTGAGGTCGTGCACGAGCAGCGAGCCCGCGCCCTCGCCCTCCAGCGGCACGCGCCGGATGTAGTAGCGGTTGGTGAAGATGAGGCTGGCGCGCACGGCTGCACATAACGAAACGGTGAGACACACTCCGGCGCGCACGCACAAACACAAGTGGGTACACTCACGCGAGTCGGGCGTGCAGGTGGCGCCGTCAGACATCAGCTTGTAGCCCTCAGCGCACGAGCACACGTAGCTGCCGATGGTGTTCCTGAGGACGCAACGTTGCTGTCAGGGCTCACACAACACAATGGCAGGCGTTGGGCGACGCACTCACTTGCAGCTGTGGTCGCAGGGCTCGTCCTCGGCGCACTCGTCCACGTCGGCGCAGGAGCGGGCGTCGTGCGCGCGCCGCCAGCCCGCGCGGCACCAGCAGGCGCGGCCCACGCGCAGGTCCGTGCAGTTGTGCGCGCAGCCGCCGTTACCCGCCGCGCACTCGTCCACGTCTGCGGACGCACATGCGAGCTCGGTGTAAACGTGCGCACTATCCAGATTAGGCCCTTTTTGCTAGGCTCTTTTTCTTTTTCAAAACATAATGTTAACATTGACAATCAAACCTGTTAATACGAAGTCTCAAATATCTGGCGTATGGTTGGGAATTCCAAATTCATTTTAAATTTAGGCTTTTGTATTAGTGTTTCAAATGTAGTGCTTCATTTGCTTTCACGCCATTTGAATTTTCTGTGACAACTTTCTTTTCACAGTATGAAAAACTTAAAATGTCGCGTTATTTACGAATTCGAGTTCCACCGCGCCAGTTGGCACCAGCGTGGCAGAAACAGCTCGAAGGATTAATGATGTGTATGGCGCATCATTAATCCTTCGAGCTATTGTAAAAGAAAACACAGTACGTTTTTGGTTCCAACGTATTTGTTTGAAATTTTGACCTACAGAACAAACCCCGTGGACCGCCGGAGATCTTAGTTGACAAAGAAGAATTAGTCGTGGAAGCGGATCCATCGCAAACTACTTCGCGCTTCGCGGCTGGCAAACTTAACTGAAAGCATGTATTTCAATTAGAGCATTACAGGCACTTTTGAATGTCAACAAAACAAAAAAAGCGAAGCTATAGTCATAACTTAAGAAAAAACTGTAGTTTGCCCATTGCAAAGCGTAGATCTATGTGGAGAAGAATGGGCAAGAAACTCTTGACGAAGACACTCTTTTTAATCAAAATATTGTTACAAAATCTTGGTTATATCGTTCATGTAGGTCGTTCATGTAGGTCGGACATGATAACTCGCATGGACAGCCAGGCGAACACGATAACACTCTTGTTAAATCAATTTTCCCAAACTAAAGCCGAGTTGGACAACATAATTAGGATTATAAGGGTGCTTGAAGGAAATATTGATGCTCAGCTAACCCAGACTAGGCAAACTGAAGACATAATAACGGAGACACGTGACAATCCTCCTCCTTCTACATCTACTTTTGCAGATATTATTCGTCAACAGAGCAACAAACCTCAGAAAGCGTCTCATACCGACATCAAAACACAAAAGATAAACAAAGGTGGGGCCACGAAGACGGCTGTTGTACCGGTACAGAAGTGTATCACTAGCTCACTAGAGGCCGAGGTACCAACTAATCAAGAATTGGAGGATGATATGGAATCGGACTGGACTACAGTTCGAAACAAAAAACCTAACCGGCAACATAAAGATGTGAGAGTAGGAACAAATACAGAGTTGAGGGCACTTCAAGCGACTGAAAGGAAAAAACACCTGCATGTTTGGCGATTGCATCCAGAAACAACTATGGAAGCCATAACCGACCACGTGGAAAAAATTTGTGGATCAGATGTACAAATTAAAATAGATAAAATTAAACATAAAACAGAGAGAGATTACGCATCGTTTATTGTTGGAGTGCCTGAAAACTGTTTCGTAAAATTGAACCAAGCAGAATGCTGGCCTATGAACGCTGAATTCAGTGAGTGGATTTGGTTTCGGAACCCAACCAAAAATGCATCAAGGAAATAATATAGACATATACTATCAAAACGTAAGGGGTCTTCGAACTAAATTGGACGAGTTCCGAAATGGTATAGAATCATTGCATTCAGACTTATATGCAATTACCGAGTCTGGGTGCAATTGTTCTATAGAGGATTCCGAAATTATTCCTCCGGGATTTCAAATACTTCGCTGCGATCGAGCGGATGGTCGGAAACAAGGAGGCGCGTTTCTAGTGGCCACACACCGGTTCGAGCTACGGCAAGTACATGTGACGGACGTAACGATAGATACCTGCGTCTTTGAAATGGTTTGTGCGACGGTTCACTTAAATAACCGATTTTTGTTTTTGTGCTCTGTAATATATATCCCACCAGGTAGTTCGGAGAATGATTATATGATTTTACTTAGATTAATAGAAAAACTATGTGATAGGTATAGAGAAGTAATTGTGATTGGAGATTTTAATTTGTATTCGTGTCCGGTAAATATTAGTAATTATTATGAATGTTTTGTGTCATATTGCGAGTTCACTCAAAGTAACACCGTACCCAATTGTTTAGGTCGTCAGCTAGATTTGGTTCTGGGCACAGGTTTTAGCGAAGAGTTGTCAGTAGTAGCGGCCGACGAGCCACTCGTGCCTGTCGACGCGCAACACCCGCCGCTCGTGGTGAGCGTACACCTCAACCCCGCGCTACCCGCGCTCACCCCTTTCCCTCCCGTTGACGACGGCCGTAGCAGCGCACGCAGTATTAGACCGCGGTGGAATTTTTATAAGGCCAATTATCAATTATTGTATTCAATGCTTACGTCCGCGGATTGGGGTGCTATGTATGACAAGCATGATTTGGAGGAGGTGTTGAATATCTTTTATGGTAAGGTTAATAATATTTTGGATAAATGTGTACCCCAGAAAAAGCTTAACCATAGAAATACGCGATACATATATCCCGAATGGTACACTAGAGATATTATCAAAGATATACAGATAAAAGCCAGACTTCATAAAAAATTCAAGGCAACTAAACTCGATAGCGATTATGATACATTTGCAAAGTACAGAGCTCGCGTTAAAAAAGCAATAGAAATTGCACATACAGAACATAAAATTAAAATTCAGAGTCAGTTCGCAAAAGATCCAAAATCATTCTGGCAGTACATTGGATCTAAGCGAAGTAGACTAAATAGGCAAAGTATCATGAAGGATGGACAATACCTCACGGATCATGAATGTGCTAGGGAATTCGCGGATTTCTTTGAATCTGTGTACAGTAAGGAACCACCGCAACTGGACGCGCGGGCGGCGGCGGCGGCGGCTCAGCCCACCAGTGCGCGTGTGCATATCGAGACTCTTAGTCTTCAGGATGTTAAGAACGCGCTCGTTAATCTCAAGCCAAAACGTTCATCTGGCCCTGACGGTTTACCGGCGTTTCTGTTTAGAGACTGTGGTAGGGTGCTAGCAGAACCGCTACATTATATTTTTAATACATGTTTAAAACAAGCGACGTTCCCGCCCCGATGGAAAATTACACGGGTTATTCCGGTTCCTAAGGGTAAGTCGGGTCCAGATGTCAGTGGCTATAGACCAGTGGCTGTGCTGTCGACTCCGGCAAAAGTGTTTGAATCTGCTATCCAGCGCTGCGTGCAGGGGCAGGTGCAAGCGCAGCTGTCGGATGCGCAGCACGGGTTTCGGCCGGAGCGCAGCACTGCCACCAATCTACTCAACTTCATGGCGCAGGTGGTGCCGGCAGTCGACGCTGGCATGCAGGTAGACGCGGCGTACTTTGATTTCAGAAAGGCATTTGACACCGTCGACAATAACGTGTTATTAGGAAAGCTAGCGGATATTGGCTTTTCACCACACCTGTTACAGTTCTTCGTCAGCTATATGGGAAACAGACAGCAATATGTTGACTACAGAGGGTGCGAGTCCGAGCCGTATTACACCAGGTCTGGCGTAAGTCAAGGCAGCAATTTGGGGCCACTTGAATTTATAATAATGATAAATGACTTACCGGAGGTTATTAAACATGGTCTGTGTTTATTATTTGCTGATGACCTTAAATTGCTGCTTGAGGTGAAAGATAAGTCGGATTGTGAACGTTTGCAGGAGGACATAAACAGAGTGGTAGAGTGGAGCCAGAGGAATAAACTCTACTTCAATGTGCACAAATGCTCAGTAATAACGTTCACTCGGGCGCGGACCCCACTATGCTACGAGTACAAAGTGGAAGCAGCACCCATGGAACGAGTTTCACAGGTACGGGATCTCGGGGTGATTCTCACATCAGACCTCACTTTTCGGGAACATATCATAAAGATATGCAAAAAGGCGTACAGAAACTTAGGTTTTGTACTGAGGCAATCACAGGGGTTTACCAATATTATCACATTCAAGGTGTTATATGACGCTCTAGTCAGGAGCCATCTTGAACACAGTGCAGTTATTTGGTCTCCACATGAAACAAAATACAGTGTAATGTTGGAGAGAGTCCAAAATAAATTCACAAGACATTTGTATTTTAAACTATATGGGGTATATCCATTCTACCCATTAATGTACCCTACACTGTTTGTACTGGGTATGGTGGGGTATAATGAGCTGAGGGTGCGCCGGGAATTTATTCTCGCTGCGTATGTCGTAAAACTATTGCGTGGTGCAGCTCATAACCCGGGTGTGCTGCGGCAGCTTAAACTGTGCGTGCCGGATCAATACGTGTGGAGGCGGCGGCGCCCACCACTGCTAGCCGTGCCGGTAGCCAGAACCAATCTCTTGGCTAAAACCCCTCTCACCAGAACGATCCGCGTAGTGAACGAAGTTCACGAGCGAATCGACATTTTTTCGTGCACTTTGAGTGAATTCGCAAAAGTTTTGTTAAACGTAATTTCTTATTTATAAGTAGTAATAGACAATAGTTAATGGACCTGTGTTAGAAATAAGAGTGATAGCCACACTGTCGAAGTAGGTTTAAGATTACCTGTAATGATAGTTGTAAGTTGAATAATTAAATAAATAAATAAATAAAAAAATAAATAAATAAAAATGTTTAGATTATACATATATGTGAGAACAATGTAGAAAGACGTGCACATTAAGAGCGTCCAGAGTACAAAGATAAAATAAACAGTTCAAAAATAAAATAAACCATGGCAGATAAGAGATAACCAGTCCCTACTGACGGCGCCCGTTCACGAACATGACGCATGGATCAACACCATTCAGCTCAACCATTTTGAAGGGAACACACGCGCCACCACCAGCAATTCAGCAACATTTGAGTGACTATGACATTCTGTTAACCGACAGGGCAAATTCGAGTCAATGAAAGATGCACCCAGTAAATGGTAGCTTTCCATGGTACTCACACATTATATAATACTAATAAATTGAATCTATATAATGCAAATATATTTTTACAATCTTCTGCAGCTTCCATAATAACTTCACATGATAATCAATTAGTTTGGCCCTATGAATGTGGGGCAGGGCCAGCATTGAGCCAAGCATTTTTATCATCAACTAGCTGTTACCGGCATGCGTTGCAATGCACCTTTTCCTACTACCTACCTACCTACCTACTACCTACCTACCTACTAGCTGCCTACTACCTACTACCTACTGTTAGCTTTTGCTATTTATTTCGTCTGAAAATATTTAGAATAATTTAATTAGCTAAATTAAATTTATTGTTTTATAAAACGGTTCAGCTGCTCTCGACATTTGCGCTTAGCAACAAATTCAGGGATTCATTTTTATATTATAGATGTAATCCCCGAACTTATAATATGCTTGCCTACAGAGTGTGCGTTTTATACATGATTTAAATTTCGTCTCTCATTCAGTTGTAGAATGTGGCGTATTTAGGTATTTTATTGTAACATTTTAAACAGTAGGTACCTCATGAAAGATAAAACCTGAAACCTGCCAGCTAACTAGTTAGTCCCTGTTACAGTGGTGTCTGTCACGTATTTTACTAAATGAATGCAGATTTTTCCTACCATACATGATGTTTTCATAGATGTATTGACAAGGTACTATCATGAATTTAATCTTAGAGAATCGCGCCCACGTAGATTATATATGATTCTGATGGCTCTTTTCTGCAGAATAAATATAGACTCGATGTCTGGCCGATTTCGTCCCCTTAGTAAAATACCGTACGACATAATACTATGAAAATAACTAAAATAGACTAGCCTCGCGGTATCTTTATCAGTAAATTGACGGATAAATATTAAAGAAGCATCGTCAGCAAACAACACACTTTGCGGTTGGTTTTATTTAACAACCAACCGCAAATGGGGTAGGTCATTATTATATATACTAAAAAGAGAAAAGGAATACCGACCTTGTGGTACACCCCTTTTTACTTTTAAATCCATTTTTACAACATTTACTTGGCCTTAATGCTGTCTATCATTCAAATACGATATTATTAAACTGAGCGCAAGTTTGCTCAAGTTTCAAGAGCAAGGTTTTGTGATTTACGCAATCAAATGCCCTCGAAAGGTCACAGAAGATTCATATGGCACCTTGTGCCTCTTCCTACGCAGTTACTATGTGTTTTAATAAAGTGGCACCGGCGCCAGACGTACGTCTTTTGGTGAAACCAAACGAAAGGCTTCGGTGTGAGTGAGAAAATAATTTTAATTCACTTGAAACAAATTAAAAAAATGGTACCTCATGATTTGGGTGAAGTACACAAACAAACACGCGCCGAGTGCTGCGTTAAATTACTAAACCGTCACCTTATGGTGACCCCAGGAGAACCGACAAAATTCTGCCCCAAGCCAAACTTGAAAATGAACTGGTAAGTGTCTGGTGGACCAGTAACCAGAACAGACCGGTCTCATCCACTACAGCTTCCTAAGATCTGCCCAAACGATTACGATAGATCTGTATTGTCAACAATTTCAAACCATGTTGGAAAAGCCGCTGAACAACTGAGACTGGTCAATTGCTTTAGGCCACTGCTGTTTCAAGACAACGCTAGACCACACACTGAACAACAGACGCTCGCTAAATTAGAGGAGCTGCGATTGAAATGTCTCCGTCACCAATCATACCTTGTCCCAGACCTTTCGCAACTTGCTCCAACAGATTACCACTTTTTTTCGGTAGTTGTACCATTTTTTGTAACGAAAAATAATTAATTCCGATGAGGCAGTCAAAGCCGCTTTCAAAGATTTCAAGAATCAATGAACTATCTATAAAATGGTGAAGGTTATAGATAACAAACATACTTTGCGTTTAATTTGCGTTTTAATCAATCAAAGAAACAAGTTTTAACTTGTTTCTTTGATTGATTAAAACGCAAATTTTATGTAAGGACCTAATACTAAGTAGTGTTGTGTAGCACAGTGTACTTACTGCAGTGGCTCTCGTCGGAGTAGTCGCCGCAGTCATCGCCGCCGTCGCACAGCGCAGCGTGCGGCACGCAGGCGGCGTTGCGGCACGCCCACTCGCCGCGCGCGCACGCGCCGCGCGCCGCGCCCGACAGCGCCGTGCCGCCGAACGCGCGCTCGAACGACGCTGACACGCAACACAACACTCATCAGACTTACAGAGAACATCGATCGAGGCGTTGCGGCGCAACGCCAACGACAGAAATCAAAATTCAATGTGGCGACAACCATATTGTAAAAATAACAAAAAAAATTGTAAAAAATAAAACTGACTTCAAAAACACAAAAAAGTGAAAAAAAACTTTAGCTTCCGAAGTCGGTGATTTTTGTTTGTTTGATTTAGTTTTTTTGACTTCTGAAGATGAAGTTATTTTTCACTTTTTTGTGGTTTTTAAGTCGGTTTTATTTCTTGCAAAAAAGATTTTTATTTTCCATTTTTAGTTGTAATATCCTACGAATGGATAAAACAAGAAATGAGTTAAAAGGAAGTCTGGAAGTGGCGCCGGTGACTGAAAAGTTGTGTGGTAATCGGTTGTCGTGGTATGCGCATGTGATGCGAAGGAATGAGGAAAATGTCGCAAGGAAAGTTTTGGGTATTTGAGTAGAGGAAGACCAAAGAAACGATGGATGGACTGTGTAAAGAATGATATGGTAAGAAAGGAGGTGTCTGATGAGATGACGAGTAATAGAGAAGTATGGAAGAAGAAGACTTGCTGCGCCGACCCCTCAATGAATTGGGACAAGGGCAAGAGAATGATGATGATCCTATACAAATATTTACTACGCATTTATTTTACATTGTTAACAATACATTTCATGGTAATGGGCTTATCCCCAATAAAATGGAACTTAACATACCTAACTGTCGAAATGTGGGTGTACTGTACACATCTGCGTACCCCCTCAGAGCATACAGGCGTGATGTTATGTTATGATGTTGTGTAAACAATAAACATCCAAGCGATTGCAGCAATCACGACAGATTTGCTGTTTATTATTGAAGAGTTCCGTTCCATATCTCCAAAGTCCATCATCAGATCATGACAATATTTCTATGGGACCAACTTCTTGGGAAACTACTCTTTCAAACAAAAAAAAGATTTTCTAAAACGGTTCAGGCTTCTTCGAGTAATCGAAGATACATTAAAAAAAAGATTCCGACGAATTGAGAAACTCTCCTCCTTTTGAAGTCGGTTAAAAAAATGAAAGTGGGGTATCATTGAGTAGGTATTTGAAAATCATCTAAAGGTTTCTGCATTTTATTTTTTTATTTGAACGACCGTTTAGGATATACGTATAACGATTTAAAGTTGGTTTAAAGGCGGTAGATGAAAAACAATATGTGTAGGTATTTGTGTATTCACTTACGTTGTGAGTTACCTGACCTAGATCACTGGTTAAATCGTGCGGCAGTGAACGCGAACGACATATCGCTGGTTCACTTTCCGATGACGATGAAGAGATTCTTCTTCGTTTTTTAACTAACTTTTTCACTTTTTTTAGTAGTTTTTCGACACTGTCACTATCGCCAAGATAGTATTATTACAAGATCGCTTTCTTTGTCCCATAGTGTGACGAAATTAAAGTTATTTCCGTACGAAGCAAAGTTCCGTGCGAGTGGGACAACACTAAAAATCACGTAATGAGTCAAGTATTGGCATTGCAACGGCAATGGCGGATTCTATTTATTTGAAAATAAATTCTATAAGCTTTTAAATAGCTTTAAATAATGTGAATAGGACAGCATCAACTCTCGTACTGCTGCATGTAAACTGTAATCATCTTCCGGAGAGATACGAAGTATAATGTGAAAGATTTTATTATCATTTTATGAGTTTGTTCCGATCGATCCTTAAATTTTCTACTATTCAGACGATTTCAAGATTAACTAAAAACTATTTAATCTATAACATAACATCACGCCTGTAAACCCCGAAGGGTTAGGTAGAAGTGTACCTAATAGTACACCCACATTTCGCCAGTTATGTTTAAGTCCAGACTCCGTGGCTGCTACTGAGAAAGGACGCCATGCTCAGCAGTCAGACCAACGAGGCAGTATAACAGACATGCACAAATACGAACAGCACATGAGCGGGTCCTCGTCGGAGCCGGCTCCTTCGCCGCCGGCGTCCAGGCAGTGGTCGCGGCCGTCGCACTGCAGCGCGGGCGGCACGCAGCGGCCCGAGCACGCCAGCGCGCCCGCCGCGCCGCACAGCGCGCCCCCGCCCCCGCCCCCGCCCCCGCCGCCCGCGCAGCCCGCCGGCTCGTCCGAGCCGTCCGCGCAGTCCGCGTCGCCGTCGCAGTACAGGCTCTGCGCGAGAACGATTACTGTGACTATTCAATTAAACTAATTGTTTTTGCACCAAACAATAAAACAACAATTCTTTTCACATTCTACAAATGTTGTTATTGTTATATTGTTTGGTGCTATGGAACCCTGTGTGTGCGACTCCGAGTCACACTTGGGCGGTTTTTTATTTGTATTTTCACTTCACTTTTGTGTAACAGTTCATAGAAGACACTTGCTCTCCAAATATTAACGATGTGGTGCTAACAGTCTCGGAGTAAAATAGCAGTGACGGACCGACAGACAGACGGACGGACACGACGAATCTATTAGGGTTTTTTTTTCCATTTAGCAACGGAACCCTAAAAACGGACACTTACAATAAATTAACAAAAATGGGCAGTTAATCATTTGCCTGAGTCTGAACCTGTCCTTTAGCCTGGTAAGTGTTCAAATACCTAATGTAGG
Source organism: Noctua janthe (assembly GCA_910589295.1). Taxonomy (NCBI): domain Eukaryota; kingdom Metazoa; phylum Arthropoda; class Insecta; order Lepidoptera; family Noctuidae; genus Noctua; species Noctua janthe. Next base: position 95,554 of record OU342572.1, on the reverse strand, counting down.
TTTGTTTACCATGAGTATGAAGCAGAGGTCGCTGACCGATTACCTGCTGCGCTGCATGCCGCGGGTTCGAGTCCCGAATATTTGTATGGTCTACAGGTAGTTGTTCTGGATCTGGCTGTTTGTGTATGTGAGTTTAAATGTTTTTAAATGCCACGCGTGGAAAAATCAAAAATCAAAATCAAAGCATTTATTTCAAGTAGGCCAGTTACAGGCACTTTTGAATTGTCGAAACAAAGGCAACAGTAAAATAAAGCTACAGTCCCAGTCACAAGGCACAAAAACTGTGAAAGTACTGTAGTTGCCCATTCCCTAACGTAGATCTCTATGGAGAAGAACGGGCAAGAAACTCCATGGACACTCTTTTAAATCAGAATACTTTAACAAAGCCTTGGTTACATCATTCATTTTGAGATGGTACATTATGTGAGAACGATGCAGCATGCAAGATGTGTACGTGAAAAGTGTCCATAGTAAAAACAATTCAAAAATAAAATAATTAATTCAAATAAGCCGTGGCAAATAAGAGACGACCAGTCACAACTGACCGCCCGTTCACGAACATGACGCATGTATCAGCACCATTCAACTCAACCATTTTGAAGGGAACTAAATGATCCGACACACGTGCCACCTTCAGCGAGACATTTGAGTGAGCATGACATACTCCTACGCCGCTGAAGGTGTGTACGGACTGCGCGTTCCTGTTTTACGCGTAGTCGGAATACGCTGTCCACGCATACATTGGATACGCGTGCAGCTCCCGTACGGACCGCCGCGAACCTGAACGCGAAGGCAATCGATCCATAGCGCTACGCGAACCCCGCCAGTCATCCGCCATGACTCCGAGACATAGCCCTCCAAATACAGCGTACCCGGGCGTGCGCGTCCCCTTTGACGCGAGACCAAAACCCGACTGACGAGCTAACTCGCGCGGCACGCGTTCCCTAAGAGTGTCCGCGTAGCTGCAAGTATGGACATGGCGTTTCAGGACACGCGTACCAATGTACGCGCTGTCCGTACACACCTTAAGGCTAGTCGCCTCCTACTAATATAAGTGAAATTTTATCTATACATATAAGTAACCATAAGTACCTAGAATACTATAAACTTGATTATTTTCATGTTAAGTTCGAATAGTAGTAAGAAATAAAGGCTATTTTTATTTTATTTTATAAATGCACCCACGATATAGGACAAATTCCTAGAGCAATGTTGCAACGGGGCAACGTTGAAAAAAAAAACTATAATTTATAAACTTCACATGTTTCTGAATGGGATTTTCCGCCACCACACGTAGCAAAGCGCATAGTATTAACTTTAAAAAAAACCGGCCATGTGGGTGTCTGGCCATACACAATATAGGGTTCTGTAGTTGCCCATCAAAATATGCGGATTTGCCCCCGAACGATGATGTTTATTGTAATATAAAAAAACAAACTTAAATTTGCAATTGAAAAACCCGTGCTCCCATACCTTATGTTTGGGAAAATATATGTTATCCAAGTACATTTTATAAGTTCGTCGAATATTACTCGTAAACTTGTAAAGTGTGTAGCTTGTGTAGCTGTGATAGTTTTCCTTTTAATTTCGTTATACATATATACAACCACCGTGAATTTTTTCACACAACCAAACACAACCGTTTAGCTGGTAGAGGGGGGGGGGGGGGGACATTTGAGTCTAACAAAAATTAGCACTAATATTTCAAATCAATAAATACCCTAAACAAATACTTTTTGATATTTTATTTTCCACTTTGTCGGCGTAACTAATCTGTATATTCATGCCAAATTACAGCTTTCTAGTACTAATAGTCTTTGAGTTAAGCTGCGGACAGACAGACGGACATGGCGAAACTGGATACCTTTCATTGTTAACTACGGAACATTAAAAACGGTCACTACCATTATTTAGTTAATCAACAGAAAGTTTGGTACATTTGTTCCTGCGAAACTTCGGTGAGATGCTTTGAGGCGAGTAGCGCAGTTCAAGTGCCTGGGCCACTCGGTCACCGAGGAGCTCTCGGATGATACCAATATTGAGTGGGAACGTTTGGCAATGCTGAAAACATGATAGCCCGTAGATTTAAAGTGTTCAAAGGAAGTTAAGGTTACTTTATTTAAAGCGTATTGCCACACTTTTTACACCTGCAGGCTGTTTTTACGCCTGCCCAGCAGTGGGAGATATCGGGCTATTATGCTGATTACGGCGTTTGTTTGTTTTTCCTTAGCATAACGTGATTATTTGCATACATAAACCTAACGATGTGCAAAGAGCACGCTAGGGAAAGGCAAGTGTGTGTGTGAGAGTGTGCGTTACAAACATAGTTTTAAGGTTCTATTTACTTTGTATTTTATCATATTTATGTTAGACTGTAAGGTATACAACATTATTTTTAGTATATGCGTAACCTGAATATAGTTTGTTCAGAATAAGTAACTGGATCGATTCCAATAATTTTTAAACCATGTTATATTTTGTACCAAAAATATTTAAAAAAAAAGGCTACAAGTTGAACACCGAGGGACACTAAGTACCTATCGCAATCATCTAGGTACCTACTGCCATATTATTATTATCAATGAGCTCAAGACGACGCTAGAGGCGCGCGCGCGGATGCGCTGTGTGGTAACCACGTTTATGTGCGGACAACCAGGTAACAGAACAAGCATGTAACTTTGAGATTTTTCATGATACAATTTTGAAATTTTTACATAGATTCTTTACATAAAAATACTAGACACGTGTTTCAGGTTTCGCATATCTAGGTACTAAAACTAATGTTGTATATCTATGGGCCAAAGTAGCCTGAAAATAAGTGGATGTTGTTGTTATGCTGGTTTCACACGAGGGTAGAACAGCGAGGCAGAACAGTGGGCAGCACAGTACTGCTACTGTTTGAACGCACAGAACAGAACAGAACAGTACTGTCTTGACAGTAACCAAGGCAGAACGGTTAATAGCTCGCCGGTTTATTTTTTCGGGGCAGTTTGCTCCCCCCACCACCTTTCTCGCTCGTCTGTCTTGTGGCTGGACTCGTGTGAACGCGAGGGCAGTGCAGTGCAAAGAGCAGGACAGTGTGAGTGCGAACGTCCTGACTTGTTTTAATTTTTTCTTTCCTGTTTATTTCATTTTTTACAGTTTCAATTAACTCATCCAAAGCAATTTGTGCTGCAATTTTGAGTAAGTGGCGTCAATGTTGCCGTTGTCGTCGTCGACGCTCCATCGCTATCACTCGCGGACTGTCCTACATTTAAACGCCCCTGTCCTTCCAAACTGTTCTGTCTCACTGTTCTGCCCTCGTGTGACACCAGCATCAAGCTCTGCGTCATCCCACTGTCGTGCTCAAACCGCTCGCTAGCCGTGACGTACCGGGTGCAGGCACAGCTGCGTGTCGGCGCAGCGCGCGGCGCCGGGCGGGCAGGCGCAGCCCAGCTCGTCCTCGGCGCGCGGGCAGTCGGCCGCGCCGTCGCAGCGCGCGCCCAGCGCCACGCACACGTTCCAGGCGCCGCACGCGAACTGCTCCGCCGTGCACGTCGCGTTCGGGTGCCCTGCACAGGCGCGCGGGTTAGCACAGGCCGCAGCGCGCGCGGCGCCCGCGGGGCCATACGTACGGCAGTGCGTGGTCTCGTCGCTGGCGTCGGGGCAGTCGGCGCGGCCGTCGCAGCGCCAGGCCAGCGGCACGCACTCGCCGCCGCCGCACGCGAACTGCTCGCTGCCGCACGCCGCCGCGTGCCCGTGTTCCAGCGCCGGGACGGGCGCGGTGCTCGTCTCTATCGCGTTCGAATCTAACACACGACATGAGAACAGGTTACGTACATACGAAACGATCTACAGGCAAAATTCATATATTTTAAGAGCATGTCGAACGTCCAATATGGTGTACCGGGATGTTGAGCTTGATTTATTTACAAATAGTGTCCAGAAATTTAAAAAACAATGTTACGAAACTTTGTCTTTGAAGTGTAACTTTGTTGTGTAATGTATTTTGGTTTTGTTAATTCTCTTTAGATATTTCTTTGTTTAACTCTCACGCTTAGTGATGGGCGGAGGATAAATTCTCGGAAGATAATTACTCGAGTATTTATCCGAAATGGATAAATACTCGTTTTTAACCATTTTTATCGGATATTTACTCAAAATGATGGATATTTATATTTTTTGCAAACTGGATGTTTATTTTCTCAAATTTAATGACTAGTATTGTTATTTGGGCTTTCCAAGATACTTTACTATTACATTATTACCTTTGATGTCAAAACGAAGCAACGTGGTTCAGTAAGAACCACGTAGCTTCGTTTTGACACCCTAAATATCTACAATGACTAAAGAAAGAAGTGATGGAAGAACTTGCTACCGTTAACTACATGCATCTCCAGTTGGACGGATGGAGTAATATAAACAACGAAGGTGTTATTAATTTTATTATTTCAAAACCAGAACCATTCTTTGTTGAGAGTTTAAACACTGAACAGAATCGCCACACAAGTGAATATCTCCGGGAAGAAATTTTAAAAGTCATGAGAACATACGGCGAAGAAAAGTTTGTTGTTGTTATTGGTGACAACGCTAGAAATATACAAAAGACTTTTCAATTAGTCAAAGCAGTACAACCACATGTTGTGCCTCTAAACTGCGCAGCACACACTTGCTAGCTCATGACGCACTGAAATGTGAAGGTTTCAACAATTTCATTAAACTCTGCATAGATGTAATAAAATCTATAAAAAATCGCAAGTACTGGGATCAAAGCTACAGCAAATCGTGAAATATAAATAAATCAGGAGAAAAATAAAAGCTGCCGTGATGCACAAGATGGGGCAGTTACCTTACATCACTAAGGAGTTTGAAAAATACAAAAGCCGCTCTCTTAGCGTTAGCTATAGAAGAAAATACCGTCATCAATAAAATATCGTAATTCCAAAGATTATCATCAAAGCAGCTTTGCTTGATGATAATCTTTGGAATTACGTAGATCAATGCATATCTATACTTGAACCAATAACAGAACCTATCCTTCAACTAGAGTCCAGCAAATTCAATGCCCATACAGTGTTTATGATCTTCAAGGATATGAAATCTAAAATAAGCTTCATTTTACCTAGTATTACGATTCTTGAAAATGAAGCCAAGAATCAAATTCTCTCAGCAGTGGCAAAAAGGATGACAGACTGCCTTTACATTTATCCGCTTATCTGCTTGACCCAAAGACTCAAGGTATCGAGTTAAATCAAGACGAAGAACTGAAAGCAATGAATTTTATTTACGAAGTGGCAGGTTTGTTGAATGTGGAAATAATGCCATAATTAGCAGCATGTAAGACCAAGAAAGGTTTTGGCGAAAACCTTTTATTTGGCAGAACATTAACGAAGGGGCTTACCTTTTTTTTTTTTTTTTTTATTTCAGATGGGAAATCATCAAATGATCACTCTGGGCGGAAGGGAGTGTCAGACTTGTACTGACTAAAACCCATCCATGTTCCTTCTTTGCCCTTTGTGTTCCAGGGCCACGGTATCTCTTTCGAACAGTCCCGCAGCCCTGGCAGGCATCGGCCCTTGCGGACCCCTACTTATTTGCTGACATCTCCTTGAGGCGCACGTGCAACATGAACGCGCCGTCGACACGGCCTGTCGTCATAAGACGGCCGGACGGCGAGCTGGCCCATAACTCGCCGTCGCTTCTTGGACGGCGGTCTTCGCCGCTCTGTACCCCTCGTACAGCTCCGCCTCAATGGCTGCCGCATAGGGCGGATGCGGAGCCTGCGATGCCTGGCGTACAGACGCCGGGCGGCAACGCACGCCTTGCGCAGAGATGTCAGCTCTCGCGACCACCAGTACACCTGACGCCGGGCGCTTCCTGGCCGAACTCGGGGCATTGCCACGTCGCAAATCTCGGACATGGCCTCCTGGAACCAACCCGCCTCGTTGTTGATGTCGGCAGGCCTGACTGGTGATGACACCCAGGCCTGCACGATCGAGGCTTCCAGGAGGAGCTCCCGGTCCAGCTGCTTTAGCGCCCATCGCGGACCACTCGGGGCCTGTATTACCGGCACGCTTGAGGACTGGGTGGAGACGTCGAACCGGATGTACCGGTGGTCGGAATAGGTCTCCACCCCCTTCATGACGCGCCAGTCAACGACACGCGGCGACAGAGCGGGGCTGGCGAACGAGATGTCTACCACCGACTCGCCCCGCATCCGCACGCACGTGGGGACAGAACCCCGATTTAGGACGACCAGGCCTGTCTCCAGAGCCCAGTCCTCCACCATTCTACCCCGCACGTCCGTGTAACGAGAACCCCAAGCCAAGCTCTTGGCATTGAAGTCCCCGAGCACAAGCACGGGGAGGGAATGGCTTCCGATGACGACACTCAACTCCGTGAGGGAGTTGTGGAACTCGGCGAGAGTTCGGCTCGGGGAGAAGTAGACTCCCACTACAACGATCTCTCCGAACCGTGCTGCTACGCACCCCTGACCCTTCCTGACACTCTCAAGGGTCGGGGTAAAGGGGCTTACCTTAACCTGGTGGAAAGAAATATGTTCTTCGACAAAGTTAAATAAAATCACAGTGCGGATTCTTTCAGCACCGTGTACTTCTGCCGCGACAGAACGGTCTTTTAGTACACACGCAAACATTCACAATAAAAAAAACGAAATCGCCTGACCACTGAAAATGCGGCTCCAAGAGAGTGCAGACAGCGACGATGTCGACGGAGACTTTCCATCACCATGTCCAGTACAGACAGATACTGATGAAAAAATCAGTGGATTTGAGAAAATCGGGAAGTGAGTTCCAGTTTGTAAATTGCTTTTCTGATAATGATGAACAAGCGTCTAATAGTGATAGTAGTTAAATTTAAGAAAATATCAGTAATTGGCTAAATCATAAGTGTAGTGAAGTCATTGTTATTATTACAATATTGTCTTATTGTTAAAGTGATTAAAGTAACGCACTAATCTATATTTTCATGTTATATTGACATCGTTTGCCGAAAAAGACGATTATATGGGTCTATTGTTATTTTAGTATTTTTCTCTACTTATTATGTCATTTTCTTAATAATACAATGATTTAAGTAACAAATTTTGTGATTAATAACTTTATCACAAATTAATTACTTTATCTAACTTTGACAGTGCTTGACGAAAATATTCATGATTGAGTATTACAGGCTTATTGTTCATATTAAAGTGATTAATAAAGCACAGTACATATCTATATTTTCAGCTTTTCATTTATTTCAATCCTTTTGCTTGTAAAATAACAAAATTTACATTAAATAACGTAACTAAAACTGTAGGTAGTATTTATCCGCTTTTTGGATAAATACTCGAGTAAAAATGGACATTTATTGAGTATTTATCCATTTTGAGTATTTATCCGGATAAAATCCCAACACTACTCACGCTGTATATGCCGTTTTGTCAATTCCATACATAAGTTTATAAATTAAATAAAATGTAAAAAGTATATAACGTGAATAACGGTGTGAAGATCGAGAGTGTGTCGACCAGGGTGGCGTACCTTATACTCAGAATATCCTCAAGATATTCGCTGAAGGTCATACAGGTCTACGCCCCGACCTCGGCACGCCCCGACGATGAAGTGGAGACCATGTATGGGGATATTTCCAAAGCCCTGCATGGTTTCAAAACTCACTTCACCGTTGTCATGGGGGACTTCAATGCGAAACTGGGCATAAGAGACAAAAATGAGCTGCAGGTGGGGCAATTTGGGGTTGGACGTCGGAACCACCGGGATCACCAACTGGCTAGTTTTATGGAGAAGGAGAGCCTCCATATGATGAACTCCTTCTTTAAAAAGCGTGAGCACAGGAAGTGGACCTGGCAGAGTCCTGATGGTGCAACTAAAAATGAGATTGACTTCATCATGTCAACCAAAAAGCAAATGTTTAATGATGTCTCTGTGATCAATTCGGTGAAAACCGGGAGCGATCACCGCATGGTAAGAGGCACATTGAACATCAATATAAAGCTTGAAAGGTCTCGACTGATGAAGTCTACGCTCCGTCCAGCACAGATCTAGATCCAAAACCAAGATCCAATTAAGGCCCTTCAGAAGCTGTTTGATGCCGTCATACTCGAGGGGAAAACGCCGCAGGCATGGTGCAGGGGTGTGGTGGTACTCTTCTTCAAAAAGGGCGAGAATACCCGGTTAAAGAACTATAGGCCCATCTCAGTTCTAAGCCATGTCTACAAGTTGTTTTCAAGAGTCATCACGAATCGTCTCGCGCGCAGATTGATAGAATCAGAAATGAGGAAATCCGCAAGAGAACCAAGGTTACCGACGTAGCCCGAAGAATAGCCAAACTTAAGTGGCAGTGGGCAGGGCACATTGCTCGCAGAACGGATGGGCGATGAGGCCGGAAAGTTCTGGAGTGGCGACCGCGAACTGGAAGACGTTGCGTTGGGAGGCCTCCCACTAGGTGGACCGATGACCTGGTAAAGGTTGCAGGGATCCGCTGGATGCGAGACGCCCGGGACTGGTCAATGTGGCGACACTTGGGGGAGGCCTATGTCCAGCAGTGGACATCTTTTGGCTGAAATGATGATATGATCTACAAAGTAAGAATAGGCCATGTTTTGATCCGGTCAGAAATATTTCCAAATGTTTTCACAGCCTACATTGTGACCGTTGAGGTCAAAATGTAGGCTGTGAAAACACGGATAAGATACTTTTGGAATAATTTATACATTAACGAGCACACGGACGACGCGGGGGACAAGTACTAGTAAATAAATAGGTATACCAGTAACCGGTGTGCAGTCTCCATTGAGGCAGGCGGGGCAGTCGCGCTCGTCGGAGCCGTCGGCGCAGTCGCGCACTGCGTCGCAGCGCGCGGCCAGCGGCACGCAGGCGGCGTCGTCGCAGCGCATGTGCTGCGCCGGGCAGTCGCAGCCCGCCTCGTCGGCCGCGTCGTCGCAGTCGGCCGTGCCGTCGCACGCGCGTGACAGCGGCACGCAGCGCCCGCCGAACCCGCAGCGGATGGCGTCCACCGGACACACGCGCGACGCTACAAGCCCCCACCCCGCACGTCAGTATATGGATTGGGATCAGATGTACTGGTACAGTCTGGGGTATATTTTATAAACACTCTTTATACTGGTGTATAATAGATGGAATCTTTCATCATCAAGTTCTCACACATATCTTTCTTAAACTAATAAATAAATGAAAATATAATCAAGCGTCTAGGGGTACTGCTGATATTGTAATAATAATCTAAAGGGCAATCAATATATGAACAACGGTAAAAGTGTGAACGACGTGACGCGAGTGGTACTGACTGCAGTAGTAGAGGTCCTCGTCGCTGGCGGTGGGCGCGTCGCTGCAGTGCGGCACGCCGTCGCACACCAGCTCGGCGGGGATGCACGCGCCCTCCGCGCACGCCCAGCGCCCGGCGCCGCACGCCGCGCCCGCCGCGCCGCACGCGCGCCCGTCCGGCGCCAGCTCGCGCCCGGCGCCGCACGCGCACATGGCCGCGCCGCCCGCGTCCGGCGCGCACAGCTCCGCGCAGCCGCCGTTCAGCACGGCGCACGGGTCCGCCGAGCCTGTGGCCGAGCATTGTAACTGGGGCTCGTGCAGTTGCAGGGGCTACTGCCGCAGGCCGACGTACTCACAGGTCTGGTGGGCGGGCGCCACGGCGACGATGGCCATGGGCCGCGGCACGTCGCGGCGCAGCGCGGTGGCGCCGCCGGCCCGCTTGTCTGCGCGGAACACGCCGCGCGCCAGCCAGTCCGTCCAGAACACCCAGGGCCCGCTCACCGCCACGTCGAAGGGGTGCTCCGTGCCCGCGCGCGTCACCACCTGCACACAGGGAGTGGCCGTCGGTGCGAACGAGTACTCATGTCCTACGAAATGTACCGGAAAAGTTTGTTGCGATTTCTGACCATTCTAGTACTGGAACCTCAGTTGGTCCCATAAATTGTCTTGATCCTTATAAGAAATAGAATCCATAGGCATTTTATTGCTAAACGTTCAGTTTCTTATCAAAAAGGTACGGATAGTCTCGTAAGACCGTTTTCCTGTAGCTACGACGTATGAGGGCCCTTACTGCTCCATCTCAAACTCTTGCATGGGCGTCGCCAAAGAGCGGCTCAATATTTTTTTAAAGTTGTGCCTTTTCCCGGATTCAGATTTCCTTCTGTTGCACAACTTAAAAAAATCACTATGTATATAACACACAAGAAGCCTCGGTGTCTTCTTTAAAAAAAAAAAATTAAACCATCAAGTCTAGTTTTAAATAATTTTAAACCAAATGGTTTAACGCTTAAAATCAGTGTTGCATGTATACTGACGTGTCGGTGCGAGCCGTCGTAGTGCATGCGCTCGATCTTGTCCAGGCGCGCGTCGGCCCAGTAGATCTTCTTGGCGGCGTGGTCCAGCGCCAGCCCGTTGGGCATGAGGATGTGCGTGTTCACCACGGTCTGCAGCGCGCGCCCGGACGCGTAGGCGCGCTGGATGGACGGCCGCGACTCGTTCCAGTTGGTCCAGTACAGGCGCCGCTCGCACGGCTCGTAGTCCACGCCGCGCGGGCGCGAGCCGGCCGCCAGGCGCAGCACGGTGCGCGCGCGCGCCTGGCGGGCCCCGGGGCCCACGCTGGCGGCGCGGATGGCGGCGCCGCTGTTGCACGTCCAGTACAGCACGCCGTCCGCCGCCGCGAACACCATGCCCTCCACCGCGCCCACCTCTGCACACACACACAGTGAGCCCCAGCCCGCAGCGCTGCACGCTCGCACGGTACAGATACTCACGCTCGAGCAGCACCGAGTGCCCGGACCCGTTGAAGTGCACGGTGTTGATGGAGCCGCGCTGGATGTCCGAGTAGAACAGCCGCGAGTCCTCGTACCAGTACGCCAGGCTGATCGCGTTGCGCATCAGCTCCCTGCACGCACACACACACGCTCAAAATCGGCTAGTAGCAGCTGATGCAAGTAAAGTACCTAGCTAACTTACTTGTTCTCAATAGGTTTATAGGGAGAGTTGAGGTCCTTCTCGTCCTGCAGGTGGATGCTGTCTATCTCAGTGACGCGCGAGTACATCAGGAACGAGTCGTACGCTGCGGACAGAGAGAGACAGAGCATGAGCGTGTGTATGTGAGAAGAGGGGTGTGTGTACTGACGCGTTCAGTTCCGTCCGTTGGGCGCGAGGCGACCGTGCGGGCAGGCACAGCGCGCACGCTCGCCGTCGAACAGGCACAGCGCCTCGCAGCGTGTGCGTGAGTATGTGTGTGCGGGGAGAGGGGTGTGTGTACTGACGCGTGCAGTTCCGTCCGTTGGGCGCGAGGCGGCCGTGCGGGCAGGCACAGCGCGCACGCTCGCCGTCGAACAGGCACAGCGCTTCGCAGCGCGCAGCAGACCCGCACGCGTTGTCTGCGGCTCCGGGTGGGCCCAGCTGCGCCCCGCGCGACCAGATCTGCGGATAGCGAGCACTTCATACAACTGCGCCACTACCAGCGCCGGCGTGCGACGGGTACGACGGGTATGCGTGCACGTTACCGTGATGTCCTTAAGGCTGTCGCCGATGTTGTCGCGCAGCACGCGGTAGTCCGACACGTTGCTGAGCGGCGCCGCCAGCACTGCGCCGCGGTTCGCCGTGCTGTTCACAAAGGAAGGTTTACTGAACTTGTTCTACACGATGTACTACTGAGCAGTGCGGGCGCGGGAGGATACTCACGTGTCGAGCCAGTACAGCGTGCGGTTGTAGAGCGCGAGCGCGACCGGGTGGTGCCGCTGCGGCGCGAAGCGGGCCAGTTGCGCACGCGCCGAGCCGTCGTAGCGCGCCACCCACAGCACGGCCGCCAGCGCCTCAGCCCAGTACACGTGCTGCGTGCGCGCGTCCAGCGCCACGTCTGCCACGGCCGTGCCGTTGTACAGCAGGTCGCGCTGCGAGCCGTCCAGCCGCGCCCGCTGCAGCCAGCCGCCACCCGCAAGGAACAGCCAGCCGCCCACCGGGTCCACCGCCATCGCTGCAACACACATCACGCCACCTCATCGACCACCGCACGACCGCTACTTACGCAAGTGAAATGACAATAACCGAAGAGCGTCGAGCGTCAAAATAAGAGTACGCTCTCTAAACTGTGGCAATAAAGGATGTAAACTAAAGAAGAGGTCGACTCACAGGTAACGGCGAGCGGGTCAGTATCGAGCAGCACGTAGCGGTGCTCTCCGTCCAGCCGCGCCACCAGCACCAGCGCGCGCCGCGGGTCGGACCAGTACAGGTTGCGCGCGCGCCAGTCCACGGCCAGCGCGGCCGGCCAGTCCGCCGCGCCGCCCGCGCCCGCGCCCGCCACGCGCGTGCGCCCCGAGCCGTCGCGCCGCACGCGCCACACGCCCGCTGCCTCCGAGTCCACCCAGAACATCCACTCGCCCTCTGCGACACGCACGGGAACATTAGACAGCCGACAGGTGACGTCACGAGAGCACACGCGAGCACGCACTCACCCGCGTCGTAGTCGATGGCAGACGCCATGCTGAGCTGCGGCACGGGCGGCAGCAGCCCGCGCGGGTCCTGCTCCTGCAACACGAAGTTGTCTTGTGTCATACAAACGGAATCACAAAATATAAAAAGAAGACAGTCGTACGCAGGTGTACTAATCAAATTGCGTGTTACCTGCGTCTCGTTGCTGGCGTTGAGCGGCGCGCCGCGCAGCTCCCAGCTCACCGAGTACACCACCACCTCGTCCACGGCTGCGGACACACCAAGCATTACCTACCTCACTGTTGTGTACCAAAAGTAAATGCATTGTTTCACTATGTTACTAGCTTTTATTATACTGAATTATCCTTGAATTAAAAAGATTTTTAAATTACTAAAGTAAATGATGGTGGCGTACCGGTGCAGTTATCTCCGTGCTGGTCGTAGCCGGTAGCGCAGCGGCACTCGCTGTGCGCGTCGGACACGGGCAGGCACAGGTGCGCGCACGGCCTCGCCCGAAGCGCGCACGCGCCGCGCACCGCACGCTGCGTGCCCGCATCGTACACGCGCAGCGACAGCACGCCCTCTGCGGTCACAGGCCACGTAACTTAGTTAGTTCACTTGAACAAATTGTTTTTGGGAACATTTTTAAAAATTATTATACATTTTTAAGCGATTTGGCGACAAGAAGATAACGGAACTAAAAGAGGAATTGAGCAGGCTGCGATGGAGGATTGTGGGATTATCTGAAGAGGACACGATAATCCTGAAATCCGGCAACCTGCCTGCCTGCCTGCTTATTTCCGAGAGGGTGACCGGCAGTCCCAGGGTGGTGTTGGGTTTATCGTTCACAAGTCTTATACTGAATATGCTTAAGATATTCGCTGAAGGTCATACAGGTCTACGCCCCGACCTCGGCACACCCCGACGATGAAGTGGAGACCATGTATGGGGATATTTCCAAAGCCCTGCATGGTTTCAAAACTCACTTCACCGTTGTCATGGGGGACTTCAATGCGAAACTGGGCATAAGAGACGAAAATGAGCTGCAAGTGGGGCAATTTGGGGTTGGACGTCGGAACCACCGGGATCACCAACTGGCTAGTTTTATGGAGAAGGAGAGCCTCCATATGATGAACTCCTTCTTCAAAAAGCGTGAGCACAGCAAGTGGACCTGGCAGAGTCCTGATGGTGCAACTAAAAATGAGATTGACTTCATCATGTCAACCAAAAAGCAAATGTTTTATGATGTCTCTGTGATCAATTCGGTGAAAACCGGGAGCGATCACCGCATGGTAAGAGGCACATTGAACATCAATATAAAGCTTGAAAGGTCTCGACTGATGAAGTCTACGCTCCGTCCAGCACAGATCCAGATCCAAAACCCCGAGAGCTTTCAGCTTGAACTCCAGAATCGTTTCGAGTGCCTAGGAAGCTCAGTGGACGAATACAACGATGGGTTCGTGGAAACTGTCCATACAACTCCTGAAGGCAGGTGGAAAACCGGTACTTAAGGCCCTTCAGAAGCTGTTTGATGCCGTCATACTCGAGGAGAAAACGCCGCAGGCATGGTGCAGGGGTGTGGTGGTACTCTTTTTCAAAAAGGGCGAGAATACCCGGCTAAAGAACTATAGGCACATCTCACTTCTAAGCCATGTCTACAAGTTGTTTTCAAGAGTCATCACGAATCGTCTCGCGCGCAGGTTGACGATTTTCAGCCTCCCGAACAAGCCGGATTCAGAAAAGGCTTTAGCACCGTAGACCACATGCATACGCTGCGGCAGGTTATTCAGAAGACCGAAGAGTATAACCTGCCTCTCTGTTTAGCGTTTGTGGACTACGAAAAAAGCCTTCGAATCGATCGAGACTTGGGCTGTACTGCAGTCTCTCCAACGGTGCCAAATTGACTATCGGTACATCGAGGTGTTGAAGTGTTTGCACAAAAACGCCACCATGTCAGTCCGACTTCAGGACCAGACCTCGAACCTATCCTTCTGCAGCGAGGTGCGAGGCAAGGAGACCTCATATCTTCGAAACTGTTCATCGCTGCACTGGAGGATGTCTTCAAGGTTCTGGACTGGAGAGGGCTAGGCATCAGCGTCAGTGGCGACTACATCTCTCATCTTCGGTTTGCCGACGGTATAGTGTCATGGCTGAGACCATGGAGGACCTCAGTACAATGCTCGATGACCTCAATAGAGCTTCCGAAAGAGTGGGTCTTAAAATGAACATGGACAAAACCAAAGTCATGTTGAATGCCCATGTAACACCCACTACTATCAAGATCGGAGGCTCATAATTCATTCATTTATTTATTGTTTGCCACAGGTGAAAAGACAGATCTTATAATTAGCGTTATTGTATCACTGTAACATACCCATTAGGTGTACAATATTTGTATATATGTCAATATCATGTAAAAAATAATAATAATACAAATTTTACACATTTTATCCGTTACATTGATTGTTGCTCTACACTCGAAGTTGTAGACGATTATGTCTACCTGGGACAACGATCCAGTTAGGTAGGTCTAACTTCGAGAAAGAGGTCAATCGTCGAATCTGACTCGGCTGGGCAGCGTTCGGGAAGTTGCGTGGTATCTTCTCGTCCAACTTACCGCAGTGTCTCAAGACGAAAGTCTATGACCAGTGTGTGTTGCCAGTGATTACATACGGGACCGAAACGTGGTCGCTCACAATGGGCCTCATCAGAAGGCTTAAAGTCACCCAAAGGGCAATGGAGAGGGCTATGCTCGGAGTTTCCTTGCGTGATCAAATCAGAATTGAGGAAATCCGCAAGAGAACCAAGGTTACCGACGTAGCCCGAAGAATAGCCAAACTCAAGTGACAGTGGGCAGTTCTGGAGTGGCGACCGCGAACTGGAAGACGTTGCGTTGGAAGGCCTCCCACTAGGTGGACCGATGACCTGTGAAAGGTTGCAGGGATCCGATGGATGCGAGACGCACGGGACCGGTCAATGTGGCGACACTTGGGGGAGGCCTATGTCCAGCAGTGGACGTCTTTCGGCTGAAATGATGAATGATGATGAAGCGATTAGGTATAAAACGAGAAACGAAAAGACTAACATGTCAGAGCACAACCGGAACTACTACGATCATGAAGACATTAACCATCCATTTTTTTTAAAAAAGAATACATTGAATGAGGACCAAACATTTTGTACATTTTGTGCACCTACCAAACTGCGTAATAGTTTGTCGGTGGGATTAGCGCTCGTATTAATACATTTGGTTCAAACAGTAATAGCACAGAATAATTATTAATTATAAGCAGGTAATAACAAAAGTAAAAGTAGCAAATTTAATATTGTGGCAGCGGCACACGCGCCGGCGAGCCGGCCCGTCACAATTATTCAGAATTACAACAAAAAAATTACAATACAATTAAAAAACTCCTGACTTTTAGTAATTAACTCAGTGATTGCCTGTGGTAATCACTGAGTTAATTACTAAAAGTACTGAGTTAATTACTAAATTACTAAAAGTACATCATTACAATGTTGTGTTGTGTTGTTGCATTTTTTTGTTATTTTAGTAGTATTGTTAGATGCCATTATTTAACAGATGCCACTGATTTGATTTGATTATGAAATATCTTTATTTTAACATATACAAAACAGATAAATGACATACAGATCTTATTCTAAAAGCATTAAACATTATGATTGGGTGTTTTGTGCAGACTATGGCGCCTATAATAAAACATTTACGAATACATACAAAGTGTAATGGATCCATACATCCTCACAAACTTTCGCATTTATATATTAGTAGGATGTAGGATAGTAGCAAGTCGGATTAGTTGATATGATGGTGACTGCTCGCACTGACCGGTGTTGTTGCGCAGCAGACGCGCAGTGGCCGGCGCGCAGCGCTCCTTGTCGCACGCGCGCACGCTGCTGTCCGCCGCGTCCGCCCACAGCACCTCGCCGCCGTACACCTCCAGCGCCGTGGGCCGCGCGCGAGCGTCCGTCTCCAGCTGCAACACCACCAGATTGCATATTATTGGCATTTAAACATCGAGCGTCACAAACACAATCTCTGACAGCTCAATGACTTGCCGTGGTAAGTTTCCCGGTGGCGACGTCGAGGTACATCATAGTGTTGGAGCCGGCGTTGACCCAGTAGAGCCGGTCCGCGTCCAGGTCCACGCACATGCTGGTGACGCCGGACAGGCGCGGCTCCAGGCGCGAGTCCAGCAGCGCGCGCGCCTGGCCGGCCGCGCCCGTGGCGCTGCGCAGGCGCTCGGCGTCGGGCTCGCGCGCCGCCCAGTACAGGCGGCCGCGGCGCGGGTCCACGCACAGCGCCGACACGTTGCGCGCGGGCCGCAGCGCGCGCGCGTGCGTGCCGGCCGTGCGCGCGGCCAGCAGCGCGCCGCCGGCCGCGTAGTACAGCACGCCGGCCGCCCAGTCCACCGCGAAGCCGCGCGGCGCGTCCACGCCGGCGTCGCCCAGCACGCGCACGCCGCCGCCCGTGAGCGCGGCGCGCTTGAGCTCGCCCGTCTCGCTGTCGGCCCAGTAGATGCTCTGCTCGGCCGCCACGAAGGCCAGGCTAGCGGGCGCGGTGACGTGCGGGCCCGATACCGTGGGGATCATGTGCACGAGCGGCGCCTCCAGGTCCACGCCGCGGATCTCGCCGGCGCGCCCGATCAGCAGCACCTTCTCGTGCGCTGCGGGGGCAGGCGACGGTGAGTGATGGGACCGGGTGTCGTAACAGTACACATGTCAGTATTAACGTAGTCTCTCAACTTTTTTTTGGTATATCAAACGCGGAGGTTAAGAGTGTCAACCTAATTTTTTATAATCATTTTGCTAAGGCTCTAGGGCTTTTGAACTATTTAGATACTGCACCGACTGTTTGCAAATCGATTCCTCCAAATTAAAATCTGCTACCAAAACTAAGCAACGTGAATAAAAATGTATTCATTTTACCTTGTTGTTATTTTTTATAATATTGGTCGAACTACACAATGTTTAAAAGATTTGTATTTGAAGAAACAAATCTTTTAAGTCTTGTATTGTTTGCAAATGAACTAAGTCGTTAGAGTGAACAGACGACCTGCGCGAACTAGTTCCCAGATTCCTTGCTCCTTAGTTCGTTCGATAATAAAACCAACATGTTTTTTGTAGCATGTTCTTTCTCAGAAAATATATATTAATTGGTATTCACAAAAGTAGAACACGGCTTTATGAGTTGTACAAAGAAAGAATGCTTGTAAATACGGCCGAATTTAATTTATATGTGAGAAATTACTCAAAACTATTTAAAAAAGTGTGTTGTATGGCTAAGTCACAGTATTTGAGCTCGAAATTTAAGAATAGCAATAATGTAATTAAAACGACGTGGAATATTATTAATAATGAAACGGGAAGGTCTAGTAACCGAAATAGTGACTATAGCTCAACCATTAACGATGTAAATAGCGCGATTTCAAAAGTAGTGCATTGGTTTAACGCTAATAATTTACTTCTTAATGAAAAAAAAACCAAATGCATTAAGTTTGCACTACCTCACGTTGGGCAGGTGAAAACTAGTGTGTTGGTGAAGGGCGAAGAGTTGAATCCTGAAGATAGCACGGTGTTCTTGGGCTTAACTTTAGACGCTAAGCTTCAGTGGGGCCCACACATAGATAAATTGTCGAAGAAACTGAGCTCCGCAGCATACGCAGTTAGAAAAATTCGTAATTTAACCGATGTAGAGACAGCTCGATTAGTTTACTTCAGCTATTTTCATAGCGTAATGTCGTACGGCATTCTGTTGCGGGGGAATGCCGCCGATATTCAGACCATCTTTGTTTTGCAAAAAAAGGCTGTTCGATCAATTTATAGGTTGAGTCCGAGACACTCTCTCAGAGAAAAGTTTAAGGAGATTTATGTAATGACTGTTCCTTCTCAATATATTTATGAAAACCTTTTGTATGCTCACAAAAATAGAAAGCTATTTAAGAAATATTGTAATATTCACAATATAAATAAACATAAATTTATTGTACCTGTGGGTACAATAAATTACATTTAATGGGTACAATAAATTACATTTATTTATTACATTCAAGAACTAAGCCTTAATAAATTCATTTTTTTTTATAAAACGTAAACTTTGCCAGAAAGGCTTCTATTCTGTTAAAGATTATATTGAGGACAAAAAAGCTTGGGATTGAACTGCTCCAATTGAAATCGATATTTAATTGAATTTGTACCCATTTTATTTTATTTTATTACAGTTTGAAATTTTTTAATTTTTTTTTTTTTGTTGACATTATTTACTTTTTCAAGCACCTATGTATTATTATTATTATTTTTATTTTTCTTGACTTTTTCAAGTGTCGTTTTATAATTATTTTGTTTATTACTGTGAATATGAGGACTACGTGGGTGTTATACCATGGTACCCAAGGCAGATCGCTGACGATGCGTTAACCCCATTTTTACCGAACAACATATTGCATCAGCCACGGACACGAGGACGGGCCACGAGATGCTGACTTCGCGCAACGTGACAACGATCGCGCCACCAGTTCCCGGGCATCGGAAACGGGCACTTCGGTTCCAACCTCGAACGTAGTCATAATCTTTAGCAATAATCAATAATTGTAATTTCTTTTTAATTAAATTCATTATAAGTAAATTGGTTTTTTTTGAATCCTCCGCCTGCAGCTACCGTAATTGGCGCAGTCGGTAGGATACTCGAAGCAGTGCGCGGCGCGTAAAGGACTCTAAAATCGATCCTGTCGGCTCCGCATAGCCGCTGCCTGAGCTTTTAAGCCTTCATCGAGTATCCAGAACCTCGGAAAGCTGCAGCCGGTGCATCCAGACTTCGATGCTGATTCAGAGACACCAAGAAATGAAACTGTGAGTACACTTGAATCACTCTTGTGTTGCTTCCCTATAGTTGTAATTTTTCCTTCTTCCAGTCTTACGTTAATCCTTCAAGATTTTTCATCCTAGGCAATCTGGTTCTTGTACCCCTAGGGCTGTAAGACAGAGTAGGTTAGACCAAGCTAGAGACCTAAGTGATATTATAGAAGAGACAAGCGCCATGGCTCATGGAGACCAAATTGACGCTATATTTAAGTCCCTTCGATTACTCCCAGAGTTCGATGGGAACCCAAATACACTAACTAGATTTATAAATTTAAGTGATCAATTAGTTAAAAGATTTCTCAATCCTAATCCGGGAAATGAGCTGGAGAACCAAGCCTTGCTTAACGGAATTTTAAATAAAGTCACGGGTCCAGCCGCCCGATTTATTAACTCCAACGGTATCCCGACTGACTGGATTGGCATTCGTACAGCATTAGTTAATAATTTCGCGGATCAACGCGACGAAACTGCACTTTATAATGACCTTTCATTATTAACACAAGGTCAAAATACGCCACAAGAATTTTATGAAAATTGTCAAACCCTGTTTAGTACCATTATGACATACGTAACGTTGCACGATAATCTGTCTACCACCGTAGAAGCGAAGCGTGAACTTTACAGAAAGCTTACGCTGCAATCATACTTGCGCGGATTAAAAGAGCCGCTAGGTTCTCGTATTCGATGCATGCGTCCCGTATCTATAGAGAAGGCGTTGGAATACGTGCAAGAAGAAACTAATACGTTATATTTGCAACAGCGAAATAATAACTTCCTAGATAATAAAAAACAACCTAGTAATCCCGCGGGCTCACAATCTAAACCCTCAAATAATCAACCGTTCACTATGGCACCAATTAATTTTAACATGCCTGGCCCCTCACGCCAACCACCGATGCTGGTTCAACAACCATGGAGACCTAACGGTAATAATAATCCACCTCAGCCTAACCGAGGGCCAACACGTACTCAGCAGATATTTAGGGCTTTACCACCAAATTATAATGAACGGAGTAATGTATTTAGAATGATTCCGCATAACGCACCCGGGAATGCGCAAAGTGGACCCGGTCCACAGAAGCCTACACCTATGAGTGGTGTAAGTCATTTTGTCAGCAAACCCATGCCAGCTAGAGGACACGACTGGACCAAATCAGGCAACCCACCACCAAGCAATTACTTTAAGGCTCGTGAGTTAAATTTTAACGAATGTCCGTACTATGCATACGGCCCCTACTACGATTGCTCGGAGTACTATTACATCGAGCCAGAGTACAATGATAACTTTGTGTGTGTCGATGATAATTATAGTAATGGTCAATTAATTGTTGTTGATGAGTTAGCCACTAGCGAACCTATAACTGAATCTAAGCCATCCACCAGCAAGGAGGATTTTCGGACGGATTCGAAGTCCGACAAGCCAAAATAGAGATTAACATTCAGACACAAAGACAGCTTCCGTTTATACAAATTTCAAACCCCCCTTTAAAATTACTGATAGACACAGGTGCTAATCAGTCATTTATTAGCCCTGAGGCTATACAGAAATATTTTCCGCTTACGCCGCTAAACTATGAACCGTTTGAAGTCGTAAATGTCCACGCGACGAGCAGAAACAATAACTCGATCACATTACCGTGCTTTTCAGAATTCAATGAGTCCGATAATATCAAATTATTCGTCTATAAGTTTCATAATTATTTTGACGGTTTAATAGGATCGGATTTATTAAGTAAATGGGAGTCAACCATAGACTATAAAAATATGCGCTTAAATACCAGACACGCCACTAATCCGATTCAGGTATATGATTCTCGCAACGTCAATCTTTATGAAGATATAATACCCGCTCGTTCTTCTAAATTAATTAAATTACCAATCAATATACAAGATGGAAATGCCTATATACCGGAACAGGTCATTTGTAACTGTACCATAGGTGAATGTATTACGTCGGTTAGCAATAGTCGAGGTATTTTAGAAGTTACAAACACAACTCAAAACGATTTAATATTCTCTGTCGATCGTCAAGTTAGTGCCGAAGTATATAATGCTGAGTGCGCTCGCACTAAACAGCTATCGCCACGCGCTCAGGACGTTCTTTCCAAACTACGTACTAGCCATTTAAACCCAGAAGAACGCGCAAATCTCGAATCATTGTGTGCACAATATGCGGACGTATTCTATATAGAAGGCGAACCGTTATCATTTACCAACCAAATTAAACATTCCATAAAAACTACAGATGAAGTACCCGTATACACGAAGAGCTATCGGTATCCATACGTGCATAGAGAGGAAGTTAGGAACCAAATCGGAAAAATGTTAGAACAGGGTATAATTAGGCCTTCACAATCAGCTTGGAGCTCTCCCATTTGGGTAGTGCCTAAAAAGACAGACGCCTCCGGTAAAACAAAATGGCGAATTGTCGTAGACTTTAGGAAATTGAACGAAAAGACTATCGATGATAAATATCCGATACCAAACATCGCGGATATATTAGATAAGTTGGGCAACTGCCAGTACTTCACCACCCTAGATCTCGCAAGCGGGTTTTACCAAGTCGAGATGAAAACAGAGGATATACCGAAAACAGCGTTCAATGTTGAGCACGGACACTTCGAATTCTTAAGAATGCCTATGGGTCTTAAGAACTCGCCGTCTACATTTCAGAGAGTCATGGTCAATGTGCTGAGAGGCCTACAAAATGTCATATGTCTGGTTTATCTTGATGACGTAGTTGTATTTAGCACTTCGTTGCAAGAACACATGAACAATCTCGAAAAAGTTTTCCAAAGGCTACGGGAGTCAAATTTTAAAATCCAATTAGATAAAAGCGAATTTTTAAAGTTAGAGACAGCTTATTTAGGTCATATTATTAGTAAAAATGGCATCAAACCTAACCCCGACAAGATATCAGCTATACAAAACTATCCATTACCGAAAACCGCTACCGAAATAAAACGCTTTCTTGGTTTACTCGGGTACTATCGCAAGTTCATTCCTGATTTCGCTCGACTAGCAAAACCTCTTACTCAGTGTCTTAAAAAGGGATCAAAAATTACTCTCGATACAAATTATGTAAACTGCTTCGAAAAATGTAAAACCCTTTTAACTAATGACCCTATACTTCGATACCCCGATTTTAATAAGGAATTTGTTCTGACGACAGATGCATCCAATTTAGCAATCGGTGCCGTACTTTCCCAAGGTCCGATAGGACAGGACAAACCCATAGCTTACGCCTCACGTACATTAAATTCCAGTGAGATAAATTACAGCACGATCGAAAAAGAGTTGCTCGCCATAGTATGGGCCACTAAGTATTTCCGCCCTTATTTATTCGGCCGCAAGTTTAAAATCATCACGGACCATAAGCCTCTCCAATGGGTCATGAATCTTAAAGAGCCAAATTCCCGATTAACGAGATGGCGATTAAAATTAAGCGAGTACAATTTTACAGTAATCTATAAACAAGGCAAGTCAAACACTAACGCCGATGCCTTATCCAGGATAGAAATATGCAACGAGGAAACAAGTTCCGTAATAGCTAACCCCACTGTTAATCCGCCCACGTTAGATGAATCTAGGACCCTTACAGCTCATACTGATGCGGAAAAGCCTATTTTAGAAGTACCGATATCAGACGATCCACTCAATAAATTCAATAGACAAATTCATTTCACGATTGTAGGTGACTTAAAAGGTAGAACAGTTGTAACAAAACCTTTTGACACCCATACCCGTACAGCCATACAATTATCTAAATCTAACGTCGAAACAGACGTTGTGAACGCGATCAAAGAATTTGTTAATCCTAAAGTAAAGACAGGAATATTAATTAACCCACCTTTAGAAATGTATTCCATCATTCCCATAATCCAAAACCATTTCAAGAGCTCATCCATGAATCTTGTTCTTACAAAAATTGAGCTAGAGAATGTGAAGGAATACTTACGCCAGCAAGAAATAATTCGGAAATATCACGAAGGTAAAACCAATCATCGCGGTATTAACGAATGCTACCTTGCACTGTCCCGGCGATACTTCTGGCCTAAAATGAAAGAACACATCGCGAAGTACATTAATGAGTGTACCATCTGCGGTCAGGGTAAATACGATCGTCAACCAATAAACCAGCAATTGCACATAGTTCCCCCACCGGCGAAACCATTTGAAGTTATCCATCTCGATCTGTTCACAGCTGAAACTGAAAAATTCCTCACATTCATCGATTCCTTTTCAAAGTATGCCCAAGCATACCATTTAAGGGACGGAACTGCAATAAGTGTCGTTCAAGCTTTGTTAATATTTTGTACTCACCACGGAGTACCATTAACATTAGTAACTGACCGTGGCACAGAATTCACAAACCAGTTATTCTCAGAATTTACAAGAGTTCATAAAATAAACCATCATAAAATATTAGCACACACACCCAATGAAAATGGGATGGTCGAGCGTCTCCATTCTACTTTATTAGAACACTTAAGAATACTAAAATTACAAAATCGTTGTGAATCAGTTATAAATTTAATGCCTTATGCTTTACTAGCGTATAACAGCAGCATACACAGTTTCACCAAGTGTAGACCGTTAGAGCTTATAAGCGGACACTTTGATCCTCGTGATCCATTAGACATGGACGCGACAGAGCACGTAATGCAACAGTATATTCAGAACCATAAAATTAGAATGAGTAAAGTCTATGAATTAATAAGCGAAAGTTCTTTAAACGATAGAACTGATATTATTAATAACTTGAATAAGAGTCGTGAGCCTGAGCAAAGTTATAATCCCGAGCAGCAGATATTTATAAAGAATCCCAAGGCTAGTCGTCAAAAATTAGCACCCCGGTATACACAAGATACAGTATTGGCAGATCTCCCAATACATATCTACACAAAGAAAAAACGCGGTCCAATCGCCAAATCCCGTTTAAAGAGAGCGCCTAAAAGTGCACAATTGTTACAGAATACTACTGATGTACATGCTTCAAGCGGTAGCTGCTCAAGAGATAACACTTGAGAGCCTCGACAATGGACCAGGACTTCTCCCTTTTAAGCTAGGTTCTGCAAGGATCATAACCCAGCATCATTCCTTTTTACAGACTATCAATATAGATGAAATTAAATCTAAGGTAACAATAGTTAAAACTCAATTGAATTATATTCAGCCCCAGTTAAATAATAAAACTCGGTCCCTGTACGAACCGCACATCGCACACCTTAAAAGTAAGTTAGATAAGATCACAGGTCAATTGCAGACGTTCGATTCCAATCGCGTTAAAAGAGGCCTTATAGACGGTCTAGGCTCAGTAATTAAAAGCATCTCCGGTAACTTAGATTATACAGACGCTGTACGTTATGAGAATGCCATTAAAGTTCTTCAGGATAACGAACAAGAAATTACGTCGCAATTCAATCAGCATATAAGTTTAACCAAGGATTGGATATCACAGCATTCAAAAGTGTTAAAAAGTATTATTGAAAACCAGCAGAATATATCCCACATAGTTAATGTAATGATTAATACCACTGAAGTTACTAATATAGATCTTCTTAATTACGCCCATCTGGCACAGTTATTCTTAATTTTGGAAGATAATATAGAAAATTTATCAGAAGAATTAGACAGGATAGAGAATCTTCTAGCTTTTATTCATGCAAAGAGTACGCATCATTCAATGCTTAGTCTAAATGCGTTAAGAAGTATGATAGATATAGTGCGTAGTTTATATAATAAGGAAGAAATACTAGACATAAGTATAAGGGAATATTTTGATATAATTAAATTGGGTTCATATTATAGTAGTAATAACTTAGTTATAGTGTTCAAAGTACCGATTGCCTTGCCCAGCACCTATGACCTATACAAACTCTCTATTGTACCCAATAAAAATCACGAAATCCTAATACCATCCTCTCCCTATATTGCAATACATGAGGACGAATTCATGTACATGGAGACAGAATGTCCGAAGGCAAGCACTTGGTATCTCTGCGAGATGAAAGTTAGCTTCAGACCTCGAGATCAAGTGGACTGCATTCAACAGCTGATCACAACGCAGAAAATAGACTCTACATGCAACCTTACCCCTGTTATACTCAGCAGAGGGGCACTGGAGCAACTAGACGACAGGCATTATACCGTCACGTTCCCGAAACCTACTAAGATCCAGACGTCCTGTGGAAGAAATGAATATACCAATCTGCAAGGGAGCTTCTTAGTTGTCTTACCTCATAACTGTTTCCTGCGGACTCCTGAGTTCACCATCATCAATAACAATGACCATGCAACGGGACAGGTTATCAAGATCACAGATTTACCTCCACGAAATTCCAATCTTAAATCGTCATCGCAACCAGTCCTAACCCTAAATTCAATTAACCTGGAAAATCTACACGCAAGCAATACTAAGATAACGCTACAGTCGCCGATCAATATAAAGAAGCCTCAAGATACAGCCTTATATCATACTACAATACCAATGTACGCCATCCTATTAAGTGCAACTGCACTAAGTAGTTACATCATCATCCGAAGATTCCTAGCAAAACGCCGAACTAACGAATCATCAGAAACTGAAATGAAGCAAACCGCATCTCAAGACATCAATGCTGAAACTTCAAATATGCGTCAATCTGACACGCATCTGGCGTGTCTATTACACTATTCAACATTATTTTCGACGAAAGTACTCAAATAATTGCTGAACTACGGCGGGAGGTGTTATACCATGGTACCCAAGGCAGATCGCTGACGATGCGTTAACCCCATTTTTACCGAACAACATATTGCATCAGCCACGGACACGAGGACGGGCCACGAGATGCTGACTTCGCGCAACGTGACAACGATCGCGCCATCAGTTCCCGGGCATCGGAAACGGGCACTTCGGTTCCAACCTCGAACGTAGTCATAATCTTTAGCAATAATCAATAATTGTAATTTCTTTTTAATTAAATTCATTATAAGTAAATTGGTTTTTTTTGAATCCTCCGCCTGCAGAAACCGTAATTTGGGTCATACTATTATTATTATTTTTTAGTTTAGTTAGTTTCACGATTGTCTGGCAGTTTGAGTACTATATGCGGCCTACCCAAATGTCCTTTCTTTGATATTGTTCGTCGTGTCGTTGAGCTCCTTGGATTGTGAGTCGAGCTGCACGATCAATGATAAATGCTTGCATCTAGTTTTAAAACATAACATGTTGACATGTAAAAGAGTTTTGGAAACCAATTTACAGAAATAAATATGATTTATGATTTAAAAAAAGTAATTGAAAAAATCTAAAAAACCCGACTGAAAAAACTGAAAAGCATAAAACAAGCCCATTTGAATTTAAAATTATGAAAATGGAATGGGCCCCGCCTGCTTCCAACTTTTGTTTAATTTACAATGTGCTTGTTTTATGCTTTTCAGTTTTTTCAGTCGGGTTTTTAGTTTTTTCCAAAAACTTTTTTATTTCCAGCTTTTTAGTTTAGTAACGAGTTGAAAGATTTCGCAGACGATTTAACCTTTTTTTACTATACGGGGCGTGCCACGGCTTTGCTACACGGAAGCAAAAATATTGTTTATTTTAGAAGACTTGATTTACTTATCGTTGCATGGTGAATGTCTGAAATACTAGGTACGTTCAGTTTGTCTATAATTAATTTTCCTGAACAAAATCTTGGGGGAGGCCTATGTCCAGCAGTGGACGTCTTTCGGCTGAAATGATGAACAAAATCTTCTATCTATAAATATAAAATTCAAAGTCCTGACTGACTGACTGATATGTTATCGCTGGCCCTAGAGACATGAAATTTGGAGAGTGTATTCTTCGTGAAGAATAGGTATACACTAAGAAAGGTTTTTTCAAATTCCACCCCTAAGAGGGTGAAATAGGTTGTTGAATTTTATGTGAAACTTTTTGTTCTCGGGGACGATTGGCTTGAAAATGTGTGTACGTACTCTTCAGTTAAAATTAAATCATTAAAATCAATACATACCCAAACAAAAACATAACCCTCCTTTTGGGCTTCGCCGCAGTCGGGTAATTATAGTAAAAAAAAAGGAAAAAGCAATATTTTTTTTTAGATATTCGTGGACGGATCATCATCGGACATAAAAATGGCGAATTATATAAAAATGCGCTCCACACAAAACGTACTTAGTAAACTACTTGTCTCGATGCGCCAGGGCCGGTTTACTCACGGGTAACCTGAAGAAGCAGGGTGGGTGCGGGGGATACGTACGCTCGCAGGTGACGCCGTCGGCGGCGAGGCGCATGACGTGCGGGCACGCGCACACGCGCTGCGCGGGCGCGTGCAGCAGGCACAGGTGCGAGCAGCCGCCGCCGCGCGCGCACGGGTTGTGCGCGGCGGGCGGCTGGCGCGACGGGTGCACCACCTTCAGGTCGAAGGGCTGCGTCAGCGTGCGCTGCACCACGGTCACGTCGCTGCCGTTCCACTTGCCGGCGCGCACCACGCTGTTGGAGCGCCAGTCCGTCCAGTACACGTGCTGCTCGAACACCGTGATGGCGAAGGGGTGCGACAGCTTGGCGTGCCCGCGCAGCACCTCGCGGTGGTCGGCGCCGGCGTAGTCCGTGGTGTGCACGGAGTCCGAGCGCGCGTCCACCCAGTACAGGCGCCGCGCGCGGTAGTCCAGCGCCAGCCCGTTGGGCCAGGCGCCGTCCGACACGGCGTCCACGCGCACCAGCACGACGCGCGCGCGCCCGGCCAGCGACGCGCGCTCGATGCGCGGCGCCGCCTGCTCCCAGTCGCTCCAGAACAGGTAGCCGTCGCGCGGGTCGGCGGCGATGGCGCGCGGGCTGTCCATGTCGCCCGCGATCAGCGTGCGCCGGTACTGCCCGTCCAGCCGCGCCACCTGCCACACGAGCCGATACAGACTTCCAGTGCAACAGCGACACCGGGCACCGCTCACCTCGCTGCTCCCCGCATTACCTCGATCTGGTGCAGGCTGCTCTCGACCCAGTACAGGTTGCCGCCCACCCAGTCCACCGCGAGCCCCTCGGCCGTGGACAGCCCCTGCCGCACCACTGCCTCGATGCCGCTCAGAGCTGCATCATACACCGTTCAATCATTTATGTGAAGAAAAATGCATGCCCCTTCGACATTGGTCCCATTGAATCACATCAACTAAATAAAAACTAAATAAATATAATACCTGTACGGAAAGGCGCCAATGATGAAGTCATCGTGAAGTAGTGAGGCGCACTACATCATGAGAAGTGGAAGGTATGGGGGAGGGTTAAGAAAGCATGTGAGGTTCAATCACCATTGCCAACGATGGTGCCGCGGTAGATGTTGTCGTCGACGACGTCGGTCCAGTAGAGCTGCACCTCGCCGCTGGCGGGGTCGCGGCGCCAGTCCAGCGCGATGGTGTTCTTGAGCGAGGAGACAAGCGCGCGCGCCGTCAGCGCCGGCAGCGATACGCCGCGCACCTCGTGCCGGTTGCTGAACACCAGCAGCGGCGTCGTCCCGTCTGCCGACCGAACGAAACATATTAATGTATCAAATCAGGTCCGTATCTAACAGACTTCCCAGCTGAATCACCAGGAAGTGGCGAAGTCAGGCCTTGCGTAATTAATTCAAAAAATGTTATTTTCCTCCTTAGGCCCAGGAGCGGATCCGAAGTTGAGAGCCGTTAAAATATCGAACTTTCAGCAGCGGATATAAATTAACCCCTAATTTATGATCTTTATAAAATGACAGGGTGTGTTCGATGAAGAGCGTACTTTCGAACGGAGGACTGTTGTACAGCCCTCCGTTAGAAAGTAGATTTGTATGAGCAATCTTATTCCTTGCACAAATACTTCTTTAGGCAAATAATATAGACCATAATGATTAATTTTCCAAAACTAGTCTCTCCCCAGTCGAGGCGTATTGCCCTTCCATTGGACTATATGTAAGCAGTACTGTGTGCTGCGAGCGGATACGGGTGTCTCGTGGCGACTCACCGGTGCTCTTGCAGTTGAAGCCGTCGTCGGCGAGGCGGTAGCCGGCGTCGCAGGTGCACTTGTGGCCCGTCTTGGTGGGCGCGCAGGAGTGCGCGCACGCGCCCCAGGCGCACGCGGCGCGCGGCGCGCACGTGGCGGCGTCGGGCGCCAGCGCCAGCCCGGCCGGGCACGTGCACACGGGGCCCGCCGGCGCCGCGTGGCACGTGTGCGAGCACGCCGACAGCGCGCACATCGGCTCGCCTGCCGCACGCCCGACACGACCATCGTTATTAGTGTTTGTGGCTGAACAAACTGCTTTCGCGCCTTCTACGCACTGAGCACTACTCCACGCCGTTCGGACTATCATTTACAACTGAACGGCAGCTGACGATTCCAAAAACAAATCCTGTGTATTGGAGGCGCGTATCAAACAGCCATAGGTCGCTCATCACACGATGATAATGAGTAGCTACAATGTGACAGCACGAATATTTCACTGGCGGTCAGCTTGTGATTACATTTGTTTTTAATATGACTCACGTTACTTTTGAGCTTTTCGTGGTCTTAGATGACATGAGCTGTAACATGAGACGGGTGAGGGAAGCGGGGGGAGGTAGTTACCGCAACGGTCCGCCTCGTCGGTGCCGTCCGCGCAGTCGGCGATGTTGTCGCACAGCTGCGGCAGCGGCACGCAACGCGTCGCGTTATCGCAGCGCAGCGCGGGCGCCGGGCACGCGTCCTCGTGCAGCGGCGCCGGCGTCGTGCTCGTACTCGTGCTCGTACTGCTCGTGTCGCCGCACTCCACTTCATCGGAGCCGTCCAAGCAGTCCACGTGCGCGTCGCAGCGGAACTCCTGCACCACTCCACAATTCACCACACGTCACATGGGTTACAGAGGGCGCGACTTGTTGCGCTCACTCACCTGTCTGATGCACTCGGTGTTGTTGCACTGGAACTCGTGCTCTTCACATAAGCCGTTATCGATGTGAGGCTTCCTGTAGCACAACAATATTGTCATTAAGTTCGCGTCTGGTCAGTTCGAGCGGGACACAAGGCGCACAGGGCGACACTCACCCCTGTCGGTGCGGGTGCGGGGCGCGCGGCGGGGGCGGGGGCGCGGGCGACGTGCCGGCGCAGGCGCGCTCGTCGCTGGCGTCGGCGCAGTCGGCGCGGCCGTCGCAGTAGTAGTCCCAGGGCAGGCAGGCGCCGTTGTCGCACGGGAACATGGCGGCGCTGCAGGGCTGCGCGGCGCAGTCGGCCTCGTCGCTGCGGTCGCCGCGGCCGCAGTCGGGCGCGCCGTCGCAGCGCCACCACAGCGGGATGCAGCGCCGCGACGCCGCGCACTGGAACTGTTGCGCGCGGCACGACGAGCGCGAGCACGCCGCCGCGCCCTCGTCTGCGCCGTCGTTGCAGTCTGCAACACGCGCGCATCAGATCGGCTCACTACTGACTGTGTGTGTGTGTACTCACCGGGCTTGGGGGCTCGGGCGCTCACCTTTCTGTCCGTCGCAGATCCAGGAGTTGGGTATACAGCGGTTGATGTCGCAGCGCATGAACTGCTCCTCGCCGCACGTGGTGTTGGCTGCGAACGGAAGCACGGGTCAGAAGTGTCGCGTGTCGTGTGCTCACGCACCGCCTGTCGCGTCACGCTACTCACCGCAGGGCCCGGTGGGCGAGGAGTCCTCGTCCGAGCCGTCCGGGCAGTCCAGGTCGCCGTCGCACACGAACTGCTCCTCGATGCAGCGCCTGTGGCGTCACACTACGTCAGTAAGTTGCGGCACCCTTCAGTCGGGCGGGGCGGGCGGACACTCACCCGTGTAGGCAGGTGAAGGTGGCGGGCGGGCAGGGGGGGCGGGGGCGCGGGGCGCGCGCGGCCGCGCAGGCGTGCGGCGCGCCGGCGGCCGGCTCGCGCCCGTCCGCGCACGCGCACTCGCGCCCGCCCGGCACGGCCAGGCACAGCTCCGCACAGCCGCCGTTCTTCAGCGAGCACTGGTTGTGACCTGCGCAGCGAGAGGGGCGGGTTCACTTGAGGCGGGGCGCGGGGCGCTGGGCGCGGGCAGGGGGCGGGGGCGCGGACTCACCCTGGCGCTCGGTGTCGGACACGAGCTTGAGGTCGTAGAGCGGCGGCGGCAGGCGGTACAGCTCCGTCACGTTGCCGTCCGTGTCCAGGCGCCGCACCGCGCCCGTGCCGTGCTCGCTCCAGATCACGGCGCCTGCGGGAGTGGTCACACAGTGCTACAGCACTAAACAGTTAGGTAGGTATCGAGAGCCGGACGAGTGCGTCTAGCAGGCTCAACTTTCTTTAATGTAATAGTAGTAATTTTGAAAAGTCGAGCCATTTATTCCAACAGGGCTGCGTTTCTCTAATTATTTTATTTTTAAAAATGAGTCGGCAATACGCGTACTCCAACGTGGAGTATTGGGCAATGGTGGATTTTTTTGGGATGGCGCACCATAACCTTAACCTTACTTTAACCTAAACTTGAAACATAGTTCCTAGGGCTGAAAAGTATTACTTTCAACCCGCTCCTCAGGCAACTTCAGACCTACTTTCCGAGTATGAGTAATGAAAACATAATTTACACAAGAATAAAGTTGATATTGGTTTTAGCTGACATAAAATGTGTGTAGGGCTCACCCTCGTAGACCGCCAAGCCGTAGGGCTTGAGCAGAGGTGCGTGCGGCGCGTCGGCCGCCAGCAGCTGGCGCGCGCCCGTGGCCAGCAGCAGGCGCTCGATCTTGTTGAGGTAGGTGTCGCACCAGTACAGCGCGCCGCCCGCCAGCGCCAGCCCGCCCGGCCAGTGCAGCGCGTCCGCGACCAGCACGCGCCGCCCGCCGCCGTCCATGCGCGCCGCCTCCACCCGCCCCGCCGCGCCGCGCGCCGCCCACACCGACCAGTACATGCTGCCGTTGGCGGGGTCCAGCGCGATGGCGCGCGGGTGGTAGTCCGGCTCCTGCACCAGCACGCGCCGCACGCCGGGCGCGTCCAGCCGCGCCGCGCTCACCGTGCCCAGCGCGTCGTCGGTCCAGTACAGGTTGCGGCCCATCCAGTCCACGGCGATGCCCTCGCAGTTGTCGACGTCGCGGCCGGCGAACACCTCGCGGCCGCTGCCGTCCAGCCGCTGGCGCACGATCTCGTAGCGGTGCACGTCGCAGTAGTACAGGTAGCCGGCCTGCGTGTCGGCGTCGGCCGCGGTGGGGCGCGCGGCGTCCGTGGCGGGCGCGGCGGCCTCCCAGCCCGCGTGGCGCAGCGCCAGCGCCTGCACCAGCGGCGGCGCGCCGCGCGCCAGCAGCACGTAGGCGTCTACGCGCACGCGCTCGCACGCGCGCCCGGCCGCGCGCCAGCCGTGCCGGCACACGCAGTGCGCGTGCGCCGCGCCGCGCTGGTACGCCGTGATGCAGATGTGCTCGCAGCCGCCGTTGTCGCGCGCGCACGGGTGCGGCACGCGCGGCTGGCGCTGCCGGTGGAAGGCGAGCGCGGCGGTGGGGCGCGCGTCCAGCGCCAGCGCGCGGGCCGGCGCGGGCGGGGCCAGGCGCGGCACCAGCGCCACGCTGCTGTTGCGCCACACCGGCAGGTACAGCACGGAGCCCAGCACCGAGATTTGTTGCAGCTCTTGTGTCTGTGCGAGCGAAGCATCAGGTCACCGAGCCGCAATAACAACCTCAATCCCTACTACTAATACTATGCTTCACTATGAAGCCGATAGTAATAAAGCGCCCTCGTGAAAGTATTCTTTTACAAACCTTAAGGGAGAAACGCCAGGATAGCCCGTGAAATTCAAATGTTCTTACGTTGTCTGCGATTACCAGGTCAGTGTCAGGTTGTATGTTGATTAAAATATGATTTGCGGCCGTAATATTGACAGGATTATAACCATTAAATTATCAATACAACCCAGCTTTAGCATTTAGTCTTTAATAGGTTTTTTTTTGCGTTTAGAGGGTTGCATTGATGATTTTAATGGTTATAACTCTATAAAGTCATATTTGTTACGGCAACATACAGGGCTTTTTTTTCTGTTGGGAAATCATCAAATGAGGTGTGAGGTGATGAACGTGATGAGACGTGTACTCACGGCGTATCCGCGGCGCAGCGTGCGGCGACGCGCGCCGCTGTAGTCGGCGCGCTCCACGCAGTCCAGGTAGGCGTCGGCCCAGTACAGCGCGCGCGCCGCCGGGTCCAGCGCCAGCGCGCTCGGGTACACCAGGCGCAGCGCCGCCACGTGCGCGCGCGCGCCGCCCGCCAGGCTGGCGCGCTCCACGCCCGGCGGCGACGCGCCCCACACGCTCCAGAACATCAGGCCCGCGCCCGGGTCCAGCGCCAGCCCGTGCACTTTGGCCAGCGCCGCGTCCAGCAGCAGGCGGCAGGGGCGCAGCGCGCGCGCGCACACGTACAGCGCCTCGCGCCCGCCGTCCACCACGTACCAGTTGCCGGCCACCCAGTCCACGGCCAGGTGGCTCACGCCGCTCACGTCGGGGAACAGCGCGGGCACACCCAGCACGCGGCGCCGGCTGAAGTCGTCCGCGTCCACGCACACGATGCCGGACTTGCTGATGTTGTGGTGCACGTAACAGATGCTCCTGCACACAAGCGCGGTGGGCGTGACGTCAACGCGGCGGAGGTGGGGCAGGGTTCGGCGGAGGAACGAGGCGGTACGTACCGGTTGTCATAGAGGAAGTCGAGCGCGCGCACGTTGAGCGCGGGCAGCGAGTGGTTACGAGTAAGCGCGGGCCCGTCAGGCCACGCGCGCCGCACGTCGCCCGCTGTCACCACGATCAGCGATAGCGGCTCCGTCACAGGCTCTGAAGCACACGACACCGAGAACATCATCATATGTACGGTAAACGAACTTGTTTGTTGAGCATATTGACTCACAATGTTATTTTACCATGTTTTATAACTGTTTATAGTTTTCCTCTTCTTCTTCCCTGCGCTGGCACACCATTTATAATGTCATTAGTGATGTTTATTTTGCAAAAAGTTTTTTACAAACACTTTTACACGTCATTTTTTAGGGTTCCGTAGCCGGATGGCAAAAAACGGAACCCTTATAGATTCGTCATGTCTAGATATGTCCATCCAAAATAAAAGAAATCTAAATATTTTATTTTTTCACATAGGCCTAGATGGGCTCTTATAAAACGTCGACAGTAAGGTGCACGGTTCGGGTTGGTTGTTTAAAAAACAAAAAAAACTCCATGGTTACTCTTCCGTACCGTACCCGTCCGTATGTCCGTCTTTATTCTGAAAGCATTCTGTAAACCGCTTTACGTTTTTTATACAAACAAAAGATTAAGGGATTATCCCCATACATGGAAAAGAAACTAAAAAAAAAATCATCAAATCTATACGTGCGGGCTGTCTATAGATAGGTTTTAAAAAATGACATTGAAGTTCCTAAACACATTTTTTCTCAAAGTAAATCGTTTGAAAGATAGACACTTCCAAAGTGGTAAAATCTGTCTAATTTCTAAAGTAGCAGGAAAATTCAGAAAAAATTTAGGATTGTAGAACGTAAAAAATACTTTCAA
This sequence comes from Noctua janthe, assembly GCA_910589295.1. Taxonomy (NCBI): domain Eukaryota; kingdom Metazoa; phylum Arthropoda; class Insecta; order Lepidoptera; family Noctuidae; genus Noctua; species Noctua janthe. The sequence continues at coordinate 60,754 of OU342572.1, read as the reverse complement.
CGAAAATTGATTGGAATAAGATTTGATGTTTAGTTTTTGAGTTATGGGACTTTTTCATCAAATTGCAGCAGTAACTTTGTTTTCTATCAACCTACTATGAAAAACAAATTTAGTTTTGCTGTTGAATGTATTACAGTACAACATATAAATGAATGAGCCTTCAAAATATTTTTATTATACTGACTACTCTGAGAAGAAAGAAGGGGGGGCAGCGCCTATACACACGGGAAGCACGTAGTGAATGTATGCGCTGCACTCACCATTGACAGGCACGCAGTCGCGGCGGTCTTCGTGCAGCGTGTAGCCGGGCGCGCACGCGCACGAGTAGGAGCCGCGCGCGTTGTGGCAGTATTGCGCGCACGCGTCCTCCCACGTGCACTCGTCCGTGTCCACGCAACGCCCGGCCGCGTCGGCCTCGTAGCCCGCGCCGCAGTAGCACGCCAGCCCGGCGTGCGTGGGCCGGCAGCCCAGCTCGCAGCGCAGCGCACCGCACTGCACCGCCGTGACTGCACAGACACACGCGTTAGCTCGCGTGCGCGGGACTTCACCTATCAGAGCCGTGTGTCGATAGAGTGATACGCACAGTTGTCGCAGATGTCCCACTCGTCGCTTGCGTCGGGGCACTGACGCTGGCCGTCACAGAACTGTTCTATGGGCACGCACGAGAACTGGCCGTCCACCGGGGTCTCGCAGCGCGCGCTGTTGCCGGGGCACTTGAAGTCTTTTTGGCACATGAATGGGTCCTCGTCGGACGAGTCGTGCGCGCCGCAGTCGGGCTCGCCATCGCAGCGCCAGCTCGGCGCTAGGCAGAAGTTGCTCACGGCGCAGCGGAACTCGTCGCCGCGACATTGCGCCATCCACGCTGGACAAAACAACACATAGCTAGTTTGCTACAGATGTAATACTTCAATAGTATGTATGAGTAGGTAAGTGTGATTGATGCAAAAAAAATTCTTTTAGCGAAATGCTACTACAGCTTATCAGAATTTTTAAACGAGTAAATAACAATAGGTACATCGGCAATTAAGTTAGGTACGAAATTTCTTATTTTAATATTTTTAGTTAATAACGTCTATTTTTTTAACCCTATTGTCTAAGCCTTTTTTTTAATTTTATTTCTTTTATAATAATTAATATACCCTATTGTATAAGCCATTTCTCGTAAATTTAATATTTTAAGGTAAAACCTTCTATTTTTTAAATTAAGTTACTACTTACTAGTTTTTTAACCTAACCTTTTTTTTTTTTTTTGTACGCCGTTCCTATATGGCAAAACATGTAGAAACTTTATTTTTATTTATAAGACCTGTATAGTGCATACCATACCACTCATGTTTTACAAAATAAATATATCTTTATCTTTATGCGAATGTGTGAGTGGTAATGTTAGGTATTTGTTTATGTTTGAATAGCACATAAAGACGGCACGGTTGGCGCAGTGGCTGAGCGATTGACTGCTGCGCTTCGTGTCACGGGTTCGATTCCCGCACGGAACAAATATTTGTATGGCCTACAGGTAGTTGTTCCGGGTCTGGCTGTTTGTGTATGTGAGCTTAAATGTTTGTAAACGCACCCACGATACAGGAGAAATTCCTAGTGTGGGGCAACGTTTTTTTTTAAAAAAAAAAAAAAAAAAAAAAAAAAAAAAAAAAAAAAAAAGACATTGGTTACAGTTGGGGAAGCTGCAGTGCAGTTCGTCGGAGGCGTCCGCGCAGTGCGCGCGGCCGTCGCAGCGCCAGTCCTGCGGCACGCAGCGGAGCCCATCGGCGCACGCGAACTGCAGCGTGTCGCAAGGCGCGCGCGTGCTGCTCTCTACCGTGCCCGCCACGGTCGACGACCCCGCCGGGGGCTCACCTCCTGTACCACACATTACAGCATTACGGAGACCCAATGATACAATTCACTAACTCCCAGAGTCCTGGGATGCAGTGATATCCTTCTGCAAAAACCGACATGTCGCAGGAGGAAGCTGGAAAAGGAAGAGGGAGATGACGAGCTCCCGACCGTCCCACTGCAGACGCACCGGGCGTCGGCAGAGGGCGGACAACGCTCTTCCCCCCTAAATAAGTCCAGGGACGATGGATGCGGGGTATCCGTCGCCCATCAGACTGGATCCGAGAAGACGGCGCGTATTGTTCCACGTGCGCCTCTCTTGTACGTAACGGGGGGAGTTTTACACCTCACTCCTCCCGCGACGAGGCCCGCAGGTCAAGCGGGCCGGCGCTAGTCCGGGGTAGCGGAAGTCGCATTAGATCCCGCTGCCCCCGACGCAAGTGTGCGAGGGAACATTGGTGTAGTTTTAGACATCCTCCACTCTCCCAAGGGCGGAGGATTTCCACGTCGAGAGCAAAAAAAACCATTGCAACAGCATACACGGAACCACATGAACGGAGCGCCTTTGCTCCGCCTTACACCCTCCGAGTCTGTGACACTGCAAACAGAGCACGTGATCGCTCGCTTACTAAACTACAACACGACTCGTACATAAATCGTGTTACGAAACTACTAGCGTACTCATTCCCGACTTTGACATTTAGGTTTGTTCTTTTTTACTGCTCCATTAAACCACAGAAATATTAATGTAACTAGCATCCGGCCGCGGCTTCGCACGAGTAGCAGTAATAATGTGTAGCCGGAATACTTCTGGTGGATGTATGGTGCTTGCGGTCTTGTGATCAAGTTTTAGGAGTTATGATAGATACAGTGGACAGTACATCAGACTCACGAATAGCATAGGACTGCGATGTCAACCTGTTTTTGGCGTTGTAAGATTTTATGTATACACTTGTAGAAACTTTCAGCGGGGCAGTAAGGGGAACCATCTTAACCGTTGCGGCTACACGAACATGGTCTTAGGAGACTATCCATAACGTTTTGTGAAATTTTGATCCCCATTCATAAATTTAATAAAAAAAACCGGCCAAGTGCGAGTCGTACTCGCACGCATACAGGGTTCCGTAGCACTAAAAAATATAATAAAAATACTTTTCATTACTCATACTCGGAAAGCAGGTCTGAAGTTGCCTGAGCGGGTTCAAAGTAATACTTTTCAGCCCTAGGGATAATAGTTTTCAACTGACAGCTGTCAAATTATAAAAAAAAAACTAGTTCTATTTTCACATTTCTATTGAACCATGTTCCAACTTTCTAAACAGCCATTCAATTACAGCGCGATGTAAAATTGAAATAAAATAAAGTTAAGTATTAATCAAAGAATATATTTTTTTAAATGACATTATTATAATTTAGTTTCAACTATTTCTTTAAAATAACATAGATTTGGGCAAAATATATAATACCATTTTTTCAATGATGAAAATGAAAAATAATGGCTGAATAGCTGACCGGCCACAGAAAAAAAACTAAATTGGCGGGAAAGTGGCAATCCGATCTTCATTTGTTTATTCGAGTTGTAGAGTTTTGTTTATACTTCCGTATAGCAGAGATTTGTATGAGTTCATCTGATTCAATATGGATTTAACGCCTGTTTTCATAAGAGAAGAGGCTAAAGCAGTAGTGGAAAACCTTTTACCGGATACACTACATAAATTCGAAAAATTTTATTCCGACAGTCACAAATCCGAATTTTAAAATACCGATTTTCATAATTCCGAATGGTTCAAAATTCCTAATATAACAATTCCGATTTATCATATACCCTATTTTTTAAAATTCCTAAATTTCAATATTCCTAACGTAAACCTTTATTTATTTTCATACAAATCTTATACATTTTGAAATATTTCTTAAACTAAAAATAATATAAAAAACGAAAGAAAGCTATCACAGCTAAGTAGGCTTTACAAGTTTACGAGTAATAGTCGACCAACTTATAAAATGTACTTGGATAATATATTTTCCTAAACATAATGTATGGGCATACAGGTGTTTCGACTGCAAAGGTAAATTTGTTTTTTTTATTATTACAATAAAAATCATCGTTCAAAGGCAAATCCGCATATTTTGATGGGCAACTACGGGACCCAACATTGAGCGTGGCCCGACACGTACTTGGCCGGTTTTTTTTATTGATGCCAATCGATCCTGTTTCCAATACTGATAAAAAACTTCTACTGGACCAACCATCGTTGGAGTACCGTACTAAAAAGTCAAAAATTACAAAAATCTTTTCCAGTAGTACTGACTACTGAGGCCGAACAGTATTGGGAGGTCCCAATACTGTTCGGCGTCGGTCAGAATCAAGATTAGTACCTAGTGGTCGCTCAGCCGCCGCTATCCAGGGACAACTGACCGGAGGTTGCGACCGGACTAGCCGGTTTGTGCTAACTAATAGATGAAGCTACTCTTCAAGCTTCGTCGCTGGAGGTAATCTCGTTACGTGAGAGTGTTTTTAAGGGATGTGTGACGAAATCAAACCGTCAGGATGGATGTTTTTGATTCTGGTCACCTGATGCAATCGCAACTTTTCTACTGCACCGGCCAGGGGCTTTCTTTAATAGATTTTCAACTTTATTTCGAAACCTTAAGGTTGAAAATCTATTAAAGAAATTTGACATCGTTATGACTTAACGACCGATTTTTGTCGCTATCTATGTCGAGACTGCAGCCCCTGTACTGAATGACGAACTAACGATAAACATTAATAAACAAATCTATTATTCTGCAAAGTGATATCTCTTTATTACTTAATTAATATAAAATTAGCGGTTATCATTGAGTTACACTGGTATTAACACTAGCTCGCACAAACAGCGAGGTTATCGCGCGGCCGCCGCCGACCTCCCGCACGTCTTCATTGTGTCCGCGACATAGCCTGCGGTTCACTGTATGGTACTTTACATTCGACCTACCAAGAGGCAAACCTTCTGTCTGATTAGATAAAGCTCCTTCTAATAGGTACATTCCAAGGGCATTAAGGTAGATACTGATATTGTAATATAAATTCCCCGACAAGACTCGTGCAGTGCTTACGTTAGATGAGGTCGGATGTCGGCCGGTACCCAAGTGCGGGTGCGGCGGAGGGAGGGGGGTGAGACTCACCCGAGTCTGCGCCTTTAACCTCTCTATCTGGCGCGTTCACGCGCCCCTCGCCCCCGAGCATTGCCTCTCATTCATATTAGTATTTTCATTTATTATTGTCACGCACTGTTTTGTAGCAAGTAGTAGTCTGTAGGGGTAGTTTGGGCCATCAGTTTACAAGTTAGGCACGGACAGTGTGGACACTCTTCCCCGTGTCTCATGAGTTTTTGACTGTTCAGAGAAATCGGCCAAGTGCAGCGGACCACAGTGAAGAGGTTTTTTTTTTATCTGATGGGAAATCATCAAATGACCCCCCCCCCTCCCTCCCTCGCTCAGGGCGTAGTGGAAGGGAGTGTCAGACTTCTACTGACTAAAACCCATGCATGATCCTTCTTTGGCCTTTGTGTTCCAGGGCCACGGTATCTCTTTCGAACAGTCCCGCAGCCCTGGCAGGCATCGGCCCTTGCGGACCCATTCCGATTTGCTGCCATCTCTTTGAGGCGCGCGTGGGGTTGGAACACGAACGCGCCGTCGATAAGGCCTGTCGTCATGTCGTCATAATACGTCCGGACGGCGAGCTAGCCCATAACTCACCGGCAACAGGCCCGCGCCTGCGGTGGCCGGGAGCCATCACGTGACCCTCGACAGTGAAGGGGTGCCTTAGCACCAAGACGAGTTAGTCCGTAAGAGACTACTATAATTAATTGATTATCCCATCAAAAACATAAATATGAAATGAGAGCCAAGTTCAATATTATGATAGATGCCTTAGTTGTTGACTTCAAATTTCATGTCTTTAAGACCAGTGGTTTAGGCTGTGCGTTGATATATTAGTTAGTAAGACAGGACATTGAATTTTATATTGGGGAATGATTTTGGAAAACTGTGATACTCCTTTCTCATCCTTTTGACTGAGGAGTACGTACACAAATTTTCAAGTCAATCGACCCCGAGAATAAAAAGTTTCACAGAAAATTCAACACCCCATTTCACCCTCTTAGGGGTGAAATTTCGAAAAACCCTTTCTTAGTGGATACCTACTCTTCACAAACAATACACCCTCCAAATTTCACGTCTCTAGGACCAGCGGTTTGGGCTGTGCGTTGATATATTAGTCAGTCAGTCAGTCAGTCAGGACTTTATACTTTATGGGTAGGATAATATTGTACGAGTAAGATATTGTTGAGTGCGGTATTTGATTAAGTATTATTCAAAATATTAAATACATAAAAAAACAAAACAGGAATATAATTACTCAAAGAAATAATATTATGGCAACCCTCGCACTTTATGTAACTGCTTTTGTTCGTTGAGGTTTTGTGTTCCAAGTTACAAAATTCATAGTTAATTAAATAAACGATTTTAAGTACTTATAAGTGAAAAGTGATTCCGTGAGACTTTTTAAGCGATTGGCTATTGTTTTTACAAGTTTTCACTACACAGGAAGGCATAAATCTATTTTTTTTATCAATGTTATCTAGACGACGACTCGAGACGTACTAGGAGCGATGAGCACGGTTTTAGTGTAGGTGTATGCGTGAGCGTGTATATTTAATTGCAAGAGCACGGTTTTGTGGCTTCACTTTTGTTGTTCGCGGCGCGCCGTCTTCTTTTTTTTTGTTGGTCTGAGACTAATACAAATTAGAGAAACTTAACTCCGACGCATGAACGACGACCCATTCTAAATGTCAATGTGTGTTTGTAAAGTTTTAGTAAGTTCAGGTATTCAGAGTATTCAACTTCAGGGAGAAGGCTAATTCATAATTAATTCATTGTCCTTAATCATTGGAAACTTCAGACGATGTAACACGATGCGCTGCGGTGCATAACTCGACAAGGGTGAGTTATTTAATACCGACGCTCATGTAAGAGACCGCTTACCGGAGTGCGCAAACTGAAGGTTGTTGTCGTTCGCTATCGGCTTACTCTATCGGTCAAAGGGTACAAAACATTGAACAACTGTGTCACAACTCTCCTGTGGACTTAAGTCCTTTATATCCGTCCTTACGGCGTGAACGCATGCTTACCACTGGGATGAGAAGTAAAGCGTATTGAAGTTCCTTTTTTTAGCTACCATGGTGACTGACAGTCCGACTCCTGGGCAAAGGCCTCCCTCCACTTCTTCCATATGTCATTAGCCCGCGCGTCTTCCTACCAGTTGAGATGAAACGTCCCGTCTTCTCCTTCGTAAACAGACTTGACCCAGTCTCTCTCAGGGCACCAGTTCTGTGTTATTTTGGCCCAAGGTTTGTCCGGCAGATATTGTTTTCAAACAGTTGTATTAGATAAGTTTCATATATAATATATGGCTTTTAGATCACATCAGATGATTTGGCATAATTTTAATTTTTATCGTTAGATTGGCTGCCGTCCATTACGTCCGTTGTTAAACATGGCCCTCTTAAACGAAAGCTAAATTGTCTCCACCACATCGTTTTACGTAACCATTATTGGGGATATTGCCAAAAGGACCAGTAACACGAGTACACAAAGCTGTACCAGACTCCAAAAAAACGCGCACATCCAGGTTGCTGACTTATACCTACATTAATTAGGATTATACACTTATTACATGTATATCACCATCAGATGTACATTGTGTAACTTGTACGGTGGCTGCCTCTGGTGGTACAGGTCGAAGCTGCAGCTATGCGGCAAATTCAAGTGTATAGTTAGGTAACACAGTCGGGGCAGGTAATTACAATTTATAACAAGTATGGAGGGCGGGCAGGCGTGCCGAGATGCCGCGCCGACCGGTTTGCAATTTTTTATGTGCCACTCGAACTCAAACTCAAGGCATTTATTTCAATTAGACCATTACAGGCACTTTTGAATGTCAGAAAAACAAAGAAAGCGAAGCTACAGTCCAAGACACAAGGCATAGATCTCTATGGAGAAGAATGGGCAAGAAACTCTATGGACACTCTTTTCAATCAAAATATTATTACAAAATCTTGGTTACATCATTCATGTGGAGACTATACATTTTGTGAGAACGATGTATTAAGAAGTGCAAGTTGAAGAGTGTCCAGAGTAAAAAGATAATCAACAGTTCAAAAATAAAAATAAACCATGGCAGCTGAGAGATGATCAGTCCCTATTGACAGCGCCCGTTCACGAACACGACGCATGGATCAGCATCCAGCACCATTAAACTTAACCATTTTGAACGGAACTAAATGATCCGACACACCCGCCAGCATCAGTTCACTCTCAACCGCCAAGGCAAATTCGAGTCAATACGAGTAACTAAATGTAAATGGTAGTTTTACAGTACATAGTACTCACACATTTGTGCTATGCTATTATACATATAATATTAAGAGATTGAATCTATACAATGCAAACATATTTTTACAATCTTCTGCAGCTTCCACAATAACTTCACATGATAATCAATAATTAGTTTGCCCCTATGGTTGTGGAGCAGGACCAGCATTGAGCCAAGCATTTCTATCATCAATATAATCCCCCAACTTATAATATGCTTGCCTACATAGTGTGCATTTAATACAAGATTTAAATTTCGTCTCATTCAGTTGAAGAATGTGGGGAGGTATTTTATTATAACATTTTAAACAGTACCCCATGTAAGATGAGTCTACTTTAGCTAGCCTGAAACCTGGCTGTACTAGTTGGTCCCCGTTTCTAGTATTACAATGGTGTCTGTCACCTCTTTTACGAAATAAATGCCAATTTTTCCTAACGTACATGATGTTTTCATAGATGTATTGACAAGGTACTGTCATGATGTTAATTTCCTTAAATAGTTATCTTAGAGAATTGCGCCTACGTAGATCGTATATGGCTCTGATGGCTCTTTTCTGCAGAATAAATATAGACTCGATGTCTGCAGCCGTTCCCCGTAGTAAAATACCGTATAATATAATACTATGAAAACAACTAAAACAGACTAGCCTCGCGATATGTACATCAGTAAATTTACGGATTTTTCTAACAGCATATGCTGCTGAGCTCAGCCGTCCTGTAAGAGATGTTAAATGAGGTCCCCATTGTAGTCTTGAGTCTTTTGACATTAGGTAGAGCAAATCTTATGCATTGCGTTTTTTCCCCATTTAATACCAAATTATTAGCGGTGAACCAATTATGGACCTGCAGTAAAGCGTTATTTACGACGTCAAGATTTGTGGCACGTCTGTTTATCTTAAATAATAAAAAGTAACGTCAGCAAACAACACTATTTGTGGTTGGTTTTTAAATAAATGGGGTAGATCATTATTAATATAAACTTATACTGTCACTTACGGGATATCTTCCGTGATTGTTCATTATTTTGAGCTCCCGATATTTCGGCGCTGTTACAAGCGCCATGATCGCGGGTTGACTGGAGAATGCGGGTGGATGGAAAATAAATTATTAAGAGCAGAAAAATCTATCTACTCTCTTTCTTTGTCTTTGCTATGCGCATTACTTGAACTCGACACTAAGTCACGGCAAAACATACTCACAGTATCACCAGGTTTTGTGGAGTCCTTATTACGATGCCGGAACAGCGACGAAATATCGGGAGCTCAAAATAATGAACAATCACGGAAGATATCCCGTAAGTGACAGTATAAGTTTAGTTGTAAACCGTGAAAGCTTAAAACATTAATAATAAATACTAAAAAGAGGAAAGGACCTAATATCGAACCTTGTGGTACACCCATACTTACTTTTAAACCCATTAATTGACGCCATTTATTTGTACTTGCTGATGCCTATCGTTTAAAAACGATTTCACTAAACTGAGCGCAAGTTTCCCTAAACCGTAATGTTTAAATTTTAAGAGTAGGATTTCGTGTTTAACGCAATCAAATGCTTTCGAGAGGTCCCAGAATATTTTTTTTGGCATCTTGTGCATCTTCCCACGCAGTAAATATGTGTATTAATAAGGTGACATCGGCGTCAGTCGTACAACGTCCTTTGGTGAAACTATACTGTTTCTCATGTAAGATTTTATTGGTGTTAAAGTGGTTGAGCCTTTGATTAAGTAGTACCTTTTCTAACACCTTGCTGAAAACAGGCAAAACGGACACGGGTTATTGGTGTCTTTACTGTCCCCAGATTTGAAAAGTGGTATTGCTGTACTAAATAAGGTCCGGGAAGACTCCTTGGTCCACACACAAATTAAATATTAAGGCTAAGTACGGTTAGCGGCGATTGGCGGCGGCGATCTCTCGCGTCCGGCTCTGGTTCAAGCCATGGTCCGGAGCGAGAGGGAATGGGAAGCCGTCACCTCCTTTTGCGAAGCAGTCATACTAGCGAAGGAGGTGGCGGGACGTGAGAGAGAAAGAGCCTCACGTCCCAGCCGCCGCGGGAGACGCGTCGGGAATCGGAGGCCACGTGGTGGCTCCCGGCCACGGTAGGCGCGGGCCTGTGGACGGCGAGTAATGGGCTGGCTCGCCGTCCATCCGTCTTATGACTATAGGCTGTGTCGACGGCGCTTTCGTGTTCCACGTGCGCCTCAAAGTGATGTCAGCATACTGCCGGGGCTGCGGGACTGTTGGAAAGAGATACCGCGGCCCTGGAACACAAAGGGCAAAGAAGGAACATGGATGGGTTTTAGTTAGTAGAAGTCTGACACTCCCTTCCGCTCCGCCCAGAGCGAAAGCGGTCATTTGATGAATTCCCATCCGAAAAAAAAAGGCTAAGTACGGTGCTATAGTCTCAGTAATAGCTTGACAAATTTTAATCAACATTCCCCATAGATCTTCGGTTAATTTTATTTTGATTTCCTTAAATGCTTTAATGACTGCTATGGGGTTTATATGCGTAAATTGAAACTCAACCGGACAGGCTGAAAAGTTCGCTCTTAATAAATCAATAGAAAGCAAGGGTGACGAATTTAGGGTTTCAGTAGTTTTAAGTGGGATATTAGTGAGGAAATCTACAAATTCTTAAGCAACTTCGCTTTTAGAGCTTAGAACACCACGTGAAGTTTCTTGTGTGATATCATTATTATATTTTTTATTTCTATTAGTTTCACAATTTATAATTTTCCAAACAGTCTTTATTTTACTATCGGCGGATTTAATCTTGTTGCTAATAAATAAGGCTTTAGCTACCTTACATTATTAAATTAATTCAAATTGCTGTGTGTTATTTGTCTAGATTTTAACTGGATTTTTTTTTAATGGTTTGCAGGTCTCGAAAACAACGGTTAGACCGCTGTGATCAGAAGGAAGGTAATTTACGATGGATTTATCTAAGTAGTAGTCGCAACAAAAAACATTATCAATACAATCATGTAGCAGTATTTGTAGTAATTCAGGTTAGTTCCGAAAACACGTTTAACAAATTAAATTATTTAAAAAGATGTAATAATGTACTGCTATTTGAATTTTTGTCTAAAATATTTACATTAAAGTCGCTCGACGTCATCTACTACTGGAGGCGACGTCGCCGTCACACTAGCGCCATGCCGCGCGCGCCGCCTAGCAGACTATCGCCACAACATACTGAGTTTCAGAAGGCCGGCGTCACACAACGAGTAACACCAGGCGCACGGGCACCACACGCGATCACGCATACGCGCTGCACTACTCTGCGATCCCAGTCGAATGCAAGTCGTGGGTGACGGACTTGAGCTCGCTGAATTTGAAACGTGTCTATAAGGGCCTACTCCGCACACATGCACTCACATCACACATACACGCGCAGTATGGATAGCCGATTTAAAGGGTATTAGGGCATTAGGGCTTTCAATACCGGTATTCCGGGATCCCGCAATACCGTGATCACGGATTTAATATGGGCCTTTTTAATACCGGTATTGACACACCAATACCGTGACTACGGTATTACAAACATTAGATGTTATTTTATTCTTTCACTAGTTTTTACCAGCACAAGCGTCCCGCTGTTATCTTTTAACTTACCCTCCCGCGCCAAGCCTGAGAAAAAGCCCGAAATTAAGTTGTACTTACGTCGTTTTTGTTAGTTAGTTTCGCAAAGGTGACGGGATAACACGTAGACTTTGTCATTGTGTTGTGAATGTTGTGTTGACTTGTGAAGTTGTGATCTAGTGCGTCTTTTTGCTAGTTTAATTAGATTACCGTCGTTGCTGCCTCTTCGGAGATAAGAAGAAGAGAAGAAGAAATTCAGAAAAAAATATTAAATCTTTTTGTATTATTGTGCTACTTATACTTATAAACTTTACTTTTTTTACTATGTTTGTCAGAAATTTTGATTAACGCTTGATTTATTTTGTTATTTGTTTCGTTTTAGATTTTTTATTGTTTTTTTTTTTATTGCGTAATTATATCATAAATTATAAGAATGTTTCCAAAATGAAAACCAAATAATTGCTAGCTAATTATGTTATACTATCATTTATAAAAATATTGATACCTATGTTAATTACATGAGACGTGATGACATTTCGATAATAATAAGTTTATATTTTATTGACATTGTAGCTACTTTGCAAAGTCCATGTGAAAATGCCTTTCTGCAAAAAGACTAGATAAAGTTTTGATTACGTTCCTAATTCCTAGTTCTACCTAAATAAGTAATCAACCAAAACCAAATTGTTATATAAGAGAGCCATATATATATAAAAGGTATTTCTAATAAATAAGAACAATAAAGAATGATTTGAAAATAAAAACACGTATTTTAATGGTTTTAAATGTCAATACTGATATTAATACCATCATCACGGTATTGACTTCCAATACAAATATTGATACCGGTATCGAAACAATCCGGTATTTGAAAGCCCTAGTATGCATACTTTTTCTAGTCAACGGCTTTGCGTCAAATGCAAACGACGAGACGATGATGCGATGGGGAGACTACTCGACTGACTTTGTTTTGTTTATTTGTTGTTTATCGGCGCCAAGCCGGGTTGATTAAATGTGTCGCGGTAGCTCCTAATATGGTTGGAAACCGAACAGATTAGTTTCACTGTGCATTGTTTGTTCCGCCCCTGTCATAGCTGGGTCGTCTATTGAGTTATTGACCGTTAGTGTCGAGGAAATTGAGGTTTCAAAGCGTAGACAAAAGCATACAAAGCTTGCTGTCTGCGTCGGGCACTAATCGTCTAACGCCGTGTGTATGCAGGCCCGGTCCCAGCCTACGTCTTTGGGGGGGGGGGGAGGGGTCACATGGGGCCTTACCAGGAATTTGGTTGGGGAGCGATTGGGAGGGGGGGGGAATGTTAAACTATTATCAACAACTTTTGAAAAACGAAATTAGCCGGAGCGAGCAAAGCGAGCTCGAAAATTTTAGCACTAATCGGGTAGGTTAGATTTTCTTTTGACCATTCATAAAGAAGTTGTGTAGGTACTCGGACGCAAGAGCGAGCGAAGCGAGCTCGAAAGCTTTTGCACCCTCAACTTCATCAACTTGTTGAGAATTCAAAAGTACAGCATGGCTTAGCGAGTGAAGCGAGCTCGAAAATTTTGGCACCAGTACTTTTTTAAATTATACAGAAATGAGAATAGAAAGCACTATATTCAACTTTTGCAGAATTGAAAAAGTATAGGATGTATTGGCGAGTGAAGTGAGCGAGAAAATTTTTGCATTCCGCCTCGGATAGTTTGATTTCTTAACATTTGTCAGAGATTTCGGGGGGTTTAACCATCATGCCCCCCCTGCCTACGGCCTTGCCCCTGACATAGTAATATTTTTCAAGTTTTAAGATGAAGAGAACACAAGAGCGAGCAAGATTTTATTTAAATCAATGAGTTCAGAAACATGGTCACGGGCAACCTAGGCCCAACCCAAGCGGGGTGGTCATGCCGCCCGGCCATGACCCCCCCTCCCGGATCCGCTCTTGATACTAATAGAATGCTCTTGCATTCTATTAGAAGAGAGCTCTAAATTAAAGCAGCCCGCCTCCGCCCCGTGTATTAGGTTCTATTTGTTCATTCATACAGAGATGTGAATAAAAGTAACTCAGATGCATTAGCGAGCGAAGCGAGCTTGAAAATTTTAGAATTCTGCCTCGAAAAAGGTTAGTTTCTCTTGTTGCGCGCCTGTGTGTATGACATGTGTCGTAGACATTTGAAGCGCAATGGCGAGTAATTTTAGCACATACTCGGATCGGCGCAAGCGCAGGTTTGCTTCCTGCATTAACATCGCACACGCCACACATGCCTGCTTCCGGGTCGGCGTGAATATTCATCTCTTTGTCCTACCTTTCCGCAAGTGCGCAACACAACACTACACCCCACCGACCGCACCAACCACAAACTGTACATCATCATCATCATTATTAATATCCATTAGAGAAGTGATGATGCTTGCGCCCCGACGGGTGTAGTGATGTGCCGCGAGTGCTCGATCAGGGTCCGGAGCTCCAAAGAGACATCGTGGGCGACGACAGTGAGAGATCATTGTCAGTCGGCTAGGTACCGGGTAGCCGGTGCGTGGCAACTGACGCCTTTCGGAACTGTCTATAACTAATTACCTACAGCATGCCCGGCGCTGACTGATAAGGTCCGTGCCATTTGATAAAAAAGGCAGGTATAAATAAATGGTCATAGGATTCTGTTTTTATTTCTAACCGTTCAACTTTTCAGGATAGAATGTCAATCTGGCGGTTCGTTACATAAATATATATACCTAATCTGCTTGCCACACAAGTATACCTTTGTTAATACAGGATGTAGTTGTAAAGCAGCTAGCACTACAGGGGATTGGTAAAGGATTATAATGAACTGACTGCGGGCTCCAACCAACCAGTGCCGAGAGCGGGGACTACCGGGAGAGCGGAACAACATAAGAATAATCTGCGACGCGCAAAAAATATAATTAATTCATATTCATAATATTCTATACATTATTCATATTCTATATCAGTCAATCAGTAATTTAATCTGTTTAAAACATGAACGACATTCGTTTTATCGAAAACATTACCTATCTAAATGACTCCATAGAATACAATATATGTGCGCTAGCATGCAACAACCCAGTATCGCAAATCTGCGGCCGAGCCGGCGCCCCGTGCGAGCGCCGCCCGACCGGCGAGCGCAGTACCTGTGGCGGAGTCGCCGCGCGCCGCGCCGAACAGCGCCAGCAGCAGCGCCGCGGACGCCGCCGCCGGCCAGCCGGCCCGCCCGCCCGTCATCCTTTGTCTTCCTCACGCTCCCGTATTCACTTGCATACCCGAACCCGTACACATACCCCCCTCAACGTTACGGACGACTCTACCAAATTGCTCCTTGGGATCTTCGAATTATGTTGCAATGGATCTCGATCTATTTCTGTTTACTATCGACGCTATATTACACTCATTACAATGACAGGAATTTGATATCACTATTCACTATGACTGAGAGAAGTAGGTGCGTATCTAGATTGTTTATATGATAATCAATTAAAACCAGTTTAGCGCGGTGTAATTAAATAAGTTCTATTTGCTTTTCCAGACACAAACAAACAAATTCATCGACATAGTGTTGAGTACACTCGACAGGACATATCCGCGCCGCGCCGCCGCAACAGTAAACATAAAACATTTGATTTTTTTAATCTATGGTACCAATGTTGCGAGATGACCACATTTTAATTCTTACAAAAAAGTAGAAATACTATGGATTAAACGAATAATAGACCCTTTTCTGATGAAAGTAAGAACTATATTTTCTTTGATAAAAAGTTATTATAAATCTTACGAAGGCATTAAATCGATGTTTTCGCATTTAGGTTTGTCGGTTTTAAATGATATAATAAGTCTGTGACACTAAAAATCTATTTATTTGTTAGGACTACCTTTAAATATCTACGTAGGACCTAAAAAGCAATTCCGAAATCACTAAAAGGGGTAGTTTTTCGTTAAAAAAAGCATTATGATACTCCTAAAGTAGAAAATAATAACTGAACATTTGCAAGTGCAACACTAACAGATTCTGTCGAGGGCCGGACAGGGAAGACAATTGTCAATTTTGACAAAATCGATTTAAAAAATATTGAAGAGAATATTTTCGAAGGTATACAATGCGCTTAATTCCCTTTTATCCTATAAAATTTATTCTGAAACCTTAACCAAAGCAATAAGGTTTATAGAATTAGTGAGCTTATTGTTCAGTTAATTCACTTAAAGCCAGGGCACTTAATTATGTAATGGAATCATACATAGGTTAGGTTTCTTGTTATGAATTGAATTTGAAAAACAATTTTATTAGTGATATAATTCGCCCTCCATCTTTTAATTAGAACTGGCCAAATAAGGGTGCCGGTGTAAGTACTATTCGCTCCTACCGACCTCTGTATACCAGGCGTTGTGTATAATTTGTATTGTGTTCATATAGATGGGTGAACACGGTCATAAGCCTCCCTACGCAATCCCAAGCTTCCAAGAGTTCAAAACCGCGGGCATCCCTCAGCTGGAGGAGCTAGAACTAGCGCTCAAGAAGAAGGGGCTGCGGGACCCCTGGATCAGGTGATGACGACCACTGCTTTGTTGTTCATGTACACAAGAATTATAGTGCTATAAATATTTTGTTTTACATTATGTTTATAGCATTGTCTTTGTGCAGTGCTACCCGTTTTACCCGTGCTTAGGGTAGCATACCAAATTCAAGTTTTTAGTATTTTGCTAAAGTACATCGCTCAGATAATTAGAGGTAAACTTCTTTAGGCTGTGTTATGCCAGGAGATGAGTGAGGATGCATAGCGAGGGATGGTATGATAAAATGTTTGGGATTTTGAAGTGTCATATCATGACATTAGCAAAAGAGTCAAGTGTCCCGCAATGTGTTAAAAAAAACCTGTCCAATCTGTGACCATATTTAAATATGTAGTCCTTTTTGAATAACAAGTAACAAAAATATCCACATTAGCACTTAACAGGTCTTCTCATAATCTAGGTTTATTTTTTTTAAAGAAATTTATTAATTGTGTATAGTATATGACTTACATTCAAAATGCTTTGAAATGGCAGCAATAAAAAATCTATAAAATCTCAAAATAAATTCAGGAACTCTCCATGACATATTTCAATTGAAACTGCGTATGGATTAAATAGCACAGCACAGTTTTTGCACAGTAAGAACATGAGAATTTATCAGACTTCTGTTCACTACACTACTTTTTTGAGAAATCATCATCATCGTAATGTTACTCCTGCCCTTATCCCAATTTATTTGGGGTCTGCACAACATGTCTCCTTCTTCCATACTTCTCTATTACTTTAAAAATTAGAAAAACAGTAACGCAAACATTGTCAATACAAAAAAAAATATTGGAAATCTCACAGCATCAAAAAATATTCAAACAAATCACAAAAATTGAAAATAATATTGGGGGTTCGAACTTGCGACCCGTAGTTTACAGAGCGTTTACGAAACGACGAAGCTATTTACTCTGTTGACATGAGTTTTAAATAGCCATTCTCATAGTATGTTGAGACTGGAAATAACAAACAATTGAAGAATACATACATGATGCAATATTGTTATCCCTCTTAAGCAAGTAGCGTGATAATATATAGCCTAACATTTGAAGAAGCTTATAAGGAATATTTGTGCAAAATTTGATCAGGATCTATGCAGTAGTTTTTGCACCAAGTCGGAACATAGATTTGGATTTTATTATTATGTATAGATGTATATATCATATTGTATTTTCATCATCATCATCATCATCATTTCAGCCGAAAGACGTCCACTGCTGGACATAGGCCTCCCCCAAGTGTCGCCATACTGACCGATCCCGTGCGTCTCGCATCCAGCGGATCCCCGCAATCTTTACCAGGTCATCGGTCCACCTAGTGGGAGGCCTTCCAACGCGACGTCTTCCAGTTCGCAGATTGTATATTTGTGAAGTATTATAGTTGAATTGAATAATACACATCCAGAAATGAGGCGTGGCGGTACCACCCTGGCTTCGGCACCAAGTGGTCCCGCGCCAACAAGGCGCTGTTCCGCGGCCTGCCGGTAGGACTGGCGCTCGCGCTCATCACCGTCGGCGTCGGCAAGCTGCTCAGCGGCAAGGGCGACAAAGACGACCACCACCACTGAATGTACTCCCACTCTGTTAATTACTTACTCCTAGTGTCAGTCTTTACGGAATAATTATAATATATTTTGATGTTAAAACATTTCAACTTTTTTCCATTGATAATAAGGATTGCGGTAGTTATGGTGCAAATAATAAATTATATATCTTATTACTTTTTATTAACACATCAGTCAGTCCCGCTTGCTTAATATAACAAGTAGCTACTTACAATTCTTTAGCCCAACTTCTCTTCTCATATTCTTTCTACACCTTCTGATAACTTTTGACACTTAAAAATAAAAGAATATTTTAATTTATTCCATTATCAATGTGGCCTTGCAGGTCAAGTAAGATTTTCTCATACAGAAGAGTTACATAAAACAACATGTTTGCGTAAGTAGACATGTCGGGAAACTTTTAGCACTGTAATGTTGCAGCCGTGTGTGTGAGGGGCTTAGGGGTGCGGGAAGGGAGCTCACGTCGCTCACGTGGAGCGCGGCTTGAGGTCCTCGTAGCAGGCGCGCAGGTAGATGTAGTTCTTCTTGGCCGGGTTGAAGTGTTCATGACCCTGCGGCAAACGCACACAACACATGCGATGGTTATAAACATACACTACACAGTAAGCTACTCATATATTATAATAAAAAGATGTCTTGAAAGATTCGTTAGAAATATTCTTAAAACGTATTCGATCAACACAGCGGGTCGCATGAGTCTGTCGAGACTGCTACGAATGGTATTGTACAAGCGCCTGACCTTGGACCAGTCGTATCCGACGGCGTAGGCGAAGATCTGTCCGTTGTGGTTGAAGGCGCACTTGGTGAGCGGCTGGTCCAGCATCTCCGAGGACTTGAGGCGCGTGCGCGCGTCCTTGTCCCAGAATGAGAAGGAGCCGTCTGAGCCCACCGTGGCCAGCGTGCCGTGCGCCGGGTGGAACGCGATGTCGTTAACCGCGTAGATGTCCTGTGCCACGCAAACAAACAAGCAGCTTACATTGTGGAGCACGCTCGAGCGGGAGCGGGAAGGGGGAGGGAGGAGGGACTCGCCTGGTAGCCGGTGGTGTTGGCGGGCGGCCGATGGCACTTGAACGTGAAGTTGTCCTTGGGGTTGGTGGGGTTCACGTACTGGATGGCCACGCGGCCCTCCACGCTGCCCAGCGCGAAGCCAGTGGGCTGCTTGGTCTTCTTGTCGCGGAAGATGGCGATGCAGCGGTGCTGGTGCTTGAGTGGCGACTCCACACGCTTGAACTCGCCTGGCTTGCCCTCCAGCGTGTACAGGCAGATGCCGCGGTCAGCCGTGCCCACGACGGCCATAGGGTAATCCTGCACAGATACTAAATGAGCCTTCCGTCGCCCTACAGACTGCACTCACACCGAGAGCCCGCGCTACATACCACGTCCGCGCAGTAGCAGCGCTCCGACAAGTTCATGTTCATAATGGGAACTGCACTGCGGGTGTCCCAGAACTGAAACAAGTGCATGTTGTTAGTGAGGCGTGTATGTGTGAAACATGTGGTGCGGCGGCGGGGCATACGGCGCGGTACCTTGAGCGTCTTGTCCCAGGAGGCCGTCATGAGGCAGGTGTAGTTGGGTGCCTTGATCCAGTGGCACGTCTTCACGGGCGCCTCGTGCGCCGCCACCTGTGAGGCAACCAACAATGTACTTCAACTGAATGAAAAACTACTAAAACAACATCACAACACCGCACCTGTAATTCCCAAAGGGTTAAGCAGATTGCAGAGGTGTACCTACACAGTCAATGATATTATAAATAAAAAGAGGTAGATATCGCACTAGCGCGCGCAAATTGTTGCAGACAAATTCAGACAATTGTCGTAATTTAAATACTTCAATAGTATCTTTTCTGTGTCATGCGTTCCGTATTATTTATCGCAGTCGTGACAACGCAACGATATTTGAACGCCGCTCAGTATGAACGTAGCAACTCTTTCTTTATATTATCATTGCATACAGCGGCCTCCAAAAGTAAGTTGAAATTTTTTCACTTCAAATGTCATCATTATCCTGCCTTTATCCCAATTTATTTGAGGTTAGCGCAGCATGTCTTCTTCCTTACTTCTCTATTACTCATCTCAGAGTCACCTCCTTTCTAGCCATATCGTCCTTCACACAGTCTTCATGCTCAGCAGAGTAGCAAAGGAAAAGTTTAGTATTCTAAGTATAAAGTTTATTAAGATGGTCCCAATTATGTTTATTGATAATTTTCTTTATTTCCTATGTATGACTTTTACGTCTATAGGATAATATCAATAAAAGGCGGAAACATGTTCTGTAAATGTTAGACCAACAGACTTGATAATTTGGACATTATCAACATTTGGACTTTAATTGAAATAATAAGTACCTAAGTTACCAGAGAACAGACAGAGACACTTGAAATTATGTATTGTATTATGATAACAATATACATCATGTTTCAATTCATTATGGTATTATGTTATATATTGTACTATCGAGAAAAGTGGAAAGAGGGAAGGGAGCCCTTAGCCCTGCAGTAGGACAATATAGGCTTAAAACAAATAATAATAATTGTATTGTATATGACATTTTTGTTCTAAGTATGTCACCTGCATTGACTGATTGGAAGCTAGGTCCCAGCACTTGACGCTCTTATCAGTGGATGCCATGAAGATTTTGCTGCCATCCTGCAAACACAATACAGCCAGGTAAAATTAAATAGGCATATTCCAGTCACTCAACAATGGTAAGCAGCAGTGAGCAGCACTAGTATAGCATACTGACATCGTGCCACGCCACGTCGAGAATGGGTCCGTCCATGGTCTGCACAGCCTTGGGAACCGTCTTGCCCGACGCCTCCACCTCCCAGCATCGCACCTGCAAACATGCCGCTTAGTTGATCACTGCCACAAACAATGCCAGCTAACACTTTACAGTTTTTGTTACTTGATTTAGATAGCAGGACAGGCTCAATTAAACCAATGACCAGTGGCTCACAATAGCCCTGGATCAAAAGAACTGAAAGTCGTGGGGAGAGGTCTTTGCTCAGCAGTGAGATGACAGGCTAACAGTTACAGTAGTAGTAGTAACTTGTATTGTTATTAAGAAAAATATTTGCACAATGACTCATAAACATTGATGTAGTTTCACAATATTTGACAATACAAGTAAAAATAGATATAAATACATAGAATACTCTTTATGATTTACACACTACAAATTACAGGTATTACAATGTGGAACATTTAATTATTGTGACACAATAGGCAGTCTTTTCTTGTCTTTTTCAAGACAACCTTTGGATGGATTTAAGAGAGGAGGAGTGACAATAGGTTGGTAGTCTGTGGCATACCATTATTAGAATAAATACATACATATAAATATACTTATGAATTCATTTTTTACAATACTGTAAACAAGACAGATCCCAATTGTGTGGCTCAGTTACAATGCTATGTAATTATCCAATGAAAACTGAGTGTCCTCTCAGGGAAATTGATGTCTATTTACCTGCATTTCATTTTGTTTGTTTAAGCTTGACCATAATCTCAGAAATTGTATTGTTTATGCATAACAAAGAAGGCCACTGGCCACTGATAAAACAGAATTCAAGAAGAGTTTTCCCGTGTGAGAAAAGGGTGGTAGGGCTGGAATCCTGCAGGCATTTTTTTGTTATTATTTTGATAACATAAACCCATTCTTAAGATGACACTCTGACATGGACTTAGACATTCCATAGAAAGAAATTCATTACTCCAAGTTATGAGGAATTTCATTCTAGATCATTGAGTCACTCAAATGGTTCAATATGCGAATTCTGCTATTAGGACTGTAGGACGCATTTCTGGAAGACGTAAGTATGAGACTTAAAATCGGCAAGCCGGTGCCACTGGGCCAGTGCCACAGTGCCGCAAATCACTCACCCGGCAGTCCCAGCTGCCCGACACGAGGAAGGTCTGCGGCAGCGAAGGCGGTGAGAACTCCAGCGCCGATACAGTGTCGTCCGGCGGCGAGGTCACCTCCAGGTCCTTGTTCGGGTTGCTTGGCGCACCGCCCAGCTGATTGTACATTTTACCGCTTACTGTCACTACTAACTACAAATACAAAGTGGCCTGCACCACAGAACTACAATATAGAAATATGTATTTATTTAAAAACGCGGCACAGAAATGAAACAACTGAAACTACTTGCTTTAGTTGTTGTTTTGACTTTTTGAATTTGAAGGTTAGGTGTGGTCTCCGAAAAATAACTAAAGAAAAAAAAAAAAAAAAAAAAAAAATTGCTTTAGTTACACAGGGTACATAATTATGGAGATTGGAGACTGTTTGCAATTCGGTGGTTTGTAGTTACCAGTAATAAATAAACTAAAATCTAAAAATCACTAAATTCTAAGATGTATAAGGTGTATATATGTGTAAGGTCATGGTAGGTTTTCATTAGTATACAAACAGGACTGAGTTGTACGATACTCGTAGCACACAAAAATGAACACTAACAGTCACGCCGTAGGTTTATTTTTGTTGAGCTATCAAAACAAAGGCGAGAGAGATAGCCATAAGGCAGCCCTTTGTCCCTTTCACTCAATTGCCAATCAATTAAAATGTTAAAGATGGTAGAAAGTACTAGAACACACGTCAAAACTGTCTACGTATTTGGATTTACTCAATTTACTCAAAATTTATTGAAAATAACATACAACATGAGTTAAATTTTTATAAAGCCCATATAACAGACTACACTCGAGAATAAAAGAAAACTATTTTTTTTTGCGTAAATTAATTTTTATTCAAATAAAGAAAAAACGTGAAATAATGGTAAAACTAACAATGAATGTGTTTTTCAAGAAAAAGTGAAAAATAAGGAAAAATTAATCTGTTTTTAACAGTTACATGAAAAATCAGTAGTCAGTAAAACCACCCATGACGTTATTAACGGTCCTGCAACGGTTTTTCATGCTTTGGATTAAAATAACCAAGTCTTGCTGCGTTATATTGTCCCAGGTCCGGCTAAGATGCAAAAAAAGTTGCTCTTCCGTCGCAATGTTTGCAGGGAAATTCCTCAAAGCCCTTCTTTGGAGCATGTCCCACGCGTGTTCTATGGGGTTTAGGTCAGGCGATTGAGCGAGCCACCCTAAGACTGATACGTCGTGCTCCTGCAACCAGCTCATCACCACTCTCACTGTGTGCTACGGGCGTTATCGTGCATGAGCGTGAATTCTTGGCCCATTTGTTGTCGATGGGAGTAGATTAATGGTACTAGCACCTCGTTACGGTATTTTTGAGCCGTCATGGTGTTTCTGATCCAAACGAGGTCTGTTTTTCCACCAACACGAATTCCCGCCCAAACCATAATTCTCCCGCCGTGGTATGAATGGACTTCCTGAGGATGTTGTAGACGGCTCTCACGACCAGGAACTCGCTAAACACGTACTCTACGTGTATCGGGATGGAAACCGAACCGGGACTCATCGATAAACAGCACTACAGACAACTATTTTTTCAAATTCAAATTTAGAATTGAAGTTTATACAAAATATCTCTAGACGGTATTGATGTGTGTATTATAACGACAGTTACCTCACACTATAAGTTAAATAAGTTACGTATATATGTTTTTAGCTTTAAGATAAGTTTTAATTACTTTCTTTAATTATTTAAGTTTACGATTGTAAACTTATAAAAGTGTGCATGATATTAATTTATTTATTTAAGAAAAACTAAATATTACCATGATTATTTGGTAGCTATTATATATTAATTATGGTAATACTGAAATCTGTCAACAATGGTGTTGAGGCGCCATTTTTGACGTTTAACTTGTTTTGAGAAAATTATAAGATTTATCTACGGTTCTTATTTATTTTAACTGTGAAAATGGTTAAAAAGTGTTGTATCGCGTCATGTAAAAGTGTATCATATGGTGGTCGTGGCATATCATTTCACAGGTAAGGAATTTTATAGATTTTGTTTAATAACAATGATGAGTGTGACCATGCCTTAGAAGTTTTGCAGACGAAAGACTTCTATCCTTTCGTGTATTTTTCATTAGAACTGTTAATATTATATGCATGAGAAATACAATTTGTACATATGTATCGCTTTATTAAAATAGCATTATTTTTGATTGTTACAGCTTTCCATCGAAAGAGGAAATAAGGCAAAAATGGTTGAATGCGATTTTTTTATTATTTTTAAAAACTTAATGGGCTTACTCATGACCTCAATCTAGCCCTGAGGACAGAGATGAGGTCGACGATGGAACGAGCTAACCCAAAAGAAGCCTATTAACTCGCGACTCTAGAATTTCAAACCATAACCAAAAGTTCTGTTGTGTGCAGCCTTCATTTTAAGAGAGATAACAACGCCGAAATTAACTCTTCATAAGGTTTCAGGAAGCGACTCGTAACCATTTGCTGAACTATTTTTCCATTTAAAAGTTCCAGATTGATGACTGCGATTTGTTCAAATATTGTGCGCACTTATGTACCTACTTCGGAGGTTTGCTGCATCGAGAAATTTTTTCAATATTTTGATGCGAATAAAACAAATATTTTATACAAGACTCAATCGTGTAATTAGTGCACCAAATTCTATCCAATGGATAACGGATGAAGAACCACACGAATTACAACTAGTAAAAGCATTGGCTAATTCGTATTTAAAAAGAATATTCCATCATTCGAAATGTAATGCAACGAGAAACTTAGGCAGTAAGATAGGCTTACGGCAGAAACTCAACAAATAAATTCTGTTAAGCCATGTTTAATTTTATTAAATGTTTGTCACAAACTTTTCGTTTTATTCCATCCGTTTGTTTTTTTTAACTCTTTCAAATTGGTAATTTTATTTTCTCCTAGTTGCATGGTAAAATGTTCTAAGACTGCACAGCCTGCGCGCTACGGACGGCGCGGGCGCCACCGCGCTATGTTGCTATTCCGTTCTGACCCCGTTGTTGGCGTTTTAGTTTGTTGTTGAGTGAGACGTTATAGCGCGAAGGCAGAGCCGGTATAACAAACACTTTACGCTATGAACCAATAGCGTGCTATTTTTTGGCGCTGTACGTTATTACGTACGTATTATCCACTACTACATTCAATGCAACTTACGTTTCTCTTTGATTCAATGTCTGATCGCAGTGGAGTTGAGACGTCTTCACGTCTTGGATATCCGATGGCATCCGATTTATCGTGCCGTGTGTTATTGTGTTAAGTTGCAATCTAAAGTAATTTGTTAGTTTGCTAAAAATGGTGTATCGCACCTAGTGTTTTCATTGCATGAAACATCCTGATCAGATCAGATCTATATACATATCCGACATATTCTTTTTATTAATACTTTTTTATTTCGAAGTTTTCAGTTTAATAATGTGAAAGATTTCACAGACGATTTTTAACATGTTTTTAACCGGGTTTTTTAGTTCTTTTAATTTACTTTTTTATCCTTTTGGTATAAGTATTCTACTCTTTGGCTGAATCGAAGTGTCACTGTCAATGTCAAACTTGAAGTTGCGTTTAAGCTATGTCAAATTGAATAAAAAACAACAATTATTTACGATTCTTTTAATTCTCATGATCAATTTATAAAAGAAAACAAGTTACAAAAGCTATAATGAGTAACATACAGTATGTACAAATAAAGGATCTAAAACCCGGCATGAAAAACATAAATGCCGAGTTCATCGTGCTCGAGGTGGGTCCACCGACGCTGACGAAAGAAGCGCGGGAGGTGCGCACCCTGCGCGTGGCAGACGCCACGGCTTCTGTAAACCTATCCGTGTGGGACGAGCCGGGCGCGCTGCTTCAGCCCGGCGACATCGTACGACTCACGCGCGGCTACGCGTCCCTGTGGCGCTCGGCGCTCACGCTCTACTCCGGCAAGTCCGGCGACATACAGAAAGTGGGCGAGTTCTGTATGCTGTTCAACGAGCAGGTGAACATGAGCGAACCGCAGCCGGCGCCGCCGCCCGCGGCCGCCGCACCTGCCGCGCCCGATCGCTCCAACGGTGCGCACACACCGCTGCGCTCGCTGCAGGCGCCGCCCGCGCCCGTCCCTCCGCACAGTGGCAAGGCCGACCGCTTCGCCCCGCCTGCGCAGGAGCACTCCGGCAAACACGCGCACAAAACGTACGTGCGTGGCCGTGGGCACGCGCGCGGTAACAACCGCAGGTAGCACGCGGATTTGCCCGTCTTCAGTGCCTTCCAGGATAATGGTGCATTCATTGTGGCTTGATGAATGATAACGGGTTGTGTTTGTGCTGAAACTGTGTCCTCATACACTCTAGCTTCTAAACAAAGTCCCGAGCTATATTAAGTAATGTTGATTAATATTATGTAAAATAAATATTATGTATGTATGTATTATGTATTAAAATAATTATGTGCACATTGTCATTCTGGATTATAACATGGCTGCAAATTCTGATTTTTGGGCTATATACAGTAGATGAGCATTTCTTAAATAGTCATCCTCTCTGCTTTGTACGGTAGGCAAAGACAGTAAATGAAACCAATGGCTGCTGAGAATTATACTGACTTTATTACAATAATAATATGTTATATAACGTGTCTGTAATGACAAAGATTATAATTATGTAGAGGGGACCTTACACCTCCCCCTTAAAAGAAAAAAAATTACAAACTAAAGGTACATTTTTTTTTCACATTAGCATATCATTAAACTATTTACATAGAATGGTACAGTTTAGTGCAGTTTTATGTATTACATCAAGCTTATTATTTTTCATAATTTCCACATTTGGTGACATATCTCTAACAACCACATGTGGTCCTGAATATACACTTTCTAATTTTCCACCTACTTATTTCTAACTAAAATATTATTATAACAATTTAACATAACATAATTATAACATATTATAGTCCTAACACCAACAAAGTAAAAGAAAGACAACAATTACTTTTGTTTTCTTGCATTTTACTCATAAGCAAATTGTCTCCAGCCTCTTTTTGTGACAACTGCAACTGAAACTTTAACTCTAGCGGATAACTATCGTAGTTATATAATGGCTCTACTATATTAGAACTTAAATTACTTGGAAGAGAGCCTTTTTTACCAAAAATCAGTTTATATGGTGTCAATTTGGTCTCACTATGTACTGAGGTGTTGTAAGAAAAGCACCACAATGGATACGAAGAAATGAACCAAGATGTTTGTGTGAGTTTTCTAAGGCACCTATAGATTGGTAGTGATAGGCTGTTGTGTTAATTTTATTAATGTGTAGAAGGGCACATACCTCCTTCCTTCATGGTGGAAGAAATATATTCTGTGCCCCTGTCTGTTGCAGTTGAAATTATTAACAAACGATCTAGCTACCTCTGTTGTACTCTTAGAAATCAGTGGATAGGCTTCGACGTATTTAGATAGTTCGCAGTTAATTATATATTAAATCCAACAATATCTGAATATATTTTTTCGAATGTAGTTTTTGCTGTAGACGTAATAACGATTGGATCTTTTACGGGTATTGAATGTTTATGCCTTTGACATTTATCGCATATCTTCACAAATTAATTGACGTCTTTTTTTAAGCCTGGCCAGAAATAACTACGTGACCACTGGTAGACAGGAGATGGAAGTCGTTCAAAATCATCTTTTGATCATCTTTATTTCCCTTACTACGTCATTTAATATACATAAACGCGTAATAGTTGTACTACCGCATTTTTTTTCTCATTTTTTGTAAAAATATTATTTGTTTTAGTTTTTACGAAATATATTTCATTTATACCTATCTGTTTACACGACGTATCGAGTTCTCTCACAAATTTGGCTGGAGTAATTTGCGATGGAGAATTTTTGTATTTAATTTGAAAGGTTTTTCATATCTGCACATATACCTAATCTATATTTTTATGTATACATATTATAATAAAATCGTAAAAATCCAAATCGATGTTCCGACTTGACGCAAAAACTACCTACTGCTTATATTCTTTTCAAATTTTGCACAAATATCCCTTACAGGCTTATTCAAATGTTAGGCTATATATTATCACGCTATTTGCTTAAGAGGATGAGCAATATTGCATTATGTCCGTATTCTTCAATTGTTTGTCGTTTCTGTCTTGAGGTAAGTACTGCTATTTAAATATCATGTTAACAGGGTAAATAGCTTAGTGGTTTCGTAAACGCTCTGTAAACTACGGGTCGCAAGTTCGAACCCCAATATTATTTTCACTTTTTGTGATTTGTTTGAATATATTTTTGATACTGTGGATTTCCAATATTTTTTATTGTATTGAGATCGTTTTCGTTTCTATTTTTCTCATTTTTTTTTCTTCAAAAAACAATAGTGAAGTATGGAGAAGGAGACATGCTGCGCCGACTCCAAATAAATTGGGATAAGGGCAGGAGCAAGAAGATGATGAATTCTCCAAAAAACTAAAGCCTAAATTGTTATTGCTGTGCAAAAACTGATGGATGTGCTGTTCGCAAATTATCAATAATCCATACGCTCTTTATGCAGATTCGATTTAAATATTTCACGGAGAGTTCCTGAATTTATTTTGGGATTGTATAGATTTTTTGTTGCTGCCATTTTTAAGCATTTAAAAAAGTAAAGTTTAAATTTTTTAACGATAGGTCTGCAAGATGTCCAAGGTCTGATACCGCAAAATGCTTTTATTGTTGTCGCTAAAGAGGTCGGAAACAAGCATGAGGTCCTGGGTATTCCCGGATCGGGCAAAGTGTTATTGAGTTTTTCCAAGAGGAAATTCCCAGTAGCAGTTACGAAGTCTGAATTTGTGCCCGGTTGACGGCAACAGGCTCGCCGCCTATTTCGTGGGAGTATGTTTAACTCCCTCCCTCTTATGTGGCGTGGACTAATTATAAATTACCAGTCTAGTAATGTGTAATAATTTATGTATGTGCCTTCACTGACTTAGTCTGATAAAATAAAAGGCGCTATTTTCATCACCCACACCGTCTACAAAAACATAAGTAAAAATATTTTTCCACCCACAACCACATCTGCCTTCCTATACAGGGTGTAAACAGACCCTTCACATAGCCCTCAACCAAGCATTCTGTACATCAAACTAAGTAACTTTACGCATAAATTATTGCTGGGAATCACTTTTTCTTTGGGGAGTAAAATCACTTTTTACGGTAGGACTCTGTGGAAAGCACTCAAAGCATTGTGCTGATGGCTGGATTGTATAGTACGGGGGTCGTGGAGGTGTGTAAAGAAAAAATCTTACATTAAAAACATATATTTAATGAAAAAAACTTGTGAAACAGTTGGAACTTTGATCCCCAATATCTCCGTAACTAGAAGGTTCCCAGTATGGTCCGTGTTATGTATGAGTATGTGTGTGCGCATGTTGTGTGTGTGTGTGTGTGTGTGCGCTCACCGCACGGCCTACATGTAATTAAACAGTGTGCTAAAAGCAGCCGATGGTTTCACTTGCCTCCCGCGACATACCTAACAGTGGCGACGAGTTTACCCAAAATGGCGTCGTTTGGTATATTGTCCACTTTCGATCATAATGTACACGAATGGAAAACATACAAAGGTCGAGTCACGCAATGGTTCATAGCAAATGATATCGACGCCAAAAGTGACGCGACAGGAACAAGAAGGCGAGCGATTCTGCTCAGCACACTCCATGACGGTAGGTACCTACAAACTGGCAGCGGATTTGGCGTTGCCGAAAGACGTACAGGTGGTGCCGTATGAAGGACTCATCAAGTTGTTGGATGATCACTTCACCCCGAAACGTTGCGGGTTCAGTGAGCGACATAAGTTCTACTCGGCTTCGCAGCAACCAGGCGAGTCACACACGCAATGGGCGGCAAGGCTGCGAGGACTCACCGCACATTGTGAGTTTAGCAATGTGGAGGAAGCATTACGAGATCGGTTCGTGATGGGAATGGGAGCGGGACCAGAACGAGAGAAGTTGTTTGCCCGGGTCTTGGAGAGCTTGACCTTGGCAGTGGAGGTCGCAGAGTGCGTGCGGTGCGCGCATGCAGGCGCCGCGGCCACGCCGGCTGCCCCAGCGGACCAGGTTCAGGTGTTCAAGATCGGAAAGGGACAAAATAGTGCTAAACCCATCAGTGCCACGACCACGAGTGATAAGTGTTCGGTGTGCGGTCGTCACATTCACAATTCGTCGGAATGTCGATTCGCGAAGTACAAATGTCAAAAGTGTAACGTCGTAGGACATCTGCGTAGGATGTGTAATAATCAGAAAGTAAATTACGTGTCCACAGGGAATGTGAGCGAGGGCGACGACGGTAAATCGCTTTTAAACATTTGTTCAGCTCAAGGGGAACCTATGACAGAAACGGTTACAATTAAGGATACAATTATTAAATTTCAAATTGATAGTGGTTCAGCTGTTTCTGTAATATCGGAATGTACTTGTAAAACTTTATTTGTCGACATGCCCTTGCTATCATCACGGAAAAGATTTTATAGTTACACAGGAAACATAATGGAGTGTGTAGGGTATGTGCGACTGCCCGTAACATACATGCAGCGCACGCACACACTCGATGTATATGTAATACGTAGCGGCGGCCCACCGCTGCTCGGCAGAGATTTCATATCAAAATTTAAGTTGAAATTAACTTCAGTCAACTTCTTTAACGGTAGCCAAAATGTGGGCGAACAATTACAGTCTCGGTTCCCAGAAGTATTTTCGGATAAGTTAGGTACTTTTAAAAATTATCGAATAAAACTTAGGTTAAAAAGTGATGCGACACCGGTTTACTTTAAAGCGCGCCCTGTCGCATTTGCACTACGTGACAAAGTAGACAAGGAGATAGAACGGCTACTGAGCTTAGGTATAATAAAACCAGTTCAACACTCGGACTATGCGTCACCAATTGTGCCCGTACTTAAGCGTAATGGTTCTGTTAGACTGTGCGCGGACTATTCCGTAACAATTAATAAGCTATTAGTTATTGAACAATATCCCTTGCCCACCATCCATGAACTGTTTTCCAAATTACATGGGGCTCAGCAGTTTTCAAAGCTAGATTTGTCAATGGCCTACAACCAATTTGAACTCGACGAAGAGTCGCAAAACATGACGTGTATAAACACGCATCGCGGGTTGTTCAATTATACGCGTCTTGTGTTCGGATTGTCGAGTGCGCCATCTATCTTTCAGCGCGCCATGGATTTTTGCTGTCTGGATTAGATGGGGTTTTGTGTCTGCTTGACGATATATTAATAACTGAAAGAGTCAGCAGATGCACATTTAAAAAAACTACACATAGTATTACAGCGGCTGCAGGATGCAGGGTTGACACTGCAGAAAGATAAATGTGATTTTTTCAAAGATGAAATAAATTATTTAGGGTACGTAATCAATAAAAACGGCCTGAAGAAAGATCCATTGAAAGTAAAGGCAATTGCTGACGCCCCGGTGCCGACCAATGTTAACACCTTGCAGTCATTTTTAGGACTAGTGAACTATTACAGAAATTTTGTACCACAAACATCGAGTATTCTTTGCCCATTGTACGACTTGTTAAAAAAAGGAGTTAAGTGGAATTGGACCACAGATCACGAAAACACGTTCAGTAAAATAAAAAAAATATACATCCGAACAAGTACTAACACATTACAATAGTAAATCAAAAATAATATTGACAGTTGATGCTTCTCCATACGGTCTAGGTGCAGTTCTGTCACAAGTAGATGGTGACGACTTAGAACGACCAATTTCGTTCGCGTCACGCACACTGAATTCTGCTGAAAAACGATACTCGCAGATTCAGAAAGAGGCGACTGCAATTATATTTGGGGTAAAGCGTTATCACCAATACTTGTATGGGCGATCAGAACCATTCATACTACGTACTGACCATAAACCACTTATATCAATATTTGGTCCGTATAAGGGAATACCGGAGGTGACGGCGAATAGGTTGCAAAGGTATGCAATGTTTTTAAGTGCGTATAATTACTCCATCGAATATGTTCGCAGTGCCGACAATAGCGCAGATTATTTATCACGAGCAAGTATACGCGGTGAGACTGAAAGGTCAAAGGCGGAGGAAAAGGACGACACGCACGCCGCCGCCGCCGCCGCGCTTGCTATAGACCGCGCGGCGTACGTCAACTTTGTCATCGAAAGTAATATGCCGGTGACCTTGGAAGAGTTACGCCAACAAACCGCTAAAGATATTACTCTAAAGAGGGTTATTGATTACGTACAAAATGGATGGCCAGGGAAATTATTATCAGACTTGCATATTAAACCTTATTATTTATGTAAAACGCAATTGTCTTACGAAAAAGGATATCTAATGAGGGGTCATAAAGTAGTTCTTCCCGAAACATTACGTACTAAAGTATTGCAGGAATTACATAGCTCACATTTGGGTATTGTGAAGACTAAGGCAGAAGCCAGGTCTCGGTTTTGGTTTCCGGGTGTAGATGCTGCGTTGGAAACAATGAATCATTCCTGTGAGGTATGTCAACAACTGCGGCCCACGCCAGGGCGAGCGCCTCTCGCTCCGTGGCAGTACCCACCAGTACCATTTTATAGAATACACATCGACTTCCTCGGTCCGTTTAATAATCAAACATTCCTGATAGTGGTAGACGCATACAGCAAGTGGGTAGAAGTGTATGACGTCAGCAAGTCGACCACTTCGGCAAGCGTCGTGGAAAATTTATACGATTTCATGTCAAAGTACGGCCTACCCCACACAATAGTCAGTGACAACGGTACCGCATTCACGTCTTTCGAGTTTAGGAACTTTTGCTCGCTAAATGGCATCACTCATTTGACATCACCAGCCTACAACCCAGCAAGTAACGGACAAGCAGAGAGCTTTGTCAAAATCGTAAAAAAAAGGCATTAAAACCAGCATTATCTCGCCACAACGCAATGCAAAGCAAAAGTTAAAAGTTTTAAAGTACCTTTTTGATTACAGAAACTCGATTCATTCTGCCACAGGTTTTTCTCCGGCTGAGCTAGTTTATGGGCGAAAGCTTAGGTCACGGTTAGATTTATTTGACCCGCAACCAGCCTCGCCCTCGCTCACAACCCCCACTGACAATGTAACTCGTCAACAGTGCTCGCAGATTAAGTCATATGGGGGAAGAAACAAACAAGTGTTCAAACCAGGTGACCATGTAATGTATAAGAAATTTAAAAGCAGCAACAAATATGATTGGTGCAAGGGAATTATCAAAAAGAAAATAGGGAAAGTATTGTACGTTGTTCAAGACACAAATACTGCGTCCGAGGTAAAAAAACATGTAAACTACGATGACCTAGACGACTTCGACAGTAACATACACCAATAAACCGGGCTCAAGAGCCTGTACCCGCGGGAGAGGAAAGTGTTGTGTCAAACTCGCCGTCTTCACCCCCCGCAACAGTTGAGCCGGGTGCCCCGGTATCAAGATGTGCGAATAGACTTTTACGAAACATTCCTCGCGTAGACTATAAGTCCTATTTTTAAGTAATGTATAAGTGTAGACATATCACAACTTATTTTTATTGTTTAGAGTATAAGTGTAATACGGGGAGGAAATGTTATGTATGAGTATGTGTGCGCGCATGTTGTGTGTGTGTGTGCGCTCACCGCACGGCCTACATGTAATTAAACAGTGTGCTAACAGCAGCCGATGGTTTCACTTGCCTCCCGCGACATACCTAACAGTCTGCAACAAAAAAATGATCGCAAAGACGGGGTGAACAAGTGCCTTTCGGATATGTTAAGGGACTATTTACACCCTATATAGTATAGGGCGAATGGGCGGGAAATTTTATTTGAGCTAGACGCGCGAGCGAGGTGTTCAGAGACGCGTCTCCGCACGGGCTAGCGATCTACGCAATAAAACGAGGTAGGTGCCGTAGAAAATTCTGAATTATTTGTCAAAAAACCAGTTTCTGAGTGAAAAATGTTTGGTTTTCAACCCCCAACCTAGACACCGGCTCCCGGAACGCGGACAAGAACACAGGGTGAGTACTACTGCAACTATAATGTAACGATATTTTTGGAAGAAAATTTGGAAAAACAAATTTGAAAAATTAATTTCGTTCAGGATAGGTTATGTTCGTTCAGGTTAGGTTAGATTCGTTCAGGTTTCTGGACGGTGTGTCACCTACATGGGACGCAACGGCCGCGAGATGTCGTGCCGTGTTCCGCAGGGCTCGGTTCTGGGCCCACCCCTTTGGAACATCGGATACGACTGGGTTTTGCGGTGGACCTGAAGTGTTATGCGGACGACACGCTGGTCATAGCTCGGGGGAGCTCATACAGGGAGGCAGCGTTGCTGGCTACGGCTGCGGTCTCACAGGTGGTTAGCCGCATACGACGCCTGGGGCTGGAAGTGGCCCTCGACAAGTCGGAGGCCATTGCTTTTCATGGCCCCCGACGGGCGCCGCCGTTGGGATCACACATTGTGGTCGGTGGGGTCCGGATCGCTGTCGAGTTAACCATGAAGTACTTAGGATTGGTGCTCGACAGTCGTTGGGACTTCGGCCCTCACTTTCAGCGGCTGGTGTCCAAGTTGATGGGCGCGGCGGGCGCGCTGTCAACGCTGCTTCCCAATCTGGGGGGCCCGAGCACCGTCTGTAGGCGGTTGTACGTGGGGATCGTGATATCGATGGCCCTTTACGGGGCCCCGATTTGGGCGACAGACCTGACGGCCCGCACTATCGCGGTTCTGCGAAGACCCCAGAGAGCGATGGCCGTCAGGGTCATTCGGGGTTATCGCACGATCTCCTACGAGGCGGCTTGTGTATCGACCGGATCCCCGCCGTGGGACCTGGAGGCGGAAACCCTCGCCACACTGCACCAGTGGCGCAGAAGGAGACTGCGGCAAGGGAGAGGGAAATGACGAGCTCCCGCAGAAGACGCACCGGGCGTCGGTCCTCTCCCTCCTCATGGTGGCGACGGGCGGGCGACAGGCGCGGGGGTGCCTTCGCCCGCATTGCACCCGTCACCACCTTCGTCGGTCATTCCCGGGCCCGTGTCCCTCCCCACGGGGGGGACGTGAGGGGCCCGCCTTGTGAGGAATTCGTCGGCGGTGGACTGGAAGTAAAGGCTGTGCCGGTTTCCAAGTCCCCCGCCACTCGGACGAAGCGGGAGTGCCGCTGGGTCGTTTTAGTGGGTATACCGGGTCACACCGGGGAGTCCCACATAGCCCCCCCATCCCCCGATGGGAGGGTATGCGTAATGCATTTTTTCCAAGGTTAGGTTAGCTCAGGTTAGGTTTTTTTTTATTATTTATTTTTTTTGGCAGGAGGGGAAATCCGGTCGGACACTCAAGCTGCCTCACATACGTGCCAGCCTGAGTAGTGCCGGGCTCCAACCGGCTAAAACCACCTCCTGCCTTACAATGATATCCACAGACATAGGCGTCTGTGCCTTTGATTATTTACATTGCATTGTGACTCTGAGCTCCGCGTACAAGTGGTGACTCCGGAGTACAACTTACTTCTAAAAAAAAAAATATATATATTTTTTTTTTTTTTTTTGGTATGGAAGGGTTGGTTGGGTTAATCGTCAGCTGCAGGTTTCCCACCGTGGAACGGCTGCTGCAGCCGGCTTAACTAGGTTAGTGTTAGTGTTTTTTTTTTTAGTGTCCAGACAGTCTGAGTCAGAGAGTGTCAAAAACCGTCGTCGGTCAGTGCGTTTGGAGACGTATCAGCGCCTTGACGACCTTCGTGTCCCGATGTCGCATAGCCTGCATCATGTTGTTGTCTATGATATCCTTTGTTGTGGCTTCCTGTGCTCGTCTTACAAATCGTCCAATAGCGTCGTCTGCGTTGTCGGCGTAGTACACACAGCTGGCTGTGTGTCTGGATACGGCCACTACCGCATGGGGGACGCTGCTGTGGAGCACGATGTTCTTGGACTTAGTCTTCAGGATGAGGACTGTCTCGCATGTCAGTCCCTGAGCTTCGTGGATAGTCAGAACGCTCGATCCGGCACCCGAATCATATCCCTGGTCAGTGAGGGACTTTTTCTCCTCCTGCGTGTGTACCAGGAACAGTGTGTTGGAGAGGGAGCTTGGTATATCGGCGCCTGTGAACCTTTTCAGCTGCTGGGAGTGGACATGGTTCTTCGACGAGTAAATGCCGGGATATACTTCTGCTAGGGCGTACGCGACATCCATTGGGGTCCGATGCGTACAGGACAACTCTTGTCTGATGGTCGCCACAGAGTTCGGGCGGGCGTATCTAAGGGGAAAAAGGTTTTCCCTGTCCAGATAGGGCAGTTCGTTAATATCTCCGACAAGGACCACTTCGGTCGCACCTGACAATCGAACTGCCATCACTATGGCCCCAAAGTGGTTCATGAGAGCCTCGTCCACTACAATGCGCCTGCATTTGTGTGGCCCTTTGAACCCGTTTGCTAATATTGAGGCCAGTGTGCGCACCTTGGTTCTGTTGTATTCACCAATTTGGTGCGCCAGCTTTTGCCGCAGATCTTTCGCGGCCTCGGTTGTCGTAGTGACGATGACGTCGTGATCCCTATCGAAGTTATTAACCACCCAGGTCGTCTTGCCACATCCTGGAACGCCGTTTACCCACCTTATTTTCGGTAGTGCCCAAACTCCGCTTTGACCGATGCTCCTCGAGATTGCTTCCGCCTGTTCGAGGATCTTGTCGTCCATCATGATTTTAGTGCATCGGGCCACTACCACTATTGGGTCACATTCGGGTGTCACAAAAGTTATGTGGCCAGTCTGTGTCGTTGCTGACTTGTCCAATGGCACGAAGCCATGTGTAGCATTATACGCAGCCATGTACGTGCCAGTCATTTCTCCTTTAATGACTTGGGAGGTGACGTTATCGTATATGGCTGCTTCGGCCTCTTCGAGTCTCACTTTAAGCAGACCTTCAATCTCCAGCTGGTATGACTGCATAATTTTTTGGCAAGTCATGAGACTGACTGCTTTAGTCGCTTTAGTGAGCGCTTGAAACTCAAGGAAGGCGTTTTCAATGTGGTCTGCGGGTTCCGTTGCCGGCTTGAGTTTCGGCGGACTGACCTCTCCTTTGTCGGCCCTAGTTGGAACTGGCCGCTGCTCTTTAGGAGGTTTCGGGGTAACCCTGGCGAATTCCCGCAATGCGGCCGCTTGGCTGTTATGTTGGTGTTTTCCTGGCCTCGCACTTTTGACTCCCAGTAGCCTACTGAAGAGGTTAGAGATGGTCTTTAATCGGCTCTCGGTCTTGGTTTTCTCTGTTGACCTGCCGCTTTTCTTTTCTGAGGCGGCTTTCTCCGCGGCAAGCTTCTGCTGTAATCGCTCAGAACCGCAGGGCGTGGTTGGGGCTGACATGGAGGATGCCTGCCGGTCGGTTGCGGTCTTTTCGGCATCGTTACGGGGAGATTTTAGGAAGCTTAAGTCTTCCCCTCTGTCTTCGTAAACTACCACCTCATGGTCTTCTGAGGCTTTGATGCATCCGTACCGATCGGCAACTCTCCCTCTATCGTAGCCAATCGCCATTGCGTCTATGCTGATCATTCGAGGGCATCCGCTCGCTGACCGGCCAGCCTCCCCGATTTCGGTGAGCAGGGAGCATGCTTGTGCAAACGGAGTTTCCTCACGCCACTCGAATAGTGCGATCGTCTTGTTTTGTGATCGCACTAGACGGTATCGGTGTTCGGCAACGTCCGCTTCGGTTAACGCGTTGAACTTTGAGCGTTTCATGCTCGCTTTTGAGGTGCTCCCGTTGATCAACGCTGCTAGGCCCGGCGATATGGCGACGCTGTTTTCCCTTTCCACGCGGCAGAAGCTTATACCAAGTCTCTCGGCATTCTTGTTCATAAACAGAGCCACGCCACGGGTTCTGATGCCTGGTTGCCCACTCTCTCCGCATGTAAGTAACCGGCGTAACGCCAAGGTGCAAGGGTTTGGCGGGGAAATACTGGGGCTGGGCGTATCCGTGGTGACGGCTGTGCTCGCGGTGTGATGTGTTTGTGTTGGTGTGGGTGTAGGGTTGTGTGTGTGTGTGGGTGGGGGGTGAACTGTGTTGAACCATTGGCCTTTGCTACGACTTGCACGATTCTGCTCGCGAATTCCAAGAATAGTGTTCTGGTGGCTTTGTTCTCCATGATGGAATGGAGTGTGGACTGAATAACTGAGATCTGGATTTCAGTTTCTAGGTCCATTCGCTCACGACCAAATCTTGGGCACTCGGTAAGCACGTGCCATACTGTCTCTTCATAATTGGGGTCACAGACGCATGAGGGACTGTCTTTAAGGTGGAAGCGATGGAGATAGGCCCCGAACCCTCCGTGACCGGTCAAAATTTGGACATGGGTAGGTGACAGTGCCATGCCTTTAAGGATCTTCCTTGCCGCCTGAACGGTGGGGAAAAATACTTTAGTGACCGAACCTGTGCAGGAGGATTCGTACCGCTGCTGCCATTTCTTTACTGTTTCCTCACGAATCTGCCTCTTGATGAATGATATTGGTACCTTATCGTAGTCGGGGGCTGTTTTCTTTGTAAGAGCCGCTTTCTTTGCTAACTCGTCCGCTCTCTCGTTCCCAAGAGTACGTGTGCTCTCAACCAAAACAGCCTCAAGTCTCTGCTCAGGTTAGGTTAGCTCAGGTTAGGTTAGGTTAGCTCAGGTTAGGTTAGGTTAGGTTAGCTCAGGTTAGGTTAGCTCAGGTTAGGTTAGCTCAGGTTAGGTTAGCTCAGGTTAGGTTAGCTCAGGTTAGGTTAGCTCAGGTTAGGTTAGCTCAGGTTAGGTTAGCTCAGGTTAGGTTAGCTCAGGTTAGGTTAGCTCAGGTTAGGTTAGCTCAGGTTAGGTTAGCTCAGGTTAGGTTAGCTCAGGTTAGGTTAGCTCAGGTTAGGTTAGCTCAGGTTAGGTTAGCTCAGGTTAGGTTAGCTCAGGTTAGGTTAGCTCAGGTTAGGTTAGCTCAGGTTAGGTTAGCTCAGGTTAGGTTAGCTCAGGTTAGGTTAGCTCAGGTTAGGTTAGCTCAGGTTAGGTTAGCTCAGGTTAGGTTAGCTCAGGTTAGGTTAGCTCAGGTTAGGTTAGCTCAGGTTAGGTTAGCTCAGGTTAGGTTAGCTCAGGTTAGGTTAGCTCAGGTTAGGTTAGCTCAGGTTAGGTTAGCTCAGGTTAGGTTAGCTCAGGTTAGGTTAGCTCAGGTTAGGTTAGCTCAGGTTAGGTTAGCTCAGGTTAGGTTAGCTCAGGTTAGGTTAGCTCAGGTTAGGTTAGCTCAGGTTAGGTTAGCTCAGGTTAGGTTAGCTCAGGTTAGGTTAGCTCAGGTTAGGTTAGCTCAGGTTAGGTTAGCTCAGGTTAGGTTAGCTCAGGTTAGGTTAGCTCAGGTTAGGTTAGCTCAGGTTAGGTTAGCTCAGGTTAGGTTAGCTCAGGTTAGGTTAGCTCAGGTTAGGTTAGCTCAGGTTAGGTTAGCTCAGGTTAGGTTAGCTCAGGTTAGGTTAGCTCAGGTTAGGTTAGCTCAGGTTAGGTTAGCTCAGGTTAGGTTAGCTCAGGTTAGGTTAGCTCAGGTTAGGTTAGCTCAGGTTAGGTTAGCTCAGGTTAGGTTAGCTCAGGTTAGGTTAGCTCAGGTTAGGTTAGCTCAGGTTAGGTTAGCTCAGGTTAGGTTAGCTCAGGTTAGGTTAGCTCAGGTTAGGTTAGCTCAGGTTAGGTTAGCTCAGGTTAGGTTAGCTCAGGTTAGGTTAGCTCAGGTTAGGTTAGCTCAGGTTAGGTTAGCTCAGGTTAGGTTAGCTCAGGTTAGGTTAGCTCAGGTTAGGTTAGCTCAGGTTAGGTTAGCTCAGGTTAGGTTAGCTCAGGTTAGGTTAGCTCAGGTTAGGTTAGCTCA
Organism: Noctua janthe; assembly: GCA_910589295.1. NCBI lineage: Eukaryota > Metazoa > Arthropoda > Insecta > Lepidoptera > Noctuidae > Noctua > Noctua janthe. Next base: position 21,076 of record OU342572.1, on the reverse strand, counting down.
GGTTAGGTTAGCTCAGGTTAGGTTAGCTCAGGTTAGGTTAGCTCAGGTTAGGTTAGCTCAGGTTAGGTTAGCTCAGGTTAGGTTAGCTCAGGTTAGGTTAGCTCAGGTTAGGTTAGCTCAGGTTAGGTTAGCTCAGGTTAGGTTAGCTCAGGTTAGGTTAGCTCAGGTTAGGTTAGCTCAGGTTAGGTTAGCTCAGGTTAGGTTAGCTCAGGTTAGGTTAGCTCAGGTTAGGTTAGCTCAGGTTAGGTTAGCTCAGGTTAGGTTAGCTCAGGTTAGGTTAGCTCAGGTTAGGTTAGCTCAGGTTAGGTTAGCTCAGGTTAGGTTAGCTCAGGTTAGGTTAGCTCAGGTTAGGTTAGCTCAGGTTAGGTTAGCTCAGGTTAGGTTAGCTCAGGTTAGGTTAGCTCAGGTTAGGTTAGCTCAGGTTAGGTTAGCTCAGGTTAGGTTAGCTCAGGTTAGGTTAGCTCAGGTTAGGTTAGCTCAGGTTAGGTTAGCTCAGGTTAGGTTAGCTCAGGTTAGGTTAGCTCAGGTTAGGTTAGCTCAGGTTAGGTTAGCTCAGGTTAGGTTAGCTCAGGTTAGGTTAGCTCAGGTTAGGTTAGCTCAGGTTAGGTTAGCTCAGGTTAGGTTAGCTCAGGTTAGGTTAGCTCAGGTTAGGTTAGCTCAGGTTAGGTTAGCTCAGGTTAGGTTAGCTCAGGTTAGGTTAGCTCAGGTTAGGTTAGCTCAGGTTAGGTTAGCTCAGGTTAGGTTAGCTCAGGTTAGGTTAGCTCAGGTTAGGTTAGCTCAGGTTAGGTTAGCTCAGGTTAGGTTAGCTCAGGTTAGGTTAGCTCAGGTTAGGTTAGCTCAGGTTAGGTTAGCTCAGGTTAGGTTAGCTCAGGTTAGGTTAGCTCAGGTTAGGTTAGCTCAGGTTAGGTTAGCTCAGGTTAGGTTAGCTCAGGTTAGGTTAGCTCAGGTTAGGTTAGGTTAGGTTAGGTTAGGTTAGGTTAGGTTAGGTTAGGTTAGGTTAGGTTAGGTTAGGTTAGGTTAGGTTAGGTTAGGTTAGGTTAGGTTAGGTTAGGTTAGGTTAGGTTAGGTTAGGTTAGGTTAGGTTAGGTTAGGTTAGGTTTTTTTTTTTTTTTTTTTTTTTTTTTTTTTTTTTTTTTTTTTTTTTTTTTTTTCCGCTACCTCCAACATAATCGGAGCCTGTTTTAATCTTTCGCGTACATTCCAGTTCTCTCTTTTATTCCTCTCGTACTTGCATTCTGCATACTTTGTCTTTCTGGCTTTCGTTCATCTTTCTTTCTTTTAGGGTAGGACGCCCTTCTACTTCTAGTCTATTCTATTACTTTATTTCTTGTTATATTTATTTTAAGGGAGTAACACAACGCCACATTTTTATTGTTCTCTTACAGTAGTTCTTATTCTATCTTATTTCTATTTCTTAACTATTACATGTGTTACTTAACTTAATTTATACAGGCATCTTAAATCTACCCTTATTTCTATAACATGTTCCTTGGGACAACTATAAATTCTATTTCTTAATTCTAGTACATTTTTGTGGGTTTTAATTCATACAGCTACCTTATATATCTAGTCTTATTTTTAATACATGTTTCTTACGACTACTTAACCTTACTTTAAATTTGGGCAACTTAAATATTTATCTTTTGTTATGCTTTACTCGACGTTTAATTTCCTCTGTGGTCAATGCTTGACACTAATATTCTACATAATATTATGTAAGCATTTTTGCTTAAGCACTTTTATTTCTTTCTATTACCTTTACACATATTTTGACGCAATATTCCACAAACAATTGTCTCTTTTTTCCTGCCATTATTTGCCACATGGTTTCAGCATTTAGTTTGGTGTCGAGTTCGTGCTCGGCCTCAAGCCTTTGTCTGTCAAAGACGGGACAGTCAAACAATATATGTGGCACCGTTTCAGCAATCTCAGGGTCGCAGATGCACGATGGGTTCCCCCTACACTTGAAGCGATTCAAGTATTCCGAGAACCCACCGTGCCCCGTCATAATTTGAGTAGTTATGCTGTCTACTTTGCACTTCCTGATTATCCTGTAGGCCGCCACAGCGTCCGGGAAAAATAGTCTAGTTACAGACGCAGTTTCTCCGGAGCTGTATCTTTGGTTCCATTCGTCAAGCGTTGCCGTACGAATGCATCGCTTGACGTATGAAACCGGAACCAAGTCGTAGTCGGGTTTTCGTTTGGAACTTTCAGCGGCTCTCTTGGCTAGTTCATCAGCCCTCTCATTTCCATCCAACCCCGCATGAGCTTTGATCCAAAACAAAGTGACTACCTTGTTTTGGATAGACAGGGATCTGAGGTTTGCCCTTGCCTCCACTGCCAGGGGGTGGTGACGGTTGTAATTCTGGATGGTTTGGAGAGCCGCCATGGAGTCGCTGAAAATTCCAAACGAATGCGCACTGTGCTTCAATATTTCCCTAGTTGCGACGCATATCGCCAGAAGCTCAGCCTGATAGACGGTGGAGTAGTGTGGAAGAGCAAGCTTGAGAGCTTTGGTTTCGGCGTCACCGCTCCACATGGACAGTGCCGCCCCAACCTTGCCCCCAATCTTGCTCCCGTCCGTAAAGATACGAATATCATATTCGTTCTTAGCATCATTGAGTTGCTCTTGGCCTACCAGGCTTACGAGTTCTAGCTCAGCGCGCTCCGCAGGGTGTGGAGCCTCCATTGCCGAGGCAGTATGCTCGACCCTCCTATCGCCAAGTGCTAGCTGGGGCACCCCCCTCCTGGCCTCGTATAACGATGCCGCTTCGCGGACACGCAGGTCAAGAGGTAGTATCCCAGCCAGCACCAGCGCGGAGTTTAAGGAGACTGTCCGGTACGCCTTGCACAGCTTTTGCGCAATACCGCGCTGGACTGCTCCCAACTGCTTCTTGACGCCCAGCTTATCGACAGCCGGGGCCCAAACGCTGGCGGCGTACAGGATGACTGGTTCCACGGTGGCCACATATATTATTCTTATGACTTCAGGGTGAAGCCCCCAGCTGGTCTTTGCAGCCCTGGTTAGCTGTTTGTGGATACCCACTGCCCTTCTGCACACGTTTGCGACGTGTGTGTTAAATGTTAGCTGTTTGTCGATGGTGACACCAAGGATTTTGATCTCATTGGTCATGGCAATGTCGATCCCACCCATGCTCAGGCGTGGGGAGTCGTATTTAAGTTTGCGAGTAATAACCATTGCATTTGTTTTTTGCGGTGCAAATTTTAGTTTGTTTTGAACCCCCCACGCCTGGACATGTCCAAGAGCGGCACTGGCACGACCCTCGATCTCCAACGACGTGTCACCATCGAAAACCAGCACCACGTCGTCTGCAAAAGCCTGGCAGTAGTTCTCCCTAGCTTCCAGGCTCTTTAGGAGCGGGTCCAGTAGAAGATTCCAGAATATTGGTCCCCCTATAGAACCCTGGACACAACCCTTGCTTGTGGCCTTGCAGAACTCTTCACCTGCGTACCTAACCCTGACCTTTCGGTTTTTGAGATAGCTGTCGATGACCCTCCTCAAGCCGACTGGACAGTTTTCCTCGGCTAAACGGACCCTTATGGCCGGCCACCAGGCGCTGTCGAAGGCTCCCTCTATGTCCAATGATACTAAGACCACTATTTTCTTTAGTTCCAGCTTACCGCGTATATGTTTCATTAGTGTATAGAGGGAGTCCTCGGTGCTCCTCTGGGGCATGAAGCCATACTGGCGAGTACTCATCCTTGGAATCAGATGAAACTTGAGGCGGGCCACCAACATCTTCTCATACATTTTACCTAATATTGGTAATAGACCGATTGGTCTGTACGCCTTTGGAGTGCTGTAGTCGGTTTTGCCTGGTTTCCTTAAGACAATTACGGTCGCTTCCTTCCAGACATCAGGGAAGAGGTAGCATTTCAGGCAGCCATTCATAAGAGCCAAGGCCACCTCAGGGGCGACTCTAATGGCTTGGCAACAAATGTCGGCGGTGAAGCCGTCAGCTCCTGGAGCCTTTTTGGCGTTAAAGGACCCGCACGCTGCCATCAGCTCGGCCATCGTGAATGGTGGATCGCATGAGTCATCTTGCCTTCCCGCATTCACAGCCTCGGCCTTTTCTCTGATAAGGCGGTGGCAGGTGCTGTCAGTGCCCGGATGGTCCTCTGGGTAAAATGTGTTCGCCAGCAGCTCAACTGAACCTTTTGTATCCAACAGCTCACCGTCTTTCACTAGAGGCTGGTCCTCTCCTCTTCCCTTGGTCCTTCCTATCACTCGGTAAATCCCTTCCCAAACCCCTTCTCTGTCCTGTCTTGTGCAGAAGTTTTTCCAGCTCTGGATTTCGTCCTTGGCTGCCTCTGTCTCATACTCAACTTTCAGTTTCAGGTACTCGTCGACGACCTTCGATCTTCGGGCCGGTGCAGCACACCTTATTCTGCGTTTCCTGGTGGCGACCTCTTTCTTCATCCGCTCCAGTTTCTCGGACCACCACGGCAAAGTAAGCACTTCACTCTTCTTCTTTATAGGCATTGATGAAGTACATGCGTTTTTTATTAGGTTCGTGTATAAATTGGTTATTGTGTTAATTTGATCGACTGTATTTAATTTCTCTATTTCTATTTTATTAATTTGATTCTGCTGCATTAATTGGCCGAGTTTCTCACGAAACTCGGACCAATTTGCTTTTTTAGTATTGAAAATTCTTGTGGTTCTATTTATTTGTATGCCTTTTGATCTTTTTAATTTTATATTGAAGACAATGCCGTTGTGATCCGAGCTAGTGAGGCCCTCGTCTACCTTCCAGTCGTCCACCAGGTCCAGGATATCCGTCGAACATGCTGTAATATCAACGTGGCTGCAGTAACGTATCCCCCCTCTGATCGTGTCGAAGGTCGGAATTTCCCCTTTGTTGAGTATGTTAAGACCCAGCTCGTCGAGAACTCCGGACACTTCCTCACCCCTGCGATCGATAGACAGGCTTCCCCACCAGGTACTTTTTGCGTTTGCATCTCCTCCAACAATCCACCTTTTGGAACCTACTTCCTCCTCAATACGCTTGAGGTGATCCAAGTATGGTCCGATTGGCTGGTCCGGCTCAAAGTAGAAGGAAACCAGCGCGATCTTCCAGGCACTGGTTCGGATTCCCACCACGGTGATGTTGTTCGTGGTGAGTTTCGGGTATTGTGTAACTACCAGGTTTTGATCAAAGACCGCTATTGCGGCCTTAACAATCCCATCTCCAGTGTCAGTGCTCTGGAAGATGCGAACGCCTCTGTGGTTCCTCATAGCCTTTGCCCCGCCTATGTATGGTTCTTGGAGGAGAGCAACAGCAACTCCGCGCTTTACGGCTTCCACTAAAAGCTCGTTAGTTGCAAGTTTTTTCCGCTGGAGGTTCGCCTGTACTATTCTGTACGAGTTTGGGTTGCCGTGGGTGCCCTCAGCAGTACGCAACCGTTGAGCGTGCGATTGCATCCCACTTAAGGCGTGTCGGGCAATCAGGGTAAAACGCGTTGTGGTCAGCGTCTCCGAGCTTGGCTCTTGTGCAGTTTTGGCATTTTGGCGGAACACCCGCAAGCCAATCGGCGCATTCCGACCTCATGTGCGGGCCGCCGCAGTGACTGCACAAGTCAGCCGGTTCCTTGCAAAATCGTCTGCCATGCCCGTAGCCCAAACAGCGCGTACACTGAACTAATGGGGTTTGGTCTTCAACCCTTACGCGCTGGAGGTCCACGTGCAGGCATCCGACCTCTGTTGCCCGTCTCCAAATGGTGGGTGAGACGCTGACCACAATGTGATTAGTGTGTGGGTTTCTTGTTCTTTTTCGGAACTTGACCGTCAGTCTGTCCTCCTCTTTGTCGAAGTTTTGAAAAACGTCTCTGTTCTGGTTTCTCAGAGCCTTTAGGACGTCCTCATCTGAATTAACCGAGAGGACGCTCCTGAGGATCAGCAGAGGGTCCTTATTTTTCACCTCCTCGACATTGAGGTCCTGTCTATCCCTTGCCAATTTTAATTTAATTTTATCTCGCTCCTCAGTGGTCTGGAAACCCATGATTATTTTTCTGTCCTTCGCCTTCCTTACCCTTTCTACTTTGACCCAACCTTCTTTCGCCTCTACTGCCTGCCGAACTTTACTGAGGACTTCGTCTCCCGTTTCAGTATCGTCTTTGGAGGTAACTACAATCGAGTGCAGCGTACTCCGCACTGGGTTCGCTTTTCCGCTGTGGATCGCAGTTACACTCGCATACGATTTTGCAGTACCAGTCTCGATCATTCCTTTGTGTAGTTCAATTGCCTCTTTCAACTCTTCCATCCTTCTAGTATTATTTTCTAGAAGGATAGAATGGTTTTTGATTTGAATTACTAACTGGTTTTCGGCAGGAAGCGAAAAGGTAGTGTCGGTGACGGCGACGACTTCGGGCCGTGCAGTTTCGTTTCCCGTTACGGAGCCCTTAGTTTTGTTTAGCCTTTCGGCCTCTTTCACCAATTGGAAAAGCCGATCCAGCGCCTCAATAATGCCGTTTTTTATCTCAGTTTTAATGTTACGTGAACTGTTCAGCAGAAGCTTTGCCCTGTTAAGGCAGGCCCTAGCCTCTGCCGACCGATCCGTGTACTGAGCTTTCGGCGGTGAATGGACTTCTATGAGCTTTGTCCGCAATGTTTTGTTCTCCAGCGATAGTGGAGGCTTTGTCACTGTTCTTGCAGGGCCAGCCTGTGCCGTCTTGGTGGTTAAGGGTGGAGTTGAGTCCACGCTGGAAGGCTTAGCCTCCCATTCTCCAACACTACGTCTAACATTTAGAGGCGCTGTAATCGGCTTCTCCGGTGATTTCTCACCATCAGCTGCCTTCTTTAATGGGGTCCTTATTCCGATCATGTTGGTTGTATGCGTCAAATATATGGAGGTCAGAGAATAAAAGTGTATAATACAACACAAAGTAAAGAAAAATATAATAAAAATAAAAGCACACTACAGATCGTAAAAATCTGAGTGATTTTGCGGGTGCTGCTCTATATAGAGTTACCCCGGTCAGCCCAGCTCAATAAAGCGGGTCAAACAGTAACCACAGAAGAAAAAAATTTCGCTTCCAGGGTCAAAAGCCGTTGATGTAGAGCAAAACAAAAAATGAGCTCTATGTAGAGTGGTTTTCTTGTATTCAATCGATAGCTCTCCTCGAGCCCCCTCAAATGAACCCAAACTCGGTACAAATCCAACGAAGGGTGACGGAGATATCCTTACTTAAAGTTCTTGGTTTTTTGCCAAGATGGCGACCAAAAAGTGGTTACAAGTGGATATCTCCGGAACCACTGGTCCAAAAACCCTTGTGTTTGGGCTTTTTGCACTTGGCTCGATGAGACCTATCTACTGATTCGGTTTTCAGGCTGAAAAATGTTTGCCTCTGGGAAACGGCTGAAATGTGCCCTAATCCGTAGATTGTGGTCAGCTTATATGTATAGCGGAAGTCCCGATCCTCTACGACTTTCCGTTCAGAAGTTATGTATGTAAGAAGATTGCCCAAAATGGCCGCGGAGCTGTCAAAGTGACACTTTGACCACGGATAACTTCCTTTCGGAAAGCCGCAGACCCCTCGTGTTTGGGCTCTCTCAACTTGGCCTGAACTCCGCTATCCGCTGAAAACGTTTTCAGGAGCCCGAAAATTTTCTGCTCCAAAACGACTGAAAATGTAGGACAGGCAAGGCAACGATTACCTTAACACGATTTCGAAAACCGCAACTTCCCACGACCTCCGGTTCAGGAGTTGTTGCGGTTCGAAAATAATCAAGATGGCCGCCGAACTGTCAAACGTCAGGTTTAACGGCCTGTATCTTTGGAACCCGACGTCCCAGAACGTCAGGGTTTTGGATTTACAGCTTGGCGTCACTTCAGGTTTCTCCTAAAAACGATTTCAGCTCCAAAAATTTCGATGGCCTGAAACGTCCCAAAAACCTACCCCCTCCAAAGACTACAGTAAACTATAAATAAAAGTGAAAATCCGAGGATTTTTGGCCCAGCGGTTCCCGAGATATCACACTTATAAATTTTAAACCTAAAAACCAAGATGGCGAGATTTTGTAAAAATGCTCAAATTTAAAGGTATACAGCCCGTGTTTGGGCTTATATGGTTCACAATGGACGTATTGGAGCCAGTCTCAGTGTCAAAAAGAGCAAATAAACATTAATTTTTGAATAAAAGCCAAAAAAGAGTAAAAATTTGATATCTCCGGTTCCACTGAACGAAAAATTCTGGAAAAAATGTATTAAAATAGGAAAAATATAGCGCTATACAATACAAAAAACAATGAAGCAAAAAATTTAAGACAAGGTTAAAAAATTTCTGAAAATGTGTGTTTTTAATTAAATTCGTTATAATTCTAAAAATAATCAATCTAAAAATCTAAAACTTAAAGTCTCTATTAAACTAATGAGCGCGCCAAGGACTGCAGTTGAAAATCTTGTAGTTGTCAATTATATCCGGAGATATAATGATCTGAATTTTGAAAATTCTATATCTTCTTAAAAATCGATTACTGCAGGTAGGTAAAATTTTTAAACGGTTACCGTCTATATCCTTGAAGGAGATGACGGCTACAAAATTTCAGGCGTCTAGCTCCACGATTTCAGTGTTTTCAGCACCACGTGTTTTTCTATTTTTCTTTATATTTCATGAAGCTCTGGATTTTTGAGGTGTCCAATTAGTCCATATGGTGTGCGGTGTTGACCCCCTCACCCTACTTCAATAAAAAAGTAGGGTCGTCGATCTCGTTTCAGCAGCGCTTGCAATTAAAGGTTTCTCATCACTGTTTAACCTCAAAAAATTTAGGTTTTTCAGGATTACACAAGACTGCACTGCACTACGGTTTAAAACTTTCACTGGGGCGTGTAGGTTTTACTTTTCCCCACACTTAGACACCTTTTTCTTCAGAATCGGACAACTTTTAATTACTTTTTCGAATTTTTGAAGCCGGAGACGTATAAAAAACGTGGCGTTCGCGGCGGTGGTTGGAGCCAGACTGGTTAGGTTAGGTTAGGTTAGGTTAGGTTAGGTTAGGTTAGGTTAGGTTAGGTTAGGTTAGGTTAGGTTAGGTTAGGTTAGGTTAGGTTAGGTTAGGTTAGGTTAGGTTAGGTTAGGTTAGGTTAGGTTAGGTTAGGTTAGGTTAGGTTAGGTTAGGTTAGGTTAGGTTAGGTTAGGTTAGGTTAGGTTAGGTTAGGTTAGGTTAGGTTAGGTTAGGTTAGGTTAGGTTAGGTTAGGTTAGGTTAGGTTAGGTTAGGTTAGGTTAGGTTAGGTTAGGTTAGGTTAGGTTAGGTTAGGTTAGGTTAGGTTAGGTTAGGTTAGGTTAGGTTAGGTTAGGTTAGGTTAGGTTAGGTTAGGTTAGGTTAGGTTAGGTTAGGTTAGGTTAGGTTAGGTTAGGTTAGGTTAGGTTAGGTTAGGTTAGGTTAGGTTAGGTTAGGTTAGGTTAGGTTAGGTTAGGTTAGGTTAGGTTAGGTTAGGTTAGGTTAGGTTAGGTTAGGTTAGGTTAGGTTAGGTTAGGTTAGGTTAGGTTAGGTTAGGTTAGGTTAGGTTAGGTTAGGTTAGGTTAGGTTAGGTTAGGTTAGGTTAGGTTAGGTTAGGTTAGGTTAGGTTAGGTTAGGTTAGGTTAGGTTAGGTTAGGTTAGGTTAGGTTAGGTTAGGTTAGGTTAGGTTAGGTTAGGTTAGGTTAGGTTAGGTTAGGTTAGGTTAGGTTAGGTTAGGTTAGGTTAGGTTAGGTTAGGTTAGGTTAGGTTAGGTTAGGTTAGGTTAGGTTAGGTTAGGTTAGGTTAGGTTAGGTTAGGTTAGGTTAGGTTAGGTTAGGTTAGGTTAGGTTAGGTTAGGTTAGGTTAGGTTAGGTTAGGTTAGGTTAGGTTAGGTTAGGTTAGGTTAGGTTAGGTTAGGTTAGGTTAGGTTAGGTTAGGTTAGGTTAGGTTAGGTTAGGTTAGGTTAGGTTAGGTTAGGTTAGGTTAGGTTAGGTTAGGTTAGGTTAGGTTAGGTTAGGTTAGGTTAGGTTAGGTTAGGTTAGGTTAGGTTAGGTTAGGTTAGGTTAGGTTAGGTTAGGTTAGGTTAGGTTAGGTTAGGTTAGGTTAGGTTAGGTTAGGTTAGGTTAGGTTAGGTTAGGTTAGGTTAGGTTAGGTTAGGTTAGGTTAGGTTGGGGGACCACCCCACAGTGCTTGCGTCCACGTCGCGTCCCCTGGAAACGACCCAGTTCTGACCACCGTAACGGAGTGGCAGACTGGGTTGGCCAAAGTGCACTGTGCTTTCGTAGCTATTTTATTTTATTGTCTTGTGTCTACGAATTTGTCGGAATGTCCAAACCCACGAGGGACGCCTGCGGGCGGTTTTTAAAACAAAAAGGCCCTTCTCAGGGCCAACCCAAAGGCCCTTCTCAGGGCCACCCGAAAGGCCCTTCTCAGGGCCAACCCAAAGGCCCTTCTCAGGGCCAACCAAAAGGCCCTTCTCAGGGCCACTCCGACGCTCAGGCGTCAGAGGCTAGCCGCGCGCCATCTGCGGCTAGCTTGTTCGGAGGGGCGGACGAGTCGTCCGACAACGACTCACTTATTTGTGTGTCGGATGCGGACGATTGTCGGTCGCGGAAGCGGGTCCACATGAGCGGTGGGTCCGGGGGCTCCTCGGCCTCGGGGTCGACGGGGCTGTCGAAGGCGAAAAAGCCGACGGCGGCCGCGGACACCCATGTCGTTGGGCTCGCGGACGCCCAACGCCGGTTGGACCTGGCTCGGCGGGCGCAGCTCCAGCAAGAGCTGGAGGAGCGGGTGGCTTCCAGGGAGAAGCGGGCGCACGCTGCCCGGGCCAAGTCCGGGTACGGTGCGTCCCGCGTTCTGTACTCGGACCACTCCCTGGCCGAGCTGCAAAAAATGGCGGAGGAGGACGAGGAGGAGATTGTTGAGGTCGCCTCTAAGTCCTCCAACATGAAGGGGACCCTTCAAAAGGCCCTAAAATGCAGGGCCGCGAGCATGCGCGGTATCGTCGCGGAGCTGGTCCAGCGCAGGACCACCGACGAGACGCAACAACTGCAGGCGAGGATAGATCGCCTGCAGTCGGAGGTCAGCCAGCTTCATCAGAAGCTGGCTGAAGCCACGGCCCCGCCTCAACAGGCCAACACGGGCCATGCGGCAGAGGGCCCCGCCTCCAACCTTGAGGATATCATCCGCAAGGTGGTAATGGAGGAGAGGGCCTTCACAAGAGCCTGCTTGGCAGGAATTGAGGACCGGCTCTTGCCGGAGAAGCGCCTCCGACCGCCGCTTGCGGCGGATAAGAGGCGGTGTGGGCCGGGGCCGTCCTCGTCTCAGGCGGAAGACGCCCTTCTCCCTTCCACCACCCCGTCCAACGAGTGGACGGAAGTGGTCCGTAAGGGGAAGGGCAAAGCCAAAAGGACGGCGACGGTCCCTGTCGTCCCCGCCACCACCGCTCCCAGCCGGTCGCAGACGACCGGCAAGGGAAAGGGGAAGGGAAGGGGGAGGGGAGGAGGGCGGCTGGTCCCCCCAAAAACCGCGGCCGTCGTGGTGACGCTCACCGCGGAGGCTGCGGGGCGAGGGGAGACGTACGCGTCCATTTTGGTGCGGGCGCGTGCAAATGCCGATCCCACCCAACTTGGGATCGGCAGTGTGGCTTGCCGGCGGACCCAAGCCGGGGCTCGAATATTCGAGTTCCCGGGGGCAGAGGGGAGTGCCCATGCGGACCTCTTTGCAGCCAAGCTGCAGGAGGTCATCGCGGATTCGGCCAAGGTGGCCCGACCGGTCAAGTCGGCGGCCATAGAGGTGATGGGCCTCGACGACTCCGTCACCAAGGAGGAGGTGGTGGCGGCGGTCGCAGCGATGGGGGGCTGTGGCGTCGCGGCAGTCCAAGGCCGGGACATAAGGCCCGGCCGCGGCGGCATGGGCACCATTCGCCTCGAGTGCCCGGTCGCCTCTGCCAAAGCCGTCCTTGCCAAGGGACGGCTCATGGTCGGGTTCAGCTCGGGTGCAGTCCGGGCACTCGAGGACCAGCCTCTGCGGTGTTTCCGGTGCTTCGGCATCGGACACACCCGGCCCCTGTGTCCGTCCGCGGTAGACAGGACGGACATGTGCCTCCGCTGCGGCAAGGAAGGCCACAAAGCCGCTGCCTGCAAGGCCGCCACGCCGCACTGCGCGGTGTGTGCTGCCAGTGGCCGCCTGGCGGGCCACGTCATGAGAGGGAGGAACTGCAATCCTCCCCCTAGGCGAGGCAAAGCGCAGGCGCCGACCGGGCCTGCTGCTGCCGCTAGCACCGTCGTTCCTGCGGCGGCTGCGGAGGGGGGTGCGATGTCCGACTGATGGATAGGGTCGAACATCGCATCCTTCAGGCGAACACCAACCACTGCAGGGCGGCCCAGGATCTGCTGATGCAGACCATGGCTGAGTGGTTGGTGGACTTGGCGGTGGTCGCCGAGCCTTACTCGGTCCCCGACCGTTGGCTGGGCGACCGGGACGGCTCGGTGGCGTTGGTGTCGCGGCCTTCCACAGACTCCCCTCCCCTCTCGCTCTTAGAGAGGGGACCGGGATACGTGGCCGCCGCGTGGGGGGACATGGCCCTGGTGGGGGTCTATTTCTCCCCAAACCGCCCTCTCTCGGACTTTGAGGACTTCCTCGAGGTCCTCACCGCAGTCGTAGGGAGGGCGGCGCCACGCCAGGTCGTGGTGTTGGGCGACCTGAACGCCAAGTCGGCGGCCTGGGGCAACCCGGCCGCCGGTTGCAACGTCCGGGGACGCGCCGTCGAGTTTTGGGCGGCCTCATGCGGCGTGTCCCTCCTCAACAGGGGGGCGGTCCACACGTGCGTGCGGCAACGGGGTGGGTCGGTGGTGGACGTCTCGTTTGCCACCCCCGCCCTAGCCGCCCGCGTCGTCAGCTGGCGGGTGGAGATGGTGGAGACCTTGTCGGACCACCGATACGTGCGGTTCGACATCTCCACCCAGGGGGGGGGGATGGCTCGCGCTGGGCAATCTCCCTTCCCACGGTGGGCACTCACCCGCCTGGACCGGGAGGCAGCCAAGGAGGCGGCCTTTCTCCAGGACTGGCTGTCGCCCCCTGTCGAGGTCCTGGACGTGGACGCCGCAGCGGTCCGGCTCAGGGGGTCCCTGACCGAGGTGTGCAACTCCAGCATGCCTCGGTCTCGCCGTCCGCCTCCCCGTCGTGCCGTCTATTGGTGGACGGAGGAGCTGGCGGGGCTCCGGGCCGCCTGCGTGGCGGCCAGAAGGGCCTACGCGCGGAGCCGACGGCGCAGCACCCAAAATCGAGTCCAGGCGGAAGAGGACCGCCTATACGCCTCTTACCGAGAGGCGACGACGGTCCTCAAATCCGCGATGGGTGCTGCGAAAGACTCGGCGAGGGCCGAGATGCTGGAGGAACTCGACAGGGATCCGTATGGGAGACCATACAAGGCGGCGCGGAACCAGCTGCGCCCCTGTGGTCCCCCACTGACGGAGACCCTCGAGCCAGCGTTGCTGGATGGGGTGGTCCGGTCCCTGTTTCCGCGCAGGACCGACTTCGCCCCACCAACGATGGATCCCCCGCAAGGGTCGGCTTCGCCGGAGGAGGAGGTCCCCCCGGTGACGGCGGCGGAGTTCTACGCTGGGGTTCTCAGCCTCCGCGCGAAGAAGACGGCCCCCGGACCGGACGGCGTCCCCGCACGGGTGGTGGCGATCGCCGCTTCCGAAATGGAGGACAGGTTTCGGGACCTCTTCAGCGCGTGCTTAACGGCTGGGAGGTTCCCGAAACTGTGGAAGGAGGGGCAGCTATGCCTCCTCCGAAAGGAGGGACGCCCGGTGGACTCCCCCTCGGCATACCGGCCCATCGTTCTGCTCGATGAGGTCGGCAAATTGTTCGAGGGGATTGTCGCCTCCCGGCTTGATAGCCTTTTGCGGGGGGTAGGGCCGGACCTGTCGGACGCCCAATTCGGTTTCCGTCGAGGGCGTTCGACGATCGATGCGCTGGCCCTACTCAAGGGCCAGGTGAAGGAGGCGGTGGAGGCGGGGGGCGGAGTGCTGGCAGTGTCGTTCGACATTGCCAACGCCTTCAACTCCGTGCCCCACTCGACGATATTGGAGGCGCTCCGGTATCACGGAGTGCCCCAATACCTGCGAAACCTCCTGGCCAGCTACTTGGAGGACCGAGAGGTCCTCCTCGTGGACAAGACGGCCACGGTGAGGCGGTACGGCGCAGAGTCCGGTGTTCCGCAGGGGTCGGTGCTTGGACCGCCCCTTTGGAACATCGGGTTCGACTGGCTCCTGCGGGGGGCCCTCCTCCAGGGCACGAGTGTCATCTGCTACGCGGATGACACTCTCCTTACTGCCCGGGGGAGGAATTTTGCGGACGCGGCCTGTCTGGCCTCGGCTGGCGGATCCTTGGTCGCAGAGAGGATCCGCCGCCTAGGATTGAGGGTGGCGCTGCACAAGACCGAGGCCGTGTTCTTTCGTGGGCCTCGGCAGCGCTGCCCTCCCGACGCCCACATTGTCGTAGAGGGCGTCAGGATAGGGGTCCGGGCCCAGATGAAGTACCTGGGCCTGGTCCTGGACGACAGGTGGCGCTTCGGCCCGCACTTCAGCGGGCTGTCGACGCGCCTGTTGAAAACCGCCGACGCCCTCTCGTGGCTCCTCCCGAACCTGGGGGGGCCCAAGGCGAAATGCCGGCGCCTGTATGCCGGCATTCTGCGGAGCATGGCCCTTTACGGGGCCCCAATCTGGGCGGACTCCCTCAACAGGAGGGAGAATGCGACCGCCATCCGCAGGCCCCAAAGGGCTATTGCACTGCGGGTGGCGAGGGCCTACCGCTCCGTAGGCTTCTCGGCGGCGTGCGCTCTGGCCGGCACCCCTCCTTGGGAGTTGGAGGCTTGGGTGCTCGCCAGAGTGTATGAGTGGACGGCGCGCCGGAAGGCGCTCGGGGAGCGCCCGATTGCCGAAGAGCGGGAGGCCGTGCGGCGGGAGGCGAAGGACGCCATCGTCCTCCACTGGACGGAGGACCTCGCCAACGCCGCCTTTGGCCGCCGTACGTTGGACGCGCTCGGTCCGGTCCTGCGGAGCTGGCTCGAGCGGTCCCACGGTTTCCTCTCGTTCCGTTTGGTGCAGGTGTTGTCCGGCCATGGCTGTTTCGGATCGCACCTGCACCGGATCGGGAGGGAGGAGACCCCGGCGTGCCACGACTGCGGCGCGGCGGAGGACACGGCGCAGCACACCCTCGAGGTGTGCCCGGCTTGGTCCGAGCTGCGCCGCGGTCTGATCGCTGTGATCGGACAGGATCTCTCGCTTCCTGGCGTGGTCAACGCCATGCTGGGGAGCGAGGAGGCCTGGGCAGCGGTCGCCTCCTTTTGCGAGGACGTAATCTCGCAGAAGGAGGAGGCGGAGCGCGCGCGGGAGGACGACCCTCTCGCTGCGCCGCTCCGCAGACGAAGAAGGGGTCGGAGAAGGCGAGGTCCTCTCCCTCCTCATGGTGGCGACGGGCGGGCGACAGGCGCGGGGGTGCCTTCGCCCGCATTGCACCCGTCACCACCTTCGTCGGTCATTCCCGGGCCCGTGTCCCTCCCCACGGGGGGGACGTGAGGGGCCCGCCTTGTCAGGGATTCGTCGGCGGTGGACTGGAAGTAAAGGCTGTGCCGGTTTCCCAGTCCCCCGCCACTCGGACGAAGCGGGAGTGCCGCTGGGTCGTTTTAGTGGGTATACCGGGTCACACCGGGGAGTCCCACATAGCCCCCCCATCCCCCGATGGGAGGGTATGCGTAATGCATTTTTTCCCAGCGTCAAAAAAAAAAAAAAAAAAAAAAAAAAAAAAAAAAGGTTAGGTTAGGTTAGGTTAGGTTAGGTTAGGTTAGGTTAGGTTAGGTTAGGTTAGGTTAGGTTAGGTTAGGTTAGGTTAGGTTAGGTTAGGTTAGGTTAGGTTAGGTTAGGTTAGGTTAGGTTAGGTTAGGTTAGGTTAGGTTAGGTTAGGTTAGGTTAGGTTAGGTTAGGTTAGGTTAGGTTAGGTTAGGTTAGGTTAGGTTAGGTTAGGTTAGGTTAGGTTAGGTTAGGTTAGGTTAGGTTAGGTTAGGTTAGGTTAGGTTAGGTTAGGTTAGGTTAGGTTAGGTTAGGTTAGGTTAGGTTAGGTTAGGTTAGGTTAGGTTAGGTTAGGTTAGGTTAGGTTAGGTTAGGTTAGGTTAGGTTAGGTTAGGTTAGGTTAGGTTAGGTTAGGTTAGGTTAGGTTAGGTTAGGTTAGGTTAGGTTAGGTTAGGTTAGGTTAGGTTAGGTTAGGTTAGGTTAGGTTAGGTTAGGTTAGGTTAGGTTAGGTTAGGTTAGGTTAGGTTAGGTTAGGTTAGGTTAGGTTAGGTTAGGTTAGGTTAGGTTAGGTTAGGTTAGGTTAGGTTAGGTTAGGTTAGGTTAGGTTAGGTTAGGTTAGGTTAGGTTAGGTTAGGTTAGGTTAGGTTAGGTTAGGTTAGGTTAGGTTAGGTTAGGTTAGGTTAGGTTAGGTTAGGTTAGGTTAGGTTAGGTTAGGTTAGGTTAGGTTAGGTTAGGTTAGGTTAGGTTAGGTTAGGTTAGGTTAGGTTAGGTTAGGTTAGGTTAGGTTAGGTTAGGTTAGGTTAGGTTAGGTTAGGTTAGGTTAGGTTAGGTTAGGTTAGGTTAGGTTAGGTTAGGTTAGGTTAGGTTAGGTTAGGTTAGGTTAGGTTAGGTTAGGTTAGGTTAGGTTAGGTTAGGTTAGGTTAGGTTAGGTTAGGTTAGGTTAGGTTAGGTTAGGTTAGGTTAGGTTAGGTTAGGTTAGGTTAGGTTAGGTTAGGTTAGGTTAGGTTAGGTTAGGTTAGGTTAGGTTAGGTTAGGTTAGGTTAGGTTAGGTTAGGTTAGGTTAGGTTAGGTTAGGTTAGGTTAGGTTAGGTTAGGTTAGGTTAGGTTAGGTTAGGTTAGGTTAGGTTAGGTTAGGTTAGGTTAGGTTAGGTTAGGTTAGGTTAGGTTAGGTTAGGTTAGGTTAGGTTAGGTTAGGTTAGGTTAGGTTAGGTTAGGTTAGGTTAGGTTAGGTTAGGTTAGGTTAGGTTAGGTTAGGTTAGGTTAGGTTAGGTTAGGTTAGGTTAGGTTAGGTTAGGTTAGGTTAGGTTAGGTTAGGTTAGGTTAGGTTAGGTTAGGTTAGGTTAGGTTAGGTTAGGTTAGGTTAGGTTAGGTTAGGTTAGGTTAGGTTAGGTTAGGTTAGGTTAGGTTAGGTTAGGTTAGGTTAGGTTAGGTTAGGTTAGGTTAGGTTAGGTTAGGTTAGGTTAGGTTAGGTTAGGTTAGGTTAGGTTAGGTTAGGTTAGGTTAGGTTAGGTTAGGTTAGGTTAGGTTAGGTTAGGTTAGGTTAGGTTAGGTTAGGTTAGGTTAGGTTAGGTTAGGTTAGGTTAGGTTAGGTTAGGTTAGGTTAGGTTAGGTTAGGTTAGGTTAGGTTAGGTTAGGTTAGGTTAGGTTAGGTTAGGTTAGGTTAGGTTAGGTTAGGTTAGGTTAGGTTAGGTTAGGTTAGGTTAGGTTAGGTTAGGTTAGGTTAGGTTAGGTTAGGTTAGGTTAGGTTAGGTTAGGTTAGGTTAGGTTAGGTTAGGTTAGGTTAGGTTAGGTTAGGTTAGGTTAGGTTAGGTTAGGTTAGGTTAGGTTAGGTTAGGTTAGGTTAGGTTAGGTTAGGTTAGGTTAGGTTAGGTTAGGTTAGGTTAGGTTAGGTTAGGTTAGGTTAGGTTAGGTTAGGTTAGGTTAGGTTAGGTTAGGTTAGGTTAGGTTAGGTTAGGTTAGGTTAGGTTAGGTTAGGTTAGGTTAGGTTAGGTTAGGTTAGGTTAGGTTAGGTTAGGTTAGGTTAGGTTAGGTTAGGTTAGGTTAGGTTAGGTTAGGTTAGGTTAGGTTAGGTTAGGTTAGGTTAGGTTAGGTTAGGTTAGGTTAGGTTAGGTTAGGTTAGGTTAGGTTAGGTTAGGTTAGGTTAGGTTAGGTTAGGTTAGGTTAGGTTAGGTTAGGTTAGGTTAGGTTAGGTTAGGTTAGGTTAGGTTAGGTTAGGTTAGGTTAGGTTAGGTTAGGTTAGGTTAGGTTAGGTTAGGTTAGGTTAGGTTAGGTTAGGTTAGGTTAGGTTAGGTTAGGTTAGGTTAGGTTAGGTTAGGTTAGGTTAGGTTAGGTTAGGTTAGGTTAGGTTAGGTTAGGTTAGGTTAGGTTAGGTTAGGTTAGGTTAGGTTAGGTTAGGTTAGGTTAGGTTAGGTTAGGTTAGGTTAGGTTAGGTTAGGTTAGGTTAGGTTAGGTTAGGTTAGGTTAGGTTAGGTTAGGTTAGGTTAGGTTAGGTTAGGTTAGGTTAGGTTAGGTTAGGTTAGGTTAGGTTAGGTTAGGTTAGGTTAGGTTAGGTTAGGTTAGGTTAGGTTAGGTTAGGTTAGGTTAGGTTAGGTTAGGTTAGGTTAGGTTAGGTTAGGTTAGGTTAGGTTAGGTTAGGTTAGGTTAGGTTAGGTTAGGTTAGGTTAGGTTAGGTTAGGTTAGGTTAGGTTAGGTTAGGTTAGGTTAGGTTAGGTTAGGTTAGGTTAGGTTAGGTTAGGTTAGGTTAGGTTAGGTTAGGTTAGGTTAGGTTAGGTTAGGTTAGGTTAGGTTAGGTTAGGTTAGGTTAGGTTAGGTTAGGTTAG